>OX369253.1:4060756-14060756 GCA_947284805.1 Coleophora flavipennella
ACCCGTTTTCTTATGTATCAAATATATTGTCGCAGTACTCGCGGGGCAATAAACGAAGCGAGAACGAGACAGAAAGAGAGCTAGCGCGAGACGTGAAATACTTCGTCGTTATTTTCAATTTTTAAATAATATAAAGAAAGTATTATCATTCAGTGACCGAGCAAATACACGTATAGGATTATTTGAGTCTGTCTAAGTAGATAGATAGATAGATAGATAGCTAGCTATATATATCTTTACCTATCTAGATAAGTAAATACCTAATACCTACCTATACCTAAGAATCCTATAGGTATTAGGTGTACACATAATATTTTATGTACCTAGTTAGTTATTTAATAATTATTTAGATGTTTCGAATTCATCTAAATAAAATAATTAATAAATAATTACCTACACTCTATGGGCGAGCTCGTTAGAAACTTTTCTTTTTTAGATATATGTGTTAGCCCTGAAAAGGGCTTTTTGGATGTGCGCGGGGAACTTGCGCTAGCATCGGCCGGCTCTGGTCGGCCGCTGCCGCTTCTCGCAGCCGCTGGCCGACCGACCTGCACCAACTCGCCAACGAACGTCATCGCCGCGACGCGACGCGACTACGACGACGGTGGTGGTGTGGTGGTGGGTGTGTCCGGTGCTCCAGGCGTGTGCACGCGGGACGTTTACTTTTTGCCCGCACCGGAGGATTTCTTGGACGCTGCAGACTTCGATTTCGAAGCGGCGGCGGCCTTCTTGGGTTTCGGCGCTTTCGGCTTCTTCGTAGGCGGCTTGGCGCTCTTCTTCGCCTTGGGGGCTGCCGCCTTGGACTTGGCCGGCGTAGCCGCCTTCTTTGCGGCGGGTTTCTTCTTGGCGGCGGCGGCCCTCTTGTCCTTAGTGGTGGCGCCGCCGGCGGTCGATTTCGCCTTCGACGGAGACGCGGAGGCGGCGGCCTTCCTACTCTTCGCCGCTGCGGTGGCGGCCTTCTTCGGCTTGGCGGCGGCGCTCTTGCCGGATGTTGCCTTACCGCTAGCGGGTTTCTTGCCGCCGGCCGACTTTGATTCCAACTTGAACGAACCGGACGCGCCCTTGCCCTTGGTCTGTATCAAAGCGCCCGACTCGACGGCGCTCTTGAGGTACTTTCTGATGAACGGCGCCAGCTTCTCGGCGTCTACCTTGTACTGAGCAGCGATGTACTTCTTGATGGCCTGGAGCGACGATCCGCTGCGCTCTTTCAGCTCTTTGATGGCGTTGTTCACCATCTCCGAGGTCTTCGGGTGGGTCGGTTTCGCTTTGGGTTTCTTAGCGCCGCCGCTCGCAGAGGATTTCGGCTTCTTCGCAGGTGTCGCCGGAGCGGGTGTTTCGGAAGCTACAGCTGTGTCTGCCATTGTTGTTTGTTTGTTATTGAAAAAATCAGTAGTAAGTAGTCAGAGAGGTGTATTCGTAGTACACAAAATGCACGCTCGATGTCGCCACTGGTTTAAAAAAAATCCAACCCATCGAACGTGCTCACCCGGTACGAGCAAAACCGTAACGAAGACCGCGGCGTCGCGGGACGTTTTCTCGTTGGAAGTGTTGTAAGTTTTCACTAACATTGTTTGTTTTAACGCAATTTAAAAAAATATATTGTGCACATCGGTGAAATGTCGGATCGGGCGTAGGGCGTATTTGAGTTGGGGCTTCGTCCTTCGGCAATTTTGGCAGTGCAGCGTGGTGATTTGGGCACGATCGGAGCGTTTACATTCTTCGGTGCGGTCGCGGCTCACCTGCTGTCCGGATGAAAAGTTGTTTTTCTCATTGAACATACGGTTTGCACGCGCGATTTCGACTCTCCGCGACAACTAGAGATACGGGCTCGCGAGAGACGCACACGAAGCAATCTCGAACGCGTATCTCTGTAGGTTTTCGCAGTGGCGATGTTGGCGGTCGTAAAACAGAAACCATGCACCTACAGACAGACGGGACGCTAGGAAGTCGGCACAGAGACCACGTATAAAGCTTCCAATTATTTATTATACGACGACAACGTTTGAAACGTAAACTAAATGATAGTGAATGACATATTTTCATGTGAACTATAATTTTATTTAAAACGTCTAATGTAGGTATAGGTGCTAACTAATATACCTACATGGCCACTTATCGAGAGGGCGCCGGCGGCGACGCGGCTGCGAGCGGTTATTGTGTACCTATTACGACAATAGCCAAATAAATTCCATATACCTATAAAAATAAAAACTTATACTTACTTACTTACCCACCGCACCGCCGCCTTCTTGTATATATATAGATAGTATTGTAAGTATACCTAGTATATGTAATAATCGTACGTCCTATCTACGATGTGATGGCTTAAAACGAGCTAACGGCAATAATTGCCGTGCTTTACCTAAACAGCTCAAGAGAGTGGATATATATATATAGCCTTAAAACGGCTAAGTAAAGGAAATAATTGTTCGTATTACATGATCAAATAGCTGAAAAATGTTGTCGTCATCGATAGATATGTTAGGTCAATGTGTACTTAGGTCTGTAGTTACATATTATGCATGTGTGTGGCAACAATCACCGTATTTAGTGTCAATGTCTACTCTACAAAAGTTGGCAACCGGAGTCGATCGTAAAGAAACTGAAAGGTACCATTACCGTACCTATTATATGAATCATGTGCGGCCCTGAAAAGGGCCTTTTTGGTGTTATGTTGCGTGCGCGTAGTAGCACGAACGCGAACGAAACAAGTACACGGCAAACGGAAACACGGCTGTCGCCGTGGTCTCGCATGTGGTCGGGTGGGTGTGTTTAACCACCGAAACCGTAGAGGGTGCGACCCTGACGCTTGAGCGCGTACACGACGTCCATGGCGGTGACGGTCTTCCTTTTGGCGTGCTCAGTGTAGGTGACGGCGTCGCGGATCACGTTCTCTAGGAACACCTTGAGAACTCCACGGGTCTCTTCGTAGATCAAGCCGGAGATACGCTTGACACCACCACGGCGAGCCAATCGACGGATGGCGGGCTTCGTGATACCCTGGATGTTGTCACGCAGCACCTTCCTGTGACGCTTAGCGCCTCCTTTCCCCAGACCTTTGCCTCCCTTTCCGCGACCGGTCATAGTGCAACTGTTACTTTTATATTATAATATAAAATGCAATAATTTACGCGCCGCGCGCTTAACGTACGGGCGAACGAGCGAGCGAGCGAGCGAGCGAGCAATAGTTTAAAATCCTTTTTTTTCGAAAGGACAAGCTTGTTGTTGGCCATTGGGGCCTTTACAACTTCACCGGGCAGGGGAGGCGAGTACGGAAGGCACTCAACCTAGTGCAAGGCAAAAAGATGCAACTGCCTAAGGGCGCCCAGGTGGGCACGGACCTCGGCTTAGGTCGTTGCTTGGACGTGGGAGGATCGGAGAGAAGCGGCCTGGTATATGCCGGTAGCGCTGGTAAGCGCCAGAAGCGGGGGGACGCCGCCCTCGCCGGCGAGGGCAGAATGTCGGTGCAGTGTTTCTCTGTGGGTTAGGGGGCGGGGTCAGGGCAGCTACGGTTAGCGTGGTCGGGTCGTCAGGGTCAGTGAGTACATGTCTGGGGCGTCGGATTACGCGAATGGGGTTCGCGGGTAGCTCGTAAACGGCGGCGTTTACGAGTAGCGGGTTGGGGTGGTGTTCGGCAGACTTAAAGTATCGGATGGAAGCCTGCTTCAGGTATTGAGCTATGGTGGGGAGCTCTAAATCGCAATGGAGGTTTTCATTACGTAGAAACCACGGGCAGCCCGTGGCTCTACGCATGAAGCGATTTTGGATAAGCTGAAGTCGGCGGATGAGGCGAGGACGGGTGTGAGCAAAAGCTACACCGGCATAGGTGAGGATGGGGCGGATGCAAGTTTTGTAAAGTGTCACCTTATTTCTAAGGGACAGTTTACTCCGCTTGTTGGTCATGGGGTAGAGACGGCCTAGTACGAACGCGGCTTTGTTACGAACTCGTTCTATGTGATCCTTGAACGTCAGTTGACTATCTAGGGTTACCCCCAGATACTTAACCGAGTGTTCCCAAGGGATAGGGCTACCGAACATAGTGATGTTGCGGACGATGGGGTTGGTGATCGAACTGAGTCGTTTGAAGGTAAACAGAATCGCTGCGCTCTTCTGTGGGTTTACCTCGATCCTCCATTTCCTAAACCAGTCTCCTAAGACTTGGGCTGAGGATTGGAGGCTTTTGACTATAAGAGTCGCGGATCGGCTGGACAGATAAAGCGCGGTGTCATCTGCGAAAAGCGCGAGATTGACACTGGGGAATCGGGGCATGTCGCTGATGTAAAGCGAGAAGAGCGTAGGGGCAAGTACGGAGCCTTGGGGGACTCCCGCTCTGATGGGTCGGGGGGATGAGAAGGCTCCTTCTAGGCGGTAGCGGAAGCTCCGATCCCTGAGAAAGTCTCGTAGGATGAGTACGAGCCGGTCTGGCAGTCCCAGCTGATATAGCTTGTATATCAAGCCGTTGTGCCAGACTTTATCGAAGGCTTTCGCAACATCAAAGAAGAGGGCTCCTGTATACTGTTTGCGGGCGAAGCCGCTTATTATGTGCTCCGTTAGGCGGTGCACCTGTTGGACGCACGAGTGTTTGGCTCTGAAGCCAAACTGCTCGTTGGGGAGAAGGTTTTTGGACTGCACTACGTCGTTAAGACGGGCTAAGAGGATACGCTCGTATAGCTTGCCAAGAGCCTTGAGCAGGCTAATGGGTCTATAGCTGGAGGGTTCTGAGGGGGGTTTGTTAGGTTTCCTAAAACCTATTACATCTGCACCTTTCCACGCGTCGGGAAAGGAGCAGTTTTCCATGGCTGCATTGAATATGCTAACCAGGAGTAAAATGAGGTTGGGGGAGAAGCATTTGAGGACTCTGTTGGTGATGCCGTCAGAGCCGGGGGCTTTTCGGGGTTTGAGTTTCCTAATGGCCGTCTCTACCTCATGGGGTGTAACTGGGGGGAGAGGGTCGGTCGGAGGGATGGTGGCTCGCATGTCGACCTCCTCATCCACCTCACGCAGGTGGGAGGGGTCGGCAGGGAGGGTGCTGGGGGAGCATTGGGCCTCTAGGCTGTCGGCCAGGCATTCGGCCTTCTCGGTATCGTCAAAGGCATCTGGTTGGTTGGGGCGTTTGAGAGGGGGCATCGGGGATTCACAGTCCTTCTTGAGGGTTCTCGCCAGCTTCCAGTACGCGAGATGGGAGGGGGCGATTTCCTCAAGAAGTTTGTCCCAGCGATTCGACCGCAGCTCTGTCATGGTCTGCTTTACGTCCCTCTGTAAAGCTCGCATGCGAGTGCGGTTTTCGGCGCTGGGAAAACTGTCGTAAGCGCGGGTGGCCGCATTCTTAGCCGTCAGCAGTCTTCTCACATCTTCCGGCAGGTTCCAGTGGTGCTCGGGCAACACTGGGACCTGTCGGGAGCATTCTTTGACGGCGGTCTGTGTGTGGCTGCTGAGGGCATCGATTGCACCGCGGACGTCATCTGGTGTCCTGATTAAGTCGGGTATCGTGTCGAGGTCGGGTGAGGTGATAGCTTGGAGCTTTTCCTCGAGTCTGTCCCAGTCAACTATCGTCCGAGTGGGCGGGGCGGTGGGGGTGGGGGGGCCTAGCTGTAAGACGACCGGCCGATGGTCAGAAGTGAGGGCGTGATGCACTTCTATGGAACATAACCGGAGGCTAATGTTCCTTAGAAGTGATATGTCTAGAATGTCGGGGGTGTGGTCCGCTTGATACGGAAAGTGAGTCGGGGTCATGGGGGCTATGATGTCGAAGTTGTGTCGGTCGACGAGTCGGTCTAGTGCCCTACCTTTGGTGTTGGTGGCTATGCAATTCCACCTTACGTGTTTGCTGTTTAGGTCGCCAGCCAGAATGACTGCGCCTCCTAGCTTGAAGAGGGTCTCGATGTCGCTCTCCAGCAGTGGCTTATCGCTACTGGGGGAGAGATACACCGAGGCAAGGGTGATAGGTTGGTGTCCTGTCATGGCTAGCCGACAGACCGAGGCCTCAATGTGGGTTAGAGGGGGGGTGTCGATGGGGATGCAGTGCAGAGACCTCTTGTAATAGATGAGAGTGCCACCCTTTTCAGAGTGGGCTCTATCATTACGCACTAAGTTATAGTTAGGGATCCTAGGCCCTCGATGGCAAGATTTAAGGTGGGTCTCTTGCACTAGAAACACATCGACTTGGTGTTCGCGGAGGAATTCAATGACTTCCTGCCGCTGGGAGCGAATACCGTCGGCATTGAAAAACGCGACGGAAATGGAGCGGGGTTTGAGTCTACCTTTTGTGGGGCTTAAATCCATTATGGGGAGATAGCATTAAATTCAGAAATAGTTGCGATGAGACGCGAGTGCTTAAGCATTGCGACGCAACGCTTTTCTATATTGTTTTGGGAAGCGCGGAGTTCCCTAGCGAAGTCATGTACCTGCGCCATGTCGATGGAGCAGGCAAACCTGGCGAGCAGACTAAGATCGTCTTCCTCCGTCGTGGGTGCGGGGGAAGAGACCTTTACAGCCTTCGCTGGTTTAGGCGCGGGTTGAGGGGTTGGCCTAGCGGTGGGGGGCTTGGGGACCGGTGTCTCCAGTAGGGGGCGCGGGGGGGCCGCGGACGACTCCACTTTCCTCCTCCACGCAGGCTGTAGGTCCTGAGAGGCTGAGGCGATGGGTGTGAATGCAAGGGGCTTGCTGGGGCGTAGGGAGGGAAAGTCCTCTCTGCGCGGGACGGGACGGCTAGCGGGCCGATTTTGAGAGGCGGAGGGCGCGGCGCCTTTAGATTGGGGCCTACGGCTAGAACGTGGTGCCTTGGGGCATCCGCGATAGCTCGCTGGGTGTCCCAGGGCACCGCAGAGCACGCAACCCGGGGGTTCCGTGCACTCGTTCCTGTCTTTGGGACGGGGACAGTTTGCTGTGCCGTGGTTGCCTAGGCACTTGACGCACCTAGGTGTGGCGTAGCAGTTACGCGCTGAGTGCCCATAGAGTTGGCATCTATGGCACTGACCGGGGGGACCTTTTTTGTGGGGCATTTCTATTGAGAGGCCGGAAAGGTTGCAGATCGTTGTAAGCGTATTTATCATACGCTTACCGGCGGGGGACAAGTCGGACACGACCAGAACCATGTCGTAGGGAGCTTTGGTTCGGCCGTTGTGCATGCGGTGTACTTCATGCACGGGGTAGCCTTGGGACTTAAGGTCCTCAAGGATGTCTTTGGAGGGAAGCTCCTTAGGGACACCTCGAATGACGACGCGTAGGACGCGTTCCTCTTCGAGGGCGTATGTGTGAAAGCCGATTTTCTCGGCTTTCAGGGTGGTAGTTAGACGACGGTGGTCGTCAGAGGTGGGGACTTGGACCTTAATCCCTTGTTGGGTGGTCCGGGCTGAGGTGAACGCAATATGGCGTTCCCTGAGGAGAGATGAAACGTTGTTCCATCTCGCCTTATCTTGTATGAATAGGGGCGGGGGTCGCGAGTTGCGAGGTTGCTGTGAAGCAGCGGGGGCGGTGCCTACTTGCGAGGCGGACGGGGCGGGGGCGGGGGCGCTGCCTACGGCTGCAACCTTCTTGGCATTTTGGTCGTCCGAGGATGTCGCGTTTCGCTTGCGACCGCGCTTCTCAACGAGCGTAAAACCGTCGTTATCAGTAGCGCCGTCGGAAGCGATAGGGACATCCTGTGTGTCCATGGCGTCGTGTATGTCAGTCCGAGCGTCGTCGGTCGCGTGGTTAAACACCAGCGACGATGACTCATCGCCGGCATTTAATACCACGGGTGGCAGAGTGGAGTCGTCCGCGGGCAGAGGGCTGGCGGGGGGCGCGGGGGGCGCGCGGGGCGCGGGCTCCGGAGCCGGGCATGGCAAGTATTGGGCCAAGACGGACGGGGGGATGCTTAAAATAAGCTGGTGTAAATAACGCGAGTCAGCCGAGATGGCTGAGAAAAACGCGACGTGGACGGGGGACAGATCCTCCGGCTGGGAGAGGCCGGGGGTGAGTTGGGTAGCGTGAGTGCCTGCCATGTATGTGTAAAAGTGTGTCCCGAGCCAATCTTATTGTGCTGCGGGGTGAGTTGACCTAGGTGTGCCCTAACCGTTTCCCTTGAGCAAGCCCAGTGCAATGGGATCCGGGTCCTACGTTCCCTAGCTGCCTGAAGCGCCGAGGGTAGCCTGCACGAACTGGAACCAGCGCAGACGCCCAAACAGCGCAACAAGAATAGGATTAGGGATGGGAGGGGTGGGAGGGAGATATCTGGTGTCGGCTAGGGGCCACCCCCAAGGCCGGTGGTTCCAGACCCAACCAAGTATTTCGTTTCCCAGTAGGGAACCGCGAGCGCTCGGGTCACGCCCTGTCCGACTTCACGCACAGCGCCGTGAGGCAGCCTGCCCCTTAAAGGGGTGCACCGGACAACCACCAAACAGTGGTTTTAGAAAAACGCGCGAGGGAACGGATATAAATCGTCAGAAACTGGCCGGACCGCAGCGTGAATAACACCACGTGCGGCTGGCTGGGAGCCCGGTGATTGCGAGGCGCACAGAGTTGCGAGACGCAGGGGCCGGGTGACGTACGCAGCGCGTCTGTCGGAAAACCGACAGAACACGAAGACGCACGACGGATCGCGAAGCGCAGCGAGGGCGGAGTCGGCGGGGCGCCGAGAGCGGGGGTACTGGGCGCGCACGTCTTACCGGGGCGGCAGACGGCGAGCGAATGTCCAATGTGTTTAAAATCCTTTTTTTTTTTTTTTTTTTTTTTCGAAAGGACAAGCTTGTTGTTGGCCATTGGGGCCTTTACAACTTCACCGGGCAGGGGAGGCGAGTACGGAAGGCACTCAACCTAGTGCAAGGCAAAAAGATGCAACTGCCTAAGGGCGCCCAGGTGGGCACGGACCTCGGCTTAGGTCGTTGCTTGGACGTGGGAGGATCGGAGAGAAGCGGCCTGGTATATGCCGGTAGCGCTGGTAAGCGCCAGAAGCGGGGGGACGCCGCCCTCGCCGGCGAGGGCAGAATGTCGGTGCAGTGTTTCTCTGTGGGTTAGGGGGCGGGGTCAGGGCAGCTACGGTTAGCGTGGTCGGGTCGTCAGGGTCAGTGAGTACATGTCTGGGGCGTCGGATTACGCGAATGGGGTTCGCGGGTAGCTCGTAAACGGCGGCGTTTACGAGTAGCGGGTTGGGGTGGTGTTCGGCAGACTTAAAGTATCGGATGGAAGCCTGCTTCAGGTATTGAGCTATGGTGGGGAGCTCTAAATCGCAATGGAGGTTTTCATTACGTAGAAACCACGGGCAGCCCGTGGCTCTACGCATGAAGCGATTTTGGATAAGCTGAAGTCGGCGGATGAGGCGAGGACGGGTGTGAGCAAAAGCTACACCGGCATAGGTGAGGATGGGGCGGATGCAAGTTTTGTAAAGTGTCACCTTATTTCTAAGGGACAGTTTACTCCGCTTGTTGGTCATGGGGTAGAGACGGCCTAGTACGAACGCGGCTTTGTTACGAACTCGTTCTATGTGATCCTTGAACGTCAGTTGACTATCTAGGGTTACCCCCAGATACTTAACCGAGTGTTCCCAAGGGATAGGGCTACCGAACATAGTGATGTTGCGGACGATGGGGTTGGTGATCGAACTGAGTCGTTTGAAGGTAAACAGAATCGCTGCGCTCTTCTGTGGGTATACCTCGATCCTCCATTTCCTAAACCAGTCTCCTAAGACTTGGGCTGAGGATTGGAGGCTTTTGACTATAAGAGTCGCGGATCGGCTGGACAGATAAAGCGCGGTGTCATCTGCGAAAAGCGCGAGATTGACACTGGGGAATCGGGGCATGTCGCTGATGTAAAGCGAGAAGAGCGTAGGGGCAAGTACGGAGCCTTGGGGGACTCCCGCTCTGATGGGTCGGGGGGATGAGAAGGCTCCTTCTAGGCGGTAGCGGAAGCTCCGATCCCTGAGAAAGTCTCGTAGGATGAGTACGAGCCGGTCTGGCAGTCCCAGCTGATATAGCTTGTATATCAAGCCGTTGTGCCAGACTTTATCGAAGGCTTTCGCAACATCAAAGAAGAGGGCTCCTGTATACTGTTTGCGGGCGAAGCCGCTTATTATGTGCTCCGTTAGGCGGTGCACCTGTTGGACGCACGAGTGTTTGGCTCTGAAGCCAAACTGCTCGTTGGGGAGAAGGTTTTTGGACTGCACTACGTCGTTAAGACGGGCTAAGAGGATACGCTCGTATAGCTTGCCAAGAGCCTTGAGCAGGCTAATGGGTCTATAGCTGGAGGGTTCTGAGGGGGGTTTGTTAGGTTTCCTAAAACCTATTACATCTGCACCTTTCCACGCGTCGGGAAAGGAGCAGTTTTCCATGGCTGCATTGAATATGCTAACCAGGAGTAAAATGAGGTTGGGGGAGAAGCATTTGAGGACTCTGTTGGTGATGCCGTCAGAGCCGGGGGCTTTTCGGGGTTTGAGTTTCCTAATGGCCGTCTCTACCTCATGGGGTGTAACTGGGGGGAGAGGGTCGGTCGGAGGGATGGTGGCTCGCATGTCGACCTCCTCATCCACCTCACGCAGGTGGGAGGGGTCGGCAGGGAGGGTGCTGGGGGAGCATTGGGCCTCTAGGCTGTCGGCCAGGCATTCGGCCTTCTCGGTATCGTCAAAGGCATCTGGTTGGTTGGGGCGTTTGAGAGGGGGCATCGGGGATTCACAGTCCTTCTTGAGGGTTCTCGCCAGCTTCCAGTACGCGAGATGGGAGGGGGCGATTTCCTCAAGAAGTTTGTCCCAGCGATTCGACCGCAGCTCTGTCATGGTCTGCTTTACGTCCCTCTGTAAAGCTCGCATGCGAGTGCGGTTTTCGGCGCTGGGAAAACTGTCGTAAGCGCGGGTGGCCGCATTCTTAGCCGTCAGCAGTCTTCTCACATCTTCCGGCAGGTTCCAGTGGTGCTCGGGCAACACTGGGACCTGTCGGGAGCATTCTTTGACGGCGGTCTGTGTGTGGCTGCTGAGGGCATCGATTGCACCGCGGACGTCATCTGGTGTCCTGATTAAGTCGGGTATCGTGTCGAGGTCGGGTGAGGTGATAGCTTGGAGCTTTTCCTCGAGTCTGTCCCAGTCAACTATCGTCCGAGTGGGCGGGGCGGTGGGGGTGGGGGGGCCTAGCTGTAAGACGACCGGCCGATGGTCAGAAGTGAGGGCGTGATGCACTTCTATGGAACATAACCGGAGGCTAATGTTCCTTAGAAGTGATATGTCTAGAATGTCGGGGGTGTGGTCCGCTTGATACGGAAAGTGAGTCGGGGTCATGGGGGCTATGATGTCGAAGTTGTGTCGGTCGACGAGTCGGTCTAGTGCCCTACCTTTGGTGTTGGTGGCTATGCAATTCCACCTTACGTGTTTGCTGTTTAGGTCGCCAGCCAGAATGACTGCGCCTCCTAGCTTGAAGAGGGTCTCGATGTCGCTCTCCAGCAGTGGCTTATCGCTACTGGGGGAGAGATACACCGAGGCAAGGGTGATAGGTTGGTGTCCTGTCATGGCTAGCCGACAGACCGAGGCCTCAATGTGGGTTAGAGGGGGGGTGTCGATGGGGATGCAGTGCAGAGACCTCTTGTAATAGATGAGAGTGCCACCCTTTTCAGAGTGGGCTCTATCATTACGCACTAAGTTATAGTTAGGGATCCTAGGCCCTCGATGGCAAGATTTAAGGTGGGTCTCTTGCACTAGAAACACATCGACTTGGTGTTCGCGGAGGAATTCAATGACTTCCTGCCGCTGGGAGCGAATACCGTCGGCATTGAAAAACGCGACGGAAATGGAGCGGGGTTTGAGTCTACCTTTTGTGGGGCTTAAATCCATTATGGGGAGATAGCATTAAATTCAGAAATAGTTGCGATGAGACGCGAGTGCTTAAGCATTGCGACGCAACGCTTTTCTATATTGTTTTGGGAAGCGCGGAGTTCCCTAGCGAAGTCATGTACCTGCGCCATGTCGATGGAGCAGGCAAACCTGGCGAGCAGACTAAGATCGTCTTCCTCCGTCGTGGGTGCGGGGGAAGAGACCTTTACAGCCTTCGCTGGTTTAGGCGCGGGTTGAGGGGTTGGCCTAGCGGTGGGGGGCTTGGGGACCGGTGTCTCCAGTAGGGGGCGCGGGGGGGCCGCGGACGACTCCACTTTCCTCCTCCACGCAGGCTGTAGGTCCTGAGAGGCTGAGGCGATGGGTGTGAATGCAAGGGGCTTGCTGGGGCGTAGGGAGGGAAAGTCCTCTCTGCGCGGGACGGGACGGCTAGCGGGCCGATTTTGAGAGGCGGAGGGCGCGGCGCCTTTAGATTGGGGCCTACGGCTAGAACGTGGTGCCTTGGGGCATCCGCGATAGCTCGCTGGGTGTCCCAGGGCACCGCAGAGCACGCAACCCGGGGGTTCCGTGCACTCGTTCCTGTCTTTGGGACGGGGACAGTTTGCTGTGCCGTGGTTGCCTAGGCACTTGACGCACCTAGGTGTGGCGTAGCAGTTACGCGCTGAGTGCCCATAGAGTTGGCATCTATGGCACTGACCGGGGGGACCTTTTTTGTGGGGCATTTCTATTGAGAGGCCGGAAAGGTTGCAGATCGTTGTAAGCGTATTTATCATACGCTTACCGGCGGGGGACAAGTCGGACACGACCAGAACCATGTCGTAGGGAGCTTTGGTTCGGCCGTTGTGCATGCGGTGTACTTCATGCACGGGGTAGCCTTGGGACTTAAGGTCCTCAAGGATGTCTTTGGAGGGAAGCTCCTTAGGGACACCTCGAATGACGACGCGTAGGACGCGTTCCTCTTCGAGGGCGTATGTGTGAAAGCCGATTTTCTCGGCTTTCAGGGTGGTAGTTAGACGACGGTGGTCGTCAGAGGTGGGGACTTGGACCTTAATCCCTTGTTGGGTGGTCCGGGCTGAGGTGAACGCAATATGGCGTTCCCTGAGGAGAGATGAAACGTTGTTCCATCTCGCCTTATCTTGTATGAATAGGGGCGGGGGTCGCGAGTTGCGAGGTTGCTGTGAAGCAGCGGGGGCGGTGCCTACTTGCGAGGCGGACGGGGCGGGGGCGGGGGCGCTGCCTACGGCTGCAACCTTCTTGGCATTTTGGTCGTCCGAGGATGTCGCGTTTCGCTTGCGACCGCGCTTCTCAACGAGCGTAAAACCGTCGTTATCAGTAGCGCCGTCGGAAGCGATAGGGACATCCTGTGTGTCCATGGCGTCGTGTATGTCAGTCCGAGCGTCGTCGGTCGCGTGGTTAAACACCAGCGACGATGACTCATCGCCGGCATTTAATACCACGGGTGGCGGAGTGGAGTCGTCCGCGGGCAGAGGGCTGGCGGGGGGCGCGGGGGGCGCGCGGGGCGCGGGCTCCGGAGCCGGGCATGGCAAGTATTGGGCCAAGACGGACGGGGGGATGCTTAAAATAAGCTGGTGTAAATAACGCGAGTCAGCCGAGATGGCTGAGAAAAACGCGACGTGGACGGGGGACAGATCCTCCGGCTGGGAGAGGCCGGGGGTGAGTTGGGTAGCGTGAGTGCCTGCCATGTATGTGTAAAAGTGTGTCCCGAGCCAATCTTATTGTGCTGCGGGGTGAGTTGACCTAGGTGTGCCCTAACCGTTTCCCTTGAGCAAGCCCAGTGCAATGGGATCCGGGTCCTACGTTCCCTAGCTGCCTGAAGCGCCGAGGGTAGCCTGCACGAACTGGAACCAGCGCAGACGCCCAAACAGCGCAACAAGAATAGGATTAGGGATGGGAGGGGTGGGAGGGAGATATCTGGTGTCGGCTAGGGGCCACCCCCAAGGCCGGTGGTTCCAGACCCAACCAAGTATTTCGTTTCCCAGTAGGGAACCGCGAGCGCTCGGGTCACGCCCTGTCCGACTTCACGCACAGCGCCGTGAGGCAGCCTGCCCCTTAAAGGGGTGCACCGGACAACCACCAAACAGTGGTTTTAGAAAAACGCGCGAGGGAACGGATATAAATCGTCAGAAACTGGCCGGACCGCAGCGTGAATAACACCACGTGCGGCTGGCTGGGAGCCCGGTGATTGCGAGGCGCACAGAGTTGCGAGACGCAGGGGCCGGGTGACGTACGCAGCGCGTCTGTCGGAAAACCGACAGAACACGAAGACGCACGACGGATCGCGAAGCGCAGCGAGGGCGGAGTCGGCGGGGCGCCGAGAGCGGGGGTACTGGGCGCGCACGTCTTACCGGGGCGGCAGACGGCGAGCGAATGTCCAATGTGTTTAAAATCCTTTTTTTTTTTTTTTTTTTTTTTCGAAAGGACAAGCTTGTTGTTGGCCATTGGGGCCTTTACAACTTCACCGGGCAGGGGAGGCGAGTACGGAAGGCACTCAACCTAGTGCAAGGCAAAAAGATGCAACTGCCTAAGGGCGCCCAGGTGGGCACGGACCTCGGCTTAGGTCGTTGCTTGGACGTGGGAGGATCGGAGAGAAGCGGCCTGGTATATGCCGGTAGCGCTGGTAAGCGCCAGAAGCGGGGGGACGCCGCCCTCGCCGGCGAGGGCAGAATGTCGGTGCAGTGTTTCTCTGTGGGTTAGGGGGCGGGGTCAGGGCAGCTACGGTTAGCGTGGTCGGGTCGTCAGGGTCAGTGAGTACATGTCTGGGGCGTCGGATTACGCGAATGGGGTTCGCGGGTAGCTCGTAAACGGCGGCGTTTACGAGTAGCGGGTTGGGGTGGTGTTCGGCAGACTTAAAGTATCGGATGGAAGCCTGCTTCAGGTATTGAGCTATGGTGGGGAGCTCTAAATCGCAATGGAGGTTTTCATTACGTAGAAACCACGGGCAGCCCGTGGCTCTACGCATGAAGCGATTTTGGATAAGCTGAAGTCGGCGGATGAGGCGAGGACGGGTGTGAGCAAAAGCTACACCGGCATAGGTGAGGATGGGGCGGATGCAAGTTTTGTAAAGTGTCACCTTATTTCTAAGGGACAGTTTACTCCGCTTGTTGGTCATGGGGTAGAGACGGCCTAGTACGAACGCGGCTTTGTTACGAACTCGTTCTATGTGATCCTTGAACGTCAGTTGACTATCTAGGGTTACCCCCAGATACTTAACCGAGTGTTCCCAAGGGATAGGGCTACCGAACATAGTGATGTTGCGGACGATGGGGTTGGTGATCGAACTGAGTCGTTTGAAGGTAAACAGAATCGCTGCGCTCTTCTGTGGGTTTACCTCGATCCTCCATTTCCTAAACCAGTCTCCTAAGACTTGGGCTGAGGATTGGAGGCTTTTGACTATAAGAGTCGCGGATCGGCTGGACAGATAAAGCGCGGTGTCATCTGCGAAAAGCGCGAGATTGACACTGGGGAATCGGGGCATGTCGCTGATGTAAAGCGAGAAGAGCGTAGGGGCAAGTACGGAGCCTTGGGGGACTCCCGCTCTGATGGGTCGGGGGGATGAGAAGGCTCCTTCTAGGCGGTAGCGGAAGCTCCGATCCCTGAGAAAGTCTCGTAGGATGAGTACGAGCCGGTCTGGCAGTCCCAGCTGATATAGCTTGTATATCAAGCCGTTGTGCCAGACTTTATCGAAGGCTTTCGCAACATCAAAGAAGAGGGCTCCTGTATACTGTTTGCGGGCGAAGCCGCTTATTATGTGCTCCGTTAGGCGGTGCACCTGTTGGACGCACGAGTGTTTGGCTCTGAAGCCAAACTGCTCGTTGGGGAGAAGGTTTTTGGACTGCACTACGTCGTTAAGACGGGCTAAGAGGATACGCTCGTATAGCTTGCCAAGAGCCTTGAGCAGGCTAATGGGTCTATAGCTGGAGGGTTCTGAGGGGGGTTTGTTAGGTTTCCTAAAACCTATTACATCTGCACCTTTCCACGCGTCGGGAAAGGAGCAGTTTTCCATGGTTGCATTGAATATGCTAACCAGGAGTAAAATGAGGTTGGGGGAGAAGCATTTGAGGACTCTGTTGGTGATGCCGTCAGAGCCGGGGGCTTTTCGGGGTTTGAGTTTCCTAATGGCCGTCTCTACCTCATGGGGTGTAACTGGGGGGAGAGGGTCGGTCGGAGGGATGGTGGCTCGCATGTCGACCTCCTCATCCACCTCACGCAGGTGGGAGGGGTCGGCAGGGAGGGTGCTGGGGGAGCATTGGGCCTCTAGGCTGTCGGCCAGGCATTCGGCCTTCTCGGTATCGTCAAAGGCATCTGGTTGGTTGGGGCGTTTGAGAGGGGGCATCGGGGATTCACAGTCCTTCTTGAGGGTTCTCGCCAGCTTCCAGTACGCGAGATGGGAGGGGGCGATTTCCTCAAGAAGTTTGTCCCAGCGATTCGACCGCAGCTCTGTCATGGTCTGCTTTACGTCCCTCTGTAAAGCTCGCATGCGAGTGCGGTTTTCGGCGCTGGGAAAACTGTCGTAAGCGCGGGTGGCCGCATTCTTAGCCGTCAGCAGTCTTCTCACATCTTCCGGCAGGTTCCAGTGGTGCTCGGGCAACACTGGGACCTGTCGGGAGCATTCTTTGACGGCGGTCTGTGTGTGGCTGCTGAGGGCATCGATTGCACCGCGGACGTCATCTGGTGTCCTGATTAAGTCGGGTATCGTGTCGAGGTCGGGTGAGGTGATAGCTTGGAGCTTTTCCTCGAGTCTGTCCCAGTCAACTATCGTCCGAGTGGGCGGGGCGGTGGGGGTGGGGGGGCCTAGCTGTAAGACGACCGGCCGATGGTCAGAAGTGAGGGCGTGATGCACTTCTATGGAACATAACCGGAGGCTAATGTTCCTTAGAAGTGATATGTCTAGAATGTCGGGGGTGTGGTCCGCTTGATACGGAAAGTGAGTCGGGGTCATGGGGGCTATGATGTCGAAGTTGTGTCGGTCGACGAGTCGGTCTAGTGCCCTACCTTTGGTGTTGGTGGCTATGCAATTCCACCTTACGTGTTTGCTGTTTAGGTCGCCAGCCAGAATGACTGCGCCTCCTAGCTTGAAGAGGGTCTCGATGTCGCTCTCCAGCAGTGGCTTATCGCTACTGGGGGAGAGATACACCGAGGCAAGGGTGATAGGTTGGTGTCCTGTCATGGCTAGCCGACAGACCGAGGCCTCAATGTGGGTTAGAGGGGGGGTGTCGATGGGGATGCAGTGCAGAGACCTCTTGTAATAGATGAGAGTGCCACCCTTTTCAGAGTGGGCTCTATCATTACGCACTAAGTTATAGTTAGGGATCCTAGGCCCTCGATGGCAAGATTTAAGGTGGGTCTCTTGCACTAGAAACACATCGACTTGGTGTTCGCGGAGGAATTCAATGACTTCCTGCCGCTGGGAGCGGATACCGTCGGCATTGAAAAACGCGACGGAAATGGAGCGGGGTTTGAGTCTACCTTTTGTGGGGCTTAAATCCATTATGGGGAGATAGCATTAAATTCAGAAATAGTTGCGATGAGACGCGAGTGCTTAAGCATTGCGACGCAACGCTTTTCTATATTGTTTTGGGAAGCGCGGAGTTCCCTAGCGAAGTCATGTACCTGCGCCATGTCGATGGAGCAGGCAAACCTGGCGAGCAGACTAAGATCGTCTTCCTCCGTCGTGGGTGCGGGGGAAGAGACCTTTACAGCCTTCGCTGGTTTAGGCGCGGGTTGAGGGGTTGGCCTAGCGGTGGGGGGCTTGGGGACCGGTGTCTCCAGTAGGGGGCGCGGGGGGGCCGCGGACGACTCCACTTTCCTCCTCCACGCAGGCTGTAGGTCCTGAGAGGCTGAGGCGATGGGTGTGAATGCAAGGGGCTTGCTGGGGCGTAGGGAGGGAAAGTCCTCTCTGCGCGGGACGGGACGGCTAGCGGGCCGATTTTGAGAGGCGGAGGGCGCGGCGCCTTTAGATTGGGGCCTACGGCTAGAACGTGGTGCCTTGGGGCATCCGCGATAGCTCGCTGGGTGTCCCAGGGCACCGCAGAGCACGCAACCCGGGGGTTCCGTGCACTCGTTCCTGTCTTTGGGACGGGGACAGTTTGCTGTGCCGTGGTTGCCTAGGCACTTGACGCACCTAGGTGTGGCGTAGCAGTTACGCGCTGAGTGCCCATAGAGTTGGCATCTATGGCACTGACCGGGGGGACCTTTTTTGTGGGGCATTTCTATTGAGAGGCCGGAAAGGTTGCAGATCGTTGTAAGCGTATTTATCATACGCTTACCGGCGGGGGACAAGTCGGACACGACCAGAACCATGTCGTAGGGAGCTTTGGTTCGGCCGTTGTGCATGCGGTGTACTTCATGCACGGGGTAGCCTTGGGACTTAAGGTCCTCAAGGATGTCTTTGGAGGGAAGCTCCTTAGGGACACCTCGAATGACGACGCGTAGGACGCGTTCCTCTTCGAGGGCGTATGTGTGAAAGCCGATTTTCTCGGCTTTCAGGGTGGTAGTTAGACGACGGTGGTCGTCTGAGGTGGGGACTTGGACCTTAATCCCTTGTTGGGTGGTCCGGGCTGAGGTGAACGCAATATGGCGTTCCCTGAGGAGAGATGAAACGTTGTTCCATCTCGCCTTATCTTGTATGAATAGGGGCGGGGGTCGCGAGTTGCGAGGTTGCTGTGAAGCAGCGGGGGCGGTGCCTACTTGCGAGGCGGACGGGGCGGGGGCGGGGGCGCTGCCTACGGCTGCAACCTTCTTGGCATTTTGGTCGTCCGAGGATGTCGCGTTTCGCTTGCGACCGCGCTTCTCAACGAGCGTAAAACCGTCGTTATCAGTAGCGCCGTCGGAAGCGATAGGGACATCCTGTGTGTCCATGGCGTCGTGTATGTCAGTCCGAGCGTCGTCGGTCGCGTGGTTAAACACCAGCGACGATGACTCATCGCCGGCATTTAATACCACGGGTGGCGGAGTGGAGTCGTCCGCGGGCAGAGGGCTGGCGGGGGGCGCGGGGGGCGCGGGGGGCGCGCGGGGCGCGGGCTCCGGAGCCGGGCATGGCAAGTATTGGGCCAAGACGGACGGGGGGATGCTTAAAATAAGCTGGTGTAAATAACGCGAGTCAGCCGAGATGGCTGAGAAAAACGCGACGTGGACGGGGGACAGATCCTC
The DNA here is from genome assembly GCA_947284805.1 of Coleophora flavipennella. NCBI lineage: Eukaryota > Metazoa > Arthropoda > Insecta > Lepidoptera > Coleophoridae > Coleophora > Coleophora flavipennella. The sequence goes on from OX369253.1 coordinate 4,079,712, forward strand.
CGGCTGGGAGAGGCCGGGGGTGAGTTGGGTAGCGTGAGTGCCTGCCATGTATGTGTAAAAGTGTGTCCCGAGCCAATCTTATTGTGCTGCGGGGTGAGTTGACCTAGGTGTGCCCTAACCGTTTCCCTTGGGCAAGCCCAGTGCAATGGGATCCGGGTCCTACGTTCCCTAGCTGCCTGAAGCGCCGAGGGTAGCCTGCACGAACTGGAACCAGCGCAGACGCCCAAACAGCGCAACAAGAATAGGATTAGGGATGGGAGGGGTGGGAGGGAGATATCTGGTGTCGGCTAGGGGCCACCCCCAAGGCCGGTGGTTCCAGACCCAACCAAGTATTTCGTTTCCCAGTAGGGAACCGCGAGCGCTCGGGTCACGCCCTGTCCGACTTCACGCACAGCGCCGTGAGGCAGCCTGCCCCTTAAAGGGGTGCACCGGACAACCACCAAACAGTGGTTTTAGAAAAACGCGCGAGGGAACGGATATAAATCGTCAGAAACTGGCCGGACCGCAGCGTGAATAACACCACGTGCGGCTGGCTGGGAGCCCGGTGATTGCGAGGCGCACAGAGTTGCGAGACGCAGGGGCCGGGTGACGTACGCAGCGCGTCTGTCGGAAAACCGACAGAACACGAAGACGCACGACGGATCGCGAAGCGCAGCGAGGGCGGAGTCGGCGGGGCGCCGAGAGCGGGGGTACTGGGCGCGCACGTCTTACCGGGGCGGCAGACGGCGAGCGAGTCGTGTTTAAAATCCGACCAAGGCGCTGTTTATATAGAAATCGAACAAGTACACGGGGTGGAGGCCGACGCGAGGGGGGATCGTCACTGTTTCCATCTCGCTCGCGCACATACCTATCAGATATCCAAAAACATTTTTTTTTTTTAAAAAAAAAAACAGTAAATCAAAAACCTAACTGCGTAAAACCTAACTGATAAAAACCTAAGTAACCATTAAAAAAAAATTTAAAAAAAACCCGTGGTTTCCATCTCGCTCGCGCATTTACCTATCAGATCTCCAAAAAAAAAAAAGGAAAAGAATTTTTTTTACAAAAACAGTATAACAAAAACCTAACTGTGTAAAACCTAACTGATAGAAAACTAAGTGTTAAAACGTAACCTTAAAAAAAAAAAGGGGGGTTCCGTTCGTTCGATCCACGGACCTCTGGGATCGTAGCCCACCACCTGGGGCGGCGCCCGCCCAAAGCCCGAGCAGCCCTTATTGGAGGTCGGTTAGTAGGTGCATTTTTTTAAATTTTGATTGGTCGCATTCGATTCCCCCCCCCCCCCCCCCCCCCCTTCCCCGCCTAGTCCAGCAGCAACCCTTAGGAGGTTGGTTGTAATTTTTGACCAATTAGGGACCTTTCGTAAACAAGTAGGTATAAGCAAGTACATAAGTATTTAGGTACGTAGGTACATCATATTTGACCAATTGAAAGTTGCATCCGAGGGACCTTTCGTAAACAAGTATAGGTTATAGGTACATTAGTATTTAGATAGGAACATCATAATACCTACCTATATTATACTAGCTGTCCCGGCGAACTTCGTACCGCCTTACATTACATTACACTGCCCTACCCTACATACACTACTCTACACTACCCTACACTACCCTATCCTATCTACTCTCAAGTTGGATCGAACTGCACATGGTGTGCGAATTTTATTATAATCGGTTAAGTGGTTTAGGAGTCCATTGAGGACAAACATTGTGACACGAGATTTATATATATTAAGAATAAGATAAGATGGACAGTAATCGCACGTTAGAAACAATTTTTCATAATCGATTGATTGATAGACATCAATCTCGTAAAGGATCTGTTGCGGCCCTGAAAAGGGCCTTTTGGTCGTCGTTCCGCGATGAAACGACTAGAAAGGGTGGTCAAGCGAGCGAGGCGAGGTGAGGTGAGCGATATGAAGCGCGGCTCATATACGCTCATACACACGCGCAAAGCTTAAGCGCGCTCGCCTCTGATCCTGCGAGCCAGCTGTATGTCCTTGGGCATGATTGTGACACGCTTGGCGTGGATGGCGCACAGGTTGGTGTCCTCGAAGAGACCGACGAGGTAAGCCTCGCTGGCCTCCTGGAGAGCCATCACAGCGGAGCTCTGGAATCGCAGGTCAGTCTTGAAATCTTGAGCGATCTCACGGACAAGACGCTGGAAGGGGAGCTTCCTGATGAGTAGCTCGGTGCTCTTCTGGTAGCGACGGATCTCACGCAGGGCGACCGTGCCGGGCCTGTAGCGATGAGGTTTCTTCACACCGCCGGTGGCCGGGGCGCTCTTGCGAGCCGCCTTCGTGGCGAGCTGCTTGCGGGGCGCTTTGCCACCGGTGGATTTACGAGCGGTCTGCTTCGTACGTGCCATTTCGATAGAACGTAATAGGTGCTAGTAGAGTAGAGTAGCCGCGAGACGAACGACGCGTATGGTAACGAACGATGCTTCTATACTGTATGCGAGTAATTTTTTTTTACGCCGCATTTTATATTCTTCGTGTGGAGGGGGCAGGGGCATCATGTATCCGTCTCTTTCGCACGCACGCGCGCGCTCACGTCTCTTTCGATTCGATGTGAATGTCTCACTCAAAGTACCTATACACAACTCAAGAAACCAACTTAAGTAATATACCTATACTATAATATAATTATGTAATTTTAATACATATAAGTAGTACCTTTAACAATTTTCCAAACGTCAAAACGTAATAGGTACCTGCCTATACTACCTATTATAGGCACCTACCACCATCTTAATAATTAAAGTAACCGACATAGCTAAACTGAAGTGTCAGTGGGCAGGGCACATAGCTCGTAGAACAAGTGGCGACGACCTGGTGAAGATCGTGGGATGCGGGCAGCGCAGGACCGGTGGTGGTATAAGTATATTATATGATATCGATATACTTCACGCACTTACATACAACTTCCTTGCACTACAGGCGAGCGAATGAAGTGCCTACGCATTATATATAATAATAATGTAAGTATAGTAGTAGTCGGTATACCTAACCGGTGAGTCGGGCGAGTGTAGAGAGAGTGATGGGGGAAGACGCAACTGAGGTCAGAAACTCTATAATACTATCATTATACTCATCAGGGTATAATAAATTATGCACAGAATTATATTGTGGCCCTGAAAAGGGCCTTTGTCTTGACTTGCCGCAACAGCAGCAGTCACGCTGAGGGCGTGCGACGCAAAGGGACGACGGACTCTTCACTTGGAGCTGGTGTACTTGGTGACGGCCTTGGTGCCCTCGCTGACGGCGTGCTTGGCGAGCTCACCGGGCAGCAGGAGCCTCACGGAGGTCTGCACCTCCCTCGAGGTGATTGTGGACCTCTTGTTATAGTGGGCGAGGCGGGAAGCTTCGGCGGCGATGCGTTCGAAGATGTCGTTCACGAACGAGTTCATGATCGACATGGCCTTCGAGGAGATACCGGTGTCGGGGTGCACCTGCTTGAGCACCTTGTAGATGTAGATGGCGTAGCTCTCCTTCCTCTTGTGCTTCTTCTTTTTCTTGTCAGACTTTGAGATGTTCTTTTGGGCCTTGCCCGATTTCTTGGCGGCCTTACCACTTGTCTTGGGCGGCATGGTTGCGAGTACAGAACACAGGGAACGGATAACTCAAAAAAAAATTTTCCACGGTTTTTGTCACATTTTGCCCCTCGGTATCGGTTAGCGTTTAGGCGATGCAACGAGCGAGATAGAATCATATTGCTGTTGCAGGTTTCAACCATCACGTTTTCCCATCAGCATTTCATTTATTTATTATAATTATTGATTGTTTTGTCAACTGTTACGTCTACTATCTATGTATTATGCATATATTATTACATTAATTATTATTACCATTATCGAGCAGCGTCATTGAAAATAATTTTCAATAGATGCAAGTAAATGAATAGGTATATGTGGGTTTTTTTTTTTTAATGATGGGTTCGAAAAAAAAAAGGGGGCGGTGCCAAAATTTAGAAAGTAGGCGGCACCCAAACAAACCTACCTAACTACGTGTATGTACAACTTGTAGGTACCAGTGGTGATTATTATTATTAGTTTGATGAACTTTATGCTGTTCATATACACCAGCAATAAATTATTGAGTATTGAGTGAGTGAGTAAGTAAGTAAGTAAGTAAGTAAGTAAGTAAGTAAGTAAGTAAGTAAGTAAGTAAGTAAGTAAGTAAGTAAGTAAGCAAGCAGGTAGGTAGGTAACCAACTAATAACAAATAGTTACCCTGTAAATAAACCTACCGTTATCGAATCGATCGATATAATCGACAGAAACCACAAATGTCTTGTAAGATATAGTGAACCATATTGTGGCCCTGAAAAGGGCCTTTTCGAAACGAGAACGATGATGCGCGCGGCATAAGAATGCTTCGGCGTCGGCGACGTTGATGCCTTACGCCTTCTTCTCGGTCTTCTTGGGCAAAAGCACCGCTTGGATGTTCGGCAAGACACCACCCTGGGCGATGGTCACGCCTGAGAGCAGCTTGTTCAGCTCCTCATCGTTCCTGATGGCGAGCTGGAGATGCCTCGGAATGATTCTGGTCTTCTTGTTGTCGCGAGCCGCGTTGCCGGCCAACTCGAGGACCTCAGCGGCCAAATACTCCATCACGGCCGCGAGGTACACTGGCGCGCCGGCACCGACACGCTCCGCGTAGTTGCCCTTCTTGAGTAGCCTGTGGATACGACCCACGGGGAACTGGAGTCCGGCACGGTTTGAGCGAGACTTCGCCTTCCCCTTGACCTTGCCACCTTTGCCACGACCAGACATGATTAAGACTTCGTGTAAAAGCGAGGAGATAAAGATAAGTAAGTACAGAGAGCGCTCACTCTCACGGTATTATTAATTTTTTTGCCATTTTTTTTTTTTTTTTTTTTTTTTTCGAAAGGACAAGCTTGTTGTTGGCCATTGGGGCCTTTACAACTTCACCGGGCAGGGGAGGCGAGTACGGAAGGCACTCAACCTAGTGCAAAGCAAAAAGATGCAACTGCCTAAGGGCGCCCAGGTGGGCACGGACCTCGGCTTAGGTCGTTGCTTGGACGTGGGAGGATCGGAGAGAAGCGGCCTGGTATATGCCGGTAGCGCTGGTAAGCGCCAGAAGCGGGGGGACGCCGCCCTCGCCGGCGAGGGCAGAATGTCGGTGCAGTGTTTCTCTGTGGGTTAGGGGGCGGGGTCAGGGCAGCTACGGTTAGCGTGGTCGGGTCGTCAGGGTCAGTGAGTACATGTCTGGGGCGTCGGATTACGCGAATGGGGTTCGCGGGTAGCTCGTAAACGGCGGCGTTTACGAGTAGCGGGTTGGGGTGGTGTTCGGCAGACTTAAAGTATCGGATGGAAGCCTGCTTCAGGTATTGAGCTATGGTGGGGAGCTCTAAATCGCAATGGAGGTTTTCATTACGTAGAAACCACGGGCAGCCCGTGGCTCTACGCATGAAGCGATTTTGGATAAGCTGAAGTCGGCGGATGAGGCGAGGACGGGTGTGAGCAAAAGCTACACCGGCATAGGTGAGGATGGGGCGGATGCAAGTTTTGTAAAGTGTCACCTTATTTCTAAGGGACAGTTTACTCCGCTTGTTGGTCATGGGGTAGAGACGGCCTAGTACAAACGCGGCTTTGTTACGAACTCGTTCTATGTGATCCTTGAACGTCAGTTGACTATCTAGGGTTACCCCCAGATACTTAACCGAGTGTTCCCAAGGGATAGGGCTACCGAACATAGTGATGTTGCGGACGATGGGGTTGGTGATCGAACTGAGTCGTTTGAAGGTAAACAGAATCGCTGCGCTCTTCTGTGGGTTTACCTCGATCCTCCATTTCCTAAACCAGTCTCCTAAGACTTGGGCTGAGGATTGGAGGCTTTTGACTATAAGAGTCGCGGATCGGCTGGACAGATAAAGCGCGGTGTCATCTGCGAAAAGCGCGAGATTGACACTGGGGAATCGGGGCATGTCGCTGATGTAAAGCGAGAAGAGCGTAGGGGCAAGTACGGAGCCTTGGGGGACTCCCGCTCTGATGGGTCGGGGGGATGAGAAGGCTCCTTCTAGGCGGTAGCGGAAGCTCCGATCCCTGAGAAAGTCTCGTAGGATGAGTACGAGCCGGTCTGGCAGTCCCAGCTGATATAGCTTGTATATCAAGCCGTTGTGCCAGACTTTATCGAAGGCTTTCGCCACATCAAAGAAGAGGGCTCCTGTATACTGTTTGCGGGCGAAGCCGCTTATTATGTGCTCCGTTAGGCGGTGCACCTGTTGGACGCACGAGTGTTTGGCTCTGAAGCCAAACTGCTCGTTGGGGAGAAGGTTTTTGGACTGCACTACGTCGTTAAGACGGGCTAAAAGGATACGCTCGTATAGCTTGCCAAGAGCCTTGAGCAGGCTAATGGGTCTATAGCTGGAGGGTTCTGAGGGGGGTTTGTTAGGTTTCCTAAAACCTATTACATCTGCACCTTTCCACGCGTCGGGAAAGGAGCAGTTTTCCATGGCTGCATTGAATATGCTAACCAGGAGTAAAATGAGGTTGGGGGAGAAGCATTTGAGGACTCTGTTGGTGATGCCGTCAGAGCCGGGGGCTTTTCGGGGTTTGAGTTTCCTAATGGCCGTCTCTACCTCATGGGGTGTAACTGGGGGGAGAGGGTCGGTCGGAGGGATGGTGGCTCGCATGTCGACCTCCTCATCCACCTCACGCAGGTGGGAGGGGTCGGCAGGGAGGGTGCTGGGGGAGCATTGGGCCTCTAGGCTGTCGGCCAGGCATTCGGCCTTCTCGGTATCGTCAAAGGCATCTGGTTGGTTGGGGCGTTTGAGAGGGGGCATCGGGGATTCACAGTCCTTCTTGAGGGTTCTCGCCAGCTTCCAGTACGCGAGATGGGAGGGGGCGATTCCCTCAAGAAGTTTGTCCCAGCGATTCGACCGCAGCTCTGTCATGGTCTGCTTTACGTCCCTCTGTAAAGCTCGCATGCGAGTGCGGTTTTCGGCGCTGGGAAAACTGTCGTAAGCGCGGGTGGCCGCATTCTTAGCCGTCAGCAGTCTTCTCACATCTTCCGGCAGGTTCCAGTGGTGCTCGGGCAACACTGGGACCTGTCGGGAGCATTCTTTGACGGCGGTCTGTGTGTGGCTGCTGAGGGCATCGATTGCACCGCGGACGTCATCTGGTGTCCTGATTAAGTCGGGTATCGTGTCGAGGTCGGGTGAGGTGGTAGCTTGGAGCTTTTCCTCGAGTCTGTCCCAGTCAACTATCGTCCGAGTGGGCGGGGCGGTGGGGGTGGGGGGGCCTAGCTGTAAGACGACCGGCCGATGGTCAGAAGTGAGGGCGTGATGCACTTCTATGGAACATAACCGGAGGCTAATGTTCCTTAGAAGTGATATGTCTAGAATGTCGGGGGTGTGGTCCGCTTGATACGGAAAGTGAGTCGGGGTCATGGGGGCTATGATGTCGAAGTTGTGTCGGTCGACGAGTCGGTCTAGTGCCCTACCTTTGGTGTTGGTGGCTATGCAATTCCACCTTACGTGTTTGCTGTTTAGGTCGCCAGCCAGAATGACTGCGCCTCCTAGCTTGAAGAGGGTCTCGATGTCGCTCTCCAGCAGTGGCTTATCGCTACTGGGGGAGAGATACACCGAGGCAAGGGTGATAGGTTGGTGTCCTGTCATGGCTAGCCGACAGACCGAGGCCTCAATGTGGGTTAGAGGGGGGGTGTCGATGGGGATGCAGTGCAGAGACCTCTTGTAATAGATGAGAGTGCCACCCTTTTCAGAGTGGGCTCTATCATTACGCACAAATTCATAGTTAGGGATCCTAGGCCCTCGATGGCAAGATTTAAGGTGGGTCTCTTGCACTAGAAACACATCGACTTGGTGTTCGCGGAGGAATTCAATGACTTCCTGCCGCTGGGAGCGGATACCGTCGGCATTGAAAAACGCGACGGAAATGGAGCGGGGTTTGAGTCTACCTTTTGTGGGGCTTAAATCCATTATGGGGAGATAGCATTAAATTCAGAAATAGTTGCGATGAGACGCGAGTGCTTAAGCATTGCGACGCAACGCTTTTCTATATTGTTTTGGGAAGCGCGGAGTTCCCTAGCGAAGTCATGTACCTGCGCCATGTCGATGGAGCAGGCAAACCTGGCGAGCAGACTAAGATCGTCTTCCTCCGTCGTGGGTGCGGGGGAAGAGACCTTTACAGCCTTCGCTGGTTTAGGCGCGGGTTGAGGGGTTGGCCTAGCGGTGGGGGGCTTGGGGACCGGTGTCTCCAGTAGGGGGCGCGGGGGGGCCGCGGACGACTCCACTTTCCTCCTCCACGCAGGCTGTAGGTCCTGAGAGGCTGAGGCGATGGGTGTGAATGCAAGGGGCTTGCTGGGGCGTAGGGAGGGAAAGTCCTCTCTGCGCGGGACGGGACGGCTAGCGGGCCGATTTTGAGAGGCGGAGGGCGCGGCGCCTTTAGATTGGGGCCTACGGCTAGAACGTGGTGCCTTGGGGCATCCGCGATAGCTCGCTGGGTGTCCCAGGGCACCGCAGAGCACGCAACCCGGGGGTTCCGTGCACTCGTTCCTGTCTTTGGGACGGGGACAGTTTGCTGTGCCGTGGTTGCCTAGGCACTTGACGCACCTAGGTGTGGCGTAGCAGTTACGCGCTGAGTGCCCATAGAGTTGGCATCTATGGCACTGACCGGGGGGACCTTTTTTGTGGGGCATTTCTATTGAGAGGCCGGAAAGGTTGCAGATCGTTGTAAGCGTATTTATCATACGCTTACCGGCGGGGGACAAGTCGGACACGACCAGAACCATGTCGTAGGGAGCTTTGGTTCGGCCGTTGTGCATGCGGTGTACTTCATGCACGGGGTAGCCTTGGGACTTAAGGTCCTCAAGGATGTCTTTGGAGGGAAGCTCCTTAGGGACACCTCGAATGACGACGCGTAGGACGCGTTCCTCTTCGAGGGCGTATGTGTGAAAGCCGATTTTCTCGGCTTTCAGGGTGGTAGTTAGACGGCGGTGGTCGTCAGAGGTGGGGACTTGGACCTTAATCCCTTGTTGGGTGGTCCGGGCTGAGGTGAACGCAATATGGCGTTCCCTGAGGAGAGATGAAACGTTGTTCCATCTCGCCTTATCTTGTATGAATAGGGGCGGGGGTCGCGAGTTGCGAGGTTGCTGTGAAGCAGCGGGGGCGGTGCCTACTTGCGAGGCGGACGGGGCGGGGGCGGGGGCGCTGCCTACGGCTGCAACCTTCTTGGCATTTTGGTCGTCCGAGGATGTCGCGTTTCGCTTGCGACCGCGCTTCTCAACGAGCGTAAAACCGTCGTTATCGGTAGCGCCGTCGGAAGCGATAGGGACATCCTGTGTGTCCATGGCGTCGTGTATGTCAGTTCGAGCGTCGTCGGTCGCGTGGTTAAACACCAGCGACGATGACTCATCGCCGGCATTTAATACCACGGGTGGCGGAGTGGAGTCGTCCGCGGGCAGAGGGCTGGCGGGGGACGCGGGGAGCGCGGGGGGCGCGGGCTCCGGAGCCGGGCATGGCAAGTATTGAGCCAAGACGGACGGGGGAATGCTTAAAATAAGCTGGTGTAGATAACGCGAGTCAGCCGTGATGGCTGAGAAAAACGCGCGGTGGACGGGGGACAGATCCTCCGGCTGGGAGAGGCCGGGGGTGAGTTGGGTAGCGTGAGTGCCTGCCATGTATGTGTAATCGTGTGTCCCGAGCCAATCTTATTGTGCTGCGGGGTGAGTTGGCCTAGGTGTGCCCTAACCGTTTCCCTTGGGCAAGCCCAGTGCAATGGGATCCGGGTCCTACGTTCCCTAGCTGCCTGAAGCTTTTTTTGCCTTTTTTTTTTTTTTTTTTTTTTTTTTTTTTTTTTTTTCCCCGAAAGATGGTTGGTGGGGAGAGAGGTGAATACGTTTACGTATACCTGTGCGGCGGTAAAGCTGCACCGGTTATGTGGGACTCACAGCTGTCGAGCCGCACTACCCACTAACACCCCCCGAAGAACTTTGGCAGCAGAGCCACCCTAAAAGTACATCGGAGCGACGCCCCCCCCTAGGGAGGGGGGGGGTGCGAAAAATACACGCTAACCTAAGAACAGCGCGGCGAGCTCCTGAAGGGAGGGCCGTTTGGTTTATCACATTAAGTGTGCAAGTGAGGGGACGGTGTTATTCAAATAATAACACTAGCAGTCTCCCTGAGCTGCCAGGAGGCAGTTCAGGTCGGCTGATATTTTATTGGGAGGATCGGTGAGGACATATCTTGGTCTGCGGACCATACTACTAGTTAGAACGGGACGTGGGGAGTAGTTCGCTGCCTCGCGAATCAGTGGGTTGGGATGCGACTCCGAGGACTTGAAGAAGTTCTCGGAGAGGCCTTTGATGAATTGTTGGGTTGTAGGTATGCCTAAGTCCCTATGTAAGTCTGGGTTCCTGACGCACCATTGGGCGTCCAGAGCCCTACGGCAGAAAATGCTCTGGACTATTTGGATCTTATCCATCATATTTGGGTTCGCGTGTGCAAAAACGGGGGCCGCGTATGTCATTACCGGTCGGATGCAAACCTTAAAGAGTGTTCGCTTATTCGTGGGGGACATTTTACTGTGCCTACCTAACATGCTGTTTAGCCTGCCCAGGTAGAAGCGGGCATTTCGGGTCACCTTTGTAATGTGAGGTTCGAAAGAGAGACATGAGTCGAGAGTGACTCCTAAATATTTGGCTTTACGTTGCCAGGGAACGCGGGTTCCTAGCATGCGGATTGAGTCTGCGGCTGGTTGATCCTACGATGGTAGTCGAAGCGGACCGCGGAGCTTTTGCTCGGGTTTACTTCGATTCTCCATTTCCTAAACCAGTTGCCTAGCTCGTTGACTGCGGTTTGCAGTTTGGCTATTTGTGGTGTTGAGCTCAACGGAAGGCCCTCTTACGTAGAGGGCAGTGTCGTCAGCAAATAGGGAGAGCTGTACTGTTAGCCCTGATTTGCATGGTTTTGGGATGGGGATGTCGTTGGTGTACAGAGTGTACAATGTTGGGGAGAGTATGGACCCTTGGGGGACCCCGGCTCTAATGGGACGCGGAGAGGAAAGTACCCCTTCGTGTCTAAAACGAAGTTGCGGTCTCGGAGGTAGCACTCCACTATTGCTAACAAGTCTGTCTGGTAGGTCCATGTGGTATAGTTTGTATACAAGTCCCGCATGCCAGACCTTGTCGAAGGCCTTTGCGACGTCGAAGAAGACTGCTACTGTCCTTTCGCGTCTGGGGTAAAATCCGTCCAGTATGTATTCGACAATGCGGTGGACTTGTTGAGGGCACGAGTGTTTGGGCGCGGAACCCAAACTGGTGGTTAATTATAAGGGAGGTTTGTCCGGCGGGAATATATGATTTTTAATTCGATTGAGTATGACTCTTTCGAAAAGCTTCCCCATAGTCTTGAGTAGACTTATGGGGCGGTGGTTTGCGGGGATGTTAAGGGGCTTGCCTGGCTTTGGGATGCCTATTACTATTGCTTCCTTCCATGCTGTCGGGAAGTAACAGTGTTCAAAGCAGGCGTTGATGATAATAGCTAGCAGTGCAAGTAACTGTTCCGGGTAGGTACCTAAGCGCTTGGTTTGAGATGCCGTCAGCTCCGGGGGCTTTTTTAGGTTTAAGACCTCTAATAATGGAGCGTAGTTCGTCAGTTGATACTGAGATGGGGTCCGCAGTTAGGGGGAGCGAATTCCTACTACGTACCTCATCCTCCACTGTTTTTATATGATTTGGATCACACTCTTGTGTGCTAGGGGTGCATTGGGAGGCAATGCTGTCCGCGAAGCATTCCGCTTTCTCTGTGTCCTCGAAAGCTATCGTATTGTCTGGCCGCGTAAGGGGAGGGGGTGTGCGTGATTGCGTCTACGCGGAGAGCCTTGGCTACTCTGTAGTAGGCAGTATGGGAGGGGGTGATATCCTCCATGAGTTTACTCCAGTTGGAGTTTCTCAGTTCGGAAAGATGCTTCCTAAGCTTACGCTGTAGGGAGTTGGCTTCCCTCCTATTGTCGGGTGTGGGATAGTCTGCGGCTCTACGGAGAGCTGCTCTTTTCTCAGCGATTAAGAGTTTTGTCTCACGCGGGAGTTTGCGGTCTTTGGTGGTAACGACCTTTTCGTTCTCCTTAATCGCAGCCTGAACTAAGTGGGTGATACTACTCACTGCGCTATCTATCTTGTCAGTACTGTCAAAGTAGTCTGGCGAGAAAGCGTATGCGGAGTCGGGGGCGTCAATGGCTGAGGTCAGTGAGTCTGTGATACCGTCCCAGTTGGTGAATTTTGTTGTCGTGGGGGCGGGTGTGCTAATTTGGGGGCCTAGTTTTAGGGAGACTGGGCGGTGGTCCGAACCTAGCTCGTCAAGTGTGTCAATTGCGCATACGTTAAGGGAAACGCCCTTAACTATGGCAAAGTCGAGTACGTCCGGGTCGTGGTCCGGATTATCCGGGTAGTGGGTTGGGGCGTATGGGGAGTATACTGTTAAATCTAGATCTTGAGTGATTTTGAGGAGCTTTACGCCATTGTTGTTGGTTTTAAGGCAAGTCCAGTCAGTATGTTTGGAGTTGAAGTCTCCAATCATAATGGTGGACCCGCCCAGGGCTAGGATGGCCTCGAAATCACTTTGCAAGGGAATTTTTTTGGACGGATGTAGACTGAAGCTATGACTATTGACTGATGTCCTGTCATAGCTAGTTTGACTATAGTGGCTTCCATGTTGGTGAGTTGGGGGGTGGGGATCTGTGAGCAGTGGATTGCTCTCCTATAGTAGATGGCTGTTCCGCCTCTTTGTCCTTTAAGCCTATCGTTACGGATAAGGTTGAATAGGGGAATTTTTTGGCCTCTCATGTATGGTTTGAGGAACGTTTCCTGCACTGCTAGTATGTCTATGTGCATACTTTTAACAAATTGTTTTAGCTCGGGGACGTTGCGACTCAAGCCGCGCGAGTTGTAGGTGATGAGCGATAGCCCTTTGGGTTTGACCCGACCGGTATTGACGCCTATCTTTGGGGTGTTGTTTTGCCCTAAGGGCATTATTAGAACAAGCTAAGGAAGGTGGTGGTGTTCCACAAGAGCGAGTAAGCGCTCTTGGGGAGTGCGTGAGGCGCGTATTTTACCAGCCAAAACCGAAATTTCACTGATATCTATGTTTGCTATGGTGGCGGCCACCGTTTGCATATCGTCCTTAAGGGACGGCTGAGAGCCGCCCGGTTGGGGACGCGGTTGAGGGGGGGGGAGGGGGTGGCTTTAGGAGCCGGTTTAGAGGGGGCTGTTGGGATTAGCCCTACCCCAGGCATTGTTGGGGGCCGTGTTGGGTTGGACCCTAGGGGTCCTTAACGCGGGGAAATTAGCCGCTGTTGGGGCCGGTGCCCACTTCGCACCCTGTTTTGGGTTGCGGGGTGGGTTTGCCTCTTAGAGGCGCCGGCGGCTTGGGTTTTGGTGCGCGCGGGCAACCACGATAGTTGGCCGGATGGCCTTCCTGGCCGCATAGGACGCAGGCTGGGGGGAGAGATGTGTCAGTCGCGCGGTCACGCGTGCACTCTTTAGTGCCGTGGGGGCCCTAGGCACTTGACGCACCTCGGGGTGGCAGTGCAATTTGCCGCCGCGTGACCGTATAACTGGCAGCGGTGACATTGCCCGGGGTAACCGCGTTTGTGCGGAGGCTCCACTTTTACATTGGATAGCCCACAGATGGTGAGCTTACCCATTTTAAAAATGTCTTTCGCCTCCGGCTTGTTTGACAAGACTACGAGGGCGAGTGGGAAGTTTTTTGCCGGAGCGGCTGTGCATTTTGTGCACACCCTCCACTGGCAATCCTAACTGAGTGAGGTCTGTGAATACCTCCTCGTTGGATAATTCATGTGGGACACCGCGAAGGACCGCACGAATCTTACGCTCTTCAGGGAGAGCGTATGTATGATAAGGTATCTTGTTAGTGAGAAGGAGCCTGGTAAGGTTCCTAAAATCGTCGGTCGTAGGGACCTCGATTTTTATCGTCTCACCTAAGTTTATCGTCTCACCTAAGTTAGACGCTTTGGTGTACCTAATGTTGTGCTCCTTGCAGAGATTGCTAGTGGTCTGCCACTTGCTCTTATCTCTGAGGAACACGTTAGGCGGGGGCTTGGCTCTCGGTAGGACCGGGGCGCACCTATTCGGCTTAGTCGCCGTGGTATTTTTGCCTGAATGGCTCGATTCCGCGGGCGGCGGGGCGGCGCGGGTGGAGGGGGTAGTAGCTGCGGCCGGCGGCGGCGCGGAACTAGCGGGAGGGCTGGGCACGGTAGAGCGAGACAGCGCTAGTGACTCTAGCTTTGCTCTCTCGCGTTGGGCTAGCTGTCGCTTTGCAAGCTTTCTAGCCTTTTTTGCGGCCTTTTTGTCGTTTGCGGATACGAACTCGGAATCACCCGTAACGGTGTCTTCTGATGTATCGGACATGGTCTGAGTCGACGGGGCGGCCTCGTTTGTGAGGGCGGGAGGAGGACACTGACGAGTTGTCAGCGTCCATATAGTCTACGACCGACGATTTTAGGAATCTTACCAGGCTCCTACTCACACATAAGATACCTTATCATACATACGCTCTCCCTGAAGAGCGTAAGATTCGTGCGGTCCTTCGCGGTGTCCCACACGAATTATCCAACGAGGAGGTATTCACAGACCTCACTCAGTTAGGATTGCCAGTGGAGGGTGTGCACAAAATGCACAGCCGCTCCGGCAAAAACTTCCCACTCGCCCTCGTAGTCTTGTCAAACAAGCCGGAGGCGAAAGACATTTTTAAAATGGGTAAGCTCACCATCTGTGGGCTATCCAATGTAAAAGTGGAGCCTCCGCACAAACGCGGATACCCCGGGCAATGTCACCGTTGCCAGCTATACGGTCACGCGGCGGCCAATTGCACTGCCACCCCGAGGTGCGTAAAGTGCCTAGGGCCCCACGGCACTAAAGAGTGCACGCGTGACCGCGCGTCTGACACATCTCCCCCAGCCTGCGTCCTATGCGGCCAGGAAGGCCATCCGGCCAACTACCGTGGTTGCCCGCGCGCACCAAAACCCAAACCGCCCACACCTCTAAGAGGTAAACCCACCCCGCAACCCAAACAGGGTTCGAAGTGGGCACCGGCCCCAACAGCGGCAAATTTCCCCGCGTTAAGGACCCCTAGGGTCCAACCTAACACGGCCCCCAACAATGCCTGGGGTAGGGCTATCCCAACAGCCCCCTCTAAACCGGCTCCTAAAGCCACCCCTCCCCCCCCTCAACCGCGTCCCCAACCGGGCGGCTCTCAGCCGTCCCTTAAGGACGATATGCAAACGGTGGCCGCCACCATCGCAAACATCGATATCAGCGAAATTTCGGTTTTAGCTGGTAAAATACGCGCCTCACGCACTCCCCAAGAGCGCTTACTCGCTCTTGTGGAACACCACCACCTCCTTAGCTTGTTTTAATAATGCCCTTAGGGCAAAACAACACCCCAAAGATAGGCGTCAATACCGGTCGGGTCAAACCCAAAGGGCTATCGCTCATCACCTATAACTCGCGCGGCATAAAGAGCAATGTCCCCGAGCTAAAACAATTCGTTAAAAGTATGCACATAGACATACTAGCAGTGCAGGAAACGCTCCTCAAACCATTCATCAGAGATCTAAAAATTCCCTTATTCAATCTTATCCGTAACGATAGGCTTAAAGGTAGAGGAGGCGGAACAGCCATCTACTATAGGAGAGCAATCCACTGCTCACAGATCCCCACCCCCCAACTCACCAACATGGAAGCCACTATAGTCAAACTAGCTATGACAGGACATCAGTCAATAGTCATAGCTTCAGTCTACATCCGTCCCAAAAAAATTCCCTTGCAAAGTGATTTCGAGGCCATCCTAGCCCTGGGCGGGTCCACCATTATGATTGGAGACTTCAACTCCAAACATACTGACTGGACTTGCCTTAAAACCAACAACAATGGCGTAAAGCTCCTCGAAATCACTCAAAATCTAGATTTAACAGTATACTCCCCATACGCCCCAACCCACTACCCGGACAATCCGGACCACGACCCGGACGTACTCGACTTTGCCATAGTTAAGGGCGTTTCCCTTAACGTATGCGCAATTGACACACTTGACGAGCTAGGTTCGGACCACCGCCCAGTCTCCCTAAAACTAGGCCCCCAAATTAGCACACCCGCCCCCACGACAACAAAATTCACCAACTGGGACGGTATCACAGACTCACTGACCTCAGCCATTGACGCCCCCGACTCCGCATACGCTTTCTCGCCCGACTACCTTGACAGTACTGACAAGATAGATAGCGCAGTGAGTAGTATCACCCACCTAGTTCAGGCTGCGATTAAGGAGAACGAAAAGGTCGTTACCACCAAAGACCGCAAACTCCCGCGTGAGACAAAACTCTTAATCGCTGAGAAAAGAGCAGCTCTCCGTAGAGCCGCAGACTATCCCACACCCGACAATAGGAGGGAAGCCAACTCCCTACAGCGTAAGCTTAGGAAGCATCTTTCCGAACTGAGAAACTCCAACTGGAGTAAACTCATGGAGGATATCACCCCCTCCCATACTGCCTACTACAGAGTAGCCAAGGCTCTCCGCGTAGACGCAATCACGCACACCCCTCCCCTTACGCGGCCAGACAATACGATAGCCTTCGAGGACACAGAGAAAGCGGAATGCTTCGCGGACAGCATTGCCTCCCAATGCACCCCTAGCACACAAGAGTGTGATCCTGTTCATATAAAAACAGTGGAGGATGAGGTACGTAGCAGGAATTCGCTCCCCCTAACTGCGGACCCCATCTCAGTATCAACTGACGAACTACGCTCCATTATTAGAGGTCTTAAACCTAAAAAAGCCCCCGGAGCTGACGGCATCTCAAACCAAGCGCTTAGGTACTACCCGGAACAGTTACTTGCACTGCTAGCTATTATAATCAACGCCTGCTTTGAACACTGTTACTTCCCGACAGCATGGAAGGAAGCAATAGTAATAGGCATCCCAAAGCCAGGCAAGCCCCTTAACATCCCCGCAAACCACCGCCCCATAAGTCTACTCAAGACTATGGGGAAGCTTTTCGAAAGAGTCATACTCAATCGAATTAAAAGTCATATATTCCCGCCGGACAAACCTCCCCTTATAATTAACCACCAGTTTGGGTTCCGCGCCAAACACTCGTGCCCTCAACAAGTCCACCGCATTGTCGAATACATACTGGACGGATTTTACCCCAGACGCGAAAGGACAGTAGCAGTCTTCTTCGACGTCGCAAAGGCCTTCGACAAGGTCTGGCATGCGGGACTTGTTTACAAACTATACCACATGGACCTACCAGACAGACTTGTTAGAATAGTGGAGTGCTACCTCCGAGACCGTAACTTCCGTTTTAGACACGAAGGGGTACTTTCCTCTCCGCGTCCCATTAGAGCCGGGGTCCCCCAAGGGTCCATACTCTCCCCAACACTGTACACTCTGTACACCAACGACATCCCCATCCCAAAACCATGCAAATCAGGGCTAACAGTACAGCTCTCCCTATTTGCTGACGACACTGCCCTCTACGTAAGAGGGCCTTCCGTTGAGCTAACACCACAAATAGCCAAACTGCAAACCGCAGTCAACGAGCTAGGCAACTGGTTTAGGAAATGGAGAATCGAAGTGAACCCGAGCAAAAGCTCCGCGGTCCGCTTCGACTACCATCGTAGGATCAACCAGCCCGCAGACTCAATCCGCATGCTAGGAACCCGCGTTCCCTGGCAACGTAAAGCCAAATATTTAGGAGTCACTCTCGACTCATGTCTCTCTTTCGAACCTCACATTACAAAGGTGACCCGAAATGCCCGCTTCTACCTGGGCAGGCTAAACAGCATGTTAGGTAGGCACAGTAAAATGTCCCCCATGAATAAGCGAACACTCTTTAAGGTTTGCATCCGACCGGTAATGACATACGCGGCCCCCGTTTTTGCACACGCAAACCCAAATATGATGGATAAGATCCAAAGAGTCCAGAGCATTTTCTGCCGTAGGGCTCTGGACGCCCAATGGTGCGTCAGGAACCCAGACTTGCATAGGGACTTAGGCATACCTACAACCCAACAATTCATCAAAGGCCTCTCCGAGAACTTCTTCAAGTCCTCGGAGTCGCATCCCAACCCACTGATTCGCGAGGCAGCGAACTACTCCCCACGTCCCGTTCTAACTAGTAATATGGTCCGCAGACCAAGAAATGTCCTCACCGATCCTCCCAATAAAATATCAGCCGACCTGAACTGCCTCCTGGCAGCTCAGGGAGACTGCTAGTGTTATTATTTGAATAACACCGTCCCCTCACTTGCACACTTAATGTGATAAACCAATCGGCCCTCCCCTCAGGAGCTCGCCGCGCTGTTCTTAGGTTAGCGTGTATTTTTCGCACCCCCCCCCTCCCTAGGGGGGGGCGTCGCTCCGATGTACTTTTAGGGTGGCTCTGCTGCCAAAGTTCTTCGGGGGGTGTTAGTGGGTAGTGCGGCTCGACAGCTGTGAGTCCCACATAACCGGTGCTAGCTTTATCGCTGCACAGGTATACGTAAACGTATTCACCTCTCTCCCCACCAACCATCTTTCGGGAAAAAAAAAAAAAAAAAAAAAAGCCATACTTCTCTCTGCAACTATCTCACTATATGTGTCTCGCTCTGACGTCGAACTTCGAACAAATCTATGGAGTTTCAATTCATACAATCCCCTTCAGTTTTGGTCCATCGAGTGCCGGATTTAGAAGAATGAAACAGCACATGGAAGAAAGAAGTCAGTAAAGAAGAAAGAATATTCATTATCGAAGAAAGAAGATTCATTATAGAAGAAAGAATATTCATTATCGAAGAACAGAAGATTCATTATCGAAGAACAGAAGAATCAATATAGAAGATCTTCAAATAAGAAGGTTCACTTCGGGCAAGCTGACTTCGAGGTTAGAAGAGGACAGCGGCGTTCAGAGCAGAGCATCATCGAGTCCACGCACCGTCGAGAGGTCACCGCTGGCAAAGAAGACACCCAACCGTCAACCGTCATATAGTTTCTGACCTCAAAGTTTCTGAATTCATAAGTTTCCTAGTGAGTATTTAGGCTCCAGCAATAACCTTGCAGGAGTAACTGCCGCAGTCTTTTTCAAGGCTTAGTACGCGGTGGGGCGGCCTTTTTCAAGGTAGCTTCTTCATCGCACCGTTCCGTGCAGAAGAGCCGGTTCGGTAGCAGTGAGATGAAGACGAGGTCGCAAAGGGGAGAAAGCGAGGGAACTGATAAGTCGGGTAGTGGGAACACAACGAGCGAGACGGAATCGGGTACGGTATCTACGGAATCGGGTACGGTATCTACGGAATCGGGTACGGTATCTACGGAATCGGGCACGGTATCTACGGAATCGGGCACCGAATCTACAGCTACTAGCACAGCAACGAACGCGACGGATCGGACGATGAGCGAGAACAAGACCGGCGTTGAGGAACAACCGCCGCGAGAGGGAGACGCACCTATACTCGAGAGAGAGAAGGTTGCGAAGGATTGCACAGACACATCAAAGCTCACTTCAGTGATGCCCGTCCTAACCAAGTCGAGAGGAGGAAAGTCAATAGCGGGGCGCCGCAGGGCCGAAATACAAGCCCAACTAGAGCTAGAACAGCTCAACCTGGAAAAGGCGCGCGCCGCTGCCGACTGCGCTCGGCTACGTCTGGAACTACTGCAGGTGAACTCCGACTCCGAGTCTGACGAAGAAATCATTACCGTCAACGAGAGAGTAGACCAGTGGGTCGGACAACACGCACACATTGCTACTGGAGTGGAGGCCATATTGCCGCAGCCGGCGGCAGGGGAGAAGCGTGAGGAGAGCGCGCCCCGACCGGCTCCTAAGGAAGAAAGGAAAAAGGACACGGAAAGTTCTTTGGCAAACGCCATAATGGAAGCTATCAAAGCGAGTACCACGGGCAACAGACCGAAGACCGCGCCGCGCTATATAGCAGAGCTGCACTCCTTCAACGGGAACCCAAACGAGTGGATCGCATTCCGCGCCACTTACCGGGACACGGAGTCGTACTTCAGCGGCATAGAAAATGTCGCAAGGCTACGGCGCGCTGTACAGGGTAGAGCGAGAGAGGCCATCAAAGGCAGGCTCTACACAGCGAGCGACCCAGAAGACATCCTCACCGCCCTGGAACGACGATTCGGCCGCCCATCATACCTCATAAAGAACGAGATGGCAAATATCGACAAATTACGCCCGATGACGGACGACGCACGAGAAATAGTGCAATTTGCAGGTGTTGTAGCCAACACAGTAGCCACCATCGTCCAGATGAAGAAGACCAACTTTCTACACTCGAGCGATTTGTCTGAGAAAATCATTGAGAAGATGAGCCCCATCATACGGTTCCGGTGGTTCGATTATCGAGCTTTGGACGAGGAGCAACCCATACTACTCGCGTTGTCAACATTCCTGAACAAGATAGCCGACCAGTTTGAAGCTTACGACACAGGGAGCGTTAAGCGGGAAACAAACAACGGCGGCGCATTACGAAAACCACGAAGGGTGAACGCAGCTACAGCAGTGGTCGAAGAAGCAAGTTACGAGTCAGATTACGACTGCGGCAGAACGACGAGTGACGAGGACGAAGCATGCGAAAGAGAGATGCAACACGTCTTCGCTACTAATCAAAAGAAAGAGACAAAAGATGCCGCCTGCCCTGCGTGTGAAAGAGACCACCAACTGAAGAGCTGCGCGATATTCACAAACGCTAACATGGAAAAGAGATGGGAGATAGTGAGAAAAGCTCGCGTATGCTTTCGCTGTTTACGAAGTGCAAAACACAGAGGTTTCAACTGCAAGGCGAAACCGTGTTCCAAGTGTAGGCGTGGCCACCACGTGCTACTGCACGCAGACTCAGCGCCTGAAAAGCAAGAAAAAAAGGATAAAAACTTCAAAGGAAGCTACGAAAATAAAATGAAAAATTTGATAGACAGCGGCTACGCGGAAGTTGCTACGAACTACGCGCCTACTACGCGTCGCGCTTGGTACTTAACTCACGCTAGAAAGGGACAGATACACAACCCCGCTACACCTCTCGCTCGCTCGTCTATGAGAAACAATCTACCCGACTCACTCGCTACCCCTCTCGCTCGCACTAACAAACTCGTGCCTATGTCGGAAGAGACAATAAAAAACGCCGAAGAAAGGCATTTCGAAATTGTTCAGCGAGACTGCTTTGAAAGGGAAATGAAAACCCTAGCGAAGGGAGAAAACGTAAAAGAAGATACGTTCAATTTCGCTTTAAACATGCGACACACACCCGAAGAGGCGCTTACAAGACAACGCGCGCCTACCAAAAGGGAGATAACTAGCGCTGTGATGTCAATATATGACCCGCTAGGCCTTGCTTCAGCTACGCTCGTCCAAGGAAAGATGCTCATCCAAGATCTGTGGAGAACGAGAGCCAGATGGGACGAGCCCGTGCAGCTCGCACAAGACCTGCAATGGCGCGCATGGCTATCGCACCTACACGAACTAACTAGTTTGTACATACCAAGATGCGTATCGCAAACGAACCAAGAGGCGGCGCTACACATGTTCTGCGATGCCACTGAAAAAGCATACGCCACCATACAGACAGAAATGGATAAGAAAATAAAGAGAAGGTTATACTGGTCCGACTCACGCACCGTTCTTGCCAAGTCCGACCCACGCACGTTCAAGATGTTCGTAGCTCACCGGCTAGCCGAGATGGAAGATCATACCAAATCCGATGAGTGGAGATGGGTACCCACGAAAGAAAACGTGGCTGACGACGCAACCCGCGGCACCCCAGGAAACTCCAACTCAAGCCATAGATGGTTTTCCGGCACCGCCTTCCTACGAAAGTCCGAGTCAGAATGGCCGCTTGACCGATCCGCTACTGTACCCGTAACAATCGGAGAAGAACGACTTACAACCCACACGATTAGACGTGTAACCATTGATACCCCCGAGCTGACGCGATGCTCTACATGGTTACGCCTTTTACGAGCCACAGCCCGATTCCTGCAGTACATCGCCTTGTTCAAAAACCTGCTTGAAAACAAAACACGTATAGCAACTCATGTTAAGAAAAAACCGCAAGATGCGAACTGGCGAAAGCACAGGAGAAAACGTCGCTACCCCGATCACTATGGGTGCTATTAAGCGCACCGAGGGGGAGACTGTAAGCGACTAGAGGAAATAAACCCTCCAATTTGTAAATAATGTTTTTTAAGCACTTATGTTCCTTTGTTTTAAATGTTCATGTCTATAATTAGTTTCTAAGTATTTTTGTATTGTTGTCCTTCTCTAAATAAATAAACCGTCACCCATGATCCCACTAATAGCGAGATAGATAAAATCTTACAAATAAAGGCAATCACCGCCATACTTCTCTCTGCAACTATCTCACTATATGTGTCTCGCTCTGACGTCGAACTTCGAACAAATCTATGGAGTTTCAATTCATACAATCCCCTTCAGGTATAAAGAAAGTATTATCATTCAGTGACCGAGCAAATACACGTATAGGATTATTTGAGTCTGTCTAA
Organism: Coleophora flavipennella; assembly: GCA_947284805.1. Classification (NCBI taxonomy): domain Eukaryota; kingdom Metazoa; phylum Arthropoda; class Insecta; order Lepidoptera; family Coleophoridae; genus Coleophora; species Coleophora flavipennella. The sequence goes on from OX369253.1 coordinate 4,102,253, forward strand.
GTAGATAGATAGATAGATAGCTAGCTATATATATCTTTACCTATCTAGATAAGTAAATACCTAATACCTACCTATACCTAAGAATCCTATAGGTATTAGGTGTACACATAATATTTTATGTACCTAGTTAGTTATTTAATAATTATTTAGATGTTTCGAATTCATCTAAATAAACTAATTAATAAATAATTACCTACACTCTATGGGCGAGCTCGTTAGAAACTTTTCTTTTTTAGATATATGTGTTAGCCCTGAAAAGGGCTTTTTGGATGTGCGCGGGGAACTTGCGCTAGCATCGGCCGGCTCTGGTCGGCCGCTGCCGCTTCTCGCAGCCGCTGGCCGACCGACCTGCACCAACTCGCCAACGAACGTCATCGCCGCGACGCGACGCGACTACGACGACGGTGGTGGTGTGGTGGTGGGTGTGTCCGGTGCTCCAGGCGTGTGCACGCGGGACGTTTACTTTTTGCCCGCACCGGAGGATTTCTTGGACGCTGCAGACTTCGATTTCGAAGCGGCGGCGGCCTTCTTGGGTTTCGGCGCTTTCGGCTTCTTCGTAGGCGGCTTGGCGCTCTTCTTCGCCTTGGGGGCTGCCGCCTTGGACTTGGCCGGCGTAGCCGCCTTCTTTGCGGCGGGTTTCTTCTTGGCGGCGGCGGCCCTCGTGTCCTTAGTGGTGGCGCCGCCGGCGGTCGATTTCGCCTTCGACGGAGACGCGGAGGCGGCGGCCTTCCTACTCTTCGCCGCTGCGGTGGCGGCCTTCTTCGGCTTGGCGGCGGCGCTCTTGCCGGATGTTGCCTTACCGCTAGCGGGTTTCTTGCCGCCGGCCGACTTTGATTCCAACTTGAACGAACCGGACGCGCCCTTGCCCTTGGTCTGTATCAAAGCGCCCGACTCGACGGCGCTCTTGAGGTACTTTCTGATGAACGGCGCCAGCTTCTCGGCGTCTACCTTGTACTGAGCAGCGATGTACTTCTTGATGGCCTGGAGCGACGATCCGCTGCGCTCTTTCAGCTCTTTGATGGCGTTGTTCACCATCTCCGAGGTCTTCGGGTGGGTCGGTTTCGCTTTGGGTTTCTTAGCGCCGCCGCTCGCAGAGGATTTCGGCTTCTTCGCAGGTGTCGCCGGAGCGGGTGTTTCGGAAGCTACAGCTGTGTCTGCCATTGTTGTTTGTTTGTTATTGAAAAAATCAGTAGTAAGTAGTCAGAGAGGTGTATTCGTAGTACACAAAATGCACGCTCGATGTCGCCACTGGTTTAAAAAAAATCCAACCCATCGAACGTGCTCACCCGGTACGAGCAAAACCGTAACGAAGACCGCGGCGTCGCGGGACGTTTTCTCGTTGGAAGTGTTGTAAGTTTTCACTAACATTGTTTGTTTTAACGCAATTTAAAAAAATATATTGTGCACATCGATGAAATGTCGGATCGGGCGTAGGGCGTATTTGAGTTGGGGCTTCGTCCTTCGGCAATTTTGGCAGTGCAGCGTGGTGATTTGGGCACGATCGGAGCGTTTACATTCTTCGGTGCGGTCGCGGCTCACCTGCTGTCCGGATGAAAAGTTGTTTTTCTCATTGAACATACGGTTTGCACGCGCGATTTCGACTCTCCGCGACAACTAGAGATACGGGCTCGCGAGAGACGCACACGAAGCAATCTCGAACGCGTATCTCTGTAGGTTTTCGCAGTGGCGATGTTGGCGGTCGTAAAACAGAAACCATGCACCTACAGACAGACGGGACGCTAGGAAGTCGGCACAGAGACCACGTATAAAGCTTCCAATTATTTATTATACGACGACAACGTTTGAAACGTAAACTAAATGATAGTGAATGACATATTTTCATGTGAACTATAATTTTATTTAAAACGTCTAATGTAGGTATAGGTGCTAACTAATATACCTACATGGCCACTTATCGAGAGGGCGCCGGCGGCGACGCGGCTGCGAGCGGTTATTGTGTACCTATTACGACAATAGCCAAATAAATTCCATATACCTATAAAAATAAAAACTTATACTTACTTACTTACCCACCGCACCGCCGCCTTCTTGTATATATATAGATAGTATTGTAAGTATACCTAGTATATGTAATAATCGTACGTCCTATCTACGATGTGATGGCTTAAAACGAGCTAACGGCAATAATTGCCGTGCTTTACCTAAACAGCTCAAGAGAGTGGATATATATATATAGCCTTAAAACGGCTAAGTAAAGGAAATAATTGTTCGTATTACATGATCAAATAGCTGAAAAATGTTGTCGTCATCGATAGATATGTTAGGTCAATGTGTACTTAGGTCTGTAGTTACATATTATGCATGTGTGTGGCAACAATCACCGTATTTAGTGTCAATGTCTACTCTACAAAAGTTGGCAACCGGAGTCGATCGTAAAGAAACTGAAAGGTACCATTACCGTACCTATTATATGAATCATGTGCGGCCCTGAAAAGGGCCTTTTTGGTGTTATGTTGCGTGCGCGTAGTAGCACGAACGCGAACGAAACAAGTACACGGCAAACGGAAACACGGCTGTCGCCGTGGTCTCGCATGTGGTCGGGTGGGTGTGTTTAACCACCGAAACCGTAGAGGGTGCGACCCTGACGCTTGAGCGCGTACACGACGTCCATGGCGGTGACGGTCTTCCTTTTGGCGTGCTCAGTGTAGGTGACGGCGTCGCGGATCACGTTCTCTAGGAACACCTTGAGAACTCCACGGGTCTCTTCGTAGATCAAGCCGGAGATACGCTTGACACCACCACGGCGAGCCAATCGACGGATGGCGGGCTTCGTGATACCCTGGATGTTGTCACGCAGCACCTTCCTGTGACGCTTAGCGCCTCCTTTCCCCAGACCTTTGCCTCCCTTTCCGCGACCGGTCATAGTGCAACTGTTACTTTTATATTATAATATAAAATGCAATAATTTACGCGCCGCGCGCTTAACGTACGGGCGAACGAGCGAGCGAGCGAGCAATAGTTTAAAATCCGACCAAGGCGCTGTTTATATAGAAATCGAACAAGTACACGGGGTGGAGGCCGACGCGAGGGGGGATCGTCACTGTTTCCATCTCGCTCGCGCACATACCTATCAGATATCCAAAAACATTTTTTTTTTTAAAAAAAAAAAACAGTAAATCAAAAACCTAACTGCGTAAAACCTAACTGATAAAAACCTAAGTAACCATTAAAAAAAAATTTAAAAAAAACCCGTGGTTTCCATCTCGCTCGCGCATTTACCTATCAGATCTCCAAAAAAAAAAAAGGAAAAGAATTTTTTTTACAAAAACAGTATAACAAAAACCTAACTGCGTAAAACCTAACTGATAGAAAACTAAGTGTTAAAACGTAACCTTAAAAAAAAAAAGGGGGGTTCCGTTCGTTCGATCCACGGACCTCTGGGATCGTAGCCCACCACCTGGGGCGGCGCCCGCCCAAAGCCCGAGCAGCCCTTATTGGAGGTCGGTTAGTAGGTGCATTTTTTTTAAATTTTGATTGGTCGCATTCGATTCCCCCCCCCCCCCCCCCCCCTTCCCCGCCTAGTCCAGCAGCAACCCTTAGGAGGTTGGTTGTAATTTTTGACCAATTAGGGACCTTTCGTAAACAAGTAGGTATAAGCAAGTACATAAGTATTTAGGTACGTAGGTACATCATATTTGACCAATTGAAAGTTGCATCCGAGGGACCTTTCGTAAACAAGTATAGGTTATAGGTACATTAGTATTTAGATAGGAACATCATAATACCTACCTATATTATACTAGCTGTCCCGGCGAACTTCGTACCGCCTTACATTACATTACACTGCCCTACCCTACATACACTACACTACACTACACTACTCTACACTACCCTACACTACCCTATCCTATCTACTCTCAAGTTGGATCGAACTGCACATGGTGTGCGAATTTTATTATAATCGGTTAAGTGGTTTAGGAGTCCATTGAGGACAAACATTGTGACACGAGATTTATATATATTAAGAATAAGATAAGATGGACAGTAATCGCACGTTAGAAACAATTTTTCATAATCGATTGATTGATAGACATCAATCTCGTAAAGGATCTGTTGCGGCCCTGAAAAGGGCCTTTTGGTCGTCGTTCCGCGATGAAACGACTAGAAAGGGTGGTCAAGCGAGCGAGGCGAGGTGAGGTGAGCGATATGAAGCGCGGCTCATATACGCTCATACACACGCGCAAAGCTTAAGCGCGCTCGCCTCTGATCCTGCGAGCCAGCTGTATGTCCTTGGGCATGATTGTGACACGCTTGGCGTGGATGGCGCACAGGTTGGTGTCCTCGAAGAGACCGACGAGGTAAGCCTCGCTGGCCTCCTGGAGAGCCATCACAGCGGAGCTCTGGAATCGCAGGTCAGTCTTGAAATCTTGAGCGATCTCACGGACAAGACGCTGGAAGGGGAGCTTCCTGATGAGTAGCTCGGTGCTCTTCTGGTAGCGACGGATCTCACGCAGGGCGACCGTGCCGGGCCTGTAGCGATGAGGTTTCTTCACACCGCCGGTGGCCGGGGCGCTCTTGCGAGCCGCCTTCGTGGCGAGCTGCTTGCGGGGCGCTTTGCCACCGGTGGATTTACGAGCGGTCTGCTTCGTACGTGCCATTTCGATAGAACGTAATAGGTGCTAGTAGAGTAGAGTAGCCGCGAGACGAACGACGCGTATGGTAACGAACGATGCTTCTATACTGTATGCGAGTAATTTTTTTTTTTTTTTTTTTTTTTTTTTTTTTTTTTTTTTTCCCCGAAAGATGGTAGGTGGGGAGAGAGGTGAATACATTTACGTATACCTGTGCAGCGGTAAGGCTGCACCGGTTATGTGGGACTCACAGCTGTCGAGCCGCACTACCCACTAACACCCCCCGAAGAACTTTGGCAGCAAAGCCGCCCTAAAAGTACATCGGAGCGACGCCCCCCCCTAGGGAGGGGGGGGGGGTGCGAAAAATACACGCTAACCTAAGAACAGCGCGGCGAGCTCCTGATGGGAGGGCCGTTTGGTTTATCACATTAAGTGTGCAAGTGAGGGGACGGTGTTATTCAAATGATAACACTAGCAGGCTCCCTGAGCTGCCAGGAGGCAGTTCAGGTCGGCTGATATTTTATCGGGAGGATCAGTGGGGACATACCTTGGTCTGCGGACCATACTACGAGACTCGGGGCTGATGTTGTTTTGCCCTAAGGGCATTATTAAAACAAACTAAGGAGGTGGTGGTGTTCCACAAGAGCGAGTAAGCGCTCTTGGGGAGTGCGTGAGGCGCGTATTTTACCAGCTAAAACCGAAATTTCGCTGATATCTATGTTTGCGATGGTGGCGGCCACCGTTTGCATATCGTCCTTAAGGGACGGCTGAGAGCCGCCCGGTTGGGGACGCGGTTGTGGTGGGGGAGGGGTGGCTTTAGGAGCCGGTTTAGATGGGGCTGTTGGGATAGCCCTGCCCCAGGCGTTGTTGGGGGCCGTGTTGGGTTGGGCCCTAGGGGTCCTTAATGCGGGGAAATTGGCCGCTGTTGGGGCCGGTGCCCACTTCGCGCCCTGTTTGGGTTGCGGGGTGGGTTTGCCTCTAAGAGGCGCCGGCGGCTTGGGTTTTGGTGCGCGCGGGCAACCGCGGTAGTTGGCCGGATGGCCTTCCTGGCCGCATAAGACGCAGGCTGGGGGAGATAAGTCAGAGTCGCGGTTACGCGTGCACTCTTTAGTGCCGTGGGACCCTAGGCACTTTACGCACCTCGGGGTGGCAGTGCAATTGGCCGACGCGTGACCGTATAACTGGCAACGGTGACATTGCCCGGGGTAGCCGCGTTTGTGCGGAGGCTCCACTTTTACATTGGATAGCCCACAGATGGTGAGCTTACCCATTCTAAAAATGTCTTTCGCCTCCGGCTTGTTAGACAAGACGACGAGGGCGAGTGGGAAGTTTTTGCCTGAGCGGTTGTGCATTTTGTGCACACCCTCTACTGGCAGTCCTAACTTTACAAGGTCCGTGTGCACGTCCTCGTTTGGCAATTCGTAGGGAATGCCTCGGAGGACCGCTCGTATCTTACGCTCTTCGGGGAGAGCGTATGTGTGATACGGTATTTGGTTTGTGAGGAGGAGCCTGGTAAGGTTCCTAAAATCGTCGGTCGTAGGGACCTCGATTTTAATCGTCTCACCTAAGTTAGACGCTTTGGTATATCTGATTTTTTGTTCCTTGCAGAGAAGGCTAGTGGTCTGCCACTTGCTCTTATCCCTGAGGAACACGCTTGGCGGGGGCTTGGATCTCGGTAGGACCGGGGCGCACCGACTCGGCTTATTCGCCGTGGTGTTTTCGCCTGACTGACTTAATGCCGCGGGCGGCGGGGCGGCGCGGGCGGGGGGGGTAATTACTGCGGCCGGCGGCGGCGCGGTACTAGCGGGAGGGCTGGGCAAGGTAGAGCGAGACAGCGCTAGCGACTCTAGCTTTGCTCTCTCGAGTTCTGCTAGCTGTCGCTTCGCAAGCCTCCTCGCCTTCTTAGCGGCCTTTTTGTCGCAGGCGGATACAAAAACGGAGTCACCCGTGACGGTGTCCTCCGATGACTTTGACGAGTCTGAATCCGCTGGACGGCCTCGTTTGTTGGGACGGGAGGATGTCACTGACGAGTTGTCAGCGTCCATAAAGTTGTCGTCCTTACCGCCGTCGACCTCGGACGCTTGCTCAGATGCAGGCGCGGGCGACGGCGGGTCGGGAGACGCGGGCGAGTCGGGGATTTGCTCGGCGGATTGTATGCATGCTACAATCGATTCGCGGGGCAGGGCTTTGAAGAGGTCAATGAAGCGGGGCGCGGACTTAAGGAGAGCTAGAAACTCTCCGACTAATATCTCCGGCTGAGAGGCGCCGGAGGCGGGGAGCGCGGGTGCTCGTGCACCCGCCATATTGGGACCTAACCAACCTAGGTGTCCCTAACCGTCACCCCTGGGCAAGCCCTAGTGCAATGGGTTCGGGTAGCCTAACGGCCCTAGCTGCCTGAAGTGTCGAGGGTAGCCTGTGCGAGCTGGAACCAGCGCAGACGCCCAAACAACACAACAAGAATAGGAAAGGGGATGGGTAGGGTGGGAGGGAGATGTCTGGTGTCGACGAGGGGACACCCCCAAAGCCGGTGGTTCCAGACCCAACCAAGAATTTCCGTTTCCCAGTAGGGAACCGTGAGGGCTTGGGTCACACTCTGTCCGACTTTAACGCGCAGCGCCGTGAGGCAGCCTTCCTCTTAAAGAGGTGCACCGGACAACCACGTAAAACGGTGGTTTTAGCAAACGCGCGAGGAGACTTGTATCGATCGTCAGAAACTGGCCGTAGTCGCGTCGTGTAAACACCACGTGGCTGGGCTGGGATGGCCGACTGGCAGCGTTGCGCGCGGCGCAGGCAGATGTCGGCAGCGTGCGGGGGCGTGGCCGGCGAGCGGGCACGACGACGCACGGAGATACTCGAAGAGTAGCGCGGATAGCGGGCGGCGACGGGGCGCCGAGAGCGGACTGTCTAGCACACGTCCACCGCAAGCGATAGACGGTGAAAGACCGAGTAATTTTTTTTTACGCCGCATTTTATATTCTTCGTGTGGAGGGGGCAGGGGCATCATGTATCCGTCTCTTTCGCACGCACGCGCGCGCTCACGTCTCTTTCGATTCGATGTGAATGTCTCACTCAAAGTACCTATACACAACTCAAGAAACCAACTTAAGTAATATACCTATACTATAATATAATTATGTAATTTTAATACATATAAGTAGTACCTTTAACAATTTTCCAAACGTCAAAACGTAATAGGTACCTGCCTATACTACCTATTATAGGCACCTACCACCATCTTAATAATTAAAGTAACCGACATAGCTAAACTGAAGTGTCAGTGGGCAGGGCACATAGCTCGTAGAACAAGTGGCGACGACCTGGTGAAGATCGTGGGATACGGGCAGCGCAGGACCGGTGGTGGTATAAGTATATTATATGATATCGATATACTTCACGCACTTACATACAACTTCCTTGCACTACAGGCGAGCGAATGAAGTGCCTACGCATTATATATAATAATAATGTAAGTATAGTAGTAGTCGGTATACCTAACCGGTGAGTCGGGCGAGTGTAGAGAGAGTGATGGGGGAAGACGCAACTGAGGTCAGAAACTCTATAATACTATCATTATACTCATCAGGGTATAATAAATTATGCACAGAATTATATTGTGGCCCTGAAAAGGGCCTTTGTCTTGACTTGCCGCAACAGCAGCAGTCACGCTGAGGGCGTGCGACGCAAAGGGACGACGGACGCTTCACTTGGAGCTGGTGTACTTGGTGACGGCCTTGGTGCCCTCGCTGACGGCGTGCTTGGCGAGCTCACCGGGCAGCAGGAGCCTCACGGAGGTCTGCACCTCCCTCGAGGTGATTGTGGACCTCTTGTTATAGTGGGCGAGGCGGGAAGCTTCGGCGGCGATGCGTTCGAAGATGTCGTTCACGAACGAGTTCATGATCGACATGGCCTTCGAGGAGATACCGGTGTCGGGGTGCACCTGCTTGAGCACCTTGTAGATGTAGATGGCGTAGCTCTCCTTCCTCTTGTGCTTCTTCTTTTTCTTGTCAGACTTTGAGATGTTCTTTTGGGCCTTGCCCGATTTCTTGGCGGCCTTACCACTTGTCTTGGGCGGCATGGTTGCGAGTACAGAACACAGGGAACGGATAACTCAAAAAAAATTTTTTTTTTTTTTTTTTTTCCCCCCTGTTAAGGGAGCGCGGAGGTGAATGCGTTTACGCATACCAGCGGAAGCTTCGGCCGCAGGCCGAAGCTGCCACTGGTTATGTGGGACTCAGAGCTCTGCGCCTATATGCATACGTCCCCGTTACACTCGGAAGGTGTATGAATGCGTATGCACAGGCCCAAAGACCCCACTACCCACTAAACACCCCCTCGCGAAAACTTTGGCAGCAAGGCCGCCTTAAAAGTTCGTCGGTGCGACCCTCACCCTTAGGGAAGGGTGGGGTGCGTAAGTAGGGAGGGGTTGCACCGAACGCACCGAGTAGATAGCCAGCGCGCACAGTGCAGGGGCCCCTCCCATGGTATGTGCCATGCGGGGATGGCACATGAACTGAGAGGTGGGAGAGAAGGACGGCAAGGACCGCAGTAGGCTGCCTTGAAAAAGGCGGCCCGAAACTAGTAAGTGCCGCAGACCGACGAATAGCTCCCCGACGAGAATCCGCGCCGTAGCCGACTTACGACGCCTGCGGAGGATGCCTAATCTCGTTGGCTGGCGGACTTGTACGCACGACGATCCAACGCCGGGGTCACCATCCGAAGCACGCGGCACGACGGTAAGGCTCGGTCGAAACCGTGGGGCCGCGACGTGTATGGCCACGTTGGCTTCCCGGCGATGGTGACGTGCACGTTGACCGAGTTACACCGCTTCACAGGTTCCACGGCTGCGATCCTGCGTGCTTCTCCATCGCCGCGATACACCTCCGAAGCACACGACGACCCGCGATGACGGTGAGTTGAACGTAAAGACGGCCTTGAAAAAGGCGGCCCAGAAACTAGTATGGTCTAGCACACGTCCACCGCAAGCGACAGACGGTGAAAGACCCCTTTTTTTTTTTTTTTTTTTTTTTTTTTTTTCCCCCGAAAGATGGTAGGTGGGGAGAGAGGTGAATACGTTTACGTATACCTGTGCAGCGGTAAAGCTAGCACCGGTTATGTGGGACTCACAGCTGTCGAGCCGCACTACCCACTAACACCCCCCGAAGAACTTTGGCAGCAGAGCCACCCTAAAAGTACATCGGAGCGACGCCCCCCCCTAGGGAGGGGGGGGGTGCGAAAAATACACGCTAACCTAAGAACAGCGCGGCGAGCTCCTGAGGGGAGGGCCGATTGGTTTATCACATTAAGTGTGCAAGTGAGGGGACGGTGTTATTCAAATAATAACACTAGCAGTCTCCCTGAGCTGCCAGGAGGCAGTTCAGGTCGGCTGATATTTTATTGGGAGGATCGGTGAGGACATTTCTTGGTCTGCGGACCATGTTACTAGTTAAGACGGGACGTAGGGAGTAGTTCGCTGCCTCGCGAATCAGTGGGTTGGGATGCGACTCCGAGGACTTGAAGAAGTTCTCGGAGAGGCCTTTGAGGAATTGTTGGGTGGTGGGTAAGCCTAAGTCCCTATGCAAGTCCGGGTTTCTGACGCACCACGGTGCGTCCAGAGCCCTACGGCAGAAAATGCTCTGGACTCTTTGGATCAATTCCATCTTATTTGGGTTCGCGTGTAGATAGCCGAGTAGATAGCCAGCGCGCACAGTGCAGGGGCCCCTCCCATGGTATGTGCCATGCGGGGATGGCACATGAACTGAGAGGTGGGAGAGAAGGACGGCAAGGACCGCAGTAGGCTGCCTTGAAAAAGGCGGCCCGAAACTAGTATGTGCCGCAGACCGACGAATAGCTCCCCGACGAGAATCCGCGCCGTAGCCGACTTACGACGCCTGCGGAGGATGCCTAATCTCTTTGGCTGGCGGACTTGTACGCACGACGATCCAACGCCGGGGTCACCATCCGAAGCACGCGGCACGACGGTAAGGCTCGTTCGAAACCGTGGGGCCGCGACGTGTATGGCTGCGTTGGCTTCCCGGCGATGGTGACGTGCACGTTGACCGAGTTACACCGCTTCAACTCAGTTCCACGGCCGCGATACTTCGTGCTTCTCCATCGCCGCGATACACCTCCGAAGCACACGACGACCCGCGATGACGGTGAATTGTACGTAAAGACGGCCTTGAAAAAGGCGGCCCAGAAACTAGTATGGACTCGGCGCACACGTCCGTCGCGGGCGGCGAACGAAACGCGAGAGTCCCCCCTCAAAAAAAAATTTTCCACGGTTTTTGTCACATTTTGCCCCTCGGTATCGGTTAGCGTTTAGGCGATGCAACGAGCGAGATAGAATCATATTGCTGTTGCAGGTTTCAACCATCACGTTTTCCCATCAGCATTTCATTTATTTATTATAATTATTGATTGTTTTGTCAACTGTTACGTCTACTATCTATGTATTATGCATATATTATTACATTAATTATTATTACCATTATCGAGCAGCGTCATTGAAAATAATTTTCAATAGATGCAAGTAAATGAATAGGTATATGTGGGTTTTTTTTTAATGATGGGTTCGAAAAAAAAAAGGGGGCGGTGCCAAAATTTAGAAAGTAGGCGGCACCCAAACAAACCTACCTAACTACGTGTATGTACAACTTGTAGGTACCAGTGGTGATTATTATTATTAGTTTGATGAACTTTATGCTGTTCATATACACCAGCAATAAATTATTGAGTATTGAGTGAGTGAGTAAGTAAGTAAGTAAGTAAGTAAGTAAGTAAGTAAGTAAGTAAGTAAGCAAGCAGGTAGGTAGGTAGGTAACCAACTAATAACAAATAGTTACCCTGTAAATAAACCTACCGTTATCGAATCGATCGATATAATCGACAGAAACCACAAATGTCTTGTAAGATATAGTGAACCATATTGTGGCCCTGAAAAGGGCCTTTTCGAAACGAGAACGATGATGCGCGCGGCATAAGAATGCTTCGGCGTCGGCGACGTTGATGCCTTACGCCTTCTTCTCGGTCTTCTTGGGCAAAAGCACCGCTTGGATGTTCGGCAAGACACCACCCTGGGCGATGGTCACGCCTGAGAGCAGCTTGTTCAGCTCCTCATCGTTCCTGATGGCGAGCTGGAGATGCCTCGGAATGATTCTGGTCTTCTTGTTGTCGCGAGCCGCGTTGCCGGCCAACTCGAGGACCTCAGCGGCCAAATACTCCATCACGGCCGCGAGGTACACTGGCGCGCCGGCACCGACACGCTCCGCGTAGTTGCCCTTCTTGAGTAGCCTGTGGATACGACCCACGGGGAACTGGAGTCCGGCACGGTTTGAGCGAGACTTCGCCTTCCCCTTGACCTTGCCACCTTTGCCACGACCAGACATGATTAAGACTTCGTGTAAAAGCGAGGAGATAAAGATAAGTAAGTACAGAGAGCGCTCACTCTCACGGTATTATTAATTTTTTTGCCATTTTTTTTTTTTTTTTTTTTTCGAAAGGACAAGCTTGTTGTTGGCCATTGGGGCCTTTACAACTTCACCGGGCAGGGGAGGCGAGTACGGAAGGCACTCAACCTAGTGCAAAGCAAAAAGATGCAACTGCCTAAGGGCGCCCAGGTGGGCACGGACCTCGGCTTAGGTCGTTGCTTGGACGTGGGAGGATCGGAGAGAAGCGGCCTGGTATATGCCGGTAGCGCTGGTAAGCGCCAGAAGCGGGGGGACGCCGCCCTCGCCGGCGAGGGCAGAATGTCGGTGCAGTGTTTCTCTGTGGGTTAGGGGGCGGGGTCAGGGCAGCTACGGTTAGCGTGGTCGGGTCGTCAGGGTCAGTGAGTACATGTCTGGGGCGTCGGATTACGCGAATGGGGTTCGCGGGTAGCTCGTAAACGGCGGCGTTTACGAGTAGCGGGTTGGGGTGGTGTTCGGCAGACTTAAAGTATCGGATGGAAGCCTGCTTCAGGTATTGAGCTATGGTGGGGAGCTCTAAATCGCAATGGAGGTTTTCATTACGTAGAAACCACGGGCAGCCCGTGGCTCTACGCATGAAGCGATTTTGGATAAGCTGAAGTCGGCGGATGAGGCGAGGACGGGTGTGAGCAAAAGCTACACCGGCATAGGTGAGGATGGGGCGGATGCAAGTTTTGTAAAGTGTCACCTTATTTCTAAGGGACAGTTTACTCCGCTTGTTGGTCATGGGGTAGAGACGGCCTAGTACGAACGCGGCTTTGTTACGAACTCGTTCTATGTGATCCTTGAACGTCAGTTGACTATCTAGGGTTACCCCCAGATACTTAACCGAGTGTTCCCAAGGGATAGGGCTACCGAACATAGTGATGTTGCGGACGATGGGGTTGGTGATCGAACTGAGTCGTTTGAAGGTAAACAGAATCGCTGCGCTCTTCTGTGGGTTTACCTCGATCCTCCATTTCCTAAACCAGTCTCCTAAGACTTGGGCTGAGGATTGGAGGCTTTTGACTATAAGAGTCGCGGATCGGCTGGACAGATAAAGCGCGGTGTCATCTGCGAAAAGCGCGAGATTGACACTGGGGAATCGGGGCATGTCGCTGATGTAAAGCGAGAAGAGCGTAGGGGCAAGTACGGAGCCTTGGGGGACTCCCGCTCTGATGGGTCGGGGGGATGAGAAGGCTCCTTCTAGGCGGTAGCGGAAGCTCCGATCCCTGAGAAAGTCTCGTAGGATGAGTACGAGCCGGTCTGGCAGTCCCAGCTGATATAGCTTGTATATCAAGCCGTTGTGCCAGACTTTATCGAAGGCTTTCGCCACATCAAAGAAGAGGGCTCCTGTATACTGTTTGCGGGCGAAGCCGCTTATTATGTGCTCCGTTAGGCGGTGCACCTGTTGGACGCACGAGTGTTTGGCTCTGAAGCCAAACTGCTCGTTGGGGAGAAGGTTTTTGGACTGCACTACGTCGTTAAGACGGGCTAAAAGGATACGTTCGTATAGCTTGCCAAGAGCCTTGAGCAGGCTAATGGGTCTATAGCTGGAGGGTTCTGAGGGGGGTTTGTTAGGTTTCCTAAAACCTATTACATCTGCACCTTTCCACGCGTCGGGAAAGGAGCAGTTTTCCATGGCTGCATTGAATATGCTAGCCAGGAGTAAAATGAGGTTGGGGGAGAAGCATTTGAGGACTCTGTTGGTGATGCCGTCAGAGCCGGGGGCTTTTCGGGGTTTGAGTTTCCTAATGGCCGTCTCTACCTCATGGGGTGTAACTGGGGGGAGAGGGTCGGTCGGAGGGATGGTGGCTCGCATGTCGACCTCCTCATCCACCTCACGCAGGTGGGAGGGGTCGGCAGGGAGGGTGCTGGGGGAGCATTGGGCCTCTAGGCTGTCGGCCAGGCATTCGGCCTTCTCGGTATCGTCAAAGGCATCTGGTTGGTTGGGGCGTTTGAGAGGGGGCATCGGGGATTCACAGTCCTTCTTGAGGGTTCTCGCCAGCTTCCAGTACGCGAGATGGGAGGGGGCGATTCCCTCAAGAAGTTTGTCCCAGCGATTCGACCGCAGCTCTGTCATGGTCTGCTTTACGTCCCTCTGTAAAGCTCGCATGCGAGTGCGGTTTTCGGCGCTGGGAAAACTGTCGTAAGCGCGGGTGGCCGCATTCTTAGCCGTCAGCAGTCTTCTCACATCTTCCGGCAGGTTCCAGTGGTGCTCGGGCAACACTGGGACCTGTCGGGAGCATTCTTTGACGGCGGTCTGTGTGTGGCTGCTGAGGGCATCGATTGCACCGCGGACGTCATCTGGTGTCCTGATTAAGTCGGGTATCGTGTCGAGGTCGGGTGAGGTGGTAGCTTGGAGCTTTTCCTCGAGTCTGTCCCAGTCAACTATCGTCCGAGTGGGCGGGGCGGTGGGGGTGGGGGGGCCTAGCTGTAAGACGACCGGCCGATGGTCAGAAGTGAGGGCGTGATGCACTTCTATGGAACATAACCGGAGGCTAATGTTCCTTAGAAGTGATATGTCTAGAATGTCGGGGGTGTGGTCCGCTTGATACGGAAAGTGAGTCGGGGTCATGGGGGCTATGATGTCGAAGTTGTGTCGGTCGACGAGTCGGTCTAGTGCCCTACCTTTGGTGTTGGTGGCTATGCAATTCCACCTTACGTGTTTGCTGTTTAGGTCGCCAGCCAGAATGACTGCGCCTCCTAGCTTGAAGAGGGTCTCGATGTCGCTCTCCAGCAGTGGCTTATCGCTACTGGGGGAGAGATACACCGAGGCAAGGGTGATAGGTTGGTGTCCTGTCATGGCTAGCCGACAGACCGAGGCCTCAATGTGGGTTAGAGGGGGGGTGTCGATGGGGATGCAGTGCAGAGACCTCTTGTAATAGATGAGAGTGCCACCCTTTTCAGAGTGGGCTCTATCATTACGCACAAATTCATAGTTAGGGATCCTAGGCCCTCGATGGCAAGATTTAAGGTGGGTCTCTTGCACTAGAAACACATCGACTTGGTGTTCGCGGAGGAATTCAATGACTTCCTGCCGCTGGGAGCGGATACCGTCGGCATTGAAAAACGCGACGGAAATGGAGCGGGGTTTGAGTCTACCTTTTGTGGGGCTTAAATCCATTATGGGGAGATAGCATTAAATTCAGAAATAGTTGCGATGAGACGCGAGTGCTTAAGCATTGCGACGCAACGCTTTTCTATATTGTTTTGGGAAGCGCGGAGTTCCCTAGCGAAGTCATGTACCTGCGCCATGTCGATGGAGCAGGCAAACCTGGCGAGCAGACTAAGATCGTCTTCCTCCGTCGTGGGTGCGGGGGAAGAGACCTTTACAGCCTTCGCTGGTTTAGGCGCGGGTTGAGGGGTTGGCCTAGCGGTGGGGGGCTTGGGGACCGGTGTCTCCAGTAGGGGGCGCGGGGGGGCCGCGGACGACTCCACTTTCCTCCTCCACGCAGGCTGTAGGTCCTGAGAGGCTGAGGCGATGGGTGTGAATGCAAGGGGCTTGCTGGGGCGTAGGGAGGGAAAGTCCTCTCTGCGCGGGACGGGACGGCTAGCGGGCCGATTTTGAGAGGCGGAGGGCGCGGCGCCTTTAGATTGGGGCCTACGGCTAGAACGTGGTGCCTTGGGGCATCCGCGATAGCTCGCTGGGTGTCCCAGGGCACCGCAGAGCACGCAACCCGGGGGTTCCGTGCACTCGTTCCTGTCTTTGGGACGGGGACAGTTTGCTGTGCCGTGGTTGCCTAGGCACTTGACGCACCTAGGTGTGGCGTAGCAGTTACGCGCTGAGTGCCCATAGAGTTGGCATCTATGGCACTGACCGGGGGGACCTTTTTTGTGGGGCATTTCTATTGAGAGGCCGGAAAGGTTGCAGATCGTTGTAAGCGTATTTATCATACGCTTACCGGCGGGGAACAAGTCGGACACGACCAGAACCATGTCGTAGGGAGCTTTGGTTCGGCCGTTGTGCATGCGGTGCCAAAATTTAGAAAGTAGGCGGCACCCAAACAAACCTACCTAACTACGTGTATGTACAACTTGTAGGTACCAGTGGTGATTATTATTATTAGTTTGATGAACTTTATGCTGTTCATATACACCAGCAATAAATTATTGAGTATTGAGTGAGTGAGTAAGTAAGTAAGTAAGTAAGTAAGTAAGTAAGTAAGTAAGTAAGTAAGTAAGTAAGTAAGTAAGTAAGTAAGTAAGTAAGTAAGTAAGTAAGTAAGTAAGCAAGCAGGTAGGTAGGTAACCAACTAATAACAAATAGTTACCCTGTAAATAAACCTACCGTTATCGAATCGATCGATATAATCGACAGAAACCACAAATGTCTTGTAAGATATAGTGAACCATATTGTGGCCCTGAAAAGGGCCTTTTCGAAACGAGAACGATGATGCGCGCGGCATAAGAATGCTTCGGCGTCGGCGACGTTGATGCCTTACGCCTTCTTCTCGGTCTTCTTGGGCAAAAGCACCGCTTGGATGTTCGGCAAGACACCACCCTGGGCGATGGTCACGCCTGAGAGCAGCTTGTTCAGCTCCTCATCGTTCCTGATGGCGAGCTGGAGATGCCTCGGAATGATTCTGGTCTTCTTGTTGTCGCGAGCCGCGTTGCCGGCCAACTCGAGGACCTCAGCGGCCAAATACTCCATCACGGCCGCGAGGTACACTGGCGCGCCGGCACCGACACGCTCCGCGTAGTTGCCCTTCTTGAGTAGCCTGTGGATACGACCCACGGGGAACTGGAGTCCGGCACGGTTTGAGCGAGACTTCGCCTTCCCCTTGACCTTGCCACCTTTGCCACGACCAGACATGATTAAGACTTCGTGTAAAAGCGAGGAGATAAAGATAAGTAAGTACAGAGAGCGCTCACTCTCACGGTATTATTAATTTTTTTGCCACCACCCGTTTTCTTATGTATCAAATATATTGTCGCAGTACTCGCGGGGCAATAAACGAAGCGAGAACGAGACAGAAAGAGAGCTAGCGCGAGACGTGAAATACTTCGTCGTTATTTTCAATTTTTAAATAATATAAAGAAAGTATTATCATTCAGTGACCGAGCAAATACACGTATAGGATTATTTGAGTCTGTCTAAGTAGATAGATAGATAGATAGATAGATAGATAGATAGATAGCTAGCTGTATATATCGCACATCCGCGAGAACAACAGCACAATTGCAAAATTTAAAATATTGCAGAAGAGAGGATTGAAATTTATAAAAATGTTTGAATAGAAACAAAATCTACAAATCGAAACATATGAAGTCACAGTGAAATTTATAATTTTCTTTATAGATTTCACTATGTAAAAAGTAGACTTGAAGTAAAATATAACTTGCTTAACATTCAAAATTTAATATAAATTACATTATTATCCTACAAATGTGTCATTGTCGAACTAATATTTTTCATTTTAGTAATTGTGACAATTATGTCATTATGCTCATTAGAGAGCAAATAAAAAAATACACAATTTAGTGTAGATTTTCATTATTTGAAACTATTCAAATTTTTTAATACTCAACATAGTTTACGATTCTTATTAAGTACTTAAATTAATTAACAGTCTCAAAAATTACAGTTTTATCATTTACGTAATGGCTCTTTAACGACAGTCTTATTTTGAAGGAACTTATAACCTTTTATACTTAAATAAGGTACTTATTCAAAAGAAATAAAAAAGAATGAACTTAAAAAATCAATCACAAACGAATAATCATTATCAGTTCTTGTTATTACAAGAACTAGGTAAATTATTAGAGTAATAAATAGTATCAATCACAAGGTAAGATGCTCTTCAGAGTGTAAAACCGTTAAATTATTTAAAAGATGGAATTGTGAAAATGCGCATACTCTCTGGGCACGATATTATTTCGTAATAATTGCAAAAGATCTTCCTTTTTGCGTCTTGTTATACAAATTCTAGAAGTTTATGCAGGTTGAAACTGAATATCTTGAAGTCTATCGAGCCTAACGGCTTGTTTACGAGAGGAACGTCCTGATGGGTTCTTTACCAAAATTTCCGTCCTATCACCATCGAATTCAGATTTGATAGAATAAGTATCGCTATCTTTAACAAATCTTTACATTTTATCTTTCTTTATCTGAATAGCTTAACAGGTTCTCCTTTGACGTCTTTAGCTAAATTAACTCCAATCTCATCAGCAAGTTTATTTCAAATCGGAGTAATCGTCGTAATTCATCTCTTGGACATTATAGGGTTTGCCAGTTTTTTTTTGCAGCTCGTATTTATTGAATATACTAGTCAGGTACATAAATTGGTCCCAATTTCTGATAGAATTTGCAGTAGGTACCTAACTGAATGCGAATAATCGTCCTCATTCTGCGTGTGACCAAAAATAAGAAATTTATGAGTCAGTGACTTAATTGTTAAAGTTATGACGGCAAATTAGTACATTGTAAATATAAATCTGTAATAAAAAAAATATAGTTAGAAAAAAACATTTTATTGTTGATTTCAAAGAAATATAAAATAATTTACAATAAGTAGCATTACTATCTACAGACTCGTCTTGTCCCGAGTCACCGTAAAATTAAAATCAACTATAATATTAATAATGGCGGTAGGAATAAATTTTACTTAAAAAAAATAGGTACTTACTATACTTGCCTTCAGAATTAGTTTGAAATTCTACAAAATCCTTGCTTTGAATTAATCCTCTTTCTATTATCTTTGCCAGTGAAATGCAACGATTATGCCGCAAGTAGGGGCAACCCAAAATTTCAAATAAAATTGCTGATGGTTTTTAAAAAACACCACTAATAATTAGTTAGTATATTCATAAATTTGATTTACTGGAGCTTAACTGACAAAACATACATATTTTATGCTGTTGTAAAAATAAAAAATCTGAAGGAACTACAACAAAACATACAAGGCTGCGCTCCATACCTACACTCTGACAGCAACCGTTTTTCCTTCCATTTCACACTTAAGAGATTTACAATAGGCTGTATCCTGTTGTCAGCAGAACGGTTGCTATCAGAGCGCAGGTTCAGAACGCGACCCAATTATTGCATCCATAAGTTTGATTTACTGGAGCTAAAAAAACACAACTT
Organism: Coleophora flavipennella; assembly: GCA_947284805.1. NCBI lineage: Eukaryota > Metazoa > Arthropoda > Insecta > Lepidoptera > Coleophoridae > Coleophora > Coleophora flavipennella. The sequence goes on from OX369253.1 coordinate 4,121,375, forward strand.
ACATTTACGCCGTTACCAAATCAATAATTCATGTCTATTTATATAAAATATTTAGAGGAACAATGGCAAAAAATACAGTTGTGCCGTTTTCGTTCCAACTACTAAATAATATAAATGTCACAACTACCGGAGTGCCGATGTATCTTCAGGACAAGACCACACTCTGCCGCTCCCCCCGCGTAACTGTCAATCAGTCGTTCTCACTCCGAGAGCAGGAAAATTTCGCACCAATTCGACAATGACACTTTCGCCATCTAGCGAAATTTAACGGCTACACAACTGTGCCGTTTTTACTCCGAGCTTATTCATACTTTGAGGTAATTCTGACGTTGTTAACTCATTTTAGAAAAAAAATGCAATTGTGCCGTTGTTCTTGCGGATGTGCGATATCTTTACCTATCTAGATAAGTAAATACCTAATACCTACCTATACCTAAGAATCCTATAGGTATTAGGTGTACACATAATATTTTATGTACCTAGTTAGTTATTTAATAATTATTTAGATGTTTCGAATTCATCTAAATAAAATAATTAATAAATAATTACCTACACTCTATGGGCGAGCTCGTTAGAAACTTTTCTTTTTTAGATATATGTGTTAGCCCTGAAAAGGGCTTTTTGGATGTGCGCGGGGAACTTGCGCTAGCATCGGCCGGCTCTGGTCGGCCGCTGCCGCTTCTCGCAGCCGCTGGCCGACCGACCTGCACCAACTCGCCAACGAACGTCATCGCCGCGACGCGACGCGACTCGACTACGACGACGGTGGTGGTGTGGTGGTGGGTGTGTCCGGTGCTCCAGGCGTGTGCACGCGGGACGTTTACTTTTTGCCCGCACCGGAGGATTTCTTGGACGCTGCAGACTTCGATTTCGAAGCGGCGGCGGCCTTCTTGGGTTTCGGCGCTTTCGGCTTCTTCGTAGGCGGCTTGGCGCTCTTCTTCGCCTTGGGGGCTGCCGCCTTGGACTTGGCCGGCGTAGCCGCCTTCTTTGCGGCGGGTTTCTTCTTGGCGGCGGCGGCCCTCTTGTCCTTAGTGGTGGCGCCGCCGGCGGTCGATTTCGCCTTCGACGGAGACGCGGAGGCGGCGGCCTTCCTACTCTTCGCCGCTGCGGTGGCGGCCTTCTTCGGCTTGGCGGCGGCGCTCTTGCCGGATGTTGCCTTACCGCTAGCGGGTTTCTTGCCGCCGGCCGACTTTGATTCCAACTTGAACGAACCGGACGCGCCCTTGCCCTTGGTCTGTATCAAAGCGCCCGACTCGACGGCGCTCTTGAGGTACTTTCTGATGAACGGCGCCAGCTTCTCGGCGTCTACCTTGTACTGAGCAGCGATGTACTTCTTGATGGCCTGGAGCGACGATCCGCTGCGCTCTTTCAGCTCTTTGATGGCGTTGTTCACCATCTCCGAGGTCTTCGGGTGGGTCGGTTTCGCTTTGGGTTTCTTAGCGCCGCCGCTCGCAGAGGATTTCGGCTTCTTCGCAGGTGTCGCCGGAGCGGGTGTTTCGGAAGCTACAGCTGTGTCTGCCATTGTTGTTTGTTTGTTATTGAAAAAATCAGTAGTAAGTAGTCAGAGAGGTGTATTCGTAGTACACAAAATGCACGCTCGATGTCGCCACTGGTTTAAAAAAAATCCAACCCATCGAACGTGCTCACCCGGTACGAGCAAAACCGTAACGAAGACCGCGGCGTCGCGGGACGTTTTCTCGTTGGAAGTGTTGTAAGTTTTCACTAACATTGTTTGTTTTAACGCAATTTAAAAAAATATATTGTGCACATCGGTGAAATGTCGGATCGGGCGTAGGGCGTATTTGAGTTGGGGCTTCGTCCTTCGGCAATTTTGGCAGTGCAGCGTGGTGATTTGGGCACGATCGGAGCGTTTACATTCTTCGGTGCGGTCGCGGCTCACCTGCTGTCCGGATGAAAAGTTGTTTTTCTCATTGAACATACGGTTTGCACGCGCGATTTCGACTCTCCGCGACAACTAGAGATACGGGCTCGCGAGAGACGCACACGAAGCAATCTCGAACGCGTATCTCTGTAGGTTTTCGCAGTGGCGATGTTGGCGGTCGTAAAACAGAAACCATGCACCTACAGACAGACGGGACGCTAGGAAGTCGGCACAGAGACCACGTATAAAGCTTCCAATTATTTATTATACGACGACAACGTTTGAAACGTAAACTAAATGATAGTGAATGACATATTTTCATGTGAACTATAATTTTATTTAAAACGTCTAATGTAGGTATAGGTGCTAACTAATATACCTACATGGCCACTTATCGAGAGGGCGCCGGCGGCGACGCGGCTGCGAGCGGTTATTGTGTACCTATTACGACAATAGCCAAATAAATTCCATATACCTATAAAAATAAAAACTTATACTTACTTACTTACCCACCGCACCGCCGCCTTCTTGTATATATATAGATAGTATTGTAAGTATACCTAGTATATGTAATAATCGTACGTCCTATCTACGATGTGATGGCTTAAAACGAGCTAACGGCAATAATTGCCGTGCTTTACCTAAACAGCTCAAGAGAGTGGATATATATATATAGCCTTAAAACGGCTAAGTAAAGGAAATAATTGTTCGTATTACATGATCAAATAGCTGAAAAATGTTGTCGTCATCGATAGATATGTTAGGTCAATGTGTACTTAGGTCTGTAGTTACATATTATGCATGTGTGTGGCAACAATCACCGTATTTAGTGTCAATGTCTACTCTACAAAAGTTGGCAACCGGAGTCGATCGTAAAGAAACTGAAAGGTACCATTACCGTACCTATTATATGAATCATGTGCGGCCCTGAAAAGGGCCTTTTTGGTGTTATGTTGCGTGCGCGTAGTAGCACGAACGCGAACGAAACAAGTACACGGCAAACGGAAACACGGCTGTCGCCGTGGTCTCGCATGTGGTCGGGTGGGTGTGTTTAACCACCGAAACCGTAGAGGGTGCGACCCTGACGCTTGAGCGCGTACACGACGTCCATGGCGGTGACGGTCTTCCTTTTGGCGTGCTCAGTGTAGGTGACGGCGTCGCGGATCACGTTCTCTAGGAACACCTTGAGAACTCCACGGGTCTCTTCGTAGATCAAGCCGGAGATACGCTTGACACCACCACGGCGAGCCAATCGACGGATGGCGGGCTTCGTGATACCCTGGATGTTGTCACGCAGCACCTTCCTGTGACGCTTAGCGCCTCCTTTCCCCAGACCTTTGCCTCCCTTTCCGCGACCGGTCATAGTGCAACTGTTACTTTTATATTATAATATAAAATGCAATAATTTACGCGCCGCGCGCTTAACGTACGGGCGAACGAGCGAGCGAGCGAGCAATAGTTTAAAATCCTTTTTTTTTTTTTTTTTTTTTTCCCCCCTGTTAAGGGAGCGCGGAGGTGAATGCATTTACGCATACCAGAGGAAGCTTCGGCCGAAGGCCGAAGCTGCCCCTGGTTATGTGGGACTCAGAGCTCTGCGCCTATATGCATACGTCCCCGTTACACTCGGAAGGTGTATGAATGCGTATGCACAGGCCCAAAGACCCCACTACCCACTAAACACCCCCTCGCGAAAACTTTGGCGGCATAGCCGCCTTAAAAGTTCGTCGGTGCGACCCTCACCCTTAGGGAAGGGTGGGGTGCGTAGGTAGGGAGGGGTTGCACCGAACGCACCGAGTAGATAGCCAGCGCGCACAGTGCAGGGGCCCCTCCCTTGTATGTGCCATGCGGGGATGGCACATGAACTGAGAGGTGGGAGAGAGAGACGGCAGGGATCGCAGTAAGCTGCCTTGAAAAAGGCGGCCCGAAACCAGTATGTGCCGCAGACCGACGAACAGTTCCCCGACGACGAATGGCGCGCGAAATGTCAGTGTACAATCCTCCACATGTGGCCGGGGACTTAGGCGGCATGCTTCTGGGCACGGGACCTCTTCACACGCAAATTCGTCGCCGGGGTACGCCATCCGAAGCACGCGGCACGACGGTACTGCTCGTTCGAAGCTGTGGGGCCGCGACGTGTATGGCTAAGTTGGCTTCCCGGCGATGTGACGTGCACGTTGACCGAGTTACACCGCTTCACAGGTTCCACGGCTGCGATCCTGCGTGCTTCTCCATCGCCGCGATACACCTCCGAAGCACACGACGACCCACGATGACGGCGAGTTGAACGTAAAGACGGCCTTGAAAAAGGCGGCCCAGAAACTAGTATGGTCTAGCACACGTCCACCGCAAGCGACAGACGGTGAAAGACGCCCCTTTTAGACGTTATCCGTTCCCTGTGTGAGATCCGTTCCCTGTGTTTATCCGTTCCCTGTGTCATCCGTTCCCTGTGTTCTGTACTCGCAACCATGCCGCCCAAGACAAGTGGTAAGGCCGCCAAGAAATCGGGCAAGGCCCAAAAGAACATCTCAAAGTCTGACAAGAAAAAGAAGAAGCACAAGAGGAAGGAGAGCTACGCCATCTACATCTACAAGGTGCTCAAGCAGGTGCACCCCGACACCGGTATCTCCTCGAAGGCCATGTCGATCATGAACTCGTTCGTGAACGACATCTTCGAACGCATCGCCGCCGAAGCTTCCCGCCTCGCCCACTACTTTAAAATCCTTTTTTTTTTTTTTTTTTTTTTTTTTCGAAAGGACAAGCTTGTTGTTGGCCATTGGGGCCTTTACAACTTCACCGGGCAGGGGAGGCGAGTACGGAAGGCACTCAACCTAGTGCAAAGCAAAAAGATGCAACTGCCTAAGGGCGCCCAGGTGGGCACGGACCTCGGCTTAGGTCGTTGCTTGGACGTGGGAGGATCGGAGAGAAGCGGCCTGGTATATGCCGGTAGCGCTGGTAAGCGCCAGAAGCGGGGGGACGCCGCCCTCGCCGGCGAGGGCAGAATGTCGGTGCAGTGTTTCTCTGTGGGTTAGGGGGCGGGGTCAGGGCAGCTACGGTTAGCGTGGTCGGGTCGTCAGGGTCAGTGAGTACATGTCTGGGGCGTCGGATTACGCGAATGGGGTTCGCGGGTAGCTCGTAAACGGCGGCGTTTACGAGTAGCGGGTTGGGGTGGTGTTCGGCAGACTTAAAGTATCGGATGGAAGCCTGCTTCAGGTATTGAGCTATGGTGGGGAGCTCTAAATCGCAATGGAGGTTTTCATTACGTAGAAACCACGGGCAGCCCGTGGCTCTACGCATGAAGCGATTTTGGATAAGCTGAAGTCGGCGGATGAGGCGAGGACGGGTGTGAGCAAAAGCTACACCGGCATAGGTGAGGATGGGGCGGATGCAAGTTTTGTAAAGTGTCACCTTATTTCTAAGGGACAGTTTACTCCGCTTGTTGGTCATGGGGTAGAGACGGCCTAGTACGAACGCGGCTTTGTTACGAACTCGTTCTATGTGATCCTTGAACGTCAGTTGACTATCTAGGGTTACCCCCAGATACTTAACCGAGTGTTCCCAAGGGATAGGGCTACCGAACATAGTGATGTTGCGGACGATGGGGTTGGTGATCGAACTGAGTCGTTTGAAGGTAAACAGAATCGCTGCGCTCTTCTGTGGGTTTACCTCGATCCTCCATTTCCTAAACCAGTCTCCTAAGACTTGGGCTGAGGATTGGAGGCTTTTGACTATAAGAGTCGCGGATCGGCTGGACAGATAAAGCGCGGTGTCATCTGCGAAAAGCGCGAGATTGACACTGGGGAATCGGGGCATGTCGCTGATGTAAAGCGAGAAGAGCGTAGGGGCAAGTACGGAGCCTTGGGGGACTCCCGCTCTGATGGGTCGGGGGGATGAGAAGGCTCCTTCTAGGCGGTAGCGGAAGCTCCGATCCCTGAGAAAGTCTCGTAGGATGAGTACGAGCCGGTCTGGCAGTCCCAGCTGATATAGCTTGTATATCAAGCCGTTGTGCCAGACTTTATCGAAGGCTTTCGCCACATCAAAGAAGAGGGCTCCTGTATACTGTTTGCGGGCGAAGCCGCTTATTATGTGCTCCGTTAGGCGGTGCACCTGTTGGACGCACGAGTGTTTGGCTCTGAAGCCAAACTGCTCGTTGGGGAGAAGGTTTTTGGACTGCACTACGTCGTTAAGACGGGCTAAAAGGATACGTTCGTATAGCTTGCCAAGAGCCTTGAGCAGGCTAATGGGTCAATAGCTGGAGGGTTCTGAGGGGGGTTTGTTAGGTTTCCTAAAACCTATTACATCTGCACCTTTCCACGCGTCGGGAAAGGAGCAGTTTTCCATGGCTGCATTGAATATGCTAACCAGGAGTAAAATGAGGTTGGGGGAGAAGCATTTGAGGACTCTGTTGGTGATGCCGTCAGAGCCGGGGGCTTTTCGGGGTTTGAGTTTCCTAATGGCCGTCTCTACCTCATGGGGTGTAACTGGGGGGAGAGGGTCGGTCGGAGGGATGGTGGCTCGCATGTCGACCTCCTCATCCACCTCACGCAGGTGGGAGGGGTCGGCAGGGAGGGTGCTGGGGGAGCATTGGGCCTCTAGGCTGTCGGCCAGGCATTCGGCCTTCTCGGTATCGTCAAAGGCATCTGGTTGGTTGGGGCGTTTGAGAGGGGGCATCGGGGATTCACAGTCCTTCTTGAGGGTTCTCGCCAGCTTCCAGTACGCGAGATGGGAGGGGGCGATTCCCTCAAGAAGTTTGTCCCAGCGATTCGACCGCAGCTCTGTCATGGTCTGCTTTACGTCCCTCTGTAAAGCTCGCATGCGAGTGCGGTTTTCGGCGCTGGGAAAACTGTCGTAAGCGCGGGTGGCCGCATTCTTAGCCGTCAGCAGTCTTCTCACATCTTCCGGCAGGTTCCAGTGGTGCTCGGGCAACACTGGGACCTGTCGGGAGCATTCTTTGACGGCGGTCTGTGTGTGGCTGCTGAGGGCATCGATTGCACCGCGGACGTCATCTGGTGTCCTGATTAAGTCGGGTATCGTGTCGAGGTCGGGTGAGGTGGTAGCTTGGAGCTTTTCCTCGAGTCTGTCCCAGTCAACTATCGTCCGAGTGGGCGGGGCGGTGGGGGTGGGGGGGCCTAGCTGTAAGACGACCGGCCGATGGTCAGAAGTGAGGGCGTGATGCACTTCTATGGAACATAACCGGAGGCTAATGTTCCTTAGAAGTGATATGTCTAGAATGTCGGGGGTGTGGTCCGCTTGATACGGAAAGTGAGTCGGGGTCATGGGGGCTATGATGTCGAAGTTGTGTCGGTCGACGAGTCGGTCTAGTGCCCTACCTTTGGTGTTGGTGGCTATGCAATTCCACCTTACGTGTTTGCTGTTTAGGTCGCCAGCCAGAATGACTGCGCCTCCTAGCTTGAAGAGGGTCTCGATGTCGCTCTCCAGCAGTGGCTTATCGCTACTGGGGGAGAGATACACCGAGGCAAGGGTGATAGGTTGGTGTCCTGTCATGGCTAGCCGACAGACCGAGGCCTCAATGTGGGTTAGAGGGGGGGTGTCGATGGGGATGCAGTGCAGAGACCTCTTGTAATAGATGAGAGTGCCACCCTTTTCAGAGTGGGCTCTATCATTACGCACAAATTCATAGTTAGGGATCCTAGGCCCTCGATGGCAAGATTTAAGGTGGGTCTCTTGCACTAGAAACACATCGACTTGGTGTTCGCGGAGGAATTCAATGACTTCCTGCCGCTGGGAGCGGATACCGTCGGCATTGAAAAACGCGACGGAAATGGAGCGGGGTTTGAGTCTACCTTTTGTGGGGCTTAAATCCATTATGGGGAGATAGCATTAAATTCAGAAATAGTTGCGATGAGACGCGAGTGCTTAAGCATTGCGACGCAACGCTTTTCTATATTGTTTTGGGAAGCGCGGAGTTCCCTAGCGAAGTCATGTACCTGCGCCATGTCGATGGAGCAGGCAAACCTGGCGAGCAGACTAAGATCGTCTTCCTCCGTCGTGGGTGCGGGGGAAGAGACCTTTACAGCCTTCGCTGGTTTAGGCGCGGGTTGAGGGGTTGGCCTAGCGGTGGGGGGCTTGGGGACCGGTGTCTCCAGTAGGGGGCGCGGGGGGGCCGCGGACGACTCCACTTTCCTCCTCCACGCAGGCTGTAGGTCCTGAGAGGCTGAGGCGATGGGTGTGAATGCAAGGGGCTTGCTGGGGCGTAGGGAGGGAAAGTCCTCTCTGCGCGGGACGGGACGGCTAGCGGGCCGATTTTGAGAGGCGGAGGGCGCGGCGCCTTTAGATTGGGGCCTACGGCTAGAACGTGGTGCCTTGGGGCATCCGCGATAGCTCGCTGGGTGTCCCAGGGCACCGCAGAGCACGCAACCCGGGGGTTCCGTGCACTCGTTCCTGTCTTTGGGACGGGGACAGTTTGCTGTGCCGTGGTTGCCTAGGCACTTGACGCACCTAGGTGTGGCGTAGCAGTTACGCGCTGAGTGCCCATAGAGTTGGCATCTATGGCACTGACCGGGGGGACCTTTTTTGTGGGGCATTTCTATTGAGAGGCCGGAAAGGTTGGAGATCGTTGTAAGCGTATTTATCATACGCTTACCGGCGGGGGACAAGTCGGACACGACCAGAACCATGTCGTAGGGAGCTTTGGTTCGGCCGTTGTGCATGCGGTGTACTTCATGCACGGGGTAGCCTTGGGACTTAAGGTCCTCAAGGATGTCTTTGGAGGGAAGCTCCTTAGGGACACCTCGAATGACGACGCGTAGGACGCGTTCCTCTTCGAGGGCGTATGTGTGAAAGCCGATTTTCTCGGCTTTCAGGGTGGTAGTTAGACGATGGTGGTCGTCAGAGGTGGGGACTTGGACCTTAATCCCTTGTTGGGTGGTCCGGGCTGAGGTGAACGCAATATGGCGTTCCCTGAGGAGAGATGAAACGTTGTTCCATCTCGCCTTATCTTGTATGAATAGGGGCGGGGGTCGCGAGTTGCGAGGTTGCTGTGAAGCAGCGGGGGCGGTGCCTACTTGCGAGGCGGACGGGGCGGGGGCGGGGGCGCTGCCTACGGCTGCAACCTTCTTGGCATTTTGGTCGTCCGAGGATGTCGCGTTTCGCTTGCGACCGCGCTTCTCAACGAGCGTAAAACCGTCGTTATCAGTAGCGCCGTCGGAAGCGATAGGGACATCCTGTGTGTCCATGGCGTCGTGTATGTCAGTCCGAGCGTCGTCGGTCGCGTGGTTAAACACCAGCGACGATGACTCATCGCCGGCATTTAATACCACGGGTGGCGGAGTGGAGTCGTCCGCGGGCAGAGGGCTGGCGGGGGGCGCGGGGGGCGCGGGGGGCGCGGGGGGCGCGGGGGGCGCGCGGGGCGCGGGCTCCGGAGCCGGGCATGGCAAGTATTGGGCCAAGACGGACGGGGGGATGCTTAAAATAAGCTGGTGTAGATAACGCGAGTCAGCCGAGATGGCTGAGAAAAACGCGACGTGGACGGGGGACAGATCCTCCGGCTGGGAGAGGCCGGGGGTGAGTTGGGTAGCGTGAGTGCCTGCCATGTATGTGTAAAAGTGTGTCCCGAGCCAATCTTATTGTGCTGCGGGGTGAGTTGACCTAGGTGTGCCCTAACCGTTTCCCTTGGGCAAGCCCAGTGCAATGGGATCCGGGTCCTACGTTCCCTAGCTGCCTGAAGCGCCGAGGGTAGCCTGCACGAACTGGAACCAGCGCAGACGCCCAAACAGCGCAACAAGAATAGGATTAGGGATGGGAGGGGTGGGAGGGAGATATCTGGTGTCGGCTAGGGGCCACCCCCAAGGCCGGTGGTTCCAGACCCAACCAAGTATTTCGTTTCCCAGTAGGGAACCGCGAGCGCTCGGGTCACGCCCTGTCCGACTTCACGCACAGCGCCGTGAGGCAGCCTGCCCCTTAAAGGGGTGCACCGGACAACCACCAAACAGTGGTTTTAGAAAAACGCGCGAGGGAACGGATATAAATCGTCAGAAACTGGCCGGACCGCAGCGTGAATAACACCACGTGCGGCTGGCTGGGAGCCCGGTGATTGCGAGGCGCACAGAGTTGCGAGACGCAGGGGCCGGGTGACGTACGCAGCGCGTCTGTCGGAAAACCGACAGAGCACGAAGACGCACGACGGATCGCGAAGCGCAGCGAGGGCGGAGTCGGCGGGGCGCCGAGAGCGGGGGTACTGGGCGCGCACGTCTTACCGGGGCGGCAGACGGCGAGCGAATGAGTTTAAAAGTTGATCAAGGCGCTGTTTATATAGAAATCGAACAAGTACACGGGGTGGAGGCTGACGCGGGGGGGGGGTCGTCACTGTTTCCATCTCGCTCGCGCACATACCTATCAGATATCCAAAAACATTTTTTAAAAAAAAAAAAAACAGTAAATCAAAAACCTAACTGCGTAAAACCTAACTGATAAAAACCTAAGTAACCATAAAAAAATAAAAAAAATAAAAAAACCCGTGGTTTCCATCTCGCTCGCGCACTTACCTATCAGATCTCCAAAAAAAAAAAGTAAAAGAACAAAAACAGTATATCAAAAACCTAACTGATAGGAAACTAAGTGTTAAAACGTAACCTTAAAAAAAAAGGGGTTCCGTTCGTTCGATCCACGGACCTCTGGGATCGTAGCCCACCACCTGGGGCGGCGCCCGCCCAAAGCCCGAGCAGCCCTTATTGGAGGTCGGTTAGTAGGTGCATTTTTTTAAACTTTGATTGGTCGTTTTCGATTTCCCTCCCCCCCCCCCTTCCCCGCCTAGTCCAGCAGCAACCCTTAGGAGGTTGGTTGTAATGTTTGACCAATTAGGGACCTTTCGTAAACAAGTAGGTATAAGCAAGTACATAAGTATTTAGGTACGTAGGTACATCATATTTGACCAATTGAAAGTTGCATCCGAGGGACCTTTCGTAAACAAGTATAGGTAATAGGTACATAAGTATTTAGATAGGAACATCATAATACCTACCTATATATAGACAGTAATCGCACGCATTTTCCAGAGATCAATAGAAACTCTATTGGCTGTTCGTGCTGGTTGGACGATGTTTGTATTACTGGCCCTACTAGGGAAATTCACGTGTAAAGGCTAAAGGAATTTTTGGGCCGACTAAATGACGCCGGCCTAAAGCTACAAAAAGAAAAGTGTGAGTTTTTTCAGAAAAGTGTGACGTATCTAGGGTTTGTTCTTAGCAAAAACGGCTTGGAAACTTCACCAACTAAAATAGACGCAATAATGAACGCACCCCGGCCAACAAATGTAACGGAAGTTAAAAGGTTTTTGGGGGTAATTAATTATTATCGAAACTTTGTTCCAAACGCATCGGCTGTATTGCATCCATTGCACGAACTGTTGAAGGCCGGCGCGGAGTGGGAGTGGGGCGACCGGCAGCAGCGCGCATTCGATTGCGTGAAGCGCGAGTTATCGTCTGACCGCGTGTTAACTCATTTCGATCCAGCGGCTCAGCTCGTGCTAACCGTAGACGCAAGCCCGGAGGGTCTGGGTTCGGTGCTCTCGCAGTGCGGGCGGGACGGCGTTGAGCGGCCGCTAGCCTATGCGTCACGGTCACTGTCTAATAGTGAAAGGAACTATAGCCAGATTCAACGCGAAGCTACGACCATTATTTTCGGCGTAAAAAAGTTTCATCAGTATCTTTATGGACGCCAGGAACCTTTTATATTGAGAACCGATCACCGCCCCTTATTATCGATATTCGGGAACAAAGTAGGTGTGTCTGTTATGACCGCTTCTAGGTTACAAAGGTACGCGATTATCTTGTCGGCCTATAATTATACAGTGCAGTACATTAAGGGCGAAAATAATGTAGTGGCTGATTATTTTTCGCGAGCGCTTTTAAATGAGTACCGGGCGGAGTATGATGATTTATCGTTCTTAAAGTTTTTAGATGCAAATGTAGCTCCGATTTCTTTTAAAGATATTAAGATTGCAACTGAGAACGACCAGGTGATAAGCACAGTAATTAAGTACATGAAACAAGGCTGGCCTCGAAAAATCAATTGCTCTTCTATTGCGCCTTATTTCCAATGCAAATTGGATTTGGAAGTGAATGACGGGTGTCTGTTTAGGGGGCATAGGGTGGTCATTCCGTCGATTCATCGCGAGCGTATGTTGCGTGAATTGCATCAAGGTCACCTAGGTATTGTGAAGACGAAATGTAATGCCCGCGAACGCATGTGGTGGCCGGGTATAGACGGCGATATTGAGCAGTGGGTGGTGTCGTGTGCGCCGTGCGCGGGCACCCGCAGCGCGCCGCCGGCCCATGGCAACGGCTGCACATTGACTACATGTAGATCGCGCAGAGGGTCTACCTAGTGGTAATAGATGCATATAGTAAGTGGCTCGAATGTTTATTAATGAATTGCGGCACCTCTACTCGTTGTTTGATAGCCAAACTGAAGTATCTGTTTGCAAGATTCGGTATACCAGAAACTATTGTATCAGATAATGATGTTAAAATCCATTCGCAAGAATTCAATGAATTTTGTTCAGTAAATGGAATTAAGTACATAAATTCGCCTATTTACCATCCAAGCAGCAACGGCCAAGCTGAAAACTCAGTCAAAACTTGCAAAAAGATGTTAAAATGCATTCTTCACGAAAAAAGCACAGTCGGGGAAATTGAAGAAAAATTAATGGGGTTCCTGTTCCAATACAGGAACACTGCTCATTGTGTAACGGGTGTTTCTCCAGCTCAGCTCATGTTGGGCAGAGACTTACGCTGCAGACTTGATTTAGTGCTGCCCAAACGATCGAAGGAAGACATGCCTAGCAGTAGGGATAAGTCTCACCACCCTTTTTGTAAATCGAAACAGTTTCAGATTGGTGATAATGTTTGGCTGCGATGGTATATAGCAAGGAAGGAAATTTGGACTCTTGGAACTATTGTAAAGATAATTGGTAATAGGATGTTTGATGTGTATGTGCATGATTATCAAGTAAATTGTAATCGTCATTTAGACCAAATTTTGAAGTATAGGGGTGGTACGGCAGATGACGTGAGTCAAAACAGCCGTGAGGACGGTGAGGGCACCGGCCAGCCAACAAGGCCCGCGGGCTCGCCGCCGTCGCCACCACCCGCCGCTGGGGAGGGCCCTGCTTCCGCGCCCTCTGCCTCAGCCTCAGCATCGGTGGCGTACAATCAATCGCCGGGTTCTAACCAGATTGATAGTCAGACTATGGACCGAAGTCACGGTGATCATTATGAGGAATGGCAGGAGGCGCAGGATAATAGTACCATAGAAACTTCAGAAGAAGTGGAAGGAGAAAAGGATGTAGGGGCGGATCTGACGGATAGGGAGCAAGTTGTATCAAAGGACAGTTCTAACTCGGCCAATGATGATAGTCCAGTACAAACTCATAGTACACCGGTGGTTACCCGCCGTCAGCTCCGGCCGAGAAAAATTATTAATTACAAGAAACTTTTCTATTTATAAGTACTATATTTTAGCTTTTGTCTTGTCAACAGATTTCCAAATTAAAGGGGAAGGATTGGTGTGTAGGTGAGCGCGCGCGCATTGTGCGTCTATACTATAGCTAAGATGCATACTGCCTGACACTCGCCAGTAATAAACGGACCTTTAAACGTATTGCCGTGTTTCCTTGATACATTTCAATTATAGAGTTTCTGACCTCAGTTGCGTCTTCCCCCATCACTCTCTATACTCACCCGACTAGGTTAGGTGTACCGACTACTACTATATTATACATTATTATTATTATTATATATAATGCGTAGGCACTTCATTCGCTCGCCTGTAGTGCAAAGGAAGTTGTATCTAAGTGTGTGAAGTATATCGATATCATTAATCATCATATAATATATACCACCACCGGTCCTGCGCTGCCCGCATCCCGCGATCTTCACCAAGTCGTCGCCACCTGTTCTACGAGCTATGTGCGCTGCCCACTGCCACTTCAGTTTAGCGATTCTGTGAGCTATGTCGGTTACTTTAATAATAAGTAAGTAAGTGGGTAAGTATAATTATTAAGTTGGTGGTATGTGCTTATAATAGGTATTGGCAGGTACCTATTACGTTTTGACGTTTGGAAAATTGTTAAAGGCACTACTTATATGTATTAAAATTATATATATTATAGTATAGGTATATTCCTAAAGTTGCTTACTTGAGTTGTATACTGCCTACTACAAAGTAGCCAAGGCTCTCCGGGCAGACGCAATCACGCACACCCCTCCCCTAACGCGGCCAGACAATACGATAGCATTCGAGGACATAGAGAAAGCGGAATGCTTCGCGGACAGCATTGCCAACCAATGCATACCTAGCACACAAGAGTGGGAACCCGGTGATATCAAAACAGTGGGGATGAGGTCCGTAGCAGGAATTCGCTCCCCCTCACTGCGGACCCCATCTCAGTATCAACTGACGAAATACGCTCCATGTTAGAGGTCTTAAACCTAAAAAAGCCCGCGGAGCAGACGGCACCTCAAACCAAGCACTTAAATACTATCCGGAACAGTTACTTGCACTGCTAGCTATTATCTTCAACGCCTGCATTGAACACTGTTACTTCCCGACAGCATGGAAGGAAGCAATAGTAATAGGCATCCCAAAGCCAGGCAAGCCCCTAAACATCCCCACAAACCACCGCCCCATAATTCTACTAAAGACTAGGGGTCAACTATTCGAAAGAGTCATAATCAATCGAATTAAAAGTCATATCTTCCCGCCGGACAAACCTCCCCTTATAATAACCACCAGTTTGGGTTCCGCGCCAAACACTCGTGTCCTCAACAAGTCCACCACATTGTCGAATACATACTGGACGGATTTTACCCCAGGCGCGAAAGGACAGTAGCAGTCTTCTTCGACGTTGCAAAGGCCTTCGATAAGGTCTGGCATGCGGGACTTGTATATAAACTCTACCACATGGACCTTCCAGACCGTCTTGTTAGAATAGTGGAGTGCTACCTCCGAGACCGTATTTTCCGTTTTAGACACGAAGGGGTGCTTTCCGCACCGCGTCCCATTAGAGCCGGGGTCCCCCAAGGGTCCATACTCTCCCCAACATTGTACACTCTGTACACTAATGACATCCCCATCCCAAAACCAAGCAAATCAGGGCCAGCAGTACAGCTCTCCCTATTTGCGGACGACACCGCCCTCTACGTAAGGGGGCAGTCCATATCTCTATCACCACTAATAGACAAACTACATACCTCAGTTGACGAGTTAGGTAGATGGTTTAGGAAATGGAGAATCGAAGTGAACCCGAGCAAAATCTCCGCGGTCCGCTTCGACTACCATCGTAGGATCAACCAACCCGCAGACTCAATCCGCATGCTAGGCACCCGCGTCCCCTGGCAACCCACAGCCAAATATTTAGGAGTCACTCTCGACTCATGTCTCTCTTTCGGACCTACATCAAAAATTTGACCCGGAATACCCGCTTCTATCTGGGCAGGCTAAACAGCATGATAGGTAGGCATAGCAAAATGTCCCCCTCCAACAAGCGTACACTCTTTAAGGTTTGCATCCGACCGGTAATGTCATACGCAGCCCCTGTATTTGCACATGCGTCCCCCAATTTCATGGACATGATCCAAACAGTCCAAAGCATATTCTGCCGTAGAGCGTTTAACGCCCCGTGGTACATCCGTAACGCCGACCTGCACCGAGACATGGACATTCAGACCATCCAACAATTTTTCAAAGGCCTCTCCGAGAACTTCTTCTAGTCCTCGGAATCGCATCCCAATCCGTTGATCCGAGAGGCGGCGTACTATTCCCCGCGTCTCGTATTAACTAGTAATATGGTCCGCAGACCAAGAAATTTCCTTACTGATCCCCTCGATAAAATATCAGCCAACCTGAACTGCCTACTGGCAGCTCAGGGAGGAATAGATAGTGTTAATTTTTGAATGATACAGTTCCCCTCACTTGCACACCTAATGTGATTAACCTAGCGGCCGCTCCCATCAGGAGCTCTCCGCGCTGTCCCCTTAGCGTGTTTTTCGCACCCTCCGATATACTTTTAGGGTGGCCTATGCTGCCAAAGTTCTTCAGGGGGTGTTTAGTGGGTAGTGTGGTCTTTGGGCCTGTGTATGCGTATTCATATATACCTTAGGTGTATAACGGGTACGTATGCATATAGGTGCAGAGCTGTTTGTGAGTCCCACATAACCGGTGCAGCCTTACAGCTGCACAGGTATGCGTAAACGCATTCACCTCCTCCCCTCCTTAACAGCACGAGGGGATAAAAAAAAAAAGAAGTTGTCAAAAAAAAAGAAAAAAAGAGCGGGGGTACTGAGCGCACACGTCCTACTGGGACGGCAGAAGGGAAAATTGACGCGGGCGTAGCCACGGGCGGACGGTTAGTGGTAGATAGAGTGAAGTAAGAGACGAAATTATATAAGGCTGCTTTGTCAAACTAAGAACACTCTCTAATAGTTTTGCCATACCCGTAATTTACCTTAAATCACTTCGTTTTCCCCAGATTGGAAACTATGTCACGATATGCTAATTTGTAAAATATGTCATTTCCCACCCCCTCAACAATCTCTGTGCAAAAAATCACAACAATCCATTTTTCCGTTGCGATTTTAAAAAGTAACCAAAAAAGCATATTTTTTGAGTTCCCTCAGGAACTGCATTGGATTATGCTATTTTCACGGGATAAAAATAGCCTATGTCCTATTCCAGGACCTAAAATAGTTTATATAGATGTTTGCAAAGTTTCATACCAATCCGTCCAGTAGTTGAAGCGAGAAATAGTAACAATACAAACTTTTACATTTATAATTTATAATATTAATAGAAGTGGACCGCTGACCTGGTGCAGTTGTCGTGGAAATTTTTGGGGGAGGCCTATGTCCAGCAATGGACGTCCTTCTGCTGATATGATGATGATGATTAAAAAGTTAGTTTTATTTGTAAAAAAATATTTTACAATACACTACTAATTACTAACGCTATACACACACTCACACACAATTAGTATTTTTATGAGTATGTCATATTCTCATTTAATACCTATGATATACCAATAGGAGAATTTAGAAAGAGCAATAGCTGGACCGCAGTGGTAAATTTATTTTATTAAAAAATTACAAAAATCGGCTTTAATACACTGGCACATTTACGTACATTTGTAGCATTTTATTCACAAATTATTTTCATTTCATTTTACATTTCCTCTTTACATTTAGAGGCACGTGAAATCATTATACTGTCATTTTACAATTTGATATTTCTGGACACGATCATCGCGACTACAATCAATCTAGCGGAGAGTTTTAGTTAATTTGTCATCATTTCATGTTCTTCAAGGTCCGAATTCAAATCAACACGATTGACTAAATTATTTATGGCTAGCATTGGTGGCGAGTCTAGTCTTCTGCTATTACCACTGATAGACCTACGCTCCCTTTCAAACTCAGATTCGTTCACTTTCCCTATCAACTTACTAGACCTATGAGGCAGCGCATATCTCAGCCTCTTCAAGAACCACGGATCGTCAATTTTCAGGTAGGTGTTAGTCTTCAAGTAGCCTTTCAATTCCGGATCAAGATTCTCATCTTTAATGACGTCATCGACGACCACCACTATGACTCTGACGCGACCTTCTCGCAACGCGCTGTCGTAAGCTGTTCTGAACTCGACCATTCCCCAGATGGACTTGATGAAATTTCGCGACATAATGATGACTGTACGCCGGGATTCGGCTACTGATCTCAGTATTTGCGAGTGTATCATCTCCCCTGGAACCCACGTGCGGGTGTGTACGCATAGCTCGTAGTCGTTCTCTAGGTGGAGCAGAATTTTCTCGGTGACGAGCTCGTCGTCTTCGTGAGAGAATGAGATGAAAGCATCGAAGGGGCGGTCAGCGTCGGCTTCCTCTTCTTTCACGCAGCAGAGACAAAGGCCGCGGGAGTACAAGTACACCTTGAAGCAAACAAATTCCAGTTTACGGCGCGTTTTGTGCAACCCCTCCTGACCTACGCACCCCATCACCCTTCCGTAAGGAACTAGGTAAGGATATGCTTATTAGTAAATCATGTCATTGCCCCCCTCTCAACCATCTCTGTGCAAAAAATCACACAATCCATTGTTCCGTTGCGATGTTAAAGAAATTTACCAAAAAAGAGTATATTTTCAGTTCCATTAGGAACTGTATCGGGCTATGCTAATTTTACCAGATAAAAGTAGCCTATGTCCTTCCTCGTGACACAGGGCTACCTGCATGCCAAATTTCATTAAGATTGGTCAAGGCGTTGAAGGGTGAACAGGTGACAAACAAAAAAAACACATTTTCACATTCATAATATTAATAAGGATTTGTATAAAAAAATAAAATAAAAAAAATGGTCGAGAAATTTTAGTGCGGGCTCTCGTACAATTAATTTACTTTCGAGCGACAAAGGAGTGAAGAACGTATTGTGATAGCAAAAAAAACCGACGTTGAGATTTTCATGTCGACCGATTATTTTACACTAATAAAATCTAAAAACAAAATAAAATATATGTTTGTGAGTGTGAGTGTGCGTGTGTGTGTGTGTGTGTGTCTATACGTCCGTCCGGTGCTCTAATTCCCCAACTATCTAATAGACGAATATGTGTATGTACGTCCGTCCGGTGCTCTAATTCCTAACTATCTAATGGGTGAATTTTGGAGAAATTTGTGTGTAGGCAATATTATTTTTATACCTCTAGGTGTTCTTTTTTTTCAAATTCTTCCTAGCTTGATTTTTCAGGGTTGCCACCACTGTAAAAAATATCATAATGTTTTTACTCAAAATTAGCTCTTACAATCTTGATGAAACATCGGTATGTTACTATAACTGTATATGGCCTGCAGTACGCGGTAGTCTGATGTGTCAAGAAAAATTATAATAAGGTAACTTCCACACAAATCCAGTCCGTTTGATACTTTTCCTCAGTTATGGCTCTAACGATGCTAATGAACTCTGTGAAAAATTAGGCTTAAATAGGCAAGTAAGTAAGTAAATATACTTTATTGCAAGCCAAAAAAACAATACAGGACTTATAATTTGTAAAATACATAGAGTGCAAAGGCGGCTTACTGCACTGGGAACTTAATTATTCCAGGAGAAATCTCAATAAGGTAGCTGCCATACAAACCCAAATTATATCTGATACTTTCATCAAGTCTGATATACCTAGCTTTATTCTTTGCAACTAAATAAGTGTAATGTATTTTGTTGATTTTTGTATACCCAACTACGACAGACGGTGAAGGTTTTGTGAGAAAGTTTGCACAGCGTGGCTGTACAATTTGTTTTATTAGATGGTCGGTGACCACCCTACCGTAGGCTACTGCTTGACATGCTTACCACCAAGCAGCTAATGGAACTACACACCTGCCTTTAAATATAAATTATGAAAGTGGCTCCAGGAAAAAATATTTTATAAAAATAATTAATAATAATAATAATATTCTCAGACAAATCACACATGGTCATCTGGCCCAAAGTAGGATTCCCTGTGTTATGGGTTACCAGAGACTGATATACATACTTATATACGTTTAAATACATACATATATAGATATAATTTAACACCCAGACACAGAGCAAACAAATCTGCTCATCACACAAATGCTTGCCCTGGGTGGGGATCGAACCCACAACTCTCGGATCAGTAGTCAAGGGCACTAACCACTGAGCCACCGAGTCAGTTATAATTACGAAGAATTCTTTAATAGTTCTATTGAGAACGTACCTGGAAAAGAAGTGTACCTTTAATATACTATTGTAATTCTATTGAGAACGTACCTGGAATACCTTTAATTATTATATCAGCTCATATACATCCCCACCGAGGGGCTCGAGCCTACCCTGAATCAGGGCGATTAGGCCTTAGTCGACCACGCGGGCCCAGTGCGGGTTGGTCGACTTCACACACAACCTTCGAGTTTCTTCGCAGGCAGTGTGCAGGTTTCCTCACGATGTTTTCCTTCACCGTTAAAGCAATCGGTAATTATATGTACGTAAGTTTTTGAAAAACTCATTGGTACATTGGCCGTCCAGATTTGAACCCGGTACCTCTGGTTAGATGGACCGAGTCGTTACCGGTTGAGCCACCGACGCTTCTCATTGGTGCATTGACCTTTAATATACTATTGTAATTTTTATTATTATTACTATTAAGTTTTGACGTAGAACCAGTGTTTTAAATAAATATTTCATTTAATTTCATTTCTACAAAGAATCTGTCAATTCAAGACATTTGAGTCAGCGAGTCTGTAGATGAAGACATGCCTTTTTTCAAGACGCCTTACCGAAACTTTTATCAACACAAATTACAAATAACAATTTTTAGAAATGGATGGGCCGTTTCTAATGAAACTTTATATATAGACACTAGCTGATTCCCGCAGCTTCGCCCGCTCAGATCCCGGTGGAATATTTTCTATACCTATTCTCAGACCTACCAAATATATACAGATAATTTCGTGGAAATCCGTCCACCCGTTTCGGAGGAGTATGGCTACTAATACTGTGACACTAGAATTTTATATAGGATGACTTTTAATTAGTTCTTGATAGCAAAGGATATGAATGTACTCGTGATTAAAAACAACTTTCCCTAAGAAACTATATGTCAAATATGAAAAAAAAAAATTTGGTCCTTCATACATTTTTGTCGATTTGATAACTTGTTATGTACCGAGGACCTAAAATTTTTTTCTGATTCGACATATAGTTTCTTTGGGAAAGTTGTTTGTAATCACGAGTACATTCATATCCTTTGCTATCAAGAACTAATTTAAGGTCACCCTATATATGTAAAAAGATAGACAAAATAACAAGAAATGACATAAGCAATATAAGACTTTTATTCAAAGTGTTTTAACAACTGTTTTGAAATTTCTTCCTTATTTTAAAAAAGAAAAGTTGATTTTAAGGTCTTTATGAATATGTGGCGGCATCTGCAGTGACCCGTCACTAACAATTACTAATATTCACATGAACTGCCTTCGTGACATCATGGGTATCCATTGGTCCGACCACATCAGACACACAGAAGTCTTACGCCGTGCCAACATCTATGGCATAGAGGCATATATTATGCGAAGACAATTACGCTGGGAGGTCTTTCACCGTCTATCGCTTGCGGTGGACGTGTGCTAGACAGTCTGCTCTCGGCGCCCCGCCGTCGCCCGCTACCCGCGCTACTCCTCGAGTATCTCCGTGCGTCGTCGTGCCCGTCCGCCGGCCACGCCCCCGCACGCTGCCGACATCTGCCTGCGCCGCGCGCAACGCTGCCAGTCGGCCATCCCAGCCCAGCCACGTGGTGTTTACACGACGCGACTACGGCCAGTTTCTAACGATTACTACACGTCTCCTCGCGCGTTTGCTAAATCCACCGTTTTACGTGGTTGTCCGGTGCACCTCTTTAAGAGGAAGGCTGCCTCACGGCGCTGCGCGTCAAAGTCGGACAGAGTGTGACCCAAGCCCTCACGGTTCCCTACTGGGAAACGGAAATTCTTGGTTGGGTCTGGAACCACCGGCTTTGGGGGTGGCCCCTCGCCGACGCCAGATATCTCCCTCCCACCCTACCCATCCTCTTACCTATTCTTGTTGTGTTGTTTGGGCGTCTGCGCTGGTTCCAGCTCGCACAGGCTACCCTCGACACTTCAGGCAGCTAGGGCCGTTAGGTTACCCGAACCCATTGTACTAGGGCTTGCCCAGGGGTAACGGTTAGGGACACCTAGGCTGGTTAGGTTATAACATGGCGGGTGCACGAGCACCTGCGCTCCCCGCCTCCGGCGCCTCTCAGCCGGAGATTTTAGTCCGTGAGTTTCTAGCTCTCCTTAGGTCCGAGCCCCGCTTCATTGACCTCTTCAAAGCCCTGCCTCGCGAATCGATTGTAGCATGCATACAATCCGCCGAGAAAATTCCTGACTCGCTCGCGTCTCCCGAGCCGCCGTCGCCCGCGTCTGCCCCTGAGCAGGCGTCCGAGGTCGACAACGGTAAGGACGATGACTTTATGCACGCTGACAACTCGTCAGTGTCCTCCTCCCGCCCTAACAAACGAGGCCGCCCCGTCGACTCAGACTTGTCCGATACATCGGAGGACACCGTTACGGGTGACTCCGATTTCGTATCCGCAAACGACAAAAAGGCCGCAAAAAAGGCTAGAAAGCTTGCAAAGCGACAACTAGCCCAACGCGAGAGAGCAAAGCTAGAGTCGCTAGCGCTGTCTCGCTCTACCGTGCCCAGCCCTCCCGCTAGTACCGCGCCGCCGCCGGCCGCAGCTACTACCCCCCCCCCCCCCGCCCGCGCCGCCCCGCCGCCCGCGGTAGCGAGCCAGTCAGGCAAAAACACCACGGCGAATAAGCCGAATCGGTGCGCCCCGGTCCTACCTAGAGCCAAACCCCCGCCAAACGTGTTCCTCAGAGATAAGAGCAAGTGGCCGACCACTAGCAATCTCTGCAAGGAGCACAACATCAGGTATACCAAAGCGTCTAACTTAGGTGAGACGATAAAAATCGAGGTCCCTACGACCGACGATTTTAGGAATCTTACCAGGCTCCTACTCACACATAAGATACCTTATCATACATACGCTCTCCCTGAAGAGCGTAAGATTCGTGCGGTCCTTCGCGGTGTCCCACACGAATTATCCAACGAGGAGGTATTCACAGACCTCACTCAGTTAGGATTGCCAGTGGAGGGTGTGCACAAAATGCACAGCCGCTCCGGCAAAAACTTCCCACTCGCCCTCGTAGTCTTGTCAAACAAGCCGGAGGCGAAAGACATTTTTAAAATGGGTAAGCTCACCATCTGTGGGCTATCCAATGTAAAAGTGGAGCCTCCGCACAAACGCGGCTACCCCGGGCAATGTCACCGTTGCCAGTTGTACGGTCACGCGGCGGCCAACTGCACTGCCACCCCGAGGTGCGTCAAGTGCTTAGGGTCCCACGGCACTAAAGAGTGCACGCGTAACCGCGACTCTGACTCATCTCCCCCAGCCTGCGTCTTATGCGGCCAGGAAGGCAACCCAACACGGCCCCCAACAACGCCTGGGGTAGGGCTGTCCCATCAGCCCCCTCTAAACCGGCTCCTAAAGCCTCCCCCCCCCCTCAACCGCGTCCCCAACCGGGCGGCTCTCAGCCGTCCCTTAAGGACGATATGCAAACGGTGGCCGCCACCATAGCAAACATAGACATCAGCGAAATCTCGGTTTTAGCTGGTAAAATACGCGCCTCACGCACTCCCCAAGAGCGCTTACTCGCTCTTGTGGAACACCACCACCTCCTTAGCTTGTTTTAAAAATGCCCTTAGGGCAAAACAACGCCCCAACTCTAAGTATCAATACCGGTCGGGTCAAACCCAAAGGGCTGTCGCTCATCACCTATAACACGCGCGGTCTATGTAGCAATATCCCCGAGCTCAAAGTATTCGCTAAAAGTATGCACATAGACATACTAGCAGTGCAGGAAACTTTCCTCAAACCCAAAACAGTTAAAGATCTTAGGCTCTCCCAATTTAACCTTATTAGAAACGATAGGCTTACCGGACTAAAGGGTGGAACAGCCATCTATTATAGGAGAGCAATCCACTGCTCACAAATCCCCACCCCCCAACTCACCAACATGGAAGCTGTGGTGGTCCCCACTCCACTTAAGACTGGCCTTATGTGCCTTAGCCTGCTGAAGCTGCTGGAAGCGGAACACACACGAGACACAATGTATCGTACCTAATCGTCTAGTATCAGCTCATCTTTATTCCCTCCGAGGAGCTCAACCTCCATCTAATTTCTGTCTCTGGAAGTCTTAACAGTTGCATGCAATGGGTACAAAATAAAATGACTTGATTGAGTCTAAAAATTAATTATGAATTTATTTGACTCAAATATCCAATTGGAATTACTTGCAATTGGAAAGATTCCAATATGACTATACTGTGTCTAACATTTTGTATCTGTTTACAGTTTGAAAACGCGAACGGATGTTTGGAGGCATCACATTCTCGTTATCAGGGAGGGGCGTGTGATGGCCAGAAACGCCATCTTTATTTCAGAACCGCACGGAACCCTAGTATAATTAGTTGTTAAGACGGATGAATTATTATTCCTGGAGAAACGGCGAGGTTGCCATTCTTATCTATTCTAACATGTGCACGACGCTTGCAAAGTTGCCAATTTTATATGCGTTAGACTGTGTGAAGAATGATTCAGAGGGCTAACAAAAGAAGATTTGTACGAGACAGAAAGAGAAAGAGCGATTGGGCGTACATCTGTGCGAATGCGACGGGAGTAATGTGGTTTTTAAGGGCTGCGACTGAGCGTCAGCGAGAGACAGGACACGTGGGCAGAGGCTAGAGGTCGTCGGTCGTCTCCTGACGGGGAAGGAGCCTTCGAGATGAGTTCTGAGTGAAGTGATTTAAAGAAAGCGCGATGTGTTTGGGCGAGACTGGAATTTGGTATGTTTTGCATTTGCTTCTTGCTTGATTGCAAAATAATCTCACAGAATCGTCACATTAAGGACTTGTTCCGTATGTCATTTTAGTTTAATTCTCCCTCAGTTAAAATGCTCACAACCTCTATAATATTTGCGAAGTATTGTGAAGATAGATTCTGTGTGATTAACTAAATAATCTTGTTTTGTGCTAATGAATCTAACTATCATCTTAAACAATATTCATAAGACAGAATACGTATGATTTTAGTTTGTTTGAGCCTGACTATTCACAAGTCGTATCTAACACTAGCAGATATGGTTATTGCTAGCTGTAGTGTTCAATACCCCTGTGGTTTTATACTTACAAATTGTACTCTTGAAAGACCGGAACTAGCGAGAAGTCAGGGCTCGCTATAACCTAAAACCTTGTTCAGAATAATAATAATAATACGTGAGTCTTTATAAAAATGTAACTTAAGTAAATAAAGACTTGCCAGACGCACTTACGGCTGTAAAGTTGTGTACTCTTTGGTTGTCAAATTTGAGTAGTCAAATTAAAGTCCAAGGCTCCCCGTAAGTTACAGAAGTGTACAGTGGTTGTAGTATTGTTGGCTTGACGGAAATGTATAATCTAAAATATTTATATTACCTTTTCGTTGCTGCCATAAGTCTACTTTATCTCTTTTAGGCTTAACCTTACTTTATGTAGACAAATTTAATACAAATTTATATACATCTATAATTTAATGAGCGATATCACACAGGACTTGTATAATTCTATTATAATATCAAATTTGTACTGTTAAATGCTAGAATAAATAGCTCTATAAAATATAGAGCTGAAATCAATGTAACTTCTGCATTGAAAGTTTTGTATTAACAAAACAATAGCGCAAATTAAGCAATGTAACGTGGAGTTTTACGCCTATATAAAAAAAAAGGTTTCTCCACAATTTGAGTCAAATAAATTCATAATTAATTTTTAGACTCAATCAAGTCATTTTATTTTGTACCCATTGCATGCAACTGTTAAGACTTCCAGAGACAGAAATTAGATGGAGGTTGAGCTCCTCGGAGGGAATAAAGATGAGCTGATACTAGACGATTAGGTACGATACATTGTGTCTCGTGTGTGTTCCGCTTCCAGCAGCTTCAGCAAGCTAAGGCACATAAGGCCAGTCTTAAGTGGAGTGGGGACCACCACAAAGCCACTATAGTCAAACTAGCTATGACAGGACATCAGTCAATAGTCATAGCTTCAGTCTACATCAGTCCCAAAAAAATTCCCTTACAAAGTGATTTTGAGGCCATCCTAGCCCTGGGCGGGTCCACCATTATGATTGGAGACTTCAACTCCAAACATACTGACTGGACCTGCCTTAAAACCAACAACAATGGCGTAAAGCTCCTCAAAATCACTGAAGATCTAGACCTAACAGTATAATCCCCATACGCCCCCACCCACTACCCGGATAACCCGGACCACGACCCTGACGTACTCGACTTTGCCATAGTTAAGGGTGTTTCCCTTAACGTATGCGCAATTGACACACTTGACGAGCTAGGTTTGGACCACCGCCCAGTCTCCCTAAAACTAGGCCCCCAAATTAGCACACCCGCCCCCACGACAACAAAATTCACCAACTGGGACGGTATCACAGACTCACTGACCTCAGCCATTGACGCCCCCGACTCCGCATACGCTTTCTCGCCCGACTACCTTGACAGTACTGACAAGATAGATAGCGCAGTTAGTAGTATCACCCACTTAGTACAGGCTGCGATTAAGGAGAACGAAAAGGTCGTTACCACCAAAGACCGCAAACTCCCGCGTGAGACAAAACTCCTAATCGCAGAGAAAAGAGCAGCTCTCCGTAGAGCCGCAGACTATCCCACACCCGACAATAAGAGGGAAGCCAACTCCCTACAGCGTAAGCTTAGGAAGCATCTTTCCGAACTGAGAAACTCCAACTGGAGTAAACTCATGGAGGATATCACCCCCTCCCACACTGCCTACTACAAAGTAGCCAAGGCTCTCCGCGTAGACGCAATCACGCACACCCCTCCCCTAACGCGACCAGACAATACAATAGCATTTGAGGACATAGAGAAAGCGGAATGCTTCGCGGACAGCATTGCCGACCAATGCACACCTAGCACACAAGAGTGTGATCCCGATCATATAAAAACAGTGGAGGATGAGGTACGTAGTAGGAATTCGCTCCCCCTAACTGCGGACCCCATCTCAGTATCAACTGACGAACTACGCTCCATTATTAGAGGTCTTAAACCTAAAAAAGCCCCAGGAGCAGACGGTATCTCAAACCAAACTCTTAAATACTATCCGGAACAGTTACTTGCACTGCTAGCTATTATCATCAACGCCTGCTTTGAACACTGTTACTTCCCGACAGCATGGAAGGAAGCAATAGTAATAGGCATCCCAAAGCCAGGCAAGCCCCTTAACATCCCCACAAACCACCGCCCCATAAGTCTACTCAAGACTATGGGGAAGCTTTTCGAAAGAGTCATACTCAATCGAATTAAAAGTCATATCTTCCCGCCGGACAAACCTCCCCTTATAATTAACCACCAGTTTGGGTTCCGCGCCAAACACTCGTGCCCTCAACAAGTCCACCGCATTGTCGAATACATACTGGACGGATTTTACCCCAGACGCGAAAAGACAGTAGCAGTCTTCTTCGACGTCGCAAAGGCCTTCGATAAGGTCTGGCATGCGGGACTTGTATACAAACTCTACCATATGGACCTCCCAGACCGTCTTGTTAGAATAGTGGAGTGCTACCTCCAAGACCGTACTTTCCGTTTTAGACACGAAGGGGTATTTTCCTCACCGCGTCCCATTAGAGCCGGGGTCCCCTAAGGGTCCATACTCTCCCCAACATTGTACACTCTGTACACTAACGACATCCCCATCCCAAAACAAAGCAAATCAGGGCCAACAGTACAGCTCTCCCTATTTGCGGACGACACCGCCCTCTACATAAGGGGGCAGTCCATATCTCTATCACCACTAATAGACAAGCTACAAATCTCAGTTGACGAGTTAGGTAGATGGTTTAGGAAATGGAGAATCGAAGTGAACCCGAGCAAAAGCTCCGCGGTCCGCTTCGAGTGGCTTCGACTACCGTTATAGGCTAAACCAACCCGCAGACTCGATCCGCATGCTAGGCACCCGCGTCCCCTGGCAACGTACAGCCAAATATTATTAATATTATTATTATAATATTATATTATTAATTTAGGAGTCACCCTCGACTCATGTCTCACTTTCGGACCTCACATTACAAATGTGACCCGAAATGCCCGCTTCTACCTGGGCAGGCTAAACAGCATGTTAGGTAGGCACAGTAAAATGTCCCCCACTAATAAGCGAACACTCTATAAGGTTTGCATCCGACCGGTAATGACATACGCGGCCCCCGTATTTGCACACGCGAACCCAAATAAGATGGAATTGATCCAAAGAGTCCAGAGCATTTTCTGCCGTAGGGCTCTGGACGCCCAATGGTGTGTCAGGAACGCAGACTTGCATAGGGACTTAGGCTTACCCACCACCCAACAATTCCTTAAAGGCCTCTCCGAGAACTTCTTCAAGTCCTCGGAGTCGCATCCCAACCCACTGATTCGCGAGGCAGCGAACTACACCCCACGTCCCGTTCTAACTAGTAGTATGGTCCGCAGACCAAGAAATGTCCTCACCGATCCTCCCGATAAAATATCAGCCGACCTGAACTGCCTCCTGGCAGCTCAGGGAGACTGTTAGTGTTATTATTTGAATAACACTGTCCCCTCACTTGCACACCTAATGTGATAAACCAAACGGTAAACGCATTCACCTCTCTCTCCAACTAACATCTATCGGGAAAAAAAAAAAAAAAATACGCTGATGTGGACATCTGTCACGCATGCCGGACACGAGGGTTGCGAAGCAAATCTTTTATAGTGAACTTCGAGAGGGCAAACGTAAGCAAGGCGGACAACTCTTGCGGTACAAAGACGTGTTGAAGAGGCATATGAAAAGGTGCAAACTGAATCACCTGGACTGGGAAGCGCTTGCCGAAGATCGCCCTAAATGGAGGCAGCTGGTAACACACAACGTAGCCTCCTTTGAAGACACGCGCAAAACACAATATAACACCAAAAGGGATGAAATAAAAGCCCGACCACCTGCGGCTATCCACTACAATTACAGCAACGGTGTCCTGACGTGCCCCAAGTGTGACCGCACGTTCCGAGCGAAGATTGGCTACAACAGCCACATGCGGGCGCACGAGAAGGCGGAGCAGCGGGACGCTTGCAGCTGAGCCGGACAACGCTGCGGTCGCTGTAGCCGAAAACGGCTAGGACCATCATCATCATCATCATCATCCCACAGCTCATATTTGAACCATCCGTCGTCGAGCTATATGGAGTTTATATCCACACCTCGATAGATGACACTGTCGCCAGAGGAAGACTATGTTCAACTAAAACTGAACTTTAACGCAAGCACCGAGAGTACGAACATGTACAACGCGCTATCAACATTTCCTTGCTACTAAATATATTTACTACTGCCACAGTCTAAGCACAGTATATATATTAGTACTAACGTACAGTATGGACACTCCCTGCCCCTCTCTAAATTCGACCTCACCCCCCCGTCACTCAGATTGGGTGTAGATTCGGTCAAGGAAAAAGTGTTTAAAGATGTGCAAAATAATAGCAGGTTTCAGTGTTAATTCGTACGTCATTCGGAAAGTGGTGTTTTTTTTTTCGAACGGTGTTCGTTTACAACGAAAAGTATGAAAAAAAAAGAGTTTAGTATTCACACAGCATTCAGTATAACTAACAAACATTTTGTGACCAATACCGCCGGTGTGATTCAACCCTACCTGCATTCTTGCCTATAGATACGTCAGTTATAATTATGTATATCATTTCTCGCTCGTTTGTATGGAGTGTCCGGGGTGTGGTCTAAGTATGGATTTTTATACTTAGACTGTCTTGCTTATGTGTACAAATTTTCAAGAAACTGGTAACTTTAATCTTTATTTTTTAGTTGCACATGCACCCACCCGCTTTCGTTTCACTTTCGCGTCTCTTCCATTCACCAAAGGTTGACTGGAAGAAATCGCTTAAAGCGCTAAGTCGGCCTTTGCATATCATTGTATATTTTGCTAGTTAATATGGTTTTTTTTTATTTTTGTATATTTGGTGTGCAATGAAGGATATTTATCTTATCTTTATTTGCAAGGAAACGAGTTTCGATAAGGCACCTTAAGGTCAAGATGGGTAAACCTTCCTGCTTTTGATAATCATAAATACCTTAATAAACTGTCGGTATCTATAGTAAAGCGCAGTAGCAGCCACCAACAACGCCAGGAGGGACGTGCAGCTCACTGCTGCAATCAGCACCTGTTCCCTGTTCTCCTCTACACAAAGGTCGCTTGGAGACACCATCGATAACGGCTCAGCGGAACCTATACATTTGAGCTTGGAGTAGTCTGCAATCTGTAGGCAAAAACAAGAAGCGTCAAACATAAGCCATAAAATGGTAGGCATAGATCTCAGTAAAACAATCATCCCTGAATCGTTCCCGATGGAAAACTTCCCATCATACTGGTAGTATGTCCACGCTGAATCGCCAGTGAGATGTTCTACACCAGGAACAATCAGCCCGGCCGAGGGACAGTTCCTACTTAGCCCCTGTACACCAGGCTCCTGTCATCTCCACACCGAACAGACCAAATAAATAACTGCTAATCAGATTAGCCTAAGGGCCCTACCTCACCGAGACGCCATGACGACGTTGCCGGCTATGTATCCAAACAATTCATATTACAATGTATGACAGTTAACTCACTAAGCGACGATTTGGCAACGTCGCCAATTTGGAAGCGTAGCCACGACTGTCGGCTCGCTGTGTGGACTGTGGAGTCTGGAGGGAGACCGTGGCGACCTGACGACGTCGCCAGTAAAATCTACACGAGCAAGCTGCGTCTCACTCACTCAGTGTCCAACCAGCCGCCAAGACGGACGCATAATGAGTTTCGATACAGAAAGATTCATTGTAGAAATTCAAAATCGACTTTGTTTATGGGATACCGCAATAAACCTAGAAGGATATTTTCTTAAATCTGCATATAGTTTGGAAAAAATACCACTTCGGCTTCGATATGATATAAAAGGATGGACCCATAACTGCTTAGGTTTCTATTTTTAAAACTTTTTGCGACGCACATAATAAATAAGTGCGATTTCTTCTATGCACGAAACATCCATTCTCGATACGAGGCTGAGAGAACTGCAGATGGTCGTCACTGGCTACTCTATTTGACAACTGAGGGTAGCCAGAGGCAACCATGCCTACGTTGCCGGCGACGTAACAGATAAGTATTGTTTTGTGCCCTAAGTCTCATGCTTTCGCGCCACAGCACACTCCGCCGCTGAACCTCTCTCCCATGAGGTGCATGCATGCAAGGTAGGACGCCGCAAAGTACTTACGCACGTATAATAATAAAGTAATAACTATTATGAGGTCGGTGGCGTAACGGCTAGGGCCGCCGCCTCCTGTCCGGGAGGTCGTGGTTCGAATCCTCCACGTACCAATGTGATTTCGAATTTAGATTTCATATGTACGTTTATCCGACGCTCTTACGGTGAAGGAAAACATATCGTGAGGAAACCTGCACACGCCTGCGAAGAAATTTGTGGTCGACTAAGGCCCGATCGCCCTATTTCAGGGTAGGCTCGAGCCCCACGGTGGGGACGTATATGAGCTGATATGATGATTAACAATCATCTTAACCATAATCATAATTATCATCTCAGCCGGAAAACAGCCACTGTTGAAGATAGGCCTCCTTCATAGACCTCCCCCTTGCACGATTCGGTGGCATTGAACACTACGTCTTCCGGTTTGCCATTACCACTCGAGAATCTTTCTTTGCCAATTCTGCGAGTTATTGGCTTGCCCGTTGCCATTTCAACTTGCTTAGGTATATTCTACCGGGCAGTCCATCTGGCCCAAAATCGTGTCAAGTGGAGTACACTATGTGGTCACGATCCTCAGCAGTGAAGGAACGAAGGAGAAGAAGGTAATATTCTATACCTCTACTACACTATGCCGTTACTTCTACGGGTTTCCGCATTTTTGATTCGATCACGTAAAGAAGGCATAGCTTTTAGAATGAGGAAATGAAGGACTTAGGTTTGATAGCAGTAAAGAGGTAAATCTTTGAAAACATCAGTGTCATTAAGTAGTGCAGTAAATAGCCACATCATCATCATTATCATCATATTAGCCGAAAGCCATCCACTGCTGGACGAAGGCCTCCCCCAAGGATTTCCACGACGACCGGTTCCGCGCTGCCCGCATCCAGCGGCTTCCCGCGAGTCCCGCGACCTTAACCAGGTTGTCGGTCCACCGCGTGGGAGGCCTGCCCACGCTACGTCTTCTGGTGCACGGTCGCCACTCGAGATCGTTACTGTCTCAACAGCCATATATCTGTTCTACGAGCTATGTAATAGCCACAAGCTTCGCTAAAGATTTCCAGCCAGGTCGAGTATTTAGTACCCGGTAGGCAAAAAGCATATTTCTTATGCGAAGTCTTGCCGACAAACATCCGTGTTTTAATAGCATCGGCAAAGTGTATATATTAGTACTAACATACAGTATGGACACTCCCTGCCGCTCTCTATATTGCGACCTCACCCCCTCGTCACCCAGATTGATACAGATTGGTTACAGTTTGGTTGTCGAACGTATGGGATTTCGCCGCCATTTTGTTTGTCCCGTCATTCGTTTTTTGAAATGTCATTTCTGGCCCGTTGCATGAAGTGTCCAAATGTGTGTGTTTACGGCATTGAGATTTTTTTAAACCACGACAGAACAAAGCTATAAGATGCTATCTCCGTTTTTTTAATAACCGCATACGTGGCGTAATGGCTAAATCCATAGCTTCACATCAGGAGGTCGCGGGTTCGATTCCCGGCGGAGTCAACTTTGTAAGACTCGGTTCGGCTGGTGATGGAAGGGCATTTTCTAAGCCCGCCTGGCTAGCTACCACCATCTTATCTAAGTCTTGCAGCCAAACAGCATTGATGTGTTCCAGCTTGAAGATAAGGTAGCCAGTTCCCCATTGCGTTTATGGGGAATCTTGGTAAGCCCGCTTCGAACTTGGGCATCATCGTCACTTACCACTAGGTGAGATGATGCCAAGGGCTAAACAATTGTGTATTAAAAAAAACCGGCCAAGTGTGAGTCGGACTCGCGTAAAGTAGGGTTCCGTAGTCTTTTCAAAAATAAATGTTTATTTTAAAAAACAAAATTATATTTGCAGTTGGTAATAGAACATATTGTATAAAATCAATGAACTTTTTACAAATCGAACTGCACATCTTCAGTTGGTCAATTATTTCTTCTAAACTAAGAAAGCTTTAGCCGTGATAGTTTTCCTTTTAAACTCATTATATAGACAACTTTCATATTTTTTTTCAAATTTCCAAGTACAGCGGTTTAGTTGTACTGTATGTTCTTTTTTAGAGTTCCGAAGTCAACAAGTAACCTTTATAGTTTCGCCATGTCTGTCTGTCCGTCTGTCCGCGGCTCAGCTCAGATACTATTAATACTAGGAAGCTGTTATTTAGCATGGTTATACATACATATTAATCACGCCGACAAAGTTGTACAATACTTTTTTTATGTTACCTCCCCTACATGTAGACGGGGTGTTTTTCTTCTTCTTACGTACCCTACCGTGTGGGGTATCGTTCAATAGGTCTTTCAAAACAATTGAAGGTTTGCTTCAGGGATCGGTATGCGAAATATTAAGCTTTAAAATGCAAACTTTTGTTAGAGTCAAGTGTTTCCCCCCTCCTATAAGCTGAAGATAAAATAAGATAAATATTCTTTATTGCATACCAAAAAACTTAACTTAAAACTTAATTTAAAAATGTACAGTGCAAAGGCGGCCTTATCGCTTTTAGCGATTTCCTCCAGGCAACCTTAAGGTAACCGGTATAGGAGTTGGTAGGTAAAAGGCTAAATGCGGGTGGCTGCAGATAAAAAAAAAAAAAAAAATTTGTACTCAATAATACATGAACCGCTATTGCAAGATATCCGAAAAAAAGGGAATAGTAGGACATTGATTTATTTAAAACTAGCTGTTTCCCGCGGCTTCACCCGCGTGGACCACGTTTCTATGACTTTTCGAGGGTGGGTGGTAAAAAGTAGCCTATGTCTTAATCCAGGTCCTAATCTGTCTACCTACCAAATTTCAGCCAAATCCGTTCAGTAGTTTTTGCGGGAAAGCGTAACAGACAGACAGAGTTACTTTCGCATTTATAATATTAGTAGGGATTAAAACTATCACGGCTAAGGAGGCTCTCTTAGTTTAGGAGTAAAGGTCGACTAACATAAGATGTGCAGTTGGATTTGTAAAAAGTTCATAGATTTTCCATACAAAATTTTGTATTACCATCTGCGAATGTAATTTTGTTTTTTTAAGTAAACATTTTGATTTGAAACATCTACGTAAAACCGATTTCTGGCGTGGCGACGCATGCCGTGGAGACGCGTCGCCACGCTATATGATGGTATATATGATATACAGTATATTATGTAGTAGTGTGTGTTTAACATCTATCAGGCGTCCCGTGACGACTCTTATGTTTAAATTACTTCCTCTATAATTATTTTTTAAAGACTACGGGAACCTACTTTGCGCGAGTCCGACTCGCGCTTGGTCGGTTTTTTCGTTTTATTTTGTTTTTGCTAGGTAAATCGACTTCAACCTTTGTCATCAATACTACTCGAGAAGATGCTGCTACTGCTTCATTTTAGAAAAGATTGACCACAGTTTTTGACTTACCCGATCACGGTGTTCACTCAAAGCGACCACCATAGGCCGATTCTTACAATCACAGACTATCGGGTTCCCAGACAGCAGAACGCGGCGAGAAGGTAGCTTGAACATCGCCGCCATGACAGACTCGTCCAGGCGATCAATGACATTGTTCTGAAGGTCCAGGAGCTGATAGAGAAACAAAGAGAAGTAATGGTAACACATCAAAATTATTATTTAGTTTGCTTAATTGCACAGATTTTAAAATAGACATCATAAAGGAAAAAAAATGCGGATAGGGTGCCGCCATTGTTTGTTCCTTCAAACTACT
Organism: Coleophora flavipennella; assembly: GCA_947284805.1. Taxonomy (NCBI): domain Eukaryota; kingdom Metazoa; phylum Arthropoda; class Insecta; order Lepidoptera; family Coleophoridae; genus Coleophora; species Coleophora flavipennella. The sequence goes on from OX369253.1 coordinate 4,155,856, forward strand.
TTTTTAAATGTTTGTAACTCTTTCACGCTTCAACCACTGGACGGATAGGGATGAAATTGGCACACATATAGGTTAAGCCTTGGAATAGGACATAGGCAACTTTTTACTCCGGGAAAATTGACGCGGGCGCAGCCACGGGTGGACGGTTAGTGATAGATAGAGTGAAGTAAGAGAAGAAATTAGATAAGGCTGCTTTGTCAAACTAAGAACACTCTCTAATAGTTTTGCCAAACCCGTAATTCCGTAATTTACCTTAAATCACTTCGTTTTCCCCAGATCCCCTGGAAACTATGTCACGATATGCTAATTTGTAAAATATGTCATTTCCCACCCCCTCAACAATCTCTGTGCAAAAAATAACAACAATCCATTTTTCCGTTGCGATTTTAAAAAGTAACCAAAAAAGCATATTTTTTGAGTTCCCTCAGGAACTGCTTTGGATTATGCTATTTTTAACCCCCGACGCAAAAAAGAGGGGTGTTATAAGTTTGACCGCTATGTGTGTGTGTGTGTCTGTGTGTGTGTCTGTGTGTGTGTCTGTGTGTCTGTCTGTGTGTCTGTCTGTGGCACCGTAGCTCTCAAACGGGTTAACCGATTTGGATGCGGTTTTTTTTATTTACAAGCAGGTTTTTTGGCGATGGTTCTTAGATACGTTTCATCAAAATCGGTTCAGCCGTTTCAAGGTCATCAGCTCTTTTGTTAGCTGCGGTAGGGTTCTTAGACTCTTAATGTGTATTTACTTTACTTTCAAACATACATGTGACCAAAAACTTGAAACACTCATGTATGCTTAATAACTATGCAGGATTATGGAACTCTTGGTCTGATGCTGCAGCCAGGATATCCAGAACACTAGCACACTCTTAAAAAAATAATAGCAGATATGTCGTGTTTGGACTCGTTTTGATCAGTATTTGATTCTGCATACAATGCAATGGTGGCAACACGGTGAGCTGATGCTGCGGCCAGGATATCCAGCACACTAGTACACTCTTAAAAAAATAATAGCAGATATGTCGTGTTTGGACTCGTTTTGATCAGTATTTGATTCTGCATACAATGCAATGGTGGCAACACGGTGAGCTGATGTTGTTAAAATCCGTTAAATTTTTGACATACCTACGTACCTGAAACTATGACTAACTGTGAACTAAATATTATTGAGATAAACCTTCGCTTTGATTTCTTATATAAACCCCAGACGCAAAAAGAGGGGTGTTATAAGTTTGACGCCAATTTCTGTGTGTTTGTGTCTGTTTGTCTGTGGCATCGCAACTCTCGAACGGATGGACCGATTTTGATGCGGTTTTTTTTACGTGAAACAAGTTTCCTTGCGGTGGTTCTTAGCTATAATCGATAAAGATCTGTTCAGCCGTTTGAGGGTTATCAGCTCTTATCTAGGTGACTAAGGGATCTGGGCAACTTATACAGGTCTGATCGATTCAAAATTTGGTGCCCTGTTAATGTAAAAATATTGCAAAACCATGATAACCTTGAACTGTTGATGCAGCATCTCCTAGAATCTACAGAATACCCAACTCCTCAAAAACTTTCAGTAGAAGTATCGTGTTTGGGCTCAAAAAAAATATTCAAAACAATTTATTTCAAATAGGTGTTACACACACTTTTAAATAGAATTAGAATAGAAATTATTAGAATAGTCTCAATGAATAGGTGTTAGATATAATATGGTAACCTTGACCTGATGCTGCAGCATCTCCTGGAATCTGCTGAAGCAGCGGTTAAAAAAGTAAAAAACTTCCATGGGTCCATGGATTTGAAGTTTAGAGTTATAACACATTTAATTGCAGCTTCAAACAAGGGAGGTGAGCAACTTCCACAGGCTTGATCGATTCAAAATAGGCTAGATTTTGTGTCGCAGTATCGTGTTTCGTCCCGGAAACTATTTGTATGAATGTGGGGGTAGAGTTTCGATTGTATGTAATAGTTATGTAAAGTTTAAAAAGCACGAAATAAAAATTAAATTAAAAATTTAAAAAACCCCCGACAAAAACCTCTAAAAAGTAAACAATAATATGTATTGACCCTTTGAGTTTAATTTAAGTAGTAATATTTTGATCCAAGAGTCGTCGCGTAGGGGGACCGCTAAGTAAATAAAATAAAAACAGAATACAACTGATTTACTTTACTACAACTAATTAGTAATAACTTCACAACTTAGCGGTCCCCCTACGCGACGACTCTTGGATCAAAATATTACTACTTAAATTAAACTCAAAGGGTCAATACATATTATTGTTTACTTTTTAGAGGTTTTTGTCGGGGGTTTTTTAAATTTTTAATTTAATTTTCACGGGATAAAAATAGCCTGTGTCCTATTCCAGGACCTAAACTATATGTTTGCAAAGTTTCATACCAATCCGTCCAGTAGTTGAAGCGTGAAATAGTAACAGACACCCATACATACAAACTTTTACATTTATAATATTAATAGAATTATTTATTTTTATTACTTTTAGTAAATTTTTATTTACTTAAACTTACTTAATATACCTTGTAGTGCGTGGGCGCGCACTCTAGCCATTCCATAACCCTAATTCAGGGTAGGCTCGAGCCCCTCGGTGGGGACGTTGAGCTGATATGATGATGAACTTCCATTAATTTTGTTTTAAATTAAATGTATTAATTAAAAATAATACGTGCACTACGGGACAGTAAAGTTATTTTATTTTTCTTTTCCCATTTCATCATAAGTGGTCGACAAAGGCCCGATCGCCCTAAATCAGCTAGGGTAGGCTCGAGCCCCTCGTTAGGGACGTTTAAGAACTGATATGATGATGATTTCACCATAATGTGCGACTATTACATAGAACCATTGGTATTCCACGCATTTTGTTACATATTTACACTAATCCTTACTAATATTATAAATATGAAAATGTGTTTGTTTGTCACTTTTTCATGATTCAACACATTAACCAATCTTGATGAAATTTAGCGTGAAGTTAGCCTGTGTGACTGGGAAGGACATTGGCTACTTGTCTCGTGAAAATAGCATAGTCCGATTCAGTTCCTGAGGAAAATGAAAATATACTCTTTTTTTTGGTTAATTTCTTTAACATTGCAACGGAACAATGGATTGCTGTGATTTTTTGCACAGAGATGGAATATCCTGACATGGTTCCCGAGGTATCTGGGTAAAACTGATTTCCGCGCATGCGCACGTCAGCGTCGCAACTGAGCTACGGACTGAAGTGGTTTTTTGTATAGAATTGGTTCAGGGGGTGGGAAGTGACATAGACTTCTAATCAGACTAGCCCGATATCGTTCCTAAGGAATCAGAGGAAAACTCATGTCCGCGCTCGCGAGCCGCTTGGGGCTCGCGCACCACTCACCCTAAAAGACAGTCATAAAAACTATATCCACGCGGGCAAAGCCGCGGGAAAAAGCTAGTTCTACATAAAACACATAAAACTACACATAAGTTGTCAGCGACCGGTGTCGAACACCATGCATCTTCAGGCAGACTCAGACGCAGAGTCTGCCTGAAAATGGTGTTCGAAACCGGTCGCTGATAACTCTATTAGGGTAAATTTATACCAAAATGTATGATAAAACGTTCCACTAAAAACTTACAATCAAAAGTATCAACTATCATTAGTATTTAAAAACTTACTTCCACGGTCGTAGGTATGTCGTCCATTCCTATGGTCTTAATATTGTTTTCGGATGCCAAAATTTCCGTCAAATTCATTGTTTGACCGCTCAGCTTTTCTTTGTAATACCCAAAAGGACCTCTATCTTGGCTTATAAGATAGGCGATATCCAACCCTTTCACAAATGTCCAGTTTCTGGGTATCTCAGTAAGTCCTGCTCTTCGGCAGTCCGCCCTGACTTGCAGAGTATAAAAATCCATACGACACGTGCATTTATTGCACGGGAACTTGTAACATTCTTGGTGTTTAGGGTCATTTGCGCTGATTGGCCGGGTGGGGCCGTGAGTATCTTCTGCGCATACGGCGCCTTCCAGCGTGACGTGGGGCAGCTCGCGAAGTGCCTTTCCAAGCCACCCGTAGTTACAGTCGCAGTCCACTGGTGGCATGTTCGTCTTTATCGTGAGCTTATGGGTCTGAAATATAATTAATTTTGTTTTTTTTTAAACTAAAACATGAATGTAACCGCTGTCCCTATAATACAGTAACTTTGTCGCCCGATAAATATGGGGTAGTATGCGTCAAATCCTAGTCCTTGATTTTGGTATTTATTGAGATGGTAAAAACCATTGAACTCGCGACACTGTTACTGTTATCGACACCTTACCAGGAACACTCGCAAGGTCAAAATTTTGTCAACCTAGTCATTCGTCATTAACATTCGGAGGAGCAACTAATAAAACTTATAACTAATATATTTATATATATGTAATATTTTATTTAATATATAAGTACCTATGTGTGATTAATAAATGTATCTAATTGTAATATAACATCTGTTTATAACTTTAGATTATTGTTTTCACTTCTTTTAAAATTTGTACTAATTATTTTGTTTCTTTGCTTAAGGTGTAAATCCTTTCAGTAATTAAGGGTTGGCTGTAAGAGATCCCTGTTTGGGATAAGTCCGCCTTTGTGCATGCTACTGCTATTATGTATCAATAATTGTATATTTTCTTGTACAATAAAGAGTTTACAAACAAACAAAACTGAAAAAATCATTTCTGTCGGCACTCTCGGAGTGTTAGGTTTTTTTATATAAGGTCTAACAAAATTGGCTGAAACTATTTTAAAGGCAAGTTCAGTAAACTAAACTGAACAAATTTTTTTCAGCGACTATATTTATTTAAAAAAAATTGCCACATTCTATTATTGCCTACTTAAATGAATGTGATATAAGACTAAAACAGGAAAAAAAAATTTGGTCCTCGATATATAAGGTCTAACAAAATTAGCTGAAACTATTTTAACTGGTGCTTCTTTCCATGAAACTGAACAACTTTCCCTATGAAACCCATAGTAAAACTTAAAAAAAAAATTTGAACTTCCCATACTAAGTTGGCTGATCAGCTGATCGAGTTAGTATGGGAAAGCCAATTTTTTTTTTCACATTTGACACATAGATTTTTTGGGAAAGTTTTTTTGTAATCACGAGTACATTCATATCCTTTGCTATCAAGAACTAATTAAAGTCACCCTATAGAGTCGTTTCTGATTGTTATATAAATATAAATAAAATAAATTAAAAAAAACATTTTTTATTGTTTCGTAGTCAACAAGGAACCTTATAGTTTCACATGTCTATCGGTCCGTCTGTCCGCGGCTTAGCTCAGAGACTTTTAGTACTAATTACTGAAGATTTGCTGAACCATTTTTCGATTCAGGAATTGATTTAGGAAATAAGATAAGATAAGATAAGATAAATACTCTTTATTGTACCCAAAAATATATTAAAAAAAAAAAAACACAAAAATTAAATTAAATTAAATTGCTAATTTTCGTTAGAGTCTAGTGTCCCCCTCCTTCCCCCTACCAGATAAACCGCTATTTCAGGACATCTGAAAAAAATTGTGAATAATAGAAAATATAATTAATTTAAAAAGGAAAACTATCACGATTAAGTAGACTTTCTGTAACTAGTATCTCATCTGTGGTTTAGGAGCAATAGTCGACCAACTTAAGATATGCAGTTGGATTTGTAAAAAGTTCATAGATAACTGCAAATATAATTTATATATATACAATAGCTAATAGCAATAGCTATATACAATAAATTACCACAAAATATAAAATCTGAAAATAAAGATAATAATTTCAAAAATAAAATAAAACAATTCCTACTTAGCAGGTGTTATTACTCAGTCAATGAATTCATGACAGACAAAATACCTACTTAACTTAAATTTGCTGTTTTTTTAATTAGTTTTATTGTTTTTCCAATGTTTAATACTTAAAATAATAGTATTATCTTTCGGACTACTCCTCTTTTTATCTTGCAATGCAATGCCCTAACAGGGCTCATGTACCCTACTACCCTTAGATATAAGAACTTTATGCACATGTACATGAAAGCAACTGAATAAATGAATGAATGAATGAATTTTGTTTTTTGAAAGATACAGTTATTTTTGAAAGTATACGGAACCCTTCTTCGCGCGAGTCCGACTCTTGTTGTTGTCCGACTCTTGTTTAAATATTTTAGTGTCAAAATTAAAAAGTAGGTACAGGTTTTTCGATACAATTAATAAGTTAAATTTTATTCGTTGTTCAATATTGTCACACATAACTCTAATAATTGTCCATTATTTGTATAACTAAAAAAATTAAGACAACGAAACCTATACACCTAGATAAAAAAATGTGTTTAATAATTTACCTTAATGCGTCATCCATCATCTTATCAGCCGAGGGACGTCCACTGCTGGACATAGGCTTTCCCCAAGGATTTCCATGACGACCGGTTCTGCGCTGCCCGCATCCAGCGGCTTCCCGCGACCGTCACCAGGTCATCGGTCCACCGAGTGGGAGGCCTATATCATAATGTGTATAATAATGTATCTCAATGTGTGTAATAATTAACCTTAATGTGTATAATTATTAACCTTAAAGTGTATAATAATTTAACTAATGTGTATAGTAATGCATCTCAATGTGTACAATATTTTACCTTAATGTGTATAATAATTTAACTTAATGTGCATAATAATTTACCTAAAAATGTATAATAATGTATCTTAATGTGTATATACTAATTAAACTTAACTTGTATAATAATTTACCTTTCTAAACTTTAACTCCATAGAATAGTAGTCGTTTCGCGTGGTACAACTGAAACCTCTCAGTGGATTGTCTCGGATGTCTATAGTGAGATCTTTTTTGCGAGGTACAGAAAACTGATTTATCTATAAAAGAAAAAACAAATGTATATATTTTCACTATAAACTTATTAAACATGATGTAACAGTGAATAAAAAAAAAAGAAAAAATAACTTAATTACTTATTCTTAAATTACTTATAAATCTGCCGTGCTTACGAAGAGTGCAGAAAGTTTGTTTTTATACTGGAGTTAAATATATTATTATTATTTACAGAATAGTTAACTGAAGTGGCAGTGGGCAGGGCACATAGCTCGTAGAACAGATGGCCGTTAGGGCAGTAAAGTTCTCGAGTGGCGACCGCACACCGGAAAACGTAGCGTAGGCAGGCCTCCCACGCGGTGGATCGACGACCTGGTGAAGATCGCGGGAAGCCAATGGATGCGGGCAGCGCGGTACCACGTCGTCCTGGATATCCTTGGGGGAGGCCTTTGTCCAGCAGTGGACAATTTTCGGCTGATATGATGATGATATATTGTTCGGAATCCTTGTGACAAGCTCTATATGAAACTTTGATCCTTATTGTAATATCTCATTCGAAAAAGAGGTAGAAAAGGTGAGCCAGGGTGCGGTAAATATTGACAATACATAGCTTACAACAGTAAGGTGTTTTACTGCGGACTTTTTACGATGTTTTAGTACTGGGTGCTTTAAAAAGGTTTTCTGCACTTTTTACAAGCACTAACGTAATTTATATTTTTACGTAGTACAGAGCTAAAACGCAGTAAAAATTTTATTTTAATTTAATTATTTTTTTCAAAGTGAATGTATAGCTAAATATTCTGTGAATATTTCAAGCGTCTACCTGTTGCCATTATCAATATCGAGAAAAACGAGCAAAAAAAATCACGTTTCTTGTATGAGAGCCTCCTTAAATATTTATTTTATTCTATTTTTAGTATATGTTGTTACAGCGGCAACAGAAATTATTGTTATTATTATTTTAATATATAAACTTAAGCTACTCTGCTCACTTGGCACGAGGAAAAGTGGCAGGAGCACCCCCAGCGGAAGCACAGTCGGCTGGAGTTCAGTGCGACGGGGAGAGAAAGCGTCGAACTATCCGGGCATTGTCGAGGAGGACTGCTTTCTGCATTGCTGCAATGATTGGTCTGCCTCGGAGATCCAGTCGCCTTAGGTAACGTTCAAAGTCGGCTGAAATTAGCCCGTTCACGGATAGGACTATGGGCATGATTTTGGTGGATTCCACTCGCCACATATCAGTAACCTCGTGGGCCAGGTCCAGGTACTTGGTCCTTTTATCGGCATCAGCCTGCACGAGGTTTTCGTCATATGGGATAGTGATATAAACCAAAATTATTATTATTATTTACGAATATAAAATTTGAGCCTCTCTGCTCACTTAGCACGAGGCGAAGTGGCAGGAGCACCTCCAGCGGAAGCACAGTCGGCTGGAGTTCAGTGCGACGGGGCGAGAAAGCGTCGAACTATCCGGGCATTATCGAGGAGGACTGTTTTTTGCATTGCTGCAATTATTGGTCTGCCTCGGAGATCCAGCCGCCTTAGGTGACGTTCAAGGTCGGCTGGAATTAGCCCGTTCACAGACAGGACTATAGGGATGATTTCGGTGGATTCCACTCGCCACATATCAGTAACCTCGTGTGCCAGGTTCAGGTACTTGGTCCTTTTATCGGCATCAGCCTGCACGAGGTTTTCGTCATATGGGATAGTGATATCAACCAAAAACACCCTTGACCGCGCCCGATCCATCAACACGATATCAGGCTTATTCGAAGGAATAGTCCTGTCCGTGATGACGGGTCGGTCCCAGTAGAGCTTGGCGCGGTCATTTTCGAGAACCGGCTCTGGCGTGTACTTGTAATATGGCAACCGTCGAGATATGAGGCCATACTTAAGAGCGATCTCTTGGTGTAGGATCCTGGCTGCTTGGTTGTGCCTGTGCAAATACTCAGTGTTGGCAAGCATGGAACAACCGGAGGTTATATGACGCAGGGTCTCCCCTGGTTGACGGCACAACCGACGAACGTCCAAGGTGCCATCTTTAATTATGAACCTCCTATAGTTGTTCGTCTTGACCACCTGATCCTGTATTACACAGACAAAACCCTCGGTCTCCGAAAAAAGATTTATGCGCCTTGTAGTCCTTCAAAGTACTCTTTCACGTGTTTTCGGATCATTCCTTGTGACACAACGTCGTGATTGAACGGAAGATTTAAAAAGAGAACTCATTGTAAATATGATGATTCATTCAGTTATCTAGAGTTTCGGTTAAGTATATAAACCTAAACCAGAATTGAAAGTATCGAAACCCCTTTAAGCTTTTATAATATTGAGACCGACATCTTAACATGGAGTAAACTCTTATTAGCTTTCGTAGTATTGCGACTGATATCCTCATTGATCATAGGCCAAAGCTGTTGCCTATTTTTAATAGCTTTCGTGATGAATTTGTCGAGGGCATCCTTAATGCCCCGCTATCATATAGACCCTATGTAGGTATATGAGTTTCGGGGACCCCAATAAAATAGTTTGTTTACTAATTGTAAAAAAAGGGAACAATAAAGGGGTAGTATGCGGAATGCAGTGGTGGACGTCTTACGGCTGATGTGATGATGATATAGGATTCATGGGCTGGAGGCTGCGAATGTCATACGCTTCGAAGCTTTCCCTTTTTGACGGCCTTATCATGCTGGCAAAGAAAAAGAATGGCATAGAACGCAAGTGTTTTGATAACCGTGAGTTAAATGACAACATCATGCTTGAACGGTAATCGCTTCCTCCGATACAACGATTGACTTCATAGGTGGTCACTATTTCACCACCCTCAGGCATAGCCAGGGGTTCCATCAGGTGCATTCTATCCCTATTAAATCGAAATGACTGATTTTGTAATTCCGGAGGATCTGTTTGAATACATCCATGTGCCATTCGATCTACGTAATGCCCCCTTGTGTTTCAACTCACGTTCATAAACGCTTTAAGCACTTGCGTGGCAACGGTCAGGTGAATCTTAGTACGTTTAAACGTTGGTGCTCATAGTTAAGTATCCTTTAAAATATGCTCACTTCCTTCGAGTATAGTAATGAGTTTTCATGTTACAAGTCCTTCCATGATGATCATTTGGCAACAACCAAACTGTTGGGTTAACCGAGTTACGAAGTACAGCCTCCTGGAGTTGCTTCTATGTACGAGTAAAATAGCTTAACCTCTAAATGTCATGTTTGTCGATTACACACACAGTCTGTAATTTTATCTAAGTGAAGCACGACAAAAGACTAGTGATAATACGGAGAGTAACGCATCATATGACAGGAGTTGTTAATCAGCTTGCTGCTGATGTGATAATAGACATGGGCCTCCCCCATGTTGGAGCGGTTTTACCAATTGTAAAAAAAAAACGCTACGCTTGGCGGGCTGTTTGGCGGTACAGTATAAGCATGAAGGACAATGTTGCTCATCCTCAAATTTTTGGTCCCTTAGTTGCTTCATAAGGAACCCTCGGAAAGAGATGGGGTGTTACATTGCTCTGGGGCAGCACCACAGGCTGATTTCTAAATTAAAGCTTAGCTTCACAAGTTACCTAACTGTGTGTTGTTACAAATGGACAAGCGTAACCGACCACTTTAGATATCAAATACCGTCAGAGTTATTGAGGACAGACTACGTTAAATGCCCGATAGTAACAGTATTATTGACTTGGACAGAACTGATGGTAGAGAGACTGAACCTCGACCATCTACTAGTGCAGAGTAAGGACTTTTGTACTTGACCGTGATTTTAACGTTTACTAGTTTGTATTTTGAACCTTAGACGTAAACAATTTTTCGCAGCTGGATGCCAAAAGCCTCAGCCATTCGTAGACGTAGGCGTAAAACACCGAGTTATTTTCTCGTTGCTGTGCGGCCACAACTGTGTGTGGCGTGCGTTTGGCTCGCAGGCGTATCACCGGAGGGAGGTGATGTTGGCAATTACCAAAATTAGGTGAAGTTCGAGATCGCTGGTTGAATGCGATAATGCCGGAGGGAGGTGGTCCAAGAGTTGCCAGGTGGGTGACTGTTTTATTGGGTGGACACCTGAGAGGTTGTCTGAGAGTCGCCAGATAGAGCGACTGTGAGTTTGGGCGGGCACCGGATGGAGGTGTCTGAGTCCTGAGAGTCGCCAGGTAGAGTGACTGTAGTGTGGTTGGGCACCGGATGGAGGTGGCCCAGAGTTGCCAAGATGGGTGACTGTTGTGGTTATCAACAAAAAGCAGTTAATTTGTTGCGAAACATTGCGATACATTGGGATACATTGCGATACATTGAGATACATTGCGAAGCATTGTGATAAAATTCAAGTAATTAAACGAGACAAATTGTTAACAATTGACATTGACTTGACTGTTTTACTGAAAGTGCCTATTTATTTTGAAAGCTTAGTGATTTTTTTTTTCTGTAAACTGTGATAAAAATTTCTTGATGCTTATTGAATTTTATATCAGGTTGGTCGAGCGGGCCTGTTAAGAAAAAAAATACTCTGGTGGTCTTGTTTTTCTTTCAGGTAACCCACACGGGGACGTGTGATGCGTCAAGATGGCCGTGTCGGAGCGTCGTTTACATAGTTATACTTTGTTTGGATCAAACGTTAGGTATTAGTCTCGGGTGAAACCGGTGGTGGCGTGACGATCGCTTGTACTCGTGAGACGATCGTTTGTGGTAGCAAAGATGACGTATTAACGGAAGGCTGTTGCTGCAACACTGTGTTGAGAATAAACCCGTCTCCGCAAAAAGGAGGAGTTAAATTTTAGTATGTATGTACGTATGTATGTATGTACGTACGTATGTATGTATGTTCATATGTATGTAGGTACGTATGTATGTATGTACATACGCACATACGTATGTATTTATGTATGTATGTACGCAGGTATATATGCATATCTCCCTAGTTTTATTCCTCCCTTGTAAGGCAAACAAGCAAACCATATCAATAAGTAATTATTGTCATCTATAGCACTGACTGTTCCACTAAATAGACATAACTTTTTTCTTAATTTTTTTTAAATTAACAATTAGTAAGCCCATGGAATTATCTCACCTGATGGTAAGTGACGATGATGCCGAAGATGGAAGCGGGCTTACTAAGAATCCCCAACGCAATAGAGAACTGGCTTTCTTATCTTCAAGCCGGACTACATCAATCTTAACACTGATATTTGGCGGCGAGACTCAGATAAGATGGTGGTAGCTAGCCAGGCGGGCTTAGAAAATGCCTTTCCACCAACCAAACCGAGTCTTACAAGTTGACCCCACCGGGAATCGAACCCGCGACCTCTTGGTGTGAAGCGAATGGACTAACCATTACGCCACGCAGGCGGTTATGCTAATCTAAAGAAAAAAATGTTTGCGTATTAGTTAATGTGTTGGTGATTAAACACTTGCATATCCATATTATCCTAACCCTTTTTGTGTTTTTTGACTACTTATTTGCTACTTTTGTTTGCATGTTTCTTTTTAATTTTCCATGAACAGATGTTATTTTATTATTTTATTTTGAAATTTGTTCATCAAAGTTACAAGCTAAACAAATTTTTGTGGCTTAAAGTAAGTAATTATTTTGTAACTAACATTAGTATCAAGGTAGGATTTTTAATTAAAAAAAAACAGACATCTTTTTGCGTAAATCTTACAACTCATTTATGAACCTACACTATTGATACTCTTGTAATACTCAGATAATAACCTGAATTTATTTTTTTATGTAGTATTGTAATGACTGCAGTGTGAAATGACTGAAAAATATCATGTAATACAAATCCTACATGAGGCTGTTTGATTATGGGCCGCCATTTTTGTTCTCCATTTAAAACTCTATTAGTTTTAAATTGTATGATAGCACTGAATTTTGTGATATTCTTTTGTTAGTAGTATTATAAGGTTATAAATAATCACCGTTGACTCGCTAAATAAAGTTTTATATTAAGAATATAGCCTAAAATCTACACAACATTTAGAGACCCCAGTAATTATGCTAGCTGTACAATATTATAAATAGAGGAATATATTGCAAAAGTAATATTTCTAGGTAGAAAATATCATTAAGAAAAGGTTTACACCCTTAAAAGGGCTTCTAAAGGAGATAAGAAATTGCAGTTTTTTTTCCCCCTGTTAAGGGAGAGCGGAGGTGAATGCATTTACGCATACCAGGGGTTATGTGGGACTCACAGCTCTGCGCCTATATGCATACGTACCCGTTACACACGGAAGGTATATGAATATGTATACACAGGCCCAAAGACCGCACTACCCACTAAACATCCCCTCGCGAAACTTTGGCAGCGTAGCCACCTTAAAAGTACATCGGTGCGACGCTCCCCCCTAGGGAGGGGGGGGGGGGGGGTGCGAAAAACACGCTAAGGGGACAGCGCGGAGAGCTCCTGATGGGAGCGGCCGCTAGGTTAATCACATTAGGTGTGCAAGTGAGGGGACTGTGTCATTCGAAAATTAACACTATCTGTTCCTCCCTGAGCTGCCAGGCGGCAGTTCAGGTCGGCTGATATTTTATCGGGGGGATCAGTAAGGACATTTCTTGGTCTGCGGACCATATTACTAGTTAATACGAGACGCGGGAAATAGTCCGCCGCCTCTCGGATCAACGGATTGGGATGCGATTCCGAGGACTTGAAGAAGTTCTCGGAGAGGCCTTTGAGAAATTGTTGGATGGTCTGAATGTCCATGTCTCGGTACAGGTCGGCGTTACGGATGTACCACGGAGCGTTAAACGCTCTACGGCAGAAGATGCTTTGGACTGTTTGGATCATGTCCATGAATTTGGGGGACGCGTGTGCAAATACGGGGGCCGCGTATGACATTACCGGTCGGATGCAAACCTTAAAGAGTTTACGCTTGTTGGAGGGGGACATTTTGCTATGCCTACCTATCATGCTGTTTAGCCTGCCCAGGTAGAAGCGGGCATTCCGTGTCACATTTTTGATGTGAGGTCCGAAAGAGAGACATGAGTCGAGAGTGACTCCTAAATATTTGGCTGTGGGTTGCCAGGGGACGCGGGTGCCTAGCATGCGGATTGAGTCTGCGGGTTGGTTGATCCTACGTTGGTAGTCGAAGCGGACCGCGGAGCTTTTGCTCGGGTTCACTTCGATTCTCTATTTCCTAAACCATCTACCTAACTCGTCAACTGAGGTTTGTAGTTTGTCTATTAGTGGTGATAGAGATATGGACTGCCCCCTTACGTAGAGGGCGGTGTCGTCCGCAAATAGGGAGAGCTGTACTGTTGGCCCTGATTTGCTTGGTTTTGGGATGGGGATGTCATTAGTGTACAGAGTGTACAATGTTGGGGAGAGTATGGACCCTTGGGGGACCCCGGCTCTAATGGGACGCGGTGAGGAAAGAACCCCTTCGTGTCTAAAACAGAAAATACGGTCTCGGAGGTAGCACTCCACTATTCTAACAAGACGGTCTGGAAGGTCCATGTGGTAGAGTTTGTATACAAGTCCCGCATGCCAGACCTTATCGAAGGCCTTTGCAACGTCGAAGAAGACTGCTACTGTAATCCGTGGTGTTCTTCTCGTTGCCCCCGAAGGGGGCGACGGGGAAACGTTCCCGAGGCGAGGCCTCCTTAACGTGGCTGCTTCCGCCGCCCATCACGATGGGCGGGTCCTTGGGTGGGCGCGGGGCCCTTGGCAGCCACTCCAGCCCCGGCTGGGGCGAGTAACTGCTGAAGTACTCCCAGAGCTTGCAGGAGGTCACTCTGGGAGGGCACGGTGGTGGTGTTGGCAGCGGTGGGGGCGGCGGAAGCGGGGGCTAAGGGCCTCTTCCTCCTCCGGCGGGTTCTACGGCGTTTCTGGTGCGTCGCGGGTGCGTCTGCTGAGCCGCTCAGCACGGCGGGCGCTGCCGGTGCGGCGCGCTCAGCTGTGGCGGCGGGTGCTGCAGGTCGAGGGGCGGTTGTCCGGGCGACTGTCCCGGCCTTTTTGTTCCGGAGCTCCCTGCGGAACACCGGGCACGAGATGTGGTTGGCAGGATGCGGGCCCGCGCAGTTGGCGCAGGTGGGTGGGTCCTCACGCGGCCGAGGGCAGTCCATTGCGGCGTGGGGATCGCCGCAGCGGACGCAGGCCAGCGGGCGGTGGCAGCCGTGAGATGAGTGCCGGAATGCCTGGCACCGGTGGCATTGCGCGGGTCCACGCTTGCCACGCCAGGCCTCGATGATGATGCCCGGCATGTGCAGGAGCTCCGTGATAGCGTAGATGGCAGCGATGTTGGAGGTCCGCCGGATCTGGACGTAAAAGAGGCATCCGGGGCGTCCTGCACGCGCCCGGATGGCCTTCACGTGTTCCGCCTCATAGCCATGTGTGGCTAAGGCGGTGACGATCTCGGCGGGCTCGGTGATCGATGGGAGGCCTCTGATGGCCACCTTGAGGGGCCTCTCGGCCGGCAGCGTGTAGGAGAACCAGCTTATCTCCGGTAGCGTAGACAGGTACCGCTGCACCGTGCGGTACTCGTCGCCGTCTTCAGGGGAGAAGCGGATACCGTTGCCGTAGGGACGGGCGTTGGGAGCTCGCCCGAGCTCCTTGGCAAGCTTCTCCAGGTGGGTCGACCAGTTCGGGAGGGACTCCACTACCAGAGGCGGGTAGCGGGCCTTCTTGGGCTGGCCGACGGCAGCAGCGGGGGCGGTGGCGGCGGCGGAGGGCCCCGCGGTAGCGGGGGCTGGGGCGCGCGGGGGCGCGCGGGGGCGCGGCGGCGGGCGCGGGGGCGCGCGGGGGCGCGGCAGCAGGCGCGGGGGCGCGCGGGGTCGCGGCAGTGGGCGCGGGGGCGCGCGGCGGCGCGGCAGCAGGCGCGGGGGCGCGCGGGGTCGCGGCAGCGGGCGCGGAGGCGCGCGGCGGCGCGGTGGCGCGCGGCGGTGCGGCGGCGCTGAGCGGCGCGGCGGCAGCGCTGAGCGGCGTGGCGGCAGCGGTGGGCGGGGGCGAGAGGGGCGGCGTCTTGGCTCGGTCCGCATACGTGGGCCGGGCAGGGGGTGCGGCGGTGGTGGGGGGCGCTGCGCGCCTCGGGGCCGGTGCGGGCGGTTGCTGTCGCGGCTGCCGGCGCGGATCGCGTTGCGACCACGGCGGCAGGGGGTCTCCAAACTCGCCGCAGAGGCGCTTCGCCAGCTGCTCTGGCGAGTCCTCGGGGCTGCGGAGGCGTCGGGTGGGCTTCAGCTGGAAGTCCGGCACCGTGTCCCTGACGACGGCGGCACAGACCTCCAGATCTGCAGGCATCTGTAGCAGCTCCGAGCTCGCTGCTTGGAGGCAAGCAGCGGCGAAGCTCTCCTCGGCGTATTGTGGCTCGGCGGGGGTCTCCAGGTGGCGCTCGCGCTCCATCAGGTGCGCCGCCATCGCTCTCAGCAGCTCCTCCGACCCGATCCGTGATTGACACAGGCGTGCGACAACCACGGTGTCGGCGTCCAGCGCCGACCTGGGCGAGAGGGGCTGCGGTGGGCGAGTACTTGCGCTCGCTGTGGGCGCAAGGTCCTCCGCCGGGGCTTCTTCAGTTGGGGTGCCGTCATGCGACGATGACGGCCGGGACGCGTGCGGTGACCCCGAGTCGGAACCCGATGTCATCACGCTGTGGTTGGAACTGACGCTCGTAGGCAGCTCCGCGGGGTTTCGCGTGCGCGTGCGACCAAAAGCAGCGAGTAGGACGGGTGCCGCACTGCGCGGACTTACCCGGGGCTTGCCGCTGGTGGCAGACCGGGCTTGCCCACGCGGTGACGGCATCTACTCGCCGCGGCGCAATTGAGGGTAGGTGGTCCCCTCCGACGCGATAAAAAGCGTCGGGTGCTGCTCGGAGGGTAGTTGCGTCAGCAACTACCTCGAGAACGCGAAGTGAGGGTAGGTCCGGGCACAGTGACGGTAGGCGCGGGACACGACTACCACACACAAACGAAAGACGATCCGACTGCTACTGTCTTTTCGCGTCTGGGGTAAAATCTGTCCAGTATGTATTCGACGATGCGGTGGACTTGTTGAGGACACGAGTGTTTGGCGCGGAACCCAAACTGCTGGTTTATTATAAGGGGAGGTTTGTCCGGCGGGAAAATATGACTTTTAATTCGATTGAGTATGACGCTTTCGAATAGTTTACCCATAGTCTTGAGTAGACTTATGGGGCGGTGGTTTGTGGGGATGTTTAGGGGCTTGCCTGGCTTTGGGATGCCTATTACTATTGCTTCCTTCCATGCTGTCGGGAAGTAACAGTGTTCAAAGCAGGCGTTGAAGATAATAGCTAGCAGTGCAAGTAACTGTTCCGGATAGTATGGTGCTTGGTTTGAGATACCATCTGCTCCGGGGGCTTTTTTAGGTTTAAGACCTCTAATTATGGAGCGTATTTCGTCAGTTGATACTGAGATGGGGTCCGCAGTTAGGGGGAGCGAATTCCTGCTACGGACCTCATCCTCCACTGTTTTGATATGACCGGGTTCACACTCTTGTGTGCTAGGTGTGCATTGGTTGGCAATGCTGTCCGCGAAGCATTCCGCTTTCTCTATGTCCTCGAACGCTATCGTATTGTCTGGCCGCGTTAGGGGAGGGGTGTGCGTGATTGCGTCTATAGGCTTGGCGTGCAAAACTCCCTGTCTGTTGGGAACCCCATTATGCTATAAACAGGCATTAGTAGGTCGGCCATTTTTTTGTCGAACAATGGAAGGGAAAAGATTTTAAAATGAAAATCCACAACATATCTCGAACGGAAAACAGTCATTGTTATTAAGCAGGCAAAATGCCCCAGAGGCATCTAAAATGAGTTGGTTCAATGTCTGGCCGTAAAATGAAACATAGTTAATGACATGCATTTTATTTGTAATATTGATGGTCAGTGTCATTTGTTTTCCTTAAGGCGAGGTATTGATTGGAATTCTTTACGTGTAAAGAGTAAATAAATAACCACACTTTTTCAATGGTTTTTCGGTTTAATCAACAACTGCAATGAAAAAAATAATAACATTACTCACTTTGTATTATCATAACAAATATTGTATGTATTTTTTAAAATTTATACTTGTAAATCTTAGTCATAACTACAGTTGAAATTAACGGTGTATCTTTGGAATTTTTACTATCGAGCCAAAACTGCTCAATCGTGTTTCTAATAGCTTTTGACTTTAAGGAACATCTTTTTTTTTTTCCACCTTGGGTTTTCTATCGTTTAGGAGTAATTGACGTCAAAAATAACGAAAATCTGTGATATTACCGCCTTAAGATATCAGACTGACCAAATGGCTAATCGCTGAATCATTTCACCACATTATAATAACGTTACGTTTAATATATTAACTATTCCTTTTTTAATGGAATTATTTCAAAATTATAAACTGGAAACTGTAGATGAATTTACTGTAATACTTATATTTTTTCTGCTCATAGAAATTTCGAATTTATATAAATTTCTGCAACAATAAATTTTTCAGTTATAAATATTTCATCTAGGGTTTCAACCTGATTCTATACATTTCTGCGCCCAAGTATATTAAGGAATATTGTAGCGTAAACTGTCTCTTTGTATATATATTTTGTAAACATATTTTCTTAGGCATTTTGCGGCCGCCATAGAATGTGCTCTCAAAAATGCTATGTAGGATTTGTTGACAACATTTAACTAGATTGTTTGGATGTTTTAAGTCAAAAAGCTAAAACTTATTGAAATAATTAATCTTTGTATATTCGGTAGGTATATAAAAATAAAAATCTTCCGAAGTAAATATAATAAATGAAATCAACTTATAAATCGAATATTCACGCACATTCATTGATTCCTATGAGATTCTTCCAATATAGTCACCACAATGATCTTCATCACTGTCGTTTGAGCCCTGAATTAATAATTTCATACCTAAAATATTAAGTTTTATACATAAAATAATGTTGGCCGCTCATCCCATACATACTGGAACAGTGCGCGGTGGCCGGCGGCGCGTCCGATACGCACTCTTGAAGGGATAAGTAGATGTTAGTCGCTTTTTCCCTACCCAAAGGTTGCCTGGAAAAAATTGCTACCTAGAAATAATGTCGCCTATTGTATAGACTTTCTTCTATATTGTTCTTTTTCTTTTTTTATGTAGTGATACAATAAAGAATATTTTATTGTATTGTACGTTTTTTTACAAATCAATAAATGAAAATCTACAACATATAAGTACCTACCTTGAACGGATAACGGTCATTGTTATCAGAGAAGTCAACAACAGCCAGGTTATCCCAGAGGTGGTGTCTAGGCCAATGGGTGAAGCACAGGCTCATCTCCTCCATGTGACGCGCCGAAATGTACTCGATGGGTAACGGTGTACTGTTTGCAGCAGCTGCACGGTCGTAAAGAAATAAGATAAATAATCATTTTAATATTTGATTCAAGCTCAAAAAATCTGTGGTAGTGACGTTCACTATCAACGAGATTCTGTGACCGTCAAATATACCTGCTCCATCACCAGTCCTTGATCATAAGTTGGAAGCAATATGCACCTATTAGAGACTGATCTCAAGAGCCTCAACTGCTCGGATCTTTAAGGAGCCGAAATCCTGTGCTCTGACTACCTTCCAGTTTCAGATCAACTCCTTGACATTATTTAATACCATGATAAAGAATCTACACAAATTTGCTAAAATTTAGCATCTAGGTACAATTTTGATGGTGTGCCAGAGTCCCTCGAAAAGCACATTCTCATAAGCGTAAACAAACAAAGCAATTGATACTCCACTTGTATATCCACACCACTGCTGACAGAGAAAGATGAAAGTACCTAAGCTCCAACTTTATATTCACACCATCGCTGAAAGAGAAAGATGGAAGCACCTAAGTCCGCCGGTATATTCACACCACCGCTGACAGAGAAAGATGGAAGTACCTAACTCCACCTGTATATTCACACCACCGCTGGAAGAGAAAGATGGAAGTACCTAACTCCACCTGTATATTCACACCACCGCTGACAGAGAAAGATGGAAGTACCTAACTCCACCTGTATATTCACATCACCGCTGACAGAGAAAGATGGAAGTACCTAAACTCCACATGTATATCCACACCACCGCTGACAGAGAGAAATGGAAGTACCTAAACTCCACATATATATCCACACTACAGCTGACAGAGAAAGACGGAAATATCTAATCCGCCCCTATATCTTTTTTAATCCCTAGGCATCATCCCACTTGATGGTGGTGATGATACCGAAGATGGCAGCGGGCTTACCAAGATTCCCCAACGCAATGGGAAACTGGCTATTATATCTTCAAGCCGGAACACATCAATGCTATTAACATTGATGAAAATAAAATGAATTGTACAGCCACGGTGTGCATACTTTCTCGAGAAGCCTTCACCATCTGTCCTTAACAGGTATCACAAATTAACAAAAAAATTACTCTTACTAGTAGCAAATAATAAAGCTAGGTATGTAAACCACCTCCGTGGCGTAATGGTTAAGGCCATTAGCTTCACATCAGGAGGTCGCGGGTTCGATTCCCGGCGGAATCTAACTTTGACTCGATTTGGTTGATGGAAGGGTATTTTCATGCTTCCTGCCTGGCTATATCTACCACCATCTTATCTAAGTCTTGCCGCCAAACATAACCGCATTGATGTGTTCCGGCTTGAAGATAAGATGGCCAGATCGCTATTGCGTTGGGGAATCTTGGTAAGCCCGCTTCCATCTTTAGCATCATCGTCACTTACCATCAGGTCAGATGATGCCAAGGGCTTACCCATTGAGAAAAAAATAAGACGATGAAAAATTTACAAATAGTATGGGTTTGTATGGGAGGTACCTTACTCAGATTTTTCCTGTAATAAGGAAGTACCCAGTAAATTAGGCCGTTTATCCTAATTATACACAGAGTTTCAATAAAATCGGTACAGGCAGTTTTAAGAAAAAGTATTAAACAACCTGGATTTATAATATGGAAACCTTTATTCCGATTTTTCGTGGAACAACGGACTACCGCGTACTGTAGACCATATACAGTTATAGTAACATACCAAGTCGTATAAAAATCGTTTGAGCCATTTTTGAGTACAAAAATAGTAGTGATTTTTTGAATATGGTAGCAACCCTAAAAAATCAAAATAGAAGAAATTTGAAAAAAAAACGCTTGTAGATATAAAAATAATATTGTCCTTACCCAAATCCGTCAAGTAGTTTGAGTACTAGACCACCGGACGAACTTACAGACACACATTAACACACACACACACACTTTTTTTTTTGTTTGGACTCTATTAGTGTAAAACAACCGATCGCCATCAAAATCTTAACTTCGATTTTTTTTGGCTATCACAATACGATCTTCACCAATTCGTCGCCCGAAAGTAAAAATAATAAAAAGTTCAAAAACGTTTTGCCACCACTAAAATCCGTACTCGAATACGGCATAATTCCAACTCAATCAGACCCCTGGAAGTCGCTCTAAAATCGATCGCAAGATTTGAACTAAACAAACATGCACACATACAAACAAACATTGCAATTTAAATAAAAGCTTTTAAAAAAATCATACCTGGTCCATTGTCACAAAAATTTATCCTTTGGTTCCTGTCCAGTATCAGTTTCTTTAAAGATACAAGTTGTGGGTAGTCCGCAAAAATCCACTTTTTCAGTGAGTTCCAGGATAAATCCAGTTCTGCCAACCTTTTCTGCGATTCGAAAGCGTCTCTAAAAGTAAACAAAACACCACCCTAATATGATCCAATTAGTAATTTGCGACTCGAAGATAGTCATAGAAATTATGTTCACGCGAGCGGAGCCGCTTGCAAAAACTAGTAATATTATAAATGCGAAAGGGATCCTGTCGATGGATCTAGTGACAGGAAAGTGCTTAGATCAGACAGATAACACGCTGATCGAGTAAACTTTCATACTCCACACGGGGAGCGAGGGGGGGAGGGTTGCTAAATTCAGGTTGGTCGAGTATAGGCACACCTCGGTCACTGGCGATCAAATGTATGAAACAAACGCGTTCCTACGCACACAGTCTAAGCTTGTGTAGGTGAACGCGTACCATGCTTGTGTGAGTGAGATAAGACGTGCTAGGATTGCTGTGAGATATCTGAGCGGGGGTGGACGGCACTTTCAACGGGAGGCAGGGAGTTACCATACTGTACGTAGTACTCTTTATTATACTCTGGTATAGGGCTAGTGATGAACTGCATTTTCAGAACCGGCACCAACGTCTTAGCATACTTTGCGAAACATAAAAAACGGTCGAGAAAAATTCCACTAACAGACAGATACATCCAGGTAATGACCGTGCTTCAGGTCAGTTAACCTGCGTGATCGACACAACCACGCAAGTCGCACTGGCCTACGACCACCCCATAGTATACGAGTACCTACAGGTCAATCACCCTGATATGGTATAAAAATGCATTCGTGTATGTGCACAGGGAGGGTGAAATGCGGTAAGTTCGGAGGCCACAGATAAAATACTGTAGTTGCGGAGTGCACTTACAACGTTCAGAGAATATCGTTCAAGTATACTTTAACTAGCGTTTGTGTCCCGGGAAATCCCGTCCCAGGAATTCCCGGGACTTTGAGTTGTCTCGATCTCGAGACATGCATGACTTTGAAATGCTAAGTGTATCGCGGCACTTTTTACGGTATTTCTCCTTGAAGTATAACGAAGCCGTCGTGGAAATCCTTGGGGGAGGCCTTTGTCCAGCAGTGGACGTTTTTTGGCTGATATGATGATGATGATATTTTTACCACAACGCAGCCGTATTTGCAGTTTGTCACATGCATGATGATTTCATAGTTTTAATAAGCTAGATATTTGGTAAGTTATAAATATTCAAATTGTTTAATTATCCAAGAAAAGAATGGAAAGGATTGTTTGTTTTGGTTACTTTTTTTTTGTCTACTAAAGAATATCAATGTATAGAAGCTCTTTTAGGTTTAACTATGTGAAAATACTAATAAGTGTCTCAAATTATGAATTTCAGTAATTACCCTTAAAAACTAGAATGTCTCGAAAGTCCCAAGAAATTTGGGTGAGAGTTTAAAAAACCCGAGACTTCACGAACCTTAACAAGTAACTCATTTGTAGTATCTCATTTGTGCCTTAACTCTAACCGAATGAGACTCTGCTTATGTGGTCGTGACAACGCGGTTTTATATATATATATAGCAACGTGTGTTGTGGTAGTGCAGACATAAGAAAGTATTATGATCTCATGACATACGGAACTGAGACATGGTCGCTTACTATGGGCCTCATAAGAAGGCTCAAGGTCACCCAAAGGGCAATGGAGCGTGCTATGCTCGGAGTTTCTCTGCGTGATCGAATCAGAAACGAGGAGATCCGTAGGAGAACCAAAGTAACCGACATAGCTCTCAGAATTGCTAAACTTAAGTGGCAGTGGCACATAGCTCGTAGAACAGATGGCCATTGGGGGCAGTAAAGTTCTCGAGTGGCGACCGCGCACCGGAAAACGTAGCGTAGGAAGGCCTTCCACTCGGTGGACCGATGACCTAATGAAAGTCGCCGGAAGCCGCTGGATGCGGGCAGCGCAGAACCGGTCGTCGTGAAAATCCTTGGAGGTGGCCTATGTCCAGCTGTGGACGTCCTTCGGCTTATATGATGATGATGTTGATCTCATGATCATCAAAACTTTTCCGCCTATTGGCGTGTTTCGGCAGTGGCTTGCTACCATAAAAAAATAAAAATAATTAAGAATCAGTTTCAGTCAAAAATGACATTTATTCAACAGGCTAGCCGGCTGCAATAGCTACTTAATCATTATCAATGGTAGCAGTTCGACACCAGCTATATATTTACGTACTAGCAAAAGTCGGTGGAGAACTAGAGAGCGTCGGTGGCGCAATGGCAAGGGCCGCTACCTCCTGCCTGGGAGGTCGGTTCGAATTCTGCCACGTACTAATGCGTTTTCGAATTTCGATTTCATATGTAGGTACGTTTATCCAACGCTCTTACGGTGAAGGAAAACATCGTGAGGAAACCTGCACACGCCTGCGAAAAAACTCGAAGGTTGTGTGTGAAGTCGACCAACTCGCACTGGGCCCGCGTGGTTGACTAAGGCCTGATCGCCCTTATTCAGGGTAGGGTCGAGCCCCTCGGTGGGGATGTATATGAGGTGAATAGGTGATATGATGACAAGCAAAAGTATAAGCATGACTCACCTATCGATTTGTTCCAGGGAGTTTTTTTGCAGATTCAACTTTCGCAAATTAATTGCATCAACTAATAATGAGCCGTCCAACTGCCTTAAATTAGAATTAGTTACATTCAGAGTGGTAATCATTGTCAAATTGTTTAAAGTTCTCTTAACAGTGGTTTTAGACATTAAATCAAGGTCAATTTCTTTCAAATTTGTGCATCGGTCCAGCCAGGAAAGCATATTTGGAACCTCCCATTCTTTTAGATGCAATTCCTTTAGTTTTGAACATCCTCCAAACGCATCAGTTGATTTTCCGTGTTTAAGAGATGCAGTCTGAATATTGGTCCCATTCGGGAATGATGGGAACTCCATATTGCTAACAGCTATTTCTTCTAAACTGCTAAGCGATTCAAGGAAATTATTTTCCGGTTTATGTTTTCCTTCACCGACTAAAGTGAGTTTTTTGACGACCAATTCGTGAAAAACTGAGGACTTCAAAGGTGTTTTTGTTGGTGGTAGTTTTAATTCAAGTTCTTTGACAGAATCAGGAGATACATTTAACAGTCTCATAAAATCTGCGTAGCTCTTCTTTGGAAGAGAGCAAGAGCGAATAGACATCCGACCAGTCGTGATCATCTTTAAAGTTCTGTTAAAGAAAGACTTAGGTTTTTCTTCTAGAGTGTCTCCTTTGCATGTGATTGTAACGTCCACGAGGTCTGAAAACTTTATACCTGAAAATAGAAGTGAAATCAGGTTCTCTCATTTACCGACCTCGGGTCAAAAGACGTGGCCCCCTACAAATTGAAACAAACAATGATTTAGTGAAGCTTGCCATTAACCTACTGGATGTATTTCATCCAGGTTGGAGATCTAGGTTTAATAATGGACGTACTTTACCTGATATCTTCCTGCCTGATGGTCCGAAGCGTCGTGCGTTCGATCAGAGAAAATTTTTGTGTGACACAGGGGACTGTTTACTCTTTTAGGTTCATAGCGAGCAGTGATAACTATCAATCAACCCAGGCAGATCCATCATAAGACAAAAATATAAGTACACTAGCTTTTGCCCGCGGCTTCGCCCGCGTGGACATAGTTTTTGTGACTGACTTAGAGGGTGTGCGGTGCGCGGTGCGCGACCCGCAAGCGGCTCGCGAGCGTGGACATAAATTTTCTCCACATCCCTCAGGAACTATGTCAGGATACGCTTATTAGTAAATCGTGTCATTTCCCAACCCCTCAACCATCTCGGTGCAAAAAATCACACGATCCATTGTTCCGTTGCGATGATAATTAACCAAAAAAGAGTATCTTTTCAGTTCCCTCGGGAATTGCATCGGGCTATGTTATTTTCACGGGATAAAAAGTAGCCTTTGTCCTTCCTTGTGACACAGGCTACCTGCATGCCAAATTTCATTAAGATTGGTCAATGCGTTGAAGCGTGAAAAGGTGACAAACAAACAAACACATTTTCACATTTATAATATTAGTAAGGATTTAAAATAAGATCCTAAGAGTGAGCGTCGACGGCAAAATGGCAAAGGCCGCTGGCTCCTGTAAAGGAGGATGTGGTTCGAATCCTGCCACGTACCAATGTGTTTTTGAATTTCGATTTCATATGTACGTTTTTCCGACGCTCTTACGGTGAAGGAAAACATCGTTGTGTGTGAAGTCGAACAACCAGCACTGGGCCTGCGTGGTCGATTAAGGCCCGATCGCTCTAATTCAGGTTAGGCTCGATCCCCTTGGTGGGGAAGAATATGAGCTGACATGATGAAAATAAGATCCTCATAAGAGATCCAATCTTCTGATACGATAATGTCTATTTTACCTGTAAAATTGTCATTCCGCTTCGTTTTGAATTTATACCCAACATTGGATATAGTCATTATTAATGTATCAAACGGTACTCCTTCGAACATTTCATCAGTAAGCTCTTTATGGGGCTGAGGCATATCCTGGATAGTAATGTGGGTTGCTCTAGAAACTGGTAAGTTGAGCTTTTCAAACGCCTCAGCGTAGGTTTTTGCAGGTGGAGCGCAGTTGTAAATGTGAAAATCTACGAGGGGAAATTTGTATTTGCGGCGATTGGAATATGAAAAGGGTTCGGAAAAGGGTTGCAGGTCTTCCAGCTTTTCTCCAGTTTCGCATCTTATTTGGATACCCATTAAGGAAACCCTATCCAATGAACCTGAAACAGATCCCAAACAGACATTTCTCAAGAGCTGCACTGTCAAGTAGATTCATTCTAAAATATAGTTTTTCGCAGCAAAACTTATAATTTATCATCTTCTTCTATCATGTTGACGACAAGTCATGTATCTCCTGCGCAGTAGGTATGTGGACACGTTAATGGCGCTATCGGCGCGGGCGGCGTCCATTAGGTCCTCCTGAGTGCACGTGTCATAGTTATTGAAATAGCCCTAGCACTACTCCTTACAACTACTATGTTATATTACAACCGTTCTATTACCGATTCAAGAAAGAAAAGATCAAAGAAAGAAAGAAAAGAAAGAAAGAGATCAACCGACGAATCCAACTCGGCTGGGCAGCGTTCGGGAAGCTTCGCAATATCTTCACGTCCCAAATACCGCAGTGTCTCAAGACTAAGGTCTTTGACCAGTGTGTGTTGCCAGTGATGACTTACGGAACTGAGACATGGTCGCTTACTATGGGCCTCATAAGAAGGCTCAAGGTCACCCAAAGGGCAATGGAGCGTGCTATGCTCGGAGTTTCTCTGCGTGATCGAATCAGAAACGAGGAGATCCGCAGGAGAACTAAAGTAACCGACATAGCTCACAGAATCGCTAGACTGAAGTGGCAGTGGGCAGGGCACATAGCTCGTAGAACAGATGGCCGATGGGGCAGTAAAGTTCTCGAGTGGCAACCGCGCACCGGAAAACGTAGCGTAGGAAGGCCTCCCACGCGGTGGACCGATGACCTGGTGAAGGTCGCGGGAAGCCGATGGATGCGGGCAGCGCAGGACCGGTCGTCGTGGAAATCCTTGGGGGAGGCCTTTGTCCAGCAGTGGACGATTTGTGGCTGATATGATGATGATGATTACCGATTATGTACTTACCGATTGCTTTAATCGGGAAAACATTGTGAGTAAACCTACACATCTGATTCCAAATGTGTATGAAGGTCGCGTTGCACACGTCCGTAGGTGTTAATCTAAAATGCCCAACACGTGACCGCGGCGGGTGATGCAAAGTGCAACACTAGGCAATTTGTTAAGGCAAGGCATTCATTGAACAGTTGTCTCTGTCGTTTTCTTTACGTGCAAAGAGTAAAGAAAATAACCATACTTTTGCACTTTTTCAATGTTTTTTCGTTGTAAAGTTTCGAAAAAGTGAACTAAATTAAATTTGAATAAATATAGGCTACGTAGTTTGAAAAGAAGAAATTTATGATATAAATTTCAAATTTAAAAGAAATATTTTTTCCTACAAATGTTTACAGGCTTTGCTTCAATTTATGCTATGTTTGGGATTTTTATGATCAAGTCAAGTTAATCTAATCGTGTAATGAACTTACAAGGGCCCTAGGTAATATCCTTGAATATAACAATTTTTCTTCAGGCCAAAAAATTAAGCGGGAATAATTTTTCTGTTTTTTTTTTGCTAAGCGCTTATTACTGCTAATTTGCTAATATACAGCCCTAAGTGTCCCACACATCATGAAAAAGACTGGTCTTTTCGTTTAGTTTGTATGGAAAACGACTTCGTGTAGGGCTTCGTGTCTAGTATAGGGCCTACTTAGTGTTAACAAACTGACCTGCCGCTGCAACGTCTAGAAAAACTGCAGAAAATAAAAGTGCCGCCCATTTCATAGCGTACGTATATTTTGTTCCGAGTCGTGCTGAAAAAAGAATAATCATATATATTACATTATTTAATATGTATACAGAATGTAACAAAATTGGTCTCGTCATACTGAACAACTTGCTCCAAGGAAATCATAGTCAATTCTCAAAAAAAAATTGGAGCCTCCACACTAAAATGCTCAAAAAAACTTCCTCAATCATTGTAGTTATCTTTTTTTTTCCTTTTATGTTGTGCAATAAAGTGTTTTTAATCAATCAATCAAGATACATAGTTACCTACTTACTTACATGCATACACCCGAAAACCATTACCCTCCTTTTCGCAGGAACTCAGGAAAAAACATAGGACAATGGAATTACAATTTGAATGTAGGAGCATTTTGAAATTACATACAGGATGTAAAATAATTGGTGTAGGACCTGTTAACTGAGGGTTCTACTCGTCATACTAAACAACTTTCCCCAAGGAACCCATAGTCAATTCTCAAAAAAAAAAAGTGAACTCTCCATACTAAAATGCACAAAATTGGTCGATCAGCTGATCGTTTTGTATGAAAAGCAAAAATTGTTTTTTGCGATTTCAGCAAAGTCGTAGAACAAAAGTTGTTTAGTATGATGAGTAGAAGCCCCAGTTAACAGGACCTACACCAGTTTTGTTACACCCTGTATAGCCGCCAGTAGAGCGAAAAATAGATTTCAAAAGGAGAATATCATTATTATGTGGAGGAAAAAATATTCATGATATCATATCAGCCGAGAGACGTCCACTGCTGTACAAAGGTCTCCCCCAAGGATTTCCACGACGACCGGGCCTGCGCTGGCCGCATCCAGCGGCTTCCCCCAGGTCGTCGGAAAAATTATAATTTGACGCAATCAAAGAATTAGTTGTGCAGGATCGGCGTGTCCTTTTGCCCTAACGCCGACGCCCCCGCAGGTAGAACAAGGTAACCTAACTAGTATCTGATCTGTGCCTAAAGCTACCTCACAGTAACAAAGTATATACAGGATGTAACAAAATAGGTATATAGGTCATGAGGCTTCGACTCATCATACTGAACAACTTTTGTTCTATATCTTTAGAATACCAGTATGAAATTAATTTATTAAATATTTTTACCATTTGACTGAAGATTGATGATTGATAGTATGATAGTTTTGACATTTTACTAATATGAATCGCCCTAATTCAGTTTTGGCTCGAGCCCCTCGGTGGGGACGTATATAATATGAGCGGATGTGATGATGATGATTAATTTGAATTCATTGACTTTTAATTAATTTAGTTATTTATGAAAATGACATTGTACACGTGTTAAGGTAAGCCATGGCTGAAGTTTTTTTATTATCTGTAAGATCTTTTTACATACCTATATGGTTATGTAATAAATGAATTTGAGTTTGATTTTTTGACTATGCTGAAATCGCAAAAAAATAGAACTTTCATACAAATCAATCAGCTGATCGAACAATGAGGGCCCAATTTTTTTTTAGATTTGACTATGGGTTTCTTGGGGAAAGTTGTTCAGTATGATTAGTAGAACCCCCAGTTAACGAGTCCTACACCAATTTTGTTACAACCTGTATATTAAGTACTAACGTCACTAGTGTAAGAAATAAGTAGGTAGGTATACTCACAACTTTGAACTAGTAAAAACCAAAGACACTAAAGAATTTAACTGTACCTATGTAAGTACTAACACAAGTCCTTCTTTTAAAATGAGATTTAATCATTTCAAATATTACTTTTTCCTCATTTATACGACACGTTCACTTGTGCAACACATAAAAATTGTTTGTTCGTAAATAAATTAGGTAGGAAATAGGAATACAATTACACATAAAATTATCTAACGACAACCATTTGTCGGGACGCAAGAGGAAAATAATGAGTTGTTAAAAATAATTCAGGACTTAATTAGTCCACACCGAAGTACTGAGTATTCAAAAACATAACTATCTGATATTCGATTGCGTAATTACAAAGATGGGTGCCAGTTAGTTTGTTTAACACAGACAGTATAGTTCATTCGCTCATTTAAAAGCTTTAAAAATTCTTTCACGACTCCCGACAAACTGATTGAACTCAGAGCGGCATCATTGAAAGAGTGTTTGTCGGTACCCGCCAAAGATGCGGTTGAATGAGCGAACGAACTAGCTGTTCTGTAACGCAGCCGGGTCCGTATCCTTACTAACATTTATCATATCAGCTCACATACGTCCCCACCGAGGGGCTCAAGCCTAGCCTAGCGGACAGGAGTTAGTGGCCCTTGCCATTACGCCACCGACCTTATTAACATAAAAAATATGAAAAAGTGTTTGTTTGTTACATTTTCACGTTTCGACATCTCGAGCAATCTTGATGAAATCTAGCAAGCTGGTAGCCTGTGTCACTGGAAAGGACATGGGCTACATTTTGTACAGTGAAAATTACAAAGTCCGATGCAGTTCTTGATCTTGAGAGAGCTGAAAAATACTCTTTTTTGGTTAATTTCTTTAACATCGCAACGGAACAGTGGATTCTTGTGAGTTTATGCACAGAGATTGTTGATTATGTGGGAAATGACATTATTTAATAATTAGCATATCCTGACATAGTTCCCTAGGGATCTGAGGAAAACTCATTTGCACGCTCTCTCACGTCGGCGTTGCAACGGAGCAATGGATTGAAGTGATTTTTTGTATAGAATTGGTTAAGGGGCCCCATTAGTTGCTGAAGGATTTGGGAAAAACACATGTCCACGCTCGAGAGCTGCTTGCGGCTCGTGCACCATTCAGTCTCAAATACATTTACAAAAACGATCTCCACGCGGGCGAAGCCGCGGGCAAAAGGTAAATCATAAATAATTACAAACACGACTACACCACAAACATTTGAAAACTGTCTGCAGTGTGATCAGTTTCAAAGGCATTGTTTTAACAAAAACAGCTGCAATACCGAACAGTTTAACTGTCCATATCGTCAAACGGCTGCAATACAGAACAGTTTAACTGTCCATATCGTCAAACAGCTGCAATACAGAACAGTTTAACTGTCCATATCGTCAAACGGCTGCAATACAGAACAGTTTAACTGTCCATATCGTCAAACGGCTGCAAAGAACAGTTTAACTGTCCATATCGTCAAACAGCTGCAATACAAAACAGTTTAATTGTCCATATCGTCAAACGGATGCAATACAGAACAGTTTAGCTATCCATATCGTCAAACGGCTGCAATACAGAACAGTTTAACTGTCCATATCGTCAAACGGCTGCAATACAGAACAGTTTAACTGTCCATATCGTCAAACGGCTGCAAAACAGAACAGTTTAACTGCCCATATCGTCAAACGGCTGCAATACAGAACAATTTAACTGTCCATATCGTCAAACGGCTGCAAAGAACAGTTTAACTGTCCATATCGTCAAACAGCTGCAATACAAAACAGTTTAATTGTCCATATCGTCAAACGGATGCAATACAGAACAGTTTATCTTTCCATATCGTCAAACGGCTGCAATACAGAACAGTTTAACTGTCCATATCGTCAAACAGCTGCAATACAAAACAGTTTAATTGTCCATATCGTCAAACGGATGCAATACAGAACAGTTTAACTGTCCATATCGTCAAACGGCTGCAATACAGAACAGTTTAACTGTCCATATCGTCAAACAGCTGCAATACAGAACAGTTTAACTGTCCATATCGTCAAACGGATGCAATACAGAACAGTTTAACTGTCCATATCGTCAAACGGCTGCAATACAGAACAGTTTAACTGTCCATATCGTCAAACGGCTGCAATACAGAACAGTTTAACTGCCCATATCGTCAAACGGCTGCAATACAGAACAGTTTAACTGTCCATATCGTCAAACGGCTGCAAAGAACAGTTTAACTGTCCATATCGTCAAACGGCTGCAAAGAACAGTTTAACTGTCCATATCGTCAAACAGCTGCAATACAGAACAGTTTAACTGTCCATATCGTCAAACGGATGTAATACAGAACAGTTTATCTTTCCATATCGTCAAACGGCTGCAATACAGAACAGTTTAACTGTCCATATCGTCAAACGGATGCAATACAGAACAGTTTAACTGTCCATATCGTCAAACGGCTGCAATACAGAACAGTTTAACTGCCCATATCGTCAAACGGCTGCAATACAGAACAGTTTAACTGTCCATATCGTCAAACGGCTGCAAAGAACAGTTTAACTGTCCATATCGTCAAACGGCTGCAAAGAACAGTTTAACTGTCCATATCGTCAAACAGCTGCAATACAGAACAGTTCAACTGTCCATATCGTCAAACGGCTGCAAAGAACAGTTTAACTGCCCATATCGTCAAATAGCTGCAATACAGAACAGTTTAACTGTCCATATCGTCAAACGGATGTAATACAGAACAGTTTAACTGTCCATATCGTCAAACAGCTGCAATCAGAACAGTTAAGCTGTCGATATCTTCAAACGGCTGCAATACAGAACAGTTAAGCTGTCCATATCGTCAAACAGCTGCAATACAGAACAGTTTAACTGTCCATATCGTCAAACGGATGTAATACAGAACAGTTTAACTGTCCATATCGTCAAACAGCTGCAATCAGAACAGTTAAGCTGTCGATATCGTCAAACAGCTGCAATACAGAACAGTTTATCTTTCCATATCGTCAAACGGCTGCAATACAGAACAGTTTAACTGTCCATATCGTCAAACAGCTGCAATACAAAACAGTTTAATTGTCCATATCGTCAAACGGATGCAATACAGAACAGTTTAACTGTCCATATCGTCAAACGGCTGCAATACAGAACAGTTTAACTGTCCATATCGTCAAACGGCTGCAATACAGAACAGTTTAACTGCCCATATCGTCAAACGAATGTAATACAGAACAGTTTAACTGTCCATATCGTCAAACAGCTGCAATCAGAACAGTTAAGCTGTCGATATCTTCAAACGGCTGCAATACAGAACAGTTAAGCTGTCCATATCGTCAAACAGCTGCAATACAGAACAGTTTAACTGTCCATATCGTCAAACGGATGTAATACAGAACAGTTTAACTGTCCATATCGTCAAACAGCTGCAATCAGAACAGTTAAGCTGTCGATATCTTCAAACGGCTGCAATACAGAACAGACAGTTAAGCTGTCCATATCGTCAAACAGCTGCAATACAGAACAGTTTAACTTTCCATATCGTCAAACGGATGTAATACAGAACAGTTTATCTTTCCATATCGTCAAACGGATGTAATACAGAACAGTTCAACTGTCCATATCGTCAAACGGCTGCAAAACAGAACAGTTTAACTGTCCATATCGTCAAACAGCTGCAATCAGAACAGTTAAGCTGTCGATATCTTCAAACGGCTGCAATACAGAACAGTTAAGCTGTCCATATCGTCAAACAGCTGCAATACAGAACAGTTTAACTTTCCATATCGTCAAACGGATGTAATACAGAACAGTTTATCTTTCCATATCGTCAAACGGATGTAATACAGAACAGTTCAACTGTCCATATCGTCAAACGGCTGCAATACAGAACAGTTTAACTTTCCATATCGTCAAACGGATGTAATACAGAACAGTTCAACTGTCCATATCGTCAAACGGCTGCAAAACAGAACAGTTTAGCTGTCCATATCGTCAAACGGTGGCAATACAGAACAGTTTAGCTTTCCATATCGTCAAACGACTGCAATACAGAACAGTTTAGCTGTCTATATCGTCAAACGGCTGCAACACAAAACAGTTTAGCTGTCCATATCTTCAAACGGCTGCAATACAGAACAGTTAAGCTGTCGATATCGTCAAACAGCTGCAATACAGAACAGTTTAACTGTCCATATCGTCAAACGGCTGCAATACAGAACAGTTTAACTGTCCATATCGTCAAACGGCTGCAATACAGAACAGTTTAACTGCCCATATCGTCAAACGGATGTAATACAGAACAGTTTAACTGTCCATATCGTCAAACAGCTGCAATCAGAACAGTTAAGCTGTCGATATCTTCAAACGGCTGCAATACAGAACAGTTAATCTGTCCATATCGTCAAACAGCTGCAATACAGAACAGTTTAACTTTCCATATCGTCAAACGGATGTAATACAGAACAGTTTATCTTTCCATATCGTCAAACGACTGCAATACAGAACAGTTTAGCTGTCTATATCGTCAAACGGCTGCAACACAAAACAGTTTAGCTGTCCATATCGTCAAACGACTGCAATACAGAACAGTTTAGCTGTCCATATTGTCAAACGGCTGCAATACAAAACAGTTTAGCTGTCCATATCGTCAAACGACTGCAATACAGAACAGTTTAGCTGTCCATATTGTCAAACGGCTGCAATACAAAACAGTTTAGCTGTCCATATCGTCAAACGACTGCAATACAGAACAGTTTAGCTGTCCATATTGTCAAACGGCTGCAATACAAAACAGTTTAGCTGTCCATATCGTCAAACGGCTGCAATACAGAACAGTTTAGCTGTCCATATCGTCAAACGACTGCAATACAGAACAGTTTAGCTGTCCATATTGTCAAACGGCTGCAATACAAAACAGTTTAGCTGTCCATATCGTCAAACGACTGCAATACAGAACAGTTTAGCTGTCCATATTGTCAAACGGCTGCAATACAAAACAGTTTAGCTGTCCATATCGTCAAACGACTGCAATACAGAACAGTTTAGCTGTCCATATTGTCAAACGGCTGCAATACAAAACAGTTTAGCTGTCCATATCGTCAAACGACTGCAATACAGAACAGTTTAGCTGTCCATATTGTCAAACGGCTGCAATACAAAACAGTTTAGCTGTCCATATCGTCAAACGGCTGCAATACAGAACAGTTTAGCTGTCCATATCGTCAAACGCTGAGGAGCGAAGCTGAGCGAGTGACGAGGCTCTTCGACTATATCCAACGCCTAACGAACCTATCATCGCTCGCTTCGCTCGCTCAACTTCTATAGAAATAAATTCGGCTGCACCACAAGCCACTGTGTTGCAGCCATCCGAAAGGTAATGCAGTACAGACTATGGGTGGCTGTGTTGCATCCGCCTTTGTATTTACGCCACCCGATTTAAATTAAAAACACATGTGTGCTCTTATCTGCGCATGTACAGTACGACGTCATAACGCCTTGCCATAATGCTGAAAAGTAAAACTTGAAACTTATCAAGTCATCCAGTCATCTGTACAACACGGACATCCGTATCTATTAAACAGAGGTAGTTAAAGGTATTTCGTGTAATTTCTTAGATTGTCGACACGTTACTATATTAAATTGACATTTCTATACTCAAATAAAGGTTTTTTCAGTAGGTGTATATTTTTTCGTTCTTTGTTGAGCAAAATAGTTTTTGACCTTTTAGACAATTTTTTGTCACTGCAGTCGTATTTTTTAATTTTTAAAGTTCTATTAAGTTACAGTTACAGTAAAAAAACGATTTAAATAAACAAACACAAAGCTAATAATCAAATTATAAATAGACGGGTCATTATAGAGTGGACGGGTTTTGCGCATTGATGCGCAAAAAATAGACTCGGTCCGCAGTAGAGTGCTGGGCGGCAACAACACCATCCTGGGGGTGCTTGCAAACAGACGCGACAGTGTGCTGCAGAAGCACTGGGTGTCAGCCCTGATTCACCCACCCGCTGGTCGGGTTTATTGTGTAAATTGATTTCTTTGTATTTTTCTTGTTTTACTAACTAGTCAATAAGTTTTTTACTAACATATCATGGGCCCATTTTGTTTGTTAGATAAATAATAATAATATTAATAATAACGACGTCCATAGTGCGGAGACATTTAAACCTATAATAAACCCACCCTTTTAATCTTGCCTCTTAGGCCGATTAAAAAGAAAAACCCTGAAAAGGAGATTAAAATAAAAAAATAATAAATAAGAAGACGTTTTAGGTTTTCGTACCGCAGAAGGCCAAAGGACAAAATCGGCCCGCCTTCGCTGGCTTGGTCACGTACAGAGGATGCAGGAGAATCGTGCTGTAAAGAGAGCGTACACGGGACGACCGACAGGGAAACGTCCGGTCGGGCGTCCCAGGTACCGCTGGAACGATGAATAGAATAGAATGCTTTATTTGCTTTTAACGAAGGTAAGTATAAAAGATCTTACAATAGTTATAGAATCACTTATTTAGCTACTTAAATGTTATTAGCATGCAAATATTATTTATAAGTACAAAAATAATAAAATAAAATAAAGTAGGTCCAAGTTCAACATTTTCCAAATTCATAATTCAAATAAAATAATGATACTACAGATAAATACTACAGATTAACATTGCTTATGTTTTA
Source organism: Coleophora flavipennella (assembly GCA_947284805.1). NCBI lineage: Eukaryota > Metazoa > Arthropoda > Insecta > Lepidoptera > Coleophoridae > Coleophora > Coleophora flavipennella. The sequence continues at coordinate 4,191,945 of OX369253.1, forward strand.
GAAAATCCTCAACGGAATAAAACATGTTCTGAAGAAGCCAATCATGCAATGTTGCCTTAAACTTGTTAAAGGGCAATTCCCGAATCGATTGCGGTATTTTATTATAATATTATGAGGTGCAGAAGGACCTGAGCGCCCTCCAGCCAGAGACCCGATTGGCGTGAGGAGGCGCAGAATTGGGACGAGTGGCGACTTTTCGTGTCGAAGACTAAGATCCTCTTTGGGTCGCTGGGCCAGTGAAGTAAGTAAGTGAGAAGGACAAAACGGAACCCTTAAAAGCTAACTCACGCTTCCGTCCCGTAGCCCGTTTGTTTGTCACGCTCGTTTTTCTCAGAGTGGATCATATTATGCTTTAACGGTGACGGAAAAACATCGTGAGGAAACCTGCACATGCCTGCGAAGAAACTCGAAGGTTGTGTGTGAAGTCGACCAACCCGCACTGGGCCCGCGTGGTAGACTAAGGCCCGATTGCCTTAATTTAGGGTAGATTCGAGCCCCTCGGTGGGGACGTAAATGAGCTGATATGATGGATCATGTTATTAGTGATCACAAATTTTGCAATACCTAATTAAATTATTTTTTTTCTTATCGTATAGCACAATAAAGCTGCGTCTTTGGGATTTTTTCCTGATCCAGTAGTTTTGTGCGTATCTATGTATATTTATACTTGTTTATATATTAGTATATGTGTAATACAATTATTATTATCTATTTACTCATATTTATAACATGTCTATTTGTCGTGGATTATTATTTATTTGCCTTTTGGAAAACACCTTGCTATCAGATTCTTGCGCTATCGTTGTTTTACATATAATCATCTGCCAAGGGTTGTCTGGAAGAGATCGCTTTTAGCGATAAGACCGCCTTTGCACACTTAAGTGTGATAAAACCATTTTGTGATTATTCCTTATGTCCAATAAACAATTTATACATCATCATTACAGCTCATATACGTCCCCATCGAGGGGCTCGAGCCTACCCTGAATCAGGGCGATTAGGCCTTAGTCGACCATGCGGGTCCAGTGCGGGTTGATCGACTTCACACACAACCTTCGAGTTTCTTCGCAGGCGTGTGCAGGTTTCCTCACGATGTTTAACTTCACCGTTAAAGCAATCGGTATGTATGTACGTAAGTTTTTAAAAAACTCATTGGTACATTGGCCGTCCAGATTTGAACCCGGTACCTCTGGTTAGATGGACCGAGTCGTTACCGGTTGAGCCACCGACGCTTTTTTAATTAATTAATTTATACATACATACATACAAATTAACCGTGCTATTATTAATTAACCTTTGCCTGGTGTTGCACTTAGCATCACACACGGTCACGTGCACGTGCAGGGCATTTAGATTTACACCGGACATGTGCAGCGCGACCTTCATACACATTAATACAGTTGGGGGAAGCCTTTGTCCAGCAGTGGACGTTTTTCGGCTGATATAATGATGATGAGGGTCCAGACACACTGACTGCATTTCAACTGCAAGCCAGCCGTAAATTCGTAGTTTGGATGCAGTTCCCCTGGTAAGAGGCGCTTTAACTGCATCCAAACTGCGAATTTGCAGCTGGAATACAGTCCGTGTGTGTAGCCTTATAAGGTACAGACACACTGACTGCATTCCGATTGCAAGCCAACTGTAAATTCGCAGTTTGGATGCAGTTCCCCTAGTAAGTTGCGCTTTAACTGCATCCAAACTGATAATTTGAAACTGGAATACAGTTCGTCTGTGTAGCCTTATAAGGTACAGACACACTGACTGCATTCCGACTGCAAGCCAACTGTAAGATCGCAGTTTGGATGCAGTTCCCCTAGTAAGTTGCGCGTTAACTGCATCCAAACTACGAATTTGTAGCTGGAATACAGTCCGTGTGTCTGTAGCCTTATAAGGTCCAGACACACTGACTGAATTCCGACTGCAAGCCAACTGTAAATACGCAGTTTGGATGCAGTTCCCCTAGTAAATTGCGCTTTAACTGCATCCAAACTACGAATTTGCAGCTAGAATACAGTCCGTGTGTCTGTAGCCTTATAAGATCCAGACACACTGACTGCATTCAGACTGCAAGCCAACTGTAAATTCGCAGTTTGGATGCAGTACCCCTAGTAAGTTGCGCTTTAACTGCATCCAAACTACGAATTTGCAGCTGGAATACAGTTCGTGTGTCTGTAGCCTTATAAGGATCCTCCTGACCAAATTTAAGTCGATCTGCACTGCCTCCTGGCGGCTCAGGGAGAAACCGATAGTGTCAATCTTCAGATGACACAAAACCGGACGACGTCGACGGCAACGTTTGAACGACATTTCATAACTCAAATTTTTAATAATATTAAAAAAAAAAAAAAAACTTTTTTGGTAGGTATTACAGCCACAAGGGGTAACGTAGCTCCTGGGACCTTCGTTAACTTGTCCTAAAGGCTTTGATGAAAATACGATTTTGATGGGTGAATTTGTGAAATAGTCGAATTATAACATTTATTCACTTCAAAGGGGGCTCTGCCGGCTGGCTTCATATTGGAACGAAAGATTAACATTACTGCTACACCTTTTTCAATAAGGAATACGACTTGAAGACATAATGGACATCCGTCCTGGCTCAGGGCCCAAGTTAGAATGAATCTCAATTGTTCCAGCGAACATTCGATTTAAAATATTAATCCTAATTTGAATTTGAATCATTTACTTTTTAAAACGACACGCGATTAGAAAAGATGTAAAAGAGGCGTGATACCTGAATGCAGAGCCCTAAGATCTCTACAGTATAATAACTAATACATACCTACATCGCGACTACCTACGACAATAGGGGATCAGACTGCATCAAAAATAAATTTTGAAATTATTATTTTATTATATCAGCTCATATACGTCCCCACCGAGGGGCTCGAGCCTACCCTGAATCAGGGCGATTAGGCCTTAGTCGACCACGCGGGCCCAATGCGGGTTGGTCGACTTCACACACAACCTTCGAGTTTCTTCGCAGGCCTGTGCAGGTTTCCTCACGATGTTTTCCTTCACCGTTTAAGCAATCGGTAAGTATGTACGTAAGTTTTTGAAAAACTCATTGGTACATTGGCCGTCCAGATTTGAACCCGGTACCTCTGGTTAGATGGACCGAGTCGTTACCGGTTGAGCCACCGACGCTTCCGAAATTTTGAAATATGATTTCCTAAATTGATCTCCTCTTAAAGTTTCAAAAAAAATTACTTGTTTTGTTTTTCCATTACGTCTTCAATTTTTAATTGATCAAATTCACAAAATAAGTTCGTCAATGACGCTAAAAGTTAATGACTTCACTTGTGGATATTTCAAACACTTTTGGAACAAAATTTCGTTTTAGACAGATCATAAAAAGTAACTCAAATGACTTTGGTAGTCCGATCTCCTATTATTTCAAATCCTACTCCTACTAATATTATAAACGCGAAAGTTTGTACGAATGAATGGATGTATGTTTGTTACTCTTTCACGCAAAAACTACTGAACGGATCTGGCTGAAATTTGATACTTAGGTAGACAGATTAGGACCGCTACTTTTTTCTAATGCGGCTCGCGCACTGTGCACTCTCGAAAAGTCATAGAAACGTTGTCCACGCGGGTAAAGCCGCGGGAAACGCTAGTACCATAATAAAATAAAATAAAAACTCGTATCGTTCGATTGTTAGCGTAGAAAGAAAGATAGGTACTCGATACTCGCTGTGTCTCTCAAATTTGCGTGTACTAACCTTGCGTTACTTGCTTATTACCTATCCACCGCACCGCCTTCTTGTAGTTGTAGTATAGTATGTACCTACCTAAGATATGATGGCTTAAAATGAGCTAACGACAATAATTGCGTGGTTTATATATAAAGACCAAAAGAGTGCCTTACACAGCTAAGTAGAGCGATTTTACATAATACCCACTCTTCATTATATCAGCTCATAGACGTCCCCACCGAGGGGTTCGAGCCTACCCTGAATTAGGGCGATCAGGCCTTAGTCAAGTCAACCACGCGAGCCCAGTGCGGGTTGGTCGACTTCACACACAACCTGCGAGTTTCTCCGCAGGCGTGTGCAGGTTTCCTCACAATGTTTTTCCTTCACCGTAAGAGCGTCGGATAAAGGTACATATGAAATCTAAATTCGAAATCACATTGGTACGTGGCACGATTCGAACCACGACCTCCCGGACAGGAGGCGGCGGCCCTAGCCGTTACGCCACCGACGCTCCTATATATGTACCTATATCCTAATACCCCCTCACCTTCCATCCGATACTTTAAGTCTGCCGAACATTCCATCCGATACTTTAAGTCTGCCGAACACCACCCCAACCCGCTACTCGTAAACGCCGCCGTTTACGAGCTACCCGCGAACCCCATTCGCGTAATCCGACGCCCCAGACATGTACTCACTGACCCCGACGACCCGACCACGCTAACCGTAGCTGCCCTGACCCCGCCCCCTAATCCACAGAGAAACACTGCACCCACATTCTGCCCTCGCCGGCGAGGGCGGCGTCCCCCCGCTTCTGGCGCTTACCAGCGCTACCGGCATATACCAGGCCGCTTCTCTCCGATCCTCCCACGTCCAAGCAACGACCTAAGCCGAGGTCCGTGCCCACCTGGGCGCCCTTAGGCAGTTGCATCTTTTTGCTTTGCACTAGGTTGAGTGCCTTCCGTACTCGCCTCCCCTGCCCGGTGAAGTTGTAAAGGTCCCAACGACCAACAACAAGCTTGTCCTTTCGAAAAAAAAACCCCCTCACCACCTGTAGGAAAGAAAAGGAGATGTTCGTACTTATAATTAAAATATGTCCAATCCATTTCTTTTTATTCTGCGAAGAGATCAAATAAAATCTGTTGTCGTCAGATACGGATATTAGGTAAGTTAGGTTAACGTGTATGTGCCTGAAATAACATTGTAGGCAACAATTAACATTGTAGTATCAATTTCTACAGAAGTTGGTGGCAACCGGAGTCGATTGTATAGAATCTGAACGAGGTAATAGGTACAACTATGGTAGTTAAGAACATTACCGTATTATGAACCATGTGCGGCCCTGAAAAGGGCCTTTTTGGTGTTATGTTGCGTGCGCGTAGTAGCACGAACGCGAACGAAACACGGCAAACGGAAACACGGCTGTCGCCGTGGTCTCGCATGTGGTCGGGTGGATGTATTTAACCACCGAAACCGTAGAGGGTGCGACCCTGACGCTTGAGCGCGTACACGACGTCCATGGCGGTGACGGTCTTCCTTTTGGCGTGCTCAGTGTAGGTGACGGCGTCGCGGATCACGTTCTCCAGGAACACCTTGAGAACTCCACGGGTCTCTTCGTAGATCAAGCCGGAGATACGCTTGACACCACCACGGCGAGCCAATCGACGGATGGCGGGCTTCGTGATACCCTGGATGTTGTCACGCAGCACCTTCCTGTGACGCTTAGCGCCTCCTTTCCCCAGACCTTTGCCTCCCTTTCCGCGACCGTCATAGTGCAACTGTTACTTTTATATTATAACTAGCTGTCCCGGCAAACTTCGTTCCACCTTACACTACACTACACTACCCTACCCTACACTACCCTACCTTACACTACCCTACCCTAACCTACACTGCCCTACCCTACACTACACTAAACTACCCTACCCTACACTACACTACCCTACCCTACACTACACTAAACTACCCTACCCTACACTACACTACCCTACCCTACACTACACTATCCTACCCTACATTACCCTACCCTACCCTAACTACACTACCCTACCTTACCCTACCGTACCCTAAAACCAATTATTTTTCGACTGATATTTTTTTTATTGATAAATATCATATTTTTAATACTTATTTTCATTATTCTATTCCGAACGAAGACAAATGCAAAAACACAAAAATCATAAATATTGGTCCAGCCGTTGTTGAGTTATAAATGGTGTAACTAACACGACTTTCTTTTATATATCTTTAATATATATAAATCTCGTGTCACAATGTTTGTCCTCAATGGACTCCTAAACCACTTAACCGATTATAATAAAATTCGCACACCATGTGCAGTTCGATCCAACTTGAGAGATAGGATAGGGTAGGGTAGGGTAGTGTAGGGTAGGGTAGTGTAGGGTAGGGTAGTGTAGTGTAGTGTATGTAGGGTAGGGTAGGGTAGTGTAGGGTAGGGTAGTGTAGGGTAGGGTAGGGTAGTGTAGGGTAGGGCAGGGCAGTGTAATGTAATGTAAGGCGGTACGAAGTTCGCCAGGACAGCTAGTATATATATAGTTTTAGATATAGAACGAAATAATTGATTACTATACGTACGTAATCTGAGAAAAACCTAAGTGATAAAAACGTAACTATAAAAATAAATTGTACAGCCGCGCTGTGCACACTTTCTGGTAGATAATAATAATCTGGTGGGAGAGGGAGGAGGTTGGGCTTATTTCCTTACACATCCATAGACCGCCAGCAACGTCACCACCACGTTGGGCAGCTCCACAACCCTCGTACCTTAGATGATCTACTCAGTGGCGTAGCTAGGTAACCAAAGGCCCTGGGGCAAGAAATAAACTAGGGTCCCAACTAAACTATTTAATTATTTTTTTACGTACTCGCCGTGTTCCGAATTCGACGTACCTACTCCAAAATAATTTTTAGCAATAATTAATTGGATAAATTAATTTCAAAAATTCAAAACATGGGTTAAGTTTGAGAATTTGGGAGAAATGGGGAGAAATTTTCACTAATTCAATTAACAGTTTGTAAGTCAGAGTCCGAGGGGCCCCCTGAGCTTGGGGGCCCCGGGGCACTGCCCCGTCTAGCCCTACGGTAGCTACGCCACTGGATCTACTGAAATCTCCATCAGTCAGTGGTAGCAGAGCGTCGTCCTATCCACGGACCTCTGGTGCCAAGACCACATACGCAGGGGTTCGTGCCCGCCCACCTGGGGCGGCGGCGCCCTAAGCCCAAGCAGTCCTTAAGCGGATTCATTTTTTTGTTTTGGATCTGAGCGACCTACTACGGATTAGCCTCCCCTGTCCGGTGAAGTTGTGACGCGTGACGCATGGAGGTCCAATAATACTCGTACAATACAATAACGGCCAACAAACAACGATCAGACCTTTCGTAAATAGGTATCGACAAAAATGGACATTAAGTTTTCTCCAGATCCCTATCCCAGATCGGGCTATTCTGATCATTTTCCACTCCCTCAACCATCCCTATGCAAAAATCACAATGATCAATTAATCCGTTGCGATGTTAAAGAAATGAACCAAAAAAATACAATTTTTTCAGTTTCCTCAGGAACTGCATTAGACTTTGCTATTTTCACTGGATAAAAATTAGCATATGTTCTTCCCCGTAATACAGGCTGCCTGCATGCCAAATTTCAACAAGATTTGTCAAGGTGTTCAAGCTTTTCCTTCATTGATATCAATGGATGATATGAATGTAGTGAATACTTTTTTTGATCGATGTTCATGTTCAATCGTGGCAGCCGGTACCGCCGCAACCGCGATGTCGCTGCATTTTAAATCTGTAATATCTTCGAAAATATATGCTGTAAATGACCATATTGATCTATATTAAATGCACAATGTGTTTAAGGTACTTACTTGGATAAGGATTAATGCTGTATTGTTTAAAATCGCTTCGTAAATAAGCCATTATTTCTCGTAAAAAGTAAAGGATAAAAAATGGTTATTGTGGATTATCCCTAAGAGATAAGATTGCGGACTTTTTTGTAGACCTTTGTAAGATGTACAATACAGTAGTACATTATTTTGATCTATCCCGTAGGGTTCACCCAGCGTTTGCAATGTAAGCGCAAAAAATGTGTTTATTTACGACATCACATTAGAAACCACTAAAATTATCAGTGTTTCTCTACTATATTATGCATGTGTTAAACATACCGTTGCGCAATTTTTAAGATCTAAGCACACATAGGGACACACAGACAGCGGGAAACGACTTTGTTTTATACTACGTAGTGATGATTAAATTGGTTAAGTTATTTATGATTATTATTACTAAGCCTACGACGCGACGTCTATCTGTCTATCTGTATTCCTATTTGTCTTTTAAAGTCTGCCTATCCCTACTCCTGAAAAACTTTGCACAGGTCGGCTAATTTGTTAGAATTGAAATGATAAAAAAAATATTGAAATTTTTATTGTTTTTTTTTTTTAATTCAACTTTAGGTACAAATAATTTCCGAGGAGACTTATAGGACCTTGAAGACAGCCTTGGCAATGGTTCCCGCCTTCAGGTCATTCAGAGCGTTCTGGTATTCAGACAGTTTGTAGGTCTTCACTCCTAGGTTATCGTAGTTCAAGTATCTGAAAGCAAACAAAAAGTAAACAAAAACTGGGTACTATACAATAGGGGATCAGACTGCTAGTCATTTGAGTTACTTTTTATGATCTGTCAAAAACGATTTTTTTTTCTAAAAATGTTTGAAATACGAGTACCCACAAGTGACGTCATAGATTTTTAGCGTCATTGACAAAATTATTTTGTGAATTTGATCAATTAAAAATTGAAGACGTGATGGAAAACAAAACAAGCAACGTTTTTTGAAACTTCAAGAGGAGAGCAATTTAGGGAATCATATTTCAGAATTTATTTTTGATGCAGTCCGATCCCCTATTTTGGATAAATATTTGGTTGATATACTTTGTATCCCCGAACACTGGCTTAAAGAAAATCAAATGATGTTTAGTTTCGATAATTATAATTTGGCCTGTTCCTTCAATCGAAAGGTTGCCTAATGTGGAGGCTCACCTATTTTTCTTTGTAATAATTTAATAGCCAAAGAACTTAAAGACATGGTCAATCTTTCGGTTGAGAGAAATCATCATCATTACAACTCATATACGTCCCCACCGAGGGGCTCGAGCCTACCCTGAATCAGGGCGAGAGAGAAATGTATATACTTATTAATGTGTAATATAGATCCCAATCCCGCACACCGGCATCGGCATCTCGGTATCGGCGGGATCGAAAAAAATTACAATGATGCGGGATCTCGGTATAACGGGATCCCCCCGAATTTTAAAAGTTTTTAAGGTATAACGCAATAAAACATTCAAGCTAAGAATTAACAATTATTTATTACTCTGAACACAAATAAATTACCAATTATTATTATAGAAAGTTAATTCCAATTACTTAAATTCAAAAGAAGCAACAGTCTTTTAATTTTTAAACAACAATTGATCGCAATTGTCAATTGTCAACATCAAAATACAACATTGCCACGTTTCACAACGCAGTCGACAGCGACAGCACTCGCGAAAGGACGTGCCTGTAACGATTTTCAATCCCGCGGGATCCCGCATGCTCAATCCCGCTGCCGGCGGGATTGAAAAATCGTGCGGGATCTCGGTATTTCGAGATTACGGTATACCGAGATTGGGACCCCTAGTGTGTAAAACCCCCAAAGGATGAACATATCTTAGTTTTCGAAAATGTACACACATCAAAAGTGCCAGGGATCAAGTGTGTTTTGGAGTATTGCTGCTATTGTGATTTATTATACAGGGTGACTGGAAATTCGACCTATTTCTTGTACAGGGTTATAGTAGGGTTCATTGGTTACATTGATGTGTTCTGGCTTGAAGATAAGATAGCAAGATCCCCATGCAACAAATAACCCCCTATCAACCAGGGGTCGGAAATGAACGGTTTCCGAGATATCATGATTTTTTTTTAATTTTCAGAATTTTCACAGCAAAAAATATTTTAAAAATCCACATCTTTGTTAGTCATGCATTTGATACTTTTAATTTCTAATAAACTACCGAGCAGTTTAAGAATAAAATATGCACCTAAATACTCGTTATCTCAGAAATAATGGGTCATAAGTTGCATAAGTTTTAATTTTTTCAGATATTTTCCAAAATCGACTTAAATCATTTGAGGGGTCGGAAATGAACGGTTTCCGAAATTTCAGGTTTTTTTTAACCCTTAAGTTCCTGCCACCTGTATTTATAACGCAACTACCTGCCCGCGGTCACAGTGACTCCTACATTAAAACCGTGTTTTTTAATGTAATATGAGTCAATATTGTAACAAATAATAAATAAAACGCACTTTATGATTATAATAATGATATTGAAAAGAAAAAAACTAAATGACACAATATTTCTTTCTATGAAATGACAAAAACATAAATGCAGACATATTTCACTCAAAATTAACAATCATCTTCAAATAATGAGATTTATCAAAATAGGAACTTAAAATTACAGCAATTTGCACTTTTTTCTTAATATCTATAAACATTTGAACAAAACAAAGTTATAAAAATATAAAATATATGAAAATTTGATAAAAATTGCAGAGGGTAAAGTTCACTATTTTTCACGACAATTTTGGCACATTTTTTTGGCGCACTCCAAACAGATGGGTTTTTTACAAATAAAACACAGGTGAAATGTTTCTCCTCTACATCCGACATCTCTTCTTCCAACCATCTTGTTATATTTTTGTCGTTTTTATTCATGTTGACACTAAAACAAAACAAATACACATAATACAAAATAATCACGTAACTTCCTACGCGCGGTCACCATGACCGCGCACGAGATTGTTTTACTCACCCAAGCTAAACGCGCGCACGTGTAGCCTCGCTGAGCGCAAGCGCGACACTAACCGATAAGTAGAGAAGGTACATAGACGCACGCCAACGCGCGCAGCCGTTTAACGGAAAAAATCAAATTCAAATATTCGGCGGGGTCACGGTGACCGCGGGCAGGAACTTAAGGGTTAATTTTCTGACTTTTCACAGCAAATAAATAATTTAAAAATCTACTCATTTTTAGTCATGAATTTCATACTTTTTTAATTGCTAATAAACTACCAAGCAATTTAAAAATAAAATCATCATCGGCATCATCATCACTTACCATCAGGTGAGATGATGCCAAGGGCTTATCAATTGTGAAAAAAAAATCCGCATCAAAATACTCGTTATCTCAGAAATATTGGGTCATAAGTTGCATGACTTTTAATTTTTTCATATATTTTCCTAAAATTGACTTAAAACATTCGAGGGTCGGAAATAAACGGTTTTTGCTAGATATCAGAGATTATTTTTTTAATTTTCTGAGTTTTCACAGCTATTTTTTTTTTTTATATCTACTCATTTTTAGTCTTGCATTTGATACTTTTTTAAGTCCGAATAAACTACCGAGCAGTTTAAAAATAAAATACGCACCAAAATACTCGTTCTCTCAGAAATAATGGGTCATACATAAGTTGCATAACTTTTAATTTTTTCAGATATTTTCCAAAAATCCAATTTAATCATTCGAGGAGTCGGAAATGAACGGTTTCCGAGATCTCAGGTTTTTTTTAATTTTCTGAATTTTCACATCAAAAAAAATATTTCAAAAATCTACTCATTTTTAGTCATGCATTTGATACTTTTTTAATAGCAAATAAACTACCGAATAGTTTAAAAATTAAATCCAAAATACGCGTTATCTCAGAAATAATGGATCATAAGTTGCAAGACTTAATTTTTTCAGATATTTTCCAAAAATTGTCTTAAATCATTCTAAGAAAAATGTATGTGACTCGGCGTACAAATTAAATAATTGCTAAACTTTATAAGATTTTCAAAAAGGTACAAACATTGACCGCTTTTGTAATAAAATTAGTTTTAAAAAGGTCTACAATGTATTCGGATGGTGGAGTTTTGCAACAAACTGGTTTCCCGGAAACTAACGCGTAGTTTTTTGTTTCTAGCCAGTTTGTTTGCCTTCGTGAATATTCGGGAACTCTCGTTTGAATGTTCGGCCAATTGTGAATTAAAAAAAAATAGCAAATCATAATTAATTTGAAAGAGTAATAATCTATAATCAGATATCCAATTCTCCTGCATTAAAAAAATGATCCGTATGAGACGTAAAAAATTATGTACTGGGTAGTTGTTTTTTTATCCACAATTGATAAGCCCTTGGCATCATCTCACCTAATGGGGACGATGATGCCGAAGATGGAAGCGGACTTATCAAGATTCCCCAATGCAAAATTCAGTGCAATGCAATGGGGATCTGGCTATCTTATTTACAAGCCGGAACACATCAATGTTGTTAACACTGACGTTTGGCGGAAAGACTTAGATAAGATTGTGGTAGCTAGCCAGGCGGGCTAAGAAATTACAAGTTGACCACACCGGAAATTGAACCCGCGACCTCCTATTGTGAAGCGAATGGACTAACCATTACGCCACGGAGGCTCTTAAAGGTACCAGAGCACCACAAGAGTATCCACTTCAAAACTTACCTGTTTCCCATAGCTTGAATCCATCCAATCGCCTTGGGGAAGCTGTATGGGTTAATCTTAACCCCAATGATGGTCAGCTCTTTCTCGTAGATTTGGAAGGGGTTAACACTGAAAGGAGCAAAGTTTACTTAAAGCTGCGATTAAAGGTTCCGTAATGAATTTTTAATATAGTCTTCCAGTTTTCTATTGGTAGTTGTTTGAAAAAAATCACAGAACTAGCAAATAATGAAAAAAAAAAGGAAAATTATGGGGACCTTTCACACAGTAAAAATTTTTGTTTTTATTTGTCGTAAAAGCGGTAATATAATATATGTAAACAGGGTGCGCAGTTATAAAGTGCACAAACGAAAGGCATTGAAACCAGCCACATATTTATCTTTAAAAAAAAATAAGAAAAAAATCAAAAATAATCGGTGTTTTTCTAAAAAAAAAATGTTATCTTGGGACACTTTATGCTACTAATAATAAACGCGAAAGTTTGTAAGAATGTATAGATGTAAGTGTTTTACTCTTTCACGCAAAAACTACTGAAGGGATCTGGCTGAAATTTGGTAGGTAGACAGATTAGGACCTGGATTAACACATAGGCTTTGCGGCTCGCGCACTGCGAACACTCGAAATGTCATAGAAACGTTATCCACGCGGGTGAAGCCGCGGGATACAGCTAGTCAGTACATAAAGAAATGTTTTTCTTCGTATTTTAGAACCATGCACCATAGCTTCGGTCCGAATGACGCTGGAAAACTGAAATTTTCAGAATAAGGTTTCGTTAGCAGATTTATAAAACGTCATTATCATCATCATATCAGCCGAAAAACGTCCACTTCTGGACAAAGGCCTCCCCCAAGGATTTGCAAGATGACCGGTCCTGCGCTGCCCGCATCCGTCGGCTTCCCGCGATCTTCACCAGGTCGTCGGTCCACCGGGTGGGAGGCCCACCAACGCTATTTTTTCAGGTGCGCGGTCGCCACTCGAAAACTTTACTGCCCCAAGGGCCATCTGTTCTACGACTGCCACGTATCAATGTGTTTTCGCTGTAATGGTATGCGTAAAAGCATGTTCCTCCTCCATCCACCGTTCCGAGGAAAAAAAAACGTGGCAGGATTCGAACCACGACCTCTCGGGACATGAGGTACCGGGCCTTGCCCTGACGCTATTGACGCGCAATCGTTGTTTACTTAAAAAAATTAAATGTCACATGTAACTTACGTAGCCTGGTGTGTAGGTGGGCAGCACCCGAACAGAACATACTTGCCGCCATGCTTCAGGTATTTGAAGTTGATTTCCATCACTTTGCCCACACCTAGAACAAAAAAAACACATATTTCTAGCGCAAATTTTCAAAGCATACGAGGGAGAATTCAATATTTTTTATATTTTTTTTTATTTATTTGAGAAGGGCGAAAGTTAGATGATTTTTAATGCTTGATGACAAACCTATGCATAAATACATTTCATTTAAAAGTAAAAATAGGCAAATCAGTTGGATAGGACCTCTTATTTATTGTTCAATTTTTAGTTCAGGATAATGAGATAAACTTATGAAATTATTTTATTGTCACTGATTCTTGATAAATGTACAAATTTTGAATTAAATCTGTCCGTTAACGTGGGTCAAAATCGAGTTACAAACATACATAGGAAATCGATTTGATAAAACAGCCGAACGGACTCGTATTACATTCTATATAGATGGGAGCGCGGTGCGCGAGCCGCTAGCAGCTCGCGGGGCTGATTGATGACAAATCTGTGCAAATCGAATGCATTAGATTTCATCAATTTTTTTACTAGCTGACCAAAGTGTACAAAGGCGGCCTTATCGCTAAAAGCGATCTCTTCCAGACAACCCTTGGCAGATGAGATATATTCAAATATTTGTCATAAAACATCTGGAAATTGAAACGCGAATGTCTTAAAAACCGTGGACTCCCGCGCAACAAACATGAGGGTGATTCAGATACAACTAGATATGAGGCATCAAAAAAAATGTGGACTGATGTACCGGGTGTATAAGTGTGTGTGACCATAAGTAGATAGGTAGATACCCCTAAAAACCCAAGAGCGTCGGTGGCGTAACGGTTACGGCCGCTACCTCCTATCCGGGAGGCCGTGGTTCGAATCCTGCCACGTACCAATGTGTTTTCGAATATCGATTTCATATGCACGTTTATCCGACGCTCTTACGGTGAAGAAAAACATCCTGAGGAAACCTGCACACGCCTGCGAAGAAACTCGAAGGTTGTGTGTGAAGTCGACAAACCCGCACTGGGCCCGCGTGGTCGACTAAGGCCCGATTGCCCTAATTCAGGGTAGGCTCGAGCCCCACGGTGGGGACATGAGCTGATAAGAAGAAGATACCCCATACTCGTACTTACCAGTACAATCAATGATGACGTCGTACAGCTTCTCCTCCTTGTCAAGCACATCAGGAGCGATTAACCTGAAGCCAGTTTCTGAAAAACGAAATAATACTTCTATCCATATGCACCAGTAGTATCAACATCATCTTTAGATCAGCCGAAAGACGTCCATAAAGGCCTCCCCCAAGGATTTCCGAAACGAACGCTCCTGCGCTGCCCGCATCCAGCCAGCGGTATAATTTTATTAATAAGTTAAACAGAATTAATTCGTGTATAGAAACCGTTTACTGGCGCTTCTACTCATTCATTTATATACTAAACAACTTTTTCCAAGAACCATTTCTCAGAAAAAAAATTAGGACTCCATAGAAAGAAAAGAGGCCGATTTTTTTTTTGATAATTTACTATGTGTGGAGTATAAATTTACGGCCAAGGAGTGGAAATCCCTGCCGGCGTCTGTATTCCCCGATTCGAATAATTTAGGAATCTTTAAGACGAGAGTGAATAGGCGCTATTTGAGCTTGTGTGTTACATCCTCGGCTGCATCGGCACTTACCATCACGTGAGGTGCAGCCAAACGCACTCAATATTTTTTGAAAAGTTTGCCAGTATATGCATAATTTACAAGTTCCAGTTAACATAGGGTTGCCATCCCCATAAAAAGAATACCAAGATATTTTTTGTTTAAAAACAGGACGCAATATAAGAACAATAGTTAATAGCAATTACTCATAATGGATCAGACTGAGAAGGCTAATATGTTTGCCTCTATGTTTGCCGAAAATTCACGTCTTGATAAAGCGAATAGAATACCGCCCCAGTTATCTCCTTGTGATACTACTATGCCCCCTATTCGTATCAAGCAACAGGAGGTTCTCAAAACACTTCGCAATCTTGACGTGAACAAAGCCAGTGGACCTGACGGTATACCAGCTATAGTGCTAAAGAACTGCGCTCCTGAGTTGTCTCCTGTTCTGACACGTCTGTACCGCCTCTCTCTTGAAACAGGTATAGTCCCAAAGTCCTGGAAGCTGGCCAACGTGCAGCCGGTGCCCAAAAAAGGCAGTCGTGCTGATCCCGCAAACTATCGCCCTATAGCAATCACCCCGTAATCTGTAAGATTATGGAGCGTGTATTGAACACCCGCATTCTGGCATACCTAGAAGATAATGACCTCCTTAGCGATCGACAATATGGATTTCGCCGAGGTCGATCTACCGGAGATCTTCTAGTGTATGCTACGCATATATGGGGCGAGGCCATCGAGAAGCATGGCGAAGCTCTCGCTGTGTCACTCGACATCTCGAAGGCTTTTGATAGGGTTTGGCACGCTAGCCTTATTGGCAAGCTTCCTTCTTATGGTCTTCCTGTGGGATTGTGTAACTGGGTAGCTGATTTCCTGAGGGAACGGTCTATTCGAGTGGTCGTTGATGGCTGTTCCTCAGACCTATTGGCGATTGATGCCGGGGTACCTCAGGATTCTGTTCTTTCTGCAACACTATTTCTGCTTCCCATAAACAATCTGCTGAAACCAGGTATAATTGGTTATGCGGACGATAGCACGGTTGTAGAAAGATACCTGTCCAGTGCTAATACGCTGATTCTGAGAGAGGCCATGATAGAGCGCATAAACCTATCACTTCAGGCAGTGTCTGAATGGGGTGATTCCAACCTCGTAGGGTTTAATGCCTCTAAAACACAGGCGTGTCTTTTTTCCGCCAAAAGGAGTCCATTCACCTTGACTCCAACTCTCCGAAATGAACCGATTCAGATATCTGACCACCTGGAACTCCTCGGCGTTGATTTAATCTTAACTTCGGTCGTTACATTGAGTCCAAGGCAAAAATTGCTGCAATGAAGCTGGGAATACTCTCTAAGGTGAGATGGTACTTCACACCTGGACAGCTGCTTACCTTATATCAAGCACAGGTCCGCTCATGTATGGAGTACTGTTCACACTTATGGGATGGATCAGCCCGCTATCAGCTGGATACCTTGGACGCCATCGACCGACGCGCACGGAGACTCATTGGTGACGACGAGCTAGTCAATGACAGGCTCCAAAGCCTTGAGCATCGCCGCAAAGTCGCCTGTCTGTCGATATTCTATCGAATTCATTTCGGAGAGTACGCGCAAGAACTTCACGACCTCATTCCCCCGACTCCATTCCACCGTCGGTCAACGAGACGCAGGAAGGGGTTGCACCCCTTTGTTGTTGATGTTCCACCTTTTCGCACGAATCGTTACGCTTCTTCATTTATTATGCGTACAGCGCAAGAGTGGAACTCCTTGCCTGCGTCAGTGTTTCCCGATTCCTATAACTTGGGGATCTTCAAGGCAAGAGTGAATAGGCATTATTTGAGTCTGCATGTACCATCCTCGACTGCATCATCACTTACCATAAGGTGAGTTGCAGTCAAACGCACTCAAATTTTTAATAAAAAAAAGGACAAAGAAACTCAACTAATAGCAAAAATTAAGCTGCAGCCCCTTCATAAGCTAGGTACTGTTTTCTGATTTGTCGACAAAGTGCTAATGGCTTTAGAAGTCCCTGCCTAAGACTGTAATCTTGTGTTTGACCTATATGATGCTCTTCAATGTCTATCGCACCTCTACTGAGTATAGATATACTCGATTCTCAAATAAGACAATTCTCTTAAAACCAACTACACTATACTTAAAAAAAATCCAGGACACCCCAAAAGCAGGACACGTCCTGGGAAAACAGGACGCTTGGCAACCCTAAGTTAACAGGCCTTACACCAAATTTCCATAATCTTTTTTGAAGTTGAAATATAAAGATTGGCTTTATTTTTTTAATTGTATTTACTATGGTTTATAAGTATTAGTAGGATTTGAATAAATATAGTTAAAAAAATCACGCTTTTAAAGCAAATCTAACCAAAAAGTGAAAAATAATTCTTAATATAAGCTGAAAACAATAATGAACGAAAATTACTAGTATTATTGTGAAAAAACAGCGTGGGGCGCTTTGTGCCATATTTTTCGTATATCGAGCAACCCACGCTTTTTTTCACAAACAATAATACTAGTATTTTTCGTTCATTATTGTTTTCAGCTTATATTAAGCATTATTTTTCACTTTTTAGTTTGATGTGCTTTAAAAGCGTGTGTTTTTAGTTTTTTTAGACCGGTCCTGCGCTGCCCGCATCCATCGCCTTCCCGCGATCTTCACCAGGTCTTCGATCCACCGCGTGGGAGGCCTGCCTACGCTAAGTTTTCCGGTGCGCGGTCGCCAATCGAGAACTTACTACCCAACGGCCATCTGTTCTACGTTCCTTTCCCTCTAATATGGTTGATGGGAGAGATGGCTGACTCTCGACCGGGTGCTGTCCGTGTGAACTGGCCTACTCTTGTTAAATGCATTCAATGGTTTTTATGTATAACTTTTAGTGTCATATTGTTTTCATGTTCTAATGACATAATCTGGTTTACATCAAGGATTTAATTTTGACGTTATTAACTAATTATTGTTTATTTCTTGATTCTTCACAAATGACATTGTTATTATTATTTTATGACCATCAGAAAGAGTGTAATTTGCACCTATTATAAATAAGTATATTGAATTGAGCTATGTGCCCCACTGCCACTTCACCTAGAATATATTCTTTATTCTTTATTTTCAATTCAAATTGTCGGTCTTTTGAACAGCTCAGTGATAGTGAAATGTTTTGAACAGCTCAGTGATAGTTAAATCATAATTACCGAGTTTCTTCACGATCTCGAGGCGCGACTTGTTCATCTCGGATACGGTCACGTTTCTGTGTCCGTGGTGGTGCAGCGTGGTTACCCATAAGTTGCCTGCAAGTCAAACATACGTAACTAAGTAAGTAAGTAAATATACTTTATTGCACGCCAAAAAACAATACAGGACGTATAATTTGTAATATATATGTTATAGGCAATGTGTATAATGCAGGCATTCTATACAATACATAGGAAATGCATAGAATGCCGGGGTCGTTCAGGCAATGTATGAAATGATATTCAATGTTTAAACTATTTTACATTTTACCTAGGAAATGTATAGAATACCTAGGCATTGTATAGAATGCCGGTTGAAGCATAGGTAATGTACGTAATCGAAAAAATACGTCTGCATAGAACAAAGCAGTGCTGCGTATAACCTAACCTAACTTAACCTAACCTGGTATGTATGAAATGAATCGTATTATACACATTGCCTGAACGTTTCAGGCAATGTGAATGCCGGATTAAACATTATATAAATTAAATTTTTAAACGATCTAACTTATAATTATAACTAATAGAAGTGCTATAACTAAAAAAAAAAAAAACAAGTTTATGAACTTATTTAAATACTGAACGAAAATACATATATACAATACTAGCTGTTTTCCCGCGGTTTCATCCACGTGGACAACGTTTCTATGACATTTCGAGGGTGCGCAGTGTGCGAGCCGCAAGCGGCTCGCGAGCGTGGTAAAAAGTAGCCTATGTCTTAATCCAGGTCCTAATCTGTCTACCTACCAAATTTCAGCCAAATCCGTTCAGTAGTTTTTGCGGGAAAGCGTAACAGACAGACAGAGTTACTTTCGCATTTATAATATTAGTAGGGATAATATACGCACATACACATATATACTATAAATATATAAACACGCAAAATATCAGTGAACAGTTTCAGTAATTACAAAGCTTAAAGTCATGATCCTTGAGTCGCTAGTTGATCATCAACCTCTGAAATAAATTTTAATAGCATATGGCCGTTTGTAAACAACTCGGAATTACACGCAATTTTTAATTTTGTTGAATCAAAAAAATTAAAATTATAAACAAATAGTAACAATTCAAAACAATTGAGATTTTAATAGGATATGGCCGCTTGTAAACTACTCGGAATTACACGCAATTTTACTGTCCGGAATTTCTGAATTTCCCGGTTGGCTTGGGCGGTGAACGCTTGTGCATTTGACAGTAAAAACCCGCTTTACATTACATTTGAATTTGTAACATCAATATGAAATGGTTGTATCAAAAAAATTTAATTATAAACGAATAGTAACAATTCAAAGCAATAAATAGCCAATGAACATAAAAGTTAAAACAATATCAGATAGAACCGAAAGTGAAAAAAAAATTGAAAAATCATCCAAAATTTGTCATCATATCAGCTCATATACGTCCCCACCGAGGGGCTCGAGCCTACCCTGATTTAGCGCGATCGGGCCTTAGTCACCCTCGACCCCCAACTTTTAAACCCCACATCACCAAAGTGACCCGTAACGCCCGTTTCTACCTAGGCAGGCTTAACAGCATGATAGGTAGGCACAGCAAAATGTCCCCCTCCAACAAGCGAACACTCTTTAAGGTTTGCATCCGACCGGTAATGACATACGCGGCCCCCGTCTTTGCGCATACACTCCCAAATATCATGAACATGATCCAAGTTGTACAAAACATTTTTTGCCGTAGAGCGTTTAACGCCCCATGGTACAGCCGAAACGCCGACCTACACCGAGACATGGACATACAGACCATCCAACAATTTATCAAAGGCCTCTCCGAGAACTTCTTCAAGTCCTCGGAGACGCATCCCAATCCGTTAATTCGAGAGGCAGCGGACTATTCCCCGCCTCTCGAACTATCTAGTTATATGGTCCGTAGACCAAGACACGTACTGTCTGATCCTCCCAATTAAATTTCAGCCGACCTGAACTGCCTCCTGGTAGCCCAGGGAGGATCCGATAGTGTCACTTCTTGAATGACACAGTCCCACTCACTAACACATTAATGTGATTCTCCAAGCGGCCGCTCCCATCAGGAGCTCTCCGCACTGTCCCCTTAGTGTTAAATTTTTCGCACCCACACCCTTCCCCAAGGGTATGGGTCGCTCAGATGGGCTTTTAAGGTGGCCTATGCTGCCAAAGCCTAAGGGGGAGTTTAGTGGGTAGTGTGGTCTTGGGCCTGTGCATATTTATTCATATATACCTTATGTATATAATGGGTATGTATGCATATAGGCGCATGGCTGTGAGTCCCACATAACCAGCCGGATCTATTGGTAATTCTCCTCCTCCCCTCCACCGCAGTCCAAGGGAAAAAATAAAAAACTATCTTGCCCTCGCTGGGGCACGCACTTCGTTTTCGACTCATTAGAGACGTGATCAGTGTCTCCCGCTTTCGATCGTCAACCATCATGATGAGATACGTTTCATCGTCACTCATATTACTTTGAAATCACGAATGATCCGCAAAGTAACCATATTCAATTCAAGTATGTCAAATCAGTTACCAATATTTACCGGAAGTATGCCGTGATTGGTCAAAAGCTAGAGCAAAAGTATGACGCTCTCTCTCACTAGATGCTGTGCATCGTTACATGCCGAATATATTATATATATTATCGTGTGTTTTGTTTGAGTTCACATTAATCTCGTTTAATAATACTACTCATAACATTATGTTTATCACTGAATAACAAAACACGATAATGTTGAATGCCAATGTCAACAAAGCTGATAATAAACGTTAATAGTTTCGTAGCTGGTTTTCTTTTATTCACAATTTGTAAGCCCTTGGCATCATCTCACCTGATGTTAAGTGACGATGATGCTGAAGATGGTACAATATTGTAAACACTCATTCTGATGTTTGGCGACAAGACTTAGATAAGATGGTGGTAGATAGCCAGGCGAGCTTAGAAAATCCCCTACCTCCAACTTACCGAGTCTTACAAAGTTGACCCCGCCGGGAATCGAACCCGCAACATCAACTGCCACTCCCCTTCCCCCGCCCCCCCCCCCCCCCCCCCCGCCTTGACCGTCGCCCCCATCACGATTGCCTTGTTCACAATCGTCACTTACCATCAGGTTAGATGATGCCAAGGGCTTACCAGTTGTCGGTAAATAATAATAATAAAGTCCTTATAGTTATGAGGAATTTCAAAATTACCGTGGGTTTGCTAAGACAAGAGTTTTCCAAAAATTATCACTTAAAAACTTAATATTTAGAACACGACTCATTTGTAGGAAAAATAATCTAAGCAAACTCGCAGTAGTTTTGAAATTCAAGGACACCCCACGCGATAGGGTACGTAAACAAAAAAAATACTCCTACTTTACATGTAGAGAAGGTATTCTTATCAATTTATTACAGATATTACTCCTTCAAAACTTCATAGGGGTCACCAGAGATATGTTAATATAAGGGGAGGTAGATAGGTTACATGCGTCCAAAAAGTGAAGCAAATAATATGATGCCAATTGGCATCTCTTTTCATAATAGCATTCGGTGCAACGGAAGCGAACTACCTATAATATTGTGTGTGTAAATGGGTTCGATTTTGTAATGTTGTTTATTAGTGCTTAACCCATCTATGGGGTCACAGATTTTTACAACCATAAGTACCAAATTTCAGCGTCATATCTTTAATAGTCTTTGAGCAAAACGGCTGTTACATACCGACAGATAGACAAACAGACAGGCAGACGGTATAAGGGTTCCTAGCTTGACTACGGAATATTAAAAAAAAGTTAATTAATAAAAAACAAAAAACCCAACTGCGTAAAAAGTAAACTTTGAAAAGTTAATTTAAAATAAAAAAGAAATAAATAAAAACTAAAAAGAGAAAAACAAGTCTTGGAGTCTATTTCATAAAGCTACAAGTTACAATTTTTACAGGTGTAAACTGGCAACACTGGGCACATGTATGGGATCTGACAGTAGTGTGGCCAGTTCACACCTGTAAAATTGGGAAAATATGATCCGGTCTAGAATTTTAAATGGGTCCCGACTGTAAAAGTTGCTATGTACCGCATTATAATTAATTATTTGTTTTATGTGTCTATCGATCACAAAACTATTTCATTGTGTACTTATTCAATATTATTTAATAGAATTATAGACTACGGAGGCCGGTTTTATAAAGCTACACGTTACAATTTTACAGGTGTGAACTGGCCACACTACTGTCAGATCCCATACATGTGCCCAGTGTTGCCAGTTTACACCTGTAAAAATTGTAACTTGTAGCTTTATGAAATAGACTCCAAGACTTGTTTTTCTCTTTTTAGTTTTTATTTATTTCTTTTTTATTTTAAATTAACTTTTCAAAGTTTACTTTTTACGCAGTTGGGTTTTTTGTTTTTTATTAATTAACTTTTTTATTTTAAACTTTTTAGTGAGAAGTATAAAATGGTAAATTTCGTAATCTTGTCATTTCATTGAGGGAGTTAATATCGTGGGGATTATTAAGTAGCATGCGGTGGTCTAAAGTACTGATTATTAATCCATCTAGGGACCTAACCCGGCTCAAAGCTACATAGGCTTGACCTTTCGCAAAAATGCGTGAACTTAAATCGACCACAGCTCGGTCCAAAGTAGTTCCTTGTAACTTATGTACAGTTACACCCCAGCACAATATCAATGGCAACATTTTTCGCTCTATTTTGCCCTGTCCACGAAGTGCATCGAATTCTGTCGTCGATGGTTCGATTCTGACTCCCACTCCAGGGACATTGTTTTTAATAGCTTTGTCGTCAAATTCCACATAAACAGCCTGTGGCAATTCTCCGGGTTCCATCTGGTCTCTTCGAAGAGCTGGCCACTCAATTGTCCTAATAACTCCCATTGCTCCGTTGACAAGACCGTGGTTAACATTCAAATTTCTTCGCAACATTACTCGAGATCCTAACCCGATTGTCAATTTTTTAACGATTCCTCCTGTTTTATGAGGGTCATCAGAAACATATACATCTTTCGGTTTTTGACCATATGTCTTTGTTTCGACTGATATATCAACTGCATGTAATTTATATAGTTTTGTTGTCTTTTCCAGTATGAATGTCATTTTTTGATTGTGTTCATCAACCTGTTTAGTAGTTGGAATTATCGTATGTCTTCATTGAGCTCGCTTACGTCTACTCGTCGGCTATCTAATATCTCCAATTGTTGCATTGTTAGCTGTCCGACTCTAAGACTGTTTAATATATCCACAAATGTAGTGTCATGTCCTTGTCTCATATTTTGTGGTAATTCACAGAAATCAAATAGATGCCAGAGGTTGACTTCACCTGTTAACGTCGTAGGTTGACGAAAGCAATAAGCCCCCCAGTTGTTTTGGACACAGGTGGCAATTGCATTAGATCGCCAAATAAAATCATATTACAACCACCGAAGTTGATTATGTTTGATTTGCTGAAGACGTAGATTAATATTCCGTAGCGTTAGGTATGGCACCATTGAAATCTCATCTATTATCACCCAATCTAAAGATCTCCATCTTTGTCGTTCTCTTTGAAGGCGTTCGCCAGTTAAAGGTCGCAGGCTTTCTGGTCTACCCTTTTCTATTGGAAGTGCAAAGGTCGAATGAAGGGTACTGCCACCTATCAATCGGGCTGCTACACCAGTAGGTGCAGCCACGATGATAGCTTTTTCATGCATACGATTACAACGGAGCCTCCTTACTTCTTCTACGATTAACTTTAGCGTAAACGTTTTTCCAGTTCCGGCTCCACCAGTAACAAACATTCTAAGAGGATGATTATCATCGTTTAAAAGTTTCTGAGACACTCTTCTGAAAAGCTGTCTTTGCTGAACGTTCAACGAGGAAACAGCTCGTTGGAATTCTTCATTAGAAAATCTTGTATCAGCTACATTTTCTTCTAACTCTTCTTCTTGTTCTCCTTGATTGATCAATACACAATCATCGTTGTCCATTCTCAAAGACATTAGTGTATCATTATCCTCATTATGTTCTACACATATTAGCCGCTGCATTCTCTGCCACAAGACGGCTAATAGCCTGTTGAATTTTCGTTTCCCACATTGACATCGTTTCTGCATTGTAGCGATGTTGTAATGACCGTAGTAAATGCCTTTTAGTCATAAAAGCTTCTTTTGCAGTTTCAAACCCATCCAACAATTCTTCTTCTGCTCTAAAAGGAACATGTGCTACCAACAGAGAATAATAATAAGCCTCTGGATCTGAAGAAGCCGTATAATATCTGGTCCGTAAAATTGCGGGACGAGTTCTAGCTTTCATTCGCCCTGCATTATCCAATAACGTGATAATTCTCTGTCGAGTTACGGCATTCTCATCATCAACCGCGTAAGCATCGGCATAATGTAATTTATTTTATGCGTTGGTGCATTATGAGGTAGCTGGCGCCATCTATGGAGGAATAGCGGTAAACTTATGGTTCTTCCGTTACATTATTATTTACTAGCTTTTGCCCAAGACTTCTAGTGGAATTTGGGTATCGCTGTTCTCTCGGGAAATGTGTATTTTTCTGGGATAGTAAAAAGTTGCCTATGTATGTCACTACTAGGCCCTCTAACTATCTCTGTGCAAAATCACGTTGATTTGTTGCTTCGTTGCAATCGTTGCAGCGTGAAAGAAGGACACACCACAAACACACTTTCACATTTATAATTATGGATAAATAAAAAAGACAGGGGCCAACCGATTGTATACCTAAGAACTTTATTACAGCTTTGTTAATATAAGTATTGTTGACAATTTAAGTGAGAATGGTTGCTAACTATCTTTAAACCTTTATAGATCCAAAATGGTTATTCGAAATGAAAAATGATATGGGAAACCTAAAGTTTATTTTCAAATACCTATTCAATGATACCCTACTTAACATAGTTCGTCAACTTTCACTTTTTTTGTTTTCACAATATGGCGTCTGGTTGCCGCCATATTGAATTTTGATTAATGTCATGTCTTTAGTGACACTCACAAGATTAAGACAAATCGATTGACGTAAGAATCATGAAAATCGGCCCACGCGTTTGGTCTCTAGAGTGCCACAAAGGAACAAACATACATACATACATACATATATACATATATAGGCTGATAAACACATTACCCTCCTTTGCGTCGCGCAGTCGGGTAAAAAGAGGTGCCTTGCAATGGAACATTGCTTAAATCGACTGCTACAGAAGACGTATATTGTCTATACCTTATACCAATTAAAAAAAGCACATGTTAACAAACTTAGTAGTGATTTCACAGTTTCAAATGTCAATTCCATAGTACTTTTGTTTAGCTTTTTTTTATTGGTATTAGGTAGATAAAAATGATGATGATTAAAAAATAAAAATCAAACACATACCAATGATGCCAGCCCCAACAACAAGGATATTCTGACCAACCGAAAGAGGCGAGGCTCTGTCGAAGCCGTGGGACACGCAGGAATATGGCTCGCAAAGACCACCTGAAAAATATCAAGAATTACTAACTACCTTAAGAAATTCCTAACATCCCGTCATTCTTAGGGCATGGTTAATTTTTGAAACTCCGAAAGGTTGGACCATACTCCACCCACGAAGACCAGGATCGGCTTGGTGGAGGTTGTAGGTCATTTTTTATACGCAATTGGTAAGCCCTTGGCATCATCTCAGTTTACTATAAATAACTTAGTCTTAAGGCCCAGTGGTATTTAAAAATCTAACTTTGTCTTTTTATTTTACGTGTAAAGAGGGAAGAAAATAACCACACTTTTGCACTTTTTCTATGTTTTTGTTTTTATTTTTATCATATTTATCTTAAATAAAAATACATTCTATGTTTTTCCTTCAGTCACCTATGAACTTTATTTTAGTAAATAAATCATATTATCAAATTACTTATTTTAAAAATAAAACCAAAAATAGACGATAAAATGGCTCGAAAAGAGGTACCTTTGCGAAATTATTCTATCGAGCCAACTTTATTAAATCGTGTTTCCAGTCGATATAATCCCTCGTAACTATTCTCAATAATACCAATATGTTTTCCTAGATTTTAAATTTACTGTTAACTACTTCAAAATGAATTCTTCTTCTTCTTCTTAGCGTGTCGA
Source organism: Coleophora flavipennella (assembly GCA_947284805.1). Lineage (NCBI taxonomy): Eukaryota > Metazoa > Arthropoda > Insecta > Lepidoptera > Coleophoridae > Coleophora > Coleophora flavipennella. The sequence goes on from OX369253.1 coordinate 4,218,417, forward strand.
TGGCAGACACTACACTGTAGCAGCCCAGAATTTGGCTTAAAAAAAATGAATTCTAAAAACCTGTTTACGTGGATTTTTAAGTACCACTGCACCTTAAACACAATAAAAGACCAAATGTATTAAATTCACATTACCTATTGTTACTGAAGTAAACAACAATGTATCTTTAGCTGGTAATATATTAGAATTTGTTTATCAAAACGTGTTTCTAGGATTAACTGTAGATTCAAAGCTTCAATGGGCCCGCATAAAGAAACGCTAGCAGGCAGGCTTAGCTCAGCCGCATACTGAGCCAAAAAATCCTCAAGGGTCCTTACAGATATCGATACCGCAAGACTGGTATATTTTAGCTACTTCCATAGTGTTATGTCTTATGGGATAATTTTGTGGCGACATGCAGCTGATATAAATACTATATTTGTGTTGCAAATAAGAGTGCGCTCTCGTGAGTCGCTACGAGATAAGTTCAAACATATTAATATAATGACTTTCCCGTGTCAGTAAATTTATGAAAATATAATGAATGCTAGTAAAAATCTGCATCTCTTTTCACTGAATAGTGACAGGCACAGTCGTAATATTCGGAATAGGAATAAACTTCAAGTAACTTATACCAGACTTATCAAAATCAATAGGTCCTTCGTGGGACAATGCACACTCATGTATAACAAATTACCCAATCATGTCCTAAATTTGTCTTAAAAACAGTTTAAAAATTGTGTCTAAAGAACTCTTTGTAAAAAACAAAAGTTCAAAAAAACTAAAAACCGACTTCAAAATGAAATTCACTCAAAAGTATGAAATAATATTATTATACTTAAATACACACACAACATTAACAAACAATAACGAAATCAAAGGTGAGTACGAATTAAATTAGGGGCTTTAAATTTGTTTTGAGGTCGGTACCTACACACAGTTACTTACGTATCAAATGTTTTAGTTTCAATGGCATTGTTGACACCGACCTCAAAAAAAAATTTAAGCCCCTAATTTGATTCGTACCCACCTTTGATTTCGTTATTGTTGGTTAATGTTGTGTATTTAAGTATAATAATATTATTTCATACTTTTGAGTGAACTTCATTTTGAAGTCGGTTTTTAGTTTTTTTAACTTTTATTTTATTATCTTTATTTTTAGTGATAATGCTATCTATCTAACAACGTTAAACCAAAACACCTACTCACCAATAGGAATTATCAAATCATAATACTGTGTTTCATTAACAGATACAAAGTCCTGTGGCTTCCATCATCATCTCAGCAGATGATGATGGACGATTCAACTCCTTTTTACTAAAGGAGTTAATCGTCCATCATAAGCTCATCTGAATAACCTGAAAGAATAAAACCTATCGGTCTATGCATACCTACGTATATATCTATGTATAATATTGAAAGAATTTTCCTCCAACTCCTAACCGTTAAGGAGTTGTACCTTTCTTCATCAGTTTATCAACATGAGATGATGACTAACAGACCCAAGTATTTAATAGCTTTAGAAAACATATGAATCACGTAATAAGTGCCTACGTAATGAGTAATTTGAAGGTTGCTCTCGATTTCCCTGGGATCCCATCATCAGATCCTGACTTGGTGACAGTGGGACCCCCTCGGGAGTATACTCTTTCGAATGAAAAAAGAATTTTGAAAATCGGTCCACAATTGACGGAAAAATCGGTGAACATACATTAAAAAAAATACAGTCGAACTTAGTACCTCCTCCTTTTTTGAAGTCGGTAAAAATGTTATTATAAGACATCCGAATATTTAAGTGACAAAAATGTATGGGTAGACAGTGTTTCTTCTATCAACGCTACTAATCATGTTTAATATTAATAAAATGATGGGTGACCAATCTAAGAATTGACGTGGAAGCGACAAGATATGACAAGTCTAGTAGTTCTTTTAATTAATATTTTTATCTTAGCATTGACATGAGTGGTGCATGTTCGCATAATTAATTTTTGTGCGAATGGTGGCATTCCTTTCCCTCTAGGTAAATGGTTGAGGTGAGCGATGGCTGACTCTCGCTATTATACTCGTGACCGGGTGCTGTCCGTGTGAACTGGCCTACTCATGTCAAAGGCATTAATGAAATTTGTATAACTTCTCGTGTCATATTGTTTTCAAGTTCTAATGACATAATTTGTTTTATATCAAGGAGTGAATTTTGACGTTTATAACTAATCATTGTTTATTTCTTGATTTTTCACAAATGAAATGTAATTACTATGTTATGACTATCAGAAACAGTGTAATTTGTACCTATTTTGAATCTTAAATCTATATCCTTAGTGAATGCAATTTAATGTGATATAATCTCATGATCACACTATTGTCTTCAGACTGTTTCGTCGTCCTACTTTAACATCATCACACTCCATCATCAATACAATTATCATCAGTCATCAACCTTGTTCAGTGGAGATCTCTGTCGGCAGCAAGTAGACCTGGTTCTGCGGCGCGCGCACATACTGCGCCCAACCTCCATCCTTCCAGACTCCTATAGTGCTGTTGATGCCAGCTACCAAACAGTACTGGTAGTTGCCGCTGCGGCAGTATTCGCAGAGATGGCAGGAGCTATAAAGAAAGGTTCGATTGAAGTTGCACTGAGGCTGAACAAATGACGCATGTCCACAAAAACAAAACAAACAAACAACAAGTTATGTAAGCTATGTGATCTTAGTATCTAATCGTCACTTATCATCAGGTAATATTATATTAAGGGCTTAGGTGGATTAAAAACAGTATAAGAAACACAGACTTGGACAGAAGGATACGCCCGTCTCCATATTTATCTCAGATTTTCTTCATAGAAGCAAAAAGTAGCACCATCTGACATAACTCGTACGAACTAGCGTGGGCGAGAGTTGATGTGAGTGCCGCGTTAAAAGAACCTTGGTAGAATTGTCGTTTTAAAAATTGTTTATTTAATTTGTTTACAAGAAAAAATACAATGTAAGGTTATTTAACGATGATACGACATCCCATGTTTCTTTTTAGCCTTTTCCATGATTTTTACAGCCGCTAACAATACAATAATACATTTTTATATGGAATATCTTTCCACCGCACTGTACAATTTCCCGCAGACGACTGAGTCGCGAGTGTGCGAAACTTTCGATTTTCGCACCAATTCGCTGGGAACATTAGTTGCACGCGTTGGCCGGGTCCTTACGTCAGTAATATATGTCATTGTTAAGAAATAAGCTTGTCCGAGAGACTGAGAATCAAGAAGTATTCCTTAATATGATATGTCAAGTTTAGTTATCATAGCCCTGCACTTCAAATCCAAGTCTTGATAGGTGTGCATGAAAGGACGCACGCACTGTTCCATCGGAAAGCTTATCTGTTATCGCGGTCACACTTCGCGGTAACACGTCATCGCGGGTGACGCTAAGTGCGACATAGCAGCCGTACACGTGCCACACGATATTATCTAGTCCAGAAGCTCGTTTTTTTTAAAGGACATGCTTGTTGTTGGCCGTTGAGCTTTTAGAACTTCACCGGATAGGGGAGGCGAGTGCTTAGGGCACTGAAACCTTAAAACCAAAAAGGTACAACTCTCCAAGGGCAACCAGGTGGGCACGGAACTCGGGTTAGATCGTTACTAGGAGAGTGGAGGATCGGAGAGAATAATAGGCAGCCAGAGGTTACAAGGGGAGGATCGGAGAATACAAAAGCTCACAGGAAACCGCTGGATTTGTATGATTATATGAGCGCTACGTGGAGATCATTGGCAGAGGCAGCTTGCTGCATTCCGGAGGGTAGGTCGAGATAGCCAATTTAGGTCCTCGGGGGCCGACAAAGCACTTAAGTCTCCCCTGGCACAGTATGAGACTAAGAATAGTCATAATACTGTGCCTCTGTCGTCAACATCCCGTACCGCCCTCTCTGCTTGAACACGGGTCGTTTCTCAAGCCTCGAAGGTCAGGCCATACTCCAAACAGAGGTTTGATGGAGGTTGTAGGTCTAGTAACGGACCCCACTGCCAGAAGTTTTTCAAGCGGCCTATATAAGGCATACGACATGGCTTAACAACTGCTATCTAGGGACAGCAACCGGCACCAACGACTTAACGTGCCTTGTAAAGCACGAAAACACTCGAGGAAAATGCCACTAACAGTCAAACCCATTTAAAAATTAGGGGTGAACTGTGTCTGAGCCACGGCCGCTTAACTTTGGAGATTCGTGAATTTTATACAATCAATCCAATCAAGTGTATGTTAAAAACAAGCAAATTTCAAGTGGACTCGACTAGTACATAGTTCAGGATTTGCATTTTTAGCAGAATTTCGAAAATTTTTCTAAAGGCCATATTTTACGAAAGGCTTAAGTTACAACACTCAGGTATCTTATTTTGGCACTTTAGGCGCAATGCTTATGCCTCACTTTGCTATATCTCTCCTAGTTTTCCAGAAAGAACTACGTACATTATTTTCGTGACGAAACTTTGTGTAAAATAACCCCGTCAGATCTTAAAGATCATCATCATATCAGCCGAAAGACAGCCACTGCTGGACAAAGACCTCACCCCAAAGATTTTCACGACGACCGGTCCTGCGCTGTCCGCATCCAGCGGCTTCCCGCGACCTTCACCAGGTCGTCGGTCAACCGTGTGGGAGGCCTGCCTACGCTACGTCTTCAGATGCGCGGTCGCCACTCGAGAACTTTACTGTCCCAACGGACATCTGTTCTATGAGCTATGTGCCCTGCCCACTACTAGATACTTAAGTTTAGCAATCCTGTGAGCTATGTCGGTTACTTTGGTTCTCCTATGGATCTACTCATATCTGATTCGATCACTTAGGGAAATACCGAGAATATCTCGCTCCATTGCCCTTTGGGTGACCTTGAGCATTCATATAAATACCCTTGAGCCTAAAGATGTTTCATCAAATTCACGTCAAAAAGGCCTGCGTGTCAAACTGTGAACTTTTTCTGGCTGAAACATCAACTAAACAGCGACTAGACTCTTAAACAAATAACTAAGTAGTCGCCTTGAGCCGGTAGACAAAATCTTTAAGTCAACGCAGTTATAGAGGCGTAATCGACATCAGCCGATAGGTAGGTAAATCGTTTTATTATTATTATTTTAGAATATATTAACGTCTCTGGGTACGAGCCCTTTTGAGATAGTCTTCAATAGTTCATCATCATTTTGTAATGCTAGTGCTGTTGCATTACAAATCTTCTGTGGAGTTCTCTAAAACATTTACAGCAACCTCATTCTGAGTATTTCTGAGGTAGACCACCCGGTTGCAGTACTACAAGTGCACCCAATGAAAGCCGGGTATTCACGTCTTCCCTTATTTTATTTCCTGTTATCCACATTTTCTTCATCATCTCCAAAATGCACCACTTTTTGAAGCAAATTCTAGCAAAAAATCAATTGACACAAAAATAAAATAAATCTATAAAAAAAACATTTTTAAACTACAATATATTTTATATTACTCCAAGGTTGATTTTAGAATTCTAGTCGCTATTTCGTCGATGGGTTGTAATTATGGTGAAGAAGACTCACCTGTTAGGATCAACCACGACCTTCTGCCCTTTCTTGAAGATAGACGCTTTACCAGCTTCCCACACTTCTCCACTGAACTCGTGGCCTAAAGCTAGACGCTCTTTAGAAGCTGGAAACTCTCCCTGAAAAGATTTGGTCGTTATCAATTATTATGGCTATTTTTTTTATTATAACTGTAAATTAAAAATAGTTAAGATAAGATAGCTAGCTCCCCATTACGTTGGGGAATCTCGGTAAGCCTGTTTCCATCTTCGGCATCATCGTCACTTACCATTAGGTGAGATGAATAGAATAGAAAACAATTATTTATTTACCTTTAAATAAGGTAAGTATTCAAAAGGTTTTACAATATTATTAGGATAACTGCATTGCCACTTACCATCAGGTGAGGTGCAGCCAAAGGCGCAAAATTTTTTTTAAACAACAAAAACTTATTTAGCTATATTAGTTATATTAGCATGCAAATATTAATTATGATTGGGTGTAGTACAAAGAAAATAATAAAGTAAGCACAAATTATAAATTAACACTTCTCAAATTCAAAAGACAATTTGTATTCCTATAAGAATCTGTACATATTATAACATTACAGATTAACATTACTTAAAGCTTAGAAAGACAAGATACTACTACAACTTTGCTCCACCAAAAAGAGCATAAGCTCTTAAATTTGAAGAAGAAGAAGCTTTAGAAAATCGTCAGTGGAATAAATTTTCAGAAGAAGCTACTCAACTCTGTTGTCATATACTTGTTAAAGGGTATTTCTCGAATCGAACGCGGTAATTTATTGTAAACTATGTAGTCCATCCCTAACATTTTTTTTTCTAAAATCGCGTTGTTTCGAGAATTTTATTCATACATAACTTACCTGTGTCATAATTCCTCCTATTTCGAACTAATACATCTTTTGACTTTTCTGAAAATACTAGTAGATTTTGTTTTACTAATTTTGCTATTTTATTGTATTTGAATACGCGGTAGTGGCAGTATTTTGGCAGTATTTCTAAATAGGTGCATATACGAAACATCTTGTGAAACACTGAATATTGGACGGATTCTAACGTTTTAAGCATAGTCAATTATTTTACTTAAATTAATAACCTGTATGATGTGCAGATCCGTGCCGCACACACCGGAGTAGTGAACCTTTACAATGACGTCATCATCATTGACGAGCTTCGGTATCGGGTAGCTCTTCTCAAACTTAAGTGTTAAGTTTTTGCCATCGAATACTACAGCCTCCATTGTTGATTCTGAAAAAAGGCGAATTTAGTTAACATCTTGAAAAACACATTTCGCGAGTGATTCTAAATGTTACACCAGGCAATCTGCTATCTATCTCCTGGATAGCACTGTTGATTTTGTGTAAGACTGATATAGGTATAGTGAAGGAAAACATAAAGAAACCTGCACACCTACGATAACTAGATGTGCCTGAACGATCGCGTAGCAAATGTCCGTGGTATAACATAACACACGCGTGGCAGGCCGTCAAATTCGTGCGCATCTCGCAGCAATGCGTAGGGCGTCGTTGACGTGGAGTACGGGCAGTGTAGCGGGACAGGGTAGCACGGGTCGCTGCGGCAGTTATTTCTATGCTACTAGCTGTTTCCCGCGGCTTCGCCAACTCAGATCCCGATGAAAAAAAATCTGTACTTATTCTCAGACCTACCGAATATACACTGAAAGTTTCATGGAACTCTGTCCAGCCGCTTTGAATAGAAAGTACAAATAATCTTTGGGATTTTAGTAAATTTGTAGATATTTGCACTTTGACAGCTTTATTTTAAAACGTCCTTCAAAAAATTAGCAAGTAGGAGTACTTACCGTATAGGTGCGTCCGTTGTGCTAGGCGATTGCTATCTCAATAACTTCACAATAACCAATTTAACTGTTTTGACATGATAGTAATTATGATAAGATAACCCGTAGGTTAAGTATACTTAGTAAATCGTGGTTGCTATCAACCACAAGATTTATGAAGTATACTAGTATTGTTAGTATCTCTATTGATAGGGTAAGAATTTAACCGCCTCCGTGGCATAATGGTTAATCCATTCGCTTCATACTAGGAGGTCGCGGGTTCGATTCCCGGTTAGGTTGGTGGTAGGGCATTGTCATAGCTCGCATGGCTAGCTACCACCGTCTTACGTAAGTCTTGCCGACAAACATTAGTGGCAACATCATTGATGTGTTCCGGCTTGAAGATAAGATAGCCAGATCTCCATTGCGTTGGGGAATCTTGGTAAGCCCGCTTCCATCTTCGGCATCATCGTCACTTACCATCAAGAGACAACCCTTATTAATAGTCTGAGCTAAACGGCTGTGACATATCGACGGACAGACTGACAGACAAACGGACAAATGGACGGACATGGCAAAACTATAAAGGGTTCCTAGCTTGACTACGGAACCCTAAAAATGAGCCCAAGTTTTGTGCAGAACATAAACGTAATAAAACGTTGCTAAAAATTGTGCAATGCATACTCGAATACAAGTCATCAATATTTTTTTTACATAGTACAATCTATCAATAAATCTGTTTTGAATGTATGACAGCCGCTCCAAACCCTGATAACATAATAAGATATTGTCCACTCTACGTTATCAGAACTTATATAATTTTACCGTCAATGATACCTTAGTTGGATCAGCTGTTTTACTTTTATGACCATATTCTTAAGGCGAAGTATTGATTGGAACCGTTGTCTCTGTCTTTTTCTTTACGTGTAAAGAAATAAAATAACCACACTTTTTCAATTTTTCAATGGTTTATTGTTTCAATCATAAACTACAATGAAAGTATAAAAAATAATAACATTACTCACTTTGTATTAATTACCTACGTTACGCTGCGCAGAGAAGCCCAAAAAAAACCTAAAGACTTCTTAAAGGTACTTTAATTACTGATTTATAGTAATTACAAAGAATTAAATTAACTTATGAGCTAGCTATGCTCTATTCAGTCCGAAGTATGGAATTAGAATGACCAATTATTATTCTTAAATACACAACATTAACCAATAATAACGAAATCAAAGGTAATAACGAATTAAATTAGGGGCTTACAATTTTTTTTTGAGGTCGGTACCAGCATACAGTTACTTACGTATCAAATGTTTTAGATTCGATGGTTTGCTGACAACGACCTCAAAAAAAATTGTAAGCCCCTAATTTAATTTGCACCCACCTTTGATTTCGTTATTGTTGGTTAATGTTGTGTATTAAGTATAATAATATTATTTCATACTTTTGAGAGAATTTCATTTGGAAGTCGGTTTTTAGTTTTTTTATACTTTTATTTTTATTTTCTTTATTTTTATTGATAATGCTATGTATCTAACAACGTTAAACCCAATCACCTATTCACCAATAGGAATTATCAAATCATAATACATGACAGGACTTTGTATCTGTTAATGAAACACATTGTGTTTCATTAACAGATACAAAGTCCTGTGGCTTCCATCATCAGCTCATCTGAATAACCTGAAAGAATACAACCTATCGGTCTATGCATACCTACGTATATATCTATGTAAAATATTGAAAGAATTTTCCTCCAACTCCTAACCGTGTACCTTCCTTCATCAGCTTATCAACATGAGATGATGACTAACAGACGCAAGTATTTGAATAGCTTTAGAAAACATATGAATCACGTACTACGTACACTGAAAAAAAAAATCGGTAATACTAACCGAAATTTCATTAAAAAGAACTGTTTTGTCCAGTAAAACTGGAGCCAACTGAAAGAAACAGTGATTCTGACTGAAAGAAAACAGTTAAGTCCTTACGGTTAATTTAACTGTTAAAGTCAGTAAAGTGAAACAGTAAAAACACACAGTAAGAGGAAACAGTAAAAACACACAGTAAGAGGAAACAGTAGCGCTTACTGATCGGTAAGCAGTAACTACTACTGTTTTAATCAGTAGCGCTTACTGATCGGTAAGCAGTAACTACTACTGTTTTAATCAGTAGCGCTTACTGATCGGTAAGCAGTAACTACTACTGTTTTATGAATACTTACTACTGCTTCTTAACAGTACTGGGCACTGCGTGGAGATGTGATTACTACTGTTGAAAACAGTGCCAGCTACTGTTGTTTAAGTAGGTAATACTGTTTGTCAACAGTAGTGGGTGCTGGATAGAAACGTTATTACTACTGTTGAAAACAGTGCCAGCTACTGTTGTTTAAGTAGGTACTACTGTTTGTCAACAGTATTGGGTGCTGGATGGAGACGTTATTACTACTGTTGAAAACAGTGCCAGCAACTGATGTTTAAGTAGATAATACTGTTGGTCAACAGTAGCGGGTACTGCGTGAAAACGTTATAACTACTGTTGAAAACAGTGCCAGCTACTGTTGTTTAAGTAGGTACTACTGTTGACGAACAGTAGCTGGCACTGTTTTAACGTTATTACTACTGTTGAAAACAGTGCCAGCTACTGTGCCGTAAGTAGGTACTACTGTTGACGAACAGTAGCTGGCACTGTTTTAACGTTATTACTACTGTTGAAAACAGTGCCAGCTACTGTGCCGTAAGTAGGTACTACTGTTGACGAACAGTAGCTGGCACTGTTTTAACGTTATTACTACTGTTGAAAACAGTGCCAGCTACTGTGCCGTAAGTAGGTACTACTGTTGACGAACAGTAGCTGGCACTGTTTTAACGTTATTACTACTGTTGAAAACAGTGCCAGCTACTGTGCCGTAAGTAGGTACTACTGTTGACGAACAGTAGCTGGCACTGTTTTAACGTTATTACTACTGTTGAAAACAGTGCCAGCTACTGTGCCGTAAGTAGGTACTACTGTTGACGAACAGTAGCTGGCACTGTTTTAACGTTATTACTACTGTTGAAAACAGTGCCAGCTACTGTGCCGTAAGTAGGTACTACTGTTGACGAACAGTAGCTGGCACTGTTTTAACGTTATTACTACTGTTGAAAACAGTGCCAGCTACTGTGCCGTAAGTAGGTACTACTGTTGACGAACAGTAGCTGGCACTGTTTTAACGTTATTACTACTGTTGAAAACAGTGCCAGCTACTGTGCCGTAAGTAGGTACTACTGTTGACGAACAGTAGCTGGCACTGTTTTAACGTTATTACTACTGTTGAAAACAGTGCCAGCTACTGTGCCGTAAGTAGGTACTACTGTTGACGAACAGTAGCTGGCACTGTTTTAACGTTATTACTACTGTTGAAAACAGTGCCAGCTACTGTGCCGTAAGTAGGTACTACTGTTGACGAACAGTAGCTGGCACTGTTTTAACGTTATTACTACTGTTGAAAACAGTGCCAGCTACTGTGCCGTAAGTAGGTACTACTGTTGACAAACAGTAGCTGGCACTGTTTTACCGTTATTACTACTGTTGAAAACAGTGCTAGCTACTGTTGCTTACGTAGGTACTACTGTTTGTCAACAGTAGTACCTACGTAAGCAACAGTAGCTGGCACTGTTTTCAACAGTAGTAATACTGTTTGTCAACAGTAGTGGATACTGCGTGGAAATGTAATTTCTACTGTTGAGGAACAGTACCACCTACTTACTACTCTTGGATAAGTAGAAGTTATTGTTTCTCAACTGTAGAAATGACATCCATGCAGCACCCACTATTTATGAGAAACAGTAATACTACTGTTCCCCATGAGTAGCATAAACTGCTTTTTAAGAGGCTGCACAGTGAGCTCTAGCGAAACTTCTAAAAAATAACTATTTGCTACTATCACAATTTATTTTAAATCTAATTACACGATTATTGCTTTATAGTTTATTGGTAAATCTCAATAAACTATACCACAAACTCAAAAACTGTATACAATTAAATAGGTTTTTGATAAATTGTGTTTATAGCGAATAAAATTTTATAAATTTTATTTTTACGTGGCGCTGGGGTCACAATGGAGCCTCTTAACAGTATCAGCTGAAAGTTAAATAACACGAAGCATGAAAAATGTGAAGGCCTTGTAAATAAAACCTTCATTTCGGTACTGCATTATATTTTTATTAGAAAAATACAAAAAAGACAGTGTCCCATATTGACTTCAAAGACTTATTTGTAGATAATAGGTGAAATAAAAATTAATGCTATCAACATTATAATAATAGGTACTTATCCTTAAAGTTACTTTTAAAATAATTTTATTTTACATGTAAATACTTACATGACAAGTAGGTACTATTGAAATTTTATTTACAAAATCGTTTCTATTCTATTTAAAAAAAAAATTAATTATTATTTCTTGAAAATGGATGGGGCCGATTCTAATGAAACTGTATACACATAAGCAAGTGACTAAATTCTAGTTTATGGATAGATTACATTATCAAAAATATAATGTCACTAAATAATAGCAATTTCAGGTTTTTACTCATCTTAAAATTCGCTAAAAAATCTTTTAATAATAAAGTATTATGTAAATGTGACCTATCCACAAAATAGAATTTCGTGACTTGCTTATGTGTAAGTATAGTTCCATTAGAAACGGCTCATCCATTTTCAAAAATTGAAATTTTAAGTTTGTAAGGGATTTTGTGAATTCGCTCTTAACTAGAACTTAACATTAAAGTAAATGCTAAAGAGGACTAACCGACAAAAAGTACACAGTAAATAACATATTCAGAGTTATTTCAAACTAGCTAACACTACACAACCCTAACCTACACTACATTACCCAACCCTACCCTACACTACACTACCCTACCTTACCCTACCCTAACTACACTACACCTACACTACATTAGCCTACCCTACACTACACTACCCTACCTTATACTACACTATCCTACCCTACACTACACTACGCTACCCTACACTACCCTAACCTACACTACATTGCCCAACCCTACCCTACACCACCCTACCCTACACTACACTACCCTACCCTACACTACACTACACTACCCTACACTACACTACCCTACACTACACTACCCTACACTACACTACCCTACCCTAACTACACTACACTATCCTACCCTACCCTAACTACACTACACCTACACTACATTACCCTACCCTACACTACACTACCCTACCCTACCCTACACAACACTACCCAACCCTACACTACCCTACCCCACCCTATACTACACTGCCCTACCCTAACTACACTACACCTAAACTACACTACCCTACCCTAAAACCAATTAATATTTGACTGATATTTTTTTTTATTTAATTCCAAGCATTTTCATATTTATTCACCTTTTAAACCTTCTCTAGACTTCAACAAATAATTCAATACCAAAATAAGCCAAATCGGTCCAGCCGTTATCGAGTTTTAACGAGACTAACGAACAGCAATTCAACTTAACAAAATTGACAAAATACAAAAAAGATAGTTATTAAAAAAATACAAAGAGGCATTTTCTTGTAAATTTTTGACAGTTAAAGTAGTTGCGTAAAACTTGCAGCATAAAGGCAATAGGAGAACCGTAAGCTATCACCAAACATGAATAGATGCTATTTATTTATTAGAATCGTCGATAAAAAAACCGCAATAATTTTACTATGGCTTCTACTTATGAAACTGAATAAATTTCGTCAAGAAACCTATACCTAGTCAATTAAATTTATTAGTTGTTTTTTAAAGGAACCGCTTGTTGGAGTGGGATGATTCCGATTTGCAAATGGCGTGCATTGCATCAAGCGGGCGTGCATCGCATTTATGTTTGTGAGTCCGCCAACCGCTCAACTCTCAAGTCGCGCGTGATCAATTTCATTATTTTTTTCAAGAGATTTAAAAACCGTTTTAAAAAATTTTTACAATCCACAAGGTGCTCACTTGCAGGAAAGCTAGTGTACAATAAGTAGTGCGTGCAGGTAGTTTTTCTTTTAAATCTGCTGCCTTGGAAATATACACAGCTCTTTGCAAAAATTGCCAAACTGGCAAGCATTCACCTGCGTATTTCAGGTTTAATGCCCATATAATTTTAAAGCAAGTATCCACCGCATTACATATGTTTGGCAGTTCGTATATCAAGTTATCAACGATAACGTACCTTCCGGTATTTTTTTCCAGTGGACCGATGACAATGACGTACGGTTGAACTGTAATACCGAAAGTCTTGTATGTGTCGTGTCGTTTACGACATTCTTCGTTTATCAAGGTTTCCGTTTCAATGCGTGTAATGAAGCTTTCTCGGACTTCTGCCACAGAACATTTCTTCTTCCTGATTTGCACTGCTCCCAGAAGATGTGGAATAGTGAGAAGTGTAGCAATATTGCTCGTCTCTGGATCAGAGTCTGTTAAAAAAAAGATTATTAAGTCTAAACATTGTAACTGGTTATTGGACAACAATGAATGTTCTTTCATATACCTATCCTAAAATTTAGAGTTTTTTCTTTGGGGATTTTGTAACCCTGGCTATGAACTGCTTACACAAACAAATACAATAAACTTTATTTAATCTTTACTTTAATAAAAATTAATAAATTTTGGATTTTACGAAAGTACTCAAATCAAAGGTAGGTATTTTTTAAGGTTCCCCTCGATTTATATGGGATGCCATCATCAGATCCTCGTTTCCTTATCATGGTACCACCCTTGGGATATCTCCTTTCCAACAAAAAAAGAATCATCAAAATCGGTTCATAAACGAGGAAGTTATCCACGAACAAACAAATTATATATATATATATATATATATATATATATATATATATATATATATATATATATATATATATATACGGTCGAATTGATAAACCTCCTCCTTAATTGAAATCGTTTAATAACTCATACTCGGTGAGTATGTTTATATATAAAAAACAATTACGGTCAATTATTTGTTACCTACTACTTACGAAAAGGTTTTAGCAAACAAATAATTATTTATAAAAAATATAAAAATCAGTTTCAGTACACCCCTTTCTGAATCAGGGGTTAAGTAGGTAAAATAAAAGAAAGCAAAATAAAACTTACTTTTCACGAGATTCTTTAGTTCCTGAACAAATAGACTTCTGTTTGAGACATTTCCTAACAGTTGAATCAACTTCTTCTTCAAAAGTGGAAACTTATTTTCGAAGCTATTTTCATTTCCAGGGTACCACTGGTCAAAATCTGCTGTAAGCTGAAAGAATTTTTACTTTTAAAAATAAAATGTATTAATTGATGTTTAAAGAATCGCTTAGCCATTAGCTGAACCCACTAAAATCAGAAAAGACAACATAATCTTATGGCACCAATCAATAGGGTCCATCATCATCTCAGCAGCATGAATATTAAGAAGTCAAACCTTCCTTCGTTAGCTCACCTGAATAACCTGAAAAAAATCGACTAACGGTCCATACCTACCTAAGTATCTACGTATAATATTTAAAGAATTATCCTCCAACTCATAACCGTTGAGGAGTTGCACCTTCCATCATCAGCTCATAAACATAAAATTATTATCAGATGTAAAAAATTGAACACTTTTAGAAAATACATGAAACACGTTATACATGCCTATAAAATTTAAGGGTGCCCTCGATTTCCCCAGGATCCCATCATCAGATCCTGACTTGGTGAAAATGGGACCACCTTGGAAGTATACTTTTTGAAAATCGGTCCACAATTGACGAAGTAATCGGTGAACATACATTAAAAAAAACATACAGTGGAACGGAACCTACTCCTTTTTTGAAGTCGGATCCTAGGGAAATCGAGGGTAACTCTCAAAATTTACAGGCACGTATTGAGTGTGTGTTTCCTAAAGCTAATTGAGTTTCTGCGTCTGGTAGCCATCAATTCGTGTTGATGAGCTGATGATGGAAGGTACAACTCCTCAACAGTTAGGAGTTTGAGGATAATTCTTTAAATATTATATGTAGATACGTAGGTAGTTATAGACCGATTATTACTTTCGGCGTGACTAATATGTATACCCTTAGCAAATTACAACTTTCTAGTATTAATAGTCTCTGAGCTAAACCGCGGACAGACAGACATAGCAAAACTATAAGGGTTCCTTGTTGACTGACTATGGAACCTTAAAAATAACCCAATTCGGGTCTCCTTCTCGACCCTGTCACGTTAAAAATAAATTGCACAGCCAACCTGTGCATACTTTCTTGTCTTAACATAAAGCGAAGTCAGGCTTACACAAATCAACAATAAATTAAACATTACGCTTACTTAATGGCAAAGAATAAAGGCGTATCAGACTTGATGAAATATTTACAAATAATTTGGGTTTGTGTGGGAGGTACCATATTTATGTCATATATTAACTTACCAAAGAGTGCCCCCATGAACGCTTTAAACATGAAAACTCCAGGAGATAAGTGTGAGTTTCTTCCGATACGACACGCTGTAGTCGTCGTTTTCTTGTTTTAGACCACTTCTCAGTGCAAAGAGCTAAATTATCTGCAGAACAATGTAGCCACTCCAAACATTCCTCTACTTCAGCTGAATCGAGATCTTCTTCACTGGTTAAGGCAGAATCTTCTTCCGACAGCGAGGTTATCCTTTTGTTAGCATGTTCTTTGTTATGTGGTTCTGGAGTTAGTTTTTTCAAGAAGTGAACCGCGCGGCCTTGGCTGGTACACTTTGTTTCGGCGAAACTTTGCCTTTAGATTCGTTACTGCGTCATATAGCCGACCATGGGCTCGCCCGGGCCCTTCAGATGCTTTAGTGTAATAAATTGAGCAGTTTTCAGCAGGGAATACTTGTTCTGTTAAAATGACAGTTCTTTAAAATTGCTATAACATAGATTAACATAAAAGTAATTGCAGGTTAACTGACCCTAAGCATGGACACTGCTTGGATGGGTTTGAATGTTACTGGCATATTTCTCTAACATAGGCTTCAAAAGTTCTGACAGAGGGGTCCGCCACTACCCCTACAACTGCCACCAACCTGGACTTGGCCCCCGTGTTTGGAGTATGGCCTAGCCTTCTTGGGAAAAGACCCGTGCCCCAGCTGTGGGGACGTAATGGGGTAACGAAAATGTTTATTGTATAGATACTTTTAAACTAGCCAAATGTGTATCAGGCCTTATACTTGTATTAATCCCTACTTAATCCTACTTATTATAATTATAATAATAATAATATAATAATAATAATATAATAATAATAATATATAATATATATAATATAAATGTGAAAGTAACTCTGTCTGTCTGTTACGCTTTCCCGCAAAAACTACTGAACGGATTTGACTGAAATTTGGTAGGTAGACAGATTAGGACCTGGGTTAAGACATAGGCTACTATTTACCACGCTCGCGAGCCGCTTGCGGCTCGCGCACTGCACACCCTCGCAAAGTCATAGAAAAGTGGTCCACGCGGGTGAAGCCGCGGGAATCAGCTAGTATTTAATACTTACCAATTTGTTTAATCCAATGTAAATATATGTCATTTGTTACAGGTGCTTTGGGGTCATGTTTAACTATTTCTGAAGAAATTTCCTTTGTCAGTTTTTCTCAGACCTTCTCCTAAGGGTTCCGTACGCCGTTTAAGGAGCAGTCTACCTTCTTGAGTAGTTTTGAGAAGTTTTGTTAAGTCCTGAATTGTGTTCTGAAAAATACAAATGAATATATTTTTTGAAGATAAAAAAACTTAAAATTTAAAAACCCCCAACAGAAACCTCTAAAAAGGATAAAATAAAACGTACTGGTCCTTTAATTTTAATATAAGTAGTAACATTTTGATCCAAGAGTCGTCGCGCACGGGGACCGCTAAGTTGTGAAATTATAAGTAATTAGTTGTAGTAAAGTAAATCAGTTGTATTCTGTTTTTATTTTAATCACTTACATACATACTTACCGATTGCTTTAACGGTGAAGGAAAACATTGTGAGGAAACCTGCACACGCCTGCGAAGAAACTCGAAGATTGTGTGTGAAGTCGACCAACCCGCACTGGGCCAGCGTGGTCGACTAAGGCCTAATCGCCCTGATTCAGGGTAGGCTCGAGCCCCTCGGTGGGGACGTATATGAGATATTATAATAATAAATAACAGGACACCAAATTTCGAACCGTTCAGTCCGGTGGAAGGTGCCCACACCCCTTCAAGTCACCTATCAAATAAAAAAACTAATCAAAACTGTTTCATCCATTTGGGAGCTACGATGCCACAGACAGATACACAAACACTTGAAACTTATAACACCTCACCCCTCTTTTTGCATCCGGGTTTGAACTTTTAACATCACCCCTCTTTTTGCATACGGGGTTGTCTTAACAAACATATTTGTCCTTATCCATACTAATATCATAAATGCCAAAGTAACTGTCTGTCTCTCTGTTGCCTTTTCACACTTAATCCCCTTAACGGATTTAGATGAAATTTAGTATGGACTGGACAAATTTATGTATTTTGAATGACTCAACACAGTTTAAATAGTATAGAATAGAATTAACATTTATTTAGCAGACCATAAATGAGAATGTGTAAACCTGGGACAAACAGTCCAGCTAAGTAGGTAAAACTTCGAGAAAGAGATCAATCGACGAATAAAACTCGGCCTGGCAGTGTTCGGAAAGCTTCGAAATATCTTCACATCCCAAATACTGCAGTGTCTTAAGACCAAGGTTTTTGACCAGTGTGTGTTGCCAGTGATGACATACGGAACTGAGACATGGTCGCTTACTATGGGCCTCATAAGAAGGCTCAAGGTCACCCAAAGGGCAATGGAGCGTGCTATGCTCGGAGTTTCCCTGCATGATCGAATCATAAACGAGGAGATCCGTAGGAGAACCAAAGTAACCGACGTAGCTCACAGAATGGCTAAACTTAAATGGCAGTGGGCACATAGCTCGTAGAACAGATGGCCGTTGGGGCACTAAAGTTCTCGAGTGGCGACCTCGCATCGGAAGACGTAGAGTAGGCAGCCCTCCCACACAGTGGACTGACGACCTGGTGAAGGTAGCGTGAAGCAACGGATGCGAGCAGCGCAGGACAGGTTGTCGTGGAAATCCTTGGGGAGGCCTTTGTCCAGCAGTAGATGTGTTTCGGCTGATATGATGATGAAATGACAACATAGCTAAGTATACTCACCAATTTTTCTGTTGAGAAGTCAAGCGAGCAAGAAGAATCACATGATTTGCTCGATGTAGGTGTGGACACTGGAGAAATGATGGGTGAACTTTCACTTGGAGTGAGACCTCCTACGTCTTTACCATAAATTTCTACTAGGTTATTAATATCTTCATTTTCTTCTCCCTCTTTTATCTTAAGGCTTTTCCAGTCTGCAAGAGCCTTTTTAAACTTTGCTTGTGGGCCAATGGCAGGAATTAACTCTTTTATGTGTCCATCGTCTAATAGTGGCAACGCAACTAAGTCAACTTCGTTTTCTGGAAAAACGAAGATTATGTAAGTTATAGGTACGTATGTAAAACAGTTTAGTTAAATGTTAAATCAGTAACATTTTTGTACAAGTAATAATAAATGTTAAAATATAAATTACACTAGGTTAGTTTTGTGTTAACTCGAAGCGCTAACCGAAGATTAGTTCTACGACACAGTGACCCGCACCATAATCATCATGGGGCCTACACACGCTTGCCACAAGCCACAAGCGTCTACAAAAGCTCGGCAAACTGAGGCAAGCCTGTTTAGCCAAGTGCCTCGCTCTACATGCTTGTGCTTGTGGGCGCTAGCTGTGGCTTGGCAAGCATGTGGAGGGCACCTGTACAGCACAACACAAACATGCGCAAACACAAAATTACCGTCAGAATTCTGCTACAAATAGAAGAAGTAGACAGGTAGTCAGGTCAGGTCATGTAGCTTTACTCTCTAAAATTGTGTAGATAGGTAGTTTCTGAAATATACAAAGAACAAAGTAGGTTACCTAATTAGTAACATGTAAGTACTATGAGGTAATTCAGGATGCGGTACCTAGTACCTTAGATATGACCTAGTCCCCTCCCAAGCTTTGGGCTTTGAGGTTATGGAGCTTGTATGATACATAAATGTGCCAACTAGGTACTTACTTACCAATAAATTTTTCGATGTATTTATCGAGTTCCCATTTATGGAGAAGTTGCTCAATGTCTTCAGATGACATTGTTTTCGATTGTACCAGCACCACACCACACCAATATATAAGTACACGCACTATTTATTTTACACTAGCTTTCCTGCGAGTGAGCACCTTGTGGATTGTAAAAATATTTTAAAACGGTTTTTAAATCTCTGAAATAAGAAATGAAATTGATCACGCGCGATTGTGAGCCGCCACAAACATAAATGCGATGCACGGCACGCACGCATGATGCAATGCACGCCATTTGCAAATCGGAACAGTGTGACCATCTCGAAAATGATGAATCTGCCCGACACTGGCAAAAAATCCGCCAAAACCTGCCAGAATAAATATTCGCTTGTGTTTTCTACTTTGTTTTCTTGAAACCTTAACTTTTTTGTCACGGTTAGTTTTTTGTTCTGGACCCAGAAGCTGATCAAGAGAGTGGTCCAACTTCAGACTTTGGAACCTACCTGCATCAAAGGACTCGTCAAGAAAAATAAAACAGGCCTAAATTCTAAGAAGATACTTATTGATTTGGCCCAGCCACATACTTCGTAGAACAGATATTATGGTCGTTAAGGTAGTAAAGTTCTTGAGTGGTGATCGCGTACTAAAACGCACCGCATTGAAAATGACCTGTCCTGCTCATTCGCATCTAGCGGCTTTGCGCAACCTTCACCAGGTCATCGGTCAACCGAGTGTGAAGCCTGTCTACGCTACGTTTTCCGGTGTGCGGTCGCCACTAGAGAACTTTACTGCCCTAACGCCCCAATGGTAGCTATTTGCCCCGGCCGTGAAGCTCGTAGAACAGATGGCCTTTGGGGTATTAAAGTTCTCGAGTGGCGACTACGCTCTAAAAGACTTATCGCAAAGAATGACCGGTCCTGCTCGTCCGCATCCAGCGGCTTTCCGCTTCCTACACCAGGTCATCGGTCCACCGAGTGGGGGCCTGCCTATGCTACGTCATCCAGTACGCGGTTACAACTTAAAAACTTTACTACCCAACAGTCACTTGTTCTACGAGCTATGAGGCCAGGGCACATATAGCTACCGTTGGGATAGTAAAGTTCTCTAGTGGGGACCGCGCACCCGAAGACGTGGCGTAGGAAGGCCTCACATTTGGTGGACCGATGACCTGGTGAAGGTCGCGGGAAGCCGCTGGATGTAGATGTGCAGGACCGTTAATTTCCAATGCGGTGTGCTGTGGGTCTTTTGGTGCGCGTTCACCACTCGGGAACTTTACTAACTTACTACGTGATATATGCGGGCCATATAGTTTGTAGAACAGATGATCGTTAGGGCAGTAAATTTCTCAGGTGTTGACCATGTACCGGCTGACGTAGCGTAGGCAGGCCTCCCATTTGGTGAAGGTCGCGGGAAGTCGCTGAATGTGGACAAGCAGGACCGGTTTTCAAAAGTAAATGAACTGAGAAGTTAAATTACGTAAATTTATCTTACTGGTAATAAATAAGTAACACAGCATCAGATCTTGGAAACTACCTGAGACCAAAGTTCTCACCAAGAAAAATCAAACGAGCTCAAATTCGAAGTGGATCGTTTTTAGAATTAAATAAATCTTTAAGATAAAACTAAAAACATATTTTAACTCTACCAATATTTTTATTACTGATATGATAACCGTTTTGCGGGCAGCTGGGAGTGGAGTCGCATATTGCGTATGAGTGTGTGAGCGCACACTTGCAAAAATGAAACCTACGCGCTGGCATAGAGCTTCATACGTGTTAAAATAATATCGAACGTAAGTCTATTCATTCTAAGTTCAAATCAATGCGGGCTTCAACGCGGCTATTACTTACTTTGAAGCCGAAGAACGTCCCATTCTCGTTTTTTTTTTAATTTTTCTTCATTTTCAAATAAGTTTAAAAAAAAAGAGTTCAATTAAAATGGAAGGTCGAGAAATTTTGCAATCAATGCCAAACACAGGGTCTACATTATATTTTTTTACTTAAGTACATCCAAAGTGGTATTTTTTTTTATAATTGTATTCAATTAAATCGATTTTTTATTACTTTCAGTATATTATAATTTTTTTCCATGGTGATAGCTTTACACAATCTTTCAATAATTTGAATTCAATATTGTCATTTGACCCGTGTCACCGCGCGAGTGCGCGGCGCGAGCATGCGCTCTCTGCCCGCACCGCATGCATCCGGCCCGGCTCCATTACTGGCTTGCGCGTATTTTTAAATTAAATTTTCAATTTCATAAACGTCACATTAAGATGTTTAATTTTGATGAAAACAAGATTGTAGTGTACAAAAACATAATATTAAACGAAAATTTTACAGTTTTTTTTTTTTTTTTATTAAAAATTTGAGTGCGTTTGACTGCAACTCACCTGATGGTAAGTGATGATGCAGTCGAGGATGGTACACGCAAACTCAAATAATGTTACGATTTTTAACTACTGAGAAATACATTATTATTAAAACATAAAAATTAAATGTTTAATTTTTGTCATAAATGACTAAAAAGACGCAATATAACTTAAAAAGATACAAACATTATAGTTACCATTTTTGCTTATCAAGATATTGCGATCAGATGAATACCGTGAAAAAAAACATACATGCGAAAGTGGTTTTAGTTTAATTTTGCTATTAGGTGACATCATTTGAATTCACCTCAAAATTATACTAACAAGGTATTTGGTTATCTATTTTGCTTTTAGGAAAAATTTAGGTAGTGTTCGAAATCTCATGTTTTTTATAAGAAACGGTTACCACCGCGAATTTTTTACATCATATATCTAATCAATATTTGATACTAATTATCAATATCCGATAAAATAATCAAAACAACTAGTTATCGAATTATGTCCAGGTTAAGCTAATTTGATGCGCCTATAGCACTAAAATTCTGTTCTGCTGTTTTCACTCTCTTTGAACTGAAATATCAAAAAACTGTTGCACCTGAAATAGTTGAATGAAATTAGTTTTTCAAAACTTACAATCTCCAGTAAAAAATGAATTAGAATAAAAAAACAAATAAGAACTAGGGAGGTAGGGAGCGCGCGGGTTACGCGGAGGGCTGGTAGTGTAGCGTAGATAGTAATTTTTATTTTCTTTGATACTGCACGCACGCATACACACAATTTGAGTTAAAATGACACGACAAATGTAGCCAGCTCAGTAAGTAAAATATTTTCCTAAATTTTCTTACCTAATATAATAACTAATAAGTCATGAAAATAAAGTAAGACATAGAAAATTATAAGTTTTCTCAATATCTATAAGGATTTCCTTGAAATCTGCCAAATTCTGCCCCTTTCTTTCTTGATATTTGCCAAATCGTGCCACTTTTTCTAAATCGTCCGCTTGTTCTGCCAGAGGTAAAATTTACAAGCCAAATCTGCCCAAATGGCAGAAATCTGCCATAAATGGTCACTCTGAATCGGAATCACCCCACTCCAACAAGCGGTTCCTATTGGTTGCCGGGCTCGCGCCGTGTCGGAGTCGCGGAAGATTCTAGAAATAACAGGTGTCCGGGGGGGTGAAGCCGGGGGGGTGTAGGAACTGATCGGTAGATATAACTGTTTGGAACATGTCTGAACATGTATATCTACCGATCAGTTTATATTATGTTTTATAGGGTACCGTACCCAAAGGGTAAAATGGGACCCTATTACTAAAGCTCCGCTGTCCGTCCGTCTATCTGTCTGTCCATCTGTCACCAGGCTGTATCTAATGAACTGTGATAGTAGTTGAAATTTTCACAGATGATGTATTTCTGTTGCCGCTATAACAACAAATACAAAAAAATTGCTAAAAACAATAAAATAAATATGTAATTAATTAGCCGTTCTAGTTACTACCAATCTTACTACCAGTTGTAATACCGTTACACCTATTATAATTAATCATGTGTGACGCATGCATCCACCGCCAAATTTTGGCGGTGGATGCATGCGTCACACATGATTAATTCATTTATTTATTATAATTAACTTGTAAGGAATTAACTTGTAATTAACTTGTAAGGAATATACTCTGTCTACATTACGTAAAAAGTGCAATATGAAATAGACAAAAATAGGCAGCTTCTTCAGTCCTTTACAAATATAAGTACTAAGAGCTCGAAAATGCGTTGAATTGCTTCGAAAATTTGTTGAATTCGTGTGCAGCTGTGCTTGTCTGCTCGACTTGAAAAAGAGCACTGCCGTGCCCCCTGATACATAATATATTTTTTATGTTTAAAAGAGAACTATGGTGCAATTTGCTGAATATTCATAAAAAAAAAATACTGCCAGACTTGGCTCACCTTAGATCTCTCATATATTTTTAGGGGAGACTCACGAGTCTTGGCGAATTGGTACATAAAAATGATGTTTTTGATGGGACCTCATTTTTTGGTAGGATATCTCTTTTTTCCTTGTCATTTTTTTGTCTCACCATAATAGAAACCTATAAATATACATTAGGTATATTACAATGGTGGTGGTACGGAACCCCCAATGCGCGAGTCCGACTCGCACTTTGCTGTGTTTTTAATTATTTTTTTAACTGACTGGTTTTGGGTGCGGCAAAACGTTCGAATAACTACGAGTTTCAGTGAGTGCTACTGTTTCTTTTATTGTTCTAAAATTACAAAGAATTGTTACTAATCATTGAAACTAACTTTTTGGTATTGGGTGCGGCAAAACGTTCGAGTAACTGTGAGTTTCAGTGAGAGCTACTGTTTCGTTTAATGTTCTAACATTACAAAGAACTGTTTCTAATCATTAAAACTAACTTTTTGGTATTGGGTGCGGCAAAACGTTCGAGTAACTGTGAGTTTCAGTGAGAGCTACTGTTTCGTTTAATGTTCCAACATTACAAAAAACTGTTTCTAATCATTAAAACTAACTTTTTGGTATTGGGTGCGGCAAAACGTTCGAGTAACTGTGAGTTTCAGTAAGAGCTACTGTTTCGTTTAATGTTCTAACATTACAAAGAACTGTTTCTAATCATTAGAACAACTTTTTGGTATTAGGTGCGGCAAAACGTTCGAGTAACTGTGAGTTTCAGTGAGAGCTACTGTTTCGTTTAATGTTCTAACATTACAAAAAACTGTTTCTAATCATTAAAACTAACTTTTTGGTATTGGATGCGGCAAAACGTTCGAATAACTGAGAGTTTCAGTGAATGCTACTGTTTCGTTTAATGTTTCATTAGTAGAAATAATTGTTTCATCATTAAAACGTACTGTCGAGAAATCCGTGTAGGTAAAACGTTGTAGTTACTGAGCTTTTCAGTTACGACTAATGATTGGTCAGTTAAAATAACGTTTCAGCTTTTTACTGTTTTGGAACATTAATGGGCACTGTCTAAAACCGATAATTCTTACTGTAATTTACGTTAGACCAACTGTTTAAATTTTAACTGTGCTAAACATGCACACAGTAAGAAATTATTTTTTTCAGTGTAATGAGTAATTTGAGGGTTGCTCTCGATTTCCCTGGGATCACATCATCAGATCCTGACTTGGTGACAATGGGACCCCCTCGGGAGTATACTCTTTCGAATAAAAAAAAGGATTTTGAAAATCGGTCCACAATTGACGGAAAAATCGGTGAACACGCATTTAAAACAAAAATATACAGTCGAACATAGTACCTCCTCCTTTTTTGAAGTCGGTTAAAAAAAGGGTAGGTTCACAAGCATTTCCAACACGACACGTTTCACATAGTCATCGCCTCGTACCTGGCGACCTCGATGCCGAATATTTATGAAAAATGCTTAGTGGGTTAGTTTCCTTAGGTAGGTATATTATCTAACATCTCCACCCGCAGATCAGCAACTATTTTCCAACGTTTAGTGAAAAAGTTGCTGGAACTGAAGTCTTTGCTCGTAGTGCTGGGGCTCTCGCTTTCTCCGGATCCTCATAGGTATCTTTCCTGGTACTAGTTGGTTCGGGATTCTGCTTGATTACGTAGCTGCAAAGTTTGTACCATCGGCTGGCTTCGAAGATAACAAGTGCGCATGCACTTAATAGTATGACATAAAATGGTATCTTTGTATGATAAAAGATGTCTGGTTTTGCTCGTTCTAGTTGTACCGGAGCTTCCACCATTATTTTGTCCTGGATATCATGAAGACCTTTTAGATTGATGGAATTCAAACTGATATGTGTTGAACCGGTGCTCTGCTTCGCAGCATCGTAGGGTATCTGCATGAATTTTAGCGGCTGGCCTTTGATTTCATCGTTATCGTTAGTAAGAGTAAATTCGTTAGTACGTAGGTAACAGTCAACAGGCATAGTGATAAGATAAGTTCCCTGTAGTGAAGTGAAGTCTTCTCTTCCGCAGACCAGCTCTACTTTCGTGGGTTCTGGGAAAGATAGCACGTAATGTTGATCATCCTGTTTCTCCATCGCCTCCTTTGCTAAAGAAACCGTAGTAAAATGACAGGAATTTTCCAAATCTTGATTAACGATGAGTTTTTGAATGCAATCAGGTTTAGTACGAATCTGTTGACCGATTTTTTTCTTACAGAGATACCAGTTACTCAACTTCGGGCATTCACAAACATTTTCTCGTTATTTGCGAGGAAAGGGTGGGATAGGATAAGAGCTTGGTTGTGTTTATTGGGTACTACAGAGAGTCTATATAAATCATATGTATTTTCAGAAACTATTGGAAATCTAAATACTATAACTATTTGCTTGCCAATATAAAAAGAGCCAGGTTTTATTACATCATAGTAATCCCTTAATTCTAAATTTAAGATTTTGTCTTTATTGTAAATTGTCTTTAACTTATTTAGCATGGTTTTTATAGTGTCTACATCTATCATACTATGGTGATTGGTTGATGCACGAATGAAAGCTAGGGAATTTTCTATTCTACATACTCTAACATTAAATCTTCTACATTTTCACTTATTTTACCTAAAAGTTGAGCAAATTTTGCAAACTTTGTAAGACTGTAGTCTTGGTACGCTTCTTTCTCCAATAAAAGTTCTAAAGTAGCGTTTATCTTTTTTTGAATCTCAATAAGCTGAGATAAAACGTTAATATGTTGAGACATCCATTCTTTATTTAGACTTACATGATTATTAAATTCTGAGACTAACTTGTGTTGGTTATTTTCTTAAGTTTTGATTGCTTCATTGTATTTTAAAGCATCTAAATAATCTAAATTTCCAGTGATACTCTTTATTACTGAACCCAAGCCATCTACAAGACCTCTTTTAGCATGACTAGGTTCCAAGGATCTTAACTGGACGAATATTATCTTGCCAAGTTTGCTATTACGATAATCAATTTGGAGTTCATAGAGTTGGTAAGTTTCGTTTCTAAGTCTCGTCTTAAATGTTTGTAGTTGGGCCTGTAAGAAGTTGACTTTGTCTTCTATATCATTGTAAGAAGAACATATTGTAAGAAGGTATGGTGGTGTGTTGCTAGTCTCGTCTCTCCAAGGTTATAAGGTAGAAGTCCAGGTCCGTCTGCTAAACTCTCAAGTCTTATCTCCAGAGATTGTGTAACGTGGACGGTCAATAACAGCAGTATCCTGTAACAATTTTGCTGTTTTAGGAAGTCGTTTTAGCCGGGACTTCGCTACAGGTCCTCGTTTCTTTGAGGTGTAGATGTGTATTGGCAGATCCGCCAAGACAGTGTCTTGAGTGTATCGGGGAGCAGTTTTGTGTCTGCTTGCAACGGGGTTCTTCAGGTTCACGGTCTTTGTTCCTACTGTCTATTATTGCAGTACGGTTGGCAGTGAGGACTCATTTATAATATCGTAGACTTTCCTCATTTGTTCTTTGTGGTTCACAATGTACTGCTGCAGCAGGTGCTGGGTGAGATCAAGATCTAGAGCATCTCGAGGGTCGATGTGACCAGTAAGAAGGTCAAAGGGCCTGCATTTAGTGAAGCTATGGATGGAGCTATTGTAAGCTATAATCGCATAAGGCATTAGGTTAATTATGGGTTCGTCTTTGTGCTGCAATTTCAGGATCGGAGGTGTTCGAGCAAAGTCGAATGAAAGCGTTCTACATTGCCATTGTCGTTCGGGGAATGAGCTAGGATTCGGTGATGGTTTATTTTGTGAAGACGGATAAACTCGGAAAAAAGTTGGTTGGTGAAATCCGTTCCGTTGTCAGTCACTAAGGTTATGGGAACACCGTGATGGGTGCAATAGTGAAGCAGGGCTTGTAGTATGCTAACAGCTGTTCCGTCACGCAAATGATATGCTTGTCTGTACTTCGTGAAGACGTCAATGATGGTCACATACTTCTCATTATGTACTGTAAACAAGTCCACATGCACGATTTCGAAAGGTTTTGTCGCTGGGGGTACTACATTAAACTAAGGTCTTATTGGGTTTCTATCATATTTGGCTTGTCCACAAATTGTACAGTCGTTAATGAACTTGGTTATGTGGTCTCTCATCTTGGGCCAGTAGTATCTACGCGAGAGGTCCATATAACATTCGTTAATGCCACGGTGGTTAGTTTTACCATCATGGTAATGTCGAATGATCTCCTGTTGTCGAAGATACTCCTTTTCGTTCTCGAGTTCATGTTTACTTAGAATCAGGTTCATTGCAGAACTTTTAAATTTATCTTGTATGATTGGGATATTATGATCGTATACATCGCAAGAGGTGGATTAATCAAGAGGGCGGTTTTAACCTTGGGGTTAACGTACTCTTTGATGGATTTGACTACATCGTTCTCTAAATTGGATTCGGATAGTTGAATGACTATACGTGTATGGGTTTCAAATGGTTTGGTAAGTATCGGTTTTCGTTTACCGTCGTCTACGAGAGTCAAGCAAAGCTGTCTATGGTACTTGTTAAGGGGGTCGTCTGTGATGGGTACTTCTAGTACGGGGTGTTCAATACTTGTGTGCACAGTCTCAGTCGAAGTATCTATAATAGGTTATTCAATAGGTGCAGTATCTATCATAGAATCAGCTAGGGTAGGTTGTCTCTCTGAAGGGTTCCCAATTAAGGAACTCAACTCATTTATTTGTTTAATAACGTTATCTATCTCCTCGTTGTGGATTTCTATCCTAGAGAGAGCATCTGCGTTAGTGTTATTTGTACCTTTCTTATATAGTACTGTGAAGTCATATTCACTCAGTCTTAAACGCCATCGGGTCAGACGAGTATTGGGTTCTTTTTTTATTTTTTTTATTCACAATTGGTACGCCCTTGGCATCATCTCACCTGATGGTAAGTGACGATGATGCCGAAGATGGAAGCGGGCTTACCAAGATTCTCCTATGCAATGGAGAACTGGCTACCTTATCTTCAAGCCGAAACACTTAAATGTTGTTAACACTGATGTTTGGCGGCAAGACTTAGATAAGATGGTGGTAGCTAGCCAGGCGGGCTTAGAAAATGCCCTACCACCAACGAAACCGAGTTCTACAAATTGACCCCACCGGGAATCGAACCCGCGACCTCCTGGTGTGAAGCGAATGGGCTAACCATTACGCCACGGAGGCGGTTAAGATTCATCATCCATTGTAAGGTCTTATGGTCCGTTACGATCTTAAACTTACGTCCGAAGAGGTAAGGTCGGAAGTATTTAGTTGCCCAGTAGATTGCTAGTAGCTCCTTTTCAATGGTGCTATTAGTTTAACTCACTATCGTTAAGCGTACGTGATGCGTATGCTACCGGGTTTGTCAGATCCAATAGGTCCCTGAGATAGAACAGCTCCTATTGCTATGTTAGAAGCGTCGGAGGTCTGTATAAACTCTCTGGTAAAGTCGGGGTACTGCAGTATGGGGTCATTTGTTAAGAGTATTTTGCATTTCTCAAGTGGTTAACGTATTGTGGGTCTAGGACAGCCTTCCTGTCTTTTTTCAGACACGAAGTAATAGGTTTAGTTATACGAACCAAGTCTGGGATGAATTGTCGGTAATAACCTGTGGAAGTTTTCTTATTTTTTTTACCTCTGCCTCTAAGTTGTCCACATTCCTTTATCACCTAGATAAGTGCTGATGATCCTCAAACGACTGAACAGATCTTCATCAATTATAGCTAAGAACCACCGCAAGGAAACTTGCTTTCACATAGAAAAGATCGCATCAATATCGGTCCATCCGTTCGAGAGCTACGATGCCACAGAGAGACAGACAGACACACACACACACAGACACTGGCGTCAAACTTATAACATCCATCTTTTTGCGTCCGGGGTTTATAAATACTTAATTTATAAAAAAAAAATTGTGGAACTAGAATAGCAACGAGATTATACGAATATTATATTTGTATTTTTAATTATGTTTTGTTTAATATATTTATTTATTTTAGTTTTGTGAAAATTTCAACCGAATTTTCACAAAAACAAAATATAATAAATAATATGTACTTAATCAAAAAAAAGTAAAAATTTTACCCACACAAGAAACGTGTTTTTTAAAGATTAAGAAGTTAGTAGTAGTTAAGTATTTGCTCTATCGCAGAAACAATAATACATACAAGCGTAAAACTTGGTACTTACAGTACTTACCTATGACTATAGCGCCAACTCTATCGCAATATAAATAAAGAATATATTGTATGACGGTCCGACTCGTACTTGGCCGGTTTTTTAAATTCTTTTAGTAATCCCTTGGATACCATAACGAAATATCGATGCCTATAACTTGCACTTCTTACACTAACTTACCTATGATTATAGCGCCAACTCTATCTATATTGATAGAGAATATTATATTGTATGGTGGTCCGACTCGTACTTTACCGGTTTTTTAAATTCTTTTAATAATCCCTTAGATACTTTATCGAAATATCGATGCCTATAACTTGCACTTCTTACAGTCTGCGTTGAGTCGGTCAGAAAATCGGTGGTAAAAGTCGGCGAAAAAGTAGGACCGATTGTCAGTCCTACCAAAAGAAGGACGTCTGCTGCGGGAGAACCTTACACGATAATCGTAATCATAGCCAAATTATTTATGCAAGAGCTTTGGTCTTTGCTAGTCTAGATAACGCTGACAAGTTCTGTCTCCTCAGCCACAAATATAATTATATGCAAGCCAAAATACATGATCTACAGCCAGTGAACGCAAAATATTATTTCATACTTTTGAGTGAATTTCTTTTCGAAATCGGTTTTCAGTTTTTTTTTAACTTTTAAAGAGTAAATAAAAACGCGTCTCGTGAGTTCGGACGTCCCGCGACAGAATGGCCGATAGCTGCTTAAAATATTTTTATGTAGAAACTTTAAAATTCCAATCCCAAAAACTCGATAGTTTAAAATATTGTGTTTTCAACAACAAAACTGCGTGTGAAGCTGGCTGAGCGGTTAAAACCTTCGATACATATAGTATACCTAAAATTTTTATCTTGTTATATAATGCTCTGGGTTTTGTTAAAGCCGGGGCCAGGCTCAGGTTAAGTCTTATCTCTGTTGCCTCCAGTCGGCAGCGTGAAAATGATTTAATGCGAGGTATTGATTAGAACAGCCATACTCTAAGTGTGTTCCGCGGAACCCTAGGGTTCCGCGTTACCCCTGTAGAGGTTTCGCAAGGATATAGAAAAAAAACACCTCTCCACCACCATCCACCACAGTACAATTTTACTGTGCCGCCACCGCCGATATGTAATTGTGAGCGCGCGAACCAATTGATGAAAAATAAAAAAACTGTTTCATAACTCCCATTACCTAGATTTTTTTCTTTTTTAATATCTTCTCTTTCTATTATTAATTTATACTTGTTATGTAAGTAAGTAATAAAATAAGTAGATATCTGTTACATTATTCTTTTATTATGCTTGATAATAAAGAATACACTTTTAAAAACTATTGTTTTATTGTAGGGTTCCGTCAAGTATTTCGCTTTCCAAAAGGGTTCCGTCACCAAAAAAGTTCGAGAACCGCTGGATTAGAACAGTTGTCTCTGTTTTTTCTTTACGTGTAAAGAGTAAAGAAAATAACCACACTTTTACACTTTTTCAATGTTTTTTTCGTTTAGTTTCAATTTTCTGAATGAAAGTATAAAAAATAATAACATTTCTCACTTTGTATTATCATAAAAAATATTGTTGTATATATTTTTTTAATTTATACTTCAAAATATTAGTCATAACTAGAAATGAATGTAACGGTGTAGACTTATCTTTGGGATTATTTTCTACAATAAGGTATTTTTTTTCAACCGTAGGTTTTCTATCTTTTAGGAGTAATTTACGTCAAAAATAACGAAAATCTGTAATTTTACCGCCTTAAGTATACCTATCTATCATTCGTGGTTTATTTTTGACCTGATGATAAGTGACGATGATGCCGAAGACGGAAGCGGGCTTACCAAGATTCCCTTGTGAAATGGGGAACTGGCTATCTGTGTTCAAGCCGGAACACATCAATGCTGTAAACATTGATGCTTGTCGGCATTTTTTTTTTGTTAAGATGGTGGAGCTAGCCAGGTGGGCTTAGAAAATGCGCTTTCACCAACCAAACCTAGTCATACAAAGTTATACTCCGCCGAGAATCGAACCCGCGACCTCCTGATGGGAATCTAATATACTTACACATAACAAAGATTAGGGAAATATTACTGAAGTACTATTATGTATACCACGGAGGCGGTTGTGGGTTAGTGCTTGGTTATTTATGTGTTTTTGGCTTTTGAATATAATTTGAAACTTTGACATTGCAAATTTACAATTCATTATTATATTGTTTAAATTTACAATTTATATAAAATTAGGTACAGTTTATTTTTCTAAGGTTGTGTGTGAAGTCGACTAACCCGCACTGGGCTCGCGTGGTCGACTAAGGCACTGATGAGATACTAGTTATGACTAAGGCCTAATCGCCCTTATTCAGGGTAGGCTCGAGACCCTAGGTGGGGACGTATATTATGATGAGCTGATATGATGATGATATTGTTTATAGAGTAAGTACCTACATCATTTGATTCGTCTTCATTCTATTATCTTTTTTTTATTCTTGTAACATACCTACATAAAAACTAAACTAATATTAATTTTTCATCCCAATACCTTTGGTTAAATGTGTGATACTCAGATTTCATTCAATAATTTGTAATTAGTAATTACTTACCAGATTTATAGCAAAATAATAATAATAATAATTATCATCATAATCATATTTGCTCACAAATAATGCTTAGAGTGTATCTTTGTAATTGACGCGTGATAGATTAAGAGGTACATACTTACTTATGTTGTTTTTATCAAATTAATACGTTAGCTTTCATCGATTAAAAAAAAAACTTACATAACACACCTACCTACGTTTGTAGGTATCACTTTGTATCTACTTAAACCCGAATTTTTATTCCCACAGAAAAAATGTAAACAAAGGTGATAAATAATATAAATGTTTGGTATATGGTAACTTTTGCTTCTAAGAGAAGTTGAACTCGTAGATTACTTTTCCACTTTTTAACGGAAAAATACAATGTGGAACTTTCCAGGCTCCGTTCCTTGAAAAAATCATAGATGGCGCTGTCTAGTGTACTTAGCAAAGCGAATATAACAAGTAAAGTTTTTACTTAGTCAAAGACGACCTTTTAATATTCATAAGCATTATATGGGTTCTTACCTGTCCTTACGTTGTATTTTTTACCCTGATATAACCAACTCCGTGGCGTAATAGTTAGTAATTTCGCTTCACTGCATGAGGTCGCGGGTTCGATTCCCGGTGGGGTCAACTTGAAAGACTCGGGTTGGTTGGTAGAGCATTTTCTAAGCCCGCCTGGCTAGTTACCACCATCTTAACTAAGTCTCGCCGCCAAACACCAGTGTTAACAACATTGATGTGTTCCGGCTTGAAGATATTTTCTTGGACCTAAGCCGGGCTTAAAGCTGAGCTAGAGAAGCGTAATGCTAAACGGACGGGAAAAAAAGCTGTACTCATTCATTGGTCATTAAAGTTTTATTATTGCATTGTATATACCATCAAGTACCTAGCTATGTTTTAGAACTGCAATGATGTTTACACTGATGTTTGGCGGTGAGACTTAGATAGGATGCTGGTAGCTAGCCAGACGGGCTTAGAAAATGCCCTACCACCAACCAAGCCGAGTCTTACAAGTTGACCCCACCGGAAATCGAATCCGCGACCTCCTGGTGAGAAACGAATGTACTAACAATTACACCACGGAGGCGGTTATATCAAGGTAAAAAAGTTCAATTTAAAGACCCATAATATAATACATATGGGGAAAAGAAGGTCGTCTTTGACTAAGTAAAACCTTTACTTTGTTATATTCGCTTTGCTAAGTACACTAGACAGCGCCATCTATGATTTTTCTAGGAACGGAGCCTGGAAAGTTCCTCATTATATTTTAAAATCGGAATCATACATTTCTTATTAATAGCCTTGGAAGATTAAACTATAATTAAAATCATATTTCTTTGGTAGCAAATTTTTTATTGCACTGGTAACACTTCAAGGATAGTTACGCCGCGGGTCGCTTACACATAAAGAAAAAAAAATTTAATCGATCACATATTAAACGAGCAATATTTGTGTTTATGCACCTAATAATCCCTACATGTGTTTGTACCTCGTGCACGTCTTTGTCTATTTCAATTGTGGGTTTCGAAATAACAATGCAACTATGTCACAGAGGACCTCTTTTATTAGTCTCGATCATTTGGCAATCAAAATTGTACAGGATGCCTTGGATTACAATGGATGGAAACTTGGTGATCCCAACGATGGTGTGACACGTCCGTTCCATTCGATGCTCCATCAAAAAGTACTCGCGCCTCATGGCTTCTCAATTCAGTGTCGCCATTTTAATCACAAAACTGCCTACCACATACGAGTGGCTCACAAGTACAAGCGATTGTCACGCGATTATCGCACGATGGTCACGCCACCACTGGTTTCACGTTACCGGACGTTTGATTCAAACAAAGTGTAAAGATCTTTGTAAACGTTTCTCGAGCTGTCATTGGTGTCTTGCTCCGACATATATATAAGGTCTAACAAAATTAGCTGAAACTATTTTAGGGCAAGTTCAATAAACGAAACTGAACAACTTTTTCTTCAGCGACCATATCGAATTCTAAAAAAAATCGCTACATTCCATTATTGACTACTTAAATAAATAACATTTTCGTGTAGTATGGCCCTGTCTTTTGTTTACATCGCTGGATTCGTGCGTTGCCACAACGAAAAATGACGAAACTGTGCGCTGTGCCTGGCCGTTGACCTTTGCTAGTTCTCTCAATCAGTACTTATTTAAAATACTAATATTAACTATTTAAAACCTTACAGTTCCCATTCTAGTTCATTTTAGCTGTAGGTAGTAAAATACAACCTAACAGGTATTTACACTTAACGAAAAAGAAGAAATTGAAGTTCTCCGTGCCCTTCTATGTCATTGAACTATGCGTATATGCGATGCGCGGAAAAAATAACTCAGTTGCTCTCGCGCACTCATTGAGTTGCATTGCTCAATGCCAAACCTACGCAGATTGTGACCTAAGTTAAGTGTTCCGTAGTGAAAATGCCGTACACATACACATCTCAACAGTAGTTGATAAGGCAGTGTGCTATGAAGTTTGTAACCACAACCTAACACACACCAGGAACATGTTTCAAGATTGGCATGGCCGGAGACCTCATCTACACACAATACTAGGTGCTTTGCAGCGATTCCGGGAGTACGGCACTTTTATGACATGACCTGTAGATGTCGGTTAACCAAGAAGATCACCGGATACCGAAGAAGCAAGTAGGTAGGTACCAAAGTACGCCCTAGCCTGTTTGCGTACGAGTCACATTATGTAGATATTAGGTGTCGGACGGAAAACACTCAGGGTAAGTAAATTTAGGCACAAATCTAGCTCACGTACAAAAGAGGCATATTACATGAATAGGTAAATAGGTTTATTGAGAGAGAAAGACGGATGAATACCTACCTACATAGGTAGGCAGGTGATTGTCAGTAATTGTTATGCAGTGAGCTTTATCATAAAAGGAATTGCGATGTTGTCATTTTATCTAAATACTCTTAGAGATCTGTAGGTAGGTATTGTTCGGGCATCAGCTGGGGTGTAGGAAGGCTACGCGGAAGCGCGTGGGCAGCTTGCTACGGTACGATTGCCAGTGCCGAATTGAATGTGATTTCTTTTTTATTTATTGTAGTTTTTTTTCTTACATTTCAGTATGGTCGCTGAAGAAAAAGTTTTCAGTTTCGTTTGCTGAACTTGCCCTTAAAATAGTTTCAGCTAATTTTGTTAGACCTTTTATAAGCAAGATACATATGTTTTGAGATCGCGAAAATGGCTCTAACGATTTCAATGAAGTTTTCTATGGCTGTTTTTGGGGCGGAAAAAATGGTATACATCAATAGCCACTACTGACGACAAAATAGAAATCTCTAAAAGAAAGCAACTTTGCCGCTAGCGGCACAATAACTAGTTTGTCGCAAGCGGCATTTTATTTATTTATTTATTATCATTTATTTTAGGCAGCGGACCTTTGATTTATGAATGCCTGATATACCACTTTGACACTGACATAACTTTGTTTACATTTTTTTTGTGGGAATAAAAATTCGGGTTTACCTAATAGTCAGCCCTGACGCTATTGAGAGAGCGGTTAGTAATTAAGATTTAATTAAAAATTAAAAACCCGATAGCATAAAAACTTAACCACTATTTTTTTGTCCAGTCGGGTAAAAATGTAATCTATGTCACTCATGGGATTATCCATCAATCCAATCCATCAAGCCGTGCTAAAGAAATAAATAAAATTTTTTTGGCTTGTAGGGTTAAAATGTATCCTATGTCACTCACGGGGGATCAAAAGAAACAGGGCTACAGGGCGAGCCAAAGAAATAAATATACATACACTCGAAAAACATAACCCTCCTTCTGTTGCAGTCGGGTAAAAATACATACATGAGCTTTGCTAAAATACCGTCGCCTTAGTACTTCCGCCGCGGTCCGCGCGCTGCTGCTACTCAAAGGATGCCGGCCGACATGAAATCATTAAATTCTAGAAACATTTAGAGCCGATTTTCTCGAAAACAGTGCATCCTACCCAAAAAGTGTACATGACCTAAAATTATTCATTTGACAAGACCTACACGATACGTTAATAAAAATGGAGGTTATTCTGATATCAAAAATTGTGGCTTATTTCAAGTCCAGAAACATTTAGGGCAAATTTTCTCGAAAACGGTGCATCCTGCTTAAACTAGATACATGAAGAATAAATTTAATATCCCTTTGATGACATCTACACGATACGCTAATAAAAATGGAAGGTTACTTACTCGAAAACGGTGCATCTTACGCAAAATGTGTACATGTTCTAAAATTATTATTTTTTTTGAACAAGGCCTACACAACACGCTAATAAATTGGGGATGTCAATATGATTGACATATAAAAATCATCGAAGGTTTTGATATTCCAGAAACATTCAGGGCCGATTATCTCGAAACAGTGCATCCTGCACAAAATATGTACTTGAACAAAAATAATCCCTTTGATGAGACCTACACGATATGCTTATCAAATCGAGGATCATATTGACTCATCAAAACGTTTCAAGTCCCAGAACATTCAGGGCAATTTTTCTCGAAAACAGTGCATACTACGTAAAATTTTTACATATCCACAAATGATTTTTTAACAGAACCTATCCGATACGTAATTAAAAATTGGAAGTTATACTGTAATGACATCAAAAAACCTGGATTGGATTTTTTTATCCCAGGAACATTCAGGGCAGTGCAAAACGATGCATCCTACGCAAAATCTGTACATGACCAGAAACAATTTCTTTGATGTGACCTACACGATACGCTAATTAAAATGGGAAGTCATATTGACATCAGAAATCATGTTTTTTTTTAAACATTTAGGACAATTTTTCTCGAAAATGATGCATTGTACGCAAAATGTGTCCATGACTTAAAAAGACCATTTTGACAAGACCTACACGATACGCTTATAAAAATAGAAGGTTATTCTTATATCAATAAATAACCGATAAGTCTCAGAAACATTCAGGGTCAATTTTCTTAAAAACGTTGCATCCTGAGATTTCAATGCATAGTGCTAAAAACGTGTAACACCAAACACGCATTTAACAAAATACGCGATTTATCAATGAACTTATTACGCACCTGGCCAAAAAGTATTTACGTAGGATACAAGAAACGCAGATGAACAAAATTACAGCTAAAGTGACAATGGAGATTTTAATATTATCAAAGTGAATTGCACGGAAGAGATTGGATGCCTACCTACTTTATACGAAGATTTTGACGTTATCAAAGTGAATTGCACAAAAAATATTAAATGTTTTCTTTATCATCATCATGTCAGGCGAAAGGCGTCCACTGATGGACAAAGCAGCCGCTTGGTATATAAAGCCGCTATATAAGTGACAAAGGCCTCCCCCAAGGATTTACACGACGACCGGTCCTGCGTTGAACACATCCAGAGGGTTCCCGCGACCTCCATCTGGTCGTCGGTCTACCGTGTGGGAGGCCTGTCTTCCGGTGCACGGTCACTACTTGAGAACTTTACTGAACTAACTTTCATTTTTCATTTTTCACCAACAAAAAGAAGTGTGCGGATAGCCTTATTCATAGTACCTACAAAGCGCATTTAATCACTACCTTTGAGTACATAATATACATTCTACCTACCCTACAGAGCCCAACCCGACGAACCGAAGTCCGACCGAACAAAAGATGTTAGGAGCAAGTATGAATATTATAATATATTTATGTCTCTGGGTACAAGCTCTTTTGAGAAAGTCTTCAAATTATTGATCATTTCTTTTTTGATTTGTAGTGCTGCTAAGGTGTATCACAAATCATCTGTGGATCCTATTCTATGGTGGACAAGCCGGTTGCAGTAGGGCGTCTATAAAACTGCACCAAGTACAAACCGGGTGTCAAAATTAAAATTCAAAACAATTTATTTCAAATAGTCAAAACAAAAAAGTATATAATATTGTATATTACAAATAATGTCCTGATTCAGATTACAGTCTCAGGTAATGGTATTTGTTATAGAATCAACATATATTATATCTTTGTCATTTACATAATCTATTATTTTATAATATCCTCTAGAGCACAAAACTTTTTTGACATGAGTTTTGAATTTATTCTCTGACAAACTAGTTAAATTTTCTGGAATTTTATTGTAGAATTTTATACACTGCCCCACAAATGACTTTTTAACCTTACTCAGTCTCGAAAAGGCTATATCTATTTTATTTACATTTCTTAAATTCAAATTATGCCTGTCACTGTTTTTAGGAAATAAATGCAAATTCTTACGAACGTACATGATTTTTTCATATATAAATTGACTAGCAACAGTTAAAATATTGATTTCTTTGAACTTATTCTGTAACGACTCACGTGATCGCATCTGATAGATTTCGCGGATAGCTCTTTTCTGCAGGATGAAAATAGTTTCTTTATCAGCCGCATGCCCCCACAGTAATATGCCATAAGACATTATACTATGGAAGTAACTAAAATACACTAGTCTCGCAGTATCTACAACCGTTAACTGTCTTATTTTCTTAACGGCATAAGCAGCTGAACTAAGCCTTCCCGCTAAAGTTTCAATGTGTGGTCCCCATTGAAGTGAAACATCCAAAGTTATACCAAGGAACACCGTGGTATTTACAAATTCTAATTTATTACTGTCTAATATTACACTATTATTGACCTTTTTTACATTTGGCAAACAAAATTTTATATATTTTGTTTTCTTAGCATTTAATAATAAGTTGTTCTCAGTGAACCAGTTCAGTTTATAATTTTGACACTGGTGCGATGTACGATACAATATTATGTATTATCACACGTCAAAGTACGATAATTTCCTACCCTTCTTCGAAGTGGGGTGAAAAGACTAGTATCCAGTGCCTTAAAATCATCTAAAAATACAAAATAATGTCTATGGTCGGGGACTTCCCCTCGTATCTACCAAATCATCGAATGAATGACAATGACAGTTCATATTTTTATTTGTTCTTATTCTCTAGATTCAAAGTTAAGTTCGCTAGCGGAGTGTAAATGTAAAAAAAAATGTTTAAAATTATTATAAAGTTCCAAATTACTTGGATTACCGTACTTTCATCTTTCAAACATTCTTACTAAAATTCCTTTGTTTAGCGAAATAGCGTGTTTCGTGCAGTTTTGGCAGAGTTGTTAGATAATTTTTCATCTGGTACGATAATCTTCGAAACCGGTACGATAATTTTCGAAACCGGTACGATAATTCACTTGCCCTCGTCTGGCAGCCCTGAGGGATTCATCCTCTTTGGGGAGTTTTTTGGCGGGATTTGTGGTGGACGCATTCGTAGTTTTATTTTGTTGTTTTTTCATTGTTTTCTGCTGGGATTTTGTTCAAGAAGTGGTGCATTTTGGAGAAAATCGTCTAGTGCACGTGAGCAATGTGGAGAACAAGATAATAAAACGAAGGAGGACGTGAGAACCCAACTTGCTCTGGGTGCAGTTTTATAGACGCCCAATAGCAACTGGGTGCTCCACCTCAGAATGCAGCTGCTGCAAATGCTTATCAAGAGCTTCAGAGATTTGTAATGCACCGGCACTAGCATTACAAATCCAAAAACAAATGAATAAAGTGAAAATTATTTACGAATCCGGCTGAAGGACTAGTTTCCATGGCCAAGAAAAATTCACAACACATCCTCTTTGGGTTGGTTGGTTGTTGTGTTACAAATAGTATAGAAATCACTACGTGTTGTGTTCGTTAGAACCCTACTTAGTCTGTGGTGTTGTGTTAATCGAGCGAGGTGTGGTTGTGTTGTTTTACCAATGGCGTTTATAAAATTAAACTATTTCGCAGCTTTTTTGAGTATAACATCCATCGGTAAGTAGTTATATTCCCTAATAAACCTTGTACTTTAATTTTTTATGTGTACTAATGCGTAGTTTACCGTAATTTCAATGGATGTTATCTGGCTAGAACATGTAGTTCAGATGTCAATTGTTTCTTGTTTTACTACTTTAGGCACGTCGCCGATCCAGACACACCCTTTTGCGCTAGATCTTCACTTACAATCTTCGTAATTACTGTACGAAATACGTATAATAATTTAATAATATGTACGTAGTAAAATCGGTTCGCTTCGACGCGGCATTTTTTGCTTTGTAGAATATTGATCAGAAAACCGTTGAAAAATATCATTCAGAAGCCCTCCTAGCTTCAAAGACCATTTTGACATTCACTAAAGTAAACAGGCCAGTAATAAATTCGATCCAATTTTGTGTAAGCCAAGCTTACCCCTGCATTGTGTAAATCGATCCATTTTTCGCTTCAACAAACAAATACTTACCGGATGAAGGGGTGATTATGTTGCTTCGATAAGTGCATTTGCATTCGGTAGTCGCTACTATAAATTACCCCATAAAGTCTTTCATAGTAGGTAGTCATTTGTTTGATAATTATCTTGATGGGTGTCAAGTTGTAAATTTTAACCCTTAGGAGCTATAATAAATTACAATAACCCACTATGACTATAATGGGTGTAAAAGCACCACCATTTAAAAAATGGTAAAATTGGTGATTAATTGTAAGAAATTGTAAACAACATAATTTTATCTGTTAATTTGGACTTTTGTTTGTATATATCTGTAGTTATTTGTACCTACATATTTTTACGAAAAACCTATAAAGATTTTATTTTTAAAATATGACCAAGGAGCTTACTATATTAGAGGGATTCCAAAATAAATTAAATAAAAATATTTGTTATTAGAGTATACTATATTAACTTTAGTCTAGCCTAGTGTACTAAATTAAAATATATCTTTAAAAAAATATAGAAATTTTGCCTTTGAAGTGACACAATACCAAACTTATACAGGGTGACTTTTATTTAGCTCTTGATAACAAAAGATATGCATGTACCTACTCGTGATTACAAACAACTTTCCCAAAGAAACTATATGTCAAATCAGAAAAAAATAATTGGTCCTCGATACATAATAAATAAGTAATCAAATCGGCAAAAATGTATAAAGGACCAAAATTTATTTTTTCATATTTGACATATACTTTCTTTGGGAAAGTTGTTTGTAATCACGAGAATATTCATGTCCTTTGCTATCAAGAACTAATTAGAAGTCACCCTATATACCCGGGATGCGAGTGTGTGGCCTAACCTGCTCGTGCTAACAACCGCTCCTCCTGCATGTTTGAGGGCTCCTGGTGACTTAGGAGGGTACACAAAATCACAATGCGCTATGACAAAAACTCAGAAGTGTAGCGGCTAAAATCCGAATTGACCTGGATGTTTTTACACCCATATGGCCTTTAAGGGTTAATGCGGCAGTCTAGCTTTTTATAAGTATTTTCGATTTAAGGCTTTTTGCTTATTGTAAAAACGTATTGTAGTAACTATGTGAAACAGTGGTTGAAGTGCACATAGCTGGGCTTCCATTAAATACAAAAGTAGGTTCTATCTGGTTTGATTGACTGATTACACAGTCGAAGAACCACGAGACTATGGCAGCCCAGTTTTGTACACCCCAACCAAAACAGTATAAGCATAATGAATTATAAATAACAAATATTATTTTAAGAAAATATGAATGAGCTTAGCACAACCAGTTAGTTTACAGCATATTGATTAATGATTGAATATTAATACTTCAAGTTTTAAAACATTTTTTTAACCAAATTATTTCTTTAATCTAATTCTATTTTACATCATTCTTAGATTAAACCTATTACTGTAAATGTCACTATTCTATAAACAGATAAAATAGTCATCATTATATCAGCTCGTTGACTTCACACACAGCCTTCGAGTTTCTTTGCAGGTGTATGAAGGTTTCCTCACAATGTTTTCCTTCACCGTTAGAACATCGGATAAACGTACATATGAAATCGAAATCAGAAAACACATTGGTACAGACATGAGGTAGCGGCCCTTGCCATTACGCCACCGACGCTCTTATAAATCAGTATATTTTATTATTTTTTTATTTATTTAATGACTATCTTTCAGCCCTCGGACAGCGAACGCCGACCATCTCACACATCACACAGGAGCAAATCCGTGACATTGGTGGGCAGGTCGACCTGGACTGCTCCGTACACTATGCGCAAGACTATCCTGTAGTATGGGTAAGTGGCTCCCAATAATCATCATTTGTTTTAAGTCCGTTTTGGCTACAGCGACTGTCTCGTCTATAGGTGTGGGGACAGTTGGTAAGCTATTAAATAGCTTAATACTAGCTTTTGTCCGCGGCTTTGCCCGCGTAGACA
Source organism: Coleophora flavipennella (assembly GCA_947284805.1). NCBI lineage: Eukaryota > Metazoa > Arthropoda > Insecta > Lepidoptera > Coleophoridae > Coleophora > Coleophora flavipennella. The sequence continues at coordinate 4,261,128 of OX369253.1, forward strand.
TAGATTCTATGATTGTCTTTGAGGGCGAGTGGTGCGCGAGTGGCTGGACATGAGTTTCCTCCAGATCCCTGATGGGCTATTCTGATAAGCGTCCATATCACTTACCCCCCTCAACCGATTCTATGCAAAAAAACCACTTCATCTGTTGCGACGCCGGCGTGCGGCTGCGTGGAAACGAGTTTTCCCCAGATCCCAGGATATGCTAATTAGTAAATATTTCCCACCCCCTGAAATATCTCTGTGCAAAAAATCCCAACAGTTTGTTCTGTTGCGATGTTGAAGTAATTAACCAAAAAAAGAGTGTTCTTTCAGTTCCTTCAGGAACTACATTGGACTATGCTATTTTCACGGGTTAAAAAGTAGTCTATGTCCTTCCCCGTGACACAGGCTACCTACATGCCAAATTTTATCAAGATTGGTCAAGCGTGAAAAGGTAACAAACAAACAAACACATTTTCATAGTAAGGATATGCTTCATATTTCAGGTATTTTAGGTTCTAGCTCCCAGTACTATTAAACTTAACTGAGGTCTTAGACCAGTGTGATAAGCGATGCCAATTTGAAAGAAAAAAAAATTGTGCACCCATACAAGAAAACTGTTTTTTGTTTTTCATACTCGCGCGAAGGCGCCCGAACTGAAAAAAATATATCTGTTGCGTCTTTTGTTTGAAATGAATAGGTATCATATGTCGGTGGCGTAAATGCCAAGGGCCGCTACCTCCAGTCTGGGTGGTCGTGGTTCGAATCCTGCCGCGTACCAATGTGTTTTCGATTTTATGTACGTTTATCCGACGCTATTACGGTGAAGGAAAAATATCGTGAGTAAACCTGCACATGCCTGCGAAAAAACTCGACGGTTGTGTGTGAAGTGGACCAACCCGCACTAGGCCCGCGTGCTCGACTAAGGCTCGATCGCTCGAGCCCATCGGTGGGGACGTATATGAGCTGATATGATGAATAGGTATTATTGTTGTTCTTTTGTGGCTAGGTAGGTGGTACGGAACTCTGCTCGCGCGAGTCGTACTTGGCCGGTTTTTTGTAAATAACTGGGTTTCTAGGGAATGTTGTTTTTTAGTTCAAGTTAATTCAAATTAATTGAAGTTTCGCTCCAATTTTAATAACGTCGGTGCCCTACTATCTTATTCTCCGTTTCATCAAATGCTCAACAATATTTTCCGGGTGTAGTTTGTTTGAATCCAATTCGGCTGGGCAGCGTTCGGGAAGCTTCGCAATATCTTCACGTCCCAAATACCGCTGTTTCTCATGACTAAGGTCTCTGACTAGTGTGTGTTGCCAGTGATGACATATGGAACCGAGACATGCTCGCTTACTATGGTAAAAAAAGTGGATCAAGGTTACCAAAAGGACAACGGAACGTGCTATGTTGGGAGTTTCACTGCGTGATCGAACCAGAAACGACGAGATCCGTAGGAGAACCAAAGTAATCGACACAGCCCTCAGAATTGCTAAACTTAAGTGGCAGCGCACATAGCTTGTAGAACAGATGGCAATTGGGGTAGGAAAGTTCTCGACGGGGCAACTGCGCACCGGAAGATGTAGCGTAATCTGGCGTTTGCAGTCGGGTTTTTAATTTTTAATTAAACATCGCGAGGAAACCTGCACATATCTGCGAAGAAACTCGAAGGTTGTATGTGAAGTTGACCAACCCGTACTGGGCCCGCGTGGTCGACTAAGGCCCGATCGCCCCAATTCAGGCTATGCTTGAGCCCCTCTGTGGGGACGTATATATGAGCTGATGTGATGAATAACAAACATATCATGTTGCTATGATAATTCTGGATAATGCCTTCTTTATCATGACACAAGTGTCATAAAAAGGTTATCTGTTATATTCAGCTCAATGAATACTAAGTAATTTGCATTATTCCTAGTTCATTGAACTTACTCGTGAATGATCAGGTCCTTACCTATGAAATTGCCGATTTAGTTTTTAAAGTTCAATGCCAACTGTTGCGAGAACTTGTATTTTCAACCGACTTCCAAAAAGGACGAGGTTTTCAATTCGACTGTATGTTTTTTTTTATTTGTGTTATTTCAAAACTTTTGACTGGGTGAACCGATTTTTATGATTCTTTTTATTTATTTAAAAGCTAGTGCTTCCCATGTGGTCCCATATAAATTTTATCAAAATCGGTGTAGTACTTTATTAGAAAATTAACTAAACCCAAAAATAACAATGCAAAAAAGTTGTTGCGATGAAAGTCGGTTTTTTAACGTGTTTAGCATTTTTTTGATTAATTGCGTCGGTGAAATGGTGATACATAATGCCTCCTGAGTATAATTTCAAACTCCCAAACGTTTTAAAGCATCTGTTACTTCATACATCCTTTAAAATTCCAAGTTCATTGCACCCCGAACTTCTATAAAACCTATAATTTAATATCAATGTACATTGGTCCCCCTTTTAAATCGAAGTGACTCAGTTAGTCAAGCATTGAGGCTATTGACCATAGGGGCATTGACAATGTGTGAGTATAACCAGTAGGATATTCCTTTGTGTGGTTATTATAATAATAATAGCCCTTTGTTAGATCTTAGATACTTGGCATTTCGCCCGCGGATGTGATGTGGGAAACTACAAGATTGTTTATAAATTATAAACAATTAACAAAAAAAGTATTAAAAACTTTGACATAAAATGGCTTAAAAAATATCGCGAGCCGCTTGCAGCTCAAGCATCGCGCATCTTCAATATCCTCGCATCCCCGATATCCACGCGGGCAACTGCGGCTCCCTACGTCATAACATCTACCTGCATGCCAAATTTCAGCCCGATCCGTCCAGTTGGGCTGTGCGGCACATAGTTCGTGGAACAGATGGCCGCTGTGGCAGTAAATTTCTCGAGTGGCGACCGCGCACCGAACTAGTCGCGTAGGCAGAACTCGGTGAACTGACGACCAGATGGAAGGTCGCGGGAAGCCGCTAGATGCCGGCGGCGCAGGGCCGGTTGTCGTGGAAATCCTTGAGGCAGGCCTATATGCAGCAGTTGACGTCTTTCGGCTGATACGATGTTGATAATTTCCGATAGGGTAGTTAAGTACGTCATCATCTACATATCAGCCGAAAAACGTCCACTGCTGGACAAAGGCCTCCCGTAAGGATTTCCACGACGACCGGTCCAGCGCTGCCCGCATCCATAGGCTTCCCGCGATCTTCACAAGGTCGTCGGTCCACCGCGTTCGAGGCTTGCCTACAGTACCTACGTTTTCCGGTGCGCGGTCGCCACTCGAGAACTTTACTGCCCCAACGGCCCTGCCCACTGTAACTTCAGTTTTTTTTCTTCATTAAATGTCTAGTTTCGCTTAAATATTTCTTTTTCTCGGAGTCATGGTATAAAGTATAGTATGCAACTCTTTTATAAAACGGATTTATATCGAGGTTGAATCACTCGCGTCCCTCAGGATTCTAATACTCGAATCCCTATTCATCTATGGCCCTCGCTTTAAATCCGTCCTATTTTTTATAGAAGTCAATTTAAATATATTTTAAATCACTGGTTATTTTTTCATGATTTTTCAAATATAAATAATTTGAGAAATTCATTAAAAATTTAAAACCCGACTGCGTAAAACTTTACCCCTTTTTTGGCCAGTCGAGTAAAAATTTATCCTATGTTACTCACGGGATCAAGATGAATCTAACGATACCTCATACATTAAAATCCTACAAGCCGTTCAGGCTGTAGCAGGGAACATAGAAATCTACATACATACATACACTCGAAAAACATAACCCTCCTTCTGAGGCAGTCGGGTAATAAAAAGTGATGGCGTCACAGGCCCAAATAGTATTAAAAAAAGAAACGGCCCCAGTTTTAATTTTAATTACGATTATGAATATAGTCATTTCGTGTTATTAAATTATTTTTACGTTTAATTACTCGTTATTTCTCAGAATGGTGAATTCTTTTTTTGTTGAGTTCGTTATTTTCAGAAGGTTCTTATGTAGGGTAGTGTAGTGTAGTGTAGTGTAGTGTAAGGTGGAAAGAAGTTCGCCGGGACAGCTAGTGACTTGTACAAAACTGAACAATACCATTTCTTACACGGATGCTCCTATTCTAATACCCACCGAGACATACTCGTAGCTATAAGCAACTAGTATCTCATCTGTGCTAAAAGTCTCAAATGCCTAGCTATAAGCATACCCATACTTTAATACCCATCGACAGAGGCGTATTTATTTACCCTATGTCCAAGGGGCCACTTGGCTGGTCGCGGCAAGAGGTGAGGGGCGGCTGGAGGTTTGGTTCATCATCATCATCATCATATCAGCCACAAATCGTCCACTGCTGGACAAAGGCCTCCCCCAAGGATTTCCACGACTACCGGTCCTGAGGTTTGGTTCACCGTAAAATAATAAAGCTAGCCAAGTGCGAGTCGGACTAGAAGTAATAAGGTTAATAACAGAAGGTTACTGTAAGGTGACGTTTATCGTGTGGCAGTACGGAACTCTAAGCGCGCTACTCCGAGTCGCACTTGGCCGATTTTTTGTCACATAGAGGGGCGGATTTTTTTTGTGCCCGGGGCGCCGGATTCTGAAATACGCCTCTGCCCATCGATCCTTATACAGAGTGTTACACCCCGATTGCGATCTATCAAAAGTGAAATATATCAGTCACGCCTTCCGTTTAACGAGGGGTGAAAAACGTGGAATTGTCACGTCGCTCTCTGTCGCTCCTATATAATGCTAGTAAAAAGAGTTATGTTACTAAATTCACAGTCAGTTTTAGTTTTGTGCTTGTACCAACTGTTATGGTAGCAAAAATTAAATTGTGACTAATCGTTAGTACTTCTGTAAATTTTTAAGATGCTTTTATAGGCTTTATCTGTATCTAACAATGTAACTGGTATCTGGATTAAATCGAAAATTAGCACACGTGAGACAATACAAAAAAATATAAGCGTGTTTTTGAGTTTATTAAACTGTATTTTTTTATTAAAAATTTGATTGCGTTTGGCTGCACCTCACTTGATAGTGAGTACCAATGCAGCGGAGGAAGTAACAAGCAAGCTCAAATAGTGCCTATTGACTCTCGCCTTGAAGATTCCTAAATTATACGAATCGGGGAATACAGGCAGGGAATTCCACTCCTTGGCCGTTCGCATAATGAAAGAAGAAGCAAAACGCTTCGTGCGTAAAGTGCGTTTATACTTCACTGGCTGTCCCAGCGAACTTCGTTACGTACGCCTCACAAACTATTCTATACTACACTTTACATGTATAAGAAATTTATGGGAAAAAAATTCTTCTCTTATTTTTTTCTGTGAATTTTTTTAGATGTTTTATTATTTTTTCTGCTATTCGAAGTCTTACAAATCCAACAAACCAAAAATCATGAAAATCGGTCCAGCCGTTCTCGAGTTATAAATGGTGTAACTAACACGACGATATTTTAGGATAGAAATAGGGTGTCGCAGCGCTATGAACCATGGACGGATAGCACTTTGAATATTTTAAATAGGAAATGTTAGTCACAGGAGTCTTTTTTTATAAGTAGGACTGTATTCGAAGATTTTTGAAAAATTTCTTGTCACCTGGAAATCGAATAGTTAATTAGACTCAAGGTTATAAATTAATTAGATAATTAGTATCAAAGTTAATTAGTATAAGGCAAAATATTTATTTATTTGAAAACAAACACTTACGGTCTAGCCAAACGTGAAAGTTACAAAACAAAAAATATTACATGCATATAAATAAACACGTTAAAAAACCGACTTCCATCGCAACAACTTTGTTCATTTTTGCATTATAATTTTTGGTTTTTGTTAATTTTCTAATAAAGTACTACACCGATTTTGATAAAATTTATATGGGACCACACGGGAAGCACGAGCTTTCAGTTAAAAAAATAATAATCAAAATCGGTTCACCCAGTCAAAAGTTCTGAGGTAACGCATAAAAAAACAGTCGAATTGAGAACTTCCTCCTTTTTGGAAGTCGGTTGAAAATGAATGAAAACAGCAACAGGAATGTAGGATAAAAAAAAATATCCATAAAAATCTGTAGTAAAAGGAAACCTCGACTGACTGACTGATTTATCATCCATCGCACAACTCAAGCCACTAGATAAAAATTACCACGGGAAAGCCAAAAAACGGGTTATGCGCGGGTGAAGCTGCGACCAACAGCGAGTATCGTATAAATAAGCTTCCCTCGTAAGCTTACAACTTAATTCGTGAACACAATAGATAGAGCATGGTTTTAATGACAAAGAAGTACACCCTTGTTTGTAGAACATCAAATGAAACCTCGTTCCGATTAAGAAAATACACAATGTAAACATACCATTTACAAATTCTCATTCTTTTTAGGGTTCCGTACCAAAGGATAAAAACGGGACCCTACTAAGACTTCGCTGTCCGTCCGTCTATCTGTCACCAGGCTGTATTTCATGAACCGTGATAGCTAGACAGTTGAAATTTTTTACAGATGATGTATTTCTGTTGCCGCTATAACAACAAATACGAAAAATTAGTTTTTTTTTTATTAAAAATTTAAGTGCGTTTGGCTGCACCTCGCTTGATGGTAAGTGCCGATGCAGCCGAGGATGTAACACACAAGCTCAAGCTCAAATAGTGCCTATTCACTCTCGTCTTGAAGATTTCTAAATTATACGAATCGGGGAATATAGACGCCGGCAGGGATTTCCACTCCTTGGCCGTTCGCATGGTGAAGGAAGAAGTAAAACGCTTCGTGCGTAAAGGTGGAACATTAACGAAAAAGGGGTGAAACCGCCCTCCGCGCCTGGGTTCTCATCTGTGGCCTGGTCGTCCGATTATGAAATGGAGAGAGGAGAATGAGGTCGTGAAGCTCCAGGGCACACTCTCCGAAATGAATCCTGTAGAACACTGATATATAGACAGGCGACTTTGCGGCGATGCTCGAGGCTTTGGAGCCTGTTTGTTACAAGTTCCTCATCGCCAATGGGTCTCCTAGCGCGTCGGTCGATAAAATCCAAGGCATCTAGCTGGTAACAAGCCGATCCAAAAGTGAGAGCAGTACTCCATACATGACCGAACTTGAGCTTGGTATATTATTGCCGCTATAACAACAAATACTAAAAATAAAAAAAGTAAAAAAATAGGGGTTCTCCATAAAATAAATGTGTTTTTTTTAAACATGAAGAAAGTAGCGCCATCTAGTATGATGGTACGGAACCCTGTGTGTGCGGTTCTGACTCGCATTTGGTCGGTTTTTTATGTTAGTGTTGTAGACTATTCGACTTCACAAATGTCATGTCCTATAACCGGTTTTTAACTTTAGGGTGGCAAGATTAGAAAAATATATTATGTTAAATTTAAAGGCGGCCCAAAAATCCCATTATGGCCGTTTTGGCATCGTATGCAGTACCTAAGGGGTTACTAACTCTCTCTGTCTCGTATCGTGAATCATGAATCTATCTCCTGGTGACACAGGCTACCGTGGCATTATTCTCCTTTCTACACAAAGATAAATACGTAACCCAAAGAGAATCTGACCACAGTTAGCGTTATGAACCTCTCGGAGGAACAACCTATCTCTTTTGAAATTCTCAAACAAGATTCGGTATCTTTGGTTATAACACTTATAACTTATAAATAATATTTTTATATTTGCTAGAGATGTTTATAAAAAACCGGTAAAGAGCGAGTCAGAACCGCGCACAATGGGTCCTGTACCATCATACTAGATGGCAAGTTTCTTCACGTTTTAAAAAAGTTTCATCATCTGTGTAAATTTCAACTGTCTAGCTATCACGGTTCATGAAATACAGCCTAGCTACAGACGGACGGACGGCCTTTGGGTACGGAACCCTAAAAAGTGGCAAAGTAAAGAGCACGTGCGCGGTAAAATAAATTTTGCGCGCAGTAAACTGGTATGTAAAGTACCACTTTTCGAGCAACTGTATTGAAAAAAGTATTTATTTATTTTATATATTTATTGAAATTCATATGTTATTTTGTTCTTCCAGGTGAAATACGACCCTTACAAGACAACGGAGTCCCTCCCCCTGTCTACTAACTCTGGCCTCATCATAAGGGATTCGCGTTTCTCGCTGCGATTTGACGTCGCCTCAGCCACCTACACTTTGTCGGTATGTAACTGTGAATATCGTAGACCCTATTAGACCGTTGTGTTTAGTTTTTTTAATTATGAATATCGTAGACAATTGACAATGACAATTGTTTTTTTTTTAAATAACTGTGACACCAGGACACAGTATTATAGGCGTTTACCAGTGGTTCTACCGCTATATCCCACTGTTGGGTCCACATGTATTTTTTCCCCAAATACCCTCTGCATTACAGTAGGGCTACGGGTAATTGAAATTTAAATTTTCTTTAATCCCACTCCACTACAGATGACGGAACAATGATATTACCATCCGTAGTGTTGACACGTTAACAGTCCCCATACAAGTGTTCCGAAACACGCAATATGTCCATATGTGTGAGCTCGTAAAGTAACATAGGGCTCGTGTGCCTCAAAGGGTACACGAACTCGGTGGAACCGCTCCCCGTGTACCAGGTATAGTACACTGGACTGTTAACGTGTTAATGGTAATTTTCCACGAGGGACTCGCCTCGCCGATTACCAGGACAAGCGTCTTCGTGGCAGATGGTCCTCATGGTGTTGGTGGGAATATTGGCCCCTCACTATTGTTACACCCCGGACACAGCAAACACACTCGTGAAATGACATTTCCAAAAACAAATTACGGCGCAAACGAAATCACGGCGTAATCCTGTACGTTCGAGAAACAAACTATAACCAATCTGTATCAATCTGGGTGACGACGGGGTGAGGTCGGAATCTACAGGGCAGCAGGGAGTGTCCATACTGTATGTTAGTACTAATATATAATATACTTTGCTATGGGTAAGCCGTAAGGTCGGCGAGTGGGGTCACGCTTTTCATAAACTAGAGTAGTTATCGTATCTAGTAATACAGTACGCAGGGCATGTACCTGGGCGGAGACATGAATGCTTTGCCGACCCAAGAGGATAGTAATCTCGCTGGCTATCTTGCCCCACCCGCCGGAACACAGCAAGTGGCTTGGCGGCAGGCATGGAGCGACCAGTGGTACCCACCCAGTCGACCTATTAACATCATCATATCAACCGATCCACTGCTGGTCAAGAACCTTCCCCAAGGATTTCCACAACCACCGGTCCTGCGCTGCCCGCATCCAGCGTCCGTAAAGTTCCGAGTGGCGACCGCGCACCGGAAAACGTAGTGTAGGCAGGCCTCTCACTCGGTGAACCGACGACCTGGTCACACCTTGGACACTTCATACAACGAGCCAGAAATGAAATTTCAAAAAAGGAATGACGGAACAAACAAAATGGCGGCGAAATCCTATACGTTCGATAACCAAACTGCAACCAATCTTATCAATCTCGGTGACAAGGGGGTGAGGTCGGCATCTAGAGAGCGGCAGGGAGTGTCCATACTGTATGTTAGTACTAATATACACAACGAGCCAGAAATGAAATTTCAAAAAAGGAATGACGGAACAAACAAAATGGCGGCGAAATCCTATACGTTCGATAACCAAACTGCAACCAATCTGTATCAATCTCGGTGACAAGTGGGTGAGGTCGGCATCTAGAGAGCGGCAGGGAGTGTCCATACTGTATGTTAGTACTAGTATACAGGTGATTCAGGAGACGTGAGCAGGATCAACCCTACATGTACAGTTAATATTACTGCATCCTTTAACATCGTAATTTGGTTAAACCACCACATCTTTTTATTTATTTTTTACTTTTTGTTAAATAAGAGTCTCTAATCATGGTCACCCTATAATGAGTAATTTATAAAGATACCCAACCTCTTTAACTGTAATGACAGCACTTAATAAATAATAAAACACTTCAAAAAAATTCACTTAATCACTATAGCTTATAGTTAATTGAATCCGTAGGGTTGATCCTGCTCACGACTCCTGAATCACCCTATATATAATTTGACCTGGTGAAATTTGCAACCAACAGTAATACAATTATAAAACATAAAATACTGTATACAGGATGTCCCAAAACTCGACGTCAACCCGGAACCGGGTGAAAAGGCAAGTTATGCTGGTTGTTAGAAAAAAATCTAAGATGCATCATTTTAAAATTATAGGCATTCTAAAAAAAAACAAAATTTCACACCCTGTGACAGTTATTTCACTCCTGTTGCCACAATTCTTAATTTTTTCCAACTTTTTTTTGCTGTGTAACCCTGAATAATGTTTCTCTTAACTGTAATTAGAATTTTGATACCAGCTGCTCTAGGTTTCATAAAAATAGGACTTATTTCTTAGAAAAAAAAATCAAAATAAAAAAATGCCTAGTTTTAACTGACTGTATTGAAAAAAAATGTACTACGCAAGTTTGGCAAGTTATTTCAGAAGTTGGCGCATTTAGTAAGGATTCCAAAATGGTATGTATGGTATTGCTTTCTAAGCTAATGATGATTGGTGTGCACGGCGACCTCCTCAGATGGTTTGAATCCTACTTACGAAACCGGCATCACGCAGTGCGAGTTGGCACACACTGTTCCAACTTTTCTGTTATCCCATCAGGGGTAAATTAAGATTTGTGGCAACAAGAGTGAAACGACAGTCACAGGGTTTGAAATTTTGCTTTTATTTTAAAAATGCCTATAATTTTAAAATCATGCAACTAAGATTTTTTAAAATATTTTTCTGACAACCAGCATAACTTGCCTTTTCACCCGGTTACAGGTTGACGTCGAGTTTTGGGACAACCTGTATACAAGGTGTAAAAAAATGAAACACCTTGGCTGGTGTTTTATAGTTACAACATATTATCCAATGACCACAAATATCAGTAATTAAAGCGAAGACCGTTTTAGCAACAATAGCCTTCTAACTTCACCATGTTTTTATCAGAATGTTCGTTAATTCTTGCGAGATAACCGAGGTTATCACTTAAATATACCTTCATTATTTTGAATTAAATGTTATAACCGGCCAAATCTATGTATAATAATAATAACCAATAGCATATCGTATAACATCCAGTTACAGCGAGGGGTGAGACAGGGAGACGTTATATCTCCGAAACGGTTCACCACCGCCCTGGAAGATGTTTTCAAGCTCCTGAACTGGGGTGGACTCGGCATCAATATCAACGGCGAGTTTATCATTATCACCCACCTCCGATTCGCTGACGATATCGTGGTCATGGCTGAGACTATGGAAGACCTAAACACAGTGCTCGATGGCCTCAGTAAAGTCTCTCAACAAGTAGGTCTTAAAATGAACATGGGCAAGACGAAGTTTGGAGACTCTACACTCGAAGTTGTTGATGAATATGTATACCTGGGACAATCAGTCCAAATAGGTAGGTCCAACTTCAAGAAAGAGATCAATCGACGAATCCAACTCGGCTAGGCAACGTTCAGGAAGCTTTACAATATCTTCACGTCCCAAATACCGCAGTGTCTCAACTCAAGGCTAAGGCCTTTGACCAGTGTGTGTTGCCGGTGATGACATACGGAACTGAGACATGGTTGTTTGCTATGGGCCTCAAAAGAAGGCTCAAGGTCACCCAAAGGGCAATGGAGCGACCTATGCTCGGAATTTCCCTACCTGATCGAATCCGAAACGAGGAGATCCGCAGGAGAACCAAAGTAACCGAGATAGCTCACCGAATCGCTAAACTGAAGTAGCAGTGGATAGGGCACATAGTTTGTAGAACAGATGGCCGTTGGGGTAGTAAAGTTCTCCAGTGGCGAACGCGCACCGGAAGACGTAGCGTAGGAAGGCCTCCCACGCGGTGGACAGACGACCTGGTGAAGGTCGCGGGAAGCCGCTGGATGCGGGCAGCGCAGGACCGGTCGTCGTGGAAATCCTTGTGGGGAGGCATTTGTCCAGCAGCGGACGTCTCTCAGATGATATTATGATAATTGATAACATGTAGAAGTGTCTTGACTAGGTATGTGACATATATTCACAATCCCAAAAAAAATCGTTATTAAGTGCCCAACGCAATGGCTGCCCCAGTACAGCAGCGCTTCTGGCATGTGGGCGCAAGCGCATGTCGATGGCTTCAATGCCATTCTGCGCAAACAGACAGACTCCTTGCTGAGCAGGGCTATGTACCAGTTGTAGCGAATTCTATGATGGTATTTTAGCTGTTTATCTTTTATTTTCGCTACATAAATGGCGCCCGAACTCAATTTTTGGCCTTTTCTGGTACTCTCTTTTCTCAAAGTCGAATAGGGGCTTACCTACTATTTTTTCCTAGTTCGTGGGTGTTTTCCGTTACCGTCTATTAAGTATAATTATTTTTCTTTCGCAATTTCCTCTATTAGGCAGACCTTCAAAATTCTACGTATCATGTGGCGAATTCTATGATGGTATTTTAGCCGTTTATCATTTATTTTCGCTACACAGTGTATTTGTACTTAATTAGCCGACTGCCCAAAATAGAAGGGTAATGTTATCGAGTGTATGTATGTATGTTCATATGTCTGATTTTTGGCTGAGCCTGCAGCCTAAATGGCCTGATAGACCTGTTTGCAGTGCGAGCCGTTGTTAGATTCGTCTTAATCCTGTGAGTGACATATGATACAATTTTTACCCGACTTTTGAAAGAGAAGGTAATGTTTTTAAGCAGTCTAGTTCCAAATTTTAATTAAATTAGGTAGTTTTAGTTTACTGTTCTGTGTCTATATGGTCTGATGAAATTAAGATAATTAACGGGGATTTTATCACCGAAGCGGGAACACATTAATGCTGTTAACATTGATGTTTGGCGGTAAGACTGAGATAAATTAGTGGTAGCCATCCAGGTGAACTTAGAAAATGGCCTACCGCCAACCATAATGAGTCATATAAATTTGAAGCCCGCCGGGAATCAAACCCGCTACTTCTCTTGGTAAAACCAGATAGGCGTTTAGCTAGATAAAACCATTTAAAAGTGATCAGCAGTCATAGCTCAAAACGATTTGCGTGGTCGCCTCGATCACGCAGGTTAACTGACCAAAAGCACGGTCATTGCTAGGATGGGGAAGACTGTAAGTGGCAATTATATTGATAGTTCTCGTGCTTTGCTAGATACTTTAAGCCATTGGTGCCATTTGCTATGACTAGATAACAGTCGTAAAGCCATGTCAAAGTCCTTATAAGTGGTTTAAAAACTTCTCATTAGGCGTCTTCCCACTGTACTAGCTATATATATATATATATACCTACTATACTACTATACTATACTAGCCCTTCAACTTCCACAAGTCTGGACGTGGCTCCCGTATATAAAGAACATAGCCTAACTTTCCCGAGATTGAGAAGAGATCCAGCAGTGGGGGCGTTGTTAACCTAGAAATGATCAGGCTAACTGTCAATTTCTTATCCTCCCACAGATCAAAGATATCCAAGAGACCGATGCTGGCAAGTACCAGTGCCAAGTGATAATATCCGTGAACAACAAGATAGCTGCCGAGGTCGATCTGATAGTGCGCCGCCCGCCGATCATCTCCGATAACTCGACGAGGTCGCTGGTAGCCAGCGAGGGGGAGAGTGAGAATATATATATTTTTTTAAACCAAAAACCCTACCCTACCGTACCCTACCCTACCCTACCGTACCGTACCCTACCCTAACGTGTCTTACCCTACCGCGCCCTACCCTACCGTACCCTACATAAGAACCTTCTCCTGACAATGACGAACTCACCAAAAAAAGAATAAGCGAAATCGGTCTAGCCGTTCTCAAGTTATAGCGTGACACGAAGAAATAGGGGTTAATTTTTATATATACAGGTGTAACAAAATTGGTGTAGGTCCCGTTAACTGGGGCTTTTACTCATCGTACTGAACAACTTTTGTTCTACAAGTTTACTGAAAGTGCAAAAAAATTTTTGAACTCTTCATACAAAACGATCAGCTGATTGACTAATTTTTTGCATTTTTGTATGGCGGGTCCTATATTTTTTTTGAATTGACTATGTCACAGATTACTAAATAGTTACTTCTATGGCACAGATTACTAAATAGTTACTATGGATTCCTTGGGGAAAGTTGTCCAGTATGATGAGTAGAAGCCCCAGTTAAGAGGGTGTAAAAAAATTGATTGATCTTTATGAAGAGCAAAATTTTTTTTTGCTATTTCTGCAAAGTCATAGAACAAAAGTTGTTCTGTATGATGAGTAGAAACCCCAGTTAATGGGACCTACACAATTTTGTTACACCCTGTATATATGTGAAAATTGCTTGTTTCTTTGTAACCGCCTCCGTAGCTCAGAGGCAAAGTTCACTGGCTTTACACAGGAGGTCGCGGGTTCGATTCCCGGCCGGGTCAATTGTAAGACTCGGTTTGGTTGGTGGTAGGGCATTTTCTAAGCCCGCCTGGCTAGCTACCACCATCTTATCTAAGTGTTGCCGCCAAATATCAATGTTGATATCATTGGTGTGTTCCGGCATGAAGATAAGATAGCCAGTTTCCCCATTGCGTTGGGGAATCTTGGTAAGCCCGCTTCCATCTTCGGCAACATCGTCACTTACCACCAGGTGAGATGTTGTCAAGGGTTTACCAATTGTAAATAAAAAAAAAGACCTTTTCACGCTTTACCACCTTGACCAATTTCGATGAAATTTGGCATTCAGGTAGCCTATGTTGTGTCACGGGGAAGGACATAGGTTACTTTTTATTCCGTGAAACTAGCATAGTCCGGTCAAAGAATAAACAACATTACTACGTAAAAGAAGGTTAACTCCGAAAAAGCATTTTAATAAATGGCGACTCTTGCTGCGACACAATAAAGTGCAATTTAGGTCGCACAGCGCTTATTACTTACAGTTATATTCACCTACTAGTTGTCTCTTTTTCTATCGCGTAACTCTTATCTCTTCTGACTACTGAATTGCCCCAAGCAGGGGGCCGCGCGGCGTAGGTACATTTTCATGCCTTCAGCGCTGAGTGCGACAGACCTGGTCCGATGCAGTTCTTGAGGGAACTGAAAAAGTACTCATTTTTTGGTTAATTTCTCTAACATCGCAACGTCAAAATGATTGTTGTGTTTTTTGGACAGAGATGGTTGAGTTGTTGGGAAATGACGTATTTTACTAATAAGCATATCCTGACAAAGTTCCTGAGGGATCTGGAGAAACCTCATTTCCACGCTCGCGTACGTCGTCCGCGCAAGAGCAACGGATTGAAGTGATTTTTTGTATAGGGTCCAATTTTTTTTTTGAGAATTGCCTAGGGGTTCCTTTGGGCAAGTTGTTCAGTATGATGAGTAGAACCACCAGTTAACGGGTCTTAAACCAATTTTTTTACAACCTGTATATAAGGTCTAACAAAATTAGCTGAAACTATTTTAACTTTCAGATAACGAAAATTTGTCAACAATGGAGCAATACAGCTTTATTGTCAAAAAGTGTTTTTTGCATGGCGCCAAAAATATATAACAAAATTCCAGTAGACATAAGAACTTGCAATGTTAATCCATTTAGGAGAAGATTGAAGGAACTATTGACTACAAAATGCTATTACACAATAAATGAATTTTTAAATGATAAATTAATGTAATCCTATTTAAAATTATTATGATTATTCTTGTACTGAGACTAGATTAAATTATGACCATTTTTATTTTTTTTAATTTTTAATATGTATAGGACAACATGACTAAAAATAATATTGAAATAAATTAGATTAAAAAGACTGTAAATTATAAATTGTAATTGTAAATGAGCTAAACTGTAATTTAAATGTAATTAATCATTGCATGGAGTGTGACTGCAACTGTTTTTGTATGCTGCAAGGCAAACATGAAGAACTTCTATTGTAACACTAACATCTGTATTTTAATTTACTCATGTTCTTGACAAATAAATTATCTTTATCTTTATCTTTATCTGGTGCTTCTACCCATGAAACTGAACAACTTTCCCAATGAAACCCATAGTCAAATCTCAAAAAAATTTTGAACTTCCCATACTAAGTTGGCTGATCAGCTGATCGAGTTAGTATGGGATTACCAATTTTTTTTTGAGATTTGACTATGGTTTTCATGGGGAAAGTTGTTCAGTTTCATAGCACCAGTTAAAATAGTTTCAGCTAATTTTGTTAGACCTTATAAACAGGTGTAAAAAAATTGGTTTAAGACCCGTTAACTGGAGGTTCTACTCATCATACTGAACAACTTGCCCAAAGGGATTCCTTTTCAAAAAAAAAATGGACCCTATACAAAAAATTACTTCAACCCGTTGCTCTTGCGCGGAAAATTAAAATAGTTTCAGCTATTTTTGTTAGACCTTATATACTGCACTACGCAACACTGACACTTCACATGACGTAACTCAAAGGGTTTGTTCTTTTCAGTCTTCTCACTAGGTCCTTGTTGCCAAGGCGCTGGATTCATTTATTTCACACTGTCATTTCACATTAATTATACCCCGTGGTTCTACTAGTAGCACAAAGTAGTAGGAATACAGTAAACCAGAACCTAGTGTCGAAATTAAGCCTCTGATCTTTTCAGCCGCCCAAATGGAGTGCTACGCTGGTGGGTTTCCCCCGCCGAAGATCTCGTGGCGTCGCGAGAACAACGCCATCTTGCCCACCGGTGGCTCCATCTACAGGTGAGTGAGATTTATTTACTACTATCATCATATCAGCTCATTAAGTCCCCACTGAGGGGCTCGAGTCTACCCTGAATTAGGGCGATCGGGTCTTAGTAGACCACGCAGGCTAAGTGCAGGTTGGTTGACTTCACACACAACCTTTTAACTTCATCGCAAGCGTGTGCAAGTTTCCTCACGATGTTTTCCTTCACCGTAAAAGCGTCGGATACAAAAACACATTGACTGGTAAGTGTCAGGGTTCGAACCACGACCTCTCGGACAGGAGGTAGCGGCCCTTTCCATTACGCCACCGACGCTCCCTTTACCATTACTACTGTTGTTTGACAATTTTGCTAAGGATTCGGTGTAAAATAATTTGTACAGCCACGCTGTGCAACTTTCTCGAGTAGCCTCGACTCTCGACTCTCTGGCACACAATCTAATCAGCATTAAAAACACTAGGTCGCTCGAAAGTAAAAATAAATATAATTCATACGAAGCATCAAGCCCTATACATTTTTTCCACCATTATGGAAAAAATCTGGTACTTTTTTTAGATTAAAGGCGTGGAAATTAAAATAAATTAATTGTACAGCTACGCTGTGTATAGCCGTCATAGTCTGGCCAGGCCCCTGTCACTCGGGCGAGCAGGCGAGATAAGTACCTACACATTAGCGCGGCCTACAGGCCATCTCCGTTTGCGATTCATCTCCATTGCGATTTAGAGCTCCCCACCATAGCTCAATACTTGAAGCAGGCTTCCATCCGATACTTTAAGTCTGCCGAACACCACCCCAACCCGCTACTCGTGAACGCCGCCGTTTACGAGCTACCCGCGAACCCCATTCGCGTAATCCGACGCCCCAGGCATGTACTCACTGACCCCGACGACCCGACCACGCTAGCCGTAGCTGCCCTGACCCCGCCCCCTAACCCACAGAGAAACACTGCACCGACATTCTGCCCTCGCCGGCGAGGGCGGCGTCCCCCCGCTTCTGGCGCTTACCAGCGCTACCGGCATATACCAGGCCGCTTCTCTCCGATCCTCCCACGTCCAAGCAACGACCTAAGCCGAGGTCCGTGCCCACCTGGGCGCCCTTAGGCAGTTGCATCTTTTTGCTTTGCACTAGGTTGAGTGCCTTCCGTACTCGCCTCCCCTGCCCGGTGAAGTTGTAAAGGCCCCAACGGCCAACAACAAGCTTGTCCTTTAAAAAGTCAGCGCTAGACGCCGCCGTACAGTCGCCGCTGCAATTCGCGCGCCGCCCGTGTACGCAGTTATAACCGCTAAGTCGAGCGCCTTAATACCCATGTTTCCGTGCATTGTCTGACAGTAGGAAGGAGTAGGTGAATAAATGCGTAGGTATTTTAGTTTTATAAGGAAGTGCAATATCTGTTACGAAGTAACTAGTATCTCATCTGTGGTCTGGCATACTGAACTCAACTTACGATTATCGAGCAGCAAAGGATGACTGATACACTTTTTTGCTACTAAGTAAGCGTAAATTCTTACGCTTATAATATTAAATATAATAATTGTTGGTTTGTGTATGCCAGACGGTGAAGGTTTTGCAAGAAAGTATGCACATCATGGCTGTACAATTTATTTTATAGTTTTTTAAATTTAATTAGAGTAAGATAGTCGATCCTTGTCAAAATCTCAAGTTCGATTTTTTTGCCATGACAATACCTTCTTAAGGAGCTACCTCCAGCTAACTAGCGCCGCGTCCATGCATAAGTTAAAAAATGATTTCCCGCTGAAAATTTTCGTTAAAGTATGTTAACAACGTCGGTGGCGTAATGGGCTACCACCTCCTATGGATAGAGAAGGAGGAGGTCGTGGTTCAAATCCTGCCATTACCAAATGTGTTTTTTAACTTCGATTTCATATGTAGGTACGTTTATCCGACGCTCTTACGGTGAAGGAAATCATCGTGAGGAAACCTGCACACACCTGCGAGGGAACTCGAAGGTTGTGTGTGAAGTCGACCAACCCGCTCTGGGCCCTCGTGTTCGACTAAGGCCCGATCATCCTAATTCAGAGTAGGCTCGAACCCCTCGGTGGGGACGTATAAGAGCTGATAATATGATGATGTTAACAACCCATAAGCGTCCCCACTGCTAGGGCACTGCTGTGTCTTCCCAAACTCGGGAAGATTAAAATATGTATTCAGCTAGATTTTTTTTTACTGGTGGCGGCGCTAGTTACGTAGGAAGATAATAAATATAAATACTGAATCTTTTATACAGGGCGTAACAAAATTGGTGTAGGAGCCGGGAACTGGGTATTCTACTCAACATACTGTAAACTGTCCCTTAGAAACCCATAGTCAATCCAAAAAAAATCGAAATGGTCACGCGATATTATATGCATGCAAAATTTCAGCTCAATCGGAAACCGGGAAGTGGGTCAAATTTAACTTGCAAGATTTCATTACAGACATCGGGACAGGTAAAACTAAATAAAAGCTTGTAAAAATGTATTGATCTCCATTCAGAATTGGACAATCATCTGATATATTTGTAGATCCCAGACTTTCCTTAAGAGGCTCATGGTTAACTTAAAAAAGCGTCGATGGCTCAACCGATAAGGAATCGGTCCTCCTAACCAGAGGTCCCGGGTTCAAACCCGGACGGCCAATGTACTAATGAGTTTTTCGAATTTTACGTACATATACTTATCGATTGCGCGTTAGGAAACCAGCACATCTGATTCCAGATGTGTATGAAGGTCTCGTTGCACACGTCCGTAGGTGAAAATCTAAAAAAATACCCTGCTAAGTGCAACACCAGGCAACCGTTGTCTATCCCATGGATAGCACGGTTAATTGTGCCACACGATAAAAGAGAGAATTAATTCGCAAAAAAATACAAATCGATCTTAACATAAATTTTGCCTGTTTCTGTTTTATGGCTTATCACTCGTTTTTAGCACCACCCAAGGGATCGTGCGGGGTGGTGGGTAACTCTTGCGGACGCGGGTAACTATTCTTCATCATATCGGCTCATATACGTCCCCACCGAGGGGCTCGAGCCGACCCTGAATTAGGGCGATCAGGCCATAGTCGACCACGCGGACCCAGTGCGGGTTGGTCAACTTCACACACAACCTTCGAGTTTCTTCGCAGGCGTGTGCAGGTTTCCTCACCATGTTTTCCTTCACCGTTAAAGCAATCGGTAAGTATATGTACGTAAGTTATGAAAAAGTCATTGGTACATTGGCTATCCGGATTTGAACACGGTACCTCTGGTTAGAAGGACCGAGTCGTTACCGATTGAGCCACCGACGCTTTTTACTCTAAACAATTCTTACTCCAGTTAATTTAAATTTTATCTTACCTTACAGAGGCAACATACTAAAAATCGCGGCAGTTCACAAAGAAGACAGAGGCACGTATTATTGTGTGGCTGAAAACGGAGTCGGCAAGGGCGCCCGTAGGAATATCAATCTGGAAGTGGAGTTTGCACCTGTTGTCACCGTGCCGAGGCCGAGGTTGGGTCAGGTAAGGAATTCATTACTTCAAATCAATATACAGGGTGACTGGTAAAGTAGTGCAAATCCTTTTAAGGGGATAAACTACATCTAATTTAGAACCAAAAAAGTCATATTAACTGGGGGTCGGAAATCAACGGTTTTCGAGTTAAAGCCCATTTAATTTTTAAATTTTGTATGTAAAACGCATTTGTTTAAATGTTTTGTGATTTTCCAAAAAAAAACTAAAATATAGTTGACTTGCAAAATACGATAAAAACTTCCTTATTTTATCATCTTTCCATAAAAATAAAAAATACAAATAAATTGCAACAAAAAACAATGATTGTTGTCAAAAGGGTGTCTCAATTCCCATACTAACTTATCCAACAATTTTGTATGAAAAAAATCAAGTTCGAATTTTTGGATGAGCTTGTGAATCAAAGTTAGTCGATGATGGTAGAGGGTCATAGATTTCTGTTAATAGGAAAAACATCATAAATCTTGGAATTTAAAAAAATAATTCTTGAATATTTGCATGGGATTTGAGGCACCTTTTTGACAGGAATCATTGTTTTTTGTTGCAATTTATTTGTATTTTTTTTATGGAAAGATGATCTTATTTGTATTTTTTAACTTTTTTATAAAAACTTTTTTTTTAAAAGGATTTGCACTACTTACCAGTCACCCTGTATATAAAAGAAAGTCGTGTTAGTCACACCATTTATGACTCAAGAACAGCTGAACAAATTTTTATGATTTTTGTGTTTTTGCATTTGTCTTCGTCCAGGATTGGATAATAAGTATTGAAATATGGCATTCAAAATAAAAATAAAAATGGTTTTAGGGTAGGGTAGGGTAGTGTAGTGTAGTTAGGGTAGGGTAGGGTAGTGTAGTATAGGGTAGGGTAGTGTAATGTGGAATGAAGTTCGCCGGGACAGCTAGTATCAATATAAGAAGTGGGAGAACCGTGCCGGATCAAGGTTGAAAATTTCTTATATAACGCAAGTACTAAGCGATAGTTTATAATGGGGTTAGCCACTAGCTCTAAAGTCGATTCGGTCAGATAGTGTCATTTAATACTTTAATAGACAATTTACGGATGACAGATACAAATCAAGTAATACACATGTGTCAGCATTTTTGAGGCGTTCTTTGACAAGCTGCGGCACGCGCTGTGTCGGTGTTTACTGTGGTGTTTACAAAGGGCAAGCGACACTATCTAAGCGAACGGGCTTTACAACCTTCACCAATCGTGTTGCGATCACATTATTTAGTTTAGTACGTTTTTAATTTTGAAAGCAAAAATAATTTTAATTGCGTTTGGGATTCATCTAGTAACCCAGATGGGGAAACTACTTCGCTAGCAACCCAGTGGGGAACTACTTCGGCAGCAATCCATTGGGGAACTACTTCATTAGCAACCCAGTGGGGAACTACTTCGCCAGCAATCCAGTGGGGAACTACTTCATTAGCAACCCAGTAGGGAACTAATTCCACAGCAACATATAACGTCCCTATTGCTGGGGCACGAGTCTTCTCCCAAACTCGGGATGGTTAGGCTATACGGTCTAGAAGAATTCCACTCACAGTCAAGCACTTGCAAAATACCTACCGTGCTTCAGGTCAGCTAACCTGCGTGATCGACCCAACCACGCAAGTGGCACTGTTGTCCGACCGCTTCGACGACGTAGTGCGCTCACCGCTTAACTAAATTATTATTTGTGTCTTGTTTGCAGGCTCTGCAATACGATATGGACTTGGAATGCCATGTGGAGGCGTACCCGCCGCCCGCCATCACCTGGCTTAAAGACGAGGTCCAGATCTCCAACAACCAACACTACAGGTCCGTATACTACTTTATTTGTTTTATTTCTACTACATAGCTTCGTAGGTACGTACCAGTTACACCAAGGAAGTCGTATAGTTTTTCTTTATAATATAAAGGTTTTACCAATTTGTAAAGAAAAAAAAATTTAACAAGCTTTGCCCCGATTTCCGGTGTTTGATTGAGCTGAAATTTCGCATACACGTTTAGTTTGGATGACAATGCATGGTAAGCCAAGTGACGTCATTCTAAATCCAACATGGTGGACTCTCAAAGATGGCGTACCAGCTATTTTTTATTTAAATAAAAAGAAATCGAAAATTAATTGCACAGAGATAAATAGTCGGATGAATAGGTTGTGACAATAGATGTTTAAAGAAAAAGTTGCTTACTATTACGAGAAAAGGCGTATTTATTTAATAGTGAACAACTGCGCATCCGACACCTATTTTCCAATTTTGTTACATCTGTAGAATACTTTCAAATCTCGTTTGCTCCTCTGTGTCATGCTGAACTGCAAACTTCTACAAAAGTTCAATTAATCAACATCTCAGCTGGTAGACCTCCCCCAGCACGACTTCGAGCCACAAGCATCCAGCGGCACCCTGCGAGCCTTACTAGATTATTAGTACACCTGGTGGGGAAGGAGGCCGACTCGAGCACCTTTCTTCCCCATCGATTATCGGTTCTACGAGGTATATATGGACTGCTCATTGACAGTTAAATTTGCTTATTTTATGAGTTTTGCAGGTGACCTTATGCTCTATACACGCGGAAGCCAAGCCCTGTTTGGTGGAGGTTGTGAAGCCGCCTATAAGGCATCTTAACGACTGCCTTTTCATAAAAATGGCGTCAGCAATTTTCACCTCGTAAGGCCTCGTGTTGATTGGAACATTTGTCTCTGTCTTTTTCTTTACGTGTAAAAAGTAAAGAAAATAACCACACTTTTTGAATGTTTTTTTCGTTTCAATTAAAAACTACAATTAATTTTAAAAAATACAACTGGCATATTGAAGTTGTTTTTGAACTAATCGACTAAGAAAGGACATTCTTTTTATATGGAGGGTGGTACTAAAATCAAATTAAATTGAACCACTATAAAACCGTATATGAGGTGAAAGAGAACAATATTTTATTTTTAAAAACTAAAATAAAAATAAAATGGCTCACCCATTTATAAGATATATTATTTTTTAAATTTGCGTAGCGAAAATAAGAACAATAACTGGTATCACTGTTGACCAATGCTGCGTTTTTTTTTTCGTGATGGTATGGTCAAAAAATGTACTAATAAAAAGAGATACCCCTTAGCACTTTCATTACGTTTTCTCTGTCGTACAACTTACAAAGATTTTTCAATGATGTAAAAAAAAGTAATACTGACAAAGTGATCGACAGTCACTGTCATTTCACTATCACAAGCAAAGAGCATTTAATCACTACTAAGTCTTAAGTCACTACCAAAGAGCATTTAATCACTACTTTACATATCACTACTGTCACTGACATAATCTGTCTACCATCAAGTAATGCTAAAAAGAGACAAAATATGTTATTGATGTATGTTACAAAGAGATACACAATAAGCCATAATCAAAGATGACCTACCAACTGGATTAGGGGTACGTTCGTTTTATTAATGTATGTTCGTTTTGTAATGATTTTCTTAAAAAAAATTTGAAAACGAAGGGCTTAAAAAATAAACAATGCTGCATCAGAATTATGTAAAGATTCTATAACTCTTTGGTATGGGTTAATACAGTGGTTCAATTTAATTTGATTTTAGTACCAATAATATTTTTGTCCTTTTAGAGGTACTAAATCGGCCTGGTTTGCCAGTAGAATGCAAATCACTGTTTTAAAAGACGTTTCTTTTATACATATTTTTTTTCTGTTATTAAAAGTGAACGAATCGTGTTTCTGCAACTGACAAAATGAAGTCATTGAAATGAAGAATCAGGTTACAAAATATCACTTTCATATGTTTTGTGATTGCTGAGAAAAATCGAGATCCCTGCGACCAAAGTTACCAATGCGTCGTCTCAAATGTTAACCAATTTTAACCAGCTTTTGATAGGTTGTCAGTCAGAACAAAAGCTAGGTTTGAAGGTTTTAGTTTTTTCAATAAAGTAAATAAGTTCAATTTTATTGTCGTTCACGTGTTTTCATACAAAATGAATTTCGGCCATTATTTTTTTATTTTCATTCAAAATTTTAAAACGATAGCTTTTGTTCTGACTGACAACCTATCAAAAATTGGTCAAAAGAGGTGAAAATTGTTGTCACCGATTGTATGAAAAGTCAAATTTTCGCCATGGGTTGACAGTCCTCTTATATGCCTTGCGAAGAGCCACTAAAATATCGATAAAATTGCCACTAACAGTCAAGCCTAACCAGGTGATGAGCGATTGTTCAGTCAGGCCCCCGTCACTCGGCCGAGAGCGCGAGAAATACCTTCACAACACAAGTACGTCAGTCGGTTGTCAACTCGTGCAGAAATCGGAGCGATTATCGAGCAAGCGAGTGCGCAAGTTGAAACATGTTCGTCGCGCGGTCTCACAACCCTGCCGGTTGATCAGTTGCAACAACACTAGACCGGCCAGCGCAAAAGAATCTCTCACGCGCATTGATTCGGTTCATTCTTGCGTAAAAGTGCGATTGTTATCGGTGTATGTATAGGTATGTTGAAGTAAAACTAGAGGCACTAAGCGCAGTTGCGAACTAGACTGTTCTTTATTACCGCGTAGCGAGAGTTGCTATTTATTTAAGAGTCTCCAGGAGGCTCGAGTTTCCATACAATCGTAGTTCTGCTTTAATACAAAAACTACATGCCAGATTGAATCCAAATTTTGCAAATATATTGAGTAGACACATATCGATGTTTGTAATTAGTTTTCATCGTAGTAAATTTTAACATAACTAAACGAAGGCTAAATTTAGTTTTGTACTGAAAGTTTGAAACTGCTCTTATTTTTTTCCGTTTTATATTAGTAAATTGAAAACTAATTACAAACATCGATATGTGTCTCCTCAATATATTTGCAAAGTTTGGATTAAATCTGCCATATAGTTTTTGTATTAAAGCAGAGCTACGTTTGTATGGAAACTCGAGCCTCCTGGCGGCCCTTAAAGCGTCATTGCGAGTACCTCATCTGTACTAATACTATTATTATCATCCGTGGTTCAGATATTTTTTTCCCTCGGATACGGAGGAGGGAGGGCGATAAATGCATTTACGCATACCAATACCGCCGGCTGTACTTGTTATGTGGGACTCACAGCCCTGCGCCTATATGCATATACAGGGTGGGAAGGAGTATACCGACAGATTTTAACCAAAGATTCTAATGCCTATTTAGACAAAAAAAGTAATATAAACATGGGCCAGTAAAGCCTAATTTTCGAGATATTAATTTTTTAAATAATTCACAAGTTCAAAAAATCCCAAGGGTAACACGCCCTAATAATCTTATCTGACGTTTGTTGCTTCAAAGTATCATACTGACGTTGACTTCACTCGTCGTTTATCGTATGTTGTCGGAGTCGTTCGTGAAGTGTGAAGTTTTCTTTTTCACTCTTTAGACTAAGGTTTCGTTCAGAAGGGATTACTATCGTTAATTGATTTTTTTGTTCCAGAAAATAAATAAGTTAATAAGGCAGTTTTAGACTCATGTTGATATAACATTATTTACTCATAATACCACCAGGAATCCATGGTTAAAATCTGTCGGTATACTCCTTCCCACCCTGTATAAGTATACACAGGTACAGGATCGCACTACCCACTAACCTGCGTGGTCGAACCTTACACAAGTCACACAGAGCTACGACCGCATCGCATCCCGTGGATATCACGATTGGTTGTGCCACACGATAAGGAGAGAGAGATTTTGTAGTAACCTTTTTTTGTTCTTTGCAGAATCTCCCATTTCGCAACAGCCGATGAGTTCACCGACACAACTCTTCGCGTCATTACGATCGAGAAACGCCAGTACGGACAGTTCACTTGCAAGGCGCAGAACAAGTTAGGCGCTGCTGAAGGGAAGATTGAGCTTTTTGGTGAGTTAGACGGGGGCTGTCAAACCATTTTTTCCCACCAAAGTGACACGCAAGATTTTTTCCTCATAGTCACACCGATTCGGTACCCTGGGTGGCGGATCTGAGTTGAGCAAGCGAAGCGAGCAATAATAGGTTCCGTTAGGTTTGATTGATTATACTGCCCTCCCCTGGGTGGTGGATCTGACAGTTACGTAGAAAGAACATACATAATATATATATATATATATATGTATATATATATATATATATATGTGTGACTCGCTGACATAACATTTCAATGTGACACGGCAAAAAAGCGTCGGTGGCTCAACCGGTAACGACTCTGTCCTTCTAACCAGAGGTACCGGGTTCAAATCTGGACGGCCAATGTACCAATGAGTTTTTCAAAACTTACGTACATAATATACTTACCGATTGCTTTAACGGTGAAGGAAAACATCGTTAGGAAACCTGCACATGCCTGTGGAGAAACTCGCAGGTTGTGTGTGAAGTCGACCAACCCGCACTGGGCCTGCGTGGTCGACTAAGGCCTGATCGCCCTAATTCAGGGTAGGCTCGAGCCTCTCGGTGGGGACGTATATGAGCTGATATGATGATGATGTGACACGGCATTAAAACATTGGCGCGCTTGACTTATCTATCACAATGCTGCTAACTTAATTACCTCCGTTGAGTAATGGTTAAGCCCATTAGCTTCATATCCGGAGGTCGCGGATGGGGGGTCTAAGATTGTGAGACTCGGTTTGTTTGATGGTAGAGCATTTTCTTAACACGCCTTGCTACCACTATCTAAGGCTTGCCGTTATTCATCAATGTTATGTAGCCCATTGCGTTGGGGTATCTTGGTAAGTCAGTTTTTTTTAATTCACAATTGGTAAGCCCTTGGTATCATCCCACCTATGGTAAGCGGCGATGATGCCGAAGATGGAAGCTGGCTTACCAAGATTCCCCAACACAATGGAGAACATCAATGTTGTGAACATTGTGTGTTTTCTATATGTTTTTAACATTGATGTTTGGCGGGAATACTTAAATAAGATGGTGGTAGCTAGCCAGGTGGGCTTAGAAAATGCCCATCCACCAACCAAACCGAGTCCTACAAAGTTAGACTCCGCCTGTAATCGAACCCACGACCTCTTGTTGTGAAGCTAATCAACTTAACCACTACGCCACGTAGGTGGTTAAAATCTTTGTCATCATAGTCACTTACCATTTGGTGAGATGACGCCAAGAGCTTATCATATATTGTGGATAAAAAAAATTACCAGATCTATCTACTTTCGTCTTTTGTAGTACTATTCTGACATAATAGTTACGTATTTGAATTTATTTTTAATTTTTAAAGTGAGCTTATCTATTTTAGCATTCGCTCGTTGAGTGTTAGGAATAACATTTTTTTAGCCTCTTTTTTTTTGGTTAAATGCAATTTGATACGCTTTTTGGAAGTGTTATATTTTAGTATATGTGGTGGAGGTCTTCTGGAATGTTAGCCGTAACAGAAAACAGGGCCCCTCGTCGGACCAAATACTATGGCTAACGTTAAATGAATTTCATGTGATAACCAGCTTGGGCTCCAAGAATCGTTGCTTATTTCAATCTCCGAAAGGCCTTCTCCATATACAAGGTGTAACAAAATTGGTGTAGGTCCCGTTAACTGGGGCTTCGTCTCATCATACTGAACAACTTTTGTTCTACGACTTTACTGAAATCGCAAAAAAATAAATAATTTTGTGCATTTTAGTATGGAGGGTACAATTTTTTTTGCGAGAATTGACTAGGGTTCCTTGGGGAAAGTTGTTCAGATGATGAGTAGAACCCCCAGTTAACGGGTCCTACACCATTTTTTTTTTACAGTTGTATAAGGTCTAACAAAATTAGCTAAAACTATTTTAACTAGTGCTTCTACCCATGAAACTGAACAACTTTCCCCAAGGAACCCATGGTCAAATAGCAAAAATAAATTTGGCTCCCATACTAACTCGATCAGCTGATCAGCCCACTTAGTATGGGAAGTTCAAATATTTTTTTGAGATTCGACTATGAGTTTCATTGGGAAATTTGTTCAGTTTCGTGGGTAGAAGCACCAGTTAAAACAGTTTCAGCTAATTTTGTTAGACCTTTTATAGGGTGTTTTTTGAAAGGGTAGAATCAACATATTATGAAACTAAACAGTTTTTCTCAAGAAACCAATCGTCAAATCGCAAAAAAAGTTAAGACTCCATAAAAATTGGGGGTGGGCTGCGTGTGTCAGGGCCACGGCCGCTTAAGCTTTGGAGATTCGTGAATCTGATGCCGCAATTTAAAGTACGATCAATAAATATCTATTCAACTTATCTAAGTCTTGCCGTACGAAGTGACTAGATCTGTGCTTGCCGCCAAACATCAGTGTTAACATTGATGTGTTCCGACTTGAAGATAAGATAGCCAGATCCCCATTGCGTTGGGGAAGCTTGGTAAGCCCGCTTCCATCTTCGTCACTTACCATCAGGTGTGATGATACCCAGGGCTTATCAATTGTGGATTTTTAAAAAATTGGCCGTCACGGGACACCCGGCATTGGCGCTTAGATCTGTGATCAGAATGGTAGAAATTAAAACCACCTATGCGATGACTCAAATATTTCATTTTTTGTTAAAACATTTCTAGATATCTCTTAAAAGACCACGATCGAGACTAAATCACCTTATACATACGTTAAAATTGGGTATGCAGACGATAGCACAGTTGTGGAAAGTTACCTAATTACCTATCCAGTGCACGAGCGAATGGCGCTGAGGCGCTGTCTTTGAGAGAGGCCACGATAGAGCGCATGAACCTATCGCTTCAGGTAGTGTCTGATTGACTCCAACTTCCTTGATTGATTCCAACTTCGTAAGGTTCAATGAATCTAAGACACAGGCGTGTCCCTTTTAGCGTCTGTCTGGAGAGAGGCCATGATAGAGCGCATGTACCTATCGATTCAGGCAGTGTCTGATTGGGGTGATTCCAACCTCGTAAGGTTCAATTAATCTAAGACACATGCGTGTCTCTTTTCCGCTAAAAGGAGTCCTTTCAACTTGACTTCTACTTTCCGGAATGAATTCATTCAGATATCCGACCACCTTTAGCTTCTTGGCGTGGAATTAACACCTAATCTCAATTTCGGTAGATACATTGAGTCCAAGGGAAAAGTTGCTGCAATGAAGCTGGGTATTATTTCTAAGGTGAGACGGTACTTCCACCTGGACAGCTTCTTTCCTTGTATCAAGAACAACAAGTCCGATCTTGTATGGAGTACTGTTCTCACCTATGGGATGGACCAGCCCGCTATCAGCTGGATACCTTGGACGCTATCGACCGACGCGCCCATTGACGACGATGAGCTTGTCATAAACAAACAAACCTAATTCCACCTTCGGTCAACGAGACGCAGGGAGAGGTTACACCCCTATGTTGTTGATATTCAGCCTATACGCACGAAGCGTTACGCTTCCTCATTTATTATGCGGACAGTGATGAAGAAGAACTCCTTGCCTGAGTCTTGTGTTTCTCGACTCCTACGATTTGGGGATCATCAAGGCGAGAGTGAATAGGCATTATTTGAGTTTGCGTGTACCATTCTCGACTACATCGTCACTTACCATGAGGTGAGATGTAGTTAAACTCACTCAAATTTTTAGTAAAAAAAAAGATCATGGATCTCTACAGTTGCTCTCCTTGCTCCGAAAAACTACTACGACGCGGGATTACGGGATTAAACAAAAATAAATTATTATATTCGGTGGTTTTGACAACTCCATGTTAACTCCCTCGGCGAACTTTAGGCATTTAAACTCTTCCTATTCCGATCACCATTAATGTTTTGATTTTTTTTGGTCACTTGATCGTCACTTGATCCGAAAGTACACGATTTCGTCACGCAACTTTTTGTATTTAATGACCTGTCCGTCCCCGAAGACGTTCATCGAATTCACGTCAAAAGTTGGTAATTTTGCTGATCGAAGTATTTGGTAAAAATTAACTAGACTGGTACTTGGTAGTTGGTGAATATACGCCGAAGCTTTTACATTCAAAAAACACCATACTAAAAGTCTTGTGCAATTATTCTAATTTTATAGCCTTGTTTGCCTTTTTGTGTTTCGATTTCAAGCATGGCATGTGATTGTCCATTAGAAACCATTATCCCGGTGTGTCCGCCCGCCTGCGGGACCGCGAGGTTCGGCGGCGCGGCGACGGCGGCGCCATCTGCCGGCACGATCGCTGCAATACTCGGAGTTTACCTAGCGCATGTTGTGAGGAGGTAAGTAATTGAGACGATGGATGTCGCTACGGGTCCCCAGGAGGCTCGAGTTTGCATACAAACGTAGTTCCGCTTTAATACATAAACTACATGTCGGATTGAATCCAAACTTTGCAAATATATTGAGTAGACACAGTCATATAGATGTTTGTAATTAGTTTTCGATGTACTAGTATAAAACGGAAAAAAATAAGAGCCGTTTCAAATTTCCAGTACAAAACTAATTTAGACCTTCGTTTAGTTGTGTTTAAATTTACTACGAAGAAAAGTAATTACAAACATCGATATGTGTCTACTCAATATATTCGCAAAGTTTGGATTCAATCCGGCATGTAGTCTTTGTATTAAAGCGGAACTACGTTTGTATGGAAACTCGAGCCTCCTGGGGACCCTTAAGATCAAACCAGACAGATTTTACGTAGGTAAAATGAAACAAACAGTCCACACCTGGTAGACTGATGACCTATTACATATCTGTCGAGAAGCCGTTGTCTCGGGATCGCGTTGAATGGTTGAAAAGTGGATGGTTTTCCGGTTGAGATGATGATGCATAAACCACAATCCCGGTGTGTCCGGCGGCAACTGTAGTGCCATCGGTCGCCATGATCGCTGCAACACTTGGAGTTTACTTGCATTTTGTGAGGAGGTAAGTGACTTAGTAGTTCTGCCTATGCGCGTTAGATGACCCTAGGCTGGCAATGCAAGAGTTTCGGCTAAAGGGCTTTACGTCGCTTCTATTATTATGAATCAAAAAACAGAACAACTTTCCTTAAAAAAACTTGATCAAATCGCAAAGAAAACTGTTGGATTATAATTAGCGTATCAAAAATTGTAACTTGTAAGTGCCAATATAAACATTTTAACCGGCTCCGTGGCATAATGGTTGGTCCATTCGCTTCACACCAGGAGGTCGCGGGTTCGATACCCGGTGGGGTCAACTTGTAAGACTCAGTTTGGTTGGTGTTAAGGCATTTTCTAAGCCCGCCTGGCTAGCTACCACCATCTTATCTAAGTCTTGCCGCCAAACATCAGTGCTAACAACATTGATGTGTTCCGGCTTGAAGATAAAATAGCCAGTTCTCCATTGCGTTGGGGAATCTTGGTAAGCCCGCTTCCATCTTTGGCATCATCGTCACTTCCCATCAGGTGAGATGATGCCAAGGGCTTACCAATTGTGAATTTAAAAAAAACTACCTAATTTTGTATGCAAGGCTGCAAAGTTGCTATTCGGTTGGTAAATAAAGACTGTAGCTGAACGTACAGTCACGGAATTTAATTGTTTAGCAAATTCACGAAACTTTAATTTTGCCGGGTTGTAAGTAAGATAAGATAAAATATCATTTATTCGACAAAAATACACACAGACAAAATAAAAATAACAAAAAAGGTACAAATAACACAAAGAAAAAGTAGAAAAATATGAGTACGATACGGTTGTAAACATGCTATGTGCACTTTGCCGAACCGGCCCCGACTCTCATAATGCTGCAAGCAGGGAGACCTACCTACTGCGCTGTTATTCTGCCGGTGCCGAGAGGAATCGTCGTGCGCGCCATCGCAGTGCAAAATATATAACAAAACGTAAAAACAAGAAAAAAATATTCACAGATATAATAGTAAATCGTGTTACCATCATATGTAGACTATACATAATTAAAGGTTATTTAAAAAACGAAAAAAAAAAATCAAATATGTTTTAGAGTGTGAATGGGAATAAACCATTTTCTTTCGCGCTTGATTTCGGACGGAATGAGAATACATCTAAAGCAACCGAGGTCACCAAGGTCAGGTGTCCATTGGCAAGTGCAGCAGCTGCTTGGCGGGCTTGGGACCGACAAAATACTTACCTAATTTCTTTAGTGGATGGATACCAAGTTCTGTACAAAAGCAACAAAAACGCGAGAAATAAACGTAGTTATTACGTACTTAGCAATTCTGAGAGCTATGTCGGTTACTTTGGTTCTCTTACGGATCTCCTCGTTTCTGATTCGATCACGCAGAGAAACTCCGAGCATAGCACGCTCCATTGCCCTTTGGGTGACCTTGAGTCTTCTTAAGTGGCAGTGGGCGGGGCACATTGCTCGTAGAACAGATGGTCGTTGGGGCAGTAAAGTTCTCGAGTGGCGACCACGCACCGGAAAGCGTAGTGTAGGCAGGCTTCCCACTCGGTGGACCGATGACCTGGTGAAGGTCGCGGGAAGCCGCTGGATGCGGGCAGCGCAGAACCGGTCGTCGTGGAGATCCTTGGGGGAGGCCTATGTCCAGCAGTGGACTTCTTTCGGCTGATATGATGATGATGATTACGTACTTACTAAGAAACGAGGCATTAGGCGATAGTCTCTGAGATTTGGAGTCGCAGCAAGCATCACTCGTAAGCTGTTACCACTTATTGCATAAAGACGCACTGTTAATTCCACATTGGAATAATTGTCCATCTTGACACGAAACGTTGGCGCAGCGAGCGGGAGATAATTAAAAGTTTACGTGTCTTCGCTAGAAAAAGGTCGCGCGTGCACTGACTGATAAATATGAAAACGCTCCGTTGCCAAACCATGCGGCGCGATTCATCAAAGAGCCGCGCCGGCGCGCGCCGCCCCGCTGCCAAAACCTTTGTCGGCACCGCGCGCCGCCGCCGGTATAGCCGCATAGCATGATATCGATGATATTTCGATAATAGAATTTGACGCACTTTTAGATTAACACTCTGTATTTCCGAGATATTTATTATTGTTTATACTTACCAAAAAGAAATTACATCGATATTCAAACTTTTTCTTTAACTTCCGATCTTCTTTGACGTAACGTTTATCTAATCTATCTAAAGTGGATGAAACAGGAAAAACTAATGTCATAGGTAATCCGGCAAATTTAAATGACTTGAATTTGCTAAGCCACTTAATTCCGTGACTGTACCATTGGATTCCACGCATATTGTCTGATTTCCTTTGAATAGAAAGGTACTACTTTTAAAAAAAAATTCCACGCTAGCGGACAAAACGAAATTTTTCGCGCTAAAATGGAATGACAAACAATACCTAGCGTGTGAGGTGAAAAAAAATGTTTTGATCATATTTTTGTTATGGAAACTTGTTCAATTTCATTCTGGCCAGCTATTGTTTTGGGAAATACTTAAGTTACCTATTAAATATTTTGATTTCAGTATTTGTGCTGGTTTGGTATTATGTGGTATCAAGATAGCCTTTATAAATTATCTTGCTTTTTATTTCATTTATTGATACAGCATGATTGATTATGATTCGATTTGCGATGGACTCCCTGCCCCTATAGCACAGGGTATCCTAGCTTATGGCCAGGTGACCATCTAAATGTTAAGGCGAGGATTACGATTCGATTTGCGATTGGCCCTCTTCCCCCATAGTACAGGTTATCCTAGCTTTTGGCCAGATAACCATCTAAATGTTTAGGCGAGGATATAATTTACCATTAGGTGAGATGATGCCAAGGCCTTACCAATTGTGAATAAAAGAAGAGCTTTATTATTTATGTATTCTTATTTTCCCCAGAGTCTTCAGTGCCAGACATTAATTACAGCGGCTTACGACTGGACCCCTCGATCTACGGATATCCGAACGCCACCCCAACAAAAACTCCGCATATCACTTTCATATCATTTCTTTTAGCGATCTTCAAACAGTAGGTAAGGTTCTAACTGTACCCAACTGATGTAAAGACTGTTTTGTGTTATCTCCCGCTGGAAACATACTTTTTTTTATTTAAAGGTAGGTATTGAAAAAATCCATCTAACATTTATAGAAGTATGTAAGATGAAACACAATACTATTTTTATTAACCGACTTCAAAAAAAGAGGAGGTTTCTCAATTCGACCGTGTATATTTTTTTTATGTGTGTGTTCGCGGATAACTTCGTCGTTTATGAACCGATTTTGATGATTATTTTTTTGTTGGAAAGGAGATATCCCAAGGGTGGTAGCCCATGATAAGGAAACCCAGGATCTGATGATGGCATCCCAGAGAAATCGAGGGGAACCTTAGTTTTCTTGTTTGAAGTTGTTTTTTTTTTTGGTCAAAATTATTTTACTATTACAACAACAATAATACTTAACACGATAAGAATAAATTTATCAAAACACTAAGTACATGGCCTCATTATATTTTTAGCAATTCTTAACTATGTTTATTTTATACTAGAATCTCAATGCGACTGAAATGACATTACTATTTTTTTAAATCAATAAAAAAATTATTAAATACGATTTTTTTACACGAAAACGTATGTGTAGGTAATTATCATGCCATGATTTTTGTAACTTAATTATATGTATACCAATCGATTAAATAAGCAAAGGTTGTAAAAATAGTATAGCAGACTACACCATACAGGTTGTGACGAAATTGGTGTAGGTCCCGTTAACTGGAGCTTCTACTTCTAGTTTATCATACTGAACAATTTTCTGCAAAAGACACGAATTCGAGTTTTCGCATAAAAAATTGGACTTCATACAAATTAAACCCGACCGATTTAGTATGGAGGCATTTTTTTTTTATTTGACCGATGCCTTCGTTGGCTTCGTCAGTATGATGACTAGAATCCCCAATTTTCGAGTCCTGCACCAATTTGGTTACAGCCTGTACACTGATTTTTTAAATACAAAAATATACTTTCAATTATTAAAAAGGACTGCCATTAGACTTAACCGATTTTGATTAGACTTTTTTTTAAAAATGGACTAGGTTGTAATTTTAATGTAAAAATAAGTCCTTTTTACCAAATGTAATCTATACTTATTAAAAGACTGTAGTTGTAAACACCTTTAATATTACAAATATAAGAATAGTTGTGACTCTAGGAATTAGCAGCGTTTTTTTACACAATAAATTAAACAATTTAGCTTTTATTCTTAGTACTGCATTTATATTAAATTATTGGAAGCAGTGAATTTGTATATTAAGTAATATTAATATGTATTTTTCACAAAAAAGTCTTTAATTTTAAGTAGTAAAAATATTGATTTCTGAGTAATGAATATTTGTGTAAAATTTAAGTAGAAGTGTAGTATATACAGGGTGGAACAATCTAACAATTTATTGAACAACTCTCTCGAAGGAACTTAATAAGTTTGTTTCAAATAAGATTAGACAGAAGGTGAAATAGAGGTCGCGCAGATGCAGAGGTTATAAACATTTCATTCAGTTGCAATGACACAGGAACGGTGGCGGGTATTTCAAACAGGTATTTGAGTTTTTTTTTGTTATTTGCTGCTTTAATTCCGCTTCTATCTATCTAAAACGTTTTTTTTTTGCAATCTTAAGGGTGTCCGCCAAGTTAAGCGGGCCGCAAGCGGTGCGCGCCCGCCTTGCGTGTTTGTTTTAAAAAGTAGTATGGGCAAACACGTCGCAAGCGCCCGCGCCAGTTAGCGCTGCCCATACTTTTTTTCGAAACAAGCACGCCTCGTGCCCCCGCTTAACTTGGCGGCCGCACTAAATCATTTTCAAAGATGTAATGATGGAAAAAAAACATAAGGACATAAGTGTTCCAAATGTTGCAGATTTCTGCTTTATTAAGTATTTTATCTGCATTCTGCACATTTTTAAGAACATTCAAATATTTGAACTATAAATATTTTTGATTAATCAAGTAGGTACTCCTTAAAAAGAACATAAAATATATTTTCAAATAATAAATAGGTATTTTTTTTTTGTATTATAAAGAAAGTGTACGCTGGATAAAAACTCTGTAAACTTCGCTTCACCTTTTCTGATCCTATTTGAAATAATGTCAGGGTGGAATGAATTAACTCCACCTGGATGGACAGTACCCTGAATACTGATGATAGTAAATTTTACTCAAAGAATACATTCATTTGTTTTGAATACTGTATTCATTTTTTTTTAATTGCTTGCCTTACCGGGAATCGAACCAGCAAAATGTAAAAATTAATAAAATTGAAGACAGCAAAGTTAACTCAATGTGAACATTCCTTTATTAATAATAAAGTTAAACTGCATTCAAAGATTATTTAAAAGTCGCTTGGCTCAGCCGGGAATCGAACCAACAAAATGTAAAGAAAAAAAAGGCCAAGTGCAAGTCAGAACCGCACACAAAGGGTTTCTTACCATCATACTAGATGACGCTAGCTTCTTCATGTTTCAAAAAAGAACGAATGGAATTGTATGGAGAACCCCCTTATTTTTTCACTTTTTCTAATTTTTCGTATTTGTTGTTATAGCGGCAACAGAAATACATCATCTGTGAAAATTTCAACTGTCTAGCTATCACGGTTCATGAAATACAGCCTGGTGACAGACGGACGGATAGCCAAGTCTTAGTAATAAGGTCCCGTTTTTACCCTTCGGGAACGGAACCCTAAAAATATTCTGTACTTTTTACGAAACCAATCGGAAGGGTCAATATCTTTTAATAAACTTTGCGTCACAAATTAAAGGACAACTACGAAATTTAACTTATTTTATTCAAATTTTGAATTTGTTTTGATTAAAGGAATGTTTCTTTTGAGTACATTTATTTGCTTTCATCAATTTCTTAATTAATTATTATATTTTGCTGGTTCGATTCCCGGAGAAGGCAAGCAATTAAAATAATATTGAATACAGTATTACTTTTAAATGTTTTCTTGGAGTAAAGTTTGCTATATTCAATATTGAGGGTAGTTTCCCTTCCAGGTGGGGTTCGTTTATTCCACTCTGTAAAGTAAAT
Source organism: Coleophora flavipennella (assembly GCA_947284805.1). Classification (NCBI taxonomy): domain Eukaryota; kingdom Metazoa; phylum Arthropoda; class Insecta; order Lepidoptera; family Coleophoridae; genus Coleophora; species Coleophora flavipennella. Next base: position 4,298,044 of record OX369253.1, read on the forward strand.
TAATTTCGAACTTTGCAATACCAAATTGTTTATTTTTAGCGAATTAACTTTCCTCGGGAGTATCGCTCACTTACTAAGTTACATCGTTTTTGTTACGCCCTGTATAAGAAGTGGTTGTAATTTTAAATATACATTCTCTTTTCGGCATTCCTCTTTCGACTGTATTCCATCCATCCAATTTTATTATAATATTTATTTTTGCATCACTTTATCTTAACGAATCTCACGATTTTTGTAAACGTTGGCGGCTTTTTTTTTGTAGTGCAGGTTTTTGTTTTTATAATAAATTAAATTAAAAAAAATTAATGTGTTTTTGTCGCGCGTTTCCAGTGTTGTTAAGGGGATTTCCTACATAACCGCCCGCCATCGCGTCGGTTCATAGTACATTACTGCAGTGGCCAGCAAAAGACAGCCAGCTTCGCCTCGGCCCACATTTACACGTTCGTCCATCAATGCCTAGTTGTGGCCAAGGCTTGTATAGGTATTTTCTCAAATAATGCGCGGAAATAAAAACGCCAATAATTACTTTTTGAAATCAATCTTGGTAAGCCCGCTTTCCATCTTCGGCAACATCGTCACTTACCACCAGGTGAGATGTTGTCAAGGGTTTACCAATTGTGAATAAATAAAAAATGACAAACAACGAACAAAAATAATTTTTCACGCGCCAAAGTGTTTATTTGTTGTTTTTTTTCAATAAACAGTGTTCTATTTGCAAGTCAGTTCAAAATTTAAATAAAACATTTGATGAGTTACCTTTTTGGTTGCCATGTTTCGAAGTAAAACATAGTTCCATTTTTAAATTACACGACAGATATGAGTTTACATAGTAATTTATTTGGTCGCTAAACACGACAGATATGGATTTTCATACAACTTTTGCCGGCCGCTATTCGCATGTATTTGGCCAATACAGCAATTTTGATTTATCTCGAAGAAGGTTGTCAAAATAATGCTCAAATTTCCAAGCCTGTTTGAGAAAAATCTACTCGCTGAGTATACATACTTTCAAGAAAGTTTTCAACAATGAAAAGGAAGAACGGGTATTGTAGTTTATTTATAAATTATCAATTCTGTGAAATTTAGTTAGCTGTAGTTACAGATATGTAGCATAAGTGCTACTCGGCGAAAAAGTATCTCGAGCCCCTCGGTGGGGACGAATATGAGCTGATGTGATGAAGGAATTTATAGCGGCGCTTGTTAGTTGGGGGTAGCCCCATAATTAATCCGCAACAAGAATCAATAATAATTGGTTAAAATCAATTAGCGAGAACCGGATTAAGTAAAACAGCTGTATCGCGAAGCGGTCTAGTGAGCAACAAAACTCGTCACAAATAAGCTAGTCTGTAGCCCTATTCGAAGATAATGAAATACTTTAACAAATAAATAGTTCGTTGCCGTCAATCCATGTTGGTGGCGCACGCTTCGCAATCCGTCGCCATTCCTCTCGGACGAACTGACCATAATACCAAACGGAGCCATAAAAATAGCAAATAGCAAGTCTTAGTAACACACAACTAAAAAACCTATTCAATAAAATCCTGCAAGAAAAGAACATACCAGATAAGTAAGTGGACGGAATCAGAAATCGTGGTGCGCTATATAAAGGTGAATCCAGCCGATCTAGGAAATAGGGATGACGAATGGTAGTCATCTGATTAACTTTTTATCATCTGTCAAAAACGACATTTTGTTCTAAAAATGTTAGAAATACCTAGGCGTGACGCCATAGTTTAGCAGCGTCATTTATGTACTAATTTTGTGATTTCGGTGAATTAAAAATCGAAGACTTGATGGAAAACAAAACGAGTACGGTTTACCGAAGTTTAAATTGAATTTAGTGATCAAGAGTTCATAATTTATTTCTGATGCTGTCGTCAGCCCTATTACCCAACCTCTACAAGTTATTTGGGTTCTGTATAGAGAGATGAATAAAGACAACCCTACATCCACATCAACCAGTAGAGCGAGCTGGATTTAGAAAAGGTTTCAGTACAATTGACAATACTCATGTCCTCGAACTGATCATTTAAAAATATTTGGAGTAACATGACTTTGTCGACTACAAAAAAAGCTTTTGACTCTATTTCACATAGAAGCATTTGGAATGACCTTGAAGAACAAGGAGTACCTGTAATATATACAGGTGTTCGGCGCATGGACCAAGATAATTTTTTGGGGAAAAGTTGAGGTCATTAGGACCTCTTGACTCCAGGAAACCTTTATCCTAAGTCAAATACACTAGTCAACTTTGTCTCAGACTCAAACATCAAAATGTACTTTTTTGTTTATTCTATTCGAAAAAAGAAACTGGCCACCTATCGATAAATAATGTTCCAATTTCAAAAACCGACGACCTGGTGAAGATCGAGGGAAGCTGATGGATGCGGGCAGCGCAAGACCGGTCGTCGTGCAAATCCTTGGGGAAGGCCTTTGTCCAGCAGTGGACGTTTTTCGGCTGATATGATGATGATATCGACGCTTATACGATTATCGAAATTAAAATGGAAATGGGCAGGACCTGTCGTGCCACTCCGACCAACTGAACAGATCAACTATCTTAGCTCTCATAAGTTCATTGCGGCCAAGTCAAAGATAAACGTTACTAGTAGCTCTGTGAGCTGTAGACCTCGCGAGTTTTTCGATTATTTTTTTAACAATTGGTAAGCCCTTGACATCAGCATCCCACGCGGTGGACCGACGACCTGGTGAAGATCGCGGGAAGCCGATAGATGCGGGCAGCGCAGGAACGGTCGTCGTGGAAATCCTTGGGAGAGGCCTTTGTCCAGCTGTGGACGTTTTTCGGCTGTTATGATGACATCATCTCACCTGATAGTAAGTGACTACGATGCCGAAGATGGAAGCGGGCTTACCGAGATTCCCCAACGCAATGGGGAACTGGCTGTCTAATCTTGCAGCCGGAACACATCAATGTTGTTAATAGTGACGCTTGGCGGCAAGACTGACAAGATGATACCTAGCCAGACGGGCTTAGAAAATGCCCTTCCACCAACCAAACCGAGTCGTTACGCCGGGGATCGAACACGCGATCTCCTGATGTGAGGCTAATAACTTAACCATTACGCCACGGAGGCGGTTAAATAGGTGTAATATATTTTCTACGTTTTCAATCCCCATGGCTCCGCCGTTTTGACAAATCCCAAAAACTGAATCGCGAGTGCGACACATTGAGACTGAAGTTTGAAAGTGAAGCATATAGTAGGTCTGTAGATATGAAATTGCCGATTCAGTTTTTGAAGTTCAATGCCAATTTTTATTGAAAATGAAAAAATATGGTTTTAATTATTGACCTCATAGTGACACTACTTTTGGTCTTTTATTAGTAACTAGTGGCATGTCTTTCATGTTCCAATCCCCTGAGCTATGTACCATTCAATGGAAGTTAGTATTTTCTTAGTGGTCAAATGGAGCAATTTTTTAGAGTAGTTAATTTTCATGAATTTTCCTGAAAGTGACGAAATCTTATGCGGGGTATTCCCAAATCCAAATATGACATTATAACGAAGAAACTGCTGCGATAACTCTAGAGCTTTAAAATTAAAATTGTGTATTTTTTGCTTCAATATAGGCGATTTTTTCCGGTGAAAAAACCCGACTTCATGGGGTTAAAGCCACCGTGCTCTCAAAATATCTAAACAATAGACATATGTTTACCGTCATTTAATTTCTAATAGTCTAATGCTATTTTGAGAATAAATTTTGTTTTAATAGCTATGTTCTTAATATTAATTTTCATCTTTAAACTTTTTTATACAATCGTCAATTTCGTAGGTAAGTAAAGACCTAATATTATACCGCCAAGTGTAAGTATTGTACTTACATATGTGTGTGTCATAGTGTGGTTCGGTGATAAGCGAATTTACGTAAGTTATTTTAATACAAAAATTTATCAGTAAGTCGGGTGAAAAGTTTCGTCCCTCTTCTTAGCTATTATCCGGTACAAATGCTATTAGGATACGACCTTTTGGAATGGAGCGGCATATGACGTCAACTGAGCATAAGCAACGCCACAGTATTACGATATGGCTTACAGTAGCGCAACGCCTTTGATGTCGCACGATAACGCCACGGCGTACTAGCAGTAGGTACTAGCCTGTAGCCTGCCTGGCAAACTGTTTTCAAACTCGCGGAGTTTGCCAGGCTGTGCCCCGCAAGTACCCTTCCGTTGCTTTGCGTAAGTACATTCGTTGCAATACTGTAAGCCGCTATATTGTAATACTGTGGCAACGCTGTCGGGAAAGCGCGTGACACGTGAGTTACGAATACAATGTAAGTACGCCGCTTCATTCCAAAACGTCGTATCCTAACAGCATTTGAACCGGATAATACGTCTTCATAGCTCTGATTGTTGAATAAAACAGATTTTATCAAAATTATAAAACTTTATTCTTAAAAAATATATGTCACAAAAACCATAACAACTAAAATATTTCTAAATATTAATTATCTTAGGAGGATTGTATCCCTAGGGCGCTTTATACAAACGAAGTAGTTACAAAGTGACGCAGTCTCTATAGTATACAATACAAAGGTTTTAAAAAAAATTTTAAAGGAAATTTAACAAACTAAATAACAGATATTAGTACCCAGAACGTGTTTACACAATTTGAATGACTGACAGATAAAAACTTTTTATACATGGAGCGCGCTGGGTATACACTCCTCTTAAATGTCTTCTTATTAAGCTTTGGATATGTGGTACATATTTAAAGTTAAAACACTTGTTCTTAATGGAAATGTAAATTAAATGTTTTTTTTATGTAAATTTCGTACCTAGTGATATCATAGAATTGCCATTTGAATATTTACTCTCTAGATAGAGCGTAGACCATAAAAACACTGCGATATTAATTTTTAACAAAAAAAATTCAACTGTCTAGCTATCACGGTTCATGAAATACAGCCTGGTGACAGACGGACAGCGAAGTCTTAGTAGGGTCCCGTTTTTACCCTTATCTGATGACCTTTGTCCAGCAGTGGACGTCTTTCGGCTGATGATGATGATTCTTCTCAACTGGATTCATTACCCAGATATTCCGGTTTACACATTTATTATTTGCCTACATAAGTATTATGTGAAAACTACATTTTTCCTCCAGTCTCAGCGGTGTGCGCAGCGGCCGCAAACATGGCGACCGACTTCCAAAAAGGAGGAGGTTCTCAATTCGTCTGTTTTTTTTTATGTGTACTCAGAACTTTTGACTGGGTGAACCGGATTTTTATGACCCTTTTTTTATTTGAAAGTTAGTGTTTCCCGTGTGGTCCCATATAAATTTTATCAAAATCGGTGTGGTACTTTATTAGAAAATTAACAAAAACCAAAAATAATTATGCAAAAATGTACTAAGTTGTTGCGATGGAAGTCGGTTTTTTAACGTGTTTAGTGTTTTCATGTATTGTGTGCAAGCCGTTATCAGAGCACTCCAGGTACCTACTCGTAAATATAGCACTTGCCCGTCTTGAAACTTTTTATACCCTGTACTGCACATGTCCTAAATAATTTTTAATGGCTTTTCAAGAAACCATGAAAGTGTATATAAAAAATTAAAAAAATCAACCATACAAAAAGAACCGGCCAAGTGCGAGTTACACTCGCTCACCGAGGGTCCCGTACCACATCTCTGGAAAACGAACTTACATACACCATAAAAATAATTAAAAAGCTTGTGCCAATGAAGCGCTTTCATACAATACCCCACATGACACGGTTAACTCAATTCAAAATTTCCACCGCCGTTCCTAGCATAATTGAATTGTACTTTAAATAAAGACTATATTTTTTATGATTCAATTACAAATGTATAAGTAATAAGACGGTTGCCAAATTTCATAGTTCTAGGTCAACGGAAAATACCCTATGAATTTTGATTCCCTTGAGAGTGTCGAAATATACATTTTTTGGGGCATAAACGGCCGTATCTTTTTTTTAAGTTAACTTAGAAGTTTGATTTTTCATAGCTTCAAGGGACTGTAGACCGGAGGTACATGGTATTAATTTCAACTCGATACCTCGACGCGTTCCCGAGATAAAGGGTCTTGACAGACAGACGGATGGACGGTCAACAAAGTGATCATATAAGAGTTCCATTTTTCTTTTCGAGGTATGGAACCCTAAAAACAGTCGAATTAAGAACCTCATCTTTTATGAAGACGCTTAGAACACCTATATATAGGCATGAACAGTAACTACCTAATTTAGGCATATGTAGGTACAATTATTCTGCTTATGTACATACTAGCTGTTTCCCGCGGATTCACCCGCGTGGACCACGTTTCTATGACTCTTCGAGGGTGCGCAGTGCGCGAGACGCAAGCGGCTCGCGAGCGTGGTAAAAAGTAGCCTATGTCTTAATCCAGGTCCTAATCTGTCTGTCTACCAAATTTCAGCCAAATCCGTTCAGTAGTTTTTGCGGGAAAGCGTAACAGACAGACAGAGTTACTTTCGCATTTATAATATTAGTAGGGATAGGGATTATATTCCTGTTAAATTAAAATTTACAAGTTCCTATGTTTTCCTTACAGGCTACACCAAAAATACTTTTTGTACTAAAAACCATTAAAATATTAAACGAAGGGTCGACCACAGAGCATAAAACACTAGGCAGTAGAAAATAGTCCGTACTATCTGATGCAGATAGTACAACCTGGAAAAAAAAACAAGTAATTTAAAATTCATATGGAACTTGGCAAGGGCCGCTACCTCCTATCCGGGAAGTCGTGGTTCGAGTCCTGCCACATACCAATGTGTTTTCGAATTTCGATTTCATACGTACGTTTATCCGACGCTCTTACGGTGAAGGAAAACATCGTGAGGAAACCGGTACACATCTGCGAAGAAACTCGAAGGTTGTGTGTGAAGTTGACCAACCCGCACTATGCCCGCGTGGTCGACTAAGGCCCAATTGCCCTAATTCAGGGTAGGCTCGAGCTCCTCGGTGGGGACGTATATATGAGCTGATGTGATGATGGAACTTGGTAACAATATTGGTGTAGGACCCGTTAACGGGGCTTCCAAGTAGTTACTTCACAACAGTTTTCCAGTCTAAAATAAAATCGTTGCCGAAAATATCGGTTTATGCAAATGCCTTCTACTCATCATACACTGAACACCAAGGTCATCATATCAGCTCATATACGTCCCCACCGAGGGGCTCGAGCCTACCCTGATCGGGCCTTAGTTGACCACGCGGGCCCAATTCGGGTTGATCGACTTTACGCACAACCTTTAAGTTTCTTCGCAGGCGTGCGAGGAGTTAAAATATTAGACATTAAAAAATTTACAATACAGCCTCAACCTTGTTAGGTCTCAAATGAAATGTGGTCTTTGTATTAGAAATACACTACCAATGGTGGAAGATCATTATCATATCAGCCGAAAGACGTCTACTGCTGGACAAAGGCCTCCCCCAAGGGTTTCCACAACGACCGGTCCAGCGCTGCCCGCATCCAGCGGCTTCCCGCGACCCTCACCAGGTCGTCGGTCCACCGAGTGGGAGGCCCGTCTACGCAACGTTTTCCGGTGTGCGGTAGCCACTCGAAAACTTTACTACACCAACAGCTATCCGTTCTACGAGCTATGTGCCCTAGCCACTGCCACTTAAGTTTAGCAATTCTGAAAGCTATGTAGGTTACTTTGGTTCAGGAGAACCGTAGGAACGGATCTTCTCGTTTCTGATTCAATCACGCAGTGAAACTCCGAGCATATAGCTCGCTCCATTGCCTTTAGTGACCTAGAGCCTTCTTTATGAGGCCCATAGAGGGCGACCATGTCTCAGGAAGATAAAAAAATTTTAAACCTTACCTTTTCCACTTAATCCTAGCCTGTGGCAGCGTGTCATCGCTTTCCCTGAAGAGGTACCGGCGAAGCCCTGCGATGTACTCGGCGAAGTAATCCGCCCAGTCCAACTCAGCCATACTGAACGGGAACAGCTGGAAGGAATTAAATCTAACTAATAAAACTAGGAGGTCGCGGGTTCGATTCCGGTGGGATCAACTTCTGAGACTCGGTTTGGTTGGTGGTAGGGCATTTTCTAAGCCAGCCTGGCTTTAGCTACCACCATCTTATCCAAGTCTTGCCGCCAAACATCAGTGTTAGCCTTGAAGATAAGATAGCCAGTACTCCATTGCGTTGGGGAATCTTGGTAAGCCCGCTTCCATCATCGGCATCGTCATCACTTACCATCAGGTGAGATGATGCCAAGGGTAAAGAAAAAAATCCTTACTAATGTTATAAACGCGAAAGTTTGTATGTATGGATGTTTGCTACTCTTTCACGCTTCAACCACTAAACGAATCGGGATAAAACTTGGCTACTTTTTACCCCGGGAAAACGTCTGATTCTCACGGGAAAATTAAACCTTACGAGAATGGCAGCGCCCCAGTTAGAGACTGCCTTGAGTTAGGTTCACGCTCATAATCATGGCCTCTCTCTGGGATAGTATTTCCAGACCCCTAGCTCGAGCACTAGACAAGTCATCATCATCATATCAGCCGAAAATTGTCCGCTGCTGGACATAGGCCTACCCCAAGGATTTTCACGACGACCGGTCCTGCGCTGCCCGCATCCATCGGCTTGCCGCGATCTTAACCAGGTCGTCGGCCCACCGCATGGGAGGTCTGCCCACGCTACGTTTTCTGGTGCGCGGTCGCCACTCGAGAACTTTACTACCCCATCGGCCATCTGTTCTACGAGCAATGTGCCCTGCCCACTGCCAATTCAGTTTAGCGATTCTGTGAGCTATGTCGGTTACTTTAGTACTTTACTAGACAAGTATCTCTCCGCAGCCGTGCTGTCGTCTGCATACCGTAATATACCGGGTTTCAGCAGATCGTTTATATGCAGCAAAAACAAAGATGCGGAGAGAACTGCATCAATAGCCAATAGGTGAGACGAGCAACCATCGACGACCACTCGAATGAACCGTTCCCTCAGGAAGTAGAACCAGTTGAACGTACCTTCTTATCCTCGTCGCTGGCCTGCCGCCACAGCTCGCGTACCCTCGCGTTGCAGAACTGGATCTCACGCGTGCAGAAGTAGCTGATGACTGAGGAGAACTTGTGGATCTTGCGGTAGACCTTCAGCATTCTGCGGAAGTAAATGGGTATGCACAAAGTAGACCAAGACTCGACTCTTCACATTATTGTTATTCTTATCAGCTCACATACGTCCCCACCGAGGGGCTCGAGTCTACCCTGAATTAGGGCGATCGGGCCTTAGTCGACCACGCGGGCCCAGTGCGGGTTGGTCGACTTCACAACACAACCTTCGAGTTTCTTCGCAAGCGTGTGCAGGTTTCCTCACGATGTTTTTCCTTCACCGTAAGCGCGTCGGATAAACCTTACATATGAAATCGAAATTCGTAAACACATTGGTACGTGGCAGGATTCGAACCATAGCTGTCGCGCGTGTGCGCGAGCCACGACAGACAAATTGGTAAGTCACATCCTTTATGACCTATGATATGTTTTGTGTTGTAACATTACTGCATTTCCTCCTTAACATTAATATCAGTGTAATTGGTAGAATGGTCAAGATGGCGGCAACTGAATGACACGAGACTAAGTCACAGTGAGTACACCTTTGAGAGAGGTTGGTGGTTAGCCATGTGTCACAAGGAACACATGGTCTTGGTTAGCCATGTGTCACAAGGAACACATGGTCTTGGTTAGCCATGTGTCACAAGGAACACATGGTCTTGGTTAGCCATGTGTCACAAGGAACACATGGTCTTGGTTAGCCATGTGTCACAAGGAACACATGGTCTTGGTTAGCCATGTGTCACAAGGAACACATGGTCTTGGTTAGCCATGTGTCACAAGGAACACATGGTCTTGGTTAGCCATGTGTCACAAGGAACACATGGTCTTGGTTAGCCATGTGTCACAAGGAACACATGGTCTTGGTTAGCCATGTGTCACAAGGAACACATGGTCTTGGTCAGCAATATAACATCAAATAGTCCATGAGGCTTAAGCATTATACATAAAAGCAGATAACAATTGAGAAAGGCGGAGTCAAGGAATATTTTACAGTAAAGTTCTTAACAGACGTATTCCCATATGTCTGAGTTGGGACCGGGCCCAACGGTGGTTAGAGGACGGTCTAAAGGGGAGGTCTGGCGGATCGTTAGGGGAACCCGGTTCCTCACCAAGTGCGGGGTGCGGGGCTTCCGCACTTGGCAGCTGTTCTGGTCACCCAAAGGGTGGTGGTCAGAAGGCTTTGGCTACTCGCTCGGGGGTAGCCCCAACCACTCGCCACAGAGTGGTTGGTTAATAATATGTAACTACTCCAGAGGGTAGTTTGTTCCCGGTTTTAGTTAAAGTTTATTATAACGATAATTCCTTGACTCTCCCACACTCGTCAACAGACGCCACTCTCCTTACTGGTTTTGTAGCCATGGTGTTCTTATTTTCTATGCTCACCCCCCATCGTGGCTACAACGGCCTCCCGGACAGCTGAAACTTAGGGTCTATCCTTGTCCGTCTGTAGGAATTTGCGGACTATGCGGCGCGTATTAAATATGGATTTAACAGGTTCACTGCCGACCACGCACCGTTGCGTTGGAAGGGGTTCAAACGAGAAGCCGAACTCGCACCGGTGCGTGTTACTTGCTTAGTAACTTCCATAGTTCAGTACGAGGCCGACACTGGGCGCAAAGCCACGTATGAAGGCCGGCATTGCGCTTGAATTTTCGTGCGTTTTTGGTAGTTTTGGTTTTTATTTATATGTATTCTATCATATTCTTGGTAATCAGAATCTTGGTAAGCCCGCTTCCATCTTCGGCAACATCGTCACTTACCACCAGGTGAGATGTTGTCAAGGGTTTACCAACTGCGCATAAAAAAAAAAAAAAAAAATATTCAAAGTTGATTTAAACTAAAATAAAAATTCGGCATACGCCATCGCCCTAGTTGGGCAACCCGCCACAGTGAACCTGTTAAACGCCTCCGTGGCGTAATGGTTAGTCCATTCGTTTTACACCAGGAGGTCACGGGTTCAATTGCCTGACTGAGTCAACTTTGTAAGACTCCACTTCCATCTTCGGCATCATCGTCACTTACCATTAGGTGAGATGATGCCAAGGGCTTATCAATAGGGCGATCGGACTGCATCAAAAATAAATTCTGAAATATGATTTCCTAAATTGCTCTCCTCTTGAAGTTTCAAAAAACCTTACTTGTTTTGATTTCCATCTCGTCTTCAATTTTTAATTGAATAGATCAAATTCACAAAATAAGTTCGTCAATGACGCTTAAAATCTATGACGTCACTTGTGGGTATTTCAAACATTTTTAGAACAAAATTTCGTGTTTACAGATCATAAAAAGTAACTCAAATGACTAGCAGTCCGATCCTCTATTGTGGATTTTAAAAAAATATATCGTGCGTGATCACTTCACGCCCGCTTCATGAGTTAACGCTACCAGTGATAGATTATTATTAAGGGTCTCACTTGGGTTTCCGGCCGAGGCAAATCGCCAGAGCGTCTACTACGGCGGCCGGCAGCAGATGCAGGAATAGAATGTAGATGTTGTTCAGGAGACGAGATGTCGTCAGGTTTATAGATATGTACCTGGAAGTAAGACATTTTCATAGTTTTAGCAAAGTGTATATATTAGTACTGGACACTCTCTGCCGCTCTCTAGATTGCGACCTCACACCCCCCCACCACCCCCTTCCCCCGTCATCCAGATTGATTACAGCTCGGTTGTCGAAATCCTATCCAAAATGGCGGCGAAACTGTAACCAATCTGTATCAATCTATCAATCTGGGTGACAAGGGGGTGAGGTCGCAATCTAGAGAGCGGAAGGGACTGTCCATAATTGCTAATATACATATAGGGTCTTAACAAAAGTATGCACTTATTTTTAACTGAAGCTTGTACTCATGAAACTGAACAACTTTTCCTAAGAAACCCATGGACAATTCGCAAAAATTTTTTTGGACTTCCGTACAAAGTTTGCCCGCCAGCCGATCGATTTGCATGGGAAGTCCAATTTTTTTTAAATTGACCATGGATTTCTTAGGGAAAGTTGTTCAGTTTCATGACTACAAGCTCCAGTTAAAAATAAGTGCATACCTTTGTTAAGACCCTATATACTTTGGTTATAGTATAGTTATTTAAACACCTCTATGGCGTTATGGTATTGATCCACTCGGCGGGGTCTCACTTTGTAGAACTCGGCAAACCGAGTAAAACTATAGTACGTTACTGCAGCGGCGAGCAAAAGAGGCATTAATGGACGAATTACACGAAAAATGAGTTTACATAGTAATTTATTTGGCCGCTAAACACGACAGATATGGATTTTCATACAACTTTTGCCGGCCGCTGCTCGCAAGTATTTGGCCAGTACAGCAATTTCGATTTATCTCGAAGAAGTTTGTCAAAATAATGCTGGCGTGGTCGAACGCAGTAAAACTTGGACCAACAGGAATAAATAAGGAGAGAAAACAACAAAAGGGTTAAAACACAATGCAGAACTTCACAACAATTAAATTTCCAAGTGTTTGAGAAAAGCACTTTTCTCAAATAATGCGCGGAAATTAAAACTAAGTAGTACCTAGGCAGAATTATTTTAAAAAAAAGAAAAAAAACGAACAACGAACAATATTTTTTCACGCGCTAGTGTTCATTTGTTTTTTTTTCAATAAACAGCGTTCTATTTGCAAGCCAGTTCGAAGATTTAAATAAATCCCTTGATAAGTTACCTCCTTGGTTGCCATGTTTCGGAGTAAAAGATCGTTAATTTTTTTTATTATTACCCATTGTCTTGGGGAATCTTGGTAAGCTAATAACCATTTTGAGGGCTTAACAAAGTGGATATAAAAGTCCCCGAGGATTGACAAAACACGACGACTCCCTTGGCACGTAATACGAACTGACACGTCGACTGTTGCCAGAGCGCAATCCGCATAGCTCTTAGATCGGACACATATCTCACACAAGCAAGACACAGAACACATAGCTCGTGGAACACGTCAGCAGTTGGGAGAGTGAAGTTCTCGAGTGGCAACTGTGCACCAGAATACGGGTTGATTGGCCTGTCACTCGGTGGAGTGACGACCCAGTGAAAGTTGCAGTAAGCTGCTGGATGCAGGTAGCATAACACTGGGTCGTATAGAGACCCTTGGAGAAGCCTTTGTTCGGCAGTGGATGACTTTCGACTGATATGATGGTTTTAAAAAGATTTCCACTGGGAACCCTCTTTTTGATCCACGTCTTGTTCCTCCAAACTTCATTCGTCACGACGACGAAGGAGACTTACCAGACGGCATTAGAAAAGGGATATCTCTCCAAGCTACTCAAGTTGTAGTCCAAAAAGTCTCCCCACGTGATCTTGTTCTCCACGGAGCTCACGTAGTTGAAGATAGGCGGCTCAGCAGGTGGACTATGCGAAAATAAAGAAAAAAATTGGTAATTTACTATTTCAATCTTTACTTACTCTATATCCTAAAGTGTATTTGTATGTTGTTCTTTAACGCTAAAACTACCAAACTGATTTCGAATAGAGCTAAAGTAAAAGGCGGAAAACAATATAGGATAATTTTTATCCCGGAAAAATGCATAGTTCCCTAGAGATCTGGGCATCGGCTATATACTTTCTAGCACGGGTTTAATTTTGGACTTTCTCTTGTTTTCATATCAGCTCATATACGTCCCCGCCGAGGGGCTCGAGCTTACCCTGAATCAGGGCGATCAGGCCTTAGTCGAAGACGAGGCCCAGTGCGGGTTGGTCGACTTCACACACAACCTTCGAGTTTCTTCACAGGCGTGTGCAGGTTTCCTCGCGATGTTTTCCTTCACCGTAAGAGCGTCGGATAAATGTACATGTGAAATCGAAATTCGGCGGGATTCGAACCACGACCTCCTGGACTAGAGGCTGTTACACCACCGACGCTAGCTGCAGCAGATCTTGCAAATTGCAAGGTGTCTTTTATGAGGAGATTTTATGTGAAGGAAAACATCGTGAGGAAACCTGCACACGCTTGCGAAGAAACTCGAAGGTTGTGTGTGAAGTCAACCAACCCGCACTGGGCCCGCTTTGTCGACTAAGGCCCTATCGCCCTAATTCAGGGTAGACTCGAGCCCCTCGGTGGGGACGTATATGAGCTGTTATGAATGGGAACACACTGCTTACCTCTGTGTATAAGTATTGTGGACGTTCAGGGCCGCCGAGATGAGGCAGTTGACCACAAAGTCCACGGGGACAACGTCGGCCGTCACCGACTGGCAACAGTTTAGCGTGCGAAGCATGCCCGTCGCTGAAAGATACCATTTTTATATATTATATTATTTTTATTATGTAGGTAACTAAATAGGTAATTGTGTAAAATTGTAAAAATACACATACTCTGATTTGCAAATTTACACATTTGACGCATATTTTGGCGCACTAGACGACTTAGAAATCTTCAAGACGAGAGTGAATAGGCAGTATTTGAGCTTGCGTGTTACATCCTCGGCTGCATCGGCACTTACCATCAGGTGAGGTGCAGCGAAACGCACTCAAATTTTTAGTGAAAAAGATGAAAAAAAAAAGTTTATGACTACGACCAGGTGGCAGCAGCGAACAAGATAACCAAAGTAGGTAAATATATTAGTACCAACATACAGTATGGATACTCCCTGCCGCTCTCTAGATTCCGACCGCACTCCCTCGTCACCTAGATTCGGTAGTCGGTCCAGCGAATGTTAGGCTTGCCCACGCTACGTCTTCCGGTGCAACACCGACTGAGATGACGCCAAGGACTTATAAATCGTGCATGAAAAAATTATGCAGCTCGCTGCTTGGCGGCAGGTATACGTCCGGAAGCATTTTGCAAAATTAGATCCTAGCACTAAAGCACACCCTGGACACTTCATACAACGGGCCAGAAATGTCATTTCCAAAAAGGAATGACGGAACAAACAAAATGCCTGCGAAATCCTATACGTTCGACAACCAAACTGTAACCAATCTGTATCAATCTGGGTGACGAGGGGGTGAGGTCGCAATCTAGAGATCGGCAGGGAGTGTCCATGCTGTATGTTAGTACTAATATATACAGGGTGTAACAAAATTGGTGTAGGTCCCGTTAACTGGGGCTTCTACTCATCATACTGAACTATACTATGCTTTAAGTAACATAAATTATTTGGTAATAGTTCTTGCAAATTAAAAGCGCTCAACTAGCGTGAAGAGGAAACGCGGACGCCATTATTTCCATACAAAAGTAGTCCCCTGTTTCCTCCCTAGATATTGACAATAGAGAAAAATTGATTTTTTTTTCGTAAAACCTATATCTACCATGGCCATGCTCCTATATTTTGTTTTTTCCATTATGCTAATTATAATAGGAAGTAGGAGTCTTCAGAAACTAAGAAAATTGCCCAATTGAAACGCTATTTTCAGACGCCCACTAAAAAATAATACGCATATTAACGATAAAATAATACGCATATTAACGATAAAATAATATGCATATTAACGATAAAATAAAAACATAAAGGCATAGGTAAAGCGTTTTTTGATTATAAAAAAAATGTTATTGCTCAAGTTTTGGAGGAGGCAATAGGGGACTGCGAAATGCTGTTTTGGTCAATTTTAGTACCTATTATCGGTCTGCGCTGCAGTGTACACAGAGAGGTTTGGGGGAGGGAGACAAGACAACAACATTTTATTCAAATACCTATTCTTTAGACCGCCTTTCCTCTTAAGGACTCGCTGCCCGGTCGCGGGGCCATAAACCATCGATGTTGTAGGGTTAGGCGCTTACAGTGCTCCGCTTATCGATTCCCGGAAGAAAGCAAGAGGGCGCGCGTTGGCGTTACCTGTTCGCGGACATCGATATGAGCGTAAGCACCACTATGCCTTTCCATAAGTGCTGTAAGTGCGACAGGGTGCACTATACGTAGTGTCCAGCTTCCACATTACATTGCCCTGCGAGCAGCGAGTGTTTAACACAACTATAGTAGGGTGAACCAGAAAAGGCCGCATGACGTGGAATCGTGCCGCCCCCGTGGCCACATTGAGGAAGCGGACGTAACCTCGACCAGCGCACGCCATTCATCGTCGAAGAGCCGTCGTCGGTCTGCGGCAAATACTAGTTTTTGGGGCCGCCTTTTTCAAGGCAGCCTGTACGGTCACTACCGTCTCTACCCACCCACCACTCAGTTCTTGTACCATCCCCGCTGGCTACGTTCACGGCGCGTTTGGTGGAACCCCTCCTAACCTACGCACCCCACCCTTCCCTAAGGGTGTGGATCGCTCCGATGAAGGATTTTACAGGTCTTGATTGACCTAAATCCATGGGGGGAGTTTTAGTGGGTATGTTCAGTCTTCCACTGTAAGTCCCACATAACCAGTACGGCCCGGCTGTATTGGTATGCATGATGCATCTCTCCCCCTCCTTCCGAATAAGGGATAAAAAGGTGGTACAGAGTTATTTGTAAGTAAGAGCTATGCTCGGAATTTCCCTACGTGATTGAATCAGAAATGAGATCCGTAGGAGAACCAAAGTAACCGACATAGCTCACAAGATCGCTAAACTGAAGTGGCAGTGGGCGTTGAAGCAGTAAAGTTCTCGAGTGGTGACCGCGCACCGGAAGACATAGAGTAGGCAGGCCTCCCACGCGGTGGACCGACGACCTGGTGAAGGTCGCGGGAAGCGCAGGACCGGTTGTGGAAATCCTTGGGAGAGACCTTTGTCCAGCAATGGACGTCTTTCGGCTGATATGATGATGATGAATTAACCCTAAACTTTATAGGTGATCATTCTACTGACGTCTTCACTATTCTGTGTCAGAATGATCACCTAGGGATTTCAGGTTTATTTAATTACAAATAGTGTATGAAAAAATATTCTTACCACTGCCCACAGCTACTCCGGTAGGACCATACATGTTGTCAATCCAACACTTCAATGGTTCCTTGGCAGTCGAGGTCACTGTGAATTTAAATCAGCTTTTGAATATTTTGGCACATCATTATAAAACTATTTTAACGTTAGAACCTTTTTGATTTTTTGATGTGAAACATCTATTTGTGCACTTAGGCAGTAAAACGAACTCGTATCGTATCGTATCAGCCGTAAGACGTCCACTGCTGGACAAAGGCCTCCCCCCCCAAGGATTGCCACGACGACCGGTCCTGCGCTGTCCGCATCTAGCGGCTTCCCGCGACCTTCACCAGGTCGAAGTATATATTAATATTAGTACTAATGTACTAACATACAGTATGGACACTCCCTGCTCCGCTCTCTAGATTCCGACCTCACCCCTTCGTCACCCAGATTGATACAGATTTGTTACAGTTTGGTTGTCGAACGTATAGGATTTCGCCGCCATTTTGTTTGTTCCGTCATTCCGTTTTTGAAATGTCATTTCTGGCCCGTTGTATGAAGTGTCCAGGGTGTGACCAGGTCGTCGGTTCACAGTTCGTATGCCGGGACGGCAATCGGCATGACGCCGTCATGGCCCCGCTACGTCACCGCTCTCGAAACATTTCAAACTTCCAATCAGTGATGGATGATTGTTCAATCGGAAAGTGAGTTACATTTGTAACGCGGCACGCTGTTATGCGATCTATTTATTTTTTTACGCATGCGCTGACATTTGTTTTCAAAAATCCATTCTATTCATCCTATACTCACAATCATATTTTAAAATCAAATAAATTTAACTCAAACTCGGTCGAGCGTCGGTGGCGCAACGGCAAGGGCCGCTACCTTCTATCCGGGAGGTCGTGGTTCGAGTCCTGCCACGTACCAATGTGTTTTCGAATTTCGATCTCATATGTACGTTTATCCGACACTCTTTCGGTGAAGGAAAACATCGTGAAGAAACTCGAAGGTTGCGTGTGAAGTTGACCAACCTGCACTGGGCCCGCGAGGTCGACTAAGGCCCGATCGCCCTAATTCAGGGTAGACTCGAGCCCATAGGTGAGTACGTATATATGAGGTGATGTGATGAACTCAAATTAATTTTCTCTTACCAATTTTGGGTCTTATTTTCTTAATAAAAATTTATTACGTGTCCACGAAAGGAATTTTAAAACCCACGCCCTTTTATACTTACATACTCCAATCCGTCGTGCCACACAGTGACGATCGAGTGACCAATAGCTACTTATGCAACTGTTGCATAATGAGGGGTATTTAACACGAGTGTGGTTTATGAAACGAGCGCAGCGAGTTTCATAAAAGTATACACGAGTGTTAAATACTAATTATGTACAGTTGCATACAATAGTTTATCTACACTCATACAACAAATTTAAATTATAGACAAAATAAAGTAATCATTGTTTATTGTAATAATTATTGACATTTTGTATGGTACAATTATTAAAGGTTATTTTAGTTGCTGTTTCAAGAATATCCGGGGGTGTCAAATTTTCGTCTGTATCACTATCAGTTTCAGACATTTTACTGGGTTTTTAGTAAAAAAAACTTGTAATAACGACTTACTTATTACAACGAATAACGAATTACATATTATACAAACTCCATAAGGAAAAATACAAACGTTAATGGCGCGAAAATAAATTTGCAGTAATATCGCACCGCGCATGCGCGCCGCCAAGGTTGCGTTCCGAAACACGCTAGTGTGCTCAAATAGCAAGCATCTGCGTAAAAAAAAAAAAAACTTCATTTTGTTACAACTTTGCGATAACGAAATGAAATTTGTATGGATCCTTAGTCACGGCTCCATCGAAAGGTATATCATTTGCTTAGCGTTTCTGATAAGTAAATGAAGGATTTACGACATGAGTGTAGATAAAAAGATTTAAAAACTTAATGACGATCAAACTGCAGGCTGCAGTAAAATGTTTGACATCTGCCGGTCATTTTAACCGAATTCAAAAAAAGGAGGAGTATCTCAATTCGTCAGAATCTTTTTATTTTGTTTTGTATCAGTTGAGACAACAATTATTAATGACGTTATAGTATATTATGCAACTAGTGAATAAAAGACGGATTTAAAGCGAGGGCAATAGATAAATCACCAGCAAGTGAAGGGTTCTAATGACTGAATCACGACCGCAGGGAGTGATTTATGAGGATTCAAGTATTAGAACCCTGAGCGACGCGAGTGATTCATGGCCCTCGATATAAATCCGTTTTATTCAAGAGTTGCATACTATCTGCTCGCATCCACGTTTGAAATAAAAAAAAAATATCCTAACCACTCCGAGAGTGCCGACAGAAGTGAAAACTTCCTGGCGAGCGTTCCTGGCGCACGACTAGGTTGACAAAGTTTTGACCCTGCTAGTATTACTGGTACGGTGGCGGTTACATTACAGTGTCGCGTCTTAAATTAAAAATGCCCAACGCGCCTAAAGAAGTTTTCACTTCAAAAATGTATCTTTGTGGGCGAAACTACACAACAAATTTCAAGTCATCATCATATCAGCTCATATACGTCCCCACCGAGGGGTTCAAGACTACCCTGAATTAGAATCTGAATCGGGCCTTAGGCGGCCACGCGGGCCCAGTGCGGGTTGGTCAACTTCACACACAACCTTCGAGTTTCTTCGCAGGCGTGTGCAGGTTTCCTCACGATGTTTTCCTTCGCCGTAAGAGCGTCGGATAAATGTACACCTAAATTCGAAATAACATTGGTACGTGGCAGGATTCGAACCACGACCTCCCGGACAGGAAACGGCGGCCCTAGCCGTTACGCCACTGACGCTCTATCCGAAGTATCAAGTACTTATAGTATATATAGATACATAAAATACATACTGTTATCTCCGAAATGCATTAATCATTAAAAGTGATACTTTACCTATTGCGGGCCTGAATATACCTATCGGCACATTGCCAGCGTTTGATCGGATCTCCTTTTCCGCCAACGCTTTGGTGAACGTATAGGTGTTGGGCCAGGGTCCCAGGATCCTGGAACAGACATATTTTTATTAAAAATAAATTCTGTAACTTCATCAAGAATACTAACAACCAACTGGACCCTATATTACCTACTAACCTTCGCCATCTATTTTTATATGTCTATATCTGTTACAATAGGGATGACGAATGCTAGTCATCTGAGTTACTTTTTATCATCTGTCAAAACGACATTTTGTTCTAAAAATGTTAGAAATGCCTAGGCGTGATGTCATAGTTTAGCAGCGTCATATATGTACTCATTTTGTGATTTTGGTGAATTAAAAATCGAAGACTTGGTGGAAAAAAAAGAGTAAGGTTCAAGATTCAAAATATTTATTCAAAACTAGCTGTTTCCCGCGGTTTCACCCGCGTGCACAACGTTTCTATGACTTTTCGAGGGTGCGCAGTGCGCGAGCCGCAAGCGGCTCGCGAGCGTGGTAAAAAGTAGCCTATGTCTGAATCCAGGTCCTAATCTGTCTACCTACCAAATTTCAGCCAAATCCGTTCAGTAGTTTTTGCGGGAAAGCGTAACAGACAGACAGAGTTACTTTCACATTTATAATATTAGTAGGGATAGGTTTAAATTACACTCTTTCTGATAGTCATAAAATAGTGATTTCATAATATTTTCATTTGTAAAAAATCAAGCAATAAACAATAATGATTGTTACTAATGAGTTAATAACGTCAAAATCCAATCCTTAATATTAAAAAAAAAACAAATTATGTCATTAAAACGTGAAAACAATATGACACGAGAAGTTATAGATAAAAATCATTAAATGTCATGAATGCCTTTGACAAGTGTAAGCCAGTTCACACGGACAGGACCCGCTGTCAGCCATCGCTCCTCTCAACCATATTAGAGGGAAAGGAATGACCCGACTCCCGATGCGTCACCATCCGCACGAAGGTTTTCTGAAGTTTAAGTAAGAAGGGAAATTTAGTGATCAAGAGTTCATAATTTATTTCTGATGCTGTCGTCATCCCTATTCTGTATCTTTTTAACTGCAATTAATAAACAACTGTTCTCCATGTTCCATCACGCCGCACCAATTATGCCCGCAACAGTATTACCAACAGAATGTCTCGCACGTTCAACAACAGATTTGGTCAACTTGATTCTTTCAGGACCTCTAAAATTTCATTCTAATGTGAGTTGAGTAAATTGCTGAAAAATTCAGTGTGACGAATAGCAATGCACACACACACACACACACACACACCACAACACACACAAGCTTGCACTCGCTTATGTATATGTAACTAAATATTTTTTTGAGGTCGGTGTCAGCAATGCCATTGAATCTAAAACATTTGATACGTAACTAGCTGTGTGCTGGTACCGGCATCAAATATAAATTAAGGCCCCTAATTTAATTTGTACCCACCTTTGATTTCGTTATTGTTGGTTAATGTCGTGTATCTAAGTATAATAATATTATATCATACTTTTGAGTGAATTTCATTTTGAAGTCGGTTTTTAAGTTTTTTAAACTTTTATTTTATTTTAAAAACTGGAAGCTATTCATTATACATAATATTACGCAATCTTAATTAACGTCATAATATTGATTTTAGTAAGTAGGTAGAATAAAATTAAGTAAAGTAGGTTCATTATATCAGCTCATATACGTCCCCACCGAGGGGCTCGAACCTACCCTGAATTTGGGCGATCGAGCCATAGTCGACCACACGGGCCCAGTGCGGGTTGGTCGACTTCACACACAACCTGCGAGCTTCTTCGCAGGCGTGTGCAGGTTTCCTCACGATTTTTTTCCTTCACCGTAACAGCGTCGGATAAACGTACATATAAAATCGAAATTCGAAAACACATTGGTACGTGGCGGGATTCGAACCACGACCACCCGGACAGGAGGTAGCTGGCCCTTGCGATTACGCCACCGACGCTCTAAAAAAGGAGGTTACAAGACTAAAAAAAATGGGTCATATAAGTAGATTTTGCTGAATCTCCAAAGGTTGCCAATGTAGGTATACTTACGTAGGCAGCAGGTCGTCAATCTCGCAGTCTGTCATCTTGTCGACCTGTTGATGCAACTGCTCGCAGGACGCGTCACATGGGTAGAATCTCTCTTCAATGCGCGGTAGATGCGAGTTGGAGTACGCGGTTGATATGTGCATCAGGGCCTGGGGTAACAGAAGAAGATAAAGCCTTCAGTCGCACGGAGGAGAGAGTGGGTTGTACTTACCTACACTGCACTTTACTTAAACAGTGGTAAGTAAAGTCAAGTAAATATCCTTGCCCACCAGAAGAATTACAAGAACTTAATGAAAAATATGTACAGTGCAAACTCGGCCTTATCGCTTTAAGCGATTTCTTCCAAGCAAACTTAGCAACCAAGCAAGGCTAAATGCGGGTGGCTGCAGATAAAAAAATAAACAAGATTGTTAAGATATTATTTAAAAACAGATATGTATTAAATATATTATTGTAAATAAATATTATACAAATAATAGTAAACATAAAAAAGATTTAACAAATAAATAAATGCTATATTATAATATATAATACCTACATAGATACATATTCAATAAATAAAAAAGTCACACACAAAAAAATATTCAATAATTTAATTAAACAGCTTAAAGTAATGATCGGCCAAGTGCGAGTCAGAACCGCACACAAAGGGTTCCGTACCATCATACTAGATGGCGCTAGTACAAAGGGTTCCATACCATCATACTAGATGGCGCTAGTACAAAGGGTTCCATACCTCATGCTCGATGGCGCTACGCTAGTTTCTTCATGTTTAAAAAAACGCATTTTTTGTATGGAGACTAGTATAGTTTATTTTTTGACTTTTTCTAATTTTATGTGTTTGTTGTTATAGCGGCAACAGAAATACGTCATCCGTGTAAATTTCAACTATCACGGTTCATGAAATACAGCCTGGTGACAAACGGACAGACAGACGGACGGACAGCGAAGGCTTAGTAATAGAGTCCCGCTTTTAACCGTTAGGTACGGAACCCTAAAAATGAACAGAGACTCAGATGTGCGAATAGTTTCAAGTAGTTGGTGCCACAGTTCAACCGAGTGAGCCATAAAAGATTTACATAAGTCGGTGCTAAAAGTAGGAAAAGATAGAAAGAAACGCTTTACACCATCGAGGTTGGCGGCCATGAATTGAATCTCTACGCAGAAAGTTGTCTTTGTGATACGGAGGAGCCGCTGGACTGTGGAGTAGCCCTAACTCACTCGCTTATTGACACGGAATCATTTTACACTAGCCGTTTCCCGCGGCTTTACCCGCGTGGACTGCGTTTCTATGACTCAGGGTGCGCAGTGCGCGAGGCGCAAGCGGCTCGCGAGCGTGGAAAGAGGTATCCTATGTGTTAATCCAGGACCTAATCTGTCTACCTACTAAATTTCAGCCAGATCCGTTCAGTAGTTTTTGCGTGAAAGAGTAACAACATACATCCATTCATTCTTACAAACTTTCGCGTTTATAATATTAGTAGGATTCAACGAAAATTGTATCGCAGGCGCAGGCACAGAATGGATCTCAAACAGCTCAAGAACAACCAGGAATCTAGTGATGATGCAATTACGACCGAACTTCTGAAAGCAGGTGGAATTTTTTTGGCATCTCACCTAATGGTAAGTGACGATGATGCCGAAGATGGAAGCAGGCTTACCAAGATTCCCCAACGCAATGAAGAACTAGCTATCTTATCTTCAAGCCGCAATACATCAATGTTATTAACACTGATGTTTGGCGGCAAGACTTAGATAAGATGGTGGTAGCTAGCCACTTCCCTACCACCAAACAAACCGAGTCTTAGAAGTTGAACCCACCGGGAATCGAACCTGCGACCTCCTGGTGTGAAGCGAATGGACTAACCATTAGCCATGGAGGCAGTTAAAACTCACATTAAGTCCCTTCATGTCCCTTGCTAGCCTCAGCAGATGTAGGGGTGCCCTCACATTGGTGACCAGCGCCGCTCGGAGGTGCTCGTCAAACTTCACCGTTGCAGCTGAATGGAAGATTATGTTTACCTGGAATATGAAATGATTGGAAACTCTTAAATCTAAACAATATTATCAAAGGGACTTATAATTAGTCAAATCGACATGTTTAGGGTTCCGCATAGACAAACTAGGAACCCTTATAGTCTCAAATAAATTTCTTAAAATAGTCAAAGTTTTCATTCAAAAAATAAAATAGATATACTTGTATCGTGTTTCTTTTGAAAAACGCCAATTAACGCAAAAATATTTGTACTCTTCTTTAAAATTTAAAAGTCATTAATATTATATTCATAAGAAGGCTCAAGGTCACCCAAAGGGCAATGGAGCGTGCTATTGCTCGGAGTTTCTCTGCGTGATCGAATCAGAAACGAGGAGATCCGTAAGAGAACCAAAGTAACCGACTTAGCGCTCAGAATTGCTAAACTTAAGTGGCAGTGGGCGGGGCAGATTGCTCGTAGAACAGATGGCCGTTGGGGTAGCAAAGTTCTCGAGTGGCGACCACGCACCGGAAAACGTAGGGTAGGAAGGACTCCCACTCAGTGGACCGATGACTTGGTGAAGGTCGCGGGAAGCCGCTGGATGCGGGCAGCGTAGAACCGGTCGTCGCGCGTCGTGAAGATCCTTGGGGGAGGCCAATGTCCAGCAATGGACGTCCTTCGGCTGATATGATAATGATGAATATTATATTATATATAACGTCAAACTAAAATAATGTACTTGGTACCTGCAATTAGGTGCTTACTCTATGTCTCACCACCTCGTACCCGGCACAAAAGTGTCCATTATACTAGCCGCGTTGCCGCGCAGTATAGCCAGGGATATCTGTTGAACCAGGTACGAGCCGGCGCGGGGATCACTACCGCTGTCCTTCAAGCGCACCACACACCCGAAGTCTCGACGGCAAAAGGCACAAAGTCGTGAGTCCGAATTAGGTCCGCGTACTTTGTTAATTTTTGGCTCGCGGCCCACTCTGCAGCCGCCCCCGCGACCCTCGTGGTACGGGGCACATGCGTTGCTGCGAAGGTGCACGCGCAGGTCGCGTCCCAGAGCAGAGCACGCCTCCGCTCCCAGGGGATCATCGTGAGTCCGTCGGGTCTTTTACCGTCTGTGCGGCTCAAACCCGAAGGCTCTAAGATGCAGGGAATGTCGAACGACACCGGCGCCCGGCGGATGACTTCATTCAGCGCATGTCGGGAATATCTGCCCGCACACCTCTTGCAACTAAGACCATGCCGCCCCGCGGAGTCAACCAACGCCCAGCATCGGCATTTATGTGGCTCACACATCCTACACCCTAGCCGGAGGGCTACCGCTATCCTCAACGTATTGTCGTCCAAGAGCGTGCCCACGTGAGGTGAAGGCAAGGCATGAAGCCATGCCCCAGACTCAGAGCAAGTGGCTGCACGTACTCGGGCCAAATCCGCCCCGGACGACGACCCGATGAGGTCTGCGACTACTGATTTAGCCCATAGGTCATCCCAGTGTGTTTGGAATTGACGATTTTCAGGGGGTGATGTTCAGGCAAAGTGCAGTCCAAGACGACAGAGCCTCATCCGCAAACGGAACGCTGCAACTGTCCCTTCAAAGGACGTAATACTAGAGACGAGTTCCAGCGAACCATTCGCGGAGGCTAAGAAAGCAGACAGCCCAGTGTCCCTCATTCGCCTCACCCCCAGTCCTCCGTGACGGACTGGGAGACTGGCCTGCCGCCACCCACATTCACCCCGGCTGACATTGATAACTTCTTCCAAAGAACACTTTAGGACATCATCCAGCGCGGCAACTTCCCGAGGGAACAACCACGTTGGACTAGTCCTCGCACTTCTTTAAAATAATCAGCTGTTTGACCAATTTTGTATGGATAACACTGGTCTACCGCGGTTTTGTTGCCCTAGATTTAAGATCGATTTTGGATATATTTATGCTCCCAATTCATGAAACTATCAATGATTTTGTAAGATTTGCTCTCGTTTTTTTGCGCAGAACTCTAATCATGACTGGGAAAATAAATTTTATTACTAACAAGCCGTTAATTGATAAAAATATAAAAACCACTCGTCTGTCGCATATCGCATACTGTTACTACTTGAGTATTTAAGTAAAAGGGCTAATACATTTTATTTTTTACTTTTTAGCGGTTATTTGTTGGAGGTTTTTTAAATTTTTAATTTAAGTATTAATATGATGAGTAGAAACCCTTCGTTGACTAGTCATACATCAACTTTGTAATATTCTGTATAATATCCGATTGCTATTCAATAGGTGGACCAACATCCATGTTTAAATTTTACATCAAAATCTCTATGGAGGATGTATGTAGTTAGATTCCCTGGGTGGAATTAAGCCTATTTTTTTATTAAACTCAAAATCATTCAGGAATGCTAACCACGTCACCAGTCAGATTTGTTCGCTAACCTTCTCGACCAGCATCTGTCGATCACTCAGAGTAAGCCCAAGACCAGCTGCCTCACAGTCAGCTGGGACCACGACGAGCTTGTGCCGAAACTTGGGGACCTCCGCTTTCAGGCGGCTGAAGACCTGCAATCAAGAAAGGAAAGAATCTATTTATTAGTTGTCGATTCAGTTTTTAAAGTTCTATGTCAATTTTTATTGAAGAAAACATTTAATGACCATATGATGATTGATGACACTACTTATGGTCTTTTATTGGTGACCAGTGTGGTCTTTTATGTTCCAATCCACAGAGCTATGCACCATTAAATGGAACACAGACCATTTTTTTACTAGTTAATGTTTATGAATTTTCCTAAAAACGACGAAATCTTATGCAGTTATTTCCTTAATACACTGCTCAAAACTGTCAAAAGTTCAAGTATTTAAAAAAAATATATTTATATTTTTACTGTAGAAAATTTCACACCTTATTACACATAAATATTACAATTATTGGTTTAACATTTTAGAAAGCAAATTATGAAATTCGCTAATTAAGATTTGAAAATGGAAAATATAATTTATTTTGTCAGATCTAGTCTTTGAGATTGGCTTTTTACTTTAATTTCTATGTAAATTTGACTATGGGTTCCTTGGGGAAACTTGTTCAGTATGATGAGTAGAAGCCCCAGTTAACGGGACCTACACCAATTTTGTTACACCCTGTATATTTAGTCCGATTGGGACCAAATTTGGAAATAAAGAGTTTTAAATTATTTCATCAAGAGATTATCGAAAGTTTCTTTGTACCATCAAACCGAAGAGTAGCTGTCATACTACAAAAACTGAAATAATATATATTTTTTTAAAAGGGTAACTATTTTGATGAAACTTTGCACGTCAGAGTTGCTTAAGTTTATCTATTACCTATTGGTTTGAGAAAAATCCCACATGAGATCTCAAACGAGGACATATTCACTGACCTGACATCGTTAGGGTTGCCAGTTGAGGGTGTGCACAAACTGCACAGCCGCTCTGGTAAAAAAAATCCCCTAGCTCTCGTAGTGTTGTCCAACAAGCCGGGGGCGAAAGATATCTTTAGATTGGGTAAACTCACCATCTGTGGGCTATCTAATGTAAAGGTAGAGCACACTCACAAACGCAGCTACCGCGGGCAATGCCACCGTTGCCAAATGTACGGCCACGCAGCGGTAAACTGCACTGCCACCCCGAGGTGCGTTCAGTGCCTAGGTTCCCACGGCACCAAGGAGTGCATGCGAAACCGCGACTCTGACTCCTCTCCCCCAGCCTGTGTTCTATGCGGCCAAGAGGGCCACCCGGCCAACTACCGCGGTTGCCGGCGTGCCCCAAAACCACCACCAGTAAGAGTCAAACCCTCCCCGCAACCCAAACAGGGTTCTAAGTGGGCACCGACACCAACGGCGGACAACTTTCCCGCGTTATGGACCCCTAAGGTCCAACCAAACACGCCTGGGGTAGGGCTCTCCCAACAGCCCCCTCCAAAATAGCTCCTAAAGCCACCCCTCCCCCCCCCCACAACCGCGACCCCAACCGGGCGGCTCTCAGCCCTCCCTCAAAGAGGATATGCAAACGGTGGTCGCCACCATCGCGAACTTCGACATTCGCGAAATAGCGGTTCTAGCTGGAAAAATACGCGCTTCACGCACTCCCCAAGAGTGCTTACTCGCTCTTGTGAAACACCACCACCTCTTTAACTTGTTCTAAAAATGCCCTTAGGGCAAAACAACACCCCAAGGGGCTATCGCTCATCACTTTTAACACGCGCGGATTATGTAGCAATATCCCCGAGCTTATATTATTCGTTAAAAGTATGCACATAGACATACTAGCAGTGCAGGAAACTTTCCTCAAACCCCACATAGTTAAAGGATTCAATATCCCC
This sequence comes from Coleophora flavipennella, assembly GCA_947284805.1. NCBI lineage: Eukaryota > Metazoa > Arthropoda > Insecta > Lepidoptera > Coleophoridae > Coleophora > Coleophora flavipennella. Next base: position 4,326,251 of record OX369253.1, read on the forward strand.
CAATTCAACATTATTAGAAACGATAGGCTTAACGAACAAAGGGGTGGAACAGCCATCTATTATACGAGAGCAATCCACTGCTCACAAATTCCCACCACCCAACTCACCAACATGGAAGCCACTATAGTCAAACTAGCCATGACGGGACATCAGTCACTAGTTATAGCATTAGGCTATATCACCCCAACTAAAACCCACCTAGAAAGTGATTTCAAGGCCATACTAGCCCTAGGCGAGTCCACCATTATGATTGGAGACTTCAACTCCAAGCATACTGACTGGACGTGCCTAAAAACCAACGACAATTGCGTTAAGCTCCTCAAAATCACTGAAGATCTCGAACTAACTGTATACTCCCCATACGCCCCCACTAACTACCCAGATAATCCGGACCACGACCCCGACATACTCGACTTTGCCACAGTTAAGGGAGTTTCCCTTAACGTTTGCGCAATAGACACACTTGACGAGCTAGGTTCGGACCACCGCCCAGTCGCCCTGAAACTAGGCCCCCAAAATAGCACACACGACAACTAAATTCACCAACTGGGACGGTGTCACTGACTCACTGACCTCAGCCATTGACGCCCCCGACTTCGCATACTCTTTCTCGCCCGACTACCTAGACAGTACTGACAAGATAGATAGCGCAGTAAATAGTATCACCCAATTAGTACAGACTGCGATTAAGACGACCGAAAAGGTCGTTACCAACAAAGACTGCAAACTCCCGCGAGAGAAAAAACTCTTAATCGCAGAGAAAAGAGCGGCTCTCCGTAGAGCCGCTGTATACCCCACACCCGACAACAGGCGGGTAGCCAACTCTCTCCAACGTAAACTTAGGAAACACCTCTCCGAAACGAGAAACCTCAGCTGGAGTAAACTCATGGAGGACATTACCCCGTAACACACTGCCTACTACAAAGTAGCCAAGGCTCTCCGCGTAGACGCAATCACGCACACCCCTCCCCTAACGCGGCCAGATAATACAATAGCTTTTGAAGACAATGAGAAAGCGGTATGCTTCGCGGACAGCATTGCCACCCAATGCACTCCTAGCACACAAGAGTGTGAATCCGGCCATATCCAATCAGTGGAGGATGAGGTCCGTAGCAGGATTTCACTCCCCCCCACTGCGTGATGGGGATCACAGTGTCCACTGATGAAATTCACTCCATAATTAGAGGTCTTAAACCTAAAATAGCTTCCGGAGCTGATGGAATCTCTAAAAAGCACTTAAATACTACCCGGAACTGTTACTTGCACTGCTAGCTATAATTTTCAACGCCTGCTTTGAACACTGTTAATTCCCGACAGCATGGAAGGAAGCTATAGTAATAGGCATCCCAAAGCCAGGCAAACCCTTAAACGATGATGTTAATGCACACATTTTGTTTCATAATTTATTTTTCAGTGTGTTCATGACAATTAACTACTTACTTCCGCATTAGAGTGAGGAAGACAAGACCGCAGTAACTAGGTCAAATATTTGGTCAACTGTAAACAGTAATTATCAAAAACATAATTACCAAAAGTAGCTAGAATCGTTTTGTTCGCTAAAATTATTTTTGGCTAAACCGTTAAAAATATGTTAGATCTAGCCACAAAGTGGCTAAAACGGCAACACTGCTTGCTAGCTCGTGTCACTGCGCGGATGCTTGGTTTATTAGATCTGTGGCGGATGCTTTGTAAGGGGCGTGGCTTATGATTTGTCAAAAGCACAGATCTGTGGTCATAAGTTTGTGTTAATTCGTTATTGGTCTTAAATAGACGCTTATTTAGAAAAGAATGTCGATTGGTATATTTTCGTAAAGATGACGAATTCTACCAATCACCGATGTGTGCGAGTGTTCAACTGTTAAAAATCGGTCGTAGTTATATGTGTGTATACTGTCCATCGCCACGTGCTGGCCACTGTAGGTACATCTCTAAGTACATATAACCTGCCTATCTGCCTATTACATAAAATAACATATAAAACAGTTTTGTAGGTGTACGGAACTACAAAACTGTTAGGCAGCAGGTACGTAGCTAGCAGTGTGGACGGACTGACAGCGGAGGCTTAGTAACAGAGTCGCGTTGGTCACCCTTACAGTACCTAGTACTCTTCATTGTATTGTGCTTTGGGTGTATGGAACCATAAAAACTGCTAGGCGGCGAGTACGGAGCTAGCAGTGTGGACGGACTGACAGCGGAGGCTTAGTAACAGAGTCGCGTTGGTCACCCTTACAGTACCTAGTACTCTTCATTGTATTGTGCTTTGGGTGTATGGAACCATAAAAACTGCTAGGCGGCGAGTACGGAGCTAGCAGTGTGGACGGACTGACAGCGGAAGCTTAGTAACATAGTCGCGTTGGTCACCCTTACGGTAGTACTCTTTATTGTACTGTGCTTTGGGTGTACCGAACCATAAAAACTGTAAGCCGGCAGGTACGGAGCTAGCAGTGTGGACGGACTGACAGCGGAGGCTTATAAAAGAATCTCGTTTGTCATACTTCGGGTGTACGGAACCATAAAAACTGCTAGGCGGCAGGTACCTACGGACACATTACTACATTGTGGACGAACTGACAGCGGAGACTTAGTAATAGAATCTCGTTTGTCACACTTCGGGTGTACGGAACCATAAAAACTGCTAGGCGGCAGGTACCTACGGAGCTAGCATTGTGGACGGACTGACAGCGGTGGCTTAGTAATAGAATCTCGTTTGTCACACTTCGGGTGTACGGAACCATAAAAACTGCTAGGCGGCAGGTACCTACGGAGCTAGCATTGTGGACGGACTGACAGCGGAGACTTAGTAATAGAATCTCGTTTGTCACACTTCGGGTGTACGGAACCATAAAAACTGCTAGGCGGCAGGTACCTACGGAGCTAGCATTGTGGACGGACTGACAGCGGAGGCTTAGTAATAGAATCTCGTTTGTCACACTTCGGGTGTACGGAACCATAAAAACTGCTAGGCGGCAGGTACCTACGGAGCTAGCAGTGTGGACGGACTGACAGCGGACGCTTATAAAAGAATCTCGTTTGTCACACTTCGGGTGTACGGAACCATAAAAACTGCTAGGCGGCAGGTACCTACGGAGCTAGCATTGTGGACGAACTGACAGCGGAGACTTAGTAATAGAATCTCGTTTGTCACACTTCGGGTGTACGGAACCATAAAAACTGCTAGGCGGCAGGTACCTACGGAGCTAGCAGTGTGGACGGACTGACAGCGGTGGCTTAGTAATAGAATCTCGTTTGTCACACTTCGGGTGTACGGAACCATAAAAACTGCTAGGCGGCAGGTACCTACGGACACATTACTACATTGTGGACGAACTGACAGCGGAGACTTAGTAATAGAATCTCGTTTGTCACACTTCGGGTGTACGGAACCATAAAAACTGCTAGGCGGCAGTTACCTACGGAGCTAGCATTGTGGACGGACTGACAGCGGAGACTTAGTAATAGAATATCGTTTGTCACACTTCGGGTGTACGGAACCATACAAACTGTTAGGCGGCAGGTACGGAGCTAGCAGTGTGGACGGACTGACAGCGGAGGCTTAGTAATAGAATATCGTTTGTCACACTTCGGGTGTACGGAACCATAAAAACTGCTAGGCGGCAGGTACCTACGGAGCTAGCATTGTGGACGGACTGACAGCGGAGACTTAGTAATAGAATCTCGTTTGTCACACTTCGGGTGTACGGAACCATAACAACTGCTAGGCGGCAGGTACCTACGGAGCTAGCAGTGTGGACGGACTGACAGCGGACGCTTATAAAAGAATCTCGTTTGTCACACTTCGGGTGTACGGAACCATTAAAACTGCTAGGCGGCAGGTACCTACGGAGCTAGCAGTGTGGACGGACTGACAGCGGAGACTTAGTAATAGAATCTCGTTTGTCATACTTCGGGTGTACGGAACCATTAAAACTGCTAGGCGGCAGGTACCTACGGAGCTAGCATTGTGGACGGACTGACAGCGGTGGCTTAGTAATAGAATCTCGTTTGTCACACTTCGGGTGTACGGACATAAAAACTGCTAGGCGGCAGGTACCTACGGAGCTAGCATTGTGGACGGACTGACAGCGGTGGCTTAGTAATAGAATCTCGTTTGTCACACTTCGGGTGTACGGAACCATTAAAACTGCTAGGCGGCAGGTACCTACGGAGCTAGCATTGTGGACGGACTGACAGCGGAGACTTAGTAATAGAATCTCGTTTGTCACACTTCGGGTGTACGGAACCATAAAAACTGCTAGGCGGCAGGTACCTACGGAGCTAGCATTGTGGACGGACTGACAGCGGAGGCTTAGTAATAGAATCTCGTTTGTCACACTTCGGGTGTACGGAACCATAAAAACTGCTAGGCGGCAGGTACCTACGGAGCTAGCAGTGTGGACGGACTGACAGCGGACGCTTATAAAAGAATCTCGTTTGTCACACTTCGGGTGTACGGAACCATAAAAACTGCTAGGCGGCAGGTACCTACGGAGCTAGCAGTGTGGACGGACTGACAGCGGAGACTTAGTAATAGAATCTCGTTTGTCACACTTCGCAACCCCTGGCAACCCACAGCCAAATATTTAGGAGTCACCCTCGACTCATTCCTCACTTTCGGACCTCACATCAAAAATGTGACCCGGAATGCCCGCTTCTATCTGGGCAGGCTAAACAGCATGATAGGTAGGCATAGCAAAATGTCCCCCTCTAACAAGCGAACACTCTTTAAGGTTTGCATCCGACCGATAATGTCATACGCGGCCCCTGTATTTGCACACGCGTCCCCCAAAATCATGGACATGATCCAAACATTCCAAAGCATTTTCTGCCGTAGAGCGTTTAACGCCCCATGGTACATCCGTAACGCCGACCTACACCGAGACATGGACATACAGACTATCCAACAATTTTTAAAAGGCCTCTCCGAGAACTTCTTCAAGTCCTCGGAGTCGCATCCCAAATAATCCCAATCTGTTAATCCGAGAGGCAGCGGACTATTCCCCGCCTCTCGTACTAACTAGTAATATGGTCCGCAGACCAAGAAATGTCTTGTCCGATCCTCCCGACAAAATATCAGCCGACCTAAACTGCCTCCTGGCAGCTCAGGGACGAACAGATAGAGTTACTTTTTGAATAACACAGTCCCCCTCATTTTACACATTCATGTGATTCACAAAGCGGCTGCTCCCATCAGGAGCTCTCCACGCTGTCCCCTTAGTTTGAATTTTTCACACCCCCTCCCCCTCCCTAGGGGTGGGGGCGTCGCTCCGATATACTTTTAGGGTGGCCTATGCTGCCAAAGTTTTCAGGGGGTATTTAGTGGGTAGTGCGGTATTTGGGCCTGTGTATACATATTCATGTATACCTTATGTGTATAACGGGTACGTATGCATATAGGCGCAGAGCTGTGAGTCCCACATAACCAGTGCAGCTTTAGGCTGCACTGGTATGCGTAAATGCATTCACCTCCTCCCCTCCTTCACAGTCCGAGGAAAAAAATAAGCTAACTATGTACATCTCTAAGTACATATTATAACCTGCCTATCTGCCTATTACATAAAATAACATATAAAATACCTATTTAAACTATCCTAGCTAAATGGGAGATGAAACACAATCAAACAAAACTATATTTCACAAACTATTTACAAAAAGTCGTGAACAGTTTGTATCTTCAGTTTGTAATGTTTACGTCTTTAGTAATTTTTCAGTCTTTAAAGTCACTGTTTCTACACATCGTCTTCAAAATTTCTTGTGTCAACCCTATTTTGTTGTCTATAGAATTACGTAACCTACAAACTCCAGCAAAATGATAGCACTTTCGCTGAAACTTTCGCGGACTTCTTGTGGGAACTGGAAACACAGCATACACACTTATATTTCATTATCCTACAAATTTAACACGTAAATCGTACGTTTCTGATTAATACACTATCAATACTATACATCGAAAACCAAGAAATGTAATTTTTCGGATACCAAAAGAAAAATGACAAACTCTCTCTCTCTTATCGTGTGGCACAATTAACCGAGCTACTTACCGTTACTAACCGTTGCCTGTGCACTTAGCAACTGAACGCTACAATAAAGCCATAAAGTCTCTTTTATTTTCGCCTTTTTAAGCGCAGACTAAGGCCCATTGGCCATACTGCCTTGTCTTCAACGTCTTCAGTATTTTTTTATTCTTCAAGGTCACTGTTTCTTCACATCAACTTTAAAATTCTTTTGTCAACCCCATTTGACTGTCTTTAAAGAAGCCTAAACAAGAAGAAGTTACGTGTACGGAACCACAAAAACTGTTAGGCAGCAGGTACGTAGCTAGCAGTGTGGACGGACTGACAGCGGAGGCTTAGTAACAGAGTCGCGTAACGTTGGTCACCCTTACGGTACCTAGTACTCTTCATTGTATTGTGCTTTGGGTGTATGGAACCATAAAAACTGCTAGGCGGCAGGTACCTACGGAGCTAGCAGTGTGGACGGACTGACAGCGGACGCTTATAAAAGAATCTCGTTTGTCACACTTCGGGTGTACGGAACCATAAAAACTGCTAGGCGGCAGGTACCTACGGAGCTAGCAGTGTGGACGGACTGACAGCGGACGCTTATAAAAGAATCTCGTTTGTCACACTTCGGGTGTACGGAACCATAAAAACTGCTAGGCGGCAGGTACCTACGGAGCTAGCAGTGTGGACGGACTGACAGCGGACGCTTATAAAAGAATCTCGTTTGTCACACTTCGGGTGTACGGAACCATAAAAACTGCTAGGCGGCAGGTACCTACGGAGCTAGCATTGTGGACGGACTGACAGCGGAGGCTTAGTAATAGAATCTCGTTTGTCACACTTCGGGTGTACGGAACCATAAAAACTGCTAGGCGACAGGTACCTACGGAGCTAGCAGTGTGGACGGACTGACAGCGGACGCTTATAAAAGAATCTCTTTTGTCACACTTCGGGTGTACGGAACCATAAAAACTGCTAGGCGGCAGGTACCTACGGAGCTAGCAGTGTGGACGGACTGACAGCGGACGCTTATAAAAGAATCTCGTTTGTCACACTTCGGGTGTACGGAACCATAAAAACTGCTAGGCGGCAGGTACCTACGGAGCTAGCAGTGTGGACGGACTGACAGCGGACGCTTATAAAAGAATCTCGTTTGTCACACTTCGGGTGTACGGAACCATAAAAACTGCTAGGCGGCAGGTACCTACGGAGCTAGCAGTGTGGACGGACTGACAGCGGACGCTTATAAAAGAATCTCGTTTGTCACACTTCGGGTGTACGGAACCATAAAAACTGCTAGGCGGCAGGTACCTACGGAGCTAGCAGTGTGGACGGACTGACAGCGGACGCTTATAAAAGAATCTCGTTTGTCACACTTCGGGTGTACGGAACCATAAAAACTGCTAGGCGGCAGGTACCTACGGAGCTAGCATTGTGGACGGACTGACAGCGGAGGCTTAGTAATAGAATCTCGTTTGTCACACTTCGGGTGTACGGAACCATAAAAACTGCTAGGCGGCAGGTACCTACGGAGCTAGCAGTGTGGACGGACTGACAGCGGACGCTTATAAAAGAATCTCGTTTGTCACACTTCGGGTGTACGGAACGATAAAAACTGCTAGGCGGCAGGTACCTACGGAGCTAGCATTGTGGACGGACTGACAGCGGAGACTTAGTAATAGAATCTCGTTTGTCACACTTCGGGTGTACGGAACCATAAAAACTGCTAGGCGGCAGGTACCTACGGAGCTGGCATTGTGGACGGACTGACAGCGGTGGCTTAGTAATAGAATCTCGTTTGTCACACTTCGGGTGTACGGACATAAAAACTGCTAGGCGGCAGGTACCTACGGAGCTAGCATTGTGGACGGACTGACAGCGGTGGCTTAGTAATAGAATCTCGTTTGTCACACTTCGGGTGTACGGAACCATAAAAACTGCTAGGCGGCAGGTACCTACGGAGCTAGCATTGTGGACGGACTGACAGCGGAGGCTTAGTAATATAATCTCGTTTGTCACACTTCGGGTGTACGGAACCATAAAAACTGCTAGGCGGCAGGTACCTACGGAGCTAGCATTGTGGACGGACTGACAGCGGAGGCTTAGTAATAGAATCTCGTTTGTCACACTTCGGGTGTACGGAACCATAAAAACTGCTAGGCGGCAGGTACCTACGGAGCTAGCAGTGTGGACGGACTGACAGCGGACGCTTATAAAAGAATCTCGTTTGTCACACTTCGGGTGTACGGAACCATAAAAACTGCTAGGCGGCAGGTACCTACGGAGCTAGCAGTGTGGACGGACTGACAGCGGACGCTTATAAAAGAATCTCGTTTGTCACACTTCGGGTGTACGGAACCACAAAAACTGCTAGGCGGCAGGTACCTACGGAGCTAGCAGTGTGGACGGACTGACAGCGGACGCTTATAAAAGAATCTCGTTTGTCACACTTCGGGTGTACGGAACCATAAAAACTGCTAGGCGGCAGGTACCTACGGAGCTAGCAGTGTGGACGGACTGACAGCGGACGCTTATAAAAGAATCTCGTTTGTCACACTTCGGGTGTACGGAACCATAAAAACTGCTAGGCGGCAGGTACCTACGGAGCTAGCAGTGTGGACGGACTGACAGCGGACGCTTATAAAAGAATCTCGTTTGTCACACTTCGGGTGTACGGAACCATAAAAACTGCTAGGCGGCAGGTACCTACGGAGCTAGCAGTGTGGACGGACTGACAGCGGACGCTTATAAAAGAATCTCGTTTGTCACACTTCGGGTGTACGGAACCATAAAAACTGCTAGGCGGCAGGTACCTACGGAGCTAGCAGTGTGGACGGACTGACAGCGGAGGCTTAGTAATAGAATCTCGTTTGTCACACTTCGGGTGTACGGAACCATAAAAACTGCTAGGCGGCAGGTACCTACGGAGCTAGCATTGTGGACGGACTGACAGCGGAGACTTAGTAATAGAATCTCGTTTGTCACACTTCGGGTGTACGGAACCATAAAAACTGCTAGGCGGCAGGTACCTACGGAGCTAGCATTGTGGACGGACTGACAGCGGAGGCTTAGTAATAGAATCTCGTTTGTCACACTTCGGGTGTACGGAACCATAAAAACTGCTAGGCGGCAGGTACCTACGGAGCTAGCAGTGTGGACGGACTGACAGCGGACGCTTAGTAATAGAATCTCGTTTGTCACACTTCGGGTGTACGGAACCATAAAAACTGCTAGGCGGCAGGTACCTACGGAGCTAGCAGTGTGGACGGACTGACAGCGGAGGCTTAGTAATAGAATCTCGTTTGTCACACTTCGGGTGTACGGAACCATAAAAACTGCTAGGCGGCAGGTACCTACGGAGCTAGCAGTGTGGACGGACTGACAGCGGAGGCTTAGTAATAGAATCTCGTTTGTCACACTTCGGGTGTACGGAACCATAAAAACTGCTAGGCGGCAGGTACCTACGGAGCTAGCAGTGTGGACGGACTGACAGCGGACGCTTAGTAATAGAATCTCGTTTGTCACACTTCGGGTGTACGGAACCATAAAAACTGCTAGGCGGCAGGTACCTACGGAGCTAGCAGTGTGGACGGACTGACAGCGGAGGCTTAGTAATAGAATCTCGTTTGTCACACTTCGGGTGTACGGAACCATAAAAACTGCTAGGCGGCAGGTACCTACGGAGCTAGCAGTGTGGACGGACTGACAGCGGAGGCTTAGTAATAGAATCTCGTTTGTCACACTTCGGGTGTACGGAACCATAAAAACTGCTAGGCGGCAGGTACCTACGGAGCTAGCAGTGTGGACGGACTGACAGCGGACGCTTAGTAATAGAATCTCGTTTGTCACACTTCGGGTGTACGGAACCATAAAAACTGCTAGGCGGCAGGTACCTACGGAGCTAGCAGTGTGGACGGACTGACAGCGGAGGCTTAGTAATAGAATCTCGTTTGTCACACTTCGGGTGTACGGAACCATAAAAACTGCTAGGCGGCAGGTACCTACGGAGCTAGCAGTGTGGACGGACTGACAGCGGAGGCTTAGTAATAGAATCTCGTTTGTCACACTTCGGGTGTACGGAACCATAAAAACTGCTAGGCGGCAGGTACCTACGGAGCTAGCATTGTGGACGGACTGACAGCGGAGGCTTAGTAATAGAATCTCGTTTGTCACACTTCGGGTGTACGGAACCATAAAAACTGCTAGGCGGCAGGTACCTACGGAGCTAGCAGTGTGGACGGACTGACAGCGGAGGCTTAGTAATAGAATCTCGTTTGTCACACTTCGGGTGTACGGAACCATAAAAACTGCTAGGCGGCAGGTACCTACGGAGCTAGCAGTGTGGACGGACTGACAGCGGAGGCTTAGTAATAGAATCTCGTTTGTCACACTTCGGGTGTACGGAACCATAAAAACTGCTAGGCGGCAGGTACCTACGGAGCTAGCATTGTGGACGGACTGACAGCGGAGGCTTAGTAATAGAATCTCGTTTGTCACACTTCGGGTGTACGGAACCATAAAAACTGCTAGGCGGCAGGTACCTACGGAGCTAGCAGTTTGGACGGACTGACAGCGGACGCTTATAAAAGAATCTCGTTTGTCACACTTCGGGTGTACGGAACCATAAAAACTGCTAGGCGGCAGGTACCTACGGAGCTAGCAGTGTGGACGGACTGACAGCGGAGGCTTAGTAATAGAATCTCGTTTGTCACACTTCGGGTGTACGGAACCATAAAAACTGCTAGGCGGCAGGTACCTACGGAGCTAGCATTGTGGACGGACTGACAGCGGAGACTTAGTAATAGAATCTCGTTTGTCACACTTCGGGTGTACGGAACCATAAAAACTGCTAGGCGGCAGGTACCTACGGAGCTAGCATTGTGGACGGACTGACAGCGGAGGCTTAGTAATAGAATCTCGTTTGTCACACTTCGGGTGTACGGAACCATAAAAACTGCTAGGCGGCAGGTACCTACGGAGCTAGCAGTGTGGACGGACTGACAGCGGAGGCTTAGTAATAGAATCTCGTTTGTCACACTTCGGGTGTACGGAACCATAAAAACTGCTAGGCGGCAGGTACCTACGGAGCTAGCAGTGTGGACGGACTGACAGCGGACGCTTATAAAAGAATCTCGTTTGTCACACTTCGGGTGTACGGAACCATAAAAACTGCTAGGCGGCAGGTACCTACGGAGCTAGCAGTGTGGACGGACTGACAGCGGACGCTTAGTAATAGAATCTCGTTTGTCACACTTCGGGTGTACGGAACCATAAAAACTGCTAGGCGGCAGGTACCTACGGAGCTAGCATTGTGGACGGACTGACAGCGGAGGCTTAGTAATAGAATCTCGTTTGTCACACTTCGGGTGTACGGAACCATAAAAACTGCTAGGCGGCAGGTACCTACGGAGCTAGCAGTGTGGACGGACTGACAGCGGAGGCTTAGTAATAGAATCTCGTTTGTCACACTTCGGGTGTACGGAACCATAAAAACTGCTAGGCGGCAGGTACCTACGGAGCTAGCAGTGTGGACGGACTGACAGCGGACGCTTATAAAAGAATCTCGTTTGTCACACTTCGGGTGTACGGAACCATAAAAACTGCTAGGCGGCAGGTACCTACGGAGCTAGCAGAGTGGACGGACTGACAGCGGACGCTTATAAAAGAATCTCGTTTGTCACACTTCGGGTGTACGGAACCATAAAAACTGCTAGGCGGCAGGTACCTACGGAGCTAGCAGTGTGGACGGACTGACAGCGGACGCTTATAAAAGAATCTCGTTTGTCACACTTCGGGTGTACGGAACCATAAAAACTGCTAGGCGGCAGGTACCTACGGAGCTAGCAGTGTGGACGGACTGACAGCGGACGCTTAGTAATAGAATCTCGTTTGTCACACTTCGGGTGTACGGAACCATAAAAACTGCTAGGCGGCAGGTACCTACGGAGCTAGCATTGTGGACAGACTGACAGCGGAGACTTAGTAATAGAATCTCGTTTGTCACACTTCGGGTGTACGGAACCATAAAAACTGCTAGGCGGCAGGTACCTACGGAGCTAGCAGTGTGGACGGACTGACAGCGGAGGCTTAGTAATAGAATCTCGTTTGTCACACTTCGGGTGTACGGAACCATAAAAACTGCTAGGCGGCAGGTACCTACGGAGCTAGCAGTGTGGACGGACTGACAGCGGACGCTTATAAAAGAATCTCGTTTGTCACACTTCGGGTGTACGGAACCATAAAAACTGCTAGGCGGCAGGTACCTACGGAGCTAGCAGTGTGGACGGACTGACAGCGGACGCTTATAAAAGAATCTCGTTTGTCACACTTCGGGTGTACGGAACCATAAAAACTGCTAGGCGGCAGGTACCTACGGAGCTAGCATTGTGGACGGACTGACAGCGGAGGCTTAGTAATAGAATCTCGTTTGTCACACTTCGGGTGTACGGAACCATAAAAACTGCTAGGCGGCAGGTACCTACGGAGCTAGCATTGTGGACGGACTGACAGCGGAGACTTAGTAATAGAATCTCGTTTGTCACACTTCGGGTGTACGGAACCATAAAAACTGCTAGGCGGCAGGTACCTACGGAGCTAGCAGTGTGGACGGACTGACAGCGGAGGCTTAGTAATAGAATCTCGTTTGTCACACTTCGGGTGTACGGAACCATAAAAACTGCTAGGCGGCAGGTACCTACGGAGCTAGCAGTGTGGACGGACTGACAGCGGAGGCTTAGTAATAGAATCTCGTTTGTCACACTTCGGGTGTACGGAACCATAAAAACTGCTAGGCGGCAGGTACCTACGGAGCTAGCATTGTGGACGGACTGACAGCGGAGGCTTAGTAATAGAATCTCGTTTGTCACACTTCGGGTGTACGGAACCATAAAAACTGCTAGGCGGCAGGTACCTACGGAGCTAGCAGTGTGGACGGACTGACAGCGGAGGCTTAGTAATAGAATCTCGTTTGTCACACTTCGGGTGTACGGAACCATAAAAACTGCTAGGCGGCAGGTACCTACGGACACATTACTACATTGTGGACGACCTGACAGCGGAGACTTAGTAATAGAATCTCGTTTGTCACCCTCTGGTGAATGGAACCATTAAAACTGCTAGGCGGCAGGTACCTACGGAGCTAGCAGTATGGACGCTGCTATAGGTCCTACCACTACCAGCCTATACCTTACAGGCCTCGCAAGTCGGGCCGCCTATATCCGTGTATTGTCTAACAGTGGGAAGTATGCGTAGTTATTTTCGTTTAATAAGGAATTGAAGTGACTCGTGACAGGCTGAAGTGAAGAATGCTGCAACGACAGAGGGCTGGGCCCTCTTAATAATGATGATGATGAAGTAAGTGCAGTATCTATTACGAAGTACCTACTATTATCTCATCTGTGGTACTAAGTACTAAATTAGCGAGTAAGTGGAAACGTCAACATGGATAAAATAAACATCGTATAAGCACTTTATTTATTCTGAAATAACGTTAAACCAATGTCTTATTTATACGTGACTTTCCTACATTTGTCGAACACTTACGTTGCAATAAAACGTGTCCTTGTTACATTACATTAAAATAATTTGTTTAACAATAAAAGCTTTATGAAATTGCAATATTTTTATTTGTTTATGCAATAATAACAAGACAGTATTGATTTTATGGTAAACTGGAAAATCCTTCAGTTTGTTTGCAGAAATCGCGAAGTGTCTTACAATATTTGATTTAAACCACTGAGACTGGAGGACAATTATAGTTTTCAAATAAAACTTATGTAGGTAAATAATAAATGTGTAAACAGGAATCTCTGGGTAATGAATCCAGTTGAGGAGAATCATCATCATCAGCCGAACGACGTCCACTGCTGGATAAAGGTCATCAGATGAGCTTGATGGTACCAAATTATTGTTTTTTCATTTGTACGAAGTTAACACTTGCTTCGAACTTAGATTAGGCGGACTTAGAAATTGCCCTACCACCAACCAAACCGAGTCTTACAAGTTGATCCCACCCGGAAATGCAACCCGCGACCTCCTGGCGTGAAGCGATTGGACTAACCATTATACGCCACGGAGGCGGTTAAAACTTGTACTTAGTTGTTGCGATTAAAGTAGTTTTTTTAATTTTTTCTTAGTGTCCAATTAATTAATACATTGAAAACAAATTTCCGATATCGTTAAACTGAGTCTTACAAAGTTGACCACGCCGGGTATCGAACCCGCGACCTCCTGGTGTTAAGCGAATGGACTAACCATTACGCCACGGAGGCGGTTAAACAGTATAGCGTTGTGGAATCTTGGTAAGCCCGCTTCCATCTTCGGCATCATCGTCACTTAGGTACCATCAGGTGAAAATTAAGTTTTAATTATACAAATCGAAGATGAAAAACTTACAGAAATTGGTACCACCATCTTATCTAAGTCTTGCCGCCAAGCATCAATCTTAATAACATTGATGTGTTCCGGCTTGAAGATAAGATAGCCAGTTCCCGATTGAGTTGGGGAATCTTGGTAAGTCCGCGTCCATCTTCGGCATCATCTTCACTTACCATCAGGTGAGATGATGAAGAAGAGAAAGTTGACCCAGAAAATTTTCTTCCAATCTTCATCTGTACAATTTTGGATTTATCAAAATGGGAAGAGTCTTCTTTATCGACAACACAAGTATGTCAAATGCTTAGAATAGGACACAGGAATAGACAATAGACAACTTTTTATTTCACTCTAGCTTTGCCCGCGACTTCATCCGCGTGGAGGTTTTGAATTTCACACGGGAACTCTTGAATTTTTCGGGATTAAAAGTATCCTACATGTTAACTTCATAAATTTCATCAAAATCGGCCTGGTAGTTTATGCGTGATGCGCAAACATACAGACAGAGAGACAAAAAATCCAAATGTTGTTGATTTGGCCTCTACATCGTTCGTAATGTCCACCACAGTTATTATTTTCCAAAAATATTTCATATATACAGACACGGCCCCGTTACCTTTTATTATATTATGTATATGTCGTGGCCATATCGTTGAAATCGGTCAGATCATGAAATGGCTGACCGGATAATGTACAGATCATGAATACCCGGACGGAATTAAGTTGAGCGAGCGAAGCGACCTATAATAGGTTCGTTAGGTTTGACGATGATACTGTCAAAGAGCCTCGCAAGCTAGGCTCCCCCCTGGGTGGAGAAAAGAAGGCAGTTAGGTTAGGTTAGGTTAGGTTAGCATGATATGCTTGGCTATTTCATGATCTGATCAATCCATTTCAAGATCTGGCCAATTCTACGACGGCCATTTCATGATCTGGCCAATTTCAACGATATGGCCACGACAATATATAGGGTGACTTTTATTTAGTTCTTGATAGCAAAGGATATGAATGTACTCGTGATTACAAACAACTTTCTCAAAGAAACTATATGTCAAATTAGAATAAAAAATTTAGGTCCTCGGTACGTACCAAGTTATCAAATCGGCAAAAATGTATATGAAGGGCCAATTTTTTTTTACATATTTGACATATAGTTTCTTTGGGAAAGTTGTTTGTAATCACGAGTACATTAATATCCTTTGCTATCAAGAACTAATTAAAAGTCACCCTATATACAACGCGGTTACAAGATGAAAAAAAAACAAGATAAAAAAAAGGTTAAAACATACATACTTAGAAAAAAAAACAAAATTAAAAACAAAAACTGCCATCAGTGATATACTCGTAATATTTTATGTAGTCCAAAGTCATATCTCTAAGGGTTCTTTTAGTTTTTATATCTCAATTTGTTTTGGAGACACGAATTTATTGACGAAAAACGACAACATTTTTCTCATTTTTTTCATTTTTTTATTTTACAAAATATTTTTTTTCCTTTTTGTAGCCCTCGTTAGGAGGCGTTTTTAGGGTTCGGTACCCAAAGGGTAAAAACGGGACCCTATTACTAAGACTCCGCTGTCCGTACGAGTGTCTGTCTGTCTGTCCGTCTAACACCAGGCTGTATTTCATGAACCGTGATAGCTAGACAGTTGAAATTTACACAGATGATGTATTTCTGTTGCCGCTATAACAACAAATACTAAAAATTAGAAAAAGTGAAAGTCTCCATACAAAGAACGAGTTTTTTTGAAAGGTGAAGAAACTAGCGCCATCTAGTATGATGGTACAGAACCCTTCGTGCGCGGTTCTGACTCGCACTTTACCGGTTTTTTGACATCCCAGTCAGCCACGTAGTCCCAAAACCCACGACACCAGGGCGATGTCGCACTTTCGCTGAAAATCGGACCTATATACCGAAGCATCGTATGGTAACAGGTAACGGTAAGGGTGTCGCGAGTTCAATGGTTTTTTTCCATCTAAAATACAGTTTTACAAGTTTTGGTAACAGGTAACAGGGTTCGGTAAGGTGTTGCCAGTTCCATCCAGTTCAATGGTTTTTTTCCATCTAAAATACAGTTTTACAAGTTTTGGTAACAGGGTTCGGTAAGGTGTTGCCAGTTCCATCCAGTTCAATGGTTTTTTTCCATCTAAAATACAATTTTACAAGTTTTGGTAACAGGGTTCGGTAAGGTGTTGCCAGTTCCATCCAGCTCAATGTTTTTTTCTCATCTCAAATACTCTTTTACAAGTTTTGGTAACAGGGTTCGGTAAGGTGTCGCCAGTTCCATCCAGTTCAATGGTTTTTTCTCATCTCAAATACAGTTTTACAAGTTTTGATGACAGGGTTCGGTAAGGTGTCGCCAGTTCCATCCAGTTCAATGGTTTTTTCTCATCTCAAATACAGTTTTACAAGTTTTGATGACAGGGTTCGGTAAGGTGTCGCCAGTTCCATCCAGTTCAATGGTTTTTTCTCATCTCAAATACAGTTTTACAAGTTTTGATGACAGGGTTCGGTAAGGTGTCGCCAGTTCCATCCAGTTCAATGGTTTTTTCTCATCTCAAATACAGTTTTACAAGTTTTGATGACAGGGTTCGGTAAGGTGTCGCCAGTTCCATCCAGTTCAATGGTTTTTTCTCATCTCAAATACAGTTTTACAAGTTTTGATGACAGGGTTCGGTAAGGTGTCGCCAGTTCCATCCAGTTCAATGGTTTTTTCTCATCTCAAATACAGTTTTACAAGTTTTGATGACAGGGTTCGGTAAGGTGTCGCCAGTTCCATCCAGTTCAATGGTTTTTTCTCATCCCAAATACAGTTTTACAAGTTTTGGTAACAGGTAACAGACTTCGGTAAGGTGCCGCCAGTTCAATCCAGTTCAATAGTTTTTTCTTTCATTGATTTAAAAAAAAAACATTTTTTTCTCAAATACAGTTTTATAAGTTTTGTTCCTGATGGTGCCCAACGCGCCCAAAGAAATTTTCACTTCAAAAATTGACAATATTAAAGCAACTGCTACATTTCACTAAATAGGATACATTGCTTAACCTCGCTTACCTATTATACAGATTTGTAGATACTTCTTGTTACCCCTACACAAGCTATAAGTTGGATCCGCGTCAGCTAAGTTAATTAATGTGAATGCTCTCTTACTATTAATAACTCTAAAAATTCAAAATATCCTACTCACAGGATCATCGAAGACCTCGTCGACCCTCGTGTAGATGTCCTTCCCTCGCTTCTGTCGCACCAGCAGATATAAGTTCTCAATCCCTGGACAACAACGAAGCAGCTTCTCCACGAGGATCTTGCCGAGGAAACCTGGGGACAGTTCGTTAACTTATTATCCGTGACGCCTCCACTGCTAGGGCTTGGATTTTTCCAAACTAGGCACGGTCAGGCCAAGTATAGATTGCCTGTGTACGAAACTGCTATCCTGTACATTGATATGTATATGTTTTTGTTTGTTAAGTATATATTTATTATTTTATTTATTATTATTTCCGAATATAAAATTAGAGCATCTCTGCTCACTTAGCACGAGGCGAAGTGGCAGGAGCACCACCAGCGGAAGCACAGTCGGCCGGAGTTCAGTGCGACGGGGAGAGAAAGCGTCGAACTATCCGGGCATTATCGAGGAGGACAGCTTTTTGCATTACCGCAATTACTGGTTTGCCTCGGAGATCCAGCCGCCTTAAGTGACGTTCAAGGTCGGCTGGTATTAGCCCGTTCACGGACAGGACTATGGGGATGATTTCGGTGGATATTATAATTATATTTAAGTATTTTACTTATTTAAGTATTTTATGTAACTGTTTATATGCAAATTTTTCTATTTTAAATATATTGCACCGCCCCTTATTTTATCGCTGTTTCCCTACCCAAAGGTTGCCTGGAATAAATTCCTACATAGCAATAAGGCCGCCTAGTGTATAGGCTTTATTTTATATTGTTCATTTCTTTTTTTATGTTGTAATGTAATAAAGAGTATTGTATTGTATTTTTCGCTTTACATTGGCTTTGTACACCGTTCACTATTTTGGAGTTTGTAGGTCTATTGGCCAACCCCACTGTCAGAAAATTTCAAGCTTATTTTTTAATCCACAATTTATAAGCCCTTGGCATCATCTCACCTGATGGTAAGTGACGATGATGCCGAAGATGGAAGCGGGCTTACCGAGATTCCCCCGTGCAATGGAGATATGGCTATATTATCTTCAAGCCGGAACACACCAAAGAATGACTATTTACTATCTTTGACTTGACTTCCATCTAGTGATAGCAACAGCTTCCAACAGAGGCCCAAATAATAATATTAAAATTCCGGTGTTCATAACGATCTGTCAAACGTACAACTAGCTGATTGAGTAATTTTGTGCATTTTTGTATGGAGCGTCGAATTTTTTGACGTGATATCGTCTTACAAATTGATGACACGGGCTGCATTTACGAAAAAGTGTGACGTCATTGTCGCTTGAAGATAAGATAGCTGGTTTCCCATTGCGTTGGGGAATCTTGGTAAGTCCGCTTCATCTTTGGAATGAGATAGGGTTTACCAATGGCACGTAATCTCACATGAGATTTCATAGACGATTGAGAGAATGTGCTTGAGTTATTGTGACCTTAGGTTAAATAATTTGACATCAATTATGTAGCTGTTAATTGATATAATTTAAAAAATGAAAGTATATAATTAAATTATTTTGGTGAATTCTATGTGATATAATTAAATGATGTAATGTAATGATGACGTGTACTGATACTGATACCTATAGTAAGTTACTTGTTGTTAATTTTTTTTAATTTAATATATTTAATAACCATTATATATACAGCTCTTTGCTTTGTACTGTTATGCTGTAAATTTACTTAAATAAATAAATAAATAATGAATAAATAAGTTCAAAGCAGATGGCGCTGGTGTGGTTGTAAGTCTGTATATAAGGTGTAACAAAATTAACTGAAACTATTTTAACTGGTGATTCTAACCATGAAACTAAACAACTTTCCCCATGAAACCCATAGTCAAATCTCAAAAAAAATATTTCACTTCCCTACTAAGTTGGCTGATTAGCTGATCGAGTTAGTATGGGAGAGGCATTTTTTTTTGCGATTTGACTATGGGATCCATGGGGAAAGCTGTTCAGTTTCATGGGTAGAAGCACCAGTTAAAATAGTTGCAGCTAATTTTGTTACATCTTATATTTTCATCAGTATTTTATTATGACGTTACACGTAAAATTTTCTTTTTTTTAAATTCACAATTGGTAAGTCCTTGGCATCATCTCACCTGATAGTAAGTGACGATGATGCCGAAGATGGAAGCAGGCATACCAAGATTCCCCAACGCAATGGAGAACTGGCTATCTTATCTTCAAGCCGGAACACATCAATGTTGTTAACACTGATGTTTGGCGGCAAGACTTAGATAAGAATTAGTCCTACCATCAGTTGAACTAATAACGATGTTTTGATTGATTCGGCGAAACGTTGTTGTCGGTATTTCGTAAATTTTTTTTTCTGTTTCATTGTTTTAACCGCCTCCGTGGCGTAATGGTTAGTCCATTCACTTCACACCAGGAGGTCGCGGGTTCGATTCCCGGTGGGGTCAACTTGTAATACTCGGCTTGATTGGTGGTAGGGCATTTTCTAAGCCCGCCTGGCTAGCTACCACCATCTTATCTAAGTCTTGCCGCCAAACATTAGTGTTAACAACATTGATGTGTTTCGGCTTGAAGATAAGATAGCCAGTTTCCCCATTGCGTTGGGAAATCTTGGTAAGCCCGCTTCGATCTTCGGCATCATCGTCACTTACTATCAGGTGAGATGATAACAAGGGCTTACGACGATGCCAAGGGCTTACCAATTGTGAATTATAAAAAAAATGTTTTATAGTTCCACTGTGTTATATATTAATTGTCGTAGCCCTCTGATTT
Organism: Coleophora flavipennella; assembly: GCA_947284805.1. Classification (NCBI taxonomy): domain Eukaryota; kingdom Metazoa; phylum Arthropoda; class Insecta; order Lepidoptera; family Coleophoridae; genus Coleophora; species Coleophora flavipennella. Next base: position 4,346,552 of record OX369253.1, read on the forward strand.
AAGATCTCCCCACAAAAAAGAACCGCCAAGTGCGAGTCAGACTCGCGCAAAGTAGGATTCCGCAGTTTTTTTTAATTTTAATTTTTTTATTCACAATTGGTAAACCCTTGACAACAACTCACTTGGTGGTAAGTGACGATGTTGCCGAAGATGTCTTCTCAAAAAATGAATGTATATATTTGCAGCTGGAATTTTGTATGGAAAATCTATTATTTTTTTCCAAATCCAACTGAACATCTTAAGTTTATTTCTTTCTTATCTTGTGGCATAATTAACCGTGCTATCCAAGGGATAGACGGCGATTGCCTGGTTTTCAAGATTCAAGGTATTTTTTCAAAATAGGTGCAAATTACAATCTTTCTGATAGTCATAAAATAATATTAATATAATTTCATTTGTGAAAAATCAAGAAATAAACAATCATTAGTTAATAATGTCAAAATACAATCCTTGAAGTAAAACAGATTATGTCATTAAAACATTAAAACAATATAACACGAAAAGTCATACATAAAAACCGCTATTTTGAAAGTATAACTATGTTTTGTGGTGAAAATTTACTGATGATCGTTTCATTAATTTAATAAGTGTGTTTCGTTCAAAATGGAGTGAAACATAACTTTCTGTGTAAAAACGCCTTTTCTTAACAGGATTCATTAAAATATAAGGTATACAGGGTTATTGGTAATTAGACCGGATCCTCTTAAGAGGGTATAGGGGCGGTTATTTGGAATAATTTAGACCCCATATTGCATTATCCGAAACTCAACCGTTTTTGAGATATTTGCTTTTTAAGAGTTTTTTTGGAAAAATCAGATTTTCTCCTTCAAAAATTTATAAAAAAATAACTATTCATCCAGATTTCATTTTGTTTACATTTTTAGATAGAGTACATTTTAATTATTAATATTCAATCATAAAATCATAATATTCTGTATTAATACAGAAAGTACAGGCCACTTCGTTAAAAACAAATCAGATTTTTTGTTAAACTGTCTACTTAAATGTGATTTTTCTCGAAGAAAACCCCTATTAATTGAGTCTGCATGTTATTTGAAAAACATCTACACATTTCTAGCTATCCAACGAGGTAAAAAACATTGCATTTCGTGGCATGGTTTCAGAGAAAATGTGACAAAACCAAAACTGGGTAGTAGAAACTAAAGGTGTGAGGTTGAAATAATAATTTAAGGAAGTTTTTAGAATCAAGGTATTTCTTTCAATTATTTTTCTAGTGACTTACAATTCATTCTCAAAGTGCGTGCCCCTATTCCTTATGCAAAGACGCATCCGTTTGCGTAACTCACTTTTGACTACTCTAGTTGTCAAGTTTGTTTTCGACTGCACTTATTATGCGACGTCTTAATTCGTCAATCGATGGCACAGGTGAAGGAGAAACGTCATAAACGAGGGTTTTCATGTGACCCCATATGTAGTAATCGACAGGGGTGAGGTCTGGACTCCTCGCTGGCCACGGAATAGGTCCTCCTCTGCCAATCCATCTGTTCGGAAAATGTTTGTTAAGCCATTCACGAACACTCATTCTGAAGTGTGCGGGGCAGCCATCATGTTGGTACATTTTGTCGTGTTGCTAGTGGTACCTCACTAAGAAGGTCAAAAACTTCATTTCTTAGGAAGTTTTCATAGGCTTCGCCATTTAAGTGGTGGGGCAGGAAATAGGGACCAATTAAATTGTCGCCAATAATTCCCATCCACACATTAAGTGAAAAACGTCTTTGCGATCCTTGTGGCCTTTTCTTATTTGGGTTACGGTCAGCTTTTGGTGCCCAATAGTGGATATTATGATAGTTTATAATGCCATCCTGGTCAAATCTCGCCTCATCTGTCCACAGAATTTTTTTTAAGTAACTAGGGTCCTCTGTATCCGCGTTGAGCATAAATCGGCAAAAATCAATCCTCCTTGCCGGATCTCCTTCTTCTATCACTTGTACAGGAGTATAATGGTATGGGTAGAGTCCTGCCCCATGCACTGTATGCCAAACTTTCCATTGGGTTATACCAAGACGTCGTGCTACCATGTTGGTCGAGGTGGTTGGATCCTCTTCAAAGTAACGAAGAATGTCTTCTTCTTCCTCCACACGATAAACACGAGGTCTGCCAGCATCGATTTGTCTTCTCTGAACGCTACCGGTTTCTCGTAGTCGCCGATAAACTCCGTCAAACACACTCTCATCGGGTAAACGGCGGTTAGGAAATCGAGACTGATACTCCGTACGAGCACGAGTAGAGATACCGTTGGCATATCCATAGCAAAACATTATGTCCGCATATTCCTCATTTGAAAACTCTCGAGGACGAGGTTGGACGCGGGGATCTGCAGCCATAATTTGATCGTCAATCAAGTCCTTTAATACACGCCAAGTCGTCGGGAATGCAATCAGTCACAAAACGTTTACAAGCCAAGTCACAAAGTAAAGATACCGAAGTCCAAAGATAGTGGAAAGCGTCTACACAGTACGAATCGCACGAGCAAACTGGACTTAACAACAACACAAATCTGCTAGCAACGTGAGCGAGAGCGAGACAGAGCATACGGAGCATTGAAGTAGTATCGCTTCTTGACCTCGGATCAAAAACCACATTCTCGGAATTCACTACCTGGGCCTATTGTTTTCACATTTTCTTTGAAATTTTGTAACTAAATGCAATGTTTTTTACCTCGTTGGATAGCTAGAAATGTGTAGATGTTTTTCAAATAACATGCAGACTCAATTAATAGGGGTTTTCTTCGAGAAAAATCACATTTAAGTAGACAGTTTAACAAAAAATCTGATTTGTTTTTAACGAAGTGGCCTGTACTTTCTGTATTAATACAGAATATTATGATTTTATGATTGAATATTAATAATTAAAATGTACTCTATCTAAAAATGTAAACAAAATGAAATCTGGATGAATAGTTATTTTTTTATAAATTTTTGAAGGAGAAAATCTGATTTTTCCAAAAAAAACTCTTAAAAAGCAAATATCTCAAAAACGGTTGAGTTTCGGATAATGCAATATGGGGTCAAAATTATTCCAAATAACCGCCCCTATACCCTCTTAAGAGGATCCGGTCTAATTACCAATAACCCTGTATATATATGTTACCTGACTTTCGCCGGGTTAATATGTATTTTGTTTCAGATCCAAGGATGTACTTTTAAAATGGGCTAAAAGACCTATAGCACAGTATATATATTAGTACTAACGTACCTATATTTTGCTTTTCAGTTAAAATTCTTACCTGTAGCTCCGGTAATAAGAATGCTTTTCCCATGATAAAACTGCTGCACCGCCGACAGACCATTCAATTCGTTTATATTCTTGTCTAAATCACACACTGCACTATCATTACAATCCAAACAGAGTTCACCGTCACTATTGTCTAAAATGTCATACAATTTTGTATTGGTCGTCGGCGTGTATGTATGGTTTTTCATACATTTCTTGCGGAGCTTCATTAATTTTTCAGCGTCTGTCGTGTTCAGCATCTCGTAGGTTTCTGTCGACGCCATTTTTGTGTTTTTTTTAATTAGCTTTTCTGAATTATTTTTCTTTTTAATTCTTAGTTGCCACCATTTTGTTATCTGCAAAGAAATAGAAAATGTTAGGCTTATAAAAGTTATAGCTACTTATGTAGAGCAACAATTTTTTGTTCAAGGTTTTTTATCGCTACAGTTGAGCCCATGGCATCATCTTACCTCATAGTAAATGAAGAAAATTGGTGTAGGTCCCGTTAACTAGGGCTTCTACTCATCATACTAAACAACTTTTGTTCTACATCTTTGCTGAAATCGCAAAAAAATACTATTCATACAAATCTTCGATTATAAATAAAATAAACTGTTAAATTAAAAATAGCTGTAAAATTAATATTGTCTCAGGGCTCGTATATATCATGTTTTATATTTATTAAGTGGAACTCCAGGTCGTTTTTAATTTAAAATTTATATGTAATACTATATATAAGACTGTTTGTTTCTTAAATTAATGAAATAAATAAATAAATCTATCAGCTGATCGACCAATTTTGTGCATTTTTGTATGGAGGCACCAATATTTTTTTTTGAGATTTGACTATGGGTTCCTTGGGGAAAGTTATTCAGTATGATGAGAAGAACCCCCAGTTAATGGAACCTACACCAATATTTTACACCCTATAATAGGTACTCGAATACCGTAGAAAAATTGATAGATTAAAAAACTTTATTGCGCACCGGAAAACGTAGAGCGTAGGAAGGCCTCCCACGCAGTGGACCGACGACCTGGTAAAGATCGCGGGAAGCCGATGGATGCGGGCAGCGCTGGACCGTTCATCGTGGAAATCCTTGGGGGAGCCCTTAGTTCAGCAGTGGACGATTTTCGGCTGACATGATGATTGCATAACATAAGAGGGAAATACAGATACAAAAGAATTCAATACAGTTCTCCTGCAGCTAATGCTGAGAAAAGTCCATTTTGACATCGCACTACACCGATTCCGTTGGTCTTATTTGTTTTTTCGTTTACTTTTTTTTTTGCTGTTTCTATATGTTTTACTTCTTTTTTATGTTGTGTAATCGGTGTGTGTTTGTGTCAAATAAAAATCTGTCTATTGTCTAGATAAATAATGATTGAGGAAGTTTGGACAGCCACGCTGAGCGTACTTTCTCGCGAAGCCTTCACCGTCTGTCGTAGTCGGGCAAATAAAAATTAACAATAAACATTACACTTGCTTAGTAGCAAAGAATAAAGCTAGGTATATCAGACTTGATGAAAAATTTACAAATAATTTGGTTTTGTATGGGAGGTACCTTACTTATATTTTTTCTGGAATAATGAAGTACCTAGTGTAGTAGGCCTTATTATTCACTTTAAAATAGTTAGAGCCACTTTTGAGAAAAAATAAGTATACCTTAATCCGATTTTTCTTGAACAACGGACTACCGCGTACCGTGTGGAGTACCGTGTAGGCCATATAAAGTTAAAGTAACATACCATCAAGTTTCATTGAAATAGTTGGAGCCATTTTCGAGTGAAAAAATAAATAAGTGATTTTTACTTTGGTGGCAACCCTAAAAAATGAAGATAGGGGAAAATTGAAAAAAAAATGAACGCCTGGATATAATATGTTAAAAATAATATAGTCCCAACCCACCCGGATTTCACACAAATCCGTCCAGTAGTTTGGGAACTAGAGCACCTGACTGACGTACAGACACACACACACATACATTTTTATTTTTTGTTTTTTAAACTCTATTAGTGTAAGACAATCTATTCCCATCAAAACCTCAACTTCGATTTTTTGCCATCGAAAGTAAAAATCATGTTTAATTAAAAAAAGTATATAGGTAGGTACATGATGTGACAAAAATGTGTGTAGGTATTTTGAAAGAATTCGTGAAACTTTTCCACGCAGAGGTCTAGGTCAATTTACAAGAAAAACCTGACCTCTATTACAAGGTTCAAAACCAGCTGATTGATTACGTTATGAGGGCATTTTTTACGAGTTAACTGTGGGTACATTTCTTTGGTCAAGGTGTGTACAAGTACTTTAAGGCGAGGCATTGTTTGGAACAGTAACTGTTGTCTCTGTTTTTTTCTTAAGTGTAAAGAGTAAAGAAAATAACCACATTTTTACACTTTTTCAATGTTTTTCGTTTAGTTTCAATTTTCTGAATAAAAGTATAAAAAAATAATAACATTTCTCACTTTGTACTATCATAACAAATATTGTTGTATTTTTTTTTAAATTTATAAGTACTTCAAATTATTAGACATAACTTCAGTTGAAAGTAACGGTGCAGAATGTTGGATTTTTTTTCTATCGAGCCAAAACTGCTTAATCGTGTTTCTAATAGCTTTTGACTTCAAGGAACATCATCAACAATAAGGATTTTTTTTTTCAACCTTGGGTTTTCTATCGTTTAGGAGTAATTGACGTCAAAAATAAAGGAAATCTGTAATATTACCGCCTTAATTTTCATAAGTTCTCAGATGAATCTATACTAGTCATTTGAGCAGGTAACTTCTTATCATCTGTCAAAATCATTTTTTTTTTAAATATTGAAACAGCAAGGCGTGACGTCATAGCTTGTCAGCGTCATTGATGAGCTAAAGTGGTTTTGATTGATTAAAAATTTAAGATTTGATAGAGACAAAACGAGTAGGTAGGGTTTATAGTGAACAAATTTCAAGAATTTATTTTTGATGCAGTCAACTATCTGGTGTAACGGTAAGGGCCAAGGCACACCCTGAACACTACAACGGGCCAGAAATGAATTTCAAAAAAGGAATGACGGAACAAACAAAATGGAGGCGAAATCCTATACCTGCGACAACCAAACTGAAACCAATCTGTATCAATCTGGGTGACGAGGGGCTGAGGTCGCAATCTAGAGAGCGGCAGGGAGTGTCCATAATGTATGTTAGTACTATATATATATATATATACTTTGGCCAAGGGCAGCCAAAGGAAGCATGGAGTACTACCTACCCTTTCTCGATCCTATTATCTCGCGACCCATCATTAGCTACGACTGCTACGAGTAGGTTTACCTGTCCAATTTGACCTAAATTCGATTAACATATTCCTCGTAATCCCGGCAGATATTCCAGAAAAAAAAACTTAATAAAAAAAAGTATAATTTCGAGGGCTTTGTACGGCTAAACTACTTAAAGCAAATATAAATAATTTTAGTAAAATATGCTTTATTTGAAAAGAGTTTTTGAAATAAAACTTCTTTACGCACGCTTGACTTAGGGAGTAAGCTGGTGGATGCGTGACGAGAGCGTCATGGAAGTGTGTTCGGGCGAGGCGAACGGAAGTTGAGAGTGATATATAAATTAGTGAAGATAGAAAGACAGATACTATTTATTGTTGTTTACCAACAAAATTGGTTGCCAAGGCAACAATATCGGTTGTCAAAACAAACAAAAGATAAAAAAGATTTGATCATTTTCAGATGTTAATAAAACTCTTTTCATAAACTGTCTATACCTCCATATGACAAAAAAGATTTGATTATTATCTGAAGACTAAGTACTTACTTTTATACATATAGATGGAGCTAAAGAAGTTTTACTTCAGTCGTGTGGTCTAAAGCACACTTGTATTTTTTTACATTAATTTTTACGCTCAAAAGCCTAATAATGCTCAAATGAATATAACGTGTTCCAAATTCAAAAAAGGCTGTGTTCTACGATTGTATTGAAAATAAAAGACGATTCTGGGACCATGATTCCACCTCCAAATTTCATCATCAGATCAACTTCAAAATACCAAAAGGATCTATTGTCACCGGGATTACGGCTTCATTTTAAATTTCAGATCAATCGGACCTCTGGAAGTGGCTCTAAAATCGATCGCAAGATTTTAACCAAACAAAAGCTTTTATAATAATAAGTATTGCCTGTTCGGCAACAGTACGAAAACATACATTTCATCACGCCTCAATGAAAAACGATAGATGGTTTTAGTCCAAGGATCTTAATACAAGTTCGTTCTCTAGGGAGTTAGAGGTTTCTCTCTCCTGACTTCTGATTGATCCGCGTTCGTGCTTGAAGTTAGAGCTTTCTCTTCTGATTGGTCCGTTTAATAACTATACGTAGGTACGAGTTTGTTTTTCTTTCTCTCATAAGTTGTGATGAAAAATTTTGTGTATCACTCGGGGCCAAAATATTTTGTTCTCGAGCGGCGTATATTGAACTCAGAAGCTCAGGATTCCAACTATCGCCCTCGAGGAACTATATATTACTTTGGCCCCTTGTAACACATACAAATATTGGATCCGCCCCGTCTTTCGCCGAGGATGTCATAGACCGCGCAAGTGACCTCTAAAAATTATCGAATTCACGAAAAATTTGTAGCCCTGATAAGTCGGCATAAGTGCCATCCTGATTTGTATATGGGTAAAAGTTTTCTTCCATAAAATGTTATTATTTCGATGCAAGTAGAACAACCTACTCCGACTACAAACGCATTAAACCAGTAAGGCCTTTATCGAACAGATAATACGCAACTTCCTCTACTTTTTCCGGTAATCTCACGCAAGCTACATGGTTACGCAATATGGTCATTTATGGAACCGGTCTTACACTTAAGGCTTATACCGCCGCCAACGACCAACTTTGTAATCACTTTGTAAGGACTTCGTAACTGAAAAATAAAAAAGTTTTGTAATTTAATATAATTTTTTTTGGAATTCTTTTTTATACTCTAAATACATTTATATTTTTATGCTATTGTATAGCTTTTATCGCGGGCTTTGAGGGGACCGACTAAAGAATTTCGTAACAAAAAAAACCTGACACTCAAAAAAAAATATATTGAGTTCTAAAAAACTTACAGTGCCATCTATCTATCCATCATGATGATGGTGATGGTGGTCGTGATGGCGGACGTGATGGCGGACGTGATGGTGGTCTTGATGGTGGTCGTGATGGTGGTCGTGATGGTGGTCGTGATGGTGGTCGCGATAGTGGTCGCGATGGTGGTCGTGATTGTGGTCGCGATGGTGGTCGATGACGATGACGATGACGATGATGATTTAACTTTCTTAGTGTTAATTTACTACATAAAAATCCCGCGCCCCAAGGACTATATGGTACTGGTAATACTGGTACTTCATCACTACAGCTCATATACGTCCCCACCGAGGGGCTCGAGCCTACCCTGAATCAGGGCGATTAGGCCTTAGTCGACCACGCGGGCCCAGTGCGGGTTGGTCGACTTCACACACAACCTTTGAGTTTCTTCGCAGGCGTGTGCAGGTTTCCTCACGATGTTTTCCTTCACCGTTAAAGCAATCGGTAAGTATGTACGTAAGTTTTTGAAAAACTCATTGGTACATTGGCCGTCCAGATTTGAACCCGGTACCTCTGAGAAGATGGACCGAGTCGTTACCGTTTGAGCCACCGACGCTTCTCTACTGGTACTTAAATACTGCAATAATAAAAAAAATATAAATAAATATAATCGCATAAGTTCATAAAAAATGCTATGCAATAGCTTTACCGCGCCAGTTCCCGAGTGCCACACGTCTTTTTTATTTTATTCTATTTTTATACACAGAACTAAAGAAAAACATATCCTAATACACACTTTTTTTCTAGTTGTAACCATAGAACTGCTGAAATTTTAACAAAATCATTTTATATAGTTCATCATCATGATTTTGTTTTCCTACTTTTGATTTTGTTTTCCTACTTTTCTTTAAATTATTTTATTTATAAATAACTAAAAACCACAATTTTCGCACGATTCATATACGCAGTGATTGACGTAACAGCCACTTTGCAGTACGAGCTGACAAGAACTTTATTTCCAAGCTATTTCGTTACATGTTTGAAACATCGTGAATCGAGTTGCTATTTTAGGGACGGATGAGCCGTACTAATATAATATATACTTTGCCTTAACTGCAAGTCGCCAACATGTCTGTCTACTTTTCAACCGACTTCAAAAAGGAGGAGTTTATCAATTCGTCTGTATGTTGTTTTTTTTTGTATGTTTGTTACGCGATATCTCCTCCGATTGTGAACCGATTTTCAAAAATTCTTTTTTTATTTGAAAGAGTATACTCCTGAGGGGGTCCCATTGTCACCAAGTCAGGTTCTGATGATGGGATCCCAGGGAAATCGAGGGCAACCCTCAAATTTTGTAGGCACGTTTTACGTGTTTCATGTATTTTTTTAAATTATTAAAGTATTTGCGTCTGGTAGTCATCATCTCAAGTTGATGAGCTGATGAAGGAAGGTACAACTCCTTAACGGTTAGGAGTTGGAGAATAATTCTTCAAATATTTTACGTAGGTATGTAAAGACCGATAGTTGTATTCTTTCAGATTATTCAGATGAGATGATGATGGAAGATTTAACTCCTTAACTTTCATACTGTTGAGATGATGATGGAATCCATATGAATCTGTATCTTTTATAAAACACATGCAGTATGATTATAGATGGTTTCTATTGCCAAGTGGGTGATTTGATTTAAAGTTGTTAGATAGATAGCAATATCACTAAAAATAAAGAAAATAAAAATAAAAGTTTAAAAAGCTAAAAACCGACTTCAAAATCAAATACACTTAAAAGTATGAAATAATATTATTATACTTAGATACACGACATTTACAAACAATAACGAAATAAATTGGGTAGGGTAGACCGGGGGCAATAGTAGCACGTGGCAATAGTAACATCGTCCATATTTTGACAACTACACCCAAATATGCATGTGTTTGTATACACGGGCGTTCCTTGAACGTGTTTCGACCTGCTCACCAGTCGGCGGCTTAGTGCCACGCGAGACGGAAGTGCTAGAGGACAATTTTTGTTTTCAATTGACCAAAGTAAGTAATTACAAATAACTTTTTGTCTTATTATTTACCATTAAATAGCCGTGATGTCAAAGTGTTACTGTATTATAATTTGTTAGTTATTAACGTTTATTATGTGCCACAGTGTGGGGCTCAGTCAGGCATAGGAATCGATATTTTTGCAATTTATGTGATTTTGGGTATTAGGGCACAATAGTACCATAACAATCGGGGTCATTTGTAGCGTTACATTTGACCCCGTGTTACTATTGACCCAGATGACATATTTCTTTATTAATTTTATTTTCTGTCCTATTTCTTAAAAGTTGTGTAGGGAAACTAATATGCATTTTAACTAACCCGCATTTATTTATGCTTTTTTTAGATGCCGCGAAAGAGACCGAGAAAAACCGATCGCGGTACGAAAGATCTTCTGCTTTATGAACAAGCATATGAAGAAATATTAAAAGGCCGATCTGTAAGAGCTGCTGCATCCATGTTCGATCTTTGCCATGTGTCTTTGTTAAGGTACAAAATAAAAAAATTAAAAGACCCTCTTAGTTACCCGACAATGGGTTATAATCCAGCGACTAAAGTGTTTTCCGAGGAGCAGGAAAAGAGCATGGTGAAATACCTGATCAAATCAGCTGACATTTACTTTGGCCTTACTCCCAAAGAGGTGAAACGACTTGCATATGACCTGGCGATTAAGCACGACTTAAAGAGGCCAGAATCATGGGATCGAGAAAAGATGGCGGGCGCAGAGTGGTTTTCCGCATTTCTTAAAAGAAACCCGGAACTTGCGATTCGGTGTGCTCAAGCCACCAGCTTATCACGGGCCACCAGTTTTAACCCCACAAACGTCAATGCATTTTTTGACAACTTACAAAAAGTTTTGGACAGGGATGGTTTTGAACCACAAAACATTTACAATATGGATGAGACCGGGATTACGACGGTTCAAAAACCGGACCGTATAGTTACAAAGAGAGGAACACGTCAAGTAGGGGCACTAACATCTGCAGAGCGCGGTACACTAGTTACCGTGGCAGCGGCGGTAAATGCGCTTGGAAATGCATTGCCACCTATGTTTGTATTTCCTCGCCTGAGATACCAAAACCACTTCGTGAGAGACGGGCCACCTGGCTGTATAGGTAGTGGTAATGCATCCGGGTGGATGGAAGAAGCCCAGTTTTTGGAATTCCTCCAGCATTTCCAACGCCACACAAAATCTACTCGAGACAGTAAAGTTTTGCTGCTGTTAGACAACCATGTGTCTCATATATCGATCAAGGCTTTGGACTACTGCAAAGACAATGGGGTCGTAGTTCTTTCGTTTCCGCCGCACTGTTCGCACAAGCTACAGCCGCTTGACCGATCTGTCTATGGTCCATTAAAAAAGTTTGTTAACACAGCCTGTGATGCGTGGATGAGATCCAATCCTGGCCAGACCATGACAATTTATAATATACCATCGATAGTGGCATCTGCTTTTCCACTCGCATTCACTCCCCGGAATATACAGGCAGGTTTCAGAGTAGCGGGAATTTATCCATCAACCGCAACATCTTTGACGAAAGTGACTTTGGGCCATCGTTTGTTACCGACCGCCCTTTACCGAACGTGACCACCGCCCGTCAAGATCCACAAGAACCAATCGCTACGCCAACTACTCAAAACTCACCACATATACCAGAATATTCACCCGAGGTTACACCACGACAACCTAACAACCCACCATCAGCCTCAGAATTGGAAATACATCAAGTACAACCTAGTGCGGAACATATCTTGGTTCCCGGAGAAAATTCCCCGCTTTCTGCTGAGTCAGAATCAAACCCACTACTACCATTTGTGGCAGAAAATATAATACCAGAGAATACCGCGGATGTCGAGCCCTTCCATATTCCATCTCAGCCAATGTTCGATCCTCTGGAATGCCGATCAGATACTGCGGAGTTAACCTCTATTACACTGAGGTGTGTAACACCACCGTTGCGTCGGTCGACTATTAATTCAGATGAACAACCTTCGACATCTAAAGGTGGGAATTCGATTAATTTCTGCCCTGAAGAAGCTCGCCCATTGCCGAAAGCACCACCCCGTAAAACGAATAATCGTGGACGAAGAACCAGAAAATCAACCATATATACTGATACTCCGGAGAAGACTATCATACAGGAAGAAGCTGCAGAACGAGAGAGAAAACAGAAGGCTAAAAATATAAACAAAGAGGTCAAGACTTTGGGAAAAACTAAAGAGAAAGGAAAAAACAAAGGAAAAGGTAATGTGAAAGGAAACGGAAAGGCAAAGGGAAAAGGTAAGCAGACGAAGAATAAACATATTACCAATAGAAATTCTGATGCTGAAGAAGAGAAAGAAGATTGGTATTGTCTAGTTTGCGCAGAACCTTATAGTGAGAGTAGATCTAATGAAACGTGGGTTCAGTGTGAAAAATGTAAATTTTAGGCCCACTGGGAGTGTACTGAACAAGAATTTAGATACACTTGCCAAAATTGTGAGTAGGTATAGCCTTTTTGCAGAGCATTTGCGATCAGCAGGCCTATTACGTAACTCACTCGCAATCATTTGGCAATCACGATCGTTTTCATTTTGACAGTCCGAAAGTCATTTTGTATGCAGACATGCCTTCGATGAAAATGAAAACGATCGTGATTGCCAAATGATGGCTAGTGAGTTACGCAATAAGCCTGCCGGTTTGGAATTGATTATTATTTAGTCAACAATGATCACTACCTCTATTTTTATAAACATATTATTTTTGTTTCGATGATCGGGGTTGATTGTACCAGGGGACAGTAGTAACTGTATAGGATTTGTAATTGTTGAATAATTTAATTATTTTGTAGTTTTAAGAACTGATTAATGCTCAACAGGAATGCTATGAGCATCCTTTAGGTGTTTTATATGATGAGTCGATATTACCTGTTGTTAAAAGCTGAGATAATTTGGTTAGTATAAGTTCAATTTAAGTGTTGGCCTTTTTTATTCTAAGTATAAATCCTAGCACTTGAGACTGATATAACTCAACGGACTGATTAAGTTAAAGACATAAATAATAAAAACTGTTTGATTAATACATTATTTTGAGTTTTATTTACTAGTGAATTTCTGGTACAAATGACCCATACAATGGGTCAATTGTAACACAAGGAGTCGATGAACAAAAACTCAATTTTGCGGTGTACTGATACTTCCACATTATAATTATTTTCAAAAATCTATAGTGCACAAACCTAGAATGCTATATCCAATAGAGATTTTCACTAGATACTTTTAGATTCTGAACTATGAGCCGTTATTTCAAAAGTGGTTCTATTGCCCCCGGTCTACCCTACGAATTAAATTAGGGGATTAAAGTTTTTTTTTGAGGTCGGTGTCAGCAATGCCATAAGTAAAATGTGAGTAGCTGTGTGCTGGTACCGACCTCAAAAAAAACTTTATGCCTCTAATTTATTTCGTACCCATCTTTGATTTCGTTATTGTTTGTTAATGTCGTGTATCTAAGTATAATAATTTAGGTAGTCCTCATATTTCACCAGATTTGACATGCAAATATTAATCTTATTATAATTATTACAATTATTACCCTACGTTACTTATATATAATTATTAATAGAAATAAAAAAATATATATACTAGAACAATGAACCTAAAGCTAAAAACCTTAAAAAATATAATATGCCTAAAATATATTATTAAAAGGAGTCCCTTTAGGCAAGGTTCCGAAGATACTGGCAGCGTTCCCCCTTTGAATAGCTAGACTAATTCTTTGTTTAAGGTAGCTGCCAGCTCTTCGGTCTCCTGTGATGTCGACTAACCTTCTTGCAAATGGTGTTTTTATAATTATATTAATAGTATAATAATATTATTTCATACTTTTGAGTGTATTTGATTTTGAAGTCGGTTTTTAGTTTTTTAAACTTTTATTTTTTGAGCATTAAATGTCACAATGCTCAATGGAGTCTATGGTACTGAAGCCTTTTTGGAAACAGGCTTGTTCAGGAGTCTGGAAGTCGTCGAACCTACGTGCGAGAGGATTTGAAATTAACTCTCGAACACAGCTTGTAGACTCGATATCCAAAAGCTGTACATTATTTTATACCTTGCTAGACTTCACTTTGCATTGGAAAATTCGAGTTGTTTAACCCCAAGCACAGTCGCGAGGAAACAACTGCAGCATTTAGCAACCAAGCGCAGCAAGAAAGCAAAAAAAGAATTATCATTGTGATTTTTTTTTGAAATTTTTCCTAAAACATTACTTTAACATCGAAAAGTTTTCAAGAATGTATAGATGTATGTTTGTTACTTTTTCACGCAAAAACTACTGAACGGATCTGGCTGAAATTTGGTAGGTAGACAGATTAGCACCTGGATTAACACATAGGCTATTTTTTTCCACGCTCGCGAGCCACTTGCGGCTCGCGCACTGCGCACCCTCGAGAAGTCATAGAAACGTCGGCTCACGCTGGTGAAGCCGCGGGTAACAGCTGTAGTTAAAACATTTGAATGTAGGTTCTTGGCGGAACATATCACACATATTGGTATATATCTACACTAATTCCACATAAAACAAATAAAACTGCCTTTATAATTTGTCAGCGACCGGTTTCGAACACCACCTTCAGGCAGACTATTTATTTACACAATGTGTGGGCACATTTGAAATTATTTTTTTTGGGTTACCAGGTAATTACAATGTCTACGGATTTGGTAATACCAATGTCAGGGAAAATTAGTATAATAAATAATAATAAAACAAATTAAAATATAAAAATAAAGATACAAAAACATTTAAAAAAATAGAATAACAAAACGAATTGTAATGAAAATGTCAAAAAATGAAAAAAGATGTCAACTACTTAAAATAATTTAGCAGAGATGTCGATTTTCAGTGTTTCATAATCTATGTATGTTGATCTCTAGAGCTTCCAATGCATTCAGTTTACGGCCTTTTTGACAAGTTTGAAGGATTGTTACGTTAATATCTTTGTTAAACCAGTGGTTGTTTTCGTTTAGAGTTCTGCAAAAGTGGACATGGTGGTTTTGTTCTTCCAACCACTGGTAAGTTTCGTGATTCTATTTTTGAAAGTACTTCCTGTTTGCCCTATGTAAGCCCCTTTGCAGTATCACAAGTAAGTTTCTCCCATATTGGTCTAAAATTTCAAAATACATTTATTTCGTAACCAAAGGTAAAACATAAAAGCGGTATTAAAGATAATAAAGAAGTCCTCTATGGCCTACCTTAAAAGGTGTGCAATGTCATTCTTTAATCTAACTAAAACATAAACATTTATTTAATTACTTAGTTTTTTTTTATATCATTGTCAAGTAAATATTCGTTAATACTATAATTGCATCTGTTTTTTAAATATAAGTGTAATTTTAATTTAAATTGTCTATTGATTAATTCTTTTATACAGTCATGAAGTTTGTTAAATAAATTAGGTCCTAATACAAAAACAGTGTTTCTATAAAATTGTCATATTTGAGCACTGCAACGGGCGCACATCGATCTTCCTTGTTACATAGAAGATTTCTAAGGGTCTTAGTTGTGTAAAAACCAGTTCGTGTTGTTTCGTCTTCTATTATGTTTTTTAGCCTTAGTGACAAAGTGAAATGGTACGGAATTTATCCTTTTTATGACTGCCTTTGAGGGTGAGTGGTGCGCGAGCCACAGAGCGTGGACATGATTTTTCTCCAGATCAATATCCCAGATCGGGTTATTCTGATAAACAGTCTATGTCACTACCCATCCCCTCAACCAATTCTATACAAAAAAATCACTGTTATCCGTTGCTACGTTGCGACGCCGACGTGCGCGAGCGTAGAGCTTTCCCTAAATACCTCGAGAATTATGTCAGGTTATCTTAATAAGTAAATTATGTCACTTCCAACCCCCTCAATAAACTTTGTACAAAAAAATCATAACAATCCATTGCGATGTTAAAGAAAGTAATCTTAAAAACCAGTATTTTTCAGTTTCTTCAGGCAGGAACTGCATCAGACTATGCTATTTTCACGGGATAAAAATTAGCCTATGTCCTTCCCCGTGAAACCGCCTACTTGTATGCCAAATTTCATCAAGATTGGTCAAGGCTTTGAACCGTGAAAGTTAACAAACAAACACAGTTAAAATATTAGTTACGATTAATTCTTGAATTATTATTTATTTTCTTAACCGTGAAGGAAAACATCGTGAGGAACACTGCACACGCCTGCGAAGAAACTCAAAGGTTGTGTGTGAAGTCGACCTATCCGCACTAGGTCGACTAAGGCCCAATCGCCCGCGCCCTAATTCAGTGCAGGCTCGAGCCCCTTTTATGAGCTGATGTAAATGAAATTATTTAATTAATTAAATCATACAATATACTATTGTTGCATTCAAATGCACTATTGACAAGCCCGTGAAATCATCTTAGCAGAGTGTACGTAACATTATACATGCCAAGATATTACTATAACCGGTGCAACAACGTCATAGTGTGCAATAAAGTGTTTGCAATCAATCAATCAATTTATTTTAATAACAAGAGTTTGTTTGTGAAACAGAAAGCATTGCTGACTAAGAGTCGAGTCGCTGTGTCCATGTGCATGTTGCAATATTCTTGCAATAATATCCCCGACGACAGTGGAGAGACACATGGATGATATGACCACTAACTCTTTGAACCTGTGACTGCAGCTGTCAGCTAGAATGCGCTATTGTAATTTTTTCGCAACTAAGAATATATACAGCTTCCAATCATCAACGAGTGATCCTCGGCCGGACCCCAGGCATACCACCTCGCTTGGAGGAAATACCTCCTATTGCTCTCGTCATATAGGGTCACACCGTTCCTAAAAACCAACCTCTTTTATAGTGTGGCACAATAAAATGTGCTGGCGGTGACCTGTGTTTCACTTTTTTTATCCACAACTAAATAGCCCTGGGCATCATCTCACCTGATCTTATTTGACGATGTTGCCGAAAATGGAAGCGAACTTATCAATACCTTTTCCCCAAAGCATTGCTAATATCATCTTCATGCCAGAAGACACCAGTGCTATTAATATAAAATGGTGGTAGCTAGCCAGGCAGGCTTAGAAAATGATCTACCACAAATCGAGCCGGGAATAGAACTATCAACCTCCTGGGTTGAAGCGAATGGAAAAAACCGGCAAAGTGCGAGTCAGAACAGCACACATAGGGTTCCGTACCATAATACTAGGTGACGCTAGTTTCATCATGTTAAAAAACTCAATTTTTGTATGGAGACCCATTTGATTGATTGATTGATTGAAAACACTTTATTGCACAACATAAGAGAAAAAAAAAGATACAATGATTAAGGAAGTTGTACATATAGGCGGTCGGTTATTTTTTTACTTTTTCTAATTTTTTGTGTTTTTTGTTATAGCGGCAACAGAAATAGAATTCATGAAATAGGTACAGCCTGGTGACAGACGGACGGATGGACAGCGGAGACTTAGTAATAGGGTCCCGTGGCTATGGAACCCTAAAAACGGTAACTCTACAGAGGTAAGCGGTTAAACTTAACACATTCGCGTGAACTACGTATGTAGACGGCCAAAATACTGGAAGGACAAGTATAACAACATATGAATACTAGGGCATGCTCCCGGGAAATGTCGGTCTCGAAAATACCGGGAAAACCCGGGATTTATTTAACAACCCGGTACCAGGTCTTCAGCGAACGAATCCCGGTTCTTTCGATACTTTCGGTACTTCATACGTGCATATCATTTTCTCACTATCTGTCTTTTAATATACGATAAAATCAAATAAAAAAACCTACTTTTTATACAATTTTACTTGCATCATTTACAGTCACACCAACATTTATTTAAAATTTAAGTATTATTTTTAATTAATAATGTATAATTTGTAATAAGCTTAGAACATCGTTGAGTGGCAGAAGCGTTAATGCTATAAGTTTCCTTAGAACTTATTACCGAGATAGAAAAGCTATTCTTAATGTAAATGATGAGTTTATTTATCAGTTATTCCAAAAGTTGAGTTTTAAATTGTATTTACTGCAACTACTTTTCAACCGACTCCAAAAAGGAGGAGGTTCTCAATTCGACTGTATGTTTTTTTTTGTATGTTTGTTACGCGATATCTCCGCAGGATGTGAACCGATTTTCAAAATTCTTTTTTTATTCGAAAGAGTATACTTCCGAGGGGGTCCCATTGTCACCAAGTTGGGATCCCAGGGAAATCAAAGGAAAACCCTCAAATTTTATAGGCACATAATACGTGATTCATATGTTTTCTAAAGCTATTAAAGTATTAGCGTCTTTTAGTCATCATCTTATGTTAATGAGGTGATTACGGATGGTACAACTCCCTAATCGTTTGGAGTTGGAAGATAATTCTTGAAATATTATACGTAGGTACGCATAGACCGATAGTTGTATTGTTTCAGGTTATTCAGATGAGCTTATGATGGAAGATTTAACTCCTTAACTTTCATGCTGCTGAGATGATGATAGAAGTCTGTGTATATTTTAATGAAACATGCATTATGACTATTATTACTATTGGCGAGTAGGTGATTGGGTTTAACGTTGTAAGATAGATAGCACTATTACTTAAAATAAAGGAAATAAAAATAAAAGTTTAAAAACTAAAAATCGACTTCAAAACGAAATACAATCAAAAGTATGAAATAATATTATTAAACTTAAATACACGATATTTACCAACAATAACGAAATAAAGGTGGGTAAGAATTAACCAAAATTTTTTTTGAGGTCAGTGTCAGCAAACCATTAAATCTAAAACATTTGGACCGAAGGTAACTGTGTGCTGGCAAAGACATCAAAAAAAATATTTAAGACCCTCGTTTAATTCGTACTTACCTTTGATTTCGTTATTGTTGGTTAATATCGTGTATTTAAGTTTAATAATATTATTTCATACTTTTGGGTGAATTTCGTTTTGAGGTCGATTTTTAGTTTTTTAAACTTTTTATTTTTATAAGAATAACGTTTGTTATTATAATATTATTTGTAACTTGGAAATATACACACGGCGCCACATCAAGCTATATAAAATCAGTATAAACTGGCCGCGATGCCTGTGCGTTTCAAAATACGTGAGGCCCGTGTTTACTGGTTTTGTATAGCTTTAGATGCCACCGTGTGTATAGATACCTCTAATTTAGTTGATTTTTAATATTTTCATCTCGAAGAAGCGTTTCATTTTTGCTTTGCTCAATATGTTTAGTGAGATTATAGTTTATAGTGGAAGGAACAAAGACTATTCTAATTCAAAATGTAACTCGAATTTAGTTCTATTGGATTATTTGTTACTATTTTGATCTCAAAAATTGTATGTTTAATGATACTTATTGTGTTTTAATGATTAATGTCAATAAAAGACACAGAATAGAAAAAAAATAAAACCATTTGTACAATAAATAGCAACATTTAAGCAAGTACCGAAAGTACCGAATTTCTCGGTAAATCCCGGTTCCAAGTACAGTACCGAAAATCCAGTCCCGGTTCTTCAGACGGAACCGGTACTGCATCCCCTAATGAATACGTCGCTCAACATACTTGATTTGCTTTGAGAACCTAGATAAACGTCAGTTAGTAATACTAAAACGTATTAGTGACGTCATTGTACCACAACATGTCAAAATCTCAAATCTTTAGCGTCACGCAACATTTCATAGCGCTAAGTTGACACTATACGGTAATTCTGGCAGAGATATGGACCAGTGGAAGAGACGGACCACCTTCAAAAAACTTCCAAGATGATTTTTTTTTAAGTGGCAGCACAAAAACTTTCTTGTCAGCCATTTCTTCCCTATGAGAGTTAACAACGATGCGTTTTTGTTATTATTTTCAATTTATGAATGTTCAAATGTTTTGGTAGTTACAGATTTTTTCAACCAGTTTTTTAGTCGGTTAAAGGAATGTACATGATTTTGTGTTTTCATTAGTAATCACGGCATTGCTTTATCTTTGTGTTTATGAAACTGTATTATAACCTCATTTTTTTTAAATTCTGCTCGTTACTTTTTCTGTGGGCTAGTCCATATATCCTTGAACTTTAGGGAGAGATGGACCACTTAATGTATTATGTATTTTGATGTGGTGTTACTGTAACCAAAAACCGTACCTATCTTTCTTTCTTTCACTTTAGGTTTCTCTTTTAGTTGTATTATTGTACATATTCATAGTAATTTGATCTTAATTATAGAATCAATTACTTACGAAAACTATTTTGAATGCTTACATTGTTAATTTTTTACAAATGAAAATAGTCACAGTGTAAAATTTGCGAATGCAGGTCTCACGAAAGCTGCACTAAGTACAAAAATATGTGTGAGAGATGTGGAGATACCATTACCAATTAAAATATAAATAGCTGAATATGTTTAAATTCTTCCTTATTTTCTTGTTTTTAGTTTTGTTAGCATTAAAGTATTTATTATTGTTAGGTATATCTCTCCTAATTCCGTGTTCCATCTCACCCGCACAGTACGGGAGATTGGACTTCGTTGATTTTTTTATGATTGCCAAAAAACTATAGTAAGGTTAATATTTTTCATTTTCTTTTGTAATGGTAACGTAGATTATTATAACTATTTTCATATAATTTTTTAATGTTTTATTTACTTCTAATTAAAATTTATGATTCCGCAACAAAACGTGGTCGGAATCACCCTACACATACACTGTGACGAAGTTTTATTACTTTTTGTTTCTTTTTAAAAAATTGACACTCTGTCATGACATTCCTCCTGATCATCCTGTCAATACTTCACGTCTGTTTTCCATATTTCTCGTGAATTTCTCTTTTGTAAAAAATAATAATAATATAAAATACAATTATTTATTTCATACAGTATTACATTTATAAAGTTATTTAATGTTAGTGAAATTCTAAAGTTATCTACCTAATTAATTAAAATAAAATACACAATATACCTACTTAACGTACATTTTGCTTCTTGTACTTTTAAACTAACAAGAAAATAAAAAGTAATCAATTTTTTATAAGCAATATAAGTAAAGTATATATGCAGGCAACATTCAACGCAAGTTTATAGTTTACCCAGTCACAAAACAAACTCTATGCGAATCACGTACCACCACACTCAAGGTTAGAGAAATGCAGGTCACCGGTTCGAATCCCGTTTATTGTATTAAATACAAGGTGTTAAAAATATGTGGCAATATTTGAATTCAGCTGATCAGATCCCCATACAACAAACTTGTTTTTGTTTTAAGTATTCAAACGTCAAAAAAATTATTCAAAAAAATATCAAAAAATATTGAAATGAAAACTTTTTTAGGCGCGTTCGGCATTTTTGAGAAGGGAAAAAAACCATTGAACTCGCGACACAGTAAGTAACCGATACCGTACCAGGAACACCCGGAGAGTCAAAACTTACGTTGGACATTTTTGAGATGGGAAAAATCATTGAACTCGCGACACTGTAATGTAACTGACACCGTACCAGGAACACTCGGAGGGTCAAAACTTACGTTGGGCATTTTTGAAATGGGAAAAATCATTCAACTCGCGACAATCAAAAGGAAGAAGGAGAAATAACAGCAAGGCATTACCGCGTTACACACTTGTCCTGTTTTTACAAGACTACCCACAAAAAATGAGTATTTTTTTAAGGCGAGGTATTGATTGGAACAGCTGTCTCCGTCTTTTTCTTTACGTGTAAAGAGTAAAGAAAATAATCACATCTTTTCACTTTTTCAATGGTTTTTCGTTTCAATCAAAAACTACAGTGAAAGTATAAAAAATAATAACATTACTCACTCTGTATTATTATGTATATTTTTTTAAAATTTATACTTCAATATATTAATCATAAATAATCATAATTAGAGTTGAAAGTAACGGTGTAAACCTATCTTTGGGTTTTTTTTGCTATAGAGCCAAAACTGCTCAGTCGTGTTTCTAATAGCTTTTGACTTTAAGGGACATCATCAACAATAAGGGTATTTTTTCTCAAACTTGGGTTTTCTATCGTTTAGGAGTAATTGACGTCATAATTATGAACAAAAAAAACCAACTTTAAACAGGACACTAAGGTCCTTCTCGATTTCTCTAGGACGCCATCATCAGATCCTGGGTTTCATTATCATGGTACCGCCCTTGGGATATCTCCTTTCCAACAAAAATAGAATCATCAAAATCGGTTCGAACTGAGAAACCTTCTCCTTTATGAAGTCGGTTAAAAAATAACGAAAATCTGTAATATTACCGCCTGAAGGTCTAATGTTTTTATGTACGTTTCTTTATTCCACGATATCTTCTAAACGGCTTGATAGATTTTAGAATGCGCGGTATCGTTAGATTTGTCTTGAACCCTGGCGTGAAATAGGATACATTTTACCCAACTTACCAAAAAAGTGGTTATCTTTTTATGCAGTTGTGTTTTTCTTGAATTTTTAATTTAAAGCTATTGTTACACCTGTACAGTTACAACCGTTATACAGGCACTTGTCCCCATACAATATAATGTGTACTATACATAATATTATAATTGTATTTATTTGCATTTACAGTTAGATGGCCAAGATCTAGATTTCGTTTTCTTTTGTAGTGTTAATAGTCCGGTTGACTGCTAGACATTTGACATACATTTTAACAGCTGTCAAATACGAAATTTAGTTCTAGAATTGTTTGAAATAGCGAGGTCGCACCTCGTCATGGCTTCTCAGGGTCATTGACCTACTCGCGCCATCAGTTTTATTTCATCATCATATCAGCCGAAGGACGTCCACTACTGGACAATGGGAGATTTATATATATATCTAATATATATAAATCTCGTGTCACAATGTTTGTCCTCAATGGACTCCTAAACCACTTAACCGATTATAATAAAATTCGCACACCATGTGCAGTTAGATCCAACTTGAGAGATAGGATAGGGTAGGGTAGGGTAGTGTAGGGTAGGGTAGTTTAGGGTAGGGTAGGGTAGTGTAGTGTAGGGTAGTGTAGAGTAGGGTAGTGTAGAGTAGTGTAGGGTAGAGTAGTGTAGTGTAGTGTATGTAGGGTAGGGTAGGGTAGTGTAGGGTAGGGTAGTGTAGTGTAGTGTAGGGTAGTGTAGGGTAGGGCAGGGCAGTGTAATGTAATGTAAGGCGGTACGAAGTTCGCCGGGACAGCTAGTATATATATATAAACTTAATTGGCAGTGGGTGGGGCACATAGCCCGTAGAACAGATGACCATTGGGGTAGTAAAGTTCTCGAGTTGTGTCCGCGCACCGGTGCGCGCCCACTGCCAATTAAGTTTAGCAATTTTATTTATAAAAAATTAAGAATTGATGCCTGTTTGGTATCACACTACAGCGCGGCGTAAGTAGTTTGTTGATTTTGTTTATTTTATTTTTACCCGACTGCTCCAGAACGAGGGTTATGATTTTCGAGTGTATGTATGTATGTTTCTTTAGCACGCTCTGTAGCCTAAACGGCTTGATGGATTTGAAGTGCAAGGTGTCGTTAGATGTGTCTTAATCCCGTGAGTGACATAGGATACATTTTTACCCGACTGATGGCCAAAACGTCGACGTCGCAACGGAGCAACAACGGATTGAAGTGAGTTTTGGCTCAGAATTGGTTAAGGGGATGGGAAGTGCAATAGACGTCTAATCAGAATAGCTAGAATGGTTTGAGGGTACCTACAATTATTTAGAAATATTATGCACCGGAAAACGTAGCGTAGGCAGGCCTCCCTCGCGGTGGACCGACACAACCTGGTGTAGATCGTGGGAAGCCACTGGATGCGGGCAGAGCAGCACCGGTCGTCATGGAAATCCTAGGAGGAGGCCTATGTCCAGCAGTAAACGTCCTTCGGCTGATATTATGATGATGATTATTATGTTAGCTTAGCGTATAGCCATGCTTAGCGCTGTTAATATGATTGACTAAATAGGTAAGTGGCAATGAAAGTCTAATAAAACTTATGTGACAGTGGGCAGGACACATAGATCGTTGATTGACCGTTGGGGCAAAAAGTTCTTGAGTGGCGAACGCACACCGGAAAACGTAGCGCAGGCAGGCCTCCTACTCTGTGGACCGTAGACCTAATGAAAATCGCGGGAAGCCGAGGGATGCAGGCAGCGCAGGACCGGTCGTTACGGAAATCCTTGGGGGAGACCTTTGTCCAGAAGTAGATGTCTTCGGCTGATATAATGATTAAATGTAAGTAGTTATTGGGCATCGTTAAAAAAAAAGAAAATTAAGACTTTTTTTTTTAAACTAAGTTGAATATTTTTCGTTTTAACTTTTAATCACTGGTTATTTATTTATGATTTTTTTAATGTTTAAAAGTGATGACAAAACAGGCCTAAATACTATGAAAATAAATTATTTTCCAAAAACTTAAAACTTTTAGTTTTAAGCTTTTAATATTGCATTGTCACGCGATATACATACATATGCATGCAAAATTTCAGCTTAATTGGAAACCGGGAAGTGGGTCAAATTTAACTTGCAAGATTTCATTGCAGACACCGGGACAGGTGAAACTAAATAAAAGCTTGTAAAAATGACCCCAGTACTAATTTCAAGTATTATTAAATTAGTTTATTCATCGAAATATGACTGACTGTGACGATGAGGTGATGACGAAAAAAAACCCGTCAAGTCCGAGTCAGAACCGCACACATAGGGTTCCGTACCATCATACTAGATGGCGCTAGTTTCTTCATGTTTAAAAAAACACGTTTTGTTGTATGGAGAGCCCCCTATTTTTTCCCTTTTTCATTTTTTTTGGATTTGCTGTTATAGCGGCAACAAAAATACATCAACTGTGAAAATTTCTAGTGTCTAACTATCACGGTTCATAAAAACAAACTGGTGACAGACGGACAGACGGACGGACAGCGAAGTCTTAGTAATAGGGTTCCATTTTTACCCTTTATGTTCGGAACCCTAAAAACAAAATTAAGAAAGTGAAAAATATTTACGAACTCGGCTGAAAATACAGCCTGGTGACAGCGAAGTCTTAGTAATAGGGTCCCGTTTTTACCCTTTGGGTACGGAACCCTAAAAATCGTGTAGGGCTGTGTCGGGGCACCCTGCCGTTGCCTCAACGTGACACAATTACAATTTTCCTCCGTGAGTGGATAACTAATGAGGTTTGCTTGTTCTAAGAAATGAGATTGTTATACAATTGGCCGGTTCTACCGGAAACAGATCTAAGTCTCTTTCGTTGTATCCGTTGCATTTTAGTTTTTTGACCTGGTACCCCGAATGTGATTTTAAAGATGTTTCACGTCAAAAATAATGATGATCAAATTGAAGGCTGCAGTAAAATGTTTTACATCTGCCGGACGTCAAATGACTTTTTTTTACACTCAAGTTACTATATTGTACTTTAAAGTTATTATAATTTAAAGTCTCCTACCTTTTCGGGTGGGTAAGGTTAGCTGGAAGAGATCTCTTAAAGAGATAAGTCCACCTTCTATGTAATTGAATTAATTAAATGTATTTAATAAAAAATATTTTTAAAAAAACACGTCCTCTCTAAGTTGTTTTCATTTAAATGTTTGTGTACTATTAATAATATATAAGTATATATATTGGTCAAGGAGCTATAATTTCTTACTATGTATTTTCCCCAATTTTCTAACTATGTAGGCTACAACAATCACAAGTGGGATAACGCTTGTTCTATTATATTGGTATATATTACCTATTTTTACCTTTAAAAGCGTCGGTGGCGTAATGGCAATGGCCGCTACCTCCTGATCGGGAGGTCGTGGTTTAAATCCTGCCACGTACCAATGTGTTTTCGAATTTTGATTTCACATGTACGTTTACGGTGAAGGAAAAACATCGTGAGGAAACCTGCACAGTGCACACGCCTGCGAAGAAACACGAAGGTTGTGCTGTGAAGTCGATCAACCCTTATTCGCGTGGTCGACTAAGATCCGATCGCCCTAATTCAGGGTAGGCTCGAGCCCCTCGGTGGGGACGTATATGAGCTGATAATTTGATGATCTTTACCTTTAAGTGGTGACCTTGAATAATGTTTCGCCACGTGATAGGTCCTATCCACAGAGATAAAAAAAACCGCTAAGGACATCCAGTGTCTTTGGTCCTATCATCATCATAATATCAGTCGAAAAACGTCCATGCATGGCTGGACAAAGGCCTCCCCTAAGGATTTCTACGACGACCGGTCCTGCGCTGCCCGTATCCAGCGGCTTCCCGCGATCACCAGATTCACCAGTTCGTCCGTCCACCGCGTGTGAGGCCTGCCAACGCTACGTTTTCCGGTGCGCGGTCGCTACTCGAGAATTTAATTGCACCAACGGCCATCTGTTCTACTAGCTATGTGCCCTTCCCACTGCCGCTTCAGTTTAGCGATTCTGTCTGTGAGCTATGTCGGTTACTTTGGTTCTCCTGCCGATCTGATCATTTCTGATTTGATCGCGTAGGGAAATTCCGCGCATAGCTCGCTCCATTGCCCTTTGGGTGACCTTGACCCTACTTATGAGGCCCATGGTAAGCGACTATGTCTTAGTTCCGTATGTTATCACTGGCAACACACACGGGTCAAAGACATTAGTCTGGAGACACTGCAGAATCTGGGACGTAAGCTTCCGAACGCTGTCCAGCCGAGTTGGATTCGTCGATTGATCTCTTTCTTGAAGTTGGACTACCTAGCTGGTCCTATCCTTCACTGTAATTAAGACAGGTGCATTTGAGACATGTCAAAGCACATTTCGGCATGTTGACGGTAAGTCTGCCAACGCGTGACTGTAAGCAAAACTCTGCTCCGTCGTGATGGTAGCAGAGTTTTTTATACCCTATATTTTCAAAGCGCAGCGCTAACAGAACATGTACTATCTTTTATTTTTGATCTGAATATGGAGGTCTTATTGTTTTTGGAGAACAGACTATGGGTCTCTTGGGGAAAGTTGTTCAGTGTGATAAGTGCATCCCCAATTAACAGAACCTATGCCAATTTGAAGATTACCCTGCAGATTCCATACGAAGAGTTTTATACAGTAATATCATTAACTGCGGCTTCTGCTCATCATACTGATCAACTTTTTTTTTTCTATGACTTGGCTGAAATAGCAATTTTTTTTAACTCCAAACAAATCGATCAGCTGATCGACCAATTTTGTGTATTTTGGTATGGAGCCTCCATTTTTCTTTTTTGAGAATGGATATTGGTTACTTGGAGAACGTTGTTCATGTTCAGTATAATGAGTAGAAGCCTCAGTTAACGAGTCCTACACCCTTTTTGTAACACCTTGTATATGGGTAACCCAATATAAAGTTTAGGCTTCTCTTACAAACCGCTCCTCAGTCGATGTGATTTGTTAACTGGATGGCAAATTAATATCAATCAGTCCGATGAATAAGTATGCACCTTACAAAAAAAGCGTCGGTGGCTCAACCGGTAACGACTCGGTAATACTTCTAACCAGAGGTACCTTGTTCAAATTTGGACGGCCAATGTACCAATGAGTTTTTCAAAAACTTACGTACATATTCTTACCGATTGCTTTAACAGTGAAGGAAAAATATCGTGAGGAAACCTGCACACGCCTGCGATGAAACTCGAAGGTTGTGTGTGAAGTCGACCAACCCGCACTGGGCCCGCGTGGTCGACTAAGGCCTGATCACCCTGATTCAGGGTAGGCTCGAGCCCCTCGGTGGGGACGTTGTATGAGCTGATATGATAGAGTATGCTCCTTACATAAATTTTAAGCTGTTGTAACTTTACTGTCATATTAATAAATTAATGAATGCACAAAATATTAGTTTTATAACGAGCTAAAAATAGACGTAAGATATTTTAACCTTTACTGTGACGATTCTGCACAAATTTATACTATTTTATTCCTTTTATGCAAGGACAAGGACATGGACAAAATATATAAAATACGTAAATATTATATTATAACTACGAGGTCGAGGTTACAAGGAAGCAAATAATGCATTATTATGGCTGTATATTATAGGCACATACATATTTTGTTCGGTGGCAGAGCGTCGGTGGCGTAAAGGTTAGGGCCGCTACATCCTGTCCGGGAGGTCGTGGTTCGAATCTTGCCACGTACCAAAGTGTTTTCGAATTTCGATTTCATATGTACATATATGTTTGTCCGACGCTCGTACGGTGAAGGAAAACACCGTGAGGAAACGTGCGCGCCTGCGAAGAAACTCGAAGGTTGTGTGTGAAGTCGACCAACCTGCACTGGGCATGCGTGGTCGACTAAGGATGACTAAGGCCCGATCGCCGTAATTCAGGGTAGGCTCGAGTCTCTCGATGGGGACGCATATGAGCTGATATGATGATAAGGCACATACACAAATATATTGTACGGCTACGCTGTGTGAGATCGAATCAGAAACGAGGAAAGAGAAAAAGTAACCGACATAGCTCACAGAATCGCTAAACTGAAGTGGCAGTGGGCGGGGCACATAGCTCGTAGAATAGATGGCCGTTGGGGCAGTAAAGGTCTAGAGTGGCGCACCGGAAAACGAGGCGTAGACAGGCCTCCCACGCGGTGGATCGACGACCTGTTGAAGATCGCGGGAAGCCGCTGGATGCGGGCGGCGCAGGACCGGTCGCCGTGGAAATCCTTGGGGGAGGCCTTTGTCCAGCTGTGGACGTTTTTCGGCTGATATGATGATGATGGACGCCCTTTTCATTCACCGTCTGGCGTAGTATAGATAAAATATTAAAAAAAAAACATTTTTCTGTCACTTGTGTTGATGTCTTTTGTTTGTAATATGAGTATGTATCATTGTCATACTTTTTTTATCCACAATTTTATTGATAAGCCCTTGGCATCATCTCACCTGATGGTAAGTGACCATGATGCTGAAGATGGAAGCGGGCTTACCAAGATTCCCCAACGCAATGGGGATCTGGCTACCTTATCTTCAAGCCCAAACAAATCAATGCTGTTAACCTGAGGTTTGGCGGCTAGACTTAGATAAGATAGTGGCCAAGCGGGCTGTGAAAATACCCTACCACCAACCAAACCGAGTCTTACAAAGTTAACCCCGCCGGGAATCGAACCCGCGACCTCCTGGTGTGAAACAAATGGAATAACCATTACGCCACGGAGCTTACGTCGTGTGGACAGGTGTAAAAGTACAGCTCATATACGTCCCCATCGTGGGGCTCGAGCCTACGCTGAATTAAGGCGATTGGGCCTTAGACGACCACGAGGGCCCAGTGCGGGTTGGTAAAAGAATTACCACAGTCATAGTAGTACCACAGTCTATGGTATCTTAGTCTGTGGTACTTAGTATGGATGGAACCCTCGGAGCGCAACACTGACTCGTACTTGGCCGGGTTTTTTGACCCTGCGAGTGTTCCTGGTAAGGTGTCGGTAACGTTACATGGTTTACTGTATCGCGAGTTCAACGGTTTTTTCCCCATCTCTAATACAGTTTTATAAGTTTTGACCCAGCGAGTGTTCCTGGTAAGGTGTCGGTAACGTTACATGGTTTACTGTATCGCGAGTTCAACGGTTTTTTCCCCATCTCTAATACAGTTTTATAAGTTTTGACCCTGCGAGTGTTCCTGGTAAGGTGTCGGTAACGTTACATGGTTTACTGTATCGCGAGTTCAACGGTTTATTCCCCAACTCTAATACAGTTTTATAAGTTTTGACCGTGCGAGTGTTCCTGGTAAGGTGTCGGTAACGTTACATGGTTTACTGTATCGCGAGTTCAACGGTTTATTCCCCAACTCTAATACAGTTTAATAAGTTTTGACCGTGCGAGTGTTCCTGGTAAGGTGTCGGTTACGTTACATGGTTTACTGTATCGCGAGTTCAACGGTTTTTTCCCCATCTCAAATACAGTTTTATAAGTTTTGACCCAGCGAGTGTTCCTGGTAAGGTGTCGGTAACGTTACATGGTTTACTGTATCGCGAGTTCAACGGTTTTTTCCCCATCTCTAATACAGTTTTATAAGTTTTGACCCAGCGAGTGTACCTGGTAAGGTGTCGGTTACGTTACATGGTTTACTGTATCGCGAGTTCAACGGTTTATTCCCCATCTTTAATACAATTTTATAAGTTTTGACCCAGCGAGTGTTCCTGGTAAGGTGTCGGTTACGTTACATGGTTTACTGTATCGCGAGTTCAACGGTTTTATCCCATCTCAAAAATGCCCACTTCAAAAAAAAAGCCAAGTGCACACCTCTCAACACGAGTACAACAATGATATGTACCTATTCAAACAAAAGACATCAACGAGAGCACCAGAAGTACAGATTAAGGAATCCGTACAGTTGTCCAAAGGAGACGTCTTGACAAGGCAATCGTGCGGGGGCACAGGGGCGAGACGGGGGAGTTTGAGCCCTAAGTTCCATAGTCATCGTTGTTCAGAAGATGGGGAAATTTATTAAAATAACACATTGCATAACACATAAGAGAGTCGGTGGCGTAATGGTTAGGGCCGCCGCCTCCTGTCCGGGAGGTCGTCGTGGTTCGAATCCTGCCACGTACCAATGTGATTTCGAATTTAGATTTGATATATTATACGTTT
The DNA here is from genome assembly GCA_947284805.1 of Coleophora flavipennella. Classification (NCBI taxonomy): domain Eukaryota; kingdom Metazoa; phylum Arthropoda; class Insecta; order Lepidoptera; family Coleophoridae; genus Coleophora; species Coleophora flavipennella. The sequence goes on from OX369253.1 coordinate 4,377,393, forward strand.
ATCCGACGTTCTTACGGCGAAGGAAAACATCGTGAGGAAACCTGCACACGCCTGCGAAGAAATTCGAAGGTTGTGTGTGAAGTCGACTAACCCGCACTGGGCCCGCTTGGTCGACTAAGGCCCGATCACCAAGGCTCGAGCCCCTCGTTGGGGACGTTTAAGAGCTGATACGACGAACACATTCCAGCGGCAGCCCAGAAGCATGCATGTAGTGATGTCGGCATTGACGATCAAAGGCGTTGGACTACTGTGTGGATATTTAGTCTGTGCTAAAAGAAGGACATCCTTCTTTTCATTTAATTAAATTTCCTTAGTGCAAGTACGAATCGCACTTGGCTGGTTTTTACAATTTTTTGTTTTACTTTAGGATTATTTCTGAATAATGACATCAAGTTTTGACTTTGTATGTTGTACCGTTTTTACGATAGAGCAACCGGTTCAAAAGATCCAGACTTTTAAAACTTGAACAGTTGGACAGACGAACAAAAAGACAGACAGCTTAGTCTAACAGGGTCCTGTTGCCTGGTACGGAACCCTAAAACTTAGACAAGGTTCTATCTTGTCTAAGTCCTAAAAACATGTAAATATGATTTATTTTCAAATCTGAACAACTTCTTAAAATTGTCAATTTTTTGTGTCTTTTTTTTCAATATTTTCTGTATTCAAGAGTCGACTTTGACCAACAAAATAAAATCTTTACATCATATAGTTGTGACCTTTACCAGGTCCTCGGTCCACCGAGTGGGAGGCCCTATTACCTACGCTAAGAGCGTCGCGTTGGTGGCGTAACGGCTAGGGCCGCCGCCTCTTGCCCGGAAGGTTGTGGTACGAATCCTGCCACATATCAATGTGATTTCGAATTTAGATTTCATATGTACGTTTATCCGACGCTCTTACGGTGGAGGAAAACATCGTGAAGAAACTCGCAGGTTGTGTGTGAAGTCGACCAACCCGCACTGGGCCCGCGTGGTCGACTACGGCCCAATCGCCCTAATTCAGGGTAGGCTCGAGCCTATCGGTGGGGACGTATATGAGCTGATATAAGGATGATGCTGATTAGTAGTCTTCTCACCCCCTCAACTATTTTTGTGCAACAAACATGTTAACCCGTTGCGACGCCGACGTGCGCGAGTGTGGATATAAGTTTTCCCATAGAACCCTCGGGAACTATGTCGGATATTTCTGAATTAGTATTCTATGTAGCTCCCCACAATTTCAACCATCTCTTTGCAAAAAAAAGGTACAATCCTTTACTCCGTTGCGATGTTAAAGAAATCAAACAAAAAATTAAGTTTTTTCACTTTCCTCAGGATCTGTATAGGACTAGCTATTTTCACGGGATATAAAAAGAAGTCTATCTATGTCACTTTTTATTCCCTCAACTTTACTATTTCTGTGCAAAAAAACATGACAATATGTTGTTTCGTTGCAACGCCGACTTGCGCGAGTGTGGAAACGAGTTTTCCCCCAGATCCCTCGGGAACTATGTCGGATTATTCTGATTAGTAATCTATGTAAGTTCTTACCCTTTGAACCATCTGTGTGTAAAAAAATAGCGATAATTATTTACTTCGTTGCGATGTTAAAAATCAATAAAAAAAATAGAGTTTTTTCAGTTCCCTCAGGATCTGTATAGGCCTAGCTATTTTCACGGGATTAAAAGTAATCTATGTCACTTCTAACTTCAACTTGACTATTTCGGTGCAAAAAGACATGACAATCTGTTGCTCCGTTGCGACGCCGACTTGCGCGAGTGTGGAAACGAGTTTTCCCCAGATCCCTCGGGAACTATGTCGGATTTTTCTGATTAGTAATCTATGTAAGTTCCCACCCTTTGAACCATCTGTGTGTTAAAATTGCGTCAATCATTTACTCCGTTGCGATGTTAAAAAATAAATAAAAAATAGAGTTTTTTCAGTTCCTTCAGGATCTGTATAGGACTAGCTATTTTCACAGGATAGAAAATAACATATTGTCACTATCTACCTCCTCCACTATCTTTGTGCAAAAACCAAGTTGATCCGTTGTTCCGTTAGGACGTGAAAGAAGAACAAACAAACAAACAAGCAAACACACTCTCGCATTTATAATATAAGTAAAGATATCTACCCACCCATTACCCATTATACCTATCTTTTTACCCATGACGTATTTATTACCTACTTACCCATTAAGATTGGCAACGGTCGATGTATTGTAAGTACCTAATGCAACCATTTGGATGCATGTGGGTGACCAATGGGTGACCTAAAAACCTATGTCGTTTCCTCTACTTTCACGTCTCGTGTTTATAAAACCCAGAAAAATATAATGTTTCGAAATATGTTTAATATGCATAAAATTATCTCGAAAGAAACAATGATATAACATGCCTAATTAGGCACATATTTAATTATACAACGACTCACCTATATAATTCCAATGTTTCCCAAATAAATGATTAAGTTCTTAAATTTTTTTAATCACTTCACTGAAAAAAGCACGATATAGCACAAACACAAAAAAAAACATTTAAAATATTATTTATTTTTTCGCGTTCGATTCAAAATTCGAACTGGCTGTCAGTTGGAGAACGCGCGAACGGTTGCCTACCGCTATGGCATTCTGTATACTATCGCGACCCGCCAAAATATGAGGCCAAAATGAAAGTTATGCAAGAGTTTATTACAGCATATTACATAAAAATCGCCGCTGGCACTTGACTTTATGCAAAGATTGTTCTGATTTCTTGATTTTTTTTGGGTTATCTCCGGTGATGAGACCTCTGCAAATTTTGATTGATTAAAAAAACACGCAATATTTTTCTTTTACTTTTCAGCCAGTGTTTTAGCAAAATATATTTTTGGCAAAAAGGTTCGATTTGTATGGAAGTTGAGATGACTCTGAGACAAAATAGCGTAAAAGAGTATTCATACGCTCTTGTTTGAGATATCGGACGTGTTGTGAGAGTATCTTCGTATCCCCACTTTTGCGAGAAGGGGGAGGCAGCAGTAGGTCAGTTAGTGATTTGCACACATTGTCACGTCTCTGTGATGCGATATTGGCGATCTTTATGCGCCAACGCACGCTGCGCACGCTGCGTTCATTCAGGTAGTTGTGTCATATTTAAGTGATCAATCTATAGATCATATACAGCCAGAAGCTTTGCCAAAACCAAAAACCGAAAGGGTGAGTCGGGGTGACATATTAAATTGACAGTGTTGAGTGGCCTGTCACCAAGCATGTTGTGTTCAAGCAGGTGGGGCGAGGGCGAGACAGTTAATCGCACTACCGGCATATGAGGCACTCCATCATTGGCCTAAAGTAAAAGCGTCGATACCTGGTCGATACAAATGTCCACCAAAGCTATACTTAAATAAAGCTTACATTGGCCCGCGCTGCAATGTGGCTCCGTCACGTCCGAGCAGCGCGACAATAATCACAGAGTTGTCGGCTCATCGCAAGACGTCATTAACTACGATTTTGTCAAACTTCACATAATTAGTTTTTGCACAATGTTTTTGTTTGTGGTGTCCCTAATTTAACATTATGCAAATAAAACATGATATTTCAATAACACATGTAAAATATAAAACGCCTTTATTAAAAAAAGTATTAAAACACAATTACAGAAACCATCTATAGTTTTTTAAAACGTCAAAATGAGAAGTTAAGGACTAGTTTTGTAACAAGTAGCAACAGTAAGTGAGTTTTAAAATATAAAAAATCTGTCATATAAATTAGTTTAATAAAATATTAATTAAAACACTTGTCTGTCTCACAGGTAGAGATCACATGATTAAAAATGAAATAAGGGAAATTTAATCTTAAGAACCAGCTTTAATAGTCTCCAGAAGGCTCGAGTTTCTATACAAACGTAGTTCCGCTTTAATACAAAAACTACATGCAGGATTTAATCCAAACTTTTTAAATATATAGAGTAGACACATATCGATGTTTGTAATTAGTTTTCATCGTAGTAAATTTTAACGTAACTAAACTAAGTCTTAAATTAGTTTTGTATTGAAAGTTTGAAACTACTCTTATTTTTTTCCGTTTTATATTAGTACATCGAAAACTAATTACAAACATTGATAGGTGTCTCCTCAATATATTTGCAAAGTTTCGATTTAATCTGGCTTGTAGTTTTTGTATTAAAGCGAAATTACGTTTGTATGGCAACTCGAGCCTCCTGGCGGCCCTTAATCAAATAATGCTCTTTAAGTAAAAGCGTCATCGACTTGAAAATTTAAAAAAAATATTTAATTACATAATTGTTAATGAAATAATATTCAAAAAACCTAAAAACTTTTAGGTTCAAGCTTTTAATATTGCATTGTCACGCGATATACTTACATATGCGTACAAAGTTTCAGCTCAATCGGAAACCGGGAAGTGGGTAAAATTAAACTTGCATGATTTCACCCGAACAAACATACATACAGTGCAAGTTAAATAAAAGCTTGTAAAATAAACCGATTCAGTTCTGTCAAATTGAGGGAAAATCAAGGTAACTTTGGTATTTTTGTAGTTTACTATGTGTGTCATTAGGCAGTTTTTAACTTAACCACAACATCAAGTATCTTCTAGTTCTCTATACCTAAATTAAGTACGTATATTTTTATAGCGTAAAATCTTGTTGAAATAGTTATTTATGCCACTGCCAAGTAATGAGAGCCATTGTAACATGAGTGCAATAGACAGCAATAGTGTTACAATGGCTAATTGCGTGCAGTGGCATACAATACTTTTTCTACGACCATGACACAAATAAACATACACTGATATTTTGTCATAATCATATACTGAACTTTTGAAGCCAAAGCCATAAAAATATTTAAAAAGTTTCCTTGTAGTACAGTAAAGCTGTTGTCTCCTTTTGTAAATTTTGTAATGATCATTGTAAAACGACTTGCAGAAATGAATACTTAATTTTTGAAGCCAAAGCCATAAAAATATTTTAAAAGTTTCATTGTAGTATAGTTGTGTCGTTTTGAAATGATCATTGTAAAACGACTTGTAGGAATGAATATTTTTGTGATATGATTTGAGGTTATGTATTAAGCAAATTACCAAATGGGAGTAGAAAAGACGTCCACTGCAGGATAATAATTTAAGTAAACATATCTTCTGTATATATTAAAGGAAAGAAGCGCAGTTCTTTACCACGATAGCTGGTATACCGTCTCAGGTCCACTGGCTTTGTTCACGTTTTGTAGAACCCTACTTGAAATTTGGCGGTATCCTGTGTAGCTGAGCTAGTGACGTAACGTAAAAAAACGACTTTGTTGTTTTTTACTACTTATTATTTTGAAAAAAAAATTTAAAATCTTAGAAGGTAAGTTTTTTTTTAAAAAAAAAATCTATTGGAATGTAAATATTTTATTTAGGTATATTTAAAGAAACATCAATGTTTTTTTTAAGCGCGTTTTTTTTCTAACTTGTTTCTTTTTTCGGGAAAACAATCTATTGAAAATTTATCCTATGCTAACCACGGGAACGGGATCAACACGAATCTAACGACACCTCGCAATCAAAAATCCATTAAGCCGTTGAGGCTACAGGCTCAGCCAAAGAAACATACCTACATACACACATACTCGTACATACGCACAAAAAACATTACCTATTTTTTGCGCCTTCGCTTAGTACCGGATTGTATCCTTTTTCGACCGACTTAAAAAAAACGGCCAAGTGCGAGTCGAACTCACTCACGAAGGGTTCCGTACCATTATCTATAAAAATCATGTTTGTTGTATGGGACCCATTATTATATCAGCTCATATACGTCCCCACCGAGGGGCTCAAGCCTACCCTGAATCAGGGCGATTAGGCCTTAGCTCCCCATCATGGACCATAATTAATATTAATAAGTACCCCCTAAATATTTTTTTTATTTTTAAAGTGAATATACAGGGTCTTCGGCAGATGGTTGAAAATACGAAAATGGGGGATAGGTGGGGTCGCCTCCCACCTATTTTGAGAATTTAAAAAAATCTAGGACTTGTAATTTTTTTTACAGGATTTTTTTTCCTTTTTTTAGAAATTTTGCCATTTTTATACCTTTGAACACATATAACTTTTTGTTTTTTAAAGCTAGCTCCAAAATCTTTTTTTTAAAAGACTTTTATAAGATTGTCGGCTCTAAAAAAAATTATGTTTGTTTCAAGTTATTGCTAAAAACAAAAATGTGGGCCCCCGAACTTAAAAAAAAAGTTTAATAAAAATTTAAATGTCAACTTTGCGATGCATTTAAAAAAAAATAATGGGGCTGGAAGGCTTCTGTTTTTTTTAAAACATCTCTAAAGCTTAGGCTTTTGAATGGTATGTAATTTGTTTCGGTATCTTTTTTGTAACCGGAGTTGTTAATTTTTTTTACTCAATTGTACCATGTTGACGAAATTCCACTAGTTACATGTTTTGTGAAATGTATCAAATGCAAAGTTGAAAATAATGTAAATACTTACTGTTGGGACGGTTACAAAGAGCAGGTACGTTTTTTTACATTCTTGCACACACATAATGGCTATCTTTTGTCATTTATTGGCATATTGGAGTTAGCACTTCCATATGCCAATAAAATGTCCACATATTCCGCATTGGTAAATTGAGCCATTTTAAACCACAACAAAGTCTTAACAAAACGTCTGATAATAACAAAAAGTGACAAACAACAAAAAAACTTAACAAAATCACAAACGTTAATAACGTTAACGTTTTTTTTTTGTTTTCGTTAATTTCACTTTGCTGTGTTTGTGATGTGACGTTTTGTTAAGACTTTGTTGTGGTTTAAAATGGCTCAATTTACCAATGCGGAATATGCGGACATTTTATTGGCATATGGAAGTGCTAACTCCAATATGCCAATAAATGACAAAAGATAGCCATTTTGTGTGTGCAAGAATGTAAAAAAACGTACCTGCTCTTTGTAACCGTCCCAACAGTAAGTATTTACATTATTTTCAACTTTGCATTTGATACATTTCACAAAACATGTAACTAGTGGAATTTCGTCAACATGGTCCAATTGAGTAAAAAAAATTAACAACTCCGGTTACAAAAAAGATACCGAAACAAATTACATACCATTCAAAAGCCTAAGCTTTAGAGATGTTTTAAAAAAAACAGAAGCCTTCCAGCCCCATTATTTTTTTTAAATGCATCGCAAAGTTGACTTTTAAATTTTTGTTCAACTTTTTTTTTAAGTTCGGGGGCCCACATTTTTGTTTGTAGCAATAACTTGAAACAAACATATTTTTTTTTAGAGCCGACAATCTTATAAAAGTCTATTAAAAAAAAGATTTTGGAGCTAGCTTTAAAAAACAAAAAGTTACATGTGTTCAAAGGTATAAAAATGGCAAAATTTCTAAAAAAAGGAAAAAAAATCCTGTAAAAAAAATTACAAGTCCTAGATTTTTTTTAATTCTTAAAATAGGTGGGAGGCGACCCCACCTATCCCCCATTTTCGTATTTTCAACCATCTGCCGAAGACCCTGTATAACTAAATAATCTGTGAATATTTCAAGCGTCTACCTGTTGCCGTTATTAATATCGAGCAAAAACGAGCAAAATCACGTTTATCAAAATAGGTTTTGTTTTTTGAAAGGACAAGCTTGTTGTTGGCCATGGGGGCCTTTACAACTTCAACGTGCAGGGGAAAAATAGTAGGTATACCAACGGCTTAAGGCGAGGCTTTCATTGGATCAGTTGTCTCTGTCCTTGTCTTTACGTGTAAAGAGAAAAGAAAACATTCACACTTTTTGCACTTTTTCAATGTTTTTTCGTTTCAATTGAAAACTACAATTAGTTTTAAAAAATCCAACTGGCATATGGTTTGAGTATAGATAGACGATTAAGAAAATTTTGAAGTATATACTAAATCGGTCTGGTTTGCCTAATATAATGTAAATCTCTGTTTTAAAAGGGGTTTCCTTGATATATTTTATTCTGTTAAGAATAAAGAGAACAGAGAGAGAATAAAGAGGTTTCTTTGATATATTTTATTCTGTTAAGAAACCTCTTTTAAAACAGAGATTTGCATTATATGTATAGACAAACCAGACCGATTTAGTACCTCTAAATTTTCTTAGTCGATTAGTCTATACTGAAACTGCCAGTTGCATTTTGACATTTTAACTGAAAGTTAACGAGTCGTGTTTCTGCAACTGAAAAAATGAAGTCAATGAAATGATAAATCAGGTTACAAAATCTACTATATAAAAATAAGTCGGGTTTTCTTTCCTGACGCTATAACTCCAGAACGGCTGGACCGATTTCGCTAATTATTTTTTTGTCGAGTTCGTTATTGTCAGGAGAAGGTTCTTATGTAGAGTAGAGTAGGGTAGGGTAGGGTAGGGTAGTGTAGTGTAGTGTAGGGTAGGGTAGTGTAGGGTAGGGTAGGGTAGTGTAGGGTAGGGTAGGGTAGTGTAGGGTAGGGTAGGGTAGTGTAGTGTAGGGTAGTGTAGTGTAGTGTAGGGTAGTGTAGGGTAGTGTAGGGTAGTGTAGTGTAGTGTATGTAGGGTAGGGTAGGGTAGTGTAGGGTAGTGTAGTGTAGGGTAGAGTAGTGTAGTTTAGGGTAGGAAAGTATAGGGTAGGGTAGTGTAGGGTAGGGTAGTGTAGGGTAGGGTAGTGTTGGGTAGGGTAGGGTAGTGTAGGGTAGGGTAGGGTAGTGTAGGGTAGGGTAGTGTAGTGTAGTGTAGGGTAGAGTAGTGTAGGGTAGGGTAGGTAGGGTAGTGTAGGGTAGGGTAGTGTAGGGTAGGGTAGTGTAGTGTAGGGTAGGGTAGTGTAGTGAAGGGTAGGGTAGTGTAGTGAAGTGTAGGGTAGGGTAGGGTAGGGCAGTGTAATGTAATGTAAGGCGGTACGTAGTTCGCCGGGACAGCTAGTATATTATATAATCCCTACTAATATTATAAATGTGAAAATGTGTTTGTTTGTTTGTTTGTTACCTTTTCACGCTTCAACGCCTTGACCAATCTTTATGAAATTTGGCATGCAGGAAACCTGTGTCACGGGAAAGGACATAGGCTACTTTTTATCCCGGGAAAATAGCATATACTGATGCAGTTCCTGAGGGAACTAAAAAAATACTCGATTGTTGTGATTTTTTGCTCATAGATGGTTGAGTAGGTGGGAAACGACATAATTTACTAATCACCCTTAAAGACAGTCATAAAAACGATGTCCACGCGGGCGGAGCCGCGGGTATTTCTTATATTTTGTAATTGCTAAGAAAAGTCGAGAACTCTGCGACCAAAGTTTCCAATGCGTCGCCTTCACATGGCTTGTGAAGCCCGGAAACGTTCGAAACATTTGCCATTAACATTCAAATCCTTCAAGGTAATGACCGTGCTTAGGGTCAGTTAGCCTGCGTGATCAACGCACGTCACACTGAGCTACGACCGCTATACTTTTGCATTGAAGTAATACAAAATGTCCCCAGCATTTACCCCTACTTATGGCTTGTGCACAAATCACGTTAGGTTCGATAGGGAAGAAGGGGGTCACGAAAAAATCACGACAGATCACGTTGGGGGAGGGGAGGTATAAGGAGACCTCACGTGTATTTTTCTACAGTGAACGAAAAAAGAAAAACATCTACCACATGAGTAAGTAGATAGTTTTTCTCGGATTCATTAAAAATAAATCTTCACTTGTTAAATACTTTAAAATAGCGAGTCTATTTTACGAGATTTTGGCGCGCGTGGCCTTGACCTTGCTTGAACCCGCTTGCTATATACAATACTATTAATCTTTACATTAGGTTTAATTAAAAAAATACATGTGAGGTTGTGATGGGGAGCTAAGAACCTCAACAAATATCACCAGAGGGAGGGAGGTGGTCAAAAAGCTGCCGAAGAAACTTCGCGTGATTTGTGCACAAGCCCTTATCTAGCGCCGCCATTTGTTAAAAAATAAAAAGACGTGGTGGCACTCGGGGACTGCCGTGGTAAAGCTATTGCATGGTATTTTTTATCAACTTATGCAATTATAATTATTTATTTATTTTTTATTTATGCAGTATTTAACAGTACCATATAGTCCTTGGGGCGCGGGATGTTTATGTAATAAATGAACACTAAGAAAGTTAAGTAAGTTAAATCATCATCGTCATCGCCATCGTCATCGACCATCATCGCGAACACAATCACGACCACCATCACGACCACCATCGCGACCACCATCGCGACCACCATCGCGACCACCATCGCGACCACCATCGCCACCACCATCACCACCACCATTACCATCATCATGATGGATAGATAGATGGCACTGTACATTTACTTATGATCACAAATAAATTATTTTGAATTTTGAATTTGTAAGAGTTTTTTAGAACTCAATATATTTTTTTTTTGGGGTGTCAGGTTTTTTTGTTACGAAATTTCTTGATTCGGTCCTCTCAAAGCCCGCGATAAAAGCTATACAATAGCTCAATAATTACTCGCTAAGTACATAACTATGTCGATGAATTTGAAGAATAGATACGTCCCCACCGAGGAGCTCGAGCCTACCATGAATAAGGGCGATCGGGCCTTAGTCGACTACGCGTGCCCAGTGTGGGTTGGTTGACTTCGAGTTTCTTCGCAGGCGTGTGTGTGCAGGTTACCGCACAATGTTTTGAACATAGATAAGAATAATATATGAAATCGAAAACACATGGTACGTGGCAGGATTCGAATCACGATTGTCCGTGGAGGTAGCGGCCCTTGCCATTACTCCACCGACAAAGAAGAATAATAGTGTACTGTAGTTTATTTAAAAACTATCAACTGTTTAAAATTATAGCTAAATGCGGTCCCTTTTGACACTTACGCTATCTGTAACTACCAGAGAACTATATTTCACAGAGTTGATAGTATCTAACTAAACAAACTATATAATATTTAATTCTTCAAATTCATCGTTGAAAATGTTCGGTAAACCATATAGTATAGTACGGCAAGGCTTCGGCATTGGAAGAGATGGTATGGCCCTACGGCCCTATTCTAAGCCGGCAGCTATACGGCCAACACCATATCTCTACCGCACCAGAATAATTGCAATGGTCCCGGCTCATTGTGCTCCTCAGTTTGTTCGTCTTCTTCTTCAGACTCTTCAAGTGACTCAGTTGTCGGGCTTCCTGGTGCTGGAGGCAGATACTCCTCATCATAATCATCTCCATAGAAGTCTCCATCACTATTTTGCAACAGATCGTCAATATCTTTGTCCCTCGTGTTCTATCTAAAAAATAAAACAAACAAAACATGACTTTAGAAGATAAATAAAACCGGCCAAGTGCGAGTTGCACTCGCGTGGAGAGGGTTCCGTCCGTACAATGCCAAGTCAAATACAAAATATCACATTTGAAATCCTCACAGTAAGATGCGAGTTGTTTTTTTTTATTAAAAAATTTAAGTGTGTTTGGCTGCACCTCACCTTATGATGAATGCCAAATGCAGCCGAGGATGTAACACGCCAGTTCAAAAAGTGCCTATTCACTCGACTTGAAATTCCTAAATTTTACGAATCGGAGGATACAGACGCCGGAAGGTAATTCCACCCCTTGGCCGTTCGCATGATGATCGAAGAAGCAAAACGCTTCCTGTGTAAAGGTGGAACATCATCATCATCATCATATCAGCCGAAAATCGTCCACTGCTGGACAAAGGCCTCCCCCAAGGATTTCCTCGACGACCGGTCCTGCGCTGCCCGCATCCATCGGCTTCCCGCGATCTTCACCAGGTCGTTGGTCCACCGCGTGGGAGGTCTGCGTACGTTACTTTTTCCGGTGCGCGGTCACCACTCGCGAACTTTACTGCCCCATCGGCCATCTGTTCTACGAGCTATGTGCCCTGCCCACTGCCACTTCGGTTTAGCGATTCTGTGAGCTATGTCGGTTATTGATGACAAAGGGGTGGAACCGCCCTCCGTACCTGGTCGTCCGATGATGAAATGGAGAGGGGGAATAAGGTCGTGAAGCTCTAGGACACACTCTCCGAAATGAATCCTGTAGAACACCGATAGACAGGCGACTTTGTGGAGATGCTTCAGGCTTTGGTGCCTGTTTGATACAAGTTCCTCGTTGCCAATGAATCTCCTAGCGCGTCGGTCGATAGAATCCAAGGCATATAGCTGGTAACCAGCCGAACCGTCTCACAAGTGAGAGCAGTACCCCATACAGTTAACTACTACTACTAGCGAAATCTAGTGGTGTTTTAGTGAACTTCTTTTTTTTAAATAAAAATTTTAGTGCGTTTGGCTGCACCTCACCTGATGGTAAGTGCCGATGCAGCAAAGGATGTAACACGCAAGCTCAAAAACTGCCTATTCACTCTCGTTTTCAAGATTCCTAAATTAGGTATACGAATCGGGGAATACAGACGCTGGCAGGGAATTCCACTTCTTGCCCGTTCGCATAATGAACGAAGAAGCAAAACGATTTGTACGTAAAGGTGGAACATCAACGACAAAGGGTTGGAAATATATGTATTTACTTTGCACACCTGTGTTTGGGTCATAGGACTACACTATCCTACCAAATTTCACCTGATTTGGTCCAGTAGATTCGGAGCAATTGGGCTTGGACAGACGGACGGACTGACAGACGCACGAGTGATCCTATAAGGTTCCGTTTTTTTTTTGTACGGAACCTTAAAACTATTCATAAGTTTGTGTACCAGAAAACAAGGTAAAATAAGATCAAGCAAAACCTAAAAATACAAATATAATATTTATTACCAAAGAATGGTGTACATACAGTAGTGGTGTACTATAAAGTAATGCCTTTATCGTTAAAGTTAAATATTTCATTTGCTCACAGTAGCTTAACTATTTAACGACAGAAAACTGCTTAAATTAAACTATAAACTCCACAGATAAGAAAATTTTTTTCCGCTCCGATAGATTGCGTAAGGAGGCGTGGCACACGCGTCGCCTTCATGCATAAACGGGTATGTTACTGTCATTCGTAAATGATTGTACTGCGCAGAAATTGCACAACTTCATGACAAGCTGAGCTCCGAGTATTTTTGTGACAAAATGCCGAAATGTGCTATAATAAGCTGCAAAAATTCAAGTAGTAAAGTGAATTTAAAAAATGGAGGAGTTTCTTACCATGTGTAAGTGAAAAACATTAATGAAAATCAATAGTTATATAAAAATATGAATATTTGTTTTTGGGTCTTTGTTATTTAGTGCGAGGGTGTTGTCGATATTTTTCAACGATATATTTTTATTTTTACTTTCAGTTTTCCAAAAAATCCTGAATTGAAGGAAAAGTGGATCACAAGTACAGGGCGTAACAGTAATTGGTTTCCCACAAAAACAAGCACTGTTTGCTCAAAGCATTTTAACGATGATGACTTTGTGGTTACACCAAACAAAAAATACATAAAATGTTTTGCTCTGGCTCATGTAGACGTTTGCATACTGACTTCAGTACGTATCGGTCGTTCTAATATGTTCTTTACTTTTTACAAATTTACAACCCCATAGTACTGGGAAACATAGTTTGGGGCTTGATGAAAGTGTTTGATTTGTTCATGAATATTTTTACTGTAAGTAGGTAAGTATCTAGTAAGCATCTTTAAGTAGCAAAAATTATAGTTTTAATAAAGCTTTAGTTTAGTTTTCCTTGAAATAAATCATTAGTACAGGTAAGCAACAAAGTATTTCGTGGCTTAAAAAACGTAATAGTTTGTTACCCATTCGTAAAAACATAAAACTCGAAGTCAACAGAAAAAGGTTGCTAAGCAACGCATATGTTGACAGTTATAAACAGCAATAAGTACCTATTTACAGTGGCACGACTAAGCAGTCCGCGGACTACGGTAAATATTAAATATTAGGGTAGTAAATTATTAGGTTTACTTTTTGTAAGTACGAAGTATTTATGTATAGTAACATTACATTGTTTAAAAATAGTAACTAAGGGTTTTATTATCTTCGCATCGGAACCCGCTTTAGGTACATCATTTTATTAGACAAGGGACGTCCACTGCTGGACAGAGGCCTCCCCCAAGGTTATCCACAACGACCGCTCTTACGCTGCCTGCAAGCAGCGGTTGTCGGTCCACCGAGTTGGAGGCCTGCCTAATCTACGTTTTTCGTTACGCGGTCGCCACTCAAGAACTTGACTGCACCAACAGCCATCTGTTCTATGTACAGGTTGTTAGGTTGTTGTTGTATTCTAACTTTGTATAAATTCTGAAATTGCAGTAATGTTTTAAAACAGAAGTTGTTCAGTTTCATGAGTAGCTTTCTTAAAAAAAATTGTTCTATTAACATCCTATATAGGTACTTCGATTTTTTTTCAGTTTGATACAAGTCCAATAAAAGTAGACAATGTTTCGGTCACGCTAAAGATGTTCGAGCGTAATATGTACCGAACTCGATCCGCTAGGTTCAATTACTATATAATTATTATTATTCATTTATTCTCAGGTTACTTAGTACTAAAAGTACAGACCCATAGATATATAAAAAACTTATAAAAATAACATTACATAGATACTATAAATATAATACATTATATGTATGTCAGTGTGTAACTTAACCAAGATGTTAGTAGTTTCGGTGACGCGTTGATAGGCATGGTGCCTCGGAACCGCCAAAACACGACATCTTTCGGCCAGAAGTCGGTGCTGGCGATGGTCTCCAGCAGAAGCTTCGGCACGCGCACCACGTACGAAGTGAAGTGCACGTAGTGGCGCGACTCCAGCGGGAACACCCGCAGGCCGTAGCAGGACTTCTGGTGGACGCTCTCCGTCACGTCCTTAGCCGTGACCGAGTGGTGCAGCCACGACACATAGAGCGCGACGTTCGGTGTTGCGGCACGCAGCACGGAGCCCTCTTTCGGTGCGGCCGTACCACACAAGCTTCTGCGAGGTTGCCTTCGGAATTTTCACCTCCTCTGTACCAAGGTGAAACCCTCCTCATCCACCCTGGCACGAGAGGGGTCGCTCGATGTAGGCGGCGACCTCGGTTTTCCGGACGACTTAGGTGGTGCGGGTCGCCGGCGGTGGCGTGCGGTGGCGGTGAAGTCACGGCAGCTCGCACGAACCAGTGGCGTTGGACATAGGCGCCCGCGGCGGGGGCTGAGCGGCCGCGCGGGCAGCGCTCACAGGCGGCGACACAGGCTGCGACGAAATCGCTGCCACGACGGAGCTCGACGTCGGTTGTTTGTTGAGGACTCCACGTAGTGCGTCGATGTAAGCTGGCCTAGTTTCAGTGCTGTGTAGCGAACGTACTTCATTGCATGTCGGTCAGACTCTTTTTTAGGAACACGATGTCCTTCAGCAGGCTGGTGACGTCGACGTGGTCGAACCTGACAGGCGGTAGTTTGGCCAGCTCCCGCGCCACAAACGACGGCATATCGTCGGAGTCCGTCTCCTTCAGGACCTTAATGATGTCTTAAAGGGACTTCTTTCCATGTTCATCACCCTTTCTATGGGGAGCGAAGGTGCCGCAGATCTTCAGTGACCGGTAGAGCACCTCTGGCGCTGCAGATGTCACTCACGCTGAAGTTGCTGGAACAGATGTGGATGGCAGACAGCTCATCCATCACGTCCAGCTTCTGCTGCAGGAACGCCAGGAGCTATTTGACGATGAGTGGCGCGTCGGAGGTGCTCTTGATGACGCGAGCAGCGGTGCGAGCCGCGCTCGACACGTAAAATGTATCACTATTAATTCCCTGACTCGGTAAATCGACCGCATCGCAGCGCGCATTGCACAGAACTGTGACACTATATTATAGTAAAGTGTACGTACGTGTAATATTATAGTACGTGTAATAAACACCTAATCGATATCTGACGGTCCTTGAGGTCTCTGACGACGGATCCGTGGTCACTTTCGTAGCAATCGACGCAGTAACTGAAAAACCTCCCATACCTCGCATTCCTAATATAATCTATCGATATTTAAAAAATGCCTTAATATAACCACAACACTATGAAAATGATACCATTTTTGGAAAAATTATTGCACGGAAAGTTTCAATTGAATAACCTTACTTCTAGTATTACGATCTGAAATTTTATTCGAAATAAATGTTTTATAATGAATTGCACAACATTATATATTATTTATTTAGTTCTAAACAATCACATTATTTTTTAAACTTTTAGTGTTCATCAATTAAACTGGGCAGTTTTACTATTCTGGTATCACCTTACCGTTGTCATTCTGTCAATTTTCATAAACTCAATCTTATTAAATACAGTTTTAAGTCTATTTTTATTAAATGATTTTAAAGGTTTGTTTTTTGTTTTTGGGGGAGGTTACTTTAAAAAAATACCCAATAGCATCAACCTGTTTGTAGTGTGCTGTATGTGTAATGGCTCGCTCGGTGCTAGTACTAAAAAATAAACATCAGCGTTCTATTTAATTCTTCTATTCTGTGATAAACTCAATGTACATAACGAATTTCCAACTTTTTGCGGGCGGGAATCGCGAAGAAAACAGTTGACATTGAAATTCAAATACAAACTTGACGGTCTTAAAGGCGTTACGCCTGCCACCTATATTTTTTACTTGCAACTCCATCGACACAAAAAACTGTTTTAGTACCGCCGATACACGATGTCGCTAATGGTCTTCAAATTTAGAGTCGATCTCCACGTGAACTTCTAGGCATGTAGTGCCATCTACTGTTCAGTAGGTAAACTAAACTACTCGTATAAACATTATTATTTTTTGTGTGAAATGAAAACGGATTTAAATTTAAAACCAGCCAAGTGCGAATGTAGGTAGGTCATCTTTGGTTCCGTATCAATACCAGTGCTCCGTCACTCGCCTATACCTAACGCAAAATATACCTACGCTTAGCGACCCACTCGGACGGGTTCTCGCGAGTCGGGCCTCCACCGTGTGTCTTGTGTAGGTATAGATACCTCGAGATAGGTAGTTATTATTGTGGCCGAACCGTGCTAAGAAGATGGTGGAAGTCTATGTATGTGCTAGGTATCATCATCATCATTATTAAGAGGGCCCAGCCCTCTGTCGTTGCAGCATTCTAGGTAGGTATATAGATAATAAAAAATATTAAAAAACAGATCTAATAAAACTGGCTAAGTGGGTGTCGGATCATGATCAAAGTAGGTTCCGTAGTGATAAAAAAAAATTAGAAAAAAACTAAGTTTATTTTGCAGTTTAAATTTAGACGTTTTATAAGGAATTGAACTTTTTACAAATACAGGGTCTTCGGCAGATGGTTGAAAATACGAAAATGGGGGATAGGTGGGGTCGCCTACCACCTATTTTGAGAATTAAAAAAAATCTAGGACTTGTAATTTTTTTACAGGATTTTTTTCCTTTTTTTAGAAATTTTGCCATTTTTATACCTTTGAACACATGTAACTTTTTGTTTTTTAAAGCTAGCTCCAAAATCTTTTTTTTAATAGACTTTAATAAGATTGTCGGCTCTAAAAAAAATTATGTTTGTTTCAAGTTATTGCTCAAAACAAAAATGTGGGCCCCCGAACTTAAAAAAAAAGTTGAACAAAAATTTAAAACTCAACTTTGCGATGCATTTAAAATAAAAATGGGGCTGGAAGGCTTCTGATTTTTTTAAAACATCTCTAAAGCGTAGGCTTTTGAATGGTATGTAATTTGTTTCGGTATCTTTTTTGTAACCGGAGTTGTTAATTTTTTTTACTCAATTGGACCATGTTGACGAAATTCCACTAGTTACATGTTTTGTGAAATGTATCAAATGCAAAGTTGAAAATAATGTAAATACTTACTGTTGGGACGGTTACAAAGAGCAGGTACGTTTTTTTACATTCTTGCACACACATAATGGCTATCTTTTGTCATTTATTGGCATATTGGAGTTAGCACTTCCATATGCCAATAAAATGTCCGCATATTCCGCATTAACGTTAATAACGTTAACGTTTTTTTTTGTTTTCGTTAATTTCACTTTGCTGTGTTTGTGATTTTGTTAAGTTTTTTTGTTGTTTGTCACTTTTTGTTATTATCAGACGTTTTGTTAAGACTTTCTTGTGGTTTAAAATGGCTCAATTTACCAATGCGGAATATGCGGACATTTTATTGGCATATGGAAGTGCTAACTCCAATATGCCAATAAATGACAAAAGATAGCCATTATGTGTGTGCAAGAATGTAAAAAAACGTACCTGCTCTTTGTAACCGTCCCAACAGTAAGTATTTACATTATTTTCAACTTTGCATTTGATACATTTCACAAAACATGTAACTAGTGGAATTTCGTCAACATGGTCCAATTGAGTAAAAAAAATTAACAACTCCGGTTACAAAAAAGATACCGAAACAAATTACATACCATTCAAAAGCCTAAGCTTTAGAGATGTTTTAAAAAAATCAGAAGCCTTCCAGCCCCATTATTTTTTTTTTAAATGCATCGCAAAGTTGAGTTTTAAATTTTTGTTCAACTTTTTTTTTAAGTTCGGGGGCCCACATTTTTGTTTTTAGCAATAACTTGAAACAAACATAATTTTTTTTAGAGCCGACAATCTTATTAAAGTCTATAAAAAAAAAGATTTTGGAGCTAGCTTTAAAAAAAAAAAGTTACATGTGTTCAAAGGTATAAAAATGGCAAAATTTCTAAAAAAAGGAAAAAAAATCCTGTAAAAAAAACACACCGGTAGCACTCCGGGAGTGCCGGCAGAAGTGAAAACTTTAGTATTAACGTTGTGTTTAATTATAAGTACAAAAATACTATCATTTATGAGGTAGAATACAATGTTTATTTATTGCGCTATCGTACACAAATATGACAATTTACATGTTATTATTCATAATATTATATCGTTATTTATTTATATATTACATTAATTTTTATCTCTTAGAAATATCAACTTTCATCCATAATTTCGACGACTTTTTCACCATCGTTATTACCAGAATCTACATCGCAAATTTCTAAAACTGATACAATCGGTTTATGATAGCTGAAGTAAGAAACAAACAGTTTTGATTCGAATCTATTTAAGTGTCTAATAAGGACCGCATCAATTGTTGTTTTGTATTTCGTTGTGCTAAAATTGCGATCATTTGACATAGTTAAACCAAATTCATTATTTAAAAATTCAATTAATGATTGATTTTTATCCTCTGCAATATTGATATTGAAATCTCCACTCAAAATCATTGGCAATTTATCAAAGCTTTTTCCAATTTTTTTTTGAAGCAATGCAGATGCGTCATGAGAATAAATAAATAATGTTTCATACAAGAAGTCTCTTATAACACGCAAAGACTTATTTGGAGAGATGTAAACAGCAACCATAATAATGAACTGATTATCACCAGAGTGGCAACGACTTATACAAATATCACCAACATCAGAAACATTAGCATTAAACATGCTATTGTATTTCACATGCACATCCATATAATTTGTGCAATAATGAATTGAGTTCTTATTTTGATATACAGCTACTCCTCCCGCTGGACGATCATTTCTTCTGAAACTCACAACAAAGTTGAAATTCGGAATCTCAATTATTTCATCGTTACCCATATGAGTTTCTGATAAAATTAGCACATTCATCTTTTTAAGTGTGTTTTCGCATTTTTAAGAAGAAAAGGATGAAGTGTTGTGTTTTATCGTGTCGAAGTTATTCAGACAGACGTTCTGATGCTATGAATGGTATCACATTTCATTTGTAAGTAATTTTATACGTAATTATTAAAATAGTTCTAGAAAATTCTCGGCTTTCAAGTATAAATTATACTTCTCGACACTAGGTGGCGTAACTTTTGTGAATAAAAAATACGAGTACGTAAAGTTCCGCATTGGTATATAGTTATAATCATACGTGGATACTGAAAATTAAAGTATACAATTAAACCTGAATACTTTTTAGTCGCCAAAACAGTACTTTAGTGATTTTTAGGCCGCCATCTATCGTCAACAAGAACAACTATTTTCAACGTACCAAATATCCAGGGCCGTAATTAGATTCAAATAATTTTACCGAATAACACACGGCTATGGTCAGTAATGAAATAACATTTTCATAGCAAATATTTTCAAGTAACAAAGATCTGAGTTGTATACATACTCGTACTATTCTCCGTGACTGTTCATGAATTGAAAGAACTTCGAATGTTAAATAATCATTTTATTCATATTAAGATAATTTACCACCTAGTTAATTTTATTTCTTTTTGTTTGTTTTAGATTTCCATCCGATGATAATTTAAAACAACAATGGATCACAAAAGTGAATAGACCGGATTGGACTCCGACAAAATATACAAAGATTTGTTCTTGCCATTTTAATGATGCAGACTTCATAGTGACAAAAAAAGGCCATAAAAAATTAAAGATGGGCACTTTACCTAGTTTAAAACTGGATTTGTCGGTTGGTTTCGGTATTGTTTGTATAACCGAGTTTCAATTATTTTAGGAGAATAAGTATGTATTTCATTTTATTTTTTAAATTACAGCTTTGACCAATCACCGACTGTAAATCATATTATACTGCTGATTAAATCTTTATCAGAAAAATATATAGATATTCGTTTTAAGCATTTCGCAACCATTCAAAACGATAGGGCAACGAACCGACAACAACTAACTAAAACTGTTATTTTCGCAGGTAATTGAATTTTGTAAATAAAATTATGTTCGTAATAATAATTTGTCTATTATTTTGTGCTAGAAATTTTAAGTACGTCAGTACACATACAAAACAGTAAAAATGTTAACCCTCATTTTATTCATTTATTACACAAACTTTTTAAAGCTCATAGTTCTGAGTACGTCCCATTACTTTCTACACTTATTGACATCTAGTGTGAAATAGCTGAACTACGTAGTGACATCAATATGTCGATGTTAAGTCGCTAGGCGAGTAGTTTTGCTACTAACCGGCAGATGGAAAATTGAGAAAAGCGCCCTGTGCTGCCGGAGCAGCACACTCAGGCACGGTAGAAAGAGTGGGAGATACTTGTTCCTCTCCCTTCCCCTCGATCTTACGCTTTTTCGATCAGCATCACGTGACCCTGACGCGAGTTTGGAAGTTTATACCCATCCAACAAAAAGTGCTCAGCGCCGCTAAAGAAGTTTTCACTTCAAAATTACAAGTCCTAGATTTTTTTTAATTCTCAAAATAGGTGGGAGGCGACCCCACCTATCCCCCATTTTCGTATTTTCAACCATCTGCCGAAGACCCTGTATAACTGCGCGTCTTAAGTAAGTCCACTATCACTCTTAAACTGAGAAAGCCTACTTAGCCGTGATAACTTTTCTTGTTAATTCATTATGTGTCCTACTATTACAAATCATGTTCAGATATTCTGAAATAGCGGTTTCGAAACTGCAACAAAAATCAGCACTAAATATTTAACTAATCATTTATTGACCGACATGGCGAAACTATAAAGGTTCTTAGTTTGACTACAAAACCTTAAAAATCACCGAAGTACCGATAAAAACAGATAAGTTAAATAAATTTTAACCGCCTCCGTGCCGTAATGGTTAGTCCATTCTCTGCACACCAGGAGGTCGCGGGTTCGATTCCCGGTGGGGTCAATTTGTAAGACTCGGTTTGGTTGGTGGTAGGGCATTTTCTAAGCCCGCCTGGCTAGCTACCACCATCTTATCTAAGTCTTGCCGCCAAACATCAGTGTTAACAACATTTATGTGTTCCGGCTTGAAGATAAGGTAGCCAGTTCTCCATTGCGTTGGAGAATCTTGGTAAGTCCGCTTCTATCTTCGGCATCATCGTCACTTACCAAGGTGAGATGATCCTAAGTAAGGGCTTATCAATTTTGGATTAAAAAAATACTATCGGGTCGCAATCAAAACGTGTCGATAAGGATTTACCTAACAAGTTCCGCGAATTTGTTTTAACCGAACAAAAATGAACGGTAACTTATAATTCGTTTTAAGCTGGCGCACCTTCAAAGTACGATCAACTAGTACGACTGTTTACTTAAACTAATCAAATAAATAAAAACCATCTCTTGTAAAACTTTTATTTTCATTTTTATTAATCAACCCTAGCGCTAAAACGCCGTACAGTCGCCGATGCTATTCGCGCGCCGCCCGTGTACGCAGTTATGACCGCTAAGTCGAGCGCCTTAATATCCATGTTTTCGCGTATTGTCGGACAGTGGGAACGAGTAGGTTAATAAAATATGCGTAGGTATTTTCGTTTTATAAGGAAGTGTAGTTTCTGCTACGAAGTAACTAGTATCTCATCTGTGCCAATACTATTTGGATCCTCGGACCAACAAGACTGGAGTAAGCATAAGGAGAATCGAAGTACAAATTTTTCTGTCGATTTTTGCGGGGTACAAACAGGTGCTACAATACAAAATATGTCATACTCAATAAGGGATATAACAAAGTAACGCTTTTTTCAAAACCTTTATTTTGGTGAAAAGGGAAGAGCGAGCGAGACGGTCATCTGGCAACACTGTTGTAAAATTGTGAATAAATGCTCTTTGGTGCAAAAAAACATATTAATATGAACAAATCACGAACAAACTAAAGAAGAGTATAGAAATCACTAAAACAATCTATTGATTTCTGTTGTGGTTGTGGCGAACGTATGTACCTATTTATTTTACGTTTACCATTTTCTAAGAACGGCGGCTTGATTTATTTTTTGCCACACCTGCACAGTCAAGGTAGGTATTTTATATACTTCATCTGAATGCTACAGTTTTACTCATTTCTGAGTATTGATTGTAGGAGGTAAAGAAATGACTTGAATCAAACTTGTGTTTTTACATTACCATACGTTTCCTTGATGATTTTCAGTTTTTCCTTTCAAAAAGTGACAAAGGCACCATTTATTTCAATTTCTAGGTCATCATTATGCTATCACGAGGCTATTACACCGACGAGGACACACGAAAACGCCAAATAGATACCCTAAAAATATTCAACGATCACGTCACAGAAATACAAGAGGATTCGGAATACCGCGTAGATTTTACAGCAGACGGTAAAAATATGTGTCTGAACGTGATCCTATCACCAGAATTTCCTGACGAAAAGCCTTCTATATTCGTCAATCCTGTGATACCTCATTCGTGGCTCGCTGAAAACTCCAACCAAGTGATTGGCGCTCCAGGATTGTTAAACTACAGTATACATTCAGATTTAGGTCGTGTAGTCCAAGCAATAATAAGAGAGTTCCAGAAATCGCTTCCCGGTTTAACAAGTCAAGATGAAAAATGTATGGATAGTCCACAATCGCATATAGGCACACAATCATTGATCTTTCCCGAGCTAAATGAACTGAATATTGACGAGTTGCAGGAGGTATTGGAGAATATGGACCTGCAGGTTTGTGGAGTAATTAATTTTTAGGGATCTGTACCAGACTCTAAGCCCACACTGTCTGTCTCTTTGACCTTTAAGGCAGTATATTTGGTACCCTGAAAAGTAGCTGGATTAAATTTTCAGTATTTTTTAGAACATAATTATATTCTAATCATAATGTAACCTGGCCCCAAACTACTTCTATTTGACTCAACTTTATAATGGTCATGATCCCCAAACTGTTAGGGTTACGACTTGTGTTTTTAATTGTTGTTGTATAACTGTACTTATTAGCAACAAGCTATGTTTGTCGGTTTTGTCAAAAGTGGCCTCTATTAACTGTTTTGCAAAAAATAACTTGTTCCTAATATTTACTGTTATAAAGTAACAATTAAACAATAGTTGTTGCCCCTCTATATGCGCAAAATACTCAATGATTTCGATTACAGTCCAAAAGAATGAGTAAACTATTTATTTTCATTGGCGGCGCTAGTGTGCTAATTGAACCACCCTAAGGAAAGGTACTCGGGTTGGTCAGCCCACTATGCAGAGTGTACATGAAGGCTAAAAAGACTGCTGCCCACATCCTTCTGAATTGCAATCAGTAATCCGAAGTCGCTCCAGGAACTAGTCGGAGACCCGAGGACCCTACTGAACTTTCTGGAGGAGCTGATTTAGCAGAAATGCCAACCAACCTATGCAAAACAGGCACATTGATTGGTTGCCTGGTTGCGGAAACCTGCCCGCTATTATTATTATATTAAGGAAAGCTACTGCAAGAACACGTCACTGTTCCTTCTCATAAGAATCGGTGGAAAGAAACCTGTGATTCAAGCTCTTTGCTTCTGGCAGAGATAGATGATCCAAGAAATAATCTATAATTTTATAACAATTAATAACCATGTGTGCACAGTCTAAAAAAAATGTAGTTAAAGAGCTGTGAAAGCTACAATATTTTTAAGATAGCCAATTTGAGTTCTATGCTCGGAGTTTCCCTTCGCGTTCAGAAATGAGATCTGTAGGAGAACCAAAGCACACCCTGGACACTGCATACAACGGTTGTGAAATGACATTTCTAAAAACAAATGATGGAGCAAACAAAATCACTGCGAAATCCCATACGTTCGAGAACCAAACTATAACTAATCTATATCAATCTGGGTGACAAAGGGGTCGAGGTCGGAATCTAGATATATAGATATAGATAGATAGTGGCAGGGAGTGTCCATACTGTATCTTAGTAACTAATATATATATACTCGTATACTTTGACCAAAGTAACCCACTTAGCTCACAGAATCGCTAAACTTAAGTGGCAGTGGGCGGGACACATAGCTCGTAGAACAGATGGCCGTTGGGGTAGTAAAGTTCTCGAGTGGCGACCGCGCACCGAAAGACGTAGCTTGTGCCCTCCACGCGGTTGACTGACGGCCTGGTCTTGGGAAGCCGCTGCTGTACTTACAGCGCAGGACCAGTTGTCGTGGAAATCGTTGGGGAAGGCTTTTGTACAGCAGTGGATGTCTTTTGGCTGATATGATAAGCCAATTTAGTGAGCATGTTATAATATCCCAAAATTTGTAATATGTCCACCCCTTTATGAACTTAGAAAATACATACTGTTTGTAATAAAAAATCGGATTTCCCTTGGATCTGAAAATAATGCTGAATATTTTTATAATAATTTATTTTAAATTTTATCTTTTTTCAGGATAAACTCTTAGAAAACAATCCACAACTTATCGAGCTGGATCTAGAAACGGAAGACTTAATGTCAAGCATTGAGGAGATAGCACAAGACAATATATCCAAACAGCAAATATTAGATGACCTCAAAACTGAGGTCATAGACTCCATATCGACCATAGTTCAGATGAAAATGAACTATGAGGAGCTAAACAGGCGGCATCAGAAGCTAGCGGAAATGTACGATCCCCATCAGATAAGGGATTGTTTGAAGGAGGCAGCGTTAAAAGCTGATGAAGATGCTGAAGTGATTGCTGAGCAGTTCTTGTTAGGTATGTAAGATGAACTGTTAGTAGGCATGGCACATGGCTCGTATGGATGGTCGTTGGGGCAGTAAAGTTCTCGAGTGGCGACCGCGCACCAGAAAACGTAGCGACCTTCAACGCGGTGGACCGACGACCTGGTGAAGATCGCGAGTAGCCGATGGATGTGGGCAGCACAGGACCGGTCCTCTTAGAAATCCTTGGGAGGGGCCTTTGTTCAGCAGTGGACGTTTTTTTGGCTGATATGATGATGCTGATGTAAGGGAAAAGAAATCCACATCTGTGGCGTGGTTAGTCCACTCGCTTCACACTAAGAGGTTGAGGGTTTGGCAGGTTTTAACGTTTGAAGGCTCAGTTTGGCTCAGGGAATTTTTTAAGACCTTAAGCCTAGCTACTACCATCTTATCTAAGTCTAGTAGGATCTAGTGCAGATTGCAGGAAGCCGTGGAATTTGGAAGGCTTTGCATTGTCTTAACTAAAATATGAATAAACCTCTCTTGTGGCACAATTAACTAAAAGAACAAACTTAACTTTCTAGCTAAAAAAAGGTTCTCCCATACATGCGGTGTTGCGGGAAGCAGCTGGATGCAGGCAGTGCAGGACCGGTCGTCGTGGAAATCCTTGGGGGAGGCCTTTGTCCAGCAGTGGACGTCTTTTGGCTGATATGATGATGATGATGAGGGCATTTTTTAAGAACACCTGCCTAGCTACCACCATCTTATTTAAGTCTAGTAGGATCCAGTGCAGCTCGCAGAAGTGAATTTGGGAGGCCTGTCTTTTGTTACGTTTTTCTAATCCTTTTCCCCAGCTCCATTCCACCTTCGGTCAACGAGACCTAGGGGGAAGTTCCACCCCTTTGTTGTTGATATTCAGCCTTTACGCACGAAGCGTTACGCTTCCTCATTTATTATGCGGACAGCGATGGAGTGGAATTCCTTGCCTGCGTCTTGTGTTTCCCGACTCCTACAATTTGGCGATCTTCAAAGCGAGAGTGAATAGGCATTATTTGAGTTTGCGTGTACCGTCCTCGACAACATCGTCACTTGCCATCAGGTGAGATATAGACAAACGCACTCAAGTTTTTTAACAAAAAAAAATGTGTACCTTTTTATCGGTCACTACTGGTTGTTGCAGATTACGAACCAGTTTCCCCAAGGAATTTACATTTGTACTTAAAAGTTACCTTTAATTATAAAATACGCTTATAATTTACTAGCTTTTTTCCGCGGCCTCGCCTGCGTGGATATCGTTTTTAGGGTTCCGTACCCAAAGGGTAAAAACGGTACTCTATTACTAAGCCTCCGCTGTCCGTCCGTCCATCTGTCACCAGGCTGTATTTCATGAACCGTGATAGCTAGACAGCTAAATTGTTTACAGATGATGTATTTCTGTTGCCGCTATAATAACAATTAATAAAAATTTGAAAAAGTGAGTATTTTTAAACGAGAGGAAACTAGCGCCATCTAGTATGATGTTTTTTGAAAAATGAAACTAGCGCCATCTAGTATGATGGTACGGAACCCTATGTGTGCGGTTCTGACTTGCACTTAGCCGGTTTTTTTGACTATATTAGCTTTAGCCCGCCCCGCGACTTCGCCCACGTGGACATCGTATTTATTACTGGCTTTGAGGGTGAGTGGTGCGCGAGTTGTAAGCGGCTCGCCAGCGTGGACATGAGTTTTTTCCAGATCCTCAGGACAGGAACTATAGTGAATTACTTTTTTAAGTCGAGGCTTCGAAATTATAAAGATAATTGTATTGTTTGATAATTATTAGACATGGGGCGGGTACCCGGTTTGGATCCGGTACCCGGCGGATCCGGCACTTTTTTAAGTATCCGGCCGGGTACCGGGTAATGGTGCCGGGTACCCGGCTCAGGGCGGGTAATTTGGAAGGCTAGAAATAATGATACGTTTTAGATTTTTAATTATTTATTGACTTGGAACACAAATGGTAATCATTATAATTATGATAAGCTGGACTAATTTATGAGTAATAGCAAGAAAAAATAGATAATTAGGAAGTTTAATTTAATATTTGTAGTCCCCCGCACCCCGCGGTAACCTGCAAGCCGGCGCCGGCACGCGAAAATTTCAGTTATCAACGACGACAGCGCCAATCTTGCTAAAATTTGCTTCAGTTACGCCCGAGCGGGCAAACAGGACGCACGCGTCACGCCGTCTGAGCGCTGCCGGGTACCCGGCGGGTACCCGGCAAAATCGCTACCCGCCCCATGTCTAATAATTATCCTATAATTTTCGGCGTTGATTCTTGTTTTGCGCTTTTTATTTTTTTACTATTAATGAAAAAAAAATGACGTAGAAAAAATCACAAAATTAATTTTAATTGTTTATTTGTAAAAATTAAAATTTGTGGGTTACCCTCGATTTCCCTGAGATAACATCATCAGATCTGACTTGGTGACAAATACAACTATCAGTCTATGCGTACCTACGTATTTACGTATAATATTTAAAGAATTATCATCCAACTCCTAACTGTTAAGGTGTTGTAAGCTTCCATCATCAGTTCATCAACATGAGATGATCTACGTATTTACGTGTAATATTTAAAGAATTATCATCCAACTCCTAACTGTTAAGGGAGTACCTTTTATCATCAGTTCATTAACATGAGATGATGACTACCAGACGAAAAAAACTCGTAGTACGTGCCTATAAAATTAGAGGGTTGCCCTCGATTTCTCTGGGATTCCATCATCAGATCCTGACTTGGTGACAATGCAACCACCTCGGGAGTATACTCTTACGAATAAAAAAAAATTGGAAAATCGGTCCACAATTGTTAGAGTAATCGGTAAACATATATAAAATAAAATATTACTTTTCCGTTGGATTATATGTTCTCGAGTGGCGACTGCGTACCGAAAAAGTTTCGTAGGCAAGCCTCGCTCGGTGTACCGACGACCTGGTGAAGCCAATGGATGCAAGAAACTTAGGACCGGTCATTGTGGAAATCCTTGGGAGAGGCTCGATACTCGTGACCGGCTGCTGTCCGTGTGAACTGGCCTACTCTTGTTAAAGGCATTCAATGATTTTATGTATAACTTTTCGTGTCATATTGTTTTCATGTTCTAATGACAGAATCTGGTTTATATCAAGGATTGAATTTAGACGTTATTGTTTATTTCTTGATTTTACACAAATGAAATTGTTATTATTATTTTATGACTATCAGAGTGTAATTTGCACCTATTTTGAATAAATATATTGAAATGAATGGAATTGAAAAAGGCTGATATGATGATGATTACTTTTCAATTCTTCCACAGGTAATATTCCAGTGGAGGCCTTCGTATCGAAGTTTGCTGAGAAGCGAGCTCTGGGTCAAGCCAGAAGGGCACGCGAGGAGCGACTGGCGCACCAACTAGCACAACTGGACCGGGCAACCACTTAAACCTGGACTTGACTTACTTCGCTGACACAGCGACGCAAAGAGGACCTTGACCTCAGGCACAAAGCGACGTTGGTTTTTACGGTTCCGTGTGAAGTAACGGGACGTTTATGGGTTGTTAAGGCCCCGTGGTACTAAAAAATCTGTCTTTGTATTTTTCTTTACGTGTAAAGAGGGAAGAAAATAACCACACTTTTGCACTTTTTCGATGTTTTCGTTTTTATTTTCATCATATTTAACTCAAATAAAAATCCAATCGATGTTTTCCCTTCAGTCACCTATATGAACTTTATTTTAGTAAATAAATATCAAATTAAGAATAAAACCGACCATATAAAATGTCTCGAAAAGAGGTACCTTTGCGAAATTATTCTATAGAGCCAACTTTATTAAATCGTGTTTCCATTCGATATAGTCCCTCATAACTATTCTCAATAATACCAGTATTTTTTCCTAGATTTTAAATTTACTGTTAACTACTTCAAAAATGAATTCTAAAAACCTGTTTAAGTGGATTTTTAGGTACCACTACGCCTTAAAGAATTTTCAAAGATATTTTTTTGAAATACTAAGATGTTATTCAATGTACTCATTTTGTGATTTTTATTAATTAATTATTAAAGACTTGATGGAAATTAAAGCGAATAAGCATATTTTTTTTTAAATTGGGTAATAATTTAGTGATCAATCTTTCATAGTTTATTTTTGATAAAGTCATCATCCAAACTGAATTTGTTATTTAATAGGTAATTTTATTGCAACCAGGCCAGCCACAGATGATTTTATTAGTACTACGTAACCAGGAGACGCTTGCGACCGCCACCATTTTATGTTTGTTCCTGCTAGCATAGTAAAAAGAAAGAATAGTAGGTTATCTTCATACAACGGTACATCGCGCGGTTTGTATGTGTGTGCGTAAGTAGGCACGCACGTACACTACAATAAAAGAACGACTTCTTTTCTTTTATTAATGAAGTCGTTCTTTTTATTGTAGTGTGCGTGCGTACTGACGCGCACACATACAAACCGCGCGATGTACGATTGTATGAAGATAACCTACTATTCTTTCTTTTTACTATGCTGCTAGTCCAACATGCACAGCGCGACGCATTATCTCGTCTAATGCGATATACAAACGACGAGAGCAGCGATGACGAAATTTTCTTACTGCAGGGCGCTAATGTAAGGGTCCAGACACACGGACTGCAAGCCAGCTGCGAATGCGCAGTTTGGATGCAGTTCTCCTAGTTAGTTGCTCTTTAACTGCATCTAAACTGCGAATTTACAGCTGAAATGCAATCCGTGTGTCTAGACCCTAAGCTGTGCGATGCGCTACAAATAAAGTCACGGAACTACAATAATAGCAGTTTATGAAACTGTTGCATATAATAAGGGTTCTTAAGACACGAGTGTAAGTTAAAAAAACGAGCCGTAGGCGAGTTTTTTTATAGCATTACACGAGTGTTTTAAGACCAAATTATGTGCAGTTTCATACACTTCTTTATCTAATCTCATACATTGGGATTGAATCAACTAAAATACAAAGATCAAAGTCAAGGGTAAGAAAAAAAACCCACGAAATTCAGTAAGTACCTACAACAAAACGTGTCATAGCGCTGAATCCCAGCGCATCCCGCGCTTGCACTGAAGCTGACGGTGTCACAGACAGGTAAAAACAATGCTTTGACTGATCTCAGACATTTTAAAACAAGAATGAAAATTATCCACGAAATTCAGTATCTACAACAAAATTCAATGAAAGACCAACACATCACCGCACATGCGTTAAAGCGGGCGCTGTCACAGACAAGTAAAAACTGGAATGAAAACTTTTTGTATTGCTGTAAAAATGGCGCGAACCGCATGTGCGTTCCAATAAAAAGAAAATTGATATGGAACTTCGTTGGTGATATTATCTCTTT
Source organism: Coleophora flavipennella (assembly GCA_947284805.1). Classification (NCBI taxonomy): domain Eukaryota; kingdom Metazoa; phylum Arthropoda; class Insecta; order Lepidoptera; family Coleophoridae; genus Coleophora; species Coleophora flavipennella. Next base: position 4,407,965 of record OX369253.1, read on the forward strand.
GGTTTAACTTGTATCGTAATGGAAAAAAAAATACATTATAACATTATTTCTCTAACAAAATAATGTTATAATGTTTTTTTTTTATTACGGTATTGTGTTTATAAAGTATTCCAATATAAACTCGTTTTGAAGTTGATAATGCGAACTTTACGATATGAGAGTAGATAATAGTTATTTATGTATACAAGGGTGGTAAAAAGGTCAATAACAAACGAGTGACATTTGTGAGCCCGAGCCGTAGGCGAGGGTTTACCATCGTCACGAGTTTTTTATTTTCTTTTATACCCATGTTGTAGCATACGAAGATTTTCAATACAGTTGTGAGAAAACAGGTAAAATAAAAAACGACCGTGACAGCAAAACAAAATACATGTGTACATACCTACCTATCAAGGTTTCCGCAACCATAGTTAATTTTACGTGACTTGGGGCTTATTTTAAATGTCCGGGGAGTAATCTCACTTTGTTTATACTTATACATACGAGTACACAATAAGTGTATGTTTTATTACACAGGTATTAGAGCATGCACCCGGTTCTACCCGGTTCCTAAAAACCCGGGTATACCCGGTTTCTAAAAACCCGGGTATACCCGGTTCCTAGCTAGCTCAAAATACCGGGTCAAAAATTGAGATACCCGGTTATTGTCAGTAGACTATTTTTGCGTAGAAACATACCTAATTACCTTTTTTTTCAAGTGATTATTTTGATTTTTCTTGGAATAACAAACTACAACATGCTGTAGGCCATGTACAGTTATGGTAACGTACCAAGTTTTATAAAAATCGTTAGAGCCATTTGTGAGTAAAAAAAAACTGGTGATTTTTTTAGCCTCATGATTAAAGGTGGCAAATTCTTAAATTCTTATTATCAAATTTGCATAGCACATGCCACACAACTGGCAATAGTTGACGTCATGTACAAAAAAACGATTCAAGATGAAATTGAACATAGTTTTTCAGAAATTCAGGTAGAAGAAGACATTCCGTTGCTTAAAGCTTAAGCTTTAAACGTAATCTTATTTTAACGCTGCAGTTACCAAAATAAGAAAGACAGGACCAGGTAGTGTTCATTTGTTATATAACCTGTGAGGAAATAAGTCTGATTTTATTTAATTGATTCTTTGATTTATTTTAGATTCTGAAACTTGTTATTGTAGTATGCATGAAGCTGAGAGGACAAGCTAGTATATTTTTAAATATAGTTGGATGACTATAATAATAAAATTTGTAACACGCATATATACTCGTACATATCAGCATTAGCACCATTCAAATTAATATCTAGTTTTATTTTGTCCTAAAGGGATTTTGTTTTAAGAACCGAACAGAACCGGGTACCCGGTTCGTAGATACGGACCGGTCTGCATCCTCTAACAGGTATATTAACTAATTATAATTTTATTAGTTTTCGCAACTAAAACGTCTCAAATCAGTTTTACGAAAATTGCGCATATATCTAGCACACGTACGCATCCGTAAGATTTTTAGAATACCTTAAATAGACTACAATAATTTCAGTAAGGCTTGGGATACTATTATTATAAACATTAAAACCTCCTTGGAAAACATGACATTTATATTTATTCTTATTTCTTCACAAAGATATAACCCAAAGAGAATCTATTCAGCTAGCGTTATGTATTATCCTATCTCTTTTAAATTTTCCTATCATAAGTCTTAAAGAAGATTCTGTATCTTTTTTTATTATATTTTTTTATTTGCTAGAAATGTCTTTGTTCCTCTGATCTAGAAATTTAAAATAAAGTGGTAAAGTAAAGGCACGTGTGCGGTAAAATATATTTTGCGCACACTTGACTGGCATATAAAGGACCACTTTTCGAGCAACTGTATTGAAAAGGTACATATAGATGCAGTGATACCTTAAGGTGGGGCTTGAGCTCATCAAACTGAACAACCTTAGTTCTACAATTTTTTTTTGGTTTTTTCATACAAAGCCGACTAATCGGCTGACTGATTTGTATGAAAAATAAAAATTAGCTAATCGATTTGTATAAAAAAAATCAGGACAGTATCCTGAGAATTCGGAATGAATAGATCCAAGTATTTATATTAGATTAGTACAAACAGCACCGGAAAACGTAGCGTAGGCAGGCCTCCCACGCGGTGGACCGACGACCTGGTGAAGATCGCGGGAAGCCGGTGGATGCGGGCGGCGCGGGACCGGTCGTCGTGGAAATCCTTGGGGGAGACCTTTGTCCAGCAGTGGACGTCTTTCGGCTGATATGATAATGAGTACAAACAGTAGGATTATGTGTGAAGTTAGCAAACGTTATAAACCGACCAAATTAAAAAGTCATCGTAACATCTAAGTAAATGTACTAAAGGAGATAACTAAACATGATATTCGTTAGAGCTTGACTTTCTGATTTCCAGACTACTAGAAATAAGACCTATAACTATAATTGCTTACTAAACTAGATATGAACAAATAAAATACTATTCCTGGAAGAAAAAAATAAAAATGTGTTCTGGTTCACTATATAGTAGAAGTGAAACTTCAACGGACAAGTGGAAAAAGGAATCTTAACAGACAAGTGGAAAATTTCAAAAATAAAATTAATATTTTAAAAAATCATTTAAAAAAAATATTTCAAAAAATATCCCTTCGCCACTGCCGCCTCTCACCACGCGATATATCGTCTACCTCCTCCACGCGGCCGTAACTCTTTTTCGTGACACGTACGTAACGCTTTTTCGTGACAGAAAACATCCTAATACCCCCCGTCTATACTCGTATAAAAGTTTCACTTCAAAAAATATTTAAATCTGAGTACATATTATAAAGTGCAAACAGTAAGAAGTAGAGTGCGGATGATGCAATATTACATTGAAACTACGTAGATAAGTACTACTTACGAGTATTTGTCAAAGACCGTTGACCTAGAACCTAAAAGACGTCACCACAATAAATAAAATAACATTATTTATTGACAATCATACGATAATAAGTCTTTAATTAAATACTTTGAATAAATGTATTTATAGCGATAATCATATCTTTGGTTTGATGAGATCGTATGAATTAACGACTCTCCATCCAACCCTATTTCCTTATACGCCCAATAATTTCAGATTTTTCAATAAGACCCATTTTTAGGGTTTTTTTTGCTACTTAACTCTTTATTGTACCACAAAATATACAACTATTGATACATAATAAATAGCAGTAGCATGTATAAAGGCGGACTTATCTAAAACAGGGATGTCTTCCAGCCAACCCCTAATTACTGAAAGGATTTACACTATATGCAAAGAAACAAAATAATAAGTATACACATTTTAAAAGAAGGTAAAACAATAAAAAAAGGGTAAAATCTATCCGTCCGTCTGTCTGTCCGTCTGTCACCAGGCTGTATTTCATGGAGCGTGATAGCTAGACAGTTGAATTTTTCACAGATGATATTGTATTTCTGTTGCCACTATAACAACAAATACTAAAAATTTGAAAAAGTGAAAGTCTCCATACAAAAAACTTGTATTTTTTTTAAACACGGAGAAACCAGCTCCATCTAGTATGATGGTACAGAACCCTTTGTGTGCGGTTTTGACTCGCACTTTACCGTTTATTTTATGTCGCATCCCGTAAATGGTACGGCGGGTTGCGGCCTTTAAGACTTTGAAATGATTTTCGTGTTCACCGTGGTACTCAATCCCAATTTCACAAAACCAAACCGTCACCTTTTTATGTTAACCGTTCCAGGTAACGGGACTTTATTGGTAAGCCTACGCTACGTTTGTCCGGCTTTTAAAACGCTGTATCTTTTGAACCGTAATAGGTAGGCGGCTGAGAATTTCAAATAATATGCGTAATAAAAGGGGGTTTACTAACAAATATTAAAAAGCGTCGGTGGCTCAACCGGTAACGACTCGGTCCATCTAACCAGAGGTCCCGGGTTCAAATCTGGAATGCCAATGTACCAATGAGTTTTTCAAAAACTTACGTAGGTACATATCGCACCTCCAGTATGAAAACGACTCAATTCAAAAAAGCAACTTCTCGGGAAATCGCTAAAAAGGATTGTAAATTTATGCACCTATAAATTCTTTCGTCGATTATTTTATAAATATTTAAGCTAGCATATAAGTTTAAACTGAAAATTTAAAAGAAAAGATTTAGCTATGAATCAGTTGAAAAAAAAGATATTTAAAAGCGAGTATGATAGGAAAAAAAGTTTCTTTATTATTGAGTCTTTATTAAACCGAAAAATACAACAAAAATTTTGACTGATTAGAAGTTATGTCCTTTTTTGATTTAAAACAATGACTAATGCTTAGACTGTTTACGAGTTATGTCTTTTTAATATTTATGAGACAACTTACGTTGTAGTAAGTTTTTGGCATTTTCATGATGGAGTCTCTATTATTCTAAAAAAATCATAGATTTCTATTAACTTTGTGAAAATTGGGTCATGAAAAATGAAAAATGTACAGTATTGTACAGTACATGTAAAACTTAACAGTCATTAGAAAAATAATGTAAGTAATTACTGTTAAAGTTTTCAATCAAAAATATTAATAACAAACACTTTTGGAGCATTGTTGTCCTTACTGCTAGATAAAATCTTAGGCATTTTAAGTTCATATCATGTCAGCCGAAGGACGTCCACTGCTGGACATAGGCCTCCCCAATGGATTTCTACGACGACCGGTTCTGCACTGCCCGCATCCAGCGGCTTCCCGCGACCTTCACCAGGCCATCAGTCCACCAAGTGGGAGGCCTTCCTACGCCAAGGTTTCCGGTAACCATTACTCGAGAACTTTACTACCCCAACGGCCATCTGTTCTACGAGTTATGTGCCCCGCTATGTCGGTTACTTTGGTTCTCCTACGAATCTTATCGTTTCTGATTCGATCACGCAGAGAAACTCCGATCATAGCACGCTCCGTTGCCCTTTGGGTGACCTTGAGCCTTCCTAAGAGGCCCATAGTAAGCGACCATGACGTCTCAGTTCCGTATGTCATCACTAGCAACACACACTGGTCGAAGACCTTTGTCTAAAGACACTGCGGTATCTGGGACGTGAAGATATTGCGAAGCTTCCCGAACGCTGCCCAACTTCGTTGGATTTGACGATTGACCTCTTTCTCGAAGTTAGACCTACCTAACTGGACTGTTTGTCCCAGGTACACATATTCGGCAACAACTTCGATTGCAAAGACTCCAAGCGTGTGACACGGACGTTTTTGACATGATTTTCGTCTTGTCCATGTTCATTCTAAGACCTACTTGTTGAGAGGCTCTCCTGAGGCCATCGAGCATTGTGCCTAATTCGTCCATAGTCTCAGCCATGACCACAATATCGTCAGCGAATCGAAGGTGGGTGATGTACTCGCCGTTGATATTGATGCTGAGTCCACCCCAGATTTTAAGTACTTGTAAAAAAATCAACTCTTGAATTTTAATGTTTCATTTGATGAAACCAAGGTCTTTAACCACTACTTTTTTCCATAAATTATTATTTATAAATTGTAAACCGTAACAATATTCTGATGTTTAATAGGCATTAACCACAAGAAATAAAACCTTAAACGGGGTCGTTGAACATAATTAAGGTTTTTGTTTAATATTATAATTATAGTAATAGATTTTTTACGGTTTATTAGAATAAGCAACAAGAAATAAAATTTAAAAAATAAAATAATATATACATCGAGAAAATATGTGGCATGCATTATACTATTGTAATCTAGTAATTTTCTTTTTCTCTTATGGGATAGACAGAGTATCTGACGCCTAGAGTGGAGGTTCTAACATACAAATTTCGTTTTTTTACTGACGTCTGCCCTCATACGAGAAACAGCGCTTCTAGGAGGCCGTGTGTCAGCGGACTGATTGACAGCCTTGCGGGTCTGCCAAGTTTGCTCATGCTATTTGGCCGCCCGGAACTCTCGAATGGTAAGAGGTCAGTCGAGGTGCGTCGGTTGGACAGGCGTTACACCGCATATACATCCAGCATGTGCCTACTGTAAGTATACAGGTCATGGAGTGACGGCGTGTGCTGATTTCCAGGCAGGGGGAGAAGCGCCGTGGAGTCGCCAGCAACGCAGGTGGTGCTTCAGCTGCCTAGGGCCGCATATGGTGCGAGACTGCCCTACTTCTGGGAACTTTCTGTTCTGCCGATGGCTTTACCACCAGCTCCTGGGCATGAAACGGATTAAAGTGGCCACTCAAGAGCGGAGACAGTCTCTCGTATTGAAACGCGAAAGTAGGGGACAGCGTTCACCTCCTTCACCAAGACAATAAGCTTCTGGATAGGGGAGGAACGTACCCTCGCCGACGTACGTTCCTACCGCACGCGCAGGATGAGCGTAGGTACGTACGTTATCACAGATCCCCCCTATCGGAGGTCCGTGAAGCTGAAGCACGGGACCCTACTGGCGGATGCCACATTTGTACACAGGGTCAGGGGCAACACACACAGGGCCAGGGGCCATACACGCAGACTAGGGGCCTTACTCAAGAGTATTCGGAGTTAGTCAGCACCATGCCGCCTCATCTGAACCCATGCATCTTTTCACAACTAGCGGAGCATCCCCTCATCTGTCCACGCTCCCCCACCATTTCGCCGTATTCCGATGACATATTACAGACCCCCGAGGTGGCTCAGGTAAGTACGGGGCTCTTCTTTTCAGCATGGAACCCGGCCTGAAACCCCTATCACTGTTCCATGTTAGCCGTACTTACCGTCCTTGCCGCCCAGCTAGTCACAATACTCTTGCCCACTACTAGGAATTGCGCTAGGGGATCAAATGGCAAGAGAATGTCGGTACGAGCTCTGCCAGATACAGAAGCTCAAGGGTGTATCGTCTTAAGTGAACTGGTGAGCAGGCTAGGCTTACGTTTAGAGGCAAAATGCCATAGGCATTGGAGGACAGGTTGCCCCTCTAAGGGGTCAGGTTGACATAATCTTTTAGCTTGACGGCGCTAGAGCTGTTCCAGGCATGCGTTGTCATACGATATCAGCAGTGTCGGGCAATGTGGTGGCAAGTGGCAAAGTTGTGCGAGAGCTGATCACAGGTAGTTCTAGAGAACTCGCGGATCTAGAGAACTCGCGGATCTAGAGTTTGAAGTTCCACGATGGGTGGATGCGCTGCTAGGTACGCATGTCCGCAGGCTCATGTTGCGGAGCACCATAAGTAGAATTAACTAAAGTTATTTATTTACTAACAGTTAGTATGATATCTGCCTCATGTTTCATTTTCGAACACTTAAAAAAACATACTTATCCAATACCTACAGTCTTGAAACTAGTTAAAACGTTAATAAAGACATGTAGCACAAACATACTCAAAATTTACAAGAATCGAGACTCTAAAATAGTTCTGGGCAGATAAGGTATTAATTCGTTTTTGAATCAAGGGTTAACCTTCTCGGGAGGTACCCCAGAAGTTATGGGTTAATAACTAAATAATTTTTAATTCGTTTTTTAAAGAAAAAGTAATTTTTTTATTTATAAAATTTATCTGTCCAAATAAATCTAATAAAATAAATAAATTAAGATTAATATACAATAATAACAATATTTTATTACATTCTCAGGTTGTTTTCATTATGTTGCCTCTTCTTCCTTTCGACATTGTCAGTGAACTTTTTTTCAATTTCGTATATTATTTTGTTGTTAAAACGACACATTTTTAATGAACCTCTGACTTCTTATTTCAGCTTACTTAAAAACAGACGCAATAATCAATGAGACATATACAATTAAACTGTGTTAAATACGATAATGACAAAATTTTGAATAGGTCAAATCAAACCACCATACATAAGTTATTATTCGTTATGGAAATGACTTTAATATAAATCGGTCACTAAAACGAATAGTAACTTCAAAACTAAAATGATGTAAACTTAAATAAGTCTTCGGATTTTTTGGTAACGTCGGAAGAAAACAATCACATATCTAAATCGGTCGTTTTAATACTAAATAAACTTAGGTGAACTTACTGATGGTATCGGTATAAAAACGACTTAATCTGCGTTAGGTCACTATCTTTCCGTGTGCGTGAAGTCCTCTCCACAGCAATGTCAACACAACACTAAAAGCGTCGTTTTAGAACTGGCCACGCCCCGAAATTCTCCGAGTGGGAAAGAGACCAACACAGCGGTTTTGTCTTGTTCCCGCTCGAATGTGGCTTTTTATTAATTACAGATAGTTGGATGTGATTGTTTTAGGTCTTTTCACGAATATAACTTATTTTTCAATTTTTTTGAATTGAGTCGTTTTCGTACTGGAGGTGCGATATACTTACCGATTGCTTTAACGGTGAAGGAAAACATCGTGAGGAAACCTGCACACGCCTGCGAAGAAACTCGAAGGTTGTGTGTGAAGTCGACCAACCCGCACTGGGCCCGCGTGGTCGACTAAGGCCTAATCGCCCTGATTCAGGGTAGGCTCGAGCCCCTCGGTGGGGACGTATATGAGCTGTTATAATAATTTAAAAAAATCAAAAACTGAAAGAAAAACTGTAAGACTTAAACGACGATTTTCAAGTACCAGCTTTTTGGTTAGATTGATGTTTTCGTCATTGGTAGAGATCAAAGTTCGAGCGGTAAAATATAGTTATAAAAAAACGCTTTTAAAGAACATCGAACTAAAAAGTGGAAAATTATTCTTAATATAAGCTGAAAACAATAATGATCGAAAAATAGTAGTATTATTGTGAAAAAAGCGTGGGACGCTTTGTGCCATATTTTTCGTATATCGAGCAAACCACGCTTTTTTCATAATAATACTACTATTTTTCGATCATTACTGTTTTCAGCTTATATTAAGAATTATTTTTCACTTTTTGGTTTAATGTGCTTTAAAAGCGTGTTTTTTTAAACTGTATTTATTTTTCAATTTTTAGTTCAGGATAATGAGATAAACTTATGAAATTATTGTATTGTCACTGATTCTTGATAAATGTACAAAGTTTGAATTAAATCTGTCCGTTTAAAGTGGGTCAAAATCGCGTGCCAAGGACTCGGTTACGGTAAACAGCTTATGTATAGCATATCTCTGCAGGTAAAGCTAATAAAAGCGTGATAAAAACCGACCAAATGCGAGCCGGAATCGCGTAAAGTAGGGTTTTCAAAAAATAAATGTATACTTTAAGAACAACAATGTTCGGGCTGGTCCCCGAACGATGTATGTGGATTGTATGAGTGCAGGACGGCAGGAGAGTTTGTATGTAAAAGGTGTGTGCTCTTGTCAAGCGTCTTTATTGCACTAAGTGAATGACGGCGGGCGATGTATGAGTTCGCAATGTCAGCTAAAATACTTATTATAAAATTAGCGGAAAATAATCCTTAATGTGCGTGCTCGTACATTGCTGCCGAATTTAAGAAATAAAACTTAAAACTAAACAACAATAACAAAGTAACAAGGTCAGTGATCTGTAGAAGGTGAAGTAGCTTTGTCCATCTTGCTCCGCATGTTTGGTTGTGGCGGCGGCATCGGCGGCGGCGCGGCTGCGACCACTTCGCTGCAGTCACCACCGGTTCCATCTTCTAAAGATCTGGTCTTGCGTCTGCCTTCTCGATTGTTATTCTGTTGGTGTCCGAGGCAGTTTAATACGTAGCAAGCCTTGTTTTTGTACTTGTCGTTGTTTGGCAGTATAATGGGATCTTTTTGTGAGTCAGTTAAGTTTGACTGTTGCAATCTGCCCCCGACTCTCAAGATTCCTTCCGAGTTTAAAAAGGGGTTCAAACTCAAAATATGACTTTTTGAACTAACTTCCAAACCTTTTCGTAGCTTCCCTATCTCATTGCAAAAGTAGTTACTTTGTACTGATTTAACAATAATGTTATGTGCTGTTTCTATCTCCGACCTCGTTAAATAGGCAGTTAAGGTTGCATTTGCATCGCGTCGTGTCCGCTGAATGAAACGCGATACCCAGCCGAGTACGCGCACGAGTCGAGCCATAGAGCTGTGTTTGTTTAGAAGTTCCTCAATCAATGGAGATGACATTTTTTGTGCAGTACACGTTTGTTTCTTGATCTCTTCTGTCGGGATTTCAAATATTTGTTTTTCCATAGGAATATCTTCTTTCTTCAGCCATGACGGTCCCTTCCACCATAGCTTATTTGTTGATAATTGAGATGGAAGTTGCCCTCGGCTTGCACAGTCGGCAGCGTTATCTTCAGATTTCACATGTCTCCAGCATCCCAATGGCATGTTGCTTGCTATTGTTTTAACTCTGTTTGCCACGAATGCCTTCCACCTTAAGACATCTCCTTGTATCCATCCAAGTACGACCATAGAGTCAGTCCAACCATGGATTTTAATTTGAACTGTCTGAACGCGTTGTGACTCTATGACTTTTTTCATAAGTTTTGATAATAGTAGGGCCCCACATAGTTCTAATCTGGGCAATGTTATTGTTTTGTTTAAGGGGGCGAGTTTTGTTTTTCCGCCCACGAGTCTTATCATATGTTCTCCATTTTTATCCAAACTTTTACAGTAGATCACGCATGCGTACGCCTTTTCGGAAGCATCGCAATAGCCATGTAGTTCAAAGGGCTGGTTAGTGTTCCCCATCCAACGTGTTATTGTTATATTCTTAATGCACAGGAGATCTTGTTTAAATGTTTGCCACTCCTTTTGAATGTTTTGGGGGAGGGGGTCATCCCAACCAGTAGCTAAGGTCCAGACTTGTTGGAAGATGATTTTTGCCTTCATTGTAACTGGAGATAGCCAGCCCATCGGATCATAGATTTTTGATAAATCCGATAGTAATGTTCGCTTTGTTATTAAGTAATTTTCTTCTTTGTTTGAAGGTGTAGGTATGGTTTGTTTGAATGTAAACTGATCTGTGCACGGATTCCACGTGATTCCCAGTGTTTTATTTGTTTCGGCATGGGTAAAGTCAATCATGTTTTGACTTATTAAATCTTGTGACAGGTCTTCGAGTAACCTTGAGTCGTTACTGGCCCATTTTCGAAGATTGAAGCCTGCTGTTTTTAGGATGTTAATCAGCTGTTTTTGTGTCTCTTTAGCTTCCAAAATGTCATTACTTCCGCCTAGTAAATCGTCGACATAGAGCTGGTTGTCCAAGATGTCTGCAGCGAGAGGGAACCGATGACCTTCGTCCCTTATCAGTTGTTTGATTGTTCGCATCGCTAGGTACGGGGAGGATTTTAAGCCGTATGTCACAGAACATAATTGATACTCTCTAATGACGTCATCGACGGTATTGCGCCATACAATCTTTGTGAGGTGTTGGTCTATCTCTTGTACTAAGATCTGCCGGTAAAATTTTTCGATATCAGCTGTGTAAACGTATTGAAATCCTCTCCAGCGTAGGATCATTGATTGCAGGTCTTGTTGAAGGTTAGGCCCGCATTCCATAAGTTCATTGAGACTGTAGCCCGATTTCGTTTTTTGAGACCCATTGAAAACAACGCGAAGTTTGGTTGTAGTAGAGTCAAGTTTCATTACTCCATGGTGTGGCAGAAAGCAGCTGGGTTCGCATGGTGATGTACATTCTTTCATGTGTTGCAGGTCCAAATATTCATTTATGAATTTTTTGTAGTTGTCAGCCAGATTGGTATCCTTGGCAAGTCTTTTTTCGATTTGTCTGAATTGGGCCACCGCCTGTGGTTTTGACGGCCCCAAATGTTTCTCAAAACCTGGTTTCATGGGGATGCGTACTTCGTATCGCCCCTCTGAGTTTCTTTGTGTTGTATTTTGATAGAGTGTTTCGCAGTACTCCTCTTCTGGTGTAAAGATAGATGTTTTCTCAGAAATTTCTTCCATTTCCCAGAATTGAGATATTTCTTCAATGTCATTTAGAACAGCATGGCAGTTGAATGTTTGGAAATTGCCGAGCAGAACCCACCCCAACTTTGTTTGCTGTGCGATCGGGGCTTGTGAAGGTCCTCGCAATATTCCATTCATGATAATTTTAGCATAGACTCCAGCATCCAGTAGAATGTCCACGGATCTTGAAATGTTGTAATTGGAGTCCGCTAGATTAATGTTAAGTAGATGTGGCCATTCCTGTTTTTAAAAAGTGTAGTTAGGCAAGTTGTTTAGCAACTTCGGCATCACCAGTGCTTCTGTAGTGAATGTATATAGTCACCGTATATCGAATCGCATTCCAGTTGTATTATTCCTTTGCTCTTGTTGTCCGAGATACCTACTCCGGACACTGTTGAGTTGTTTTTACGTCTCGGGAGGCCTAGCCGCTGTGCAGCTGATTCTGTGATCAAGTTAATCTGTGATCCTTGATCTAATAAGGCTCTCATTTTCATTGGAGTTCCATCCGCTGCCTTTACATATATTTCCATAGTTGCAAGTAAGACCTCGTAATTTCCCGCCACGTGATTTGATTTTCGTGGCGTAGTACCCAGCGCAGGCGGCGGCGTACACCTTGACGTAGTCGGTGTCATATTTACAGGCATTATTTTTTCCACTAATTGGTCGTGAATAATAATGTCATGTAGTGTCGTGTGGTGAGGCTTATTGCAAACTCGGCACCGCTTACTAGAATTGCATTGTTTTCCATTGTGGCAGTACATGCAGTTTCGGCAAATATTATGTTGCGAAATTGACCTTAATTTAGTTTCCGGTGGCATGTTCTGGAATTCTTTACAGTAAACCAAAAAATGATCTGATTTACAAATTGGACAGCTTCTCTCAGTATTTACATGAAATGTTTTTGGAGTTGGATTTGTGAAGTTTCCACGTTTCGGTAAAAACTTGGCAGAAAATTCCTTGTTATTGGTCTGTTCTAATTTTCCGGACGTAGTTGGTCGGTTTCGCCTTGTAATAGGTTCCAATGCAGTAAACTTGCACTCCAAAAATCCCATCAGTTCGTCAAACGCAGGTAACGACCTTGGGGCTTTTCTTGTTTCCATGTAAGCCGCGTAGGTGTCGGAATCCATTTTTTCGGTAAGAATGTGTACCAAAATAGGGTCCCACGTTGTAGTATCGACCCCTAGATTATGGATAGCGTGTATGGTTTCCAGGCTGACGTCATGCAGGCGCTTCAGTTCATTGGAACAATTTTTGTGTACAGAAGGTTGGTTCATGAATATTTGAATTTGTTTGGTAAAAAGTAGTTGTATGTTGTTGTATCTGTGGGTTAGAAGTTCCCAACAGGTGTCGTAGTTTTCAGCAGATATGTTTAGGTGTTGGGCCAGGCGCTCAGGTTCACCTTTCAGTTTTCCTTTTAAATGTTGCATTTTCTGTGCTTTTGTTAATGTTGGATTTTTATGGATTGCTTCTGAGTACAAATCCATAAATGTTGGCCACTGAGTGTAGTTCCCAGAAAACGTAGGTATTTCCATTTTTGGAAGTGACTGGTGCTGGTGAGAAGATGCAAGAAGTTTTTGGTGTAAATTCCTTTTCGTATCTTCGAAGAGGTTTTCATGTTTAGCAAAATCTTGTTCGTAGTCCACGTCAGATCCAATAAGTAAGTTGTCAATTTGCCAGTGGACATCATCAATTACCTTCCAGCGTTGTTGAAGCATTTGTAGCTTGTCTTCTATTTCCCACTTTTCAGAAATGTCATTAAGTTGTATGTTTTTAATGACCCTCATAAAAGCACGGAAATTTGTACCTTGCTGCTTGATTAGCTCATCACTTTTTGACATCATACCTTTTTCTTCCAAAGCCTTTGCAGGTACTGAGGATTCTTGCGAAGCTCCAGAAATAATTCCACGTAGAATCGCACTTGTCACATCATACTGCTGTTCCAGTTTTTCAAAGGCATTTGTCGTGAAGTAGCTGTGTGTCTTATCTTCATATTTTTGTAACTTAATGTGGTTTTCCCCGAATTCTTGCCAATGATTGTTGAGTGTGGCTAGCCTTGTGTTGGCGTAGTCAATTGTTTTTCGATCAGCAGAATCCTTTTTCAAGTTTGTAAAAATTTTTCTTATGCTCTCGGCGATGATCTCCTGACGCTGAAATAGTTCCTCCATTGTTGTAGTATGTTCGAAGGTTTCAGACAGCGTATCACCAAAAAAATATAGTGGACTGTTTCACTTGTTGCTGGTTTGTAGGTTTCACTGTAACCTCAGCTTACCTACGATATCGTAGAGCGCTTCTCAATCTGCCGGTGAGACCCGCTGGTGGGAGGCGGGAGGGGGGCAAACCGAACGCAACCGTAGGTAACTGGAAGTCACACTGTAGGACCGAAAGACCAAAATGTTCGGGCTGGTCCCCGCACGATGTGTGTGGATTGTATGAGTGCAGGACGGCAGGAGAGTTTGTATGTAAAACGTGTGTGCTCTTGTCAAGCGTCTTTATTGCACTAAGTGAATGACGGCGGGCGATGTATGAGTTCGCAATGTCAGCTAAAATACTTATTATAAAATTTGCGGAAAATAATCCTTAATGTGCGTGCTCGTACAAACAATATTATTATAATTGAAGTTGGTAATAGAACATTTTGTATGGAAAAATCTATGAACTTTTTACAAATCCAACTGCACATCTTAGGTTGGTCGACTAGGTTTTACTCCTAAACTAAGATGTTCTAAAGATTATTTACATTTTTTTTCCGATGACACTTGACTAACATGAATTGGCACTTTAAAGCTTTACATTTTGCTAACCTATCCCTAAATCGAAAAACGTTTTTAGCAAACCGTCAGTAGTTTTGGAAGACATATTCAGCGATACCAAACACGATATGGAACGTCACCGGAAAAAAAATCACCTCTTCTTTACGTAAAGGGAAGGTACCCAAAAAATATTTTTTTTCAAGATTTTGTTGTACCAACCATCTATGTCGGCGTGATTATCTTATATGTTTACCCATACCAAATTACAGCTTTTTAGTACTAAGCCGCGGACACACGGACAGACATGACGAAACTGTTGACTACGGAAACCTAAATTTGTTTGCCGCGCGTTCTATAATTTATGAATTCCCGGTATTTTTTACACATATAGTAGTATAACAGACTTGTTGAACATATAATTTGGGTTTGTATGGGAGGTGAACCTTACTCAGATTTTTCCTGAAACAATAAATAATTAACTACCCAGTGCAGTGACCTTGTTAAGTCCTAGTTATTCACAAAGTTTCATTAAAATCGTTAGAGCCATTTTTGATAAAAAAGTAACAAACAACCTGGATTTATTTGTGATGTAGCTACCCTATTCCGATTTTCCTTGGAATAACGAACTACTGCGTGCTCTAGGCCATGTAAAGTTATGGTAATGTACCGAGTTTCATCAAAATTGTCAGCCATTTTTGAGTAAAAAAATTACAAGTGATATTTTACTATGTGGCAACCCTAAGAAAACAAGATAGGGAAAAATTGAAACAAAAATGGCTGGAGACGGAGACATAAAATTAATAATATTGCACTAACCCAAAGTCCAAATTCGTCCAATAGAGTGGGAACTTGAACGTCAGACGGACGCACAGACACACATATTGTACACACACTACATTTTTTGTTTTTTAGACTCTTATTTGTGTGAGACAAATCAATCCCCATCAAAATTTCATCATTTTTTTTGCTTTACGATAGGTACCTTCTCCACTCCCGTGTCGCTCAAAAGTTAAAATCTGCTTTATTTTGCAGGTACCTACTACAAACTAGCCGCTGCCTTTTATACTTAATGTTTTTTCTGACATTTAAAGTTTGTTTCTTTGACGTGATAACGTCTTATAAATTGATGACACGGGCTGCATACACGAAAAAGTGTGACGTCATTGTCACGTTACGCCTGAGCCGAGCGTGCAAGCGAAAGTTGTTCTTGTACATGTAGTTGTGCTTGGACTTGACTTGAACGGACGGACGGACGAACCGTCAAACAAGTGTGTCAATGGATTAAAAGTACTAGGCTTCCAGGAGCTTACAAGAGGTGTTTCAATGCGGTCGATTTTCTGTGAGGAAACACAAAAGGGGACTTGGACGGGGAATCGGACTCGAACGGGTACTTGTTTTTTATGACGTAAAATTATCGCCCGTCGTAAACCGACTTCACATACAACCGGTTTTTTTTCCTTTAAAAAAGGTAAACTGTCGAAATAATGATCAATAAATTTTCAGTACATACCTGTTTATGTGTGTGATGTTTTAATATGGTAGTTATTAAGGCTGTAAAACGCGTGTTAAGAGGAGTGTATCCTTAGCGTTAGCGTTTGGTTCTTTTATTAAAAGTAGCTTTTTCTCGCGCCTTCGCCTGCGTGGACATCGTTTTTATGAATGTCTTAGAGGGTGCGCGGTGCGCGAGCCGCAAGCGACTCGCGACCGTGGACATGCCTTTTCTCCAGATCCCTCGGGAACTATGTCAGGATGTACTTATTAATAAATCATGTCATTTCCCACCCCCTCAACCATCTCTGTGCAAAAAATCACACAATCCATTGTTCCGTTGCGATGTTAAACAAAATTAACCAAAAAAGAGTATATTATTTTCAGTTCCTTCAGGAACTGCATAGGGCTTTGCTATTTTCACGGCATAAAAAGTAGCCTATGTCCTTCCTCGTGGCACAGGCTAACTGTATGCTAAATTTCATTAAGATTGGTCAAGGCGTTGAAGCGTGAAAAGGTAACAAACAAACACATTTTCACATTTATAATATGTACTAGCTGTTTCCCGCGGCTTCACCCGCGTGGACAACGTTTCTATGACTTTTCGAGGGTGCGCAGTGCGTGGTAAAAAGTAGCCTATGTCTGAATCCAGGTCCTAATCTGTCTACCTACCAAATTTCAGCCAAATCCGTTCAGTAGTTTTTGCGGGAAAGCGTAACAGACAGACAGAGTTACTTTCACATTTATAATATTAGTAGGGATTAGTAAGGATATTAATGAACCAAATTTATCCTTCCAAGTTTTTGAAATTTTGTAAACATGTTCTAGAAACTAATATTTCTGTCTGTGTTTGTTAGATTTCTGTAAAAAATAGATAATTTCGTAAAAAAATACTTACAAAATTACATAAAAATTCCTTAAAGATTTGTAAATAAATATTTACTTAGCAGGTTAAAAATATGATCTTTATACAAAAATCTGGAAAAATACATGCTCAGATATTCATTTCAAGAACGTGTTTATAAAATTTCAAAAACTTAGATTGATTAATAATTTTCTCTGTGTCTGGGTGTTAAATATCTATATATGTATGTATTTAAATTTATGTATGTATATCAATCTCTGGTTCCCATAAAACAGGGAATCCTACTTTGGGGCCAGATGACCATGTGTGATTTGTCCCAGAATATTTATTATTAACTAGCTGTCCCGGCGAACTTCGTACCACCCTACACTACACTACACTGCCCTAACCTACACTACATTACCCTACCCTACCCTACACTACCCTACACCTACACTACACTACCCTACCCTAAAACCAATTATTTTTTGACTGATTTTTATTTTTGGATTTGGATTTCATATTTATTCACCTTTAAACCTTCTCTGGACTTCCACAAATAATTCAATACCAAAATTAGCCAAATCGGTCCAGCCGTTCTCGAGTTTTAGCGAGACTAACGAACAGCAAAAAAATATACTGAAGTGTATGTATAAAAACTCGAAGGTTGTGTGTGAAGTCAACCAAATTTTTTTTTATTTATTTAATTCCGAGCGTTTTCATATTTATTCACCTTTTAAACCTTCTCTGGACTTCCACAAATAATTCAATACCAAAATTAGCCAAATCGGTCCAGCCGTTCTCGAGTTTTAGCGAGACAAACGAACAGCAAAAAAATATACTTAAGTGTATGTATAAAAACTCGTAGGTTGTGTGTGAAGTCAACCAAATTTATTGTATTTTATTTAATTCCGAGCGTTTTCATATTTATTCACCTTTTAAACCTTCTCTGGACTTCCACAAATAATTCAATACCAAAATTAGCCAAATCGGTCCAGCCGTTCTCGAGTTTTAGCGGGACTAACGAACAGCAATTCATTTTTATATATAGATATTAATTAAGAACGCGTTATAGACACTCATCTTAATTTAATTTTATTTATTTATTTAAATCAGGTAACGAAGTACAACATACAAACGTTAATAATCATCTTAAGTGTGCTTAATTCTACTATTATTTATCCATTATCATGCTTAGAATATGTTTCGTGTACGTTGTTGAGCGTCCGTAGTCAATGAATTGAAACGATCTCTATCATTTAGTTTCATTTCGATGGCCGAACGGCGTTTACGTTCGTCGATGTATCGGAATCTCAGATCGGAATTCAATAACATAAAACATGCAACTGTATCGATTCGCAAACTGTATAAAACCTAGTACCTTGTGCAAGTTAAATAAATTGTAGAAAAAAATAATAGTAATTGTCAAATACGATGGCGGGAAAATTTTTCTTTTTTCTTTTAAGTGTTGTTTGTTGCGGCCAGGTCTTCGCATCTAAACAGTTTTATAATAATGTTAGAAGACATACATCTCTTCGATTGGATCAGGCTGTCGTATTGGCCAGACACAACGTAAGAACTCCTTTGTTGCCGAAAAGCTTACAAAAGATGACGGCGAAAGAGTGGCCAGTTTGGAACGAAACGAAGTCTCATTTGACTAAGAAAGGAATTTTGTTGGAAGCGAAAAATTCTGCTTTTATTAAAAAAATGTTGGTCGACGATGGTTTACTGACATACGAATGTCCCGATGAAAATGATGTTTACATTTACGCAAACATTCACCAAAGAACTGTACAAACGGCCGAAGTATTTGCAAAAAATGCCTTCAACAACTGTAATGTGACTGTGCATCATAAAACGGGAACTCCAGATCCAGTATTCACTCCACTTATTCAAAACGTAACGGAAAGTTTAAGAAGTAAGATGATCAGTGATATGCAGAAAATAATTGACAAACTTGATCTCACACCACAATATTCAGAGTTAAACAGGATACTCGACTTGAAAAATTCTGAAAAGTGTAACAATGAATCGCTATGTGATCTAATTGAGGTTAAAGATAAAGTTATAATTGAATTTGGCGAAGAGCCAACTGTTACTGGCCGGTTAGATTTGAGTAACTCTATTGTAGACTCTTTTATAATGCAATATTACAATGGAAACTCCTTGGATTCTGTTGCGTGGGGAGAGATAGATGACGAGAAGTTGAAATTGCTAATAGATATAACGAAGGCACATCAGAGCGTTAGATTCGGCAGTAACAGCGTAGCAACAGAAGTAGCAAAACCTTTACTTGAATATATGGCTAACATTTTTTTAACTGGAAAACCAAGATTTACGTTTCTAGTGGGTCACGATTCAACCATAACTGCTTTGATGAAAGTGTTGAATTTCAAAAATTACACACTTGAAGATCAATTCGAGTTAACGCCTGTTGGTGGCAAATTGTTTTTCATGAAATACTTTGATAAGATTAATGAGAAATATTTACTACAAATAGCGTATTACTATGAAAGTATGGAACAGTTGAGGTATGGGAACATGAGTTTGGAAAACCCACCGTATCGTACTGTGCTAGAAATGGAAGAATGTAAGTTGGATGCCAATGGTTATTGCCCATGGGAAGACTTTGAAAGTGTTATGAAAAAGTGGCAATAAGCTGTGGTTTTACCGTACCACAGAACAGCGAAGAAGTTTTTAATAATAGATAGTAGGTAAATAGTATTACGTCTCCTTATAGGTTTACATAAATAAAATAAAAAAAATAATAATTTATTTTCAGACATTCAAAGTCCATAGATTGTTAGTAACACTTTTACTTACATTCATTACACTTATATAGTAATACTTAGTAATAGTTCGTACTTACCTAATAAATAAGTAGGTAATAAATGTTTCATCTGCTTAAATCTCTTGTCACGGTGTTTGTGTTCGTACTCCTCCGAAACGGCTCGACCGATTTCCATGAACTTTTTTAATGTGTATTTGGTAGGTATGGGAATAGATCGTAAGGTATATTTAATTAAGGCAAAACAACGTTTGCCGGGTCAGCTAGTTTTATAAAAAATAATTAGGTATGCGTAAACAGAACTACTTACTTAAAAAAAAAACGCGACCTACAGTACTCGCATATGAATGTGTAACATGTGACAAAATACTTATGAAATTATTTAATTATCGGGTCGTACATTCACGGGCCGACCCTTCGAATAGTAGTATGTCATCTTTGCCTTTGCCATCACACTAGGCGGCATGGCTATGACAACCTTAGTTTTCGAGAATTAAAAAACGTTCGCATTTCCTGTTACACATTTCCGTCCCATTTCACGAAATCACTCCCACAAATTGCAGGAAAGCGAGAGCAAAGATGTTACACATCAAAAAATGTGTTGTCCTCGGTCCTCACTGCGTGTGCAAATTTTCCATTTAACCCGACGACGACGTAAGCATAGTATTACAATAAAACCATATCGTAATACTGTGACGTAAGTACCTAAATTAGTACCGATATATCATCTGTGCTAGAAGTGGGAGAAATTCACGTTCAAAGATTCCGTTACGGTTACATACAAATGAAGCTAATATAAAACCGCCTTCGCAATGGCATCGCAATCGCGGTGGCGCAATGGTTAGTCCATTCGCTTCACACCTGGAGGTCGCGGGTTCGGTTCCCGGTGGGGTCAACTTTAGGTTTGTGGTAGGACATTTTCATAGCCCGCCTGGCTAGCTACCACCATCTTATCTAAGTCTTGCCGCCAAACAATATGTTAACAGCATTGATGTGTTCCGGCTTGAACATAAGACATTGCGTTGGGGAATCTTGGTAAGCCCGCTTCCATCTTTGACATCATCGTCACTTACTATCAGGTGAGATGATGCCAAGGGCTTATTGATTGTGGATAAAAAAAGCGTATATAAACATGAAATATGTAGGTAAGATACAGGGGGTTTATACACTGTCAAGCGGTGGTCCACACAAAGAGCACCTCATGGGGTGTCCGTATCACCCCCATGTACCTATGTTCCGCCAAAGTCAACGGTTTTCGTGATATTCGCTGTTTTTTTAGATTTTGTATTAAAAACATGTATGCTGGACTTTGAAGTCAGTTTGTGAAAAACAATCATCATACAATTATTTGTTTAATTATTTGGCTTATGCCAGCCAAATACAAAAAAAAACTTCCTAACTTCTTTATTTTAACAGCTTTCCAAAAGGTATGAGATAAAAAAATACAAACTGATTACACCAAAATGGATGATTTCTGTAAAAAAAAATGTATACGTGAGGTCCCATGCTAATTTGTAAAAAATATTTTATGTACGTGAGGTCCCATGCTAATTTGTAAAAAATATTTTTCAATGATTTTATAATTTCCAAGATTTATCATGCCTTTCCTATTATCGGACATCAGTGACTCTTTAACGATTTTTTAATATCCTTTAATATCCCTTGGATAGCACGGTTAACTGTGCCACACGATAAGAGAGAGATATCCTTAAATCCAAAAAATAAGAACCTATGTTTTTTTCATACAAATTGTTAGATAAAATGTATGAGTCGCGATACACCCTTTTGGTTGATTCCCAATTTTTATTGTTTTTTTTATCTAAATTGTGCACCTTTTTCGGAAGCTGATGAAATGAGGAAGTTTTTCTTGTATTTTTCAGGCTTAATTGTATGATGTTTTTTTTACAAACCGACGATTAAGTCCAGCAGATATGTTTTTCATACAAAATCTAAAAATAAAAATGCGAAATGCGAATATCTCGAAAACCGTAGACTTTCGCGGAACGTAGGTACATGCGGGTGATTCGGATACCCTATGCGTGGCAAGTGACAATCTCAATAAAGTGAACAGAGTCACTTTTGGTTCCAGTTGGTGGTAGACCTACTGATATAATTATACTGTGACAACCGACGCGACCAAAAAAATAGCAATGTCAAAAAATATATACACGGTTTTTCATTGCACACCGTCAAGTAGTGGTCCACAGATGGAGCACCTCATGGGGTATCCGAATAACCCGCATGTACCTACGTTATTGTTATTGAGATTGTCACTTTTGGTTCCAGTTGGTGTTAGACCTACTGATATAATTATACTGTGACAACCGACGCGACGACGTTTTTCATGACTAAATATTTTTTTTTTGTAGAGGACCACGGAACATAATCCTTATAAAATTCCAAAAGTAATGATACTACCTATTACAACTACTAAAACAGCCACGTGTGACTGGCTGGACACTTGCACTACGAAAACCGCCTGTATTCCCTTAGAAATAAAGGCGCTCTCAAGATCAAATGTCCAGCCGAACGTGCTGATTTCTGTTCTCAGCTACGGCCATTTCAAAAATAAGTAAGTAAATAACAAACAAACTTACCTTATTTCTTTTCTTATTTTAATAAAAAATTACAATTCAATAAGTATAGAACTATCAATAATGTATTACAAGGCATTGTGCCAAAGTGAGTATACAAATGTCTGTTTATAAAATAATGTGTATCCGTGTGTAGAAGGAGGGAGGGGTTTCTAATATTTATAGGTAGGTATAAAAATAACACGGTAGAAGTCACAGGTAGGAGTATATTTACAAGCAAGTAATTTAAAAAAAAAAACTCTGCTGCGCGGTCGCCACTCGACATGGACAAGACGAAATGGATGCGGGCAGCGCAGTACCTGTCGTCGTGGAAATCCTTGGGGAGGCCATTGTCCAGCAGTGGACGATTTTCGGCTGATATGATGATTGTTTTGTTTTTAGTTCATCAATGCTACGATCGTGGCGAGGAAGTTACATGCGAAAAAAGGACATGGAAGATCAGTAAGTAACATTAGCAAACGCATTGAACTGCTGGCACACAGCTCGTAGAACGGATGGCCGTTGGGGCAATAAAGTTCTCGAGTGGCGACATTATTTACAGACATTTGTATACTCACTTTGGCACAATGCCTTGTAATATCATCATTACAGCTCATATACGCGATTAGGCATTAGTCGACCACGCGGGCCCAGTGCGGGTTGATCGACTTCACACACAACCTTCGAGTTTCTTCGCAGGCGTGTGCAGGTTTCCTCACGATGTTTTCCTTCACCGTTAAAGCAATCGGTAAGTATGTACGTAAGTTTTTGAAAAACTCATTGGTACATTGGCCGTCCAGATTTGAACCCGGTACCTCTGGTTAGATGGACCGAGTCGTTACCGGTTGAGCCACCGACGCTTAATAATATATTATTGATAGTTCGATACTTACTTAGTTGTAATTTTTTAAGGAAGAATTTGTTATTTAAATAAATAAAATATTCAAATCAAAAATCATCTACTTCATCTACTGCTATTGCTTGGTTACAAGTTTACATATTTTTTTTAATTTTATATTTTTATATTATAATATTTATTGTTAATCAATTTCATTTACACACGTCACACTTCAATGATTTTGTTTACCTACTGGTATTTTTATACTGTGGCGGCCGGTTCGGGTCAGTCGAGGTGACGCCGCTCGCGTGTAAGCGCATCGGAATCGGAAATATTTACGTCGCGCAGCACAAATTTAGCGGGAGCTGAGGTAGTGTTGCAAATGCCTAATGTTCCTGAGGCACGTGCCCATAAGTTACTTAGGTACTAAAATATGTAGGGACTACTTACCTACCGTCGACATCAATGTAGAATAAATTCAACGCTACAAGTAACTATTTAGTAATCTGTGACGCTACCTAGTTATTTATCTTGCATCTTTAATACCTACATAAGTACATACATACTTACCTATTGTCTCTCTCTCTCTTATCATTGGGGCTGTGACACATTCAACAGTTCAGTAATCCCAAAAGATAGGTATACAATAGGTACCTACTTAAATGTTTAATCTCAGCTCGTTTTTCCTCTATAGGCTCCTCAGATAATTTTGAAGAAAAAAAAACGGACTTCAAACAGGAAACTAAGGTTCCCCTCGATTTCTTTGGGATGCTATCATCAGATCCTGGTTTCCTTATCATGGTACCACCTTAGGGATATCTCATTTTCAAACAAAAAAAAAATCATTAAAATCGGTTCATAAACGACGACGTTATCCGCGAACACGTATAGATATATAAGGTGTAACAAAATTAACTGAAACTATTTTAACTGGTGCTTCTACCCATGAAACTGAACAACTTTCCCCATGGAACCCATAGTCAAATCGCAAAAAAAAATTGGCTCTCCCATACTAACTCGATCAGCTGATCAGCCAACTTAGTATGGGAAGTTCAACTTTTTTTTTGAGATTTGCCTATGGGTTCCATGGGGAAAGTGGTTCAGTTTCATGGGTAGAAGCACTAGTTAAAATAGCTTCAGCTAATTTTGTTACACCTTATATACGAATACTAGTTAGTGGGTGCTCGCGGCTTCGCCCGCGCAGTTCCCGTTTTTTGGTGTTCCCGTGGGAATTTCCCAAAATCCTTTCTTAGCGGATGCCTACGTCATAACATCTACCTGCATGCCAAATTTCAGCCCGATCCGTCCAGTGGTTTGGGCTGTGCGTTGATAGATCACTATGTCAGTCAGTCAGTCAGTCACCTTTGAGTTTTATATATAAGGTCTAACAAAATTAGCTGAAACTATTTTAACTGGGGTTTCTACCCATGAAACTGAACAACTTTCCCCATGGAACCCATAGACAATACGAAAAAAAATTTGGCTCTCCCATACTAACTCGATCAGCTGATCAGCCAACTGAGTATGGGAAGTTCAAATTTTTTTTGAGATTTGACTGTGGGTTTCATGGGGAAAGTTGTTCAGTTTCATGGGTAAAAGCACCGGTTAAAATAGTTTCAGCTAATTTTGTTAGACCTTATATACATATAGATATAGGGTCTTAACAAAGGTATGCACCTATTTTTAACTAAGGCTTGCGCTCATGAAATTGAACAACGTTCCCCAAGAAACCCATGGTCAATTCGCAAAAAATTTTGGACTTCCCATGCAAGTCGATCAGCTGGCGGGAAAACTTTGTATGGAAGTCCAGAAAAATTTTTGCGAATTGTCCACGGGTTTCTTAGGGAAAGTTGTTCAGTTTCATAAGTACAAGCTCCAGTTAAAAATAAGTGCATACCTTTGTAAAGACCGTATATATTCGGTCGAATTGAGAAACCGCCCCCTTTATTAAATTTATTTTACTTAAACTAATAGAAAATGGTCGTTCGTTCGCCATAACAAAAAAACGAGCGAGCCTTACTTTAGTCGCGATGTGTAACATTTGACATAAGTAAAAACCTACCGGCCTTCGGACCTCCGGCCTCTATTTAGGCGGCATGAACATGTCTTTTAAGCCTTTGTGACTGAAAAAAAAATAAGGCGGCATGCGCATGTTTTCTTAGCCTTCGTGACTGAAAAAAACGCGTTTCCTGTTACACAGCTTCGTCCTTTTTCACGAAATCACTCCCACAGATTGCAGGAATGCGAGAGGAAAGTTCATTATGCCCGTAATGTCCCCACTGCTTGCTTAGGAACGCGTCTATTCCCAAACACGGGAAGAATATTCAGATTTCTGTAGTTAGGCAATATCTACAAACGGGTACCTATATTCCGAGTTTAGACCATTTCGTGGCGTAATGGTGAGTCCATTCGCTTCACATCAGGAGGTCGCGGGTTCGATTCCCGTCAAGTTCAACTTTGTAAGACTCGGTTTGGTTGGTGGTAGGGCATTTTCATAGCCAGCCTGGTTAGCTACCACCATCTTATCTCAGTCTTGCCGCCAAACATCGGTGTTATCAGCATTGATGTGTTCCGGCTTGAAGATAGGATAGCCAGTTCCCCGTTGCGTTGGGGAATCTTTGTAAGCCCGCTTCTATCTTCGGCATCATCGTCACTTACCATCAGGGCTTCTCAATTGTGGATAAAAAATATTCTTAACTATAACATAATTCTATCATTAGAGTTCATGAACTGCCATCTAGTGATAGCAATGGCGACCGACACAAACGGCTTATTGTGCCTTGCTTGCTAAGCACGAAAACGGTCGAGATAAATGCCACTCAATCTCACCCGAATGACTGTGCTATTCTGTTCAAAAAAGCCGCGGGAGGTGAGCGTGCCTACAGCTCCGGGACCTACCTGGACAGTAGGTAGTGGTTCTCTTCCACGAGGCACTCGCCTTGCAGAGTACCGGGACAAGCGTCTTGGCGGCAAGACCTACCGCAACTGGTCCTTGTCTTCACCTTATGGTGTTGGCAGGAATAGCGGCCCTCACTTTATGACCTAGCTGTCGGTGAGTGGGGACGCTATATCATAAACCTGGTAGTTAAGCGTATCTGGTAGATATACGAGAGGGAATGTGCTTCTGTACAGCTACATAATATGTCGCAGCGTTTGAGTAAACATTCTGTAGTTACAGAATGTACCTATAATCAAAGCATTTTACTATGACCAAAGGTCGCAGCCATATCGTACAGAGGCCAGCAAGCTAGACACTTTGGACTGTGTATCGTTCTTATGCCGTATGCGTATAGTTTAGAATCGCACTACGATTGTCTAGCTTGATGTGCTGCCCTCTGTACAACACGCGTAAAGTAGGCGAAGAAGGTAGATTGAAAAACGTCGCTGTTTTTTGAAATGAAAACCTATTTAGACGCGTTGGGCATTTTTGTGATGTGGAAAAATCATGGAACTCGCGACCTGTAAGCGACATCGACACTTTACCAGGAAAACTCCCTGGGTCAAAACTTATAAAACTGTAAAAAGTTTTCACTTCTATTGGCACTCCCGGAGTGGTTAGGTTATTTTGTAATACGGCTACCCCTACTTCAGCCAGATTGTGGTGGCGATACGTTCTTCAAAGCGGCGTGCAACGTTTAGCCAAAGTATATAGGGTGACTTTTAATTAGTTCTTGATAGCAAAGGATATGAATGTACTCGTGATTACAAACAACTTTCTCAAAGAAACTATATGTCAAATATAAAAAAAAAATTTTGGTCCTTTTTACATTATTGCCGATTTGATAACTTTTTTATGTATCGAAGACCAATTTTTTTTTCTGATTTGACAATGTTTCTTTGGGAAAGTTGTTTGTAATCATAAGAACATGCATATCTTCTGTTATCAAGAACTAATTAAAAGTCACCCTGTATATATTAGTAGGTACTTTTACACACAGTATGGATACTCCCTGCCGCTCTCTAGATTGCGACCTCACCTCGTCGTCACCCAGATTGATACAGATTGGTTACAGTTTAGTTGTCGAACGTATAGGATTTCGCCGCCATTTTGCTTGTTTCGTCCTTTGTTTTTTGAAATGTCATTTCTGGCCCGTTGTATGAAGTGTCCAGGGTGTGATTTAGCTTTATTTTCAAGACGAAGTAATGTAGGGTGACTAATTACAAAACGGCGCGTTGCTTTGTAAGCTACTGAGTAAAATACAGAGTCGGACAGACGGTTTGGTTAGGTTAGCATGTCTTGTAGTGATATGTTTATTATGTCATTATGTCACATTAAGCTGTAAATCTTTCGAATAGCTAATAAAATAAATAATTAAGTATGTAAAAAAATAAAAAAAAAACGTCCTTCCATTGAAATTTCAAAAATCTAAACTACTCATTTTGCTTTGCACTGCGTCTTTGAGTTTTGATAAAACAAATCACAAAATGAGTAATAAAATAAAAACTATGACGTCATGCGTTCTTATTTCATACATTTATAGAACAAAATTTTATTTTTGACTCTTGATAGAAAGTAACTCTAATAACTATCAGTCAACTAACCTTTAGCCTGGCCTCACAAAGCCAGAAAATTCATAATCTAAATTCAGAAAGTCCGGATGTGAAAAACGTCGCAGTATGAGTAAAGCATAAATTATACGCATTTTCGGGCTTTCTGAATTTAGATTATGTATTCAGATAGGAACTCCGGCCTTGTGAGTTCGGTTAATTAAGCCTGGCCTCGCAAAGCCGGAAAATTCATAATCTGGATTCAGAAAGCCCGGATGGTGGAAAAAGTCACAGTATGAGTGAAGCGTCATAAAATTATACGAATATCCGGGCTTTATGAATATAGATTATGTATTCAGATAGGAACTCCGGCCCTGTGAGTTCAGCCTTACCTAAGCCTGGCCTCACAAAGCTGGAAAATTCATAATCTGAATTCAGAAAGCCCGGATGTGGAAAAAGTCACAGTATAAGTGAAGCGTAATAAAATTATACGCATATTCGGGCTTTCTGAATTTAGATTATGTATTCAGATAGGAACTCCGGCCTTGTGAGTTTGGTTAATTAGGCCTGGCCTCGCAAAGCCGGAAAATTCATAATCTGGATTCAGAAAGCCCGGATGGTGGAAAAAGTCACAGTATGAGTGAAGCGTCATAAAATTATACGAATATCCGGGCTTTCTGAATATAGATTATGTATTCAGATAGGAACTCCGGCCCTGTGAGTTCAGCCTTACCTAAGCCTGGCCTCACAAAGCTGGAAAATTCATAATCTGAATTCAGAAAGCCCGGATGTGGAAAAAGTCACAATATAAGTGAAGCGTAATAAAATTATACGCATATTCGGGATTTCTGAATTTAGATTATGTATTCAGATAGAAACTCCGGCCCTGTAAGTTCGGTTACCTAAGCCTGGCCTCGCAAAGCCGGGAAATGCATAATCTGAATTCAGAAAGCCCGGATGTGGAAAAGTCACAGTATGAGTGAAGCGTACGAGTAATAAAATTATACGCATATCCGGGCTTTCTGAATTTAGATTATGTAATCAGATAGGAACTCCGGCCCTGTGAATTCAGTCTTACCTAAGCCTGGCCTCACAAAGCCGGAAAATTCATAATCTGAATTCAGAAAGTCCAGATGTGAAAAAGTCACAGTATGAGTGAAGCGTACGAGTAATAAAATTATACGCATTTCCGGGCATTCTGAATTTATATTATGTAATCAGATAGGAACTCCGGCCCTGTGAGTTCGGCTTTACCTAAGCCTGGCCTCGTAAAGCCAGGACATTCATAATCTGAATAAATTCAGAAAGCCCGGATGTGCAAAAAGTCACAGTATGAGTGAAGCGTACTAAAATTATACGCATATCCGGCGGGCTTTCTGAATTTAGATTATGTAATCAGATAGGAACTCCGGCCCTGTGAGTTAGGGTTTACCTAAGCCTGACCTCGCAAAGCCGGGACATTCATAATCTGAATTCAGAAAGCCCGGATGTAGAAAAAGTCACAGTATGAGTGAAGCTTAATGAAATTACACGCGAATGTGGGCTTTCTGAATTCAGATCATGTATTCAGAGAGGAATTCCGGCCCTGTGAGTTCGGCTTTACCTAAGCCTGGTTCGCAAAGCCGAAAAATTCATAATCTGAATTCAGAAAGTCCGGATGTGGAAAAAGTCACAGTATGAGTGAAGCATAATAAAATTATACGCATATCCGGGCTTTCTAAATTTAGATTATGTATATTCATATGGGAACTCCGGCACTGTGAGTTCGGCTTTACCTTAGCCTGGCCTCGCAAAGCCGGGTAATCCATAATCCGGTGAGTTCAGCCGAAAATGTAGCGTAAGCAGGCCTCCCATTTGGTGGACCGATGACCTGGTGAAGGTCGCGGGAAGCCGCTGGATGCGGGCAGCGCAGAACCGGTCGTCGTGGAAATCATTGGGGGAGGCCTAATGTTCAGCAGTGGACGTTCAGGAATGACGGAACAAACAAATTGGCGGCGAAATCCTATACGTTCAACAACCAAACTGTAACCAATCTTTATCAATCTGGGTGACGAGGGGGTGAGGACGCAATCTAGAGAGCGGCAGGGAGTGTCCATAATGTATGTTACTATTAATATACATGTCGGAGTGTCATTGAAAACGCGACCAATACCAGCTCGAGATAAGTTTACATAGTTACACTTTGTTTGGATCAAACGTCAGGTATTAGTACCTGGGTGAAACCGGTGGTGGCGTGACGATCGCTTGTACTCGTGAGACGATCGTTTGTGGTAGCAAAGATGATGTATTAACGGAAGGCTGTTTGTGCTGCCACACTGAGTTGAGAATTTATTAGATCTGTGGAGAAGCCAGATTAGCTGGACGTCAGTCTCGGAGAAAACACTTTTTGACGGAGCGTCGAGCAGAACACAAGTAGTGGTGATCTGTGAGCAAAATGGACGTGTCACGCCATCGCTGTGATCACCGCGTTTGCATCCATTGTTATCCAAGGCATCCTGTACAATTTCGATTACCAAATGATCAAGACTATTGAAGAAGGACCTCTGTGATATAGCTGCATTGTTATTTCGACGCCCAATACCGAAATAGTTAAGGACGTGAACCACAAGGCCATCCCTAACCTACCCACATCCTTCGAGATCAGAAGTTGGATTGTTCCCAGCGCTCGCAACAAGCGGACAACGACGGGAAAACGTGAAAAATGATAATGGAGCAGCGAAATGAAAACCAACTGGCAACAATTCTTTGTGCTACAGAAACAGAACATGTTGCGATTGATTGAGGTTATGCAAGCACCATCGACTACATTTGCTGCAATCACACTGCCAGAATTCAACCAGAATATACCTGAAGCTAATCCACGTTCACGGTGCTCGTTTGTCGACATCTCCCTTACGGAACGACAGTTGCAATGAGGTGCAATGCTTATTTCACTTAGCAAACCGTTGAAAGGCATATGCTCCTGTGCTTCCGGAATGACTCGGAGCCAGTTTAGAAACCTGTTCCTGATGCGCTGTTTGGAAATGGGCGACAGTATGGGCTGCGCTGGCAGCAGCGAAGATCCACGCAAGCGGCGCGTGCAGCTTCAGCGAAGTGCGTGATGTACGCGGAGCTATGAAAATCCGGTGAGTCGTACCCCTTTTGTTTTGATAGTTGTGGTACGAGTACTATTACCTAATCTGTGGTGGTACCGAGTGTTCTCTCGTTAAAGAAAGTTTCGTGTATAGACTTTCGGGAGTGTGTTCAATACTAACGCACTATTGACTTTTGTAGGCAACTCTTAAGTTTACTGTACAGAACAAATATCGAGTGAGGGTAATATTGACGGGCATCGTTCAGAATGGTCATATCTTGTTATGCCAGACGAGTACGAACGATATTATGATCGACTCAGATATTTTAAATCTAGGATTGACGGTATTCTTAAACGAGTCTGTCAATAACAAAACAGCTTGACTGTCGGTAAGGATGCGAATAGAGTAGTTAGTCCCTTACCCTTCTAGTAGTGATTGCATTAGCAGCTAAAATGATGCCTTGTGGAAAGTACTCTTTCACATGCTTTCGGATTTTTACTTGTGACACAACGTCGTGATTGAACGGAAGATTTAAAAAGAGGACTCATTGTAAATATGATGATTCATTTAGTTAACTAGTTTCGGTTATACAAACCTAAACCAAGATTGAAAGTATTGAAACCCCTTTAAGCTTTTATAATATTGAGACTGACATTTTTACATGGAGTAAAAAAAAAAAACCTTTATTAGCTTTCGTAGTATTGGGACTGATATTCTCATTGATCATAGGCCAAAGTTGTTGCCTATTTTTAATAGCTTTCGTGATGAATTTGTCGAGGGCATCCTTAATGCCCCGCTATCGTATAGACCCTATGTAGGTAGACGAGTTTCGGGGACCCCAATAAAATATTTTGTTTACCAATTGTAAAAAAAAAGAAGAATAATAACAGGGTAGTATGCGGAGTGCAGTGATGAACGTCTTACGACTGATGTGATAATGATACAGGATTCATGGGCTGGAGGCTGCGAATGTCATAAGCCCCGAAGCTTTCCCTTTTTGACGGCCTTATCATGCTGGTAAAGAAAAAGGATAGCATAGAACGCAAGTGTTGATAACCGTGAAAAAAAAAATGATAACAACATGCCTGAACGGAAATTGCTTCCTCTGATAGCTTGGAACATCGATTGACTTCATAGGTGGTCACTATTTAACCACGTCAGGCATAGCTAGTGGTTACATCAGGTGCATTCTTTACCTATTAAATCGAAATGACTGATTTTGTAACCTCTGTTCAAATACGTCCACGTGTCATTCGATCTACGTAATGCCCCCTTGTATTTGAACTTACGTTCATAAACGCTTTAGGCGCGTGGCAACGGTCAGGTGAATCTTAGCACGTTTAAACGTTGGTACTCTTAGTTAAGTGTCCTTTAAAATATGCTCACTTCCTTCGAGTATAGTAATGAGATTTCAATGTTACAAGTCCTTCCATGATGATCATTTGGCAGCAACCAAACTGTTGGGTTAACCGAGTTACGAAGTACAGCCTCCTGGAGTTGCTTCTAGGTACGAGTAAAGTAGCCTAACCTCTAAATGTCATGTTTGTCGATTACACACACAGGCTGTAATTTTATCTAAGTGAAGCACGACAACATACTAGTGATAATACGGAGAGTAACGCATCCTATTACAGGAGTTGTTAATCAGCTTGCTGCTGATGTGATAATAGACATGGGCCTCCCCCATGTTGGAGCGGTTTCACCAATTGTAAAAAAAAAAAAAAAAAAAAAAAAAAAAACGCTACGCTTGGCGGGCTGTTTGGCGGTACAGTATGAGCGTGAAGGACGATGTTGCTTGTCCTCAAATTTTTAGTCCCTTAGTCACTTCTTGTGAAACCCTTGGGAAGAGATGGGGTGGTGTATTGCTCTGAGGCAGCGCCACTGCCTGATTTCTAGACAAAAGCTTAGTTTCACAAGTTACCTAACTTTGTGTTGTTACAAATGGAGAAGCGTTACCTACCACTTTAGATATCAAATACCGTCAGTTATTGAGGACAGACTACGTTAAATGCCCGATAGTGACAGTATTATTGACTTGGACAGAATTGATGATGGAGAGACTGAACCTCGACCATCTACTAGTGCAGATTAAGGACTTTTGTACTTGACCGTGATTTTAACGTTCACTAGTTTGTATTTTGAACCTTAGACGTAAACAATTTTTCGCAACTGGATGCCAATAGCCTCAGCCATTCGTAGACGTAGGCGTAAAACACCGAGTTGATTTTCTCGTTGCTGTGCGGCCACAACTGTGTGTGGCGTGCATTTGGCTCGCAGGCGTATCACCGGGGAGGTGATGTTGGCAATGACCAGAAAGAGGTGATGTTTGAGATCGCCGCATGGAAGCGATAGTGTGGTTGGACACCGGAGGGAGGTGGTCCAAGAGTCGCCAGGTAGGGTGACTGTGTTTTTGGGCGGACACCTGAGAGGTTGTCTGAGAGTCGCCAGGTCGAGTGACTGTGTGTTTGGGCGGGCACCGGATGGAGGTGTCTGAGAGTCGCCAGGTTGGGTGACTGTTGTTTGTTTGGGCACCGGATGGAGGTGGCCCAGAGTTGCCAAGATGGGTGACTGTTGTGGTGATACAAAATAAGGAGCGTAACCAACCCAAGTTAGATCCCAAATACCGAGGGCCGTTCAGGGTCGTAGAGGTCTTAGAAGGTGACAGATACAAATTACAAGCTTTGAATTTGAGACGAAGTTACAAGTATGCCCATGACCGTTTACGTAGTATGTCCGAAGGTTATTTGCCTCCGGATGTTGACGATGAATCTGGTGCAGAGGCGTCTACCTTTCAATGTTAATTGTATTGACAGATCGTAACTCAATCAATTGTGTACAGTTGTAATTTTTTTCTTTATCGTTTATTTTTGTGTGTAGTACTGAAGTATTCCAACATGTTTCAGCGGTAAATGAAGAGTGCTGAATGGCGCTATATGTTTGCATGAATTGGCTGCTGCTTGTTTTGTCAGACTCGTTCTGTCATGATGTGTAGCAGGTACATTCGTGTTTTTGTAAAAAAGAAGTATCCCGTTTACCGGCTAAAACTGTTGATGGTATTCCGTCGCCTGTACTGGCGATGATGGTATTCCGTCGCCTGTATTGGTGATGATGGTGTTCCATTGCCTAGATTGGTGATGATGGTATTCCGTCGCCTGTATTGGTGATGATGGTGTTCCATTGCCTAGATTGGTGATGATGGTGTTCCATTGCCTAGATTGGTGATGATGGTGTTCCATTGCCTAGATTGGTGATGATGGTGTTCCACTACCTAGATTGGTGGTGATGGTGTTCCGTCACCTGGACTGGTGATGATGACTGATTGGTATTCCGTCGCTTGGCGTTAGTGATGATGATTCTTTGTGGTGTCCCGCCACCCGGATGTGGTGATGTTTAGTTCTGGTGTTCCGTCGCTTGTGATTTGCGATGATGATTATGTTCCGTTCTATGTGCCCCTAAAAGTTGTAAATGGTTGTAAGGTTTCAAGCCTTGCAGCTGTGATTTACCTTGGAGACCTAAACTGATTTGAGATTGTTTGAGTTACGATGCTAATGCTGAGGTTTATTTAGTTTACGAGAGTGAAATTATTTTGGTTTTTTGAGGCTGTTAAAATGTGTTGTCACCATGATTGTAGTCTTGAATTAAAGCTTCACATTATTAGCGTTGCTTTTATTCCTTGAGCTGTGGACCTTCCTAATGAAGGTCAGGATTGGCCGAACGAAATGGAATCTACTGGCTACCCTTTTCTTTTTCAGGTTAGTCACCCGAGGACGTGTGACTCGCAGGATGGCCGTGTCGGAGTGTCATTGAAAACGCGACCAATACCAGCTCGAGATAAGTTTACATAGTTACACTTTGTTTTGATCAAACGTCAGGTATTAGTACCTGGGTGAAACCGGTGGTGGCGTGACGATCGCTTGTACTCGTGAGACGATCGTTTGTGGTAGCAAAGATGATGTATTAACGGAAGGCTGTTTGTGCTGCCACACTGAGTTGAGAATTTATTAGATCTGTGGAGAAGCCAGATTAGCTGGACGTCAGTCTCGGAGAAAACACTTTTTGACGGAGCGTCGAGCAGAACACAAGTAGTGGTGATCTGTGAGCAAAATGGACGTGTCACGCCATCGCTGTGATCACCGCGTTTGCATCCATTGTTATCCAAGGCATCCTGTACAATTTCGATTACCAAATGATCAAGACTATTGAAGAAGGACCTCTGTGATATAGCTGCATTGTTATTTCGACGCCCAATACCGAAATAGTTAAGGACGTGAACCACAAGGCCATCCCTAACCTACCCACATCCTTCGAGATACATATATACTTTGATCAAGGTTTCGGCACCATAAGTAGGTACCTCTAGACTAGGAGGTCATGACAAATTTGATAACGGAAATGTATATACTTAGGTTGAGAGGATAAATGGCAACCCTATGATGTTAAATATATCGGTCTGCCTGCGCAGTGTTTGCGTTTTGTACTTATAGCGCCTGAACAACTAGTTGTCCTGACAAAAAATAACGATAAGGGAATTGGTTGAGTACGATACAAAATGAAAGTACTAGTTGTACTCATGACAATTATGCAAAAACTGACCAAATATTCGGTTGCGTTATGGAGCAACGCCCGTTAGTAATAGGAATTCAGAACCAGGCCTCCACCCCCCTGCCGGACTACCAAAGTTGGAAATGTCGGACTTTAAGAGGGGACGCGACGGCAACAGTTGTTTCAAATACGTATTTGAAAAATTTTTTTTTGGTCACAATTACTAGTTTTTCAGGCGCTAAAAGTATATAACGCAACCACTTTGCGCAGGCAGACCGACATATTAAACATCAGAGAGTTGTCATTTATCCTCTCAACCTAAGTCTATCCATTTCCGTTATCGTTACCAAATTTTTCGTTACTTCCTAGTATACTCAGAATGAGGCTACTGTAAATGGTCTCAAGAACTTCAGAGACGATTTGTAATGCACCGGTCTCAGAACAGAAAAATAACTTACTATAATATAGGTACAACTTTTTTTTCTGTTCTGAGGCTCTGGCACTAGCATAACAAATCCAAAAAACCGGCCATGTGCGAGTCAGAACCGCACACATAGGGTTTCGTACCATCATACGAGATGGCCCTAGTTTCTTCAATTCCTTATTATCATACTAGATGGCACTAGTTTGTTCACGTTTAAAAAAACACTTTTTTTGTATGGAGACTTTCACTTTTTCTAATTTTTAGTATTTTTTGTTATAGCGACAACAGAAATACATCATCTGTGAAAATTTTAAATGTCTAGGTATCACGGTTCAAAAAATACAGCCTGGTGATAGACGGACAGCGAAGTCTTAGTAATAGGGTTCCGTTTTTACCCTTTATGTACGGAACCCTAAAAACAAAATTAAGAAAATGAAAAATATTTACGAATTCGGCTGAAGGACTCGTTTCCATGGCCAAGAAAAATTCATTATAACATTAACAGCTGTGATCAGCTGACTGCTGCAACAAAAAGAATATAAGTCACTACGTACGTTGACTGCTGGGTGATTTTTAAATATTATAACTTTCTAGTGTTAAAACAAAAGGGCATTAGGGCAATATTTATCGAATAAACCCTTGAACATTTCACAAATAAAGCAGAAAAATGCGTTCTACTGAAGTGAATACATTTGTTTTTAATAAGCATAATGAGTTTTGTCTTAGTCTCTACTGTGACAGATGATAAAGCAAATAATTACGGTACTTAAAACAGAGATATGCTATATATAAGGGTAGGTAGATAGGTTACATGCATCCTAAAAGTGAAGCAAAAAAAAGATGCCAATTGGCATCTCTTTTCATAGTAGCATTCGGTAGGTACCTATTATAATGTGTGTGTAAATGGATTCGATTTTCAAATGTGGTTTGTTAGTGCATAACCCATCTATGGTAACAAATCTCTGACTTAAAATAATGTTTTGACCGAATCCCCAAAACTAATGAGTACCTTAATCAGTCGAACATATTGCAAACAGGAAAACCCGGGAAAAATACTAAAAAGTTTGGAATAACCTCGGAGGAAGATAAATAAACGCCCTTGGGAAAAACCTGTTGATTAGGCAATATAGGTAGATAGTTATGTATACATTTTACTTTAAAAACGGTATTGCAATATCTTTGTGTTTGTTGTGGCGTAGTCTACTTTATAAAAAAATATAGTACCTAGGTACCTATCTGTGTAAAGTGAATTTGTATAATGAAAGTGCACATCTTAGTCTGTATATTAACAACTGTGCTATGCACATTTGCCTTACAACAGAGAAATTACGAACTAAAACAAGTTCTCATACTAAGCAGACATAATGTAAGGACTCCTTTGGCAAAAGACCTGGCCGACATGACGCCGAAACCTTGGCCTAGATGGAAAGAAAAAAGTGGCTACTTGACCGAAAAAGGCGCAAAGCTTGAAGGCTTTATGGGCGAGTATTTTTATCTATGGCTGAATGACACTGGCCTTCTGCCAAGTCATTGTCCAAACAAAACAGATTTTTATGCATACGCAAATTCTCAACAAAGAACTAGAGCATCAGCTGTGGCGTTTGTTAAGAAAGCTTTCCCGACTTGTAATGTAACTGTACATTATAATTCTTCAGGCAAACCTGATCCAGTTTTTACTCCAGTGCTTCATAACAACACGAAAATATTCATAAAAATGGCATTTAAAGAAATGAACGCTGTGTTAAAATCTCTCCACCTAAATTCATCTTATGAAGACATACAAAAAATATTAGATTACAAGGACTCAAAAATATGCAGAGAGACAAAGAAATGTGATTTAGCTATGGGCAAAAATAAAATTGCTCGCTTGCAGCCTGGTTTTAAGCCACATGTAATGGGTCCATTGAAAATTGCAAAGTCCTCCATAGATGCATTTATTATGGAGAATTATCAAGGATTTTCAGAAAAAGATGTTGCTTGGGGGGAGTTACAGAATAATACAAGTTGGGAAGACATTATGCCCCTAAGTAGGGGATATCATAATGTAATTTTCAACACAACATTAATAGCCAGAGATATATCTCAGCCGTTAATTAAATACATGTCAAAAATATTTATTAACAAAAGCCGAAAAGTAGTTTTACTAATGGGGCATGATGCCAATATCTATTCTATATTAAAAGGAATGAATTTTAAACCTTTCTCATTACAAAATCAATATGAGATAACCCCTGCTGGTGGTAAAATAGTGTTCCAGAGATGGTTTGATACAGAAGAACGAGAGGATTATCTGAAAATTGATTATGTATACTCAACCGTAAAACAAATGAGAGAGGGAATACAACTCAGCTTGGAAAATCCACCAGAGTTCACATTGCTAGAATTGGAAGGATGCAAAATAGATAAAAATGGATTTTGTCCATGGAATGAGTTTATAAATCTACTAAATACTTTGTAATATTTAATTTAACCCAGTTGTTAAAAAGGAATGTGTACTCAATTTAACTGTATAATACTCATAGTTACCAGTTAGTGCTACTTAGTCATATAAAACTTTTTACTTTAAAACTGATTTTGATGTAGAAAAAAGTTTGTAAGCAGACGTTAGATTTTTTATCAATTTTATAGACATTAGATTTTATTAGAATTTTTTTTGGACAAAATATGCACTTATAATAATATTTTAAAAAAAAGCTTATGTACTCAATTTAACTGTATAATACTCATAGTTACCTGTTTGTGATACATAGTCATATAAAACTTTTTACTTTAAAACTGTTTTTGATGTAGAAAAAAGTTTGTAAGCGGACATTCGATTTTTTATCAATTTTATGGACATTAGACATTAGACATTTTATTATATATTTTTTTTGTACATAATATACACTTATAATAATGTTTTTTAAAAAAGTTTATCTACAAAGAGCGGACTTATCCCTTAGAGGGATCTCTTCCAGTCATCCTTTGCAATAGTAAACAGAGGACTTAACTAGGACAAAGAAACACGTAATTAAGTACAAGCCAGTAAGGGAGCATTAACACAACTAATATTACATTTTATATTGTCTTGTAGCAAAAAATTCTCAAAAATATTAAGTTTAAGTACATACTTACTTAAAACATATTTTGTAATAAGGAATTTTAAAAAAGATGAAAAAATACTTGCCAGCATTCTTAAAAACCTATCTTCCAGATCCCACCAAAAACATTTCATGTAATGTAGGCCACCAAGAGTCACAAACTCATTACGCTTTTACTGTTAAAAAGTTATCAGCTATATTATTCCGATTTCTGTGGTTATCAGATATCACATAGAGCAAGGCCCTAACTCTACTTCTACTCTACAAACCCTATATCTTGGTCAAAAAGAAAACTAGATCCCATCCTTCCTGGTGGTCTCTGCCCCATCAACTGGGCTGATAGAAAAAAATATTTTCATTGACTCCAGTAGCCCCAGCCTCAGCAACTACCGGGGTAAAAGGAAAAGTCCAGTATCATACACCTCTTTTTTTATTAAAAAAAATTGAGTGCGTTTGACTGCAACTCACCTGATGGTAAGTGATGATCGGTTCGCGATCACCACTCGAGAACTTTACTGCCCCACAACGGCTATTGTTCTATGAGCTATGTGCCCCGCTCACTGCCACTTTAGAAAATCTGTAACTTCTGTCGGTTTCCTTGATTCTCCTAGTGATCTCATTACTGATTCGATCTCTTATGGAAACTCCGAATACAGCTCGCTCCATTGCCCTTTGCCCTTTGTCTTCTTATGAGGCTCATACACAAATAGTACCAATATTTAAATTTCTGTGGGCCCATTGTACTTAAGGCGAGGCATTTGTAAAACAGTTGTCCCTGTTTTTTCCTTTACAAGACAATAACCACACTTTTGCACTTTTTCAATGTTTTACGTTGTTATTTCTCTTGACTTCAATTAAAAAAACTAAAATTTAGCAGGTTCTCTGTAGTACTTCATCATCATCATATCAGCCACAAATCGTCCACTCCTGGACAAAGATATTAAAAAGTAGTACTTAAAAAGAAATATATCCATTTAAAAAGAATGTGCAAATTTAGACATTTTATTAAATAAAAAATTCGTTTTAGACCTGTTTTTGGGATTTTTTATGATCGAGTAAAGTACACACTATCGTGTAACATATTAGCACATTCCTCAGACAATATCCTTAAGTATGTCTAATATTTTTTGCAAGACCGATATTTAGTAGTAATTACCCAAAAAAAATGATCTAGCAAAGGGGTTTCTCCGCTTCTCCACCGGTGCCTCGCCATAAGGGAACATGTCTCAGTTGCGAATGTTATCACTGGCAGGCAACACATATACGGAACGAAGACCTTAGTCTTGAAACACCGCAGTGTTTGAGAGACGGACGTGAAGATATTGCAAAGCTTCCCGAACGCTGGCCAGCCGAGTTGGATCAGCGATTGATCTCTATCTCGAAGTTGAACCTACCTAACTTTATATAATAACAGTTTTTTCCAGGTCTGAGCGCACAGTAGTGCACCAGGCCAAGTTCCAGTAATCACGACGTAAGTAAGTAATGTAAATATCCTATCCCACCAAAAACATCCTGTAAAAACTAGCCAAGTCTCGATTGAGCTGCTTGTTTTTCTATAAAAAGTAATGAAATCTCTAAGCAAAGCCAAGCCTAGTCTAGGGTTCTTTACTGCGATTTCTTTATTATTATGGATAGATTTTATGTGACCTGCCGTTGAACATTCTTTATGCATATTTACTCCTTGAGACATCCAAGTCAACGGCCAAGTCATATAAAATCTAACCATAATAATAAAGAAATCGCAGTAAAGAACCCTAGACTAGGCTTGGCTTTGCTTAGAGATTTCATTACTTTTTATAGAAAAACAAGCAGCTCAATCGAGACTTGGCTAGTTTTTACAGGATGTTTTTGGTGGGATTTCACTTATTTTTGTAGAAAACTACATTGATTCATGAACTGCGCCTTAAAAACTAGTAAATCAAAGAGTTCGGTCCTGCGACTGCATAAATAACTTTGTAATCCTATATATTTTATATGGGATTACAAAGTTATTTATGTAGTTTGTGTAACTAGAAAACTGGACCGAAATTGCAAAATGTTTGAGTTTTTCCTTGCTTTATACACTAAAGACTAATTGTATTCTAAATTTGAATCTTCTATGTCGGCTAGAAGTGCCTTGGAATTTTGATGATCTGTCAGTCAGTGAGTGACAAATTAGGAAACTTTGACTAGTTATAATTCTTAAAGTACTGGTTCAAATTGAATGAAATTTGGAATATACCGTGCTTATATGATGCCTGCTTGGTTACAGAAAATTCAGGCTTCTAGGTTTATCTACAACGAAGTTGTGGGGGGTCGAAAATGGCCTGAACTGCTTCGAGAAAAGGATGGTACGGCCGTGCCGCTTTTTTCTCGACTTGGCGGGGGCACTGCCGTGCCCCCAGATAATAGCTTTTGCGCACGGCTTCGCCCGAGTGGAAATCGTTTTCATGACTGTCTTTGAGAGTGAGTGTGAGTGGTGCGCGAGCCGGAAGCGTTTTCTCCAGATCCCACGGAGAATACATATATCAGGCTATCCTCTGATTAGCAGTCTGTGTCACTCCCCACTCCCTCAACTATTTCTATTCAAAAAATCACGTCAACCCGACGTGGCTCCGTTGCGACGACGACGCCGACGTGCGCGAGGTTGGAAAGGAGTTTTCCCCAGATCTCTCGGAAACTATTTAGGGCTAAGTACTCTAAAGAGTAGTATACCGCCTCTCAACCATCTCTTTGCAAAAAAAATACGATGTTGTCTGTAAAGTCGGTTTACGGACGATAATTTTACGTGATAACGTGTCGCAAGCCAAACGCTTGTGTGCTTTAGACCACGCTACTGAAGTAAAACTTCTTCAGCTCCATGTTTAAGGAGATGTAGATGTATAGTCGGGTGAGTTAACTCTTTGGCATTTCTTCACAACGAATGGACCGAATTGGAACACCTCTTGTGAGATCCTGGAAGCCTAGTACTTTTAATCCTCTTAACTTGACCTTGACCTTAACAGACCCCAACTCCCAAGCCCTAGGCAAGTACAAGTACAACTCTCACTTGCACGTTTGGCTCAGCGTACTGGCGTAACGGGACACTTTTTCGTGCATGCAGCCCATGTCCTCAATTTATAAGACGTTATCACGTCAAAATCACAACGATCCGTTGCTCCATTGGGATGTTAAGAAAATTTACCACAAAAAGTCTTCGTTTCAGTTCCCTGAGGAACTGTATCGGACCAAGCTATTTTCACGAGATAAAAAGTAGCCTATGTCCTTCTCCGTGACCCAGGCTACCTGCATGCCAAATTTCGCTAGGATTGGTTGAGGTGTTGAAGCGTGGAAATTTAAAACAAGGTTTTTCTAATCTTACTGTGTTATATACCAAATGAAAGGGCTCGTTAAGGATCTTAAATATATTTATGTTATTATTTAAAAATGAATAGTTTTGATGTTATTCATGAAAGAAGACGAAATGTGACCATTCCCCCCCCCTAATCTCCGAAACTACTTAGCCTATTTTTAAAAAAAAAAAAATATAATATAGTTCATTGCTTGTAGAATACAGGAAAACCTAAAAGAATTACATCAATTGTAAAAAAAAGTGGTAAACACAATATCACTTAAGGAGAATAGTGTCTTTTGTTTGTCATGTGAATAGGTATCATTTTCATAGTTTTGTGGATAGGTGTGGTGGTACGGAACCCTCATACCGCGAGTCCAACTCGTTTTTTTTAATTTATATTACCTTTTATTATTTTTTCTTATTTGTTTATATTTTTATAAACTAGTGTGTACAATAAAGAGTATTTATCTTTATCTTAGCTCAGCCCCCGCCTCAGGTGTATAAATATGTCGCCCTAAGCAGAGAGCCTTCAAAAGAGAAAGGATTCGGTTGCCGTCTGCCGCCCCGGTAGGACGTCTGCGCCGAGTCT
Organism: Coleophora flavipennella; assembly: GCA_947284805.1. Taxonomy (NCBI): domain Eukaryota; kingdom Metazoa; phylum Arthropoda; class Insecta; order Lepidoptera; family Coleophoridae; genus Coleophora; species Coleophora flavipennella. Next base: position 4,450,526 of record OX369253.1, read on the forward strand.
ATACTGAAACGCTAACTATCGTTTCGAGCCGATCTCTTTTGTTGCGTTTCATAATTAAATTCTTTTTTGATGTCGTCGCTCTATGGAATTTGAATTTGAAAATAGTTGTTATTTTTTGACAAGAGAAAAACAAATGTTGACCGTGATCCCGTCTACACTCATGTGAATTTAATTTTTTTGGATAAATTGTTTTATAATGTTTTGTTGAGGCCCACTATTTTATTCAGTGGTAAGTAATTTGTATAAGGAAACCGCTTTGCGTGTATTTTTGGTAATGCTGCGAACTAGATCTTTATATGTCCGTAGGTTCATCCACCCCCCTGCGAGGTTGACATCCCGACGCTATACCTGATTAAGGATTAATCCTGAGATGGAGCTGTGTTGACCACCAGCCAGTCCTTTCACTGCCTGCCCAGCTGCTTGCCAAGGGAAGTGAATATTTATTTTATCTTTTGTCCCGAGCGTCTCTCTAACTCTTTGACTTTTCTGCCTTCCTAGAAGATTTCCTGCTTCCAGTTTCTAACCATTAATTATTTATTTTAAATTTTAAAAGTGTTTTGTATCTGATACGTGTTATGTTGGAAAATAGGGTAATTCAGACCAAAGTGAAATTCAATTATTTTAGAACTTAGTAACTTATTTAAGTACCAAAGGGACGGTAACGATCGTTGCCTACCGGCATTCTATAAAATAACCTTTTTATATACTAATAAAATTGTAACTTTAAATTTATTTCCGGGAATTGTCCATAAATAAAGTAGGTCATTGTTATAAATTTTCAACACGGTCAACCAATGTAATCACACCTTTTTTTATACTCATATTGTTTATTGTTCCTTCCTTTTAAAATAATCATAAAATACATATATTCTAATTTACCCCATAACATTTTTTTTTCTTAAAACTCCGTTTAGGCCCGAACCTCTAAATCTTACGTATCATATGTGGCAAACTCCGTAAGGGTTTTTATCCCAGTTCCCATTATTTTTGTCACAATACCTACTAGTTTCGGGGCCGCCTTTTCAAGGCAGTCTTTACGATCAATACATCATCTTCGTAGGTCGTTGTGTGCTTCGTAGGTGTATCGCGGCGATGGAGGGGCACGCAAGGCCGCAAGCGTGGAGTTTGCACTGCTCCTTCGACCCGCGGGGGAGTTAGTTAACGAAGCGGCTGTAGTCGGAACCTTGTTTGCCGCCAACGTCGAGATGCCAACGTAGCCATACACTTCGCGACCCGGCCTGCTTCGGACGATCGATACCGTCGTGTCGTGTGCTTCGATGTTGTCCCCGGCGATGAATCTGCGCGTGGAGGCGTCGCCGGCCGCGGAATCGTGCCGCCCCCACGCCCTCCGGGCCACATTGAGGAAGCGGACTGACATTCCACGCGCCATTCATCGTCTGGGAGCTATACGTCGGTCTACGGACTAGTTTCGGGCCACCTTTTTCAAGGCAGCCTTTTGCGGTCACTTACTTTTGAGCTCTCTCTCACCTCTCAGTTCTTGTGCCATCCCCGTATGGCACATTCCCATGGTTGGGGCCCCTGCATTGGGCGCGCCGGCTATCTCCACGGTGCTTTTGGTGCAACCCCTCTCTACTTAAGCACCCACACCCTTCCCTAAGGGTGTGGGTCGCTCCGACTAGCCTTTAAGGCAGCTTAGATGCCAAGGCTACAGGGGGAGTTTAGTGGGTAGTGTGGTCTTGGGCCTGTGCACTTACCATATACACATACCTTAAGTATTTATATAATGGGTATGTATGCATATAAGCGCAGGGCTGTGAGTCCCACATAACCAGTACAGCCGGCTGCGTAAAAGCATTCTCCTCCCTCCCTCCTCCGCAGTCCGAGGAAAAAAAAACCGACCTACATATGGACATTGACACCGTCTCCGAAACTTCCCGTAAAAGGAAGCTAAACCCAGTTCACTCAGTCAAATGGCGCGTCGGAGGACACCTTTACGGGTGACTACTAATTGTAAAAAATAAAAAACAACAAAATTTGGCCAAGTCGCTATCCTCCCCTCCGGCTCAAACACCACAAACACCGCGTACAGACTCCAAGGCGCCCCGGTCTCACCGAAAGTCAAACCTCCCCCAAACGTCTTCCTTAGGGATAAAAATACGTGGACGCGCACAAGCCAACTGTGCAAGGACCACAACATAAAGTACACAAAAGCGTAAAACTTAGGTATGACGATTAAGATTGAGGTCCCGCCCGACGACCGATGACCGATGACTTTCGGAATCTTACCAGACTCCTAACACAGAAGAAATTCCCATACCACACTTATATGCTCTCCCCGAAGAGCGTAAGATTCGTGCAGTCTTACTTGGAGTACCTCACAAATTACCAAATGAGGACATACTGACTGACCTCCAGCAACTTGGATTGCCAGTGCGGCTGTGCACAGCCGCACTGGCAAAAAATACCCCTAAGCCCTTGTCATTCTGACTAACGTCCCTGAAGCGTGCGACATATTTAAAGGAAAGCTCACCATCTGTGGGTTTTCTAACATTAAAGTAGAGCCCCCACACAAACGCGGTTTCTCCGGCAAATGCCACCGCTGTGAGCTTTACGGAATACGGCCACGCAGCGGTCAACTGCTCTGCCACCCCGGGTATGTAAAGTGTTTAGTAGAACCCCATGGCACTAAAGAGTGCACGCGTACCCAGGATTCCGACATGCCCGCAGCTTGCGTTCTTTGCAACCAGGTCGGCCACCCGGTCAACTACCGTGGTTGCCTGCGCGCCCCCGACCACCGCCACTTAAAGCCAAACCCGCCCCACAACCCAAACAGGGTCATAAACTGTCACCGGCACCCACACCGACGACCGAAAACTTTCCCGCATTAAGGAACCCTAAGGTACCGTCCAACCCAATACGGCCCCTAACAACGCCTGGGGCAAAGCTCTCCCAACTGCTCCCCCTAAACCGGCTCCTAAAGCCACCCCTCCCCCCACAGCCCCGACCACAACCTGGCAGCTCTCAGCCCTCTGTGCAAGATGACTTACGAACGGAGTACGCCGCCATCGTAGACATCGACATCGGCGAAATAGCGGCCTAGCCGGTAAACTACGCGCATCACGCAATCCCCAAGAGCGCTTATTAGCTCTTGCGGAACACTACCAACTACTTAGTTCGCTATGACAATGCCCCTAGGGCAAAACGACACACCCCAAAACCAAGTGTCAATAGCGGTCGGGTGTAGCCTAAAGGGCTTTCACTCGTCACTTATAATGTTATAATACGCAAGGATTTCGTATTAATATCCCAGAACTTAAACTATTCGTTAATGGATGTAGACATACTAGTAGTACAGGAAACATTTCTCAAGCTCCACTTTAAAAAAGGCCGAAATATTCCTAAATACCACCTCATTCGGAATTACAGACTAGACAGACACCGCGGAGGGACAGCCCTATACTATAAGAAAGCTATCCATTGCTCTCATATCCCCCCCCCCCCCCCTCCACTCAAAAACATGGAAGCCACTATAGTCAAATTAGCCATGAAGGGTCACCGTTCACTGGTTATAGCATCGGTCTACATCCCGGGTGGTATACCTCCCCCTACAAAGCGATTTTGAGGCTATCCTTGCCCTAGGCGAGTCCACCATCATGTTTGGAGACTTTAACTCCAAACATACTGAGTGCACGTGCCTTAAGCTCCTCGGCATTAAGCACCTCAAAATCACTCAAACTCTTGGTCTAACCGTATATTCCCCATCCTCCCCCACACACTACCCAGATAATCCGGACCACGCCCCTGACATACTCGACTTTGCCATAGTTAAGGAAGTTTCCCTTAAGTTATGCGCAATCGACGCATTCGACGACCTAGGTTTGGGCCACCGCCCAGTCTCCTTGAAACTTGGGCCCCAAAATTCCATTCCCCCTCCCCTAACCAAATTCACCAACTGGGAAGGCGTTACCGACTCACTGACCAAAGCCATAGACGCCCCCGACTCCGCATACGCTTTCTCACCCGACTACTTTGACAATACTGACAAAATATCGCAGTCAATGCCATTACCCACTTAGTCCAAACTGCGACTAAGGAGAACGAACAGGTCGTTAAGAACAAAGACCAAAAACTCCCCTCCATTACTAGAAATCTACTAAGAGCAAAAAACGCAGCTCTACGTAGAGCTGCGAAATATCCCACACCCGACAATCGACGAATATTTACGAACTGAAGATGCAGTTTTAGAACTAACCAGCACTGTGGTTAAAAACTTAAATGACAAAAAAAAAACAGTTGGTATATTTCTTGACCTATCTAAAGCTTTTGACACTGTTTCTGTTCCCCTCCTGCTGAAAAAGATGGAAATATTTGGTATACGTGGTTTGACCTTGGATCTTTTCTCTAGTTACCTTAGCGAGAGAGTTCAGTGTGTGACTATAGATAATATCATTAGCGCTGAAGAAACTTTAAGCTACGGTGTTCCTCAAGGTAGTGTCCTTGGACCTACTCTTTTCCTTGTTTATGTAAATGAACTCTGTAAACTTACATTACCAAATTCTAAAATAATTACGTATGCTGACGATACCGCGATTCTTGTAAATGGCAAATCTTGGTCTGAAGCGTGTTCCTTTGCAGAATCAGCAATGCGCAATGTAACGGAATGGCTTCATAATAACCTTTTAACTTTAAATCTGGAAAAAACCCAAGTTATAGCCTTTTCCTGTAACATCTCTTCACAGCCTCCAAAAGATTTTGCAATAGCTGCACATAGTTGCAAGTCACACCAAACCTGCAACTGTATAAAATTAACTCAAGTTCAGTCAATAAGGTACCTAGGTATAACAGTCGACAGCAATTTGTCCTGGAAGTCTCAAATTAATTCTACAACAACAAGACTTAGAAAATTAATCTTTGTTTTCAAAAAATTAAGGTCTAGTGCAGACTTTGCCACATTAAGGAGAGTATACTTTGCTCTTGCCTACTCAATCATCTCCTACTGTATTATTGTATGGGGTGGTTCATGTAAGACTCATTTCCTACGTGTAGAACGAGCCCAAAGAGCTATACTAAAAGTTATGTCTTTTAGGCCTATTCGTTTTCCTACTAAAGAACTATACAATTTCTGTAAGGTACTTACTGTTAGGCAAACCTTTATCTTAAACGTTTTACTACGTAAACACCGTTCTCTTCCCTATGATATAAACTTAATTAAAGATAAACGCAGAAAGTACAGTGTCTGTAAGATGGAACCACGGAGATTGTCCTTGGCCAGTCGACACTTTTACTTTCTCAGTCCAATCCTATATAACAACCTCAACAAAATTCTAAATATCTACCCCCTATCAATTTCGGAAGTTAAGAACAAATTGACAAATTATTTACTAACCCTTACTTTTAAAGAGACTGAAGACTTGTTAATTATATAAATTTAGAATAGGTCATTGTTTTGTAAATATAATGCTCGCTAAACACACACACACACACACACACACACACACACACACACACACACACACTGACACATGCACACACTTCTGAGATTCCACATTAATTGTACTTTTAGGTTTAGGTAGCTAAGTAAATTTTTGTACTTTTCTACTGTACTTCATATCTGTAAGAACTATTTTTAAATTGTCTTTTTGTTTTACATTTTACTCGTTAAGGAACGTCATATTATTCTTTCTTCCGGAGGTGGGCGTTAGTAACTGCGACACAGTCCTCGACTAATGCAGTTGCTATCGTACACATTAAGTTTGTACACTTAGTTTAAGTTCCAAATAAATAATTTTTAATTTTTTTTTTTTTTTAATTTAACTAACTCCAGAGTAAAGTTAAGAAACACCTTACCGAAATGAGGAACTCCAACTGGAGTAAACTCATGGAGGACATTTCCCTATCACATTCTGCCTACTACAAAGTAGCCAAGGCTCTCCGCGTAGACGCAATCACCCACACCCCTCCCCTAACTCGGCCTGATAACACGATAGCCTTCGAGGACGATGTGAGAAAGCAGAATGCTTCACGAACATCATTGCCTCTCAATGCACACCTAGCACATAAGAGTGTGAACCCGGCCATATATAAACAGTGGAGGAGGAGCTCCGTAGCAGGAACTCACTCCCCTTAACCACGGAACCCATCTCAGTATCCACAGATGAAATACACTATAAAGAGGTCTTAAACCTAAAAAAGCCCCCGGCGAACATCGAATTTCTAACCAAGCCTTAAAACACTTCCCGGAGCAGTTGCTCGCATTACTAGCCATGAGTTTTAACGCCTTCTTTGACCACTGTAATAAGTGTGTATTTGCACTAGGCGTGCCCCACATAACCAGACCTCAGGTCGGTTGCCTGGTATGCGTAAAATAATTTTTAAGCCTCCTACTTACACTCCGAAAAGGGGAACAAAAAAACGGAGAGCCTTTCAATTGGTCTGCGAATTTTGAGAGCTAAACACCTAGATCACTAAGTTTGTACCTATTTTTTGTGCCTAGATCTTATTTTGGTTTATAACATCTACAAAAGAAACAACTTTATTAATAAATTACAGTTATTATTTTTCTGTTTTAAATTATTGCACCGCCCCTTAACTTATTCTATCGCTGTTTTCCTACCCAAAGGTTGCCTGGAAGAAATTGCTTCCTAGCAATAAGGCCGCCTATTGTATAAGCTTTCTTTTATATTGTTATTTCTTTTCTTTTTTTTATGCAATAAAGAATATTGTATTGTATTGTACAGTAAACTTAGTACGAAAAAAACTAGGTTTCTAACTAGGGTCCTAAACTATCTGGGCCTACTTTATCGTTTTAGCCTTAAAGGAAGCCTAACTGAGTTTATTTTCTTATGGGGAAATTAAAACACCCTAGCTTATTAGTCTTAAAGGTTATTAACATATTTACACAACAAATAATTATTCCTACAGTTTTCCTTATGCTATCCTACTCTAAAGGTATAGTTATCTTTATTTGTCATTAAGGAAACTTTATAAAATTTGTATTTCTTCGTTTCAGATAACATTAGACAAAAGGTGAAATAAAGGTCACGCAGAAGCAGAGGTTGTAAACATTTTATTAAGGTGACTAATAACAACTATGGCGGAAATTTCAAATTACAATTTAGTCCTTTACGAACTTACTAGACGAACTCTGATGCGTACTTTCATCAATTTATAAGTTAAAACTCTTTCCATTTTAGCCTTACAGCAAGCAATAGTTTGAGTTTGTTGTTTTTGCAACACAGAACAGAGGGGGACGTACTGCAAAAACGTAAATTTTCCATTTAGAAGAAGGTAAAAAAGGTGTAAGTTTAAAAAATAAAATGTGACGTGGTGTATCGTACTGCAGGCTGACTGACAGATACCTATGTTCCAAATGTTGCAGACTGCCGAGTCTTTAGGTGTTTTTATGTACACACTTTTATTAATATGTTGGTTTAAATGTAGTTTTGTTTACTAAAATAACATTTAACCACAACAAAAATCGAAAGTAAACAATTACATTAGTTATTGTGTTATTCTAATGAAATAAAAACGAAATATACCTACGTTATTTTTTTGTGAATATTCTTGGAGGTAAAATAAGGAGAGTGTACACCATAAATAACCTTTTGACTTCTATTTCACCTTCTGTCTAATGTTCTCTGAAACGAAGTTGTAGCTATCTTTACTTTATTTGTCATTAAAAGGAAACTTACAGTACGACAAGGATCTTTTGGCACGTGGCGGGTATCGGAACTAAAGACGCCATCTTGTAAAATGTAGGTAAAATCCAAGAAGTTTATAGGTAAATCTGGAGGCCACACTCTAAATACCTACTTGAAGCAAAAAAATATGGCCTTGAAGTTTCTCGTTACCGCTCCGTCTCTTTCTAATTAGGAGGTATGAACAAGACGTGTATAGGTGAAGCTCTTGCTCACACCCGCTAATTGAAAAGAGACGGAGCGGTAAAGAGACATTTCAAGGGCATATTTCTTTGCTTCAATTAGGTATTTAGAGTGTGGCCTCCAGTTTTACCTATAAACTTCTTAGTAAAATCAGAAATATGCTATATATAAGAATCTCTGGGTAAAATGGCATTCATTGGCAGATCGTTCAGTGTGTTGTTTGCACACCCACGCCCTCCTGTCAATGTCACTTAAGTGCCAAAAGATCCTTGTCGCACTTTAATGTACATTTTAGTGTTTATAAATGTCACTTAAATGTTTAATTAATATAATTTGAATCTCGGAAACGGCTCTAACGATTTGCTTGAAAATTAGTATTCGGGGATTTATGGAGGCGAAAAAAACAAAATTTAGATAGGTCTCCTCTAGAAAAACGCTATTTTACGAAATTTTCGCACTGGAAATGTGCTGGAAATACATAGGAAGCGTATTTTTAAATGTTTTTAACGGCTATGGGTACTATGCCCTGAGCAGAACTCGGTTTCCTGGGTAATAATTACTAATAATAATGATGCGAAAATACATCCGCAAATACGGGGGAACTGTCCGGGTGTACTCATGAACCATGCAAAAGTAGTTTTTAGTTTATTCTTAATTTGTTTAAGGATTTCGTGATGAATTATGATTCATGACCCAATCTTTAAGTAATTTGTTTAAGGCATTGGACAGGGTATACACCCAGACCTGTATTTATTGTTACATTTTGGCAAGTTATACATAAGTATGAAAGGTGTCGAGACCCATCTGGTCTAGGTACTTTTTTTATCTAGGCTGTTTATGTTACACGCATTATACTCACATAACATAGCGCATGTTATCTTATTAAAGATAGGCACGTCCATTCTGTATGTTTGGAGTTCCAAACACTAAGGTGGACCTGCTTAGAGCGAGGATACTTCCGAAGTCGCTTTGTAAGGGGGGTGTAACGCTCGGGATGTAGACAGTTGCTTTAACTAGTGACTGGTATCCCGTCATAGCTAATTTGACTATGGTGGCTTGCTTCTATGTTTGTGAGTGTGTGGTGGAATGAATTGCTCTCTTGTAGTAGATTGTGGTAGATGGCTGTCGCTCCACCGTTTCGGACCGTTATGTTAGTTCGAATCGCGGTGTGTTTAGGGAGAGTTAGTCCTTATTTAAAGTGGGGCTTGAGGAATGTTTCCTGCACTACTAGTATGTCCAGTTCCCTACTTTTAACGAATAATTTTAGTTCGGGTATATTATTAATTACTCTAGGTTTCACCCGACCCGACCCGAACACCATAAGTGCTCGAAGTTATAGCGTCGTTTGCCCGGAATTGTTACTTGATCATATCAGCTCATATGCGTCCCCACCGAGGGGCTCGAGCCTTCCCTGAATTAGGGCGATCAGTGCGGGTTGGTCGACTACACACACAACCTCCGACTTTCTTCCCAGGCGTGTGCAGGTTTCCTCACGATGTTTTTCTTTCACCGTAAGAGCGTCGGATAAACGTACTTATGAAATCGAAATTCGAAAACACATTGGTACGTGGCAGGATTTGAACAACGACCGCCCGGACAGGAGGTAGCGGCCCTTGCCATTACGCCACCGACTTTCTACGAATTGTTACTTATAGCCAACTTAATAAGGGATAGTGATCCACAATAGCTAGTAGGCGCTCTTGGGGAGTGCGTGAGGTGCGTAGTTTGTCGGCTAGGATCGCTATTTAGTCAATATTATTGTCATTTCTTAAGGCGGCATACACCGTGTGCATGTTTTCTTGTACGGAGGGCTTGGAGCTGCCCCGGTTGTGGTCGGTTGTGCCTATTTGTGAGTCTGTTTGGGGGCGAGGGGGAGGGGGTAGCTGGGAGAGCGTTGACCCAGGCGTACGGGTATTGGGTTGGACCTTAGGGGTCCTGAGTGAAGGGAAGTTGTCCGCTGACATCAGCATTGGCGTCGATGAAAGGCCATGTTTGAGTTGTGTCTTGGGTTTGAATTTTAGTGGTGGGGGGTTAGGGCTCGTGGGCAACCGCAGTATTTGGCCGAGTGGCCGACCTGTTTGCATAGCACGCACGCTGGGGGGATTAGCTTAGATCTTGTTGTAGGGTTAAAGGCATTTGCTCACCTCGGGGTAGCTGAGCAATTAGCTACTGCGTGACCGTAAAGCTGATAGCGGTGGGATTGTCCGGAGTATCCACGTTTGTGTGGTGCTTTGATTCAAACGTTGAAAAGCCCACAGATGGAGAGCTTTCCTTTAAAAAATTCACGCGCGTTGGGGACATTTGACAGTAAGACGAGGGCTAGTAGGTATTTTTTGCCATTGTGGCTGTGCATCTTGTGAACAGCCTCCGCTGGCAAGCTTTGGCGGATGAGATCATTTACGATTTCCTCATTCGGTATTTCATGCGGTACTCGGTGCAATACCGCGCGAATCTTTCGCTCCTTGGGGAGAGCCATTAGGCTTAATTAGACGCTGAATTATCAGATAATTCATTTCTGTAAGATAGATAGATCTCGTTTCATCCATTGAGTGCTACTCTCGACGACAACGTGCAAAGAAATACTAACATTAAGTATGATAAATTGATAATTCATTAAACTATTGAGGATTATGCACATTTAATATGCGTTTTAGTATCTAAAATCTACTAATTACATTTGTTATAGTATTGAGAATAAGTCACACTTGTTATACTATATGTCACGCGTTTTAAAGGCTAAAAGATAAGCGTAAAAGTAGTGTTAAGCACTCGCTGCCTGTGGGGCAACAAAATGTGGGAGCAGGATGCCATGTATAGTGCGCCCTGTCATACTCAAAGGCGTTATGAAAACGCATAGTTATGCTCCATCCTCGTATCGATATCCCGGAGCAGCAAACGAGGCGATCCTTACTGCCACTGTATGCACCAGTACGTGCCTTCTTCCGGGAATCGATAAGCGGCTAACTAGTGGCGGCGTGAGGGAGAAAGGAGATAGGGGTTTGGGGGAGGTTTGTCCCGGGTGCCAAGTGACAACTTACCCATTCGTAAACGAACATTTTAGCAAACATATCTAAGAGCCCCTTCGAGCCCAGAAACAAACTAAAATTTTTGGGCTTGCGTCGCTCGCCCTGCAGTAATACATGAGTCTTCCTTTGCGGAGACAAATCAACGTGGACGGACGTAAACGTAGAGCGAGTGTACAGTCTTTCAAAGGTTTATTGGAAAATAGGTCTAATTATTTTATATTTTTACAATTTTAGACGTCTCGTCCCGTGTCAGGTCCGATGTCAGCTTTTCTACCAAGTGTCATTTGTCATGTCGTCATCAGTAACCAGCCAGCCAGTTCAGTCAGTCACCATGAAGGCTGGACAGCCACGACATCCTCACCTCCAGTATCAGAGAACTGATACTTAAGTTGAGGGGCGTACGTCCAGCCTACACAGTTTCAGTACCGGTCTGGTGTAAGTCCGTCGGTCCTGTCCTGTCGTCATGTCAGCTGCTCTTACCTGCCCGTCTCTCCCAGGGTATGTGCGAGTGATGATGCCTTTCACCCATAGGTTCCGTGGCATCTGGTCGTCCGCGATCACCACTACGTCACCTACGACCAAAGGCTTCACCGGTCCAAACCATTTGTCCCGTCGGGTAAGGGTGGGTAAGTACTCTTTGACCCACCTCCGCCACAAAAGGTCAGTAAGCTGTCGGAGTTGTTTGTAGTTCTGTCGTATTAGACTCCCGTCAGTCGTCACATTTCCAGTCGGGTAGTCAAGGTAGGTCGTCGTCATCATCAGGAAATCGTTCGGGGTGAGTGGCAGGTCGTCGCTGTGATCCAGCGGTACGTATGTCAAAGGTCTGCTGTTAGTCATAAATTCGGCTTCGGCCATTAGAGTTCGTAGTGTCTCTTCAGTGGGGAACTGTTCTTTAAGTGTAGCCCTGAGCGCTATTTTGACCGAGCGAACAAGGCGTTCCCAACAACCACCCATATGTGGAGCATTCGGGACAGTAAACTTCCATTTAATTGAGCGGACAGAGCTGAACCGTTCTAGCTCGGTTTGATCAATCGCAAGTACTGCTTTTCTCAGCTCTTTGTCAGCCCCTCTAAAGGTAGTTGCGTTGTCAGACCACATTTCCTTGGGTGATCCCCGTCTTGAAACAAAACGACGTAGTGCCATTAAAGCACTCGCTGTTGTCAGATCGTGGACCAGTTCAAGATGAAGAGCTCTTACAGTAAGACATGTAAATAGAGCTGCATAACGCTTCTCGTGTCGTCTGCCAACTCTGACCGTCACAGGTCCGAAATAATCAAGACCCGTGTATGTAAAAGCCCTACCTTTAGGCTCCAATCTTATGCCTGGTAATTGTCCCATAAGGGGTGGTACTGATTTGGCTCGTCTGTTCTTGCACTCTTGGCAATAGTTCCACACTGACTTCACTGCATTTCGTCCCTTAACAATCCAGAACTTTTGTCGTAGGTTATTCAAGACCAGTTCTCGGCCTACGTGAGCAGCGTCCTTATGGTACTGGAGCATGAGCAGCAAGGTGTATCTATCCTTCGGGTGCAAAATGATCGGGTGCTTTGTGTTTTCGTCAATGGCTGCACGCTCAATTCTCCCACCCACGCGAAGTAGACCGTCAGCATCTACATAAGGCGTCAATGGGCGAAGACAACTGGAGTTGCTCACTGCGCCATTTCTTATTACGTCACGTATGTCCGTGGCATACGTTCTCCTCTGACTCTCTTTTATCCAGATTGTTTCCGCCGTAGACACCTCTTGAGAGGCCAACTCTCCAGTCCGCCTGTCTCCGGCATATTTGAGATTATGAAGGAATCTTTGTACCCAGGCCGTGCTCCGTATTAGACGCCAATACATGGAAAAACGCTGGTCATCAGGCAAAGACTCGCTTAATGTGACTAATGAGAGCGGGCACACCAGCTTTAGCTCGTCATCGTGGTCGTCAAGGCACACATTTTCCTTGTCTTCCTGTGGCCATTCCGTTTCGTGTCTGTGTAGAAACTCGGGCCCTAAAAGCCACCTGGTACCTTCCGTCAGTACATCACGTGTCGCGTCGTCGGCAGGATTCATACCTAAAGGGACCCACCTCCAGTTATGAGGTGACGTAAGTTCCGTTATTTCACTGATCCGATGGGCTACAAAGGGTTTAAATCGACCTGTGTCTGATCTTATCCAACTGAGTACCGTCTTTGAATCGGACCAAAACCAAGTCTTCGAAATTTTGGTTGACGGAGAGCGAACGTATCTTCTCAGGACATTGGCGAGTCGTGCTCCCATGATGGCAGCCTGAAGCTCTAGACGAGGAATACTTAACATCTTAAGGGGTGCAACTCTTGCGCGGGCCATAATAAAGGACACGATCCAGGTGCCGGACATAGTCGCTCGCCGTAGGTAGCCGACAGCACAGAATGCCATAGAGCTGGCGTCACAAAATATGTGCAGTTCGACAGGACCATCCCTGTCGCAGTCGTCTGTCATCATCCACCTTGGCACTACAACTCTTTGTACGGAGAGCAGTTCGTTTAGCCAGACCTGCCATCTGACAAATACAGAGGCTTCAATCTCATCGTCCCAGCCTATCTTAGACTTCCAGACATCCTGGAAAATTATTCTAGCCTTAACAGTCAGATAGAGAAGAAAGCCAAGGGGATCAAACACAGACATAAAGAGTCGTAGCACTTCTCTTTTAGTTGGCCTTTTTTCTCCAGTCACGAGTTTCTCTTCCACTTTATGAAGTTTTAGTCGGTACGTGAAGTTGTCGGTTTCTGGATCCCAGTTGACCCCAAGAACACGTTCGAGATGTTCTCCCTCTACGTCTGATAGAAACTTCAACCCACTGGGCGCTAGCTTATCTTGGTGTAGGTGTCTCAGAAGTTGCTTGGAGTTCGACATAAAATTTCTCATGTTGAAGCCCCCTAGAGAGTGGATTCGAACCACGTCGTCAGTTATCCGTTCCGCGTCACTCTCGCTGTCTACAGACATGATGAAATCATCAACGTAGTGATGGTCTATTATAGCCATAACAGCGTCCGGGTGGGTTGACTCAAACCTTCGTGCATTTTGATTCTTTATATATTGCGAAGCAGATGGAGAGCATACCGCACCGAAAGTCATAACGTTCATTACATATTCACTGCCGTCCCAAAGTAGACGCTGCGCTTGTCTGTCTTCTTCCCGTATAAGCACGCGGTGGAACATCTCTTGAATATCCCCCATGATTGCTATCTTGCCACAACGAAACCCTAAAAGGACTCCCGGTAGGGATGTAAGTAAGTCCGGTCCGCTAAGCAAGAAGTCGTTCAAACATTTACCCATAGATGGCGCTGCGCATTCTTGAACAATGCGAAGTTTATTTGGTTTGTTGGGGTTAAAAACAGCAAAATGAGGTAAATACCAGATCTTGTCGCTTTTTACCTTTTTCTCTTCGTCAGTCAATTTAAAAAAGTACCCCTTCTGTAGATTTTCTTCAAACTTTTCTTGATAACGAATTGCAAACTCTGGAAATCTTCTCATCTTCCTTTCTACGCCGTCCAGGCGTTTGCGAGTGACTGGGTAGCTATTAGGCATCACAGGATTGTCAGCACGCCAAAGAAGCCCGATTTCCCAGCGATCACCTACCAGTTTAGCCGTCTTCTGCATGATGTCGAGCGCCCTCGTATCCTCCCTGGAGCGCGGAGTGTCGAAATTCGGTTTGGTACCAAAACCTTCGGTGGAAAACGTGCGTCTGAAGGCTTCGTTCAGCTCGTTACATTCGCAGACGTGCATCACGGCGGCGCTGTCAGGTGTTGCGCCGGGCAAGGTACCGTGAATAATATAGCCAAGCTTGGTGAGGGAGACGATCGGTGCGTTTTTCGGTCCCTGAATTACCTGGCGCGTCACAATAAGGTCGATGATGTCGTGTCCTATTAGTAGCATAGGTCGGGCACAATTAGTCGCGTCAATATTTACAATATAGTCGGTCAAAAAGTCCCAGTTATGTGCAAGTTTTTTGTAGTTACATTTGTACATTGGTAGAGATAAACTATTTACAGAATTAACATTAGATAGCTTAAAAAAATCAGCACTATTTACACCGCGCACATCAAAATTAGCTGGTAGCTAGCCAGGCGGGCTTAGAAAATGTCGTATCACCAACTAAACTGAGTCTTACAAGTTGACCCCAACAAAGTGTCCACCCCGACGTGGTATTGTTCTCGTTGCCCCCGACTGGGGGACGACCCCGAGGCGTCGTAGCCTCCTTGACGTGGCTGCTTCCGCCGCCCATTACGATTAGCGGGTCCTTGGGCTGGGCAAAGGGCCCTTGGCAGCCGCTCCAGCCCCGGCTGGGGCGAGCAACTGCTGGATCACTCCCTTAGCTTGCACGAGGTCGCTCTGGGAGGGCACAGCGGTGGTGTTGGCGGCAATGGGGGTGGCGGAAGCGGGGGCTAGGGGCCTCTTCCTCCTCCGACGGGTTCGTCACTTGAGACTGACGTCCAGCTAATATGGCTTCTTAACTCAGTGCTGCCACATCAATCACAAACAGCCTACCGTTAAAAGGTCATCTTTGCTACCACAAACGATCGTCTCACGAGTACAAGCGAGTGTCACGCCACCACCGGTTTCACCCAGGTACGAATACCTGACGTTTGATCCAAATAAATTTTAACGATCTATGTAAACTTATCTCGAGCTGGTATTGGTCGTGTTTTTAATGACGCTCCTATATAAATGATCCTAGACCTACTAGTACATTGCCGCTTTTGTGGGATTATATTTCACAGTGTTCTGTCAAAAAAGATCGGTGGGCTACATCTAGGATCATATGTCTATGATAATGTAATATGCCCCTTTGTTTTGTGTTTTGTGATGACTTATTTAAAGAAGTTAAACTTTGACGTAATCAATAAATGTGTTACGTGATTGAATTGAACTTCTTCTATTGTTTATAGTCTGAAACTTTATTTTGATAATTTTATTTTTGGATTTATTTTCCGCAAACCATTATTTTTTATTATTTATGTAAGTATGTTGGTTTACCTATTCTTCAAAACTTTTTTTTTAATTTTAGAACTCAGCTTTATTTGTCTAGCGAGGTCGCCGGCCGCTCTGTCAAGTCTTCCTTTTCGAAAGCTTTTTTTCATCAACTATGGCCCTTGGCATCATCAGAATCTCACCTGATTTAAAATGACCATATATCTAACTAGCTGACTTACATAGTACACTTAGTCATCATATCAGAACGACCACTGTTGGACAAAGGCGTCCCCCAAGAATTTCCACGACGACCGGTCCTGTGCTGCCCGCATCCAATGGCTTCCCGTTATCTTCACCAGGTCGTCGGTCCACCGCGTGGGAGGCCTTCCTACGCTAAGTTTTCCGGTGCGCGGTAGCCACTCGAGAACTTTACTGCCCCAATGGCCATCTGTTCTAGTTCACTGCCACTTCAGTTAAGCGATTCTGTGAGCTATGTCGATTCTCCTGTGGATCTCCGCATTACTGAATCGTTCGCGTGATCACCCTAATTACGGGAAGGCTCGAGCCCCTCGGTAGGGACGTATATGAGCTGATATGATGATTAGTATTGGAATATTTCATGCTTTTCCTGTTTTCCCATTGAATAGTGATCATTTTTTCCCATCAATATGACCATGAATATAACTTCGCTGATCTTCCCAAACAAGTATTTAGGTAGGCATACCATCATATAAGCTGATATACGTCCCCAACGAGGGGCTCGAGCCTACCCTGAATTACGGCGATCGGGCCTTAGACGACCACGCTGGCCCAGTGCGGTTTGGTCGACTTCACTCACAACCTGCTAGTTTCTACGCAGGCGTGTGCAGGTTTCCTCACGATGTTTTCCTTCACCGTAAGAGCGTTGGATAAACGTACATTTGAAATCTAAATTCAAAATCACGTACGTGGCAGGTTCGAACCACGACCTCCCGGACAGGAGGCGGCGGCCCTAGCCATTACACCACCGACTCTCTTCCATACCAACATGCCAAGGCATACCAACCTGTCCCTAAATGAAGAATCCTATTTCATTCTTTAGGTAAACCTCGCATGCTCTTTCTGGAGCGAGCGGTCGTGGAGTTGTTTAACTTGCGTGATCACGTCGATCACGTAGTTTAACTGACCCGCAACATGTTAATTACTGTATCGGTTTGACTGTCAGTGATATTTTTCTTGACCTTATCGTGCTACTCGTTGCACGCTAAGCCGTTTATGCCACCAGTTGCTATCACTAGATGGCAAACCACAAGCCGTGTCAGAAGCCTTATAGGCGACTTGAAACAACAAGCCGTGTCAGAAGCCTCAAAGGCGACTTGAAACAACAAGCCGTGTCAGAAGCCTTATAGGTGAATTGAAACAATAAGCCGTGTCAGAAGCCTTTTAAGTGACTTGAAACAACAAGCCGTGTCAGAAGCCTTATAGGTGACTTGAAACAACAAGCCGTGTCAGAAGCCTTATGGTGACTTGAAACTACAAGGCGTGTCAGAAGCCTTATAGGCGACTTGAAACAACAAGCCGTGTCAGAAGCCTTATAGGCGACTTGAAACAACAAGCCGTGTCAGAAGCCTTATAGGTGACTTGAAACAACAAGCCGTGTCAGAAGCCTTATAGGTGACTTGAAACTACAAGGCGTGTCAGAAGCCTTATAGGTGACTTGAAACTACAAGGCGTGTCAGAAGCCTTATAGGCGACTTGAAACAACAAGCCGTGTCAGAAGCCTTATAGGCGACTTGAAACAACAAGCCGTGTCAGAAGCCTTATAGGTGACTTGAAAACTTCTGGTTGGGGGTTTGCCACAGACCTAAAACTTCCACCAATCTGGACTTGGGCCCCGCGTTTGAAGTACTACCTATTGCCCGCGGCTTCGCCCGTGTGGACATCTTTAAGGGGGATGACTATCTTTGAGGGTGAGTGGTGGGAAGCGGCTTGCGATCGTAGAAACGAGTTTTCTCCAGATCCCTCAGGAACTATGTCGGGCTATTCTGATGAGCAATCTATGTCACTTCCAACCCCCTCAACCAATTTTATACAAAAAAACACTTCAATCCGTTGCTCCGTTGCGACGCCCGCGCCGACGTGCACAATCGTGGAAATGAGTTTTCTCCAGATCCCACGGGAACTATGTCGGGATATGCTAATTAGTTATTTTAGTCATAAATCTTATCTATAATATAAAAATGAACCCCTATTTCTCCTGGTCACGCTATAACTTGAGAACGGCTGGACCGATTTCGCTAATTCTTTTTGCAGTGCAGTGCAGTGCAGTGCAGTGCAGTGCATTGCAGTGCAGAGTAGGGTAGGGTAAGGTAGGCAAGGTAGTGTAGTGTAGTGTGAGGTGGAATGAAGTGGTGATAGTCATAATTATCATCCGAAGGACGTCCACTGCTAGACAAAGGCCTCCCCCAAGGATTTCCACGACGACCGGTCCTGCGCTGCCTGCATCCAGCGGCTTCATGCAACCTTCACCAGGTCATCGGCCCACCGCGTGGGAGGCCTGCCTTCGCTACGTTTTCTGGTACGCGGTTGCCACTCGAAAACTTTACCATCCCAACATCTGTTCTACGAGCTATATTGTGCCCCGCTCACTGCCACTTAAGTTTAGCAATTCTGAGAGCTATGTCGGTTACTTCTATTCTCAGTGATCTCCTTAGTGATTTCCGAAACTCCGAGCACAGTAGGCTCCATTGCCCTTTGGGTGACGTTGAACCTTCTTACGATGTTATAGTACCTTATGTTTTTCCAGCGAGAGACACCTACTTAGCGCACCAAAATGCCTTACATTCGAATGCCAGAACACGTCGATTTGCACATAGATGCTCAGGAACAATGGCTGAAATTGATATATCAGGCCGAACAACTGTTACATGAGGATGGCGAGTTGCAGGTACTACCGGAGATATGCTGTATATCCCTTCAAGTGGGGATATCACACGCGTCGCCGGGGCACACGCGGGGAGAGTAATTTGGTCGCACGGTAGTCCATTTGGCGCTTTGCCGATATCCAAGGTTTTCTCTGTATTTAAACCTATAAAAAATAAAAACTAATTACTGTTGTAGTTAGCTAATGAAATCTTATTTTTATCTTAACAATATAATTTAAACAAAGATTCCATTTTTTTTTGCTTTTTTTTAAAAGTTTGTATGAAATCTAAATTCACGGAAAACCGCCCATTAGTGTGGACATGACTTGTATCTAGTTCTACATTAACATCAGGAGTCGGTCCTGCGCTGCCCGCATCCATCAGCTTCCCGTACTCGGATCTAATTCTGTCTCCGACTTAGCCTTTTTTAATATCCACAATTGACAAGCTTTGGCATCATTTCATCTGGCGATGATGCCGAAGATGGAAGTGGGCTCACCAAAATTCCCCAACGCCATGTGAAACGCCCATCTTATCTTTAAGCCGAAACACATCAATGCTCTTAAAATTGATGTTTGGCGACAAGACTTAGATAAGATGGTGGTCGTTAGCCAGGCGGACTTGGAAAATGCCCTACCAATAATTAAACCAAGTCTTACAAAATTAGACTGCGCCGAGAATCGATTCCGCGACCTCCCTGTGTGAAGCGAATGGACTATTCATAACGCCCCGGTTGCGGCTTGTTAATAAATTTGTTACTTCTGTCACTAACGTTTTTGGTTTGGGCTTCATTCAATCAGCTCTTAGCCGCCGCCTCTCCCCTTTGATCCTATGAAGACTGGTCCTACTCTGCCCGCATCCAACGGCTTCCCGCTATGTTCCTCCGATCATGGTCTCTCTTTTTAGGTAAAGTATATTATATACAGTATGAACACTCCCTGCCGCTCTTTAGATTGCGACCTCACCCCTCGTCACCCAGATTGATACTGGTTGGTTACAGTTTGGCTGTCCAACGTATAGGATTTCGCCACCATTTTGTTTGTTCCGTCATTCCTTTTTTGGAATGTCATTTCTGGCCCGTTTTATGAAGTGTCCAGGGTGTGCTTTAGGTCATCCTCTTTCATCAGATTTTAACCGTACTTCTAGGCGAAAGCCAAGCTGGGCCTCCGTTTGAAGGACCGAAAGCTACCTTCAGAAGTCTTGGGTAGAAACTATGTGCAATACTGCAATTTGATTAACAAAATGTACGATGCGTATCTCAAGAATGTGCAGTTGCAACGAGCTGGATATATGATGGAAGTGATTAGCGTTTTGATAATGCGGTTAGTAGGCATTACTATTATACTATTTACGAATATAAAACTAGTGCCTCTCTGCTCACTTGGCACGAGGCGAAGTGGCAGGAGCACCTCCAGCGGAAGCACTGTCGGCTGGAGTTCAGTGCGACTGGGAGAGAAGGCGTCAGACTATCCGGACATTATCGAGGAGGACTGCTTTCTGCATTGCTGCAATTATTAGTCTGCATCGGAGTTCCAGCCGCCTTAGCTGACTATTCTTGTTACTATTATTTACTATTAATATTATTATTTATTTAACAGACAACATGGGTCCATGATAGATATTATGTTAGTAAACTTATTGACTATGTTAGTAAAACAAGAAAAATACAACTAAGTGAAACAATACACGTCCAGCTGATGAGGTATACTGCTCAAATGAAACTCCTTGGATAATTACAATGTGAATACTTATTTATTCTGTTAGCACAACTTCACACTTCAATGACAGAATCACAACTACCGACTTTTTCAAAAAAGAATCGTTAGGAGCGCATGAACAAAATATCAGGAAAGAATGTAAATACAGCGAATGAATTCATCAAAACCATAGATTTTTACTTTTTAAACACGATGCACACGTGAGAAACCATAGATTTTACTTTTTACCCACAATGCACTGTAACAACTCGTCCATCCTGATACATGTTTACGTCCTCGTGAACATTAAAATTTAAAATAAACAATAATTCAAAAACACTGTGCTTAGATATAAAATATTATAGTATGCGATACTTATGTAAATACTTTGCATGATGAATTTAATGTTTAAGTATCGAGGAATAAATAAATAAATAAATAAATAAAGCCTTTATTTTCCAAACATTCATGCAACATAAAAGATTTGTAAATTAACGTTGATTTCTTCATTTTCACAGTGTAAAATTGTAGAAGAGAGCATCAATAAAAGCTCATGCAACTTTAATAACATTTCATAATCTTAGAAATAATAAAATCTTAAAAATTCATTGTAAATTATAAAAACATCTGTGAGATTAAAATCTTAAATAAAAATATAATTAGAATATAAAATAAAGAATATTGATTTCATGCAATTAATTTTAAATTTCATTCTGAATAAATCATGCTAAAAATGTCTTAGTTTGTTAGTAATTATGTAAGTCTCATAAATGTCTTTTTTCAATTAAGTACTCAGTTTAGTTTGGATACCCAGAGTTGGGTGAAGGCCTCCTCCATGTTCTTCCAGCGTTGTCGGTCCCTCGCTATACTGGTCCAGTTCTTGCCTGCCACTTGCACGATGTCGTCGCTCCAGCGCTTCCTTTGTCTTCCGCGTGCTCTCGTTGCGTCTCTCGGATACCAGTGAAGCACGCGCTCGCTCCAGCGTCCATCTGTTACTCTAGCAATGTGTCCCGCCCACTTCCATTTCAGTTTGCAAGTCGTTTGTACAATATCCATTAGTTTTGTGTTTTCTCGTATCTCTTCACATCTTACTCTATCCCTTAACTTTATCCCAAGCATTGATCTCTCTGCAGTCCTTTGAAATGTTCTTAATTTTCTAGCTAGCTCTACTGTGAGAGACCAGCACTGGCAGCCATAGATTGCTGTTGGAAGTATTGTATTGTCCATTAGTTTCTTTTTGAGTGGAGTAGGCATTTTGCTCTTGAATACTTCTTTTTTTGACCAGTATTTCTTCCAGGATATGGCAATTCTTCTGTCTATCTCTTTGGTAATGGCGCTTTCGAATGAGATGATCTGGCCTAGGTATATATATTCTTTTACATACTCTATGGTGCCGCTTTTTAAGTTCACAGGTATTTCCTCTCCGTTGGTCATGATCTTAGTTTTTGTAATGTTCATGTAGAGTCCCGCGTTGCTGCTTTCTGCGTCTAGCATTTCAAGCATTCTCTTTATCTCCTCATAGTTTTCCGACAAGAGTACTATGTCATCTGCAAATCGAAGGTGTGACAGGAATTTTCCATTAATATTAATGCCATAGCCTTGCCAGTCAAGCTTTCTAAATATTGACTCTAGGAGAGCTGTGAAAAGTTTAGGTGAGAGTGGGTCCCCTTGCTTTACGCCTCTTTTTATAGCAATAGAGTTGCCGACTTGTTCTAGCTTTATCTTCGCGTTAGCTTTCAAGTATATTGTTTTGATGACATTTAGGTATTTTCTGTTTATTCCTTGCTCTTCTAGGCTTTCCCACAGGTATGAGTGGGAGATAGAGTCGAAGGCTTTCGTGTAGTCTATGAACGCCACGTATAGGATTTTTCTATATTCATTGTATTTCTCCAGTATTTGTGTAACTGTGAAAATGTGGTCAATGGTAGAGTAGCCCTGTCTAAATCCGGCCTGTTCACAGGGTTGTTGCTCTTCAAGGCATTGCGTGATGCGGCGGAGAATTATAGATGAGAATATCTTGTAAAGAGTCGGTAGCAAACTAATGGGTCGGTAGTTGTCTATCAGTTTTGGATCTCCTTTTTTGTAGAGCAGCGTTATTACCGAGCTTTTCCATTCTTCAGGTATTGTTTCTTGTTCTATTATCATATTAAAAAGCATAGTTAGGTGTCCCGTGAGTGGCTCTATCATGGCTAATATAGTGTCGTTTGTTATTTGGTCTGCTCCTGGACTTTTATCCTTTTTAAGTCGGGTTATGGCATATTCAGTCTCTCTTGGGAGTATTTCTGAGATCATTTCTTCGTTTTCGGTAATGATTGTTTCCTGGTCGTCTGTAGCAGAGTAGAGTTGTCTATAAAATTCTGTAGCTGTTTCTATAATGCTGAGTCTACTTGTGGCGCTACTTCCATCGGTTTTCCGTAGAGTCTGTATCCATTCCTTGTGATGGTCAAAAATTCTGTATGTTCTTTTTGTAGAGCTTCTTATCTCCAGTTCTTTCTCTAGTGCTTGTATTTTTTTCCTTCGTTTATTTTCTTTTATTTTTTGGCTAATTTTTTTGTGAAGTTTCTTTAGTCTTTTTCTTTGTTCTTTTGTTCTTTTTGTGTATCTTTTCAGAATGTTTCTTTCTTCTATCATTTTTTCGATATTTTCACAAATTATGTTTTTATTCAGATTTTTTTCTCGATTTCTTGGTAGCTCTTTTATACATTCTTTGACTTCATGTATAGTTTTTGTGTAATTTTCTTGTATTAATTTTGTATCTATTTTTTGAATTTTTTTCGCTATCATATTCTTCATAGACTCTTCTTCGATGGGGGTAAAACTTTTTGATTTCAAACCATACGCTGCTCTGTTTTTCTTTATAGGTATATCAATATTGTAGGCTACTCTTACTAGCCTGTGGTCGGAAGAATAACTGGTAGAGATGACTTCATTATTCTGAATTCTTTTTCGGTTTTTAACTAAGATGAAATCGACTTCGTTTTTAATCGACCCGTCTGGTGAAAGCCATGTCCATTTACGTTTTTGTTTCTTTTTAAATAGCGTATTTGTGATTGTGAATTTATTTTGCAAACAAAATGATATTAGTAGGCGCCCTCTATCACTTCTTTCTCCATACCCGTAAGGGCCGCATATCATACTTTCCTCTTGCAACGGACATCCTATTTGCGCATTGAAGTCTCCCATTAATATTGTGTCTCTACTAGTACCATCGAGCGCTTTTTGTAACTGAAGATAAAATGCTATTATTTCCCTTTCTTGGGTTTCTTTGTCTTTCTTTTTTGATTTTTCGGTAGGGGCATATATTTGAATGAGATTTATTATCTTATCTCCAAATTTTAAGTCCAGTCTCGCAACGCGATCTGAAATTGTTTGGAAGTCTAGAACATTTTGTTTAAGGTAAGGTTTTATTAAAAATCCCACCCCATTTCTTCCTTTTTTGTCTCCTCTATACATTATTATATATGTATCATTTTCCATAATATTCTGTCCTTCTATTTTAACCTCAGATATTCCGATTACATCCCAGTTTATTTTATTAATAGCGAATTCCAATTCTATTATACGTGATGGCGATTTTAGGGAACGAACATTGTATGTGCATATCTTTAATACTGTTTCTTTCTCTATTTTCCTTGGTTTTCCTGTTTCTTTTATATTCTTTTCATTATTTTTCCATGGAGGGTTTTGGTCTTTATCTCCCGCGGCGACCACCCGAACTGGGAGACATGGAGAGGGATGTTTTCGTTGCTAGTTGTCTTTATTTTCTTGCAGGAATCTTGTAATATCATATTTGTTTTTCTTTGTACGTTGTTTGCTTCCGCTTTGTTGAACTTGCTTTTCCAGCTCCGAATCTACAGTTACCACATTACTTTCGGGTGAGTTTGAAAGAGTCCTTTTCTTTGATTTATTTACTGAAGTCAAATCTTCGCTTTTTCTTTCTCTTTTATCCGGTAAAATGACTATTTTATCGTATTTCAAGATAGCCCTTTTTCCTTGGTTTCTTTCTTCTAGTAGTTTCTCTTGTAATTCTTTCCTTTTGTTTAGTATAGATTGTGGGAAATCTTCTTTGATGTAAGACTCGGTATTTTGAAGGCATTTCTTGTTTTTTAACAGTTTTATTTTCGTTTCCATTGAAGTAAAAGTTGCAAGAATAGGCCGCACAGTTTTTCCTTTTTTCCCTATTCTTCTTAGACTTTCAAGGTCGTTACTCTTGCAGCTTATTTCCATTTTCGTGTTTATAAAGTCTAACAGATTTTTTCCTAATTGCTGGTAGCTGTTCTCTTTCTCTTCTATGCCAAAAAATATAAGATTCTTTTTCCTTGCGTTTCTCTCTAGGTTGTCGATAGCTTTTTGTTGATTTTCAATTTTTTCTTCCAATTGTTGGTGTTTTAAATCCATGGTGTTAAATTTTTCATTAATATTTACATTTATTGTCTTTATTAAACTTTCCTTCATTTCCCGCATTTCCCTTTTTTGGTCCAACATCTCTTCTTGTATTTGATTCAGGATTTTTGTGATTTCCTCCATAGTGGAAAGTGAAAAGCAAGCGCCCTCTGTATTTGTTTTATTGCGATTCAATAGTTCGACGTTTAAGCGCCCTCTGTATTTGGTGTGTTGCAACTCGTTGCTATGCTAATAGTCTTCACCTGTCTGCCCATCGATCTGTGAGCGATCGGTGTGCTAAGGTACTTGGCGTGGTAGTATTGTAGTTTTTTGATAGATGGCGCTGTTACTATGTTGGAGCTGAGGATATTACGCAGTTATTATTTGACAATTTGTAGGTTATTTATCACAATTTCATCAAAAACACCTTTTTTGCACTTTCACTTTTAGGTATTTGTTGTTTCTTTGTCCTTTTATTCGATGTTTTTGCTATTTGAATGTTTTGTGTGTTTCTCTTTTACAAAAATGGTTGTATTTGGTATTGGTTATTTTAAGCTTTAACAGTTTATTCCGTTTATTTAAGCACTGTTATTTATATTTTCCACTTAAACTTTGCTTGGGTCTTTAGATTTATTCACTTGGTTTGCACTGTTTTCCATTTTCACTATTATTAATCGTCGTTTATTATAGGAGCCGAAGTAAAGATTGCCTGCCGCAACTACCCTCACGGCCACTTACCCCTCACGGCCACGGTATCGAGGAAAGTATACACTAAATTAAGGCGCATATTGCGCTCGGTAAAATAGCACGTTGTACTTGTCACATGTTATACAATTATAGAGAACACGAAATCAACATTAGACATTTCGCTTTATGAGTTTAACGTTAAAACAAGTAGAGAAATACATATTAAATAAGGGCACACGTTGCACCCAGTAAAAAGTACACGTTGTACTTGGCACACATTGTGCATAACAGACATAAATAGGTTGCGCACTTTGCGCTAAGCACACTTTGTGCTTCACATAATCGCGCGTTGCGCTGTGCACACTTTGTGCTTCATATAAACGCACGTTGCGCTATGAATATTGTGCTTAATATAAGCGCACGTTGCGCTAAACACACACTGTTCAACATAGGTGCGCGTTACGCGATACCCACATAAGCACATATTGTGCTGCGCATAATCATGCGATGCGCGGTGCACACCTTGTGCATCAAAACAAATACATTGTGTAATTGGCATTAAGTTGTTAACGATATTTTTCTCTAATAAATCAATGTTCAGGAGAATCATAACACTTTGATGTATTAAAAAAAACAACATAGTTATACATACGCGTAATAACCAGATGACGTTACTAATAACGTTCAACCGCTCCTTATCTTAAGGAGTTACTCGTAATTTTCTAGACCACTTTTAATTTTGATTTGTTTTGATCTGTATCTTAACATTTTCTGTAATTTTATTTATAACTTACTACGATTATTAGTCCATTAATTAATCCAAAGTAACCTCTAATAATCAACTAGAATCAGATGATCCATCACTTTCTCTGTTGTTAAAACACATCCATGGGAAAATTCGATCTACGGCAAAGACACCTTTATAAGCACTACTTCCCTTTTTTGTGATGGGAGTGTCAACAACCTCATACCTGTCGTTTTCCAAAACTTTTGTAATTTTGTAAGGACCTGATAGCTTAGGCAACAATTTTCTGCTTTTACCTGTTGTATGACTTGTTCGTTCGACTCGAACTAAATCCCCTATATGATACTTTCTAGCTTCCTTCCTTTTCCTATCAAAATCCCGTTTTTGTTTTTCTTGTGATTTGTTAACGAATTCGTTGACTTCTGATCTTATCTTTACAATATGATCAGCTCTATTAGAATCGTCAACGGATGAAACAACTACAAGGTCACTCAAAACATTTGTCTGTGGACAAACGTTATCTTCAAAAATATCGGGGTTATCTACTTCATTAGGTTGCCTTAAATCTTCAATACAATTTGGCTCACGTGGGAATTGGATCTGCGTGTCTACTGTCATCTCACTGGATTTATTACTACCGTCGTCGGTATTCGAAATGCCAGTTTCGGTTATATCAGGTTGAATTTCCGATACGAGATGACCATCTTGAGAATTAGTTAGTTTAAGACCAAACAAAATCTCCGACGGAGATTTACCTGTTCCACTGTTAACAGTGTTGTTTAGTCCCCATTGTACTTGCAATAATCTTTCATCCCATAGCCTCTCGTCCAAACCATGATTTTGTGCCGCTATGGAATCTAGGATTGTTCTATTGTACCTCTCCACCTGGCCATTAGCACGTGGAGAGGCTACCGCGTTCTGAATATGTTTTATACCTAGTTCCGACGTAAAGCCTTTGAATTTGGAACTGGTGAACGAAGTACCTCTATCACTGATCAGTCTAACCGGCAATCCAAATGTACCAAAATAATCTCTCAACACATTAATACTCGTACTAGATTTGGTATTTTTCACCGCCTTCAGAACAATGAACTTTGAATATGAATATATAATAACAGGAATATAGGCATTCTTTCGCTTACTCGGTACAAACGGACCGACGTGGTCAATATGAATAGTGTGGAAGGGTATAGGGATTTTCGGTATGGGGTGAAGGAATCCTTCCTTTTTACCAGCGGGGACCTTATTGTGCGCACACTCAAGACAGGAGTTGACATACTTTTTAACGATTTTTCTCATACGTGCGAACCAGTAATGTTGTTTTATACGCTCATACGTCTTTTCAAACCCAAAGTGCCCAATTTCGTCGTGATTTTTCCGTAAAATTTGCCATCTACATCCTTTTGGAACTACCCAGCGTAATCCTTCGTCTGTATTCCTGAAGACTCGATCCCTTTTCAAAATAAAATTCTTGCGTATCTCAACAATGTCATTAAATTCAGGGTTTGATAATATGTCTTTAATGCGGTTTATTTCCGAATCATTTGATTGCACCGTTACTAACCAATCATTTTCAATCGACATAACATCAAAACTTTCTATAGCTTTTATAACTCCTATTTCATCAGCGTTTGACGGATTTCTACTTAGAGTATCCACATGTATCATTTTGTCACCGGACCTATACAGAATATCACAATCATATTCTTGAATTACGCTCCACCATCGAGCTACGCGCGGAATCATATCCCTTTTAAGAAACGTTCTCTTAAAGAATTACAATCTGTTACGATAGTAAATCTTAGACCAAGTACATAATGCCTAAATTTTATTAAAGAAGCTATGACCGCCAGGGTCTCCAACTCGTACGATGAAAAATGTGACTCCTCCGGCGAGGTTTGACGGCTGTAGTAAGCAATTGGTTTTAACGCAGTCTCATCTTGTCTTTGCATCAATATTCCACCTACTCCATGCTTACTCGCATCCGTATGGATTTGCGTTTCAGCTGTAGGGCTATACAAGGCTAAAACAGGTCTCGATGTTAAAATATTTTTCAATTCTTGATAGGCTTGGCTTTGTTCCTCACCCCAAGACCACGGTATGTCTTTCTTGAGCAGATGGTTAAGAGGTCTGGCAATTTGTGCAAACCCTTTTATGAAACGTCTAAAGAAACTCGCCAGTCCTATAAATTGCCTGACGTTGTGAGTATCTTTTGGTACGGGAAAACCATTCACAGCGTCTGTTTTATGCTTGCCTGGCTTGACACCTTCTCTGGATACTTCAAACCCCAAGTAGTCCACTTTGTGTCTGAAGAAATAACATTTTTGTGGCTTAAGTGTTAAATTTGCTAACCGAAGCTTATCGAACACATGACGCAAGCGTGTCATGCCCTCATCGAAATTTCTCGAGGGTACTAAAATATCATCCATGTAAGCCAACGCCGTGTCGAACCTAGCATTGCCCAATACTGCATTCATCGCCCTCTGAAATACTGCCGGAGCATTGGCTAGTCCAAATGGCATTCTATTATACTCAAATTGGCCATCTGGGGTAATGAATGCCGTCTTGGGCTTAGAGTCCTCGCTAAGAGGTATCTGGTAATATCCAGACGCCAAGTCAAGGGCACAAAAATAGTCGTTGCCTGATAACCGATCAATCTGATCCTCTATACGTGGAATGGGATATCGTTGCTTAACAGTTTTATTATTTAATGCACGATAATCCACGCATAAGCGCTTATCACCAGTCTTTTTCTTTACCATTATAATTGGTGACGCGTATGGAGAAGACGACTCTCTTATTATATCGTGACGCAACAAATCACCTACCATAGACCTAACTTCAGCTCTTTCCGTATGACTCAAACGGTATGGCCGGTAGACAACTGATATTGTATCTTTGAGATGTATTTCCATAGTAGCTACATTAGTACAGCCTAGTTCCGACAAGTTCTTAGCAAAGCAATCACGGTATTCATTTACTAAAGTCAACAGACATTCCTTTTCCGCGTTGTTCAAAGTTTCTCCAATATTCAAATCTTCCAAATTAATCGGATCACAGGTATTATCTATTTTATTCACGCGTGCAAATTCTATTTTATTACATTCAAATTCTTTGTAATGTAAACCGCGAATTATAAGATCATTTTCTTTAAACTGGAGAAGTTTTCCTTGCACATTTAAAATAATAATAAAGCCAATACCCTTTTTCATTAAAACTTTTCCGCCTTTTACTTTATAATTAATTCGCTGACTATCTTCTATACAAAGTTCCCCTGTATAATCTGAATTCATAGCAACCTTAACCCTTGATTTGGCATATAAATATACCTTTACCATACCTTTTCAATTTTTGAGGATTAATTCAGGGAGTCATTAGATGACTAAAAAAAATAATAAAAAAAATCTCAAATTTGTAGGTTTCCCGGAATTATATGTTCACTGTAGCGAACACTGCCAAAGGAACTACATAGAATGTAAAAGTAAGGATATAAGTAATAAAACATGTGAAATAAGGAAAAAACAATTTTATTTTCTTAATCAGAGACAATTCATTATTACAACTTTTTAATAGCATTTCTTCATCTTCAGTGTTTTCCGGGTCTTTTCTTACTTCCTCCACGCTAGTTTTCTTGCTATTCTCATCTGTGCTTAATGGCATTTTTTCATCATCACAGTTTTCAGGCATATTTGTTGCAAACTCTATACCAGTTTTCTTGCTATTTTTATCTGTGATCAATAGCATTTCCTTATCTTTAAAGTGTTTGGGCTCTTTTGCTACATCCCTAACACCAGTTTTCTTCCTATTCCCATACGTGCGTAATGGCGTTCTTTTTTGATAGTTAACTTTTATAATTTCAGGAATATCATTATCTTCATTCTGGGATTCATCTTCATCATAATGGACTATCTATATTTAAGTTGAGAAGAGAAGAAGATAATGAGGGTACAGGTGATGAGTTGTTAGAGTGGGAAGCATGCAGTTCTAGCTCATTATCTGAGTTTTCACTTGTTTCTGAAATAGCATTTGGTCTAGGTACAAGTGCTAAGATTTTATCACCGCGCCCAGGTATTTTGCGCTATAAGAAAGCAAAATAAAAAGAAAAGTTAGCAAAAAACTGAAAACCACACCAAATATTGCAAATAGCAAATGATAGGGTTAGTCATTGGGACAATTGGCAATGTTCGCCACACTGAACATACTGGCAAATATACTTTTTACTGTGCATTTGGCAATGTTCGCCGTGACGAACAATTCCTTTAGTTGCAAAAAACCAATACATGTATTACTTTTGTTGAAAATAGTGTAGCGTTATTAGTTTCTTTATATCATAAACAATAAAAAAATATATAGTTGACTATCTAAAATGCATTGTAAACACATAAAAATAAATAATTACCTTGTGCAAAACACACCGTTGTCGTCTCGGCGCCATCTTTTCGACACAACTGACAGTTCAGTGTTGCCACAAGCAAACTTTTAACTGCCGTACATTTTGTATAAATAATAATATTATATTTGCCGAAAATTATGCACATAGCTCTAAAAACACTATCACCAGAATTTTACAAATTACGTGTTCGTCACTCCGAACATTGCCAAATTAAGGGCTAACACTGGCACTACCATGTAAATTAATAAGGGCACAAATCCTCAAATTAATACGTTTATCCTCATCACGGAACATTAAAGATCTTATAATTAAACTCTTGTCATTTTTAATGAACTCAATATAAGGATGTTCGGTTACTGTTTGTCCCACTAAAACTTGATAACTCATATAGCGATCATGAACTATCACCAACTCTACGTTCGCCTTAATATTTTCAATTATCAGCTCAACTTTACAAGTACCTATTGGCTTTATGATACAATTTCCAAAGCCACGTAAAGATGGTAAGTCTGCGACATTCCATTGCGTCTGATCTATTAAACGTTTGGCTACTGACTCTTGAATTAAAGTACATTGACTGCCAAAGTCGACATACCCACTTAACATCATACCGTTGACACTAACTTTCTTTTTGAACTTCTCGTCAACATTTTCATTGCCCATTTGAGCTAGTCATAATGTTTTCACCTCCTTTTTGTCCTTCCAAACTTCCCTGGTGCAGTTAGGATTATTATGACCTACTCTCATACATTTCTGGCACTTGACTATAGGCTTTTTGCAATTTGCGACCACATGTCCATATTCATGACAGATAAAACATTTTGGTGTTTGTTTAACAGAACCTTTTTTTTCTCGACTTCTGATTAAATTCAGAACTGGAGTTGGGCTTACCTTTTTCACGTTTCACGCCCCGTAGATAACCCAACAGTTTATCTGTATCCTCGAATCCAACCCCTTCTGCACTATACCTTACAGACCTATCATCTATTCCAAGGACAATGCAATCTATAGCATTTTTACCGGTTATATTACACCGATTCAATGCTATTAGTTTTTCATAGTAATACTCTTCTAAATCATCCCCAAATTTGGCCCTTATGTTTAACATGTCAGATAATAAACGACCATAATTTTCATAAACTGGAAATGCAGATTTAAGTTTCTCTTGCCACTCCTCCCAGGCATGCATGACAGTTGGTTGACCTTCATACCACCGTTTTGCAGTGCCTACAAGTTTTGGCAAAGCATAATGGACTGTTTGTTTACCGTCCCAACCATAAATTTCCGCACATTCATTCACTTTATTTAACCATGCAACTATAGTTTGGTTTTTGACTTTTGGATCAAACTCTGGTATAATATTAACAGATGACAATTTTTCCTTGGCGTGTGGGTTTATGTTTGCAACCGCTTGTAAGGTTTTACTTAACGTATTGAGAATCCTAATATCAATTTCGCTGGCAATGGGTGACCCTAATATTTCCTCTGATGACTTATGCAATTTATCTTCTATATTTTGTACAACATTTGCACTACAAGTTAAGTCACCATTTACATTGTTTAATTTTTCAGTCTCGACAGCTTTCGACTTATGACTGCTATGTACTACAGGATTAATCCTATTTGAGTCACGTGACACTCCATCATCCACAACACTAGGGGTATTATGTATATCTATGTTAGTGTTTACACTTGGAGATCGAGCATCACATGACCGTTTATCCTTAGTTAAATGTCCACTTCGAGATCGACTTCTTCCGCGAGCATACAACACTGCACGTGGCCGTTGTGCACTTCGCTTCCTGGACCTGTTACGCCGACGTCTATCACGGATAATTGAGTCTGACCTTGAGTGCGACTGCCTTGAACGCCGAGGCCTGTCTACTGCCACTGACTTCTTGCGGTGAGCCCGCGACTGCCTGCTACGAGACCGCGAGCGCTCTCTTCGAGAACGCGACCCATGTCTCGTCATGGATCGCGACCGTCTTCGGCGTCTCGATTCCGTTCCTCCAGGCATTGAGAAGTTGTTACAAGAAAATCTGGTTTTTCCACCAAGATAATTACATTTTCATACCCTTACTGGATCGAAAAAGTACGTGGCCATCCCACTTCTGATGATGAAACAATACACGTCCAGCTGATGAGGTATACTGCTCAAATGAAACTCCTTGGATAATTACAATGTGAACACTTATTTATTCTGTTAGCACAACTTCACACTTCAATGACAGAATCACAACTACCGACTTTTTCAAAAAAGAATCGTTAGGAGCGCATGAACAAAATATCAGGAAAGAATGTAAATACAGCGAATAAATTCATCAAAACCATAGATTTTTACTTTTTAAACACGATGCACACGTGAGAAACCATAGATTTTACTTTTTACCCACAATGCACTGTAACATAAGAAACCAATTAATATAGTAAACCCGCTCAGCGTGTGGGTGAATCAGGGCTGACACCCAGTGCTTCTGCAGCACACTCGAGTCTGTCTGCCAGCACCCTCAGGATGGTGTTTGTGTCGCCCAGCATTCTACTTCGGACCGAGTATTTTTTTGCGCAAACCCGTCTACTCGGGCTGCGGCAAACATGCCTGAAGCACTGCAGAACCTGGGCAACCACAACATCATCCTGAACACATTATTGTACTGGACCCGTAGGACATTGAAAGCCCGAAAGGTATAGCTAGCCCAAGGGCCGCTCGTTTAATATGATTGACCATATGATTTGAATAAAGTGACCTTCACATAATCTGTGCAATTAGCGAACCGGCGTGTCAGCATATTCCCGCGCATCGTCAATGCCCTACTTTCCCTCTCGATATAACAATCGTCTTTTAAATCTGTGGGGAAAATGTGCCCCAAATGTTTAAATTGGCTGACTCTTGACAGCTCCTCATCGTACAGTCTGATGGGAGGCACATGGCCAGTAGAAGTGCCGCGCGCCGCGAATACCATCACCTGACTCTTTTTACCCGACTGCGCCAGAAGGAGGGTTATGTTTTTCGAGAGTATGTATGTATGTTTGTATGTATAATTGTTTGGCACGCTCTGCAGCCTGAACGGCTGGATGGATTTTAGCTTGAGACGTGTCGTTAGATTAGTATTTACTGTGAGAGTGACACTGGGTATATCAAAATAAAAAAAACAAAATATCGGATTTTTGGCGCAAAATTCAAATGTTTGACACGTTCTGCAGCCTGAACGGCTCGATAAATCATAGCATGAGGGTTGTCGTTAGATACGTTTTTACTGTGAGAATGACACTGGGTATATCCAAATAAAAAAACAAAATGGCGGATTTTTGGCGCCAAATTCCAATGTTAGGCACGCACTGCAGCCTAACGGCTCGATAGATTTTAGTTTGAGGGGTGTCGTTAGATAAATATTTACTGTGTGAGTGACACTGGGTATATCAAAATAAAAAAAACAAAATGGCGGATTTTTGGCGCCAAATTCCAATGTTAGGCACGCACTGCAGCCTAACGGCTCGATAGATTTTAGTTTGAGGGGTGTCGTTAGATACATATTTACTGTGTGAGTGACACTGGGTATATCAAAATAAAAAAAACAAAATGGCGGATTTTTGGCGCCAAATTCAAATGAACTCATTCAATAATAAAACTAAAAAAATGAATAAAATAAAAAACGGTAATTTAAAAAACTAAAAAACCCGCCTGCGTTTCTGTGTAATTTGGAAATGAAAACCCCTAAAACAAGAAAGTCGTCATACCCGATTGCACTTAACTTAAGAAACATTGTAGCAGTCGGGACCCATCTAGAAATGGAGGCATAGTGAATTGAGAGCACATACCTATATTACATTGCAGATTACTCCAATATACTGACTAGACGGCTGACTTTCTAGAATGGGTCCCGACTGCTACAATTTTTCTTAAGTTAAGTGCAATCGGGTATGACGACTTTCTTGTTTTAGGGGTTTTCATTTCCAAATTACACAGAAACGCAGGCGGGTTTTTTAGTTTTTTAAATTACCGTTTTTTATTGCTGTTGTATTTGAGCCCGTGAGCAGCAACTCCCTCAGTGCGTCAGTTGTTAAATGTGATTCGCAGCGTGAAGGTTGAACGCAAATGATTGTCGTTCGCGCAGGTAGGGCCCTGCATGCCGCAACTTGATTAAAAATAAGACACTACGCACTGTTCAACTTAGATCATCATCATAACAGCCGAAGGACGTCCACTGCTGGACATAGGCCTCCCGCAAGGATTTCCACGACGACCGGCTCTGCGTTGCCCGCATCCAGCGGCTTCCCACGACCTTCACCCGGTCATCGGTAAGTGGGGACCTGCCAACGCTACGTTTTTCGGTACGCGTTCGCCATTCGAGAACTTTACTGCCTCAACTTAGATGCCGCGACCTATACTTACCTACTTAATAAATGAACTAAAAATGTTCGAAACTGGTTTCGTAGAGAAATTGGGTTCGACATTAGTTTTGTATGATAAGACTGGATAAGCCATCGAGTTAATGTGAGTAAGTAAGAGGAAAACAGAATCTAAGTAGGATTAAGTAAGACATAAAGAAGTTTGTTTTGACGTCAATTATGCTTGTTGTAAGGAATAATTTTCGTAAAACCCAAAACCTTTTAGGTGGGTTACCATTATCATCATATCAGCCGAAAAACGTCCACTGCTGGACAAAGGCCTCCCCCAAGGATTTCAACGACGACCAGTCCTGCGCTGCCCGCATCCATCGGCTTCCCGCGATCATCATCAGGTCGTCGGTCCACCGCGTGCGAGGCATCGCCACTCGAGAACTATGCCCCAACGGCCAGCTGTTCTACGAGCTATGTGCCCCGCCCACTGCCACTTCAATTTAGGGATTCTGTGAGCTATGTCGGTTACTTTAATGTCGGGACCGGTCTTCGTGGAAATCCTTGGGGGAGACCTTTGTCCAGCAGCGGACGTTTTTCGGCTGATATGGTGATGATGCTTGTTGTAAGGAATAATTTTCAAAAAAACCCAAAAGCTTTTAGGTGGGTGCAAGCTTTCATTCGAAAATAATTTTCATTATTTCGTATTCTTCTCAGCAAATCTTTCATTTGATACCCATATCAAGGGGGTGCATAGAAAAATAACTAATACGCCATCTTTCGGACTCCGCCACATTGGATTTACATTGGATTTTACATTGGTATTACATTGGATTTCACATTGGATTTACATTGGATTTCACATTGGATTTACATTGGATTTCACATTGGATTTACATTGGATTTCACATTGGATTTACATTGGATTTCACATTGGATTTACATTGGATTTACATCGGATTTCACATTGGATTTAGAATGAGGTCACTTAAGCTAATCACGAGTTGTTCTCCAAATTTAACGTGTATGCAAAATTTCAGCTCAATCGGAAACCGTGAAGTGGATCTAATTTAGCTTTCAGTATTTGTCCCGAACAAATGGTAAAACTAACTAACTAACGTGGCAAGCTAATATAAAGCTTGTCATCATCCGCTGTATGCGGGCAGTGCAGGACCGGTCGTCGTGGAAATGCCTTTGTCCAGCAGTGGACATCTTTCGGCTGATATGAGGATGATGAGACACAGGTAGGTATACTTCTGATGACATGTTAAGCAGCTACTAAAATTTCTCGTTTGCGTAAATTTGATAAATATTGTACTCACCCCATATTTTTTCCATTCCAAAAACTTCTACTTTGTGTCTAAGTTTTCATTTAAACATACATACGTAAAGTAACAAATTACTTAATTTCTTCTTTTATTGCTTTGATGTAATTGATGATCGTGCACGCAACCGCAGCAGCCCCCTGGGCACAGATGAGATACTAGTCCCTGGGTAAAGTAAAGTATATATATTAGTACTAACATACAGTATGGACACTCCCTGACCAAAGTATATAATTATATTAGTACTCCCTGACGCTCTCTAGATTGCGACCTCACCCCCTCGTCACCTAAATTGATATAGATTGGTTACAGTTTGGTTGTCGAACGTATAGGATTTCGCCGCCATTTTTTACTTTTCGTCATTCCTTTTTTGAAATGTCGATTCTGGCCCGTTGTATGAAGTGTTCAGGGTGTGCCCTGGGTCACTTGTAGCATAAGCCGCACACAGTATATGCTATATACACACACACACACACACACACACACACACATACACATTCTTTTGTCCACTTGTAATATTAGGTACTGTTTATTTCTTATTTTTCTCCTCTTGTTTTTTTGATTTGTTCCAATATTATGTTTGTATGTTTGGTGACAAGGAATCAATAATGTAATAAGATAATTACATTTCCTTACTATTATGCGATCGGTACGTTCTCTTGATTTTTGATACTAAGTATAAATCGACACAATTCCCTGATCTATATCCGATAGTTGGGTACCCCTGATTTTTTAAATCCTTAATTGATAAGCCCTTGACATCATCTCACCTGATGGTAAGTGACGATGATGCCGAAGATGGAAACGGGCTTATCAACTTTCCCCAACACAATGGGGAACTGGCTATCTTATCTTCATGCCGGAACACATCATTGCTGTCAACATTGATGTTTAGCGGCAAGACTAAGACAAGATGGTGGTAGCAAGCCAGGCGGGCTTAGGAAATGCCTTACCACCAACCAAACCGAGTCTTACAAAGTAAGACCCCGCCGGGAATCGAACCCGCGACCTTCAAGTGTGAAGCGAATGGACTAACCATTACGAAATCCTTTATGGTTCAATCAGTGCGTCTGTGGAACCTACTTCCTGCTTCCATCCGAACGGCTGAGTCTTTGTACTCATTTAAAAAGCGACTCAAGGATCATTACTTTAAGCTTTGTTAGTACTGAAACTGTTAACTGATATTTTACGTGTTTATTTATTTATAGTATGTATGTTAGTATATTATATTGTGTATATGTATTTTTGGTTAGTATTTAATAAAGTATATAAACTTGTTTTTTTTACTTTTTGTTATAAATATCACTTCTATGAGTTATAATAATAAGTAAGATCATTTAAAAGTTGAATTTGCTGCCATCCTGTACTAGTTTACCTGTCTTTCAATGCCTAACTTAAGGTTGCCTGATAAATGTCGCTTAAAGCGATAAGGCCGCGTTTGCACTCTATGTATATTACAAAATAAAAGTCCTGTATTGTTTTTTGGCGTGCAATAAAGTATATTTACTTACTTACGCCACGGAGGTGGTTAAAAAGTGAAGCAAGTGATGTGCTGCGATACTTTTATCCCCTTGACCGTGAAATCACTATATGACCTTACTATATGACCTTGCTGCCCTCACTATATGACCTTGCTGTCGGTGAGTGTGGACGCTATATCATAAACCTACTGGCAGTTTAGCGCTGGTAGATATACGAGAGGGAATGACCGTGAAACAGGGTATAGTAGTAGTACCATAGTAGTAGTATGAGAGAACTCTATTGCCTGTTGTAATGTTTCAGATTGTTTGAACTCCGCAACGAGCTGGTACACCTGATCGTCAACGATTACATCTACGTGGATAGTGCCTTGACGCAGCTTCGTATGACTCCCTATGATATACAGGTTGTTATTGTCATAGTCTTGTTTTATTGAGACACTGGTAGGTTGGTACTTACTTACTTGGCTCAGCGACTCAAACAGGATCTTGACCTCCGACCCCAATCACTTCACGTTCTTCTATCCTGTACTACTTTGTGTCAATCAACCGCCTCCGTAGCCCAGAGGCAAAGTTCACTGGCGTTCACTCCCTATGATATACAGGTTGTTATTGTCATAGTCTTGTTTTATTGAGACACTGGTAGGTTGGTACTTACTTACTTGGCTCAGCGACTCAAACAGGATCTTGACCTCCGACCCCAATCACTTCACGTTCTTCTATCCTGTACTACTTTGTGTCAATCAACCGCCTCCGTAGCCCAGAGGCAAAGTTCACTGGCTTTACACAGGAGGTCGCGGGTTCGATTCCCGGCGGGGTCAATTATAAGACTCGGTTTGGTTGGTGGTAGGGCATTTTGTAAGCTCGCCTGGCTAGCTACTACCATCTTATCTATGTTTTGCCGCTAAATATCTATGTTGATATCATTGGTGTGTTCCGGCATGAATATAAGATAGCCAGTTCCCCATTGCATTGGGGAATCTTGGTAAGCCCGCTTCCATCTTCGGAAAAATCGTCACTTACCACCAGGTGAGATGTTGTCAAGGGTATACCAATTGTGAATTAAAAAACTTTTGAAGTGAAAACTTCTTTAGCGGCGTTGTGCACTTTTTTTGTAATGGGTAAAAAAAATTAAACTCGCGTCAGGACACTTGACCTGATCGAAAATTCGTAAGACGGATGGAGTTGATTTTTTGTTGATTTTTCTTAGATATAAACTTTTTAATCCCTACTTCCCTACTAATATTATAAATGTGTAAGTAACTCTGTCTGTCTGTTACGCTTTCCCGCAAAAACTACTAAACGGATTTGGCTGAAATTTGGTAGGTAGACAGATTAGGACCTGGATTCAGACATAGGCTACTTTTTACCACGCACTGCGCACCCTCGAAAAGTCATAGAAACGTTGTCCACGCGGGTGAAACCGCGGGAAACAGCTAGTGTAATATAAATGCACAACGTTAATATTCAAGTTTTCACTTCTGCCGGCACTCCCGGAGTGCAACCCGTCGTTTTTATTTTTTGGAGACTTCATCATTCTAGTGATACCTGGGGCGTCCAGTCGCTCGTACGCTTTCTTTGCAGCTCGCGGTCATCTTCCATCCTCTCTGGGTGGCCAAGCTAGCGAAAACGAGCTGACTTTGCTTCATTCATAATATGGGGCTCGTAAACCAGGACTTAAGGTTTGCCTTGCCAGTTTCAAGATACTTCTCTTTTCAGCCATTATCTTTTTCTGTGAGGATCTTACATCGTCGCTTCTCTCCAAGGGCTACCTTGTAGCCCTGCGTAAGGAACGTAAGGAACCTAAGCTGGGCACAAGACCATTAATCCGTTAATCGTTCATAAACGAAGTTTTTTAACACGATTTTTTTTGAGTAACGGTTTAACTTTTAGGTTAACTTTAAAAAAAATAACGGAAACATTAACTTTAACTTTGCTTATTAGTTACATGGATACATAATTAACGATTATACAAAGTTAACGTGAGCTAACTTACGTCAACTTTGCATAATCGATATTTATGTACCCACTATTTGCCAAAAGCACAGTATATATACATTAGTAAGTAGTCCAAAAAGGCGCCGCGAAAAATAGTCCAGTCAAATTACGAAATAAATAAACATGAACGAACACAGTTTGGGGATTTTGAGGATCGATAGGGGGGTGTATTCTGAGCATAAATTCCAATTTGAGGGGTTCTACTGAGGTCAGCTCAAGGTCATTTCGATGGATACGCGTTTAATTCTATATCTCGAGAATGGTTAGTGTTAGGCAAAAAATTGTAGAGACCTTTTCTCTTCTAAATTAAATTTACTAACTTTTTTATCTGAAGCTTTTTTTTAACATTGATATTTTTCAACTTATTACTTCCGCACGGCAAAATTTTTTTTTTCTACTTTTCGTCGATTTCTCCCCAACAATTAAGTTTTATTAAATTTTACCGATCATCAAAGTGTGGATCTTTTCATTATGAACAATTTTTTTCTTGAAATTTTTTCTGTAATGCCAATACCTTCGGAGTTATATATTACTTTACTAAGCGAAATCCGCGCTATTGCGCCAATATCATCGACATCAGTAGGTATTCAGTACTTGAAAGAAATATTAAAGTATTCCATGATCATTTATTAGCCAACTTACATGTATAAAAAAACAAAAAAAAAATAAAAAAATAATAATAATGAAAAAATACATTTTGCGACAATGGCGCGGATTTCGCTCGGTAAAGTAATATATAACTCCGAAGGTATTGGCATTACAGAAAAAATTTCAAGAAAAAAATTGTTCATAATGAAAAGATCCACACTTTGATGATCGGTAAAATTTAATAAAACTTAATTGTTGGGGAGAAATCGACGAAAAGTAGAAAAAAAAAATTTTGCCGTGCGGAAGTAATAAGTTGAAAAATATCAATGTTAAAAAAAAGCTTCAGATAAAAAAGTTAGTAAATTTAATTTAGAAGAGAAAAGGTCTCTACAATTTTTTGCCTAACACTAACCATTCTCGAGATATAGAATTAAACGCGTATCCATCGAAATGACCTTGAGCTGACCTCAGTAGAACCCCTCAAATTGGAATTTATGCTCAGAATACACCCCCCTATCGATCCTCAAAATCCCCAAACTGTGTTCGTTCATGTTTATTTATTTCGTAATTTGACTGGACTATTTTTCGCGGCGCCTTTTTGGACTACTTACTAATGTATATATACTGTGCTTTTGGCAAATAGTGGGTACATAAATATCGATTATGCAAAGTTGACGTAAGTTAGCTCACGTTAACTTTGTATAATCGTTAATTATGTATCCATGTAACTAATAAGCAAAGTTAAAGTAAGTTAATGTAAGGCGCGGATTTCGCTCGGTAAAGTAATATATAACTCCGAAGGTATTGGCATTACAGAAAAAAGTTCAAGAAAAAAATTGTTCATAATAAAAAGATCTACACTTTGATGATCGGTAAAATTTAATAAAATTGAATGGTTGGGGAGAAAACGACGAAAAATAGAAAAAAAAAGTAAAATTTTTGCCTTGCGGGAGTAATTTAAGTTGAAAAATATCAATGTTAAAAAAAAAAAAATCAGATAAAAAAGTTAGTAAATTTAATTTCAAAGAGAAAAGGTTTCTACAATTTTTTGCCTAACACTAACCATTCTACAGATATCGAATTAAACGCGTTTCCATCGAAATGACCTTGAGCTGACCTCAGTAGAACCCCTCAAATTGGAATTTATGCTCAGAATACACCCCCCTATCGATCCTCAAAATCCCCAAACTGTGTTCGTTCATGTTTATTTAAGCCATTTTTAGCCGTAATTTGACTGGACTAAAACACGTTCTGACAAGTACGTTCGGGCCGGTTGCCTACTGATGTCGATGATATTGGCGCAATGGCGCGGATTTCGCTCGGTAAAGTAATATATAACTCCGAAGGTATTGGCATTACAGAAAAAAGTTCAAGAAAAAAATTGTTCATAATAAAAAGATCTACACTTTGATGATCGGTAAAATTTAATAAAATTGAATGGTTGGGGAGAAAACGACGAAAAATAGAAAAAAAAAGTAAAATTTTTGCCTTGCGGGAGTAATTTAAGTTGAAAAATATCAATGTTAAAAAAAAAAATCAGATAAAAAAGTTAGTAAATTTAATTTCAAAGAGAAAAGGTTTCTACAATTTTTTGCCTAACACTAACCATTCTACAGATATCGAATTAAACGCGTTTCCATCGAAATGACCTTGAGCTGACCTCAGTAGAACCCCTCAAATTGGAATTTATGCTCAGAATACACCCCCCTATCGATCCTCAAAATCCCCAAACTGTGTTCGTTCATGTTTATTTAAGCCATTTTTAGCCGTAATTTGACTGGACTAAAACACGTTCTGACAAGTACGTTCGGGCCGGTTGCTGGTCATCGTGCACAGGCACGAGCTGGGCGTGGTACTGCAGATATATATTGACGCCCAGTGTTGCCAACTTAGCTCTTTTAGAGCTAAATCTAGCTCTGTATAATGTTTGTCAGCTTTAAATAATTGTATTTAGCTCTACAGCTCTTTTATTTTTAAATTTCAGCTCTTTTTTATGATTGTAAAATTATTTGTTGTTTTGATCAATTGTTTACGTAAATTCATAAACCCGTTCGTTAATTGAACGCAGTCATACAATTCCCGACTCCAGAGTTGTCATAGTCTAACAGGAACCATTCGCTCTGACAACAGGGTAGCCTATTATAAATCTCTAGTTGCTGTTAGAGCGAAGGTAAGGAACGCGCTTCTCATGTTATCACATCTTGCATTTGATGTATGCGCGTCTTCTTCCTGTCTCCTTCTTCTTCTTTCATCTGCAGGTTATATCTGCGTGAATAAGGATTAAACATAGCCACGGTTTGACTTGTGTCCGAAAAATATATGTAGTACACCGATTTGTTCTTTCGTGATGGTTAACGTTCGACGGCAATTAAGATTCATGCAAATAAAAACTAAAAATTTAAGTACGTGATAAAGTTTTTCTACAATAATAATTAAAATTTGAATTCCTTAATCTTTCTTTTATTTTAGCTCTTTTTTTTCAAAAAAAATAGCTATATTTTAGCTCCTTTTCGAAGCTGATCTAGCTCTCTATAAAAAACTGAGTTGGCAACACTGTTGACGCCTAAACAAGCCTCGCTTTCAGACGACAACTTTAATATGATGATGTTTATAACGGGGAATATGCGCTTTATATCGGATAACAATAAATGACTGTGTTTTGTTTAGAACTTCGTCTCTAAATAATTTTTATTGCAAATTCGAATGATGATAAACTCTTCTTTTATAATATTTTCATGTCCTGCCTAAACTTCTATAGCCCATACCAACATTTTTTTATAATTAAATCAATAACACAACGACATATAAAATGCAATTTCTATCATGAGTTCACATTTAACGATTAACGTTAACTTCCGTTAAATCTTCCGCAATGTAACTTTTAACTTTTTAACGGAGTGAACTATTTGATTAACGGTGGCCAGTTCCTAATACAAACTTACCTTAAAAACCTTTACTTACATAGTAGGTATGTCAGTCTTTTAAGACAAATGGGCCCGAAAACTCAATGCTTCAACGCCTTTGATTTTTGCGTAAAATCCGATATCACTAGTCATGGTTACCTCCACGATTGTGCTGGCGCTTCTAGTGAATTGTCCCAAACGGTGACTTAGGCCAATTGGGACTCGCCCTCCTCCGTCTCATCCCTTAGCCCCCGCATGATTGCCCTGTCTTGTCGTCACCGTTGGTCGACTGTAATTATTCTTCAGACTGTTCTTCAGTCACACATTCTACCTAAAGGTTATCACACACGGCGCACATACTATAATATTTTATCTGCGAGTATCTGCAGATAATAACTTATAGTATCTGATTGAAGGTATCACACACGGAACAGATACGATAATATGTAAAAAAAAATGTTACG
This sequence comes from Coleophora flavipennella, assembly GCA_947284805.1. Taxonomy (NCBI): domain Eukaryota; kingdom Metazoa; phylum Arthropoda; class Insecta; order Lepidoptera; family Coleophoridae; genus Coleophora; species Coleophora flavipennella. The sequence continues at coordinate 4,494,230 of OX369253.1, forward strand.
AGTCTTTGAATAAGCTACACGTAAAACATTTTATTTATTTACTTGCTGTTTCCCGCGGTTTCACCCGCGTGGACAACGTTTCTATAACTTTTCGAGGGTGCGCAGTGCGCGAGCCGCAAGCGGCTCGCGAGCGTGGTAAAAAGTAGCCTATGTCTGAATCCTGGTCCTAATCTGTCTACCTACCAAATTTCAGCCAAATCCGTTCAGTAGTTTTTGCGGGAAAGCGTAACAGACAGACAGAGTTACTTTCACATTTATAATATTAGTAGGGATTAGTAGGGATAGTAGGGATTTACACACATGTACTCTTAGGTATACAGAATTACAGAAAACTCCAAGATATACTGTTTAATAAGAGTAGGGTTAGGTTTAGATAACATTCGAGTGAATAAAAATAGATTATGAAGAAATATTTAAACTCACCAACATCTGTACATAGATTAAAAACTGTAAACAATACCTACAACAATCAATAAAATATATAAATGAGCAGCTACATAGGACATGTCGACGGTCTATCGCCGATACTCTCACAAAACCTCATGCACACATCATTCACTCTTGTCCATCCATCACCAAATAAATCAAAATCTGGCATCGTTGTAGTTATTTTATTTAGTAACGATAGGGCTCGTACTAGAGGTGAGTTACTCCTCGCGACGGTTCGTGACTCCGGGACCGCCAGAGGTTTCGCGGGCGACACGGGGGTTCTTCGTATCGACGGACTGTGGGGACTGAGCGCCTCACCACCTGGGCTACCAAAATTTATTCTCAAAATTGCATTAGACTATTAGAAATTAAATGGTGGTAAACATATGCCTATTGTTTAGATATTTTGAGAGCACGCTGGCTTTAAACCCATGAATTCGGGTTTATTCACTTGAAAAAATCTACTAACTCTAGATTTATGCAGCAGTTTCTTCGTTACTAATGTCATATTTTGGGAAAACCCTGCATAAGATCTCGTCACTTTCATGAAAATTCAAGAAAATAACTAGTCAAAAAAAATTCCCCATCTGACCACTACGAAAACGCTTTTGTTCCATTTAATAGTACATAGCTCAGGGGATTGGAACGTGAACGACATGCCACTAGTTACTAATAAAAGACCATAAGTAGTGTCACCATAAGGTCAATAATAAAAAACAATAACTTAATACTTTCAATAAAAATTGGCATTGAACTTAAAAAACTGAATCGGCAATTTCATAGGTAAAGAGCTACTCGTATTATACTATATGTTGCCTCATAATCATCATATCAGCCGAAAATCGTCCACTGCTGGACAAAGGCCTTTCCCAAGGATCTCCACGACGACCGGTCCTGCGCTGCCCGCATCCATCGGCTTCCCGCGATATGTTGCCTAAAGTAAAGTATTTATGTTAGTACTATCGTACCGTGACATCCGTCCTCACGGTGTCTGGGGGTTTGCAACAGTAGAGCAGGTACCGATATAAATAAAAGATTGGTGTAAGAATTCAATATGGCTGGAGAGCCTTTTTTTATTAAATTCGTAATATTTTTAATAGTTCTGTCGGCTGACTGATTATTATTTCTGCATTGAATCTAATGATATCACTTTCTTGCCATTTTTAGGGATCTCTGTCCTGACGCGCGGATAACAAATATTATATATTTGGAAAAAGGACTTCTGTTCTGGCTCACGGTCCACCGTAGAATGAATATCTATTGTTTTGGAAAGCTTTCGAACGACTTACCAATTCAAATTTTAATTAATATTCTTAATTCGTCTCGCGCTGGCAAGAAAGTAGCAAAAGGAGTTGCAAGTGTGGAAATGTAGAGATATACGATCTCTACAGTACCTAAAGTGTTCCTTGAAACCTGGACCACAGTATATATATTAGTACTAACCTGGACCGAGGAACTTTAAAAAATTATAACACTTTCCTTCAGATAATAGTTCCTCACCACATCCCACTCGAGGCTCGTCCTGAAGTCATGGAGGCTCTTTTCGAAAAGATGTCAGCGGAGTCCATCAGGCGACTGAGGAGACTCCCGAAAAAGGTAATTATTTTACCACTGAGGGTCGAATAAATGCTGGCCCCCAAAGAATCATCACCTGAAGTATTTAATGTAATCCAGTTTGGGATTACTTGTGGACTATTATTGGACATTATTTACACAATAAACAAAACCATTTCAGAGAGCTTATTGGTTTCCGCCATTTTTATCACGCTTTTATTAGCTTCACCTGTATGTATGAATGTTTGTAACCGACTCCTTTGCACTTGATTTTGACCCAATTTAAACGGAAAGATTTATTTTTTTTACATTTATCAAGAATCAGTGACAATACATAAGTTTATCTCATTATCCTGATCAGGATCGCCAGGATTAAATGCACATCAAACTAAAAATTGAAAGATAATTATAGTTTAAAAAAAACAAGCTTTTATAGCACATCAAAATAAAAAGTGGAGATTAATTCTTAATATAAGCTGAAAACAACAATGGACGTAAAATACTAGTATTATTGTAAAAAAAGAGTGGGGCGCTTTGTGCCATATTTTTCCTATATCGAGCAACCTATGCTTTTTTCACAATAATACTAGTATTTTTCGTTCGTAATTGTTTTCAGATAATATTAATAACTATTTTCCACTTTTTAGTTTGATGTGCTATAAAAGCGTGTTTTTTAGTTTTTTTTAATAAACTATATTAATTAGGTTTCCGTAGGTAAGTATCTTAAAAGTAAAATAGTGTCTGGAAAACATCGAAGAAGTTCGTGTCGTGATTTTTCCGTCATTATCGTTATTTATATAAAAGTTGTAGTAAAAAAAATCCTCGGTTTTATGACTACAACTAACTAGCCCTCTTCTAAAATAAGTACCTATGCTCTCTTTTACCCAACACCCTGTAATAGTACGCATTTGAATGGTGTTGGTCAGGGAAAACTAAACGCAAATGGCATTTTAGTACAGCTCTTTTCCGTGTCAGTGGGTTGCTCGATATACGAAAAATATGGCACAAAGCGCCCCTCGCTTTTTTCACAATAATACTAGTATTTTTCTTTCATTATTGTTTTCAGCTTAAATTAAGAATTAATTTTCAATTTTTAGTTTGATGTGCTTTAAATGCGTGTTTTTTAGTTTTTTTTAACTACATATATTTATTTTTCAATTTGTATTTCAGGATAATGAGATAAACTTATGAAATTATTGTATTGTAACTGATTTTTGATAAATACACAAAGTTTGAATTAAATCTGTCCGTTTAAATTGGGTCAAAATCGAAAGCAAAGGAGTCGGTTACAAACTTATAAACATACACACAGGTGAAGCTAATAAAAGCGTGATCATAGAGGGGTTGGATCATTTTTGTATGGAGCGTGGCATAGTGACAAAATATGTTAATACCAGGTGTAAGGGACAGGTTTACGGAAACTGATATTGTGCATTCAATTTATCATACTAAGTTAATTGACATAAACAAAAAGCTCAGGAATGTATAGTGTAAACCAAGAAATCGTGTTCCTTTATTTTTCTACTACGCAATGTAAAGCGAAGTCACGCCAATGCGACGCACACGAACAGTGAGTTAGTGGTGGAAAAACTTTCCCATACACCCGGTATACATTTTTTGAAAAATCTTTTGGCGCACAATGGTACCGACACAAACCGAAAATATAGCAGGACAATTTCGCGTAAAGCGTCACTTTTCTGAGACATTCAAAACAACAATTTCCCTCTCTACCTTTAAAGTATAGATAGATAGATAACACGTTTATTTGTCACTGCAATCACACACATATTATCTCGGTAACGTGACGCTTTAGGTCAAAATTTCATGGTAAATTTTCGATTTTATATTATTATATTTTTGCATTCCCCATCGAAAAATATAGGTTCAACCATGCGCGAAAGACTGAAAAAAAAAAACCACGGTGGTGCCGACAGAAGTGAAACTTAAAGGCCTTGCACCCAGAGACGTCAAAATATTCTTGAAAAATTCTGTAACCGTCACAGGGTGTCGGTTACGGTAACGGTATCACGGTATCAATGGTTTTTTCCCATGTAAAAATTTGCCAACGCGCCTAAAGAAGTTTTAATTTCAAAAAATGAATGTAATAATATTGTCACAATTCCACAAAAGTTCGTAACCTCTTATGGTTTTCTTTTAGTCAATTAAGTATTCCCATTGGCGTAGCAAAGAATACGAAAGAATAGTGAAAAGCACTCTTATTTTTAAACCGTTTTCCATCGCAACAACTTATTACTTTCCAAGCGACTTCCAAAAACGAGGAGGTTCTCAATTCGGTTGTCTGTTTTTTTTAATCTATGTTACCTCAGAACTTTTGACTGAGTAAACTGATTTTTATGCTTCTTTTGTTATTTGAAAGCTATTTCTTCGCTTGTGGTCCCATATAAATTTTATCAAAATCGGTGTAGAACTTTATTAGAAAATTAATAAAAACCAAAATTAAAAATGCATAAATGTACGATGATGATAAGTTGTTGCGATGAAAGTCGGTTTTTTAACGTGTTTAGCGTTTTCAATTATTGGCATTAATTGAGCTGATCCGTGGGCTGATCGTATCTAACATCCATTTACATCTATTCCGCTAGCCAAAACCTAAACCACCCCGTTCGCCTGCACCCGCTGCCAAGTCCACCATTTTCGAAGAACAGGAAATGGGCCTGGACGAATTAGAACCGCCCCGCTCGCCACCGCCACCAGAACCGGTGAAGATTGAAGAAGAAGAGGAAGAAGAAATCAGTAAGTCATAAAGACATAAAAAAAATATTTACGAAGTTATCTTATCTAATAAGTTTTATAAGTTTTGACACTCCGAGTGTTCCTGGCGAACGACTAGGTTGACATAGTTTTGACCCAGTGAGTGTTCCTGGTACGGTGTCGGTTACGTTACAGTGTCACGAATTTAATGGTTTTTCTCATCTCAGAATGCCCAACGCGCCTAGAAGTTTTCACTTCAAGAACCATGCAGACAAGTGCGACTTAAACTTGCGTGCGGAGAGAGTTCCATATACGTTGATTGAGAAATTTCCTATATCACTTTAAATATCATTGACTTCTTATAGGTTTTCATGTCATCCTTAACAAACTATTTTCTGTATTTTTTTCAAAATTTTAGACCCAGAGTTTTGGAGATAAGGGCGGGGGGAATGGTTAATTTCTTGCCTATTTTTTAAAATATAACTTAAAACTATTTATTTTAATTAAAAACTTTTTTCAAAACTTTTTCTAAAGATTTTCTAATTTACACCCCAGAAGTGGGCCTCATGTTTAAAATTCCTTTATTTACGTTACACGTCCGTCTTTGCATCACCGACTAATATATTATGTGCCCCAAATTTTCAACCCGATCGGTCCAGTAGTTTCAGAGCAAATTGTCTGTGACAGACGGACGAATAGACACACGAGTGACTCTATATTGGTTCCGTTGTTACCTTTTGAGGTACGGAACCCTAAAAATATAATAACCAGTCCGAGAGTGCCGACAGAAGTGAAAACTTTTTACAGTTTTATAAGTTTTGACTCTCCGAGTGTTCCTGGTACGGTGGCGGTTACATTACAGTGTCGCGAGTTCAATGTTTTCTTTCATATTTAAAAAATGCTTTTATAAGTTTTGACCCTCCGAGTGGTCCTGGTACGGTGTCGGTTACATTACAGTGTCACGAGTTCAAGGTTTTCTTTCCCATTTAAAAAATGCTTTTATAAGTTTTGATCCTTCGAGTGTTCCTGGTACGGTGGCGGTTACATTACATTACAGTTTCACGAGTTCAATGGTTTTTTCTCATTTCAAAAATGCCCACCGCGCCTAAAGAAGTTTTCACTTCAATAAGCGCGCGAAAAAATATACGAGTGTGCTTTAGACCACACGACTAAAGTAAAACTTCTTTAACTCCATCTATTTATGTTTGAAAGTAAATACTTAGTCTTCAGAAAATAATCTAATCTTTTTTGTCATATGGATGTATAGACAGTTTATGAAAACAGTTTTATTATCCTCTGAAAATGATCAAATCTTTTTTATCCTATTAGTTTGTTTTGATTGTTTTGACAACCGATATTGTTGCCTTGGCAACCGATATTGTTAGTAAACAAAAACAAATAGCATTTCTCTTTCTATCTTCACTAATTTATATATCGCTCTCAACTTCCGTTCGCCTCGCCCGACCTCACTTCCCTAACGCTCTCGTCACGCATCCAGCAGCTTACTCCCCAAGTCAAGCGCACGTAAAGAAGTTTTACTTGAAAAATAAATAAGTACTCTTAGTGCCCACGTCCGACTCGCACTGGGCAGATTTTCACACATTGTTTATTTAACGTTACAGCTCCCATAACAAGCGTTCACACAGTGATACCAGAGGAGTTTATCCAAAGCAACATCATACAGACAATGGAGAGATACAGGTTGGTGTTACCAAGGATTTATTCCTCCCTCCTCATTCCCCCCTCTCCATTTCATCATCAGACGACCAGGAGCGGAGAGCGGTTCCACCCCTTTGTCGTCAATGTTCCACCTTTTCGCACGAAGCGTTTTGCTTCTTCGTTCATCATGCGAACGGCCAAGGAGTGGAATTCCTTTCCGGCGTCTGTATTCCCCGATTCGTATAATTTAGGAATCTTCAAGACGAGAGTGAATAGGCAGTATTTGTGCTTGCGTGATACATCCTCGGCTGCATTGGCACTTACCATCAGGTGAGGTGCAGCCAAACGCACTCAATTTTTTTATGAAATAAAAAGAATAAGGCTTATACCTCCGCTAACGACTAACTTTGTAACCACTTTTTACTTCAATTAAGGATTTTTTTATGGAAAAAAAATGTTTTGTAATTTAAAGGGTATGAGGAGTGAGTTTGTTTTCCTAGAATTATATTTTTAAAAACAGGACTGTACTTTTTTCATTTTTTTTTTATATAATAATTCTAATGCACCCTTTTTTTCTAGTTGTACCTAACCTAATCATATATGCTGCAGTTTTAATCGTATTATTATGATAATTTATGAACTTTTTAACAATACGATTTAAAATGATTTTGTTTTCTTACTTTTTGGAAATTCTTCTTATTTTATTTATAATGAATTAAAAACCAAAATTTTCGCACGCGTCGTCCGCAGCGATTGACGTAACAGCAACGTTGCAGTACGAGCTGAAAAGAACTTTATTTCCAAGTTATTTCGTTGGATGTTTAAAATATTGTGAATCGAGTTGCTAATTTTAGGGACGAAGGAGCCTTGACTTCAGTCTTTACCTATGATATTGCCCATTCAGTTAAAAGTTAAAGGCCAATTTTAATTTTAAAGCTTAAGTTATTTAAGGTGATGCATTGATTGTAACAGATATCTATGTCTTTTTTTTTACGTGTAACAAGTAAAAAAAATATCCACACTTTTTCACCGGTTTTTCGTTTCAATCAAAAACCACAATGAAAGTAAAACAAAAAAATAACGTTACTCACTTTTGTATTATTATAACAAATATTGTTGTATATTTTTTAAAATTTATAGTTCAAAATATTAGTCATAACTAGAGTTGAGAGTACCGGTGTAGACCTACGGATTTACGGGATTTTTTTCTATCAAGCCAAAGCTGCTCAACCGTGTTTCTAATAGCTTTTGACTTAAAGGAACATCATCAACAATAAGGGTGTTTTTTTAACCTTGGATTTTCTATCGTTTAGGAGTAATTGACGTCAAAAATAACGAAAATTTGTAATATTACCGGTATTATGACTATTGTGAGCGTGAGCGTCGTCGGTGGCATAACGGATAGAGCCGCTTCCTCCTGTCCAGGAGGTCGTGGTTCGAATCCGGCCACGCACCAATGTGTTTTCTAATTTTTGATTACATATTTATATTTACCCGACGCTCTTATGGTGTAGGAAAACATCGCTCGCACATGCCTGCGAAGAAACTCGAAGGTTGTGTGTCAAGTCGACCAACCCGCAGTGAGCCCGCGTAGTCGACTAATGGGCTTAAGGTTGACATTAGTGAAATTTATTATCTCATTCGTGCTACATTCAAAGTACGTCTTTCTATGTCTGTCATTGTTTATATTTGAACGAGAATCGGTAGTCTACAATGGTGTAAGTGTTTTTGCGTGTAGTTATATTGAACTCATTTTTTATGAGATTAATATATATGGATAAGGCCGGTCCATTATATTTGATCGAAGAAATGTCCCGACTCTCGAAAGGGGACTAGGGCAATTGGGGCTGGTTCATTATATTTGGTCGAAAAATTGTCCCGACTCCCGAAAGGTGACTAGGGCAATGGACTCATTTTTTACGAGATTCATATATGGATAGGGCCTGTCCATTATATTTGGTCGAAGAATTGTCCCGACTCCCGAAAGGTGACTAGGGCAATGGACTCATTTTTTACGAGATTCATATATGGATAGGGCCTGTCCATTATATTTGGTCAAAGAATTGTTCCGACTCTCGAAAGTTGTCTAGGGCAATTGAGTCATTGTTTTTCTATTCTATTCTATTTTTTAAGAGATTAATATATAGATAGGGCCGGTACATTATATTTGGTCGAAGAATTGTCCCGACTCCCAAAAGGTGACTAGGAGAATTGGGGCTCAACTTCTCCATCTCTCCCCTCGCTCCACCCTTTCACGACTGGGCCGGTCCATTATATTTGGTCAAAGAATTGTCCCGATTCCCGAAAGGTGACTAGGGCAATTGACTCATTTTTTATGAGATTAATATATAGACGGGGGCCGGTCCATTATATTTGGTCGAAGCATTGTCCCGATTTCCAAAAGGTGACTAGGGCAATTAACTTATTTTTTATGAGATTAATATATGGATAGGGCCGGTGCATTAAATTTGTTCGAAGAATTGTCCTGACTCCCGAAAGGTGACTAGGGAAATTAGGGCTCGAGCTCTTCCATATCACCCCTCTCCGCACCCTCTCACGACTGGGCTGGTCCATTATATTTGGTCGAAGATTTGTCCCGACTCACGAAAGGTGACTAGGGCAATTAGGGCTCGAGCTCTTCCATCTCACCCCTCATTTTCCAGACTTTCGTTTTCCAGACAGTTCTACAGTCGGGCCTACGAGGCCGAGCGTAACAACCGCCGACTGTTTTTCGCGCCAAAAATACAACCCGCCCCCCTGGAATTTAAAAATAAAGCTGCGAGACTCATACAGGATATTTACAGGTAAGTTTTATTATTTATTTTTGAAATAAAAACTTCTTGAGGCGCTTTGGGCATTTTTTGGGATAGGAAAAACCATTGAGCTCGCGACATTGTTACCGTTACCGTAACCGTTTCCTCTTCCGTCGGCACTTCCGGAATGGTTGAGGTTAGTTATTTATTCACAATTGGTAAGCCCTTGGCATCATCTCACCTAAGGTAAGTGACGATGTTGCCGAAGATGGTAGCGGGCTTACCAAGATTCCCCAACGCAATAGAGAACTGGCTATATAAAAGCCGGAACACATCAGTGTTGTAAACACTAATATTTGGCGGCAAGACTTACATAAGATAGTGGTAAGCACAGTAGTAATGAAGCAATGGGAGCGTGCAATGCTCGGAGTTTTTCTGCGTGATCGAATCAGAAACGAGGAGATCCGTAGGTGAACCAAAGTAACCGACATAGCTCTCAGAATTGCTAAACTTAAGTGGTAGTGGGCAGGGCACATAATATTAAAGTTCTCGAGTGGCGACCTTGAACCGGAAAACGTGACGTAGGCAGGCCTCCCACTCGGTGGACCGATGACGTGGTGAGGTCGCGGGAAGCCACTGGATGCGGGCAGAGCAGAACTGGTCGTCGTGCAAATCCTTGTGGGAGGCCTTTGTCCAGCAAACTCTGTATATTGAAAAATGTACTTCCCCATCAACGGCCATCTGAAAAGTAACTTACCATTACTTAAATTATATTTTTCAGAAAACACATGACTTTAAAGAGAAAATACGCAGAAGACATCAAAAGAGATATTATTTTGGGCATATTACCTAACAGGGAAAAAAAGCATTTAAACCTCAGAGAAGAGACTGAGAAGGTACCCATATAATATACAGGATGTAACAAAATTGGTGTAGGTCCCGTTAACTGGGGCTTCTACTCATCAAACTGATCATTTTTTTTCTACAAGTTTGCTAAAATTGCAAAAAAAAAATTGAATACTTCTTTCAAAACGATCAGCTGATCGACCAATTTAGTACATTTTGTATGGAGCGTCGATTGTTTTTTTTTTTGCGAATTCATTATGGGTTCCTTGGGGAAAGTTATTCAGTATAATGAATAGAAACCCCAGTTACCGTGTCCTACACCAGTTTGTTTACATCCTATGTACCTACCTACTACTTTATGTAGTCGTAATAAAAAAAAAAGATTGCGTTTGACTATATCTCACCTCATGGTAAGTGACGATGTATGTAGTTTTGTTGGAGTCGTCATTCTAGGGGGTATCAAAGGTACCATTTGGTGCTTGGCGACCGCGACCGGGTCGCGACGGTTTTTACTGTTTTCAACTGACTTCCAAAAAGGAGGAGGTTCTTAATTCGGTTGTATTTTTATGTTTGTTACCTCAGAACTCCATCGTTTATAAATCGATTTTAATTTTTTATACATGAATACTTTTATTTGATAGTGTGTGTATGCTATGTACCAGGTTTGCTTCATATAAGTTTTATCAAAATCAATCTAGTACTTTTTTTTAAGAAATCTAACAAAAACGAAAAATGTTGAAACAAATTTGTATTTAGTTGTTAAAGTCGGGTTTTTTCACGTGTTCAGCGTGGTCAATCCTTACTAATATTATAATTGTGAAAATGTGTTTGTTTATCTTTTCACGCTTCAACACCTTGACCAATCTTCATGAAATTTGGCATGCTGGTAGCCTGTGTCGCAGGGAAGGACATAGACTACTTTTTATCCCGTGAAAATAGCATAGTCCGATGCAGTTCCTGAGGGAACTGAAAAAAAGCATTTTTTTGGTTTATTTTTTAGTTAACATCGCAACGGAACAGTGCATGGATTGTTGTGATTTTATGCACAGAGATGGTTGAAGGAGTGGGAAATGACATAGACTGCTTATCAGAATGGCCCGATTTGGGATAGGGATCTGGAGAAAACTAATGTCCACGCTCGCGAGCCGCTTGCGCCTCGCGCACCACTCGCCCTAAAAAGACAGTCATAAAAACGATGTCCACGCGGGCGAAGCCTAGCCTAGCCTAGTTATGTATAAATACATTCGTGCGACCTGGTCGCTCGCACTAAAAGCAGTGAGTCGCGCAACTCGATTCGTGTCGCTCGCGGGTCGCTATCGTCAAGTTCGAAATGCTACCTTACCCACAATTGGCAAGCCCTTGGCATGATCTCAACGGATGGTAAGTGACGACAGTGCCGAAGATGGAAGCGGGCTCACCAAGATTTCCCAAAGCAATGGAGTACTGGCTATCTTATACGCAAGCCGGACCACATCAAATCTGTTAATGGTCTTTGGCGCATGACTCAGATAAGGTGGTGGCAGCTAGCCAGGCGGGCTTAGCCTGGCAAGTTAGACTTCGCCGGGAATCGAAACCGCCACGTCCTGATGCGAAGCTAATGGACTAACCATTGCGCCACGGGGGCGGTTAAAAGATGATTATGTGATGAGATTTACCGAATAGTTATGTGTTATGTTTTTTTCCAATATTGTGTATGTGTGTTTGGTGACAAGGTATCAATAAATTTGTTATAAAAAACTGATAAATGTTAAAAACTCTTCCAGTTGTACGACCTTAGGCGCAAGAAAAGGGAGAAAGTCACAGTTCCTTACAAAATGGACTATGATAGAGAGACTCTCAGACTGTTGAGAGTAGACAAGGACAATCACATCGAGGACATCACTGAGGAGATCAGGGAGTGGTTTATGGAATGGTAAGTCATACTCAACGTTACTTTAACACAATTTGTTTTTATATCTGCAGATAGAGACTCTCGGTAACTTACAGTCACGGTTTTTTTTTATAATATCTTAACGTCTCACGGGTACAAAAGCCCTTCCGAGACAATCCCCATTTAATTAATCTTCATTAGTTTTTTGATTTGTAATGCTAGTGCCAGTGCATCACAAATCTTCTCTGAAGTTCTTGACAGCATTTGCAGCAGCGTCATTCTGAGGTGGAACATTCAGTTGCTGTAGGGTGTCTATAAAACTGCACCCAGTGCAAATTGGGTTCTCACGTTCTCCTTCGTTTTATTTTCTTGTTCTCCACATTACTCACGTGCACTAGACGATTTTCTCCAAAATGCACCACTTTTTGAACAAAATCCTAGCAGAAAACAATGCAAAAACAACAAAATAAAACTACGAATGCGTTCACCACAAATACCGCCAAAAACTATTAGGCAGATTCACGAAATTTCATGGTTGCCGGGTTATAAAGACATACATTTTTAAAATTAATAGTTGACTTATACATAATTTGTTTTGACTTACTATCAGATTTTTTAATTATTTTTTTATACTTACCAAGAAGAAACTATCATCGACATTTAAACTTTTTCTTAAACTTCCGATCTTTTTTGACGTTACTTAATATCTATCAAATAGAATGTGGATGAAACGGGGAAAACCAATTTCGTAACCCGGCTAAATTAAAAAGACTTGAATCTGCTAAACAAATGAATTCCGTGACTGTTCTTACACTGCCCCACGTGAAGAAAGCCGTAGCTCGTGTAGCATACTCCTCATTAGGTTCCTGGAGTGAGAGTGAGATAAATATAGTACAATTTTCATACAATTCGTAGGGTTCCGTATCTCAAAGGGAAAAAAGAAACCCTAGGAATTTAAGATGTTTATTCAAAATAGGTGCAAATTACACTCTTTCTGATAGTCATAAAATAGTAATGGGGGATCGGACTGCTAGTAATTTTTTTATGATCTGTCAAAAACGAAATTTTGTTCTAAAAATGTTTGAAATACCCACAAGTGACGTCATAGATTTTAAGCGTCATTGACGAACTTATTTTGTGAATTTGATCAATTAAAAATTGACGACGTGATGGAAAAACAAAACAAGTAAGGTTTTTTGAAACTTCAAGAGGAGAGCAATTTAGGAAATCATATTTCAGATTTTATTTTTGATGCAGTCCGATCCCCTATTACATAATTGTGCATGTCATTTGTGAAAAATAAAAAAATAATCAATCATTAGTTAATAACATCAAGATACAAACATTAATATAGAAAAATTGTGTCATTATTAATAAAGCTTATTTATTTATTAGAACAGGAAAATAATATAACACGAGAAGTGATACATTGAAATCATTGAATGTCATTAATGCTATTGACAAGAGTAGGACGGTTCACACGGACAGCACCCGATCACGAGTATAACGCGAGAGTCAGCCATGGCTCCCCTCAACCATATTAGAAGGAAAAGAACGACCTGGCTCCCGATGCGATCACTTCGTTGTCCTTCTGTCTGTCAAGATCCTTTTTCTTAAGAACGCGTGGAGTTATCAAGTTTAAATTAATATGAAATACCTAAGTCCACGGTCACTTGAAGATTATGAAACAAATCAAGCTTCTGAGTCAAAGCAATAAAAAGATAGGGATTACGGCTATTTTATGTCAATTAATTTGACTCTCGTAAGTAAATCTAAACCTACAGGGTACTTTGTTTAAATTTGGCAAGAAGCAAGGTCTCAAAGTACAAGTAAAGGAAAAATCCAAACACTGAATTTCTAATTATTTCAAAATATTTTTTTACGATGAAGTACACATATATATTTTTTTTGTTTTATCGTAAAAACGATAATACATACAAGCGTGAAACTTGATGAAATTAGAGAGCTAATTCTAAAGTATAACATCAAATAACAATAAAATTAAATACTGTCCAAATGTGAGTCGTACTTGCACTTAAGAGTCCGAACGCAAAAGAAAGCAAGTTTTTTTTTAAGAGCATCGGTGGCGTAACGGCTAGGGCCGCTACCTCCTGTCCGGGAGGTCACGATTCGAATCCTGCCACGTACCAATGTATTTTCTAATTTATTCTATACAATATTTTTAAAGTAATATTTTTTAATCTTTTACATTATGTACGTTTCCTGATCAAAAAGGAAGCGTCGGTGGCTCAACCGGTAACGACTCGGTCCATCTAACCAGAGGTACCGGATTCAAATCTGGACGGCCAATGTACCAATGAGTTTTTCAAAAACTTACGTACATACTTACCGATTGCTTTAACGGTGAAGGAAAACATCGTGAGGAAACCTGCACACGCCTGCGAAGAAACTCGAAGGTTGTGTGTGAAGTCGACCAACCCGCACTGGGCCCGCGTGGTCGACTAAGGCCTAATCGCCCTGATTCAGGGTAGGCTCGAGCCCCTCGGTGGGGACGTATATGAGCTGTAATGATGTAATGATGATGTACGTTTATCCGACGCGGCGCTCTAACGGTGAAGGAAAACATCGTGAGGAAACCTGCACACGCCTGCGATGAATCTCGTAGGTTGTGTGTGAAGTCGACCAACCCGCAGTGGGCCCGCGTAGTTGCGATAGCCCCAAGTCAGGGTAGGCTCGAGCCCCTCGGTGGGGACGTAAGTATATGAGCTGATATAACGTTGATGATATTTTTTTTATTCTAAAAATCATAGAAGTAAACGAAGAAGTAGGGGAGTACTAATATATATACTTCGGTAGGGAAAGTATAGGATGACTACAACAACAACAACAAATTTTGTGTATGGGGGACATCTTTAAATTTAGATTTTTTTCATTTCCCACACTTCCCATATACATAACTGAATCACCAGATGACTACATCTGGTAGAACCTGTGTCAATGACTCAGTCAGTAGAAGTTGGTTCTCTAGTTTTAAATTAATATTTGTATTTATTTAGTTATTAAATCTACTTGAAAAAAACTGGCCAATTGCGATTCGAGGTCACACAAATAGGGTTCCGCACCAAAACTTTAACTACCAACAGAACTAGACCTCTCAGTACATACCATGCTCTAGCACAGCATTACGATATGGCTTACAGTAGCGCAACGATGTTTAATGTCGCACGATGCCGCCACCGGCGTAGGTACTATAGCCCATACTACTTTAGCCTGTAGTCAGCCTGGCAAACTCGCGGAGTTTGGCAGGCTGTGCCTCGCCGCCCGCTGCCCCGAATGTACCTTTCCGTTGCTCTGCGTAAGTACATTCGTTGCGCTCTGAGATATGTTAATATAAGGGGAGGTAGATGGGTTACATGCGTCCAAAAAGTGAAGCAAATAAAATGATGCCAATTGGCATCTCTTTTTTTAGTAGCATTCGGTGCAATGGAATGCACTCGATTTACAAATGTTGTTTGTTAGTGCATAATCTATCAATGGTAACAAATCTCTGGATGCGCTACTGTAAGCCGCTATATTGTAATACTGTGGCTCTAGCTAGATAAAAGGTCTACTTATTCTGGACTTTGGAAATTTTATTTTTCTCTGTGGGAACGGAACAACTTTAGATTTTCTCATAGATTTTTTAAAATTTTCTAATTTATCCTCTCTAAAAGTGGCCCTAATGTTAAAAATTAATTTATTTACGTTACATGTTTATTATTTTTTTACTTCTTTGGGTCACCAACTTACATATGTGTACCAAATTTCAACTCAATCGGTCCAGTAGTTTCTGAGAAAATCGGCTGTGACAGACGGATGAACAGACAGACACACGAGTGATCCTATACCTATAAGAGTTTCTTTTTCTTCCTTTTGAGGTTTGGAACCCTAAAAAATGTGAAATACTAGCTTTTTCCCGCGGCTTCGCTCGCATGATCCTCGTTTTTATGGCTGGCTTTGAGGGTAAGTGGTGCGCGAGCCCCAAGCGGCTTTTGAGCGTACACAGGTGTTTTAACCCCAAATCCCTAAGAAACTATATCGGGCTATTCTGATTAGCAGTCTATGTCACTCCCCCACCTCAAAACTATGTCTATGCAAAAAATTACGTCAATCCGATTCTCCGTTGCGACGCCGCGCCGACGTGCCCGCAGTGGCGTAGCTACCTAGGGGTTAGGCGGGGCAGTGCCCCGGGGCCCTTAAGCTCAAACTGAACTATTAAAAATTTCTTCCATATTCAAAATAAATATGACAGGTTGCAACCCGACTTTAATCATGGCAACTCAGTTGAGAGAAATTCGAAAGTTATACCTAGGGAATTCCCCTAAATTCTTTCTGTAGGTTGGCAGTGTTGTCAATTTGACGGATAGCGATATGTGCGTTTTATTATTCATCGATGTGCGTTTTATTGTGAATTCGAGTCAAGATTTTTTTTTCGAGAACGGTTAAAAAAATTATCCTGTATCAGGAGTAAGAAAGCTAATGTCTGTAGGGAACGGTGTGTTCCTACATGAGGAGAACATTAGGAGATATCTCCGCCAGGCGAGGTGTTGTGCCTGGGGTCCGGCCGTGGACCAACCGTATATGGCTGGTGCTTGTATATATGCTTATGAGCAAGGAAATGTTGATAGTGCGTTGTAGATGCCATCTATCGAGATGAAGATGCAACTTTCCATATAGTATGACCGATGGTAGTTGAGGTATGTAGTTGTTAGTGGCGGGTACTGCAGATGTCGCCACATGTCAATAAACTTTATAGTACCGGTCAATATAGTGGTTCAATTTTAGTTGATTTTAGTACCACTCATATTGATGTCCGTTACATCAATAAATCATGTCATATATTTCGGCTACTCATTGTATAACGCGAAATATCGTGAAAAAAATGCAGATCACCTGCAGTATAGGTGCATTAATTCAGGCCCGCGCGCGAGGACATAGTTCTTGGCCTCCACCGTTAAATGTGGTAATACTAGCGACGATAATTTGTTTGCCGGGGATTCCCCAACGAAGTCTTGCAGCGTAAGGAAATAATGAACAAATATGGAGTGCTGGAATGCGACCTTACGGAAGTTTTACAGCAATGTTATTATTCTTTACAAGAGGCAACATGCAATATTTTTATTTTTCGCTTTTTTTGCTTGCATTTTAAAGAACTCCATGCAGAATAAACCAGGAGTATATAAAAATAAAAAAAACTTGTTTTTTTAATTTTAAATGCGGTTTTAAAGTAACCGTTTAAATTTGCGCGCGCAAACGGACATATAGTTCCGATGACGTCACTCCTGTCTGTCACTCAGACCAAAGAGAATATAATACATTACAATTACAATGTATACATTACAATTACAAGTTTTTTTATTTTTTTTATATACTCCTGGTTTATTCTGCATGGAGTTCTTTAAAATGAAAGCAAAAATAAAAATATTGCATGTTGCCTTGTCACTACTGCAGCAGCTGAAAAGGTCATTTAGCAAATTAAAAATAATAAAAAAAATATTTAAGAAATACTATGGGCCAAACTCGACTCCGATATTTATCGCTAATAGCAATTGAAAAAAAAAAACGCATCAAGCCTAGATTTAACCGAAGTCATTGATACTTTTGCGAAAACTAAAGTAAGGAAAATATTGTAAAAAAAATTGTTATGTAGTCAGCTGGTAGGTCTGACCTTTATATAATAAACCCTTGAATCTTTTCTATTTCGTTTTATTGCCCAATACCTACACCAAGTTATAATTTTAATTTATGTTGTTACTGTTTAATATTTATATTACCTGGCCTGCAGTGCACGAAAAAGAGCTGATGATAAAGTAGTTTAATGATTTGGTTTAATATCAATAATTAATTGTCCTAATCAGAAGTTTGCTAATAAAATGTCTAAGTTACTCCAGGATAAAATTTATATTTTATTTGATTTAATTTATTACATTGTGTGTGGCTGCTTAGTACAGTAACTTGGAGGCGACTGAAGTCGCAAGGGGAAGCGGGGGGTTTGCCCATACAAAAATGCTGACAGTACAATGCAAGCTAGTGTATCGCTACAGTAGCTTAGCATTTTTAAAGTATTTGTGTATTTAATATTTTTACTTGATAAAACCTAACCAGTTTAGAAAGCAGTGGGGCCCCATTTTTTGATTTGCCCCAGGGCCCTTGGTTACCTAGCTACGCCACTGCGTGCGTGCCCGAGTCTATATAATGAATTATTCCTCGAAAACTATCTCGCGGGCTATGCTTATTAGTACTCTATACAAAAAATCACAACAAGCCGTTGCTCCGTTGCTATGTTAAAAAAATGAACCCAAAAAGAGTCCTTTTTTCAGTTCTCTGGAACTGTACGGACTATGCCATTTTCACGGGACAAAAGTACCTAACCTATGTCTTTCCCCATGACACAGGCTACCTCCATGCTAAATTTCGTCAAAATTGTTAGAGGTGTTGAAGCCTGAAGAGGTAACAACCAAACAAGTACATTTTCAGATTTATAATATTAGTAATGATAATATGTAATGACTTAATGAGAGCTCTATGAAATGAGAGCGTCAGTGGTGTAATGACTAGGGCCGCTGCTTCCAGCCCGGGTGGTCGTGGTTCGAATCCTGCCACGTACCAATGTATTTTCGAATTTTGATTTAATATGTACGTTTATCCGACGCTCTTACGGTGAAGGAAAACACCGTGAGGAAACCTGCACACACCTGCGAAGAAACTCGAAGGTTGTGTGTGAAGTCGACCAACCCGCACTGGGCCCGCGTGGTCGATTAAGGCCCGATCGCCCTAATTCAGCGTAGGTTCTAGCCCCTCGGTGGGGACGTATATGAGCTGAAATTAAACGGAAAATTTTACTCCAAAAGTTTCATAACTCACCTTCTTTAGGTTCTATTTGGTGTTAATTTAATAACACTCATAAAAATAGGGGGTTAACACTTCGAAATGTTATTAATTAGTATTATACCGTTTGGTCGACTGTACGTACCTAACTCATCATCATCATCATATCAGCCGAAGGACGTCCACTACTAAACATAGGCCTCCCCTAAGGATCTCCACGACGACCGATTCTGCGCTGCCCGCATCCAGCGGCTTCCCGCGACCTTCACCAGGTCATTGGTCCACCGAGTGAGAGGCCTGCCTACACTACTCTTTACCTAACTAATACCACACAATCACTCAATCAGTACGCTAGCCAAACAGGCACATGACAAGTGCTTATCATCCCTCACCCAGGTACTTCGGTTATGGCTTCTTCCCCCAGTACCCTCTCGAAACGGAAGGCGGTACCATTCTGGTAGTGACTGGACAGTATCCAACTATAGACGAGAAAAAGGAAGAAGATGAAGCCTTCAAGCAGAAGACGAAAGGAAAGACTAAGGATCAGGTGAGCACTACTTTATCAATCAACTCAAATCGGAAGACTTCCACTCTTGGACATAAGTATCATTTATTATTCGAAAAAAATGAGTACACTGGTAAACATTGGACCCACAAAAATGAATGGTTAGTTTGTCTGTGGGATCGACAGTCTCACAATTATATTTACTAACTTTTGCCCGCAGCTTCGCCCGCGCAGACATGTGTTTTCCTCAGATCCCTCAGGAACGATATCGGGCTATTCTGATTAGAAGTATATGTCACTTCCCACCCTTCAACCAATTCTATACAAAAAACCTTGTCAGTCCGTAGCTCTGTTGCGACGCTGACGTGCGTGAGCCCGGAAATGAGCTTTTCCCTAGATCCCTCAGGAACCATGTATATTATGTCATTTCCCACCCGTCAGCCATCTCTGTGCAAAAAATCACAGCAATCCAATGTTCCGTTGCAATGTTAAAGACACTAACTAAAAAAAAGAGTATATTTTCAGTTGCCTCAGGAACTGCATCGGATGCTATTTTCACGGGATGTCCTTCCCAGTGACACAGGCTACCTGCATCCCAAATTTCATCAAGATTGGTTAAGGTGTTTAAGCGTGAAAAGGTAACAAACAAACAAACACATTTTCACATTTATAATATTAGTAAGGATAATTATACATTATAATAACAGATACGACTATACGACGTAACTGTGGTAACTAGATGATAGAAGTGAAAGGTACATAGGCAAGTGCCAAACTTCCTTACAGACTGTTTATAAAAAAAAGTGACAGATTTTTAAATTTACTTTTTTTATGCTCGAATCAAAACATTACAGCTGCAGTCTAGCATAGAAATCATTAAAAATCCTTCCTTTCCTGATTATCTCCGTTCCCGTTTTCACCTACTACCCGTGCCTTCCCCACCCTGACGTTTATGCGTCACCAATACTCTGGTAGTTTCCCGCTGCAATACCAAATTCATCTCCAACTCGTTCACTGTTGAAGCTGCGAACCTCTAGAATAAATTGCCCGCCAACACTCGCGACTGCCCTTCTGTTAACTCTTTCAAAATCAAACTTAAAGAATAACCTCTTTCTCTACAAAACGTGTAAGTTTATTTGTATATATTTATTTTAGTAAGAATAGTAAGTATTCTATCTTTAGGTAAGTATTATGTATAATATTAATTTATTTACTATCGGTATGCATTATTTATGTGAGTAGATCAGGTTAGTTTACATTATATTAGATTAGTATTTTATTTAGTATAATTTTAGGTACACATAGGTTTTCCCCCGTCCTTATATATATTTATAGTATAGGACATTTATGTATAGTATAGTTAGCTTTAAGTCATGAAACTATCCACCACACCACAGTATTAAGACTTAGGGCAAAGTAGTCTTAATACTGTGAGTGCTGTGAACACAATTATCTTAAGTAGTGTTCTGACACA
The DNA here is from genome assembly GCA_947284805.1 of Coleophora flavipennella. Lineage (NCBI taxonomy): Eukaryota > Metazoa > Arthropoda > Insecta > Lepidoptera > Coleophoridae > Coleophora > Coleophora flavipennella. The sequence goes on from OX369253.1 coordinate 4,514,860, forward strand.
GCTCAAGGAAGAAAGAAAGCAAATGGCTTTTGACAAGGCTATGAAAGCGGAGCAAGAGAGGGACAAACAGAAGAACATAGCCTTAGCCATGTTCAAGGCGAGGTGCAACCCTTTTGGGGATCCAGGGTACGAGCCAAAGGCCTCAGAGCATATGGACAAGATTGTTGCGGTAAGGGAGATTAGACAATAGACAATTTGTTATTTGACACAAACACGCCCCGATTACACAATATAGAAAATTAAAAGTATAAAAAACTAAAAACCGACTTCAAAATTAAATTCACCCAAACAAAAGTATGAATAAATATTATTATACTTAGATACACGACATTAACCAACAATAACGAAATCAAAGGTAGGTACGAATTAAATTAGGAGCCTAAATTTATTTTTGAGGTCGGTACTAGCACACAGCTACTCACATTTTACTTATGGCATTGCTGACATCGACCTCAAAAAAAAAGTGTTAGGCCCCTAATTTAATTCGTATCAACCGAATTCAAAAAGGGGGAAGGTTTTTGAAGTCGGTTGAAAAAAAACATACAGTTGAATTGAGAACCTCCTCCTTTTTGAAGACGGTTGAAAAGAGTAAAACATATAGAAACAAAAGAAAAAACCAAAAAACCGAGTCTGCTTTAGACCACACAACTGAAGTAAAACTTCTTTAGCTCCATCTATAATATGTATAAAGGAAATACTTAGTCTTCAGAAAATAATCAAATCTTTTTTGTCTTAGACAGTTTATGAAAAGAGTTTTACCTCTGAAAATGATCAAATCTTTTTTATCTTATATGTTTGTTTTGACAACCGATATTGTTGCCTTGGCAACCGATATTGTTGGTAAACAAAAATAAATAGTATCTCTCTTTCTATCTTCACTAATTAATATATCCCTGTCCACTTCTGTTCGCCTCTTCCGATCAAACTTCCGTAACGCTCTCGACACGCATCCACCAGCTTAATCCCCAAGTCACAGTATATATATTAGTACTAACGTACAGTATGGACACTCCCTGCCCCTCTCTAAATTCGACCTCACCCCCCCCCGTCACTCAGATTGAGATTGGGTACCAAACGTAAAGGACGAGCTACGCAAGCACTTTTATTCACTATATTATTCACTATATTCTTTTTTAAATATTCGCCGTCAGAGAAGACGGTGTTTGTTTACAACGAAAAGTATGAAAAAAAAGAGTTTAGTATTCACACAGCATTCAGTAAATAACAAACATTTTGTGACCAATACCGCCGGTGTGATTCAACCCTACCTGCATTCTTGCCTATAGATACGTCAGTTATAATTATGTATATCATTTCTCGCTCGTTTGTATGGAGTGTCCGGGGTGTGCCCAAGTCAAGCGTGCGTAAAGAAGTTTTACTAAAAAAAAATAACAAAAAACGCTAAACACGTTAAAAAACCGACTCCCATCGCAACAACTTGGTGCATTTTTGCATTATTATTTTTGGTTTTTGTTAATTTTCTAATAAAGTACTACACTGATTTTGATAAAATTTATATTATGGGACCACATAGGAAGCACTAGCTTTCAAATAAAAATAGAATCATAAAAATCGGTTCACTCAGTCAAAAGTTCTGAGGTAACACACATAAGAAAAACAGTACCTGGGAGACCGAGCTTTGCTCGGTTATAACTATTTATTGTAATATGGTGGTGTTTAGGTGATAATCTATATAAACTTAAAAAATAAAACTTGAACATATACAAAAAAAAACAAAAGTTAGTCACCGGGAGGGATTCGAACTGGTACACTCGTTTCTTGCCGTCCGCGTCTCAACCCGCTGGACCAGACGGACAGCCGGCACTAAACGCGAAATTAGCGACCATATCCAGCGTGGAAAGAAAAACGCAAGACAACTCGAAAACACGCGTTTTCCCAAACATAAGACTAATCTAGATCGATTGTTTACCCCTAAAAACCCCCATATACCAAATTTCAACGAAATCGTTAGAGCCGTTTCCGAGATCACAGAAATATATATAAGTATACAAGAATTGCTCGTTTAAAGGTATAAGATAAGATAAGATACAGTCGAATTGAGATTCTCCTCCTTTTTGGAAGTTGGTTGAAAAACAATTATGACAATCGGTGTAATGCTATGTCAAAATGGACTTTTCTCAGCATTAGCTTGCAGGAGAACTGCAGCGCTGGTTGGTTAGTACACACATCAACTTTGCCTAAGATACTTTTAGACTTTTCATACAAAATATGTTTTTTTGAAGAACTATACTTAGGACATGTGCAAAGTAGAAACTTGAGCATGTGGTATATTTACCCTCTCAGTTATTATAAATGTATTAAGTTTTAAGTGGTTTTTGTAAAAACGCGCGGAAAATGAAAATTGAGTTTTTGTATTGTCATAGAAGGATGGCGCAGATTGTATGAAATTAGTGGAACCCATGTTTATAAGAATTGAGGAGGTACTCGTAAATATAGCACTTGCCCATCTTCAATGTTTTTATACCCAGTACTGCACCTGTCCTAAGTAATTTAAGGCGGTAATATTACAGATTTTCGTTACTTTTGACGTCAATTACTCCTAAAAGATAGAAAACCCAAGGTTGAAAAAAAACCCTTTTTGTTGATGTTATGCTATTGGAAACACGATTGACCAGTTTTGGCTCGATTGAAAAAAAATCCCAAAGATAGGTATACACCGTTACTTTCAACTCTAGTTATGACTAATATTTTGAAGTATACGCCGCGTTCGCGCCAGCTCCAACAGAATCCTTAGCGTATCTGTAGACAGATTGAACTGTCCTTGTCGCTGGGCCCGGATAAACCGCCTCCGTGGCGTAATGGTCAGTCCATTCGATTCACACCAGGAGGTCGCGGGTTCGATTCCCGGCGGGGTCAACGTTGCTTGGTGGTAGGGCATTTTCATAGCCCGCACCATATTATCTCAGTCTTGCCGCCAAACATCAGCGTTAACAGCATTGATGTGTTTCGGCTTGAAGATAAGATAGCCTGATCCCCATTGAGTTGGGGATTCTTGGTAAGCCCGCTTCCATCTTCGGCATCATCGTCACTTACCATCAGGTGAGATGATGCCAAAGGCTTATCAATTGTGGATGAAAAAAAGAATTGGTTCAGCAGCATCAATTTTTCTATTGAAATCTTGTTTTAAACCTATTTTCAATCAGCTTCCAAAAAGGAGGATGTTCTGAATTCAACGTATGTTTTTTTTGTATGTTTGTTACGCGATATCTTCGCAAATTGTAAACTGATTTACATGATTCTTTTGTAATCGATAGGGCATGCTGTCAGGTTCGTTCCGTATAAATTTCGTTAAAATCGTTGAAGTACTTTTTTTTTAGAAAATTAACAAAAACCAAAAGTTGTAATGAAAGATTGTACTACTCGTAAGTTGTTGCGATGCAAGTTGTTTTTAGGGTTCCGTACCCAAAGGGTAAAAACGGGACCCTATTACTAAGCCTCCGCTGTCCGTCCGTCCGTCTGTCACCAGGCTGTATTCTATGAACCGTGAACCTGATATTTTTACAGATGATGTACCTATTTCTGTTGCCGCTATAACAACAAACCAATTATGAATAAAAAAAATTATACTTAAAATAAAAAAGTGAAAAATAAACGTGTTTTTTTAACATGAAGAAACTGGCGCCATCTAGTAAAATGGTTTTTGAAACATGAAACTAGCGCCATCTATTATGGTGGTACGGAATCCTATGTGTGCGGTTCTGAATCGCACTTGGCCGGTTATTTTTAACGTGTATAGCGTTTCCAAACTAACTCATGATTAAGATATATATGTTACTAACAAAACTATAGACTTTTTATCTGCAATAAATGTGTTAATAATAACAGAACTTAACTCAATTGAGTAACGTCCAGTATTGCTTGACAGGCGCTCACCCGCTACCGGCAAGCGTGGTCGATCTACGACCAGCTTCCCTTAAAGAAGTGCAAGGAGGTCATCTACGGATACATGATGCCTTTGGTGACAGAGGACATTGTCCAGGGTATGCACTTGGAGTGCCGCAAGCTGGTGGATGAGATGATGAGGTGCGGAAAACTCATTTTACCAAACTGCTGTTTAGTGAATTTTTTTAAAATGAAACGTCTCTCTCTACGGTTCATCATCAATCCTCATCATCGTTAATGAGATGATGATGTGCGAAAAACTTATTTTACCAAACTACAGTCTTGTTTCGATTTTATATGTACATTTATCCGACGCTGTTACGGTGAAGGAAAACATCTTGAGGAAACCTGCACACGCCTGCGGAGAAACTCGCAGGTTGTGTGTGAAGTCGACCAACCCGCACTGGCCCCGCGAGGTCGACTAAAGCCCGATCGCCCGATAATTCAGGGTAGGTAGGTCGAGCCCCTCGGTGGGGACGTATATAAGCTGATATGATGATGATGACAGTTTAGTGAAAGTTTTTGAAATGAAACGTCTCTCTCTCTAATCAACATCGTGGATGTGATGATGAGGTACGGAAAACTAATTTTACCAAACTATAGTCTAGTGAAAGTTTTCGAAATAAATCGTCTATATCTACTATTCATCATCATCGTCATCATCGTAGTATCAGCTGATTGACGGTCACTAGTGGATAAGGCCTCCAACATGGTATGGAATAAGTACCGATAACAGAAATCTAAATAATTATCTAAAATTTTCATAATCTAAATTATTATCAAAATCATTTACAAAATTGTGGCGTTATACCGACGACATGTTTTATCCAGTGATTGGAACACACTCCAGGTGCTGCTGCATTAGGCCTAGTTTACCATGATATGTCTAACGTCTATTCATTGAGACTATTCCCATGAGCCCAAACACGATATCTCTGCTGTAAGTTGGTGAAGTGTTGGGTATCCTGCAGATTCAAGGAGATGCTGCAGTATCAGATCAAGGTTACTGTGTTCTATCCAATACTTATTCATTGAGACTATTCCAATGAGCCCAAACACGATACCTCTGCTGTAAGTTAGTGAGGAGTTGGGTATCCTGCAGATTCCAGGAGATGCTGCAGTATCAGATCAAGGTTACTGTGTTCTATCCAATACTTATTTATTGAGACTATTCCAATTAGCCCAAACACGATACCTCTGCTGTAAGTTAGTGAGGAGTTAAGTATCCTGCAGATTCCAGGAGATGCTGCAGCATCAGGTTTACCATGTTCTTGCAATATTATTAAAGTAACAGAGCACCAAATTTCAAATCGATCAGACCGGTGAAAGTTCCCATATTCTTTCATCGCCTAGATAAGAACTGATTATTTTCAAAACGCTGAACAGATCTTCATAAATTATAGCTAAGAACCATCTCGATCACGTCAGCTTTCTAACAAAAAAAAAACACATCAAAATCGATTTATTCGTTAAGGAACTAAGATGCCACAGACAGACACACAGATACACACGAGAAACTCACTCAAAAACTCCTCTTTTTGTGTCAGGGGTTATTAAATGGAGTCCAAGCAACAGTGCTTTTATTTATCAGAGCCATTCATTGATTATCCTGATCAGACCACGTCACCGTGAGTCTCGTTATTTCACATGTGATCTACGGTTATAGACGAAAATGACCAATGATATTTTTATTTAATTTCAGATTGGAACTAAAACTCTTCGTCAGGGCCCAGCAAGCTATGTTTAAGCGTATGAATTGGAAATACCCCAAGTTTAGACCCAGGAAGAGGCCCAAGATAGCCCCAGTTCAGATACCCTTCGTCATTGATGACAGGATCTTGAAAAATATTGAGGTAAGCCGTTCAATCATTCAGAAGACTGCGTTATGACGTGTCGATATTTTTAAGGTTCCGTACCCAAAGGGTAAAATCCTATTACTAAGACTTCGCTGTCCGTCCGTCTGTCACCAGGCTGTATTTCATGAACCGTGACATCTAGACAATTGTTTTTTTTACAGATGATGTATTTCTGTTGCCGCTATAATATCAAGGACTAAAAATTTGAAAAAGTGAAAAAATAAGGGGGGTCTCCATACAAAAAAAAGTATTTTTTCAAAACGTAAAGAAACTAGTGCCATCTTGTATGATGGTACGGAACCCTATCTGTGCGGTTCTAACTCGCACATTATTTTAAAATCAGGATATTAGGAAACGTTTTAGTATATAAGTATCAATTGTACTGCTGACACAACACAGTACGCTAGTCCCATTAGTGGTACTGGCGACACTAATTCTTATCGCTAGTACCATCAATTGTACTACTGACACAACACAGTATCGCTAGTTCCATTAATGGTACTGGCGACACTAACTCTTATCGCTACTACCATCAATTGTACTGCTGACACAACACAGTACGCTAGTTCCATTAGTGGTACTGGCGACACTAATTCTTATCGCTAGTACCATCAATTGTACTGCTGACACAACACAGTATCGCTAGTTCCATTAGTGGTACTGGCGACACTAATTCTTATCGCTAGTACCATCAATTGTACTGCTGACACAACATAGTATCGCTAGTTCCATTAATGGTACTGGCGACACTAACTCTTATCGCTACTACCATCAATTGTACTGCTGACACAACACAGTACGCTAGTTCCATTAGTGGTACTGGCGACACTAATTCTTATCGCTAGTACCATCAATTGTACTACTGACACAACACAGTATCGCTAGTTCCATTAGTGGTACTGGCGACACTAATTCTTATCGCTAGTACTATCAATTGTACTGCTGACACAACACAGAATCGCTAGTTCCATTAATGGTACTGGCGACACTAATTCTTATCGCTAGTAACATCAATTGTAGTACTGACACAACACAGTATCGCTAGTTCCATTAATGGTACTGGCGACACTAATTCTTATCGCTAGTACCATCAATTGTACTGCTGACACAACACAGTATCGCTAGTTCCATTAATGGTACTGGCGACACTAATTCTTATCGCTAGTACCATCAATTGTACTGCTGATACAACACAGTATCGCTAGTTCCATTAATGGTACTGGCGACACTAATTCTTATCGCTAGTACCATCAATTGTACTGCTGACACAACACAGTATCGCTAGTTCCATTAATGGTACTGGCGACACTAATTCTTATCGCTAGTACCATCAATTGTACTGCTGACACAACACAGTATCGCTAGTTCCATTAATGGTACTGGCGACACTAATTCTTATCGTTAGTACCATCAATTGTACTGCTGACACAACACAGTATCGCTAGTTCCATTAATGGTACTGGCGACACAAGTTTTTATTGCCAGTACCATCAATTGTACTGCTGACACAACACAGTATCGCTAGTTCCATTAATGGTACTGGCGACACAAGTTTTTATAGCTAGTACCATCAATTGCACTGCTGACACAACACAGTATCGCTAGTTCCACTGGGCCCGCGTGGTCGACTAAGTCCCGATCGCCCTAATTCAGGGTAAGCTCGAGCCCCTCGGTGGGGACGAATATGAGCTGATATGATGATTTGGTGAGAACCTTAATAATATAAGTATTAATGTTTTTAGGCAATATTCGATTCGTGTATCATGTCCCGGCCAAAGAATAAGATAGAAGAAGTTTTGGGTGACCTCAACTTTGCTGCCGCTGACTTAAACGTCAAGGATCCCGATGTTAGGTTAGTTGACGAGTTAAAAACTTAAACTTCAAGGATCCCGATGTAAGGTAAGTTGGTGAGTTAAAAACTTAAACGTCAAGGATCCCAATGTGAGTTAAATTGGTGAGTTAAAAACTTAAACGTCAAGGATCCCGAAGTGAGGTAAGTTAGTGAGTTAAAAACTTAAACGTCAAGGATCCCGACGTGAGGTAAGTTGGTGAGTTGAATACTTAAAAGTCAAGGATCCCGATGTGAGGTAAGTTGGTGAGATAAAATTTAAAAAGAAAATACAAAATTTAAGGCGATGTCGCTGCAGTACATAAAAAAAATGTACAGCCACGCTGCGAATACTTTCTCGCGAAGCCTTCATCTTCTGGCGTGGTTGGGAATACACAAAACAACAATAAACATTGCGTTTACCAAGTAGAAATAAAAAGAGGTGTAAGCATATAAGATTTGATTAATTTTTTTGTTTAAATGGGAGGTATATCATTCACATTTTTTCTGGAAAAATAAACTACCCAATCCAGTAAGCCTTTTTAAGTCCATGTTATTCACAATTTTAATTGAAATTGTTAGAGCAATTTTGGAGAAAAAGAAACGAACAACTTGGAATTGTATGGGAAGTACATTATTCCGATTTGTCTGGATTATCGAACTACAGGGTATACAGTAGACTAGCTGCGAAACCCGGCGTGGCCCGGATCAAATTACATCGTACACTTTTGGATATAGAATTAGTTTTTCTATCACGCAAATATAATTATACAAATCTTCTTACCATTAAACGTACTTTTTTACTGCGATAAAACGGCCAAAAAAGCACTGAATTTCGGCTTATACAGAATGACTATTAATTAGTTCTTGATAACAAAAGATATGAATGTACTCGTGGTTACAAAAAACTTTCTCAAAGAAACTATATGAAAAAATATGAAAAAAGTTTTTGGTCCTCGATACAATAACAAGTTATCAAATCGGCAAAAATGTTTCGAGGACCAAAAATATTTTTTCATATTTGACATATAGTTTCTTTGGGCAAGTTGTTTGTAATCACGAGTACCTACATTCATATCCTTTGCTATCAAGAACTAATTAAAAGTCAGCCTATATACCGTCGAAAATCGAAAGGTCCAGTACCAGAATACTCTAGAACACTAAGACAGTTTGTTTGAATCACTTTAATTCGCTTAATCACTGTTCACTCTCGATTCCAATTGTATTCTTCTTGACTGTTACTACGATAAAATGTATGTACATATGTCGCAGGCATATTGTATGATTTGTCATTTTACAAATGGTCAGGCAAATTATAAAATTGCTAGGCTCTTTGACTGTTAAATCAATCAAACCTGACTGAACCTAACGTCGCTCGCTTCGCTTGCTCATTTACAATCTGCCGCACAGCGTTTTTACAATTTGTCTGGCTCGGCATTTTACAATCTGCGTACAAAACTTTACAATTTGCCTCTGCGTTTATAGACGGACGATTTACTACAGTTTGCCTGGCTCGGCATTTTACAATCTGCGTACAGAATTTTACAATTTTCCTGACCGTTTATTACAAATTTTCTGGCTCGGCATTTTACAATCTGCGTACAAAATTTTACAATTTGCCTGACCTTTTATATGCGGACGACATGCGGACGATTTATTACAAATTGCCTATCGATTTGTATAATGACTAATCATACATTCAATTGCATAATTTACAATCGACATACAGCATTTTACATGTTGCCTGACCGTTTATACGTATACGTTACGTTATACGTACGAATTGTACAATTTGCCTGATCATTTGTAAAATGAATAATCGTACAATTTGCCTGCCACATATCCTGGCTCGGCATTTTACAATCTGCGTACAAAATTTTACGCACTGTGCGGAAATCCTGGTCGATCAGTTTACCATAACACCATACTCCCCCTCAGATACCCATCCCCGGGGTACGGAGACGTCCGCCGTCGACTAATCTTGTCATGTGTCTTCGGCTGCGTGGAACCTCTCGCTCCTCAGAACAAGTCTGTCTTACTGCTGGGTCCGAGGAAGAACGGCAAGAGTTTTCTGGCTGACGTCGTAGCTGGAGAGATGAGTTCGTACATATAATTAATTATACTGTTAAATACGTTTTCATAGGAAGCGGTTGTAATTTATTGGGACTTGCGGGTCGTTCCTTTCCCTCTAATATGGTTGATGGGAGCGATGGCTGACTCTCGCGTGACCGGGTGGTGTCCGTGTGGACTGGCCTACTCTTGTTAAAGGCATTAATGACATTCAATGATTTTTATGTATAACTTTTCGTGTCATATTGTTTTCATATAAACATAATCTGGTTTATATCAAGGATTTAATTTTGACGTTCACGCACACACACACATTCTTGATTCTTCACAAATGACATTATGTTATTATTATTTTATAACTATCAGAAAGAGTGTAATTTGCACCTATTTTGAATAAATCTATTTAATTAAATTGCGTGTTTGCAGAACACGCAGGTTTACTGATATAATGCACGGCCATTACCAGGATTTGTTTGACTGATAGTGGCAGTTGTCTCGGCCGTTCCCATGATTCACGTGGTACGCTAAGCCGTTGGTGATGGTTACTACCACTCCACGAGGGTAATTACATTTTAAGGCTCCTCCGTCCCAAAATTTAGCAACTCGATTCACGGCGTTTCAAACATCGAACGAAACAGCTTGGAAAAAAAGTTCTTGTCAGCTCGTACCGCAACGTGGCTGTTACGTCAATCGCTGCGGACTAATCGTCCGAAAATTGGAGATTTTAATTCATTATAAATAAAATAAAAAGAATTTCCAAAGATTAAGAAAACAAAATCATTTTATATTGTTTTGTTAAAAGGTTCATAGATTATCATTATGTTTCGATTAAAATTGCAGCAGTTCCTGGTTACAACTAGAAAAAAAGTGTGCATAAGGATATTTTTTTCTTTAGTTATGTGTATTAAAATAGAATTCGAGGAAATGTACATCACTCCTCATACTATCCTGTAAATTACAATACAATTTTTTTTCGATAAAAAACCCTTAATTATTGAGGTGAAAAGTGGTTATAAAGTGGTTGGTCGTTGGCAGGCGGTATAAGCCTTAAGGCCTTAAGATGGGTCACATTCACATGACAATATTCCAGCAGTAGACTTCTACGCGCTTCTTAGATAAACTATGGCATACTTTCAGAGAATGAGAAGTGAAAAACTGGCCATCATACTAGATGGCGCTTTTACAAACATTTCCGTACTATCATACTAGATGGCACTAGTTTCTTCAAGTTTAAAAAAACACGTATTTTGTATGGAGACCCCTTATTTTTTTACTTTTTCAAACTTTTAGTATTTCTTGTTATAGCGGCAACAGATATATATCATCTGTGAAAATTTCAACTGTTTGGCTATTACGGTTCATGAAATACAGCCTGGTGACAGACGGACAGACAGACAGACGAACGGACAGCTACTAAGTAATAGGGTCCCGTTTTTACCCTTTGAGTGCGGAACCCTAAAAAGCATTATGTTTGCTCCGTAGACGCGATAAAATTCGACATATCGCCAGAGGCGTTCAGCAGCAAGGTGCCGAAACCAGGCAGACTCCTGCGCCTGGTGTTCGTGGCTGCGAGGGTCTTCCAGCCTGCCGTCATCTTTTGCAAAGACGTTGAAAGGGTCTTCTATAAAAAGGTAAGTATACTGACGCGATCATTTTGTAATTCTATTTAATTATTATTATTTATATTTTTGTCGGTGGCTTAACCGGTAACGACTCGGTCCATCTAACCTAACCAGAGGTACCGGGTTCTTCGGTCTTTTCGGGTCTTTTTTTACTAGGATATGACGTATAAGCTGAGTTTAGGCAATTTGTTATACATAAGGAGCTCAAACTTGTGTAATAATAATTAAATATCTTTAAAAGACCGACGACTCCGACGCTCTTACGGTGAAGGAAAACATCGTGAGGAAACCTGCACACGCCTGCGAAGAAACTCGAAGATTGTGTGTGAAGTCGACCAACCCTCACTGGGCCCGCGTCACAGATGAGATACTAGTTACTTCCCGCGTGGTCGACTAAGGCCCGATCGTCCTAATTCACGGAGACTCGAGCCCCTTGGTGGGGACGCATATGAGCTGATGAGATGATCTTTAAAAAAAAATAATGTTTTTGATTTTTTAAATACTTTTTTAAGATAAATTTAAGTCTGTATATTCGTAGGTCTGTGCACTGTTTAACTGGGCACCCTGCATACATGTATAAATAGTGATGACATTGCTCACATTTTGGTTTTAAGAGGATTATGAAGCTGCGACTTTTCATATAACATTTCGTCTCTTAAATGTTAACCGATTTGGACAATTTTTTGATAGGTTGTCAAAAACAAAAACTGGGCTTATAAGTTTCGTTTTTTAAGTTACTGATTATAAATAAACAATAAATGAACAAAATCAATCGAATCAGAAACGAGGAGATCCGCAGGAGAACCAAAGTAACCGATAGATATAGCTCACAGAATCGCTAGACTGAAGAGGCGGTGGGCAGGGCACATAGCTCGTAGAACAGATGGCCGTTTGGGGCAGTAAAGTTTTCGAGTGGCGACCTCGCACCGGAAAACGTAGCGTAGGCAGGCCTGCCACGCGGTGGACCGACGACCTAGTGAAGATCGCGGGAAGCCACTGGATGCGAGACGTCGTGGAAATCCTTGGAGGACGCCTTTGTCCAGCAGTGGACGTTTTTCGGCTGTGATATGATGATGATGAAGAAATGGCCGAATTAGTTTTGTACGAAATTTAACTAATTAACTTTTCAATAAAACAAAAACGTATAAGCCTATAGCTTTTGTTGTGACTGACAACCTATCAAAAATTGCTCCAAATCGGTTAACATTTAAGAAGTGAAAATCGTTAACGCCGTTTGTATGAAAAGTCGCAGCTTCACAATCCTCATAAGGAACCCTAAAACGAACTGCTGATTCACAAGTATTTGCAAAATTTTTACTGTTTAAAGGTACCACCAGCTGAAAGGAAGCTACGACCAACTGCCATTAAAAGGCCTCTTGTGAAAGAGGTAAAAGCAATGAAATCCACCGATAAAGTTATATTTATTGGTAAGAATATAAATGTATATATTTACTAGCCGTCCGCCTCTCGATTTTCCCGTAGGAATAAGACGTTTTCCCGGGGTAAAAAGTAGCTTATGTCCTATTCCGGGACCTAACCTATATGTATGTCAAGTTTCATCTCGATCCGTCCAGTGGTTGAAGCGTGAAAGAGTAACAAACATCCATACATACAAACTTTTATAATATTTATAATATTAGTAGGATTGTTGTACTGTTTTTTTTTTGACGTTACTGTACTGGTACTGTTCGAGACTGTTTATATTTTTTATTTAAAAAGAGTTTTTATGTGAAAAAGCCACATACTCCAATGAATATAAAAAATACACGTTCCAAATTCAAAAAAGACTGTGTTTCATACGATTCTATTGAAAATAAAAGACAATTCTGGGACCTTGATTCCACCTCCAAAGTTCATCATCAGATCAACTTCAAAATATCAAAAGGATCTAATGTCATCGGAAATACGGCTTCATAATAAATTTCAGCTAAATAGGACCCCTGGAAGTCGCTTTAAAATCGATCGCAAGACATACATACATACAAACATTGCAAGTTAAATAAAAGCTTTTAAAAATACATATTAGTCTTAACCATAAACAATAATTGTCAAAAGGGTTTCAAAAGTCCATTAAAAACTTTTTTTAAATAGGGATGACGACAGCATCAGAAATAAATTATGAACTCTTGATCACTAAATTTCCCTTCTACTTAAACTTCGAAAAACCTTACTCGTTTTGTTTTCCATCAAGTCTTCGATGTTTAATTTACCAAAATCACAAAATGAGTACATAAATACAAGATAAATACAATAAATACAAATAAAAGACGCTGCAGAATTATGACGTCACGCCTGGGTATTTCAAACATTTTTAGAACAAAATGTCGTTTTTGACAGATGATTAAAAGTAAATCAGATGACTAGCATTCGTCATACCTATTGTCAAAAGGGTGCCTAAAGTCCAAACAAACTTTTTTTAAATTAGATTCGTCTTGATCGTGTGAGTGAAATAGGATACATATTACCCGACCTCTCAAAAAAGAGAAACTGTAAGCTAATGTTTTGATGCAGTCGTGGTCTTAATAAGTTTTTAATTTATAGTTATTTACTGAATTGGTGTGGTTATTAATTCAATTTCAAAAAAAACGTCGGTGGCTCAACCGGTAACGACTCGGTCCTTCTAATCAGAGGTACCGGGTTCAAATCTGGACGGCCAATGTACCAATGAGTTTTTCAAAACTTACGTATAGGTACATATACTTACCGATTGCTTAAACGGTAAAGGAAAAACATCGTGAGAAAAACCTGCACACGCCTGCGAAGAACTCGTAGGTTGTGTGTGGTCGACTATGGCCTGATCGCCCTAATTCAGGGTAGGCTCGAGCCCCTCGGTGGGAACGTATATGAGCTGATGTGATGATTAATTCAATTTGTTCCAGGAACATGTTCCGACCCATTCGTAGCGAAGGCGCGGCCGATGGTGAATATTTTCACTGAAGTCCTTTTGGTACCGATAGCGGACTACGGGACTTTACAGATGTTTTTCGCGAACAAACTTCAGAGGTGGGTACTATAATTTTTTCTTTTTCTTCTTTTTAGGGTTCCGTACCCAAAGGGTAAAAACGGTACCCTTTTTCTAAAACTTCGCTGTCCGTCCGTCTGTCACTAGGCTGTATTTTATGAACCGTGATAACAAGATTGTTGAAATTTTCGCAGGTGATGTGTTTCTGTTGCCGCTATAACAATAAATATTAAAAATTAGAAAAAGTGAAAAGATAAGGGGGTCTCCAAACAAAAAACTTATAACGAAGAAACTATAGCGCCATCTAGTATGATGGTACGGAACCCTATGTGTGCGGTTCTGACCCGCACTTGGCCGGTTTTTTGTATTTTTATCCACAATTGGTCGCTCTTGACATCATCTCCGACCAAAGTAACCATCATAGCGCTCAGAATGACTAAACTTAAGTGGCAGTGGGCAATTAGTTTGCACAGAGTGGCTATACGTACACAATTAGTTTGCACAGAGTGGCTATACATATACAATTTGTTTGCACAGAGTGGCTATACATATACGATTAGTTTGCACAGAGTGCCTATACATATACAATTTGTTTGCACAGAGTGGCTATACATAATATAAAGGGTTTTTCAATAAGGGCGGGTAGATTTTGAAACGAAATTAAACAAGCTGCGTATGAGTTATCAACAATTTTTTTTATTTATTTAAAAGGCCCATATATGCCATTAAGTATGGAAGATGACATCATTCAAATGCCCGCCTCGGCTTCTCACAGTGGCACGGATCCGAGTGGTCCAATTTTCAATGACTCTTCCGCATAGATCCGCCTGAATTTGA
Source organism: Coleophora flavipennella (assembly GCA_947284805.1). Lineage (NCBI taxonomy): Eukaryota > Metazoa > Arthropoda > Insecta > Lepidoptera > Coleophoridae > Coleophora > Coleophora flavipennella. The sequence goes on from OX369253.1 coordinate 4,529,938, forward strand.
GCGATGGCATGTGTTATGTTCGCCTTCAGGGCATCGGTGGATTGTGGTTTATTTGCATAGACCTGCGACTTCAAAAAACCCCACAAGAAAAAGTCTAGCGGGGCTAAATCGCATGACCTTGGTGGCCAATTCACATCACCCCTGCGAGAGATAACCTTAGTCTCAAATCGCTCATGCAGAATGTCAATCGTGGCGTCCGCTGTGTGGCACGTAGCGCCATCCTGCTGGAACCACATGTTGTCTAGGTCCATATGGTTCAATGTGGGCCATAAAAAATTGGTTATCATCGTTCTGTAGCGCTCGCCGTTGACAGTGACCGCCTCACCAACGTCGTTTTCGAAAAAATACGGACCAATGACGCCGCCGGCCCAAAATCCACACCAAACCGTAACTTTTTGAGGATGCATTACCACCTGGTGAACCTCGTGTGGGTTTGTGTCGTCCCATATACGGCAATTTTGTTTGTTAACAAAGCCATTCATCCAAAAATGCGCCTCGTCGCTAAAGATGATTTTTCGCCCGAAATTGGGATCCTCTTCCAAACGATTCGATGCCCAGGCAGCGAACAAACGACGTTGTCTATGGTCATGAACTTTGATCTCCTGGGTCAGTTGAATCTTATACGGGTGTAACCCTAAGTCCCGTCGCAAAATTCGCCAAGTTGAAGTTTGCGAAAAGCCGAGTTCTTGTGCACGGCGAGGAATCGACTGCCTCGGGTTCTGCTGTACACTTTGACGGACCGCCGCGATATTCTCGGCTGATCTTGCGTTTCTTGAACGTACAGGTGTGGGTTGATTGATTAACGAACCGGTTGTCGCACGGCAGGTATTTAGGTGGATAGGGCGTAGGGGGTGGGTTCCATAAATGATGCCGTGCGTGTTCAGATAATTTAATGATATAATATAAGATATAAGATATAAGATATAAGATATAAGATATAAGATATAAGATATAAGATATAAGATATAAGATATAAGATATAAGATATAAGATATAAGATATAAGATATAAGATATAAGATATAAGATATAAGATATAAGATATAAGATATAAGATATAAGATATAAGATATAAGATATAAGATATAAGATATAAGATATAAGATATAAGATATAAGATATAAGATATAAGATATAAGATAAAAGATATAAGATATAAGATATAAGATATAAGACCCGTAATGGGTCTTTTAGAAAATATTAAAGTATGAATTTATTAAATTTATTGTGATGAGAGCTGATGATCGAGTGTTGTTTTTTAAGGAAATTGTCAGATAGTTTGACAGCGCAGGCGCGGAAAAGAAGAAATAGATGGATGAATAAAGATCGAATGAAAGAAGATTAAATAACTGCGCACCACGCTACAGTACCGGGGGGGGGGGCGGTTGAAAAAAAAGTCTAAGGCTTTTTTTTCTTAAAATTTGAAATGATATGAAGAATAATTCAGTACAAATGTGTAAATAAATATTTTGAAATAATTTTGTTGTTTATCCTAAAAAATATAAACGAAAAAATGATCTGGATGAAAAAATATACATAGTAAAGTTAAGTTAAAGTGTAGAGTAAAGAGGAAATAATAGATATAATAAATTAGATGGATGAAGCGAAAGTTAATTTGGAGTAAGCAAATGAAATTAAGATGAGTATATACAGTAAGACAGTTCCAAAATTCATTCTACCTATTAAAAATCTATCATACATCACCTTCCAAAGTCATAATCCATTTCTGGATTGATGACTATACCATAAGAGAGAAAGCTTATATATATATAAAAAGCGTTTCTCAAGGAACTGGCTTATGAATGGTGTAGGCTTAATTAAAGGGTTAGTCACCAACCGCTAACTTGAAAAATAGCATAAGGCTTCTTTAACGTGTTGCTAAAAACCGCACGCTGATAATTATTTACAAGTAAGTACCTTAAAGAGGTAGGGCGCAATGAAATTGCGATGCGTGAAACGCAAAAAAAGAAAAATAAACGTCATGTCCACTCAGACTTACAGACGTAACTAATTAATTAAATAGTTAATATATATGACAAAGTCATAAATTAAGAAAGAGAACAATAATTGAAGAAAATTTAAGTCATCAATTAAAATTAATTGACTTAGGTAGTTAAAGTTAGTAAGTTACGATATTGGCCTATTTAATGAGTTATCATCCGCTCTGAAAGGTAAGATAAAATAATACATAAAAAAAAACTAAACTGAAATGACAATTGTCGTATGAAATGAAATCAAAAAGTTAATGAGGTGAGTAAAAAGCTTGAAGTATTTGAGTATGTATTTACTCAGTATGTCCCTATGTAGAGATCGGTTTAATGTCTTTTATGTGCCACCGGCCCAAAGGTTTATGATTTAAATCTGACAATTCATAAATCAGTGGCGAAATTTTGTGTGTAATTAAGCATTTAATAAATTTAGGGGCTAATTTAGCAGAAAAATGTTTGTCGGAAGAGCTAAGTGGGTAATTACGCTTCCAAACTATGTCATCTATATTAAATTCCATGTATTGACGATGCTTGTCGTAAAGTTTGGCGTTAACTTGGTGCGATTTAAAAAGTCGTGATTGTACTTGTGAAAATACTGGAATTAAATGTCCCAAATTTTCTGCGTAAATATCGCGAGGAGCAAAAATAAGGTCATCAGTATTGTCTTTATCTGAATAAATTGAACCACAAGTAACTAATTCACGGCCAAAAACGAGGAAAGAAGGGGTAAATTTAGTTGTTTCGTTAACTGATGAGTTAATGGCGAATTGAATATGGTTCAAATGTAAGTCCCAAGTACGGTGGTCGTCGTCAACAAAGGAAGCTATCGCTGTAATTATAGTTTTGTTGTAACGTTCGACAGGGTTTACTTGAGGGCAGTAGAGTGGGTTGTAATGAATGTGAGGTATTTTGTATGTATTAAATAAGTCTTTGAGTTCATTACTTATCATTTGGGGGCCATTGTCAAGTATTATGGTTTCCGGTATACCATAATTCATGAAAACTAAGTTTTCAAGGATATGTTTGATGATAGAAGATGTTGCTCTCTTAATGGGGTAAATAAGGCAATATTTAGAGAAACAACAAGTAACGACTAATATATATCTATTTAATTTACGAGTTAAGGGTAAGGGACCAATTAAATCAATAGCGATTGTCTGAAAAGGTCGTGAGCAATTTTTAGGCTTGCCCATTAAACCGATGATGTTTTGATTTTGATGTTTGTAGGCTAGACAAGTATCACATTTAGAGATGAAAAATGCTACGTCTTTGTACATACCAGGCCAATAATAATTATGTTTTAGACGATGGTAAGTTTTGAATATACCGAAGTGAGCTGCAGTGGGTGAACTATGATTTTCCGAGATAATTGACTCTCTGAGTTCTAATGGAATTACAAGTTTCCAGTTGTATTCAGAATTTAACTCAGAAACAGCGCGACCATATTTAAATAATTTATTATTTTTAATAATGTAATCTGGAGTCGAACTCGGATTAATTTTACACTTGTCAAATATAGTGTTGTACCAAGTATCTTTAGACTTTTCAAATTTTGTATTAATAGCATTAAGATGAGCGATACGAGATAACTGATCGGGTACCACATGTTCAGAGCCACTTTTATGTTTTATTTCAAAATTAAACATAGAGAGACGGATGCACCATCGTGCTAGTCGACCTGTAGGGTTATCGAGACGTAAGAACCATTGTAAAGAAGAGTGGTCAGTGTATATTATAAATTTTTTACCATTGTCTAGGTAACAACGCCAATGTCCTAAGGACGTAATCACACTTAGTAACTCACGTTCAGTAATTGAATAGTTCTTTTGAGCATTTGTTAAGGATTTGCTCATGTAAGCTATAGGTTTTTCCATACCATCGAAATCTTGGGTAAGCATTGCTCCTATACCATAGGCTGATGCATCACAATGTACAGCAAATGGTTTGGTAAAATCAGGACAGGCGAGTATTGGGGTACTAACTAACGCTTGTTTAATAGCTTTGAAAGCTTCATCGGCTTCGGCGGACCATTTAAAAGGTGGAGCTTTCTTTTTAGTAGATGTAAGTTTATTCAGTGGAGCTGATAAAGTACTAAGATTAGGAACAAAACGTCTATACCAACCGGCAGTTCCAAGAAATCTTTTAACATCTTTAACAGTTTTAGGGGTTTGTATATTCAAAATTGCTTGAACCTTAGAAGGGTCAGTATGTAAGCCGTCTTGGTTTACTATGTAACCTAAATATTTGAGTTCATTTCTAAAGAAGGAACATTTAGGGAAGTTAACAGTTATGTTAGCCTGAGAAAGTTTAGAGATTAATTTCGTCAGTAATTCGACGTGCTGTTCGAATGTTGGTGTAGCTATTACAATATCATCTAAGTAACAAAAGATATTGTTATCCAGCATAAGGTCTGATAGAAGATTATCTAAAAATCTTTGCTGAGTTGCAGGAGCGTTAGTTAAACCGAATGGCATTACCTTAAATTGATACATTCCACGTCCAGGAACATGAAAAGCTGTTTTAGGACGGTCTTCTTTTCTTAATGGAATTTCCCAAAACGCTTTGGCTATGTCAATTGAGGATAAATATTTACAATCTTTTAAATTATCTAAAATATCTGAAATCAAAGGTAATTTGTAAGCATCTTTACGAGTTATGCTATTTAATTTTCGGCTATCCACGCAGAAGCGCCATGTGCCATCTTTTTTAGGAGTTACAATGACAGGACTAAGCCATGGGCTTTCGCAAGGCTCAATTACATCTAGTTTAAGCATTTCATCGACCTCTGTTTTTAGTGCTTTTTGTTTTTCGGGCGATAAACGGTAGCATCGCTGACGAATGGGAGGGTGGTCACCAGTATCGATATGATGTTCAGCAAGGTGCGTTTTTCCTAATGGTTTAATTACGGTAGAAATTTGTTTGAACTTTTCTATTATTAAATTAGATAATTCTTATTGCGTTTTAGTTAAATTCTCATAAGTGTGAAGGTTAGAAGAAGTTGAATGAACTAGAAAGTTGTCATTTTGTGAGTTAAATTGATTATTAATGTTGCGAAGTACGCTGGGAGCAATGTTAAATGTTTTCCAGAAATCAATGCCAAGAATTAAAGATTCTTGAATATCTGGAACTACGTGGGCAGTAATTATGGAAAATTTATTATTGTAAATTACCGGAAGTAAAATAGTTCCGATAGATTTGATTGGTTGACCGTTAGCTACGGTACCTAAGATACGTTGGTCCTTCCGTAGTGAGAGACCTGACCTTAGTAAAATCTTGTGTGAGTCCTTACCAAGTATGGTAATGGAACTACCACTATCTAATAAACCGTTTAAAATAAGATTTTTAATTTCAATATTTAAATATGGTCGATTTGAATCTTGTTTGTTTTCAAAAAGGAGAGTATTCACATTATTTGAATTAAAAAAAAGTTTTATATAGTTAAGCCAATCAGTCCAATCTTTTTGATCAAAATTATTCGAATTTTGAATGTGTTTAATCTCCTTCTTAATTAGTTTTTTTAATTCGACTTATGACAGTTAGGGCAATGGGGAAATGTGACTTCTTTTAAGCCACATCTGTAACAAATTTTTTGTGTATTTTTACACACAGCAAGGAGATGTGAATTTGTTCTACATCTTGGGCAGGCGAAGGTAGTTAGTTTTTGGGGTATTGGTTGGTTTTTTACTGCATAGATAGTTTTATTAAATGGGTATTCGGGTATATGCGGTGTAGTTTGATTGTAGTACGTTGTAGTAGTGTGAGATGGTTGTTTGAATGAGGTTGACGGTTGAGAAAACTTCGAGTTATAGTATGTGGATTGATTATTGACATTTAAAAGTTTTTCCGTAAATTTACATGATTCGATTAATGAATCGAGAGAAATTAGGTCGGTTTGTGAGATGCGTAAGTTAAATTCTGGTCTGATGTTTCGTAATATTATTTCTATTTTTTCTTTTTCAGAAATTTTTTCGTGTAATTTGGAAAATAAAGATTCCATGTAAGATATATAGATAATAACTCTCTCATTAGGGTTTTGTTTGCGATTATCGATTTGTTTTTTAAGTAAATAATCATGGTTACTAATTTCAAAATCTTTTATTAAAAAGGTTCGTAATGTTTGCCAATCTGTTATGGTCTCTTTCTTTGCTCTGAACCAATCTAGAGCGATTCCTGAAAGAAGGTCAAAGATATGTTTGAAAAGTGTGCTCTCTGGTATGTTACGAACAGAAGCAAACTCTTCTATTCTTTGTATAAAATCTCTTGGGCAGCTATCGCCTTTGAACTTGAAGCGTTTGAGGTCACTATTGTATTTGTGCTCTCCAATAGAAATTAATTTTTGCGTTAGAGCATCAAAGTAAGAAAGGGGAGGTATGTTGTTGTAAGAAATGGAAGGTGTGCTGTTTATTACAGATTCTGTTGAGTGATATACAGATTGTTGGGGTGTGTTGATAAGTGTGCTGTATCTGTTTTGTAGTTGTGTAAATTCACTGGATAGTGAATTTAGTGTAGATAGTTGTTCTATTGTCAAGTCTTGGTTTATGTCAATCAGGCATATTCTTTTTTGAATATGTGAAATGTATGCTGGGATCTTGTTTTTACGCATTGGATAAGTATTTATGCAAGATTCCTTTATTTTTAAGCATTTAGTAATGTCCGTCATATCTGTAGTGAAGTCATTCGGACTGGTATCTGTAGGTGTGGGACAGTCAGGTAAGACTAAAAGGTTATTTAATTGAGTACGGAGCTCCTCTGCCGTTTGAGTGGCGTTTGGATTTTGTCCTCTCAATCTTAATTCATAAATCACTTCCGGTTTGTTCAGTTCATTAGTATCCATGTTTATGAAACTGTGTTAAAATATTTTTCAATAATTGATAAAAATGTAAAATATTATAAGCAAAATCTTTTTTGTCTTAAAGAGGTAGGTATAGACAATTTATGGAAATGATCCAATCTTTTTGATCCTATTTGTTTGTTTTGAAAGTTATGTCAAGCAATATTGTTAGTAAACAAAAAGAAATAATATTTTGTTATGAAATGGAATGAAAACTAATAATTGTGCCGAAAGTACATGTAAAATATAATGTGGTATTATCTATGATAATAATGAAATGGCTTACTATGATATGCACATGAATGTGGTGATTTTGTGAAATTGATGCTCTGTTTTACAAAATCAAATAAATTAAAAATTAACGGAATTAAACTAAGGAAGAAATAAAATTGAAGTAGGCTTGAACTGGTGACGAAGGTGGGGCTCGGAGATGGTACTGCTCACGTCGGTAGGTACAAGGATGAAAACTGGTGACGAAGGTAGGGCTCGGAGATGGTACTGCTCACGTCGGTAGGTATAAGGATGAAAACTTGATGTCGGAGATCTTGCGGAGATGTAGTGGTTTCAGGTTAATAATGTTTAAAAACTTACAGATCTTCGGTTTATTTACAAATTACCACGTTTAGGCGCCAGTGTCGCACGGCAGGTATTTAGGTGGATAGGGCGTAGGGGGTGGGTTCCATAAATGATGCCGTGCGTGTTCAGATAATTTAATGATATAATATAAGATATAAGATATAAGACCCGTAATGGGTCTTTTAGAAAATATTAAAATATGAATTTATTAAATTTATTGTGATGAGAGCTGATGATCGAGTGTTGTTTTTTAAGGAAATTGTCAGATAGTTTGACAGCGCAGGCGCGGAAAAGAAGAAATAGATGGATGAATAAAGATCGAATGAAAGAAGATTAAATAACTGCGCACCACGCTACACGGTTGTTTCAAATTTTTCCACCAAACGCTGAAGAGTCGACTGTGAAGGGCCACCACGTCTACCGTAAAATGGGCGCAATGCACGCAACGTTTGCACTAACGAACACTCATTTTGATAATAAAGTTTTATCATTTGTACGCGCTGTTCAATTGTGTAACCTGCCATGATGATTTGGCATAAGCAACTGAATAATAAGCAAAAGATTTGACAATTGTCACCAAAACAAAATGGCCGCCACGGGCCGCCAAAATCTACCCGCGCCAATTGAAAAACCCATTACAATTAGTTTGCACAGAGTGGCTATACATATACAATTAGTTTGCACAGAGTGGCTATATATACAATTAGTTTGCACAGAGTGGCTATACATATACAATCAGTTTACACAGAGTGGCTTTACATATACAATTAGTTTGCACAGAGTGGCTATACATATACAATTTGTTTGCACAGAGTGGCTATACATATACAATCAGTTAACACAGAGTGGCTATACATATACAATTAGTTTGCACAGAGTGGCTATACATATACAATTAGTTTGCACAGAGTGGCTATATATATACTATTAGTTTGCACAGAGTGGCTGTACATATACAATTAGTTTACACAGAGTGGCTATATATATACAATTAGTTTTCAAAGGGTGGCTATACATATACAATCAGTTTGCACTTAGTGGCTATACATATACAATTAGTTTGCACACAGTGGCTATATATACAGGGTGTAACATAAAGGTGTGGTGATACTTTAAGGTGAGCTTGTACCCATCAAACTGAACAACTTTCTCCATGGAACCCATAGTCAAATCGCAAAAAAAAATTTGAACCTCCCATACTAAGTTGGCTGATCAGCTGATCGAGTTAGTATGGGACAGGCAAATTTTTTTTTGCGATTTGACTATGGGTTCCATGGAGAAAGTTGTTCAGTTTGATGGGTACAAGCCTACCTTAAAGTATCACCACACCTTTATGTTACACCCTGTATACAATTAGTTTGCAAAGGGTGGCTATACATATACAATCATTTTGCACGAATTGGCTATACATATACAATTAGTTTGCACAGAGTGACTATACATATACAATTAGTTTTCACAGAGTGGCTATACATATACAATTAGTTTGCACACAGTGGCTATATATATACAATTAGTTTGCAAAGGGTGGCTATACATATACAATCATTTTGCACTAATTGGCTATACATATACAACTAGTTTGCACAGAGTGGCTATACATATACAATTAGTTTGCACAGAGTGGCTATACATATACAATTAGTTTGCACAGAGTGGCTATATATATACTATTAGTTTGCACAGAGTGGCTGTACATATACAATTAGTTTACACAGAGTGGCTATATATATACAATTAGTTTGCAAAGGGTGGCTATACATATACAAATAGTTTGCACAGACTGCCTATACATTTACAATTAGTTTGCACAGTGGGGCTATACATATTATACAATTTGTTTTCCAAAGTGGCAGTACATATACGAAGTTTGCACAGAGTGGCTATACATATACAATTTTTTTGCACAGAGTGGCTATACATATACAATTAGTTTGCACAGAGTGGCTATACAAACGATTTGTTTGCAGCATAAGAAGCATGCCCAAAGATTACGTCGTGCAGCCCCTTGCTAAGCTTTTCGACGGCTTTGGTTTCGGAGTAGCCATGGACCTGTTGAACAAGATCCTGACTCCGGAGAGAATTATCAGGTGACAGGAAATTATGAGCTTTTAGCTTTAGCAGAGCGTCGGTGGCGTGACGGCTCGGGCCGCTACCTTCTATCAGGGAAATCGTGGTCCGAATCCTGCCACGAACTAATGTGATTTCGAATTTCGATTTTATGTTACGTTTATTCGACGCTCTTACGGTGAAGGAAAACATCGTGAGGAAACCTGCACACGCCTGCGAAGAAACTCGAAGGTTGTGTGTGAAGTCGATTAACCCGCACTGGGCCCGCGTGATCGACTAAGGCCCCATCGCCCATCTTTAGGGTAGACTCAAACCCCCTTTGGTGGGGACGTGTATGAGCTGATATAATTAGCTTTTGCAGACGGCTTTTCTCGCGTTGATATCTTTTTATGACTACGTTTTTTGGTTTGCGTTAGGATGCGCTTCAGGATTCTTCGGGAACTTCATTTTCCCGAACTAAACGTATCATACATTGTTCTATATCCTTTACTTTAGCATTTCATCATCATCATATCAGCCGGAAATCGTTCACTGCTGCACAAAGGTCTCCCCCAAGGATTTCCACGACGACCGGTCCTGCGCATTTACTACTTTAGCATTTACCATTTAGTAACTTTAGCGTGGTAGAGTAACCAACAGACAGACAGACAGAGACACACTTATAAACCTCTTTAACATAGCTTCATAAAATTATGGTTGGGAATCAATCAATTATTATCATAATCAGCATCATCGTCATATCAGCTCATATTATATATCACGTCCCCACCGAGGGGCTCGAGCCTACCCTGAATTAGGGCGATCGGGCCTTAGTCGACCACGCGGACCCAGTGCGGGTTGGTCGATTTCACGCACAACCTGCAAGTTTCTTCGCAAATCGAAATTCGAAATCACATTGGTACGTGGCAGGATTCGAACCACGACCTCCCAGACAGGAGGTAGCAGCCCTAGCCGTTACGCCACCGACATCATCAATCAGCATCATATATGAGCCGAAAGACGTCCACTGCTGGACAAAGGCCTCCTCCAAAGAGTTCCACAACAACCGGTTCTGCGCTGCCCGCATCCAGCGGCCTCCCACGACCTTCGCCAGGGCATTGTTCCACCGAGTGGGAGGCCTGCCAACGCTTAGTCTTCCAGTGCGCGGTCACCACTCGAGAACTTTACTGTCCTAAAGTCCATCTTATAAACGAGCTATGTGCTCCGCCCACTGCCACTTAAGTTCAATGGTTCTGAGAGCTTTGTCGGTTACTTTGGTTCTCCTACGGATTTCTTCAACTCCGATTAAGAATTAGATATCAAACAATAGGGATGACGAATGCTAGTCATCTGAGTTACTTTTTAACGTCTGTCAAAAACGACATTTTGTTCTAAAAATGTTCGAAATACCTAGGCGTGACGTCATAGTTTAGTAGCGTCATTTATGTACTCACTTTGTGAATTTAGTTAATTAAAAATCGAAGACTTGATGGAAAACAAAACGAGTAAGGTTTTCCAAAGTTTAAGTAGGAGGGCAATTTAGTGATCAGATCAAGAGTTCATAATTTGTTTCTGAAGCTGTCGTCATTAGTATTTAGTGGCCGGAAAATCAAACAATTTTATCTCTAGAAAGTAGAATTTTCATGTCAATGTTTTAATTAAATTTCTAATAATTTTCACTTTATATTATACAGATTAAACGTCACTCCACTGTCGCCCACCGAGTTCCTGGAGTACATGATCGAAAATGAAATGGTTCCCTTGACCAGAGAAGTAAGTATTATGCCTTTTGTTAATTATTCATTTATATAAGAAGGGTACAGGAAAATAAGGGGCTCATCGACATATTAGGTATTTACCTATGAAATTGCCGATTGTTTAAAAAAAATTAAAGATGAAAATTAATATTAAGAACAATAGTTATTAAAACAAACTTTATTCTTAAAATAGTATCAGACTATTAGATATTAAATGGTGGTAAACATATTATGCCTATTGCTCAGGTATTTTGAGAGCACGGTGGCTTTTTAACCCCATGACATGAGGTTTTTCCACCTGAAAAAAATCACCTTTATTGAGGCAAAAAATACACATTTTTAATTTTCAAGCTCTAGAGATATCGCAGCACTTTTTCGTTACTAATGTCACATTTGGGAATACCCCGTATAAGATATCGTCACTTTCAGGAAAATTAAAAAAAAACAACTTACCCTATCTGACCACTAAGAAAACGCCTTTGTTCCATTCAATGGTAGGTATATAGCTCAGGGGATTCGAACATGTAAGACATGCCACTAGTTACTAATAAAATACTATTATTATTATGTAGTGCCATCATAAGGTCGATAATGAAAAACAATAAATTATTTATTTTCAATAAAAATTGGCATTGAACTTCAAAAACTGAATCGGCAATTTCATAGGTAAAGACCTAATATTTGTCCAAATTAAACCCAAAATTGCAGTTGATAGATTTTGAACGGGCCTTTAGAATGACGTGTTCAAAATAAACATAAAGGGGCTTTTTCCCTGTTAAATGGGCGTAACAAAAGTCTGTTTAAGACTAAATCAGCCTATTGCGATGTAAACCTCCCGTTTTATTTTATTATTTTTTTTATCCCTAAAAAAGGGCGCATTTCATTCGATACTGGCTAGGAAGGGGTACATTAACAACTTACAATTCTTAGAACGGGCCCATTGCACCGCCGTTTTGCATGTGAATTTGTGAGTTACTAAAAAAAATTATATTACTGAGCAATTACAAATAAAAATTATATTATTACTGTGCTTGTGCCAAGACTGCGGATGATACTTCTCTTATTTTAAAAGTGAATAGGAAAGAAAACGAAATTGACGAAGTAAACAACACTCTTTCAAAGATACTGAACTGGTTCACTGTGAACAACTTATTATTAAATGATAAGAAAACAAAATGTATAAAATTTTGTTTGCCAAATGTAAAAAAGGTCAATAATAGTGTAATATTAGACAGTAATAAATTAGAATTTGTAAATACCACGGTGTTCCTTGGTATAACTTTGGATGTTTCACTTCAATGGGGACCACACATTGAAAATTTAGCGGGAAGGCTTAGTTCAGCTGCTTATGCCGTTAAGAAAATAATACAGTTAACGGATGTAGATACTGCGAGACTAGTGTATTTTATTAACTTCCATAGTATAATGTCTTATGGCATATTACTGTGCGGGCTTGCGGCTGATATAGAAACTCCTGCAGAAAAGAGCTATCCGCGCAATCTATCAGATGCGATCACGTGAGTCGTTACAGAATAAGTTCAAAGAAATAAATATTTTAACTGTTGCTAGTCAATTTATATATGAAAACATCATGTACGTTCGTAAGAATTTGCATTTATTTCCTAATAACAGTGACAGGCATAATAATTTAAGAAATGTAAATAAATAAAATAGATATAGCCTTTTCGAGACTGAGTAAGGTTAAAAAGTCATTTGTGGGGCAGTGTATAAGATTCTACAATAAAATTCCAGAAAATGTAACTAGTTTATCAGAGAATAAATTCAAGACTCATGTCAAAAAAGTTTTGTGCTCTAGAGGATATTATAAAATAATAGGTTATGTAAATGACAAAGATATATATGTTGATTATATAACAAATACCATTACCTGAGACTGTAATCTGAATCATGACATTTATTTGTAATATACATATTTTTTTTTGTTTTCACTATTTAAAAGTGTGTGTAAACACCTATTTGAAATAAATTGTTTTGAATTTTGATTTTTTTTTGACTGTAATAAATATATGGTGTAGATAAAATTTTATGTTCATTAAAATCATTTATGAAACTCAGGATAATATAGTCTGAAACCTTTTAATAGTTTTTTCTCAAAGTAATATATATGTAGATTAGCCCCTTATTTTCCTGTACCCTTCATATGGTACCAAGGGCTTATCAATTGTGGATTAATAAAACGAAAGATGAAACTATTACAATATGTGTCACAGAAAGCCTATATAAGCGTAACACAGTAGTGTCCCAGTAGACCAAGCCTGTGTTAGGGTAGGTCGGGTTATGACTGCTCAGTTCTCTAACGGTGACTGACAGGGCTTTGATGAAAGAGCATTGATTGTGTTCAGCTCGGGGTCACCGCTGTAGGAGATCACGTCGTCGTGGTCACCACTGTAGGGACGGTGTGTTTCTAAAGGGTAATATGTCTGCCAGGCGAGGTGGTATGCCTGAGGTCCGGCCTTGGACCAAACGTTGATACTTGTATATATACTCAGTGCTGAAGAAATGTTAATAGCGCGTTCTAGATATTGTATATATTTTGTCCTCTCTTCGCTTGTGTTAAGGTTCAGTGGCGGGTTACTGCAGTTGCTGTCTCAGATTCTTTACACTGTGGTTACATTATGCCTGTTATACCATTTTTTTTACATGCAGGAATACCAGAAATACATAGACTTCGTTCTGAAGCACTCTAAGCTGTACAAGGAGAGGATGGAATATGACCTCATCAATTGGACCAGAAAACAGGTGAATCATTTAATAGAGCGCCAGTGAAAACCTTGCTTATTTTTATTGACTATGGTCTCGTATTGGGAAAGTTGTTTAGTATAATAAGTAGAAATCATAAATAACGGGTCCTAGGTGCACCAATTTTGTTACACCCTGTATGAAAGAACGGTAGAAAGAACGAATCGTATTTAGGTACTTATTGTCCAGGTAAGTATTGTTCGTCCTATATTATTTCAATTTCTGTGGTTCGTTCTTTCTACCCTGTTGTTAGGACACGAAACCCCATCTGGTACGATCTATATGTACTATCGTTGTAGATACTTCATTTTTAGGGTTCAAGGACAACGGGTGATCAAGGAGACCCTATTTTACTATGCCTTCGCTGTCTGTCCGTCTGTCAACGGGCTATATTTCATGAACCGTAATAGGTGTTGAAGTTTTCACAGAATATGTATTTCTGTTGCCGCTATAACAACAAATACAAAACATTTGAAAAACGAAAAAATAAGGGGGTCGCCATACAAAAAACGTGTTTTTATAGGTCTTTAGAAGTATTTTTGATTTAGCTCTATGGTAAAAACGGTAATACATACAAGTGTGAAACTTGGTGTGATTACTAGAACTAATGAAGTTTTTTTTTTTTTATTAAAAATTTGAGTGCGTTTGGCTGCACCTCACCTGATGGTAAGTGCCGATGCAGCCGAGGATGTAACACGCAAGCTCAAATAGTGCCTATTCACTCTCGTCTTGAAGATTCCTAAACAACAATAATAAAAATCGGCAAAGTGTGAGTCGACTCGCACTAAAAGGAGTCCGAACTGAATGACAAAAAACCGTCTAAGTTCGAGTCAGAACCGCACACAAAGGGTTCCGTACCATCATACTAGTTGGCGCTAGTTTCTTCGTTTTAAAAAAAAAACACGTTTTTTGTATGGATTGTCTCTCTTATTTTTGTCAATTTTTCTAATTTCTATTTTTTGTTATAGCGGCAACAGAAATACATCATCTGTGAAAATTCCAACTGTCTAGCTATCATGGTTCACAAAATACAACCTGGTGACAGACGGACAGACAGACAGACGGACAGCGCGGTCTTAGTAATAGGGTCCCGTTTTACCCTTTGGGTACGGAACCCTAAAAAGCATACTTTAGTCGTTTGCGTTGATGTCTTTTGTTTGTTATGTGAATTATGACTCGCACTTGCCTGGTTATTATTGTCAAACCTCAAATGAACAACACCTACATACGCTACTAAGAAATCGTCGCGTCGTTTTACCAAAAAATCATCATATCAGCCGAAAAACGTCCCTGCCTTCCCCAAGGATTTCCACGACGACGGGTCCTGCGCTGCCCGCATCCAGTGGCTTCCCGCAATCTTCACCAGGTAGTCGGTCCACCGCGTGGGAGGCCTGCCTACGCTATAAGAAAGAAAGAGATCAATCGACAAATCCAACTCGGCTGGGTAGCGTTCGGGAAGCTTCGCAATATCTTCACGTCCCAAATACCGCAGTGTCTTATAAGACCGAGGTGTTTGACCAGTATTTATTGCCAGTGATGACTTACGGAACTGAGACATTTTCGCTTACTATGGGCCTCATAAGAAGGCTCAATGTCACTCAAAGGGTAATGGAGCGTGCTATGCTCGGAGTTTCTCTGCGTGATCGAATCAGAAACGAGGAGATCCGTAGGAGAACCAAAGTAAGCGACATAGCTCTCAGAATTGCTAAACTTAAGTGGCAGTGGGCGGGGCACATTGCTCGTAGAACAGATGGCCGATGGGGTAGTAAAGTTCTCGAGTGGCGACCACGAACCGGAAAGCGTAGTGTAGGCAGGCTTCCCACGCAGTGGACCGACGATCTGGTGAAGATCGCGGGAAGCCGATGGATGCGGGCAGCGCAGGCCCCGTCGTCGTTGTGGAAATCTTGGGGGGAGGCCTTTGTCCAGCAGTGGACGATTTTCGGCTGATATGATGAGAGCTTTGTTGGTTACTTTAGTTCTCCTACGAATTTCTTTAATTACGATTTAGAATCAGATATCAAACAATAGGGATGACGAATGCTAGCCATCTGAGTTACTTTTTATCATCTGTCAAAAACGACATTTTTACTGCAACATTTGTCTATTATGTTTTTATAAACAACATTTTTATATGCAACATTTGTCTATTACAAATACAGAGTTGTTTCTCCGAAATTGTTATAAGTCCTTTGGGGCCCTTAACCCAGTTGCTTAGCCATTCATTCTTATTTCCTTCATGTTTATAATTTTTTTGACAGCTTAGAGAGAGGCCTAGCCTGTGTGGGGTCACAATTAATTTGTAAAGTGGGAAAGCTTAGTTCGTGACCCAAAGACGGACGGGTTTTGTACATAAATGAATTTTACACACATTTTAGGGGGAGTAAACTGCATCGAATGGTATATCAAATGAAAGGACTTGTTGAGAGAATCTTAAATATATTTTTTTTATAATTTTAAGATACAAAGTTTTGTCGTTATTAAGAAAATAGGCGAAAATTTACCATTCCGTCTCCCCCTTTTCTCGGGAACTACTGGGCCTAAAATAAAAAAAATTCATGAAACCTAAAAGTATTTAAAGTAACGTAGAAAATAATTCAATTAATGTACGGAACCCTCTCCACGCGAGTTTAACTCGCACTTATCCTGTTTTGTACTCTAAGATCCATTTAATTTTGGGGCTTTGAACTGCTAATTTTTAAGTCAAAGTTTAAAGGTTATTT
Source organism: Coleophora flavipennella (assembly GCA_947284805.1). Lineage (NCBI taxonomy): Eukaryota > Metazoa > Arthropoda > Insecta > Lepidoptera > Coleophoridae > Coleophora > Coleophora flavipennella. The sequence continues at coordinate 4,546,618 of OX369253.1, forward strand.
ATAAAGGCTCCGAGACCAAATAAACATCACTTTCAATGTACAGAAGGCTCTCCATAGTCTATGGACTTCTTTTTTTTCTTCAAAGGTTATTTATAAAGGCTCCGAGACCAAATAAACATCACTTTCAATGTACAGAAGGCTCTCCATAGTCTATGGACTTCTTTTTTTTCTTCTTTCCGTGTCGATGGCAAACACAGATAGTCTCATCCCAAAACCCAGCCACGCGATTTGCCTTGTCAGTGGCATGCATCAAGTCCTCCCGTGTGCAGGTGACAGGGCAAGAAGGACACGTAATGAGGTGGTCCATCGTTTGAGGGACCGCACCACACCTACACTCCTCTATAGACTAAGAATGGACCATAGATATAAAGTTGGTTTATACATGAATTTGTTTACAGGTTTACGACAAGATTGCGAAAAAAGAAGCCGCTAAGGCAGCGAAGGCAGAGGCGGCTAAGGCTGAAAATAAAGGCTGAATAGATAAGTGATCAGAAATAAAAGCATTTTAAAGTACCAAACTTTTTTTATTTATTTATTAATTTTTGTTACATAAAAAGTATGTACACATTTACCATCACCAAAAACAAAAAGCAAACATACCATAAAAAAAATCAAGATAAGCGCCACAGACAGCCCATGTTAAGCATGTGATGAAACACAGTAGTATCCCAAAAAGACCAAAGCCTGTGTTAGGGTACAATAGAGAACATTTACACTAGTAAACATTTCAATTAGCTAGGGAGAACGGTCAAGCAAGCAATCCAGTTAAAGATATTGAAAACTGTCTCAAAAGGGCTCGTACCCAAAGACGTAAATATAAAAAAAGCTATCGAGGCACTATCCCTCAGTACTATCCACTGACCTCCCTAAATACATGTACCTATATATGGAGGTCAGTGGCACTATCCCTTTACGAAATGTTCTCACCAAGCACTATTCGCTCTGTTAATAGTACCTGCCACTCAGATACCTGCCACCAAGCAGCTATCTGTGTTTCGGCGGGAAGATCAAAATTATACTGGCACACGATACGAGGCATTCCACCCAGTCCTCGAGCACAGTATATATATTAGTACTAACGTACCTCGAGGGTAAGCTATGATGACACTATTATGCTTCACTTCAGTTCAGCTTTTTTACGGCGTGCGATACTCTATGGTCTAATAAACAAATGACTGAAAGAAAGAAGAAAAAGCTTAAAAACTTTTTTCTTAATATATTACTATCTCTGGGTACAACCCTTTGAGAAAATTTTCATTTATCTTCTGTGGAGTTCTTGACAGCAGCTGAGCAGTCTCATTCTGAGGTGGAACACCCGGTCGCAGTAAAACTGCATCCAGTGCAAATGGGTGTTCACGTCCTTCTATTTATTTTCTTGTTCTTCACATTCCTCACGTCCACCAAACGATTTTTCAAAACGTAGAACTTTTTGAAAAATAATGCGAAACAATAAAATAGAACTACGCATCCTAACCCTTCGCTTCATGATAATGTTTAACACGTTGTCAATTAGTTTAAGTCTGAAAATCAATTTGTTAACAGCAGTTTAAATAAATATTAACTTTAGCTATTGGTTGTTTTGGTTGACCTCATTAAAAAAGGTATGTACGTACGTATTAAGTAAATTTCTTTCGGGCTCGCTGCTTTCGCACATTTCTTGTGCCATTCACCTGATCTGTTACCTAAAAATTTGTCTTTAGTCAGATCATGTTGTTAATCTAGCTTTAAGTTGAAACAATCAAGGCCGTAGCCAGGAATATTCTTCTGAGGGGGAGGGGGGGGGGAAAGTTTTCTTCCTGACTATGGTCTTGGTTGTTTTATTTTGGAGATAATTGATATAAAAAAAACACTCCGGGTGCCGGGTAGGTAGGCATAAGATAAGAGGTTTTGATTTAATTTGATTTAAGTAAAAGTTTCATCAAAATCGGTTCAGTAAGGTTTGGATGTGATATAATATTGTGAGAACATTTTACATTTTTATTACATTTACTTCGACTGCATCATCACTTACCATAAGGTGAGTTGCAGTCAAACGCACTCAAATTTTTTATAAACAAAAAAAAAAAAAAAATTATTCATGTTTGCCTGTCCCTTTTGACCGCGAGAACCAGTGATAAAAAACAAAAAAAAAACTTAATTCTGAAACTTAATACTTACAAGAGTTATCAAGTTTGTAGGTTTGCAACTTATCGATCGTGAGCGAGTCCCTTGTTCGTCTAACACTTTGACCAATTTTCGGGTGGCCGCCGCCACCACAACCTTTATTAAGGGCCTGGATTCTCGCCTGCTGACCTCATGCTTCCTTTACTGGCACGAAGGTGGCGCAGGTGGCCTAGGATGTTAAGGCCATAAGAAAAGTCAAATGAAAATATTCAATTCAAATTATTGAAAGACTGTGTAAAGCTATCACAGGAATGGAAAAAATATATAATGTACTTAAAGTAATAAAAAATCGATTTAATTAAATACAATTTTAAAAATATTACCATTTTTGAAGTAAAAAAAACATACTGTATACCCTGTTTTTGTCATAATTTGCAAAATTTCTCGAAAACAAATAGTTAATGTTGAATGAAACTAACACACAAAAATCGGTGACTTTAAGACCTTTTATTTTAATTGAACAGTTTTTTTTTAAACTTATTTGAAAGTATAGAAAAGTATTAAAAACATGTAAAAATCGAGAATTGGGCGTTCGGTTTCAACGTAACTTAAAATGAATAGACTTATGTTCGATATTATTTTAACACGTAACAACCTGCTCGGATTGAGGCATCTTAAAGTCTTAAGAAAAGAAAGTAATATTTTAGTAAAATTTATTTGAGTACGTTCACACTTATAAATGTACCTTCGTGTAAACGCTCGACTACGTAGAATTAAGTTAAAATTAAGTCAATTACTTCGTTAATCGTTACTTAAGTTTAAACCACCCATAATGGCCGATTTACACGCATTTTAGTTACGCAATTAGCGATGATACGGATTTGGCGAGTTAAGGGCCGCCTCTATGCCAGCGCGTAGGTATAATTTTTTAAAGTGTGCGTTCACACACACATACGCAATATGCGACTCCACTCCCAGCCACCCGCAAAACGGTATAAGGAAAATATTTGTGGAGTTAAATGTGTTTTTTTTAAAGATTTATAAAATTCTAAAAACGATTTACTTCGAATTCCAGGTGGTTTGATTTGTCTTGGTGAGAACTTTGGTGTCAGGTAGTATCCGAGGTCTGATGCTGTGATACTTTTTTTTTACCAGTATGATAAATTTACTTAAACGAACTTCCGAAATCATAATTTACATATTTTGAAAACCGGTCCTGCTTGTCCACATCCAGCGCCTTCCCGCGACCTTCACCAGGTCGTTGGTCCACTAAGTGGGAGTCCTGCCAACGCTACGTCATCAGGTACCACTTGAGAAAATGTGATCCGGCACATATCTCGTAAAACAAATGGCCATTGGGGAAGTAAAGTTCTCGAGTGATGAACGCGCTCCAAAAGGCGCACCACATTGATCGGTCCTGATTTTCTACATCCAGCGGCTTTTCGCGACCTTCACCAGGTCATCGGTCTACCAAATGGGAGGCCTGCCTACGCTACGTCAACTGGTACGTGGTCACCATTTAAGAACTTTACTGTCCCAATGTTAATCTGTTCTCGGTCTACATAGCTCGTAGAACAAATGGCCATTGGGGTAGTAAAGCTCTCGAGTGGCGACCGCGCAACAAACTGTGCACCGCATTGGGATTACCGTCCTGTTTGCCCGCATCCAGCGCCTTCCTGCGACCTTCACTAGGTCGTCGTTCCACCGTGTGGGAGGCCTGCCTACGCCATGTCTTCCGGGACGTGGTCACCACTTGAGAAATTTACAGTCCCAACGCTCGTTTGTTCTACGAGGTATATGGTCGGTCCACCCAGTGGGAGTACTTCCTACGCTACGTCTTCCGGTGCGCAGTCACCACTAGAGAACCTTATTATCCCAACAGTAGCTATGTGACCCAGCCATTACATAGCTCTTAGAACGATGACCGTTGGGGCAGTAAAGTTTTCAAGTGGTGACCACGTAACTGATGACGTAGCGTAGGAAGACCTCGAACTCGATGGACTGACGACCTAGTGAAGGTCGCAGGAAGCAGCTGGATGCGGAAAAGCAGGACCGGTCATTCCCAATGCAGTGTGCATTTTGGTGTGCGGTCGCCTCTTGAGAATTTTAATACCCCAGCGGCCATCTGTTCTACGAGCTATGTGGCCGGGCTAAATCAAACGAGCCATAACTAGAAGTGGTTAGTAAGAGTCGTTCACGAGATCCCTCGACCAGCTCCTGGCTCTAGCATCAGACCTTGGAAACTAATTGAGACCAAAGCGCTCGTCGAGACAAATCAAACGAGCCCAAACCTCGACGTGGCTACTTAGAGTCGATCACAAGTTCCCTCGACCAGCTCCTGGCTCTAGCATCAGACCTTGGAAACTACTTGAGACCAAAGTGCTCGTCGAGACAAATCAAACGAGCCCAAACTCGACGTGGCTACTTAGAGTCGATCACAAAGTTCCCTCGACCAGCTCCTGGCTCTAGCATCAGACCTTGGAAACTACTTGAGACCAAAGTGCTCGTCGAGACAAATCAAACGAGCCCAAACTCGACGTGGCTACTTAGAGTCGATCACAAGTTCCCTCGACCAGCTCCTGGCTCTAGCATCAGACCTTGGAAACTACTTGAGACCAAAGTGCTCGTCGAGACAAATCAAACGAGCCCAAACTCGACGTGGCTACTTAGAGTCGATCACAAGTTCCCTCGACCAGCTCCTGGCTCTAGCATCAGACCTTGGAAACTACTTGAGACCAAAGTGCTCGTCGAGACAAATCAAACGAGCCCAAACTCGACGTGGCTACTTAGAGTCGATCACAAGTTCCCTCGACCAGCTCCTGGCTCTAGCATCAGACCTTGGAAACTACTTGAGACCAAAGTGCTCGTCGAGACAAATCAAACGAGCTCAAACTCGAAGTGGTTACTTAGAGTCGTTCGCGAGATCCATCGACCAACTTCTGGCTCCAGTATCAGACCTTGGAAACTGGCAACTACCTAGGACCAAAGTACTCATCGAGAAATGAGACGAGCCCAAACTCGTAGTGGTTACTTAGAATCGTTCACGAGATCCCTCGAACTGCGCCGGGGTCCAGCTTCAGATCTTGGAAACTACCTGGAACCAATGTGCACATCGAGATCCCAAACTCGAAGTGGTTACTAAGAGTAGTCGGTCACGAGATCTCTCGACCAGCTCCTGGTTCCAGCTAACTATCAAGAACGAAAGTAATTATTTAAAAAAAAAACGTATTAGTGCCATATTTAGGAATAACAGTCATACTTACTTTATTTTTCGTGACTTGTTAATTTGTTCGTATATGCTGATTTCGAGGCTCAGGCGGATAAATAAAAATTAATTCACCCGCGCGAGCGCTCCGAATTTATGAGGAATTTCTTTTTGCTTCCCGCTGCATACAAGAATGCATGGATGGACGATTTCGATTCAAAATTCACTCACTTTGATATAAAACAGCTGTTACGTGCTAACTGATATTTTTGACGTGAAAACGTCTAATAAATCGATGGACGCCGCCTGCACGCACGAAAAAGACTCATTGTCCCGTTACGCTCATTGTCCCGTTACGTTATGACTTTGTCACGTTAAACTATCGTCCGTAAACCGACTTTACAGACAACCAATTTCTTTTGATTCGACCGAATGATTTCATATTTTATTGACATTACATACAATTAATAAACATTATAAAATTATAAAGTCCGATTAACGAAAACATTACAGCAAACTACATAGTTTTTTGACAATTTTGGTGCTGTTTGTGATTTAATTCTAGCTAATTAAAGCTAATAATTCAAAAACGCAAAAGGCCAATCTGTAGAGTAACTCCTTGTGTCAAAATTGTCTTTTTTCTTTTTATGTATATCATTATTTTTCTATTCATTTCTTGTCCAGCGGGAAAGCTAGTTTACCTACTGCCTGTCCTTAAGGCCTTAAGATCGGTCAAATGACAATATTCAATTCAAATTATTAAAAGACTGTGTAAAGCTATCACCGTGGAAAAAATATATATTATATACTTAAAGTATTAAAAAATTGATTTAATTGAATACAATTTTAAAAATATTACCACTTGATGAAATAAATATATAGATAATGTAGACCCTGTTTTTGGCATTAATTGCAAAATTTCTCGAAAACAAATAGTTAATATTGAAAGAAACCAACACACAAAAATCGGCGACTTTAATACCTTTTATTTTAATTAAACATATTTTTTTAAACTTATTTGAAAGTGATGAAAAGTAATAAAAACATGTAAAAATGTAAAATTGGGCGTTCGTTTTCAACGTAACAGCCGCGTTGACGCCCGCATTGATTTGAATTTAAAATGAATAGACTTACGTTCGATATTATTGAAACACGTATCAACCTGCTCGGATTGAGTGAGCTTAGCGCCTTAAGTCCTTATCGATTGACAATTGGACGCGGATCAGCCAGTTAAGTATTAGTTGACCATGAAGTACCTACATAGAATGACGAATTTTTTTTCTGTGAGTCAATAGCAAATCCTCCCCGCCCGCGCGTCTCCCGCACCCCGGCAACATAACTCGCCGCATGTGTAAACTAAACTTACAGTACAGTTAGTACTACGAATTGCAATAATTAGACATCGGATTATATGCAATCGCATATTTGCATATTCAAATTCAATTGCATACGCACTTTGGATATCGTGCATATTTTGGAAGTCAAAGTCAATGTATTTATGCCGGAATCTGTGTTCTTAAATTCAAGGTATTTTATCTTCCTCCATCACAATTGGATAAAATGTACATTTATTATTTTTTATTATTCACAATTGATAAGCCCTTGGCATCATCTCACCTGATGGTAAGTGACGATGATGCCGGAATGGAAGCGGGCTTATCAAGATTCCCCAACGCAATGTAGAACTGGCTATCTTATCTTCCAGCCGGAACACATCAATTTTGTTTACACTGATGTTTGGCGGCAGGACTTAGATAAGTAATATATAATATAATTCTTGTACATAATAATAAGTTACAACATATTTTATCATCATCATATCAGCTGAAAGACGGCCAAGGCTGGACAAAAGCCTCCCCCAAGGATTTTCACGACGACTGGTTCTGTGCTGCCCGCATCCAGCTGCTTCTCTCTTGGTGAAAGTTACAAATTTTAACAATTTGCAATCATCAGACTGCAATTAGCGCTTATTACGAAATTAAACGCTTGAAAATAGACAACAGATGTGGGGACCATTTGAAGTTGGGCGACAACGTTACAGACTACAGTGCGCGGGAAGTAACATTTTCCGCTCCAGGTATTAAGGTGGTATATTGGCAAATAAGCAGTGAGAAGCGGTCAGCAAAGAAATCAGGAAAGTTATTCCCGTTTAATTTTTTGACCTGAAAAAAAAAGTTATATTCAAGGATATTACCTAGGGCAAGTTCATTACATGATAAGATTAACTTGACTCGAACATAAAAAATCCCAAACACAGCATAAATTGAAGCAAAGTGAAGCAAATCCATGTAAACATTTGTAGGAAAAAATATTTCTTTTGAATTTGAAATTTATATCATTATTTTCTTTTTTTTCAAACTACGTAGTCTTTGTTTATTCAAATTTAATTTAGTTCACTTTTTCGAATTTTTCGGACGAAAAAACATTGAAAAAGTGCAAAAGTGTGGTTATTTTCTTTACTCTTTACACGTAAAGAACTGTTCAATCAATTCCTCGCCTTAAACCCTCTACTCAAAATCCGAAAAAACCACCCTGTCTCAAGAGATATCTGTAATAATGACGCCAAACTTCAAATTGTGCATTATAAAGTCGGTGGTCAAATTAAATAGAGACAATAGACGGATGGTTATCAGCTTATCAATAATTGGTAAGCCCGCTTCCATCTATGGCATCATCGTTACTTACAATCAGGTGCGATGATGCCTAGGGCTTACCAATTGAGAATAAAAAAAATATTTGAAAACGAAAGTTGAAATTTGCTCTTCTTAAAAATATAAATTTTTGTGGCAGTATTGGAATGAGAAAATAAAGTAGTACAAAATAAAATTAATATAAAGTAAAATTTGTATGACTGATTGTTTGAAGTTGTTTATGTAGGTATTTAATGTTAGTTGTAAAAAATAAAATTAAAGCAAGAATTATAATAGTTTTAAAAGTGCATATTTGCATGCATATTTGCATGCATATTTTGACATTTTGTTAATAAAGTACATAATGTAATCCCATGTCAATTCATAATGCTGTTTTCCTGCTCGTACAGGTATCATTAAAATTAAGTATGCCTATAATGGGACATTGCTCGTAGAACAGATGGCCTTTGGGGCAGTAAAGTTCTCGAGTGGCGTCGACGCACCGAAAAACTTAGAGTAGGCAGGCCTCCCACTCGATGGACCGATGAACTGGTGAAGGTCGCGGGAAGCCGCTGGACGCGGGCAGCGCAGAACCGGTCGTCGTCGTGGAAATCCTTGGGGAGGCCTATGTCCAGCAGTGGACGTCCTTCAGCTGATATGATGATGATGATACTAGGACAGGTACTTCCAATGCATGTAAAGGGTCAATCTTTTTACCCAACTGTGCTCTGGCACACAAGGAGGGTTATGTTTTTCAAGTGCATACAGGGTGTAACAAAATTGGTGTAGGACCCGTTAACAGGGGCTTGTACTTATCATACTGGACAAACAGACGGATACCGCTGTTAAACAAAATTAGACTCCGCCGAGAATCGAACACGCGACCACCTGATGTGAAGCTAATGGATTTAACCATTTGTTGAGATTCATTTTCCTACCCAATTTTAATTCTTTATTTCCTACGCAAAGGTTGCCTGGAAAAAAATGTTACCTAGCAATAACTCAACATTCGCGTTGTCAGCAAATTTTTAGAACAAAAGTTGTTCAGTTTGATGAGTATAAGGCCACCGTAAAGTATCACTGCACCTTTATGTTACACCTGTAAATTATCATCTATCGTATACATACAGAGTGAAACTAAATTGGTGTAGGTCCCATTAACTGGGGGTTCTACTCGTTATACTGAAAAACTTTCACCGAGAAATTCGTAGTCAATTCTCAAAAAAAAAAAATGGACCCTTCATACTTAAATGCATAAAATCGGTCGATCAGCTGATCGATTTGTGCGAGGAGTAAAAAAAAATACGTTTTCAGCAAAGTCGTAGAATAAAAGTTGTTCAGTGTGATGAGTAGAAGCCCCAGTTAACGGGACCTACACCAATTTAGTGTAGTGCACTAAAACATATTATTTTGTTGATGTAATTTTGTAAATTAAGAAGTGGATGCTAAGGCATTTAACCGTTAATAATGTTGTATAGAGGCACGCACAAAATGTTTGATAACTGTCGAAGCACTGGCCGATTGTCTTGCGATATGCTATTGAAAAACATCACTCTTGTCGCACGTCCAATGATAATTATCGATTTTCTAATAATTTCAACACTAGTTTGTATGTCAGTTTGTCTGTTGGCACTAAAATTGTGCATCTACCTTGATTTACTACTCTTTCGATATATTTTCAAGCGACTTCCAAAAAGTAGGTTCTCAATTAGACTTTTTCTATGTTTATCGTTTTTTTTATGTGTGTTACCACAGAACTTTTGACTGGATGAACCGATTTTTATGACTCTTTTTTTATTTGAAAGCTAGTGCGTCCCGTTTGGTCCCATATAAATTTTATCAAAATCGGTGTAGTACTTCATTAGAATTTTAACAAAAATCAAAAATAATAATGCAAAAATGTTCTAAGTTGTTGCGATGTAAGTCGGTTTTTTAACGTGTTTAGCGTTTTTACCTTGTGCCAAAAAACTGGCCAAGTGCGTGTCGAACTAGCGCTCCGAGGGTTCCGTACCTCCACACCTCTCCCTACAACTACATAGTAATAATAACAATGATACCTATTCACATTACAAACAAAAGACATTTTTTCTTTTATTTTTATTAAAAATTTGAGTGCGTTTGACTATATCTCACCTGATGGTAAGTGCCGATGTAGTCGAGGATGGTACACGCAAACTCAAATAATGCCTATTCACTCTCGCCTTGAAGATCCCCAAATTGTAGGAGTCGGGAAACACAGACGCAGGCGTTCCACTTCATCGCTGTCCGCATAATAAATGAGGACATTAATTAGACATTTAATACCAATAAAAAATACGGCTATTTGTGTCAAGTTTGTCACATATTTCACATCATCATTATCAGCCGAAGGACGTCCACTGCTGGACATAGGCCTCCCCCAAGGATCTCCACGACGATTGGTTCCGCGCTACTCGCATCCAGCGGCTTCCCGCGACCTTCACCAGATCATCAGCCCACCGAGTGGGAGGCCTACCTACACTACGTTTTCCGGTGCGTGGTCGCCACTCGAGAACTTTACTGCCCCAACTGCCATCTGTTCTACGAGCAATGTGCCCCGCCCACTGCCACTTAAGTTGAGCAATTCTGAGATCTATGTTGTATATATTTCACATACTCGCTACTAAATCAAAACCCATAGTTCCCATTCACTTAAAATTATGAATAAGTAATGAAATGAAATAAAATTTTGCAAGAAGCATAACGTCTCACAGTACAAGTGAAAAAAAATGAAAATCGTTAATTTGCATTTAAATAGCATAAAAAGATATTTTTTTGCTATTATACTTCCATTTGCAGTGGAGATTTGACTGTGGCGTATATCGATGTATGAGAGTACATTTTTGCAACTGCAAAGTTAAGTTTGTTCTTTAATCCATAGAGCACTAATGTACCTTACCTTCAATTTATGTATTTCTATAACCGCTCCTTTGCCCGAACCGGCCTCTCCCGCACACCCCCGATTGTCCCGTCATTTTTATAAGTGCCGCCGCGCCACGCCGCGCGGCTCGGGCACAGATTACTAAATAGTTATGGCTCGGGTTTCAATAGGCCATTCATTGTGTCTCAAGTTGTTATTGTAACACTATCAAGTGTTATGTTTTTTATGTTAAGTATGAATGAATATATTATATATATATATATATATATATATATATATATAAGTGTTTTGTTTATTAGTATTCAACTACGGTGTAGAATTATGATACGCTGAACACAGAGATATACAAAATAGTACTACAAAATGTATCGGGTTTAGAAAAGGCTAAATTTTGTGTCTCATGCTGAAACCTTTATTTCTATGTATTAGTAGATACCTTACCCTAAAAATAATAAAACACCACGTAAATCTAATCATCGAAAGTATTAAAATTATTGAAATTAAAACTCACAATAACACCCGCAGCTGCGCACTCAACATTCACTTCGACTTTTTTTTTTCATGGCATGGAGTAACGTTTTGGCTTCATTAGGTAGACAGTCTTACACAGAAGCAGGATAGATATATACAAATAGACCCTAAAAAAACAGGGACAGCATGATTAACAAAATCAACGACAAGGGAGCAGAGGGGCCCCATGTCAAGCGGTACTTGACACGGGCAATCTGGAGGGCAGAATTTATGTCAAGTAGTAGTTGACAGGACAAAGGAGCGGATAAGTTAACTATTTTGGTGAAAATAGGTCCCTAATTACTGGTTGAGGCGTTGAAGCGTGAACAGGTAACAAAAAAACAGATTTTCGCGTTTATATTATAAGTTAGTATTTTCTACACTATCTAAGTATTCTATGGTCACAATAAACCCAAAAAATAAATGCCGACAAAGTAAAACGAGAACTCTATGCAAAAAAACATATTCGCAAGCAAAACCGCAGTAAAACACTAGTCTTGCTTCAATCGTCGACCCATTGTTAACAAATTTGAGATGTAGGTATAGTTCATAGTGATCATTTTGTCTGTTTAACCCAAGGAACACGTACATACATACCTACTAATAGTTTTGATTTAATTACAATATTGTCTATAGAAAAATGTGCACGGGTGATTATTTATTCTTAACTGTGATAATGTTGTGATTTTGTTTTGCTGTACATACCAATAGGTATATAGGAGTTAACTGAACTGTGAGTATGTCTACTTTGTACGTATCGATGTCGTTGACAACCCTAACGTCCCTATTGCTGGGGCACAAGGACTATTCCCAAACTCGGGAAGGTCAGGTCATACCATACTCCACACACGGGGATCGAGTCCGGGTTGTTAAGGCTTTAAGATGACTCAATCCGAGCAGTTTGATAAACAGTGTTAAAATAATATCGAACGTAAGTCCATTTATTTTGAGTTCAAATCAACGCATGCTTTAACGCGGCTGTCACGTTGAAACCGGACGCCCACTTTTAGTTTTTTACAGGTTTTTATTACTTTTCTTCACTTTCAAAAAAGTTATAAAAAATGTTTTTATTTAAAATGAAAGGTGTTAAAATCACAGATTTTTGTGTGTTTCATTTAACATTAACTATTTGTTTTCGATAAATTTTGTAATTAATACTAAAATTATATTATATTTTTTTACATAAAAATTAGTAATATTTTTAAAATTGTATTCAATTAAATCTATTTTTTATTACTTTAAGTATAATGTATTTTTTTCCATAGTGATAGCTTTACACATCATATCAGCCGAAGGACGTCCACTGCTGGACATAGGCCTCCCCCAAGGATCTCCATGACGACCGGTTCCGCGCTACTCGCATTCAGCGGCTTCCCGCGACCTTCACCAGATCATCGGTCCACCGAGTGGGAGGCCTGCCTACACTACGTTTTCCGGTGCGTGGTCGCCACTCGAGAACTTTACTGCCCCAACGGCCATCTGTTCTACGAGCAATGTGCCCTGCACACTGCCACTTAAGTTTAGCAATTCTGAGAGCTATGTCGGTTACTTTGGTTCTCCTACGGATCTCCTCGTTTCTGATTCGATCACGCAGAGAAACTCCGAGCATAGCACGCTCCATTGCCCTTTAGGTGACCTTGAGCCTTCTTATGAAGCCCATAGTAAGCGACCATGTCTCAGTTCCATATGTCATCACTGGCACCACATATTGGCCAAAGACCTTGGTCTTAAGACACTGCGGTATCTGGGACGTAAAGATATTGCGAAGCTTCCCGAACGCTGTCCAGCCGAGTTGGATTCGACGATTGATCTCTTTCTCGAAGTTGGACCTACCTAACTGGACTGTTTGTCCCAAGTATACATATTCGGTAACAACTTCGAGTGTAGAGCCTCCAACCTTCAAAGAAGTAGGTATGACACGGACGTTTTACATAATTTTCGTCTTGTTCATGTTCATTCTAAGACCCACTTGTTGAGAGGCTCTACTGAGGCCATCGAGCATTGTGCCTAAGTCGTCCATAGTCTCAGTCATGACCACGATATAGTCAGCGAATCGAAGGTGGGTGATGTACTCGCCGTTGAAATTGATGCCCAGTCCACCCCAGTCCAAAAGCTTAAAAACATCTTCCACGGCGGCGGTGAACAGTTTCGGAGATATAACGTCTCCCTGTCTCACCCCTCGCTGCAGCTGGATAGGTTCCGAGTTTTGATCCTGGAGGCGAACCGACATGGTGGCGTTTTCATACAGACAGTTCAGCACTTCGATATATCGATAGTCAATTTGGCACCTCTGGAGAGACTGTAACACAGCACAAGTTTCGATCGAATCGGAGGCTTTCTCATAGTCCACGAATGCCAAGCATAGTGGCTGATTATACTCTTCGCTCTTCTGTATAATCTGCCGCAGCGTATGTATGTGGTCTATGGTACTAAATCCTTTTCGGAAACCGGCTTGTTCGGAAGGCTAGAAGTCGTTAAACCTGCGTGTGAGACGATTCGTAATGTCTCTCGAAAACAGTTTGTAGACGTGGTTCAGAAGTGAGATGGGTCTGTAGTTCTTTAGCAGTGTATTGTCGCCCTTTTTGAAGAAAAGCACGACCACACTTCTGTGTCATGCCTTAGGCGTTTGTCTCTCAAGTATAACGGAATTAAATAACTTCTGAAGAGCTTTAAGTACCGGTGTTCCACCTGCTTTCAGAAGTTCAGCCGTAATTCCATCATCGCCCGGTGCCTTATTGTTTTTAAGCTGTTTAAGAGCCATTCTAATCTCGTACAGGCTGACGTCCGGGATATCTTCGGTATAGTGTCGGGTAAGTCTAGCTCTTGGGTCTTTAGCCAGATCGCTGACAGGCAGACGTGTGGTCGTGTACAATTGTCCATAGAACTTCTCAACTTCTTCCAGCAACTCAGTCTTAGACGATATGATCCTGCCATCCTCAGTCTTCAGCTTGGTCAGTTGGCTTTGTCCAACAGACAGATCTCTCGCAAACACTTTTGAGCCTTTGTTGTTCTCAATCGCCTCTTTAATACAATTTGTATTGTACTGGCGCAAATCGCGAGTTAGAGACTTAGAGATCTGCTTGTTTAGTTGCCGATACTGAGTAGCGTCTTCAGAGGACTGCAAAACCAATCTGCGTCTTTCTTGCATGAGATTACGGGTGAAGTCCGAGATTTTTTTGGTTCTGTTTGAACGGCGAGTTTTAAAAATCTTAGACCCGACCGTTTGGACAATTTCCACGAACCTGTCGTTATACTCGTCCACATTCTCGCAGTCTCCTAGCTAGGCATTCGAAGCGATTGTGCAACTCGAGCTGAAAGCTCTCGTGGTTTTGGAGATGAATGGGCGCCGGTCGGAGCTTGGACTTCATCAGTCGACATCTTTCCAGCTTGGTCTTTAGATTCAATGTGCCTCTTACCATTCGGTGATCGCTTCCTGTTTTTACTGAGTTGATCACAGAGACATCATTGAATATTTGCCTTCTCTTCGACAAGATGAAGTCAATCTCGTTCTTCGTTACGCCATTGGGATGCATGCAACCATGTCCACTTTCGCTGTTTAGACTTTTTGAAGAAGGAGTTCATCATAAAGAGGCCCTCCCTCTCCATAAATTCGGCCAGCATCTGGCCACGTTTACACAGTCTTTCAATATTTTAAATTGAATATTGTCATTTGACCAATCTTAAGGCCTTAAGATTTATGTGCTAATAGTGGCGAACCCTACCTATCAGGAGTTTCAAGCCACCTATAAATTATCTAACATGGCTTAATGATTGTCATCTAATGATAGCAACTGGCACGAACGGCGAAATGTGCCTTGCTAAGCACGGTAATGGTCGAGATAAATGCCACTAACAATCAAACACATCCTCCAGCTGACGGTCGAGTTTCTGGTCAGTTAACGTGTGTGATTGACGCAACCATGCAAGTCGTACTAAGCCATGTCTGTTTCCTATCTAAGTATGAAGATTAACCAGTTTTTAAGCCCTAACCTCTAGTGGTTTAAATTAATGTTCACAATTTGTCGAAAAGTACTGGACGGATTAAAATGAAACTTTATGTATCCGTCCAGTACTTTTCGAGTAAATCGACGACATCAATTTAAACTATCTGTTTTTTAATACCATCTTAAAGAGTATTTAGGTAATTTGATGTCATCCTTAATTGTTTTAAATCACTTTTAGTTACACGTCCAGCTTTCCCTGCGACCATGGATAACTTCACAGATGGTTTTGTGAATAAAGCTTACCAGTACAGTGCCGAAGAAAATTTATATGTTGCTCCCAAAAGTTACAGTCACAAGAAACAGGATGATACCCGAAAAACGAATAAAAGTAGAGAAAAAAGATGTCGCAATCTTACAAAAATTGCAAACACTATTCTTTGTATACCAAAAAATGAAGAATTTGGCTCAAATTTAAAAATAATTCAAGGTGATTGTGATAATTTTGTTATTGAAAATGAAGACGTCGACAAAACTGATATTCTTAACAAAGTTAACACTAATAGTTGCAAAGATGCTATTAAATCGATTGAAGATAAAAATATACACTCTCACAACAATGTCACACCTAAGAACGATTTTGATAAAGATGATTTTACCTCTTCGGAAGAAGATATTTCAAAAGTTAAACTGAGTAACAATAATGATCATGTTTACGATGAACCCACAGAACAAGAAAAGGACACAAATTCTGAATTTTATGAAAATGTAACACCGAAACAAGAAGAAGAAAATATTTACGAAAAAATATGCGAGGATTATATAGAAGCTGATTATAATGCTAAAATCAATTGTGTCAATATTACTAAATCTACACAAACATCATCATGTTTAAAAGAAAATTTGTCATTTAACAAAATAAAAGATGAAGAATCACCACAGAAGGTAGAGAAAGAAGATGTCCATGTATGTAAAAAGGATAATTTCTTAAAATCAAGTATATTTAGTGATGATAACTTTGTTATGCCTCATAATGTCTTACAAGATCTTGGAGAAGATATATGTTATAGATTCAAAGGTTCTTCTAAGAGTTTCAAGGAAAAGAAAGCTAAGTGGTCCTGGATGGGAAGCATACCAAGAGAGCCAAAAAGTCTGTAAGTACTCTTAATTTCTTTTTTTTTTACTCTTAATTTCTTTTTTGTTTAAATTTCTAAAGCCCAGTAAGTCTACAGTAGAAACAAGAGCAGTAATCTTCAGAAAAGTCACTTCTCTTAACGTGTGGTACAATAATTCGTGCTATCCAAGGGATAGACAGTGGTTGCCTGGTGTTACACTTAACATCACCCGCTGTCACGTGAAGAGTATTTTTAGATTTACATCTACGGGTCGTGTGCCACGCAACATTCATACATATCTGGAAACAGATGAGCAGGTTTCCTTACAATTTTATTCCTTCACCGTCAAAGCAATCTGAAGTGGCAGTGGGCAGGGCACATAGCTTGTAGAACGGATGGCCGTCGGGGCAGTAAAGTTCTCAAGTGGTGACCGCGAACCGAAAAACGTAGCGTAGGCAGGCCTCCCACGCGGTTGACCGATGACCTGGTGAAGATCGCGAGAGGCCGATGGATGCGGACAGCGCAGGCCCGGTCGTTGTGGAAATCCTGGGGTGAGGCCTTTGTCCAGCAGTGGACGTTTTTCGGCTGATATGATAAAGCAATCGGTAAGTAAGTAAAAAAAAGTAGAGTAAGTAAACCGGTAATTAAGTAAACCAAGAAAAGATAAAGTAATCGAAAAACTCATTGATACCTTTGGCCGCCCGAAATCGAAGCTTTTTAGAACTAAGAACTTAAAAAAATAACATTACCGCGTCCGTGGCGTAATGGTCAGTTCATTCGCTTTACACCAGGAGGTCGGAGGTTCGGTTCCCGGCGGGGTCAACTTTGTAAGACTCAGTTTAATTGCTGGTAGGACATTTTCATAGCCCGCCTGGCTAGCTACCACCATTTTATCTCAGTCTTGTCGTCAAAAATCAGTGTTAACAGCACTGATGTCTTCCGGCTTGAAGATAAGATAGCCAGATCCCCATTGCGTTGGGGAATCTTAGTAAGCCCGCTTCCATCTTTGGTATCATCGTCACTTACCATCAGGTGAGATGATGCCAAGGGCTTATCAATTGTGGATTAAAAAAAAACCTATCTGATTATATTAGTCCCCGCATTGTCTGTAGTAAACGGTGATATTATGATGACGAATGTTTGGTTTCCCCCCTCAGTAGTCTCCTACAGCAAATTTAATAAG
Source organism: Coleophora flavipennella (assembly GCA_947284805.1). NCBI lineage: Eukaryota > Metazoa > Arthropoda > Insecta > Lepidoptera > Coleophoridae > Coleophora > Coleophora flavipennella. The sequence goes on from OX369253.1 coordinate 4,564,204, forward strand.
ATACCTAAACATGCAATCTCATCATGCCAACATAAAAGCCATGCAAATATATTTTAAAGTAAGGAAAAGAAATCGAGTTTCACAGCGGAGGCATTTCCTCCCATTAAGGCGCTTTGCACACGACGGGGCGGGCCGGGCCGGTCAATTTCGCCGCCAAAGATAGCACAAAGGGAATCCTATACTACCAACGCACATGGAGGACAAAATACCGCGCCGACCGCGCCGTCTCCGTGTGCGTTGGTAGTATAGGATTCCCTTTGTGCTATCGTTGGCAGCGAAATTGACCGGCCCGCCCCGCCCCGTCGTGTGCAAATCGCCTTAAAGTGCACCTCAATTACATCAGAGGGCTGCACTCCAATATCGATGCAGCCCACTACCATCTTGAGACCGACAAGCCACAGCTACTCTTTCTTACGGAGACGCAAATCAGACGACCGGCTGGAGTACGTAGACAAAATAGTTTACACTTGTGTAGATCCGCAGTAGAAACAAAGTAACCGACATAGCCCACAGAATCGCTAAACTGAAATGGCAGTGGGCAGGACACATAGCTCGTAGAACAGATAGCCGTTGTGGTAGTAAAGTTCTTTAGTGGCGACTGCGCACCGGAAAACGTAGCGTAGGAAGGCCTCCCACTAGGTGGATCGACGACCTGGTGAAGATCGCGGGAACCCGCTGGATGCGGGCAGCTCAGGGCCGGTCGTCGTGGAAATCCTTGGGGGAGGCCTTTGTCCAGCAGTGGACGTTTTTCGGCTGATATGATGATGATGTGTATATCGTTCGCACAACGGTGATTAGGAGACAACCAGGTTATTAAAAAATCTATTAGAGGTCGCCGATGAGGCTTAACTAAGACACCCGTCTGCCCAACTGGTTCTTCTGGGATACATTAATGCCCACCATTATGAGTTGCTGTTCCCGTATGAAAAGACACAGGACACATTTTGGCACGTGTGACAGTTTGGCAGGAGCGTCGGTAGTGTAAGGCCAGGGCCGCTATCTCCTGTCCTTGAGGTCTCGGTTCGAATCCTCTCACGTACCAATTTCTTTTCGAATTTCGATTTCATATGTACGTTTATTCGACGCTCTTACGATGAAGGAAAACATCGTGAAGAAACCTAAACACGACTTCGATCCTGCGAAGAAAATCGAAGGTTGTGTGTGAAGTCAACCAACCCGCACTGGGCCCGCTTAGTCGACTAGTAGGTAGGCTCGAGCCCCTCGGTGGGGACACATATATGAGCTAAGCAATAAAACAACGTTTGGCAGTAGTGCCCTTTGTCCTCGCCCTTGCGGGCGTAGAGACCTTATCGGGCATGTCCCGTTCGGAGTGTGCAGTGTTTTTTCAATGCTTATTGAGTTAGTTTCTTTGCTTTGTCACCTCGAATTCCTTCCCTGCCGTCCATAGAGTCCTTAATGTCAAGGATGCCTTAATGGGGCTCATCAAGGGGTATATCATCCCTGGGTGAGTTGCCCACGAGGTGCACAGCGCGTCTTGATTCGCGTCATTTGTGGCACTAACAATGCGCGCTGCTCCCTGCAGACCCCATCTCCTCCGGACACTGGCCTAGCAGCTGTCTGAGAGACCATCATCCCTCGGTACTCGTTTCCGCGTACGGAAAAAAACACTTGTGTAGTCAAAGTTATGTGCCATTGTGCGCCCGTAGTGTAACCAATGTCCACAACCTTCATCAAAAGGTGAAGATCCCGTCCATCCTCCCTCCTCCATATGCCTTTATACCTACCGTGGTAGTCTTAGTCATCACCAGGACAGAGTTGGCTTCATACGACAAGATATTCTGGTCATTAACTTGACCAGGGGGCGCCGGGCAGGGAGTTAGCTTTGCAATAGGGTTTTAGGTCCACAAGCACCATATTCCCACACTAGCAGGCGACTACCAACCCTCCATAAGTGTCCCCAGGAGGCTCGAGTTTCCATACAAACGTAGTTCCGCTTTAATACAAAAACTACGTGCCGATTGAATCCAAACTTTGGAAATATATTGAGTAGACACTTGTCGATGTTTTTAATTAGTTGTCATCGTAGTAAATTTAAACATAACTAAACGAAGGCTAAAATTAGTTTTGTACTAAAAGTTTGAAACTGCTCTTATTTTTTCCCGTTTTATATTAGTATACATCGATAAAAATATTTGAAAAGTATTTTTTGAGTAGACCGATATCGATGTTTGTAATTAGTTTTCGATGTGTACTAATATAAAACTGAAAAAAGTGCAGTTTCAAACTTTCAGTACAAAACTAATTTTAGCCTTCGTTTCGTTACGTTTAAATTTACTACGATGAAATCTAATTAAAAACATCGACATGTGTCTACTAAATATATTTGCAAAGTTTGGATTCATTCCGGCGTGTAGTTTTTGTGTTAAAGCGGAACTAAGTTTGTATCCGTGCCTCCGGGGACCCTTAAGCTAGGTTAGGTACTATTACGTGCCGTGTTTACTAATTGTCACATCTGCTTTATTTACGTCAAACCATAAAAAGAACTATAAAATCTGAATTACGACTCGTAAAAAGTTTATTAGTAGATGGACTCTTATTCTCTTGACTGAAGGTTAAATATATTATGCGTGAAGGTGCTGAAGTTGCCTTAAAACTTTATTTTTCAATACAGTTGCTCAAAAAGGGGTCCTTTATATGCCAGATAAGTGTGCGCTAAATTGATTTTACCGCACACGTGCTTTTACTTTACCACTTTTTTTTTATTTCTAGCTAGGAGGAATTCTAAATTATACATTCATTTCTAGCAAAAGAAATTATATCCAAAGATACAGTCTTCTTGAAGACTTTTAATAGTAGAATTTTAAAAGAGATTGTTCCTCCGTGAGGTTAGTACATAACGCTAGCTGATTAGATTCTCTTTGGGTTATATCTTTGCGAAGATCTTCGTACTTTGGAGCATAAATTTGTAATCAAATCTCTTTGCTTGTATTATTTGTACCTGGCTGGTTATTATAAAATTAAATAAGAGAACTTTTGAAACTTTACTAAAAAATAATAAAAAATATTCCCGCCATTTTAAAATTGTTTTTTCTGTCTATTAAAATAAGTGAAAGTAACGCAAAAATCGGCAAATATTTGAAATTTTGTGCAAAAAGGTAAAAATGCAACACAGGCCGCAAAAAAAATTGTGCTGTTTATGGACCTAATACAGTATCAATCAGTATCACAAACTTGGTTCAAGAGTTTCTAGTCTGGAAGTTTGAACATTCAAGATGCAGCTCGTTCTGTTCGCCCTGTTTGAATTGGCAATCAAAATACAAAGAAACCTTCTCCCCGACCTAATATTAACTTTTTCGCAACAATAGTTATTCCTACAAAGAAAAAAAAACGTGTGGCATTCGCGGACTGCCGCGGTAAAGCTATTGCATAGCATTTTTTATCAACTTATGCAATTATAATTATTTATTTATTTATTATTTATGCAGTATTTACCGTATACCATATAGTCCTTGGGGCGCGGGATGTTTACGTAATAAATTAACACTAAGATAGTTACCAACAGTAAAATTGACTAAATCCTTTTAGTACCGCAAATCGCTTATAGATGGCACTGTAAGTTTTTTAGAACTCGGCCGAGCGTGGGGTGTTAGGTTTTTTTTTTGTCACGGAATTTCTTGATTCGGTCGCCGCGCTCAAAGCCCGCGATAAAAGTTATGCAATAGCTTAAAAAATAATCTGTAATTTTGGTAAGATATATAGTACGAGTAAGATATATAGTGCGAGTCGGTGCTGCTGAAGCAAAGCGAGTGGATTTAGCACTACGCCACGAAGGCGGTAAGAACTTCTTCCCCTTAAGAGCAGAAGCATAACAAATTAGTTGATTTCTAGCTTTCATGACCTCTAGTTCAAAGCGTCTTTATTTCTTAAAACAGCGAACATTAATAAATTGTGCCCATTGTTTTAAAACCACGTAGTGTAGTAAAGTGTTTAAAATTTTGAATGCTGCAAATTGTCATTACTAATTTTATGGTCTTAAAAAGAATCAAGGACTCTGGCTGGAATTATTATTATCCCATCGCACTTTGCCCATTTTTAGGCTTCCGTACTTAAAGGGTAAAAACGGGACCCTACTACTAAAACTTCCCTGTCCGTCCGTCTGTCCGTCTGTCACCAGGCTGTATTTCATGAACCGTGATAGCTAGACAGTTGAAATTTTTTCACAGATGATATATTTCTGTTGCCGCTATAACAACAAATACTAAAAATTAGAAAAAAGTGAAAGTATTCATACAAAAAACGTGTTTTTTTAAATGTGAAGAAACTAGCGCCATCTCGTATGTTAGTACTGAACCCTATTTCTAGTAGGTTTATTTTACGAATTTGTCCATAATGCGCCCTACATGATCATCAAACAGTGGACGCGTGTTGCAGTAATTTACTTAGTTTTAAAGTAACATTAACAGTAGAGATGCATCGGTAGGCCTTTTTGCCGATATCGATACCGTTATTTTTATAAATATCGGCGATACCGATACCAGTACTATTAATGAATTTTATTTTCCGGATAGTTATTTTCGCCGCTGAAGCGGTGTTTACTTGGATGGTACCTCTTCATGCACTTACCGTAGCTCTTCGTGGCGACTTTTGGGGGGTGAATTAGAAAATATAAAAAGAAGTTTTGCAAACTAAGTGTGACATATCAAATGAAAGGGCTTGTTGTAGGAATCTCAAATATATACTTTTTTAGATAAATAGTTTTGACGTTATTTAAGAAAAATAAAAGTTTAAAAAACTTAAAAACCGACTTCAAAATGAAATTCACTCAAAAGTACGAAATAATATTATTATACCTACTTAGATACACGACATTAAAACGGTGAAGGAAAAACATCGTGAGGAAACCTGCACAGGCCTGCGAAGAAACTCGAAGGTTGTGTGTGAAGTCGAGCAACCCGCACTGGGCCCGCGTAGTCGACTAAGGCCTAATCGCCCTGATTCAGGGTAGGCTCGAGCGAGTCCCTCGGTGGGGACGTATATGAGCTGATATAATAACACGACGTTAACCAACAATAACGAAATCAAAGGTGGGTACGTATTAAATTAGGGGCCTAAATTTATTTTTGAGGTCGGTTCCAGCACACAGCTACTTACGTATCAAATGTTTTAGATTCGATGGCATTGCTGACACCTCAAAAAAAAATTTAGGCCCCTAATTTAATTCGTACCCACCTTTGATTTCGTTATTGTTGATTAAAGTCGTGTATCTAAGTATAATAATATTATTTCATACTTTTGAGTGAATTTCATTTTGAAGTCGGTTTTTAAGTTTTTTAAACTTTTATTTTTATTTTATTTATTTTTAGTGATAATGCTATCTATCTAACAACGTTATACCCAATCACCCACTCGCCTATAGGAACCATCAAATCATAATGCATGTGTTTCATTATCAGATACAGATTCCTGTAGCCTTCATCATCATCTCAACAACATGAAAGTTAAGGAGTTAAATCTTCCATCATCAGCTCATCTGAATAACCTGAAAGAATACAACTATCGGTCTATACTTACCTACGTATCTACGCAAAATATTTGAAGAATTATCCTCCAACTCCTAACCGCTAAGGCAGTGGTGCCCAACTGGTATTGCTCCAAGGGCTATTTTGAAAATCCCGATACGCCACTCGGGCACCGCCGAGTTAATAAAAAAACATAAGTGATATAAAGGAAACTACACTATACAATTACACCTCTATTTATTTTTTATGGTTATTATTTCAAGATTTTAAAATGTTACACTCTTATTGATGGTCATAAGATAGCGATTACATAACATAATGTCAGATTGTGAAAAAATATAAACAAACAATCATCAGTTAATAATTACAATAAATTCATTAATATAAAACAAATAATGTCATTTGGACATGAAAAGAACATGACACGAGAAGTAATATATGAAATTTATTGAATTTGTCGTTAATGCTTTTGACATTTTGTTCCCCTCGACCATATTAGAGGAAAGGAACTATGATACACTTAATAACACTTCAAGCAGAATAAACCGGAACAGCAAAAAGCTAATGCGATACTTGCGTACCTACTAAAGACTCCGACTCGTAAAGCGTAATTTAAATTTACCCAATTTAATTTTTAAAACGTTGTGTATTCTTTATCTGATTTTGTTCGCGGGCGCCTAGAAAACAGGCCGGGGGCTACCAGGTGCCCGCGAGCTACCGGTTGGGCACCACTGCGCTAAGGAGTTGTACCTTCCTTCATCAGCTCATCAACATGAGATGATGACTAACAGACGCCAAAACTTTGAATAGTTTTAGGAAATACATGCAACACGTAATATGTGTCTATAAAATTTGAGGGTTGTTCTCGATTTCCATGGGATCCCATCATCAGATCCTGACTTAGTGACAATGGAAGTATATACTCTTTGGAATAAAATAAGAATTGAAAATCGGTTCACAATCGGCGGAGATATCGCGTAACAAACATACCAAAAAAAAAAAAAAAATAAGAACCTCCTCCTTTTTGAAGTCGGTTGAAAATAGGAAAACAATGGTAATTTCCCCCCCCCCCCCCTTCGTTATCTGCGAAACTACTGGGCCCAAACTTTGGAAACTACTGGGCCCAAACTTTGTAAAAAATCACAGTAAATGAGGTTAAATGCATACGTTACAGGAAAATCTATGAGAAGATCTAAGTCCTTCCGTTCTTACAGGAAAAATGAAATTTCCAAAATCCGATTATTAAGAAACTAGCGACATCTGACTAGTGGGATCTAGTATTATCTTCTACATAGTTTATTTACGTAGTAATACGACACAGTAATTAGTTCCCTTTTACCTATGTATATCTATAGATGGCGCTGTAGATCTAAACTAGATAAATTCCTAAAAATTTACAGTACCTAAAACGATTTTATTTATAACTAATTATAATTATTTCTTATTCTTCTTAGCAAACCTTTTTATTTGATACCCATATCATAAAAAAGTGCATAAAAAAGACTGGTCCGCCATCTTTGTGAGTCCTCCATTTTGGAATTAGAATAACGTCACATAACTAACCATAGATTGTCATCCAAACTGAGGTGTATGCAAAATTTTAGCTCAATCGGAAACCGGGTAGAGGTGACAGGTGAAACTGAATAAAAGCTACTAACAATTAAACTTGACATACCCAGCCATAATAAAAGTAATGTTAAATTATTCACTAAGTGAGCAATAATGCAACAGGTCTTTATTTTTTTATTCGCAATTGGTAAGCCCTTGGTAAGATCTCACCTGATTGTAAGTAACGATGATGCCGAAGATGGAAGCGTGCTTACCAAGATTCCCCAACACAATGGGCAACTGGCTATCTTATCTTCAAGCCGGAACAGAACACTTTAAATGTTGTTAGCATTGATGTTTGGCGGCAAGACCACAGATTACTAAATAGTTACTTTAAGCAAGACTTAGATTAGATGATGGGTAGCTAGCAAGGCAGGCTTAGAAAATGCCTTTCCACCAACCAAACCGAGTCTTACAAAGTTAGACTTCGCCGGGAATCGAACCCGCGACCTCTGATGTGAAGCTAATGGCCTTAACCATTACCCCACGGAGGTGGTTGTATGGAGGTATGCATTCTTTATCTGTAGAATTATCGCAGTTCATTAAATAAGTAAAAACCGACAAGTGCGAGTCGGACTTGCGCGAAGTAGGGTTCCGTAGTCTTTTCACACATTAATGTAAGTATATTTAAAAAAAAACAGTTGGGCATAGAACATTTTGTATGGAATATCTATGAACTTTTTTCAAATCCAACTGCACACCTCATGTTGGTTACTCCTAAAACAAAGTATATACTCATATATGTTACGGCTAAAGGTGGGTGTGAACATAAACTTAAGATTAGCCGGCTAAACTTCAACTAGGGGGGGGGGGAGGGGGCGAGGCTCTTCGACTGTACAATCGATTAAACCTGACCGAACCTAATATCGCTCGCATCGCTCGCTCACCACCCAAAAACATTACCCAGCCAGTGTTGGGTAGACCTTGTTGTGTACGGTTAAACGCCGAATACCAACTAATAATCGGACCTTACCCAAACAACTTTAGCCGTGACATACTATACTTAGTACTAACGTACAAAAAATTAAGAAAGTCTACGTTAACGCAAAGCCGCGGACAGACGGACAGACAGACATGGCGAAACTATAAGCAAAGTATAAAATGCTTTAAGGGTACCTTGTTGTCTTCGGAACCCTAATATAAGTGATTTAATAATTAATAACTATAGTAAACATATTTACTATAATTATTCAATCACTTTAATCACATTAATGTTTACGCTATTTATGTAAAATACCTAGTAGGCATCTACCTACCTATAAACAAAACAGGTCAGTTGCAAACAGCAAGTTATCAGCTGATAAAATACACTCTTTTATTTACAATCAAATGAACCAGTTAGTTAGGCCAGTACACAAACGCATGTCGGAGGGAACGCACGCCTTTGCCAGCGACAAATAAAAAAAATATAATGTCAAAAAACCCGCGATTTTCGCGCCGTTAAAGTGAAAAATTAAAAAACTAAAAAAAAGGTGTGTTCGAAAAGTTTTTATTTCAGAAATTGTGCCTTTTTATTGCGTTTTTTTTTTAAATCACGTTCGGATTTATGCTTCTGCTGTGTTGTTTGTTTTGATGCCAAAGGGACTTTGTGTGGGTGTTTGGCAGCAACTTAGATAATTATAAAAATAAACAAACTTGCTAGAGAGTTATAAAATTTAGATAAGTATGCATTAATTAAATGTTATATTTATTAAGGGTTATTTCCATTTAATTACTGATACGCTTTCTAAGTAAATATGTATATAGGTACTAGTAATAATAGTGTTTTAGTGTTCCGAATTCCCCATGAGAACCCTTTTAACACATTAAACGCCAAGAAAATTGTTACAACTTTCCACTCGAGCCGTGGGGGACACCATGATGGTGAGTGATAGCAGTATTCATACAAAACAAAGCCACGAAATAAATTGTTGTATTGTTTTATATGTTTTAACATTTTTCCTTTTATCACTCCAATGACGGTGAAAAACTATGAGAATTAAGAGCGTCGGTGGCGCATTGGAAAAGGCCGCTACCAGGAGGTCGTGGTTCGAATCCTGCCACGTACCAATGAGTTTTCGAATTTCGATCTCATATTATGTACGTTTATCCGACGCTCTTACGGTGAAGGAAAACATCGCGAGGAAGCCTGCACACATCTGCGAAGAAACTCGAAGGCTGTGTGTGAAGTTGACCAACCCGCACTGGGCCCGCGTGGTCGACTAACGCCCGATGGCCCTAATTCAGGGTAGACTTAAGCCCCTCGGTGGGGACGTATATGTGAGCTGATGTGATGAACGAGTTCCTTATCCATATTAATATTATATATGTGATTATATAATATGTTTTGTTGGTTCGTTACCTTTTCACGATTTAACACCCCAAACAATCTTGACGTTTGGCATGGAGGTAACCTGTGTCACGGGAAAGGACAAAGGCTACTTTTTATCCCGTGAAAATAGCATAGTCGCATGCAGTTCTTAGAGAAATTAAAACAAGGTTTATTTTTGGTTGATTATTTTAGCGTCTTTGCTCAGAGGTAGTTGAGGGGGTGAGAAATGACATAGACTACTAAGTAATGAGCATAGCCTGAGACAGTTTCCGAGGGATCTAGGGAAAACTCATTTCGCAACAGAGCAACGGATTGACAACGTGTTTTTTTTTTAATAGAAATAGTTGAAGGGGGGGGAGTGACAAAGACTGCTGATCAGAGTAGCCAAATATAGTTCCCGAGGAAGTAAAATCCTGCATACGCTCGCCGGATCGCGCACCACTCACCCTAAACAGTCATAAAAACGATGTCCATGCGAGCAAAGCCGCGGGGAGAGGCTAGTTTCATATATTTTTAGAACAAAATTTTGTTTTTGACAGATAATTAAAAGTAGCTCAAATGACTATCAGTCAACTAGCTTATTGAAGTACCTACCTAGGTGAGAAAACGGTTACAACGAGAATACCACAGTTATTATAATATAAGGTCTGCAATCGGCAAATTACTTTAAAAGCGTCGTCGGTGGCTCAACCGGAAACGTCTCAGTCCTTCTAACCAGAGGTGCAGGGTTCAAATCCGGACGGCTAATGTACCAATGAGTTTTTCGAAACTTACGTACATATACTCACCGATTGCTTTAACGGTGAAGGAAAACGTCGTGAGGAAACCTGCACACACCTGCGAAGAAACTCGAAGGTTGTGTGTGAAGTCGACCAACCCGCACTGGGCCCGCGTGGTCGACTAATTCCAGATCGCCCTAATTCAGAGTAGGCTCGAGCCCCTCGGCGGGGACATAATATATGAGCTGAATTGATGGAAAATATTATAAGTCACTTTGCATAGTTTGTACGTGTTTATTCAAAATTAACATAAAATAATAGGGAAACAAAGAAAAGTAATCAAAAAAGCGACCAACTGTGTGTCCCCAACGCATAGTGTAAGAAGCTTAGACTGTGGCACAGAATTACAATGTAGGCAATATCGCAAAACTGTGACTGGGTGAAGGGTTTCGCATTTTAGGTAAGTACTCTCATTGGGAGAGTTTGGCAGCAGATCATCCAGAATGGCGCAGGATTGTGAATAGGCAAGTGCGCGAGTTCGAAGAACAGCGTAAAGCTGACCTTGATACCAAACGTGACCAGTTAAAGGCCCGACCACCTGCGACCATATCATACAATTACGAGGGTGCCCTCAGTGCGCGAGGAGTTTCGCTGCGAAGATTGGCTACATAAACCATCTTCGAGCGCACGCGCGGCAAACCGACTAGGAGTCGAAGTGGTTCCCATGAGTCCATGACCGAAATCGATCGGATCAGATCATCATCATCATCAAGTACTTTACAACTTGAAAATTATTTGTCACAGAATATCCAAAATGTTTTCATCGATACATCCTACTAAGGCTCACTTACTTGGGTAATTTCAAGTTTCCAAGTCTAACCGTTAAGAAATGTCAGGGGGACACTTTATTAATGGCTTTGGCGACCTTCAGGATAAAAAAACTGTCTTTTTTTAAATAAAAAAAAAATAAACATTTCAAAATGTTTTAAACATTTTTAAATAAGTATTTTGAACAGTTTTTTTTGTCTATTTCTATCACATTTTAGAATGTTTAAAAATCACTATCAGTGATGGACCAATGGATAAACAGACAAATGTACAGAAGGATCTGAACACTTTGTACGCCATGAAAACGCCATGTGAACGACACTTATATTGCCCCAAGGGCCAAGAAAAATCAACTGTTCCGTCAAATACAGTTTATTTTTTGCTTATTTAATTTTGTGAATCTATTTTAATTAATATTTAAAATTAGTTAGATTTATAAGCATGCAATCAATCTTAAAAATAATATGACACTAATTTATTACAATACCTAAAACACCTAAAATGGATGTTAAAATAAATTGTTCCCGCATGAGGTAGAGCGATTCGATCTTGCTCTGAGGCACATCCTTGAACGTATTCTGAACGTTAATCTCAGCGATACCCAATGGTGTCAGGCCAGTATGCCCGTCCGTTATGGAGGGTTGGGAGTACGGCGACTGACTGACGCGGGTCCCATTGCCTTCCTGTCCTCCGCTCACGGGGTTGCCGAACTCGTCACTCATATTATTCCATTTGATGGTGACGTGAACTGCATTCCATTCGTGGCTGAGGCTTTTCAGGCGTGGGATATCTTTTGTCCAACTGGAAATCGCCCTGAAAACCTTGGCCACCAAAGGGGATGGGACGATATTGCTTGCAAGCGGCTCCTCGCAGATTTAACGGAACAAGCTACGGGGGCAGACCGCGCCCGAATCTTTGCCGTGTCCAGACCGGAATCTGGTGCCTGGTTACAGGCCCTACCATCACCCCATATGGGGACGCTTTTAGACGATAACACTCTAAGGATAGCAGTTGCCCTTAGGCTGGGTTGTCCGGTATGCGAACCTCACCACTGCGTCTGTGGATCAGCAGTGGAAGCTGACGGACATCATGGACTGGCTTGCTTGAAGAGCGCGGGTCGGTTTTCCAGGCATCAGGCAATAAATGACATCATCCGGCGAGCTGCTGTCTCCGCAGGTATACCTTGTGTCCTAGAACCTCCCGGTTTATGCCGAACGGACGGGAAACGGCCGGATGGGCTCACACTGATCCCTTGGGAAAAAGGTCGATGCCTGCTTTGGGACGTCACCTGCGTGAGCACATTCGCGCCCTCTCACCTAAGAAGCACACAACGGACACCCGGATCGGCGGCCGAGACAGCAGCTACCCATAAACACACAAAATATGCCTGTCTCGTACCTAAATATAAATTCGTTCCGATTGCTCTCGAGACATCAGGGCCATGGTGTTCTGAGGCCAAGTCTTTTGTAGACAAATTAGGGCGTCGTTTGAGGGAAAAGGGCCTGGACCCGAGATCGGGTTCCTTTTTGACCCAACGCATCTCGCTAGCAATTCAGCGGGGGAACGCAGCTAGCGTCATGGGCACGTTTGGGCAGGGGGCACTGCGGGGAGGGCTCTTTGACTAGGTCGGGAGTTTGTTGAGCCTCTGACCTACTTAAGGGATATATATATTTTTATTTTTGTTTTTTTTTAATGGCATTGGTTAAATCTATTTAAGTTTGTTCATAGTTTTTTATTTGATGTATAATAAATCGGTGTATTAGTTTACGAATTTTAATTAGTAATAAATATAAGTATGATGAAAATATTTAGATAAAATAATAGATAAAAACACCTAAAATATCTAAAATAAAACACATAAAATAACCCTTCACTCGTCATCCCCGGTGCAATGGAGTCCATAACACTAGCTGCTTTTCCGCACTGAATGGCTATTGTGGACAACCTCTGCACCAGGAACGATCGAGAGCGGGAGTCAACGCCCCTCTGAACTAGGCGACGCCTTGTCTCCGTCACAAATCGACGTGACTCCACACTCCAGCTCCCCGCTGTTTCCACCGCAAATGGGGTAAACAAGTATTTGTCCTACAGTGGGCTATACTTATCCTCCTTGATATAGATTGACTATTTAAAATTGCCAAGTTACACCATTTAATAGCACAGAACATGACAAATTTTCTTTTTTTTTAAGCAACTGAAAACCGTTTTGCGTTCTTCTCTGTTATCCGGAGAAGTCCAAGATAAATATTTTAATTTTGAAGTCCCGTAGAGCTATGATTTAAGCAATCGACAAATACTAGCGTTTCTAATTTATATGATATAATTTAAAAAATCTAAAAAGGTACTTCATAAACAAATTTTAGACACTTTTACGAGAATAGCGCGAGAAAGTTTTTTTGTTTGTAAATTCTTTATTGACATGTTTGAATACAGAACATAAAACAGTTATGTATGATATAAAGGCGGACTTATCCCTTACGGGATCTCTTTCAGTCAACCTCGTAATAACATTAAGATTTAAAACAAAGAAAAACTGGCCAAGTGCGTGTCGGGCCGCGCGCAATGTAGGGTTCCGTAGTTGCCATTATTGCGTCCATATTTAATTTTCAAATTTTCAAATGAGCCTATTTTTTCGAAAAAGAAACCCTTAATTATAAAATGGTCTTAGAAGACTTACAACAATTTTTTAAGCATTTGGGTTTGACAAGAAAAAAAAATCATCCCCACTTTACTTGTAGGGGAGGTAAAAAAGTTTTTTTTACAGTTGTCTCCGCGTTATTATTATATAAATTCCTTGTTGTACTACGGTACCCCAAAAAAAGTTTCAAACACGACTTTACATGTAGTGTAAATTTGGAAAAACTTATTTCCACGCCTCCTCTTCCCTCAAAGACAACCACAAAAATGACTTCCACGCGGCCGAAGACGCGAGCAAAAACTAGTTTATCAGATTTAACTACTTATGTTAGTAAATGGTCTTTATTATTTGCCTAAGTACCCATTGTCACGGTGAGTTAGTATGGCACGCAGGTGTCAATATAAATAGCAGATCACAAAAAATAATAATTTTAGAATAGCTTACAATAACAATGTTTTTTTAATATAATATGGCAAAAAAGTTAATGTCATTCGTAATAATACGTTAAGAGGCTATAACATAAAGTTGCTGTGACACTTAAAGGTGGGCTTGTACTCATCGAACTGAACAACTTTTGTTCTACAACTTCGCTGAAATCGCGTTTTTTTTAAAAAAATCATACAAAACCGGCAAATCAGCTGACTGTCTTGAATGAAAATCCAAAAAAAATCGCGATTTAAACATTTATAGAAAAAAATAATTGTTCAGTTTGATAAGTACAAGCCCACCTTAAGTATTACTGCACACTGCACCTGTATGTAACAGCCTGTCTAAGTAGGTAGGTAGGTATTTTCCAAAAGTACATGTACAGGTTGAAATAAAAAATATTAACTGTATTTGAAAGTGACTATGGAACTTGCTTAAATTACCCAAAAGAACATACAGACAGTTAACGGATGTAAGTAGGCAATAGATATTTCTGCAATGATACTTATCGAATGCATGATATTTTGTCCAACCTATTTTTTTATTATTATTATTGTGTGCAATTTAAGCTTTCATACCTAATTAAACTTGTTTCCTTTTGTTATGTGTCGCACAATAAATTATACCATGTTTAACCGCATAAATCGGACATTCTTTAAAAAAATATATGTTTTAAAAATAAATATTAAAAAAGTTTCAAAAAAGCATTAAAAAACTATTTAAAAAAATATGCAAATAAATATTAGAATAACAGAAATATATTTCAAAAAAAAACATTTTTCCTCTCCACGCGGCCGTAACGCTTTTTCGTGACTGAAATAATCCTAATACCCTTATATAGAACCCCCGTCCATAAAGAAGTTTCACTTCAAAAAGCAATAAAATTTCAGAAAATGTAACTATAGTTTGCCTAAGAATAAGTTTAAGACTCATGTCAATAAATGCTCGTGTTCTAGAGGATATTGTAAAACAATGGATTTTTCAATAAAGTTGTTCAAAAAGTGATACTTTTTACTTTGCCCATTTTTTTTTATTTTTAGCTTCAAGAAACAAGACATTTCTGGCAAATAAAAAAAACAACTTAGATATGGGTCATCTTTTCCAAGGAGGTTTAAATGCTTACAATAATATTATCCCAAGCCTTATTGTAATCTATTTATGGTAATATAAAAAAATAAACGCATGCCTAGCTAAATTAAATATGGCGCAATTTTCGAAAAAACTGAATTGAGTTGTTTTAGTTGTTAATTCGAATAAAATTATGAATAGTTAACATACGTGTAATAAAAAATATACTTATGTGTATGTATAGGAAAAAAACAAAGTGAGATTACTCCCCGGACATTTAATATGATCCAAAAAAAATACTTCAAATATAATATTCATTCGCGTAAAATGAACTTTTTCATGCATACGTACACTCGAAAAACATAACCCTTCTTCTGGCGTAGTCGGGAAAAAATGACACTTCGGGAAAAGTATATATTATATTAGTACTAACGTACTTCGGACTTGCGCAGACGAGGTACTGTCCCCCGGGTACTTTTTTGTCCATCGACATAGATCTGTTATAAAATGTATTTTTGTACTGGGTACTTTTAGTTCTTTGTGTGCGTTATTCGATACAATTTCTTATCAATTGTAAATAAAAAAATAAGAGATCTTTATCGATGAACAAAAAAGTAGACGGGGGACAGTATCTCGTCTGCGCAGGCCCTAATTCACAAATGTATGGTATGAGTATTTAATTTAATTATCGAGCTAGCTGAATTGGCGAATTTAGTAATATGAATAGGTTCCTTATTCAGTAAAGTTTCGTCATGTCTGTCGTGTGGGATATTTTTGGTTAAAAGATAATTGCGAGTCTTCTTACACCATTTTATAATTTAGTGTTCCGTTGTAGAAAAAATAGGCTTGAAAGTGCTAAATTTTGTTGGAGTCGAGTGTCCCCAACCCTCTTACAACTACACCGCTGTATTTGGAAATTTGAAAATTAGATATGGACGCGATGATGGCAACTACGGAACCCTATTGCGCGTGGCCCGACACGCACTTCGTTGGTTTTTTTAGTAGACCTTTACATTGCCAATGATTTCAATGTTCAATGAACCTGTAGAAGTAACCGATTAGCTGATACAAAAAATAGGTGCCTATTTCGGACTGTAACAAAAAACTTTTTTGGCACATAACACAAACTATGTTATTGTCAGCAAGTTGTTAGGACTGTTTTTGTGATGTGTTGAACGTACTATAATCATCATCTGGCCTTTTGCGTGTACAACAGACTAGGTATTTAGTCAGTGTCGTGGAAGGATTGTCCACTCTACGGAGTAACTAGTATCTTATCTGTTATTCTACCCCTTTCAAGCTGCACCTTGAAGGTGATGTATGTAGTATGTATGTATTTATAAACGCTTTATTGCACACAAGGAATACTTACTACATGGTTTTATTTAAGTGTACACAGGCGTTCTTCATTCATTCATTCATATCAGCTCATATACGTCCCCACCGAGGGGCTCGAGCCTACCCTGAATTAGGGCGATCGAGCCTTAGTCGACCACGCTGGCCCAGTGCGAGTTGGTCGACATCACACACAACCTTCGAGTTTCTTCGCAGGCGTGTGCAAGTTTCCTCGCGATGTTTTCCTTCACCGTAAGAGTGTCGGATAAACGTACATATGAAAACTAAATTCGAAAACACATTGGTACGCGGCAGGATTCGAACCACGACCCCCCGGACTGGAAGCAGCGGCCCTAGCCATTACACCACCGACGCTCCTATCCTACTAATATTATAAACGCGAAAGTTTGTAAGAATGTATAGATGTATGTTTGTTACTCTTTCACGCAAAAACTACTCAACGGATTTGGTTGAAATTTGGTAGGTAGACAGATTTGGACCTGGATTAACACACAGGCTACTTTCTGCCACGCTCGCAAGCCGCTTGCTGCTCGCGCACCCTCGAAAAGTCATAGAAACGTTGTCCACGCGGGAGAAGCCGCGGTAAACAGCTAGTTGCTAAATAAAAGCGATCTATTCCAGACCACCCTTGGCAGATGACATTTATTTAAATATAATAAGTAGTACAACGATAGTGCAAGAATCTGATGGCAAGGTATTTTCCAAAAGGCAAAGAAAAAATAATCTACAGGCTAAACTTAATATACAAAAAGATTTGTTTTACATAATTAAAGAATGAGTAGATATATGTAGATAGTACTATATTATAGGTAATACTTAATTAGTTAACACGTCAAAAAAAAAAGGAAAAGGGTATTTTTTTAACCTAAAATTACTATAGCTAAAAAAGCTCATCTTAATGAAAAAAAAAACCGGTAAAGTGCAAGTCAGAACCGCGCACAAAGGGTTCCGTACCATCATACTAGATGGCGCTAGTTTCTTCACGTTTAAAAAAAAAACACGATTTTTGTATGGAGCCTGTCACTTTTTCCATTTTTAGTATTTCTTGTTATAGTGGCAACATAAATACATCATCCGTGAAAATTTCAGCTAACTATCTTACAGATAGGCGGACGGACAGCGGAGTCTTAGTAATAGGGTCTCGTTTTTACCTTTTTGTATATTTTTAAAAGCAAACTTATATATGCAGTTTGTAATAGAGGGCCGCCACCTCCTATTCGCGAGGTCGTGGTTCGAGTCCTGCCACGTACAAATTTGTTGTCTAATTTCGATTTCATATGAGCTCTTATGGTGAAGGAAAACATCGTGATGAAACCTGCACACGCCTGCGAGGAAACTCGAAGGTTGTGTGTGAAGTTGACCACTCCGCACTGGGCCCGCGTGGTCGACTAAGGCCCGATCGCCCTAATTCAGGGTAGGCTCGATCCTCTTTGGTGGGGACGTAAATATGAGCTGATATGATGTTGGTAATAGAACATTTTGTATGGAAAATCTATTTGAAAAGTTTTACGATTTTAATATATGCGGCTTAAGTGACACTTTACTTTAACAAAAAAGAGCACTTATTAAAGTGCTGAAAGCTTAATATTTCGCAAACTAATTCCATGAATCGAAAAATGGTTTTAGAAGACCTATTCAACGTAAAAAGCGTCGGTGGCTCAACCGGTAACGACTCGGTCCATCTAACCAGAGGTACCGGGTTCAAATCTGGACGGCCAATGTACCAATGAGTTTTTCAAAAAACTTACGTACATACTTACCGATTGCTTTAACGGTGAAGGAAAAACATCGTGAGGAAACCTGCACACGCCTGCGAAGAAACTCGAAGGTTGTGTGTGAAGTCGACCAACCCGCACTGGGCCCTCACGATGTTTCCTTCACCGTTAAAGCAATCGGTAATTACGTAAGTTTTTAAAAAACTCATTGGTACATTGGCTGTCCAGATTTGAACCCGGTACCTCTGGTTAGATGGACCGAGTCGTTACCTGGGCCCGCGTGGTCGACTAAGGCCTAATCGCCCTGATTCAGGGTAGGCTCGAGCCCCTCGGTGGGGACGTATATGAGCTGTAATGATGATTCAACGATAACCCACACGATGAAGTACGTCAACGTAATGAAATTCAGACCCTCTTTACATGTAGACAAAGTATATATTATATTAGTACTAACATACAGTATGGATAATCCCCGCCGCTCTCTAGATTCCGACCTCACCCCCTCGTCACCCAGATTGATACAGATTAGTTATAGTTTGGTTCTCGAACGTATTGGATTTCGCCGTTCGCCATGATTTTTTGGCTCCGTCTTTTGTTTTTAGAAATGTCATTTCACGACCTTTTGTATGCAGTGTCCGTGGTGTAGTGTAGGGGAGAATAATATATATATAAAAAAAAAAGATTTTATTGTACAACTTTTATAAGGGTGATTAATATATATACTTACCTATGGCAAATTACAGCGTTCTTGTACTAATAGACTCTGAGCTAAGCCGCGGACAGAGGGACAGACAGACATGGCAAAACTGTAAGGGTTCCTTGTTGACTTCGGAACCCTAAAAAGGTAGTGTAGTGGTAGCGGTAGTGGTAGTGTAGCGGTAGTGTAGTGTAGTGTGGTGTAAGGAGATATAAAGTTCGCCGAGACAGCTAGTACCTAATATACAGATATATTGAATTATGTTGCCACTTGCCACGGATTTCAATATAAGCTCTTATAAACCGTTTAACACAGACGACGATTCAGCTAGCTATGCTCTTCCAGATAAATCTTTATGTTTCACTAGCTGTGCCCGCGACTTCGTCCGCGTGGAGTTTTTGAATTTTCCCACGGGAACTCTTGAATTTTCCGGAATAAATAGTATCCTATATGTTAACCCGGGCTATAAGGAACCACCATACAAAATTTCATCACAATGTTAGTTTTTTCTTGGTAGTTTTTGCATGATGCGCGAACATACAGACAGACTGCCAAAAATCCAAAAGTTGTTGTTTTGGCCTCTATGTCGTTAGTAATGTCCACCACTGTTATTATTTTCTAAAAATATTTACAGTACAGGCACGGCCCCGTTACAGTTTTATTATATGTATATAGATTTTATTGACATAATGTAATTCCACACTCATGCAGCATAACGTACTACGTAGAATGTCAGATATTTTAATTTTAGGGTCGCTTCACACTGGAGGTGATTCGGATAGAAGGTAAACGCTGGGTAAAATGTATCTCGACTCCCGTGGAAAAACGCGCATTCAAGCCAAGTTCCGTTTTGGCACAATTTTTTTACATTTTTTTTTACCTACCAACACGAAGGGTTATGAATTTTACGGCTGCTCATGCACATGTATGTCTAAAAAACTGAACTACAGCTTTCTAGATTAGTAATTAGTTTTTATAGGTTTCATACAAAAATACTGAGAATACAGACAGACAGACAAAAAATCCAAAAGTTGTTGTTTTGGCCTCTATGTCGTTAGTAATGTCCACCACAGATATTATTTTCCTAAAATATTTCATGTACAGACACGGCCCCGTTACAGTTTTATTAAATTATGTTTATAGATTTCATTGACTTAGTGTAATTCCACATTCATACACGTACTACGTCGAATGTCAGATATTTTAATTTTAGGGTCTATTCACACTGGAGGGGATTCGAATATAAGGTAAACGCTGAGTAAAATTTGTCTCGACGCCCGTGGAAAAACGCGCATTCAAGCTTAGTTCAGTCACACCCTGGACACTTCATACAACGGGCCAGAAATGACATTTCAAAAAAGGAATGACGCAACCAACAAAATGGCGGCGAAATCCTATACGTTCGACAACCAAACTGTAACTTATCCGTATCAATCTGGGCGACGAGGGGGTGGCAGCAGTGTCCATACAGTATGTTTGTACTAATACATATAATATATAATTTGGTTCAGTTTTGACACATTTTTTTTTCATTTTTTTACCCTCCAACACGAAGGGTCATGCATGAATCTTACGCCTGCTTATGTACAGTATGTATAAAAACCTGAATTGCTTTAATCAAATAAAGGAACCCTGAATTCGTCTTGATCAATATTGTTATCTAGGATACATGAATTTAAATTATATCTACTTAGATTTAGGGGTGTCTCTTACACATTCAGATACCTACTGGGGGAACAAAAATTTGTTTCAGAGTGTACTTATTTAAGGCATGATCGAATAGATATTTAATAATTTTAAACAAAAAAAAAACGACTTTAAATGGACTAGTCGCCACTACGATTTTCAAAGATTCCCCTCTACTTCACTGGGACGCCATCTTGAGATCCTGGTTTCTTTATCATGGTACCACCCTTGGGAATTGTATATCTCCTTTCCAACAAAAAAGAATCATCAAAATCGGTTCATAAACGACGAAGTTATCCGCGAATATACATAAAAAAAATAAAAAATATACATACATATGGTCGAATTGAGAAACCTTCCTCCTTTTTTAACTCGGTTAAAAAATATTTTGGATACCTACTCTGGGAAAAATAGTTTTAGAGTTATAAAATTAGGTAATAATTGTAAAATCCTACACATTATGACTGTGTGGTCCGACTCGCATTCCGTTTTCTTTGGACTTAAAAGTTCCTATTCCCTAAGCACAGAAATGCCTCTAAGGAGTTTGTATTCGGTTTTAGGGTTACGTACCTACCTCAAAATTTATAAAAAAACGGAAACATTATAGGATCACTCACGTGTCTATCTGTCAATCCGTCTGTCTGTCACAGCCAATTTGCTCCGAAACTACCGGAGTGATTGAGTTTAAATTTGGTACTCATATTTACGAGGCATCGGTCCACCGCGTGGGAGGCCTGCCTACGCTACGTTTTCCGGTGCGCGGTCGCCACTCGAGAACTATACTGCCCCATCGGCCATCTGTTCTACGAGCTATGTGCCCTGCCCACTGCCACTTCAGTCTAGCGATTCTGTGTGAAGGTCGCGGGAAGCCGATGGATGCGGGCAGCGCAGGACCGGTCGTCGTGGAAATCCTTGGGGGAGGCCTTTGTTCAGCAGTGGACGATTTGTGGCTGATATGATGATGATGATGATGTACGAGTAAGTCGTTGACCCAAAGACGTACGTGTAATGTGAATAAATGAATTTTCAACATGGGGGCCAGTTTAAGGGGACAAATCAGATTTTTTAAAGAAAGCTTTACAAACTATATTGTGTGACATGTCAAATCAAAGGGCTTTTTGCTCGAACGGATAAATCTACAGTTCTAAGAGCGTTCTTCTGTTGATTGGTTTAATAAAAAAAATAACCCGTTGGATTTGATATTCTGTACGGTTACAAAAAGCAAACAACCCTATAATTTGCGACCGCTATAAAAGTCGCACAACCCTATAATTTGCGACCGCGACCAAAATCTAACAACTCTAGGTATAATTTGAAACCGCGACAAAAGTCGCACAACCCTATAGTTTGCGACCGCGACAAAAGTCGCATAATCCTGCTTGTGGTTTGCGTTTTTTGATTTGATTTGTGCAATGACAGAGTTCAAGCAATGTTTATTTTTAGGGTTCCGTACCCAACGGCTAAAAACGGGACCCTATTACTAAGACTCCGTTGTCCGTCCGTCCGTCTGCCACCAGGATGTATTTCATGTACCGTGATAGTTAGATAGTTGAAATTTTCACAAATTATGTATTTCTTGTCGCTATAACAACAAATACTTCTTCTTCTTCTTTGTCCTGGCCATTGTCCCAATTTATTTGGGGTCGGCCCTCCTAGTACTTCTGCGCCACACCGCACGGTCGTGGGTTGTCTTCTCATTTGTGTTTGTACTCATAAGGTCATTTTTTATTGTCTGCAACCAGGTCATTGGTGGTCTCCCGCGGTTTCTTTTACTCTCTTCCATGTTTATTACTTTTTTAGTCATATGGTCATCATCCCTTCTCATCACGTGTCCGTACCAGCGCAGACGGTTCTCCCTGAGTTTTTCCTGTATCTGTACGACCTTAAAAGAGCCTCGAACATATTCATTCCGGATTTTATCCATTCTAGAAACACCGCCGGACCATCGTAGCATCTTCATTTCGGTGACGTGAATCCTCTGTTCATCCACCTTTCTCATCGGCCAGCACTCTGACCCATACAGTAGGGCTGGTCTTACTGCTCTTTTATATACATTGCCTTTGATTTTGATCGGCATTCTAGGGTCACACAGAACACCAGACAGGGATCTCCATTTCAACCAAGCTGTTTGGATTCTACTCTGTATATCTCTTTCAGTGCATGTTTTAGGTGCTACCATCGAACCGAGGTACCTAAACTCTTCAACTCTGTTGAGAGGTTTATCTCCTATTGACGGACATGGTATTATGGGTGGATTTGTACCAGAGAAGTCACAGAACATATACTCGGTCTTTTGCCTGTTGACTCTCAACCCTTTCTTCTCCAAGGACTCTTGCCACGCTATCAAGTCTGCCTGTACCTCTGCCAGCGATTCAGCTATAAGAACCACATCGTCGGCATATAACAGTGACCACGGTGCTGGTTTTTGTATGTCAGCAGTGATATAATCCATTACTAGGTTGAATAAAAGGGGGCTTAGTGACGAGCCTTGATGGACACCCACCTTGACCTCGAATGGTTCACTTGTTCCAGCTGGACTGACCACTCTTGTTGTTACATTATGATATAGGTCTTTCAGGAGTGCAGAAATATGTTCTGGAACTTGTTGTGCTCTCAGTGCCTGCCATATGAGTTCTCTTGGGACTCGGTCAAAAGCCTTTTCGAGGTCGATGAAGATGAGATGAAGATCTTGTTTGCAAGTTTTATATTTCTCCATTAAAATTTTTACCGAGTGAATCGCGTCCATGGTGCCTACGCCACTAGTGAATCCGCACTGATTCCGAGTTATATTTGTTATGTCTGTTAACCTTTTTACGAGGACACATTCCCAGATCTTAAGGGTGTGAGAGGTTAGTTTAATTCCTCTATAATTTCCGCAATCCGCCACGTCTCCTTTATTTTTATAAAATGGTATCAGATTGCTGGATCTCCACATATCAGGTACTTTTTTAGTTATAAGGATTTCGTTAAACAGCTTTGTCAACCAAGCTATTCCCATGTCACCCAAGTTTTTCCACAATTCGGCTGGGATTTCATCCGGTCCGGTAGCTTTTTTATTTTTCATTTTCCGGATAGCTGTTTTAACTTCTTGGGGTGAAATTGCGTCCACAGGTCCTTCGGGGCATGGAATAACAACAAATACTAAAAATTAAAAAAAAACCTAAAAAATAGGGGGGTCTCCATACAAAAAACGTGTGTTTTTTAAAACGTTAAGAAACTAGCGCCATCTAGTATGATGATACGGAACCCTATGAGTGCGGTTCTGACTCGCACTTGGCCGGTTTTTTTCTTTGTGATGCGTTTCACTTATAACTTGTCTCCAGTGTGGATTAATCCTTATCTAATACTGGGTCTTATGCACGTGTTTTTACAATGAATAATTCATATGGGTTAAGAAGCAGAGAACCTATGTGTATGTAGTGTCAAACAGAACTACTTATTATAGTTATGCTAGTTTTAGTTATTAACCAGGAGGTTCGAGTTCGATTCCCGGCGGGGTCAACTTTGTAAGACTCGGTTTGGTTGGTGTTAGGGCAATTTCATAGCCCGCCTGGCTAGCTACCACCATCTTGTTTTACTCTTGCCGCCAAACATCAGTGTTAACAGCATTGATGTGTTTCGGCTTGAAGATAAGATGACCAGATCCCTATTGCGTTGGGTAATCTTGGTAAGCCCGCTTCCATCTTTGGCATCATCGTCATTTACCATCAGGTGTGATGATGCCAAGGGCTTACCAAATATGAGTTAAAAAAAAGTTAACTATAGGTACTTAAGGTATTTACAATCATAAGTACCTAATAATAACTAGTCAACTTCTAGAACACATAATGGTATCCTCATCAACACTCATCATTAAAATGTCGAAGTACTTAACAAAACAATATTAAGAGTATTGTGAATCTGCGACTTTTAATTTTATTGTCCTTCACGTGTTTTCATACAAAACTAATTTCGGCCTATTGTCTATGTATAATCAGTAATTTAAAAAACGAAACGTATAAGCCTAGCTTTTGTACTGACTGACAACCTATCAAAAATTGCTCCAAATCGGTTAATCGTTATCGCTGTTTGTATGAAAAGTCACAGCTTCACAATCCTCTTAAATTATTTTGTTTTCTTACTTTTTGGAAATTTATGTTATTTCATATAGGGTAAAACCAGGATAGTTGCCCCAGAGGTATAGTTGCCCCGATTTTAATTACTCTACTTTCACGTATGAATCGCATGCTATTTTACTAATCTATCGAAAGATTCTCCAATTACCACTAAGTTAACCGTGTCTCATGTCTCTGTGCGATTGCATGGGAAGGCAAAATGCGATCAAAGTTTTTGCGGGGTAGATGTCCTGTTTCTCGGCGGAGCAACTATCCTAAACGTAATTAACATGGATTGTGCAACTATCCCCTATGTGGGATAGTTGTCCCAAAATATAGAGGTCCGCAAAAACCGCGAATACTCTAAAAATATTAAAATTAATGTTTTTTACTTTTCATAAATTTGTAGATTAAAAACCAAAGTACCGGCCAGTTTCACAAATAAAGTATTTTGCTTTTTGTATTGAGAGATATAGACTGATTTTAAAAAAGTGTGGCAACCATCCGGCTTTTACCCTAGAACGAATTGAAAACCAGAATTTTCACACAATTCGTCCGCAACGATTGACGTAACAGCCACGTTGCAGTACGAGCTGACAAGAACTTTATTTCCAAACTACTTAGTTCGATGTTTGAAACATAACTGTAGCCATTTGACTAGCCTTCCGGTGTAGGTAGGTACTTACGTTCAGATAAGATAGCACGATAGTACGTAATATGTACTTATTCGTTTAACGCGATGATTGTATTACTGGCTTAGTGAATATTTACATTGTTTTTAGGGTTCCGTACTGGGTGTACGGGGGGGGACCCTATTACGAAAGTACAGTACTAACATACAGTATGGAGTATGGACAGTACCTGCCGCTCTCTAGATTGCGACCTCACCCCCTCGTCACCCAGATTTATACAGATTGGTTACAGTTTAGTTGACGAACGTATAGGATTTTTGTTTGTTCCGTCATTCCTTTTTTGAAATGTCAATTCTGGCCAGTTGTATGAAGTGTCCAGGGTGTGCTATGACTAAGCCTCCGCTGTCTGTGCGTCTGTCTTCATGAACCGTAATAGTTAGATAGTTGAAATTTAACAGAATGTGTATTTCTATTGCCGCTATAACAAAAAATACAAAAAATTTGAAAAAGTAAAAATATTAGGGGGTCTCCATACAAAAAATGAGTTTTTTATAGGTCTTTAGAAGTATTATTAATTTAGCTCTATCGTAAAAACGGTAATACATACAAGCTTGAAACTTGGTGTGATAATAGTACTAATACTGAATAAAACAACAAATACTAAAAATCTTCCAAGTGTAGGCTGTACTCGCGCTAAGGAATCCGAACTGAACCGGCAACGAAAGCATATTTTTGTAGCTCGCGTTGATGTCTTTTGTTTGTAATGCGAACAGGTGTCATTATACTCGTACTATGTAGTTGTGTGGAGAGCTGTGGTGGTACGGAACCCTCGGGGTGCTAGTCTGACTCGCAATTGGCCGGTTTTTAGGGTTCCGTAGCCAAATGGCAAAAAACGGATCCCTTATGGATTCCCTACTGTCTGTCCGTCCGTATGTCACAGCCATTTTTAAGAACTATACTGTTGAAACTTGGTAAGTAGATGTATTCTGTAAACCGCATTAAGATTTTCACACAAAAATAGAAAAAAACAAAAAATTTTGGGGGTTCCTCATACTTAGAACTGAAATTAAAAAAAAATATCTAACCCATACGTGTGGGGTATATATGGATAGGTCTACAAAAATGATATTGAGGTTTCTATTTTTTTTTAAAACTGAACAGTTTCCGCGAGAGACACTTCCAAAGTGGTAAAATGTGTGTCCCCCCCCCCTCCTATAACTTCTAAAATAAGAGAATGATAAAACTAAAAAAAAGAATGATAAAACTAAGTATAATATATTTATACGTCATTTATTATAGATAATGGTACGGAACCCTTCGTGCGCGAGTCCGACTCGCACTTGGCCGGTTTTTTTTATCAATTAGGCAGGTACATGGCGTTCTACTCGTGATACGAAATGTGGCTGTGGCCTTCGAGGGTGCACAGTGCGCGTGCAAAAAGTAGCCTATATTTTAATCCAGGTCCTAGTCTGTCTACCTACCAAATTTCATCCAGATCCGTTCAGCCGTTCAGGCGTGAAATTGTAACAAACATCCATACATATAAACTTCCACATTTATAATAATAGTAGGATAAAGGTAAAATCAAAAGTAAATAGGTAAGTTCTTAAAATATTTTACTACCAAATTGTCATACAGAGGACCGTAGTCCTTAAACAGTGGTATGGTAACTCTATAATCAAGTGCGAGTCCCTCCCACCCCTCCGCCCGCCGAAAACATAAATAGGACGATCTACTCATGATAGGAAATGTTACCCCATACAGGTTGTGTAAAAAAAACTTAAATAGGGTGTTCTTCTCATGATACTGAACAACTTTCCCATCGGATATAAAATCGATAATAATTTTATGGACTTTTCAATAATTCGATCAGCTGATGATTTTTTGGAAATTAAATATGGGGTCCTTCCTTAGAGAAAGTTGACAAGTTTCCAGGAGCGTTCTTTTCATCTGACTTCGAAAAAGGAGGAGTTATACAATTCGACTGTATGTTTTTTGTGTGTGTGTGTGTGTTACGCGATATCTTCCCAGATTGTTAACCGATTTTTATGATTCTTCATTTATTCGATAGGGTATGCCCCCGAGTTGGTTCCATATAAATTTTATCAAAATCGGTGTATTTCTTTATGAGAAAACTAACAAAAACCAAAAATAATAATGCAAAAGTGTACTAAGTTGTTGCGATCGACGTCGTTTTAAGGTTTCCGTACCCAAACTCCACTCTCCGTCTGTCTGTCTGTCCATCTGCCCTTTCTTATCCTTATCAGCTCTTATACGTCCCCACCGAGGGGCTCGAACCTATCCTGAATTAGAGCGATCGGGTCTTAGTCGACCACGCGGGTTGGTCGACTTCACACACAACCTTCGAGTTTCTCCGCAGGCGTGTGCAGGTTTCCTCGCGATGTTTTCCTTCACCGTCTGTCACCAGGCTGTATTTCATGAATCGTGTCACCCAGACAGTTGAAATTGTCACAAATGATGTATTTCTGTAGCTGCTACAAGTACAACAACAACTACTAAAAATTTGAAAAACTGAAAGTGTCCATACAAAAAGTTTTTTTTTAAACGCGAAGAAACTAGCGCCATCTAGTATGATGGTACGGAACCCTTTGAGTGCGGTTCTGATTCGCACTTGGCCGGTTTTTTAACGTATTATGCGTTTTCAATTATTCATCGCTCTTTTTCTTTGGCTGAGCTTGTAGCCTAAATAACTTGATGGGTTTTAAAGTCCGAAGCAAAGTATATACGAGTTTATTAGTACTAACATACAGTATGGACACTCCCTGCCGCTCTCTAGATTGCGACCTCAGCCCCTCGTCACACAGATTGATACAGATTGGTGCTAGTTTGGTTCTCGAACGTATAGGATTTCGCCGCCATTTTGTTTGTTTCGTCATTCCTTTTGTGAAATGTCATTTCTGGCCCGTTGTATGAAGTATACAGGATGTGTCCGAGGTGCTTATAAATTCGTTTTGATCCCGTGAGTGACTTAGGCCTACACATTAATTCGACTGCCCTGAAGACCGCGTCCGTGGCGTAATTGTTAGTCCATTCGCTTCACACCAGAAGGTCGCGGGTTCGATTCCCGGTGGATTCAACTTGTAAGACTCGGTATGGTTGGTGGTAGGGCTTTCTCTAAGCCCGCCTGGCTAGCTACCACAATCTTATCTAAGTCTTGCCGCCAAACATCACTGTTAACAACATTGATGTGTTGCGGCTTGAAGATAAGATAGCCAGTTCTCTATTGCGTTGGGGTATCTTGGTAAGCCCGCTTCCATCTTCGGCATCATCGTCACTTAACATCAGGTGTGATGATGCCAAGGGCTTACAAATTGTGAATAAAAAAAAGATGGGTAATATTTTATGCAGTCGGGTTTTTAATTTTTAATTCAATAGATTAGGTAATTAATACATCCTGTATAATGTTAACGCATGTTAAAATCTTGCGTGTATAAATGTAATTAGTACCTACAAAAAAGGTAGTTAGTTATCTGGTCAGTGTTAAAAATAAACTCCACAATAAGTTCGTGGCCAAGCCCAACGTTAAATAATGATGTCATTATAATTCGCGCTCTCTTACCCGATTACGGAAAAGCAAAATGTTACTTGTGTATTATGGATCTCTTATATATATACATATAACTATCTTTTGCTAGCGGCTTCGCTCGCGTGAACATAGTTTTTATGACTGTCTTCAAGGGTGCGCAGTGCGCGTGGAAAAAAGTAGCCTTTATGTTAATCCAGGTCATAATCTGTCTACCTACCAAATTTCATACAGAACCGTTCAGCGGTTCAGACGTGAAAGAGTAACAAACATCCATACATACAAAATATCACATATAAATAGGTCTTTACCTATGAAATTGCCGAGTCAGTTTTCAAAATTCAATGCCATTTTTTATTGAAAATAAAAAGTTATTGTTTTTTATTATTGATTTTATAGGGACACTACTTATGGTCCTTTATTAGTAACTAGTGGCATGGCAAAACTAACCAAGGGCGAGCCGGACTCGCACACGATGGGTTCCGTATCATTGTACAAGATTTAAAACTGTGAACTTTTTAAATACTTCTCACGTTTCTCGAATGGGGGTTTCCTTTAGTTTTTGTCTACAATTTATTTCTTATCATAGCGGCAATAGGAAAGATTCTGTAAAAATGATCTACTTATTACGGTTCATGAAATACAGCCCGCTGACAGACAGACGGACGGACAGCGGACTCTTAGTAATAGGGTACCCTTTGGTCACCTTTAGGATATACGAAACATTGAAAACAAATTGAACTAGTGCGCCAAATCATAAAAATGTAAATATTTCCACATATGATAATAACTGCAGAACCGGTCGTCGTGGAGATCCTTGGGGGAGGCCTATGTCCAGCAGTGGACGTCCTTCGGCTGATATGATAATGATAATAATTGGATGGATTCTCGTCGTCGTCGTCGTTGGCTGTAACTTAATTTATTAATATCTCATTTGTGTTCTGGGGCTACGCCTTAAGGCGAAACCCTTTCAGAAAATGCAAGCCCCGAAATCGAGGGTTGGAAAAAGTTATTTTTCTGCGGTTGTAACTGCAATACATTTGTCATTAAAAAAATAAATTACTATTAATGTCTGCTACAAAGTGTAGGAGGCCAAAACATGATTTGATAAAATTTTCTTTATAGAAAAAAAATGCAAAGTTCGCTTAAATTTTGTCGGTTTTTGCTGTAGTGAAGTAAAACCAGTTTTACTGCAGTACAGTTAGACATAGCACCTTTTTTTTCTCTCTTATTCCTCATTAAAATCTTAACATATTGTTGTCACTTTTTTGCAAAAATGCCTATATCTAAGTTAAAAAATTATACCATTGAAAAAGTGCATATAAGTGTGGTTATTTTCTTTACTCTTCTGATAACAGAGACAACTCATCTCATCTTCCGAGCCTTATTAATCCCGACTATTTGGGGTCGGCTTTAAATGTTTTTTGTCGCCATTCTGGCCTCATACTGGTCAACTCCTGCGTCACTCCACACTCCTCCATATTTTTCTTCACTCCATCCACCCATCGTTTCTTCGGTCTTCCTCTGCTCCTGTATCCTTACACCCTCATACCCATCACTCTACGTGTCACATGCTCCTTTTCTCTTCTGCAAACGTGGCCAAACCAAGTCAGTCGGTGGCTTTGAATCTTCTCTGTTACCGGTGCTACTTTAAGACTACCTCTTATATATTCATTCCTGATCTTGTCCATTCTGGTTACCCCTACCATCCATCGTAACATCCTCATTTCAGCCACGTGCATTCGCTTTTCGTCGGTGGCTTTCAGCGCCCAACACTCACTTCCATAAAGTAGCACCGGTCTTATGACAGTCTTGTAGATAAGCCCTTTTAGTCGGACTGGCATTCGTTTGTTGCACGTCATTCCACTGTTAACAGAGACAACTGTTCTGAACAATATAAAAAAAAACCACAGATCCAATGACGTTTGTGTACAATGAATATAAATTCAGGCAATATTTTTTTTCTCATATCTTCTTAAATTTATGTTTATTTGAAAAGCAACAAAACGAACGAACGGTCGGATGATCGGACAGCGGAGGCTTTGTGGTAATAGGGTCCCGTCGGCACTCCTTAAAAAAAAACATGAAAGAAGTGCTCATCGGATTTTCATCATATACGTCCCCACCGAGGGGCTCGAACCTACCCTAAATTAGCGCGATCGGGCCTTAGCCCACCACGGGCCCGGTGCGGGTTGGTCACACACAACCTTCGAGTTACTTCGCAGGCGTGTGCAGGTTTCCTCGCGATGTTTTCCTTCACCGTAAGAGCGTCGGGTAAACGTACATATGAAATCGAAATTCGAAAATCCATTGGTACGTGGCGAACTCGAACCACGGCCTCCCGGAGAGGAAGTAGCTGCCCCAACTGTTACGCCACCGACGCTCTTTACGCAACTGACGCTCTTTACGCCACCGACGCTCTTTACGCTACCGACGCTGTCTTTCAGATTTTAACGGTGTTTTATTTTATTACTTAGACAATTACTGGCCCATTAGTTGAATGCAGTGGGTTTTTTAGCGGTAACGATAACAGTATGACATAATAGGAACATTTATCTTATCAACATTTGCCACAGCGACCGACTACTCAAGGAAAATATCCGAGGCTGTCTGTGAGGTAAATGTACTTGTTGAGTATTACAATGACAATGGTCATGGTAGAGGCTGAATAGATTTCCATAATTAACTAAACGAATTTATTTAAAATTAAAAATCTAACTGCATAAAAATTTAACCCCGCTACAATGACGCTGGGCCATATTGACCCGAGCGATTTTAAATTGGGGAAATTTCTAAAAAAAACATATTATAATCGTTATTGGTTTTCTCTGTAGCTGGAGATATGACCTCAATTCATATGATTTGTACCATAGTGTAGTGAGCAAGCGCCAGTGAAGAATGGTAAAATCCCTTTTCTTTAATAAAACGGCTACAGCTCCATACATTTTTAGTTCTAAAAGATAAATTATTTTTGTTGAACTTTTGCGGTTGTTGTATTAATACCAAATCATAATTTGATATCTAAATTAACTTAAACATCTTGGTACTACAATGGCTTCGTGGTCATGCAATAGTTCTTACTTTGTATTAAATTTGTTATATTATAATTCAGTCGATAATGAAGAAATAAAACATTCGGGTCATATTGACCCCGCGTCATCGTCCGCGTTATTTTTTACTCGTCATTGGCGCCGGGTTAAGCTCTCTTTTTTGGTCAGTCGGGTAAAAATGTATCCTACGTCACCGTGTTATAAAAGTACAACAGTGTTTTCTTTTTAATTTTAGAGTTCAACTCAATATATTTTTTTTAAATCAAGCCTATAACATAACTATGACTTCGTCCATCTATTCGCCCGGCAGACAGTTGAAGTTTTCACAGTGTGTATATTTCTGTTCTGCTGTAACAGCAAATAATAAAAATATAAAAAACCGGCCAAGTGCGAATCGGCCTTGCGAAAAGTAGGGTTCTGTAGTCTTCTCAAAAATAAATGTATACTTTAAGAAACAAAATTGTTTTTGCAGGTGGTAGTGGATTTTTTTAATGGAATATATAAACTTTTTACAAATGCAACTGCACATCTCAAGTTGGTTTACTAGGTACTACTCCTTAACCTACTTAGATTTTCAATTTTTTTCAAATGTTCTGAAATAACGGTTAAGCTGAGGGGGGGGGGGACAATTGACTTAACAAAAATTAGAACTTTAAAGCTTAATATTTCTCAAACCCAAAAAAATCTGAGCAACTATACCTAATAAGGTAAAAAAGTTTACCCCCTCTTTGTACATGCATGTTGGGGAGGTATGTACCCTAAAACTTTTTTTCTACATTTTATTGTACCAAGTTGTTGGTGTAAATAATATGTATATCCATGCCATATAACAGCTTTCTAGTACTAATAGTCTCTGAGCTAAACCGCAGACATAAAGACAAACATCGCGATACTATAAAGGTTACTTGATGATTACGGAACACTAAAAATTAAAAGGGACTCCCATACAAGAAACAAGTTTTTTTAAAAGTTTTTTTTGCTTTGCTCTATTGTAAGAACGGTTATACATACAAGCGTAAAAGTTGGTGTGGGCATAATAATTGTTTATCCTTGAGTATACTCGTTAATTAGAAATAATAAACACTAGCTAAGTGTACCCTAAGGCGCTTTGCACACGACGGGGCGGGGCGGACCGGTCAATTTCGCCGCCAACGATAGCACAAAGGGAATCCTATACAACCAACGCACATGGAGGACAAAAAGACCGCGCCAACCGCGCCGCCTCCATGTGCGTTGGTATTATAGGATTCCCTTTGTGCTATCGTTGGCGGCGAAATTGACCGGCCCGCCCCGCCCCGTCATGTGCAAAGCGCCTCAATCGTACTCACGCTAAGGAGTCTGAACTAAGTAAAAATAAATATTGTTTAAAAAAACACGCTTTTAAAGCACATAAAACCAAAAAGTAAAAAATAATTCTTAATATAAGTTAAAAACAAAAATGAACGAAAAATACTAGTAGTATTATTGTGAAAAAAGCGTGGGTTGCTCGATAAGTATACGAAAAATATGGTACAAAGCGCCTATTGCATCGCTTTATTCACAATGATACTAGTATTTTTCGTTCAATATAGTTTTCAGCTTACTTATATTAAGAATTATTTTTAACTTTTTAGTTTAAGGGCTTTTAAAGCGTGTTTTTTAAAACTATATTTGTGATTCAATTTTTAGTTTGATGTGCATTAAATCCTGGCGATCCTGATCATGAAATTATTGTATTGTCACTAAGGACAAAGTTTGAAATAAATCTGTTCGTTTAAAGTGGGTCAAAATCGACTGCAAAGGAGTCGGTTACAAACATACAAACAAACATACATACATACATACTGGTGAAGCTAATAAAAGCGTGATAAAAACGTATTTTTTCGGTCGTTCGCGTTCATGTCTTTTGTTTGCAATATGAATACGTCTCATTGTAAAACATTTAAACTCATTGTCATAGTTGTGTGGAGAGGTGGTAGTGGTAGTGCTACAGAACCCTCGGAGTGCGACCCCGTCTCGTGCTTGGCCGGTTTTATGTTATTATAGCTTGCGCTGGAGAGTGGGTGATGCAAGGGTGATGCTATAAAATG
The DNA here is from genome assembly GCA_947284805.1 of Coleophora flavipennella. Taxonomy (NCBI): domain Eukaryota; kingdom Metazoa; phylum Arthropoda; class Insecta; order Lepidoptera; family Coleophoridae; genus Coleophora; species Coleophora flavipennella. Next base: position 4,598,125 of record OX369253.1, read on the forward strand.
AACCCTCCAGATATGAACCCCTTTTCTTTTTAGTCCCCTTTTTTATTAGTTTTGTTCCGGTTCAATCCCATGCACTGTTTGAAAATTCATTTTGTTACCTCATTGAAAAACATCAACGAGAAAAAATCTAAACAAGGAATTTATTTTTATTGGTTAGAAACATAAAACACCTAAAGGTACTCGTAAGATAATGGAAAAATTTGAATTAATATATTAACAATAAAGATACATAGGTACATACATACAATACTTTTTTTTGGGCAGTCGTGTTGTAATTTTTAACAAAAAAAACCGACATCAAAACTTTCTCTGGGATGCCATCATCAGATCCTGGTTTCCTAAGCATGGTATCTCCAGAACTACTCATCCGATTTCAAAACTTCTTTCACCAATCATCATATTAGCTCATATACGTCCCCACCGAGGGGCTCCAGCCTACACTGAATTAGGGCGATTAGTCGACCACGCGGGCCCAGTGCGCGTTGGTCGACTTCACACACAACCTGCGAGTTTCTTTGCAGGCGTGTGCAGGTTTCCTCACGATGTTTTCCTTCCCCGTAAGAAGGTCTGATAAACGTACATATGAAATCTAAATTCGTACGTGGCAAGATTCGAACCACAACCTCCCGGACAGGAGGCGGCGGCCCTAGCCGTTACGACAGCGACGCTCTCCCCAATATAATATGTAGAATGAAAATATGTTCACCCTTCAGGATGAACATAAGCTAAAAAAATCGACCCCTCGATATCCAAGCCCCCCAATATCTACGCAGGCAAACCCGCGAGGCATAAAACGTGTAGAACAATGATAAAACAATAAGAGAAAATACAGGCTCTTAACAAAGTTACGCACATTTTTTAACTGGAGCTTGTACTCATGAAACTAAACAACTTTCCCAAAGAAACCCAAGGTCAATTCGCAATTATTATTTTTTAATTAAATTATCGAACTACTCAGAAATTTTGAATACAACTCCCAGCTGGTATCCGCGTATTGACAAAGTTCAATGACCACGCCGCCACAGATTACTAATTAGTTTGACGCCGCCGCCGGCCGCCTGCGTGGTGATCCTATTCTGGCGTATTTCGCGCAGTTCAATAATTAAAACTAAAAAAACAAATGCGAATTGACCATGGGTTTCTTGAGGAAAGTTGTTAGTTTCATGAGTACGAGCTCCAGTTAAAAAAAAATTGTACCAGCGAGACCTACAGTACTCGCATATGATGTGTAACAAATCACTGTTACACATTTGCGTCCCATTTCACGAAATCACTCCCACAAATTGCAGGAAAGCGAGAGCAAAGCTCATTCGTCAGATCGAATAGCGCGCGCTTTCGCGACTTCCTGTTACACATTTCCGTCCCATTTCACGAGATCACTCCCACAAATTGCAGGAAAGCGAGAGCAAAGATGTTACACATCAAAAAGTGCGTACCATTGTTGAGACCCTGTATAAAACCGGCGAAGTGCGAGTCGGACTCGCACACAAAGGGTTCCGTATCATAGTACAAGATTGCACTTTTTTATTCTTTTCACGATTCAAAAAATAAAGTTCCTTGTATGTGTCAACATTTGTGACAATATGACAACTTTTATTATTTGTCGCTATAGCGGCAATAGAAATACACTCTGTGAAAATTTCAACTGTCTATACCTATTACGGTTCATGAAATACAGTCCGCTGATAGACAGATGGACAGCAGAGTCTTTCCGTTGGCACTCTTTGGGTACGGAATTCTAAAAATGAACGTATTATACCGCAAAACGAATAACTGACGAATCTATGATTAATACTCACACAAACTCTTTGTATAAATCTTTATGAAAAGAGTTTGTCATTATTAACCCTTCGCATACAAGGTGGGGTCTTTTAGACCCCAACGGTTTTAAAATCTTATATTAAAAAAAAAAAACGTAACGGCGAGGACTTTAATTTTAAGTAGCTGGGTTTGCGGTGTTGCTACGGCGACTTGTTGGGTTAACTCAGTGCTGCGCGGGCAGTTGACTGTGATAGACGTGTTTAGAGTCAGTGAGACGCATATTTGTTTTGTAAAGGTTGTCTCAAATATTAAAAAAATATACCTGGAAGTTCCCAACGCTAGTTACTATTTTAAGACTTATTATTATTTTCTGTTTTTTCTAACATCATTTAAGTTTAAACGAGGTTTTAAGACTGATTTGTCTATAGTACTTAGTTTTTCAGTTTGCGTGAGCCTCATATTTCATTGCAAAATTAAAACAAACCATTGATTGCAAGTGAAAATTGGCTTTTAATTTTCGTCCTAACTATCCTCTAAATTGATTAAAATGCATGCATGTATTTTATAAAGTCTATTTACACAGGAGTTACTTATGTTCGGGTCATTTAGACCCCAATATTGTATGGCACGTAACTTTTTGTCACCTTGTATGCGAAGGGTTAATCATAGATTCGTAAACAGTAGGCAAGCTATAAGTCGATGTGGTTTAGGTTAAATACCTACATATTTTGTCCTGCTGTCATTCACCCACACAAGTTGTATAAATTTGTACCATTATAACCTAAACTTATTTAAAAAAATTTAGTTTCACAAAACACAGGCACACAAAATGTGTTCACGGTAGTGCACAATAAAACAAATTTTACAAGGGACCATAAAATTCTTGTTTTAAATTTCTTGAACAATTGATTTGAAATAATGGATAGACTTGTGGAAAATGTAAAGAAGTGGCGTGGTGTCTCCAGAAAGGAGTCTACTCCGGAGCTGAATCGAAGCCAGTATTCCTTGGTCTCGTGTGGGGAGCTGACCACAGGAGCCGTGCAGCTCTGGCTAGGTTTGCCAGAGGAAGTCAGATATGACCCAGCATTGGCACCATTTCGACAGCTTCACGATAAGGAATATGGTGAGTGTTTTTTTTTAATAATTTACTTTTATATTGAAGATTGACATACTTATATCGAGTTCAAAACTTAACGTAACTTAACGTTTGACCTAAATTTTGACTAACCATATGATCGGCGCCATACCAAACGGTCCCCCTCCCTCACCCTCATCTCTCCCTCAACCCTCGCTCAACCAAAGACTGCCTGGTAGTACAAATTTTCAACTTTAATTATCTCTGAAAAGGGGGGCTACGCGCGGGGGTGATACCAGAGGGCCCCCTCCCTCACTCTCCCCTCCTGATCTAACCCCTTCCACCTTCGAGGTTTTGCTAATTCTAACGCTGAGCCATCCTAAATTCCTGATGATAGTGAAAAACCTGTACCTAAGTAATGTAAGTATAGCTTTCGTCATGAGGTTAGGATTCCTGAATTCAGAGTATCTTCATCATCATATCAGCCGAAAGACGTCCACTGCTAGATAAAGGCCTCTCCCAAGGATTTCACGACAACCGGTTCTGCGCTGCCCGCATCCAGCGGCATCCCGCGAACTTCAACAGATCGATAGGTACACACCTAATAGTCCATATCTTGAAAACTACTATACCGATTTTGATGAAACTTGACTATTGTCTAAGTTGAAGATATTTAATCTAACAAAAAAGAGTCATTGCAATCCGATTTCTAGTTTTCGAGAAATGCGTGGACAGTCATATATGTATACATAGTGGTGCTGATCGTTACTTAAAATATTTTCTTCGTGATTTTTTAAATTTGAAATTAGTGCTACGGGTCAAATTGATCAATTGAAGATAAAAAAATTAATCGCACAAATTTTTATGCTCGTATAACAATTTGCAGGTTTTTTGGCGTACCGCTGGGTACTATTTTGAGGCCAACTTTGTATGCAATGTTCTATCCACATTTTTTTTTAGGATCTCAGCATATTGTAGAACAAAAATTATCAGTATCTTCAGTAGAATACTAGAATAATAATAAGATTAATAAGCTTCCGCCACACCCTAGATACTTCATATAACGGGCCAGAAATGTCATTTCAAAAAATAAATGACGGAACAAACAAAAAGGCGGCGGAATCCTATACTTTCGACAACCAAACTGTAACCAATCTGAGTCAATATGGGTGACGAGGGGGTGAGGTCGCAATCTAGAGAGCGGCAGGGTGTGTCCATACTGTATGTTAGTACTAATATGTATTCTTTGCCTCCGCTGTCCGGCCGTCTGTCGGCGGCGGGCTGTATTTCATGAACTATAGATAATTAAAATTTTCACAGTGAGTGTATGTATTTCTATTACCGCCTTAACTAGTTTCCACCTTTAACTTAAAATAAAATTAAAAAATTAAAGGGGTCCCCATACAAAAAACGTTATTTTTGTGTGTTAATGTTAGGGTTCCGTACCTCAAAAGGAAAAAGAATACTCTTATAGGATCATTCGTGTATCTGTCTGTCCGTCCGTCTGTCACAGCCGATTATCTCAGAAACTACCGTTGAAATTTAATACACATACTTATTATGTAAGTTGGTAACCCAAAGACGTATAAGGTAATTAAATAAATTTTAAACATGGGGCCACTTTTGGCGGGTAAGTTAATAAATGTAAAAAAAAGTTTTGCAAACAGTATTGTGTGACATATCAATCAAATTTGAGAATCTCAAATATATTTATTTTTTATAATTGAAAGATAAACAGTTTTTAAGTTATTTAAGAAAATAGCCGAACATCCTTCCCCCCCCCCCCCTCTTATCTCCGAAACTATAATGATTGTAGGTTCTTGGTGGAACATTATATCACTCATTTTGGTATATATTTACACTAATTCTTCAAAAATTGAATAAAACTACACGTTATAATTTGTCAAACTCACTAGTCTGCCTGAAGATGGTGTCCGAAACCGGTCGCTGATAAATACTACATAGGTTACTAGATAAGTTTTGCAATACACAAATACGAAACAAAGAGGTGGCGTATCATATATATATATTAAAACTATATTTCCATAGACAAAGTTTGGCAGGAAAAAGTTTTCTTTTTTTATTATTTTTTTATTAAAAAAATAGATTTAATATTTAAAGATGTCGGCGTGGTCTAGAGACGACTTACGAGTTGTAATTCGTTACAACTTTGAGAGGGGTCTGTTGTAGATGACTGTCTCAAGGAAATGCAATCTGTATTCAAACAAAACTGCCCTCATCGTACGACTGTTTACCGTTAGTATTGTGAGTTTAAACGTGGAAATTTCGAATTTTCTGATGCACCAAGATCGGGACGACCCAGTGACATGTGTACTCCAGATAACGTTGCCAAAATAGAAGAAATGTTAAGAATTGATCGTCGAATGACCTATAGGCAAATAAAAGAAGCCCTGGGCATCAGTGCACCAAGTTTTCACAAAATTTTGCACGAAATTCTTGGAGTAAGAAAAGTTTGCACTCCATGGTTACCTCACGACCTAACGGAGGAGCAAAAGGACTGTCATGTATTATGGTATAAAAAAATGTTAAAAAATTTGAAAACGGGTCAAGTGCTTATGTTAACAGCATCGTCACTGGTGTTGAAACTTGGCTTTATTATTATGATGTGCCATCTGAAAGTAAAAATAAAGTTTTGCTCTTTGAAAATCAGCCTACGCCAACACAACCCCGCAAATCAAAATCTGTTAAAAAGAGGATGATAGCTGTATTTTTACTAGCCGTGGTGTAATCGATCGAGTAGTTCTGGACAGTCAGCGTACTATAACAGCTAACTGGTACACTAATGAATGTTTACCTCAGTTGCTTGATAAACTTAAGGAAATGCGTCCCAACTCCAGACTCGGTACTTGGCATTTTCACCATGATAACGCACCGGCACATCGAGCAGCTCTCACAGTGAATTTTTTGACAATTGCTAGGATAAGCTGAAAGGGCGGAAATTTTCCAGCGACGAGGAACTTTTGAGAGCTTGGGATCATGAGTGTGCTGTACTTCCAGAAAACAAATGGATAGATATTTTTGATGATTGGTTTTTACGCATGACTAAATGTATTAACTGTAACGGAAATTACTTTGAACGATTGTAAAAATTAAAGTCGTTTTGCAAAATTTATCTAGTAACCTATAGTGAGTCTGCCTGAATATTGTTGTTGAAACCGGTCGCTGACAAATACTAGTGAGTCTGCCTGAAGATGGTGTTTGAAACCGGTCGCTGACAAATACTAGTGAGTCTGTCTGAATATTGTTGTTGAAACCGGTCGCTGACAAATACTAGTGAGTCTGTCTGAATATTGTTGTTGAAACCGGTCGCTGACAAATACTAGTGAGTCTGCCTGAAGATGGTGTTTGAAACCGGTCGCTGACAAATACTAGTGAGTCTGCCTGAAGATGGTGTTTGAAACCGGTCACTGACAAATACTAGTGAGTCTGCCTGAATATTGTTGTTGAATGAAACCGGTCGCTGACAAATACTAGCGAGTCTGCCCGAAGATGGTGTTCAAACCGGTCGCTGACAAATATTAGTGAGTCTGCCTGAAGATGGCGTTCGAAACCGGTCGCTGACAAATACTAGTGAGTCTGCCTGAATATTGTTGTTGAAACCGGTCGCTGACAAATACTAGTGAGTCTGCCTGAAGATGGTGTTTGAAACCGGTCACTGACAAATACTAGTGAGTCTGCCTGAATATTGTTGTTGAAACCGGTCACTGACAAATATTAGTGAGTCTGCCTGAATATTGTTGTTGAAACCGGTCGCTGACAAATACTAGTGAGTCTGCCAGAAGATGGTGTTCAAACCGGTCGCTGACAAATATTAGTGAGTCTACCTGAAGATGGCGTTCGAAACCGGTCGCTGACAAATACTAGTGAGTCTGCCTGAATATTGTTGTTGAAACCGGTCGCTGACAAATACTAGTGAGTCTGCCTGAATATTGTTGTTGAAACCGGTCGCTGACAAATACTAGTGAGTCTGCCTGAATATTGTTGTTGAAACCGGTCGCTGACAAATTCTAGTGAGCCTGCCTGAGGATGGTGTTCGAAACCGGTCGCTGACAAATACTAGTGAATGTGCCTAAATATTAATGTTGAAACCGGTCGCTGACAAATACTAGTGAATGTGCCTAAATATTAATGTTGAAACCGGTCGCTGACAAATACTAGTGAATGTGCCTAAATATTAATGTTGAAACCGGTCGCTGACAAATACTAGTGAGTCTGCCTGAAGATGGTGTTCGAAACCGATCGCTGACAAATTATAACGTGTAGTTTTATTCAATTTCTGTGGAATGAGTGTAAATATATACCAAAATGACAGTATAATAGGTTGAATGCAAAGATTACGGGAAAATCTATGAGAAAATGTAAAGTCCTTCCGTTCTTACAGGAAAAATGAAACTTCCAAATTCTGACTGTTTAGAAACTAGTGACACCTAGCGTATCTCCTACATAATTAATTTAGTAATAATACGACATTAGCAATTAGTTCTCTTTTATCTACATCTATAAATGGCGCTGTAGATGAAAATTAGTTTTTGGTACGGAACTACCCATGATGAAGCAAACCGTATTGGACCGATTTATTTTTGGATCCGGCGACTCTCAGATCTGGATCTGATCCAAAAAGCCGGAATTTGTTGACAATTTAAATTTACAGTGCGTCTAGAGCAGTGGTTCCTAACCTTTAGTCGGTAATTAAAGTAGGGTCATTCTATGATGACCACTATTACATTACACACTACACTATTTCACTCTATTTGTGCACTCAGTTTTTTATTTCTTTTTTTTTCCTGTTAAAACAATGCAAGCAAAATGCAGTACATTTTATCTGCGACTCATCCTTCAAACAAAATAAAACAGTATAGATAAGGAAAACATCGTGAGGAAACCTGCACACATCTGAAAGAAATTCGAAGATTGTGTGCGAAGTTGACCAACCCGCACTGGTCCCGCGTGGTCGACTAAGGCCCGATCGCCCTAATTGAGGGTAAGCTCGAGCCCCTCGGTGGGTACGTGTATAAGAGCTGATGTGATGATACTAAAATAGTGAAATAGTATCATAACATAGCGGTCATCATAGAACGGCCCTATTAAGAGCCATTTGGACTGTGTAGATTAGAAAAAAATTTATGTCAGTGTGGACATCCAAATATTTTTTATTGAAATTTTATACTTGCTCTTAAATAATACAATTAAACGTGAAGCGTCTTTAAAATCACATAAACGGTACCAAATCAAAAACCTGGCATGTAACGGAAGTGGCGAAATAATATGTTTCCTCCATAGCAACCAAGTAAATAACCGATGCTCCATGGCACGCGAGGCCAGAAGCACACCTTGGACACTTCATACAACGGGCCAGAAATAACATTTCAAAAAAGGAATAACGGAACAAACAAAATGGGGGCGAAATCCTATACGTACGACAACCAAACTGTAACCAATCTGTATTAATCTGGGTGACGAGGGGTTGAGGTTACAATCTAGAGAGCGGCAGGGGATGTCCATACTGTATGTTAGTACTAATATACATATATTGCCAGAAGCAAAAAAATGTGTATTTCACGTTAAATGAACGTCAGTGTACCCCGACGTAGCCCCAATCGATTTTTGTAAACATTCGCGGGTGTAGATATTTTGTGCACATTATAGTTATATTCATATTCAGCGCTATACTTATGTGGCAGTGGGCGGGACACAAAGCTTGTGGCACAGATGGCCGTTGGAGCAGTAAAGCTCTCGAGAGGCGACCGTGCACTGGAAGACGCAGCGTAAACAGGCCTCCCATTCAGTGGACATGGTGAAGGTCGCGGAAAGCACCTGGATGCGGGCAGTGCAGGATCTATCGTTGTGGAAATCCTTGAACCTTGTCCAGCAGGGGGCGTCTTTTAGTTAATATGACGATGATGATGATGATATTCAGCAATCACTGATTTCCCCTGGACTGCATCCTCATCCACACGGACAACTCCGCGGACCACTATTAGTTCAGCGGGCCAGCTCTTATGTTAAGAACCGCTGTGTTTTAGTTTTATTATTTACTATCATTTGCCCGCGGCTTCGCCCGCGTGGACATCGTTTTTATGACTGTCTTAAAGGGTGCGCGGTGCGCGAGCCGCAAGCGGCTCGCGAGCGTGGACATGTATTTTCTCCAGATCCCTCGGGAACTATGTCAGGATTTGCTAATTAGTAAATCATGTCATTTCCCACGCTCTCAACCATCTCTGTGCAAAAACCACACAATCCATTGTTCCGTTGCGATGTTAAAGAAATTAACCAAAAAAGAGTTTATTTTCAGTTCCCTCAGGAACTGCATCGGGCCATGCTATTTTCACAGGATAAAAAGTAGCCTATGTCCTTCCTCGTGAGTCTCGTGACATAGGCTACCTGCATGCCAAATATCATTATGATTGGTTAAGGCGTTGAATCGTGAAAAGGTAACAAACAAATAAACACATTTTCACATTTATAATATTAGTAAGGATTAAGTTTCTGTATAAATTCTGGGGAATCCCTAGGAACATATTACTCATGAGTCCTTTTTTAGGGTTCCGTTTCATGCAAGCAGCTGCAATAGATTTAACATATTTTAATTTTTTTTACCTCACTTTTTAGGGTTTACGGAACCCAAACACAGTTATAATAATAATAATAATTAATATAAATTGAGAAATAAATGCTGTTCGTTGGTAAGCGCATCACTTGAAACCGGCTGTACCAAATATGCAATTTTTTAAGTGTTGCTGATAATGGATGAAAAAAATCCGATTTCATATAAGATTCAGAAATAAGATTTCAGGCAAAGAAATATTAGAAAATTTGTTCGGAAAATTGGGTAATTTGGAAATAAAACACTAACCACGTTAAAAGACCGACTTCCATCGCATCGGTTTTTGTTATTTTTCTAAAAAAGTACTACACCGATTTTGAAGAAATTTATATGGGACCACGTGGGAAGCACTAGCTTTCAAATAAAAAAAAATCATAAAAATCGGTTCACCCAGTCAAAAGTTCTGAGGGTAACACACATAAAAAAAAACATACAATCGAATTGAGAACCTCCTCCTTTTTGGAGGTCCGTTGACAAAGTACTTATTTTCTATGGGATTTTTGTATGAACGCAAGACCGTACTCACGATTCGAATGATGCAACGAAGTAGTAGGTATTCGCGGGTTCTAGACCACTTAATATGCATGGCTGGCTTTTTTTTAATAGCGACTCGTTGTTTTCGCAAAAAACGCCAGCGACGACCCTAATTAAGGGCTCGGCCCGGCAGTAGTAGGTATTCGCGGGTTCTAGACCACTTAATATGCATGGCTGGCTTTTTTTAATAGCGACTCGTTGTTTTCGCAAAAAACGCCAGCGACGACCCTAATTAAGGGCCCGGCCCGGCAGTAGTAGGTATTCGCGGGTTCTAGACCACTTAATATGCATGGCTGGCTTTTTTTTAATAGCGACTCGTTGTCTTCGCAAAAAACGCCAGCGACGACCCTAATTAAGGGCTCGGCCCGGCAGTAGTAGGTATTCGCGGGTTCTAGACCACTTAATATGCATGGCTGGCTTTTTTATATTGATTTTTTTAATTGGTTAAGATTTGGGTACTTACTACAAATTGAAATAAAAAAATATATATATGTTTACAAAATTTATTTATCAAAAACTTTTACAAACCTATTTCATTACAAGGTACTTTATGAATTTATTACAAAAATATTGCCTGAAACATATTTACTATCAATATATCATTACATAAAGAATTATCAGAAAAACATTTCAAAAACCTTAACATTGTGCTATTTTTATATTTGAAGTACAAATAAACTAAACAATAATATCCGCAAACTGATGTGAAATAATTCTGTAATTTCATGCTATTATAAACCCACATTTTTGTGTTTCTATCCAAAAAAGACTTATGATATCCAGTCGGTTTCCGCCCATAAGAATCAAAATATTCTCCAACACCACACTCGTTTATACAAATAGCAACCCAATGTGATCCAGGTTTTGTATCGGGGTCTAAATTACTTATCAAACCAAATGGCGCATTAACAAAAATTGGTATTTGATTTGCAGCAAACACATTAAACTTTATTTTAGGGTTAATTTTCCTCATAAACATTTGTAGTTGATGTGTATTCATTTTGCAGTACAAATACGTTTACAACAACAATGGATCAGTTGATGAATAATGATAAAATACACAAGCTTCATATTTTATATTTTAGCTATTGTAGTCTACATTCACATCTCGATTTTTATTTATTTCAATCACGTTATCGAACTCTGCATAAACGATGCAATTTAACGTTTTCGTAAGAGCCTGATCAAATCGCACTTCCAGCCGGACACTACCATGTCTTATTAGATTCCAGTGCGAATTGGAATTGGAAGATAAATCTGGTGTAAAATCAAAGGCCATCAGACAATAACCTTCAGGGTAATCCTCCAGAGATATAGAGTTGCCTTCATTCAGAAAATGAATTCCAGTTCCCGAGAATAAAGTGTGATATGCAGAAGTGAACACTTTGTCTCCAAAAGATGGTTGCAAGGTCTTAGAGGGAATCTGCTGTCCATCCACATACAAACTAAATGAATTAACGCCCTGGTTGTGAAAGTCAAAAGGGTTTGTATTCAGACTACCGTTAAATGCCGCATTATCTACAAACCCTACAATACATCTTTTTGGTACTTGACCAAGAAATATATTATCAAGTGTTTTGCCCTGAACTCCAGAAGGAATTGTTAATACTTTTACTTCAGCTCGTGTTACGGGGTATTTAGCAGTGGTGGTTGATAAAACTTTTTGATGAGCTAGTAAGACAGATGGATTGATTCTTGATCTACGTATGATTAGAGTGGCATCGCAAATCTGTACTTTAAATTTAACGTCATTGGAAGCAGTCATAAGATTAAAAGATTCTTTTGTACGCACTAATTTAACACGCATTTCCACACCGTTAATTAAGTACTTTTCTTGATTAAAAATATCTCCATGTAAATGTCCTATCATTTCCACTTCCTTGCTTCCTTTAGCTAACTCTTCTCGTTTGACATAGCCCTTGTTATCTCCATTAGCAGCATTCATATACTTAGGTGTATCTTGATACCACAAACCACAAGTAAGATGAGATTGTTTTGCAGCTGGTCCGTAGTTTAGCAATGTTTCTATGTAAGATCGGTATGCATATGTATTATTTGGCGGTGATACGAGCTTCTGATTTAAAAATACATCCAACTGGTTAAACAAAGAGTGTAACCAATTGTTGATCGGTGCAACACTAACTGTAGCAGCAATAGAGGTGGAGTCCTGATTTAAGATTTTTGCTCTAACGTGAAGCAGCGTGTGAGACAAATCAATGTAGTCATCACCAGTCCCAGGAACTAAAAACTCTATTGGCCCATCATCGCTTAAAGAAGATATTGGTTTGTAATGTACCCATTGTCCACTTTCAATACTGGTCTGTGTTGACGGAAGAGCAAACAAGTCCAACTCAGATTTCACACACTCACATGAATTATTATGTAAGAACGACATAGTTTTAATCTGAAAAAATATCTTTTAATTTATACTGCTTTTTTTGTGTTTTTTTAGAACCTTTTCGTTTGGAGGCCTTGCGAGAAGTGATGGATTTCTTTCTTTGTGTTTTTATTTTATATCCAGAACCTGTCAACATCGATTCGATTTTTTCATCAGCTTTTCTCTTTAAATTAGAACTGGCATTTTTAAATCGTGATTTTAAAGATTCGTCTAGTGGTCGAGCGCTTACAACATCAGATAAAAGACCAACTCCCGCATTTAGAGCTTCTTTACCAACGACCTTAGCTCCATTAGTCAAAAGAGGCAGTACTGATCTAAATAGTCCTCCCAAGAAGCTTCCGATACCATGTCCTCGTTGGTGCGGTATACCCTTGTAAATAATGCCAACCCCTGAACCAGCTTGATGAGAATAGTAATGTTCATATGGACAGATCATGATTAATATGTATATATTATTTTAAACGTCTAAAGTGTAGCTTTGCACATGAAGTTCCAAACTGAAATGGTACTGCATAACCTTCACCTGTTCTTATATCTATCTCAATTGTGTCGAACTCCCGACGCATTACAGGAAGGTAGTGTGTAGGATTAAAAGAGTGCATACGATAAGCTCCATAAAGGTACTTTGTAGGGTCAAATGCTAATATTCTTAGTAAAGGAGTCTTTACGTCTCCTACTATTTGAGGTTCTATTATATTACAGTATACAAAAAATTGCGTCGGCAAACCCATAGATAGGTTTACAGGAAATTTACCTACGGTATTTTTTAATAAATTAACGTTTGGTTCGAAACCAAGCTGCATGCTAAGTTTAGGTGTAAGTTGTATAGATGAAAGTTGATCCGTTAATAGCTTAACATGTACTAGTCTCGTAACCTCATTGTATTCTAGTAATACGTGATGTTTTAACAAGGAGTTTTGATTAAAAGCACTCAAGAAAAGATTAATATTATCATAGTTAGTAGCAGGAATATTTGTTTTATACTCTACTTTTGCTACGGAATCGTCTGGCATATCCATGTTATCTTTCTGAATGGTTATGATATTTTCTCCTTCACGCACATTAAGCATTGTACAAGGATAGTGAAACTCAACTAATCCCACAGCCCAAGTTCCCTCCAAAGTAATGGTTTTTGGCAACTTTGTAACAAAGTTAGTCGTAGTATTATCTGGAAAATATGATACTGAACTGTTGCTCAGCAAAGTGAGATAAAAACTATCTTGGTTTATCATATTTCCTCTAGGTCTGATGCACGGATCCACCTATTAAATTTGTCAGGATATCCTCTCCACTTGACTAATACTTCCTTTCTGTGACCAGAGTACCGGGTACGTAGTATTTTATCTACTTTGTAAGGAATGGTGGGGTCGTAATTAACTTTTTGAAGTTCTTTTTCATAAAAAGTGCCTATTATTGGTTCGTTTTGTAAATCTTTTAAAGTATAAACAACCCACGGTGTTCTATATATTATAGAAGCAATAATAAATATTTCATCGCTCCAGTTCGTTTCATATCCTTTTTGAAAAATATGTTTGTATTTTGTTATCCTAACATGATCACCAACTTTTAATTTAGGTACTCTTATGATAGTGTTTGATAGATTTTTTTCATATAAATTTCGCCAAACAGTCATAATATTATTAGAATTGACCTCAAATGGGCACATTTTTATACTTGAATGATATGTGTGATTGTAAGAATGTAGTATATCTTGCAAGATTTCAACATATCTATTTGTATTCTTATATGTAAAATAGCGCCACATTTTCATTTTTAGAGTTCTTTGGAATCTTTCTACAATGCTTGCTTTGATATCAGGGTTGTTTGTAGTGTAGTAATTAATGTTATTATTTTTAAAGAATTTCCTAACATCTTTTGATACAAACTCAGTTCCTTTGTCAGACTGAATATGTCTAGGAGTAGCTTTTGCTTCTGAAAATATACTTTCAAAACATTCTTTAATGGTCTCCGAGTTCTTCTTTTTTAAAGCTCTAGCAAATGCGTACTTACTAAAGACGTCTATAACACACAGAATATACTTAAAGCCATCATTATATTGACTGTAAGAGCGCATATCACTCAAATCAGCCTGCCAAAGTTCATTGAAATTAGATAATATATACTTATTTCTATGAATATTTTTTTGGACTGGTTTATGTAAGGTATAAGTTTCTTGAGATTGAAGCCATTTTTTTACTTTTTCTTTGGTCATTCGACCTTGCATGGACTTTGCTAGTTTATCCACACTGCTAAAACTAGCTGGATGTGAAACGTCGTAATAAATACGATAAACATCTAATAGGGGGTCCATCTTTGCCAATCAATTTTTCTGCGCGGATTATGTTTATTACTTTTCAGTTGTTTATAAGAGACTTTTGTTTTTGGCGTGATAATTTTTTCTGTAAGTAAATCTATATTATTAGTTTCAGTATTTTTTTGATTTATAAATTTCAGTGTTTGTGGGTTGCCAATGCAGGATAGAGGTACTTTTATATCATTTAGTCCACAAGCAAATTTTTCCCACCCAATTGGTTTGGGGCGTTTTAATGGACGCAATGTATCATTCACTAGATCGATTATGTTACTACCAGGTATCATTTCATTGTTGATTGTCACTATTCCCTCATCATTCCATTGAATTTTATCCTCATTACTTAGTAATGCAGCTAGTAATAAATCACCTTTCTTTTTATAAGTTTTTGGTATTAATTTAAACAGAAGATTAGGGGTATAACTTGATATTTTTTTTGTTTTAAGTACGTGTTTTCCGGCTGTGGATGTATCTTCAACTATAGTTTTATCGAGTTCACTATCAGTTTTATCCGAATTCGTTAAACTCTCTTCTATAATAATAGGTAATTTTACAGGTTGGCGGTCCTCCTCTGTAAAATGTAAATATCTCTGTAAACTTTGTAATTATAACGACCATTTTTTACGGTCTTCAACTTTGCTATTAAGGATTTTTTGCATTTCCTTATCCAAACGTGACAAAGCATTCTCAGGTGTGGTATCCTTGTTATTTAATCTTTCAAAAACACCCGGTTCCACCAATAACATTTTCTTTGTATTTTCCATTATTGTTTGAGAAAAGAGCTCAGTAAACCACTTAAAACAGAACCCAAAATAATCGGTAAAAAGGCACCACCTTTTTGAATTATAATATTTTTTCTCGATTTGTTTACTCCTTTAGACACCAATTTTCGTAGTATATTTTTGTATTTTTTCAGTTTCTTTTTTTCTTTTTCTTTAAGGGAAACTTTCCCATTTAAGACGTTAAATATACACTCACAGATGCAATTGATTTCTTCTTTATCACACGCCTTTAGTAAAACCTTACGATATTTAGGTTTAAGAGTATGCAGAGCATTTAGAAAGTCACGATGAGTTGTTACTCTACCATGCATGGTTAAGAACTGATATGGATTTGATGATGTTTGCCATATTTAAATCCTTTTTTAACTACATACACTACACAAAACTGATCAAAAGGAAATATTTTAGTTTTGTAGCGGCACATGTCATTAGTGTTTTGTTTCAGATCAATCATTAAATAACCATGTGCTTCAGTAGTCGCATCTCCATAAGCTTCTTCAAGAAACTTGGAATTATCAGGTGAAACTTGGCGCGCGAGGTAGCGTATTTGTGCTCTGTCTCGAGGATTTTTAAAATATACAATATAACTGGAATTTAATGAAATATCTCTTTGGCCCCTGCCTTGATGAAATAAATTTTGCGTTAGATAAAAGACACTAAGGTTTCTGTGATGGCTCCCTTTAGTAAAAATATCTACAATACGACCATCAGATTCTCTCATAAGATCGTCAATTATAAGCAATTGGGGCTCTTCACCATCAAACATACTAAGATCCGGTAAACCTTGACTGTAATTTACTTTACTCAAATTATATAATGGTTGCATTTCATCGTAACACCAAGTTATTTTGGTAAACTCAACATTGCATAATTGTGAAGTATATTTTAAAAAGTTGCTAACAAAATTAGATTTTCCACAGCCACTGGGGCCTGCTACTATGGCTGTAAAAGGGTGAATAAAGTGATACATTTTTTAATTTAATAAAATACGTGTATCCTATAAAAAAGATGATCAATAAATGAGCCGAGTTTAAAAAAGGAACGGTTTTATGAGAACGTGAAAAAATTAAATCAATCATTATAGTTATCAATTATTAAGTTTATTTAATTATTTTTTGTTGATCTCTACCACCGTTTCGGAAAATTAGTCGCAGAGAAGAAACGGCAAGAAACTCTGCATTAAAATACAAATAATCGTACCTATGAAAATCATACAATTAAAAACATTTATCAACTTGAAAAGACCTTCATAATTTATATTTTGTATCTCAAAAATAACATCATACTATTATTATCTACTTTACATATTAAAATATCTCCCAACCTAAAAAGTACAATGGACTCGATGGTCCAGTGGTCGGTACTCATACCTGCTTAACTAAGGGTTCGTGGGTTCGGTTCCCCCACCAGTACAAACATTAACTAATATTTTTATCTACTTTACATATTAAAATATCTCCCAACCTAAAAAGTACAATGGACTCGATGGTCCAGTGATCGGTGCTCATACCTGCTTAACTAAGGGTTCGTGGGTTCGGTTCCCCACCAGTACAAACATTAACTAATATTTTTATCTATTGTACATCTTAAAAATATCTACCAACCTAAAAAGTACAATAATTATGAATAGAATTACTGACTGACTCGATGGTCCAGTGGTTGGTGCTCATACCTGCTAAACTAAGGGTTCGTGGGTTCGGTTCCCACCAGTACGAACATTAACTAATATTTTTATCTACTGTGCATCTTTCATCGGTGGCAGTGGGCAGGACACATAACTCGTAGAACAGATGGCCGTGGGGGCAGTAAAGTTCTCGAGTGGCGACCACGCACCGGAAAGCGTAGTGTAGGTAGGCCTACCCCCACTCGGTGGACCGATGACCTGGTGAAGGTGGCGGGAAGCCGCTGGATGCGGGCAGTGCAGAACCGGTCGTCGTGGAAATCCTTGGGGTTGGGGAGGCCTATGGACGTCCTTCGGCTGATATGATGACTATACATCTTAAAAATATCTTCCAACCTAAAAAGTAGAATAATTACAAATAGCATTACTGACTGACTCGATGGTCCAGTGGTCGGTACTCATACCTGCTAAACTAAGGGTTCGGGGGTTCGATTCCCGCCCTGAGCAAACATTAAGAATGTAAAAAAATATTTCACAATTTTAAAAAATCGGTTAATTAGTATTTTACATCTCAAATAATTTTACAAAAAAATATTTATTTACTAAAACTTAAAACAAAATTTTGTACAAGCAATAATTTCAGATTGAATGTATCCGTCATTGTTTTTTAATTGAATCTATTTTGTAATGACCCCATGCCAGAGTGTCCGTAGAGTTCGGTATTAAAAATCTTTTGCTATCATTACATGATAATGAAACCTTATTAATTTTTTGTGTGTATATCACATGTTTTATAGATTTGAATCTCAACATGTCGCAAAATTGCTTAGATTTTTGTATTAAACATTTTTTATAGTCGTCTATTTTGAAATATTTTGTCACGCTTTTATTCACCCCCTTTGCTTTAGCAGTTATTTTATTTTGTATATCCATTGCATACATTTTTGATCGTAATCCCACGAATTCCTTTAGGATTTTTCCATTGCATTCATCTTTGAAGAATCCTAATCGTTTCCTGTTTACTTGAGGATAGCCATACACATTGTCAGCGGGGTAGTCAGATGTGTCGAAATAGGTATCAAGATCGGGTTTCAAGTCCTTGTATAAGTCATTAGTAAATATTTGATATACAAAACTATCGGTATCAGTATACAAAAGTTTAAGATTATTTTTGAATTTAGATTTCATGTAATTGTAGTGGAATTCATACATGAAAGTTTTTGATAAATCTAAAATGCAAAATCCTAAATATATCGGTTTGTTGTAAAAAAGTTTTGTTTTATTTAGCTGCACCGCTACTAGATTTTCACTGAAAACAGACAAACTATGAAATTCTGGTCTCGCTATCAAAGTTTCGGCACCGGGTGATTTTCCATTGTTACTCCACTTATTTAACAATTTTACGTTTACTCGTTTCTCAATGTTTTCCATTGTTTTTCCGAAAACTGAGTTATTCATAAGTTTAAAAAAATCTTTCTCAAACTCAGAAGATGATTGAGCTCTCATCGATGTGTTAAGGTCTATGTATTTTTTCAGCCAGGGACTCTGTTTAAATTTGAGTATTTTATGAACTTTCAATAGCCGTAATCCATTTCGCAGGCATTGTTTAAGATTTCTATAATGGATCACATAGTTAAATTTATTGTGAAGATTTGAAACCAATTTTTTATCTTTAGTTTCCCCCAGACATATAAGTTCTGGGCAAAATGGCAGATCTGAATGATCATCATGTAACTTTTCTGGGTATTCCAAATCAACTTCTAGAATAAAACCAAAATCAGCTTCATCAGGAATATTAAAATCTGTGTTGTTATCTATCCATTCAAATTCACCAGTAGGTAGAAACTGTGACATTGATATACCATATAAATTATTTGCGTCGTACCAAGACAAATAACATGATGGCATTTTTTTGTCATAGTTATCCATATACTTATTATTTGCTAAGCCATGTCTGTTACTGCATTGAGACGTCCCCCCTCTTATACCTTTTTTTAAGAATGCTATTTTTTCGAAGTCAGTTAGCAATTCAAGTTTTATTTTAGTGTACATTAGCATTGCATCCCAGCTTAATCCTGGAGCTGTATAATAGTGAGCAGGGTCTAAACAATATATTTTTAGGCAAACGCTACGAAAATTCTCAAAAATATCAGCCAATAACAAAACATCAGTTTTTAGATACAAATCTGAGTAATCTCCCATGTTATTACATTTGAAGTGAGCCCACACCTTTTGGGCGTGTTCATAATCACTGTCGGATACATGACTTTTAGTTAGCGAACTATAAAAATTTTCTTGGGAGGGGAGAGCGGTCTCTTTTAATGACTCATATGACGTCATATATTCGTAAGGATAAACACCTTTACGAATAAGAAGTTTTAAATCTTCTTCATGAGGAAAGTTCAG
Source organism: Coleophora flavipennella (assembly GCA_947284805.1). Taxonomy (NCBI): domain Eukaryota; kingdom Metazoa; phylum Arthropoda; class Insecta; order Lepidoptera; family Coleophoridae; genus Coleophora; species Coleophora flavipennella. Next base: position 4,617,638 of record OX369253.1, read on the forward strand.
TTGGAGTTCTTTAAACTGTTCCGGTTTTAAGTTTGTTGCTAATTTTTCTAGACTACTTGACATGAATTTGAACGAGTCTAAAAACCTTAATTTCATTGTACGACCATTTACTTGTACATTCTTAGTAAACGAAATATATTTTTCTTTGTTTTGGGGAATTATTTCAATTTCCCCTTTTTCAAAGTTCAAAGCATGTACTATGAAATGAGCGTCATAGTTACTGAGGTTATGACAAAAAATTGGGACATAATTGGGTACAATGCACCTATGAATACATAGTTTGTGAGCAACACCCATGTAGCGCCCTGTATGCCAATCATAGTCATGAGTATCTTTACTTATTCCAGGCCTCTGGCAGATTTTACATACATCACTTTGTTCTATATCTCTGAGGTCTTCTTCTGACAATAGTAGAGGTTCTTTTTGAAATGAATTTTTGGCACAAATATTTTGTAAATCACTTTTAATAGACTGCATAAAGTGTTGAGCACAATCTTGGCCTTTGTATGTCCTATATAAAGAATTTTGATCGTCATATGCACATTTAATATAATATCCGTAACTATATACTTCGTGTTTTTGTATGTTATGAGTGAATGAAGCTTCCGGATTGTTATCGCAAGTTGCGATTGGCCTTAAAAATGATTCAAAATCGGCATAAATTACAAAAGGTAATTTACGCTGTCGTTGATAGTTATCGAATTCCAGAACGTTATCCGGTACTATTTCGTTAAACCAATTTTTTTTTGTTTTTTTCTCGTTCGGTAAGTCTACACGTATATGACCACAATCGCGCCGTTGATGCTCTATTAATTTTTCGCGTGTTGTAAAGTTTAAAAGACATCCATCGCAAATATTAACTGCTATATTTCTAGATGTCATTTGACTAGCTACTAATCGTGAGATATTTTTGATGTAGCAGTAATGCCCCCGGGTTCCACTTGTGATGTACAAAAGATTAATATGAGTCTCCTTACGACATTTAGTAAAATGCAGCGGCCCCACAACACTGTAAGATTTTGACTGAGTGTCACATTCTAACCCAAATACATTGATACTAATATTATTATTTTTTTCAAATTTCCCAATATCTTTTATTTTTACAGGGAACGGTATACCATCAAAGTTCAATCTGTTTTCATGCCCCATGTATGAAGTTACCCTGTCTGCGTGACGTTGCACTGGGTATAAAGCAGATAAGACAGCCCATTTAAAACACTGCACATCAAGATTTTTTACATTTATAACGGCTTTTTTTAACTTAATACAGTGCGGTAGATCAATGTATGATGATCCCCGAAGTGGATTGAATTTATTAACATTCATATCAAGATATTTTATTTTGTCAAGACTCCAACCGCTATCCTTTTTCTCAAAGTTACACACTTTATTAGAGATTTCTTTTTCCAATAAATTAAATATAGTATCGATATCATCACCTTGACAAAACATGTAATTAAATGTTTGGAAATCAAAATTATTTGATATTTCTTTTGTTTCTTGAACGAAATCGGCATTCAAAATAAAATTAACTTTGATCACCGTTAATTCGTTTATGCCTTTTTTAATTAATTTATACATGGTGTCTTTTATTCCCTGTAAAAATAATTCAGGAGTTTGAAATTGAACACTATCTTGTTTTTCAGATGATACTATCCTATATGTTACGATTCTGTTTCCAAAAGCCGATTCTATTATGCGAACATTATTTAGCTCCGGATGAGCAGCTGCTGCGTTTTTTTTGTGTAAATTACTTTTTAAATGACTGGCATGGAATTGTTTCTTCACAAAAACTCCGCACACGGTACATTCAATCTGGTTATTGTTGCTTGTACTCACATTTTGTGTGGCAGCTGTAGATGAAGTGGGTATGGCTTCATTCGACACGGATGGCTCAATACGTGCGCTCTTGATAGACGAGTTGGATCTTTTCAGGGACAGTTTTCTTTTTTTTCCAGAACTATTGAGGGCTGCTGTTGAGCTGCTAAAACAAAAAAAAAACTTCAATTAATATGTGGATCTCTTTACTATGTTTTTGCTAGCGTAATTAAAAATACAAACTTTTATTTTTACATCGAACACAGTAAGCTTGCATTTGCATGACTCCGTCAATTTCATCCTGATCATTCGATGGAAATGAATTTGAAATTAAATGCCCATTACACGGCGTAAAATATGGGGAAATGCTGATATCTTCAACCATCCATTGAGGTAGTTGAGATTGCAAGTACCACAATCTAAGATACCGATGAAATTTATTTAAAATAATAGATTTATCAATTCTACTAATTTCATCACTAGTGAGAGAAATCATTTTGATAGCTGAACAGCTTTTTTAAAGACTGCACATGTAAATGAGTTTTTACAGTTTAAATACTTTTTCTCCCCGCCCCTACTCCCCGGAAAGTTATGTATCGCATTAGAGATATACAAGCGGTACATAATAGGGAAGTAAGGAAGAAAAATAATTAATTTTAGAACATTAAACAATTGCAGAAGGCCGTGGGGGCACTAAAGTTCTCGAGTAGCGACCTCGCACCGGAAGACGTAGCGTAGGCAGGCCTCCTACACGATCGAGAGGGAAGCCGCTAGTTGCGGACAACGCAGTACCGGTCGTCGTGGAAATCCTGGGGGAAAGGAGTTTGTCCAGCAGTGGACGTTTGTCCAGCAGTGGACGCCTTTCGGGAAATATGAAAAAATAATATATATTTTTTTTTTTTACCTTGCTCGAGCACGATCTGATCCCAGTTGTCTTTCGGCATCGTCAGCTATCTCGTATAATTCCTTGTCGTACAAGTCGTTGTGGAGGTTATGAATGTCCATGTCAGCTATCTCGTATAATTCCTTGTCGTACAAGTCGTTGTGAAGGTTATAAATGTCCATGGTTGATTGTTGGGTAGTGAATGAGGCCAGCGCTTTATATTTGCGAGGTTCAGTTTTGAGATGGTAGGGAGACGGTTAGTTTGAAGCAAAAAAAAGGGAGGCTTTAGTCGGAATCTGTTGCAAAAAAGTATTTTTTGCAGTCGGGCTTCCCTGCAATATGTTTCGTGATATTGTATATTATATCGCGCGTGCTTTGTTGATTGATGTCTGATTCAGATTGTGCGTAATATTTAACACGCAATTCAGCGTGTTTCCAATGATTTGCAGGTGAAACACCTTTTAACTCTTTTAAGTTAAAAATTTCGATTTTTATAAGGTGACTGGCTCTAGATCCATCTTCTTCATTGTTTGACACGTAAGACATGCCTCCTTCAACTGCATGACCAACACACGAAGATAATGTTACTTTCTTCTGCTTTAGTTTGGGTTTTTCGAAAAATGAATCAATATTGTTTGGTCTTTTGAGTCCATTTTTCTTGTTTTTATGAGTCAATAACATGGAGCACGTTTCGTCCTCATCACTCATACTATTATTAAAATAATAACTTTTAAATGTGTTCGGCAATTCCAGAGAGTCGGCATTTGCTAGCTGAAACAATCGAAACCACTAGTTGAAATAAAAAGAACTAAGCATTTGTTAAATTGCTGTAAAGAGTTAATAAAATGTGTATTTTAAATAAAATAAATTATTTAGAACACCGAAAGATGGCCATGCGGGCAGTAAAGTTTTCGAGTGGCGACCACGCACCGGAAAACGTAGCGTAAGCAGATGGAGCGACGACCTGATGAAGATGGCGGGGGGAAGCCGCTGGATGTGGACCGCGCAGGACCATTCGTTGTGGAAATCATGAGGGGAGAGGCCTTTGCCCAGAAGTAGACGTTTTTCGACTGATATGATGATGATTTAGGAGACACTAGAAATTAATTTCTGAAAAATTATGAAACAAGGAAAAACTTACCGTCATAGTATCAGCGGACTGATATAGGTATGATAAAATGCACTGCACAAATACACCGGTATTATAAACTTTATAGTTTATCGGATCAAGGTAGTGTTGTTACTGGCTCTATCTATGCAATATCATTTTGTTTTATAGGAAGGGTTGATGAACACGTCAAAACTTGTTCATTGCACACCTGCAACTTTGCCTCCGTCGTTTAAGACAGATATGCATAAAAAAGGGCCATTTAATAGATTCCGTTTTTTACTTTCAGAAACACCACTGTTGCAGCTGCATGCATTCCATATATTTTTTTATTTATGGTAGTTATTTTGTTTAGGAAGGGAAATCAGCAAGTTGAGACATGTCTAAGCTGCGTACACTGATCCAATCACATATGTGTAAAAAAAAAAAGGGTCTCTTAATGGATTTATTTTTAAATTTATGAAAGACTGGTCACATGCAGGTCGACTTCTATTGTGATCAAAGAGGCAGTGATGGACTTACGTATGGGGAACCGACGCGAAGATCGTGGGAGCGTTTGTATTGCACCTGTTGTGTAGTATATCAGTTTTTTTGTGATTGGAGCGAGGGATATTTTAAAGAACAGTTTTTTTGTGTGTGTCGGATGGACATCGAGTCTCCAAAAGCCTTTAATATCTCATACATTCAGGATAGAGGCTAGTAATAAATTAGTGATTTTAATTGTTAGTGGGTATAAAAACCCCGCATTTCTCACGTTTTACAAAGGCTAAATATACGACACTCATTGTAATTTATATGGGAACGAATGAAATAAGTTACAGTAGAAAGATGCAAAATTCCTGTTGCCCGACTTGGAAAAAGCAGAGGGTTAAGAAATTGACACACTGGCACGTATCTCTTGCTATTGTGAGAACAAATTGATTAGGTTATAATCAACTCTTGTAAATGTGCCGTTTGGTTTGATAAGTAACTTAGGCCCAGATACAAACCCAGGGTTACATCTTTTTTAATTAATATTATTCATTCATTTATATTGAATGTGGATTGACCGCAAAAAGGGTTATTATTTACATTTTTTTAAATTATAAAGAAAAAAATTTAATGAAGAATAATGATGTAAGTATTATACGCACTATGATTCAGTTACAAAGTATACCTACGCACAGGATTATTTGAGTCGATTGTTTTAGCAGGTTGTAGGTCATGGTCATCCGCTACTACTTCTCGCAGCCACTAGCCGACAGACCAACGAAGCGACGACGACGGTGGTGTCGGTGCTCCAGGTGTGTGTACGCAGGATGTTTCTTTATGCCAGCACCGGAGGATTTCAGGCAGCGGTCCTCTTGGGTTTCGACGCTTTCGGCTTCTTCGTAGGCGGCTTAGTGGTTTTTTGCGCCTGGGGCGCTGTGGCCGTGGACTTGCCCGGCAAAGCCAACTTCTTTGCGGCGGGTTTCTTCTTAGCGCCCGTGGCCCTCTTGTCCAAGGTCGTCGCTGGCATTTTTTGCGAAAACAACGAGTCGCTATTAAAAAAAGCCAGCCATGCATACTAAGTGGTCTAGAGCCCGCGAATACCTACTACTGCCGGGCCGAGCCCTTAATTAGGGTCGTCGCTGGCGTTTTTTGCGAAAACAACGAGTCGCTATTAAAAAAAAGGCAGCCATGCATATTAAGTGGTCTAGAAGCCGCGAATACCTACTACTGCCGGGCCGAGCCCTTAATTAGGGTCGTCGCTGGCGTTTTTTGCGAAAACAACGAGTCGCTATTAAAAAAAAAGCCAGCCATGCATATTAAGTGGTCTAGAACCCGCGAATACCTACTACTGCCGGGCCGGGCCCTTAATTAGGGTCGTCGCTGGCGTTTTTTGCGAAAACAACGAGTCGCTATTAAAAAAAAGCCAGCCATGCATATTAAGTGGTCTAGAGCCCGCGAATACCTACTACTGCCGGGCCGAGCCCTTAATTAGGGTCGTCGCTGGCGTTTTTTGCGAAGACAACGAGTCGCTATTAAAAAAAAGCCAGCCATGCATATTAAGTGGTCTAGAACCCGCGAATACCTACTACTGCCGGGCCGAGCCCTTAATTAGGGTCGTCGCTGGCGTTTTTTGCGAAAACAACGAGTCGCTATTAAAAAAAAGCCAGCCATGCATATTAAGTGGTCTAGAGCCCGCGAATACCTACTACTGCCGGGCCGAGCCCTTAATTAGGGTCGTCGCTGGCGTTTTTTGCGAAGACAACGAGTCGCTATTAAAAAAAAGCCAGCCATGCATATTAAGTGGTCTAGAACCCGCGAATACCTACTACTGCCGGGCCGGGCCCTTAATTAGGGTCGTCGCTGGCGTTTTTTGCGAAAACAACGAGTCGCTATTAAAAAAAGCCAGCCATGCATATTAAGTGGTCTAGAGCCCGCGAATACCTACTACTGCCGGGCCGAGCCCTTAATTAGGGTCGTCGCTGGCGTTTTTTGCGAAGACAACGAGTCGCTATTAAAAAAAAGCCAGCCATGCATATTAAGTGGTCTAGAACCCGCGAATACCTACTACTGCCGGGCCGAGCCCTTAATTAGGGTCGTCGCTGGCGTTTTTTGCGAAAACAACGAGTCGCTATTAAAAAAAAGCCAGCCATGCATATTAAGTGGTCTAGAGCCCGCGAATACCTACTACTGCCGGGCCGAGCCCTTAATTAGGGTCGTCGCTGGCGTTTTTTGCGAAAACAACGAGTCGCTATTAAAAAAAAGCCAGCCATGCATATTAAGTGGTCTAGAGCCCGCGAATACCTACTACTGCCGGGCCGAGCCCTTAATTAGGGTCGTCGCTGGCGTTTTTTGCGAAAACAACGAGTCGCTATTAAAAAAAAGCCAGCCATGCATATTAAGTGGTCTAGAACCCGCGAATACCTACTACTGCCGGGCCGAGCCCTTAATTAGGGTCGTCGCTGGCGTTTTTTGCGAAAACAACGAGTCGCTATTAAAAAAAAGCCAGCCATGCATATTAAGTGGTCTAGAACCCGCGAATACCTACTACTCAACGATCACAGTCATAAATATTATATGCACGCGGGCAAAAGGTACTATAATAATAAGTAAGTAGGTATCACCATCGACCGACAAAAGCCGCCTTTGTCCAGCAGTGGTCGTCTTTCGCCTGATATGATGATGATGATGTATCACAATAACATCAGACAATAACATCATTGTTGATTCAAAAATTAACATTAATTTTACATTACCAATTTGTATTATTTTACCCTAAGTAAACTTAGAACCTACAAAAAATACTTTTTTAAAGTTAACTTACGGAATGTGTATTTTTACACGACTGCCCACGAAAAAGAAGTGTATTGTTTTCAGGTCGTATTGATGTATGTGTGTGTTTGTGTGCGAGGGTGTGTTTGTGTGTGTTATTTTATTCCACTTGTTCAATACAGTTGTTAAGTATGGCGCCCTTTAGAGGCTGTAATATTATGATTCGAAAATATTTTTTTGTGTGTGAGCGTGTGTGACTGTGTGTAAGTGTGTGCGTGTGTGTGTGCCTGTTTGTACCTGTGTGTGAGTGTGTGTGTGTGTGTGTTATTTTATTCCACTTGTTCAATACAGTTGTTAAGTATGGCGCCCTTTAGAGGCTGTAATATTATGATTCGAAAATATTATTTTTTTTGCATAGGCATCTTTCTTTTACGCGGTCCTGACTTTCTTTTACGAGCACGATCATTACTTTTGCAGTTTAGTTTTAATTTTCGTTTTATAAGTCAACTTAAAAAGTTTAGTAGCAGGGAGTTTTCATACATAGAATAAATTCGGATAGATTTTATACGAGGAAAAATAGTTTTCAATTAAAATCGGTGTTGTACTTTTTTAGAAAATTAACAAAAACCAAAAATAATAATGCAAAAATGTACTAAGTTGTTCCGATGGAAGTCGGTTTTTAACGTGTTTAGCGTTTTCAATTATAATTTAATTATTTTCACGTCAACATTTGTCTAAAATCGAATAGGCTGTATACGCGCACGAGCCCGTTGCCTAGTTTCGTTGTAAAAAAATGTCCAGTTGCAAAAACGCGCAATTTTCGAATTACATAATTTACCTGTGTATACGAGTACGTAGATATGTTGAAATAAACATATTTAATTCTTTAGTTAAAAAAGCGTCGGTGGCTCAACCGGTAACGACTCGGTTCTTCTAACCAGAGGTACCGGGTTCAAATCTGGACGGCCAATGTACCAATGAGTTTTTCAAAAACTTACGTACATAATATCATTACCGATTGCTTTAACGGTGAAGGAAAACATCGTGAGGAAACCTGCACAGGCCTGCGAAAAAAACTCCGAAGGTTGTGTGTGAAGTCGACCAACCCGCACTGGGCCCGCGTGGTCGACTAAGGCCTAATCGCCCTGATTCAGGGTAGGCTCGAGCCCCTCGGTGGAGTGGGGACATATATGAGCTGTAATGATGATGAATTCTTTGGTTTGTTTTTTACTATTTTCCTCAACTGTATTGAAAAACGTCGTGTGAAACACGGGTGTGTAGGTTTATTGCAAACTAGTGACATTAACTAATTTGTTAATGACAGCTCGTTTCCACCTACTTTCCACCCTTGTATCACACACAATGTACTTATTACCTTTCAATCGCGATCAGGCGATGGGATATGTTATGGCGGTAGGTAACACCAGTGCACAGATGAGAATAATAGTACTCACCGGGGCCATTTGAGCGGGTTGTGTATGTGAGATCTAGAATTAAATGGTCCGGCTCGAATAACTTACAGCTCGAATCTCATTTCTCTGAAATATTTTTATACTTGATATCTTCACAGCCTGATGGAATTTCGAGTGCTAGGTATCATCGTTAGTTTTAATCCCGTGAGTCACACGGCAACATTTTACCCAACTTCCCCGAAAAAGAGGGGTACTGTTTTTATGTAGCCGTAATTTTGTTAAATTTTTAATTTAAAGTTATGAACTCAGTTTGGTTAGTAAATTATTGACAAGAATTGACACGTTATTGAATTATTAGACCTCATATAGGAGGTTTTGCTTATTATGTGCGTTTTTGTGTAATCGACCCCTTCAACACCCGGTGATGTGTTTGAATAACCACAGTGACCATGTTTGGCCATATTTTATTTCCAATTGTAAATGACCTTTCGATCACTTCAACACCCTGTGATGTGTTTTAATAATCACAATGGCTATATTTGGTTGTAGTTAGGTACAAAATGTAAATTGGTATTTGTCACAACAAACCCATGTCGAAAACCATTAGTCATACTCATTCTTGTGGTTTTCAATAATTATTTGCTTAGACTAAACCAACGACTTGGTCTTTTGCGTCAACCTATAACAAACGATTCCTCCCAGCTCCATTCCACCTACGGTCAACAAGGCGTACGGGGGGTATCCACCCTTTTGTTGTAGATATTCCGCCTATCCATACGATCGAAGCGTTACGCTACTTACGTAGTAACTAATTAGTAATCTGTGACGCTACCTTATTTATTATGTGGACATCGATGGGGTGGACTCCCTTGCCTGTATCAGTGTGTCCAGATTTGTAAAAGTTGCGGGCTTTCAAAGCGAGCAAGGGTGAATAGGCTAAGTAAATAATAAGGTGGTAATCATAGATGACCAATCGTTAAAATTAAGTGGCAGTGCTCGAATTGAAGTTCACAATAGTCCTCCCACTCGAACCTAAGAAGGTCGTGGCGGGAAGCCACTGGACGCGGGCAGCGCAGGACCTTGTCCAGAGAAGGCCTTATCCAGCAGTAGACGTCCTACGAATGATATGATGATGATGAAAGTGCTATTCCAACGGCGACCGCAGACTAAAGCAGCTGCAGTCGGCTGCAGCTTCATGTGGCCGGCGATACATTTAGTACTGCCGACCGCAGCGACAGTGCCACAACGCTCGGAATTACTTTCATATAAATTCATAAAAACCAGAAGTGCGGCTTGCGGCCTACAGCTGCGGCCTGCGGTCTGTAGTCGTCGTTGAAATAGCATCTTCAATTCTTCATCATATCAGTTAAAATTTAACCGCCTCCGTGGCGTAATGGCTAGTCCATTTGCTTCACACCAGGTGATCGCGAATTCGGTTCCCGGTGGGGTCACTGGTAAGATTCGGTTTAGTTGGTGTTAGGGTATTTTCTAAGCCCGCCTGGCTAGCTACCGCCATCTTATCTAAGTCTTGTCGCCAAACATCTGTGTTAACAACATTGATGTGTTCCGGCTTGAAGATAAGATAGCCAGTTCTCCATTGCGTTGGGGAATCTTGGTCGTCGTCTCTTACCATCAGGTGAGATGGTGCTAAGGGCTAACCAATTGTAAATAAAATAATAATAATATGTCTCCACCAAGGAGCTCAAGCCTACTCTGATTAGGGCGTTTGGACTTAGTAAATCAAGCGGGCCCAGTGCGGGTTGGTCGACTTCACGCACAACCTTTGTGTTCCTTCGCAGGCGTGTGCAGGTTTTCTCACGATGCTTACATAAAAGAATATCACCTTAAAGGTGTTAAATCAGTTACGATAAACCACCCTCCGCTTAGATAGCTTAGTTAGATAGTCTTTGGCCTAAGTTGCTAATCATCTGATCAAATAATGTTATCAATTTTTAGTATGGGAACTTGGGAAGTATATTTTTTATTGACAAGTATAGTACTTCTTTTAATTAATATTTTTATCTTAGCATTGACATGAGTGGTGCATGCTCGCTTAAATGTTCATGCGGATGGTGGCGCATCGGGAGCCGGGGCGTTCCTTTCCCTCTGATATGGTTGAGGGGAGCTATGGCTGACTCTTGCGTTGTACTCGTGACCGGGTGCTGTCCGTGTGTACTGGCCTACACTTGTCAAAGGCATTCATGACATTCAATGATTTTAATGTATAACTTCTCGTGTCATATTGTTTTCATGTTCTAATGACAATTTGTTTTTTTTTTATATCAAGGATTGGATTTTGACGTTATTAACTAATGATTGTTTATTTCTTGATTTTTACAAATCTAATTATGTAATCACTATTTTATGACTATCAGGAAGAGTGTAGTTTTCACCTATCTTGAATCTTTAATGTATTGTGTTGTTTTGGGGTAATTGGTTTAGTTCAATTGTATTTTTAACAAGACTTTTTATCTTCACAATTAAAATCAATCTGTACTGAATTTATACTAAATAGAAACAGAAGAACAAAAAAGAACATGACCCAATGTAATATTTCCCTCATCGTTATAAAGCGGTACTCGTAGCTTAATTCCATGTTAACTGACCCGAAATCCAAAAGTTAACCAGTCCATTGATAAGTACTGACAACATTAAGTTTCCTCAACTCACATAAACATGACATTGTTTTCTGTCCTTTCAACTCACAAATACATGACTGTGAATTTTGTCCCCTCAACGCTCAAACACATGACAATGAATTTAGTCATCTCAACTCACAAAAATATGACAATGAATTTTGTCATCTTAACTCGCAAAAACATGACAATGAATTTTGTCTTCTCAACTCACAAAAACATGACAATGAATTTTGTCCTCTCAAATTACAAGAACTTGACAGTGAATTTAGTCCTCTTAAATCACAAAAAACATGAGAATGATTTTTGTTCTCTCAACTCGCAAAAATATGACAATGAATGTCCTCTCAACTCACAAGAACTTGACAATGAATTTTGTCCTTTCAAATCACAAAAACATGACGGTAAATTTTGTCCTCTCAACTCACAAAAGCATGACGGTAAATTTTGTCCTCTCAACTCACAAAATCATGACCATGAACTTTGTCCACTCAACTCCCAAAAAACATGACAGTGAATTTTGTCCTCCCAACTCATAAAAACATGACAATGAACTTTGTACTCTCAACTCAAAAAAACATGACAATGAATTTTGTCCTCTCAACTCACAAAAACATGATAATGATATTTGTCCTCTCAACTCACAAAAACATGACAATGAATTTTGTCCTCTCAACTCACAAAAATGGACTCATCGGTTACCAAAGCTATGCTAAGAGTATTGGTTCCTATAACTCACAGACGATATCAATATAGTTCACTCAAGACAATAATTTTAAATTAATGAAACCGGCCAAGTGCGAGTCAGAACCGCACACATATGGTTCCGTACCATCATACTAGATGGCGCTAGAACAAAGGGTTTCGTACCATCATACAAGATCGCGCTAGTTTCTTCACGTTTAAAAAACACGCTTTTTGTATGGAGATTTTCACTTTTTCTAATTTTTAGTATTTGTTGTTACAGCGGCAATAGAAATACATCATTTGTGAAAATTTAAAATGTCTAGCTATCAAAGTTCATGAAATACAGCCTGGTGACGGCCGGACAGCGAAGTCTTAGTAATAGGGTCCCGTTTTTACCCTTTGGGTACAGAGCCCTAAAAATACTCTCCTTTATTTTGTGGGCATTCGTCTAGAAAAAATGTACCATCATCAACATCATCATTATATCAGCCGAAAATCGTCCACTGCTGGACAAAGGCCTCCCCCAAGGATTTCCACGACGACTTCACACCTGGTTCTTCACGGATGGTACTTCACACCAAAAAAATGTATCAACAGTTTACATAGCATCCTAAAGATTGCTTTTTCCTTCAGGCGCGCACACGAAGGCCAAGAGCAACGGGCAGTCGGTCCACAGACTGCCGATGGTCAAGTCTGCACCACATATCAACAACAACATCCAAGTTATAGCGGAAGAAGACTTTATCAATGGAAACATGGAAAAGCAGAGTGAAAATGAAAGAGAAGAGAAATTGTAAGTAGACTCTACTCTAGTTTTTTTATTATTATTCATAATTGGTATGCCCTTGGCATCGTATCACCTGATGGTGACAATGATGCCGCAGATGGAAGCGGGCTTACCAAGATACCCCAACGCAATGGAGAACATGCTATCTTATCTTCAAGCCGGAACACATCAATGTAGTTAATACTGATGTTTGGCGGCAAGATTTAGATAAAATGGTGGTAGCTAGCCAGGCGGACTTAGAAAATGTCCTAACACCAAGAAAAAAACTTATTTGTTTTTTTCTAAATGGTTTTTTCTCACAAAAAGAATCTATTGAAAAATAAATGTTTTATTGGATGTTTTGAAAAAAAATACATCCATATTTTCTAAGTGGTTTTCCCTATATGCTTGTGTGGTTGATTTGGGAAATCCCCTTTCGTTAGTGTCAACGTCATTGAATGTTGCCAAACTTACATGAATGTATTCAACTAAAATTAAACTCCAATGTGAACACTTATGTAATAATCTTCAACGGAAACTACCTTGGTAATTTTTAATTATGCATTTCTGTACTCATGAAAAAAAAACTGTTTTTTGACGCTTTTATCACGATAAAAAAAATGTTCTATTGCAACACTAGTCGGACTACACATAGAGTTGTGTTCCGCAATGAATACTTAATTACTTGTAAACTGTTTATCCCAGGATTATTTATTTTCATTATTTCTATGATGATTTCAAATTTCTATTTAAACAGCCAAGAATCTTGACAAACAGACAAACAACAGACAGACAGGACAGACAATAAAGTGATCCTAAAAGGCTTCCTTTTAGGGTTCCGTACCCAAAGGGTAAAAATGGGACCCTATTACAAAGCCTCCGCTGTCCCTCCTTGCGTCTGTCACAAATGATGTATTTCTGTTGCCGCTATAACAAAAAATACTAAAAATTTAAAAAAGTGAAAAAATAACGGGGTACTCCATACAAAAAACGTGTTTTTTTAAACATGATGAAACTAGCGCCGTCTAGTATGATGGTTTTTGAAACACGAAACTAGCGCCATCTAGTATGATGGTACGGAACCCTTTGTGTGCGGTTCTCACTCGCACTTGGCCGGTTTTTCTTGTTGAGGTACGGAACCCTAAAAAAGAGACGAAGAGTTGAAGAAAAAGAAAGTGACTACATCTTCTACTCACCTAATTTGTTAACCAAATCTGTACCTTCTTCTTCTTCTTCTTGTATTTACAAGCAATGCTTTTATCTGTGGTGTAGGTCCCAATCTTCTATTTTTTCTGTCCTCATCTATCATCCCAACGGCCTCATACGACGGACAGCGACTTTTATCCTAAGAGAGAAATTGAGGTAGAGAAGAAAAACCAAGGCACAAAACAACGCTATGTTGCCTTGGTTTTTTTCTATTCCTCAGCTTCCCTCTACATTACTCCTATGATGGTTTTTAGAAAGCTGTCATGTCGTAATAGGCGTCCTTATCTTATTATTTTCGAATTTAATTGCCCACTATAAATTTTGATAACGGACTTCCTATTTCAGACTCGAAACTTCAACAACACAGACAAAACCCACATTGGTAAGTGTTATTTAGATGTACCTGTAAAGTCCTTGAGTGGCGATCGCAAAACGGAAGACTTAGCGTAGTGGCGTCTCCCAATCGGTGGACCGATGACCTTTTGAAAGTTGCGGGAAGACGCTGGATGCGGGTAGAGCGTTGCGGAAATTCCTTGGAGGAGGCCTTTGTACAGCAGTAAGAGGTTGTCCTTCGGCTGTTATAATGATGATGATAATGATGATGTCTACGTTTAAATTCACGTCTGATCTACTAATTAATACGTTTGTGGCTTCCTCTAAGTACCATTTACCACTGAAAGACAGACACGAGTACCAACATACCAGCAACGCTTCGCTCCCGAGCCGAGCATAATAATATGCTGGAGTTGAGGCCATACGGTAACAGTAGCACATCATATTCCTACCTAAACATGGCTTACCAGCATCACATCAGCTCATATAGGTACTTCCCCACCGAGGGGCTCGAGCCTAGTCTGAATTAGGGTGATCGGACCTTAATATTAGAGCGTCGCTCTTACGGTGAAGGAAAACATAGTGAGTAAACCTGCACACGCATGCGAAGAAACTCGAAGGTTGTGTGTGAAGTCAACCAACCCGCTCTGGGCCCGCGTGGTTGACTAAGGCCCGATCGCCCTAATTCAGGGTAGACTCAAGCCCCTCGGGGGGGACGTAATATGAGCTGATGATGATTAAGAGCGTGTCGGATGAACGTGGATATGATTTCTAAATTCGATAGCACATTGGTATGTGCCAGGATTTGAACCACGACTTCTGGGATAGGAGTTGCCCTAGCCGTTACGCCACCGTCGCTTTTAGAGGGCTTACCAATAGTGAATAAAAATCATACCTAAACTGTGACTCATTTATGTATATTTTATGTCGTTTCCACAACCAATAAACTTATTTCTTTCAACTACTACGACATCTTATATTTTCTTCTTTCTTCCCATTTGCCAACAGTTCCAAAAGGCGCAATACATCACCAAGATGACGCTGCTGCTGGCCTGCTGGATGTTCTTCACGACTGTCTTCCTCATGTACAATGAGAAGGAAGAAGTTATTATGAAGAGTTCCATCTCCTCGGGAGAGGTCAAATGTAAGTTCTAGTAGAAATAATGCTACACAGAAATCTGGTGCGAGAAGGTGCCAGGCGTACTAACAGCACTGTTTTTAAGCATATCACTGTACTGCTCAATTCGCACATCGTACAGCACTTCTATTCTACCGGTAGGTAGATGATGACGTCTTATATAACTTTTGCGCATGGGTGTGGTTTTCTATTAAATACCCCCAAAATAAAACAACCAAGGCCGTAGCCAGGAGTTTTCGTTAGGGACACCCCGAAGAAAATTTCTTGTTTGTTTCAACTCAATACTTTAATTTATTGCATCCATGAGTTTTTACAAGTGTCAGAGAGAATAAAAGTGCTTAATGGACCCAGTTTGATCAGGTAGACAACATGAACTAACTGTTACGGACGACGTGCAAGAAAGACGCAGCGATGTAACGGACGACGTGCAAGAAGGACGCAGCGATTAGTTTATATACCTTTCTCTTTCTAGCATGGCCTCACTAGGAAGCCTACTAGTTGCGAGGTGTAAATTTTATATGTAAATAGGCACAATTTGTATGTTAGTGAGTAGTTTGGTAGTTTATTTAGCTCGATAGCTCGGAACAGTTAAGAAGATTTGCGAATAAAGAAAACTGGAAGCGATCCTTCCCTTCGACCTGCAACCTGCGAGTTTCATTCAACAATACAGTCCACGCATAGAACCCCCACATTTTGGTCCATCGACGCCGGATTGCAGCCGAAGAAGAATTCAGCAAATCGAAGAGCCGTACTGCTGACTGCCGAAGATCTGCGCAGCCGCTGGTGACACCTGGCCGGATACCGGTGTCACTGAAGCTTGAAGTCTGCCCACGGAGGCGAAGCTGTACAAGATGCCGACTACCAGGAGCATGAAGGACAGAAATGAGACAGCGAATGGAAGCGCGCTACCGTCACGCGTTTTCCTTTCGCCCCCTGCGTCTCCGTCCATGACGAGATCAATCATGCCACCCACGAGTGTGCAGATCACGGAAGACCTGGGCTTTGCGTCCGCTTCTGCACAAGCCACCACCGCCTCGCGAATGGAGGCAACCGCAGCCGGGCTGCCCGCACCGACACCGCCGATAGTATCTACGGCTGGAGGAGCACCACCGCGCCGCAGCCCGCACCCGTCGCTCTCTGGCTCAGTGCGGACCGCCGCCAGCATCACCGCCCGGCGTCGTCTCGCCGAGTTTGAAGCTGAGAAGAGGCTCACCGAGCTAAAGAAGAGAGAACTTGAAATGGAGGCCGCGTTGATTCAGAAGCAACTCGCTCTGGACGTCGCATTGTTGGAAGATGAAGAAGAGGAGCGTCGCAGCCTACCAAGTAACGAACGGCGCGTTGAAGATTGGCTTCACCGAAGCAGTCAACACTTGCCGCCGCCGGCCGATGAACTGCCTGGCGTGGACCCCCGTGAATTGCGAGGCGCATCCATGCCTGACGATCGCCGACGTGAAATACCTTCGTATGGCGCAGTCACCCACGAGTTGCGAGGTGCATCAATGCCTACCGGACACCAGCGGGAATTACCCTCGTATGGCGCAGATACCCACGAGTTGCGAGGCGCATCGAGGCCTGCCAGAACCCAGCTTAATCTGCCTGCAGATGCAACTGAGTTGGAGCCTACATTTGGAGGAGCGACTCTCGGATATCAGAACGACAAGGCCCAGCAAGCAGCGCGCGTTGTCAGAACCAGGCAGAGGACACCATCGCCGCACTACAGGGGGGAACAAAGAAGGCGATCGACCACACCAGCAAGATCGAAGGACCGTGGCATCGAGCGACTAGCCGAAGCTTTGGAGTCAATGGTGAAAAGGAGACCACCGCCGCGTCAAGCCCAAGAGCTGCCACTCTTCCATGGGGAAGCGGTGGAGTGGATGCCCTTCAAAGCTGCTCTACGGGATTCGACTGACCTGTTCCAGTTTACACCGGCAGAAAACCTCGCGCGGCTACGGAGCTGCCTGCGTGGTGAAGCGAGGAACGCAGTTGCCGCGCTGCTGTACACGGCGACCGACCCAGAAGTGATCATGCGAACACTCGAGCAACGCTTCGGTCGCCCCGAAGCCATCATGGACAAGACACTTGAAGAGATACGAAGGCTTCCGCGCGTTGGTACCAGCGCTGAAGAACTGAATAACTTCGCAGTCAAGCTGCAGAACCTTGTATGCGTGCTGTACAACATTGACCGGAGGAGATATCTGTTCAACCCGATGTTGACCAGAGAGGTGCTGGACAAGCTGAGCCCACACATCAGAGCGAGATGGTGCGATTTCGCAGACGAGTACGAGGCGTCCTGCGTCAACCCGAGCAACAAGGAAGCAGAAATAGAAACCTTGTCAAGATTCCTTATGCGGGAGGCAGATCGAATGCTTCGCTACGCGTATTCACACTGTACAACAACTGGAGGGAAGGAGGCACCAGCAAAGAAGCCAGCACCGCGGCCAGTACAGCAAACTAGAAGAGAAGAAGCGAAGAGGGTCTACACCGCCACAGCCGCTCAAGAAGAAAAGAAATGCTTGTGCTGCGGGAAAGAGCACGATATCTACGCATGCCCGAAGTTAACAGCAATGAACACAGACGACCGCTGGACCTGGGTGAAAGACAAGAAAGTCTGTTTTAACTGCCTGCACGGGGATCACCGAAAGTTCCGCTGTAAGGCGAAGCGATGTGGCATCGGAGAGTGCCGGATGAGACACCACGCACTCCTGCACACGGAACAGGCACCAGCCAAGGAGCCAGCACCACAGAAGACTGAGAACAAGGAAGAGCTGGTGATGTCTGCAACAACCATGCAAGCCAGAGGACCGGTGCTCCTGAAAGTATGCCCGGTGACAGTACGGGGACCCGGAGGTTTGCAAGTGGAAACATATGCGCTGCTGGACGAGGGGGCAACGATATCGCTCATCGACGAAGAGCTGGCACGAATGCTACACGCCGAAGGCCCGACACTTCCGCTGCACATACACGGTGTCACCTCATCACAGCGGGAAATGAGCCAACGAGTACGACTCATCCTGCGAGGACAAGGCGGCAACAAGGAGTATGACATCGAGGCTTACACCATGAGGAACTTCAAAGCCGGTTCACAGACTGTGGACAGAGAGAGCCTCACCTACGCACATCTGAAAGGACTGCCGGTACAAGACATGGTCTACGAGCAAGCGGCGCCTAGACTGCTCATCGGGGCTGACAACTGGCACCTCATAGTTTCACGGAAGCTACTCACTGGGAAAAGGAACGAGCCAGTGGCTTCACTCACGCTGCTTGGATGGACACTTCATGGCACTCTTCCTAAAGGGCGAGCTAATGAAGACGGCACAGTCCTCCATTTAAGGACAACACGAAGAAAAGAAGAGACAGACTTCACAAACGAAAATGAGAAGATAGAGGACCTACTGAAGTCCCACTACGAGATAGACTCCCTTGGGATATCCATCACAACGCGACCAAGGAAGTCTGATGAACGAGCGAAACAAATCTTCGCAACCACCGTAAAGCAAGTCGGTGGAAGATACGAAGTTGGACTGCCGTGGATCCAAGACGATACGAAGATGCCACCCAGTTACGACATGGCAAAGAAGCGGCTGAGTCACATAGAGAGGAAGATGCAAAGGTCGGAAGCGTTCAAGACGGCTTACTCGGCGCAAGTCAAGAACCTACTGGACAAAGGGTATGCGGAGTTGGCGAAGGGACATGATAGGAACAGCAACTTAAACTGGTACCTGCCACACTTCGGCGTCGTTAACCCCAACAAGCCAGGGAAACTACGGCTGGTCTTCGACGCTGCGGCTCGCGCCAACGGGGTCAGCCTCAACGACCGGCTTCTGGATGGACCTGATCTGTTGAGATCGTTGCCTGGGATCCTGTACAGATTTCGAGAGGAGAGAATAGCGGTCACAGCAGACATCCGCGAAATGTTCCTGCAAGTGAAGATAAGACCAGACGACCAGCCAGCACAAATGTTCCTGTGGCGCGACAACCCTGAAGAAGACATCCGGGAGTACATAATGACTTCCATGATTTTCGGAGCAAGGAGTTCGCCGTTCTTAGCGCATAGCGTGCGCGACCACAACGCACGAAAACATGGTCCAGAATGTCCACTGGCGCTGAAGGCCATCACTACGAACCACTATATGGACGACTACGTAGATAGCTACGCGACCGAAACCGAGGCCATCGCGACCATAGCCGAAGTACGCCATGTACACCAGCAAGCGGGTTTCGTCATCGCCGGTTGGGACTCCAACGCAGAAGAAGTACTCAGAGATGTACCAAGGGACCTGCGCGCAAGAGCACCAAAGGAGATGGGAAAAGCCGCTCAAAATGGCAGAACACTGGGCCTGATATGGGCGGCCGACACCGATGAACTGCTCTTCAACACCGACATGCCACGTGTGCCACATGAAGTGAAGATCCTGGCGCGACCACCGACCAAGAGAGAAGCACTCAGCGCGGTGATGTCTATCTTCGACCCCTTAGGATTGCTGAGTTATCTCACCATCACGGCGAAGATTCTCCTTCAGGATCTATGGAGACAAAAGAAGATCGGTTGGGACGACGCGCTGCCAGAGGAAGCCGCCAAGGAGTTCGCTACCTGGATGCGAACGATACACGAAGCGAGGCACCTGCGACTCCGGAGACGCTACTCCTGCACGGGGGGAGTGCGAGAACGACAACTGCACATCTTCAACGACGCAAGTGAGCAAGCGTACGCGACCGCGGCGTATTGGCGGTTCGAATACGAAGACGGCTCCGTCGAGGTGACCCTGGCTGCGGCAAAGGCAAAGGTAGCGCCTATTAAGACGCAAAGCATCCCACGTCTGGAGCTACAAGCCAACCTGATAGGAGCAAGACTGGCGGACGACATCACGAGAGAACACCGGATAAAACCAGACCGGACGGTGTTTTGGTCAGACTCAACTACGGCGCTGCAATGGATCCGCAACGACGAAGTGCGATACTCTCCCTACGTCGCGCACAGATTGGGAGAAATCTCGGAGAGAACCACGCGAGACCAATGGCGCTGGGCACCTACCGAAGAAAATGTAGCGGATGAAGCAACAAGAGCGAACTTCGTCTCTAAGACCCGTGAAGACCGATGGTTCACCGGACCTGCGTTCTTATACGAGGAAGAAAAAGCCTGGCCGAGAGAATGCAAAGCCAGCCAGATAATGCACACGAGAGAAGAGGAAACAGAGCAAGGGGATGCAAACCAGAAGGACCACTGGCTCCCGGACCTAGCCCGCTTCTCATCATTCGAACGACTTATAAGGGCTACAGCAAGGGCTCTTGCCTT
The DNA here is from genome assembly GCA_947284805.1 of Coleophora flavipennella. Lineage (NCBI taxonomy): Eukaryota > Metazoa > Arthropoda > Insecta > Lepidoptera > Coleophoridae > Coleophora > Coleophora flavipennella. The sequence continues at coordinate 4,638,158 of OX369253.1, forward strand.
CATGGACATCTGTCGGCGGCGAGCAACCAGGATGGAGTTACGTCATCTAGAGGAAGCGGAACGTCACTGGTGGAAGAAGATGCAGAACGACGCATTCGCCGAAGAAGTCAAGAAGCTCGAGAAGGGGCAATCCATAAACCCCTCCAGCAGGATAGCGAAGTTGGATCCCATCTTAGTCGACGGAGTACTGCGCGTCCGTGGGAGAACCGAAGCCACTGAAGTAAAAGAGCACACAGCGAGGCCAATCATCGTGGAAGGACGACACCCCATCGCGAAGCTGCTGGCGATGGATTACCACAAGAAGGCGTTACACGCGAACAAGGAACGTGTAGTCAACGACTTAAGGCAAACGTACTGGATAACCCGCCTGCGACCAACAGTACGAGCCGTAGAGAAGGACTGCCGATTGTGCCAGCTGCGAAAGAAGAGGCCGAAGACACCAGTTACGGGGAACCTACCACCGGAACGACTAGGGGCCTACTCAAGGCCGTTCACCTACTGCGGCGTAGACTACTTCGGCCCTATCATGGTGACAGTGGGCAGACGACACGAGAAAAGGTGGTGCGCGCTATTTACCTGCTTGACCGTGCGCGCCGTCCACCTGGAGTTAGTCCACAGCTTGACAACGGACAGCGCCATCATGGCGCTCAGGAGAATGGCTGCCAGAAGGGGATGGCCGAGGACCGTCTACAGCGACAATGCCACCAATTTTCGTGGCTCAGATACGGAACTGAAGAAAGCCATGGAGGAATGGACACCAACCCTGAGGGACTACGCGCTTCAGAAGAGGATGGAGTGGAAGTTTATAGCACCCGGAGCACCCAACCAAGGCGGCGCATGGGAAAGACTGGTGCGATCGGTCAAAACTGGACTCATGACCGTCCTAAAAGAGAAGTTTCCGAAAGAAGAGGTACTCCAGACTCTTCTTGCAGAAGTAGAAAATTGCGTCAACTCTCGCCCTCTGACACACGTTTCAGTCGACGTGAACGACCCTGAGGCCCTGACACCGAACCACCTTCTACTGGGGAGTTCAGCTGGATTACCAACTACCGGCCCCTGCAGTGCCGCCGATCGACGCACATGGAGAGCGGTACAAGGATTGGCCGATGAATTTTGGAGAAGATGGGTCAGAGAGTACCTGACGTCCCTGCTGCCGCGAGGGGAGAGCCGCGGCAGCCAAGAGGAGGAAATAAAAGAAGGCACGCTGGTTATCATCGCGGACGAAACACTGCCGCGCAACACATGGCCCCGCGGAGTGGTGACACGCGTCTTCCCTGGACCAGACGGAATCGTACGGAATACCGAGGTCCGCACCCGAGGAGGACTTCTACGGCGGCCGGTGAGGAAGCTCGTCGTCCTCCACGTCGATGATGGAGTCTCCGAAGATCTGCGACGGGGGGAGGATGTTACGGACGACGTGCAAGAAAGACGCAGCGATGTAACGGACGACGTGCAAGAAGGACGCAGCGATTAGTTTATATACCTTTCTCTTTCTAGCATGGCCTCACTAGGAAGCCTACTAGTTGCGAGGTGTAAATTTTATATGTAAATAGGCACAATTTGTATGTTAGTGAGTAGTTTGGTAGTTTATTTAGCTCGATAGCTCGGAACAGTTAAGAAGATTTGCGAATAAAGAAAACTGGAAGCGATCCTTCCCTTCGACCTGCAACCTGCGAGTTTCATTCAACAATACAGTCCACGCATAGAACCCCCACACTAACTAAAGAGATTTTTTAGGTATCTCAGATGAATGTTGCGCCTTTATTGAATATGGCTCTCTGCCCCCATTAAATGCCATAACTGCGGTACCATTTATCAGGGGCGACCCTCGCACAAGAAATGGACGAGCGTAACAAGCCCGTAAAATTTTTCACTAGCTAGAGACCGTTTCTTAAAAAAAATTGCCAGGAATGGCTTCTGGCCTTCTTCGTTCTCATTATGCATTCTCTAAGGCATACATATTGTCATGCACCCGGATTTTAAACCAAAAACTCTTAAAAATCCCTTTCACTACCGGATTCAATCCAAAATTTCCATCCAATGGGTTCAAACTTGTGTTTTAACCCAAGTGAAAACACGATTTTTGGGATTCATCATATCGACTCATATACGTCTCCACCGAGGGGCTCGAGCCTACCCTTAATTAGGCCGATCGGGCCTTAGTCGACCACGCGGGCCCAGTGTGGGTTGTTCGACTTCACACACAACCTTTGAGTTTCATTTGCAGGCGTGTGCTGGTTTACTCACGATCTTTTCCTTCTCCGTAAGTGTCGGATAAACGTACATATGAAATCGAAATTCGAAAACGATTTTTGGGATTGAACCGGGTTTTTTTCGGTAGGCTTGTTTGGGTTTTAGTTATAGTCAATATAGAACAGATGGGGTAACACGTACAAGATGAAGAACACCGCAGTGAGCCAGTGAGATTGGCCGATCGTTAAGTTGTAAAAACAAAGTAAGTAGGAAGCAATTTGCTTCGGGCAGTCCACTTGAGCCACTTGGGCCGGGAGCCATACTGGTTAAAGAAGTTGGACACGGTGGACCGACGACCTGGTACAGGTCGCGGGAAGCCACTGGACGCGGGCAGCGCAGGATCGGTCGTCGTGGCAATCCTTGGGGGAGGCCTTTGTCCAGCCTTTCGGCCTTTCGGCTGATATGATGATGATAATGATGAGTGTTAGGGAAAAGTGATATAAGACATGTCAGATTCCAAATCGTTGCAAGACTTGTCTTTACGCCATCTCCATACACGTAGCCTGGTCCTCCCGGAATTAGTAATAAATATAGTAAGATGCTATTGGAAACGAACCAAAACAATGATTTAATTATAGTTTGAATTTTGCAAGACTATAATCTTATCAGTGTCATAAAATTCATAGGTAGGTGGTTCCTATAAATTTTATTGTTCTGACATCTGACAAAATTCACAAGAGTACCTACCATATACAGGATTACAGAGTTTTTTTAAGGGTCAGTATAAGGAAATTCTAAACTATAAGAGAAAAACGCTCATAGGAACCGTGATCTCAATTTTAGATAAAATAAAAATGGCGTTTAAAAAAATAAAAAAATCTTTATAGATATATGGCTTTTTTTAAAAAAAATTGTTATTTCGATTGTGTATCACTATACGAACCAAAAATTGTATGGAGTCGATAGGTCTAAAGTTGCTAGAAGTTACTGAAATTAACGTTTTAGTTTTCTTTAATAGTGATGTGGAATCTAAACTTACTGGCCGATTTTCAAATGAAAAAGGAAAAAAAGAAAAAAACATCCAGACTTGAAAAAAAAACAAGTTGTGTGTTTCTGTCATTCATTAAATGCATAATTTAGGCATAAGATAATTTTTTCTCTATCTCTTATAGTTAAGAAATTCCCAATACTGACCCTTAAAAAAGTCAGCCTGTATAATATTTCGGTCTCGTCTTAGAAAATCTGAAATAACAATGTTTTTGGGCAATCAGAATGACCTATCAAAAGATATTAATATTTTTAATAATTATTATAAAAAATCTTTATTCATACAGACAATTATAATTCTTAGAACAAACTACATTAGGAATACAATCCTTATTTATTCTTACTTATATTATAAACTAGCTTTTCCGGCGAACTTCGTTCCACCTTACACTACACTACACTACCCTACCCTACACTACACTACGTTACCCTACCCTACCCTACCCTACCATACCTTACCCTACCCTACCCTACCTTACCCTACGCTACCCTACCCTACCCTACTCTACCTTACCCTACGCTACCCGACCCTACTTATGAAATTAATAAGGAACATAACAAAAAATTTTTACCGAAATCGGTCCAGCCGTTCTTGACTTATAAATGGTGTAACTAACACGACTTTGTTTTATATACAGGGTGTAAAAAATTGGTGTAGGACCCTCTATCTGTGGGTTCTACTCATCATACTGAACAAATTTCCCCAAGGAACCCCTAGTCAATTTTCAAAAAAAAAATTAGAGCCTCCATACTTAAAGGCACAAAATTGGTCGATAGCTCGATTTGTATGAAGAGTAAAATTTTTTTTGCGCTTTCAGCAAATTCGCAGAAAAAAAGTTTTTCAGTATGATGAGTAGAAGCCTCAGTTAACGGGACCTACACTAATTTTGTTACACCCTGTATATTTAGATGTGAAAATGTGTTTGTTTGTTTGTTACCTTTTCACGCTTCAACGCCTTGACCAATCTTGATTAAATTTGGTAGGTAGCCTGTGTCACGTGAAAGGACATAGGCTTGTTTTAATCCCGTGAAAACAGCATAGTTCGATGCAGTTCCTGGGGGTACTGAAAAAATACTCTTTCTTTGGTTAATTTCTTTAACATCGCAACGGAAAATGGATTGCTGTGATTTTTTTGAACATAGATGGTTAAGGGGGTGGGAAATTACATTAATGTACTAATTAATATATCCTGACATAGTTCCCAAGGGATCTGGGGAAAACTGCATCTGAAAACTGAAAAGTTGCAACGGAGCAACGGATTAAAGATATTTTTTATTGAATTGAAATAGAACTAATCAGAATAGCCCGATCTGGGACAGGGATCTGGAGAAAACTCATATCCACGCTCGCGATCCGCTTGCGGCTCGCGCACCACTCATCCTCAAGGACAGTTATTAAACGATGTCCACGCGAGCGAAGCCGCGGGCAATAGCTAGTAATTTTATAAATGTGAAATGTGTTTGTTTGTTTGCAAATTTTTTACGCTTCAACGCCTCAAACATTCTTGCCGAAACTTGGCATACACTTTGCCTATGGCATGGAGAAGGACATAGGCTATCTTTTATCCCGCTTTTAAGTGGCTCCCGTAGGAGAGCTGCTCACACTCTTTTTACTCGTACTTCCAAGCCAATTAAACTTTCATTTTGGATTATACTTATGAGTTTATGAGTATACCTGTTCCTTCTTCTGCATTATCGTCACTTACTATCAGGTGGCTTAACGGCTAGGGCCGCCGCCTCCTGTCTGGTTCGAATACTGCCACGCACCAATGTGATTTCGAATTTCGATTTCATATGTACGTATATCCGACACTCTTACAGTGAAGGAAAACATCGTGAGGAAACCTGCACACGCCTGCGGAGAAACTCACAGGTTGTGTGTGAAGTCGACCAACCCGCACTGGGCCCGAGTGGTCGACTAAAGCCCGATCGCCCTAATACAGAGTAGGCGTGAGCCCCTCGGTGAGGACGTATATGAGCTGATATGGTGACTATCAGGTGAGATGATGCCAAGGGCTTACCAATACGGGCTTAGAAAATGCCCTATCACCAACCAACTTACAAAGTTAGACCCAGCCAAGAATCGAACTCGGATCGAATGGACTAACCATTACGCCACGGAGGCGGTTACAACTAAAGTAACGAAGATAAGAACTCAATTTTCAAAAATTTCTTTGCAGATCACATGCTAAATATATCAGATTCCAGTCTTAGGATACTGGTAAAATTGTCAGGGCCGTTTTTAGCGGAGCAGACTGAACAGAAACTGAACTCAACACAGACGAAGAACACCAGCAAAATGAAGGTCTACCTGGAAAGTTGGACGCACATAGCCGGTAAAACTCCTACAGCTAAGGAAATTTTGAAGAAAGAGGTTAGTTGCCTGCAATTGAAGTCCCAAACTCTCAAACTCAACATTCTCAAACATAGCTTAAAATATATCCCAGAGCAAGAATTAAAGAATGGTCTCCCACATTGCCTAGATATCAAATTTCAGAGATTTCAACTCAATTCAATTTTATTTATTGCATTAGTAACATATTTTCATACTAATATTATAAATGTGAAAATGTGTTTGTTTGTTATCTTTCCACGCTTCAACATCTCGACAAATGTTGATGAAATTTGGCGTGTAGGAGTCTGCGTCACTGGAAAGAATAGGCTAGCTTTTATCCCGTAAAAATAGCATAGTCCAATTCAGTTCCTGAGGGAACTAAAAAAATACTTTTTTTATCACAACGGAACAATGGACTGTTTTGATTTTTTGCACAGAGATGAGTTGAGGAGGTGGGAAATGACATAATTTACTAATTAGCATATCCTGACATAGTTCCCGAGGGATCTGGGAAAAACTCATTTCTACGCTCGCGCACGTCGACGTCACAACGGAGCAACGAATTGAAGTGATTTTTTGTGTATAGAATCGGTTAGAAGTGACTTAAAATGCTAATCAGAATAGCGCGATATAGTTCGCTCAAAAACAGTCATAAAACGATGTCCACGCGGGCGAAGACGCGGACAAAACCTAGTATTTTCATAAATTCCTGGTCAGTGTATGACACGAGGGGTGCGTGACACGTCAATCATGCGTTTTTTAGAGGCGCATCCCATAAAGTACCGCACCGCCGCATATAATATAGTCGCCTTTTGTGAAAAATCTTTGAAAAGGTAAACTTAACACTTAACACTTAACACGACTAAGGCCTTTTTACAAGCTTTTATTTAACTTGCAATGTATGTATGTTTGTTCGGGTGGAATCTTGCAAGTAAAATTTGACCCACTTCCCGTTTTCCCATTGGGCTGAAATTTTGTATGCATATGTATATCGCGTGACAATGCAATATTAAAAGCTGGTACCTAAAAGTTTTAAGGTTTATAGAATATTATTTAAGAACTCTTTTAGTTTTAGCTCACCAAAGTCATTTAAAATGTGTGTGCATCCCCCTTACATTTCTATACTGTTTGACCTCATCATTATCATCATTACAGCTCATATACGTCCCCACCGAGGGGCTCGAGCCTACCCTGAATCAGGGCGATTAGGCCTTAGTCGACCACGCGGGCCCAGTGCGGGTTGGTCGACTTCACACACAACCTTCGAGTTTCTTCGCAGCCGTGTGCAGGTTTCCTCACGATGTTTTCCTTCACCGTTAAAGCAATCGGTAAGTATGTACGTAAGTTTTTGAAAAACTCATTGGTACATTGGCCGTCCAGATTTGAACCCGGTACCTCTGGTTAGATGGACCGAGTCGTTACCGGTTGAGCCACCGACGCTTTCTACCGACGCGTTTGACCTCACTTGACTTGAAATCACTTATGTACCTAAGCGGACCCGAGAACTTTCAAAGAAAATGGTTTTAAGAGTCCTGTAAAGTTTTTGAATTATTAAATTAGACCGTATGTCTAAAGGTTCGGCCATTGCATTTAGAATCTTCATTTCAGTACTCAAAACCCTGGAGCATCATGCTGCAAGACGAAAAAGACTTGGACTTCAACATTGGGGAGAAGCGCTCATCCGTCCTGAAACTGGAAGCTGTTTCCACCAATCAGACAATAGCAAATTTGCCCCTAGCCAATCAGAGCAGCGTATTTGTGCTCCGCATACGGACTACGTCCAATAAAACAGTCCCATTTTCATTGAGCTATACTTTGAATCCATTGGATATTAAAAGTGGAGTGATTTATGCGTGTGTGTTGCTGGTTGGGCTGTATGTGCTGATTATTTTTGAGGTATGTTACATGCAGGGCAAAGCATATATATTAACATTAACATTTTTTTTTTATTCACAATTGGTAAACCCTTGACATACAGTATGGACACTCCCTGTCGCTCTCTAGATTGCGACCTTACCCCCTCGTCACCCAGATTTATACAGATTGGTTACAGTTTGGTTGTCGAACGTATAGGATTTCGCCGCCATTTTGTTTGTTCCGTCATTTCTTTTTTGAAATGTAATTTCTGGCCCGTTGTATGGAGTGTCCAGGGTGTATCCAGGGATAACAAAATTGTTGTAAGAGCCACCCAATAGTCTTTTCTCCTTTTTTTCCAAATTGACAATTATTCTCTAAGTGAAAGGTGTCCTTTTTTAATCTCAATTATTGGTAAGCCCTTGGCATCATCTCAAGTGACGATGATGCCGAAAATGGCAGCGGCCTTACCAAGATTCCCCAACGCAATGGGGAACTGGCTATCTTATCTTCGAGCTGGATTACATCAATGTTGTTAACATTAATGTTTGGTGGCAGGACTTAGATAAGATGGTGGAAGCTAGCTAGGCGGGCTTAGAAAATGCCCTTCCACCAAACCAAACCGAGTCAGAGTTAAGACTCCGCCGGGAATCGAATCGAATCTAATGACCTTAACCATTACGCCACGGAGGTGGTTGAAACTTGATTGTTGGTTGGTGGTTGTTCAGTGAGCCCCGGTTAACGGGTCCTCCACCAATTTTGTTACACCTTGTATTGTTCGTCATAAGTTCACAAGCAGTGTAGTGTTAATTTCTGCGAACACTGCATCCCTTATCTGCTTTAATGCCATATTCCCAGATACAAAATTATTTTTCTATTGTTTGGTGACCCAGAATAATCGCGGAGAAGTTCTGTTTAAGGGAGTGTCTATCTATATCGACGCCAAATGGTTAATTAAGCCATTTAATTAACAGGCAAGTCCGCTGCTTTATAACTGGTTTCAAAAAAACCGATTCGTCAGAGCCTCACTTAGGTACCCGGGTGGCGACCGCCAAAATCCGATATAAGTACCAAATATGCCGGCCAGGTTGACTGATGATCTAGTAAGACTTGCATGTGGCTCAAAATCCTTGAAGTCCCACGTTGATGATGATGAAATCGGTCACTAGACCAGTAGACCATGTCTAAATTTAACCTAAGATCCTTCCGCGTTGTTTCCCCACAGGTCATAAACAGAACAATGGCAGCAGTGCTGATTTCCACGACCTCCCTGGCCGCCTTAGCCCTGGCCGGAGAACGGCCTACAGTCCAGGAGGTGATCTCCTGGCTGGATGTGGAAACTCTCATCCTGCTGTTCAGTATGATGGTTTTGGTGGCCATCGTGGCGGAGACAGGAATGTTTGACTTCCTAGCTGTCTTTACTTTTGAGGTGAGTGTTCTTTTAATTAAAAATATTTTTTTGTATACAATTGATAAACCTGTAACATCTTTCATCTGATGATAGATGGATGATGAGATGATGAGTCGAGCGTCGAGCGCGCGGGTGTAGCTCGGTTTACATCCTAAGATGGGTCAAATCACAATATTCCATTCAAATTATTGAAAGACTGCGCAAAGCTATCACTATGGAAAAAACATATAATATACTGAAAGAAACAAGATATAATTGAACACAATTTTCAAAATATTAACACTTTTAATGTAAAAAAAAATATCCGGTAGACCCTTTTTTGGCATTAATTGTAAAATTTCTCGAAAACAAATTGTTTATGTTAAATGAAACCAACGCACAGAAATCGGTGACTTTAACACCTTTCATTTTAATTGAACACATTTTTTAAAACTTATTTATAAGCGAAGAAAAGTAATGAAAACATTTAAAAATCGAGAATTGGGGTTTGGTTTCAACGTAACAGTCGCGTTGAAGCCCGCATTAATTTAAATTTAAAATGAATAGATTTACGTTCGATATTATTTTATCAGGAATCGACCTACTCGGATGAGTCGTCTGAAAGCCTTAAATACCAGATGATCGTGTGTTTTATGGTCCTGTATATGTATAAAAAAAGCCTAGGGATGAGATATTAAAACAAAAGGCTAGTCAAGGGCTTACCAATTATGGATAAAAGAGGATAGATTTTTTTAAGGGCGGGATATTGAAACTTTTTGATTATTAAAAAAGCGGGACACAGTAAAAAAAAACGTATTTAATCGTAGTTTTTAAATACTTAGGTATATTTTTATTTTTAAATTATGTTTACAAGAAAATGGAAAGCAAAAATAGCCACAGAAAATATATTTTAATGAAAATACGTTACTTTAACAATAAACTCTCCATGAATGAACGAAATGAATTTCATTTCGTGCGGGGCGGGCGGCCAGGCCACACTTGCTTGCGTCACCCGTGCCTTCGCCGCGCGCCGCACCGTCGTCGTCGAGTGATCCCCGAAAAGCAGGACTGAGCGTGTCTCGCGCGGCAGGGCTGCAACCTATGTTCGAGCGTCGAGCGCTATATCAGCTCGAAAAAAGCGCTAGATTCCGCTAGATGATCAAAATATAATAGGTTACCTATGAAATTGCCGATTTAGTTTTTGAAGTTCAATGCCAATTTTTATTGAAAATAAACAGTTATTGTTTTTTATTATTGACCTTATGGTGACTCTAGTTATGTTCTTTTATTAGTAACTAGTGGCATGTCTTTCATGTTCCAATCCCCGGAGCTATGTACCATTGAATGGAACAAAGGCATTTTCTTAGTGGTCAGTGGGGGCAATTTTTTAGACTAGTTGATTTTCTTGAATTTTCCTGAAAGTGACGAAATCTTATGCGGGGTATTCCCAAATATGACATTAGTAACGAAGAAACGGCTGCGATAATTCTAGAGCTTTCCTTTTACGTGTAAAGAGTCAAGACAATAACCACACTTTTGCACTTTTTCAATGTTTTACGTTGTTATTTCTCTTAAGACTTCAATTTAAAAACAAAAATTTAGTAGGTTCTCTGTAGTACTTAAAAAGAAATATATCCATATAAAAACTATGTGCAAATTTAGAAATTTTATTAATAAACAATTCGTTTTAGAATTTTTTTTAGACGTTTTAGACCTGTTTTTGGGATTTTTAATGATCGAGTAAAGTACACATTATCGTGTAACATATTAGCACATTCCTCAGACAATATCCTTAAGTATATCCGATATTTTTTGCAAGACCGATATTTAGTAGTAATTACCCAAAAAAATTTATCTAGCAAAGGGGTTTCTCCGCTTCTCCACCGGTGCCTCGCCTTAAACGATTGCGCATGCACGCGCACACAAAAACATCATTATTTTTGCCCTTGAAACGCAAGTACAGGTTAGAGGCCCTTTTAAGATTTTATCTTATTTGTTAATATGGTTAAACAAATCTGTGACCCCTAAAAAATTATGGAATACAATCTGTAAAAAAATTTGGTAAATTGGGGGTGTTTTGTTTTTGTTTACTTACCCGATCGTGTGACTTTTAAAATTACTGAGGGTTTGCTTAGATACTTTTTCCATTAAGGCCTTAAGATAGGTCAAATGACAATATTAAATTCAAATTATTGAAAGACTGTGTGAAGCTATCACTATGGAAAAAAATAATAATATACAGTATTAAAAAATCAATTTAATTGAATACAATTTTTAAAATATTACCACTTTTGATGTAAAAAAATGTACTGTCGGTTTTTGGCATTACTTGCAAAATTTCTCGAAAACTGATAAAAAGCGGTGACTTTAAGACCTTTCATTTTAATTGAGGACATTTTTTAAAAACTCAATTGAAAGTGATGAAAAGTAATAAAAACATGTAAAAATCGAGAATTGGGCCTTCGGTTTCAACGTAACAGCCGTGTTGAAGCCCGCATTGAATTAAACTTAAAATGAAAAGACTAACGTTCAATATTATTTTAACACGTATCAACCTGCTCGGATTGAGGCATCTTAATGCCTTAAATGGTCCGTGTCTAAAGTTTTAAAGTGGTACTTTTTGTTAAAGTTGCACGTCCCCACCCCGTACCAGCTAAATCACTATTTCAGGAAAACTGTAAAGTATCAGAAATATTAGGGAAAATCTATAAATCAATATTAGTATCACGGCCAAGTAGGCTTTCTGTTGAGGATTAATAGTCGACCAACTTAAGATGTGCAGTTGCATTTGAAAAAAAAAACCAGATTTTCCTTGCAAAGTATTCTAAACCAACTGCACAACTTTGTTTTTTGAAATATACATTTATTGATTGAATAGACGACGGAACTCTACTTTGCGTGTGGTCTGACACGCACTTGGCACACAACTTATTGAGTCGGACACAAGCTTGCCGAACGTGAAACCTTAAGACGTGCAGTTTGATTTGTAAAAACTCATAGATCTTCCATACCAAATATTTATACTATAATGCTATTACCAACTACAAAACTAACTTTGTTTTTAAGGTTCCGTACCCAAAGGGTAAAAACGGGACCCTATTACTACGACTCCGCTGTCCGTCCATCCGTCTGTCACCAGGCTGTATTTCATGAACCGTGATAGCTAGACAGTTGAAATTTTCACAGATGATGTATTTCTGTTGCCGCTATGACAACAAATACTAAAAATTATCAAAATATAATAGGTTACCTATGAAATTGCCGATTTAGTTTTTGAAGTTCAATGCCAATTTTTATTGAAAATAAACAGTTATTGTTTTTTATTATTGACCTTATGGTGACTCTAGTTATGTTCTTTTATTAGTAACTAGTGGCATGTCTTTCATGTTCCAATCCCCGGAGCTATGTACCATTGAATGGAACAAAGGCATTTTCTTAGTGGTCAGTGGGGGCAATTTTTTAGACTAGTTGATTTTCTTGAATTTTCCTGAAAGTGACGAAATCTTATGCGGGGTATTCCCAAATATGACATTAGTAACGAAGAAACGGCTGCGATAATTCTAGAGCTTTCAAATTAAAAATGTGTATTTTTTGCCTCAATAAAGAAGGTTTTTCAGGTGAAAAAAATATCTAAACAATAGGCATATGTGTACCACCATTTAATTTCTAATAGTCTAATGCTATTTTTAGAATAAATTTTGTTTTAATAACTTTTGTTCATAATATTAATTTTCATCTTTAAACTTTTTTATACAATCGGCAATTTCATAAGTAAAGACTTAATATAAAAAGCCTTAGAACAAAGAAAAACCCTTTTCAAAATAGATGAACGACTGATGAATGAATGAACAGCAATGAAAGAGGTAAAAGATTGAGACTACAACTTACTTAGTAACCTGTGCTGCAACATCATTTATCAGTCATAATCCCACAAAAACTAAAATGTAAACTAGACTAGTGTTGCCACAGAAAGAAAATACAACTACTGTGACAAAAACACGAATGTGTTGCAACGTGACTACACGCAATCAATCAACTCAACATTGTAAAAAAAATATGAAATATTTACCAATCATAAAAACGCGTAATAATGTGCGCTAGGAAAGCCCTCGATATACCTCCGAAAGCGCTAAGGTGGCAGCCCTGCTGTGCGGGACATATAATGTTGATTTGAAAATCGGGACGTCCGTCCCGCCAAAATACGGTCGTCTGGCAACGCTAACGACCCACATGCGATTTTTCTGGTGGATTAGACAACATATCTCAAGTAACCAAACTATGGTCAGTTCTCAAAATATTCTTCTTATCGTGTTGCACAATTAACCGTGCTATCCAAGGGTTAGATGATGGTTGCCTGGTGTTGCACTTAGCATCACCCGCGGTCACGTGTAGGGTATTTAGATTAACACCTTAATCACGATGTTTTCCTTCACCGTTGAAGCAATCGGTAAGTATATGTACGTAAGTTTAGAAAAACACATTGGTACATTGGCCGTCCGGATTTGAACCTGGGACCTCTGGTTAAGAGGACCGAGTCGTTACCGGTTGAGTCACTGATTCTCGAAATAAAATACACTTTGCACTTGAGTTAACGCATAAGTTATTTTAAGATTTTATTGTTTCGCCAGTGTAGGTAACACAGATTTTTATTATAATTCTAACAACCGCGACACAATGACGAATTCACAGTGTGTTTTTCTTTCCTATTAGACATATCCAGGGTTGCCACATTTATTGTTAGGTATGTTTTCAAGGTTCAAGCTTTTATTTGATAGAAAGGTTTCATTTCAAAGGTTTCTTTTTGCAACCCTTAAATTTTATAGGCACGTTTTACGTCTTTCATGTATTTCTAAAGCTATTTCAGTTTTTGCGTCGTGTGGTTATACATTCATGTTGATGAGTTGATGATGGTAGGTACAACTCCTTAACGGTTAGAAGTTGGAGGATAATTCTTTATATGGATAGAGTGAAGCTATTAAAGTTTTCAAGACTATTATGACTATTATGAATATTATAAAGCTATATACTACTAGCTGTTTTGCACAGTGATTAATTTTCTATACCTATTCTCAGACCTACTGAATATACACAGATAATTTAATGGAAATCCGTCCAACCTTTTCGGAGGAGTATGGCAACTGACACTGTGACACGAGAATTTTATATATCTAGATGTACCCTATTTCTAGTGTCACAACCCTGGACATAACATCCATTGTTTTGTGATTTTCCGGTTTCGACCATTAACGAAGTTGCTACCACTAACTACTTAGTCACTTGTATGTGATGACTAAAAACATTGTGAGTACACTAGAGAACACATCAGGTTAGTCACTCTGAAATTTAGACCGGTCTTATGCCGTGCTCGTATGGTTCACAATCGCATTACGAATGTTTATATTGAGCTGTTCTTGACTGTACCGTACATTGAAATAACTAAAGTACAGTCGCATGCAAACGCAAGCAACGATTCCTTTTAAATTTCAAACAAACGTTAATTTTAAAGAGGCACTTTTGGCTGCCTGGCCACGATTGCGCACGCGCACACAAAAAAAAAACATTATTTTTGCTCTTGAAACGCAACCCTAAAGAGGCACTATTGACTGCCTGGCCTTAAGGCGAGGCATTTGTAAAACAGTTGTCTCTGTTTTTTTCCTTTACGTGTAAAGAGTCAAGACAATAACCACACTTTTGCACTTTTTCAATGTTTTACGTTGTTATTTCTCTTAAGACTTCAATTTAAAAACAAAAATTTAGTAGGTTCTCTGTAGTACTTAAAAAGAAATATATCCATATAAAAACTATGTGCAAATTTAGAAATTTTATTAATAAACAATTCGTTTTAGAATTTTTTTTAGACGTTTTAGACCTGTTTTTGGGATTTTTAATGATCGAGTAAAGTACACATTATCGTGTAACATATTAGCACATTCCTCAGACAATATCCTTAAGTATATCCGATATTTTTTGCAAGACCGATATTTAGTAGTAATTACCCAAAAAAATTTATCTAGCAAAGGGGTTTCTCCGCTTCTCCACCGGTGCCTCGCCTTAAACGATTGCGCATGCACGCGCACACAAAAACATCATTATTTTTGCCCTTGAAACGCAAGTACAGGTTAGAGGCCCTTTTAAGATTTTATCTTATTTGTTAATATGGTTAAACAAATCTGTGACCCCTAAAAAATTATGGAATACAATCTGTAAAAAAATTTGGTAAATTGGGGGTGTTTTGTTTTTGTTTACTTACCCGATCGTGTGACTTTTAAAATTACTGAGGGTTTGCTTAGATACTTTTTCCATTAAGGCCTTAAGATAGGTCAAATGACAATATTAAATTCAAATTATTGAAAGACTGTGTGAAGCTATCACTATGGAAAAAAATAATAATATACAGTATTAAAAAATCAATTTAATTGAATACAATTTTTAAAATATTACCACTTTTGATGTAAAAAAATGTACTGTCGGTTTTTGGCATTACTTGCAAAATTTCTCGAAAACTGATAAAAAGCGGTGACTTTAAGACCTTTCATTTTAATTGAGGACATTTTTTAAAAACTCAATTGAAAGTGATGAAAAGTAATAAAAACATGTAAAAATCGAGAATTGGGCCTTCGGTTTCAACGTAACAGCCGTGTTGAAGCCCGCATTGAATTAAACTTAAAATGAAAAGACTAACGTTCAATATTATTTTAACACGTATCAACCTGCTCGGATTGAGGCATCTTAATGCCTTAAATGGTCCGTGTCTAAAGTTTTAAAGTGGTACTTTTTGTTAAAGTTGCACGTCCCCACCCCGTACCAGCTAAATCACTATTTCAGGAAAACTGTAAAGTATCAGAAATATTAGGGAAAATCTATAAATCAATATTAGTATCACGGCCAAGTAGGCTTTCTGTTGAGGATTAATAGTCGACCAACTTAAGATGTGCAGTTGCATTTGAAAAAAAAAACCAGATTTTCCTTGCAAAGTATTCTAAACCAACTGCACAACTTTGTTTTTTGAAATATACATTTATTGATTGAATAGACGACGGAACTCTACTTTGCGTGTGGTCTGACACGCACTTGGCACACAACTTATTGAGTCGGACACAAGCTTGCCGAACGTGAAACCTTAAGACGTGCAGTTTGATTTGTAAAAACTCATAGATCTTCCATACCAAATATTTATACTATAATGCTATTACCAACTACAAAACTAACTTTGTTTTTAAGGTTCCGTACCCAAAGGGTAAAAACGGGACCCTATTACTACGACTCCGCTGTCCGTCCATCCGTCTGTCACCAGGCTGTATTTCATGAACCGTGATAGCTAGACAGTTGAAATTTTCACAGATGATGTATTTCTGTTGCCGCTATGACAACAAATACTAAAAATTAGAAGAAAAAGTCTCCATACAAAAAAAGTGTTTTTTTTAAACGTGAAGAAACTAGCGCCATCTAAGTACGGAAACGGTCGAGAAAAATCCCACTAACCGTCAAACCCATCCAGGTAATGACCGTGCTTCAGTATTTACGTCGAAATGTTAATTATTCCAGGTAACAAAAGGCAAGCTGTGGCCGTTGATAACAACGCTGTGCGCTATCACTGCTCTGCTGTCAACGTTTCTGGACAACGTCACCACTGTGCTACTCATGACGCCTGTCACCATCAGGTAAGTCATCAAGTCACATTTAGGCCGAGTTGACCCGACCAGCGTCGGTGGCGTAATGGCTAGGGCTGCTACCTCCAGTCCGGGTAGGTCGTGGTTCGAGTCCTGCCATGTACCAATGTGTTTTCAAATATCGATTCATTATGTACGTACATTTATATGTACGCTCTTACGGTGAAGAAAAACATCGTGTGGAAACTTGCACTCGCCTGCGAAGAAACTCGAAGATTGTGTGTGATGTAAGGAGGGGTGATTTTTTTTGTTGACGACGAAGCTTTAGAGTGCTAATTTTTGTTAGAGTCAAGTCCCCTCCAGCGAAACCGCTATTATTATTTTTTATTCACAATTGGTAAACCCTTGACAACATCTCACCTGGTGGTAAGTGACGATGTTGCCGAAGATGGAAGCGGGCTTACCAAGATTCCCCAACGCAATGGGAAACTGGCTATCTTATCTTCATGCCGGAACACACCAATGATATCAACATTGATATTTGGCGGCAAGACTTAGATAAGATGGTGGTTGCTAGCCAGGCGGGCTTAGAAAATGCCCTACCACCAACCAAACCAAGTCTTACAATTGACCCCGCCGGGAATCGAACCCGCGACCTCCTGTGTAAAGCCAGTGAACTTTGCCTCTGAGCTACGGAGGCGGTTAAAAAAAGGACATTTAAAAAAAGTTGTAAATAGTATATAATTAATTAAAAATGAAAAATATCACGGTTAAGCGGGCTTTCTTATTGTTAGTTTAGGAGTGATTGTCGACCAATTTGTAAAAAGTTCATAGATTTTTTATACAAAATGTTCAAAATATATATTTTTTTTAAAGACTACAGAACACTACTTTGCGTCACTGCTGTCGCCTCGCGGCATAAATCAAAGATGCTATTAAATTAGCCAACGAACTTACCTGAGCTTGCTGTAGAGTACAACCAAAGTATATTAGTACTTACATACAGTTTGGACACTCCCTGCCGCTCTCTAGATTCCGAACTCAACCCCTCGTCACCCAGATTGATCAGATTGGTGCTAGTTTGCTTCTCGAACGTACAGGACTTCGCCATGATTTCGTTTGCCCCGTCATTTGTTTTTTGAAATGATATTTCTCGCCCGTTGTATGAAGTGTCCGGAGTGTGGTACAACTCAGCCAAGAAGTGTTGGCTGGTCTCTAAATCATGTAACGCAATTACCAAATCAGTGCAATAATTGCAGTGCAGTGTTAAATGTTTCAAGATAAATACAACAACAGAACACTGTTTACAACTTGTAACATCAGTGATAATGATATACATGAACGGAACGAGTGTTGGCGTTGAATTCTTAATTGAATATCAATACAACAATGTGCATGTTAATGACAGTTATTTGTATGACTT
This sequence comes from Coleophora flavipennella, assembly GCA_947284805.1. Taxonomy (NCBI): domain Eukaryota; kingdom Metazoa; phylum Arthropoda; class Insecta; order Lepidoptera; family Coleophoridae; genus Coleophora; species Coleophora flavipennella. Next base: position 4,656,010 of record OX369253.1, read on the forward strand.
AGTATTTACTAGCTTTTTCCCGCGGCTTCGCCCGCTTGGACATCGTTTTTATGACTGTCTATGTCACTTCCCACCCCCTCAACCAATTGTATACAAAAACCACTTCAGTCCGTAGCTCCGTTGCGACGTTGACGTGCGCGAGCGCGGAAATGAGTTTTCCCCAGATCCTCGGGAACTATTTCAGCATATGCTAATTAGTAAATTATGTCATTTCCCACCCCTTCAACCATCTCTGTGCAATAAATCACACCAATCCATTGTTCCATGGAACCCTCTGCCTAGAGCTACCCGGCTAGGTGGAGGTCGCAGCCGGAACTACGGGTCCGGCTGTTTGGATCAGGGTACTACGGGGTCGGGGGTAGCCCACCGCTTGCCTGCCGTTGGATCTATCGCCTTCGGCACTCTGGCTTATCGGTCCCCAGACTGGGTCATGGACATGTAGTGGTATGTGGTTAGTTGCAGGGGTTGGGCAATGTTTGTTGTCTGGCAAGCACGTGGCGTCCAGGCGTCCTTCCCCGCGCGCAACTAGTGTTGTCGTAGCCGGCCACGTGGGCTCTGGGCGAAAACAACGCGGGGCACGTGAGTTGTCCATTAAGCGGAACTGCTGGTTTAATTACTGGCAGGGAAGCATCTCCGGCACTTGCCTGGTGAGCAAGAAGAGCTAAGCTAGTACTGCTCCGGCCGATTTAGCCGCGTAGGAATAAGTCTGGACAGGTGCGATAACCGCCGGGAAGTGAGCGTGCCTACAGCTCCGGTACCACACCGGATATGTGGGAGCCAGCTTCTCTGGCGTCCCGAGCGGGATCGAACCGCCAGCAGCGAAAGCCGCGGGAGGTGAGCGCGCCTACAGCTCCGGGACCTACCTGGACAGTAGGTAGTGGTTCTCTTCCACGAGGCACTCGCCTTGCAGAGTACCGGGACAAGCGTCTTGGCGGCAAGACCTACCGTAACTGGTCCTTGTCTTCACCTTATGGTGTTGGCAGGAATAGCGTCCCTCACTTTATGACCTAGTTGTCGGTGAGTGGGGACGCTATATCATAACCCTGGTAGTTCTGCGTATCTGGTAGATATACGAGAGGGAATTGTTCCATGGAACCAAAAAACGTAATTTTTTTCAGTTCCCTCAGAAACTGCATCGGAGTATGCTAATTTCCCGAGATAAAAAGTAGCCTTTGTCCTTCACAGTGACACAGACTATCTGAAAGCCAAATTTTATCAACATTGGTCGAGGTGTTGAAGCGTCAAAAGGTAACAAACAAATTTTCTCTTTATTATACTAGTAAGGAAGTAAGGATGCAATGATTTATTACCCTACTGTTCAATAAAGTGGGTAATGTATTTGGGGCGCGTGTATGTCTGTTTTTTCTGAGCCTTTAGCCTAAACGGCTTCATATTTTTAAGTGCGAGGTTTCGTTAAATACGTCTTGATCCCTACAGTGACATATAATATTTTTTTAACCGACTGCGCAAAAAGAAAGGTATTGGCTTTTCATATTTAATTAAATTGGATAGGATATTATATTACGGTTTCATCAAACTATGTGCCTATTGATGTTAACTCTAGATTAGAGAAACCAATATATTATATTGATGATATTATAGTGTTATCTACAGTAGACTAGATACGAAATAGGTATGTAGAAATATATTATATTAGGTCAGAATCACACAGCTAGTGTTTGTAGTCGATAAAGTTGTTGATTTATCGACAAATCTACTTATAACCAGCAGACACGAGTAGCGAAATCTATTGTGGATGCGGTGTCAGTAGAGCCTCTCAACAAGTAGGTCTTAGAATGAACATGGACAAGACGAAAATTAAATCAAATGTCCGTGTACAAACCTACTCCTCTGAAGGTTGGAGGCTCTACACTCGAAGTTGTTACCGAATATATGTACCTGGGACAAACATTCCAGTTAGGTAGGTCCAACTTCGAGAAAGAGATCAATCGTCGAATCCAACTCAGCTGGGCAGCGTTCGGGAAGCTTCGCAATATCTTTACGTCCCACATACCGCAGTAACTTAAGACCAAGGTCTTCGACCAGTGTGTGTCGCCAGTGATGGCATACGGAACTGAGACGTGGTCGCTTACTATGGGCCTCATAAGAAGGCTCAAGGTCACCTAAAGGGCAATGGAGCGTGCCATGCTCGGAGTTTCTCTGCGTGATCGAATCATAAGCGAGGAGATCCGTAGAAGAACCAAAGCAACCGACATGACCCCCTTCGTGTCTGAAGCGGAAGGTGCGATCTTGGAGGTAGCACTCCACTATACGTACGAGTCGGTCAGGTAGGTCCAGGTGGTAGAGTTTATAAATGAGTCCCGCATGCCAGACCTTGTCAAAGGCTTTGGCTACGTCGAAGAAGACAGCTACTGTCTTCTCGCGTTTGGGATAAAATCCGTCCAGTATGTATTCTACTATGCGGTGGATGTGTTGTGCGCACGAGTGCTTGGCTCGAAACCCAAACTGGTGGTTAATTATGAGGGGGGGTTTGTCGGGCGGAAAGATATTATGCCTGTTAATTCGAAAGAGTATAACTCTTTCGAGTACTTTCCCCATGGCCTTGACTGGGCTTATGGGGCGGTGGTTGGATGGGATGTTGAGGGGTTTGCCTGGCTTTGGGATGCCTATCACTATTGCTTCCTTCTATGCTGTCGGGAAATAACAGTGGTCAAAGCGGGCGTTAAAAATTATGGCTAGTAAAGCGAGCAACTGTTCTGGGAAGTGTTTCAAGGCTTGGTTAGATATTCCATCTGCGCCGGGGGCTTTCTTGGGTTTAAGACGTCGGATTATTGTTTGTAGTTCGTCTGTCGATACTGTGATGGGGTCCGCGGTCAGAGGGAGTGAGTTCCTGTTACGGACCTCCTCCTCTACTTTTTGAATATGGCCTGGTTCACACTCTTGTGTACTGGGTGTGCATTGGGAGGCAATGCTGTCCGCGAAGCATTCCGCTTTCTCATCGTCCTCGAAGGCTGTCGTGTTATCGGGCCGCGTCAGGGTAGGGGTGTGGGTGATTGCGTCTACGCGGAGAGCCTTGGCTACTTTATAGTAGGCAGTATGAGACGGGGAAATGTCCTCCATGAGTTTACTCCAAATTGGAGTTCCTCATTTTGGAAAGGTGCTTTCTAAGCTTTCGCTTTAGTTTGTTGGCTTCTCGCCTATTATCGGGTGTGGGGTATTCCGCGGCTCTACGGAGAGCTGCTCTTTTGGCTGCGATTAAGAGTCTTGTCTCACGCGGTAGTTTGCGGTCTTTGATCTTAATGACCTTTTCGTTCTCCTTAATTAATTTCTCCTTAGGTAATTGCATTAACTGCGCCTTCTATCTTGTCAGTGCTGTCAAAGTAGTCGGATGAGAAAGCGTATGCGGAGTCGGGGGCGTCAATGGCTTTAGTCAGTGAGTCGGTAACGCCTTCCCAATTGGTGAATTTAGTTGTTGTGGGGTGGGAGAGGTATTCTGGGGTCCTAATTTCAAGGAGACTGGGCGGTGGTCCGAACCTAGATCGTCAAGTGTGTCAATTGCGCATAAGTTAAGGGAAACTTCCTTAACTATGGCAAAGTCGAGTATGTCAGGGTCGTGGTCCGGATTGTCCGGGTAATGCGTGGGGGAATGTGGGGAATATACAGTTAGATCAAGAGTTTGAGTGATTTCGAGGAGTTTTACATCGCTTGAGTTGGTTTTTAGGCACGTCCATTCAGTATGTTTAGAGTTGAAGTCTCCAAACATAATGGTGGACCCACCTAGGGCTAGGATAGCCTCGAAATCACTTTGCAGGGGAGGTGTACCACTCGGGATGTAGACCGATGCTATAACCACTGTCTGGTGACCCGTCATGGGGCTGGCTAGTTTGACTATAGTGGCTTTCATGTTAACGAGTGGGGGGGTTGGAATATGAGAGCAATGGATCGCTTGGAGAATTACCTCGCTCTTCGGTTGCGGCTCCCATTGTTCCAGCAGTTGTTTCATTGACACCGCCCCTATGCATCGGTTCGCCGTTCCACTGCATCTCACCTAGCGGACCTGCGAGAACCTCTCAACTAGCAAACCATCAACCACCTCGGAACTTGAGGACCTCCATCTACCTCTCAACTAGTGGATGTTCTCCAGATCTGCTCATCGAAGATCTACAGAAGCGGCGGCCACAGTATTTGTAAACTATATTGTGTGATTTATTAAATGAAAAGGCTTGTCGTCGTATCAGCTCATATACGTCCCCACCGAGGGGTTCGAGCCTACCCTAAATTAGGGCGATCGGGCCTTAGTCGACCACGCGGGCCTAGTGAAGGTTGGTCGACTTCACACACAACCTGCGAGTTTCTCCGCAGGCGTGTGCAGGTTTCCTCACGATGTTTTCCTTCACCGCAAGAGCGTCGGATAAATGTACATAAGAAATCTAAATTTGAAATCACATTGGTACGTGGCAGCATTCGAACCACGACCTCCCGGCCACCGACGCTCTTAAAAAAATCGAAAAGGCTTGTAAGAATCTCAAATATCTTTTTTCTATAATTTTATGATAACTAGTTTTTTTTTATTTTTTTTTATTTACCAATTTCAAAACAAAATACAAAAAAAAAATATCATCTAGCACCATTAAATCTGAATGGTTTGTCTAGGTGCTCAACAGTCGTCTACGTTTTACGAGTAAAGTAATTTCAGAAAGTTGGCAAAAATTTACCATTCCCCTTATCCCCGAAAACATCTAAAAAAAAACAAGTAAATAATTAAAAACTTGAAAAAAACACAGTACCTCATAAACTGTGTTTTTTTCAAGATTTTAATTATTTGAACGCATAGATTACATCTAATTAAATAAAATTAAATTACATCTAATTATATAGATTACATTATAACTCTAAAGTCCTTCCGATTCCACAAGAAAAATGAAATTTCTTAGTCCAGAATAAGTAGACGCCTATTTACCTAGAGAAAAGTATGTACTAAAAGGTCTTGTTCTGTTGTAAGTTAAATTATTGATGCGGAACCCTGTTTACGTGACACTGAGTCGCTCTTGGTCGGTATTTTTTCTAAAAACCATAAATATTGCATTACCATATCGTGAACTTTGTCTTTGCAGATTATGTGAAGTGATGGGATTAGACCCCATCCCCATTCTGATGTCCATGGTGCTGTTCAGCAATATAGGGGGCACGGCCACTCCTGTGGGAGACCCACCAAACGTCATCATCGCTTCCAACAAAGCTGTCATACAAGCAGTTAGTATGATAATTAATAACGGCATTGAAACAGGCAGAGGGCGGAGCCCATAGCTCGTAGAACAGTTGGCCGTTGAGGCAGTAAAGTTCTCTAGTAGCGACCGCCCACAAGAATATGTAGCGTAGACATGTATCCTACTCAATCTTTTCGGGAGGCCTTTGTTCGGCAGTGGACGTCTTTCTGCTGATATGATGATGAAAGTTACTAAGTTACAAATTAAGTTCTGAAGCTCTAGCGCTGAAACCACTGAACAAGTTTGAGTACAATTTGGGCTTAAAAAAGGAGGAGGTACTATGTTCGACTGTATATTTTTTTTTTATGTATGTTCACCGATTTTTCCGTCAATTGTGGACCGATTTTCAAAATTCTTATTTCATTCGAAAAAGTATATTCCCGAGGGGGTCCCATTGTCACCAAGTCAGGATCTGATGATGGGATCCCAGGGAAATCGAGAGCAACCCTCAAAATTACTCATTACATAGGCTACTTGCGTCTGTTAGTCATCATCTCATGTTGATAAGCTGATGAAAGAAGGTACAACTCCTTAACGGTTAGGAGTTGGAGGAAAAATCTTTTAATATTATACATAGATATATACGTAGGTATGCATAGACCGATAGGTTGTAATCTTTCAGGTTATTCACATGAGCTAATGATGAACGATTAACTCCATAACTTTCATGTTATGGAGTTAAATCGTCCATCATCATTTGCTGAGATGATGTTAGAAGCCACAGAACTTTGTAACTGTTAATGAAACACATGTATTATGATTTGATAATTCCTATTGGTGAGTAGGTGATTGGGTTTAACGTTGTTAGATAGATAGCATTATCACTAAAAATAAAGAAAATAAAAATAAAAGTTAAAAAAACTAAAAACCGACTTCAAAATGAAATTCACTCAAAAGTATGAAATAATATTATTATACTTAAATACACAACATTAACCAACAACAACGAAATTAAAGGTGGGTACGAATTAAATTAGGGGCTTAATTTTTTTTAATCTAGAAACTATCGAATCTAAAACATTTGATACGTAAGTAACTGTTTGCTGGTACCGACCTCATAAAAAAAATAAATTTATTTTTTTATGTCTCTAGTCGTTATTTTCCAAATTATGCGTATTCTTTTTCTTAAAAACTAAAAATAAAAAAGTGTGTGTATGTATGTGTGTCTATGCATCTATCCGGTGCTCTAATGCCTTAACTTTTGAATGATTTGGGGTACAATTTGGGCGAGTTCTAAATTATTTTTATGTCTCTATTCGCTCATGATTGAGAAAAATATCTTTTGTTGAAAGGGCATAAACTTCACAAACTTCACAATGCACATGACGCTCGGCATCCTGTTAGTCTGCATCCAGACCTACTTCCAGCTGCGGTACATATACCGGGACACGAACAAGCTGCGGCTGAACGTGCCTAGGGATATACAAGGTATGAAATTTTAAACCACATTTTAAACAATTAGCAACTAGCGCTGCGGTTCATCATTACACCGATTCCGTTACATTTATTTATTGTATTTGTGTTCTAAATTCAAATGACTCCTTTTTTATTGCACTGCAACCCTCGTTTTTTCGAATATCTACATTCTATTTCTTTTTCTCAAAACACTTGTACCCAGGCTCATAAATTATTTTTAATTTAACAACTGCGCTGTCTGTCTTAAATTTTAATATTTCAATAATGAAAACTCTCAGTAGCCCTCTCCTTTAGACTTTAATTATTGTATGCACTACCCATCTTAAAAAGATTACAGTGGCGCCCAACGTGGGGCGGAGGCCTTATGCTTAGCTCAGTGGAAAAAGCGCTCACTGTGGCTGGCGCGCAAAAATCCAAAAAGTATAAAATCATTTCATTGGTAGAATTAAAAAAAACAATTTGTGAGCCTGGATACAAGTCTTTTGAGAAAAAGAAATATAATGTTGATATTAGAAAAAACGAGGGTTGCAGCTCATCAGATAACAATCAAATACAAAACAAAAGTAATAACTAAGCGATTTACTATTTGGGCGGTCTTATAGCTGTGTTTATTATTTTTTTTGTTTCCATATGTTTTACTATTTAAACATATTGTTTTTTATATCTTGTATAATCGGTGTCTGTTTATGTCAAATAAAAATCTGTCTATTTGTCTTTAATTAATTACCACGATAATAAAATGGAACCAGTCACCATGAAAATACATTGTTCAACATTACATCGGAATAGTTTAAAAATTTTGATGGAAAAAATGGTTTCTTGAAAAGTTATTAAAATGACTTAGGACGTGCAGTACAGGGTAAAGAAAGTTTCAAGATGAGCAAGCGCTATATTTACGAGTACCTTCTCAGTTCTTATAAACATGGGTTCCACTAATTTCATACAATCTGTGCAATCTGTCTCATCATATCAGCTCATATACGTCCCCACCGAGGGGCTTGAGCCTACCCTGAATTAGGGCGATAGGGTCTTAGTCGACCACGCGGGCCCAGTCATCCGTCTATGACAATATAAAAACTCAATTTTCGTTTTCCGCGCGTTTTAACAAAAACCACTTAAAACTAAATTAATTTAAAAGAATTGAAAGGGTAAATATAGCACTTGCTCACCTTGAAAGTTTCTATCCTACACATGTCCCAATTATTTTTTACAGTTCTTCTAAAACCATGTTTAGATTAAACATAGTTTAGATTAAAAATAATCTAAAAACCACATTTTTATGTGCCATAAAAAGAATAAAATAATTCTCCGGGGGGTCTTGATGACCCAAGTGGACATACACACATAAAACACACTCAACCACCACATACATGCTTTTTCTTTTTTTTCTTTATTCACAATTGGTAAGCCCTTGGCATCATTTCACCTGATAGTAAGTGATGATGATACCAAAGATGGAAGCAGGCTTACCAAGATTCCCCAACGTAATGCTTACAGGTGAACTCGAGAGATTTTCGAGATTACAGATTTTCGTTATTTTTGACGTCAATTACTCCTAAACGATAGAATACCCAAGGCTAAAAAAAATACCCTTGTAACAATAAGGATTTTTTTTCAGCCTTGGGTATTCTATCGTTTAGGAGTAATTGACGTCAAAAATAACGAAAATCTGATGATGTTCCTTATAGCTTTTAGAAACACGAATAAGCAGTTTTGGCTCGATAGAAAAATATCCCAAAGATAGGTCTACACCGTTACTTTCAACTCTAGTTATGACCAATATTTTGAAGTGTAAATTAAAAATGAATCTATATAATAATATATGTTATAATAATACAAAGTGAGTTATGTTAGACTCATGTCAAAAAATGCTTGTGCTCTAGAGGATATTATAAAATAATAGATCATGTAAGTGACAAAGATAATATTATGTTGATTTTATTACAAATACCATAACCTGAGACTGTTATCTGAATCATGACATTTTCATTGTAGTTTTTGATTGAAACGAAAAACCATCGAAAAAGTGAAAAAGTACGTAAAGAAAAAGACAGAGACAACTGTTCCAATCAATTCCTCGCCCTAGTGAATGAGTATGAAAGCTTAGGATTAAAATATAATTTAGGAACTCAGCTAGGGTCTTGGCTCTACTAGAAACCTCATAACTTTCAGTGTGAGCAATGTACTTGTGAGTCTTGGCAACCAACTTCAGATGAAATGTTTTTGGTGTGGGATTGTCTTTTCAGAGAGGTGACGTATCGTTTCGTTAATAATAACCACTAGTGCTCCCACTCGAGAAATTTTAGGGCATACGCATACTCCACACACGGGCGCCAAGTCTGAATTGCTGGAGATTGAAAGGCTAGTAGCAAACCTCGTCATCAGTCATCGGTCGTTTTCAGGCCGCATATAGATTGCGACCTCACCCCCTCGTCACCCAGATTGATTTAGTTTGGGGTCTCGAAAGTATGGGATTTTGTTTGCTCCGTCATTTGTTTTTAGATATGTCATTTCACGACCGTTGTGTGCAGTATCCGGGGTGTGGTAGCACGGAGACTTTTGAGATATATGCCAATATCAGTCAAATCTATCCTGGTAATGACTGTCTCCAAAATTTCTTTCTATTTGAGTCTATCAATAAATTGTTCACATAATTATTCACCTATCCTATTAAATTACGGTGAAAGTTTGTAATTAGCATTATTTAATTTAATTTGTGAAGTATATTTTACGGCTAAAGGTGGGTGTGAACATAAACTAAAGATAAGCCGGCTAAACTTCACCCAGGGCTTCGCGAGGCTCTTTGACTGTAAAATCAATCAAACCTGACCGAACCCAATATCGCTCGCTTCGCTTGCTCACCACCCAAAAAACATTACCCAGCCAGTGTTGGGTAAACCTTGTTGTGTACGGTTAAACGCCAAATACCATCTAATAATCGGACTTTACCCAAACAACTTTAAATATTCCGAATAGCTAATAAATATAAATAAATAATTTAAAACTTACAAGTAAGTATAATTTTTAATTCAAGATTATAAAATCGTTTCAGACCTCCGCCATCAGATCTCGATCTGGCGTCGTGCAGCGGACTCCCTGCCTCATCTCAGCCAGGACCAGCATGTGGTCCGGGAGCGACTCGAGAGGAAGGTCAGGAAACTAACCGCACAGCTGGAAGCCAAGGTCAAGGAGAGCCACAAGAGAGCCATACCGAAGGAGAACTTTCAGAGCACTCTTCACGAGTTGAAGGAGAAGGTAAGAAGTGATATAGACAATGGAGGGGAAATACTAACTCAACTGCGCCAAGTGGTTATTTTATTTCCACTGTCCATGGTGTGGATATTTATTACTATTTCATCATTATTTTCCAACCGACTTCCAAGATGGAGGAGATTTATAATTCGACTGTATGTTTTCTTTTGTCTGTTTGTTACGCGATATCTTTGGAAATTGTGAACCGTTTTCCGTGATTCTTTTTTTATTGTATAAGGTACACTTATTGGCTTGACCCGAGTGCCGGGACACCGGCACAATGGAAGACCTCTGGGGTCGCAGTGATAGAGGCATACGCGTGGCTACTTACTGGGCCAGTAAATTATAAAAAATATTATGTTACCATATATACAAATCGTGAGAAAACCTGCACACGCCAGCGAAGAAACTCGCAGGTTGTGTGTGAAGTCGACCACCCCGCACTGGGCCCACGTGGTCGATTAAGGCCCCATCGCCTTATTCAGGGAAGGCTCGAGCCTCTCGGTGGAGACGTATATGAACTGATATGAATGAATATACAAACCATCAATACAAGAAGTTTCGCACTTATTTTTAATCAAGACTGTTTAAGTGTTCATTAGGGCTCCGAAGTCAACAAGGAACCCTTATAGTTTTGCCATGTCTGTCTGTCCGTCTGTCCGAGGCTGACTTCAGAGATTATAAGTACTGAAAGCTGTAACTTGGTTACTGCTATACATATTAATCACGCCGACAAAGTGGTTCAATAAAAACTAAAAAAAAATGTTTTTTGGGTATCTCCCTTACATGTAAACAGGGAGTTATTTTTTTTCGTTATTACGCAAAATAATTGAAAACGCTAAACACGTTAAAAAACCGACTTCCATCGCAACAAACTAGTACATTTTTGAATTATTATTTGGTTTTTGTTAATTTTCTACTAAAGTACTTCACCGATTTTGATAAAATTTATATGGGACCACACAGGAAGCACTAGCTTTCAAACAAAAAATAATCATAAAAATCGATTCACCCAGTCAAAAGTTATGAGGTAACAAACATAAAAAAAACATACAGACGAATTGAGAACCTCCTCCTTTTTGGAAGTCGCTTGAAAATGGTTTCAACCCACAGACACATATTTTTCAACCTGAATTTTGAATATCGGCCTGATTTTGCCCGATGCACAAACTTTAGGGGTTAGTGAAGTTCTTTTATGGCATGTGACATACCGTTGGTCTTTCCAACTTAGACAATAGACTAGAGAACTTTCGTGGGAGTTGGAAGATCCCGATCGCTTTGATTTTTTTTATACTCATGTAAAATTTACTTTTAAGTTCATCTTTACCTCTTCCGAAAACTTTGAGAGTTAATAAAAAAAACTAAATAGTAACTGCCAGTTATTTTAAGTTAAGTAGCACCATGCTACAGTGCACATCAAAATAAAATTAAAACTTTGATACTACACTAATATTTTTTTTCAAAATAAAGTTTGAATGCAGAATTTTAGATTTTCTTTAGAAATTTTCAAAAAAATTATTCAAAAAAATCCGTAGGACATTGTAATGTTTATAAGGGCTAAAGGGATAGCTACTGACTTCTCCTATCGGCCAATTCAATTTGGCACACGATACACCAAACACCCTGTATAACTAAAAGTGAAAAAGTGTATTAAATGTTATTTGAATACTAAACAAAAATACATATAAACAATATTTTACACATAAACATATACATACTATAAAAATCATCACATCAGCTCATATATACGTCCCCACCCTGAATTAGGGCGACCTATAAACATACAAACACGCAAAATAACAATGAACAGTTTCAATAATTACATAGCTTAAAGAAATGGTCCATATTATTATTTAGTTGCTTAAAAAGTCAGCCGTTCGGATGAAAGCAGGAAGTCTGTATGGCACGTTGAAGGTGGCCCTAATTTTGTTTTGTGTATCTGTGTTGAGTAATATGTGTGTTTGAGTAGTATAATCGTTGGTGGCGTAACGGCTAGGGCCGCCGCCGCGGTTCGAATCCTGCCACGTACCAATGTGATTTCGAATTAAGATTTCATTTGTACGTATATCCGACGCTCTTACGGTGAAGGAAAACATCGTGAGGAAACCTGCACACGCCTGCGGAGAAACTCGCAGGTTGAGTGTGAAGCTGACCAACCCGCACTGGGCCCGCGTGGTCGACTAAGGCCCGATCGCTCTAATTCAAGGTAGAATCGAGCCCCTCGGTGGCTATGAGCTGATATGATGAATATAATTAACATATTGTACTTATTTCAAAAATAATCTCTTTCGTTTTCAGTACAAAATCCGGGACAAAAGGTTGTTAATCAAATCTTCAGTGGCTCTGACATTTGTGGTAGCAGTATTCTTCCTCCATTCAATACCTGAACTCAGTAAGTACCTATTATATTCATTTCCATCAACATCATTATCATCATCATTTCACCCAAAAGAAGTTCACTGATGAACTATACTTTATTGTACAAAATATACAGGGTGTTTAAAAAATGGTGTACGACTTGTTAACTGGGGGTTCTACTCATCATACTGAACAACTTTCAACAAGGAACCCGTAGTCAATTTAAAAAAAAAATGGACTCTCCATACTAAAGTGCACTAAATTGATCGAAGATCTGATCGTTTTGTATGAAAAGTAATTTTTGATGTGTAACATCTTTGCTCTCGCTTTCCTGCAATTTGTGGGAGTGATTTCGTGAAATGGGACGGAAATTTGTAACATGGGACGGAAATGTGTAACAGGAAGTCGCGAAAGCGCGCGCTATTCGATCTGACGAATGAGCTTTGCTCTCGCTTTCCTGCAATTTGTGGGAGTGATTTCGTGAAATGGGACGGAAATGTGCAACAGGAAATGCGAACGTTTTTTAATTCTCGAAAACTAAGGTTGTCATAGCCATGCCGCCTAGTGTGATGGCAAAGGCAAAGATGACATACTACTATTCGAAGGGTCGGCCCGTGAATGTACGACCCGATAATTAATTAATTTCATAAGTATTTTGTCACATGTTACACATCATATGCGAGTACTGTAGGTCTCGTTTTTTTTTTGTTGCAATTTCAGCAAAGTCATATAACAAAAGTTGTTCAGTATGATGAGTAGAAGCCCCAGCTAATGGGTCCTATACCATATTTGTTACACCCTAAATAGGTAGAAAACACTTATAACATTAAGGCGAGGTATTGATTGGAACAGTTTAACATAACCACACTTTTTCAATCGTTTTCCGTTTCAATCAAAAACTACAAAAAAAAAACATTATATTAGCATAAAAATAATATTGTTGAATATTTTTTAAATCTATACTTCAAAATATTAGTCATAACTAGAGTTGAAAGTAACAATGTAGACCTATCTTTGGGATTTTTTCTATCGAGCCAAAACTGCTCAATCGTGATTCTAATAGCTTTTGACTTTAAGGAACATCATCAACAATAAGAATATTTCCGGTTTTCTATCGTTTAGGAGTAATTACCGTCAAAAATAACGAAAATCTTTAATATTACTGCCTTAACGAAGTAATAATTTGTACAATTTAGGCAACCTTATTGCTTAGCGCAATTTCTGCCAGGCAACCTAAAGCAAGGAAAAATTAATATGTAAGCATTGGGTTTGCATTGCATGTGGCCGTATGGCTCCCGGCTTAGAATAGGTATCGTAAGAGTCGACTAAGGGACTCAAACCGGAGGATAGGCAGCAGCGTCTTTCCGTGACTTGCAGCCAATCTAAAACAACACTGCGATCGCCAACCCGCCTGCCAAGCGTGGCGATTACGGCAACACCCCCTAATGATCGACACAAATAAAAAACGGCCCCTAGTCCACGGCGGCCCCGCTTTTCCTGGCTCCGGTAGCGGTCAAGGTAACGGCGGGGCATAGGGTGTGATGAATCCCCGGCAGATGCCAGGCTATCAAAACAAAAGACCTCTGGCCCTGGCAACCTACAACACGCGCATACTGCGAACCGACGTAAAGTTAACAGAACTCGAGGAAGCATTGAGCAGGTTACGATGGGACATGAGAAGTCCCAAGAGAGGGGGAGGACACCATAATCCTTAAATCCAGAAACCTGCTCTATTTCCGGGAGGGCGACCAACTGTCCGAGGGTGGTGTCGGGTTTCTAGTCCACAAGTCCCTCATTAACAATGTGGTCCGGATCGAGAGTGTTTCGAAGAGGGTAGCGTACCTTATTCTCCGAATTACCAAACTGTATTCGCTGAAAGTTATTCAGGTATATGCACCGACCGCGCAACACTCCGACGACGAAGTGGAGCTCCTATATGAGGATATCTCTAGAGCTCTACATAATAGCTCTCGGACATAATATACCATTGTTATGGGGGAATTTAACGCGAAACTGGGCAAACGAAGTGATGGTGAGCTAAGAGTGGGGTAATTTGGATATGGACAGAGAAATGCACGTGGCCAGCTGCTGGTGGACTTTTTGGAGAGGGAGGGCCTCTTTATGATGAACTCCTTCTCCAAAAAGCCTAAACAGCGAAAGTGGACATGGTTGCATCCCAATGCGTAAAGAAGAACGAGATCGACTTCATCTTGTCGACGAGAAGGCAAATATTCAATGATGTCTCTGTGATCAACTCTGTAAAAACAGGAAGCGATCACCAAATGGTAAGAGGCACATGCTAGAAACCAACCACAAAACCAAGCTAGAAAGATATCGACTGATGAAGTCCACGCTCCAACCAGCGCCCATCCAGCTCCAAAACACCGAGAACTTTCAGCTCGAGTTGCACAATCGCTTCGAACGCCTAGGAGACTGCAAGAATGTGGACGATTATAACGACAGGTTCTTGGAAATTGTCCAAACGGTCCGGTCTAAGATTTTTAAAACTCGCCGTTCAAACAGAAACAAAAATATCGGACTTAACCAGCAACCTCATGGAAGAAAGACGCAGATTGGTTAAAGACCCAAGAGCTAGACTTACCCGACACTATACCTAAGATATCCCGGACGAGATTAGAATGGCTCTTAAACAGCCTTAAAACAATAAGGCACCAGGTGATGATGGAATTACGACTGAACTTCTGACAGCAGGTGGAACACCGGTACTTAAAGCTCTTCAGAAGTTATTTAATTCCGTTATACTTCAGGGACAAACACTTAAGGCTTGGCACAGAAGTGTGGTCGTGCTTTTCTTCTTCAAAAAGAGCGACATTACCCTGCTGAAGAACTACAGACCCATCTCACTTCTGAGACACGTCTACAAACTGTTTTCGAGAGTCATTACGAATCGTCTCGCACGCAGGTTTGACGACTTCCAGCCTCCCGAACAAGCTGGTTTCCGAAAAGGCTTTAGTACCATAGACCACATACACACGCTGGGGCAGATTATACAGAAGACCGAAGAGTACAATCAGCCACTATGCTTTGCGTTCGTGGACTATGAGAAAGCCTTCGATTCGGTCGAAACTTGGGCTGTGTTACAGTCTCTCCAAAGGTGCCAAATTGACTATCGATATATCGAAAGGCTGAAGTGTTTACATGAAAACGTCACCATGTCGGTTCGCCTCCAGGATCAAAACTCGGAACCTATCAAGCTGCAGCGAGGGGTGTGACAGGGAGACCTTATATCTCCGAAACTGTTCACCGCCGCCCTGGAAGATGTTTTTAAGCTTTTGGACTGGGGTGGACTCGGCATATATATCTACGGCGAGTACATCACCCACCTTCGATTCGCTGAAGATATCGTGGTCATGGCTGAGACTATGGACGACTTAGGCACAATGCTCAATGGCCTCAGTAGAGCCTCTCAACAAGTGGTTCTTAGTATGAACATGGACAAGACGAAAATTATGTCAAACGTCCGTGTCATACCTACTCCTCTGAAGGTTGGAGACTCTACACTCGAAGTTGTTACCGAATATGTATACCTGGGACAAACAGTCCAGTTAGGTAGGTTCAACTTCGAGAAAGAGATCAATCGTCGAATCCAACTCGGCTGGGCAGCGTTCGAGAAGCTTCGCAATATCTTTACGTCCCAGATACCGCAGTGTCTTAAAACCAAGGTCTTTGACCAGTGTGTGATGACATACGTAACTAAAACATGGTCGCTTACTATGGGCCTCATAAAAAGGCTCAAGGTCAACCAAAGGGCAATGGAGCGTGCTATGCTTGGAGTTTCTCTGCGTGATCGAATCAGAAACGAAGACAAAGACAAAGACAATCTAATCAGCTAGCGTTATGTACTAACCTCACGGAGAAACAAAAGTCTCTTTTAAAATTCTACTTTCAAAAGTCATAATGAAGATTGTGTGTCTTTGGTTATAATATTTTTTATTTGCTAGAAATGTCTTGTTTTTCAAAGCTACAAATTAAAAAAAATGTCAAAGTTAAAATCACGAAATTAAACGTATAAAAACTTCCTTTTTTTAAGATTATTTTTTATGTTTGAAAGGATATACTTCCCAAGTGGTCCCGTTGTCACCAAGTCAGGATCTGATGATGGGATGTCAAGGAAATTTAGTTTGTTTTTTTTTAAAAATTAGGGGCTTACATTTTTTTTAGTCGGCGTCATTAAACCCATCGAAAGTTAAAAATTTGATAGCTAAGTATATTTTCTCAAGTGCTGGTACCGACCTAAAAAAAAAACTGTGTAAAGAGTAAAGAAAATAACCACACTTTTGCACCTTTTCAATGTTTATTCGTTTCAATTCTAAAACTACAATTAATTTTAAAAAATCCAACTGGCATATTAGAGTATGTGTTTTAAACTAATCGACGAAGAAAATTTAGAGGTCCTACGAGTAAATCGATCTGGTTTGCCTGTAGAATGCAAATCTCTGTTTTAAAAGCTGTTTCTTTTTATATTTTTTTGTTATAAAAGTTAACGACATGAAATTTTCTGCTACTGACAAAATGAAGTCATTGAAATGAAGAATCAGGTTACAAAACATCACTTTTATATGTTTTGTCCCTTTGTCCCTTTGATCCCTGCGACCAAAGTTTCCAATGCGTCGCCTGAAGTCAGTTTTTAGTTGTTTTGTTTTACTTTTGTTTACCTCCTGAAATGCGTCCGTCCTTTCAACCAGTCACCTTGTACATGGAGTTTATCCAGAAATACAGATGTCTTCGTAATTCTGATTCTCGTGTTTTTTACAGATCGAGTATCCTTAGGTTGGACAGCACTCCTGGGCGCCATTCTGCTGCTGGTGCTGGCTGATAGAGAGGACCTGGAGCCGATACTGCATAGAGTGGAATGGTCTACGTTGTTGTTCTTTGCAGCTTTATTCGTGCTTATGGAGGTAAAGTTGTATTGTTATCTGTTTCTTTCTACCTCTATATTAATGGCGTCGATACCCCTGCCTTCCCATGGTCCACTAATGTAATTTTTCATGTGAAAATCCATGGTTTTCATTCGTGTCAAAAACTTTCGGTTAAACGTATACATATGAAATAGAAATTCAAAAACACATTGGTACATGGCAGGATTCGAACCACGACCTCCCGAACGTACTGAGGACGCTCTTACGGTGAAGGAAAACATAAAACATCGTGAGGAAACCTGCACACGCCTGCGAAGAAACTCGAAGATTGTGTGTAAAGTCGACCAACTCGCACTAGCTCGCGTGGTCGACTAAGGCCCGATCGTTCTAATTCAGGGTAGGATCGGGCCCCTCGGTGGGGACTTATATGAGCTGGACAGGCGGAAACTTTATGTGTAGCTTCCGCAGATTTGGACAGAAGGATCCGCCCGTCTCCATATTTTACTCAGATTTTCTTGATACATGCAAACAGTAGCGCCATCTGACATAACTCGTATGAACTACCGTGGGCGAGAGTTGACGTCAGTTGCGGGCTTAAATTATCTTGGTACAATTGTCGCTTTAAAAATGCGTTTGTTTACAAGAAAAAATTGGTGAGCCCTTGGCATCATCTAACCTGATGGTGGAAATAGAAACGGGTTTACCAAGATTCCCCAACGCAATGGAGAAATGGCTATCTCATCTTCAAGATGGAACACATCATTGTTGTTAACACTGATGTTTGGCGGCAAGACTTAGATAAGATGATGGTAGCTAGCCAGGCGGGCTTAGAAAATGCCCTACTATCAACCAAACCGAGTCTTACAAGTTGACCCCACCGGGAATCAAACCCACGACCTCCTGTTGTGGAAGAACCAATACGCCACGGAGGCGGTTAAATTTTATAAATATTTTGTCACACGTTACACATCGTATGCGACTACTGAAAGGCTGGCTCGCTTTTTTTTACAAAATTTAAGATTTGTGAGTCTGCAAAACAATTAATTTCCGTGACTGTACTATGTAT
Organism: Coleophora flavipennella; assembly: GCA_947284805.1. Classification (NCBI taxonomy): domain Eukaryota; kingdom Metazoa; phylum Arthropoda; class Insecta; order Lepidoptera; family Coleophoridae; genus Coleophora; species Coleophora flavipennella. Next base: position 4,674,210 of record OX369253.1, read on the forward strand.
TCATATTTTATTGCAGGCTCTAACGAAGCTGGGTTTGATCCAGTACATCGGTGGACTGACAGAGGATCTCATTCTCATGGTGGATGAGAGAGCCAGGCTTGCAGTGGCCCTGCTACTTATGTTATGGGTACTTAATTATTTTATAGATTTGAGCAATTTTTTGGCACGAAAGATAGTAAACGCCCGAGGCGCGCGCTCTGGGCGCCTCGTTCAGTGAGCTCAGTCAGATATAATATCTGAATATAATAATGTATGGCATTGTTTGTAAAGAAATAAAGTAAGCGTCCCCTTGCGCCCGAGACACTCAGTACAGGATGTACATGTACAGTCGTGTACAGGATTCAGTTTGATAAAACATAGCAAGCGAATAAAGAGCGCGTTTTGTAAGTGCAAAAGTTTTGTCATTCTAGCGCTCTTGTAAGCGTTCGATACTCACACCTCTGCCACAGAGTACTTTATATAATATGCTCTAGGCGTGACGCCCTGGGCGCTTGATATGTTTCATCGAACCTAAGTCTGCAAAATTCTTAATAATCTTAGATAGTCTTCATTAATGCTGTTGATATTGATGTTTTGGCGCTAAGACATTAGATGGTGGTAGCTAGCCCGGCGGGCTTAGAAGATGCCCTACCAACAACCGAACCGAATGTCAAAGTAAGACCTAGTCAGAAATCGAACCTGCAACCTCCTCGTGTGAAGCGAATGGACTAACCATTACGCCAGAGGCGATTAGGTATTAATCAAAACCGCTGTGACCAATATTTAAATCAAAGAAAATCAAAAATTAAGTCGATACCAACCAAAGCGATCGCATGGATTTAAGTGTCATTGGCATCTTTTTAACCGACTTCCCCAGAAGAAAGGCTGTGTTTTTAACTCTCACTATACTTTTTCTGCCACCGCTGTGCTGCTGTTACTAAAATCGATGGTAGCTATCAATTTAATCCTGAGGCCTTATGGATGGTGTTATATGGAACGTTGCTGGTGAGTGACCCTATCATCATCATGATATCAGCTCAGATACGCTTTCGAGTAACCCTATAACCTTCATCAATCCGGAGTTGGCTTCCATATATTGGTCATCATCATCATCATCATCATATCAGCCGAAAATCGTCCACTGCTGGACAAAGGCCTCCCCCAAGGATTTCCACGACGACCGGTTTTGCGCTGCACGCATCCATCGGCCAGTAGTGGGGACATACACTATGGATTTAACAATCAGTTTTTGGAGAAAGATGAATTGCCACAAGTTCTTACTACGTGCTATTGTGACAGGTGTCGGGCTTAACGTCCGCATTCGTTGACAACATCCCGCTAACGACGATGATGGTGCGCATCGTGACGTCACTTGGGACCAACTCGAACGTGAACCTGCCGATGGCGCCGCTTATCTGGGCACTATCTTTTGGAGCATGTCTTGGAGGTAAGGAGGAGCTGAGAGCATCAACGATCTACTAAAGTGTCAGGCTTAACGTCCGCATTCGTTGACAACATCCCGCTAACGATGATGATGGTGCGCATCGTGACGTCACTTGGAACCAACTCGAACGTGAACCTGCCGATGGCGCCGATTATCTGGGCACTATCTTTTGGAGCATGTCTTGGAGGTAAGGAGGAGCTGAGAGCATCAACGATCTACTAAAGTGTCAGGCTTAACGTCCGCATTCGTTGACAACATCCCGCTAACGACGATGATGGTGCGCATCGTGACGTCACTTGGGACCAACTCGAACGTGAACCTGCTGATGGCGCCGCTTATCTGGGCACTATCTTTTGGAGCATGTCTTGGAGGTAAGGAGGAGCTGAGAGCATCAACGATCTACTAAAGTGTCGGGCTTAACGTCCGCATTCGTTGACAACATCCCGCTAACGATGATGATGGTGCGCATCGTGACGTCACTTGGGACCAACTCGAACGACTCATTTTCCACATTTTCCTCTCACATGTTTGGTGGAAACCCACACATATTTCCACAGCACAGCTACACTTCCTCGTACGACACATTTTCCTCGCACATGTTTGGTGGAAACCCACACATATTTACACAGAACAGCTACACATCCTCGTACGAGACATTTTCCTCGCACATGTTTGGTGGAAAAGCAGCCAATGAGGGAACAGCCAGAGAGAGAAAGAAATGATTTAGAAATCGAAGCTCTTATTCGTATGGTAAACTTCCTTCTTATTCCTTTCAGGCAATGGAACTCTAATCGGTGCCAGTGCGAACGTTGTCTGCGCGGGAGTGGCCGAGCAGCACGGCTACAAGTTTACCTTCATACAGTTCTTCAAAATTGGCTTCCCCGTCATGATTGGTCATCTCCTTGTAGCCTCGTTCTATCTCATCATGTGCCATTGCGTGTTCACTTGGCATTAGTACGTAAAGACAAGCCAGGAGCTGTAGCTATCATGTTCTCTGTATCTAAAACTTTAATCTTTGCCCGATTCTCATTTAAAAAAATACGAGCTCCGTCGCGCTAGCCCACCCCAAACAGCCACCAACCAAACCGAGTCTTACAAAGTAGACCCCACCGGGAATCAAACCAGCTACCTTCTGGTGTGAAGCTAATAGACGAGCCATTACTCCACGGAAGTAGTCAGTTCAACCTGAAGCCGTTCCTGAGAGAAGTGGTCTTGACAGAAAAAACAAATAGACGGTTAAAAAGAGATCCTAATGGTTTCTTTTTCTTTGCTTTCAAAGTACGAAACCTGCTCGTGGGAGAGAATGGCTGTTCATTAAGTCCAAATTTACCATTTATTTAACTTCACTTGTAGGTATACAATGTGTAACAAAATTGGTGTAGGTCCCGTTAACTGGGGCATCACTCATCATACTGAACAACTTTCCCCAAGGAGCAATTTTCAAAAAAAATTTAGACCCTCCATACTAAATTGCACAAAATCGGTCGATCAGCTGATCGATTTGTATAAAGAGTAAAAAAAAAATTTACGTTTTCAGCAATGTCGTAGAACAATAGTCGATCAATTTGATGAGTATAAGCCCCAGTTAACGGGACCTACACCACTTTTGTTACACCCTGTATATGTCCTTGAATTTTGCAATGAATATTTCACTCAATTCCACTGAAGCTATCGAGCTGAAATTTGACACACACACACACACACGTTTCTTTCTCGTGACAATTAAATTGGTTTAGAGAACATTTATTCTTATTCAGAATTTTACAATTCACTTCCATAAGAATACAACTTCATATTATAAATATTATAATATTCTACTAATTTCAAAAGTGAGAGTAAACCAAATTATTTTTTTAGGAAATAACCAAACATGTGGTGGTTACATGAAAAAGTATTTAGGTTATCCGAAAATTAATTAAGGGTTCTGTACACCCAAAGGGTGATCAACGGGAAAATACGTTGTTCCCGAGGGATCTGGGAAAAACTGATATCCTGCGAGAGAAGCAGCGGGAAAAACTAAGTATAAAATAATTTGAATTAATTTCCAATAATATTAAGCCCTTTCGTATATAAAAAGTCCTGTGATAGTTTTTTTTTGGTTATTACTTAAAATATGCAATCATATGGTAAAAAGAATAGGGGATCGGACTGCAGGTCATTTGAGTTACTTTTTATGATCTGTCAAAAACGAAGTTTTGTTCTAAAAATGTTTAAAATACCCACAAGTGACGTCATAGATTTTAAGCGTCATTGACGAACTTATTTTGTGAATTTGATCAATTAAAAATAATTGAAGACGTGGTGGTAAAACAAAACAAGTAAGGTTTTTTGAAACTTCAAGACGAGAGCAATTTAGGAAATCATATTTCAGATTTTATTTTTGATGCAATCCTATCCTATAAGTTTGTGTTTTGCTTAATTGACTAAGGAAATTTAGAGGTACTAAATCGATCTGGTTTTCCTGTAGGATGCAAATCCCTGTTTTAAAATGGTTTCTTTTATATATATATATATATTTTTCTGGTATAACAGTTAATGAATCGTGATTCTGCAACTGAAAAAATGAAGTTATTGAAATGAAAAATCAGGTTACAAAATTTTACTTTCATATGTTTTGTATTTGTCTTAGAATTGAGATCCCTGCTACCAAAGTTTCCAATGCGTCGCCCAGGATTATTAGAGGAGTTTTTTGCCGTTCGTACACAAAAGTACGACTAACATATGTCATTTGACTTTGTGTGTTATTGACAAAGTAAGCCATAGTATTAATGAGTTTCTGATAAATGAACCAAAGGTGTAATATAATTCCGTTTAATGAGGTCTTGCTTAAATTAAAGTTGGAGCTTTAGTCATGGGAGAAACGAGAAGGTTAAAAGCATAACGTGATTATCAGGGTATTAGGAGGGTGTAGGACCCTTTAAATAGTTTGTCAGAATTGTCAAACTGATATAAATGGCAAAAACCTTTATTTCCTAAATTATTATTGATACAATTAAGACTGTGTGGTATACAAAGAAGAATTGTGTATTCTGGCAATATTTTATTCACTTATTGCAGGAGAAATGTCATTGGACAAAGCGTCTTTTACATTTACCCTAAACCTGCTTTTCAAAGACAGAACACTATGGACAGAAATGTTTTTGCAAGAATCGAATGATTATAAAAGACGTTGTTTACAGTGGACCACAGACTGGCATTATTGAATCAACTTTTTTAATTTTGTGACAAATCACGTTTTGTTTTTAACCTCCTCAAATGTAACAAGTTTAAAATTATTCCGGAAAGGCGTAGTAAACCCGTGTGTGCGATCAGGACAAGGATTGTAATGTTTAAATATTGCTTTAGTATTTATTTGACACAGTATTTTAGTAGTTAGTGCAAAAAAATGTATTAATTGGCGCATGTATTAGATATTTTTTTTACTTATTTATGAAGATAAAAAATGCATTCCTTGTTTAAGTTATAACTACAATCAAATCAAATCAAATTTCTTTATTTGTGATTATATTTTACAAAAATAATAAGATAAAATTATGTCCTATATAATATACGTGCTTTCCTGTAACTAAAAGCTATCTGGAAAAGATTGCTTTTAGCAATAAGACCGCCTACTGTACGCTATGTATAATATCCCTATGTATTAGCTTTACGAAATTGTTCTTGGTGTAAATAAATAAATCTATCATTTGACGTCCAAATTAAAAATAATAATAATATAGTATGTAGGTACAATTATAAAACAATATGTGCAATGCCGCCAAACATCAGTGTTAACAACATTGATGTGTTCCTGCTTGAAGATAAGATAGCCAGTTCTCCATTGCGTTGGGGAGTCTTGGTAAGCCCGCTTCCATCTTCGGTATCATCGATACTTACCATCAGGTGAGATGATGCCAAGGGCTTACCAATTGTGATAAAAAAAATATAATATTATAATTATAATATGTTTTAAAATGTAACAAGTGTTAAACTTGGTGTGATTATAGTGCAAACCGTAAAGTAAAATAACAAAGTATAGTTTTTTTGAAAACTTTTTTTTTAATGATTTTTACCTCACCTTGTGAATAAAAAATAAATAAAAAAAATCACATTTTTTGCCCAAAAAGGAAGGTCATGTTTTCTGGTGTATGATATGTAGCTATGTATGTCTGTTTCTTTGGCTGAACCTGTAGTTTTTTTTTTTTTTTTATGCGAGGTGTTGTTAGATTCCTCTTAGTCCCTGTTACATTTTTTTTATTTTAATTGTTTAGGCAAATAGCTATATTCTAACTAATCGAGAAAATATAGAATGTAAAAAAAACATCCAGGATTTAAATTGATCCCACATTAAATGTGACGTGATAATATGTGTATTTTAAATGGTGCTGATAAACTAACAATATTGATAGTGAGATGATGCCAAGGGTCTAACCAATTGTAAATTTTAAAGAAAACTTGGAAAACGAGTCGAAAGTAATTTTACATTCAGAATATTTTTTTAATCTTACCAATTGTGAAAAAAAAATTGAATTTCATTAAAAATAAAAAAATCTATAATGCACTTTAGACACACAATGTTTATTTTAATATTATTTATATTTTGAGTAATGTTAATTTCGGAAGTTCGATACATAATTTACTTAAATAATTAATTTTATTTTTAAAATAACCACAATATTAATTATATAGGTTAAGTTTCAATCGACAAATTAAAATAAGATATTGTTTTTAATAATATAATAAGAAGTTCAGAAATAAGTTATAATAAAATAATTATAATAACCAATAATTAAAATTACTTTTATTTGCGATATGTCCCTGCTCCTTGTCCTTTTTACAAGCTTTTATTTAACTTGCAATGTATGTTTGTTCGGGTGAAATCTTGCAACTCAATTTCTTCAACCGATTGAGCTGAAATTTTGTATACACGTTCAGTTTGAATGACAATGCATGGTTAACTGTGTGACGTCATTCAAAATCCAACATGCCGGCACACTCAAGATGGCGGACTAGTTATACTCCTACAATATGGGTATCAAATTAAAGGGTTTGCTGAGAACAATACGAAATAATTAAAATTATTTTCAAATTAAAGCTTGTACCTAAAAGTTTTTAGGTTTTTCGAAAATTATTCTTACTGTGCCTTATTAAAACCAAGTTTAGAAACTTCTCAATACTCCACTAGGTAAATGGTGGAGCATAGCATTGTTGGCGACACGAATCCCAAACGGTCTTAAGGGTGTGTTTTCGTCTGCTTCCAAAAATGCTCATCACGCGCCAAAGTCATGTTTTAGTTACTATACAAGGTGTAGAACGATATCTACTTAACATTCAAATATTTTATACAATTTTAGTTTAATTGGAGAAAAATTAAAGCGTTGGTGGCTCAACCGGTAACGACTCGGTCCTCCTAACCAGAGGTGCCGGGTTCAAATCCGGAAGGCCAGTTTTTCGAAACTTACGTACATATTATGTTTACCGACTGCTTTAACGGTGAAGGAAAAACATCGTGAGGAAACCTGCACACGCCTGCGAAGAAACTCGAAGGTTGTGTGTTAATGTTAAGTCGACCAACCCGCACTGGGCCCGCGTGGTCGACTAAGACCCGATCGCCCTAATTCAGGGTAGGCTCGAGCCCTTCTGTGGGGACGTACATGAGCTGAGCTCATGTAAGTATACTATTTGCTTTTTCTACAATGTTGATTCATGTGTGCTCTTAAATTTTCCACTGTTCTCGTTATTACGATAATAATATTATTACTTAAACCAAGAGCTTTTTAATGAATAATTATTACTTTCAACAGCCCATTCATCAATGCTTTCATCATATTATCAGCCGAAAAACTTCCACTGCTCGACAAATGCCTTCCACAAGGATTTCCACGACGACCGGTCCTGCGCTGCCGCATCCAGCGACTTCCCACGATCTTTACCAGGTCGTCAGTCCACCGCGTGGGAGGCCAGCCCACGATACGTTTTCCGGTGCGCGGTCGTCAATCGAGAACTTGCTTTAGGTCTTTGAAGAAATATTAAAAAGTTACTAAATTTTAATTTTATTAGGCGTCTAACATAGTACAAACTTACTGATAATCATATCAAAATTAGGCTAACTTATCTATGACTAAACTTATTCTAGAGAAAACTTGAGGCTATTGTCAAAAAAAAAACGGCCAAGTGCGAGTCGGACTCGCGCACGAAGGGTTCCGTACCATTATAAAAATCACGTTCGCTAAAATATTTGTATATTTTAATTTAAATATTTATTTTTAAAGTGAATAACTAAATATTCTGCGAATATTTCAAGCGTCTACCTGTTGCCGTTATCAATAACCTTGTTATTGAAATATCAATGGCGCAGAAGGCCATTGACCGACCTGCCCCGTCACTGCACTGGATCACCATTGGACTTTTACAACCTGCAAGAGCATCTTGCTTTACTGCATTTTCATTGTATAATACCAACAACACTAACTTCAGGAAGTCATATTCCGAAGATTAGATACAGGACTGCTCTCAATTTTTATATAAGTCCACAAAATAACAATGCATCTTCGTCTTTATGTGTCACAACAAGCTTCGTGAGTTGGAAATCCTTAAACTTGCTGAACTTTTAAAATTTTAAACTTTAACTCTGCACTTCGGAATGACTATCCTTCTGCTTGGTTCCAGTAAAATCTGCCCTCTTCATTGTCACCAAGCTCGTTTAGCATCACAATGATTTCAGTTTTGGTCATTCTCCAGAACTTGCAGATCGTTACTTCTGAATATGGCGTTTCTGTTGCCATGTAGGTTGCTGGAAGCCGTTGATATAGGTGGCGTTGATGTAGTTGGTCACTCTTTCTTGTTCTGGAAGGACCACGTGGTTGTGGTCGAAGCGTAGTCTTTTTCCATACCATATATATTTGAGGTCTGCAGCAAATACACAGACCTCGAATGTTCCTTCTGATTTTGTATCCTTTATTTTTCTGTACTCAAAATATATTTCATGGAGTTTTCATTCATTAATGCGACGAAAACTTCATCGGTCAGATCTTTAAAATTAGTAAAATCTATTTTCAATATTTCACGAAGTGCAGAGTGCGGAGTTAATAGGTGTAGTCCATCGAATGAATCGCTCAAAGAGGAGTCTAGAGTGCGTGAGCGGGATCGTAAGATTTTTTTTCGGAAATATGTTCAGGATCTCTACTTCATAAACATACTAAAAGCCCTGGACACTAGGTGAAGAGGAGGAGTGGGGGGAGGGGGGCAAAGTGCCCATTTTTGTATTTTTCGCTTATATCTCAAAATCGGTGCGTTCTAGAGAAAAACTTTCAAAGAATAGTTGAAAGACCATAAAATTATCTACAAATAATACCTACAATATTTTTTGAAATGTTTTACTATTTTCGAGTTACACCTTTTCGAAAATGAGTATTTTTAAAATTTGCTGTTTTATAACATATTAGCTGGCCCGGCAGAAGTAATCCTGCCCAGTAAATATATCCTACACCTATCCTACCCTACCCCCACACAACATTTACTCTACATCGGATCATAAGTATTTAATTTTTTTATATACAGGGTGTAAATGTGCATTCCCGCCATATTTACAGAAGTAGTAGTTTATAATACTACAAATTGTTTCAGCATATACAAAAAATCTGATATTTGAAGGACTACGAGTTATGGTATGAAACTCTTTTGGAGTTCATGTAAGAATAAACCAGTTTTATGTAAGATCGCAGTGGAACAAACCGTACGAGAACATAACTGACAGACGCGAGCGGTTTCGACTAAACAGTTCATTCCTTCTTTCAATGATTCATTCATGCGTATAGCTGACTACACAGTCAGCTGATTTCAGATTTCCCTTCCTACTTTAGGAGGACCTACAAAAATACTAAATTTCCGCATTTACACTTTTATTACTTTGAGATAGCTGTGTAAAGTACTTTATGTGCGTTTACAGTATTTTTGGCGTAGTTAAAAGTCTGAAATCAGCATTACACATTATTGTTATTTACAAAAAAATACACAAATTTACAAAAACTTACAGTTTCAAACGCTGCCAGAACTCTTTCACGCAACACATCAACACTATCAATTTCTTCCGTGTACACTAAACGTTTCACGTCGCCCCACAAGCATTATGTCCCGGGTCGGTCTCGGACTGTTCGGAAACATTTCCACGAACATTTCACAGGCTTGTCGCAAACGGCTTGTTTGCAAGGCGGCGGCGCCAACGGCGATGCGTAAGCGTGGCGCAGAGGTCACTGAGCGAGAGTCGACTCGACTGTCATTCACTGCAGCGCGGCGGCAACTAAACTGATTGAACGCAGCCAAAGGGAAGACCGACTCGTTTGAACTATGCCGACACAGGCCGCCGCGCCGCGCTCCGCTGGTATTAGTGATGTACGCGGTCGATAAAATGTAGTGGTGCCAACGAAGTAAAAATATGAAATCATTAAAAATAATTAAAAAAAATAAATTATTTTTTTATTGATTCGTACTCAGCATCAGATGTATAGTTACCTCTGTAAATATGGCGGGAATGCAAATTTACACCCTGTATATTTATTTATTAAGGTACACCAACAGCACAAATGTTTCACATTCACAATATACAATTCATTAAGCTTATATTCTAATACATGTGCCTATTCGGGTATACACAGAATTCATACGCAATTAAAAAGAAACAAACTAAAAATAAATTAAATAAATTAAGGTTCATCATCGGGTTGTTTATGGTGTCCCACATGACTTTTTCATTCTTTTAGCTTGGGAGGGTCCTGGTTCTTCCTCTGTCATTTGTTCATCCTCATTGGTAGGCGTTTCTTGAAGCTCTTCATCATCATTATCGTCTTCTTCATTAAAAGATACGCCATTGAGGCATTTTCCTTCACAATGAAGGCATGCCGCTGAACAATTTAACATTGCTTTTCTGCATCCACATTTTCCACTACTGCAATCTTTGGTGCAGCGGCAAAAAATCGTTTGTAGTAGTGCCTCGGGGGCTGGTGCGTCTTCAGTTTTTATGGGCTCTAGTATGTTTTGTGTAGATTTCCATCCCCACACTTCTGGAGGCAGCTCGTTTCCGAGCCACTGCTGCACTTGGTAGTAAGTACGCCGGGAATGTTGTTTAGCTGCACTTTCAGTTGGTGGGAGTGAGCTAATGTCTGGCTTTAATTTGGCCACTGACCTCATAAAACACTGGAAGCGGTAATGGTTGAGGGAGGTTGCTTTAGTTGGAGCCCCATACCATTTTAAAAAGCAAACCTTCCCAGCCTCTTCAACCTCACTTTGAGTGGAGCAGGGGTTGTAAAAGGTCATGGACGCTTTTTTGATGACGTCAGATTTTAAGTATTGCTTTATGAAAGCCACCTTGCTTTTTCTGAATGTCGCAGATGTTGTGACGCAGCCGGTAAAAGAATGTAAAAACAAGACATGATTCAATCCTAGCTGCTGCATCTCTTGGCTGGATAGAGCAATACTTTTGGTTTTTCCTCTGCCGAAACTGTTTACTGGAGAATATGTTCAAAACGCTATAAAACAAAAGTTTTCAGCCAGTGCGTCCTACCCGTGATGACATACGGAGCCGAGACGTGAACACTGACAGTACGACTAGTCCACCAATGGAAGTAGCTCAGCGAGCTATCGAAACGAAATAATTCGCCAGAAAACTAAAGTCACATAGCCCATAGAATTAGCAAGCTGAAGTGGCAGTGGGCTGGTCATATATGTCGTTGATCCGATATGGCTGGCGGGGCTAACGATTTCTATAGTGGAGACCACGAAACGTAGCGTAGGACGTACTGTCACATCACAAGGTGGGATTACGACATTCGTAAGGTAGCAGGCAGCGACTGGAGGAAAGCTGAAGAACAAGCTCAGTTGCGAGCAATCGAAGAGGTGATGTAGGGTAGGGTAGGGTAGGGTAGGTGTAGGGTAAGGGTAAGGGTAGGGTTAGGGTAGAGTAAGAGTAGGGGAAGGGTAGGGGTAGGGTAGGTGTAGGGTGTATTTAGTGGGCAAGATGACGTCAGTCGGGCCTGCTAGTAAGTCATAAAACAGTAAATGGAAAAATACTTATTTTCAAAAAGGTGTAACTCGAAAACGGTAGGACATTTAAAAAAATGTCCTAAGTATAATATGTAGATAATTTTATGCTCTTTTAACTATTCTTTGAAAGTTTTTCTCTAGAACGCACCAATTTTGAGATATAAGCGAAAAACACAAAAATGGGCACTTTGCCCCCCTCCCCCCACTCCTCCTCTTCACCTAGTGTCCAGGGCTTTTAGTATGTTTATGAACTAGATATCCTGAACATATTTACGAAAAAAAATCTTACGATCCCGCACACGCACTCTAGAATTGGCTTATCCAATGGACTAGTGTGGATTTCATCGAATTGCAGGATCCACTGAAAGGTCACTTATAATGTATCAGTATTTAAAGGTTCCTTTTTTCCTTATTAGGCATAATTAATCACAAATGACGATTGGCTGACTACGTCATATTAATAAGGTAATTGAAATTGTATTTTTGATTAATAAAATAATATGTCATGCTACTCGTATTTGGCTTATCGTCACGTGAAAACCATAAATTGATTACAGTTAATGACTAAAAGTACAATAACATCGATTACAAAAAAAAAGAAGCAATTAATTAACTGTAGAAGAAAACACTGTAGTTAATACAGTTCCTCGAAATCGAGCTAAACCTATTACTGAAACTTACTCCTTAAATTCACCAAAAGTGACCTTATGTCTCATCTTTGTGATAAGGGGATCTTATAAAGCGTCTACACCACCACTCAGTACTCATTATCACAAAACCAATCTTTGTAGTCACTTATACGTGTAATAAAATCCAAAGTTCATTTTCTGCAATGGCTACTGGCCTAACAGCAATTATTGGAGCTGCCAAATTTTAGCAACAAGCCAGCCATGCGAAGTTCATCGAACTGATCTCTCGTGAGCATTGCGCCGTCATTGTCTTTGAAACACCAATAAACGGGAATTGCAAGAACTTTTAGAAGCTTATAAACAAAGACAAAAATCGGTTTCCGTGCTTTCCGTACATTTTCCGGACATTTCCCGTGTGGTTTTAACTAATACGAGTACTAGCAACGGAACAGACTACATAAATGCTAATTTTGTGAGCAGCTTCGACATGACAAATCTTGTGGCAGCGGAACAGCCGAGAGCGTCCACCTTGGTAAATTTTTGGTCCATGATTTGGCAAGAAGACTCTCAGGTATTATGCTGCTGACCAGCTTCGGGGAAGAATCACAACCGAACTATGTTCCGAAGGACTTTACAGTAAAGGAAGAAAGTATTCATTTGAAATTCTACTACACCGCGTCAATATTGAGTGTCACTCACAAATATACTGGAGAGATGAGAACGGTGAATGGTTTCAAGTATTTAGATTGGCCCGAAAATGAAGTTGATGCAATAGCTACCAGCCGATCTTCGCCATGCCCGATTGTTTTCTACGGAAAGGCCGATGTCGAAAGAACTGCGACGTTTTGTGTTACAGATTCCTGTCTTTATCAGCTAGTGTATACAGCATCTACATCTATTCCATCAGCAGTGCTGAAGACAAGGCAGCAGCGAAGGTTCAGCATGTTATCTCAAATCCATTGCATTTTTAGGATTCCGTACCCAAAGGGTAAAAACGGGACCCTATTACTAAGACTTGGCTGTCCGTCCGTTCTGTCTGTCCGTCTATCACCAGGCTGTATTTCATGAACCGTGATAGCTAGACAGTTGAAATTTTCACAGATGATGTATTTCTGTTGCTGCTAAACAAGTACTAAAAATTAGAAAAAGTGAAAAAATAAGGAGAGCTTCCATACAAAAAACGTGTTTTTTTTAAACATAAAAAACTAGCGCCATCTAGTTTGATGGTACGGAACCCAATGTGTGCGGTTCTGACTCGCACTTGGTCGGTTTTTATGTATCATGTCTTGCTCCACTTTCTACCTGCTATACGATCTGACATGGGAACATTTTTAAAACTACGCTTCCACTTTATGGCCAAAGACGCGTTGATAATAAACCTCCGAACTATTTTAAGTTTAGATTACGATTTAAAGTTTAGTGATTAAGGAAACCTATATTGTTTAAAAAAGTTTTTGCGGCAATGTACGGATCTTTAGGTACTCGTATGTTGTTTTGTTTACTTTAAGTTTTCAAGCGACTTCCAAGTAGGAGGAGGTTCTCAATTCGTCTGTATGTTTTTTTGTTTTTTTTTATGTTTGTTACTTCAGAACTTTTGACTGGGTGAACCGATTTTTATCATTCTTTTTTTATTTGAAAGCTAGTGCTTTCCGTGTGGTCCCATATAAATTTTATCAAAATCGGTGAAGTACTTTAGTAGAAAATTAACAAAAACCAAAAATAATAATGCAAAACTGTACTAATTTGTTGCGATGGAAGTCGGTTTTTTAACGTGTTTAGCGTTTTCAATTATTACTGCTCAATAAGTTATTTGAAATTTTTATTTAATCATCACGCGGTTATTTTCCCACATCACAGGGCAGTATGACGTGTTCGAGTAGTTATATATTTTAAAGGATACTTGCACGTGAGGTTGTAAATCCGCAAAATTTTTCGGCATCCAATATCAAAAAAATGTTTGATACACACAAGCAAGATCACTATTGAAGAAATTAGAGTTCTGAGTTGATATGAGAGTCACAAATCAACAGTTTTCATAATTTCCGTGAGCATGGATCTCAAAAGTGTTCCCAATTTTAGCAAACTATGACAGGAAAAAGACTCTCTAATAGTTCGATCTTATTTACACGCCGCCGACTGGAAGCAAAATAGATAAGACTTAATCTGAGCTTGGCCCCGGCCTTGGTAAAACCCAGACTATTAAATAACAAGATAAGCATATTATTGTGCGACAATTATTTTGCCTATTAGCAATCATGTGTCAGGGGGGTTTTGAGCGCTCAGATTCACATGCAGTTTGTAGTTGAAAACAAAATATTTTAAACTTTTTTGAGTTTGGAATTTTCATCTTCTATATTAAAATAATTTCTGTTATCAATATTTGGTCGCATGTTCTCTTGCAGCAATAACAGCACGACATCTCTTGAGCATGGAATTTGCTCCCATGCTGTAAAAGCTGTGTCGATCAACGTTTGATTTACGCGTTGTGGCCACTGTCATCTTCACTTAGTACCACAAATTATCGATTGGATTTAAATCCGGACTGTACGGGGGCCAGTTCAAAACTGTCATAGACTGGTTTCTTAAGAAGTCTTTTACTACTTTTGCAGTGTGTTTCGGATCATTATCCTGTAGGAAAGTCCGAATGACCGGTAAAATCTCGGCATAGGGCAGCATGGTCTTTTCCAAAATATTCTTGGACTGAAATTTATCCATATTGCCTTGTGTTTTCATGACAGGTCCAACACCAAGTCCTGAAAAATAGCTCCATATATATACTTTGATATTTCCACCTCCATGTTTGACTACTTTCTTGGTGTACTTTGGATCCATGTCTTTGTTTGGGGGGCATCTAACATATTGTTTTCTGTCAGAATTAATCATATTTCAAAAAACACATTTTCCATTCTCGTTTAGTCCAGTTTTCATATTTTTAGCAAACGCTAATCTTGCTTCAACATTTTGCTTTTTAACCGACCTCAAAAAAGGAGGAGGTTTCTCAATTCGACCGTATATAATTATTATTTTTGTGTATTCGCGGATAACTTCGCTGTTTATGATGATTTGATGATTCATTTTTGTTAGAAATGAGATATCACAAGGGTGGTACCATGATAAGGAAACCAGGATCTGATGATGACATCCCAGAGAACTCGAGGGGAACCTTAGTTTCCTGTTTGAAGTCGTTTTTTTTTGTTCAAAATTATTCAAAAGTGGCACCCATCGGGACACTCTACAGTACAAATTTGCCTCACATAGTCTCCGTCTTATTGTTCCTACAGACACACCCCTTGACCCTCCTCCATCAAATAATTCCGAACGAATCAGTTCTGATCTTTTGAACGGTTCTTTTTCCTTGCAACACTATCTTAGA
Organism: Coleophora flavipennella; assembly: GCA_947284805.1. Lineage (NCBI taxonomy): Eukaryota > Metazoa > Arthropoda > Insecta > Lepidoptera > Coleophoridae > Coleophora > Coleophora flavipennella. The sequence goes on from OX369253.1 coordinate 4,689,652, forward strand.
CGTCCCGCGCAGTAATTTTCCTAGATCCCAGTTTTCTTAGTACGTTCTCGGTCGTTATAAACTTCTTGAAATATTTATAGCATTCATAGCCATGTCTCTAGAACAGAACAAGTGGTTTGCGATTTTTCTGTATGGCCAACCTTTGTTATGAAAGTTCAAAATAATCTTTTCAGTGGACGAATTGCAACTATTGTTTTTCTCCTATATTGATTGGTTTAAAAGTATAAATTTAAATGAAAAAAGTTAAATGTTATAAGTAATGTCGACCTTTAACTTAAATACGCGGCAAAAAAAAGATGTGTGGCACTCGGGGACTGCCGCGGTAAGGCTATTGCATAGCATTTTTATCAACTTATGCAATTATAATTATTTATTTATTTTTTATTCATGCAGTATTTACCAGTACCATATAGTCCTTGGGGCGCGGGATGTTTATGTAATAAATTAACACTTAGAAATTTCATCATCATCATCATCATCCGCCATCATCAATCGCCTTCACCAATCGCCATCATCAATCGCCACCATCAATCGCCATCGTCAATCGCCATCGTCAATCGCCATCGTCAATCGCCATCATAAATCGCCATCATCAATCGCCATCATCATCATCATCATCATCTTGATGGATAGATATATGGCACTGTAAGTTTTTTAGAACTCACAAAATATTTTTTTTGGGGTGTCAGGTTTTATTTTCGTTACAAAATTTCTTGATTCGGTCCCCTCGAAGCCCGCGATAAAAGCTATTACAATAGTTTAAAAAAGAAAACAGAATATAGTTTTTTTTAAAATTCAGAACATAGCTTCAGTTGTCTTTAATTAGCTGGCCAGCTACAAGCACGTCAAAAAAGTTCGTGTTACGTTCCCGTAGTGAGCAGTCTCAACTACTGGGACACAACTAATTTTTGTCCCTCATTTTAAGAACACAACGTCATTTGTGGTTTCATAACAATTGCATTAGATTTAATACCTATTTCAGCTAATGGCTGTACCATAATTAAGTTTTTTGTGGTCAATTAAGTGACCACCACTGTTTAATAATCCTAGAAGATTGACGAAAAAGACCTTCAAATTACGATGGCTGTTTAAAGGACCCTATGAGGTTTTACGCGGACTTAGTCTATATAATTACTAGCTGTTTCCCGCGGCTTCGCTTGCTCACATCCCGTTGAAAAAATACTTGTGACCTTCTTGCACCGGGGTGCGATATATTGATGCCCTTTCGCTATTACGATGTTGTTATAATTACATATATTGTTTGTGAACATATTATTTTGTGACTTGCAACACGAAAGTTGTCAATAAAATTATTACCTATATTGTGTTTCATTGTAGTACATACCTACTTACATTTATTTCAAAACAAACAAAATGTATTTTATCTATAAAATAATAATAAAAAATGTTCAACCATGTTAAAAAGCCGACTTCCATCGCAACAACTTAGTACCATTTTACATTATTATTTTTTGCCTTTAATAATTTTTTTTGAAAAGTTCTACACCGATTTTGATAAAATTTATATAAGACCCACTTGGGAGCATCTATCGAATGAAAAAGGAATTGTGAAAATAGGTGCGCGATCTGTGCAGTTATCGCGTAAAAAATACCCAAAAAAATATAAAGTCGAATAGTGATGACGACAGCATCAGAAATAAATTATTAAAAATTGCCCTCCTACTTAAACTTCGGAAAACCTTACTCGTTTTGTTTTCCATCAAGTCTTCGATTTTTGATTCACCAAAATCACAAAATGACGCTGCTAAACTATGACGTCACACCTAGGTATTTCTTGCATTTTTAGAACAAAATTTCGTTTTTGACAGGTAATAAAAAGTAACTCAGATGACTAGCATTCGTCATCTCTATTTAGAACTTCCTCCTTTTTGAAAGTCGGCTGAAAATAATTTAAAACTTTTGGCTTGCCGATGGTGGCTAACACTGATTTAGAAACATCCATAGTAGTTGTTTTAATTGCTTCAACAAAGTGTCCTCCGGCCGTAGCTCCACTACCACCGCTGAATACTAAGTTGCCTTGTAATTTCCAACTCTGCAGCCTTTGTCGCAATTACAACACATAATGTTACATGGGCCGTTTCCGCAACAACCACCGATTACTGGCGCATTTTTTCCGTCACTACATATGCGGCCCCAATGCTTGTGATCGAAAGAGGGGCAACAATTTTTCGAGATGAAATCCCAAGTAATTGCTTCGGCAACACACACAAGCAAAACGATAACTCCGATGTATTTCATATTGACACACGTGTTGAACTTGACACTAAAACGACCGCCAAGTTGTAGTAAAATTAATCTTATGTAGTATATCAGAGTAGTAGTAATAGATCAAAAATATGAGACGGAATTGATGTGGCGATTGTGCCGAGCAGTATTTGTACTACTCTTCTGTACCCACCAAATTATAATCTTTGTATTTAACATTAGCAAAATGTTATGATCTTTTTGCTATGTTTTTAAAAGGTTACAATGGTTATAGATGAAAACAACCTAGTGTTGACTTAAAAGAATTAGGCACTCATGCTGTGCCTACCTAATTTTGATACTGCTTGATGTACCTGCTTGATATAATAATAGGGGATCGGACTGCAGGTCATTTGAGTAAATTTTTTTGATCTGTCAAAAACGAAATTTTGTTCTAAAAATGTTTGAAATATGTGGGTAGTGGGTAGGAAATATGGGTGTTCTAAAAATGTTTGAAATAAGTGACGTCATAGGTTTTAAGCGTCACTGACGAACTTATTTTGTGACTCGGTGACTCAGTGGTTAGTGCCCTTGACTACTGATCCGAGGGTTGTGGGTTCGATCCCCACCCAGGGCAAGCATTTGTGTGATGAGCAGATTTGTTTGCTCTGTGTCTGGGTGTTAAATATCTATATATGTATGTATTTGAACGTATATAAGTATGTATATCAGTCTCTGGTAACCATAACACAGGTCATCCTACTTTGGGGCCAGATGACCATGTGTCATTTGTCCCAGAATATTTATTTATTTATTTGAATAATTAAAAACTGAAGACGTGATGCAATAACATAAGAAGTAAGGTTTTTTGAAACTTCAGGAGGAGAGCAATTTAGGAAATCATATTTCAGATTTAATTTTTGATGCAGTCCGATTCCCAATTATGCACTTTTGACTGTGCTCCTAAAAGGTTATATTTGGAATAGATGAAAACAATCGAGTATTTACTCAAAAAGACAAGATACTCTTGCTGTAACTTCCCAATTTTGATACTATGTACTTGATAAAATATGCACTTTTTGCTATGTTCTTAAAGGGTTACATTTGGAATAGTTGAAAACAACCAAATGTTTACTCAACAGGAATATTTACTCTAGAATAGTTCAAAATAACTCGATGTTTACTCAAAACGACTTAAGTACTCTTACTTTACCTAACCAATATAAAAACTTTGTACGATGTATTTAGTACTTTAAACACGACGATAGAATAGGGGATCTTACTGCTAGTCATTTGAGTTACTTTTTATGATCTGTCAAAAACGAAATTTTGCTCTAAAAATATTTGAAATACCCACAAGTGACGTCATAGATTTTTAGTGTCATTGACAAACTTATTTTGTGAATTTGATCAATTAAAAATTGAAGACGTAATAGAAATCAAAACAAGTAAGGTTTTTTGGAAATTCAAGGGGGGGGGCAATTTTGAAAGTCATATTTCATAATTTATTTTTGATGCAGTCCGATCCCCTATTTGTGAAATATTTAAGTTAAAAATGTAAATTTATTATGTTTATTTAATGACAAATAAAGATAACTATACTATAGGATAGCATGAGGTAAACTGTAGGAACAATTATTCGTTGTGTAAATATGTTAATAACGTTTATGGATAAAAATAAGCTCAGTTCGGCCACCTTTAAGGCTAAAACGAATAAGTAAGCCCAGATAGTTTATGAGTTATTCATGTTTCAAATTTAAACTTTAAACCTAGTTTTTTCGTCCTAGGTTTACTGTAATTTCTAAATAAAGTTGTTTCTTTCGTAGATGTTATTAACCAGAATAAGATTTAGGCATAACAAATAGTTAAAAACTTAGGGATCTAGGTGTTTAGCTCACAAAAGTCGCAGACCAATTGAAAGGCTACGCGGGGAGCTCCTGATGAGAGCTACCGCTTAGGGAGTTAAATTTTTTTGTGCTAGCGAGGGGGGGTTGTGTCAATTGAAGATTGACGCCATCGGTTCCTCCTCCCTGAGCTGCCTGGAGACAATTCAGGTTGGCTGAAATTTAACCGGAAAGATCAGACAGTATTTATGTCCATATAATATAATTTGGACCATATAACTAGATAGTTCGAATGGCGGGGTATATTCCGCTGCCTCTCGAATTAACGGATTAGGGACTTGAAGAAGTTTTCGGAGAGGCTTTTAATGAACTGTTGAGTAGTCGGTAAGTCCAAGTCTCGGTGTAGATCTGCGTTTCTGACGCACCAGCGGACGTTAAGCGCTCTACGACAGAACAGGTATTGGACAACTTGAATTTTGTATAAGTTTGTTTTGGGGGCGCTTGCGCAAAGACGGAGACCCCGTATGTCATTACCGTTCGGATGCAAACCTTAAAGAGTGTTCGCCTATTTGAGGGGGACATTTTGCTATGTCTACCTAGCATCTGTTAAGACGGCCCACTCTTTGGATGTGGGGTCCAAAAGTGAGTTGGGGTTCGAGGGTGACTCCTAAGTATTTGCCAGGAGACAGAAGTACCCATGGATTGACTGTTCGGGGTAATGGATCCTACGATGGAAATCAAAGCGAGCCGTGGATCTTTTGCTCGGGTTCACTTCGATTCTTCATTTCCTAAACCATTTGCCTAGCTCGTCAACTAAGAGTTGGATTTTGCTTTATTAGTGGTGATAAATGTGGCCTCTTTACGTAGAGGGCAGTGTCGTCCGCAAAGAGGGAGAGCTATACTCTTTTTTGCCGGAAGGGGATGTCATTTGTTTACAGAGTGTACAAGGTCGGGGAGAGTACGGATCCTTGGGGACCCCGGATTTAATAGGACGCGGAGAGGAAAGTACCCCTTAGTGTATATAATTGGAATTTGCGGTCTTGGAGATAGCACTCCACTATACGGACGAGTCGGTCGGGTAGGTCTAAGTGATAGAGTTTGTATATGAGTCCCGCTTGCTAGACCTTGTCGAAGGCTTTGGCCACGTCGAAGAAAACAGTGACTGTCTTCTCGTGTTTGGGATAAAATCCGTTCAGTATGTATTCTACTATGCGGTGCACTTGTTTTGGGCACGAGTGCTTGCCTTGAAACTCAAACTGGTGGTTAATTATGGGATGAAGGATATGTATCTTTATCCCAGTAAGTATCTCTTTCGAGTATTTTCCCCATGGCCTTGAGGAGGCTTAGGGCGATGGTTAGAGGGGACGTTAAGGGGTTTGCCTGGCTTTGGGATGCCTATCACTATCGCTTCCTTTCATGCTGTCGGGAAGTAACAGTGGTCAAATCAGGCGTGTTTGTGTTTTAGGGCTTGGTTAAAAATTCCATTTGCGCAGGGGGTTTTATTTGGTTCAAGAGTTCTGATTATAGTCTGTATTTTGTCTGTGGATACTGAGATGGGGTCCGCGGTTAGGGGGATTGAGTTCCTGCTACGGAACTCCTCTTCTATTGTTTGGATATGGCCGGTTTCACACTCTTACTCGGTGTCAGCAGATCGTTTGTATGTAACAGGAAAAGAGTAGCGGAAAAAACAGACCCCTGAGGCACCCTGGCATTGATTGACAATAGGTCAAAGGAGCAACCATCAATGACTACTCGAATAGACCGTTCCCTCAGGAAATCAGATATTCAGTTACACAAGCACATTGGCAGTTCGTATGATGGAAGTTTGCCAATAAGGCTAGCGTTAAAAGCCTCGGTTAAAAGTTTAAAGGCTTCGATATGTCAAGAGACACGGCGAGGCGAGAGCCTCACCGTGATTATCGATGGCCTCACCCCATATATGCGTATAGCATACGCTAGAAGATTTCCAGTTGACTGACCTTGACGAAAATTGTATTGTCGAGCACTAAGGAGGTCATCGTCTTCTAGGGATGCCAGAATGCGGCTTTTCATTTCAATACACTCTTCATAATCTTACAGATAACAGAGGTGATAGCTATGGGGTGGTAATTGTCCGAGTATGCACGACTGCCTTTTTTAACACAGGCTGCACGTTGGCGAGCTTCCAGGACTTTGGGACTATACCTTTTTTAAGAGAATATCAGTACAGACGTGTCAGAACAGGAGACAACTCAGGAGCGCAGTTCTTTAGGTCATCGTCTTCTAGGTATGCCAGAATGCGGCTGTTCAATACACTCTTCATAATCTTACAGATTACAGAGGTGATAGCTATGGGTTGGACGAGTCTGCACGACTGCCTTTTTTAAGTACAGGCTGCACGTTGGCGAGCTTTCAGGACTTTGGGACTTTATCTTTTTTAAGAGAAAGTCAGAGCAGACGTGTCAGAACAGGAGACAACTCAGGAGCGCAGTTCTTTAGCACTACAGCTGGTATACCGTCAGGTCCACTGGCTTTGTTCACATCTAGATTACGAAGTGTTTTGAGTACCTCCTTATGGCGGATACGAATAGGGGCATAGTAGAAACACAAGGAGGTAACTGTGGTGGTATACTATTCGCTGTATCTAGACGTGAGTTTTCGGCAAACATGGAGGCAAACAGGTTTGCCTTGTCAGTTGCCGTGTGAGCCAGCGTTCCATCGGGTTTCATCAGCGGAAGCAAAGACGAGCGTAAAACACCCAGACATAGAGTAAACAAACCTTTTCGTCACACGAGTAAGGCTAGCGTAAGAATCAAACCCACGACACTCACTAACAGTCAGGAACGCTAGCAATTACGCAACTGGGTCAGTCAGTAAAAAAACATTTATATATACTATATAGAGGAAAGATTTCATAGTATTTTTGTTTGAATAAGCTCCGAAACCACTGGACCGATTTGATAAATTCTTTCACTGTTGGAAAGCTACACTATCCGCGGTTGCTATGGGCCATATTATATTTTCAAAAAAATAGGGATCCTTACTAAAACTCTAATAATGTAAACCAAAGGTGTACAAGACAACTAAAAATTTTCGCATTATCTACAAAAAGTAGTGTCGTGTAGTGTGTAGTGTGTTGTGTGCGGTGTAGTGTAGCGTAGTGCAGTGTAGTGCAGTGTAGTTTAGTGTAGTGTAGTGCAGTGCAGTGAAGTGTTGTGCAGTATAGTGCAGTGCAGTGCAGTGTAGTGTAGTGTTGTGTAGTATAGTGTTGTGTAGTGCAATGCAGTGTAGTGTTGTGTAGTGTACTGTAGTATAGTGTTGTGTAGTGTAGTGCAGTGTAGTGTAGTATAAGGCGGTACGAAGTTGTCACTTATAAAGCGAATCTTTTTGTGTTACTAAAACTTAACAAGGCTATAACTGAATAATTGTAATATTAAGATACCTCAAACAAAACCCGTCGTCTAGAATATTAATTTGCGTAGGTAACCCGAGTTTTGTAATAAAATGTAAACAGATCAAGATATTATTATTTTTAATAGTTTAAATCTATAATATAATAAAACTGTAACGGGGCCGTGTCTGTACATGAAATATTTTTGGAAAATAATAACTGTGGTGGACATGACTAACGATACAAAGGCCAAAACAACAACTTTTAGAATTTTTGTCTGTCTGTCTGTCTGTCTGTATGTTCGCGCATCACGCAAAAACTACCAGGCTGATTTTGATGAAATTTTGTATGGTGGTTCTTTTTAGCCCGGGTTAACATAATATAGGATACTTTTTATCCCGGATAATTCAAGAGTTCCCGTGGGAAAATCAAAAGTATTCATTTATAGAATGGCTCACCACGCAAATGTGGTTTGACCTATTACAATCAAATTTTACACGTTGATACCTATATCGCGAACTAAAACTGGTACATTGTGAATCCCAAAAAAAATTAAGGGTCCCTGCAGGAATGCAAAAAATTGTATCTTTAGAATGGCTCAACGTAACAATATCAAACCTTTACATTGGGATAGGGGTTTTTCGATATTAGCTACTCATACCACACATTATAATCATAGCAGCAGAATGTCAATAGATGGCACTGCAGGTATAATAAAACGCGCTTAAGTTGTATTAAAACATTAACATATTATTGCATACTTTTAAGTGGATTTCTTTTAAGTATTTTTCAGCATAGTACGCTACTTTACACAACTAGAACTCTGGAATTATGGCACGTAGCGATGTGTTTAAAGGACGAACAGATAGATATTTTTTTACACATTCCAATCGTGTAAAAAAAATTAAAAACACATAAGTCGAGTTTAGCATCTTTTAATAGAAGGCATAGATATGGGAACTCTTTTGACGGCGGCTATTTGCGTGTGGCTGTTGCTCTCCGCCTGGGCTGCAATATCTGTGAACCTGATCAATGTATTTGCCGGTCCACGGTGGAGGCAATTGGCCATCACGCACTGAGTTGCGGTCGTTGTTTGTGAAGATTCCCACGTCATCAATTCCTTAATGACCTCACTCGGAGGGCACTGGTCTCGGCCAGATGGAAAATTCCATCCTTGATGCAGCTGCCGGGCTTAAGTCGATGTGATGGCAAAAGGCCGGACGGTTTAAACAGGTGCCATGGCAGAGAGAAACGTGCCTGCTTTGGGACGCCACTTTTTCTTCCTCAACCTCACCCGTACTGCTGCTTAATTTGCGGCGAGAAAGAAGCATAGTAAGTACTCGGTCTTGGAGGCAAATTACTGCTTTGTGCTGCTGGTCTGTGAGACAACCGGCTGCTGAACCCCCTCGAGACGCCTTTGCCTTAATTAAGCACATTGGCCGTCGTCTTCAAGAGAGGAGATGTGACGCCCGCTCCGGGTCCTACCTGCTGCTAAGGTTGTCTATTGCCATCCAGCGCGGCAACAAGAAGTGCGTCATGGGCTCCTTGGGAGCTGATACGACTCGAGAATTTGACCCATATTAATCTTTTTAGGAAATTTTATTACTAGATTGATATAATGATTTGAATTAGTTTTTTGATAATATAGGTATATGTGTTATATCATCATATTAGTTTATATACATCCCCACTGAGGGGTTCGACCTGCCCTGAGTTAGGGCGATCAGGCCTTAGACGATCACGCGGGCCCATTGCGAGCTTCGAGTTTCTTCGCAGGCGTGTACAGGTTTCCTCACGATGTTATCCCTCACCGTAAGAGCGTCGTATAAATAAACGTACATACGAATATGAAATCGATATTCGTATATACATTGGTAAGTGGCAGAATTCGTACCACGGCCTTCCGGACAGGAGGTAGTGGCACTAACCGTTACACCAACGACGCTCTATATGATATTTAAGATTTAGAAATCCTTACTTAATATTATAAATGTGAAAATGTGTTTTTTTTTGTTTGTTACCTATTCACACTTCAACACCTCTACCAATCTTGATGAAATTTGGCATGCAGGTACCCTGTATCACTGGGAATGAAATAGACATATTTTATCTGTGGAAATCATTATAGCCAGATGCAATTTCTGAGGAAACTAAAACAATACTCTTAGTTCGTTAAGTTAAAATCGCAACGAAAAAATGGATTGGTGTGATTTTTAGCACAGAGATGAGGTGGAAAATGATATAATTTACTTACAAGTATATCCTGACATTGTTCCCAAAGGAATCTGGGGACAACTGTTTTCTACGCTCGAGCACGTCGGCAACTCTTTATTATACTGTGACGTCGGTGGCGTCGCAACGGAGCAACGGATTAAAGTGATTTTTTGTATAGAATTTGTTGAGGTGGTAGGAAGTGACAAAGACTGCTAATCCGAATAGCCCGATACAGTTCCTGAGGTACCTGGAGAAAACTCGTGTCCACACTTGCGAGCTGTTTGCCGCTCGCGCACCACTCACCTTCAAAAAGAGTCATAAAAGCTATGTCCACGTGGGCGAAGCCGCGGGCAAAAGCTAGTATTCAAATATAAATATATTTAATACAGACCATTGTAACGGAATGTTATAGTTACCCCAAATGTCAATCGTATACGTGTGTGTGTCACCTTTTGATAGGGGAAAAGCACTGCAGATAAGGGTAAGTATAAATAATAATTAAGAACTCTCGGTTTTAACCAGTTATTTCAAAACAATTGTAGTGAAGAGACGTCTTGGATTCATTTTTTTAGCGGTAAGTCTTTCTTTGAGTAAGTTTTTGTTGATGATTATGTCGGTAAGATTCTTTTATCAGTAAGTTTGTTGCAAATAAAATGTTTTTCATCTTATACAGGGTGTAACAAAATTGGTGTAGGTCCCATTAACTGGGGGTTCTACTCGTCATACTGAACAACTTGCTCCAAGGAACCCATAGTCAAGTCTCAAAAAAAAATTAGACCCTCCATACTAAAATGCAAAAAACCGGTTGATCAGCTAATAGATTTATATGAAGAGTAAAAATTTTTTTTACGTTTTCAGCAAACTCGTAGAACAAAAGTTGTTCAGTATGATGATGTCCAGTTAACGGGACCTACACCAATTTTATTACACCCTGTATAGCCGTTCTATTCAACCGATTTTAGAGATCAGGGGGATGGTAAATTTTCGTCTTCTTTCATAAATAAAATCAAAAATATTTATTTTACAAAAATAACAATAATATATTTCAGATCCTCATAACGAGCCCTTTCATTTGATATATTATGACAAAGTAAGGTTTGCAAAACTTTTTTTTAAAATTTCCTCATTTTTACCCCAAAAAGGAACCTTATTAAAAAAAAAATACTCTGTACATCTGTGTTTGGGTCATAGGATTACACCATCCTACCTAATTTCATCAGATTTGGTCCAGTAGATTCGGAGCAAATTGGCCATGACAGACGGAAGGACAGACAGACAGACAGGCGCACGAGTGATCCTATACGGGGTTCCGTTTTCTTTGTTGTACGGAACCCTAAAAATTAATGTTGGACCGGAGACGCGTTGGGACGGTAAAATAATGAAAGAAGCTCCTTTCTAGAGCTTTTGTATTTTTTGTAATGACTATTTTATGATTTTTAAATAGTACTTATTATCTATTCTATTGTACATTCTTACCATTGCAATGTTTACGAAATATAATGCGAGCCCGGCCGGCCATTACATCCAACTGACATCACTTAACTTTGGCCGTTATAAAAAATACTTGTAAAAAATAATGTACATATTTTAATTTGGACCGGAGACGCGTGGGAACGAAGGTATTGACTGAGCTTTTTTCTAGAGCTTTTGTCATTTTTGTAGTGAGTAAGTTATGCTTTTTTTACTAAGTATTATCTATTCTCTTTTATTATTATTTATATTCACAATTGGCAAGCCCTTGGCATCATCTCACCTGATCGTAAGTGACGATGATGCCAAAGAATTACATTACAATGTTTATGAAATATAATGCGAGTCCGTGCCGGCCGTTCTATCCAACAATTTGCTCAAATTGTATTAAATAATTTTGAACAATAAAAAACCGACTTCAAACAGGAAACTATGATTCCCCCCGATTTCTCTGGGATGCCATCATCAGATCCTGGTTTCCTTATCATGGTACCACCCTTGGGATATAAAAAAAGAATCATCAAAATCGGTTCATAAACGACGAAGTTATCCGCGAACACACATAAAAAAAAAATATACGGTCGAATTGAGAAACCTCCTCCTTTTTTTAAGTCGGTTAAAATTGGTTCTGCGAAGCAGCACAGTTCCTCCTCGTTAAGGAAATTAGTTCATTAATATAGATATGTTTGCGAAATCAATTTTCGAATACGACTCGGCTGGGCAGCCTTTGGGAAACTTCACGTCTCAACTACTGCAGTCTCTAAAAACCAAGGTCTTTAACCAGTATTAGTTACCACTGTTCACATGTGGAACCGGAAGTCGTCACTTCCTATGACTCTCATACGAAAACTCAAGATCACCAAAAGGGCGATGGAGCGTGCTTTGCTCGGAATTATCCCCACCCGATCAAATTATAAACGAGGAGCTACGTAAGAGAACCATACTTCTCAGAATTTCTAAACTTCAGTGGTAGTGGATGGGGCCATAAAGTTCTCATGTGGTGATCACGCACCGGAAGACGTAGCGTAGGAAAACCTCCCATTCGTTGATCCAATGACCATGTGAAGATCACGGGAAGCCGCTAAATGCAGGCAGCGTAGGTCTGTTCGTTGTGGATATCTTTAGGGGAGGCCTTTGTCCAGCAGTGGCTGCTATCGGCTGAGATGATGATGATGATGTTGGGTTTACGTGTAAACAAAGATAATATAAGTTTTAATCAGGTGTTAGTCGGCCTTTATAAGCAGTCGGTTTAATGGCCTCCGTGGTTAGTCCATTCGCTTCACACCAGGAGGTCGCGGGTTTGATTCCCGGTGCGTTCAACTTGTAAGACTTGGTTTGTTTGGTGGTAGGGCATTTTCTAAGCCTGCCTGGCTATCTACCACCATCTTATCTAAGTCTTGCCGCCAAACATCATTGTTAACAACATTGATTTTGTGTTCCGGCTTGAACATAAGATAGCCATATCCCCATTGCTTTGGGGAATCTTGGTAAGCAAGCTTCCATCTTCGGCATCATCGTCACTTACTATCAGGTGAGATGATGCCAAGGGCTTACCAATTCAGAATAAAAAAAAAGTGAACATTAAGTTTGCTATTCCTGCTAAGTCGTCCTCCTTTGTTAGGATTTAAGATAATAATATAAAAATAATTAATTACGATATTTTCTTTTACAGGGAACTAAAAATGTTTTTCAAAGTTATGCTGCTCATTGCGCCAGTTTTGGCTCGTGGTATAAAAATCCAGATCCAGCCGTCAGCCAAAAATGGCGCATTTGTAGTGCAAACATCTGGCTCCCATGATACGATTATAAGCGATAGCGACCGCTCTGCCTTTCAAATAGATGACACTCAGCTCAAACGCGCCATTTCATTGTATAATGGAGGTAACCCCACTAACGTCTACGTAAGAAGCCCTACTCCTTGGAACGATCTTTACACGACTTGGAACTGGGGGCAAATTAAACGGACTATCACAGCGACTTCAGCCAAAATAATCAGAAACAGTTATTGTGCACGTAAACTCATTTCTGAATATGAGTTCATCAACAACAGCTCGATCAAAGCATTCAAAAACGAGAATCTCACGAGTAACGTTGAAAATACAGTGTCGCACACTTGGACCAATGCTGGAGAATTAATAGGTGGGTTTTCAGTGGATTATGCGATTCACGGTCCATCAATGTCATTGTTGTATTCTAACACCTGGGGTAGCAATTTTAATGGCTCCCGAACTGTTACATTTGCACCATCTGAAGTCCATGTGGAGGTAATGCCTGGACAGACAGTGACAGCCAGTTTAAAAGCTCTAGCATGCACAATGAAGATCGAAGTTAATTACGTTGCCAAACTAAATGGTGATGTAGCGAGCAACTTTGAAATTCGATTTGAAGGTCACCATTTCTTGGCATACAATATCAATGCTATATTGGAAAAAGCGAATCTGCCTCGAGAAATTGAGGCAAAGGAAATAATTAATGTTAATTTCTTTAAGAATGGCCATATTATTGTTAAAGATAAGAAGTCTAATGTGGTTAGTTTAAAGCAGCTAGTGGGTATCCGTTCTTAAGTTAGCCTTATCAAGCAAATATATTGTAAAATAAATAATAATTCTATATTAAATCATTAAAATTCTAGTTTTATAATTTTTATTTATTTCTTTTATTTTTACTTACGAACACAGCGAACTGACTATGGGTCTATTTGGAAAAGTAATTCAGTATTTGAATTATTAGCAATCAAAAATTTTATCTGTGGATTAGCTGAACTTAATTGGTATGTCGTGGAGCTCGAAAACGTAAACAGCAATGTCTCTGAGCTACATTAATTTCAACTTGATACCTCTAGAAGTTGTTCCTGAGAAAACGAGTCTTGACAGAAATACAAACAGACGGACAACGAATTAAGTGATCCCGTAAGAGTTCTTCTTGAGGAACGGAACCTTAAAATAGCTAAAATGAGTACAAACATTACTAACGTAATCATATTAGCCGAAAGACGCCCACTGCTGGACAAAGAATAGAATAATTTTTATTTTAAATCATAAGATATTCATAATTAAATAGGTTAGTAAAAACACATAATTTATAGGTAAGTAACACGGAAGCAAATAAAAATACCTATTCAAAGCTTATGCTTTGGGGCAAAATGGATAGTTACTAGGGATGCAACGATACTTCTATTACGATCCGATACGAATGACGAATGCATCGTAATAGCTACGACGATAACGAATGCATTACGATTAATTTATTTACATTTAATAAAAGTATTAAAGCAGGACAATTGAGCAATATCAACATAAATTTATTTTTATATGATAACTAGCTGTCCCGGCGAACAACGTACCGCCTTACATTACATTACACTGCCCTACCATACCCTACCCTACACTACCCTACCCTACACTACCCTACCCTACACTACTCTACCCTACACTACACTACCTTACCCTACACTACCCTACCCTATACTTTCCTACCCTAAACTACACTACTCTACCCTACACTACACTACCCTACCCTAAACTACCCTACCCTACACTACCCTACCCTACACTACCCTACCCTACCCTACATACACTACACTACCCTACCTTACCCTACGCTACCCTACCCTACCCTACACTACCCTACCCTACCCTACACTACACTACCCTACCCTACCCTACATAAGAACCTTCTCCAGACAATAACGAACTCGACAAAAAAAGAATTAGCGAATTCGGTCCAGCCGTTCTCGAGTTATAGCGTCAGGAAGGAAAACCCGACTTATTTTTATATATTAGATTTACCATTTTTGTGTTATAATTACAATTAATTACTGATATTTTTTTATTGAGTAAACATAAAATCCTCCTCGCGATATCTCTGCTTTGCAGTAATTACAAACAGCTTTATTTTGTGTACATATTTGGTGAGCCTTTAGAAAAATGCTTGCATATCTTACTGTGTTCGTGCCGTTTGGGCATGCTCTTATAATATTTTTCAATAGGAATTTATCAAATTTCACATAAATTTGCACTAGAAAAGAAATAGTAAAAAGTCGCGCGTGACGTCCAGTACTTCATACAACGGGCCAGAATTGACATTTCAAAAAAAGAATGACGGAACAAACAAAATGGCAGGGAAATCCTATACGTTTGACAACCAAACTGTAACCAATCTGTATCAATATGGGTGACGAGGGGGTGAGGTCGCAATCTAGAGAGCGGCAGAGATGTATGTTAGTACTAATGTAATGTACCTTGCCTTGGCTCTATTTAAAACTACCTTGCTTAGATAGGTGACTCAGCGTAATTTTTATTTGATTCAATTCAAGAATTTCTAAACATAAATTGTAAGTCTTATTTTCTAAATAAATATGATACCTATATTTATTATTATTAATTATATTCAATAATATGTAAGATATGTGTCATGTGTTATAATTTCTTATATAATGTTTGCATGCTATATTTTATGACTGAATTGGCGCTCTAAATTTATGCAGCTATAACATAATGTAATGTTACCTAATTGAAGGCGAATAAAGATCATTTCATTTCTACTGCAAATTACTTATGTTACATAAGAGCCCGCTGGAGTTCATAAATCCCACACAAATGTAGTCTTTGATTCATTTGTTAACCAAAAAACCGATTTTAAAATAATTGTATATCTTTGTTTTCTAAAAACAACTATATTGATTAACTAGTGGGTGCTCGCGGCTTCGCCCGCGCAGTTCTCGTTTTTTGGTGTTCCCGTAGGAATTTCCCGAAATCCTTTCTTAGCGGATGCCTACGTCATACCATCTACCTGCATGCCAAATTTCAGCCCGATTCGTCCAGTGGTTTGGGCTGTGCGTTGATAGATCACTATGTCAGTCAGTCAGTCAGTCTGCTTTGAGTTATATATATTTAGATAATGGATTCCTGTTTCGTTTTTCCAAAAAGTAATGCGGTAACGACATAGATATACGTCGATATACATTATCGATATAAAATTATTTCAAAATCGGTTGTTTGGTTAACAAATGAATCAAAGACTTACGTTTGTATGGGATTTATGAACTCCAGCGTGCTCTTAAAGTGGGTAATTCAAAGTAGATACCAACATGAAAAAGAAGAAGATATACAGTGTAACAATTTTTTTTTTGGGAATTGTCTGGGTCTTTTGTGAAAAGTGGTCCAGTATGGTGAGTTTGGCCCCCAGTCAGTTAACGGGTGCCACAACAATTTTGGTAGGTAGGTACACTCTGTAAGTTGTCGACTGTAACAATATACTGATCTGTTGGCTTAACACGGGCATCGCGACCAAGTTTTATGGTCGCATTCTTCCGTCTATCGCTTAGTCAAAGTATATGTATATTAGTACGCCTTAGTCCTACCGACTAAAGTAGGGTCGTCCTACGACGACCGCTATGCCATAAACCTTTTTTTTTATTCACAATTGGGATCGGACTGCTAGTCATTTTACTTTTCAAAAACGAAATTTTGTTCTAAAATGTTTGAAATACCCACAAGTGACATCATTTCAAGCGTCATTGACGAACTTATTTTGTGAATTTAATCAATTAAAAATTGAAGACGTGATGGAAAAACAAAAACAAGAGGAGAGCAATTCAGGAAATTATATTTTAGAATTTATTTTTAATGCATTCCGATCCTCTATTGGTAAGCCCTTGGCATCATCTCACCTGATGGTAAGTGACGATGATGCCGAAGATGGAAGCGGGCTTACCAAGATTCCACAACGCAATGGAGAACTGGCTATCTTATCTTCAAGCCGGAACACATCAATATTGTTAACACTGATGTTTGGCGGCAAAACTTAGATAAGACGGTGGTAGCTAGCCAGGCGGGCTACGAAAATGCCCTACCACCAACCAAACCGAGTCTTGCAAAGTTGACCCCACCGGGAATCGAACCCGCGACCTCCTCGTGTGAAGCGAATGGACTAACCATTACGCCACGGAGACGGTTAAACATGCAATCTTGTTAAGCCCGCTTTACAAGCCTCCCCCAAAGATTTACACGACGACCGGTTCTGCGCTGTCGACATCCATCAGCTTCCCGCAACCTTCACCAGGTCATCGGTCCACCGAGTGGGAGGCCTGCCTACGCTACGTTTTCCGGTGCGCGGTCGCCACTCGAGAACTTGGGGGAGGCTTATGTCCAGCAGTGGACGTCCTTCGGCTGATATGATGATGATGACTTATCGGCTACGTGACTTAACTATTTATGACGTGTGACTTATCAAAATTCTCGCTGGAAAAACCGGTGTGATCATTTCGTAAACAACTTGTTATGTTGAATGTACGAGTAGAAGCGTGTTTGGATAATCTTTGACATGGGATGCCCCCGTTGGGAAAATCGTTATGACCATTTCTTGGGGCGAAGAATCGATTGAACAGTTATCTCTGTCTTTTTCTTTACGTGTAAAGAGTAAAGAAAATAACCACACTTTTGCATGTTTTTTCGTTGAAAAGGTTCGAAAAAGTGAACTAAATTAAATTTGAATAAACATTGGCTACGTAGTTTGAAAAGAAGAAAATTATGACATAAATTTCAAATTTAAAAGAAATATTTTTACTATAAATGTCTACAGGCTTTGCTTCACTTTGCTTCAATTTATGCTATGTTTGTGATTTTTTATGATCGAGTCAAGTTAATCTAATCGTGTAATGAACTGACAGAGACCCTATAGGTAATGTCCTTGAATATAACATATCTCTTTTCAGGTCGATAAATTAAGCGGGAATAATTTTCCAGATTTTTTTGCTAAGCGCTTCTCACTGCTTATTTACCAATATACCGCCTTAAACAACTGGTAATGCCCAATAGGCAGTGACTCAACTTTCACACTTGAGGACAGTGTAAACAACCTTATCAACAATGACTGAGTAAAATTTGACGAGTGAGTCTCAGCGAATCTGTTACGGCACATAGCTCGTAGAACGGATGTCCGTTGGGGCAGTAAAGATCTCGAGTGGCGACAGCGCACCGGAAAGCGTAGCGTAGGCAGGTCGCGGGAAGCTGCTGGATGCGGGCAGCGCAGAACTGGTCGTCGTGGAAACTCTTGGGAGAGGCCAATGTCCGGCAGTGGACGCCCTTCGACTGACGTTCGACTTCGATGATGATGATTTATATGGAATATTATGAGAGACATTTTCTTCGTACACTTCCTATTAAGTAGTAGGTATTCGCGGGTTCTAGACCACTTAATATGCATGGCTGGCTTTTTTTTAATAGCGACTCGTTGTTTTCGCAAAAAACGCCAGCGACGACCCTAATTAAGGGCTCGGCCCGGCAGTAGTAGGTATTCGCGGGTTTTAGACCACTTAATATGCATGGCTGGCTTTTTTTTAATAGCGACTCGTTGTTTTCGCAAAAAACGCCAGCGACGACCCTAATTAAGGGCTCGGCCCGGCAGTAGTAGGTATTCGCGGGCTCTAGACCACTTAATATGCATGGCTGGCTTTTTTATATTGATTTTTTTAATTGGTTAAGATTTGGGTACTTACTACAAATTGAAATAAAAAAATATATATATGTTTACAAAATTTATTTATCAAAAACTTTTACAAACCTATTTCATTACAAGGTACTTTATGAATTTATTACAAAAATATTGCCTGAAACATATTTACTATCAATATATCATTACATAAAGAATTATCAGAAAAACATTTCAAAAACCTTAACATTGTGCTATTTTTATATTTGAAGTACAAATAAACTAAACAATAATATCCGCAAACTGATGTGAAATAATTCTGTAATTTCATGCTATTATAAACCCACATTTTTGTGTTTCTATCCAAAAAAGACTTATGATATCCAGTCGGTTTCCGCCCATAAGAATCAAAATATTCTCCAACACCACACTCGTTTATACAAATAGCAACCCAATGTGATCCAGGTTTTGTATCGGGGTCTAAATTACTTATCAAACCAAATGGCGCATTAACAAAAATTGGTATTTGATTTGCAGCAAACACATTAAACTTTATTTTAGGGTTAATTTTCCTCATAAACATTTGTAGTTGATGTGTATTCATTTTGCAGTACAAATACGTTTACAACAACAATGGATCAGTTGATGAATAATGATAAAATACATAAGCTTCATATTTTATATTTTAGCTATTGTAGTCTACATTCACATCTCGATTTTTATTTATTTCAATCACGTTATCGAACTCTGCATAAACGATGCAATTTAACGTTTTCGTAAGAGCCTGATCAAATCGCACTTCCAGCCGGACACTACCATGTCTTATTAGATTCCAGTGCGAATTGGAATTGGAAGATAAATCTGGTGTAAAATCAAAGGCCATCAGACAATAACCTTCAGGGTAATCCTCCAGAGATATAGAGTTGCCTTCATTCAGAAAATGAATTCCAGTTCCCGAGAATAAAGTGTGATATGCAGAAGTGAACACTTTGTCTCCAAAAGATGGTTGCAAGGTCTTAGAGGGAATCTGCTGTCCATCCACATACAAACTAAATGAATTAACGCCCTGGTTGTGAAAGTCAAAAGGGTTTGTATTCAGACTACCGTTAAATGCCGCATTATCTACAAACCCTACAATACATCTTTTTGGTACTTGACCAAGAAATATATTATCAAGTGTTTTGCCCTGAACTCCAGAAGGAATTGTTAATACTTTTACTTCAGCTCGTGTTACGGGGTATTTAGCAGTGGTGGTTGATAAAACTTTTTGATGAGCTAGTAAGACAGATGGATTGATTCTTGATCTACGTATGATTAGAGTGGCATCGCAAATCTGTACTTTAAATTTAACGTCATTGGAAGCAGTCATAAGATTAAAAGATTCTTTTGTACGCACTAATTTAACACGCATTTCCACACCGTTAATTAAGTACTTTTCTTGATTAAAAATATCTCCATGTAAATGTCCTATCATTTCCACTTCCTTGCTTCCTTTAGCTAACTCTTCTCGTTTGACATAGCCCTTGTTATCTCCATTAGCAGCATTCATATACTTAGGTGTATCTTGATACCACAAACCACAAGTAAGATGAGATTGTTTTGCAGCTGGTCCGTAGTTTAGCAATGTTTCTATGTAAGATCGGTATGCATATGTATTATTTGGCGGTGATACGAGCTTCTGATTTAAAAAAAAATCCAACTGGTTAAACAAAGAGTGTAACCAATTGTTGATCGGTGCAACACTAACTGTAGCAGCAATAGAGGTGGAGTCCTGATTTAAGATTTTTGCTCTAACGTGAAGCAGCGTGTGAGACAAATCAATGTAGTCATCACCAGTCCCAGGAACTAAAAACTCTATTGGCCCATCATCGCTTAAAGAAGATATTGGTTTGTAATGTACCCATTGTCCACTTTCAATACTGGTCTGTGTTGACGGAAGAGCAAACAAGTCCAACTCAGATTTCACACACTCACATGAATTATTATGTAAGAACGACATAGTTTTAATCTGAAAAAATATCTTTTAATTTATACTGCTTTTTTTGTGTTTTTTATTCGCGGGTTCTAGACCACTTAATATGCATGGCTGGCTTTTTTTTAATAGCGACTCGTTGTTTTCGCAAAAAACGCCAGCGACGACCCTAATTAAGGGCTCGGCCCGGCAGTAGTAGGTATTCGCGGGTTCTAGACCACTTAATATGCATGGCTGGCTTTTTTTTAATAGCGACTCGTTGTTTTCGCAAAAAACGCCAGCGACGACCCTAATTAAGGGCTCGGCCCGGCAGTAGTAGGTATTCGCGGGCTCTAGACCACTTAATATGCATGGCTGGCTTTTTTTTAATAGCGACTCGTTGTTTTTGCAAAAAACGCCAGCGACGACCCTAATTAAGGGCCCGGCCCGGCAGTAGTAGGTATTCGCGGGCTCTAGACCACTTAATATGCATGGCTGGCTTTTTTTTAATAGCGACTCGTTGTTTTCGCAAAAAACGCCAGCGACGACCCTAATTAAGGGCTCGGCCCGGCAGTAGTAGGTATTCGCGGGCTCTAGACCACTTAATATGCATGGCTGGCTTTTTTTTAATAGCGACTCGTTGTTTTCGCAAAAAACGCCAGCGACGACCCTAATTAAGGGCTCGGCCCGGCAGTAGTAGGTATTCGCGGGTTCTAGACCACTTAATATGCATGGCTGGCTTTTTTTTAATAGCGACTCGTTGTTTTCGCAAAAAACGCCAGCGACGACCCTAATTAAGGGCTCGGCCCGGCAGTAGTAGGTATTCGCGGGTTCTAGACCACTTAATATGCATGGCTGGCTTTTTTTTAATAGCGACTCGTTGTTTTCGCAAAAAACGCCAGCGACGACCCTAATTAAGGGCTCGGCCCGGCAGTAGTAGGTATTCGCGGGCTCTAGACCACTTAGTATGCATGGCTGGCTTTTTTTAATAGCGACTCGTTGTTTTCGCAAAAAACGCCAGCGACGACCCTAATTAAGGGCTCGGCCCGGCAGTAGTAGGTATTCGCGGGCTCTAGACCACTTAATATGCATGGCTGGCTTTTTTATATTGATTTTTTTAATTGGTTAAGATTTGGGTACTTACTACAAATTGAAATAAAAAAATATATATATGTTTACAAAATTTATTTATCAAAAACTTTTACAAACCTATTTCATTACAAGGTACTTTATGAATTTATTACAAAAATATTGCCTGAAACATATTTACTATCAATATATCATTACATAAAGAATTATCAGAAAAACATTTCAAAAACCTTAACATTGTGCTATTT
Organism: Coleophora flavipennella; assembly: GCA_947284805.1. Lineage (NCBI taxonomy): Eukaryota > Metazoa > Arthropoda > Insecta > Lepidoptera > Coleophoridae > Coleophora > Coleophora flavipennella. Next base: position 4,711,474 of record OX369253.1, read on the forward strand.
TTATATTTGAAGTACAAATAAACTAAACAATAATATCCGCAAACTGATGTGAAATAATTCTGTAATTTCATGCTATTATAAACCCACATTTTTGTGTTTCTATCCAAAAAAGACTTATGATATCCAGTCGGTTTCCGCCCATAAGAATCAAAATATTCTCCAACACCACACTCGTTTATACAAATAGCAACCCAATGTGATCCAGGTTTTGTATCGGGGTCTAAATTACTTATCAAACCAAATGGCGCATTAACAAAAATTGGTATTTGATTTGCAGCAAACACATTAAACTTTATTTTAGGGTTAATTTTCCTCATAAACATTTGTAGTTGATGTGTATTCATTTTGCAGTACAAATACGTTTACAACAACAATGGATCAGTTGATGAATAATGATAAAATACATAAGCTTCATATTTTATATTTTAGCTATTGTAGTCTACATTCACATCTCGATTTTTATTTATTTCAATCACGTTATCGAACTCTGCATAAACGATGCAATTTAACGTTTTCGTAAGAGCCTGATCAAATCGCACTTCCAGCCGGACACTACCATGTCTTATTAGATTCCAGTGCGAATTGGAATTGGAAGATAAATCTGGTGTAAAATCAAAGGCCATCAGACAATAACCTTCAGGGTAATCCTCCAGAGATATAGAGTTGCCTTCATTCAGAAAATGAATTCCAGTTCCCGAGAATAAAGTGTGATATGCAGAAGTGAACACTTTGTCTCCAAAAGATGGTTGCAAGGTCTTAGAGGGAATCTGCTGTCCATCCACATACAAACTAAATGAATTAACGCCCTGGTTGTGAAAGTCAAAAGGGTTTGTATTCAGACTACCGTTAAATGCCGCATTATCTACAAACCCTACAATACATCTTTTTGGTACTTGACCAAGAAATATATTATCAAGTGTTTTGCCCTGAACTCCAGAAGGAATTGTTAATACTTTTTTAATTCAGCTCGTGTTACGGGGTATTTAGCAGTGGTGGTTGATAAAACTTTTTGATGAGCTAGTAAGACAGATGGATTGATTCTTGATCTACGTATGATTAGAGTGGCATCGCAAATCTGTACTTTAAATTTAACGTCATTGGAAGCAGTCATAAGATTAAAAGATTCTTTTGTACGCACTAATTTAACACGCATTTCCACACCGTTAATTAAGTACTTTTCTTGATTAAAAATATCTCCATGTAAATGTCCTATCATTTCCACTTCCTTGCTTCCTTTAGCTAACTCTTCTCGTTTGACATAGCCCTTGTTATCTCCATTAGCAGCATTCATATACTTAGGTGTATCTTGATACCACAAACCACAAGTAAGATGAGATTGTTTTGCAGCTGGTCCGTAGTTTAGCAATGTTTCTATGTAAGATCGGTATGCATATGTATAATTTGGCGGTGATACGAGCTTCTGATTTAAAAATACATCCAACTGGTTAAACAAAGAGTGTAACCAATTGTTGATCGGTGCAACACTAACTGTAGCAGCAATAGAGGTGGAGTCCTGATTTAAGATTTTTGCTCTAACGTGAAGCAGCGTGTGAGACAAATCAATGTAGTCATCACCAGTCCCAGGAACTAAAAACTCTATTGGCCCATCATCGCTTAAAGAAGATATTGGTTTGTAATGTACCCATTGTCCACTTTCAATACTGGTCTGTGTTGACGGAAGAGCAAACAAGTCCAACTCAGATTTCACACACTCACATGAATTATTATGTAAGAACGACATAGTTTTAATCTGAAAAAATATCTTTTAATTTATACTGCTTTTTTTGTGTTTTTTTAGAACCTTTTCGTTTGGAGGCCTTGCGAGAAGTGATGGATTTCTTTCTTTGTGTTTTTATTTTATATCCAGAACCTGTCAACATCGATTCGATTTTTTCATCAGCTTTTCTCTTTAAATTAGAACTGGCATTTTTAAATCGTGATTTTAAAGATTCGTCTAGTGGTCGAGCGCTTACAACATCAGATAAAAGACCAACTCCCGCATTTAGAGCTTCTTTACCAACGGCCTTAGCTCCATTAGTCAAAAGAGGCAGTACTGATCTAAATAGTCCTCCCAAGAAGCTTCCGATACCATGTCCTCGTTGGTGCGGTATACCCTTGTAAATAATGCCAACCCCTGAACCAGCTTGATGAGAATAGTAATGTTCATATGGACAGATCATGATTAATATGTATATATTATTTTAAACGTCTAAAGTGTAGCTTTGCACATGAAGTTCCAAACTGAAATGGTACTGCATAACCTTCACCTGTTCTTATATCTATCTCAATTGTGTCGAACTCCCGACGCATTACAGGAAGGTAGTGTGTAGGATTAAAAGAGTGCATACGATAAGCTCCATAAAGGTACTTTGTAGGGTTAAATGCTAATATTCTTAGTAAAGGAGTCTTTACGTCTCCTACTATTTGAGGTTCTATTATATTACAGTATACAAAAAATTGCGTCGGCAAACCCATAGATAGGTTTACAGGAAATTTACCTACGGTATTTTTTAATAAATTAACGTTTGGTTCGAAACCAAGCTGCATGCTAAGTTTAGGTGTAAGTTGTATAGATGAAAGTTGATCCGTTAATAGCTTAACATGTACTAGTCTCGTAACCTCATTGTATTCTAGTAATACGTGATGTTTTAACAAGGAGTTTTGATTAAAAGCACTCAAGAAAAGATTAATATTATCATAGTTAGTAGCAGGAATATTTGTTTTATACTCTACTTTTGCTACGGAATCGTCTGGCATATCCATGTTATCTTTCTGAATGGTTATGATATTTTCTCCTTCACGCACATTAAGCATTGTACAAGGATAGTGAAACTCAACTAATCCCACAGCCCAAGTTCCCTCCAAAGTAATGGTTTTTGGCAACTTTGTAACAAAGTTAGTCGTAGTATTATCTGGAAAATATGATACTGAACTGTTGCTCAGCAAAGTGAGATAAAAACTATCTTGGTTTATCATATTTCCTCTAGGTCTGATGCACGGATCCACCTATTAAATTTGTCAGGATATCCTCTCCACTTGACTAATACTTCCTTTCTGTGACCAGAGTACCGGGTACGTAGTATTTTATCTACTTTGTAAGGAATGGTGGGGTCGTAATTAACTTTTTGAAGTTCTTTTTCATAAAAAGTGCCTATTATTGGTTCGTTTTGTAAATCTTTTAAAGTATAAACAACCCACGGTGTTCTATATATTATAGAAGCAATAATAAATATTTCATCGCTCCAGTTCGTTTCATATCCTTTTTGAAAAATATGTTTGTATTTTGTTATCCTAACATGATCACCAACTTTTAATTTAGGTACTCTTATGATAGTGTTTGATAGATTTTTTTCATATAAATTTCGCCAAACAGTCATAATATTATTAGAATTGACCTCAAATGGGCACATTTTTATACTTGAATGATATGTGTGATTGTAAGAATGTAGTATATCTTGCAAGATTTCAACATATCTATTTGTATTCTTATATGTAAAATAGCGCCACATTTTCATTTTTAGAGTTCTTTGGAATCTTTCTACAATGCTTGCTTTGATATCAGGGTTGTTTGTAGTGTAGTAATTAATGTTATTATTTTTAAAGAATTTCCTAACATCTTTTGATACAAACTCAGTTCCTTTGTCAGACTGAATATGTCTAGGAGTAGCTTTTGCTTCTGAAAATATACTTTCAAAACATTCTTTAATGGTCTCCGAGTTCTTCTTTTTTAAAGCTCTAGCAAATGCGTACTTACTAAAGACGTCTATAACACACAGAATATACTTAAAGCCATCATTATATTGACTGTAAGAGCGCATATCACTCAAATCAGCCTGCCAAAGTTCATTGAAATTAGATAATATATACTTATTTCTATGAATATTTTTTTGGACTGGTTTATGTAAGGTATAAGTTTCTTGAGATTGAAGCCATTTTTTTACTTTTTCTTTGGTCATTCGACCTTGCATGGACTTTGCTAGTTTATCCACACTGCTAAAACTAGCTGGATGTGAAACGTCGTAATAAATACGATAAACATCTAATAGGGGGTCCATCTTTGCCAATCAATTTTTCTGCGCGGATTATGTTTATTACTTTTCAGTTGTTTATAAGAGACTTTTGTTTTTGGCGTGATAATTTTTTCTGTAAGTAAATCTATATTATTAGTTTCAGTATTTTTTTGATTTATAAATTTCAGTGTTTGTGGGTTGCCAATGCAGGATAGAGGTACTTTTATATCATTTAGTCCACAAGCAAATTTTTCCCACCCAATTGGTTTGGGGCGTTTTAATGGACGCAATGTATCATTCACTAGATCGATTATGTTACTACCAGGTATCATTTCATTGTTGATTGTCACTATTCCCTCATCATTCCATTGAATTTTATCCTCATTACTTAGTAATGCAGCTAGTAATAAATCACCTTTCTTTTTATAAGTTTTTGGTATTAATTTAAACAGAAGATTAGGGGTATAACTTGATATTTTTTTTGTTTTAAGTACGTGTTTTCCGGCTGTGGATGTATCTTCAACTATAGTTTTATCGAGTTCACTATCAGTTTTATCCGAATTCGTTAAACTCTCTTCTATAATAATAGGTAATTTTACAGGTTGGCGGTCCTCCTCTGTAAAATGTAAATATCTCTGTAAACTTTGTAAGTATAACGACCATTTTTTACGGTCTTCAACTTTGCTATTAAGGATTTTTTGCATTTCCTTATCCAAACGTGACAAAGCATTCTCAGGTGTGGTATCCTTGTTATTTAATCTTTCAAAAACACCCGGTTCCACCAATAACATTTTCTTTGTATTTTCCATTATTGTTTGAGAAAAGAGCTCAGTAAACCACTTAAAACAGAACCCAAAATAATCGGTAAAAAGGCACCACCTTTTTGAATTATAATATTTTTTCTCGATTTGTTTACTCCTTTAGACACCAATTTTCGTAGTATATTTTTGTATTTTTTCAGTTTCTTTTTTTCTTTTTCTTTAAGGGAAACTTTCCCATTTAAGACGTTAAATATACACTCACAGATGCAATTGATTTCTTCTTTATCACACGCCTTTAGTAAAACCTTACGATATTTAGGTTTAAGAGTATGCAGAGCATTTAGAAAGTCACGATGAGTTGTTACTCTACCATGCATGGTTAAGAACTGATATGGATTTGATGATGTTTGCCATATTTAAATCCTTTTTTAACTACATACACTACACAAAACTGATCAAAAGGAAATATTTTAGTTTTGTAGCGGCACATGTCATTAGTGTTTTGTTTCAGATCAATCATTAAATAACCATGTGCTTCAGTAGTCGCATCTCCATAAGCTTCTTCAAGAAACTTGGAATTATCAGGTGAAACTTGGCGCGCGAGGTAGCGTATTTGTGCTCTGTCTCGAGGATTTTTAAAATATACAATATAACTGGAATTTAATGAAATATCTCTTTGGCCCCTGCCTTGATGAAATAAATTTTGCGTTAGATAAAAGACACTAAGGTTTCTGTGATGGCTCCCTTTAGTAAAAATATCTACAATACGACCATCAGATTCTCTCATAAGATCGTCAATTATAAGCAATTGGGGCTCTTCACCATCAAACATACTAAGATCCGGTAAACCTTGACTGTAATTTACTTTACTCAAATTATATAATGGTTGCATTTCATCGTAACACCAAGTTATTTTGGTAAACTCAACATTGCATAATTGTGAAGTATATTTTAAAAAGTTGCTAACAAAATTAGATTTTCCACAGCCACTGGGGCCTGCTACTATGGCTGTAAAAGGGTGAATAAAGTGATACATTTTTTAATTTAATAAAATACGTGTATCCTATAAAAAAGATGATCAATAAATGAGCCGAGTTTAAAAAAGGAACGGTTTTATGAGAACGTGAAAAAATAAAATCAATCATTATAGTTATCAATTATTAAGTTTATTTAATTATTTTTTGTTGATCTCTACCACCGTTTCGGAAAATTAGTCGCAGAGAAGAAACGGCAAGAAACTCTGCATTAAAATACAAATAATCGTACCTATGAAAATCATACAATTAAAAACATTTATCAACTTGAAAAGACCTTCATAATTTATATTTTGTATCTCAAAAATAACATCATACTATTATTATCTACTTTACATATTAAAATATCTCCCAACCTAAAAAGTACAATGGACTCGATGGTCCAGTGGTCGGTACTCATACCTGCTTAACTAAGGGTTCGTGGGTTCGGTTCCCCCACCAGTACAAACATTAACTAATATTTTTATCTACTTTACATATTAAAATATCTCCCAACCTAAAAAGTACAATGGACTCGATGGTCCAGTGATCGGTGCTCATACCTGCTTAACTAAGGGTTCGTGGGTTCGGTTCCCCACCAGTACAAACATTAACTAATATTTTTATCTATTGTACATTTTAAAAATATCTACCAACCTAAAAAGTACAATAATTATGAATAGAATTACTGACTGACTCGATGGTCCAGTGGTTGGTGCTCATACCTGCTAAACTAAGGGTTCGTGGGTTCGGTTCCCACCAGTACGAACATTAACTAATATTTTTATCTACTGTGCATCTTTCATCGGTGGCAGTGGGCAGGACACATAACTCGTAGAACAGATGGCCGTGGGGGCAGTAAAGTTCTCGAGTGGCGACCACGCACCGGAAAGCGTAGTGTAGGTAGGCCTACCCCCACTCGGTGGACCGATGACCTGGTGAAGGTGGCGGGAAGCCGCTGGATGCGGGCAGTGCAGAACCGGTCGTCGTGGAAATCCTTGGGGTTGGGGAGGCCTATGGACGTCCTTCGGCTGATATGATGACTATACATCTTAAAAATATCTTCCAACCTAAAAAGTAGAATAATTACAAATAGCATTACTGACTGACTCGATGGTCCAGTGGTCGGTACTCATACCTGCTAAACTAAGGGTTCGGGGGTTCGATTCCCGCCCTGAGCAAACATTAAGAATGTAAAAAAATATTTCACAATTTAAAAAAATCGGTTAATTAGTATTTTACATCTCAAATAATTTTACAAAAAAATATTTATTTACTAAAACTTAAAACAAAATTTTGTACAAGCAATAATTTCAGATTGAATGTATCCGTCATTGTTTTTTAATTGAATCTATTTTGTAATGACCCCATGCCAGAGTGTCCGTAGAGTTCGGTATTAAAAATCTTTTGCTATCATTACATGATAATGAAACCTTATTAATTTTTTGTGTGTATATCACATGTTTTATAGATTTGAATCTCAACATGTCGCAAAATTGCTTAGATTTTTGTATTAAAAATTTTTTATAGTCGTCTATTTTGAAATATTTTGTCACGCTTTTATTCACCCCCTTTGCTTTAGCAGTTATTTTATTTTGTATATCCATTGCATACATTTTTGATCGTAATGTGGGATTACGATCAAAAATGTAATGCAAAAATTCCTTTAGGATTTTTCCATTGCATTCATCTTTGAAGAATCCTAATCGTTTCCTGTTTACTTGAGGATAGCCATACACATTGTCAGCGGGGTAGTCAGATGTGTCGAAATAGGTATCAAGATCTGGTTTCAAGTCCTTGTATAAGTCATTAGTAAATATTTGATATACAAAACTATCGGTATCAGTATACAAAAGTTTAAGATTATTTTTGAATTTAGATTTCATGTAATTGTAGTGGAATTCATACATGAAAGTTTTTGATAAATCTAAAATGCAAAATCCTAAATATATCGGTTTGTTGTAAAAAAGTTTTGTTTTATTTAGCTGCACCGCTACTAGATTTTCACTGAAAACAGACAAACTATGAAATTCTGGTCTCGCTATCAAAGTTTCGGCACCGGGTGATTTTCCATTGTTACTCCACTTATTTAACAATTTTACGTATACTCGTTTCTCAATGTTTTCCATTGTTTTTCCGAAAACTGAGTTATTCATAAGTTTAAAAAAATCTTTCTCAAACTCAGAAGATGATTGAGCTCTCATCGATGTGTTAAGGTCTATGTATTTTTTCAGCCAGGGACTCTGTTTAAATTTGAGTATTTTATGAACTTTCAATAGCCGTAATCCATTTCGCAGGCATTGTTTAAGATTTCTATAATGGATCACATAGTTAAATTTATTGTGAAGATTTGAAACCAATTTTTTATCTTTAGTTTCCCCCAGACATATAAGTTCTGGGCAAAATGGCAGATCTGAATGATCATCATGTAACTTTTCTGGGTATTCCAAATCAACTTCTAGAATAAAACCAAAATCAGCTTCATCAGGAATATTAAAATCTGTGTTGTTATCTACCCATTCAAATTCACCAGTAGGTAGAAACTGTGACATTGATATACCATATAAATTATTTGCGTCGTACCAAGACAAATAACATGATGGCATTTTTTTGTCATAGTTATCCATATACTTATTATTTGCTAAGCCATGTCTGTTACTGCATTGAGACGTCCCCCCTCTTATACCTTTTTTTAAGAATGCTATTTTTTCGAAGTCAGTTAGCAATTCAAGTTTTATTTTAGTGTACATTAGCATTGCATCCCAGCTTAATCCTGGAGCTGTATAATAGTGAGCAGGGTCTAAACAATATATTTTTAGGCAAACGCTACGAAAATTCTCAAAAATATCAGCCAATAACAAAACATCAGTTTTTAGATACAAATCTGAGTAATCTCCCATGTTATTACATTTGAAGTGAGCCCACACCTTTTGGGCGTGTTCATAATCACTGTCGGATACATGACTTTTAGTTAGCGAACTATAAAAATTTTCTTGGGAGGGGAGAGCGGTCTCTTTTAATGACTCATATGACGTCATATATTCGTAAGGATAAACACCTTTACGAATAAGAAGTTTTAAATCTTCTTCATGAGGAAAGTTCAGTTGGAGTTCTTTAAACTGTTCCGGTTTTAAGTTTGTTGCTAATTTTTCTAGACTACTTGACATGAATTTGAACGAGTCTAAAAACCTTAATTTCATTGTACGACCATTTACTTGTACATTCTTAGTAAACGAAATATATTTTTCTTTGTTTTGGGGAATTATTTCAATTTCCCCTTTTTCAAAGTTCAAAGCATGTACTATGAAATGAGCGTCATAGTTACTGAGGTTATGACAAAAAATTGGGACATAATTGGGTACAATGCACCTATGAATACATAGTTTGTGAGCAACACCCATGTAGCGCCCTGTATGCCAATCATAGTCATGAGTATCTTTACTTATTCCGGGCCTCTGGCAGATTTTACATACATCACTTTGTTCTATATCTCTGAGGTCTTCTTCTGACAATAGTAGAGGTTCTTTTTGAAATGAATTTTTGGCACAAATATTTTGTAAATCACTTTTAATAGACTGCATAAAGTGTTGAGCACAATCTTGACCTTTGTATGTCCTATATAAAGAATTTTGATCGTCATATGCACATTTAATATAATATCCGTAACTATATACTTCGTGTTTTTGTATGTTATGAGTGAATGAAGCTTCCGGATTGTTATCGCAAGTTGCGATTGGCCTTAAAAATGATTCAAAATCGGCATAAATTACAAAAGGTAATTTACGCTGTCGTTGATAGTTATCGAATTCCAGAACGTTATCCGGTACTATTTCGTTAAACCAATTTTTTTTTGTTTTTTTCTCGTTCGGTAAGTCTACACGTATATGACCACAATCGCGCCGTTGATGCTCTATTAATTTTTCGCGCGTTGTAAAGTTTAAAAGACATCCATCGCAAATATTAACTGCTATATTTCTAGATGTCATTTGACTAGCTACTAATCGTGAGATATTTTTGATGTAGCAGTAATGCCCCCGGGTTCCACTTGTGATGTACAAAAGATTAATATGAGTCTCCTTACGACATTTAGTAAAATGCAGCGGCCCCACAACACTGTAAGATTTTGACTGAGTGTCACATTCTAACCCAAATACATTGATACTAATATTATTATTTTTTTCAAATTTCCCAATATCTTTTATTTTTACAGGGAACGGTATACCATCAAAGTTCAATCTGTTTTCATGCCCCATGTATGAAGTTACCCTGTCTGCGTGACGTTGCACTGGGTATAAAGCAGATAAGACAGCCCATTTAAAACACTGCACATCAAGATTTTTTACATTTATAACGGCTTTTTTTAACTTAATACAGTGCGGTAGATCAATGTATGATGATCCCCGAAGTGGATTGAATTTATTAACATTCATATCAAGATATTTTATTTTGTCAAGACTCCAACCGCTATCCTTTTTCTCAAAGTTACACACTTTATTAGAGATTTCTTTTTCCAATAAATTAAATATAGTATCGATATCATCACCTTGACAAAACATGTAATTAAATGTTTGGAAATCAAAATTATTTGATATTTATTTTGTTTCTTGAACGAAATCGGCATTCAAAATAAAATTAACTTTGATCACCGTTAATTCGTTTATGCCTTTTTTAATTAATTTATACATGGTGTCTTTTATTCCCTGTAAAAATAATTCAGGAGTTTGAAATTGAACACTATCTTGTTTTTCAGATGATACTATCCTATATGTTACGATTCTGTTTCCAAAAGCCGATTCTATTATGCGAACATTATTTAGCTCCGGATGAGCAGCTGCTGCGTTTTTTTTGTGTAAATTACTTTTTAAATGACTGGCATGGAATTGTTTCTTCACAAAAACTCCGCACACGGTACATTCAATCTGGTTATTGTTGCTTGTACTCACATTTTGTGTGGCAGCTGTAGATGAAGTGGGTATGGCTTCATTCGACACGGATGGCTCAATACGTGCGCTCTTGATAGACGAGTTGGATCTTTTCAGGGACAGTTTTCTTTTTTTTCCAGAACTATTGAGGGCTGCTGTTGAGCTGCTAAAACAAAAAAAAAACTTCAATTAATATGTGGATCTCTTTACTATGTTTTTGCTAGCGTAATTAAAAATACAAACTTTTATTTTTACATCGAACACAGTAAGCTTGCATTTGCATGACTCCGTCAATTTCATCCTGATCATTCGATGGAAATGAATTTGAAATTAAATGCCCATTACACGGCGTAAAATATGGGGAAATGCTGATATCTTCAACCATCCATTGAGGTAGTTGAGATTGCAAGTACCACAATCTAAGATACCGATGAAATTTATTTAAAATAATAGATTTATCAATTCTACTAATTTCATCACTAGTGAGAGAAATCATTTTGATAGCTGAACAGCTTTTTTAAAGACTGCACATGTAAATGAGTTTTTACAGTTTAAATACTTTTTCTCCCCGCCCCTACTCCCCGGAAAGTTATGTATCGCATTAGAGATATACAAGCGGTACATAATAGGGAAGTAAGGAAGAAAAATAATTAATTTTAGAACATTAAACAATTGCAGAAGGCCGTGGGGGCACTAAAGTTCTCGAGTAGCGACCTCGCACCGGAAGACGTAGCGTAGGCAGGCCTCCTACACGATCGAGAGGGAAGCCGCTAGTTGCGGACAACGCAGTACCGGTCGTCGTGGAAATCCTGGGGGAAAGGAGTTTGTCCAGCAGTGGACGTTTGTCCAGCAGTGGACGCCTTTCGGGAAATATGAAAAAATAATATATATTTTTTTTTTTACCTTGCTCGAGCACGATCTGATCCCAGTTGTCTTTCGGCATCGTCAGCTATCTCGTATAATTCCTTGTCGTACAAGTCGTTGTGGAGGTTATGAATGTCCATGTCAGCTATCTCGTATAATTCCTTGTCGTACAAGTCGTTGTGAAGGTTATAAATGTCCATGGTTGATTGTTGGGTAGTGAATGAGGCCAGCGCTTTATATTTGCGAGGTTCAGTTTTGAGATGGTAGGGAGACGGTTAGTTTGAAGCAAAAAAAAGGGAGGCTTTAGTCGGAATCTGTTGCAAAAAAGTATTTTTTGCAGTCGGGCTTCCCTGCAATATGTTTCGTGATATTGTATATTATATCGCGCGTGCTTTGTTGATTGATGTCTGATTCAGATTGTGCGTAATATTTAACACGCAATTCAGCGTGTTTCCAATGATTTGCAGGTGAAACACCTTTTAACTCTTTTAAGTTAAAAATTTCGATTTTTATAAGGTGACTGGCTCTAGATCCATCTTCTTCATTGTTTGACACGTAAGACATGCCTCCTTCAACTGCATGACCAACACACGAAGATAATGTTACTTTCTTCTGCTTTAGTTTGGGTTTTTCGAAAAATGAATCAATATTGTTTGGTCTTTTGAGTCCATTTTTCTTGTTTTTATGAGTCAATAACATGGAGCACGTTTCGTCCTCATCACTCATACTATTATTAAAATAATAACTTTTAAATGTGTTCGGCAATTCCAGAGAGTCGGCATTTGCTAGCTGAAACAATCGAAACCACTAGTTGAAATAAAAAGAACTAAGCATTTGTTAAATTGCTGTAAAGAGTTAATAAAATGTGTATTTTAAATAAAATAAATTATTTAGAACACCGAAAGATGGCCATGCGGGCAGTAAAGTTTTCGAGTGGCGACCACGCACCGGAAAACGTAGCGTAAGCAGATGGAGCGACGACCTGATGAAGATGGCGGGGGGAAGCCGCTGGATGTGGACCGCGCAGGACCATTCGTTGTGGAAATCATGAGGGGAGAGGCCTTTGCCCAGAAGTAGACGTTTTTCGACTGATATGATGATGATTTAGGAGACACTAGAAATTAATTTCTGAAAAATTATGAAACAAGGAAAAACTTACCGTCATAGTATCAGCGGACTGATATAGGTATGATAAAATGCACTGCACAAATACACCGGTATTATAAACTTTATAGTTTATCGGATCAAGGTAGTGTTGTTACTGGCTCTATCTATGCAATATCATTTTGTTTTATAGGAAGGGTTGATGAACACGTCAAAACTTGTTCATTGCACACCTGCAACTTTGCCTCCGTCGTTTAAGACAGATATGCATAAAAAAGGGCCATTTAATAGATTCCGTTTTTTACTTTCAGAAACACCACTGTTGCAGCTGCATGCATTCCATATATTTTTTTATTTATGGTAGTTATTTTGTTTAGGAAGGGAAATCAGCAAGTTGAGACATGTCTAAGCTGCGTACACTGATCCAATCACATATGTGTAAAAAAAAAAGGGTCTCTTAATGGATTTATTTTTAAATTTATGAAAGACTGGTCACATGCAGGTCGACTTCTATTGTGATCAAAGAGGCAGTGATGGACTTACGTATGGGGAACCGACGCGAAGATCGTGGGAGCGTTTGTATTGCACCTGTTGTGTAGTATATCAGTTTTTTTGTGATTGGAGCGAGGGATATTTTAAAGAACAGTTTTTTTGTGTGTGTCGGATGGACATCGAGTCTCCAAAAGCCTTTAATATCTCATACATTCAGGATAGAGGCTAGTAATAAATTAGTGATTTTAATTGTTAGTGGGTATAAAAACCCCGCATTTCTCACGTTTTACAAAGGCTAAATATACGACACTCATTGTAATTTATATGGGAACGAATGAAATAAGTTACAGTAGAAAGATGCAAAATTCCTGTTGCCTGACTTGGAAAAAGCAGAGGGTTAAGAAATTGACACACTGGCACGTATCTCTTGCTATTGTGAGAACAAATTGATTAGGTTATAATCAACTCTTGTAAATGTGCCGTTTGGTTTGATAAGTAACTTAGGCCCAGATACAAACCCAGGGTTACATCTTTTTTAATTAATATTATTCATTCATTTATATTGAATGTGGATTGACCGCAAAAAGGGTTATTATTTACATTTTTTAAATTATAAAGAAAAAAATTCAATGAAGAATAATGATGTAAGTATTATACGCACTATGATTCAGTTACAAAGTATACCTACGCACAGGATTATTTGAGTCGATTGTTTTAGCAGGTTGTAGGTCATGGTCATCCGCTACTACTTCTCGCAGCCACTAGCCGACAGACCAACGAAGCGACGACGACGGTGGTGTCGGTGCTCCAGGTGTGTGTACGCAGGATGTTTCTTTATGCCAGCACCGGAGGATTTCAGGCAGCGGTCCTCTTGGGTTTCGACGCTTTCGGCTTCTTCGTAGGCGGCTTAGTGGTTTTTTGCGCCTGGGGCGCTGTGGCCGTGGACTTGCCCGGCAAAGCCAACTTCTTTGCGGCGGGTTTCTTCTTAGCGCCCGTGGCCCTCTTGTCCAAGGTCGTCGCTGGCGTTTTTTGCGAAAACAACGAGTCGCTATTAAAAAAAAGCCAGCCATGCATATTAAGTGGTCTAGAACCCGCGAATACCTACTACTGCCGGGCCGAGCCCTTAATTAGGGTCGTCGCTGGCGTTTTTTGCGAAAACAACGAGTCGCTATTAAAAAAAGCCAGCCATGCATACTAAGTGGTCTAGAGCCCGCGAATACCTACTACTGCCGGGCCGAGCCCTTAATTAGGGTCGTCGCTGGCGTTTTTTGCGAAAACAACGAGTCGCTATTAAAAAAAGCCAGCCATGCATACTAAGTGGTCTAGAGCCCGCGAATACCTACTACTGCCGGGCCGAGCCCTTAATTAGGGTCGTCGCTGGCGTTTTTTGCGAAAACAACGAGTCGCTATTAAAAAAAAGCCAGCCATGCATATTAAGTGGTCTAGAACCCGCGAATACCTACTACTGCCGGGCCGAGCCCTTAATTAGGGTCGTCGCTGGCGTTTTTTGCGAAAACAACGAGTCGCTATTAAAAAAAAGCCAGCCATGCATATTAAGTGGTCTAGAGCCCGCGAATACCTACTACTGCCGGGCCGAGCCCTTAATTAGGGTCGTCGCTGGCGTTTTTTGCGAAAACAACGAGTCGCTATTAAAAAAAAGCCAGCCATGCATATTAAGTGGTCTAGAGCCCGCGAATACCTACTACTGCCGGGCCGGGCCCTTAATTAGGGTCGTCGCTGGCGTTTTTTGCAAAAACAACGAGTCGCTATTAAAAAAAAGCCAGCCATGCATATTAAGTGGTCTAGAGCCCGCGAATACCTACTACTGCCGGGCCGAGCCCTTAATTAGGGTCGTCGCTGGCGTTTTTTGCGAAAACAACGAGTCGCTATTAAAAAAAAGCCAGCCATGCATATTAAGTGGTCTAGAACCCGCGAATACCTACTACTCTATTATTTCTAAATCTCAAAAAAAATTGAAAGCGCGTTTAGGCAAACAGTATATCACGTTACACAATTTCCTGATTAGTTCAGGTAAACGCAAACCGGGCGGACAGTACCTTCGTTACAGGGATGTCCTGAAGCTCCACCTGATTGCTACTGGCATATCTGGCGATTCGTGGAAGAGGCTTGCTACTCAGAGAAGAGAATGGCGACCTGCTGTCAAATCGGGCTTGGAAAACTATTAACGTGCCCATATCTTCAATATCTTGACGTCAAACTCCAGATCCGAAAAATCCGACTATACTTATAATTCAAGTGGGTCTCTTTATACCCACTAAACACCCCCCGAAGAACTTTGGCAGCAAAGCCGCCCTAAAAGTATATCGGAGCGACGCCTAGGGAGGGGGGGGTTGCGAAAAAATACACGCTAAGCTACGGACAGCGCGGCGAGCTCCTGAAGGGAGGGCCAATAGGTCTGGCCGCGACGTGAGTTGAAAACACCACGATTCGACTGGCTTGGAGGCCGACGAGATGCGAGACGCAGGGGTCGGCGGAAACGCACGGAGATACTCGAAGAGCAGCGGGGGCAGCGGGCGGCGGCGGGGCGCCGAGAGCAGACAGTCAGTGCACGAGTCGACCACGGGCGGTAGACGATAGAATAGGTCGAAAAAAATTAAGAAAGGGGTAAAGATTAGATCTTTGTATGGCAGGTGGCTGGTCCAATTTTTTTTCAACTAACAAAGCAGCAACTTCTTCTTCTGCACTTTTCCTACTTCTATTTTTCGTCGTTTCTCTAATCTTTCATCTCCAGAGATATCTGCACTGGGTCGTGGATCTATGTTATTGTTTTTTAGGTCTTTTCTAATTCCAGAAATCCATGTAAGATGAGGTCATCTACGCTTTTTCAGTCCTGGTTTATGACCTAGCACTTTTTTGATCGTGTGGTCATCCGGCCTCCTCATGCCATAGCCCTACCATCGGAGTCAATTCTCCACCAACTATAGATCTTACTTTGAATGTGAACCTGGGGACGCGTTCCCTAGGGGTGAGTCTCCCCTGGGAATAATAAAGTAGTTCCGTACTTAAATAAAAAAATATATATACCTACTAGCTGTCCCGGCGAACTTCGTACCGCCTAACATTACATTACACTGCCCTACCCTACACTACACTACCCTACCCTACTACATACACTACACTACACTACCCTACACTACACTACACTACCCTACCCTACCCTACACTACCCTACCCTACACTACCCTACCCTACACTACACTACCCTACACTACCCTACACTACCCTACCCTACCCTACACTACCCTACCCTACCCTACACTACCCTACCCTACCCTACACTACCCTACCCTACCCTACCCTACACTACCCTACCCTACACTACATAACACTACCCTACCCTACCCTACCCTACCCTATCCTACATAAGAACCTTCTCCTGACAATAACAAACTCGACAAAAAAAGAATTAGCGAAATCGGTCCAGCCGTTTAGGAGGAGTTCAATGACTAACACACGGACAGAAGATTTATATGGAATAAAATCTTTTTGTACCTATCTCTATAAATACAAACAGCTGTGTCTTAAATAAAAATGTTTTTGCATTTTATAAATAAAAAATAATCAAATCTTTTTTGTCATATGGAGGTATATACAGTTTATGAAAAGAGTTTTATTATTCTCCGAAAATGATCAAATCTTCTTATATGTTTGTTTTGACAACCGATATTGTTGCCATGGCAACCGAGCGTGAAGTTTTTTTCTTCCTTACTGAATTTCTGGATTCTTAATTAAAATTGCGACTATAATTTGAGATTTAAACTATCCTATCTCTCAAGTTGGATCGAACTGCACATGGTGTGCGAATTTTATTATAATCGGTTAAGTGGTTTAGGAGTCCATTGGGGACAAACATTGTGACACGAGATTTATATATATAAGATAGTGGGGCCGTCCTACGATGACCGTTGTGACAGCCATCGATAATGATGTTATGTGAAGTTTATCCTGTATCGATAAACTTTTGGTCAAGGGTGAATCGCAGATGTGTATATTTAAGTACACAGGCCAGCACATCAAGCTATACACTTTGGACTTCGTACCGTTCTTATGCCGAATGCGCATCAGAATCGCACTACGAGTGTATAGTTTGATGTGCTGGCCTCTGTACTTAAATATTTATTCTATCCGAATTTTGTAAGCGTCGGTGGCTCAACCGGTAACGACTCGGTCCTCCTAACCAGAGGTGCCGGGTTCAAATCCGGACGGCCAATGTACCAATGAGTTTTTCGAAACTTACGTATACATATACTCACCGATTGCTTTAACGGTGAAGGAAAACATCGTGAGGAAACCTGCACACACCTGCGAAGAAACTCACAGGTTGTGTGTGAAGTCGACCAACCCGCACTGGGCCCGCGTGGTCGACTAAGGCCCAATCGCGCTAATTCATGGTAGGCTCGAGCCCCTCGGTGGGGACGTATATGAGCTGATATGATATGATGATTGAAATAACTAAGTGCACTAACTTAGATAGGATACTTATTGTATCATATTATCACTGCTGACTGAAGTTTCATCTTCGCTGATTTCGTCTCCTACCGATATAATTATTTTTTTTCAATTATTTAATCGATCCGAACGTAATTTTCGTAGTCTTCCATTATAGTCCTTCTGGTTCGACTAACCACCTTTTCCCAGTCTTTTTAGTCACACAGGCACAAACATCATTTAATATAAACTTTCCAAATCTATACAAACAAAAGAACATCTAGGGCGCACATGGCCGAACTAATAAAATATAGGCCATAAAAGACGCGGCGGCGGCAACGGCGAGCGCAGCTTATCACGAAGTTTCAAGTTATCGTTAATTATTAAAATTCCATGCTAAATGTTACTATTATATTACCTAAAAATGGTATATTACAAACATATCAACCTTATACCTAAATCGCACGCCAAACGATAAAAATTGTCGATACCAATACAACTACACATCACTAGGACCATAAAGTTCCGTATTCTTTACCTGGTTTTTTATGGAAACGAAATACGATAACTTCATGCACGTTTTAAACGTCACAACGGTCGTCGTAGAACGGCCCCACTGTACTGTAGCATTTCTTGCTACATATTCGATCTTTTTGCGTTTCGGTCTTCACAGTTTTAGGTTACATTCTCCTTGTCGAAATTGCTTACGAATTTGAATATTTTGCTAGACAGTTGTGTGTTTTGTTTTTTTTCATAAGATTGTCATCGCTCCTGTTTTTGATTCTGTGATCTGGAAAATTATTTTGTAAATATATTATGATTATTTTGTGCTTTCGAATATTTTACTAGTTTCAATTTGTTCGTATCCCTTAAAGTTTTTTTTTGAAGTAAGTGTTTTTAATTCTCCATTTATTGTTTCACCGTTAGTGGTGAACATTGTGGTCTTCTTCACGTTATAGGGTTTCACCCTACGCCGAAAGTACAAGTTCTACGCGGAGATGCGTCCTATTTCTCCATCCATGTATAGGCCACCGGGTCTCACTCATTCCGGGGTGTTGTTTTCCTCCTAGTCACCCGGTGCTCGAGTGGACAACGCCGAGTACAATACCAGGACGCCAGCAAACACCACTAGACCACTACCCTCTACAAGTACCATCCTTACTAATATTATAAATGTGAAAATGTGTTTGTTTGTTTGTTACCTTTTCACGCATCAACGCCTTGACCAATCTTAATGAAATTTGGCATGCAGGTAGCATGTGTCACGAGAAAGGACAAAAGCTACTTTTTATCCCGATAAAATAGCATATCCCGATGCAGTTCCTGAGGGAACTGAAAAAAATACTCTTTTTTTGGTTAATTTCTTTAACATTGCAACGGAACAATGGATTGTTGTGATTTTTTGTACAGAGATGGTTGAGGGGGTGGGAAATGGTATGATTTACTAATAAGCATATCCTGACATAGTTCCCGACGGATCTGGAAAAAAATCATGACCACGCTCGCGAGCCGCTTGCGGCTCGCGCACCGCGCATCCTCTAAGCCAGTCATTACAACGATGTCCACGCGGGTGAAGCCGCGGGCAAAATCTAGTCTTTTCATTCATTTCATTCATTACAGCTCATATACGTCCCCACCGAGGGGCTCGAGCCTACCCTGAATCAGGGCGATTAGGCCTTAGTCGACCACGCGGGCCCAGTGCGGGTTGGTCAACTTCACACACAACCTTCGAGTTTCTTCGCAGGCGTGTGCAGGTTTCCTCACGATGTTTTCCTTCACCGTTAAAGCAATCGGTAAGTATGTACGTAAGTTTATGAAAAACTCATTGGTACATTGGCCGTCCAGATTTGAACCCGGTACCTCTGGTTAGATGGACCGAGTCGTTACCGGTTGAGCCACCGACGCTTTTTTCTTATTCTTAAGTCTTTTCATATTTTCCGATTAATTCGCCAAATGGACTTTTAAAATTTTGTGAATAAAATAACTAAATTATGTAATCTAATATATTAATTTTTAAGAACAATAGGGACATACGTACGAGGTTGCTACCTTTCATTTTTATATAAGTTTATTTGGGTTTTATCATGACTAAAAAAACCCTCTGGGCCACTTTTATCCCAACTGGAATAAAAATTCCTACTTAGGCACCTTTTTAATCTTTGTGTTTTATCGATGACGATTATTGTTTTATAAGCTTGGTGTTTTTTATTTTTATCTGTTTATTAAAATGTATACTCCTTTACATTCTTCACCAACCTATTCTTTTTTTCATCTATAAAACTTTTAAGGCCAAAGATTTAAAATGACTTTGTATTCATGTGGCTTAAACAGATATTTTTACCTACCTTACCGTACGTAGGTTCGTTTTAAAACTTCAGCGTTAAATTAGCGTAAATAATGATGACTGTTACTTGTTTCCTTTTGATGTTTGATAAGTACCTATGACGTAATCGTAGGTATGTATGACCGATAAACAGAAAATATAACTAATGCACATACATACAGGATGTTCAAAGACTAGTATGACTGTTATGTCGAATGTATCAATCTGTCTGTCCCTCCATCTGTTTGTCTGTCTGTCCGTCTGTCACCAGGCTGTATTTGAAATTTTATAGATGATGTATTTCTATTGCTGCTATTACAACAAATACAAAAAATTAAAAAAAGTGAAAAAAATAAAAGGGGTCTCCATACAAAAAAAGTATTTTTTTAAATGTGATGAAACCAGCGGCATCTAGTATGATGGTACGGAACCCTATGTGTGCGGTTCTTACTCGCACTTAGCCGGTTTTTTGTATAAAAAATGCTTTTGTCTGAATTTACGGTGATTTTTTTAAAAAAAAAACACGCGTATTTTAGGGTTTCGCAGTCAATGGAGATCCGAAAAAATTTTGGCTTAGAATTTCGTATAAGAAGCCTTGGACATTTCGTTAACGACTTTGGCGGCCTGTTTTTTGCAAAAAGTTGATAAGAAATGTTTTTACAAATCTTCTTCATTCTGTAAGATCTGTTCAATGGTCTTCACGAAGAGTGGACTTGAAAAAAAAATCCATCTTTACAAGTACAGAAGTACTTACCTCAAACTAAAATGTTTTTTTTTTATCAATTCAAAATGGTGATCAACATAGAGACTAAGATTTTTTTAAATCTTAGATCTAATCTGTTTAAACCGACTTACAAAAAGGAGTAGGTTTTCAATTTGACTGTTTTTTTTTGTGTGTGTGTTACGCGATATCTTCGCAGATCGTGAACCGATTTTCATGATCCTTTTTGTGTTCGATAGGGTATGCTCCCGCATTGGTTTCATGTACATTTTTACAATAACGGTGCAGTGATTTATTAGAAATTTAACTAAATCCAAAAATAATAATGCAAACCTCTAGAAAAGTTTTGCAATGGAAGTCGGTTTTTTTTACAAGTTTAGCGTTTTCAATTATTTCCTGCGATTACGGTTCACAAATAATATTTTTAGTGATGACTATTTACGGAACCTTAGTTGTAGCGTAGTAACATTTAAATTTGGTTGTATTACAGTTGAATACGTAAGTACGGAACCACTTTCTCATTGATCAAACCAATAAAGGTTAAGGGCACTGGAGGTACTCTGGAAGAAATACCTACGGCGTACCTAATTGAAATCTCGGGTTATGTGCATCTCGGCTCTAGTACAAAATGAGATGGGAGCGCACCTCTGTGGGCTATGGGAAAGAGAAAAAAAAAGCACTCCGGGAGTGCCAACAGAAGTGAAAACTTGAACAATTAGGCCTTGTACCCAGAGACATTAAGGTGTCGGTAACGGTAACAGGTAACGGTAAAAATGAAACGGTAACAGTGTCGCGAGTTTAATGGTGGTTTCCCATCTCAAAAAATGCCTAAGTTAAAAAAAAATTCGAGCGAGACCTACAGTACTCGCTTAAGATGTGTAACATGTGACAAAATACTTTATAAAAGGACGGCAAAGATACGGCAGACTAGGCTGTATGGTCATAGATACCTTTGCCTTTTCCGCGCTTTTAAAGCCTGAAAAAAGGACGGCAAAGATACGGCAGACTAGGCTGTATGGTCATAGATACCTTTGCCTTTTCCGTGCTTTTAAAGCCTGAAAAAACGCGACTTCCTGTTACACATGGGACACATTTCCGTCCCATTTCACGAAATCACTCCCACAAATTGCAGGAAAGCGAGAGCAAAGATGTTACACATCAAAAATAGTAAAAAACGGTCAATTGCGACCGGCCAAGTGCGAGTTGGAGTCGCGCACTTAGGTCAAAGTATATATTATATTAGTACTAACATACAATATGGACACTCTCCGCCGCTCTCTAGATTGCGACCTCATCACCCAGGTTGATACAGATTGGTTACAGTTTGGTTGTCGATCGTATAGGATTTCGCCGCCTTTTTGTTTGTTCCGTCATTCCTTTTTTCAACCTACTTCAAAAAAGAGGAGGTTCTCAATTCGACTGTAAGTTTTTTTTTTCTATGTTTGTTACGCAATATCTCCGCCGATTGTAAACGGATTTTCAAAATTATTTTTTTATTTGAAAGGATATACTCCCGAGGGGGTCCCATTGTCACCAAGTCAGGATCTGATGATGGGATCCCAGGGAAATCGAGAACAACCCTCAAATTTCATAGGCACATATTACGTGTTTCATGTACGAGGGCAGTTTGACAACTCAATGACTTTAAGGTTGAATAAAAACTTTTTAATAATTTTTTTTGTCTCATATTTAGAAACTCACTACGAAGCGCACGCCGTTCTTTTTTCAAATTTGGCGCGAAAACAAGCTTTTTAGAAACAAAAAAGTTAGGCGACTTCTAAGTATTCTTTGAAAATGGAGAAATGCGAGTTTCGAGTGCTAATTAAACACTATTTTTTACGTGGTAAAACAATTAAGCAGACCGAAGACAAATTGAAAAAGTATTATGGTGATTCTGCGCCTTCTCATGGGATGGTACATAAGTGGTTCACTGAATTTCGTTGGGGACGTACTACTACTAATGACGCGGAGCGCCCAGGAAGGCCGATTGAGGTTACTATGGAGGGCATGGTTAATAAAATACATGATATTGTTTTGGCAGACCGTCGAGTGAAGATACGCGAAATAAGTGATGCTGTGCACATCTCGACTGAACGAGTTTTTTATATTTTGCATGATATTCTGGGCATGAAAAAGCTTTCTGCAAGATGGGTGCCGCGTTTACTAACAGTCGACCAGAAACTAAATCGTGTAACAGCTTCTGAGGAATGCCTAGCCATGTTTAATCGCAATCCGAGTTAGTTTATGCGTCGGTACATAACAGTTGACGAGACGTGGGTCCATCATTATACACCAGAGACTAAGCAACAGTCGAAGCAATGGACTTCTACCGGGGAACGTGCCCCAAAGAAGGCAAAAACTGTTTGCTCGGCTGGTAAAGTGATGGTCACAGTCTTTTTGGACGACCAAGGGGTTATTTACATAGATTTTTTTGATAAAAGCAAGACAATAACTGGAGCTTACTATGCTGCATTGTTAGATAGATTCAATGAAAAGTTGATCAAGAAACGACCGCATCAAGCAAAGAAAAAAAATCTATTTCATCAGGATAATACACCGGCCCACTCGTCTGCAATCGCGACATCAAAAGTTGTCGAATTAGGATACGAATTATTGCCACACCCTTGTATTCGCCATATTTAGCCCCCTGTGACTTTTCCTCTTCCCAAACATGAAGAAATGGCTTGGCGGGCAAAGATTTTCGTCAAACGAAGAGGTTTGACAAAAAATATTTTTTTGATGGGTGTAAGAGGTTGGAACATCGCTGGACTAAGTGCGTAGAGTTGAAAGAAGATTATGTAGAAAAATAAAAAAATGTATGTAAAAAGAGTGTTTCTTCTTTCCAAAGTCATGGACTTATCAAACCGCCCTCGTATTTCCTAAAACTATTCAAGTTTTGGCGTCTAGTAGTCATCATCTCATATCGTCATCATCAGATGAGCTGATGAAGGAAGGTACAACTCCTTAACGGTTAGGAGTTGGAGGACAATTCTTAAAAAAATTACGTAGACCGATAGTTGTATTCTTTCAGGTTATTCAGATGAGATGATGATGGAATATTTAACTCCTTAACTTTCATGCTGTTGTGATGATGATGGAAGCCACAGGACTCTGTATCTGTTAATTAAACACATGCAATATGAATTATGATATGATGGTTCCTATTGGCGAGTGGGTGATTGGGTATAACGTTGTTAGATAGATAGCATTATCACTTAAAATAAATAAAATAAAAATAAATGTTTAAAAAACTTACGCCAGTAATATATAAGTCACTGACTTAGATACACGATATTAACCAACAATAACGAAATCAAAGGTGGGTAGGAATTAAATTAGGGGACTAAATTTTTTTTTTGAATTCGGTGTCAGCAATGCCATCGAATCTAAAACATTTGATACGTAAGTAGCTGTATAATGATCCCGACCTCAAAAAAAATTTAGGCCCCTAATTTAATTCCTACCCACCTTTGATTTCGTTATTGTTGGTTAATTTCGTGTATCTAAGTATAATCAGAGATATGCTATATATAAGGGGAGGTAGATAGGTTACATGCATCCTAAAAGTGAAGCAAAAAAAAGGTGCCAATTGGCATCTCTTTTCATAGTAGCATTCGGTAGGTACCTATTATAATGTGTGTGTAAATGGATTCGATTTTCAAATGTGGTTTGTTAGTGCATAACCCATCTATGGTAACAAATCTCTGAGTATAATAATATTATTTCATACTATTGAGTGAATTTCATTTTGAAGTCGGTTTTTAATTCTATGTACAAAATCGATTTTATTACAATTACATTAATACGTAAGTCTCACTTTATTATTTTAAGACCACAAAAAGAACACCCTAGGCTGTGCCCTAGAAAGTAAAATAATTTAATCTCCTTTGATTAGCCCAAAGTTAGGATTTTGGATCAGAGTAAAAACTTTTTCACGTCACTGGATGAGAATGAGACGAATCAATGAAATAACTACTTGGTTGTGTGCATAATAGAAACTCCTTAGTAAGAAAAAAATATCATGATTAGGTATAAAATCTTCTTTTACCTGCCGTGACAGCCGGAAGAAGTAAATACTCTTTTTACTTTCTAATGTACCTTTAATGAAAGTATTTTTAACAGACTTCCAAAACGAAAGAGGTTCTCAAACGAGTGTAGGTTTTTTTTGTATGTTTATTACGCGATATCTTTGCAGATTGTGAACCGCTTTTCATGATTTATTTTTTATTCGATGGTTTTGCTTTGAGGTTGATTCCTTAAAAAATATATTAAAATCAGTGCAGTACTTTTTTTAGGAAATTATC
Organism: Coleophora flavipennella; assembly: GCA_947284805.1. Classification (NCBI taxonomy): domain Eukaryota; kingdom Metazoa; phylum Arthropoda; class Insecta; order Lepidoptera; family Coleophoridae; genus Coleophora; species Coleophora flavipennella. The sequence goes on from OX369253.1 coordinate 4,736,437, forward strand.
GCAAAACAAAAATAATAATTCAGAGTTTTACCAAATAAAAAAAAATTATATGGAACTTCGTTGGTGATATTATCTCATTGGTTTAACTTGTATCTTAATGGAAAAAAATACTTTTATCTACACTCATGTCGTAAATCCTTCATTTACTTATCAGAAACGCTAAGCAAATGATATACCTTTCGATGGAGCCGTGACTAAGGATCCATACAAATTTCATTTCGTTATCGCAAAGTTGTAACAAAATTAAGTTTTTTTTTTTTAATTTTTACGCAGATGCTTGCTATTTGAGCACACTAGTAGTAACTAATTAGTAATCTGTGACACTAGCGTGTTTCGGAACGCAACCTTGGCGGCGCGCATGCGCGGTGCGATATTACTGCAAATTAATTTTCGCGCCATTAACGTATGTATTTTTCCTTATGCAGTTTGTATAATATGTAATTCGTTATTCGTTGTAATAAGTAAGTCGTTATTACAAGTTTTTTTACTAAAAACCCAGTAAAATGTCTGAAACTGATAGTGATATAGACGAAAATTTTACACCCCCGGATAGGTATTCTTGAAACGGCAACTAAATAAATGCTCGAGAAGGATCGGTTCCATCCGCAAATATAACCTTTAGTAATTGTACCATACAAAATGTCAATAATTATTACAATAAACAATGATTACTTTATTTTGTCTTTAATTTAAATTTGTTGTATGAGTGTAGATAAACTATTGTATGCAACTGTACATAATTAGTATTTAACACTCGTGTATACTACTTTTATGAAAGTCGCTGCGCTCGTTTCATAAACCACACTCGTGTTAAATACCCCTCATTATGCAATAGTTGCATAAATAGCTAATAACATTATTTATCTAACAAAATAATGTTATAATGTTTTTTTTTTTTTCATTACGTTATTGTGTTTATAAAGTATGCCAATATAAACTCGTTTTAAAGTTGATAATGCGAACTTTACGATATGAGTAGATAAACATTATTTCTCTAACAAAATAATGTAATAAAGTTTTTTTTTTATTACGATACAAGTTTATCCATTATGTTAATATCACAAACGAAGTTCCATAATTTTTTTTATTGGAACGCACATGCGGTTCGCGCCATTTTTACAGCATTACAAAAAGTTTTAATTCCAATTTTTACTTGTCTGTGACAGCGCCCGCTTTAACACAAGCGCGGTGATGTGCTAGGTTATGGCGCCATTCATTGAATACGTTTTGTTGTACTGAATTTCGTAAATAATTTTCATTCTTGCTTATAATGTCTGAGATCAGTGAAAGCATTGTTTTTAAGGACCTGTCTGTGACAGCGTCCGCTTCGGCGCAAGCGCGGTGATGTGCTGGGATTTGGCGCTATGACACGTTTTGTTGTAGGTACTGAAATTCGTGGGTTTTTTTTTCTTAATTTTTTAACTTTCATCTTTATTGTTTAGTTGATTCAATCACAATGTATGAGATTAGATAAAATAGTGTATGAAACTGCACATAGCTAGGTATTAAAACACTCGTATGACCTCGCCAAGGCTCGGTTTTTAAACTCATACTCGTGTTTTAATACCCCTTATTATGCAACAGTTTTCTAAACTACTATTGTATTTTGTAAAAACAAAACTAAAAAAAGGGTTTTTTTTCTGGGATGTTTTAAATGTTTTTACTTGAAGTGTTTTAGATATAAAATAGATAATTCGGTGTAATTTTTTAAATCGGTGCACAAACAAAAACATTCTGACTTAACACCTCCGCCTTTTTTGAAATCGGATAAAAGTCCTGTAGTAACCAGACGCGGCATTTTTTTTTCTTATCTGTGGTTACCAGAATGTTTTCGCATTGTGCCTATTATTTTAAATAAAGTTTCCTTATAAGTCTTGATTATGTAAAGTTTCTAACCAATGTTAGTTTTTTGTGGTTTCCCAATGGCATGGTTTATTTAAATTTCATGCTTTGTGTGATTAAACGTGTCGTGTCGCGTGAAAATATGGAAAATAAGTAAAATGACTGGAGCACGTTTTCAACGCAGGACATTTCCCGTGACAGCTCTTTTGTACCTCTGGTCGTTACAAGTTCATAGCTGTAAGTATCTATATATAGACATTACAATACCACCTCAATTAAACAGATTTCTTTTTATTATATTTGAAACATTTTTCTCACCTGCTTTCTGTGTTATACTTCAAGCAATAAATACTCTTAAAAGGCTTTATACCTTCGAGAGATGACGGAGCGCACCGGAAAACGTAGCGTAGGCAGGCCGCCCACTCGGTGGACCGATGACCTGGTGAAGGTTGTGGGATGCGCTGGATGCGGGCAGCGTAGAACCGATCGTCGTGGAAATCCTTGGGAGGCCTCCCCCAAGGATTTCCACGACGACGGGTTCTACGCTCCAACAGTGGACGTCCTTCGGCTGATATGTTGATGATGATAACGCAGTGAAGAAAGTGTGGGCAGTGTAGAACCGGTCGTCGTGGAAATCCCAGGGAGGCCTCCCAAGTGATCGGGCCTTAGTCGACCACGCGGCGGGCCCAGCGGGGGTTGATCGACTTCACACACAACCTTCAAGTCTCTTCGCAGGCGTGTGCAGGTTTCCTCACGATGTTTTCCTTCACCGTTAAAGCAATCGGTGAGTATATGTACGTAAGTTTCGAAAAACTCATTAGTACATTGGCCGTCCGGATTTGAACCTGGCACCTCGGGTTAGGAGGACCGAGTCGTTACCGGTTGAGTCACTTAATCTATTAAAACTTAATCGAAAGCTTTACAAGAAAATATGTACAGCGTACCGGTGCAGGAAAGCATCGTGAGGAAACCTGCACACGCCTGCGAAGAAACTCGAAGGTTGTGTGTGAAGTCGACCAACCCGCACTGAGCCCGCGTGGTCGACTAAGGCCCGATCGCCCTAATTCAGGGTAGGCTCGAGCCCCTCGATGGGGACGTATGTGAGCTGATATGATGATGTACAGCGTGGTTATACAATTTATTAAAAACGTATAACATTTATCTGTTTTTGTTAGTAGGAAGTAAGGTGCTATGTTTTCCGAAACAAATAAAATACCTACCGAGCAAGATGAAGCTCAGTTTTGAAAATATATTAACTATTGACAAAAAACACTTATTTACAGACTGTCATATTATGTCTACATGATAGAGATTGTATTATATATTTCAGATACACTAAGAACCACATATTGGAATAATGTTGAAACAGTCGAAATAACCTGCGACGATAATGAAAGCTTGGATTTTGGGAGACAATCTAGAGACTTCACTGACAATATAAATAAAATAAAAACACCAAAAGTAATCATGATTACGAACTGCCTTTTACCAGAGAAAACTTATTTACAAACACTAAAAAAACTCAATATCAACGTTTCACAAGTGTCTACCTTAAAGATTGGCCCAATGTTCAAAACACATATGTTGCTAGAATCGTTGTTTGAAGGAATGCCATTAAGAGAGATCATATGGGGAAACAAAGATAATGGGTTCCTCAATTCCACTGGTACGTATACAGACAAAAAGGGCGACGGCGGATGCGCCAGGTCGTCTGAGCTTAACAACTTACTGGGTGTCCCACAAGGCTTATGCCTGTCCAACACCACAGTCTAGGAATCCATCCGTTGTCAGGATTATAAAAAGTGACCGCCATTTTAAACTTTTTAAAGTGAAACTTTTATTACATCGTCTCAAATTTTTTCGCCTGTGTGTCGTGTGACGGTCGGTATGATCGTTTCGCCCTCTGTAAATGTCTATTGTGAAAAAAAGTTTCCCATTAAACGTGGTTTCATAAAACCACACACTACTTTTTAGTTACTTGACCAATTGCTTTCATAATCGATATCTGGGCGTTCCTGTGGTCCTTAATCACGAATCCGTTGCCAGAATTTAAAAAAGTGGCCGCCATTTTGAACTTTTTACTTACTGGGCCGATTTCTTCCAAAATCGATATCTGGGGGTCTTTGAGGTCCCATAACACGAAACCGTTGTCAAAATTGAAAAAGTGGACCCTGTGTGTGACCTTGAGCCTTCTTATTAGACTTTCAAAAAAATATTTTCTTACTCTCTTCCTCTCATTTTTTTCGTAATTTCGTTTCGTTCTTGAACAATTTTATAAATTAAAATGTGATTTTTCGGGTGAATAAAATTATGGGAAGAAGTGACACAGACTCTGAATATGAAAGCGGTGCTCCAGGAACATCAACTAAGAAGAAATTACGTCGCAAATTGTGCATGAAAAGTGTGTGACAACATATTGAAGGAAAGATTTAACCTAGTTTTCAGGGCAGGCTAAGGCTCATTGGCCATACTGCCTTGTCTTCAGACATATTTTTTTCAACTAGGTTATTTCATTTTCCAAAGAACGTGTGAAAGGTCCTTCTTTAGCAAGCTCTGACAAAGCAATCTGTGAACGAGGAGGTGACTACCTACAAGTTATTACTGCGAACTGGTACATACATTGCTTTAACCATTATCGCCTAATTGTATTTGAATGTGTTAATTTTGTGCCTAATTACTTGTTAACTGTTACGTATTAAATTTAAAAACCTCTATTAAATGTAAATCTCACACCATATACGAGTAATATCCCTATGTATTAGCTTTACGTAATTGTTTTTGGTGTACTATAAGTGTAAATAAATAAATAAAATAAATATTATTTACTACACTCACTTAAATTTATAAAAGTGTTAGGGTTTGCTATTTTTATTAATGTTATTTTGATATATTGATTTACTGCCATCCGTTCTACGAGCTATGTGCCCTGCCCACTGCCACTTCAGTTTAGCGATTCTGTGAGCTATGTATGTCGGTTACTTTAGTTCTCCTGCGGATCTCCTCGTTTCTGATTCGATCACGCAGAGAAACACATGGCTCGTAGAACGGATGGCCAGTGGGGCAGTAAAGTTCTCGAGTGGCAACCGCGCACCGGAAAACGTAGCGTAGGCAGGCCTCCCATGCGGTGGACCGACGACCCGGTGAAGATCGCGGGAAGCCGATGGATGCGGGCAGCGCAGGACCGGTCGTCGTGGAAATCCTTGGGGGAGGCCTTTGTCCAGCAGTAGACGATTTTTGGTTGATATGATGATGATGATTGATTCACTTGCTCGTCAAAGACGAATTTTAGTTTGGTAGATTTAATAATTTTTGTGTGGCAACTTTTAATATCGCATGTGATTGGCCTAGCTAAGGCGAACCAATGAGATGCGCGTAATTTTCAACGAATCAGGGAGCTTAACTTCCCCGCCATGAAAATATATGCTTGCCGGGAGGCGCTGGCTGGTTGCCTCACTTTTTGCTGAGCGATTGTGAAGAACGTTGGTGCCTGTCAGAAAATAAACAAAGTAATTTATTTAATCAACTGAGTTTTCTCTCAATACATCCTGAGTATCCGGCTCTCTACAAAAATTAATTTCACGTGTAATATTTTTCATTACCTAAAACTAGCTTAGTTACGTTTAATTTAATCCCTTGTAATTGTGATACGTGACAATTCGCAGATTGACTGATTTTGCATCTAAATTTCTTCTTATTGAAGTAAAAATAGTACATTCCTACCAGCACTTAATTAAATATTCTTTTTTTTACAAAAGCATTATAACCTTCCTTGTATACTATTTAAAAAAAAGCACTAGCACTACAATAAATACTTAGTACTTACTTAACCGAAACAGACTTCCTCAAATAAATAGCACTGCATTCCATTAAACTCGTTTGTATTCTTTGTTCATCAACTCGAGCTAAAATCATTTTATCACTGCACTGCTTATACCTACAATTTATTGCAATACCTACCTTAATCAATTTTGCTTTTGTGCACACCTACTATCAAATATTTCTATGAATATCGAGTGCCAAGCTGCTTTGAATTTGATTGAATAATTTAACTAATTAGGATTAAAATGGGAACTTATTCAATCAAATACTTCCTACTAAATAAACATGAACTCTGACATGCGAGCTGCTGATCAGAGGCAAGCAACCTGGTGGAAATGTCTTGAAGTTACGAAAGCAAATAAATAAGCTTGCTTCTACAATACCCGCAGGTGTCATTTTCGAATCTGGAATTTCAGTCATCATCATCATCATATCAGCCACAAATTGTCCAAGGTCTCCCCCAAGGATTTCCACGACGACCGGTCCTGCGCTGCCCGCATCCATAGGCTTCCCGCGACCTTCACCAGGTCATTGGTCCACCGCGTGGGAGGCCTACCTACGCTACGTTTTCCGGTGCGCGGTCGCCACTCGAGAACTTTACTGCCCCATCGGCCATCTGTTCTACGAGCTATGTGCCCTGCCCACTGCAACTTCAGTTTAGCGATTCTGTGAGCTATGTCGGTTACTTTAGTTTTCCTGCGGATCTCCTCGTTTCTGATTCGATCACGCAGAGAGACTCCGAGGATAGCACGCTCCATTGCCCTTTGGGTGACCTTGAGCCTTATTATGAGGCCCTACAGCATAATGTATTTAAATGGGGTTAAATAATATAACAGGATGCTACATGAAACGTAGGATTTTCACTCAGTGCCTAAATATGAACTCCGGGAAGAAAATAAATCTTGGGGTAATATGGAATAATCAATAGTAAGCGACCATGTCTTAGTTCCGTAAGTCATCACTGGCAACACACACTGGTCAAAGACCTTAGTCTTGAGACACTGCGGTATTTGGGACGTGAAGATATTGCGAAGCTTCCCGAACGCTGCCCAGCCGAGTTGGATTCGTCGATTGATCTCTTTCTTGAAGTTGGAACTACCTAGCTGGACTGTTTGTCCCAGGTATACATATTCGTCAACAACTTCCAGTGTAGAGTCTCCAACCTTTAGAGGAGTGGGTGCGACACGGACATTTAACATTATTTTCGTCTTGTCCATGTTCATTTTAAGACCCACTTGTTGAGAGACCTTACTGAGGCCATCGAGCATTGTACTTAGGTCTTCCATAGTCTCAACCATGACCACGATATCGTCAGCGAATCGGAGGTGGGATATGTACTCGCCGTTGATATTGATGCCGAGTCCACCCCAGTCCAGAAGCTTAAAAACATCTTCTAGGGCGGCGGTGAACAGTTTCGGAGATATAACGTCTCCCTGTCTCACCCCTCGCTGCAACTGGATAGGTTTCGAGTTCTGGTCCTGGAGGCGAACCGACATGGTGGCGTTTTCATACAGACACTTCACCACCTCGATGTATCGATGGGCAATTTGGCACCGCTGGAGAGACTGTAGCACAGCCCAGGTTTCGACTGAATCAAAGGCCTTCTCATAGTCCACAAACGCCAAGCATAGTGGCTGATTATACTCTTCGGTCATCTGTATAATCTGCCGCAGCGTATGTATGTGGTCTATGGTACTAAAGCCTTTTCGGAAACCGGCTTGTTCGGGAGGCTGGAAGTCGTCAAACCTGCGTGCGAGACGATTCGTAATGACTCTCGAAAACAGCTTGTAGACATGGCTCAGAAGTGAGATGGGTCTGTAGTTCTTCAGCAGGGTGTTGTCACCCTTTTTGAAGAAAAGCACGACCACACTTCTGAGCCATGCCTTAGGCGTTTGTCCCTCGAGTATAACGGAATTAAATAATTTCTGAAGAGCTTTTAGTACCTGTGATCCACCTGCTTTCAGAAGTTCAGCCGTAATTCCATCATCACCCGGTGCCTTGTTGTTCTTGAGCTATTTGAGAGCCATTCTAATCTCGTACAGGCTGACGTCCGGGATATCTTCGGTATAGTGTCGGGTTAGTCTGGCTCTTGGGTCTTCAGCCAGATCGCTGACAGGCAAACGTGTGGTGTTGTACAATTGTCCATAGAACTTCTCAACTTCTTCCAGCAACTCAGTCTTAGACGATATGGTCCTGCCATCCTCAGTCTTCAGCTTGGTCAGTTGGCTTTGTCCAACAGACAGATCTCTCGCGAACACTTTTGAGCCTTTGTTGTGCTCAATCGCCTCTTTAATACAATTTGTATTATATTGGCGTAAATCGCGAGTTAGAGACTTAGAGATCTGCCTGTTTAGTTGCCGATACTGAGTAGCGTCTTCAGAGGACTGCAAAACCAATCTGCGTCTTTCTTCCATGAGGTTGCTGGTGAAGTCAGAGATTTTTTTGGTTCTGTTTGAACGGCGAGTTTTAAAAATCTTAGACCCGACCGTTTGAAGTTTTGAACAATATCCACGAACCTGTCATTATAATCGTCCACATTCTCGCAGTCTCCTAGGCATTCGAAACGATTGTGCAACTCGAGCTGAAAGCTCTCGGGGTTTTGGAGCTGGATGGGCGCTGGTCGGAGCGTAGACTTCATCAGTCGAATTTCAGTCAAAGAGGACCTAACTAATGCCTAAATTTCTCTAAAAGAACTGATTTCGCGCGTTAAAATTCTAGAAGTGTATGTACTATGATCTTAATTCGTATGCTCGTACTAATGCTCTGGCTAATCATTTGTACCATCGCTTGCGAAGAATTAACAGTAATTCTGGTTCTGAATCTACAGTATCTGAAAAGATTAAAACTGCTATGAAAGAATTTAACTCCCTATAGTTCTCAAATTAAATTACAAAATAGTAATAATAACTCTGCTCAAACTGCCACATCTTATACGACTAACTGTAACTGTAAACGGGAGCGGAAGCGGTGGCAAAGGGGGAGCGCAAGCGAGAATGGAAGTTGAAACATAAGCAGGAGCAGAAGCACAAGCGGGAGTGGGAGCGGGAGCGGAAGCGGGAGCGGAAGCGAGAGCGGAACCGAGAGCGGAAGCGAGAGCGGAAGCGGGAGCGAAAGCGGAATAGAAAATGATTTTCATGAAAACGGAAAGCGGGAGCGGAAGCGAGAGTGGAAGGGGGAACAGAAGCGGAAGCGAGAGTGGAAGGGGGAACAGAAGCGGAAGCGGAAGCGCGAGCGGGAGCAGGAGCAAGAGCAGAAGCTGGAACGCAAGCGGGAGCGGGAGCGGGAGCTGTAGCAGAAGCTCTAGCTGAAGTGGGAGCGGAAGTGGAAGCGAAAGCGGCTGTGGAAGCGGTAGCGGGAGCTGAAGCGAGAAAATAATGTTTCATGTAAACGGAAAACGAAAGCGGAAGCGAGATTGTAAGAGGGAACAAAAGCGGGAGCAAAAGCGCGAGTGTAAGGGGGAACAGAAGGGGGAGCGTAAGCGGGGGTGGCAGCTGGAACGCCAGCGGGAGCGGGAGCGGTACCGGAAGCTCTAGCGGAAGTGGGAGTGCAAGTGGAAGCGAAAGCGGCAGTGGAAGCGGTAGCGGGATCTGAAGCGGGAAAATAATGTTTCATGTAAACGGAAAGCGGGAGCGGAAGGGAGAATGTAAGGGGGAACAGAAGCGGGAGTGGAAGCGCGAGCGGCAGTGGAAGCGGTAGCGGGAGCTGAAGTGGGAAAGAAAGCAGAAGCGGGAGCGGACGCGGGATCAAGCGGGAGCGCTGCTAGCGGAAGAGGGAGTGGAAACGGTGGCAAAAGTGGAAGCGGAAGCGGGAGCGAAAGCGTTACGGAAGAGAAATGGAAGAGGACTTCCGCATGGAAGCGGTAGCAAGAGCGGGAGCGAAAGCGGAACTGGAAGCGGGAGCGGTAACGAGACCGGGATCGTGATTGGGAGTGTGAGCGTAAGCGAAAGTGGAAGCGGAATCGGAAGCCGTAGCGGGAGCGGAAGCGGAAGCGAATGCGGAAGCGGATGCCGAAGCGGGAATAGAAGAGGAAACGAGAGCGGAAGTGGAAGCGGGTGCGGAAGCGAAAGCGGAAGCAAAGGCAAGAGCTGTAGAGGAATCGGAAGCGGAAGCAGGAGCGGAAGTGGAAGTGGGATCAGAAGCGGAAGCGGGAGTAGAAGCGGGAGTGGAAGCGGGAGCGTAAGCAAGAGCGTGAGCGGGAGCGTGAGCGGGAGCGGGAGCGGGAGCGGAAGCGTGAGCGGGAACGTGAGCGGGAGCGTGAGCGGGAGCGTGAGCGCGAGCGTGAGCGGGAGCGTGAGCGGGAGCGTGAGCGGGAGCGTGAGCGGGAGCGTGAGCGGGAGCGTAAGCGGGAGCGGAAGGGGGAACGCAGGCAGTAGCGGAAGCGAAACCGAGAGTGGAAGCGGAAGCGGAAGCGGGAGCGGAAATGGGAGTTCATTCGGATCAACAAAATATTTTTTCATAATCACGAATGCGGCCATTTTTTTTTTTAATACTGACAACGGATTTGGATACAGTATTTGGTGCAGCATTTGGTACAGTAACTAAAAAGTTAATAATGGCAGTCAGTTTTTTTTTAATTCTGACAACGGATTCGGTATGAAAGACCTCAGGGTCCCTCAGATATCGATTTTGGAAGCAATCGGTCCAGTAACTAAAAAGTTTAAAATGGTGGCCACTTTTTTTAAATTCTGAGAACGGATTCGTAATCAGAGAGCTCCCACAAGCCAGTTGCAATAAATAAAAGAATTAATTAAAATTAAAAATCCGACTGCAGGTTTTTGTTTAATTCTTCTTTTTTGGCTAGTCGGGTAAAAATGTATCCTATGTCACCCACGAGATCAAGACGATTCTAACGACATTTTCTAAAATCCATCAATTCGTTTAGGTTACAAAGCGTGCCTAAGAAAAAAACATACTTACATACATACACTCGAAAATTGTTGCTGATCCCCTTCGATGATGGTACAGGAAATGCAGGGCGACGCGGAGGTTGTAGAGACAAGGAAAACAGCCGTGATATCTTCAGTCTTGAACAATTTCAGTGGTTGATTTGCTTATGGGAGCTCGAGGGAGGTCTCGTTGTTACTCGGTGGCTTGTCGAAAATGTTGGATTTGAATGAATACGCTCTATGACGCCTACGCTATATTTATATTAAATTTCCAGAGCGGGATGGCGCCATAGGAGGAAGCGAGACGGAAGATGGTGCACTTACCCACCCCTTTGGAGCAATACCGTACAGAGAGCCGCCTACGACCAATTTCCGCGCCGCGCCGTTTTGAAATAACGGTCGCGGAGGCAGCTCGCTGCTTACCAAAAACCTTTTACCTATCCTCAGGGGTTCTACCAGGCTTCCATCTCGCCACCTTTACCAAACTAATTACCTAGACCTCCCTCTAAGCCTCCCCAAGCAAAACACAGTTACAAAACACATTTATTTAGAAAACATACAAAAGGCTTATAAAACAAGATAACTTAAAACTACAACTTAACTATCTATATCTATGTACATATAACAATTCAAAAATATAACGTATCGCAACTTTAATACATTACACAAATTTACACACAAAATTTATCAACAAAGAAACTTTACGTTTTTAAGTGTCCATCGTGCACATTCTCCCGCCGTCACCTTTGTGATCCAGCACTGGTAGCACGATGATCTTCTTGGTGGGCCGCCTCAGCACGCGTCCTCGGCTCGTGGTCACCTCCACCACGCGCACTTCGCCGTCCTCGCCCGGGAACGTCCGGGTGATGCGTCCTCTGGGCCAGCAGTTGCGTGGCAGGTTGCTGTCGGCGATGACCACCAGGTCACCGATTTTGGGGGCCTCTCCGGAGGCCCTGGGCTCCCGCCGGTGTTGGAGTGTGGGGAGGTACTCTCTCACCCACCGCCGCCAGAAGTTGTCGGCTAGCAGCTGTGCGCGCCTCCAGTGCGTGCGCGCGTTGATGTCTTCGGGAGTGAACGTGCCCGGGGGTGGCACATGACAGTTGGGCCCGACTAGGATGTGATTCGGGGTCAGCGCCTCGGGCTCCGCTGAGTCGACGCTCACGTGGGTCAGCGGTCTCGAGTTCACCACATTCTCGCACTCCACCAGCAGGGTATGGAGTGTTTCCTCGCTCGGCCGCTGCTCCTGCAGCGTGGCTCGCAGCGCCTCCTTGACTGTGCGCACCATGCGCTCCCAGGCGCCTGCCATGAAGGGGGCTGAGGGTGGCATGAACCGCCACACGATGTGCTGCGCGCTGGCTTCCGCTCCCATGGTCTCGACTGCTGCAGCTAGCTCTCGATCCGCCGCCTTGAAGTTGGTCGCGTTGTCACTCCAGACTTCTTTGGGCGGTCCCCGCCGCGCGATGAAACGCCGGAGCGCTGATATGGCTGAGTCGGCGCTCAGCGACGCGGCAATCTCCAGGTGCACGGCGCGCGACGTCAGACACGTGAATAGGGCCACGTATCGCTTCTCGGTGCGGCGCCCCACAGTCACAGTCACCGGACCGAAGTAGTCTAGGCCGGTAAACGTGAAGGGGCGCGCGTGATGCGCCAGGCGGCCCGCCGGCAGGTTGCCAGTTGACGGGCTGGCGGGTTTCGCCTTCCTCAGGCGACAGGCAGGGCAGCTTCGCAGGACTTCTTTGACTGTAGGCCGGATGCGCGTGACCCATAGTCGCTGGCGCGCCTCGTTCACCACCAGCTCCACTCCGCCGTGGCTCAGCCGCTCGTGCAGGTGTTGCAGGTACAGGCGGGTGAAGGGGTGCCTGCCGTCCAGCACTGCGGGGCTTGCAGCTTCTTCTGATATGTCGACGGCCTTCTCCACTCGTCCTTTGAGTCGCAGGATTCCGTCGGTGCCCACCGTAATACTTAGGGCGGCTAGCTTATCGTCGCCGGTAGGTAGGGCTCCTCTCTCGATTCTCCGTCTCTCTCTCGCATACGAGTCTTCCTGCGCTGCTCGCACCCATAGCTTTTCTGCGCGTATGAGTAGGTGCGCTTCGATTCCCATGAAGCGGTCCGGCGTGTCGACTGAAAGGCTTTTTTTCAGTTTCTTTTTCTTTTTAGCCTCTCCCCACGTAGGATCTCTGTTTTCATTTTTGGCAGTTCGCTTCCTCTTCGCGGCTGCAATGTGTTGTGTGCGGCCTCGGCATTGCTCGACGAACTGTAGAACACGCGCTGTTGCTCGGATGAGGCGTGTCCAGCGTGAAAATCTCGCTACGTCGGGCAGGTGGGCGTGGCTTCGTAGCGTCGTAGTCGTCGTAGTCGCGTAGCAAGCTTCTCGTTCTTCCCCGGTGACTGAGGCCGCGGCGCGTCGGTTTTCTTGCGGCCAGCATTCCTCAGGTTGATATAGAAACTCGGGGCCGTGAAACCATCTGTGTGCGGCGCCGAAGTCCGCCGGGGTGGCTCGCGTAGCATCATCAGCGACGTTATGGGCTGTTGGGACCCATCTCCACTCGTTTTTCTTCGTCGTTTCTTCGATTTCTGCCAGCCGGTGTGCCACAAAGCACTTGAATGCTCGCGGCTTGGCTCGTATCCATGCGAGAGCCGTGCGAGAATCGGACCAGTAGTGTCGCGCCTCTGCTTCCCAGTCGTGTTCGCGCGCGACAGTGTGGGCTAGTCGCGCTCCCAGCAGCGCCGCCTGCAGCTCGAGCCTCGGGATCGACACGGGTTTGAGTGGTGTCACCCGGCTCTTAGCGGCAGCCAGCACGACGCTCACGCTTCCATCGGACCTCTCGTTCCGCCAGTACACAGCGGCGGCGTAGGCTTCCTCGCTCGCGTCGACAAAGGTGTGGAGCGCCCGCTTGGTCACGGCGCCCGTGTCGTAACAGCGTGGGATGCGTAGCCGCTCCGTAGCGCGTAGCGTGCGTAGCCACTCGTACCATTTTTCGTGTAGCTCGTCTGGCAGATCGGCGTCCCAGTTAGTGTGGTAGCGCCAGGTGTCTTGCATGATGCGCTTGGCCGGCGTAGTTACAGGTGCCATTAGCCCCAGCGGATCGTATAGGGACATGATCACGCTGAGGGCCTCTCGTTTCGTCGGCGCGCGCAGCCCGTCGATGACTTCCAGTGGCGCCCTCTTGCGGTTGAGTCTGAAGCCTAGGTTGTCCGGCCCTACTTCCCAGAGCAGGCCCAGTGTTCGCTCTGTCTCGCTCCCGCCGATAGGGATGGTAGCCTCCGCCTCGTTCGTAGCGTAGTGACGGAGCACGGAGGGCGAGTTGGATGCCCACCCGCGCAACTCAAAGCCGGCCTGCCGATGGATGTGTTCGACCGCCGTGGCTGTCTCGAGGGCCTCTCCGTCTGTCCCGTAGCTGGCGATGTAGTCATCCATATAGTGACTTTTCACTATAGCCTGCGCCGCCTCCGGGAACTGTTCTGCATAGTCAGCTGCGTTTTTGTTTTTGACGAAGAGAGCTGTGCACGGCGATGAGGTCGCACCGAACACCACGCTCGTCATTCGGTATTCTGACGGCGGCACATCTCCTCTCTCGCTCCCTCTCCACAGGAAGCGCAGGGCGTCTCTGTCTTCTGGTTTTATGCGTATTTGCATAAACATCTCGCGAATGTCCGCAGTCACAGCGTACGGGCTCTGCCGGAAGCGCATAACTACGCCGGGCAGAGATTGTAGTAGGTCGGGCCCGGGCAGCAGCGCGTCGTTCAGGCTTCTCCCCTCAGTTCTGGCAGCTGCGTCGTGCACAAGACGTATCTTCGGCTTGTCTGGGTTGACCACAGCAAAGTGAGGTAGGTACCACACCTTTCCAGGTGTAGGCTGCGTCGTGGCGGGCTCGGCGTACCCCTTGGTAAAGAGGTTCTGCATCCTTTCTTCATACTTTGTTTTCAGATCAGGATCTCGATCTAGGCGCTTCTCGATGTTGAGCAGCCTCTTCTTTGCATTGCCATAGTTGTCGGGCATTCTTGTGTTGTCTTCTTTCCATAGAAGGCCAGTTTGGAAGCGACCATCTGGGAGGCGTGTGGTTGTCTCCTCTAGCAAGCGTAGCGCTCGCTGCTCCGGGTCATCGCGCGTCTTCCTTGGCTCAACGCCCAGCGACTCCAGGGCGAAGTATCTCCGCATAGCATTTTCCATTTCGTCGCTGGATTCCTCCTTGGTAGACAGATACCCGCAAAACGAAACGGGCTCTGTGTGCGACGAGCGGCACCCGTGTAGCACCCACCCGAGTTGTGTGAGTGAGGCTACGGGTCGGTCTCTCCGTCCTGCTCGCACATCGCGCGACACGATGAGTTCCCAGTTATCTTGCCCGATGAGAACTTTCGGCTTGGCATTTTGGTACATCAGTTCATGTCTGAGGTCCTCCAGGTGTGGGCAGTCCTCCAGGTCTTCTTCGCCGAGCGACTGAGTAGTGAAATCGAGTCGCTCGACCGTGCGTGCCCCTTGCAGTTCGTAAGAATCGAGTGAGTATTTCCCTCTCACTCGCACGTCGACTGTTTTGCTGTTTTCGTGCTTGCGCCGCGTGCCGTTGACTCCTATGACCCACAGGTTGTTAGTGGGCCCTTCCAGGCCGAGGGACTCGACGATGTCTTCGTCAATGATGGTGATAGTACTGCCCTCGTCCAGCAGCGCGTACGTCTCGACAGTGTTTCGCGGACCGGTGAGAACGATCGGCGCGATTTTCAAGTAGGCCCGGCGTGAGCCCGCCCGAGTGGAGTGGGCGAACTCGAGGGCCGACGCGACTTCTTCCGCCTTCTTGGGTTCTTCTCTTGGCCGCTCTGAATGCAGCAGCGAGTGATGGGGAGCGCGACAGCCGTTTGTTCCACACGGCTTCGCTCGGCAACTGAAGCGTCTGTGGTTGCTCCTCACACACCGGAAGCATTGGCGGTGCCGGCGTACCAGGTCCCAGCGTCCGTTGACATCAGCCTCGACGAACTGTCGGCACTCCAACAGTTTGTGACTGCCGCTGCACTGTGGGCATGTCGTGGTTGTAGGCGTAGTTGCCGTTGCAGCAAAGTTTTTCTCTACGATCTTCTTTCTCGCTCTCTCTCGTGGCGTCTCGGCTGGTGTTGTTTCAGCCGGAGCGTAGGGGCCGCATTTGTCCGCCTCTTCGTTGAGAAAAGATGCCAGTTTTTTGAGGTCTGGCGTGTTGTCTTCTCGCGCTGCGAAGTCATACCACTTGTTTCGGAGTATCGGTGAAATCTTCTCAAGAATTGTGCGTACCAGCTCGGGATTGCATAGGTACGCGTCTCTCCGCAGCGCCTCGATGGTGGCCACAACATTTGCTACTTTGTTCGCAAAAACACACACTTCTCGTGGGCTGTCTCCTATGCGGGATAGCGCGCGGGTTTTCTCAATCTCGCGCAGGACTAGCGCTTCTGCTCGTCCGAACCGCCGCTCCAGAGCCTCGATGATTTTTCTGGGTTCCGTGCTGCTGATTAGTAAGCAGCTGGCAGCTTCCTTTGCTGCTCCGGTGAGGCTCTTTCGAATTCTTGCGACGTTTTCTGTTCTTGTGAAATTTGTTTCTGTCTCGACGAATGCTGTCTTAAATGCAAGCCAGCTATCACTTCTCCCGTCGAAACCAGGCAGCTCCTGGAGATATCTGGGCGCCCCTCTCGCCGATGTGCGAATGACGCTCTGTAGGGCCGCTGCGAGGGCCGCAATGTCGGTTTGCGGCGCAGCCGGCTCGGTTTTCTGAGGGGTGCTCTCCGGTTTCGCGGACTCCTCCCCACCCTGCCCCACGGGTTCTCGTGAGGCCGCAGGCCGCAGTCGTTCGGTCACCGCAGGCCCCGGTTGGGTGTGAGCGTGTCCTTTCGCTCCTGTGTGCTTTTCCATCCATTCAGCCACTCGCTCTGAGCCCTGCCTGACTTCTTCGTCAGCCGATTCATCTGCAGGGTCCAGCTCCTGGTCAGAGTCCTCCATAATTCTCCGCAAATGTGCCTCCTCTAAGGCCCGTTCCGCCGCGATTGCTTTGACCGCCAGCTCAGCCAGCCTCTCCTTGGCTTCCAGTTTCGCGAGGAACCTCTTGCGAGAAGCCTTGGAGCGGTCTGACCTAACTGATTTAGGTCGGGTCTCCACAACCGTGACGTCAGCCTCGGTGTTCGTAGTTTCCGTTACGGTTTCCCCAGTTTGCGTAGTGCCGTGGCTCCAGGTCGCTGTTTCTCCCGAAGTCGTGTTTCCCGTACCTTCAGTTGTGGTATTTTCAGAATCCGTCGTCTCTTGGGCAGCCTGCTTGGACGCGGTCTTGGAACGCGTGGATCTCGTCATGGCGGCGTGGCTCGACGACGTAGTTCTTCAGGTTTTTTCTCTTCAGTCCAGGGATCCGGCTTCACGAAGGACCATAAAATGTTGCTGATCCCCTTCGATGATGGTACAGGAAATGCAGGGCGACGCGGAGGTTGTAGAGACAAGGAAAACAGCCGTGATATCTTCAGTCTTGAACAATTTCAGTGGTTGATTTGCTTATGGGAGCTCGAGGGAGGTCTCGTTGTTACTCGGTGGCTTGTCGAAAATGTTGGATTTGAATGAATACGCTCTATGACGCCTACGCTATATTTATATTAAATTTCCAGAGCGGGATGGCGCCATAGGAGGAAGCGAGACGGAAGATGGTGCACTTACCCACCCCTTTGGAGCAATACCGTACAGAGAGCCGCCTACGACCAATTTCCGCGCCGCGCCGTTTTGAAATAACGGTCGCGGAGGCAGCTCGCTGCTTACCAAAAACCTTTTACCTCTCCTCAGGGGTTCTACCAGGCTTCCATCTCGCCACCTTTACCAAACTAATTACCTAGACCTCCCTCTAAGCCTCCCCAAGCAAAACACAGTTACAAAACACATTTATTTAGAAAACATACAAAAGGCTTATAAAACAAGATAACTTAAAACTACAACTTAACTATCTATATCTATGTACATATAACAATTCAAAAATATAACGTATCGCAACTTTAATACATTACACAAATTTACACACAAAATTTATCAACAAAGAAACTTTACGTTTTTAAGTGTCCATCGTGCACAAAAATCATAACCCTCCTTCTAGCGCATTCGGGTAAAAAACAAGTGTAAATTAGTTAAAAGCAGGCGGGGCTTCACAAAACCGGTATCCCACTCAACTCTACATTAATCTTGACTTGGTGACAGTAAGACTATCTCGGGAGTATACTACACAAACAAATAAATTGAACACTGTACAGCCACGCTGTCATACTTTCTCGGAATAAGAAAAATCTTAAATCTCAGAATTAAAAAATGGAAAACAATGTTTCATGAAAACGTAAAGCGGAAGCGGTGGCAAAAGCGGGAGCGCAAGTGAAAATGGAAGGGGGAACATAAGCGGGAACGAAAGCACGAGCGGAAGCGGTAGCGGAAGTGGGAGCGGGAGCGGAAACGGGAGCGAAAGCGGAATAAAAAAAAAATGTTTCATAAAAACGGAAAGCGGAAGCGAGAGTGGAAGTAAGAGCGGAAGCGAGAGCGGATGCGAGAGCGGAAGCGAGAGCGGAAGCGAGAGCGGAAGCGAGAGCGGAAGCGAGAGCCGAAGCGAGAGCGGAAGCGAGAGCGGAAGCGAAAGCAAGCGGGAGCGGAAGGGGGAGTAGAACCGGTGGCAAAAGCGGAAGCGGAAGTGGGAGTGAAAGGGGGACCTTAAGCGGAAGCTGGAACGGAAGCGGGAGAGGCAGCGGAAAGGAGCAGCGAGAGCTGAAACAGGAGCGGGAACGAAAGGGGGAGCAGAAGTGGTGGGAAAAGCGGGAGCGGAAGGGAGAGTGAAAGAGGGAACATAAGCGGAAGCGGGAATGGAAGCGGGAGTGACGCGAGAGCGGGAGCAAAAGCGAAAGCGGAAGCGGAAGCGGATGCGAAAGCGGAAGCGAAAGTGGAGTGAAAGCGGAGTGGAAGCAAAAGTAAAAGCGGGGTCGAGAGCGGGAGCGAAAGCGGAAGCGGAATTGGAAGTGAAAGCGTGAGCGGAAGCGGGAGCGCGAGTGGAAGTGGAATCAGGAGCAGAAGCAGGGGTGGAAGTGGGAGCAGAAGCGGAAGCGAAAGCGGGGCGACAGTGAAAGCGGAAGCAAAAGCGGAAAAGAAAGAGGGAAAGGGAGTGCAGGAGCGGAAGCGGTAGCGGAATTGAAAGCGGGAGCGAAAGCGGAAGCTGGAGCATCAGCGGAAGCGTCAGCGGAAGCGTCAGCGGAAGCGTCAGCGGAAGCGTCAGCGGAAGCGTCAGCGGAAGCGTCAGCGGAAGCGTCAGCGGAAGCGTCAGCGGAAGCGTCAGCGGAAGCGTCAGCGGAAGTGTCAGCGGAAGTGGAAGCGGGAGCGTAAGCGGAATTGGAAGCGGCAGCATAAGCAGGAGCAGAAACGGAAGCGGGAGGGGAAGCTGGAGCGGAAGCGGGAGCAGAAACGGGAGCGGAAGCGGCAGCGGCAGCAGGAGCGGAAGCTGAAGCGGAAGCGGAAGCGGGAGCGGAAGGGGAGAGGATGCGGGAGCGGAAGCGGGAGCGGAAGCGGGAGCGGAAGCGGAAGCGGGAGCGGAAGCGGAAGCGGGAGCGGAAGCGGGAGCGGAAGCGAGAGTGGAATTGGGATTAGATCGTCAAGTGTGTCAATTGCGCATAAGTTAAGGGAAACTCCCTTAACTGTGGCAAAGTCGAGTATGTCAGGGGCGTGGTTCGGATTATCCGAGTAGTGCGTGTAGAAGTATGTGGAATAAACTGTTAGATAAAGAGTTTGAGTGATTTCGAGGAGGTTAACGCTGCTTTCGTTGGTTTTCAGACACGTCCATTCAGTATGTTTGCAGTTGTAGTCTCCATACCTAATGGTGGACCCACCTAGGGCTAGGATAGCCTCGACATCACTTTTTAGGGGAGGTTTTTTACATGGGATGTAGACTGATGCTATAATCATGGGTAGTTTTACTATAGTTGAAACTAAAAAATACTAAGGATCTTTGGGGCATGTCTGTTAATTTAATAAAGTCCGTAATTAAAACTTTAGACCCTTACTTGGCGGATCTATTCAACATTTGTATTAATACTGGAGTGTTTCCGGATCTCATGAATTTTCGTAATTCCACAACGGACGTGTGAGTCGATCTTATTAAAAACATATATGATGCTTTTGTGAAATCCCAAAACGCGATAGGGATCTTCTGCGACTTGTCAAAAGCATTCAATTGTGTGGAACATAAAACTCTGCTCGTAAAACTGGACGATTACGGTGTTAAAAATAAGACTCTAGATCTTTTAGAATCATATTTAGTAAATAGGACACAAAAAGTACAAATAAATGGTACTCTCCACTCTACTGTCGACAATCAAATTTATATATTCTCTATAATATAATGGCTATGTTATTTTGTTATCTAGTTCTCTATAATGATGTTAATTAGCTGTAAGTTTTCCTTATAAATAAAATAAAATAATTTAGAGAAGTCTAAGATAAATATTTAAATTTAAAGTCACGCAGCCATAATTAAAGAAACCACTGAAGAAGTTAGTACATTCCTATTTAGATCTCTTAAATTTTTTTTTGTATCGTACTAGGCTCTCTTTCACATTAATTTTTTGTTAGGATATTAAGTGTAACAGCTGGAAATAGTAGTTTAGGATAATATTGTTCTAGTTATGACCTTTTTGATTCTGAAAGCTGTCTCTTAAGCACCAAAGATCCATGATCATCGAATATCTACATACCTACTCATGTTTCTACAGTGATTACATTTAAATTTATTAAAAATGTTCTTTCCAGAGAGACTAAATCTACCAAAGGGTTTCGAACACAAGGTGTTCTGCGCTGACGAAGAGATTTATTTAACCCTTACAACATCTGTTTTTCCTAACATACTATCAAATGTATCACAGGTGGAACTCAACGACTGCGTACCTCTAAATATGTCGTACTTCGACATTCTCCTAAAGCTGAATATAATTCCTTCTTATTTTCAAGAGCTAAAGTTGAGAATCACGAATAAGTTTCTCCATTTGAGGCCTGATCATTTTAAAGGACTGTCACTGCCTAAACTAACTGTGTTATATGCCCATGTCCAAAAGCTGGACCCGAATATATTTGAAGAAATAGCAGTAGATGAAGTGTATTTAGAGCAGGTAGAATTGAACACGTTGCAGAAATTTAGAGCGAAGAAAGTTACATTGCGTTATGGAAAGTTTAATGGTGAGTACTATCATTATTAGCAGGAAGACCATTTCATCCAGCGGATTCTTTTTAACCGACTTCCAAAAAAGAAGAGGTTCTCAATTCGACTGTATGTTTTTTTTTACTTTTGTTTGTTTGTTACGCGATATCTTCGCAGATTGTAAACCGATTTTCATATTTTTAGGGTTCTGTACACCGGACTGGGTCCAACGGGACCCTATTACTAAGCCACCGATGTCCGTCCATCTGTCTGTCTGTTAGCGGTGTATTTTATGAACCGTAATACGTGGACAGATGAAATTTCCACAGAATATGTATTTCTATTTCTACTATGAAAAGAAATACTAAAAATTAGAAAAAGGAAAAAAATAAGAGAGGTCTCCATACAAAAAACGTGTTTTTGATTATAGAAGTATTTTTGATTTAGCTCTAACGTAAAAACAGTGAGCAAGCAAGCAAACAGCAAGAGTGAAACTTGTGTGATTATAGTACATACTGAAATTAAACAAAAAATAATAAAAGTCGGCTAAGTGTGAGTTGTACTCGCACTAAAATGTCCGAACTTAATGCAAAAAAACATGTTTTTTTCGCTCGCGTTGATGACTTTTGTTTGTTATATAAATAGCAATGGCGGTTGCTGGGCCTTAGTGCTACGGGTTCACTCCCTGTCTTTGTCAATATTTATTTTTAATATCATGGTTTGATCACTAATCATCATATTATGTTAGCACAAAAACAATTTTAATTTCAAAAGTATGTAAACAAACAAAACATCATAAACATCAAAATTTGAATGGCATTAGAAGGCGGCAGCGATTCAAGCGCTAAAGCTGAATGAAAAAAGGGCTGCGCGCTCATGCACATTAAAAAAAAAACGGGTGGGGCTGTGTCGGGGCACACGGCCGTTGGTTTTAACGTGAATACGTCTCGTAACGGGTAATATGTAGTTTCTATATAAAATATTATTATTTATGTATGTCATAATCATAGATAATATAATATAATCGATAGATTTTGACGAGAGCTGACGATTGAAACTTGAATGAACGTCGTAGCTTCACCGAGTCGAAAGTTATACTAAATGGAAATCTCGATACGCAGCAAAATGACCTTCAAAATGGCGGGGCTGCCCCCTCCCCCGCGCGCGATGTGTTACAGTCCTTACTTAGCGTAATAAATTCTTTGATTCTTTAGCTATCAAGTGGTGTAAACGAAATTTGGATGGAGATGATAGATATGTAGCTACAACACTAAACTGTATCCCCCGATTTTGTTATCATTCGTTTTTTTGGATTGCATCCCTATGGAGGTAATTTTAAAGACGTATTCACGTCAAAAAAAGTGTGTGTGTGTGTCAGCTCCGACGCACGACTGGAGCTTACTACTTAAGTACGATTGTTTAAACAGGCACAAAACTGGGCTTGACTTTGGTTTTAAGTTTACACTGCACAGTTTTTATAACTGATGATTCCAATTTCCGGCCTCTTTTCATAGCTGATGTGTCAGGTGTTTTAGCTCCCATGATCGCAGCTACTTATGATCCATCTGGTATTTGGCAGCGACTAACCCGTTTTGGATGCGGTTATACGAGCACAGCTTAGTTCATACCATAAAGGGCTCTTACATTGGTTTCAAGTTGACATTTTAATTAAATCAAGAGCA
Source organism: Coleophora flavipennella (assembly GCA_947284805.1). Classification (NCBI taxonomy): domain Eukaryota; kingdom Metazoa; phylum Arthropoda; class Insecta; order Lepidoptera; family Coleophoridae; genus Coleophora; species Coleophora flavipennella. The sequence goes on from OX369253.1 coordinate 4,758,814, forward strand.
TTTTTATTAAGTTTTTCTTGAAATGTTTCTAGTAATTTGTTGACATCATTCTTTATATCATCACTCACTTAAATAAGGAAATGATGAAGTAAAAACTGTCGAACATCACTGTGTTTAAATCGTTCTGATACTTCAACAGTTCATAATTCATAATTTTCTTCTTTTTTGCTTCTTGAAGAAACCCGTGGAAAAGGTATATGCTAGTTTCATGATGTGGAGCTGTTTTTTTGCAAATTTGATCTACAGTGACGTATTTCATAGTAGTCCCTACTCTCGAGAGGATGGGCTTTTTCCAGTAACATTGAACCTCGGTGCAGGAAGGTTCTTCACTGCGACGACGGGTCCACATTAAAAATGCCACTGCATGCTTACAACCAGTAGTTGAAGCTGCACAGTCCAAGCACTGGCAACTGACGATTTCACCTTTAGTCTCGTCTGTCACCACAGTGACTTTGTATGAACTAGCACTCACTTTGTGCTCGGGGCAGATCTTGCAATTGAGTGTGCTAAGTCCTGATCCCCGACGTAGTTGCACGTACCCAATAGCATCGACACCATAAAATTCTCGTGCAGCCCTGAAAATGCAAACTAATTACTAGCTGTAAACAAAATTTATTCTTTATAACCTAAAAAACTACTACTGAAAGAAAGACTACTATTCCGCCTTCGCAGGATTAAGGTAATTTACGTAGGTAGTGTTATATTATTTTATAGTACTTACATTGCTGTTTAAAAATCGGGATTATATTTGAAGAATATTCCAAGCATGATTTCGTTCACTTTGGGCAAGTTTCTGCTAAGTATATGCTTTCACAAAATTGACATCCATGATGGAGTGGAATACCAAATTATACGATGGAGATTGTAATATATCACAAATTTTCACGATAATATTTTAAAATCTTATTTAAACAGATCAAAAATCGCAAGACTGCAACAATGACTACTGTGCTGTGAAGTCATCTTAGATTCAGCCAATCCGACTGGAAGTGAAAGGTGCGCACAATAGGTTGCGCGCGAAAAACGTAACGCGATCACTAGATTTTACTCCCCATGTTTTTTTCATACCGGGCGCCTTATATGAAAATTGATTCTTAATGGAGTTTACTCCAAAAATAATGAGCGTTTAATGTTGCAGCGAACGTTCACAACACTACTAAGCTTACGAGTACTGCGCTATGACTGGACCCCGCGGTTCAATGAGAGTCGGCTGAAGTCGGCTACGGCTGGAGCGCCGTTCCGTACCGTAGATAGGTCTTTCGTTCCTACGTACAAATTTTATACGTATTTGAGGAGCGATACTCCATAGAAAAGTAATCTTTCGATACTCCCGAGTGCCACTGGTACAATCGTACATACATACTTACAAATTATAGGTTTGTTTACATAATGCTGTTTACATATAAATTTAATCAAAATCGTTGTAATAGTTTTTCAGAAAATTAACAAATAACAAAAATAATTAAGCAAAATTGTACTAAGTTATTGCGATGGAAGCCGTTTTTAAACGACTTCAAAAAAGGAGGAGGTTCTATGTTCGACTGTATATTTTTTTTTATGTATGTTCGCCGATTTCTCCATCAATTGTGGACCGATTTTCAAAATTCTTTTTTTATTCGAAAGAGTATACTCCCGAGGGGTCCCATTTTCACCAAGTCAGGATCTGATGATGGTATCCCAGGGAAATCTGGGGAAACCCTCAAATTTTGAAGGCACTAATTACGTGATTCATATGTTTTCTAAAGCTATTAAAATACTTGCGTCTGTTAGTCATAATCTCATGTTGATAAGCTGATGTAGGAAGGTACAACTCCTTAACGGTTATGAGTTAGAGGAAAATTCTTTTTAATGTTATATATAGATTTATACGTAGGTATGCATAGACCAATAGTTGTATTCTTTCAGGTTATTCAGATGAACTGATGATGGACTATTTCACTCCTTAACTTTCATGCTGCTGAGATGATGATGGAAGCCACAGGGCTCTGTATCTGATAATGAAACACATGTATTAAGATTTAATAATTCCTATTGGTGAGTATAGGTGATTGGGTTTAACGTTGTTACATAGATAGCATTATCACTAAAAATAAAGAAAATAAAAAAAAGTTTAATAAAACTAAAAACCGACTTCAAAATGAAATTCACTCAAAAGTATGAAATAATATTATTATACTTAAATACACAACATTAACCAACAATAACGAAATCGAAGGTGAGTACGAATTAAATTAGGGGCTTAAATTTTTTATGAGGTCGGTGTCAGCAAACCATCGAATCTAAACCATTTGATACGTAAGTAACTGTGTGCTGGTACCGATCTCAAAAAAAATTAAGCCCCTCATTTAATCAAAATCGTTGTAACAGTTTTTCAGAAAATTAACAAATAACAAAAATAATTAAGCAAAATTGTACTAAGTTATTGCGATGGAAGCCGTTTTTAGAATTCTGTGTGATCAACGGGACCCTATTACTGAGCCTCCGCTGTCTGTCCGTCAGTCCGTCTGTAAGCGGGCTGTATTCCATGAACCGTAATAGGTACACAGTTGAAATTAACAGTTTTTAGGTTTAGCCGCTGTAACAACAAATACAAAAAATTAGAAAAAGAGAAAGATAAAGGAGGTCTCTCTATACAAAATACTCGTTTTTTAAAGGTCTTTTAAAGTATTTTTGATTTAGCGCTATCGTAAAAACAGTATAATATATAAACGTGAAATTTAGTACCTAAACAATACAATACTTAAGTAAAACAATAATTATTAAAAATTGTCAAAGTGTGAGTCGTTCTCGCGCTAAGGAGTACGAACTGCAAAGCATATTTTTGTCGCTTCGTTGATGTCTTACGTATGTTTGTAATGTGAATAGGTATCATTGTCATTATACTATGTAGTTGTGGGGAGAGGTGTGGAGGTACGGAACCCTAGGAGTGCTAGTCCAACACACACTTGGATAGTTTTTTTAAACGTGTTTTGTTTACTTTTACCTACTACCTACTTCTAATATTAGTATATTTTGACGGAACGGAACACAGGCGGTATATTTGTTTGAGATTTGAGGTTGTTTGTGAGTGTGTATTTATGTATGTCTGTTACCATTTTACTCGAAAACTACTGGCCCGATTTCGTTGCGGTTTTATGCATTTCATAATATCCGCTCATATACTTTTCCACCGAGGGGCTCGAGCCTACCCTGAATTAGGGCGATAGGGCGATAGGGCCTTAGTCGACCACGAGGGCCCAGTGTGGGTTGGTCGACTTCACACACAACCTTCGAGTTTCTACAGGTTTCCTCCCGAAGTTTTTCTTCACCGTAACAGCGTCAGATAAACGTACATATTAAATCGACATTCGAAAACACATTGGTACGTGGCAGGAGGTAGCGGCCCTTGCCATTACGCCACCGACGCCATGAATTTAGGAAGTCTCATTTCGGAGCAGGTTCTTCAACATGTTGTAAACGGTAGACCACCAGGCAGCGCTCTGCAGCAGCCAGGATGGTAGGCGCTAAAGGGCTTCTTAGAAACTATTCAGTGGATTCCGAGGCGGTTTTTTTTAATATGGGTGTCATATCATAGAATGTTTCTAGACATGTTTTACAGCTCTAGACCATATGTTCGAACTTGGCTGCTTTTACGGGATAAAAAGAAGCCTATCCAGGCTACCTACATGGCAAATTTCGTCACGATTGGTCGAGGCGTTGAATCGTGGAGAGGTGACGAAAAAACAGACAAACACATTTATATATTTATAATATTAATAAGGATGATACTTTCAGGTGAATGGGAGGATTGTTCTACCCTTACATCGCTGGAACTCTACCAATTCAGCGTGCCCCTATCTCCCGGCGGTTGGCTTCGCAACTGCACAAATCTGACAAACCTGACTCTCACAATGATCTCTAAGGATGCAGTGGAGGAATGTTTAAAGGGTGCAAGTGCGCTGATAAATTTAGTTATAAATAGGAGCTATTTTGACGTTCTGATGAAACACTTTGCAAGAGACGCTGTAAATTTAAAGAAGCTTATATTTCAAGATTTCACGCTTAGATATATTGAAGAGTAAGAATTTTACCATTTTTAAAAATTTGTTTATGCAAACCCCGGATAATGCATACAACGGTCTTGAAATGACATTTCTGAAAACAAATGACGGAGCAATCAAAATCACGGCGAAATCCTTTACGTTTTAGAACCAAACTATAACCAATATGTATCAATCTGGGTGACGAGGGGTTGAGGTCGGAATCTAGAGAGCAGCAAGGAGTGTCCATACTGTATGTAATAAATAATATATACATATACTTTGGTTTACGAGTAAGTCCCCATCCGAAGTCAAACTCCATTAACATATATTCCATAATTAAAGTTTCTAACACACTGAATAATTACTTGTTAATGTCATGATCTGGAAATGGTAAACCCTTTTTCATTCATTTATTCATATCAGCTCATATACGTCCCCACCGAGGGGCTCGAGCCTACCCTGAATTAGGGCGATCGGGCCTTAGTTGACCACGCGGGCCCAGTGCGGGTTGGTCGACTTCACACACAACCTGCGAGTTTCTTCGCAGGCGGGTGCAAGTTTCCGAGCTAACGAGGTTTCCAGGTTAACGAGCGTCAGTGGCGTAATGGCTAGGGCCGCCGCCTTCTGTCCGGGAGGTTGTGGTTCGAACCTGCCACGTACTAATGTGATTTCGAATTAAGATTTCATATGTACGTTTATCCGACGCTCTTACGGTGAAGGAAACCCTTTTACTAGGTCATTACCTATTTTAGTATACTTACGTTAAATTCTTTGGGTAAGAAAAAGTGGGTTGATGCCAATTTTTTAGCATTAAAGCGTAAGACTCGGTATACTTGTTACTTGGGTGGACCAGACTAAAAAACGTCCGGGAGACAGGCAGCGGGAGACACCCAGCTGGGGAGCGGGGAAGGGAGTGAAGTTTTCTTAAGCCGCGCGCACTGTTGGTCTCATCATCCGCTCGCTGTCTGCCGCCCTGGTAAGACGTGCACTCCGTACTCCGCTGCTATCGGCGCCTCGCCGCCACCCGCTGCCCGACTCTCGATGTGCCACGCGTATCTTCGTGCATCGTCGTGTTTCGGTACCTCGCCGCCCCGGCCGGACTCACGACGACGGCTCGGCTCGTTTCAAACAATCTCAAATCATCATTTTTCTAAAACCACGGTTTTTTGGTTATCCGGTGGATACAGCACGGTACTCGTGCCACACGGCGCTTCCGCAAGCCGGGAAAGCGTGACCCGAGCGCTCGCGGTTCCCTCCTGGGAAATGCGAAACTTGGTTGGGAATGGAACCACTAACCTTGGGGGCTACCCTAGGCTACACCATCCGTCTCCCTCCCAACCTATCCATCCCTATTCCTATTTTGGTTGCGCTGTTTTGGCGTCTACGCTGGTTCGAGTTCGTGCAGGCTTTCGGCGCTTCAGGTAGTTAGGCACAGTCAGTGCACACTTAGGATACTCACTCTGCGGCACAATAAGATTGGCTCAGGGTACACCCTTACCCAAATCATTGTAGGCAAACTTAGGCGCCCTGAACAAACAGTCCGAATGCTAGGCATCCCTGTCCCCTGGCAAGCCCGAATCAAATATTTGGGAGTCACCCTCGACCCCCAACTCACCTTCGGACCCCACGTCCAAAAGGTGACCTGCACCGTCCGCTTCTACCTGGGCCGTCTCAACAGTATGCTAGGTAGGCATAGCAAAATATCCCCCTCAAATAAATTAACAATAAAGAAGATAGCCTACAATAGGCGGCCTTATTGCTAGGTAGCACTTTCTTCCAGGCAACCTCTGTGTTTTCAATTGTGTTGGTTTTGTCGTCCTGGAGCGTCCTGTGGTCGTGGACCACATGGGCACCTATATTTACGATCTCGGATGGTTGCACGGAGGCAGCCGTGATCGAGGTGGGCGGCGGCGAGACGAAAGGGCGACAAAGGGGGAGAGGGACTCCGGAGCCGGGGGCGATGGTAGGTACTACGCTAGTTTTTCGCGGGTGTTGCTCATAATCAAGAACTCGAGGTGACGCGGCTCGTTTAAGACGAGCGCAAAAAAACGCTCGGTGATCGGGGAATGGGTCTTACGACTGGGTGTGGCCGGAGGTGTGTTAGGTCGGATGTGTGCCTATCAGTATCCTAGGTGTGCCGTAGCTCTCCCTAACTGCCTTAAATGCCGAGCGTAGCCTGCACGAACTGAAACGCAACAAAAATGGGAATGGGGATGGGTAGGGTGGGAGGAATATGGTTGGCGTCGAAGACCGGTGGCGCCAACCCTAACCAAGTTTCGCGTTTCCCAGGAGGCAACCCTAAACGCGAGGAACATACGATCAGACAATCTTAACCAATTAATGGGGCTGAAGGATGCTGTAAATCTAGACTTGACCACTATTTGTGGTGTAGGGCCTATCCTGCCTGCCACCCGAGAAGAAATCAGTGTTCAAAAATAGGAAAATTACGTGTACAGGATATGATCTTGAACAGGATATGCAATGTCAATGTCAGTGAGGTCCCAAATAAAATGCATTAGTCTTGTCAGATGGATCTCTAATTGAATACTAATTTAAAAAATAATAAAAATATGATAAGTCGTCGTGCGTTAATGCACTCTAAACTGGGTCGCGGGCAAAGTACACTGTAGAAGCGCGACTGCTTTCAATTCTTAGCAAAATTATTTAAAAATAAATAATTACATGTACGTATGTAAATCGTACATTACTGGATGATAATAGTGGTCTTTTGATAAATGTATGCTTTGCTTACAGGGGTGCATTGCGTGAACTGAAAAAGCTAGAAGAGCTTGATGTTTCGTCCGCTGTAATAGACAGTAGCCACTTATTCCAAAATATAGCACCGCTGGGAAATCTACGCAAACTCACCATCAATAATTATAAAGATTTCTGCTACACCAACACAATATGTAAGTAGTCGGGTTTCTTTTCAACCGACTTCCAAAAAGAAGGAAGTTCTCGATTCGACTGTTTGTTGCTTTTTGTGTGTTTGTTACGCGATATCTTTGCAGATTTTGAACCGATTTACATGATTCTTTTTTTATTCGATAGGGTATACTTTCGGATTGGTCTCATATAAATTTTATTAAAATCGGTGAAGTACTTTTTTAGAAAATAAGTAAAAACCAAAAATAGTAATGCAAAATCATACTAAGTTGTTGCAATGGAACTCAGCTTTTTGATTATATCACATAACATCTTATATAACATTTTGGACATTGAGCATGTTTTCATCATTATCATATCAGGTCATATATGTCCCCACCGAGGGGCTTGAGCCTACCCTGAATTAGGACAACAGGTTGGTCGACTTCACAGACATACAAGGAAGCATTTTATTCATTTAAGGGTTCCCAGTAGGCTCGAATTTCCATACAAACGTAGTTATGCTTTAATATAAAAACTACATGCCGGTTTGAATCCAAAATTTGCGAATATATTGAGTAGACACATATAAATGTTTGTAATAAGTTTTCAATATAGGTACTAATATAAAACGGAATAAAATAAAATAAGTTTCAAACTTTCAGTACAAAACTAATTTGAGCCTTCGTTTAGTTATGTTTCAATTTACTACGATGAAAACTAATAGGGTATTTGACAGTGTTTAAAATAAATTATAAAATATTATTCACTAAATAGCACTTTTCCTACAAAAGCATAAAAACTTATTCATTTAACATTTTATTCAAATTTAAATTTTATATTTATTAAAATCATTAAACTAGTTCGTCAAAGACAATGACGTCACAAGTTTGTAACACGAACAATTTCAGAATAAAATGTCGTTTTTGACAGTTAATAAAAGTTTACTCAAATGACTAGCAGTCACATAACGAATTACAAACATTGGTATGTGTCTACTCAACATATCCGCGAAGTTTTGATTCAATCCGGCATGAAGTTTTTTTAAAGCGGAACTATGTTTGTATGGAAACTCGAGCCTCCTGGGGACCCTTAATCGCCGCGCTGTGAAGACTTCCATACCAACTGCAAATGGTTTATTTTTAAGAAACTGGTTCACGATTTGTTTACATGTTTGGTTGTTTTCAAACAATTAAATTGTATTTTCCACGATTCTTTGAAAATAAAAGACAATTTAGGGACCTTGATTCAACCTTCAAACTTCATCAGATCGTCTTCAAAATACCAAAAGGATCTATTGTCACCGGAAATACAGCTTAGTACAACATTTAAGCTCTACCGGACACCTGGAAGTTGCTTGAATATCGATCACAAGATTGAACTGAGCACACATCATATCAGCCGAAAATCGTTCACTGCTGGACAAAGGCCTCCCCCATTTCCACGACGACCGGTCCTGCGCTGCCCGCAGTAAAATTCTCGAGTGGCGACCGCGCACCGAAAAACGTAGCGTAGGCAGGCCTCCCACGCGGTGGACCGACGACCTGGTGAAGATCGCGGGAAGCCGACTAAGCACACACTGCAAGATAAATAAAAGGCGAGCACAGTGTAAGACACATAGAGGTCAGTAGGACACAACTTAAGACACACTAGGGCACTTAACTTTTACTTATCTAGCAGCGGCATTGGCGTTGTGGATGCCATACACAGCGACCACAAAGAGTGCGGGTTCGGGTTTGATTCTCGGCGCATGCCCATCTCCTCCTACGCCATTTTAGGCTGGAGCAGCAAGTGGAAGCGCGTGGTAGGGCCTCTCACGGTCTCAGGCCTATTTCTTTCTCGGGTTGGAATTTTCCGGAGCCTTACTGGATTTTATAGAAAAGAAATATTTTATTCCAATGGAACTGGTACAGGTTTTTGACCGACTTCAAAAAAGGAGGTTATTTATTCGACACGTAAGTATGTCAAATTGTTCATATTGCCCAATATATACGTGTATGTTACTCTATAAGTGATCTTCTACACAGATGTGTCAAATTTTATAATTGTGTGTTTGTATGTATGTATGTTGGTCCACGTATTGCTCAGAAATTGGAAATGTAAATGCAGTATTTTTTTATTAGATTAAGCACCTTTGAACTTAGAGTACAGTGAAAGTTCTGGTTTTTAAATATGAATTTTGTAAATAGAGACGGTTGTTCTTAACGTTTTGAGCGTAGTCAGTTAATGCGTATCCAGATATTGTTCGATGAAAAATAATACCCAAAGGGACGAAATAATAGCCCGACCACCTGCGGCTATCACTACAATTACAGCAACGATGTCCTGACGTGCCCCAAGTGTGACCGCACGTTCCGAGCGAAGATTGGCTACAACAGCCACATGCGGGCGCACGAGAGGGCGAGCAGCAGGACGCCTGCAGCTGAGCCGGACAACTCTGCGATCGCTGTAGCCGAAAACGGCTAGGACCATCATCATCATCATTGTTCGATCAATCAAAATCAATCCAAAATATTTATTTTAAATAGGTGTTTACACATACTTTTAAATAGTCAAAAAAACTTATTGTCTATTACAAATAATGTCATGATTAAGATTACAGTTTCAGGTTATGATATTTGTTGTAGAATCAACATATAACCATGTATCTTTGTCATTTACATAATTAGTCTACCGGCCACCTGAGAAAATTCCTTCTGTAACCCGAATCTCGTCGGTATCTCTTCTGTATACCTAGAACAGGTATGGATGTGTTCAGGGCGTTGTGTAGATCACGAAACCGCTTGTTGTAATGTTTTTTGGTGGTGGAGGGGATAGCAGTGACGTCATAAACATGGCCGCCGATGGTTTTTGTTTTTTGTTAATTACATTGTACCTATGAAGGCTATTTGCTTGTGTATGATGTCATTTAAAAGCTTATTAAATGTTCTTAAATTTATTTTCAGACACCTATAGCGTATTTTTTATATTAAAAAAAATATTTGTTAAAATATGTTTTTTAAAGCGATTTCAAAAATATTCTTTTTTTACTGAGAAACCGCTCAATTTACGGTAAATTTGTTTAGTATAAAAATTATGCAGAATTTTATTACCTATTTATAAATGTCAATTTCATTGAAATATGACTTAAAACGACCGAGCTATGTCTCATTTTGTGGTGCAAGGAGCGTGGTGTTGTCTCGTAATTATGTCACATAATATGTATAAATTTTACCCATTCTTGCTGTTAACTGCTTTCTGCCTAAAATAAATTATAAATATTAGTTGCGTATGTGCTATATGAAGAGTGAATAATCAAAACAATAAGTTAGGTACTGTTATAAAAATATATATTTATTAGTAGGTATTAGGCAATTATTAATATAGGGTTATTCGGAATGAGTTCAAAGAAACCAATATTTTAACTGTTGCTAGTCAATTCATGAAAACATCATGTACGTTAGTAAGAATTTGCATTTATTTCCTAAAAACAATGACAGGCAGAATATAAATTTAAGAAATGTAAATAAAATAGATATAGCCTTTTCGAGACCCAGTAAGGTTAAAAAGTCATTTGTGGGGAAGTGTATAAGATTCTACAATAAAATTCCAGAAAATGAAACTAGTTTTGATAGAGAATAAAATCAAGACTCATGTCCAAAAATGCTTATGCTCTAGAGGATATTATTAAACAATAGATATCGTAAATGACAAAGAAAAATACGTTGATTCTATAACAAATACCATTACCTGAGACTGTAGTCTGAGTCATGACATTATTTGTACTAGACAATAAGTTTTTTTTTAACTATTTGAAAGTGTGTGTAAACGCCTATTTAAAATAAATATGCCGTTTTCCGCTACAGCGATCGCAGAGTTGTCCGGTTCAGCTGCAGGCGTCCCGCTGCTCGCCCTCTCGTGCGCCCGCATGTGGCTGTTGTAGCCAATTTATTTGAATTAAAAAAAAACAAAGGATGAAAATGAGGCGTGCGTGCACGAATGATTGACAAAAGAATCATTTGGGCACACATTAAAGAGATAGATAGATCGAATTTCGCTGCTTGAACGCACGCAATCATAGCTAACGTGTCTTCCTTGCGCGGGAATTTATAAAATTTTAATTCTTCATTTATTTTGGAAGAGGAAAAGCATTCTCTCACTGCACATGTAGTATGCACCATTTTAAAAATGCAACGTGACGACCCTGAATGAATGGTCCCACCACACTGAACAAACGGTGACAATGGTCTAGCTAGTAGGCAGTACCCGTCCCTCAGCCCACAAGAATACCACGCACGATTGCCCCGTCTAGACGTCTCCGTTGGACGACTGTATGGATTCTTAGACTGTGGTATTACTATTATTACTTATGTATAATTTGTTTCTTTCAGTTTTGCGTCATATTAAGCATAAAGTACAGATAATGTCTCTTCGTGATTCCAATTTTTCACGGCTCTGCTTCGCTGAATGTTACAATCTGACTTTTTTGGATTTAAGTCACAACACAATCAGCAAACTAGAGGTAAGTGTTTATTACACAACTAGCTGGTGAGACTTTCCCTACTCTCCTCTCACCTGGTACGGTTACATTACCTATTGAAATAAGGAAAAATAGAGTTTCCCGTCGGAAATCATAGCCTTTATTTTTCCCTTCATCTGGGGTAAAAGCCGTGGTCGCAAGCCATAATTTTTGATTACGGTAGAGCTTGCGACTACGGCTAAGATAAAGGGAAAAATAAGAGCTATGCTTTTAGGCCGGAAACTCTTGTTTTGCAGTCGGTTTTTGTTTTAGTGGTCGTTTTAGTTTTTATTATCTTTTGTTTTATTTCCATACTTTTTGTGCTCAGAGTATAACGCCACCCTACCTGGCTTAAGATCGGTAAAGTGGTTAAGGAAATACGAGGGAGCAGATGAACATCCATGCATACATAGACTTTCAAATACGTAACCCTCCTTTTTTCGAAGTCGGGTAAAAAAATTACGTGAAAAACACACTCTCTTTGTAACCTTTATTTTTTACAAAGAAAGTGTTTACTTTTAACTAACAACATAGTCATGGGTTTATCTATTTCTTTTACAAGTTAACTAATATTGTACGAGTAAAAAAAGAATCGATTTAGTAGTCTGGTGGTTTAGTCGATTCCCAAGAATTGACTAAACCACTACCACTGGGACATACCAATATGTAATTCATTTAAATTAAATTACATATATTTAGAGACGTCTTTTGTATGTATAATACTCACATATACCTCTATCAACTGCAGTTAATTCAGATTTTTCGCTGAACAAATTGCGGAGAGAAACAAAATGAGATGGATAGAAATTATTTGGTATAATAAGATATACAGGGTGCCCGATCATTAAATGCACAAACGAATTGGAGTGAAACTAGACTCAAATTTATATTTTAGAAAATTAGAAAAAAAAATCGGGGTTTTTTTACAGATTTTCTATTAATATTACTAAAGTTTGAGCTCTTTATGTGACTAAAGGGCCATTACTTTTAAAGATCAACTTTATAAATACCAAAAGGATCTATATGTACGACTTCATTTCAAATTTCAGCTCAATCGGATTTCTGGAAATCGCTCTAAAATCGTTTGCAAGATTTGATCTAAACAAACTTAATAACATAAGTACTCGTACATACATCGCAAGTTAAAACAAGCTTTAAAAAAGTAGCCTATAGTGCGTGTTGGACCATGCGCAAAGTACATTTAGGTATGTAGTCTTTTCAACATAAATACAACGTTTTTTGCAGTTAGTATAAAATATTTTGTATGGATTATTTATAAATTTAAACAAACAAAACTGCACGTTTTGAATTTTTCAACCGGAAAAGTGCGAGTCGGACTCGCGAAATTATGGTTCCGTACTACTACAACTGGTAAAAATTAAAAACCACTCCCAGATGACATAGTCGTATAAACTTGAAAATTGGCTAAGAGGTAGGTTATTGGACAAAAACAAAGAAATAATACGGAAAACCGGCCAATTGCGATAAGAACCATTGTAACATGAGTGCTAGTTTGTGCCACGAAGCGAAGCCAAGCGGTACAATAGACAGCACGAGCATAATACTAATATACATACTTTAGCACGAGTGTTACGACGATGGCTAATTGCGTGCAGTGGCATAAAATACTTTTTCTACGACCATGAAATAAATAAAAGAAAATTTTAATGTGTTAAAAATTCATCCATTCAGCCTAATAGATCTGTGCCACAGATTACTAAATAGTTCTGTGCAGCCTAACCACACGCGATGTTTAGTCATGGTGCGGGACGCGCGCTTTTTTAAATGACCTTGGCAGATGCCAGATAATGATTGATGCAAGATTGCACAAAATTCATTGAAATTTTGTCATAGTCATGTATTGATTTTTTGAAGTCAAAGCCACAAAAATATATAAAAAGTTTCATTGTAGTACAGTTGTCCCGTTTTCGTTTTGAAATGATTATTGTAAAACGACTTGTAGGAATTAATACTTATGAGATATGATTTGAGGTTACGTATTAAGCAAATTACCAAATGGGAGTTGAAAAAGTTTATTACCATGTTCTTATCATCAGGTGAGATGATGTTTGTGTGATGAGGCTTACCAATTTTATGAATTTTTAAAAAATACGCGACTTGTGGCTCATTTTAAATATCCGGGGAGTATCTCACTTTGTGTTTTTCCTATACATACACATATTTTTTATTACACATTATAATGAATAGTGTATTCGCATTTACAACTAAAACAAATCAATTCAGTTTTACGAAAATTGCGCGATATTTAGCTACACACGTACGCATGCGTAAGTTTTTTTAGTATAACAGATTACAATAAGGCTTGGATAATATTATTGTAGGTATTAAAACCTCCTTGGAAAAGATGACCTGTTCTTTGATGTAACCAATGCGTTTCATTCATATTTGTTCTTCTTTCTTCACAAATATTTAAACCAAAGAAAATCTAATCAGCTAGCGTTATGTGCTAACCCCTCGAAGGAACAACCTATCTCTTTTTAAATTCTCCTTTTAAAAGTCTTAATGAATATTCTGTATCTTTGGTTATTATATTTTTTTACTTGTTAAAATTGTTTTGTTTCTCCGTCCTAGAAATAAAAAAAGGGCAAATTAAAAAGCACGTGTGCGGTAAAATCAATTTTGCGCACAGTAAACTAGCACATAAAGTAACGCTTTTCGAGCACCTGTTTTGAAAAGTAACATTTTAATCTAATTTTAATACACCAGTTGCATTTACGCTGCGTTTATTGCCTGGTTACGGCACCGCAGGAAGGTTATGAGTTTGGCAGTCCATGTATCTAGGTTTGTATATATTAGTGTATGTGTATGGAGGGGTTGGAGGGCGAGATTTTCCAATTTCTTAATTTTTTCGTTGTTAGCAATTTCTAGTCTACATACCTTCACGAAATCAACGTGATTGATACTTAGTAAATTTTATAATTCTATTATGGAAATTTTATCCTGAAATTTTCAGCTTTCCAGCATCATTCGGACGACGAAAAAATTTTATAATTCTATTATGGAAATTTTATCCTGAAATTTTCAGCTTTCCAGCATCATTCGGACGACGAAAAATATCTATGTAAGCACAGACAGGCACCCCCTATATGAGGAGTTGGAGGGGGAAAGTTTCCAATTTCTTAATTTTTCCGTTCTTTTTATGCAATCCCTATACAACATACCAAAATTCAGTCTTATAGGACTTCAGGAAGAACCCTAGAGGATTAGATTCGGGGCGGGATTTTTGATTTTTGATTCATTATTTTATAAAGTGTCAATGTTTTTTTTATTTAATGTTAAATCGAAATTTACTTGTTAACATTTGTTTATCAATAAACGGTGTTAATTGATACTCGGTGAGCTTAATAAGTCTGCCAAGGAGGCTGAAAATTTCAGTTTTCTAGCATTTTCCAGACCGAAGCTGATGACGATTCTAAAAGACGAAGAAACGCTTCTAGAAAAGGTAGGTAGTGCCCTGTTCCGGCTCCTCTTGCTATTCAAATTTAACATTTAAAACAACCAAGTCTCACAGACAATTATTAGGTATGTTAGAAAACTTTGAGCTATCTTCTAAAACAACCTAAATCTACATTTCTATTACAATGAGAAAACTCCAGTTTAACATAACAAAAAGCTAGATTAAAGTTCGTCGTTAACAATACTTATAAAGCTAATTGCCTTGCCTTATTTTTACTGGAGGGTAGTAACTAATTAGTAATCTGTGCTGGAGGTCTCACTGTCCGCAACAGATACAATCACTATTCGGAGCTTGAGATTGGTAGTAGACGGCTGAATTTATTTTTCAGACTAGTTCTAAGTTCTGGATCTAAAATTGTTAATAAGACTTAGCCTATGTTAGTTATTATTATTATTATTATTATTTTAATTATAATAATACTATGTCAATAATTAATAGTCAAGTCAACAAACAGAGAGTAAACCTAAAATTGTCGGTAACTTAGTTTTATATCAAATCTAATCAAATCATTTATTTAGCCAAAAGTAAGCAAAGATGTGGATAATGAGGAGAAAGATTTGATTTCAGTTGTTAGGTTTGCCAGTGCCCTACAACGGTCCCTTGACAGTGGACTTGAGAGGAAACTACTTGCCAATACAAATCGCAGATTCGCAGGATGTACACAATGTCACGGTGAAGAACTTTGAAGGGGTAAGTCATCAGCCTTGTCAGCCGTTATTCGTCCATTGTTGCACATTGGGCTCCACCGAGGCACGCCACTTGTATGTATCAATCGACCCAACCCATTCATCTGTGTTCAGCGACCTTGCGCAAATCTTTTCTCCACCTAGCCGGGATAAAAGCAAGAAAGAGATTTGTGAGATAAATTGGAGTTGGTACATAATAAGAAATCATTATCATCATCATCATATTAGCCCAAAGACCCCCACTGCTGGACAAAGGCCTCCCCCAAGGATGCCCGCACCCAGCGGTGTCCCGCAGCTACTCAAGAACTTTATTTCCCCAACGGCCACCTGTTACTGTTATTACATAATAAGAAATAACCTAATCAGTTCAACAAAAACCAGCCAAGTGCAAGTCGGCCTTGCGCTTTGAGGGTTCCGTATCAAAACACATTTGGGTTTGAAACCTTACAAACATGAACGAGTGCAACAATCGCATTGAAGGACCAACTTATCTTTGTAGTTGAAAAAGTGTTCTCCCAAACATTGATATACGTCACGGTCAATTCTCCACCTGCAAATGTAAATTTATAATTGCATAAAATATTTTTTTTATGATATAACTACAAATTTCGAATTTGTTGAATTACTTTCTTTACTTGTGCTGTGGGACCTTACTTCTTGCCACATTCAGGTACCCTACGCAGACTTTGATGTACTCGTACTTGCGAACATCTTTTTTTATTGCTATAATTTCAACTTGATACCTTCACGCGTTCCTGAGATTAAGGTTTTACCGGACAGACAGACAGACGGGCAAAAAGGTGATCCTATAATGGTTATTTTTTTTCCTTTTAAAGGACGGAACCCTAAGATATAAAAACTGGATTTCATAAAAGTTACTCACACTTCTTTTTTGGATAGTCGGGTTCAAATGTATCCCATATCACTTACGGGATCAAGACGAACTTAGGTTATGGATTTTCTGTGAATCTAAATAAAATATTGTGTGTTTCCATTTAAAATATTATTCTAATTAGGGTGTTTTAATTATTTCTTTTCATTGTATTTTAATTTTACATTATGATAATTGATATTTACTATGGGTTACCTAAAAAAAACTATATTTCTTGGTTAAAAATAAAAATAAATTATAAGTGAACTTTTCTATCACTATAAAGTATGTTTATAATTTGGGGCACATTGCTCGTAGAACAGATGGCCGTTGGGGCAGTAAAGTTCTCGAGTAGCCACCATGCACCGGAAAACGTAGAGTAGGCAGGCCTCCCACTCGGTGGACCGATGACCTGGTGAAGGTCGAGGGAAGCCGCTGGATGCGGGCAGGGCAGAACCGGTTGTCGTGAAAAGCCTTGGGGGAGGCCTATGTCCAGCAGTGGACGTCCTTCGGCTGATATGATGATGATGATGATGTTTATAATACAATACAAACAAAATAACACAAAACAAATGACACACTCGCGACTTGAAGTACGACATCTGAATTTTGAATGAAGTTTCTCTGAATATTTTTATATTGTCAGTGTGGCAAAGGATTGGTCACAGAGGTAGTCTGCTTCACTCCCATACATGTCGATATGCATTCTAAATCGGGCCTGCCAACCTTTGGCGTATTGTTAGGCGCTAATTTGACCCACTTTATTGTGACTTTTAATTAGTTCTTGATACCAAAGGATATGAATGTACTCGTGATTACAAACAACTTGCCCAAAGAAACTATATGTCAAATTTGAAAAAAAATTGTTGGTCCTTTATACATTTTTGCCGATTTGATAATTTATTAAGTATCGAGAACCAAATTTTTTTTCTGATTTGACATATAGTTTATATGTCAAATCAGAAAAAAATTTGGTCCTCGGTCCTTTGGGAAAGTTGTTTGTAATCACGAGTACATGCATACCTTTTGTTATCAAGAACTAATTAAAAGTCACCCTGTATAATTATATGTTTAATTCGTTTGTGTATAGTTTAAATATACAATAAATTACCACAAAATATAAAATCTGTATGTATAGCTATATACAATAAATTACCACAAAATATAAAATCTGAAAATAAAGATAATAATTTCAAAAATAAAATAAAACAATTCCTACTTAGCAGGTGTTATTACTCAGTCAATGAATTCATGACAGACAAAATACCTACTTAACTTAAATTTGCTGTTTTTTTAATTAGTTTTATTGTTTTTCCAATGTTTAATACTTAAAATAATAGTATTATCTTTCGGACTACTCCTCTTTTTATCTTGCAATGCCCTAACAGGGCTCATGTACCCTACTACCCTTAGATATAAGAACTTTATGCATGTACATGAAAGCAACTGAATAAATGAATGAATGAATATAAATTTAATACCTATGTATAATGTTTTCTAATTTCCGTATATTTCTTTTTAGGTCTTATTTTTACTAATAAAATTAATTCTGCAGCACGCATCTTCTATTTGAACCCACGCCCACTACCGTATTTTTAGACGAAACGATACTAACCCGTATCTACTGGCGAAGTCGTGCTACACGCTAATGATTAAACTAATGCATTGGAGATTTCAATAGGTAAGGTTGCGATTATTTTTTTCAGAGTCAAAATATAACGATTTTGTTGGACTGGAAGATGCCGTGCGATTGTGAGCACACCTGGTTTGTGAAGAGTTTGCGCGAGTTGCCGCAAATAAGCTTACGAAATGCTACGTGTTTAAGTAAGTGTATCTATGTCGCAGCCATCTGGATAAATCCGCTATTTGATTGTAAGGCTAGCCCGTCGATTGAATTACGACATCCAGTTGAATGACTAAAGGGCAACTGGCCAAGAGTCGTTGAATGTAATGTTCAACGACTTTGCTGAACGTAATTTAGCCAAGTCGTTGAATGCGATATTCCGAATATACTCCTATTAAAAAAGCGATGAATTCTTTTTCTGCAAAGCATTGTGCTACCCATGAGGGGGAGCCCCGCGACTGTGTTATGAATCAAACCTGGCCAAACCTAATATTGCTCACTTCGCTTTGCTCATTAATAGTTTTTTTAGAAAATCAAATCTTTTTCAACTCCCTTTTCGTTGTATGGGATTTTAAGACCGCCATGTTCAAAAGGCTAGCTTACAATCAGCCAATCAAGCCCGGATTTGCGTATAATTTAATTATGCTTCACATGTATTGTGACTTTTTCCATATCCGGGCTTTCTGAATTTAAATTATGAATTTTCCGGGCAGTGTGACTCTAGCTAGCCTAAAAGAAAAACATAATATATCATCAAGAACGTCCAAATCACTCTGAATTTAGTCATAAATGCTTCTACAGGTGGAGAAAGTTTAGTCGACTTCACTGGCGAAAAGTTCGGCTGTGAGAGATATCCCTGCTACAGCTGCACATGTCGAACCTCCTTGGACAATGACACCACCATCGCATACTGTGATTCAAGGGAGCTGGATACCTTGCCCGAGATCTGGAAGTTTCAAAAAAAGGATAGCTCCAAAAAGATTGTCGTAAAGAAGATTCTAGCCTCAAAAAACTCAATTCAGGCATTTCCAGAATATTATCCGAGCAGTTTAGTCGTAAGTTTTGTAGTTATTTGCTAAATCTTGGTAAGCCCGCTTCCATCTTCGGCGACATCGTCACTTACCACCAGGTGAGATGTTGTCAAGAGTTTACCAATTGTTAATAAAATTAAAAAAAAATAATCTTAAGTACATTGCATGATGCATGCAGTGCTTTTTGGATAAAAAATCATCACTGTTTCTACGACTAACAACTGTACGACTGACGTGGTCGCTCACGACTAACTACTATAAACCAGGTATTAACTGATTGGCGTACACTTTTAGTATGTATATGTCACCGTAAGATTTATTTCGCGAAATTGTGAACTGTAACATTTTGTTCACTATTTCACTAGTGACATTGTAAACTCACTAGTGACATAAGAATAACAATAAGCGAAGTGAAAAACACTAAATAAATGTTAGGTTCGGTCAGCTTTGATTGATTTAACAGTCAAAGAGCCTTGCGAAGGTAGTAGAATGTTTCGCAGCAGAAGAAATCATCGGTTTTATTCGGAGGTACAAGAATAGTCCGTGAAATGGTGCTCCGATTCACAATTTACCGTTAAATTATAATCTAACTAGTGAGATTGTAATATCGCGGTTTTCACAATATCCCGGTGACATATACATTATACTTAACTTAATATTATCTCTGTTCTCTGCTTTTAAATCCTTTTCCATCTTCCTTACTATCTCTTTTTTTACCATAAATAGATGTAATTTATAATTTATGTGTATAAATATATAATTTTTTTGTACTGAATTTATTTATTATTTTATTTTATTGTTATAATATTTAAGTATTTTATGTAACTGTTCATTTGCAATTTTTGATGTGTAACATCTTTGCTCTCGCTTTCCTGCAATTTGTGGGAGTGGTTTCGTGAAATGGGACGGAAATGTGTAAAATGGGACGGAAATGTGTAACAGGAAGTCGCGAAAGCGCGCGCTATTCGATCTGACGAATGAGCTTTGCTCTCGCTTTCCTGCAATTTGTGGAAGTGATTTCGTGAAATGGGACGGAAATGTGTAACAATGATTTCGTGAAATGGGACGGAAATGTGTAACAGGAAGTCGCGAAAGCGCAGAATTCTACTTTACGAGAGTCCGACTCGCACTTGGTCGGTTTTTTTCGTTACTGTCAGATCCGCCACCCAGGTACAATATCGTCATCAAATCTAACGAACCCAAAGTATTTTGTCACATGTTACACATCATATGCGAGTACTGTAGGTCTCGCTCGAATTTTTTTTCTGTTTTTAATTATTACACCGCCCCTTAGCTTATTCCAGTGTTTTTCAATCTTCTTGAGTAAGCGACCCCTTTCAATTTAAAAAAAATCTAGCTACCACTGGGGCCACAAACAAACAAAATTTTTGTGATTTGAAAAACTGCATTTATTTCTTTCTTTGGGACTTACATCAAAATATTATTATGATTATGTTGTAATAGGCCCGTAGCTTATAACTGATGTGCCTATATAGGGTGACTTTTAATTAGTTCTTGATAGCAAAGGATATGAATGTACTCGTGATTACAAACAACTTTCCCAAAGAAACTATATGTCAAATATGAAAAAAAAATTTTGGTCCTTGATACAGTTTTGCCGATTTGATAACTTATTATGTATTGAGGGCGAAATTTTTTTTTTCATATATCCTTGGGAAAGTTGTTTGTAATCACGAGTATATTCATATCCTTTGCTATCAAGAACTAATTTGAGGTCACCCTGTATGTGTGTTAGTGTTACTGTACTTTGCACCATTTGTCCAGCCAGTCGGTTTGTAAAACTATTCACGGAGGGGCCATCAACCACATCCTGAGGCAGCTTGTTACAGATTTTTATCACTCTCTTGTTAAGTCCCATATTCAGTTTAAATATACGTCCTATTTTTATTGTAGTTTACAAGAAATACTTTTTTTTCTCATTTGTCCGTGACCACAGGCTTCGCGACTCCCCTAACTCCCCTAGTCGCGACCGACAGTTTGAAAAACACTGGCTTATCTTATCGCTGTTTCTCTACCCAAAGATTGCCTGGAAGAAATTGCTACCTAGCAATAAGGCCGCCTATTTTATAGGTTTTCTTCTATGTTGTTCAATTCGTTTTTTAGGTTGTGATGCAATAAAGAAAATTATATTGTATTGTGTACGCAGACTGACCACGCGACAACGACAGATAAAAAAATGTAGCCGAGAACAAAGTATGAGAACGTCGTTATTTATTGACGCGAAGGATCCGCCCGTTTCCATATTTTACCCAGATTTTCTTCATACAAGTAATAATTGAAAACGCTTAGCACGTTAAAAAGCCGACTTCCATCGCAACAAATTAGTACATTTTTGCATTATTATGTTTGGTTTTTGTTAATTTTCTACTAAAGTACTACACCGATTTTGATAAAATTTATATAGAAACACATGGGAAGTACTAGCTTTCAAATAAAAAAAGAATCATAAAAATCGGTTCACCCAGTCAAAAGTTCTGAGGTAACAAACATAAAAAAAAAACATACTGACGAATTGAGAACCTCCTCCTTTTTGGAAGTCGCTTGAAAAGTAGCGCCATCTGACATAACTTGTACGAACTAGCGTGGGCAAGAGTTGACTTCAGTGCCACGCTAAAAGGACCTTGGTAGAATTGTCGCTATAAAAATGCGTTTATTTAATTTGTTTACAAGAAAACATACAATGTAAGGTTACTTAACGATGATACGATATCCCATGTTTCTTTTTAGCCTTTCGTTCATGATTTTAAAGCCTCTAACAACACAGAAAGGCATTTTTATATGGAATATCTTTCCACCGCACTTTGCAATTTCCCGCAGACGACTGAGTCGCGATTGTGCAAAACTTTAGATTTTCGCACCAATTAAGGGGTAAAATGTAGCAATTTCCCAAAATCCTTTCTTAGCGGATGCCTACGTCATAACATCTACCTGCATGCCAAATTTCAGCCCGATCCGTCCAGTGGTTTGGGCTGTGCGTTAATAGATCACTATGTCAGTCAGTCACCTTTGAGTTATATATATTTAAAGATTGATTGACGCGAAGTTCACGTGTGGTGGCTATAGACTTAACACATGATTTATAATTACATTTAAATGTCAATGAATAAACTAGCCGTCCACCCGAGGCTACACCCGCGTTGTTTTCAATTTTCCCGTGGGAATGAGATGTTTTCCCGGGGTAAAAAGTAGCCTATGTTCTATTGTTAGGGTGAGCCCCGTATGTACGCCAAGTTTCATCCCGATCCGTCTAGTTGTTGAAGCGTGAAAGAGTAACAAACATCCATACATACATCCATACATACAAACTTTCACATTTATAATATTATTAGGATGTGAAAATGTGTTAGTTGTTCGTTTTTTACCTATTGACCCGTCAACACCTCGACAATATTAATGAAATTTGGCATGCAGGTAGCCTGTGTCACTGGGAAGGACATAGAATAGAATATTCCGATGCAGTGCCTCAGGGAACTGAACAAAATACTCTTTTTTTTTTGTTTAATTTCTTGGATGTTGTGTTTTATGTACAGAAATGATTCAGGATGTGGAAAATAACATAATTTACTAATTAGCATATCCTGAAGTAGTTTCTCTAGGGAACACTCATTTCCACGCTCGCGCACGTTGGCGTCGCAACGGAGTAACGGATTCAAGTGTTTTTTGTACAGAATTTGTTGAGGGGGTGGGAAGTGTCACAGACTGCTAATCAGAATAGCCTGATATAGTTCCTGAGGGATCTGGAGAAAATTCACGTACACGCTCGCGAGCCGCATGCGGCTTGCGCCACTCACCCTCAGAGACGATCATACAAACGATGTCCACGCGGGCGAAGCAGCGAGCAAAAGCTAGTTTTAATATATTTCACAAACATCAATGGCAAGAACCGCTCGAAAAGTCATTTTGAGTTTTGTCTTACAACTCTATATTATTACGGAAGTGGGTTTTAAACGGCCGGGAGTCCCGTGACATGGGTTGTCCGCAGGATTAGAACTCGGAGTCTCGGAATTAAAAATCAGGATCTTTACCGCTAAGCCAACAACGGAATATACCACTATTAATGAGTAGGTGCTATGACGTCGTCTACGTAACTTTAGGGGACCGTAGCTCGTTGAACAGGTACCGAGTAAAGAAAATCCCTTTATGCGAATTGAACAATGCTAAAGAGCTATCTTTATTCTCTTTGTAATATATATATATATATATATATATATATATATATAGTCAGCTGACTTATTATTGGTTTTTCGAAGTGAACTAGCTAATATATACTCTTGCCGTAAGAAGTAAGAAAAACACATAAAAGGGACCTTTGCCCTGGTACGTGGTCTTCAATAGAATCTTACTTTTGATAAAGGACCTCTATCCTGGCTCGCGGTCCTCAATAGAATCAATCTCAACTGTTTTGGAAAGCTTTCGAACGACTTAATAGTTTGAATTTGAACTTAGGTTTTTAATACGATTCGCGTTGGCAAGTGTATATTAAAGGAGACGCAAGTGCGTA
Source organism: Coleophora flavipennella (assembly GCA_947284805.1). Taxonomy (NCBI): domain Eukaryota; kingdom Metazoa; phylum Arthropoda; class Insecta; order Lepidoptera; family Coleophoridae; genus Coleophora; species Coleophora flavipennella. Next base: position 4,782,411 of record OX369253.1, read on the forward strand.
AATGTAAAGGTATACGATCTTTACAGTACTTATATCTTGAATTTATTACTTTTCAGGAGATAGATTTGAGAAACAACAAAATCTTCCGCGTATCGGCAAAGGATTTGAACGCTCTATTCGATAACGACAACCGTAGAGTTTATCTCTCAGGAAACCTTTTTATGTGTGAGTGCAACACACAGGATATGATTGATGCTCTCAGCGTGCATAGAGTTCAGGTAACTATGTCATAAAACTCATAAACGCCCCCACTGCTGGCGTAACAAGTCTATTCCCAAACTTGGAGAGAAAAGGTCTTCCTTGTGGCGTACTATTTAACTTCCCGATTTTATGAAGAAATATGAATCCCAGCCATGGGAACATTATAGTTTATAAACTATAACGTATACTGGATTACATTAGATTAGGTAGTAGAACATTGACTGTTGCTTGGTCCACTATAGAGCAGGAAACAATTGCGATCTTCCCCGCACTAACATCCAAGAGAAGAGTTTCTTCTGCTCGGAGTCCAGACGTTTCTGGAGAAGACGAAGGATTTGGCAAGTGTAGGAGGGAGGCCGCGATGTTCTTTTAATTTAATATCTGATTTTCATGTATGTAGGTATGAAAATATAAATAATAATAACAAGACCATGAAAACATACAATACGGTAAAAGTAGCGAGCAAGCCCAAAAATTGCTTTTGGCTATTTAAAATAATCAAAAATAACAAGGCACTGGGTGATGATGGAATTACGGCTGAACTTCTGAAAGCAGGTGGAACACAGGTACTTAAAACTCTTCAGAAGTTGTTCAATTCCATTCTACACGAGGGACAAACACCTAAGGCATGGCACAGAAGTAAGTCTTCTTCAAAAAAGGCAACAACACCCTGCTAAGAAACTGAAAACCTATCTTGCTTCTGAGAAATGGTTGCAATCTGGTTTCGAGAGTCGTTTTGAATCGTCTCGCACGCAGATTTGACGACTTCCAGCCTCCTGAACAAGCCAGCTTCCGAAGAGGCTTTAGTACCATTGACCACATAAAGGCTTTAGTACCATAGACCACATTCATACGCTGTGGCAGATTATACAGAAGACCGAAGAGTAAAATCAGCCACTATTCTTGGCGTTCGTGGACTATGAGAAAGCCTTCGATTCGGTCGAAACTTGGGCTGTGTTACAGTCTCTCCAGCGGTGCCAAATTGACTATCGATATATCGAGGTACTGAAGTGTGTATGAAAATGCCACCATGTCGTTTCGCCTCCAGAATCAAAACTCGGAACCTATCCGGCTGCAGCGATGGGTGAGACAGGGAGACGTTATATCCGAAACTATTCACCGCCGCCCTGAAATTTGTTTTTAAGTTTTTGAACTGGGGTAGACTCGGGATTAATATCAACGGCGAGTACATCACCCACCTTCGATTCGCTGACGAAATCGTGATCATGGCTGAGACTATGGACAACTTAGGCACAATGCTCAATGGCCTCAGTAGAGCCTCTCAACAAGTTAGGTCTTAGAATGAACATGGACAAGACGAAAATTATGTCAAACGCCCGTGTCATACCTACTCCTCTTAAGATTGGAGGCCCTACACTCGAAGTTGTTACCGAATATGTGTACCTGGGACAAACAGTCCAGTTAGGTAGGTCCAACTCCGAGAAAGAGATCAATCGTCAAATCCAACTCGGCTGGGCCGCATTCGGGAAGTTTCGAAATATCTTTACGTCCCAGATACCACAGTGTCTTAAGACCACGGTCTTCGTCCAGTGTGTGTTGCCAGTGATGACATACGGAACTGAGACGTGGTTGCTTACTATGGGACTCATAAGAAGACTCAAAAGGCAACCAAAGGGCAATGAAGCGTGCTATGCTCGCAGTTTCTCTGTGTGATCGAATCAGAAACGAGGAGATCCATAGGAGAACCAATGTAACCGACGTAGCTCTCAGAAATGCTAAACCCAAGTGGCAGTGGGTAAGGCACATAGCTCGTAGAATGGATGGCCGTTGGTGCAGTAAAGTTCTCGAATGGCACGAATCGAAAAGCGTAGCGTCGGCAGGCCTCCCACTCGGTGGATCGATGATCTGGTGAAGGTCGCGAGAAGCCGACGGATGCGGGCAGCGCAGAACCGGTCGTCGTGGAAATCCTCTGGGGAGGCCTATGTCCAGCAGTGGACGTCCTTCGGCTGATATGATGATGAACTGGGACAAAAAATCCATCTAGGTAGATCCAACGTCAAGAAAGAGATCAATCAACGAATCAAACTCGGCTGCGCAATATCTTCACGTCATAATTACCGCAGTGTCTCAAGACTAAGATCTTTGACCCGTGTGTGTTGCCAGTGATGACATACGAAAATGAGACATATTCGCTTACTATGGACCTCATAAGAAGGCTCAGGTACCCACAAAGGGTGATGGAGCGAGCTATGCTCTCAGGGTTTCCATACGCGATCGAATCAGAAATGAGGCGATAAATCAAAATCAAAAACAATTTATTTCAAATAGGTGTTTACACACACTTTTAAATAGTCAAAACAAACAAAAAAATACAGTATATTACAAATAATGTCATGATTCAGATTACAGTCTCAGGTAATGGTATTTGATATAGAATCAACATATATATCTTTGTCATTTACATAATCTATTATTTTATAATATCCTCTAGAGCACAAAACTTTTTTGACATGAGTCTTGAACTTATTCTCTGACAAACTAGTTACATTTTCTGGAATTTTATTGTAGAATCTTATACACTGCCCCACAAATGACTTTTTAACCTTACTCAGTCTCGAAAAGGCTATATCTATTTTATTTACATTTCTTAAATTCAAATTATGCCTGTCACTGTTTTTAGGAAATAAATGCAAATTCTTACGAACGTACATGATGTTTTCATATATAAATTGACTAGCAACAGTTAAAATATTGATTTCTTTAAACTTATTCTGTAACGACTCACGTGATCGCATCTGATAGATTGCGCGGATAGCTCTTTTCTGCAGGATGAAAATAGTTTCTATATCAGCCGCATGCCCCCACAGTAATATGCCATAAGACATTATACTATGGAAGTAACTAAAATACACTAGTCTCGCAGTATCTACATCCGTTAACTGTCTTATTTTCTTAACGGCATAAGCAGCTGAACTAAGCCTTCCCGCTAAAGTTTCAATGTGTGGTCCCCATTGAAGTGAAACATCCAAAGTTATACCAAGGAACACCGTGGTATTTACAAATTCTAATTTATTACTGTCTAATATTACACTATTATTGACCTTTTTTACATTTGGCAAACAAAATTTTATACATTTTGTTTTCTTAGCATTTAATAATAAGTTGTTCACAGTGAACCAGTTCAGTATCTTTGAAAGAGTATTGTTTACTTCGTCAATTTCGTTTTCTTTCCTATTCACTTTAAAAAGAAGAGATGTATCATCCGCAAACAACACAATATTTGACAGATGTTGAACCATAAAAGGCAAATCATTTACGTAAACAAGGAAAAGAAAAGGCCCTAATATGGAACCCTGGGGCACACCCATTTTCACTTTAGATCCAGATGAGTTCGTGCCATTCACTTGTACTTTTTGTGTTCTGTTGTCTAAATACGAATTTAAAAGACTGAGAGCCCCTTCCTCTACACCATAATGCTTTAATTTCATAAGTAATGTTTGGTGTTCAACACAATCAAAAGCCTTAGATAAATCACAAAACACTCCAATTGCATTCTGCGATTCCTCGAAGGCATCATATATGTTTCGAATGAGTGCTACTCCTGCATCGGTTGTTGATCGTCCTTTAGTGAAACCGAATTGTTGGTTATGCAGTAGTTTGTTTTCTGTAAAATATTGTAGCATTTGGTTAAGCATAATCTTTTCAAACACTTTACTAAGAACTGGCAGCACAGAAACTGGTCTGTAGTTGCCTGGATCAGTTTTTGAACCAGATTTATATAAAGGTATCACTTTACTAAGCTTCATGAGATCTGGAAAGACGCCACTATCAATGCTAATATTAAAAAGACAAGCTAAATATGGCGCTAAAGTATCAATCACATTACTGATCAAGCTTACCGATAATCCCCAGAGGTCTTCGGTTCTTTTCACTTTAAGAGATTTAAAAGCTTTTAGAATAGATTGTGGTTCAATTACTCTGAAGGAGAATTTTTGATCACAATTATTAACATTATCCTTTAGCAGCCTTTGAGCATACATAGGTGATGAGTTTAGGGCTTCAGTAGTCTTAAGTGGAATATTTGTGAAAAAAGTTTCAAATTCTTTGGCTACGGCGGCATTCGAACTAATTTTACATTGATCTGTTTGCAAAACATATTCTTTGTCGCGAGGTTTGACTTTACCTGTTTGTTTGCTAATGATATTCCAAACAGTTTTTATTTTATTATCTGACAATTTTATTATTCTAGCCAGATAATTAGATTTTGCTACGTGGCAAACCTGCTTAAAAATTTTTGAATATTGTTTCACATACTTTGTAAAGTTCTCATCAAAAGTGTAAGTTTTTTTGTCATAAAGGTCAAACAAAGTTTGGCGACTTTTGTATATACCTATAGTAGCCCATTCACTGAATTTAAATTTGATGTTACTGATTGTGGATTTAGACTTAAATATACTTTGGAATTCCCTATCCAGTACTGTAAAAAAATCGTTGTAAAAACTTTTGGCTTGCACTTCATTATCAAAATCTGGTATGGGCAGTTTTTCATCTAGCACTGTTTTAAACTTTTCTATTCGACTAGCAGTGACCGGTCTCGTTTGAATTTTTATGTGTTCTGCAGAAATACTTACGGGAAAGCTAGCCATTACTCCGCTATGATCTGACCTCAATCAATTAAAAACCTTTTTATTTAAATAACAACAATTACAAAATATGTTATCTATACATGTGGCAGAGGTCTTTGTTATTCTTGTGGGTTCCAGAAATACATAATTTAAATCAAATGACTTGAAGAGACAAGTAATTCGAGTCGTCAAGGACTTTTTTTCCAACAAATCAACATTGAAATCGCCGCATACTATCACGGATTTACGGCTTTTACTAACGATATTTAATACATCCTCCATTGCCGATTCGAAGCTAACAAAGTTATCGTCATATGGGGGCCTATACACGCAAATAATGATGTGGTTCTCCAGCTCCACACAAGATAATTCCACAGTTTTTTCAATCGAAAGGCCAACAACGTCCTTCCGTTCTTTAAACTTTAGAGAATTTTTAGTAAATATAACTGAACCTCCACATTGTAAGGACTTTCGATTGAATGCACTGGCTGTACAATAATTTTCAAAACTAAAAAGCATTTCATGGTCTTTGAGCCAGTGTTCTGTTACACAAAAAATATCTACACAATACTTTTCCAGAAAAAGTTCTATTTCTAATTCTTTGCCGAGGAAGCCTTGAATATTTTGGTGAACTAGTTTTAAAAAACTTGGCTTCTTCGTTGTCTTTAAGCCTAGTTTAAATCTGAAGGTTGAACACTGCCGCCAACGCCGGCATCGCAGGGTATACTATCAAGTATATTTATAGCCTGTGCTATACCTGCGGTACCGTCACCAGCGGCGGGCTGCTCCGTCGTTAGGCAAGTTATTACCGACTGAATACAGTTGGTACGATTTAAAATACCGTAAGCTAACGAATTAGCTAGTCTCTTTTTCTGTGCATAAGGCAAGTACATTTTGTCTTGAGTCAACCTAAACTTATTTACAAAACTATTTGTATCAAAAAATAATACAAAGTCGCTATGACTACAAGTCAAATTGTATAAATATAAATTTAAATAATACAATTTTGTATTATAGTTGGGTGTTTCATTAGTACAGTAAGGAAATGCACACACTGTTACATTACATTTATTTTCCTTGCTAAGCTCAATTAGCCGGTCAACAGATTTTTTAATGTGAGCTTTCTTTACATTTGTGCTATTTCCTAACATTAACACAAGTGAGGTGTATTGGTCAGAGGAACTTTTACACATTTTACCTACTATATAATCTAAAGAGGCATCAGGGTAGCACATGGTTTCCGTGGTACTTGTCGAGTTCTTCACGCCACACACAAACAATGGTCCAAATCCAACACCAAGCTTATCAGAGAAAATTAAAGTCTTTTCCTGCGAACTAACTGGAGCCGACAAAATAGTCGCAGCAGCTCTTTTATAGTGCGAGGTTGGTACAGCACTAATATGTTCGCAATGGTTTGTTGTTGAATTTAGGTCATTTTGCAAAAATACATTTTCACACTGGTTTGTTGCCGGCCCTTCGGCGGGGACTATTAGGCCGCAGTCACACTGATGATTATTCACTAATGAGTCAAAGCGCTCTGAATTATACCTACACAGTTCCAACAGCTTATCTGTAGCCAAAACATGTTCTTCTATTTGTTTTTCGGATTGCTCATATTTTTGATTCATTTCTGCAAGACAATCCGTTAACCTAACTATTTCTAACTCCAGATTCCGTGTGTCCATGTCATATTTACTCTTATAACTATCTACTTGAACGTTATACTTGTCTAATTGTGCTAATAAGTCCGTTCGTTCTGCTCTTAGTTGGTCTGTTGTTCTACATTTACAACAGAATTTATTTATTTGAAGTGTAGATTTCTTAATTAATCTATTAATCCTAGCATACTTTTTACTTTTGTTTCGGCTACTGTGACAAATTCCTACAGCAGACTTGGATTTCCGACCAACTATCTCATCGTACAGGTTCTGAGTATCAGTTAGCTGCCTTTGATGTTTCTTCGCCTCCAGCTGCTCAAGGCGGCCCTGCGCCGCGGACAGCTCGCATTCCAGGTGTTGGATGCGGTCCAGTGCCTCCTCGTGGATTTCATTGCACTGGTCATAAGTGGAAACGGCTTTTACCAGCTGGTCGCGTTCGTCAAGGAGATCGTGTAATTTAATGTCATATTCACTAAGCTCATTTTTAAGTTCCTTATTTTTGTTCACTATTTTCTGGAGCTCCACTTCACTGTCCTCTCGCTCCAAAAGCAGCTTATCACACAAGTCCTGGCTTAATTTCAACTTTTCCAGTGCACAATGTAGTTTGGAGTCGAGCTCGAGTATTTTGGCCATACTTCTGGTAGTCATTTTTCTGAAAAATAGGTTTCAACAAGTTTAAATCAAATAAACAAAAGACCACCTTAGTATACCTATAACTAAATTATGTAGCAGGTTATTTGTTCACAAATTGATCTAAGTCTATTAAAGCAGTCCGTGCCTATAACTTAGCAATAACTATACTTAACAGGTATAGTTAGGCTAGCCGAGGGACGTCCAGTTGTATGAAATCTACCATCTGTCAGTACCTACCAGGTTCGCAGACACTAAAGTAAACAAAGAGACATTTCAGAAGTAAATTGTTACTACTTATTAAAATAACTACCTATGAGTGAATAATTGAATTAATTGTTGTTATGTTTACGACTGTGCTGTGTTTGTGTCGTCCATCAGTGTTTTACTAGTGCGTCAAACAAAGGGAGACAAAACGTAAGCCATATAAAATAAATTAGGTTAGGTTGTTATTATATTATTAACTGTTCACGGTGTGTATGCCTCAATTAAATATCTATAAGTAAATTTATAATTAAAACAATATACTCCCCAGGTAAATTCAATGCGATTCCGAAGCGATGAATTTCAAATTGTAGGTACGTTGCGTCACAGCTGATTTCTTTGGTCACAATTTCTTTGGACTATACTTTATTAAAACACGTCCGTCGTTTAAATACTGCCTATTAAACACAATAAACACTACATTTTACATACTAAACTACATTTAATATTATTAAAACTAAATAAAATACGGAACTTGTACTGTTACTTGGCAGGGTTGCCAATCATCCTTAGGAGGAGTATAATCCGTAGGAAAACCAAAGTAACCGACATAGCTAATAGAACCTCTTAACTAAAGTGGTAGTGGGCAGGGCACATAGCTCGAAGAACATATGGACGTTGAGGCATTAGAGTTCTCGAGTGGCGACCGCACACCGAAAGGCTTAGCATAGACAGGCCTCCCACATGGTGGACCGATGACCTGGTAAATGACGGGAAGCTGCTGGATGCGGGCAGCACAGGACCGGTCTTTGTGGAAAACTTGTGGGAGGCCTTTGTCTCAGAATCAAAATAAGTAACTTTACGTAGCCCGGCCGGCAGGTGTCTGAAACAATCCGTTTTCAGCTTTCTGTATCAAAAGGTGTGGTGTGGCAATACGAAATCTTTCGTGCGTGAGTCCGAATTGCACTTGCTCAGATTTTTTAAATACATGTAACGATACACTGGCGAATTAAAGTATACCTCAGGTCTTGATTTACTTCGTCATCATCATCATATGATAATAAAAATAATAATAAAATAAAATTAAAACTTTTTTGTAACAAATTCAATAACTGAATAAAATGTATTATCCAGCTACAAGTCCCTCAGTTAGCGACTAAACAGATCTATATAATAATACAGGCTTTTGTTTGAATGCTTCCATCTTCGGCATCATCGTCACTTACCATCAGGTGAGATGACGCCAAGGGCTTACCAATTGTGAATTTAAAAAATGGCGCAGTTTCAGCAAATTTGTGGATGAAAAGTGTATCAGTAAAAGAAAAGAACTAACCTTTAATTTTTTCAGATACCCGACTACGATAGCCTTCGATGTTCAAACCAGAACAAATACTTACATGAACTAACCGATCGCTCCCTTTGCACAGAACGAATTGTTATTACCTTGGGTATTGCTAGCGCCTCCCTCCTAGCTCTAGTTGCGATCATAGCCTCATTATACTTCCGCTACAAACTGAATATAAAAGCCTTTCTATACGCAAGGGGATTATGTCTACACTGTGTCAGAGAGGAAGAGTTAGACAAAGACAAACAGTACGATGCTTTCATCTCCTTCTCGGGTAACGACGATGAACTGGTAGCAGAAGAATTACTACCAGGATTAGAGAATGAGTACAAACTCTGCGTTCACACTCGGGACTGGTTGCCGGGCGAGGAGATTTTCACGCAAATCGTTCAATCAGTTGAGCAATCAAGGAGGACTGTCATAGTTTTGACGAAGAACTTTGTGGAATCAGTGTGGGGGATGGTGGAGTTTCGCACTGCTTATATCAGAGCTTTGCGCGAAGGGAGGGTCAGGGTTATCTGCATTTTGGTCGACGACGATATCAATGATTTGGATTTGGCGCCTGATTTAAAGTCTTATCTGAAGAGTAACACGTATTTGAAGTTAAGGGATCCGTGGTTTTGGCAGAAACTTAGATACGCGTTGCCGCACCCGCACCAGTCAGATATTCAGGATGAGAGTGGGGAAAACAGAATTCAGGAGATAGAACTGGGTTCGATGTAAGATGATCAGGTTGATAAGTCTATGATCAGCATTAAAATAATAACAAACATTTTTTTAGGTATTTTAGGTGTGATTTAAGGTGTTTTATTTTAAGTATTTTAGGCATTTTATTTTAGGTGTAATTTGTAAGTTTTATAATTGTATTAGTTTTAATGTATAATATAGATCTTTATTTACGTTTACATGAAATTCATAAGTAGGTTTGTAATACAGGGTGCCTGGTAAGACGACGGACGCATTTCAAGAGTAATTCACCTCATTATTACAACGATGTTAGTGACAAAATAAACACGTTGTAAACTGAAGTAAATCTTTAATTTTTGTTCTACAATTTTTATTAATTCAAAGACACGTATAATCGCTATAGCGCGTAGTGGTGAGTGCCGGCGGCCGGGGCCGCGTTCCGTCGCGCGCGCCGTTTTTTCCCGCGCGTCTTGCCTTCCCCTCGTCGTCATAATCCTCGTCAACACCCTCACGGTACCCTATAATGAATCTTGACAGACAGTCAGACGCATGGACGGATAACTAAGTGATAATGTAACGATTTTACGTAGTAATATTTATTATTGTTTGGTTTTAATATCCCATGCTTATTTAATAGTTAGAGTATAATCCTTAAAAAAATAAAAATTGTATACATAAATATATGTGTTCCCTTGGGTTTGTGAGCGTCGGTGGCTCAATCGGTAACGACTCGGTCCTCTTAACGAGAGGCCCCGCGTTCAAACCCGGACAGCCAATGTTACAATGAGTTTTTGAAACTTACGTACATACATAACCGATGGCTTTAATGATGAAGAAAAATATCGTGAGGAAACCTGCACATCTGTTTCAAAAGTGTATAAAGGTCGCGTTGCACAGGTGTAAATCTAAAAGCCCTACACGCGACCGCAGATGATGCTAAGTGCAACACCACGCAACCACCGTCTATCCCTTGGATAGCAAGGTTAATTTTGCCATGATGTACGAAAGCCTAAAAAAACAGCGAAAAAAACGATCAGCTCATTAACCACTTGGTATGAGAAGTCCTAAAAAATGAATTTACCATATTGACTATTAATTGGTTTCTTGGGCTAAATTGTTCAATTTCGTCATTCACCTCCGGAAATGCGTCTGTCGTCTTACCAGCCACCCAGTAAAGTTCTCGAGTGGCACCCACGCACCGGAACACGTAACGTAGACAGGCTTTTTGTATACTTATAATCTTTAACAATAAAAATTAAAAAACATATAAAAAAATTGTAATAAGCTAATAACTATATGAACTCGAAAATATTGTTTTGTTATTTTTTAAATTAACGTTTCATTAAATTCTTAGATTCGTATTTTTTCTATGTTAATTTGTTACTAATTTCTCGTCAATGTTGTGTACACCTATAATTAGCATTTTGTATTTTTTTTATTTCTTTTTTTATTCACAATTGGTAAGCCCTTGGCATCATCTCACCTGATGGTAAATGACGATGATGCCGAAGATGAAAGCGGGCTTACCAAGATGCTCCAACGCAATGGAGAACTGGCTATCTTATCTTCAAGCCGGAACACATCAATGTTGTTAACACTGATGTTTGGCGGCAAGACTTAGATAAGGTGGTGGTAGTTAGCCAGGCGGGCTTAGAAAATGCCCTACCACCAACCAAACCGAGTCTTACAAGTTGACCCCACCGGGAATCGAACCCGCGACCTCCTGGTGTGAAGCAAATGGACTAAGCATTACGCCACGGTGGCGGTTAATTAACACTAATGGTGTCAATAGAAAATAAAAATGGTGTTAGATTACAACTTTCGTCGACACGACATAATATTGTGTGTTGGACGCACAGCCGTATGAAAACGGGTGTTAGAGTCTCCAGGAGGCTCGAGTTTCCATACAAACGTAGTTCCGCTTTAATACAAAAACATGCCCGATTGAATCCAAACTTTGTAAATATGATGAGTAGACACATATCGATGTTTGTAATTAGTTTTCATCGTAGTCAATTTTAACGTAACTAAACGAAGGCTTAAATTAGTTTTGTACTGAAACATTGAAACTGTTCTTATTTTTTCCCGTTTTATATTAGTACATCGAAAACTAATTAAAAACATCGATTTGTGTCTCCTCAATATATTTGCAAAGTTTGGATTCAATCTGGCATGTAGTTTTTGTATCAAAGCGGAACTACGTTTGTATGGAAACTCGAGCCTCCTGGCGGCCCTTAACGCGAGTGCTACGAACATGAAAGAGGTGTATCATGCTACGGACATGCGGCGGACACGACTCCAAAAGACCACACCGCCAGTGCGCATCGACACACCTCGCATGTTCGCGTTGTTTTGGATGTTTTTCAGTTTTTACTTTATTCGTTCACTCAATAAGTTGCAGTACACCCGAACGAACTTCTAGAAATGTGTTGAAGGATAATTATTAAAAAAAAATAGTAATAATTAATAATAATATTTAATCGGCTGATGCTAATAAAAGGACCAAGTACCTGGACCTGGCACACGAGGTTACTGATGTGTGGCGAGTGGAATCCACCGAAATCATCCTCATAGTCATGTCCGTGAACGGGCTAATTCCAGCCGACCTTGAACGTCACCTAAGGCGGCTGGATCTCCTAGGCAGACCAATAATTGCAGCAATGCAGAAAGCAGTCCGCCTCGTCAATGCCCGGATAGTCCGACGCTTTCTCTCCCCGTCGCACTGAACTCCAGCCGAATGTGCTTCCGCTGGAGGTGCTCCTGCCACTTCGCCTCGTGCTCTGGGGGCTTTAATTTTATATTCGTAAATAATAATTAGGTATTTTTTTATTTAGAATTTATCATAAATAATCACTTTCAGAGCGGCGAACAGCATTTATTAAAACCCCCAACGTAAAAACGACGGGGTGTTTAAAGTTTGACGTGTCTGTGTATATGTGTCTGTCTGTAACATCGTAGTTCCCAAACGGATGAACCGATTTTGATTTTGTTTTTTTTTATTTGAAAGGCGATTTAGTCGGGAGTGTTCTTAGCTATGTTTGATGAAAATCGGTCCAAGATGGCCGCTACCACAAAATTTTGTGTCGGGGGTTTTTTAAATTTTTAATTTTAGTACCGTAAAGCGTCGGTGGCTCAACCGGTAACGACTCGGTCCATCTAACCAGAGGTACCGGGTTCAAATCTGGACGGCCAATGTACCAATGAGTTTTTCCAAAATTTACGTACATATACTTACCGATTGCTTTAGCTGTGAAGGAAAAACATCGTGAGAAAACCTGCACACGCCTGCGAAGAAACTCGAAGGTTGTGTGTGAAGTCGACCAACCCGCACTGGGCCCGCGTGGTCGACTAAGGCCTAATCGCCCTGATTCAGGGTAGGCTCAAGCCCCTCGGTGGGGACGTATATCAGCTGTTATAATAATAATAATAAAAAGCGGGGCTACTTGGCCATATTTGTGACACTTTTTGAAAAATATTTCGATAATCATCACGTATATCGATCTCAAATAAAATCTATTGTACCGACGGCATCAAAACACATCATTTATAGTATATAGTTTCGCAAGAAACCCAAAGGAAGAAGAAAAAAAATAAAAAAAAGGTGACGAAGTAGCCCCGCCCCGTATTTGGGGCTACTTGGTCACTTTAAAAAAAATTCTCATCACTTTTTTATTTATGCGTTTTTGCCCAGGTTAGCACTTATTTAGGCAAAGAAGAAAAAAAACTAGGTCCCCACATTTTTTTTTCAATAAAATAACATTAAAAATCAGTTTTAATTCTCTAGCAATATTTGTGAAAGTACAGATCAAACAATCATTAGCACCAATATCACTAGGGATGATAATCTTCATCGTCATCGGAATTGTCCATAAACTGCACAAGTTCGTCATCACTCGAATCATCACATCTCGGGCAAGTAAAAAAAGGGTCCTTACTGCCTTTATTACAATCTCCACAAATCCATTATGTACGTGCAATTGTGATCTCTTCTTGAGTAGACAGAACCCTTGGGTGGCCAGCATTGCCCATATTCTTTCCAAGGGTCTTCCGGGTGAGGGTTGTGCGTGGCACTCGATATGTTTCTGACGCTAGGTTTTTTCGACATTCCAGCTTCTACGGCCTCTAGTGCTTTTCGTACGTCCTCGTCTGTAAATTTCTTGTAGGGTCTAGCCGCTGGAGTTCTATGGTATGTGCGTACCATTTTTATTCAAGCTGTATCTGTAGGAAATGAAATTAACCTAAAACAAAAAACTAAAAAAAAAAAACATAAACTACAAAAGAACCCTAAGTGACCAAATAGCCCCGCGGGTGCCCGCGGTGTGCAAGTAGCCCCATTTTACGGTAGTTATTGTTCATCAAAGGTGCAACTATGCCGTCATAAGAAGTAAGGTTCAGTTTTCGGAAAAAAAAAAGTTAAAAATGCGTTTGGACTAGAAAGAAAAGGCGTTTCTGTTCATTTTTGGTTATTTCTACATTGAAACCAAATATTTGTATCGTTTAGGTAAATAAAAAGCAATTATCTTGGTAAGCCCGCTTCCATCTTCGGCAACATCGTCACTTACCACCAGGTGAGATCTTGTCAAGGGTTTACCAACTGTGAATAAAAAAAAAGGGTAAAAGAGTCCATTATTTCATAAACCTCTCAGTTTTTTTTTTACAATTTTACATAAAAAAGACTAAATTGGTTACATAAGTCTGTTATTTCAATAAATAAATAGGTAAGACGCGAGTGACGGTATGACTTTTTCCTTAGCGTTGGACTACATATCTATCTTCCATATATATATACAGGGTGACTTTTAATTAGTTCTTGATAACAAAGGATATGAATGTACTCGTGATTACAAACAACTTTCCTAAAGAAACTATATGTCAAATCAGAAATAAAAATTTTTGTTCCTCGATACTTAAAAAGTAATCAAATCGACAAAAATGTATGAAGCACCAATTTTTTTTTTCATATTTGACATATTGTTTCTTTGGGAAAGTTGTTTGTAATCACGAGTACATTCATATCTTTTGTTATCAAGAACTAATTAAAAGTCACCCTATATATATTATTTATTATAATTATATATTAAATATATATATACAGGTGTAACATAATTGGTGTAGGTCCCGTTAACTGGGGCTTCTACTCATCATACTGAACAACTTTTGTTCTACAACTTTGCTGAATCGCAAAAAAAAATTTACTCTTCATACAAATCGATCCGCTGATCAACCAATTTTGTGCATTTTAGTACGGAGGGTCTAATTGACTATCGAGAATTGACTATGGGTTCCTTGGGGAAAGTTGTTCAGTGTGATAAGTAGAACCCCCAGTTACGGGTCCTACACCAATTTTTTTACACCCTGTAAATATACCCTACCCTACACTACCCTACCCTACACTACCCTACCCTACCCTACCCTACTTCTTAATCGATTCCGGACGAAAACAAATGCAAAAACACAAAAATCATAAAAATTGGTCCAGCCGTTCTTGAGTTCTAACTTATAAATGGTGTAACTAACCCGACTTTATATATATATATCCATCTAAAAATTAATAAAAAAATAATTTAGGGTAGGGTAGTGTAGTGTAGTGTAGTTAGGGTAGGGTAGGGTAGGGTAGGGTAGTGTAGAGTAAGGTAGGGTAGGGTAGTGTAGTGTAGTGTAGGGTAGGGTTGTGTAGTGTAGGGTAGGGTAGGGTAAGGTGGAACGAAGTTCGCCGGGACCGCTAGTTTATTATATAATATGTATTTGAAGTTGAATGGTCGCTAGGTACCAGGCGGCTCGTGTCATTTTTTAAGGGTGTTCACTAAAAAAAATAAAAATGTCTTGCTTGTTTACTATTTATTTGTAGAGAAAATCCATTTACCGGTTTTTTATCGAGCGAAGACATCTCATCACTTTCTTGTGAAAATCAGATAACATAATTAATTGTGCGTTTAATAAAAGATATAAGTACACTGTATTGTTCCAATTTCAACGCAAATGACCTTATCTTAGAAGCTAAATTAGAACTACTTCCCGGTTTACGATTGAGCTGAAATTTTGCATACACGTTAAATTTAGAGCACAGTTCATGGTTAGCTAAGTGACGTCATTCTAAATTCAATATGGCGGACTCCCAAAGATGGTGTACCAGTTATTTTTTATGCACCCCATATTAAGGTATCAAATTAAAGGGTTTGCGCTGAAAATAATACTAAATATACGCCAGTAATGTATAAGTCATTGACTAAATAATTAAAATTCTTTACAAACAAAAGCTTATAACTAGAAGGTTTTAGGGTTTTCGATAATTATTTGTTTTAGGATGAGACAATGAAGGAAGGAAGAGGTTTAAATATGATAAACATGTCTCTTGATGATCGGAGACCTCCAAATATTCCGCCAATTTCCGTTGATATGAATATTTCAAAATTAATGAAAGGTGCAAAATAGGAAGAAACTAGGTAATTCAGTTTGTTTTGATTGAACCAAAATAACGTTATTCTAGATGGTAATAAAAGAGAAAAATGTACAGCTGAGGAAGAAAATTTATAATTTACTAGCAAATGCCCGCACAGCTTGCCTGCATGGGTATCATTTCTATGACTGGCTTCTAGGGTGCGCAGTGCGCGAGCCGTAAGTGTCACTTTCCAACCCCTCAATTATTTCTAGACTGGCTTCGAGAAGCAGCTCGCGAGCGTGAAAATGGAGTTTACTCTAGATCCCTTGGAAACTATGTCGAATTTTGCTAATTAAATGTTAATTAGTAGTCTGTGTTACTTTC
Source organism: Coleophora flavipennella (assembly GCA_947284805.1). Taxonomy (NCBI): domain Eukaryota; kingdom Metazoa; phylum Arthropoda; class Insecta; order Lepidoptera; family Coleophoridae; genus Coleophora; species Coleophora flavipennella. The sequence goes on from OX369253.1 coordinate 4,798,485, forward strand.
CTACCTCTCAATCATTCATCAATCAATAACCAAAATTACCAAAAAAGAGAGAGTTAACAACTATCCCGCGGGAACCACTTTCTTAATCGGGATGAAAAGTTGCCTATATGTTAATCCAGGTCTTAATCTGTCTACTTACCAAATTTTATCCAGATCCGTTCAGCTGTTTTGGCGTGAAACAGTTACAAACATCCAAACCTACAAACTTTCACATTTATAATATTAAGTAGGATTAGTGAGAAACACATAGAAATGAAGAGACATGCAGCAAATGAATGTAACAAAGGATCAAGAAAAGAGAATATTATGTCACTTGGTAATCAATCGGACACCTCCAGATATTCCACCAAATTACAAAATGAAAACTTCAAAATCAGATGACGCATTTTAAACTTAGGTACTAATTTATTGTGCAGACAGCCAAGGCTTACAAAAAAATACAATGTTTTATTTTTTTATCCATTCTGTGTATTTGCCAAATGCGGCAGAAAGTCCATAAAACATCGGTGCACACAAACGCATCCAGTAATTAGAAACCACGCCATAAAACATCGGTGCACACAAACGCATCCAGTAATTAGAAACCACGCCATAAAACATCGGTGCGCACAAACGCATCCAGTAATTAGAAACCACGCCATAAAACATCGGTGCACACAAACGCATCCAGTAATTAGAAACCACGCCATAAAACGTCGGTGCGCACAAACGCATCCAGTAATTAGAAACCACGCCATAAAACATCGGTGCACACAAACGCATCCAGTAATTAGAAACCACGCCATAAAACATCGGTGCGCACAAACGCATCCAGTAATTAGAAACCACGCCATAAAACATCGGTGCGCACAAACGCATCCAGTAATTAGAAACCACGCCATAAAACGTCGGTGCGCACAAACGCATCCAGTAATTAGAAACCACGCCATAAAACATCGGTGCACACAAACGCATCCAGTAATTAGAAACCACGCCATAAAACATCGGTGCGCACAAACGCATCCAGTAATTAGAAACCACGCCATAAAACATCGGTGCACACAAACACATCCAGTAATTAGAAACCACGCCATAAAACATCGGTGCGCACAAACGCATCCAGTAATTAGAAACCACGCCATAAAACATCGGTGCGCACAAACGCATCCAGTAATTAGAAACCACGCCATAAAACATCGGTGCGCACAAACACATCCAGTAATTAGAAACCACGCCATAAAACATCGGTGCGCACAAACGCATCCAGTAATTAGAAACCACGCCATAAAACATCGGTGCACACAAACACATCCAGTAATTAGAAACCACGCCATAAAACATCGGTGCACACAAACACATCCAGTAATTAGAAACCACGCCATAAAACATCGGTGCGCACAAACGCATCCAGTAATTAGAAACCACGCCATAAAACATCGGTGCGCACAAACACATCCAGTAATTAGAAACCACGCCATAAAACCTGCGCACAAAAGCATCCATTACTTAAAAATAGGGTTGCCGAATATACTACATATATAATCTAATCACCATTCGGACCATTGAGCTCTCATACACTCATAATAAATTGTACGTCAGCCAGCACTAAACTTACTCGGAGATTTTTTTCATTATTATTTTTTCATACAAAAATTGTTATATTTTTGATGAATTCATATTGCATGACCAAATATATACTTATTTCATAATACACGATAATTGAATAGCTCCAACCATTTGTGAGTGAATCGCAAGTTTTAATTTAATTTGTAGGAGGACCATACAAACAAAATTTTTCCCAGACTAATGGGTATTAATTACCATGTAATAGATATTTAAGCAAACTCGACTTGCAAAGTTTCATCAAAATCGTTAGAGCCGTTTTTGAGAAAAAAAACATTTTTGTTGTATGAGAGCCGAACTTTTGATAATCCCTCGATGAAATAATTTAAAACTCTAAAGTTCCAAATTAGTCTCTATCGGATAAAACATATAACCTCCAGAGCCAAGCGTGACGGACGGACGCACGCACGCAAGGACCGAATTGAGATAATCGGTTCTTTGGCATTTGTTAATTATATAAAACACATTTACACACGAAAATTGGAAAAACTTTTTTATCGCGATAACAATATACATCCTCTACCCTACGTACATACGTACCGTACTGCGAGGTCGAGAAAGTAAAAAATGGCATCGGATCATTGTAAGTACACTTGAAAAAAAAACATATTTCTTAAATGTTTGCTGTTTTTGGCATCTTTGTTCCTAAATTTATCTTGATATTTTTGGCAACCCTACTTAGAAACCACAAGTCTACGTAAACAAGATCATAAAACACAATGGAATGCCGCCGCGGGGGCTTATCCACTTTTTAGGGATCCGTGCCCAAAAATATATCTTGACTCCTTGTACTTTTTGTTCAAAAGGTTGACCAAAACTGAAAATTAAATAAAATAGGAATACTAAAAATTAAAACCATTTTTTGTGGAGAAGACCTCACCAAAAAATAAGACAGAAGCTACCTTTAAGTACCGACGTGCGGTCAGAGGGGCCCCGGTAGGCACTGGACTTGCTATTTTACCTTTTTCCCTACGTAATATCGATCCCCACTTTCACCTTGACGTAGAAGCAGGAAGTGATGTCATCGCACTCCCCTTTGTCAGTATTTACGATTTGAAATTTCGACGCGGCTTATGTACACTTATACGATTATTTTCCAGAAGGCTTACGTACCTATTTTTTTTTCTTCTAAAAGTTCCATTAGTTTTAAGTAAGAAATTCATTTTTTTATTCTGAGCGGAGTATTCTTTGAGTATCGATTTTTATTCTAATACCCAGTTTTTTCCCCAAAATTGAAGCCAAATATTATTGTAGTCATATTAAAAATTTAATTAAGTTGGTTTTCTTTATACTCTTAATTTTACTTCAAAAATTTCATCATAATGCAGACAGATATTTAAATCGAAACCACTACATAATTTACGCGGCCTCTCAGGCTTCACGTCGGTACTAAAGTTACAAAAAAATCGCGAGGTTAGATAATTAAAAACAAATCTAATGAAATTTTCAATTTGTCTTTTATTTATTATGTACCAGATCAGGGTTTGGAAATATCCGATTTTACAATAATTATCTGATATTAAAAAAGGATGAAAAGTATGCCGATTTGATATATTTATATCCTCGAACCCTATAACAAATATTGAAAACTCTGAGTAATATCTAGTTGTAGGTAAGTAGCGTATTAAAATGAATGAGAATTAAATGCGTGACCAAACGAAACCAATATTTTTTCTTTTACGGAACCCGAATGTAGCGAGATCCGACTCGCACCTGTTTGTATTTGTGCTATTATTTTTATTGTGCAGTTGGCAAAGCGTATATATTTGTACTGACATACCGTTCGACCTGGTCCCGAACCGGATTCCTCGGTCGCCTTGAGGCGACGTGAGAAGACTCGAGCTTTGGCCAGTCGGTCCTTATACTCCGAATCGTTCGCACGTAGCAATCGCTCACCTACTTGCATACCTTAGTGACGAAATGGAGAACGAGTTAGAGCGTATCTTCAACTCTGATGTCGAAGCCTCTGCGTAAGTAATACTCAGTGTTGAGTGTATTTAAAACAATATAGGTAAATATTGTGAGATGGTGATTATATTTTGTTATTTGCCTACTTTTGCAGTGATGAGAACTTCGCCAGCGATTCGCCCGCCGAAGAGCTAGCTCAAACTGGCTCTTCCTCGGACGAGTCGGATCGAGACCAGGAGCCAGCAGGCGCTGATGAGTGGAGGGAACAGGCGATCAGCTGCCGTTCACTGCTCTACCTCGCGTCAACATTGGTGCAGCTGAGTGTCCAATAGATTATTTTGATTTGGTTTTTAACAATTCATTTTTAATCATTCTGGTTTCGAGTATTAACACTCATGCCCTCCAAGTACTGCTCGAATCCAATGCCGTCCATGCTCGAATTAATCGGCGGACCGAAACCAATGTCGTGGAAATGCAAATCTTTATGGCTCTACTTTTTCACATGGGACATATCAAACTGAATACGAGCAATGACTAATGACGAACAGATGCTCTTTTCAAATTAACATTTAGTAAATTTATGAGCCGTGATAGATTTTTAGTAATTTTACGTTGTTTAAAATAATTTATATTCTTATTATTATGGCGGTATTAAAATGAAACCAGACTATGTTATGGAAATTTCTAAATATGTAGGTATGCCTTAAGTATGCTTTATTGTTTTGTTTATGTTAATTTGTTACTAATTTCTCGTCAATGTAGTGTACACCAGTAATTAGCATTAATTAGACCTAATTAGGTTACGAAAATTTATAAATATGTATGCCATTGATATACCTCATTTTTTCTATGTTAATTTGTTACAAATTTATCGTCAATGTTGTGTACACCAATAATTAGCATTTTTAATTAGAATAAGACCTGACTATGTTATGGAAATTTACAAATATGTATGCCTTTGTATGCCTTATTTAATGTTAATAAAGAAATGAAAATGTACTAAAGTATTTTTACTCCTTAAATTGTAATTATGAGGTGAATGGGGATCAACATAGCTCACAGAATCTATAAACTTAGGTGGCAGTGGTCGGAGCACATAGCTCGTAGAACAGATAGCCGGAGGGGCAGTAAAGTTCTCTAGTGGCAACCGCGCACCGCAAGACGTAGCGTAGGTTGACCGACGACCTGGTGAATGCATGCTGGTGTGGGCAGCGAAGGACCAGGCGTCGTGGAAATCATTGGAGGAGACCTTTGTCCAGCAGTGGACGTCTTTCAGCTGATATGATGATGAATGAGGATTTGCATCTGCACGAGCTCTAAGCTACAGTCGCAAGTTCTCGTGTCTGACGCCAGGGCACAGCCTGGACACTTCATACAACGGGCCACGAATGACATTTCAAAAAAGGAATGACGGATCAAACAAATTGGCGGCGAAATCCTATACGTTCGACAGCCAAACTGTAACCAATTTGTATCAATCTGAGTGACGAGGGGGTGAGGTCGCAATCTATAGAGAGCGGCAGGGAGTGTCCATACTGTATGTTAGTACTTTGGCCAGGGCACACTTTTGGACGTTGAGCCGGCGGAGTAAGTAGTATTTAATAAAACCGACCAAATTCGAGTGAGAAATGGTTTCTTTCCACCCCACAACTCTGCACAAGTAAGTATAAGAATGAATCCTATTCATTTCAAACAAAAGTTTTCACCGTGAGCGACAGATAATGCCGTTTTTTTTTAAATTAGGTTCGCACTTCCTAGCGCGAGTACGACTCACACAATATGGACTTTTTTTTTCTCGAAGGTCCGCAGAATGAATCCATTTAGCAGTTTTCTTATTTTCCTTGATTATAAAATAGGTAATAATTGTTGCTGTTTGGGTGTCCTCCTTGTATGAAAACTAGATGTTGCCATGATGTCCATGCTGAAATTCTATTCTAACTATTGGTAAAAGAATTTTTTAAATCGGATGAGTAGTTTCTAAGATTACCTCCTACATACAAACTTTACCTGTGTATAATATTACTAGCATTTACCTGCCGCTTTACCCGCGTGGTCATCGTGTTTATGACTGTCTTTGAGAGTGGTGTGCGAGTCGCAAGCGGCTTGTGAGCGTGGACGTGAGTTTTCTCCAGATTCCTCAAACTATATCGGGCTATTCTGATTAGCAGTCTACGTCACTTCCCATCCCCTCAAACAATTATGTACAAAAAAATCACTTTAATCCGTGCGACGCCAATGTGTGCGAGAGTGGAAATGAGTTTTCCCCAGATCCCTCGAGAACTAATTACTACTTAATTACTGTACATCTGAAGAACCATAGTAATCGACATACATAGCTATTAGAATTGCTAAACTTATGTGGCAGTGGGCGGGGCACATAGCTCGTAGAACGGATGGCCGTTGTTGGGGCAGTACAGTTCTCGAGTGGCGACCGCGCACCGGAAAACTCCTACGCTAGGCCTCCCACTCGGCGGACCGATGACCTGGTGAAGGTCGCGGGAAGCCGCTGGATGCGGGTAGCGCAGAACCGGTCATCGCGGAAATAATTGGGGGAGGCCTATGTCCAGCAGTGGACGTTCTGCGGCTAATATGATGTACAGCTGAGTAGATATATTTTGTTCCTAAATTGCTCCGCTCCTCAAATTTCCAAAAAAACCTTACTCGTTTTGGTTTCCATCAATTCTTCAATATGTAATTAACAAAATTCACGAGAAATCTGGACGTCATGTGATGGCCAGAAACGCCATCTTTATTTCAGAACCGCACGGAACCCTAGTATAATTAGTTGTTAAGACGGATGAACTGGAGAAACGGCGAGGTTGCCAGACTTATCTATTCTAGCATGTGTGCGACGCTTGTTTTTTTTACTTACGCATGTTGCCAAATTTATGCGTTAGACTGTGTGAAGAATGTTCAGAGGATTTAACAAAAGAATATTTGTACGGGACAGAAGGAGAAAGAGCGATTGGGCGTACACGTGTGCGAATGCGACTGGAGTAATATGGTTTTGAGGCTTGCGCGGGAGCGTCAGAGGGAGAGGGACACTCGTGGGCAGAGGCTGGAACTCGTCGGTCGTTCCCTGACGGGAAAAGGGTCCTGAGTTTGGTTCTGTGTGAAGTGATGGAAAATAAGAGCGCGATGTGTGGGCGAGACTGGAATTTGGTATGTTTTATTATAATGCTTCTTGCTTGATTGCAATATAATCTCACAGAATCGTCACATTAAGGACTTGTTCCGTATGTCGGTTTAGTTAAATTCTCCCTCAGTTAAAATGCTCGCAACCTCTATAACATTTGCGAAGTATTGTGAAGATAGATTCTGTGTGATTAACTAAATAACCTTGTTTTGTGCTAAAGAATCTAAATATCATCTTAAACGATATTCATAAGACAGAATATGTATGATTTTAGTTTGGTTGAGCCTGACTATTCACAAGTCGTATATATCACTAGCAGATATGGTTATTGCTAACTGAAGTGTTCAATATCCCTGGGGTTTTATACTTACAAATTGTACTCTAGATAGACCGGAACTAGCGAGAAGTCAGCGCTCGCTATAACCTAAAACCTTGTTCAGAACAATAATAATAATATGTGAGTCTTTATAAAAATGTAATTTAAGTAATAAAGACTTGCCAGACGCACTTACGGCTGTAAAGTTGTGTACTCTTTGGTTGTAAAGGTTGAGTAGTCAAAGTAAAGTCCAAGGCTCCCAGTAAGTTACAGAAGTGTACAGTGGTTGTAGTATTGTTGGCTTGACGGAAATGCATAATCTAAAATATTTATATTACCTTTTCGTTGCTGCCATAAGTCTACTTTATCTAAAGTAAGCTAACCTTACCTTATGTAGACAAATTTAATACAAATTTATATACATCCATAATTTAATGAGCGATAGCACCCAGGACTTGTATAATTCTATTATAATATCAAATTTGTACTGTCAAATGCTAGAATAAATAGCTCTATAAAATATAGGGCTGAAATCAATGTAATGTGGAGTTTTACGCCTACAAATGTAAGGTTTCTCCACAATTTGAGTCAAATAAATTCATAATTAATTTTTAGACTCAACCAAGACATTTTATTTATTTTACCCTCTGCATGCAACATTGAGGCTTCCTTGAGGGAGTCTACGAATTCCCTTCGCTTAGAATTGACTGAAATAATGTAACTCGCATTTTGGTAATCTCTGAATTGAGCCCCTCAGTGGGGACGTGTATGAGCTGATATGATACTAGACGATTAGGTACGATACATTGTGTCTCGTGTGTGTTCCGCTTCCAGCAGCTTCAGCAGGCCAAGGCACATAAGGCCAGTCTTAAGGGGAGTAGGGACCACCACATCTGGTACGCGTGACCACGGATCAAAGCGTTGCGTTAACTAAAAGAAACGCACCTTTGGAAACCTGAATTAAAAATAAATAAATAAATAAATAAATAAATAAGTAACACACAACGTAATTAGCGGGTCCATTGAAAAATAATAATAATAATAAAATTAAACATATCATAAGTACATAATGTTTCATTACAGTTCATAGTATGAGAAAAGTTTAATTTAAATCGGTTCAGCCGTTCATGCGTGAAGCGATAACCAAGGAAAAAGAAATTCATTCTTCTATAGATATGAATTAATATTTAAATATATTTATTCAAATTAAAATTCAAATAACTTTTTATTGTACATCAAAACCAAATACATAACATGCAAAGTTTAAATTAAAACTAAGAAACGTACAATTAAGGGGGTCTTATCGCTGAGAGCGATTTCTTCCAAACAATCCAGTGCTCGGAGAAAAAGCACGGAGACAGGTAGTACGCGAGCAACAATAACAGAAAATTTAATGACTAATTATGAAGGGCGAGGGCATTTACTTCGATCAATTTAATAATTTAATAATAATGTATTTTAAATTATCCACGATTTTAACGACCCCTCACATTCTCAAATCGGTCCAACAGTTTAGGCTATAGAATCGAATCAACGGGGAGACAGACATACAAACATCTAGAAGAAAAAGTTACATTCTCTTCAAAGCGTACGAGGCGGGTTTTACGACGGTTGTACAGAAAAAAAAATGCTTTCTATAAGTTGTGCAGTGCTATTGTTTTACAACGAACAATAAGACGGGTCGACCCAAATGCTGATCAGGTACATACTTGAACAACCCCATCAAAACCATAGATGTGACAAATGTTAGCCAAGTTCAATTCAAAAAAAAAAAAATATATATCTTGGTTGTACGCTACGGCGACAAAAGGATTGAGATCTAGATGGATGCCAAGTTCTGTTAATATATCCCGAGATCTACTCATGAGAATAAAATACTTCATAAACGAATATGATGGTAATTATTAGAACATTCAGACGAAAAATATTTAGATTTAAATAAAACTAATGTAGCTAACTTTTGTCTAACTTTATGTATTTTTTTTCCCTCGCGGAAGGAAAAAGGAAATGTTTAATACATTAAACAATAATAATTAAACACTAAGATATAATAGTAACAATGTCGCTTTTAAAAAGCTTGTATTTAAGGGGTTAAGCTTTTGAAAACTAACTTAATTCCCGGGTTTTGCACTTTAAAAGGTCGATGCGCTATTAAAAGTAGGTGCTCGTAGATTCCTTCGTTCATTGAGTGAATTTTGATTAGGTATTTGCCTACCTACTGAAATGCCCAAATCTGTATGGGTGGCACGGATGATGGTCAACCTCGTATCGGCAAAACTACTGTCATTGCGTTCCTACAGAAATATTGCAGAGAATTTAAAATTAAAGGTGTTAGTCATTTAAATACGCCGGAGAAATCTACAGACTTAGGGCAAAACGTGCTTGGGTTGTGTAGGTAAATGTGTTATGAAAAGACAGTTTTTGTCGGTTTGTTTTTTTTGTTAAATTCCAGGGCTGTTGGTGTTTGGAAGGAACAACTTGTGCACGTGGTGTGAGAGTCCTTGTGTATTTCGAGTCGAGAATGTGGCGTTGAGTGGCACGACGAGACGGCGTCATTCGCACAGGCCGGAGACAATGAACAAAAAACTTTCTACCTGCTCTTGGGGTGCGGACGAACAAGTTAAGTGGTCCCTATCTTTGAGCCAAATTGTGAAAGTTAAGTTTTGCACACTTTAGAAGTTATAAGATATCACCGTGCCCAATCTTCGTAGACCAACAGTTAATATTTATTAAATAATATTTAGTAAAAGGAGTAATATTTAGTAAAAGGGTCAATGAATTAAGAACTTAATAAAGCAAGTATGCTTCAGGAACAACATATAAATAACTTATTAACAAATACCTAACTACTTGATAACTGAATAATATGTTCGCAAATCGATTTAAGATGGATAGAATTTTAATGCTTTTAAAACAAATACATTAAATATTTAGACAAAAGAAAATACATTAAGCAAAGGCGGACTTATCCCTTTCGGGATCTCTTCCAGTCCACCTTGGAATTCAGTCTTCAGAATAGTGAGCTGTATGTGTTGGTTTAGAAAAGTCGGGTCGTGTGTGAGTCGGGCCCGTCCATCAAGGGTTCCGCATTATCAAGCTCCAGACAAAGAACCATTGAGATTGATAAAATAAACGGGACAACAAAAGTGAATAAGATGATGTTAAATCAGGGAAATTAGTAACTAAAAATGTGAATAACGAAGGTACAGAATTGGCACTTAATTTATAATTGATTAACTTTTAATTTTAATTTTTATTTCAGTTATGTCACCTTGCTTTACTTATTAGTTCCGATAACAGCGATAAGCTTAGACATAAGGTAGCAAACTGTTTCCCGTGGCTTCGCCCGTTTGGGAAACGTATCTATGACCCTCTGGTGCGCAGTGTGCGAGTCGCAAGCGGCTCGCGAGTGTGAGCAAAAAGGAAAAAAGGAGAAAAGCTTTGTGTTAGTCCAGGTCCTGATCTGTCTACCTACTAAATTTCAGCCAGATTCGTTCATTAGTTTCGTATAGGAGTAACAAACAACATTCCTTCGTCGTTATGATATGATAAGTTTGACACCGATGGTATAGAGCAGATGGATTTAAGATAACAGGTATGTGTAAAGTACTTACAACAAGGGAGCCCTGTGAGGGTTTCCGTTTTTTCCCTTATGCAATAGGGAACCCTAAAAATGTAACTGTATACGTGAGGAAGCATACGTTTTGGGCTAACTGAGTGGTGATAGCCGACCAGTTGCGGAGTTATACGCCACGATGCTAAGCCACAACACTTCAGTATGTAGGTTAGCCAACGTGGCGCAATAATGGGTGGTTGCGTTCAAGCCGGGATAGCGGGTTCGATTCTCGCACAGAAAATTAATCAAGGAATGATGACTTATATTAAAGGAATACTTATTTGGTACAAAGTTGTGATGAAGAACATACATGAGAAAAGCTGAATATATGCGATATAAACCGGTGGAATGAAAGGGGTTGGTTGTTTTCTGTGAAAATTTCACTTACATCGGGCATCGCGAATAAACAGCGCGCCCAGGTAATTTTATAGACGAGAGCACCAAAGGGCAATGGATATTCAGACGGAGAAAAATTTTATATTTTGAAAATAAAAGGATAAATTATTCTGTATGGGTTTAAACGCACTTGAACATAAATAATTCCAGGGTGATCCGGCTCATTTTGTCGTGACTAAAGCTGGTTAGCCGAGGCGGATTCGAGCTGACGAACGTTAGACGCGGAACGATGACGAAAGACTTTATCAGGACATCATGGAGAGAGTGTGACAGGAAAGAGAAGGAGTTCCTCATGGCAGAGAAGTATCGCCTAGTTTCCTTTATTTTATTTCAGACATAAGCGTACCTATTGTTTACGCTAAATTGGAAACTTGCGGTAAAATGACACAGTTTACCGTCATCATGGTCTGAATGTCAGTTCCACAACGGCATTGTGCTGCCTGCGTCCGAACGGTTTTCACCCTAAATGTAAAGCACTAAATCAGGGTTTTCACGAAATGCATCCAAGTGGTATTTTGGCATCCTGTTGGAAAAGGAGGTGATTTCCACAAGCTGCTGCTGGCTTTCAATATAGGTACAATATGAAGGAAACATTATCTTTTGGCCTGAGGGAGTTGAGACAGACAACGACATCGGAGGTGTATTATTTACAAATTAATGTTAATATGTAGTTACCATATAGAAAATATATATATATATATATATATATATATATATATATATATATATATATATATATATATATATATATATATATCTGCGCATGAGATTTCCACGTGCAATTTGGCGCAAAGGTTGCATCCGAAGTGGCTTCGCTGGTGTCTGTACGTAGGACGACAGACCTAGCGTACGACGCTATTTTAGTAGCGGTCGTCACTCCACAACTTTCGAGAAAATATAGCGAGGTAGCGCTTAACCACGTATTCAGCTGCCAGTACCTAGCGGCTTTAGAACAGTAATTATTGAAAGGCTACACAAAACTATTTAAAGTAACAGAAAGATGAAGGCAATGAACCCTTACATTGTTTATTTTGCTAATACGTATGCAATTAATGTTGATGTTTTTTTTTATAATATAGAAGGAAATGGAAAGCTAAAAGCTGAAGCCCTATTCAGACTGTAGAATTGAAGAGAACTGTTGGTTAAGGTTTTAGAAATATGATGTTATCTCCCTGTTTGATACTATCAATTGATAGACTTTAAATTATTTTTTTTCTCTCTGTTCGGTCAAGATCTGAGAAAAATAAGTTCGATGGTCACAAAGGTATGACCAAATTGTTTTGCTAAAATTGAGTTAGGCTAACGTAGAGTTTTAGGGTTCATTTGGACTAAAAACTCCCTAACATATATGTTCGGTGTACCGGACAATAAAAACTCCAGCGTACGCAAGACAAAAGGGTCATACAGACGCGTCAACTTACCATCAGCAATATGAACCCTAATAACAACAAACGAAATATAAAGGAGTCAAGCTCTGAGCAAATACTAGGATACCTACAGAGGTATTCTAAACAAAACTAGGAGGGAGCGTAGGTTTTGGTTGTCCAAGTGAGTATAGGTAGGTAGTCATAGGCTTGGTTATGTGCATAAGGTCGATGGCCTGTGCCGCGAGTTAGCTAAAAAGGAGAGACAATAGCATATAAAGTTGAATTGTTTAAGCGTCTTGGTTAAGGATTGACACACGTTAAAATTTGGCTTTTCTGGACGCCTTCAGAAGGGGAAGCCCGTTCTTAAAGCAAGAAGCAAAGATAGTAATATGAAACCTCGATTCAGGCACCTTCAATTCTGCAATCAGAAAAAAAAAAAAATCTCATCCAATTGGAATTTTTTTTTGCAATTGGAAATATTCCAATATGACTATACTGTGTCTAACATTTTGTATCTGTTTACAGTTTGAAAACGCGAACGGATGTTTGGAGGCATCACATTCTCGTTGTCAGGGAGGGGCGTGTGATGGCCAGAAACGCCATCTTTATTTCAGAACCGCACGGAACCCTAGTATAATTAGTTGTTAAGACGGATGAACTGGAGAAACGGCGAGGTTGCCAGACTTATCTATTCTAGCATGTGTGCGACGCTTGTTTTTTTTACTTACGCATGTTGCCAAATTTATGCGTTAGACTGTGTGAAGAATGTTCAGAGGATTTAACAAAAGAATATTTGTACGGGACAGAAGGAGAAAGAGCGATTGGGCGTACACGTGTGCGAATGCGACTGGAGTAATATGGTTTTGAGGCTTGCGCGGGAGCGTCAGAGGGAGAGGGACACTCGTGGGCAGAGGCTGGAACTCGTCGGTCGTTCCCTGACGGGAAAAGGGTCCTGAGTTTGGTTCTGTGTGAAGTGATGGAAAATAAGAGCGCGATGTGTGGGCGAGACTGGAATTTGGTATGTTTTATTATAATGCTTCTTGCTTGATTGCAATATAATCTCACAGAATCGTCACATTAAGGACTTGTTCCGTATGTCGTTTTAGTTAAATTCTCCCTCAGTTAAAATGCTCGCAACCTCTATAACATTTGCGAAGTATTGTGAAGATAGATTCTGTGTGATTAACTAAATAACCTTGTTTTGTGCTAAAGAATCTAAATATCATCTTAAACGATATTCATAAGACAGAATATGTATGATTTTAGTTTGGTTGAGCCTGACTATTCACAAGTCGTATATATCACTAGCAGATATGGTTATTGCTAACTGAAGTGTTCAATATCCCTGGGGTTTTATACTTACAAATTGTACTCTAGATAGACCGGAACTAGCGAGAAGTCAGCGCTCGCTATAACCTAAAACCTTGTTCAGAACAATAATAATAATATGTGAGTCTTTATAAAAATGTAATTTAAGTAATAAAGACTTGCCAGACGCACTTACGGCTGTAAAGTTGTGTACTCTTTGGTTGTAAAGGTTGAGTAGTCAAAGTAAAGTCCAAGGCTCCCAGTAAGTTACAGAAGTGTACAGTGGTTGTAGTATTGTTGGCTTGACGGAAATGCATAATCTAAAATATTTATATTACCTTTTCGTTGCTGCCATAAGTCTACTTTATCTAAAGTAAGCTAACCTTACCTTATGTAGACAAATTTAATACAAATTTATATACATCCATAATTTAATGAGCGATAGCACCCAGGACTTGTATAATTCTATTATAATATCAAATTTGTACTGTCAAATGCTAGAATAAATAGCTCTATAAAATATAGGGCTGAAATCAATGTAATGTGGAGTTTTACGCCTACAAATGTAAGGTTTCTCCACAATTTGAGTCAAATAAATTCATAATTAATTTTTAGACTCAACCAAGACATTTTATTTATTTTACCCTCTGCATGCAACATTGAGGCTTCCTTGAGGGAGTCTACGAATTCCCTTCGCTTAGAATTGACTGAAATAATGTAACTCGCATTTTGGTAATCTCTGAATTGAGCCCCTCAGTGGGGACGTGTATGAGCTGATATGATACTAGACGATTAGGTACGATACATTGTGTCTCGTGTGTGTTCCGCTTCCAGCAGCTTCAGCAGGCCAAGGCACATAAGGCCAGTCTTAAGGGGAGTAGGGACCACCACAGTCACTGATGCTGAAAAACTATGACGTCATACTCTTCTTCTACGTACATTTTTAGAACAATGTCTCCTTTTTTTCAATTAACTCAAATAAGCTATTATAAAAATAAAAGTCCTGTCCCACTCATCAACACCCAGCGCAAGGTCTCGGAAGAGGAAAGCTGGAATTTCGCACAGAGGTTATATCTTTATTGCATCATATCAGCTCATATCTGTCCCCACCGAGGGGCTCAAGCCTACCCTGATTTAGGGCTATAAGGCGTCGGTGGCGTAACGGCTAGAGCCACCTTCGAGTATCTCGTCGTGTCGTGCTTCGAATCCTGCAACGTACCAATGTGTTTTCGAATTTCGATTTCATATGTATGTTGATCCGATGAAGGTGAAGGGAAACACCGTGAGGAAACCTGCTTACGGCTGTGATGAAACCAAAAGATTGTGACCAACCCGCACTGGGCCCGTGTGGTCGACTAAGGCCCGATCGCCCTAATTCAGGGTAGGCTCTTTATTTATGATGTCTTAAACTTTTTTTAGACACAATTGGTAAGCCCTTAGCATCATCTCACCTAATGACGATAATGCCGAAGATGGAAGCGGGCTTACCAAGATTTCCCAACGCAATGAAGAACTGGCTATCTTATCTTCAAGCCGGAACCCATCAAGGCTGTTAAAATAAAATTAAAAGCCCGATTTTTTTAAAATCCTACGGGATTTTTGATACTTAAATAATTTTATTACGATACCTCAACAAGTTCAGAGTAATCGCCATATCACACTTTCGTCAGTTTTGTTGAACAAGGTTTAGTACTAATATATATACTGTGACAAGGTATACCCACCGGAGCGAGCGAAAAAAAAACTTTCAATGTTAAAATGGCGGAGGCGTATGTTTTATTGCTAAAACGAAAATAAAAAATTACTGAAAGTTAGGTCGCGGGAAGCCGCTGGATGCGGGCAGCGGTACAGGTCATCTTGGAAATCCTCAGGGGAGCCCTTTGTCCACCAGTGGACGTCTTTCGGCTGGTATGATGATTGTTAAAATGGCTTATTGACAAAAATTATTAATAGCGTAAAAATAAACTTGTTGACATTTGAATTTTTAAAGTTTACGTGACATAATAATTATAATGTTAAACATTTGCATGCCTTGCACAGGCGAAACACGATTGCACTACAAAATTATATTAAACATCTTACTACCATGTTTGATGCAAATGAATTATGCAAATGAATTATCATTTAATTTCATTTCAAAAATGTATCCTATGTGTGACTCACGGGATCGGACGAATTTAACGATACCTGGCACTCCAAAATCCATTAGGCCGTTTAGACTACAGAACGTGCCAATGAAATATACATACATACATACACTCGAAAAACATAACCCTCCTTCTGGCGCAAAAAGGTAAAAGGTCTTAAATTAAAAGTGAGAAAAGAAAAACAAAATATTTCTTTGGTACTAATTAACTAAAGTTTATTTTAATGTTCCACTAAATCACAATACTTTATTAAAATTAAGTAAGTAGGTATAATTAAAATATGAAATGTTAACATAGTACAAGAAAAAACATAATGTATCAATACAAATACTTTGAGCAAATTTTAAAACTGGTCGACTAAACAAATTAATATTTTCAACATAAAATACTGAAAAAATACTGTTCCTTTTAGCACATAAGTCGTATTTATCAATAACAACACTGTCATAAATTAAGTCCGTTCCCTGTACCATTGCACCTTTGTTAAATGCCGCTCGCCGCTGCCGGCCCGCGTCGAACAGTCAGGGCGGGCCCTTTGTTGCTACCGTTTGACGCGACGCGGCAACGGCGAGCGGCATTTATTTAAGGTACAGCTAAATCAGTGAACGAACTATTAAAAGAGATTGGAATTAAAATACAAAAAAATATAGATTTTTTTTCACCAATATTTTTGACATGATTACAGTAACACAAGGTTAACAAAATGGCGTAGGGACCGTTAAAGAATTTCATCAATTCTCAAAAAGTTTTGAACTCTCCACACAAAGTTGGTCAAACGGCTGATCCAAAGTCATTTTTTTTTCATATTGATTCTAGTCAAAACGATTTTTGGGTCTGGGTTCACGATGTTAAATGATTTCTCATATGAAACTAACAAAAGAAAAAAACAGTTTTATTAGATATGCTTTTTTAGAAACCAGAACGATAATTGTGGAACACTAATGAGAATAAAAAAAATACCAAATATTTTTAGTATGACAAATCTATGCGATGAGAAGATTGTTTAGTCAACAGGTCCTAATACAATTTTGTTACACCTGTAATTAGGAAGTAACATAAAAACATTTAATTGCAGTAGATAATAAAATTAAGTAGGTAGTGGAAAGGAGGTAGTTGAAATATAATGGAGATAATATTTCGTGCATCATTTAGGCACTTCGTGTTCGATTACAATTTTACACTCAGCGGCAAAAAAGCTTTACCACCTAATTTTTCTCAGTACATTTTCGTACAAAAAGGGTGCCCAAACAGCAACTATTGGTTTTTTTATCAAGAAAAGTAAGAAAATTACGAAGTCTAAGCATTAGGTGGGATCCCTGGCTACAAATTTGTCGACGACACCCTGGACACTTCATACAACGGGCCAAAAATGACATATCAAAAAAGGAATGACGGAACAAACAAAATGGCGGCGAAATCCTATAAGTTCGACAACCAAACTGTAACCAATCTGTATCAATCTGGGCGACGAGGGGGTGAGGTCGCAATCTAGAGACCGTCAGGGAGTGTCCATACTGTATGTTAGTACTAATATATATACTTTGATTCTACAGAGCCTCGGGCTCTGTAGCCTGCTACTACAACCAAAATGGACCCTTTCTAAATATGTTTATCTACGATTGCAAGAATAACATAGCTCTCTCAATACCTATATGTGCGTGTTTACTACACTAACGACCATTTGCAAGAAGACTGTCAGTCCTTGTTGTAACTCGCGTAAATAAATTTACTCCCAACTAGCTGTTGTCATCGAGAGTGACCGGGGTTTTTTAGCTTATGTCCATCCTGAAAATCCATTCTAACTACTGATGAAAGATTTTTTAAATCGAATGAGTGGTTTCGAAGATTACCTCCTACATACGAACATACAAACTTTAACTCTTTAATATTAGCATAGAGACATCTGAGTGACGAAAGTTAGAACGTCTCATTAAATTGTTCGCAAATCTTGGATTCATATACACTTCATTGACAATTTAATCACTCATAACCTCTTCTTTTCTTAACTTTACATTGACGACATCTTGAATCCGCCACCTTTGAAGCCGGACTTCGGAGTACGGTTGACGTGACACACCAAAGCGCGCACATTTTCCATGTAAAATGCATCGAGTGAGGTGAGATGATGCCAAGGGCTTAGCAATTTTGAATTAAAAAAAAGAGTCCGATTCTCCTGACCGAAGTGCGGTTGCACACTAAAATGTGACGTAATTTACGGCTTCTGTGTCGATGAAGAGCTGAAAGCGTTGAACTCACGCGACGTAAGTTCGGCATAGTGTGTCTCCACACAACTCGTTCTTGAAATGTGTTTTTCGGAAAACCATGACTTACCTTCATACTGGACCGTAATACCAAACTCTTTCACGAGCAACGCGACTACGGCGAACAAAAAAAAACCTTATTCGAAGTCAATACAGATTAATATTGCAGAACATCTCTGGCAAACATATTGCTAATGCTCGTGAAAGGGTTAAACTAGACGGAGACCAGCTCAGCTACGATACACTATGCGTTTGTAAATCGAGGTTTATGGAGTTGCATGTAGCAACGCCACATAAGTGCCTACACAATAATTATCATCTTAATTTATCGATCAAACCTACAAGCTCAAGTGTTTCATACGGACTTAATATATTCATAACTTTGTTGTTTTAAACCCTGCGGCACTCGCTACTGGGTAAAAATATCACAGTCATCGTATCAGCTCATATACGTCCCCAACGAGGGGCTCGAGCCTACCCTGAATTACGGCGATCGGGCCTTAATCGACCCGAGTTTCTTCGCAGGCGTGTGCAGGTTTACTCACGATGTTTTGCTTCACCGTAAGAGCGTCTGATAAACGTACATATGAAATCGAAATTCGAAAACACATTGGTACGTGACAGGATTCAAATCACGACCTCCCGGACAGGAGGTAGCGGCCCTTGCCATTACGCCACCGACGCTCTCATCACAGAGTACCATTTTTTTTAAACCCCTGGCAACTCTAGGTATCTTCTAACCGACAGATAATAGACAAGCACAGCGTGGAGCAGGCAGTTGAAGGAAATCGATCGACTAGCTGAAAAACCAGTTGTTTTTAACTGGTTTGAATAAACGTCAACGAATCAACCGAAGCGTTGACGAATAACAACCGAGCGACTGACACTGTCGTAGAACCCCCATTAACAGATTCAACTAGTTAACGAATTCAACTGGTTTTGCCGTAAAGAGAAAACGCTTTAACGGTTTGTTGAATCAATCTCTTAGCAGTCAGTTCGCACGCGACGCTTGGCGACAACTGTAAAATAAAGAAAATTTTGGCGCTTATTTACTATGGCTCTAAAACTGTCGGATGGTACAAAAGATGTTTTACCAATTTGGATACTATGTTAAGGAGGACAAGCTGTCATTTGGAATAAACGAACAACCACAATACGCCTACAGTGAGAATAGTTTGACGCACGCTGAAGCCGAAAACTCCGCGCCTACCCTCGTTCCCTTGGCTGTAATATTGCTATTTTAGGTCGGATTTTAAACTTTTTGAGTTAGGTAAGAAAGAAAGAGCCATTGCTTGTTTACTCACAAAAATAAATCACCTGCATGCAGGATTTAGAAGGGCCAAAACGTCATAACAACACCGAGCTAGAGTAGTTTCATACAAGAACAAGTTTTCTCACTTTTATCGCCGTACGTGTGTTCTGGTTTATTCTGTATTCTGAGATGGACAGTAATATGAATAACACCGATGCATTGTCAAACTTTAAAACAGACAGTTGTTTTCTTAAACAACGCCAATCAAACTGTGTGGTATTTCTCACCCGGTAGCGAGTAGTATTCGTGTTTTAAAGTACAGCTCGCGGCCAATCAAACTCTGTGGTAATTATCACTCGATAGCAAGTATTATTCGTGTTTGAAAATACAGCTCACGGCCAATCAAACTCTGTGGTAATTATTACCCGGTAGCGAGTATTGTTCATGTTTGAAAATACAGTTCGCGGCCAATCGAACTCTGTGGTAATTATCACCCGGTAGCGAGTATTATTCGTGTTTGAAAATACAGCTCGCGGCCAATCAAACTCTGTAGTAATTATCACCCGGTAGCGAGTATTATTAGTGTTTGAAAATACAGCTGGCGGCCAATCAAACTCTGTGGTAATTATCACCCGGTAGCGAGTATTATTCGTGTTTGAAAATACAGCTCGCGGCCAATCAAACTCTGTGGTATTTATCACCCGGTAGCGAGTATTATTCGTGTTTGAAAATACAGCTCGCGGCCAATCAAACTCTGTGGTATTTCTCACCCGGTAGCGAGTATTATTCGTGTTTGAAAATACAGCTCGCGGCCAATCAAACCCTGTGGTAATTATCACTCGATAGCGAGTATTATTCGTGTTTGAAAATACAGCCCGCAGCCAATCAAACTCTGTGGTAATTATCACCCGGTAGCGAGTATTATTCGTGTTTGAAAGTACAGCTCGCGGCCAATCAAACTCTGTGGTATTTATCACCCGGTGGCGAGTATTATTTGTGTTTGAAAATGCAGCTTGCGGCCAATAAAACTCTGTAGTAATTATCACCCGGTAGCGAGTATTATTCGTGTTTGAAAATACAGCTCGCGGCCAATCAAACTCTGTAGTAATTATCACCCGGTAGCGAGTATTATTAGTGTTTGAAAATACAGCTGGCGGCCAATCAAACTCTGTGGTAATTATCACTCGGTAGCGAGTATTATTCGTGTTTGAAAATACAGCTCGCGGCCAATCAAACTCTGTGGTATTTATCACCCAGTAGCGAGTATTATTCGTGTTTGAAAATACAGCTCGCGTTAAAGTTGATTACTGATCTAAATTGTGATGCGAGTGCTTACTGCGCCGGTATTACCGAGTCGTAGGTACCTTTGCGCCTCGCTAACACACAAAGTTTGCTAGTGCGACGCGTCTTGCGACCAACTTCAGAGCTGTCATAAAGTTTGGCGCGAGCTGTACGTTGCAAGTAACGCAGGGTTAAGTTTAGGTACTTCCGAAAGGTTTTTTGGTACCTATGCTAAGTATATCTCCCAGTTAACGAGACCTACACCAATTTTTACACCCTGTGTAAAGATAACGCAGGTATTTTTATAGTCTTAATACAATTCCTAATGACATAGACATAGCAAAAGCACATACACGTGACACAACTACTGTTGGATTTAATCAGCACTAGAGGTGCACCGAAATTCGTTTCACATTCGGTATAACCGAACTTCGAGAATTTTAACTGATCTTCGTCTTCGACTGAATTTCGTTCTAAATCTACCGAATTTCGTTTTAGATCTACCGAATCTCGGTAGGTACCTTAAATTAATTTTAATACCACGTTCGGCGTTCCGTGAAAAAACTGTAGCCAACTTTCATGGTTCTAAAAAAAACGGTAAAGTCCGAGTCAGAACCGCGCCCAAAGGGTTCCGTACCATCATACTAGATGGCGCTAGTTTCTTCACGTTTAAAAAAAGTTTTTTGTTTCCGTTTTTTGCCATTTGGCTATGGCAACCTTAAAAAACGGCAACCTCTACGCAGTAATGACAAATCCGTTAACAGCAAACTAATTTTGTCATTAAAAAACCATTTAGTTCCATCTGTCACCACCTCAAACTCTTTTTTGCCAAGCTGTAAAACATAAACGAGAAGAATTATTGCAGTATAATATTAACTATTGTGTTCAGTTTTCAAATAAGACAAAATTTATTTAATGTGCTATTGCTGTTCGGTCATCATATCAGCTCATATACGTCCCCACTGACCGGACCTTAGTCAACCACACGGGCCCAGTGCGGGTTGATCGACTTCACACAGAACCTTCGAGTTTCTTCGCAGGCATGTGCATCTTAAATTTTTCTTGTATTTTTTTATTTCCCCTTAAATTACAGACTTTTTTTTTTATTAATTATTTTACACTTCCTCTCTGACTAGTGATTGGTACAAATTTTATTTAGAAACACAAATGTTTGCTATCGTATTTTCACAGAACAACAAATTCAGTTTTGGGGGGTGCGGACCCTTAAAGGCACGGCTAGACCTTCCTACTTTGTTCAAATTTCAGTGGACAAAACATCGACTTACAAGACAAGCTAACAAGCCTGTGCAATGTGGCGAATCAAGCGCAACTCGTTCCTAGCATCGGACTGTGTATAGTTTAACCGTCTTAAGGGGATCCCCCTCCCTACTTAACTAGCGGTGCCATCGGTTTGATAACTATTGTAATTACTTGATGAAATTGAGTGAGGTTTGTTTATTTAGAAACTATCAACTCTGTGAAGTATATTTAGCTGTAGTTACAGATAGCATAAGTTCTAAAAGATAGCATAGGCCATTTGATAGTGGATAGTTTCCAAATAAATAATATTACCTATTCTTAAAATTTATCGTGTTAAAGTTTTTGTTAAAGTATGTACCCAGCTTATGGCACCCGGCTTAAATTAGGGCCATCCCATCTCTTCCCATGACTGTTGTAAGAGACGAGAAGGAAACCAAAAGGATGAGAGACTACTAAAGGACTTAACCAAAAGGATGAGAGATTACTAAGGGACTAAACCAAAAGGATGAGAGATTACTAAGGGACTAAACCAAAAGGATGAGAGATTACTAAGGGACTAAACCAAAAGCATGAGAGATTACTAAGGGACTATACCAAAAGCATGAGAGATTACTAAGGGACTAAACCTAAAGCATAAGAGATTACTCAGGGACTAAACCAAAAGGATGAGAGATTACTAAGGGACTAAACCAAAAGGATGAGAGACTATTAAGGTACTTAACCAAAAGAACGAGAAACTACTAAGGGACTTAACTTAATTGATAAGAGACGATTAAGGGACTAAACCAAAAGAATGAGAAACTACTAAGGGACTTAACCAAATGGATAAGAGACGATTAAGGAACTAAACCAAAAGAATGAGAGACTCTTTAGACTAAACCAAAAGGATAACAGACTACTAAGGGACTAAACCACACGGCGATCGCCAACCCGCCTGTCAAGCGTGGCGATTACGGCAAACTCTCCAACTCGGGGGAGGCTATGTCCAGCAGTAGTCCATGGTTATCACATGCCAAAGCAGGCTAATTAGTAGAATGTATGTTTATTAACTGACGGCAGCGCCAGTTAGCTGGGGGTAGCCCCTTATCGTAAAAGCTTTCCTACGCCCTGGTAATTACAAGTATCACTATCTACTTTAAATTGTCTTATTATCACTACGTTTGCTTACTGTCTATACTGCCCCCGTTATGTCTTACAGGCCTTATTTGTTTCAATTTAGTGGATTGCCCATCAAATTTTATATCAACATCGCAATCGCTCAGTGGATGTGAAACTATAGAGCTCGTATCATCTCTCCTATCGTCTTTATCTGCCGGACTTAAGGGTGTTACAAAACCACTATCACCTTTATCGATTTTACTTACATTGAGATTCAATGACATACATTTTCTACTCTGGAATATGCTTAGATCGTCCAAGTATGATTTGTGAAGTTTTTCGTCTAGTTTCTTCAAATTCTCATCGAAATCGTGTTTCAGCTGTTGCTCGAACATCCTTTCTTGCCTTATCTGTTCATGAGTGCTGGTGAAGAAGCCTGCATTTTTCTTACCAAGTTCTTTTAAGGATTCTGTTAGAATGTCAGGCTTTAAGCTATCGGATCGTCTTAATTCTTCTTTTTCCTCCAAAACCTTTAAAGGATATTGTCTTTGATTGTTAGCTATCAACCCAGAATGTACTGACTGCGATTTCTTCATCAAAAAGTGTTTCCTATCGTTTTCTAGAGTTGAGGAAGTCTTATTTTTCTCTTTGTTAACAGCATTCATAACTTCTTCTTTGGATATTTTAGCGAACAGATTCGGCGCACTCATTCCGGTTTTGAAATTCTTCTTAGGATCAGAGTCTTCTTCATCATTGGATGTAAATTTCAGTATCTTTGAGCTGAAAGACGGCTTCTTGCTGTAGTTTTGGATGATTTTCTTTATTTCGAGGGGTACGTCTTGCCTGTGATGGGCGGTTACGTAACGGCATAATAAATTGAGTTGTTGCTCCATAATCTTGTTGTGGGTTTCGAGGCGTGCCTGAGTCTTCTGGTAGTTTGTGATTGCGTCCATTGCAGACTGAAAAAAAAAGTTTCTTTACTTTTTTAAGTTTTGATTGCATCTTATTCTTATACAGGGTGTTACAAAATTGGTGTAGGATAAATTGACTGGGGCTTCTACTCATCATACTGAACAACTTTTTCCAGGAAACCCATAGTTAATTCTTCGACGTTCCTTACTTATACAAAATTAGTTATAATTTTGATAAAACCTACAAGCTTTTTAGTACAAGCTTTTATTTGATCTTAATCGCTTCCGTGGCGTAATGGTTCGTCCATTCGCTTCACACCAGGAGGTCGTGGGTTCGATCCCGGCGGGGTCAACTTTGTAAGACTTGCTTTGGTTGGTGGTAGAGCATTTTCTAAGCCTGCCTGGCTAGCTACCACCATCTTATCTAAGTCTTGCCGCCAAACATCAATGTTAACAGCATTGATGTGTTCCGGCTTGAAGATAAGATAGCCAGGTCCCAATTGCGATGAGGAATATTGGTTAGCCCGCTTCCATCTTCGGCATCATCGTCACTTCAGGTGAGATGATGCCAAGGGCTTATCAGTTGTGGTAAAAAAAATTGTAAAAGAGTCTTTATGCTCAAAAAGCCAAGTGCTCAAATAAATATAAAAAATACACGTTTCTAAATTCAAAAAAGGTGAGCTCAGTATTGTATTTCCTACGATTTTATTGAAAAATAAAAGACGATTCTAGGTCCTTGACTCCTCATCATTGTCCTAGAATCGTCTTGGATCATCATCAGATCAACTTCAAAATAACAAAAGGATCTGTTGTCACCGGGAAAACGGCTTCATTCCAAATTTCAGCTTAATAGGACCCCTGCAAGTCGCTCTAAAATCGATCGCAAGATTTAAACTAAACAAACAAACATATATACTTACAAACATTGCAAGATAGATAAAAGCTTTTTGCTGCAATTTTTTTTCGAACTGACTTTTTATGGGGAACTTTTGGGAAATGTTCTTCAGTATGAAGAAATAACACCAATTTTGTTTTCTTAAACTAAAGTCGATTCTGCAATGTAACGCTAAAACGTTGTCTCCTCATCATCATCATCGTATCAGCCGAAAAACGTCTACCGCTGGACAAAGGCCTCCCCCAAGTATTTCCGCGCCGACCGGTCCTGCGTCCCCCGCATTCAGCGGCTTCCCGCGATCTTCACCAGGTCATCGGTCAACCGCGTGGGAGGCCTGCCCACGCTACGTTTTCCGGTGCGCAGTTGCCATTTGAGAACTTTACTACACCAATGGCTATGATTGATATTATTATTATTATAACAGCTCATATACGTCCCCACCGAGGGGCTCGAGCCTACCCTGAATCAGGGCGATTAGGCCTTAGTTGACCACGCGGGCCAGTGCGGGTTGGTCGACTTCACACACAACCTTCGAGTTTCTTCGCAGGTGTGTGCAGGTTTCCTCACGATGTTTTTCCTTCACCGCTAAAGCAATCGGTAAGTATATGTACGTAAGTTTTTGAAAAACTCATTGGTACATTGGCCGTCCAGATTTGAACCCGGTACCTCTGGTTAGATGGACCGAGTCGTTACCGGTTGAGCCACCCACGCTTTAAGTCGATTATTATTATTCAACTTAAATAAGATGACATTTGTGACATTCCATGACCGGCTGACAGATTTTCGGCTGATATGATGATAAATAAGACTCACATCTAGTTCATCGCTCATCCTAGTCTTGTCTGCAAGAAGGTTCCTGTTGTCTTCGGTGAGGGAAGCCATTCGCGGCATCTCCTCGCGAAGGACTGCATATTCGACCGCATAGTCGCCGAGTTGACGCCTTATGTCTAATGATTGGACCTGTTGAGGAGAATTTTATTAGCGTTTTGTTATCCACAACAATTATTGTTGTGAAAGTTTTTTTACAAGGCATTTAAAAAAAAACATTTGGAGATATAACGATATTATATTCTTTATTGTACACAAATATTTACATGAAAAACACTTAGCACATATACAAAGGTAGATCTATCTCTACAAGAGATCTCTTCCAGGCAACCTTAGCCGGTGTTATATAAATATCTTTAAAGGAGCAATAGGGATGACGAATGATAGTCATCTGATTTACTTTTTATCATATGTACTTTTTATCATATGTCAAAAAGACATTTTGTTCTAAAAATGTTTGAAATACCTAGGCGTGACATCATAGTTTAGCAGCGTCATATTATGTACTCATTTTGTGATTTTGATGATTTAAAAATCGAAGATTTGATAAAAAACAAAACGAGTAAGGTTTTCCGAAGTTTAAATAGGAGGGCAATTTAGTGATCAAGAGTTCATAATTTATTTCTGATGCTGTTGTCATCCCTATTTTTTATATATACGTATTCAAATAATCTGAATCTCGGAAACGACTCCTACGATTTGCTTAAAAATTAGTATACGGGGAATTTTGGGGGCGAAAAATCGATTTAAAAGATCTCTGAAAATGCTATTTTCCGAGATTTTCGCAATGGAGTATGCCGCGCAAAGCGTGTTTTTAAATATTTATAACTGCTCTGGGTACTATTCCCCGAGCAAAGCTCGGTCGCCCAGGTACTGTGACTTTAAAAGACGGAAGGCAAACCATCGTGTACCTAAAATTATATATACTAAATAAAATACTAACAAGTATAAATTAACCTAATCTACTCACATAATTAAAAGATACTTATAATAAGTTAATGAATAGCATACATAATACATACCTAAAAACAGAATACTTACTATTCTTACTAAAATAAATGTATACAAATAAACTCACACGTTTTGTAGGGAAAGAATATTTTATACTGTAATAGTATGAAATAGGGTAGTGTGTAATGAAATTGATGTAGGTCCCGTTGACTGGGGCTTTTAATCATCATACTGAACATCTATAGTTCTACGACTTTGCTGAAATCGCAAAAAAATGTCTTTACTCTTCATACAAATCGATCAGCTGATTGACCAATTTTTGTGCATTTTTGTACGGAGGGTCCATTTTGTTTTGTGAATTGAATATAGGTACCTTTGGGAAATTTGTTCAGTATGATGATTAGAACCTACAGCTAACAGCTCCTACACCAATTTTTTACACCTGCATCATAGATAGTGTTGTATAAACTAAGTGTAAACCACAGATACAATGATAATATTGATAAGCCCGCTTCCATCTTCGGCATCATCGTCACTTACCATCAGGTGAGATGATGTCAAGGGCTTACCAATAGTAAATAAAAAAAAATCTGTGACATTCTTTATGTGTATGTACATTTATTTCTTCACTCCTAAACTCACCTTTTTTTTCGAAAGGACAAGCTTGTTGTTGGCCGTGGGGGCCTTTACAACTTCACCGGGCAGGGGAGGCGAGTGCGGCGGGCACTCAACCTAGATGTAACGCAAAAAGATGGGCACGGACCTCGGCTTATCGGAGAGAAGCGGCCTGGTATCTGCAGGTAGCTCTGGTAAGCGTCAGAAGCGGGGGGACGCCGCCCTCGCCGGTGGGTTGGGGGGCGGGGTTGGGGGGCGGGGTCAGGGCGGCTACGGCTACCGTGGTCGGGTCGTCGGGGGACTCACCTTCTTCATAACCTTCTCGTACATGACCCTGCCCATGTCGGGCAGCTTGTTCTTCAAGTATTCGGCCGCCTCCTCGCAACTCTCGCACATCATCAGTCCGTCCTTGTGCGCTGAGAGGAGAGCGAGCGAGACGGAGAACACCACGTCGAGCGACTCCAGGAAGATTAAGTCTGGAATGTTGTGGACACATATTTAATAAGTAGAAGACTACAAGGCAGGCATCATATCAGCCGATGGACATCTATTTAAGACTGGAGGCCTTTGTCCAGCAGTGGACGTTTTTCGAATTCGTACCCATCTTTGATTTCGTTATTGTTGGTTAATTTCGTGTATCTATGTATATTACTACTATTTCATACTTTTGAGTGAATTTCATTTTTAAGTCAGTTTTTAGTTTTTTTTAACTTTTTTTTTATTTTCTTTATTTTTAGTGGTAATGCTATTTATCTAGCAACGTTAAATCCAATCACCTTTACTCACCAATATGAATTATCAAATCATAATACATGTGTTTCATTAACAGATACAGAGTCCTGTGGCTTCCATCATCATTTCTTTTATTTTTATTTTATTTATTTTTAGTGATAATGCTATTTATCTAATAACGTTAAACCCAGTCACCCACTCGCCAATAGGAACCATCAAATCATAATTTATGTGTTTCATCAGATACAGATTCCTGTGGCTTCCATCATCATCTCAACAGCATGAAAGTTAAAGAGTTAAATCTTCCAACTAGAACTATCCTCCAACTCCTAATCGTTAAGGAGTTATACCTTCCTTCATCAGCTCATCAACATGAGACGATGACTACCAGACGAAAATACTTTCATTACAAGAAATACGTAAAATGTGCCTATAAAATTTGAGGGTTGCCCTCGATTTCCCTGGGATCCCATCATCAGATCCTGACTTGGTGACAATGGGACCCCCTCGGAAGTATACTCTTTCGAATAAAAAAAAATTGAGAATCGGTTCACAATCGGCGGAGATATCGCGTAACAAACATACAAAAAAAAACATACAGCCGAATTGAGAACCTGCTCCTTTTTGAAGTCGGTTGAAAAATATACCTTTTTTTTATTTTTCGTCTTATCTAAAAAATAAGACAACTAAAGTGCTGTTTTTGTACTCATAGCTGTTCTAATAATTGATATCAAAACTTTGACTGTATGTCAACAATCATAGGAGTTTCTGTTCAAACTAGACCGTTTTTCAAGGTTCTATGGTTCCGCAACAAAAGCCATAACATTTGACGCAAGTGTCATAATATGCGATATGTTAATGAGAGGAAGAGAGACAGAGAGAAATGAAGCCAATATATGATGCAAAAAAATAACTCCGGAACAGAAAGGCAGCACAGGACCGCTCGTTGTGGAAATCCTTGGGAGAGGCCCTTGTCCAACAGTAGATTTCTTTCGCTGATCATCATATTAGCCAACGGACGTCCACTGCTGGACATAGGCCTTCCCCAAGGATTTATATGACGACCGGTTCTGCTCTGCCCGCATCCAGCGGCTTCCCGTGACCTTTAACAGGTCATCGGTCCACCGAGTGGGAGGCCTACCTACGCTACGTTTTCCGGTGCGCGGTCGCCACTCGAGAACTTCACTACCCCAACAGCCATCTGTTCTACTAGCTATGTGCCCCGCCCACTGCCACTTAAGTTTAGCAATTCTGAGAGCTATGTCGATTACTTTGGTTCTCCTACGGATCTCCTCGTTTCTGATTCGATCACGCAGAGAAACTACGAGCATAGCACGCTCCATTGCCCTTTGGGTGACCTTGAGCCTTCTTATTAGGCCCATAGTAAGCGACCATGTCTCAGTTCCGTATGTCATCACTGGCAACACACACTGGTCGAAGACCTTGGTCTTAAGACACTGCGGTATCTGGGACGTAAAGATATTGCGAAGCTTCCCGAACGCTGCCCAGCCGAGTTGGATTCGACGATTAATCTCTTTCTCGAAGTTGAAGCTACCTAACTGGACTGTTTGTCCCAGGTAAACATACTCGGTAACAACTTCGAATGTAGAGCCTCCAACCTTCAGAGGAGTAGCTATGATACTTTCTTATCTTTCACTGATATGATGATAAAATAACAGAAAGTGAATTCTCCACTAAATACTAAAGCTTTATTTTCAGACAATTTTGATCTTAACTCACCAAATACCCTGACGACGAAGCCCAGAGGGAACTGACTGGTGAAGAGAGTGAGCATCCACGGAGCAGCGTAAAGGGCCGGAGATATGTCCAGGGCCTCTAACTTGGCGTGGAGTTCGGGCTCGTGGTCTCGGAGCAAGCGGGACAGCTGGTAAAGCTGCGGGTAGAATTGATGGTCGACTAAAAACTTTTAAAATATTATAGATAGCAGCTTGTTTTGTGTCAGTACGAATTTCGATAAAAACTGCACTAAAATAACGTTCATTATAGTGCGCACCGTGACGTGGTGGTTACGACTGCATTTGTGAGCAATATAGATAATTTTTAAAACAATATTTTGTGTAACACAGGAAATATACAGGGTGTAAAAAAAATGGTGTAGGACCCATTAACTGGGGGTTCTACTCATCATACTGAACAACTTTTCGCAAGGCAAGGCACCCATAGTCAAATCTCAAAAAAAATGTTGGACCCTCCATACAAAAATGCACAAAATTAGTCGATCAGCACATCGATTTGTATGAAGAGTAAATATATATTTTTTGCGATTTCTGCAAACTTGTAGAACAAAAGTTGTTCAGTATGATGAGTAGAAGCCCTAGTTAACGGGACCTATACCAATTTTGTTACAACCTGTATAGTTATATTACGTAACTCGTGCCTTATGATATCAAGAAAACTACAAGGAATATTTCGCCATTAACAATTTCTGGCAAATGGGACTACAATCAAAGATGTTGAAAAACTATTGCAGGGTACAATAGATATTAATTTGGAATAAATAAGGGATCATAATAACATAATATAATTTCTTTTTTAATCATCTACGTATTAATTATTACTTTGTCAACTATTTTTATCTCGCATACCGATGAGTCGATGACCAAAGATATCAGAATTTGTTGTTGTGATAACTTACTACTAATGACTGGAAGCTTAAACTAGAAATACATTTAAAAAAACAAAAACCTTGTACTGAGATATAATTTTAATTTTTCGTATTCTTCTCCTTCCATTTGTATATCATGTGGATGCATAAAAAAAAACAGGTCCGCCATCTTTGGGAGTCCGCCATGTTGTATTTAGAATGACGTCACTTAGTTAACCATGCATTGTTTTCCAGGAAAAACTGGTATGCAAAATTTCAGCTTAATCGGAAACCGAGAGGTGGTTCCGATTCAACTTTCAAGATTTGACCTAAACTAACTTGACATACTAACAAGGCAAGTTAAATAAAAGCCTGTAAAAAGGCAGCAATTAGTATTTGTCGTCAGTACAAAACGAGAATTAATATCAGAAAAAAATATTATTTCGATTTATTGCTTTTAGTTCTTTCACGTTATTATTAGGTATTTACCTATGAAATTGCCGATTGTATAAAAAAGTTTAAAGATGAAAATTAATTAAACAATTAAACAATAGTTATTTAAACAAAATTTATTCTCAAAATAGCATAGGCTATTAGAAATTAAATGGTGGTAAACATATTGCCTATTGTTTAAATATTTTGAAAGCACGGTGGCTTTAACCCCATGAAGTCGGGTTTTACACCTGAAAATTCGCCTTTATAGAGGAAAAAATACATATTTTAAATTTTAAAGCTTTTGAGTTATCGCAGCAGTTTCTTCGTTACTAATGTGATATTTGGAAATACCTCTCATAAGATTTCGTTACTTTCAGAAAAATCAAGATAATTAACTAGTCTCAAAAATTGCCCCATCTGACCACTAAGAAAACGCCTCTGTTCCATTAAAGCTTAGGGGATTGGAACATAAAAGACATGCCGCTAGTTACTAATAAAAGACCATAAGTAGTGTCACCATAAGCTCAATAATAAAAAACAATAACTTTTTTATTTTCAATAAAAATTGGCATTGGACTAAAAAAACTGAATCGGCAATTTCATAGTTATAGACCTATTATATATTTCAAAAATATCTAAAACATTGAATATCCGCCGGTACAGGTGTAAATAAATTGTTGTAGGATCCGTTATCAGGAGGTTCTACTCATCATACTGAACAACTGGGAAAGTTGTTCAGTATTATGAGTAGAACCTCCAAGAAACCAGTCAATTCTCAAAAAAAATGGACCCTCCTTACATGCATAAAACTGGTTATTATTTTTTTGCAATTTCAGCCAAGCCGTAGAACAAAAGTTGTTCAGTATGATGAGTAGAAGCCCCAGTTAACGGGACCTACACCAATTTTGTTACACCCTGTATATATTTGAACCGCCTCTGTGGCGTAACGGTTCAGTTCATTAGCTTCACATCAGGAGGTCGCGGGTCGATTCCGGCGCAGTCTAACTTTGGATGACACGGTTTTGTTGGTGAAATGGCATTTTCTAAGCCCGCCTGACTAGCTACCACCATCTTATCGAAGTCTTGCCGCCAAGCATCAATGTTAACAGCATTTGATGTGTTCCGGCTAGAAGATAAAATAGACAGTTCACTATTGCGTTAGGGAATCTAGTGGTATAAGTCGCTTCCATCTTCGGTATTATCACACCCGAACACTGCATACATACAATGGTCGTGAAATTACATTTATAAAAAACAAATGACAGAACAAACAACATCACGGCAAAATCCCATACGTTCGAGAACCAAACTATAACCAATCTCTATTAATATGGGTGACGAGGGGGTGAGGTCGCAATCTAGAGAGCGGCAGGGAGTGTCCATACTGTATGTTAGTTCTTATATATATACTTTGGTATCATCATCACTTGCCATCAGGTGAGATGATATCAAGGGCTTACCAATTGTGAATAAAATATAATATAGCTATGACGCTGGAAACTTACCTGTACTTGCAAGGCACTCATGTCAGGTAGATATTGCTTCCGAAGCCCTCTTCGGAACATCAAATGACGAAGTAGAACGAATGCTTCAGCCTCCTCCATCTGTAAAATAAAGAGATTTTAACCGCCTCGGTTAAAGCGTCGGTGGCGTAATGCCAAGTGCCGCTACCTCCTGTCCGGGAGGTCGTGGTTCGAATCCTGCCACGTACCAATTATGTGTTTTTGACTTTTGATTTCATATGTACGTTTATCCGACGCTCTATACGGTGCAGGAAAACATCGTGGGGAAACCTGCACACGCCTACGAAGAAAGTCGAAGGTTGTGTGTGAAGTCGACCAACCCGCAAAGGGCCCACGTGGTCGACTAAGGCCCGATCACCCTAATTTAGGGTAGGCTTGAGCCCCTCGGTGAGGACGTATATGAGCTGAAAATGAACCGCCTCAGTGGTGTAATGTTTAGTCCATTCGCTTCACACCAGGAAGTCACGGGTTTGATTCCCTGTGGGGACAACTTGAAAGACTCGGTTTGGTTGGTGGTAGGGCATTTTCTAAGCCCGTCTGGCTAGCTTCTTCTTCTAAGTCGTAACCCCAGGGGTCGGGGATCGTGACTATCATAAGTCGAGTCCGTAGATGTAGATTTAGATTGGGGCCGAGTTAGGTACTTCCATTTTTCCCTGTTTGTGGCGGTGTGGATAGCATCGTGCAGGTGGAGTTGCAATTGTTTTGTTTGGTCACACCATCTGGCAGGTGCTCGGCCCCTTTGCTTGGCTAGCTACCACCATCTTATTTAAGTCTTGCCGCCAAACATCAGTGTTAACAACATTGATGTGTTCAGGCTTAAAGATGAGATAGCCAGTTCTCCATTGCGTTGGGGTATCTTGGTAAGCCCGCTTTCATCTTTGGCATCATCGTCACTTACCATCGGGTGAGATAAAACCAAGGGCTTGCCAACAGTAAATAAAAAAAAATCATAGAAGCTTTTATATGACTTTTCTAACATTGATTAGGATAGGAAGTTGTAGAGTACAAGTTTGATTTGTGCATCTGTTCATCTGTGCGCTATCGCAGTTCCTAAACGAATGGTCCTAAACGAATTGTTTTGACTGACTCGGTGGCTCAGTGGTTAGTTCCCTTGACTACTCATCCAAGGGTTGTGGGTTCGATCCCCACCCAAGGCAAGCATTTGTGTGATGAGCAGATTTGTTTGCTCTGTGTCTGGGTGTTAAATATATCTATATATGTATGTATTTAAACGTATATAATATAAGTATGTATATGTCTCTGGTAACCCATAACACAGGGAATCCTACTTTGGGGCCAGATGACCATGTGTGATTTGTCTGAGAATATTTATTTATTATTTATTTATTTATGGTCCGATTTTGATGCGGTTTTTTCTGTTTGTAAGCTGACGTGATCGAAATGGTTCTTAGCTATAATATATGAATATTTGTTCAGCCGTTTGAAGATCATCGGCTCTTTTCTAGGTGATGAAGGGATGTGGGTTATTTCCACCGGTATGATCGATTCGAAATTTGATGTACTATTGATTCGATAATATTGCAAGAAAATTGACACCTTGACCTGATGCTGCAGCATCTCCTAGAATCTGTAGGATACCCAACTCTTCACCAACTTACAGCAGAGGTATCGCGTTTGGACTCATTAGAATAATTTTAATGAATAGGTGTTAGATAGAACATGTTACCCTTGACCTGATGATGCTGCAGCATCTCCTGGAATCTGCAGGATACCGAAATGATCACCAACTTACAGTAGAGGTATCGTGTTTGGGCTCATTGGAATACTCTCAATGAATAGGGGTTAGATAGAACATGGTAACCTTGACCTGCTGCAGCATATCCTGGAATCTGCAGGATACGGAACTCCTTGCCAACTTACAGCAGAGGTATAGATCGAGTTAAAAAAGTTAATATCGTCAGCTTTTTTGTAGCTGATTAAGGGGTCTCAGAAACTTCCAATTGATTTGCTGTTTACACCTATAACATACATTTAATTACAGCTTCAGACACGGGAGATGAGCAACTTGCAGAGGTCTGATCGATTTCGTTACGCAATATCGTATTTCTGTGATTGTGGGGATATTATAGTTTCGATTGTAGCGTGTCTACTGTAATACTGTGTGCTGATTGGTGGAGGTTAGAGTTAGGGGAAACCCCCACTGTCAGAAGTTGTCAAGCCGCTATCGTACCCGGCGGCACCAATGGCTTACATGCCTTCGAAATACGGTCGAGATAAATATCACTAAAAGTTAACCATGTCCAGGTAATAACCGTGCTTATGGTCAGTTAACTGGCATAAAACAGGCCAAGTGCGAGTCGGACTTGCACACAAAGGGTTCCGTACCATCGTACAAGAAATAATATTCCAAAATCTAAAAACTTTTAGGTAAAAGCTTTATTTGAAAATAATTTTAAATATTCCATGTTCTTCTCAGCAAACTCTTTCATTTGATACCCATATCATGGGGATGCATAAAAATAACTTGTTCGGCATCTTTAGGAGAACACCATACTGGATTTAGAATGACGTCACTTAGCTAAGTGGTAACCATGCATTGTGTTCCAAACTTAACGTGTATACAAAATTTCAGCTCAATCGGAAACCGGGAAGTGATTCTAATTTAGCTTTCAAGATCTTTCCCAAAATAACCAACTATCATGGCAAGTTAGGTTTCTTGTATAAAGGCCTCTATTAATTTTTTTTTTTTTTGTATGTTTTGTGGTTAAAGCGGTAATAGAAATACACACTATAAAAATTTCAACTGTCTACGTTTTATGAAGTACAGCCCGCTGACAAACAGACGGACAGCGGAGGCTTAGTAATAGGGTCCCGTTGGAACCCTGTGGGCACGGAACCTTAAAAAACAATAATTACATTATTTATAACACTTACATGCAGTAACAGTACTCCAGCCACAAAGCTCAGGCCTTGACAGTACCCCACATCTGGATCCAGCAGTGAATACGCCTTCAGGATATTGTAGAGGGCGAGCTGACCGGGACCCAGTGCCGACGCGAAGTACGAGTGCTTCGGGAAGGTGCGACCTGGTGGTGGAAAATCATCACCTGATTAGTTAACATCATCATATCCTCCTTGCCGCATTCAGTAACGTCGACCTCTTTTTTTATTTATTCATAAATCTCACCTTATAGTAAGTGACGATGCCAAACACATTGGCAAATTATTGAAACGTTTACAGGCCAGCAAAATAGAGCATAACACTTAAAGGGTAGAAAATTCAAGTCATAATATGTCTTCGCACGTAAATAAACCTTGAATTACAAACCGTGAATAAAATAAAACTTGCCCAAATCAATCAGAATAGCGTGCTGGTGCTTCGTCAGTCCAGACAGCAGGTTCTTATACGGTGCGTGGTAGTAGGGGAAGTTCTTGACATCTGGCGGGGGCGACCGGAGGCAGTACTGCTCCGCGAGGAAGTACCAGACACCGCCTCGGGACATGCGTGGTACTCCTGTAAAGAGAAGATGAGATGAAATCACTGGTCACGGCACTAAATTAAAGACAAGATTTTAGTTATTTTTGTGAAGTGATGGTAGATTTTTTTTGTGGAAACACTCGTATAAGGATCTTGCAAACTTTCTACGACAAACACCAACAAAAATAAACTGACAATGAGTGTTGTCATTCATTCGTTCGGTAAAAACAGACAGAATAAGCAATATACAGGTTGTAACTAAATTTGTTTAGGACCCGTTAACTGAGGGTTCTACTCATCATACCGAAAAACTTTCCCCAAGAAACCCATAGTCAGTTCTCAAAAAAAATATTTGAACCCTCCATACAAAAATGCACAAAATTTGTCGATCCTCTGACCGATTTGTATGAAGAGTTTTTTTTTGCGATTTCCGCAGTCATATAAAACAGAAGATGTTCAGTACGATGAATACAAGTCCCAGTTAACGGGACCTACACCAATTTTGTCACATCCTGTATATCAGAAAAAAATATGGAAAAAGTGTGCGTGTCAGCTCCGACGCGCGACTGGAGTTTCCCCATGAAACATTTTATTTCGGCGCCCGGCCTTCGACCTCGCACGGGACGCTTCGGGCTCCGCCATACGCGGAGCTCGGCCTGCGGCCTCGCATTGGGTGGCATGACCATGTTGCCTTAGCCTTCGTGACTAAAAACACGTAATAACGGTAAAAGTAACGGTAACGCATTACCGATCAACACCAGATTTCACCCCTCATACATTTTTCATATCGAACTATTTATATGAATCAATTCTAAAACAGTAAACTCCAAAAATATTTATAATTATGTATATGTCGCAGGCAAATCAAATCAAATTTCATTTTTCATTTATTTGTGATTATATGTTACAAAAGATGTTAAGTGAAAATTATGTCCTAATATATAATCTGTCATTTGACGTACAAATTTAAAATAACAATAATACAGTAATAAAAGCATATCAATACAGTCCTCAAAAAAAAATATGGTAAAAAAAAAATACTGTATAATTCGTCATTAAACAAACGGTCAGGCAAATGTCAGGCAAATTATATAATGGTGAGGGCGGGGAGCCTCGCCTCGCGAGGCTCTTTGACAGTTAAATCAATCAAACTTGACCGAACCTAACATCGCTCGCTTCGCGAGCTCATTTACAATCTGCCGTACGGCATTTTGACAATTTGCCTGACTCGGCATTGTCCGTTTATATACGGACGAATATTATAGCTACTACTTCACAATTAATACTGATCTGCAATAAACTGAGTTTTAGAGTTTTCTACATGCTTTTCCTATGATTTGTTTATTTAATTTATTTTAACTTTTTAAACCATTATTACGTGTCAAGTCGATTAATATAGCCCATGATCAATGGTATCGATTTTTATGCAGCACTATTTACAGCTTTTTGCTGAAAATCTGTGTGTACCACATAATAAACTCACCATGCCTGACAGCCTGTGTCAACATGTGCCGGTCCACCTTACCCATCGGCTGGGAAGCGTCCCTGGACAGCAGCGAATCCCACATCTGCGTCACTCCGGTGTCACACACACCCATGTCGTTATGCTTTTAACACTCTTTACAGCTTATTTCTGAAAATCGGTGTGTACTGCACTATAAACTCACCCTGCCTGACAGCCTGTGTCAACATGTGCCGGTCCACCTTAGCCATCGGCTGGGAAGCGTCCCTGGACAGCAGCGAATCCCACATCTGCGTCACTCCGGTGTCACACACACCCATGTCGTTATGCTTTTAACACTCTTTACAGCTTATTTCTGAAAATCGGTGTGTACTGCACTATAAACTCACCCTGCCTGACAGCCTGTGTCAACATGTGCCGGTCCACCTTAGCCATCGGCTGGGAAGCGTCCCTGGACAGCAGCGAATCCCACATCTGCGTTACTCCGGTGTCACACACAACCATGTCGTTATGCTTTTAACACTGCTTACAGCTTTTTGCTGAAAATCTTTGTGTACTGCACTATAAACTCACCCTGCCTGACAGCCTGTGTCAACATGTGCCGGTCCACCTTAGCCATCGGCTGGGAAGCGTCCCTGGACAGCAGCGAATCCCACATCTGCGTCACTCCGGTGTCGCACACACCCATGTCGGTGTACTCGAGCTTGATGCGACGGACAGCTGATGATTCTTCGCTCTCTGAGGAGTGCAGAAAAAAAATAAGATCGACATTGTACTTGGTGTGACGTATTACCTATCCTATTAAGTAACCGACATAGCTCACAGAATCGCTAAACTTAAGTGGGGTACAAAAAAAGCTGGTTATTTGCGCTTGGACTAGCAATCTCATGATTTTTATATCATCATATCAGCCAAAAATAGTGCACTGCTGGACAAAGGCCTCCCCTAAAGATTTCCACGACGAACGGTCCTGCGCTGCCCGCATATATAAGCTTCCCGCGATATTCACCTGGTCTTCGGTCCACCGCGTGGGCGGCCTGCCTACGCTACGTTTTCCGGTGATTTTTATATACGATTTATACAGTCATACAACTTCAACAACAAAAACACCAGGTGAGATGTTGTCAAGGGTTTACCAATTGTGAATAAAAAAAATTAAAAAAAACAGCTTGGTCTCACCTTTAAGCCTGGCGTTTTCCTTCTCCATCCTGACCAGCAGGATGGTCTGGTCGATGGCCAGCCGCCATAACTGGCGCAGCTGCTCCTTGGTCTTCTTGCCAGGAGCTGAGCGGCGGTTGAGGCTCTTAGGGCAGACTAGTTCTGTAAATAATGAGTCATGTTAAAAATGCTGGACAGACCATTTTGAGCCCTAAACCTCCTATCAGTGTTTCCCGATTCCTATAATTTGGAGATCTTCCAGTCTAGAGTGAATAGGCATTATTTGAGTTTGCATGTATCATCCTCGACTGCATCATCACTTCTCATCAGGTGAGTTGCAGTCAAACACACTCAGATTTATAATTTAAAAAAACCGGCTAAGTGCGAGTCGGAACCGCACACATAAGGTTCCGAAACATCATACTAGATGGCGCTAGTTTCTTCATGTTTAAAAAAACATGTTTTTTGTATGGATACCCCCCTTATTTACTAACTTACTTACATACTTTTTTTAACTTTTTCTAATTTTTAATATTTGTTGTTATAGCGGCAACGGAAATACATTATCTGTGAAAATTCCTACTGTCTTGCTATCACGGTTCATGAAATACAGCCTGGTGACAGACGGACGGACAGCGAAGTCTTAGTAATAGGGTCTCATTTTTACCCTTTGGGTACAAAACCATAAAAAAGGCTTCTTGTTCTATATACATATACTTACATATCAATGAAATCGATACAGAAAAGTGTAACATTTATTTATACAGAGGTGTAAAAAAAATTGGTGTAACATCCGTTAACTGGGGGTTCTACTTATCATACTGAACAACTTTCCCCAAGGAACCCTTAGTCAATTCTCAAAAAAAAAATTGGACCCACCATACTAAAATGCACAAAATTGGTCGATCAGCTGAACGATTTGTATGAAGAGTAAATATTTTATTTTACGTTTTTAGCAAAGTCGTAGAACAGAAGTTGTTCAGTATGATGAGTAGAAGCCCCAGTTAACGGGACCTTCAACAATTTTGTTACACTCTGTGTACACTGCTCAACATTGCCTATGGATATTTGAAGATTTTTTTCTACAAGTTTTTTTGAAAAGACATGTGCAGTAAAGGGTATAAACTTACAAGATGGGCAAGTGTATATTTACGAGTACCTTCTTAGTTATTATAAACATGGGTTCCACTAACTTCATACAATGTGTGCCGTACTTCTATGACAATATAAAAACACAATTTACAAAAACCACTTAAAACTAAATTAATTAATTTATTTATTTTTTTTTTTTTTCCCCGTAAGATGGTAGTTGGGGAGAGAGGTGAATACGTTTACGTATACCTGTGCAGCGATAAAACTGCACCGGTTATGTGGGACTCACAGCTGTCGAGCCGCACTACCCACTAACACCCCCCGAAGACCTTTGGCAGCAAAGCCACCCTAAAAGTATATCGGAGCGACGCCCCCCCCTAGGGAGGGGGGGGGGGGGTGCGAAAAATACACGCTAACCTAAGAACAGCGCGGCGAGCTCCTGAAGGGAGGGCCGTTTGGTTTATCACATTAAGTGTGCAAGTGAGGGGACGGTGTTATTCAAATAATAACACTAACAGTCTCCCTGAGCTGCCAGGAGACAGTTCAGGTCGGCTGATATTTTATCGGGAGGATCAGTGGGGACATACCTTGGTCTGCGGACCATACTACGAGACTCGGGGCTGATGTTGTTTTGCCCTAAGGCCATTATTAAAACAAACTAAGGAGGTGGTGGTGTTCCACAAGAGCGAGTAAATATAGCACTTACTCACCTTGAAAGTGTCTACCCTACACATGTCACAATTAATGAAAATAAATGTTTTGAAAAATCCAAAAATATCCCAAAGCAAAGTTGATGTGTGTACTATATGTAAGGCGTCAACCACAATTTTATGATAATTTATGACGAATTCAATCTTTTTGTTTTTTTTATGTTCAACCCACTTTTGTGATGCCATCTTTTTCCAAATTTTACTTTTTGTATGTTTTTTTTTTAAATTGTCATTACGACACTGATCATACATGCGACTGCCTTAGTTTTACACATTTATATGTCACACCTTTTATTTATTTTTTATTAGCTGTTTCCCGCGGCTTCACCCGCGTGGATAACGCGTTTCTATGACTTTTCGAGGGTGCGCAGTGCGTGGAAAAATGTAGCCTATGTGTTAATCCAGGTCCTAATCTGTCTACCTACTAAGTTTCAGCCAGATCCGTACAGTAGTTTTTGCGTGAAAGAGTAACAAACATACATCCATACATTCTTTCAAACTTTCACTTTTATAAAATTAGTAGGATTGTATTATTCACTTTAATAATTTCTTATTTCAATTATAAATAGTTCGACTGTTGGTAAAACACATTTTACTTAACTTGGACCCTGTCCCTCCCTCCATAAAAAACTATCCTACTTCCTTTTTTGTGCGTGCAACGGCGTAGTAGGGGGGTACGCCCGACACTGCACATTGTGTATACTTTAAAACTTATACAGGCTCAAAGATTGGATTGAGGACGAATAACCAGTAGGACAAATCACGAAATCACTCGCAAGTGAAGGCTCGAGATATATGTACATAGCAACGGAAACACTTACGATTAGATGATTCTTGCATTTTAACGAATAGTAAACTCTTTGGAACACGACTTCTTACAACAACAGACATAACACAAAAGTAATAAAATTAAGGACAACCATTAAAAGGCACAGGTACCTAGATAATCGATTCAACAAATTGATCGTTAAGTTAATGATGGTTGTGACGCGGATAATGATTGTATTTATATCAAATTTGTATAACGAACCTTTCGTGACAGACAGCGTTACGAAAAAATTTTTTTTTTATTTTTTTATTCACAATTTGGTAAGCCCTTGGCATCAAATATAAAAATATCCAAGACAGTATGTAAAAAATTAAAAACCCAACTGCTTAAAAACTTAACCTTTCTTTTTAGTCAGGTAAAATTGTATACTACAACATCAAGCAGGTTGATACGTGTTAAAATAATAACGATCTATTCATTTTAAGTTTAAATCAATGCGGGCTTCGACGCGGCTGTTACGTTGAAACCGAACGCCCAATTCTCGATTTTTACATGTTTTTATTACTTTTCTATACTGTCAAATAAGTTTAAAAAAAACGTGTTAAATGAAAGGTCTTAAAGTCATCGATTTTTGTGTGTTGGTTTCATTCAACATTTACTATTTGTTTTCGAGAATTTTTGCAATAAATGCCAAAAACACGGTCTGCAGTATATTTTTTTAAATCAAGTGGTGATATTTTTAAAATTGTATTCAATTAAATCGATTATTTATTACTTTAAGTATTTTATATATTTTTTCCATGGTGACAGCTAGACACAGTCTTTCAATAATTTGAATTGAATATTGTCATTTGACCCATGTTAAGGCCTTAAGACTACAGAGCGTGCTAGAGAATTATACATATTTTTTTACAGTTTCTCCATTTGAGGATTAAAAATAATATCTGTTTTTATCTATTTAAAATTAACTATTCGGCAATCTAACATTATTTTCTGCAACTTCCAATATAATTTACTGAATATTTGTGGGGTAATTAAGGGTATTATTGTAAAAACTGGCCAAGTGCGAGTTGAATTCGCGTGGAGAGGGTTCCGTACAATGCCAATGTCAAATACAAAATATTACATTTGACATCCTGAAGCTTTATTTCTT
Organism: Coleophora flavipennella; assembly: GCA_947284805.1. Classification (NCBI taxonomy): domain Eukaryota; kingdom Metazoa; phylum Arthropoda; class Insecta; order Lepidoptera; family Coleophoridae; genus Coleophora; species Coleophora flavipennella. The sequence goes on from OX369253.1 coordinate 4,840,711, forward strand.
CAATTTTCCTTCGCCCAAAAAGCGACGGCACGTTAAGACCGATCTTTAATTCTAAAAATCTGAACTACTATATCAAACCAGATCGATTCAGGCTGGTAAATGTACATGGCGTACCAGATTTCCTACAGTCAAAAGATTGGTTGGAAAAAATCGATTTTCATCAGGCCTATTTTCACTTGCCTATGTCAGAAAACCACAGAAGGTTTCTGCGGCTGATCTATGCCGACAAATTGTTTGAAATGACATTTTTACCCTTCGGGCTCAGCTCAGCACCCAAAGCATTCACGTCTGTGACCAACTGGATCGCGCAATGCCTGAAGAATCGCGGTATTCGAATACTCGTGTACTTGAAGGACTTCTTTCTGGTCAACCAAAATCCAGGCATCTTGAGCAATCACGTATTAACAGCATTAGATCTGGTAAATTCCCTGGGCTGGGCAATAAACACGCAGAAGCTTGTCCTTAAGCCGCAGAAAGTTTTAGGATACCTTGGCGCTGTCTGGGACCCCTGAACACGAAGTACCTACCAGGAAGACTAGTGTCAAAGACACGGTCTCAAGTTGCTGCCATGCTAAACAAAAAGAATACAACGTTAGAAAATGTACAGCGAGTGATCGGCATGATGAACTTTGCAAGTTTTCTAGTTTCAAGGGGCAGCAATGGCAGAGCTAATCTGGTGGCAAAAGAATTGCGAAAAGAGCACGAAGATACATGCTCATTTCCTAACACATTTTTCAACCACAGACGCGAGCGATGTCGGTTGGGGAGCCAAGCTAGACAACGTAAGCTTACAGGGCACATGGTAATTAGCACAACAAAACCTTCACTGCAACCAGAAGGACATGATCGCCATTATAAACGTTTTGAAAGATTACTGTCGGCGCCCGAGTTCGAAAGCACTTTTTATACAGAGTGACAACCGGTCAGTTGTTTCCTACCTTCGCAACGAAAGAGGCACAAGGTCATCAGCCCTGACAGAGCTGACCCGAGGAGCATATCAGATCTTGGATCGGTTCAACATAGAAATCCAGGTTTATCATATTCCAGGCAACTACAATTGTCACGAAGATCACCTGTCTCGCCAGAAACCTCCACCGGAGTGGCACCTGCTACCACAAGTGACGAAAATAGTATTCGAGAAGTGGGGCATACCGTATTGCCGACGTATTGCTCACTAGACAGGTGGGACGTGAAGGCGACTTACCACGACGCACTGAGCATGACCTGGAACTTCCCGTTAGCGTGGGCGTTTCCACCACCACACCTAGTACCGAAAGTCTTAGCACACCTAAAGAGCGTCTCGGGAATATACCTGCTTGTAGTACCACGCTGGGAAAATGTCTACTAGAGGCCGGATCTGAAACACAAAGCGCTAGCTCCACCGTTCACAATCAGAAACCTACCGCAAGCCCTAGTAGACACGAAGACGAATCTCCCGCCACCCAGGGGAAATATGGGAGTGGAATCAACACCTTAATAACAAGACAGCAGAACAAAAAACTCTGATCTCGTCCAGCTGGCAAAAATCGACCCTTAATACGTACAAACCTGCGTGGAATAGATGGCTAGTTTGTTCAAGAAATAAAGGCGTTGATAACAATAAATAGCGTTGTTTTGGTTAACAATTATTAAAGGCAATATCATTAGCCAAACCGAAAACTCTCAAACCTCCCATATGGGATACAGATGTGTTGACACGATACTTGGGTAGCAAAAATGTAGAATCATGTAACTAACACGAAATATCACAACATACAGCGGCAATTCTGCTCTTATGCTCAGGCAGATGTGTGCACGACCTAACGCTTTTGAAGGTATCACCACAACACTGCGTACTACGTGACGATTACATTATTTTAACACCATCCTTCGACACCTGTAACCATCGTCAAATCTGCCTGGAAACTCACCGTATACACCGAGAATAAAACTGTGTGCCCAGTATATTAAAGCTAAAGTTAAAGGTTAAAGCGTTTGATTACCGAAGCTCAACCCAGAAGAGATGCAGCCAGATCCGAAAATCTCTTCGTAGCTCTTAATGGAAATCCTAGACCCGCCACACGTACTATCATCGCAGGTTGAGTAAAGAATTTACTATAAAAAGCCGGCATAGATTCAAGTACGGGGAGCATTAAATCAGCAGTGGCATCAAAGGACTGGATTAGTAACTTTAATTTAGATGAAATTAAAAAATTGAAAAACACTTTAAAAAAAATTACCGCAAGGAAATTGTTCCCGTCCCGCGTAATAACACGTCATCATTAGCGTCATCATTTGTTCCTGATGATGAATAATCTTAATTATTTATCCTAATTTTTTCATAATCAATGTGTACCCACTCCATCAGTTTAGAAGAAAGTTATTTTTATTTTTCTGATCTGGTGATAGTTTCATTTCCTTTACGTAGTTTCATTATTTATTACGGACGCGAGTGCAAAATAACACACCACATATCAGACCTTGTTCAGAACAAATGTTTATCATGGTCATCGTTTTAAGTGAAAATACTTCCTACCTTGGAGTGCACTACACAGTAAATAAAACTTTATAATTTCGATTAACAATGTTTCTCACTGAGTTATTCCGTTAAAACTTAGATATATTTATCACATTGGCGTATTCCAGCGCCACTAGACGATAATAGACACGTCTCTCATAATTACTTAGGCTTCCAATAAGGCTCAGTACTGTTTAATAGCAGCGTTTTACCTAAAATTAAAACGTTTATTAAACATACTTACCTTATTCGAAGCCTAATGTTTTTAAATCTGCCTGGTACTATGGCCTGGTGGTATAGAGACGTAATGAGTCAAAACTCGAGTCCAGTCGACTCAACTGCTTGGTAGCGCTGCAAGCGCGGGAAATAAGATGGCGGGAGAGGAAGTTTAGAGTGGGGATAGACCGGAAGTTAGCGACTAGTACATACTGGAAAAGAAAAAGTAAGTATGTTTAATAAACGTTTTAATTTTAGGTAAAACGCTGCTATTCTAAGCTGATCGATTTGTATGAAAGAAGAATTAATTTTTTCTAGAAAAAAGGCTGTTAAGTTTTATGATTTAAGATGTTTGCACCTGTCTATTTGTTTGGAAATGGCCAAACATGTACCCAAAAAAAGTGAAGCGTTTTCTTAAAAATAAACCAGTTTCAATTTGTACTTAAGTCTTAAATACACTTACACACAGTGATAAAGAGTCTCCAGGAGGCTCGAGTTTCCATACAATCGTAGTTTTGCATTAATACAAAAACTACATGCCGGATTGAATCCAAACTTTTTCAATATATTGAGTAGACACATATCGATTTTTGTAATTAGTTTTCATCGTAGTAAATTTTAACGTAACTTAACGAAGGTTTAACTTAGTTTTGTACTGAAAGTTTGAAACTGCTATTATTTTTTTTGAGTTTTATATTAGTACATTGAAAACTAATTACAAACATTTATATGTGTCTCTACAATATATTTGCAAAGTTTGGATTCAATCTAGCATGTAGTTTTTGTATTAAATCAAAACTACGTTTGTATGGAAACTCGAGCCTCCTGGCGGCCCTTTAGTGAATAAAATGCTTAACGAACAAGCTCGACGTCGAATTGTAAGTGACAAAGATAAAATGATTAAAATATTTATTTACATTTTTGGCCATTCATTTCCAAACATATACCAGTCACCGTATATTAAATTTACCTTCTTGAGAGTCAGGCTGTTGGACCACCTTCTCATAGATGGCCTGTCTCCAGGTGGCCTCAGGGTCACTTCCCGGCTCGGAAGCATGAGGTCGATTGTCGCTCACTTTCATAAATCTGTACAGGACAAAATGTATTTGGGACGCATTGTTTAAACTAAAACACAAGTTTCTCTGCGCCATTTGGAATAACGCAGAGACAAAGATTGGTCACATCATTTATAATAAGGATGACGACAGCATCAGAAATAAATTATGAACTCTTGATCACTAAATTGCCCTCCTATTTCGTATAGGTGGATACGAGATTTGCATTCTACAGGCAAACCAGACCAAATTAAACCTTTAAAATTTTTCTTAGTCGATTAGTCTAAACACACACTTCAATATGCCAATTGTATTTATTAAGAATAATTGTAGTTTTTAATTGAATCGAAAAAACATTGAAAAAGTGCAAAAGTGTGGTTATTTTCTTTACTCTTAACACATAAAGAAAAACCAGCCAAACCCGAGCCAGAACCGCACACAAATTTGTATGGAGACCCCCTTTATTTTTCCACTTTTTCTAATTTTTAGTTTTCGTTGTTATGGCGGCAGCAGAAACACATGATCTGTTAAAATTTCAACTATCTAGCTATCACGGTTCACGAAATACAGCCTGGTGACAGACAGACAGGCGAAAGGACGGACGGACGGACGGACGGACGGACAGCGAAGTTTTAGTAATAGGGTCCCGTTTTTACCCTTTGGGTACGGAACCCTAAAAAATAGAGACAGTTCCAATTAATGCCGAGCCGAATGATGATTGACATAGGAATGTTGCGTGTACTCACATGTCCATCATAGGTGAATTAAGTGGAGTGTTGGGCTCTTCTTTCATTGATCCTTCACTCTCCTCCTCTGCAGCCGAAGCTATTGCTGGCGACGGAAGGTCTGTGAAACGTCACAAAGATGATTAAAAAAAACCTCTAGACACGTTAAACATAACCTACTTCAATCGCAGCAACAACAATTTGATAAAATTTATATGGGAACAACTTCGAAGTATAACATAGGGTAATGACTAATGAAAACAGAATTATTTAAATCGGACTAATCTATAAAAAGTTACGCGTGTTCATAGATAAAAAAACCAGACAAGTGTGAGTTGAACACGCGTGGAAAGGGTTCTGTACGTTGATTGAGATATTTCCTATGTTACTTTGAATAGGTACTTAAATTGTTAATAAAAAAATAATTCGTAGTCAATTCAATATTTTGAACCATTTTGGATACAAAATTGGTAGATCAGCTGATCGCTTTTGTATGAAGTTACGTTTTTTGCGATTTTATCAAATTCATAAAAAAATTGTTGTTTAGTATGATGCGTAGAAGCCCTAACTAACAGGACCTACACCAATTTTGTTACGTCCTGTATAAGGAATTTCTTCATGCTAATAATAATCGGGACCAGGGCTGGAAAATGATGATCAGCGAAAGACGTCAGCTTGACGACATCCAGCGTTTTCCCGTTATCTTCACCAGGTTGTCGATCTACTAAATGGAAGGCCTGCCTAAGCTACACCTTACGGTGCACGGTCACTACTCGAGAACGTTACTGCTCCAACTGCTGCCACTTGAAAACTCAACAGCAACGAATTCACGTAAGCTTACCATAAGGGCTCCCATTGGGTCCAGAAGGTGAGACCGACTTTGATCTATTTGCGTCAGGAGTTAGTAGTTCTGGAACTTGATCTGTTGACGTGTCCATTGGTACTTGAGTTTGGAGTGGTGATGGTTCCTGGAAGAAGAAATAATGCTTTTGTTTTAAATATGTTTTTTTATTTGAAAGGATATGAACTAAGCTACCTCTTCCCCCTCATCATCATCATCGTATCAGCTGAAAGACATCCACTGCTGGACAAAGGCTTCCCCCAATGATTTCCACAACGAACAGTCCTGCGCAGCCCGCATCCAGCGGCTTCTCGCAGCCTTTACCAGGTCGTCGTTCCACCGAGTGGGAGTCCTGCCTACGCTACGTCTCCCGGTGCGTGGTCGCCACTCGGGAACTGTATAGCCCCAACAGCCATCTGTTCTAGCTACCTCCTATAACCATTTGATACAAAATTAAAGGAACACTTTGTTAAAGCGGAACCCCATTTACTTTGAACACAAGTAAAGAGCAAAACACTTGATGTTGTCAAGTATTAAAAAATATATATTAAGGGGCAAACCGCACACGGTCATCTGGCCCCAAACTAGGATTCCCTGTACTGTGGGAACCAGAGAATGATATAAATATTCATCATTATAATTAAACTAAAAATTAACTTGGACTCTCCATACTAAAATGCACAAAATTGGTCGATCAACTGATCGATTTGTATGAAGAGTATACATTTATTTTGCGATTTCAGCAAAGTCGTGGAAAAAAAGTTGTTCAGTATGATGAGTAGAAGTTCCAGTTAACGGGACCTACACCAATATTGTTACACCCTGTGTTTTTGTTTTTAGGGTTGCATACCTCGCATATGTGTTTTGGTACGGAACCTTAGAGCGCGAGTCCAAAACGCACAAGGCCGCTTTTTTTCTTAATTTGCTAAAAAATACTAAACTGATTTTGATTAAATTAATAAGGGACCACTCTGAAGAAGGCAAATTCTATCAAGTAACAAAAAGAATCATTAAAATCGGTTTACAATCTAGAAGAAACTAAAATTAATATCAAATATGTCCGAGTACTATGCTCGGAGTTTCTCTGCGTGATCGAATCAGAAACGAGGAGATCTATAGGAGAACCAAAGTAACCGACATAGCTCTCCCACGCGGACTCGCGCGGTGGACCGAACATATAAATATAGTTTAAAAAACTAAAAAACACGCTTTAAAGCACATCAAACTAAAAAGTGAAAAATAATAAGCTGAAAACAATAATGAACGAAAAATATTAGTATTCTTGTGAAAAAAGCGTGAGTTGCTCGATATACAAAAAATATGGCACAAAGCGCACCATATAATACTAGTATTTTTCGTTCATTATTGTTTTCAGCTTGTTTTATAAATTATTTTTCACTTTTTCGTTTGATGTGCTTTAAAAGCGTGTTTTTTATAATAAACTATATTTATTTTTTCAATTTTTATTCCAGGATAATGAGATAAACTAATGAAATTATTGTATTGTCACTGATTCTTGATAAATGTACTAAGTTGGAATTAAATCTGTCCGTAAGTGGCTCAAAATCGAGTGCAAAGGCGTCGATTACAAACATACATACATACATGTGAAGCTAACGAAAGCGTGATAAAAACATCCACTCGCACTGCGAACCTCCTCTTTTTTTGAAGTCGGTCAAAAAATGTCTCCATTTCCCCATCCACCGTAGTAAACAACAGATAAGCACTTAAGAGTCTCCAGGAGGCTCGAGTTTCCATACAAACGTAGTTCCGCTTTATTACAAAAACTACACGCAGGATTGAATCCAAACTTTGTAAATGTATTGAGTAGACACATATCGGTGTTTGTAATTAGTTTTTATCGTAGTAAATTTTAACGTAACTAAATGAAGGCTTAAATTAGTTTTGTACTGAAAGTTTAAAACTGCTGTTATTTATTTGTTTTTTTTCCTTAAATGTATTAGGTTTTTTTTTTATTTATACAATATAATTTAACCGCCTCCGTAGCTCAGAGGCAAAGTTCACTGGCTTTACACAGGAGGTCGCGGGATCGATTCCCGGCGGGGTCAATTGTAAGACTCGGTTTGGTTGGTGGTAGGGCATTTTCTAAGCCCGTCTGGCTAGCTACCACCATCTTATCTAAGTCTTGCCGCCAAATATCAATGTTGATACCGTTGGTGTGTTCCGGCATGAAGATAAGATAGCCAGTTCCCCATTGCGTTGGGGAATCTTGGTAAGCCCGCTTCCATCTTCGGCAACAGCGTCACTTACCACCAGGTGAGATGTTGTCAAGGGTTTACCAATTGTGAATAAAAAAAAATACAATTGATAAAAAGAATGTTACAAAAAATTATAATACTAATACATCAAAAACCTTTCCGTTTTATTCCTCAACATATTTGCAAAGTTTGGATTCAATCTGGCAATTAGTTTTTGTATTAAAGCAGAACTACGTTTGTATGGAAACTCAAGCCTCCTGGCGGCCCTTAAGATAATTTACCTTTTTGAGAACTATCTGTCCAGGAGGCTCATCACGACTTGCTCTTCGCTTCAGCAGGTGATCGAAACCGCTCGAGAGAGACCGCTTGGCCTTCATGAAGATAGTGCGACCACCTAGGTACTGGTTCAGGAACTCGGATCTGGAAATGGTGAATTGATGATGATATGAGAATTTTGGATGTGCTTCATCATCAGTCATCAAATCAACCGAAAGATGTCTACTGCTAGACAAAGGCCTCCCTTCCCCAAAAATCAATTCAATTCAATATATTTATTCAAAATAGGTGCAAATTACACTCTTTCTGATAGTCATTACATAATCTGTACTGGGCGGACTGTAGAAAAACTCAGGGATCCAGTGAAGTCTTCTTTTATTTTCTATTTTTTCTTCTTATTGGTATAATTTCAACTGAACGACTACCGGTAACAATTTCCCGAGGGCCTTGTCTTAGAGCAATACCACAAAGAAAGCCATAGCATTTTCGACTGGCTTTGCATGTTATTTTCATTTTGAAGTTTACATATATTTGCCCCTATCTCAGAAACTACTTAACCAATTACAATGAATCTTTTACGATTATAAACTTAATGTTATTGTCTTACTTAATAAGTCTTTAGTTACAATGACGAATATGGCATCCTATCCATAAATCTAGGCGGAAACTTAAATTAGTACCTATTTTTGACTAATTTCAATCTTTGACAATTTTTATCATATTAGTTTCTAGCTGCTAGACTAGGAACCCTATCTTAACGGTTAGATCACCTAATGATCTAAATAAATCACACAAAGAAACAAATCATTTAATCGAGAAAACATAGGAAAAACAAAGGAAAACCTAATTTCGATAAAACTATATCTATCTTATTCTGACTTGGTGCTATCTCGTTCTATCGAGTTTCCTAATTACCTATCCTACTCTATCCTAGTGCTATCTTGTTCTATCGAAAAGAGCTGCCTGTTTTGGCAGCTTATCTAAGTAAAACACAAACAAGTTAATTATTTATTCAAGAAAACTTATAAAAATCAATGAAATTAACTTATTATCTATACAGTTAACCTAAGGGTCGTGATCATTCTCCCGCCGTCGCGCGAGCGATTACTCTTGTATCACGACGATCTTCTTGGTCGGTCTCCGAAGGATGTGCCCGCCGTTGGTGACGACGTCGACGACTCTGGTCTCGCCATCCTTGCCCGGGAACACCTTGCTGATTCGTCCTCGCGGCCATGTGTTGCGAGGCAGGTTGGAGTCGCAGATGATAACCAGATCTCCTTCTTTCGGTGGCACGCCGATCGTTCTGGGCTCCCGCCGGTGCTGGAGCAGAGGGACATACTCGCGCACCCACCGACGCCAGAAGACGTCAGCGAGCATCTGGGCGCGCTTCCATTGCTGCTTCGGCGTGATGTCCCTTTCTTTTTTGCTGTGTCTTCGATCTCGGCCAGTCTGTGAGCCACGAAGGTTTTGAAGGTTCTCGACTCTGCTCTTATCCAGGTTAGCGCGGTCCTTGAATCTGACCAGTAGGTTTTGCTGGTCGCCTCGAAGTCGTGCTCCAACAGGACGGTGCGTGCCAGTCTTGCGCCAAGAAGAGCCGCTTGGAGTTCTAGCCTTGGTATCGATATCGGCTTCAGGGGAGTCACTCGGCTCTTTGCTGCTGCGAGTGCCACGTGCACGCTGCCATCACTTCTTATGGTGCGCCAATACACCGCTGCTGCATACGCTTCTTCGCTGGCGTCCACAAAGGTGTGAAGCTGACGCTGGTGACAGGCAGGTCCGTAGTCGTAGCATCGAGGGATTCTCAGATGCTCCACAGCGCAAAGAGAGGTGATCCAGGCGCTCCATTTCGGCTGCAGTTCTTCTGGAAGGTCTTCATCCCAGTCTGTCTGGTATCGCCATGTGTCTTGTAGGATGCGTTTCGCAGGTGTTGTGACGGGCGAAATCAATCCTAGTGGGTCGAAGAGCGACATGACCACACTTAGGGCTTCTCGTTTCGTCGGTGGCCTCAGGTCTTCTAACAATTTTGTTGGAGTCTTCCGCTTGTTCACGTGGAATGCAAAACAGTCTTCTTTGACGATCCATTGGAGGCCCAGCGCTTTCTCAATTTCGCTCGCTCCAATGTTGACTGCAGTGGCTCCCTGGTTCACTCCGTTGAACTCTTCTATGACCTGTCTCTCATTGGAGGTCCATCCATTCAATACGAAACCAGCCTTCTTGTGAATGCGGTCAACCTCTTCGGTGATCTTTTGGGCTTCTTCTACTGTGTTGAAGCTCTGGAGATAATCATCCATGTAGTGATTTTTCTTAATCGCAGCTGCCGCTTCTGGGTAGTATGATGCGTAGTCTTCGGCGTTGCGATTCTTGATGTAGAGGGCAGTGCAAGGTGATGATGATGCACCGAAGATGACTGATGTCATTTGGAACTCTTCTGGCGGTCCCTCCCGCCGGTCGCCTCTCCACAGGAATCTCAGTGCGTCCCGATCTTCTTTTTTGATTTTGATCTGCATAAACATTTCTTTTATGTCTGCAGACACGGCGACTGGATACTGGCGGAACTTCATTATGACGCCTGGCAGTGACTGTAGAAGATCTGGACCAGGAAGCAGCAGATCATTTAGGCTGACTCCTTCGTACTTCGCCGCTGCATCGTGAACTAATCTCGGCGGCTTGTGTGGTTTGGCAGGATTTACCACCGGGAAATGGGGCAGGTACCAGGTTCGGTCTTCTGCTGGTGATTCTGTTGTTTTCTCTGCGTAACCTGATTTGAAAAGATTGTCCATGCGTTCGACGTACTGGGTCTTCAGTGCTTCGTCTTTGTCCAGCCTCTTCTCTAGACTGATGAGTCTCTTCTCAGCATCCCTGAAGTTGTTAGGGATCTTCACATTATCTTCCTTCCAGAGGAGTCCAGTTTCGTATCTTCCATTGGGAAGTCGACGGCTTTCTTTCTCGAGTATCTTCACGGCTCTTTCCTCGGGATCGTCTTTGGGTTTGCGGGGCTCAATGCACAGGGACTCGAGCTTGAAGAAGTTCTTCATCTGTTCTTCAATTGGATTATCTTTCTTCTCCATGAGATGCCCGCAAAATGACACGACGTTTGTGAGAGATGAAGCGCAGCCGTGAAGCACCCAGCCCAGTTCGGTTAGGGATGCGACTGGCTGACCACGTCGACCGGAACGGACTTCTCTGGTCACGATGAGATTCCAATTGTCTTGACCAATGAGGATCTTTGGTGTAGCTCGTTCATAGATGAGCTCATGCTTGATATCCTTGAGGTGAGTGCAGGTCTCGAGGTCATCTTCGTTAATGCTCTGGGATGTGAAGTTCAATCTCCCGACTGTTCTGACTTGTTCCAGGTTGAACTCCTTCTTCGCATATTTTCCTCCGATCTTCAAGCAGACCACTTTGCTGGCTTCGTGCTTGACTTCAGTGCCAACGCCTTGGATCCACATGGTGTTTTGTGGTCCATCCACTCCAAGCACATCTGCAATTGAAGCGTCGACTATTGTGATGGTGCTGCCTTCGTCAAGTAAAGCGTAGGTTTCGATGCTGGTGTGTGGCCCCTTGAGAATGACTGGGGCTATCTTGAGGTAGGCACGACGACCGACGAGCTCGTCTGTTGATGCAGCAATTTGAATAGTCGAGGCGATGGAGGCTTTCTCTTGTGTTGATGCAGGCATGGCTTCTGGCTTCTTTGTGTGATGGAGTAGACGGTGGTGTCTCATAGGGCAGCCGTCTTGTCCACAAGGTCGAGCCTTGCACGAGATTCTTCTGTGTTTGCTTCTCAGACATCGGTAGCAGATGTGGTTCTTCTTTGCTATGTCCCAACGTATGTCTACGTCAGAACTCTGGAACCTCTGGCATTCTGGTAGCTTGTGATCTTGCTTGCACAGGGGACAATGAGAGTCATCCCGATGACTTGCTTCTGTTGTTGTGTATGTGCGCTCTATCTTCTTCTTGAAGCGCTCTTTGGGACCTTCTGCAATGTTCTCAGGAACTGCGTATGCCCCACATTTATCTGCTTCTTCATCGAGGAAAAGTGAGATCCTCTTCAGTTCTGGGACGCCATCATACTTGAACGCTGCAAAGTCGTACCATTTGTTTTTCATTATCGGAGTGAGCTTCTCTAGTATGGCTCTTGACATTTCTGGACTGTGAAGGTGCTGCGGTTTCTTGAGAGCTTCTATGGTTCCGACGACGTTGGCGATTTTACTGGCGAAAATGCAGAGATCTCTTGGGTTATCTGTTAGCTTCTGAAGTGTCTTCAGCTTCTCTGTTTCTGCCAGGATCAGGGCTTCAGGACGTCCGAATCTTCTCTCAAGAGCTTATATAATGGTTGCTGGTTCCGGCTGGCTGATAAGGAGGCAGGAAACTGCTTCCAATGCTGGACCCCGCAGGCTTCTTCTTAGTCTTACTATATTCTCTGTCTTCGTGAAGTAGTGTTTTGTTTCGTTGAAGGTAGACTTGAAGGCCAACCACTCGCTGCTGCGTCCTCCGTAGTAGGGCAGGTCGTGAATGTATTTGGGTGGCTCTTTCGGTGTACTCTTCATAGCTTGAGCAAAGGCTGCTGCTAGCGTAGTAGCGTCGACAGTTGGCTGTTCCCGTACAGGCGGTGCGAAATGATGATCTTCCCATTGCTTGTGTATGGCAGCTCGTTGTTGCACAGGCGGGATGACTTGATGGTCTTCCTGTTTCTGATGTGCCTGTGGTCTTGCTGTCTCTTGTCTTCTTTCTTCTAAGAAGGCAGCAGCTGGTGGAGGAGGTACCGTCGCTTGATTGTTATCTTCTCTGTTGAGCCACTCATTGACCCTAACTGCTGTCAGGTCATCTTCAATTTCTTCTTCTGAAGAGCATGATTCATTTTCTGTTCTTAGTCTTCGTAGACGAGCATGTTCTAGTTCTGCTTCTGCTCGTAGCTGCTTTAGTTTCAGTGCAGCAAGTTTCTCTTCTGCCTGGGCCTCTGCTAGCTTCATTCTTCTTTTCTTCGAAGAACATTTCGACGAGATGCTGTTGGGTCTGATTGTTCTTTCCGAAGTAACTCCGGATTTGTTTCCCGTTTCTTCTGTCGTAATGTTTGACGTAGCACCGTCCGTCGTAGGCATGGCATCTGGTGAGGCAGGCGCGGTATTCCACACGATGGGCACGGTAGGCACCGCATTTCTTCCCGTAGATGCGGCTTTTTTCGTAGTACGCGTAGCCGTAGCACCCGTAGCATTCGTAGCACCCGTAGCATTCGTAGTACCCGTAGCATTCGTAGCACCCGTAGCATTCGTAGCACCCGTAGCATTCATAGCACCCGTAGCATTCGTAGCACCCGTAGCATTCGTAGCACCCGTAGCATTCGTAGCACCCGTAGCATTCGTAGCACCCGTAGCATTCGTAGCACCCGTAGCATTCGTAGCATTCGTAGCACCCGTAGCATTCGTAGCACCCGTAGCATTCGTAGCACCCGTAGCATTCGTAGCACCCGTAGCATTCGTAGCATTCGTAGCACCCGTAGCATTCGTAGCACCAGTAGCATTCGTAGCACCCGTAGCATTCGTAGCACCCGTAGCATTCGTAGCACCCGTAGCATTCGTAGCACCCGTAGCATTCGTAGCACCCGTAGCATTCGTAGCACCCGTAGCAGGCGCAGTAGGCGTAGTAGTCTGGGCACCCCCAGCAGTCATAGGTGCGGGGGGGGTGCCATCGTCGACCACCTCTCTACTTGCTTCAGGTCCCAGGTCTAGGGGCCCGCTCGGCGGTACCTCCCCGCTGCGGCTGCGAGTGACCACCATGATGCTTTCTCGCTTCTTTTCCTGGGTTCTTCTTTATCCGGCTCGAAGGACCAAATTGTACTGGGCGGACTGTAGAAAAACTCAGGGATCCAGTGAAGTCTTCTTTTATTTTCTATTTTTTCTTCTTATTGGTATAATTTCAACTGAACGACTACCGGTAACAATTTCCCGAGGGCCTTGTCTTAGAGCAATACCACAAAGAAAGCCATAGCATTTTCGACTGGCTTTGCATGTTATTTTCATTTTGAAGTTTACATATATTTGCCCCTATCTCAGAAACTACTTAACCAATTACAATGAATCTTTTACGATTATAAACTTAATGTTATTGTCTTACTTAATAAGTCTTTAGTTACAATGACGAATATGGCATCCTATCCATAAATCTAGGCGGAAACTTAAATTAGTACCTATTTTTGACTAATTTCAATCTTTGACAATTTTTATCATATTAGTTTCTAGCTGCTAGACTAGGAACCCTATCTTAACGGTTAGATCACCTAATGATCTAAATAAATCACACAAAGAAACAAATCATTTAATCGAGAAAACATAGGAAAAACAAAGGAAAACCTAATTTCGATAAAACTATATCTATCTTATTCTGACTTGGTGCTATCTCGTTCTATCGAGTTTCCTAATTACCTATCCTACTCTATCCTAGTGCTATCTTGTTCTATCGAAAAGAGCTGCCTGTTTTGGCAGCTTATCTAAGTAAAACACAAACAAGTTAATTATTTATTCAAGAAAACTTATAAAAATCAATGAAATTAACTTATTATCTATACAGTTAACCTAAGGGTCGTGATCATAATCCCTACTAATATTATAAATGCGAAAGTAACTCTGTCTGTCTGTCTGTTACGCTTTCCCGCTTAAACCTCTCAACCGATTTTGATGAAATTTGGCACAGACAGTCTTTAGACCCTGAGAAAGGAAATAGGCTACCTGAGTATCCACGCTCGCGAGCCGCTTGCGGCTCGCGCACTGCGCACCCTCGAAAAGTTATAGAAACGTTGTCCACGCGGTTGAAGCCGCGGGAAACAGCTAGTAATAACATAATGGCATTTGTGAAGAATCAAGAAATAAACAATAATTAGTTAATAACGTCAAAATTCAATTCTTGTTATAAACCAGATTATGTCATTAGAACATGAAAACAATATGACACGAAAAGTTATACATAAAAATCATTGAAGTCATTAATGCCTTTAACAAGAGTAGGCCAGTTCACACGGACAGCACCCGGTCACGAGTATAACGGGAGAGTCGGCCATCGCTCCCATCAACCATATTAGAGGGAAAGGAACGGAACGTGAATCTTCACAACGACTGGTCCTGCGCTGCCCGCATCTAGCGGCTTCCCGCGACTTTTACAAGGTTTTCGGTCCACCAAGTGGGAGTGGGAGGCCTGCCCATGCTAACTACGTCTTTCGGCGCGAGTTTGCCACTCAAGAACTTTACTGCTCCACTCATATAACTCTGACCGTGATTGGTAGGTAGTTGACCGTCTCCATGAACGGCTGAATGGATTTCTATCAAATGTGCTAAGAACGATCTCGGTTAATAAAGGAACTACGATGACATGTACAGACACACAGACAGACAGAGGCTTCACTTTTTTACTGGCCAATTGTCAAAATCTGACAGTTTCTTTCTTTCCATTGCGTTGGGGAATCTTGGTAAGCCCGCTTCCATCTTCGGCATCATCGTTACTTACCATCAGGTGAGATGATGCCAAGGGCTTACCAATTGTGAATAAAAAAAAACACAATATTTCTTTCAATGTTGCCAAACATATTTAAAATTTACCTACTAAAAATAATATATGTTTGTAGGTTTCTAAGTGACCCCTGATTTTAAAGAGGTATATTGAAAAGTAAAGCTGTACAAATGCTTTTCGAAAGCATTACTTAAATTTCATCAGATCTATTTCAAAGGCGCTAGGTCGCGCTGACTACATTGAAATTTACCCTGGTTAATGGAAATAATATTAAAGGTGGCAACACAAACGGTTAAAGCGGTTAAAGCGAGAGTGTTGTAGTGGCCACACGATATAGAAATCTATTTGCAGTAGATCTGTGGGTGGTAATTACAGGGCATCGTATCCTAGAACACGTGTGCGGAATCGTCAGGGGTTTCTCCATAGTCGAATTTCAAAAATAAAACCTGGATTACGATGATCAGGCTTCTTATTAGTTTAATTCACAAGGGTTTTCTTCAATTAAATGTACACAAACGCGGATCTAAATGGATGGAACCCGGACACGGTGAATTCGTCACGAGGCTTGCTTCCACAAGTTTGCAGTATCGCTGTCAGGCGCAAAGAGCATATAAGTAACTACGGTCAGACGGAAAGTGCGCTTAGCCAACCAGCCACCATTTTTTTGGTAACCTCGGTTAGGTTGGCTAATCTGTCATGGCATACCAACATCACCAACATTCAATTCTGTGTTACCAACCTCGTACTACAAGCTAAAACTTCACTTCAATCATAGGTCGCGCTAACCGCCTAGAATATAACACAGGTAACATATCATCTTGCCTTTATTACGCAAGGCCAATCATAAGTGTTGCTATTCACCTAGAAGGTACACTCATACACTGAAATGATTCTTTATTGCGATAGACATCAAGAAGGTACAATTAAAAGACGCTAGATGGCGCTAGCTGCCTTTGATTTTCTACGAGGACTCGGCAGTGGCGCCATCATTCTCCGACATATATACTTGAACCCGCACTGTCTTTCGTCGAGGATGTCATAGACCACGCAGATGTACGAGTATGAACTTTGGAGGTGGAATGAAGGTCCTAGGATCGTCTGTTGTTTTCATTAGAATCGTAGGAAATAGTGTTTTTTTGAATTTGGACACATGCGTTATCCAAATAATTTCCGACCTGATAATGACCCATGAATGTATAGCCAGATAGTGGCCAGCCAATAGCTCGTGTCTGGATTTGAATAATTAGTACTCTAAAAGAAAAGCTTAATGGAGCTAAAAAAAAATGTGGTTATTTTTATTAAAAGTAACATTCGGACTGGGTCGCGTGATCCACTATTTTGCGACCCGGTCATCTGATGGTTAGTGCCGATGAAGTCGACGCTGGTAACAAGGAAGCTTAAATATTGCCTATTCACTCTCGTCTTGAAGATTGCTAAATTATACGAATCGGGGAATACAGATTCCGCCAGGGAATTCCACTCCTTGGCCAATCGCATGATGAAAGAAGAAGCAAAACGCTTCGTGCGTAACGGTGGAACATTAACGACAAAGGGGTGGAATCGCCCTCCGTGCCTGATCATCCCATGATGAATGAAGTCTTAAAGCTCCAGGGCACACTCTCCGAAAAGAAGATATCCCAATGCTACCTTTTGGTTTAATGATACTTTATTCTCATTAAAGACATTTATGCCACTTACATGAGAAAACAAAATAAATAACGCAAATAACTAACTTTCTTTAAACTAAACTATCTTCTTACTAAAACTATCTTTCTGAATGTAGTACTCATTTTCTTTTATGATTCACTTTTTTTAACAATTGTGGGTAACTTATTATAAAGTTGTGCAGCCTCGTAAGTAAGCATTTGTTTACCGAAGTTAGTTATCGGCATTGGTAGCACAAGGTAGCTTGCTCGTCACGTGCTTCGTTTAGTCACGTGTGGGTAAGTGTGATTGATGTATGAATGGTTTTAGTTAATATTTTGCGAATTAGTATGCAGGAGTGCTAAGTGAAAAGCTATGTTTATGTTCATTGGGTTTGTTTCTTTGTATATTTTGAATGTAGGAGTTAGGTAGGGATAACGAAAGAGGACCTTGACTATCTTGTTTTGTGGTGTTTGTACCTATACCTGGGTTGTTCATGCGATTTGTCAGGAAAGTGTAACAGGTCTCTCTTCTGCGGGTACCCCGATTCAAATAAGTATAAAGGGTGTCTTACCTATTCTCAGCAGTGTCGTGCACGTGCCGTAGCTGTTTGGATTCACTGTGAGCTCGGAGTAGCATCATGAGGAAGGAATTATGTTCGCTCACCTGATCACAAAATATAGCAATATATAATTAGTATATAATAAGCATTTTTACCCGACTGCATCAGAAGGAGGGTTATATTTTTCGAGTGTATGTAATAGTATGTATGTCATCATCATCATATCGGCCGAAAAACGTCCACTCTGGACAAAGGCCTCCCCCAAGGATTTCTACAACGACCGGTCCTGCGCTGCGCGCATCCATCGACTTCCCGCGATCTTCACCAGGTCGTCGGTCCACCGCGTGGGAGAAATCACAGAATCCCTAAACTTAAGTGGCAGTGGGCAGGGCACATAGCTCGTAGAACAGATGGCCGTTGGGGTAGTAAAGTTCTCGAGTGGCGACCGTGCACCGGAATACGTAGCGAGGCAGGCCTCCCACTAATAATGGATAGTTGCTATTTTTGTAAGATAAAAAATCATGAAAAAATAACCACTCTGAGAGTGCCGACAGAAGTGAAAACTTTTTACAGTTTTATAAGTTTTGACCCCCCGAGCGTTCCTGGTAAGATGTCGGTTGCGTTACATTACAGTCTCACGAGTTCAATGGTGTTTTCTCCATTTCAATGTGTTTTTATAAGTTTTGACCTTCCGAGTGTTTTTTTTAAATTTATTTTTTTATTATTAAAAATTTGAGTGCGTTTGACTATATCTCACCTGATGGTAAGTGACGATGTAGTCGAGGATGGTACACGAAATCTCAAATAATGCCTATTCACTCTCGCCTTGAAGATCCCCAAATTATAGGGAGTCGGGAAACACAGACGCAGGCAAGGAGTTCCACTCCATCGCTGTCCTCATAATAAATGAGGAAGCGTAACGCTTCGTGCGCATAGGCTGAATTTCAACAACAAAGGGGTAGAACCTCCCCCTGCGTCTCGTTGACCGAAGATGGAATGGAGCTGGTACGCTGTCGGTTACGTTACCTACATTACAGTGTCGCGCGTTCAATGGTATTTTTCACATTTTTTTTTATAAGTTTTGACCTTCCGAGTGTTCCTGGTACGTTATCCGTTACGTTACATTACAGTGTCACGAGTTCAATGTTTTTTTCCCATCTCAAAAAATGCCCAACGCGCCTAAAGAAATTTCACTTCAAAAATTGACGAGGAAGTTTGGTGCGGGCTGCCGTACAGTTTATTATCTCTGTGGTTAATTGAATAATTCATCATATCAGCTCATATACGTCCCCACCGAGGTGCTCGAGCCTACCCTGAATCAGGGCGATCGGGTCTAGTCGACCACGCGGGCTCAATCCGGGTTGGTTGACTTCACACACAACCTTCGAGTTTCTTCGCAGGCGTGTGCAGGTTTCCTCACGATGTTTTCCTTCACCGTTAAAGCAATTGAATAGTTACCTCGTACATATGGTTCGTGCCACCCTGGTACTTCATTATGATCAAGTCCTGTTCTTCGTCTGGCAGCTGTTCTATCCTCCGCAGTATAAAAGCGTGTGTCTTCTTTTCATTCATGCCTGCAATTGGAAATAATCAAATTAACAGAATCTTAAATAAATTATCATATACTAGCTTTCCCGGCGAACTTCTTTCCACCTTACACTACACTACACTACACTACCCTACCCTACACTACACTACCCTACATTTTTTTATTGATGAATATCATCATATTTTAGTACTGATTATCCTATTCCGGACGAAGACAAATGCAAAAAAATGCAAAAAAAAACATAAAAATTGGTCCAGCCGTTCTTGAGTTATAAATGGTGTAAGTGACACGACTTTCTTTTATATACATACTAGCCGTCCGCCCGCGGCTACGCCCGCGTTGTTTTCGATTTTGCCGGGGTAAAAAGTAGCCTATGTCCAATTCCACGACCTAACCTATATGTGTGCCAAGTATCATCCCAATCCGCCCAGTGATTGAAGCGTGAAAGAGTAACAAATATCCATACATACAAACTTTCATATTTTATTAAGTAGGATTTCCTTAATTTTTACCTCACACGACTTAAACAAAGAGTATGGTACTATTCATATTATTATTACAAATGTAATTTAATACTTTATTGAAATTGGAATTTTAAATTTCCCGCCATTATTACACATGCTGCAATTGCTCGCAGCGCCTTTCGAATTGTAACCCAAATAATCGTTGTTCTGCATGAAGTTCAAATACTCGACAACAGATGGCGCCACTACACTTAATTTTCCCTTATATCTTTAAAAACACGCCCTTTAGGTTAAAACGGTAACTTTCTTGTTCGAGGGGGGATAAAGGGCTATCATATCACACTATATAAGTCCCTTTATCGTGCCGGGACTGCTTTTTAAGTTTTATCGGCACGCACATTTTATCAACTTAGTTTTATTATATACTAGCTGTTTCCCGCGGTTTCACCCGCGTGGACAACGTTTCTATGACTTTTCGAGGGTGCGCAGTGCGCGAGCCGCAAGCGGCTCGCGAGCGTGGTAAAAAGTAGCCTATGTCTGAATCCAGGTCCTAATCAGTCTACCTACCAAATTTCAGCCAAATCCGTTCAGTAGTTTTTGCGGGAAAGCGTAACAGACAGACAGAGTTACTTTCACATTTATAATATTACTAGCTGTTTCCAGCGGTTTCACCCGCGTGGACAACGTTTCTATGACTTTTCGAGGGTGCGCAGTGCGCGAGCCGCAAGCGGCTCGCGAGCGTGGTAAAAAGTAGCCTATGTCTCAATCCAGGTCCTAATCTGTCTACCTACCAAATTTCAGCCAAATCCGTTTAGTAGTTTTTGCGGGAAAGCGTAACAGACAGACAGAGTTACTTTCACATTTATAATATTAGTAGGGATAATGATGATATAGATTACACTGTGTAACGTGGCACGCTGTTATGCGTTCTTCTTTCATTCAATCTTTTTTCATTCCATCTATATTTATTTTTTTAACGCATGCGCTGACATTTCATTCTAAAATAAAAATCATCCTTCAATATTTTTACCACCTTAACTGAAAAATAAAATAAAATACCTTGTAAAAACAGATTCTCTCTAAAAAAAATTAGTTTTGATTTGTCTTTTGTGAGTTGTGTTTAAAATTTAAGTGTATATCGTTTTTCTAATACTTATGTTCTTTTTAGGTCTTTTCTTCATTATTAAATTTTGTAAACACGAACAGACATCATTTAACCCACGCCCTTAAGGCCAGGATATTCGAGCGTAGTAGGCATTTAGAACTACCTCACTCTCCGCGTGACTAGTTCCGCGAAGTATTCGATCAAATGAACTCTCTGACCCCGCGCGCGGCGACGACAACCTACCTGTCGAGCTACAACTGGAGCGTGCGTCGGTTGCGCAACGGCTAGGGTAACTACCTCTTGTCCGGGAGGTTGTGGCTCGAATCCTGTCACGTACCAATATGTTTTCGAATTTCTATTTCATATGTACGTTTATCCGACGCTCTTGCGGTGAAGGAAAACATCGTGAGGGAACCTGCACACGCCTGCTAAGAAACTCGAAGATTGTGTGTGATGTTGACCAACATACACCAGGGTAGGCTCGAGCCCCTCGGTGGGGACGTATATGAGCTGATGTGATGATGTAATATTTTAGATATGACTTTTTTTTATAAAATGCTATATTACTTTCTATATAATTACTATTTTATGATCATCAGAGGTCTATGTCCAGCACTAGACGTCCTTCGGCTGATATGATGATGATGATCATTAGAAATAGTGTAACATGCACCTATTTTGAATAAACATTATGAAATATTGGAATCTCTTAAATTTTACCTTCAACGTCATGACAAAGGCGGTGATACCACAACATGGGGCAGTGCTCGCACGTCAGGTTCGGCGACTTCTCCCTTGACTTCTTTATCAGCTCCGCGTGTGCTATGAAGGCTTGTTTGATCGCTGCAACAACGTTGTGTTTCTGTGTTATAATCAGAAGCTGACCGACTGAGCGTTGCTCGGAGCTTCTAGGCATGTAAAATTAATTTTCACTTCGCATGCTCTAAAAGTACGCCAATATAGCACTGCGAATCGGGACTAAAGCACACCCTGGACCCCTTTTTTTAACATTTGGTAAACCCTCGACAACGTCTTACCTGGTGGTAAGTGACGATGTTGCCGAAGATGCAAGCGGGCTTACCAAGATTCCCCAACGCAATGGGGAACTGACAATTTATACAACGGGCCAGAAATGACAATTAAAAAAGGAATGACGGAACAAACAAAATGGCGGCGAAATCCTATACGTTCGACAACCATACTGTAACTAATCTGTATCAATCTGGGTGACGAGGGGGTGAGGTCGCAATCTAGAGAGCGGCATACTATATGTTAGTACTAAAATATATAATAAAGTGACCGATTTAGTCTCTAGGGAGTGAAAAGTAAGACATAGACAAACTCAAACAGCCGGTAAATATACTATTATCTGGAGTGTGGACCATCTTCATTGCGAAAATGTTGAGAATTTTAGTTCCATGGTTTTTCGCAAAGAAGGTGGCGCCATGTGAGAAGAAAAAATTGACCGCGAAAATTTCAGAATTTTTGTCGAGTGTAAATTGGTTCGGTTTAAATAAATTTAATAAGAATGTCCAGTGACAGTGAAGAGTTTGACGTCGAGCAAAGAGCAAAAGACATAATAGAATCTTTTGCCGCCAAAATCGCGGAAGGTTTACCCAAAACCTTACGAAAGTTTTATGGACTGGAGGAATAAGAAACATAAATTCTTATAAATGTTTTTGTAATAAATCGACTGTTTTTGTCGCACTCAAAGTGAAAAATTAATTATTTTCCTCGCTGTCTACAGGGTGTAACAAAATTGGTGTAGGTTCCGTTAACTGAGTATTCTACTCGTCATTCTGAACAACTTTCCCCAATAGTCAATTTTCAAAGAAAATTTGGACCCTTCATACTAAAATGCACAAAATCGGTCTATCAGCTGATCGATTTGTATGAAGAGTAAAAATTTTAAAAAAAAATTCAGCAAAGTCGTAGAACAAAGGTTGTTCAGTATGCCCCAGTAAACGGGACCTACACCAATTTTTTTATGTGTACTGAGGTGCAAAATTGTGTTACGTTTTTTCATTTACTACGAGGAGAACCCGTACTGCTCCACAACATTTTTTTAAGGCGGTAATATTACAGATTTTCGTTATTTTTGACGTCAATTACTCCTAAACGATAGAGAACCCAAGGTTAAAAAAAATCGGTTCTGGTCTCGAATGTCCAATTTTCCAAATGCCCAGTCCCCGTGCGTCCAATTCCTTGAACGACCAATCCCCGTATGTCTAATTACCTTTACGTCCAATCTTTGTATGTCTAATGACCCAATTGACCGTTTCGTCTGTGATGAAACATCAGAACCTGGCTGGCCGTCTAGTAGAGTTACAAACAGTCCTTGTGCCTACGAAATTCGCCACATATTGTTGGCCTACTATTCAGGTGACACTAAAAACCGTTATCATATATAAATATTTTTACGAAAATACCAATAAAACATGGCTTTATCTTTATTTTCTGAATTTTTATAATAAGTAGTTGCATTTTTTCAAAGCATTGATATAGAATAAGAGAACAGGATACACAATCAGCCCAAAAAAGTGGGGCCCATCGGAAGCTGCCCGGGCAGCTTACTGTCGCATTATTTTGTGGCATGGCTCAAACTGATACGAAAATATTGCTGTGTATAGAATCACATATCAAGCAGACGCACTAATAATAGCTTGTATTATAATTTATAAAACAAAATATTTATGTGATGTAAATCCTAGTGGCAATTATGGGAGGAACATTGAATAGTCGTCACATAACTACTTTCGATAAAATCTTGAAATACTGCAATAAGCTTTCCGCTGTTTGAGCCTGTGGGTTGAAAAATCACATAGCGAATTTTGTAGGCACTTTGACGAAATGTGGGACAACTTATTATAGCAAAACAAATATATCGACTTCTTCAAACAATATTTTATTAGGGAAAGAACTACTAATTGAGTACGTAACATTGTTACACAACTTAAGTACTCCTTAGTAAGTATCATAGTAAATATTATTACTACATTTCAGGTATTAGCTTAACATTTTTGGACAACTAAAATATAGTATTATTGTAAATAAAAAATAAATATGCATACTTCTTCATTTCACAAAAATATTACATCTTACTATATATATCAGCATGACTTTGACATAGCTCCATAGTGGATAATTTTTTTGTTGATCATTTTTTCTTAAATGTAAGTCTTAAATATATAATCTTTTTCAAAAACGCTTTAGGCTCTATTTTATATTTGTGAATGCTTCTCAACAGCTTTAAATACTTTTTGTCAAAAGCTATGTCAATTCGGTTTTAATTTTTTTTGGGCTCGACAATAATTGGACATTTGGTAATTAGACATTGGAACAAATGGACATTCCGGGAATTGGACCTTTGAGCAAATGGACATTCGGGAAATTAGATATTCGAGGAATTGGACATTCGAGGCCAGAACCAAAAAATCCTTATTGTTGCTGATGTTCCTTAAAGACAAAAGCTATTAGAAACACGATTGAGCAGTTTTGGCTTGATAGAAAAAAATCCAACGATAGGTCTACACCGTTACTTTTAACTCTAGCTATGACTGATATTTTGAAGTATAAGTTTTAAAAAATATACAACAATATTTGTTATGATAATACAATGTGAGTTATGTTATTACTTTTTATACTTTCATTGTAGTTTTTGATTGAAATGAAAAACCATTGAAAAAGTTAAAAAGTGTGGTTGTTTTCTATACTCTTTACACGTAAAGAAAAACACAGAGACAACTGTTCCAATCAATACCTTGCTTTAAATAATGGACATGGAAAGTGCGCAGCGGGCAACCCGCAACCCGCAAACAGATCGCCATCGAGGTCGCGCGGTGTGCTAGAATGTGCGCGTTAAATGTTTACCTAGCTTCCCTCCAAACCAACTAATTTAAGTGGGCAATAGCTCAAATAAAAGAGCTCGTTCCAGCGAGTGCACTTAGACCTAAACGAACCGCGTACTTAAATTAAAACCGGAGATATTGATATAGAAAGCTACGAAATCGCGTTTTGGCATGACTTGAGAAGGCGAAGTTAGGTGTATTTTAATGCTTAATGAAAAATGTGTGTATGTACCTTACAAATCGGCTAGGTAGAACGGCCGGATGGACTCAGATTAGGTTTCATTTTTTTTTTGGAGTTTGTTTTTCATATAATATAAGCCCGGGGTATTTATATTTTTGGGTACAATAAAGAGTATTTATCTTATCTTATCTTATCTTATAAGCCCGGGGTATGAAAATTATGGGAAGTAAAATCAGACGTTATGCGTTATGCGTTACCTGTATTGTATAGTATAGTTATCATTAAATTTATATGAGAAGGGCGAAAGTTAGGTTATTTGGGACATACCTTTAATTGTTTTTATTAACATACACTTGCAAGTTTTTACTAACATAAAAATGCATTTTAAAATTAGAGTCTGACTTTTGTCTATTTTCACATGGTACACGGAGTGTTAAGAAAATCTAAATCTTCATAAAATCTATTCTATCTGATAAAAGTAACCAATTTATTTCAATCGTTTATGACGCTATAAATCATCACTACTCCCTTGATTTCTGTAATAATAATTACATTTGGCGCTGACCCTCTCTTGCTTCATGTAACAATAATTAGTAATTATAAGAATTATGAATGAAGTAGAGCTGAAGTCAGCTCTCTGCTTGACGTTTTAAGAAAAATAAAGTCAATAAAGTCATTTTGATTGTGTTGAACACCAAACATTACTTATGAAATTAAAGCATTATGGTGTAGAGGAAGGGGCTCTCAGTCTTTTAAATTCGTATTTAGACAACAGAACACAAAAAGTACAAGTGAATGGCACGAACTCATCTGGATCTAAAGTGAAAATGGGTGTGCCCCAGGGTTCCATATTAGGGCCTTTTCGTTTCCTTGTTTACGTAAATGATTTGCCTATTATGGTGCAACATCTGTCAAATATTGTGTTGTTTGCGGATGATACTTCTCTTATTTTTAAAGTGAATAGGAAAGAAAACGAAATTGACGAAGTAAACAACACTCTTTCAAAGATACTGAACTGGTTCACTGTGAACAACTT
The DNA here is from genome assembly GCA_947284805.1 of Coleophora flavipennella. Classification (NCBI taxonomy): domain Eukaryota; kingdom Metazoa; phylum Arthropoda; class Insecta; order Lepidoptera; family Coleophoridae; genus Coleophora; species Coleophora flavipennella. The sequence continues at coordinate 4,866,426 of OX369253.1, forward strand.
ATTATTAAATGCTAAGAAAACAAAATGTATAAAATTTTGTTTGCCAAATGTAAAAAAGGTCAATAATAGTGTAATATTAGACAGTAATAAATTAGAATTTGTAAATACCACGGTGTTCCTTGGTATAACTTTGGATGTTTCACTTCAATGGGGACCACACATTGAAACTTTAGCGGGAAGGCTTAGTTCAGCTGCTTATGCCGTTAAGAAAATAAGACAGTTAACGGATGTAGATACTGCGAGACTAGTGTATTTTAGTTACTTCCATAGTATAATGTCTTATGGCATATTACTGTGGGGCCATGCGGCTGATATAGAAACTATTTTCATCCTGCAGAAAAGAGCTATCCGCGCAATCTATCAGATGCGATCACGTGAGTCGTTACAGAATAAGTTTAAAGAAATCAATATTTTAACTGTTGCTAGTCAATTTATATATGAAAACATCATGTACGTTCGTAAGAATTTGCATTTATTTCCTACAAAAAGTGACAGGCATAATTTGAATTTAAGAAATGTAAATAAAATAGATATAGCCTTTTCGAGACTGAGTAAGGTTAAAAAGTCATTTGTGGGGCAGTGTATAAGATTCTACAATAAAATTCCAGAAAATGTAACTAGTTTGTCAGAGAATAAATTCAAGACTCATGTCAAAAAAGTTTTGTGCTCTAGAGGATATTATAAAATAATAGATTATGTAAATGACAAAGATATGTATGTTGATTCTATATCAAATACCATTACCTGAGACTGTTATCTGAATCATGACATTATTTGTAATATACTGTATTTTTTTTGTTTTGACTATTTAAAAGTGTGTGTAAACACCTATTTGAAATAAATTGTTTTGAATTTTGAATTTTGAAAAAAAACGGTGGCCACAAGAAGACCAAATAAGATCACGCAGAACGCAGATTGCGTAGTTCGCAAAATTTCGCGCATATTCTATATTTTTTAATGTTACTTTTTTAATTGGAACATGTGTTTGTTTGGATATGAATTGATAGGTCATTTAATATACTGAAGGAATGTAATTTAATAATAGCATGTCATCGCTTTAGATTTTATCTTAGAAGCTATTTTCTGAAACAACTCGATAAAATTCTCATCTTGAAATTTAACCATGCTGTACAAATTATTTGACACCACAGTAACACATTTTGTACAGACAAACAATAAGGTTATTTATTCAGCTACACGGAACATTCTTTAGTCAGGTCAATTAGTAAGCCATAAATCACGTTTTGGTGTCAAGTGGCGGTGTGCCCAGATTTCGTTTACGCGCTGGACAAGACACAGGGGTTTTTAGCGGGAGGCGGACAATGAAGTGATTGAGGTATAATTAATAATTATTTTTAGATTATTACTAAATTAATAACATTCTATGAAAAAATCTACTACTAATACTTTAATTAAGAGCGTCGGTGGTGTAAATGTTAGGGTCCCTAACTCCGGTCCGGGAAGTCGTGGTTCGAGTCCTGCCACGTGCCAATGTGTTGTTGAATTTAGATTTCATATGTGCGTTTATCCGACGCTCTTACGGTGAAGGAACTCATCGTGAGGAAACCTTCACACACGCCCGCGAAGGTTGTGTGTGAAGTCGACTAACCAGCACTGGGCGCGCGTGGTCGACTAAAGCCCAATCGCCCTACTTCAGAGTAGGCTCAAGCCCCTCGGTGGGGACATATATAAGCTAATATGATGACCTCTTTAATAACTATCCAATATTTAACTACAAAAACGTGCAGTCACTCACCATTGATAACTTCATTAGCAACAGAGTCGCTCTCACAATTGAACACGTAGCAAGCGTAGTTCTCATTAGTGTTCTCCCTGCAGACGAAGCCAAAATGGTCCTTGTGGATACGACCCAAGACGCAACTGGCAACGTCTTTGAAAGCTCGATGGAGAAGGATCTGCTTACGATCTGGACTTATAAGACGGAGTTCAGTACGACCAACCTGGAAATTAGAATGTCAATCATTAATAATTTTCTCCTACTGGGTTTAAATGTTCTAAAGGAAGAAAATATTATGGCTGGGGAGGGCCACGACCTGGTGGATATTTCTAAAGTCTGTTTCTGTGATAATTAAAACGACGGCGACGCGGTATGCGAGCGGGACAAGAGTGATACCCACGCGACATGTAGTAAGACGTGTCTTAAGTGTATTATTTGTGATTTTACGATGACTACAGCAGAAGATAGTACATAGATATGTTGAGGTGCACTTATAGGGCTGCTATACAAAAAAATCTTTACGTAAAAATTATAATTAAAATGCTCTTTCAACCCAGAGATTGTTCAAAAGTATGTGCACGAAAAAGTATCGCGAGAGTATCGCATCGCTATCGCGCCGCTGTCGTGCAGGTTTGGGAGGAGCCTACGGAATATTCAGTTTTTTTTATCATCAAAAATTTGAGATCGTTTGGTTGCACCTCACTTGATGGTAAGTTACAATGGAGCCGAAGATGTAACACGCAAGCTCAAATAGCGCTTATACACTCTCGTCTTGAAGATTTCTAAATTATAGGAATCGGGGAACACAGACGACGGCAGGGAATTTAACTTCTTGACCGTATGCATGATGAACGATAAAACAAGACTCTTCTTGCGTACGGGTGGAACATTAACGACAAAGGGGTGAAATCGTCCCCCCACGTCTGATCGTTTGATGTGGAAAAGGAGGTATTAGGTCGTGAAGCTCCAGGGCACACTCTCCGAAATGAATCCTGTAGAACACCGATACACAGGCGACTTTGCGGCGATGCTCGAGGCTTTGAAGGCTGTTTGATAGAAGTCCCTCGTCGCCAATGAGTCTCCTAGCGCGTCGGTCGATAGAATCCTAGGCATCTAGCTGGTAAAGAGCCGATTCGTCCTATGAGTGAGAGCATTATGACCGAACTTGAACTTATTATAACATTAGAAGCTGCTGTAGTATGAAATAAAGTTTCACTTTCGAGAGCATTCCGAACTTTTTGGCAGCCGTTTTTGCCTTGGATTCGATCATCATATCAGCCGTAAAACGTCCACTGCTGGTCAAGGGCCTCCCTCAAGGATTTCCTGCTCGTTACCAGGTCGTCGGTCCACCGCGTGGAAGGCCTGCCTACGCTACATTTCCCGGTGCGCGGTCGCCACTCGAGAACTTAACTGCCCCAACGGCCATCTGATCTACGAGATATGTGCCCTGCCCACTGCCACTTCAGTTTTCAAATTCTGTGAGCTATGTCGGTTACTTTGGTTCTCCTGCGGATCTCCTCATTTCTGATTCGATCACATAGGGAAATCCCGGGCATAGCTCGCATCATTGCCCTTTGAGTGACCTTGAGCCTTCTTATGAGGCTCATAGTAAGTGGACATATCTCATATGTATCAGGATTCGATGTATCTCCCAAAATCTAGATCGGGTGCTAAATTTATTAAACAAAAAGTTTTTAGCCAATGACGTTTGAGTTCAAACTTCAAAACTGTAAACACTTAAATTTTCGAAACTAGCAACTTACCTGAAAAAGCATCGTCCGGTTTTGTTCCCCAATTAACTGAGCTATCGGAGTTTTCACATTCAATGTGTCTATCGAGGCTGACCTGTCTCTTAGGAATGGCTTATTATCAGGCATTGAGGCTCTTCTGTTCTCCAAGTTATTAATTTTCCTAGGTTTTCTCACTATTTCATCAAAGTTTATAGGGGCAGGACTGTCTTGGCGGAGTTTTACTATATCGCTGTTATTAGATAATGTTCCTTCTAGGCTTGGCTGCGGATCCTCAGTTATTTTTAACTCCACGTTTAGCTTTGAATCATTAGACTTCAAATCTGATTCACTATCAATAGGAATTCCCATAAGAGGATCACTTTTACTTGAATCTTCTTTGTTCAAATCTTTTTTGCCATATTTTATTTCATCTATAAATGGATTATTCTCACTAATAGGTACCTCGTCTAAGTCATTCTTCAAAAGACTAGTTCTACAAAAGTGCGTTATAGAAGATGATGTATCAGATATCATAGAATGTATATCTTCATTTTTCTCATGTTCCTCTTTTACAGTCGTAAGGTTTTTCTTAGGTGGCACATTTACTATAAGAACATTAGGCTCTAACGGTACTTGACTAGATTTTTTAACGACTCTCTCTTTAGTGAACATATCAAATTCATTGTCAATATTTTCATTTCTTATATCTTTCTTTTGTCCGTTGTTGAGATTTTTACATGAACTGGTCTTATCTGGTTCCCTTGAAAGAAAATCGATATTTTTCTCTGATATATTGTCAGTCTTTCTGTCTAGATTTTCCGAAGAATCATTGCTGTAGACTGAAGTCTAGAAAAATAAAAATATGTATCATTAATCATTATACAAATGTTATTATTCATTACTTACCACCAAGGGCTTAATACCAATTGTGTATAAAAAAAACCGTTACTTGTGTAACTCGCTCTTATTTTATTACGTTGTATTTTCGTACATTGAAAACTAATTACTGACACCGATACTGTATTTTTCAACCGACTTCCAAAAAGGAGGAGGTTCTCAATTCAACTTTATTTTTTTATGTATGTTACCTCAGAACTTTTGACTGGGTGAACCGGTTTTGATGATTCTTTTTTTATTTGAAAGCTAGTGCTTCCCGTGTGGTCCCATAAAAAAATTATCAAAATCGGTGTAGTACTATATTTGAAAATTAACAAAAACCAAAAATAATAGTGCAAAATTGTACTATGTATGTTGTTGCGATGGAAGTCGGTTTTTTTTAACGTGCATAGCGTTTTAATTTTTTTTATTATTAATTATTTGAGTGCGTTTGACTGCAACTCACGTGATGGGAAGTGTTGCAGTCGAGGATGGTACACGCAAACTCAAATATATTTTCTGTTTGGATTCAATCTGACAAGTCGTTTTTACTTACGAGCATCGAAGGAGAGAAGAGGTATTGTGATGGCAATAAAAAAATCTAAGTTCAGATTTTGATAGGGATCGATCGTCTTACACTAACAGTTTAATAAACAAAAAAATCAAAAAATGTGTGTATTAGGGTGTATGCACGTTTGTGTGTGTGTGTGTGTGTGTCTGTACTTCCGCCCGGTGCTCTAGTTGTATTAACACTCCGATACCCGCGCCCCTATTTGGTACGCAAATGCTCGTATCTGTATAGTAGTTTTTGCGTGAAAGAGTAAAACATACGTCTATTGTTCTTACAAACTATCGCGTTCAATAATATTAGTAGGATTGTTCTCAGCCAACCCTTTTATTTGATACCTGTATTATGGATGTGCATAAAAAATAACTGGTCCGCCATATTGGATTTAGAATGACTGTCACTTAGCTAACCATTCATTGTCATCCAAACTAAACGTGTAAGTATGCAAAATTTCAGCTGAATCGGAAACCGGACATTGGGTCTTTAACTTGCACATTTTGAAGAAGACAACTGATATACGAATATTGTAAATTTAATATAAGCTTTTCAAAATAGACTGTTTGTATTTACATACAATTGTTACACTCTCACAACAACGACATTATGCCGTAAGTAAGGCATACTTCAAATGGGGCCATGAATTTGACATAGAATTTTTCTCTGGAGATATATAAACTCAATGGATCGAAAACTTTGGTACAATGGCAGTCTCGGGAATCGATCTCAGGACCTTCCGGCCAAAAGGACCCAGCCTATAACCGTTAATCCACGGAAGCTTAAACACTTAATCCAGTGGAAGACAACAGACTACGTCGCCGCTGCTTGGTCGCCTTCTCCGCTTCGTGCTGAGCGAATTTGTGCAAGACCCAGCCTATAACCGTTGATCCACGGAAGATTCAACACTTACTCCAGTAGAAGACAGCAAACTATGTCGCCGCTGCTTGATCGCCTTCTCCGCTTCGTGCTGAGCGGATTTGTTCAAGACCCAGCCTATAACCGTTGATCCACGGAAGATTCAACACTTACTCCAGTGGAAGACAGCAAACTATGTCGCCGCTGCTTGATCGCCTTCTCCGCTTCGTGCTGAGCGGATTTGTTCAAGACCCAGCCTATAACCGTTGATCCACGGAAGCTTAAACACTTACTCCAGTGGAAGACAGCAAACTATGTCGCCGCTGCTTGATCGCCTTCTCCGCTTCGTGCTGAGCGAATTTGTTCAAGACCCAGCCTATAACCGTTGATCCACGGAAGCTTAAACACTTACTTCAGTGGAAGACAGCAAACTATGTCGCCGCTGCTTGATCGCCTTCTCCGCTTCGTGCTGAGCGAATTTGTTCAAGACCCAGCCTATAACCGTTGATCCACGAAAGCTTAAACACTTACTCCAGTGGAAGACAGCAAACTATGTCGCCGCTGCTTGATCGCCTTCTCCGCTTCGTGCTGAGCAAATTTGTGCAAGACCCAGCCTTTAACCTTTGATCCACGAAAGCTTAAACACTTACTCCAGTGGAAGACAGCAGACTATGTCGCCGCTGCTTGATCGCCTTCTCCGCTTCGTGCTGAGCGAATTTGTGCAACGCATCGTCGATCAGCGAATCTGGCACTTTGCGCTGCGATATACGCACTTTGCCGATGTACAGCACCTGTGGAAAGATAATTTTTGTTAAATTAATCTCTATTTTAGGAAAGTTCTCTAGTGGCAACCGCGCACCGGAAAACGTAGCGTAGACAGGACACCCACGCGGTGGACTGACGACGTGGTGAAGATCGTGGGAAGCCGCTAGTTGTGGGCAGCGCAGGACCGATCGTCGTGGAAATACTTAGCGTGGAGGCCTTTTCAAGCAGTGGACGTCCTTCAGCTGATATGATGATGATGATGATTTCAGACAACCTGATCTATGTTTACACACCGCGGAACGAAGAAAGGGTATGCGTTTAGGGTGAGAGGTTGTGTGTTTAATTGTATGTGCAAACGAATGTTGCCATTTATCTCGAAACTACTGGGCCGATTTCCTTGCGGTTTTTGCATTTAAAAAGTATTATATCAGAGCAGGTTCTTAGATATGTTTTATGGCGGTAGACCACGAGTGATTGCTGCAGCAGCCAGGATAGTTGGTGCTGGAGGGCTTCTTAGAAACTATTCAGCCGACTCCGATGCGTTTTTTTTGTATTGTATAGGTTATTATAACAGCTCATATACGTCCCCACCGAGGGGCTCGAGCCTACCCTGAATCAGGGTGATTAGGCCTTAGTCGACCACGCGGGCCCAGTGCGGGTTGGTCGACTTCACACACAACCTTCGAGTTTCTTCGTAGGCGTGTGCAGGTTTCCTCACGATGTTTTCCTTCACCGTTAAAGCAATCGGTAAGTATATGTACGTAAGTTTTGAAAAACTCATTGGTACATTGGCCGTCCAGATTTGAACCCGGTACCTCTGGTTAGATGACCGAGTCGTTACCGGTTGAGCGACCGACGCTTTACTATAGGTTAACTATTAACCTTTTGTAAATAAAAAAGGTGTCATTTCAAAGCAGGTTTAAAGACATGTTTTACAGCTGTAGACCACCATGGGGCAGCAGCCAGGATAGTTGGAACTTGAGGGCTTCTCAGGATCTATTAAACCGCTTCCGCTACGGTTTTTTGCTTTGTGTAAATGTCATTTTCACAAAACTGCCCAAAAGCAGGGTAGTGTTTTTTGGGTGTATGTATGTATGTCCATTTCTTTGCATGAGCCTGTAGCCTAAACGGTTTAATGGATTTTTGAGTGCGAGATGTACATTAATTAATTTTAGATTCAGATTCAGTAATTAATTTTAACCCGTCTGCTCAAAAAAGAGGGGTTAATGCTTTTTGCAGTCGGGTTATTATTTTTTATAAATTGGTTAGGTTATTTAGAGCAAGTCTAGGCATGTTTTACAGCCGACGACCATCAGGGGGCGCTGCAGTTCAAAAAAAAACATAAAGCATGCATATTATGTAATGAAAGTTCGTGAAGCACTTAAAGAAGATAAGACATGACAACGTCGACGTCGGTGGCATAAAGGCAAGGGCCGCTACCTCCTGTCCGGGAGGTCGTGGTTCGAATCCTGCCACGTACCAATGTGATTTCGAATTTAGATTTCATATGTTCGTTTATCCGACGCTCTTACGGTGAAGCAAAACATCGTGAGGAAACCTGCACACGCCTGCAAAGAAACTCGAAGGTTGTGCGTGAAGTCGATCAACCCGCACTGGGCCCGCGGGGTCGACCAAGGTCCGATCGCCCTAATTCAGGGTAGGTTCGAGCCCCTCGGTGGGGACGTTTATGAGCTATATGATGAAGACATGACAAAAAACCATTGGGAGTAAGTAGTTCAATGCTTTAAATGGAAAGGAAAACTTATTCAACGTGGGTACTCTCTAAAAAAGTTAAACTAAAAAAACAAAATTAAAAATTCTGAAAAAGCCCACGCCGGGTTTTAAAACGCATTAATTGAAAAATAAATTAATTACTTTTTTAAAGTCCGCCGACTAGAGGGAAATAAGAATCGAAAGATAATTTCTAAGAAAATCAGTAAGATGTGCAGTTGAATTTGTCAAAAATGCATAAATATTCCATACAAAATGATTTTTTACCAACTGTAAATATAGTTTTTTTTTATTGAATGATCATTTTTTTTTCAGAACCCTATTGCGTCAGTCCGGCTCGCACTTGTCCAATTTTTTTTTGGTAAAGACTCGCTGCCCGCAGGGCCTTACACCCCCCGTATGCTAGGGTTAGCGCGCATATCAGTTCCTGGAAAAAAGTGAGAGGGCGCGCGCTGGTAAAATATAAATTAATATTTACTTTAAAACGTTAAATTTTAGGAACGGTGTAATTAATTAAACCCGTCATCTCTGTCAGCTACTTGACTTTATTAATCTTTGACCTTGCTCTTGAATATGTTGATCCTACATTTTTTTTACTTACCATTCAGGTGTTAAGATGTAAAAATATTAAAATAAGTTAATTTTAAGAACGGTGTGATTAATTGAACCAGTCATCTCTGTCAGATACTTGACTCTATTAATCTTTGACCTTGCTCTTAAATATGTTGTTCCTACAATCTTTTTACTTACCATTTAGGTGTAAAGATGTATAATTTAAAATACGTTAATTTTAAGAATGCTGTCATTAATTTAGCTAGTCATGTCTATCAGCTACTTGACTTAATTAATCTTTGACCTTGCTGTTAAATATGTTGAGCCTACAATTTTTTTACTTACTATTTAAGAGTAAAGATATAAAATTTAAAATATTATGTTAATTTTAAGAAAACGGTGTAATTAATTGACCCAGTCATCTCTGCAAGCTACTTGACTTAATTAATCTTTGACCTTGCTCTTAAATATGTTGATCCTACCTAATTCGTCGCGCTTGACATCAACTATAATTCTATATAGCGACGCTCTTCAAAACTATCCATTTTAGTCATTGCCTAATCATATCAGCCGAAGGACGTCTACTGCTGGACATGGGCTTCATCAAGGATCTGCTGAAGGAAAGTATATATTATATTAGTACTAACATACAGTATGGACACTCTCTGCCGCTCTCTAGATTCCGACCTCACCCCCTCGTCACCCAGATTGATACAGATTGGTTAGAGTTTGTTTGTCGAACGTATAGGATTTCGCCGAAATTTTGTTTGTTCCGTCATTCGTTTTTTGAAATGTCATTCTGGCCCGTTGTATGAAGTGTGCAGGATGTGGTTCTGCGCTACTCGCATCCAGCGGCTTCCCGCGACCTTCACCAGGTCATCGGTCCACCGAGTGGGAGGCCTGCATAGACTACGTATCCGTTGCGCGGTCGCCACTCGAGAACTTTAATACCACAACGGCCATCTGTTCTACGAGCTATGTGCCCCGCCGACTGCCTAATACACGGATTGGATTGTTAACGGTGCAAATGAAATGAAAGGACATGTCCAAAAATGTATGGACCAAAAACCCAGAATCTACTGGAATGAAATGTATACCAATGAATTGAAATTGAAATATAATATAATGTTACCAAGAGGGCAACCCTGAAATCGTTATAGTATAGGCGCTAGGAGCAAAATAAAATAAGTAAAAAATTCGTTTAAAACAATAATAAAAATAAGTTTACGTCATGTTGTGGCTTAATATGACGTTGTTTTAATGTTGTATCACTTGTGTTACACATGATAATTATCATCAACACATTTCACAAGCAACAGCAACATAATAACAACATCATATTAAATCACAACATAACAAAGACTCTGTTTTTTGTATATTTTTTTCTTTTGGCCCATAGATACGGACCAAAAACCCAGAATCGACATGAATGGATTGACATTGAAATATAATATAATGTTACCAAGGGGGCAACCCTGAAATCGTTATAGTATAGGAGCTAGGAGCAAAATAAAATAAGTAAAAAATTCGTTTAAAAAAATAATTAATAATAAAATCGCGACACTGTAATGTAAGCGACACCGTACCAGGAACACTCGCAGGGTAACTCGCGAACTGATTTTTTTTTTTTGACGGAACAATAATAAATTGTGATTTTTTGCACAGAGGTGGTTGATGGGGTGCAGTGTGGTTGTACAGTACGCGGTAAGGACGCTGCTGCCCATCCTCCACTTTTTCACCTGTTAGTCGCCTCTTACAACGCCTTTGGAAAAAGATGAGTGGGGTGGAACTATTCTAGGGGCCACACTAATGGCTATTACCTTACTTACCTATGCAATGACATTCCTTACCTCAAAGAAGTGAGAGTCAGAGGGGGACAGGTCGGCACAGAGGGAAGTCAGAGCTGATGCATTGCTGATAGACCTGACCAGGTCAGGCGGCTGCTCGCTGGCTCTGCAACGAGAAGGATTTACTTTAGTTAGAAGACGTGCTTCTTAGAGCTTCGGTGGCGTAATGGCAAGGGCCGCTACCTCCTGTACTAGAGGTCGTGGTTCGAATCCTGCCACGTACTGTGTTTTCGAATTTCTATTTCAAATTTACGTTTATCCGACGCTCTTACGGTGAAGGATTAATTAATTTTCTTGAATTTTCCTGAAAGTGACGAAATCTTATCCGGGGTATTCCCAAATATGACAAAAGTAACGAAGAAACTGCTGCGATAACTCTAGATCATTATATCTTTAAAATTATAAATATGTATTGTTTGACTTTTAAATGGCCATTTTAAGGTAAAAATACCAGTCTTGGTGGAGTTAACACCGTGTTCTCAAAATATTTATCACAAATTTACCACCTTATAATTTCTAATGCTGTTTTGAAAAAAAATGTTATAACAGCTTTTATTTATAATGATTTTTTTCTTTTAACTTTTTCATCTAGTTGGCAATTTCATACGTAAAGCGGTAATATTACAGATTTTCGTTACTTTTGACGTAAATTACTCCTAAACCAAAGGTTAAAACCCAAGGTTGAAATACTCTTATTGTTGATGATGTTCCTGAAAGTCAAAAGCTATAAGAAACACGATTGAGCAGTTTTGGCTTAATAGAATAAAATCCCAAATATAGGTCTACTCCGTTATTTTCAACTCTAGTCGTGACTAATATTTTGAAATATAAATTAAAAAAAATATACAATAATACAAAGTGAGTAATGTTATTATTTTTTATACTTTCATTGTAGTTTTTGATTGAAACGAAAAACCATTGAAAAAGTGAAAAAGTGTGGTTATTTTCTTTACTCTTTACACGTAAAGAAAAAGACAGATACAACTGCTCCAATCAATACCTCGCCTTAAACTACTAATATTATAATAACCGGTATCTCCGAAACAACTTAGAAAACTTGTTAGATAAATTCTAACCTGTTTAGAAACATTGTCTTGTCTTGTTTTATATGAGTTTTTTTTGTTGTTTTTAACAGATGTCTTTACGACCATTGACCAGCTTTTTTGCTAGCTATTTCCAGCCAAAATACCTACATACCTTATTTTTTTAGGGAAAGACACATCCATCATTCGTATTGTTTTCCTGTGTCACTGCAGGTACGTCTCAGGTCAAGTTCAACATCATAATGTGGTGACCCGGATAAGACTTTAATTCTAATTTGCATCGCATTGCTAAACAGCAGATACCTGTTTAAGGCGCGATAATGGCGTAGAAATGTTGTTATAATATAATATAAGCCAACCAATTTAATTGAAAAAACCGACCAAGTGCGAGTCAGAACCGCACACATAGGGTTCCGTACCATCATACTAGATGGCGCTAGTTTCATGTTTCAAAAACCATCATAATAGATGGCGCTTGTTTCTTCATATTTAAAAAAAAACACGTTTTTTGTAAGGAGACCCCTTATTTTTTTACTTTTTCTATATATTTTTTTTTTACAGAACTACATCATTTGTGAAAAATTCAGCTGTCTAGTTATTACGGTTCATGAAATACAGTCTGCTGAGAGACGGACAGACAAACGAACAGACGGACGGACAGCAGAGTCTTAGTATGAGGGTCCCATTTTTACCCTTTGGGTACGCAACCCTTAAAATCAGCCAAGTACGAGTCGTACTTGTGCACCGAGGGTTCCGTACCTCTACATCTATACACACAAGTATAACAATGATACCCATTCATTAGAAACAAAAAAACATCATCGCCAGCGACACAAAAATACTTAATTTCAATCAGTTCCAACTACTTAGAGCAAGTACGACTCGCACTTGGCTGGTGGGTTGTTATTATTTGTTGTTTTACTGCAGGATTGGTACTATAATCAAATCACACACATTAAGTTTCACGCTTGTATGCGATTTTTATAATGTTCAACATATAATGCGGCGTGTCAGACCGGCGGCTGTTGGTTTAGCTACGCTGTTGTGACTATAGTACCAACCACAAAGTAAAATAACTAATAATAAAAACGAGTCAAGTGTGAGTCGTAAAAATAACTCCGTAAAAATTTCAACTGTCTACCTATTACGGTTTATGAAATACAGCCCGCTGACAGACATACGGACAGCGAAGGGTTAGTAATAGGGTCCCGTTGGTCATCCTTTGGGTGCACGGATCCCTAAAAAACCGGCCAAGTGCGACTCTGGGTCACACAAACAGGGTTCCACACCAAAACTTCGTTTACCAACAGAACAAGATTTCTCAGTACACACTCTGCTCTAAGTAAATAGGGGTCTTCTTATTCTGGGCTTTGGAAATTATTATTTTTTCTGTGGGAACGGTTTTTTCATAGGTTTTTCGGTAATCTAAGCATATCTCATATTCTGTGATTTTAGGCCCAGTAGTTTCGGAGACGGGGGGGGGAATGGTAAATTTTCGCCTATCTTCTTAAATAACTTTGGGAACTGAAAGACTCTCTCATAAAGAAAGATTTTCTCATAGGTTTTTCTATAGTCTATCAGTACGCATTCGACCTTATATACTGTGATTTTTTCAAGATTTTAGGCCCAGGAGTTTCGGAGATTAGGGGGGAATGGTCAATTTTCGCCTATTTTCTTAAATAACTTTAAATATATTATATACCTTAAAGTATAATGGAAAAAAATATTTGAGATTCTCACAACCAGCCCTTTTATTTGACATGTCACACGATAAAGTTTACAAAACTTTTTTTAATTTTCTAATTTACTCCACAAAAGTCGAACCCATGTTTAAAATTCATTTTTTTACGTTACACGTGCGTCTTTGGGTCACCGACTTACATATGTGTACCAGATTTCAACTCAAGCAGTCCAGTAGTTTCCGCGTCAATTGGCTGTGACAGCCGGACAGAAAAACGCACGAGTAATCATATAATGGTTTTGTTTTTATCTTTTGAGTCACGGAACCCTAAAAATACAATGCTAAACTAAGGTGTTATTGACATTGAGTAGAAACAAGCTAATACTTACTAATATTATAAACGCGAAAGTTTGTGTGTATGGATGTATGTATGTTTGATACTCTTTCACGCAAAAACTACTGAACGTATGTGGATGAAATTTGGTAGGTAGACAGATTAGGACCTGGATTAACATATAGGCTTCTTTTATTCACGATTGTGAGTCGCTTGCGGTTCGCGTTCTGCGCACCCTCCAAGACAGTCATGGAAACTATGTTCACGCGAGCGAAGCCGCTGGCAAAAGCTAGTTACCTATACATAGAAAATAGTATAGCGAAGTGTATAATGTAATACAATAATAATTCATTTATTGTCAGACTAAAAAATCCATAAGGTACAAAATTTAAAAATCACATTAACATAAAACAATATACAAAATATAAAAAGATCACATTCATTCTTTATTAAATTCGGTAAAACAAAATAAATCAATTTAAAAACAAATGAATGAAATTAAATATAAAAACTAAACTGATTAAAAATTAATATTAAATTAGGTTGTGAAAAAAATGTTATCAAATTATATTATGTCAAAAATTAAAATGTTGGTAACAATTTTGAAATATTAAATAGGTAATATACATATTATGTGTCTTGGAAACAACCAGTTTTGCTCATACATATTTAATTACATTTACCTGCTTATATCAGCTAAACGACTGTTTACCAACCAGCTGATATCCGCTTCAACCGCAATTCCATAATAATTACGAACTTTGAACATTACTTTGTACATATTTTTTATTGACAAATATGTAAGAGATACATTGTAAGTGTTTATTTTCATTTTTCAAATCAGTTACGCTTTAACATAAAAAGGATTTTTTTGTCTTTATTTTCATGCAACTCGAAACTTACGAAGGTCGTAACAACCACATTCCAGGGCGCGCCAATATAAGCTTTATTTTATGTCCCTTTGGTCGACATATGTAACGACACGCGCAGGGCCGATAACGGAGCCCCTATGATCCCGACATAGCACTATTTTGTTAGAATAGACAAAAAGGCAGATAAGCAAAGTTCTAGATATATTTTTATTTCTATACATTCACATCAAATGAATAGATAATATCAGGTGTATAGAATCAAAGATGGTAAATTTCACAACATTTCAAAAGTTATCTTTAAAAATGGCAACACAATCTGTTCCGTGTCTATATTTACCACGAAAATTTTTTTAGTCCACTGTTATTTCAAATTGAAAATTGACTTTACAAACAAACCTAGTAAATTCCAGTGAGTTGAGTATAGTAACTTAAAATTAAAATAATAGATTTTTTTTTTCTGAAAATTTAGCACTGTGGTACGTCCACACCATCTTTGATTCTATAAACCTGATGTAATAAAATCTAAAAAAATACTCTTTTAGCATATACAGGTAGTGCTTAAAAATCTATGTTGATTGAAGAGAACTCATATTTGACGCGAGTCAGTAATTCTTGATGAAAGACACAAAAAAAAATATATGAAAAACACGAAAAAATATACTAGTACAGTAATTGTTTTCAGTATATCATTAAATTGTATTTTTATATAAGCCTGATTTTCGAACGATAGTAGAGCAGCTTCTCGCATGACGTAAAAGCTGATAGGTATTGTAGTCAGTCATTCATTGTCGCTGGAATTTTTAGAAATAAATATTATTTTAGGTAATAAATATATGTTATCGTTTGGTGATCTGGCAGGAACTACCCCTATTGATCGCGTACTAATTTTACATTACTTAGCACCTTAAGATACAATACAGCGAAGTCTTAGTAATAGGGTCTCGTTTTTACCCTTTGGGCACGGAACCCTAAAAACGCTTCCCATACAAACTTAAAATTACTACTTCTTGTAAATAGATTACATTTTCGAACTACTTTGTTTAAACAAATCTAGCCAATTTTAATATTACTATGAAAACCTTAAACCACTATTATTTAGTAACAACACTATTTTTTGAAAAATGTAATCTATTCACAAAATAAAATTTCGTGACTTGCATAAGTGTATAAAGTTTCATTAAAATTTTCATGAAGGAATAATTTTAAGTTTGTATGGGAAAGGAGTGAATACGCTCTTAAAAAAGCAAGTCTGTATCACGTAGGAAAGAACGTGACAGGTGTGTATTTTATTTTTGCTAATTGATTGGTGTCAAACAATTCAAAATATACATAAAAAAAATAAAAATACAGCCCTTATAAGGTCGGGCAGAGAGACGAACAGACAGACAGCGTAGGCATAGTAATTTGGTAAGGAACCCCAAAAAATAAATAGTTCTGGAAATTTCTGGATGATCGAGTCTCTGATAATTAGCTTTCGAACAGCAGGTCAAGTAGTGCACTTTCAATGTGACAAACAACAATCATAAAGAAGTTAGTTGCACCTCCGTGGCGTAATGGTTAAGGCATTTAGCTTCACATCAGGAGGTCGCAGGTTCCATTCCCGGCGGAGTCCATCTTTGTAAGGCTCGGTTTGATTGGTGGAAGGGCATTTTCTAAGCCCGCCTGGCTAGCTACCACCATCATATCTAAGTCTTTCTGCCCAGCATGAAGTTTAACAACATAGATGTGTTCCGGCTGAAAGGTAAGATAGCCAGTTCCCCATTGCGTTGGGGAATCTTGGTGAGCCGGCATCCATCTTCGGCATCGTCATCACTTACCATCGGGTGAGATGATGCCAAGGGCTTACCAATTGTGCATAAAAAAAGTAAATACAAAACTTTGACTAAATACAGTACAAAAAGTAATAATTGTACTAAATTGAGGCGACGACGTCACTGAATAGTTTTAAAGAAAGATTAAACAAAAACATTTTTTTAAAAACGCAAATGATACAAGCTTTTATTTGAAAAGAGTTTTTATGCCCAAAAAGCCAAACGATCGGATCAAATGAATGTAAATACACGGTTCCAAATAAAATAAAAAACCGGCCAAGTGCGGGTCGAAATCGCTCACCGAGGGTTCCGTACCACCATGTCTCTGATTAAGGAACCTTAAAAATAGTAAATCGAAAACTATAATACATCATAAAAGTATTTAAAAATCTGGTTAAGCTTGTGCCAATGGAGCCGTTTCATACGATACCCCACATGACACGGTTAACTCAATTCAAAATTTGTACCGCATAATTGATTACGTACTATAAATAAAGACTTTATTTTTTATGATTTAGTTACAAATGTATAGTTTGCAGATTTTCCCTATACTTGTTATATAAGACGGTATTACTTGCCAAATTTCATAGTTCTAAGTGAACGTAAACTACCCTATAAATTTTGATTCCCTTGAGCATCATCGGGAATACGGCTTCATTTTAAATTTCAGCTCAATCGGACTCCTGGAAATTGCTCTAAAATCGATCGCAAGAATTGAACTATACATACACACATACATACGTACAAACATTGCAAGTTAAATAAAAGCTTTTAAAAAGAATCTTGGGCAGCAGGCCTTCTACAGTGCAGTTTTAAAAACTGAAAATGAAAATTGAGATGTATTGACATTGTAATTAGTTTATTATCCTGTTTATTTACTGAATATAGTTAATTTTAATATTTTATTAATTATCTAATATTTGCAAGTTAAATAAAAGCTTTTAAAAAGAATCTTGGGCAGCAGGCGTTCTACAGTGCAGTTTTAAAAACTGAAAAAAAATGTATTGACATTTTAATTAGTTTATTAATTATACTGTTTACTTACTGACTATAGTTAATTTGACTATTTTATTAATTTCCTTATATATAATTAGTTTATTGATTATCCTGTTTATTTACTGACTATAGTTCATCATCATAGTTCAGGCCTCCCCCAAGGATTTCCACGACGACCGCGGCCGCGGTCCTGCGCCGCCCGCATCCATCGGTTTCCCGCGATTTTCACCAGGTCGTCGGTCCACCGCGTGGGAGGCCTGCCTACGCTACGTTTTCTGGTGCGCGATTGCCACTCTAGAACTTTACTGCCCCAACGGCTATAGTTAATTTGATTATTTTATTTTATTTTTTCGGGTTTATTGTTTTTTTTCTATATTTTATTAGTATAAAGATTTAACTGTATATTTAATATTTATCTTTTTTTATTCACAATTGATAAGCCCTAGGCATCATCTAACCTGATGGTAATTTTCGATGATGCCGAAGATGGAAGCGGGCATACCAAGATTCCCCAACGCAATGGGGATCCGGCTATCTTATCTTCAAGCCAGAATACATCAATGCTGTTAACAATGATGTTTGGCGGCAAGACTTAGACGGGCTATGGAAATGCGCTACCACCAACCAAACTGAGTCTTACAAGTTGATGATATCAGCTCATATACGTTCCCACCGAGGGGCTCGAGCCTACCCTGAATTAGGGCGATCGGGCTCGACTAAGAGCTGATATGATGAATACCTATTGTATAATTTTATTTTCTTTTTGTACACAATATAAACTGTTAAATAATTAATCGTTTGGCGTGCAATAAGGTCGCCACTTTAGATTACGACTTTATATTATGACGTGGTTGTGCTAGAATAATTATTTTGACAGAAATTTTAGCTGAGCCTCAACACCAGTAGATGTACCTACGTATTATGTAACGATATGAAATTGGGCAATTTTATGCCAAATGACTTTACACTTCCATAGGCTAAGCCAAGTCTGTCCAACATACGGCCCGCGGGCCACCATCCGGCCCGCAAAGGCACTTCAACTGGCCCGCGAACTAGTTAAATTTTAAGCCATCTAATGTATATTTTTATAGCGTGAAGCTACCTAGGTACCTTTATTGTCAAAAATGGCGGTCGTTCTTGTCTTGACTGCGCAACAGCCGAAATTCATAAGTTTATTTATCATCATATCAGCCGACGGATATCCACTGCTGGACATAGGCCTCCCCCAAGGATTATAATGACGACCGGTTCTGCGCTTCCCGCATCCAGCGGCTTCCCGCGACTTTCACCACGTCATCGGTCCACCGAGTGGGAGGCCTATCTACGCTACGTTTTCCGGTGCGCGGTCGTCACCGAGAACTTTACTGCCCCAACGGCCATCTGTTCTATGAATATAAGTTTATTCATACAATACGCGGATTCACCCCCATCCAGTACAAAAATATTTGATCGACTTACTATGCGCCGGGATCTATACCTATAGCTCAAAACATGACCCGGACTCGCTATTTTATCAGACAGTCATCTAAAAGGCATCCTGCGCATAGCCACTTCTAAAATATCAGCTGACATAGATGCATTGTGCAAACAAAAAATGTGTTTGTCATACAAGGTGTCAGTACCCTATGTAGGTTTTTTTTTAATTACTCTTCCTACTCTCTCTCTCTCTCTCTCTTATCGTGTGGCACAATTAACTTTGCTATCCAAGGCAGGCCCACGTCACTCGCTCGAGCAGGCGAGATGAGTACCTACACATTGGCGCGGCCTTCAGGCCGCGCTCCGCTCGTCAGCGCTATAACGCCAAACTATCGCCGCCGCAATTCGCGCGCCGCCCGTGTATGCAGTTGAACCGCTAAGTCGAGCGTCTAATACCCAAGCGTCTTGATACCCATTTTTCCGTGTATGGGAAGGAGTAGGTGAATAAATGCGTAGGTATTTTCGTTTTATAAAGGAAGTGCAATATCTGTTACGAAGTAACTAGTATCTTATCTGTGTCCAAGGGATAAGTAACTTAAGTAAATGAAAATTCACTGAAATTCATTGAAAATTCTCACCTGATGGTAAGTGACGATGATGCCGAAGATGGAAGCGGGCTCACCAAGATTCCCCAATGCAATGGAGAACTGGCTATCTTATCTCCAAGCCGGAACACATCAACCGTTTTGTTTTATTAAAAAAATACTTTACTATTTAACATTTTCTTTGGCCCGCTGCGTCTATAAAAATCCTAAAGCTGGCCCTCCACCAAACAAAGTTTGAACACCCCTGGGCTAAGGCTAATAGCTATTTGAAATTTTATACGTTTATTTACGCAAAATAATGACTATAGGTGGAACTGAACGCTTTATAATAATTGTGCCTAGATTCGCAATCAAGCATACAAATCGAAAAACCTTGTGACGCGGTACGCTGTTATTCTTCTTTCATTCGACCTTTTCTTCATTCCATCTATTTGTTCTTTTACGTATGCGCTGTCGCTGTCATCTATCTGACAGTATCATTCAAAAATCAAAAATCTTATCCTTCAATGTTTTTTAACTACTATTTGAAACTGGAACACTAATAAACTAAAACTGCAAATAAACTGAAATACTACTTTTTGAAACTGATACTTTCTTTACTCTTAGACCCATCTCGGGTAGGTACAACAAGGAACCCTTATAGTTTCGTCATGTCTGTCTGTCCGACTAGCCGTTTGTCCGCGGCCTAGCTCTTAGTAGTTAAGAGCTGAAAGGCAAAGATATTTATAATATTAACGCGGAGAGAACTGTTAAAAAAAATTTGGAAAAAAACTTATAAAGGGTACCGCCCCTACAAGTAAAGTGGGGATGTTTTTTTTCTCGTCAAACCCAGTCGTGTGGGGTATCGTTGGTTAGAGCTTAAAAAATAGTTGTCAGTCTTCTAAGACCATATTATAAATTAGAATTTTGAAACCTTTTATTTGATATAAAGAATGTAAAAAAATGGTGAAGGACCCGTTAACTGGGGGTTCTACTCATCACACTGAACAACTTTCCTCAAGGAACCCATAGATAATTCTCAAAAAAAAATTTTCGGCCCTCTATACTAAAATGCACAAAATTGGTCGACAGCTGATCGATTTGTATGAATAATAAAAAAAAACAAAATAAAACAAAAGTTGTTCAGTATGATGAGTAGAAGCCCCAGTAAACGGGACCTACACCAATTTTGTTACACCCTGTATATTTCATGTAAGTGTTTTAAAAATAACTGGTCCGCCATCTTTGGGAATCCGTTATATATTGGATTTAGAATGACCTCACTTAGCTAACCATGCAATGTCATCCAAACTAAAAGTGTATGCAAAATTTCAGCTTGATCGGAAACCGGGAAGTGGTTCTAATTCAGCTTGCAAAATTTGACCAAAACAAACATACATACAAACATTGCAAGTTAAATAAAAAAAATAGCTGGGGCTTCTACTCATCATACTGAACAATTTTTGTTCTACGACTTTGCTGAAAACGTAAAAAAAATGTTTTACTCTTCATACAAATCGATCAGCTGATCGACCCATTTTGTGCATTTTAGTATGGAGTGTCCAAATTTGTTTTTGAGAATGGACTATGGGTTCCTTGGAGAAAGTTGTTCAGTATGACGAGTGGAACCCCCAGTTAACGGGATCTACACCAATTTTGTTACACCTGTATATGTATACTTATTGATGTGTAACATCTTTGCTCTCGCTTTCCTGCAATTTGTGGGAGTGATTTCGTGAAATGGGACGGAAATGTGTAACAGGAAATGCGAACGTTTTTTAATTCTCGAAAACTAAGGTTATCATAGCCATGCAGCCTAGTGTGATGGCAAAGGCAAAGATGACATACTACTATTCGAAGGGTTCTCGGCCCGTGAATGTACGACCCGATAATTAATTAATTTCATAAGTATTTTGTCACATGTTACACATCATATGCGAGTACTGTAGGTCTCGTTTTTTTTTTATTTTTTTATTTATTTCTTTGATCTGTAGTTTGATGGCTATTGAAGTCCGAGTAGGTGTCGTTAGATTTGTCTCGATCTTGTGAGTGACATAGGATACATTTTTAACCGACTGGCCAAAAAATCGGGTTTTTAAACTTTTAATAAATTCATGTATAAATTTCTTTTAATAATTGCAGTATGGTTAAGTATATATTATGTAGGTATGCATTACTTAACTTATTATTTATATATATATGTATATTTTTTCTTTTGTTTTTATAAGTATATAGCTCGTAGACGACTGTTGAGCACCTAGACAAACCATTCAGGTTTAATGGTGCTAGATGATAATTTTTTTTTGTATTTTGTTTTAAAATTGGTAAATAAATAAAAAAAAATGTAGCTATTTAATATAATGTTGGCAAAGCCATCTATTAATAAAATTGAGAATCTTGTGACTTACAGGTTCGTATTGCAACCGCTAGGAACAGCTGGAGAGTTCCACGGAACATGTTCAGAGCTGTTCAACTGCTGGAAGCCTATGTTCTTCGTGACTGCATTTGAGAGGGAGTTGGTGGAACCCTTGGGGCTGGCGGCCCCAGGAGATGGCTCCCGCATCTGGGTAAAGAGGTCGGCCACCTGTAATGGAAGAAAGTAGGAGTGAGTAGTCCATCTTATCCTTATTTCAGCTGGAAGACCTCAACTTAGCACGATCCTAAATCACATATATCCAGCGATATCACATCAGCTCATATACGTCCCCACCGAGGGGCTCGAGCCCAATAGGATACATTTTTTTTTACCCGATTGGCCAAAAAATAGGAGTAAAGATTTTACGCAGTCGGGTTTTTATTTTTTTGTTAATTCCTAATGTTATTTCTTACAATATTTTATTTTCTAATTTGAAAACAAAACAAATTGCATACTAATGGATACATTGCGGCTAAACAAATGTTTATTTCCATTCATTTGTTTTCATTGCGACCGGACTTGCTAATTGAAACCTTGACTCTGCACAGTATAGATAGGTTCTAGTAAGGTAACTTTTTTTTACCAAAGTAACCAATGTAGCTCACAGAGTCGTTAAACTGAAGTGACAGTGGGCAGGGCACATAGCTCGTAGAACATATGACCGTCGGGGCAGTAAAGTTCTCGAGTGGCGACCGCGCACCGGAAAACGTAGCGAAGGAAATCCTCGCACGCGGTGGACCGACAACCTGGTGAAGATCACGGGAAGCCGCTGGATGCGGGCAGCGTAAGACCAGTCGTCGTGGAAATGCTCGAGGGAGGCCTTTGTTCAGCAGTGGACGTTTTTCGGCTGATATGATGATGATGATGAGGGTAACTGACTTCTCGTTCTCATGGTCCATCCAACTGCTTGGCTCTACTACAGTCTAAAGAATCTATACAACGTTCAACGAATATGTCTAGACAGGGCAATTGTGCTGGAACCAAGGGGCGACTTAGGGGCACACCCACACCCCGGATACTGCATACAAATGGTCGTGAAATGACATTTCTAATACACACACACACACGCACACACACACACACACACAAACACACACACACATAAAACACTCCTATTGCACATGCACCCAAACTTGAACTATTGATTTTATGTATTTATTAGTTTTACTATAAATATTGTTTTAAAAATTGTTTTAATTTGTTTTAAATTGTCGTTTAAATTTATGTGCTACAGTGACTTGTTACTTGGTTCTTTTTGTGTCAATGATTTGGTGGGATGAGCATTATTACCTATCCTATAACACAGGGTTTTTCCCTTTTTTAGGAGGTAAAATCTTCACCCATTGTTTTATTTTGTCAGCTATGTACTTGAATAAATTATTATTATTATATTATTAAAACCAAATGACGGAGCAAACCAAATTACGGCGAAATCCCATACGTTCGAGAACCAAACTGTTACCAATCTGTATCAATATGGGTGACGGGGGGTGAGGTCGCAATCTAGAGAGCGGCAGGGAGTGTCCATAATGTATGTTAGTACTAATATAATTATATACTTTGCCAGAGTTGAGCAGTGACTAGTGACGTCGGCTTTGATGTAAACATCAACTGAGTTCGACCACTGTATGGATTACATAGATTACTCTACATAGCGCTTTTTCTCATTACTCTTATCATCATATCAGCTCATATACGTCCCCATAGAGGGGCTCGAGCCTACCCTGAATTAGAGCGATCGGGCCTTAGTCGACCAGCTAGACCAGTAGCTTAGGCCCAGTGCAGGTTGGTCGACTTCACACACAACCTGTGAGTTTCTTCGCAGGCGTGTGCAGGTTCCCTCACGATGTTTTCCTTCACCGTAAGAGCGTCGGATAAACGTACATATGAAATATAAATTCGATATCACATTGGTACGTGGCAGGATTCGCACCACGATCTACCGGACTCTCAAACATGGCAGGCTAGTTTTTTTTATGCACCCCAATAATATGGGTTTAAAATTAAGGGTTTGCTGAGAAGAAAATGAAATAATTAAAATTTTCAAACAAAACCTAGTACTTAAAGGTTTTTAGGTCTTTCGAAATGAGCTTATTTAAAATATTTAATAAGATCGTTGCTTGCTTGGATCGTCATGTGTTGACTGTACTGGGCAGGACTGTTATATGTTGAAAAAAATATTTTTAACCACAATGGGTAACCCCTTTAGCTAAACAAACCTATTTTACTGAATCTCAGTGACAGTACTGTGCCTAGCTTGTACTGTGCCGACAAATATACTGTCAATAAGTATTGACGTCACATCACACTGCAGGACATGCGGTTTGATATTAGTACACACAGTGCCTCTCAACTACAGCCTTGTGTGTTCTACCATGTAATTAATAATTTTAAACAAAAAAAACGACTTAAAACGCACAACGGACTTAACTGGTCGCCACTACGGTTTTCGAAGGTTCCCCTCGATTTGTCTAGGATTCCATTATCAGATCCAGGTTTCCTTATCATGGTACCACCCTT
The DNA here is from genome assembly GCA_947284805.1 of Coleophora flavipennella. NCBI lineage: Eukaryota > Metazoa > Arthropoda > Insecta > Lepidoptera > Coleophoridae > Coleophora > Coleophora flavipennella. The sequence goes on from OX369253.1 coordinate 4,890,758, forward strand.
GGGATATCTCCTTTCCAACAAAAATAGAATCATCAAAATCGGTTCATAAACGACGAAGTTATCCGCGAACACACATTAAAAAAATATATACGGTCGAATTGAGAAACCTCCTCCTTTTTATGAAGTCGGTAAAAATTTTATTATTTATTTTATTTTTATTAAAAATTTGAGTGCGTTTGACTGCAACTCACCTGATGGTAAGTGATGATAAGTAAAAAAGTAAAAACAAGCTTTTATAAATCGTTGATAAGCCCTTGTGATCAATTATCTCACTTCCTCCTCACTCCTCAATGCCATATAGACCTGGCTCGGAGGAAATAATATTTGCTACCTCATCCCCATGATAGAATATTATACCTCTTTTTACTCTAAAAGCTTTATTTACTCTAAACCAGCTATACTCAAAGCACACCCCGTACACTTCATACAACGGGCTAGAAATGACATTTCAAAAAAGGAATGACGGAACAAACATTATGGCGGCGAAATCCTATACGTTCGACAACCAAACTGTAACCAATCTGAATCAATCTGGGTGACGAGGTGGTGAGGACGCAATCTAGAGAGCGGCAGGGAGTGTCCATACTGTATTTTAGTACTTATATACTTAGTTAGTAATATATATACTTTGCTAAAAGGGTGCTCCGCGGAGCCCTAGGGCAAAGAATAAAGACTATTTACTACGTAAGAGAAGGTTAACTCCGCAAAATCATTTAAATGAATGCCGACTCTTGCTACGACACTATAAAGTGCAAATTCAGGTCGCACAGCGCTAATTCCCTAGTTATATTCACCTACAAGTTGCCTCTCTTTCTATGGCGTAATTCTTATCTCTTCTGACTACTGAATTTGCCTCAGGCGTAGGTACATTTTCATACAAGGTGGAGTGCGACAAGCCTGCGTAGGGCTAGACATAAACATACATACACACATACACTCGAAAAACATAACCCTCCTTCTAGCGCAGTCAGGTAAAAAACGTTCTGAGTCATAAACTAGCCGAGATAATGATAACCCAACCAATTTAATTTAAAAACCCGACCACATAAAAAGAAATACTCTCTTTTTGGTCCCACATACTCGTAAGTATAGGAGATGTCGACTGTACTGTGTTGATATTGAAGCGCTGATTGTGCTAATGACAATAAACTAGCTGGTGTTCAGTGAGATCAACACGAAACACGTGTCACTGAACATAACTCATGCATGACAAAGGGGTTTGAAAGTTTTTGTATGGAGACTGGTATAGTACCTATAGTCCGCCATTTTCAAAACAGCGTCGCACAACTAAACCTATACGTTTGAATAGAGGACATTTAGACAAACAAAAAATATCATTTAGCACTATATCCTAAAACTTCATTTTTTTTTATTAAAAAAAAAACGTTATGGAAACAATTGGCCTTAGAGAAATAAAATGATAATATTTCGAGTCATTCTGCAATTTAATGTCCAGTTATCTCCGTAATGTGACGTTTTAGGACCTTCTGCTGAATTTCTAATTTGTTTTTTTTTGTTGGTCTATGTATATCCCATATCCAAATAAGTAGGTTTTATCGTACGACACAATTTTGACAAAAAAATAAAATGCATTATTCCAATAATTTTCAAACCTCTTTAGTGCAGTTAATAGTGGCCCTATACAGACTATATTACTTCTTACCTTCGAGCGACGAAGGAACAAGGTTATGTGATCGTCGAAAAAACTGACTACCTATACCTACGAGATTTTGACAAAAATGCACTCTACATCACATATCGACGCCAAAAAACAGTTCTAGAAAAAAATATGTGTATGTGTTTTGACGAAAAGCACTCTATATCACTTATAGAGCCCAAGTATTTTGACGAAAATACACTCTGCATTACTTATAGAGGCCAAAAAAGTGTTCTAGAAAAAAGGATGTGTGTGTGTTTTGACGAAAATGCACTCTACATCACTTATAGATAGAGGCCAAAAAAGTGTTCTAGAAAAAAGGATGTGTGTGTGTTTTGACGAAAATGCACTCTACATCACTTATAGATAGAGGCCAAAAAAGTGTTCTAGAAAAAAGGATGTGTGTGTGTTTTGACGAAAATGCACTCTACATCACTTATAGAGGCCAAAAAGTGTTCTAGAAAAAAGTATGTGTGTGTGTTTTGACGAAAATGCACTCTATATTAGATGCAAAAAGGTGTTTAAGAAAAAAATTGTGTTGTGTTTTTCCACAAAATGGTGCTCCGATTATTTATCAAATTTACGCAAACGAGATCTATAATACTAGGCCTACGTCTTCCGGTGCGCGATCCCCACTCGAGTACTCTACTGCCCAAACGGCAATCTGTTCTTAGAGAGATCAGCGTCAAATATTTTAAGCGGTATAATTATTATTTTTCTATTTGTTAAAGTTTAGCCGTACGAAGCCCTCAAAAGTATACGTTTTACATAACGCTTTTTTTTTCGGAATGCCCTTTGGGATCTCGAGGATGACATAAAAGACGTTCATCGAATTCAGGGCAAAAAATCTCAATACCTAAGTTAGTGAGTGAAATTTACAACATTGTAAACGAAGACACTTTGTAATCACACCTTTACATTATTGTAAAGAGACGCTTTGTGATCACACCTTTACATCATTATAAAAAAGACACTTTGTGATCACACCTTTACAACATTGTAAATAAGACACTTTGTGATCACACCTTTACAACATTGTAAACAAGACACTTTGTGATCACACCTTTACAACATTGTAAACAAGACACTTTGTGATCACACCTTTACAACATTGTAAACAAGACACTTTGTAGTCTTACTGTTGTGGATCAGTGGACTGTATATTAAGGTCGAAATGAAACAATAGGATCGAGTTCAAGTTCGCAATAACCACACAACAACTTTATTATCAATGCTCTATTTACATACTAAATCTGCGCCTCCCAACTAGTTAGAGTCTAAGTGAGCACACGTTTTCTCAGTGCGTCCCTGTCCCGCGCCGCGTCTGTCTCGCTCGCTCTTTGACGCCCTCGGAACTGGCGGTGATCTCAGTGACGCGGTGCTCGGTGGCGTCCTGTTTGGCTCGCTGTCCGTAACATCTCTCCCCCCGGCGCAGCTTGCGTAGCCTTCCTCTTTCACCAGGACGGCGAGCTTGCTGACTGGACGACGGAAGATGCCGGTTCTTGTTCTGACGTCGGCGATCCGTACTTCGCCGTCCGGCCCGGCGTAGACTCGTTCGACGTGCCCCAAGGGCCAGACGTTGCGTGGCAGTGTGTGATCTACTACCACCACGATGTCGCCCTTGTTCAGCGCCCGGTGATGACTCGCCGGCTCGCCTCTCGGTACCAGGGTCGGCAGGTACTCGCGAAGCCAACGTCGCCAGAAATGATCGGCGAGCGCCTGGCTAGCTCTCCATGTCCGTCGATCTGCTGTTTCGCAGGGACCAGTCGTCGGCAGCCCCGTCGATGATCCTAGCAGGAAGTGGTTGGGCGTGAGCGCCTCTGGGTCTCGCGGGTTCACGCTCACGTGGGTCAGAGGACGAGCGTTGATAGTGTGCTCGGCCTCCGTGAGCACGGTCTGCAGCACCTCGTCCGACGGTATCTTTTCCTGTAGTGTCGCTCGCAGGGCTGTCTTAACCGAGCGCACCATGCGCTCCCAGGAGCCGCCTTGGTTCGGAGCGCCGGGAGCTATGTAACGCCACTCCATCCGGTGTTTCAGGCCTTCGTCCCGCAGGACTGGCACCCACTCGGAGTAGGCTCGCCTCAGCTCGTGGTCTGCCCCTCGGAAGTTGGTCGCGTTGTCCGAGTGCATGACACGTGGCCATCCTCTGCGTGCTGCCATCCGTCGCAGTGCCATCAGCGCGGAGTCGGTCGACAGTGACGGTACGACCTCGATGTGCACTGCTCTCATGGTGAGGCACGTAAAGAGCGCCCCCCACCTCTTTTCTCTGCGGCGTCCCACTTTCACGGTCATCGGCCCGAAGTAGTCAATGCCACAGTTGGTGAACGGGCGGTGGAACGGATCTAAGCGGGCTCGTGGTAGGTCTCCGATGGCTGGCGTCTGTGGTTTCGCCTTGCGCACCCGGCAGAGGGCACACCGGTGCTCGATTGCTCGTACTGTAGGCCGCAGATGGACTATCCAATAGCGCTGCCGCAGATCATTTGTCACGCGTTCTCTGTTAGCGTGGCCGGCGGCGCAGTGTTCTCGCAGCACGATGAGTTTGGTGAGGTGGTGGCGGCCGTCTAAGATAATGGGCCGCTTCAGCTCGTCCGGGGCGTCGGCAGCTCCAATGCGGCCTCGCACTCGCAGGACGCCGTCGTCCAATACTGGGTCCAGCTTGTAGAGACGGCTCGATCTGGGCAGGCGGCGGCCCGCCTTTAGCCGTTCTAGCTCCTCGGCGAAGCTGTGCTGTGCTCTCTTCCAGAGCTCTCGCTCGGCTCGTTCGATGTGCCGTAGTTCCATGCGCGTGGCTCGGCGCCGGCAAAGGTCAGTGAATGCCAGCGCGCGCGCGGCAGCCCGCACCAGCGTCTCGTACTTTGAGAAGCGAGTAGGCTCGGGTAGCCAGTCGGTGTGTCTCTTAGCTGGCTCGGTGATGTGTAGGACTTCTTCCTGGTAATCCGCGGTTCCTCGTTCAGCGGGCCAGCTCTCCTCGGGCTCGTGGAGGAAGCTGGGGCCCTGGAACCAACGCTCGTTCCGGTGGATGGGCGTGCGACTGTGCCTTGTGGCGTCGTCAGCCACGTTGTGCTCCGTAGGTAGCCAGCGCCACTCATCTTTGTGTGAGAGCTCAGCCAGCTCACCCAGGCGGTGTGCGACGAAAGGGGTGTACCGTCGCGCGTCGTGTCGCACCCAATGGACTACTGTCGCTGAGTCGGTCCAATAGACGGTGCGATAGATCTTAACACGATGCTCCTTCTTGATAGTGTCAGCCAGTCGTGCGCCGATGACAGCGGCCTGTAGTTCTAGGCGCGGGATGCTCTGCGCGCGCCGCGGTGCCACTTTCGCTTTGCCGGCGATCAGAGTGACGGAAATGCTCCCGTCGCGGTGAGTGACTCTCCAGTAGGCCACGGTCGCGTAGGCCTGCTCGCTCGCGTCGCACAGGATGTGAAGCTCTATGCGGTCGTAGTTCCCGAGCGCATAGCAGCGGCGTAGCCGTAGCTGTGCTACGTCTGCCAGCTGTCTCAGCCAGCTCGTGAAGAGTTCGGCTTCTTCTGGAGGTATCGGTTCGTCCCATGTGGTCTGGAGGCGCCACAGGTTCTGCAGGATGATCTTGGCTCGTATTGTGTAGTGGCTCAGCAGCCCCAGAGGGTCGTAGATGGACATGACCGCGCTTAGGGCTTCTCTTTTCGTGGGTGCGCGGGACTGCATGTGCACCTCGGCTGGGACTCGGTTCATGGAGGTATTGAACCCCAGCTCATCTCGGTCGGCGTCCCAGTGAAGCCCAAGGATCTTGGTCGCTACGTCCTCGGTTCCCAGCTGAGAAGGCGTGGTCGATCGTAGCTCTCGCGGGACGTCGCGCAGCACGCCGTCGTGGCTGGCGTTCCACTTGCGCAGCGTGAAGCCAGCAGCCGCGTGCACCTCACTTATCTCGGCAATGGTGAGGCGGGCCTCCTCTTCGCTGTCGTAGCTGTCCACCAGGTCATCCATGTAGTGGCTTCTCGTGATGGCCTCCAGCGCGCGCGGATGTGTCTGCGCGTGTTGCTGTGCGTTGTAGTTTCGCACAGTATGCGCCATGAACGGAGAGCTCGCTGCGCCGAAGATCATGCTCGTCATCTTGTAATGGAGGGGTGGCTTCGTTCTATCCCTGCCTCTCCACAGAAACAGCTGAGCTGGTTGATCTTCAGGGCGGATCTTCACTCTGAGGAACATCTCTTGGATGTCCGCGGTCACTGCGACTGGTTTTTCTCGGAACCGGAATACGATGCCCTGCAGTGAGGTCAGCAGGTCCGGTCCCTCTAAGAGCTGGTCGTTCAGGCTGGTCTCGCAGCTTCGAGCGGCCGCGTCAAACACGAGTCGCCATTTGCCTGGCTTGTTTGGGTTCTGCACGGCGAAGTGCGGCAGATACCAGCAGACGCGGCTTTCTCTCTCGGTGCCGTCGCACGGCGCTGCGTAGCCTTTCTCCAGTAGGTGGTTGACTTGTGCGGTGTAATCTCGTTCAAATTCAGGGGATGCATCCATTTTCTCCTCCAGTTTTCTTAGGCGCCGCTCTGCAGCCTTGTAGCTGGGTGGCATGGTGACGTGATCGTATCGCCACGGTAGGCCAGCTTCGTATCCACCGTCGATTTTCCGCAGCGTGCTTTCCACAATGCTCTTTGCGCGCTGGTCATCCTTATTGACGCGCAGTTTGTGTGAGACGCCCAGTGAGTCGATGCTGAAGTGCTTCTCCACTAAGTCATGAAGCTGTTGGTCGCGCCTATCGGGCGCGTAGATATGCAGCACGTCCTCGCTGCTGCTAACCAGGCTGCGTGGCATCGTTCCGTGTATCACCCAGCCGAGTTTAGTTCGTGACGCGGCAGGTTGTCCAGGGGCTCCGATCCTTAGCTCGCGGGATACGATCATCTCCCAGTGGTCGGTGCCGATCAGGATTCGTGGGCGTGCCTGGTGATAGCACACCTCGTCCTGCAGTAGGTCGCGCAGGTGTTCGTGTTGAAGCAGAGTTCTGGGTATCGTCTGCTGATGGAGCGTGAGGTTCTTCACGGTGCGTGCTCGTACTGGATGAGAGGCGTTCTCGTTCTTCCCCCGTACTTGGATAGCGACGTTCTTGCTGTTCTCTTCGCTCTGAGTCATGTTGACCCCGTGTAGGTGCAGGGGTTGAGAGGGTCCTTCTGCACCCACGGATCTCGCGAGCTCTTCGTCGATCAGGGTCACTGTCGCGCCCTCATCCAGCAGGGCGTAGGTCTGAGCTTCTCCTCGTGGTCCGGAGATGGTCACAGGGCACGTCTTCAGTAAGGCAGATCGTGTGCTAGTGGCGAATGAGGTAGCCACGGATAGCACTGCCTCATTGGTGTTTGGAGGCGCTGAGTTCGTAGCAGCGCTGGAGCTGGGACTGGCTGTAGTCGGCTGTTCATTTTCGTGTAGCGAAGGGTGATGCGGTCGGCGGCACTGGTTTATGCCGCACGGCTTGGCTCTGCAGAAGTTGCGTCGATGTCTCTTCGCTATGCATTTGAAGCACAGCCCCTTCTCTCGTACGAAGTCCCAGCGCTTATCGATCGTTAGCGCCTTGTAGGACGGGCACCGCGTGAGTGGGTGTGCTTGTTCGCAGCTCAGACATTTCTCGGTCTGCTCCTCCGTTGTCTCCGTTGTAGTGTAGACGGCGGTCGTCCTCTTCCTGACACCGCTCTGATTTGTAGCGGGCACACGCGTAGCGGCCGATGGACGCGCAGGCACGGCGGTCGACGATGGGGCGTAGGTGTATTTTAGCGCCCGGTCTGCCTCGCGTATGAGGAAGCGAGACAGCTTGATAATTTCCGCATCGGAGGTGCCTTCATGTTCGTCGGCGTAATCACACCACCGTGATTTGACGTGGGGGCTCAGCTTGTCCAGCACCTCGCGTACCAACATCGGGTTGTGCAGATAGCCCCGTCGGTCGATAGTCTGGAGCACACAGACTACGTTCTGTAGCCGGATCGCGAAGTGATTCAGGTCGGTCGCTGACGCTCCAGGCCTCGGCAGCTTCCTTAGATCTTCGAAAGCACGATCGATGATTGCTTCGGGGCGCCCGAAGCATTGTTCGAGTGTCTTCATGATGACCCCAGGGTCAGTGGCCGTATGAAGTAAGGCAGCCACTGCGTCGCGGGCCTCTCCCTTGAGGCAGCTCCGCAGCCGTAGTAGTTGCTCTCCGGCTGGTAGTTCGTACATGTTCACGAAGTCCCTTACTGCTGCTTTGAATGGCAGCCATTCGTTCGGCGCGCCGGAGAATGTCGGCAGGTCAGTCATTGGGCGTGGTCGAGCCCTGTTCATTTTGCGCAGTTCGTGCGCCAGCTGAGCGATGTCGCTTTTTCTGTTTTCAGGCGACGGGCTACGGCGCTGCTCTCGGTCCATCAGCGGCTCCCCCCGTACTGGCTCCGCGTTCGCTTCAAGAGGTTGTTTCTCCAGCCAGTCGGTCACCCTGTCGCGGTGATCGTGTGACGGGCGTGCGTCGCCGTCATGAAGGCTGTCCCGTTCCTCGTTCTCCTCTTCTTGAAGGGATGCGACTTCGACGGCTAGCCGCTGCTTGACTAGTTCCGCTTCCAAATCCAACTTCCTTTTCTCGATCTCGAGCAGCTTCTCCTTGGCGGCGAGTTCGGCGCGTCGCTGTCGAGAAGCAACGCTCATGTTGGAGCGCTGCGAGCGTGCCGATGAATGACTTGCTGCTCTGCTGATTTGCCGTGTATGTGCGACAGCCGTATCCGTGGTAGTAGTCACTGGTAATCCCGTTCCGTAGGTTGTAGGTGGCAGCTGGTCAGTTTGGATGTTCGTTGCGGCAGGCGACTCAGGCGGGTTCAGCGAGAGACGTCGCCTCCGCTCTGCTTCGATGCGTTCTGCTTCGATTTGTTCCGGCAGCTCCATCTTGTCAGCTTGGCTTCTTGTCACAACCATCTCGTTCGTTCGTAGTCGTTCGTGCAGGTGGATTCACGTTCAAATCTCGTTCGTTGTCGTTCGTGCAGGTGGATTCACGTTCAAATCCGGCTCGTGCAGGACCAGATAAACTGTTGTGGATCAGTGGACTGTATATTAAGGTCGAAATGAAACAATAGGATCGAGTTCAAGTTCGCAATAACCACACAACAACTTTATTATCAATGCTCTATTTACATACTAAATCTGCGCCTCCCAACTAGTTAGAGTCTAAGTGAGCACACGTTTTCTCAGTGCGTCCCTGTCCCGCGCCGCGTCTGTCTCGCTCGCTCTTTGACGCCCTCGGAACTGGCGGTGATCTCAGTGACGCGGTGCTCGGTGGCGTCCTGTTTGGCTCGCTGTCCGTAACACTTACCTTTACCACATTGTAAACAAGACACTTTGTGGTCACACCTTACCAGCTTTGTAATTGTGATCACACCTTTACAAGATTGTAAACAAGACATTTTGTGATTACACCAAATAACATAGCATAACGATAAACGACTGGGTGCCAATGCCAAGAAGCGATATCTGTTTACAATTAATTTATACTAGCGTTTGCCCGCGGCTTCACCCGCCACCATTTTTTGGGAGTGGCTTGGAGTTTCATGAGCGTGAAGATGAGTTTTCTCTAGATCCTCCGGTAACTAATTCGGGCTAAGCTATATATAAATATATAAGTCTATGTCACTCCCACCCTCTAAATTATCTGTGCAAAATATAAAGCGTGGAAATTAGTTTTCTCCAGATCCCTCGGAAACTATACAGGTTATAACAAAATTTGTGTAGGACCCATTAACGGGAGTTCTACTCATCATACTGAACAACTTTCCCAAAGGAACCCATAGTCAATTCTCAAAAAAAAATTCAGACCTTCCATACAAAAGCACAAAATTAGTCGATCAGCTGGTCGATGTGTATGAAAAATTATTTTTTTGGCGATTTCAGTTGTTCAGTACGATGAGTAGAAGTCCCAGTTAACGGGACCTACACTGTAGGAACGGATGTGTTCCTACTCTCGAGAATAAAGGGAGATATCTCCGCCAGGCGAGGTGTTGTGCCTGGGGTCCGGCCGTGGACCAACCGTGTATGGCTGGTGCTTGTATATATGCTTATGAGCAAGGAAATGTTGATAGTGCGTTGTAGATGCTTTGTTAATAGCCTTCTTGCGATGATGGTGTCATCTATCGAGGTGAAGATGCAACTCTCCATATAGTTTGATCGATGGTTCACTCTTGAGCTGAGGTATGTAGTTGTTAGTGGCGGGTACTGCAGATGTCGCCACATTACTCCCCTTCCGAGACCGGAGGTCGATATCCATATTGAGTTGGCAGTCCAATGTTGCGGTGCGGCGGAGCGACGATACGCGTCGCGATGCGGCGTCTGCGGTGAGTCGAGACGCCAGGCCAATGTTGCTCTACTCGACTCCACGGTGAGTCGGGACGAGGAGGTGGTTCAGGCGTACGGTGCAAGGGAAGCAGGTTACGTGGAGCGCGTGCTCTACAGCGTGTGCTGCCGATAACTTGCTGCCTGAAGAGTGAAGCTGCAGGTCCGTGGAGTTTTTGATGCTGCGTCGACGGCTGATGAGGCTTCGAAGTGAAGTGCAGGGCCAGGAAGCTCGATATGACGGCTGCGATGGTCCTGGTAAACTTCGCATTGGACTGCTATGCTGCTGTTGGCTTGCTTTACCGGCTGGAGGGCTGTTGAGGAGTTGTTGCCGAAGGTGCGTCAATGTTCAGCGTCGGGTCACCAATGTAGGAACGGATGTGCTCCTACATGACGAGAATAAAGAGAGATATCTCCGCCAGGCGAGGTGTTGTGCCTGGGGTCCGGCCGTGGACCAACCGTGTATGGCTGGTGCTTGTATATATGCTTATGAGCAAGGAAATGTTGATAGTGCGTTGTAGATGCTTTGTTAATAGCCTTCTTGCGATGATGGTGTCATCTATCGAGGTGAAGATGCAACTCTCCATATAGTTTGATCGATGGTTCACTCTTGAGCTGAGGTATGTAGTTGTTAGTGGCGGGTACTGCAGATGTCGCCACAACACAAATTTTGTTACATCCTGTATAGGGCTATGCTGTTGCGCGAGCCGCGGCTCGCGAGCGTAGACAGGACTTTACTCCAGATCCCTCGGGAACTATATCGGGCTATTCCAATTAGCAGTCTATATTCCCTATTTACCACCTCAACTATTTCTATGCAAAAAATTGCGACGGCGACTCACGCGGGCGAGGCTGGAAATATGCTTATTATAAGTCTGTGTCATTTCTCACCCCCCCCAAACATATCTGTGCAAAAATCACAACATCCATTGCTCCGTTGCGATGTTAATGAAAAAAACCAAAAAAAATGTATTTCCTTCAGTTCCCTCAGGTACCGTATCGGACTATGTATGGACTTAGTATCCACAGACGAAATACAGTCCATAATCAGAGGTCTTAAACCTAAAAAAGCCCCCGGAGCAGATGGAATTTCTAACCAAGCCCTAAAACACAACCCGGAACAGTTACTTGCACTGCTAGATATAATTTTCAACGCCTGCTTTGACCACTGTTACTTCCCGACAGCATGGAAGGAAGCGATGGTGGTAGGTATCCCAAAGCCAGGCAAACCTTTAAACGTCCCCTCTTACCACCGCCTCATAAGTCTCCTCAAGACCATGGGGAAAATACTCGAAAGAGTTTTACTCACTCAAATAAAGAGGCATATCTTCCCGCCCGAAAAATTCCCCCTCATAATTAACCACCAGTTTGGGTTTCGAGCCAAGCACTCGTGCGCACAACAAGTCCACCGGATAGTAGAATACATACTGGACGGATTTTATCCCAGACGCGAGAAGACAGTCGCAGTCTTCTTCGACGTAGCTAAGGCCTTCGACAAGGTCTGGCATGCGGGACTTGTATACAAACTCTACCACCTGGACCTACTCGTACCCGACCGACTCGTACGTATAGTGGAGTGCTACCTTCTGATTTAGACACGAAGGGGTACTTTCCTTTCCGCGTCCCATTAAAGCCGGGGTCCTTCAAGGATCCGTACTCTCCCCGACCCTGTACACCACCTGTACACTGTGTACACCAATGACATCCCCATCCAAAAGCAAAGCAAATCAAGGCAAACAGTACAGCTTTCCCTCTTTACGGACGACACTGCCCTCTACGTGAAGGGGCCGTTTCTATCACCACTAATAGAAAAACTACAAAGCTCAGTTAACGAGCTAGGTAAATGGTTTATAGGAAATGGAGAATCGAAGTTAACCCGAGCAAATGCCCCGCGGTCCGCTTCGACTACCATCGTAGGATTTATTACCCCGAAGAGTCGATCCGTATGCTAGGCATACCTCTGTCCCACAGCCAAATACTTAGGAGTCACTCTCGACCCCCAACTCCACTTTGGACCCCACATCAAAAAAGTGACTCGAAACACCCACTTTTATCTGGGCAGGCTTAACGGCGTGCTAGGTAGGCATAGCAAAATGTTCCCCTCAAATAGGCGAACACTCTTTAAGGTTTGCATCCGACCGGTAATGACATACGCGGCCCCCGGTCTTTGCGCAAGCATGTCCAACAAACATGGATACCGATCCAAACTGTCCAAAGCATATTCTGCAGTAGAGCGCTTAACGCCCAATAGTGCGTCAGAAACGCAGACCTACATCGAGACATTGACATACCGACTACCCAACAGTTTACTAAAGGCCTCTCCGAGAACTTCTTCAAGTCTTCGGAGACGCATCCCAATCCGTTAATTCAAGAGGCAGCGGACTATTCCCCACCTCTCGAACTATCTAGTTTTATGGTCCGTAGACACGTACTGTCTGATCCTCCCGATCAACTTTTAGCTGACCTGAACTGTTTCTTGGCAGCTCAGGGAGGAACCGATAGTGTCAATTCTTAAATGACACAATCCCCCTCACTAGCACATTAAATGAGAATCACCAAGCGAGCGCTCCCATCAGGAGCTCTCCGCACTGTCCCCTTGGCGTTTATTTTTTCGCACCTCTCCCCCCACCCCTTCCTAGGGGAGGGCGTCGCTCCGATTGGCTTTCAAGGCAGCCTAGCTGCCAAAGCTACAGGGATTGTTAGTTGGTAGTGCGGTCCTGGGCCGGTGTATATTACTATCATGTACTTTAGGTATATATGTGTATTTATGCATATACGAGCGCAGGGCTGTGAGTCTTACATAACCAGTACAGCCGGCTGTATTGGTATGCATAAACACATTTATCCTCCTCCCTCCACCGTTACCGAGGGGAACAAAAAAAGGCTACGCGCATGTCAAATTTCACCAAGATAGGTTGAGGTGTTAAAGCGTAAAGAGGTAACAAACAAACAAACTTCACATTTATAATTTTAGTAATTAATTAAGGTCAATAAGGATAAACAATACTGGAAACCACCAACAACGGCATGCCTACAATTTAAATCTATGACATTGACAATCTTTTAAATACCTACCTATCTGTACTAAATGGCATTGATGCACCATGATGATCGTACAAAACGCACACAATAAGCATGTATTTTATAGCTACCTGTTATCACTGCAAAGTGTCAGTTAGCGTTTTAATAGTGCTCAGTCACCGTATTACGATATGGCTTACAGTAGCGCAACGCCTTTGATGTCGCACGACACAGTCACCGGCGTAGGTATTAGCAGCAGTAGTAGCCTGTAAACTCGCGGAGTTTGCCATGCTGTGCCCCGCCGCCCGCTGCCCCGCAAGTACCCTTCCGTCAAGTATATTCGTTGCGCTACTGTAAGCCACTATATTGTAATACTGTGGCCCAGTCAGTCTGTCAGCCACTATACCTACATTAGACAGCGTTCATTTTTACTGATACTAACTGAAGATCAGAAATAAAGTGTGTTGCCAATGGTGACTTACGGAACTGAGACATGATCGCTAACTATGGGCCTTATGAGAAGTCTCAAGGTCACCCAAAGGGCAATGGCGCGTGCTATGCTCGAAGTTTCTCTGCGTAATCGAATCAGAAACGAGGAGATCCGCAGGGGAGAACTGACTATCTTATCTTTAAGCCGGAACACATCAATGTTGTTAACACTGATGTTTGGCGGCAAGACTTAGATAAGATGGTGGTAGCTAGCCAGGTGGGCTTAGAAAATGCAGCACCCAACCAAACCGAGTCTTACAAGTTGACCCCACCGGGAATCGAACCCGCGACCTCCTGGTGTGAAGCGAATGGACTAACCATTACGCCACGGAGGCGGTTAAAAGTTTTTTAGTTTTTTGACAAATATACACACTTAATGGCGATGAATATTATGACGAAACACACTTTCCCGAAAAACCTTTGGTCAATTCGCAATTTGTCAATACACTTCGTCTGGTCATTGGTCATCCACTGGTCATTTTGTCACTTACCATGATGATGCCAACTGCATTTTTATCCGACTGGCCAAAAAATAGGGGATAAGTATTTATGCAGTCGGGTTTTTGATTTTCAATTAATTCCTAACGTTAAGTACTTACCTATTATATTAGTCAACTAGCCGACCGCCCGCGGCTAAGCCCGCGTTGTTTTTGGTTCCTAATATTAGTAACTATAGCTTTTGCCCGCGACTTCGCCCGCGTGGACATCGTTTTTATGACTGTCTTATTGGGTGAGTGGTGCGCGAGCCGTAAGCGGCTCGCGAGCGCGGACATGAGTTTTCCTCAGATCCCTCAGGAACAATATCGGGCTATTCTGATTAGAAGTCTATGTCACGTCCCACCCCCTCAACCAATTCTATACACATACCACTTCAGTCCGTAGCTCCGTTGCGACGCTGACGTGCCCGAGCGCGGAAATGAGTTTTCCCCAGATCCCGCAGGAACCATGTCAGCATATGCTATTTAGTAAATTATGTCATTTGCCACCCCCTCAGTCATCTATCTCTGTGAAAAAAATCACAGCAATCCATTGTTCCGTTGCAATGTTAAAGAAACTAACCAAAAAAAAAGAGCATATTTTCAGTTCCCTCAGGAACTGCATAGGACTTTTCTATTTTAATGGGATAAAAAGTAGCATATGTCCTTCCCAGTGACACAGGCTACCTGCTTGCCAAATTTCATCAGGATTGGTTAAGGTGTTGAAGCGTGAAAAGGTAACAAACGAACACCTTTTCACATTTAAGGATGAGTAAGTATTACAAAATTCTCTTTATCACTGGACAGTTATGTATCACAGACCAAGTCATCTATGACGGACATATCATTCGCCCCACTCCAAATTAGCTCAGGATTTTTTTTACGAAAACTTGGGTGTAGTACTACTGGACATTTATAAAACAACATCCCAGTTACATTAATTTTGATTATTAGGGTTCCGGAGTCAACAAGGTAACAACAACACGCTGACAAAGTGGTACAATAAAATATAGAAGAAAAAAAAAATTAGGTTAGCTCCCTTACAAGTAAAGAAGGGGTGATTTTTTTTTTTCGTTGACGTACACTATCTTGTATCTTTGAATAGGTATCTTAAAACTATTAAGGGTTTCCAAGAAAGAGTTCAATCGACGAATCCAACTCGGCTGGGCAGCGTTCGGGAAGCTTCGCAATATCTTCACGTCCCAAATAACGCAGTGTCTCAAGACTAAGGTCTTTGACCAGTGTGTGTTGCCAGTGATGACTTACGGAACTGAGACATGGTCGCTTACTATGGGCCTCATAAGAAGGCTCAAGGTCACCCAAAGGGCAATGGAGCGTGCTATGCTCGGAGTTTCTCTGCGTGATCGAATCAGAAACGAGGAGATGCGCAGGAGAACTAAAGTAACCGACATAGCTCACAGAATCGCTAAACTGAAGTGGCAGTGGGCAGGGCACATAGCTCGTAGAACAGATGGCCGATGGGGCAGTAAAGTTCTCGAGTGGCGACCGCGCACCGGAAAACGTAGCGTAGGCAGGCCTCCCACACGGTGGACCGACGACCTGGTGAAGATCGCGGGAAGCCGCGAATAACCGCCTCCGTAGCTCAGAGGCAAAGTTCACTGGCTTTACACAGGAGGTCGCGGGTTCGATTCCCGGCGGGGTCATATGTAAGACTCGGTTTGGTTGGTGGAAGGGTATTTTCTAAGCCCGCCTGGCTAGCTATCACCATCTTATCTAAGTCTTGCCGCCAAATATCAATTTTGATATCATTGGTGTGTTTCGGCATGAAGATAAGATAGCCAGTTCCCCATTGCGTTGGGGAATCTTGGTAAGCCCGCTACCATCTTCGGCAACATCGTCACTTACCACCAGGTGAGATGTTGTCAAGGGTTTACCAATTGTGAATAAAAAAAAAATAAAAAAAAAGCCGATGGATGCGGGCAGCGCAGGACCGGTCGTCGTGGAAATCCTTGTCCAGCAGTGGACGATTTCCGGCTGATATTATGAAGGGTTTCCTTAAACCATTTTTCGATTTAGGGAGCCGTTTGCGGAATATTAAGTTTTAAAGTGCTATTTTTGTTAGGCTCTAACACAATAATATTTTTTTTATTTATGCACAATTGGTAAACCCTTGACAACATCTCACCTGGTGTTAAGTGACGATGTTGCCGAAGATGGAAGCGGGCTTACCAAGATTCCCCAACGCAATGGGGAACTGGCTATCTTATCTTCATGCCGGAACACACCAATGATATCAACATTGATATTTGGCGGCAAGACTTCGATAAGATGGTGGTAGCTAGCCAGGCGGGCTTAGAAAATGCCCTACCACCAACCAAACCGAGTCTTACAATGACCCCGCCGGGAATCGAACCCGCGACCTCCTGTGTAAAGCCAGTGAACTTTGCCTCAGACCTACGGAGGCGGTTAGGTTAAGGTTTTCCATCAAACATAACGTCCACCATGGCCGTTTTTTCCCATATTCCTAATATAATAGGAAGTAGGAGCACAGTATATATATTAGTACTTAGGAGCCTTCAAAAACTGAGAAAATTGCCCAATTAAACGTCATTTTCGGACACCCACCAAAAAATAATACGCTTATGAACAACAAAATGAAAACACAGAGGCATAGGTAAAGCGTTTTTAAATTATTTTTGAAAAAAATATTATTATTGCTGAAGTTTTGGAAGAGGAAATAGGGGACTACGAAATACTGTTTTGATTAATTTTAGTGCCTACTATCGGTCTGTTAGTTAAGTTATTTTTTGCATTCGACATTGTGTGCAACATGCCCATACAACTCCTTCGACATTGCAACATGCCCATACAGCTCCTTACCAAATGTTTCAGGTTTATTGCCGAGGTGTCGGAATGCGAACCGAACAATGGTCTGTGGCCCGGATGCATTTTACTAAAAAATAAAACAAAAACAAGCATTTAAAATCAAATCACACATTATACATTTAATTAATGCGCCACTTATAGGGTTCCGCGTACACCTAAAGGGTGACCAACGGGACCCTATTACTCTATCTCCTTATTACTTTACTAATATTAATTAGAAAAAGTAAAAAATATAAGGAGGTTCTTATACAAAAAAGCGTTTTTAATAGGTGTCATCGTCACTTAATCTTAAATCTTAATCGTCTCTTACGGTGACATGATGCCAAGGGCTTATCAATTGTGGATAAAAAAAATAAAGAAAAGTATTTTAGAGGTAAAAATAATATTTTATTGTTTATTGTCGATCAAATAAGTTGTACCAAACACCACATTGCATACTGATCCTCGGGCTAACCAGGCTTTTCGTTGTACCGGTCGCTCGAACACGCTCACTTAGAGCACACCCCGGACACTCCATACAAACGAGCGAGAAATGATATACATAATTATAACTGACGTATCTATAGGCAAGAATGCAGGTAGGGTTGAATCACACCGGCGGTATTGGTCACGAAATGTTTGTTAGTTATTTACTGAATGCTGTGTGAATACTAAACCCTTTTTTTATACTTTTCGTTCTAAACAAACACCGTTCGAAAAAAAAACACCACTTTCCGAATACACCATACACATTATGAGACTAAAAAACATTGTAAATGGTAACTGCGATGTGGACGTACGAATTAACACTGAAACCTGCTATTATTTTGTACATCTTTAAACACTTTTTCCTTGACCAACAAATCGCTACCGCTTATTAAAAAAAAGGTCATCTACTTCTATGACGCCGAATATCGCTGCCGCTTATTAAAAAAGGTCCTCCACTTCTCTGACGGCGAAAATCGCTGCTTATTCCAAAAAAAGGTGAAGTCAATTTGATCGCCAAGATTCATGATATGGGGTCCAGGGGGCCCAGCCCCCTCCACCCATTTAAAACCCCCAAATTTTATAGTGTTAGAAGATGACCGTATAAAATAATAGCAGTTTTCAGTGTTAAGTTACCGTTTACAATTTTTTATAGTCTCATACTGTGGAAAGTGGTGTTTTTTGTTCGAGCGGTGGTTGTTTCAAACAATAAGACAAGTATGAAAAAAAAAAATTCAGTTGGGCCTTTACGTTGGTTTTTCTGCTTGTGAACGAAATCACAGCGGCGCGCAAAGTGAATATAGTGAATAAAAGTGCTTGCGTAGCTCGTCCTTTACGTTTGGTACCCAATCTGAGTGACGGGGGGGTGAGGTCGAATTTAGAGAGGGGCAGGGAGTGTCCATACTGTACGTTAGTACTAATATATATACTGTGCTTAGAGTTTGCTCCCGCGGGCATAGCACATACTTTATTACAAGCTTTTAATCAACATGACTGATTTTATATGTGAATTAAACAACCAAAAAAAAAACATTTTTTTTAGATATTCATATCGTGTTTGAAATCAAAAGAAAGGTCTTGACGAGCAAATTCTAAATAAATATACATTACACAAGCAAATATTTTTAATTTCTTAGCAAATGTTCTCACAAGCGATATTATGACACGGCTCAATGTACGCGCGCTACAATCAAGCAACACGACACGCGACCGCGAACACAAAAAATATGAAAATAAAATAAAAGTTTTAAAAACTAAAACCCGACTACGAAAAAGTATGAAAACAAGAATTTCTCACCTGAAATCATAGTCTTTATATTTTTCCCTTCGTCTGGGGTAATATCCGTCGTCGCAAGCCCTGTCGTAATCAAAAATTATGGCATGCAACCACGGCTATTACCCCAGATAAAGAGAAGAATAAAGGCTATGATTTCAGGTGGGAAATTATTGTTTTCATACTTTTTCGTAGTCGGGTTTTAGTTTTTAAAACTTTTATTTTATATTTAACTTGAGCTGAAATTTTGTATACACGTTCAGTTTTGATGACAATACATGGTTAACTGTGTGACTTCATTCTAAATCCAACATGGCGGCACACCCCAAGATGGCGGACTAGTTACTAGTTATTTTTAATGCAGTCCTACAATATGGGTATCAAATGAAAGGGTTTGCTGTGAAGAATACGAAATAATTTAAATTCTCTTTTCAAATTAAAGCTTGTACCTAAAAGATTTTTAGGTTTTTCAATAAATATTTTGTTTTCAATTAGATAGACCTCTGCAGCTGTACATTGGCGGAGTTCACATTTGTCACCATTAATATCCTTATTAAATTTAAATACAATACAATATTCTTTATTGCATCACAACATAAAAGAAAAGAAATGAACAATATAGAAGAAAGCCTATACAACAGGCGGCTCAGGTTTGTCAATCATCCGTAGAGTATAGAAAGTAAAAGTTATTTGGCAAGCTGTCAATTTTTTTTTAAACCCATCATATTTTATCTATTTTTAATCAAACAAATGTTAAAGAATACGGTTAGAAAGGAAATTTCAATAGCTAACTATATCGGTAATTAGTTTTATTGGGTTTTACATAACCGCCTCCGTAGCTCAGAGGCAAAATTCACTGGCTTTACACAGGAGGTCGCGGGTTCGATTCCCGGTGGGGTCAACTTTGTAAAACTCGGTTTGGTTGGTGGTAGGGCAATTTCTAAGCCCGCCTGGCTAGCTACCACCATCTTATCTAAGTCTTGCCGCCAAATATCAATGTTGATATCATTGGTGTGTTCCGGCATGAAGATAAGATAGCCAGTTCCCCATTGTGTTGGGAAATCTTGGTAAGCCCGCTTCCATCTTCGGCAACATCGTCACTTACCAACAGGTGAGATGATGCCAAGGGCTTACCAATTGTTAATAAAAAAAAAATATATTGATTAAATAAAATAAAATAAAAATTAAAAAAAACTTTTATTGATTGATTGAAATCACTTAATTGCACAACATAAGAGAAAAAAACGATACAACGATTATGGAAGTTGTACATATAGATGGCCTTATCGCTGACAAGCGAAATTAACTTCGTTTTATATTTTGCTTAAAATTTGGCCAAATATTTAATTTCACCCTCAGTGAGGCTGAAATTTCATGAAGACGGCATTATCTTAAGAATACGTCAGGCATATGTTGACATAATGCTTGTGACGTGTGCTCAAATCACAACTGTAAATATCATGAATAAACACTGTATTAATTATGTAAATATGTCCATAATTTATGGCAAGGTATTGATTGAAACAGATGTCTCTGTCTTTTTCTTTACGTGTAAAGAGTAAAGAAAATTACTTACCACACTTTTTCACTTTTTCAATGGTTTTTCGTTTCAATCAAAAACTACAATGAAAGTATAAAAAATAATAACATTACTACTTTGTATTAAGATCCGACTAATATTATAAAGGAGAAAGTTTGTAAGAATGTATGGATGTATGATGTTACTCTTTCACGCAAAAACTACTGAACGGATCTGGCTGAAATTTGGTAGGTAGACAGATTAGGACCTGGATTAACACATAGGCTACCTTTTTCCACTCACTGCGCACCCTCGAAAAGTCATAGAAACGTTGTCCACGCGGGTGAAGCCGCGGGAAACAGCTAGTAACAAATATTGATGTATATTTTATAAAATTTATACTTCAAAACATTAGTCATAACTAGAGTTGAAAGTAACGGTGTATAGTATACCTATCTTTGGGTTTTTATTCTATCGAGCCAAAACTGCTCAATCGTGTTTCTAATAGCTTTTGTCTTTAAGGAACATCATCAACAATAAGGGTATTTTTTTTCAACCTTGGGGTTTCTATAGTTTAGGAGTAATTGCCGTCAAAAATAACGAAAATCTGTAATATTACCGCCTTAAATTCTTTGGAATAAGAAAAATATCATCAAAAATTATGTTAGGTACTTTAAGATAATGTAAAAAAGCTTTTAAAATGGACTCTATTTTAACCGACGTCAAAAAAACGCTAAACACGTTAAAAAACCGACTTCCATCGCAAAACAACTTTGTACATTTTTGCATTATTATTTTTTGTTTTTGTTAATTTTGTAATAAAGTACTTACACCGATTTTGATAAAATTTATATGGGACCACACGGGAAGCACTAGGTTTCAAATGAAAAAAGAATCATAAAAATCGGTTCACCCAGTCAAAAGTTCTGAGGTAAAACACATAAAAAAACTTACGGTTGAATTGAGAACCTCCTCCTTTTTTGAAGTCGGTTTAAATCGGCACTTATCATCAGGTGAAATGCAGCCAACTGCACTAAAATTTTTATTTAAAAAAAATTAAATTGAATTATTTTAAAGAATTCTCTCACTGATTTTCCTTCCTGACTGACTCTTAAATTTCTAACACGCTGTCTTTGCTAGCTATCTACAAGAAACATTGTTTATATTTTAGATATATATTTAAGATATATGTTTTCCTTATTCGTCAAATTCATGAAATTATTTAAATGGTCAGTTTCCCTAACTAGGCGGTTTCTTGGGCTGAATAATGCAATTCGTTGAGTTGATGATACTTCGCATGTTGCTGAGATGTTTCCAATTTAAGTTCTTGTATTTTTCTATGAGTTCCGTTTTTTATGTAATTTTTATACGGTCATATTAATTGCTAGTTTTCCAATTAATTTTAAAATAAACAATAGTTATTTATGATACAAGGATGGTAAATAGGTAAATAACACGAGTTTGTTATTTCCTTTTACACCCATGGCCCATGTATCATATGATATTTTTCAATACCGTTGTGTGAAAACAGGTAAAATAAAAAAAGATCGTAACAGAAAAATAAAATACATGGGTACATACCTATCAAGGTTTCGCCAACCAAAGTTCATTTAACGCTACTTGTGGCTCATTTTCAATGTCTGGGGAATATCTCACTTCGTTTTTTCCTATACAATACACATAAGTATAATTTTATTACACATAAATTAACTATTCATAGTTTTATGTAAATTAAATTAAGTTTATTTGTTAAAAGACAACGTAGGTCCATAGTATGTTAGTCTAGACTATTAACAACAAAATAATGAGATATTAAATTGAATACATTGAAAACTACTAAACCGATTTTGATGAAACTTGCACTGTTCCCTAAGTTGAAGTAAATAAAACAACGTAGCTCCATAGTATGTTAGTCTAGACAATTAACAACAAAATAATAAGATATTCATCTTAAATTGAATACATTGAAAACTACTAAACCGATTTTGATGAAACTTGCACTGTTCCCTAAGTTGAAGTAAATAAGACAACGTAGCTCCATAGTATGTTAGTCTAGACTATTAACAACAAAATAATAAGATATTCATCTTAAATTGAATACATTGAAAACTACTAAACCGATTTTGATGAAACTTGCACTGTTCCCTAAGTTGAAGTAAATCTAAGCCAAAAAGAATGGTCACAATCCGATAAAAAGTTTCGGAAAAATGCGTGGACAAGCATGCATAGTACATACATACAAAAATACATGCACATATGAAATTTTTGTATATTTGTTTAGAAGCCCTAATAGATTATCATATGTGAGTATTTTGCAGTTCCAATAATATTACATACGTACATGTCGAATTGAAACTCTCCTTTTTTGAAGACTATTAAAAACTGGTACTATGGCGGTTAAAAATTTTTCGCATAAAAAATAAAAATTAAGTGATCATACAAGGGTTTAAGGGTTAGTCGGTGGCTCAACCGGTAACGACTCGGTCCATCTAACCAGAGGTACCGGGTTCAAATCTAGACGGCCAATGTACCAATGAGTTTTTCAAAAACTTACGTACATATAATTATGGATTGCTTTAACGGTGAAGGAAAAACATCGTGAGGAAACCTGCACACGCCTGCGAAGAAACTCGAAGGTTGTGTGTGAAGTCGACCAACCCGCACTGGGCCCGCGTGGTCGACTAAGGCCTAATCGCCCTGATTCAGGGTAGGCTCGAGCCCCTCGGTGGGGACGTATATGAGCTGATATAATAATAAAAAACAAGGGTTTTTAGGGTTCCGTACCCAAAGGGTAAAAACGGGACCCTATCACTAAGACTTCGTTGTCCATCTGTCTATCTGTTCGTCTGTCACCAGGCTGTACTTCATGAACCGTGATAGCTAAACAGTTGAAATTTTCACAGATGATGCATTTCTGTTGCCGCTATAACAACAAATACTAAAAATTAGAAAAAGTAAAAAAATAAGGGAGGTCATCATAAAAAAAAACATGTTGTTTTTTTTAACATGAAGAAACTAGCGCCATGGAACGGAACCCTACGTGTGCGGTTCTGACTCGCCGTTTTTCCTTTTAAGGTACGAAAACGTAAAAAGTAGAACAAAATGATTAATGTTAACATACGATTGTAATATATTCATGAACTGTGAAAACATTTTAGGCGAAGTTCTAAGTTGACGCGCCTGCAGAGTTGAACCGTAGCATATGCATATATAACTTAACCTGCAATACCAATTTAATTAAAATTATAAAGCCCACTCCATAAAAATATATACAATACAATATTCTTTATTGCATAAAAAAAGATAGAACAATATAAGTTTTTTTTTTATATAAATTTATTTCATTACCAAAAACACAGTTAAACGATAATACAGTACCTAAGTAGTGGTCCCCACACTAGGCTAGGCCTGTATCGTGGGGGCCGAAAACAAAAGCTTTACTAGGTACTTAATTTTATTAGATAAGAGATATGTGAAGGCATTTATAAAAGGAGAAAATGTATGTGTGTATGTGTTGTAGGTATCCTTATAATTCAAAGAAAAAGTGTGTGTGTATGGGTGTGTGTGTGTGTTAGATTGAATTGCACGTCAACATATAGTTTTACTGTTTTTATGTCGTTTGACTAGATCATAGAAGAAGAAAGAGAGCACTACATTAATTTATCCGACTACTCTTAATAGATTTTCGGTTTCACTGTAGTTATAAGTAATGAGCAGTTTGAAAATTTTTGATTTGGCTTCTCGACTATACAAAATAGAGAAAGACTATACAATAGGCTAAAAAACTCTCTGTTTTGGGAGTCGGGTTAAAATGTATCCTATGCCACTTTCGGGATCAAAACGAATCTAACAACACTTCGTACTTGGAGTACCATCCATCAAACAGTTGAGATAGGCTAAGCAAAAAAAAGACATACATATATACCAACATACATACACCCCAAAAACAATGAACTCGTTTTTGGGCAGTCGGGTAAATAGTATATGTATCGCATGTTGAATTAACAACACAATAGGGGTGACAACAGCATCAGAAATAAATTATGAACTCTTGATCACTAAATTGCTCTCTTACTTAAACTTCGGAAAACCTTCATCATCATCATCATGTCAGCTCATATACGTCCCCACCGAGGGGCTCGAGCCTACCCTGAATTAGGGCGATCGGTCCTTAGTCGACCACGCGGGCCCAGTGCGGGTTGGTCGACTTCACACACAACCTTCGAGTTTCTTCGTAGGCGTGTGCAGGTTGCTTCACGATGTTTTTCCTTCACCGTAAGAGCGTCGGATAAACGTACATATGAAATCTAAATTCGAAATCACATTGGTACGTAGCAGGATTCGAACCACGACCTCCCGGGCAAAAGGCGACATCACAGATTACTAAATAGTTACGGCGTATCTAGCCATTACGCCACCGACGCTCCACGGAAACCTTAAACTTTACGAAAACTTCGGAAAACCTTACTCGTTTTGTATTCCATCAAGTCTTCGATTTTTAATTCACCAAAATCACAAAATGAGTACATAAATGACGCTGCTAAACTATGACGTCACGCCATGTTTAGAACAAAATGTCGTTTTTGACAGATGATAAAAAGTAAATCAGATGACTAGCATTCGTCATCCCTATTATCATAACGAAGCCACACATGGCTAGATCATGTTTCCATTAATTTCAGACAGACCCAGACCGGATGAAATCCATAACGCTCTGGTATCAAAAATCTTTATGTTACGGCTAAGGTGGGTTTGAACATAAACTTAATATTAGCCGGCTAAAGTTAAGATTAGCTGGCTAAACTTCACCCAGGGGCTTCGCGAGGCTCTTAGACTGTAAAATCAATGAAACCTGACCAAACCTAATATCGCTCGCTTGGCTCACTCACCACCCAAAAAACATTACACAACCAGTGTTGGGTAGACCTTGTTATGTGCGGTTAAACGCCGAATACCAACTAATAATCGGAATTACCCAAACAACTTTAGCCGGCTAATCTCAAGTTTTTTTCAAAAATGCACAAACTTGTACATTTGGAATATATTATTCGGAAAAAACCAACTAGGGCAGTGTTGCCAGATGCACTGTAATCACAGTGGATTTACTGTGTTTGTGGAGTTATGTCTTCTACTGTAATTAATTTAGTGAAATTTCATACAAACATTGTGATTTTGGCATTAGGCCTTGCATACAAACACCGATTTTTTTAAAAATATCTAGTTATTTTGTATGGTGACACTGTTATTTTTAAACTAAGCTACTGTATTTTGCGACTTCGCATTAGTGATGAGCAAAGCAAGACCAAGACCAAGACCTGCACAGTCTTGGTCTTGGTCTTGCTCAAATTCGTCTAGTCTTGGTCTTGGTCTCGGTCTTGGTCTTGCTCACTCGGTCTTGGTCTTGGTCTTGCTGAAATACGTTTAGTCTTGGTTTTGGTCTTGGTCTTGCAATAAGGTCTTAACAAACATTTTTCAACAAATTTTTTCAACATTCCGTTCCAAACTGACAATTCGACACGCCAACTATATTGTTCCGAGAAAAGCATATGTTAACGCTGTTACAAATATTTTATCTCATATAAACACTGTTAGTAAGAATTTTCGATTGAGTCTTGCGTATTTGGTCTTGGTCTTGCATAATCGGTCTTGGTATTGGTCTTGTTCTTGTTTATTCTGTCTTGGTCTTGGTCTTGCTAGACTAAGGATAGTATTGGTCTTGGTCTTGGTCTTGCTTTTTTGCAAGACCAAGACCAAGACTGCAAGACCAAGACCAATTTTACTCATTACTACTTCGCATCTGGCAACACTGAACTAGGGCGACCTAAAATGTTTAAAAGTTTTGTTTGTTTGTTTGTACGCGCATCATGCAAAAAACACAAAACGAATTTTGACAAAACTTTGTGTGTTCTGTAGCTTGATATCCTAGGATAACATTATTAACACAATAACTGTTGCTGATCCCCTTCGATGATGGTACAGGAAATGCAGGGCGACGCGGAGGTTGTAGAGACAAGGAAAACAGCCGTGATATCTTCAGTCTTGAACAATTTCAGTGGTTGATTTGCTTATGGGAGCTCGAGGGAGGTCTCGTTGTTACTCGGTGGCTTGTCGAAAATGTTAGATTTGAATGAATATGCTCTATGACGCCTACGCTATATTTATATTAAATTTCCAGAGCGGGATGGCGCCATAGGAGGAAGCGAGATGGAAGATGGTGCACTTACCCACCCCTTTGGAGCAATACCGTACAGAGAGCCGCCTACGACCAATTTCCGCGCCGCGCCGTTTTGAAATAACGGTCGCGGAGGCAGCTCGCTGCTTACCAAAAAACCTTTTACCTCTCCTCAGGGGTTCTACCAGGCTTCCATCTCGCCACCTTTACCAAACTAATTACCTAGACCTCCCTCTAAGCCTCCCCAAGCAAAACACAGTTACAAAACACATTTATTTAGAAAACATACAAAAGGCTTATAAAACAAGATAACTTAAAAACTACAACTTAACTATCTATATCTATGTACATATAACAATTCAAAAATAAAACGTATCGCACTTTAAGACATACACAAATTTACAATCAACAAAATTTATCAACAAGTAACTTTACGTTTTTGAGTGTCCATCGTGCACAATAACCATTGTAGACTAGGAGGTCATCACAAATCTGGTAACGATAACGGAAATGGATAATCTTAGGTTGAGATGATAAATGGCAACCCTCTGATGTTAAATATGTCGTTTGGCAGCCAGACTTAGGTAAGATGGTGGTAGCTTGCGAGGCGGGCTATGAAAATGCCCTAACACCAATCAAACCGAGTCTTACAAAGTTGACCCCGCCGGGAATTGAAGCCGCGACGTCCTGGTGTAAACCGAATGGACTAACCATTACGCCACGGAGGCGGTTATACTCCACAAACGGGGGCTAAGCTCGGATTCGCGGCGTTAGTGGCGGACCCCACTATCACAGAACTTTTGAAGCCGCCTATAAGGCCTCTGTCACGGCTTAAGAGGAAACGTGGGCGCCATTTTTTCCATACAAAAGTAGTCCCCTGTTTCCTCCCTGGATAATGAAATTAGAGCAAATTTTTTTTTTCTATAAAACCTATATTTCCCTTGGCCACGCCATATGTTTTGTTTTTTCCCATATTCTAATTATAATAGGAAGTAGGAGCCTTCGAAAACAATAGTTATTTGTTATACAAGAGTGCAAAGTTGCTTTTTAACCGCGTGCTCAATTTTGATGACCGGGCAAGCGAAGGATTCTAAAATTGAATCACGAGCGCAGCGAGTGATGCAAAAATTTGAATCCTGAGCGGTAGCGAGGGAATCAAAAGAGCACGAGGTGAAAAATCTTTGCACTTGAGTGCAACGCGTAACTTTTCATCCCACCTCAGCGAGGAAATGACTAAATGCAAAAAAAATATTTGCGCATTAATAACAGTTTCAGTCATTTCTGTTGGCGTCAAATGAACTTCCTCGTCGCTAGAATCACTCACTTTAGGTTTTCACTTGTTTTCCAGTTTATTGTTATCAACCTAAGGTTTTAACAATACATGACGTGAAAAGAAAATGGCGCGCTCAAAGCAAATTAAAAAAAGGACACCAAGAAGGTTCCGAGTCTGAGTTTTTAGCAAATTAAAAAGGTTGTATGATAAATTCGGCACTATGGACATAGTAGAATGCCATGGAGGTAGAAGTAAGTAGGTTGAATGATGTTTTGAATTCACATTGAACTTGGTGCATACGATGTTCTAAATTCAATTTACTTTATTTAACGGATAAAAACGGCTTTTGCATTCAGATATCGAAGAGCAATAATACTCTTTCCGAGATGGGGGGATGAAAAGAAAATTGCCCATTGAAAGTTACTTTTCAGATACTCACAAATAAACAGGGGCATAGGTAAATCGTTTTTTTAATTACTTTTGAAAAAAAATATTATATTGCTCAAGTTTTGCAGGAGGAAATAGGGGACTACGAAATGTTGTTTTGGTCAATTTTAGTGCATATTATCGGTCTGCGCTGCAGTTCTCCCTTTCTAGTTGGATACGGAGAAATTTGGGGGAGGGAGACAGGAACAGTTTATTAAAATACCTATTCTTTAGACCGCGTTTCCTCCCGAAACATCGAGCATTGCTCTTTGGATAACCATAGAGGCCATAGTAAGCGACCATGTTCACGGAACTACTCATCCGATTTCCAAAAACTATTTAACCGATATGTAGAATGGACCTTCAGGAGGAGCATTGGCAAAAAAAATATCGCGGGCAAAGCCGCGGGCAACTGCTAGTACTCAATACAATAATGAACTAAAAGTAATTATGAAGCAATCTTACCTTACTATAATACTTCTCGTAAAAGAAGCTTGGCATTTTGCCAAAACATTGTGTATTCTTGAACGAGGAAGTGAATGTTATATGCGTGACTGTACTAGGAGCTGCTCGCGACTTTGCTTACACAGCATCCTCGTGCGAAGTGGAATTAGGATTCCTTTTAGCCCGATAGACGAACCAACGGGAAAAATAAATCCACGTCATCCGACTAGTCGGGCGGAGTGGAATTGCGATTCCTTATAGTCCGATAGACGAACCAACAGGAAAAATAAATCCACGTCGTCCGACTAGTCGGACAAAGCCGTCGGACTACGTGGCTACAGGGGAGCTTTTTTCTATTTTTTGTCAGTTTTGTCGGTCGGATGAAGTAGTTCCGCAGATAACCACTTCATAAAAACTTACCTACTAACTTTGTTCTTTCTCTTTTCTCTTATCGTGTGGCAAAATTAGCCGTGCTATCCAAGGGATAGACGGCAGTTGCCTGGTGTTGCACTTAGCATCACCCGAGGTCACGTATAGGGCATTTAGATTTACACCTAACGGACGTGTGCAACGCGACCTTCATACACATCTGTAATCAGATATGTGCAGGTTTCCTCACGATGTTTTCCTTCGCTGTTACAGCAATCGATAAGTATATGTACGTAAGTTTCGAAAAACTCATTGGTACATTAGCCGTCCGGATTCGAACCCGGGGCCTCTGGTTAGGAGGACCGAGTCGTTACCGGTTGAGCCACCGACGCTTCACTACACTATCATTGCTTATCAGCCTGCTTTGGCTGATTTGATGGTAATTATTACCACATCATACAAAATACTTACACCGCTGGACATAGTAGACCTCCCCTAAGTAGGGAGGGTTTTGCCGTTGTGGCACAGTACACAAAAAGGACGCTGCTGCCCATCCTCCGTTTAAGATAGGTCAAATGACAATATTCAATTCAAATAGGGATGACGACAGCATCAGAAATAAATTATGAACTCTTGATATGATCACTAAATTGCCCTCCTACTTAAACTTCGGAAAACCTTACTCGTTTTGTTTTCCATCAAGTCTTTTATTTTTAATTCACCAAAATCACAAAATAAGTACCTAAATGACGCTGCAAAACTATGACGTTACGCCTAGGTATTTCTTACATTTTTAGAACAAAATGTCGTTTTTGACAGTTGATAAAAAGTAACTCAGATGACTAGCATTCGTCATCCCTACTGTGTAAAGCTATCACTATGTAAAAAATATATAATATTCTTAAAGTAATAAAAAATCGATTTAATTAAATACATTTTTATAATAGTTACCACTTTTATATGCATACAAGGAATAATCGCAAAATGGTTTTATCAGACTTTTGATGTACAAAAAAAAATACCGTAGACCAATGACGTCCACCTTTAATTCGCCTCTTACAACACTTTTGCGAAGTTTCAACAGAATCGGTTCACAGATGAAAATTCAGTGGGTGAACAACAATCATTCCTATTTTTTCTACCCTTAGGGAGAAAATGTTGATTTCAAATTTAAATGGGACCAACTTCGAAGTATACCCTATCCAACAAAACAAGAATTATCAAAATCGGACTACTCTCTAAAAAGATATGCGTAATCATACATACAAAAAAATATATATGTAGTACTGGTCAACTTGAGAACTTCCTCCGTTTTATCTTCGGTTAAAAGTTAAATGCGACCCCCATACAAATACTCATTTTTCTGTCGTTTGTAATGTGAATAGATATCATAGTTGGGTCACAGTATTACGATATGGCTTACTGTAGCGCAACGCCTATAATGTCGCACGATGCCGCCACAGCGTAGTACTAGCAGTACTAGCCTGTAGCCAGCCTGGCAAACTCGCGGAGTTCAGAGAGTAAACACATCCCATCATGTTTACTGACGCAGAACTTGTAGAAAAATTGATTGACGAGGTTGAAAAGAGACACCTGTGCTTTTCAATAAATTGTGTAAGGAATATTCTGATATCAATTTATAAAAGAATTGTATGCGTCGTCTCGTAGACAAAACAGTTTTGTTTTGCATGGTGTGCGCCGCGCAGTATACACAAAAATCTCGTGGCAAACTCGCGGAGTTTGCCAGGGTTTGCCCCGCTGCCCGCCGCCCCGCAAACACCCTTCCGTTGCTCTGCGTTAGTACATTCGTTGCACTACTGCCGCTATATTGTAATACTGTGGTTGCGTGGAGAGGTGTGGTGGTACGGAACCCTCTAAGCGCGACTCCGACTAGCACTGAGCCGTTTTTATTGCTATTTCGAAGTTGTAGACGGAATTTGTTACATACACATAAAAAGATAAAAACCTACCTAAAAAACTTGTATTATCGGTAAACCCTGTGGACATAGAAAACCACATAAAAGTTTCACATGTTATGGCTATAAAAACGCTAAACACGTTAACAAACCGACTTCCATCGCAACAAATTAGTACATTTTTGCATTATTATTTTTGGTTTTTGTTAATTTTCTACTAAAGTACTACACCGATTTTGATATAATTTATATGGGACCACACGGGAAGCACTAGCTTTCAAATAAAAAAAGAATCACAAAAATCGGTTCACCCAGTCAAAAGTTCTGAGGTAACCAACATAAAAAAAAACATACAGACGAATTGAGAACCTCCTCCTTTTTGGAAGTCGCTTGTAAATTAATAAGTAATTGTGGTGTTTTCTTTGATTAAACAACACTAAGTAGTAAAAGGTAAAACCTACCTAACAAAACCGGCCAAGTGCGAGTTAAACTCGCGTAGAGAGGGTTCCGTACAATCTCAACGACTCCAACGATCCCAAGGATCTCAACGACGACCGGTTTTGCGCTGCCCGCATCCAGCGGCGTCCCGCGACCTAATAATAATAATTTTACAATAATAACAATTTATTTTACACATAAGGAGCCCTTGCATTTGGTATAG
The DNA here is from genome assembly GCA_947284805.1 of Coleophora flavipennella. Classification (NCBI taxonomy): domain Eukaryota; kingdom Metazoa; phylum Arthropoda; class Insecta; order Lepidoptera; family Coleophoridae; genus Coleophora; species Coleophora flavipennella. Next base: position 4,922,067 of record OX369253.1, read on the forward strand.
GACACAGTAAGATTTGCAAAACTTTTTTTTAATTTCTATTTTGTCCCCCTAAAATTACCCCTATTTTAAAAAATATTCATTTACTTTGCACATCTGTGTTTGGGTCATAGGATTACACCATCCTACCAAATTTCACCTGATTTGGTCCAGTTGATTCGGAGCAAATTGGCTGTGACAGACGGACGGAAAGACAGACAGACGCACGTGTTATCCTATAAGGGTTCCGTTTTTTTTTTACGGAACCCTAAAAACTTGTATTATCGGTAAACCCTGAGCACATGGAAAACCAAATAAATGAATCAAATGTTTTGACTATAAAATTAATAAGTAATTGGTGTTTTCTTTGATTAAACAACACTTAAGTACGTAATAGGTCGGTAGACGCCAATTAAAGTTTGACACTGAGGTCACAGTAACCGGTTGCTATAAATGTTGGCTCCGTATGACGTGGGCTATGGTGTTACTATACCATCAGTACGTATGTTTTTCATTGTTACCAAACGGATTAACTCAAAAAATATACGGCTCTTAATATGATTTTTTATCCATGTTATTATTGAGCCGTTGGCATCATTTTACCTACCTAATGCGGAAGATCGAAGCGGGCTTACCGAGAATCCCTAGGCCCTTTGTTCTAACGCAATGGAGAAATTCGGGCTTACTGAGAATCTCTAACAACCCCTATGTTAGAAGTCTAGGATTCCAAGCCGATAAATTGTTTTTAAAAAGTTCATCTTGACTATGGCAATTTTGCGGTAAATAATTTGTAGATGGCAAATATGATGAATAATATAGAAGATAAATAATAGATACATAAGATATACAAGATAAATAATTTTAGACTTTTTTTTTTCAATAACTGTAAATTTTATTGATGGCTCTAAATAAAGACATAATAGTATATTTAAATGTTTTATTTCATAAATAGAGAATATAAATAATAGTGACAGAAAAAAGTAGGTAGATTTTTTATCCATGTTATTATTGAGCCGTTGGCATCATTTTACCTACCTAATGCGGAAGATCGAAGCGGGCTTACCGAGAATCCCTAGCCCCTTTGTTCTAACGCAATGGAGAAATTCGGGCTTACTGAGAATCTCTAACAACCCCTATGTTAGAAGTCTATGATTCCAAGCCGATAAATTGTTTTTAAAAAGTTCATCTTGACTATGGCAATTTTGCGGTAAATAATTTGTAGATGGCAAATATGATGAATAATATAGAAGATAAATAATAGATACATAAGATATACAAGATAAATAATTTTAGACTTTTTTTTTTCAATAACTGTTAATTTTATTGATGGCTCTAAATAAAGACATAATAGTATATTTAAATGTTTTATTTCATAAATAGAGAATATAAATAATAGTGACAGAAAAAAGTAAAAAAAAAATTCATATTAGTTATTTTTTTATGGCCGTTTAAAATAACCGAAAAACGGCCGGCGCGGGGCGGATTGCCTAGAAAAAAAACGCCCGGCCTTGAAAGTGTTAAGTAGCAAACAAATTCGACTCTAAAAACTACTTCATCATGTTAGCTCATATACGTCCCCAAAGTGTGACTTGTACATCGCATGTTTTAGGCAGTGTTAACAAAGTGAGAGGAATTAATAAATTATCATAGAAGCTCGTATACATCCCCACCGAGGGGCTCGAGCCTACCCTACCTAACTACTCACATTGGTTTTTTTTTATTAGGACTTTGTAAAGTCATGCGGTATAAGGAAATTGCATTTTATTAGGTCTAATAATAAAACCTGCATGGTACTGTTATTTCCAAGGTGGCTTCATGGTACAACTAGGTCATTGCTAAGCAGATAGTAGATCAACAATATAGTGATTTAATTTACTGTGATAGAGGAAAACACCGGAAAACGTAGCGTAGGCAGACCTCCCACGCGGTGAAGATCGCGGGAAGCCGCTGGATGCGGGCAGCGCAGGACCGGTCGTCGTGGAAATCTTTGGGGGAGGCCTTTGTCCAGCAGTGGACGTCTTTCGGCTAATATGATGATGGAGGAAAAGTTACCATTTAGTAAGGTGGAGCGCCTCCTCAAACAATATTGTACCTACTATACTTAGACTCTAAAGTAATTAGGGTTCCGTACCTCAAAAGTAAAAAAAGGAACCCTTATAGGATCACTTTGTTGCCCATCCGTCTGCCTGTATGTCAAGACCCTTTATCTCGGGAACGCTTGGATTTATTGATTTGAAATTAAAACCATGTACAATTCAACGCACGTAAAAAAAGCTCCAGTGGTCAAGTGGTGGGGATGTGTTTGCGCAGGCGGGAAACAAATGACAACTGGCGAACCAATCACGCGACAGCAAACAAGAGAGACGCGTGTTTCCCCCGTCGCGCCTCACCCCTTACCACCAATTTGGCCCGCAATTCATTCACTGCGCAGGTAGGTCGCTCGGAGCTTTTTTTACGTGCGTTGAATTGTACTCCGGTCTAAAGTCCCTTAAAGCTGTGAAAAAATCAAACTTCTAAGTTAACGTAAAAAAAGATACGGCCGTCTGTCCCGCAAAAAACGTACATTTCGACACTCTCAAGGGAGTCAAAATTTATAGGGCAATTTCCGTTGACCTAGAACTATGAAATTTTGCAAGTAATATCGTCTTATACTACAAGTATATAGGGAAAAATCCGACAACTGTACATTTGTAATTATATCATAAAAAATATTAATTATAGTCTTTATTTAAAGTACGTAATCAATTATGCAAGGAACGGCGGTCCAAATTTTGAATTGAGTTAACCGTGTCATGTGGGGTATCGTATGAAAGGGCTTCACTGCCATAAGCTTAAATAGATTCTTAATTATTTTTATGATGTATAGTTTTCGATTCATTATTTTTAAGGTTCCTTATCCAGAGATGTGGTGGTACGGAACCCTCGGTGAGAGAGTCCGACTCGCACTTGGCCGTTTTTTTTTAAATATACACTCACGAGCGTTAAATTAAAACCTGGCAACCCCGCTTTTTCTTTGCAATACTCCAAATCGTAATAAAACTATTGCTTTTATTTAATTATTTATTAATTGTTCAATTAACATTGTGTTTATCATTTCATCATTACAGCTCATATACGTCCCCACCGAGGGGCTCGAGCCTACCCTGAATCAGGGCGATTAGGCCTTAGTCGACCACGCGGGCCCAGTGCCGGTTGGTCGACTTCACACACAACCTTCGAGTTTCTTCGCAGGCGTGTGCAGGTTTCCTCACGATGTTTTCCTTCACCGTTAAAGCAATCGGTAAGTATGTACGTAAGTTTTTTGAAAAACTCATTGGTACATTTGTTTATCATTTATTACCCAGTTAATAATAATTACCCGACTGCACCAGAACGAGGGTTATGTTTTTCGAGTGTATGCATGCATGTATGTTTCTTTGGCACGCCCTGTGGCTTGATGGATTTGGAAGTGCAAGGTGTTCGTTAGATTCGTCTTGATCCCGTGAGTGACATAGGATTCATTTTTACCCGACTGGCCAAAAAAGAGGGGTAAAGTTGGTTGGAATTGTTTTCACACACACACTAACTCGTGACGGACGGACGTACGGAATTGAGATGTTCACGACAATATCACGAAAATTGGAAAAAAAATAATTCGCAATAACAATACTTCCTCTACTCTACGTACGTACACACCGTACTACGGGGTCGAGAAAATAATAATTTTAGAAAAATCCAAAAGCTTTTATTTGCAAGCTTTTTAAGATCAAAGTACTCGTCAATACGAATTAAACGAGCCCAAACTCGATGGGGTTGTGTCGTTTTATTGCAAGTTCCTATCGCCACCTTCCAGCTCCATCATCAGATCAGCACCATGTCATTACAATATTGCATTGTCACACGATTTACACATGTATGCAAAGTTTCAGCTCAATCGGTAACCGGGAAGTGGATCAAATTTAATTTGCAAGATTTGATGACAAACATCGGGACAGTTGAAACTAAATAAAAGCTTGTAACTTGTAAAAAAGGCAAGCACTTAATTTCCTACGATTCTATTGAAAATAAAAGACGGTCCTCGGACCTTGATTCCACCTCCAAATTTCATCATCAGATCAACTTCAAAATACCAAAAGTATCTATTGTCACCGGTAATACGGCTTCATCCAAATTTCAGCTCAATCGGTCCCCTCGAACTCGCTCTTAAATTTTTTTGCCAGATTTGACCCAAACAAACTACTTAACAAACACAGCTCAACCACAGTATATATTAGTACTAACGGCTCAACATTGCCGAGGTATATTTTAAAAATTGTCGTGCTAAAAAAGGTTTCTTGAAAAGCTATTAATAATTAATTACTCAGGGTATAAAAACTTTGAAGATGGACGAGTTTATATTTACGAGTACCTTCTCAGTTCTTATAAACATGGGTTCCACTAATTTTATACAATCTGTGCAATCCTTCTATGATAATATAAAAACACAATTAACATTTTCCGCGCGTTTTTACAAAAACCACTTAAAACTAAATTAATTTATAAGAATTGAGAGGGTAAATAAATATATAACATGCCCATCTCGAAAGTTTCTACCCTACACATTTCCTAAGTATTTTTTTTATATTTCTTCAAAAAACCATATTTTGTATGAAAAGTTTAAAAATATCCCTAAAAAGTTGATGTGCATCATCTCGAAAGTTTGTGCACTACACACTTCCTAAGTATTTTTTTTATATTGCTTGAAAAAAACATATTTTGTATGAAAAGTTTAAAAATATCCCTAGGCAAAGTTGATGTGTGTCATCTCGAAAGGTTCTACCCTACACATTTTCTAAGTATTTTTCTAAAATTCTTTAAAAAACCATATTTTGTATAAAAAGTTTAAAAATATCCCTAGGCATAGTTGATGTGTACAAATGCATGTATACAAATTGCAAGTAAAATAAAAGCTTTTAAAAACAAAATACGTTGACGTAAGTTACCTTAGAATGGGACAAACAAAATAAGGTACAAATATTAATACGGTCGTTTTTGTTTTGTTTGGTCATTTTATAAGAGACTAGCTTTTGCCCGCGGCTTCGCCCGCGTGGACATCGTTTTTATGGCTGTCCTTGAGGGGGGTGAATGGTGCGCGAGCCGATGAGTTTTCTCCAGATCCCTATTCAGATCGAGCTATTGTGATAAGCAGTCTATGCCACTCCCCACCCCCTCAACCATCTCTGTGCAAAAAAACACAACAATCCATTGTTCCGTTGCGATGTCAAAGAAATTAACCAAAAAAAGAGCTTTTTAGTTCCCTCAGAAACTGCATCGGACTGTGCTATTTTCACGGGATAAAAAGTTTATGTCGTTCCCCGTGAAGCAGGCTACCTGCATGCCAAATTTCATCAAGATTGGTCAAAGTGCTGAAGCGTGAAGGGGAAAAAGCAAACAAACACATTATCACATTTATAATATTACTAGCTGTTTCCCGCGGCTTCACCCGCATGGACAACGTTTCTATGAAGCGAGCGTGGAAAAAAGTTACCTATGTGTTAATCCAGGTCCTAATCAGTCTACCTACCAAATTTCATCCAGATCCGTTTAGTAGTTTTTGCGTGAAAGAGTAAAAACAAACTTTCGCGTTTATAATATAAGTAGGACTAGTAAGGTTAAAACTACATAAAAAAATGTTATTACCGATCATGAGCGTGTGTGTGTGTTTTGTCCGTTGTCAGTCAGAAAAAAAAGCTAGGCTTACACGTTTCGTTTTTAAATGACTAATTATAAATAAACAAAAAATTGCGAAATTAGTTTTGTATGAAAACACATGAAAGGCAATATAATATAACTTATTAACTTTATCGAAAAAACCAAAAACGTATAAGCCTAGCTTTTTTTCTGGCTGACAGCATATCAAAAATTATCTTCAAGACGGAACACATGGATAATAGTATTGTTGATGTTTCTGTATAAATTCAAGTGGTAGGAGATATGGTAATACCTTAGCACAAAAACCCCCTCCCCTAACATCCAAAAGAAGGAGAAAAAAAATCAAAACTGATGTTAGGTGAAATATATATATATATATATATATACATAGACAATAGACATACATAAGCATGGGGGTAATTCGGGTACCCCGTCATTCCCCCTATACAGGGTATAGGCCTATGCTGAAGAAAAATATTAATACGGCACTGTGGAACTAAACAAATTTCCCAAGGAACCTATACAATCGAAGCAAAAAAAGCATTTGTATTATATGATAGCTATCTTTGTTTGTTTAAATTTTTAACGGGTGTGATATGACCGTTTAGCCCCCAAAACAAATCCCTATTAAACACCATAAATAAATAAAAAATCTGACACCCTTTTTTCCATCTACCTGTAATGTATTCATTAAAACCATTCCAATGAGCCCAAACACAGTACCTCTGCTGTCAAGCCTATATGTTGGTGAGGAGTTCCTGCAGATTCTAGGGGATGCTTCAGCATTAAGTCAAGGTTACCATGTTCTTATCAGACCTGTGAAAGTTACTCCCATCCCTTCATCAACTAGAAAATGGCTGACGATCTTCAAACGACTGAACTGATTTTCTTGAGTTATAGCTATAACACTCTCGATCAAGTCACCTTTTAAATAAATAAAAAAAAACAAAATCAATTTATCCGTTCAGGATCTAAGATGCCACAGAAAGACAAATAGACCCACAGATACAAACGTTTAACTTATAAAAGTGTTTGCGTTTGGGGTTAAAAAAAATAGACTTCGTCGCATTCATTCAAACGTCTGGAAATTGTACATGGCTCCATCAAAAATTAGTAAGTACCTGTATGAATATTACAGGTGTAAAAAAAAATTATGAAGGACCCATTAACTAGGGGTTTTACTCATATTACTGAACAACTTTCCCCAAGGAACTCAGAGCCAATTCTCAAAAAAAAATTGGGCCGCCCATAATAAAATGCACAAAATTGGTCGATCATCTGATCGATTTGTATGAAGAGTAAAAATTTTTTTTAGCGATTTCAGCAAATTCGTAGAACAAAAGTTGTTCAGTATGATGAGTAGAAGCCCCAGTTAACGGGGCCTACACCAATTTTGTTACACCCTGTATAATTATAAATATATTAGAAAAATAATTAATGCAATACTTACTCGTTGATTAAATCTCTACATGCAATGAAATATCCATTGGCTGTCACTTACACTGGATCACTCAAAAATAGCTTTAAAAAAAAGTTGCGTCTGTTCACACACTAATTACCTCATTACAATATCGTTAGCCGAAAGAAATCAATTAAGAACGATTCTTGAAATTAAACCAAATCGTTGAATTCCAATTTAATTCGTCACAGTTCTAAAGAGTTTTTAAATATTTCTATTCACTTTTTCTTTATAATGGCCAGCACAATTATTTCCTTTAACAAAAGGCCCTTTTCAACACTTTCTGTTGTCACCAAACAAACGCAACGATAACTATCAGATGTTTTCTGTTTACAAGACACCAGAGTATTTACATCACGAACACATTTCGAACTTGGCAAACGCGCGGTGTTCTATTTTCAAAACACTCCGCCACAAACTCGGTCCAAATCCAAATTCACGCTGATTTACCTTTTTTTTATAAAAAGAGATCACCTCTAAAGAGATTCACATTCAGGTTGTTTAGTATGTGAAAGTAGATGAGATCCATTTCACAAGCGAATAGAATTAGCAAAGTCCCCAACCAGAATTCTACGTTTGATATTTGTGACACAGTTCTGTACACGGCCGTTGGATGCGACAGCGGACTCCATACTGAATTCAACATCTTTGTTTTGGTCTCACTCAATGATGCGGTGAACGCTCGAAAACAGACGATTTACCTTGGCTAAATACCAAATAATTTGTATTTACTATGAGTAAATAAACGGTTTAAGAATAATGTGTCTGTTTTGTTACACTATGTTTATTTTATAAAGTGCTGTTTGCGTTTTGCAAACTCTTCAGATTTTGTTTAAAGTAATTTAATTTGGTTTTTTTTTTACTTTTTATAAGAGTGGTAAGTTAATTAAAAACCAAAATTTTCTTTATGTCTTCCGTTTCCTTTATTTTTTAAATTATTTTGTTCGTTATTCGACTCTACAACTACATATTCATATTTCAGAAATTTTTATTAATTAAGTGTCACTTTGTCTTTAATAATTATATGTCTATCTCTTTTTAGAAATATATTATTCTCTATATTAATTTCATGTTTTTGAACATACCTTGGCACATGTTTCTAATGCCAACTGATTGATAAATTTTCAATTTAATTCCTATTTGCAGCGCGCAGCGTGGAGCTGTGGACTTGAGTAGTGGACTTTGTTTCTCGACAATGCCACGTGTATTTTTTTAAAGTTTACTCACTGATCGAGTACGATATGAAATTATTTTGTAATATCATTTCTATCTATTTTTCGTTTTATTATTATTTTCTATCTCAAAGATATTAAAACTTCTTAGCGGTCTCTTTTCTTTTCTTTTTAATCGAAACACGTAGATACACGACACTTTGTTCACTTTATTTTTATTGAATAAAATCTTTTCTTTAGGAGCTCCTTTTTAAATATTTTTTTAAGCACTTGGCGAACAGGCAGAATTTTTAGTCTGCACTTGAAGTTTAGTATTAAAATAACAGTTAACGACATTAACACTTGAACAATTAGTAATACGCCACGATAATATTATTAAACGCTTCACACATTGTTTTAATTGTTTGTTTTTCACAATAGAACGGACAAAATTTAATTACTTGTACAATCACAAATTTCTTAGCAGTGACAACTTTTTACTGCAGTGTTTTTTTTTAATAATATTATTTTTTTTAGATCCGTAACGCACTGGCCACTATACACCACTGAAACCGTAAGGTCGGTTTGTGAATAGATTCTAATTATAAATGTGTCCGAAGGTTAAGTGTAGATTTATTTGCAATCCGTTGACTTAATTTTATTTGTTCAATCATTTATGTTAATGAAATTAAACAATTGACATAATAATTTATCAAATTAGATACATACTACCTTCTTAGATAATTTAAATTCAACTTTGAAGAATATCTGTGGTGATAATTTCTTGTGAAACTTTGGATTTTTAAAGAGTTACTTCAGTATATCAGCTCATATGCGTCCCCACCGTGGGGCTCGAGCCTACCCTAAATTAGGGGCGATCGGGTACGTGGCAAGATTCGAACCACTACCTTCCGGACGGGAGGTAGCGGCCTAGCCTTTACGCCACACTAATTAAAATTAGTAATTGTACTTTGATTTATCGACTTCATAAATAACATTTTTCATTGTATTTTAACCGACTTCAAAAAAGGAGAAGGTTCTCAATTCGACTGTATGTTGTTTTTTTGTTAAGCGATATCTCCGCAGCTTTTTAAAATTATTTTTTTAATCGAAATAGTGTACTCCCGAAGGGGTCCCCATTGTCACCAAGTCAGCATCTGGTGATGGGATCCTAGGGAAATGGAGGTTAACTCGCAAATTTTGCGTGTTTCATGTATTTTCTAAAAAAAATTAAGTATTTGCGTCTGGTAGTCATCATCTCATGTTGATAAGATGATGAAGGAAGATACAACTCCTTAAGGGGTAGGAGTTGGAGGATAATTCTTTAAATATTATACGAGTATGTAGATACGTAGGTTCGTGTAGACCGATAATTGTATTCTTCAGGTTATTCAGATGAGCTGATGATGAAAGATTTAAGTCCTTAACTTTCATGCTGCTGAGATGATGATGGAAGCCAGGACTATATATCTGATAATGAAACACATGCAATATGACTTGATGATTCCTATTGGCGAGCAGGTGATTGGGTTTAACGTTTTTAGTTAAATAGCATTATCACCAAAAAAAAGGAAAATAAAAATAAAGTTAAACTAAAAACCGACTTAAAAATGAAATTCACTCCAAGTTTGAAATAGTATTATCATACTTAACTTAACCCTCTTGTTCCTACTGTAGTTTTAATACAACATTTTTTCAAACAAAAAAAACATCAAATTTTTTCTTATTGTTATTATATTTTAAGTTGGATATACGTTTCAAATACAAAATTTTGCGAAAAATTTTTTTTTGTAAAAAAGTGGGTTAAATACACGACATTAACCAACAGTAACGAAATCAAAGGTGGGTACGAATTAAATTAGGGGCCTAAATATTTTTTTAAAGGTCGGTTTCAGCAAAGCCATGGAATCTGAAACTATCCGTAAGTAGCTGTGTGCTGGTACCGATCTCAAAAATATTGTAGGCCCCTAATTTAATTTTTACCCACCTTTGATTTTGTTATTGTTGGTTAATGTTGCGTATTTAAGTATAATAATATTATTTCATACTTTTGAGTAAATTTCATATTGACGTCGGTTTTTATTTTTTAAACTTTATTTTTTATTATTCGTAAGTTGACTTGGGCAGAGATTAAATTTAAGTTGGGTCTGTGTGAAATACTTTTGGTATCGAATTGCATGATCCTGTGATTTTCTAATTACGTAGACTTAAAAGCGACGCAAACTACTGTCAAAGTACAACATTTTTATTTGTAATAAACTTATAAAACCGAAAAAAAAGGTTCTCAACTTGAATTTACGTTTTTGTATGTTTGTTGCGGGATATCTTCTCAGATTGTGAACCGATTTTTATGATTATTCTTTTATTCAATAGGGTAAGCTGCCAGGTTGATCCCTTAAAAATTTTATCTAAATCGACTTAGTACTTTTTTTATAAAATTAACAAAAACAAACAAAAAATGCAAAATTGTACTATGTTGCTGTGAATAAAGTCTAGTTACATGACTAGTTATTTTAGTCATGTATTATTATTTACATTCATTAATTGAGTAATTAAAAATACCTTCTAATGTTATAAATTCCTTTAAGTGCAAATAAGTTCGTTAAAGCGTCGGTGCCGTAACGGTTAGGGGCGCTACCTCCTGTGCGGGTGGTCGTAGTTCGAATCTTGACACGTATCAATGTGTTTTCGAATTTCGATTTCGTACGTTTATCCGACGCTCTTACGGTGAAGGAAAACATCGTGAGGAAACCTGCACACGCCTGCGAAGAAACTCGAAGGTTGTGTGTGAAGTCGACCAACCGACACTGGGCTCTCTATCGCTCTAATTAAGGGTAGGCTCAAGCCCCTCAGTGGGGACGTATATGAGCTGATATGATGAAGTTCTAAATTCATTCGTTCAATGGTTTTTAATTGGGTAACTACTCACTTCGCTGGCTCAGCGACTCAAAGAGGATTTTAATTGAAGTTTTAAATTCAATTTTAAAAATAAGGATTTAAAGACTAAAAATTACCCAAGAAAAACTTCAGAAATACATATAATATAATAATCGCCTAAGTGGCGTAAAGGTAGTCCATTCGCTTCACCCCAGAAGGTCGCGGGTTCGATTCCCGGTGGGGTCAACTTGTACGACTAGGTTTGGTTGGTGGTAGGGCATTTTTTAAGCCCGCCAGGCTAGCTACCACCTTCTTATCTAAGTCTTGCCTCCAATCATCAGTGTTAACCGCATTGATGTGTTCCGGCTTGAAGATAAGTTGGGGAATGTTGGTAAGCCCGCTTCCATCTTCGACATCCTCGTCACTTATCATCAGGTGAGATGATGCCAAGGGCTCACCAATAGTGAATAAGGTGAGATGATGCCAAGGGCTCACCAATAGTGAATAAAAAAATCCAGCTCGGTAATTAATCACTATTTTACGAACACTAAAAACAGCGTCATTGATATAGCTAAGTGTTTCAAAATATTTGTGTTTGTGCCTTTATCTAAGACAGTGACATATTAGGTTGTTAGGATAATGTTACGTCACAAAGACATACACCTAGCAATTGCATGTTTCTAATCTGATATCATCATAGCTGTTTCCCGCGGCTTCACCCGCGTGGACAACGTTTCTATGACCTTTCGAGGGTAAGCAGTGCGCGAGCTACAAGCGGACTCGTAGTACCCTATGTATCCAGCTCCTAATCTGTCTACCTACCAAATTTCATCCAGATACGTTCAGTAGTTTTTGCGAGAAACAGTAACAAACTTCCATACATAGAAACTTTCGCGTTTATAATATTAGTAGGGTAATCAGCGAACAATTTTCTAGAAAAATCATCATCAACATGTTATCAGCCGAAAAATGTCCATTGCTGAACAAATGCCTCCCCCAAGCATTACCACAACGACCGTTCCTGCGCTGCCCGCATCCAGCGGCTTCCCGCAACCTTCACTAGGCTTTCAGTCCACCGAGTAGGAGGTCTACCCGCGTTACATCTCCCGATGCGCGGTCGCCACTCGAGAACTTTACTGCTCTAACAGCTGTCAGAAGCAAGGTGTCAGTGTCTACAACACTTACCTCACTGGAAGTGTTGGTACTGAAGAGGTAGCAGTTCAGCAGTAGTTCCTTCTCGTTGAGGAGGATGTAAAACAACTCTGTGGGGCGATCTGGTGCCTGGCTGACCCTGGGCAGAAGAAAAAATTGTGAGACCTAGCACAAAGGACAAAACGAAATTTATATGGGAGCCGTAATTATTTGCTGTTGTAGTGGCAATAGTAATACACACTATGTGAAAATAGACACACATGTTTGCGTCGGAGGTTAAAAAGATGCGAGTCGTGTCAAGTTCAGGGATATAGTCGTCTTCTTATGCCTTAGGTGTGCACTTAGTAATGAATGTCAATCACGGAGGACAGAAACAATGGCTGCTCAATAAGTATTTTCAAAATATTTATGATACCGATTGAATAAGCATAAAATTGTCGTAAGTAATAACCTTGACCCTTGTAACAAAACCCTGGGTGGCGAGGCGGCTATACATCCCAACTAACACATAAGCTAAATTTGCAGCTTCCCTTGCAGCTCTAATGTCTTAAAGAGTAGCATGAGGGGTCAAGAATTAGCCCCTAGTTTTATAACAGGGAAAATTAGAACTTGAAACTGCAGCGGAAACGAAAGTCATGTTTGTGGTACGTTATGGCACCGTTGACTGTATAATAGTTAGAATTATATCTCCTATACCGCTTTCAGCCGCATTACGGTCACCCATAGTAACTTATGCTACTATTGGTTGCACAGTAGTTAAAACTAGCACTCTTTTGGCACTTTAAGTCGTATTACTGTCTCGTGTAGAATATTATACCACGAAGTGCTGCATTAGATAGAAAATTAGTCCAAAATTATTAATTACTTCTTATAGTATTTAGTCTGCATAATAGGTAAAATCGGGTCTTAGGCTCGTAAAAATCCCTGTAGAACCACTAAGGAGGTTGCAGGTCTTTGAAAACTGACGATGGGGAAAAATTACTAGAAAATAAAACGAATCACGGTCAAGTTGTGTTATCTATGATTTAATTTATATATCAATATTAAGTTTACACATAATAAAATGTACTTGTCGTAGTATTTTTATTTATAATTTCAGAATTTCATAAATAAAATAGATATAACCTTTTCGAGACTGAGTAAGGTTAAAAAGTCATTTGTGGGGCAGTGTATAAGATTCTACAATAAAATTCCAGAAAATGTAACTAGTTTGTCAGAGAATAAATTCAAGACTCATGTCAAAAAAGTTTTGTGCTCTAGAGGATATTATAAAATAATAGATTATGTAAATGACAAAGATATGTTGATTCTATAACAAATACCATTACCTGAGACTGTAATCTGAATCATGACATTATTTGTAATTTTATTTTTAGTGTATTTTTTTTGTTTTGACTATTTAAAAGTGTGTGTAAACACCTATTTGAAATAAATTGTTTTGAATTTTGAATTTCATCTAGGTACCATTGAAAAGTCATTAAGAAATGTCCTATATGGGGGTTCCATACCTGTATTTTCAGGATCTAATAAAAGCGACAAATTTGATGGAGGTTATTGTAAACAAACATTATAACGTATAATCACAGATTACTAATTAGTTACATAATGCAGTAATTTAAATTTGTTCCACTTATGTATATTTTAAAATATTCTGTATATCTTCCCAGATTTAAAGGAATTGGGTCTAGAGGTTAATACCAGTAAGTGCGAGTTAGGCTACTAACACTGGCTTATCCAGGAAGCTCCTAAAACTTGGAAGATTTCAACTCCGCAAGATAAAAGTCGCTAGCACTGGACATGGTCATTTTAATAAACACCTATTCGCTCTAGGTATCACGGGAAACCCACTATGCAGAGCCTGCATGAAGACTGAGGAGACTACTGCCCACATTCTACTGGATTGCAAGGAGCTAGCACGGCACAGGGTCGTGCACCTCGGTGACCCGAGGTCGCTCCAGGAAGTCTTCGGCAACCTGTGGAGACTACTGGACTTCTTGGAGGAGTTGGACTGGCAGTGATGCCGGCCAACCACGCAAAACGGGCACGTCGGTCGCCTGGTTGCGAAAATCAGCTCGCCCCTAACTATAAGTGTGAGTTCTACCCATGCAGCGTAAACTCTGCGGAATCTCAAGACAGATATCACCTGGAAATATAAAACATCATGAGGAAACCTGCACACATCTGCGAAGAAACTCAAAGGTTGTGTGTGAAGTTCACCAACTTTCCCTAATTCAGGGTACGCTCGAGCCCTTGGTGGGGACGTATATATGAGCCGATATGTGATACCTGGCCATGGTCATGGATGGACAGTGTTTGAGCCCCTCAGGCTCACAGCTTTTCCGGTTGGAATCAGGGAGTCCAAGCATACGAAAACGCGGATTTTGTCCTTGCTGTCAGGTCACCTTAAACACCTTCTCACGTTTCTTTGACCCTCCTGAGAGACTGTATCGTAAATGCCTTAGCTGATCTTTTTCTTCTTAGCGTGTCGATGGCAGACACTACACTGTAGCAGCCCAGAATTTGGCCACGTTAACAGCATTATCAGCCGCTGTCATGAGGTCTTCCTGCGTGCAGATGTAGGGGCACGCAGGGCACGATGTTAAATGTGTCATCGTTTGAACTGCACCGCACAAATAGTTTAATTCACTTTCACCCAAAAATCCCCACCTGACCATGTTTTCTTTGCTCCGACCGGTCTGGGTCCGGAGTCTGTTTAAAGACTTCCAAACCGGCCATGGCAAGTCATGTCCAGGGGGAAGGCTTTCTGATATCGGGACGAAGGGTGTTGGTAAGCTTACTTTGTCCTGCCAAAGGTTACACCTCGCTTTCTTGGGTTTTACTGATAAAGGATAGACACACTTTATAAAACTATTTCGGCTTTTCAGCCGTTGTTGCACTTACGTATAATTAGCCTTAGCTGATATACGAGTATGTAGTTGACGGCTCCTACGTGCAAGTCTCCAGAGGAGGTGGTGAGTTTTTATTCTGGTTTAAAGCAGATTCTGGAGGAAACTGTGTATTTGCCTCACGGAAAACAGTGGTGTCAGGCTGACCGCCTTCGTGGCGCAGTGGTTAAATCTTTTAGCTTCACCTCAGGAATTCACTGACTCGAGTCCCGGCGGAGTCTAACTTTATGAGACTGGATTTGGTTGGGGGAAGGGCATTTTAAGCCCGGTTGGCCAGCTACAACCATCTTATCTAAGTATTGCCGCCAAACATCAATGTTAACAACGTGTTCTGGCTTGAAGATAACATAGCCAGTTCCCTATTGCGTTGAGGAATCTTGGTAAGCCCGCTTACATTTACGGTATCATCATCACTTACCATCAGGTGAGATGATGCCAAGGGCTTACCAATTGTTAATAATAAAAAAGAACGCCTATTCCTGTTTGGCACGGAGGTTTGGGGGTATGCCGGTTACGGGAAACGGGTCCAATTGCTTTTTGGCCTCCTCGCTTGGGGCTGCAGATCTCGTAAATCGTATCATCTCTTATAATAGTGATGGGTTCTGCATACCATACGCCAGTAAGGCTTTTGACAGTGGGCTACCCTTTGCCCGGGCGCTGACCAGCTAGAAAGGCTAGAGAAGCAGGCAGAGTGGGGCATTATGCTTCGTTAAAAAAATATGTTCAGTAAGCGACGTACAATACAAGTTCTGAACAGGCCCCCATACGATAGGCAAACAAAGGAGTATCTACTTTAAAAAAACCGGCCAAGTGCGAGTCAGAACCGCACACAAAGGGTTCCGTACTATCATACTACATGGCGCTAGTTTCTTCACGTTTAAAAAAAACACGTTTTTTGTATGGAGACCCCCTTATCTTTTCACTTTTTCTAATTTCTAGTATTTGTTGTTATAGCGGCAACAGAAATACATCATCTGTAAAAATTTTAACTGTATAGCTATCACGTTTCATGAAATACAGCCTGGTGACAGACGGACAGACAGACAAACAGACGGATGGACAGCGGAGTCTTAGTAATAGGGTCCCGTTTTTACCTTTTTAGGTACGGAATCCAAAAAAGATATCATTCTATCCAGTGGTTTAAAAAAAAAATCGAGGACATACAAACATACGTGGCTGATCAAAAGTACCCGGAATATTTAATTTTCAAATAACGTTGTCATAAGAGCCCGATTTTAGGGTTCCATACATCAAAAGGTAAAAACGGAACCATTATAGGATCACTCGCGTGTCTGTCTGTCCGTCCGTGTGTCACAGCCAATTTGCTCGAATACTACTCAACCCATTGAGTTGAAATTTGGTACACATATGTAAGTCGGTGACCCAAAGACGGACGTGAAATGTAAGTATATGAATTTTAAACATGGGGTCACTTTTAGGGTTTTTTTTTAAAAAAAAAAAGACGTGTGGCTCTCGGGGACTGCCGCGGTAAAGCTATTGCGTAGCATTTTTTATCAACCTTTAACACTAAGAAAGTTACACCAGTAAAATTGACTAAGTCCTTTTAGTACCGCAAATCGCTAATAGAATGGCATTGTGTTTCTTTTAGAACGCGGTAACGTTACGTCACGCTCGGCCGATCTACATGGTAGGCGGAATGTGGGGTGTTAGGTTTTTCGTTACGGAATTTCTTGATTCGGTCGCCGCGCTCAAAGCCCGCGATAAAAGCTATGCAATAGCTTAATAGTTTTTCAAATAATATTGTGTGACATATCAAATGAAAAGGCTTGTTGTGCGAATCTCAAGTTATATTTTATTTATAATTATAAGATAAATAGTTTTGAAATTATTTAAGAAAATAGGCAAAAATTTACCATTCCCCTCCCCCCTTATCTCATAAACTACTTAGCCTAAAATCTTGAAAAAGTCACAGCTTATGAGGTTGAGTCTATGGTTTACAGGAAAATCTATGAGAAAATCTAAAGTCGTTCCGTTCCCACAGGAAAAAAAAATCGAGCGAGACCTACAGTACTCGCATATGATGTGTAACATGTGACAAAATACTTTATAAAAGGACGGCAAAGATACGGCAGACTAGGCTGTATGGTCATAGATACCTTTGCCTTTTCCGCGCTTTTAAAGCCTGAAAAAAGGACGGCAAAGATACGGCAGACTAGGCTGTATGGTCATAGATACCATTGCCTTTTCCGCGCTTTTAAAGCCTGAAAAAACGCGACTCCCTGTTACACATTTCCGTCCCATGGGACACATTTCCGTCCCATTTCACGAAATCACTCCCACAAATTGCAGGAAAGCGAGAGCAAAGATGTTACACATCAAAATTAAATTTCTGAAGTCCAGAATAAGTAGACCCCCATTTACCTAGAACAAAGTAATGTACTGAGAGATTTTGTTCTGTTGGAAGTGAAAGTTTTGGTACGGAACCCTGTTTGAGTGACCCCGAGTGGCACTTGGCCGGTTTTTTTTGTTATGTTGGTACAATTGTGTATAATTTATGTGACAATTGTGTCGTGTGATCAGATAACAAACAAACAAACACATTTACACATTTTTAATATTAGTAAGGGTTCGACGGTGATCACTTTAAAGGGGACATTACCAAAAATTAAAAAAGTTTAAAGATGAAAAATTAATATTAAGAACAATAGTTATTAAAACAAAATTTATTCTCAAAATAGCATTAGACTATTAGAAATTGAATGGTGGTAAACATATGCCTATTGTTTAGATATTTTGAGAGCACGGTGGCTTTAACCCCCTGAAGTCGGGTTTTTTCACCTGAAAATATCGCCTTTATTAAGGCAAAAAATACGCATTTTTAATTTTTAAGCTCTAGTGTTATCGCAGCTGTTTCTTCGTTACTAATGACATACTGGGGAATACCCCGCATGAGATTTCGTCACTTTCAGGAACAACTAGTATAAAAGTTGCCCCATCTGACCAATAAGAAAACGTCTTTGCTCCATTCAATGGTACATAGCTCAGGGGATTGGAACATGAAAGACATGCCACTAGTTACTAATAAAAGACCATAAGTAGTGTCACCATAAGGTCAATAATAAAAAACAATAACTTTTTTATGTTCAATATAAATTGGCATTGGACTTCAAGAACTGAATCGGCAATTTCATAGGTAAAGACCTTTTATTATTATTCATAAAGTCCCGGTATTTTTTGATCATCATCATACCAGACGAAGGACGTCCACTGCTGGACAGGCCTCCCCCAAAGATTTTCTGCGCCGCCCGCATCCAACAGCTTCCCGCGACCTTCACCAAGTCATCGGTCTACCGAGTGGGAGGCCTGCCTACGCTACGCTTTCTGGTGCGCGGTCGCCACTTTACTACCCAGCGGCCATCCGTTCTACGAGCTATGTGCCCCGCCCACTGCCACTTAAGTTTATCAATTCTGAGAGCTATGTCAGTAATTTTGATTCTCCTAATACGGATCTCCTCGTTTCTGATTCGATCACGCAGAGAAACTCCGAGCATAGCACGCTCCATTGCTCTTTGGGTGACCTTGAGCCTTCTTATTTTTTGATCAACCTGTGTATAATACTAAACGGACAAAAAGAAGCATTTTAACTCCTTTTTAAGAACAAGTTTGATTGGTTTTTTGTTACTGGATTAAAGAGTTTTTAAAACATAAGTACTTAAATCGGATTAAAGGTCAATTCTGACCGAGCTCGTAACCTACGTAAGTATAACCAGTTTTTTATTCATAATTAAGTAGCTCTTGAATATCACAATATTCTTGCTTTAATTAATTCCAAAATGTTGATGTATCGACCTCCAGTCTGAGGAAAACTTCTTCAAGGCGAGAGTGAATAGGCATTATCTGAGTTTGCGTGTACCATCCTCGACTACATCGTCACTTACCATCAGGTGAGATATAGTCAATGCACTCAAATTTTTAACAAAAAAAAACGGGCGAGATCTCTGTAATCAGGTAATTGATATTTACCTTTTGATTGATTCATCTTAATATATATAAATCTCGTGTCACAATGTTTGTCCTAAATGGACTCCTAAACCACTTAACCGATTATAATAAAATACGCACACCATGTGCAGTTTGATCCAACTTGAGAGATAGGATAGGGTAGTGTAGGGTAGGGTAGTGTAGGGTAGGGTAGGGTAGTGTAGTGTAGGGTAGTGTAGAGTAGTGTAGGGTAGGGTAGTGTAGTGTAGGGTAGGGTAGTGTAGTGTAGTGTATGTAGGGTAGGGTAGGGTAGTGTAGGGTAGGGTAGTGTAGTGTAGTGTAGGGTAGTGTAGGGTAGGGCAGGGCAGTGTAATGTAATGTAAGGCGGTACGAAGTTCGCCGGGACAGCTAGTACAATTATAGTTTTTTTTTGCAACCGACTTCCAAAAGAGGTTCTAAATTCGACCGTATGTTTTTAGGGTTCCTAACACCCAACGGGTGACCAACGGGACCCTATTAGTAAGCCTCCGCTGTCTATCCTTCTGTCAGCGGGCTGTATTTCATGAACCGTAATAGTTAGACACTTGAAGTTTTAACAGAATGTGTATTTATGTTGCCGCTATAACAATAAATACTAAAAATTAGAAAAAGTGAAAAAATAAAGTGGGTCTCCATACAAAAAACATGTTTTTTTGGTAGGTCTTTAGAAGTATTTTGATTTAGCTCTATCGTAAAAACAGTAATATACATACAAGCATGAAACTTGGTGTGATTATAGAACTAATACTGAGGTAAAACAACAAATACTAAAAATCGGCCAAGTGTGAGTCGCACTCGCGCTAAGGAGTCTGAACTGAACTTATTTTTTGAAAAGGCTTCGGAACCCTACTTTGCGCGTGTCCGACTCGCACTTGGCCGGAAATCCTTGGGGAAGGCCTTTGTCCAGCAGTGGACGTTTTTCGCTGATATGATGATGACGATGATGATGTTGTCATTAGGACAGTCATGAAAACAATATGACACGAGGAGTTGTCATATTCAATTGGGGGGCACGGCAGTGCCCCCGCCAAGTCGAGCGCGAAGCAAACACTGCCGTACCATCCTTTACTGGAACCATTTCGCCGCATTTTCAGGTCCCTATTTGAGGACATCTGGATAAGACCAGAACGCAGAAATTTTCGTCATCCAGTAAGCTATAATCACATACTTAAAATCCAAAATTTCAAGTCTGTAGGTCATTTAGTTCCGAAGTTAAGCGAAAGCAAAGTTTCGCATTTATGACACTCACTCACTCACTCATGATCATCAGAATAGAACTAGTACTTCCCATAAACTCAGAGATCTGAAATTTGGTACAGAGTTAGGGTTTAATGGCCACATAAAGGGAAAACTATAAAAAGTAGGATAATCGAAGATCTGGAGTACCTGGTGACCCTGATTAGAAAACACAAGAGCCCAACCAAACTATTAAAGATCGACATACCGCCGTTACAAAAAATATTCAAGTTGGTGGGCCGCTTCATTTGATGTCAAAAATCGAAGGTCTGAAGTATCTGATGAAGAACCCTCAGCTGGTCTCAGCTGTATTAGAGATATGGTAATGCCCCCTTCTACTATTGGTACATAAAAAAATCGCGTTGCTGAACATTGGGACGAAATGCAAGTGTACACGTGTGATGCTGATGGTGACGTATACACGAGCGCAAAATCCTACACGAGTGATATGATGAAACCCACTACTTACGGCTCAGCTTCTGAGCTTATGGCTGCTGGAAAAATCTATCCCTTCACTTCTTAAGGTTTGTGTATGAGAACGGTATACTAAGAGGTTCCTTTGGCGATGTCAAATAAAAAAAGAAGTGAAATCCCACCAAAAACATTATGTAAAAAACTAGCCAAGTCTCGATGGAGCTGCTTGTTCATCTCTAAAAATAATGAAATCTAGACAAAGTCGTGCCAATACTAAGGTTCCTTACTGCGATTTCTTTATTATTATAGTTAATGTTGTGTGACTTGGCCGTTGAAGGGTACACAAGGGTACAAAACCAGGTGCTCCATGACACCATTGCACCAATCTGTCGCCAGAACCGCTACCCATTGACGATGGAAGATGCGAATGCTGGCGCATCGTGCGACATCAAAGGCGTTGCGCTACTATAAGTCATATCGTAATACTGTGACTTACCTTATAATGTCGACGAGTCTGTGCACTAGGACGGGCTCAAAGTTTCCATTGTAGGCTTTCAGACATCCCTCTTCTATGGCTACGCTGAGCTAAAAAAATAAACAAGTTTTAAAATCAAAAGTAGAATACAATAACCTTTAAACCCACTTATCCCTAAAATTATATTTTTTTTATA
Source organism: Coleophora flavipennella (assembly GCA_947284805.1). Taxonomy (NCBI): domain Eukaryota; kingdom Metazoa; phylum Arthropoda; class Insecta; order Lepidoptera; family Coleophoridae; genus Coleophora; species Coleophora flavipennella. The sequence continues at coordinate 4,943,560 of OX369253.1, forward strand.
ATTGCATGTGCTTCGTTATCGTTCTCCCAACTTGGAAAAAATATATTTGAAAAATTGGGCTTTTAAAGGCCAGTAGGGGAGAATCTGACTTAAATTCTAAGTTATATTTACCAGTAAAACATAAATTTCTGATTCGATCCTATAAGGAAACTCCGAGCATAACTCGCTTTATCGCCCTTTGAGTGAACTTGAGCCTTTATAAGAGGCTCATAGTATAAGTGAACATGTCTGGTGGAACGTGGATGGTGGCGCATCGGGAGCCGGGTCGTTCCTTTCCCTCTAATATGGTTGATGGGAGCGATGGCTGACTCTCGCGTGATACTCGTGACCGGGTGCTGTCCGTGTGAACTGGCCTACTCTTGTCAAAGGTATCAATGACATTCAATGATTTTTATGTGTACTCGCGTGATACTCGTGACCGGGTGCTGTCCGTGTGAACTGGCCAACTCTTGTCAAAGGTATCAATGACATTCAATGATTTTTATGTATAACTTTTCGTGTCATATTGTTTTCATGTTCTAATGACATAATCTGGTTTATTCCAATCATTGAATTTTGACGTTATTAACTAATGATTGTTTATTTTTAGATTTTTTTCAAATTTTTAACCGCCTCCGTGGCGTAATGGTTAGCCCATTCGCTTCACACCAGGAGGTCGCGGGTTCGATTCCCGGTGGGGTCAACTTGTAAGGCTCGGTTTGGTTGGTGGTAGGGCATTTTCTAAGCCCGCCTGGCTAGCTACCACCATCTTATCTAAGTCTTGCCGCCAAACATCAGTGTTAACAACATTGATGTGTTCCGGCTTGAAGATAAGATAGCCAGTTCTCCATTGCGTTGGAGAATCTTGGTAAGCCCGCTTCCATCTTCGGCATCACCGTCACTTACCATCAGGTGAGATGATGCCAAAAGCTTACCAATTGTGAATAAAAAAAATATGAAATTATGTTAATATTATTTTATTACTTTTTTTAGTTTTGATGGATTTAATAATAATAATAATAATTAGTTTATAACATGTCAAAATTCAAATAAAAATCTATCTTATCCTTACTAATATTATAAATGTGAAAATGTGTTTGTTTGTTTGTTTGTTACATTTTCACGCTTCAACGCCTTGACCAAACTTGATGAAAGTTGGCATGCAGGTAGCCTGTGTCACGGGGAAGGACATAGGCTACTTTTTATCCCGGGAAAATATCATAATATGATGCAGTTACTGAGGGAACTTAAAAAATACTCGATTGCTATGATTTTTTTTGCACAGAGATGGTTGAGTAGGTGGGAAACGACATAATTTACTAATCACCCTTAAAGACAGTCATAAAAACGATGTTCACGCGGGCGAAGCCGCGGGAAAAAACTAGTAATCTATAAATAACTAACTATCAGTCAATAAATAACCCGCCACTTACCGAACCCGGCGCAAAGGTGCCCGTTACACCAGCTGCATTACCCCGCTGAATGGCAATGGCCAACCTTTGCACCAGGAACGAACCGGACGGGAGTCACTGCTTATATCATTAAGCCTTCTTCCCAAATCATCAACGAATTGCTTCGCATCTGTCCCCCAACTGCCCACAGTCTCCACTGCAAAATGAATGAAACTGTATTGAGGCGCTAACGCCTATGACTATCAGAAACAGGGTAGTTTGGGACCTAGAATGATGAAACAGGGACCTATTTTGACATAGCTCACCGCGATCGGCCGTCGTGGAAATCCTTGGGAGAGGCCTTTGTCCAGCAGTGGACGTCTTTCGGCTGATATGATGACGATTTAGTAAGTATTCAAAGTTACCTTTTCCTTGACAGCTGTAGCCCTGATCTCCCTCAGCAGCCAGGGTAGCATCGAGGTGGAGAACCGTCGGTCCATGGCGGTGAAACCCAGATAGGTGACTGCCGTCAGCCGGGTTTTCATGGTGAAACCTGGTGGAATGACAGAATTGATCAGTGAAAAATATTTACACTATATTTAACTTATTTATGGTCAGGTATATGAGTAGGTTTTACTATTAAAATACAATATTTTTGCTCTAGGCTTTTAATTATGTGGACAGCAATGGAGTGGAACACCTTGAATGCGTCTGTTTCCCGACTCCTACAAATTGGGGATTTTCAAGGCGAGTGAATAGGCACTATATGAGTTTGCGTATACCATCCTCGACTACATCGTCACTTACCATCAGGTAAAATTATCAATTAAATTTTTAATGAAAAAAATATATACAGCCTTTAAAACAATATAATATACATCACTACCAGTAATTCAAACTTAAACACAAACAACTCTTTATTGCACAGAATGGTACAGAGGCCAGCACATTGAGCTAGGCACTCGTAGTGCGATTCTGATCCGTACGCATACGGCATAAGAACGAACGGTACAAAGTCCAAAGTGTTTAGCTTGATGTACATCAAAATAAATAAAAATATATACAAAATTTAATAAATAGCTAAGAGACGTACAATCTAGGCGGTCTTATCGCTGAGAGCGATAACTACCAGACAACCCAGCCAATTTATTGATGTGTAACATCTTTGCTCTCGCTTTCCTGCAATTTGTGGGAGTGATTTCGTGAAATGGGACGGAAATGTGTCCCATGGGACGGAAATGTGTCCCAGGGAGTCGCGTTTTTTCAGGCTTTAAAAGCTCGGAAAAGGCAAAGGTATCTATGACCATACAGCCTAGTCTGCCGTATCTTTGCCGTCCTTTTTTCAGGCTTTAAAAGCGCGGAAAAGGCAAAGGTATCTATGACCATACAGCCTAGTCTGCCGTATCTTTGCCGTCCTTTTATAAAGTATTTTGTCACATGTTACACATCATATGCGAGTACTGTAGGTCTCGCTCGAATTTTTTTTTCATGATTTTTCTTCCCTTTTATAGGGTTCAATACCTAAAGGGTGCCAGCAGAACCCTATTACTAAGCTCATGCTGTCTGTCAGCTGGCTGCATTTCATGAACCTAATAGGTAGACAAGTGAAATTTTCCCAGAATATGTATTCCTGTTGCTGTTTAACCGCCTCCGTGGCGTAATGGTTAGTCCATTCGCTTCACACCTGGAGGTCGCGGGTTTGATTCCCGGCGGGGTCAATTTTGTAAGACTCGGTTTGGTTGGTGGTAGGGCATTTTCACAGCCCGCCTAGCTAGCTACCACCATTTTATCTAAGTCTTGCCGCCAAACATCAGTGTTAACAATGATGTGTTCCGGCTTGAAGATAAGATAGCCAGTTCTCCATTGCATTGGGGAATCTTGGTAAGCCCGCTTCCATCTTCGGTATCATCGTCACTTACCATCAGGTGAGATGATGCCAAGGGCTTACCAAAAGAAAAAAAATTGAGCTGGGCATACCTACTCTCTAAGGGTCCGGAGCCGGACTGCAAGCCAGTTAAAAATTCCCAATTTGGATGCAGTTAGGGCGCAGCTAAACTTGCAGCTGGCTTGCAGTTCGTGTATCTGGACCCTAAGGTGAAGCGGTACTTCACACCTGGGCAGCCTGACACCATTATAAAGCAAAGGTCTGATCATTTATGGAGTACTGTTCATACCTTTGGGATTGGTCAGTCCGCTATCAACTGAATACAATACAATGAGTTGATTGACGACTCTCGTGTTCCAGGACAGGTTGAGAAATAAGGTTCACAAAAATATATCTAACTAGTATTCCCGGCGAACTTCGTACCACCTTACACTACACTACCCTACCCTACACTACACTACACTACACTACACTACCCTACCCTACATAAGAACCTTCTCCTGACAATAACGAACTCGACAAAAAAAGAATTAGCGAAATCGGTCCAGCCGTTCACGCGTGATGTCGTGACCAAGGAAAATAGGGATTCATTTTTATATATATATATATATATATATATATATATATATATATATATATATATATATTATTAATTAATTGTAACAACAATAATATTTTTGTTTATTTCGCAAAAATACGGCTAATACTTAAAAAAACTTAGATCGGTTTATACCTAAAATAGGCTCGCAGCCTGTGCTATAGGCACCAGCACCCCCATAATGTTGAGTAGTTTTATAGCCTGTGTTGCATATTAGTTAAGTAAAGCTGAGAGATGTTGTCAAGGGTTTACCAATTGTGAATAAAAAGAAATTAAAAAAAAACCTCTAGAGTTATCGCAGCAGTTTCTTCGTTACCAATGTCATATTTGGGAATACCTCACATAAGATTTCGTCACTTTCAGGAAAATTCAAGAAAATTAACTAGTCTATCACGCAAAATGGGCGCAGCGGTCGCCTGGTTGCGGAAATCAGCCCGCCCCTAACTAACTAGTATAAAAAATTGCCCCATCTGACCACTAAGCAAACGCCTTTGTTCCATTCAATAGTACATACGAGGGCGTTTTGATAAGTCCATGACTTTGGAAAGAAGAAACACTCCTTTTACATATTATTTTTTTTATTTTTCTACATAATCTCCTTTCAACTCTACGTACTTAGTCCAGCGATGTTCCAACCTCTTACTCCCATCAAAAAAATATTTTTTGTCAAACCCTGAAAAATAGGCCTCAGTTTCGGCTACCACCTCTTCGTTTGACGAAAATCTTTGCCCGCCAAGCCATTTCTTCATGTTTGGGAAGAGGAAAAAGTCACAGGGGGCTAAATCTGGCGAATACGGAGGGTGTGGCAATAATTCGTATCCTAATTCGATAATTTTTGATGTCGCGATTGTCGACGAGTGGACCGGTGCATTATCCTGATGAAATAGAATTTTTTTCTTTTCTAGATGCGGTTGTTTCTTGATCAACGTTTCATTGAATCTATCTAACAATGCAGCATAGTAAGCTTCGGTTATTGTCTTGCCTTTATCCAAAAAATCGATGTAAATAACCCTTTGGCTGTCCCAAAAGACTGTGGCCATCACTTTACCAGCCGAGCGAACAGTTTTTGCCTTCTTTGGGGCACGTTCCCTGGTAGAAGTCCATTGCTTCGACTGATGCTTAGTCTCTGGTGTATAATGATGGACCCACGTTTCGTCAACTGTTATTTACCGACGCATAAACTCACTCGGATTGCGATTATACATGGCTAGGCATTCCTCAGAAGCTGTTACATGATTTCGTTTCTGGTCGACTGTTAGTAAACGCGGCACCCATCTTGCAGAAAGCTTTTTCATGCCCAGAATATCATGCAAAATATAAAACACTCGTTCAGTCGACATGTGCATAGCATCACTTATTTCGCGTATCTTCACTCGATGGTCTGCCAAAACAATATCATGTACTTTATTAACCATGCCCTCCGTAGTGGCCTCAATCGGCCTTTCTGGGCGCTCCGCGTCATTAGTAGTAGTACGTCCACAACGAAATTTAGTGAACCACTTATGTACCATCCCATGAGAAGGCGCAGAATCACCATAATACTTTTTCAATTTGTCTTCGGTCTGCTTAATTGTTTTACCACGTAAAAATAGTGTTTAATTAGCACTCGAAACTCGCTTTTCTCTTTTCTCCATTTTCAAAGAATACTTAGAAGTCGCCTAAATTTTGTTTCTAAAAAGCTTGTTTTCGCGCTAAATTTGAAAAAATAACGGCATGCGCTTCGTAGTGAGTTTCTAAATATGAGACAAAAAAAAAATATTAAAAAAGTTTTTATTCAACCTTAAAGTCATTGAGTTGTCAAACTGCCCTTGTAGCTCAGGGGATTGGAACATAAAAGACATGCCACTAGTTACTAATAAAATACCATGAACCATGAGTAGTGTCGCCATAAGGTCAATAACAAAACACGATAACTTCTTTTTCAATAAAAATTGGCATTGAACTTCAAAAACTGAATCGGAAATTTCATAGGTTAACCTATTATATTTTATTTATGGCTTATATGTATAAATATAAAATAGCTTTTATTGATTCCTCAAAAGAATCTCAAAGATTAATTTTTATTCTCCTTCTTCATTGAAGTTCACACAGCACAGTCAGTCTGCAAAATTTCCTTTAAAGTTATCTTTACGGAATAATGGAATGCAGTTTTCAGTCATCGCCAATGTCTTTCAATACGCTGGGTGTGTGTCCTGTCTGGTGCCACAAACCAATTTTCCCTGTCTCTGGATTAACTTTTTTGTGTATATAACCATATTCGGGAAGGCAATCATAGGCCTTTTTTACCACCTCCGTACATAATTTGAAAGACAATTGTTATACACAATTTAATGTTTTCGAACCATGTCCCTTCTGCACGACTGTAAGTCTTTCTGCAATTCCTTTTCCCACGTTGGAATGACCCCAATTGGCCTTTGTCAATCATGGGCATAGGGGATCTATGGCAAAGACAGTTTCTGTTTCTCAGTATCATACCTCTTTCTTCGGCAAATGCCACACAATCTGCCACAGTGTTAAATTGCCTCAAATTTTTTTTTAATTTTAGTGTCGCCGTACTTCTTCAGAATATAAACGAAAACGGCGACCACTAGAGCCTGATGGTCTCAGTAACTGACTGGGTAAAACGGCAAGCGGGTCTACTGCAGCAGCCTCCTCTGCGTCATACTCTGCAGATTGAGCAAAACCTATGAAAGATAAAAAATCTATGTATTATACAATAATAAAGAATTACATTACAACCTAATGATGGTAAGGGAAATCATACCTGATGGGCTCCATATATTAAAAGAGTCTTCTGAAGCCGGAGAACCTGCCAGACCTCAATGGCAATCTAAAAGAAACAGAAACTACGTAAGTAACAATCATATAATTATCAAAAACTAAATAGTACTATGAACTTTTTCAAGAGAAAAACATACCCGAAGAGGCAAGCGAGCTGCCAGACGCAGGCTCATACGGTACTCCTGCAGTAGGCTCATGTGAGCATCCAGGAGCAGTGTGCACAGGCGGCTCACAAGAGTCCAAAACTTGCACACACGGACGCACTGCAGCGGAGGTTGCGGCTCAACAGTACAATCGGGTAGGTATATCGAGTTGGAAGTCCGCAAATTATAGTCAACTTTATATGTTTTTCAGCATACTTTCGACTTAGTTAAAATTACATATCTGCTTCCCGAAACATCACTGAAACAACGTTTTCTTTCGCACGCACGCAGTAAATAAAAACGCAGAAATTATTAATTCGGGGCTTGAGTGGGTCTTTGGTTTAGTCAGCCGATATCGGTGATTCGGGGCTTTAGAGGTTAAAGTCTATAAAACTGCACCCAGTGCAACTCGAGTCGTCACATTTTAATTTCTTGTTCTTCACATTGCTCACGTGCACAAGATGATTTTCTCTAAAATGCACTATTTCTTGAAGCAAAATTGTTACAGAAAACAATGTAAAACCATAAAATAAAACAACGAATGCATTCACCACAAATCCCGCAAAAAAACTCTTTTTTGTTCAATACAAATAACAGTGGAGAAAAGAAAAAAAAGAAATGGCGCTAAGCAAAGCCCTTAATTAAACAAAAAAAAATTGAATTCACATTTTTCATTTTAAGAAGTAGACAAATAATGATAATGAATTAACTGCCTCGTAAAATTTAATTTAATTAAAAAGGAACTGAACAGCGGAAAATGACAGCCTTTTTAGTCTTACTAATCTACTACACTAATGTAATACCCAAATAATTTTGAGTTAATTATACGAAATGTAAAATGATGGTTGCGAAATGCGGCCGATTGTTTACTTTACGCCGACGCGAAATATTAGGTAGTACTTACATTTATGTAGGAGCTTAGTTAGACTAAAAAAAGAAACTTTTTAGTCTGACAAACCTCCTGCACTAATGTAAAAAATACTAACCTAAAATGAGTTATTCCTATCATACAATATTTCTAAAGTTTGAGACTAACTCGAGTTAATTTACCAATGTATGTATGTATATGCAGAAAGAAATTTTAAAATGAATTTTACTAATATAGTTTGTTAATCCTCTTTTCTGTCAAGCTATGACAGGATAATTAATTGAAATTATTTCTATTAAGTCCATCAGTTTTATATTTTGTTTGTAACCATTTTGATTAGCTAAGTGAAAAAAAAGGTAAAATGTATACAGAGGTCCCGTGAAAGGAGGGACAAACATAAACGGAAATTATCTTGAATAGCTTTTGCCCGCGGCTTTGCCCGCGTGTACATCGTTTTTGTGACTGACCTAGAGGGTGCGCGGTGCGCGAGCCGCAAGCGGCTCGCGAGCGTGGTCATCAATTTTCTCCACATCCCTCGGGAACTATGTCAGGATATGCTAATTAGTAAATCGTGTCATTTCACACCCCCTCAACCATCTCGGTGCAAAAAATCACACGTTCCATTGTTCCGTTGCGATGTTAATTAACCAAAAAAGAGTATATTTTCAGTTCCCTCGGGAATGGCATCGGGCTATGCTATTTTCACGGGTAGAAAGTAGCCTATGTCCTTCCTTGTGACACAGGCTACCTGCATGCCAAATTTCATTAAGATTGGTCAAGGCGTTGAAGCGTGAAAAGGTAACAAACAAACACATTTTCACATTTATAATATTAGTAAGGATATCGAATAATCATTAAAAAAACCGGTTGTCTGTAAAGTCGGTTTACTGGCGATAATTTTACGTGATAACAAGTACCCGCCCAAGTCCCCGTCCAATTCCAAGTCCAAGTCTCCGTCCTAGTCCCCGTTCAAGTCCCCGTTCAAGTCCCCGTTCAAGTCCCCGTCCAAGTCCCCGCCCAAATCCCCGTCCAATTCCAAGTCCAAGTCCATATCCAAGTCCAAGTCCAAGTCTAGGTCCAGGTCCAAGTCCAAGTACTATTACAGAATAAAATGTAGCATAAATAAAGTCGCTTGTCCTGCGCTCTCGCTTGCACGCTCGACTCAGGCGTAACGTGACAAAGACGTCACACTTTTTCGAGTATGCATCCCATGTTCATCGATTTATAAGACGTTATCACGTCATAAAAGATACTAGAAGTTCGATGGTTTTCAAGTGATCGACATGTATGTGTTCTAATTTTTTATGAAAAACTCATTTGTTAAAAAGTGTAGTGATTTCCAAAAATAAGTTAAGACTACAGTTGACGTGCAAAACACGGCAAATCCTTCCTTATTTTATCAGCTCTCCAAGAAAGTAAAATAGTTAAAAATAAAACACGTTAAAAAACCGACATCCATCGCAACAACTTTTGGAAGTCGGTTGATAAATATTAATAACGGATCGGACTGCATCAAAAATAAATTCCGAAATATGATTTCCTAAATTGCTCTCCTCCTGAAGTTTTAAAAAACCATACTTGTTTTGTTTTCCATCACGTTTTCAATTTTTAATTGATCAAATTCACAAAATAAGTTCGTCAATTGCGCTAAAAATCTATGATGTTACTTGTGAGTCCCGTACACATTCGTCACTTTTCGACTAAGTTCCTAAAAACGCGTTTATGTATTTTTAGTGCACTTTCGTCAGCAGTGACGAATCTGTACTCAAGTTTAATTTCTGTATGTTTTTGATACTAGTGACCAAAACGAACTTACAATAAATTTGGGTACATTTTCGTGTGCAACAGACAGTCGTTTTATAAAGTGACGAATCTGTACTTAAGTTTTCATTTCTGTTTGTTTTTGACACTAACTTAGAATATATTTTCGTCTGCAAAAAAGTTACATATTGTGATAGATGTCATATTCAACCTTACTCCACTTCACTTCCACAGTCATGGCTGGAAATAGATTTATTATCTTGCTATCTAGGTACTTCTTGTTTATGATTATGATTAATGATGAGATAGAATTGTCATATTTTCATTGCTCGTTTTTACAATATCGGTTACTGTTGCGAATGCAAAATAATAATTATAGTTGTAAGAAATGGATTGTGCGGAAATTTTTATAACGCCTGGTAAAAGAAACAAAGATTCTGTTTTTACTAATGGATACAGATATACTTTATCAAGAAAAAATCTAGACGGTACGACAAGATGGAGATGCGAAAAGCGAAATTTGTGTAATGCATCTATTACTTTAAATACAAATCGAGATTCAATCATAAGACAGTCTGAGCATTCAAAACATTGCACCGCCAATTTTGAGAATGTTGAATTCGTAAAACAATTTGAAATCTGTAAAAAAAGAGTAATGGAAGAATTTACGCCCATACAGCAAATTTTTGAAGACTGTATGCTACCATTTCTCGACAAGGGAACACAATTTGTGCAGAATATACCGTGTTTTGAAGAAAAAAAGACAGGATTATATAATTTAAGAAAACGTCATAACAAAATAAAAAAACTTAAATTTACGTCTCGGAAAGAAGTGGAAATACCGGAAAAATTTAAACCAAATCTATTAAATGAGGTTGATGACAGAATGTTGATCTTTGTGAGCCGTAATACGAGAGGAATATTTTAAAGGGCAAAAATAATTCTAGGCGATGGAACATTCAAAATTGTACGGCACCCCTTCAAACAACTTTACACATTCCACGCAGACCTGAGTAGTACTTCAGAAAAAAATGTTATAGTGCCCCTTGTTTATGCAATCTTGCCAGACAAGAAACAAAAAACATACGAAAAATTATTGATGATTTTAAAAGAAAATTTACCTCTGTGGAACCCATCAATTTTTAAACTCGATTTTGAGATAGCGATGTCTAACGCTATAAACAAAATTTATCCCGATAGTAAAACATCCGGCTGCTTCTTTCATTTTACGAAAGCGATTAAAAAGAAAGCTAAAAAATTAATAAAACCAAAACGGGAAAAACATTTATAAAATGCTGTCAATCTCTATGCCACCTACCCGAGGACTTGATCGGAGAAGGATGGTTGTCCATAGTTGATATGCTGCCGAATAATATGAAAACAAACAAGTTTATGGATTATTTTCTGGATCAGTGGCTATTTAACGACTCAATAAAAACATTCAGTTGTTTTAATGAACGCCATATTACAACCAACTCAATCGAGGGTTTCCATAGCCGGCTTAATAAAAAGATCCCAAGAAAAGCAAGTTTATTAAGACTTATGCATGGCATAAATAACGAAATTAGGATAAACGCTATCAAAATTATAAAAATACAATCAGGCACACTTAAGACCGAGAACCGCAGAAAAGTCGATGTAGAAACAACAAAACAAAGAAAACATTTAGTTGATTTGATGCTGAAAGGTAAAATTAATGTAAAAACATGCTTGACACGCTTAAGTCGGGTGTGGCATGGAGCAAAATGATTGTTATATTTTTATACTCCTTACCTACCTATAAATTTATGACAGAGTTTGAAGTAATTTAGTTTAATGAAAAGTAATGTTTATTTTTATTAATTATATAATAAGGGTTAATTTTAAAAGTGTTTTATTGCAATAACCACATTTGCTAGTATCTACCTACCTAAAATACTTTAACCCTTTCGCCGCCAATGGCTTGATATGAAGTCACAGCATTTCATGCCCCACACGCTACTACTTGATATCAAGTCACTAAATTCAAAATAAATTGAAGGGTTAAATAAATAAATTGTAAAAATACCTAATGAATTTTATTCTAAGTTCGTTTTGGTCACTAGTGTCAAAAACATACAGAAATTAAACTTGAGTACAGATTCGTCGCTGACGAAAGTGCACTAAAAATACATAAACGCGTTTTTAGGAACTTAGTCGAAAAGTGACGAATGTGTACGGGATCAGTATTTCAAATTTTAGAACAAAATTTGGTTTTTGACAGATCTTAAACAGTAACTCAAATAACTAGCAGTCCGATCCCCTATTGCAACAAGAATAATGGTTACTTTCAAAAGGGTATCTCAAATCCTATACTAATTTTCCAACAATTTTATATTAAAAAAGAAGTTCGATTTATTTTGGATGAGCTTGTGATGTTGTGAAGTTAGTCAATGATGCTAGAGAGTCACAGATGTCTGACAATGTGAAAAACATGATAAATCTTTGAATTCAAAAATCATGATAATAATGTTTCTTGAAAATTAGTATGGGCCTTTGTATTTTTAATTTTTATTAATACTTCTTTCGTGGCGCACATCATACTTCCCGTTGACCTGGAAACATGAAATTTGGCAAGAAGCAAAAATTACGAAAGTTAAATAATTACAGAAGAATTTGAGGGAAAAATCAGAACGTTATGAATTTGTACTATTATTTTTTTTGACGTTACAACGTCTAATAAATCGATGGACGCCGGCTGCACACACGAAAAAGGTTGACTCATTGTTCCGTTACGCTTATTGTCCCGTTACGCTTGTTGTCCTGTTACGTTATGACGATGTCACGTTAAACTATTGTCCGTAAACCGACTTTACAGACAATCAATTTTTTTTTATTAAAAATTTGAGTGCGTTATATTACATAAAAAAAATTCGAGCGAGACCTACAGTACTCGCATATGATGTGTAACATGTGACAAAATACTTTATAAAAGGACGGCAAAGATATGGCAGACTAGGCTGTATGGTCATAGATACCTTTGCCTTTTCCGCGCTTTTAAAGCCTGAAAAAAGGACGGCAAAGATACGGCAGACTAGGCTGTATGGTCATAGATACCTTTGCCTTTTCCGCGCTTTTAAAGCCTGAAAAAACGCGACTTCCTGTTACACATGGGACACATTTCCGTCCCATTTCACGAAATCACTCCCACAAATTGCAGGAAAGCGAGCGAGCAAAGATGTTACACATCAAAAACTGTTTTGCGATTACAAATTTAAATTTGCATTTGGAAAATTTACCGTTACGTATATCGATGTATGGGAGAACATTTCTAGAATACAAAGTTAAATTTGTTTTTAATCCGATTGTGGTACGTCAATAAGTACAAATGTGTTTTGGAACGGAGTCCTCAATCTATAACATTTAGGTACAGAGGCCAGCACATCAAGCTAGGTATAACTTTGTACCATATACTTATGCCGTATGCGTATGGATCAGAATCGCACTACAATTGTGCTGGCCTATGAACAGAGAAAAACTACTCAATTCAAGTTGGATAAATTAATATCTGTTGAATTTGAAACAAAACAGTGGTGTCGCTTCGATGTAACACGAATTAACTTACTTGACACTTGACAGGACTAAAGTTACTTCAGGTATTCTGTCTTTTTCTTTCTGTACTGAAAAGATAAGGACAGAAAGCTTAAATATAGTTAAGTCCTGTCAAATTAGTTAAACCGTGTTACACCAAATTGACACTATTCTCCATTTAGGTTGAATAAAATGGTGTGGGTTTTTTTATCTAATAATTTTAAACACAAAAACCGATTTCGAACAGGAAACTAAGGTTCCCCTCGATTTCTCTGGGATGCCATCATCAGATTCTGGTTTCCTTATCATGGTACCACCCTTGGGATATTTCTTTCCACCAAAAAAGGATTCATCAAAATCGGTTCATAAACGTCGAAGTTATCCGCGAACACACATAAAAAAATATATATACGGTCGAATTGAGGAACCTCCTCTTTTTTTTTGAAGTCGGTTAAAAAAAGTGCATAAAGACGTAGTTTCATTTCAATTCTGAAATTAAGGTCCTTTATTTTTTGGTCTGTCTGTAATATGCATGTAATAAATACTCCTTTCTCTGCCGTGACGGACGTGAAAAAAGTCTTTAATTAATTAAATCTTCTCTGGGACGTTTCTTTATATATGACGTGAATGCTGTTAATGTGATTCAAAGTGAACTTTTTCCACTTCACTGTTGATACCTATACACGTAATTTTTATTTGCAACTTTTTTTTTATATAGGCCCTAAATAAATTTAAAAAAATGGTTAAAATCTGTCGGTATACTCTTTCCCACCCTGTATAGCCCCAGTGGAAATAGTGATTTCGTCTTTCAGCATTAAAGCTGTATATTTTGAACTGTAATGGTTGCCAGTTGAAATATGTGTTATTTTGAGGGATCCAAAAACAAAAATAAAAAATGGAGGTGTTTTATAGATTTTTTATCGTAAAAATGGTACCATGAAATAGAAAACAAATAGAAAATAAAATTATGTTGCAAAATTATTGTTCACATTGAATGAAACTAAAAACCGGCCAAGTGCGAGTGGGACTCGCGCGCACATCTGTCCACACGAGTACGAAAATGATTCATTTCAGACAAAAGACATCAACGAAAGCACCAAAAAAAATATTATTTTTAAATTCAATTTGGACTCCTTAGTGCGAGAATGACTCACACTAGGCTGGTTTCTGTTATTTGTTGTTTTACTTAGGGATTAGTACGTCGTTTTCGCGCTAAGGAGTTAAAAAAACATTTTTCTGGTACTCTCGTTGATGTCGTTTGTTTGAAATTAATCATTGTCGCACTCGTGTGGAGAGATGTGGAAGCACGGAACCCCCTATTTTGCAACATAATTTTATTTTCTCTCTGTGTGTAACCGTTTCATGAGTAAAACTGTGTATTTTACACTCTAAATAAATTAATAATTTAACAATGACTACTTACTTTTATTTTACCGGAGCTAAACCAGAGTTCAAAATCACATTTAAATCACATTATTACATAATCAAGACTTTTTAACACTAAATCACTAACAAATCAATAGTTCGCACATTTTACCACAAAGAGAACTCAAAACACATAGATCTGAACACATTTTTTAAGCTTCTCACTCAAAAGCACAGGAAAATTTTAGTGAGAAATGCGAGTAAAATCGACCCTACATTTTTACGGAATCAAAACATTGACTAACGTACTAGAGGTTACGGAAAACACCTTTCCCCCAACTTTTCCCTGTATAACACAGTCTATCTCTTTTCAACTAAAGTTAAACGTAAAATAGCAGTTGGGCATTTTCACTTTCGGTTGCAGCGTGACGTATATGGAAGTGACGAAATAAAAAATCGTTTATTATGTCTTAAATATAGATAGTAACGTAGAAGATATATGTAGGATTCATAATATATATATATGTCGGCATAAATATTTTAAAGTATTGAACAAAACTGTTTTTTTTGTGGAAAGTATGAAACCCACTGCTCCGTTACGTCACGGAATGTTTTAGGCTGTAAATTGATAAGGCGAGTTTAAAGTAGGCAAAGAATTTATTATAAAAGAATGCAAACTTAAACATTATTTTAAAATAATAATCAAATGAAAGAAAACCATTTTAAGTACGAAAATATTACGTGCAATTGTTCCATAACGTCACTTTTCGATTCAAACCACTTCTTGTTTTTCTGTACGCTATTTATACGGCAAACTTTACACAAGCAATTACAATTTTAAAATATAAAGAATTAAAAGCAAATCCAGATAGAATAGAAACATTTAAAGTATCTGGAATACTCAAGCAATCACGTTAAATTTTCACTCCCTAAAATATTGGGACAGTGACGTTAATGGAATCTTATGTTACGTTAGTGGAAAGGTAAGGCACGTTCTACATAGTGGTCAAAATGTATAGGTTTCGGATTTGTCGTCGCCATAGCTCTCTTGTTTTCTTTTGTTGCTCTTCAGTAATTTCTGTTATCTTTTTTTTATGTTTTTTAAGCCTTTCTAATGACTTCTTTTTCTGCGCTTCATATTTTTCCTTATTTTGTTTTACTTTTTCTCGGTACCGTTTCGCCCGTTCTGCTGGCGTGAGAGCCATAGTGTCCTAAAACAAAAATATATATTATGTATACGTAAACAAGAAAATCAAACAAGCTGAATTCATTAAAAAGAAAAAAACCCGACTGCTTTTTTATGTCAAAGTTGTGTTTTTTGCGTTTTTAATCCGCTATTTTGGATTTTTGAAATTTTGGTATAGCCAGTGTCACTCGCGCTGCTGAGACGAATCTAACGATACCCCACATGTTAAGATCCAACAAGTCCTTTAGGCTGTAGCCCGTGAAAAAGAATTTATAGTCCACATACATACATACACACATATACACTTACATACACACACACACACAAATACACAAACAAACACACACACAAATAAACAAACACACACATACATTCATACACACATACTCTCGAAAAACATAACCCTCCTTCTGAGGCAGTCGGGCAATAAGACTCGATTCTAAAACAGTCTCATGTCAGCAATGTCAAAAAGTAACACATTCCAGTGATATGTTTCACTATACTATTATGAAGAATAAATATACTGTGTGTTTACATTGAGATCACTAAGAAATCCCTCAATATTTATGTCCCTGTCCAGAACATAATTTATGTGTCATATAATTAATCAAATTATTAATTTAATACGAAATCCATGTATGTGAACTATGCCTTGCAATTCCAATACGTCACTTTTTGTTATCCGCATATAAGTGACGTGACGTTGTGGATGTGACGAACTAGTCCACATTATTTTGAAAAATGATTTAAATATATAAATCATGCAAATAGACAGTCAGCCTGCACAGTTTTGCATGCTGTATAGTGCAACATCGTAATGAAATATTGTATTACATGCATTAAGCACTACTTACTTTGAAGAACTGCGTAAATGCGTGGAATGTATATTTTGACCCCGACGAAACACAAGCACTCTTCACCACATATTTTTGACACTGAACGCGCTACAACAAAATGGCGGCTTGACTAGATCATATAAATGTTGCCATTATTATAAAACAACAATGTTTTGGTAGAAATCATAGAAGAAGTTGCAAAAATAGCCCGTGACGTTATTAAGGAATTCCACTTCATGCTATTTCGTGGGACAACGTATTTAAGTAATTTATTCTATTTTATAGCCTATTTTATGATGTTTAAGGTTCAGAATTGAATTTTTAAGCGTATAATCCTCCAAAAAAATGCTACCAACTTAGCCTATAAAATCGAAAACATTTTGAAACTCGCGCTGAAACTTTAAAAATATGGTTGGGACATTAAAAAAAAGCCAATCTTTAACACGAAAAACTGCATTTATTAATTGATTTTAAGATCAGAAACGATTAATTGTTACTGAACAGTTAGAAAATTATACAAATTATTAGAAATATTTGATAATTAGTGCACAGGTTTAATAGTTTTACAACAACAGTTGATCAAAGTCATGGGACAGCTAGATTTTTGTCTTTGCAACCGAAAGTGAAAATGCCCAGTTACACACATTACTATCTCATTCTTGTCCTTTGGATAGAAAGAGATAGATAGTTAATCACTACAAGCATTGATTACAAGGTACGCACAAAAACGTACTATTGGAACATGCAGAGCCCTCTACAAGTAAGTAGCTGTACTACGATAACTCCCTTTTACTTGGCCAGCTCTCTCATCTTTTTATGATCGTTTTGTGCTCTGTACCGTAGCTCCATGAGCTTGAAAGTTGAAAAATCTTTCAGTAACTTAAAAATAAGTCCTTATTTTAACACTCACACCATTCGAGGAATGATTGACAATTGAAGTTGGGCCAGACGACGAAACCCCATCTGTGTAAAAATACATTTTTTACAAATAGTTAACTTCGTAATGTACCTAGATTTCGAGTTCGGAATACTTCCTTGTAATTTCATGATATATAATTATACAATTTTTATCACCGGCTTTCTCCATATTTACTGCAGTTACTGACTAAAGTAGTTTATTAAACTAGAGTACCGGAAAACTAATTGAGAAATAAGCGAAAGAAGATGGGCCAGACGACGAAACACCTGAAAACTTTTGTGTTCGTTTTTTATTCGTTTAGCTTTTTCCGAGCAGATTTTAAGGTTTAACAAGCGTTACATTACAAATGTTACATTGATTTAGATGAGATAATTGGAAAATAACATTCTTTATCAAAAAATAAATTAGAATAAATTAATTAGTGCAATAATCATTACTCAATAGCGCCTTATTAATAGTAGGTACGTATTTAGTTTTTATTTCACTTCAAATGTGGGTAATCTTTTATTTACATCGAACAAACATTCTTTCGAGTGACATGAATTATTTAACAAATATCTCTACCTACCTACCGTATTGTATGGTGTATGTTTAATTAAATAATTGTAACAAATTATTTTTTTAATGAATGTTAAGTGTGTTATAATAAAAATTCTAAGCGATTCTTTACTTGTGTCATTTGTCTGGTAAGTAAATAACTAGTAAATAGGTAACTATATAGTAAATAATAACTGTTCTAACCTTCGAGGCTTAAATTCTATATTACTTTTTTTACCTATTTATTTATTTATTTATTTTAGGAAGACTAACAGCAAAATATTAAATAGTATATAAAACTTATAAATAAATACAGTGCTTTAAATAAGTCTCCGCCGATAGATCCTTGAAAAGCATTAGTTGCAGGTGTTATATCAAAGTGGACCGATCGGGAAAGTAGACCGATGGTTCCGGAGAGAAAATAATTCGTCGATATGTTGATAGTTTAACTGCAAATTGAGCAACTTAAACAGTGATCATTTTTTCTCTCAAAGTTTTGAATAGGGGATCGGACTGCATCAAAAATAAAATCTGAAATATGATTTCCTAAATTGCTCTCCTCTTGAAGTTTCAAAAAACCTTACTTGTTTTGTTTTCCATCACGTCTTCAATTTTTAACTTACCAAATTCACAAATTAAGTTCGTCAATGACGCTTAAAATCTATGACGTCACTTGTGGGTATTTCAAACATTTTTAGAACAAAATTTCGTTTTTGACAGATCTTAAAAAGTAACTCAAATCACTAGAAGTCCGATCCCCTCTTGGGTCAGCTTAGGTCCAAAATATTGGCTGATTAATTGGAAGTATTTGGATTTTGGAAGCACTTTATTGGAAAACACAAAAGGAAAAGTAAAGGTAGTCTATACAACGAGTGAGGAAATTATTCCTGTAGGCGGTCTTATATCTAACAAGTGATCTCTTCCAGACAACCTGTTATAGTTATAAATAATGTACAAATAGAAAAATAATATAAAAAAAATCAATTTAAGTAAAATAAAAAATAAATAAAATGTTTATTTTCTCCATATAGGTTATGCATTAACATGACTATGGCTGGAGCCTCCTTTCAAGCTAATAATGCCTGTGCTATAGGAGGCACCGCTCATTCTTATCTTTACATGTTATAGAAACTATACCTAAGCTGATCGATCAAACAAAATCAATAAAAACAAAACATAGTAAAAAATAAGGTAGTAAAAATATTAAAACTAATTAGAATAAAATTAAGATTAGGTGCGTGTTTATGCGTGTGTGTCTTTGCGCGCGCGTGTATGTGTGTGTGTGTGTGTTTGTGTGTGTGTGGTGCGTGTAAGTAAACTGTGCCTTTTGTATGTTTTATATTGTTTAATAATGTACGATGTTTGCCCCTTGTTATTTACAAGTGTTTATTTAGTTTCACTTCTCTCGGTGTCTGTAATGAAATCTTGCAAGTTAAATTTGACCCACTTCCTGGTTTCCGTTTAAGCTGAAATTTAGCATGCATATGTATATCGCGTGACAATGCAATAAAAAGCTTGTACCTAGAAGTTTCTGGTTTTTAGAAAATTTTTCTGTGTACAACGAATTGTGAAATAAATAATAATATAAATAGAAAATTATTCTATGTACAACGGATTGTGAAATAAATAATAACAGCTTTTTCTATGGTTTTCAAAGAAAAACCAATGATATTATTTTTAATAGAAAAATATTTTAAATCACATGGTTTGTTAGGTCATTGAAAAAAAATGTGTACCTATGTCACTTTTTTTTATCAACAGAGCCAATGAAAGCAACACCGCGTTCCAATTTTACAACTATTTTGTCACACTCTGTATAATCTTCTAATATCGCGTACCACTCATTCTCAAAAACAGACACAAAAACCCGCGGGAAAAAGCTAGTTTATAACAAATTTAGCCTGCTTTAGGATGTGATGATGGTGAACTTCATCACATCAGCTAAAAGACGTCCACAGCTGGACTTGGCCTCCTCGGATTATTTTTGCCGTAATCGCCACGCTTGGCAGGCGGGTAGGTGATCGCAGTGTGCAGTACTCAGAAAGTGCGTTGCTGCCCTCTTCCGGTTTTGGATCTCTTAGTCGTCTCTTACGACACCCTCGGGAAGAGATGGGGTGGTACTATTCTAGGGTTGCTCGAAAGGATCCTTACTAATATTATGAGAAAATGTGTTTGTTTGTTACTTTTTGACGCTTCAGCACTTCGACCAATCTTGTTGAAATTTGGCATGCAAGTAGCCTGTGTCACTGGGAAGGCTCGCGAGCGTGAATGTGAGTTTTCTCCAGATCCCTCAGGAACTATATCGGGCTATTCTAATTGCCCCGTTGCAAGCGTAGAAATGAGTTTTCCCCAAATTCTATGGATATACAATTAGTAAATTATGTCATTTCTCACCCCCTCAACTACCTCTGTGCAAGAAATCACAACAATCCATTGTTCCGTCAAAAAAAGAGTATTTTTTTAGTTCCCTCAGGAACTACATCGGACTGTGCTATTTTCATGGGACAAAAAGTAGCACAGGGATCTCTTCCAGCCAATCCTACATTTGTTTCATATTTCATAGAAAGAAGTACTGAACTGATATTGATGATATTTCAATGGGACTAATCTGAAAGTAACAAATCAGTTTATAAATGACAAAGTTCTGTGAGGTACCTAACTTTTTTTTCTCAAAAAAGGCGACTTTTATTACATCGTCTCGAACTTTTCGTCTGTGTGCTGCATGTCGCGTGACGGTCGGCCGCAGAGTAGGGATAAAGTGAAAAGCGACTTTTATTACATCGTCTCAAACTTTTCGTTTGTGTGTTGCTTGTCGCGTGACGGTCGGCCGCGGAGTAGGAATAAAGTAAAAAGCGCTCGTCAGAGCAGCCATGATCGTTTCATCCTTTGTACCGTAAAGTAAAGTTTCACTTTTACCGTGGTTTCATAAAACCACACAATCCTTTTTTTTATCTCATTCGTGCTTCATTCCGAGTACGTCTCTCTATCTCTGTCATCCCATTAATATTATAAATGTGAAAGTTTGTATGTATGGATGTTTGTTAATATTTCACACTTCAACTACTAAACGAATAGGGATGAAACTTGGCGCACTATAGGTTAGGTCCTGGAATAGGACATAGGCTACTTTTTACCCTGGAAAAATGTCTTATTCGTTTCGGTAGACTATAGTGGTGTGAGTGTGTGTTTGTGTGTAGTTGTATATAAATATTTTTTTATGAGATTAATGTATGGATACGGCCGGTCCATGTAGAAGTGTTTTCTAATAACATATTTTTTAACTCAGGTACTAATCTAGATCTGAGTTTACTAAGAACTGTTTACAAGTTAAGGCTTAGTATCCTGTGATGATCAATTTTCAAGTTATGAAGTAACTAGCTTTTGCCTACGGCTTCGCTCACGTGAACATAGTTTCTATGACTGTCTTCGAGGGCCGCAGAGCGTGGAAAAAAGTAGCTTGTATGTTTTCCAAATTTCATCCAGATCCGTTCAGCTGTTGTATCGTGATTGAATAACAAACATCCATCCATACAAACATTCATCATTACAGCTCATATACGTCCCCACCGAGGGGCTCGAGCCTACCCTGAATCAGGGCGATTAGGCCTTAGTCGACGACGCGGGCCCAGTGCGGGTTGGTCGACTTCACACACAACTTTCGAGTTTCTTCGCAGGCGTGTGCAGGTTTCCTCACGATGTTTTCCTTCACCGTTAAAGCAATCGGTAAGTATATGTACGTAAGTTTTTTGGAAAAACTCATTGGTACATTGGCCGTCCAGATTTGTACCCGGTACGTCTGGTTAGATGGACCGAGTCGTTACCGGTTGAGCCACCGACGCTTTTATTCACATTTATAATATTAGTGTGTTGACAGCCATATCCCACTATACACGGTCCGATACGCCCTTATTAGTACTAACATACAGTATGAACACTCCCTGCCGCTCTCTAGATTGCGACCTCACCCCCTCGTCACCCAGATTGATACAGATTGGTTACAGTTTGGTTGTCGAACGTATGGGATTTCGCCGTTATTTTGTATGCTCCGTCATTTTTTTTTCACGACCATTGGTATGCAGTGTCCAGGGTGTGCCCTTAGCCTGTTTTTTTTTTCAGAAATGGAACGCAGCGATATCACGTCATCGACTGCGTCATTCATCGGGTCCAGTTTAGAAGACAGTTCCCAGAGCAAGAAAAAGAAATGGTCTTCCGACAACAATAACGCTTCGAGTGGTGGTGATGCAGACATCTCTGAAGAATGCGAGCGGTAAATACTTAGCCTATTTCACGAGCATGGCAATATGCTTGCTTGCACCCTCCCTGGGGGGGCGTCGCTCCGATTAGCTTTTAAGGTGGCCTAGCTGCCAAAGCTTAGGGGGAGTTTAGTGGGTAGTGTGGTCTTGGGCCTGTGCATATTTATTTATATATACCTTAAGTATTTATATAATGGGTATGTATGCATATAGGCGCAGGGCTGTGAGTCCCACATAACCAGTACAGCCGGCTGTTATTGGTATGCGTAAAAGCATTCTCCTCCTCCCCTCCTCCACAGTCCGAGGGGGAAAAATATGCTTGCCATTAGCGTTGCCATCCGTCCGGATAAAGCCGGACAGTGTTAGGCTTTTGACCTTTTGTCCGGCCAAATTTGACTGCGTCCGGTCCGTCTGGCTTTATTTAGGCTTTTGTATTTCCCCATATCGTTCTTTTCTATCGTCCGTGCGTGCACGTAAACGCGAGAGGCGCGATTCTGCAGTTAGTTTTGGAAGAGAATCAAGAGCGAACATTACTTCGCAATACCTACTTTGAAAGAGGGCAGCATGGACGAAGCAAAGGAACAGGTCAAACTCCATAACGATTGCTAAGACGAGACGTTGATTGTTGAATTTAATATACACTAATATTATAAATAGGAAAGATTTGTATGTATTTTTGTATGTTTGTAACGAATAAACTCAAAAACTACTGGACCGATTTCAAAAATTCTTTCACAATTAGAAAGGTACATTATTCTTGAGTAAAATTGGATATATTTATTACTATAAAAAATAGGGATTCCCGCTAAAACTTCAATAATGTAACCCAAGGTGTAAAAAAATAGCCATAAAACTGATGATAGAACAAAAAAAAATTTACAATATAAAAAAGAAGCTTCCAAACCAGACATCTGGCAAAGAAAAATATTAAATTGATACTTATATTTTTTTATGCGTTCCGGCCTTGGGACCTAAAAGTCCGGCTTTTTTAGCAGGTAAGTCCGGCTTTCCGATTTTTAGAGATGTCATCGCTACTTGCCAGGGATGTTGTGTCAATTTTAATCGGTATTGACCTCGAATAAGGTACAGTTTTTTCGCCGTTGTTGCGTTGCTCGTAAAAGGGTTAAAGTACCTACTCTTCTCGTTCATAACCTATAATATAGCGTTCCCACTGCATAGGCCCAAGTCTCTTCCTAAACCTAAATACCTTAACCGCCTCCGTGGCGTAATGGTTAGTCCATTCGCTTCATACCAGAAGGTCGCGGGTTCGATACCCAGTGGGGTCAACTTGTAAGACTCGGTTTGGTTGGTGGTAGGGCATTTTCTAAGCCCGTCTGGCTAGCTACCACCATCTTATCTAAGTCTTGCCGCCAAACATCAGTGTTAACAACATTGATGTGTTCCGGCTTGAAGATAATGTAGCCAGTTCTCCATTGCGTTGGAGAATCTTGGTAAGCCCGCTTCCATCTTCGGCATCATCGTCACTTACTATCGGGTGAGATGATGGCTTACCAATTGTGAATAAAAAAAAACTCGGTTATGAGGAGGGACAAATCCGCATTGGTGCAGTTGTAAGACTAGTGGTGATCCCTGACAGTGTTTTCAAGCCGCCTATAAGGCCTCTGACACGGCTTAACGACTGCCATCTAGTGATATCAACTGGCAACAACTGCATAGTGTACCTTGCGAAGCAAGGAAACGGTGGGCATAAAGGCTACTCTCAGTCAAACGCATCTCCTGGTAAGGATCGAGGCAACTCATAAACGTCCCCACCGATGGGCTCAAGCCTACCCTTAGCTAGGGCAATCGGGCCTTTTTCGACCACGCGGGCCCAGTACGGGTTGGTCAACTTCACACACAACCTGCGAGTTTCTTCGCAGATGTGTGCAAGTTTCCTCACGATGTTTTCATTCACCGTAAGAGCGTCGGATAAACGTATACATATGAAATCGAAATTCTAAAACACAGTGGTACGTGGCAGGATTCGAACCACGACCCCCCGGATATGACGTAGCGGCCCTTGTCATTACGCCACCCAATTAAAAAATAAAATTCTAGCTATTTTAAAATAGTTTTTTTCCGTCTATCTATGAAAATGAGTGAAAGCAACGAGAAATTCGCTACATTTTGAAATTTTATGAAAAAAAAGTAAAAAGGCAACATAGGCCGCGAATAAAATTTGTGCTGTTTATTGACCTAATGCAGTATCAATCAGTACACAAACTTGGTTAAAGATGCAGCTCGTTTTGTTCTTTTTCCCCGACATAATACATACAGATTGAGTGTTATGTTAGGTTATATAGCGCGTTTCGCGCGGTTCTGGCAGTTGTACGATAATTTTTCATCTGGTACGATAATTTTTGAATACCGGTACGATAATTCACATGCACTCGTCTGGCAACCCTGGTCAGTCAGTCAGGTCAGTCAGTTCTCGTTGAGTTCGCAAAGCGAGCGGACGCCATCCAACGACCGTTTTTCGTTTGTGTGTATCAAACTTTGCCATTTTCGAATTTTATTTCGTGCAAATTTATTAATGAGTGGTGTTTTAAAAAACATTTGTGTTTCGAGTGTTGATGTACTACACGTTGTTTTCTATTCATAGAATATTTATATTTTGTTCTTTTTAATTCTAAATACTTTTATTGTTTAGTTGAATTCGTGCGTGTGCAGTTTTTTTTTATTAAAACTTTGTTTTTTGTATTAAAAATTTGAGTGCGTTTGGCTACACCGCACCTGATGGTAAGTGCCGATGCAGCCGAGGATGTAACGCGCAAGCTCAAATAGTGCCCATTCACTCTCGTCTTGAAGATTCCTAAATTATAAGAATCGGGGAATACAGACGCCGGCAGGGAATTCCATTCCACTCCTTGCACTCCTTTTTTTCATTAACAGATTTTAGTAAAACAGTAAATAATTATTTTACAACAGGTTTTAGTAAAAGTGTTGTCGATATTAGTAAATATAATTGTTTTATCAAGGAAGCAGGTAAGATGGCATTTTAGTTTAACTGCTTTCGTGATAACAGTGTCTGAACCATTATAATATAATCTATGTAAAAACTTTGATTACTGAGAACTATGTGAAATGATTTTTCGCTAAGCTAATCTTTTTAGGGTTCCATATCCGAAGGGTAAAAAACGCTAAACACGTTAAAAAACCGACTTCTATCACAACAACTTAGTACATTTTTGCATTAATCTTTTTGGTTTTTGTAAGTTTTCTAATAAATTACAACACCGATTCGGATAAAATTTAAATGAGACCACACGGGAAGCACTAGCTTTCAAATAAAAAAAGAATCTTAAAAATCGGTTAACCCAGTCGAAAGTTCTGAGGCAACACACATAAAAAAAACATACAGTCGAATTGAGAACCTCCTCCTTTTTGGAAGTCGGTTGAAAACGGAATCCTATTACTGAAATTTCGCTGTCCGTCTGTCTGTCTGTCTGTCTGTCCGTCTGTCACCAGGCTGTATTTTATGAACCGTGATAGCTAGACAGTTTTAGTTTTTACAGATGATGCATTTCTGTTGCTGCTATGACAACAAATACAAAAATTAGAAAAACTTAAATAATAAAATCCATACAAAAAAATATGTTTTTTTAAATGAAGAAACTAGCATCATATCGTATGAACTAGCGCCATCTAGTATGATGATACGGAACCCTTTGTGTGCGGTTCTGACTCGCACTTGGCCTAGTTTTTTTTATTACATCGACAAATTATCACCATCATGAATACTAGATGCTAATGTATATTATTTTTTTTGTAAGAATAGGGGATCGGACTGCACCAAAAATAAATTCTGAAATATGATTTCCTAAATTGCTCTCCTCTTGAAGTTGCAAAAAACCTAACTTGTTTTGTTTTTCCATCACGTCTTCAATTTTTAATTGATCAAATTCACAAAATAAATTCGTCAATGACGCTAAAAGTCTATGACGTCACTTGTGGGTATTTCAAAAATTTTTAGAACAAAATTTCGTTTTTGACAGATCATAAAAAGTAACTCAAATGACTAGCGGTCCGATCCCCTATTGCAAGGTGAGCAACCCAAAATATGTTTATAAGATTCCGTACCACACTAGAATAAAATTAAACCCTTTTTAAATTACAAATTGATGGACCTGTTAATAAAAAATAAATGCACAAAAACAGCACTTATTAACTAAATGATAACATGTAGTATTAATTAAAAAAATATATATATTTTATGGACACAATTTTTTTTATATAACAACCAAAATAATGATTTGATCAGACGCATTATCTAATGATGAGACGTAATTTATTAAGAGGGGAGCGTCAAGGGGGTGAGAGTGTTGGTTAAGAAGAAGATGGTTCTGAAGATGGTCATGGTGAAGGCCATTAGCTTCACACCAGGAGGTCGCGGGTTCGATTCCCAGTGGAGTCTAAATCTATATTACTCCATTTGGTTGGTGGAAGCCGGAAGGGCATTTTCTAAGCCCGCCTGGTAGCTACCACCATCTTATCTATGTCTTGCAGCCAAATATCAATGTTAAAACATTGATGTGTTCCGGCTTGAAGCACACGAAGTTTTTAAATAAAAATAATTGGAAACGCTGAACACGTAAAAAAAACCGGTAAAGTGCGAGTCAGAACCGTGCACAAAGGGTTCCGTATCAGCATACTAGGCGCTAGTTTTTTGACGTTTCAAAACAAAAACCGGTTTTTAGTATAGAGACTAACTTTTTTCTATTTTTTTGTATTTTTGTTATAGCGGCAACAGAAATACATTATCTGTGAAAATTTCAACTGTCTAGCTATCAACAAACATTATACCGTCAGTTACAGACTTCTTTAAAACTTTAATCTTTTGAACGGCGTTATAATTATTTCAGTTATAGCTTGGAACGTTATAAAGGAGTTAAGAAATAAATTCCACTCCAACAGTTGTTCTAGAGCTATAATGGATGATGTTATGCAGTATTGAGAGTAATAATAGTGTTAATTACAGCTAGTGGAGTCAAGCTGTATAGCTTTAACCTGTTTGTAACACTTAAATCTTTACAACAGCGCCCGCTGACACTTACTGATGTTTATTGTTACTTAATGGTTGCGGTGAAGTATCTTATATATCTTTAGGTGTTGTGATATCTTTAAGCTGCAGTCATGGGTTGCATAACAGAGTTATCCCATACAACCATTTTCGGTCGCAAAATTTTCAAAAAGTCGCAGCTTAGTAACAGTGTCGTAACTGTTAACTAAACATTGTAACTGTGTAGATTTCAGTAGATTTTAGTGTAGTAACGGTGTCAACACTTTGCACCGAAAAATGTTACAGTAACTATGTGTTGTTCCTGTTTCGACAAGTTTCGACATAAATGTTTCTAAATTCATTCTCGACACATTGTGTTTACTTTGAATTTATGTGTAAATATTACAATCAATTTGTTGACACATTGTCGAAACTAAGTTGCAATAAATTTTACAGTAACACAAGTGTAGTAACGGTTACGACAATAAAGGGTTGGATTTGAACAAACAGAAAAAGCAAATGGTCCTCAACATAAATGTAATTAGTGATTCTGTGTTCGGTCATAACAACGAGCGATAAACAACTAAAGCGTTTTCGTCTATCATCGAGCTTTTACAGAAAAGTATACAAAAGTATACAGATAAGATCGAGTTCAGTAAATAAACAAACAGGTAAAGATTTTTCATTGATAAATGGACACAAATTTCCATAAAATATTTTTTTGTGTAAGTACTGGTTTCTGGAAAAGCGATCAAATGTAATAGACCGTGTTTATCTCATGTCAAACTCATTTCAGCCAATCACGTGCCGCTATTTTGAATTAATCTTCGATACATCGCCTGTTACATTTGACCACTGTTTCAGAAATTGGGTCGTGATTGGCCGATATAATTGAATAAAAGTACCCAAGTCAATAAAAAAGTAATTTATTTAAGAACAATTAATCAATCAAGAACAATACATGTACAAGAAAGAAGGAGTATCGCTTTAACTTGTACTTATAGTTAAATTGTTTAAACAATCAAAAACTTTTTTTTACAAAAATACTTAAGTACTCCTACATTTCTTATCATTAACAATTTTTGCATTTAGCTCACCACATTTTTAAATATTACTAAAATAATCAAAGTACAATCATTCTTTTTGATTTTGCAGCAAGTGCCCATTGGAAAATAATCAACATACAATTCTACATACATTTATTATCAAATTTATCGATAACGATGTTTTCACTTTGTATTCCAGTATGTTTTCAAATATTAATAAAGTAATCAAAATACCAGTTCTTTTTGATTTTGCATCAAGTACTCTTTAGAAAATAATCAAGATACAATTTAAATGATTTCCAGTAGGACTTCTTACTACGTATGGTGAAAGTTTTAATTACCTAAGTTATCAAATAAAGAACTGACGTAAAATTTTTTATATATATTACTTTGTTTAGTACTTTTATTTCAGAAGAATTGTAACTTTAGAAAGCGAAGGTTGATTCTGTGTATTTGTGAAATTATCTGTAATAAAAGAAATAAAATTTAGAATATTAGTAGGTATTCTAAACGGGTGCTTCTTCGAATGAACAAATACCACTTAAATGAATTTCAGTCTTCATTTTTTTCTACGATTTGTCTGGTACGCTGTTTTCGTTGCTTCTAGGTGATTCAATCTCACTTTTTTCACGAGGCCAGTATAGATTTGTTTCTACCACCCACTCTTCTGGCGTCGCAGAAACTTCATCATTGGGCCCATTTCTACAATTTGTACGGCATGTTGAGAACCACTGCAAACATAAAGTACAACAAAATTCCATTTTGAAAAAACAGTCCCAATGTAACTAATTTCAACACATGCCGACACTTGTAAACACAGTTACGAAACGTTGTGTTGAGTTTTATCTCCCAAGTACTTTTTTCACAAGTTTAATATTTTTCACTTAATTTTACTTAATTACTTACAATATTAGTTTTCTAGAATTAGCTTATATTATTAATATAAAAATTGTATCAACAAAACCTTCCGCATTGTTCGAAAATACTTTTTTTCGTAGATCTGTGTATGAAAAACAATAACAATAATTTATTTATTTTTTAAAGTTATAAGGGCGCATCGGTGAATTTGTTTAAGTTACATCAAACTGCACGATGAATTGAACTTCGAAGAGTATTTTCGATCAACAAATAAATAATAACTACCAAATAGGTACTCACATTTTTTATGATGGTGTCGAAGATTTAATGTCACATACACAAAAAGAAATAATACGAATTACTAACAAAAATATCAAGTACCATAAACGGAACGAGAACGAAACGAATGAATGAAAGATTGAATGCACGGTAGAATTGAACACAAATAAGTCGCCATGTGTCGACACGGGAACAGCGCAGTGTGACTGGAAGTTACTGTTACGATTATTCCCCACTTTTCGAAACGGCGTCGAAACACAGGTCGACACGACAACGTAATGCTACGGAACAATGTTACAAAAAAGTTCCGTTACGACACAATAAGTGTCGACTTATGTCGAAACCGCTACTTGATTTGGCTGTACTATAGTAAAGTGTGTCGTAACACCAGATACTAAAAAGCGTTGCATAACTCTCTTATGAAGTTTCAAGCTTTAACGTAAGTTTTACTTTTGCTTATTGTGATTAGCCGAGTACCTTTTTGAAGGCTTTCTAAAGGCAATGGTGTTTTGAACAGAGTTTGTCAAGAGTGTAGTAACACGAAAATTAAAGAAGATGCCGAAAGTGTTGATCATCTCATTTTTGCAGGTTTAAGCTGTAACGTTGTTTCACCAATGCACATTGTGTTAAGTAAGTGCATTTTAATGACTAAAGGTAATGGTGTGAGTTCACACATTATAAGAACTCAAGGAATCCAAAGGGAAATATGTCAATTTTAAAAACATCGTTTAATAACAATCCTAACGAAAATATTTTACACTTGGACTAAACAAAAGAAAACGGGTTGAAAAACAGGATAAAGCAAAATGCTTAGCCGTTTGTATTGTCTTCGATATAGTTAAACGCTTTGTTTGAGTCTATTATTACACTCTTATGTACACAAAAGACCGCACAATACCTTCGACTAGAGATGCTGTATCTCAAAAAGTGTAATAGATGACGGGAGAGCTAAAAGCTGTAATGGCAAGTTCGCCATTGTTTTAGTGAACTAACCTAAAAATTTACTTGTTTTATCAAGATTTATGTACAAAATATTCCATAAATAATGTTTATTTTTCCATTCTGTCGATGCCACGTATCTTTACTTGCCAATGACCGACAAAAAGAACAAGTTGCTGATAAAACTTTGAGGCATCTATTTTATTATGCATAAGTTTTACTTGAAATCTTTAATTAATCCGGAGCATGTTAAAATTGAGATTGATAACATGGTATACACTTACCGTAAAATCGCAGGCGCAGCACTTTTTTACTTTTCACACTATACAAACTTCTTCTGATAAAAACTTGAAGCAGATCGCCATTAAATGTGGCTGTGATAAGTTTTATTTTCTTTGTGTCACTTATTTTATAAGTTTACTCGTTTTGGATTTCTTTGAAGTTTATACATAAAAACAGTACAAAAATAGTTCTCAAAAAGCGGTCATATATTTAATTGAGAATGTTTAAGATATCTCGTACGCGTTAAAGCGTTGACCCACTCTCTCTTATAAATTATTAACTGAGGGTTGTCTCACACCTATTGTGTTAGCTAATGCTTATATATGAGAACGTAGAACCGGCTAAAGTAATAGCTGAGGGTGAATTAACTCCCTTCTAAGTACTCCCTTCTTGTTGTATAGGCTTCCTGACACCTTAACCTGTAAAAAGTGAGGCCTGATTCGTGGTTATAAGGTTAGTATAGAGTCCTCTAGCAACCTACTACAGGTTTTCTAACACTCCTGATTCTCAAATGAGAGTATTATAACAGTGATATGTAGGCTATTTTGACGCTGTCATGTTAGTTATCGTGCATACATACATAAAGTCTATTTGATTGGAATTGGCCAAACATGTAAACAATTTTTTATATTTTTTTATTCCAATTAAGAGGACTGTGACCCCACGGCGAAAATTCGACTTTTCATACAAACTATTTTCACCTCTAAAATTTTAGGCTATTTTGACGCTGTCATGTTAGTTGGTCAATTATTCATGAAATACAGCCTGGTGACAGACGGACGGACGGACAGCGTAGTCTTAATAATAGGGTCCCGTTTTACCCCTTTGGTACGGAACCCTAAAAACCGACTTCCATCACAACAGTATAGTACAATTTTTCATTATTATTTTTGGTATTTGTTCATTTTCTAATAAAGTTCTACACCGATTTTGATAAAATTTATACGGGACCTACTCGGAAGCATAATCTATTGTATAAAAAAATTATCATGAAAATCGGTCTTTGTAAATTGTCGTTTTATCGCTTTAACTCGTACTAGATATCTAAAACATTCTCAATTAAATATGTGACCGCTTTTTGAGAACTATTTTTGTATTGTTTTTAAGTATTAGCTTCAAAGAAGTCCAAAACGATCAAACTTATAAAAATATCGCGTAACACACACGCCAAAAAAACATACAGTCGAATTGCTAACCTCCTCCTTCTTGGTAGTCGGTTAAACCTACTCATATTATGACATGATTCTGACATTAAGGCGAGGTATTGATTGGAACAGTTGTCTCTATCTTTTTCTTTACGTGTAAAGAGCAAAGAAAATAAACACACTTTTTCAATGGTTTTTCGTTTCAATCAAAAACTACAATGAAAGTAAAAGATAAGTTACATTACTCATTTTGTATTATCATAACAATTAAGAGGATATTTAAATTATTATTGAAATATTGTTGTATATTTTTTAAAATTTTTACTTCAAAATATTAGTCATAACTAGAGTTGAAAGTAACGGTGTGTAGACCTTACTTTGGGTTTTTTTTTCTATCGAGCCAAAACTGCTCAATCGTGTTTCTAATAGCTTTTCATCGACAATAAGGGTTTTTTTCAACATTGGGTTTTCTATCGTTTAGGGGAGTAATAGGGGATCGGGCTGCATCTATCCAATTAAGTTTGATTTTTAAGTGTGCATGTTAAGAGGATTGTGTAGCTGCGACTTTTCATACAAATTTTCACCTCTTAATTGTTAACCGACTTGGACCAATTTTTTAAAGGTTATTAGTTAGAACAAAAGAAAGGCTTATACGTTTTTGTTTTTTCGATAAAGTTAATATTATGTTTGATTTTATTGTCGTTCACGAGTTTCAATTCAAAACTAATTTCGGCCATTTTTTGTTGTTTATTTTTAATCAGTATAATTTAAAAACGAAACGTATAAGCCTAGCTTTTGTTTTGACTGACAACCTATCAAAAATTGGTACAAATCGGTTAATATTTAAGAGGTGAAAATCGTTAACGCGGTTTGTATGAAAAGTCGCAGCTTCACAATCCTCTTAGGTGCGCAGTCCAGTATTTTTGGTGCTACTTTTGAATATTTTATTCGAAAAAATGGGATTGACATATATGTATGTACGCTAAATTAATACTGTTTTAAAAATCCTTACGCGTTGGGATACGAAAGAACCCAAGAAATCAGAATTCAGAAGCTTATCGAGCAATAAGTTAACAAGAAAGTATAGAAATTCAAAATGGCGACTTTGATGTAACGAAACAAGTTTGCACCGGCGCAATCCGGTTACAGAGGTCAACGAACTGGTTGTTGTGTTTGTAGTGTTAGCGATGTGGTTAGTGTTGATGTAGATGGTGAGACTCAGGCGCATTTTACTATGGCAGAGGTTTGTAAAAGTAGGTAAGTAGGTAATCCAAAGAGTTCGATCTGTATTTACTTTTTGTTATATGCGTCGATCACGCATGTTAAATGACCATGAGCACGGTATTTACCTGGACGGTTTTGACTGTCAGTGGTTCGGCACCCTTGATGACCATGACTATCCGTGTCAGAGACGCCTAAGAGGCAACATAAAAACTTATGAATTCGCTACTCCACCAATTCAGACTAGGTAGGTACTGTGACGGGGGGGGGGGGGGGGTTGTAAACTCAGTAGAGTTAGTAGAATACGTAAAATACAGTTTTTGTTAGATTAGTGAATTTGATAAAAAAACATATTTATTTACTTTAAAACGGGCTTCGCCAGTTGGCTGATTATTGGATCGAATTTAAATAATAAGCTACCTACTGGGTTTTGGGTTTAGCAATCTTTCTTTTACTCATTAATGGACGTCGGGACCTCTGCCCTGGCTCGTGGCCTTCCATAGAATTAAACTCAATTGTTTAAAAGAAGCTTTCAAACAACAGCCCAGTTTGAATTTGTTTTTTAAAACGACCCATAGATAGAAAGATGCCAAAGGAGGCGTACCTAGATGAGTGAAAGTCGAGTTATATATACGATCTCTACAGTACCTACCCGTTTGTATTGAGTTTTTTTTTATGTATGTCTTAAACTTTCCTGATTCGTATAACATACAGAGTGTAACATAATTGGTGTAGGTCCTGTTAACTGGGGCTTCTACTCATCATACTGAACAACTTTTGTTCCACGATTTTGCTGAAATCGCAAAAAAAAATTTTCCTCTTCATAAAAATCGATCAACTGATCGACCAATGTTGTGAATTTTAGTATGGAGGGTCCAATTTTTTTTCTGAGAATTGATTATGGGTTCCTTGGGGAAAGTTGTTCAGTATGGTGAGAAAAACCCCTAGTTAACGGGTCCTACACCAATTTTTTTACAGCCCGTATAGGCATCTTAAAGGCGATAGTGAATAGGCACTATTTGAGCTTGCTCGTCACATCCTCGACTGCATCGGCACTTACTATCAAGTGAGTTGAAGCCAAATGCACTTGAATACTTACTTATATTATAAATGTGAAACTATATAATTCTTACTTTTTCACGCTTCAAAACGTCGACCAATTTTTATAAAATTTTGTATGCAGGTAGCCTGTGTCACTGGGAAGGACCTTTTTTCCCTTAAAAATAGCATAGTCCGATGCAGTTGTTGAGGGAACTGAAAAAATACTCTTTTTTGGTTAATTTCTTTAGTATCGCAACGGAAAAAAGGATAGTTATGATTTTTTACACAGAGGTGGTTTAAGGGGTGGAAAATTACATAATTTACTAATAAGCATATCCTGATTCACTGAACTCCCGAGGGATCTGGGAAAAACTGATTTTCACGCTCGCGCACTTAGACTGCTAATCAGAATAGCCCGATATAGTTCCTAAGG
This sequence comes from Coleophora flavipennella, assembly GCA_947284805.1. NCBI lineage: Eukaryota > Metazoa > Arthropoda > Insecta > Lepidoptera > Coleophoridae > Coleophora > Coleophora flavipennella. The sequence goes on from OX369253.1 coordinate 4,977,854, forward strand.
AATCTTTTTTTTATTAAAATATTGAGTGCGTTTGGCTGCATCTCACCTGATGGTAAGTGCCGATGCAGCCGAGGATGTAACACGCAAACTCTAATAGTGCCTATTCACTCTCGTCTTGAAGATTCCTAAATTATACGAATCGGGGAATACAGACGCCGGCAGGGAATTCCACTCCTTTGCCGTTCGCATGGAATCTGAAGAAAACTCATGTCCTCGCTTGCGAGCCGCAACGCACACCACTCACCCTCGAAGACAGTCATAAAAAAAACGATGTACACGCGGATGAAGCCGCGGGCAAAAGCTTGTTTATAAAAAAAAACTAAACTCCTTTAACTAACTAACTGGCAACTCACATTCATAATTTTGGGAGCTATCATTTTAGGGTCCGTAGCAGGTAACGGGACCCTAAAGTAACTATTTAGTAATCTGTGCCCTAATTACTAAGCCTACGCTGTTCGACCTCTGTCTATTTGTTCGTCCGTCTGTCCGATTTTTAAAAGGCCTTTAAAAAGGTTCTTTTGAACCCTTATGGTAACCGGTAAAGTTTTCCGAGAATAAGTACGAGTATGTGTTATTATTTTTATTTATTTATTATTTGTAGTGAAGTTCATCATATCAGCCGAAAGACGTCCACTGCTGGACAAAAGATTTCCACGACGACCGGTCCTGCGCTACCCGCATCCATCGGCTTCCCGGGATCGTCCCCAGATCGTCAGTCCACTGCCTACGCTACGTTTTCCGGTGCGCTGTTGCCACTCGAGAACTTTACTGCCCCAACGGCCACCTGTTCTACGAGCTATGTGCCCTGCCCACTGCCACTTCAGTTTAGCGATTCTGTGAGCTATGTCCGCAGGAGAAACAAAGTAACCGACATAGCTCACAGAATGGTAGAGTAACTAACAAATAATAAAAAATAAAACAAACTAAGGTAGGTCCCCATACAAAAAACCTGTTTTTTAAGGTTTTTTTTAAATAGCGATATCGTAATTTTGCTTCGCAGCCGTAGTCGGGTAAAAACGGTAACACCCAAAATCGTGAAACTTAGTGTGATTGATTACTGGTTATAGTACTAGTCCTGAAGTAAACAGGCTAAGTTCTAGTCGGACTCGTGCAGAGTAGTGTTCCGTAGTCTTTTCAAAAAATAAACGTGTCAGTATAAAATAAAAAAATTGATGTGTGCTGGTACACATAGTAGAAGTGAAACTTCAACGGACAAGTGGAAAGGGTAACCCAGGCTAAGTACCTGCTTTATATCTCCATCTCAACTTTTCTCTATCTACGAGTACAGACGTTACCCTCTCTCCGCCGCCTTTCTCTGTCTTAGCGGCCCTAACGCTTTTTCGTGTCAGAAAAAAATATTTAATATCACTTAAAAAATTGTTTTTGCCGTTAGAACATTTTGTATGGAAAAACCTATGAAATTTTTAAAATCCAACTGCTCATCTTAAGTTGGTCTAACTATTACGCCTTAACTAAGAAAGCCTACTTATTCCTTGATAGTTTTCCTTTTAAATTGATTATAATGTCCTACTATTTTAATTTTCTTCAGATGGCCTAAAATAGTGGTTTCATTGGTAGAAGTGAAGTAGACACTTGACTCTAACAGAAGTAATTTTCCTTTTTTTTTTTCCCCCTGTTAAGGGAGAGCGGAGGTGAATGCGTTTACGCATACCAGGGGAACTCACAGCTCTGCGCCTATATGCATACGTCCCCGTTACACTCGGAAGGTGTATGAATACGTATGCACAGGCCCAAAGACCACACTACCCACTAAACACCCCCTCGCGAAACTTTGGCAGGGTAGCCACCTTAAAAGTACGTCGGTAAGACGCCCCCCCCCCCCCTAGGGAGGGGGGGGGGGTGTAGAGTAATTTTCCAAAAACCTAAAAACTTTTAGATATACAAGCTTTTTATTAGGGATGCATCCGATACCGATACCGATACCGATATATCGGCGATACTTCGGGTTTGCCGATATATCGGTATCGGCGATATTTTTATGGCAGATTCAACGATACTTTTAAAATTTCGCGCTTTAAAAATGTAATGTAAACGCGCGTGTTGTCCTATCTATTTCGTTGCAAACGAGGCATCTGTAGCATCTGAGAGACTATTTTCCACCGCAGGTCTTATTCAAACAGACTTGCGAAATCGCCTTTGCCCGCAAAACTTAAGAATGCTTTGTTTTTTTAATTAAAATTTTATAAATGTTAATTTTGATTACTAAAACTATTAATTAATTATGTTTTATTTATTCTACCTTCCTTTTTGAATTCAATAAGCGTATCGGTATCGGTATCAGTCTCGCCGATATTTTTATGAGTATCGGTATCGTATCGGCAAAAAGGCGTATCGAGGCATCCCTACTTTTTATATTGCATTGTCACGCGATGCATGCAAAATTTCAGCTCAATCGGAAATCGGGAAGTGGTTCAAATTTAACTTGCAAGATTCCACCCGAAAAACATATACATACACTGCAAGTTGAATAAAAGTTTGTGATTAGCACTTTCAAGCTGATTATTTCGCGAACGTAACCCTGAATCAAAAAATAGTTTTTAGCAAACCCTTAACAGTTTTGAAAAACCTTTTCAACGATACGCCACAAAAAAAGTAATTCAACAATAAAAAAATTACCCCCTCTTGATACATAAATAAATAAAATAAATAAATATTCTGGGACAAATCACACATGGTCATCTGGCCCCAAAGTAGGATTCCCTGTGTTATGGGTTACCAGAGACTGATATACATACTTATATACGTTTTAAATACATACATATATAGATATATTTAACACCCAGACACAGAGCAAACAAATCTGCTCATCACACAAATGCTTGCCCCGGGTGGGGATCGAACCCACAACCCTCGGATCAGTAGTCAAGGGCACTAACCACTGAGCCACCGAGTCAGTCATATAGGGGATACATATAGGGGAGGTCCCCTAAAAAAATATTTTTTAAGATTTTATTGTACCACTTTGTTGGCGTGATAATTGTTTACCCATGCCAAATTACAGCTTCCTAGTACTAATAGTCTTGGAGTTAAGCTGCGGACAGATGGACAGACGGACCGAAATGGCGAGTCCTAAAAAGCTTTTTTTCTGTAGCTCGCGTTGACGATTTTGATTGAAGGGATTAGTTATCACTGTTGGCCTTGCGTAGAAAGTGTGGTGATACGGAACCCTCGGTGCGCGAGTCGGACTCGCACTTGACCAGTTTGTATAGGGCTATCCTAGACATTAAATTTTTCTTATAAACTTTTATGTTAGTTCTATATTTATTATAATTTGCTTACAAAAGTTATTAACATTATATTATATAATGTCAAACTAAAATAATGTACTTGGTATCTGCAATTAGGCACTTAGTCTATGTCGATTTCTTGATTGCCTATATACGTACCTACTATAGCAAAAATAAATTAAAATAGGGAATAATGCCCAGCAGGCGTAGCATGAGGTCCATTTTGTCTACCCACTAATGTCAAATGTAGACTTCGAAGTGCGACAAAACGGTTGTATCTCGACACCGAGCATGCCCCTCGCGAGTTAAGACTAGTCGCGCTCTCATCTGTCATTTGTAGAGAGTGTGTAGAGATTTTTATCGCATGCCGAGCATGAACGCACCGGAATAGGCTAATTTTGACGTTTGATTGAAGACATATATGTCGGCACCCCCTTGAGGTATCGACAAACTTCTAGCGACTGTTTATAGACTTTTTGTGTTTTATTATTGTTTTATCATCAAATAACAAATTAGGTACTTACTTTTTCCTTTGCTTAAATCTCAGAAACTTGCACGAAAACCAACGGAGCCAGACAGTCCCCTCACCTCCAAAGAGCATATAATCACTACGTTTGCCCACCTCACAAACAATAACAGTTGTTTTTGTGTCAAATTATTACTTAATCAAGCAAACTTTCATATCTCGGTCTCTTTTTGGAAATACAAACCAAAGAATTTGCGAACAACAAAACAAAATCATAAAAAGATTTGTCGCCTATATACCTGCTATGTCGCCGCGACTTTTTACTCTACACACTCTCTACCTGTGACGGCATGCTCGCACACGCGACAAAAGCCAGTAGAAAAAGATAATTTTCTCTTGTCGCGCGCGACATATGTCTATGACCTCATGCTACGCCTGCAGGAAAGACCTGCTACATTATACGTAGAATTTTGGGTTGCGTCCGGCAAACGGTGGTATCACTGGAAAAGAAAAAAAGGAGGTAAAAGGTAAAGAATATAATTTAAAATTTGAATCTAAATAACAAAAGAATAGCACCTTAAATAAAAAAAGGAAATAGTCACCACCGAGTGTAAAATAGATTTGGTAAAAATATCGATTTTCAATAGGATGGGACTTAGACTAAATTGAACTCAAAGTACATACGTGGGTGACTAGGAAAGTTTTGAGATACGGCGATTTTAAAAATATAACCTACAAATCCTCATTTATTTGAAAATCGAATGCCCATAAGTCATTTGACAAAATATTAAAAAACAAAATGACACATTCATTTCTTTATTGCGATTCTCGCGTTTTTTCTATCAACAATGGAACTCAAACGTGAAGATTTTCGTGCAATGATGTTGTATGAATTTAAAGTTGGTTTGAGTGAAACTGAGTGCGAAAATAGACTTTTGTCTGCATTTTGCGACCTTGCACCATCCCGTGCAACAATTTTTAGATGGTTTTCACAATTTAAACAGGGAAAACTTTCTTTGACAGAAGTGGCCGTCCTGCTACTTCTATAACTAAACAAAACATCGAAGCGGTAAGGAATATTTTGCTCGAAGACCCGAAAACAACCTACAAAGAGATAGAAGAAATTCTACAGATTTCATTGCCGGTAATCAATGAAATTTTACATGCTCATCTTCAAGTAAGGAAGCTTTGTGGCGATGGGTTCCTCATGCTTTGACAGCCGAACAAAAACAAGCTCGCGTGACTTGGTGCCGGGAAATGCTTCAAAAATTTGAAAATGGTGAGGGACGTAATATATTTAATATTATTACTGGATACAAGAGTTTGATCTACCAATATGACCCGCTCATTAAGCGGCAGTCGATGGTTTGGGTCTATCCGGACGAAGAGCCTCCGCGGAAAGTCAAACGAGGACGCAGCGTGGGGAAGAAAATGGTGGCAACATTTTTTAGTGCGAGTGGTCATGTAGCAACAATTTCTTTAGAAAATCAATAAACTGTTAATGCTCAATGGTACAGCGAAGTGTGTTTACCAATTGTGTTTAACGAGTTATGGCAAAAGTGTCCAAAAACAGGGTTGCGAGGGCTTTCTTTGCATCATGACAATGCGTCACCCCAACAAATCCAAAATTACCCAAGAGTTTTTGAAGACCTCAGAAATTCAACAAATGAGCCACCCGCCTTACAGCCCCAATCTAGCTCCGTGCGACTTCTTCCTCTACCCAAAAGTGAGTCTTGGACTCCGTGGTGTTCAATTTCATAGCCCTGAGGATGCTCGGAATACTTTCATAGATCAGCGGTTGAGGACCTCCCGAAGGAAGAGTACTGCCAGTTCTATATAAATCTTGCTTTAGTTAGACGAATGAATCGTTGTATAGAGACTAATGAAGAGTATTTTAAATAACTGTAATAAAAAAAAAACTTCCAAGCCAACACTTTTTTCGTATCTCAAAACTTTCCTAGTCACCTAACGTATGTGTAATTATACCTTTAGTTTTTGTTAAATCCTAATAAGTTGAATAAGGAACAATACATACGTATATATTGTTACACACATTTTTGTGATAATACTTAAAATTGTACGTAAAAAGGCACCCAAAAAATCTTACCTACTTGTAAATTTTTAAAGTTCATGAAGACAAAAAGGGATCTTGGCCGGGGAATAGAGAAACGTAAGGAAAACGAGGATTTTACTTCCCTTCGCTGATGGTCAGGCTGGTAAAAATCGGTGTTCCAGATGTACCAGCTTAGTCTCAATCAAACGATCGATTGAGACTAAGCTGGTATTATATGTAATATATACTTTGGTACTCGGAAAAACCCTCGAAATATAGGCGAGGGATTCTTAATATTCCACAAAACAGCACCACAAAAATCAAATGAAGACAACAGATATTTAAAAAAAATTAAGAATATTATTCTGGGTATAAAAAGGTGACCCCCAATTTAGTTGTTTTTTTCCTTCATTAACAGATTACAAACTATCCATTGTTTTGTGAGAAAGTAAACCGGTTTCAAGCGGAAACCAGACACATATGTTTACTGTTTTTGATTTCACACTTTATACAATTTTCGAAATTGGCCATTGTTGTGTCTTACTGTTTGGCATGAATATATCCATAATACATTCGTGTAGTCTACTGTAGTATGAACAACAGACACAGGGACTCCTCACATTAGAAGTACCTACTAGATGTAATTATTTCCGAACTGCCAAAAAAAATAAGGTAATGTTTTTCGCGTGCATGTAAAGTCTATTTGTTTGGAAATGGCCAAACATGTAAACAAAACGTGAAGTATTTCCTTAAAAATCTATAAATATAAAAATGAATCCCTGTTTCCCTTAGTCACGGCTTCACGCGTGAACGGCTGGACCGATTTCGCTAATTATTTTTTTGTCAAGTTCTTTATTGTCAGGAGAAGGTTCTTATGTAGGGTAGGGTGTGGTAGGTTAGTGTCGTGTAGGGTAGGGCAAGGTAGGGTACTGTAGTGTAGGGTATTGAATTGAATCTGTCCGTTTAAAATGGGTCAAAATCAAGCTAATAAATGTGTACATATTAAAAAAAGTACTAAAAAAATAAAAATACATACAGGTGAAGCTAATAAAAGTGTGACAAAAAATAAACTAGTCTTAAATAAAAAGCCTAGCTTTTGTTCTGACTGACAACCTATCAAAAATTGGTCCAAATCGGTTAACATTTAAGAGGTGAAAATAGTAATCGCCGTTTGTATGAAAAGTCGAATTTTCGCCGTGGGTTCACAGTCCTCTTAAGTAGAATAAAAAAATATAAAAAATTGTTTACATGTTTGGCCAATTCCAAACAAATAGACTGTATGTATGTATGTTGTCCCAACTAACATGACAGCGTCAAAATAGCCTACATATCACTGTTATAATGCAATCATTTGAGAATTAAGAGTGTTAATACCTGTAGTAGGCTGATAGAGGACTCTATACCACCCTTATAACCACGAATCAGGCGCCACTTTTTACAGGTAAAAGTGTCAGGAAGCCTATACAACAGTGTTACTTAAGGGTTAGAAGTACTTAGAAGGGAGTTAATTCACCCTCAGCTATTATCTTAGCCGGTTCTAAGTTCTCATAGAAGCATTAGCTATCACAATAGGTGTGAGACAACCCTCAGTTAAGAATTTTTAACTTGTTAAACCTATAAGAGAGAGTGGGTTAACGCTTTAACGCGTACTAGATATGTAAAACATCGAAGACAACACAACCGGCTAAGCATATTTTAACGATTCGGTCACTTACGGCCACTTCCTCTAATGGCCACTAAACATTAAACTTAGTAAAAAAAACTGTAAATGAGCGAGCGAAGCGAGCGATATTAGGTTCGGTCAGGTTTGATTGATTATACAGTCAAAGATCCCCCCCCACGGGTAGCAGAAAAAGGCGAGTTAAAAATCCGGTCACTTTAAAAGGTGACGAGTTAGGAAAGTGACAATTTAGAAAAAAGACAAGTTTAAGAAAATGACGAAGTCGAACTGAAAGCATGTGGCCTTTCTAGTGTTATGGTCGTTCGAGCGACATGGACGTTCAGGGATGTGGGCATGCTAGGTATGTGGCCGTGCGAGGAAAGTGGCCCTTAGTGACCGGATGCTTTTTGAACCTGATAGAATTAGGGTTCTTTGACAAAGTAATCAAAACCTGCTAGTAAAAAAATAATTTGGTATACTATAAGTGCGGCCGTCCACAGAATGCTGATTTGACAGTTCAAGACAGCGATAGATGAATCTTCGAAATTGTAAACAAATCAATCTTTAGTTTCTACGCTTAAAAAACATGAAAAAAATATTTTTTTACTAATTAATAGTAACGGAACACATATTTAGTTTTAAGGACAACAGAATGTGTATTTTAAAACGTTTACGTTCTATGGTCATTTCTTCTTAATAATAGTGTTGTACCACATGTAACCATTATAACGTATTTGTAACTATTATGAATATGTTATGAATAATTCATTACCACACAAACAATAATTTCTTGTTGCGTCAATGAACCAACCATAAAAGTTTCAGGCATAAAAGTATTTTTTTTATTCTTATTTGGTAAACCCTTGACAACATCTCACCTGGTGGTAAGTGACGATGTTGCCGAAGATGGAAGCGGGCTTACCAAGATTCCCCAACGCAATGGGGATTCCGACATGAAGATAAGATATCCAGTTCCCCATTGGGGAACTGGATATCTTATCTTCATGTCGGAACACACCAATGATATCAACATTGATATTTGGCGGCAAGACTTAGATAAGATGGTGGTAGCTAGCCAGGCCGGCTTAGAAAATGCCCTTCCACCAACCAAACCGAGTCTTACCATTGACCCCGCCGGGAATCGAACCCGCGACCTCCTTTGTAAAGCCAGTGGTGAACTTTGCCTCTGGGCTACGGAGGCGGTTGTAATAACAATAGAAGATTGTACAACAAGAGAATAAAACAAGCAATTTTACCCGAGACGTTCATTTAGCAAACCGACCCGGTAGGGCGAGGGTGGATTGTCAAGTCGAGGGTAAAATGGGTTTCATGTTCGAGTTTTACACTCTGCTTTTCACTTCCATTGCACGAAAATAATAAATATTCAACCGCAATACAACAAATTTATAGCTAATTTTGAAGAATAACTAGTTTCCCGCCACACAATTTTGCTTATTTTCCACTCCCTTCACCCATTACCACCCCTAAAATCGACGGTCCACTTAGCCTCGGGTTTGGCAACACTATTTTGGTAATGGTTATTTATTTTATTTCGTTTTATGTTACATCTACATGATAGGTACAAAGTATTTACTATGGGCACATCACTAGTTACGTCAAATATGTCATATCAGCATTCAAGCATTCTCTCTGTGTGATTCTCGGACTGGACGGCCGCAGTATAACAACATGTATCTAAATATCTAGATATTCAGCAAGTTTATTATTTTCTGATAGTTAATGATCTTACTAGTGATATTATAAACTGTGGAAAAATGGCAAACTATGCCACCGATTAAGTGTCAAACAGTCAGGCAACAATGAATTTTAAATGATAATTTCTTATTAATTTTTTTTTGGTTGCTTCTCGCCGGCTTTCAAAAGCGCGGAAAAGGCAAAGGTGACTATGACCATACAGCCAGGTCTGACGTATTTAAGCTTCCTTTAGTTTTTTGATTTGTAATGCTAGTGCCGGTGCATTACAAATCTTCTCTGAAGTTCTTGACAGCATTTGCAGCAGCTACATTCTGAGGTGGAACACCCAGTTGCTGTTGGGCGTCTATAAAACTGCACCCAAAGCAAGTTGGGTTCTCACGTCCTCCTTCGTTTTATTCGTTGTTTTCTTGTTCTCCACTGCACTGTGCTCACGTGCACTAGACGATTTTCTCCAAAATGCACCACTTCTTGAACAAAATCCCAGCGGAAAACAATGAAAAAACAACAAAATAAAACTATGAATGCATCCACCACAAATCCCGCCATGTCACATTTGGTAACTTTTTGTAAGTAGAATTTTTATATTTTATCATTATAATAAATGAATTATTTAATCTATACTGGTCGACAGTGACCTTTTTTCAATAAAAGTAGCATTAAAAAGTTAGCCCGTGATAAGCAACAGAAATATAGTTTAACCGGTTTCCTGGAAATAATAGACCTAGCTGCTCCAATTTTCTGTCTCTTTTTAGTGCTGCAAAAAATGCAAGTTGATATGATTAGAAAGGTTAGTTTGTCTTCCACAGTGTCAGCAGAAGGCCCATCTTAGGGCAGAGTTTGTAAAAATTATAAACTTGTTGCTACTGACTGATATTTTTAGAATTATAAGACTTACTAGATTTTGCCAGCGGCTTCACTTGCTTGAACATAGTTTCTATGATTGTCGTGCTGTAGAGTGTGAGAACTGAGTAAACTCTAGATCCCTTGGGAACTATGTCGGCCTATGCTAATTAGTACCTAGTCAATTAGATAATCAGTATTAAATAGCACGTCAATCCTTTGCTTCATTGTGACGTGACATAAATTAACAAAGATGAGAGAGTTAATAGCTGTCCCACGGGAACCACTTAAGAAATTGGGATAAAAAGTAGCCTATATGTAAATCTAGGACCTAACCTGTATGTGTGCCAAGTTTCATCTCGATCTGTCCAGTGGTTGCAGCGTGAAAGAGTAACAAACATCCATCCATACACACAAACTTTCACATTTATAATATTAGGATTTCTCCACAGATCCTTACTTACAATTAAATCAGGCACTCAGTTGTTCATAGTCAGCGCGTGGAGGTGGACATGGATGCGTCAGCGCAGCAGCTCATACTAAGTGTCTCGCATTGATACTGGGATACAGTTACAAGGTCAGAACCTAACTCAATACGATTCATTATTTGTTTTAACTGCAGCTTAGGCTTTAGCATGTTAACACTTTAATTGTACCGAAAGCTTTGTTGTATCAAACCACAGTAGGAATAAGAATGGAAAAGTGGGTAAGTGGTAACTTCTTTTTTTTCAATGGGACATCGAGTCAAATAATGACCCAATCGATACAAATCGCTTACAAAACTTTGAGTTTTGTGTCTGAATTAAAAATAAATGCATACCTATACCTAACACTGGTAACCACAGACTATCCTGGAAATTTCAATCAATCAAAAATCAATTTAATAAATACAGATTATTAGACAACAAGAATTTTGGTTACTCCACTGACAAGAGCCGAGCTCTTAAATAAAAGAAGATGAATTTCGCGCCCCCGGTTGAAGTCGATTTATTTTTACTAAATTAGAGCTTCCAGTTTTTCGACATTTACTACTTAATAATTCGCGTGGAACTACATATTAGCCCCATAAACTCAATAAAGGTGTCCATCCGTACTGCAACGAGGAGCTACTGACAGTCGGTTGCAGCAGCATTTCTGGCTTGTGGGGATCTATATGAAATATGTACATTCAGAAGGCGTCTACAGCAGCATGAGCAGTCGATTACAAACAAATCCATACAAACCAGTAGTGCCGCTATGGCTAACTTTCGGCAGCAAGTGTTTTAAATTTTTTAACTGAAATTATTCAATTGTTCTTATTATAATTATTGTTTCAGAATGCCTTTCAAGGTAGTTCAAACTTTGGAGGGAAAGAAACAGCAATTATTTGTTGTTCCTTCCGGTTGGGAAACTGACAATATCCTCAGATATCCAAATAAAGAGTTGAAAAGGTACATAAACGATGAAAATTCAATACCTTTGCAAGAATGGCATATAATGAAATGTAAAGTTAAACGAAGAAATATATTAAGCTACGAAGACGGAGAAAAACTTCTTGATGAAATGCTGCTGCACTATGATACCGAGGACAATGCACAAAACAATAAAGAAACATTGAATCTGAACTCAATGGCAGAAAAAATGGTAAGAAATATAAATTTATTTCAGATCACTGCCACCTTCATTTGGTTTCAGGTATATTCAACAACACTCCACTCAATAGAATAGTAACAAAAAATTTCATGCCCTTCTTTCAATAGTATGGAAGGGAATTCAAAAAAACCTTTTTTATATATATTTTTTTATTCATAATTGGTAAGCCCTTGGCATTATCTCACCTGATGGTAAGTGACGATGATGCCGAAGATGGAAGCTGCTTACCAAGATTCCCCAACGCAATGGAAAACTGGCTATCTTATCTTCAAGCCGGAACACAACAATGTTGTTAACACTGATGTTTGGCGGCAAGACTTAGATAAGATGGTGGTAGCTTGCCAGGCAGGCTTAGAAAATGCCCTACCACCAACCAAACCGTGTCTTACAAGTTGACCCCACCCGGAATCGAACCTGCGACCTCCTGGTGTGAAGCGAATGGACTAACCTTTACACCACGGAGGCGGTTAATATATATTTATTTATTTTTTTCTGATATTTCTTAATTATTGTCTATTTGATCTATCTGCATACAATATTTCCTATTCGAAAAATGTCCATTAGACTGTATAACAGTTTATACTATATTTTCAAATGCATACGTCCTAAATGGAAACTGTCAGTGAGTTTGCAAAATAGCATTCAAACTGTAGCTTATTTATAATATAAATATTATATAAAATATTATGATTAGAAGATCATGAGTTTTTTTTTCAAAAAGACTTAGTAGTTTTCAAGGTACTACATGCATTTGAAGTCTCATGTAGTAATTTTAAAAACCACGCTAGCCCGCGCTCTGCTTGTGACGTCATACTACTCGTCGCGCCGCCAACAACCAACCCGCGCGTCGTCCTGAATTTACAGATTGTTCTTATTGTTGGTTGCGTTTTGGTGAACTTGATAGAAAATATGTAGAAAGGGTTTGAAAAAGGATATTCAGGCAATCTAGCAAGAATAAACGGCATTATGGTTGCCCAGTACGTCTCACGAAGAAGTGATATACCTATATTGTAAAATAATTTATATCTCGTGAACTACTTATTGTGTCATGGAAATTTTTTCACTGCATTTTTTTAATTTTGATCGGCTATAGTTTGTAGTACAACTGTTACTACACATATTATTTCCACGGTCCTGCAGAGCGGAAAGTCTTTTTTTGTTAGAATAACGTTATCTATAGTTAATACTTATATACAGACTAAAACCTATATCCCTTGTGGGTTAGGCAGAGCATCAATTGTCGCAAAAAACGGTCTGTGTTGTACTTTTTTTGTTTGTTGACATTATGGCAGTTTTAAAACTTATTTATTCTTATTTGTTTCAGATGTTTCAGATCAGCAATATCGTTTCGACTTATAATAATGATATAGTAGTTGCTGAAATTCATGCCAATTCGGTGCCGGATATTACATCTGATGTACACAGTGCTGTAAAAGAAGAAGTTTGCAGTGATATTGAAAAAATATTTAAAAATCAAAAACAAATTTTAGAGAACCAAGCAATCATTTCGAAACAAATTTCCGATAATAGACAGCAACAACTGGATAATAATTCTGCAATCATAGCCCAGATTCAAGCTCTAATCAGCGTACAAAATGGATTAATTCAAAAAGTGTCTGCTTTGTCTGTGCAAATGGAAGATGCAGTTTCCCAGATAGTTTCATCATGTAATGCAGATGCTTTAATGTTGAGTGACGGCAAAGGTCGAAATGAAAATATTCCATTGCATATGAAGCCAGTGGACAACGCTCAGGATTTGGACGAACTGGAAAAGCAGTTATCGGACTCAGGATTCAGAGACCGTTTGAAAAATATATGTTCCATGCTTTGTTCTAAAGGAAAAGGCATAGATTGTGCGTACATGCTTGTTGATGTTTTGTTCACAAGGAAATTTATTTGCGAGTGCTCATGGAGTGGGGGTAGCAGAGGTGAAGAATTAAAAGTACCTTTAAAGGGTTTTAAACATGTATTGTCTTTTTTCTGGAGTATGGTACACCAATGGGATGAAAAATACACTATAAAAGACAATGAAATGTTTTTCAAAACGATTTTGAAAAACGCTAAAAAAAGAAAGTTGGCAAAATGTGAAAGAGCCTCAACATCAAGACGATCGACATCTAAAAGAAATATAAAACGTATTAAGGTATCCGATAATGATGCGACAAATGCTTCCGATAAGGATATAAACGAAGAAGAAAATTCTGAGGAAAATGAAGAAAATTATGAAACATTGGAAGAGAATATTGAGGATCATACAGAAAAAAGTGATATAGTAGAAGAAAACATGGAAAACAATGATAAAGAAAATGATACAGTACAAAAGAACACGGTTAATAATAAAGAAATAAGTGATATAGTAGAAGAAAACATGGAAAACTATGATAAAGAAAATGAAACAGTAAAAAAGAACACGGTTAATAATAAAGAAATAAGTGATATAGTAGAAGAAAACATGGAAAACAATGATAAAGAAAATGATACAGTACAAAAGAACACGGTTTATAATAAAGAAATAAGTGATTTGGCAGAAGAAAACACAGAGGAAAACAAAAAAAACATACAAAAAGAAATAAAGAAGAATGACAAACTAAAAATGGTGGAAAATAAGGAAAACGATGCAATGCAGAGCCCCTCAAAACGCATTGCCAATTCTGACCTTATAATTTGTAAGGAGACAAGTGTTTGAATCTGAAGCAAAAATGACTATGATTATCTTTAATAACTTTAATTTTAATACACTTATCTTAATTTTGATACCAGATCTCAGATTTATATTCTCATTTTTAATAATTAGTGATCTAATAATTATGCAACGTTCATAATATTTGAACTATTCTTACGGTGATCTGTTGACAATGGCGCCCTCTTAATAAATCTGTCTGGAATCATTATCCATTACCAATTCTTTAAAGTTATTTCGCCCAGATATTTTTAGTGCTTACAGTAATTGTCATCAAATCATACTTTGGTTGTAGAGTAGCTTAATCCAGCCAGTGATGTTTTTCCTATTTAGAGAGCGCCTCAGTAAGTAGTTAACACCAGATCGCCTAAGCTCATTGTGAGACTGATTGTATTTGTTAGTTCCTAAACGTATTTCCTACTAAATTTTGCCAGCGGCTTCGCTCGCTTGAACATAGTTTTATGACTGTCTTCGAGGGTGCGAAGTGCGTGGAAAACAGTAGCCTATATGTTAATCCAGGACCTAACCTATATGTGTGCCAAGTTACATCCCGATCCGCCCAGTGGTTGAAGCATGAAGAGTAACAAAAATCCATCCATTCGCAAAAAGCGATCCTTTAACGCTAGTGTGTTGTTGGGGTTATTGAGTCTGTTCACTTTTAGATGGACTTTTTGCCGTTTGTATGTGAACGTTCGTGTATAAATGTCAATTTCTACCAGCTTCAAGTAAACGTTCGTAGTTAACTAGTTACTTAGAGAGTTTTTATTTTTTTCTTCTTCAGGGCTGTCCAACGTCTATAGGGTTGTCCAAATTTCAAAAATTTTTGGACTTCTCGCCTTTTTTGTGAGTTTGTGGGTATTTTGAAACGCTAACTATCGTTTCGAGCCGATCTCTTTTGTTGCGTTTCATAATTAAATTCTTTTTTGATGTCGTTGCTCTATGGGATTTGAATTTGAAAATAGTTGTTATTTTTTGACAAGAGAAAAACAAAATGTTGACCGTGATCCCCTCTACACTTATGTGAATTTAAATTTTTTGGATAAATTGTTTTATAAAGTTTTGTTGAGGCCCACTATTTTATTCAGTGGTAAGTAATTTGTATAAGGAAACCGCTTTGCGTGTATTTTTGGTACTGCGGCGTACTAGATTTATATATGTCCGTAGGGTTTCATCCACCCCCCTGCGAGGTTGACGTCCCGACGGTATACCTGATTAAGGATTAATCCTGAGATGGAGCTGTGCTGACCACCAGCCAGTCCTTTCACTGCCCGCCCAGCTGCTTGCCAAGGGAAGTGAATATTTATTTTATCTTTTGTCCCGAGCGTCTCTCTAACTCTTTGACTTTTCTGCCGTCCTAGAAGATTTCCTGCTTCCAGTTTCTAACCATTAATTATTTATTTTAAATTTTAAAAGTGTTTTGTATCTGATACGTGTTATGTTAGAAAATAGGGTAATTCAGACCAAAGTGAAATTTAATTATTTTAGAACTTAGTAACTTATTTAAGTACCAAAGGGACGGTAACGATCGTTGCCTACCGGCATTCTATAAAATAACCTTTTTATATACTAATAAAATTGTAACTTTAAATTTATTTCCGGGAATTGTCCATAAATAAAGTAGGTCATTGTTTTAAATTTTCAACACGGTCAACCAATGTAATCACACCCTTTTTTATACTCATATTGTTTATTGTTCCTTCTTTTTAAAATAATCATAAAATACATATATTCTAATTTACCCCATAATATTTTTTTCTTAAAACCCCGTTTAGGCCCGAACCTCTAAATCTTACGTATCATATGTGGCAAATTCCGTGAGGGTTTTTATCCCAGTTCCCATTATTTTTGTCACATATTTAATGGCGCCCGAACTAATGTTTTATCCCCTTTTCTGCCTTTAATCTTTCCCTAACGTACCCGTTTTTTTGTCGTTCGTGGGTGTATCCGTTTTCCGGATGTAATGGTTCAAGTTTTAATTCCTCAAGACCCTTACTTAATTTAATCGTGCAGTTTTCTTTGAAACGTAAGGTTTTTTTTTGTTTGTATGCACGGTATTTTTTGCTTCTCTTCACACGGGTCGTTTTTTCCCGGCTTAATGGCATTATACCTCTTTCGGATAATTGCTTACGTGTTGTTGAGTTGTTTTTGCCTGTGTATTCCCTTACGATTCCAAGAGAATTTTTATTTAAGTAGTCAATGGCCAGACTCTAGATTTCTTTCAGTCGAAAGTCGGGACAGACTTACTTTTAGTTCACGATTATTTAACGTTGGTTTAAGGGAAAAATCTTTAAGGGTTACTGTTTGGAATATTTTTACGCGTTGCTTTGCGAGGTACTTCTTAAATTTTTGGCGTACCCTGTTCACTTTTATGTGACAACGTTTCTGTATTCCGCAGTATTGTTTAGATTTCTTGAGGTCTTATAACAATTTTCCATTTTTCAAATTTCTTTCATTAATCTTGCCCTTGTCTTACCTCAAATGGCCTATTTTTCGGTAGAGTTGTCCCTTTAGACTCTTGCGTATCGCGTTTCAGACTTCCGGTGTTGATTTTATCCGTGAGTCGGATTTTTTACGCATCTGCCTTTACCGCTTTTGTCCATATTTTCGCTGGGGTAACCGACAATGTTTAGCAAGTTTTTTTCAGTTTTTGTCAACCCTATTGGTTTTTAATGTTTTAGTAGTTGTTTGATTTCTCCTGTTTTCTTAAGTGACTAGTTTTAGGCTCAATACACAGCGATCCTTTAACGCTAGTGTGTTGTTGGGGTTATTGAGTCTGTTCACTTTTAGATGGAGTTTTTGCCGTTTGTATGTGAACGTTCGTGTATAAATGTCAATTTCTACCAGCTTCAAGTAAACGTTCGTAGTTAACTAGTTACTTAGAGAGTTTTTATTTTTTTTTCTTCTTCAGGGCTGTCCAACGTCTATAGGGTTGTCCAAATTTCAAAAATTTTTGGACTTCTCGCCTTTTTTTTTGTGAGTTTGTGGGTATTTTGAAACGCTAACTATCGTTTCGAGCCGATCTCTTTTGTTGCGTTTCATAATTAAATTCTTTTTTGATGTCGTCGCTCTATGGAATTTGAATTTGAAAATAGTTGTTATTTTTTGACAAGAGAAAAAACAAATGTTGACCGTGATCCCGTCTACACTCATGTGAATTTAAATTTTTTGGATAAATTGTTTTATAAAGTTTTGTTGAGGCCCACTATTTTATTCAGTGGTAAGTAATTTGTATAAGGAAACCGCTTTGCGTGTATTTTTGGTAATGCTGCGAACTAGATCTTTATATGTCCGTAGGGTTTCATCCACCCCCCTGCGAGGTTGACGTCCCGACGGTATACCTGATAAGGCTTAATCCTGAGATGGAGCTGTGCTGACCACCAGCCAGTCCTTTCACTGCCCGCCCAGCTGCTTGCCAAGGGAAGTGAATACTTATTTTATCTTTTGTCCCGAGTGTCTCTCTAACTCTTTGACTTTTCTGCCATCCTAGAAGATTTCCTGCTTCCAGTTTCTAACCATCAATTATTTATTTTAAATTTTAAAAGTGTTTTGTATCTGATACGTGTTGTTAGAAAAATAGGGTAATTCAGACCAAAGTGAAATTTAATTATTTTAGAACTTAGTAACTTATTTAAGTACCAAAGGGACGGTAACGATCGTTGCCTACCGGCATTCTATAAAATAACCTTTTTATATACTAATAAAATTGTAACTTTAAATTTATTTCCGGGAATTGTCCATAAATAAAGTAGGTCATTGTTTTAAATTTTCAACACGGTCAACCAATGTAATCACACCTTTTTTTATACTCATATTGTTTATTGTTCCTTCCTTTTAAAATAATCATAAAATACATATATTCTAATTTACCCCATAACATATTTTTTTTCTTAAAACTCCGTTTAGGCCCGAACCTCTAAATCTTACGTATCATATGTGGCAAACTCCGTAAGGGTTTTTATTGCTAGTTCCCATTATTTTTGTCACACTTTGTAGTGAATAGTTTTAGTAAATAATAATTCTGTTGAATTTATTACTTAAGTGCCCTTCTGTTGATTTTTATTATTTTGTTTGAAGAATATTAAGGTAGTGACTAGTTTTAGTAAAATAATTTTTACTTAAGCCTTCTGTTGCATTTATAATTTATTTTGAGGAATATTAAGATAAAAATGAACCATTGGAAGAGAATATGCAGGATTATTCAGAAAGAAGTGATATATAGTATATGAAAACATGAAAAACAATTTAAAAAATCATTCAATACAAAAAAAACAGGTGAAGAATAAAGAAATAAGTGATTCGACAGACAAAAAAACACAGCGGAAAAATAAAATAAATGATTTACAAAACATAAACATACAAATAGATATAAAGAAGAATGGCAAAACTAAAAATAGTGGACAATAAGGAAAACGATGCAACGCAAAGTACCTTAAAACGCTTTGCCAATTCTAATAGTTAATTAAAAATCGGTAAGGTATTTGAATTGTATTTTGTATTTGAAGCAAAAATGCCAACGATTATCTTTTAAAACTTTTATTTAAATACACGTATTTAATTGATACTTGCTCTCTGATTTATATTCTCCTTTTTTAATAATTAGTTATCTAATAATTATGCAACGTTCACAATATTTTGAACTATTCTTACGATGATCGGTTGTACATACAAGGGCGCCATCGGTAGATATCCCTGTCTGTTATATATTTAATTAAAATATTTAGTTTCAACTGTCATCGCTCCAAGAAAAGATTATTGGAATCACGCTGCATTAGAATATTTAGAATGTTTTAAGTGCGGTCATAAATAAAAATAAGTATACAAATAATAATTGGAGTCTTTTTAAGTATTTTACCTTTATGAATGCCCTTGCTGCAGAATCGTAAACAAAAAATTAGATTTTTATAGAAACAAATGTTTCGTTAATAAGTAATCCGTTACGAAGTAACGATTTCATTTCAGTTACAAAATCTTCTAAATACTCTTCTAATCTTTTTGGTTTGCCTGTTCCATAATATATCCCAGTTGTTATTATATTTCCCTCCATATTTCCTAATATTGGCCAAATTATTTTTTGGCACTATTAAATAATGGCAGACCGTCAAAATTAAAGCTCACTTGAATAGTATCAGGAACCAGCGAAAGATCCTTAAGTAAATTAATTAGAGGTTCAGTAAATCCATGATGCCAATATTGTCCTCCCTCAATATTTTTAATACAAATTTCCTATGAAGTTTTCAAAAGTGTTCGTGGATCTTTCGGGAGCTGTAATGTTGTACTAACATATCCTTAATTTAAAACCGACAGTAACCGTTTCAAATTAGTTTGGGTAATATTGCCTTCGATAGACCACCTTCTTGATTTTTCGGTTAGTGAAACCTTTTTTTTTCAAAATCACTAGGCTTATTTTACTCCTTTTCTTCGTCTGACTCACTCAGCGGAAGAGAATCGAAAACAATGTAATTTAATTCCTCTTGATTTTGTTGTACAGAACCCTGTTGCTCTTCCACTATTCGAACGTGACCAAAATCACTCGTATTATGGCAATTTGTAGCAAATCGTTTTTGTTAAATGTTAGTACTTCATCAATAGCATCTAGTCGGTTTTCATCAGAATTTCGCGATTCATTTGTTATTTGTACCAGTAACGGAATTGAAAAAAGAACCACGTTCTTGCTTTATCCTGTTTTTCACACCACCCGTTATCTTTTGTTTAGTCCAAGTGTGTAATCTTTTCATTTTAATGTAACTAATTAAAGCACGGTAAAATATTTTCGTTAGGTTTGTTATTAAACGATGCTTTTAATAACTTCACGTATTTTTTTGTTAAAATTGACATATATCCCTTTGGATTCCTTGAGTTCTTATAATGTGTTAACTCACACCATTAACTTTAGAATTTCATTGAAATGCACTTACTTAACACAATGTGCATTCGTAAAATCAACGTTACAGCTTAAACCTGCAAAAATGAGATGATCAACACTTTTGGCATCTTCTTTAATTTTCGTGTTACTACACTCTTGACAAACTCTGTTCAAAACACCATTGCCCGTAGAGTCTTCAAAAAGGTACTCGGCTAACACAAGAAGCAGAAGTAAAACTTACGTTAAAGCTTGAAACTTCATAAGAGAGTTATGCAACGCTGTTAGTATCTGGTGTTACGATACACTTGACTAAATCTGTTATGCAACCCATGCCTGCAGCTTAAAGTTATCCCAACACCTAAAGATATATACGAGTAAGATACTTCACAGCAACCATTAAGTAACAATAAACATCAGTAAGTGTCAGCGGGCGCTGTTGTAAAGATTTAAGTGTTACAAACAGGTTAAAGCTATACAGCTTGACTCCACTAGCTGTAATTAACACTATTATTACTCTCAATACTGCATAACATCATCCATTATAGCTCTAGAACCACTGTTGGAGTGGAATTTATTTCTTAACTCCTCTATAACGTTCCAAGCTATAACTGAGATTATTATAACGACGTTAAAAGATTAAAGTTCTAAAGAAGTCTGTATCTGACGGTATAATGTTTGTTGGCGTCTGTTTCTTTGGCTGAGCCAGAGTTGGCAATGTTTAAAACAAGTGTTTAAAATACTGTTTTAAACACTGGAAAAAATACAGACCCATTTAAAACCATTTATAAAACATTTTGTTTTAAACACGTTTAAAACAAGCCATAAAAAACATAATTGTTTAGTGTACACAGACCAGGCCCAGGCTCTATACAGTTATGAAACTTCTCATTTATCAGATTTGTTATGGGTCATTTAAAACATTTGTTTAAAACTGGTGTTTAAAACAAATTATAAAACAAAAACAGAACATCAATTTAATCGTAAAATGTGTTTGAACAACGCTTAAATCATGTTTAAAACACTTAAAATAAAACGATTTCAAAAAAATTATTTAATACATGTTTTCTTTGTTTGTTGATTATAAACAATGTTTTGTTCTTTTTGAATAAAAAACTTTTTTTCCAACCCTGGGTTGAGCCTGTAGCCTGAACGGCTTGATGGATTTTGGAGTGCGAGGTGTCGTTATATTCATCTTGATCCCAAAATGACAAAGGATACATTTTCCCCCGGCTACCCAAAAAAGAGGGGAACATTAGGTAATGTTTTATGTAGTCGGGTTTATTTAATAAGGAACCCTTATAGTTTCGCCATGTGTGTCTGTCCGTCTGTCCGCGGCTTAGCTTAGAGATTGTTAATACTAGAAATATGTAATTTGGCACGGTTATACATATTAATCACGCCGACAAAGTTGTACAATAAAATCTTGAAAACAATGTTTGCTGTGAAAACTTCTTCAGACAACGGAGGCGGTTATATAATTTCTCAAACCGTAGACCGTATTGGATATCGATTTCAACTTGATACTCCTATCTAGATGTTCCTAAAAAGGGTCTTGTTAGACGGATAGACGGACAACTAAGTGATATAAGGATTCCGTTTTTAGAGTTCCGTACACCCAAAGGGTGACCAACGGGACCCTTTTATTAAGCCTCCGCTGTCTGTCTGTCCGTCGTCTGCCTGTCAGCGGGCTGTATTTTATGAACCGCAATAGGTAGAGACAGACAAACAAACAGAGCGTGTTTTCTATTGCCGCTAAACAACAAATGTAAATACGACGATAGTATTTGTGTTTTTTTTTTTATTAAGTCTCTTTAATGACTAAGACAACTATTACTTTTGAGTAGGATAGCATGCGGAAAACTGTAGGAATAATTATTCGTTACGTAAATATGTTAATAACCTTTAGGGCTAATAAGCTAGAGTGTTTTAATTTCCCCAGAAGAAAATAAGCTCAGTTAGGCTTCTTTTAAAGCTAAAACGAATAAGTAAGCACAGATAGTTTAGAAGTTATTCACAAATTTAAAGTTTAAAGCTAGTTTTTCGTAGTAGGTTTAAAAATGATAAAATGTAAAAAATGGGGCCCCGTACAAGAAGTTTTTAAACGTGAAAAAACTAGTACGATGGTTCGTAGTTTGTGTGCGATTATGAATCGGCGGGTTTTTTTTTCTTTTGAGACGGAACCCTGAAAATTTAAATTTTCCTGTTTTAATCACACCTACATTCTATTTTGACGTGTACATCACCACTCTTTACCACACAGTCAACGCCCAAAAATTAAACAAAATGTTATGACAAATAAGTACTTATAAACAAAATGGCCATCCTTGACAAGTGAAAGTAGATCCAAGATGGCGGAAGTGCTAGTGAAAATTCGGGACTTGGGTAGAAGGAAGAAGGTTAACAGAGGCAGTTTATACTCTGTGGTGTCTTGCAGTGACGTCACCCCTGGGAGCCTTGAAGTCTGGGTGGACCTTCCAGATGAGATCAAAAACGATCCCTCGTTGGCGCCGTTCAAGAACCTTTACGAGCAACAACATGGTAAGTCTTATAATTTTCTTTCGAAGATTTTCAAGAACGGTTGTTATAAACTACTTTGTAAGGGAAGCCGCTGGGTGTGGGCAGCACAGAATCGGTCGTCGTGGAAATCCTTGTGGGAGGCCTATGTCCAGCAGTGGACGTCCTTCGGCTGATGTGATGATGATGAAAGTACTTTGACACTATTTAGTAATCTGTGCTTTGACATTGTAAGGGTGATTTAGATCCGTTAATAGATTATTTCCTTTCTTATGAGGATTATGAACCTACGGCGAAAATTTGACTGTTCATGCAAACGGCGATAGCGATTTTTACCTCTTATATGCTAACCGATTTTGACCAAATTTTGATATGTTATCAGTCGGAATAAAAGCTAGGTTTGTAGATTTCGTTTTTTGAATTATTGAATAAAAATAACTAACCAAATAATGACTGAATTAGTTTTTTTTATGAGAACACTGAACGATAAATAAAATTTAAGTTATTTATTGTATTGAAAAAACACAAATCTAATTAATTCAACGCACGTAAAAAGAGCTCCAGTGGTCAAGTGGTGGGAATGTGTTTGCGCAGGCGGGAAACATATGACAACTGGCGAACCAATCACGCGACAGCAAACAAGAGAGACGCGTATTTCCCCCGTCGCGCCTCACCCCTTACCACCAATTTGGCCCGCAATTCATTCACTGCGCAGGTAGGTCGCTCGGAGCTCTTTTCACGTGCGTTGAATTGTACCTAGCTTTTGTTCTGACTGACAACCTATCAAAAATTGGTCAAAATTGGTTAACATTTAAGAGGTGAAAATCGCTATGGCCTTTTGTATAAAAAGTCACAGGATCACAATCCTCTTAAAAAAAGTAGACAGTGGTGTAACGGTTAGTCATCGCTTAACACTAGGATCGTGGGTTTGATTCCCGGCGGAGTTCAACTTTGTAAGACTCGGTTTGGTTGGTGATAAGGCATTTTCTAAGCCCGCCTACCTGGCTAGCTACCACCATCTTATCTAAGTCTTGCCGCGCAACGTCAATGTTAACAGTATTGCTATGTTCCGGCTTGAAGATAACATAGCTAGTTCCTCATTGCGCTGGGGAATCTTGGTAAGCCCGCTTCCATCTTCGGCATCATAGTCACCTACCATAGACGAACAGACAGACGGATGGCCGGCGTAAGCTTAGAACAGGGTTCTCGTTACATGGTACGGAAATATAAAAAAAAGGCCAAGTGCGAGCCAGAATTTTTGTATGGAGACCTTTTTTTCTAATTTTTAGTATTTTTTGTTATAGCGGCAAACCCTTTCAGTTGATACCCATACCATGGGGGTAGATTTCAAACAGCCAGTCCGCCATCTTGGGGAGGCCGCCATATTGGATTTGTAATGTCGTTTCTTAGCTAGTCTTGTATTGTCATGAGAACTCAGAGCGTGTGCAAAATTTCATCCTAATCGAAGACGGGGAAGTGGGTCAAATTAAGATTCCAAGATTTTCTTACATACTCGTAGTTAGTTACAAATGAAGCTAATAAAAGCGTGTTAAAAAATTAACGTTGTACTTAAATTAACTAAGTATTTAGCCTTTTACCTACCAACTCCTACCGGTTACCTTAAGGTTGCCTGGAAGAAATCGCTAAAAGCGATAAGGCCGCCTTTGCACTGTACATTTTTAAATTAAGTTTCTGTAAAGTTTTTTGGTATGCAATAAAGAATATTTATTATTATTATTATTAATTACTTTTTATGAGCTATGTAACATGAGGTGGTCAGTCAAAGAACGCGCGCGCGCAGTTCTCATCTTTAACAATTCATAGTAAAAAAAAAGATAGGTACAACCTTGATTGTCTTTCGTTGAAAGTTTTGGATGCTGATTAACAATCAGTAATAAAAACGAGGGGTTGTGAGGCCGTTATTTTGAGAAGTTTCACTTTAATTGAAAAAATACTGCAAAAAATGTGTTATTTCTGATAAAGAAAGATTTTTTCTAAATTAACTATGTATTATTTTTTAGTTCTATTTCATTATTAATTATTTCACATTATCTCTAATCATTTTCGTGTTTAATTCAAGATAATAGTCCTGACAATTTTGCAGTTATGGGCTTTTTTTCACATAAGGAGCTCAATGTTATGTATAATAAAAAATCTTTCTAATAATAACAGATTTTTTCTGATTTTTTTAATTATTTTTTTTACAACATATTTGAGTCTAGTATCACCCCCTTTCGTTTGTGCACTTTATGAATGGGCAGCCTGTATAGCTAGATAGTTCGAGAGGCGGGAAATAGTCCGCTGCCGCTGAATAGAATTAACGGATTGCGGTGCATCTCCGAGTACTTGAAGAAGTTCTCGGAGAGGCCTTTGATAAACTGTTGGGTAGTCGGTATGTCCATGTCGCGATGTAGGTCTGTGTTTCTGACGCACCAGTGAGCGTTAAGCGCTCTACGGCAGAATATGTTTTGTACAACTTGGATCATCTCCATGTTTTTGGGGGTGCTTGCGCAAAGACGGGGGCCGCGTACGTCATTACCGTTCGGATGCAAACCTTATAGAGTGTACGCTTATTTGAGGGGCTTATAAGACATTTTACTATGCCTACCTAGCATGCATTTTAGTCTGCCCAGGTAGAAACGGGCGTTTCGGGTCACTTTTGTGATGTGGGGGCCTAAGGTGAGTTGGGGGTCGAGGGTGACTCCTAAGAATTTGGCTGTGGCTTGCCAGGGGATGGGGGTGCCTAGCATACGGATTGACTGTTCGGGGTAATGGATCTTACGACGGTAACTGAAGCGGACCGCGGAGCTTTTGCTCGGGTTCACTTCGATTCTCCATTTCCTAAACCATTTGCCTAGCTCGTCAACTGAGAGTTGTAGTTTGTCTATTAGTGGTGACATTTGCCGCTCCCTTACGTAGAGGGCAGTGTCGTCCGCAAAGAGAGAAAGCTGTACTGTTTGCCCTGATTTACTTTTCTTTGGGATAGGGATGTCATTTGTGTACAGAGTGTGCAAGGTCGGGGAGAGTATGGATCCTTGAGGGACCCCGGCTTTAATCTGTCGGCTTTGTGTCTGTCGGGTAGGTCTAGGTGGTAGAGTTTATATATGAGTCCCGCATGCCAGACCTTGGGATGCCTATCACTATTGCTTCCTTCCATGCTGTCGGGAAGTACCAGTGGTCAAAGCAGGCTTTAAAAATTATGTCTAGTAATGCGAGCAACTGTTCTGGGAAGTGTTTCAAGGCTTGGTTAGATATTCCATCTGCGCCGGGTGCTTACCTAGGTTTAAAATTTATTTTTTATTTTTTCAAAATTTAGGCCCAGTAGTTTTTGAGATCAGGTGGGGGGAATGGTCAATTTTCGTCTTCTTTCATGAATGAAATCAAAAATATTTATTTTACAATAACAACAAAAATACCTTTGAAATCCTCATAACGAACCCTTTCATATGATATATATATATATATATATATATATAACACAGTAAAGTTTGCAAAACTTTTTTTTAATTTCCTAATTTGTCCCCCGAAAGTGACCCTTATTTAAAAAATAATATTTACTTTGCACATCTGTGTTTGGATTATAGGATTACACCATCCTACCAAATTTCACCTGATTTGGTTCAGTAGATTCGGAGCAAATTGGCTGTGACAGACGGACGGACAGACATACAGACGCACGAGTGATCCTATAAGGGTTCCGATTTTTTGTACGGAACCCTAAAAAGTACAGGTTGACTTGAGAACCTCCTCATTTTTTTAAGCTGGTTAAATAACTATCCACGCGGGCGAAGCCAAAGACAATGATGATGGTTGTAACGATGGAAGCGGGGTTAACCCAGAATTCCTAAACATTGGGGAACTTATTCTTATCTTTTTGCCGGAACACATCAACGCTGTTAATATTGATGTTTGGCGGCTAGGCTTAGGCTTAGGTAAAGTTGTGATAGCTAGCCAAGCGGTCTTAAAATACACTAGTAAATAAAACGTAATTCCTTTCCAGGCAAGCCGGACTCGTCAGATCTCCACGAAGGAGACCAGACCATATTCAACAAAAAAGTTACAGAATTGTGTCCGATTGGGGAAAAGACGGAAGAGGAATCAGTTAATAATAACAATGGGAATAGGTAAGTTCTATTAAAATTGAAAATAAACTATAAAAAATATAAATTTCCCTACGCGATCAAAACAGAAATGAGGATATCCGTAAGAGAACCAAGGAAACTGACATAGCTCACAGTATCGCTAAACTTAACTGTCAGTGGGCGGGACACATCTCCGTAGAACAGATATCAGTTGGGGTAGTAAAGTTCTCGAGTTGCGACCGCGCACTGAAAGACGTAGCAAATTCAGGACCTGGTGAACTTCGCGGGAAGTCGCTGGATGCGGGCAGCGCAGGACAGGTCGTCGTAGGGGTTGGCTTTTATCAAGCTGTACTGGTCAAGTTGTATTGGTCGAAGGATGATTATAACGAAATACTAGCTTACCCCGCGAGTCCACTCGCTCTGACTTCTTCTTCTTTCTCGGTCCCTCAATGCTGAGGATCGCCACCACAAGTGAGGTCTCTCTAATGAAAGAGAACGCATTATTCATGCAAATAGTGCAGTGGTTTCCCGTTGCCTTCTGCACCAGAAATTTTAGTGGTAATTTAGTCCCCAAGGTCGCTGAAGCCCCTTCCTGTCGGTTTGATAATTGACTATGGGTTCCTTGGGGAAAGTTGTTCAGTATGATGAGCGGAACCCCCAGATAACGGATCCTACACCATTTTTTTACACCCTGTATATTAGTTTGACATTTGAAACGCTAATGGTCTGTGTTGTTTGTACTTCAGGTTAATAGAGCCTATGGACTCAGACGAGGAGAAGAAGAAATCATCAGTTAGCAAAAAAAGAGTTAGTACTGGTTTTATTCACCCTTCATCATCATCATCTTCATATCAGCCGAAAAATGTCCACTGCTGGACAAAGGATTTCCACGACGACCGGTCCTGCACTGCCCGCATCCATCGGTTTCCCGCGATCTTCACCAGGTCGTCGGTCCACCGCGTGGGAGGCCTGCCTATGCCACGTTTTCCGGTGTGCGGTCGCCACTCGAGGATTTCACTGCCCCAACGGCCATCTGTTATTCTCCCTTAATACTAACTAATTAATTCGTAATTAAGTACAAAAACATAGAACAAACCACCCCTTAGCGCTTTTTTTTAAAGCTTTTAATTAACTTGCAATGTTTGTACGTATGTATGTATGTATGTTTGTTTAGTTCAAATCTTGCTATCTATTTTATAGCGTCTACCAGGGGTCCGATTGAGCTGAAATTTGGAATGGAGCCGTATTCCCGGTGACAATAGATCCTTTTGGTATTTTGAAGTTGATTTGATGATGAAATTTGGAGGTGAATCGTCTTTTATTTTCAATAGATTCGTAGGAAATACAGCATTTTTTAAATTTGGAACAGTGTAAACCGTTGTTTGGAACCCATACATTCATTTGAACATTCGACCTTTGAGAATAAAAACTCTTTTCAAATAAAAGCTGTACCTAAAAGCTTTTAGTTTTTTCTAAAATTATTTAAAATTTATTGCATTGTCATCGGTTCTTTAGGCGTTTGCACACGACGGGGCGGGGCGGGCCGGGCCGGGCCCGTCGTGTGCAAAGCGCCTTAAACGTATTGTGCATTTTTTTTATTACTGTATTTCCATCGACTGCAGATCTTCGATTTCATCCGACGACTTGAACGGAACATTCCGTTGCTTATGCAGGGTGTAACAAAATTGGTGTAGGACTGGGGCTTCTACTCATCACGCTAACTTTCCCTAAGGAACGCATAGTCAATTCTCCAAAAAAATTGGACTCCATACAAAAATGCACAAAATCGGTCGTTCAGCTGATCGATTTTTATGAAAATATTTTTTTGCGATTTCATCAGTCATATAGTACAAAAGTTGTTCAATATGATGATTAGCAGTTAGCGGGACCTACACCAATTTTGTTACATCCTGTCATCATCATCCATTATCATATCAGCCGAAGGGCGTCCACTGTTGGACAAAGACCTCCCCCAAGGATTTCCACGACGACCGGTTCTGCGCTACCCGCATCCAGCGGCTTCCCTCGACGTTCACCAAGTCATCGGTCTACCAAGTGGGAGGCCTGCCTACGGTACGTTTTCCGGTGCGCGGTCTCCACTCGAGGACTTTACAACCCCAACGGCCATCCGTTCTACACCCTGTATATAAGCTAATTACATACAAGTGAAGCTGATATAAAGCGTGTTAACACCACTACTCAACGGGAGCCAGGTATCGAAAGATAATCATTATCTATCGATCGCCATTCAATTATGATGACAAGGGCGACAGTAAAATTTTCCCACGGCTCGCATGTTAGCCCGACTGATGATGTAATAAAAAATGGAATTCTTATTGTTTGGCGATGGAGCGAGCTATGCTCCGAGTGTACCTACATACGTGATCGCATCGGAAATGGGGAGATCCGTAGGAAAACCAAGATAATCGACATAGCTCACAGAATCGCCAAACTTAAGTAAAAGTGCGCGGGGCACATAGCCCATAAAATAGATGGCCGTTGGAGCAGTAAAGTTCTAGAGTGATGACAACGCACTGGAAGACGTAGCGTAGGTAGGCCCTCCACTCGGTGGAACAACGACCTAGTGAAGGCAGCATAAAACCGCTAGATGCGTGCACCGCAGGACCTGTCGTAGTGGAAGTCCTTGGTGGTGGCCTTTGTCCAGCAGTGGACGCCTTTCGGCTGATTTGATTATGGTGTTTGGCGCTGTCTTAATAATAATAAGTATTTATTTCAGACATAGTCCATAATTGGTTAGTAACATTGGTACTTATAAACTAGTGTTAGTAAAAAACAATGGGAACAACGTCACTGTAAGCTGTTTAGGGTCGGTCACTATCACTGGATGGCACTTGTTAATATGTCAATGGCCTCAGTGAGCTGTATAAAAAACTGTTAGCCAGTCTGGACTTAGTCCTCATGTGTGGAGTATTGTTGGACTCCTGTAAGTTCTGGGGCTGAGGGTTTTAGCTGAAACCTAACATGCACGCGTATACCCAACGGCAGATTTCCGATTTTTAAAACTTTTACATAGTAAAAAAACAAAAACATACAGACCAAAACTACTTATAACTATGGATGGGAGACAAAAGCGGATTTAATTTTATAAAGATTACATTGTCTAAATGTCGACCTTCGTTTTGTACGCATTCCTCCAACCTATTCCGCATATTTTCAAAAACACGCCTACACAGTGACACTGGAAATTGCGTTTATTTCAGATCGGGCATTGTCTTTGAACTTTGCGATACTAACAGGCTGATTTATGTAAATGGTACTTTTGAGATAGCCCCATTTTGAGATAGCAAAAAAGTCACACGGACTGAGATCGAGAGATCTTGCGGGCCAAGCGACGTCGCCACAGATGAGATACTAGTTACATTTCGCCAAATCTGGAGATCACTTTTCCTGTGAATAATGCCCTTACTGCATTCATTGATGGCCGGGCTGTATGGGCAGTTGCACCATCTTATTGAAACCATGGATTATCTGGACCCCAGTAACGACACTTTTGTTTGTTCACATAACAGTCGAGATGAAAATGGGCTTCATCACTGAAGAAGACATTCCCCATTTGATAATCAGTGGGAAATCTCTCCAACATGTGTTCGGCATACGATTTTCTTGATTCGTAATCATTATCTCGTAACTTCTGCAGTATCCGAATTTTAATCGTTTGCAAAGTCGATCTGACAATGCCCAAAACCGTAGAGCGTTTGCGGATCGAAAGTCGCGGATTTTTGAGTACAGAATCACTGACGCGTTTCACGTTTTCTTCCGTTGATACCATTGGTCTTGGACCCTGCTTCGGCATGTTTATTGCTGAACCTGGAGCTCTAAACTGTGCTACCCAGTTCCTAATTAAGCTAGTCGATGGCGCATCACGAATGCGGCGTATGTTAAAGCGAACACTAAACTTTCGCCTCTATAAAAAATCCTAAAAACTGGTTACAAAAGTTGGTCGTTGGCAGCGGTATAAGCCTTAAGCCGTGTCAGAGTCCTTATTCACGACTTTTCTGACAATGGGGTCCGCCATTAGCCCTTAAATCTCCACCAATCTGGGTGGTCCCTGTGTATGGAGTATGGCCTATCCATCCCGTGCTTAGGAAGAGACCAAAAATGTCCCAGCTGTGTAGACGTAACATTTTGAAGCCATGTTTCTTCACTGAGTCCCGCAAAATGTATACATGACAATGTTGGAAACGTATTTCTTCAGCGCAACTAAGGGATATCTGATGATGATGATGATTATTTCAGCTGGAACGTGGTCTACGGGTGCTCAAGCTGTCAGTCCTGGTGGCGTGCTGGGTGCTCTTAACTGTCGCTTTGTTAATGAACCGAGAACAGAAGAGCGTGGTGTTGCACACCGCTGTCTTGAAGGGAGAGGTTAAAGGTAAGGGTCTTTTCGAAAATCAATGCCACATTCCACTTGAGATGGTTATTAAGTGCTTAACAAAAGACATCAGGGAAACAATAGAAGTCACGAGTTTTATTTAAAAACTGGCTGCAATACACCCGAACGGAGTTCTGTAAAAGTAATTTAGGGAAAAATATTTTTACAAAGAAAAGGCATTTTTTATTTACAATTTATCATTAATTTTAATCACTTTCACTGCTGGACGAAGTATCTTCAGAATCGTCGACTACATTAATAATTAAAAAATTAACAAATATGTATTTATTTATATTCGTTAATATACAGGGTGTAACATAAAGGTGTGGTGATACTTTAAGGTGGGCTTGTACCCATCAAACTGAACAACTTTCAAATCGCAAAAAAAAATTTGAACTTCCCATACTAAGTTGGCTGATCAGCTGATCGAGTTAGTATGGGAGAGCCAAATTTTTTTTTGCGATATGACTGTGGGTTCCATGGAGAAAGTTGTTCAGTTTGATGGGTACAAGCCCACCTTAAAGTATCACCACACCTTTATGTTACACCCTGTATATTTATCTATATATTTATATAAGATGCTTCCAAAATATATGCCACCGCTGCAAGGGGTGCTTCTACTCGTGAAACTGAATACCTTTCCCCAAGGAAACCATAGTCAAACAGCAAAAAAAAATTTTTGACTTCCCATACTAAGATCGCCGATCAGCTGATCGACTTAGTATGGAGGAGCAAAAACATTTTTTGCTATTTGACTATAGGTTCCTTGGGGAAAGTTGAACAGTTTCGCGAGTAGAAACACCCTTGCAGCGGTGGCATATATTTTGGAAGCACCCTATACATACCACCCGGTACCTATATTTATATATTTGTTGTCTGTATTTGTTTAAATTAGTTTACCAATTGTGAATAAAAAAAAATTAATATTAGTTTAAGTATTACTTTTTTTTGTTTAATTAAATTGTGTACACGTCTGCCATCTCAGTCAAAACTTTCTTCTTTCCCGGGTCTGCTGGAAGAAATTTCTTTAGAAATAAGCTGAACCCTTTGTGTCACTTTACTGTTTAAAATCTGTATTATATGTATCCTGTGTACAATAAACTATTAAATAAATAAACAAGACTCGTGCGACCCCGTGCGGGTGTAACGTCGGCGGCGCTGCGATTGAACGACCCCTTTGACACAACAGTTTGACGCGAGCCGACAGCGGCGAGTGGTATTTATCTAAGGTACAGCTAAATCAGCGAACGATATATAATAAGTTACTTCATGCTCAATCATCATGCATATTATGTATCTAGACACACGGCAGTGTGTCCGCAAAGTTCTAAAAAAAAAAGGCAACACCGGCGGTGGGTTAGGTTAGGTTTAAATCGCCAAGCAAGCGAAACAAATAAAATTGGATAGTGAAACTTGCCAAGTTACACCATGTAGTAGCACAGAATATTAAAAAAAATTTTTGAGCAACTGAAAACCGTTGTACATTCTCTATTGTTTGGAGAAGTCTAAAATAAATACATATTTCTAATTGAAGTTCCCGTAGCTATGATTTAGGAATCACTATAGAACTTGGTACCTACTCATTTAGATCGCTGTAATTTTTGACGTGATAACGTCGCATAAATTGATGACACGGGCTGCATTCACGAAAAGTGTGACGTCATTTTCACGTTACGCCAGTGTGACGTCATTGTCGCGTTACACCTGAGCCGAGCGTACAAGCGGGTGTTGTATTTGTAAGTACTTGTGATTCTCTGTTAGGAAAAAACGTATTTCTGTGTGTCAATAGATTAAAAGTACTAGGCTTCCAGAATCTTACAAGATGTGTTCCAATGCGGTCGATTCTCTGTGAGGAAATTCCAGAGAGTTGCCTAACGCACCCGACTATGAGCGGTATTTTACATCTCCTTAAAGATGGAGCTAAAGAAGTTTTACTTCAGTTGTGTGGTCTAAAGCACACAAGCATTCGGCTTGTGACACGTTATCACGTAAAATTATTTTCCGTAAACCGACTTTACAGACAACATCGTTTTTTTATATCGAACTTGGCCCCATTTCACATTTATGTTTTGTTGTTATATTTTTTTACAGAATACGAATTACCGCCATCCAACGACAGATTTAAGCTTTTTGTTACCCTCACCGGCCCATTTGCGCAAAACAGTGGGAACGAAACAGCCAATATGCTATACCTGTGGCTCCACAGGCATGTCACTACCAGCACTGGGAATTTTGAACAGGTATTATTTTATTTTTAAATATAAGTCTATCGACGAGCGTTTTAGGGTTCCGTACACCCAACGGGTGACCAACGGAACCCTATTACCACAGTATTACAATATAGCGGCTTACAGTAGTGCAAATAATGTACTTATGTAGAGCAACGGAAGGGTACATGCGGGGCAGCGGGCGGCCAGCGCGCAACTCCGCGAGTTTGCCAGGCTGGCTACAGGCTAGTACTGCTAGTACCTACGCCGTGGCGGCATCGTGCTACATCAAAGCCGTTGCGCTACTGTAAGTCATATCGTAATACCATAGTAAAAGAAAGAATAGTAGGTTATCTTCATACAATGGTACATCGCGCGGAAAAGTAAAAGGAAAGAACGACTTCTTTAGTAAAAGGAAAGAAGTCGTTTTTATTATTGTAGTGTGCGTGCGTGCCTACTGACGCGCACACATACAAACCGCGCGATGTACCATTGTATGAAGATAACCTACTATTCTTTCTTTTTACTATGGTAATACTGTGCTATTAGTAAGCCTCCGTTGTTTGTCCGTCTGACCGTCTATCCGTCTGTCAGCGGGCTGTATTTCATGAACCGTAACAGGCAGACCGTTGAAATTTCACAGAATGTGTATTTCTGTTGCCGATATAACAGCGAATACTAATGTTTAGAAAAAGTGAAAAAATGAGGGGGGTCTCCATACAATAAACATGTTTTTTATGGGTCTTAGAAGTATTTTTGATTTAGCTCTATCGTAAAAATGATAATATATACAAGCATGAAACTTGGTGAGATTATAGTTCTAACATTGAGGTAAAACAACAAATACTAAATATGAGTCGCACTCGCGCTCTGGAGTCCGAAAAGCATATTTTTGTACCTCGCGTTGATTTCTTTTGTTTAAATGTGAATAGATATCATTGTCATTATATAACTATGTAAGTGATGGCAGAGCTGTGGTGGTACGCAAACCTCGGAGTGCTAGTTAGACTAGCACTTGGCCGGTTTTTTTATTTTTTTGAACCGCAGTCCTCTTGACACTCAGAATGCCGTGGATCGAACCTGCAACTATCCTTAGTGAAGCTAACTGTGAACTCTCTACTGAACCATATTAATTTTATTAGGGAAACAAATAAATAACCCAAAGATTGTAAATTCCGTTAGATTAACTGTAACATATTGTTTACATTTACAATTTCACTAGTGACATTGTAAACTCACTAGTGACATTACAATAACACTTAACGAAGTGAAAAACACTACATAAATGAGCTCGCGAAGCGAACGATGTTAGGTTGATCGAGTTTGATTGATTTAACAGTCAAAGAGCCTCGCTTCCCCCTGCTTCGCAGCAGAAGAAATCATCTGTTTAATTCGGAGGTACAAGAATTACCGTTATATCATAATCTAACTAGTGAGATTGTAATATCGCTGTTTCCACAATATCCCGGTGACATATAGAAACAAACATACATATGCAGGCAGAGATATACTATATTTATGGGGGTATACAGTTGCTAAAAATCACGAAGGATATTTTTGTCCATCTGCCCGGCCATTACAATCATTGGAACCGTTATAGGAAGCTGGTTAAAGTTTTAACAGAATACTTAATTATTTATTATTACGGGCATATACCATTTTTTAAATGGAAAATTTAAGGGGCAGTCATACAAGAAAATACAGTGTTTTTAATATTATTATAGAATAAAACAAGAACGAAGTAGCGGGAAACACCTAATTTACAATATATTCAACAGATAAACATTAGGCACATAGCTCGTAAAACAGATGGCCGTTGGGGTAGTAAAGTTCTCGAGTGGCGACCGCGCACCGGAAATCGTAGCGTAGACCGGCCTCCCACTCGGCTGATATGATGATGATGAGGTGTTTACACACACTTTTAAATAGTCACAAAATACTTATTGTCTATTACATAATGTCATGATTCAGATAACAGTCTCAGGTAATGGTATATTTGTTATAGAATCAATGTATATATCTTTGTTATTTACATAATCCATTATTTTATAATATCCTCTAGAGCACAAGCATTTTTTGACATGAGTCTTGAATTTGTTCTCTGACAAACTAGTTATATTTCTGGAATTTTATTGTAGACTCTTTTACACTGCCCCACAAATGACTTTTTAACCTTACTCAGTCTCGAAAAGGCTATATCTAGTTTATTTACATTCTTAAATTCAAATTATGCCTGTTACTGTTTTTAGGAAAAAAAATGCAAATTCTTTCGAACGTACATGATGTTTTCATATATAAATTGAGTAGCAACAGTTAAAATATTGATTCCTTTGAACTTATTCTGTAAAGACCTGTCAGAAGTTTCTCAAACCGCGTGTAAGGCATCTGACGCGGCTTAAAGATTACCATCCAACGGCTTAACGTGCCTTGCTGAGCACGGAAACGGTTGAGAAAAATGATACTATCGGTTAAAACTATCCAGGTAATGACCGAGCTTCAGGTAAGTTAACCTGCGTGATTGACCCAACCATGCAACGATTACGTAATGGAAGATTTATTGATGATCACGTGAAGATACGATGGGCAGGCTGTAACAAAATTGGTGCTTCTAAAATTGATTAACTGGGCCTTCTACTCATCATACTGAACGACTGTTGTTTTAAGACTTTGCTGAAATCTCATTAAAAATTTAAATAAATATATAAATATCTGTATAATTAATAATTGTTTTGACTTCTTTTAAATTGTGTACTAATTTTGTTTCTTTGCTCATTATTATATCCTTTCAGTAATTATGGGTTGGCTGGTAGAGATCCCTGTTTGTACAGTTATTTCCATTCTGTACCTATAATTGTATTTTGTTACACAATAAAAAGTTCATAAATAAACAAACAAAATTTAACTCTTCATACAAGTTGATCGGTTTATTTTTGTATGGAGGGTCTTTTTATTTGAGAAATGACTACGAGTTCTTTGGGGAAAGTTGTTCAGTATGATTAGAAGAACCCCTAGTTAACGGGTCCTATACGCATATTTTACATTCTATATACAACAACAGTTAGTACTAATATAATATACTTTGAAAACAGTATGCGTCTATCTAGACGATCGTAAACAGCAAGAGTATCGATAAAAATTTTATCGATTAAACATTCATATCTGATTACGAGTTCGTAATCATGAGATGTTGTTGTTTTTTATTTATTTACTACTTAGTAAACACAGGTGATGCATACAATAACTAGCTTTTACCCGTGGCTTTACTCGCGTGGATTTCGTTTTAGTAAGACTATCTTTGAGGGTGTGTGGTGCACAAGCTACAAGCGGCTCGCGAGGATGGAAATGAGTTTTCTCCAGACCTCTCGGGAATTTAATGATTAATTTGAATTTAAGCCGTTGCTCCTTCGCAACGTGAACGAAGTCAACGAAAAAAAGGAGTTTTTTCGCTTCCCCCAGGAACTGTGCTGAACTATGCTATTGTCACGGGACGAAAAGTAGCCTATGTCACTTCCTGCATGTGCCATCATAAATCCGTTGCCGTGCTGTTACCGGTGCCATGGACACAAATTGGGTGTTTTCTACTGACCGGCAACGGTGATAGCACGGCGATGACCTCACGGCGACGTCGTGGGCATCAGTACTAATATATATACATTGTCGTGGGCGTGCCGTGGACAGCAAGCTCCTCCCTGCTTCTCATCGGCCGCTAAAACTGGTTATGTTTTTTTATTTTTATTATTCACAATTGGTAACTCTTGGCATCATCTCACCTGATGGTAAGTGACGATGATGCCGAAGATGGAAGCGGGCTTACCATGATTCCCTAACGCAATGGAGAACTGGCTATCTTATCTTTAAGCCGGAACACATCAATGTTGTTAACACTGATGTTTGGCGGCAAGACTTAGATAAGAGGTGGTAGCTAGCCAGGCGGGCTTAGAAAATTCTCTACCACCATCCAAAATGCCTTACCGCCAACCAAATTGCGTAATTATGTTACTGTAGTAATGTTGGACACCATGGTATGTTAGTACTAATATGTATATGTCACCGTAAGATTGTAAATTCCGTTAGATTATAATCTAACGGGATTTAATTCGCGAGTTTGTGAACTGTCGAAAGATTGTGAACTGTAACATATTTTTTAAAATTTCACTAGTGACATTGTAAACTCACTAGTGACATTACAATAACACTAAGCGATGTGAAAAACACTAAATAAATGAGCTCGAGAAGCGAACGATGTTAGGTTCGGTCAGGTTTGATTTATTGAACAGTCAAAGAGGCTCCCCTCCCTGGGTAGCAGAATGCTTCGCAGCAGAAGAAATCATCGGTTTTGTTCGGAGGTACAAGAACAGGCCGTGATATTGTGATCCGATTCACCATTTACCGTTATATCATAATCTAACTAGTGAGATTGTAATATCGCGGTTTTCACAATATCCCGGTGACATATATATGTCGAAGCTCTCGAGATTCACCTTACGCAAGTTGAAACCAGACAATGGCTGTTGTTACACTAGCCGGCACTTTTCATTTCGCCGGTGGCGTCGCCGTTGCCGGTCAGTAAGAAGACGCTTCATGTCTTTTCATACAATTTTGCTTCCCGGCAGCCGGGCCGGTGCCGACGCCGTGCCGGCTAGTGGAAAAACGCATAATCGCCGCCTGCCTTCTGCCGCCCCCTTCTCAACTCATCGTTTATATACATTTCTTGCAAAGTTTAATGAAATCGGTTCAGAAGTTAGGTCGTGAATAAGTAAGAAACATAGAAAGTAAAAAATTTGCTTGCATCTGTCTCATTGTTACTACATGCATACCTCCTCACTAACTTTCGTGTTTATAGACGTCAAGAACTTTTGAGTGTACTTTTATTAAGGGTCGTTACATATCCGTATCAGTATATTTTTTGCCAAGATTAGCCGCCCATAATATTATCTGGCCGCCCTAGGCCTGGGCCTATTCGACCTTAAGGGAAATCCACCAACGCGCCTGCCCCTGGAAAGCACGGTTAATCATACATGTCCAGTGGAGGTGGTCAAGTTAAAAATAGCTTGAGCGTGTCTACCTTGACGTGGTCTCCACACATCAATGGTGCCATACGATAAAAGGAGCGACCACCCTAACAAGTAGAGCACAAAATATGTATTGTCCATGATTTCAGGTGTCCACCCACTGGGAGATCTATCTTCAACCGGAAGAAAGCTTAGACTTCTCGACAAGTGCCACGGAATCCTCGACTCTAGTGATTCAGAATAACAGAGATATTATCTTAAACAGCAGTTTCTCTAGCGCCGATAGTTCTAAAGAAGAATACTTTTCTAAAGATGGGCTAAACATGAAAAATTCTATTGAAAACGGTAAGTAGAGAAACGAGAATCATCATCATTATCTTCTCAGTTGGAATACATATACTACTATAGTCTATTTCCAATACTAAGGCCACATTCCTTTTTTTTAAACCGATGGCATTATCTCAACTGATGGTGAAATTGATGCCAAGATTATCAAGATTCCCCAAGACCATGGGGAACTGGCTATCTTGTCTATAAACAACTATGACACCAGGGGCACAAGCCCCCTCTATAGCGTCTACATTCACCGACGCCAAGGTCATTATTATTAGTGAGGGCCACTATTCCCACCAATACTGTGATTAATCTTAATACATTGCAAAGCGAGTACCTCGTGGAAGGAACCACTAATTCTTCTCCAGGTAGGTACCGGAGCTGTAGGTATTCTCACCTCCAGCTTTCGCTGATGGCGGTTCGATTGTCGCTCGGGATGCCAGAGAAGCTGGCTCCCACATCTCCAGTGTGCTGCAGGCACGCTCACTTCGGCGCTTATCGCAGTCCAGTTTCAATGCTACGCGGCCGGATCAGTCGGAGCAGTACTAGCGTAGCTCTGTTTGCTAACCAGGCAAGTTCCAGAAATACCTTCCTGCGTGTAAACAAACCAGTAACTCAGGTGCCCCGCATTGCTTGCGCCCAGAGCCCACTTGGCTGTCTACTACAACACTAATTGCGTGAACTCAGGTGCCCCGCATTGCTTGCGCCCAGAGCCCACTTGGCTGTCTACTACAACACTAATTGCGTGCGAGGAGGACGCCTGGACGCTACGTGTTTGCCAGGCAAGAGACATTGTCCGGTCCTTGCAACTGACCATATACCACGACGAGGCTATGACTTAGTCGGGGGACCGACAAGCCTAAACGAGGTAGATCTGACAGCAAGCAAGTGGTAGGCTGCCCCCCGACCCCGTAGTACCCTAGCCCTTACAGCGGAATCTGGAGCTCCGGCTGTGAACTCCAACTAGCCGGGCATATCAAGGCGGAGTAAGGGACACAGTATACTCATCAGGGAAGTCATCAGCGCTTTGCTGACCTCAAAGAATACCCCACTAATGCCTCGTATGACAGTGATTTCATTGTATATTCCCACCCGCCGAAACATACCAAGCTTTTTTAAAAGCAGTTGGATTTCGCATGAAATAAAACCACAAGCAGCAAAATATGAAGACTCATTTCTCTCTCAAGTTAATCGTTAGCTAGCACCACCTCTATATTATAGGCTTTGCGTTCCAGACTACCTTTGAGTAAATTACAACCTTATTTCTAGGCACGAGGGTATCTTTGCGCATGCGCACAACAGGCAACAGTACAGTGCCGCTAACAGTGAGCTACCGGCTTGACCCGATAGACCCCGAGACTGGAATCGTGTACGCCGCCCTCTTGTTGTGCTCATTATACATACTCATCATTTTCGAGGTAAGTTGTAGAGAAACAGAGAAACCGGCGCTTGGGTGAGAGAGGCAGCACTGGTCGGTTCCCCGCCAGAGGGACTGATGATCTAGTAGAACTCGCAAAAATCCGCTAGATGCGTGCGAAATCGCGCTAAGTACCTAGATGTTCTTTTAGGAGGCCTATGTTCAACTGTAGATGTCTTTCGGCTGCAATGATGAATGAATCAATCCGAAGACCAGCAGCTTATCCCCGAGTTCTTAGTATACTTATATATGGTTAACGCTAGTGTTCCTGCAGGCCACACTAGTGCACTAAATTACAATACAGTATGACAATTTTTCTTGGGCTCACTACTTTTATTAATGGTATTACAGTTTAAAAAAATACTAATTATAGTAATAGAACGAAATATAAGGCAAAAATGAATCCGGAATCTTAATAGGTATTAATAGGCCAAAATAGGTATACTTCCAGACGACAATTCAAGTTTGCGTGATGATTGTATCCTTCATCATCATATCAGCTCTCATATACGTCCCCACCAAGGGGCTCAAGCCTAGACTGAATAAGGGCGATCGGGCCTTAGTCCACCACGTGGGCCTAGTTGACTTCATATAAAACCTGCGAGTTTCTCCGCAGGCGTGTGTAGGTTTCCTCACGATGTTTTCCTTCACTGTAAGAGCGTCGGATAAACGTACATATGAAATCTAAATCACATTGGTACGTGGCAGGATTCGAACCACGACCTCCCGGACAGGAGGCGGCGGCCCTGACCGCTACGCCACCGACGCTCTTGTATCCTTACTGTTCACATTCAATACTGATATATATATTCCAGATTATCAACCGCACAATCGCCGCTCTTCTCTCCTCTTCTCTCTCCGTGGCAGTCCTCGCCATCTCCGGAGTCCGACCCTCACTCCCAGAGCTGGTCTCCTGGCTGGACGTGGAGACTCTCCTGCTTCTCTTCAGCATGATGCTGCTGGTGGCTATCTTAGCTGATACAGGGCTGTTTGATT
This sequence comes from Coleophora flavipennella, assembly GCA_947284805.1. Lineage (NCBI taxonomy): Eukaryota > Metazoa > Arthropoda > Insecta > Lepidoptera > Coleophoridae > Coleophora > Coleophora flavipennella. The sequence continues at coordinate 5,018,966 of OX369253.1, forward strand.
ACCTGGCTGTGTATGCGTTTGAGGTAAGGACTAAGATGCTTGAGCGTCTTCAGTTATTGTCTATAAATGTGTCAAGTTGACGGGTATTTTAAAGATAAAGATAACTTTTGTTGTTAAAAAAACAGGAGTAAATTAAAATAAAGATGATAGTGTTACGGTAAAAGTTCTTCACTTTTGCCTTGCAGCATGCAAAATCAGTTGGAGTCCTACTTCATGCAATGATAAATTACATTTAAATTACAATTTAGGATTTTAACTTAATGATAAACCGTTTATTCACCGACCAGGCACAAAAAAACAATAAGTATTGGTAACAATGAGGTAAATAAAATAATTAATTAATTAATCTAAATTGAACTGTTTTTCATCATCATTATCATATCAGCCGAAGGACGTCCACTGCTAGACATAGGCCTCCCCCAAGGATTTCCACGACGACCGGTTCTGCACTACAAGCATCCAGTCTTTTTAATCTTATGTATTTCACTATCTTTTTTAGTCAAGTTGGTTTAAATATGCATATTAAAAAATATAAAAATAATCATAATTTAATCCAGTTCCAGTACAAGACTAATTAAATAATTTTAGTTAGGATTACAATTTACCATTTAAAAATTTTATTAGTTGAACACAAATAGCGGTCGTTCGCGCTAGTATGGAAACTGTGGTATGGAGCGCGTTGGTGTAGCGCGGGTTCCCTTGATGCACGCGACCCCCGCGCCCCGCAATTCGTTTTTTTTTGCACCCAACAAAGCCATAGAGCATCAGACAGTGCGTGTCTTGGTCGTCAGACCATGTACCTAAATAGTTCGAGTGACGGAGTATCATCATATCAGCCGAAGGACGTCCACTGCTGGACATAGGCCTCCCTCAAGGATCTCCACGACGACCGGTTCTGCGCTGCCCGCATCCAGCGGCTTCCCGCGTCCTTCACCAGGTCATCGATCCACCGAGTGGGAGGCCTGCCTACACTACGCTTTCCGGTGCGTGGTCGCCACTCGAGAACTTTACTGTCCCATCGGCCATTTGTTCTACAGAGAAATGTGCCCCGCCCACTGCCACTTAAGTTTAGCAATTCTGAGAGCTATGTCGGTTACTTTGGTTCTCCTACGCATCTCGTCGTTGAGTATAGTCCGCTGCAATTCGATTGAGACCTGGAAATAAAACACAGCGCACGTTCAAGCTAATTATCGCGATGATGCCGCGATCTATACGTACAGTACGATATAAAGGGTCCTTTTCAAACACACAATAATGATGGGCTTTTTTGTCGCTATTCTAGTCGTAGCAGCTTTGGCTCTAACGGTTGGATAACAACCCATTAACAGCCCCACTTCTGGGGCTCACGTCTCCTCCCAAAATCGGGCAGGTAAGGCCATACTCTACACACGGGGGCCAACTCTGGGTTGGTGGTAAAGTTTTTGGAGCCACCTGCCTATAAGGCATCTGACACGGTTTAAAATCTAATGATAGCAACTGGTACCGACTGGAGGCGGCTTTCCAACCATCCAGGTAATGACCGTACTTCGGGTCAGTTTACCAACGTGATCAAACCAACCCCGCAAATCACAATGAGCAACGACCGCTACGAGAGTTTGTAGCACACAGTATGAAAAAAATTTCAAGAATACACATATGGTTCATCTTAACCTTCACAGGTGACGGGAGGAAGAACCTGGCCTCTCATCAACTGCCTCTGCTTCTTCACGGCATTCTTCTCCACATTTCTGGATAATGTCACCACTGTGCTTCTGATGACTCCTGTCACTATCAGGTACGTTGGCGTTGGCACAATACGTTGTGACGATCGCGTTTGGGTAACAATATGTCGCCATCATCATCAACTGCCTCTGCTTCTTCACGGCATTCTTCTCCACGTTTCTGGATAATGTCACCACTGTGCGTCTGATGACTCCTGTCACTATCAGGTACGTTTGCACTGGCACAATACGTTGTGACGACTGCGTTTGGGTAACATTATGTCGTCATCATCATCAACTGCCTCTGCTTCTTCACGGCATTCTTCTCCATGTCTCTGGATAATGTCACCACTGTGCTTCTGATGACTCCTGTACTCCTGTCACTATCAGGTACGTTGGCACTGCCACAATACGTTTGTGAGGACCGCGTTTGGGTAACATTATGTCATCATCATCATCAAATCCGCCGAAAAACGGATCCAAGGATTTCCACAACGACTGGTCCTGCTACCCGCATCCAGCGGCTTACCGTCACTTTCCCACGGTCTTGGGTCCACCGAGTGGGAGGGTCGCCTACGCTACGTCTTCCGGCACGCGTTCGCCACTCGAGAACTTTGCTGCGACCAAGCGTTACTACATGTGGGAGGAAGTAACAGATTTCTTCCATGTACCAATCTTAAGGATTAAGTATGAAGTGTAATTGCATGTATAGTAACGTACAATATTATTAACAGTTGTGTGAAAACCTGTCAAAGTTACGTACAGTCTGCGCTTTATAGTTAAGGCGACCCATTGGAAACTTTGGTCGCAGGGATCTCGATTTTTCTCTGCAACTACAAAACATATGAAAGTGATATTTTGTAACCGAATTCTTCATTTCCATGACTTTATTTTGTCAGTTGCAGAAACACGATTCATTAACTTTACATATAACGGAAAAAAATAATCATAGAAATCTTTTTTAAAACAGATTTTTGCATTCTACAAGCAGATCAGACCGATTTAGTATCTTAAAATTTTCTTAGTCGACTATTCTAAACACACACTTTAATATGCCAGTCGGTTTTTAAAAATTTATTGTAGTTTTTAATTGAAACGAAAAAACATTGAAAAAGTGCAAAAGAGTGGTTATTTTCTTTACTCTTTACACGTAAAGAAAAAGACAGAGACAACTGTTCCAATCAATGCCTCCCCTTAACATAATGTCAAGACTTGCTGCGTCAACTATATTCCTTACTTGCAGCCAACACTTCGTCGGCGTGAGTTTTTGATGCGCCTCCCGCAAGACCCGCAAGAAACTTGACATATCTTTTTTGTTTGTCAACCAATTTGAATGAAACAATCATAAATGTTTATGCCTAAGCTTAATTCAGAATATCACTGAAAATTAGGATCAGCCTCTTAAAAGATTAGCGCGCACAAACACACACAGTTGCTACTTTATTTCTTACTAGCTGTCCCGGCGAACTATGTACCGCCTTAAACTACACTACACTACATTACACTACACTACACTGCACTGCACGCACTGCCCTGCGCTACACTGCACTACACTACAATACACTACACTGCACTACACTATAATAATGTAGGTATTTTTTAAGTATTTTTTTTTACACTCTTGGTAATATTATTATTAGAGTTTTAGTAAGGATCTCAGATTTTTTTGAAAATATAATATAGCCTATAGCAACCGCTGATAGTGTAGCTTCCCAACGGTGAAAGAGTTTTTCAAATCGGTCCAGTAGTTTCGAAGCCTATTCAATGCAAACAAACATTGAAATTTTCCTCTTTATAACTTTAGTATAGATGTATATACCTCATCATTCAGCTCATATACGTCCCCACCCTGAGTTAGGGCAATCAGGCCTTAGTCGACCACGCGAACCCAGTGCGGGATGGTCGACTTCAAATACAACCTTCGAGTTTCTTCGCAGGCGTGAACAGGTTTCCTCACGATGTTTTCCTTCACAGTAACTGATAAACGTACATATGTAATCTAAAGAAAAATCACATTGATACTTGGCAGAATTCGAACCACCTGCCTGCATGAAACTTGGGAAGCTTAGGCCATACTACACTTACAACGGCCAATTCCGAATTTGTGTAGGTCGATGTACACCAGTGGTGAACACCACTAGCCCCACTTTCAGAAGTTCTCAAACTCAAGTCGCCTATAAGGCCCCGACACGCCCCGGCACTAACAGCTTTATTTTCCTTGCAAAGTACAGAAACGTTTAAGGCTCTAAGATCACTCAATCCGAGCAGGTTAATACGTGTTTCAATGATATTGAACGTAAGTCTATTCATTTTAAGTTCAAATCAATGCGGGCTTCAACGCGGCTGTTACGTTGAAACCGAACGCCCGATTCTCGATTTTTGCACGTTTTCATTACTTTTCTTTCATCACGTTCAAATAAGTTTTAAAAAATGTGTTCAATTAAAAGAAAATATTTTAAAGTCACCGATTTTTGTGTGTTGGTTTTATTCAATATTAACTATTTGTTTTCGAGAAATTTTGCAATTAATGCCAAAAACAGGATCTACGTATATTTTTTTACATCAAAAGTGGTAATATTTTTAAAATTGTATTCAATTAAATAGATTTTTTATTACTCTAAGTATATTACACATTTTTTTCCATGGTGATAGCTTTACACAATCTTTCAATAATTTGAATTGAATATTGCCATTTGACCCATCTTAAGGCCTTAAGATAAATGTCACTGAAAGTCAAACCCATCTTGCTAATCACCTTACTTATAGTCAGTCAACCTGCGTGATCGACGCTACCACAGAAGTCGATAAGCCAGCTCTTCATTGCATTTCAGGTTATGTGAAGTGATGTGCCTGAACCCAGTCCCAGTGCTCATATCCATGGTCATCTTCAGCAACGTCGGCGGTGCTGCCACTCCGGTTGGGGATCCACCCAATGTCATCATTGCAAGCCACCCTTCTGTATTGGCAGCAGTAAGGTTCTTTTATATACAAGAAGTCAGCGTTTAAATTGGTTTGACCTGGTTTTTAGGGCTGCGTGCACCCAACGGGTGACCAACGGGACCCCATTACCAAAGTATAGATATTAGTACTGACATACAGTATGGACACTCCCTGCCGCTCTCTAGATTGCGACCTCACCCCCAGGACACCCAGATTGATACAGATTGGTTACAGTTTGGTATAGGATTTCACAGCCATTTTGTTGTATGAAGTGTCCAAGATGTGGTATTACTAAGCTTCCACTGACTATCCGTCTGTCCGTCCGTGAGCGGGCTGTGTTTCATGAACCAATACAGGTGGACAGTCGAAATTTTCACAGATTCTGTTGCCGCTATAACAACAAATATTAAAAATTTGGAAAAGTGAAAAAATAAGAGTCTCCATACAAAAAAAAACTAGTTTTTTATTGGTGTTTAGAAGTATTTTTAATTTAGCTCTATGGTAAAAAACGGTAATACATACAAGCGTGAAACTTGATGTGATTATAGTAGTAATACAGAAATAAAACAACAAATAATAAACATTTGCAAAGTGTAAGTCGCACGCGCGCTATGGAGTCTGAACTGAATGACAAAAAGCAAATTTGTAGCTCGCGTTGATGTCTTTTGTTTGCAATGTGAAAAGGTATCATTGTCATTATACAATGTAGTTGTGTGGAGGGGTGTGCTGGCAAAGACAATTATAGTTCCTAATTGATATTGTCTTTGGTGCTGGTATGGAACCCTTGGAGTGCTAGTCCGACTTGTACTTGGGCGGTTTTTAAGCTATTGCATAGCTTTTATCGCGGGCAATGAGCGCGGCGACCGAATCAAGAAATTCCGTTACGAAAATAAAACCTAACACTCCACACTCCGCCTACCACGTAGCTCGGCCGAGCGTAACGTAACGTTGCCGCGTTCTAAAAACTTACAGTGCCATCTTTTAGCGATTTGCGGTACTAAAAGGACTTAGTCAACTTTACTGGTGTAACTTTCACATAAACATCCCGCGCCCCAAGGACTATATTGTTCTTTAATCAAAAGGAGCACACGAAAACAGTAAAACATCAAAAAAAAGTGAATAAATACTGCAGAAATAAAAAAATGCTATGCAATAGCTTTACCGCGGCAGTCCCCGAGTGCCACACGTTTTTTATTTATTTAAATATGTTTTGGAACGGGGTTCCTTAATGCGGGTAGAGTGAACTGGTAGAAACCGTTACAAAACTAAATGCGGTGCATGTGAGCATATTTTATTTTGTCCACAATTGGTGAGCCCTTGACATCATCTCACCTGATGGTAAGTGACGATGATGCCGAAGATCTACAAGCCGGAACACATCCATGCTGTTGACATTGATGCTTGGCAGCAAGACTTAAATAAGATGGTGGTAACTAGCCAGGCGGGCTTAAAAAATGCTCTTTCACCAAACAAATCGAGTCTTACAAAGTTAGACTCCGCCGGGAATCGAACCCGCGAACTCCTGATGTGAAGCTAATGGTCTTAACCATAACGCCACTGACGCGGATAAACGGTTTTCACTCAAATATGAAAATGTATTCCAGAACATAAACTTCACGACATTCACGCTGCATATGGGGCTTGGCATTCTGCTGGTTGGCGCGCAGACGTACCTCCAGCTGCGGTTCATGTTCCGGGATATGAACAAACTAAGACACAGCGTGCCCAGGGAGATTGTTGGTAAGTGAGTTTGTGTTTTCCTCGCTATTGCGTCTATAGGTCCTCGGTGTGCGAGTCCTGACTTTCGACCTACATTAACTTACGGCACACCCTGGAAACTTCATACAGCGGGTCAGAAATGACATTTAAAAAAAGGAATGACGGAACAAACAAAATGGCGGCGAAATCCTATACGTTCGACAACCAAACTGTAACCAATCTGTATCAATCTGGGCGACGTGGGGGTGAGGTCGCAATCTAGAGAGCGGCAGGTAGTGTCCATACTGTATATCAGTACTAATGTATATACTTTGTCCTCGGTGTGCGAGTCCTAACTTTCAACTTACATTTAGCTTGAATTTTGAGTCCTGACTTTCGTGCTACACGTAACTTGAATTTTAAGTCCTGACTTTCGACCTAAAGTAACTTTAAATCTGAGTCCTGACTTTCGAGCTACACCTAACTTAAAATCTGAGTCCTGACTTTCGAGCTACACCTAACTTAAAATCTGAGTCCTGACTTTCGAGCTACACCTACCTTAAAATCTGAGTCCTGACTTTCGAGCTACACCCAACTTAAACTTTGAGTCCTGACTTTCGACCTAAAGGTACGTAACTTAAAATCTGAGTCCTGATTTTCGAGCTACACCTAACTTAAAATCTGAGTCCTGACTTTCGACCTGCACGTAACTTGAAATCTAAGTCCTGACTTTTGAGCTACACCTAACTTAAACTTTGAGTCCTGACTTTCGAGCTACAGGTACTTAACTTTAAATCTGAGTCCTGACTTTCGAGCTACACCTAACTTAAAATCTGAGTCCTAACTTTCGAGCTACACCTAACTTAAAATCTGAGTCCTGACTTTCGACCTGCACGTAATTTTAAATCTGAATCCTGATTTTCGAGCTACACCTAACATAAAATCTGAGTCCTGACTTTCGAGCTACACCTAACTTAAAATCTGAGTCCTGACTTTCGAGCTACACCTAACTTGAAATCTGAGTCCTGACTTTCGAGCTACACCCAACTTAAAATCTGAGTCCTGACTTTCGACCTGCACGTAACCTTAAATCTGAGTACCGACTTTCGACCTACACGTGACTTACAATCTGTTTGATCTCCTCACTTACTATTTTGTATGTCTAGTAAGACCCACTAATTACCTATATCATGTAGAATCACACTTTTCATGAATGATGTGTGTAGCATCTCTCCTCTCGCGCTCCTGTAATTTGTGGGAGTGTTTTCGTGGAATGGGACGGAAGTGTTTAACAGGAAATGCGAACCTTTTTTCGAGTCACGAAGGCTAAGGTAACATGGCCATGCCACCTAATGCTGTTTTTTTTCTCATGGCCAAACTATTTCGCCAAATTGATTTGGCTTCGAGGAATTCCATTTCTGTGAGGCCGAAGGCAAAGATGACCTACTATTTGGAAGCGCGGCCCGTGAATGTACGACCCGATAATTATTTATTTAACAGTTTATTGTGTACAAAAAAGATTACAATATAATAGGCACAAAATAAAATTATGTAATAGGTATTACTTATTTCTAGTTGGACATTGTTTCCAGCAAGTCCGGGAAATAAAAAAGCTATTAAAATATATAAGTAAGGATACAATAGTGTAAAATTCATATTGTCATCAGCTCATATACGTCCCCACCGAGAGGCTCGAGCCTACCCTGAATTAGGGTGATCGGGCCTTAGTCGACCACGCGGGCCCAGTGCGGGTTGGTCGATTTCACACACAACCTTCGAGTTTCTGCGCAGGTGTGTGCAGGTTTCCTCACGATGTTTTCCTTCACCGTTAAAGCAATCGGTAAGTATATATCTACGTAAGTTTCGAAAAACTCATTGGTACATTGACCGTACGGATTTGAACCCAGCACCTCTGGTTAGGAGGACCGAGTCGTTACCGGTTGATCCACCGACGCTTTATAATCAAAATTCATATAGTTATTATAAATAATTTTATTAAATACTTATATAGGTTTAATTATATAATATATATATAATAAATAATATAATACTTACATGGCTTATTGACCTCAAGAAGAAAGGGAGAGGTAGTGCTCCTTGAGTTTCTTTTTAAAGGAAAAGATGTTAGACGCTCCCGCGAGAAGGTATGTTCTCTGGGGGGAGTTTTGGTGGAAAGGAATTTTCCTAACTACCACTATCTTATCTTAGTTTGACCACCATAGATCAATGTTAACAACATACATGTGTTCCGGATTAAAAATAAGACAGCCAGTTCCCCATTGCGTTCGGGAATCTTTGTAAGCCCGCTTCCCTCTTCGGCATCATCGTTACTTACCATCGGGTAAGATGATGCCAAAGGCTTACCAATTATGAATACACAAAAATGATACAAGTAAAATGCCATTTATAATATAAAAAAATTACAGAAATGCGTCAAGAAATCGCTGTGTGGCGAAGAGCTGCCGCTTCCTTGTCGTCCTACTCCAGGGACGAAGACATCGTCCGACGAGCTTTGGAGAAAAAGGTAAGTATGTATATACTAAAACAACATACCTATGATATCATTAAACGTATCTTGTTAAGGCGTTAAGACGACTCAATCCGAGCAGGTAGATCTGTGATAAAATAATATCGAACGTAACACGTTTTAAGTTCAAATCAACGCGGCAGCGGTTACGTTGAGACTGAACCGGTTCTCAATTTTAACATGTTTTCATGACTTTTCTTCACTTTCAAATAAGTGTTAAGAAATGGGTTCAATTAAAATAGAAGTCGCCAATTTTTATGTGTTGGTTTTATTGAACTATACTTATATCAATGTTATTATTAAACTGTTTGCTTTCGAGAAATTTTGCAAATAATGCCAAAAGCAAGGTGTCTACATAGTATTTTTCCACATTAAAAGTGGTTAGTTTTTATGATTATATTCAATTAAACTTATATTTTTACCCCCGACGGTGCGGAGACGGTATAAGCGTTTAGGGTGAGAGGTTGTTTGTGTGTACAAACGAATGTTGCCATTTAACTCAAAAACTACTTATCCGATTTTGATGCAGTTTCAGTGATGGGTTTGGATTTGATTGGTGCATGTTCTTAGATAGGTGTTACGGTGACAGCTCACCAGGGGGCGTTGCAGTAAACATTTGCGTGTACAAGCCAATGTTGCCATTTATCTCCAAAACTACTAGTCCAATTTTGATGCGGTTTTTAGTGGGTTTTGGTTTGATTGGTGCATATTCTTATTTATTTATTTTATTTATTGTTTATTGTACACAGTAAATGAGAGATACATAAGTAGAAAAACATAAGATTTACAATTGGTATGCTTAACTCTGTAAGAGTTTTCTGCCAACAAACCAGTAAGTGAGAAAGAAATGAAACACGAACGGGTAGAGGCGTGTACAAATTTGTAATTAGAAATGTAAAAAAAATACTATAAGATATAAGTTGCTAACTATTATGTTACTTATAATATAACAAATACGTATAAGTTAATAATAATATACCTATAATATACATACATAAATAAATAATAATAAAAATAATATACTTACTACATACACAACATAAATAATAAACATACATAATAATAATATAATACATACCTATAGTGTTGCAATATAGAGAAAGCAAGTCAGGTCAGGTAATGCTCTTTTATTTTCCTCTTAAATATGTGTATGCTAGGACTGTCGCGAATTTCGTGGGGAAGGGCATTCCAAAGTCGCACCGAATGAACAGAAAAAGACTCACCATAGCGGGAGGAGCAGTGAGAGGGAAATTTTAGCAACAGTGATTTAATAGATCGGCAACGCCTATCTCTAGGAACAATGTATTCAAAGCGATCACGCAAATATGAAGGAGAGGAAGGATTGTAAAGGATTTTATAAAGGAAAGAGAGAATGTGTACATCACGACGACGACGAACAGGAAGCCACTTAAGTTTAGATCTTATATATGCGATACGATGAAAACTCAGCAGGGGCGCTACATTTAGTTGTTAATACTTATTAAAATTATATATTAAATAATATAAACTATATTGATTTCGTATAAAGTACGAGGATGTGCTCTTTTTAAAAGTTTGAAATAAAAAGCAAATTTAAAAATTATGAATATACCCACGACGGTTAAAATGTAATTGAAAAAGGATAAAATAATAAAAAATAACCCTTGACTTAAAGAAATGAAGTAACTTTCAACTGCCTATGCACTTAATAAAAAACCCAAGAAAATCCGTCGGGGGCTGCCAACAATCACTATTTTATATTTAATTATTTATTTTTTTAGCAATAAAAATATCTCCAAAATATTCACGTTACTATAAAACTACAAAACTAGTTCATGGTCCTGCATCTTTTGGAGTCCGCCATATTGGATTTAGAATGACGTCACTTAGTTAAACATGCATGTGTATGCAAAATTTCAGGTCATTCGGAAACCGGAAAGTGGTTCTAACTCTAAGTTAGTGTGTTCTAAATTCAAATCTTTCTGTATGTATCATCATATCATATCAGCTCAAATACGTGCCTACTGAGGGGTTCGAGCCTATACCCTGAATAAGAGCGATCGCGCCTTAGTCGACCACGCGGGCCCATTGCGGGTTGGTCGACTTCCCACACAACCTTCGAGTTTCTTCGCAGGCGTGTGCAGGTTTCTTCACAGTGATTTCCTTCACCGTAAGAGCGTCGGATAAACGTACATATGATATCGAAATTTGAAAACATATTGGTACCTACGTGGCAGGATTCGAACCACGACCTCCCGGACAGGAGGTAGCGGCCCTTGCCATTACGCACCGACGCTTTGTATATCTCGTAAGAAAACAAATAAACCAAATTCTTTCAGGTGGAAAGACTGAATACCCTCCTGACAAAGAAGGAAGCTGGCCGTGGTACCTCCAAGACTGATCCGGTGTTCTGCTCCACATTGGCACAGATGAAACAAAAGGTAACAAAATTAGTGCAAACCTTTATTTCATCATCATATCGTCCACTGCTGGACAAAGGCCTCCCCCAAGGATTTCCACGACGACCGGTCCTGCGCTGCCCGCATCCATTGGCTTCCCGCGATCTTCACCAGGTCATCGGTCCACCGCGTGGGAGGCCTGCCTACGCTACGTTTTCCGGTGCGCGGTCGCCACCTTTATTTATTTCTATTTAACTCTCCTACGAAACAATACTATGACGCACCAACAACGAGTCGTCAAGGGGAGTAGGCTCAAAGGGATCACGTTTATATATTCATAATTGGTAAGCCCTTGGCATCATCTCACCTGATGGTAAGTGACGATGATGCTTAAGATGAAAGCGGGCTTACCGCAATGGAGAACTGGCTATCTTATCTTCAAGTTGGAACACATAAATGTAAGTTTAACATTGTGTTTATTTTTTATTTATTTTTTTTGGGTACAATAAAGAGTATTTATCTTATCTTATAAATGTCGTTTACACTGATTTTTGGCGGCAAGACTTAGATAAGATGGTGGTAGCTAGCCAGGCGGGCTTAGAAAATGGCCTACCAGCAACCAAACTTAATCTTACAGTTGACCCCACCGGGAATCGAACCCGCGATCTCCTGGTGTGAAGCGAATGGACTAACCATTACGCCACAGAGGCGGTATTGAAAATGCAGTTTGTAGGTTGTGAAGAAAGACATAGAGCAATCTTTATTCACATCGAAAATAGGGCTCCGCGGCTGGCTGATTATTGGGCTGAGGTTACCAGACTAAGCTAATGTTGCACTCTTGTTATAAATGTACACTTCGACCACGGATAACGGATAACCTCTGTCCTGGCTCGCGGTCACGAATAGAATGCCAATCAACTGTTTCAGAAAAGCTTTCGAACGACCTACTAGTTTGAATTTAGTAACTATTTATACTTAGCTTTTTAATACGACCCGCGGATAGCAGGATTGCAAAGGAGGTGCAAGTGCGCAAACGCAGAGCTATACCACAGTATTACGATATGACATACAGTAGCGCAACGCCTTTGACGTCGCACGATGCCGCCACCGGCGTAGGTACTAGCATACTAGCTTGTAGTCAGCCTGCCAAACTCGCGGAGTTTGCCAGGCTGTACCTCGCCACTCGCTGCCCCGCAAGCACCTTCCGTTGCTCTGCGTAAGTACATTCGTTGCGCTACTGCAAGCCGCTATCTTGTAATACTGTGGCTATACGATCTCTACAATACTCAGTGTTTCGGCTAAGACACCTGATCATCTACCTACACCTATTTTCCAACGCGTTGAGTGGTCGTGCCCTCATCGTTACAATGTATCCTAAACTAACTACCTCCAATCCATTAGCTTCACATCAGGAGGTCGGTGGTTCGATTCCCGGCGGAGTATAACTTCGGTTTGGTTCATGAAAGGGTATTTTCTAAGCCCGCCTGACTTGCTACCACCATCTTATCTAACTCTTGCCGCCTAAACATCAATGCTAACTGGGGGGGGGTGTCCGTTTTGCTCCAATGTCGAATTAGATAGCGCTGGTTTGAACTACATTCAGCATAATATGGTTCTTTTGAGTGCAGCAACCCAAATAATATATAGTCATGGCTGAAGCAAAGTACTAACATACAGTATGGACACACCCTGCCGCTGTCTAGATTGCGACCTCACCCCCTCGTCACCCAGATTGATACAGATTGGTTACAGTTTGGCTGTCGAACGTATAGGATTTCGCCGCCATTTGGTTTGGTCAGTCTTTCCTTTTTTGAAATGTCATTTCTGGCCAGTTGTATGAAGTGTCCAGGGTGTGGCTAAAGTCGGGTAAAGTATATGGCTATCAAAGTTCCTAAAATCTAAAATGTTGATTTTACATTAATTTCTGTTGACAGTACCGCATCAGGAACAAAGTGCTCCTGATAAAGTCCGCTGTCTGCGTGTCCTTTGTCGTCATAGTTTTCTTCTTGCATGCCATCCCTGTGTTACGTAAGTATTAGCAGTTCAACACGATCACTAATCTTAAATTATTCATGTATTTTTATCAGAAGAAATATTCGGCTCGTTCTGCTGCGGTACAATTGAAAACATAATTGAGACTTTTATCAGAGAACCCTTTATAGAAAATATAAATAGTAAATAATCATCAAATCAAATATGTTTTATTGTACATGTACATTGTACAATAATAAAAATATATATAGAGATTATAATTTCGAACCCTGGTTGAAACAATGTCACGTGGATAGAGTCACAGAAGACTACTACTCACATGGACCAGAGATCAGGAAACGCATGGCTGATTAGGACCTGCGCCATCATCTCGGCTGAGCACACAGGAGAGCTCCGAAATAGGGCATCGGACTGCTAGTCATTTGAGTTACGTTTTATGATCTGTCAAAAACGAAATTTTGTTCTAAAAATGTTTGAAATGCCCACAAGTGATGTCATAGATTTTTAGCGTCATTGACGAACTTATTTTGTGAATTTGATCAATTAAAAATTGAAGACGTGATGGAAAAACAAAACAAGTAAAGTTTTTCTAAACTTCAGGAGGAGAGCAATTTAGGAAATCATATTTCAGAATTTATTTTTGATGCAGTCCGATCCCCTATTAAACCCCGCAACGCAAACCCGACGTGGTGTTTACGTTAGGTGCAAGTAAGGTCTCACGTGCTAATCTGCCTGCTTGGCATGTGGTGATAATAATGATCACACCAGCCAAAGGTCGTTTACTGCTAGACCTGGAAAAAGGCCTCCTCTTGTTGGGAGGTTTTGCCGTAATCTCCACCTTTGGTAGGCGGCTTGGCGATCGCAGTTAGGGTTCCAGTACGCGGAAAGAACGCTGCCGGTTACTGACCATATTCGCCAGTTTTTGATCCCTTACTCACCTCTTATGACACCCTCGGGAAGAGAGGGGGTGGTGCTGTTGAAGGGCTTCTCCGTAGGCCACCAGATGATTCAACGTAAACCATCATTAATATTATTTCATGTATTGTTGCAGAAAGACTATCACTAGGCTGGACGGCCCTGTTGGGGGTGTTATTGCTACTCCTTCTGTCGGAGACGGAGGACTTGGAGCCGATCCTGGCGAGGGTGGAGTGGTCCACTCTGCTGTTCTTCGCTGCTTTATTCGTTTTGATGGAGGTGAGAAGGATAGGAAAAAAAAGGATTGTGAAAAAATTATACCACGGTAAAAGTGACACTTTTTTTCACATTATAGAAACGATCATGGCTGCTCTCGTCTTGGAGCTACGGTACAGAGGATGAAACGATCATACCGTCACGCGACATGCAACACACACACGAAAAAGTTTGAGGCAATGCAATAAAAGTTTCACTTTAAAAATCCAATAGTTTGTTGAAAAGAGTAATGCCTCATTTGGGCTTATGTATTTTTTTAAATAAACTTAATTTAATTAATTATTTTGTCAAGTAACAATCCTTATCCTTTCCTTGCTTATCCTTACTAATATTATAAATGAGAAATGTGTTTGTTTGTTTGTTACCTTTTCACGCTCCAACACCTTAACTAATCTTGATGAAATTTAACCCGCAGGTAGCCTGTGTCACGGGGAAGGACATAGGCTACTTTTTATCCCGTGAAAATATCATAGTCCGATGCAGTTCCTGACGGAACTGAAAAATACTCTTTTTTTGGTTAACTTCTGTAACACGCAACAGAACAATGTATTGTTGTGTTTTTTTTTTTGATGGTTGAGGGGGTGAGAAATGACATGATTTAATAATTAGCATATCCTGACATGGTTTCCGAGGGAAGTGGAAAAAACTCATTTCCACGCTCGCGCACGTCGGCGTCGCAACGGAGCAACGGATTGAAGTCATTTTTTAGAATTGGTTGAGGAGGTGCGAAGTGACATAGACTGCTAATCAGAATAGCCTGATCTGAGATAGGGATCTAGAGAATACTCATGGGCACGCTCGCGAGCAGCTTGCGGCTCGCGCACCACTCACCCTCAAAGACAGTCATAAAAACGATATCCACGTGGGCAAAAGCTAGTGTCAATATTAAATAAGTACAATTAGGTACTTACGTAGCCTAGCCGCCCCATCTCGTACCTTTTTCCCCCTTATTCGCAAGGAGGGGGAGAGATGCATCATGCATACCAATATAGCCCGGCTCTACTGGTTATGTGGGACTCACAGCAGAAGGCTGAACTTATCCACTAAAACTTCCCCCATGGATTTAGGTCAATCAAGACCTGAAAATCCTTTATCGGAGCGACCTATACCCTTAGGGAAGGGTGTGGGTGCGTAAGAAGAGAGGGGTTGCACCAAACGCGCCGTGGAGATAGATTATCGTCTCGTACCTAGCCCAAAAGTTCCCTTATACTGGCCGCGTTACCGTGCAGTGTAGCCATTTATTTGATTTCACAGGCTCTCTCTAAGCTGGGTCTCATCGCCTGGATTGGCAGCCTCACGGAGTCAGTCATCATGACAGTTGGAGAAGAGTCCCGCCTGGCTGTGGCTCTCATGCTCGTTCTATGGGTAAAGTACTTTTTGGAGATTTAAGTTTCATGTTTTAACCGTCTGCGAGTTGGTAGTCTTGTAGTAGTTTTTTTTTATTCACAATGGTAAGCTCTTGGCATCATCTCACCTGATAGTGAGTGATGATGATGCCGAAGATGGAAGCGAGCTTACCAAGATCTTATATTCAAACCGGAACACATCAATGCTGTTAGCAATTGATTTTTAACGGCAAGACTTAAATAAGAGGTGGAAGCTAGCCAGGCTGGCTTAGAAAATGCCCTCCCACCAAACAAACCAGGTCTTACAAAGTCAGACTTGGCCAGGAATCGAACCCGTGACTTCCTGATGTGAAGCTAATGGACTATTCATTACGCCACGGAGGTGCATGGTTACACCACGAAAATGTTGTTTTGCCACCAAATTTCTGGGTCAATTTCACAGAGCTGGCTTGCTCAGTATCTTCCTACATTGATCTGTCGCAGCAGACAGTGGATTCCAGCATTGAGTGTCTGACAGACCACAACAAATAAATTTCATTTTACTTCATTTCATCTCAGATAAAAAGAGATATTGAACAACATCGAAAACACATTGGAACATGGCAGGATCGAACCACGACCTCCCGGACAGGAGGTAACGGCCCTTGCCATTACGCCACCGACGCTCTTTTATTATTATATTATGTGTAAATTATATATTTTATAATATGAACATAGGTGGTTTGAATGAATACACACACAATAAGAAAGGTGAAATCACATCACCTTTCCTATTCGTTTTCCTTTTCAACAGCATGCGTCACTTACCGTCACTCCGTCATGTAAGAGAAAGAGATATACATAGAAACGATATTTTTCCTTGAACTAACTCAAGACTTATTGCATCTTTACGATTTGCGAACTACGCTGAAATAGCATGATCGGAAAATATTTGAATATTCTTTTCGACAAGGAGATCATTCATGAATAGACTATAATATTTCTATATATCCATCGGATTCGTTCGACCATAACAGATTAAGGCGACGACGACGCATTGGAAACTTCGGTTGCAGGGATCTCGATATTTCTCAGCAATTACAAAACATATATAAAAGTGACTTAGTGTAACTTGATTCTTCAATTCAATGACTTCGTTTTATCAGTTGCAGAAACACGATTCGCAATTTTTTATAACAGCAAAATTTAATCAAAGAAACCTCTTTTAAAACAGAGATTTGCATTCTACAAGCATACCAGGCTGATTTAGTTCCTCAAAATTTTCTTAGTCGATTAGTCTAAAAAAACACACTTCAATATGTCAGTTGCATTTTTTTTAAATTAATTGTGGATTTTAATTGAAACAAAAAACATTGTCAAAGTGCAAAAATGTAGTTTTAATAATCTTTATGCGTAAAGAAAAACACAGAGGCAACTGTTCCAATCAATACCTCGCTTTATTAGCAAACAAAGGTATTCGCGAAATAAATCCCAAGCTTTTCTGTATCTTTGCGATTTGCGAACTACGCAATAGCAAGGTCAGAAAATATTCCAATATTCTACTCGACGAGGAGACAATTAATACACCGTGGTCCATAAATACGTTGACAAAACTTCAATGCAAACTTTTCGGAATTCTAAAGAAATGTGACCTTTTTGGTTTGACTTTTTAATTTTCGCATATTTTCCCGCCATTTTGGTGTGCAAAGTTTGTTAAAATCATTTGATTTTTAATTAATTTCGCCATGTCTAGACATTGTGAAGCGATAATTTCTTTTCATGAGGCTGGAAAAATCCAGTGTGACATAGTCAAAGCCCTCGGCGTCAGCCGCCAACTGGTTTCTATGGCCATCAAACGTTATAACGAGTTGGGCCACACTGGTGACAGTCCAGGAAGAGGACCACTAACACTTCACGGGTGCGGCACATCATCAAACAATGGTTTACGAGTTAACCTTTGCTTGATGATGTGTGATCCACAGGCTAAGGTGATAAAAATATCCACAGAAATAGGAATAAGTCGATCAACAGTGATGCGGATTATCAAAAATAACCTGAATCTAAGTGCATACAAGATGCGAAAATCTGAAAGAAAACTGCTGGAGGAAAAAGACAAAAAAAAATGAAGATTGGAAAAATGTGCTTTTTAGCGACGAAAAATTTTTTTCGATAGAGCAAGCTCATGATCACCAAAATGATAGGATTTACTCTTGTAGTCGTCCTGGATCAAGCGCAGTTATTCCTCATCGCCAAAAGGCCAAGTCAGTCATGGTTTGGGGTGGTATTTGTTCCACGGGCAAAACACCCCATGTTTTCGTCGAAAAGGGGGTGAAAATGAATCAACGTATGTACCGTCGAGATATTCTTGAGTCTGTAGTTCTTCCTTGGAGTCAGCAGCACTTTGAAAATCAGTCATGGATTTTCCAACACGTTTCTGCTCCTGCACACAGGGCTCTGAATGTTCAAAAGTGGTTTCAAGCCAATTTTCCGGGTTTCATAAGCTCTAAAAAATGGCCACCCTACTCGCCGGATTTAAATCCCATAAATTACAGTGTGTGGTCTATTTTGGAGGCACGGGCCTGTGCTACAAGGCATAGCAGTATTGAATCGCTGAAGTAGAAACTTCTCGAAGAATTGGAAAAAATAAGTACGGAAGAGGTGCGGAGAATAGTTGAAAATTTTGAAAAACGTTTAGTACTACGTATCAAAGCCAAGGGCGGATATTTTGAAGATAATTAAAAATTATTGTCAGTAAAGATTTTTATTTTCAGTATAGATCACAATTTGTACTTTAAAAGTAATGTTATTTTAATTATAAAAAAAAAACTTTTGTCAACATATTTGTGGAACACCCTGTAAATGGTCCGTATCGTATTCGTCCATAGCAGATCAAAATAGGTACCTACCTGCTAAATAAATATCTAACCAACTGATTTTCGTGGCTTTTACGTCAGTTTTGGAGTTTACTTCCTTAAGAATCGATTTTCATATACATATAAGCCTGAAAATAATTGGGGAGTATGAAAATTTATGGGGATTAATATCAAAACGTTACGCGTTGTATAGTATAGTATTGTATTCGTCCATAGCAGATCAAAATAGGTACCTATCTGCTAAATAAATGTCTAACTAACTGATTTTCGTGGCTTTTACGTCAGTTTTGGAGTTTATATACATATGTTATCAATCAGAAGAGGATTTATTAAATATAACAAGAACTACGTTCCAAATTGTTTACAATATAATTTTAAAGAATAACTTTAATTTAGCAGCGATTCATAAATAGCAATAATCACGCACTATGCACACTTATTTGTACTGAGCAATACAAAATTAACACGCAGCGCACTGACGTCCGAATACGTCGAGCTCCGAAGAGAAAGTGGTGGCGGCGGCTATGGGCTGTTATTTATATCCCCGTTCGCGGGCGGCCCCACCTGGCTTCTTTGCAGTGACATTAGCACCTGCCACGTGTAGTTTGCGGCCATGCTCTTCCGATTTATGATAATTGCAGTATAAATCATACCTATAAATTATCTTTGAAATAACTAACAATATATTTAAATCAATAAAATATTCGTATTCTAACATTCGGCCTTTCCTGACATCACAAGTTTGTCCTCAAACTTAGTTACATAAGACAGCGTTGTTGTACAATAATTATGAACCTAACAAAAATCAATTTCCTGTACTCTATTTGATATCAGTGGATCTATCAACACTGTTACCATTACAAAACTCAAATCAATCAATCCATATAATCAATGGCTCTATCAACATTGATTATACACACTTATTTTGATAAAATACCAGTCAGTGGATGTATCAACACTTGACTAATATTTAACTTAAATCAATCAATGGCTCTATCAACATTGATTTCATCTTATAATCAATGGCTCTATCAACATTGATTATACTCTTATTTTGATAAAATACCAGCCAGTGGATCTATCAACACTTGACTAATATTTAACTTAAATAAATCAATGGCTCTATCAACATTGATTTCATCCTATAATCAATGGCTCTATCAACATTGATTATACTCTTATTTTGATAAAATACTAGGCAGTGGATCTATCAACACTTGACTAATATTTAACTTAAATCAATCAATGGCTCTATCAACATTGATTTCATCCTATAATCAATGGCTCTATCAACATTGATTATACTCTTATTTTGATAAAATACCAGTCAGTGGATCTATCAACACTTGACTAATATTTAACATAAATCAATCAATGGCTCTATCAACATTGATTTCATCCTATAATCAATGGCTCTATCAACATTGATTATACTCTTATTTTGATAAAATACCAGTCTGCGGATCTATCACACGTGAGCGACAATTTCGATGACGCCTTCGCCTATGTTTTTTTTTTGGTCGCTCTTCTGCAGCAGTATCCGAAGATTTGTCAATCACACTGAAATATCGACGTTTTCGTGTTCTTTTATGACCGTCAGCGTTGTCGTTAGGCATTTTTGGTTCTGTATCCCACTTCTGATGTTATCAATCAGAAGAGGATTTATTAAATATAACAAGAACTACGTTCCAAATTGTTTACAATATAATTTTAAAGAATAACTTTAATTTAGCAGCGATTCATAAATAGCAATAATCACGCACTATGCACACTTATTTGTACTGAGCAATACAAAATTAACACGCAGCGCACTGACGTCCGAATACGTCGAGCTCCGAAGAGAAAGTGGTGGCGGCGGCTATGGGCTGTTATTTATATCCCCGTTCGCGGGCGGCCCCACCTGGCTTCTTTGCAGTGACATTAGCACCTGCCACGTGTAGTTTGCGGCCATGCTCTTCCGATTTATGATAATTGCAGTATAAATCATACCTATAAATTATCTGTGAAATAACTAACAATATATTTAAATCAATAAAATATTCGTATTCTAACACATATAAGCCTGAAAATAATTGGGGAGTACGAAAATTTATGGGGATTAATATCAAAACGTTACGCGTTGTATAGTATAGTTATTAATACCCGTCTCCGCCAAAAAGAGGAGTTACATTTTAGTATGTATGTACTATGTATGTACGTATGTAAGTATGTACGTGTGTGTTGTGTGTACATGTGTGTACACATTGGTGTACATGTGTAAGCATCCCCAGCACATTTATAATCGTTCATAAGGAGTAAACTCCAGTCGCGCGTCGGAGCTGACACACACACACTTTTTTCATTTAACAGGTGTCTGGGATAGCATCCGCGTTTGTGGACAACATACCCCTGACGACGATGATGGTGCGAGTGATGGCTGCACTGGCCGACCCTGAGGGTCTGGGCCTGCCCTTAGCGCCGCTGGCCTGGGCGCTCAGCTTCGGGGCTTGTTTAGGAGGTAAGTTTTGGCTTATTTTTCCTAGTATATTCCACTTTGATGATATTTTTTACGGTAACGGGACCCTTCTACTAAGCATACACAGCCTGTCCGTCTGTCTGAGCGACCATTCAAAGGCTGTGTCTAACTAAGAATCTTTGCCGCCGCCTCCTGTCCGGGCGGGAGGGCTGGTTCGAATCCTGCCACGTACCAATGTGATTTCGAATTTAGATTTCATATGTACGTTTATCCGGCGCTCTTACGGTGAAGGAAAACATCGTGATGAAACCTGCACACGCCTGCGGAGTTGTGTGTGAAGTCGACCAACCCGCACTGGGCCCGCGTGAAGAATGAAGCAAAAATTGAAGCAATTTTGATCGTTTTAACGATCAGCAGGGTAATCGGGCCCACTTTACCCTGAAATTATCTTTTTATTTTATATAATTCCATGTGATTTGTTATCTTTTTCCTGACTTGAAAAAAGTGTTAAATTTTATTTTTTAATCAAGCAATTTTAACGATTAGTAGGGTAATCTGGCTTAATGGGGCAACCTTAAAAGTTAATTGACGTTTGTACAATTCACAATAACAACGGTAACTGACGCCAGTATATTTCCCAGGTAACGGGACCCTAATTGGCGCTAGCGCGAATGTGGTGTGCGCAGGAGTGGCCGAGCAACACGGCTACCGGTTCACGTTCCTGCAGTACCTGAAAGTCGGCTTCCCCATCATGCTGGGGAATCTGGTCGTCGCTTCTGTTTACTTGCTGTTCTGTCACTGTGTCCTCGGGTGGCACTGACGAAGAATGAGAGAAGGATGGAAGACTTTGTTGAAATAACGTCTTTGAAAGAATTTGAAATGTGTGATTCCAACCGTAGGTAGGTTAGGTTACTTACTATCATAATCAAAAATATTTATTTTTAATAGGTGTTTTCACACCTGTTTAAATAGTCAAAAAACTTATTGTCTATTACAACTATTTGTTTAATCTTATTGGTGGAGCACATTCAGTCTTCTGAAATTTTGAGTTCTTTGTAGTCCAGTGATTATAAAATTGTAATGTAATTATTCGAGTGTCGACTGCCCACCAAAAGACGTAGCCTAGGCAGGCCTCCCATTCAGTGGATCGACGACCTGGTGATGGTCGTGGGAAGCCACTGGATGCGGACAGCGCAAGACCTTTAATCATGGAAATCCTTGGCCGTTGTCCAGCACTGGATGTCTTTTAGCTGATATGGTGATGATGTGATTTTTGCCAGACTAGGTTAGATATTATTAGTAAAAATAATATCACGTCATGTCTTCATCATCATATCAGCCGAAGGATGTCCACTGCTGGACATAGGCCGCCTCCAAGGATTTCCACGACGACCGGTTCTGCGCTAACCGCATCCAGCGGCTTCCCGCAACCTTCACCAGGTCATCGGTCCACCGAGTGGGAGGCCTGCCTACGCTACGTTTTCCGGTGCGTGGTTGCCACCCAAATATGTCTTATAGTGTTATAAGGTTTTATTTATAATTTTTAAAGCGTTTCTTACTAACGTTCACTCGTGACTGATTTTACAACCTCGCCTATATTTTTGTTTTACAAAATTTAGTTTTATATTCTCCTATTATGGCAACTTCTTAATTTATTTAGTTGCACAAAATATTTTCGTGATTTAATAAAAATTATGTATTTTAATATTTACCCTTAAAATTTTGTAATTAATTGCTGTTCTTATTTTGTTGATAAGAAAAAAATGTACTTAATGAATCGCCTATAAACTAATGTGATCCTTTATAGTTTTTTTTAAATAAACTTATTTTCGAAAAATAGATTTTTCATTTCATGATTCAAAATGATGATGTCACGTTATATGTATATGGTTACCGGCAAAGCATATAATAATTCAGTTAATGTATAGATTACCTAGTCATTCTAAACAATGCCGAGCTCGTCTAAGCAATGTATAATAGTACATTATGACACAAGTGAGTAATGTTGGTGATTACCGCTGAGGCGCCACTGAGACCCGAGTCGTTAGGTGAGGGTCTTAAGAGAGCCGAGGACGGTAATTATCAATACACACGTGTATCATACGACGTTTTTCAACACACTTGTGAAGAAAACAATAATAAAAAATCATTTTATTTAGTAGATAAAAAGTTTATTTAGAGAAACAATGAGTAAATGTGCAGTTAGTAAAATTATAATTAACTATTTTTGATGCCGTAGCGGTCTTATCAGATAGATTAATTACTGAAATACTTTCAGGTTCTATTGTTATTTGAGATAGTTCATTATTCGTGTAGGTAGGTGAAATCCAATCATTGTTTTTAAGTCTACACCATTCTTTGTTCGGACTGTACTTTTTAACATTGAATATGTACACCGCAAAGAGCTAGGTTTGTACTTAGAAGATAATTCTATAAAGTACGCCATGAACACATTTTCTGAAAAAGACTGAGTATTTTGCCATTGTATGAAGTTTTGGTACTCTAATAGATATTTTTCCTTTGAGTTTTCAGGTAGTAAACTTTCCATAACTTTTCACATTACTTTATATCGGGCGTTGTACAACATAAATCATTTTCTTCATAACTAGTACTTGTAGACATTTTAATTAATAATTATCTATAATTTCAACAGTGAAAATGAGTTGTTAAAAATGTTTCGCTATGGCGGGAAAAATAATCAGTTTTCTTGCGCGCGCATCTAACAATGGCGATCGGCCATAGACTAAAAGAATGAGGTTTTTTTTTTGTTTTCTGCGTATAACGTTTTAGCCACGTAAAAAATGGGGAATTTAAAGTTTTCTTTATTACAGAGAAAACAAAAGTTATATTTGAGTGAAAGTTTTATTTATTAAACACGTACAAGTTGAAATTATCTATTTAAATACGAAGTTGCATAAAATGAGTAAGCAATAGCATAGTAACTAATTAGTAATCTGTGGCAATAGGTACATTGATTTATTTGTACTATTGAACACGATCTTTTTTTGTATCAAAACTTTTTTAAGAACATAGCAACTCAACCAATAAATTTAAATAAAAATTATAACTCACTTGTGCAATGAAAAAATCACAGTTTGATTACAGGTGTCGTTATGTGCCTAATTGCGGTGAAATTAGAACCACTTTATGAGCAAGTGTGTTGAAAAATATTTTAACTAACGTTTATTATTAGTTAGTACTTGGGCGACCGAGCTTTATATACAGTGAAACCTGGATTAGTGTAATTTCAGGGGTCTGGAAATTTAATTTCATATAAAGAGGTATTTCACTACCACTTATCCAGGTTCAAAAAAAATAATTCCACTAATAGAGGGTTTCATTAACAGAGGCCCAAACATGACTGATTTCGGTAATAGAGGTATGTTTTTTTTTATTAAAACACATTTTAGGTAGAAATGAAACGTATTTACATACATAGTTACATAAAATCAACACAAGTTTTACTATGTAAATCAAAACTGAAATAACTGAAAATCAACATGGGCTTTACAATAACATTTAGTCATTTAAGCATATAATACATTTATTAGTTTTCCTTGTGCATCAACGCACTGTCCCTTTATCTTTTCTTTGCTTTTGATAATTCGGCAAAGGGTGGGCTTTGGCACGTGAAATTCTTTAAAAATGTCCTCGCGCGACTTCCCACTTTCGTAAGCCAGTAATATCTTTTGTTTTTCACGAGCTGTTAAAACTTTAACCTTTCGTTTGGGCATTTTTACGTAAATTTGCAAACGTTATTTCCCAATGCACTAAGTACTCTGAGGTGATCAAATCCAGAACGGAACGAGAAAAAATGTGCCAATACCCACATTTAAAATGACAAATGATTTTGTTTGATATTCAATGGAAAGTATCTAATTGTTTAACTAGTAGAGGTATTCTTCATAGTTGTTCCACTAACAGAGGTTTTATTTAATACATTAAAATAAATGCACGATTTTATTTTTGAATATTAACAATAGTTTCACTAATAGAGGGAATCTATTCTAGCTATTCCACTTACAGAGGTTCCTGTCAAAAATATTCTATATTTTAAATTTCACTACAAGAGGTTTATGAATTCCACAAATGGAGGTAACTACGTCCGAAGGTGCCGGGACCGGCAATTCTGTTCCACTAAAAGAGGTATTCCACTTATCCAGGTTCCACTAAGCCAGGTTACCCAAGTTTCACTGTACTTACATGTAAAATACGCTACCTATAATACACTCTGCGCGGCATACTCCAATGCGAAAATCTCGGAAAATAGCTTTTTCCCAGAGATGAAACCTATCTAAATCGATTTTTCGCCCTCAAAATTCCGTGTATACAAGCAAATCGTTGGAGCCGTTTTCGAGATTAGAAGTAGTAATTTTAAGTTTGTATGGGAAACGATTTTGTGAATACGCTCATAGTGCGGCAGGCGGCCCACCGCAGCACTTTGACGCATCGGACCCGGGATGGTGCATGATTACAGAAAGAAAGGGACCTGTTTTATTCATAGTAGACATGGAAATGGTAATTAATCGCGTAGGCATCAATAAACTTATATTCGTTTCGTAAAAACATCAGCCACTTATACTTAACTTTGTCCACTGATGGCTTTGGATAAAATCGGCACGCTTGGCAGGCGGGTTGGCGACTGCAGTGTGCAGTGTGGTAGCACAGTACGCGGAAAGGTCGCTGCTGCCCATTCTTCGGTTTAAACCTGGACAGAATGAACCTCTTACGACACCCTCGAGAAGAGATGAGATGACCCTATGAGGTCATCCTTCGGTTTACAATGGTAAACCCTCGCCTGCGGCTCGGGCTCACAAATGTCACTCGTTTGTTATTGACCTTTTTACCACCCTTGTATCATAAATAACTATTATAGTGTACTTATCACTTCGCTAGTTACTTCATAGTAGGTACTGTTTACAGTTAGTACACTGTAATTGTATTGTGATTGTAGAGGTTATGCTTGCGTTAATTACCTACATGTTAATGACCTGTACGTCGGTACTTCGCAATAAAGTCAGCCACTCAGTTCATAAGCCCTTGTTTCATGGTTTCTTTCACACTTGTTTCTTTATTTTGCAAATTAAATCTGACCCACTTCCCAATTCTCGATTGAGCTGAAATTTTGTATATTGCGTGACAATGCAATTGATGATGACATGGAGCTGATATTATGATGCTGTAGCTGGAAGATGGCCATAGGAACTCCGCAATAAAACGACACAACCCCATCGAGTTTGGGCTCGTTTGATTCGTATTGACGAGTACTTGTTGATCTTAAAAAGCTTGTACTTACCTAAAAGCTTTTAGAAAACTATTTTTTTGTAATATTTTTGATAGATGCGCTTGTATATTTATAACTGCGTGAATATTAAAAAAGTTTTTCTACTTAATCTATTTCTGCATCTGAGCGCGTCAGGCCAAATTTCAGCAAGCACGACATGTATGTTTACACGAAGCCACTAAATCGGTTTTCCACACGCTCAATGCTCATATATATCTCGTCCTAACAATCATAAAGTTTTAAAATAGGTACATACATCTTCACATGTTACACAAGACACTCTGATAATTTCATAACGCAATGTCGAAATTACATCATCATCATATCAGCCGAAAGACGTCCACTGTTGGACAGAGGCCTCCCCCAAGGATTTACACAGCAACCGATCCTGCGCTGCCCGCATCCAGCGGCTTCCCGCAATCTTCACCACGTCGTCGTCGGTCTACAGAGTGGTAGGTCTGTCTACGCTATATGCGCGGTCACCACTCGAGAACTTTAGTACCCCCACGGCCATCTGTTCTACGAAACTTCACGGAGAGAGATGACTGACTCAAAACTTACTTACTGATCATCAAATGTATTTCCGACTAGCTAGAAACCTGAACTTGCAGTACATGTATCCTAAATTGGAGTCACTTTAGTTTTTCACTTTTTTTTTCAACTACGATTAGAAGGCGGTGTCAGTTTTTTGAATGAAGCTCTGTGCATATAATATCATCATTCAGGTCATATACGTCCCAACTGAGAGGATCGAGTCTAACCTGAATAAAAGCGATAGGATCTTAGTCGATCTCGCTGGTTCAGTGCGGATTGGTCGACTTCCCACACAACCTTCGAGTTTCTCCGCAGGCGTGTGCAGGTTTCCTCACGATGTTTTCCTTCACCGTAAGAGTGTCGAATAAACGTACATGTGAAATCTAAATTCAAAAACAGATTGGTACGTGGCAGGATTCGAACCACCACGACCTCCCGGACAGGAGGTAAAGAAACTAGCCGTTATACCACCGACGATGTAATATACGCATAATAATATCACGCATCCTACTTCCTACTAATATTATAAACGCGAAAGTTTGTAAGAATGTATGGATGTATGGACGTATGTTTGTTACACTTTCACGTAAAAACTACTAAACGGATCTGGCTGAAAATTGGTAGGTAGACAGATTAGGACCTGGATTAACACATAGGCTACTTTTTTCCCTGCGCACCCTTGAAAAGTCATAGAAACGTTGTCCACGCGGGTGAAGCCGCGGTAAACAGCTGGTATGTAATATACTAAGGCGCTATTGTACTGTATTTCAAATATTATTCTTTCTCTATAGCGAAAATCGATACAGGGGTTTTATTAGCCATAAATTTTCAATGAATTCGTTTTTTCTTTTGACGTAGGTAAAAGAACACGTAGAGAGACTTTTTGTGTACCAATAAAACTTATCTCCAAAATAGTAATACTTTGAAGGGTTTAAGGCGAATGGTATATCGTGGTAAATTTGTAACAGTTCTATCGGAAGAGTGAGAAAAATGAAGTGTTGTGTGTTAGTAATACTTTTTACTATCATCGAAGTCAAAGCGATACTTAAATCAACTGGTTAGTTAATAGCTATTTATGCAACTGTTGCATAATGAGGGGTATTTAACACGAGTGTGGTTTATGAAACGAGCGCAGCGAGTTTCATAAAAGTATACACGAGTGTTAAATACTAATTATGTACAGATGCATACAATAGTTTATCTACACTCATACAACAAATTTAAATTAAAGACAAAATAAAGTAATCATTGTTTATTGTAATAATTATTGACATTTTGTATGGTACAATTATTAAAGGTTATTTTAGTTGCTGTTTCAAGAATATCCGGGGGTGTCAAATTTTCGTCTATATCACTATCAGTTTCAGACATTTTACTGGGTTTTTAGTAAAAAAACTTGTAATAACGACTTACTTATTACAACGAATAACGAATTACATATTATACAAACTGCGTAACGATTTTCAAGTGCTTGCCAGCGGAGCGGTTAAGGAAAAATACAAACGTTAATGGCGCGAAAATAAATTTGCAGTAATATCGCACCGCGCATGCGCGCCGCCAAGGTTGCGTTCCGAAACACGCTAGTGTGCTCAAATAGCAAGCATCTGCGTAAAAATTAAAAAAAAAAACTTCATTTTGTTACAACTTTGCGATAACGAAATGAAATTTGTATGGATCCTTAGTCACGGCTCCATCGAAAGGTATATCATTTGCTTAGCGTTTCTGATAAGTAAATGAAGGATTTACGACATGAGTGTAGATAAAATAATTTTCGATAAACGTAAAAGCTTTTTGGTACAAGCATTTAATTGAAACTAGTTTTTATGTTGCAAAAAGATAAATTCTCAAAGGAATATAAAAAATACACGGTTCCAAATTCATTCAAATAAAACTGTGTTTCATCCCACCTCCAAAGTGCATCATTAGATCAACTTCAAAATACCAAAAGGATCTATTGTCACCGGGAATTCAACATTATTCCATAATCCAGCTCAATCGGACTCCTAGAAGTCGCTCCAAAATAGATAACAAGATTTGAACTGAACAATCTGCATACATACGATTAAAAAATGGCTTCAAACTATCCAGTCGCATTATTTGCTTTTGAAGGCCGTGTCCATCTAGTGCCTTCCACAAAATTTATCAATTTTATCATGATTTTTTGTCCTAGCGGCTGGAATCGAATAGTCAAATAAAATCCGGTTAAGTGCGAGTTGGACTCATGCAAAGTAGGGTTTCGTAATTTTTTCGAAAAGTATTACTTAAATGCAAATTTTTAAATACATACTTATATTTGCAGCTGGAAATAGCACATTTAGTATGGAAAACCTAAAACTTTACAAATTCAAGTGCACGTCTTAAGTTGGGCGTAAGCCTACTTAGACAAGACAGTTTTCCTTTTAAATTGATTATGTCCTACTATTTAAAAAAAAACAGATATCTTGAAATAGGAGGCAGCCGAGGAACGGTCGTCGCCGAAATCCTTGGGGGAGGCCTTTGTCCAGCAGTGGAGGATTTTCGACTCATATGATGATGATGATGATCTGGAAATAGCGGTTTAGCAGGAAGGGACACTTGGCTCTAACAAAAATTTGCACTTCAAAGCTTAATATTTCGAAAACCGATCCGTGGATCGAAAAATTGTATTAGTAATTCTCCGTAGTCTTGAATATGATACCCCACACGATAGGGTCCGTAACGAAAAAAAAAACAGTTCTTCTTTACACGCAAGAGAGGTAGGTGCTAAATTACAGCTTTCTTTAACCTAATAGTCTCTGAGCTAAGCCTCGGAGAGACGGACAGACAGACATGGCGAAACTATAAGGGTTCCTTGTTGAATTCGGAACCCTAAAAACCTGCCAAGTTTGAGTTACTCACGCTTAGGATCCCGCAGTGTAAAAAAAAATCTGTCGCTCTCCTTGATGGCTTTTGATAGAACTTAATGTCATTGCTGTACTCGTGTGGAGAGGTCTGGTTGTATGGAACCATCAGTACTCGCACTTTATTTTTTATTCACAATTGGTAAACCCTTGACAACATCTCACCTGGTGGTAAGTGACTATGTTGCCGAAGATGGAAGCGGGCTTACCAAGATTCCCCAACGCTATGGGGAACTGGCTATCTTATCTTCATGCCGGAACACACCAATGATTTCAACATTGATATTTGGCGGCGAGACTTAGATAAGATGGTGGTAGCTAGCCAGGCGGGCTTAGAAAATGCCCTACCCCAAACCAAACCGAGTCTTACAATTGACCCCGCCGGGAATCGAACCCGCGACCTCCTGTGTAAAGCCAGTGAACTTTGCCTCTGAGCTACGGAGACACTTTGCCGGTTTTTTGAACTTTCCCCTTGTATACTCCTAATAACATATCCCAATGCCAAATTTCTAGTTTACAAGTTAGGTACCTGAAAGTGGTCTACAGTATATTTTGATGAGTATAGTGGCGATACGGAATACTCGACCCTCACTTGGTCGTTTTTGAATTTTTCCTCTTTATACGTACAATGTAACCTACTTCGATACCTGCTCCATCTTCTGGCATCAGGTGTGATGATGTTTTGGATAAAAAAAACATGTTTCTAAGTCACCTGAAAGTGTTCTATAATTTTGATGAGATTTTGCGTGAGTCAGAAAAACAATGATTATTCGGACGTGAACAGCTAAGAAGTGATTTAAAAAAATTTAGAGAATCTTACTAGACACACAAAATTACAAGTAAAATTGATTTTAAGTTAAGGGTGAGTCAAAAGTGGCCCGAAATGATTCGCGTGATTTAACCCACGGCCGCTTTCGCCCTTTTTTTTACAGATTTGGCTGACACACTGCCATGTGTCTAGATAAGTATTATGTTGTACTAGCTGTTTCCCGCGGCTTCCCCCGGCTGGACAACATTTCTATGACTTTTCGAGGGTGCGCAGTGCGCAAGCCGCAAGCGGCCATGCTCTGTGCTCTCAAAATATCTAAACAATAGGCATATGTTTACCACCATTTAATTTCTAATAGTCTAATGCATTTTAACAATAAATTTTGTCTTAATAACTATTGTTCTAAATATAAATTTTCATCTTTAAACTTTTTTATACCATCGGCAATTTCATAGGTAACGCGGCTTCACCCGCGTGGACAACGTTTCAATGACTTTTGGAGGGTGCGCAGTGCAAGCGGCTCGCGAGGAAAAATGTGCCTATGTGTTAATCCAGATCCTAATCTGTCTACGTACCAAATTTCAGCCAGGTCCGTTCAGTAGTTTTTGCGTCAAGAAGTAACAAACATAAACACTCACAAGCTTTCGCCTTTATAATATTAGTGTAATGTGATTTTCCAGAGGAGGTGGAGTATTTATTCAAAAAGTCCTTGAGGGGTCAGCTGACTCGCGATGAGAACAATACGCTGGAGACATTGTTCTCGCTGTGGCGCGTCAACCGACGCCGCCGATCATTCGCCACTACTGTAAGATCTGTAAGTCATCTCATCGTATCAGCTGATAGACGTCCACTGCTGGACGAAGGCCTCCCTCCAAAGATTTCTACCTTCACCAGGTCGTCTGTTCACCGACTGGGAGGCCTGCCTACACTATGTCTTCCGCTACCGGTGCGCGGCCAGCAGTCGAGGACTTTACTGCCCCAACGGTCATCTGTTCAACGAGCTATGTGCCCCGACAACTATTAAGTTTAGCTCTTTGATTATTTGAGTAAATAACACCTTGGTTCTTCTACAGATTTTATTATTTCTAATTCGATCACGTAGCTCGCTCCAGCAAAATCTGTAATATGTAACAATATGTTTTTTTTATTCACAAATGGTAAGCCCTTGGCATCATCTCACCTAATGGTAAGTGACGATGATGCCGAAGATTTAAGCGGGCTTACCAAGATTCCCCAACGCAATGGGAATCTGTTTATCTTATCTTTAAGCCGGTACACATCAATGCTGTTAACACTGATGCTTGGCGGCAAGACTTAGATAAGATGGCGGTAGCTAGCCAGGCGGGCTATCAAAATGCCCTACCACCAACCAAACCGAGTCTTACAAAGTTGACCCCGCCGGGAATCGAACCCGCGACCTCGTGGAGTGACATTACCTAAACCCTAGTGCATAAAACAGTACCTACAGTAGTTTTTTGGGAAATTGGGTAAAATATATTCTATGTCACTCACGGGATCAAGACGAATCTAACGATACCTCGGACTCCAAAATTCATCAAGCCGTTTAGAAGATATCGCGGAGTAAACAAACATACGTACACATACATTATATGTATTACCTGAAATCAATACACTCCTTTTTGTAGGCAGTCGTGTAAATAAAAAAGGACGAGGATCTCAATTCGACTGTAGGTATGTCTTTTTTATGTTTAGATCTCACACGATTTCTTCGCTTATTGTGAAGGAACCGATTTTAATGTTTTTTGAAATGAAAAATTCTTTAGCCGCGTTGCGCATTTTAAAGATGAAAAAAAAAACATTGAACTCGCGATACTGTTACGTTACCGTTACCTTTACCAACACCTTACCAGGAACACTTGCAGGGTCAAATCTTTGTCAACCTAGTCGTTCGCCAGGAACACTCGGAGGTTCAAAACTTTTAAAACTGTAAAAAGTTTTCACTTCTGTCGGCACTCTCGGAGTGGTTAAGTTGTTTTAAAAATCGATAAATAGTAGTCCTAATATAGGGTACAGGTATCTGAAAACTGATAGGGTTCAATAAGCTCATCTTTCTGAGTCATTTCACTGGAATTTCTCTCAGGAAATTTTCGTATTTTTTTTCTCTATTTTTAAAAAGCAGCAATGGATGCAAAATTCGGTCATCCAGCGATCACTATTAACACAGTATTACAATATAGCAGCTTACAGTAGTGCAACGAATATACTTACGCAGAACAACGGAAGGGTACTTGCGGGGCAGCGGGCGGCGTGGCACAGCCTGGCAAACTCCGCGAGTTTGCCATGCTGGCTTCAGGCTAGTACTGCTAGTACCTACGCCGTGGCGGCATCGTGCGACATCAAAGGCGTGGCACTAGTGTAAGCCATATCACAGATGAGATACTAGTTACTTCGTAAGCCATATCACTGTTCGTGTGCGTCGCATTACTTCGCTTTACACTGCGTAGGAGAAAAATAAACTACTACTACTTGGTTTACATTATATTCATAACCTTTAACCCAGGGCAAACATTTGTGTGATGAACAGATTTGTTTGCTCTGTGTCTGGGTGTTAAATATCTATATATAAGTATTTATATCAGTCTCTGATTCCCATAACACAGGGAATCCTACTTTGGGGTCAGATGACCATGTGTGATTTGTCCCAGAATATTTATTTTTTATTTTTATTTTTTAGTTTACGCCAATCATCTTAGTGTCATGCACCTTATCAGTTTTCGGAACCTGTCCCTTACACCTAGTATAAATTTTATTTAAATCGGTTGAGTACTAATTTAGAAAATTATTAACAAAACCAAATAAAAATATTAAAATTCTACTAGGTTGTTGCGACTGAAGTCGGTTTTCTGAAGTGTTCAGCGCATGGCCGTAGCTAAGGGGAGGCATTGACACCTTGAAATCACAGCGCCCTACCTTAAAAATACCAAAAACTAAGATAAATTATTATAATTAACTTGTTTGTTCATAGTTTAAGATAAAAAAAATTATAGTATAAGTATCTATACTTTTCCGATCATACCACTGTTTGTGACATTCGTTTCATATTTTAATAATTCTTTGTTCTGTATATAGATGGCTTTGAAGCGCCATAACATGAAGCGAGATTATTTAATTATTACATCTGTGATGCCCTACCTCAAATTCGATTCTAGCTACAGCCCTGGTTCAGCGTGGTAAATTATTTTTCAGACCATAGACTGCACAGTGTGCAAAGTAGCATTCGCAGCTCTCTTCTCTACGGTGCGCAGTGGGAAGGTGTTCGACATCGCGCGCACGCTCACCATGTGGTGCACACACCTCAACTATGAGGACCACCGCGTCTGCAAAGGAACTATTGATTTGAATCTGGTAGTTTTTAACTATTTATAATGTTTCGCGCCAAACTTTCATCATCATCATCATCATCATATCAGCCGAAAATCGTCCACTGCTGGACAAAGGCCTCCCCCAAAGATTTCTACGACGATCGGTCCTACGCTGCCTGCATCCATCGGCCTCTCGCGATCTTCACCAGGTCGTCGGTCCACCGCCAAACTTTATTACAGAGTAAATAGCCTTTATTTTTTAACTTGCTTTTGCCCGCGGCATCGCCCGCATGGACATCGCTTGTGATTGGTGCGCAAGTCACAAAATCCCAGATCTCTCTGTGACTATGTCACTTCCCACCTCCTCCACCAAATCTATACAAAAAAATACTTCAATCCGTTGCTCCGTTGCAACGCCGACGTGCGCGAGTGAGTTTTTTCCAGGTCTCTTGGGAACTATGTCAGGATAAGCTAATTAGTAAATTATGTCATTTCCCATCTCCTCATCCATCTTTGTGCTAAAAATCACAACAATCTATTGTTCCGTTGCAATTTTAAAGAAATTAACCAAAAAAAGAGTGCTTCCCTCAGGAACTGCATCGTACTTTGCTATTTTCGCGGGATAAAAAGTAGCTTATGCCCTTTCCAGTGACACAAGCTACCTGCATGCCTTTCATCAACATTGGTCGAGGTGTTGAAGCGTTAAAAGATAACAAACAAACATCATCATCATCATCATCATATCAGCCATAAATCGTCCACTGCTGAACAAAGGCCTCCCCCAAGGATTTCCACGACGACCGGTCCTACGCTGCCCGCATCCATCGGCTTCCCGCGACCTTCACCAGGTCATCGGTCCACCGCGTGGGAGGCCTTGCTACGCTACGTTTTCCGGTTCGCGGTCGCCACTCGAGAACTTTACTGCCCCATCGGCCATCTGTTCTACGAGCTATGTGCCCTGCCCACTGCCACTTCAGTCTAGCGATTCTGTGAGCTATGTCGGTTACTTTAGTTCTCCTGCGGATCTCCTCGTTTCTGATTCGATCACGCAGAGAAACTCCGAGCATAGCACGCTCCATTGCCCTTTGGGTGACCTTGAGCCTTCTTATGAGGCCCATAGTAAGCGACCATGTCTCAGTTCCGTAAGTCATCACTGGCAACACACACTGGTCAAAGACCTTAGTCTTGAGACACTGCGGTATTTGGGACGTGAAGATATTGCGAAGCTTCCCGAACGCTGCCCAGCCGAGTTGGATTCGTCGATTGATCTCTTTCTTGAAGTTGGACCTGCCTAGCTGGACTGTTTGTCCCAGGTATACATATTCGTCAACAACTTCCAGTGTAGAGTCTCCAACCTTAAACAAACATATTACATTTATTAGTAAGGATTACGGTTCTGAAGCTGGTCGCAAGA
The DNA here is from genome assembly GCA_947284805.1 of Coleophora flavipennella. NCBI lineage: Eukaryota > Metazoa > Arthropoda > Insecta > Lepidoptera > Coleophoridae > Coleophora > Coleophora flavipennella. The sequence goes on from OX369253.1 coordinate 5,054,248, forward strand.
CGCGTCGCATTAGAAAACTTACTCGTAACTATTACTCGATTGTGCCGGCGCACGCAAGCACTCGCATCACACTTCAGATCAGCAATAAAGTTTGGCGCGAGCTCTACCTACTAACTAACCTTTAAGTTTTATTTTTCTCTTTTATTTTTTTAGAGTTCCGTACCTCAAAAGTAAAAAAGTAACCCTTAAATGATCATTTGTCAGTCTGTCCGTCAATCTGGACCCTTTTCCCCTGTAGCTTGTGGAAGTTTTAAGTTTAAAGTTAATATTCAAATACTTTAGAACTGCAAAAACCAAGCATCTAAATCAGAAAAATCGCCGCATTATTTTGAGACTCGGAAGTAAATCAAAGCCTGAGGGGTACTTCCCGTTGACGTATAATCGTGAAATTTAGCAAGCAGCAGGGTCTCACAGCACAAGTATAATGGAAAAATCCCGTAACCTGCAATTTTTAGTTTTAACTCAAGGTATATCGATGTAAGGAAGAGCATTTTTTTTTAATTATAACGTTAATCTGACTTATTTTTTGTGAATCATCATCATCATATCAAGCTCATATACGTCCCCACCGAGAGGCTCGAGCCTACCCTGAATTAGGGCGATCACGCAGCCTTAGTTGACCACGCGGGCCCAGGGCGGGTTATTCGACTTGTGGCGTGTGCAGGTTTCCTCACGGTGTTTTCCTTCACCGTTAAAGCAATCGGTAAGTATATTACGTAAGTTTTGAAAAACTCATTGGTACATTGGCCGTCCAGATTTGAACCCGGTAGCTCTGGTTAGAAGGACCGAGTCGTTACCGTTTGAGCCACCGACGCTTTTTTGTAAACACACAACGCAAATACATTGGGTGTTGGTACGGAACCTTCAACGCACAAGCCCGACTCGCACTTAACCGGTTTTTTATCAGTTTCATTGCTAGCTAGAGCAATCTTTACTAGAATCGATAGCCCTGTCTATTGCATAATATGTAACCGGAACATTTTCAGCCAATAATAGCGTACATCATCCAAACGACCCCAGAAGCGACTCCAGAGTCCTTCTGCTCCCTAGCTCTCCAGTACAAGTATAAGGATAGCCCCTGTAACTTAGAGGACCCAAGATTCGACTGGAAAGTCCAGCTTAACGAGCCACCGGAATTCGATACAGATCTAACGGTAAGTCTTAAACCCTCGACCCGTGAGTAAATTCTCAGTTATACCAAAGTATACATATTATTACTAACATACAGTATGGACACTCCCTGCCGCTCTCTAGATTGCGAACTTACCCCCTCATCACCCAGATTGATACACAAGGGTTACAGTTTGGTTATCGAACGTATAGGAGTTAGTTCCGTCATTTGTTTTTAGAAATGTCATGTTGCATGAAGTGTCCGAGGTGTGTTTATACCACAGATGAGATACTATTTACTTGTTATGCATTTTTTAAATCAAAAATTGATAAGCCCTTAGCATCATCTCAGCTGATGGTAAGTGACGATGATGTCGAAGATGGAAGTGGGCTTACGAAGTTTCCCCAACGTAATGGGTTATTTTATCCTGAAGCCGAAACACATCAATGCTGTTAACACTGATGTTTGGCGGCAAGACTTAGATAAGATGGTGGTATCTAGCCGGCGGGCTATGAAAATGCCCACACCAACTAAACCGAGTCTTACAAAGTTGAAGCCACGAGGAATCGAACCCGCGACCTCCTGGTGTGAAGCGAATGGCCTAACCTTACGCCACGGAGGCGGTTAAAATACTTTTTTTTATTAAAAATTTTGTGTGCGTTTAACTATATCTCACCTGATGGTAAGTGACGATGTAGTCGAGGATGGTAGGTACACGCTAAATCAAATAATATTCACTCTCGCCTTGAAGATCTCCAATTTATAGGAGTCGCGTAACACAAACGCAGGTAAGAGTTCCACTCCATCGCTATCCGCATGATAAATGAGGAAGCGTAACGCTTCGTGCGTATAGGCTGAATATCAACAACAAAGGGGTGGAACCTTCCCCTGCGTCTCGTTGACCGAAGGTGGAATGGAGCTGGGGGAATGAGTTCGTAAAGTTCTTGAGCACACTCTCCGAAATGAATTCGATAGAAAACCGAAAGACAGGCAACTTTGCGGCGATGCTCAAGGCTTTGAAGCTTGTTTTTGACAAGCATATCGTCGCCAATGAGTCTCCGGGCGCGTCGGTCGATAGCGTTATAGCTGATAGCGGGCTGATCTATCCCATAGGTGAGAACTTTACTCATTGGTCGAGTTTTGGTCTGTTTTTCGGGGGTCATTTATACAATCACGAGATAATATATACATATACATTCCGAGAATTGATTATGATTAAGTATAGATACATGTTTCCCCGATTAATCCTATAATTTAGGAATCTTTAAGACAAGAGTTGCGTTTAAACACTAATTTGCCTCTCTATCTCTCAAAATATCTCAACAACAACGTGACGCTTTAAGTCAAAATGTCCTGATTTTCGGTTTGTATTTAGTGTCCCTATTGAAAAATGCTGGTGCCACGAAAGCTGGAGATTGAAAGAAGAAGAAAAGATCAAAGGAAAGCAAGAAAGAGAACAACTTTCCCCAAGGAACCCATAGTCAATTCTCAAAAAAGAATTTGGACCCTCCATACTAAAATGCACGAAATCAGCTGATCGATTTGTATGAAGAGTAAAAATTTTTTTTGCGATTTTAGCAAAGTCGTAGAACAAACGTATTTCAGTATGTTGAATTGATGCCCCAGTTAACGGGACCTACACCAATTTTGTTACAGCCTGTATAGACCAAGTTAAGAAGAGAGTTAAGGTGGAAACGTATAGAGAAATGAAGGAGATAGAGTGGGAGAGAGAGACCTGGAAAGAGCTACACCGACAAGAGCACGGCTCTTAAATTATGATGATGATGATCGAAAAACATAGGTTCAATCATGCGCCGAAAGATTTCGAAAAAGAAATTATGCAAATTCGTATAAAATGTGACTATTCCAAAAAGGATATTGCCCTTTGTGCTCGGAAGTTTTTCAAGGATAGGTATGATTTCCTTATAAATAAGTACTTATCTGTAATTTTGAATTTTTTTTCTCCAGATAAGGACACGACGAAGAATCAAGAAACCCGGAAAGCCGTCCCACCGTCCTCTAAACATAGCTCTCCTATCTGACGCTCATCTGGACCCTCTTTACAAACCATATGGCGTGGTCAATTGCGGGGAGCCTACCTGCTGCAGATCTGATCAGAAGCCTTCAATGGATAGGTCTTACCAACCGATGTTCAGGTCAGACGACGATGATGATGACGAGGAGTTATTGAAACAGAGTATTGTTACAGTGAGTTTTTTATAAAATAGCAACCCATAATATCCCCAACACAGGAGCACAGGTATCTTTCAATATCTCGTGAAGATTAGGACACGCTCCGTATCTCGAAAACATTAGGTCAAACTTTATATCTCGAGTTAGGCCATAATCCATATCTCGAGAAGATAAGGGCAACTCTCCCTATCTCGAGAAGATAAGGGCAACTTTCTATATCTCGAGATGATTACGCCATAAGCCATGTCTACAGAAGATTAGGCCATATTCCATATCTCGAGAAGATAAGGCCGTACTCTATACATTGAGAAAATTAGGCCATACTCCATTTCTCAAGAAGATAAAGTCATTTTCCATATCTCGAAAATATTAGGCCATACTCTACATCTCGAGAAGATTAGGTCATCTCCATATCTCAAGCAAATTTGGTCATACTCCATACACGAGGGCCAAGTCCGGATTGATAGAGGTTGTAGGGTTAGTGATGAACGCTGTAGGCATCTGAAACGGCTTAGCGACAGCTACCATCTTGTCATCGCAACCGCCTCACCGCACCGGCTCACCGTGCCTTGCGAAGCACGGAAACGGTTGATAAAAATGCCACTAACAGTCAAACCCATCTATGTTATAACAGTGCCTTAGGCCAGTCAACCTGCGTGATCGACCTAACCACCCAAGTCGCACTACGACCGCTTTGTACGAAGCACGGGTATCTTTCTATATCCCGAGAAGATTAGGCTATACTCTACACACGTGAGCTAAGTATAGAGATATGGAGCTGGTATGGCAAATGCCGCTGTCACCAATTTCCAAGCCATCTATAAGCCATCTGTATGTCAAACACGGCTTACCGACTGCCATCTAGTATAGCAAACAGCGCCAGTTGCTTAATGTCTTGCGAAAGAAGTAGTAATCTTATACTAACATTTATAAATGTGTAATGTTGGATGGATGGATGGATCTTTGTTATTGAATCACGCCATGATCTCAAATCTATGATCTATCCGACCGATTTCGGTCATGGCGACCACTTCGACTCCTAGTCGGTTTGCCGCGCGTGCGCTCGAAGATCACGCCATAACAGCTGAACGGATCGGAATGAAATTTGGTAAATAGACAAATTAGGACCTGAATTAACATACTCTTGTAGGCTACTTTTTATCCCGAGTTCTTGAGTAGTTTCCATGGGATAGCTGTTAACTCTCTCTTTTTTGTTAATTACGAGAGTGAGTACGCACTATTTGTGAAAACGCATCCTCGGCTGCATTGGCACTTACCATCAGGTTAGATGCAGCCAAACGCACTCAATTTTTTTCATAAAAGAAATAAATAAAAATCTGTCACGTCGCAAAGAAAGCGATAGATTGGCGTGATATTTTTCATAGAGATAGTTGTGGGGTTGGAAAGTGACACAGATTAATAATTAGCATTACTACTACTGGGTCTATAATATAGCGTCCACACACATCGACACCAAGGTCATATACTGAAGGCCGCTATTCCTACCAATGCTGCGGTAGTTTTTGCTACAGGACGCTTGTCCTGGTACTCTGCAAAACGAGTCCCTAATGGAAGCGACGTGGTAGTCACCACTCAGTTGCTCGTTGAAAGAAAGTCTAAAATTTAAACTAGTTTCAATGTTGATTTCAGGACAAAAATGGTGACATTAGCTTCAACCTCAGCGTGATAACGCACCACCGACGCTCTTCCCCCAATAAAAGGCTGGTTGGATTGTTCCCTTCCACTGAGGTGGCAGGGTACTGGGGTGATTATAGAGGCTGCGATACCCCGATGTGGGCTTTTGATGATTTGGTGGATAATATTGCGAGGACCCATGAGGTTTGTTGTTAAAGGGACTACAAACCTATATGTTATGGTGTGGCACTAACCTTGATCAAATGGGATAAACGTCATGGTCATCATCATCATACATCCGTGATCCAATGGGATACATCAACCGAATGACGTTGACTGCTGAACAAAGGCCAAAAAAGGACTCTCGCAAGGTTTTCCACAACGGTTAGTTCTGGGCTGCCTGCATCAAAAGGCTTCCTGCGGCTTTCACCAGATCGTCGGTCCACCGAGTGGGAGGCCTACTTACGCTACTCCTTCCGGTGCACGGGCGATACTCGAGAACGTTACTGCCCCAATGGCCATCTGTTGTACGTGCTATGTACTTCACCCACTGCTACTTAAGTTTAGCGATTCTGTCAGCTATGTCGGTTACCTTGAATCTTCTCCGGATCTTCCTTTCCATTTTTGATTTGATCACGTAGACAAACACCGAGCATAGCTCTCTCCATGGTAAAACACTGTGGTACTTGCCTCTTATTTAGGACTATCTGTACTTACTTCCCTATTCTTCTTCTGCTCTATGTAATCACTTTTTTTAGTCAATAGAAATCTCTTAACACTTAATAATAATGCATTAAACGCGCCGTTTGTCAGTGACGTAAGAACTAAGAAGCGTCGGTGGCGCAACGGTTAGTGCCGCTACCTCTTGCCTGACAGATCGAATCCTGCCACATACCAATTTGTTTTCGAATTTCAATTTCATAATTTATGTATACGTTTATCCGAAGCTCTTACGGTGAAGGAAAACATCGTGAGGAAACCTGCAGACGCCTGCGAAGAAACTCGAAGGTTGTGTGTGAAGTCGAACAATCCGCACTGGGCCCGCGTGCTCGACTAAAACCCGGTCGCCCTAATTCAGGGTAGGCTCGAGCCCCTCGATGGGGTCGTATATGAGCTGATATGGTGAAATGCGCCGTTGAAGTATATTTTAGCAGAAACACTCATATCTTGATCTGCAAGTAAATGACTCAATATCAATTAATTCCAGAATATCGACGTAGTCTACTACTTAGGAGACTCCGTAGATCACGGTGTCTGGCAGACATCCAAGGACTTGATCCTTGAGGTCAACGAGTATATCGTCACGAAGCTCAGAGACAAGTTCGGTGATGATGTACCCGTGATGCCTGCTGTCGGAAACCATGACGCTCACCCTTCGAATCAGTAAGTTTCGTGAAAGTTGAAAGAGATAATAAAATTGGTGTACCTGTAGGATCCCGTGAACTGGGACTGAAACTAAACAACTTTCCCCAAGGAACCCATAGTCTTTTAAAAAGAACGGTATAGTACAAATCGATCAGCAGTTTCATCTGTCAGGTGAACTCGAAGTTGAGGTGCCGAAGTCCACCATGTATGGATTGGAATAGCGTTGCCAGGCGTCCGGATACAACCGGACAGGGTTAGGCTTTTTGGATGCATGTCCGGCTATTATCAGGCTTTTTAGGTTAAATGATTTTACCAGTCACCTGGACATTCGGGTGAGCGATGTCGTATTTATGAGTTAGGCGTGTCTAAAGCGGGCTTTAATAATTTAGAGAGTTTGGCTTTTTAAACCAAAAGTCTGACTAAACTTGCAGGTATGTCCGGCTATTTAGTTTTAAAACCTGGCAACCCTAGATTGGAATGACCTAAATAAGGTTTTTCTCAAACATATAGGGCGTGAAAGCTTCTAATGAAGAATTGAAATGGTTCCCGTAGTCGTGATATCGAGCCCAGACACAATAGTTAAACAATAGACGGTTAACTGCGGTATTGGAGCGGTTAAAGGCGTCTAAAAAGTGGTATGTTTCGTAGTGTAACAGATGCTTACAGTTTCTTCTCTTGGAACCGTCAGCCCTTTTTCCACGTTTTACATTAGAAAAATTACAAAGTAAGAGTGCTATACGTTCTGTTTTTTTCCAGGTTCGCACCTGCCTCAGTGAGTGGAAACATGAGCAGCTCGTGGTTCTACGAGACCCTGGCTCATCAGTGGGGTTATTATCTCAACGATGATGCCGTTGCCTCCTTGAGGATCAGGGGAGGGTATTCCCAGAGGATCCGACCAGGGTTGAGGGTTATATCAATCAATAACAACGTTGCTTTCAACCATAATTGGTAAGTTCTGTTCAAGGCCTTACAACATCATTGCTTAATGTGGCAGTTAACAGTTCAACACATGGGATCGAAATACACAATCCCAACCCACCTTTGCTGGCATCGCAATATACACAGAAACTAAAGTGGCCATTCTTGAGTGGCGAACGCGCACCGGAAGATGTAACTTAGGAATGCATCCCACAACGATGATCTGGTGAACGTCGCGGGAAGCCGCTGGATGCGGACAGAGCAGGACCAGTCGTCGTGGATAACTTTAGGGGAGGCCTTTGTCCAGCAGTGGACGTCTTTTAGCTAATATGATGATGATACACAGAAAAGCGAATTACGTCGTAATTTAGGCTTACTAGAAATATTGGGAATTATTCCAGTATCACCCATAGTTCCAAAGGCCTCTTTGTAAGTACTTAATCAAAATGACTCTTAAAATAAAACAATGCCAAGGTTACTATTAGGAAAAATACTCAATACTCTTAAATCTCGGAGTCTGTAAAAATTTTTGGAGAACTTTAATATGGGACTCTTCAAGGTGAGAGTGAATAGGCATTTTTGGATTGCGTGTTCCACCTTCGTTTCTATATCTATGGTCGCTTAAAATCAGGTTAGAGTGAGGTTAAACGCTCCTAAATCTATGATTAGAATTAAATGTTACAACCTTAATACTCTCAATGTACTTGAATATATATTATTTTACACCGCTGGCTCTAGCCCTTTAAGTCTTATGAAGATTTAAAAAGCTTAATTTATCAGGTGGCTAATCTACAATCCACAAGATCAGAAGACCCATCTGGACTTCTTAATTCAAGAGCTGTATAAAGCCGAGAGAGCTGGTGATAAGGTTCACCTACTGCTGCACGTTCCGGCTGGCTCCCGGGAGCTCAGCACCTCTTGGAATCGGGAGTACGCTAGGATTATCAAGAGGTATCTAATTTTGTTGCTGCACTTGTTAGCGTTCGGGAAGCTTCGCAATATCTTCACTTCCCATAATATATACCGCAGTGTCTCAAGACTAAGGTCTTCGACAGTGATGACTTACGGAACTGTGACAAGGTCCGACCCAGTAGTGGGGACGTTATGGGTTGCTTTGTTACCGATATGTCGGAGCGCAAAGATGTGGCGCCACCTATGCATGCGTCGAAGTGCCGTGTGTTTTGTCTTGAAACATCAAGTGGTTAGCTAGGTTAGTAATAATAGGTCATCTCTGGCCAGGGTGTGGTCAGTGCGAGGCTGGAACCCAGTTTTAGTTGGTAGTGTTGGTAATTTTTTGTTTAGCCAATCAGAATCGTTAAGATTAAAGAATCAATGAATGACAATGCAGCCAACCTTCGGAGGCTACGATAGAGGCACCAATTATGTTACGAGCACTTTTTGATCGAGCAACTGAACTGTCAACTTGGGAACTTAGCCCCACAGTGGTCCCGTAGTAGGTCATAGGACTCGAATGGCAATGATTGAGCTAAGCCATGATATCTGACTCAGTTATCCACTAATTGTCATACTACCTGAGGGCATAAAAGGTTTTGCAATCTATTGTTCGCAACATTTGTTTTTCGGTATCGGAAGTGAAAACATCTAATTAGTTAACAACAAGCGCTAATTAGCCCAAAACGCGACGCGTGTGTTCAAGTTCCAACTTGTCTATGACCTGTTATTTTGCAATGGACATTCAAGTTACAGGTATGTATTATGAATTTACTTTACTATTTTGCATTTTCATTCTACTATTTTTTTTTAAATAGAGTGCTACGCCGCAGCATTTATTACGTATTTATTGCTACATTTTTTTTCATGTTGAAGCTTTTACTTATGTTCGTACCTACTTTTTAACCATTGAGTATGGTATAAAAATGTAGCTTAAAATCTCTACTACTACGATTTAAAAAAAGCATTTGCGGCATGCTGCAGCTGTAAGGCGCAGCCAGGGTCTACGCCACGCGCCTGCGCACGTAGAACTTGCTACGAAATATGTATTTGTAATTTGATCCGCATTTAACTGTTTTTTGTTTTGTTTAAGGTAATAGTATTAAGTGTTTTTTTCAAAATAATGCTTGTACTAGATACTTGGCTATCTATTAAGGACAGGAAATCCGACCTGGAGCGGTGGCGTCCAGTTTTTCAAGCCCTGATACAGATGCTGCCTGATGTTGAGAATTTGATTGCTGATGACTCTGAAAAAAGAGTTGGAAATCTTTGTACAAGATTTGTAGCTAATTGGAAACAGATTGTCAACAGGTGATCTTTCGGAAGAGGCCGCCAAATCTTGTAATAAGTTAGTTAAGCAGTTTAGGCGGACAACACGAGGACAATGTCCCGGGTTGTCACAAACACCGACTTGATACATAGATTCTTCTTAATTCGGATCCTTATATAATTTCTGATTTAAGAAGGTTACCACGGAATAAGATGTTTATTCTATCAAAATTTGTTGTCGGTATAGAATACAGTTATAATAAATAATGGATTTACATTATTTTAGATATAGCTCCTAATATGTAACTATTAATATGTAAATGATATATTTTTTATCCATTTATTTATTTGTAGTTAGGTAATTATTGAGTATTTACTTTATTTTTAATATAAAATTGTGAATATTTAAGTTTATTAGTTATTAAGTTCCAATTCTTTTCTTGTATTGTAGTAAGTATTTTGCCAAATAAAATAAATGCATTATATTTTCGAATAAAACTAATTAACACTGATTTGGTTTATTTTATTTTATTATAATGTAAAGTATTACAAAAAATCATAATAATAATAATTAGTATAGATAACGACAGTCATTACCTTCGCGAAACCCTATGACCGCCTTTCTTAGGACGCGGAACCACCCCCGTGCCGAACTCATCGCATATTATAAAATAATCTGTTTCAATTCGAATTTTCCTGAAGCCTCGTGTTGTAAACGTGTGTGAATACTAAATAAGCACTCCAAAACTTCTCAAAGACGAGTTTGTTTCTGAGATCCGGCCAAAACTCTTCTGATGCTACGAGAGATTATTGTGATACTGATAGCTTTGATATTCGAAGGTACTCTGCAGGTGCCTGGTACTTAACTTGTCCCGCTATCATTTGTAATCATCATATCAGCTCATATATACGTAAGTACGTCCTTATCGAGGGGCTTGAGCCTACCTTGAATTAGGGCAATCGGGCCTTAATTGACCAAGCGCCGCGGGCCCAATGCGTGTTATATATGACAGACTAGCTGTTTCCTGCGGTTTCACCCGCGTGGACAATGTTTATATGAAAAAAAATAGTCTATGTGTTAATCCAGGTCCTAATCTGTCTACTTACCAAATTTCAGCCAGATCCCTCAGTAGTTTTGCGTGAAGAAGTAACAAACATACACACTCACAAACTTTCGCCTTTATAATATTAGTGTGATTTATTTATTTTATTTATTTACACTAATAGTAAACCAAAAACAATTTTGTAAAGCTTATACATAAGGATATTATATATAGTGTACAGCAGGCAGTCTTATTGCTTAAAACAATCTCTTCCAGACGGTAGCCTTCCAGACGGTTGGAACATCTATTGATAGGATTTAAAGATTTCGTTCTACATTAGCCAGCTATTTAATTCTCACGGAAAGCAAGTTATTCTTAATGGTGTCCAGGTTTTCCTCAACAATAGCGGCAGAGTTCAATGGACACTCTCATGGAGACAGCTTCAAGGTTTATCAAAATGAGCATGGGATCCCGAGCAACGTGGCCTGGTCTGCCGGTGGAATCACACCTTACACGGACAAAAACATGAACTACAAGATAGTTCTTGTTGATAAAACTTCATTTGTAAGTCGCTTCTAATATATAAACTAGGTGCAATAAAAAAAATCGAAATATGTGCTGGGACACAGTAAATAAATAAATAAATATTCTGGGACAAATACATATGGTCATCTGGCCCCAAAGTAGGATTCCCTGTGTTATGAGAACCAGAGACTGATATAAATACATATAAACGTTATAATACATACTTAAATAGAAATTTAACACCCAGACACACAGCAAACAAATCTGCTCATCACACAATGTTTCCCCTGGGTGGGAATCGAACCCACAACCCTCGGATCAGTTGTAAAGAGCACTAACCACTGAGCCACCGAGTCAGTCAAAAGTAGTAGAAGTGAAACTTCAACGGACAAGTGGAAAAACAAATCGTAACGCTTTTTCGTGACACGTAACGCGTTTTCGTGACACGTAACGCTTTTTCGTGACAGAAAAAATCCTAATACGGGGAGGTCTATATAGAAGTTTCACTTCAAAAATCTAAATGGCCGCCCAAAGGGAATTTGCTCTTATTTGGCTGTTCAATTGGAATCCTCAGTATTTCAGTCGGAAGGAAGATGTCTTACACATAGGGTAAAACCCGGGTAGTTGCCACACTTTTTGAAAACACTCTATGTCTCTCAGTACAGAAAGCAAAAAATTTACTTGTAAAAATGGCCGGTACTTAAATTTTTTACCTAGAAATTTATGAAGAGTAAAAAACATTATCTTTAATATTTCCATAGTATTAGTGGTTTTTATGAATATCTATATTTTGGGACATCTATCCCACTTATGAGATAGTTGCCTTATCATTATCATCATCATATCAGCCGACGGACGTCCACTGCTGGACATAGGCCTGCCCCGAGGATTTCCATGACGACAATTCTGCGCTGCCCGCATCCAGCGGCTTCCCGAGACCTTCACCAGGTCATCGGTTCACCGAGTGGGAGGCCTACCTACGCTACGTTTTCCGGAGCGCGGTCGCCACTCGAGAACTTTACTGCCCCAACGGCCATCTGTTCTACGATATGTGCCCCGCCCATTGACACTTAAGTTTAGCAATTCTGATAGCTGTCGGTTACTTTGGTTCTCCTACGGATCTCCTCGTTTCTGATTTGATCACGCAGAGAAACTCCGAGCATAGCACGACGATGATGATGATCCCACTTATGAGATAGTTGCCTTATGCATGTAATTTACGTTTAGGATAGATGTGCCGCTGAGAAACAGGACATCTATCCTGCAAAAACTTTTATCGCATTTTGCCTTTCCATGCAATCGCAGAGGGACATGAGACATCGTCAACTTAGTAGTAGTTGGAGAGTCTTTCGATAGATTAATAAAATAGCATGCGAATTATCCGAGAAACTACAGTAATTATAATCGTGACAACTATACCCCTGGGGCAACTATCTTGGTTTTACCCTAGACCTTCACTCAGCGTGATCCTGACCCAAATCACTTATACGGCCGATATCTTACGGAAGAATTAGAATCAGAATAATGGCAAGAATACTATGTATTAGTCATAAATATACAGATCTTAAAAAGTACAATGCCAGTATACGTTTTATGAAGACGTGCAAATGTAAAACAAAGAAAAATAAAATGTTTATCATCATATCAGCTCATATACGCCCCTACCACAAAACAGATTTGTGCCCCTACCTAGGGGCTCGAGCCTACCCTGAGTTAGGGCGATCGGGCCTCAGTCGACCACGCGGGCCCAGTGCGATGTTGACCACCATGACCTCCTGGTAAAAAGCGAAAGGATATAAACCATTACTCCAAGGAGACGAATAACTGTTGATGATCAGTGGGTTCAGCCAGTTACAAGACATAGACAACAATTCTTTTCGGCGCCGAAAAAGTATGTACAAAACATAAAATGAAACAAAAATAATATAATTATATATTATTATTAAAAGAAAATTAATAATAATATAGGCAGCTAAATAAAAATACTAAACTAGTCATCATATCAGCCGAAAAACCTCCACTGCTGGACAAAGGCCTCCCACAAGGATTTCCACGACGACCGGTCCTGCGCTCCCCGCATACATCGGCTTCCCGCGATCTTCGCCGCAAACTAGTAAAACTAAACCACAGATTAGATACTAGTTACTTCGTAAAAACGTATACTAAATTAAAAGTAAACATTTCGTAAACTAAACTAGTAAAAAACTTAAATGAAACAGAAAGCGGCGCGGGCGCAGTGTCTGTGGGTGCAGAATACTGCATAAGGAAGTCGTTTAGAAGGAATCATCATAACATAAGTATTAATATGGAGCGTCGGTGGCGTAACGGCTAGGGCCGCCGCCTCCTGTCCGGGAGGTCGTGGTTCGAATCCTGCCACGTACCAATGTGATTTCGAATTAAGATTTCATATGTACGTTTATCCGACGCTCTTACGGTGAAGGAAAACATCGTGAGGAAACCTGCACACGCCTGCGGAGAAACTGGGCCCGCGCGGTCGACTAAGGCCCGACCGCCCTAATTCAGGGTAGGCTCGAGCCCCTCGGTGGGGACGTATGTGAGCTGATATGATGACTAACCATTAAGTACACACTATTAATGTGGCAGTGGACGGGGTCCATAAGTTTGTAGAATATATACAAGTATAGTTCTCGATTGGCGATTGGTTGATGATATCAGCTCATATACGTCTCCACCGTGGGGCTCGAGCCTACCCTGAATTAGGGCGATTGGTTACTAATCAGGAAGAGCCCCATATATTTGATAATCAGTGAAAGAGTCAGTTACAAAATTCTCTCTCTCTTCGTGATGTTTCGTAGCACAGATGACCGTGGGGGTAGAAAAGTTCTCAAGTGGCGACCACACACTGGAAGATATAGCGCAGGCAGGCCTTCTACTCGGTGGATCGACGACGTCACGGAAAGCCGCTGGATACGGGCAGCGCAGGATCGGACGTTGTTGTAGAAATCTTTGGGGAGGCCTTTGTCAAGCAGTGGACGTCTTTCGGCTGGTATGATGACTAATAATGAGGTTTTTATGGTTCCGTACCTCAAAAGGTAAAAACGGAACTATTATAGGATGACTCGTGTGTCTGTCCGCCTGTCTGTCACAGCCAAGTTGCTCGGAAACTACTGGACCGTTTCAGTTGAAATTTTCCAATGTAAATTAAAACATATATGTAAATCGGCGTCCCAAAGACGGACATGTAATGTAAATAAATGAATTTTAAACATGGGGGCCACTCTTGGGGAGTAAATTAGAAATTTTTGTAAACAAGATTTATAGTATTGTGTGATATAATAAATGAAAGGGCTTGTTGTGAGAATTTAAAATATATTTATTCTAATAATTTTGAAGTTATTTAAGAACAGAGGCGAAAATAGACCATTCCCCCCCTATCTCCGAAACTAATAGGCCTAAAATATTGTAAAAATCACAGTATATGAGGTTAAATGCATAGATTACAGGGAAATCTATGAGAAAATCTGAAGTTCTTTCGTTCCCATAGGAAAAACTAATTCTTATTCTTCTTTTCGAATCGATGGTTTAAATATTGACACTTAGTTATTTTATATCTTATTGGCCCAATAGGTAGCCACGCGTATGCCATTATCAGTGGCCCCCCAGAGGTCTACCATTGTGCCGGTGTCCGGGCACTCGGGGCAAGCCAATAAATGCGTCACAGTTTGTGGGCTGACTCCACATGGGCACTCTTCTCCGTCATAGAAACCCCAGCGACACACGTTTTCCCTACATCGGCCAACGCTACTTAGGTGGTTTAAAGGTTTCCGTAAATTATAAGTTCATAACCCCAATTTCAGAGCCCGTTGAACATAGCAACCTACACCTACAACCTGACGGAAGCAAATCAAAACCCTGGCATCAAGCCGCGCTGGTTCAAACTCTACGACATGAGAACAACGTATGGTCTACCGAACTTGCATCCAACTACTATGGGCACCCTGGTCAGGTCCATGGCGTCGGGCAGCAAGGAGCTGTTGGAGATCTACATATTTTTACAATCTAAGGGCAGATATGCTGAGTAAGTGGCTTTAATTACCTACTAGCTTTTACCCGCGGCTTTGCCCGCGTGGACATCGTTTTTATGACCGACTTTTTTTATGGCGGACATGAGTCTTCCTCAGATCCCTCAAAAACGATATCGGGCTATTCTGATTAGAAGTTTATGTCACTTCCCACCCCCTTAACCAATTCTATACAAAAAACCACTTCAGTCCGTAGCTCCGTTGCGACGCTGACGTGCGTGAGCGCGGAAATAAGTTTTCCCCAGATCCCTCGGAAACCATGTCAGGATATGCTAATTATTAAATTATGTCATTTCCCACTCCCTCAGCCATCTCTGTGCAAAAAAATCACCTGCATCGGAGTATACTATTTTCACGGTATAAAAAGTAGCCTATGTCCTTCCCGCACAGGCTACCTGCATGTTAAATTTCATCAAGATTGGTTAAGGTGTTGAAGCGTGAAAAGGTAACAAACAAACACATTTTCACATAACGTATACAAGATGTTTTTTAACACAGAGCAAGCCGTTAAGGGTGGGCACTACTCATGAAATTAAACCAATTTTCCCCATGAAACCCATACCGAATTCGCAATTATTTTTTTAGACTTTTAATAGAAATCGATCATTCCGATTAGCAAACTTTGCATGGAGAGTCAATTTTTTTTTGCGATATTATTGTGGCTTTCATGGGGAAAGTTGTTCAATTTCATGAGTAGAGCCCACATTTAAAGGCTTGCTCGGTGTTAAGAAAACACCCTGTTTAAGATCCATCGGGAGCCGAGTCATCGGGTTGAGGGGAGCGATGGATGACTCTCGCGTTATGTTCGTGAACGAGTGCTGTCCGTGTGAACTGGCCTACTCTTGTCAAAGGCATTAATGTCATTCAATGATTTTTATGTATAACTTCTCGTGTCATATTGTTTTCATGCTCTAATGACATAATTTGTTTTACATTAATGATTGTATTTTGACGTTATTAACTAATGATTGCTTATCTTTTTATTTTTCTTAAATGACATTATGAAAAATAAAAAGATAAGCAATCTTTCTGATACACTCTTTCTGATAAACGTTAAACAGTAATTACATATACATAAGTATATGTAATTACTGTTTTATGTCTATCAGAAAGAGTGTAATTTGTTCTTTATTTTGAATAAACAACTTGAATCTTGAACCATTGATTCTTTTTTCATAAGTTTCACCGTAAGAGCATCGCATAAACGTACATATCTATTTATCTATATTCTATATTAATATAATAAAACTGTAACGGGGCCGTGTCTGTACCTACATGAAATATTTTTGGAAAATAATAACTGTGGTGGACATTACTAACGATACAGAGGCCAAAACAACAACTTTTGGAATTTTTGTTTGTCTGTCTGTCTGTATGTTCGCGCATCACGCAAAAACTACCAGGCCGATTTTGATGAAATTTTGTATGGTGGTTCCTTATAGCCCGGGTTAACATATAGGATACTTTTTATCCCAGAAAATTCAAGAGATCCCGCGGGAAAATCAAAAGTATTCATTTATAGTATGGCTCACCTCGCAAATGTGGCTTGAGCTATTACAATCAAATTTTACACGTTTATACCCTTATCGCGAACTAAAACTGGGACATTGTGAATCCCAAAAAAAATAAGGGTTCCTGCAGGAATGCAAAAAAATTGTATGTTTAGAATGGCTCAACGTAACAATATGAAACCATTACATTGGGATGGGGTGTTTTGAACATCATTGTATAGCCGGGTATTCTTTATCCCGGAAAACTAAAGAGGTCCCGTGGGAAATTATCTATCGATACTTACAATAATAAATATAGAGTACTTTTTCAACATATAAGCTACACATACCACACATTATAATCATAGCAGCAAAATGTCAATAGATGGCACTGCAGGAATAATAAAACGCGCTTAAGTTGTGTTAAAACATTAAAATATTATTTCATACGTTTGAGTGGATTTCTTTTATGTATTTTTCAGCATACGCTTTTTACACAACTCTCTGGAACTGGCACGTAGCGATGTGTTTCATAGACGAACAGATAGGTATTTTTTTATAGATTGCAATCGTGTAAAAAAATTAAAAACACATAAATCGAGTTTAGCTTCTTTTAACAGGAGGCACAGATATGGGAACTCTTATGACGGCGACTATTTGCGTGTGACAGTTGCTCTCCGCCTGCAATATCAATATCTGTGAACCTGATCAATGTATTTGCGGGTCCACGGTGGTGGCAATTAGCCATCACTCACTGAGTTGCGGTCGTTGTTTGTGAAGATTCCCACGTCACCAATTCCTTAATGACCTCACTCGGAGGGCACTGGTATCGGCCAGACGGAATATTCCATCTTTGATGCAGCCACTGGGCTTTAGTCGATGTGATGGCAAAAGGCCGGAGGGTTTAAACAGGTTTTAAAATAGTTATAAAAGCGTCCACGCGAGCGAAGCCGCAGGCAAAAGCTAGTGAAATCTAAATTCAAAATCACAGTGGTACATGGTAGGATTCGAACCACGACCTACCGGGCAGGAGGCGGCGACCCTAGCCGTTACGCCACCGACGCTCGTTTCATAGTTTATTTTTGATGCTGTCAAGTACCTAGAGCGTCGGTGGCGTAACGGCTAGGGCCGCTGCCTCCTGTCCGGCAGGTCGTGGTTCGAATCCTGCCACGCATCAATGTGTTTTCGAATTTCGATTTCATGTGTACGTTTATCCGACGCTCTTACTGTGAAGGAAAACATCGTAAGCAAACCTGCACACGCCTGCAAAGAAACTCGAAGGTTGTGTGTGAAGTCGACCAACTCGCACTGGGCCCGCGTGGCCCGATCACCGTAATTCAGGGTAGGCTCGAACCCCTAGGTAGAGACGTTTATGAGCTGATGTGATGATGATGACGTACCCAATAATCATACTATTCTTATACAAGAACGATCATTTCTACAGTGCCTACTATTTTTACAGGAATTCCGACTGTGACAAGGACTGCAAATTGAATACGCTGTGCGACATAGTTTCAACGGAACCCGAAAGTGTGAGGACGTGTACAGAAATCGTTGAAGTGTACAATGCTAATGTGATGGAAAGAGAAGGCGTTATACTGTCGTCCTTATCGGACGTGTGGGATGGATTGAGGTATATGTTTGGGGGAAATAAGTAAAAGTATACTAAAAACTTTTTTTTAATTTTAAATAAAGGATTTGTTGTCTTTTGTTAATTTGTCTAAACACTGTTTGAAACTGTTAGTGATTCAACATAGTTAGTTCAATTCTTTTATTTTCTGTTTGAAACTGTTAGTGATTCAACATAGTTAGTTCAATTCTTTTATTATTTTTTTTAAACAAAACTATCTTGTAGCAACAAAAAACCGGCCAAGTGCGAGTCAGACTCGCGCACGACGGGTTCCGTACCATTATCTATAAAAATCACGTTTCTCAAATATTTGTTACATTTAAATTTAAATATTTATTTTTAAATTGAATATATAACTAAATATTCTGTGAATATTTGAAGTGACTCCCTGTTGCCGTTATCAATATGGAGCAAAAAATCACGTTTGCTGCATGGGAGCCCCCTTTAATATTCACGTAATTCTATTTTTTAGTATTTATTGTTAAAGCGGCAACAGAAATACATTATCTGTGAAAATTTCAACTGTCTAGCTATCACGGTTCATGAAATACGACCTGGTGACAGACGGACAGACAGACGGACAGCGAAGTCTCAGTAATAGTATCCCGTTTTTACCCTTTGGGTACGGAACCCTAAAAACCGGCCAAGTGCGACTCGGGGTCACACAAACAGGGTTCCACACCAAAACTTTAACTACCAACAGAACCTCTCGTACATACTTTGCTCTAGGTAAATCATCATATTATCAGCCTAAAGACGTCCAAAGCTGGACAAAGGCCTCTTCCAAGGATTTCCACGACGTCCGGACAGGTCGTCGGTCCACCGTGTGGGAGGCCTGCCCTCGCTACGTCTAGGTATATAGGAGTCTACGTATCTATTCTTTACTTTAATTTTTTTTATTTTTCCTGTGGGAACGGAAGGTCTTTAAAATTTAGGTTTCCCGTTATCTATGCATTCAACCTCATATACTGTGATATTTCAATATTAAAGGCCCTGTAGTTACGGGGGGGGGCGAATGGTAAATTTACGCCCATTTTCTTAGATAACTTCAAGACTATTTATTTTAAAATTTAAAAAATAATATATTTGAGATCCTCACAATAAGGCCTTTCATTAAATATGATACTACTTACTCACTCCGCTGGCTCAACGACCCAAAGTGTGTCCTGGCCTCCGATAAGAGAACTCGCCATTTGTCCCGGTCTTGTGCGGTTTCGCGCCAGTCGTCAGCTTGGAGCTCGCGTAGGTCCGCGTTCACCACAATCGATATCAAGATCACCAAGATCAAGATCGATTATCGGAGAGACGAAAGCTCACAGACTCCGGTGGCTCGGTCACCTAGAGAGAATGGGAGAAGATCGCAATGTGAAGAGAGCCTATCAGGGTCAACCAACAGGTCGACGCCAGGTATCGATGGCGCGATGTGGTGAACGCGGACCATTAAATATGTTAAACAATTATTATTATTATCATTTATTTTTCTGACAACAGAGATCCAGAACCTAAAACTTTTTTTTTAAGAATGTCCTCCATGTTTGAATATCATTGATCTACGTAACGCGTCTGTTTTTGGGTCACCGATTTACAAATGTTGTACCAAATTTCAATTCAATCGGTTCAGTAGTTTCGGAGCAAATTGGCTGTGACAGACCAATTCTGCTACTTTGCCTGGATTTTGAACCTATTTACTGTGTATTTCAAGGAGTTTAAAAACGTAAAGTAGACCTTATTCCTTTACTCAAAGGATTGATATATTTTAAAATGTGCAGTTTTCTTGAATGGCAAGCACTCAAAGTCGTAGGCAAAGTTTTAGCTAAAAGACGCAACTTTGCCTTGTAAGATATCTCAGTAAATACACAATTGCTATTTTCAGTATAATTATTCCGTGCGCATGAAACACCATGCTTAGGGAACGTACCACAGAACAAGTAACAATTGTTAAGGACTTGTTCTGTGGAACGTACCCATATTACGTAAAAAAAAAAAATGGACAGTATGGGTACTTTCCCTTATCCCCGGCAGTCAAATTATTGTCATGTAGATGATATTTATTCTTTACAGCTAATAGGCAAAGTTGTAACAGGTACCAGAAATTTACCATACAAAAAATGTATCGTTAACCGTAGGGTTAAGCCAAAAATCAATAATACATTTAAAATATTTTTATTTACCAAAAACCAAACATCTTAAAGAAATTGACGTTAAATGCGTTATTAGTGTCACCTTCAAGGAGCACATTCATTCCACGATAGACTTCCAATGCATTGAGAAAATGTATCTATATTTTCTTGGCTGTAATTTCTTTTTTTGATTTACCAATGTTTTGGAGGCAATATTATCGTAGGGATCGAAAAGGTAATGGATTGGCCTGTGTTATGATCTGACAGGCCTTAGACTTAAGATTTTTCCATAAACGTTCCGTATGTTGCTCAGTATGAGGTCTATACATGCCTTTTTACGAGTTGGTTCTGTTATATGAATTTCATAGTTATTGGAACTTACGACTCTTTTAAGTTCAGAACAAGCATTCGTTCGTTTTAGTGTGTCTATGTTGAAGTCACCTGTAATGATTATTTATGCCTCGTTTTTCTCTTCAGTTTGTTAATAAGCAACTCTAGATTAGAAAGAAATAATTTTACATTCGACGTTGGTGTTCTGTAGAGGCAAATTACAATGCATTTCAGTTGAGGGAGCTCTACACCACAGCATTCGAACACTAAATCTTGAGACATGTCTTTTACGAAGGTCAGGTCACATGACACTACATTTTGCCTACACAGTATACAAACACCACCCCTTTTTTGATTTGGTCTGCTATATGATGATGCTAAGTAATATTCATCAATGTTTATGTTACTTTTACTGCCTGCTTTGATAAAAGTTAATAAAAAAAAACATAATGTATCGAAACATTTATTTTCTTCCAGCAATTCCTGTAGCGTTTGCTCTAAAAAATCTTTTTTACTAAATAATCTTGCAATATTTTGGTGGAAGATTGAGAATGTATCAACTCTTTCGGGGACGAAAAAAAATTTCAGTTTTATCGTTACGCTCAGGATTCTTTTTGACGACAGGAAAGTAGTAGTCCAGCAATGTTTTCTTTGGTACTATTTTGGATACGATGTTATAAGTACTTTTTCTGTAGGTTTTTTTAGCATTTTTTGAAAATAATATGGTACAGTTCCTTTTTTATACACATATGGCTTATTATTAATAGTCTTCTCTTGAGAACAGACATTACAGTTTTCGTTGATATCTTTATGACTGCGTTTAGTATATGTTAAGTACCTTTTCCTATATTCAATAAAATCGATATGTGTATTAACATTTCGACAACTCTGTCTTAAGTTGCGTCTAACAGTTTTGGATTCACTAGAGAAATCAATGAATTTGCAATGAGTTAATTCATTGCATAATCTTTTAAGAGTATCGTTAAGTTTATTTTCATTGAGGTGCTTATTTTTTATAACACTTAGAAGGATAACGTTTGATTTCTCTAGCTGCTTTAATGTTGCACTTAGGTGGTATACCAGTTGTGTAGGATTGTTATCAGTTTCTCCTATATTCAGTATCACGTAATCATCTGAGGTTACCTGCAATGTGGAACAGAATTTTAGTATTTCTTCTGTCGTGGCAAACGGTTTCGTTATAGATGCAACTTGATATTCCTTGAACTTTGTATTGTATCTGGAGGAGATGAGCTCAACTGCCATCCCTGAGCACTGTTGGCCTCCTACTATGTATATCATCGGCTTATACTTTACATTGCGTTTTTCCTCTGTGGTAGAAATGGTAGGAAATGGGTCCTTTAGATTCTTTTCAAGCTCTTCTATTTTTCTATTGAGTTCTAATATCTCTTTGCGAAGTCTATTACATTTTTCTTGCAAATCACTTTTGTCATTTTCTATTTCAATCTCTTTTTCTAAATTTTCTGTAAATGACAAAGGATTCCATACGCCGGTTGTAGGATGTTGTTTTTGAAGGAGAGTTGTTTGCATTGATTTTGTAATATCAACATTAATTGAACTACTTAAGCTCCAGGAGGTACGTCTTTCCTGAATCATGTTTGATATTTTTTTATCGGCAGATTTACATATTCGTGTTAGGACTTCAACATTCTTTTTCCAACTTAGGCAACTTGACCTATTTACCAGATATCATAAATACGTGCATATATTCACTGTTAGAGGTCAAGTTGTCAATTCATTTTTCGTTTTTCTATACTCGTTAACCCAGCTTGGATTTTATAGTAATGTAACTTATATGCAACACTGACACTAGTTCAAGTTGCCAAGGAACTTTATCGATTTTCATACATTTTTTTTATATTGAATAGGGTTGTCACAAAAACTACGATGCAAATTGTAAATACTATTTAGTGCAGTTTTTATTCAGTCTCAAAAAAATAATTTTCTTAGATCTTATACTTGACAATTGAAATGGAACAAATGAAAACAGTAAATATGTAGAAAATGCCTAAGTACCTACCTATTCGTATCAACCCTAAGTACAGGTCAAGATGGCAAGAAGCTGTCAATGGCAACTTGACCTACCCCAACCAACATGGCCTTCGGAAATATTTCGGCAGATTGTGCTAAAAACGGAAAAGAAGCGTAGTATAATTAGTCTATGGGGTTCTTATCATAACATATTAAAATTGTACTCACTTAAGATAAACCTTTAAAGCTTTAGAGACACCCTATCAAAATGCGTCTTTTGTACATTTGACTTCAAAACTCTATATTCCATTAACCAACAGTGTTACCACATCTAAAAAAAAGAATGTTTGTTTGTTTTTTTTGTTTGTTTGAATGTTGCCAATGATAATCTAAAAAATCTACCACTGTTATTGAAATATATCAAAGTTGTCGTCAATCCGACGAAACGTCATATTTTTCCACTAAAGGTAGGGTACGGGCAAGTTGACTAGCTTTAGAGACACCCTATCAAAATGCGTCTTTTGTACATTTGACTTCAAAACTCTATATTTTATTTACCAACAGTGTTACCACATCTAAAAAAAAAGAATGTTGCCAATGATAATCTAAAAAATCTACCACTGTTATTGAAATATATATCAAAGTTGTCGTCAATCCGACGAAACGTAATATTTTTCCACTAAAGGTAGGGTACGGGCAAGTTGACTAATGATAATGAACGTCAAGTTGCCAGATTTTACGGTACCTTGTTTGTTTGTTTGTGAACTCTTTATTGTGCAACAAAATATACAGTTATAGGTACAGAATAGGAATAACATGAGCAAAGGCGGACTATTAACTCTAAAAAGTATATTTATCTAGCTAGTAACTCCAACAATAAATCTGATACAAAATGAAGTCATGCTGCACAAGGAGCTTAACCTCGTAAGAACCAAGCCAAATAAACAAAATAAGAAAACTACCACCTAACATAATTGAGGTGATGTTTGGAAAAACAACCATAGTCAAAAAAAACTAAAATGAGATTTTGTTATTCTTGATATCTATGGCTAGCTTGATTGATTCCTTACAAAACCCAATATCCTGTTTTTGGAAAAACAACATATGTCCAGAGATATTCAAGGAAATGAAGTCAATGGTAAAAATAAAATAAAAAAAAAGGAAAAAAGAACAACCAATGTCACCACAAGTTTTTGAAAGAACAGCCTATGTCAGTTGACATTGGTTTAAAAAAATTATGGCAACACTCTCCACGTACAGACAAGTTACTGTCAAGCTAACACAGATCTACTAATTCATAGTAGATCTGTGCAAGCTAATGTGTTTCTTTCCCACCGTTTTTATCACAAGCCCAGTGACTTATATATTACTGGCGTACACAAGCCATAATATGTACATTTAATATTATCTACAATTAAAATAACAAATAAACTGCTTATAATTTTGATATTATTAACTGTAAACAGTTTTTATTGCTTCCTGAAAAGTTTACATAAATTGACAATGGATGTTTTTCCAAATAACTCCTCAATTGTTTTCATTTGGTTTTGTTTTAAGTTACACAGCAAATACAAATATGATGTCAGGGGATGTGAATTAATTTGGGGTGGTATATACTTATGTGATTATACGTTGACTGGGCGGTAATGTCATACATATGGTGTAATCAATGCTTGGGCGGTAACTACTAAAGTTTATTATGTGATCACATGATATCATGGGGTCTTACGAGTTTAAACAAACTTTGTATAACCAAGTAACAAACCGCGAGGCCTGAGGCCGAAGCTACGCGTAGGGAGAAGCCCGGAGCGCTTCCTGCGAGCACAGATGCCAAGCTTCAGAAAGTTCACTGACAATTTTAAATATTTAACACTAAAATCGACTCTCTGGCACACCCTGGGCACTTCATACAACGGGCCAGAAATGACATATCAAATAAAACCGGTCAAGTGCGAGTTGAACTCGCGTGGAGAGGGTTCCGTACAATGTCAAAGTCAAATACAAAATATCGCATTTGAAATCATCACAGTAAGATGCGAGTTTTTTTTTTTATTAATAATTTGAGTGTGTTTGGCTGCACCTCACCTGATGGTAAGTGCCGATGCAGCCGAGGATGTAACACGCGAGCTCAAAAAGTGCCTCGTCTTGAAGATTCCTAAATTTTACGAATCGGAGAATACAGACGCCGGAAGGGAATTCCACCCCTTGGCCGTTCGCATGATGAACGAAGAAGCAAAACGCTTCTTGTGTAAAGGTAGAACATTGACGACAAAAGGGTGGAACCGCCCTCCGCACCTGGTCGTCCGATGATGAAATGGAGAGGGGGAGTGAGGTCGTGAAGCTCCAGGACACACTCTCCGAAATGAATCCTGTAGAAAATCGATAGACAGGCGACTTTGTGGAAATGCTTGAGGCTTTGGAGCCTGTTTGATACAAGTTCCTCGTCACCAATGATTCTCCTAGCGCGTCGATCGATAGAATCCAAGGCATATAGCTGGTAACGAGCCGATCCGTCCCACAAGTGAGAGCAGTACTCCAGTCTCCATACGTTAACTACTACTAGCGCCATCTAGTGGTGTTTTAGTAAACTTTTTTTTATAAAAATTTTAGTGCGTTTGCCTGCACCTCACCTGATGATAAGTGCCGATGCAGCCGGGGATGTAACACGCAAGCTCAAAAAGTGGCATTCACTCTCGTCTTGAAGATTCCTAAATAATACGAATCGGGGAATACAGAATACAGGGAATTCCACTCGTTGCCCGTTCGCATAACGAACGAAGAAGCAAAACGCTTCGTGCGTGAAGGTGGAACATCCACGAAAAAGAGGTGGAATCGCCCTCCGCACCTGGTCGTTCGATGATAAAATGAAGAGGGGGAATGAGGTCGTGAAGCTCTAGGACACACTTTCTGAAATGAATCTTGTAGAACACCGATAGACTATTTTCTGTTATGACTAGAACTATTTTCCGTAGGTGAACGTATTATATTGAGTTTACCACTTTTTTTAATTGTCAGAATTCTTATAGGTTTTTCTGTAATCTACAAGCAATGAACTGTATTTTTTATTTTTTTCAAAATTTTAGGCTCATTCGTTTTGGAGAACAGGGGGGGGGGGAGGAATGTTCAATTTTCGTCTTCTTTCATGAATAAAATCAAAACTATATATTTTACAATATAAACAAAAATATATTTAAGATCCTGATAACGAGTCCTTTCATTTGATGTATGACACAATAAGGTTTCCAAAACTTGTATTTTAATTTCCTAATTTGTTCCCCGAAAATATCCCTTAATTAAAAAAAAAATAACTTTGCACATCTGTTTGGGTCATAGGATTACACCATCCTACCAAATTTCACCTGATTTGGTCCAGTAGATTCGAAGCAAATTCGCTTGGACAGACAGACGCACGAGTGATCCTATAAGGTTCCGTTTTTTTTTTTGTACGGAACCTAAAAAGGCATGACGGAACAAACAAAATGGCGGCGAAATCCTATACGTTCGACAACCAAACTGTAACCAATCTGTATCAATCTGGGCAACGAAGGCGTGAGGTCGCAATCTAGAGAGCGGCAGGGAGTGTCCATACTGTATGTTAGTACTAATATACATATATACTTGTCGCTGGCATAGATGTTTTACATTAAAGCAACGGCAGTATGCCCTGACACAGCCCCAGGCGATTTTTACTTTCTCGACGCCGCACTACGATACGTACATACGTAGAGGAAAAAGTTTTCCAATTTTCGTGAAAATGTGTTCTATATTACGTCTATTAACAAATTCCGTCCGTCCGTCCGTCACGCTTGACTCTGGAGGCTAAATTAGTAAGATTGGGACCAAAATCATCGAAACATTATGCGGGGCGATTTTTAAAACTTTATTCGTACCGTCAAACATTTACAAAAAAACTGGATTTTTTTTAACAAAAACGACTCTAACGATTTTGATGAAATTTTGCACGTTGTATGGTTCTCCTACAAATTAAATTGAAATTTGCGATTTACTCACAAATGGTTGGAGCTATGAATTTCCATTTATTACGAATAAGTATGTAGGTATTTGGTTACGAATAAATATTATATATTTAGTCATGCAACATGAATCCATCATAATCTTTGTATATATAAATCTTCTGTCCGTGTGTTAGTCATTGAACTCCTCCTAAACGGCTGGACCGATTTTGATGAAATTTTTTGTGTGTATTCCAGGGGGTTTGAGGATGGTTTAGATTCACAAATCAGCCCGGTAGATGGCGCTGTTAGTGTAGGGTGGAACGAAGTTCGCCGGGACAGCTAGTTATATAAATAAATAGAGTTTAAAAAAACTAAAAAACACGCTTTTAAAGTACATCAGACTAAAACGTAAAAAATAATTCTTAATATAAGTTGAAAATAATAATTTATAAAAAAAATACTAGTATTATCGTGAAAAAGCGTGGGGCGCTCTGTGCCATATTTTTCGTCTATCAAGCAACCCACACTTTTTCACAATAATACTAATATTTTTTGTTTATTATTATTTTCAACTTATATTAAGAATTATGTTTTACTTTTTTACCGACTTCAAAAAGGAGGAGGTGGGTACTAAGTTCGACTGTATATATATATTTTTTAATGTATGTTCACCGATTTTTCCGTCAATTATGGACTGATTTTCAAAATTCTTTTTTTATTCGAAAGAGTATACTCCCGAGGGGGTACCATTGTCACCAAGCCAGGATCTGATGATGGGATCCCAGGGAAATCGAGAGCAACCCTCAAATTACTCATTACGTAGGCACTTATTACGTGATTCATATGTTTTCTAAAGCTATTAAAATACTTGCGTCTGTTAGTCATCATCTCATGTTGATAAGCTAATGAAGGTAAGGTACAACTCCTTAACGGTTAGGAGTTGGAGGAAAATTATTTCAATATTATACATAGATATATACGTAGGTATGCATAGACCGATAGGTTGTATTCTTTCAGGTTATTCAGATGAGCTTATGATGGACGATTAACTCCATAACTTTTATGTTATGGTGTTAAATCGTCCATCATCATCTGCTGA
The DNA here is from genome assembly GCA_947284805.1 of Coleophora flavipennella. NCBI lineage: Eukaryota > Metazoa > Arthropoda > Insecta > Lepidoptera > Coleophoridae > Coleophora > Coleophora flavipennella. Next base: position 5,081,915 of record OX369253.1, read on the forward strand.
GATGATGATGGAAGCCACAGGATTTTGTATCTGTTAATGAAACACATGTATTATGATTTGATAATTCCTATCGGTGAGTAGGTGATTGAGTTGTTAATGTTGTAATAATATTATTTCATACTTTTGAGTGAATTTCATTTTGAAGTCGGTTTTTGGTTTTTTTAAACTTTTATTTTAGTCTGATGTACTTTATAAGCGTGTTTTTTAGTTTTTTTAACCTCTATTTATTTTTTATTTTTTAGTTCAAACTTATGAAATTATTAAATTGTCGCTGATTCTTGATAAGTCTAGGTACAAAGTTTGAATTAAATCTGTCCGTTTAAAGTGGGTTCAAAATCGAGTCCAAAGGAGTCGGTTACATACAAACATACAGGTGATGCTAATAAAAGCGTGATAAAAATAATATGTATATTCAATTTTTGTATGAAAAAAAAAGTATAATGAATAAAATTGTCGAGAAAGTATGGGCTGCCGTCACAGATTTACGCCAGTAATATAGAAGTCATTGGCTGCCGTAGAGTTTATTTCGTTTACTAGTGATTTATAAACCTTTTTCTACGCGGCAGTACCTACTTTCGTCTGCTCCGCTCTTTATTCGTCCAAGACTCCGCTCGGTCGCGCGATTTTAGTATATAGTTTATGGTACTCTGTGGTAAGTTTGGACTTTGTGAGTTAGAGAACGAATTCGAGGGTACCGCAACAACCCACACTTTGTGATAGAACCACCTAGAGTCAAGTAGTAGAACTAAAAACACAGCGCTATTTTGTGCCATCTAGTGACGAGTAGGAGAACTATTTTTAGTTCTAGGGACTTTGGCTAAGTCATCTCCCACAAAGTTTCTTGAAAAAAATAAAGGAAGATCTCCAAAAGATGGCGTCGTCGGTTATTTCCACTGTTATTTCGATTTCTGTGGATATTTGTAAAGCAACTGGTCTGATCATAAAGTTACATAATATAATATAATTTACTCAAAAATGCATGTAATGTGGTCATTATTTTGACAACCTTGTTTGAGCAAAGTCGACCTTGCCGTTCTGTTTCAAGGAGCGGCCGGCAAAGTTTTGCTGGCCGCTCTGACAGGCCGGCAAAACATTGCCAGCCGCTATTTTGACGTTTCAAAGGTTTAATAAATCAAATGCAAATAAATGAAGAAATAATACAGCAGTCAAACACCGCAATATAATTATCGCAAACTATTAGTAATATCAAACCGGGAAGTCGTTGTTTAATTTTAGTGACTGTACTTTTCATAATTGTCATTTTAATTAAATTTCTAGTTAATTAATATATTTTTTTATTTAAATTACTTGCTGGTTTTATTTAAATTAGGTACTTGCATTTTTGAGTAAAGCAGTATACAAGCCTTGGCCCACAATGACTACTTCGCTGGTCACGCTATGATTGCCTCGAGCTTGCCTAGCTACGATCTAGGCCTTCCAGCTTGGCCATCATTGCAGCCCTTGCTGCACGCTGATCGCGCCGTGTCGGCCTGGAGATGCGCTACGCTGCGCTGTCGGCCAGCGCGACCAGCAAAGTAGTCATTATAGAGCGCGACAGTAATGTTATACTAGATAGGTCTGATGATGGAATATAACCTCAGATAGTAAAATTCTATGCATAGAAACCTATACACAGGTGACTGTGATATTCGGCATGATCCCTTCTGATTTACTTGGGTTCGTTCGCAAATCAACTGTTTTCGAGTTACGGCCCATTTCAATTTCAAATTTTGTATGAAATGGTAGATTGTTAATCAAGGGAAGAAAGTGACCCATTTTACTCGAGATATTTCTGGCGCTCGGACGAAGTGAGAGCGCCAATATAGTACGAAGGTGAAATAGGTCATTTCACCCGAGTTATACACTCTAATTTTCATTCCGACTGTGAGGAAATGTATTATTTATATGATATAAAATATTATTTAGATATAAACCTTTAACCAACCTTCGTCCAACCTTTTCGCAATGGCCGCTTGCCACGGCCGACTAGATTGTACCTAATCGAGTTGGTCACGACGTGCATCTGGGTAGCCATGCCGAAATTTGAAAAAAAAAGTGTCATGTTATTAAGGCATTAAGGCGCGCAGCAGAATAGAGTAATGTTTTTAAATTTTAATCTTCTGTAATTGTGAAAAAAATAGACCAACTATAAAATGATTTAATATCAATCTATTGATCGTAATAAACACTTCGTTTGTTGGATAGCTGAGTTTAGATATTTGAAAACCTCTTATTTTAATGTAATTTAATAATATGACGTAACTCAATTATCTTCGACTCCTGGCTGGCATTTAAAAAAATACTTTCCACCCTAGGGATGAAAATACTTTCCACCCTAAGGGATGGAAAAGCAATGTTAAACTAAACTTTCCGCAAAATTAAACTTTCCGAACAGGAGAGATGAAACTCATTGATTGATATCTTCTTGATTTTATAAAAAAAAAATACTATACAGTAAACGAGCAAAATACGAAAAAGTTCATTATTTTATCAGATTTCCAAAAAGTTGTAAAAGTTGCGAAATATCAATTTAATAATAACAACAAATAATGATTTATGTTAAGAAGGTGCATCAAGTCCCATACAAATATCCATAAAAAATGGTTTACATGAGTTTTTAATATCTGAAATTTTACTATGTTTTTCACATTTGAATGAAGTTTATCCGCACGCTTATTTTACGGTGTTCCTTGGTTTAAAAGTATATACAGGTGTAACAAAATAAGTGTAGGTCCGTTGCTGAAATAAACTCTAAAAAATAAACTCTTCATACAAAATGAACAGCTGATCGACCAATTTTGTGCATTTTTGTATGGAGGGTGCATTTTTTGAGAATTGACTATGGGTACCTTGGGGAAAGTGAGTAGAACTAGAACCCCCAGGTTGACGGTTCCTACCCTACACCAATTTTTTACACCTGTATATTAGTACTAACATACGTTTTTGTTTATTATTCGGCTCCTGCCATCATAATGTCTGCATATTCTTCATTTCATTAGTGAATGTCGTCATTGCAACAATAACAAAAGTCAACAAAACTTATAAACAACACTATTGAAATAATTAACAGTAACAAAACTCAACGAAAACAAAAAACAGTAACAAGCTAAGAATCAAGGGCGGGCGCAACAGTGAAGTGACACGTTAGGCTAGGCGGCAGAGACAGTCAAACAAGTAACTATTTAGTAATCTGTGGCAAACCTCGACTAAACTAGAACTAGAACGTCGTCGTCGTCGTCGGTCCAGGTCTAGCTATGCTATGTAAGAAAGAGATAGCAGGCAGATTTCACGCCGAACAAGTCGTGCCATGCTGCCCATGCTGCACTCGTTAACAAAGGTCAACATTTCATATTTTCGTTTACATTTTGTATTTTTTTTACCTCTTTCACACGTGTTATTTACGCAAAAAATGGTTTCAAACCTGAATTTCGAATATCAGCCTAATTTTGCCCTACGTACGCATAAAATTTCGCAAGTTAGTGAAGTTTTCTTAAGACATGTGGCATACTGTTGGAAAGAGAATAGACTAGAGAACTTTTGAGGGAGTTGGAAGATCCCGATCGCTTTTAGTTTTTTTTTTATACTCACGTAAAATTTACTTTTAAGTTCATCTTTACCTCTTCCGAAAATTTTGAGAAAATAAAAAAAACTAAATTGTAACTGTCAGTAATTTTAAGTTTAGTAGCACCATACTACAGTGCACATCAAAATAAAATTTAAACTTTGAGGCTACACCCAATAGTTTTTTTTTTAAATTCAAGTTTAAATGCAAAATTTTGGATTTTCTTTAAAAATTGAAAAAAAAAAATAGGCATAGGAAAGATTATGAGGGCTGAAGGGATAGCTACTGACCTCTCCTATCGGCCAATTCAATTTGACACACGATGCACCAAACACCCTGTATATGGTAACAAATCTCTGGAGAAAAGTACTATACTATACAAGCCTTGGCCACAAGTTGTGGCCAAGGCTTGTATCACAACTAGGCATTGATGGACGAACGTGTAAAGGTGCGCCTATATCTTTATAAATGAAATGAAAAAAAGTTCTAGGCAACAAAGATGCCAAAAATACATTGATATTTTTTACTCAATGTTTAAACGAGAACTCTACGGTGCAATTTGCTGAATATTGATTTTAAATAAAAATCGGCCAAGTGCGAGTCGGACTAGCACTCCGAGGGTTCCGTACCACCACACTTCTCCACACAACTATATAGCATAAGGACAATAATACCTATTAATTCATATTACAAACAAAAGACATTCAGTTCGGACTCCTTAGCGCGAGTACGACTCACACTTGGCCGATTTTTATTATTTGTTGTTTTACTTCAGTATTACAACTATAACCACACCAAGTTTTACGCCTGTTTGTATTACCGTTTTTACGATAGAGCTAAATGAAAAATCCTTCTAAAGACCTATAAAAAACACGTTGTTGTCTGTATTTTTTTTCACTTTTTCAAATTTTTTGTAAGTATGAGCGGCAAGAGATACACATTCTGTGAAAATTTTAAGTTATATTAGGATATCCGTTGGTCACCCGTTGGGTGTACGGAACCCTAAAAAGTACTACCAAACTTGGCTCTACCTTAGATCTCATATATTTTTATAGGAGACTCACGAGACCTGACGAATTTTTACTTAAAAATGTGCTCTTTTAAAAGTGGGATTTTTTTTGCAAGTGCGGGAGTTACTTCTCTTTTTATCCCATTTCCATGTTATCTATAACTATTGCTTACTATAGACCTTATCCCTTAGAACTTAAGGTTTAATATTTTATAAAAGACGCGCAAGCGTACCTTAGAATCGTAGTAAATTTTGTTTCCTCAAATCAAGTTGAAAGAAACGAGACAAAAGAACACCTTTTCTAATACGAACAAACAAATTACTCAATTCATCCTTATAAATCCCATACTACTTTAGGCTTTTCAAATTAGCCGTATTACACAACGTGGCAAACGCGCATTGTAAAGAAAAATAATTCTTCATAGTGCTCACTTAAGGTCACATTTTGTGTGTATAATTTTGACGTGTATTGTGTGTTGTCGTCAGCCATTTTCCATGATGGCCGCCGAGACAAAAGCGACATCTGCAAAGAGTTTAGTGTCATCGCGAACGCGCTCAGCGTCGGACCGTGCGTGTTATCCGACCGTTTTGTTTGCATCCATTGTACCAAGAAAAATGACATAGAAAATTGCCCAGCCTGCCCCATAAATCACGCGAAACCACCCTTTGTTACTAAAAAAGTGTTTAACGTATAAAATCCGAGGAAAATTGCGAAGATTTGTGGTAAAATAGGTAAAACTCACGCCGCCGCAAACAGTGTATCGTGAACTTCGCGAATCGATTTTTAGATGTTATTAATGAAATTACTAAGGTTCTTGTGATGTGAGTGATATTGTTAACTACATAAAGGAAACAGTTTTCTCGCGTTCCTGGTAAATAAATTAGCTGTGGCGTGGCGGACTGGGAATCGATAAAATGTCATAAAAAATGCATATTTCGCCGTCGTTTCATAAAGGATCGGGTCAATACCTACTTGTGTTGTGCTATCGAAGTATAGCTGTTTAATTTTTCCGATTGTTTTTTTTTGTAAACAACTGCAGTGCGTTAGATGGTGTTTAAATACCGTATTAAAAGTGTATACCTACTGTTTATTCAACGGTTTTTTAGTGTTACCTATGTTGTGCACCAGTGATTCCAACGTCTGTCGCTAAAGGTTAGTAAACAAATCAATTTAATTTTCTGTACAACCTGATTTTCATAATTTCAAGTATGTATTTCATTTACAACAACCCCTTTTTGGATCTAGTACCCACTACTATCTTTGAAAAATACAAATGAACACCAATAGAAAATCGTTATGGACAAGATTTTTTTATTATGTATTTTTAAGGCGGCTGCCTAAATACAAATTAAAAATAAATCTTGTCCATTTTGTTTAGATTAGAGTGCTTCGCGTAACCGCTGTTACATTTAAACCGGTTTTCGCTATTTGATGTTTTACCCCACACAAAACATTCAAATATTATTATTAGGTACATACTTCTTTTTATTAAATCCATCAAGAATTTAAAATTTGACGGGCTTCTTTGCATAATTATCCTTTTGCAAAAATTACCCTCCATAGTGACTTGGTAGCAAAATATCCCTTTCTCAAAATTGTATTTTCTAGAAATATCCATGTTTCCATAAAAAATAAATACAAAATCTGAAAAGGTTGGTTTGCTTGAAATTACTTGCATGCTTATTAATTGTTCAAAAGAAGGAAATAAATATAATAAGTATGTACAATTTTTGTATTTATGTTTGTATTCTTAGAACAAACAGCAAAACAACATTTTGAAGAAATAAACCATTTTTCTGAGACTGTTTTTTTTTCATAATTGGTAAGCCCTTGGCATCATCTCACCTGATGGTAAGTGACGATGATGCAAAAGATGGAAGCAGGTTTACAAAGAATCCTCAACGCAATGGAGAACTGGCTATATTCAAACCCGAACACATCAATCAATGTTGTTAACACTGATGTTTGGCGGCGAGACTTAGAGAAGATGATGGTAGCTAGCCAGGCGGGCTTAGAAAATGCCCTACCACCAACCAAACTGAGTCTTAGAAGTTGACCCACCAGGAATCAAACCCGCGACCTCCTGGTGTGAAGCAGATGGACTAATCATTTGTTTGATTCCCGGTGGAGCCTAACTTTGTTAGGCTCTGTTTGGTTGGTGATAGAGCATTTTCTAAGCCCGCCTGGTAGCTACATGTGTTCTGACATGAAGACAAGATAGCCAGTTCCCCACTGCGTTGGGTAATATTGGTATGTCTGCTTCATCTTCGGCATCATCATCATTCATCACTTACCATCAGGTGAGGTAATGCCAAGGACTAGTTTGCCAAAAATGAGAGGATGCAATAGACAGATTGCCAGTTACATATTCATAAATATGGTGACTGGTAAACATCAAACACTGTCCATCCATGGTGGTTACTTGCTAACCACCAATTTTTTTAATAAAAAAATGGGTGGAAAAGTATTTAAAAAAAAACTACAAAAAAAACATATTTTGTAACTTTTTTTCAGATTGGGCACTGAGTAGATAACATTAAAAAAATCAGTATCCACCAAAAGTAACCACCGTGAAGAAAGTAAGTTAACTGGTGATAATACTAATGAAACTGAACAACTTTTGTTCTAAAGAAATCTCAAATTGCAAGTACCTTAAACAAACAAATCTATCAGCTTATAACCAAAGTATGGAAAATCAATTTTTGTTTTATTTAAACAAAATAATGTTCAGGTTTTAATTTAAAAATCACCAGTTAAGAGGACCACATTTTTCATTTTATATATTTATTATTAACTAGCTGTCCCGGCGAACTATGTACCGCCTTACATTACATTACACTGCCCTACACTACCCTACCCTACACTACTCTACCCTACACTACAGTACCCTACCCTACACTACCCTACCCTACCCTACCCTACATACACTACACTACACTACCTTACCCTACACTACCCTACACTACACTACCTTACACTACATTACCCTACCCTACATACACTACCCTACACTACACTACCCAACCCTACCCTACACTACCCTACCCTATACTTTCCTACCCTAAACTACACTACTCTACCCTACACTACACTACCCTACCCTACACTACCCTACCACTACCCTACGCTACACTACCCTACCCTACACTACACTACCCTACCCTACCCTACACTACCCTACCCTACACTACCCTACGTATACACTACACTACCCTACACTACACTACTCTACACTACCCTACACTACCCTACCCTACCCTACTCTACTCTACCCTACCCTACATACACTACACTACACTACCCTACACTACACTACCCTACACTACACTACCCTACACTACACAACCCTACCCTACATAAGAACCTCCTGACAATAACGAACTCGACAAAAAAAGAATTAGCCAAATCGGTCCAGCCGTTCTGGAGATCATCATCATCATCATCATCATATCAGCCGAAGGAAGTCCACTGCTGGACATAGGCCTCCCCCAAGGATCTCCACGACGACCGGTTCTGCGCTGCCCGCATCCAGCGGCTTCCCGCGACCTTCACCAGGTCATCGGTCCACCGAGTGGGAGGCCTGCCTACACTACGCTTTCCGGTGCGTGGTCGCCACTCGAGAACTTTACTGCCCCAACGGCCATCTGTTCTACGAGCAATGTGCCCCGCCCACTGCCACTTAAGTTTAGCAATTCTGAGAGATTGGAGATAACGGAAGGAAAACCCGACTTATTTTTATAGAGTAGATATGTAGGTAAGTTAACAGTATTACAACAAAACATTAAAAATATAGAATTTCACACGTTAAGGACAATAATACAAATAAAATACATAGTATAATAAAAAATAAATATTGATCACTGGAGGCTCTTGTTAAGGACAATAATACAAATAAAATACATAGTATAATAAAAAATAAATATTGATCACTGGAGGCTCTCGGCAACGGATAGGAATCATCTGATTATGCTTTCCATTTGTTTTGTCAAACTTTACTGGCCTATCTTCGAATGAATTCTGATCTAGCATTTGCTTAAAAATAAAATTCACCCATTAGAAATTCTGTTCCTGACACTAAAAGCTGTTTCATCAATAATTGTTAGCACTGAAAATAAATCACTAAATAAAAAAAATATACATATGGTACTTAAGGATAATATAAGTTTCACTACCAATTATTTTGAAGCTTCACTATGCCATAACTATTATACATAGGTAAGTACTGTGCAATTATCATGCTCTGCTAAACACACATAATTAAATCCCTCCCTCTATAACCATCCAGCCGTTCCCCTATGATCTGGTGGCTGTGATCCTGTGTTGTTTGAATGTTTGAATATTTCCATACAATCCAATGGTATAAAAAAATATTTCCATATAATCCAATGGCAAAAAAAAATAGTTTAAATAATTTACAGACATCCCTTCCCCCTATAAAAAAGGAAGATGGTGGTGCGATAGGGGAGAGCAGAGGGGGGAACATTTTACAGGATCCTGGTGTAATTCCGTAAATTTGGAAGATCTATCAGGAGGGCCGGAAGTAGCAAGATGTGTACAAACGCAAGGATTTACAAAATCTAAGCACATCATAGGGGAATTTAAATTTAAAATTATTAAAAATGAACTTTAGTGCCAGCCGAGCAGAATAATTCGAAAACTGATAACACAGGGGAAAATAGATTGAAATATAGGCGATGATTATTATAATAATCATCCGATAATTATCGGCTTTTATATGATAAAAAAAAATTGATTCTTATTTTTGGCTAATATTTTTTTTGTTAAAAATGAAAATGCAATGTAGAAAAATAACCAAATTACTTTCAGTTGTTAAGTGTAAGTCTAATCACGGTTATTAATCAACAATTTAATTTTTTTCCATGTTCGAAGTTTGACGCTTTTCGATACGCCACGAAATGTCAAATCGTGTTCTGATATACTTGGAGAGAACAACTCGAAGCTAGCTTTTAGTCAAAGATAAAATATTACTGTTTTACTTTTCCAAATAATTTTATAATTATAATAAAGATATTATCAAGTTATACAGCGTAACCTGCATAACTGGGATTTCAAGGGACCCAGGATTTTTTATCATTTAAAGAGGATTTTTGTTTACCCATTTTCCCAAATAGGCAGGTTTAAAATGACAGTTGTCTTATTTATAGAGGGTCTTGCTAAGAGAGGTCGAAACATACTGTTTTTCATTTATAGAGGTAAAAACTAAAAATTTTAATAAAAATATATATTTTGTATGTTTTGATATGTACAAACTTTTATTTTTGAAAACAACACAAAACTTATGGCTTAAAAAAATCTACTAATATTGGTTTGAGTTTGAGTGCTACTAGCTTTAAGGTGTTTTTCTATAGTGTAAATTTGATCAAATATGCCAGGATTACCAATGTTTGGCATCTCAAAATATTTATGTAAAGTTTCTAATGCTTTTTCTGCGTCACGCTTTGACACTCTTTCTAAATTCTCTTCACAACTCTCCTCCTCTTCTTCTATTTCTAAGAAGGAAGAAACCTAAATTCTTAATGGTACTGAGAATTTTCATTTTCAAGAAACAAAGCAGGTGTGGAAGAAATTCGACTCTAATGTTTATAAACACGCCTGTGCCCAATCCTGCCCTTGCCTCACTTAAAGAGGCTACTGAGCTTAAAAGTCACAATTATAGAGGTAAATATCGAAGAAATCTAAGATATCAAATCTCAATTACAAAGGTTCAGAAATTCCCAGTAACAGAGGTGTTTGAGTGCAAAAGTGTCGGGACCTCATTGTAATTATCAGTAGTAGAGTTTTATAATTATCAAGACTCTAAGCACCAACAAGCAATGTGTATATAAAAAGAAAAGTCTTGAATCACTCACTGACTCTTCGACGCACTTATATGCAAGGATTTACAAAATTCAAGCACGGAATTTAATGTTAACATTATTAAAAATGATATTTTATTGGTGCTGAGCAAAATAATTCGAAAACGGATCTCAGGGATCATAAGGGAAGCACCTAAGCACTAACAAGCAATATAAACGAAAGTCCTGACTCCCTCACTCACCAACTCCTCAACGCCCAGTTCAAACCTCCTGTACCCAAAAAACTGAACTTTTATACAGAGGTTTTCTTTATGATATAGACAAGGAATAAGCTGGGATTTTTCTAAATTCCCATGGTATAACACATGAAGTCGCGGGCATGACAATGTCTGTCAGGTTCAGCTAGTAAATGATAAAATTGATAAATAATAAATCAGTCTGCATGGAATACTTAGCTAGACTATAATCAAGCAGATAACATCACCATCGCGTGAATTCAATGTTTTTATCATTACCAACAATCATTTGGCTGTTTGTTTATTCTACAATTTATACTATTACAAGAAAAATGGCCAAGTGTGTGTTGGACCACATGCAAAGGAGAGTTCAATAAATAAATGTATATTTTAAAAACAAATGTTTAAGTAAAACATTTTAAATAGAAAATCTATGAATTTTTTACAAATCCAACTGCAAATTAGATAGATTGACTATTACCCCTAAAAATTTTTTTTAAAATTCTAATAAGTACTTAAATGATTAAATTGATAATATTGATAAGCCCCACTATATCCAATTCTTTTTAGATTTCCTGAAATAGCGTTTTAGTGGTAGGGGGTGGGGGGAACTATTATCAAACACACCACTTTAAAACATCATATAAGTATTAAATGAATCATTTATCGGAAAAAATATCTTAGCAAACAAACCATGGTAGTTTTGAAAGACCAATTCAATGATAGGTACTAAACACGATAAGGGTTAGTGAACAAAAAATAATTTTAGTTTTTGAATTACCTATTCAACCATACTACACACGATAGGTTTAGTGAAAATGATTTTTACCAAATTTTATTCTTATGTTTAAAGCGGTCACAAATTTTTATAACATACCAAATTTTTGATTTACAGCTATAATAGTCTGAGAACAACGGCTGTGACATACCGACGGACCAACGGACATAGCGAAGCTGTAGGGGTTCCTAATTTGACTACGAAACCCTAAAACTAGCCAAGTGCGAATCGGACTTGCGTACGAAACGCTTAAAACATAAACGAATCAGCAATTGCATTGAAAGACGAACTTAACTTAGCGATGGAAATAAAATTTATTCCCCCATACAATATGTGAGACTACAACTTTTTTCCTTTACTTGTGCTGTGAGACTTTGCTTCTTGCCAAACATAATTCTAGGTCAATGAGAGGTAGCCTCTGTAAGTTTTGATGAGTTAGTTTGCGGATATCAAAAAAATGCGACATAAATGGCCTTATCTTTTGTTTGCCTTGGCTTAGGAGCTCTATACCGAGTCAATTCGATATCCACGGGGGTAAAGACGCAGGCAACTGCTTGTTCATTATTTTATTTTATTTTCTTAAGAAACAAACAGTCGCAAACAAAAATAGTAACAAATAAACTTATCAAACAGATTTATAATAAGTAACACATGGTAATTTAAGTAAGTTTCATGAAAATTGGATAACTTGAGGTTTTAAAGTCGTAAATCGCGAAAATTTGCGTTATGATATGACAGTCTAACGCAGTGTAGGATCAATCTAAATTCTCATTGAAAAAAATATATGGAAAAAGTTTAATAGTCCGGCCCGTGGTGTGAAGCATCTCCAAAAACGTTCTCTTAAACTTTTATTTAATTTTAGACTTGGTGAAGTACCTATATTATTTATTTCATTCTATTATTGTAAATAAATGAAATACTGTAGTCAAATTATATAAAAAAAACAATCTGAGGGACAATGTTGCATGGAGTCTCCTAGGCATGTGAACAACAAAAGTTTTTTTTTTGTATGTAAACTAAAATATATTTTTTGTGTGAAAACGGATTTTTTCGGAAAAGACACCTATCTAGACGGACTTGGAATGTAAAACATTACCTAAATAATGTTTACTAAATGCAAAATTTCATTAAATCAATTAAAACCTTTTCTGAGAAAATTATTTAATAACATATAAAGGGTTTTAAAAAATTGGTGCAAAACCTGTTAACTGGTTCAACTCGTCATATTGAATGACTTTCCCTAAGTAATCCATAGTAATTTTTTTTTAAATAGACCTCCCATTCAAAAATGCACAATACTGGTCATTTTGCTGATTTGTGTTTTTTTTTGCGATATCAGCAAAGTCATAGAACAAAAGTTGTTCAGTATGATGAGTAGAAGCTCCAGTTAACGGGACCTACACCAATTTTGTTATACCAAGTATACAAGAATTGCTCACTTAAAGTATAATCTGTCTAGCTATCACGGTTCATGAAATACAGCCTAGTGAATGACGGACGGACGGACAGCGAAGTCTTAGAAATGGGGTCCCGTTTTTACCCTATGGTACGGAACCCTAAATATCAGTCTCTCCCATAGTACAGGAAATCCTAGTTTGGGCACTGATGAAACAACAGTTACTTCGTAAGTTTGGGGCCACACTGTGATATAATATTATATATGTCCCTGAATGTTTTTTAATTCTAAGTAAATATGTAACTCATTTTACTAATTATTTCTACATACATAGTTTCTTTATAGTTTAGTTATAAGCGTCGGTGGTTATAAGCGTCGGTGGCTCAACCGGTAACGACTCGGTCCATCTAACCAGAGGTACCGGGTTCAAATCTGGACGGCCAATGTACCAATGAGTTTTTCAAAAACTTACGTACATACTTACCGATTGCTTTAACGGTGAAGGAAAACATCGTGAGGAAACCTGCACACGCCTGCGAAGAAACTCGAAGGTTGTGTGTGAAGTCGACCAACCCGCACTGGGCCCGCGTGGTCGACTAAGGCCTAATCGCCCTGATTCAGGGTAGGCTCGAGCCCCTCGGTGGGGACGTATATGAGCTGTAATGATGACTAGTGGATGCCCGCAGCTTCGCCCGCGCAGTTCTACTGTTCCCGTGGGAATTTCCCAAAATCCTTTCTAAGCGGATGTCCACGTCCTAATTGCTATCCGTATTCCAAATTACAGCGAAATCAATTCAGTGGTTTCGGCTGTGCGTTGATATACTAGTCAGTCACCTTTTCCTTTTATATGGGGTGACTTTTAATTACCTAGTTCTTGAAAGCCAAGAATATGAATGTACTCGTGATTACAAACAACTTTCTCAAATAAACTATATGTCAAATATGAAAAAATAAATTTGGTCCTCGATACATTTTTGCCGATTTGATAACCAAACAATTTGGTTGATAATGTATCGAGGCCCAAACATTTTTTTTTGATTTGACATATAGTTTCTTTGGGAAAGTTGTTTGTAATCACGAGTACATGCATATCTTTTGTTATCAAGAACTAATTAAATTATATATACATTATATATACAGAAGATTAGGTACGCTAACAACAGAGTATTCAAAAAATATTGAATTAACATTCATAAAGGCCACACATCAGCTCATATACGTCCCCACCGAGGGGCTCGAGCCTACCCTGGATTAGGGCGATCGGGCCTTAGTCGACCGTGCGGGTTCATAAAGGTAAAATAAAATAATGTTACACCATTTTTTTAAATAATAAATATATTTTCAAGCTCTACATTAATTAGGGCTGAGATCCTACACTTCACAAGATTTCGCTCCCCTTAGAAGAGGGAAATCCAATGTCTTTGGTACACCTCTTTTATTATGTAATGACATAGGTACTTAAAAATTGTAATTTAATACTTATTTATTTTTACCTTTAATGGAACTGCAGCTCAGTGCATTAATGCACATCACTTTAAACGCTATTCATTGATATCAAGTTACATAAAATTACTGGTAAAGAGAGTTCACGTAGAAAAGAACAGAGACCTTATGTGTAAAGACTAGGCCTGCCAAGCACTGAAATGGCTCTGGTTTTAGAGACCTACTTTTTTAGGTTACTGTATTTAAAATGTGCCAAGAGTGATCATATTATTAGAATCTATTTCACGTAGGTAGGTGTACGGACATTTGATATTTAGTGAATTTTAGCCAAGACTTCAGCTTTTTTCTTGTTAAATCAATTAAAAAAGTAAAGTCTAGTGAATTCCCTCAATCATCTAGAATCCTAATTTTCATAAATATATTTTCCAACATTTTGAAGATAATTTGCCGTCCGAATATTACTATTTATTTATGACTGGCTGGCTGACTCACTCACTCATCAAAATTATAGACCATTTCCAGGTGACTTAGAAACTTTAAATTTGGCATCGAAGTAGGTTATTGCGTACACAAAGAAAAAAAAAAAAACGGCCAAGTGTGAGTCGTATTCGCGCACCGAGGGGTCCGTACCACCACCATTCATCAAAATTGTAGACCAGATTTAGATGAATTAGAAACCTGAAATTTGGCATTGGGGTAGGTTATTGGGCGGATACAAAGAAAAAATTCAAAAAACTGGCCAGGTACGATTCGGACCCGAGCATCAAGGGTTTCGTACCACCACCATTGTTTTATTACCTATTAAGGATGTGTTATTATACATATAAAATATGTGGAAAGTAATTATGTGTAACATTACTTGGATAAAGAAAATAAGTAAAAATTGTAACTTTACAAAAACTAATGATATGCCACAAAAAACATAAATGTAAAAAGGAGTCAAGTTCGATACATGAAATGTGCAGAGATTTTAATGGGTTCTATGGTGGTTTCTTAAACCATAGCTCCGAGAATCTAAACTGAAATATTAATTACAGACTTCTCTTAGCAAATAGAGAAATTGTACAATGGTTTTCAGTTAAGTACTTACTTGATTTTTTTTTAATGTTCTGTGCTACTAAATAATGTAACGTGATAAGTTTAAATAATCAATTTGCCAATCATTCAAAGTTTACATATTTAAAATATAGGCCAATTTAAAATAAAATTGGTTAGTGGAAACTTATACCCATTGCAAATTTTATATACCTATCGAACTTGGCGCTTTTTCACATTAATGTTTTTGGTGGGATATAATTTTCTTGAACGTGTTCACAAAATTTCAATTAAGTACCTTGAAAAAAGGACAAAATTGTAGTGGTTAAAAAGCGTCGGTGGCTCAAAAAGCCTCGGTGGCTTAGCCGGTAACGACTCGGTCCCCCTAACCAGAGGCGCCGGGTTCAAATCCGGACGGCCAATGTACCATTTAGTTTTTCGAAACTTACGTACAGATACTCACCGATTGCTTTAACGGTGAAGGAAAACATCGTGAGGAAACCTGCACACACCTGCGAAGAAACTCGAAGGGTGTGCGTGAAGTCTACCAACCCGCACTTGGGCCCGCGTGGTCGACTAAGGCCCAATCGCCATAATTCAGGGTAGGCTCGAGCCCTTCGGTGGGGACGTATATGAGCTGATAGGATGATGATGAAGGACAAAAATATGTTTTATAGAGTGTGCTAAGAATACACTACTATTAAACACAACATAAAATTGGACCGCGATTCCGACACACAGTTGCCAGTTTGTTTTTATTAGGCCATTATTTAAATTTGTAACTTGGAAGGTATCGTCTTTAGGTATAAGGTCTTTGTAAAAGAACCTGTCCAGTCTACTATGAATGGAACAGGTTTGCAAGAGTATTGAGTTACGGAGTTTAAGGGCTTACTTTAACACTGTGAGCCTTAGAAATAACCTTTTTTATGACTGTATCCGGACTAAATCTATGCCATTTGTGTTTTAAATTTTGTAATCTCCTCCTCCATTGGGTCCGGACAGAATATCAGCCATCAGCGCTATGGTTTTAGTAAGAAAACCACAGCACCATGCTGAGTTTTGGACCTTTTCGGCATTAACTGTCATTTTAGTTTTGAGTCTTAATCTTTAGCTATAGTTTATTTATATTAAGTACTGTAAATTATTACTGTAATTATTTTTCCTTTTTTTTTGCGCAATAAACTTCGTTTAATTTTTTCCTCTTACTTTCTATTAAATATTGTTAATATCGGGAAGCCGCTGGATGCGGGCAGCGCAGAACCGGTTGTCATGGAAATCTTTGGGGAGGCCTATGTCCAGCAGTGGACGTCCGTCAGCTGATATGATGATGATGATTGTTAAAAGGTACATACAGCAGAGGTTCAGCCGACCGTACGTGAGTGGTAACAATTTAACCTTCAGCTTATACTGGTAGTATATAAAACACTGACGTGCGGCTGAAGCTGAAATAAACAAAAGCATTTGTGAAACATTTTGGTGCTTAATACTCAAATCAACTCATCATCATCATATGAACCGAGAAACGTCCACCCGGTCCTTGCCTTCGCCTTACGGCGTTGGCAGCAATAGCGGCCCTCATTATCTGTTGGTGTCGGTGAGACGGAGGGACGCTATATCATAAACCCAGTAGCTTGTGCCTAAGTAGTAGATGTAACTAAGAAGATTTTATGTCCATTTCTACCCACAGTTTTTACTTCAAAGAAACCGCGAATTCTACTTCATTCCCAGTCACAATCTCGAAAAACTATTGCTTTCTTAATTTAAAATTTAAATTCAGCATCTGATAAGACCGCTGACACCCACTGTCGGTACATCAAAGCTGTTAAGCCGCGTTTAGATGACCGTGTACGCTCGGGCAAAGTGAACTTGGTTTGCTACTCGGTACGTAACTTACGTGGACACGGAAATCAGAGTGTTTTTGGATGATAACGTCTATCCGATTAGAGTTGACTGGTCTGTTAACTTAATGACGTTATATTATAGAGAGGAGTACGTTTATAACATGTACATTATTTAACCGCCTCCGTGGCGTAATGGTTAGTCCATTCGCTTCACACCAGGAGGTCGCGGGTTCGATTCCCGGCGGGTTCAACTTGTAAGACTTAGTTTGGTTGGTGGTAGGGCATGTTCTAAGCCCGCCTGGCTAGCTACCACCATCTTATCTAAGCTTTGCCGCCAAACATCAGTGTTAACAAAATTAATGTGTTCCGACTTGCAGATAAGATAGCCAGTTCTCCATCTTGGTAGGAATTGGTTGGAGGAATCTTGGTAAGCCCGCTTCCATCTTCGGCATCATCGTCACATACCATCAGGTGAGATGATGCCAAGGGCTTACCAATTGTGGATAAAAAAGCTGTTCTTTTTTATTTTTATGAAAGATAGCTTCTGATGATAATTTTATTTCAATAGACTCTGATCATGTCCTTGTACTAATTTAGCTGCATTAATTGGCATTCAAATTACCTCAATAAGCCCCACGACACTACATACAATTAAACAAAACGAAATACCTACACTTGGTGGCATAGGTGCTTCTCTTTCTAACCTCACTCTCAACGTGTCGCACTCGCAGCGACTGGCCGCACGATAGCACTTCGCTTACCACTTCAAACGCTTCTCTTTTTTAATTCACATTGATAAGACATTGGCACCATCTCACACAAGAAACTGCCAATTCAGGTCGCACACCTCTCTTTCTATCGCGTAAGTCTTATCTCTTCTGACTACTGAATTTGACCAATTCTGAGGGCCGCGCGGCGTAGAGCGTGGCGTAGGTACATTTTCATGCCTACAGCGCGGAGTGCGACAGGTCGAATCTACTTGACTAATACCAGAGCACTAAGTCGAGTAACTTGTATCGTGTCACCGCGCGGGGTTCTGAAGAAGTGTTTTTGATCTCACCGCCGCGGTTCTATTATGGGTCTATTCGACCCCATAGCATGGTGTCACGATAAACTTTACGTGTTACGATAACAATGAAAGTGTTATGGTTTTTTTCTACTCTTGTTGGTTGACATTTGACCCGCGGTTAACGATAAGGTTTATATGAACAATTTAAGTATTCCTTGTTTCTTAAATAAAAGAAAAAATAGCTTTTACGTAAATTAGAGTCAATTCATTATGTATTGACTCTAATTAACGTAGAAGCTATTTTTTTCTATAATCAATTTAAAAGGAAAACTAACACTGTTTCCACTTTTACACCTATGATAGGTGTAAAGTGGAAGCCGTGTTAGTTTTCCTTTTAAATTGATTATATATGTCCTACTGTTTACAACTTTTTTTAGGTGTCCTGAAATATTGGTTTACTGTTAGGTGGGGGAGGGGGAGGTGTAAAAAAATTGTGAAATAGTGTGAAGCCAAAGCAGTCATCAATCATAGAACTGATCACTTTAACTGTTTTTTAACCCCCGACGCAAAAAAAGGGGTGTAATAAGTTTGACCGCTATGTGTGTGTGTGTGTGTCTGTGTGTCTGTGTGTCTGTCTGTGGCACCGTAGCTCTCAAACGGGTGAACCGATTTGGATGCGTTTTTTTTATTTACAAGCAGGTTTTTTGGCGATGGTTCTTAGATACGTTTTATCAAAATCGGTTCAGCCGTTTCAAGGTCATCAGCTCTTTTGTTAGCTGCGGTAGGGTTCTTAGACTCTTAATGTGTATTTACTTTACTTTCAAACATACATGTGACCTAAAACTTGAAACACTCATGTATGCTTAATAACTATGCAGGATTATGGAACTCTTGGTCTGATGCTGCAGCCAGGATATCCAGAACACTAGCACACTCTTGAAAAAATAATAGCAGATATGTCGTGTTTGGACTCGTTTTGATCAGTATTTGATTCTGCATACAATGCAATGGTGGCAACACGGTGAGCTGATGCTGCGGCCAGGATATCCAGCACACTAGTACACTCTTAAAAAAATAATAGCAGATATGTCGTGTTTGGACTCGTTTTGATCAGTATTTGATTCTGCATACAATGCAATGGTGGCAACACGGTGAGCTGATGCTGCGGCCAGGATATCCAGCACACTAGTACACTCTTAAAAAATAATAGCAGATATGTCGTGTTTGGACTCGTTTTGATCAGTATTTGATTCTGCATACAATGCAATGGTGGCAACACGGTGAGCTGATGTTGTTAAAATCCGTTAAATTTTTGACATACCTACGTACCGCAAAGCCCTAAATAACGCCATAGATGCGGTTCCCCTTGGAATGTAAACGGTTGTTTGAAACACCAACTCCCTTTGACAGGCGGCAACTGCATAATATCTCCGAAGAGAATAATATTTAGCCACTGTCATTAATTATTTTGAAAATAAGTTAAAAATTTTGAAATAAAAATTAAATTAAAAATTTAAAAAACTCCCCCCGCAAAAAGTAAAGCGGACATTTAAAAAGTAAAAAATAACACCTTTCGTTGAGCCATCAAATTCATTTCAGAAATACATATATATATTTTAATTATCGAAATCGATGGATGGCACGATAGGGTTTGCTCATTAAAATGGCGCTATAATGTCGCGTCGGGGTACCGCTAAGTTTAAAGCAATAACTAGTATTTTGTGAATGAGGCTGCTAACTTCCCAAATATAATAAAATACATAGCTAAAATAGAGAACTTTCAAACTCATAACGCTCCCAGACTCATAACACCCAATGTTACTAGATTTGTCACAAAAGTTGATCGTCGTCGCAAGTTGCTCGAAAATACTAGTAAATAATAGATAGTCAATCAAATGAAGGGTCTGATTCACTAAAGCGGTACCCCGACGCGACATTATAGCGCCATTTTAATGAGCAAACCCTATCGTGCCATCCATCGATTTCGATAATTAAAATATATATAGGTATTTCTGAAATGAATTTGATGGCTCAACGAAAGGTATTATTTTTTACTTTTTAAATGTCCGCTTTACTTTTTTGCGGGGGGAGTTTTTTACCATCTGCTATCAGCGCTCTTGGCTATAATCAGATTTTGTGTGTGATGGGGGGGAAGTATTTTGGAAGGCTCACATCCATTGATGCTTCACCCTATTTGGAAAATTATAAAGAAGCGAGTCGAGATCTTTTGAGTCTATAGCACACCCTGGACACTTTTTATAACAGACTAGAAATGACACTTCAAAAAAGGAATGACAGAACAAACAAAATGGCGGCGAAATCCTTTACGTTCGACAACCAAACTGTAACCAATCTGTATCAATATGGGTGACGAGGAGGTGAGGTCGCAATCTAGAGAGCGGCACGGAGTGTCCATAATGTATGTTAGTACTAATATACGAGAATATACTTTGCCTATGTGATACTCAGATGTGTCTGTCAAATTGTGTGCCAAGATATTAGTGTGGCTCTCAAGCCGTTTTCTGTAGTTCTTTTAACCGCTTCCGTGGCTTAATGGTTAGTCCATTGGCTTCACACCAGGAGGTCGCGGGTTTGATTCCCGGTGGGGTTAACTTGAAAGACTCGGTTTGGTTGGTGGTAGGGCATTTTCTAAGCCCGCCTGGCTAGCTACCACCATCTTATCTAAGTCTTGCCGCCAAACATCAGTGTTAACAACATTGATGCGTTCCGGCTTGAAGATATTAAGATAGCCAGTTCTTCATTGCGTTGGGGAATCTTGGTAGGCCCGCTTCCATCTTCGGCATCATCGTAACTTATCATCAGGATTCAGGTGAGATGATGCCAAGGGCTTACCAATTGTGAATAAAAAAAAAGTTCTCACAGAATTTTTCTATTTCCTTTCACGGTGGGCATCTCGAGGTGCTACACTTTCTCGCTTAAGTTACAATAAAACCGGCCAAGTGCGAGTCAGAACCGCACACATAAGATTCCGTACCATCATACTAGATGGCGTCGGTAGCGTAATGGCTAGTGCCGCCGCCTCCTGCCTCTGCCACGTACTAATGTGATTTCGAATGTAGATTTCATATTGTACGTTTATCCGACGCTCTTACGGTGAAGGAAAACATCGTGAGGGAGCCTGCACACGCCTGCGGAGAAACTCGCAGGTTGTGTGTGAAGTCGACCAACCCGCACTGGGCCCGCGAGGTCGACTAAGGCCCTATATAATCATGCACTTCTTGATTTCGTGTGAACCAAGGGGCGTTGGTAGTTTAACCGATAATATAATTTATTATTTAGCCCGTAGTAGGTGTATCTACAAGATCTACAGTTTGTTTGACGCAGGAGGAGGTGACCAGTTTATAACTTGACATTTTTCGACTACATATCCGAAAAAAGTTATTTAAATTGGATGAGTTACAATGAAACTGGCCAAGTGCGAGTCAGAACCGTACACACAGGGTTCCGTACCATCATACTAGATGGCGCTAGTTTCTTCACGCTTAAAAAAAACACGTCTGTATGGAGACTTTCACTTTTTCTAATTTTTAGAATTTGTTGTTATAGCGGCAACAGAAATACATCATCTGTGAAAATTTCAACTGTCTAGCTATTAACGGTTCATGAAATACAGCCTGGTGACAGACGGACGGACAGCGAAGTCTCAGTAATAGGGCCCCATTTTTACCCCTTGGGTACGGAACCCTAAAAATGGTAGAATATACTGAAAGATTTTTGCCAAATAGGATAACGTATTAAACTACTACATAATGGAGTCATAATTGACGAAAAACCTTTAAGAAATTGAAATTCGTGCCACGCCGCAAACGTTCTAACTTAAATAAAAACAACTTTTACTATATATAAATTAAAACGAAGGAAATCTCACCTGCCAGTTCCATTAAAGAGAATGCGTTCCGTAACCCAAAATCCGTGCTATTAGGAATGCATTAGCTTCTCCGAGGAGATCGCGTTTCCACATCCTTTTCGGTTTTCCGAACGCGTCTTCCGATTTCAAATTTCCCGAACCGAAAGTTTCGTGTTCGCGGTGAAATTTTAAACTTAAAAGAAGTTTTGGTTGGTGGTCTCAATTTCGTAGAATGTTTCAGGGTTACGTACCTAAAGGGTAAAAACGGGACCCTATTACTAAGACTCCGCTGTCCGTCCGTCTGTGTTTCATAAACCGTGATAGCTATACATTTAAAATCTTCACAGATGATGTATTTCTGTTGCCGCTATAATAACAAATATACTAAAAATTAGAAAAAAAACGTCTCCATACAAAAAACGTATTGTCCTTTTAACGTGAAGAAACTAGCGCCATCTAGTTTGTGCGCGGTTTTAACTCGCACTGTACAGTTTTTTATTTATTTATGTAATCTCTGGTTTTTGCAGGAAAAAAAGTCTCCGAAACCTATTAGAAAGGCACTGGGCAGTCTATAAGACATTCAGATTCTAAGTTTTTAAGTGAAAAGGAGTTTCCTCACTCCTTTTCTGATCGAATCAGAAATTCATATGAGAACCAAAGTAACCGATATAGCTCTCACAGAATACACTGAAGAGGCAATGGTAGGGGTATGGTAGGTCGGTGAACGCACAAAGCAGTAAAGTTCTCGAGTGGCTGAAGACGTAGCGTTGGCAGACCTTTCACTCGGTGGACCGACGATTTGGTGAAGGTCGCGGGAAGCCGCTGTATGCGGGCAGCGCAGGACCGTTCGTTGTGGAAATCCCTGGGTAATATGTTCAGCAGTAGACTTCTTTCGGCTGATGTGATGATGATGAAGTGATAAAGAAGATTCCTCGATTCCATTGTAAAGTCTGTTACTGTTGTTGCGCGGGGCATGTATATGTCTTTTTAAAATATTAAGAACTTAGTACAACTTTGCTTTGCCTACAATGGTTCCGTACCCGAAGTCCCGAAGGGTAAAAACGGGACCATATTACTAAGACTTCGCTGTCCGTCCGTCTGTCACCAGGCTGTATTTCATGAACCGTGATAGCTAGACAGTTGAAATTTTCACAGATGATGTATTTCTGTTGCTGCTATATAACAGCAAAAACTAAAAATTAGAAAAAGTAAAAAAATAAGGGGGCCTTCATACAAAAAACGTGTTTTTTTAAACATGAATTAACTAGCGACATCTAGTATGATAGTACGGAACCCTATGTTTTTGTTTTTGTTGGTTTTCTAAAAAAGTACTTGACCAATCTAGATACAAATTACATGGACCGCTCTTGAAGCATAACCTATCAAATAAATAAAAATGCAATGGGGAATCTAATCCTATCTATTTTAGTGACGATGAATGATGTCGAAAATGAAAGCGGGCTTACTAATATTCCCTAACGCAATCTTATCTTCAAGCCGGAGCACATCAATGCTGTTAACATTGATAATCATCTAATCAAACTGTGGCAAGATTTGGATTGGTAGCTAGCCAGGCGAGCTTAGATAGACAAAAAAAAATCTACTTCAAACGCACTAGTCGCCACTATGATTTTTGAAGGTTCCTCTCGATTTCTCTGGGATGCCATCATCAGATCCTGGTTTCCTTATCATGGTACCACTCTTGGGATATCTCCTTTCCAACAAAAAAAGAATCATCAAAATCGGTTCCTAAACTACGAAGTTATCCGCGAAAACACATAAAAAAATAATATATATATATACGGTCGAATTGAGAAACCTCCTTTTTTTTAAGTTGGTTAAAAATGCCCTATAACCAAACAAACCGAGTCTTAAAAGTTTGACCCCGCCGGATTTGAACCAGCGACCTCCGAGTGTTAAGCAAACGGACTTCAGTTTAAAAAGCATTATCTTGGTATTTGTAAGGATTTATTTACAATCGTCTGTAGCATCTACACACGTGACAGAATAGGCCAAATTTTAAATAGTAACCAACACTTGACCGCCTCCGTGGCGTAATGGTAACGACCATTAGCTTCACATCAGGAGGTCGCGGGTTCCATCCCAGCGGAGTCTAACTTTGTGTGACTCGGTTTGGTTTGTGGAAGGGCATTTTCTAAGCCCGCTTGGCTAGCTACCACCATCTTATCTCAGTCTTGCCGCCAACCATCAATGTTGACAGAATTGATGTGTTCCGGCTGTAGATAAGATAGTCAGTTCCCCATTGCGTTAGGGAATCTTGGTAAGCCCACTTCCATCTTCGGCATCATCGTCACTAACCATCGGGTGAGAGAGCTTACCAATAGGGGATCGGACTGCATCAAAAATAAAATCTGAAACATAATTTCCTAAATTGCTCTCCTCTTGAAGTTTCAAAAAGCCTTACTTGTTTTGTTTTTCCATCACGTCTTCATATTTTAAATGGTCAAATTCACAAAATAAGTTCGTCAATGACGCTAAAAATCTATGATGTCACTTGTGGGTATTTCAAACATTTTTAGAACAAAATTTCGTTTTTGACATATCATAAAAAGTAAGTCAAATGACTAGCAGTTCGATCCCCTATTGTGAATTATCAAAAAAAAAAAAAATTACGGGGCCATAACTTTTATCAATATAAATTTATTTGCGTTGAAATGAAACACTCTAACATAAATAACTATAGCAATCCCTTTAGTTTCAGTCCACCACATGAATATGATATTTAATACTTTTAAGAAAATAAATAAAACAAAAAACTAAAATGAAAGCAGAACTTGGAACAACAATGGGGCATAAACTCGAGACTTGAACGTAAAAATATCCACGTTCCCGGACAAAAGATAAAAATAATAATAACACGGCTCACGTTATGGCCGACGTGGCGAATTTTAACATTTCGCGAGAACCAAAGGAAATGAGTTTAAAAGCTCCGTAACAGTTGGTTTTAGCATCATTTTTAGGGTTCCCGTTCCTCAAAAGGTAAAAAGGAACCCTTATAGGATCACTTTGTTGTCCGTCCGTCCGTCTGTCTGTCAAGACCCTTTATCTCGGGAACGCGTGAAGGTATCTAGTTTAAATTAGAACCATATACTCCGGTCTAAGACCCTTGAAGCTGTGAAAAAATCAAACTTCTAAGTTAACGTAAAAAAAAGATACGGCCGTTTTTGCCGCAAAAAACATACATTTTGACACTCTCAATGGAATCAAAATTCATAGGGTATTTTCCGTTGACCTAGAACTATGAAATTTGGCAAGTAATAGTTTTATACTACAAGTAGAGGGAAAAGTCTGAAAACTTTAAATTTGTAATCAAATCATAAAAAATATTGTCTTTATTTAAAGTACGTAATCAAATCAATTATGCAAGGAACGGCGGCGGTCCAAATTTTGAATTCAGTTAGCCGTGTCATGTGGGGTATCGTATGAAAGGGCTTCATTGGAACAAGCTTAAAAACAGATTTTTAATTGTTTTTATGATGTATAATTTTTTAAATTTATGATTTATTTATGTTGTCAAGGGTTTACCAATTGAGCATAAAAAAAAAAGTATAAAAAAAACTTGTCCGTTTTTTAAATTTATAGGTGTGTTAAAGTCGCCCTAATTCAGCGTAGGCTCGAGCCCCTAGGTGGGGACGTATATGAGCTGATATGATGACGATGATTATGAAATGTATACCTAATAAATTTGGTATGTGTAGTACTAGAACCTAATAGTTAGCATTGTTATGATTTATAATATTCACCTTGCACCAACAAATTTGTACGGAACCCTCGGTGGGTGAGTCCGACTCGCAATTGTCCGTTTCTTTTTACTTTCGAGCGACGAAGGATGGCAAAAAAATCGTGGATGATATTTGGATGGGGATCGATTGTCTTACATTAATAGAGCCTAAAAATAAAAAATGTGTGTGTCTGTACGTCCGTCCGGTGCTCTAGTTCCCAAACTACTGGACAGATTAGAGTAAAATTAGGGTTACGCCAATATTAGTTTTGTGCGTCCTGGCGGTTTTTAAAATTTCCCTTATATTGGTTATTTTTAGGGTTGCCACCATTTTAAAAATCACATAATTTTTTTACTCAAAAATGGCTGCAAAAATTTTAATAAAACTCGGTATGTTACTATAACTGTATATGGCCTATAGTACGCAGTAGTCAAATCCAGGTTGTTTTTTACTTTTTCTCAAAAATGACTAACGATTTAAATAAAACTTTGTAAATAACTAGGACGTAATAAGGTCTACTATACTGGGTACTTCATATTCCAAGTAAAATCTGAGTAAGGTTCCTCCCATACAAAGCCAACACATCAATGCTGTTATCATTAATGTTTGGTGGCAAGACTTGATAAGATGGTGGCAGTTAGCCAGGCGGGCTTAAAAAATGCCCTTACACCAACCAAACCGAGTCTACCAACAAAGTTAGACTTAAATTGAACCCGCGACGTCCTAATACGAAGCTAGCTAATGGACTAACCATTACGCCACGAAGGCGGCTATTAAAAACTACAAAATCTAAGACAATGAGTATCGACGTATCTACATTTTTCCAAACCCACAGAATCGCTAAAGTGTGGCTGTGGGCGGAGCACATAGCTCGTAGAACGGGCGGCCATTGAGGCAGTAAAGTTTTCGAGTGGAGACAGCACACCGGAAGACGTAGAGCGGAGGAAGACCTCCCACTCGGTGGACCGACGTCTTGCAGGTTCGGTCGCTTGGGAATCCCTTAGGAGGCCTTTTCTCAGAAGTGGACGTCTTCCGGCTGATATGATGGTCTACTATATCAACGCGTCTCCAAAGAAGGAGTGACACTTCATGTGTTTATATCTTCAGTATTTACATGACGTGCTTTAACTCTTAAGGCGCTAAGATCACTCAATCCGAGCAGGTTGATACGTGTTTCAATAATATCGAACCTAAATCTATTTATTTTAAGTTCAAATCAATGCGGGCTTCAACGCGGCTGTTACGTTGAAACCGAACGCCCGATTCTCGATATTCACATGTTTTTATTACTTTCTTTCACTTTCAAATAAGTTTCAAAAATGTGATTAATTAAAATGAAAGGTCTTAAAGTCGCCGGTTTTTGTCTATGGTTTCATTCACTATTAACTATTTGTTTTCGCGAAATTTTGCAATGAATGCCAAAAACAGGGTCTACAGTAAATTTTTTACATCATTAGTGGTAATATTTTGAAAATTGTATACAATTAAATCGATTTTTTATTACTTTAAGTATATTATGTACTTTTTCTATGGTGATAGCTTTACACAGTCTTTCAATAATTTGAATTGAATATTGTCATTTGACCCATTTTAAGGCCTTAAATGCGTGTGATGCTGAGTGCACAATCAAGCGGCCTCCATTCGGATTGGAACATTAATTGTGCCACACAATATGAGAAGAGAGCATCCTATAAGTCTCCTGCAAACGCCATCAATTTCGTTCTTTGGCTTTTGACAGAGAACCTTGTCTTACTTCTCCGACAATTAAGATCGTGCCTCATACATAACCTTTTACGGGGAACCCTAATTTTTAAGGGTTCCCTACCTTAAAAGGTAAAAACGAAAGCAGTATAGGATCACTCGTGTGTATGTCCGTCCGTCTGTCACAGACAATTTGCTCCAAAACTACTTAAAATTTAATACACATAATTATGTAAGTCGTCGACTTAAATTCGGTTACCCAAAGACGAACGTGCAACGTAAATAAATGAATTTTAAGCATAGGGTCACTTTTGGGGGTAGATTTAAAAATTTTAAAAAGTTGCAATAAATAACTTATTGCTAATATTTAAAGTTATAAAATAACAATTAAACAATATTTATTGCCTTCCTATGTGCGCAAAATACTCAATTATTTCGATTTAAGTCCATCAGAATGAATAAATTATATATTTTATTACTATTTGCGGCGCTAGTGTGCTAATCGTACCACCTTAAGGGTTCCCAAGAGGCTCGAGTTTCCAAACAAACGTAGTTTCGCTTTAATAACAAAAACTACATGCCGGATTGAATCCAAACTTTGCAAATACCTCTAAGTATATTGATTAGACACATATCGATGTTTGTAATTAGTTTTTGAAGTATGATAAAACGGAAAAAATAAGAGCAGTTTCAAACTTTCAGTCTCAGATTTAAGCCATCCTTTAGTTATTGTTCAATTTGCTACGATGAAAACTAATTACAAACATCGATATGTGTCTACTCAATATACAGGGTGTAAAAAGTCCACTCCCGGAAGGGTTTTTTCTCAACATACTGAACAACTGTCTCCAAGGAAGGAACCCCTGAATTCTCGAAAAAAAAATCGAATTTTCATACATATCAGCCAATTTTGTATGGGAAGTCCAAAATTTATTTCGAGAATTCAGTATGGGTTCCTTGGGGAAAGTTGTTCAGCATGATGAGAAGAATGATTAGTAAAAATTTCAGTTTAAGTTTCCGGGAGTGGTCTTTTTACACCCTGTATTTACAAGTTAGAATTTAATGCGGCATGTAGTTTATGTATTAAAACGGAACTACGTTTGTATGGGAACTCGGGCGTCCTGGGGGGCCCTGAAACCGTCGCGTGAATGTACAGTATCTAGTAAAACACCACTGTCATACTATCTCTGCCACCGTCAGTAATATAAAAATATCTCTTTCAACATCATCAATTATACACCAATAAAACCAAATAAATCAATATCAACTCCAATGACCTTTAGAAGAGGAAATCAGAATTTTTATCACCGCCATATAATAACGGGAGGAGCGATCTCTGATTGGACAACAATAGTGCATTTACTTTAGGAGATCCGAGGTCAACAGTCTGACAGTTAGACTGATGATCTCACAATTATGTAGATGTTTATAATGTAAATAGAATGAGAGAATTAATACTTATTTACCCAAATAAACCTTTTGAAAGGTAAAGAATCTGAAAGGCTATGTACGAGTATCTTCATTATTATCTTGTTACTTTAAGTGAATGTAGAATAGAATAGATTAAATTTTTTAACAGTGATAAGTACCCACAAATGAAATATAGTAGTTTGTAGAATACATAGTTTGTACCTATCACTGAAAAGCTAGCAGCTCAGCATATGCTGTCATAAAAGAGATCACAGCGCTGATTTTCAGCTACTAACCCTTTCAGGGAAGGGGGGTGGACCTATGTTTTTGGTATCTCGCAAACGGCTCATTTTTTTTAGGTAATGTTTAACGTAACGTAGCGTAGCGTAGGCAGGTCTCCCACTCGGTGGACCGACGACCTGATGAAGGCCGCGGGAAGCCGCTTGATGCGGGCAGCGCAGGACCGGTCGTTGTGGAAGTCCTTGGAGGAGGCCTTTGTCCAGCAGTGGATGTCTTTCGGCTGATATGATGATGATGATGAATGTTTAACTTACAAGTCTGCAGCCTCGATGAGCCCTCCAACTCGCGGCGTTTGCTGGCACGATAAAAAAAACGAAACGAGTTAGGAGGGCAGGGGCAGGGTTCAACGAATTAAATAAGAATGTTTTTTTACCCACTGCCACTTCAGTTTAGCGATTCTGTGAGCTATGTCGGTTACTTTAGTTCTCCTGCGGATCTCCTCGTTTCTGATTCGATCACGCAGACAAACTCCGAGCATAGCACGCTCCATTGCCCTTTGGGCACCACCAGGAATTTTGTTTAATGAAATATAACTTTCAAAAAGTAAAAAAGGTACGTGATATGAAGTTAAGAAATCATACGACAGGTAGGGAAAAACAAAAATTTTAAAACAAAACTAAAGAGTATGACTTCGTCAAAAGTCCATCTAGATAGTGTCATCCCTGAGAAAATTCCTTTTCTCACAAAAATAATATTTTTAGTTTATAGTACGTTCGGGAAAGTAGCTGTAGTAACTACACCTGAAAGTAGTTTAGAAAGTGTGTTGAATGATAAAGTAATTTTCCAAAAAAAATTTATTAAATAGGAATTTAATCATCATATCAGCTCATGTCCCCACAGAGGGGCTCGAGCCTACCCTGAATTTGGGCGATCGGGCCTTAATCGACCACGCGGGCCCAATGCTGGTTGGTTGACTTCATACACAACCTGCGAGTTTCTCCACAGGCGTTTGCTGGTTTCCTCACGATGTTTTCCTTCGCCGTAAGAGCGTCGGATAAACAGACATATGAAATCTTAATTCGAAATCACATTGGTACGTGGCAGAATTCGAACCACGACCTCCTGGACAGGAGGCGGCGGCCCTAGCCGTTACGCCACCGACGCTCATATTTAATACATATACAATTATTAATTAATTTGAATCACTTTCACTGACGAAGTATCTTCATAATCGTCGCCTACATTAATAATTAACGACTGAACAATATTCGCTCGACTCCGTGCGGGTGTATCGTTGGCAGCGCCGCGATTGAACTCAGGGCGGCCCCTTTGACGCAACCGTTTGGCGCGAGCTTGCAGCGGCGAGCGGCATTTATCAAAGTGCAATTTATTCTGCTAACGAACTTTACAAGGAGCCACGCCCAGGGCTAAGTATACATATTAGTACTAACATACAGTATGGATGAACACTCCTTGCCGCTCTCTAGATTCCGACCTCACCCCCTCGTCACCCAGTTTGATACAGATTGGTTACAGTTTGGTTCTAGAACGTATTATAGAATTACGCCGTGATTTCATTAGAAATGTCATTTTTCGCTCGTTGTATGGAGTGTCCGAGGTGTGCCCAGGTTCTGTATGTTAAACTACTTAACCAATCAACTAATTGAGATGTCGTTGAATTCTTGTTGATCCAGAAGTTGCCTTAGACTAAATGTCGTCAGATTAAATTCAACATGGCGGACGCTAGATCATTTTCCTTGGGTTGGCTTGCGCTTTCTCCTTTCTGACTGCGACTTTGAAACCTGCAGAACTACATTTTATGCGGCATCGGGCCATTTTAAGACTTCTGACATAACTAGATCTCAGCTGTACCTACATTAAATACGGCTAAGTGCGAGTCGGACTTTAGCACCGAGAGTTTGTTCACCACCATACAATTTGTATTATGTGTTTATGAAATAAAAGACATCATCAAGAACGTCATACAGTATTTTTTTTTAAATTTCAGTTTAGGATCCTTAGCGTGAGTACGACTCACACTTGGCAGTTTTTTGTTGTATGTTTTTTTTTACTATAATTAATGACACCAAGTTTCGTGGTATTGTATTTGCTATCCACAATTAGTAATCGTTTTTACAATAGAGCAAAACCAAAAAAAAAACGCGTTTCTTGCCCCCTTATTTTTTCACCTTTTTAAACGACTTCAAAAAAGGAGGTTATTTTACATATTTTTATTTTTTCAATCCTTTTTTTCAATTTTTTATTTTTGGAATCCGCCTTAATAATACTTGACTGGCTAACTTTTACGGTTCAGAAGGTACAGGCTCTTTAAAGATCGGACAGATAGACAGACGGACGGGGGTGTAGGCTTAGTATAAACACCTTTGTATCGTAGTGGTTATGTCCATTAGCTTCATATCAGGAGACCGCGGCTTCGATTCCCGGCGGTATCTTAACTTTGTATGGCTCGGTTTGGTTGGAGTTAAAGCATTTTTTAAATCGCCTAACTAGCTAGCCACCACCATCTTATCTAAGTCTTGTCGCCAATCATCAATATTAACAGCATTGATGTGTTCCGGTTTGAAGATAAGATAGACAGTTCCCCGTTGCGTTAAGTCGCCTGTCTATCGGTGTTCTACAGGATTCATTTCGGAGAGTGTGCCCTGGAGCTCCACGACCTCATTCCCCCTCTCCATTTCATCATCGGACAACCAGGCGCGGAGGGCGGTTCCACCCCTTTGTCGTTAATGTTCCACCTTACGCACGAAGCGTTTTGCTTCTTCCTTCATCATGCGGACGGCCAAGGAGTGGAATTCCCTGGAATACCCTTCCATATTCAAGATGAGACTATTTGAGCTTGCGTGTTACATCCCCGGCTGCATCGGCACTTACCATCAGGTGAGGTGTTAGATAAGATGATGTCAAGGGCTTACCAATTGTGGTTTTTAGGGTTCCGTAAAACAATAAAAAGGAACCCTTATAGGATCACTCGTGCGTCTGTCTGTTTGTCCGTGCGTCTGTCACAGCCAATTTGCTCCGAATCTACTGAACCAAATCAGGTGAAATTTGGTGGGATGGTGTAATCCCATGACCCAAACAGATGTGCAAATTAAATAATTTTTCGGGGCAAAATTAGGAAATTTAAAATTTTTTTTTTTAAACCTTAGTCGTTAGTTAAACCCCGTCATATTATTAAATGAAAGGGCTCGTTATCAGGATCTTAAATATATTTTTGTTTATATTGTAAAATAAATAGTTTTGATTTTATTCATGAAAGAAGACGAAAATTGACCATTACCCCCCCTTGATCTCCGAAACTACTGAACCTAAAATAAAAAAAAAATACAAAATATAGTTTATTGCTTGAAGATTACAGAAAAACCTATAAGAGTTCTATCTAAAGTGGTAAACTCAATTTAATACGTTCACTTACGGAAAATAGCTCACTAAAACACAACTAGATAGCGCTGGTAGTATTTTTCTGTTGCTCGTGTTTGTGTCTTTTGTTTTTCATGTGAATAGGTATCATTGTCATAGTTGTGGGGAGAGGTGCGGTGGTACGGAACCCTCATACCGCGAGTACAACTAGCACTTGGCCGGTTTTTAAAAAAATAGGATCCCGTTGACACTCTTTAAGTACGGGACCCTGAAAAGAAAATAGAAACAATTTTTAACCCCTAGCCGACTAATAGTGGCGCGATTACACAAAATTGCTGTAATTACCAGTTCAACGGTCTACATGGCTGAAGGCAAATTGACGCCGCGGTTATGGCGACCACAGACTGTGCTGAAATTTTTCCCTCCCAGGACCGCTGCGCTTGTGAACTATGCGATAGCCACACTATAAGATGCTAGTGCGTGATCCAGTGGTCAGCGCCCCTACCTGCTGGACCAGAAAAGATACATATTTTAATCATCATATCAGCTCATATAGAAGTTAAGTTCTCGAGCGGCGACCGCACACCGGAAAACGTAGCGTAGACAGAGCTCCCACGCGGTGGACCGACGACCTGGTGAAGATCGCGGGAAGCCGATGGATGCGGGCAGCGCAGGACCGGTCGTCGTGGAAATCCTTGGGGGAGGCCTTTGTACATCAGTGGACGTTTTTCGGCTGATATGATGATGATATACGTCCATGCCGAGGGGCTCGAGCCTACCCTGATTCAGAACGATCGGGCCTTAGTTGATCACGCGGGCCCAGTGCGGGTTGTACAACTTCACACACAACCTTCGATTTTCTTGGCACGTTTCGCCGTTTAACAGCTGGTGGTCAAAAAATTAAACAGCGCTTCTCTGTTATCGTTTGGCACAATTGACCGTGCTATCCAAGGGATAGATGGCGGTTGCCTGGTGTTGCATTTAGCATCACCCGCGGTCACGTGTATATGGAATTGAGGTTTCACCTACGGACATGCCATCCTTCACCGTTAAAGCAATCGGTAAGTATAATATGTACGTTGCAAGTTTCGAAAAACTCATTGGTACATTGGCCGTCCAGATTTGAACCTGGGACCTCAGGTTAGAAGGACCGAGTCGTTACCGGTTGAGCCACCGACGCTATGTAACAGCAAAAACTTTACTATAAACTGTAGCCGGCCTTAGTGCGCAACCACCCTTTCTGTGTTTAGCTGGGAATCCCGCATGCTCTAGTTATCAGTGTTGGCTGATTGAAAATGATAGATAGCACAGTCTAGTGGTTAACTGTTAACCCTTTAACCGTTCGTCTTGATCCTCTAAGTGACATAGAATACATTTTTACCCAACAGCTAAATAAGAAGGTTTTAAAAAAAAATATTCACAATAATTGGTAAACCCTTGACAACATCTCACCTGGTGGTAAGTGACGATGTCGCCGAAGATGGAAGCGGGCTTACCAAGATTCCCCAAGGTTAATGTTTTATAATTGGTTAGTTTGTTACCATAAAATAACTTTAAATTAGTTTCAAAAACTAAAAAAACACACTTTTAGCACGCACTAAAAATTATAAAATAGCCAATCCGCCATCTTGGATGTCCGCCATGTTGGATTTAAGTCACGTGACTATTTTTTCGTATTTCTGACAGCAAACCCTTTCATTTGATACCTATATCATGGGGGTGCATTTCAAATAGCCTGTCCGCCATCTTGG
The DNA here is from genome assembly GCA_947284805.1 of Coleophora flavipennella. Classification (NCBI taxonomy): domain Eukaryota; kingdom Metazoa; phylum Arthropoda; class Insecta; order Lepidoptera; family Coleophoridae; genus Coleophora; species Coleophora flavipennella. The sequence continues at coordinate 5,116,132 of OX369253.1, forward strand.
ACGTCCGCCATATTGGATTCAAGTCACGTGACTATTTTTTTCGTATTCCTGACAGCAAAACTTTCCATTTGATAACCCATATCATGGGGGTGCATTTCAAATAGCCTGTCCGCCATCTTGGGGAGGCCGCCATATTGAATTTGTAATGACGTTTCTTAGCTAGTCATGTATTGTCATCAGAACTCAGAGCGTGTGCAAAATTTCATCCTAATCGAAGACCGAGAAGTGGATCAAATTAAGATTTCAAGATTTTCTTACATACATAGTCACAAGTGAATAAAAGCGTGTTAAAAATGTAAATATGTGCCTATTTATTCAGTTTTCTTTGGTTATTACTAACATTGTCTGCGAAATGAAGCATTAATTTATTATTTACTAGCTGTGCCCGCGACTTCGTCCGCGTGAAGTTTTTGAATTTTCCCACGGGAACTCTTGAATTTTCCGGGATAAAAAGTATCCTGTATGTTAACCCGGGCTATAAGGAACCACCATAAGATTTTTTTTTGTTAGGTTATGTATGTGCTATCTGCACAGTCTAGTGGTTAACTGTTAACCCCTTAAACGTTCCTGACTGAACTTTGACATTTCATACAGGACAGAGGAAACCATGAAAACCGGCAAAAAAGGTTGAATGCCACTCATGAGTCATGAAGGTGAACGTCTTTCCCGAAGAAACCTATACAATCGGGACTAAAAAAAATAAGTTTAAATACAAAATTTGCAAATTGACTGATCAATTATTTATTAACAATAAATTAGTGTGCGAAGAAACTCGAAGGTTGTGTGTGAAGTCTACCAACCCGCGCTGGGCCCGCGTGGTCGACTAAGGCTCGATTGCCCTAATTCAGGGTATGCTCGAGCCCTCGGTGGGGACGTATATGAGCTGATATGATGATGATGATAAAGAAACCATACAGTGGTCCAACGCCACTGAGCCCAAATGCCTGGGCCTTTCACGATCTGCCTGGGAATGTCTGGGCAGATCGCGATCTTACGATCTACCGCTGACATATAGAACGTCGTACGAACGGTATAACGTTCCTTAAGGCTAAGGTATTGTTCAGAACAGTTGTCTCTGTTTTTTCTTTACGTGTAAAGAAAATAACCACACTTTTATGCACTTGTGAGTCCGAAAATATGTCAGGATTTTATTGAGGAATAAGAGAGAAAAAAATAAGGTGCTATGTGTAACTGTAAAGAAGTAAAACTGGTTTTTGTGTGCTAAAACAGCAAAAATTAACAAAATTTAAGCGAACTTTACAATTTTTTTCTATAGAGAAAATTTTATCAAATCGTGTTTTGGCCTCCTACACTTTGTAGCAGACATATTGTAATAAATTTATTTTAAAAAATGATAAATGTATTGCAGTTTCAACCACAGAAAAATGATTTTTTCCATCCCTCGATTACGAGTTTTGTATTATTTTCTGAAAGGGTTTCGCCTTAAGAAGTTAATGGTTTTACCTAGAAAAAGATTGCAATTTTCACTTTAAATCGATAAATATTTAACCTAAAATTCCACAATGTAAGCCGCAGGCTACAGAGTGTAAAATCACTTCGAACGAACCTTTAATATCACATTACGTTACGCACTTGTTTTAACTCGATAACCATTATGTAACAACAACGGTTGAGATGACTTAACAGAAACAAGTAAAACTCTGCGATACGGCTCCACGCAAAACAACCACTAATTAGGGTTTCGCTAGCGAGGATAACTACTACAATTTGTGTTCGGTTTTTGTTGGTTTGGTCCCGTATGTTGGGGGGGCCATGAGTTCGGGAAGGCTGGGTTTTGAAAAGTTAATCACGCTGTTTTGATCCTATAGATTAAAAACGTGTAACTTAATATGTTTTTTTAACCGACTGCCTAAGAAAGAGGGTTATGTTTTTCGGGTGTGTGTGTATGTTTGTCGGTTTCTTTGGCTGACTCTGTAGCCTAAACGGCTTGATGGGTTTTGGAGTGTGAGGTGTCGTTACATTCATTTTAATCCCCTAAGTGACATAGTATACATTTTTACCCGACTTCCAAAAAGAAGGTTTATGTTTCAGTCATTTTGATCCTGTCAATTTTTAATCGAGTGTAGTTTTTTCCCGTTGTTATAGGATGTTGGACGTCTATGTATGTCTCAGTAGCTGTTGCTAAAAGACCCGCCCACATATTAACTCCGCTTCTCAGTCGGCCGCCGCCTGCGACCAGAGTCACACGTGCGCAAAGTCAAAAAGAGTAAATATCACCCTACCAAAAGCAGTACAATCCAGCCTTTAGCATTCTCTTCATGCAGTTCAGTATTTTTAAACCTTTTCTAAAACGAATGATATAAAAAAAAATTGTATTATCACACGTGCTGTTTTTTTTTAAATCATACAATATTGTCAAACTAATAGAGTTAACTTAAATTCTTTGTTGATAAATATAAATTTAGCCATTAAAAATGCAATAAAATACAGAGTCAAATATACCTAGAACTTCACGACCTCATTCCCCCAGCTCTATTCCACCTTTCGGTTAACGAGACGCAAGGGGAGGTTCCACCCCTTTGTTGTTGATATTCAGCCTATACACACGAAGCATTACGCTCATTTATTATGCGGACAGCGATGGAGTGGAACTCCTTGCCTTTGTCTGTGTTTCCCGACTCCTACAATTTCGAGATCTTGATGGCGAGAGTGAATAGGCATTATCTGAGTTTGCGTGTGCCATCCTCGACTATATCGTCACTTACCATCAGGTGAGATATAATCAAACGCACTCAAATTTTTAATTTTTAAAAAATACTCTCCACAACCTCCACGTAACTTTTTTCACTACATCCTCGCCGGGACATTGGTTAGTTTATTACCATAAACATGTAAATATATCTGCCTATAATGTTTAGATTTCTATGGTTATTTAGTTATTTAGTATTTATTTAGTAATAACAATGTTAGTACATTGTCTTTATTGTCATTATAAAAGCGTCGGTGGCTCAACCGGTAACGACTCGATCCTCCTAACCAGAGGTGCCGGGTTCAAATCCGGACGGCCAATGTACCAATGAGTTTTTCAAAACTTAGGTACATATAATATACTCACCGAATGCTTTAACGGTGAAGGAAAACATCGTGAGGAAATCTGCACACAACCTGCGAAGAAACTCGAAGGGTGTGTGTGAAGTCGACTAACCCGCACTGGGCCCGCGTGGTCGACTAAGGCCCGATCGCCCTAATTCAGGGTAGGCTCGAGCCCCTCGTTGGGGACGTATATGAGCTGATATGATGATGTCTGCGAAATAAAGAATTTATTTGAATAAAATAAATTCCTGGGTGTTGACAACACTTTACCAAAATTCGTTCAGCAGTTTCGACGTAATAAATAAGTAGCTATCCAAACGAATTAAATTATGAGGTTACAAATAAATTACCAGGTGAGATGTTGTCAAGGGTTTACCAATTGTGAAAAAAAAATGATTTTTTCAAGTAGCTATAAGCATAACAGATACTAATGTGGCGCATGTTACTCGTGTTTTACTGTTTTGCATTATTACTGAGAATATTTCCACGAGACATTATTGACAGCATTTCGACTGCTTTCCTTATTATTTGTTATTTATGTTTTACTAACATAGGTTTTTAAGTGACATTGTAACTAACATTTTATGGACTGTAATTGTCTGATAATAAACTGAATTTGATTTGATTAAATTTACTTTTCTACCGGGAATTTTTGAGAACACTCCTCTTACCTCGAGTAAATTACTATCATAGGAACGGCACACAAGTCTAGATAATCGTCTCCCTTTATCCGTGATTTATTAGAACAAAGTCGGGTCAGTAACACCATTTATACCTCAAGAACGGCCGATAGCAGAATAACTATGTGAATAAAAAAAAAACTATTAAAACATAGAAAAAAAACGAAAAATGAAAGTGAAGAATATTCATTTTCCCATACATGTGTAGTGTAGTGAAATGTAGTATAGTGTAGAGTAGAGTTGGTAAAAAGCGGTGCGAAGCGGTGCGAAGTTCGCCGGGACAGCAAAAACGTTACATTCTCTTTGGGGACAGCTAATATTACATAAAAACATGGTCACCCTTTTGGCGTGAGTCATTGGTTTACGAAGTCATTCGTTCGGAATTAAAAAAAAATTGGCGCCGCTGTTACAGAAATTAGGAACATGCAAGATAAAGGTATATGTAGAGTTTAAGTATATTAAAGGGTAGTCCATTAGCTTCACAGCAGGAGGTCGCGGTTTCGATTCCCGGCAGAGTCTTTGTATGACTCGGTTTGGTTAGTGGAAGGGCATTTTCTAAACCCACCTGGCTTGCTACCACCAACTTATCTAAGTCTTGCCGCCAAGCGTCAATGTTAACAGCATTGATGTGTTCCGGCTTGAAGATAAGATAGTCAGTTCTTCATTGCGTTGGGGACTTTTGGTAAGCCCGCTTCCATCTTCCTACTTTGGGGCCAGATGACCATGTGTGATTTTGTCCCAGAATATTTATATTTTATATTTATATTTTTTTATATCTTCGGCATCATCATCACTTAGATGAGATGATGTCAAGGGCTTACCAATTGTGGATAATAATAATAAAATTTATTATACTTTATACCCTTATTTAATAAGGGTAGTAAGCAAGAAGTTACTACGAATAGGGTCATCATCATCACATCATCATCGTTCTCATTGGTTTTTAGCGTCTATTTAGTGAGTGTCGCGAAAGGATTGCCCTGTTCACAGACATTGCGCTGCCTGGGACACAATAAAAAAACTAAGGTCTGCCCAGGGGCGGAGCCAGGTCGACAAATCAAAGCCTTAATTTTCTACGTGTTTTGAAGAAACTGGACCATTTTCGAATTTTCCCAGATATACCCCGCATATTTTAGGGCGAGGGCTTTGAAACATTTTTAGGAAGATTATTTGTATTGTATGGCGGCACCTTTAATATTTGTAAGTAAAAAATCTAAAAAGGTACTAGCCCAAATAATTTTAAACATCATTAAATTTTTTGAGGTTTTGAACAGTTTTTCTGCAAATCGAAGATACACATTACACACACACATTTTAATTTGAAATTTGAATTTTCCCAGATTCACCAGATGTATATTTTAGATGACGAAAATTTGGCGCCATTTTTTAAAAAGAATAAATATTGATTATTTTTTTGTATGGCAAGCACCTTTGATATTTTGAAAATAAAAAATCCTTAAAAAAAGGTACTAGCCCCAAATGATTGTAAACATCTATGTACAAGGTTTCATTAAAATTGGTCCAACATTCTCTCTGCAAATCGAAGACACGCACACACAATACACATTTTGCGTAAAAGTATTCATTCAATCGCTCAAAAAACGTTTAGTCGAATTGAGGACCTCCTCTTTTTTTTAAAGTCGTTTAAAAATGTACTAAAACTTTATGTATTAAAGGTTTTACGGATTATTTATCAAAAATTTATCCAAATCTGTGTAGTACTTTATGTAGAAATCATTGAACCAAAAATAATAGCAAAATTTTAGTAAGTTGTTACGGTAGAAGTCGATTTTTAGAGTTCCGTACCCGGGGAGGTAAAACGGGACCCTATTACTAAGACTTCGCTGTCCGTCCGTCCGTCTGTCTGTCTGTCACCTGGCTGTATTTCATGAACTGTGATAGCTAGACAGTTACAATTTTTACAGATGATGTATTTCTGTTGCCGCTTAACAACAAATACTAGAAATTAGAAAAAAATAAAAAACTAAGGGGGAGTCTTCATACAAAAAACGTGTTTTTTTTAAACTAAAAAACTAGAGCCATCTAGTATGATGGTACGGAACTCTTTGTACTAGCGCCATCTCGTATGATGGTACGGAACCCTTTGTGTGCGGTTCTGACTAGCCGGTTTTTTTAAACGTATAGCGTTTCCAATATTTTTCATTAGAATCGTAGGAAATACTTTGCTCGGCTTTTTAGGGTTCCGTAGTCAACAAGGCACCCTTTTAGTTTCGCCATATCTGTCCGTCTGCCCGCGGCATAGCTCAGAGACTATTAGTACTCGAAATCTATTATTTGGCATGAGTATACATATTAATCACACCGACAAAATGGTAAAATAGACTTTTAAAAAAATCCTATCCAGGATTCCGTTTGTGAAATAATAAATATAAAATCAAGCTCCCCCCTCCCCCCTCTTTGCCCCGACCCCGCCTCCACCAGCCATACCGCTGTTTAAGGACATCTGAAAAAAATTGAAAATAGTGGGACATATTATAATTAATTTAAAAGAAAAACCATTAAGCACGGCTAAACAGGCTTTCCTAGTTTAGGAGTAATAGTCGACAAACTTAAGATTTGCAGTTGGATTTGTAAAAAGTTCATAGATTTACCATACAAAACGTTTTATTGCCGGTTTTTTAGAAATTTGGAAATGTGCCGTGAGCATTCGGCTCTTGAGCATAAAAACTCTATTCAAATAAAAGTTTATACTTCAAAGATTTTAGGTTTTTCTCCAACTTATTTCATTATTAGAGCTGTAATGATGATTTCATTATTAAGGAACAAATACCCTTAAGTAAATAAGTATGCTTAATTTTTAGCCGACATAAAAACGGAGGTGGTTCTCAGGTCATCGAACCGTATATATTTTATTTTTAAAGCATGACCACGCATTACTTGTTACAGTGTAGTCCGATTTGGATATTTCTTTTTTTTTGGTTAGGTAATGCCTCCAGGGTGGTCCCATCTAAATTTTATCATAATCGGTTAAGTACTTATTTGTTCAGAAAATCAACAAAAACAAAAAAAAAATAGGTACTTGGTTGTTGCGATTGAATGCGTGGTCAATTATGTTGCACACCAACATCAAAATACAGATAAGTTAACAGTTTCTTTATATTAAAAATGACAAATTTAACTCTTTACGTGAAAGATAAGGTTGTATCAGTAACCAAATAACTAATTGAACTGCCCGTTTACAATATTTATTTATTTTATTCTTTGACTTTCGGTCGATTCGATATTTGACATTTATATATTAACTAGCTTTTGCCCGCGGCTTCGCCCGCGTGGACATATTTTTTATGACTGTCTATGAGGGTGAATGGTGCGCGAGCCGCAAGCATATTCATAAATAAATATAATAAAAGTACATACCTGCTAGGCACTACGAATGACAGCCAATGTATTCCGGCTTGAAGATAAGATAGCCAGTATGGGGAAGTAGCCCGGGGTTCCCCATTGCGTTAAGGAATCTTGGAAAAACTCATTTCTATCTTCGGCTTCATTTGTTTGACTTTCGGTCGATTCGATATTTGACATTTATAATTACATTATATCAATTCGCTTTCACCGGGCCAGTTGACAGTTGATAGCTTGTCATTATATAACACGATGTTTCCAAAAGGCCAGTCCATATGCTAACTAGTAGCGGTAGCCCGCGACTTCTTTCGTTTGTAGGTACATATCGCTTTTAAATATATTCATAAATAAATATAATAAAAGTACATACCTGCTAGGCACTTCGAATGACAGCCAATGTATTCCGGCTTGAAGATAAGATAGCCAGTATGGGGAAGTAGCCCAGGGTTCCCCATTGCGTTAAGGAATCTTGGAAAAACTCATTTCCATCTTCGGCTTCATCGTAACTTACCACAGGTGAGATGATGTCAAGGGTTCACCAACTGTGAATAAAAAAAATGTTCTTCGAATAACAAACTATTATTTTTAATTTTTTTCGTTAAAAGTATATTTAAGTAGGTATCCTTAATAAATGCTTATAATACAATTAGCCATTATGTGGTACCGTTCTAATGGCAACGGTCCGTCCGTCTGTCCGTCTTTCATAAACCGTAATAGGTAACTTTCATTGTACAAAAAAAAAATTGTGGTTTTTTATCGTCCTATTTATTTAAAAGAATGATGAATCTGTTACGTGGTAACTATTATCTAATGTGTGCCTGCGTGTGCGATTCTGACTCGCACTTGGCCCGTTTTTTACAAATCGTAATACATATTTATTTGGCCTTGGAAAGTTTAAACATGACACTTTCCAATTAAATTTTCATTATAAACACTCAAAAGCAACTTAAAAAGTCTTAAAAGTTCTCGGTATAAAAACAAATATCGATATTGGACATCTATAGTAGACAGTTTATTCGATTTCGCTACATTAAATACGATTTAAATTCGAAACATTGTATATTGTCACAGATCATAAAATTAATTAAAGTTTAATTTTCGAAAGACACTCTTGTAAACGTTGAAATTGGTGTTCCGTATTCGAATTACCTGCGTAAATTGTATTCGGAATTTTTCGTTGAGAGTTCATTTAAAATTTTAAATATCGGGTTATAACGGGTTGAACTTTATGTAAAAAATGTGTATATTAAACTGATGCTACTAAATATACCTACATTTTACTTGTTATCATTGAATGTGAAGTGAACCAAACTAGACTTATAACCGCCTCTGTGGCGTTATGGTTAGTCCATTCGCTTCACACCAGGAGGTCGCGGGTTCGATTCCCGGCGGGGTCATCTTTGTAAGATTGGGTTTGGTTGGTGGTAGGTCATTTTCATAGCCTCCTGACTACCACCATCTTATTTAAGTCTTGCCGCCCAAAACATCAGTGTTAACAGCATTGATGTGTTCCGGCTTGAAGATAAGATAGCCAGATCCCCATTGCGTTGGGGAATCTTGGTAAGCCCGCTTCCATCTTCGGCATCATCGTCACTTATCATCAGGTGAGATGATACCAAGGGCTTACCAATTGTGGATTAAAAAAAATTAACAAAAAAAACAAAGGAACTGCACAGCGAAAAATAAAAAGAACCTTTATAGTCTAACTGAGCACCTACACTTATGTAAATACCTAAATACCAGACAACCGGACCTAGGCCTGGTTATGTGGGACTCGCCTAGTGCATACCCACTAAAAAACCTTCCTGGATTACATGTCTGCTAAGACTTATGAACCCTTCATCTGAGCGACTCCCCCCCTAGGGAAAGGGGAAGTGATAAAATATAATTTAATTGGAAAGGGTATATAGATATACCCTTTCCAATTAACAAGGATTATCAAAATCGGACTACTCTGTAAAAAGTTATGCGTAGTCATACATTAAAAAAAACATACGCGTCGATTTGAGTTTTGCGTTTTTTCGTCGGTTAAAAAGAAGGCAATATGAAAGCATTACTAGAAATGTCGCTTGTTTGTTGTTTAAGTAGGTACATTTTGCTTTTCGCTGTTTACTGAAAATAAGTGTACAATATTACAAACTAGGTTACATAACATTTTCATTAAAGTTATAGTATGTTCGGAGAATTAGCCGCTGTACACCCGAACGGAGTTCTGGAAATTTGTTAAAGGATAAAACAAACGACATTGGGACCTTTACATGCCTATCCGTCTGTCTGTCCGCGCCTTAGCTCAGATACTATTAGTACTAGAAAGCTGTAATTTGGCATGGGTTTATATATTAATCACGCCAACGAAGTGGTACAATGAAAACTTGAAACAAAAATTTTAGGTTACCTACCTCTCCTAGATGTAAAGAGGGTTTTTCTTTTGTTGACGTACCCTATTGTGTGGAGTATAGTTGAATAGGTCTTTAAAAACTACTGAGGGTTTTCTAAAACCATTTTTCGAGTCAGGGACCAGTTTGTGAAAGAGTAAGCTTTAAAGTGCTCGTTTTAGTTAGAGTCAATCTTCCCTCCACCTGCTACCTAAACCGTTACATAAGGACATCTAAAAAAAATGAAATGTGACATATTATAATCAATTTATAAGGGAAAACTATCACGGCTAAGTAGACTATCTTAGTTTAAGACTAATAGTCGACCAACTTAAGATAAGATAAGATAAATACTCTTTATTGTATGTAGGTATGTATTTAAGGTATGCAATTGTATTTGAAAAGGGTTCAAAGATTTTCCATACAAAATGTTCTATTAGCAACTGCAAACATAATTTTGTTTTTTAAAATATACATTAATAATAATAATAATAATAAAAGTTATTTATCGACCAACAAAGGATCACAATAGTGTTAGTAACTTATTGTAGGACTTAGACTGGTGTTAGTAATATACACAGTTACACTTACATTAATTATTTTTTTTAATTACGAACCCTACTTTGCGTGAGTCCGACTCGCACTTGGCCGGTTTTTATTTAGAATTCACTGCTGGACGAAGTATCTTCAGAATCGCCGCCTACATTAAATACTAAACAAGATACGCGCGATTCAACTCAGGGCGGCCCCTTTGTCGCTACCGTTTGACGCGAGCCTTGTAGCGGCGAGCGGCATTTATCAAAGTTGCAGTTAATTCAGCGAACGAACTTTAATTGATATTGATTGTACAGAGTCTATTGCAATAAATAGTTATACCTTCTTTATCTCGATAAAAGCGATAAGTCCGCTTTTGTATATCATTGTGTGTTCTGCTAGTTAATAAGTTTTTCTAATTTTTGTATATTTGTGTGCAATAAATTATATTTATCTTATCTTATCTTATCTCTAGTCAGGCTAACGTAAGACAAGCCAAAAAGGCTTTTCGTAAATGGCGACTCCAACATTTTTTCGTGCAAACAAACTTGAGCTGTCGTTAGGGTTCAAACAAAAAACCGCGCACGCTAAAATCTGATCCTAAAGTCAAACACACATTTTTCCACCCTGTAGCAGCTTCGTCAACGACCATGGAAACTTAAACACCCTGTGACAAAGAGACAAGCAAAGGGGTCGCGAGAGCGCATGAGGGCCCTCAAGATTATACAGGTGAACAGGACTAGTGGTGGGGCGGTGTCGATGACGATACATCGATAATTCACTGATATTATATATAAGCATATTTTATTAGAATAGGGCCATCCCATCCCTTACAGTGGGGGTCGTAAGAAACTAAGGGACTAAATCGGAGTATGGGCAGCAGCGTGAGAGCCCTTTCCGCGCATTACAACACCCAGCGATCGCAAACTCGCCTGCCCAGCGTGGCGATTATGGCAACCCCCCCAACACGATTTATGTGGTCAGCGCAGGACCGGTCGACTTAAAAATCCTTGGGGGAGGTCTTTGTCCAGCAATGGACATCTTTCAGCTGATATGATGATGATGGATGATATTTTATTAGGTTGATGCAAAAGTAATTAATTTGGGAAGGTGAAAAAAAAGTTGTAGAGTAACAATAAGTTGAAAACGAGACGTTCAAAACTTCCAATAAATTGCAGTCTTGAACTCCTCTGACGTTTATAAAAAAAAAGTAAACATTTTTTTAAATCCTAATTTACTTTCAGACAATGAATAATGTATTTAGGTATAGCCAGAGAGCCAAAGTTTTATATGCTATGTATAACTTCCTTGACAACAGTGAGCATTTACTTTTTGTCACACCGTTAGAGAAACAAAATTTTATCGATATCGATTCGACAACCCGACATCCCTATCCACTCAACTCGACTTGAGCTGTACGGGAAAGAGATTTTTTCTGCTTACGCCGTTTAAAAAAAAGAAAAAGGTCACCGGGTCGACGGTTTTTAGTGACCTTCCAGTTTTATTGGGGCGAAAAGATTGCGAGGAGAAGGGGGATTATTTTATAACCATTTATGCAAAGTATAATATGTGTTTCGTGATAAGACGGTCGTAGCTTGATGCAACTTGCGGGGTTGCGTTGATCACAAAAGTGAACTGACCATAAGCACGGTGATTACCTGGATGGGTTGCCTGTTAGTGGAATTTATCGCGATCGTTTCCGTTCTTCGCAAGACACGTTGGCCATTTTACTGGTTGCAATCACTACATGGTCACACCTCGGACACTGCATACAAATGGTCGTGAAATAAAATTTCTAAAAACAAATGACGGAGCATACAAAAAATAATAAATAAGGGGGTGAATTTTTTTTTGCTAACTTACCCTATCGTTTGGGGTATCGTTAAATCATCATCATCATATCGGCCAAAAATCGTCCACTGCTGGACAAAGGCCATCGTTAAATAGGTCTTTTAAAACAACTGAGGGTTTGCTGAAACCATTTTTAGATTCAGCCTATCGTGTGGGGTATCGTTAAATCATCATCATCATATCGGCCAAAAATCGTCCACTGCTGGACAAAGGCCATCGTTAAATAGGTCTTTTAAAACAACTGAGGGTTTGCTGAAACCATTTTTAGATTCAGCCTATCGTGTGGGGTATCGTTAAATCATCATCATCATATCGGCCAAAAATCGTCCACTGCTGGACAAAGGCCATCGTTAAATAGGTCTTTTAAAACAACTGAGGGTTTGCTGAAACCATTTTTAGATTCAGCCTATCGTGTGGGGTATCGTTAAATCATCATCATCATATCGGTCAAAAATCGTCCACTGCTGGACAAAGGCCATCGTTAAATAGGTCTTTTAAAACAACTGAGGGTTTGCTGAAACCATTTTTAGATTCAGCCTATCGTGTGGGGTATCGTTAAATCATCATCATCATATCGGTCAAAAATCGTCCACTGCTGGACAAAGGCCATCGTTAAATAGGTCTTTTAAAACAACTGAGGGTTTGCTGAAACCATTTTTAGATTCAGAGATCGGTTTGCGAAATATTAAGCCATAAAGTGTTATTTTTTTGTTCGACTCAAGTGTGTCCCTCCCTCTCAAGCTAAACCGCTATTTCAGGTCATCTGAAAAAAATAACAATAGTAGGACATATAATCAATTTAAAAGGAAAACTATCACGGCCAAGTTGGCTTCCTTAGTTTAAGGATAATAGTAGACCAACTTAAGATGTGCAGTTGGATTATTTAAAAGTTCGTAGATTTACGATTCAAAATGTTCTATTACCAACTGTAAATATAATTTTGTTTGTTTTAAATAAACATTTATTTTTTTTAAATACTTTGGGCGGGATCCTACTTTGCGCAAGTCCAACTCGCACTTGGCCAGTTTTTTTAATGAATGCATCATTATTATACATCGTATGGAGAGTTGTGGTGATACGGAGTGTGCGAGACAGAACAGTTTTCATTAAATTTGTACAGTTTAATATAGCTAAGTGCATTTGTTAAAATTTATATATAGATAGTGTTTCTTGCATTTCATGATATTTGTAAATAGTTTACTTGAATAAACAATTGTTTAAGTGTTTTAATTCAATTAGGAGCGCCTGTATGGTCGTTGTTACGGTATTGCTCCGAAGAGGGGTCTTAGTTTCTCCGTCCCTTTCACACAGTCGTCCCTCTCTTCAGAGCGGTACCGCCTGTATGGTCGTTGTTACGGTATTGCTCCGAAGAGGGGTCTTAGTTTCTCCGTCCCTTTCACACAGTCGTCCCTCTCTTCGGAGCGGTACCGCCTCCCCGCGCCACTTCACCCCCGTTTTGGCGCGGAATAGTATATAAGCAGCGCCGAACTGGCCTGTCCGACTCCATTACGAAACCACAGCCAGACCATCACAGAGCTCCTAATCGGATAGACAACTCTAGAACAAGCAACGAGTCTTTCACTGCTCTCCGCCTACAAACCCGTCCAGCAGCGCTAAAGGAAGCGCGTCTCACGTACGGTTGGCCATAAGCTTAGTACTCCTGCGAAGCCCGGCCGCACCGTACATTTTGGTCCTTCGACGAGCCGGATAAACAGAAACCATGCCGAAGACACGCTCCATGACCGCTGCTGGAGAATCCGCCGTGGAGAGAACCGCCAACGAGTCGCCACAGAACCAGGAAGATGGAGGAACACCTGCAAACAACACAGAACAGAACACAGAACAGAACGCAGGACAGACAGAGAAAAATCCTCCACTTCGCCACGAAAACCCGCCGAATTCTCCCTCAGACCCACTTCGCAGTGAAGGGCGGGGTTCGCAAACAGAAAAAAGAAGCAAGAAATCGTCGCAACGAAACCAAAAACAGTTGCAGATGGCGAAAAAAGATGAAGAAATAGCGAGATTGAAGCTCGAGATCGCCGTGGCACAGAAGGCGGCTCTAGCTCTCGAGACCGAGGAGAGTGAGGACGAAGACAACGAGAGTCTCTCTTCATCACGAAACGAAAACTTGAAACGCACCGCTAACTGGGTACAGTCACAGAAGAGCCAAGCTGAAGAAGAGGCAGGGGACACGCCCGCCCTGCCATCCGAAGACGTTCGTCACTCCACAGCAGCGAAGTTCACTACAGAAGCCCCAGCAGCGATGTCAGCCACACAGAAAGCAACTTACTTCACACAGCTACCACAGAAAGAAGAGGTTGCGCCTCACAGATCCAGTCGCCCACTCCCTCAAGAAGATAGAAAAACAGATTTATCCGAGCTAGCGCGGGCCATCACTATGGCCGCGCGCACAGCTACGCCACACAAATACTTCGGCAAGCTGCCAATTTTCAATGGTTCTCATAACGAGTGGCTTCCGTTCAAGTCCGCCTACTTCGAGTCATCAGATCATTATTCTTCGGTGGAAAACACAGCCAGATTGCGTCAGTCCTTGGTGGGAAGAGCTAAAGAAGCCGTCGGAAGCCTACTGATCGTCAACTCTACCCCTAAAGACATCATGAAGACACTCGAAGCCAGATTTGGACGTCCAGACTCCATCGCACTCGCCGAGCTAGAGAAGATACGCAACCTGTCACGCACCACAGACTCGCCACGTGACATATGCATTTTCGCAAACAAAGTGAAGAATTGCGTGGCCACCCTACAGTACCTCGGCAAGGCACACTACCTAGCCAGTCCCGAGACCATGAAGAATATAATAGAGAAGCTAACCCCTACGCTTCGCTACCGCTGGTATGACTACGCAGCGGACCAAAAGCAGACAGATTCCGACCTGCAACAGTTCAGCTCCTTTTTAGAGCGAGAAGCCGACAGAGTCAGCCGATTCGCACCGCCCGAACAGATGGTCGAGGACACCACACCGCGAGCAAACAAGCGCGGGCAGCGGACGCACCTCACCTCAAAAAAGGAGGAAAAAGAGCAGCCATGCTCCATTTGTGAGCGTCGGGGGCACGAGGAGACGGGATGCGCAGCGTTCACAGAAGCCGACAGTGACGGCAGATGGGCACTGGCGAAGAAGCACAACCTCTGCTATAGATGCCTACGCCCAAGAAAGAGTACGCACAAATGCCCGAGACGCAAGTGCGAAAGAGACGGCTGCGTACGAAGTCATCACTCCATGTTGCACTTCGAACTAAAGTCAGACAGAGACAGAGAAGAAGAGAAAGAGACAGAGAGAGTCGCTTCGACATTCTCCGCTAGAAAAAGGCACGCGTACTTGAAGATAATACCTGTTCGAGTATCCGGACCTGGCGGACAAGTCAACACCTACGCTCTCCTAGACGACGGCTCGACCGTCACTCTGATAAGCGCCAACATAGCTAAACAGATCGGCGCTAAAGGACCTCAGGAGCCGCTTAACTTGGAAACGATCTCCGACGATCTATCATCGGACTCATCACGCCGCGTAACCATCACAGTACGAGGGCAAGACCGACCGTTCGACATACAAGCCCACACCATAGAAAAACTGAGGCTATCATCGCAAACTATAGAAGAACAACACGTGTGGGGCTGCGAACACTTAGAAGATATACAGCAACACCTCCTCTATGAAGATGCGAAGCCCACAATCCTCGTAGGACAAGATAACTGGCACCTCCTAATAGCCACAGAAATGAGAAAGGGCAACCGAAACCAACTCGTCGCATCACGAACACCGCTCGGCTGGGTCCTGCACGGTTCCGACACGCGCACTATTGGTCGCCAAGTCAACTTCGTACATCACCTCACATCTTCGTCAGAACAAGCCGAAACTATAGAAGAGAGAATGGACGAACAACTAAGGCACTACTTCGCCCTGGAATCCATCGATATCCAACCTAAACAGCCGCGAAGCGAGCCAGAACAAAGGGCACTCGCCATCCTCGACGAATGTACGAAAGAGACGGAAGAGGGCCGCTATGAGACAGCACTACTGTGGAAGCGAGATGAAATCAAACTACCTAGCAACTACGACAGCACACTCAAGCGACTCGTGATGACCGAAAGGCGTATAGACAAGAACGCCCATTTGAAACAAAAGTATAACAAGCAAATGGAGGAACTCATCGAGAAAGGCTATGCAGAACGTGCGCCCACAGACAGCACAAAAGATCGCACGTGGTATCTACCGCACTTCCCGGTTTTAAACCCTATGAAACCGGATAAAGTGCGGATAGTACTAGACGCCGCCGCCAAGACGAAGGGTCAGTCTCTCAACGACCATCTCCTCACCGGGCCAGACCTCCTGCAATCCTTACCAGGAGTACTGATGAGGTTCCGCCAGCATCGAGTCGCTGTCTCAGCTGATATTGCCGAGATGTTCTTGCGAGTCGGCATACGACAGGAGGACAGAGACGCGCTGCGCTACCTGTGGAGAGGGGAGAGGCGAGACGGGCCGCCCGAAGAGTATCGCATGACTTCGCTCATCTTCGGTGCGACGAGTTCACCATCCACCGCGATATACGTCAAAAACAAGAATGCTGAAAAATACAGAGACGTATATCCGGCCGCTGTCACCGCTATAGTAGAGAACCACTACATGGACGATTACCTAGACAGTTTCCGGAACTATGAAGAAGCCATCGAAGTCTCTAAACAAGTGCAAGAGATACACAACAAGGGCAACTTCAACCTGCGGGGCTGGGCGTCTAACTCCTCCGAGACGCTCACAGCCTTAGCAGAAAACACTCCAGAAGCCAGCCGGTTCTCCAGATGGGAACGCCTCCTGCGGACTACAGCTAGAATACTGCAGTTCATAGAAAAATGTAAAGAAGGCAGGCAGCTGCATGTTGGGTACAGCCGCACCAAGAGAAACAGAGAGCGCGACCCCGAGTGGAAGCGAGACAGACAATCGAGCCGCAAACAGCCCCTGAAAGAGAAGTCCGAACAGAAAGAGCGAGACAGAAAATACTTACCGATTGAAGCGTACCTCCTCAGAAGAGCCGAAAAACAAATTGTACGTCTAATACAAGAAGAATCCTTTAACGAAGAGATTCAATCGCTGCGGAAAGGTAGAGCAACACACAGAACAGACAGACTACATTCTCTATCCGTAGTACTGATCGATGACGTCATTCATCTGAGAGGCCGGGTCAACGCAGCGGCGGGAGTGACAGACCAACAGAAAAACCCGCCTGTGTTGGACGGAAATCACCGCGCTACCAAACTGTGGGCAGCCTACATCCACAGACGGCTGCTACACGCTGGCGTAGAAACAACAGTCAACGAGTGCCGGCAGCACTACTGGATACTCCGACTGCGCCCGATCGTGAAAGAAGTCATAAGCCACTGCCTACACTGTCGCATCAGAAAAGCGATGCCGACAGAGCCACCTACAGGGGACCTACCGTCGTGCCGTCTCGCTCACCACCGTCGCGCCTTCACATACACAGGAGTGGATTACTTCGGCCCGCTCAGCGTGACGGTGGGCAGACAACATCAAAAACGCTACGTGGCTCTGTTCACCTGCCTGACTATGAGGGCGGTACACCTTGAGATGACTTCATCACTATCTACAGACTCAGCTATTCTCGCCGTGCGTCGCTTTATAGCCAGACGAGGGTGCCCGGCGGAGATGTGGTCAGACAACGGCACGAATTTCCGAGGTGCTGATGCAGAGCTACGACGAGCCGCGCTAGAAGCTACACAGAAGGAAGCCACTGCCCGTGCCATCACCTGGCGCTTCATACCGCCGGGAGCACCGTTCATGGGCGGGGCGTGGGAGCGCCTCGTACGCTCCACAAAGACGGCACTGTACGCCGTCCTGCACGAGCGCCACCCGCACGAAGAGGTCCTCCACACCCTGCTGGCGGAAGCTGAATACACGGTCAACAGCCGCCCACTAACGCATGTCTCAGTACAGACGGAGGATGACGAAGCGTTAACTCCAAATCATCTGCTGCTTGGAGGGTCCGCCCTGATGCCAACGTCCGGCACCTTCGATGACAGAGACCTGGACAACAGAAGCCACTGGAGAGCCTCGCAGCGCCTAGCCGACCTGTTCTGGGCCAGATGGGTCAAAGAGTACCTGCCGGAGCTCCAAAACAGGCGGGAGCCCAGAGGAACAGGAGATCCGATCACAGAAGGCGACGTGGTACTGATCGTGGATGGCAGCCTACCCCGAAACACCTGGCCGCGAGGCGTCGTGATCGCCACCTACCCTGGACCAGATGGAGCCATAAGAATAGTGGACGTCAAGACCAAGGGTGGCGTCCTGCGAAGACCTGTAAAACGCCTCGTGATCCTGCCAACCAGAGACGTCTCGCAACAATAAGCAAAGATGCAGATGCAAGCACTGCACGGCGGGAGAAATGTGCGAGACAGAACAGTTTTCATTAAATTTGTACAGTTTAATATAGCTAAGTGCATTTGTTAAAATTTATATATAGATAGTGTTTCTTGCATTTCATGATATTTGTAAATAGTTTACTTGAATAAACAATTGTTTAAGTGTTTTAATTCAATTAGGAGCGCCTGTATGGTCGTTGTTACGGTATTGCTCCGAAGAGGGGTCTTAGTTTCTCCGTCCCTTTCACACAGTCGTCCCTCTCTTCAGAGCGGTACCGCCTGTATGGTCGTTGTTACGGTATTGCTCCGAAGAGGGGTCTTAGTTTCTCCGTCCCTTTCACACAGTCGTCCCTCTCTTCGGAGCGGTACCGCCTCCCCGCGCCACTTCACCCCCGTTTTGGCGCGGAATAGTATATAAGCAGCGCCGAACTGGCCTGTCCGACTCCATTACGAAACCACAGCCAGACCATCACAGAGCTCCTAATCGGATAGACAACTCTAGAACAAGCAACGAGTCTTTCACTGCTCTCCGCCTACAAACCCGTCCAGCAGCGCTAAAGGAAGCGCGTCTCACGTACGGTTGGCCATAAGCTTAGTACTCCTGCGAAGCCCGGCCGCACCGTACACGGAGGGTATACCCTCGGTGCGCGAGTCCGGCTCGCACTTGGCCGGTTTTTTTAATATTTTATAGGCTTGCAAACTTTGGCACTTAACAACAGAGATAGCGCTACAATACAACTAGACTTCCAAAAATAGGTTAAGATCGCATAAAGAGCGAATCTTTTCCTACAATGAGATAGCCCCCATAACTTACACCATAAAGTATATTCCCCATAAACATTTTATAAGCCATTAGATGCACGCACACGAGTCTACTATTTATTACGCGACTAGCTGTCGCTCCAGGTTTCGTTATCTAATGTACAGGTCAATGTATAACATTGAATACTTTTTCTAATTATTCTTTTACTAGCTGTTTCCCGCAGCTTCACCCGCGTGGACAACGTTTCTATGACTTTTTGAGGGTGGAAAAAAGTAGCCTATGTGTTAATCCAGGTCCTAATCTGTCTACCTACCAAATTTCAGCCAGATCCGTTGAGTAGTTGTGCGTGAAAGAGTAAAAAAAATACATACATACATTCTTACAAACTTTCGCCTTTATAATATTAGTAGGAATTAGTGGGATCTAGTTTAAGACCAATGCCCCTAATTCTTCTACAACGATTGCCTCTTTTGTCTATCTATCTAAATTTCCATCTATGACTGAGTTCTATGACAGCTTTACCCGAACAGTACCCTTTATTGTACTGTGCCCGAACGCAAAGAAATTATATGTTTTTTTTTGTTTTTAGCATCGAAACAGATGACTGATTATAAATTAACGTTTTGAAATGCGAGGTGTCCTTGGAATCGGCTTGATCCCCTTATAAATTAATATTTTGAAACGCGAGGTGTCCTTGGAACCGTCTTGATCCCCTTATGAATTAATGTTTTGAAATACGAGGTGTCCTTGGAATCGTCTTGTTTCTTCATAAATTAATATTTTAAAATGCAAGGTGTCCTTGGAATCGTCTTGATCCCCTTATAAATTAATATTTTAAAATGCGAGGTATCCTTGGAATCGTCTTGTTCCCCTTAAAATATCAATGTTTTGAGGTGTCCTTGGAATCGTCTTGATCCTCTTATAAATTAATATTTTAAAATGCGAGGTGTCCTTGGAATTATCTTGTTCCTTCATAAATTAATATTTTAAAATGCGAGGTGTCCTTGGAATCGTCTTGTTCCCCTTTTATATTAATATTTTGAAATGCGAGGTGTCCTTGGAATCGTCTTGATCCCCTTATAAATTAATATTTTAAAATGCGAGGTGTCCTTGGAATCGTCTTGTTCCCTCATAAATTAATATTTTGAAATGCGAGGTGTCCTTGAAATCGTCTTGATCCCCTACAACCTTAAGCCAAACTGCTAAAAAGTAGGTACCAATCCCATAACATGGGGATTGGTACCTACGTTTTAGCAGTGTGGCTTTAGGTTGTTAATTAAGTAAGTAAGTAGGTATATAATGTAACCTAGTTTTCCTTAAAAAAATTGTTTGTCTGTAAAGTCGGTTTACGGACGATAGTTTAACGTGACAACGTCATTATCATGTTACTCCTGAGCCAAACGTGCAAGCGAGAGTTGTTCTTGTACTGGCTTGGGGCTTGGGGCCTGGGGCCTGTCAAGTTCAGTAAAGTTAATTTAAAAGGATTAAAAGTACTAGGCTTCCAGGATCTTACAAGAGATGTTCCAATTCGGTCGATTCACTGTGAGGAACTGTCAAAGAGTTAACTCACCAGAATATGGGCGGTATTTTACATTTCCTTAAAGATGGAGCTAAAGAAGTTTTACTTCAGTCGTGTGTTCTAAATCTAAAGCACACAAGCGTTCGGCTTGTGACACGTTATCAATCACGTAAAATTATCGTCCGTAAACCGACTTTACGAGTACAGATAACATCTTTTTTTTGTGCGATTTCAGCAAAGTTATAGAACAAAATTTGTTCAATATGATGCCCCAGTTAACGAGACCTAAACCAATGTTATTACAGCTTGTATATGTATATCCATATATCTTGATAATTAATTATCACTTCGAACCTTGAAATAAACATCAATCAACGAAATAAGGAACGCAGTCGTGTATTTATTTTGAATTTAATATTAATATATTTGACATAAATGTAGAAATAGCAATAGCGGTAGATATGTTTTTCTTGTGGTAAACACCACTATCAGAAGTTTTCGAGCCGATGAAACATCTGCAATGGCCTTGACGACTGCCATTGATATCAAACGGCACCAAACAGCTTAACGTGGATTGCGAAACACGGAAGCCTATAACTCGATAACATCGACGTTAAGCTGAAAACATACAACAACTTACTTTTTGAAGGCCTTCTTCTCCTGAATGGATGACCAAAATATAAAACAAAAAAACATGCATAGTAAAGTGTACCTTATGTATTAAAAAATAAAATTTAAGTTTAAAGTTGGTTTTATTTTATTACTATATGACAATATCTGACAATATCTATTAAGCCAACATATTAAGTATGATATAAATTAGTGTAGTGATAGGGCTTGCGACCACGGCTATTAAAAAAATAAAGACTATGATTTCAAGCGGGAAACTCTTGTTTTCATACTTTTTAGTAAAGATTTTCCGTAGTCGGGTTTTATTCTATTGCACCGTTGTATGAAATCTGTGCTCACTCGAAACAGTCGCTAATTTATGTAAGTAATATATCCCCATAAGAGATCTCGTTAACCTGCCACAGCTCTAAACAGGACATCCTTATAAGAAATTATTTTCCGCTATAAAAATCACATAAAATCTGTTCCATATTAAAGTAACTGCCTGATTATATCATTAAAATTCTTTTTCATGTTCCCTTTGACGCGTTTTGACGAATCCCATCTAAAGAGATCGGAACCAAAAAGATCCACACGCTTTTAAAACCACAAAGAGCGTTAGACAAATAAAAAGCTATGTTGCTATCTTTGAAATTTGAATCTTATGTGGAATGGTTTGTAGTTCGATTTTGCGTCGCTGACAGATTGATATTTGTTGACTGTTTCGCTGGGGTGACCATTATTTCTAGTAATTAGGAAAACAAGCTAATGAGATGTGAAGATATGCGATAGATTGAACGAGGAATTTTTTTTTAAATTGTAGGCTCAGAGTCTGTACAATGTGTTTCTGATCGAGTTTAGATATGTGTTAACATCTACATACACAACAACATCGCCCAAGTCAGGTGTGTTAGTTAACACTGATGCCAAAAAATGTTAAAAAAAAACATTCTCAATAAAAAAAAAAAACTTTTTCGTACAAATCCATCAGTCTCAAGATTGAAGGTATTTATTCAAAGTAGGTGCAAATTACACTCTTTCTGATAGTCATAAAATAATAATAACATAATTTCATTTGTGAATAATCAAGAAATAAACAAACATTATTTAATAATGTCAAAATTCAATACTTGTAATAAACCAGATTATGTCATTAGAACATGAAAACAATATGACACGAAAAGTTATACATAAAAATCATTGATACCTTTGACAAGAGTAGGCCAGTTCACACGGAGAGCACCCGGTCACGAGTATAACGCGAGAGTCAGCCATCGCTCCCATCAACCATATCAGAGGGAAAGAAACGACCCGGCTCCCGATGCGCCACTATCTGATCGGCTAACTTGTATGAAAAGTATAATATTGGCTATATAGGATGTAAGAAAATGGTGTAGGACCCGTTAACTGGGGGTTCTACGCACTCATCATCATACTGAACAACTTTCCCCAAGGATCCTCCATACAATAACGTACAAAATGGTTCTTTCAGTTAATCGATTTGTATGAAGTTAATTTTTTTTGCGATTACAGCAGTCATAGAACAAAAGTTGTTCAGTATGATGAGTAGAACCTCCAGTTTACAGGACCTACACCAATTTTGTTACACCTGTATAGATAAAATAACTTGTGTGCGTCTGTTAGTGATCATGTAACTTCTAAACGAGTATTACGACAAAAAAAAATAGTCGAGTGTTAGCGCTGAATCTGATGCTGAGCTGAACAAATAAAACTCGCGAAGTGCTTGCTTAAAAAAATGTAAAAAAATATGTAAATCGTGTGGCACAATTAACCGTGCTATCCAAGGGATACACGGGGGAAAAACTGAAGATAAAAGTGTATTAGTCCATACAGAGTTTCGGGTTTCAAATGGTTCACACGAAAACCATTAAATGTACCTTCTTAATTTTATAAAATTCACTAAACTCCAAGATATACATTTATTTTTTGAAAACACTACTAATCGCGTGGGTCGGTCACGCACTAGCCACTTTTTTGATATACTTTGCCCTACCCTCTACATTCTGACAGCATTACTACCAATCTCTTTGAAGGATTTTAAGCACAGATAAGCAAATTTGATGCCGCCCGCTGGTAGTTCTTAAAATACTGGGTATAAAAATCCTGCACCCGCGAAAACTTAAATTTACTATTCATAAAAGTTAACAGCTCTTCCGAAGGGACCGACAGTGTAGTTATTGCAAAAAAATTTGGACCTTTCATACAGATCATCAGCCGTGTCCAAGTCAATTATTAAATATAGGTTTTTCAGCTCATATTACGTCCTCACCGAGGGGCTCGAGCCTACTCTGAATTAGGGGGAGTGGGCCTTAGTCGACCACGCGGGCCCAGTGCAGGTTAGTCGACTTCACACACAACCTTCGAGTTTCTTCGCAGGCGTGAGCAGATTTCCTCACGAAATTTTCCTTTACCGTAAGAGCGTTGGATAAAACTACAGTACCTGGGCGACCGAGCTTTGCTCGGGGCACAGTACCCAGAGCCGTTTAAAAATACGCATAAAATACCCATTTAAAAATACGCTACCTATGATACACTTAGCGCGGCATATTTCGCTCCCGACTCCTGTGCGATAATCTCAGAAAATAGCGTTTTCCCAGAGATGAAACTTATCTTAATTGATTTTTCGCCCCCAAAAATCCCCGAATATACTAATTTTCAAGCAAATCGTTGGAGCCGTTTCCGAGATTCAGATTATATATCAAATATACATACGTACCTCTATATACAAGAATTGCTCATTTAAAGGTATTAGATAGATAGATATGAAATCGAAATTCAAAAACACATCGGGTAAGTGGCAGGATTCGAACCACGACCTCCCCGGACAGGACGCAGCGGTCCTAACCGTTACGCCACCGATGCCCTTTATGCTTTTAAGGAAAGTTATTCAGTTTCATGAACAGAACCATCTGTTAAAGTTTCCTGGAGCTGTTTTTTTACACCCTGGGTTACTTACCATCCAATTTTAAAAATGTTTTCTGCTTCCGATAACATATACGTAGAGGCACACCCTGGTCATTTCATACAACGGTCCAGAAATGACATTTCAAAAAAGGAATCACGGAACATACAAAATGGCGGCAAAATCCGTTCGACAACCAAACTGTAACCAATCTGTATCAATCTGGGTGACGAGGAGGTGAGTTCGCAATCTAGAGAGCGGCAGGGAGTGTCCATACTGTATGTTAGCACTAATATTATATACTTTGGTAGAGGTAAGAAAAAATCGAGTCCGGGGCAAAATCAAATTGACGTGAGTGAATTTGTCGTTGGTTAGAATTAGCCTCTAAGATCGAGGTTCCCGCTTTCCTTACAAGCGTGGCCACCCCAACCGGTCACGTTCCCAGAACCGCGCCGTAAATTCATATCACAAACACAACGCGGGCGTGGAGTCGTGGACACATCAAAGACGTCGCGGAGTGCTGCGAACGAAACAAGTAATGCAGGGTTGCAGAGCTGGGAAGACGCAGAAGCGGCTGATTTTTGAGTTATTTTAGATGGTTCTACATAAGTCTCTAGACTATTGTATAGCAGGTCTATAGGTGAGCTACAGCCCGCTGATAGACACGGATGGATAGCGGAAGGTTTTTTTTTACTCTTTCTGATAGTCATAAAATAAAAATAACATAATGTCATTTGTGAAAAATCAAGAAATAAACAGTCATTTATTAGTTAACAACGTCAAAATTCAATCCTTAAAATAACCAGATTATGTCATTAGAACATGAAAACAATATGACACGAAAAGTTATACATAAAAATCATCGAATGTCATTAACGCCTTTGACAAGAGTAGGCCAGTTCACACGGGCAGATAGAGAAAAATGTCACTAACAGTCAAACCCATCTAGATAATAACAGTGTCTTAGATCAGTAACCTGCATGATCAACCCAACCACGCAAATCACACTGAGCTACGTCCGAAACACTGCGACACATCTAAACCACACCCTGGACACTTAAACAACGGGCCAGAAATGACATTTCAAAAACAAAATGACGGCGAAATCCTATACGTTAGACAACCAAACTGTAACCAATCTGTATCAATCTGGGTGACGAGGGGGTGAGGTCGCAATCTAGAGAGCGGCACGGAGTGACCATACTGTATGTTAGTACTAATATATTTTAATAGGGTGACTTTTAATTAATTCTTGATAGCAAAGGATATGAATGTACTCGTGATTACAAACATTTTTCCCAAGGAAACTTTTCTTCATCTTTGCAGATTTAAAAATTCAAAATCATTGTATCAAGGACCAAAACTTTTTTTTCATAATTGTCATATATAGTTTCTTTGGAAAAAGTTGTTTGTAATCACGAGTATATGTATATCTTTTATTATCAAGAACTAATTAAAAGTCACCCTGTATACTTTGTCTAAACTTTCCTAGCTCTACGCCACAAAAGGAGCCGCTAACTCGAGAGGGCGGTAAAAAAAACAAAATAGCGCCGAGCATTAATCATCCAATATGACGGTCCGCCATTCGATGCACCAAGTGTTTAGTGTTCCGGTTGCACTTACTTTCTCCCTTTATTGTGTCTGTGTCCTATGATAATTAGGCTCTGAGAATTTTAATCTATTAATAAAAAAAAGAGTGTGTGGTTTTATGAAACCATGGTAAAAGTGATTTTTTTTTCACATTATAGACATTTGCAGAGCACGAAACGATCATGGCTGCTCTAGTCTTGGAGCTACGGTACAGAGGACGTAACGATCATGTAATAAAAGTTTCACTCCTCTTGGAGCTACGGTACAGAGAACGAAACGATCATGGCTGCTCCGACGAAAAAGTTCGAGACGATGTAATTATCTCTTTGCCGTCACGCAACACACAGACGAAAAAGCTTGAGACGATGTAATAAAAGTTTCATTTCAAAATTGAATTCTGTTTGTTGGTAAGCGCATCACTTGTGAACCGCTGGACCGATTTGTTCGCAATAGTCCGAATAAGGTTTTAAAAATTGAAATTGGTTTAGGCAAGGGAAATTTTGAAAGATGCCCTGATTTTTTTTTCAAGCTTTTATTTAACTTGCAATGTACGAGTATGTATGTTTCCGATTGAGCTGAAATTTTGCATGCATATGTATATCGCGTAACAATGCAATATTAAAAGCTTGTACTTACCTAAAAGTTTTTAGGTTTTTCGAAAATTATTTCTTTTCAATCCATAATTGATACGCCCTTGATATCATCTCACCTGATGGTAAGTGGCAATGATGCCGCAGATGGAAGCGGGCTTACCAAGATTCCCCAACGCAATGGGAAGCTGGTTATCTTATCATCAAGCTGTTAACATAAATGCTTAGCGGCAAGACTTAGATAAGATGGTGGTATTGCTACCACCAGGTATATCTAACGCCAGGTGGGCTTAGAAAATGCCCTTCCACCAAACAAACCGAGTCATACAAAGTAAGACTCTGTCGGGAATTGAAGCTAATAGACTTACCCATTACGCCACGGAGGCGGTTAAATTTGAAAATTGAGGAAAACCTAAAAGTGTTTTATGGTTCCGTATACCCAAAGGCGGTTAATAACCTAACCAATTTAATAAAAAAAATAAACGCCGACTGCATAAAAAATTACACCTCTTTTTGGGCCGTAGGGTAAAAAGGAATTTAGGAATCTTCAAGACGAGAGTGAATAGGCACTATTTGAGTTTGCGTGTCACATCCTCGGCTGCATCGGCACTTACCATCAGGTGAGGTGCAGCCAAACGTACTCAAATTCTTAATAAAAAAAAAAAAAAAAAAAAATGTAGCCTATGTCACTCCCAGGATCAAGATGAATCTAACGACACCTTGCACAACAAAGTCTATCTAGCCGTTTAGGCTACAGGCTCAGCTAACGAAACAGACAGACATACATACACCTGAAAATATTACCCTCCTTTTGGGCACTCGGGTAAAAAACCTATGCGTCCTACATTTAGTAGTACATACTAACATATACAGGACGTAACAAAATTGGTGTACGTCCCGTTAACTGGGGCTTCAACTCATCATACTGAACACGCAACAAAAAAAATTTACTCTTCATACAAATCCATCAGCTGATTGACCAATTTTTGTGCATTTTTGTATGGAGTGTCCAAATGTTTTTTTTGCGAATTGACTAGGGGTTCCTTTGGGAAAGTTGTTCAGTATGATAAGTAGAGCCACCAATTAAAGGCTCCTCCACCAAGTTTTTTACAACCTGCATAAGTAAATTTGTACTACGCCTGGAACCTTCTAAATAAATCGCAAAACTAACATTGCTTACATCTAAGTAAGAACAGTGTATAGTACTTGTAAACACTGATTCAGTTTATCAAAGTGGGCATATCGTACCGTCTGTGCACCAGACAGGATCCTGTGTTGGGGCGCATTTGGCCCCAGGCTTAATCCTTGGACGGGGTTGTACGAGATATAATAATACTCCGACATAATATATTTCTATTAAACACTCGTAAGGCAGGCTTGTACGAACAACCTTACAGTTACAATTAAACTCATGAGATAAGTTAACTTAATACTTTTAAGTGAGCAATTCTTGTTTATAAATTGGTTTCTCGGAAATAGCTCTAAAGGTTTGGATAAAATTTAGTATTTCGATAATGTTTCACATCCCAAGTCTATTTAAATGGTGTTTATCAGCAAGAAAATCCGTTTTCACACAAAAAATAATATTTTTGGTTTACATGCCTAGGAATATGTCCAGCAGTGGATGTCCTTAGGCTGATATGATGATGATGACATGCCTAGGATATTCCTAGGCTTGGTCGCCCAGGTTCTAATTCATTATGAAAGCTAGTCATAACAGGGCGGTCCACCAATCGTCAGCCGGGAAAATGATTTTCGGAAAACGGATAAAAGTTACTGGCAACAAATTTTTATTACTTGTTTAACGTTTTTAATTCTTTCCTACGTTTTCAGGGTTCCGTACCCAAAGGGTAAAAACGGGACCCTATATATTACTAAGACTCCGCTGTCCGTCTGTCTGTTCGTATCTCACCAGGTTGTATTTCATGAACCGTGATAGCTAGACAGTTGAAATTTTCAGGGATGATGTATTTCTGTAGCCGCTATAACAACAAATACTAAAAATTAGAAAAAGTGAAAGTCTCCATACAAAAAACGTGTTTTTTTTTTAAAACGTTAGGAAAATAGCGCCATCTAGTATGATGGTACGGACCCGTTTGTGCGCGATTCTGACTCGCACTTTGCCGGTTTTTTGTTGTTCTAGGTGTAGACTAAGGTCCTTTAATTTTTAAGTATCATTAGTGTCAAAAACTCTTGAGAGCACTCATATTCTCCGTATATCTCTATGCTGTGGAGACGTGGACTTGCGGGAAATTGAAAAGAAAAGGATAGACGCTCTCGAAATGTGGTGCTGGAGAAGAATGCTTGGGATATCATGATTCCATTCTCCAAGAAGCCGGCTGCAAGCAATGCCTCTCCTCCATCGTGCAAGCCTAGATACTTACTGGACACGTCTCTCGACACGGGAAAACATGGTTCTCGTGGTTCAAGAGAAAGCTGAAGGTACGCGACCTCGGGGAAGTTCACCGATGCGGTGGACGGACCAGATTAAAGCCGCACTGGAAGGTTCCGTGACTGAGAGTACAAGGAAATCAACCGTCCGAGAGAAATGGCGATGGATTGTGAAGCGTGCCACCAACATGGGTTGACGACCACGACCGTTCTGTCATGAGTGTACCAACAAAGACGACGATTGTCAAAAATGTATGAGTTTGACACTTCATTAGCGCCTAATGGCAGATTAAATGCTAATGATAGTTTCTGAAACTGACCGTAACCCTGCCGTAGAAACTGATTTTCTTCGCAGCAAAAATTGTCTCAAATGTTGTTAACGACCAAAGAACAATCCATTAATAAATCTTGCAAAATTTTAAAGTTCAGTTCCGTAGTTACCGCGTGATGGATGATAGAATTGATAAATTGTTTGTCGCTGTTAATATGTTTGTTGGTACAGTGTTATGAACTCTGCTACAATCGCTTCACACTATATGACAAAAAAAAGGTAGGTAGTTGATATAGCATAAACATCTATCTATATATATGAACCCCTCTTTCTTCTGGTCATCGCATCACGAGTGAACGGCTGGACCGATTTCGCTAATTCGTTTTTGTTGAGTTCGTTATTGTCACGGAGGGTAGGGTAGTGTAGTGTAAGTTGGTACGAAGATCGCCGGGACAGCCTAGTAGATAATAAATTTCACTAAATAGGCATTGTTCAAATTTTTTTAAAGCATGAAAATATACAAACTATTTGAACATATTTCATCTACGTTTCAACCTGCTGGGATTGAGTCATCTTAAAACGCCTTAAACGAAATTTCGTTATTGCCAGATAATAAAAAGTAACTAGGTACCTTTCAGTCATCTACCCTGTTATTCGTATCATAGCTATATGTGGATGTTATAGATCAGTCTGTCTGTGCTTAAGTGCTCATTACAACCATTAGCCATAATAAATCAAGACATTCATATTCAGCCACTGTTCGCCCACATTTTTCCCCATCACAAAGGAGAGGACACATTTTCCTACAAATAGTCCCAGAGCCGGGAGCAAAAATATAATTAATTCTTCCATTTCTTGGTTCTCTTCCGTTGTACGTAGAGCGCCGGAGGGCGTGCGCTGATGAAACAAAAATACCGGCAAAATGGAGTGCAGTAATTACTGCATTAGCCAGCCCTTGGGCTCGGATAGTCCAGGAGCTTAGAGTCCATTTTTTGAGTTTTACCTTTTTGTGTCTACCTTCACAGCGTGTGCAAGTGTATTTTTGGTGGCATGTCCCGCGTTTAAATTAAATGTTTCTGTTGAATGTTTTTAGTGAAATTAAATTAAAATTTACTTTTATAATGCTTTAAAATGAAATCCGAGTAGTATAAATGCTGAGTTGTAAATTCCTACAATTTACTTTTCGGTGTAACGTGTAGAAGTTTAAGTAAATGAAATAGTTATTTGTTATACAAGAGTGCAAAGTACCTTTTTAACCGCGTGCTCAATTTTGATGACCGAGCAAGCGAAGGAGTCTAAATTTAAATCACGAGCGCAGCGAGTGATTCAAAAATTAGGATCCTGAGCGTTAGCGAGGGAATCAAAAGAGCACGAGGTGAAAAATCTTTGCACTCGAGTGCGAGTGCAACACGTAACTTTTCATTCCACCTCAGCGAGGAAATTACTAAATGAAAAAAAAAACATTTGCGCATTACAAACAGTTTCAGTCAATCCTGTGGGCGTCAAATAAACTTCCTCGTCACTATAATCACTCATTTTAGGTTTTTCACTTGTTTTCAAGTTTCTCGTTTTTAACCTAAGGTTTTAAAAATATGACGTGAAAAGAAAATGGCGCGCGCAAAGCAAATTAAAAAAAAAGTACACCAAGAAGGTTCCGAGTCTGAGTTTTTAACAAATTAAAAAAGGTTGTATGATAAATTCGGCACCATGGAGGTAGAAGTAAAAAGGTATAATAATGTTTTGAATTCACGATGTTCTTAATTCAATTTACTTTTCTCCTTTAGCGAAGGAAAACGGCTTTTGCACTCAGATATCGAAGAGCAAAAATACAATTTCCGAGATGGGGGGATGAAAAATATTTTTAACCGACTTCAAATAAGGAAGAGGTTCTACATTCCACTGTATGTATTTTTATGTATGTTTATTGTATGTGTTTTGAATCGAAAAACCCATATTGTAGGTATATTTTTATCTAATGGAGCTGAAAACCAATCAAAAACAAATTTGATACCTACAATATTGATATATCCAAATTGCCATTATAAAAATACTCTATTTTCATTTGGCTTTCCCTTATTACAATAATAATTAATAGTGAAATCTATCCCCCGACTAAAGTATACATATTAGTCCTAACATACAGTATGGACACTCCTTGCCGCTCTCTAGATTCTGACCTCACCCCCTCGTCGCCCAGATTGATACAGATTGTTTATAGTTTAATTTCGCCGTAATTTAGTTTGCTCCGTCATTTGTTTTTAGAAATGTCATTTCAAGACCGTTGTATGCAGTGTCCGGGATGCGCCCCGACGCAGACTCCCGGACTATCCTTGATTAGTACATTAGTAACATTTCCAATGTTTAGGGAAACCTGATATCACAGCACGCTGTATTTAGAACGGCTAATGTATCGTGAACATGCTGTATTATGAGCTTGGATATTGAATGGAAATTCAGATAAACTGGCATTAGTATCTTAATCAGTTAGTGAAATACGATTCGTGTATATTGTTGTTAATATGTAGTCTTAGCGGTCGTGGTCGTGGCTTAGTGACTTGCGTGGTCGCGTTAATCATGCAGGTTAACTGACTGCAGACACGGTCATAATCTGAATGGCTGTTAGTGACAATATACTTACAATATACTGTTGAAAAATTATGTATTTTTACATGTTATGTGATTTACATAAATGATGTCATTTTGCATGTAAAATTGCATAATTTATGTTTTTTTTTTATTATTAAAAGTTTGAGTGCGTTTCACTGCAACTCACCTGATGGTAAGTGAAGATGCAGTCGAGGAAGGAACACGCAAACTCAAATAATGCCTATTCACTCTTGCCTTGAAGATCCCCAAATTATAGGAATCGGGAAACACTGACGCAGGCAAGGAGTTCCACTCCTGCGCTGTACGCATAATAAATGAAGAAGCGTAACGATTCGTGCGAAAAGGTGGAACTTCAACAGCAAAGGGGTGCAACCCCTCCCTGCGTCTCGTTGACCGACGGTGGAATGGAGCAGGGGGAATGAGGTCGTAAAGTTCTTGCGCGCACTCTCCGAAATGAATTCGATAGAATACCGATAGACAGGCGACTTTGCGGCAATGCTCAAGGCTTTGGAGCTTGTCATTGACTAGCTCGTCGTCACCAATGAGTCTCCGTGCGCGTCGGTCGATGGCGTCCAAGGTATCCAGCTGATAGCGGGCTGATCCATCCCATAAGTGTGAACAGTACTCCATACATGAGCGGACCTGTGCTTGATACAAGGTAAGCAGCTGTCCAGGTGTGAAGTACCGTCTCATCTTAGAGAAAATGCCCAGCTTCATTGCAGCAACTTTTGCCTTGGACTCAATGTAACGACCGAAGTTAAGATTGGGTGTTAAATCCACGCCGAGGAGTTCCAGGTGGTCAGATATCTGAATCGGTTCATTCCGGAGAGTTGGAGTCAAGGTGAATGGACTCCTTTTGGCGCAAAAAAGACACGCCTGTGTTTTAGAGGCATTAAACCTTACGAGGTTGGAATCACCCCATTCAGACACTGCCTGAAGTGATAGGTTAATGCGCTCTATCATGGCCTCTCTCAGAAACAGCGTATCAGCGCTGTTAGCTCGTGCACTGGACAGGTATCTTTCTACAACCGTGCTATCGTCTGCATAACCAATTATACCTGGTTTCAGCAGATCGTTTATGTGAAGCAGAAATAGTGTTGCGGAAAGAACAGATCCCTGAGGTACCCCGGCATCAATCGCCAATAGGTCTGAGGAACAGCCATCAACGACCACTCGAATAGACCGTTCCCTCAGGAAATCAGCTACCCAGTTACACAATCCCAAATGAAGACCATAAGAAGGAAGCTTGCCAATAAGGCTAGCGTGCCAGACCCTATCAAAAGCCTTCGAGATGTCGAGTGACACAGCGAGAGCTTCGCCATGCTTCTCGATGGCGTCGCCCCATATATGCGTAGCATACACTAGAAGATCTCCAGTATATCGACCTGGGCGAAATCCGTATTGTCGATCGCTAAGGAGGTCATTGTCTTCTAGGTATCGTAAGGTAGAAATGACATAAAAGGTAACTAAAATTGTAGAACATATTACATAAATATGTAGAATGTACCCTAAAAAGCTGTAAAAGTACATTAATTTTTGTTACTTTTAATATAGTTTCACATACAAAAAAATACATAATTTAAGTGTGTAAAATTACATTAAAAGTAACTAAAAATTGTGGAAAAATATCACACAAATCTTTAGAATTGTTTCCATGTAAAATTACATAATTTATGTAAAATAACATAAAAGATAACTAAAATTGTGGAATAAATTACATAAATATGTAGAATGTATCCAAAAAATCTGTAAAAGTACATTAATTTTAGTTACTTTTTATATAATTTCACATACAAAACAATAGATAATTTAAGTATGTAAAATTACATTAAAAGTAACTAAAATTGTGGAAAAATGTTACATAAATCTGTAGAATTTTATGCATGTAAAATTACATAATAGTATACAGAAACAATGTCTTCGCGGAAAAGTGGAGTCAAACTAAGACATATTATGTGAGCAAAATTAACTGTAGGAAAATTACACTACTTTTGTCTTACTCTCATGCACTCTCACTACAGCAACCTATGAGGAGGAGTATCCCGTAAGGCATGCTCCATCGTGGGGCCGTTTGCGTGAACTAAGAATCTACCTCTAGAGATATAGAAACTCAGTGGCTAAAACAATCATAAATGTTTCGTTTAGGTACTCTTTTTCTCTTATCGTGTGACACAATTAGCCGTGCTATCCAAGAGATAGACGGCGGTTGCCTGGTGTTGCACTTAGCATCACCGCGGTCACATGTTGGGCATTTAGATTTACACATACGGACGTTTGTTACGCGACCTTCATTACACATCTGGAATCAGGTGTGCAGGTTTCCTCAAGATGTTTTTCTTCACTGTTAAAGCAATCGGTAAGTATATGTACGTAAGCTTCGAAAAACTCATTGGTACATTGACTGTCCGGATTTGAACCTGGGACCTTTGGTTAGTTAGAAGGACCGTGTCGTTACTGGTTGAGCCACCGTCGCTTATTTTATTGTATTTTCTTGAAGGACATGTTCAGCTTTCTGCTCTCTAACCAAAACTCTTTCTCTTTTCAGGTCGAATCGCCACGGATGCCATCTCACGGCGTTTACAGAACTAATAGCCTAACTCTATTATGTGACAAGTGCCGCGCGTGAAGTCGGCCATCTTGTTGAACCATGGCCGCCATCTTGTGCGCGCTGCGCGTGCGGCTGAGCGCGCTCGTCGTCAACGCTGTGCTGCTGCTCATGTTGGCAGTATATTCTTCTTATGGTAAGTTTTATTTTTGAAATTACATACTTTAATATTATCTGGCGTATTGTAAACGGACGACCGCTATAGCAACCTTACCGTCGGAGTTTTAAAAACGAATTTGTTTTATAAAAAAACTACTTTACCGATTTTAATAAAATATTATATGGGCCAACCTGGAAGCATACCCTATCGAATAAAGAAAGAAACATGAAAATGGGTTCATAATCTGCGAAGATATCGCGTATACAGTCGAATTGAGAACCTCCTCCTATTCCTGACCGAACCTAATATCGCTCACTTCGCTCGCTTATTTACAGTTTTCTACTCTGTTTTCTTTTAATCCACAATTGATAACTACATGCTACAAATCCCATACAAGGAAATAGGAATTGGCAAAAATTAGGTTTTTCAAAAAAAAAACTATAAATGAGAGAGCGAAGCGAGCGATATAAGATTCGGTCAGGTTTAATTGATAATACATTCAAAGAGCCTCGTGAAGTGAGGCTCCTCCCCATGGGTAGCAGAATGCTGCATTGAAACGAGTAGATTAATTTATTTAGTTGATAATGGTTACTAACAAAATAACGAACTTTAACTTTACTATAACGATTATGAATAGCGTTGCCAGGCGTCCGTATAAAGCCGGACTAGGTTAAGTTGGATACTTGTCCGGCTAAATTACACAGTGCCCGGCCTGTCTGGCTTTTGTTAGGTTTTTTAGACTCCATGATTTAACCTGGATATTTTGGCAACCGCGCCGTTGTTAATGCGACTCGATGGCGGCGTCTCGTAGTCTAACCAAGACCTTGTCTTAAGGCCATTAAATAAGACTAACGAATGCACCAAATTTAGTCATGTCTAAAGACGGCTTTGATAATTAAGGGAGTCCGGCTTTTTTTTACCCAAAAGTCCGGCTAAACTGGCTTGTGCTGTCCGGCTATTCAGTTTTAAAACCTGACAACCCTAATTATGAACCATTTTTAATTCCACTAAAACCGAATGAAAATGGGATTCTCCGTTTAAAAAACCCATCCAATTTGTTTTATTCCGAACCAAGTAATAAGAGATAATAGTTGTAATAAAATACAGCTCTGTATAACATTAGGCAAGGAGATTGGACACGAATTAGGTGCGCGTCACACAAGGCGGGTTTTGTACTCTAGCTTCGAAACTTTTATTTAAATAAACGCGTGTGGATTAATGGTGGCTTTTACTACATCAAGAAAAAAAAATTTAAGCTGCAAAGTATTATTGTTTCAGAATCTATGGTTTGTTAGTTTAATTTGAAAAAAAAATCGAAATGTGTGCTATAGTAGAAGTGAAACTTCCACGGACAAGTGGAAAGGGTAACCCAGGCTAAGTACCTGCTTTATAGCTCCATCTCAACTTTTCTCTATTTTTTTTTTTATTAACAATTGGTAAACCCTTGACAACATCTCACCTGGTGGTAAGTGACGATGTTGCCGAAGATGGAAGCGGGCTTACCAAGATTCCCCAACGCAAGTATTATTATTTTTTTGAAGCGTTTGAAGTTACTTTTTCAAACTCGTAAAACGGACAATGGCTGGACATTGCTTGGAAGTGTACTTTCGTGGTTTTCCCTCTCTGTGTATCATCATATCAACTCATATACGTCCCCACCGAGGGGCTCGAGCCTAACCTGAATTAAGACGATCGGGCCTTATGCGACCACGCGGGCCCAGTGCGGGTTGGTCTTCACACACAACCTGCGAGTTTCTCCGCAGGCGTGTGCAGGTTTTCTCACGATGTTTTCCTTCACAGTAAGAGCGTCGGATAAACATTACAAACATACATACATAGAGTTGAAGCTAATATTTATAAGCGTGTTAAAATAAAGTAATGGTTAATTTTTGAACCATTGCAGTTCTTTTGAATTGTCAAGAGGAAATCTCTTTCAGCGGCAAGACCAACCAGGTTCTGTTTTACGCGTCTCTTATTATTAGGTTTCTATCTACGAATACAGCCGTTGCCCTCTCTCCGCCCCCGCCGCCGCCAGCCTTTCTCTGTCTACCCCCTCCACGCGGCCGTAACGCTTTTTCGTGACAGGAAAAATCCT
The DNA here is from genome assembly GCA_947284805.1 of Coleophora flavipennella. Lineage (NCBI taxonomy): Eukaryota > Metazoa > Arthropoda > Insecta > Lepidoptera > Coleophoridae > Coleophora > Coleophora flavipennella. The sequence continues at coordinate 5,152,442 of OX369253.1, forward strand.
AATATTAGGTTTTTTTCTATAGAAGTTTTACTTCAAAAATATTTTTTTTTAGAAGTAATTGTTTTAGAGTGTTACTATCTTTGTATTCATAAGAAAAAAATGTTACACCCTAAGATTACATATAAAAAAAGAACTAGATTTACGGTTTAATTAAATGAAACTTAAAAAACGCCCTAACCTAAAACCTAACCTAACCACTCCGGGAGCACCGACAGAAGTGAAAACTTTTTACAGTTTTATTAGTTTTGACCCTCCGAGTGTTCCTGGCGAACGACTAGGTTGACAAAGTTTTGACCCAGCGAGTGTTCCTGGTACGGTGGCGGTTACATTACAGTGTCGTTCAATGGTTTTTTCCCATCTCAAAATGCCCAACGCGCCTAAAGAAGTTTTCACTTAAAATATTCAAATAGTTTTAGACACAAAGAATCCCGCCACGTACCAATGTGTTTTCGAATTTAAATTTCATATGTACGTTTATCCGACGCTCTTACTGTGAAGGAAAACATCGTGAGGGAACCTGCACACGCCTGCGGAGAAACTCGCAGGTTGTGTGTGAAGTTGACCAACCCGCACTGGGCCCGCGTGGTCGCATAAGGCCTGATCGTTTTAATTCAGGGTAGGCTCGAGCCCCTCGGTGGGGACGTATATGAGTTGATATGATGATACACAGAGAGGGAAAACCACGAAAGTACACTTCCAAGCAATGTCCAGCCATTGTCCGTTTTACAAGTTTGAAAAAGTATCTTCAAACGCTTCGTGTAAAGACATCCTTAAGACGTCTCATCGTGTTTTGTGGCACGAATTTGAGGACAATTACATATTATTTGATATAATTTCGATGGCGTCCGAAGAATGCGTTATGCTCTTATTTTAAAAAAGTTTTAGAGTTAGCAAGTAATAGAATTGCCCTTTGTTTTTGTATGTTGTTTAAAATAAATCAATATATTAGTATTATTGTGAAAAAAGCGTGGGTTGCTCGATATACGAAAAATATGGCGCTTTTTTCACAATAATACTAGTATTTTTCGTTCATTATTGTTTTCAGCTTATATTAAGAATTATTTTTCACTTTTTAGTTTGATATGCTTTAAAAGCGTTTTTTTTTTAGTTTTTTAAACTATTATTATTTTTCATTTTTTAGTTCAGGATATTGAGATAAACTTATGAAATTGTTATATTTTCACTGATTCTTGATAAATGTACAAAGTTTGAATTAAATCTGTCCGTTTACAGTGGGTCAAAATCGAGTGCAAAGGAGTCGGTTACAAACATACATACACAGAGTTGAAGCTAATATTTATAACCGTGTTAAAATAAAGTAATGGTTAATTTTTGAACCATTGCAGTTCTTTTGAATTGTCAAGAGGAAATCTCTTTCAGCGGCAAGACCAACCAGGTTCTGTTTTACGCGTCTCTTATTATTAGGTTTCGGCCTTTTTTCGTCGGAACTCAGTCATTTTGAATAAAAGTAACGCCAAAATAATATAGGGCATAGATAAGTACCTCTGAGCTCTGGTGTCAAAATGCAACGCTATTCGGAAAATATTTTTTTGATAAATCAGATTTCAAAACAACACATAAACTATTTAATAAGAACTCCCTTCCGTTGTCAATTGAAAAAAATCAACCCACAATTTCTAAATGAAGTCCAATCAACTTAATGTTTTCGAATGCCAACCCTCCTGTATTCACGGTCCATGGAATTAGCACGACAAAAGGCCACTATAAGGCCACTTCTATGCATTCACAGCTCTATGGCTCAGATAATGCGTTTTAGATGAGGCTGCTTAAAAAAAAACTTAAAAGAGAAAAAATAGGGCATTCAATGCGTACTTCAAATGGATACATACAGAGGGAGTATTTTTATTATTTCACTATTTTTATTTTATGTGGGTCGTTATTTTTAAACTCAGCGCAAGTTAGGAAGCAGTTCTTGATATTTAAAGTAAAATTGACATACGAATCAACCGCGCACCGGAAGACGTAGCGTAGGCAGGCACTCGGTGGACCGTAGACCTGGTGAAAGTCGAGTGAAACCGCTGGATGCGGGCAGCGTAGGACCGGTCGTTGTGGAAATCCTTAGAGAAGACCTTAGTCCAGCATGGACGTCTTTTGGCTGATATGATGAGCCAATTTTCAAGCAGTTGGCCAGTAGGGCTGGCGGGCAATTTTCAAGCAGTTGGCCAGTATGGCTGGCGGCCAATTTTCAATCAGTTGGCCAGTAGGGCTGGCGGCCAATTTTGAAGCAGTTGGCCAGTAGAGCTGGCGGCCAATTTTTAAGCAGTTAGCCAGTAGGGCTGGCTGCCAATTTTTAAGCAGTTAGCCAGTAGGGCTGGCTGCCAATTTTCAAGCAGTTGGTCACTAGGGCTGGCGGCCAATTTTCAGGCAGTTGGTCAGGAGGGTTGGCGGGCAATTTTCAAGCAGTTAGCCAGTAGAGCTGGCGGCCAATTTTCAAGCAGTTGTTCAGTAGGGCTGGCGGCCAATTTTCATGCAGTTGGCCAGTAGGGCTGGCGGCCAATTTTCAAGCAGTTGGTCAGGAGGGTTAGCGGGCAATTTTCAAGCAGTTAGCCAGTAGGGCTGGCTGCCAATTTTCAAGCAGTTGGCCAGTAGAGCTGGCGGCGAATTTTCAAGCAGTTGGCCAGTAGGGCTGGCGGCCAATTTTCAAGCAGTTGGCCAGTAGGGCTGGCGGCCAATTTTCAAGCTGTTGGCCAGTAGGGCTGGCGGCCAATTTTCAAGCAGTTGGTCAGTAGGGCTGGCGGCCAATTTTCAAGCAGTTGGTCAGGAGTGTTGGCGGGCAATTTTCAAGCAGTTAGCCAGTAGGGCTGGCGGCCAATTTTTAAGCAGTTGGCCAGTATGGCCGGCGACCAATTTTCAAGCAGTTGGCCAGGCTGGTGGCCAATTTTCAAGCAGTTGGCCAAATTTTCAAGCAGTTGGCCAGTAGGGCTGGCGGCCAATTTTCAAGCAGTTGGCCAGTAGGGCTGGCGGCCAATTTTCAAGCAGTTGGCCAGTAGGGCTGGCGGCCAATTTTCAAGCAGTTAGCCAGTAGGGGGCTGCCAATATTCAAGCAGTTGGTCAGTAGGGCTGGCGGCCCATTTTCAAGCAGTTGGCCAGTAGAGCTGGCGGCCAATTTTCAAGCAGTTGGTCAGTAGGGCTGGTGGCCAATTTTCAAGCAGTTGGCCAGTAGAGCTGACGGCCAATTTTCAAGCAGTTGGTCAGGAGGGTGGTTGGGCAATTTTCAAGCAGTTGGCCAGTAGAGCTGGCGGCCAATTTTCAAGCAGTTGGTCAGGAGGGTTGGCGGCCAATTTTCAAGCAGTTGGTCAGGAGGGTTGGCGGGCAATTTTCAAGCAGTTGGTCAGTAGGGCTGGCGGCCAATTTTCAAGCAGTTGGCCAGTAGAGCTGTCGGCCAATTTTCAAGCAGTTAGCCAGTAGAGCTGGCGGCCAATTTTCAAGCAGTTGGTCAGTAGGGCTGGCGGCCAATTTTCAAGCAGTTGGCCAGTAGAGCTGGCGGCCAATTTTCAAGCAGTTGGTCAGGAGGGTTGGCGGGCAATTTTCAAGCAGTTGGTCAGTAGGGCTGGCGGCCAATTTTCAAGCAGTTGGCCAGTAGAGCTGGCGGCCAATTTTCAAGCAGTTGATCAGGAGGGTTGGCGGGCAGTTTTCAAGCAGTTGGCCAATAGAGCTGGCGGCCAATTTTCAAGCAGTTGGTCAGGAGGGTTGGCGGGCAATTTTCAAGCAGTTGGTCAGTAGGGATGGTGGCCAATTTTCATACAGTTGGCCAATAGGGCTGGCGGCCAATTATCAAACAGTTGGCCAATAGGGCTAGCGGCCAAAATCAAGCAGTTGCCTAGCAAATTTTCAAGCAATTGCAAAGCCCTCTGATTGGCTTATCTTAACGCCTCTATTTTTACGGTTTCGTAGTACAACAAGGAACCCTTATAGTTTCGTCATTTCTGTCTGTCCGTCTGTCTGTCCGCGGCCTAGCTCCTAGACTATTAGTAGTTAAGAGCTGAAATTTTGCGAAGATGTATATAAGGTGTAACAACATCAACTGAAACTATTTTAACTGGTGCTTCTACTCATGAAACTGAACAACTTTTCCCATGGAACTTGTTTCTCCCATACTAACTCGAACAGCTGATCAGCCAACTTAGTTTGGGAAGTTCAAAATTTTTTTTGAGAATTGACTGGGTTTCATGGGGAAAGTTGTTCAGTTTTATGAGTAGAAGCACCAGCTAAAATAGTTTCAGCTAATTTTATACTATACGTATAATAATAACGCGGAAAGAACTGTAAAAAAATTAGGAATAAAATTTTTTAAGGGTAGTTCCCGCTACAAGTAAAGTGGGGATGATTTTTTTTTCGCGTCTAACCCAGTCGGGTATCGTTAGTGAAATTAAAAAATAGTTGTGAGTCTTCTAAGACCATTTTATAATTTAGGGTTCCGTTTTCGCAAAAAAGGCTCGAAAGTGCTAAATTTTGTTGGAGTCGAGTGTCCCCATCCCCTAACAACTAAACCGCTGTATTTGAAAATTCGAAAAAAAATCATGAAAGTAGTGTATATAATGAATTTAAAGGGAAAAACTATCAAGGCTAATAAGGCTTTTCTAGTTGACAAGCAGTATTCGATCAAAAAAATTTTATATACACTAACCTGCTCAAAAATGTTGCTAGCGCGTTTTAGAATATATCAAAATGTGAGTAAATCACTACAACAAACATATTGGCAACTACGGAACCCTACATTGCGCGTGGCCCGACACGCACTTGGCGGGTTTTTCTTTTACTAAACCTGCTTTGTCCGTCTATCTGTCTGACTTTTAAAGGGCTGTATCTTGTGAATCGTAATAGGTAGTCGGCTGAAATTTGCACATAAGGGATTTACTAAGTTAAGATAATAAAAATTAAAAGTAATAATTGAAAACGCTAAACACGTTAAAAAACCGACTTCCATCGCAACTAATTAGTACATTTTTGCATTATTATTTTTGGTTTTTGTTAATTTTCTAATAAAGTACATCACCGATTTTGATAAAATTTATATGGGACCACATGGAAAGCACTAGCTTTCAAATAAAAAAAGAATCGTAAAAATCGGTTCACCCAGTCCAAAGTTATGAGGTAACAAACATAAAAAAAAATAAAAAAAACATACAGACGAATTGAGAACCTCCTCCTTTTTGGAAGTCGCTTGAAAAATTAAGAAGGGAAGTCCCTGTACAAGAAATGTGTTATTGACGTGATAACGTCTTATAAATCGATGAACGCCGGATACACTCACGAAAAAGTGTCACGTCCTCATTGTCACGTCCCGCCTGAGCCGAGCGTGCAAGCGAGAGCGCGGAACAAGCGATAGAGAGGCACGATCCGTCTTAGAGTTCGGCTTGTGACACGTTACCAGGTAAAATTTTTGTCAGCCAGTTTTTTAAGGTTAATTTTGTTTTTGCTCTATCGTAAAAACTATAATACGTACAAGCCTTATCCTAAAGAAAACTAAAAATCAGGCAAGTGGGAGTCGTACTCGCTCAAAGGAGTCTGGACCCATTTCAAAAAAATAATTCTCTGTTGCTCTCGGTGATGTCCTTTGTTTGAGATGAATAGTTACTTTCGATCTACACGTATGGAGAGGTGTGGTGGACGGAACCCTTCGGTGCGCGGTCGCCACTCCTGAACTTCTAACGGCCGTTAGTTCTACGAGCTATGTTCACCGAAAACCCCCATATTACAATTTTCAACCAAACCTTTAGAACCGTTTTCTAGAAACCAATAGGGATGACGACAGGATCAAAAAAATAAATTGCCCCCCCTACTTAAACTTTGGAAAACCTTACTCGTTTTGTTTTCCATCAAGTCTTCGATTTTTAATCCAAAATCACAAAATGAGTACTTAAATGACGCTACTAAACTATGATGTCACGCCTAGTTATTTCAAACATTTTTAGAACAAATTTTTGACAGATGATAAAAAGTTATTCAGATGACTAGCATTCGTCATCCCTATTACCACAGTACAATAAAGAGTACTAGCGTACTATTACATATATAAGGTGTAACAAAATTAGCTGAAACTATTTTAACTGGTGCTTGTACCAATGAAACTGAACAACTTTCCCCATGGAACCCATAGTAAAATCGCAAAAAAAAATTGTCTCTCCCATACTAACTCGATCAGTTGATTAGCCAACTTAGTATGGAAGTTAATTTTTTTTTGAGATTTGACTATGGGTTTCATGGGAAAAGTTAAAATAGTTTCAGCTAATTTTGATAGACCTTAATATAAGAACTCACTGTTTCCCGCGGCTTTACCCGTGTGGACAACGTTTCTATGACTATTCGAGGGTGCGCAGTGCGCGGGCCACAAGCGTTAATACAGGTACTAATCTGTCTACCTACCAAATTTCAGCTAGATCCGTTCAGTAGTTTTTTTGCGTGAAAGAGTAACAAACATACATACATCATTCTATCGTACAAACTTTCGCGTTTATAATATTAGTAGGATTGCACGTAATAAGATAGAGGTACATAATTATTATCATCATCATCATATCAGCTCAAACACGTCCCCACCGAGGGGCTCGAGCCTACCCTGAATAAGGGCGGTCGGGCCTTAGTCGACCACGCGGGCCCAGTGCGGGTTGGTCGACTTCACATGCAACCTTCGAGTTTCTTCGCAGGTGTGTGCAGGTTTCCTCAAGATGTTTTCCTTCACCGTTAAAGCAATCGGTGAGTATATGTACGTAAGTTTCGAAAAACTCATTGGTACATTTGCCGTCCGGATTTGAACCCGGAACCTCTGGTTAGGAGGACCGAGTCGTTACCGGTTGAGCCACCGACGCTTCATAATTATTATATGCAAATCAAACTAGTTAATGTGTGTGGAATCTGAAGCATGTGTGAGCCTTCGGAATCTAAACGGTATCCCGAAACATTCCGTATAATCTGTTAATCAGATGTTGTTTATAATAACCGGACTACCCAAATATGCGGCAATATTATTGATGGGAAGAGCTCGAAATACGACTAAGCTTGATACAAAGGGTTACTACTTAGCCTTGCTTATTAACCGACTTTACAAATAGAAGAAGGTTTTCAATTCGTCGGAATCTTTTATTTTTTCAAATTTCAAGTTTATAATAATAGGCTATAGGAAATAGAATAAGCCTAGTTGCCTGCACAATAACTGGAAACCGTAAAAACGTTAAAAGCCGACTTCAATCGCAACAAATTAGTACTTACATACGATTTTGTTAAAACACGTAAAAAGCCGACTTCATACGCAACAAATTAGTACATACCTACGTTTTTGACACGTTAAAAGCCGACTTCATACGCAACACATTAGTACTACGTTTTTGTTAAAACACGTTAAAAGCCGACTTCATACGCAACAAATTAGTACATACGTTTTTGACACGTTAAAAGCCGACTTCATACGCAACACATTAGTACTACGTTTTTGTTAAAACACTTTAATAGCCGACTTCATACACAACAAATTAGTACATACGTTTTTGTTCAAACACATTAAAAGCCTACTTCATACGCAACAAATTAGTACGTTCTTTTTTTTAAGTACTTTTTTTTTATTATTGATATGGGACCAACCTGAAGGCATACACTATCAAATAAAAAAGAATCATAGAGATGGGTTCACAATTGGCGAAGATATCGCGTAACAAAAACACACACACACCCACACACACACACATACAAAGAGTCGTTCATAAAAAAGCCTAACCATTCCGGGAGTGCCTATACAGAAGTGAAAACTTTTTACAGTTTTATAAGTTTTGACCCTGCGAGTGTTCCTGGTACGGTGTCGGTGACGGTTACAGTGTCGCGAGTTCAATGGTTTTTCCAATCTCAAAAATGCTTGACAAAGTTTTAACCCTGTGAGTGTTCCTGGTACGATTACAGTGTTCTAAGTTCTTAGACCAAAACGAACTGCGTACCTACATCAATTAGAACCTGAGATATAATAGAAAAAAAGCTTTTGAGTATAACTTCAATAAAAGTTAAGTGATTTCCAATGCTTGATGACGAATCTGCGTATCAATATCTTGAATTTAAAAAAAATGCAATTCGTATTTATAGGACGGCCGGAAGGACTCGTGCATTTTTTTATATATACATAGATGTGTAGCATATCAAAAAATATATATGCAAAATATGTCAATATGGCTATTAAAGAATATGCTAGATGGACCAACCAATAATTTATTAAACGTTTCAGTCACCGAGCCACTCAGATTAAAATTTTCCGTTAATTATTTCGAGTGTTCAAATTTAGAAGCACAGGCATAACGAGCATCAATAAATTAAATCCTCATTAAAAAGGACTCAACCCGTTCTATTTTTGAAACTTGGAACTGTCAAGCCCGATGACAGATGGCGCTCGCGCCTGTGTCACGTTTGTCGGGTTAATTTTCTGTTCTTTTGACAGGTGGGAAGTTTTTGACGTTCGCGGCGGGCTGAGTTGCCGCGACTTTAATTGATGTTTTGACTGGAGTCCTCAAGTTACACAGTTGTAAGCCAGTAAAAAAGAGCTTTATTCCAAAGCTATAAGAGCGTTACTTCGTTCGTTTAGCTCAACTCGGCGGGCTTCGGATTTTCTCTTTGGCCAACATCGCGTCGTTAACGCCTTTATTGTGTTGACTTAAAGGTTTTTTAAAGCGGCTCAAGCAATTCTGTGCTCTCTATGCCTTAGTTACCACTTTTAGTAATTCTTGATAAAGCAGATATTTTATGTATGGACTATAAATAAGAATGAATCTCTATTTCCCTATCGCATCACGCGTGAACGGCTGATAAAATTTCGCTAATTCTTTTTTTGTTGTGTTTATTATTGTCAGAAAGAGGTTCTCATAAGAGAGAAAAATAAAGTGGTAATAAACGGATACTGCGCAGTCGTGGCCGCGGGCAACAGCTAGCGGACTATAAAATTGGAAAGTATGGATTATTTAATTTAACTAGGTAGTTATTAAACGAGTTATAATCGTAAGTTTATTTTTTTTACCTAAAAATTTAAAACAATAAATTTAAAACATTTTTTTCAATTTAGAAAAATGTTTGAACATTCGCCAGCCTAAATAACCCTTGCTGAACTGCCTAAAAGCTTGCCTACAGAAAAATAATAAAAAGCAAGCAAACGTCAAACAAGAACCCCATTCCGTATTTTAAATGTAACACTTCCCCGTCTTCTAATAGCTGAAACGTGCCTCCTTGCTTAATTTTAAATATAGCACGTTCTAAAATGGCGGCTTTTCACAAATCCCGCGCCTTATCCCGCGGCTTGCATTTCGCGCCATCTGTCATCGTGTTAGACATTTAACAGGAATGTTTTAAAAAAAAGCATTAAAATAAAATATGCCGTACACAGTGTTAAATTTATTTTGAAACTAGCTTTTGCCCGCGTGGATATCGTTTTTATTGCGCAGTCCGCAAGGGGCTCGAGGGCGTGGAATAAAGTTTTTCCCAGATCCCTCGGGAACTGTGCATTATTCCGGGATTCAAAGTATTATGGAGCGAAGGGCGCTGGCTGTCCGATGTAACATGTTGACCCGCAGATTTGCACAGTGTTTTCACCAGGTGAAAATAACGCTGTTTAAAGCATATTGTCAGTCGTTTTACACGTGCAGTCTGTGGGTGAACTATACGCAGCGAGCATACGACGCCCTCCGCGTTCAATATAACGACGCACTGAGGCTGCTGTTGCGGAGGCCGCGGTACTGCAGCGCATCCGCTATGTTCGCGGAGGCGCGCGTGGACGGCTTCCACGCCGTGGTGCGCAAGCGTTGCGCCTCCATGCTGGCGCGCCTGCGAGGCAGCCGCAACACCATCCTCAGCACGCTCGCCGAACGCTGCGACTCGCCCCTATTGATCCACTGGGTTCGCCTGCTTACTGCCCTGTAGCCATCTCATGTCGTTTGTTGTGTTTTACCAAATTGATAATGAATAAATTAACTATGTATTGACATTATGTACATTTATTGACATTTTCATGAGCGTTGCATTATTATTATTGATGACATTATCTAATATTTACCCGACTGCGCCAGAAGGAGGGTTATGTTTTTCGAGAGTATGTATGTATGTATGTTTGTATGTATGTATAATTGTTTGGCACGCTCTGCAGCCTGAACGGCTGAATGGATTTTGGCTTGAGAGGTGTCGTTAGATTCGTATTTACTGTGAGAGTGACACTGGGTATATCAAAATAAAAAAAATACAAAATGGCGAGTTTTTCGCGCCAAATTCAAATGTTTGACACGCTCTGCAGCCAGAACGGCTGCAGAATATAATAATATTATTATATCAACTAATAAGTTAATAATCTGCGTAATCTTAATGTGTGTCATGTGTATATAGGTTACTATACAAACTCATTCAATAATAAAACTAAAAAATGAATAAAATAAAATAAGGTAATTTAAAAAACTAAAAAACCCGCCTGCGTTTCTGTGTAATATGTAAATGAAAAACCCTAAAACAAGAAAGTCGTCATACCCGATTGCACTTAACTTAAGAAAAATTGTAGCAGTCGGGACCCATTCTAGAAAGATACATATATATTTGAAATGCATAATAAACATTCAGTCCGCAAAATAACTACTTGAGCGGCAAGATTTCATGATTGAGCGGCAGAAAAACATGTCTATAAGCAGTATAGCAAAATAACTACTTGAGCGGCAAGATTTCATGATTGAGCGGCAGAAAAACATGTCTATAAGCAGTATATTTGATTGGTATGCATATTTAAAACATGGTGAGCAAAATAACTACTTGGATTGCGTTTTTGTTGAAAAAGGGGCGTAGCCCCCGCCACCCATTTAAACCCCCAACAAACCTTCGGGATCCCAGGGGGATGTGGGAGTATCAGGGCGGGGAAAGCACGCGGGTCCGACTTCGTCGACAACTCAACACTGTAGGAAGAGTGTGGTACGGGGAGTTCTAAATGGAAGCGGGAGCGAGCGAAGCGAGCTCGGACTTGTGGAGCACCCCGACTCGGATCCGTTAGGTTCGGAGACTGTGCGGGGAGGCGAGCTAAGCTCGCCTCCCCGCACAGTCGTAGTGTTAGGTTTAACATGAGAACACAGAAGTAAGAGCCCCGAAGGGGCTCCGTAGAACACTCAACACTGTAGGAAGAGTGTAGTACGGGGATGTTTAAAATAATTACAGCCATCCAGAATGACATAAATTGCTGATTGATTTTGAAATGTTTGCTGACCATGAGTTGCTGACCAATTAGCTATTTCTGCTCACCGATTATATTTTTCTGCTCACAGAAATAACAATACTATGCTAACCATTTAATTGACACCCTTCTAGAAAGTCAGCCGTCTAGTCAGTATATTGGAGTAATCTGCAATGTAATATAGGTATGTGCTCTGAATTCACTGTGCCTCCATTTCTAGAATGGGTCCCGGCTGCTACAATTTTTCTTAAGTTAAGTGCAATCGGGTATGACGACTTTCTTGTTTTAGGGTTTTTCATTTACATATTACACAGAAACGCAGGCGGGTTTTTTAGTTTTTTAAATTACCTTATTTTTTAGATATGACGTTTTTTCATTGTGTTTATTTTTATGTTTGTGACTTTATAATTAATTAATTGATTGTCATTTTCAATTAACATTGAAATCGGTATAATTTAATATAATTTTATTCTATTATTATTGTTGACATTGTTTAATATTTAGATATGAAATTTTGTTTACTGTTTATCTTTATCTTTAATGGCTATTGATTAATTAATTAATACAGTAATATGAAATACCATAGCATTATACTTATAATTATATTATTAATAAAATAATTACTAACATAGGCAACAAACAAGCTATGGATCACTGTTGTCTGAAAATAAAAATTGAATTGAATTGAATTATGTATATGTTGCCAGGGTGGATATTTTTACCTTAGGTCTATGTGATTCAGCAACATCGGTTCAGTAGTTTTGGCGTGAAAGAAGAACAGATAGATAGACAGACTTTTTGAATCCTATCCTACTTTAATATGATAAACGCAAAAGTTTCTAAAAATGTATCGATGTATGTTTGTTACTCTTTCACGCAAAAACTAATGAACGGATCTGGCTGAAATTTGGTAGGTAGACAGATTAGGACCTGGATTAACACATAGGCACACTGCGCATCGAAAAGTCATAGACACGTTGTCCACGCGCGTGAAGCCGCGGGAAACAGCTGGTTTATAATATTAGTAAGGATATAATTGAAATATAACAATGGACTTATTGAACAGAAAATGTGATGTCACGTAATAAAAAAAAAATATAATATATATAAATATGAACAGGATGTAATTCGAATTTTGGAATAGAAATGTCCAACCTTTGTATGTGTCCTCTTAAAGTGCTTTTCGTAGACTTAAAAAAAATGGGGAGGTTCTCATTTTTGTTTTATTATTTTTTTATGTTTGGTAACTTCAAAACTCCGTAATTTATTAACCGATTTGGAAAATTATTTTTTCATTTCAATGGATAACATCATCACGATCATCATATCAGCCGAAAGACGTCCACTGCTGGACAAAGGCCTCCCCCAAGAATTTCCACGACGACCGGTCCTGCACTGCCCGCATCCAGTGACTTCCCGCGACCTTCACCAGGTCGTCGGTCCACCGTGTGGTAGGGCCTTCCTATGGTACGTCTTCCGGTGCGCGGTCGCCACTCGAGAACTTTACTGCCCCAGCGGCCATCTGTTCTACGAGCTTTGTGCCCATTGGATGGATATACTTTCAGATTATTTCCATAGAATTTCATCATAATCGGTTTAGTATTATTCTAGGAAATTATCATAAACGAAAAATGTAGCAAAATTTTACTTGGTTGTTGTGACTGAAGTCGTTTTTTTAACGTTTTTAGCGTTTCCAGTTATATCTCACCATGTTATGCATGAAAAGCGTCGGTGGCTCAATCGGTATCGACTCGGTCCTCCTAACCAGAGGTGCCGGGTTCAAATCCGGACGGCCAATGTACCAATGAGTTTTTCGAAACTTACGTACATTTACTTACCGATTGCTTTAACGGTGAAGGAAAACATCGTGAGGAAACCTGCACATCTGATTCCAGATGTGTATGAAGGTCACGTTGCAAACGTCCGTGGCTGTAAATCTAAATGTCCTACACGTGACCACGGGTGATGCTATAAGTGCAACACGAGGCAACCGCCTTCTATCCCTTGGATAGCACGGTTATTGGTGCACACGATAAGAGAAAGAGAAGAGATGCAAAATGGATTTGGATAACAAAAGACACTTTTTTTTCTAAAAGATTCCAACGTATCTTTTAGACAAAATTAATGATACATCTCCTTCAATATACGAAAATATCCTAAATTCTTAGTCGCAAAGCAATAATTCACCCGCAGGTTGAATGCAAAAGTCTTATTCCAATGGGATAGGACACAGAATTGCTAATAAGCGTGTACATAAGTCGTCGGGAAAGTTGTTACGAACGTTTATGGAAATAACTTTTAAAATAAATCCAAGGAGTTTAAAATGCAGTTTGAAAGAACAGCGGCGTCGTTAGACTCGACGTTGCTATGAAAAGAGTTTGCGGTGTTTCTTCTAACGGTTGCTCGATACATGACCTATTCTGGGGAAACTATATTATAGTGTGTAATAGATCATCATATTAGCCGAAAAAATGTCCACTGCTGGACAAAGGCCTCCCCCAAGGGTTTCCACGACGACCGGTCCTGCGCTGCCCGCATCCAGTGGCTTCACCAGGTCGTCACCCCGTGGGAGGCCTGCCTACGCTACGTTTTCCAGTGCGCGGAATTTCTGTACTGTTGCTAATTCAAGATAAAACATATTTTTTATGAACAGCTACAAAAAGAGTTTAAAATAAAAATGACTGGCATTTGGAGTGGAGAAAAATGAGACCCCCTAGTGGTGGGTTTTTCGTTGATAAAATGTAGTGTATTATGATGACGCACCAACGAGTCGTCAGGGGGAGTAAGTTTAGAGGTATGATTAAAAATACACTTGTGAGTTTTTTTTTATTAAAAATTTTAGCTCGTTTGGCTGCACCTCACGTGATGGTAAGTGCCGATGCAGCCGAGGATGTAACACGCAAGCTCAAATAGTGCTTTCTTTATTCACTTTGTAAGGTATAGATCGCGAGAAGCCGATGGATGCGGGCAGCGCAGTACCGGCCGTCGTGGAAATCCTTGAGGGAGGCCTTTGTACAGCAGTGGATGATTTTTGGCTGATATGATGATGATGATGAAGATATAGAGCTTTGCCGGCTGACTGATTATTAGGAAGTGATTATCAGATGTAGCTCGAAAAGGGACCTCTGTCCTGACTCGCGTTCACGAATAGAATCATAGTTTCATCCTCGGCTGCATCGGCACTTACCATCAGGTGAGGTGCAGCCAAAAGCACTCAAATTTTTAATAATAATAAAAAAAAAATCTCAACTGTTTCGGACGAGCTTTCGAACGACCTACTAGTTTGAAATTAAACTTAGCTTATTTAACACGATCCGCGGATAGAAAAATTACAAAAGGAGATGGGATGAATGAACGTAGAGCTATACGATCTCTACAGTATTATATGCCCAATATCAGTAACCTTGTCCGATACCTAAACACTGTATAATGGTTAGTTTAAAAATGGTGGTATTCGCCTAATAGTATGTGTTTTTATTTTTAAGTTTTACTCACTAATTGAGATTGAGGGGAGGAGAAAGAGGTTGAACCAATTGTTTAAAAAATTATAAGTCCTTTATGGTTTTTTGGCATGCAATAAAGTATATTTACTTACTTACTTACTTACAATGTTAAGAAACTAATTAAGAAATTTTTCGTTTGAAGTGAAAACTTCTTTAGGCGCGTTGGGCATTTTTGAGATGGGAAAAACCATTGAACTCGCGGCACTGTAATGTAAGCGACTCTGTACCAGGAATATTCGCAGGGTCAAAAGCAAAACTTATAAAACTGTAAAAAGTTTTTTTTTTTATCGCTGGTTATTTTTTAAGATTTTTCAAATTTTAAAAAGTGATAATGTCACAAGCCCAAAAAAAACTACTTCAGTACTTATATCAATTGACAATTATGAAAATAATTTAGGTACGAGTATTTAGTGTTTATTATATTAATTTTTACAGTGTAAAATCGTTGTACTTAGTGTTTTTTTATTTACATACCGTCCAAAAAACTGAAATAAGCTAATTGTAATTTTTAAAGCATAGGGGGGGAGGTGCTTACGTAATAAATGAACAGCCCTTTAGACTATCGTTATTTTGAAAACGCGGCGACTCCACTGCCTTTGTTCTATTGATACATTACTTAAGGCGGGGCAGACTCGAATTTATGACAATCGGGGAGAATCCTAAAGCTCAGTTTAAGACTGTTTCAAGGTAAATAACTGCAACTTAATAACTAAGGCTTAGGCATGTGATTTATTAGGAAAGTATAGATTATGCGAGGGGGTGTATTTACCAAGAATTTTTTAATTCGTTTACAAATACTGGTTGGAAAAATAGGCCGTAAATCCAGGATAAAACTTTTTGATGTATGTATTTGCAATGTATAATAAACTTTCTTCCGCCCGCGGCTACGCCTTCGTTGTTTTCAATTTTCCCGTGGGAATAAGACATTTTCCCGCGGTAAAAAGTAGCCTATGTCCTATTCCAGGACGTTAGGTATATGTGTGCCAAGTTTCATCCCGATCCGTGAAGTGGTTGAAGCGTGAAAGAGTAACAAACATCCATACATACCAACTTTCACATTCATAATATTATTAGGATAGGATTTGTTTTCATCATCTGGCCCCAAACTAGAGGGTTCCCTGTACTTGGGAACTAAGAGACTGGTATCTAAATACATACATATATAGATATTAAACATTCAGACACAGAGAAAACAAACCTGTTGGTCACTCGAATATCTACCCTGGGCGGGGATCGAACCCATGACCCTTGGCCCAGCAGACAACAACGCTGCCAATTTGCATTTAAATATCCATTTAATTGCCAACTGGACTAATTTGAAAAAAAAAAGGTTTTAATGTAAACTAACGCAACTTTAACCATAGGAAATGTCTATAATCAAGAAAACGCTAAACACTTTGAAAAACCGACTTATTAACTTATTACATTTTTGCATTATTATTTTTGATTTTTGTTAATTTTCTAATAAAGTACTACATCGATTTTAATAAAATTTATAGGGGATCACACGGGAAGCACTATGTTTCAAATAAAAAAAGAATTATAAAAATCGGTCCACCCATTCAAAAGTTCTGAGGTAACACACATAAATTAAAAAAAAACATACAGTCGAATTGAGACTCTCCTCCTTTTTGGAAGTCGCTTGAAAAGAAGCCAATAATTCGCGTCTAAACTTTTCATTCTTTAGCGACGACGTCAAAACAAGCGGCTGGGGACGTTCGAAAAACAAAAATTTACCGTCCCCAGCGACTAAGAACGTCTGAACCAATGAACGTTGCATAAATAATCAGGCCGGAGTACGTCTCGTCAAATAACCCGGAACGGGCGGGTTGGAAATTGATGGCAACACTGAAATAAGCGCGCCGCCCCGTCCTGTCAACTATGTTGGCTGTCGGCGGGTGTGCCTGTGCCTCTGTGTATTTTTTTTTCTTTGCACAAAATTAGATGCGAGTTCGAAATTAGAACAATTTATTGCTTAATCAAAGGGGTTTTTATTTGTAGCCGCAAACTGTTTTGTTTAGCTTAAGATACAGTCTTAAGAATCCACGCAGATTGAGACCATCCCTGCGATCTGATATTTTCGATAAGTTTGTTAGCACTAGGATTTCTCACGTAGGTATCAACATTTAAAAAAAAAACCACAATTGGTAAGCCCTTGGTATCATCTCACCTGATGGTAAGTAACGATGATGCCGAAGATGGAAGCGGGCTTGCCAAATTTCCCGACGCAATGTGGATCTGGCTATCTTATATTCAAGCCGGAACACATTAATGCTGTTAACACTGATGTTTGGCGGCGACACTGTATAAGATGGTGGTAGCTAGCCAGGCGGGCTATGAAAACGCCCTACCACTAACCAAACCTATTCTTACAAAGTCGACCCCGCCAGTAATTGAACCCGCGACCTCCTTGTGTGAAGCGAATGGACTAACCATTGCGCCACGGAGGCGGTTATTCTAAGGTCGAAGTTGCTTTCTAGCATTGAGCTAATACTTATTTATGATAAGATAAGGGTGGTAAAATGATCATTAACAAACGAGTGACATTTGTGAGCCCGAGCCGCTGGCGAGGGTTTACCATATCACAAGTTTGTTATTTTATTTTACACCTATGTATCATACAACGTTTTTCAATACAGTTTTTGAGGAAAATAGCAAAAAAAAATTTGTTTCTTTGTTTCTTGCGTATTCGACTGCAATTTAAATTAAATCGATAAAGAATAAACTAAAAGTTAAAAAAAAGTAAAGCCCGACTAAGGAAAAGTATATTTAATTAGTTGCATATGTAATTAGAATGTGCTCGTCAAGACCTTTCTTTTAATACCAAACATGATAAGAATATTAAAAAAAATGTTTGTTATTGTTTCATTCACCTATGAAATCCGTCATGTTGATTCTTTGAAAATGCTATACATCCTGTGAAACGCGGAGTAATGGTACGAATCCAAAGACACCACATCTGTCAAGATCGGTTAGTGGTTTAGGAAATACGAGGGAACAGATGACCATCCATCCATACATACATACATGGACTGTCAAAAACATAAACCTCCCTTTTTCGTAGTCGGGTAAAAAGGTTGACACCAGAACACTTAAAATTACTACGTTTTCAACCGACTTCCAAAAAGGAGGAGGTTCTCAATTGGACTGTATGTTTTTTTTATGTGTGTTACCTCTGAACTTTTGACTGGGTGAACCGATTTTTATGATTCTTTTTTTATTTGATAGCTAGTGCTTTCCGTGTGGTCCCATATAATTTTTATCAGAATCGGTGCAGAGCTTTATTAAAAAATTAACAAAAACCAAAAATAATAATGCAAAAATGTACTAAGTTGTTTTTTTTTGTGGAAGTCGGTTTTTTTGACGTGATAACGTCTTATAAATTGATGACACGGGCTGCATGCACGAAAAAGTGTTCCGTTACGTGACGTCTTGTCCCGTTACGCCAGTACGCTGAGCCAAACGTGCAAGCGAGAGTTTTACTTGTACTTGCTTGGGGCTTGGGGGTTGGGGCCTGGGGCTTGGGGCCTGTTAAGGTCAAGTTGAAGGTAAATTTAAGTTAAAAGGATTAAAAGTACTAGGCTTCCAGGATCTTAAAGAGGTGTTCCAATTCGGTCCATTCTTTGTGAGGAAATGCCAAAGAGTTAACTCGCCCGACTATGGGCGGTATCTTACATCTCCTTAAACATAGAGCTGAAGAAGTTTTACTTCAGTCGTGTGGTCTAAAGCACACAAGCGTTCGCCTTATCACGTAAATTTATCATCCGTAAACCGACTTTACAGACAACATCGTATTTTTTAACGTGTTTAGCGTTTTCAATTATTGAAAAAACTATCTGTATTAGCTGATATCAATACAAAACAGTTCAATTTTATCAACCGACCTCTTAATTCGATGTATGTTTGTAACAGGATATCTTCGCAGATTGTGAACCGATTTTCGTGATTCTTTATTATTTGATATAGATACCTATATAGGTATAATATAGGTTCATACCTTTTTTTAAACCATAAAATCTTTTAAAATTGTACTTGACTGTTACGATTGAAATCGGTTTTTAGAGTTACGTATCCAAGGGGTAAAATCGGGACCCTATTACTAAGACTCCGCTGTCCGTCTGTCACCAGGTTGTATTTCGTGTACCGTGACAGCTAGACAGTTGACATTTTTACAGATGATTTATTTCAACAAACACTTAAAATTAGAAAAAGTGAAAGTCTCCATAGGTACATAAAAACGTCGTTTTTTTGAAACGTAAAGAAACTAGCGCCGTCTAGTATGGTGGTACAGTAACCCTTTGTGCGCGATTCTGGCTCGCACTTTACCTGTTTTTTGTATGTTTGTAACTGGATATTTCCGCAGATTGTGAACCGATTTTCATGATTCTTTTGTATTCGATACTGCCAAAGAAATACGAGGGAGCAGATGAACATCCATACATAACATACATACATAGACTGTCAAGAACATAACCCTCCTTTTTTCGTAGTCGGGTAAAAAGTTTGCCACCAGAATACTTGAAATTGCTACGTTTTTGATAAAAAAAACTGTATTAGCTGATATTAATACAAAACAGTTCAATTTTATCAACCGACTTCAAAAAGGGGGAGGTTCTTATTTCGACTGTATGCTTTTGTGCGTTTGTAACAGGATATCTTCGTAGATTGTGAACCGATTTTCGTGATTCTTTTCTATTTGATAGGGGTGCTGCCAAGTTGGTCCCGCATAAATGTTATCAAAATCGGTTCAGAACTTTTTTTAAATACCATAAAATCTAGCAAAATTGATGTTGCGATTGAAATCGGGTTATTTAACGTTTTTACCGTTTCCATTTATTTTAACAGTTGTTTGCTAAGAAGTAATCGTTTCTTCATTAATCTACAGATAAGCGACTCCACAGACGCATAACGTGTTCCATTACTTTCTGTATTCGAATGCATTTAAATTAAATACAACATTCCATTATAATTCGTTATCAACGGCTAATGCCATTGCCGTGTAGCCATATAATTGTGTTTATCTCAAGATAAACAAGAAACCGATATCTTGTGGAAATAAAGGAAAGATAACACACCTCTGGTTGAATGCAAGTAGATATAAGGAAGAAAGTTATATATTTTATTTAGCTTACTACGTGAACGCAAAGAATCCAGAGGCGCCGCGCGGGGTGTATTTAATCGGTAGCCTGATTCTAAGAATTCACCTCCTGCCCGGTGAAGTTGTAAAGGCCCCAACGGCCAACAACAAGCTTGTTCTAAAATCATGGGAATTCAGTTGTTACGGAGTGTTTCACGGGAGGCAGCGTGCTTTCTGTGTGCGGGCGTTTAACAAAAAAAAACAATAGTTCTGCCTTATTGGTGCGGCGGAAATTTTGCAATCATTACCGAATTCGTCACCTTGAAGAAACACCCAGTACCCAACTTATAGTGACGAATTTGGTAATGATTGCCATTGCCACGCTGGACTGCAATAGATTGCAGCAGGTAGGACCCGGAGTAGGCGTCACACCCAAAGATAATTATAGTTTCTAAAGGGTCACACCCCATTTCTCGAAGGCGACGGCCAATCTCCTTTATGAAGGCCAATGCCTCTGAACTAAATAAATATATATTTTTAATATATTTCTGTTTTACCCCACGAATAATTTCTTTTCATATATCCTCTTTTAGGCCCTAAACCTAAATTCTACGTATTATGTAGCGAAACCGTAACAGGGTATTTAAATTATTTTCGCTACATTCGGTACTAGGTAAATTCAATGATCAATACTTAGTTCAAAGTTTATTTTAGATGAAGTCATCATCCGTATTCTAGGTATCCTTGCTGGACCGGGAAGGGAGGAGTCAAGAGATTAAGTGCCGTTTTTGTCTCTTCTCGAACGCAGAAACGATATTTCAAACGAAGGCGGAGTTTAACCTGCCAGTGTGGAATACGTCCAAAATATTAGTTCAGTATCAAAACCCACCAAATGAGACATAAAAAAAAGATATGTAATCTCATTTCTCAAAGCACGATAAAAAAGCCCTTTGATCACGAAGAATAAACTCGATACGTTACGTTGCCAGACTTTTAAACGAAGTCGAAACACAAAAGCAAAGGCATCGTGTGTTATTCAGCCAGAGTTGTCAAAGGTGACAAATAAAATAAAATTTAGTGTAAAAAAAGTCTTCTTTGGAAGCCGACGACGTGTGATTCGGTTTCCATAACCCATTCGTTAAGTGTCTGTTTAAAAATGTCATCGCATCGCTTACATTTTGAGTTTGGAGAACAAAGAAATCCGTGGAATAGATACTAGAATGTAAAAAAATTGGGGTTTTCTTTACCGCTTGTCTGTTTTGAGATGTTTCCGGAGTCAAACTTCCTAGTTTCTTACTGTTATAGTTTCACCATGTCCGCCTTACTCGAAGCTGTTTAGCGTGGAGTAAGATGTTTCCAGAGTCAAACTTCCTAGTTTCTTACTGTTATAGTTTCACCATGTCCGCCTTACTCGAAGCTGTTTAGCGTGGAGTAACACCCACAATTTCGTAATTTGCTGTTAAAGTATCTCTACTGATTTCTCTGTTCCAAACATATGGTTCGCACGTGTTTAAATGCTTCTGTCTTGTATATTTCGTATTATGAGGAAGTATCAATGAAATATTAATAGTCAGGGTTGATATTAATATGACTATAGCCCAAGATGTCAAGTTGAAAAATAAAAATATACCGAGGCAGCTCTTGGTTGGAATGAGTTTTTGCCCGGTTACGGCGAAGCAAAGGAAGTGTTATGAATTTAACAGTGATGGATCTAAAATTATGTGAGGTTTCAATTGATTCGTTTTCAATGTAAGGCTAAAATATATTTTTAACCAACTCCGACACAGCACATTCATGTTTACGCTGAGAGGGAATCAAACCCACAACCCTCGGCCCAGTAGACAGAATCAGACCAGTAGACCACCGGGCCAATCAACTTTTTATTACAACTTCAATATTTTTTTTACAAGCTTTATATTAATTCGTCGTGTTAGTTTGTTTATTAGTTAGGGACAAATCTTGGAAGCTAAATTAGAACCCAGTTTTCGTTTGAGCTGAAATTTTGCATACACGTTAAGTTTGGAGAACTGCTGGATTCTAAATCCAATACGTCGGCCTCTCAAAGATGGCGGACTAGTTTTTTTTATGATCAGGGTTATATGTGATTTTGCTATGATGATACAAATACGAAATAATTAAAATTCATTTCAAATTAAAGCTCGTAGGTTTTTCGAAAATGTTTTCTATCTCAAGTACTGGTAGTTCAGAGGTCGGTGACCCGTGATCACCAATCGATCGTCGACGGGCACTCGGGCACCCCGCGGTCGCCAAATCACGACAAATGGCGCCAACACCGCTCTCTTAGTTTAATCAATCGGACGTAAACTTGCGAATGCAATTGTTCCATAGGTACGGTCAGTGCTTCCCAAAGTTACTTATAAATATTGTTAATGTGAAAATTTGTTCGTTTGTTACCTTTTCACGCTTCAACACCTTAACCAATCGTTACGAAATTTGGTATGCAGGTAGCCTATGTCATGGGGAAGGTCATAGGCGACTCTTTATCTCGTGAAAATAGCATATTCTGATAGTTTCTTAGATAACAAAATAAAGACTCTTTTTAGGGTTCCGTAGTACGACAAGGAACCGTTTCGTCATGAACCGGAAATAGTTTCGTCATGTCTGTCTGTCCGTCTGTCTGTCCGCGGCCTAGGTCCTAGACTATTAGTAGTTAAGAGCTAGTAATAATAACGCGGAGAAATTTTTGGAAAAAAAACTTTTTAAGGGTACCTCCCCTACAAGTAAAGTGGGGATCTTTGTTTTTTTCACAAACCCAGTCGTGTGGGTTATCGTTGGATAGAGCTTAAATAGTTGTGTGTCTTCTAAGACCATTTTATAATTTAGGGTTCCTTTTTCCAAACAATAGGCTTGAAAGTGCTAAATTTTGTTGGAGTCGTGTGTTCCCGCCCCCTCACAACTAAACCGTTGTATAAGGAAATTTGAAAAAAAACATAAAAGTAGTCTATATAATGAATTTAAAAGGAAAACTAACAAAGCTAATGAGGCGTTTCTAGGTGACGAGCAATAGTCGAAAAAAAAATTTGCATATACACTAACCTACTCAAAATGATGCTAGCGCGTATTAGAATATATCAAAATGTAAGTAAATCACTACAACAAACATATTGGCAACTACGGAACCCTACATTCATTGCGCGTTTTTTTGGTTGATTTCTTTAACATCGCAACGGAGCAACAGATTGTTGTGATTTTTTACACAGAGATGGTCGAGGGGGTGAGAAATGGCATAGACTACTGATTAGTTAGCGTAGTCCGAGACAGTTCCCGAGGGATCTGCGGAAAACTCATTTCCAGGCTCGCACACGTCGGCGTCGCAACCGATCAACGGATTGACGGAGCGGAGCCGCGGGCAAAAGCTAGTATTAGTATACAACTATACATATATATGGAGCGTCGGTGACGCAAAGGTTAAGGCCTTTACCTCCTGTCCAGGAGTTCGTGGTTAAATTTCGGCCACGAACTGATGTGTTATTGAATTTCGATTTCATATGTACGTTTATCCGTCGCTCTTACTGTAAAACAACAAATAATAAAAGCCAACCAAGTGTGAGTCTAATGAGTCCGATCCGAATAAAAATATATTTTACTGGTGTTTACACGTTGATGTATTTTGTTTATACTGAATAAGTATCATTGTTATACGGAACCCTCGGTGCGCGAGTCGGTCTCGCACTTGCCCGAATATATCAGCTCATACATCCCCACCAAGGGGCTTGAGCCTACCCTGAAGGCGATCGGGCCTTAGTCGACCACGCGCACCAGTGTTCGAGTTTTTCGCAGGCGTGCGCAGGTTTCCTTACGATGTTTTCCTTCACCGTTCCTCGCTCTTGGTCGGTTTTTTATGGTTCCTGGAACTTTCTTGGTCACAGTCCACACTTCACACTTGGAAAGCAGGTCCACCGAGAGCTATCCAATACACGTTTAATTGAGGCATAACCACACCCCGGACACTGCATACAACGGTCGTGAATTTACATTTCTAAAAACAAATGATAGAGCAAACGAAATCACGGCGAAATCCCATACGAGCTATAACCAATCTGAATCAATCGAAGTGACGAGGGGGTGAGGTTGCAATCTAGAGAGTGGCAGGGAGTGTCCATACTGTATTTTAGTACTAATATATATACTTTGGCCACACCTCGGACACTGCATACAACGATCGTGAAATCAAAACGTTCGAGAACCAAACTATAACCAGTCTGTATCAATCTGGGTGTCGAAGGGGTTGGGTTGCAATCTAGAGAGCGGTAGGGACTGTCCACACTGTATGTTAGTACTAATATATATACTTTGGCATAACTCTAAATTAGTAATTATAAAGTTTTGGCACTTGTCTCGCGTTGTATAACTTTGTTACTCTAATCTAATCTACAGATTGGATCGGCTGCCTTGAACTCGATGTAAAAATTAATTTACCTAATGGATGTTTCTTCAATGTTACTAAAATTATTGTTAATTTAATTTTATAATAATACTGCCATCAGCCTTTGTCACTTGTTTGCCTGATTGATGGAGTATTTATTTCGTAATTTATTAAATTCAGTAATTACGTACAAAATGCAGTGATTAGGCTTCCGCAAAAGCAATTATGTCCCCACAAATTAAATCGATATGATTCTATTGAATACTTTTGTAAGTGGTTATTTTTGATTAGGAGAAACCTTTTATCGCTGATTCTGCTCAAATTAAACTGTTCAATTTTCAATTGACTTCAAATAAATATAGAACTTCACGACCTTATACCCCCAGCTCCATTCCACCTTCTGTCAACGAGACGCAGGGGGAGGTTCCACCCCTTTGTTGTTAATATTTAGCCTATACGCACGAAGCGTTACGCTTCCTCATTTATTATGCGGACAGCGATGGAGTGGAACTCCTTGCCTGCGTCTGTGTTTCCCAACTCCAATTTGGGGATCTTCAAGGCGAAAGTGAATAGGCATTATTTGAGTTTGCGTGTACCATTCTCGACTACATCGTCACTTACCATCAGGTGAGATATAGTCAATTTGTAATAAAAAAAATAAAGAAGTTTAAAAAACTAAAAAAACACGTTTTTAAAGCACATAAAACTAAAATGTGAAATATAATTTTTAATGTAAGATGAAAACAATAATGAACGAACAAAAAATACTTGTATTATTGTGAAAAAAGCGTTGGTTGCTCGATATACGAAAAATATGACACAAAGTGCCCCACGCTTTTTTCACAATAATACTAGTATTTTTCGTTCATTATTGTTTTCAGCTTATATTAAGTTTTTTTTGTTTTATGCGCTTTGAAAGCGTGTCTTTAAGTTTTTTTAAACTATATTTATTTTTATTAAATCTGTTCGTTTAAAGTGGGTCAAAATCGAGTGCAAAGGAGTCGGTTACAGACATACATACATACGTAAAGAGTACAGAATGGCTCCAAACTCTTAATTATGATGACACTGAATGCATTATTGTAATTTGACAATTGTCACTACATACAACACACAGTCATACACAAACACACTCTCACACACGCACACATTCACACACACACTAATACAAACACTCTCTCCCACACCTTGTTTTTAAAATTTAAGGTGAGATGTTGTCAAGGGTTTACCAATAGTAAAAAAAATATCAAAATAATATATGTTTGTTTTAATTTCTTAGAATATTGTATATCTATCTAACATAAAGTAATATGTATTGTACCTTGTCTGACGGAACGCCTCTGCTTACCAGGGGTGGGCGTTAATAGCAACGACACAGTTTGTAACTACTGTTGCTGTTATCGAACACTGTATGTAAACTACTTAAAATCTTTCTGGTTCCAAGTAAATGTTTTATTTATTTATACAGGTGAAGCTAATAAAATCGTGATAAAAAACAAGAAGTTCTCAATTCGGTTAGTTTTATTAATATTTTTAAATGTTTGTTACCTCAGAGGACAGAGTCATTAATAGACCGATTCGAAAAATTTTTTTTTATTTAAAAGAATATACTTATTATTAATATAAAATAAACTAAAGTTTTAAGTTAAAAAATTGTGAACTGGGTGACTCGTCGAAAACCCTCAGTTTTTGCTTGAAACAATATATACTGGACAATGTATATAGTCGGCAAAATGGTTTATTTTTCGGCAAAGAAGAATAATTTTAGATGCAATTAATTTTAGATAGAAGTTAGAGAAAAGCTTAGATTTCTAGATTTTTAACTACCAACAGGACAAGACCTCTCTATACTCGATACTTTGCTTTAGGCAAATAGGGGTCTACTTATTCTGGACTTTACAAGTTTTATTTTTCCTGTGGGAACGGAAGGTCTTTAGATTCTCTCATAGGTTTTCCTTTAATCTATGTATACCTCATTCCTATACTGTAAATTTTTTCAAGATTTTAGGCCAAATTTTCAAAGATGGGAATCTGAATACTATAAAAAATTATATGTTTGAGAAGCCCTTTCATTGGATATATAAACGATACGATATAGTTTGCAAAACTTTACTTTAAATTGTCTAATTTACCCCCCAAAATCGGTCCCCATCCCCATGTTTAAAATTCATATATTTACGTTACACGTCTGTCTTTGGGTCACTGATACACATATGTGTAACAAATTTCAACTTAATCGGTCCAATAGTTCCTAGTAAATTGGCTATGACCGACAGACGAACGGACGGAAAGACAGACATACACACGCGAGTGATCTTAAAAAAAAATTGTTTTTACCTTTTGTGGTACGAAACCTTAAAAAGATCAGCTGTATTTTTTAGTTCCTTAGTTCGTCCCTATATAATTGGTCAGCTCTTAGAGATCAAGTATTTTGACAACCACTGGGCTATCACTTTCAAGAGACAACCCTGTAAGGGCTCGTCCAGACATGAGGTATTATTTTATAGTATATTTCCAATACCAAGGCCACATTTAACCTGAGATGGTCATAGATGATAACTAACATAGGGGCAACAATAGATGGCTGGAGAGACCCTTATATGTTATGGTGTTTTACCACGCTAAAGTTGACCGGTTGTTTTTATAACAGATCCTTGAGTTCAAGTAATGAGCTGCGGTTGTTTTTATAACAGATCCTTAAGTTCAAGTAATGAGCTACGGCTGTTTTTATAACAGATCCCTAAGTTCAAGTAATAAGCTACGGTTGTTTTTATAACAGATACTTAAGTTCAAGTAATGAGCTACGGTTGTTTTTATAATAAACTCTTAAGTTTGAGTAATGAGCTACGGTTGTTTTTATAACAGATCCCTAAGTTCAAGTAATGAGCTACGGGTGTTTTAATAGCAGATCCCATAGTTCAAGTAATGAGCTACGGTTGTTTTTATAATAGATCCTTAAGTTTGAGTAATGAGCTACGGTTCTTTTATAACAGATCCCTAAGTTCAAGTAATGAGCTACGGTTGTTTTTATAACAAATCCTTAAATTCAAGGAATGAGCTAGTAAAATGATTAGACAGCAAAAGTTTACAACCCTAATTGTTGAGTTTTAAGTGGGTTGTGGCCATGATATCTATATACATAAAATAAAGTCTAGTTATTTACACCATTTATAACTCAAGAACGGCTGGACCGATTTCTGTGATTTTTGGATTGTTGGATATTTCTCGACCCCGAATAGTAGAATAACTATTAAAACTTCGAAAAAAAAATGGGGGAAAAAAAATTCCGTACATTACCCATACATGTGTAGTATAGTGTAGTGTAGTGTAATGTTGAGTAGAGAAGAGTTTGTGAGGCGCTACTAAGTCCTCTTTTCGAGTCGACGGCAAACTCAGATAGGCCCATCCCAAAATCCAGCCACGCGAATTGCCTTGTCAGTGGCCTGCGTCAAGTCCTCCCGCGTGCAGGAGACAGGACAAGAAGGACACGATATGAGGTGGTCCATCCTTTGAAGGACCGCACCACACCTACACTCCAGGTTCGTGTCTCCAATGAGTCCTCACCTGAACAAGTTTTCATTACTTACCCTCTTGTTTAATCACATCTAAGTGAATTCGAGTGGCGACCGCGCACCGGAAGACGTAGCGTAGGCAGACCTCCCACGCGGTGGACCGACGACCTAGTGAGGATCGCGGGAAGCCGCTGGATGCGGGCAGCGTAGGACCGGTCGTCATGGAAATCCTTTGGGGAAGCCTATGTCGAGTAGTGGACGTCTTTCGGCTGATATGAGTAAAGTATCTCAGTAGCACAGAAACACAAAAAGGTTATTTATGTTGTTATTTTTGAATACCTTAAGATATAGGGACATCTAAGGGACTTCACATCAGTCAGACGGACAACAATGATCCTACAAGAGTTTTTGACTGTAAAAATCTTTGTCGCAAGAAACGGTTTAAGGTAATAATTTCTAATTCACACATACCATCATACTAGATGGCGCTATTTTCTTTGATTCCGTACTATCGTACTAGATGGCGCTAGTTTCTTCACGTTTAAAAAAAACACGTTTGTTTTTAGGGTTCCGTACAAAAAAACGAAACCCTTATAGGATCACTTTTGCGTCTGTCTGTCTCGCTAAAATATTTTTTTAAGATCATTTTCGGGGGACAAATTAGGAAATTAAAAAGAAAAGTTTTGCAAACCTTACTGTGTCGTATATAAAATAAAAGGGCTCGTTATGAGGTTTTTTTTTTAATTTTTTTTTATTTACAATTGTTAAGTCCTTGACATCATCTCACCTGATGGTAAGTGACGATGATGCCGAAGATGGAAGCACGCTTACTAAGATTCCCCAAAGCAATGGAGAACTGGCTATCTTATCTTCAAGCCGGAACACATCAATGTTGTTTTGGCGGATGCTAGATGGTGGTAGCTAGCCAGGCGGGCTTAGAAAATGCCCTACCACCAACCAAACCGAAACCATATCTAATATATTTTTGTTATTATTGTAAAATAAATAGTTTTATTTTTTTTCATGAAAGAAGACGAAAATTGACCTTTCCCCCCTGTTCTCCGAAACTACTAAGCCTAAAATTTTAAAAAATATATATAGTTCATTGCTTGTAGATTACAGGAAAACCTATAAGAATTCTATCAATTGAAAATAAAGTGGTAAACTCAATATAATACGTTCACTTACGGAAATAGTTCACTTATACACCACTAGATAGCGCTAGTAGTAGTAGTTTACTCGCGTCTCACTGTGAGGATTTCAAATGTGATATTTTGTATTTGGCTTTGGCATTGTACGAAACCCTCTCCACGCGAGTTCAACTCGCACCTGGCCGGTTTTAGCGGCAACAGAAATACATCATCTGTGAAAATTTCAACTGTATAGGTAGCTATCACGATTCATGAAATACAGCCTGGTGACTGACGGACAGACAGACAGACAGACAAACGGACGGACAGCGAAGTCTTAATAATGAGGTCCCGTTTTTACCCTTTGGGTACGGATTCCGTACTACGGAACCCTAAAAAAATACTTAACTGCGTTTTTTATACAATAGGTATTGTAACGTAAACGTTCAAAACCTATTGCGATAGCATACCTACTTTCCGCTTATAATATAATCCTAATATATATATTTTTTACGCTCGCTTTACTGTGTCAGTAGACATATACTCAGTAATAGCCGTAGTTATAGTACATACAAAAGAAAAATCTTCATAACATAAACTGATAAAAAAGCCATACAAACAAAACATCACCAATAAAAACGTCCCCTTACAACTATTAAGTGAACATTCCCCACTAATTGTTGTGGTCGGGGACAGATAGACCCGGAGAGGGCACTTTCATTACTTTCCGCCACGTCGGCGGAGGGTTAATCTAACATGGCAATATGGGCGAGTAACGTTCGCACATATTTGAGAAGAGTCTCTATTTCATTATGGATTTAATGCATACATACGTACGACCTTTTTACCACTGATTACACACATTTATAAAAAAAATCCGGCAAGTGCGCTTCGGACTAGCACTACGCGGGTTCCGTACTACCATACCTCTCCACACAACTACATGGATTAATGACAATGATACGCGAGCGACCAAAATATGCTTTTTTTTTCTTTCAGTTCGGACTCCTTGGCGTGAGTGTGACTCACACTTTGCAAATTTTTATTATTTGTTGTTTTATTTCTGTATTACTTGTAGTACTATAATCACACCAAGTTTCACGTTTGTATGTATTACCGTTTTTACGATAGAGCTAAATAAAAAATACTTCTCGACCTACAAAAAACACGTTTTTTTGTACGGTGACCCCTTATTTTTTTCTAATTTTTAGTATTTGTTGTTATAGAGGCAACAGAAATACATCATCTGTGAAAATTTCAACTGTCTAGCTATCACGGTTCATGAAATACAGCCTGGTGACAGACGGACAGACAGACAGCGAAGTCTTAGTAATTTGGTCCCGTTTTTACCCTTTGGGTACGGAACTCTAAAAAGTTACTATAACATTTATTTTCTTTATTATTTGATGTTATAGCGATAATAGAAATATACACACTGAAAATTTCAACTGTCTACCTATTACGGTATTACGGTCCATGGAACACAGCCCGTTGACAGACAAACAGAACAAACAAAAAGTCAGGTTTCTTGTTATAGCGGCAACATAAATACACACTTTCTGAAAATTTCAATTATTTCATTATCTTATACGGTTCATGAAATACAGCCAGCTGACAGACAGACAGACAGCGAAGGCTCATAGGGTTCCGTCGGTCACCCTTTGGGTGCACGGAACCCTAAAAAGAAAGCGATTGGATTGATTAACTAATAACAGCACCATTTAGTACACGTTTCGTATCACATTTATATTGCGCCGTCCAGAGAATGCTGATTTGACACTTCAAGACAGCGATAGAATGTAACCTTCGATGAATCTCCGAAATTGTAAACAAATCAATCTTTAGTTTCTAAGCTTTAAAAACATGAAAAAACCTTTTTGTTTACTAAACAATAGTAACGGAACACATATTTAGTTTTATGTTAATGTTTATAGACAACAGAATGTGTATTTTGTAATTACATGAAATGTTTGTAAAATCTGTTCTCATTTGTCTCATCTGTTCTATAATTATATGTTCATTTCTTCTTAATAATAGTGATGTTACCACATGTAACCATTGATAACGTATTTGTAACTATTATGAATATATTATGAATAATTAATTACCACACAAATAATTATTTCTTGTTGCGTCAATCAACCAACCATAAAAGTTTCAGGCACAAAATTGATATGTTTAAGTAATCACAATAGTAGATTGTACAACAAGGACATAAAACAAGCCATTTTAACCAAGCCGTTCATTTAGCAAAACGAGCCGGTACGTCGAGGGTGGATAGTCACGTCGATGGTTAAAGGGGTTTCATGCTCGAGTTTTACACTCTGCTTTTCACTTCGATTGCAAGACAATAATAAATATTCAACCGCAATATAATATATTTGGCTAATTTTGACGAATAATTAGTTTCCCGCCAAACAAATTTTCTTATTTTCCACCTCCTTCACCCATTACCACCCCCAAAAATCGACGGTCCACAAAGTACACTTTAGTCTCGGGTTTGGCAACACTATCTTGGTAATGGTTATTTTATTTCGTTATATGTTACATCTACATGATAGGTACAAAGTATTTACTATGGATGTCTATGGACACTAGTTACGTCAAACTAGCATATGTCAAATCAGCATTCTCTGGACGGCCGCAGTATAGTTTTAAAACAATAAAAATTATGTAGAGGTTTGTTTAAAGTCTGTATTTTTTTACTTTATTAGGGATAAAAAAGCGTCGGTGGCTCAACCGGTAACGACTCGGTCCATCTAACCAGAGGTACCGGGTTCAAATCTGGACGGCCAATGTACCAATGAGTTTTTTAAAAACTTACGTACATATCATTACCGATTGCTTTAACGGTGAAGGAAAAAATCGTGAGGAAACCTGCACAGGCTTGCGAAGAAACTCGAAGGTTGTGTGTGAAGTCGACCAACCCGCACTGGGCCCGCGTGGTCGACTAAGGCCTAATCGCCCTGATTCAGGTTAGGCTCGAG
The DNA here is from genome assembly GCA_947284805.1 of Coleophora flavipennella. Taxonomy (NCBI): domain Eukaryota; kingdom Metazoa; phylum Arthropoda; class Insecta; order Lepidoptera; family Coleophoridae; genus Coleophora; species Coleophora flavipennella. The sequence continues at coordinate 5,184,226 of OX369253.1, forward strand.
CCCCTCGGTGGGGACGTATATGAGCTGATATAATAGGGACAAGTGTAAAAGGAAACGCTATAATGACCATGTATTTTTATAAGTAAAGAATAATATTTGTGCTTTTTTATACATTGTTATTTTTCTCTTGTTGTGACAAATAATATGACCAGTATCGAGAATAACGTTGTTATTTTTCTTTGCTTTTCATAAAAAGTAACAAATGTGAAACTTTATTAGATGTACATCACTTAACCTACGAATCAAGTAGGTAATAAGTTAGTACTGGCTGTTAGTCATCATCATATCAGCCGAAAGTCGCCACTGCTGGACAAAGGTCTCCTCCGAAGATTTTCGCGACGATCGGTACAGCGGCTTCCCGCGACCTTGACCAGGTCGTCGGTCCACCGAGTGGAAGGCCTGCCTACGCACGGTCTTCCGGTGCGCGGTCGCCACTCGAGAACTTTTCAGTCTCATCTGTTCTATAAGCTATGTGCCCTGCCTACTGCCACTTAAGTAAAGCAATTCTGTGAGCCATGTCGGTTACCTAGGAATCTTCTACGGATCTCCTCGTTTCTGGTTCGATCGCATGGGGGAACTCCGAGCATAGCACGCTCATTCGCTTGAGCTTACTTCTGAGACCCATAGTAGGTAAGCGGTTATGTCTCAGATCCGTATCTCATCACTGGCAACACACACGAAACGGTCGAGATAAATGCCACTAACACCGCCAGTCACACCCATCCAGGTAATGACCGTGTTATGGATCACTCTTCCTTTTGTGTTTATTGTCAGTTAACCTGCGTGATCGATGTACCGGCACCAACGGCTTAGCGTGCCTTGCTTAGCACGGAAACGGTCGAGATAAATGCCACTAACAGCCAAACCCATCCAGGTATGTACCGGCACCAACGGCTTAACGTACCTTGCTTAGCACGGACACGGTCGAGATAAATGCCACTAACAGTCAAACCCATCCAGGTAATGACCGCGTATATGGATCACTCTTCCTTTTGTGTTTATTGTCATTTAACCTGCGTGATCGATGTACCGGCACCAACGGCTTAACGTACCTTGCTTAGCACGGAAACGATCGAGATAAATGCCACTAACAGTCAAACCCCTCCAGGTAATGACCGTGTATATGGAGCGCTCTTCCTTTTGTGTTTATTGTCAGTTAACCTGCGTGATCGATGTACCGGCACCAACGGCTTAACGTACCTTGCTTAGCACGGAAACGATCGAGATAAATGCCACTAACTGTCAAACCCCTCCAGGTAATGACCGTGTACTACTGTGACGTCGTCAACGGGACGCCGGGGGATGTAGCTAGCTTACTACTTCAAAAGAAAAGATTCAGATACGTATTAAAGAATCATCACAGATGATCATATATTTAACACGTAAAAAAAAGGTAGGAGGCTCTGTCGGCTGACTGATTATTATTTCTTTATCGATTCCTCTCACTTTCTTGCCATAACTTTAGGAAACCTCAGCCCAGCCGCGCGGAAAACAAAAATGTACTCTTAGTAAAAGGACCTCTGTCCTGGCTCACGGTCCGCCTTAGAATGAATATCTCTTGTTTCGAAAAGCTTTCGAATGACTTATCAATTCAAATTTAAATTAATAATCTTACTTCGTTTTCGCGCTGGCAAGAAAATAACCAAAGGAGTTGTAAGTGCATAAATGTAGAGACATACGATCTCTACAGTACTAACATACAGTATGGACACTCCCTGCCGCTCTCTAGATTGCGACCTTCCCCGCCTCGTCACCCAGATTGATGCAGATTGGTTACAGTTTTCAGTATAGGATTTCGCCGCCATTTTGTTTGTTCCGTCATTCGTTTTTTGTAATGTCATTTCTGGCCCGTTGTATGAAGTGTCCAGGGTATGTCTACGCTCTGCTTCTGTGGATGTCTACACTCTAGCCACTATAGATAGATAGATAGATAGATAGATAAAACATTTATTCAAAGCTACATATATTACAATTTATACACAAAAATAAAATATTAAAAAAAAACTTCTTATATCTAAGCTTAAATGTATAAAAAGGGTAGATATATAAAATTGCGTCGTAACTTTGAAATGGCTCCGACTCAGCATATGCTGCAGGTAATAATGTACCTACAGCGCTGATATTCTGCCGGTGCCGCGCCGCCGGGACGGAAACCGGTCCGACGGATTTCTCCGTGAGGCGAACAAAGTAACCACGTTTAATTATAGGTAACAAACAAAATGGATAGGTATAAACGGTTTTTTTTATACAGAAAACAAATTATAATGTACAAGCTTAGATATTTAAAAGAGCAACCAGAAAACAAATAAGAACCAGCAGTTGGCAAATAAATTAGAATGACAAATTGCTAAAGTAGGTGACCAAAAACGGATTAATATGTAGAACTAATAACAAAAAAAATATGACATAAATAAATAATAATAAAAATCGTAGGTACTTAGCAAATAAAGAATAGAGAGTGTCTGTCTGACGGACGTCTATTACAGCCAATCCGCTCCAAAACTACTGGACCGATTGAGTTGAAATTTGGTACACATTATGTAAGTCGGTGACCCAAAAAACGGACGTGCAACGTAAACAATTGAGATTTTAATTAAAATTAGCAACTAAACATCAAAGTATTTAAATATCTAAAATATCTAAACATCTGGCTTCGAAATCCGGCAAAGACATAGTATACAGGTAGAAAAAAAACATAGAAAGCAGAGCAAAGATCTGTGATTTAAAATCCTGACATTGTCTTTTGTAAATTTAGAAGATTCGATCTATATTCTGCTTTGAACCTATACTTGGTTTGCAAATCACGGATGGGGGGAGGAACTATGACGCTCTTCTTCTTTCCACTCAGCCGGGCCTATAAGGCAAGACAGATTTGAGATTTGTAAATACAGCACCACAGCCAAACGCCAACAAAAGGTGTCCCAACTCCAAACTATGTGGTGAACTGGCGGGAACCGGATGAAGCCGGTTTTAATTGCCGCCATCTTAGTTTTAACTAGATCAAACAAGAGTTTTGGCTGGATATCGCAAAGTTTCGCTCAAGTTTGGTAAGACTAATTTACGCTTCTGTACAGGGATAATATTTTAGGATGTAACTTTATTATTTCTCTAAAGACATCGATGTCAAGGTCAAAATTTTCGAAAAACCTAAAAACTTTTTGGTATGTACAAGATTTTGTTTGAAAAAAGTGTTTATGCTCAAAAAGCCAAATGCTCAGTACACCAAATGTGAATATAAAGTACACGCACGACGTTTCCTCATTCAAAAAAAGGCAAGCACAGTATTTTCTACGATTCTATTTATCTGGGGGCACGGCAGTGCCCCCGCCAAGTCGAGAAAAAAAAGCGGCACGGCCGTACCATACTTTTCTCGAAGCAGTTCAGGCCATTTTCGACCCTCCCACAACTTCGTTGTAGATAAACCTAGAAGCCTGAATTTTCTGTACCCAAGCAGGCATCATATAAGCACGGTATATTCCAAATTACATTCAATTTGAACCAGTACTTTAAGAATTATAACTAGTCAAAGTTTCCTAATTTGTCACTCACTGACTGACAGATCATCAAAATTCCAAGGCACTTCTAGCCGACATAGAAGATTCAAATTTAGAATACAATTAGTCTTTAGTGTATAAAGCAAGTAAAAACTCAAACATTTTGCAATTTCGGTCCAGTTTTCTAGTTACACAAACTACATAAATAACTTTGTAATCCCATATAAAATATATAGGATTACAAAGTTATTTATGCAGTCGCAGGACCGAACTTCTTGATTTACTAGTTTTTAAGGCGCAGTCAGTTCATGAATCAATGTAGTTTTCTACAAAAATAAGTGAAATCCCACCAAAAACATCCTGTAAAAACTAGCCAAGTCTCGATTGAGCTGCTTGTTTTTCTATAAAAAGTAATGAAATCTCTAAGCAAAGCCAAGCCTAGTCTAGGGTTCTTTACTGCGATTTCTTTATTATTATGGTTAGATTTTATGTGACTTGGCCGTTGACTTGGATGTCTCAAGGAGTAAATATGCATAAAGAATGTTCAACGGCAGGTCACATAAAATCTAATTATAATAATAAAGAAATCGCAGTAAAGAACCCTAGACTAGGCTTGGCTTAGCTTAGAGATTTCATTACTTTTTATAGAAAAATAAGCAGCTCAATCGAGACTTGGCTAGTTTTTACAGGATGTTTTTGGTGGGATAAAATATAGTTTTAAAAAATTACGCTTTTTAAAGCACATCAAACTAAAAAGTGAAAAATAATTCTTAATATAAGGTAAAAATAATAATGAACGAAACATATTAGTGTATAATTGTGAAATTATACTTCGACGCTGCATCCTTTGAGATTTAGTTTAGGTATTCACTATGTAGTCCACTTCTCAATGTACTTCTCAATGTACTAGGCATCGCACAATATTTAGATCTATAAAAAAAGAAAAAACAAACGAACCGACACTAGCGCCGCTCCCTGCGCCTGCGCCAGAGTCGGGTATTACGTCATTCGCTTTCTTTGTGCGGGCATCGCAACAGCAAACTGCTTTGAAGAAATTTTATTTCGATATTTTGAACTGTTCGTAAGTAATTTAAGTGTAGTTTAACGTCTACAATGCCTAAAAGGAAACACAAGAAGGATAAATCCCATCTCAGGAGGAAAATAAGACGTTTAGAGGAACGTCTTCGCCGACACGAGTCAGATTCCTCAACGGATGAAGGTCAGCCATGTTTTACCAACCTATACCGTACTAATATACAGTGCCCCGACTATTATGTCTCGTTGTTACTATTTTTTGGTAAAAAATATCTACATTTACAGACTTATATACATAAACTGCATTATTTCATAGAAAATCGTAAACCAACAACGAAACATTTTTTCGTACTACCCTCACTTACTAACGAAGTAGCAAACATAGGTCAATATTAATCTGTTTTTAACAAAAAACTAGTTTATTTAATAAATACCTACATTTACATAGAAAATAAGCAAGGATATTTACTTTTAAATTATTTTCCTGATTATCTAACTGAATGTGTGGCTTCATTAGTTTACATAAGAAGTCTCAGATGTTCCTATGACACAATGTTTGTGTCGTTCGTTTATTATTCTTTAGCACAGGTTTTCTGAATGCAAGACATATTATTATGGTTATACACCGTGACGTGCGCACGGGTGATACCACATACCTACCTACTTGCCTAAAATTAAAGAAAATTTTTAATCGCTCACGGCGAAACGTGCGTACGTCTAACAATTTGCGCTGAGCATTAATATTTAAAATACTGTTTGAAATTACAATGGTTATACGCCGTGGCGAGCACACGGATGAGACCGTATAGTCCAGCGGCGTAACCAGCGTACGTCCAGCGCCTTTAAATTATAACTTTTCCCACATAAAAGTATTTGTCTCTGAGGCAGTTAGAAATGTATGTTATTTCTTTCACCTTACAGAATACCAAGATCATGACAGGTATTATTCTATTCCACGCGAACGTTCCAATACGCTCATGAGTGATATGGAAATGTACTCCATTCCCCTTTCCGATTCTGACGCTTCTATACCCGACCCCAAAGTAAGGTCTGTGGTCGCAGCGCCAGCTAACCCTGAGCCGCCTCTCGAACCACCTGTTGAAGTTCCTGCAGAACAAAATATAGATAAAAATACCAAGGAATCGACCTCTACCGGATCTGACCCTACACCTACCACGAACACAGGCGAAGCTGAGGTATCCTTACCGGCCGATATTTTAGAAGCTCTTGGAGACCCAAAAAGCAAGGACGAAGTATTCGGCCCAAAAATACCTGAAGAGATAGCTAAACGTTGGGGACGGGTGTTAGTAGACGGACTAACTAAGGAACAGAAACAGGAAAATTGGGAAAAATTCCTGGTACCTGACAATTTTCGCATCATAAAAGCACCTTTGCTTAATCCAGAAATTATACCAGTGCTAAGCGAACCAGCAAAACATCGAGATAAGCTGCTAGAGAAATCACAGAATCAGCTAGGTCTTGGTATCTCAGGCCTCACAAATCTAGCAAAAACTATTATTGAGGGCGATGTAAATAAAATAGAAATTTTAAGGAAAATTTCAGAGATCAGCCAAATCTTCTTGGATCTTCACCACGAAGATACAAAGCGGAGAAGAAAACTTGTCACCGCTAGTCTCGACAAAAAATTCCTTAACATGATATCTGATGTAAAACGAGATACTTACCTCTTTGGGGTCAACTTGGGTGAGAAGATAAAAGCCACCAAGACGGCTGAACGCTCAGGACTTCAAATAAAGCGCAACGAGGCTTCAACATCCACCTCAAGAAAATACCCTCAGCAACAGGGAAACTGGAGAGGCCCACCCAGGCCACAAGCTCAACGGGCACACAGACAGGGTGGGCTGAGAAACAGATATCCATCCCAGTATTACCTGAGCACGAGCCGGCGCTCACCGCCAGCCCCGGATCGCCCCCCCACCCCCCGCGCAGCGGCCATCGCGCTCAAGACGAGCGCCAAGACGCGCAAAGCGTCCTAGAGGTAACACCACCCATACCACATGCTGGAAGATTGTCTTATTTTGTAGACCAATGGTGCGATATAACAAACGATCCTGTAGTCTTAGGATACATAGAGGGCTACGAAATACCCTTTCAAAAACCTGTCGTCCAATATGTTTTTCCTGAAAATAACAATTTCGATTATTTGGAGACGGCTCTAATAAAGGAGGAAATTTTAAAACTACAGAAATTAGGCGCTGTGGTGAGAACCAATGACGTGCCGGAGCAGTTCTTATCCAATATATTCCTAACACTAAAACCGGATGGCTCCCACCGTTTCATACTTAATCTTAAAAAGCTTAATAAATTTATAGCTCCGCAACATTTTAAAATGGAAGATATTCGGACGGTTACGAAACTAATGACTAAAGGGTGTTTTTTGGCGACTATCGACTTAAAAGACGCTTATTTTTTTGCTACCTATTAGTAGAAGGAGCAAAAAATACTTGCGATTTAAATTTCAAGGAAATTTATATGAATTTCAATGCTTACCATTTGGTCTTTCACTGGTACCTTTGGTTTTCACCAAGCTCCTTAAACCCGTCGTATCACTCCTTAGAAGTAAAGGTCTTACTCTAGTTATATATCTAGATGACATCTTATGTATTGCCAGTACATACAACGAATTCCTAATGTGTGTCACAGAAACCGTGAACTTACTAGAAAGTTTAGGGTTCACAATTAATTACACAAAAAGTAAACTTACCCCCAATCAAATGCAGACGTACCTCGGATTTGAAATTGACTCACAGAATATGTGTTTGAGACTGCCTCACGATAAACGTATAAAAATATTAGATCGTATCAACACAGTATCACAATCAAGGTCAATATTGATAAGAGACTTTGCTAAACTGTTGGGACTCTTGTGCTCAGCCTGCCCAGCCATTGCCTACGGCTGGGTCTACACGAAACGTTTAGAACGCGATAAATTTCTTGCCCTGCGGAATACAGATGATAACTATGACAATTATATGCAGATAAATTCTCATTTAAAACCCGAGTTTACATGGTGGGCCAAGCAAATCATGTTATCGGACAACCCAATTCGTGAAGGAAAATATTACGTAGAAATTTATACAGATGCTTCATTGACCGGCTGGGGAGCATCTTGCGATGGCGAGAGAACTGGAGGTTTCTGGGACACAGAAGAGGCAGATAATCATATTAACTTACTAGAACTCAAAGCTGCCTTTAACGGGTTAAAATGCTTTGCAAAACATCTTAATAAGAAGGAAATCCTTCTAAGGATAGACAACACCACCGCCATTTCATATATTAACAGATACGGTGGAATACAATACCCCCACTTAAATGAAATTGCAAAAGAAATATGGCAGTGGTGCGAAAAGAGACAGCTTTATATCCATGCCTCATACATAAAGTCGAAAGAAAATGTAGAGGCGGATGAAGAGTCACGCCGTTGTAATATTGACACCGAGTGGAGTCTCTCACTTTAGGCTTTTGACACGATCACCGATAATTTTGGTGAGCCCGAGATAGATCTGTTTGCCACGGGGCTGAACGCTAAATGCCAAAAATATGTTTCATGGAAGCGCGATCCCGATGCATTTAACGTTGACGCGTTCACATTAACCTGGAGTAACATGTTCTTTTACGCGTTCCCTCCTTTATCACTTATACTCAAGTGTCTAAGGAAAATAGTCAACGATAAGGCAACGGGTATATTGGTTGTTCCGTTTTGGCCTAGCCAGCCGTGGTACCCACTCTTCATGAAATTATCTCGACCTAAGCCTTTGTACATTTACCCTAGTCCTGATTTGCTAATCTCTCCTTTCAGAACACGCCACCCGCTTTGGAAACGGCTTACCCTGGTTGTATCGCTATTATCAGGGAAGCCTACGTACGTCAATCATTAAGTACTGACACTATTGATATAATGATTTTATCCCTAGCAGATAGTTCAATCAAACAATATAATTGCTCGTTAAAAAAGTGGTGGCTATTTTGTGAACAGAATAACGCTGATTGTTATACAATTAATATTCCTTTGATATTATGTTTCTTCACTGCTCTATTCAAAGACGGAGCCAGCTACTCATCTTTGAACACAACTCGTTCAGCGCTCTCCCTGATCTTGGGCAAGGAATTTAGCGATGATGCACGAATCTCTAGGTTCTTTAAAGGAGTGTTCAGATGTAAACCTTGTTTTCCTAAATACCAATCTACCTGGGATCCAAATTTAGTGTTGAACTATGTAGGTAATTGGCACCCTAATAATGATTTATCATTGGAGAATTTAACGAAAAAATTAGTAGCTCTTCTCGCGTTATCGACTGCACAACGTGTGCAGACGCTTTCCTTAATCCGATTGTCCAACATCAGGGTGAACGAATCCAACATCGAGATAATTGTAAATGATCTAATTAAAACTTCGGCTCCAGGCAGACCTATGCCAAGATTAATTATACCTTTTCTACCCAACAAAGAACAAATATGCCCTGCAAAAACGTTATCTTCGTATATCGAAATGCCGCGTAAATTTAGACACCTGCCAAAAACCGAAAGGTTAATTTTAACTACTAAAAAACCTGTACACAACGCTAGTCCTTCAACAGTAAGTCGTTGGATTAAACGCGTGCTGTCGGAGAGCGGCGTCAACGTGGCCGTATTCTCGGCGCACAGCACCCGCCACGCGTCCACGTCCGCGGCCAACAGGAGAGGCCTATCTTTGGAGCTGATTAGACGTACAGCAGGCTGGTCAGGTGACTCACTGGTTTTTGCGAGATTTTATAATAGACCGATAATCGAAAACGAAGATAACAGCTTTGCAGAAACAGTGTACAATGATGATTAAACAGAATTTATTATAAGGTACATAAATACAGACTTATTACTTAAATAGCTAGAATATTATCTTGTTTTCACTTACTTTTTACATAAATATAGTGTAAAACAACTTATTTTTAATTATAACATTACTGATTGTAATTTTCTAACAAGAGTGTTTCCTTTATTTGTTTAACAAAACCTATTTCGCGAGGTAGCGCTAAACATCTACATAGTGAATACCTAAACTAAATCTCAAAGGATGCAGCGTCGAAGTATAATTATTAGTGGTTAAACGAACTTACCTGAAGTGATGTTTGACCATAATTATACGAGACGCTGCATCCGAAGAGATTTAGTCCCCACCCTACCCTTGAATTAAAAATCATGGCCCAAACACACGCGAAATAGACTGCCTCTGAAAATAATGACGTAATACCCGACTCTGGCGCAGGCGCAGGGAGCGGCGCTAGTGTCGGTTCGTTTGTTTTTTCTTTTTTTATAGATCTAAATATTGTGCGATGCCTAGTACATTGAGAAGTACATTGAGAAGTGGACTACATAGTGAATACCTAAACTAAATCTCTTTGGATGCAGCGTCTCGTATAATTATGGTCAAACATCACTTCAGGTAAGTTCGTTTAACCACTAAAAGCGTGGGGCGCTTCGTGCCATATTTTTCGTATATCGAGCAGCCACGCTTTTTCCACAATAATTCTAGTATTTTTCGTCCATTATGGTTTTCAGCTTATATTAAGAATTATTTTTAACTTTTTGGTTTGATGTGCTTTAAAAGCGTGTTTTTTTTAAACTATATTTATTTTTCAGTAGAGATGGGCCGACTATGACTTTGGCCGACTAGCCGACTAGCCGACTAGTCGGCTGGGATAAGTCTACTAGTGGACTAGTCGGCCAAGCCGATCATTGCTTTCGGTTGAGTTCGGGTAACGTCGGCAATGTTCGTGACTGCGCTATCGGCTCATATGTGCCGGCGCGCGGCGCCCGCGTCCACTTGTCCACCGCGACTTGTCGGGACATGTTTTTGTTGACATTGTGCATTTTTTATGCTATTTTTTAGTTCGATCCGATTTAATTAGTAAAATAGTATTTTATTTTAAAAATACTAAACAAAGTTTAATTACGTGGCTAACACAGTGTGTATTATTTTTTGTCACAGTATGTATTTTACCTAATTGAATATTTTTGAGTCATGTCGAAGAAGAAATCACGCGTTTGGACTTTCTTTGACGATTTGGAGAGAGAAGGAGGTAGTAGTAAAGTTAAATGCAATCAGTGCTAAGCAGTTATTTCTCGTGGTGGTCAGAGGAAAAAGGCAAATACTACGAGCATGACAATTCATATTAAATACAAACATCCACAACTGATGCCTCAACTAGGTTCTGCGATTAAAAGTAGTTCATCGAATGAAGATAATCCGTCCACGAGTACCTTGCAATTACAATCGGAGCATCTACCGTCAACTCCAACGGTGTCTTTACCAGGTTCTTCTGGAACCAGCTTATCTCAAAAGTACCAGCAAAATATTGAAGAAAGTTTTGTTGTACAGTGGTCTTATGAAGGTTCTAGGTCGAGGGATATTAGTATTGCCGTTTAAGCATAATATAATATTTTATATAATTAATTATATACCTATATAATACGAATAAAACGTGGGCCAACTAGTCGGCGGCTTTTGCCGACTAATCGCCGACTAGTCGCCGACTACAAATATGGCCGACTAGTCGGCTTTACCGACTAGTCGGCGCCTAGTCGGTACATCTCTATTTTTCAGTTTTTAGTTCAGGATAATGAGATAAACTTACGAAATTTTTGTATTGTCACTGATTCTTGATAAATGTACAAAGTTTGTATTAAATCTGTCCGTTTAAAGTGGGTCAAAATCGAGTGCAAAGGAGTCGGTTACAAACAAACGTACATACATACACACCTACCTACAAACATACATACATACAGGTGAAGCTAATATAAGCGAGCTAATAAAACACGATCCTGGGAGTCCTGGGACCTTGATTATATCTCCAAAGTTCGTCGTCTGATCAACTTCAAAATAACAAAAGAATCTATTGTCACCGGATATATGACTTCATACCAGATTTCAGCTCAATAGGGGATCGGACTGCATCAAAAATAAAATCTGAAATATGATTTCCTAAATTGCTCTCCTCTTGAAGTTTCAAAAAACCTTACTTGGTTTGTTTTTCCATCACGTCTTCAATTTTTAATTGTCAAATTCACAAAATAAGTTCGTCAATGACGCTAAAAATCTATGACGTACTTGAGGGTATTTCAAACATATTATGTAGAACAAACTTTCGTTTTTGACAGATCATAAAAAGAAACACAAATGACTAGCAGTCCGATCCCCCCTATTGGATTGCTTCAAGTCGCTATAAAATTTATTGCAAGACTTGACCTAAACAAATTAACGTGTACAAACATTGCAAGTTAATTATTAGCTTTTAAAATAATTTTCGAAAAACCTGAAAGCTTTTTGGTGCAAGCTTTTATTTGAAAAGATTTTCCAAATTCAAAAAAGGTGAGCACAGCATTGTATTTCCTACGATTCTATTGAAAAATAAAAGATGTAATAAAGGACCTTGATTCCACCTCCAAAGTTCATTATCAGATCAACTTCACAATAACAAAAGGATCTGTTGTCGCCGGGAATACGGCTTCATTTCAAATTTCAACTTAAGGCTTTAAGATGCCTCAATCCGAGCAGGTTGATACGTGTTAAAATAATATCGAACGTAAGTCTATTCATTTTAAGTTTTATTCAACGCCCAATTCTCGATTTTTACATGTTTTTATAATTTTTCTATACTTTCAAATAAGTTCTTTCAATTAATTGAACTGAATATTTTCATTTGACCCACCTTAACGCCTTAATCGGACCTCTGGAAGTCGCTCTAGAATCGATCGCGACATTTGAACTTAACAAACATACATACATAGGTACATACAAACATTGCAAGTTACCACCATCTTATCCAAGTCTTGCCGCCAAACATCAGTGTTAACAACATTGATCTGTTCCGGCTTGATGATAAGATAGCCAGTTCTCCATTGCATTGGGAAATCTTGGTAAGCCCGCTTCCATCTTCGGCATCATCGTCACTTACCATCAGGTGAGATAATGCCAAGGGCTTACCAATTGTGAATAAAAAAAATAATAATAATAAAAGCATTTAAAATAGGTTTCCTCGGGGAAAGTTGTTCAGTATGATGAGTAGAAGTCCAGTTAACAACGGGTCTACTGCACCTAGACACAGCAGACTAACTTGCTCGTCCCAACAAACAATGTTAACCATCGATTGGAATCGAATTCGCAACTCTATACTTCCACCGACATTCTGCCCTCGCCGGCGAGGGTGGCGTCCCTCCGCTTCTGGCGCTTACCAGCGCTACCGGCACATCCCAGGCCGCTTCTCTCCGATCCTCCCCCGTCCAAGCAACTACCTAAGCCGAGGTCCGTGCCTACCTGGGCGCCCTTAGGCAGTTGCATCATTTTGCTTTGCATTTAGGTTGAGTGCCCTCCGCACTCGCCTCCCCTGCCCAGTGAAGTTGTGAAGGGCACAACCACGGCCAACAACAAGCTTGTCCTTTCGAAAAAAAAACTATGCTTTAATATAGTACACTATTATGATTGGCTATTGTGACCAAAGCTAACGATAAACGATGGGGAAGAAAGGTTCACAAGTGGCGTCCGCGGGCTGTCTACCCGTTGTGTTGGATGACCAATGATCGAAGCTTGTAGGAAGCCAATGGAGGCAGGTGGCCTAAAATCGTACAGAGTTCGTAATCGTTCAAGGGTTTACCAATTGTGAATAAAAAAAAAAGTGAAGACCTATGTTCAGCAGTGGCTGTCTTCCGGTCTTCGACTAGGATGATGAACCCATAACGTCCCCGCTGTTAGGGCTTAGGTCTTTTTCCAAACTGGGAACGGCTTAACCACAGTATTACAATATAACGTCTTACAGTAGCGCAACGAATGTAATTTCGCAGAGCAACGGAAGGATACTTGCGAGGCAGCGGGCGGCGAGGCACAGCCTGGCAATCTGCCGTAATACTGTGGCTTAACTTGGCAAGCACGGAACGGTTGAGATTAATGCCAATAACAGTCAAACCTACTAGGTAATGGCCGTGCATATGATCAGTTGACCTGTGTGATCAAAGCAAATCTCACTGAGCTACGATCAATTTCGCTAACTGATAATTTCATGATGATGCAGGCAAAAATAATAAATAAAAAAACAGGTAAAGTGCGAGTCAGAACCGCGCACAAAGGGTTCCGTACCATCATACTAGATGGCGCTAGTTTCTTCACGTTTAAAAAAAACATGTTTTTTGTATGGAGACGTTCACTTTTTCTAATTTTTAGTATTTGTTGTTATAGCGAGCGGCAAGAGAAATACATCATCTGTGAAAATTTCAACTGTCTAGCTATCACGATTCGTGAAATACAGCCTGGTGACAGACAGACAGACGTAGACGAACGGACAGCGGAGTCTTAGTAATAGGGTCCCGTTTTTACCCTTTGGGTACGGAACCCTTTTTTTTCTTTTTTTTTCTTTTATCTGTTTGATTTTTGATAACATAGGGTAGAAAATTCAGCTTAAGTGTATTTTGTCAGCAACGATAGTAACTAGTACACGGATAAACCTGTAAAGGTTTTTGATGTATTAGTATTATAATTTTTTGTAACATTCTTTTTATCAATTGTATAAATAAAAAAAACTCTAAAAAAAGGCCAAGTGCGAGTCGGACTCGTGTTTCGAGGGTACCATACCACCACATCTCTCCACACAACTATTACAATGATAGGTACCTATTCATATTACATACAAAATACAATGCGATCAAATGATTTTTTTTTTCATTTAGTTCGGACTCTTTATCGCAACTTCGCAAGTACGGTAACACTTGGCCGGTTTTTATTATTTTTTGTTTTTCTTCAAAATTACTACTATAATCTCACCAAGTTTCACGCCTGTATGTATGTATTACCGTTTTTACGTTAGAGCTAAATAATACAAACCTTTTGAATACCGATTAAAAAGCACGACGTATTACGGTTCATGCAATACAGCCCGCTGAAAGACAGACAGACGGACGGGCAGCGGAAGCTTAGTAATAGGGTCCCGTTGGTCACCTTTTGGGTGTACGGAACCCTAAAAATAAAACTAAAACCTATTTATTATACGGCTTGCTATTATCAAATTATTTATGATCAAACAATTTTCCAGTGTAAAATACATGCCCGTTAATAATATACGACCTGTTTGATACCTCCGTCACAGTATTACGATATGGCTTACAGTAGCGCAACGCCTTTGATGTCGCACGATGCCGCCACGGCGTAGGTACTAGCAGTACTAGACTGTAGCACACCCTGGAAACTTCATACAACGGGCCAGAAATGACATTTCATAAAACGAATGACGGAACAAACAAAATGGCGGCGAAATCCTATTCGTTCGACAAACAAACTGTAACCAATCTGTATCCATCTGGGTGACGAGGGGGTGAGGTTGCAATCTAGAGAGTGGCAGGTAGTGTCCATACTGTATGTTAGTACTAATATATATACTTTGCCTGTAGCCAGCCTGGCAAACTCGCGGAGATTGGCAGGCTGTGCCCCGCCGCCCGCTGCCCCGCAAGTACCCTTCCGTTGCTCTTCGTAAGTACATTCGTTGCGCTACTGTGTAAGCCGCTATATTGTAATACTGTGCCTCCGTACAACATCTTTGAAACTCATAGGGAATTTTTAATGTGCAAATACTCCTTGAGTACTCATTTTAATAACGGTATTAGGTGTTCAGTGAATGGGAGCTTAAAATAAATCGTTTCCAAGGTAACCGTCTCCTTTGCGAGAAGTGAGAAACTGCCAGACCGGGATCGGACATTAAAAAATACTTTCTTTTTTACACGCTTTATATGAGCTTCACCTGTATGCGTCTACGTAATCACAGTTTTTATTACCCGACTGCGCCAGATAGAAAGTTATTTTTTTCCGAGTGTTTGTATATATATAGAGCGTCGGTGGCGTAAAGGCAAGGGCCGCTAGCTCCTGTCCGGGAGGTCGTGGTTCAATTCTGCCACGTACCAATGTGTTTTCGAAGTTAGATTTCATATGTAAAAAAAGCATCGTGAGGAAACCTGCACACGCCTGCGAAGAAACTCTTATGTTGTGTGGTGAAGTCGACCAACCCGCACTCTGCCCGCGTGGTCGACTAAGGCCCGATCGCCCTAACTCAGGGTAGGCCCGAGCCCTTCGGTACGTTAGTACTATTATATATATATATATATATATATATATATATATATATATATATATATATATATATATATATATACTTATATTTCTTTGGCATGCTCTGTAGCCTAAACGGCTTGATAGATTTTGGAGTACGAGGTGTCAATCTAGCCTTGCTCCTGTGAGTGACATATGTTACTTTTTTTACCCGAACTGACAAAAAAAGAAGGGTTAAGTTTTTATGCAAATGGGTTTTTAATTTTTAATTACTTCGTTCAGTTTATTAACTTGCAATGTTCTTATGCAAGTATCTTAAGTTTTCCGCTTCAAAATTTGAAAGTTAAATTTGACCCATTTCCCGGTGTTCGATGGCCTGAAATTTTGCATACACGTTTAGTTTCGATGACAATGCATGGTTAGCTAAGTGACATAATTCTAAATCCAATATGGCGGACTCCCAAAGATGGTTGGACTAGTTATTTTTTATGCACTCCCGGTATCAAATGAGCGGGTTTGTTGAGAGGAATACGAAATAATTAAAATTATATTTAAAAAACTGAAGTGGCAGTGGGCAGGTAGAACAAATCGCCGTTGGGCAGTAAAGTTCTCGAGTGGCGACCGCGCACCGAAAAACGTACCGTAGGCAGATCTCACACGCGGTGGACCGACAACCTGGTGAAGATCGCGGGAATCGTGCGGGGGACGAGGGGCGGGTACATCCCGCTGGTCCATAGTCATCGTTTGTTCAGTCCAGCGGGAGAGTGCACTGCGGGTAAGGAGCGCAAGCTCGGTAACTAGTGATGTTGGGTTTGACGCAATTATCAAAGGCGTTGTACGACTGTATGGATTATTAGACTGTGGTAAGGAGTAAGCACTGCGGGTAAGGAGCGCAAGCTCGGTTACTAGTGATGTCGGGTTTGACGCAATTATCAAAGGCGACTGTATGGATTCTTAGACTGTGGTAGTAGCGTCACAGATGATTTTAATAGTACCAACACAGTCTAAGAATCCATACAGTCGTCTAAATGAGGCGTCCGGACAGGGTTGTCGTGCGGGGGCCGAGGGGCGGGTACATCCCGCTGGTCCATAGTCATCGTTGGTTCAGTCCAGTGGGAGATTGCACTGCGGGACGAAGCACGAGCTCGGTTACTAATAATGTCGGGTTTGACGCAATTATCAAAGGCGTTGGATGACTATATGGATTCTTAGACTGTGGTAGTAGCGTCACAGATGATTTTAATAGTACCAACACAGTCTAAGAATCCATACAGTCGTCCAAATGAGGCGTCCAGACAGGGTTGTCGTGCGGGGGCCGAGGGGCGGGTACATCCCGCTGGTCCATAGTCATCGTTTGTTCAGTCCAGCGGGAGAGTGCACTGCGGGTAAGGAGCGCAAGCTCGGTAACTAGTGATGTTGGGTTTGACGCAATTATCAAAGGCGTTGTACGACTGTATGGATTATTAGACTGTGGTAAGGAGTAAGCACTGCGGGTAAGGAGCGCAAGCTCGGTTACTAGTGATGTCGGGTTTGACGCAATTATCAAAGGCGACTGTATGGATTCTTAGACTGTGGTAGTAGCGTCACAGATGATTTTAATAGTACCAACACAGTCTAAGAATCCATACAGTCGTCCAAATGAGGCGTCCAGACAGGGTTGTCGTGCGGGGGCCGAGGGGCGGGTACATCCCGCTGGTCCATAGTCATCGTTTGTTCAGTCCAGCGGGAGAGTGCACTGCGGGTAAGGAGCGCAAGCTCGGTAACTAGTGATGTTGGGTTTGACGCAATTATCAAAGGCGTTGTACGACTGTATGGATTATTAGACTGTGGTAAGGAGTAAGCACTGCGGGTAAGGAGCGCAAGCTCGGTTACTAGTGATGTCGGGTTTGACGCAATTATCAAAGGCGACTGTATGGATTCTTAGACTGTGGTAGTAGCGTCACAGATGATTTTAATAGTACCAACACAGTCTAAGAATCCATACAGTCGTTCAAATGAGGCGTCCAGACAGGGTTGTCGTGCGGGGGCCGAGGGGCGGGTACATCCCGCTGGTCCATAGTCATCGTTTGTTCAGTCCAGCGGGAGAGTGCACTGCGGGTAAGGAGCGCAAGCTCGGTAACAAGTGATGTCGGGTTTGACGCAATTATAATAGGAGTTGGACGACTGTATGGATTCTTAGACTGTGGTATTACGGTAGAGTGGGTAATCTATACTATATTGTAAATATAAAAGTTTGGTTGGATGAATGTTTGTTATTATTTTACGCCGCAACAGCTGAACGGATCTACATGGAATTTAATAGGTAGACATTAGAATCTAGATTAGCATATAGGCTATTTTTTATCAACGCTCGCGCACTGCGCTTGCGCACCCTCGAAGACAATCATAGAAACTATGTTCATGCGAGCGAAGCCGCTGGCAAAAGCTAGTAATATAAGACTTTTTGTAAAGCTAATATAAGACGCTGTCTGTCCATCCATTCATATAACAGTTGATTGACGGAGCTCTAGCAGATTTTCACAGAACACATGTTACTGTAGCCGCTGTGTCGTGGCAAAAAATAATATAGGTGAGCGGGGCGCGAGCTGCTCCGCGGGCTGCGTTTTTAGTGCAGAAATCACTTACATTCAAAAGGCCTTTTCCAAATACTACAAAGTCACCGCAAATAAAGTGTAAGCACTTATCAGTATGTAGGTACGGACGGAATAACAAAGAAAATTCATAATCAAATTAGTTTTCAAGAAAGTCAAAAATCAAATCATAAAGAGGGGTGAATACTAAGTGTTTTTGTGGAAAAATACTTACAAATGACAAAAACAGTACGTGGGAATGCCAATTTTAAATTCGGCTTACTTTTTGGGGGCGCAGAATTCATTATTGAATGATAAGGGGCGTGTAAAATAAGGTTCATTAAGATTCCGAACGGCCGTGGTGACGGTAGGTGTTTTTTATGGCTTGTATTATTCCATCAGGGTTCCTTGGGATATATGCAATTGATTTATTACAAGTTTTGGTTGATTATTTTGAATTTTTAGGGTTCAATACAAAAAGAAACGGAACCCTTTTAGGATCACGCGTGCGTCTGTCTGTCTGTCCGTCCGTTTGTCACAGCTAATTTGCTCCGAATCTACTGGACCAAATCAGGTGAAATTTGGTTGGATGATGTAATCCTATCACCCAAACGCAGATGAGCAAAGTATTTTTAAGCTATTGCATAGCTTTTATCGCGGGCTTTGAGCGCGGCGACCGAATCAAGAAATTCCGTAACGAAAATAAAACCTAACACCCCACGCTCGGCCGAGTTCTAAAAAAAATACAGTGCTATCTATTAGCGATTTGAGGTACTAAAAGGACTTTTAGTCAATTTTACTGGTGTAACTTTCTTAGTGTTAATTTATTACATTAACATCCCGCGCCCCAAGGATTATATGGTACTAGTAAATACTGCATAAATAAACAATAAATAAATAATTATAATTGTATAAGTTGATAAAAAATGCTATGCAAAAGCTTTACCGCGACAGTCCCCGAGTGCCACACGTTTTTTTTAATAAGGTTCATTTTGGGGGAACAAATTAGGAAATTAAAATAAAGTTTTGCAAACCTTACTGTGTCACATTATAACAAATGAAAGGGCTCGCTATGAGGATCTTAAATATATTTTTTGTTATTATTGTAAAATAAAGAGTTTTGATTTTATTCATGAAAGAAGACGAAAATTGTAAATGTGTAATATATGTTTCCTGTGTACAATAAACAATAAATAACAATAATAAATATAATTTACCATTCCCGCCCCCCCGATCTCCGAAACTACTAAGCCTAGTTTAAAAAAATATATATAGTTCATTGCTTGTAGATTGAGTTTTTAGGCTCATTAGTTTCGGAGATAAGGAGGGGGAATGGTAATTTTTCGCCTATTTTCTTAAATAACTTTAAAATCATTTATCCTGAAATTGTTAAAAAAATAATTTAAAAATATTCTCATAACAAGCCCTTTCATTTGATATGTCACACGGTACAGTTTGCAATATTTTTTAAAAATTTTCCTCCCTAAAGTGGTCCCCATTTATATACTTACGTTCCATGTCCCTCTTTGGGTCACTGATTTACAAATGTGTACCAAATTTCAAATCAAACGGTCCAGTAGTTTCTGAGGAAATTGGCTGTGACAGACGGACGGACGGACAGACAGACACGCGAGTGATCCTATAATGGTTCCTTTTATTCCTTTTGAGGTACGGAACTCTAAAAAACACGAAAATTAAATTTAAGTATACAGAACCGCTACAGCTCCTATCCGATGTGCCCTTGGCGGATTGTTTGTGATGCAAATGTCTATTTTGAATTCAAGTTTCCGCAAAGAATGTTGACCCCATGTTTTGAATGAGGCCAAGAACATTAACTTGAAAATTAGCATTCTAATTTTGTTGCAGTCGGGTTAGAGTATCTTTAAAATTTAGCGAGAAAACTTAATATTGACTACTATTGATTAAAACATTATTGATTAAAAGAGCGTCGGTAGCGTAACAGTTACGGCCGCTGCTTCCTGTTTGGGAGGCCGTGGTTCGAATCCTGCCACGTACCAAAGTATCCTTTAAATTAGTACTTAGTATTGACAACTATTGAATATAACATTATTAAAACATTTGAGCGTCGGTGTCGTAACAGTTACGGCCGCTATCTCTTGTCCGGGAGGCCGTGGTTCGAATCCTGCCACGTACCAATGTATTCATCCGACGCTCTTAAGGTGAAGGAAAACGTCGCGAGGAAACCTGCACACGCCTGCGAAGAAACTCGAAGGTTATGTGTGAAGTCGACCATCCCGCAATGGGCCCGCGTGGTCGACTAAGGCCCGATCGCCCTAATTCAGGGTTGGCTCGAGCCCCTTTGTAGGGACGTATATAAGCTGTTATGGAGTTTAAAACATTTGAATATAATCGGATTGATATGACAGCTCTCAGAATCGCTAAACTTAAGTGGCAGTGGATGGGGCACATAGTTCGTTGAAAAGATGGCCGTTTGGCAAGTAAAGGTCTCGAGTGGCGACCGCGCACTGGAAAACGTAGCGTAAGAAGGCCTCCCAATCGGTGGGCCGATGACATGCTGAAGGTCGCGGGAAGCTGCTGGATGCGGGCAGCGCAGAACTGGTCTTCGTCGTGGAAATCCTTGGGGGAAGCCTTTATTCAGCAGTGGACGTCGTTTCAACCGAATTCCAAAAAAGAGGAGGTACTCAATTCGACTATATGTTTTTTTTAATGTGTGTTACCTCAGAACTTTTGACTGGGTGATCCGATTTAAATGATTCTTTTTTATTTGAAAGCTAATGCTTCCCGTGTGGTCCCATATAAATTTTATCAAAATCGGTGTAGTACTTTATTATAAAATTAACAAAAACCAAAAATAATAATGCAACAATGTAACTAAGTTGTTCCGATTATGGAAGTCGTTTTTTTAACTTGTTTAGCGCCTTCAATTAAGGCTGATATGATGATGATGATGGTTTGATTGATAACATCTAAAGTAATAATCAGCCAGCCTATCCTATCGAATCCTATTCTAAATTGCAGTATACAGATAATAACTACACAAGTATACAGGGTGGCCACAGAAGTGTGTACCCAGGGATTATTCGACGAATCCGACTGTTAACCGATTGTATTGATTAGTGTTGAGCAAATAGTGACGTCGATATTGTGAAGTTATCGATATATACGGTGTCGGTATCGATGATTTCTAAATGCAAAAGTGTCGTAGGACATGTAATTGATTTAAAACTATTACGGCTAAGTAAGCTTTCTTAGTTTAAGAGAAATTAGTCGACCAACTTAAGATGGTTAGTTGGATTTGTAAAAAGTTCGTAGGTTTTTCATACAAAATGTTCTGTGTCTAACTGAAAAAATAATTTTGTTTTTTAAAATGTATATTGATTTTTTAGAAAAGACTACGAAACCCTACTTGGCGTGTGGTCCGACATGCATTTGGCCACTTTTTAGGATTCCGTGCCCAAAGGGTAAAACAGGACCCTATAACTAAGACTCCGCTGTCCGTCCGTCCGTCTGTCCGTCTGTCACCAGGCTGTATTTCATGAACCATAACAGGTAGACAGTTGAAATTTTCACAGATGATGTATTTCTTTTGCCGCTATAACAACAAATACTAAAAATTATGAAAAGTGAGTCTCCATACAATAAACATGTTATTTTTAAACGTGAAGAAACTAGCGCTATCTAGTATGATGGAACGGAAACCTTTGCATGCGGACTGTGGTACTGGCTTGCACTCGGCCGGTTTTTTATATCTTCATGAAATTTATCATAAAATCATCATTCATCCATACTACTGATTCCCGTCACTGTTTATAAGCCTGAGGCGTATTGCGGGAACACTGCCTTATTCCCTTTATTGTGACGTCATGGTATTAATGACGCGTCTGTGTCCACTGGTGGGCTTTGTTGTGGGCTTTGTTTTGGCAAGTGCTTTTTATACGTTTAGAATGATTTTATCGCCTTCGTGAAGTAATGTTTAGTCTAATCGCTTCTCCGTTGGAGGTCGATAGCTCGATTTCCTGCGATTACCTATGAAGTTGCCGATTCAGTTTTTAGGATTCCGTAAAAAAGGGGAAAAACGGGACCCTATTACTAAGACTCCGCTGTCCATCCGTCTGTCACCAGGCTGTATTCTATGAACCGTGATAGCTATGCAGTTGAAATTCTAACAGATGATGTATTTCTTTTGTCGCTATAACAGCAAGTACCAAAAATTTGAAAATAGGGAAAAAATAAGGGCGCCTCAATACAAAAAACGTGAAAAAACTAGCGCCATCCAGTATGATGGTACGGAACCCTTTGTGTGCGGTTCTGACTTGCACTTGCTCGGTTTATTAATGTTTAATTGAAACTACGTAGCATTGAATGAAACAAAGGCGTTGTCGTAGTGGTCAGATTGGGCAATTTTTTTTATTATTAATTTTCTTCAATTTTCCTGAAAATGACGAAATCGTATGCGGGTTATTTCCAGTTGTTACATTAACAACTTAGAAACTGTTGCGTTAACTTAAGAGCTTTAAGAATAAAAATATTTATTTATTGCCTAAAGAATGGCGATTTATTGAAGTGAAAAACCCGACCTTAGAGCTTTAAGAATAAAAATATTTATTTATTTACTAAAGAATGGCAATTTATTAAAGATAAACCCGACTTAAGAGCTGTAAGAATAAACATATTTATTTATTGCCTAAACAATTGCGATTTATTAAAGAGAAAAACCCGAGTTTTGACTTTAAGTATAAAAATATTTATTTAGTGCCTAAATAGGCGATTTATTGAAATGAAAATCCCGACTTTTTAGATTTAAGAATAAAAATATTTATTTATTGCCTAAAGATTAAACCGCCTACTGTACACTATATTACAATATCTATATGTATTAGCTATACGATTTTTTTTTTGGTGTACTATAAGTGTAAATAAATAAACAATGGCGAATTTATTGAAGTGAAAAAACCCGAATTTACAGGCTTAAACCCATTGTGCTCGCAAAATATCTTAACAACAGGCGTAAATATACCTCCATTTAATTTCTAACAGTCTAATGCTGTTTTAAGAATAAATTTTGTTTTAATAACAATTTTTTTGGAATAATTTTCTACTTTTAACTTTTTTTGCAATGGGCAATTTCATAACTTTGTAAGACTCGGTTTTTGTTAGTGGTTGGGCATTTCCTAAGCCAGCTGGGTTAGCTACCACCATTTTATCTAAGTGTTGCCGCCAAACATCAACGTTAACAGCATTGATGTGTTCCAGCATAAAGATAAGAGAGCTAGTTAGTTCCTCACTGCGTTGAGAATTCTTCGTAAGTCCGCTTTCATCTTCGGCATCATTGTCACTTACCATCAGGTGATTCAGGTGAAATGATGCCAAGGGTTTATGTAAAAATAACCTATCCAATTATTTTTAATTTTTTGATGTGTAACATCTTTGCTCTCGCTTTCCTGCAATTTGTGGGAGTGATTTTGTGAAATGGGACGGAAATGTGTCCCATGTGTAACAGGAAGTCGCGTTTTTTCAGGCTTTAAAGGCGCGGAAAAGGCAAAGGTATCTATGACCATACAGCCTAGTCTGCCGTATCTTTGCCGTCCTTTTATAAAGTATTTTGTCACATGTTATACATCATATGCGAGTACTGTAGGTCTCGCTCGAATTTTTTTTTTATTCACAATTGGTAAGCTTTTGGCATCGTCTCACCTGATGGTAAGTGACGATGATGCCGAAGATGGAAGCGGGCTTACCAAGATTCCCCAACGCAATTAAAATTATAAAAGCCTGAGTGCATAAAAACAGTACCTACCTCTCTTTTTTATGGAGTGGGGTAAAAATGTGCCCATCTAAATGCCCAAAGTACTGTAGGTCTCGCTCGATTTTTTTTTTATTCACAATTGGTAAGCTTTTGGCATCGTCTCACCTGATGGTAAGTGACGATGATGCCGAAGATGGAAGCGGGCTTACCAAGATTCCCCAACGCAATTAAAATTATAAAAGCCTGAGTGCATAAAAACAGTACCTACCTCTCTTTTTTATGGAGTGGGGTAAAAATGTGCCCATCTAAATGCCCAACGCGCCTAAAGAAGTTTTCACTTCAAAAGCTTGAGTAAAATTCATTCATTCATATCAGCCGAAGGACGTCCACTGCTGGACATAGGCCTCCCTCAAGGATTTCCACGACGACCGGTTTTGCGCTACCGCATCCAGCGGCTTCCCGCGACCTTCATCGGGCCACCGAGTGATAGGGGCCTGCCTACGCTAGGTTTCCCGGTGCGCGGTCGCCACTCGAGAACTTTACTGCCCCAACGACCATCTGTTCTACGAGTTATGTGCCCTGCCCACTGCCTTTATTCTTCAATGTTATAATATTTTTGTGTTGGTATATCCTGCGTCACAATTAGAAACATCTTTTATATAATTTTTCCCAAATGACGATATTAAAAATTGATTTTTTTTTCTCCAGAATTTTCATATAAAATCGTGGAAAATGTATGGCAAAGAAATGGCTAAAACGTTTTGGATGCACAATACGCTCATTGTAGTACTTTTACTAGGCTTCTATATGATATTTCACCCTAGACTGACTTCGATATTAAGTTTCCCAATATAATAGGCTTTCTCTATGAAGCCCGTCAACTGTTAAAGAGCTATTCGAAATTCAACTTGTTCGGAAAGTGTTTGGAAGGTGCGATTATCTGACAGGTGTCGTTTTCTGACACCTGTCAAAAAAATTAACTACACACAAGCCCAGGAGGTAGCAAAATATATCTAAATGTTACCTTACGTGTTTTATGAAGTGGTCTTTGCATATTTTTAGGGTACTAAACCTCAAAAACAAATTAAAAACCGGCCAAGTGCGAGTCGGACTCGCGCAAAGTAGGGTTACGTAGTCTTATCAAAAAAAATATGTTTATTTTAAAAAACAAAATTATATTTGCAGTTGGTAATAGAATATATTGTATGAAAAATCTATGAACTTTTTACAAATTGAACTACACATCTTAAATTGGTCGACTATTTCTTTTAAACTAAGAAAGCCTACTTAGCCGTGATAGTTTTCCTTTTAAATTAATTATATAGACTACTTTTATGAATTTTTTCTAATTTCCAAATACAGCGGTTTAGTTGTTGGGGGGTGGGCACACTCCACTCCAACAAAATTTTGCACTTTAAAGCCTATTTTTTCGAAAACGTAACCCTAAATTATAAAATGGTCTTAGAAGACTGACAACTATTTTTTAAGCTCTAACCAACGATACCCCACACGACTGGGTTTGACGGAAAAAAAAACATCCCCACTTTACTTGTAGGCAGGTAACCTAAAAAAGTTTTTTTTCCAATTATTTCAGCACTTAACTACCAATAGTCTAATAGCTAGGCCGCAGACAGACGGACATATAGACATGACGAAACTATAAGGGTTCCTTGTTGTACTACGGAACCCTATTTATGTTTGTCGGTCTGTCTGTCTGTCTGTGTCTTTTTCTAAGAAACGCGTGGAGGTATCAAGTTGATATTAATATCAAATACTTACTACGGTCCCTTGATGGACGAATGTGTAATTGAAGTCAGTTCGAAATTAAAATAAAACCTTTGATAAGTTACATCCTTGATTTCCATGTTTCGAAGTAAAAGATCGTTCCATTTTTAAATTACACGACAGAAATGAGTTTACATAGTAATTTATTTGGCCGCTAAAACGCGACAGATATGGATTTTCATACAACTTTTGCCGGCCGCTGCTCGCATGTATTTAGCCAATACAGCAATTTCGATTTATCTCGAAGAAGGTTGTGAAAATAATGCTCAAACTTCCAAGCATGTTTGAGAAAAAATATTTATGTCACATATTTTGATACTAGCAGGTAAATCTACACCTATAGGGTGCTTCCTGTTGACCTAAAATTGTAAAATTTGGCAAGAAGCAAGGTCTCACAAGTAATGGAAAAGCCTGCAAAATTGTAATTTTGTAGTTATTATTATAAGTCTAGATTGTCCCACTGCTGAGCAAAGGCCTCCCCCCCTTTTACGAGTACACCATACTTCCCTATCCCGAACCACCTCTTCCATCGCTCCTCAAACCTGTCCATGTCAATCCCACCATCTCCGTTTTGATCTGCCGCGATATCTACGGCCTATCGGAACCCACTCTTTTTTTTATATACAGTTGATAAGCCCTTGACATCATGTCACCTGATGATAAGTGACGATGATGCGTGGTAGCTAGCAAGGCGGTTTTAGAAAATGCCCAACCACCAATCAGACCGATTCTTGCAAGTCGGCTCTACCGGGAATCAAACCCTCGACCTCCTGTTGTGAAGCGAATAGACTAACCATTACGCCACGGAGGCGGTTAACGCAGGCAACAATAATTTATTTATGAGTTAAGGTATACCTCCCACTTTTTTCTGGCCAATAAAGTAAATAAGTTTCTAGAATATTTGTTATGAATCACTCATGAAGTTTCCAAGAAAAATATTCAACCAACCAACGCAATATACAGGGTGTTTTCTACGAAAAAGATTTAACCAACCAGGGTGTGACAAAATTGGTGTAGGGCCTGTTAACTGTGGATTATACTCGTCATCATACTGAAATTTCATCTTTCCCATAGATTAAATTTTGAACTCTTTTACTAAATTGGTCAAATATAGAGGTCTCTTGGCGAAAAGTGTATTTTTTTATTCACAATTTGTAAGCCCTTGACATCATCTCACCTGATGGTAAGTGACGATTATGCCGAAGATGGAAGTGGGCTTACCAAGATTCCCCAACGCAATTGGAATCTGGCTGTCTTATCTTCAAGCTGGAACACATCAGTGCTGTTAACAATGATGTTTGGCGGCAGGACTTAGATAAGATGGCGGTAGCTAGCGAGGCGGGCTATGATAATGCCCTAACCACTAAATAAACCGAGTCTTACAAAGTTGACCCCGCCGACAATCAAACCCGTGAGTTCCTGGTGAGAAGAGAACGGACTAACCATTACGCCACAGAGGCGGTGTTTAGTCCAGTTTCGGGGTTCTATTCCGACTTTGTTACATACCCTGCCATCATCATCATATGAGCCAAAAAAAGTCCACTGCTAAATAACGGACTCCTCCAAGGATTTCCACGGCCAGCGGCTTCCCGTGACCTTCACCAAGTCGTCCATCCACCGTGTGGTAGGCCTGCCCACGCTACGTCTACCGGTGCGCGGTCGGTACTAGAGAACTTCTACGAGCTATGTGCCCTGCCCACTGCCACTTAAGTTTAGCAATTCTAAGAGTTGTGTCGGTTACCCTGGTTCTCCTACGGAGGTAACGACAAATTTGGAAACGATAACGGAAATGGATAAACTTAAGTTAAGAGGATAAATGGCAACCCTCTGATGTTAAATATGTCGGTCTGCCTACGCAAAGTGGTTGCGTTATGTACTTATAGCGCCTGAAAAACTAGTTACCGTGACCAAAACAAAATGATAAGGGAAATGGCTGAGTAAGATATAAAATGAAAGTACTAGTTGTACTCATGACAATTATGCTAAAACTGACCAAATATTCGGTTGCGTTATCATGGAGCAACGCCCATTAGTAGTAGGAATTCTGAACCAGGCTCCTACCCTCCTGCCGGAGCACCAAAGTTGAAAATGGCGGAAATTAATTCCTTTAAAATAAAATAAAGACATTAAAAATAATGGTGTCGCCCCCCATTTAAATCGTTTGCGCGTGGTCCCATTTCGCTATCTTCAAGCGTTTCCGAGATAGGAATTCTAGGCAACTTTGGGCTTACTGGTCCAAAACTCTCACTATTTCTACAACTAACGGGCGGTGCTCCATAACGCAACCAAATATTACTAGTACTGGTACTTTTATTTTATATCTTACTCAGTCATTTCCCTTATCTTTTTTGTTTTAGTCATGATAACTAGTTTCTCAGGCGCTATTAAGTACATAACGCAACCACTTTGCGCAGGCAGTCCGATATATTTAACATCAGAGGGTTGTCATTTTCCTCACAACCTAAGTTTTTCCATTTCCGTTATCGTTACCAGATTTGTCACGTGACCTCCTAGTCTAGATATCCTCATTTCTGATTCGATCAAGTAGGGAAACCCTGTATAAATAACTACCTAGTGTTTTGTAAAATCGCATTATAAATGTATAAATTAAATGAGGTAATAAATCTGTTTCGTTCTAAACCGCTAAAACCTCAAATTTATTGCAGGGCCACAAAAATGTACGAACGTATAAAACTTAAATCGCAGAAAACCAAATAAATCGTGCGTAATCAATCTTTTAACTGTAAGCGTGCATCTTTAAAGTAACGGAAGCACCGAATAAGCGCTAAGTGCCAACGGAAATAATAAAAATTCCATCCAATCCAGTGATTTGTAAGCGTTTTCGAACGAAATTAAATTAAGTAAACTTCAAAAGGATAATCTTTTTTTTGATTTCCGAACGATTTAAAAAGTTCTCTCTTGACTCGTTTTCGTTTTGTTTGAAGAGTGATCGTGCCGTTTTCGAATTTAGAATGCGCAAGATGGCTTCTGTCGCCGGTGTGAGAACAAATATTGTTGTTGACAACATTGTTGTGGATCGGTTAATGTGAAAACAAAATGTTGGTTGCCTCCGGTGCTGTCCAAATGGACCGTTCAGCTTTGTGAAGTTTTTTATTTATTTATTTTATGTCTGTCTGCGCGGTGTAAGGTCAGGGCCGTACTCTGGAGCCATTTTTTCCATTCGACTAATCTCTTGGCACAACGGCAAGGGCCACTACCTCCTATCCGGGAAGTCGTGGTTCGAGTCATGCCACGTACCAATGTGTTTTAAACGACTTCAAAGAAGGAGGAGGTTTCTCAATTCGACCGTATATATTTTTTTATGTGTGTTCGCGGATAACTTCTTCGATTGTGTACCGATTTTGATGATTTTTTTTTTGTTGGAAAGGAGATATTCCAAGGGTGGAACCATGATAAGGAAACCAGTATCTAACGATGGCATCCCATAGAAATTGAGGGGAACCTTCAAAAATTGTAGTGGCGACTAGTGCGTTTTTAATTTTTTTGTGTATTTTCTAAAGGTATTCAAGTGTTTGCGTCTGGTAGTCCCGTTATCCCACGTTGCAGATCTGATGATGGAAGGTACAACTCCTTAACGCTTAGGAGTTAGAGGATAATTCTTTAAATATTATACGTATTTAAGTAGGTATATATATATATATATATATATATAGACCGATAGTTATACACACCGGTGTATTCTTTCAGGTTATTCAGGTGAGCTGATGATGGAAGGTGTAACTCCTTAACTTGCATGCTGCTAAGATGATGAAGCCACAGGACTATGTATCAGTTAATGAAGCACATGCATTATGATTTGAAATTTCCTATTGACAAGTAGGTGATTGGGTTTAACGTTGATAGATAACATTATCACTAGAACATAAAAAAATAAATAAACGTTTAAAAAACTAAAAACCGACTTCAAAAAAAAGAAAATGCTCAAAAGTATGTAATAATATTTTTTACATATAAATACACGAAATTAACCAACAATAGTGAAATCAAAGGTAGGTACGAATCAAATTAGAGTACAACAATTTTTTTTTGAGGTCGGTGCCAGTGCCAGCAAAGCGATCAAATTTGAAACATTTGATGGGTTAGTAGCTGTGTGCTGGTACCGACCTCAAAAAAATATATGATAGTATGTATAAAAATATTATTTCATACTTTTGAGCATTTTCTTTTTTTTGAAAACGGTTTTTAGTTTTTTAAACTTTTATTCGAATTTCGATCTCATATGTACGTTTATCTGACGCTCTTACGGTGAAGGAACACATCGTGAGGAAACCTGCACACATCTGCGAAGAAACTCGAAGGTTGTGTGTGAAGTTGACCAACCCGCACTGGGCCCGCGTGGTCGACTAAGGCCCGATCGCCTTAATTCAGGGTAGGCTCGAGCCCCTCGGTGGGGACGTATATATGAGCTGATTTGAATCTCTTATTTATTATAGATAATTTTTACGCGTCTTCGTGGCGTAATGGTTAATTCCATTGGTTCCACATCAGGAGGGCGCGTGTTCGATAACGCCGGAATCTAACTTTCTGATGCTCCGTTTGGTTGGTATAGAAGGGAATTTTCGAAGCCCGCCTGGCTAGCTACCCTACCACCCTACTACTACCTACTACCTACCCTACCTTATTTAAGTATTTCCGCCAAAAATCACTGTTAACAGCATGAATGTGTTCTGACTTGAAGATAAGATAGCCAGTACCCCATTGCGTTGGGGAATCTTGGAAAGCCCGGTTGTATCTTTGGCATCGTCGTCACTGATCATCAGGTGAGATGATGCCAAGGGCTTACCAATTGTGTATGTATTTAAAAAAGGACAAAAATTCTACATGCTTACAATACACGAGGTTGGATAGCCGTGTCAGATGCCATGATGATGATGATCTATCCGACCGATTTCGGCCATGGCAACCACTTCGACTCCTAGTCGGTTGGCCGCGCGTGAGATCGAAGATTCGCAGCGAAACTCCTCGCGCACTGAGGGCATTTAAGTATGCCACCCTCGTAATTGTATGAAATGGACTGACAATGGAGTTTGACACTACAACCTCCATTAACACGGACTTGGCCCCCGTGTGTGCAGCTTCTCCGAGTTTGGGAAGGTACCCGTGCCCCAGCAGTCAGTAGATGAGCACCAAAAGTTACTAAGCTCCAGCAGTCGGTGATTTTACGTATGAGTTGTTAGTGAACATTTCAATTCAGAACTTAACGCTTCCATCTTCGGAATCATCGTCACTTACTATCAGGTGAGATGATGCCAAGGGCTTAGCATTTGTGTTTTTTTTTAAAACATTAAAAAGTCTCGTCCGTAGATATAAGATCCTTGGCGGGGACGTTAAAATATGGCCATTTTTATTTTACCAAAGCATTCCGCTGTATTGTTTTCTTTGTCTGATGGAATACAATCGTTTGTGTAAAGTCTTAATTAAAATATTGCCGTAATGGCGAAAGGGGCGACCACATAATTTTGAACAAAAAAAACCGACTTTAAACAGAGAAGTAAGGTTCCCCTCGATTTCTCTGGGATGCCGTCATCAGATCCTGGTTTTCTTATCATGGTACCACCCTTGAAGTCGGTTAAAAAGGTGATAATATGCATCCGAAAATAAATCAGTACTTTAAAATAATTGGACGTTAATAAACGTTAATAACACGTTTAAAAAACCGGTAAAGTGCGAGTCAGAACCGCGCGCAAAGGGTTCCGTACCATCATCATACTAGATGGCGCTAGCTTCTTCACGTTAAAAAAACACGTTTTTTGTATGGAGTTTGTAATTTTTTTCTAATTTTTAGTATTTGTTTTTATAGCGGCAACAGAAATACACATCTGTGAAAATTTTAACTGTCTAGCTATCACTATTCATGAAATACAGCCTGGTGAGAGACGGACGGACAGCGCAGTCTTAGTAATAGGGTCCCGTTTTAACCCTTTGGGTACGGAACCCTACAAAAATAGTACAATTGGTACAATGTGGAATTAATATTTTTGTTGCTGATCCCCTTCGATGATGGTACAGGAAATGCAGGGCGACGCGGAGGTTGTAGAGACAAGGAAAACAGCCGTGATATCTTCAGTCTTGAACAATTTCAGTGGTTGATTTGCTTATGGGAGCTCGAGGGAGGTCTCGTTGTTACTCGGTGGCTTGTCGAAAATGTTGAATTTGAATGAATACGCTCTATGACGCCTACGCTATATTTATATTCAATTTCCAGAGCGGGATGGCGCCATAGGAGGAAGCGAGACGGAAGATGGTGCACTTACCCACCCCTTTGGAGCAATACCGTACAGAGAGCCGCCTACGACCAATTTCCGCGCCGCGCCGTTTTGAAATAACGGTCGCGGAGGCAGCTCGCTGCTTACCAAAAACCTTTTACCTCTCCTCAGGGGTTCTACCAGGCTTCCATCTCGCCACCTTTACCAAACTAATTACCTAGACCTCCCTCTAAGCCTCCCCAAGCAAAACACAGTTACAAAACACATTTATTTAGAAAACATACAAAAGGCTTATAAAACAAGATAACTTAAAACTACAACTTAACTATCTATATCTATGTACATATAACAATTCAAAAATATAACGTATCGCAACTTTAATACATTACACAAATTTACACACAAAATTTATCAACAAAGAAACTTTACGTTTTTAAGTGTCCATCGTGCACATTCTCCCGCCGTCACCTTTGTGATCCAGCACTGGTAGCACGATGATCTTCTTGGTGGGCCGCCTCAGCACGCGTCCTCGGCTCGTGGTCACCTCCACCACGCGCACTTCGCCGTCCTCGCCCGGGAACGTCCGGGTGATGCGTCCTCTGGGCCAGCAGTTGCGTGGCAGGTTGCTGTCGGCGATGACCACCAGGTCACCGATTTTGGGGGCCTCTCCGGAGGCCCTGGGCTCCCGCCGGTGTTGGAGTGTGGGGAGGTACTCTCTCACCCACCGCCGCCAGAAGTTGTCGGCTAGCAGCTGTGCGCGCCTCCAGTGCGTGCGCGCGTTGATGTCTTCGGGAGTGAACGTGCCCGGGGGTGGCACATGACAGTTGGGCCCGACTAGGATGTGATTCGGGGTCAGCGCCTCGGGCTCCGCTTAGTCGACGCTCACGTGGGTCAGCGGTCTCGAGTTCACCACATTCTCGCACTCCACCAGCAGGGTATGGAGTGTTTCCTCGCTCGGCCGCTGCTCCTGCAGCGTGGCTCGCAGCGCCTCCTTGACTGTGCGCACCATGCGCTCCCAGGCGCCTGCCATGAAGGGGGCTGAGGGTGGCATGAACCGCCACACGATGTGCTGCGCGCTGGCTTCCGCTCCCATGGTCTCGACTGCTGCAGCTAGCTCTCGATCCGCCGCCTTGAAGTTGGTCGCGTTGTCACTCCAGACTTCTTTGGGCGGTCCCCGCCGCGCGATGAAACGCCGGAGCGCTGATATGGCTGAGTCGGCGCTCAGCGACGCGGCAATCTCCAGGTGCACGGCGCGCGACGTCAGACACGTGAATAGGGCCACGTATCGCTTCTCGGTGCGGCGCCCCACAGTCACAGTCACCGGACCGAAGTAGTCTAGGCCGGTAAACGTGAAGGGGCGCGCGTGATGCGCCAGGCGGCCCGCCGGCAGGTTGCCAGTCGACGGGCTGGCGGGTTTCGCCTTCCTCAGGCGACAGGCAGGGCAGCTTCGCAGGACTTCTTTGACTGTAGGCCGGATGCGCGTGACCCATAGTCGCTGGCGCGCCTCGTTCACCACCAGCTCCACTCCGCCGTGGCTCAGCCGCTCGTGCAGGTGTTGCAGGTACAGGCGGGTGAAGGGGTGCCTGCCGTCCAGCACTGCGGGGCTTGCAGCTTCTTCTGATATGTCGACGGCCTTCTCCACTCGTCCTTTGAGTCGCAGGATTCCGTCGGTGCCCACCGTAATACTTAGGGCGGCTAGCTTATCGTCGCCGGTAGGTAGGGCTCCTCTCTCGATTCTCCGTCTCTCTCTCGCATACGAGTCTTCCTGCGCTGCTCGCACCCATAGCTTTTCTGCGCGTATGAGTAGGTGCGCTTCGATTCCCATGAAGCGGTCCGGCGTGTCGACTGAAAGGCTTTTTTTCAGTTTCTTTTTCTTTTTAGCCTCTCCCCACGTAGGATCTCTGTTTTCATTTTTGGCAGTTCGCTTCCTCTTCGCGGCTGCAATGTGTTGTGTGCGGCCTCGGCATTGCTCGACGAACTGTAGAACACGCGCTGTTGCTCGGATGAGGCGTGTCCAGCGTGAAAATCTCGCTACGTCGGGCAGGTGGGCGTGGCTTCGTAGCGTCGTAGTCGTCGTAGTCGCGTAGCAAGCTTCTCGTTCTTCCCCGGTGACTGAGGCCGCGGCGCGTCGGTTTTCTTGCGGCCAGCATTCCTCAGGTTGATATAGAAACTCGGGGCCGTGAAACCATCTGTGTGCGGCGCCGAAGTCCGCCGGGGTGGCTCGCGTAGCATCATCAGCGACGTTATGGGCTGTTGGGACCCATCTCCACTCGTTTTTCTTCGTCGTTTCTTCGATTTCTGCCAGCCGGTGTGCCACAAAGCACTTGAATGCTCGCGGCTCGGCTCGTATCCATGCGAGAGCCGTGCGAGAATCGGACCAGTAGTGTCGCGCCTCTGCTTCCCAGTCGTGTTCGCGCGCGACAGTGTGGGCTAGTCGCGCTCCCAGCAGCGCCGCCTGCAGCTCGAGCCTCGGGATCGACACGGGTTTGAGTGGTGTCACCCGGCTCTTAGCGGCAGCCAGCACGACGCTCACGCTTCCATCGGACCTCTCGTTCCGCCAGTACACAGCGGCGGCGTAGGCTTCCTCGCTCGCGTCGACAAAGGTGTGGAGCGCCCGCTTGGTCACGGCGCCCGTGTCGTAACAGCGTGGGATGCGTAGCCGCTCCGTAGCGCGTAGCGTGCGTAGCCACTCGTACCATTTTTCGTGTAGCTCGTCTGGCAGATCGGCGTCCCAGTTAGTGTGGTAGCGCCAGGTGTCTTGCATGATGCGCTTGGCCGGCGTAGTTACAGGTGCTATTAGCCCCAGCGGATCGTATAGGGACATGATCACGCTGAGGGCCTCTCGTTTCGTCGGCGCGCGCAGCCCGTCGATGACTTCCAGTGGCGCCCTCTTGCGGTTGAGTCTGAAGCCTAGGTTGTCCGGCCCTACTTCCCAGAGCAGGCCCAGTGTTCGCTCTGTCTCGCTCCCGCCGATAGGGATGGTAGCCTCCGCCTCGTTCGTAGCGTAGTGACGGAGCACGGAGGGCGAGTTGGATGCCCACCCGCGCAACTCAAAGCCGGCCTGCCGATGGATGTGTTCGACCGCCGTGGCTGTCTCGAGGGCCTCTCCGTCTGTCCCGTAGCTGGCGATGTAGTCATCCATATAGTGACTTTTCACTATAGCCTGCGCCGCCTCCGGGAACTGTTCTGCATAGTCAGCTGCGTTTTTGTTTTTGACGAAGAGAGCTGTGCACGGCGATGAGGTCGCACCGAACACCACGCTCGTCATTCGGTATTCTGACGGCGGCACATCTCCTCTCTCGCTCCCTCTCCACAGGAAGCGCAGGGCGTCTCTGTCTTCTGGTTTTATGCGTATTTGCATAAACATCTCGCGAATGTCCGCAGTCACAGCGTACGGGCTCTGCCGGAAGCGCATAACTACGCCGGGCAGAGATTGTAGTAGGTCGGGCCCGGGCAGCAGCGCGTCGTTCAGGCTTCTCCCCTCAGTTCTGGCAGCTGCGTCGTGCACAAGACGTATCCTCGGCTTGTCTGGGTTGACCACAGCAAAGTGAGGTAGGTACCACACCTTTCCAGGTGTAGGCTGCGTCGTGGCGGGCTCGGCGTACCCCTTGGTAAAGAGGTTCTGCATCCTTTCTTCATACTTTGTTTTCAGATCAGGATCTCGATCTAGGCGCTTCTCGATGTTGAGCAGCCTCTTCTTTGCATTGCCATAGTTGTCGGGCATTCTTGTGTTGTCTTCTTTCCATAGAAGGCCAGTTTGGAAGCGACCATCTGGGAGGCGTGTGGTTGTCTCCTCTAGCAAGCGTAGCGCTCGCTGCTCCGGGTCATCGCGCGTCTTCCTTGGCTCAACGCCCAGCGACTCCAGGGCGAAGTATCTCCGCATAGCATTTTCCATTTCGTCGCTGGATTCCTCCTTGGTAGACAGATACCCGCAAAACGAAACGGGCTCTGTGTGCGACGAGCGGCACCCGTGTAGCACCCACCCGAGTTGTGTGAGTGAGGCTACGGGTCGGTCTCTCCGTCCTGCTCGCACATCGCGCGACACGATGAGTTCCCAGTTATCTTGCCCGATGAGAACTTTCGGCTTGGCATTTTGGTACATCAGTTCATGTCTGAGGTCCTCCAGGTGTGGGCAGTCCTCCAGGTCTTCTTCGCCGAGCGACTGAGTAGTGAAATCGAGTCGCTCGACCGTGCGTGCCCCTTGCAGTTCGTAAGAATCGAGTGAGTATTTCCCTCTCACTCGCACGTCGACTGTTTTGCTGTTTTCGTGCTTGCGCCGCGTGCCGTTGACTCCTATGACCCACAGGTTGTTAGTGGGCCCTTCCAGGCCGAGGGACTCGACGATGTCTTCGTCAATGATGGTGATAGTACTGCCCTCGTCCAGCAGCGCGTACGTCTCGACAGTGTTTCGCGGACCGGTGAGAACGATCGGCGCGATTTTCAAGTAGGCCCGGCGTGAGCCCGCCCGAGTGGAGTGGGCGAACTCGAGGGCCGACGCGACTTCTTCCGCCTTCTTGGGTTCTTCTCTTGGCCGCTCTGAATGCAGCAGCGAGTGATGGGGAGCGCGACAGCCGTTTGTTCCACACGGCTTCGCTCGGCAACTGAAGCGTCTGTGGTTGCTCCTCACACACCGGAAGCATTGGCGGTGCCGGCGTACCAGGTCCCAGCGTCCGTTGACATCAGCCTCGACGAACTGTCGGCACTCCAACAGTTTGTGACTGCCGCTGCACTGTGGGCATGTCGTGGTTGTAGGCGTAGTTGCCGTTGCAGCAAAGTTTTTCTCTACGATCTTCTTTCTCGCTCTCTCTCGTGGCGTCTCGGCTGGTGTTGTTTCAGCCGGAGCGTAGGGGCCGCATTTGTCCGCCTCTTCGTTGAGAAAAGATGCCAGTTTTTTGAGGTCTGGCGTGTTGTCTTCTCGCGCTGCGAAGTCATACCACTTGTTTCGGAGTATCGGTGAAATCTTCTCAAGAATTGTGCGTACCAGCTCGGGATTGCATAGGTACGCGTCTCTCCGCAGCGCCTCGATGGTGGCCACAACATTTGCTACTTTGTTCGCAAAAACACACACTTCTCGTGGGCTGTCTCCTATGCGGGATAGCGCGCGGGTTTTCTCAATCTCGCGCAGGACTAGCGCTTCTGCTCGTCCGAACCGCCGCTCCAGAGCCTCGATGATTTTTCTGGGTTCCGTGCTGCTGATTAGTAAGCAGCTGGCAGCTTCCTTTGCTGCTCCGGTGAGGCTCTTTCGAATTCTTGCGACGTTTTCTGTTCTTGTGAAATTTGTTTCTGTCTCGACGAATGCTGTCTTAAATGCAAGCCAGCTATCACTTCTCCCGTCGAAACCAGGCAGCTCCTGGAGATATCTGGGCGCCCCTCTCGCCGATGTGCGAATGACGCTCTGTAGGGCCGCTGCGAGGGCCGCAATGTCGGTTTGCGGCGCAGCCGGCTCGGTTTTCTGAGGGGTGCTCTCCGGTTTCGCGGACTCCTCCCCACCCTGCCCCACGGGTTCTCGTGAGGCCGCAGGCCGCAGTCGTTCGGTCACCGCAGGCCCCGGTTGGGTGTGAGCGTGTCCTTTCGCTCCTGTGTGCTTTTCCATCCATTCAGCCACTCGCTCTGAGCCCTGCCTGACTTCTTCGTCAGCCGATTCATCTGCAGGGTCCAGCTCCTGGTCAGAGTCCTCCATAATTCTCCGCAAATGTGCCTCCTCTAAGGCCCGTTCCGCCGCGATTGCTTTGACCGCCAGCTCAGCCAGCCTCTCCTTGGCTTCCAGTTTCGCGAGGAACCTCTTGCGAGAAGCCTTGGAGCGGTCTGACCTAACTGATTTAGGTCGGGTCTCCACAACCGTGACGTCAGCCTCGGTGTTCGTAGTTTCCGTTACGGTTTCCCCAGTTTGCGTAGTGCCGTGGCTCCAGGTCGCTGTTTCTCCCGAAGTCGTGTTTCCCGTACCTTCAGTTGTGGTATTTTCAGAATCCGTCGTCTCTTGGGCAGCCTGCTTGGACGCGGTCTTGGAACGCGTGGATCTCGTCATGGCGGCGTGGCTCGACGACGTAGTTCTTCAGGTTTTTTCTCTTCAGTCCAGGGATCCGGCTTCACGAAGGACCATAAAATGTTGTCCAGGGATCCGGCTTCACGAAGGACCATAAAATGTTGTCCAGGGATCCGGCTTCACGAAGGACCATAAAATGTTGCTGATCCCCTTCGATGATG
The DNA here is from genome assembly GCA_947284805.1 of Coleophora flavipennella. Taxonomy (NCBI): domain Eukaryota; kingdom Metazoa; phylum Arthropoda; class Insecta; order Lepidoptera; family Coleophoridae; genus Coleophora; species Coleophora flavipennella. The sequence continues at coordinate 5,222,352 of OX369253.1, forward strand.
GTACAGGAAATGCAGGGCGACGCGGAGGTTGTAGAGACAAGGAAAACAGCCGTGTTATCTTCAGTCTTGAACAATTTCAGTGGTTGATTTGCTTATGGGAGCTCGAGGGAGGTCTCGTTGTTACTCGGTGGCTTGTCGAAAATGTTGAATTTGAATGAATACGCTCTATGACGCCTACGCTATATTTATATTCAATTTCCAGAGCGGGATGGCGCCATAGGAGGAAGCGAGACGGAAGATGGTGCACTTACCCACCCCTTTGGAGCAATACCGTACAGAGAGCCGCCTACGACCAATTTCCGCGCCGCGCCGTTTTGAAATAACGGTCGCGGAGGCAGCTCGCTGCTTACCAAAAACCTTTTACCTCTCCTCAGGGGTTCTACCAGGCTTCCATCTCGCCACCTTTACCAAACTAATTACCTAGACCTCCCTCTAAGCCTCCCCAAGCAAAACACAGTTACAAAACACATTTATTTAGAAAACATACAAAAGGCTTATAAAACAAGATAACTTAAAACTACAACTTAACTATCTATATCTATGTACATATAACAATTCAAAAATATAACGTATCGCAACTTTAATACATTACACAAATTTACACACAAAATTTATCAACAAAGAAACTTTACGTTTTTAAGTGTCCATCGTGCACAATTTTCGTTTTTTTTAATTTTCTAAAAAAATACAATAATATTAAATAAGTTTCCTGATGTTTTCCTTCACCTAATACTATACCGATTTTAATAAAATTTGTATGAGATTAACCAGGCAGCATACCCTATCGAATAAAAAATAATCATAAAAATCAGTTCATAATCTGCGAAGATATCGCTTAACAAACATAAAAACTGGCCAAGTTCGAGTTGGACTAGCACTTCGAGGGTTCCGTACCACCACACCTCTCCACACAACTACATAGTATAATGACAATGATACCTATTCACCTTACAAAAAAAGGACATCAATGCGAGCGACAAAAGTATGCTTTTTTTGTCATTCAGTTCGGACTTCTTGGCGCAAGTGTGTCACACTTGGCCAATTTTTATTATTTGTTGTTTTACTTCAGTATTAGTACTATAATCACAACAAGTTTCACGCTTGTATGTGTTACCGCTTTTACGATACAACTAAATCAAATATACTTCTAAAGACCTTTGTACGGAGACCCCCTTAGTGTTCACTTTTTCAACTTTTTAGCATTAATAGTAGTTGTAGCGGCAATAGAAATACACATTCTGTGTAAAATTTCAACTGTCTAACTATTACGGTTCATGAAATACAGACCGCCGACGGACGGACAGACGGACATACAGCGTAGGCTCAGCGTAGTCGCCGTTGGGTGTACGGAACCCTTAAAACATACAGTGGAATTGAGAATCTCTTCTTTTCCGAAAGTCGGTTGAAAACTCAGTTTTACACCTAAGTGGCGTAAAAAAGAAGTTACATGATAATTGAAAACGCTAAACACGTTAAAAAACCGACTTCCATTGCTACAACTCAGTACATTTTTGCATTATTATTTTTGGTTTTTGTTAATTTTTTAATAAAGTACTACATCGATTTTGATAAAATTTATATGGGACCACACGGGAAGCACTAGCTTTCAAAAAAAAAAGAATCATTTAAATCGGTTCACCCAGTCAAAAGTTCTGAGGTAACACACATAAAAAAAACATACAGTCGAATTGAGAACCTCCTCCTTTTTGGAAGTCGCTTGAAAAAGACATCTTATTATTGCCACTAGCCATGTCTGTCAGCACAAATCCACAATGCGCAGACAAATCTATAACCGGCCAGTAATTGCGGGATCGTAGCTCGAGTGCGGCCGGCATTAAGCGCCTGATCATCTAATTTAGTACGCAAGCGTGCTTGTGGCAACTCTAACAACAGATTTTGATTCGTTGTGGCGCAAGGGATAGGAGACTTGCATGTATTGAAAATTCATCATATCAGCTCATATACGTCCCCACCGAGGGGCTCGAGCCTACCCTGAATTAAGGCGATCGGGCCTTAGTCGACCACGCGGGCCCAGTGCGGGTTGGTCAACTTTACACACAACCTTTGAATTTCTTCGCAGGCGTGTGCAGTTTTCCTCACGATGTTTTCCTTCACCGTAAGAGCGTCGGAAAAACGTACATATGAAATCGAAATTCGTAAACACATTGGTACTTGGCAGGATTCGAACCACGACCTCCCGGACGGCAGGTTGCCATTACGCCACCGACGCTCATTTTTTTTATGCACAATTGGTAAACCCTTGACAACATCTCACCGGTGGTAAGTGACGATGTTGGCGAAGATGGAAGCGAGCTTACCAAGATTCCCCAACGCAATGGGGAACTGGCTATCTTATCTTCATGTCGGAACACACCAATGATAGCAACATTGATATTTGGCGGCAAGACTTAGATAAGATGGTGGTAGCTAGCTTTTTTAGTGTATTGGACATTAGTGAATGTTATTTTAATGTTCTGCCAGTGATGACTGGCATAGAAGAACTAATAAACGTGAAAATATGTTTGCTTGTTTGTTACCTCTTCACTCTTCAACACGTCGACCAATCTTAACGAAATTTGGCATGCACGTAGCTCGTGTCATGGAGAAGGACTATTTTTATCTCGTGTAAATAGCATTGTCAGATACAGTTTCTGTAAGGGAACTGAAAAAAATACTTGTTTTTTGGTTTATTCCTTTAACATTGCAACGGAACTTATGGTTCGCGCACCCTCGCCCCTCAAGGACAGTCATATAAACTATGTCCACGCTGGTGAAGCCGCGGCAAAAGCTAGTTTTTTTTTAATATTCTGATACAAATTGCACACGGTAATCTGGCCCCACACTAGGATTCCCTGTACTTTGGGAACCAGAGACTGTTAAACATACTTATATACGTTTAAATACATACAAATGTTTGCCCTGAGTGCAGATCGAACCCATGACCATCGGCCAGGTAGGCAGAAGCGCTGGACCACCGAGTCAGTCGATTTATTAAAAACTATCAATTTGGGTTCCAGAAAGAGAAATCAACCACTCTGGCAACATTTAACTTAATTAAGGATGTCCTAAAGCAGCCATACTCTAAGTGTGTTCCGCGGAACCCTAGGGTTCCACGATACCCCTGTAGGGGTTCCGCAAGAATTTAGAAAAAAAATAATTTCTTGCCACCACCACCCACCACAGTACAATTTTACTATGCCGCCACCGCCGATGTGAGCGCGCGAACCAATTGATGAAAAATAAAAAACAGTTTCATACCTCCCATTAGTCAGATCTTTTTTTTTTTAATATCTTCTATTTCTATTATTAATATTATTATAGTTGTTATATAAGTAATAAGTATCAGTTACATTGTACTTTTATTATGCTTATTAATAAAGAATACATTTTTAAAAACTATTTGTTTTATTGTAGGGTTCCGTCAAGTACTTCGCTTCCAAAAGGGTTCCGTCACCAAAAAAGTTTGAGAACCGCTGTCCTAAAGAGTACAAACTCCAAACTGCTTACGACTGTGCTTTTTTTCGACATGTCGAAAGCTTTCGATTTTGTGTCACATGACCAATTATTACGAAAGCTTGAAAATTATGGGATTCGAGGACCAGCACTTGGATGGTTAAGTACGTATCTTATGAATAGAATACAGTGCGTACAAATAAATAAGCTTGACAATAAACACGTGAAACGTTACAGTTCTGAATTTAAGACCAACGCTTATGGGGTCCCGCAAGGTAGTGTGCTTGGCCCACTATTATTCCTCATTTATATAAATGACTTACCAGACGTAACAAAACATAGGACTATTTTATTCGCAGATGACATATCAGTAATTGTGACATCCAATAATAATTTGACATCTAATAATGAGTTGACATTGAGTAATCACGTGTCTGACATTAATAATACAATAATATCAATAATCGAATGGCTTGACAATAATAATCTTCAAATTAATTTTAATAAATCGACATTCATTAATTATAATAATAAACAAAATCTTAGTATTAATTATAAAGGACAAACTCTACAGAGGGCAACATGTGTTAAGTTTCTTGGCATAACAATCGATGACAAACTAAACTGGAAAGACCAAGTTGAAAAAATATGTGCCAAAATTAATAGTTTTTCTTTCGCTCTCTATATACTGACAAGAGTTGCATCTAGAAGTACGGCTGTCACAGCTTATTATGCTTGCGTTGAATCCAGCCTTCGTTATGGAATAGTAATCTGGGGCAACAGCACAAACGTTATGAGTGTTTTCATAGCCCAAAAAAAATGTATTCGTTCAATATACGGAGTAGCACAGGACGTATCATGTAGACCGCTATTTAAGACCCTAAAAATCTTGCCGCTGCCTTGTCTTTACGTATTTGAAATGGCTAAATTTGTTAAAAAATATCAGAAAACATTCTACATGCAAGCGAGTGAAGTAACTGCAAGAGTGAAAAGAAAACCCAACAGGCTAGTTATGAGCGAAATTCCTAAGACTACTAATTATCAAAAGAATTGCTATTGGATGGGTCACGTCATATATAACAAAATACCGCAGTCGTTTAAAGACCTGCCTTTCAATAGATTTAAGAAAACCCTACATGAATGGCTTCTTCATAATATGTTTTATTCTCTTGATGAGTTTTTGGGTCACAAATTATGATGTATGTCAAGGATTAAATTTGAATTTTTTTTTTGTTTTGTTTCTATCTATTTAATACTGTAATAACATTTGCATGCTGTTGTTTTATATGGCTAAACAAGTGATTCCTACTTTAATTACGAACATCATTTTACTTACTGTACCTTGTTTAAAAGCAAATAAATACTTACTTACTTACTTACTTACTTTGGGATAGCGTATTCCATCGCTATCGGGTTATCGTATAGTTTACTTTTTAACCCACTCGCGATTCGCATCGAAGTTAATCCATTAACATTAGTATTAGTGCTATAATCTATTCACTAAACATCAATACTGTCAATAATCCGACATGTCTGGCTGTTTTGTTGAATTTAGTGCGGGCCTAGGTGGACGTTAAGCGACACTGGACGGCTGAAGTACGACGACGGCGACCAAATAATAGGATAATTTAAATTTTATTCTGAAAATGTTTGAAATGTCAAGGCATCACGCATTTTGCCAATCGTTTACTTCTTAACCCACACGCGATTCGCATCGAAGTCAGTCCATTAACATTAGTATTAGTGCTATAATCTATTCACTAAACACTAATTCTGTCAATAATCCGACATGTCTGGCTGTTTTGTTGAATTTAGTGCGAGCCTAGGTGGACGTTAAGCGACACTGGACGGCTAAAGTACGACGAAGGGGACCAAATAATAGGTTAATTGAAATTTAATACTGAAAATGTTTGAAATGTCAAAAAGGCGTGCTCGGAAGCGCGATTGAATCATATCTCGAAGAATCGCTAAACTGGCGTGGGCAGGGCACATAGCTCGTAGAACAGATGACCGTTGGCGTATTAAAGGTCTTGACTGGTTTTTTCAAAATAGGAACTAATCGTACCTACTCTCTTCTGGTGAGTGATAGGAACAGCTTTTAAAAAAGTCTTCATATTTTTCACTAAAATGTCTTTATGACATCATTTATAACTTGTTTTGGCGGAAATTCTTAAAAGCTTTTCCTTTAAAAAGTAATCTGTCAAAATAATGACCAATAAAATTTCACTACAAACCAGTTGAAATATTGTTGTTTTATTCAGAAGTCTCTTTTAACGGTCAATTCCAATAGAATGTTATGTCTATTCCCAGTAGCATGCAATGACTTAATAAACAATTCAAAAAAAAATGCGTAGGAAAATATCCTACTTACCAAAAACAAATTGGCTAGGATTTAGGTTCATTAGGTTGCCTGGGAGATATTGCTTTAAAAAAAATAAGGCCGCCTAAATTTTTCAATGCAATTTTTTTTTATCTGTACTATTGTTTTTATTTTGTACTAACTTTCGCCCGCGTGGACATCGTTTTTATGACTGTCTCTTAGGGTGCGTGGTGCGCGAGCCGCTCGCGGCTCGCGAGCGCGGACCTGAGTTTTCCTCAGATCCCTCAGGAACAATATCGGGCTATTCTGATTAGAAGTCTATGTCACTTCTCACCCCCTCAACCAATTCTATACAAAAAACCACTTCAGTCCAGCTCCGTTGCGACGCTGACGTGCGCGAGCGCGGAAATGAGTTTTCCCCAGATCCCTCGGGAACCATGTCAGGATAAGCTAATTATTAAATTATGTCATTTCCAACCCCCTCAGCCATCTCTGTGCGAAAAATCACAGCAATCCATTGTTCCGTTGCAATGAAAACTAACCTAAAAAAAAGAGTATATTTTCAGTTCCTTCGGGAACTGCGTCGGACTATGCTATTTTCACGGGATAAAAAGTAACATATATCCTTCGCAATGACACAGACTACCTGCATGCCAAATTTCATCATGATTGGTTAAGGTGTTGAAGCATGAAAAGGTAACAAAGAAACAAACACATTCTCACGTTTATAATATTAGTAAGGATTGTGCAATGAATTATATAGGATTAATTTTATCACAGAGCAAAAACATAAAAATGCTTAGTTATTTTATTTTAATGTTTAAGTTGAATATTTTCAGTAGTACCACACCCCAATGTAAATGTATTAATAGTATTTTTTTTTGTTTCCTGAGCTGTAATTTTCCCATTTACCCAGACGTTTTTCCTTTCGTCTGTAGTTGCCCCAATTCATTGTCGGTAATTGGGAATGACGAATTATTATGCGCAGGTACATTTTAACGGCGTTTCGTTAATTAAGCCGCTGTTTGAGATTATTTAATTATACCCTTATATTTTATTTAGGTACTTAAATTTTTAATGGAGCCGTTTTGTTAGAAATCACCCATAAGATCGTTATGAAGGTAGAAATAAAAAGGTTATATTTTTTATTGATGCACCCTGCTGACTGTGAAACTTACTGTGGTGATAATGATAATGATTATTTTGTTCATAAAGACGTCAAAATGTTAAAATTAAAGTTGAATGTACTTACTTGGACTGCCTCGGAGGTCCAGTGGTATCTATGTATATTAACTACATCTATCATCATATCAGCTCATATACGTCCCCACCGAGGGACTCGAGCTTACCCTGAATTAGGGCGATCGGGCCGTAGTCGACCACGCGGGCCCAGTGCGGGTTGGTCGACTTCACACACAACCTGCGAGTTCTCCGCAGGCGTGTGCAGGTTTCCTCACGATGTTTTCCTCCACCGTAAGAGCGTCGGATAAACGTACATCATCATTACAGCTCATATACGTCCCCACCGAGGGGCTCGAGGCTACGCATATGCATATGCATCATAAAAAATGCTTCATCCGTTTATTTATGCAAATAGCATTTTTCTAAAATCTAAATAGTACATCTGTCCATTCCAAGCAAGACGTGTCAATTCGACAATACAATATAGCACCTTAAAATTATTGACACGATACTGAACAACAACAATTGCATATGAAACAACGTACATATGAAATCTAAATTCGAAATCATATTGGTACGTGGCAGGACTCCAACTACAACCTCCCGGACAGGAGGCGGCGGCCCTAGCCGTTACGCCACCGACGCTCACCTCAAGTACATCTATTTACTCTATACTAATATTATAAACAAGAAAGATTTGATGTTTGTTTGTTTGTTTGCATTGAATAGGCTCCGAAACTACTGAACCGATTTCAAAAATTCTTTCACCGTTGGTAAGCTACACTATCCGCGGTTGCTATAGGCTATATTATATTTTTTTTTAAGTAGGGATCCTTACTAAAACTCAAATAATGTAACCCAAGGTGTTAAAAAATCAAAAAAATCCTGCATTATCTACTAAAAGTAGTGTAGTGTAGTGTCAAAGTATATATATTAGTACTAACATACAGTATGGACACTCCCTGTCGCTCTTTAGATTCCGACCTCAGCCCCTCGTCACCCAGATTGATATCATTTGGTTCTCGAACGTATAGGATTTCGCCGTGATTTTGTTTTATCCGACATTTATTTTTTAGAAATGTCATTTCACGACCGTTGTATGCAGTGTCCGGGGTGTGGTAGTGTAGTGTAGTGTAGTAAGAGGCGTTACGAAGTTCGCCGGGACAGCTAGTTTGTAAATATAATAATAACAAATGAATGTATTATACTAGCTTTTGCCCGCGTGGACCTCGTTTTTATGACTGTTTTTAAGGGTGAGTGATACGCGAGGTGCAGCGGCTCGCGAGCGTTGATATGAGTTTTCTCCAGATCCCTATTCCAGATTGGGCTATTCTGATTAGAAGTCTATGTCACTTCCCACCCCCTCAACCAATTTTATACCAAAAATCACTTCATCAATCCGTTGCTCCATTGCGACGCTGACGTGGTTTGCCCCTACATCTCTCGGGAACTATGTCAGGATATTCTCATTTCTAATACGTAAATTCTGTAATTTGCCACCCGTCAACCATGTTAGTGCAAAAAATCACAAAAATCCATTGTTCCGTTGCGATGTTAAAGAAATAAACCAAAAAAGAGTATTTTTTCAGTTCCCTTAGGAACTGCATCGGACTATGCTATTTTCACGGGATAAAAAGAATCCCTATACTTACCCGTGACACAGGCTACCTGCGTGCCAAATTTCATCAAGATTGATCAAGGCGTTGAAGTGTGAAGAGGTAACAAATAAGCAAACACATTTTCACATTTTTAGGACGCAAATTTACGCCAATTTTGTTTAGCATATCCATCAATGTAGGTAACCGTTAGCGCGTAAAATTTGATTAGTCGTGAAAATCCTTGGGGGAGGCCTTTGTCCAGCAGTGGACGTTTTCGGCTGATATGATGATGATGATGAAGAGCATCGGATAAAAGGATGTTTGTTTGTGAACTCTTTATTGTACAACAAAATATACAATTATAGATACAGAATAGAAGTATGCACAAAGGCGGACTTATCCCAAATAAGGATCTCTTCCAGCCAACCGCTGAAAGGTTTTAAACTTTAAGCAGAAACAAATTAGTACACAGTTTGAAAGAAGTAAAAACAATAATTTAAAATAATAAATAGATAATAAACTACAATTAGATATAGGTATATAATAAATATGTAAATAAAAATATTTACATACTATAGTTATTTTACATTCTTATACATAAATAAATACATACATAGCTCATGTAGAAAGATACAAATAAACGGGTGTCATGTCTTCACGAGACGGCCCTTGAACGTGGAGATGGAGGGACACATTGTTATTTCCACTGGCACTGGGAGTGCATTCCACAAGCGAGCCGCGTGAACCGTACACGATTTAGTGTAGGTATCAGTACTATCAGTGCTGTGTGCAGGAATCGCAAGTGCCGGGTTTTTACTAGAGCGCAGTCGGTTATCCATTGCTGTGCGAAATACGAACCTTTCACGAAGATAATGCGGGGCACAAAGGTTAAAAAGTATATTAAAAATATGACACAAGATATGGGTATTCCTGCGCTGGCTGATGAGTGGCCAACCTAGTCGAGTGCGGAATTCAGAAATATGGTCGTATTTTCGGAGAACGAAAATATAACGTATGCACTGATTCTGAAGTCTATCTAGCTTATCCAATAATTCGGCCGTAGGGTCAAGATAGGCGACGTCACCATAGTCCAGTAAAGGGAGTAGAAGGGAGCGGACTTGAAGCAGTTTGGTATCAAAGGGGAGAAAATTTTGTAGGCGCTTCAGGGAATGCAACGAAGCAAACACCTTGCGGCTAACTTCATCATAAGTATACATATGAAATCTAAATTCGAAAACACAACTAAGTTTTTACAGTATAAAACCGTTACTTCTTCAAATGTCTTTATTTTCAAGCGACTTGAGGTTCTAAATTCGACTGTTTTTTTTATATGTGTTTCCTCAGAACTTTTGACTGGGTGAACCGATTTTTATGATTCTTTTTTTATTTGAAATCTAGTGCTGCCCGTGTGGTCCCATATAAATTTTATCATAATCCGTGTACTACTTTATTAGAAAATTAACAAAAACCTAAAATAATAATGCACAAATGTACTAAGTTGTTGCGATGGAAGTCGGTTTTTAACGTGTTTAGCGTTTTTTTTTTAAAATATTTTATTTAGATGCTTTAAAAAACTACAACGCCAATTGATTCCAGTCCCCGACAAGAACGAATAAATAGAACTTGTCATCTTCGCAGCACAGTGACAGGCGCCGTCTCCAAAGTCCCGGGAGCCCCCGTAAGCCCCGCAAACGGGGCCGCGGCACGGATCCCTGTCTAGTCTTATTGGGAGTTTTGTTGACACTTTGTTATACCAAGTTTGAACCTTGACGAATTTGCGATTCGGAAATTGGTTTCAACACGATCCTTTATGTGAACAAGTTGAAAGTAAATAATTTTCGAAAAACCTAGAAGCTTTTAGGCACGAGCTTTTTACAATCAAAGTACTCGTCAATACGAATCAAACGAGCCCAAACTCATTGCGAAATTCCTATGGCTACCTTCCAGCTCCATCATCAGATCAGCACCATGTCATCATTGCATTGTCACGCGATTTACACATCTATGCAAAATTTCAGCTTAATCGGAAGTGGATCAATTTTTTTTGCAAGATTTGATGACAAACATCGGGACAGGTGAAACTTAATAATAAAATAATAAATAAATAAAAAGCTTCTTAATAATGAACCCAAAGGTGACTGACTGACTGACTGACATAGTGATCTATCAACGCACAGCCAAAACCACTAGACGGATCGGGCTGAAATTTGGCATGCAGGTATATGTTATGACGTAGGCATCCGCTAAAAAAGGATTTTGGGAAATTCTCACGGAAACCGCAAAAATCGGGATCTGCGCGGGCGAAGCTGCGGGCATCCACTAGTATAGCATATGGCACTCTTACCATAAAAAGAGATTTATTGACACCTCGGCCTCGTTTTAAAAAAAAACATTATTCTTTAATTTTCCAAAGGGGCAAAAAACAACACAAGCACAAGTATTTTTTTAAGAAGACTACGAGCAGTATCGATATAGGTAACACTAGATATTTTTTGGAAATTATCTTTTTTATGGTTCAGTGCTCAAAGTTAACGGGAACTTATTAGCCAGCCAACGCCGTACGTCTGTCTGTGCGACGTTAAAATAGACGGTACCCAGTTGGAAATTTTACAGATTATGTGTTTGTATGGCGGATTTCCTTACCATCATCATCATATCAGCTCATATACGTCCCCACTGAGGGGCTCGAGCCTACCCTAAATTAAGGGCGATCGGGCCTTAGTCGACCAGGCGGGCCCAGTGCGGGTTGGTCGACTTTACACACAACCTTCGAGTTTCTTCGCAGGCGTGTGCAGGTTTCCTCATGATTTTTTCCTTCACCGTAAGAGCGTCGGATAAATGTACATAAGAAATCTGAATTCGAATCACATTGGTACGTGGCAGGATTCGAACCATGACCTCCCGGACAGGAGGTAGCGGCCTATTGGAAATGGGCTCAGGGAAAAGAAAACGTGTACTCGGCGTAACGATTATTTATTGAATGAATTCAATAGAACGAGCGAACATATTTATATTGTTCGTCGAACGAACGAATATGATGACTGAGTCGAATGACCATAGATTATATTAAACACACTTGGATATTTGTTAATACCAACAGTCCCCCTCAAATATTCGAGTGTACATAAATCAAAAAGAAATCAAAAAGAAATTAATGAAATACAATTACATTATGTATGATTAGGTGTAACATAGAAAATCAATTTAAATTACATTTATCTTACACCTTAATTCTAGAAACTTCGTTGTGGGTACCATTTTCGTGAATATATCAGCCAGTTGATTTCCTGTAGAAATATATTCCAGTTTTATTACTTTGTTAGTAATTTGTTCTCTTGTGAAATGGTACTTAATATCTATATGCTTAGACCGCTTGTGATTTGTAGGGTTATTAGCAATGCTAATACAACTGTTATTATCTTCATAGATAGTTATTGGTTGTAGGACTGGAATCGAAATACTTTTTAATAATGACTTTAACCATATGGCTTCCCTAGTAGCCTCGAATAAAGCCATGTATTCAGCCTCCGTTGAGGAAACGGCGACTGAGTTTTGTTTTCTCGTATTCCACGAAATTGTACAATTATCGAACACTTTGAATATGTATCCTGTTGTACTTTTCCTGTCTAGTACGTCACCTCCCCAATCGGAATCGACATAGCCAATAACCAGTTGTTTATAATCACATTTTTGATAGGTCAATTTTAAATCAATTGTTCCTTTTATGTACCTTAAAAGATGTTTTAGGCATTTCCACAATTCTTCGTTATTTTTACTTTGATATCGGCTTAAAATGCCTATTGCAGCACAAATGTCTGGTCGCGTACAAAGCATCGCATACATTAGACACCCAATAACGTTTCTGCAAGGGGCCTCATAATTACTATCAGAATCCAAATTTACATAGTCTAATTTGGATGGAAAGGGTGATTTACAAGGATTACAGTTATTCATGGAGAATTTGCTTAAAACATTTTGAAGATACTGTGACTGATCTAAAGTCAATTTACCCTTACTCCTTTCTACCTTTATGCCCAAAAACAATTTTATTTCTTTTAAGTCAGTCATGTTAAATTCACGCATTAAACTATTTTTATATACTTGTAAAATGTGTATATCTTTGGTACAAATTATTAAATCATCTACGTACAAAACAATGTAAATGTTTTTATCTATGTCACCTTTATCTAATACATATAAACAAGGATCAACTTGAGAGTTCTTGAAACCAATACCCTTAAGAGTACGATCGAAACGCTCAAACCAACATCTTGATGATTGCTTCAAGCCATACAGCGTTTTGTTTAGTTTACAGACCTGATTTGGCTTAGCAGAAACACCTTCAGGTACCTCCATATAAATATCTTCTTTAAGAATACCGTTTAAAAAGGCAGTTTTCACGTCCATATGATGCGCATGTAAATCATATTGGTTGGCAAGTGCTAACAAAAATCGAAAAGTTGATATTCGAGCAACTGGAGCGAACGTTTCGTCGTAGTCCTGTGGGTATTGCTGTGTGAAGCCGCGGGCAACTAAACGCGCCTTGTATCTCGTTGGTTCACCAAATTCATTATTTTTAATTGTAAAAACCCATTTAGAACTGATTATATTTACATTTTTAGGCCTTTCAACAAGACTCCAAGTTTTATTACTGTGAAGTGACTCAATTTCGCTGTCTATGGCTTTTAACCACTTGTCAGAATCGCTCCTTTTAAAGATTTCATTATAAAAATTAGGTAACTGTTCAGCCGTAAGCGATAAGAAATAATCGGCATCATTAATTTTTTGGTAATCTTTTGCGGGTAGATTTTGAATTCTTGCACTACGTCTCAGTTTGCTAGATGAAGGTCCAGCTTCTGAGCTATCAGTAGGTAGATCTTTGTGTTTGTTGCCTATTAATTTTGCCGATTCATTTTCGGGCTTATTAATTTCGGCGGGAATTTCAACAGGTTTTTCACTGATCGGCCTTGAAAGTTCAAAATTTGACTCATCGAATACAATGTCACGAGCTATGATAAATTGGCTGTTTTCGACGTTAAACAACTTGTAACCATTTTGGTCGTAACCAACCAGTATGGCTTTGAATGATTTTTCGTCAAACTTTGATCTTTTGGTTTTGTCATGGACATAGGCCGTCGAACCGAATATTTTTAAATGATTTATTTTCGGTTTCCTGTTATGCCACATTTCATATGGTGTTTTATTATTTGATAAAGCTTTTGTGGGCAGTCTATTTATTAAATACGTTGCCGTTAATATAGCTTCACCCCAAAAAGTTTGGTTGAGCTTCGCACTTGTAACCAATGTTCGAGCCATTTCGGTTAACGTACGATTCATGCGCTCGGCAACACCATTTTGTTGTGGCGTGTAAGGTACCGTCAAGTGGTACGTTATTCCCTTACAAACACAAAAATCTTTGAATTCATTAGAAAGATACTCTCTACCGTTATCGCAATACAAATTGGTCACTTTTGAGTTGAATAAATTTTCACTTTTGGCTACAAAATCCTGAAAACATTTTAATACTTCTGACTTCGCTTGCATTAAATATGTAACAGTATAGTGTGTAAAGTCATCAATGAAGGTAACAAAATAATTTTTATCATCTACAGTGGAAGGTGTTATCGGACCGCATACATCAGAATGAATTATAAAAAGTGGTCTGTTATTTTTGTAAGATTTATCTTTTGATTTCTGGAACGGTAATCGGGATTGTTTACCAAGTATGCACGGTTCACATAAGTCGTCAGTAGGTTGAATATTATCAATCAATTTACTGTCATCCGTGTTAACAACATTTCTGAGTAATTTAAACTTTTGTTTATTCAAATGACCAAGCCGGTTATGCCATAATTTATATTTATCTTGGTCTTGGTGATTATTTTTAGCTACGTTTAAATTACAACGCGATCTATTTATTTCGAAAGTGATACTAAAAAGGTTGTTAGTATTTTCACCGGTCATGTAACACTTGTTATTTTTATACACTTGAACACCATTATTACCAAAAATAACCGACATACCTGTCTGTTGTATGCGATTAACCGATAATAAATTATACCGAACTTCCGGTGAATATAAGACGTTGTCGATGGATCCATGTAACCCCAAGTTTGTGGTTACTTCAATTGTCCCTTTACCCAACGCAAGAATGGAGGTCCCGTTCTTTGCCACGCCGATCTTTAAAGGTGTGGGTAGTTCGACATAAGACGTGAACACTTCGCGACTGTTTACAATGTGGTCAGTCGCCCCAGAATCTAAAAGAAAACATATTTCATCGTTAGATAAACGATTATCAGCAGCAATAGGTAACTTACATTTTGAGAGCATAAAAACGAAACCGTCCTCGTCGTCGCTGCAGGTTTGAACGTTATTTGCCGTTTTCTTGTAGCCGCTAGGTTGACCGCTTTGCTGTTGATTTTTGTAGCCACTAGGTTGACCGCTTTGCTGTTGATTTTTATAGAAACGGCAGTCCCTTTTAATATGGTTTCGTCGTCCACAATGGTCGCAATACATATTTGAAAACTTGTGCGTTGAATTTCCGGGTTGAAAATTTTCTCTCTTTTGAGGGTACTTTTGGGGGTACATTTTCTTCTTCTTTTTAGGTATAGGTGAATTTTGCGTAAAGGGCCGCTTAGTACCAGTATGTAAGGCCTTAAATTCGGTCGTGGTCTCAGCCTTTAGTTTTACTTCGTGGTCCAAAAGACGAGTCTTCACGAAAACCAAATTTAGGTGTTCTTCACTCAATGTTTCCAATGCTGTTATTACACCGTCGTATGAAGTAGGTAGCGTGAGCAAAAGATGAGCAATTTTGTCCAACTCGTCGAGTTTAGCACCAGCGGAAATCAATTCGGTAATCAAATTATCAAACTGTGTAAAATGTTGCAATAATGTTTCATCTGGTTGCAATTTCAGGTTTAGCAATCGTTTGCGAAGCGCTAATTGTGAAGCCAAGCTTCTTCGCTCGTATATCTTATCAAGATCTTCCAATATGGATTTTGCAGTAGTGGAGTCCTTGGCAAAACTCAAAAATGCGTCACTCAAATATTCAACGATCGTACCTTTTGCAATCATGTTTTTCTTCAACCAGTCTGTATCAGGATTCGTCGGGATGGCTTCTTCAACAACACTCAGCACTTGAAGTTCTTCTAACAACGATTTTATTCGAAATTTCCATGTACTATATCTCTCGCCGTTAAATTGTTTTATATTCCTTTTATTTCGCGACTCCATTTTTAACGATACGGTAAATACTCGCACTGAATTTTATTTTACTTGATTTGCACAGAGAAAACGTGTCCTGGGCACATAACCTATTGGAAATGGGCTCAGGGAAAAGAAAACGTGTACTCGGCGTAACGATTATTTATTGAATGAATTCAATAGAACGAGCGAACATATTTATATTGTTCGTCGAACGAACGAATATGATGACTGAGTCGAATGACCATAGATTATATTAAACACACTTGGATATTTGTTAATACCAACACGGCCCTAGCCTATAATTGTATAATAAGTTTAGTGTATGTATAGCTTGTTAGTTGTTTATTTATTAGACGATAAATAGATACGCCATTTTTAGGCAAATTCACTTACTATTTTGAAAGACCTTATCAGGTGAGATGTAGTTAAACGCACTCAATTTTATTTTAATGTTTGGTAACAAGCGGGACCCACTAATTTATCTTTCGGTTTATAATTTGTAAATGGGTGCCGCCTGGTGGCAAACAGAATGTAAATTATTTAGGTAACTTAGGCTTCCAGCTCATACTTTAGTCTGTTACGAGTTCATTAGGTTTTAGCAGTTTGTTTTCCCAATTTTTTTACGGTCTTTTTAGTGCGTTGCTTAAAGTATCTGTTGATTTTTTGCAGTCAGTTTTTTTTTTCAAGCGACTTCCATAAAGGAGGAGGTTCTCAATTCGTCTGTATGTTTTTTTTTTTTATGTATGTTACCTCATAACTTTGGACTGGGTGACCCGATTTTTATGATTCTTTTTTTATTTGAAAGCTAGTGCTTCCCGTGTGGTCCCATATAAATTTTATCAAAATCGGTGTAGTACTTTATTAGAAAATTAACAAAAACCAAAAATAATAATGCAAAAATGTACTAAATTGTTGCGATGGAAGTCGGTTTTTTAACGTGTTTAGCGTTTTTAATTTATATTATTTTAAATTCACAATTATTGCAAGCCCTTGGCTTCATCTCACCTGATGGTAAGTGACGATGATGCCGAAGATGTAAGCGGGCTTACCAAGATTCCCCAACGCAGTAGGGGGATCTGGCTACCTTATGTTGTTAACATTGATGCTTCGCGGCAAGACTTAGATAAGATGATGGTGGTAGCTAGCCAGGCGGTCTTAGAAAATGCCCTTCCGCCAACTAAATCGAGTCTTACAAAGTAAGTCTCCGCTGGGAATTGAACTCGCGAACTCCTTATGAGAAGATAATGGATTTAACTATTACGCCACGGAGGCGGTCGAAAAGGTTTGCGTTACGTTTACCTAAGATTAAATATAAAATATTAGCTTTTGCCAGTGGCTTCGCTCGCGTGAACATAGTTTATATGACTGTTTCCGAGGGTGCGCAGTGCGCGAGCCTATATGTTAATCCAGGTCCTATTAATCTGTTTATCTACCAAATTTCATATATACAATAGTTTTTGCGTGACAATAACAAACATACATACATCCATACCACAGCCTGGACACTTCATACAACGGGCCAGAAATGACATTTCATTTCAAAAAAGGAATGACTGAACAAACACAATTACGGCGAAATCCTATACGTTCGACAACCAAACTGTAACCAATCTGTATCAAACTGGGTGACGACGGGGTAAGGTCGCAATCTAGAGAGCGGCAGGGAGTGTCTATACTGTATGTTAGTACTATACTTTGTCCATACATACAAACTTTCGCATTTATAATATTAGTAAAGATGATAAATGAATATTACTTTGTTACAGGTATGTCTCAACAGTACATGGTGCATGGGTGAAACAATCCACAGGTAAAGTCGAAACGAGACGCCACATGAAAAAATAATCAGTGGTACTGCTGATATTAAGCACCGCGACCAAATCTGAGCAACTTCGCTTTTCGCGGCCATTTTGTTATCCGCTGTTTTGATTTTTATTGCACATTTATGTATAATATTGTAATGTGTATTTGCATGCTGCTTTTTACTTGCATTGGAGGCACCACTAAAATGCAGTCCGCTGACTTCTCTTTTCAACCGACTTCCAAAAAGGAGGAGGTTCTCAATTCGACTGTAAGATTTTTATTTGTGTGTGTTAATGCTTTCTGTAGACACTCTACACCTCTACACTCTGCACACTCTTTCTCTACACATTTTTCAACACCCTTAAAGTAATTAATACAAATACAAATAATTTATTTAAAACAGTTATTTACAAAGTATATTACGAAGTGTATTCTTTAACGATGGGTTCTTCTCTTCTATACGCCGTCTAACCTAAGACGACATATTACATATTTGATTTTGTCAAGCGACTTCAAAAAAGGAGGAGGTTCTCAATTCGACTGTATGTTTTTAATTTATTTATGTGTGTTACCTCAGAACTTTTGACTGGGTGAACTGATTTTGATGATTCTTTTCTTATTTGAAAGATAGTGCTTCCCGTGTGGTCCCATATAAATTTTATCAATATCGGTGAAGTACTTTATTAGAAAATTAACAAAAAACAAAAATAATAATGCAAAAATGTACTAAGTTGTTGCGATGGAAGTCGTTTTATTAATTTTCATTCAATTATCATTTCGCTCAACGTGCAAATTCAGTGTTTGAGCGTGACATGTGTATAAGGCAGGCAAATTCTATGATTAGTCATTTTATATACGGTCAGGCAAATTGTATAATTCGACCGTATGTAAACGGTCAGGCAAAATGTAAAATGCTGTACGCCGATTCAGGCAATTTGTAATAATTCGTCCGTATGTAAACGGTCAGGCAAAATGTAAAATTCTGTACGCAGATTGTAAAATGCCGAGCCAGGCAAATTGCAATAATTCGTCCGTATTTAAACGGTCAATGCCGTGTAACGGCCTACGATGTCACTAACTGTATCTACCTAAGCTTATATCTAATTTAATATGTAAGCTTTTTATGTATCTACCTGTTGGTATAGCCAGTTCGGACTTGGCCGCCGCCACTTGCACACACGTCAAGATAATATACATGGTAGCCCAATTTCGGAGTTTCCTTCAACCCTAAATAAATAGAAAACGCCTATATACAGCCGGGTCAGGCAAATTGTCAAAATGCCGAACGGCAGATTGTAAATGAGCTCGAGAAGCGAGCGATGTTAGGTTCGGTCAGGTTTATTGATTTAACTGTCAAAGAGCCTCGCGCTCGCTATTATATAATTTGCCTGCCATTTGCCCGACCGTATGTATAATGACGAATTATACAGTATGCCTACGACATGTATACTAAAATGTGAGTAATGTTTAAGTCATCCCTAAGTCAGGCATTTATAATTTAAACATTTGCTCTTGAGCCGGCGACTGGCGAGGCGTTATAAAAATGAGTCATCGCGTCGTCACTTCAATTGAAAAGCAATAATAATCACAGCAATGGCATTATCACAGTATTACCACAGTCTAACTAAGAATCCATACAGTCGTCCAACGCCTATAATAATCGCGTCATCGCCGACATCTCGAGTCACTAATCACAGTACCAAGGGTTGTCACAATACTTGACAATTAAATGAAAGAAAATGTCATCACGTAGAAAAATTACTTTAATAGTGTAAAATCGATATTTGAAGGTACCTTAGATCTCTGATCAAAAATCCGTTGTCAGAATCAAAAAATGGCGGCCATTTTGATTTTTTCAGTTATTGAAGCGATTGCTTCCAAAATCGATATCTGAAGTCTCCTGAGGTCACTAATCACGAATCCGTTGTCAGAATTGAAAAAACTGGCCAGCATTTTGATCTTTTTAGTTACTAAAACAATTGCTTCCTAAATTGTTATCTGACTTCCATAATCACGAAACCGTTGTCAGAATTGAAAAAAGTTGCCTCCATTTTGAACTTTTTAGTTACAGGATCGATTGCTTCCAAAATCGATATCTGGGGGTCCCTGAGGTCCCTTATCACGAATCCATTGCCCGAATTGAAAACAGTGGTCTCCATTTTAAACTTTTTAGTTACAGGATTGATTGCTTCCAAAATCGATATCTGATGGTCCCTGAAGTCCCTTATCAAGATATTATTATTATCAAGATATCGATTTTGAAAGCAATCGATCCTGTAACTAAAAAGTTCAAAATGGAGACCACTGTTTTCAATTCTAACATCGGATTATAGAATATATGTCATTTTCGTAAAAAAATAACCCCATTAATACCTATAAAATGATCCACATGAAGATCTTCAAGGCGAGAGTGAATAGGCATTATTTGAGTTTACGTGTACCATCCTCGAGTACATTGTCACTTACCATCAGGTGAGATGTCTAACGCACACGAATTTTTAATTTAATAAAAGTATCGATATTGCTACAATATAATAGTTAATATATTAATTAAATTTTTAAACAACTGTTACAATTATTTTTTTAATAATTTTAAATTTATAAAAAAAACGTAGCAAAATCAATAATTGTAAATTTATTATTAAAATAACTTTAACATTTTTTTATATTTATTTAAATTATATTAAATAACTTTTAATATTTAAAAAAATATAAACCAAATAAATCAAAAGATGAAAATGAACCGTGCATGAATGATTGATAATAAAAATGCGACGTGACGACCTCTATTGAATGGGCCCACCGCACTATACAAACGGTGACAATGGTCTAGTGGGCCCTACCCGCTCCGCAGCCCCCGCACGATTGCCCGTATTGACGCCCTCCGTTAAACGACTGTATGGATTCTTAGACTGTGGTATTACGATATGGCTGACAGTAGCGCAACGCCTTTGATGTCGCACGGTGCCGCCACGGTGTAGGTACTAGCAGTACTAGCCTTTAGCATGCCTGGCAAACTCGCGGAGTTTGGCTGGCTGTGCCTTGCCGCCCGCTGCCCCACAAGTATCCTTCCGTTTCTCAGCGTAAGTACATTCGTTGCGCTACTGTAAGCCGCTATATTGTAATACTGTGACATGTTTCAGGGCCGCAGCTAGTGCGGGGTGAGAAACAATGAGCCTAACGATTTGTGTGTGTTAAACAGTGGGTTTCACCTTTTTTTTTATTCACACTAGTTAGTACTAATAAAAATATATACTTTGCCCTGGGCATCGTCTTACCTGATGCTAAGTGAATGGAAGCGGGCTTACCAAGATTCCCCAACGCCACGAAATACAGCCCGTTGGCGGACGGAGAGACGGACAGACAGCGGAGGCTTAGCAATAGGGCCCAGTTGGTCACCCGTGGGTGTACGGAAACCTAAAAATGTATTCTCCTTACATTGTGACATTCGTTTATCTCTTTTCTTCATGGTGTTTACAATTTTTTTTGTGTTTATATAATCTCAAAGAGTGCCAAATCAAAAAAAATATATTTAAAAAAAAAAAAATTTTTAGGGTGAAATACCTCGAAAGGTAAAAACGGAACCACTAAAGGATCACTCGTGTGACTCTCAGTCCATCTGTACCTAATAGCTCGTTTGCGCGGAAACTACTAAACCGATTGACCCAAAGACGCATGTTTAGCGTAAATAAATGAATTAAATTAAATAAATGAGCTTCTTGTAAGAATCTCCAATATTTATAAGATAGTTTTGAAGTTATTTAAGAGAATAGGCGAAAATTCACCATTCCTCCCCTTATCTCCGAAAATACTAGGCCTAAAATCTTGAAAAAATCACAGTATATACCTATTGAATGCATTTATTACAGGAAAATCTATGAAAAAGTCTAAACTCCTTCCGTTCCAACAGGAAAATGAATTTTCTAAAGGCCAGAATAAGTAGACCCCTATTTACCTAGAGAAAAGTATGTACTGAGAGGTCTTGTTCTGTTGGTAGTTAAAGTTTTGGTGCGGAACCCTGTTTATGTAACCCCGAGTCGCACTTGGTCGGTTTTTTTGAATATTTATTCCACCGATTTTCTTTTCATAAAATGTGTAAAGAAAAAAATTATTATCTTATATTTTAATTTCAACTACCTATCACCTTAAATCTCAATACGATCCTGTTAAACAAGCAGCCGTGTTTGTCGTATTGTAACGGAAACACGCTCTTATCAGTTCTAAAAAGCGTCACGCAATATTTATAGCAACATAACCTGAATAACTATGATATCAGCGTTCAGTACCTGGAACAGTCGCTCGATTCGATAGCTATGGCACAGTATTCCGATATGGCTTACAGTAGCGCAACGCCTTTGTTGTCGCATGATGCCGCCACGGCGTAGGTACTAGCATTACTAGCCTGTACTCGCGGAGTTTGCCAGGCTGTGTTCCGCCGCCCGCTGCCCCGCAAGTAACCTTCCGTTGCTCTGCGTAAGTGCATTCGTTGCACTACTGTAAGACGCTATATTGTAATACTGTGGTTATGGCGGGCCGTGTGACATGTTACCGGTAAACATTCTGTGATAATCATTTCGCAAAAAAAAAAACGAATAGACGATGGTATTAATGGAGAAAGTTGTGCAGCTTTAAGAGTACCACATTCAAAATTTTGACATTTTTTTAATCACCCTTTAATGTTACGAAACCTTGTCTTAGATATTTTAAAGAGCCGTGTTTTTTTTTCAATTTTTGTTCAGAAATGGTGCTAATGTGTCTCTATTACTATGCCTACGCCTTCAGTCCGTGTGTCTCCTACCTTTAATGTGCTGTATCTTATCACACCTACACCGACACCTTACCAGGAACACTCGCAGGGTAAAAACTTTGTCAACCTAGTCGTTCGCCAGGAACACTCGGAGGGTCAAAACGTATAAAACTGTAAAAAGTTTTCACTTCTGTCGGCACTCCCGGAGTGGTTAACGTTTTTTTAAAGTTTAGTAATTAAAATCTCATAAAACCCTCTGCTTTTAGCTTCGGCACCAGGTAGCTGCAGACAGAAGGGAGGAAATCTGGCTTTCCCCACGTAAGTCGTATTAAAATTGCATTTGATCGACATACATTAAACCCGGGTAAGCCGATTACACGTGTTTTCAGCGACCGCCTCTCACACCAACATGTCTATTTCATTTCATTTATTTATTTATCTTTTTTTTTGAACTATATAGCAAGGTTCCTATTTTGTGAACTGCTCGTAGTCATTGTCCCTATATAAGAAACATGTTTTTTTTTATGTACGATGGTACGAAACCTTTCGTGTGCGAGTCCGACTCACACTTGGCTATTTGTTATTTTAGAATTTTAGCAAGGTTTCTATTTTGTGAACTACTCGTGGTCATTGTCCCCATACAAGAAACGTGATTTTTTTTTCTTTTACGATGGTACGGAACCTTTCGTGTGCGAGTCCGACTCGCACTTGGCCTTTTTGTTATAGCAATTCATTTCCTATTTCATTTCATTTGATGTGATCGTTATGGTATTTTGAAGTTGATCTGATATGGAGTTGAATTCAAGGTATCATCAGGATCTTCTATTATTTAAAAAACCGCATTTTTTAATTTAAAAACGTGCATTAGGCATATTATAACTACATATTATTAATTAAAAGTCCTTTAAGGTTGGCTGGAACAGATATAGAGATAAGTCCACCTTTGTTTTGTATATGTCCTCTCTAAATGTTTTTTGTGTTTAAACATTTGTTTACAATAAAGAATATATAGGAGAATGTCACGGCTAAAGGTGGGTATGAACATAAACTTAAGATTATCCGGCTAAAGTTGTTTGGGTAAAGTCCGATTATTAGTTGGTATTCAGCGTTTAACCGTACACAACAAGGTCTACCCAACACTGGTTGGGTAATGTTTTTTGGGTGGTGAGCGAGCGATGCGAGCGATATTAGGTTCGGTCAGGTTTGATTGATTTAACAGTCGAAAAGCCTCGCGAAGCCCTCCCCTTGGGTGAACCTTAGCCGGCTAATCTTAAGTTTATGTTCACTTTAGCCGTAACATATATATTATGGGTTCCCAATATTCGCCGTTCCAATAATGAACGACTCATGAATGACAGCCCGACAATGGCTGGTCGAGTCGACAACTTGTGTCATGGACAAACTGAAATAAAAGCCTGTGCCTAAAAAAGTGTTTTCCGAGTATGACAATAAATATTCGTGTCTCACCCAGCCCAACTCAATCTAACGGTGTAACAGAGTGAGTGTCCGAGTTCCCAAGAATACCGGGAAAACTATTAAACAATTCACAAGGTTGTGTCCCTGCGGCTCCGGGGAATCCGGGGATATCTCTAACGGACCAGATTCACTTAAGTGTTACACTTAGCTATTAGTTGGTTAGTGTTACTTATATATAACTTAAGGGTAGTGCAGGAGGAATTTATGTCATTGGCGTTACGAGATATTGGCGGGGGGCGTCGGTGGCGTATAATGGCAAGGGCCGTAGTTCGAATCCTGCCACTTACCAATGTGTTTTCGAATTCCGATTTCGTATGTACGTTTATCCGACGGTCTTGCGGTGAAGGAAAACATCGTGAGGAAACCTTGTACACGCTTACGAAGAAACTCGAAGGTTGTGTGTAAAGTCGACCAACCCGCACTGGGTCCGCGTGGTCGCCCTAATTCAGGGTAGGCTCGAGCCGCTCGCGTCGGTGGGGAAGTATACATGAGCTGATAAGATGATGATGATTCCGAGCTACACAGGATATAAAATATAGGTTGGTGTGTACATTTTCTTTTTAGGTTTTTTTTTTACATTTGATGAAAAAAAAGAAATCCTATAGAAATATAGATTTGTAAAAAAAAATTTTCCGTATGGCTCCCGGGTTGGAATAGGGCCATCCAATCTCTTCCAATATGTGTCGTAAGAGTCGACTAAGGGACTTTAACCAGAGGACGGGTAGCAGCGTCCGTTCCGCGACCTGCAGCTGACCTGCAACAGCACTGCGATCGCCAACCCATGATAAGCGTGGTGATTACGGCAACACCTCCCAATGATAAACACAACAAAAAACGGCCCCTTGTCCCCGACGGCCCCGCTATTCCTGACTCTGGTAAAGGTAACGGCAGCGAAGAATCCCCGGCAGACGCCAGGCTACGGACCTAAGACACGGTCGTTTACTATGGGCGTCATAAGGAGGCTCAAGGTCACCCAAAGGTCACGTGCTTTGCTCGGAGTTTCTCTGCGAGATCGAATCAGAAACGAGGAGATCCGTAGGAGAACCAAAGCAACCGATATATATAGCTGTCAGAATTGCTTAACTTTAGTGGCAGTGGGCGGGGCACATAGCTCGTAGAACAGATGGCCGCCGGGGCAGTAAAGTTCTCGAGTGGCGACCGCGCACCGGAAAACCTAGCGTAGCCAGGCCTCCCACTCGATAGACCGATGACCTGGTGAGGGTCGCGGGAAGCCGCTGGATGCGAGCAGCGCAGAACCGGTCGTCGTGGAAATCCTCGGGGGAGGCCTTTGTCCAGCAGTGGACGTCCTTTAAAATTGACGCCCCCCCCCCTCCCCTTATCTACAAAACTTCTAAGTCAATTAATCTTAAGAACAATCAAATTATAGAGCCTCATTTATAAAGATTACCGAAAAACCTGAATTAAATCCAAACCAAATGTAAAATGAGACATATTAAATGAAACGGCTCGTTGCAAAGATTAGAAAAATGTTTTTTTTTATAATTTTAAAATATGATATATTTTAAAAGATATTATATAAAATGTACTACAATTGAACTTTCTCCGCCACCAATCTCCAAAATTATTAAGTCAGGAAAGCCTAAAAGAAAATCCTACGGAAAACGGAGTGGCATGGAACCCTCTCCACACGAATCCGACTCGCACTTGGCCGGTTTTTCCCTACTTACCGTCTAGGTATTTATTTAACTGAATAACTGTTCCTTAAACCAAATATATATGAATAGTTGAAAACGTAGGGTTAAACATTCTGTCGTTCAAACCCTCAGATCAATATTCGGACATAAATGTTTGCTCAATTAAAACTTTCATTTGATGCATGTTTTATATGTTAAAACCGGCAAAGTACGAGTCGGACTCGCACTCCGAGGGTTCCGTACCACCACACCTCTCCACACAACTACAAAGTATAATGATACCTATTTACATTACAAGCAAAAGATATCAACGCGAGCGAAGAAAATGTGCTTTTTTTATTATTCGTTGTTTTACTTGAGTATTAGTACTATAATCGCACCCAGTTTCACGCTTATATGTATTACCGTTTTTAGGATAGAGCTAAACGAAATATACTTCTAAAGACCTATAAAAAAATACGTTTTTTGTATGGAGCAACCCTACATTTTTTTAACTTTTAAGTATTTGTTTTTGTAGCGGCAATAGAAATACGCATTATGTGAAAATTTCAACTGTCTATACCTATTACGGTTCATGAGATAGAGCCCACTGACGGACGGACAGACAGCGCAGCGGAGGCTTAGTAATAGGTTCCGTTGGTCACCCGTTGGGTGTACGGAACCCTAAAAAGTTTATCGGTACAAGTAGAGTTTCTAATAGTTTTAATAAGTCGTACAGAACATGAATTATTAAACGAGTAAGTGCCTTACGAACGTATGTGATATAGAGGCAATTATTGATCGGAAATACAAGTTAGATATAGGCATCACTCTAGCACAACCCGGACACTGCTTACAACGGTCGTGAAATGAAATTTCTAAAAACAAATTACGGAGCAAACAATATCACGGCGAAATCCTATACGTTCGAGAACAAAACTATAACCAATCTGTATCAATCTGGGTGTCAAGGGCGTGAGGTCGGAATCTAGAGAGCGGCAGTGTCCATACTGTATGATAGTAACAATATATATGTCACAGGCATACTGTATAATTCGTCATTATAAATAAGGTCTGGCAAATGTCAGGCAAATTATATAATGACGAGGACGGGATGCTCTTTGCCAGTTGAGTCAATCAAACCTGACCAAACCTAAAATCTCATAAAAGCTCATTTACAATCTGCCGTACGGCATTTTGACAAATTTCCTGACTCGGCATTAACCGTTTAAATACGGACGAATTATTTCAATTTTCCTGGCTCGGCATTTTAAAATCTGCGTACAGAATTTACATTTTGCCTGACCGTTTACATATGGATGAATTATTACAAATTGCCTGAATCGGCGTACAGCATTTTACAATTTGCCTTACCGTTTACATACGGACGAATTATACAATTTTCCTGATCGTATGTAAATGTATGTAATAATGTTACTAAAAACGTGTACTTTCGAAAGCTTCGCACGGCTAGACTTTAATAGATAGAAAAATAATAATTATACAGCCCGCCCATAAGATTCGTTCGGCGATAATACAAAAATATATTTTTGGCCCTGCCCTATCTTCCGTCGAGGACGCATAGACCGCGCAGGTGACCTCTAAAATTCATCGAATTCACGAAAAAACTAACGGTTGTAGCGTTCGCGTTCCTCGATTATTTTTAAATTTAAAAACCCGACGAATCGAGAACCTACTCCTTTTTTGAAGTCGGTTAAGAGTGGGGTTTTCAAACGAATCATTTTGGATGTGTCGTAGCCCGATGCCAAGAATTGGCCAGTTCATGAAATGTCCGGGCATTTCATCGTACGGCTCTCAAAATTTACCATGTCGACGTAAACATACGTAGACCCGCTTGGTGGGACTCTATTCTAGCCTACCTCGATTGTTTTTAAATTTAAACAGTAAAAAAAGATTCCGATGAATTGAAACCTACACCTTTTTTGTAGTCAGTTAAAAAGTGTTTTTTTCAAACAATAAGTGTTGGATGTGTCGTAGCACGATGCTAAGAATTGGCCAATTCATGAAATGTCCGGGCATTGTATCACAGGGCTCTGCAAAATATACCAAGTCGACGTAGACCCGCTTAAAGGGACTCCATTTTGCAGGGCCTATAGACATGCTGAACAAATCTTACTATTTTTTTCGGAGGCCTGGAATTAAATTAATGCTCGGGCAACGACAGATATCTTGTTTACTGCTATGGCAGTGATTAGCAATTCTTCTTTTATATGTAGAAAAAAGTACATAATTTTGACGAACAAAGAAAAAAAACAAGCTTTTAAACGAGATAAGGGAAGCGATAACAAATCTTACATAACTACCTAAGGTTTGTGCAAAAAAGTGAATTTGTTCAGAATTACACGAACGCGATTAATTTTAGTGTAAATACAGAATGAATAGAAGATGAAATAGCAGATTTTTATGGTACAAAACATACGCGGCTTAACTTTTAGCTACGGAAACTGACGTCTAGCGTTTACCGTATTATAAACAGTTTATTTAACACTAGCTGTCCCGGCGAACTTCGCACCACCTTATGATACACTACACTACACTGCATGGCACTACACTACTTTTAGTAGATAATGCAGGATTTTTTAGTCATTTTTTTACATTTGGGTCACATTATTAGAGTTTAGTAAGGATCCCTATTTTTTTAATATAATATGGCCTGTAGCAACCGCCTATAGTCTGTCTTCCCAACGATGAAAGAATTTTTCAAATCGGTCCAGTAGTTTTGGAGCCTATTCAATGCAAACAAACAAACAATAATCTTTCCTCTTTATATTATTAGTATACCCGTAGATATTGACTTTTGTGAGGCGGCATATCAGTAACCTAGAAGAAATTAACGACACCCCACTTCAGTGTAGCTTAGGTTGTACGATGGTATAGATTTCATCATCATATCAGCCGAAGGACGTCCACTGCTGGACATAGGCCTCCCCCAAGGATATCCATGACGACCGGTTCTGCGCCGCCCGCATCCAGCGGCTCCCCGCGACCTTCACCAGGTCATCGGTCCACCGAGTAGGAGGCCTACCTACGCTACGTTTTCCGGTGCGCGGTTGCCACTCGACAATTTCACTGCCCCAACGGCCAAGTTTACCATATTATAAACAGTTTATTTACCAATTGAATTTTCTGAGGCGGCATATCAGTAACCTAGACGAATATAACGACACCCCAGTTCAGTAGCTTAGGTTGTACGATGGTATAGATTTACATACTGACAAGTCTGTGAAATTCGACACGTTCATTAAGAAGATTGGTTTCCATTAAAAACCTCAGTAAATAAACAGTTTATTATTATTTTTCATCTCTCCTGTTCGGAAAGTTTAATTTTCATGAGTAGATAGGCGGGTGGAACATTGCTTTTCCATCCCTAGGGTAGAAAGTATTTCCATCCCTAGGGTGGAAAGTATTGTCATCCCTAGGGTGGAAAGTATTTTTTTTTTTATTGCCAGCCACGGAGTCGAACTAAGAGGTTTTCATATATCTAAACTCATACATTAAGAAATCTAAATTCGAAATCACATTGGTACGTGGCAGGATTCGAACCACGACCTCCCGGACAGGAGGCTGCGGCCCTATAGCTGTTACGCCACCGACGCCGGTTGTGCGGCAACTTGTGCCGTATTGGGTAAAAATGAAGCCTTGACTTGTGAGTTGGACCACAGCTAATACAATACGCCCTGTTCAAATACTTACTTTGAAGAGAATTGTATTTTTTCATTAAATTTGCGTTTGGAATATGAAATGAAGACACGGGCGGATCGCCTAAGGGGAGGTGCGCCTTCTTAATTCCGCAGTTTCCTCTTGAAAGATTACCTACTCTTTAATATTATAGAAAACCTTAAGAGAGAATCTGTTTCTGCACCACCCCGGTACAAAGGGCAGACAAGTTGATTTACCAAATTTTATCGTTGACGAGCAAAAAGGATTGCGCGGTATCCAAGTCGAGGAGAGATTTTTTTCGAGAAATAGCCTTTTTAGTGATCCGTACCAATATATGTAATTTATTATTATTATTTTATGTAATAAATTACATATATTGGTACGGATCACTAAAAAGGTTATTTCTCGAAAAAAATCTCTCCTCGACTTGGATACCGCGCAATCCTTTTTGCTCGTCAACGATAAAATTTGGTAAATCAACTTGTCTGCCCTTTGTACCGGGGTGGTGCAGAAACAGATTCTCTCTTAAGGTTTTCTTTAATATTAAAGAGTAGGTTAAAGAATAGACTTGCATGTATTGAACATTCATCATATCGGCTCATATACGTCCCCACTGAGGGGCTCGAGCCTACCCTTCAGGCGATTGGGCGATTGGGCCTTAGTCGACATCGCGGGCCTATTGCGAGTTGGTCGACTTCACACACAACCTTCGAGTTTTTTCGCAGGCGTGTGCAGGTTTCCTCACGATGTTTTCCTCCACCGTAAGAAAGTCCGATAAACGTACATATGAAATCGAAATTCGAAAACACATTTTAACGTGACAGGATTCGAATCATGACCTCCCGGACAGGAGGTAGCGGCCCTTGCTATTGCGCCACCGACGCAATAAATAGATGTAATAAGTATATTCTTATTATCTTTAAGAAATTGTATTTAGGTTCACTACCTATATGTTTCTTATATTCAATTATTTAAGTAATCTACATAAATTATAAAGCATGCACAAATTAATGTTATATAAACCCTCTGCAAATTGCTATGCCCTTGCGGGGCGTCATCCCTACTAATATCCCTACTAATATTATAAATGTGAAAGTAACTCTGTCTGTCTGTTACGCTTTCCCGCAAAAACTACTGAACGGATTTGGCTGAAATTTGGTAGGTAGACAGATTAGGACCTGGATTCAGACATAGGCTACTTTTTACCACGCTCGCGAGCCGCTTGCGGCTCGCGCACTGCGCACCCTCGAAAAGTCATAGAAACGTTGTCCACGCGGGTGAAACCGCGGGAAACAGCTAGTATTATATAAACCCTCTGCAAATTGCTATGCCCTTGCGGGGCGTCATAATTAATAAGTTAAGATCTATATATTTACCTACTCGTATGAATGGACATGATTGATTATGATACTGAAATAAACATGAAATGAAATGAAACGGGACCCTATTGCTAAGCCTCCGCTGTCTGTCCGTCTGTCCGTACGTCAGCGGGCTGTATTGCATGAACCGTAATAGGTGGACAGTTGAAATTTTCACAGAATATGTACATATTTCGGTTGCCGCTATAACAACAAATAAAATAAGAAAAAGTGAAAAAATAAGTAAGTAAGTAAGTAAATGTACTTTATTGCACGCCAAAAAACAATACAGGACTTACATACATTTACTTATTACTTATAATTTACTTAGTGTGCAAAGGATATCCATACAAAAAACGTGCTTTTTTATAAGTCTTTAAAAAGGATTTTTTATTTAGCTCTATCGTAAAAACGGTAAGACGTACAGACGTGAAACTTGGTGGGATTATAGTACTAATACTGAAGTAAAACAACAAGTAATAAAAACTGGCCAAGTGTAAGTCGTACTCGTGCTAAAGAGTCCGAACTGAATGAAAAAAAAAAGATTTTTTTTTGTCGCTCGCGTTTATGTATTTTGTTTAAAATGTGAATAGTTATCATTGTCATTATACTATGTAGTTGTGTGGAGAGGTGTGGTGGTACGGAACCCTCGGAGTGCTAGTCCGACTCGCACTTGGCTGTTTTTTTTAGGGTGTCGTACCTCAAAAGGGGAAAAGAAACCCTTATAGGATCACTTCGTTGTCTCTTCGTCATCTGTCAGGCTGTCAAGATCCTTTTGTTCAGGAACGCGTGGTGAGTTGAAATTTATACCAAATACTTAGGCTGCGGTCCCTTCAAGCTGGAAAAAGAAATGAAGATCCTAGGTCATAGGTTCATAGCAATAAAAAGATACGGTCAAACCGTGAAACGAAATTTTTTTTTCTTTTTTTGACACAATTGGTAAGCCCTTTGCATCATCTCACCAGATGGTAAGTGACGATGATGCCGAAGATGGAAGCGGGCTTATCAAGATTCCCTAACGCAATGGAGAACTGCAATGAAGAACTGGCTATGGAGAATGGCTACATATTTTGTTCATCATCATATCAGCTGAAAGACGTCCATTGCTGGACAAAGGCCTCCACGACAACCGGTCCTGCGCTGTCCGCATCAAGCAGCTTCCCGTATCCTCACTAGGTCTTCGGTCCACCGCGTTGGAGGCCTACGTCTTCCGGTGCGCGGTCGCCACTCTTGAACTTTACTGCCCCAACGGCCGCCTGTTTTATGAGCTATGTGCCATGCTTACTGCCACTTCAGTTTAACGATTCTGTGAGCTATGTCGGTTACTTTTGCTCTCCTGCGGATCTTCTCATGTCTGATTCGATCGCGAAGGGAAATTCCGAGCATAGCTATGGGTGACCTTGAGCCTTCTTATGCGGCCCATAGTAAGCGATCCATAGTTCCATAATCAAATTGTATCCCAAATTATTCGCCCAATAATACTTTTGACCGCGCATCCATGCAATCAGAATCACAAGTAGCAACTGCTGCTTATATTCCTACATTCAATTCAAAGTACTTTTAATTAATTAAAAGCTCGTAAACACACGTTCTGCCGTTCTTATAATCAACATAATATATTCCGTGAGATTTGTTTTGTTGACTCGACGAAGGGCGAAAGGGTAAGGGATTATAGGCCCATGAATAATTAGTCCAATGTGTAATGTAGGGATATAAATTGTCGTATTAATATGCTCCGAGCACAAGTACAGTCGACTGGATATGTCTGTGCGGAGCATGTTTACATTTTGTGTGTGTTTGCTGAGGGTGTGAAGCTGAGAAAGATTAAGGGAATCACAGGATTAAAAACCCTTAAGATAAGGAGGAAGCGCAAATCTTAAAGCGGTCTACGACATAATCATGCTCTATTATTCTTTTACCTTACTTCGAAAAAAGGAGGGTTATGTTTTTAACCGACTTCAAAAAGGAGGAGGTTTCTCAATTCGACCGTATATGTATATTTTATGTGTGTTCGCGAATAACTTCGTCGTTTATAAAGATTTTGATGATTCTTTTTTTGTTGGAAAGGAGATATCCCAACGGTGGTACCATAATAAGGAAACCAGGATCCGATGATGGCATCCCAGAGAAATCGAGGGGAACCTTAGTTTCCTGTTTGAAGTCTGTTTTTTTTTATTAAAAATTATTGAAAATCTATGTATGTATGAAAGTAGTCGCTTTTATTAAAGTTCAAGTCCATGACACGAGTTATGGCGGCTATTATCAATACATTCATGAGTCGTGCATCTTGCCATGTATTGCCATTTCGCTTTCAAACCACAGAGGTAAAGGTAAAATGATGCCAAGGGCTTACCAATTGTGAAAAAAATAAAAAAAAATAAAAAAGAGGTGAAAGGACGGACTTACAATGGAATTTACAATCTTATGGTGACATATACAAGTACCAACCATTAACGGTTAGCCTACGCCGGAGCCCGGGCATACCATCTCGCCTGGCGGAGATATCTCCTATTGCTCTTGTCAAGTAGGCAATCACCGTTCCTACAAACGAATATCACACATAGTGAGATTCATAAGTTCCAAACACACCCAACTCTTTTTCTTGAAATTTCCGTATCCTTATAAAATTTTAGCTATATATATCTTTCACCACAGAGCAAAGTTACACCATCCTATCGCCTTTTGGCGGGAAAAACTTCGCGTTACAGTTTACTTATTCCGTCATTTTGACGATCGGTAGACATCAGCCCAGGGCTGCCACTTTATTTTTGGAGGGAATCTTACGAAAGGGGCAAAAAAAAGTCGTACGCCTGTAGTATTTTGGATGCCCACTCTCAAATATTTAACTGAAAATAGGATCTTTCCTACCAAGTTTATTTATTTAGAAAAAATCCCCATAGTAAATACTTTTTATTTTGTTTCTATTGATCTTCTTTTGATAGTCACGCACTGGTAACACTGAGTAGCCTATGGTTAGACGTCAAAAAGTTGCCAAGTGACAGTTTTCCGGTTGAGCCCGCCACGTAGATTTGCACAAAAAGATAAAATAATGTGAATCTTTTCTTATCTCCCCCATCAGAGGTTGGTTTTCGTTTTTTTTTGCCAGGGCCACACTTTTTTCAACACCCCTAAAGTAATTACGAAGTGTATTCTTTAACTATGGGTTCTTTTCTATACGCCGTCTTACCTAACATAACTGTTACATATTTGATTTTGTTTGTATAATAACGCGGTTGCATTTGCAAACCTATGCGGATCTCATGAAAACGAGCCTCTGCGCATCGACGTAGACCAAGGTGGTGACACCTTGCTTTTTCAATTCATTCACTCCATGTGGCTGCACCCCTGACCGATGAGGTCCTTCATCCTGTCGACGGTTTGCTGCACCTGGTGAGCCAGTCGCTCCCAGAGTCTCCACCAATGGGCACCAAAGCTCCGTCTGCCTCGGTACGTAGTTAACTGGCCAGTTACCTAGGTAGGAAGTGAGTGCTACTGTGGTAAAAACTCTTTTTGTTCAGTTAAACCTGATTTCTAGTGTAACTAAGGAAACTCTTGGTGTCCTAGAACTTAAACCTAAAACTAAAATAAAAAGGTACTCAGTAATAATCGATGTTTTTTTTCATTTTACTTTCATATTAATAACCCATCCCTACGTTCCTTGAACTAATAGTATGATGATTTGCCTATGAGCACCGGTCACCGAGCATCCGGTCACTCCTTATCCCTTATAGATAAGATAAATACTCTTTATTGTACACACAAGTTGAAAAAAAAGAATATAAACAAATTATAAAAACTAAAAAACATTACTCAAAAAATATTTATTTACTTTTCACATCTGTGTTTGGGTCATAAGATTGCACCTTCCTACCAAATTTCACCTGATTTGGTCCAGTAGATTCGGAGCAAATTGGCTGTGACAGATGGATGGAAGACAGACGCAAGTGATACTAAAAACAAACACAATATAAAAAAATAAACTAGCGGTACGATTTGGGCGACCTTATAGATTTATATGTAGTGACATCATCGCTTAACAACAAACCTATAAAATTCTCACCCAAACACCAAACAATGCAACATATTTTTATAAGGTTTTTTTAACACTACACGCCTATACAAAACATATTATAGAAAACCATTTTATTTAAAAATTCGTAATCCCATACAAATCAACCAAAATTTAAATAGTACGGACTGCTAAATAATCGTTCGACTACGATTTAAATCGTATCTGGCAGCCCTTCATCAGCCTGTAGTTATAAATGAAAGTACATTGTACGTGACGTGTACATGTACATTGTACACATATACGGCGTGATATGAAAACGCTAGGGCTGTTTATGTCATAAGTACTATGCTTGTACTTATACTTGCTCACTTTCTTTTTTCCCAACTGCAAAGAGGATTTATGTTTTTAGCGCGTATGTACTATGTTTATCAGGTTATTTCCGTCCAAATGAAACGGCTTGATATCTTTTGCAGTGCTTTATTAACTTTTGTTATTATTATGTTCTATTTTTTTCTCTTTTTTTTTGCCTTCGGCCTCGCAGGTAGCTCACCGAGCTTCGCACTACGCGGAGCTCGGCCTGCGCCCTCGTGGATTAGGCTGTATGACCGTAGAACCTTAGCATTCCTGATATAAAAAGTGACTGACTTAGTTGCCATGGAGCCGCGGTTTATTACTTGGTTGCTATGGAGGAAACATATTCTTACGTCAATTCTGTCACAATCTTACGTACTTCTGTCACGGTCAAGTATGTGATTTTGAAGACATGTTATACTCGTTTAAAAATGGGATAAGGTATACTTCCCATACAAATTAGGACATTTTTTATTTTTTCTCAAAAATGGCTCTTAGTATTTTTAGGATATTTTGTTGAGAGCAAGAGAGCTAGAGAGAGACCTCCTGCTAAATGGTGCAGCCAAGTCACCAGCACCATCACACTGCAGCTTTATCAGGCAGTGCACGCATCAGCAAGTGACCCGGATAGAGAGCCTTCTGCGCCCTCACATTGCCATGACGGTCGAGATCCTCAGCCAAGGAACGACGCGGCGGATCGGATTAGACATTTTATGCGAGTTTCTTGCCTTGTCTAAACGTAGAAGTGTTGCCAACTCCCAAATGTAGCTTACGATAGAATTCAAAAACTACGGTAGATATACCATAAACTTTATTTTTATTAAAAACTTGAGTGCGTTTGGCTGCACCTCACCTGATGGTAAGTGCCGATGCAGCCGAGGATGTAATACGCAAGCTCAAATAGTGCGTATTCACTCCCGACTTGAAGATTCCTAAATTATACGAAAACTGGTATTTGAAATATAAGTGTTCCTTTATGGATGTTGGTCGCGATGAAAAATTAAATGAACTTCAAACAAATTATTAAACTTACTAGTTACCCACTTAGTTAAATTAGGTTTTACTAAACGTACCGTAATTATAGTTTTACGGTAGGTGGTATAGTAATCAGTGGTGAGTACGGGTGTTCTACGGTAGTTACGGGGCAGTTGGCAACACTGAAATGGAGCCTAATTTAATATTGAACGCGCACGCGCGATTCTCGTCAATATCGTACAGTATGGCCACAGTATTTCTATACTATTAAACGAGATATATTTGTATACACGGGGTAACAAAATTAGTGTAGGTCCCGTTAATTGGGGCTTCTACTCATCATACGTGGCAGGCTTCGAACCACGACCTCCCGGACAGGAGGCGGCGTCCCTAGCCGTTACGCCACCGACGCTCTCTTTATTGTTATAAATTATTACTTAAGTCAAACAAAGGAAAAAACTGTAAAATATTTACTTTAAAGAGGTGTTTACACACACTTTTAAAGTGTAAAAAAAACTTATAGGTTATGGTATTTGTTATAGAATCAACATATATTATGTCTGTGTCATTTACATAATTTATATTTTATAATATCCCTCTAGAGCACAAGCTTTTTTTGGTATGAGTCTTGAATTTATTCTCTGTAAAACTATTTACGCACACACCCACATACAGTTAACATTTTTATTAGATGTACCAGCGACTTCATCCGCGTGGAGGTTTAGAATTTTCCCACGGGAACTTTTGAATTTTCCGGGATAAAAGCACATATTACTAAATAGTTACTTAATAAAAGTATCCTATATGTTAACCCGGGCTATATGGAACCACCATACAAAATTTAAGCAAAATCGGCTTGGTAGTTTTTGCGTGATGCGCGAACATACAGACAGACAGAGAAAAATTTGCAAAAGTTGTTGTTTTAGCCTCTATATCGTTAGTAATGTCCACCACAGTTATTTTTTTCCGAAATTATGTCATGTACAAACACGGCCCCGTTACAGTTTTATTATATGTATAGATATCACGATACCTATCTAATGTTTGAACAGGTCAACGTAAAGCTTAACTTTGATCGCTATACCAACACATGTCAGCACCATGATCCCTAACCCGTTGGATTAACTTCATAACATAGTTTACGCTGACCACCCACCCACGGAGTAAGATATCAAATTATGAACGCAAATAAGATTTATAATAATGGTAAGTCATAAGTGGCCGTTCCTCATTGCGACTGGCTTGCATAGTCACAGATGATAATGATAGTAGCATAGTCGAGTCGACCACACAGGTTAACTTACTCGAGACAGTGTAACTGTTCATCATATCAAAAAAAATCAAATAAAAATTAATTTATTTTAAATAGGTGTTCACAGTTTACACTTTTAAATAGTCAAAAAAAAACTTATTTTACAATTAATGTCATGATTCAGATTACAGTCTCAGGTAATAGGTATTTGTTATAGAATCAACAATATATCTTTGTCATTTACATAATTAATCTATTATTATATAATATCCTCTAGACTCTAGAGGAATTTATTCTCTGACAAACTAGTTACATTTTCTGGAATTTTATTGAAAAATCTTATACACTGCCCCACAACTTAAACTTTTTTTTTTAGGGTTCCGTAGTCAACAAGGAACCATTATAACTATAGTTTCGCCATTTTGTTCTGTTCGTCCGTCTGTGTGCGGTTTAACGCTTAGTACTAGATGAGAAAGCTGTAATTTGGCATGGGTACATATATTAATCACGCCGACAAAGTGGTACAATAATAAGATCTTGACAAATATATTTTTTGGGTACCTCCACTAAACTTAAAAGTGGGGGTGATTTTTTTTTCACGTAGTTCCCATGGTGTGTGGTGTCGTTGGATAGGTCGGTCAATAATGTTGAGGGTGAGTGAAAACCATTTTACGAATCAGAGATCCGTTTGCGAAATATCAAGCTTTCTAATTTCTTATTTTTGTACGAGTCAAGTGTCAAGTGTCAAGTGCCAGCTAAACCGCTATTTCAGGACATCTGAAAACATAACGTAAATAGTAGGACATACAGAATCTATAAACTGAAGTGGCAGTGGGCAGGGCACATAGCTCGTTAAACATATGGCCGTTGAGGGAGTAAAGTTCTAGAGTGGCGACCGCGCACCGGAAGACGTAGCGTAGGAAGGTCTCCGACGCGATGGACCGGCGACCTGATAAAAGTCGCGGGAAGCCAGTGGATGATGGCAGCGCAGGACCGGTCGTCGTGGAAATCCTTGTTGAAGGCCTTTGTCCAGCAGTGGACGTGGTCGGCTGATATGATGATGATCACAGATAAGTAAGCTTTCTTAGTTTAGGATAATAGTCGACCAACTAAGATATGCAGTTCGATTTGTAAAAAGTTTATTGATTTTTCATATAGAATGTTCTGGTACTAAGGGAAAAATAATTTAGTATATTTCAAAATATTGGTTTGGCCACGTTTGCAGAAAAGGAGCATGTGACACGTAGAGTGATGGATATGAGGGTGGAAGGATACAGAAGCAGAGGAAGACCGAAGAAACGATGGTTGGATGGAGTGAAGAAAAATATGGAGGAGTGTGGAGTGACGCAGGAGTTGACCAGTATGAGGCCGGCATGGCGACAAAAAACATTTAAAGCCGACCCCAAATAGTTAGGATTAATAAGGCTCGGAAGATGATGATGATGATTTCAAAATATATATTTTTTTCAGTTACGGAACCCTACCTTGCACGTGGTCGGACACGCACTTGGCCACTTTTTAATTATTTGAGCAATGAAAGTAGCGGATGAACTCTTTAGCATGTCAGTGTTGCCAGTATTTCCTATTGAGGTATTATTAATTAGTCACGGATTAAGGTGTATTCGCTAATAGATTTAACATACTTTTACGCACTAAAATCGATGACTCAGTATTTAGCTGTTTTACGCGGTTTTGTTGTGTAGAAATATACTAATTTGGTCTCTCTCTTATCGGGTGACACAATTAATCTTGCTATCCAAGGGATAGATGGCGGTTGCCTGGTGTTACACGGCGCTATTCTGGTGTGCAATATTATAATGGATGTTTACTTATTTTAATAAAACCATTTTAATAATGGTGGCAAAATTACAAGCCATGACTGCGTGACCCTCCAACTTTGCCTTTATGAGAATCTCCCCTACATATTAAAAACCGACAAATCGAATAAATGTTACATTGTAAATAACAAAATATAATTTTGAATGATAAATTGCGCTACGCAATACAATCATTCACAAATTGTATGGGGTTCGATCGAACTAGTCCGGTTGTTTCGACGTTAATAAATGTATTGAATTGAGACAACCGAAACCGCTAACGAGAGAGTAGCGCGGTGGCTAACAAAAAACCGGCTAAGTGCGGGTCGGACTCGCGCGCCAAGGGTTCCGTACCACCACTACACCGCTCCACACGAATACTTCAAACTTATTAATTATATGAACGAGAGCAAAAGAAAAAAAAACTTTTTTCATTTTCTTCTTCTTAGCGCGAGTGCGACTCACGCTTGGTCAGTTTTTAGGGTTTCGTACCAAAAGGATAAAAACGGGACAACTACTATGACTTCGCTGTCCGTCTGTCCGTCCGTCCGTCTGTCTGTCTGTCTGTCCGTCTGTCACCAGGCTGTATTTCATGAACCGTGATAGCTAGACAGTTGAAATTTTTACAGATGATGTATTTCTGTTGCCGCTATAACAGCAATTACTAAAAATTAGAAAAAGTGAAAAAAGGGTGGTTTTCCATACAAAAAAAACGTGTTTTTTTTAAACGCGGAGAAACTAGCGCCATCTAGTATAATTTTACGAAACCCCTTGTACTAGCGCCAACTAGTATGATGGTACGGAACCCTGTGTGCGGTTCTGACTCGCACTTAGCTGGTTTTTATGACTGCCTTTAATTGTGAGTGGTGCGCTCGCGAGCGTGGACACGAGTTTTCTCAAGATCCCTTAGGAACTATATCGGGCTATTCTGATTAAAAATCTATGTCACTTCCCACCCCTTCAACCAAATCTAAACAAAAAAACACTTCTATCCGTTGCTCCGTTGCGACGCCGACGTGTGCGTTCGTGGAAATGAGTTTTCCCCAGATCCTTTGGGAACTATGTCAGGATATGCTAATTAGTAAATTATGTCATTGCCCACCCCTTCAACCATCCCTCAAATTCATAATAATCCATTGTTCCATTGCGAAACTAACCAAAGAAAGAATATTTTTCAGTTCCCTCAGAAACTGCATCGGACTATGCTATTTTCACGGGATCAAAAGAAGCCTATGTCCTTTCCAGTGACACAGGCTACCTGAATGCCAAATTTCATCAAGATTGGTCGAGGGTTGAAGCCTTAAAAGGTAGGTAACAAACATACACATTTTGACATTTATAATATTAGAAAGGATAAAAAACCTGCTTTTACAAAAAGTAATTAACTAGGTATCGTTTTATTGACAATTAATCATTAATTTTAATCACGTTCACTGCTGGACGAAGTATCTTCACTTCAGAATCGTCGCCCACATTAATAATCAAAGACTGAACAAGATACGCGTGACCCCGTGCGGGTGTAACGTCGGCGGGGCCGCGATTAAACTTAGGGCAGCCCCTTTGTCGCTACCGTTTGACGCGACCCGGCAGCAGCGAGCGGCATTTATCAAAGGTACAGCTAATTCAGCGAACGAACTATAATAAGTTACCAATGATGGCGAATATGGCAGCGGGGTTACCAAGATTTTTCAACGCAATGCGGAACTGGCTACACTATCTTCATACCGGAACACATCAATGCGGCAAGACTTAGTTAGGATGGTGGTAGGTGGCCAGGCCAACAAACCGAGTCTTACAGAGTCGACCCCGCCGGGAATGGAACCCGCGACCTCCAGGCGTGAAGCGATTGGACTAACCATTACGCCACGGAGGCGGTCAACAAATCAAATATTATAGGAGTACCTACTTCTCGTCATCAACTCATCCGGAAGACACCCAGTATTGGACACAGGCTTTCCCATGTTCCCTTGCACGATCCTGAGTCACATACATTCAGTGCAGCGGCTTCCTGTAGATCGTTAGTCCAGTTTGTGGCTTTGGAAGTAAAGTTTTCGAGTTCCGACAACGCGCATCGGAAGACGTAGCGTAGGAACGCTACCCACGTGGTGGATCGATGACCTGGTGAAGGTTTCGGGAGCCGTTGTTGGAACAATCTTTGTGGAAATCATTGGGGAAGGCCCTTCTTAGTAGTGCTCGTCTTTCGGGTGAATGACAATGATGGCTTTGAAATACCGCTTATGGGAGAAAACTGCTAGCTTTAACCGGTTCTGTGAAGAATACACTGCGTTGTTCATGTTATACCTATTAATTTCAAAAACTGGCAACACTTCGGCACAGCAATTATTGGGACAGGGCGGGTGACAATCAAATAATGTATTCATATATCTTCCTAACCTAACGGCTCGAATTACACCATTTTATAGGTTAGTGCTGTGATGTTGTCGATATTTTTATGTAAACTATCGATAGTCGATATTGCAAATAATTTGAAGTATAAAGTTGATAGCTTTTTTGTAAGAAGTAAATAACTAATATTATAAACGCGAAAGTATGGATATTTGTTTGTTTGTTCTACACTACACCTATACGGCTGAACGGACTGAAATGAAATGTGATTTGGCTGAAATTTAGCCGGACTTTTTAATTTCACTGATTTGGGTATATATAAAATAAAATGTAATGTATGTACGTTTCTTAGGCTGAGCCTGTAGCCCAAACGACTTGATGGATTTTGGAGTGCTTAATTTATGATGATTACCTAAGTGTCATAGGATACGTTTTAACTAGTGGGGTTTTTATTTTTGATGAAATTTGTTAATAGGTTATTCAGTACATAGCATAGCCTCTGTTACCTTATTAATTGTAGTATTAATTCCATAACTTTCCATTTTTCCGCAAGTAGTTAACTTTTTTTATTAGTTATTTTAACAAACAATCTTCTTGGATAGTCGTTCTTTTGGATTCAATTTTTTCCGGAATATTACCCAACGAAGATTTTTTTATCGAAATTTTATTATTTACAGTTCACCCCATCCCTCGCACGGTCCTGTCCCATTATAATAGGCGTTTTGTTTACAATGCCAACCGACTGAGGAGGGGATCCGTGGACAGCTAAACAAATGTACACTCTTCGAACAACGATAAAACCACTCTCTCTCCAACGAAATAAAACCCATTTCCCTTTGTTTTACCTAACACTTTTGCGTAACCAAACACTCAGGTTGAAAGGTTGTAACAACGATTTGCGGTTACTGCAAAATGGACCGTAAAAAGTAAAGAGCAAAGTTGACACTCGAGTATTTAGTTCCGGTTAGTTGCGACGATAGTGATGTCTCTAGGGAGGGGTACAAAAGATCGATAACGCGAAATTGTATTTCTGTCACATCAAT
Organism: Coleophora flavipennella; assembly: GCA_947284805.1. Taxonomy (NCBI): domain Eukaryota; kingdom Metazoa; phylum Arthropoda; class Insecta; order Lepidoptera; family Coleophoridae; genus Coleophora; species Coleophora flavipennella. The sequence goes on from OX369253.1 coordinate 5,264,606, forward strand.
GCGTTGTCGTGGAGTTAAATTTTTTAACGTTAGAGAAAATATGTAAAGAGAAAAAAGATTGGGTTGTACGCATAAAAATTGAATGGTTAGTCTGCCATTTGATATTTTATTGTTTTGTATGACAAGGAACATTATTTTTGTTCATTGTGCATTAGCTATGATGGAATATGTACATGTACGCGTTTATTCCGTGAGAGTGCATAGGTTGAAAGTGGGATAAAACACGCATATTTTACTTTATTTTATTTACAGCATAAGTTGAGAATCAATCATTACACCATTTTGGTAAATAGAAAGATGTTGGTAATTAATTACCCAGAAACCCAGCTGGTGATTGCAAATTGCATTTACAAAATTGAAAGAGTTTTGTTCGGAATTTTGTTTGAATCTTGAAATTGATTACTTGAACTTGACAAATCGATCATCTGAGTAACTCCGCGGCAAACTCCGCGAGTTTGCCAGGCTGACTACAGGCTAGTATGGGCTAGTACATACGCTGCCGGTGGCGCATCGTGCGACATCATACATAGGTTACTAGATAAATTTTGCAAAACGACTTTATTTTTTAAAATCGCTCAAAGTTATTTCCGTTACAGTTAATACATTTAGTCATGCGTAAAAACCAATCATCAAAAATATCTATCCATTTGTTTTCTGGAAGTACAGCACACTCATGATTCCAAGCTCTCAAAAGTTCCTCGTCGCTGGTAAATTTCCGCCCTTTCAGCTTATCTTTGATAATAGGAATTAAAGCAAAGTCACAAGGGGCTAGGTCGGGGCTGTATGGTGGATGCTCAACCATTTTTATCCTAGCAGTTGTCAAAAAATTTACTGTGAGAGCCGCTCGATGTGCCGGAGCGTTATCATGGTGAAAATGCCAAGTACCGAGTCTGGAGTTGGGACGCATTTCCTTAACTTTATCAAGCACCTGAGGTAAACATTCATTAGTGTACCAGTTAGCTGTTACAGTACGCTGACTGTCCAGAACTACTCGATCGATTGTAACACGGCTAGTCAAAAATACAGCTATCATCTTCTTTTTTACAGATTTTGATTTGCGGGGTTGTGTTGGCGTAGGCTCATTTTCAAAGAGCCAAACTTTATTTTTACTTTTAGATGGCACATCATAATAATATAGCCAAGTTTCATCACCAGTGACAATGCTGTTAACATAAGCACTTGACACGTTTTCAAATTTTTTTATCATTTTTTTACACCATTATACACGACAGTCCTTTTGCTCCTCCGTTAGGTCGTGAGGTACCCATAGAGTGAAAACTTTTCTTACTCCAAGAATTTCGTGCAAAATTTTGTGAACACTTGGTGCACTGATGCCCAGGGATTCTTCTATTTGCCTATAAGTCATTCGACCATCAACTCTTAACATTTCTTCTATTTTGGCAACGTTATCTGGAGTACACACGTCACTGGGTCGTCCCGATCTTGGTGCATCAGAAACTTCGAAATTTCCACGTTTAAACTCACAATACCAACGATAAACAGTTGTACGATAAGGGCAGTTTTGTTTGAATACAGATTGCATTTCCTTAAGACAGTCATCTAACGACAGACCCCTCTCAAAGTTGTAACGAATTACAACTTGTAAGTCGTCTGTAGACCACGCCGACATCTTTAAATATTAAATCAATTTTTTTAATAAAAAAACAATAAAAAAAGAATTTTTTTTCCCGCCAAACTTTGTCTATAGAAATATAGTTTTAAAATATATATATGATATGCCACCTCTTTGTTTCATATTTGTGTATTGCAAAACTTATCTAGTAACCTAGTAGGGGTTGCGCTACTGTAAACCATATCGTAATACTGTGCTCGGGTGGAATGCGGCTACCCCGCCCGCCTTAGTTCGCAGCATTTTTGTTGACAGTAATTTTCAATATATATTTTATAATTTTTAAATTTATTCTTACCCGACTGCGTCAAAAGGAGAGTTTTTCGAGTGTATGTATGTTTATTTATTTCTTTGACACGACATGTAGCCTAAACGGCTTGATGGATTTTGGAGTGCGAGGTGTAGTTAGAGTCGTTTTAATCCCGTGAGCGACATAGGATACATTTTACCCGTCTAGCCCAAAAAAGGGGTTATTTTTTTATGCAGTCGGGTTTTTAATTTTAAATTAGTTCTTATTTTTTGTTATCTCTTAAAATTTTTAGTGTGTTGTTGTGCAAATAGGTTCCCTACTCTCTGGCAATAGACAACACTTGAAACTAGTTGGTTGAATAAAATAAAATAGTCGGTTGAATAAAATAAAATAGTCGGATGAATAAAATAAAATAAATAGCAAGATGATTTCAATTTCAAAACACAAAAGTGCTTTAAGGAGTAATTTTGAAATATCGACATTTGATATAATTTCCAAGCAATATGTGTATGTATTATAAAGAAAACGTATCCCGTGGCACCAATTTTAAAAATTATAACACATCAAACTTGTGGTTTCACATGAAGAGGTACCATCCAAGTGAATTGGACACTTCTTCAGCGTCGAAAACAAGTATCCAGAAAATAAAATTCTATCCAAGTGAATTGAACACCGCTTCAGCGTTGAAAATAACTATCCAGAAAATAAAATTCTGTCCAAGTGAATTGAACACCGCTTCAGCGTCGAAAATAACTATCCAGAAAATAAAATTATATCCAAGTGCATTGGACCCTACTTCAGCGTCGAAAACAACTATCCAGAAAATAAAATTCTATCCAAGTGAATTGAACACCACTTCAGCGTCGAAAATAACTATCCAGAAAATAAAATTCTGTCCAAGTGAATTGAACACCGCTTCAGCGTCGAAAATAACTATCCAGAAAATAAAATTATATCCAAGTGCATTGGACCCTACTTCAGCGTCGAAAACAACTATCCAGAAAATAAAATTCTATCCAAGTGAATTGAACACCACTTCAGCGTCGAAAATAAGTATCCAGAAAATAAAATTCTGTCCAAGTGAATTGAACACCGCTTCAGCGTCGAAAATAACTATCCAGAAAATAAAATTATATCCAAGTGCATTGGACCCTACTTCAGCGTCGAAAACAACTATCCAGAAAATAAAATTCTATCCAAGTGAATTGAACACCACTTCAGCGTCGAAAATAAGTATCCAGAAAATAAAATTCTGTCCAAGTGAATTGAACACCGCTTCAGCGTCGAAAATAACTATCCAGAAAATAAAATTATATCCAAGTGCATTGGACCCTACTTCAGCGTCGAAAACAACTATCCAGAAAATAAAATTCTATCCAAGTGAATTGAACACCACTTCAGCGTCGAAAATAAGTATCCAGAAAATAAAATTCTGTCCAAGTGAATTGAACACCGCTTCAGCGTCGAAAATAACTATCCAGAAAATAAAATTATATCCAAGTGCATTGGACCCTACTTCAGCGTCGAAAACAACTATCCAGAAAATAAAATTCTATCCAAGTGAATTGAACACCACTTCAGCGTCGAAAATAAGTATCCAGAAAATAAAATTCTGTCCAAGTGAATTGAACACCGCTTCAGCGTCGAAAATAACTATCCAGAAAATAAAATTATATCCAAGTGCATTGGACCCTACTTCAGCGTCGAAAACAACTATCCAGAAAATAAAATTCTATCCAAGTGAATTGAACACCACTTCAGCGTCGAAAATAAGTATCCAGAAAATAAAATTCTGTCCAAGTGAATTGAACACCGCTTCAGCGTCGAAAATAACTATCCAGAAAATAAAATTATATCCAAGTGCATTGGACCCTACTTCAGCGTCGAAAACAACTATCCAGAAAATAAAATTCTATCCAAGTGAATTGAACACCACTTCAGCGTCGAAAATAACTATCCAGAAAATAAAATCCTGTCCAAGTGAATTGAACACCGCTTCAACGTCGAAAATAACTATCCAGAAAATAAAATTATATCCAAGTGCATTGGACCCTACTTCAGCGTCGAAAACAACTATCCAGAAAATAAAATTCTATCCAAGTGAATTGAACACCACTTCAGCGTCGAAAATAACTATCCAGAAAATAAAATTCTGTCCAAGTGAATTGAACACCGCTTCAGCGTCGAAAATAACTATCCAGAAAATAAAATTATATCCAAGTGCATTGGACCCTACTTCAGCGTCGAAAACAACTATCCAGAAAATAAAATTCTATCCAAGTGAATTGAACACCACTTCAGCGTCGAAAATAAGTATCCAGAAAATAAAATTCTGTCCAAGTGAATTGAACACCGCTTCAGCGTCGAAAATAACTATCCAGAAAATAAAATTATATCCAAGTGCATTGGACCCTACTTCAGCGTCGAAAACAACTATCCAGAAAATAAAATTCTATCCAAGTGAATTGAACACCGCTTCAGCGTCGAAATTAACTATCCAGAAAATAAAATTCTATCCAAGTGCATTGATTGGACCCTACTTCAGCGTCGAAAACAACTATCAAGAAAATAAAATTCTATCCAAGTGCATTGGACCCTACTTCAGCGTCGAAAACAACTATCCAGAAAATAAAATTCTGTCCAATGCATTGGACCCTACTTCAGCGTCGAAAACAATTATCCAGAAATAAAGTATCTAAAAAAACAAAATTATATCCAAGTGAATTCCTACTTCAGCGCAGCTTCGAAAACAACTATCCAGAAAATAAAATTATATCCAAGTGCATTGGACCCTACTTCAGCGTCGAAAACAACTATCCAGAAAATAAAATTATATCCAAGTGAATTGAACACCGCTGCAGCGTCGAAAATAACTATCCAGAAAATAAAATTATATCCAAGTGTATTGGACCCTACTTCAGCGTCAAAAACAACTATCCAGAAAATAAAATTCTATCCAATGCATTGGAACCTACTTCAGCGTCGAAAACAACTATCAAGAAAATAAAATTCTATCCAAGTGCATTGGACCCTACTTCAGCGTCGAAAACAACTATCCAGAAAATAAAATTCTATCCAAGTGAATTGAACACCGCTTCAGCGTCGAAAATAACTATCCAGAAAATAAAATTATATCCAAGTGCATTGGACCCTACTTCAGCGTCGAAAACAACTATCCAGAAAATAAAATTCTATCCAAGTGAATTGAACACCGCTTCAGCGTCGAAATTAACTATCCAAAAAATATAATTTTATCCAAGTGCATTGGTTCCTACTTCAGCGTCTAAAACAACTATCCAGAAAATAAAATTCTATCCAAGTGCATTGAACACCGCTGCAGCGTCGAAAATAACTATCCAGAAAATAAAATTCTATCCAAGTGCATTGGACCCTACTTCAGCGTCGAAAACAACTATCCAGAAAATAAAATTCTATCCAAGTGAATTGAACACCGCTTCAGCGTCGAAAATAACTATCCAGAAAATAAAATTCTATCCAAGTGCATTGGACCCTACTTCAGCGTCGAAAACAACTATCCAGAAAATAAAATTCTATCCAAGTGCATTGGACCCTACTTCAGCGTCGAAAACAACTATCCAGAAAATAAAATTCTATCCAAGTGCATTGGACCCTACTTCAGCGTCGAAAACAACTATCCAGAAAATAAAATTCTATCCAAGTGCATTGGACCCTACTTCAGCGTCGAAAACAACTATCCAGATAATAAAATTCACTAAGAGTATTCTAAGTTAAAATATTGTTTAAAATTTCACTAGTGACATTACAATAACACTAAGCGAAGTGAAAAACACTAAATAAATGGATGTTAGGTTCGGTCAGGTTTGATTGCTGTAACGCAAGGCTTTCTCCCCCCCCCCCTGGGTAGTAGAATGCTTCGCAGCAGAAGAAATCATCGGTTTTATTCGGAGGTACAAGAACAGGCCGTGATATTGTGATCCGATTCACAATTTACCGTTATATCATAATCTACCTAGTGAGATTGTAATATCGCGGTTTTCACAATATCCCGGTGACATATATATGCATCCCTAATGTTAAGCTTGTAACAACTTTTTCTATTACGATGAACATATAAAGCGATCGGCCTGATTGTATAATCTAGGTAACACCATGCTATCGAGTCCAAACTTTAAATGCAGTTGTTTCCGCACAACCTCCCAGCGCTCGTCGGCTAAAACCAAAAACGTGTGTTTCAATTCCGGGAGTTAGTGCCTGCGGGGATAGGGACGTGTTTGAGGGGGGAGGGGGGAGGGGCTGCGCTGGACCACGCCAATTTGGAACTCAATTTAACTGCGGTGGCCAGAGTAGGGCGGGAACAGAGACGTATTCAGAAAGCGAGGAAGACATATGTATTTTATAGTATTTTATATTGTAGGCGGTCTTATTGCTTTTAGCAATAAGGCAGCCTACTGTACACTGTATAACGAAATTGTTTTTGGTGTACTATAAGTGTAAATAAATAAATAAATATTTTGCTTCCCGTGCAACGTCTTCTTCTAGGTCAAGATTGTGCTTTATAAAACGGTTGTAACGACTAGCGTAGTTTTTTTTAAATTGGTAAGCCCTTGCCATCATCCCACTTGATGGTAAGTGACGATGATGCCGAAGATGGAAGCGGGCTTACCAAGATTGGAAAACGCAAAATTACCAACGCAATGGGAAACTGGCTATCTTATCTTCAAGCCGGCATTGATTTTTGGCGGCAAGACTTAGATAAGATGATGGCAGCTAGCCAGGCGGGCTTAAAAAATACCCTTCCACCAACCAAACCGAGTCTTACAAAGTTAGACTCCGCCGGGAATCGAACCCGCGACCTCCTGATATGAAGCTTAATATGTTCTTTGCCATTAAGCTACGGAAATGGTTGCGTTGAAGTTACCGTTACCTGAAGTAAGGTCATTAAATGGATGGATGGGTTTGACTTTAAATAGCATTTTCTTGAAAGTTTCCGTGATTTACAAGACATTTTAAGTCGTTGCTATTATAGATGGCAGTCTCTAATCCCTGTCGGATACTCAATAGGCGGCTTGAAAAACTTCTGACAGTGGCAAAGAATATATATTAGTACTAACATACAGTATCCGGACACTCCCTGCCGCTGAGGAAGGTGGAAGCACGTGATCTGAAGGTTATGCTCGCTCCATACGTGCCGCTACTACTTTATACTGTGTACCAGCGGGTGGTAAGTGTACACCGCCGGCTATAAACGCCCTTAGGGTTACAGTATTGTGACTATTCGCAGTCTCAAACCATCAATGATTAATTACTTTAGGAGTCACCAGTCGGCCTTTGGGGCAGTAAAGTTCTCGAGTGGCGACCGCGCACCGGATAACGTAGGGTATTAGGCAGTACTCCCACTCGGTGACCCGGCGACCTGGTGAAGGTCGCGGGAAGCCGCTGGATGCGGGCAGCGCGGGACCGTTCGTTGTGGAAATCCTTGGAGGAGGCCTATGTCCAGCAGTGGACGTCCTTCGGCTGATATAATGATGATGGTGAGTCATGAGTGCTTTGCAGACAGTCAAGGACCAAGGTAGAATGCATCGTATGCCAATGATCTTGTCGACTATCGCGCCCTACCCGCCGGAAGCAAGCAGCTTGTGCTTGGCGGCTGGTAGGCGAGCAGTGTTGCCAACCTAGTCGGACCTGGCATAAAAGATCCTGCCCACTATTAGTATGTAAACTGAGATCACTTTTTAGGGTTCCGTACCCAAAGGGTAAATCGTGACCCTATTACTAAGACTGCGCTGTCTGTCCGTCTGTCACCAGGCGTATTTCATGAGCCGTGATAGCTAGACAGTTGAAATTTTCACAGATGGATGTACTTCTGTTGCCGCTACAACAACAAATACTAAAAATTAGAAAGAGTGAAAATCTCCATCCAAAAAACTAGGTTATTTTAAACGTGAAGAAACTAGCGCCATCTATTATGATGGTACGTAAACCTTTGTGCGCGGTTCTGACTCGCACTTTACCGTTTTTTTTATATGTGTGTGATTTCTTAGCCAATTGTGGACTGATTTTAATTTTTAATAAATCTTTTTTTATTGACAGGACATCTCTCCAGGATAGTATCAAAATCGTTTGAGTACTTTTTAGGGTTCCGTACCCAAAGGGTAAATCGTGACCCTATTACTAAGACTGCGCTGTCTGTCCGTATGTCACCAGGCGTATTTCATGAGCCGTGATAGCTAGACAGCTGAAATTTTTACAGATCGTGTATTTCTGTTGCCGCTATAACAGCATATACTAAAAATTAAAAAAGTGAAGTAAAAGGGGGTCTCCATACAAAAACGTGAAGAAACTAGCAACTTCTGACTCGCACTTGGCCGGTTTTTTTTGAAAATTACCAAAAAAAAAATCGTAGCAAAATTTTACTTAATGGTTGTGATGAATGTCGTTTTTCTACCGTGTTTGGCGTTGTTTTTGGTTCATATCTCTTTTAATTTTCGCAACGAAGTTTCTTAGTTATACCGCAATAGACCTGGAACAACTGTAAGCCCTATATAAATGTAAATTTTAAACAAAAGTTGCAAAAACAGCAACACGAGCCGCACTGTGGGAGATCCCGCCAATTTCAAACTCGATTTAACTGTGCCCCGCCCAGAGCACTGAGGAAACAGAGGCTTCCAACTGGGTCTAGATTCTTTGTAGTCGCCACTCAATCGAAAATACATTCGCATACTGCAAAAATGAAATTTAAAAAAAAAAACGGCCTAGTGTGAGTCAGAACCGCACACATAGGGCGCTAGTACAAAGGGTTCGGTACCATCATACTAGATGGCGCTAGATTCTACACGTTTAAAAAAAAACACGTTTTTTGTTTGGAGACTTTAACTTTTTATAATTTTTAGTATTTGTTGTTATAGCTGCAACAGAAATACCTCATCTGTGAAAATTTTAACTGTTTAGCTATCACTGTTCATGAAATACTGTCTGGTGACAGACGAACGGACGGACGGACAGTGAAATCTTAGTAATAGGGTCCCGTTTTTTCCCTTTGGGTACGGAACCCTAAAACCCCCGACCCAATTTCAGCCAAATCAGGGCAACTTCACTTTCGACAGCCATTTTTTTCCGCCATTCAGTTTTAATTTGGCACCTAAAATCTGCCCAGGGCGTACATTTTTTAAGTTAAATCACCACCCCTCTACCACTAGCCGTATTGATGAACTGTTAATCTAGCTTTCAAATAAAAAAACTGCATTCAAATCGGTCCACTCGTTTAAGAGCTACGATGCCAAAGAAAGACAGATACACACGTTAAACTATTTGCGTATAAAATTTTACTCTTACCACTGACTCACTCAATAAAAGCGCGGTGCCGAAATTGTGCTAATCTACGAGTATATCCCTGCCGACGGGACGCTGTCATTTGTTTTTCAACGGACGCCTTAGACCTATACTACTCGTAGTATCTACCTTCATATTCTTTAAACTCTTATTAACGATTTTTTTATTTGGTCAGTTCCATAAATAGAGTGACCACCTGAAGGTAGCATTTGGATCTTGGCGACGGCAACGGGGACCACGACCAGACGACCAAGGTCGCATCATCGCATGTCGCTCGGCGATTCCTGGCGTACGAGTCTAGGGAAGAAATCGCCGCGACCCATATACAATACTTAATTGTGCTTATGAGGTTTCGGGTTAATTAATATAAATTAGTAAGAGCGTCGTTGGCGTAATGGCAAGGGCCGCTACCTCCTGTCCGGGAGGTCGTGGTTCGAATCCTGCCACGTACCAATGTGTTTTCGAAATTCGATTTCATTTGTATACGCTCTTACGGTGAAAGAAAACATCGCGAGGAAACCTGCACACACGCCTGTGATGAAACTCGAAGGTTGTGTGTGAATTTGACCAACCCGCACTGGGCCCGCGTGGTCGACTAAGGCCCGATCGCCCTAATTCAGAAAAGGCTCGAGCCCCTCGGCAGGCCCCTGTCACTCGGCCGAGACTGCAAGATAAGTACCTACACAATGGCGCGGCCTACAGGCCACGCTCGTGAGTCGGTTGTCAACTCTTGCAAAAAACGGAGCGATTATCAAGCGAGCGAACGCGCAAGTTGAAACATGTTCGTCGCGCGGTCTCACAACCCTGCCGGTTGATCAGTAATGCGACAACACTAGACCGGCCAGCGCAAAAGAATCTCTCACGCGCAGTGATTTGGTTCATTCTTGCGTAAAAGCGCAATTGTTATCGGTGTATGTATAGGTATGTTGAAGTTAAACTGGAGTTGCGAACTAGACTGTTCTTTATTACCGCGTAGCGAGAGTTGCTATTTATTTAAAGCGTCATTGCGAGTACTTCATCTGTACTTGTACTATTATTATCATCTGTGCCCTCGGTGGGGACATATTTGAGCTGATATTATGATGAATATAACTTAGTAGTCCTCAATTCCTGACTCACTCACCGACTCATTAACGCCCAGCACAAACCGTTGAACCTAGAAAGCTGAAATTTTGAACATGATAATAAGGATAATAAGGATGAAAACAATGAAAGAGGCCCATTTTTCCGAAATTCATAAGATATAAAGAATAAAACGTCGCGTGCACCCACTGGGTACAAATAACCTTGAACAATCATTTTCAATGCCATGACAATTTATAACCTCTGTTATATCGCCTCATAACATTGAGTCATTCTTAGAAGTGCGCGTTGAATGCCCCTCTTTCAAAATGATTCTAGGATTAGATTAATCTACGATTGCATTTATGAGTGAACTCCTCTGTTGTCCTAACTACTCTGTGCGCGCTGTGTGAAAGAGTTGTTTCAAATTTTTATTAAAACGTGTCAGATTAATGACCCTTTGTTCTGGGCCCTGGTCTGTCTGTCTGCAGTGAGTCTACGAACTACGGCAAAAGTAAAAAAAGTAGGGTTATGATATGAAGCTCACAGGCATGTATGGCAGTAATAGTACATTATCACACCCCGAACACTGCATACAACCAATACAAGTATATATATTAGTACTAACATACAGTATGGACACTCCCTGCCGCTCTCTAGATTGCGACCTCACCCCCTCGTCACCCAGATTGATACAGATTGGTTACAGAACGTATAGGATTTCGCCGCCATTTTGTTTGTTCCGTCATTCTTGTTTTGAAATGTCATTTCTGGCCCGTTGTATGAAGTGATTGATTGTTGTTGCTCCCTGTTGTTGCTGTTGTTGCTCCCTTGATTGTACGAAATCTGTCACGTTTATAATAATAATAGGGTAAACTCTATATAGCGACACTCAAGGCACCAGGCATTTTGTGACGTTTTTGAGATTTTTCGTTATACAGAGAGAAATTAGAGTCAAAGTCAACCAACTGGAGCCAGAAAATTTAGACGTTTCAAAGAGTGAATCGTTATATCGAGTGACGTTTTACAGAGTTTACACTGTATTTTTAGCAAGACATAGGCACACCTTGGACACTTTATTCAACAGACGAGCATCGACATTTCTAAAAGCAAATGCCGGAACATACCTCCAAATCACGGCCAAATACTTTACGTTCGAGAACTAATCTGTATCAATCTGCGCAACGACGGTAAGGTCAGAATCTAGAGAGCGGCAGTGAATGTCCATACTGTATGTTAGTATAATTTTTATTTTTATTTATTAAGACAACCAACAGCTACTTAATTACACAGCGTTAAAAAGGAAAGGTAACAGATCATGAGCAATTTACAGGTTTCCCTAAATTACTTTTACATATTGTGTAAAATGTACATAGTCTGCCAAAGTCTTTAAAAACGTGTCCTCCTGGCGATTCTAAACTGTGTTAACTACAAAATTGAAATCACCTATGGCCTCTCTATTTTCAAGCGACTTCCAAAAAGGAGGAGGTTCTCAATTCGTCTGTATGTTTTTTTTTTTTTTTTTTTTTTATGTTTGTTACCTCAGAACTTTTGACTGGGTGAACCGATTTTTATGATTCTTTTTTTATTTGAAAGCTATTGCTTTCCGTGTGGTCCCATATAAATTTTATCAAAATCGGTGTAGTACTTTAGTAGAAAATTAACAAAAACGAAAAATAATAATGCAAAAATGTACTAATTTGTTGCGATGGAAGTCGGTTTTTTAACGTGTTTAGCGTTTTCAATTATAATTTATGAGCACTTCTTCGTATCCTCAGCCATCATCTTTTAAGGTCTTGATACGACACGACAGCAGCTTTTATTCGCTCTATGTAGTTTCGCCTTGGTCTTCTTCTGCCTCTTCATCCCACTATGTGTTAACTGGGGGTTCTACTCGCCATGCTGAACAACTTTCCACAAACAATTCACAAAAAAAATTGGATCCTCCATACGAAAATGCGCAAAATTGATCGATCAGCTGATCGATTTGTATGAAAAGTTAAAAATTACTTTGTGAAGGAAAAACATCGTAAGGAAACCTGCTCATGTGTAAGAAGGTCGCGTTGCTTTTTTTGACGTTTCAAAGAGTGATTCGTTATATCGAGTGACGTTTTACAGAGTTTATATATATATTAGGAAAAAATGTCACAGGATATAACATAAAATAAAAACAATTAAATAAAAAAATTTGAAATTTCACAGTAAAATATAAAATTTACTTTTTACAAGCTATTATTTAACTTGCCCTGTTAATTAGTTTTGGCCAAATCTTGGAAGCTAAATTAGAACCACTTCCTGACGTTCGATTGAGTTGAAATATTGCATACACGTTTAGTTTGGATGACAATGCATGGTTAGCTAAGTGACGTCATTCTAAATCCAATATGGAGGACTCCGAAAGATGGCGGACCAGTTATTTTTTATTCACCGCCATGATATGGGTATCAAATAAAGAGGTTTGCTGAGAAGAACACGAAATAATTAAAATTCTTGTACCCAAAAGCTGTTCAGTTTTTCGAAAATTAAATAAACTATAATTTTAAAAATTATTCATATAAATTAACGGCCTAATTTAGGTAATCTTTATCGGCTTCCCTTCGTCCTTCCAATATTAATGGGCCGTAAATGAGCCTGGACCATAATGTCAAATTATATAATGTATTAGTACTAACATACAGTATAGACACTCCCTGCCGCTCCCTAGATTCCGACCTCACCCCCTCGTCAACCAAATTGATACAGATTGGTTACAGTTTGGTTCTCGAACGTATAGGATTTCGCCGCCATTTTGTTTGTTCCGTCATTTCTTTTTTTGAAATGACATTTCTGGCCCGTTGTATGAAGTGTCCGTCCAGGTGTGCCTATAGGTAATTATGAACACAAATTTATAAAATATATTCATAAATTGTTTTGTCTTGTTTCAGGTAAACGTTTTACTCAATTTGTCCTCATCAGCCAGCCTCTGTCTAGACATGGAGCATGTGGTCCTGGAATTACAAATTGGATAAGTTATTTATTACTAAACTATCTACATGCTACTTATCTCCTTGATTCTGTTCTGTCTTGATTTGGAACGTGCCCTTGGGAATCCTAGTGGCCATATGACCCCTACATTACCTTAAAAAAAAACCGGCCAAGTGCGAGTCAGAACCGCACTCAAAGGGTTCCGTACCATCATACTAGATGGCGCTAGTTTCTTCACGTTTCAAATAAAATACGTTTTCAGTATTTCTTATTATTTCCGTTTTTTAGTATTTGCCGTTATAGCGGAAACAGAAATACATCATCTGTGAAAACTTCAACTGTCACGGTTCATGAAATACAGCCTGGTGACAGACGGACAGTGAAGTCTTAGTAATAGGGTCCCATTTTTACCCTTTGGGTACGGAACCCTAAAAATTAAAAACCGGCCAGGTGCGTTCGGATTCGTGCAGCGAGTGATATTCATTTCCATGTAAAGGACATCAACGAGAGTGACAGTGAAAAATGTGCTTTTTCTTTCAGTATTGGAACCTTAGCGGGAGTCGGACGCACACTTAGCCAGTTTTTATTCATTTTTGATATATTTTCTATTGTTTGACCATTAATCACACTAAGTTTGACGCTAGTATTTATTACCGATTTTACGATACAGCAAAACAAAAAAAAAACCTTAAAAAACAACTTGAAAATTAACTCAGGCAAAATTTCAATATTTCTCAGATATCTTCTGAATTATAATTGTTTGTTAAAATTAAAAAAATCATGATTGTTTAAAAAAAAGTAATATTCTGTGCTCAGAAATCAAAGTCTCGTTGTTCCGGATGTGACGTAGTAAATTCTGAACTGAATGCCCTAACCAGAGCCCGAACAAAGAAGTACAATCGACTTCAAAAGTTACAGAATGCCTTAAAAGAAACCCTTTAAGGCGGTAATATTACAGATTTTCGTTATTTTTGACGTCAATTACTTCTAAACGATAGAAAACCCAAGGTTTAAAAAAATACCCTTATTGTTGATGATGCTCCTTAAAGTCGAAAGCTATTAGAAACACGATTGAGCAGTTTTGGCTCATGGAAAAAAATCCCAAAGATAGGTCTACACCGTTAGTTTTATCTCTAGTTATGTATGACTAATATTATGTAGTATAAATTTTAAAAAATATACAACAATATTTGTTATGATAATACAAAGTGAGTAATGTTATTTAAGCGTCGGTGGCTCAACCGGTAACGACTCGGTCCATCTAACCAGAGGTACCGGGTTCAAATCTGGACGGCCAATGAGTTTTTCAAAAACTTACGTACATATACTTACCGATTGCTTTAACGGTAAAGGAAAAACATCGTGAGGAAACCTGCACACACCTGCGAAGAAACTCGAAGGTTGTGTGTGAAGTCGACCAACCCGCACTGGGCCCGCGTGGTCGACTAAGGCCTGATCGCCCTAATTCAGGGTAGGCTCGAGCCCCTCGGTGGGGACGTAAATGAGCTGATAAGAAGAATGTTATTATTTTTTATACTTTCATTATAGTTTTTGATTGAAACGAAAAACGATTGAAAAAGTGTGGTTATTTTCTTTACTCTTTACATTTAAAAACTAACAGTCGGACTGAGGCTTAGTAAGGCGCTACGCAGACGATGTACTTTTTGTCCAGCGGACAGAAATGACCGCTACTTAGAACGTATGGAAATCTACTTTTTGTCCTGTGTGTGCGTTATTGCATAGATTTCCATACGTTTTATCGTCGCGGACAAGTTGGACATTTCTGTCCGTTGTTTAAAAAGTCCATCGTCTGCGCTGCGCCTAATATGCATTATATGCTCTTTGGGTACGGTACCTAACCTTAAAAAACTAAAACCCGACTACGGAAAAGTATGAAAACAAGAGTTTCCCGTCTGAAATCATAGCCTTTATTTTTCCCATTATCTGGGGAAATTACACGGCTATTAAGCAGTGATCGCAACGTAACCCTATCAAAAACAAAACCCTCCTTATAGGGTTCCGTACGCAAAGGGTAAAAAGGGGTCTGTCTGTCCGTCTGTCATCTGGTTGTATTACATAATCCGTGATAGCTAGACTGTTGAAATTTTCACAGATGATGTGTTTCTGTTGCCGCTATAACATCAAATAATCAACATGAAATAATAATTATGAACAAAAAAAAAAGACTTCAAACAGGAAACTAAGGTTCCCCTCGATTTCTCTGGCATGACATCATCAGATCCTGGTTTCCTTATCATGGTACCACCCTTGGGATGTCTCCTTTCCAACAAAAAAAGATTCATCAAAATCGGTTCATAAATGAAGAAGCTATCCGCGAACACAAATAAATATACGGTCGAATTGAGAAACCTCCTCCTTTTTTGAATTCGGTTAATAAAATTAAAAATTAAAGAGAGCCCCATACATGAAACGTGATTCTTTTTCTCGTACGATGGCACGGAACCCTTTGTGAGCGAGTTCGACTCGTACTTGGCCGGTTATCGTTATAATCGTAGCTCAGTGCGATTTGCGTGGTTGGGTCTGACCAGAAGCACGGTCGTTACCCGGATGGGTTTGATTGTCTCTATGACAATTATCTTGACAGTTTCTGTGTTTCGCAAAGGACTTTAAGTCGTTGCTGCCAGTTGCTATCACTAGTTGGAAGACGTTATTGTCAGAATCGTTATAGGCAGCTTAAAAACTTCTGACAGTCATGGGGTTTGCCACTAACCCTTAAGGGCCGCCAGGAGGCTCGAGTTTCCATACAAACGTAGTTCCGTTTTAATACAAAAACTACAAGCCAGATTGAATCCATACTTTGCAAATATATTGAGGAGACACATATCAATGTTTGTAATTAGTAGTCGATGTACTAATATAAAACAGAAAAAAAATTAGAGCAGTTTCAATCTCAGTACAAATCTAATTTAAGCCTTCGTTTAGTTACGTTAAAATGTACTACGATGACCTTAACCTCCCGTGTGTGGGGTGTGGGGTACGGTATATGAAATACGGCCCGCTGACAAACAGACGGCAGGACAGCAGAGGCTTAGTAATAGGGTCCCGTAGGCATCCTTTAGCTTCGGTCGCAAGGGCAAGGGCCGCTACCTCCTAGCCGGGAGGTCGTGGTTCGAGTCCTGCCACGTACCAATCATCATCATAATCATCATATCAGCCGAAAATCGTCCACTGCTGGACAAAGGCCTCCCCCAAGGATTTCCACGACGACCGGTCCTGCGCTGCCCGCATCCATCGGCTTCCCGCGATCTTCACCAGGTCGTCGGTCCACCGCGTGGGAGGCCTGCCTACGCTACGTTTTCCGGTGCGCGGTCGCCACTCAAGAACTTTACTGCCCATCGGCCATCTGTTCTACGAGCTATGTGCCCTGCCCACTGCCACTTCAGTACCACGTACCAATGTGTTTTCGAATTTCGATCTCATTATGTACGTTTATTCGACGTTCTTAACACGCGCTTAAAACATCGTGAGGAAACCTGCACACATCTGCGAAGAAACTCGAAGTTTGTGTGTGAAGTCGACCACCTCGCACTGGGCCCGCGTGGTCGACTAAGGCCCAATCGCACTAATTTAGGGCAGACTGAGGAACCCTAAAAACTGGCCAATCTTACTTATTCTATAAAGAACACTCTGTGCCATTTCGCATAATTTCCCCCAATAAACATATTATTACTTAACTTGTAAAGATGAAAGAAATAAGATGTTCAGCTTGATATAATTTCAGAACGAGATCGAGGGGCGAACGGGAGGGGGATGATTAAGGGGAGTGAAAATTATGAATTTGTGAATTATTCGTGAGCGCATCAAAATACTAATGTTGAGAAATAGCTCCCGCTCGGGGCACACCGAGTGGGTAATAAAAAAAAACACGTATCTAAACTGAGATGAACACCAACCCTTTGCAAGTTCGAAACACGCTGGAAAATAATTTATGTTATGAGATTAACAATCAAGTATTCACGTCAAAAAATTAAGCTGTATTTGTTGAGTTTGTGGCGGCAGCTGTCGGCTAGAACGCGCTATTTTATAAATATAAATAAAAATGTATCATGATAAACGTCACAACTAATTGTTTAGTTTATGTCTCGAAAGTCCCGGGAAATTTAGCTCGAGACATCTCGAGGCCCGAGACTTTCAAAACCTCGAGACCTGACAAACCCTACTTACAAGAGGTGTTCCAATTCGGTCGATTCTCTGTGAGGAAATGCCAAAGAGTTAACTCATCCGACTATGAGCGGTATTTTACATCTCCTTAAAGATAGAGCTAAAGAAGTTTTACTTCAGTCGTGTGGTCTAAAGAGCACAAGCGTTCGGCTTGTCACACGTTATCACGTAAAATTATCGTCCGTAAACCGACTATAGACAACATTGTTTTTTTTCTACGTTTGTTACGCGATATCTCTTCGCAGATTGTGAACTGATTTTTTATGATTCTTTTTTTATTCAATAGGGTATGCTGCCAGGTTAGTCCCCTATAAATTTTATCATAATCGTTGTAGTACTTGTTTAGAAAATTAGCAAAAACCAAAAAAAAAATTTACTTAGTGGTTGCGATGGAAGTCCTTTTTTAACGTGTTTAGCGTTCCCAAATGTTATTTTAGTAAATCTACGCTGCGCTCGGTGTACTAATGTCTTTATTTGAGTGAAATTAGTGTTAATCACCTTCGCTATATTAAAAGTCATATTTATTAATTACTTCCTGTGAATGATAGCCTAATAATAAGCCTTATATATCTATAGAAACTTTAAATTAAAGAAAATGAGAGCAATATATTTGTTTTCATCGCGATTGTGTTGAAAATATGAAATAAGCTATGCAACAAGTTTTTTTTTCACAGTGGGGAAAGATGAATAAAAGCTTATTTATATAAGAAACGGTATATAAGCCTTTAAAGATTGATCTCTTTCTATATAGCAAAACAAGAATGTACCTATCATAGAGTTTATATGGACCGTGTGTTTTATGTCGCCACATTTACTTATCGGATCTCTCTGTCTAATTAGAAGTTGAAAATGCTTATAATATCTTCGGTATTTCTTAGCCGATTTAAATTTTCATTTCACTTTTTGACATTGTTTTTACGGAATTTTCATATTTTGTTAAGAAATACGATAAAAAAGTTTCATGCATATACCCTATTGGCATAGTAAAAATAAATTTTACTATGCTATTGGTAATACTTTAAGCTCAGATGAGATACTAGTTACTTCTTTAAGTAACAAGTGTTGTATATAATTCAGTATCAAATCAATACTGGTTTATTTCCCGCAATTTTTCCCTTGCATTGTGATTTGGAATTGATATCCTTAGGTTTCGACTGTTTCTTGTTACGTTACGGTACCAACGTACTTGTGACTCCCCCCATCGGGGTATGGGTCTCTTCACAAACTCGAGAGGCATAGGCCTTAATACCTTCTGCACACTCAGGGGCCTAGTCTGGGTTGGGGACGATTGTAGGGCTATAGTGGCGAACTAAGGCGTCTGATCAATACAATACAATACTTCCTTTATTGATAAAATAACATTTTCTAAATCAATCTTATATAGTTTTCGAAAAACCTAAAAACATTTAGGTACAAGCTTTTAATATAGCATTGTCACGCGATATACATATGCATGCAAAATTTCAGCTTACTCGGAAACCGAGAAGTAGGTCAAATTTAACTTGCAAGATTTCACCCGAACAAACATACATAAATACATACATTGCAATTTAATTGAAAGCTTTTAATAACAAAACAATAATATTACGAGTAGTAGGTCCCATTGAGTTACATATCTAATTAATATTAAATCAGTACAATGTCAAAATTATAAATAAAAATAAAATTATTATCTATTATTTTATAAACAGAATAAGCTAAATAATACAATCACACTTTACACTAATATAAAGGCGAAAGTTTGTGAGTGTGTGAGTGGGTATGTTTGTTACTTCTTTACGCAAAAACTACTGAACGGATCTTGCTGAAATTTGATAGGTAGACAGATTAGGACCTGGATTAACACATTCTACTTTTTTCACGATCGTGAGCCGCTTGCGGCTCGCGCACTGCGCACCCTCGCAAAGTCTTAGAAACGTTGTCCACGCGGCTGAAGCCGCGGGAAAGAGCTAGTTATTCAAATAATTTATTGACCTTGTAGAGCGTCAGTTCGACAAGCCAACGTTTTAGTCTGACCTTAAATGTTTGCTTACTCGGAGCAGATGTAATGTCCTCGGGCAGTTTATTATAAATTTTAGGACCCAGGACATGAGGACATGAGACATCTGACTCGACTTCACGACTGCCATCTAGTGATTGCGTCCACGGCTTGACGTGTCCTGCGAAGGACGAATAACTTTCGTAAAACTTTACAGTTCAGTTGTGTAACTTTTAGGTACAGTTCAATTGTGCAACTTTTAGATACAGTTCAATTGTGCAACTTTTAGGAACAGTTCAGTTATGCAACTTTTAGGTACAGTTCAGTTGTGCAACTTTTAGGTACAGTTCAGTTGTGCAACTTTCAGGTACATTTCAGCTGTGCAACTTTTAGGTACAGATCAGTTGTGCAACTTTTAGGTACAGTTCAGTTGTGCAACTTTCAGGTACAGTTCAGTTGTGCAACTTTTAGGTACAGTTCAGTTGTGCAACTTTCAGGTACATCTCAGCTGTGCAACTTTTAGGTACAGTTCAGTTGTGCAACTTTTAGGTACAAGCTTAAAATTGAAAAGAATTTTAATTATTTCGTATTGTTCTCAGCGAACCCTTTTTCATTTGATAACCATATCATGGGGGTAGGATAACCAAAGTAACCTACATAGCTCTCAGAATTGCTAAACTTAAGTGGCAGCGGGCGGGGCACATAGCTCGTAGAACACCGCGACTCCCGTCCTGGAGGTCGTGTTTCGAATCCTGCCACGTACCAATGTGATTTAAAATTTAGATTTCATATTTACGTTTATCCGATGCTCTTACTGTGGAGGAAAAGATCGTGAGGAAACCTGCATACGCCTGCGAAGATAATTCGGAGGTTGTGTGTGAAGTCGACCAACCCGCACTGTGCCCGCGTGGTCGACTAAGGCCCGATCGCCCTAATTTTAGGGTATAGGCTTGAGCCCCTCGGTGGGGACGTATATGAGCTGATATGAATAGTTGTAATATGGCCACTTCTCCCCATCGTAGAAAAAAGATTAATGATCAAATCGAACGCCCCCCCTCGTTACGTACAATTGTTATTGAGCAGTTATGTAATAGCAGCGGCTCAGCACAACTTACGTGGTCTCGTCGAATATGCAGGTTAACTGACATTAAGAATATCCATGTTTACGCTGGCAAAAGCTAATAATCCTTACTAATATGATAAATGTCAAAATGTGTTTGTTTGTTACCTTTTCACGCTTCAACGCCTTGACCAATCTCTATGAAATTAGGCATGCAGGTAGCCTGTGTCACGGGAAAGGACATTGGCTACTTTTTATCCCAGGAAAATTGAATAATCTGATGCAGTTCCTGAGGGAACTAAAAAAAATACTTGATTGTGTGGCAAAGTCGTCAGATACCTACACATACAGATACAATATTAACTGTGCCGTGTTTAATTGATGATCAAACGAACTCACCTATGACGTTCGGTCACAATAAAATTGTTTGTTTGTTTGTGAACTCTTTATTGTACAACAAAATTTACAATTATAGATACATAATAGATCGCCCTTATTCAGGGTAGGCTCGAGCCCTTCGGTGGGGGCGTATATGAGCTGATATGATGATGATGAATAAAAGTATGCACGAAGGCGGACTTATTTAAACTTTAAGCAGAAACAAATTAGTACACAATTTAGAAGAACTAAAAACAATATTCTAAAGTAATGAACAGATAATAAACTACAATTAGATCTAATAATAAATGTATTTAAATACTTATTTAATAAAATATAATAAATCATCATCATCATCATCATATCAGCCGAAGGAAGTCCACTGCTGGTCATAGGCCTCCCCCAAGGATCTCCACGACAATATAAAAATAAAATCATAATAAAAATATAAATAAAAATATTTACATAAAAATATTTAATTACATCGATGTACTAACCTGTGAATATCGCACGCCATAGTTCTACGGCGCTTAAACACGGCACAAGATCGCGTATACGTAGTTATCTAGTAGTTATACATAAATTTATATGATGCTTGAATGTAGTGGAAACCAACAAACCCCTGTCTATCTCTTTTTTGCAAAAAATAATTCGACTTTATTCCTTGAATTTAATTACATATGTGAGCAGCATCATTCGATGCGCTTAATCCGAAGGGTTCTGTCGATTCGTTTTCTTCGGTTTTACGGGGCTCCTTTTAACGGTGGCATCAATTCAGGCCGTCAACCTTTATTCTTTACTAGCCCTAATGATCCATTAACTAATGATTTATTACGCGACTTTCCGGAATTACGCGAACCTGCGGTGACATATCAATGATGATCTAACCTAAACGAACACACGAAGTGACACATGGTGTCTGGTACCTATTGTCCCCCATTTCCCCTATTCCCATCGAAATACGAAAACAAAAATTACATTTGTCCATCTAATACACCTTTACGACATCAATTAAAATACAATTTAGATCAAAGGGATATGCCGCGGCGACACGTGTCTCTGTTGTAACGGTCCGCCATATTGTTTTTACAGAACCCATAGACTTTATGTTATGTATGGACGAAGCCATCCGAAAATTGAAAATGACACCGTGTTTTGGAACGCACCTCAAACAATCAAACTTCATTCAAACGTCAACCTCCACCTTCCTTAGTATTAGTTCGTTCCTTAGAATTAACTGCACCTTTGATGAATGCCGCACGCCGCGCCGCTGCCGGCTCGCCTCAAACTCTGTGTCAAAGGGGTCGCCCAGAGTTCAATCGCGCCGCCGACTTTGCCGCGTTTGAACTCAGAGCGGCCCCTTTGACGAAATGTTTGACGGAATTTATCAAAGGTGCAGCTAATTCAGCGAACGAACTTATACTCGTCAGGTGCTACTAGGGTTCCGTGTGTTGATGGTTTTGTAAAATTATGTTGTGATACTCACGAAACGTGTCCGGAACTCGAGTCCTGCTCGCACTTGATTGTCCAGTTTTATTTTTAATTCCGTTATTAAAAAGTCCTATGCTATGTATTCCGGTGCGCGGTCGCCACTCGAGAATTTTACTGCCCCAACGGCTATCTGTTCTGCGACCTATGTGCCCTGCCCACTGTCACTTAAATTTTAGCAATTAGGAAGCCTCCGGAAGACGTAGAGTAGGTAGGTCTCCCACTCGGTGGACCGACGACCTGGTGAGGGTTGCGGGAAGCCGCTGGATGACGGCAGCGCAGGACCGGTTGTTGTGGAAATCCCTGGGGGAGGCTTTTTTCCAGCAGTGGACGTCTTTCGCCTGATATAAGATCTTTGACAGCTCCACAGAGTATCGAACAGTTTACTTATTACAGCTATTCAAAAATGGTGAGTATTAATGTTATTTATTTTAGGGCTTACTAAATCAAGGATTAAAAAATTGGGGATACCCTGGGTTGGAAAATTAATTGAACTGTAGGTACCTTTTTTAATTTTGCTAACGTAATCAAAATATATATATAAGTACTAACATACAGTATGGACACTCCCTGCCGCTCTCTAGATTGCAACCTCACCCCTTGTCACCCAGATTGATACAGATTGGTTACAGTTTGGTTGTTGATCGTATAGGATTTCGCCGCCATTTTGTTTGTTCCGTCATTCCTTTTTTGAAATGTCATTTCTTGCGCGTTGTATGAAGTGTCCAGAGTGTGCCCTCGTCACCTAGATTGATACAGATTGGTTATAGTTTGGTTCTCGAACGTATAAGATTTCGCCGTGATTTTGTTTGGTATGCACCGTCATTTGTTTATAGAAAAGGCATTTCACGGCCGTTGTATGCAGGGTCCGGGGTGTGCTCTTACGGTGAAGGAAAACATCGTGAGGAATCCTGCACACGCCTGCGAAGAAACGCGAAGCAAGGTGTTGGGAGGGACTACTACAACACCTCGAAGGTTGTGTGTGAAGTCGACCAAGCCGCACTGGGCCCGCGTGGTCGATTAAGGCCCTAATTCAGGGTAGGCTCCAGCGCCTCGTTGGGAACATACCTATAGGAGCTGATATGATGAATGCTTGGAGACATTACTTTGTTGTTTAATTTTAACTGACTCGAAAGATTTATAGATGGGGAGTGAAATTGAGTGTTAACATTGTTTACTCGCGTTGCCACCTTAAAGGCTAAGACTCCATGGCCGTACAGCCTAAAACTTTATTTCGAAACTTACGAGTAAGTACGGTAAAGGGAAACGTCTTGAAGAAACTTTAACATCTGCGATAACCATTTGAGTATGAAGATCGCGTGCGTTGCACACATATTCGACCTCCTTATACATATACACTATCACTGGTCGTTGTACATATACACTGTCACGGTAATTCGACGGTGTAAACCTACATACCCCCTCCTCGTGATCGCGGGTGATGCTAAGTGCAACACCAGACAGTTGCCCTCTATCCCTTGGTATATCTCGGTTAATTGTGCGTGCCGCACGATGAGAAGTAGTCAGGACACGATCGTTTGATTAATAAAAACCGGCGAAGTGCGTGTCGAACAACACATAGTGTAAAGTTCCGCAGCCATTACTCCTTAAATCAATAAATTTTTTACTATCTTCTCTTATAGTGTGGCACAATTAACCGTGCTATCCAAGGGATAGACGACGCGACGGTTGCCTGGTTTTGCAGTTAGCATCACCCGCGGTCACGTGTAGGGCATTTAGATTTACACTTACGGACGTGTGCAACGCGACCTTCATACACATGAGCAGGTTTCCTTACGACGTTTTTCCTTCACCGTTAAAGTAATTTTTAACTTTTCATACAAATCGATCAGCTGATCGATCAATTTTGCGTTGCTCGAAGATTTTGCGCATTTTCGTATGGAGGATCCAATTTTTTTTTTGTGAATTGTCTGTTAAAAGTTGTTCAGCATGGCGAGTAGAACTCCCAGTTAACACATAGTGGGATGAAGAGGCAGAAGAAGACCAAGGCGAAACTACATAGAGCGAATAAAAGCTGCTGTCGTGTCGTATCAAGACCTTAAAAGATGATGGCTAAGGATACGAAGAAGTGCTCTTAAATTAAAAGAGAGAGGCCATAGGTGATTTCAATTTTGTAGTTAACGCAGTTTAGAATCGCCAGGGGGACACGTTTTTAAAGACTTTGGCGGACTATGTATATTATTATACTAACATACAGTATGGACATTCACTGCCGCTCTCTAGATTCTGACCTTACCGTCGTTGCGCAGATTGATACAGATTAGTTCTCGAACGTAAAGTATTTCGCCGTGATTTGTAGGTATGTTCCTGCATTTGCTTTTAGAAATGTCGATGCTCGTCTGTTGAATAAAGTGTCCAAGGTGTGCCTATGTCTTGCTAAAAATACAGTGTAAACTCTGTAAAATGTCACTCGATATAACGATTCACTCTTTGAAACGTCTAAATTTTCTGTCTCCAGTTGGTTTACTTTGACGCTAACTTCTCTCCGTATAACGAAAACTCTTAATAACGTCACAAAATGCCCGGTCCCTTGAGTGTCGCTATATAGAGTTTACATGGTATATGAAAATGAAAAAATATCTTATTGAGACACATTACTTGTTTCATTTAAAATACCTATTCAAGGATACCATAAAATGCACTCGGTTAAAAAATTCTGGCCAAGTGCGAGTCGGACTCGCGCTCTGAGGGTTCCGTACCAGTACACATTCGGGTACGAAACCCCACAGACATCAACGAGTATAACAATCGGATTGAAGGACAAACTTAACTCTGTAGTAGTAAAAAATGTTCTCCCATACAACGGTATACGTCATGGTCAATTCACCACCTTCAAATGTAAGTTGGTAATTACGAATTTTTTTATGTGATATAAGGAGATGATGCAATGATGGTGAGATGATGTCAAGGGCTTACCAATGGTGAATAAAAAAATAACCATAAATTTTCAATTTTAGGATTTTTTCCTTTATTTGTGCTGTGAGATTCTAGGTCAATGGATAGTACCCCACGGGTTTTGATCAGGGCTGGCAATGTTTAAAACAAGTTTTTAAAACACTATTTAAAACACTGGAAAAAATACAAACCTGTTTAGAACAAATTATAAAACATTTTGTTTTAAACACGTTTAAAACAAGCCACAAAAGACATATTTGTTTAGTGTACACAGACCATGAATGAATGAATTTAATCGTAAAATGTGTTAAAAACAATCTTTAAATCATGTTTAAAACACATAAAATAAAACAATTTCAAAGAATTGATTTAAAACATGTTTCTTTTGTTTGTTGATTAAAAATAATGTTTTGTTCTTTTTGAATACAAAACAGTTTGTTTTTCAACCCTGGTTTTGATTTACTTGTCAGTATCAGGGTATGTATCAAAAAAATTGTAGTATTTTTGTTGCTTTTCCTTCATCATTACAGCTCATATATGTCCCCACCGAGGGGCTCGAGCCTACCCTGAATCAGGGCGATTAGGCCTTAGTCGACCACGCGGGCCCAGTGCGGGTTGGTCGACTTCACACACAACCTTCGAGTTTCTTCGCAGGCGTGTGCAGGTTTCCTCACGATGTTTTCCTTCACCGTTAAAGCAATCGGTAAGTATACGTACGTAAGTTTTTGAAAAACTCATTGGTACATTGGCCGTCCAGATTTGAACCCGGTACCTCTGGTTAGATGGACCGAGTCGTTATCGGTTGAGCCACCGACGCTTTTTGCTTTTTGCTTTTGCTTTTTGCTTTTCCTTAAAAGCTTGAATTTTGTACAGCTTCAAAAGACCATAGGACCTTAGTATTTTATATTCATTTCAACTCGATACCTCCTCGCATGTCTGGGAAAAAGGGTCCAGATAGACAACGAAGTTATCCTATAAAGGCTTCCTTTTTAAAAGCTTTTATTTAACTTGCAATGTTTGTATGTATGTTTGTGTGTTTGTTTGATTAGTTCAAATCTTGCGATCGATTTTACAGCGACTTCCGGGAGTCCGATCGAGCTGAAATTTGGAATGTAGCCGTATTCCCGGTGACAATAGATCCTTTTGAAGTACGGAACCATAAAAAATAAATTAATGTAATTGAGATCTAGAGAGTCGGTGGCGCAACGGTTAGGTCCGGGAGGTCGCGGTTCGAATCCTGCTACGTACCAATGTGATTTCGAATTTAGTTTCATATGTACGTTTATCCGACGCTCTTACGGTAAAGGAAAAACATCGTGAGGAAACCTGTACACGCCTGCGAAGAAATTCGAAGGTTGTGTGTGAAGTCGACCAACCCGCACGGGGCCCGCGTGGTCGACTAAGGCCCGATCACCCTAATTCAGGGAAGGCTCGAGCCCCTCGGTGGGGACGTATATGAGCTGAGACGATGAATTGAGATCTACACATAAATTAACTTTTTTTGTGGAAAAAAAAATCATTTAATACGGAGCCCTAAAACTGCGCTTTAAAC
The DNA here is from genome assembly GCA_947284805.1 of Coleophora flavipennella. Classification (NCBI taxonomy): domain Eukaryota; kingdom Metazoa; phylum Arthropoda; class Insecta; order Lepidoptera; family Coleophoridae; genus Coleophora; species Coleophora flavipennella. The sequence goes on from OX369253.1 coordinate 5,291,377, forward strand.
GTTTGCTTTACAATTAGTTAATATGTAACAACAAACCCGCATTTTCTTGTTCTATTAATAATTCGATTCGCCTCCACGGCGAGGGGAAGCCTTATCGCCACAAAGGATCTCTTACAGTCAATTTTCGGTGTTTTTGTCCAATACAATAATACGCTTTGTGTTTGAAACAGCGTTTTAATTACTACTTGTTGGTAATGATTACGTCATGATTTTATTTTAATATACAGGGTGTAACGAAATTGGTGTAGGAACAGTTAACTGGGGATTCTACTTATCATACTGCATAACTTTTCCCAGACAACGTTCTAAGAAAATATTTTTGGACTCCAAACAAAATTAGTCAGTCAGCTGATAGATTTGTATGAAGTAAATTTTTTTGCGAATTGACGTAGGTCTCTTAGTCTTTGAGGAAAAAAAGTTGTTCAGCATGATGAAGCCCCGGTTTACGGGTCTCTTACACTAATTTCTTTACACCCTGTATATGTACTTGTTACAATAAAAAGAGAGTAAACATTCCTTTGCTATCGCCAAAAGAAAATAGGGGTCTAGTAACGAAAACAAAATTAGGATTAGTTCTGCATTTGCCCTACGTTTGTATAGGTAAATATTTCAAATAATTTTCGAAAAACCTTAAAGCTTTTCGGTATAAGCTTTTACTTGAAAAGAGTTTTTATGCTCAAAAGCTGAATGCTCATGATTACAAAAACATTGCAAGATTCGATATTTATGTCGGGCGCACGTGGGACAAAGTCACCACACTCAAATTAATATAAATACACAATTCTAAATACACATAATTTTCGAAAAACCATGCTTTTATTTGAAAACAGATTTTATGCTCAAAAGCCGAATGCTCAAATTAATATAAATACACAATTCTAAATTCTAATAATTTTCGAAAAACGCCAAAATAAAATAGGGGTCTAGTAACGAAAACAAAATTAGGATTAGTTCTGCATTTGCCCCACGTTTGTATAGGCACATATTTGAAATAATTTTCGAAAAACCTAAAAGCTTTTAGGTACAAGCTTTTAATTGAAAAGATTTTTTATGCTCTAAAAGCCAAACGCTCAAATTAACATAAAAAAATACACGGTTCCAAATTTAAAAAAGGTGAGCACAGTAAATATTTTCTGTAATTCTATTACAAAATAAAAGACGATTCTGGGACCTTGATTCCAAATTTATATAATATATTCTTTATTGCACACAAATATTTACATGAAAAGAAAGGACATATAAAAAGGTGGACTTATCTCTATAAGAGAAATTTCAAATTTCATCATCAGACCAACTTCAAAATACCAAAAGGATCTGTTGTCACCGGGAATACGGCTTCATTCCAAATTTCGGATTCCCTGGATAAAAGACATTTAAAAAAAAAAACGAAATATTGACACTAGTGAAATTGTAAGCAGTAAATTTTTACGGTTCACAATCTTTCGATAGTTCATAATCTCGCGAGATAGATCTGCCTAGAATATAATCTAACGGTATTTACAATTTTACGGTGACATATATAAGTTGTGTGATTCAAAATTTGCAAGTTTTTTGACCAATTTTTTTCGTTATTATTAAAAATTTTAGGGCGTTTGACTGCGGTTTTCGATTGAGCTGAAATTTTGCTTACACGTTTAGTTTGGACAAAAATTGCATAATAGTTTAGCTAAGTGACGTCATTCTAAATTCAATATGGCGGACTCCCAAAGATGGCGGACCAACTATTTTTTATGCACCCGGTCCCATGATATGGGCACTTCATACAACGGGCGAGAAATAACATTTCTAAAAAAAAATGTCGGAACAAACAAAATAAATAAAAAAAATGATGGAACAAACGAAATCACGACGAAATATCCTTTACGTTCGAGAACCAAACTAGCATCAAAATCTGTATCAATCTGGGTGAAGAGGGGATAAGGTTGGAATCTGGAGTGTCCATACTGTATGCTAGTACTAATAGGTATATACTTTGATATGGGTATCAAATGAAAGGGTTTGCTGCCAAGAATACGAAATAGTTAAACTTCTTTTTAAATAAAAGCTTGTACCTAAAAGTATTAAGGTTTTTCTAAATGAGCTTATTTTCTACTGCAACAAGTAAATCAGTGAACGCTCTATAAGCCTAATCGGTATAGTGACGAAGCATGTTTTTTCCTAAGTAATTGTTTGGGATGTGATTGTGCCAAGCTGTTTTGTATTAACGGTGCCATATGCTGCCCTGGGACACATTGGATCAGTAGGGTGAATTCTGTAGCGTCCCCGTTGTTGTGTCCATTTCGCGGAAAAGTTAAAACTCACATTGAGGCCAAGTCTCAGGATTTTCCTGTAGCGTCAACGGCTTGATAGATTTTGGAAGGCGAGTTGTCACAAAAACTAGCTCACAGAATCGCTAAACTGAAGTGGCAGTGGGCAAGGCACATAGCTCGTAGAACAGATGGCCGATAAGGCAGTAAAGTTCTCTAGTGGCGACCGCGCACCGGAAAACTTAGCGTAGGCAGGCCTCCCACGTGGTGGACCGACGACCTGGTGAAGATCGTGGGAAGCCGATGGATGCGGGCAGCGCAGGACCGGTCGTCGTGGAAATCCTTGGGGGAGGCCTTTGTCCAGCTGTGGACGATTTTTGGCTGATTTGATGATATGATGAAGGGAACAAACTAATTCAACAAAATTGAAAATTGAAAAATGTACTATATCTGCCTATCTAAAATGTACAAAATACAAATAATAATAATATAAACTATACTTACATATAATAAAAATATATACCAATATATTTATAAATATTGCTCAGTAAAACAAGGAATAGTGCTAACACGTTAATAACGTATTCTTTAACTTGATTAATTATAACGTAAAGTGGTACGGAGCCCTCGGCGCGCGAGTCCGACTCGCACTTGGCCGGTGTTGCGCAATGACTTAACTATTACAACAATCATCAGTTAAGTACTTACACCATTTTTGGTTTCAAACTCAAAATCGAGTCGTTGGGGTCATTTCTGTCCCGTCATGCCCCCACATGGGCCAGATTGAGCTGCAACCTCATAATAAGTGGGGTCGATATGGCCCCTGTCGCGATAACTGATTTATTTGTGATTGATTAATGATGATAAGCGACGGCTGACACGGTTTCGCTTTAGATGGGAGTATTTCGTAATTGCTCCAGAGTGCAGTGCGAAAAATAATCGATCAAGGCTTTTTTTTAAAGTAAATGGCTTTTACCGTTCTGTACCCAAAGCACAGTATTACAATATAGCGGCTTACAGTAGTGCAACGAATGTACTTACGCAGAGCAACGGAAGGGTACTTGCGGGGCCACAGGCCGGCGAGTTTGCCACGCTGGCTACAGGACTAGTACTGCTGGTACCTACGCCGTGGCGGCATCGTGCGACATCAAAGGCGTTGCGCTACTGTAAGCCATTTCGTAATACTGTGCTCAAAGGGTGCCAATGGGACCCTCTTACTGCTAAGCCTCCGCTGTCCGTCCGTCCGTCTGTCTGTCTGTCAGCCGGTTGCATTTCGTGAACCGTAAGCAAACTTGCAAATTATGAGGGAACATTAAAACTGACAATACATATTCATACATATTAATACACTTGTGGGTGTCCGCGGCTTCGCCTGCGCAGGTCACGTTTTTTGGTGTTCCCGTTGGAATTTCCCTAAACCATTTCTTAGCGATTGACTACGTCTTCATAACTGTCTGTCTTCCAGATTTCAGCGAAATCCGTTCAGTGTTTTTGGCTGTGCGTTGATATACCAGTCAGTCACCTTCTCCTTTTATTATATACTAGTGCATGACCGCAGCTTCGCCCGCGCAGATCCCGATTTTTGCGTTTCCCGTTCCCAATTTCCCAAAATCCTTTCTTAGCGGATGCCTACGTCATAACATCTACCTGCATGCCAAATTTCAGCCCGATCCGTCCAGTGTTTTGGGCTGTGCGTTGATAGATCACTATGTCAGTCAGTCAGTCACCTTTGAGTTATATATATTTAGATATGTATTTAGATTAAAATTCAGATCAAACACATAATCCTACTTTCGAGCTTCGCCGCGGTCGGGTAACAAAAACTGAACATCCCATACAAAGTTGGCATGTCAGCTGATCGATTTCTGAAAAAAAAAGTTTCATGAGTATTATTATCGTACGGTCTTTCTAAAGGAAACCTGCGTTGTAAAGTGAAATAATAAGTTTTATAAATTTACTTTTTCACCAGAATTCTGTTCTGGCTATAGATAAAATTAAGAAAGAAATGGCCCACTGTCACAGTGTCGTATGTAAGTATGTATGTCACCTTTCTCGTAAAAGGTGCACGAACATACATAAAATACCTTCGGAGTTAGATGACATTTATACCAATTCATTCATCTAAGTAAAGTGAACGCTCGCTCCTCAGTGTTCCCGTTAAACTCGTAAGCCGGCCATTTCGCGTACTACCCGCCCAGTTGACTGGCTGGAACATAAATAATAATGTATTCCTGTTTCCTATATTTTTATGGCGGGGCGAGCCATACAGCAATATTTCTAAGTGACCGGCTTTCGTACGGTTAGCAGAAAAAGCTAAAATTTGTACCTCCGTAAGCAAAGTTAGACACGTCTTACTGTAAGTTACTATGTACGTTTACGTACGTCTACGTTTTAACCGCCTCCGTGGCGTAATGGTTAGTCCATTCGCTTCACACCAGGAGGTCGCAGGTTGGATTCCCGGCAGACTCGGTTTGGTTGTAGGTAGGCCATTATGTAAGCCCGCTTGGCTTGCTACTACCATCTTATCTAAGTCTTGCCGCCAAACATGAGCGGTAACAACATTGATGTGTTCCGGCTTGAAGATAAGATAGCCAGATCCCCATTGCGTTGGTAAGCCCGCTTCCATCTTCGACATCATCGTCACTTACCATCAGGTGAGATAATGCCATGGGCTTACTGAAAATAAAAATAAAAAAACATCGCAAAAATTGTTGTGATTGGGCGTCTTATGAGTTATGAATAGTTATGATAGCCCTTATAAAATTGCAATAAAATTATTCAATTTGACGTGAGCAATTAATGATTCGGTTATAACTTGCAGGTTTAAACTAGGACTGTCAAAGTATCTAAAGGAACTTCGTATACTATGTTATTTGACTTGACTATTTTATTTGCAATCTGTTTCAGCGTGCCTTTCAGGGGTCCGATTATGCTGAAATTTGGTTTGAATCCGTATTCTCTGTGACAACAGGTCCTTTTGGTATTTAGTAGTTGACCTTATGATTATGAACTTTTGAGATGGAATAAGGGTCTCAGGATCGTATATTGGTTTCAATAGATTCCCTTTGTGATCTTCTTTTTCGAATTTTGAAACTTGCGTTCATGATTCACCACCCGATTTTCAAGAGTCACGAATGTGCAGCCTGATAAATGGCCAGTGGATAACTCGTGTCATGGACTTGAACTAAAATAACAGCTTGTACCTAAAAAAAAATTTGGAGCGTGATTATTTTATGAAGTAAACTGCTATTAAAAATCATAAAACGATGTTGTATCCAAATTTTTCTTAAAGTTTTAACCTCTTACGATTTGCTTCACAATTACCTTGGACAATATTTTCTTTTATTGTAACACTAGCTGTTTCCCGCGGCTTCACCCGCGTGGACAACGTTTCTATGACTTTTCGAGGTTGCGCAGTGCGCGAGCGTGAAAAAAGTAGCCTATGTGTTAATTCAGGTCCTAATCTGTCTACCTACCAAATTTTAGCCAGATTCGTTTAGTAGTTTTTGCGTGAAAAGTAACAAACATACACACAGACACACACACTCACAAACTTTCGCCTTTATAATATTAGTGTAATTTTTCTGCTAACCATACTCTGCTCTACACTGTTCAGTTCTCTAAGGCGTCGACACTTACGACACACGCCCGGACATAACTTAAAAAGGCAGCCATCTTGAATTTGTTACTTCTTTTTCTGCCGACGCTACACAGTGGCTACAGTTTTCTGTTCTCGTGGCGCGCGTCAACGGGAAATTTTCCAAGTTGTTTTTTTTTGTATTTAATGGCTTCTTAGGAAAGTTTGTCGTGAAGAGCTAACTTATTTATTTTATTCAAAATTTATTCTCAAAACATGACAGCCAATTAGTCGAAACATTAGCAAAGAGGTTGGTTGTTACTTGAAGTTAATTTAAGGTTTCAGTATAAATGCCAGGCTCTCGTTCTTTTCCCTCTAATATGGTTGATGGGACCGATGGCTGACTCTCGCGTTATACTCGTGACCGGGTGCTGTTCGTGTGAACTGGCCTACTCTTGTCAATGGTGTCAATGACATTCAATGATTTTTATGTATAATTTTTTGTGTCGTATTGTTTTCATGTTCTAATGACATAATCTGGTTTTTTTCAAGGATTGAATTTTGACGTTATTAACTAATGATTGTTTATTACTTGATTTTTCACAAATGAAATTTTGTTATTATTATTTTATGATTATCAGAAAGAGTGTAATTTGCACCTATTTTTAATAAATACCTTGAATCTTGAATCCCACACCGAATTCGCTTATTGAACGAAATGAGAAACGGTAATATTTAAGCAATTATAAAATAATATCCTCATTTTGTCGTACAAAATATTCGAAAATATCAACAAAATTACTGATCTGAAATAACCGCCTTCGTGGTGTAATAGTTAAGTCCATTAGCTTCACATCAGAAGGTTGCGGGTTCGTTTCCCGGCGGAGTCTAACTTTGTATGATCGATTTGTTTGATGGAAGGGCATTTTCTAAGCCTGCCTGGCTAGCTACCACCATCTTATCTGAGACTTGCTGCCAAGCATTCCGGCTTGAAGATAAATAGCCTACTCCCCATTACGTTGGGAAATTTTGGTAAACCCGCTTCCCTTCGGCATCATCGTCACTCACCATCAGGTGAGATGATGCCAAGGGCTAAACAATAGTGGATTAAAAAAATTACTTGCACACTAAATATGCACATTTTAACTTTAACCGCTTCCGTGGCGTAATGGTTAGTCCATTCGCTTCATACTAGGAGGCCGCGGGTTCGATTCCCGGTGGGGTCAACTTGTAAGACTCGGTTTGGTTGGTGGTAGGGCATTTTCTAAGCTTGCCTGGCTAGCTACCACCATATTATCTAACATTGATGTGTTCCGGCTTGAAGATAGGATAGCCAGTTCTCCCTTGCGTTGGGGAATCTTGGTAAGCCCGCTTTCATCTTCAGCCTCATCGTCATTTACCATCAGGTGACATTATGCCAAGGACTTACCAATTATGAATTTAAAAAAACTTAACAAATGAAACTCAGCATTTTTAATGCCTCAAGAAAAACTATTAAATTAACACCTAGTTCCCGATACGCAAACAGTCGCCGTAGCCCTTGTTTTTATGGGAAAACTAACGAAGGAGGTGTGCTCTTCCAATACAATCTTCAACCTAAAACATCCGAGTCGGGGGGGCTTCGAGTTCCCGTGCTAGCTTCGCTCGCTCCCGCGTTACTTTCGCAGTTCCAGATACGTACCACGACGCAAGCAGTTAACCGTCCGAGTCGGTGTGCTCCGGATTCCTGAGCTCGACCGCATCAGGAATGGACCAGCAGACGTCGGAGCGGATTGGAATTTGATGCGCATATAGTAATTCTAGTTATGCAGTCAGTGGTTTTGTTGCTACAGTCACGCCTGTCGCACTCCGCGCTGTAGGCATGAAAATGTACCTACGCCGCGCGGCCCGCCGCATGGGGCAATTGGGTATGCTAAATTTTTTATAAGCCATGAAAATAAAAAAACCATTTCGAGATATTTTTATTTAAAGCCATATTTTTTCATTTTCCACTCGAAAAAGTAAAAGATTGCGTAAAAAAATCGGAAAAGGACAATAACCTTCATTTGACCCCTATGACGTCACGAGTTTACAATAAAACCTTATTTCACCACTGAACGGAACGTGCACTCTTACTTGTCATATCAATTACGGACCTTGCATTTGAGGACGAGCTTTCGTCGAGTACTGAAAAAGGCACTATTTATTTATCATCCACCAAAAACTACGTTTGAAACAATCAAATATTATTAGAACGTCATTCAAATTAAATACTTAAATGGGTAAGATATGCATTAGAGGTCCAATTTTTATTGTGGTTCTAAAAAACATTTAAACTCTGAAGGCCTTGTCCATACATAGATTATGATGTTTGATGACAAGTAAATTTTGACTTTGACGTTTCGTTGTTGGCTTTGTGATAGTTTCGTTTCGGAAAAGGCAAAGGTTACTAAGACCATACAGCCAGGTCTGACGTATTTAGGCTTCCTTAGCTGTTGGATTTGTAATGCTAGTGCCGGTGCAATGAAAAAACAACAAAATAAAACTACGAATGCGTCTACCACAAATCCCGCCAAAAAACCTTTGGGAATGATTGACTTGAGTGACTTGACAGTTGACGTCAAGGCCTATTCATTTCATCGTCATAGAAATAGGGCTGTTCGTTTCATAGTAATGTGAACCGATGACGTCATCAAGGTTTCAAAATTTAAAAAAATATTTAAAAATATCTAGAGGCTTAAAAAATGAAATATTCAAATTAGTTTTTCAAAATGGTCTAAACCATCAGAAAAAAAATTAAAAAAAATACATTTATTTTTTTTAGCATACCCAATTCAGTAATTAGAAGAGATAAGAGTTAAGCTATAGAAAAAAAACACGCTTTAAAAGCACATCAAACTAAAAAGTGAAAAATAATTCTTAATATAAGCTGAAAACAATAATGAACGCAAAATACTAGTATTATTGTGAAAAAAGTGTGGTGGTGGTGGGTGCTCGATATACGAAAAATCTGGCACAAAGCGTCCCACGCTTTTTTTTCGTGATTATTTTTTTATTCGACAGGGTATGCTGCCGAGTTGGTCCCCCGTATATTTGTACTTTATTAACAAAAACTAAAAATAATAATGCAAATTTTGCTAAGTTGTTGCGATGGAAGTCGGTTTTTTTTTAACGTGTTTAGCATTTTCAATTATTTATATTAAATATTTCCCAATGGCAAAAGCTAAGCTAAGCAACAATGGGGCTTTTATATGTTGTTGCACAAGACAAACAGAATTATGTAACCCGATCTAACAACTGAATTATTTCGCACATTTGTACGAAATTTTAAAAACGAGGGGGGGTGGGGGGTAGAATTCGGGCTACTATCCTCGGTGCGCAAGTCCAAAACGCACTTGGCTGGTTTTTAGGGTCCCCTTCCCAAAGGGTAAAAACGGAACCCTATTACTATAACTTCGCTGTCCGTCTGTCTGTCTGTCACCAGGCTGTATTTCACGAACCGTGATAGCTAGACAGTCTAAATTTTCACCGATGATGTGCTTGTATTGTCGCTATTACAGCAAATACTAAAAATTAAAAAAAGTGAAAAAATAAGGGGGTCTCCATACAAAAAACGTGTTTTTTTTTAAACGTGAAGAAACTAGTGATATTCCGTGATAGCTACACAGTTGAAATTTTCGCAGATGTATTTCTGTTGCCGCTATAACAACATATACAAAAAAATTAAAAAGGGTAAAAATAAGGGGGTCTGCGTACAAAAAAACGTTTTTTTTTAAATGTGAAGAAACTAGTGTTAAACCGTGATAGCTAGACAGTTGAAATTTTCACAGATCATATATTTCTGTTGCGGCTATAACAGCAAATACTAAAAATTAGAAAAAGTTAAAAAAAATAAGGGGATCTCCATACAATAAACACGTTTTTTAAACGTGAAGAAACTAGCGCCATCTAGTATGATGGTACGGAACCCTTTTTGCGCGGGTCTGACTCGCACTTGGCCGGTTTTATATAAGTAAATGTCGGATTGTAGACTGTAGAAACTGATTATTTTATCTGTGGATTCTTAACTTATATCCCATCTAATACTTAGTGTACATATGGAACAGGTTTAGTAAGTTCAGGCAAGAAGTTAACATACAAAGACCTCCTCATATGGACGTGGCCTACGGCATTGAAAGTCGGGCTACGTTGGTGGACCCCAATGACCCCAGCTGTGACAGTCAGTCTAGCAGGGCGTAATAATTGTCCATGAGAACAGCTCTAGAACCACACTGGAGATGCAGGAGCCAGCTTACATTGCTCAAGTGGAGAGTGCAGATCGACTCGCCAACAACGAAAGCCGCGAGAGGTGAGCGTGCCTACACCGCTCCGTTACCGTACTGAAGATGTGAGAGCCAGCTCTTTTGGCGTCCCAAGCGGAGACCGAACCGCCAGGAGCGACACCCGTGGGAGGTCAGCGTGCATACAGCTCCGGTACCACCCTGGAGATGTAGAACCCAGCTTCTATGGCGCTCCGAGAGGTAATCGAATCGTCAACAGCGAAAGGTCCGGTATACCTACCTGGAAAGTCTTCCATAAGACACTTGCCTTGCAGAGTACGTGATTGATTTCTGAATTTTAAATACGGAGATCAACTTATACTGGTCATTGTTTATAAATTAGGACCTCATGTGTATCTCGTTGATATCGTTAAAGGGCTGTCTCTTTTGGTAACTTGCTAACTATCTTTGCGTTCCTTTTTTATGGTTCCGTACACCCAACGGGTGACCAACGGGACCCTATTGCTAATTAGCGTTCCGTACATCCAACGGGTGACCAACGGGACCCTATTGCTAATTAGCGTTCCGTACATCCAACGGGTGACCAACGAAACCCTATTGCTAAGCCTCCGCTTATCTGTCCGTCCATCAGCGGGCTGTATTTCGTGAACATTATAGGTAGACAGTTTCTACTGTTGCCGCTATAACAATGAATACTTTGAGAACTTTGAGTATACATTAGGTAGGTACCTACATGATTACTCTGAGAATGAATACCTACCAAAAATTAGAAAAAGTAAAAAAAAATGTAGGTCTTCAGAAGGATTTTTATTTAGCTCTATCGTAAAAACGGTAATACATACAGGCGTGAAACTTGGTGTGATTATAGTATTTGTACTGAAGTAAAATAACGAATAATAAAAATTGGCCAAGTGTAAGTCGTACTTGTGATAAAGAGTCCGAACTGAATGACAAAAAAAGATTATTTATGTCGCTCGCTTTGATGTCTTTTGTTTAAAATGTGAATAGGTATCATTGTCATTATATTATCTAGTTGTGTGGAGAGTGTGGTGTTACGGAACCCTCGGAGTGCTAGTCCGACCCCAACTTGGCCGGTTTTTTTCCTGCGAAGTCACCTCTGCCGTCCGCTTACTTCTCTTTTCAACCGACTACCAAAAAAGGAGGAGGTTCTCAATTCGACTGTATTTTTTTTTTATGTGTGACCTCAGAACTTTTGACTGAGTAAACCGATTTTGATGATTCTTATTTTATTTAAAAGCTAGTGCTTCCCGTGTGGTCCCATAAAAAATATATCAAAATCGGTGTAGTAGTAAAATTAACAAAAACCAAAAATAATAATACAAAATTGTACTAAGTTTTTGCAATGGAAGGCGGTTTTTTTAACGTGTTTTTTATCTCTAACCGAAAGTACTACCTGATTACATGTTTATGGATGGTCTGTGACCATAGGCTACTGGATGCACAGTGTAATAGGAGAGCCGTTAGATTCAAAATGTTCAGAAACTATATGCAGGCAGGTCTGTAGGGAGACCGTCAGTGGAAACACATAAGATTTTAATTCACTTAAACCGAGCCGTGTCCGAGGGTTGTACTGTTAGCGGCACCGGGCGGGATTTAATCCCGTAATCGCGGGATTTGCGGGATCTCGTCCGTTACCGCACTACCAGTAATAACAAGTAGTGTTGGTGTTCGATAGGCAGATAGTTGTAATATCGACAGAATCTAACCTTGTTGCTGAGCATCGTCATATCAACCGAAAGACCACTGCTGGACAAAGGCCTTCCCTAAGTATTTCCACAACGACCGGTCCTGCGCTGCCCACATCCAGTGGCTTACCGCGACCTTTACCAGGCCTTCGATCTAAGGAGCCTGCATTCGCCACGTCTTCCGGTGTTCGGTCGCTACTCGAGAACTTTACTGCCCAAACGGCCATCTGTTCTACGAGCCGTATGCCCCGCCTACTGGCCCTTAAGTATAGCGAGCGAGTTTTAATTAAGCAGAGCCCTAGTCTGCTCGATCGAACCCGAAACAAAGAGATCCGTAGAACTAAAGTCACCGAACGTGGAATTGGTTGACTGAAGCGTTGGTTCAGTATTCAGCGTTCTTGCCTTTTTATATTAGTTCAATTCTAACATTTGAGGTGTCAATCGAAAGGGCGAATATTTAAAAAAAAAATGTATTCGCGTTTGTTTTGGAAATTTTGCTTAAAATACGTGTAATTCCCTCACTTGAACTCGAAACCGCTATAGCCAAATTTCTGAAATGAATCATCAACATCATGTTAACCTTAATTAAAGCGATCGGGCCTTAGTCGACCACGCGGGCCCAGTTGGTCGACTTCACACTCAATCGTCGTGTTTCTTCGCAGGCGTGTGCAGGTTTCCCCACGATGTTTTCCTTCACCGTAAGAGCGTCGGATAAACGTGCAGAGGCTGATCGATACGCGTACGGCATAAGAACGGTAAAAAAGTCCAAAGTGTCTAGCTTGATGTGCTGGCCACTGTACAATGTGTATATTAAATTGAAATTCGTTAACACATGGGTACGTGGCAGGATCCGAACCAGGACCTCCCGGACTGGAAGTAGCGGCCTTAGCCGTTACGCCACCGACGCGACGCTCCTACATAGTTTACAGATACATAGTTTACAGGAAATCTGCCGCGATGAGCGTACCTAGATATCGTAGTTTTATCATAGTCCAATATAGGTATGCCTCGTTAAGGCGCTAAGATCACTCAATCCGAGCCGGTTGATACGTGTTTCAATAATATCGAACGTAAGTCTATTCATTTTAAGTTCAAATCAATGCGGGCAACAGCGCGGCTGTTACGTTGAAACAATTGTATTCAATTAAATCGATTTTTTATTACTTAAAGTATATTATATATTTGTTCAATGGCTTTACACAGTCCTTAATAATTTGAATTGAATATTGTCATTTGACCCATCTAAAGGCCTTAAATGACAATGTTTGTACTGAGAGTCCTACTATATTGTTATGTTGCTAGTGGAAATTTTGGTACCGAACCCTGTTTGTGTGAGCCGGACTTGTCCTGTTTTTAACCGACTTCAAAAAACCGGCCAAGTGCGATTCAGAATCGCACAAATAGGGTTCCGTACCATCATACTAGATGGCGCTAGTTTCTTCATGTTTAAAAAAAAACACGTTTTTTGTATGGAGAGCCCCCTTAGTTTTTCACTTTTTCTAATTTTTAGTATATTTTGCTGTTATAGCGGCAACAGAAATACATCAGCTGTGAAAATTTCAACTGTCTAGCTATCACGGTTCATGAAATACAGCCTGGTGACAGACGGACAGACAGACGGACGGACAGCGTAGTCCTAGTAATAGGGTCCCGTTTTTACCTTTTGGGTACGGAACCCTACAAAGGAGGAGGTTTTCAATATTCATTACAATATTATTCCTGTTTATTTTTCATTTTTTTAATGTGTGACCATGCATAATTTTTTACGGAGTAGTCCGATTTAAATATTTTTTTATTCCTTTATACTTCAAAGATGGTCCCATATAATTTTTTATAAAATCAGTTTAGTTCTTCTTTTTATAAAAATACTAAAAAAAAATAGCAAAATTGTAGTTGCTGCTATTGAAGTCTGTATTGTTTTAACGTTTTAATGTCTCTAGTGTATTATGTATGTATAAATGCCTTATTGCTCACAAGGAATAACTACAATATGGTTTTATCGGACTTAAGTGTACAAAGGCGGCCTTATTAAGTGATTTCAATAAACTTTTATCTCTCCCTATCGATAAAATTATCGATAGCTCAGCAACTCTATTAAAAACTTTTATCCGTGGTTTGTGAGTAATTTCTCTAGTGTTGTCAATTACCCTTTAAGTTTCACTATCGATAAAATTATCGATAGCTCAGCAAATCTATTAAAAAAACTTATCCGTGGTTTGTGAATAATATTTCCAGTGCTGTCAATTAACCGTTTAAGTTTCACTATCGATAAATTAATCGATAGCTCAACAACTCTATTAAAAACACTTATCCGTGGTTTGTTAACAATGTCTCCAGTGCTGTCAATTAACCTTTTAAGTTACACTATCGATAAATTTATCGATAGCTCAGCAACTCTATTAAAAACACTTATCCCGTGGTTTCCTTACAGGATTCACACCGTATTGTGCATGGGAATCTCTGAAAAAGATTCTCAGGTATCCTTTTCATCTAAAACTGGTTTAATTATATAATTGCTTAGTGATGAATGGAAAGGAAATGTGGCAAGGAAAAAAATTACAAAAGAATTAAGTAAATTAGATTGTACTGTTGGTTGGGTTTGGATATATATATTGTTAAATCCAGAAATGGTAAGCCCTTGGCATCATCTGGCTGGTAAGTGACAATGATGCCGAAGGTCGAAGCGGGCTTACCAATATTCTACAACGAAATGGGGAATCTTATTTTCATGCCGTAACACATCAATGCTATTAACATTGGTGTTTGGCGGCAAAACTTAGATTAAATGGTGGTAGCTAGCCAGGCAGGCTTAAAAATACCCTAACACCAACCAAAACGAGACTTACAAAGTTTAACCCCGCCGGGAATCGAACCCGCGACCACATGGAGTAAAGCTAATGGACTAACCATTACGCCATGGAGGCGATCAAAACAAATGTGTTTGTGAGTGTGCATGTTTGCGTGCCTGAGTGTGTGTTGTGTGTGTATCTGTGTTTGTGTGTGTCTGTAAACTGTTTTGATTTAACTTTAATATACCTAATTTATACATCTGTTATCCTTGACATAATTACCTTATATTTAAAAATTGTTACCAAAATTTTAATTTTTGACCTAATATAATTTGACAACTTTAGCTTAAGAGACTCACATCGCCTTTATCCATCATATACATTGTTGAACAAACCGCCCCCCCCACCCCCAAGGATATCCACTACGACCGGTCCCGCGCTGCCTGCATCCAGCGACTCCGCGACCTTCACCAGGACGTCGGTCCACCGAGTGGAAAGTCTGCCCAACTACGTCTTTCGGTGAGCGGTCGCCACCCGAGAACATTAGTACCCCAAAGGCTGTGTGTTCTACGGCCTATGTGATGCGCCCACTACCATTATACTCATTTCTGGTTGAAACATTGACTTGAGTCACATTGATTAAAAACTACTGAACAGAAACACGTCACAACCGATAAGTGTGTTTTGAAATATTACTTGCCCACCCCGCCCCGACGGACGGTACAGGGTGTTCGGGTAATCTCTCGTGTTATTAGATCTTATACAGGGTGGTGTAAACGGGAATGGTATGATTATTATCGCGAAAGAAAGATAAATGGAACAAGATGGTATACAAACTACTTAGTTGCCGTTGCCAGCTCTTTTCCAGGTCATCATCATATCACCCGAAGGACGTCCACTGCTGGACGTAGGCCACCCTCAAGGATTTCCACGACGCCCGGTCCCGCGCTGCCCGCATCCAGTGGCTTCCCGCAATTTTTACCAGGTCGTCGGTTCACCGCGTGGGAGGCATGCCTACGCTACGTTTTCCGGTACGCGGTCGCCAGTCGAGAACTTTACTGCCCCATCGGCCATCTGTTCTACGAGCTTTGTGCTTTGTCCACTGCCACTTCAAAGGGCATGTAACATGTAGATACGTTCTATCTGTGTCTCTGGTTTGTCAGATTTACGTTTTTTTTTTTTTTTCTGAAACCTGACAAACAACAAATCAGTGTTTAGATAGAACGTGTCTACAAAACTTTAATGACTTTAATTGATTAGTGTTCAATTTAAAACCAAACTACAGTTAGTACTATGCATGCAACAGTTACATGTTCGAAAAGTTTGATTGACAAGGATGGCGGCCCGCCGTCAATCAAACTCTTCTAACATGTAACCTTACAGTCAATACACTGGTTGATATGTTGCAATTAAAGGCTCAAGGCCACCCAAAGGGCGATGGAGCAAGCTATGCTCGGAGATTCCCTACGCGAGCGAATCAGAAATGAGGAGATCCTTTAGAGAACCAAGGTAGCCGACATAGCTCACAGAATTGCTAAACTTAAGTGGCAGTTAGTGAGTGAGGCATATAGCTCGCAGAACAGATGGCCGCGTTGAGGCAGTAAAGTTCGCGATTAGCGATCGCGAACGGAAGACATAGCGTAGGCAGGCCGACGACCTGGTGAAGGTCGCGAGAAGCCGCTGGATGAGGGCAGCGCAAGATCAGGTCGTCGTAGAAATCCTTCTTGTCCAGCTGTAGACGTCTTTCGGCTGATATGATGATGATGTTGCATTTCCATTATACGAGTTGCACTTAAGGCTTGTCCTTCGAAAAACCTCTAAAACTAAAGAATTTTGTAACCATTTTATACGGTAACCATACCATGTTTCTACCAGAAAAAAATACATAATAATCTAAAAGATATAAGGAGTGATGTAGATTTCACAGCATTCTATTTTATTTTTCAGAACCATAGAAAAAAAATATCAAATACACCCCCTTTTTTTTTCAGTTGTAACCATTTTACTGCTGCAATTTTTAACAAAACAGTTTGAAAATGTATGATCTAACTCAAACAATCTAGAGTGATGCTGATTTCTCACTTTTTGAATATTTATTGTATTTTATTTATAAATATTATAAAACCATCTGATTTCGGGTAAAATTCCAACCGTTCTCAAGCAGTTCCCCGCGCTCGTCCTAAATATTAGTGCGGGACGGGTCGCGATGCTAGACGGACCTGTGCTGCTTTGCGGGAGCTCTCAAATAAAAATAAAATATTGGATTTTTTGTGTACATAGTGTAGTGTAACGGACAGAGAGTATTTCATGGACATATTTGGTTATCTACATGAGATTTTTTTTATTTTTTATTTTACACTTTTCAGTTTTCTTTGGTTAATTTTTTTGATACAAAGTTTTTGTTGCTTAAAATCTACTCGAGCAACGATCATATTCTGTTCTAGGCATTTAACTCGTAGAATAGATGGCCATTGGGGCAGCAACGTTCTCAAGTAATCGGAAGACGTAGCGTAGGCAGGCCTCCTACTTGGAGGATCGACGACCTGCTGAAGGTCACGAGAAGCCTCTAGATGCGAGCAACGCAGAACCGGTCGTATCTAATGCGTTGTGCGGTGCATCTTCTGATGCGTGGTTGCCACTCGAGAACTTTACTACTCAAACTATGTGCGGCACATAGCTCGTAGAACAGGTGACCGTGCGGTGCACGGTACGTCTTTTGGTGTGCGGTCGACACTCGAGAACTTTACTACCCCAACGGCCATCTGATCTATCAGCTATGTGGCCAGGCACATAGCTCGTAGAACACATGACCGTTGGGACAGTGATGTTCTCGAGTGGAGTCCGAGCACTGGAAAATGAAACGTAGGAAAGCCTACTCGGTGGACCGACGTCCTGGTGAAGGTCACGGAAAGTCCCTGAATGCGGGCAACGCAAGACCAGTCAGTTTCAATGCGGTGCACGGTGTCTCTTGTGGTGAGTGCCACTCGAGAACTTTACTACCATAATGGCCATGCCGAAGATGGAAGCGGGCTTACCAAGATTCTCCAACGCAATGGAGAACTGGCTGTCTTATCTTGAAGCCGGAACACATCAATGTTGTTAACACTTAACTTTAAAGACCAAATTGCAACAGTTTTTAAAAAAAATACATTATAACGTTATTTTGTTAGAGAAATAATGTTATAATGTATTTTTTTTTCCATTACGATATAAGTTAAACCAAAGAGATAATATCACCAACGAAATTCCATATAATCTTTTTTTATTGGAACGCACATGCGGTTCGCGCCATTTTTATAGCAATACAAAAAGTTTTCATTCCAATTTTTACTTGTCTGTGACAGCGCCCGCTTTAACGCATGCGCGGTGATGTGTTGGTTTTTCATAGAATTTTGTTGTAGACACTGAATTTCGTGGATAATTTTCATTCTTGTTTAAAAATGTCTGAGATCAGTAATTGTTTTTACCTGTCTGTGACACCGTCCGCTTCAGTGCAAGCGCGGTGATGCGCTGGGATTCAGCGCTATGACACGTTTTGTTGTAGGTACTTACTGAATTTCGTGGGATTTTTTTCTTACTCTTAACTTTGATCTTTGTATTTTAGTTGATTCAATCCCAATGTATGAGATTAGATAAAGTAGTGTATGAACTGCACATAATTTGGTCTTAAAACACTCGTATTTTAAGAACTCTTATTATGCAACAGTTGCATAAACTACTATTTTTTTTAAATTACGGTATTGTGTTTATAAAGTACGAGTATGCCAATATAAACTCGTTTCGAACTTTACGATATGAGAGTAGATAAAAACATAATGCGTATACTAGAATAGAGACCCACTTGAGTTTTGACAGCTGTTCAAAATTTAAACTCATAACTTTACAAAAATCGATACTGTTATAACATTAAAGTTCAGATTTTACTTACTATCACAGACAAGAAAGTTCTCATAGTAAAATTGGTTGTCATTATGCTGGTCAGTGGTCATTGCCTACGGTTTTTGAACGCATTTTAGAGGACTTATGATATGTGTGTAGAATGTAAATAAATATGTTTGTAGATTGTTACAATCCAATTTCTAATCTCAAAGCTAGTTTTTTGGTAGACTGCAACATTATTCACGGCGTTCAATTAGTTTTTCTCAAACCCCTCGGGATATACAGTCGACGAGACATTTTACGATGCATTCGTATGACGACGAACGAACGGACAAAACTGTTATTTTGCACCAATAAGTGTGAGAGGACGTCTAGACGGCTCTCGAAACGATTCGTTTAAAAATGCATGAATTATTTGCCATTTTGCCGAATGTTTGGCAAGGGGCGGGTTAGGGTGCGGTCACACCACATTGTAATTTTGACTTGTCGAAACGGTATTAAAATTCAAAGGAACAGTTACCTAAATTGCGGTTAGCAAATGTTTGTTGGCATCATTCGTGCACATTGTATTAGACTGAACTAAAATAGTTATTTGTACCATTGCCCCTCTAAAAGGCTTTTTTAATCACTATTTCAGTGTTTAGAACTAAGAAATGAGAATTTAGAACACAGCAATATATTCGACCCCAGGTGAGATGTTGTCAAGAGTTTACCAATTGTGAATAAAAAAAAAAAAACCTCCATCTTAATGCTATACAACCTCCTTTCGCAAAAAGTACTCTATACAAACTTCTTGTCCAAAGAATATTTGACATACAAACTCCTTGTGCAAATCGTCGACATTTGAGTCGCTAGATTTGGAACACAAACTTGTTTTTATTTTAATGCTAAACTCCTTGTCGAAAATGCCGAACAATCAAATGAGTCGCTAGATTTCAAAATCAGCCAAGTCCACTTTTGACAGGTAATAGACTTTTTATAAAAAGCTTTTTATTTTCATTTTCGACAAGGAGTTTAGCATTAAAATAAAAACAAGTTTGTGTTCCTTGTTGTTTTTTCATTAGTAAATAGGCGCTATTTTTAATACTATAAGTTGTACGAACACAAAGAAAATTACTCCTAATTTTAATTTAGAAATTGTTCCAATTTTAATGAGCATTTCAATTAATTAAACTTCCTTTTTTTTTCATTAAATAAATGTTTCTTTTTCTCGGATTCATGGTATGAAATATAGTTTGCAACTCTTTTATCCGTTTTGGATTTATATCGAATGCCATGAATCACTCGGGTCGCTCAGTATTCTAATACTTGAATCACTCGCTACGCTTGTGATTCAACTTGCTACGCTCGTG
Source organism: Coleophora flavipennella (assembly GCA_947284805.1). Classification (NCBI taxonomy): domain Eukaryota; kingdom Metazoa; phylum Arthropoda; class Insecta; order Lepidoptera; family Coleophoridae; genus Coleophora; species Coleophora flavipennella. The sequence continues at coordinate 5,311,185 of OX369253.1, forward strand.
ATTCAATCATCACGAATAACTCCCTGCGGTCGTGATTCAGTCGAAGATCGCTACTTCGGTCATCGCATCTATCTCACTCTAAATGTAATGCTGTTTCAGCTGTACTGCCTTGTTGAGGATTTCGCTGTCAGCAACAAGGGTAGCAGATGTAAGTAAAGCACTATGTCCTGTATAAACGCGCCTTAACCCCAATAAGAGAAAGTGTTCCCCTCACATGGAAAGTAATGGATTCGCAAGATATTGCCCCTGTGTGACAACATGGGGTGTTAGGGGACCGAATAACTTCTAATGGGGTCTAAATCGACCCGTGTTGGCTTGCACGAATCTTGACCTTGAATATTTTGAATACTAAAACTACAAGTGTTGGGTTTAGCTCTGAGTTTCACCATTTGGTAAAAACAATTAAAATAAAACCTCACTGTGACCTTGGAATTGTAATCGTGAACCAAATTTTAAGGACATACTCCACTCATGAAATTCATCACATTTTTTTTATTCACAATTGGTAAGCCCTTGGCATCATCTCACCTGATGTTAAGTGACGATGATGCCGAAGATGGAAGCGGGCTTATGAAGATTCCCCAACGCAATGTGGATCTGGCTATCTTATCTTCAAGCCGGAACACATCAATGCTATTTATACTGATGTTTGTCGGCAAGACTTAAATGGTGGTAGCTAGCCAGGCAGGCTATGAAAATGCCTTACCACCAACCAAACCGAGTCTTACAAAGTTAACCTTGCCGGGACGTGACCTCCTGGTGTGAAGCGAATAGACTAACCATTACTTTCCAAAATGTGAATTTTTTTGTTCTTCTAAACATTCGTAATTTGAAATCATAAAATTCAATATTCGACTCGCCCCTCTCGTTTCACAATAAGAGCCTAATGAAAATACAGTCGAGTGATTTCAAATAATCTCTGCGCCTGTGTTATTGTACGGTTCCGTACTACAAAAAGTTTTTTTTTATAATTTTTTTACGCCATGAGGGGTGTAGAATAATAGAATGCAAAAGCCGGCCGTTCTAGACTCAATTGTGGCTCAAGAATAATTTTAAAAAATACATACGTCTCTGCGTAAAATAAACCAAGAGATTTTTGTTACTTACCCAATTGTTTAATGACTCATCTAGATATAGAGTGAATGCATTTTAAGAAGTAATAACTTAACCAATTTAATTAAAAAATTAAAAACCCGTTTACAAAAAAAAAAATACCCAAATGTTTACCTCAACTGTGCGTGTACAATAAAAATGTATAAATAAATAAATACCCTTCTTTTTTGAGCAGTTCTCGTAAAAACCCATTTACCACCACTCCATATAAGTGCCATATTTTGCAACACTGAACCTAACTGGGTCAGATCGTCCAATCAAGTCTCCGATGAGTTCATATAGTAATATTAGATCATACTATCTGAACGCTGCTAGACTATCGGTAGTTTTTCTTCAATTTTATCGATAGTGTAGTGTTTTTTAATTATCTATGGTGCAGAATAGGCAGCCGTAGATGTAAATCTGTACTGCCTACGTACGGGCGATACACAGTGTATTACCCAGGTCCTGAAGTAACTGTGGCAAGATAGCGTTAGTTCAATTCTTAATTAGTGTAAGAATTAAAAGTTGCTAAATGACTGATAACTTCCATTTCTTCTTCGTCTTTGCCCTCGCCTTTTCCCTTTACACGGGTTGGCTTTCTTTATCATGCGGCGCCATGTAGCCCGCTGGCTGGTATCCTCTCGTTCAAGTCCGAGGCACTTTATGTCCCTTTGGACATCAATTTATTTTGTTTATAAAAACACTACTGCATAAAAACATTACTCCTATTTTTTGGGAAGTAGGGTTAAATGTTTACTATATCTAACGATACCTGATCCACCAAGACGTTAAGAAGATATCGTGGAATAAAAAAACCATAAATGGAATAAGAAGGTCGCGGGAAGCCGCTGGATGCGGGCATCGCAAGACCGGTCGTTATGTTAATCCTTGGGGGAGGTCTTTGTTCAGCAGTGGACATCTTTTGGCTGGTATACGACAATTTTGATCGACACTATCGATAGTTTCCCCACACTATCGTGAACATTCACAACTGGGCCCCAATTCAATTTTGCAGATAACACGTTTGCAAGCAATCGGGAACTTTTCAACTGTTGATTCGTGCACTTTTATTGCAGTGCAATGAGTGGAAACTGCATCGGAAGTTACTTTACTCGTATACGCTTCATTACTGACATGCTATTGATGTAAATAATTAATTTTAGTAAATAAATAAATAAATATTCTGGGGCAAATCACACGTGGTCATTTGGCTCCAAAGTAGGATTCCCTATGTTATGGGAACCAGAGACTGATATACATACTTATATACGTTTAAATACATCATCATCATCATATCAGCCGAAGGACGTCCACTGCTGGACATAGGCATGTATTTTTAAATACATACATATATATAAAAGAGAGTTGTGTTAGTTACACCATTTATAACTCAAGAACGGCTGGACCGATTTCGCTAATTCTCTTTTTGTTGAGTTCTATATTGTCAGGAGAAGGTTTTAGGGTAGGGTAAGGTAGTGTAGTATAGGGTAGGGTAGTGTAGTGTAGGGTAGGGTAGTGTAATGTAGTGCAGTGTAAGGTGGAACGAAGTTCGCCGGGACAGCTCGTACATATATAGATATAAAATTTAACACCCAGACACAGAGCAAACCAGTCTGCTCATCACACAAATGTTTGCCCCAGGTGAAGATCGAACCCACAACCCTCGGATCAGTAGTCAAGAGCACTAACCACTGAGCCACCGAGTCAGTCAAAATAGTACCATTATAACAGTCTGTCGCACAATTTTAGAACGCAATAGGTGCGTTTGTCTAGTATTGAGAAAAAAGCGTTTATTTTGTTCCAATTTATCATCGTAATAACAAAATACATCCAAAAAACTACCGAGGTTGAAGTTTGTGTTTTTATTTTTCGAATAACAATTTTTCCTTTGATATTATTTAGAGGTTAAATAACTTAAAAACAATTTATAGTAGTAAAATAATTAAGTAATAATATACTGTCGTTATGTAGTAAGGACGTTTTTTATAATTTCGAGAAAATGGCGCCTAAAGTTTATTTTTGTTTTTAATTTTTTTTACCCCTTGTGTGTTACCCTTTTCAGTTTTGTTTTTTATGCATAAAATTAATAAAACAATCAAGTTTAATTTAATCTAACCTTTCTCGTTGTAAGTTTATTAAAACGGTTATAATTTAAGAACAACACTTTATGCTTAGCACAGCTATAGGATTCGCATACAACTTTTACAAGTTAAAGTACAGTAAGGACGAGGGTTACTGCAATACTGCATTCATTCACCTTATTGTAATAACAGCAAGTTGTAGTACTGCGACTACTGCGTTACTGATTAGTAGTAATTGAGATTTTTTAACAAAAAATACTTAATTTAATTTGCAGTAAGCTTCCATACTGTATTCTTGTCAAACAATTTGGATCTCTAGAATACTTACTGCATTCTTCCTTATCAAAACTACATGTTCCCGAGCAGTTATCTTTACGAGGATCAAATCATCATATAGAGCTCGTATTGCCGATTACGAATGTAATTAACTCATTTCATGAAAAAACCGTCCTTACTGCATTCTTCGTTAGGACGGCAGTATGTACATGTTAACAAACCCATAAATGCAGTAAGTTCTGTTACTTACTGCACTTACGGGTTTGTAGCGCCAATTTGGTCTGCAGTAGGACCAGGGCATACTGCACTCATAGTAAAGAACCAAAGTGAAAAAAATATATTGCACCTTGATTTTAGTGCAGTAATTAAGAAAAATACGGTGCATACTTTGTTTCTGTTAAACAAATGAATTTCCTTAAATTAATAATGAATTAATAACCACGTCCGGTTTATTGAATCAAAAGGTATGAGAAATTCAAACAAATAGGTTTAATACTTTGCAGCATTATTAGTTACTGCGTTGATGTTATGTACATGCGGCTTTATAATGATCTTACTGCATTTTTGGTATTTTTTTATTTCCAGGTTAGCCATCGAAAACGGGTCTTTGATTCATGCTGATCGCATTGTCTGGACTCCGAAAATAGTAAAAATCGAAAATCAAACTCGAAATCCCTTCGTTTCACACCAGGTGGTCGTGGGTTCGATTCCTGCGGGTTCAACTTGTATTACTTGGTTTGTTTAGTAGTAAGCATTTTCTAAGCCCGCCTGGCTAGCTCTTCGTAGCTACCACCATCTTATATAAGTCTTGCCGCCAAACATCAGTGTTAACAACATTGATGTGTTCCGGCTTGAAGATAAAACAGCCAGTTCTCTATTGCGTTGAGGAAATCTTAGTAAACCCGCTTCCATTTTCGGCATCCTCGTCACTTACCATGAGGTGATATGATGCCAAGGGCTTACCAATTGTGAATTTTAAAAAAATGCACCCACTGCGTTTTAAAATTGTGCAGCAGGCAAGCAGCCTTGCTCTATACCTCGTACCAATCAGCAATACCCCTCATTATGCAACAGTTTCATAAACTTCTATCATAAATCACGCCAATCAAACTATGTGGTATTTATCACCGGGTAGTGAGTATTTGTGTTTGGAAATACCTAGCGAGTACCGCCGGGTTAAATAAGCTTAAAAATAAGGTTAAAAAGCGTCGGTGGCACAACCGGTAACGACTCGGTCCATCTAACCAGAGGTACCGGGTTCAAATCTGGATGGCCAATGTACCAATGAGTTTTTCAAAAAAACTTACGTAACATACTTACCGATTGCTTTAACGGTGAAGGAAAACATCGTGAGGAAACCTGCACACGCCTGCGAAGAAACTCGAAGGTTGTGTGTGAAGTCGACCAACCCGCACTGGGCCCGCGTGGTCGACTAAGGCCTAATCGCCCTGATTCAGGGTAGGCTCGAGCCCCTCGGTGGGGACGTATATGAGCTGTAATGATGACCGCCGGGTTAAGGGTCCCCAGGAGGCTCGAGTTTCCATACAAACGCAGTTCCGCATTAAGGGTCTAAGATGGGTCACAGCACAATATTCAATTCAATTTATTGAGAGACTGCGCAAAGCTATCACTATGGAAAGAATATATCATATACTTAAAGTATAAAAAGAACGATTTAAATGAATACAATTTTTAAAATATTACCACTTTTAATGTAAAAAATATCCTGTAGACCCTGTGTTTTACATTAACTGGAAAATTTCTTGAAATAAATTGTTTATGTTGTATGAAACCAAAAAAAATCGGTAACTTTAAGACCTTTCACTTTAATTGAACAATGTTTTTTTAAACTTATTTGAAAGTGAAGAAAAGTCATAAAAACATGTAAAAATCGAGAATTGGGCATTTGGTTTCAACGTAACAGCCGCTAAGAAGCCCCCATTGATTTGAACTTAAAATGAATAGACTTACGTTCGATATCATTTTATCACGGATCGACCTACTCGGATTAAGTCGTCTTTAAGCCTTAATACAAACACTTCATGCCGGATTTAATTCTAAACTTTGCGAATGTATTAAGTAGACACATATCGATGTTTGTAAATACGTAGTTTTCGATGTACTAATATAAAATGGAAAAAAATAAAGTTCAGTACAAAACTAATTTAAGCCATCGTTTATAGTTATTACTACGATGAAAACTAATTACAAACATCGATATGTGTCTACTCAATGTATTCGCAAAGTTTGGATTCAACCCGACAAGTAGTTTTTGTATTAAAGCGGAACTACGTTTGTATGGAAACTCGAGCCTCCTGGGGGACCTTAACGCAGATACGCCTACCAGCTGTTATAATAACACCAGAAATTTAATTTTTAAATATTTTCTATTTGTTTTTTTTTTATCCTAGTAGAACAATTACAAATCACATGCAATTATAAAAAAAAAACATAGTAAGCGTGTTGTTCAATTTCGTCTTCTGATGCGTCCGTCGGTCAACTTCGCACCCTGTATTTCTTAGTCATTGTTTCCCACATATATTGGTATAAAAACTCAAGAAACAAAATATATATCCACATATGCGTGAGAGTACAAAGGCCCTTCCGTCGGTTCGCGCGAACAACTTCCTGTTTCTTCGACTTGGACTCCCGTTTCCTTTGTAGCTGCTTTTTTTCCCTTTGCTCTTTTCTTGAAAACGCGCCAACAAGTTTTGACGCCATTCTGTTTTTTTTTATGGAGAAATAATTGTGTTTGTCTGAATTTGGTTTCTTTATAATGTATGAAAAGATCATCATCATTATCATATCAGGCGAAGGACGTCCACTGCTAGCTGGACATAAGCCGCCCCCAATGATTTCCACGACGACCGGTTCTACGCTGCCCGCATCCAGTGGCTTCCCGTGACCTTCACCAGGTCAATCGTTCCATCGCGTGGGAGGCCTGCCTACACTACGTTTTCCGGTGCGCAGTCGCCAATCGAGAACTTTACTGTCCCAACGGTCATCTGTTCTACGAGCTATGTGCCCTGCCCACTGCCACTCATATTTATACATACATATTTTTTTATATATAAGGCCTAACAAAATTAACTCAAACTATTTTAACTGCTACTTCTACCCATGAAACTGAACAACTTTCCCCATGGAACCCATAGTCAAATCGCAAAAAAATTTGGCTCTCCCATACTAACTTGATCACCTGATCAGCCAACTTAGTATGAGAGTGCCAATTTTTTTTTTGCGATTTGACTATGGGTTCCATGGGGAAAGTTGTTCAGTTTCATGGGTAGAAGCACCAGTTAAAACAGTTTCAGCTAATTTTGTTAGACCATAAATAGATTGATAGAATTGGTTAGGTTATTATTGTGTATGACTAAATTATCACTTTACTGCTACGAATGCTACGGGCTACGATACGCGTAGTAACATTCATTCATGCTTTGAATCGCACGGCACCTTAAACCGTTACTTTCCTTTATGTGAGATACAGTTGAACGCACTCCAATTTCAGCAACATGAGAATACTGTTGGTAAGTCTTCGCAGACTTCATCATATCAGTTCAAATACGTCCCAATCGAGGGGCTTGAGCCTACCCTGAATTAGGGCGATCGGGCATTAGTCGACCACGCATGTTGGTCGACTTCACACACAATCTTCGTTTTTTTTCGCAGGCGTGTGCAGGTTTCCTCACGATGTTTTCCTTCACCGTAAGAGCGTCGGATAAATCGAAATTCGAAAACACACTGGTACGTGGCAGGATTCGATTGAACCACGACCTCCCGGGCAGGATTATCGGCCCTAGCCGTTACGCCACCAACGCTCTTAAATTATAAACGAACAAGTTAAAAATTAAAACCCGACTGCATAAAAACTTAATCTCTCTTTTGAAGTTTACTCCTTAAGAATCGATTGTCATATAAGGCGCCCGGTATGAAAAAATTATGAGGAGTAAAATCTAGTGATCGAATGACCGTGTCACGTTTCTTGAAACACCTATGTTTTTGTAGTATTTTTGGAGTTTACTCCTTAAGAATTGATTTTCATAATATATAAGGTGTGTATTGTGTGTAATTTGGCTGTATTGTGTGTGTAATGTGTGTGTGTGTTTGTGTGTAAGGTGTGTGTTATGTGTATAATTTGTCTGTAATGTGTGTAATGTATGTGTAATGGGTGTTATTTATCTGTAATTTGTGTGGTGTGGTTGCAATGTGTGTTATTTGTCTGTAATATGTGTGGTGTGGTTGCAATGTGTGTGTGATGTGTGTGTAGTGTGTGTGTAATGTGTGGATGTGTGTAATGTGTGTAATTTGTCTAATGTATGTGTAATGTGTGTAGTGTGTGTGTAATGTTTGTGTAATGTGTGTGTGTGTGTGTAATGTGTATAATTTGTCTGTAATGTGGGTGTAATGTAGGTGTAGTGTGTGTGTGTAATGTGGGTGTAGTGTGTGTGTTATGTGTGTGTCATATGTGTGTAATGTGTGAAATGTGTGTGTGTGTGTGTACGTACGTAGGTATATGTGTATTTCCTGTAGCCTGTAGTGTCGTCCTGTAGCCTAAACGGCTAGATGGATTTTGGAGTGTGAGGTGTCGTTAGATTTGTATTGTCAGAATTGAAAAAAGTGGTCGCAACTTTGAACTTTTTAGTTACTGGACGGAATGCTTCCAAAATCGATATCTGAGGGTCCCTGAAGTCCCATAACGAATCCGTTGTCAGAATTGACGAAAGTGGCCGCCATTTTGTTTTTTTTACTTACTGGACCGATTGTTTTCAAAATTGTTATCTGAGGGTCCCTGAGGTCCCTAATCACGAATCCGTTTTCAGAATTGAAAAAATTTGCCGCCATCCCCCAACACATTTATAATCGTTAGTAAGGAGTAAACTCCAGTCGTGCGTCGGAGCTGACACACACACACTTTTTTTTTCCAGTCGGGTTATGTATCTTATGTCACTCACGGGATCAAGATAAATCTAACGACATCTCGCACTCCAAAATCCATCTAGCCGTTTAGGCTAGAGAGCGTGCCAAAGAAATATACATTACATACACCAGCATTTTCCCACGGCTTCGCCCGCGTGGACATCGTTTTTATGACTATCTTTGAGGGTAAGTGGAATACGTGTGCGAAATTTTAAGTTTCTAGCCCAAAAGGTTTGGCCTGTGCATATAATTTAAAACTTTCATCCCCTATTTTACCATCTTAGGGGTTGAATTTTAGAAAACGCTGAAATATGTAAATAATTATTTTTGCCGTACTCAATTCACACGAAATTTCATGCAAATATGTCTAAGGAATAAAAAGTTTCATATTAAATTTTATCTCCTATTGCACCCCTTGGGGGTTAAATTTTAAAAAAAACTTCCTTAGTGGATGCCTAGCACGTCATAAGAGGAATACGTGTGCGAAATTTTAAGTTTCTATCCCTAAAAGTGAATACGTGTGCGGGTTTGGCATGTGCGTTTCATATTCTATTTTATCCCCTGAGGGGTTGTTTTATAGAAAACGCTGAAATACATACCTACCTCATTATTTTTGCCGTACTCAATTCACACGAAATTTCATACAAACATGTCCAAGGAATAAAATGTTTCATACAAAATTTTATCTCCTATTTCACTCCTTGGGGATTAAATTTAAAAAAAATCTTCCTTAGTGGATGCCTACGACGTCATAAGAGGAATATGTGGGCGAAATTTTAAGTTTCTATCCCTAAAAGTGAATACGTGTGCGGGTTTGGCATGTGCGTTTCATCCTACGAATAACTTATGTAGTTTCATCTTCTATTTTATCCCCTTAGGGGTTGTTTTATAGAAAACGCTGAAATACGTAACTCATTATTGTTGCCGTACTTAATTCACACGAAATTTCATGCAAATATGTCCAAGGAATAAAAAGTTTCATACAGAATTTTATCTCCTCTTTCACCCCTTAGGGATTAAATTTTGAAAAATACTTCTTTAGTAGATACCTACGACGTCATAAGAGGAATACGTGTGCGAAATTTTAAGTTTCTAGCCCTAAGGGTTTGGCTTGTGCGTTTCATCACCTATTTTAGTTGAATTTAAGAAAACGCTAAAAAATACTTCACTCATATTAATGATTTTAATTTCGCCTTTTATAATGTTAGATAATGTAGTGATGGTATAATGTCTAAAAAAAACGGTAAAGTGCGAGAGAACCGCGCACAAATTTTAGTATTTTTTTTATAGCGGCAACAGAAATACATCCTCTGTGAAAATTTCAACTGTCCACCTATTACGGTTCATGAAATACAGCCTGGTGACAGACGGACGGACGGAAAGCGTAGTCTTAGTAATAGAGTCCCGTTTTTACCTTTTGGGTACGGAACCCTAAAAAGCATTTCGTCTTACGCCCTAGGGTTGCCAATTTAAAACTAAGATCCAGAACGAAATATTCACAGTCGAGTTAGCGATTAGTGCACCGCTAGGCCGCCCATATTGGATTAGGAACGTATTTCTCGATTGGCCGGGTACGATTCTTTTGCGATAGGGTGACCCAAGATTCAGGAACTTGGTAGGATGGAGCGAAGGGATGGGTTATGGGTATAAGAAGAAAAAAACTTAACCGACATTTGGATCAAAAGCAATATTAAAAACTTTGAAAGTTGTAAAACATGGCTACATATTTATACTTGTTACTTCTGTTCCAAGATGAACAGGACTTATTCAAGGAATATGCTCAGGACAGAATATGAAGTGACAATGATAGACTTACTTTTGACGTGAAATCGTATCTCTACGGTTATAAAAGGGTGAATATAAGATGTGATGATATTTATTTTTACACGACTGCCCACAAAATAGGATTGTATTGTTTACAGGTCTAATGTATGTATGTTTTTTATTCCGTGATATTTTTGAAACGGCTTGTTGAATTTAAGAGTGCTAGGTATCGTTAGATTTGCCCGCGTGAGTGACATAGGATACACTCTACCCTTCTTCCAAAAAGAGAGGGTTAATGTAGTTATGCAGTTGTTTTCTATTAAAAAAAAAATTAAAATTATTTTGGAAGACGACCCATCGCGGCTTATAGCTAGTATTCAATTCATTCGTGTTTTTCCATAATGTTTCATGTTTGTGGTCACCCTAATTGCCTATAGTTTGATTATCTCGAGTGACCAAAGTGTTTTGGACCGAAAGATTCTCTCCTAATAATTTTGTTACTGTGTACTACCCCAGTAAGTTAATTTTACTTGCTTTTACAAATGTTATGTTATTTTTTTTGATATAAACGTTGGTCGACTTCGTTGGGTATAAAAATATTTTTTTATAAAATAAGCATCGTCATCATTTTTATATCAGCCGAAAGACGTCCACAAATGCCTCCCCTAAGGATTTCCACGACGACCGGTCCTGCGCTGCCCGCATCCAGTTGCTTCCCGCGATCCTCACCAGGTCGTCGGTCCACCGCGTGGGAGGCCTGCCTACGCTAAGTCTTCCGGTGCGCGGTCGCCACTCGACGTTCATAAATTGTGAGTCTTACTTGTTAATCTTAAGCGGTTGAAAATAATGATTTAGTAAAATAGTTCATAGATTGATTAATTAATATATTGACTAATAATTCTACCCATACGTAAAGAATTTAAATTCCGAAATTTATTGGAAAAAAAAAATTAAATTCATAATATCAGCCGAAAGACGTCCACTGCTCTACAAACGTTTCCCCAAGGATTCCACGACGACCGGTCCTGCGCTGCCCGCATTCAGCGGCTTCCCACGACTTTCACCAGGTCGTCGATCCTCCGTGTGGAAGGCCTGCCTATGCTACGTTTTTCGGTGCACGGTCGACACTCAAGAACATTTTAAAACATAAAAATTAAAAAATAGAAACAGAAAAATGCCTCAGTTTTGGAACCGATAAAAAAAAGTTGCCATTCCGTTACCTTCCAATGAAAACCTTAAAAACTGGTAAAGTGCGAGTCAGAACCGCGCAAAAAAGGTTCCGTACCATCATACTAGATGTCGCTAGTTTCTTCACGTTTAAGAAAATCACGTTTTTGTATGGAGACTTTCATTTTTTCTAATTTTTAGTATTTGTTGTTATAGCGGCAACAGAAATACATCATCTGTGAAAATTTCAACTTTCTAGCTATCACGGTTCATGAAATACAGCCTGGTGACAGACGGACATACAGACACACAGACGGACGGACAGCGGAGTCTTAGTAATAGGGTCCCGTTTTAACCCCTTGGGTACGGAACCCTAAAAATCGTTCTAATCGATTACCTCCTCCATTTTAACAGTTCGCCAAAATAAAATAAAAGGCGTTAAACAAAAATGAAACGAATTAATTCCCCTCAGAGTAAGCTTTCCAAAGCCTCTTTGGTACATGAAAATCTAAGGCCGCATAAGTGGAACCGGATTCGAATACTAGATTACCCGTATGGGAGGCTGTACCGGACGTACAGCGAGACACGAAGATCAGTGAACACCCTGTGATGACATCATACGGACAGAGGCCTCCCCCAAGGATTTCCGCAAAGACCGGCCCTGCGCTGCCCGCAGACAGCGGCTTCCCGCGACCTTCTTTGTCTTCGATCAGAGATGGATGACATACGAAACCGAGACATGGTAGCTTACTATGGGCCTCAGAAGAAGGCTCAAGGTCACCCAAAAGGCAGTGGAGCGTGCTTTGCTCGGAGTTTTGCTGCGTGATCGAATCAGAACGCAAAATCCGTAGGAGAACCAAAGTAACCGACATAGCTCTAAGAATTGCTAAACTTAAGTGGCAGGGAAAATAGGTCGTGGAACAGATGGCCGTTAGGGCAGTTAAGTTCTCGAGTGGCGACCGCGTGGCGGTGGTTCGAATCCTGCCAGGTACCAATGTGTTTTTGAAATTCAATTTCATATGTACGTTTATCCGACGCTCTTACGGTGAAGGAAAACATCGTGAGGAAACCTGCACACGCCTGCGAAGAAACTCGAAGGTTGTGTGTGAAGTCGACCAACCCGCACTGGGCCCGCGTGGGGGACTAATGCCCGATCGCCCTGATTCGGGGTAGGCTCGAGCCCCTCGGTGGGGACGTATATGAGCTGATATGACGATACTTTAAAGTTTAAACTAACTGTAAAAAGGTTTCACTTCTGTTGGCACTCCCGGAGGTTAGGTTTTTTTCACAGTGTTTTAAACACATATATACATACACGTTTCTAAATACTTGAAAACACATTCTTATCCATAACAGAAATGATTGTTCTGTGTGAGAATTAAACCCAGTTAGTAAGACATGTAAAAATTCATCAATTTACACGACAAATGTTATTTTATCAGCTGTGGAGCTAACTCTGTACGCGAATGTACCGGAAGTGCTCTGACGTCAGCGCAGCCATTTCCGGTTGACATTAGCCGATCGCGCGTAAGGAAATGAGGAAGGCATGTAGCCTGTTCTGTTCACATTGTTCTAAAAAAAGGTTGGAATTTTACGAATCCCTATCAAAAAGCGTAAATTTCTCAAAAAAATTCAAAAGTTTTTATATGTAAGTTTATACATTTGAACAATAATTAATTGTTGTATGAAATTTTAAGATAAATATGTATTATAGGTATGTAAGTAAATATGCCTTATTGCACACCAAGATACTAATGATATTGTATTTCTTTTTTTTTCAGGTAAGTCAAACGAAAACGAAACCATGTTCATCGCTTTTCGGTCGAGTTTTGTAAGTAGCTGCTATGAAAATAAAATAAAAGTGGCCAAGTGTGAGTCGGACAACGCGTAAAGTAGAGTCCGTTGTCTTTTCAATAACTAAACATATTGAAAAAAATGTCTGACTTTCGCGTTATATTCGTGACTGGGTGCTGTCCGTGTGAACTGGCCTACTCTTGTCAAAGCCATTAATTACATATTCAATTATGTTAATGTATGACTTCTCGAGTCATATTTTTATCATGTCTGAATAACGTTATTTATTTTATGTCGGTTAGTATTTAATCGTCAATCAATAAAACTACTTTTTATAAGATTCCCAATTTCCATCAAAGCACAGCAAAATACTTACTTCAAAATATAACAATAATAAAATATGCCTATATAGGTTCATGGCGTACCGCTATTTACCTAAAGGTATAGCGTTTTTCTGGTTTAAGCAAAACTGTTTTATTTTCTTGTAAGTCAGATCCGCCACCCACCGAACCTAATATCGCTCGCTTCGCTCGCTCAACTCTATTGGTCCAGTTGAGAAGGATGAATTATTTGACGTGCAAACAGTATTTTTGATATGATTGTCATGAATAAATGATGAAAATATATTGATGCTTAGGTGATTAGTTGTTCGATGTGCACCTAAACCACTTAAAATTATTAGCACGAGTTATAACGTTAGTGCTGTATCGGCGTTAGTGATCGGCAAACTCTCGCGGAATCTCTTAAACACCACAACCTTCGGCCAGGACTCCGTGGCGTAATGGTTAGTCCATTCGCTTCACACCAGGCGGTCGCGGGTTCGATTCCCTGCGGGGTCAACTTTGTAGGAATTGGTTTGGTTGGTGTCAGGGCATTTTCATAGCCCGCCTGGCTAGCTACCAACATCTTATCTAAGTCTTGCCGCCAAACATCCGTGTTAACAGCATCGATTTGTTCCGGCTTGAAGATAAGATAGCCAGATCCCCATTGCGTTGGGGAATCTTGGTAAGCCCGCTTCCATCTTCGGCTTCATTGTCACTTACCATCATCATCATCATATCAGCCGACGGACTGCTGGACATAGGGCTCCCCCAAGGAGTTCCATGACGACCGGTTCTGCGCTGCCCGCATCCAGCGGCTGCCCGCGACCTTCACCAGGTCATCGGTCCACCGAGTGGGAGGCCTAACTATGCTACGTTTTCCGGTTCTTACGGTTTTAAGGTCTTACCAATTATGAATAAAAAAAAGGAATTCCTCCCTAGTAAAGGACTCCAGCTGCCCAGCAGTGACTTGAAGTTGACGCTGTGGCGCGAATCCAACAGTCGTTAAGGCTACAGGCTCAGTTGAACAAGCAGACATACATACACCCAAGTATACGCGTGTTTGCTATACAAACTTACCACTATGTAAAGCCGTATCTCGGTGTAACTGCAGACCAGTAAATTTCCACCGCCGCCGCGCCGTCACAATATCGCTTGGCAAACACACCTGGGGGGAGGACAAATAGTGGTGACGTCAGACCGGTGGTGGGTATGTTTGCACCTCCCACCACCTGTCGGGGTATAATAATAAGTGGTAAACATAACTATGTAATACCTTATATAAAAAAGCAAAAGGTAAACAAAAGTACTATGGAATTGACATTTGAAACTGTCAAAGACCTACTAACACAGATTTGAATAGGAGGATCCGCCCGTCACCATATTTGACGTAGATTTTCTTGATACAAGCAAAAAGTAGCGCCATCTAACATAACTCGTACGAACTAGCGTGGGCGAGAGTTGACGTCAGTGCCGCGTTAAAAGAACCTTGGTAGAATTGTCGCTTTAAAATTCGTTTATTTAATTTGTTTACAAGAAAAAATACAATGTAAGGTTACTTAACGATGATACAACATCCCATGTTTCTTTTTAGCCTTTCTTTCATGATTTTTACAGCCTCTAACAACACAATAAGGCATTTTTATATGAAATATCTTTCCACCGCACTGTACAATTTCCCGCAGACGACTGAGTCGTGAGTGTGCGAATTTTCGATTTTTGCACCAATTCGCTGGGACCATTAGTCGCCCGCGTTGGCCGGGTCCTTACGCCAGTAATATATAAGTCACTGCCTACTAAGTTTGTTTACGTTGTGCTTTTGTTGGTTGATATAAGGTATAAGGCAGACTCATATCATGTGATAATGGTGGGGGTCTTAGATTTTTACCCGACTACCCACAAAATAATTGTAATGTTTCTAAAATGTTTGTATGTATGTATCTATGTCCGTTTGTTTGGCTGAGCCTAGAGCTTTCGTTAGATTCGTCTTGATCCCCTGAGTGACATAGGATACATTTTAACCGCCTGCTAAAAAAGAGGGGTAATGTTTTATGCAGCCGGGTTTTTAATTTTTAATAAAATTGTTTAGGTTCTTACCCGACTTCTCAAAGCTGGAGGGTAATATTTTTCCATGTTTAGGTTCTTACCCGACTTCTTAAAGCAGGAGGGTAATATTTTTCCTTGTTTAGGTTCTTACCCGACTTCCTAAAGGAAGGTAATATTTTTCCTTGTTTAGGTTCTTACCCGACTTCCCAAAGAAGGAGGGTAATATTTTTCCTTGTTTAGGTTCTTACCCGACTTCCCAAAGAAGGAGGGTAATATTTTTCCTTGTTAATGTTCTTACCCGACTTCCCAAAGAAGGAGGGTAATATTTTTCCATGTTTAGGTTCTAACCCAACTTCCCAAAGAAGGAGGGCAATATTTTTCCTTGTTTAGGTTCTTACCCGACTTCCCAAAGAAGGAGCTGGGTAATATTTTTCCTTGTTTAGGTTCTTACCCGACTTCCCAAAGAAGAGGGGTAATATTTTTGCTTGTTTAGGTTCTTACCCGACTTCCCAAAGAAGGAGGGTAAAATTTTTCCTTGTTTAGGTTCTAACCCGACTTCCCATTGAAGGAGGGTAATATTTTTCCTGTGTATGCAAGTATGCATGTATGTATGTATGTCTGTTTCTTCGGCTGAGAGGTGTCGTTAGATTTGTCTTGATCCCATGAGTGACGTAGGATACATTTATAGGCCTAATGTGGAGTCGGGTTTTTAATTTTTAATAAAATTGGTCGGTTTAAAGGTTATTCATTATTTCTATTAGCGCTTTTCCAGCACGCAGGAAAAGGCCTTTGGGATAGCTCATAGAATCTTTAAACTTAAGTGGCTGTGGGCGGGGCACATAGCTTGTAGAACAGATTGCTGTTGGGGCAGTAAATTTCTCGACTGCGCACCGGAAGACGTAGCGTAGGCAGGCCTCCCACACGGTGGACTGACGACCTGGTGAAGGTCGCTGGAAGTCGCTGGATGCCGTCCGTCTGTCTGTCTGTCTGTCACCAGGATGTATTTCAAGAACCGTGATAGCTAGACAGTTGAAATTTTCACACATGATGTATTTCTGTTGCCGCTGTAACAACAAATACTAAAAAATAGAAAAAGTAAAAGTCTCCATACAAAAAAAACGCGTTTTTTTTTAAAACTTGAAGAAACTAGCGCCACCTAGTATGATGGTACGGAACCCTTTGTGCGCGGTTCTGACTCGTACTTTTCCGGTTTTTATTATATCCCTGCGATATACTACGAGTATTACATAAAGTTAAGAAAAGTGTTAGCGAATTAAGAAAACAAACCGGACAAGTGCGAATCGGTTTTGCCCACCGAGGGTTCCGTACAAATTTGCTGGAACATATTATACTATACCAAAGTGTGCACGATGGACACTTAAAAACGTAAAGTTTCTTTGTTGATAAATTTTGTGTGTAAATTTGTGTAATGTATTAAAGTTGCGATACGTTATATTTTTGAATTGTTATATGTACATAGATATAGATAGTTAAGTTGTAGTTTTAAGTTATCTTGTTTTATAAGCCTTTTGTATGTTTTCTAAATAAATGTGTTTTGTAACTGTGTTTTGCTTGGGGAGGCTTAGAGGGAGGTCTAGGTAATTAGAGAGGTAAAAGGTTTTTGGTAAGCAGCGAGCTGCCTCCGCGACCGTTATTTCAAAACGGCGCGGCGCGGAAATTGGTCGTAGGCGGCTCTCTGTACGGTATTGCTCCAAAGGGGTGGGTAAGTGCACCATCTTCCGTCTCGCTTCCTCCTATGGCGCCATCCCGCTCTGGAAATTTAATATAAATATAGCGTAGGCGTCATAGAGCGTATTCATTCAAATTCAACATTTTCGACAAGCCACCGAGTAACAACGAGACCTCCCTCGAGCTCCCATAAGCAAATCAACCACTGAAATTGTTCAAGACTGAAGATATCACGGCTGTTTTCCTTGTCTCTACAACCTCCGCGTCGCCCTGCATTTCCTGTACCATCATCGAAGGGGATCACCAACATTTTATGGTCCTTCGTGAAGCCGGATCCCTGGACTGAAGAGAAAAAACCTGAAGAACTACGTCGTCGAGCCACGCCGCCATGACGAGATCCACGCGTTCCAAGACCGCGTCCAAGCAGGCTGCCCAAGAGACGACGGATTCTGAAAATACCACAACTGA
This sequence comes from Coleophora flavipennella, assembly GCA_947284805.1. NCBI lineage: Eukaryota > Metazoa > Arthropoda > Insecta > Lepidoptera > Coleophoridae > Coleophora > Coleophora flavipennella. Next base: position 5,328,805 of record OX369253.1, read on the forward strand.
AGGTACGGGAAACACGACTTCGGGAGAAACAGCGACCTGGAGCCACGGCACTACGCAAACTGGGGAAACCGTAACGGAAACTACGAACACCGAGGCTGACGTCACGGTTGTGGAGACCCGACCTAAATCAGTTAGGTCAGACCGCTCCAAGGCTTCTCGCAAGAGGTTCCTCGCGGAACTGGAAGCCAAGGAGAGGCTGGCTGAGCTGGCGGTCAAAGCAATCGCGGCGGAACGGGCCTTAGAGGAGGCACATTTGCGGAGAATTATGGAGGACTCTGACCAGGAGCTGGACCCTGCAGATGAATCGGCTGACGAAGAAGTCAGGCAGGGCTCAGAGCGAGTGGCTGAATGGATGGAAAAGCACACAGGAGCGAAAGGACACGCTCACACCCAACCGGGGCCTGCGGTGACCGAACGACTGCGGCCTGCGGCCTCACGAGAACCCGTGGGGCAGGGTGGGGAGGAGTCCGCGAAACCGGAGAGCACCCCTCAGAAAACCGAGCCGGCTGCGCCGCAAACCGACATTGCGGCCCTCGCAGCGGCCCTACAGAGCGTCATTCGCACATCGGCGAGAGGGGCGCCCAGATATCTCCAGGAGCTGCCTGGTTTCGACGGGAGAAGTGATAGCTGGCTTGCATTTAAGACAGCATTCGTCGAGACAGAAACAAATTTCACAAGAACAGAAAACGTCGCAAGAATTCGAAAGAGCCTCACCGGAGCAGCAAAGGAAGCTGCCAGCTGCTTACTAATCAGCAGCACGGAACCCAGAAAAATCATCGAGGCTCTGGAGCGGCGGTTCGGACGAGCAGAAGCGCTAGTCCTGCGCGAGATTGAGAAAACCCGCGCGCTATCCCGCATAGGAGACAGCCCACGAGAAGTGTGTGTTTTTGCGAACAAAGTAGCAAATGTTGTGGCCACCATCGAGGCGCTGCGGAGAGACGCGTACCTATGCAATCCCGAGCTGGTACGCACAATTCTTGAGAAGATTTCACCGATACTCCGAAACAAGTGGTATGACTTCGCAGCGCGAGAAGACAACACGCCAGACCTCAAAAAACTGGCATCTTTTCTCAACGAAGAGGCGGACAAATGCGGCCCCTACGCTCCGGCTGAAACAACACCAGCCGAGACGCCACGAGAGAGAGCGAGAAAGAAGATCGTAGAGAAAAACTTTGCTGCAACGGCAACTACGCCTACAACCACGACATGCCCACAGTGCAGCGGCAGTCACAAACTGTTGGAGTGCCGACAGTTCGTCGAGGCTGATGTCAACGGACGCTGGGACCTGGTACGCCGGCACCGCCAATGCTTCCGGTGTGTGAGGAGCAACCACAGACGCTTCAGTTGCCGAGCGAAGCCGTGTGGAACAAACGGCTGTCGCGCTCCCCATCACTCGCTGCTGCATTCAGAGCGGCCAAGAGAAGAACCCAAGAAGGCGGAAGAAGTCGCGTCGGCCCTCGAGTTCGCCCACTCCACTCGGGCGGGCTCACGCCGGGCCTACTTGAAAATCGCGCCGATCGTTCTCACCGGTCCGCGAAACACTGTCGAGACGTACGCGCTGCTGGACGAGGGCAGTACTATCACCATCATTGACGAAGACATCGTCGAGTCCCTCGGCCTGGAAGGGCCCACTAACAACCTGTGGGTCATAGGAGTCAACGGCACGCGGCGCAAGCACGAAAACAGCAAAACAGTCGACGTGCGAGTGAGAGGGAAATACTCACTCGATTCTTACGAACTGCAAGGGGCACGCACGGTCGAGCGACTCGATTTCACTACTCAGTCGCTCGGCGAAGAAGACCTGGAGGACTGCCCACACCTGGAGGACCTCAGACATGAACTGATGTACCAAAATGCCAAGCCGAAAGTTCTCATCGGGCAAGATAACTGGGAACTCATCGTGTCGCGCGATGTGCGAGCAGGACGGAGAGACCGACCCGTAGCCTCACTCACACAACTCGGGTGGGTGCTACACGGGTGCCGCTCGTCGCACACAGAGCCCGTTTCGTTTTGCGGGTATCTGTCTACCAAGGAGGAATCCAGCGACGAAATGGAAAATGCTATGCGGAGATACTTCGCCCTGGAGTCGCTGGGCGTTGAGCCAAGGAAGACGCGCGATGACCCGGAGCAGCGAGCGCTACGCTTGCTAGAGGAGACAACCACACGCCTCCCAGATGGTCGCTTCCAAACTGGCCTTCTATGGAAAGAAGACAACACAAGAATGCCCGACAACTATGGCAATGCAAAGAAGAGGCTGCTCAACATCGAGAAGCGCCTAGATCGAGATCCTGATCTGAAAACAAAGTATGAAGAAAGGATGCAGAACCTCTTTACCAAGGGGTACGCCGAGCCCGCCACGACGCAGCCTACACCTGGAAAGGTGTGGTACCTACCTCACTTTGCTGTGGTCAACCCAGACAAGCCGAAGATACGTCTTGTGCACGACGCAGCTGCCAGAACTGAGGGGAGAAGCCTGAACGACGCGCTGCTGCCCGGGCCCGACCTACTACAATCTCTGCCCGGCGTAGTTATGCGCTTCCGGCAGAGCCCGTACGCTGTGACTGCGGACATTCGCGAGATGTTTATGCAAATACGCATAAAACCAGAAGACAGAGACGCCCTGCGCTTCCTGTGGAGAGGGAGCGAGAGAGGAGATGTGCCGCCGTCAGAATACCGAATGACGAGCGTGGTGTTCGGTGCGACCTCATCGCCGTGCACAGCTCTCTTCGTCAAAAACAAAAACGCAGCTGACTATGCAGAACAGTTCCCGGAGGCGGCGCAGGCTATAGTGAAAAGTCACTATATGGATGACTACATCGCCAGCTACGGGACAGACGGAGAGGCCCTCGAGACAGCCACGGCGGTCGAACACATCCATCGGCAGGCCGGCTTTGAGTTGCGCGGGTGGGCATCCAACTCGCCCTCCGTGCTCCGTCACTACGCTACGAACGAGGCGGAGGCTACCATCCCTATCGGCGGGAGCGAGACAGAGCGAACACTGGGCCTGCTCTGGGAAGTAGGGCCGGACAACCTAGGCTTCAGACTCAACCGCAAGAGGGCGCCACTGGAAGTCATCGACGGGCTGCGCGCGCCGACGAAACGAGAGGCCCTCAGCGTGATCATGTCCCTATACGATCCGCTGGGGCTAATAGCACCTGTAACTACGCCGGCCAAGCGCATCATGCAAGACACCTGGCGCTACCACACTAACTGGGACGCCGATCTGCCAGACGAGCTACACGAAAAATGGTACGAGTGGCTACGCACGCTACGCGCTACGGAGCGGCTACGCATCCCACGCTGTTACGACACGGGCGCCGTGACCAAGCGGGCGCTCCACACCTTTGTCGACGCGAGCGAGGAAGCCTACGCCGCCGCTGTGTACTGGCGGAACGAGAGGTCCGATGGAAGCGTGAGCGTCGTGCTGGCTGCCGCTAAGAGCCGGGTGACACCACTCAAACCCGTGTCGATCCCGAGGCTCGAGCTGCAGGCGGCGCTGCTGGGAGCACGACTAGCCCACACTGTCGCGCGCGAACACGACTGGGAAGCAGAGGCGCGACACTACTGGTCCGATTCTCGCACGGCTCTCGCATGGATACGAGCCGAGCCGCGAGCATTCAAGTGCTTTGTGGCACACCGGCTGGCAGAAATCGAAGAAACGACGAAGAAAAACGAGTGGAGATGGGTCCCAACAGCCCATAACGTCGCTGATGATGCTACGCGAGCCACCCCGGCGGACTTCGGCGCCGCACACAGATGGTTTCACGGCCCCGAGTTTCTATATCAACCTGAGGAATGCTGGCCGCAAGAAAACCGACGCGCCGCGGCCTCAGTCACCGGGGAAGAACGAGAAGCTTGCTACGCGACTACGACGACTACGACGCTACGAAGCCACGCCCACCTGCCCGACGTAGCGAGATTTTCACGCTGGACACGCCTCATCCGAGCAACAGCGCGTGTTCTACAGTTCGTCGAGCAATGCCGAGGCCGCACACAACACATTGCAGCCGCGAAGAGGAAGCGAACTGCCAAAAATGAAAACAGAGATCCTACGTGGGGAGAGGCTAAAAAGAAAAAGAAACTGAAAAAAAGGCCTTTCAGTCGACACGCCGGACCGCTTCATGGGAATCGAAGCGCACCTACTCATACGCGCAGAAAGGCTATGGGTGCGAGCAGCGCAGGAAGACTCGTATGCGAGAGAGAGACGGAGAATCGAGAGAGGAGCCCTACCTACCGGCGACGATAAGCTAGCCGCCCTAAGTATTACGGTGGGCACCGACGGAATCCTGCGACTCAAAGGACGAGTGGAGAAGGCCGTCGACATATCAGAAGAAGCTGCAAGCCCCGCAGTGCTGGACGGCAGGCACCCCTACACCCGCCTGTACCTGCAACACCTGCACGAGCGGCTGAGCCACGGCGGAGTGGAGCTGGTGGTGAACGAGGCGCGCCAGCGACTATGGGTCACGCGCATCCGGCCTACAGTCAAAGAAGTCCTGCGAAGCTGCCCTGCCTGTCGCCTGAGGAAGGCGAAACCCGCCAGCCCGTCGACTGGCAACCTGCCGGCGGGCCGCCTGGCGCATCACGCGCGCCCCTTCACGTTTACCGGCCTAGACTACTTCGGTCCGGTGACTGTGACTGTGGGGCGCCGCACCGAGAAGCGATACGTGGCCCTATTCACGTGTCTGACGTCGCGCGCCGTGCACCTGGAGATTGCCGCGTCGCTGAGCGCCGACTCAGCCATATCAGCGCTCCGGCGTTTCATCGCGCGGCGGGGACCGCCCAAAGAAGTCTGGAGTGACAACGCGACCAACTTCAAGGCGGCGGATCGAGAGCTGGCTGCAGCAGTCGAGACCATGGGAGCGGAAGCCAGCGCGCAGCACATCGTGTGGCGGTTCATGCCACCCTCAGCCCCCTTCATGGCAGGCGCCTGGGAGCGCATGGTGCGCACAGTCAAGGAGGCGCTGCGAGCCACGCTGCAGGAGCAGCGGCCGAGCGAGGAAACACTCCATACCCTGCTGGTGGAGTGCGAGAATGTGGTGAACTCGAGACCGCTGACCCACGTGAGCGTCGACTCAGCGGAGCCCGAGGCGCTGACCCCGAATCACATCCTAGTCGGGCCCAACTGTCATGTGCCACCCCCGGGCACGTTCACTCCCGAAGACATCAACGCGCGCACGCACTGGAGGCGCGCACAGCTGCTAGCCGACAACTTCTGGCGGCGGTGGGTGAGAGAGTACCTCCCCACACTCCAACACCGGCGGGAGCCCAGGGCCTCCGGAGAGGCCCCCAAAATCGGTGACCTGGTGGTCATCGCCGACAGCAACCTGCCACGCAACTGCTGGCCCAGAGGACGCATCACCCGGACGTTCCCGGGCGAGGACGGCGAAGTGCGCGTGGTGGAGGTGACCACGAGCCGAGGACGCGTGCTGAGGCGGCCCACCAAGAAGATCATCGTGCTACCAGTGCTGGATCACAAAGGTGACGGCGGGAGAATGTGCACGATGGACACTTAAAAACGTAAAGTTTCTTTGTTGATAAATTTTGTGTGTAAATTTGTGTAATGTATTAAAGTTGCGATACGTTATATTTTTGAATTGTTATATGTACATAGATATAGATAGTTAAGTTGTAGTTTTAAGTTATCTTGTTTTATAAGCCTTTTGTATGTTTTCTAAATAAATGTGTTTTGTAACTGTGTTTTGCTTGGGGAGGCTTAGAGGGAGGTCTAGGTAATTAGAGAGGTAAAAGGTTTTTGGTAAGCAGCGAGCTGCCTCCGCGACCGTTATTTCAAAACGGCGCGGCGCGGAAATTGGTCGTAGGCGGCTCTCTGTACGGTATTGCTCCAAAGGGGTGGGTAAGTGCACCATCTTCCGTCTCGCTTCCTCCTATGGCGCCATCCCGCTCTGGAAATTTAATATAAATATAGCGTAGGCGTCATAGAGCGTATTCATTCAAATTCAACATTTTCGACAAGCCACCGAGTAACAACGAGACCTCCCTCGAGCTCCCATAAGCAAATCAACCACTGAAATTGTTCAAGACTGAAGATATCACGGCTGTTTTCCTTGTCTCTACAACCTCCGCGTCGCCCTGCATTTCCTGTACCATCATCGAAGGGGATCACCAACACAAAGTATATATATTAGTACTAACATACAGTATGGACACTCCCTGCCGCTCTCTAGATTGCGACCTCACCGCCTCGTCACCCAGATTGATACAGATTGGTTACAGTTTGGTTGTCGAACGTATAGAATTTCGCCGTGATTTTGTTTTTTCCGTCATTTCTTTTTTGAAATGTCATTTCTGGCCCGTTGTATGAAGTTCGCAGGGTGTGACTATACATAGTTCAGGAATCGAGTCTCGCAGTTTATATAGGGACTTATCACTTATCACACAGATTATCACACAGTCGTGGGATAGTAACTCAACGATAGTATATTTTATAATAAATCATATATAGATAAACATCCAAGACCCAGGACAATTTGAAAAAGGCCATTTTCCAACTTGCCCTGGCTTTTTTTTTATAAAAATTTGAGTGCGTTTGACTATATCTTACCTGATGGTAAGTGACGATGTAGTCGAGGATGGTACACGCAAACTCAAATAATGCCTATTCACTCTCGCCTTGAAGATCCCCAAATTGTAGGCTGGGGATCGAACCCAGAACCTCTGGATTGGCGGTCGAGCGTGTTAACAGCTACGCCACGGAAGTCGTACGATCCGATCGTCCGTTTATTCCGATCTTTTCCCGCAATTCATTTTCGAATACCCATGATTACATACAGGAAATTGTGGTTATACCACAGATTACTAAATAGTTACTTGTTATACTAACAGTTCATACCTAAAATAGTAAGGTAACCTAATCAAAGTTGTTTTTTACTTAAATATTATTTTGATTTCGAATGCGATATCGATTGAGACGTGTTCATACGACGCCCCACATGACACGGTTAACTGAATTCCAAATTTGGACCGCCCGCGCCGTTCCTTGCAAAATTGATTAGAACGTACTTTAAATTAAGACTATATTTTTTATGATTTAATTGCAAATGTATATTTTTCAGATTTTTCCCTATACTTATAGTGTAAGACATCTCATAAAAAACGTTAAATTTTTATCCTCTTAAGACTGTCGAAATATAAGTTTTTTGCTGCATAAACGGCCGTATCTTGTTTTTTGAAGCCCTTGAAAGTACATGTTTTTATGTCGCAATTTTACTAGAACGACCCACGTACATACCAAATGTAAGATTTTATTGAATTTACGTCAAAATGTTAAAAGAAAATAACCTAAATCAATTTAATTAAAAACCCGACAGCATAAAGCATTCCCCCCCCCCCCCATGTCAAAACTTAAAATAAAATAAGATGTCAAAACAAAAAAATAAATAAGATGTCAAAACCAAAAATAAAATATAAACACCGAAAAAATTACCCTGCTTGTTTGGCAGTTGGTTTATAATGTGAGGCAGTGTAAGGCTAGTGTGAAGGAAGTTCGGCTAGTGGTCAACCCTACTATAGAGTTCAAGGGGCCCATAAGGCATAAGACACGGCGTAACATCTTAGTTAGGCTCATTAAGGTAAATTCCCGAAAACAATTCTCGCAAACAGGTCGCATTCACACCTACGCCGTATAACCCTCCAATTTAAACAGTGCTTGTAATTCAACGGCGCGGGTAGATTCAAAATCAATTATCCCGACGTAAGGTCACGTGCGACGCTAATCAGCGCGCATTCGGTTCGGCTAGTGTTGTTCTGTATCGATGTCGATAGACTTGAATTGATAAAATGTTGACGGTAAAGGTAACTAGCCCGCCGAACTCTAATAGTAATGACCTCATTTGCATTGGGCCGCAATCTAACAAAATTTCTCTTACTTGGTTGTGTCCCTTTTGGCACTTATGATTTTAATAGTACTACGCTTTCGGTCCGTACGACCGCGATAAGAAAGAAGATCGGTGATTCGAGCAGTCATCATCATCATCACATCAGTCAAAAGACTTTACACTGCTGGACATAGGCCTCCCCGAGTAAGGGGGGACGGATTGCCATAATCGCCACGCTTGGCATGCGGGTTGGTGATTGCAGTGTGCAGTTTGGTAGCAGTTTGATCAGTCTTATCGCATAAATATAGATATTTTTTCATCATCTTCATATATCGGAAAGACGTCCACTGCTGAGCGAAGGCCTCCCATAAGATTGTCACAGCGACCGCACATGCGCTGCCCGTATCCAGCGATTTTCTGCGTCTTTTACCAGTTGACCGACGTCCACTGGATCGGGGTGTGCCTACGCTACGTGTTCCGGTGCGCGATCGCCACTCGAGAATTTTATGCATTAGTAACACGGGAATAGTTAAAATCTACCCGTATAAAAATGGCCAGTAGAAACACGGACAAAAAAGTCCACCCCTGTTACAACTGGTAATAACATTGTTAGTTACACGGTAAGGAAACGGTTTCTCTGATATTGTTTATACACTCTCGATACTAAAAAGTCTACCCGTTACAACTGGTATAAATAATGGTAGTTACACGGGAAACGGATTCTTTAATATTGTTTATCACTATCGATAATACAAAGTCTACCCCTGTTACAACTGGTAGTAATATTGGTAGTTACACGGGAAAGAAACGGATTCTGTGGTAGTGTTAATCACTATCGATAATACAAAGTCTACCCCTGTTACAACTGGTAGTAATATTAGTAGTTACACGGGAAAGAAACGGATTATCTGATACTGTTAATCACTATCGATAATACAAAGTCTACACCTCTGTTACAACTGGTAGGAATATTGGTAGTTACACGAGAAAGAAACGGAGTCTTTGATTTTGTTTATCACTATCGATAATATACGCAATATATGTACACCGTACTCTAGTGAGGGCCATTAGTATTCTCTGAGTGCGAACAGGGCTTTATTCGAGCCCTTTGCCTATGAGAATGTTAATAATTCCATGAATGTCAGCTAAATCGGTTTTTGTTTAAAACCATATTTTATGTAAAACAATGTGGTATGATTTCCAAACACAAATTTCACAAAGGTGAATTGACACAATTTCTTTGAGGTTTTTCTTAATTTGCGGCTTAAATTATGTCTCTATTTATTACCCAACTGCCCAAAAGGAGGGTAATTTTTATTTATGTATGTGTGTATGAATTTATGTATAGATGTCTGTTTCTTTGGCTGAGACGTAGCCTAAACGACTTGATGGACTTTGGAGTGAAAGGTATCGTTAGATTCATCTGATCACCTCAGTGACATAGGATAAATGTTTTTGTGCAGTCTGACTTTTTATTGTTAACTAGATTTTGCCAGCGGCTTTGCTCGCTTGAAAATAGTTTTATGACTGTCATCGAGGGTGCGCAGTGCGCGAGCCTCAAGCGGCTCGCGAACGTAGAAAAAAGTAGCCTATATGTTAATCCAGGTCCTAAGCTGTCTACTTACCAAATTTCTGCCAGATATGTTCAGTAGTTAGTTAGTTTTCGCGTAAATATAGTTTTTATGTCTGTTGTGCTGTCGAGCGTGGGAACCGAGTCAACTCTAGATCCCTTGGGAACTATGTCGGGATATGCTAATTAGTAGTCAATTCGATAGTCAGTATTAATTAGCACGTCAATCCTTCGCTTCATTGCGAAGTGACAGAAATTACCAAAAAAGAGAGATTTAACAGCTGTTCCCACGGGAAACACTTAAGAAATCTGGACAAAAAGTAGCATATATGTTAATCCAGGACCTAACCTATATGTGTGCCAAGTTTCATCCCGATCCGCCCAGTGGTTGAAGCGTGAAAGAGTAACAAACATCCATCCATACATACAAACTTTCGCGTTTATAATATTAGTTGTTAACTAAATTAGTTAAGTTTTCCGGTGCGCGGTCGCCACTTGAGAACTTTTATTTCATTTCATGTTTATTGCAGTATCGTAATCAATCATGTACATTCACACTAGTAGGTAAATATATAGATCTTAACTTATTAATTACGACGCCCCGCAAGGGCATAGCAATTTGCAGAGGGTTTATATAATATTAATTTGTGCATGCACTTTACTGTCCCAACGGCCATCTGTTCTACGAGCTATGTGCCCTGCCCACTGCAACTTCAGTTTAGCGATTCTGTGAGCTATATGTCGGTTACTTTGGTTCTCCTGCGGACCTCCTCGTTTCTGATTGGATCGCGTAGGGAAATTCCGAGCATTGCTCGCTCCATTGCCCTTTGGGTGACCTTGAGCCTTCTTAGGAGGCCCATAGCTGTGCCCATAGTAAGCGACCGCACACTGGAAAACGTAGCTTAAGCAGGCCTCCCACGCGGTCGACCGACGACCTGGTGAAGATCGTGGGAAGCCGCTGGATGTGGGTAGCGCAGGACCGGTCGTCGTGGAAATCCTTAGGGGAGGCCTTTGTCCAGCAGTGGACGTCTTTCGGCTGATGTGGTAATGATGAAATTAGTTAGGTTATCACACTAAGTTTACAATAATTCTATTTCAAACATTTATCCAGCACTAGACTCCAAGACCGTGTTATCGTTTTATTCCAGAAAGTACCCAATAACATAAAACCATTACGCCACCTGCAACTTTGCAATATCTGAAACTAGGCTACGTCAGCGTGTCTTTTCTCACTCTAGCTTGCTATCTACGCCATACGGGAGACAGAGAGAGCGGTACTTGACACCATCAGTGCCTTTGTGGAAATCTGTGAGGATAATAAGGCGAATCTTGAGTGCATCGTTCGTTGCATTGTCTCTCGGTGTTGTCTTGATAGTTAAGTTATTTATTTAAAAAGGAACCTTTATAATTTTGGTAAGCCCTTGGGATCATCCCATCTGATGGTCAGTGATGATGGTGCCAATTACGGAAGCGGGCTTACCAAGTATCCTCAACGTAATGGGAAACTAGTACTAAAGCCACGGAACACCTCAGTCAAAGTATATACATATTAGCTGTTTCCCGTGGCTTCACCCGCGTGGACATCGTTTCTTTGACATTTCGAGGGTGCGCAGTGCGCTAGCCGCAAGCGGCTCGCCGGGGTGGCGTTAGTTTTAACGGTGACATCATAGGTCGGGGAAAAAGTTACTTTGTATTTTGTTACTATAAATTTTTAATCAAATCGCTTTGCTTGTATTAATTATTTGTACCTGGCTGGTTGCAATAAAATTGATTAAATGAACTTTCGAAATTTTAATAAATAATTGAACGTTAAAAAACCGACTTCCATCGCAATAACTTAGTACATTTTTGCATAATAATTTTTTTTTTTTGATAATAAAATACTACACCGATTTTGATAAATTTATATGGGACCACACGGGAAGCAACTAGCTTTCAAATAAAAAAAGAATTATCAAAATCGGTTAACCTAGTCAAAAATTCTAAGGTAACACATAAAAAAACATACAGTCGAATTGAGATGCTCCTCCTTTTTGGAAGTCGGTTGAAAATGAAATTGCCGCCATTTTAAAATTGTTGTTTCTGTCTATGAAAAAGAAAGAAAGTTACGAGAAATTCGTTACATTTTGAAAATTTATGTTAAAAAAGATAAAAATGCAACTCAGGCCGCGAATAAAATTTGTGCTGTTTATTGACCTAATGCAGTATTAATCAGTAGCACAAACTTGGTTCAAAAGTTTCCAGTTTGGAAATCTGAACGTTCAAGATGCAGCTCGTTTTGTACGCCCTGTTTGAATCCCATACAAAATGCGAAGATACTTTTTCTCCGACCCAATATGTATGAGGTATGGTAACTTTTTTAGGGTTCCGTACCCAAAGGGCAAAAACGGGACCCTATTATTAAGCGAAGTCTTCACCAGACTGTATTTCATGAACCGTGATAGCTATACAGTTGAAATTTTCACAGATGATGTATTTCTGTTGCCGCTATAACAACGAATACTAAAACGTCTCCATACCAAAAACGTGTTTTTTTTAAAGGTGAAGAAACTAGCGCCATCTAGTATGGTTGTACGAAACCCATGTGTGCGGTTCTGACTCGCACTTGGCCGGGTTTTTTTTAAGATACACAATAGATAAGCCCTTAAGATCATCGCACCTGATAGTAAGTGACGATGATGTCGAAGTTGGAACATTTCGCAATCACCGAGCAAATCAGCGGTTCTTTCCGTGATTATGACAATCACAGGTATAAAAAGAAACTTACGGACCGATCTATATGTTCTTATCGGTGAACTGCGCCAGGTATCGATCCCGCGACCTAACCTTGTGAAGCCAGTGACCGCCCACTGCGCTACTTATGACGGCATATACCAAATATGTTGCTGTAAATATGCCTTCGTTTATATACTTGAAGCTTCAGTGCGGCTTGAGTGGTCTTATCGATCATGCAGGGTACCTGCCCATGAGCACGGTCTATACCTGGATGGGTTATACTTCGCAAGACAAGCTGTTGTTGCCGTTTCTGTCACTAGATGGCAGTCGTTAAACCATCTCGGAGGTCGTTTTTAACCCCCGACGCAAAAAAGAGGGGTGTTATAAGTTTGACCGCTATGTGTGTGTCTGTGTCTGTGTGTCTGTCTGTGGTACCGTAGCTCTCAAACGGGTTAACCGATTTGGATGCGGTTTTTTTTTATTTACAAGCAGGTTTTTTGGCGATGGTTCTTAGATACGTTTTATCAAAATCGGTTCAGCCGTTTCAAGGTCATCAGCTCTTTTGTTAGCTGCGGTAGGGTTCTTAGACTCTTAATGTGTATTTACTTTACTTTCAAACATACATGTGACCAAAAACTTGAAACACTCATGTATGCTTAATAACTATGCAGGATTATGGAACTCTTGGTCTGATGCTGCAGCCAGGATATCCAGAACACTAGCAAACTCTTCAAAAAATAATAGCAGATATGTCGTGTTTGGACTCGTTTTGATCAGTATTTGATTCTGCATACAATGCAATGGTGGCAACACGGTGAGCTGATGCTGCGGCCAGGATATCCAGCACACTAGTACACTCTTAAAAAAATAATAGCAGTAATGTCGTGTTTGGACTCGTTTTGATCAGTATTTGATTCTGCATACAATGCAATGGTGGCAACACGGTGAGCTGATGCTGCGGCCAGGATATCCAGAACACTAGCACACTCTTAAAAAAATAATAGCAGATATGTCGTGTTTGGACTCGTTTTGATCAGTATTTGATTCTGCATACAATGCAATGGTGGCAACACGGTGAGCTGATGCTGCGGCCAGGATATCCAGCACACTAGTACACTCTTAAAAAAATAATAGCAGATATGTCGTGTTTGGACTCGTTTTGATCAGTATTTGATTCTGCATACAATGCAATGGTGGCAACACGGTGAGCTGATGTTGTTAAAATCCGTTAAATTTTTGACATACCTACGTACCTGAAACTATGACTAACTGTGAACTAAATATTATTGAGATAAACCTTCGCTTTGATTTCTTATATAAACCCCCGACGCAAAAAGAGGGGTGTTATAAGTTTGACGCCAATTTCTGTGTGTTTGTGTCTGTTTGTCTGTGGCATCGCAACTCTCGAACGGATGGACCGATTTTGATGCGGTTTTTTTACGTGAAACAAGTTTCCTTGCGGTGGTTCTTAGCTATAATCGATAAAGATCTGTTCAGCCGTTTGAGGGTTATCAGCTCTTATCTAGGTGACTAAGGGATCTGGGCAACTTATACAGGTCTGATCGATTCAAAATTTGGTGCCCTGTTAATGTAAAAATATTGCAAAACCATGATAACCTTGAACTGTTGATGCAGCATCTCCTAGAATCTACAGAATACCCAACTCCTCAAAAACTTTCAGTAGAAGTATCGTGTTTGGGCTCAAAAAAAATATTCAAAACAATTTATTTCAAATAGGTGTTACACACACTTTTAAATAGAATTAGAATAGAAATTATTAGAATAGTCTCAATGAATAGGTGTTAGATATAATATGGTAACCTTGACCTGATGCTGTAGCATCTCCTGGAATCTGCTGAAGCAGCGGTTAAAAAAGTAAAAAACTTCCATGGGTCCATGGATTTGAAGTTTAGAGTTATAACACATTTAATTGCAGCTTCAAACAAGGGAGGTGAGCAACTTCCACAGGCTTGATCGATTCAAAATAGGCTAGATTTTGTGTCGCAGTATCGTGTTTCGTCCCGGAAACTATTTGTATGAATGTGGGGGTAGAGTTTCGATTGTATGTAATAGTTATGTAAAGTTTAAAAAGCAAGAAATAAAAATTTAAAAAACCCCCGACAAAAACCTCTAAAAAGTAAACAATAATATGTATTGACCCTTTGAGTTTAATTTAAGTAGTAATATTTTGATCCAAGAGTCGTCGCGTAGGGGGACCGCTAAGTAAATAAAATAAAAACAGAATACAACTGATTTACTTTACTACAACTAATTAGTAATAACTTCACAACTTAGCGGTCCCCCTACGCGACGACTCTTGGATCAAAATATTACTACTTAAATTAAACTCAAAGGGTCAATACATATTATTGTTTACTTTTTAGAGGTTTTTGTCGGGGGTTTTTTAAATTTTTAATTTAATTTTATTTTTTTATTCCACAATTGATAAGCCCATGGCATCATCTCACCTGATTGTAAGTGATCATGATGAAGAAGATGGAAGCGGGCTTACCAAGATTCCCCAACGCAAGGGGATCTGGCTATCTTATGATGTTAACACTGATATCCATGCGGGCTATGAAAATGCCCTACCACGAACCAAACCGAGTCTTACAAAGTTGATCCCGCCGGGAATCGACCCTGAGACCATCTGGTGTGTAGCGAATAGACGGACCATTACGCCACGGAGGCGCTAGGCGGTTAAAAGTCGTGAAGTCGGCTTCAAAACTTCTGACTGTGATGTTCGTCACTAGTCCTACAACCTTCGCCAATCCGGAGCTGATCGCCGTATGGCCTAACCTTTCTGAGTTTGAGAAGAGACCTTTCTTATTAGCTCATATACGTCCACACCGAGGGGCTCGAGCCAACCCTGAATTAAGGCGAACGGGCCTTAGTCGACCAGGCGGGCCCAGTGCGGATTGGTCAACCTTCGAGTTTCTTCGCAGGCGTGTTTCCTCACGATGTTTTCCTTCACCGTAAGAGCGTCGGATAAACGTACATATGAAATCGAAATTCGAAAACACATTGGCACGTGGCAGGATTCGAACCACGGCCTCACGGACAGGAGGTAGCGGCCGTAACCGTTACGCCACCGACGCTCAGAAGAGAAGCGACAATAGCCCTAATAATGGGGACAGTAGGGTTGTTGAAGAAATATGTCTGCTTTCATATGCTTTCGGCGACTTTCATAGCTTCAAACACAACATAGTCTATGTATGTTGCTATAAAACAAACAATATACAGCTAGTAATAAGTTCATGCTTTATAGTTTGTTATAAAATGTTATGTCGCCATTTGGGGGCATAAAGCGGTATACGTAATAGTTTTTCGGCCATTAAAAGAGAATGTTGTGCTTTTTTACTGAGATGAAAAATAAGTTAATCTCTAAGGGTTTTTCGGGATAGCTGTGGAGAGTGTGTGTGATCATAAGGTCGGACAAAGGGTATATTATCCTTACTATAATATTATAAATGTGAAAATGTGTTTTTTTGTTTATTTGTAACCTTTTCACGCTTCAACACCTTGACCAATCTAGATGAAATTTGGCATGCCGGTAGCCTGTGTCACGGGGTATACATAGGCTACTTTTTATCCCGTGAAAATAGCATAGTTCGATGCAGTTCCTGAGGGAACTGGAAAAATTTTCTTTTTTTGGTTTATTTCTATAACATTGCAACGGAGTAATGGATTGTTGTGATTGTTGGCACAGATTTTTTAGGGAGTTGAAAATGACATAGGCTGCTAATCAGAATAGCCCGATCTGAGATAGGGATCTGGAGAAAACTAATGTCCACGCTCGCGAGCCTCTTGCGGCTCGCGCACCACTAACCCTCAAAGACGGTCATAAAACGATGTCCACGCAGGCGGAGCCGCGGGCAAATATTAGTTTCGTTGGTTCGGCGACCCAAATAGTATCTGGCCTTCGACACGAAATCACGCCATTTCTGTCCTGCACCACTTTTTCGTTTTTTTTTGTTCCCCTTTTCCGGAGGGAGGGGGAGAGATGCACCATGCATAACTGTACAGCCCGTCTGTACTGGTTATGTGGCACTCACAGCTGAAGGCTGAACCTACCCACTAAAACTCCCCCTAATGGATTGCAAGTCTATAAGACTTATGAATCCTTCATCGGAGCGACCCACACCTTTGGGAAGGGGGCGCATAAGACGGGAGGGGTTGCATCCAAACTCGCGTCGCCACTGAGGGCTAGCGCCTGGGGCAGAGGGCCCTCCCTTATAGCACGCATGTGCCACAATGAGGGATTGTGCCATATGGACAAATCTGAGGAGTGATGGAACAGGATGAACAGGACGTCGTCACTTGTACGGAAACGAACATAATTTGTACTGATCTGGTTTGGAAACCTGCAGGCAAGCGAGGTTGGCCCTGCCGACAACTAACCCTGGCCTATCTAGGAAGCTCCTGAGACTTGGGAGAGCTCAGGTTCGCAAGGTAACAATGGCTATTACTGGACATGGCCATTTCAATAAACACCTATTCGCTCTAGGTGTCACCGACAGCCCACTATGCAGAGCGCGTATGGAGTCTGAGGACATCCTACTGGATTGCAAGGAGCTAGCATAGTGAGCCGAGGTCGCTTCAGGAAGTCGTCGGCAACCTACGGGGGCTACTGGGCTTCTTGGAGGAGCTGGGCTGGCAGTGATGCCGGCCAAAAACGCAAAATGGGCACAGTGGTCGCCTGATTGCGGAAACCAGCCCGCCCTTAAGAACAACGAACGTCTGGCTAGATGCCCCGTATTTTAAGGGTTATCCCGTTTTTGCGATACAAAAAAAAATAACGGACTTAAGACACCATTTTGACAACAATCATTGTTTTTTGTTGCAATTCATTTGTATTTTTTTAACTTTTTTTACTTTAATGGAAATATGATAAAATAAGGAAGTTTTTATCGTATTTTGCAATTGCAGCTTATTTCATTTTTCAATTTTGTATGTAAAACGCATTTGTTTAAATGTTTTGTGATTTTCCAAAAAAAAACTTACATATAGTTGATGTAAGTTTTTTTTGGAAAATCACAAAACATTTAAACAAATGCGTTTTACATACAAAATTGAAAAATGAAATAAGCTTTAACTCGAAAACCGTTGATTTCCGACCCCCAGTTAATATGACTTTTTTTGTTCTAAATTAGATGTAGTTTATTCCCTTAAAAGGATTTGCACTACTTACCAGTCACCCTGTATATTAGTACTAACATACAGTATGGACACTCCATGCCGCTCTCTAGATTGCGACCTTACCCCCTCGTCATCCAGATTGATACAGATTGGTTACAGTTTGGTTGTCGAACGTATAGGATTTCGCCGCCATTTTGTTTGTTTCGTCATTCTTTGTTTGGAAATGTCATTTCTGGCCCGTTGTATGAAGTGTCCAGGGTGTGACGTAGGTTTATTAATAGGGTCGCGTCGGTACTCGGTACCCTTGGAGTACGGAAATACGAAAATTCACACCAAATTACCGTAAAAGTTTTATTTTTTATTAAATTTGGAGTTGTTGAAAATTCCACAGATAAGTATACGTACCTTAATTAGATTAGCAGTTAGTAGATCTTTGATCACAACAAACTGTTAACGATCTGGCACGGCACCACCTCGGCTTAAATTAAGACGAGGTATTGATTCGAACCGTTGTCTCTGTGTTTTTCTTTACAAGTAAAGTCAATAACCACACTTTTTTCAACAATTTTTCGTTTCAATCAAAAACTACAATGAAATTAAAAAAAATAATAACATTACTCAATTCGTATTATCGTAACAAATGTTATTGTGTATGGTTAAAAATTTATACTTCAAAATATTAGTCATAACTAGAGTTGAAAGTAACGGTGTGTAGACCTTACTTTGGGTTTTTTTTCTATCGAGCCAAAACTGCTCAATCGTGTTTCTAAAAGCCTCTCAAAAAATATCAACAATATTTTTTCGACCTTGGATTTTCTGTCGTTTAGGAGTAATATAAATGTCAGATGTCTTGAGCAAACCTGACGAAAGAAGCATGTCGTGCAGAAAAGTGTTTTTTTTTTTAATTCAAAATTTGAGTGCGTTTGACTATCATCTCACCTGATGATAAGAGACGATGTAGTCGAGTCGTATGTTTGATAGTTTTATTGTAGTGTCATTCATTACAAATTGGAATGTACAGAAGTAATAATTTTCGAAAAACCTATAAACTGTTAGGTACAAGCTTTAATTTAAAAATAATTTTAATTATTTCGTATTCTTCTCAGTAAACCCTTTCATTTGATGAATGAGGTTGTAGGTGGCTCAACCGGTAACGACTCGGTCCATCTAACCAGAGGTAACGGGTTCAAATCTGGACGGCCAATGTACCAATGAGTTTTTCAAAAACTTACGTACATATCATTACCGATTGCTTTAACGGTGAAGGAAAACATCGTGAGGAAACCTGCACAGGCCTGCGAAGAAACTCGAAGGTTGTGTGTGAAGTCGACCAACCCGCACTGGGCCCGCGTGGTCGACTAAGGCCTAATCACCCTGATTCAGGGTAGGCTCGAGCCCCTCGGTGGGGACGTATATGAGCTGATATAATAATAATAAAACCCTTTCATTTGATACCTATATTGTATAAAAAATCTGATCCGCCATCTTTGGGTGTCCGCCATATTGGATTTAGAACAACGACATTAAGCTAACCGTTTATTTTTCTGCAATCTTAACGTGTATGCTAAAATTTCAGCTCAATCGGAAACCGGGAAGTGGTTCTAATTTGGCTTCCAAGATTTGTCCCATACTGACAGACAAACTAAAACGACAAGCTAATAAAAAGCTCGTAAATAGGGATGACGAATGCTAGTCATCTGATTTACTTCATATCATCTGTCGAAAACGACATTTTGTTCTAAAAAATGTTTGAAATACCTAGGCGTGACGTCATAGTGTTGAAGCGGCATTTATCTACTCATTTTGCGATTTTGGTGAATTAAAAATTGATGGCGAACAAAACGAGTAAGGTTTTCCGAAGTTTAAGTAGCATGTATTTCTGATGCAGTCGTCATCCCTATTGTAAAAATGCCTCTGTAATCAATCAAACTGTACTCACTCAAAAACTATCGCTGTTTATAACAAACAAACGAACATATTCATATGCAACTTTTCTCATTAACCCATCACATAAATAATTAAGCGAGCCTAATCCCTGACCACCCTGTATGTGAAAGATAAACAAGACAATATCCCACACAGCATCCAGCGACCGAACCCTTAGATACAGGATGTACTAAAACTGAGGATAACTGTTATAGTTACGTGCAGACGTTGTAGTTAATGCATGCTCGTGCATTTGATGGCAAAAAAAGAGGACACTGAGTAGTTTAATAATACATTGATGAAATTTCAGTGAAGTTTTTTAAGGGTCTGTGCCCAAAGAGTGCTAGCGTGACCCTATTACTAAGCGTCCGCTGTCCGTCCGTTCGTCCGTCTGTCAGCGGGCTTAGACCGTTAAAATATTCACAGTGTTGATGTTGTCAAGGGCTTACCAATTCTGAATAAAAAAAAAAAAATTGTACTTATTTCTATTGCCGCTTTATAGAAATATAAAAAAAATTGAAAAAGTAAAAAAATAATTAAGGGGATTCCCGTACAAAAATGGTACTTTTTATGTATTTTGTAGTTATTTTGGATTTTGCTCTATATAAAAACGGTAATACATACACGCATGAAACTTGGTGTGATTATATATACTTATTATGTAATAAGACAAGAAATAATAAAAACCGGCCAAGTGTGAGTCGTACTCGTGCTAAGGAATCCGAACTCATTAAAAAAAACCCTCGGAGTGTGAGTCCGACCAGCACTGGGCAGGTTTTTTTATATATTTATTGATTTTGCTGGTGAAAAAAATATTGGACGGCGATTTATTTAAATTCATTCTGCCCTCATCGCATTGTCCCTAAGTGTACAAACTAATTAGTCGCACTCATGTCCATTCCGAGCCCGCGGGGAGTCTGGGGTTTGGACATGGACCCAGTTAGGAGACAGTTCATACTTTGCTGGTACCACTTCTGGATAAAAACCGTAATTGGGTAATGTTAGAATAACCTCACACAATCATATTATTTCAATCATTTACTTAAGCTGGATATACAGGGTGTAACATAAACGTGCAGTGATCCTTTAAGGTGGGCTTGTACTCATCAAACTGAACAACTTTTGTTCTACAAATTTGCTGAAAAAACGTTTCTTTTTTTTTCATACAAATTTTGTATGAAAAATCCAAATAGACTCCACTGCAGTGCCCTGTGTGATAAGCTTAAAAAGTAACTCATTTGAGTAGCAATCAACTTCCCTATTCATCGAACTTTCACCGATATATGAATCAAGTTGTTAAACAAATTTTAATTTATAGCTAGTGGCACGTGTGCGACGAGGAGCTAAACAATTTTATTTTTTTTAATTATTCCGTATCTTATTTTCCTTATATACATCTTCTTTATGAACGATACGGCCAATCCCGCAGTAGCACACTCTCTAACGAAATCCATCTAAAAAGCACCACACACGGGCCCGCCGCGGGGACGGCCCCAAATGGACGCGGCCCTGATTGAGTTAGTCCCCAGACGTGTAGTATTAAACACGAGTAAGGCCCTATTCACATGCGCAGGGAAAAACGCAGCGGTTATGCCAGAGAAAGTGTGATTGATATACAGCAGTCACAATGTCTAGGGATATTTTAAGAACCTTCATACAACACATGTTATTTTAAATCATCATGTCAGCTCATATACGTCCCCACCGAGGGGCTCGAGCCTACCCTGAATTAGGGCGATCGGGCCTTAGTTGACCACGCGGGCCCAGTGCGGGTTGGTCGACTTCACACACAACCTTCGAATTTCTTCGCAGGTGTGTTGTGCAGGTTTCCTCACGATGTTTTCCTTCACCGTTATTTTAAATAAACTAAAAAAATACTAAGATTATGTATATGTTAGAAACATTCAAGATGGGGTATGTGCTATTTACACTCATTTCTTCCTTTCTCTTATGAGATGTTTATACATTAAGGAATCTTTTGAATCGACTTTATTCGCTTTTCGCTCATCGTACAAAGTTCGATATCAGTCGATCATGTCTTTTTGTTTTATAGAGTATAGGTTCTTCGGAAAAGTTATTCAGTTTCATGTACCTTTTAATTTTTTTTAGGTTCTCAGATTTCGTTTCACGTCGTTTTTGTACAAACGTGTAAGTAAACACTAAAAATTGTGTTTCTTTATTTTCGTAGCAAAGTTGTACAAATTGTATGAAATAGTGGAACCCAATTCTAATTTTTCATGCGTTTGTACAGAAACCACTTAAAAATAAAATTTATAAGAGCTGGGAGGGTAAATATAGCACTTACCTATTTTAAAGGTTGGTACCCTACACATGTCCTTAGTAATTTTTATAGCTTTTCAATATATAGGTTTTGTTAGGCAACGCTGAGCAGTGTATTTCAGCGTGTATTTTTTGTTGTTGTTACAGATATTTTTGACGCAAATTGAATACCATACGTAACTTGAAACTCTAGAAAAAAACCTCTGCTCTATAAAATATAAAGTTCGTGTTTAAAGTTTTTCATATCTGCTAGTTTAAAACTATAAAACTAACTGTGTCTTAAAACGCAGCTTACAGTTAAAAAAACACGCTTACAGTGTATAAACTATTTATGGACAAAAATTTCAAGACGATGTAAACAAGCCCAAACTCGGCAACGATAATGTTTTGCCCCGTAATATAATTCCAATGACTACCCTACGACTCCATCATCAGATCAGCACGGTGGTAGAAAATTATTGTATTGTCATCAGAGTTCAGAGGTAGTTTGCATTTGCCTTTTTTTAAATCGATACTAAAGTTAGATATTCTAATTTAGGAGGCTCAAATTGACTTAAGTACTAGATATTCGTGCATTAAAAGCGTTTAAAAAGTAAATGACAAGTTCCAAGTTTAGAACTTTTGTGATATAAAGTAAAACGATGTATTTGTCCATAAACCGCTGCGTTACCGTAGCTCGTGTGAAAGGCCCTTGTCCATCTCCCAATCAATACCAACCGCACGACATTGAGTTCCGTCTGAAAGGTTCCTAACTACATTTCGCCTGCAGCTCCTTTGCTACAGTCTTCCAAGACGTGGTATGAATGTGTGTGGGCTATTGCTTGTAAAGGGATTGGCTTAAAATAGGTTGATTAAGACACGTTCTTATAATAACAACGCTAAACACTTTAAAACAACCGATTTCAATCGCGACAAGAAAGTATATTTTTTTTATATTTATCACTATTCACACCGAGTTTCACGCTTGTACGTACGTATTACCGTTTTTACGACAGAGCAAAATCAAAAATACCTTTAAAAACACGTTTTTTGCATGGGATACCCCCTCAACTTTTTAAATTTTTTCAAATTTTTATTATTTGTTGTTATAGCGGCAATAGAAAAACACACTGTGAAAATTTTAACTGTCCACCTTTTACCACTATATTACGATATGGCTTACAGTAGCGCAACGCCTAGTTGTCGCACGATGCGCCACCGGCGTAGGTACTAGCCCAAACTAGCCTGTAGTCAGCCTGGCAAACTCGATGGAACTGGAGTTTGCCAGGCTGTGCCCCGCCACCCGCTTCCCCGCAAGTACCCTTCCGTTGCTCTGCGTAAGTACATTCGTTGCGCTACTGTAAGCCGCTTTTTTGTAATACTGTGCTATTACGGTTAATAAAATACAGGCGGCTGACAGGCAGACCGACGAACGGACAGTAGAGGCTTAGTAATAGGGCCCGGTGGTAATCCTTTGGTAGTACGGAACCCTAAAAATAAAACGGCCAAGTGCGAGTCGGACTCGCGCGAAGTAGGGTAGGGGTTCAAAAAATAAATGTATATTTTTGAAAAACGAAATTATATTTGAAGTTGATACTAGAATATTTTGTATGGAAAATCTATAAACTTTTTACAAATCCAACTGCACACCATAGGTTGGTCGACTATCATTTCTAAACTAAGCCGTTATAGTTCTCCTTTATATGTCCTACTATTTTTTTTCCTGAATTAGCGGTTTAGCTGGTAGGGGAAGGGGGGGGGGGGGACGACACTCGACTCTAACAAAAATTTGCACTTTAAAGCTTAATATTTCGCAAACGGATCTAAAAGTGGTTTTAGTAATGTAAGGGAGTTACCCTAAACATTTTTTTTAAATATTTTGTTGTACCACTTTGTCGGCGTGATTAATATGTAAACCCATGCCAAATTACAGATTTCTGGTACTAAAACTAATCTCTGATCTAAGCCGCGGACAGACAGACATGGCGAAACTATAAGGGTTCCTTATTGATTTCGGAACCCTAAAAATTATATTAATAACCATGTAGCGACCAACCAAGAAAATATCAGATCATACTTTGAATCCGCCGGGGAAAATCCTTCGCAAGTCAGATGTTTAGGCAAATCCAAGTTACGGGTTATTTTTAGCTAAGAGCCTTTTCCCAGCTAGGAGAGAAGTAAATAACTCGTTTTTACTGAAGGACGTCTGTCCGTCCACCATGAAATTATTATTATTCATGGCCCGTTTCGGTGACGGTAAAAATCTTAGTGTTGTGTGCATTGATATAATAGGTCTTTACCTATGAAATTGCTGATTCAGTTTTTAAATTTCAATGCCATTTTTTATTGAAAATAAAAAATTTATTGTTTTTTTTATTGATCTTATGGTGACACTACTTTCTTATGGTCTTTCATTAGTAACTAGTGGCATGTCTTTCATGTTCCAATCCCCTGAACTACTCGTATGTACCATTGAATTGAACAAAGGCGTTTTCGTAATGGTTAGATGGGGCAATTTTTAGACTATTTTCTTGAATTTTCCTGAAAGTGACGAAATCTCATGCGGGGTATTCCCAAATATGACATTAGTAATGAAGAAACTGCTGCGATAACTCTAGAGCTTAAAAAATATAAATGTTTATTTTTTTAAATTGCTGGATAAAGGTCTCCCCCAAGGATTTCCACGACTACCGGCCTTGCGCTGCCCGCATCCATCAGCTTCCCGCAATCTTCACCAGGTCGTCGGTCCACCGCGTGGGAGGCCTGCCTACGCTACGCTATCTCAGTACATTCTCTATTATTTGGAGAAGTCTAAAATTAATATTTCAGTTTGAAGTCCCGTAGCTATGATTTAAGAAATCACTTTAAAACTTTTCATTTTTTCTTATTTATGTTTTTCAACCGACTTCCAAAAAAGAGGATGTTCTCAATTCGACTGTATGTTTTTTTATGTGTATTACCGCAGAACTTATGACTGGGTGAACCGATTTTTATGATTCTTTTTTTATTTGAAAGCCAGTTCTTTCCTTGTAGTCCCATATTAATTTTATCAAAATCGGTGGAGTACTTTATTAGAAAATTAACAAAAACCAAAAATAATATTTCAAAAATGTACTAAGTTGTTGCGATGGAAGTCGGTTTTTTAACGTGTTTAGCGTTTTAATTTGGGATTGAATTTTACAGTTTTGTTGCAAAACTTAGATGAAATGTAAAATAAACCTTAAGGGTGCAGCAATAGTTAACAGTTTGTATTCTTGCCGTGTCAAGTTAAGCGTATTGACTCGTATTCTCAACTTATACGAGTGCATTGCATAGAGCTCGGTAACTTTTGTTATCCAGTTACTGGCAGTGGCTGGGTATATTGTTATATTGTCTACTCCAACGCGGAGTACCTACTTGCGTTAGTAGTTTGTTAGATCGATTTTCGATTTAAATTATTGTTTTGGCACGTCACGGCGAGCGTAGCGAGCTATATTAGGTTCGGTCAGGTTCGATTGATTATACAGATAAAGAGCCTCGCTGACAGGCTCCCCCCCCCCTCCCGGGTCGGAATTTTCTACCCTGTACCTAGTTTACAAAGCGGCGCATAATCCGCCGTTTTGCAAAGCAGCTCGCTGTTTTGCAAAACGGCGGATTCTACATACCGGCTGCGACATATATTTAAGGCGAGGCGACATAATTATGTATTTATTTACTGTATTGATTGGAACGGTTATCTCTGTCTTTTTCTTTATGAAAGTATAAAAAATAATCACAGTACTCACTTTGTATTATCATAACAAATATTGTTGTATATTTTTTTAATTTTATACTTCAAAATTTTAGTCATAACTAGAGTTAAAGGAAAGGTGTAGACCTATCTTTGGGATTTTTTTCTATTAAGCCAAAACTGCTCAATCGTGTTTCTAATAGCCTTTGACTTTAAGGAACATCATCAACAAAAAGTATATTTTTTCAACTTCGGGTTTTCTATCGTTTAGGAGTAATTGACGTCAAAAATAACGAAAATCTGTATCATTACCGCCTTCGTTACTTGCTGATGCCATTCAAACAGTGTTTCTTACCATAATTTAGATATTTCGTTTAATTTCAGTACAATTTTATAATGAAAACATCTATGTGAGTTATTTTCTTTACAGATTGTTGTTGAATAGTTTTTGAATAAGATTTTAATACTTTTATTGTTTCTATTTTTTGTGCTTTGTTTAATT
Source organism: Coleophora flavipennella (assembly GCA_947284805.1). Classification (NCBI taxonomy): domain Eukaryota; kingdom Metazoa; phylum Arthropoda; class Insecta; order Lepidoptera; family Coleophoridae; genus Coleophora; species Coleophora flavipennella. The sequence goes on from OX369253.1 coordinate 5,354,460, forward strand.
TGTTTATCCAAAAAATAAGTAACATTCCCACTCACATTAGTGATGTGATATCTGAATATCAATAAAATTAACAACTTTGATAAGTGTTATAATCTCTGAAAAAAACAGCTGTTGTATTTTAATTATGCAAAATAAAAGTAGTGTGTGGTTTTATAAAACCACGGTAAAAGTGAAACTTTTTTTCACATTATAGACGTTTACAGAGGACGAAACGAACATGGCTGAGCTCTCGTCTTGGAGCTACGGTACAGAGAAGAAACGATCATACCGACCGTCACGCGACACACAGGCGAAAAAAATTGAGACGATGTAATAAAAATTTAACTTTAATAAGATTTATATCTTATTAGCTTTTTCCAGCGGCTTCGCCCGCGTGGACATCGTTTTTATGACTGTCTTTAAGGGTGATTAGTAAATTATGTCATTTCCTACCTCCTCAACCATCTCTGTGCAAAAAATCACAACAATCCATTGTTCCGTTGCGATGTAAAATAAATTAACCAAAAAAGAGTATTTTATTAGTACCCTCAGGAACTGTATCGGATTATGCTATTTTCCCGGTATAAAAAGTAACCTATGTCCTTCCCCGTGACACAGGCTACCTGCCTGCATGCCAAATTTTGTCACGATTGGTTGAGATGTAGAAGCGTGATAAGGTAACAAACAAACAAACCAACAAATAAACAAACAAACAAATACATTTTCACATTTATAATATTAGTAAGGATTTAATTTTATGACTAGCTTCCTTTCACGTATGAAGGTGGCTATAATAAGGTCCCCCCCCCCGTACCCTCCTTAATTATCTATCTGTCACCGTAAAATTGTAAAAAACGTTAGATTATGATCTAACGGGATCTATCTCGCTAGATTGTGAACTGTCGAAAGATTATGAACCGTAACATACTGCTTACAATCTCACTAGTGACATTACAATAACCCTAAGCGAAGTGAATAACATTATAAATAAATGAGCAAGCGAAGCGAGCGATGTTACATTCTGGCAGGTTTGATTTATTTAACAGTTAAAGAGTCCCCTGGGTAGCAGAATGAAAGAATGAAGAAATCATCGGTTTTATTCAGAGTTACAAGAATGAACGGTGATATTGTAAGCCGATTGAAAATTTACCGTCATATTATAATCTAACTGGAATTAGAGTAGTGAGATTGTTATGTCGCGGTTTTGACAATATCCATACAAATCACTACCTTCGAAGCGGTCGTACCTCAGTGTGGCTTGCGTGGTCGCGGCTCAGGCAGGTTATATATAACTGGCCATAAACTCGCCATAAACTCTGTTATTACTTAAAGATGGGTTTGACAGTAGCATGTATCCTGAGTCAGGATTCCTGACCGATGTCGTGCTTTGCAAGGCAAGTTAAGCCGTTGGTGCCGGTTGCTATCACTAGATGGCAGTCGTTAAGCCGTGTCAGATGTCTTATTATAGGCGGCTTGAAGAACGTCTGATAGTGGAGTTCGTCACTAGCCCTAAAACCCCCACTAACCCGGACTTGGCCGCCGTGTGTGGAGTATGGTCTAACCTTCCTAAGGTCGGGAAGAGTCATGGGTTGGTATTACACCGCCTCCGTGTTGTAATGGTTAAGTCCTTTAGCTTCACATCAGGAGGTCGCGGATTCGATTCCCGGCGGAGTCTAACTTTGTAAGACTCGGATTGGTTGGTGGAAAGGCATTTTCGAAGCCCGCTTGGCTGACTACCACCATCTTATCTAAGTCTTATAAGAATTGCCAGTTCCCCATTGCGTTGGGAAATCTTGGTGAGCCCACTTCCATCTTCGGCATCATCGTCACTTACCATCAGGTGAGATGATGCCAAGGGCTTACCAATAGTGGGGATAAAAAATCCCTGCTCTCTCGATTACAGTCAGAAATGCTGGTTCAACACAATAACTCACAAGATGTGCGCTTAAAATTTATCAAAGGATCTAATTGTTAAGAAGAAAAAGAATACACCCTGTATCATCATATTAGCTCATATACGTCCCCACCGAGGGGCTCGAGCCTACCTTAAAAGTGGGCGATCGGGCCTTGGTCGACCACGCGGGCCCAGTGCGGGTTGGTCGACTTCACACACAACCTTCGAGTTTCTTCGCAGGTGTGTGCAGGTTTCCTCAAGATGTTTTCCTTCACCGTTAAAGCAATCGGTGAGTATATGTACGTAAGTTTTGAAAAACTCATTGGTACATTGGTCGTCCTGATTTGAACCCGGCACCTCTGGTTAGGAGGACCAAGTCGTTACCGGTTGAGCCACCGACGCTTTCACCACCTTGTATACATCCTGTATACTGCCAATAACAAGATTATTTTCCACCGGTTCGCCTAGAAAATTGTCCACCGCAACATATAGTTCCTTCAGTCCCGCAGGGATCCCAGTACAAGAGCTTTCCATTTAGATACCGCGGGATTCCCCGGGGTACCAACCTGTTTCCATATGCGGGATAAATAGCGGGATTCCGGCTTCTCAGGTCTCCGGCTATAATTTTTGATAAGAGAAAGAGGTTAGGTATATTGCATATAGCATAGATAAGTTCCTTCATTGAATGAACTAGTGAATGAAAAAAAATCTGTTTCATAGTTGGCAAGTGTTAATAATTATTAGTTTTGTCCTCCATTGCGTTGGGATATCCTGGTAAGCCCGCTTCCGTCTTCGGCATCATCGTCACTTACCGTCAGGTGAGATGATGCCAATTGTGATTAAAAAAAAATTAACACGACTGCTCACAAAAATGAGTGTATTGTTTTCAGTTCTAATGTATGTATGTAAGTTTCTTTATTCCACGATATCATCTAAACGGCTTGATGGATTTTAAATGTCTTGATCCCGTGAGTGACATAGGATACAATTTACCCGACTTCTCAAAAAAGAGGAGTAATTTTTTTATGTAGCAGTATTTTTTTTAAGGGTTGTGTGCGAGGCATTTGTAAAACACTTGTCTCTGTTTTTTCCTTTACGTGTAAAGAGTCAAGAAAATAACCACACTTTTGCACTTTCTCAATGTTTTACGTTGTTATATCTCTTAAGACTTCAATTTAAAAACTAAAATTTAGCAGATTCTATGCAGTACTTAAAAAGAAATATCTCCATATAAAAACTACAAGCTGTCCCGGCGAACTACGTTCAGCCTAACACTACACTACACTGCCCTACCCTACCCTACCCTATACTATACTACCCTACACTACACTACACTACACTACCCTACCTCTACTCTATTCTACCCTACCCTACCCTACACTACACTACCCTACCCTACACTACACTACCCTACACTACACTAAACTACCCTACCCTACCATACCCTACACTTCACTACCCTACCATACCCTAAACTACACTAAACTACCCTACCCTACCCTACATGAAAACCTTCTCCTGACAATAACGAACTCGACAAAAAAAGAATTAGCGAAATCGGTCCAGCAATTCTTGAGTTATAAAATTACAACGAAAAGTGGCATTGATTTTTATTTATTTAGTATTTTATTGATAAACAATTCGTTTTAGACTTTTTTTTAGACGTTTTAGCCCTGTTTTGGGATTTTTTATGATCGAGTAAAGTACACACTATCGTGTAACATATTAGCACATTCCCCAGACAACATCCTTAAGTATGTCCAAAATTTTTTGCAAAACCGATATTTAGTAGTAATTACCCAAAAAATTTGATCTAGCAAAAGGGTTTCTCCGCTTCTCCACCGGTGCCTCGCCTTACGGTGGTAAGGTTTTTCTCTTCTCGCAGGTTGTTTGAAGTCTACTAACCCGCACTGGGCCAGCGTGGTAGATCGTTCTAATTCAGGGTATGCTCGAGCCCCTCGGTGGGGACGTATATGAGCTGATATGATGATGAGGTTTCTCTTGTTTGTTTGTTTCGTATTGTTTTATTACGCTTTTAATCATTATTACTGGGAAGAGACTGACTCTCGACGAATCCTAGTGGGAGAGTTAGAGTGTAAATACAAAGCTACACTTAAGATATAATTAAAGTAAGTACTTACATATTATGTTAATTTTGTGGCACGACGGGTAGGTGTAGGGTACGGGTACGGTGGGCCGTGGGTGTGGGTGTGGGTTAAAAACTCCGTTCGTGCACGCAATTTTAGTTTTTTGAAGAATTTAAAGACCTAAAAAGAACACACGAATTAGACAAACGTTACATTCTTAGATTATAATCACAAATAACAAAAAAAGCGTGTGACACTCGGGGACTGCTGCGGTAAAGCTATTGCATAGCATTTTTTATCAACTTATGCAATTATAATTATTTATTTATTTTTTATTTATGCAGTATTTACTAATACCATATAGTCCTTGGGGCGAGGGATGTTTATGTAATAAATTTACACCAGTAAAATTTACGAAGTCCTTTTAGTACCGCAAATCGCTAATAGATGGCACTGTAAGTTTTTAGAACGCGGTAACGTTGCGTTACGCTCGGCCGAGCTACATGGCCATGGTAGGTGGAGTGGGGGGTTTTAGGTTTGATTTTCGGTACGGAATTTCTTGAGTCGGTCGCCACGCTCAAAGCTCGTGATAAAAGCTATGCAATAGCTGAAAACATAATTTTATCTTACCCGAGATGGGTCTTTAACGAAAGCAGCAGGTTAAAACTAATTATTTTAAAAAGTAAGTTAATTTTTTTCAAAATGTGACGCATGGAATGTTTTGTGCCAGCGCATGGGAAATAGATGAAATAGATCTAATGAAAGAAGAACGAATATCAGCAACGCGTTGCCGCGTTTAAATTTTTGATATTCCAATAAATTACTTACTTAGTATTTATTTATTTTATCACCTTCGATGTGTAATATTCTGATTGTAGTGTAGTGTAGTGGGGCCGTTTTCGGTGATTGACTGTTTATTGTAATATATTGTGTTATTTACTTTGTATAATTATTGTTCACGGAATATATTATTTCTATATACTATTCTAAACGAAGATATAAGTACATTACCTTAGACGTTAATTTAGATGAGCTAAATACATTTTGCACCCAGTTTAATTGACTTCCGTAATACAGGCTTTGTCCGTAGGCGGGTAAAAATAGTGTTATGTAGTGCGGACTACATTCATAGCCGTACATCGGAGTTAAGAGCCAATCACTTAACTATACGCAGTGACAACACCGCTACAACGACCAGCAGGATTTGATACTTGAAATATAAATAGTACATTTCCACAATTTTGACTGCGCTGTTTACAGGGTAATTGATTTGTTCGTGAAAGTTAAACAAAATGTGTTCAGTATTTATGGCATTAATGAAATCGCGTGATTCGGCGTGATGAGTGTTTTATACAAAAATTGCTATGTAAGGATCTATTTTGGTCAACATACTTAATAAGTTCTAATCTAAAAAAAACAGCAGCTATCGTACCACCAATCATCGCCAAAGAAATCAGTAGCACCAGTGACTGAGAAATTGAGAGCGAATCGTTGGTCATGGTTTGGACATGTAATGGGGAGGAATGAAAGGCCTGTGACAAAAAGGGTGATGAGTATGAATTTGGATGACCAAAAGGAGATGAAGATAAAAGAAAAGACGGATAGACTGTGTGAAAGATGACATGGGAAAGAAAGAAGAGAATGTAGAGATGAATGCAAAAAGGGAATAATGGAAGATAAAAACATGTTGCGGCAATCCCAAATAATAAGAGGGAACAGGGTAGGGAAATAAATTATGATTATGAATCATAGACAAAGAGGACGACCACATCCGTGAAATTATTTTGAATCTGTGATTGAGTTAAATTTAAACGTTATACAGAGTGTAACAAAATTGGTGTAGGTCCCGTTTACTTGGGCTTTCTACTCATCATAGTGAACTGTACATTTTTGTATGAAGGGTCCAAACTTTTTTTAAGAATTGACTAAGGGTTCCTCGAGGAAAGTTGTTCAGTATAATGAGTTGAACCCCCAGTTAACGGGTTCTACACCAATTTTGTTACACTCTGTATAACGTTTAAATTTAACTCAATCACAGATTCAAAATAATTTCACGGATGTGGTCGTCCTCTTTGTCTATGATTCATAATCATAATTTATTTCCCTACCCTGTTCCCTCTTATTATTTGGGATTGCCGCAACATGTTTTTATCTTCCATTATTCCCTTTTTGCATTCATCTCTACATTCTCTTCTTTCTTTCCCATGTCATCTTTCACACAGCCTATCCGTCTTTTCTTTTATCTTCATCTCCTTTTGGTCATCCAAATTCATACTCATCACCCTTTTTGTCACAGGCCTTTCATTCCTCCCCATTACATGCCTAAACCATGACCAACGATTCGCTCTCAATTTCTCAGTCACTGGTGCTACTGATTTCTTTGGCGATGATTGGTGGAACGATAGCTGCTGTTTTTTTTTAGATTAGAACTTATTATGTATGTTGACCAAAATAGATCCTTACATAGCAATTTTTGTATAAAACACTCATCACGCCGAATCACGCGATTTCATTAATGCCATAAATACTGAACACATTTTGTTTAACTTTCACGAACAAATTAATAACCTGAATAGTATATAGAAATAATATGAAATTGGTTCAAAATTTGAGATTAAATAATTACAAAAAAGGCATTATTTATCCATTATTACATTAATTAGTTTGGCCTGATGGTTCATATTATTACGTTAGAATATTTATATTAGATGTATTTATATTATCCATTAGGATATTATCTATTATTCTATTTATTAAAATAGGCTAGAAAAGGACCGGTATCCTTCTTTTTAGGGTTCCGTACCCAAAGGGTAAAAACGGGACTATTACTAAGACTCCGCTGTCCGTCCGTTTGTCTGTATGTCCGTCTGTCACGAGGCTGTATTTCATGAACCGTGATAGCTAGACAGTTGAAATTTTTACACATGATGTATTTCTGTTGCCGCTATAACAACAAATACTAAAAATTAGAAAAAGTGAAAGTCTCCATACAAAAAAAATGCTTTTTTTTTTAAACGTGAAGAAACGCTGTAAGATTCAGGAGGTGTTGTTCGAGTGTATGTATGTTTATTTCTTCCTTTGGCGCGCTCTGTAGCCTAAACGGCTTGATGGATTTTAGAGTGCGAAGTGTCCTTAGATTTGTCTTAATCCCGTGAGTGACATACAACACATTTTACCCGACTGGCCAAAAATAGGGCTAAAGTTTTTTTGCAGTCGGGTTTTTATATTTGAGTTTTATGTTTTATGTTATGTTTAGTGTTGAACCATGACCGAAATCGGTCGGATAGATCATCATGATCATCAGTGTTTAAAAAAGTTTCGCTATGATTTTTAATAAATATTTATTAAGAGGTTTTTGTTCTCTCATATAAGTAGAAAAATCAACGTTATATACTTTTACTATTCTGCTTGATCTTTCAAATCGCAAACAACCGCTAGCACTTAAACCTCGGCCAAGTATCAAACCCACGCGGTCGCTGCCAACAATACTATTGACAAATCGTTTTATCGAGTAGGGCCCATCATTTCCACTATTTCGGTCACTTCCGGTTTGGTGCCCGTCTGTCTGTCCGTCTGCCCGTCATCAACATTAGCCTCATGAACTGATAGCGGAGAGAATACGAGGAAAACTCTGATGAATGCTTTCTTAACTTTTGTCTTTGTATTTTTGTTAGAATATGCCGTTTTTTTAAAAATATATTTATGAACTAATACAAAGAAGCGTCGGTGGCGTAACGGAAAGGGCCGCCGCCTCCTGTCCAGGAGGTCGTGGTTCGAATCCCGCCACGTACCAATGTGATTTCGAAATTAGATTTACGTTTATCCGACGCTCTTACGGTGAAAAAAAACATTGTGAGGAAACCTGCACACGCCTGCGGAGAAACTCGCAGGTTGTCTGTGAAGTCGACTAACTCGCACTGGGCCCGCGTGGTCGCCCTAGGTCCTATCGCCCTAATTCAGGGTAGGCCGAGCCCCTCGGTGGGGACGTATATGAGCTGATATGATGACAAAGACGCTGTACAGGACGAGGGATTTTAGTGTGATATTGGTAAGCACTAAGCCTTTGGTATTATCTCACCTAACTGATTCATTCCGTCAAGCGGGCTTACCAACAATTTCCAATTTGTTTGTAGCAGTAGGTGATGTACAAAACATTGCTTACAGGTGACTAGGTTAGATATCACGATACAAGTTTTTTTACAGAAATGAACTAGTTTTATAAAAACCTGTATTTTAGTGCGCAGTGTCTTCCCCCAGATATAAGAGGATATTTGTTAGAATTCCAGCCAAAATATAATGATAATCCCCAACGCAACTGGAAACTGCCTCATCATCATCATATCAGCCGAAAGACGTCCACTGCTGGACAAAGGCGGGAGGCCTTTGTTTAGCAGTGGACATGTTGTAACTAAAATCATCTATTTACTCGGGTTAAAACCCATGTTCAGACCAATTGAAAGCAATTTCTAAATTGGGTCGGGAAGTAAACCCGGGTTTTAAGTCAGTGTTTGGATAAGAACAGGGTGCTCCGGAAAACGTAGCGTAGGCAGGCCTCCCACTCAGTGGACCGATGACCTGGTGAAGGTCGCGGGAAGACGCTGGGTGCGGGCAGCGCAGAAGCGATCGTCGTGGAAATCCTTCGGGGAGGCCTCTGTCCAGCAGTGGACGTCCTTCGACTGATATGAAGAATGTTGAGCAGTGTATAAGGGGGCAATCACCCTGTTCTTACCCAAACACTGACTTAAAACCCGGGTTTACTTCTCGACCCAATTTAGAATTTCTTTTCAATTGGTCTGAACATGGTTTTAACCTGAGTAAATAGATGATTTTTTCTTATACCCGGGTTGTTTCTTGAGTGATTTTTTGGATTTTATACCGTTCCGTAAGAATGTTTTTTTTTCTGGTTTGGTAGCGATTAGTAGCGGTTTGATCGTTATTGGCAACAAGACCAAAGGGTCGATCTAAAATAACTTCTAATTAAAAATTTAATAAAAACACGACTGCAAAAAAACTTTACCCCTATTTTCTTGGGAAGCTGGGTAAAATGTATCCTATGTCACTCACGGGATCAAGACGACCTTGCACTCTAAAGCATGTAACTATTTTAATAAATAATTATTCTGAAACAAAATCACACATGGTCACGTGGCCCTAAAGTAGGATTCCCTGTGTTACGGTAACCAGAGACTAATGATATAAATACTTATATACGTTTATATCCTTACTAATCCCTACTTCCCTACTAATATTATAAATGCGAAAGTAACTCTGTCTGTCTGTTACGCTTTCCCGCAAAAACTACTGAACGGATTTGGCTGAAATTTGGTAGGTAGACAGATTAGGACCTGGATTAAGACATAGGCTACTTTTTACCACGCTCGCGAGCCGCTTGCGGCTCGCGCACTGCGCACCCTCGAAAAGTCATAGAAACGTGGTCCACGCGGGTGAAGCCGCGGGAAACAGCTAGTAATATTATAAATGTGAAAATGTGTTTGTTCGTTACCTTTTCACGCTTCAACGCCTTGACCAATCTTTATGAAATTTGGCATGCAGGAAGCCTGTGTCACGGGGAAGGACATAGGCTACTTTTTATCCCGGGAAAATAGTATAATATGATTCCTGAGGGAACCAAAAAAATACTCAATTGCTGCAAAGTAGGTGGGAAACGACATAATTTACTAATCACCCTTAAAGACAGTCATAAAAACGATGTCTACGCTGGCGAAGCCGCGGGAAAAAACTAGTACTATATGGTATAGTAATATATAGATATTTAACACCCAGACCAGAGCAAACAAATCTGCTCATCACAAATGTTTGCCCTGGGTGGGGATCGAACTCACAACTCTCGGATCAGCAGTCAACAGCACTAACCACTGAGCCACCGAGTCCGTCATAATAATCGCATAATATGTTCAAGAAGCGAAGCGTTTCGTGCTTAGATGTGCTGTACCTATCTAGCACATAAGTATTCATTGTGATAATTTCAGTAGCATTTATGCTACACCCTGTATTATCCAGGCAGGTTGTACAGAAAGTGCTGTATCTATCTCAATAATCATCTCATCAGCACGCGAGCCTGTCGTTAGGGTGTTGCCCTCCCGGGAATCGAACCCCCGACGACGCGTGGGCCATCGCTATCGCTCAATTGGGAATAGGCTTTAGGGGACAACAATTCGATTTGGTATGGAGAATTTGTTTTTGGAGCGACTTTTCAAGCTGTTTCTGTTTTTGGCTGTTATCATATCATACTTATATCAGCCGAAACGAAAGACGTCCACTGCTGGACAAAAGCCTCCCCCACAACGATCGGTCTTTCCCTGCCCTCATCCACGGCTCCCGCGACCTTCACTAGATTGTTCGTACACCGAGTGGAGTGGGAGGCCTGCCTACGCTGTGTATTCCAGTGCGCGGTTGCCACTCGAGAACTTGACTGCCCTGTGTGTGTGTGTGTGTGTGTGTTTATGTGTGAGAGTGTGTAGATATGTGTGTAAGTGTGTGTGTGGGTATGTGTGTGGGTGTGTGTGTGTGAGTGTAATTGTGTTTTTTTTGGCTGTTAAGATTTAGCAAAATGTTATGAGTATTTTTAAAGAGTAATTTACAGATTGGTGTTTTAAAGTCCAAGAGTTAGCGAACCAAAATGATTCTAGGGGAAACGCAGTGATTTTTTTTTCAGTGACAAAAGAATCACAATAAGGAGAGCATTTAAGGCGAGGAAATTGATAGGAACAGTTGTCTCTGTTTTGTCTTTATGTGTAAACCAAGTGTAAACCTTGGGTTTTCTATCGTTTAGGAGTAATTGACGTCAAACATAACGAAAGTCTGTAATATTACCGCCTTAAAAGCTTGCCCTTTTTCCCAGAGATACGCCGTTGCACCACGTCGTCGCTTCGCAACAATTTCGAGTTTTTGACATCTCCCTAACTTAGTTTAAGCAAGTTTATTTTAACTTAACCTCAAGGTGAAGTTATAAAAATTGAAGTTGCACTAAACTGTAGCTCCCGTGTCCCGTTCGTACCTGCGAGCGCTAGATAGTCCAATAAATAAAATAAATAATGCAATTTCTCGTGTGTACTCTGTAACTTGCCGGTGTCACGCGATCGTCTCCTGGCGACAGGGTCGGAGCAAAGGACTTGGGGACCGGGGGCCCCTTTTGAAATTAATCGTATCATTGGGTATCCAACAACATGCTACAAAGAATTATTATGTTTAAAAGAAATTTATCCAAGTCTTGCCGCCAAACATCAATACTGGCAGTATATATGTGTTCCGGCATGAAGATATGGGTCCAAATCCCCATTGCGTTGGTAAATCTTGGTAAGCCCGCTTCCATCTTCGGCATCATCGTCACTTATCATCAGGGGAGATGATGCCAAGGGCTTACCAATCGTGAATAAAAAATAAATAAAAAAAAAAACGATAAGAAGGTTAATGTTATATTGGAACATCGATTTTACTTTTTATTTTGTATACAGGATGTAAAAAAATTGGTGTAGGACCCGTTAACTGGGGGTTCTGCTCATCATACTGAACAACTTTCCCCGAGAAACCCATAGCCAATTCTAAAAAAATGGACCCTTCATACTAAAATGCACAAAATTGGTTGATCAGCTGATCGACTTGTATGAAAAGTAAAAAAAAAATCTGCGATTTAAGGAAACTAGTAGAACAAAAGTTGTTCAGTATGATGAGCAGAAGCCCACTTTTGTTACAGCCTGTATAACAAATGGTATACAGATCTCGGATCAAGTATATCTGAGATGTAGATGAAAACATGAACTTAAGTGCATCTATAGCGTACTGCATACAAATGTAGTTTGGGTCTTATCATCATCATCATATCAGCCGAAAAACATCCACTGCTGGACAAAGGCCTCTCCAAGGATTTCCACGACGACTGGTAACGCGCTGCTGGAAGCATCGGCATCCCGCGATCCTTACCAGGTCGTCGGTCCACCGCGTGGGAGGTATATAAGAGCATTTAAAATTATACTGAAATTAAACACGTTCTAAAAGCTAATGTCTGTCTGTGGTTTATAGATTTTTCGTTTAAAATGGCATAACTCCGTGAGAAATCCGTTTTTGTTTTCGTCTTTTTAACAGGGTTCGAAATTATCATAAGATTATTTTCATTTATAAGTATCGACGTTGATTCTTGTTTTTTTGGCTGTTTAATTTTTTACTAAAAAGGATAATACTAAAATATTATGTAGAAAAAAACCAACAAGATAACTTATAATTGTTGAAGGTCAAGCTCACCCTGGACACTTCATACAACGGGCTAGAAATGACAATTCAAAAAAGGAATGACGAAACAAACAAAAATGGCGGCGAAATCCTGTACGTTCGACAACCAAACTGTAACCAATCTGTATCAATCTGGGTGACGAGGGGGTGAGGTCGCAATCTAGAGAGCGGCAGGGAGTGTCCGTACTGTATGTTAGTACTAATATATATACTGTGCTAGCGTACTGCATTTAAAGGTCTTATAAGAGCATTTAAAATTATACTGGAACTAGTTGTTTCCCGCGGCTTCACCCGCGTGGACAACGTTTCTATGACTTATCGAGGGTGCGCAGTGCGCGAGCCGCAAGCGGCTAGCGAGCGTGGAAAAAAGTTGCCTATGTCCTAATCTGTCTACCTACCAAATTAAGTAGTAGTTTTGGCGTGAAAGAGTAACAAACATACATCCATACATTCCTATAAACTTACGCGTTTATAATATTAGTAGGATAGGATTATACACGTTCTAAAAGCTAATTTCTCTGTGTGGTTTATCAGTTTTTCGTATAAAATGGCCAAACTCCGTAAGAATTCGTTTTTATTTTCGTATTTTTAGAACAGTTCGAAATTATCAAGATAATTATTTTCTTTGATAACTATCATGATAATTAACGGCGTTAATTCTTTTTTTTTTTGGCAGTTTATTTTTTTTCTTAAAAGGATAATACTAAAATATAATGTACTAAATAACAAAATAACTTATAATTGTTAAAGTGTAAGTTTAATCACGGTTATTAATCAAAAACTTAGTTTTAATTATTTTTTTCTGAGATCGAGATTTGGCGTCTTTTTTTTTGGCAGTTTCATTTTTTTCTTAAAAAAGGACAATACTAAAATATAATGTACAAGAAATAACAAGATAACTTATAATTGTTAATTTTACTTGTTAAGTTTAATTACGGTTATTAATCAAAAAAATAGTTTTAATAATTTTTTTCAAATCTCGAGATTTGGCGCGTTTCGATACCTACCAACGTCATAAAACGTCAAACCGTGTTCGGATAAACATGGCAGTACATAGCGCGAGATAAGCGTTTTGTCAAAGATAACTAAAACATTAATGTTTTGTTTTTGCAATTAATTTATAATTATCAATATACTTATCAACGTTATAACTATCGATAATTGTCAAGATAAGTATCACTTCGAACCCTGATTTAAAAAAAATAACCTTACCACTCCGGGAGTGCCGACAGAAGTGAAATACTTTTTGCAGTTTTATAAGTTTGGCGTGTTCCTGGTAAACTGTCGGTTACGTTGTCTCGTTGTTACAGTGTCTCGAGTTCAATGATTTTTTACCATCTCTAATACAGTTTTATAAGTTTTGACCCTGTGAGTGTTCCTGGTAAGGTGCCCAACGCGCCTAAAGAAGTTTTCACTGCAAAAATCACGAAAATCTGACAAACCACAGATACTAGTTTCTAGGACGTGTTTACAAAACTTCAATAAGTTTAGTTGATTAATATTCAAATATGTTTGTATGCAGCGCGCTAAGGCGGCCCGCAGGCGCACTAGTCTTAAGTATAATTTGTGTTTAAGGCTTTAAGATGGGTCAAATGACTGTATTCAATTCAAATTATTTAAAGACTGTGTAAAGCTATCATTATGGAAAAAATATATAATATACTTAAAGTAATAAAAAATCGATTTAATTGAATACAATTTTTAAAATATTACTTTTGATGTAAAAAAATATATTGTAGACCCTGTTTTTGGCATTTATAACAAAATTTCTCTTAAACAAATATTTAATGTTGAATGAAACCAACACACAAAAATCGGTGAATTTAACACCTTTCATTTTAATTGAAAACTTTTTTGAATTTGAAGAAAAGTGATAAAAACATGTAAAAATCGAGAATTGGGCGTTCGGTTACGTAACAGTCGCGTTGAAGCCCGCATTGATTTGAACTTAAAATGAATAGACTTACGTTCGATATTACTTTAACATTTCACAACCTGCTCGGATTGAGTCATCTTAAAGCCTTAAGTTTATTTTATAAATTATGAAATGTTTTAACCATAACCTCTTTTTATTTTCAGGTAAGTCAATGGGCTTAGAGCACCTGCTTTCTTGGACTATACGACAAAGTCTCGTCAAGCTTGTTGGGATAGGTATGTCTACTAATAAATATAGTTTAAAAAAACTAAAAAACACACTTTTAAAGCAAAAAAAAAGTGTAAAATAAATCTTAATATAAGAGCTAGTAAATAAAATATTTGTTGCTTGATATTTTTATCACGCTTTTATTAGCTTCACCTGTATGTATGTTTGTAACCGACTCCTTTGCACTCTATTTTGCCATTTTGGGTCGCTCGATATACGAAAAATATAGCACAAAGCGCTCCTCGCTTTTTTCACAATAATACTCGTATTTTTTTCAAATTAAAAATTTTAATTGCGTTTGACTATATCTCACCTGATGGTAACTGACGATGTAGTCAAGGATGTTACACGCAAACTCAAATAATGCCTATTCACTCTCGCCTTGAAGATCCCCAAATTATAGGAGTCGGGAAATACAGACGCAGGCAAGGAGTTCCACTCCATCTTCCATTTTTCGTTCATTAAGAATTATTTTTCACTTTTTAGTTTGATGTGCTTAAGCGTGTTTTTTTACACTATATTTATTTTTAAATTTTTAGTTAAGGATAATCACTGATTTTCACTGATTCTTGATGAATGTACAAAGTTTGAATTAAATCTGTCCGTTTAAAGTGGGTCAAAATCGAGTGCAAAGGAGTCGGTTACATACATACATACAGGTGAAGCTAATAAAAGCGTGATAAAAATTTATTATATTATTTATCAAGCAACAAACATTTTATTTACTAGCTCTTATATTAAGAATTATTTTTCTCTTTTTTTTTATTGCTTTAAAAGCGTGTTTTTTAGTTTTTTTTAACTATATTTATTTATTTATTTTTAGCTTAAACTTATGAAATTATTACATTGTCGCTGATTCTTGATAAGTCTACAAAGTTTGAATTAAATCTGTCCGTTTAAAGTGTGTCAAAATCGAGTGCAAAGGAGTCGGTTACAAACATACATACAGGTGAAAAAGATCGTGATAAAAATATCAAGCAACAAACATATTTTATTTACTAGCTTTTGTCCGTGGCTTCGCACGCGTGTACATCGTTTTTATGACTTTCTTTGATGGTGAGTGGACATGACTTTTCTCCAGATCCTTCAGGATTTATATCGGGCTATTCTGATTAGCAGTCTTTGTCACTTCGTCACGCCATTACGTCACGGAGGCGGTTATCTCAAAAAGAAATAGAAACTGTGGCGACATCTGCAGTACCCGCCACTAACAACCACGTTGCCACAGCTCAAGACCATCTTCACCTCGAAAGATGGCACCATCATCGCAAGAAGGCACAACACCTCGCCTGGCGGAGATATCTCCGTTGTTCTCGATATGTAGGAGCACATCCGTTCCTACAAAACTATATCTCTGGAAATATTTTTATGACCCCCAAAATCTTCGCACCGCCCCTGCTTAAATTAACGTAAACCCATAAATTATTTCGCGGCAAATATATTGTCGAGTTTTAGCAAGTTCAAAGCTAAACTAACTATTTAAGTAAAAAAACATTGTAGTACTAATGTAACTTTTGCGTTTTGTAAGAAAAGTCACGCATTTTATTTAGATTAATATTAAAGAGCGTCGGTGGCGTAACGGCTAGTGTCGCTACCTCCTGTCGGGAGGTTTTAGTTCGAATTTTGCCACGTAACAATGTGTTTACTACTTTAGATTTTGTATGCAAGTTTATCCGACGCTTTTACGGTGAAGTAAAACATCGTGAGGAAACTGCACACGCCTGCGAAGAAATTCGAAGGTTGTGTGTGAAGTCGACCAGCCCACCCTGTGTCCGCGCGATCGACTAAGACCCGATCGCCCTAAGTCACGGTACGCTCGATCTTATGAAGTAACTAGTATCTCATCTGTGCTCGAGCCCCTCGGTAGGGACGTATATGAGCTGATATGATGATGATGATTCCATATAGTTGCCTTCATTCAAATGGAAAACAACTAGAGTAGGTACACCATCGAGTTTTGTGAAAATAATGCAAAAACCACATATATTGTAATATTATGCGTGATTATGCTCTGTGATAAAAACCGTCAAGTGGGTGTTAGACCACGAATAGTGTTGCGTTCCGCAGTCGTTACCTTCATAACTTGAAAACCGTTTATCACAGGATACCTGAAATATTATTTGTTGAGAGTTCCCACTAAAATCCAAGTAATTTAAAGTCTAGCAGTTCGGAAATGGCAGTTATACCTTGTTAATGAATTTGACGGAGCCTGTCTTGCAAAAGTTGCAAATGGTACACCTAAAAAAATATGTTCTTAGAAAACTCAAGCACTTCGTTTAATAACTAATAGAACCACGAGTCCACGACTGCATAAAAACATAACCACTTTTTTTTGGAGAGTCAGGTAAAATTTATCCTATGTCACTCACGGGATCAAGACGAATCTAACGATACCTCGCAGTCGCACTCTAAAGTTCATTGAACCGTTTAGAAAATATCGTGGAATATAGAAACATATTCCTCGATATTTTCTATTCAACGATATGAGAGCGTCGGTGGCGCAACGGCAAGGGCCGCTACCTTCTATGCGGGAGGTCGTGGTTCGAGTCCTACCACGTACAAATATGTTTTCGAATTTCGATTTCATATAATATGTTTATCCGACGCTCTTACGGTAAGGGAAAACATCGTGAGGAAACCTGCACACATCTGCGAAGAAACTTGAAGGTTGTGTGTGAAGTTGACCAACCCGCACTGGGCCCGCATGGTCGACTAAGGCCCGATCGCCCTAATTCAAGGTAGGCTCGAGCCCGTCGGTGGGGACGTATATTACATGAGCTTATGTGATAATAGAAACATATCAGACAGGATACATTAGACCTGAAAGCAATACACTTATTTTTGTGGGCGGTCGTGTAAAAAGATCTAGTTATAGGTAATGGCTGGCTAATTTCCGCAACCAGGCGACCGATGCGCTCATTTTGCGTGGTTGGACGGCATCACTGCCAGCCCAGCTCCTGAGTCCAGTAGCCCCCGCAGGTTGCCAACGACTTCCTGGAGCGACCTCGGGCCACCGTGGTGCTCGACCCTTTACTGTGCAAGCTCCTTGCAATCCAGTAAGATGTGGCCAGCAGTCTCCACAGACTCCATGCACGCTCTGCACACGGGGCTATCCGTGATATTTAGAGCGAATAGGTGTTTATTAAAATGACGATGTCTAGTATATAGAGCCTGTTTTCTTGCAGAGTTGAGATCTTCCAAGTCTCAGGAGCTTCCTGGACAGGCCAGGGTTAGTTGCCGGCAGGGCCAACCTCGCAGGTTTCCAAGCCGAACCATTACAAATTGTGTTAATTTCTAATGCGTTGCCTCTGGGTGGACCGTAGCCAACGAGATGGGAGGGGTATTATAGGTGGCGGTCACACAGCCGTAAGTTCTGACCCTCTCCTGGCAAGCTAGTCTGCTGCATCTTTGCCGCGTGAGTTGTTGTGCCCTTTAATCCATTGCAGAGTTACGCTGCCGTGGTTATACCTCTGTCAAAATTGTTTTCTCAATCATTAATTTTCGTGAAGTATTAAGGTAGATATGGTTGTGTGACAAAAACACCCCCGCGAAATTAATCTTTATATAAGGTACTTATTAAAATTCATCCCTGTTTCCCTTGGTTGCACCATAATTTGATAACGATTTTACCGATTACGATGAAACTTTGCTGAATTGTTGTGCGCATGCCAGGGAAGGTTAACAACAACAAAAAGCCCTGCGCAGTGCGCACTCTCGATGTCCACGCGGATGGAGCTGCGGGCATCACCTAGTATAATATATGATTTGTCAATTGAGCTGAATTGAAACCGGGTAGAGCTTTATGTTGACATAGCCCTATGTATCTTTACCGGAAAACCTTTAAATGGCTACCAGCAAGTCGTCAAAGTTCTCCAGGTATTTTGAGGATACTAACTTTTGCACGCCGATCCGCCCGCGTGGATATCGGTCTTACTGCCCTTGATAAAGTCGAGCTTCCAGTACGCGGTTTTTACTGATTCCTCGAGAAATATACATTTCATTGGAATAGAAAGTGTTCTATGTTGTTCTCCACCCTTTGATTTAGCTCAATGCCTTATTTCAGCGAAGTCGGTTCTGCAGTTTTCTTGGAAAGAGTAACAAACAGACTCACTCAAATATGTCACAAAAATGATACTATCAAAGTACATAGGAGAATAAATTCTTATTCCTACACTTTCCTACACTCCGAACAGTTTTAAATACAATATAATAGTATAGGAAAGTAAATAATCTTGATACTTCAATAGTCAATACCGCACGGCAATGCCCCAGGGAGAAAAGAGATTCCTACACTAAATCTATGGTAATGCGGAGGTATACGACCTCCTTTGAGTTTTGTGACCTGCATAGGGGTTTTATTGCATATGATTGCAGGCGTCACGACACGACAGTGGTACAGGCTGGCTTTACGGCTCTAGGCGGAGGATATGACCTATGAAGCATAGTATAAAGCATACCATTGAACTCAGCGTTTCCAAAGAGTAAGAAAGATTACTTTAAAAAGTAGTCATTCCTAGATTTGCGTTAAGACAACCCATAAGTTGTCACTGCGGCCAGGTTTGTATTGGTAGAGGTTGTAAGGCTTGGTGGCAGACCACACTGTTTTCAAGCCGCCTTTAGGGCATTTGACACGGCTAACGACTGCCATCCAGTGATAGCAACCGGCGCTAACGGCTTAACGTGCCTTTCGAAGCATATAGGGCTTCTGACACGGCTATCGACTGCCATCCAGTGATAGAAACCGGCGCCTACGGCTTAACGTGCCTTGCGAAGCATATAAGGCCTCTGACACGGCTAACGACTGCCATCCAGTGATAGCAACCGGCGCCAGCGGCTTAACGTGCCTTGCCAAGCATATAAGGTCTCTGACACGGCTAACGACTGCCATCCAGTGATAGCAACCGGTGCGAACGGCAAAACTTGCCTTGCGAAACATATAAGGCCTCTGACACGGCTAACGACTGCCATCCAGTGATATCAACCGGCGCCAACGGTTTGACGTGCCTTGCGAAGCATATAAGGCCTCTGACACGGCTATACGACTGCCATCCAGTGATATCAACCGGCGCCAACGGTTTGACGTGCCTTGCGAAGCATATAAGGCCTCTGACACGGCTATACGACTGCCATCCAGTGATATCAACCGGCGCCAACGGTTTGACGTGCCTTGCGAAGCATATAAGGCCTCTGACACGGCTATACGACTGCCATCCAGTGATATCAACCGGCGCCAACGGTTTGACGTGCCTTGCGAAGCATATAAGGCCTCTGACACGGCTATACGACTGCCATCCAGTGATATCAACCGGCGCCAACGGCTTGACGTGCCTTGCGAAGCATATAAGGCCTCTGATACGGCTATACGACTGCCATCCGGTGATAGAAACCGGCGCCTACGGCTTAACGTGCCTTGCGAAGCATATAAGGCCTCTGACACGGCTAACGACTGCCATCCAGTAATAGCAACCGGCGCCAACGGCTTAACGTGCCTTGCGAAGCATATAAGGCCTCTGACACGGCTAACGACTGCCATCCAGTGATAGCAACCGGCGCCAACGGCTTAACGTGCCTTGCGAAGCATTTAAGGCCTCTTGTCTGTAAAGTCGGTTTACGGACGATAATTTTACGTGATAACGTGTCACAAGCCGAACGCTTGTGTGCTTTAGACCACACGACTGAAGTAAAACTTATTTAGCTCCATTTTTAACGAGATGTAAAATACCGCCCATAGTCGGGTGAGTTAACTCTTTGGCATTTCCTCACAGAATCGACCGAATTGGAACACCTCTTGTAAGATCCTGGAATCCTAGTACTTTTAATCTTTTTAACTTGTTCAAACCTAACTTAACTGACATTGACCTTGACTTGAACTTGACTTTGTCATGACCTTGACTTGACCTTAACCTTGAACTTAACAGGCCCCAAGCAAGTACAACTCTCGCCTGCACGTTTGGCTCAGGCGTAACGTGACAATGACGTTACACTGGCGTAACGGGACAATGACGTCACACTGTTTCGTGAACGCAGCCCATGTCATCAAATTGTAAGACGTTATCTCGTCAAAAAATAAAAAAAACGAAATTGTTGATTAATAATAAATAACCGTGATTAACTTTCACTTAAACAATTAAAAGCTATTTTGGTATTTTTTCTAATGATACTTTTGTATATTAAAGAGCCAAAAATAAGAATGAACGGTGATAATTATCAAAGAAAATAATTATCTCGATAATTTTGAACCCTGGTATCGTTGTAATTAAAGTCTAATAAGCAAATTTTATTTAGAAAGTACTAATTATTTAATAAGTAGTGTGGAATTGGGGTTTCTAAATCACGTTTATTTGCGGTTGAAAGCGTGGGTGTCTCCATACAAAATGTATGAAGAGTTGATTTTACCAACTACAGAAGGCGACTTTAACTTTGTGAAAGGGTCTCTGGCGTGACCGTGTTGGTGATCGCTTAACCTGAATGATGTCGAGAGCCGCTGGTGCGACGCCGGAGCGCCATTGTTGATGGTGTGGTGAGAAGACAGGTGTGATAGGTGTTTTCAACGTCCACTGGTGCGACGCCGGAGTGGAATTGTTGGTGGTGTGTGGTGTGAAGACAGGTGTGACAGCCGCTGCTGCGACGCCGGAGCGCCATTGTTGGTGGTGGTGGTGTGTTGTGAAGATAGGTGTTATGAGTTGAGGGAGTGATTTAACATCCGGTGGAGGTGGAAGGTTCTAGGGGTGTGTTTTCATGCAGGGTGGAGGTGGTAGAAGCTCTGAGGGGTGGGTAGTAGCTCTGAGAGTTGAGGCTTTGAGGGTAAGAGGCGAGGTCCTAGGGTATGGTGCATACATCCTGTGAGGTGCTAGGTGTAAGGTTCTAGAGGGGTGTGGAGTTGAGGGTGTGGAGGTTCTAGGGGATGATTGGTGGAGTGCTAGGTTCTAGAGGGGGTCGGGTTTTAGGGGTATGTGTAGCCAGCAGGGTGAGAGGCTCTGAGGGGTGGGTAAAGGCTCTGAGGGGTGGGGTGGGGAATGGTGCTTGATCAAGGCTTCGTAAGGTTAACGTTAGACAAGAACAGATGTAGTGAGATAATATCCTATATGTTAGAGCGAGACAGAGTGATGGTGTGAGAATCGAACCCAGACTCACATGCAATGCGTCTAACCACTGTGCCATGAGCAACGACCTTCCCGAGTCTTATCAGCGCGCGCCGCTCGCAGGCGGATGTGGTCAGCTGATAACATGTTATCTAACCTTGGCATCGGCATGGGAGCCGGAATGAATTTGTTATTATGTTATGTTAAAATAATGATATTACCTACACTACACATGATGTGAGTCATACAATTCCTTCTAGAATATTCCACCCAACGGATTCTGTGGTTAAGACTATCAGCTATAAAGTGTTGTGAAATATATTGTGTGAGAATCGAACCCCTAATCCACATGCAATGCACCTAACCACTGCGCCGTGAGCAACACGGCTTCCCCGAGTCTTATCAGCGCGCGCGCCGCTCGCAGGCGGATGTGGGCAGCAGCTAGTATAAAGTTTAATAGAATTTTATATAGTTAACGAGAAGAAACACCTTTTTAGGGTTTCGCATGCGAATCTTAAAAATAAAAAACCGTTTTCATTTATGTTTGTATATTTACTACGGTTATAATTTATCTATATAATGAGCACATTACAATAGTTAGCTATTATAAAATACTTATCATATAAGGTAAGAAAAGGGGGTCGCGTCGCGTTCGGCTACCTCGTTTCGGCTACCATTCCAAGGTCACATCGGTTCTACACTATTTAAAGTATACTTATCAACAAAATTATGTACCTACATATAAAATATATTTAAGGTTTTGCATACGATTTCGATGAGAAAAAGGTGAAACTTAGCAAGGTTCCGTGATATAATATATGTGATACCTAGGTACCCTTTGTCATGTTTAAGGTTATCTGTATACATAAGTACTTAACCATAAAATTATAAAAAATATTTAAGGATCCGCATACAAAAAATCTCTACCCAATGAGGAGTCTACCTAGATACCTATTTTTTGATAGTCCACCGCATCTGAGTTATCTCCTCGCTTTTACTATAAATTCTAGTAAGAGTGTATGAAGACCTAATTTTACAGACTCCGAGGGTAGGGTGTCCTATCTACGACGCGTCGAGGGTAGGGGGTCGCTGGGGGAAGCGCTGAGGGGCGGGGGAAATGATGCTTCAAGGTTCTAACACTAATAGAAAGGTGGATAAAAGTTAGAGCGAGAATCGAACCCACCACCTCATAATGAGAAGCCAATGAACTTAACCACTATGCCAAACGACTCCTCCGAGTCATATACCGCTCGCAGACGGTGCGGTCTGCTGATAACAGTATTGTATGTTTATAAACTCTACACTATTATAACTAGTCACAACCTGCGATTACACCTTCGTGTATTTCCTCTCGTTAAGGGGGTACAGATAGATGGACATACAAAAGGTGTTGCTTCTACCCTTCTAGCACATGACTTCGTCACAGTCTTAAATGAGATAGGTATGAAGCTCTAAAATAATATAAAAAAACATTCATTTACTTCCTCCTATGTGGAACCCTAAAAAATTCTTAAACTCTTAAGTTGAAATTTTGTTAAAACTGATCAAGTATGAGTTGAACTTATATTGGAGGGTTCTGTATATAATAAGTTTAACTAAGATATGTATGAGACTCTTAAATCAAAACACTGTTATCTATTGATATGGAACCTCAAACAAATTCTTAAACTATTACGTTGAAAACATATCATATTCAGTTAACATCATAAAGAAATATGAAAAAAACCTATTTGTTAAAAACTAATCAAGCATGAGTTGAACTTATATTAGGAGGAGGGTTCTGTATAGATAAAGTTTAAATAGGATGGATGCTTATGAAGCTCTAAAATCAAACACTCATTATTTGCATTGAAGAATGTTTGAGATAGGTGAGAAACTTAATTTTCAATGATATATTACTAAATAATAAAAGTAATCTACCAATGTAGAACCCTAAAAATTTAACCCTAAAAAATTCTTAAACTCTTAAGTTGAAATTTTGTTAAAACTGTTCAAGTATGAGTTGAACTTGTATTGGAGGGTTCTGTATATAATAAGTTTAACTAAGATATGTATGAGACTCTAAAATAAAAACACTGTTATCTATTGATATGGAACCCTAAACAAATTCTTAAACTATTACGTTAAAAACATATCATATTCAGTTCACATCATAAAGAAATATGAAAAAAAAAACCGATTACTAAAAACTAATCAAGCATGAGTTGAACTTATATTGGGAGGAGGGTTCTGTATAGATTAAGTTTAAATAGGATGGATGCTTATGAAGCTCTAAAATCAAACATTCATTATTTGCATTGAAGAATGTTTGAGATAGGTGAGAAACTTAATTTTCAATGATATATTACTAAATAATAAAAATAATCTACCAATGTAGAACCCTAAAAATTCCTAAAAATTTAATAAAGTTGAAATACCAAACCTTTCTGCTAAAACTAATTAAGTATAAGTTTTACTTATATTCGAACAGGGTTCTGTATATACTAACCCAAATGAACTTCGGTCAAGTGGTAGTTGAAATATGCATAACGTGGGTTCTACAAACACTAAATAAAAGAGCTTCTATAGCTAAGTGCAAGTTGAACTTATATTGCTATAGGGTTCTGTATAGAATAAGTTTAAATAAATGATATAGGTATGGAACCCTAAAATTTAAACTATCATCACTTTTACAGCCTCATCTTTTTATTGGAAAATAATATATGGAACCCTAAAAATAATGTGACCCCCGTTATGGAATCCTATAGATAATAACTTCATTACTAACTAAAATAACTTTTATGGTTAAGTATGAGTCGAGGTATATGTAGTGTGGGTTCTGCATATACATAGTTCTACTAACCTGAATTAACTTCTATGGTTAAGTGCGAGTTGAATTATGTATAACGGAAATTTTGTTAAAACCAATCAAGTACTTATGAGTTGAACTTATATTGGGAGAGGCTTCTGTATAGAATGAGTTTAAATGATATAGACATGGAACCCTAAAATTTAAACTATCATCACTTTATAATCTCATCTTTTTATGGAAAATAATATATGGAACCCTAAAAAATAATGCGATTCCCTATTATGAAATCCTATATATAATAACTTCGTCACTCACTAAAAGAACTTTTATGGTTAAGTATATGTCTATAGCTAAGTGTGAGGTGAACTTATATTAGGAGAGGGTTCTGTAGTAACCCTAGCCACAACGTTTAAATAAAGTATATAAAGCATATTTGAGGTAGCTCAAGCGGTGGCTGGGTTTAGGGTACCAGCAGGGGTTGGGGCTGGGGTACCAGCGAGACTATATCTATACCTGTGACGTGTACTTCCCACACTAGTCGTCATACAAAAAAACACTACTAATCTTATCTCATCAGCCCTCAGATCTTATAACACTTTGGTTTTCATCAACTACGTTTTTATTTCAGTTTAAAAGAGTTTAAGAAAGTTTTAGGGTTAAACTCATGCTTAATTAGTTTTTTAGTAGAAAGGTTAGGTTAGAACCCCTCCACACCCTCAACTCCACACCCCTCTAGAACCTTACACCTAGCACCTCACAGGATGTATGCACCATCCCCTAGGACCTCGCCTCTTACCCTCAAAGCCTCAACTCTCAGAGCTACTACCCACCCCTCAGAGCTTCTACCACCTCCACCCTGCATGAAAACACACCCCTAGAACCTTCCACCTCCACCGGATGTTAAATCACACCCTCAACTCATAACACCTATCTTCACAACACACCACCACCACCAACAATGGCGCTCCGGCGTCGCAGCAGCGGCTGTCACACCTGTCTTCACACCACACACCACGAACAATTCCACTCCGGCGTCGCACCAGTGGACGTTGAAAACACCTATCACACCTGTCTTCTCACCACACCATCAACAATGGCGCTCCGGCGTCGCACCAGCGGCTCTCGACATCATTCAGGTTAAGCGATCACCAACACGGTCACGCCAGAGACCCTTTCACAAAGTTAAAGTCGCCTTCTGTAGTTGGTAAAATCAACTCTTCATACATTTTGTATGGAGACACCCACGCTTTCAACCGCAAATAAACGTGATTTAGAAACCCCAATTCCACACTACTTTAATAATAACTTACCAATTAAATTATTAATTTTTAATAAATAATCCAACTGCTTGATGCTCGTATGTCTTCTATACGTCGATCATGCATGACGAATGTTACGACACCTCACACCTCGCACTCCAAAATCCATCAAATTCTCATCAGATTATGGGATAAGCCCCCTTCGTACAATTTTTTTCCCAGATATTATATTTATGTTATGATTGTAAACGAATTATAAACAAACACATACACACACACACCCAGAAAAAGTAAAAGGCTTGAACTCCTCTGTAACGTTGTTGTGTTTGTACGTGGAATTCAGAGATCTTACATCTTTCGTGCTTTTTTTTTAGGGTTCCGTACCCAAAGGGTAAAAACGGGACCCTCTTACTAAGACATCGCTGTCCGTCCGTCTGTTCGTCTGTCACCAGGCTGTATTTCATGAACCGTAATAGTTGGCCAGTTGAAATTTTTACACATGATGTATTTCTGTTACCGCTATAACAACAAATACTAAAAATTAGAGAAAGTTAAAGTCTCCATACAAAAAAACGTGTTTTTTTTTAAAGTTGAAGAAACTAGCGCCATCTAGTATGATAGTACGGAATTGAAGGAACTAGCGCCATCTAGTATGATAGTACGGAATTGAAGGAACTAGCGCCATCTAGTATGATGGTACGGAACCCTATGTGTGCGATACCGACTCGGCCGGTTTTTTTACTAGTTTTTAATTCTACCCGACAACGGCAAAGTTAAAACAAAAGCAACGTTTACCGATATCGTAGGCGTGTGGTGTCGATGGATTTCATCGCCCATAGACAATCATTACTTTTTTGATAGGGCCGGCCGTGGCCCGTCGTGTTCACACTGTCCAGTCCGACGACGCGACGATGCAATGACAGCACCGGACGGATCTCTCGGGAACTAATTTCGCGCTGTCACTCAGCGCGACGACGCGCGATGACGTAGAGTGCGATTTTTGACGTTTCGCCGCTCGAAATCAGTGGCGGCAGATTAGGCGAATTATGTATCGTCATTTAGGCTACCTTGGGGGATCAAATGGCTACCAAAAAATCTAATCGGCTGCCAGTAGCCATTTAGGCTAACTATAAAAAAAAGAACGGGCTATTTAGGCTACTTCATGATTACCAAATTTTTTTTAAAATAATTTATTGATAATTGTATGCTTGTAATGAAACGTAATGTGCACGACCACCACCCATTTGTAGGAGTGAGATAGAGATAGACATGTGGCGGCAACTGCAGTAACTCGCCACTGAACATTAACACAAGCGACGAGAGAACAAAAGAAATACGACACCTAGAACGCGCTATTAGAATTTCTTCAGCGCTGAGTATATATACAGATACCGATCATCAACGATTGGTCCACGGCCGGACCCCAGGCATACCACCTCGCCTGGCGGAGATATCTCCCTTTTCTCTCGTCGAGTAGGAACGCATCGTTCCTAAATTGGTGACCCCGACGTGATACTCCATCATCAAGCCTCCAGCCGGTAAAGCAAGCCTCAGCAGCACCAGCAGTCACATCGCACTGAAGTTAAATCAGGACCACCGCAACCCGAGACGTCGAGTTTCCTGGCCTGCTACCTTCACCTTCGGGCACCAGCAAGTTGTCGGCAGCCACACGCTAACTCTGCGCGCATCACCTGCTTCCCTTGCCATGTCGCCTGACGCCACCAGCCTTTATCCCGACTCACCGTGGACATCGACCTGGCACACTGCACATCGACCCGACTCAACGAGGTCGACAGCATCCGCGATCTTAAACTGCCAGCTCTCATTGGATCGACCTCCGGTCTCGGAGGAGAGTGATGTGGCGGCAACTGCAGTAACTCGCCACTGAACATTAACACAAGCGACGAGAGAACAAAAGAAATACGACACCTAGAACGCGCTATAAGAATTTCTACAGTGCTGAGTATATATACAGATACCGATCATCAACGATTGGTCCACGGCCGGACCCCAAGCATACCACCTCGCCTGACGGAGATATCTCCCTTTTCTCTAGTCGAGTAGGAACGCACCGTTCCTAAAGACAAATGCGTATTACAAGTTGACAACGAGAAAACAATCTTTATACGATTTTATGTTATTTTATCTGTATAGATAGAGGTGAGTGGTTTTAGGTTATGAATTGATTAAGCAATTTTTTGATGCAAGTAACATTAAAAAACTTATTCTATAAAAAAAACTGTTATTTCTGTCTTTTGGATATTTCTCATATTGTTGTCACACTTCAAATGAATATTTTTACCTGACTTCTCAAATAGGAGGGTAATGTTTATCGGGAGTATATGTGTATGTATGTATGTATGTTTATTTCTTTGGCTCTGTAGCCTAAACGGCTTGATGGATTTGGGAGTGTGACGTGTCGTTAGATCCGTCTTGATCCCGTTGGCGCTGGCTGTAGCCGAAACGGCTTATTTTGGAGTGTGACGTATCGTTAGATCCCTCTTGATCCCGTGAGTGACGAAGGATACATTTTTACCCTACTTCCTTAAAAGGGGGGTAAAGTTTTATGAAGTCTATTTTTTTATAGGGCTTACCAATTGTGAATAAAAAATAAAAAAGTCGGGTTTTTACTTTTATATTAAATTGGTTAGGTTATTGGTGATAAAAGTTTCAATAGGGATGATTATTGCTAGTCATTCGAGTTGCTTTTTGCCATCTGCCAAAAACGAAATTTTGTTCTTAAAATGTTTGAAATACCAAGGCGTGACGTCATACTTTACAGCATCATTTATGCATTCATTTTGTGATTTTTTATAGAATTATAAATTGAAGACTTTATGGAAAACAAAACGAATAAGTTTTTTTTGAAATTACAGTAGGAGGGTAATTTAGAGTTCATAATTAATTTTTGACCGACTTTAAGAAAGGAGGAGGTTCTATGTTCCACTGTATGTATTTTTTTTTGATGCTGTCATCATCTCAACTGAGCATTTTCCACTTAGCCACTCCCGTTATGTTTTTTTTTTTGATATTTTTATAATTAAATTCATAATAGTTTTTCATACTGCAAGGTTTCTTCGACTGAGGAATTACTGCGGGAATCTACTAGCTTCCTTTTCTACTCTATTAATTTAATATGCTGTCACACCCATATTTTAAACATAGGTGGCGTTTATTTTGAACATATAGCATGCTTCCATGTATTAAGGGTGCGACATAATAATATGTATCTGAATCGGTCATTAAGGGTGCGACATAATAATATGTATCTGAATCGGTCATTAAGGGTGCGTCATAATAATATGTATCTGAAGCGGTCGTAGCTCAGTGCGATTTCCTTTAACTGCGTCGATTACGCAGGTTAACTGATCAAAAGCACAGTCATGAGTGATTCTCATCATCTCCCAGTAAGGTGAAATCTCGAAAATAACACTCCGTCAGCGATGTCGCGAGATGACGTTTTAATTTGTCAGCATTGACGTATTGACGCCAGTAATTGATTATCGGCGCCGTCATAGTTTCAAAAGCATTACCACCCTGTGTTGATTGAGTTCCGAAAACCGATTATTGGATTATCCATTATTTTTTTAAATAATAAACAAAATGGCGTTGTTTTTCGTACGATAACAATATGAAAAAAAATATGGCAGGCTGTCCATTCTTTTTTGATCACACATGGTTACTCGGACGCATACTAGGATTCCTTATTTTAATGGAAACGGAGACTGATATAAGAGTGGTGTTCAATAAACAGTGGTAATGCTATACATTCTCCTTGGAAAGGAAAAAACTAAATACTGGCAGGCATAGCCCAGACATGAAAATTTGGAAAACCTAAAATTTTTTAGGTACAAGCTTTTAATATTGCATTGTCATGTGATATACATATGCAGGCAAAATTTCAGCTCAATCGGAAACCGGGAAGTGAGTCTAATTTAACTTGCAAAGATTTCATTACAAACACCGGGACAGGTATAATTGCGAAATACTCATTATATTTTTTTATTCAACACTAGTACCACAGTCTAAGAATCAATACAGTCGTCCAACGCCTATAATAATCGCGTCATCGCCGATTTCACGAGTCACTGATCACAGTACCAAGGGTTGTCACAATACTTGACAATTTAATGAAAGAAAAAGTCATTACGTAGAAAAATTACTTCAATAGTGTAAAATCGATATTTGAAGGTACCTAAGATCTCTTATCAAGAATCCGTTGTGAGAATCAAAAAATGGCGGCAATATTGATTTTTTTAGTTACTGAACCGATTGCTTCCAAAATCAATATCTGAAGTCTCCTGAGGTCACTAATCACGAATCCGTTGCCCGAATCGAAAAAAGCGGCCGCCATTTTGAACTTTTTAGTTACTGGACCGATTGCTTCCAAAATCGATATCTGGGGTCCCTTATCACGAATCCGTTGCCCGAATTGAAAAAAGCGGCCTCAATTTTCAACTTTTTAGTTACTATACCAATTGCTTCCAAAATCGCTATCTGGGGGTCCCTGAGGCCCCTTATCACGATTCCGTTACCCCAATTAAAAAAGCTGCCGCCATTTTGATTTTTTTAGTTAATGCATCGATTGCTTCCAAAATTGATATCTGAGGGTCCCTGAGGTCCCTTATCACGAAACCATTGTCAGAGTTTAAAAAAGTGGCCACCATTCTGAACTTTTTAGTTCCTGGACCAATTGTTTTCAAAATCGATAAAAGAGGGTCCCTGCGGTCCCTTATCTATCACGAATCCGTTGCCCGAATTAATAAAAGTGGCAGTGATTTTGAACTTTTTGGTTACTGGACCATTTGCTTCCAAAATTGATATCTGAAGGTCCTTGAGGTCCCTTATATATCGATTTTCGAAAAGTTTAATTCTGACAACGGATTCGTGATAAGGGACCTCAGGGACCCTCAGATATCGATTTTGGAAGCAATCGGTCTTGTAACTAAAAAGTTCAAATAGGCGGGCGCTTTTTCAATTCGGGCAACGGATTCGTGATGAGGGACCTCAGGGACCTCCAGATATCGATTTTGGAAGCAATCGGTCCAGTAACTAAAAAGTTCAAAATGGCGGCCAGTTTTTTGGATTCGGGCAACGGATTCGTGATAAGGGTCCTCAGGGTCCCTCAGAAATCGATTTTTGGAGCAATCGATCCAGTTACTAAAAAGTTCAAAATGGCGGCCGCTTTTTTCAATTCGGGCAACGGATTCGTGATAAGGGACCGCAGGGACCCTCAGATATCGATTTTGGAAGCAATAGGTCCAGTAACTTAAAAGTTCAAAATGGCGGCCGCTTTTTTCAATTCGGGCAACGGATTCATGATAGGGGACCTCAGGGACCCTCAGATATTGATTTTGGAAGCAATCGGTCCAGTAACTAAAAAGTTCAAAATGGCGGCCACTTTTTTCAATTCGGGCAACGGATTCGTGATAAGTGACCAGATATCGATTTTGGAAGCAATCGGTCCAGTAACTAAAAATGGCGGCCACTTTTTTCAATTCGGGCAACGGATTCGTGATGAGGGACCTCAGGGACCTCCAGAGATATCGATTTTGGAAGCAATCGGTCCAGTAACTAAAAAGTTCAAAATGGCGGCCACTTTTTTGGATTCGGGCAACGGATTCGTGATAAGGGTCCTCAGGGTCCCTCAGAAATCGATTTTTGGAGCAATCGGTCCAGTTACTAAAAAGTTCAAAATGGCGGCCGCTTTTTTCAATTCGGGCAACGTATTCGTGATAAGGGTCCTCAGGGTCCCTCAGAAATCGATTTTTGGAGCAATCGGTCCAGTTACTAAAAAGTTCAAAATGGCGGCCGCTTTTTTCAATTCGGGCAACGGATTCGTGATAAGGGACCTCAGGCACCCCCAGATATCGATTTTGGAAGGAATCGGTCCAGTAACTAAAACGTTCAAAATGGCGGCCACTTTTTTCAATTTGGGCAACGGATTCGTGATAAGGGACCTCAGGGACACCCAGATATCGATTTTGGAAGAAATCGGTCCAGTAACTAAAAAATTCTAAATGGCGGCCGCTTTTTTCAATTCGGGCAACGGATTCGTGATAAGGGACCTCAGGGACCCCCAGATATCGATTTTGGAAACAATTGGTCCAGTAACTAAAAAGTTCAAAATGGCGTCCACTTTTTTAAACTCTGACAATGGTTTCGTGATAAGGGATCATATCGATTTTGGAAGCAATCGGTCCAATAACTAGAAAGTTCAAAATGGCGGCCACTTTTTTCAATTCTAACAACGGATTATAGAATATATGTCATATTCGTAAAAAATACACCCCATTAATACCTATAAAATGATCCACATGAGGATCTTCAAGGCGAGAGTGAATAGGCATTATTTGAGTTTTCGTGTACCATTATCGAGTACATTGTCACTTACCTTTAGGTGAGATATCGTCTAACGCACACAAATTTTAATTTAAAAAAGTATCGATATTGCTACAATAATATAATATTTAATATATGAATTAAATTATTATAATACTTTGTTACAATTATTTTTTTAATAATTTTAAATTTATAAAACAAATGTAGCAAAATAAATAATTTTAAATTTATCATTACAATAACTGTAACAAAATGATTTTATTTTTATTTAAATTATATTAAATAACTTTTAATAATTAAGAAAAATATAAACTAAACTAAATCAAAAGATGAAAATGAGCCGTGCATGAATAAATGATAATAAAAATGCGACGTGACGACCTTTATTGAATGGGCCCACCGCACTATACAAACGGTGACAGTGGTCTAGTGGGCCCTACCCGCCCCGCAGCCCCCGCACGATTGCCCGTCTTGACGCCCTCCGTCGGACGACTGTATGAATTCTTAGACTGTGCTAGTACGTTAAGTTGATTCTTATTTTGGGACATATTTTAGATTCATTGATATATTATTATCAGAAATAATCAGGATAGTAATAAAGCCTCCAAAAATTATACTGAATCTCCAAAAGGTTAGTAAAAAATGAGGTAATTTAATTTAATTGCTTTAAATTCGAAGTTATCGAAATCTTTGTGCTAATTAGTTGTACGGAAAGTACCCCTCCCTTGACCTCCCACCTTGATCCCCACTGATTTTTTTAAAGGCAGTAAATTATTTTGTGGTATGTCAGTATTTATTTCGGAAGTTAAGTATTTTATTCTATTCACTTCTATTAAAATTCTTGGTACAAAACATAAAAAAAGTTATGTTATAAAGACGTACTTATCCCTTAATCTCTTCCATTCAACCTAATGATGGTATTTGAGATTTAAAACAACGAGAAAAGGTAAGTGCAAAAGTTAGAACACGACTTTACATCTATACATACAGGTTGACTTTATATCTATACATACAGGTGACTTTACATCTATACATACAGGGTGACTACATCTTTACATACAGGGTGACTACATCTTTACATTTAAAAGGAATTAATTAGATTTTAGAAGAAACCTGAGAAACGTATTATGTGGTATTTATTAGAACCAAGAGATGTCGCCAATTTATTATTAAAAGCAATGTGCAACAGGCTCATTTTATAATTAATTGTCGTATAGTACAGAGTGTAACGTAAAGGTGCTGTGATACTTTAAGGTGGGCCTGTGCACATTAAACAGAACAACTTTTGTTCTACAACTGTGCTGAAATCGCGATTAACTTTGATTTTTCATAGTAATCGGTCAGCTAATTAGAAGGTCTTGTACGAAAAATCCAAAAAAAGTATGCGATTTTGGCAAAGTAGTAAAATAAAAGTTCACTTTTAAGCGTACAAGCCCACCTTAAAGTATCACTGCACCTTTTTGTTACACCCTGTGTACATTACGGGTCTCATACGAAATCATAAACTGTCCGCTTAATGTTGACATTTAAACTTGAAGTTTGCAAAGAATTATTATTGTTGAATTTTTCGAAAGACTTAATTAAAAAAACCGGCCAAGTGCTAGTCGGACTAGCACTCCATGGGTTCCGTACCACCACACCTCTCCACATAACTACATAGTATAATGACAATGATATCTATTTACATTTAAAATAAAAACATCAGCCCAGTGACAAAAATATGTTTTTTTTGTCATTCAGTTCAAACTCCTTCGCGCGAGTACGAATCACGCTTGACCGATTTTTATTATTTGTTTTTTTTTTACTTCAGTATTAGTACTATAATTACACCAAGTTTAACGTTTTTATGTATTACCGTTTTAACGATAGAGCTAAATAAAAATACTTCTAAAGACCTATAAAAAATACGTTTTTTTGTATGGATCCCCCCCCCCCTCCCTTTATTTTTTTACTTTTTCTAATTTGTAGTATTTATTGTTATATAGCGGCAATTTGTTGTTATATCCTGTGATAATTTCAACTGTCTACCTATTACGGTCCATGAAATACGGCCCGCTGACGGACAGACAGCGGAGGCTTAGTAATAGGGTCCCGTTGGATGTAAGGAACCTAAAAAAATATACCAACTACGCCGCTATTTGCCTGCACATATACTTTTTAAAAGCTGACACTGTTGAACAATTTTTGAATCACTTCACAACAATGACAGTAATTTCTTAGGGATTTGAAGTAATTCGAAATGTTTAGGTGCCTATTAGTTACCCGACTGCACATAAAGTAGGGTAATGTTTCTCGGGTGTCTGTATGTATGTCTGATTCTTTGTATGAGCCTGCAGCCTAA
The DNA here is from genome assembly GCA_947284805.1 of Coleophora flavipennella. Classification (NCBI taxonomy): domain Eukaryota; kingdom Metazoa; phylum Arthropoda; class Insecta; order Lepidoptera; family Coleophoridae; genus Coleophora; species Coleophora flavipennella. The sequence continues at coordinate 5,388,625 of OX369253.1, forward strand.
ACGGCTTTAGGGATTTTGGAGTGCGATACATTCGTCTAGATCCTGTGAGTGACATAGGATACATTTACACCCGACTGGCTAAAAAAGGGCTAATGTTTTATAAATTCGGGGTTTTTAATCTTGAATTAAATTGATGAAGTTACTTCCATTAGTTTACTTAACTTTTTCAGTTTTCGAACTGTTTATTATGATTTGTTTCGTTAACGGCACATATGAACGCTCCATATTCCAAAAAAAAATGTTACTCACGCTACATTCTAAGACAAAATTAATTGGTATTTAAGAATACGATATATCTCTCAAAAAGAAACACGTAGAAACATTCATAGGTCTTCAAGAGGTTTATTTGTCATCATCATCATCATCATATCAGCCGAAGGACGTCCACTGCTGGACAAAGGCCTCCCCCAAAGGATTTCCACGACGATGCGCTATCCGCATCCAGCGGCTTCCCGCGACCTTCATCAGGTCATCGGTCCACCGAGTGGGAGGCCTTCCTCAGCTTCGTTTTCCGGTGCGCGGTCGCCACTCGAGAACTTTATTGCCCCAACGGTCATCTGTTCTACGAGCTATGTGCCCCGCCCACTGCCACTTGAGTTTAGCAATTATGAGAGCTATTTCGGTTACTTTGGTTCTCCTACGGATCTCCTCGTTTCTGATTCGATCACGCAGAAAAACTCCGAGCATAGCACGCTCCATTGCCCTTTGGGTGACTTTGAGCCTTCTTATGTTATGAGACCCATAGCAAAGTATATATATTAGTACTAACATACACTATGGACACTCCCTGCCACTCTCTAGGTTCCAACTTCATCCCCTCGTCACGCAGATTAATACATATTGGTTGTAGTTTGAATCTGTAACGTATAGGATTTCGCCGTAATTTTGTTTGCTCCGTCATGTATGCAGTGTCCGGGATGAGCCCATAGTAAGCGACCATGTCATACGAATTATAATTATTATTACGATTATTTGTCATACAAAATCCTAAAAGATGCAGTGCGCTTCGCAGCAATCCAGCGGCAGCGGTATTCGGTAAAAACAATATTTGTCATTGTTTGATAGATGCTCAGCTTTATAGGGATGGGATGCGACGGCGAAGTGTGCTATCGATAAAGTGCCGGGGGACGGAACGCGACCAATCTATGAAGGCGGACATCGAGACGCAAATTTTTGTAGCTACTGATGGCCCTCACTGTGTATACCCTAAGGGTCGGTCAGTGGGGACACTATTATCATAAACTTGGTAGCTTTAGCATATCTGGTAGATATACGAGAGGGAATGATGAGCCGTTTCCAGTAATTTACCAGTAATTGACTGCTAGTCATTTGAGTTAATTTTCAACCGACTTCCAAAAAGGAGGAGGTTTTCAATTCGACTTTATATTTTTTAGGGGTCTGTCTGTCTGTCAGTCCGTCCATGAGCTGTATTTCATGAACCGAAATAGGTAGACAGTTGAAATTATAACAGAATGTGTATTTCTGTTGCCGCTATAACAAAAAATACTAAATATTAGAAAAAGTGAAAAAATTTTGTTCTCAATACAAAAAACTTTTTTTTTTACAGTTCTTCAGAAGGATTTTTTATTTAGCTCTATCGTTAAAATGGTAATACATACAAGCGTGAAAGTTGGTGTGGTTAAAGTACTAATACTGAAGTAAAACAATAAATAATAAAAATCGGCTAAGTGTGAGTCGTACTCGCGCTAAGGAGTCCGAACTGCATGACAAAAAAGGAAATTTTTGTTGCTCGAGTTGGTTTCTTTAGTTTGTTTGTTTAATAGATATAATTGTCCTTATGCTATGTAGTTGTGTGGAGATGTGTGGTGGTACGGAACACTCGGAATGCTAGTCCGACTCGCACTTGGCTTTTTTTGTGCTTAATACGTGAAAATTTCGCAGATTGTAAACTTTTTTTCATGATTCTTTTGCCATTCGATAGGGTCCCGAGTTGGCCCCATATAAATTTTATAAAATCGGTGAACTAAAAGTTTTGGAAAATAACAAAAACCAAAAATAATAATGCAAAATTGTACTAATTTTTGCATTATTAGTTTCGGTTTTTCTAATTATTATCATAAACTAAATTACGTTCTAAAAATTTTTGAAATAGCAAAGCGTTATAGGTTTTTTACCTTCATTAATGCATACTTATTTTGTAATTTTTTTTAACTAATGTCACTGAAAGCGCTAAAATCGTAGTATTAACCGGCTTAAAAATTGCTGCGTTAACTAATTTGTCCAGTGATTGGTGCCTGGGCGACCGAGCGTTGCTCGGAGTCTCTTAGGCGTTTAAACTAAAAATATGATTTTTTGTGTTGAAACGGATTTTCTCATTAATGACACTTATCTAGATAGGCTTGTAATGTAAAACATTAACTAAATTTATATACGAAAGGACAATGAGTAATGGTGCAAAAACGCCTGCGAAGAATCTCGAAGATGTGTGTGAAGTCGACCAACCCGCACGGGGTCGACTAAAGCCAGGTCGCCCTAATTCAGGGTAGGCTCGGTGGGGATATATTATATGAGCGGATATGGTGGAAATACAAAATTTCTTCCGAATCGTTGCAGCCGTTTGAGAGAAACCAATATACAAGAATTGCTCACTTAAAGTAATAAATTATCTGGAAAACTGCTGGATCAATTTAGATTTAAGCAAAACTAGAAGGTGTTTTTTTGAAATATCAGAAGATCAATTTATGAAACAATATTTTATATTTTTTAATATTCTGTGATACAGTGAACTACCATACCCTGTTTACTCGAGGCGAATCGCTCCTGGGAAAGTTTCCGCAAATTGGGAATTTAAGGTACTTACATTCCCCAGAGCCACGAGTAACAATACTGGGAACGGAGTAAAATACCGGCGCGGCACAACTTGTAACGCATTTCTGTCTGCGAGCTCAATCTCGGCCTAGAAGCGGCTATGAGACTCGAACATAAGAATAGTAAATTTCAACATCTTTTACATTTTTTTATAAACAGCCTGTAAGGGAGTTTGACTCTTGCCTATGTACCTATTCACTTAGAATCTAGTTACCACAGTTACGTCTTATCTGTGTTTGTAATATATTATTGTGAGACTGTCGATCCCACAGACAAACTGATCATTCCGTTTTGTGGGTTAAATTTTTACCTGTGTACTCTTTTTTTTCGATTGTAAAATAAATAAATAATAATAATCCATAAAACGACACGTTGCGACTGAGGCTCGACGTATTTACTTATTAAACGACTTGGATCGACTCTATACTTGGTTGGTTTTCAACCGACTTCTAAACAGGAGGAGGTTCTAAATTAGACTGTATTTTTTTAATATTTTTTTAATGTTTGTTACCTCAGAACTGTTGACTGAACGAACCGATTTTGGTTATTTTTTATTTATTTGAAAGCTAGTGCTTCCAGTGTGGTCCCATATAAATTTTATCAAAATCGGTGTAGTACTTTATTAGAAAATTAATAAAAACCAAAAATAATGATGCAAAGCTGTTGCGATGGAAGTCGGTTTTTTAACGTGTTTAGCATTTTCAATTATTTCTGTCGGTCCGACTGTCTGTCCTCCGGTATGTCACAGCCGTTTCTCTCAAAGACTGTTACAGCTTTAAAGTAGAAATTTGATATCGTTACACAAATCTGTGCCCCTATAAGATACCTCCCCTAAATGTATACCCCCTAGTGAAGATTTTTTTTGTTTATTTGGGATAGAGATATCGTGTTGGGGTATAGGTCTCAAAACTACTGAGAGTTTCCTTAGATCATTTTTCTGACAAATATTTTTGTTAGAGTCACCCCTACCAACTAAACCGCTATTTCAGAAAATCTGAAAAACATTGGTAATAGTATAGTCACAGTATACATATATATTAGTACTAGCGTAATTGATTATACAGGATGTTAGAGTCACCCCCACCAACTAAACCGCTATTTCAGAAAATCTGAAAAACATTGGTAATAGTATAGTCACAGTATACATATATATTAGTACTAGCGTAATTGATTATACAGGATGTAACAAAATTGGTGTAGGTCCCATTTACTGGAGCTTCTACTCATCCTACTGAACAACTTTTGTTCTATGATTTTGCTGAAATATAACGATCTGCTGGTCGACCAATTTTGTGGATTTTTGTATGGAGGGTTCATTTTTTTGAGAATTAACTATGGGTTTATAGGGAAAATTTGTTCAGTATGATGAGTAGAATCCCAGTCAACGGGCTCTACACCAATTTTATTACATCCTGTATAATCAAACCAGTAAGATTTCCTGGTTTAGAAGTAATAGAGGACCAACTTAAGATGTGCAGTTTGATTTTTAAAAAGTTCAAAGATTTTCCATACAACATGTTTTATACTTTTTTTATTTGCAATTGGTAAGCCCTTGGCATTATCTCACCTGATAATATACTAGTTCTTTCTCGCGGCTTCTCCCGCGTGGTCATCGTTTTTATGACTGTCTTTGTGGTTTGTTTGGCTCAAGGGTGAGTGGCTCGCGAGAGTAGCCATGAGCTTTCTCCAGATCCCTCAGGGACTACATATATCGGGCTATTCTGATAATCAGCCTATGTCACTTCCCACCCCGTCAATCAATTCTATACAAAAATCACTTCAACCCGTTGCTCCTTGCAACGCCGACGTGCGCGAGCGTGGAATAGAGTTTTTCTAGATCCCTCGGGAACTATGTCATAGGATATTAGTAAATTATGTCATTTCCCACCTCCTCAACCATCTCTGTGCAAAAAATCACAACTATCCATTGCACCGTTGTGATGTTAAGGAAATTAACCAAAAAAAGAGCATTTTTTTCAGTACCCACAAAAACTGCATCGGACTATGCTATTTTCACGGGATTCAAAGTAGCCCTTCCCAGTGACACAGGCTTTCTGCATGCCAAATTTTATCAAGATTAGTAGAGGTGTTGAAGCTTGAAAAGGTAACAAACAAACATATTTTCACATTTATAATATTAGTAAGATTGCAATGTTTTTTTAAGGTTAACACCCAAAAAATTACAATTCTCTAGTTAACCCTTAATTTTCCATTTTATCTTTAAACTGAGGCGTCTACTTTTTATCGATATCGATAATTTTAATGCACATCACTATAAAACAATGGCAGGACGAGACAAGAAAAACGTCTTTATAACACACCTGTGCACCGCACATCTACTGGGCTTCGTATCGCGGCCGGGCGGTCTTGATACTCGCCTTATTGCAATATCCAATATTGTGGTTGGTTGAGTTGGTATTTTTCAATATTAGTCGCTTCGTTGCAGTTTGTGTCAAAATAATGTCATTTTAAAAATAACATAGATAGTATTAAAGATTTTATTAGAAAGATTGGAATATAACCGGGGGTCGATGTGGAAATAGTCGAAAACTTTAATTTTGTTTTGTAATAAATTATTAAGTACCTACGGGAAATATCTAATGACAAATCATTTAAGCGCCGCTGGTTTAAAAGACGCTCAGATAACAAATTTTATACAATTTAAATCAAGTTGACATCTTGCTACTCTGTTGTATTAATTAATTAACTCATTATTACTATGCTCATTTGATATGGCTTTTTTATGCTTCCCCTAGCTGTTTCCCGCGCGTTGACAACGTTTCTATGACTTTACGAGGGTGCGCAGTGCGCAATCCGCAAGCGGCTCGCGAGCGTGTAAAGAAATAACCTATGTGTTAATCCAGGTCCTAATCTATCTACCTACCAAATTTCAGCCAGATCCGTTTAGTAGTTTCTGCGTGAAAGAGTAACAAACATACATCCATACATTCTTACAAACTTTCGCGTTTATAATATTAGAAGGATAACTTTGATTCGTGCTCATTACACATGTATAATATTAGGTCTTTACGAAATTGCCGATTAGATAAAACGTTTAAAAAGAAAATTACGTTTTTTTTTATTTATTCTCAAAACAGCATTAGACTATTAGAAATTAAAGGGCGGTATCTTAATTGTTTGCCTATTGGTTTGTTATTTTAATAGCACAGTGGTATCAATTCGGTGTAACACGACTTAACTTATTTGACAGGATTAAACTAAATTTATGCATTCTGCCTTTTACTTTCTGTATCGAAAAGACAAGGATAGAATGCTTAAATTTAGTTTAGTCCTGTCAAATAAGTTAAATCGTGTTACACCGAATCGACACCAGTGGCTTTAAATCCAGGAAGATGGATGTTTTCACCTCAATAAATCGCAATTTTTTTTTCGGGTAAAAATTACATATTTTTAAAGCTCTAGAATTATTGCAGCAGTTCTTTGTTACTAATATCATCAATAATAACCCCATTAGATAGTCAGGGTCGTACATAATAATAAAAGTCCCCGATCACCAATTTACACACTAATACATTTCGTTGAAAATACCAAGATCCACCGCGCACTGTACGAATGGCAGGTGTCCGTTACCTTCATAGGACAATTGCCTACCCGCGTATTAATTTATACTTTATTTTATTTATATTTACAATAATGAGACATTTATTCTATTTTATTCCCTTTTTGTTAGCCGGCCGCGAACCGAATGCTAAGTGGTAGGGGTTTTTAATGGATATTTGGTTAGTGAATTTATTTTAGGGGGGAGTTTAGGGGCTGAGGGAAGTCAAAATTTGCAACTAATTTCTGTAAAAGACAATTGTCTATAGTATGCTAGAGGCATATTGATGCATCCCAGATTCCCAGCACAAAATGGAGTGTTTTTTGATTCTAAAGTGTTGCGAACTCTGCTTTTTTTTCTGCATCTTATGTTTCATATGAGTTTTCTTACGTCTGTCTTATGTTTTTTTTTATTTGAGGTTTTTTGTAAGAGTTTGCTTGATTACAAATTATTTATTATAATTTCTCTCACATCGTACCTCCTTTCGCACCTAACCTTGACGGGACTTTACTTTTTAAATTAACATTGTCGCCCCAGTATTTCATTAACAAATTTTTTTTTAATTTAAGTACAAAAAATATAGTTTTAAAAAAATATATTGTTTAAAAAGACTATTTTACTGAAAAAAGGTAATGTAAGTTATTTGTATATTTTATGATAACACACTGAGTGTACGATACGGTTCAATTTTTAGGGTTCCGTACCCAAAGGGTAAAAACGGGACCCTATTACTAAGCCTCCGCTGCCCGTCCGTCTGTCTGTCCGTCTGTCACCAGGCTGTATTTCATGAACAGTGATAGCTAGACAGCTGAAATTTTCACAGATGATGTATTTCTGTAGCCGCTATAACAATAAATACTAAAAATTAGAAAAAGTGAAAAAATAAGGGGGGTCTCCATACAAAAAACGTGTTTTTTAACAAGAAGACTAGCGTATGATGGTTTTTGAAACATGAAACTAGCGCCATCTAGTATGACGGTACGGAGTGCTATGTGTGCGGTTCTGACTCGCACTTGGCCGGTTTATTTTTGTATTTGAACGTACATTAGTATTATTCATGTCCGGATGAAAGGGGTGGGTTTCATACAGAAATATTACATTACATGTTATCAAATCATTGCCATTCGTACTGTGGAACTTCTAAAGCTCAGGAAACATAGTTATCGGTGGCTAAATTAATACAGTATGGAATTCAATGCTCATTGAGAGAAATGAAAAAATGCACAATTGCCGAATTTTTTTTGGGTAACGTGTGACTCCTATTATATTGTTGCACGGGGCAAACTCAAGAGGAAACGTGGTCTTAAGAATAGGTATTTTAATAGAATGTTGCTGTCTCCCTCCCCCAAATCTCTCCGTATACAGCAAGAAAAGGAGAACTGCAGCGCCGACCGATAATAGGCAGTAAAATTTACCAAAATAGTGAAAATAGCATTTCGTAGTCCCCTATTTCCTCCTCCAAAACTTGAAAAATATTTTTTTTTCAAAAATTATTAAAAAAATCGCTTTACCTATGCTTCTATTTTTTCATTTTATTGTTAATATGCGGTTTTTTTGGTAGGTGTATAAAAATGACTTTTCAATAAGGAAATTTTCTCAGTTTTTGTAGGCTCCTACTTCCTATTTTAATTAGAATAAGAGAAAAAACATAACATAGTAGCATGGCCATGGTAGATATAGGTTTGATGGAAAAAAACATTTTTGCTTTATTTTCATTATCCAGGGAGGAAACAGGGGACTACGTTTGTATGGAAAATATGGCGCCAGCGTTTCCTCCTAAAGGTTCTGTGAAAGTGGAAGCGTCGGATGGCAGGGCCGCTACCTCCTTCCGGTAGGTCGTGGTTCGAATCCCGCCACGTACCAATGAATTTAGATTTCACATGTACGTTTATCGTTTTATAAACGAGGAGATCCGCCGGAGAACCAAAGTAACCGTCATTGCTCACAGAATCGGTAAACTGAAGCGGCAGTGGGTAGGGCACATAGCTCCTAGAATAGATGGCCGTTGGGGTAGTAAAGTTTTCTAGTGGCGACCGCGCACCGGAAAGCGTAGCGTGGGCAGGCCTCCCACGCGGTGGACCGACGACCTGGTATGGTGGACTAAGTCTTGATCGCCCTAATTCAGGGTAGGCTCGAGCCCCTCGCCGGGGACGTATAGGAGCTAATATGAAGAAAGAGAAAAATATTTTTTTTTCGCCATTGTGCATTTCTCACTTCGCTCACTGAGCGGATTCTGTTAAACCTGACATGCGAATAAACACGTCAAGTATTCAGCAGAGTTGATAAGGGGATACGTCAACATGTCAACAAGCGTTGGCCCCATCCGTCAGAGCGCGGGCGCATTATACAATTGTAACTGTCAAATATAATCCATATTAACTGACCCTTGACCGCTTGCCTTGGGAAATGTTGAGCCACGAATTGGGAGACGAACCGATAGGGTTACTTATGTAGGGATTAGCTCTTCGATATTATAAAGATAAGCGTCGGTGGCGTAATGGCAAGGGCCGCTACCTCCTGTCCGGGAGGTCGTGGTTCGATCATGCCACGTAGGTACCAAAGTGTTTTCGAATTTCGATTACGTTTATCCGATGCTCTTATACGGTGAAGGAAAACTACGTGAGGAAACCTACATACGCCTGCGAAGAAACTCGAAGATTGTGTGTGAAGTCGACCAACCCGCACTGGAACCGCGTGGTCCACTTAGGCCCGATCGTCCTAATTCAGGGTAGGCTCGAGCCCCTCGGTGAGGACGTATATTCGCTGATGTGATGATAATAAAAAAAGAAGGGGTAGACCGGTGGACCGACGACCTGGTGAAGATCGCGGGAAGCCGATGAATGCGGGCAGCGCAGGAACGGTCGTCGTGGAAATCCTTGGGGGAGGCCTTTGTCCAGCAGTGGATGTGTTTCGGCTGATTTGATGATGATGATGTGATAATGAAGAAAGTTTTGGGGAAAACTTCTACTTTACCTATGTTTCGAGCGACGAAATTGAATATCAACGCTGGTACCTTCTTTCTCGCGGAGCCTCCACCATCTGGCGTAGTCGGGAATACACAAAACAACAATAAACATTACGATTATCTAGTATCAAAACGATTATCTAGTATCAAAACGATTATCTAGTATCAAAACGATTATCTTTTATCAAAACGATTATCTAGTATCAAAACCATTATCTAGTATCAAAACGATTATCTAGTATCAAAACGATTATCTAGCATCAAAACCATTATCTAGTATCAAAACGATTATTTTTTATCAAAACGATTATCTAGTATCAAAACGATTATCTAGCATCAAAACCATTATCTAGTATCAAAACGATTATCTTTTATCAAAACGATTATCTAGCATCAAAACGATTATCTTTTATCAAAACAATTATCTGTTTCAAAACGATTATCTAGCATCAAAACCATTATCTAGTATCAAAACGATTATCTTTTATCAAAACGATTATCTAGTATCAAAACGATTATCTAGCATCAAAACCATTATCTAGTATCAAAACGATTATCTTATATCAAAACGATTATCTTATATCAAAACGATTATCTAGTATCAAAACGATTATCTAGCATCAAAACCGTTATCTAGTATCAAAACGATTATCTAGTATCAAAACGATTATCTAGCATCAAAACCATTATCTAGTATCAAAACGATTATCTTTTATCAAAACGATTATCTGTTTCAAAACGATTATCTAGTATCAAAACGATTATCTAGTATCAAAAGAGGTGTATTATGTTGTTGACTCAGCGGCCCGAATTATAATCGGCTGCAACTACACTGGTCGCAAAGAAAACGGGTCGGTTATAAAAAATGCGATATCTTTTAAAATATTTCAGCAATCCTTTTAAAATAAAAACTAAATTAAAGATATTGAAGGACCTTTTAATGTCTTTATGGTGGTTGTATGAAAAACCATAAATAAACAATAAAGACGATTTTCTTAATTTGCACATCAAATTTAGAACCATTTTTTTTACTTTTGTTTCTGTTCTGTCATGTAAATAGGGCATTTCTTGTGCAGAAATTCATTATTCTGATCAAATTCAGTTAGAAACATGTCACTAACCCCTGAAGAGTGTACCAGAATTTTGACAATGCATGAAGACGGGCAGTCAGTGTTGTACAGCGAGAACTGTTGGTGTGTCGCTATCAACCGTTCAAAGAGTGCTCCAGCGATTTGAAGAGACTGGATTTAATATTCTGGACCAAGAACAGGCCGAACAAGGTGCACGACAGCGCGGTAGGATCGATATATGGTGTCAAAAATATTGAAAAATCGATTTCAAACGACTGTTGAAGTCAAAAACCACCTTCTACGTGCTGGAGGCGGCGTCTTGCTGAAGCACACTTGAAGCCATTTATGGTCCAAATGGTCCAAAACTCGAAAGGCTGCATCGAAATTCAAGCCTGAGTTACGCTAGAGAACATCATCATCATATGCTCATATACGTCCCCACCGAGGGGCTCGAGCACACGGGTGGTACGTGGCGGGATTCGAACCGAACTACGACCTCCCGGACAGTAGGGGGGGAGGGGGGGTTGCGCCGTATATTTCGCATTAATATCTAAGTTCATCCGCCCACACATTTCCTGATATCAACTCCCAAGTTCCTGACGCCCTTAAATTTTAATCTTTTTAATATCCGCCTACGATACTGATCCCCTTGTGCTTTCTTATTAGAACGCAGTAGATTGGAGTTTAATCTTTTAATCCTTTGTTTTGCTTCGTAAGGCCTCTAAGTGTTGGGTACTGTCTTTGGGCGAACTGGAGTGGAGCGGTGAAGGGAGGAATATTTCTAAACCGACCTCAAAAAAGGCGAAGGTTCTCGAGTCAAACTCTCTAATACTTTTTAGGGTTCCGCATTCAACAAGGAACCCTTATAGTTTCGCCATGTCTGTCTAAAAGCTGTAAGTTGGTATGGGTATACAATATTGAAAAAAAATTAGGGTACCTCCCCTACACGTAAAGAGGGGGTGATTTTTTTTTCGTTGACGTACCCTATCGTGTTGGGTGTCGTTGAATATGTTTTTAAAAACTACTGAAGGTGTGCTAAAATCATTTTTCGATTCAGGGGTCGGTCTACGAAATGTTAAATCAAAATCAAATCAAAATCAAATTCAGTTTATTATCAGACAATTACAGTCCATAAAATGTTAGTAAAGCTTTAAAGTGCAAATTTTTGTTAGTCAAGTGTCCCCCCCCCTCCCCTACCAGCTTACCAGTCAAAAGCCATTAGAAACACCATTGAGTAGTTTTGGCTCGATAGAAAAAATCCCAAAGATCTACACCGGTACTTTCAACTCTAGTTATGATTATTATTTTGAAGTGTAAATTTAAAAAAATATATAACAATATTTGTTAAGATAATACAAAGTGAGTAATATTGTTATTTTTTATACTTTTATTGTAGTTTTAGATTGAACCGAAAAACCAGTAAAAAGTGTGGTTATTTTCTTTACTCTTTACACGTAAAGAAAAAGGCAAAGATAACTGTTACAATCAAAACTGGGTTTTCTATCGTTTAGGAGTAATTGACGTCAAAAATAACGAAAATCTGTAATATTACCTCCTTAATCATTGTATTGAATAAAATGCTGCTACTGTTTTGGCGAATTTACCACTGGTATGTTTTTTCACTCCCCAATTGGCAAGCCCTTGGCATCAACTCCTCTGATGGTAAGTGACAATGATGCCGAAGATGGAAGCGGGCTCACCAAGATTCCCCAATGAAATGGGGAATTGGATATTCTAATCTCCAAGCCAGAAAACATCAATGCTGCTAACATTGATGTTTGGCGGCAAGACTTAGATAAGATGGTGGTAGCTAGCCTAGCATGCTTAGAAAATGCCCTTATCAAATCGAGTCTTACAAAGTTAGACTCCGCCATGAATCGAACTCGCGACCTCCTGATAAGAACCTAATGGACTAACCGTTATGCGACGGAGGCGGTTAAAAATTCTTCGTTATTCATGGTAGTTTGTCAGTCTTTGCTGTAGTCGGGAAAGTATCAAAGTCACCCACTGTAATAATCTGTTATTTTCGCTATATTTTCATTCAACCGAGTCTTGCAAAGTTAGACTCTGTTGTGAATCGAACCCGCGTCATCCTGATGTGAAGCTAATGGACTTACCGTTACGCCACGGAGGCGGTTAAAAATTCTTCGTTATTCATGGTAGTTTGTCAGTCTTTGCTGTAGTCGGGAAAGTATCAAAGTCACCCACTGTAATAATCTGTTATTTTCGCTATATTTTCATTCAACCGAGTCTTGCAAAGTTAGACTCCGTTGTGAATCGAACCCGCGTCATCCTGATGTGAAGCTAATGGACTTACCGTTACGCCACGGAGGCGGTTAAAAATTCTTTCATAATAGATGGTCAATCTTTGATGTAGTCGAGAAAGTATCAAAGTCACCCACTGTAAAAATCTGTTATTTTCGCTGTATTTTCACTCAACCCAGTGTTACAAAGTTAGACTCCGTTGTGAATCGAACCCGCGTCATCCTGATGTGAAGCTAATGGACTAACCGTTACACCACGGAGGTAGTTAAAAATTCTTTGTTATTCATGTTAACTTGTCAATCTTTGCTGTAGTCGGGAAAGTATCAAACTCACCCATTGTAAACATCTGTTGTTTTCGCTGTATTTTCATTTAACCGAGTCTTACAAAGTTACACTCCGTTGTGAATCGAACCCGCGACCTCCTGATAAGAAGCTAATGGACTAACCGTTACGCCACGGAGGCGGTTAGAAATTATTCGTTATTCATGGTACCTTGTCAATCTTTGTTGAGTCGGGAAAGTATCAAACTCACTCATAAATAAATAAAATAAATAAAATAAATATTCTGGGACAAATCACACATGGTCATCTGGCCCCAAAGTAGGATTCCCTGTGTTATGGGTTACCAGAGACTGATATACATACTTATATACGTTTAAATACATACATATATAGATATATTTTAACACCCAGACACAGAGCAAACAAATCTGCTCATCACACAAATGCTTGCCCTGGGTGGGGATCGAACCCACAACCCTCGGATCAGTAGTCAAGGGCACTAACCACTGAGCCACCGAGTCAGTCAAAATTTCTCATTGTAAACATCTGTTGTTTTCGCTGTATTCTTATTCAACCGAGTCTTGCAAAGTTAGACTCCGTTGTGAATCGAACCCGCGACCTCCTGATGTGAAGCTAATGGACTAACCGTTACACCACGGAGGCGGTTAAAAATTCTTCTTTATTCATGGTAGCTTGTCAATCTTTGCTGTAGTGGGGAAAGTATCAAACTCTCCCATTGTAAACATCTATTGTTTTCGCTGTATTTTCATTCAACCGAGTCTTGCAAAGTTAGACTCCGTTGTGAATCGAACCCGCGACATCCTGATGTGAAGCTAATGGACTAACCGTTACACCACGTAGGCGGTTAAAAATTCTTCGTTATTCATGGTAGGTACCTTGTCAATCTTTGCTGTAGCGGGGAAAGTATCAAACTCTCCCATTGTAAACATCTATTGTTTTCGCTGTATTTTCACTCAACCCACATAGCTTCCAATCAGACTATTTTCTGCTTAAATGAACTATTTAGGAGCCAACAAGCGATCAACAGTCCGCCATTTTGTTTCGAACCTCGTAAACAACTTTCCACAACAAAAAAATAGCTGTGAAAATAGCGGGACCGCCTCCGTGGCGTAATGGTTAGTCCATTAGCTTCTTATCAGGAGGCCGTGGGTTCGATTCCCGGCGAAGTCAACTTTGTAAGAATCGGTTTGGTTGGGCATTTGCATAGCCCGCCCGGCTAGCAACCACCATCTTATCTAAGTCTTGCCGCCAAATATCAGTGTTAACAGCATTGATGTGTTCCGGCTTGAAGATGAGATAGCCAGATCCCCATTGTGAATAAAAAAAACAAAAACACGACTGAATGTTTTTCGAAATAACGGTTTTTTTTAATTCGCGAATGGACTAACCATTACGCCACAGAGGCGGTTAAGCTTATTTAAGGATTTTGGCTTAATTGGGATAATACGTAAATAAGAAATCTACTTATGAGCACTTGTAAGTTTTATATTATCAATTATCATCCTTTTTACACGACTACCCACAAAAATGATTTTGTGTATTTTTAGTTCTAATGTATGGGAATATATATACTGTGGTATGGGGTTACGGATAAAGGTAGGTTTGAACATAAAGTTAGATTAGCTGGCTAAACTTCACCCAGGGGCTTCGCGAGGCTCTTCGACTGTAAAATCAATGAAACCTGACCAAACCTGATATTGCTCGCTTCGCTCGCTCGCCACCCAACAAACTTTACCCAGCCAGTGTTGGGTAGACCTTGATGTGTACGGTTAAACGCCGAATACCAACTATAATAATCCGACTTTACCCAAACAACTTTAGCCGGCTAATCTTAAGTTTATGTTCACCCACCTTTAGCCGTGACAAATATATGTATGTTTCTTTGCTCCATGATATCGTCTAAACTACTTGATGGATTTGGGAGTGCGAGGTATCGTTGTATTTGTCTTGATCCCATGAAACACATAGGATACATTTCACCCGACTTCCAAATACAAGGGGTTTAATTTAATGTTATTACTGCCGTGAAAAACTATTTAAAATTTTTCCTAAAATTTATTTGTTTATTGTAACAGCTCATATACGTCCCCACCGAGGGGCTGGAGCCTACCCTGAATCAGGGCGATTAGGCCTTAGTCGACCACGCGGGCCCAGTGCGGGTTGGTCGACTTCACACACAACCTTCGAGTTTCTTCGCAGGCGTGTGCAGGTTTCCTCACGATGTTTTCCTTTACCGTTAAAGCAATCGGTAAGTATATGTACGTAAGTTTTTGAAAAACTCATTGGTACATTGGCCGTCCAGATTTGAACTCAGTACCTCTGGTTAGATGGGCCGAGTCGTTACCGGTTGAGCCACCGACGCTTTTTATTCATGTCCAATTAATAAAAGTCATTAATATTATATTATAAATAACGTCAAAATAAAATAATGTTCTTGGTACCTGCAATTAGGTACTTAGTCTATGTCACACCGCCTTGTACCCGGCTCAAAAGTGCCCATTATACTGGCCGCGTTGCCGCGCTGTATAGCCAGGGATATCTGTTGAACCAGGTACGAGCCGGCGCGGGGATCACTACCGCGGTCTCTCAAGCGCCTGCCTATTTTCATTATAAATTCTTTGGCCGTCGAGCACCACACACCCGAAGTTTCGACGGCAAAAGGCACAAATTCGTGAGTCCGCATTAGCTCCGCGTACTTTGTTAATTTTTGGCTCGCGGCCCACTCTGCAGCCGCACCCGCGGCCCTCGTGGTACAGGGCACATGCGTTGCTGCGAAGGTGCACGCGCAGATCGCGTCCCAGAGCAGGGCACGCCCCCGCTCCCAGGGGATCATCGTGAATCAATCATCAATGTATTATTCTGTTTTTAGTTACAAAATCACTAAATCAAACAAGACTCTTTAAAATTAAGGCAATAAAAATGTATAAAAAAAATTGATCATATTGCCTAACATTTTAACAAATTTTAAATTCAAATAACTCTTTATTGTTCTTCAAAATAACAAATACATTTACAAAATTTAATTTAAAACTAAGAGACGTACAATCTAGGCGGTCTTACCGCTAAGAGTGATTTCTACCAGACAACCCAGTGGACAGATAGGTAGTATATACGCGAGCAACAACAACAGAAAAATAATTGGATAATAATGTTAAACTTAAACAAAAATATATTAGGCTTTTTTCAATCTTTTACATACGAGTACTAACAAATAAAATACTACTAGCTGTCCCGGCGAACTACGTTCCGCCTTACACTACACTACCCTACACTACACAACACTACCCTACACTACACTACCCTACACTTCACTACACTAAACTACTCTACCCTACACTACACTACCCTACACTACACTACCCTACCCTACCCTACCCTACCCTACCCTACCTTACCCTACCCTACACTACGATACCCTACACTACACTACCCTACACTACAGTACACTAAACTACTCTACCCCACCCTACCCTACCTTACCCTACCCTACACTACACTACCCTACCCTACCCTACACTACATTACACTAAACTAAACTACCCTACCCTACCCTACCCTACCTTACCCTACCCTACACTACACTACCCTACACTACACTACCCTACCCTACCCTACACTACATTACACTACACTAAACTACCCTACACTACCCTACATAAGAACCTTCTCCTGACAATAACTAACTCGATAAAAAAGAACTAGCGAAATCGGTCCAGTCTTAATTAGGGCCTTAGTCGACCACGCGGGCCCAGTGCGGGTTGGTCAACTTCACACACAACCTTCGAGTGTCTTCGCAGGCGTGTGCAGGTTTCCTCGCGATGTTTTCCGTAGTACTCTTTATTGTACTGTGGTAAGAGCGTCAGATAAACGTACATATGAAGTCGATAAGTTTTTTCACTCTTTTACATACGAGTACTAACAAATAAAATACTACTGCTGTCCCGGCGAACTACGTTCCGCCTTACACTACACTACACTGCATTACCCTACTCTACCCTACCCTACCCTACCCTACCCGACCCTACCCGACCCTACCCTACCCTACCCTACACTACACTAACCTACACTACACTACACTACCCTACCTTACCCTACCCTACACTACACTACCCTACACTACACTACCCTACCCTACCCTACACTACATTACACTACACTAAACTACCCTACCCTACCCTACATAAGAACCTTCTCCTGACAATAACGAACTCGATAAAAAAGAACTAGCGAAATTGGTCCAGTCTTAATTAGGGCCTTAGTCGACCACGCGGGCCCAGTGCGGGTTGGTCAACTTCACACACAACCTTCGAGTGTCTTCGCAGGCGTGTGCAGGTTTCCTCGCGATGTTTTCCGTAATACTCTTTATTGTACTGTGGTAAGAGCGTCGGATAAACGTACATATGAAGTCGATAATCGAAAACACATTGGTAAGCGGCAGGACTCGAACCACGACCTCCCGGACATGAGGTAGCGACCCTAGCCTTTACGCCACCGACACTCTTAACAGACCCATAGTGTTAGTTAAAAGAAGTATCAAATTATTATAAAAAACACTTCCCAGGATGCAAATATCACTTATACATGCACTTTAGGACAGTATTGTTTTATCATGATAAAGATCGGACGTTTTTATCGTCCATATAATCTGGTATTTGACTGCTAGTCATTTGAATTACTTTTCACTCTTAACAGACCCATAGTGTTAGTTAAAAGAAGTATCAAATTATTATAAAAAACACTTCCCAGGATGCAAATATCACTTATACATGCACTTTAGGACAGTATTGTTTTATCATGATAAAGATCGGACGTTTTTATCGTCCATATAATCTGGTATTTGACTGCTAGTCATTTGAATTACTTTTTATCAACTGTCTAAAACGACATTTTGTTCTGAAATTGTTCGTGTTACAAACTTTTGACGTCATTGTTTTTGACGAACTAATTTAGTGATAAAAAATTTAAATTAGAAATATAATTCTAATTTAAATGTTATATTAATAAGTTTTTATGCTTTTGTAGGAGAAATGCTATTTAGTGAAAAAATTTTTTTAATTTAAACACTGTCAAATACTCTATTGTGAAGGTTTGCACTGGCTAGACTCTAGCCGCTAGAGTTTTATTAGAAACCAGCTGCGCCCGCTACTTCGTCTGCGTGGAGGTTTTGAATTTTCCCACGGGAACTCTTGAATTTTCCGGGATAAAAAGTATCCTATATGTTAACTCGGGCTATAAGGAAACACCATACAAAATTTCATCAAAATCGGCCTGGTAGTTTTTGCGTGATGCGCGAACATACAGACAGACAGACAGATGACAGGCAGATAGACAGACAGACAAAAATTCCAAAAGTTGTTGTTTTGGCCTCTATGTCGTTAGTAATGTACATCACAGTTATGATTTTCCAAAAATATTTCATGTATCTATACGTTCTATAAGTAGATAGATGTTTTTTTAATAAATTCTTAGGTCTTTCCCCAATAAATAATAATTTTAATGCATCGTCACTTAATTTCCAAACACTAGCTAGATTACCATATTCCGTCATCGCTTTTCCTATTTGCGTCATAAAGTCATCCTTTTCTTGCACACTGTAGCACATTCGAGCGAACGAGACGGAGCACACGGCGAGCAAATGAGCGAAGTTCATTAGGCATTCAGAAAATGAAACTCAATCATATTTCCCTGCGATGGACGGGAACGCTTTATGCAGACTAGTTAATTCATTAATTCATTTATTTATTAAGTGTTAAAAATAATTAAATGTGATTACTAGTAGTGGTACCCTAATTATTTTACACATTTTATTCCATAACTTTATAGGGGTCATGGATTTGTATAACCGTACCAAATATCAGGTTTATAGATCTAAAAGTCTTTGAGAAAACGGTTGTGACATACGGACAGCCACAGACATGGATATGGCGAAACTATATTAGGGATCCTAATTTGACTACGGAACTCTAAAAATGTGCGTAACGAAAATTGTGTATATTCAGAGGTCTTACCATCGAAACTATATAAGAGATACAGAAATGTGAGGTATGTTTCCTAAAGAATTATTCGGCGACAGTGCAAAAAGGGCCCAACAAGTGTAGTACCTGCGAAAGATATGGCCCTTGGAAAAAGTGTTAAAAGTTGTCTGAAAAATGATCGTTTCTCCTAAAATTGCTTATAAATAGTGAACTACCGGTCGGATCGACTTGAAATTTGTATTTGTCTAACATGTACACACATACGGTGTCAAAAAAAAATACACCACTATTTTTTTCCAAGTAAATTTTCATACAAAAGATTGCTCTAAATAAGAACGATTATTTTTTATATGAAGAAAACTAAAAAAAAACAAATAGTGGGTATCAGTAGGTTAGATCCCTGGCTACAAATTTGTAGAAGAGCACAACATTTTTCAGAACTATGTTTTTGAAGCGTATTTGATTGTTTGATTAACCACGGGAACTCGGCAGACTTCCCGCGGTAAAATGGCAAATTTTCCATTCATTTTGCAGAAAAATCATGTTCTTTGTTTTGAGCAGTTTACTGAGTTCCCCAGGATCTGCAGAATGTTGTGCTCTTCGACAAATTTGTAGTCAGAAATCTAACCTACTGATACCACTTTTTATTTTTTTAGTTTTCTTCATTCAAAAAGGTAATTGTTCTTATTTTGAGCCCCTTTTGTATTGAGAAAAATAAGGTGGTGCTATTTTTGACGCAAAGTGTATTTAATTGCGACAAAAATTCACAAATTCCCAAAGTTAAACGGCCGTTGCTCGGACACAACCCACACCCCATTTTTATCACTCGATTTTGACCCACTTTAAACGAACAGATTTAATTCAAACTTTGTACATTTATCAAGATTCAGTGACAATACAATAATATTTCATAAGTTTATCTCTTTATCCTAAACTAAAAATTTAAAAATAAATATATAGTTTAAAAAACTAAAAACACGCTTTTAAAGCACATCAAGCTAAAAAGTGAAAAATAATCTAAATATATATAAGTCAAAGGTGACTGACTGTCTGACATAGTGATCTATCAACGCACAGCCCAAACCACTGGACGGATCGGGCTGAAATTTGGCATGCAGGTAGATGTTATGATGTACGCATCCGCTAAGAAAATATTTTGGGAAATTCCCACGGGAACCGCAAAAATCGGGATTTGCGCGGGCGAAGCTGCGGGCATCCACTAGTTCTCAATATAATCTGAAAACAATAATGAACGAAAAATACTAGTATTATTGTGAAAAAAGCAAAAGCAACCCACGCTTTTGCACAATAATACTAGTATTTTTCGTTCATTATTGTTTTCAGCTTATATAAGAATTATTTTGCACTTTTTAGTTTGATGTGCTTTAAAAGAGTGTTTTTTTGAGTTTTTTAAACTATATTTATATAAATAAGAAAGCGCTTCTTATAGTTTAAACGGTGATTTTCATCAAGAGTTATTTGCATAAGACTGCTCTCTCTTTCTTTTCCTATAAAAGAGAAAAAAAACAAAGAAACATTAGGTTAACTTGTTCTACATTACATGAGACCATCCATTTGCGCGCAGGAAATGCGATTAGGAAAAGCTTTGACGAGTGGAGCGTACTCGATTAACGTTAGGTAATAATAAAATAACATACGTCACTTACGGCGATGTAATCACTTTGCATAATATCGTTACGCATATTTTACGTTTTACATCTGAAATTTCGAATAATTATGTTATTTAGAAATTATTTGAAGAAAGAAAATTAAAATTTGTAAAATGTGTTTTTAGGGTTCCGTACCTTAAAACGAAGAAAGGGACCCTTCTAGAATAAGTTTGTTATTCGTATATCTGTCTGTCTTTCAAGACCTTATTTCTCGGGAACCTGTAGAGGTTATCATCATCATATCAGCCGAAAAAGGATTTTCACGACGACCGGTCCTGCCGGTCATGTCCGGTCTTCACCATGTCGTCGGTCGACCGCGTAGAGGTATCAAGATGAAATTAATATCAAATACTAAGGGTCTGAAGAGCGTCGAAATGTATCGGCTAGTGCTGCTACTTCCTGTCCAGGTCGTGTTTCGAATCCTGCTACGTACCAATGTGTTTCGATTTAATAATATGTACGTTTATCCGACGCTCTTACGGCGAAGGAAAACATCGTGAGGAACCCTGCGCACGCCTGCGGAGAAACACGAAGGTTGTATGTGAACTCGATCAACCCGCACTGGACCCGCGTGGTCGACTAAGGCCCGAACGCCCTAATTCAGGGTAACATTCGGTGGGGATGTACATGAGCTGATATTATGACATACATAATATAATTTAGTACCACTTGGCCGGTTTTTTTATCATTAAGTAGGTAATACAATTCCCCCCAGCGCACAATTTGAAAGATAACGACGTGAAAATCATAAATTACGAAAACAAAGACGAGTTAAATTTTACAAGGGGAATTCATTCAATGCTTAACTGTTTTGTCTGTCGCCTGTCAGCAGGTTGTCAGCGAAGTTTTGGAGCTGATTGTTAGCAATTTTAATTATTACTCAATTTGATTTATCAAGGTAAGGCTAGAGACAAGATTTTTCAAGATTTCAAAATGTTTATTCAAGAGAGGTGCATATTACACTGTTTCTGATGGTCAATTAGTAATTACAGTATATATTGTCATTTGTGAAAAATATTAAAAACAAATATTATCATTAGATCTTCATATTAGCTCATATACGTCCCCACCGTGGGGCTCGAGCCTACCCTGAATTAGGGCGATCGGGCCTTAGTCGACCACGCGGGCCCAGTGCGGGTTGGTCGACTTCACATACAACCTTAGAGTTTCTTCGCAGGCGTGTGCAGGTTTCCTCACGATGTTTTCCTTCACCGTAAGAGCGTCGGATAAACGTACATATGAAATCGAAATTCGAAATCACATTGGTACGTGGCAGGATTCGAACCACGACCTCCCGGACAGGAGGCAGCGGCCCTTGCCATTATGCCACCGACGCTATAATGATTATAATATATCATTAGATAATAATATCAAAATAACATCATTGATATAAAACAAATTACGTCATTAGGACATGAAAACAATATGACACAAGAAATAATACATTAAAATTATTGAAGACTAGCTTATGCCCGCGGCTTCGCCGCTTGGACATCGTTTTTATGATTTTTATTGAGGGTGAGTGGTGCGCGAGCCGCAAGCAAAATAAGAAAAATACAAGTGAATAACTTCACGACGTATCACCAAATTTTTGTATGAAAAAAAATGTCGAGAAAGTTTAGTGCGGGCTGCCCTACAGTTTGAAGTAATGATATTCATATTCTTCTCGGTATGAATTAATAAATTATTATGGTAGCTCGGTGCGACTGGCGTGGTTGGGTCGATCACGCAGGTTAATTGACCCGAAGCGCGGTTATTAAGGCGAGGCATTGATGAGAACAGTTGTCTCTGTTTTTTTATTTACGAGTAAAGAGTAAAGAAAATAACCACACTTTTGCACTTTTTCGATATTTTTTCGTGTCAATTTAAAACTCAAATAATTAAAATAAAATCCAACTGGCATATTGATGTGTGTGTTTAGACTAATCGACTAAGAAAATTTAGAGGTTGAAATCGGTCTGGTTTACTTGTAGAATGCAAATCTCTGTTTAAGACAGGTTTCTTTGATATATTTTTTCTGTTATGAAAGTGAACAAATCATGTTTTTGCTACTGACGAAATGAGGTCAAATGAAGAATCAGATTATAAAATATCACTTTCATATGTTTTGTAATTGTCGAGAAAAATTTTGAAAAAATCGAGATTCCTGCGACCAAAGTTTCCAATGCGTTGCCTTAACTGAATGGATGGGTATGACTGTTAGTGGCATTTTTCTCGAAAGTTTCCGTGTTTCGAAGGACACGTTAAGCTGTTGGTGCCGGTTGCTATCATTATATGGCAGTTGTTAAGCCGTGCCAGATGCCTTTGGCTTGAAAAACTTCTGACTGGGATTCGCCCTAGTCCTCCAATCTCCACCTGCTTGGGCTCGGTCCCCCCGTGTGGAGTATGACATAACCTTTCCAAAATTGGAAAAACACCCTTGCCCTAGCAGTGGGGGGGGGGGGGGGACGTTTAAGGATTGTTTACGATATCTTCGAAGGCTTCAGTTTATTTCTTTTCAGGTAAGCTTTCTACGAAAAGTGCGTGGGTGCAGTTAAATATAGCTGAATCAATACGATTTACTCCAAAGTTGATCTGACTTTCAGCGTTTAAGATAAGATAACATAGGATAGGATACGGTACGGTAAAATGTGTTAACAAATCTTTTGTTTTACGTATAGAACGGAAAGCCGTTGGAGCAGGAAAGTTCTCGAGTGGCGACCGCGCAGCGGAAGACGTAGCGTAGACAGACCTCCCACTCGGTGGACCAACGACCTGGTGAAGGTAGCGCGAAGACGCTGGATGCGGGCAGCGCAGGACCGGTTGTCGTGGAAATCCTTAGAGGAGGCCTTTGTCCAGCAGTGGACGTTCTTCGGCCGATATGATGATGATGATGATGATGACAGGATGTTACTGGTACATAACTGAAAACCTTCTAACTAGTGATAAACCAGTTTTGCTATACAACTTAGTTGAGATCGCAAATAATTTTCGAAAGAGACCTAAAAATTTTTAGGTACAAGCTTTTATTTGAAAATTTTCAATTATTTCTTATTCTTCTCAGCAAACCCATGTTGTATAGGAGTGCATTAAAAATAACTATAGTTCGCCATCTTGGGTGTGCCTCCATGTTGGATTTAGAATGATGTCACACAGTTAACCATGTATTGTCATCCAAACTGAACGTGTATACAAAATTTCAACTCAATCGGTTTAAGATATCTGCTTCAAAGCCAAGTTATAAGATTCCACCCGAACAAACAAACATACATTGTAAGTTAAATAAAAGTTTTACAAGTCGATCAGCGTATAGTGTAATAGTTGTAGTACGTTGTTGACAATTAAATTTAATAATTAATAGAACTTGAAGGTGAAGGTACCTAATCCAAAAATCGTACAAGGGATTTCCCCCATGAAGGAAAATATAAAAAAAAAACTTTTCGGTACAACCTTTTAATTGAAAAGAGTTTTTATGCTCAAGAAGCCAAATACTCAGTGTGCCATATGTGAATATAAGTACACGACTTTAAAAATTCATTAAAGACGATACATAGTAAAATAAAAGACGATTCTGGGACCTTGATTCCACCTCCAAAGTTCATCATCGGATCAGCTTCAAAATACCAAAAGGTTGTATTGTCACCGGGAATACGGCTACATATCAAATTTCATATCTTTCGGATTTCTGGAAGTCGCTGTAAAATCGTTTGCTAGATTTGCCCTAAACAAACTACAAACATTGCAAATTAAAGAAAAACAGTTTTTTTTAAAAAAAAAACGAGTGTGCTTTAGAAATAGAAAATCATTTATTTGCCTTAAACACGGTATACAGAGATCTTTAAAGTTATAGTTATAGCACTCATGTTTAGCTATTAAAAACGGCATGCAAATATTAAGGTAACAAGTATCATTACAATAATACTAGGTCAGTGATATAAGGATATGTAAACATAAGGCATAATTTAGTCACAATATAATCAATCACAATTTTAAGTCAAAAAATTCATTTAAATTTTAGAAATTATGAGATAGTAACCACTTTTGCATTTTCTTAGTCATTAGGTTAGTTTAGACCACACGACTGAAGCAAAGTATATAAGGTCTAACATAATTAGCTGAAACTATTTTAACTGGTGCTTCTACCCATGAAACTGAACAATTTTCCCCATGAAACACATAGACAAATCTCAAAAAAAAATTTGAACTTCCCATACTAAGTTGGCTAATCAGCTGATCGAGTTAGTATGGAAGAGCCAAATTTTTTTTTGCGAATTGACTATGGGTTCCATGGGGAAATAAAAGTTCCATTCAGTTTCATGGGTAGAAGCACCAGTTAAAATAGTTTCAACTAATTTTGTTACACCTTATATATATTAGTACTAGACTGAAGCATAGTACTAATATATATACTGTGACTGAAGTAAGATTTAATCAACGTATGTAAAATTAATTCAAAGTGTGTTTTATTTTGAACATTTCAGGGTTTTGTTTTCTTCATTTTTAGTTGTAGTTTTACTGTAAAACAAGAAGATAAAGCTACTTTAATGGTTTCATTTAATAATAATAAACATATTTAACTGTTCCTGTATGCCTAGTGATAAATTAAATATGGTTTTTAGATCGAAATGAATATTATTTTAAGGACTGGGTTTTATTAAAATAAGGTAACCAAGTCTTAACAGTTTACTATGAGATATGACGGATGACAGAGCCAACATTATCTTTACTTTTGGCCACTATTCACCAGCTTACTCCGCAAGTCAAGCGTCTGTAAAGAAGTTTTACTTCAAAAAAGTTTGCGGCGCCCTACATATATAAAGTGTGAATGTTTGTGTGAGATACAAAAATTCTTCAAATTCCTCCCAAATTCGATTGGTTACAAATCCATTCACGCACATTTTTTTTCCTTCTTCCATTGCTCCCGAGTGGAGAGCGCGTTCCAGTAATATCCGGAACCAATATTTGAATTTTAAAATTAAAAAATAACACCGCTGTTGACTCAGCGGCGCGGTGCGGCGGGCGGCGCGAATTGTAATCGTCTGCAACTAGTCTGCATCCGTTGGAGTATAGGTATTCTAAATATGATTACAATCTTGTACTTTTATAATCTTTTTTTTTGATTAGTTAC
The DNA here is from genome assembly GCA_947284805.1 of Coleophora flavipennella. NCBI lineage: Eukaryota > Metazoa > Arthropoda > Insecta > Lepidoptera > Coleophoridae > Coleophora > Coleophora flavipennella. The sequence goes on from OX369253.1 coordinate 5,414,368, forward strand.
ATCAAGTTAAATACGAGTATATGCGTTAAATAGAAGCGTCGGTGGCTCAACCGGTAACGACTTGGTCCTCCTAACCAGAGGTGCCGGGTTCAAATCCGGACGGCCAATGTACCAATGAGTTTTTCAAAACTTACGTACATACATATACTCATCGATTGCTTTAATGTTGAAGGAAAACGTCCATCGTGCGTGAGGAAACCTGCACAGTGCACACACCTGCGAAGAAACCCGAAGGTTGTGTGTGAAGTCTACCAACCCGCACTGGGCCCGCGTGGTCGACTAAGGTCCAATTCAGAGTAGGCTCGAGCCCCTCGGTGGGGACGTATATAAGCTGATATGATGAAATATATGCGACTTTTTGGCGGGCATTGTAGCGTTCAGCTTGTAATTTTTCTTTAATTATCCGAAAAATTACATTTGGTGGTTTTTGATGTATAATATTGATAGTGTAATAATCAGCAGAGTACCATTTATGTGTTTATTGTGTAGGATAATGAAATACAAGTGTGTATGCTGTGTTTCGAGCTCCCACAAGAAGCCCGCGAAAGCTTCGGCTAAATTGCTATCATTTTGCTGGAGTGCGTAGGTTAGGTTAGTTTATGAAATGAAATGAAATGAAATGAAATGAAATGAAATGAAAATTTATTTGCATAAAACATGGTTATAAAGCTGTTAACATTATATAGGAAGTTCTCATATTTCACCAGATTTGGCATGCAAATATTAATCTTATCATAATTATTACTTTTAAAATTCACACACAGTCACAAAAAAAAATAAAAAAATACTACAAAATAATTAAATAAAACGCAATTGTCATAGTCAATGTTAATTGTCAAAAATGTCTATCTAGGAGTTCATTTACGGAATAAAATATTTTTTCTTTTAGAAATGTCACAAGTTTGCGTTTAAATGGTATAATATTAGGTATTGATTTTATATCAGTAGGTAAAGCATTATAAATTTTTACACACATTACTACACACTGTCTATTGTAATGAGTCAGTTTGGGTATACTGTTTAAAACTAATTTGTTTGGGTCTCTTACAGTCCTTTTGTGCACATCTTTCGTCTTTTTAAATATATGTAAGTTATTTTTTACGAAAGTAGCGACCTCTAAAATATACATACAGGGCAAGGGTAACAGTCCTAACGTCTTAAATAATGGCCTGCATGACTCGCGGGATGTTTTGCCACACATAGCTCGTATGCATTTCTTCTGTGCAATGAAAACATTATTAAAATGAACAGAATTTCCCCATATTAACAAGCCGTACAGTTATAGACAGTAAAATAGGGTTGACACAAGAAATTTTGAAGATGATGTGAAGAAACGATGACCTTGAAGACTGAAAAATCATGTACAATCTACCGTTACAAAATAAACAATTTTTGATTTTGATTTTTGAAAAATTGCTGATGACGTAAACACTACAAATTAATGCTACCAAAATTTATATTCGAGACAAGGCGGTATGGCCAATAATTTGATCATTCTTCGCACGTTCTTTTTTCGAAAGTACTGACAACATTTTCGCGCATATTATGTTAAAAAAAGTGGTATTTGAAAGTACAACCCGCCTTGTACTAAAAAAATATTAGAAAATTTTTGTATTTTAAATGCATGTGTTACGTAAAATAAGATAACAATAAACCGAAATGTTTTTTTTTGTTGGAAAATTTATCAAACGATAGTAAAAAGCGGACCATTGCACTATTTTCTGTTTTACATACAATCTTTATACAGTACTTCATCATCATCATATCAGCCGAAAGACGTCCACGACTGGACATAGGCCTCCCCCAAGGATTTCCACGACGATCGGTTCTGCGCTGCCCGCATCCAGCGGCTTCCCGCGATCTTCACCAGGTCATCGGTCCACCGAGTGGGAGGCCTGCCTACACTACGTTTTCCTGTGCGTGGTCGCCACTCGAGAACTTTACTCACCAACGGCCATCTGTTCTACTAGCAATGTGCCCCGCCCGTTGCCACTTGAGTTTAGCAATTCTGAGAGCTATGTCGGTTACTTTGGTTCTCCTCGTTTCTGATTCGATCACGCAGAAAAACTCCGAGCATAGCACGCTCCATTGCCCTTTGGTTGACTTTGAGCATTCTTATGTTATGAGGCCCATAGCAAAGTATATATATTAGTACTAACATACAGTATGGACACTCCCTGCCACTCTCTAGGTTCCAACCTCACCCCCTCGTCACGCAGATTGATACAGATTGATTATAGTTTGATTCTGTAACGTATAGGATTTCGCCGTAATTTTGTTTGCTCCGTCATGTATGCAGTGTCCGGGATGAGCCCATAGTCACAGATTACTAATTAGTTACCCATAGTCAGCGACCATGTCATACGAATTATAATGTCATAGCAATTCTGAGGGCTATATCGGTTACTTTGGTTCTCCTACGGATCTCCTCGTTACTGATTCGATCACGCAGAGAAACTCCGAGCATAGCACGCTCCAACAATACAATAATTAATTATATTTATTTATTATTTTTTTATGACTTTGGACATCCCTACTCTCGGCCTGAATGCCCGCAGCGATCCACTAACAAGCTTGTTTGTCAAAACTGTTAAACATCCATTATTACTATGACAGTCGGTAATTTAATTACTCTATTACTTCTATTGCGTCGGTGGCGTAACGGCAAGGGCCGTTACCTCCTGCCCGGGAGGTCGCGGTTCGAATCCTGCCACGTACCAATGTGTTTTGAAATTGCGATTTCATATGTACGTTCATCCGACGCACTTACGGTGAAGGAAAACATCGTGAGCAAACATGCGCACACGCCTGCGGAGAAACTCGAAGGTTGCGTGTGAAGTCGACCAACCCGCACTGGGCCCGCGTGGTCGACTAAGACCCAACCGCCCTAATTCAGGGTAGGCTTGAGCCCTTCGGTGGGGACGTACATGAGCTGGTATGATGATTACTTCTATTATTTTTACTTTCGAGCGACGAAGGAGGGAATACAAGGTTATGTGATCGTCCGAAAAACCGACTACGAGATTTTCATTAAAATGCACTCTATGTCACTTGTAGACACCAAAACACCGACCAAGTGCGAGTCGGAGTCGTACACGAAGGGTTCCATACCATCCCACTAGTATCGCCAGTTTCTTCACGTTTAAAAAAAACACGTTTCTTCAATAGGGGCAATTAATTTTTATTGTTTTTTTTTGCTTTGAATAATTTCCATTTTATAATTCTTTATAGACCTATGATCCCTCGTGTGAGCTTTGTTTCATTCATCTAATTTTAGTGCTAACACCCCCTGTTGATAAGTTCGGAATAATTATTTTTATTTATAATGGAAGTTGCAGTGTGGTACAAGTGACTAACGGTCAGCGGGTATGAGTATACCTCGGGATGGTCGCATTGATCGCTTCACGCGTGTATTAGGCTAGTTTCACAGATCGCAAGGGCCCGCCCGCCCGCATACGTAGTGCCCGGATTACTGAAAATAACTATGAATGTGCGTGTTCCTTACGGGAGCAATCCACATCGCTATGAAACTTTGTTCTAACTCCACACGTGTGTCTCCGCGAGGAAGCCCGATTAGTCTTCCCTAAAGCTGTGAAACCAGGCTTAGGACATAAGGCGGTGTAGTGATTGTGGTGTTTTTAGGAAGGATATTTTTTGCAATTCGGTTTTAAAATTTTGATTTTACTACAGAGCCTTCAGGTGCACTAATGTCAATCATCAAACGGTGTTGTCCTTAACGCAATCAACGTAGACGCATTAGTATTGTAAATTACCTATTTAATAATTTGTACCCGTACGTTTTTAGCCTCCGCTGTATGTCTGTCCGTCTATCAGCGGGCTGTATTTCATAGACCATAATATGTAGATAATTCAAAGTTTAACACAATGTGTATTTTTATTGCCGCTATAACAACAAATAATTAAAATAAAATAAAAAATTAAAGAGGGCTCCTATAAAATAAATGTAATTTCAAGGCGCTTTCTCGGCGTTTTTTTTTACAAGTTTTTTTGTTTTTGTTTGCGCTGTTTTTGTCGCGTAAGAAAGATAAAATTTATTCGTCAAAAATACACAAGAACAAGAAACGACAAAAAAAAATAAAAAAGACAGTAGACAGGTACATATTACAAAAATAAAAAGTAAATAATATATTACAATAACATGTTAAAATAATTGAAAATATCTATTAACAATTATAATTTACAAATTGAAAGCGGGACTTGACGTGATTTTATAGAACATATGAGCAGGGTATTAATGTTATTTTTACATAAGACATAAAACATTTATTGATTCCTTGTCACCAAACACACATACATACTATTGGAAATAAATTTAATAAAAAAATGAGCGGAGAAAAATAACAAAATAACAGTACCTAATATTACATTAATATATTATAATTTATACTATGCCATGTACAATTTGCCGAACCGTTCACCTCATTAGGTAAATTTTAACTGATGAGTTTATATAGATGGTAATTAAACGGAGCGGCAAAATTTTAGTCTTATCTGTGAATTAAACCGATAGAAGTCCAAGACTTGCACCGTACAGTTATGAAATTATAAAGCCGTCTATTGTGTGTGTTTGTATGGGTTTTGTTTTGTATAGCTTTTGTTTTAGTCCAGACCGCCAGGTGGCGCTGGTGACGCACCAGCTGTTTTGTTCAATCGTTTGATTGAGGTCTGCTAATTACCCAACCACGTTTTATTATGAAGGGATTGAGAAAAAAAACTCAACTACCTACCATTAGTTTGAATAAACTTTCGTTGAAAAATAAATTTAGCCAAAGGGCTTGTGCACAAATCACGGGAGGTTCGATAGGGGGGACGAAAAAATCACGACAGATCACGTTAGGGGGTATAAGGAGACCTCTCGTGTATTTTTCTATAGCGAACGAACAAAGAAAAAAAATTTACACATGAGTAGATGGTGTTTCTCGGTTTCATTAAAAATAAATCTTCAAGAGAGCCAAGTTGGATACAAAAAAAATACAGAGATCTGAATAGGAGGGTACCTACCAAGTTCTATAGTGGTTTCTCAAATCATAGCTTCTATAATTCAAATTAAAGTATGTATTTTAGACTTCTTCAAATAATAGAGAAAGTACAACGATTTTCAGTTGCTAAAAAAAAATTTAAAATTGTTCTGTGCTACTATTGGTGTAACTTGGCACACCTTGGGCTAAACTGTGCCACATAATTTCAGACGAAGGACGTCTACTGCTGGAAATATGCCTCCCCCAAGGATTTCCACGACGACCGGTTCTGCGCTGCCCGCATCCAGCGGCTTCCCGCGACCTTCACCAGGTCGTCGGTCTACCGAGTGGGAGGCCTGCCTAAGCTACGTTTTCCGGTGCGCGGTCGCCACTCGAGAACCACACCTTGGGTTAAATGGCACGAAAAGAAGAGACAAGAGTTTTCTATTACAATAAAGATGATTAATTTTAACCCGTTTGTCCATTCCAGGCGGCGGCTGCACATTCTCCGAGGACTGGAGCGGCCTGTGGTTTCAGTCCGGCTACCCGGGCCTCATCGCCATCAACGGCACGCACATACAGTCCAAGGGCGAGTGCGCCGAGAGCGAGCCCAGCGACAAGTTCCTTCTCTATGATAGGTGAGCGAAATAACTGGTTTATAACGTACCTAAATGATTTCTAAAATGACCAAAGACTAAAATAACCGAAACGTCCTGTTAATAAATTTACCGGTTTCTAAAATCACCGGTTACTTAAATTACCGAACAGAACTGAGGCGTTGGATTATCGGACTAATCAAAGCTGGAAATAGTTTAGCTTGTTTTACACTGTAAAAAGTAGTCAGGACTGGGAGGTCTATGGTTCCAGTCCGGGCCTTGTCGCCATCGACGGCACGCACATACAGTCCAAGGGCGAGAGCGCTGAGAGCGAGCACAGCGACAAGTTCGTTCTCTATGATAGTTGAGCGACATAACTGGTTTATAAAGTGACTGATTTCTAAAATGACCAAAGGCTTAAATAACCGAAACGTCCTGTTAATAAATTTACCGGTTTCTAAAATCACCGGTTACTTAAATTACCGAACAGAACTGAGGCGTTGGATTATCGGACTAATCAAAGCTGGAAATAGTTTAGCTTGTTTTACACTGTAATAAGTAGTCAGGACTGGGAGGTCTGTGGTTCCAGTCCGGGCCTTGTCGCCATCGACGGCACGCACATACAGTCCAAGGGCGAGAGCGCTGAGAGCGAGCACAGCGACAAGTTCGTTCTCTATGATAGTTGAGCGACATAACTGGTTTATAAAGTGACTGATTTCTAAAATGACCAAAGGCTTAAATAACCGAAACGTCATGTTAATAAATTAACCGGTTTCTAAAATCATCGGTTACTTAAATTACTGAACAGAACTGAGGTGTTGGATTATCGGACTAACCAAAGCTGGAAATAGTTTAGATTGCTTGTGTAAAAACTCTACTAAGTAAACAAGACTGGGAGGTCTGTGGTTCCAGTCCCGGGCCTTGTCACCATCGTCGGCACGCACATACGACTGTCAGTCCATGGGCGAGTGCGCCGAGAATGAGCCTAGCGACATATTCCTTGACCAGTTTCTATAATTATCATTGACTAAAATAACTGAAATAACCAGTTAATAAATTTACCGGTTTTTATTATATAAACATTGATTATCCAAAGATAATTATAGTTCCTAAAGGATTGATATTGTCTCTGGATTATCGGACTCAATAAAGTTAGCAGTATGTTCACTTAGCTTCAACACTATAGAAGTAACTAGTAAGTATCTCATCTTTGACTATAGGGAAGAAGTCAGGACTGGTGCGGTGTGTGTTTTCAGTCCGGCTATCAGGACTTTATCACCACGCACACACATACAGTCCAAAGGCGAGTACGCCAAGAAGTCCATCAACTAGTTTCTTCTCTATGATAGGAGAGGAAAGTGACCGGTTTCTCAAAAGACCGATTACTACGAGCTATATGGGCATTTATTAAAATTACCGGTTTGGAAATTTACTGGTTTCTGTAATTATCAGTATCGAAATTGTCTTAAATTACCGGACGGAGTATAGAACTCAATAAAGCTAGTAGTTATATAGCTTATTAAAGAGGGGTTTTAAAGTTTACTAAAGTTGTCTTTGAAACGCCTGATTACTAAAATAAGCCTTTTTATAAATGGCCACTTTTAGTAATGACTGTTCTTGTAGAAAATAAGGTAAATATGTTCGCGGAGGGCGGTTCCACCCCTTTGTCGTAAATGTTCCACCTTTACGCACGAAGCGTTCTGCTTCTTCCTTCATCATGCGAACGGCCAAGGATGAAATTCCCTGCCGGCGTCTGTATTCCCCGATTCGTATAATTTAGGAATCTTCAAGACGAGAGTGAATTTGAGCTTGTGCACCATCCTCGGCTGCATCAGCACTTACCATCAGGTGAGGTGCAGCCAAACGCACTCAATGGTAAAAAAAACTTAGTCATAAAACAAACCTTGATTAAAATTACGTGACCATTGATTAAAACAGTATGGGAAGAAAAAGTGGTATTGCTTTTTGATGACGCCTTACACTTCGACTACTTATGTAAATCTCAATCGGAGTTTCCTTACGCGATCACATAAGTAATGAGGAGATCCGTAGGAGAACCAAGGTAACCGACATAGATCACAGAATCGCTAAACTTAAGGGGCAGTGAGCAGCGCACATAGCTCGTAGATCGGATGGGCGTTGGGGCAGTAAAGTTCTCGAGTGGCGACCGCGCACCGAAAGATTGTCGACCTGGTAAAGGTCGCGGGAAGCTGCTGGATGTGCGCAGGGCAGGACCGGTCGTTGTGGAAATCCTAGGAGGAGGCCTTGGTCCCGCAGTAAACGTCTTTCTTCTGATATTATGATGATGATTATGACGATGACGATGATGATGATAATGACGAGCGGCAATTTTTTTTTCTTATCTGTGATGATGACGACGAAATATCAGTGTAGTAATTTAATAAATCCTCTTCTCGTTTTCAGGAGCGACGACTGCTATAGGTGTTTGGTGATACACAAAAAGCACAAATACGTTTTACAGTACAAAGAAAGTAAGTAACTAAGATCACATTTAATTAATTTAAGAAAACCGACCAAGTAAAGTGCGCGTCGGGCTCGCGCACCGAGGGTTCCGTACCAAACAATGACACTTATTCATTTAAATTACACTTATTCATTTCAAACAAAAGAAATCAACGGAGAGACAGAAAGAAAGCTTTTTTTTCATCCAGTTCAGTCAGACGTTTAGTTAGCGTGAGGACGACTAACATTTGGCTGGTCATTGCGCCATAAGGAGGGTTTAGTTTTTTCTTTGTGTGTATGTATGTGTATTTCCTTGACACGCTCTGTAGCCTAAACGAATTGATGGATTTTAGAGTGCGAGGTGTACATAGGATACATTTTTACCCGTCTGGCCAAAAAAGAGTGATTCAGTTTTAATGCAGTCCGTTTTTAATTTTTAATTAATTAGTGTAGTTATTATTCTTTGTTGTTATACTTTAGGATACGTACAATAACAGACTATAACATTAATATACGTATTATGGAGAATCTAAAAACTTTTTACAAATCTAACTGCACATCTTAAAGGTCCCCAGGAGGCTCGAGTTTCCATACGGCTTGAATACAAAAACTACATGCCGGAATGAATCCAAACTTTGCAAATATATTGAGTAGACACATATCGATGTGTAAATAAACATAATAAATAAACTGGCAGAGAGAATGGCGGTCACATTAGCATAGGTCCCAGGACATCAAGGAAATTTGGGCAACGAAAGAGCAGACATGCTAGCACGAGAGGGTGCCAGCTCAAGATTTATAGGACCGGAGCCTCGACTTCCATTATCAGCAAGTGTCACAAAGGGAGTGATCGCAGAGCTCATGAAGCGCGAAGCCCAGGAAGTATGGGTAGGAAATAATAGTTGCAGACAAGCGAAAATGTTGCTGAAGGGAAGGAATCGCAGGAGGAGCAGAACATTACTATCGCTAGGCCGGAAAAGCCTGGCAATGGTCATGGGCATAGTAACAGGACATTGTAAGCTAAACAGACATATGTCCCTAATAGATAGGACCATAGACCCCTCCTGTCCCAATTGCGGAGAACCGGAGACCAGCCAACACTATTTAGCTAAGTGCGTACTCTACAGCAGGCTAAGGTGGGAGACTTTTGGCGCCGATAGGATCAGGGAAGAGGAACTGTGCGGCCTGTAAATCAGTCACATAGCGGAGTATTGTAGAAGGAGCTCAAGGTTTGAGGGGGGACGCCACCGGGGTCACAGTAACCATTGTACCACCACGGGAATAGGGTGTAATGAGTCCACCTAGTGACTTGAACACCCGCCTGTGCCCCGCAGGCGTCCCACCCAATAATAATAATAATAATCGATGTTTTTAATGAGTTTTCGATGTACTAATATAAAACGGAAAAAATTAGAGCAGTTTCAAACATTCAGTACAAAACTAATTTAACCCTTCGTTTAGCTATGTTTAAATTTACTACGATGAAAACTAATAACAAACATCGATATGTGTCTACTCAATATATTTGCAAAGTTTGGATTCATTCAGGCATGTAGTTTTTGTATTAAAGCGGAACTACGTTTGTATGGAAACTCAAGCGTCCTTAAGTTGGTCGTTTATTACTTCTAAACTAAGAAAGCCTACTTGGTAATTTTCTTTTAAAGCTTTAAACAGGGTCTTAACAAAGGTACGCACTTTTTAACTGGAGCTTGTCATTTAATTAAATTATCAAACTGCTCAGAATAACTCCCAGATTTATGAACTTGACAGTCTAAGGCCAAAGTTCAATGACCGCGCCGGCCCGCAATGGTACCTATTCTGGCGTATTCCGCACAATTTAATATGTTTATTTAAAAAAAAAACTAATGCGAATTGATCATGGGTTTCTTGGGGAAAGTTGTTCAGTTTCATGAGTAGAAGCTCCAGTTAAAAAAAGTGCATATGTTTGTTAAGACCCTGTATATGCCCCACTGTTTCCAATACTTTCATGTTTCCTGAAATAGCGGTTCAACTGGTAGGGAGTGGGGACATAATATAACAAACAAAAATCATTATTTAAAAACTTAACAATTTTTTTTTCCAACAATGATGAGCCCTTGGCATCATCTCACCGTGTGGTTAGTGGCAAGACTGAGATAAAATGTTAGTAGCTAGCCAGGCGGGCTATGAAAATGCCCTACCACCAACTAAACCGACTCTTACAAAGTTGACGCTGCCGGAAATCGAAAAGTTGACGCTGCCGGGAATCGAACCCGCGACCTCCTGGTGTGAAGCGAATGGACTGACTATTACGCCACGAAAGGGCTTATTTGCTATTTTTTTTTTCATCTATATTTTCTTATCTTTTATTCCAGCATTCTGTTCGTCAAAGGACTCGCTATCGTCCATATGCGAGTTGATCAGCGGAGACGCGCCGCTGTATTCGATGTTCCGCAAGGAGCCCCGTCCGGTGCCGGAGCCCTGCCCCTTCCACCCCGCGCCCTTCGCTTTCACCTACAGCCGGTTAGTCATCATATCAGCTCATATACGTCCCCACCGAGGGGCTTGAGTCTACTCTGAATTAGGGCGATCGGGCCTTAGTCGACCACGCTTGCCCAGTGCGGATTGGTCGACTTCACACACAATCTTCGAGTTTCTCCGCAGGCGTGCGCAGGTTTTCTCACGATGTTTTCCTTCACCGTTAGAGCGTCGGATAAACGTACATATGAAATCGAAATCTGGAAATACATTGGTACGTGGACAGGATTCGAATCACGACCTTCCGGCAGGAGGTAGCGGCCCCTAGCCCTTACGCCACCGACGCTCTACTCGACAGCCGGTCGGTACGGATTGTAATTGAGTGGGATAGCTCGTCAATAAGTGGGATAGCCTGTCAATATAAATAGAGATGGTCCATAAGTGAACATGTTGGAAAGCTAATCAGCCCGCTTTGGCTGATGTGACTCATCCAAAAGACCTCCACCGCAGGTTATAGGCCTCCCCCCAGTTTGGGGGTTCTGCCATAATCGCCTCACTTGTCAAGCGGGTTGGTGCCACTCCTACCTGGTCCAGCGTGGTTCTGTGGCTATTCAGCGCTGCATCGCAGCCGGAGTCATGTACGTGTAGGTACATTAGGGCCGAGTTGAGGCATCACTTGACGAAGGCACTGGCAAAATTTTTTGACTACTTGTAATTGAATTTAACTGACAAGTAAATAATAACAAATTGTTATTTGTGTTACAAGGGGCCAAAGTAATATTTTGTTCCTCAAGGGCGTTAGTTTGGATTCTTAGCGAAGCGATACGCCGCTCGAGAAGAAAATGTTTTGGCCCTGAGTTATACACAATTTTTCATCACAACCCATGAGAAAAAGAAACTTGTAATTATACATTTAACGAAACAAAAAATTTAAACTTAAAATAATTAATAGTTGATACTTTTGATTGTAGGTTGTAGGTTCTTGGTGGAATATTAGGGGAGCGAGGGGGAATTGGCACCTACTAAGGGAAATCGTCAATAAAACTCTTATTTATTTAAAGTATATTTTTTAAAAATGAAGAACATGAACCTTACTTATCTGACTACAAAATAATCAAAGCTTCAATGTTTTATAATTAGGCATTTGGTCGATATTAAACTTTTTTCCAAAAATAAAAATCGCTCTTATTACCCTCCATGGCGGTAAATGAGAGCCTACATAAATCCCATATGTTTAATGGGAGCCATTATGTTAAATCAGTCTCAAATATTAATTAAAAAAAAAATATGATTATAACAATTAACATTACGAGTCCAAACAAAAGGCACAAACATAGGCAGCTGGATCATCAGAACCAGAACATTCTTGATGTGCCCAACTGGGTAATGAGAGCCACGTAGGCTCTTATTACCCAGCGACCACCATCTTAGATTTAAAACAAAAACTAAATTACACATCAAAATTATCACATTTTAAATGCATACACATAAAATTAGATAGATCTGGCCATAAGATTAATGTGCTCTAATTGCAATAAACATATATTTTGATACTTACTTGGGGTTTGGAAAGTCTTGAATTCTTATTAAGCGCGGAGCGAAAAACCAACAATCGTCTCGAACAACGACATGTGTGGCACTGTCGAGTCCAGCGAGGGGGACGAACCTAGTCGATGTTATACGAATGCTTTCGAGTGGTCCACGAGTGAATACGAGTTGTATTTGTGCTTAGATTCACACCGCTCCCATTACCCACCCGCTCTCATTACCCCTCGTTCCCCTATAGCACTCATTTTGGTATATATTTACACTAATTCCACAGAAATTGAATATAACTACACGTTATAATTTGTCAGGCAGGCGTCTGCCCGAAGATGGTGTTCGAAACCGGTCGCTGACAAATTGTAACGTGTATTTTTATTCAATTTCTGTGGAGTTAGTGTAAATATATATCAAATTGAGTTAATTTATTTAAATTTTCTACATGTATTTGTTTATTTTGATGTACAATAAAGAGTTATTGAAATTTGAATTTGAACAATCAGAAGAGAAAGCTCAAACTCCAAGCACGAACGCGGACCAATCAGAAGAGAGAAACCTCAAACTCCCTAGGGAGCAAACTTGAATTTAGATCCCGCTATCTAAACCCAATTATCGTTTTTAGAACAGGTGTGATGAAATTGACTTTTTATTTTAACACCAGGGGCTCCGGCGACTGCACGAACCCGCCGTCGCGCGCGGAGTCCTGCACGGACGACTCGCGCCTGCTGCTGCGCTACATGGCCTGCCCCGACGTGCCCGGCACGGAGAGCAATGGTATTTATGCTCCCTTTATTCTTACTCTCTTGTCGTCTGCTACAATTGAACGTTCCCCTACCAAACATGCGTCCTTCATCATCATCATCATATCAGCTCATACACGTCTCCATCGAGGGGCTCGAGCCTACTCTGAATTAGGGCTATCGGGCCTTAGTCGACCACGCGGACACAGTGCGGGTTGGTCGACCTCACATACAACCTGCGAGTTTCTTCGAAGGTGTGTGCAGGTTCCCTCGCGATGTTTTCCTTCACCGTTAAAGCAATCAGTGTGTCATCCACCTACGTCATAATTGCTATCTGTACGCCCAATTTCAGCCTGATCCGTTTAGTGTTTAAGCTTGTGCGTCGAAGGATCAGTCATTCCGTCACTGTTTCCTTTTATATAATATAACGTTATAGCCTGGGTTTAAGCGGCTGTGTATGCGTACATATGTTATTACCAGGCAGGTAGACACTGTAAGGGATATTTGTCCTGTCTATGCAAGCACTATCGTCGTCTTCCCTCAATCACCAGCACAGGTATAAATGCACAAATTTTCTTTTATTTTTTTATTTTTTTCACAACTATATTGTTGACCACTGAGGTGCGTGTACGTTTTTCTTGGTTTTGGCTGAAAAACAGCGTTGTGAGTACTCTGCGACCCACAACATTTATGCTGAGCCTGGACTAGTTTCCCTAACTTGGCACCCCTGACACTGTTTCATATTTTTTACATAAACTAGTAATATTTGTCATTAAGTTTCATTTATTTGTTTGTTTATTGTTAAAATGTATTGTGCCTTTTTAGTGAAATAAAGTTTTATCTATCTTATCTATCTATCCAAACATTGACCCAATATTAATTTTGTTAAGTATTGTAGAGTTTAGTATCTATAGCCAGAAAATATAAATCTTACATAGTCACCTTTTAACCTGGTTTTGCTGCACAGCACCCAACTCAGAGACGTTACAACATTGGTGACCCCGACGTTACGTTACGTTTTTTTTCTGTGCGGTCTGAAAGACCATTAGAACCTAGCTACTAAATTTCATGCTGATACGTTCAGTAGTTTTTGCGTGAAGGATTAACAAACATCCATACATACAAACTTACACATTTATAATATTAGTAGGATGTGATCATATTTTTTTATTATGTGCGGTCTGAATGTCTGAACTTACCTACCTACAAAATTTCATGCAGATACGTTCAGTAGTTTTTGCGTGAAGGATTAACAAACATCCATACATACAAACTTACACATTTATAATATTAGTAGGATGTGATCATATTTTTTTATTCTGTGCGGTCTGAATGTCTGAACTTACCTACCTACAAAATTTCATGCAGATACGTTCAGTAGTTTTTGCGTGAAAGAGTAACAAACATCCATACATACAAACTTACACATTTATAATATTAGTAGGATGTGATCATATTTTTTTAATTCTGTGCGGTCTGAGCGACAATTAGAACCTACTTGTTTATTTAAGCCTTCTTCTCATGTAAGTGATTCACTTTTTGCCTTTTATTTACAATTTTTACAAAATATCTTAAAACTATACCGTACTGTCAGATGGACTTAGCATCACCGTCGGCCATCGATGATGGCCATCATCACATTACCCAAAAGACTTCCATTGCTGGACATAGGCCTCATCAGAGTTGAGGGGTTTTGCCGTAATCGCCACGCTTTGCAGGCGGGTTGGCGATGTGGTGGCACAGTACGCGGAAAGGACGCTGCTACCCGAGGATGGGTTCAGTCCCTTTGTCGTCTCTTACGCTGCTACCCATCCTCCGGTTCAGTTCCTTAGTCGTCTCTTACGCTGCTACCCATCCTCTGGTTCAGTCCCTTAGTCCTCTCTTACGCTGCTACCCATCCTCCGGTTCATTACCTTAGTCGTCACTTACGCTGCTACCCATCCTCTGTTTCAGTCCCTTAGTCGTCTCTAACGCTGCTACCCATCCTCCGGTTCATTCCCTTAGTCGTCACTTACGCTGCTACCCATCCTCTGGTTCAGTCCCTTAGTCGTCTCTTACGCTGCTACCCATCCTCCGGTTCAGTTCCTTAATCGTCTCTTACGCTGCTACCCATCCTCTGGTTCAGTCCCTTAGTCCTCTCTTACGCTGCTACCCATCCTCCGGTTCATTCCCTTAGTAGTCACTTACGCTGCTACCCATCCTCTGGTTCAGTCCCTTAGTCGTCTCTTACGCTGCTACCCATCCTCCGGTTCAGTTCTTTAGTCGTCTCTTACGCTGCTACCCATCCTCTGGTTCAGTCCCTTAGTCGTCTCTTACGCTGCTACCCATCCTCCGGTTCAGTTCCTTAGTCGTCTCTTACGCTGCTACCCATCCTCCGGTTCAGTCCCTTAGTCGTCTCTTACGCTGCTACCCATCCTCCGGTTCAGTCCCTTAGTTGTCTCTTACGCTGCTACTCAACCTCCGGTTCAGTCCGTTAGTCGTCTCTTACGCTGCTACCCATCCTCCGGTTCGGTCCCTTAGTCGTCTCTTACGCTGCTACTCATCCTCCGGTTCGGTCCCTTTGTCGTCTCTTACGCCGCTACCCATTTTTCGGTGCAGTCCCTTAGTTGTCTCTTGCGCTGCTACCCATCCTCCGGTTCAGTCCCTTAGTTGTCTATTACGCTGCTACTCAACCTCCGGTTCAGTCCCTTAGTCTTCTATTACGCTGCTATCCATTCTCCGGATCAGTCCCTTAGTCGTCTCTTACGCTGCTACCCATCCTCTGGTTCAGTCCCTTAGTCGTCTCTTACGCTGCTACCCATCCTCCGGTTAAGTCCCTTAGTCGTCTCTTAAGTTGCTACCCATCCTACGGTTCAGTCCCTTAGTCGTCTCTTACGCTGCTACCCATCCTCCGGTTTAGTCCCTTAGTCGTCTCTTACGCTGCTACCCATCCTCCGGTTCAGTCCCTTAGTCGTCTCTAACGCTGCTACCCATCCTCCGGTTCAGTCCCTTAGTTGTCTCTTACGCTGCTACTCAACCTCCGGTTCAGTCCCTTAGTCTTCTATTACGCTGCTATCCATTCTCCGGTTCAGTCTCTTAGTCGTCTCTTACGCTACTACCCATCCTACGGTTCAGTCCCTTAGTCGTCTCTTAGGCTGCTACCCATCCTACGGTTCAGTCCCTTAGTCGTCTCTTACGCTGCTTCCCATCCTCCGGTTTAGTCCCTTAGTCGTCTCTTACGTTGCTACCCATCCTACGGTTCAGTCCCTTAGTCTTCTCTTACGCTGCTACCCATCCTACGGTTCAGTCCCTTAGTCGTCTCTTACGCTGCTACCCATCCTCCGGTTCAGTCGCTTATTCATCTCTAACGCTGCTACCCATCCTTCGGTTCAGTCCCTCAGTCGTCTCTTACGACAACCAAGGGAAGAGATGGGGTTGCCTTATTCTAAGCCGGGAGCCATACGGCCAGATTATGATGTTTAAATCATTGCCATTTCCAGTGGAGGAGCTGGTGTGCCTAGCGACCTGGAAGGAGGGCTCTACGCGCTACCTGGTGGGGCAGATATCACAAGTGCAGCGTCCGATGCAGTCCGATGAAGACACTTACAGGTATGAACTTGTCTTGGTATTGTTTTCGGAACGCACGCTAAGAGCGTCTTCACTAAATCGTTTACCATACAAACTTACAATTACTGCTTCTTGTAAATGGATCGGTCGATTCTAATAAACTTTATACAAGTCACGAGACAAATTCTAGTATGTGGACTGGAATAGAATAAAATAGAAGTTTATTGAGACACCAGGCAAATACAGTTATTAAAAAACTGGACAAGTGCGAGTCGGACTAGCCCACCGAGGGTTCCGTACAAATTAGTAGGTACTTATTATAAATTATTGCCCTGCAAACTGTTAGGTACCACATACACCAAAATTATTAATATACCTCTCTCGATCCCCTTTGTCGCCTTACCCCCGCGCTCCTGTACCGCGCGGGCGGAGACTCATTCAAGCGGTCTACCTATACCAAAAAAAAAAACTTAATGCACTCTAATCTACAACGGTAAAATCTAAATCAGGATTTACACTCACCCCACTGCCAGAAATATTGCCCCAAATTGTGGATTAAAAAAAAATACTCAGTTCACACTCGGCCGATTCCTTTGACTTCCGCACGAAAGCTGACAATAGGGGATTGGACTGCATTAAAAATAAATTCTGAAATATGATTTCCTAAATTGCTCTCTTCTTGAAGGTACAAAAACCTTACTTGTGTTGTTTTTCCATCACGTCTTCAATTTTCAATTGATCAAATTCACAAAATAAGTTCGTCAATGACGCTAAAAATCTATGCGTCACTTGTGGGTATTTCAAACAATTTGTAGAATAAAATTTCGTTTATGACAGATCATAAAAAGTAAGTAAAATGACTAGCAGTCCGATCCCTTATCGCGGCAATGGCAGCGGCAGCGGCAAGAGCAGTGGCAGTGCGAGTGACTTATTCACATACTCGCGCTGCCCACTTCCCTACCCACTTTCCTGTCCAATAGGGCTGAGTGTAAATACGTCACTTATAAAATTAATTGTTGCTACAGGACCCCGCAGTCACCCTGTATAAAAATATGTGACCTACAACATTGTTGTAAACATTCCAGATGCTTCATCTACAAGGGACAGCACAGCGACAAGAGCACCACGTACAACATCGCGCAGTCCGGTGACGCTACCTGCAACGGGCTGTCCTCGCCCACTGACGGCAGTCGCACCATGAAGCTCACCAACAGTCAGTATTCCTGTGTACAGTTTTCCTGCTTATAGATATACTAGCTGTTGCCCGCGGTTTCGCCCGCGCAGATCACTTTTGCCAGCATCATAATTGCTATATGTATGCCAAATTTCAACCCGATCCGTCCAGTGGTTGAGCTGTGCGTTGATAGATCAGTCAGTCACTCAATCACGGTTTACCTTTATATATGTCGCCGGTATATTGTCAAAACCGCAATATTACAGCCTCACTACACTAAATTCAGTTAGATTATAATATGGCGGTAAATTGTCAATCGACTTACAATATCACGGCCAATTCTTGTATCTCCCAATCAAACCTGACCGAACCTAACATCGTTCGCTTCGCTCGCTCATTTATTTAGCGTTATTCACTTCGCTTAGTGTTATTGTAATGTCACTAGTGAGGTTACAACGACACTAGTGAAATTGTAAGCAGTATGTTACGGTTTACAATCTTTAATCTCGCGAGATAGATCCGGTAGAGATAAGGTTTTTACAATTTGACGGTGACATATATACCGATTGGGAAAAGCAATTACTCCGTTAGGATAGGGTTGGGAATAGTTATTTATGATACAAGGGTAGTGAAAAGGTCAATAACAAACGAGTGACATTTGTGAGCCCGAGCCGCAGGCGAGGGTTTACCATCGTCACGAATTTGTTATTTTCTTTTACACCCATGTATCATACAAGATTTTTCAATACAGTTTTGAGAAAACTGTTAAAATGAAAAACGACCGTGACAGAAAAACAAAATACATGGGTACAATACCTATCAAGGTTACGGCAACCAAAGTTAATTTTACGCCACTTTTGGCTTATTTTGAATGTCCGGAGAGTAACCTACTTGTTTTTCTTTATACATACACATAAGTATATTTTTTATTATACGTATATTCAAAACAACACAATTCAGTTTACGAAAATTGCGCCATATTTAATTTAGCTAGGCACACGTACGCATGCGTAAGTTTTTTTTTAATATTACCATAAATAGATTAAAATAAGGCTTGGAACAATATTGATGTAACCATTAAAACCTCCTTGGAAAAGATGACCTATTCCTTCCTGTAACCTATGCGCTTCACACATATTTATTCTCATTTGTTCACACAGATATAACCCAAAGAGAATCTAATCATCTAGCGTTATGTACTAACCTCACGGAGTTACAACTAATCTCTTTTAAAATTCTCCTTTCAAAAGTGAAGATTCTGTATCTTTGGTTATTATATTTTTTATTTCCTAGAAATGTTTTGTTCCTCCGAGCTAGAAATTAAAAAAGTGGTAAAGTAAAAGCACGTGTGCGGTAAAATCAATTTTGCGCACACTTGACTGGCATATAAAGTACCACTTTTCGAGCAACTGTTTTGAAAAATAAATTCGCGCCTTAGTCGCGAGTCGGCCATATTGAAAGAGGAGTTGGAAAGAGAAGCACCAATGTCACCAAGCGTAGGTACCGTCTGCGGTTTGTAGCTTAGCTGAAACTTAACAAAAGAGAAGCGGCACTTCTTTAGTTTTTTAACCGCTTCCGTGGCTCCACGGTTAGTCCGTTCGCTTCACACCAGGAGGTCGCGGGTTCCATTCCCGACGGGGTAAATTTTGTAAGACTCGGTTCCTTTTTTCCCACAGGTGACGACGAGCACAACCGGTGCCACTTCCCCCACTGGGTGGTGGAGCACCACAAGTGGTTCAGTCTCGACCACACGCACCAGTACCACTTCACCACCAAGAACGCCACGCTCAAGGTAAGATTTTACCATTAAGGCAAAACCAATTGTAAATATATCATCTATTATAGCATGACGGGCAATAACAAATGACGTACGCACAGTTTAAGAAACCATACAGCCATCGCATCAAAGCCGACATCACTAGTCGCTGGTGACGTCCACCTCCTTCTCCGCCTCCTGGAATGAGTTGTCCCAAACGGCTGAACAACGGTGACTATGGCAGTTCGGGCTCGACCTCCAACGCCTCGCTCCTGACTGTGTGTATTATTTAGACTGCGATGTACGTAGCGTTTCTTGTGGCGTCGTAAAATAAAATACTTTGGCACCACAATGTTTGAACGAAACTTATCTACTGAGCGAACGCGAAGCGCGAGCAAAGCGTGTAGCACGACTTCATAAGCTCGGTAGGTAGTAAATTGGGCGTGGGTTGAATTAGAAGCGTGCTATCAGCTAATTTGAGTTTAATAATGAAGTAAAATACCTAAAAATAACATAAAAAAATAAATATTAAAAAAAACTGAAAACCGACTTCAAAATGAAATTCACTCAAAAGTATGAAATAATATTTGATAAAAGATTGAAACAATGAAAACTTTAGGAAACTATATTATACTTAAATACACAACATTAACCAACAATAACGAAATCAAAGGTGGGTACGAATTAAATTAGGGGCTTTTATTTTTTTTTAAGGTCGGCACCAGAACACAGTTACTTACGTATCAAATGTTTTAGATTCGATGGCATTGCTGCAACCGACATCAAAAAAAATTTTAAGCCCCTAATTTAATTCACGGGTACCTTTGATTTCGTTATTTTTGGTTAATATTGTGTATTTAAGTATAATATAGTTTCCTGAGGTTTTCATTGTTTCAATCTTTTATCAAATATTATTTCATACTTTTGAGTGAATTTCATTTTGAAGTCGGCTTTTAGTTTTTTTAAACTTTTATTTTTATTTTCTTTATTTCTTAGTGATAATGCTATCTATCTAACAGCGTTAAACCCAATCACCTACTCACCAATAGGAATTATCAAATCATAATACATGTGTTTCATTAACAGATAGAAATTCCTGTGGCTTCCATCATCATCTGCTGAGACATGAAATGAAAGTTATGGAGTTAATCGTCCATCATAAGCTCATCAGAATAACCTAAAAGAATACAACCTAACCTATCGGTCTATGTATATACCTACGTATATATCTATGTATATTATTGAAAGAATTTTGCTCCAACGCCTAACCGTTAAGGAGTTGTACCTTCCTTCATCACCTTATCAACATGAGATGATGACTAACATACGCAAGTATTTTAATAGCTTTAGAAAACATATGAATCACGTAATAAGTGCCTACCTACGTAATGAGTAATTTGAGGATTGTTCTCGATTTCCCTGGGATCCCATCATCAGATCCTGACTTGGTGACAATGGGACCCCCTCGGGAGTATACTCTTTCGAATGAAAAAAGAATTTTGAAAATCGGGCCAAAAATTGAAGGAAAAATCGGTGAACATACATTAAAAAATATATACAGGTGACTGATAAGTAGTGCAAATCCTTTTAAGGGGATAAACTACATCTAATTTAGAACAAAAAAAATCATATTAACTGGGGGTCGGAAATCAACGGTTTTCGAGTTAAAGCCCCTT
The DNA here is from genome assembly GCA_947284805.1 of Coleophora flavipennella. Taxonomy (NCBI): domain Eukaryota; kingdom Metazoa; phylum Arthropoda; class Insecta; order Lepidoptera; family Coleophoridae; genus Coleophora; species Coleophora flavipennella. The sequence goes on from OX369253.1 coordinate 5,435,297, forward strand.
TAATTTTTCAATTTTGTAATTAAAAACGCATTTGTTTAAATGTTTTGTGATTTTCCAAAAAAAAAACTAAAATATAGTTGACTTGCAAAATACGATAAAAACTTCCTTATTTTATCATATTTCCATTAAAATAAAAAAAGTTAAAAAAATACTAATAAGATGTAACAAAAAACAATAAAATTGGATAAAATGTATATGTAACCACACGGAAAGCACTAGCTTCCAAATAAAAAAGAATTATAAAAATCGGTTCACCCAGTCAAAAGTTCTGAAGTAACACACATAAAAAAAACATACAGTCGAATTGAGAACCTCGTCCTTTTTGGAAGTCGGTTGAAAAAACACTGGAATCAGAGCTCGAGAAGATGTGCTTCGACTAGTTTGAACGCTGTTATTTATTCGGTTTCAGATAACGAACGAAGACGGCAGGACAGAGGAGAAGCGCCTGATCTGCCACTCGATACTCGAGCAGAAAGAGAAGAAACTAGTCAAGCTGGTGGCGCACGTCACCATGGGATGGTCAGTATATAGAACATCCTAAAACCTAAGCCCAGACCATAGATATTGACTGAAGAAGGTTGGATATCTATGGTCCAGACACACCGTATGGGGATAATGCATTGAACTCTAAACTTCTCTTGGGGTAATGAAAATACGGTATTTTCGACATAGTCAAATCAGTCAAGAATGCAATTTTTTGATTTCACAATCATCATCATATCAGCCGAAAGACGTCCACTGCTGGACAAAGGCCTCCCCCATGGATTTCCATGACGATCGGTCCTGCGCTGCCCGTATCCAGCGGTTTCCCGCGACCTTCACGAGGTCGTCGGTCCACCGTGTGGGGGCCTGTCTGCGCTACGTCTTCGGGTGCGTGGTCGCCACTAGAGAACTTTACTGCCCCAACGGCCCGATACTCTGCAAGGCGAGTGCCTCGTGGAAGAGAACCACGACCTACTGTTCAGGTAGGTCCCGGAGCTGTGGGCACGCTCACCTCGTGCGGCTTTCGCTGCTGGCGGTTCGATCCCTGCTCGGGACGCCAGAAAAGCTGGCTCCCACATATCCGGTGTGGTACCGGAGCTGTGGGCAAGTGGGGACGCTATATCATAAACGTGGTAGTTTTAGCGTATCTGGTAGATATACGAGAGGGAATGCCCCAACAGCCACATCTGTTCAACGAGCTACGATTTGTTTATATTGTTGGAAAATTCTAATGAAAAGTACTTTACATACATACCCTCCTTCTTATTTATTTTTATAATTTATTTCTATACTGGTAAATACTCTATTTGGTAGTCATTTACGAAGAGGTTGCATGCTTACCTTGTGATGCTTACCTCATACAGATCGCGCCAAACTTCTTGACCGTTCTGATCACGGCACAATTCGCGTCGCAGTAGCAAAATACGAGTATATGGCGCATTTACACTCTCAGCCCTGTTGGGCAGGGAAGTGGGCAGCGCGAGTCGGCTGTCGTGCGGAAGTCAAAGGAATCGGCTGCGTGTGAACACTCGCTTGCGTCGATGTTGCCGAATAAGTATTTAGGGCTATATTGACTGACTCGGTGGCTCAGTGGTTTGTGCTCTTGACTGCTGATCCGAGAGTTGTGGGTTCGATCCCCACCCAGGGCAAACATTTGTGTGATAAACAGATTTGTTTGCTCTGTGTCTGGGTGTTAAATATCTATATATGTATGTATTTAAACGTATATAAGTATTTATATCAGTCTCTGGTTCCCATAACACAGGGAATCCTACTTTGGGGCCAGATGACCATGTGCCTTTTTTTCCAGAATATTTATTTATTTATTTATTCTGGCAGTGGCAGTGGCTGACTGTAAATCCCGGGATAGGTATCATCGAGACGGAGGAGAGGCGGTGGCAGGGCCCGCCCCGCTCCCCTGACGCCGCACCGATCTCTTTTGTGTTTGTACGCTAGTGCAGGGCTGCCAGATATACGATTTAAATCGTATTAGTACGTTTATATAGCAGTCCGCACTATTTAAGTTTTGGTTGAGTTGTATGAGATTACGATTTTTAAAATGAAATGGTTTTGAATACAAAACGTAAAAGGCGTACGACTTTTTGCTGTGTTTTGTATAGGTTAACGATTGTTTTTCCCCTTTTGTACGATCTCCTCCAAAAATAAAATGGCAGCCCTGCGCTAGTGTGCATTCAGTGTTCCCCGAATTGCACACGCGCTTGTTTTTGTAGTGATACAGTCGCGTGCGTTGCGTTGCTTAAGCGTTGTTTCAATTTTGTCAAGTTGTCGTTTTTTTACGTTAATTTATATATTTTGCTGGTTTATGTTGTTTCTTTGAAAATACATAACCGGAGTACATTTTTAGGTCGGAAAGCAAGATAAATTGTGTATAATGTTTTGTTCAATGCCTTGTTCAAGCACACCCACATCGTTATCAGACTTTATTGCAGGTGTAAAACCATTATAATGTTTCAAATATTAGGTCTTTACCTATGAAATTGCCAATTCAGTTTTTGAAGTTCAATGCCAATTTTTATTGAAAATAAAAAAGTTTTTGTTTTTTATTATTGACCTTATGGTGACACTACTTATGTTCTTTTAATAGTAACTAGTGGCATGTATTTCATGTTCCAATCCCCTGAGCTATGTACCATTGAATGGAACAAAGGCGTTTTCTTAGTGGTCAGATGGGGCAATTTTTTAGACTAGTTAATTTTCTTGAATTTTTCTGAAAGTGACAAAATTTTATGCGGGGTGTTTCCAAATATGACATTTGTAACGAAGAAACTGTTGCGATAACTCTAGAGCTTTAAAATTAAAAATGTGTATTATTTGCCTCAATAAAGGCGATTTTTTTAGGTGAAAAAACCCGACTTCATGGGGTTAAAGCCACCGTGCTCTCAAAATATCTAAACAATGCGCATATGTTTACAACCATTTAATTTCTAATAGTCTAATGCTATTCTGAGAATAAATTTTGTTATAATACCTGTACAACAAAACCTTAATACCTAAACTTTTTTTATACAATCGGCAATGTCATAGGTAAAGACCTAATATTTATTTCTTATTTTCTAATAACAAACTTTATTTTACTGGTTAATACTCCACTCCACAGATTTATTACTGGTACATAATTAATGAGTGAGCAATGTTACATCACTAAGTAACTTTTTACACGATAAAATATAAACTGACTTAAATATTATGTGCCTGACTGTACCCCTGCGCGAAATCAACTTCCACGCAACTTCAGAGCGGCCAAGACGTTTGGCGCGATATTTAATATCATCAAAAAATATTTTTAACCGACTCTTAAAGACAACGTATTTGTTGTTGTTTGCAGTGAGTCCGGGCACGTTTGCCTCACATTCTACTGGCGCGCTAACGGCGTGTTGGAGCTGCAGCAAGGCGCTGCACTGTGGGAGGCGCCGCAGCATGCCTGTGCAGGCGCCGCCACGCCCACCCAGGCACTCACCAGTAAGTAGTATCACACTAGTAAGTAGCAAATAAGTCCAGGCACGTCTGCCTCACATTCTACTGGCGCGCTAACGGCGTGTTGGAGCTGCAGCAAGGCGCTGCACTGTGGGAGGCGCCGCAGCATGCCTGTGCAGGCGCCGCCACGCCCACCCAGGCACTCACCAGTAAGTAGTATCACACTAGTAAGTAGCAAATAAGTCCGGGCACGTCTGCCTCACATTCTACTGGCGCGCTAACGGCGTGTTGGAGCTGCAGCAAGGCGCTGCACTGTGGGAGGCGCCACAGCATGCCTGTGCAGGCGCCGTCACGCCCACCCAGGCACTCACCAGTAAGTAGTATCACTAGTAAGTAGTATATAACTCCGTCCACCTCTGCCTCACATTCTACTGGCGCGCTAACGGCGTGTTGGAGCTGCAACAAGGCGCTGCACTGTGGGAAGCGCCACAGCATGCCTGTGCCGACGCCGCAACGCCCACACTGAAAGTCGCTCTAAAATCGATCACAAAATTTGAAGCAGTAAATCCTTAGTTAAATAAAAACTGGTAACTGCACGAATTAATTGAAAATTTAAAACAGGACTAAATAAAAACTTAACCCCTCTTCGGGTCAAAAAAGTCGGGTAAAAAATATCCTATGTCACTCACAGGATCAAGACTCCAAAACCCATCAAGCTGTTTAAGCTACGTCAAACAAATAAAAATACGTTCATACATTAAGTATATTTCATTAGAATTTTCCAACGAAGTAAACAGAACATTTTATCATCACACTGGCTATGATTATTCTACGATCATTTACAGTTGATGATAGTGGACTAGCATAAACAAAAAACAACATAACAAACCATACCATAACGATAAACGATTTAGTTCCAATTTCAAGTAGTGATATTTTTTATCATTATCATCATCATAGCAGCCGACGGACGTCCACTGCTGGACATAGCCCCCCCCCCCCCCCCCCCCCCCAAGGATATCCAATACGACCGGATCTGCGGCTTCCCGCGACCTTCATCAGGTCATCGGTCCACCTACGCTACGTTTTTCGGTGCGCGGTCGCCACTCGAGAACTTTACTGCCCCAACGGCCATCTGTTCTACGAGCTACGATTTGTTTATTTAGTATAATAATAATAATAATAAGTCATTTATTCGCAGGTAAAAACCCATATCACAACTTTTTTTATACACATTTATATTGTTGGAAAATTCTAATAAAAGGTAATTTACATACATACACTCGAAAACCATAACCCTCCTTCTGGTGCAGTCGGTTAAAAAGGGTGTCGATTAAACAGAACCTAACGTAAATTCATCTTGTTTCAGTAAAATCACTGCATCCAACAAGATGCCCCATAGTGGGGCGGTACTCCGTCGTCAGCTCCCTAGCCGACAGGCGGCGACGGCGGCAGCAGATTACTTTAGGTGAGACAAACTTATTTATTTATTGTACCTACTACACCAAAGAGTTGCTACAATATCTATAGGGAAGTTGACTGCATCAAAAATAATTTATAAAATATTATTCCCCAAATTGTACTCCTATTGAAATTTTAAAAAATATTACGTGTTTTGTTTTTCTCGGCATATAGCGTTTTCCCAGAGATGAGACCTATCTAAATCGATTTTTCGCCCAAAATTGGCAAAACTGTTAAATAGAACTAAGATTGTCACTCGTTTATTCTTTTATATTGAAATAAACATCATTGTTGTGCTAATTCATACTTTTAGAGTTCCGTACCCAAAGGTGTGGTGGTACGGAACTCTTGGTGCGAGAGTCCGACTCGCACTTAGCCGGTTTTATTCACAGGCAACGCTGTGAGTGAGAAAAATGAGAGAAATCACTTACATAAAGAGCCTTCTATGGACCAATATTTTCCATGTTTTCCCAGGAGACGATGAAAATGAGGAGGAAGAGAGGCGGGAGGAATGCAGGCAGCGCGGGGGAGAAGTGGAGAGTGTTAGTGCGGGCTGCGGCGCCGCGCAGGACACTGTCGAGTTCAAGTCCGCTTGCTCCAGCACTGGTATGTCACTAATACTGTTATCTAAGTAAGAGCTCTTATAGGCCAGAGGATTAATTCATCAAAATAATTCAATTCCTAATTCTACTATAAAATAGTGACCTCTTTATTGAGTTCGGGGAATGGAGTCTTTATTATCCACTACTAGTTAGCCTGATGGTAAGGGACGACGATGCCAATCGCCACGATGGCAGCGGACTTGCCAAGGTTCCCTAACGCAATGGGGCACTGGCTATTTCATCTTTATGCTGAAAGACCTCAATTTTCCCACGCGGTGGACCGACGACCTGGTGAATGTGGCGGGAAGCCGCTGGATGCGGACAGCGCAGGACCAGTCGTCGTGGAAATCTTTTGAGGGAGGCCTTTCTCCAGCAGTGGACGTTTTTCGGCTGATATGATATCAATGCTGTTCATATAGATGTTCGGCGGTTAGATAAGTTGGTTGTAGCTAGCTAGTTGTGGTCACCATCATCATCATCATCATATCAGCCGAAGGACGTCCACTGCTGGACATAGGCCTCCCTCAAGGATTTCCACGACGACCGGTTCTGCGCTGCCAGCATCCAGCGGCTTCCCGCGACCTTTACCAGGTCAGCGGTCGCCACTTAGAGAACTTTACTACCCCAACGGCCATCCGTTCTACGAGCTATTTGCCCCGCCCACTGCCACTTAAGTTTAGCAATTCTGAGAGCTATGTCGGTTACTTTGGTTCTCCTACGGATCTCCTCGTTTCTGATTCGATCACGCAGAGAAACTCCGAGCATAGCACGCTCCATTGCCCTTTGGGTGACCTTGAGCCTTCTCATGAGGCCCATAGTAAGCGACCACCAATTCACCAATTCGTCACGAATTCATATCATTGACGTGTTCCTGTTGCAGTGTACACGTGCTACGGCAGCTGGACGTCTAACGGCGTCGGCCACGTGATCGCGGCGCCGCCCCCGCGCGGCAACTCCCGTCCCAAGTCGTTCTGCTTCGTCTACTCGCACCACCACCACAATGGTATGAGTCTTACTATTTTTTACTCGACTTGGGTAGAGTCAAAATGGTCTTTTATGAATTTCACAAGTGAGATATGAATACTGACTACAGTTTGACACAATTTTTTTATTTTATTTTATCGTGTGGCACAATTAACCGTGCTATCCAAGGGATAGACGGCGGTTGCCTGGTGTTGCACTTAGCGTTACCCGCGGTCAAGTGTAGGGCATTTAGATTTACACCTACGGACATGTGCAACTGTGCAAGGCGACCTTCATACACATCTGGAATCAGATGTGCGGGTTTCTTCACGATGTTTCCTTCACCGTTAAAGCAATCGGTAATTATATGTACGTAAATTTCGAAAAATTCATTGGTTTACATTGGCCGTCCGGATTTGAACCTGGGACTTCTGGTAGGACCGAGTCGTTACCTGTTGAGCCACCGACGCTTTACCGACACAACATATAAATCCAATCGGTGGTTTTCGTTTCGTTTTAAAAAAGCGAATACCAATTTTCGACACTAGCTGAATTGCAAACATGTGCACAATAGTTATCATGACTGCTAGTCATCTGAGTTATTTTCTATCGTCTGTTTTTGTTCTAAAAATGTTTGAAATACTTAGGCGTGACGTCATAGTTTTGCAGCGTCATGTAAGTACTCATTTTGTGATTTTGGTGAATTAAAAATTAAAGACTTGATGGAAAACAAAACGAATGTTTTAAAAGTTTCTGTAGGAGGGCAATTTAGTGAGCAAGAGTTCATAATTTATTCTTCACGCTGTCATCATCCCAAATCACATGGAGCTTTATTTGCACTGATGGCTATTATTGCTTGTTAATCGTACTAAAATAACAACATAGAAACTAGGAGCTGTTGCATTTCTTTAAATGATTTTTTTTAACAAATGAGAGAAACAAAAAAAATGCCGGCCTGTTCAGCTCAATACTTGAACGTTCTGTTAAAATATTGCCTTGGATTTTTTTATTGTAATTTTACGGCTCTGGCATCAATCCTATGGGGCCAGTCTTTAATCTTTTGTCATTTATTTTTACTAGCTGTTTCCCGCGGCTTCACCCGCGTGGACAACGTTCCTATGACTTTTCGAGGGTGCGCAGTGCGCGAGCCGCAAGCGGCTCGCGAGCGTGGATAAACGTGGCCTAAGCGTTAATCCAGGTCCTAATCTGTTTACCTACCAAATTTCAGCCAGATCCGTTCAGTAGTTTTTGCGTGAAAGAGTAACAAACATACATCCATAAATTCTTACAAACTTATACGCGTTTATAATATTAGTAGGAAGTCGCAACCAGCACCAGGCCGGAGCACATGCAGAAGTGTTAAGAGGCGGCATAAGAAGCAAAGAATTTCTATATCTCCAGAAGGATATTCCGTGTCACGTAAATTTACCCACGTTTTAGTATGGTATGCCATACTGAGTACCCCTCCTCATAGCTTGCTGTAGTGAGAGTGAGACAAGTATAGTGTAATTTTCATACAGTTTATTTTACTCAGCTACATCTTTGATTTGTTACTTGACTCCACTTTTGCATCGAGCTGAGCTAAAAACTTTTCGTTATTATAGGAACTGTGCATAAGTATCGTTTTCTTATCAGCTCATATACGTCCCCACCGAGGGGCTCGAGAATACCCTGAATTAGGGCGATCGGGCCTTAGTCGACCACGCGGGCCCAGTGCGTGTTGGTCGACTTCACACACAACCTTGGAGTTTCTTCGCAGGCGTGTGCAGGTTTCCTCACGATGTTTTCCTTCACCGTAAGAGCGTCGGATAAACGTACATATGAAATCGAAAATACGTTTGTACTGGCAGGATTCGAACCGCGGCCTCCCGGACAGGAGGTAGCGGCCGTAACCTTAACGCCACCGACACCGACATAAGTATACACCTAAATAATTTACGGTTGTATCTCTGACACAACCCGCTGCTTTTTATTTGCAGAGACGCGCGGCGGGGGCGACGCGGCGCAATACTTATCGCTGTCAATAGTGGGCGGCTCGTGCGACTTGGGCGCCGCCCCGGGCCAAGCGGGCGATAGGGCCTACAATCTCACCATCAATGGTAAGCGTCGAGTAACTAATACCTGGTCATGTCAAAGATCATATTATTAAGTCACGCGCGACTCGGGCGCCGCCCCGGGCCAGGCGGGCGATAGGGCCTACAATATCACCATCAATGGTAAGCGTCGAGTAACTAATACCTGGTCATGTCAAAGATCATATTATTAAGTGACGCGCGACCCGGGCGCCGCCCCGGGCCAAGCGGGCGATAGGGCCTACAATCTCACCATCAATGGTAAGCGTCGAGTAACTAATACCTGGTCATGTCAAGGACAATATTATTAAGTGACGCGCGACTCGTGCGCCGCCCCGGCCAGGCGGGCGATAGGGCCTACAATCTCACCATCAATGGTAAGCGTCGAGTAACTAATACCTGGTCATGTCAAGGACCTATTATTAAGTGACAAGCGACTCGGGCGCCGCCCCGGGCCAAGCGGGCGATAGGGCCTACAATCTCACCATCAATGGTAAGCGTCGAGTAACTAATACCTGGTCATGTCAAGGACCATATTATTAAGTGACGCGCGACTCGGGCGCCGCCCCGGCCAGGCGGGCGATAGGGCCTACAATCTCACCATCAACGGTAAGCGTCGAGTAACTAATACCTGGTCATGTCAAGGACCTATTATTAAGTGACGCGCGACTCGGGCGCCGCCCCGGGCCAGGCGGGCGATAGGGCCTACAATCTCACCATCAATGGTAAGCGTCGAGTAACTAATACCTGGTCATGTCAAGGACCTATTATTAAGTGACAAGCGACTCGGGCGCCGCCCCGGGCCAGGCGGGCAATAGGGCCTACAATCTCACCATCAATGGTAAGCGTCGAGTAACTAATACCTGGTCATGTCAAGGACCTATTATTAAGTGACAAGCGACTCGGGCGCCGCCCCGGGCCAGGCGGGCGATAGGGCCTACAATCTCACCATCAATGGTAAGCGTCGAGTAACTAATACCTGGTCATGTCAAGGACCTATTATTAAGTGACAAGCGACTCGGGCGCCGCCCCGGGCCAGGCGGGCGATAGGGCCTACAATCTCACCGTCAATGGTAAGCGTCGAGTAACTAATACCTGGTCATGTCAAGGACCTATTATTAAGTGACAAGCGACTCGGGCGCCGCCCCGGGCCGGACCATCTCATCATCAATGGTAAGCACGGACCGGTCTGGGTATCTGTGCTAATTAGGCACTCGAATAATTATCTACTGTTTTTGAAGTTTCTGTACTTTGAGGTACTTGTGCGTTTCTTTACTTGACCTTTTTGTACGCCAGTAATATATAAGTGGCCTTCTTGTTTGTTTGTTTGTTTGTTGTTTCATCGCACTTACCAAAATATAAAAATACAATTTTCAAAGTAGAAATAAAATAGTAAAAGCGGACTTATTTCTTTAGGGATCTCTCACACAGTATGTATATGGCTAAATAGGGATAACGAATGCTAGTCATCTGATTTACTTTTTATCATCTGTCAAAAACGACATTTTGTTCTAAAAATGATTGAAATACCTAGGCGTCAAATTAAAATAAAATATGTCACGTCATAGTTTTACAGCGTCATATAAGTACTCATTTTGCGATTTTGGTGAATTAAAATTGAAGAAAAATTTAAGACTTGATGAAAACAAAATTAGTAAGGTTTTCCGAAGTTTAAATAGGATATAATTATAGTTGAATTTAGTGATTAAGAGTTCATAATTTATTTATTATGCTATCGTCATCCCTGTTACCTAAGACGACTCAAAAATATATCTAATACAAAACTTATCCCTCTTATTATTTCAGCTCATGTACGTCCCCACCGAGGGGCTCAAGCCTACACTGAATTAGGGCGATCCCTATTAACCATCTTAACTTAGTTTAATATAATTATTTTTTATTCTGCAGGCACATGCGAACAAAGTAGCAAATACAACAGCATGGGTCCCCGCGCGCTGCCGGTGGCCATCTTGCTTCTCGTGACGTCACTGTGCATTGCGTTCAGATGATGCAGCGTAGCGTAATAGGTGACCATTGTACGTTGATTTGGTTGGGGCTTGATATTTTAATTATTATTAAGTTTTTTTTAATCTATCCCGTTTTGATTTAATCATTTGTTCGTCGTTTGAAAGCTCAGTGAATAATTTAAAAGAGTTTATTAATGACAATTTAGTGATTTGAATACTTATCTTATAAGTAGCTAGATAGCAACATGGCAAAAAATTCTATGTTTTAAAAATAATTAAATATCAGACCAACCAAATGAAACATATTTATACCTAGAGTAGATATTCGAAAAATTAGTGTTGCTTTTATTGTGATAAAATTTGTATTTGGCGGGATTGTAAAAGGTTTTTTTTGTTTCATTTTAAAGGTGGGTTCACACTAGACGAGATAAAAATAATTTATTTTTAATTATTCACTCAATTCAGATACCATACTCATATTGTCACTGTCATATTTAAATTTCACCTTTATTGCAACCAAGTCTATGCAAAAAACGCCGTTAGTGAATAAAGCTCACAATTTGTAGCAGCCAGTTAAAACTTCTTTACTAATTACAGGGTGTAACAAAATTGGTGTAGGGCCTGTTAACTGGATCTTCTACTAGTCATACTAAACAACTTTCTCCAAGAGACCCATAGTCAATTTGTGTATAGGCAAGTGCGCGAGTTCAAGGATCAGCGTATAGCTGACCTTGATACCAAACGCGACCAGTTTAAGGCCCGACCACCTGCGACCATTTCAAACAATTACGAGGGTGGCATACCGAGGAGTTTAGCTGCGAAGATTGGCTACATAAACCATCTTCGAGCGCACGCGCGGCAAACCGACTAGGTGTCGAAGTGGTCGCCATGACCGAAATCGGTTAGATAGTTCATCATCATCATCAGTCAATTTGCAAAAAATAGCTGAACTTCATAGCTCAGCTGTAGACTAATTTTATATGGAGTGTGATTTATTTTAGGATTGACTGTGGGTTCCTTGGTGAAAGTTGTTCAGCATGATGTGTAGAAGTCCCAGTTAACGGATTCTACATCAAAGTTCACCTCGTATACATCTTGTATACACAAACCCATAGAACCTCCTCTACAACGCGATTATTTTTTTCTCAAATTAATGTATTAGGTCTTTACCTATGAAATTGCCGATTGTATAAAAAATTTCAAAGATGAAAATTAATATTACGAACAATAGTTATTAATACAAATTTATTCTCAAAATAGCATTGGACTATTAGAAAATAAATGGTGCTAAACATATGCGCATTGTTTAGATATTTTGAGAGCATGGTGGCTTTAACCCCATGAAGTCGGGTTTTTTCACCTGAAAAATCGCCTTTATTGAGGCAACAAATACACATTTTTAATTTTAAAGCTCTTGAGTTATCGCAGCAGTTTCTTCGTTACTAATGTCATATTTGGGAATACCCCGCATAAGATTCGTCACTTTCAGGAAAATTCAAGAAAATTAACTAGTCACTGACCACTAAGAAAACGCCTTTGTTCCATTCAATGGTGCCACTAGTTACTAATAAAAGACCATAAGTAGTGTCACCATAATGTCAATAATAAAAAACAATAACTTGTTTATTTTCAATAAAAATTGGCATTGAACTTCAAAAACTGAATCGGCAATTTAAAGTAAAGACCTATTGTCAAAAATTAGAGATCTCTCTAAGTACACTTTGGACACGAGAGTTTTCTGTGCACATCTCTATTTCAACAAATTATTGTCGGTGGACTTTATAATGGTACATCTAAGCACACCCCGGACATTTCATACAACGGGCGAGAAATGACATTTCTAAAAACAAATGAAAACACTGCGAAATTCAATACGTTTGAGAACCAAACCTAAACCAATCTGTATCAACCTGGGCGCCCCTCGTCGCGTGAGGTCGCAATCTAGAGAGCGAATCCAGGGAGTTTCCATACTGTATGTTAGTACTAATATGTATACTTTGGTCTAAGTTTGTGGAAGTATTTTTGTATTGTAATGTAAAAATAAGAGCTTTTTTATGAACCCGCCTTTGACCAGTGGTGTACCAAAAACATATTTCGGCTTTGCGTAATTTTTTTATTTAATTTTACGTTGTGGTTACGGCAGCTTTTTGTAACTTAATCTCAGGTTTAAATTATCATAATCTTAGAAGCAAAAATACAGTAGAGGAGGCCAAACATTTTGAAAGAGAATTTCAGAAATCAACGTCCATAGATAATTGCTCCACATCACTAAAATAGGGTAGTCGACTGCTAGTCATTTTACTTTTTATCATCTGTCAAAAACGAAATTTTGTTCTAAAAATGTTTGAAGTAGCAAGGCGTGACGTCATAGTTCTTTAGCGTCATTAATAAATTGATAATAGATGGGTTTTTTTCAATATATTTTAGAAGTTTTTAGTGAATATTAATCAGTTAAACCAGCATTTGTTGCAAAATGGAAAAGATCATAAGTAGAAAAAAAAAATCCTTGCTGATTAGAGTGTATTCATGCAGTCAACTACCCTATTAGAGTAAAAGCATTACCTAAATATTTTGTCGACATACTATAGCCCGTCAACTTCGTGCGCGATACGCCCGAGCAGCTGAGGCGGGGTGTGCGGGAAAATCTCCGCGTGGGAGCTTGAGGCTAGCGGGGAAGGGCACGAGGCTCATGCCGTTGACGGGCTATAGTGGCCAATGCACATAATGGTGAGGTATTTTGATAAATTTTCTTTATGAAATTAAAACGTGTTGATATTTTACTAAAGATTATGAAAAAGATCTTTAGTTTAGCTAGTAATTAGTTAGTTTAGTAGTCAGAATGTTTGGGTTGCTCTGAGTTATCTGTAGGTTAAGTTGAAACTAAACAATGTTGACAAGAAACGAAGAAAACGTGATCAAAATGTAAATAAATCAGATATACAGATGGTATAATATGGAGAAAAAAGGCGATTTTTAAATATACTTACTGTTACTTATGTAATTTAAAATTGTATTTCAAAGATTATTTTTTAAAACACGCCTAGGCAGTATCCAATATGATCTTAGCCATTTGTTTGAAACATGTATAATTTGTCGTAGATTTGAAATCAAAATTTAATGAAAAGTTTTGTTAAAATCGGTTCAGTAGCTGAGTAATATACTGTGTCACATACATATATGCTAGCCTGTGTAATTCGTAATGAATCGTTTTTACCGTAATCGTTTAATTATTACAGGTAGATGGGTAAACAAAACAAATTCGACATTTCTAAACAAATGGCAGGATCTTTTGTACAATATTATGTATGGATATGTATTTATACAATAATATATTATACATTTATAGGGAAAACGCTTTGAAAAGTATACATTTGTACTGTACGCAAAATAATGATTAATTATAAGTTAATTAGATAGTCATTAATGTAGACAAATTATGCTCAGCATTGTTGATAGATTATTCGTTTCCGAATACGTCCATGTTTCGCTTTTAATTTAAAAAAATACATTTTTATAAAACGCTGCTATTTTTATCTGCTTTATTATCATTATTTTTACAGTTTTTTTTAATAGAAGCTGTTTTAAATTGTGTCCGTTGTGCACTAATTGCCTCTAAATATGTTAACGTAACTATTATTTGATTTTCATTTGTGTAAAATAGGGGATCGGACTGCTAGTCATTTGAGTTACTTTTTATGATCTGTCAAAAACGAAATTTTGTTCTAAAAATGTTTGAAATACCCACAAGTGACGTCATAGATTTTTAGAATCATTGACGAACTAATTTTGTGAATTTGATCAATTAAAAATTGAAGACGTGATGGAAAAACAAAACAAGTAAGGTTTTTTGAAACTTCAAGAGGAGAGCAATTTAGAAAATCATATTTCAGATTTTTTTTATGCAGTCCGATCCCCTATTATATCAATGTTTTAAAGATTGCCATGCTATCAATCACGAAATCTTGACCAATAGTAGTTAAATCAATATAAATTAAATTGCTCATACGACAAAATAGTTTGGAATTTTCATTTGTGATAAATAACTTTTTAAGGTACCTATTAAATAAATATAGTTATGTAAATAATCTAGAATCAAGTTCCTGAATTTTTTTACGCCAATCAATTAGTTTTGTGATAAGCGTAACATTTTATTAGTCATGGATCGTTGACGAATTGATGAAGTCAAGTGCTTGCCTACCAACTTATTTATTTTGAAAAACATGCATAGATTATGAACACTTAGATCTAAAAGACTATTGTAAATAAATTAGTTAAATCATTTATATACAATCATATTTTATAAGTGTAACACATTTTTAATTTAAAAAAAAGAGTTAAAATCTACAGGATGGAAGTATTAAATTAAAAAAAATACCGAAGATAATAAATAGCGGTAGAGTTAATTGAAAGAGGAATTATTATTATCTAGTGAATTATGAAGGCAGCCATTTCAAACGGTTTTTTAAATATTATGCATGAATATAATCAAAATATGTTTTCTTTTTAAATTGTTTAAATTTAAAAATCTAAACGGTGTAAGTGCACAAGATGTTAAAATTAATTCCACGATTAGTACATAAGGGAAGCTTTATTTTTTATTTAATTTTAAAAATTAAAACTCAAAATGAAACGGTTCTCACCCTGTGAATAATGTGCACTAGATATTTATGTGAATATTATACTATACTGCTTGTAAATACGTTTTGTTTTTTATTGTTCTTGTTTTTGCGATAATAGGGTAAGCCATCCTTTTGTTGTCACCCACCCCCTCTATACTTCGTAAAATTTAGCTTGATCACTGCGACAGCTGTCATCTTAGTTCATTTTATATGTTGTATCTCTTTTACACTAATTGAAGTTCGATCTGCTCGTATCTTACCTGCTGTCGTAGCGATCAAGTACAATTTTCCGAACTATAAAACCGTTTAGATTTATTTTCCATTTGTAGATACCGTATTAGTTTACATGTTCTATGACTCACTTAATAAAGATAATAATATCAAAAAAAAATATGTCGTAATACCCCTCGTATTATGGGGAGTGTGACAGCAATAAAGTGGCTTACCCTAATATCGATGCTACTGGTTTTACAAAAACAACTGTGAATTGTATTATTTTAGTTTTTATTAAAATACATAAGTGATTGTATAGGTACCATTTTGATTAAAATACAGGTAAGCAGGTACTTTACCACGCTCTGAATGAAAATAACGAAGTAATTGAAAGGAAAGAGTTTTTGAATTACCTACAAGATTAATTAATATTTTTTTTAATGTGAAGCATGTTTCCCTGCTATCATTTAATGAAAATAACCTTTTTTAAAGCATTTTTTTGTATTACATGAATACATTTTTTTTGTACCATAATCGGTGATTCTTTCCTTTTTGTAAATCAATTTTCACGCCACGGAATACGATTTATAACTAATTAATAATGTGTAAGCCTACTATTATATTTTGATTACTGAAATATATTTGAAAAACAAAATTGATTTTGTTTTATTTAATGGTGCGCGTCCTTAGTGCGCGGTAATGCCAGCAACATCCATTGTTGCAATGTTCATGTGCCACCAGTCAAACCTCAAAGAAGATTCCGATTTTTTTTATTAACATTAAGTGCATAAGCTTAGTTTGTAAGATTACTAACACAAATTGATCCTAAAGTTGGTCGTAAATAGATTGATTATTATTAATTTCACCAACGCCCACGAGGGAATAAAGAGCGTTTGGGGTAAATCATAGAAGGGAGTGTGTTTTTTAGTCACCTAGTTTGAAGCGAGTTTTTTCTTTGAAGGCCAGTGATAGCCTGATGCTGAGCCATGTTTGATAAATTCGATTACGGCGTTTCCAGGATACTTACGTGACGGACGTTCAACGTATCACATGGAGGTCTCCTGACTAGAGGATCCAAGATCGCATCCCAAAACAGTCAATGTACCATAAGCAGAGTGTATAAATATACGTTGGCTGTTTCCTTTTTTTTTCCTCGGAACCGAGGAGGGAGGAGGATAAATGCATTTACGCATACCAGTACAGCCGGCTGTACTGGTTACGTGGGACTCACAGCCCTGTGCCTATATGCATACATACACATCAAACTAGTATGACCACGAGGAAACAGCGATATATACATTATATATTATGTACAGGACCGCACTACCCACTAACAACCCCCTGAAGTTTTGCCAGCTTGGCTGCTAAGGGGACAGCGCGGAAAGCTCCTTATAGGAGCTGCCGCTTAGTGATTCACATTTAATGTGCTAGTGAAGGGGGAATTGTGTCATTTATTTGACACTATCGGTTCCTCCCTGAGCTGCCAGGAGACAGTTCAGGTCGGCTGAAATTTGATCGAGAGGATCAGACAGTACGTGTCTTGATCTATGAACCATATTACTAGATAGGTCGAGAGCGGGGTATAGTCCGCTGCTTCTCGAATCAACGGATTGGGATGCATCACCTAGGACTTTTTTTTAGGAGGAAGAAGTTCTCGGAGCGGCCTTTAATAAACTGTTGGGTAGTCGGTATGTAAATGTCTCGATGTAGGTCTGCGTTTCTGACGCACCAGTGGGCGTTAAGCGCTCTGGGTGTTTCCCGTGGTCCTATTATATTGTCCTACTAGTAGCACCACGAAAACATCCTATGCCCAGATGCCCCGTCCTACTACAGATCTCTCCGGATATAGATGACTTAAATCGAAAAGGAGAAAAATTGCGACGCCGAATTTTTTTTTTCCTTCATGACTCGAATGGCATATAGTTAGAAGCAAAGTGTTTGGCGGCGTTGGGATGATTTAGGGTCTCTTTTGCCTTGGAGTTTGATTTTTTCAGATTTCGATCAAAGAACCCCGTACCAAAAGTATGGAAAATGTGGTTTCAGTTAAATATTCTGAGATTTTGATATAATATAGATTTTAACGTCCTGAACTTAAGTCTCTATGGGGGCTACCACTGTTGCAGAGTCCCTTTCAGAGTTACGACTGATTTTGTACCCTCAAGGAAATCGACTCTAGTACCAATTCGCACCTTGTCACAGTGACAGTAATATCAGTAATATGACACCTCCAGCGTCTTTCTCAAGTGCAAAATAAATCGTTTTATAAATATTTTACGAAGTTCTTAATACAACGACACACAGATCATTGGAACATATTTTTGTGCATTTTAATGCACGCATATTTTTACAGTACCAGACAAAACAAACTATTAATAACGGGTATAATGAAAGAAAAATAGTGTTTCTCGTTAAATCTTATTTAATTAATAAGAGTCAATTGTTTAAATAAATAGTTGGTAATTGCATTTAATGATTTGTTGTCTGATACAAAATCAGTCGTAACTCTAAAAGGGACTCAGCAACAGTGGTAGCCTCCATAGAGACTTTTGTTAAGGACGTTAAAATCTATATTATATCAAAATCTCAGAATATTTAACTGAATCCACATTTTCCATACTTTTGGTACGGGGTTCTTTCACAAAATTTTACCAAATTCGACCGTATTCAATCAAGTTCCCTCAGGGACTATTACAAATTTTACAGGCCTGCTTTGACATGTGAATATGATGGAAGTTACCTTTTGTATTTCACTAAAGCATATTATGCGAGTTGGTATGTGTTCTTGATGGTAAAGATTTGATCGACATCTAAAAATAATAAGGCGCTATAATATATTTTTTGAATGACAGCTACCTACATTTTTTTTAATTTTCCCGGATATGCCACTTATGCCAAACCCATTAAAGATGTTTATTCTTAAAAACATATAAAAAATACCTATATGTTTTTGTCTTTTTTAGAGTTCCGAAGTCAACAAGGAAAACTTATAGTTTCGCCATGTCTGTCTGTCTGTCCGTCTGTCCTCGGCTTGGCTCAGAGATTATTAGTAGTAGAAAGCTGTAGTTTGGCATAGGTATACATATTGATCACGCCGACAAAGTTGTACAATAAAATCTTAAAAAACAATTTAAGGGTACCTCCCCTACATGTAGAGGGGGTGAATTTTTTTTCGTTGACATACCCTATCGTGTGGAGTATCGTTAAACAGGTCTTTTAAAACTATTGAGGGGTTTTCGATTCAGGGAATGGTTTGCGAAATATAAAGCTTTAAGTGCACTTTTTTGTTAGAGTCCAGTGTCTCCCCCTTGCCAGGCTTAACCGCTATTTCAGGACTTCTGAAGAAAATTGTAAATAGTAGGACATATAATCCGTTTAAAAGGAAAACTATCAGGGCTAAGTAGGCTTTGTTAGTCTAGGAGTAATAGTCGACTAAGGTGTGCAGTTAGATTTGTAAAAAGTTTATAGATTTTCTATACAAAATTTCTGTTACCAACTGAAAATATGATTTTGTTTTTAAAAATATTCATTTTTTTTAAAGACTACGGAACACCACTACTTTGCGCGAGTCCGACTCCCACTTGACCGATTATTTTATGGCAGGTATTCTTGATGTTTTGAAAACAGGGTTAGAAATTATCAAGATAACTATTTTCTTTGATAATTATCGGCGTTGTTTCTTAGTTTTCGCTCTTAAATTTTATTACTAAAAATGAAAATACAAAAATCATCATCATCATATCAGCTCATATACGTCCCCACCGAGGGGCTCGAGTCTACCCTGAATTAGGGCGATCGGGCCTTAGTCGACCACGCTGGCCCAGTGCGGGTTGGTCACTGTTATAATTATAAATCAACAATTTCGAGCTCGAGTTAAAGCTTTGACGCGTTTCAATACGTCACGGAACGTCAAACCGTGTTCGGATAATCATGGCAGCACATATCGCGAGGCTAGCGTTTGTCTAAGATACATTTAATATTACTGTTTTGTTTTTGGTGTCTAAGTTATATAGTCTTAGACCATTTAACCGTGTCAATGGTCTAAGTTTAGAGTAAATGTTCATAATCAGAATCGAAATTTTAGATTTTTTTTATCCACAAATTGATAAGCACTTGGCATCATCTCACCTGATGGTAAGTGTTACTCCTTCGTAACTCGAAAGTAAAAAGATTAGTGAATTTGAAGATTACTATGAATATGTATATGTGGCAGGCAAATTGTATGATTAGTCATTTTACATACGGTATGTAAACGGTCAGGCAAAATGTAAAATGCCGAGCCAGACAAATTGTAATAATTCGTCCGTATATAAAAGGTCAATGCCGAGTTAGGCAAATTGTCAAAATGCCGTACGGCTGATTGTAAATGAGCGAAGCGAGCGATGTTAGATTCGGACAGGTTTGATTTATTTTTTATTTATTTCGCGATTATATGGGGTGAGTTTTAATTAGTTCTTGATAGCAAAGGATATGCATGTACTTGTGATTACAAACAACTTTCCCAAAGTAACTATATGTAAAATCAGAAGAAAAAAAATTTGGTCCTTTATACATTTTTGCCGATTTGATAACTTATGTACCAAAACTTTTTTCTGATTTGACATATAGTTTCTTTGGGAAAGTTGTTTGTAATCATGAGCACATTCATATACTTTGCTATCAAGAACTAATTAAAAGTCACCCTATATAACTTGCCTGACCATATGTATAATGACAATAGGTCTGAGACATATTATATTATAATGTCAATATAAATCATTTTTGACGCCCCAAAGCCGGTAAGCGCCGCTCTATGCTGTCGGTACATGCCGGCTCTGGGACGTATTATGCGCAGGGAATGGGACCACTACAATTTTATAAACACATCTTTTTAAAAGTAAGTACTTAAGATGTCGTGTCTTTCCTATGTTTCATTAGAATAGGCCTACACATTTTCAATAAATTTAAATTTTTAGTTTGCATGAGAAACAAGTTTGATTTTTCGAAACTTGTTTCTCGAGCATACTAAAAATTGAAATTTCTTGAAAATGTGTAGGCCTATTCTAATGAAACAACTAACTAATTGAATAAAAAAATACCTCATTTTATTTTTCATTTTCTTTATTTTTTCAATATTAACCGGTATCTTAAGCAGTTACAGTATAGAATAGCATAGCTTAGGTACCATAAGTAAGTACAAGTTTATATAACAGACTTCAGCCGCGCGGACAAAAAAAAAATTATACAGCACTATTTTATATAACCTGGAAACACTTACAATCGTAATATGACATTTCTTGCTCGCAAAAACCAAATAAAAATCAAGTAGGTAACTAGATATATTATATGAGCAGAGTATTTTACAGATTTGTCACGAACACAGTTACATTTTAATTGTTATTTTATGGAAATTATGAACATTTTACGCTGATATTTTTATACATTTCAGCTCCACGGCATATAACAGGAAATACATATAAAAATATCAGGAAGTGAATTGGTTTTTTCTTAACATTAATGGCGTACAAAATTACATTTATATGGTTTTTTTTTAAATTTATTTAATTACATTATCGTTTTGTAAATGCAAAATATAATATTATCAATATCATCAGTTGGTACATACATGAATAATGATTTAAAATGACATATTTACATTTGTGTAGGCATTTTATGATAAGTATACAGGCTGTAACAAAATTGGTGTAGGGCCCGTTGACTGGTGGCTTCAAGTTATCATACTGAACGATTTTCCCAAGGCACCATAGTCAATTCTCAAAAAAAAAGTTTCGACGCTCCATATTAAAAAGAACAATTTGCATGAAGTTTTTTTAATTTTTTTGCGAATTGATTTGGGAAAAGTTGTTCGGTATGATGAGCAGAAGCCCCTGTAAATAAGTGGCTATTACACCTGTATAATCAATATATACAATAAAATTAAGTATACAATGTGCGTGCCGCTAAAATTAATAAACGAGTCCGGTACGATCAAGGGAGTTTATATGGTGTGGTATCCCTCTTTCCCCCATCCATGAAGAAGGTTCCCATTATTACCTGACGGACGTGATTTTGAAGAGAAGTTTGAAGTTTCGCTCTTTAAAACTGGTTGTCTGTAAAGTCGGTTTACGGACGATAATTTTACGTGATAACGTCATAAGAAAACATTGATCACAAGCCGAACGCTTACGCCGATCGTTACTCTCTATCGCTTGTTCCTCGCTCTCGCTTGCACGCGGAACGTGATACTTTTTCGTGCATGCAGCCGGCGTTATCACGTCCTAGAGTCCACAACAACATTGTAAAACATTCCAGAACACTCGAACGTTGTGGAATGTTCGGGAATATTGTGGACCATACCAAGCCTTTTTTGTATGTCTACTCCCTGAACGCAGCCGGGTACCCCAGCTAGTAATACATAACAACAAATATAGGGTCTTTACAAAGGTGAGGTTTCCTTCTACTTTCTAATAATACAGTTGAACAAATTTACCTTTTAAAAATAATAGAAAATTCAATAAAATTGGAACTTAACATACAAAGTGTTAATCAGCTGATCGATATTCGAGTAGGTATCGATATTCGAGTAGGTACTTAGACAAAAAATAATGTGAATTGACTGTGGGTGTCTAGGCGAAATGTGTTTAGTTCCAATAGTAGAAGTTCGGCGAAATGTGTTCAGTTTAAATTGTAGAAGTTCGGCAAAATGTGTTTAGTTCCAAGAGTAGAAGTTCGGCGAAATGTGTTCAGTTTAAATAGTAAAAGTTCGACGAAATGTGTTCAGTTTAAATAGTAGAAGTTCGGCGAAATGTGTTCAGTTCAAATAGTAGAAGTTCAAGTTATTAAACAGTGTCAGTACCTTTGTTAAAACCCTTGGAATAAGTGTAACTGCAAAAAATAATAATAATAAAATTAAAGGATGTACACGTTAGCATATTTTTTTAAAGGATGATTTAGTGATAGATAAATGATTTAGTGATGATGATATGTCATGAATCAGGTCGGTAGTTTCTAAAGTAAATAAAAAGCCATACTCTGTCAAAGGCTTACAATAATATAAGAATTAACATAAACAAAATATATGTTTTTACTAGAGTTGTCAAAATATACAAGTTAAATCAAAAATATGGCAGAAGCTAGAGGAGGGTTCTACTAATGAAATTGAATAACTTTTATTGTACAAGTTTGCTGAAATAAAAAATACTTGGACACCCCATTTTTAAATCCACAACTGGTAAGTCCTTGGCATCATGTCACCTGACGGTAAGTGACGACGATGCCGAGGATGAAAGCGAGCCTACCAAGATTCCCTAATGCTGTGGGCTATCTTATCTTCAAGCCGAAACACATCAATGCTGTTGACATTGATGTTTGGCGGCAAGACTTGGATCAAGGAGTGGTAGCTAGCCAGGCCACCAACCAAACCGAGTCTTACAAAGTTGACTCCACGGGAAATCGAACCCGCGACCTACCGATGTAAAGCTATTGGACTAACCTTTGCGCCACGGAGTCGTAAATAACGGTTGACGGTTAAATGGTACGGGACGTCCAAATTTTCGATTTCATCACAGTTGTATAAGCAAAAGCTGTTCAGTTTAACAAGTACACACATTAACTTTGCCTAGGGATATTTTTAGACTTTTCATACAAAACATGGTTTTTTGAAGAACTATAAAAAAATACTTAGGACATGTGTAGGGTAGAAACTTTTGAGATGGACAAGTGGCATATTTGCCCGCTCGGGTCTAATAAATTAATTTAATTTCAAGTGGTTTTTATAAAAAAAACGCGCGCAAAATGAAAGTTGTATTTTTATATTGTCATAGAAGGATGGCACACATTGTATAAAATTAGTGGAACCCATGTTTATAAGAACTGAGAAGGTACTTGTAAATATAGCACTTGCCCATCTTGAATGTTTTTATACCCTGTACTGCACAATATGTCCTAAGTAATTTTTAAGGCGCTAATTCGTTACGATTTTCGTTACTTATGACGTCAATTACTCCTTAACGATAGAAAAACCAAGGTTCAAAAAAATACCCTTATATTTGATGATGTTACTTAAAGTCAAAAGCTATTAGAAACACGATTGAGCAGTTTTGGCTCTATAGAAAAAAAAATCCCAAAGATAGGTCTACACCGTTACTTTCAACTCTAGTTATGACTAATATTTTGAAGTATATAAATTTTAAAAAATATACAAAAATATTTGTTATGATAATACAAAGTGAGTAATGTTATTATTTTTTTATACTTTCATTGCAGTTTTTGATTGAAACGAAAAACCATTGAAAAAGTGTGGTTATGTTCTTTACTCTTTACACGTAAAGAAAAGGACAGAGACAACTGTTCCATTCAATACCTCGCCTTAATAGCTTTAAAAAAAAAAAATGTTTTTCACGAAGTTTTTTAGAATATCCCTCGGCAATGTTGAGCAATGTAGGTAAGTAGAACCCCACTCAAAATGTTCTATTTTATTTTGCGTAACACCATCTATGTAACCTATATTTTTATGTATATGTCGAAGGCGAATTTGCAAACCGACGTGGTTCCAGATATCAGGCGTGAATGTCAAATATAATCGTATATTAATGATACTCGCAGGATTATACAGACGAAATTGAAGTCATTGGTAATAAATAGATCTACTATAGTGACTGAACAATTTTTTCCACCCATACAATTCGGAGCAAAAAAAAAGGACTTCCCATACTAATATATCAAGGAAGGAAGGAAAGAAGGTCTAATGGGCTAGTTGACTGTTAGTCATTTGAGTTACTTTTTATCATCTTTTGAAAATGAAATTTTGTTCTACAAATGTTTGAAATAGCAAGGCGTGACGTCACAGCTTTTCAGAGTCGTTAATGTACTAATATTCTAAATTTGATTAATTAAAAATTGAAGACTTGATAAAAAACAAACCGAAAAAGGTTTTTCAAACTTTTAAGATGAATTTAGGAAATAATATTTCATAATTATTTTTTATGTTGTCAACTACCCTATTGTATTATGCTTCTTGGAGAAAGTTGTTCGTTTTCATAAAACAGGTACATTTTCAAAATAATATAAGCATGCATTTTTTTTATTACAAGCTTTTATTCCACTTCACTTTTTTTTTATTCATTTATTTGTACGGTTCAGATCTTCCAGGGGCCCGATTGAGCTGAAATTTTGTATTTTTATTTATTTATTAATAGAAAAAAATAGTACATAGGTAAACATTGGACACACAAAACTGTATGATCAGTTTGTCTGTGGGATCGACCGTTGTATGAAACCGTATTCTCAGTGAAGATGGATCCTTTTGGTTACTTTGATTGAAGTTAATCTGAAGATGAACTCTGGAGGTGGACTTAAGGAATCGTGTATTGTTTTCAATAGAATCGCAGAAAATACTTGTGTACATGCATTATGGGGACCCATAGTATAGCCCGATATTGGCCGGCTGTTAACTCGTGTGAACTTGAATTATTAGTTCACTGAAATAAAATCAAGTACCTAAAAAAATATATTAATGTGATTATATAATTACATAATTCAGTATCATAATATCAATTTAATTTAATAATTCACAGTGGATTTATGTGTCATTAATAAAAATATTAACATTCAAGGTCATTGAAAATAAGTCATTTACGTTTTTTTTATCCTACATCAACCATTTATACAATCTTCTTTTAAATAATGTCAAGTGAATGTATTTTATTGTATAGTTTAAAATTTAGCTCATGATTTCACCATGGAAAGATAATCAAATGAAAAACACCTAAAAACTTTTATGTTTAAGCTTTCATTTGAAAAGAATAATTAATTATTTTGTATTCTTCTCAGCAAACCCTTTCATTTGATAAAAAAAAAACAACTGCTCCACTATCTTTGGGAGTCCGCCATATTTGATTAAGAATAACGTCACTTTGCATTGTCATCGAAACTAAACGTGTTTGCGAAATTTCAGCTCAATCGGAAACCGGGAAGTGGGTCAAATTTAACTTGCAAATTTTGAATAACTTACATACAACATACGAACATTGCAAGTTAAGTACACGCTTTTAAAAAGTTAAAACACCAAACAAAGTCACTGATTTCAGGGGTTAAGGAACCTTACCGAAAGTTTTTTTTTAATTTGAGTGCGTTTTTCATAAAAATTAACACCTTCTTGAAAATGGATGACTTAAAATTTGAGTGCGTTTTTCATAAAAATTAACAATTTCTTAAAAAATGGATGACTAACGAGGACAGGGAAAGAGAAAACAAGGGCTTTGGTTCAATTTAGAATTTTTCAGACAGATTAAAAAATAATAATACCTTAGAAAAGAGTATGCCTACGAAAGAGGGCCTATCCACCGCACAATTTTACTTTTTTTTCACTTATCGATCTTCTTCTTATCGTGTAGCACAATTAATCGTGCTATCCAAGGGGAGACGGCGGCTGCCTGTTGTTGCACTTAGCATCAGTCGCGGTCACGTGTACGGCATTTAGATTTACACCTACGGACGTGTGCAACGCGACCTTCATAAACATCTGGAATCATATGTGCAAGTTTCCTCACCATTTTTTACTTCACCGTTAAAGCAATCGGTAAGTACTTAACGTTTTGAGGTTAATAGTAACCTTAAAATTTGCTTAATAAAGAATTTGAGAAAAGTTGTAAACAAACTCACAATTTTCTATCTTGCTTACGTGTTTAAAGTTTCATTAGAATTGGCTCATCCATTTTAAAGAAATCGTTATCTTCAATTAGTATGGAAAACGAGTTTCAGTAAGGCATCCTAACTGATTTTAAAAAGAAGCTTCTCAGTAATTTTTATTATCCTAAAAAAACAAGCTCGCAATTAATTAAAAAACAGGTAAACAACGAAATGAGATATAAATTGAAACTAGCACCTAATAAATTAACGAGATAAACGTTACTTAATAATATTAAATGAGATACCACTACTTATACCTAACTATAGAAAGGCAAGATAAATATATATATGAACTTATATAAATATACAGGTGTAAAAAAATTGGTGTAAGACCCGTTAACTGGGGGTTCTACTCATCATACTGAACAACTTTCCCCAAGGAACCCACAGTCGATTCTAAAAAAAAAATGACTGCAGTGCGCTATCCTACCTGCCGATTTTCATCTTGGTAATTTTTCAGTTTGTTTGGTAAAGGGATAGAATTTCATTTTTTTTCTTCGTTAACTCGACACTGACTTACCCTTTAAAATTTAATTCGTGATTTTTTTAAACACCCTGTATAGTTAAAAAAAATGTAACATCATCTTGCCAGTCCATTTAAATATTTTATCACTACCATACAAAAATAATAACAAAAATAACTATAAATTACACTAAGTATCTAATAAATAACACAAAAAGGCGGAACAATTTTTTTTCGTAACAAACTTGAAACTATGATCTCAAAACAAAAAAAAAATGAATTGATAAATTAAACGCCCTGTAGCGTAAAATAAGGCTATAGTTATAATGTAGTTAAGATTTTTTAAATTTCCTATAATGTGCGTACTAGAACTCACCTATTCCATTCAAAACACACTTGCATCACTATACATATACAATAATTATATTATTTTTACATATAAACACAATTTATTAACAATACCACAGTATTAAAATATAGCGGCTTACAGTAGCGCAACGAATGTACTTATGCAGAGCATCGGAATACTTGCGGGGCAGCGGGCGGCGGGGCACAGCCTGGCAAACTCCGCGAGTTTGCCAGGCTGGCCACAGGCTAGTACTGCTAGTACCTATGCCGCCGTGGCTAATAATACTGTGAAAATACATTACAATAAAAATAAATGTAGATCTATCACTGAGCTGAGCCGTCGCTTAGCAAAGTGTTGCCAAATCACTCTGTAAAAAATGCGGTTTTAACAATTTCCCCTATACAAAATGGCCAAAATCTGTAGTAATTTTAAGTATGTATGGGAAACGATTTTGTGAATACGCCTCTTAACAACAAAATTGTATAAAAGTGGACTGTTTTGACTGATGACAGATAAAATCAACTTATTAAGAATCTTATGTCTATAGTTAAGTCATTTAAGCGTAGACAAAAATGATTTACGCGTTTTTTTCCATACTTAATTGGTAAGCTCTTGAGATCATCTTACAGTGATTACGAGTCGCCAGGAGTTTCCATACAAACGTAGGTAGTTTCGATTTAAAACTAAAACGATCGATTTCAAACATTGCACATTTATATTGCGTAGACACATATCCTCTCAACTGTTCAAGCGCTGTAGCGCGCTATTCTTAGCCTGTGTGGCGCTTTGGAAGCTTCCGTATTACAGTTACAATAGCTATGTCCTTCTCTTATCGACTTCTTCATCATCATATTAGCCGACGTCCACTGCAGGACATAGGCCTCCCCAAGGATTTCCACGACGACCGGTTCCGCGCCGCCCACATCCAGCGGCTTCCCGCGACCTTCACCAGGTCATCAGTCCACCGGGTGGGAGGGCTGCCTACTATACTTTTTCCGGTGCGCGGTCGCCACTCGAGAACTTTACTGCCCCAACGGTCATCTGTTCTACGAGCTTTGTGCCCCGCTCACATCGAAAATTTACTAAAAACAAATATTATTTCAGGACTAATTTCTAAACAGCTTTGAGTACAAGAGATATTTTAGTGTTATAAGTAAAACATGGGCGGTTTCGATAATTTTATATACTTTTTAACTATTAGAAATATATACATTTTATAATTGCAGTTTTAAGTTATATCATTTATCTACTAATGTTAACAGTTCTTAAGAGGCGTATTCACAAAATAGTTTCCAATACAAACTTAAAGTTACAACTTCTTGAAAAGGGATGGATGGGCATACATATAAGCAAGTCGCGTAATTCTAGTTTGTAAATAGATTACATAAAAAAATAGTGTTGTGAATAAATAATAGTTATTTAAGATTTGAAATTTGCTAATCTTTTTTTTTAAATAAAGTACTGCGAGGATGTAATCTATCCACTAACTAGAATTTCATGACTTGCTTGTGTGTATAGTTTATTAGAATCAGGCCATTCATTTTCAAGAAGTAGTATTTTAAGTTAGTATGGGAAACGGTTTTGTGAATACACTCTAGTCAAATACACGCTCACTGCCAACAAGATGATTAATTTGAAATCAAATTAAAAAATGACTTCTGCATTAACCCCTGAATATTTTTTTATAAAACCATGTACAGAGGCCAGCACATCAAGCTAGATACTTATAGTCGTTGTACCGTTCTTATGACGTATGCGTATGGATCATAATCGAATTACGAGTGTTTAGCTTGATGTGCTGGCCTCTGTACTTTGATATTGTTCTCCTGATTTGGAAAAAGTATTAAAAATAAAATTTTGGGCCCTTTAACGGCCAGTATGAATCTGGCTTAAGCCGATTAATTGGGTATCTTCTGCTTGGCAAATAGTTTTAACATTATTATCTGGAAATAGTTAAATTTTTATACCAACTGGTGTTTAAAAAAAAATTCTTTGCTTTACTGGAATGCTTTACTTGTGCCCTACCTGATGTACTTATAGTATTTGATTGATATTGTATTTTTGTCAGTTTTTACACGACTAGCTACAAAATGTATGTATGTATGTTTCTCCACAACAATATCTACTAAACGGCGTTATGGACTTTAGAGTGCGAGGTATGGTAAGATTCGTCTTGATCCTGTGAGTGACATAGGATACAGTTTACCCGATTTTCCCCAAAACAGGGTAATGTTTTTATGTTATCGTCTTTTTATTTTTTAATTTAAATTAAAAAAAAACATTATGGATTTTGTCCGACATAAATAAATGAATTTGAAGGAATGCAAATTACAACATAATAATATCGCTAAGCTTATATTTGAAAACAGTTTATATGCTCAAAAATGTCAAATGCTAAGTGTGCCAATTTGAATATAGTGTTTGACGTTTCCAAATTCAAAAAAGGCGAGCACAGTTTTTCTTACGATTCTATTGAAAACAAAAGACGATCCTGGTACCTTGATTCCACCTCCAAAGTTCATCATCAGATCAACTTCAAAATAACAAAAGGATCTATAGTCACTGGAAATACGCCGCGCCGCTTCATACCAAATTTTAGCTAAATCGGACTTTCGCTTTTTAGAAACCTACCATTCTCTTATTACTTGTGTTAGTATAAGCTGTATGTTTTCCAAATCAAATAAAAAAATATAATAATAAAATAAATAATTTCACTCAAGGGTAATTTCAATAGCTCTTGATTGCCATAGGCACACCCTGGACAGTTCATACAACGGGCCAGAAATGACAAAAAAAAAATGGCGGCGAAATCCTATACGTTCGACAACCAAACTGTAACCCATCTGTATCAATCTGGGTAAAGATGGGGTGAGGTCGCAATCTAGAGAGCGGCAGGAAGTGTCCATACGGTATGTTAGTACTAATATATAGGGTGACTTTTAATTAGTTCTTGATACCAAAGGATATGAATGTACTCGTGATTACAAACAACTTTCAAAAATAAATTTTGATCCTCGATACATTTTTGCCGCTTTGATAACTTAATATGTATCGAGGAACAATTTTTTTTTTCTGATTTGACATATAGTTTCTTTGGGAAAGTTGATTGTAATCACGAGTACATTCATATAGTTTGCCATCAAAAACTAATTAAAAGTCACCATATATACTTTGCCATAGGAGAGAAAAAGAGGCAGATGGCATCCTTATTCGTTGCCATGACGACCAAAAGGCAAATGCTGTTCAAAACTGATTCTGAAACTGAATAAGCCTGGTTATAACTGTATTAGTGACGCATGTTGGAAACGCATGTAGGTACCTATCTAAAACACACGCTGACATAAACAAGCACATCAGAAAGTGTCCCGAGTCTCACGCGATAGAAGTGGTGGGCGGCGCGATGTCCCTATCGCGCGCGACCAGCAAGTCGCGACGGTTATCGCGCAAGGAGTTGTTCCTTCTTAGCTCGTCCTTGAGGGAGCTCTCTCGCGACTCGAGTCCCCGCCGCGGAGAAGAGGAAGAGTCCCTGCATTCGGACGATGATCTTTTTGTGTGTGTTCCTGTAAAGAAAAAAGAAATATAAACAAAAAAACACTAATTTAATTTTTTGAAGCCCGCTTCCATTTTCGCCGTCGGCTAGAGATGGGTCATCGGCATATTTGTCAGTTTGCTATATCTCACGTTCTACATACCGGGTATGTCCCGCCCGCAGCTCATGATCTCGTGTTCCAGCGAGGCGGAGGCTTGCTCGCCGCCGGCGCAGCGCCGCGCGCGGTCTCTCTGCCTTGCTATATCTCACGTTCTACATACCGGGTATGTCCCTCCCGCAGCTCATGATCTCGTGTTCCAGCGAGGCGGAGGCTGGCTCGCCGCCGGCGCAGCGCCACGCGCGGTCTCTCTGCCTTGCTATATCTCACGTTCTACATACCGGGTATGTCCCGCCCGCAGCTCATGATCTCGTGATCCAGCGAGGCGGAGGCTTGCTCGCCGCCGGCGCAGCGCCGCGCGCGGTCTCTCTGCCTTGGTATATCTCACGTTCTACATACCGGGTATGTCCCTCCCGCAGCTCATGATCTCGTGATCCAGCGAGGCGGAGGCTTGCTCGCCGCCGGCGCAGCGCCGCGCGCGGTCTCTCTGCCTTCCTATATCTCACGTTCTACATACCGGGTATGTCCCGCCCGCAGCTCATGATCTCGTGATCCAGCGAGGCGGAGGCTTGCTCGCCGCCGGTGCAGCGCCGCGCGCGGTCTCTCTGCCTTGGTATATCTCACGTTCTACATACCGGGTATGTCCCTCCCGCAGCTCATGATCTCATGGTCCAGCAAGGCGGAGGCTGGCTCGCCTCCGGCGCAGCGCCGCGCGCTGTCTCTCTGCCTTGCTATATCTCACGTTCTACATACCGGGTATGTCCCTCCCGCAGCTCATGATCTCATGGTCCAGCGAGGCGGAGGCTGGCTCGCCGCCGGCGCAGCGCCGCCCGCGGACGCTCTGCTGAAATCGCACGACTGCATTTACATTTAGTTTCATCTCGCCGCGTATAACGTAGTGTTTTGTTTAAGAATAAGTATTGTAAAATACAAAGCTCTCCTACGTCTAGTTACAAATTACAAATGTTTTGCAGAACTTTGGGAAAAGACTTTAGCAATTATTTGATCATATGTCTCTGTCAAATGTTACTGTAAAAGTTTGTGGAAATATGTCTGCAAATAAGTTTTTGTAAGTTGTTGCAAATAGTAATGGCAACATAAATTTTTAGGTTAATATTATATTTCTAAGCTGGCAATGTCCCCCCCCCCTACCCTCTCTCCTTCTTGTGATGTGAACCGAGAATAAACCAGTGCAACAAATTTACGGTTTTCCAATAAAATTCCGCCACCTGCAAACTTCAGAACCTAAACAAGTTCAAAAATACAGCCAGCTGCCGCTCAAAAGTTTGCATTTAGCAAAGACTTTGTCAAATGTTTCTGTAAATGTTTGTGGAAATATGTCTACAAATATTTTTTTGAAAAGTGGCTTCCACACAGACCTTTGACAAATATTTGAAACTGTGACTGGGAGGGGTACTAAGGCTAATGGCGTCTGGTAATGAAATCCCCAGCCAACGAGCATATTATTATGGTCAATTTGAAAATTATTTCTTGGGCTTATCTAAATGTATACAGGGTGAAATTTTAATGATTTTGTTCCCGAAGCGTAGCGACTATGTATCAGTGGTACTGTCGATTTATAGGGTTTAAAAAATTTAGAAACTTAAATTAAACATTTTTTTAAATTATAAAAAATAAATAAACTCGAAGCTGTGAGAACAAGTAGTAACACTCTACGGCTGGCACAGCCCGCGGCGCCCGCGGCTCCCGCCGCTCGCCAGTTCAGTTGACCGACGCGAGCGATACATGTTGCACGTGTTTTACCTACGCGAGTTTGTGCCGATCATGAGTTGACCACACAGATTCTCCAATGTGGAGTATCTTGCCATGATTAAACTTTATCCGATTAAAAGAGACAGAGACACGTTGATAAAACTAAAAGAAAATCTAGTTCGGCGAGCATGAATGTGCATTCAACGAAATGGCCAGCACTTTGAACAATTACTGAGATATCGCGAAGTGTAAGTAAGTGCTGGTATTTGTAGTGCATGGAGACTTTGAGACGAAGTAACTAGTATCTCATCTGTTTTTTGAGTGCGTAGTGTCTAACAGTACAGTCGAAGAGTATCTCATCTGTGACAGGTAAAGTACCTTTGTATTTTGATTAAACTACTTAATTATTGTAAATAAATTCCAATAGGTATTTTAAATACGGCTTACTTAATTACCTACATTTTCTATCAAAATTAAGTACCTACCTACTTTGTGTCAAACTGTCAATTTACGTTACCTTCCTACACTACATTATTACTTTACTTACGCGTTTCATTGAACAGAAGGTAAGTAGGTACGATGGTCCTAAGCCCATTCAAGGTGATTCAAGTATGAAGGGAAGATTGGCTGCTATTTTTACATGAGACGGCACACTAGCCTAAACTTTTTTATTTTCTTTATTTATCGTTTAAAATAACAACTGACTTTACGAATCGATTGTACTGCTTTCACCTAAGCTCTATTCCACGGGAACAAAATGACTAAAATTTTACGGTGTATAACTCAAAGGTGACTGACTGATATAGTGATCTATCAACGCACAGCCCAAACCACTGGACGGATCGGGCTGAAATTTGGCATGCAGGTAGATGTTATGACGTAGGCATCCCCTAAGAAAGGATTTCGGGAAATTCCCACGCACGGGAACACCAAAAAACGGGAACTGCGCGGGCGAAGCCGCGAGCACCCACTAGTACTAAATATGGGGCGACTTTTAATTAGTTCTTGATAGCAAAGGATATGAATGTACTCGTAATTACAAACAACTTTCCCAAAGAAACTACATGTCAAATCAGGAAAAAAAATTTTGGTCCTCGATACATAATAAGTTATCAAATCGCCATAAAATATATAAAGGACCACATTTTTTTTCTGATTTGACATATAGTTTCTTTGAGAAAGTTGTTTGTAATCACGAGTACGTGCATATCCTTTGCTATCAAGAACTAATTAAGGTCATCCTGTATATTAGCTGATTGGGCGACTGGCCGGCGTTGTATGAGAAGTGATTTTTTTTTTCGAAGTGTCCATAGAGTCACTGGGAAGACTTGTTCATCTGTATATTAGCTGATTGGGCGACTGGCCGGCGTTGTATGAGAAGTTAATATTTTTTTTCGAAGTGACCATAGACTCACTGGGGAGACTTGTTCATCTGTATATTAGCTGACTGGGCGACTGGCCTGCGTTGTATGAGAAGTTAATATTTTTTTTCGAAGTGACCATAGACTTACTGGGAAGACTTGTTCATCTGTATATTAGCTGATTGGGCGGACTGGCCGGCGTTGTATGAGAAGTTAATATTTTTTTTCGAAGTGACCATAGACTTACTGGGGAGACTTGTTCATCTGTATATTAGCTGACTGGGCGACTGGCCGGCGTTGTATGAGAAGTTAATATTTTTTTTCGAAGTGACCATAGAGTCACTGGGGAGACTTGTTCATTGTTCAGTTTAATGAGTAGGAGCCCGATGATTTGGCGGGGGTTTAAAAATAGCCTTGAATTAAGTATACAATACTAATTAAACAAATGAAATCAATAATATTATTATTTATTTGTGTGGGTGCACGGGAAATAGAGGGTAAAATGTTGTGAGTGAAAATTAGGGTTAAATGTGTCGAGTAAAATGAGGGTTAAATGGGGCGAGTAAAATGAGGGATAAGTGTGGCGGATAAAATGAGGGTTAAATGGGGCGAGTAAAATGAGGTTTAAATGTGGCGGATAAAATGAGGGTTAAATGGGGGCGGATAAAATGAGGGTTAAATGGGGGCGAGTAAAATGAGGGATAAATGTTGCGGATAAAATGAGGGTTAAATGGGGCGAGTAAAATGAGGGATACATGTGGTGAGTAAAATGAGGCCTAAATGGGGCGAGTAAAATGAGGGACAAATAGGGCGAGCAAAATGAGGGATAAACGTGGCAAGTAAAATGAGGTTTCAATGTGGTTGGGGCCACCGATAAGATAGTAAGTTACTATGGAGCACGCGGCAAAATGGTTTCCGGTTCACACTATCGGTTTGTACTCCACACATACGCAAAATATATAAAGGTGAACTCCTTAATTTTTTTGAACAATGCCATCTCATATCAGCTCATATACGTCCCCATCGAGGGGCTCGAGCCTACCCTGAATTAGGGCGATCGGGCCTTAGTCGACCACGCGGGCCCAGTGCGTGTGGGTCGACTTCACACACAACCTTCGAGTTTCTTCGCAGGTGTTGCAGGTTTTTTCGTCACCGTTAAAGCAATCGGTGAGTATATGTACGTAAGTTTCGAAAAACTCATTGGTACATTGGCCGTCCGGATTTGAACCCGGCACCTCTGTTTAGGAGGACCGAGTCATTATCGGTTGAGCCACCGACGCTTCGAACAATGCCAATTGTGGATTATAATAACACCGAGCAAGCTGTTAAGGGTGGGCTCTACTCATGAAACTGAACAACTTTCCCTAAGAAACCCATACTGGAATCGCAAAAACAAAAATTTACTCTCTGTAAAAAGTTAGCTAACCGGAATGATCGATTTCTATGAAAAGTCCAAACAAATAATTGCCAATTCAGTATACACGGGTTTCTTGGGTAAAGTAGTTCAACTTCATGAGTAGAGCCCACCCTTAACGGCTTGCTCGGTGTTAAAAAAACACCATGTATAATAAAAGATAAAAGCGTTACTCACCTTATATCCGCTGGATCCGCTTGTGACTGAAGAACTGGATCCGAGCGGATGCGTGCCGTTCTGCGAACGAAAATATCATAAATGGTGGTGCGCTTAAGTGGACCAAGAGCCGCTACAAATGTGTGGTATGTCAAAATTAAAAGCACGTCAGTGGTTGCAGAATCTGGTGGCGGTCCCATTAGAAACTGGTCCCGGATACTCGAGATATCCGCCGTCAAATCTAAATGTTACTTGCTAAATGCTAGAGGACTATTGGTTTAAAAAAAAGTTAACATTTAAATAGGAATTTAATTTTAATTACATTTAAATTGTCATTTTATAACCGTAAATGTAAATATTCGCAAGTGACTTTTTGCAAAACTGTTAAAAGAGACCACTTTCGTGCATAAACATAACTTGTTGCTAATAGGGCCACAGATAATATAGTAAATTACGCGGCAAAATAGTTGCCTGTTCACTAAGGAATCGCTGTCGATTAGACATTATGTCTCATATGGTCTCACCTGTTCTAAATAGTCTGTCTATGGAGGGATGATTGGCCGGACCTATCAGAGTTGTCAAACACTAAGGAATCGCTGTCGATTAGACATTATATCTCATATGGTCTCACCGGTTCTAAATAGTCTATGTCTATGGAGGGATGATTGGTCGGACCTATCAGCGTTGTCAAACACTAAGGAATCGCTGTCGATTAGACATTATGTCTCATATGGTCTCACCGGTTCTAAATAGTCTATGTCTATGGAGGGATGATTGGCTGGACTCTCAGCGTTGTCAAACACTAAGGAATCACCGTCGATTAGACATTTTGTCCTATATAGTCTTACCTGTTCTATATAGTCTATGTCTATGGAGGGATGATTGGCCAGACTCTGAGCGTTGTCACACTGAGGAATCACTGTAGTGGTAATAGTTAGACATTACGGTCTCGCATGATCTCACCTGGCCTAAATGGTCTATGGAGGGATGACTGGCCAGACTCTTGGCGTTTTCAAACACTGAGGAATCACTTTTCGAACAGGAACGGACTTGTTTAGTATAAAACCTATCAACCTGATTTCGTTTTCTGCCTCTCTCCTGTAAAAAAGCGTTTACTGGACCAATCCGCTATTTTCCCCGGCTCCTTGTCTCACCTGGTCTAAATGGTCTATGGAGGGATGACTGGCGGGACTCTTGGCGTTATCAAACACTGAGGAATCACTGTCGTGGTCCGAATGTTGGTGCGGCGTCTCGGGACTGTCGGGTATTTCTTGACTCGCTGCGACAAAAAACGTAGGTTATTTTTTTAGGGTTTAGTATCTCAAAAGAAACTCTCATAGGATGACTTTGTTGTCTGTCTGTCAAAACCTTATTTCTTTTCTCATGAACGCGTTGAGACATCATAATATCAAACCATTGGACTGAAAAAATCATAAGTTCTACTTCAGATCAATAAAACTATACTTACTCCCGTTTATGTTACATATTTTGATACTCGCAAATAAAACAAAACCTATAGGGTACTTTCCGTTGACTTACAATAATGAAATTTGGCAAGAAGCAAGGTCTCACAGCACAAGTAAAGGAAAAATCCTAAAATAGGCAACATGCAATATTCTTATTTTTCGCTTTTTTTGCTTGCATTTTAAAGAACTCTATGCAGAATAAACCAGGAGTATATAAAAAAAATAAAAAAACTTGTTTTTTTAATTTTAAATGCGGTTTTAAAGTAACCGTTTAAATTTGCGCGCGCAAACGGACGTATAGTTCCGATGACGTCACTCCTGTCTGTCACTCAGACCAAAGAGAATATAATACATTGTAATTGTAATGTATTATATTCTCCTTGGTCTGAGTGACATTGTAATTGTAATGTATTATATTCTCCTTGGTCTGAGTGACATTGTAATTGTAATGTATTATATTCTCTTTGGTCTGAGTGACAGACAGGAGTGACGTCATCGGAACTATACGTCCGTTTGCGCGCGCAAATTTAAACGGTTACTTTAAAACCGCATTTAAAATTAAAAAAACAAGTTTTTTATTTTTTTAATATACTCCTGGTTTATTCTGCATGGAGTTCTTTAAAATGAAAGCAAAAATAAAAATATTGCATGTTGCCTATTGAAAATTAATATCAATTAAAATCATTTTTTTGTGATTACAAACTTACATATGCAGTTAGAAATTTGACCGTGACGTACAATAGAACATTTTTCAACTATAAAATGAAGTTTTACAGAATATTGTTAGCCTATTGAACCTAGTTCATTGAGCTTACCGTGTGGATGTGAATTCCACCTCTGTGCACGCGCAGAAGGCGTGTATGGACTACGTTACGCGAGCTCCATAATTTGACCGACACTCTAGTATCATCATATCAGCTCATATACGTCCCCACCGAGGGGCTCGAGTCTAACCTGAATCAGGGCGATCGGGCCTTAGTCGACCACGCGGGCCCAGTGCGGGTTGCTCGACTTCACACACAACCTGCGAGTTTCTTCGCAGGCGTGTGCAGGTTTCCTCACGATGTTTTCCTTCATAGAAATTCGTAAATTCGAAATCACATTGGTACGTGGCGGGATTCGAACCACGACCTCCCGGACAGGAGGCGGCGGCCCTAGCCGTTACGCCACCGACGCTCTAGTATATCCTCGCCATTTTTAGCCCGATTTTCATGAAATTTATAAGAAATCGTAGATAATTTCAACTGCTAGTACACGCTTACCATGTGGATGTATATGTCGTCTCTGCGCACGCGGAGAGGGCGGGTGTATGGGCTGCGTGGCGCGGCTCGCGCCGGGCGCGCGACACACCGCCGCCTGCACCACCTCGCACACGCGACGGAACCGCCGGATGTTGCCTGACAAACAAAATAATAAGTGTGCACTCAAAAAAACAATCATCATCATATCAGCCGAAAATCGTCCACTGCTGGACAAAGGCCTCCCCCAAGCATTTCCATGACAACCGGTCCTGCGCTGCCCGCATCCATCGGCTTCCCGCGATCTTCACCAGGTCGTCGGTCCACCGCGTGGGAGGCCAAAAAAACAATACAGGACTTATAATTTGCAACATACATAAAGTGCTAAAGCGATAAGGCTTTAAGCGATTTCTACCTTCGCAGGGACCTCAATTTTTTTCTCAGCAATCACAAAACATAATATGAATGATATTATGTAAAATGATTCTCCATTTCAATGACTTCATTTTGTCAGTTGCAAAAACACAATTCGTTAACTTATATAAAAGAACAAAATATATCAAGGAAACCTCTTTTAAAACATAGATTTGCATTCTACAGGCAAACCAGACCGAGTTAAACTACACTCTGTACACTTCAATATGCCAATTAGATTTTTAAAAATTAACTGTAGTTTTAAATTGAAACGAATAAACATTGAAAAAATGCAAAAGAATGGTTATTTTCTTCACTCTTTACACGTAAAGAAAAAGACAGAGACAAGTGTTTCAATTAATGCCTCGCCTTCACAAAAAAATGTTGTAACTGTGTGGTTTAAGCGATTAAATTGTGTAACTGTGAGGTTTAAGTGATTAAATTGTTGTTACTGTAAGGTTTAAGTGATTTTTTTTGTAACTGTGAAGTTTAAGTGATTTTATAGTAATATATGGGCGTGCTTTTCCGCAAAACGAGAGTGGACGTTTGATAATCAATCACGCCACAACAGCTGAGCGGATCTGGATGAAATTTGGTAGGTAAAAGTATACCTTTAATTCTGCCTTAAGAGTTGTATGAAACATTTCCCGGCATCAATTAACAGTAAATTTTCTTAGTATCTCAACCTACTCCGTACTGCCATTCCAATCTCAATCAGAACTATTGTTGTACACAACACAAGTGTCAACCCTATCAAGGTTAGAGAGAGATGCAATTTGTACTTGCATGCATCTTGTCACTTTGTATGGAGTTATACCTTGGTTAGCGCACTCGATGCCGGCCATAATGTCATTCGCTTAAATATACATATAGCGGATTCAAGGCGAGGCCAATCAAAATATACTACTTTGATAATCGTCGTTGGTTAGTATTTGCACTTCCTTTAATTATATCTTACATTGCAATGTAAAATATTTAATTAAATTGATTATTTCACCGTAACTAATGGATAACTAGCACTGGTATCCAAAGCCGTATTTTTTTAAATATCGATACGAACAGCACTACCCTGACTATGGCAACACTTGTGCAAAATGAATTGTCAGTTATCTCTCAGATTATGGCGTCGACTTTAGACAGATAAGTACCTGAATTACCATTTAGGCTCGCGCACTGCGGCCTCTCGAATACAGTCATACAAACTATGTTCACGCGAGCGAAGCCGCTGACAAAAGTTAGTTTGGACAGCGAAAAAGTTTCTTCGTATTTTGTATGTAAATTCAAACATCACAGGCGACCAGAGCGAGCTGCACCTTAAACGTCAAAATTTGACTGGAAACGCTTGAACCAAGTTTGTGCTACTGACTGATACCGCATAACGTCCATAAACAGTACTAATTTAATTCGCGGCCCGTGTTGCATTTTAAGCTTTTTTAAATAAAATTTCAAAATGTAGCCGATTCCTTCGTTACTTTCACTCATTTTCGTAGACAGAAAAACAATTGAAACTGGCGGGATTTTTTAAATTATTTTTACTAAAATTTCGAACGCTTTCCTATTAAGGCGAGGTATTGATTGGAATAGTAGTCTCTGTCTTTTTCTTTACGTGTAAAGAGTAAAGAAAATAACCACACTTTTTCAATGGTTTTTCGTTTCAATCAAAAACTAAAATGAAAGTATAAAAAATAATAACATTACTTACTTTGTATTATCATAACAAATATTTTTATATGTTTTTTAAAATTTATTACTTAAAAATATTAGTTATGACTAGAGTTGAAAATAACGGTGTAGACCTATCTTTGGAATTTTATCTATCGAGCTAAAACTGCTCAATCGTGTTTCTAATAGCTTTTGACTTTAAGTAACATCATCAACAATAAGGGTATTTTTTTCAACCTCGGGTTTTCAATCGTTTACGAGTAATTGACGTCAAAAATAATAAAAATCATATTACCGCCTTAATTTTACTAAAACCAGCCAGATACAAATAATAAAAGCAAAGAGATTTGATTACAACTTCATGCTTTCAAAATGCGACGAAACTTTTCTTCCGGCCTATTATTTGCAAATCTGCGATATCACCCCTGACTTACCCGACAATAAAGTAAATGTGATAGCGTAGAGATACTCCTTCCCATTTTCCCCTGGCGCCTTAGTAATCGTTGAAATATCCACCTAGAACAAAAAAACACATTTGTTTTTAGGGTTTCGTACACTCAACGGGAGAACAACGGGACCCTGTTACTAAACCTCCGCTGTCTGTCCATCCGTCCGTCAGCGGGCCGTATTTCATGAACCGTTATAGGTAGACAGCTGAAATTTTCACAGAATGTGTATTTCTGTTGCCGCTATAACAACACATACTAAAAATTTTAAAAAGTGAAAAGTAAGAGGGGGTTTCCATACAAAACGTGTTATGTATAGGTCTTTAAAAGTATTTTTGGTTTAGCTCTCGGTAAAAACGGTAATACGGCTAAGGATTAACGGCTTAGGAGGCCGAACTGAATGACAAAAAAGCATAATTTTGTCGCCAGCGTTGATGTCTTTTGTTTGTAATGTGAATAGGTATCATTGTCATTATACTATGTAGTTTTATGGGGAGGTGAAGTGACACGGAACCTTTGGAGTGTAAGTCCGACTCGCACTTGGCCGGTTTTTTTAAGTGCACTGTTGCCAGCACGCAGTATCTCAAACTAAAAATCTATTTGTTTGGAAATGGCCAAATGTGTAAACAAAAAGTGAATTGTTTCTTTAAAATAGACTAGTTGCAATTTGTATTTAGGTTTTAAATGAACTTACACACAGTGATTAAAATAAACTAGTTGAAATTTGTATTTAAGTTTTAAATGAACTTACACACAGTGATTAAAATAAACTAGTTGCAATTTGTATTTTAGTTTTGAATGAACTTACACACAGTCATTGAAATAAACTAGTTGCAATTTGTATTTAAGTTTTAAATGAACTTACACACAGTGATTAAAATAAACTACTCGCAATTTGTATTTCAGTTTTAAATGAACTTACACACTGTTTACGCCGTAATTATATTTTTAAAACTTGCGCGATATGATATGTGTGTCCAATCTTTCATATCCTGTAATATCCCCTTCCTTTTCCCACTCACGCATCGCACATGGCGTACCGAGTGAGACAGCATACACTAACGCCGTCGTGTTGACGGCAATGTCAAATTTAAGACAAGAAAACAAATAGGATGAAGATCCCTCTCTCCAATATGGCGTCGTGAGCAGGCGCTTTTTGCTCCACATATAAAAATAAAATTTAATATCTAAACTGCCAAAAAAAAGACTAAAATAACCAAAGTGTGTGCCTACTACCTGTATTAGTACTAATTTCAAGTGCCGCAAGAGAAAGCAGCTGGATCACGAAGATCTGAACCGGCGCCGGTGTTCACTTGCCGATTCGTCTTGTGTTGCAGGTGAGTTCCTCTCCCTTAACTGTTCTGTTTTCTTTTCTTTCCTGTTTAATTCCAGGGCAGAATAGTGTCCTACCGCATATATGATAGACTAGACACACATAGTATTTGATGAACCGCCACACTTCACCCGCTTCCGCAAAATACAGTCCACTATTTTACGAAAACTGAACCAGCTTTCATACCACACACAGTGATTAAAATAAACTAGTTGCAATTTGTATTTAAGTTTTAAATGGACTTACATTCAGTGATTAAAATAAACTAGTTGCAATTTGTATTTAAGTTTTAAATGAACTTACATACAGTGATTAAAATAAACTAGTTGCAATTTGTATTTAAGTTTTAAATGAACTTACACAAAGTGATTAAAATAAACTAGTTGCAATTTGTATTTAAGTTTTAAATGAACTTACACACAGTGATTAAGTGAATGAAATGCTTATAGGAACATGTTTGATGTCCAAATGTAAGTGATTAAACTGATTAAGCTAAAATGTTTTGTTAACGTGTTTGGCCATTTCCAAACAAATAGATTTTGCACACCGCAATAGGGATGATGACTGCTATTTTTTTTGTTTTTCGATCCCAAACTTAAGTGGCAGTGGACGGGGCACATAGCTCGTAGAACAGATGGCCGTTGGGGCAGTAAAGTTCTCGCGCATCGGAAGACGTAGCGTAGGCAGGCCTCCCACTCGGTGGACCAACGATCTGGTGAAGTTCGCGGGAAGCCGCTGGATGCGGGCAGCGCAGGACAGGTTGTCGTGGAAATCCTTGGGGGAGGCCTCTGTCCAACAGTGGACGTTTTTCGGCTGAAATGATGATTCATTTGCTTTGCATCCTTACTAATAATAGAAATGTGAAAATGTGTTTGTTTGTTAACTCTTCACGCTTCAACATCTCAACCAATCTTGACGAAATTTGGCATGCAAGTAGACTGTATCATGGGGAAGGACATGGGCTACTTTTTATCCCGTGAAAATAGCATAGTCCGATGCACTTCCTGAGGGAACTGAAAATAAAGGCTCTTTTTGATTGATTTCTTTAACATCGCAACGGATTGTTGTGATTTTTTGCATGGAAATAGTCAAGGGGGGTGGAAGTGACATACTTCTAATATAGCATAGCTTCTAATAGCCCGATATAGTTCCCGTGGGTCCTGGAATAAAATAATAATAATAAAAAATAAATAAATAATAAATATATAAATTTTTGTCTACGCTCGCGAGCCACTTGCGGCTCGTGCACCACTCACCCTCAGACAGCTATAAAAACGATACCCACACCAGCGAAGCCCCGGGCAAAATCTAGTCTGTTATAAACGACTTTTTGTACTAAAATTGTTTGAAATAGCTAGGCGCTGAGGTCATAGTTTTTAAGCGTCATTTATGATTTTGAGATTTTTATGAATTAAAAATTGACGCATGTCCGCCCCTGTCCGCTTTGGTGGATACCGGGCCTTTTTTTAAAATTCACAATTGGTAAGCTGATGATGATGGGATGATAACGAAGATGTAAGCGGGCTTACCAAGTTTTTCCAACGCAATGGAAACTGGCTATTTTATCTTCAAGCCGGAACACATAAATGCTGTTAACATTAATGTTTGGCGGCAAGACTTAGATAAGATGGTGGTAGCTAGCCAGGCGGGCTTAGAAAATGCCCTTCCACCAACCAACCAACGGCCTTAGTCATGGGGTTTAATTATTTATTTATGGCAACACTGACCTGGAACCTGACGTGTCGCTGAAACATGGCGGGCGCGTTCGACCCCCTCTTGTACTCCACACGGAAGGACATCGGGCTGAGCACGCTGTGGGACAACTCCTCTATCTGTGACAACAACACTGACCTGGAACCTGACGTGTCGCTGAAACATGGCAGGCGCGTTCGACCCCCTCTTGTACTCCACGCGGAAGGACATCGGGCTGAGCACGCTGTGGGACAACTCCTCTATCTGTGACAACAACACTGACCTGGAACCTGACGTGTCGCTGAAACATGGCGGGCGCGTTCGACCCCCTCTTGTACTCCACGCGGAAGGACATCGGGCTGAGCACGCTGTGGGACAACTCCGCTATCTGTGACAACAACACTGACCTGGAACCTGACGTGTCGCTGAAACATGGCGGGCGCGTTCGACCCCCTCTTGTACTCCACGCGGAAGGACATCGGGCTGAGCACGCTGTGGGACAACTCCTCTATCTGTGACAACAACACTGACCTGGAACCTGACGTGTCGCTGAAACATGGCGGGCGCGTTCGACCCCCTCTTGTACTCCACGCGGAAGGACATCGGGCTGAGCACGCTGTGGGACAACTCCTCTATCTGTGACAACAACACTGACCTGGAACCTGACGTGTCGCTGAAACATGGCGGGCGCGTTCGACCCCCTCTTGTACTCCACGCGGAAGGACATCGGGCTGAGCACGCTGTGGGACAACTCCTCTATCTGTGACAACAACACTGACCTGGAACCTGACGTGTCGCTGAAACATGGCGGGCGCGTTCGACCCCCTCTTGTACTCCACGCGGAAGGACATCGGGCTGAGCACGCTGTGGGACAACTCCGCTATCTGTGACAACAACACTGACCTGGAACCTGACGTGTCGCTGAAACATGGCGGGCGCGTTCGACCCCCTCTTGTACTCCACGCGGAAGGACATCGGGCTGAGCACGCTGTGGGACAACTCCTCTATCTGTGACAACAACACTGACCTGGAACCTGACGTGTCGCTGAAACATGGCGGGCGCGTTCGACCCCCTCTTGTACTCCACGCGGAAGGACATCGGGCTGAGCACGCTGTGGGACAACTCCTCTATTTGTGACAACAACACTGACCTGGAACCTGACGTGTCGCTGAAACATGGCGGGCGCGTTCGACCCCCTCTTGTACTCCACGCGGAAGGACATCGGGCTGAGCACGCTGTGGGACAACTCCTCTATCTGTGACAACAACACTGACCTGGAACCTGACGTGTCGCTGAAACATGGCGGGCGCGTTCGACCCCCTCTTGTACTCCACGCGAAAGGACATCGGGCTGAGCACGCTGTGGGACAACTCCGCTATCTGTGACAACAACGAATGAGTTCTTGATATGATTCAATAATTACATGAGGTTTTTGCTCAGCAGTGGGACAGTGA
Organism: Coleophora flavipennella; assembly: GCA_947284805.1. Lineage (NCBI taxonomy): Eukaryota > Metazoa > Arthropoda > Insecta > Lepidoptera > Coleophoridae > Coleophora > Coleophora flavipennella. The sequence goes on from OX369253.1 coordinate 5,480,085, forward strand.
GGAGCATAAAAAAACCGGCCAAGTGCGAGTCAGAACCGCACACACATAGAGTTTCGTACTATCATACTAGATGGCGCTAGCTTCTTCACGTTTAAAAAAAACGTTTTTTGTATGGAGACCCCCCTTATTTTTTCACTTTATCTAATTTTTAGTATTTGTTAAAATAGCGGCAACAGAAATACATCATCTGGGAAAATTTCAACTGTCTAGCTATCACGGTTCATGAAATACAGCCTGGTGACAGACAGACGGACGGACAGCGAAGTCTTAGTAATAGGGTCCCGTTTTTAACCTTTGTGTACGCAACCCTAAAAACGGCCAAGTGCGAGTCGGACTCGCGCACTGGGGGTTCCGTACCAAAACACATTTGCCAAAATTATATTTGAGAAAAGTACTTTAAAAAAAGTACACACCTTGGCCACAACTAGGCATTAATGGACTTACGTATGTGTGTACGCCTGGACTCACATTTACACGTTCGTCCATCAATGTCTCTTTTGCTGGCCGCTGCAGTAATTTACTAACACAAGCCTTGGCCACAACTAAGCATTGATGGACTTTATGGACTTCCGTATGTGTGTGGCCTACATTTACACGTCCGTCCATCAATGCCTGTTTTGCTGGCCGCTGCAGTAATTTACTAATACAAGCCTTGGCCACAACTAGGCATTGATGGACGAACGTGTACTAAATGTAGGCCACACACATACGTAAGTCCATCAATGCCAATGGTCAAGGCTTGTATAGTACTATTTATGGGATGTAACTACACATTGATAATAAGGATGATGAATGCTAGTCATATGATTTACTTTTATATCATCTGTCAAAAACGACATTTTGTTCAAAAAATGTTTGACATACCTAGGAGTGACGTCATAGTTTTTCAGCGTCATTTATGTACTCATTTTGTGATTTTGGTGAATTAAAAATCGAAGACTTGATGGAAAACAAAACGAGTAAGGTTTTCCGAAGTTTGAGTAGGAGGGCAATTAAGTGATCAAGAGTTCATAATTTATTTCTGATGCTGTCGTCATCCCTAATTGTATGTCAATGGTGTCGAATCGGTGTAACACGATTTAGCTTATTTGACAGCACCAAACTAAATTTCATCATTCTGTTCTTGTCTTTTCGATACAGTAAGGAAAAGAAAAAAGGCGTAAAAGTTTAGTGTAACATCGAATCGGTACATTCCTACAAATGTCATTGACCTCTTCAGTGCCTTCTCATTGTCCTGTGTATTAGGCCAGTGCTCCTTCCAAGTGCCCAAAGGTCATGGACCCTAAGGTAATTCAGCATATACACCATTAGTATACTCACACTAAGAAAGGCGTGAATAAGGTCTGCCTTTACAGTTGCCAAGGGTTTGCCCTTCACAAGAGCAGTGAACGTCTCCTCCTTGTCAGCGGACAGCAGCAGCGAGCCGAACCACGACCTCTTGGTGAGCTCCGGCGAGGTCTCTGGAGTCAGCTGGACCTCCTCTGGGGACGCTGTGAACAAAAGTATAGGGTTATGGGCTTCGAATATAGATTGACATAATATTGACTGTACTAGTGGTCCTGTGGTTAGTGTTCCTGCCTACTGGGCCGAGGTTTGTGGGTGCGATCTCCATATCATGAACAGATTTGTTTCCTCTGTGTCTGAGTGTTTAATATTTATTATTGTTTTCGAATATAAAATCACTTGGCACGAGGCGAAGTGGCAGGAGCACCTTCAGCGGAATCACAGTCGGCTGGAGTTCATTGCGACGGGGAGAGAAAGCGTCGGACTATCTGGGCATTGACGAGGCGGACTGCTTTCTGCATTGCTGCAATTATTGATCGGCCTCCGAGATCCAGCTGCCTTAGTGACGTTCAAGGTCGGCTGAAATTAACCCTTTCACGGATAGGGATGATTTCGGTGGATTCCGCTTGCCACATATCAGTAACCTCGTGCGCCAGGGCCAGGTACAAGTCCTTTTATCGGCATCAGCTTGCACGAGGTTTTCATCGTATGGGATAGTGACATCCACCAAAAACACCCTTGACTGCGCCCGATCCATCAAGACGATATCAGGCTTATTCGAAGGAATAGTCCTGTCCGTGATGATGGGTCGGTCCCAGTAGAGCTTGGCGCGGTCGTTCTCGAGAACCGGCTCCGGCGTGTACTTGTAATACGGCAACCGCCGAGATATGAGGCCATACTTTAGAGCGATCTCTTGGTGTAGGATCCTGGCTGCTTGGTTATGCCTGTGCAAATACTCAGTGTTGTTAATGAAGAATGTGGACCAATCATTTAACTTTATATTTTGAATTTAAAATGTTTTTTTTTTCCATATATTATGACCTGTAATTTATTATTATTAATAAAAAGATCTAAGTCTATGTCTAATAAAAGACAATATATATTCTCCATTTCGACGTTTAAAATATGTATTCAGCGAGTAATTATTTTTAATTGATGACAGCACTAGGTAAGTAGGGGGATCCCCTTAATAGTAGCAACTAGCAATGCGTCTGTGCTGCCACCGAGCGGGACGTCTGTTCTGCTCTCTCTCTCTCTCACACTATACTGCGGCCGTCCAGAGAATGCCGATTTGACATAATCTAGTATGACGTAACTAGTGATGTGCCCATAGCAATCCATAGTAAATACTATGTACCTATCATGTCGATGTAATATATAACGAAATAAAAAAGCCATTTCCAAAATATTGTTGCCAAACCCGAGGTTATAGTGTACTTTGTGGACCGTCCATTTTAGGGGTGGTAATAGGTGAAGGGGGTGGAAAATAAGAACAATTGTGTGGCGGGAAACTAATTATTCGTCAAATTTAGCCAAATTTGTTGTATTGCGGTTGAATATTTAAATTATTTCCTTGTAATCGAAGTGAAAAGCAGAGTGTAAAACTCATGAAACCCATTTTACCCTCGACGTGACTATCCACCCTCGCCGTACACAGTTGGCACTGTTGGCTAAATAAACGTCTCGGGTAAAATGGCTTGTTTTATGCTCTTGTTGTACAATCTACTATTGTTATGACTTAAACATGTGCCTATTGTGCCTGAAATTTTTTTGGTTGATTGATTTGACTTCAAGAAATAATTGTTTGTGTGGTAATGAATACATAATACTACGCACGGTAGGTATGAATGAAAGTTTTCACTGATTCACTGATAAAATAAAAGTTACCATACCTTTCTGCAAACAGTTCGGCAGCAGCTACCGTACGGTTGAAGTTCGCCAACTCGTAGCATACGACCATATTCAGATACTCTTCGTTAGAATATGCGTAAGGCATTATCACATTAGGTAGCACAGAGACGAAAATCGATAATGCGAAACCGAGACCGGAACTCAATCACAAGCACGTGCGTAAGCGCCTGGCGCGTTTACACGACTAATAGTTGACAAATATAGAGTTGACAACATCGGCGCGCGCCGACTGCCGACACAGGTCACGCGACTCACGCGGGCGGCGCCTTTGGTTTACCCGCCCGCCACCGCAGTATCAGATAGGCGTTCATACATTGTTGTAGTAGAAGTTTGTGTGAGTGGAAGGCATTATTCAGAAGGGAATTATTATTTAAAAAAAAAATAATATTATGTCGATTATGTTTTCTGCAAAGATAGTTTATAATTACAATGTTTTTCTTATTTCTTATGACTTACTCTATCATGTGATAAAAGGATGCTAGCTAATAAATTAACACCTTATACATACACGGTCGAATTGAGAAACCTCCTCCTTTTTTTAAGTCAGTTAAAAAAGATGTTTCTTTCATGTTTTTCGACATTAGAAACTAAAGATCAATTTGTTAACAATTTATAAGATTAATCAAATGTAATCTTAGCCACGAGACTGACCTTGCATCTTGCGCCGGTGGAACCGTGGCGAGCCGAGGAAGGAGTTTTTAATAGTAGCGAGTCGCGCGCGCCAGGGAGCCGCGGGGGCGCCCACGCTGCTGCCCGGGGGGACGCCTGGAAGGTAAACAGATAAACATTGACTCAACACTATAATATAATTACAGACGTAGAAAAATGTTACAAAGAAATTTCATCATCATAATCATATCAGCTCGTAAAACAGATGGCCGTTGGGGTAGTTAAGTTCTCGAGTGGCGACCGCGCACCGGAAAACGTAGCGTAGCAGGCCTCCCACGCGGTGGACCGACGATTTGGTGAAGATCGCGGGAAGCCGATGGATGCGGGCAGCGTAGGACTGATCGTCGTGTAAATCCTTGGTGGACGCCTTTGTCAAGCAGTGAACGTCGATGAATCATATCAGCCGAAGGACGTCCACTGCTAGACAAAAGTCAAGGATATCCACGACAACCGGTCCTGCGCTGCCCGCATCCAGCGGCTTCCCGCAACGTTCACCAGGTCGTGGGTACGTTTTCCGATGCGAGGTCGCCACTCGAGAACTTCACTTTTCCCACTTTCTACGAGCTATATGAGAAAAATACCTACAGCGTTGATATTGGTCACTCCGTCTAGTGAACAGTGTAATCTTAAATCTTTTTGCATTGGTAGTTGAATGAAATCCTACCAATATTATAAACGCGAAAGTTTGTAAGTATGTATGGATGTATGTTTGTTACTCTTTCACGCAAAAACTACTGAACGCATCTGGCTGAAATTTAGTACTACGCAACTGGCGTACTGCGCAACCTCGTTAAGTCATAGAAACGTTGTCCATGCGGGTGAAGTCGCGGGAAACAGCTAGTCTTTTATAGCACTAAGATAGAAAAAGAATTATTTTTTTATGGAAATGGATGTTTTAGTGTAATGTGTTTTCGATAAAAAAGCAAAATAAACGTTAAGAGATGTATTCTTACAGTTCAGTAAGTAGTATTTTCTTTATTACATTTTTAGGGTTCGGTACCTCAAAAGAAAAAAACAGAGCCCTTATAGGATCACTTTGTTGTCCGTCCGTCCGTCCGCCTGTCTGTCTGTCAAAAACCTTTATCTTGAGAACGCGTGAAGGTATCGAGTTAAAAGTAAAACCATATACCTACTCCGGTCTATATACAGTCCCTTGAAGCTGTGAAAAAAACAAACTTCTAAGTCAACGTAAAAAAAAAATACGGCCGTTTATGCCGCAAAAAAGCGTTTATTTCGACACTCTGAAGGGAATCTAAATTCATAAGGTATTTTCCGCTGACCTAGAACTATGAAATTTGGCAAGTAATACGGTGTTATACTACAAGTATAGGAAAAAGTCTGAAAACTATACATTTGATCTTTGCTAATATTATAAATGTGATAATGTGTTTGTTTGTTTGTTTGTTACCTTTTCACGCTTCAACACCTCAATCAATCTTGACGAAATTTGGCATGGAGATAGCCTGTGTCACGGGAAAGGACATAGGCTACTTTTTATCCCGGATGCAGTTCCTGAAGAAACTATAAAAAACATTTTTTGGGTGATCTTTTTAACATCGCCATTGCTTGCGGCTCGCGCACCACTCACCCTTCAAAGACAATCATAAAAACGATGTTCACGCGAGCGAAGCCGCGGGCAAAAGCTAGTTAAATCATAAAAAATATAATCTTTATTTAAAGTACGTAATCAATCCTTGGGGGAGACCTATGTCCAGCAGTGGACGTCCATCGGCTGATATGATGAATCAATTATGCAAGGAACGGCGCGGGCGGTCCAAATTTTGAATCGAGTTAACCGTCTCTTGTGTGGTATCCTATGAAAGGGCTTCATTGGCACAAGCTTAAATAGATTTTTAATTATTTTTATGATGTATACCTGGTATGCCTTTTAAGTTCTGTCGTTTCCATATTTACCGTCAATTTTGAATTTGGAACTGTTCTATATTCAAATGTGTTTAAATTTTGAATCTCAAAACAGTTGAATGTATTAGGATTAATGCTATTGTTTAGTCACAGCGTCGATTGGAATCTGTCAGGTTACGTACGAAAATGAATCTTTCTAAGGAAAAAGTTCGTGCAATATTTTTCTACAACTTTAGAAGAGGCCTGACACAGCTTCAGTGTTTTGAAGAGCTAACATCTGTGTTCAGTGATGAAGCCTCATGTCTACGGACTGTCGAACGCTGGTATTTAGAATTCCAGCGTGGATATACTAGTGTTAGTGACAAATCTCGCGAAGGACGCCCAAAATCCGCCTTCACTAAAGATAACATCATTGCTGTGAGACAACCAATTCTCGAAGATCGTCATGTGACGTATCGAGAGATAGAAGCTTTATTAGGCATCTCAGGGACAACCATTCAGAAGATCTTGCATGAAGCGCTTGGTGTGAGAAAGCTAGTTTGCCGTTGGATACCGCATCTGCTTTCCGACGATCACAAGGCGGCCCGCGTCAGATGGTGTAAGAAAACTCTGTTAAGGTTCAACAGAGGAGAGTCAAATCACGTCTACGACATCTTCAGTGGTGACGAATCTTGGGTCTATGCCTACGATCCTGATTCCAAACAACAATCTACAATCTGGGTCTTTCAAGACGAGCCAAAGCCGACTAAAGTTGTTCGTTCTCGAAGCACTTCAAAGAAGATGGTGGCCACGTTCGTTGGAAAAACCGGCCATGTTGCGACTATTGCACTTGAAGATCGTAGAACGGTTAACGCAGAGTGGTATGCCACAGTTTGTTTACCACAAGTCATCGCCGAACTTCGAAAATCTAACTCAAAGCGACGCATCATCCTGCACCACAACAACGCAAGCTCACACAGCGCTCGTCAAACGATTGAGTATTTGAAGCAGGAAAAAGTAGAAGTTCTTGACCATCCTTCATACAGTGTTGACCTAAGCCCTAACAATTTCTTTACATTTCCTAAAATTAAGAAAAGCCTTCGTGGTCAAAGGTTCCAGTCCGGTGAAGAAGCAGTCGACGCTTTCAAGTCAGCCATTTTGAACACCCCCACTTTAGAGTGGAACAAATGTTATAATAACTGGTTTGAGCGAATGGAAAAGTGTATTAAGCTACGTGGTGAATACTTTGAAAAACAATAAAAAGTACTATAAGGTTCTAGTTGTGTTTTTTTCTTCAAACGACAAAACTTAAAAGGCAGCCCTCGTAGTTATCGATTTATGACGAAGAATGAAAAAAAATCGTTGCCCTTTTTATATGTATATGTGGGTATCTAATAAGTTTGGTGTATGTAGGTAGATACTATCTACTAGAATAGTATCTACCTACTAGATAGTACCCCTAACAGTTTGCACTGTTATGATTTATAATATGTACCTACAAAGGTCATTGAGCAAAATCTGACCCGGTTAACTAAAGTTATCCTACAAAAACCAAATTAGTTTTAAATTGTATTAACCCACATTTCATTACAAATATTTTTTTCTTTTTTAAACCATGGGAATAAAATGTAAAAAAAATATATAAATGCGTAAATAAAACAATTTTAGTGAAGCACAAATCGATGGAGCCTCTTGCTAGTGAAAAGCAAAGTTGAAAAAATCGATGGAGCCTCTTGCTAGGGAGGAGCAGAGTTGAAAAAATAGATGGAGCCTCTTGCTAGTGAAAAGTAGAGTTGTACAAATCGATGGAGCCTCTTGCTAGTAAAGACCAGAGTTGAAAAAATCGATGCAGCCTCTTGTAAATGAAGAGCAGAGTAAAAAGAAGTGATGGAGCCTCTTGCTAGTGAAGACCAGGGTTAAAAAAATCGATGAAGCCTCTTGCTAGTGAAAAGCAGAGTTGAAAAAATGGATGAAGCCGCTTGCTAGTGAAGACCAGAAATAAAAAAATCGATGGAGCCTATTGCTAGTGAAAAGCAGAGTTGTACAAATCGATGGAGCCTCTTGCTAGTAAAGACCAGAGTTGAAAAAATCGATGCAGCCTCTTGTAAATGAAGAGCAGAGTAAAAAGAAGTGATGGAGCCTCTTGCTAGTAAAGACCAGAGTTGAAAAAATCGATGGAACCTCTTGTTAATGAAAAGCAGAGTTAAAAAAATCGATGGAGCCTCTTGCTAGTAGAGTACGGCGTTGACAAAATAAATGGAGCCTCTTGCTAGTGAAGAGCAGAGTTGAAAAAAAAGATGGAGCCTCTTGCTAGTAAAAAGCAGAGTTGAAAAAATCGATGAAGCTTCTTGTTGATGGACAGCAGAGTGAAAAAAAGCGATGGCGCCTCTTGCTAGTGAAGAGCAGAGTTTAAAAAATCGATGAAGCCTCTTGCTAGGGAGGAGCAGAAATGAAAAAATAGATGGAGCCTCTTTTTTTTCAACTCTGCTCTTCACTAGCAAGAGGCTCCATTTATTTTGTCAACTCCGTACTCTACTAGCAAGAGGCTCCATCGATTTTTTTAACTCTGCTTTTCACTAGCAAGAGGCTTCATCGATTTTTTTAACTCTGGTCTTCACTAGCAAGAGGCTCCATCACTTTTTTTTACTCTGCTCTTCATTTACAAGAGGCTGCATCGATTTTTTCAACTCTGCTCTTCACTAGCAAGAGGCTTCATCCATTTTTTCAACTTTGCTTTTCACTAGCAAGAGGCTCCATCGATTTGTACAACTCTGCTTTTCACTAGCAATAGGCTCCATCTATTTTTTTTACCTCAAGAACGTTTAAGGACGTTCTGTCACGTTGCTAACACGAAAGTTTTAACCTCAATATTATATTTTTCTTTTTTAAGCTTTTGGCTTGAATCCCATTAACTACGTTAATGCGACATATATATTCGTGAACTAGAGACGTTTATCTAAACATCCTACCTAATTTTTTTTCTGTAGGCCGTGGGTATAGGTTTCATACTATGCTGCCCAATGACCTTTGTACGGTACCCCCGGTGGGCGAGTCCATCTCGCACTTGTCCAGTTTTTTAAATTATACTGAACTATGCATCCAAGGAGTGTGCATACTTTATTCGTCTCATCCATTGACGTAAAAAATGTTTTCACGTCATCCTAAATCCAAACTTTGACCTTATCGATGACAATAGGGGATCGGACTGCTGGTCATTTGAGTTACTTTTTATGATCTGCCAAAAACGAAATTTTGTTCTAAAAATGTTTGAAATACTCACAAGTGACGTCATAGATTTTTGGCGTCATTGACGGACTTATTTTGTGAATTTGATCAATTAAAAATTGAAGACGTCATGGAAAAACAAAACAAGTAAGGTTTTTTGAAACTTCCGATCCCCTATTGTATACTGGACTAGTTACACAAATGTGTACAGCTAATCTGTAACTTCATCATATCAGCTCATATACGTCCCCACCGAGGGGCTCGAGCCTACCCTGAATTAGGCAATCGGGCTTTAGTCGACCACGCGGGCCCAGTGGGGGTTGGTCGACTTCACACACAACCTTCGAGTTTCTTCGCAGGCGTGTGCAGGTTTCCTCACGATGTTTTCCTTCACCGTTAACAATCTGTAACTTAATATTTCTAAATAAATTATTAATACACTTACTGGTCATGGTGCCCAATGCTGGGAAAAGTGCGGATTGGGGGGGACTCTGCGCCAACGGGGGTCCGGGCAGCGACGACCGCTCTCGCACTAAAATATAACAGTACATAAATATAAACCCCGTGTCTTCGTGTCACGCTATAACTTGAGAACGGCTGGAGCGATTTCGCAATTTGTTTTTTGTTGAGTTCTTTATTGTTAGGAGAAGATTCATAGGTATGGTAGGGTAGGGTTGGATAGGGTAGGGTAGTGTAGTGTAGTGAAAGGTGGAACGAAGTTCGCCGGGACAGCTAGTATAACTATAAAATAGAGGTCAATAATACTCTTACCAATTTAATTAAAAAATAAAATATCAAGGGATCAAGACACAAATCTAATGACACCTCACACACCAAAATCCATCAACACGTTTAGGCTACAGGTGCAGCCAAAGAGACAGACAACATATATATATATATATATATATATATATATATATATATATATATATATATATACATGATGTAGGATTCGTTAACGGGGGCTTCTTATCATACTGAACAACTTTATCCAAGAGATCCATAGTCAATACGAAAAAAAAATAAACTTTTCATACAAATCGATCAGCTGATCGATCAATTTTGTGCATTTTTGTGGAGTCGATTTTTTCTTTTGAGAATTTGAATTGACTACGGGTTCCTTGGGGACCTTTGTTCAGTATGATGAGTGGAAGCTCCAAATAGAGGGTCCTACCTCAATTTTCTTGCATCCTGTACCCCGAAAACATTACTTTCTTATAGGGATGCATCGATACGCCTTTTTGCCGATACGATACCGATACCGATACTCTTATAAAAATATCGGCGATACCGATACGCTTATTGAATTCAAAAAGGAATGTTGAATAAATAAAACACAATTAATTAATAATTTTAGTAATCAAAATTAACATTTATAAGATTTTTATTTAAAAAACAAAGCATTCTTAAGTTTTGCGGGCAAAGGCGATTTCGCAAGTCTGTTTGAATAAGACCTGCGGTGGAAAATAGTCTCTCAGATGCGACAGATGCCTCGTTTGCAACGAAATAGATGGGACAACACGCGCGTTTACATTACATTTTTAAAGCGCGAAATTTGAAAAGTATCGTTGAATCTGCCATAAAAATATCGCCGATACCGATATATCGGCAAACCCGAAGTATCGCCGATATATCGGTATCGGTATCGGATGCATCCCTACTTTCTTACTTGGACAAGTCGGGTAAAAAGCATAAAAAATAGCTATTATTGTGTAGTTCAATCAAACATGCTATTTAAAGGATAATCGGCGGTGGCCTCACCACCTTAATTTCAAACACCAAGGGCGAATTCCACTTAAGACAGTCATTAGGTGATAACAAAATACATAAGGATTAGGGACAACAAAATATGTCTGGAGAGACCTTTTTTATGGAGCGTAGTGTTTTTAGGCTTTCGTAGTCAAACTAGAAACGCTAAATTATCGCCATGTAAGACTGTCTGTACGTCGATAAGTCACAGCCATTTTAAACAAAGATGTTCAAAGTTCGATTGGCAACGGCCTACCGGAAGACGCAGCGTAGGAAAGTCTCCCACTCGTCGGACCGACGACCTGGTGAAGATCACGGGAATTCGGACACGCAGGACGGGGCGTTGTGGAAATCCTTGGGGGAGGCCTATGTCCAGCGGTGGACGTCTTTCGGCTGATATGATGATGACTCAAGTAGGTACCTCGGTGTGCTTGCGACGGGCTGTGGGGGCGATGCGCGACGGGGCCTATTACAGGCGACTCGTTAATTATGAGCACCGCTTCGCCTGGCTCGCCGGCTGCAAATAAAATCATTATAAGTATAATAACACGCCTGCGCAGAAACTAGAAGGTTGTGTGTGAAGTCGACCAACCCGCACTGGGCCCGCGTGGTCGACTAAGGCCCGATCGCCCTAATTCAGGGTAGGCTCGAGCCCCTCGGTGGGGACGTAATATGAGCTGATGATGATGATAATAACACCCTGTAATAATTAATGGGCTTAAGGTACGTTCGGGGAATCAGCTGCAGTACACCAGGGTTGGCATGATTAAATCATGATTTAAATCACGATTTAAATCAAATGATTTTTTTAATAAAAATCAATGATTTAATCAATTCTCTTTATTATCATAATTCAATGGTTAAAAATCAATCAATGTTGTTGTAAACATCGTTATTATAGTACTTAAACAAATAAACCAGTTTTCCTGCCTTTTCGGTTCCCAGTCGGTTCCTTAACTTAGTATGTACAATTCCAAAGGTGGAAAAAACCCTTTCCACTGGAGCTGAAGAAGCTATCGCGCCAAACAATTGCTTAATCATTGGATATATTTTTGATTGTTCCTCTTCAGAGAATTTTTTTTTTTGTGATAACCACCACTCCCTTGGTGTCACGTTGTTTACCACCTCTTGTGTAAACATAATATTTTTAAACGGTTTTGATTGTGATTTCAGTTTTACTATTAATGGTAGCAAAACCGTTTACTAAACACCGCGCGGGGAATTCCCTTTTTCTCTGAAACTAAAGAGCGCGTTCCGTTTTACGCAAAACTTTTGTAAAACTATGATAAACGAAAAAATAAAAAAAAATGGATTTTATTAGAATTTTTTCAATAAGTCGCGATATAAACGATTTTTTCAAAAAAACATGATTTTTTCCAACCCTGCAGTACACCCGAACCCTATTGGCGATTGATGCCGGGGTACCTCAGGGATCTGTTCTTTCCGCAACACTATTTCTGCTTCACATAAACGATCTGCTGAAACCCGGTATAATTGGTTATGCAGACGATAGCACGGTTGTAGAAAGATACCTGTCCAGTGCACGAGCTAACAGCGCTGATACGCTGTTTCTAAGAGAGGCAATGATAGAGCGCATAAACCTATCACTTCAGGCAGTGTCTGAATGGGGTGATTCCAACCTCGTAAGGTTTAATGCCTCTAAAACACAGGCGTGTCTTTTTTCCGCCAAAAGGAGTCCATTCACCTTGACTCCAACTCTCCGGAATGAACCGATTCAGATATCTGACCACCTGGAACTCCTCGGCGTGGATTTAACACCCAATCTTAACTTCGGTCGTTACATTGAGTCCAAGGCAAAAGTTGCTGCAATGAAGCTGGGCATTCTCTCTAAAGTGAGACGGTACTTCACACCTGGACAGCTGCTTACCTTGTATCAAGCACAGGTCCGCTCATGTATGGAGTACTGTTCACACTTATGGGATGGATCAGCCCGCTATCAGCTGGATACCTTGGACGCCATCGACCGACGCGCACGGAGACTCATTGGTGACGACGAGCTTGTGAATGGCTGTTGGGGCAGTAAAGTTCTCGAGTGGCAACCACGCACCGGAAAACGTACCATAGGCAGGCCTCCCACTCGGTGGACCGATGATCTGGTGAAGGTCGCGGGAAGCCGCTGGACGCGGTTAGCGCAGAACCGGTCGTCATGCAAATCCTTGGGGGAGGCCTATGTCCAGAGCAGTAAGGACGTCCTTCGGCTGATATGATGATGATTATTTTTTTACTTTAGAATTTTTTATTGATTTTAATCACTTTCACTGCTGGACAAAGTTTCTTTTAGAATCGTCGCCTACATTAATGATAAAAGACTGAAAAGATACGCGCGACCCCGTGCGGGTGTAACGTCGGCGGTGCCGCGGTTGTACTCAGGGCGGCCTCTTTGTCGCCAATTAAGGGGTAAGCGGGCTTGCCAAGATTCCCCAAAGCAATGGGGAACTGGCTATCTCATCTTTAAGCCGGAATGTTGTTAGCAGTGATGTTTGCCGGCAAGATGGTGGTAGATAGCCAGGCGGGTTTAGAAAATGCCCTTCCACCAACCAAAAAGTATGGCTAACCTTCCCGTATTTGGGAAGAGACCAGTGCCTCAATGGTGGGGACTTTCCCGTGCCCCAGTAGTGGGGACTTTAAAGGTGGTTAACGAAGTTCAACCAACGTTTTCGTATAAAGTGGTGATGATGATACTCACTGATGTTGAGGCTAATCGTAGGTCCCGTGGAGTTGGCTCTCTGGTGATGGTGCTCTCTGACTGATGGTGATGCTGCAAAATACAATATGTTAAAACTTGATTCCAAACATTATACCATCAAGTGAGATGATACCAAGGGCTTATGAATTGTTGAAAAACAAAGATACAAAATGTTTTTTTGAAGCTAATAATAGTTTAAATGGTTCAAACCTATTCATTTGAAGTCAACAGGAACATACGTTTTTTTTATAAAACGTCTGCCTGTGTAGGGTAACACAATTCGCAAACCAAAGGAAAACATCAAAGGAAACATCGTGAGGATACCGGCACATCTGATTTCAGATGTGTATTAAGTTCGCGTTGCACATTAAGGCCCAGTGGTACCTAAAAATCAACTTAAAGAGGTTTTTAGAATTCATTTTCGAAGTAAATTAACAGTAAATTTAAATTCTAGGAAAACATATTGGTATTATTGAGAATAGTTACGAGGGACTATATCGACTGGAAACACGATTTAGTAAAGTTGGCCCGATAGAATAATTTCGCAAAGGTACCTCTTCTCGAGCCATTTTATCGTCGATTTTCGGTTTTATTCTTAAAATAAGTAATTTGATAAAATGATTTATTCACTGAAATAAAGTTCATAGGTGACTGAAGGGAAAACATCGAATGGATTTTTATTTAAGATAAATATGATGAAAATAAAAATAAAAACAAAATCATCGAAAAAGTGCAAAACTGTGGTTCTTTCCTCTTTACACGTAAAGAAAAAGACTAAGACAGATTTTCAAGTACCAATGCGCCTTAAGTTACTAGAACTGAGTAGTTTAAGATAAGTTAGTGTTGATTTAATTGTGAGAAAGTAGAGAAAGTATGCAGAGCGTGGCTGTACATTTTTTTTTGCGAATGTCATGTTAAGTTTTTTTTTGTTTTTATATCATTCACGTTTGGCTAGCCCGTAAGTGATTTTTATGTTAATCTAATGAATTAATACCTCCTCACTGTACCAATCTCTATGACCACTCCTTTACCCTGCAAGCGATCCGTCTTTGGAATTCCCTTTCCATATCCATTCGACAAGCCCGATCCCTCCATTCTTTTAGAAAACTAGTAAAGGCACATTTTCTCGAGCTCTGATATGAGCGTGTGTTTGTAACAAACAATATACAGGGTGTAAAAAAAATGGCGTAGGAACCGTTAATAGGGGTTCTACTCGTCATACTGAACAACTATCCCCAAGGAACCCATAGTCAATTCTCAAAAAAAAATTTGAACCCTCCATACTAAAATGCAAAAATTGGTCGATCAGCTGATCGTTTTGTATGAAAACAAATTTTTTTTTTTGCGATTTCAGCAAAGTCGTAAAACAAAAGTTGTTCAGTATGATGAGTAGAAGCCCCAGTTAACAGGACCTACACCAGTTTTGTTACACCCTGTATATATATTATTTGTATTTATAAATGTACATATAAATATATATTTATATTCAATAATATAATTGTACATATAATTATTATTTATTATGTAGTACAGTCTTATCCATATAAGTATTTTAACTTTACAAATATAAATTACATGAGTATTGTTTTAGTTGGATACTCGTGCTCTACCAGTTTTTGTGCTTTTGTCTCCAAACACCGGGTGTCTGGAAGAAATCGCTTTGAGTAATAAGACCGCCCAAATTGTACCGCTATAGTACGCTTATAAGATTTTGTTTTAAGTTGTGTTTTTATTGAAATTTTTAAGTTTTAGTTTTTAAGTTTTACATTGTGTTCATTTTTTAATTTTTCGGTACAATAAAGAGTATTTATCTTATCTTAATAATATTCATAATACTTACCTAGCGGGGAGCCGGGGGTAGCGGGCGTGCCCCCCAAAGACGACACTCGATGTGGCGCGTGCCCAGCTGTAAGACACAGATTCGTATTTATTAATAGAGCGTCGGTGGCGTAACGGCTAGGGCCGCTACCTCCTGTCCGAGAGGTCATGGTTCGAATTCTGCCACGTAACAATGTGTTTTCGAATTTCGATTTCATATGTATACATTTATCCGACGCTCTTACGGTGAAGGAAAACATTGTGAGGAAAACACGCCTGCGAAGAAACTCGAAGGTTGTGTGTGAAATCGACCAGCCCGCAATGGGCCCGCGTGATCGACTAAAGCCCGATTTCCCTAATTCAGGGTAAGCTCGAGCCCTTCTGTAGGGACATCATCATGGTCGACTTCACACACAACCTCCGAGTTTCTTCGCAGGTGTTTGCAGGTTTCCTCACGATGTTTTTCTTCACCGTTAAATCAATCGGAAAGTGTGTTACGTAAGTTTCGTGAAACTCATTAGTACATTGGCCGTCCGGATTTGAACCTGTTAACTCTGGTTAGGAGGACCCCGTCGTTACCGGTTGAGCCACCGACGCTTCCAACATATAGGGACATATATGAGCTGATATGTCAATAA
The DNA here is from genome assembly GCA_947284805.1 of Coleophora flavipennella. NCBI lineage: Eukaryota > Metazoa > Arthropoda > Insecta > Lepidoptera > Coleophoridae > Coleophora > Coleophora flavipennella. The sequence goes on from OX369253.1 coordinate 5,495,928, forward strand.
GAATAAGACATACGGAAATACGGAATTACGACATTAATAAGAAGGCTCAAGTCCACCGAAAGGGCCACAATGGAGCGAGCTAAGCTCGGGGTTTTCTTATGTGATTGAATCAGAAATGAGGATATCCGCAGAAGAACCAAGGTAACCGATAAAACTCACAGAATCACTAAACTTATGTGGTATCGGGCGGGGCACATAGCCCGTACAACAGATGCCGCTGGGGTAGTAAAGTTCTCGAATAGCAACCGCGTACCGGAAGTCGTGGCGTACGAAGGATCCCCACTTGGTGGACCGACAACCTGGCCAAGAAGCTGGATGCCGGCAGCGCGAGACCGGTCATCATGGAAATCCTTGAGGGAGGCAATTGTCCGGCAGTGGAAGTCTTTCGGCTGATATAATGATATGAGTAAGAAAGAAGCGAATGTAGAGATGACTGCAAAAACGGAAGAATGAAAGAGAAAAACATGTGACGCCGACGCCAATTGATAACTGGGAACGGGGCAGTGAATGATCAGTCAGTTACGAGAATGCTACAAAATAGTGTTGTCGGGGTTCAGACTGGCCATTATCAGTTTGGTTGGTGGCTTCGACCAATATAAAAGCTATGGACCGGCCTACGTGAACAATGTTTTTGATGCTTACAGAATGAGCGAATTCGCTTATTCGTCTCATTCGATCATTATTTCCCAAATCAGTTGAAGCCCGAAGTGAGTGATTTTTTTATATTATGTGTTCCGACTGACGTCCGAAGTCCATTATGAGAGAGTACCTCGCTCTTGTTCCGCTTGCAGCCGCCAGATGTCGCTACTTATCCATCAAATGACCGCGCAGGAGCGCCCCTTGTGGCAAACCTGTGAACTACTCTTACGACATACGAGCCGCCATGATAGATTTGTGTCATTGTTGCGTCGTTTTTTGTTCCGTGCGCACGCCCGCTAGATAAAGTTTGAAAATTTAGTCCTAACGAATTTTTCGTTTGAACTTTTGAGATTAAAGTAGAAAGTTCAGTTTTTTAATTTATTTTAAATCTAATTGTTGCTTATCCGTAATTTTTCGTCGCGAAAAATGAGTGATGAAAACCACGTGCATCCGGTTTCGCCGCGAAAAAGACCGCGTAGTCCGAGCCCGAGCCCGGGCTCATCGTCATCATCGGAAAGAAGTGAAAGTGAAAGTTCATCGGAGTGCGAAGAAGCTTCAAATGGTGCTAGCAACAGCGCCCTAGGTGCCGGGGTTGACCCCCAGGTCGCCGGGTGCAGTGCTCCACGTGAGTCGGTACCTATAAGCGCGCCTAAACCGAAAATACGTAAACGTGAACGTTTGAACGAGGCCGTACTGTGTAAAAGTTTTGAAGCTCTTTCCAAACAATTGGTAAATCATATCAACAACGTTATGTCTACGAACTACAATCATATGTTAAGTAAAATTTCGTCATCAACGCAAAGCGACACACCCGCACTATCGACGGAAACACCTAAAGTTTTATATGACTCTTTGCACCCTCCTCAAGTTCCGACACCTGTCGGGACTATTGCTGATCTAGACATCGTAATTAAAGAACCTGCAGTACCTAAAGCAAATCCCGACCGCGTTGCTAAAATAGCAAGTATGCAGAGATTTGATTCACCCGACTGGAATGCGGTGCGATATACCGACATTCAAAAGAAATATGTCGCTTACCCTTGTTTCACGGAATTAAAAGTGAACGAGGAATTAAGACGTCTTGAAGATCCATTCGCCCCATTAAGATGGTTTCAGATGGAGCGAAGTTTCGCGGCTTTATCGAATGCATTTTTAGCACAAAATGAGTCGGTCAACTCGGCTTTACAAAAACTTATCGACTGGTCTCCCAGTATCGACGTTCAGTTATCTCCAACTAACCTGTATGAAAAGATGAAGGAATTATTTGGAAACGAGTCTAATTACAAAACGGCTTCTCATGACATTTTTCAAATTATTTGTGGGAAACGAGCTGAAGTTTTGGAACTACGCCGCCGCTCCCTTTTAAAATGTTTAAAAAACAAATACACACGTGAAGACATTGATAAAATTCCCCCCTCGAATGAATACATGTTTAACCCTGAAGCGTTGGGGGCTTATATTCAAAAAATCGGAGGTATAGATAAATTAGAAAAGCAGGGTAATCCACCACAGGCCCCTCGTCCAAAATCACCGGAACCTTCAACTTCCTTCCAGGACAAACCCTTTCGTCCCCGTCCAGGTAAACCAAAGACGGCCGAGAGAAAAGATTCAAACACTCGGCGAAATTATGTCTCATCGGGAAAGAAAAAAGGGGGGGAGGGGCGTAAGGATAAGGGTGGCAGGAAATCAGGAAATAGACATAAATGACTCACAACAAACAAGGTTTTCAGGCGGCTGTCTAAAGCAATATCTAGAAGTATGGAATCAGTTCAATCCACCAAAAGCTATTTTATGTATGATCACGGGGGCTCGAATCCCTTTTACTCAAACACCGCCGCTTGTTCTTCCGACTCCAGAGATAATGTCTCAGTTTCAAACTCCAGTCTCGTCATCAATGAATTCCGAAATCCAAAAGATGCTACAGGACCGTGTCCTAGAACCTGCCCCACCAACTCCTTCTTTTATTTCTCCACTTTTTACCAGAACAAAGAGCAATGGAAAGAATCGAGTAATTTTCAACCTGAAAGCCTTGAACGATTACATGAACCCCAAACATTTTCACCTGTTCCATCATTATCAAATGCCTGCATTTCTCCAACGAGGCGATTGGATGATCAAGATAGACCTCAGCCAGGCCTACTATCATCTGCCCATAAAAGAAGAACACAGACGTTTTCTGCGGGTCAGTTACGACAATCAACTCCTACTGATGACGTGTCTACCGTTTGGACTGGCTGCAGCACCAAAAATGTTTGCCTCGATTACAAATTGGACAGCAGAAGTGCTTCGGACAAAAGGTCTTCGCCTGGTGGTCTACTTGGACGACTATTTGATAGCACACCAATGCAAGGACGCTCTCAACACGCAAGCGGCTGCTGCAGTAAACTTCTTACGCAGTCTGGGTTGGTGCGTCAATCTAGAGAAATCAGTCATCAGGCCGACAAGGTCGATCGAGTATCTTGGTATCAACTGGGACACGGAACACAATACAAAGTCTCTCCCACCAGACAAGGAACGCAAGATTCACAAGAGCCTCCTAACTCGACTGACATCAGGCAGTTGGACCCTCAGACAGGCGCAATGCCTTCTAGGGTATCTCAACTTTGCAACCTTCATCACCCACCGGGGAAGGTTGCATTGCCGCATGTTACAACGTCACAGCACACCCCGGACACTCCATACAAACGAGCGAGAAATGATATACATAATTATAACTGACGTAACTATAGGCAAGAATGCAGGTAGGGTTGAATCACACCGGCGGTATTGGTCACGAAATGTTTGTTAGTTATTTACTGCATGCACACTCAACAGCAACAATCAACAGTTATCTTACATGGATATTGGATAACATTGTTCATTTGTTCTTCAAACACAGGGGTTTTTTTGTCCGTGAAACAATCTCATTTAGCAACCTACAATAATAGTCAATCTCAATCCATAATTCCGAGATCACATTTTATAATATCACACCACTAGATATTTCTATACAACTCATACTTTCACACCATCTAATCAAATTATTTTAAATAAAAAAAACGAACAAAATATCTCACAAGCCACAATAACAAACTGACATCTGACATATGAAAAACATAAAGGAACTACATTTCTAAAAAAAAAAGATACAGCTAGTATGAAGATTCATAGGAACTGATTGTTCTTAGATTTGGTCGTATAATATTGGTGGTCAGCCAATCATGATACGAGGCATGCTGAGACTCCGCGGCTGCCTATTGGCGTCGAGCGGTGAGCGGCGCGCAAAGTAAATATAAGTGACGTTAATCGCGCATGCGTAGTTCGTCCTTTACGTTCGGTAAATAGTTGGTTTTTATTCCGGTGTACGAAATCACAGCGGCGCGCAAAGTGAATATAATTGACGTTTATCGCGCTTGCGTAGCTCGTCCTTTACGTTTGGTACTCAATCTACATCCAATCTGAGTGACGGGGGGGTGAGGTCGAATTTAGAGAGCGGCAGGGAGTGTCCATACTGTACGTTAGTACTAATATATATACTGTGGTCACAGCAAGCTCCTTCGTCAATTCCCTCGCAGAGCCGTGCAATTTCCCGACGACGTTCGCGCAGAACTCCAGTGGTGGCTAGAAAACGTTGCCCAAAAGACGCCGATCCACGCGGAAATGTTACCCACCAATTATGTCATCACGGATGCGTCCGACATTCAGTGGGGAGCGTTAGTAAACAACGAAAAGATACAAGGAGCATGGAATCATCAACAGAAGGGTTGGCACTGCAATGCGAAAGAAATGTACGCAGTGATCGCAGCTATCTCATCGAAAGCGACCACTCTGAAGAACTCCAACGTCCTTCTACAAAGCGACAACAAGACGGTGATATCTTACATCCGAAAAGAAGGCGGCACACGGTCCCCGCTCCTCCTCGAACTGACGAAAGACTTGCTGGCTCTTGTAGACGATCTCAATGTCGTAATACTCCCACACCACCTACCAGGAGTATACAACACCGAAGCCGATCTCCTATCACGCAACCGCATCGGCGGCGAATGGCATCTAAAAAGCGAGGCTACGACAAAGATATTTCAGACCTGGGGAGTTCCAAGCATAGATCTATTCGCCTCACAAACAGCACACGTGGTCCGAACATATGTATCCCTAGACTCGTCAGACTCGAAAGCTTATTATCACAACGCATTCAGCAAATACTGGAATTACGATCTAGCCTGGGTGTTCCCTCCACCAGCACTGCTACCCAGGACCCTGCATCATCTCAACTCAGCGTCAGGTCAGTTCATCATAATTGCACCCAAGTGGACGAAACCCTTCTGGCGCCCAGATTTGAAGAGCCGGGCACTAACACGACCAATGAAGATCAGACGCCTGCAAGAGACCCTAGTAGACACGATATCGGGACTTCCTCCGGCTCATGTCAACAACCTGCAACTGGAAGCTTGGCTCATTTCGGGTGGGACTCATTGACCGAAGACTGGTCACTGCAAGAAAAAGAACTTCTTACATCTTGCTGGCGGCCATCAACGTTAAAAACTTATGCCCCTGTCTGGCGTAAATGGTCCCTCTGGTGTCACAAAAACAATTTAAATTATCACCAGCCTAAACCAACAGATGTAGATATTTAGCGTACTTGTTTCTTACTGAAAAATTAGCTTATCGCACTATCCTTGTGCACAAGTCAGTAATAGCATCCGTTTGCGAGACAATTTCAGATGTCAAAATCTCTTCTAATCATATAGTGAAACACATACTAAAACCAGTGTCGTTAGCCAGATCTATGCCCCCAAAAGTCCCCATATGGGATGCTAGGATTCTAATAAGATACCTTAAAGATACTAGTGTGAATACAAATAGTTTATATGATGTATCTAGACGCACAGCCTCCATCCTTTTGCTGTGTTCAGGTCGAAGGGTTCATGACCTTACTTTACTACATTGTGATGCCCAACATTTTGTAGATAACGATGATTCAATTACCTTACATCCCATGTTCGGATCAAAAACAGACAGCTTGTCCCATCAACAGTCTAGTTGGACTTTGCTCCCTGCTCCGGACCAAAATATAAATCCCCTACTTTGGCTTAGAACTCAAATCACCTTAACTAGAGAACTGAGAGGTACTTTGTCAAATTTATTTATCACAACCAGGGCACCGGTGAGGCCTGCGACGCCAACAATTATTGGCGGTTGGATAAAGCGTCTCTTATCGGAAGCTGGTGTCCAAGCTTCGCCTGGTAGCTTAAGATCAGCAGTGTCTTCTTTAAATTGGTTTGAAAACTATAATATAAATGATATATTGGCCAAAGCAAATTGGCAACATGAATGTACATTCAGAAAATTTTATCGTAGAGATATTAATTTATCAAATCATAATCACGTAGTCGCTGAAAAATCACTATCGCACTACTTCTCTGTTGTTGATTAAAATTTAGTGAACCACTTGGTGTTTTTCTAATTCTCTCCTAATCACATCCACGCCTATATAATAAATCATAACGTTTACTTGAAACTGCACAATCACATTGTTGCTGTCATACAAGCCACCAGGAGATAACAAACACGTCTCTCATAATGGACTTCGGACGTCAGTCGGAACACATAATATACAAATTTTACCTTCCAATAAAATTTTTATTATGTTTCCTTAGTTGTATGTTTCCGAAGTCCAGGTGATGTCTTCCTGGTGCCCTCACATCATTATGGGCCGAACAATGACACAAATCTATCATGGCGGCTTGTATGTCGTAAGAGTAGTTCACAGGTTTGCCACAAGGGGCGCTCCTGCGCGGTCATTTGATGGATAAGTAGCGACATCTGGCGGCTGCAAGCGGAACAAGAGCGAGGTACTCTCTCATAATGGACTTCGGACGTCTAAGGAAACATAATAAAAATTTTATTGGAAGGTAAAATTTGTATATTATTCATACTACATTCTGAGTACTTCTCTAAATGTCATTGTTTATTTTTTGTTTGCGTGTATTTGTTTGTGTGTGTGTTTGTATTTGACTCATTTTTTATGAGATTAATGTATGGATAGGGCCGGTCCATTATATTTGTTCGAGGTGATAGGGCATTTTTTAAGCCGATCCAGCTAGCTACCACCATTTTATCTAAGTACATTTAATCCACACACCACACGACTGAAGTAATACTTAATCACCGTTCGCATAAGGCATTCACCACCTTACTCCCCAAGTCAAGCGTGCGTAAAGTTTTACTTAAAAAAAAATAGATTTTCCCTTGATTGGCCTTCGATGACGTCACCGCCGATTTACAAGGCACGTAAATAGAGATATAAGGATTTTATACATACTAAATAACTAAATTCTATTCATAATCTTCAATTAAAATTAATACTGGGGCCTCTTTTAGTAGTATTTGGGCCTGTGACGTCATTACAACCATTAGAACGTTTTACATTTGAATAATCATAAAAAAACCAATAAACAAAACCCATTCAAATTAGTTTCTTAAAATAGTCTATTTTTCATTAAAAAATATACCTTTTTTAAAAATACTAATAGGCTTTTTACTGCATAAAAATAAATTAAAAAATACTATTCAATAAATAGCATTACTTCTAGAACAGCAAAAACACTTGCTCATTTGAAATATTAAACAATTTTTAATTTAATGTTTATTAAAAACAGCAAATTAGTTCGTTAGAGACTATGCACTTGTGACGTCACTGTGTCAGTAACGCGAACAATAGGGATGACGAATGCTAGTCATCTGATTTACTTTTTATCATCTGTCAAAAACGAAATTTTGTTCTAAAAATGTTTGAAATACCTAGGCGTGACGTCATAGTTTTGCAGCGTCATATTATATGTACTCATTTTGTGATATTGGTGAATTAAAAATCAAGGATTAGCTGGAAAACAAAACGAGTAAGGTTTTCCGAAGTTTAAGTAGGAGTGCAATTTAGTGATCAAGAGTTCATAATTTATTTCTGATGCTGTCGTCATCCCTATTGCAGAACAAACTTTCGTTTTTGACAGTTGATAAAAAGTTACTCAAATGACTAGTAGTAAAATACAATGTTGTAGATGGGACAATATTAACTTACCTGGCGGGCTGGATGGAAGCTGTGGCGAGCTGCGCCCTTCCGCGCGGCGACTTGACGCAGATCTGCAATTTAGTTTATTTTATTAATTTAAGTATATTAATCGCTAAACTTGGTCGTGGTTCGATCCTGTTACGTACTAATGTGTTTTCGAATTTCGATTTTATATGTACGTTTATCCGACGCTCTTATACGGTGAAGGAAAATATAGTGACGGAAACCTGCATACGCCTGCGAAGGAACTTGAAGGTTGTGTGTGAAGTTGACCAACCCGCACTGGGCCCGCGTAGTCGACTAAGGCCCGATCGCCCTAATTCAGGGTAGGCTCGAGCCCCTCGGTTGGGACGTATATGTGCTGATGTGATGAATCGCTAAACTTAAGTGGCAGTGGGCGTGGCGCATAGCTCATAGATGGCCATTGGGGCAGCACAATTCTCGAGTGGCGACCGCGCACCGAAAGATGCAGCGTGGGCATGCTTCCCACACGGTGGATTGATGACCTGGTGAAGGTTGCGGGAAACCGATGGATGCGGGTAGCCTAGAACTGGTCGTCGTGGAAATCTTTGGTACAACAGTGGACTTCTGTCAGCTGATATGATGAAATTATTTTAACAAAAAATAATATGTCACAAAAACTTCAAAAAGCAATGGATCTGCGTCTCACCAAACATTGTTGACGCACTGCTGTGTCTCGACAGCACAAACAGCACTCTGAACGTGTTGTTACATTGAGCTATATGCCGGACGAGGTTCAAGATAAGTATAATCTTTGATAATTATCAGATAAATAATTAACCTATAATTATCGGCTTTGATTTTTATTTATGGTTCTTTATTAATATGTCACAAAAACTTCAAAAAGCAATGGATCTGCGTCTCACCAAACATTGTTGACGCACTGCTGTGTCTCGACAGCACAAACAGCACTCTGAACGTGTTGTTACACTGAGCTATATGCCCGACGAGGTTCAAGATAAGTATAATCTTTGATAATTATCAGATAATTAATTAACCTATAATTATCGGCTTTGATTTTTATTTATGGTACTTTATTTTTTACTAAGAATTAAAATACAAAAATATTATGTAGAAAAAATAACAAAATAACTTGTAAGTTTAATCAAGTTTATTAAGCATGAAGTGTTTTGCTTCTTCGTTCATTATGCGAACGGCCAAGGAGTGGAATTCCCTGACGGCGGCGTTTGTATTCCCCGATTCGTATAATTTAGGAATCTCCAAGACGAGAGTGAATGGGCACTATTTTAGCTTGCTTGTTACATCCTCGGCTGCATCAGGTGAGGTGCAGCCAAACGCACTCAAATTTTGATTAAAAAGAAAATTTCGTTTTTGTGACACGTCATGAAGCGTCAAATCCTGTTCGAATAATAGCAGAACATAGCACGAGGCTAGCGTTCGGTCAAAGGTAACTATAATATTAATGTTTTGTTTGTGCAATTAATTTAATAATTACCAAGATAATTATCAACGTTATAATTATCATTGATAATTATCAAGAGTCAAGACAATTACCAATGATAATTATCACTTCGCACCCTGATGCCCGCTGTGTAAAGTTAACCCACAAACTGCAAGTGTCCAACGTTTGACAGCAAGATTTGAACAGACACTTACCTGAACGTCGATCTCCTCGGCGTGATTGGTGAACCTTCGCTAATCTGTCCAAATTGTGCTGACTGGCCGTTTACCTGCGATCAGAAATAAAACAATTATGCTTCTCCACTCTCACTCTCATAGCTAAGTGCGACTGCAATCAGAATCAAAATAAAACAATTATGCTTCCCCACTCTCACTCTCATAGCTAAATGCGACTGCGATCAGAAATAAATCAATTATGGTTCTCCACTCTCATAGCTTAGTGCGACTGCGATCAGAAATAAATCAATTATGCTTCCCCACTCTCATAGCTTAGTGCGACTGCGATCAGAAATAAAAAAATTAAGCTTCCCCACTCTCATAGCTTAGTGCGACTGCCATCAGAAATAAAACAATTATGCTTCCCCACTCCCATAGCTTAGTGCGACTGCGATAAGAAATAAAACAATTATGCTTCCCCACTCTCATATCTTAGTGCGACTGCGTACAGAAATAAAACAATTATGCTTCCCCACTCTCACTCTCATAGTTAAGTGCGACTGCGATCAGAAATAAAACAATTATCCCTCCAACTCTCATAGCTTAGTGCGACTGTTATCAGAAATAAAACTATTCCCAATCTTTTATTTTTAATGCTTTAGTTACTACAGCTACAGGCTTGCCGCACGAAAACATCACCCTACACAAGTGAGCTAAACGATGTCTTCAATTTCAAAATTCAATAAATTCTTTTTTGCAAACTGCAACTTCAAATGTCAACATAAGGCGTAGAGTTTCTGTCACTGATTTCGTATGAGATTTCCATCCATTCCCTTGGCATCATCGTCACAGGTGAGATGATGCCAAGGGCTTATCAATGGTGGATTGAAAATAATAAAAAATTCGACTTTCGTAAACTGCAAACTTAAGTCACTTTTCATTATCTTAACCGTAGCCTTCAACTTCGGTACACCAAAGTATATATATTAGTACTAACATACAGTATCGACACTTCCTACCGCTCTCTACATTCCGACCTCACCCCCTCGTCACCCGTTTTGATACAGATTGGTTATAGTTTGGTTCTCGAACGTATAGGATCTCACCGTGATGTTTTGCTCCGTCATTTGTTTTTAGAAATGTCATTTCACGACCGTTGTATGCAGTGTCCGGGGTGTGGTACAACCGCACATAGCTGACCTCCCTTAACATCCTCATCCGGCAATAATCAAATGGATTTCGCGGCAAGTCTGAAGCCAGCGTTTCAAATGACAAATTCACAAAAAAAGTGTTTCTTTGCGCCCTTTCACATTGAGTATCTTAAGTTTTCTAAATGTAATTTTGACGAAATGTTCATTTAATGTAGATTTGCATAGTAGTTAATTTTGACGAAATATTGATTTAATGTAGATTTGCATAGATAATTTTGACGAAATGTTTATTTAATGTAGATTTGCATACATAATTTTGACGAAATGTTGATTTAATGTAGATTTGCATTAATAACTTTGACGAAATGTTAATTTAATGTAGATGTGCATTGATACTTTTGACTAAATGTTGATTTAATGTAGATTTGCATACATAATTTTGACGAAATGTTGATCTAATGTAGATTTGCATTAATAACTTTGACGACATGTTAATTTAATGTAGATTTGCATACATAATTTTGACGAAATGTTGAATTATGTAAATTTGTATTGATAACTTTGACGAAATGTTGATTGAATGTAGATTTGCATTGATAACTTTGACGAAATGTTAATTTAATGTAGATGTGCATTGATACTTTTGACAAAATGTTGATTTAATGTAGATTTGCATACATAATTTTGACGAAATGTTGATCTAATGTAGATTTGCATTAATAACTTTGACGAAATGTTAATTTAATGTAGATTTGCATACATAATTTTGACGAAATGTTGAATTATGTAAATTTGTATTGATAACTTTGACGAAATGTTGATTTAATGTAGATTTGCATTGATAACTTTGACGAAATGTTAATTTAATGTAGATGTGCATTGATACTTTTGACTAAATGTTGATTTAATGTAGATTTGCATACATAATTTTGACGAAATGTTGATCTAATGTAGATTTGCATTAATAACTTTGACGAAATGTTAATTTAATGTAGATTTGCATACATAATTTTGACGAAATGTTGATTTAATGTAAATTTGCATTGATAACTTTGAAGAAATGTTAATTAAATGAAGATTTGCATATATAATTTTGACGAAATGTTGATTTAATGTAGATTTCAATTGATTACTTTGACGAAATGTTAATGTAATGTAGATGTGCATTGATACTTTTGACTAAATGTTGATTTAATGTAGATTTGCATACATAATTTTGACGAAATGTTGATTTAATGTAGATTTGCATTAATAACTTTGACGAAATGTTAATTTAATGTAGATTTGCATACATAATTTTGACGAAATGTTGATTTAATGTAAATTTGCATTGATAACTTTGACGAAATGTTAATTTTATGTAGATTTGCATACATAATTTTGACGAAATGTTGATTTAATGTAGATTTAAATTGATAACTGACGAAATGTTGATTTAATGTAGATTTGCATAGATAATTTTGACGAATTGTTGATTTAATGTAGATTTGCATACATAATTTTGACGAAATGTCGATTTAATGTAGATTTGCATTGATACCTTTGACTAAATGTTGATTTAATGTAGATTTGCATTGATAACTTTGACGAAATGTTGATTTAATGTAGATTTGCATTGATACCTTTGACGAAATGTTGATTTAATGTAGATTTGCATACATAATTTTGACGAAATGTTGATTTAATGTAGATTTGCATTGATAACTTTGACTAAATGTTGATTTAATGTAGATTTGCATTGATACCTTTGACTAAATGTTGATTTAATGTAGATTTGCATACATAATTTTGACGAAATGTTGATTTAATGTAGATTTGCATTAATAACACGAAATGTTAATTTAATGTAGATTTGCATTGATACCTTTGACTAAATGTTGATTTAATGTAGATTTGCATACATAATTTTGACGAAATGTTGATTTAATGTAGATTTGCATTAATAACTTTGACGAAATGTTAATTTAATGTAGATTTGCATACATAATTTTGACGAAATGTTGTTTTAATGTAAATTTGCATTGATAACTTTGACGAAATGTTGATTTAATGTAGATTTGCATACATAATTTTGACGAAATGTTGATTTAATGTAGATTTGCATTGATACCTTTGACTAAATGTTGATTTAATGTAGATTTGCATAGATCAAAGGAAAGGAATCCCTTGCCTGCGTTATTGCTTTTCGAATCCTACTATTTGGGGAACTTCAAGGCGAGAGTGAATAGACTAAGTTTGCATGTAACTCGACGCACTCAATCCTTACTAATATTTTAAATGTGAAAATGTGTTTGTTTGTTTGTTACCTTTCTACGCTTCAACGCCTTGACCAATCTTGAGGAAATTTGGCATGCAGGTAGTATACTAGGAGGTAACGACAAATTTGGTAACAATAACGGAAATGGATAAACTTAGGTTGAGAGGATAAATGCCAACCCTCTGATGTTAAATATGTCGGTCTGCTTGCGCAAAGTGGTTACGTTATGTACATATAGCGCCTGAAAAACTAGTTATCGTGAGAAAAAAAACGATAAGGGAAACGGCTGAGTAAGATAGAAATTGAAATGGCATTTATCCTCTCAACCTAAGTTTATCCATATCCGGTATCGTTACCAAATTTGTCATGGCCTCCTAGTCTATAGTCTGTGTCACGGGGAAGAACACAGGCTACATTTTATACCGTAATAAATAGCATAGTCCGATGCATTTAGGAGAGTGAAAAAAATATCTTTTTTTTGGTTAATTTCTTTAAAATCACCACGGAACAATGGAACAACAGTGACTTTTTGCACAGAAATGGTCGAGAGAGTGGGAAATGACATAATTTACTGACATAGTTCCCGAGGGATCTGGAGAACTCATTCCCACGCTCGCGCACGTCCGCGTCGTAACGGAGCAACGGATTGAAGTAATTTTTTGTACACAATATTGGATTGCACTGCATCAAAAATAAATTCTGAGATATGATTTCCTAAATTGTACTCCTCTTAAAGTTTCAAAACACCTTACTTAAAACATACACCACAGACACACACACTTTTTTTTTACTTATAAGGATGTCCAAACACAGAATATCATGTAATCTACCATTACTAAATAAAAAAATGATCATTTATTGTTTTTTTTTTGATCCGGGATAGGGATCTGGAGAAAAATCATGTCCCTTGCGACTCGCGCACCATTCATCCTCAAAGACATACATAAAAACTATGTCCACGCGGGCGATGCCGCGGGCAAAAGTTAGTTGTTTAATAACAAAAAAGATCCCATAGTTTTCTCACCCGGCAAGTGTCGAGTCGTTTCCGCGGCGGGTCGGAGGCCTGCGGCGCGGGGGGGCGCGGCTCGTCGTCGCGCGCCGGCCTCCGCCTCTTGCGCTCCAGTAGTAGGAAGTAGATCACCTTCTCCGTGTTATGGCTGGAAGAGAAACAATATTTTGCAGCAACATCATGGATGGGACCAATAACAATTTAAACTGGCTACTTTTTAGGGTTCCTGGATAAGGAACTCTTAGAGTTTCGCCGTCCGTCTATCAGTCTGTCCGCTTCTTTCTTCGTTCTTTCTACTGGAAAGCTGTAATTTGGCATGGTTATACATATTGTCTTTAGAATTTAATTTTTCCTGTGGGAACGTAAGGATTTTAGATTTTCTCATAGATTTTCCTGTAATCTATGCATTTAACCTCATATACTGTTTTTTTTTTCAAAATGTTAGGTACAGTAGTTTCAGAGATAACGGCCAATTTTCTTGATAACTTCAAAACTATCTTAAATTATTTAAAAAAATACATTGAGATTCTTACAAAAAACCCTTTCACTTGATATTATGTCACACTGTACATTTTAAAAACTTTCTAATTTACCCTCCAAAAGTGGCCCTCATGTTTAAAATCCAATTATATACGTAACACTTTCGTCTTTCGGTCACCCACTTACCCAATTTTAACTCAATCGGTCGAGCAGTTTCCGAGCAAATTGACAGACGGACAGACAGACTGACAACCGAGTGATATACTATAATGGTTCATTTTTATCTTTTGAGATACGGAACCCTAAAATTACATATTTCTAGGTCTAAAGGTCTGAGCTGGGCGTTGACGAGTCAGTCTGTCAGTGAGCAAGGTCAGGACTATTCCTTTTACCCGACTGCACCAGAAGGAGGGTTATGTTTTTCGAGTGTATGTATGTATGTATGTATGTATGCTTATTTATTTCTTTTATTCTTTGGCAAGCTCTGTAGCCAAAACGGCTTGATGGATTTTGGAGTGCGAGGTGTCGTTAGATTCGTCTTGATCCAGTGAGTGACATAGGATACATTTTTGTGGCTTATACACAAATGCTTATATAATTTAAATGTATTTTTTTTATTGTCTAAATGTCATGTTAATATAGTACGTCCGAAAAGGGCAACCTGTTGGAACTAAAAATATATTAAATATAACATCATTGTACACAGTTTCACAATAAAGTTTATCTTATCTTATCTTTAGGCCAAGAAAAGAGGGGTTAAATTTTATGCAGTCAGGATTTTCCTGAAGCTATTGCATCTTATATTGATTGATGTATGAAAGTGTTTGTTTACTTACTGTGAACTAAGGAGTTCTTGAATTAGTTTATCTCTTTGTTTGAAACAGCCTAGACTGCATATTGCCTGGAATAGAAAAAAATAAAATAAGACATCCACCGCGCTAGACATGCCAACAATTTGTGATTGGCTCATAACCACTCAAACACTGATGTGGGATATCACACACTAAAAAACAGAGTGATAAACATCTGGAACATGTTGCCTCAGAATATTCTGAGGCATATTGTTGATGGCCCCTCCATGAATAGTTTCAAAAACAAACTAGACAAATGGTGCAAAGGCAATCCAATTTAGTGCAGCGTACTTTAGCGTGGACTCGGGCTATTTTTTATTTAAAACACTACATAGGCACATCAGCTATAAGCTGCTCGCCTATTTATTTATTCATATCAGACGAAGGACGTCCATTGCTGGACAATCCAATTTAGTGCAGCATACTTTAGCGTGGACTCAGACTATTTTTTACACAAACATAGGCACACCAGCTATAAGCTGCTCGCCTATTTATTTATTCATATCAGCCGAAGGACGTTCATTGCTGGAGAACGGCCTCCCACAAGAATTTCCACATTTCAAAAACAGACTGGACAAATGATGCAGACAATTCAATTTAGTGCAGCGTACTTTAGCGTGGAATTGGACTATTTTTTATTTAAAACACTAACACAGATTTATTCATTCACATCAGCCGAAGGACATCCATTGCTGGAGAAAAGGCTCCCACAAGAATTTCCACGTTTCAAAAACAGACTGGACAAATGATGCAGACAATCCAATTTAGTACAGCGTACTTTAGTGTGGACTCGGACTATTTTTTATTTAAAACACTAACACAGATATAGGCACACCAGCTATAAGCTGCTCGCCTATTTATTCATTCACATCAGCCAAAGGACGTCCATTGCTGGAGAAAGGCCTCCCATAAGAATTTCCACGACAACCGGTTCTGCGCTGCCTGCATCCAGCGGCTTCCCGTGTCCTTCACCGGGGCATAGGTCCACCGAATGGGAGGCCTGCTTACGCTACGTTTTCCGGTGCGCGGCACCACTCGAGAACTTTACTACCCCAGCGGCCATCTGTTCTACGACCAATGTGCCCTGCCCACGGCCACTTTGGTTCTCGTACTCTGTGGATCTCCTCGTTACTGATTCGATTACACAGAGAAATCTCAGGTCCGTATGTCATCACTGGCAACACACACTGGTCGAAGACCTTAGTCTTTAGAACTGCGGTATTTGGGACGTGAAGATATTGCTTGCATATTACAACATACTGATTTTTTTTTTATCCATAATTGGTAAGCCTTTGGCATCATCTCACCCGATCGTAAGTGACGATGATGCCGAAGATGAAAGCAGGCTGACCAAAATTCTCCAACGAAATGAGGAACTGGCTATCTGATCTTCAAGCTGGTACACATCAATGCTAGTATGTTAACTTTGATGTTTGGCGGCAAGATTAGATAAGATGGTGGTAGCTAGCCAGGCTGGCTTAGAATATGCCAGTCCACTTACCAAACCGAGTCTTTCAAAGTTACACTCGCCGGGAATCGAACCTGCGACCTCCTGATGTGAAGCTAATGGACTTAACCATTACGCCACGGAGGCGGTTACATTTATACATGTCTATTTCTGGACACCTCGCCAAAAATAGTGGCTTTTACTTATGGAACTGAACAACATTGCTGAGATTACAATTTTTTACCCCCCATACAAATCGATCAGCTGATTTGTCAGTTTTGTATGGGAAGTCAATACTGTAAGGTCCTTCTGAAGTAACTGTTTCTATTTCTAGACTACTTTTAAGTCTGCAGCAGGTAGATAGATATGATGACGGTAGCTACCTGCAGCACGTCAGGGTCTATGGCATCAGCAGTGCGCAGCACCCGGGTCTGCACGACCTGCATCATTGGCAGCTCCTGCTCCAGCTCGCCCCGACCACCAGCTGTGACCCAGGGGTGTCGCGTTATCTCGGCCAGCTGAAACAAATGTTTCTGTAGTCACCGTGCATCATTAACAACCCTACAGTCAGAGGTGAGATCTATCTTTAATAATATTATAAATGTGATATGTTTATTTGTTCTTATATTGATGAAATTTAAAATGCAGGTAGCCTGTGTCACTGGGAAGGACATAGGCCACTTTTTATCCTGTGAAAATATCATAGTCCGATGCAGTTCCTGAGAGAACTAAAGAAACACTCTTTTTTTAGGGTTCCGTACCCAAATGGTAAAAACGGGACCCTATTACTAAGACTCCGCTGTCCGTCAGTCTGTCTGTCCGTCTGTCACCAGGCTGTATTTCATGAACCGTGATAGCTATACAGTTGAAACTTTCTTAGAGGATGTATTTCTGTTGAACAACAATTAATACTCAAAGTAAAAAAATAAGGGGGTCTCCATACAATAAACGTGTTTTTTTAAGCGTGCAGAAACTAGCGCCATCTAGTATGATGGTATGGAACCCTTTGTGTGCGGTTCTGACTAGCACATGGCCGGTTTTTTTTAACAACGCAATGGAACAATTTGTTGTGATTTTTTGCACAGAGATGGTTGAGGAGGTGGGAAATTACATAATTTACTAATTGGCATATCCTAACATAGTTCCCGAGTGATCTGGGAAAAACTTATTTCCAGCTTGCGCACATCGGCGTCGCAACGGAACAACGGATTGAAGTGTATTTGTATAGAATTGGTTGAGGGGGTGGGAAATGACATAGTCTGCTAATCAGAATAGCCCGATACTATATCTGAGGGATCTGGACAAAACACATGCCCACCCTCGCGAACCACTTGCGGCTCGTGCACCACTCACCCTCAAAAACAGTCATAAAACCGATTTCCACGCGAGCAAAGCCATGGGCAAAAGCTAGTCTGTCATAAACAAAATTTTGTTGTTAAATTGTTTGAAATAGCTAGGCGTGACGTCATTAGCGGGCAAAAGTTAGTAATAATATAAAATAGGGACTGACCGACATCCTTTTCTCCGGGTTGACCTCGATCATGCCTCGCAGCAGCTGCTGGCAGTCCGGTGGCACAAAGTGTGGTACATGGAACACTCCACGCTTCACCTGTAAACACCAAAGAATAAATAAATGATAAATCTTTATTCAATAATATAAAATATGAAAGGTGCACAACAGGGACAAATCACACACGGTCAAATGTCTGCATGGCTTAATGGTGACTCCATTAGCTTTACATTAGGAGATCGCGGATTCAATTTCCGGTGGAGTCAAACTTTGTAAGACTTGGCTTGATTGGTGGAAGGGCTTTTTTAAAGCCCGTCTGCCTAGCTACCACGATCTTACATAAGTATTGCCGCCAAAAATCAATGTTAACAGCATTGATGTGTTCTGGCTTGAAGGTAAGATAGCCTGCTAGATAGTTCCTCATTGCATTGAGGAATCTTGGTAAGCCCGCTCCCATGTTCGGCATCCTCATCACGTACCATCAGATGAGATAATGCTAAGGTCTTACCAATCGTGGAAAAAAAACCTGGCTCCTATGCTATGGGAACCAGAGCCTAATAAAATTTAAATGTATCAATACATTCATATGCATATAGATACTAAACACCAAGACAGAGAGCATACAATCTGTCAGAGAGAATATCTGTTGGTATTCACAGATGACACCAAATTATAGGAAACTTTTTCACTTACGTTGAGGTGAGTTGCAGTCAAACGCACTCAAGTTTTTATTTAAAAAAAACCCACTCATTGTATTTCTTGAAGTTGACCAAAGAGGCTCTACTACAAAGAAACCAATCAGCGCGACGAGCGCTAGACATGACAAGACGACACCCCTGAAGTCTTTCGGCATGGACAAAAACCGAAACACATGCCATGTAGACGATCATATTGATTTTTTCGAAACAAAATGCAATATGCATCACGTCGACAGCAATTTCAAAATAGAACTTTTAATCAATTGCTGTACTCCCAAAATTTTCCGAGAAACCAAATTTGCCCTCACTCCTAAGTTCGAATCCAGTAGCTACTTGGACATTAAGATGAAACTAATGGATTTATACAGAATTAAAATAAGATATCGTGCACTAACAGAATTTTGGGCCTGCGTTAGAGACACTGACGAATCTACGGAAAAATACGCAAACAGGTTAAGGAACCTTAGCTAAGACTGTGGATACGACGACTGCTTACTAGAACGCTAACTACGTGACCGTTTCGCCACGGGACTCAACCACCCTGAACGTGAAACTGATTTAAAACAAAAATGGCCAGATATGCAGTGACTATAGCTGTACAATTAACCCAGTTTTAATTAAGCATTTACACCCAGTGCCAATTTTTGACAAATTACGAAAAACGCTTGCAAATGGAAAATCATGAAAATCTTTTCAAAAATAGATCTTAAGGATGCATATTTATCATCATCATCATCATCATCATCATCATTTTATTTCATGAACAGATAATCTGTGTGCGAAACAATTTTAAAAACTTAAATCTAATAACATAATATTCAATTCCATGTTAACATTTTATAAAACAAATTTAATGTCAAATATAAAGTAAATTAATGTAAAATTTCAATGTCACAATTTTAAAAGTCATCAAAAGAATAACAATTTTTATCCAACAAAACCAATTTTAATTTATTTTTGAAAATGTCAACCCTAGTTTCTGGCTTTAATTCTGTCGGAAGTCTATTAAAGAATGCCACGGATTGATACAGTGGACAATGGTTCACAACATTTAAACATGGCTCGATAACGTGGTGTAAGTCCTTTCTCCTAGTACCCATATGCAAATTCATCATCTCATCGGATTCAAAAACTAATCTGTGTTTTACCAAATCCACTAAAAGAACAAGAATATAGAGACCAGGAACCGTTAATATTTTGTATTTTTTAAAATAGTCCCTACAGGATTCCCACGGGGGAATTCTAGCTATTGTTCTTATAGCCCTCTTTTGGAAAGTAAAAGCTTTTGTCAAATTATACTTATAGCTACTTTCCCAATACTTAATACTATAACGCAACTTTGATTCGATTATGGCAAAGTAAACAGATTTCAACTGTTCCAACGTCAACACATCTCTTAGGCTTCTTAAAGCATAGCAAGCCGAGCTAATTGAACTTTCCAGTATATTTAGTTCTGGTTTTCAATTTAGTAATGAGTCAATTTGTATACCCAAAAATTTTACCGAATTCAGCACCTCTATATACTCATTATTTAAAATCAATCTAAGAGAATCTCGGCTCCTTGCAGTTGACTTAAACAAAATTGCATTGGTTTTTTGTGGATTAAGCATTAGGTCATTAGCTTCAAACCATCTATGGAAAGCTGCTAGAGTCGAATTAACACTGTCATTTAGTTCCTTAATACTAGTTCCTGACAGGATTGCATTTGAGTCATCAGCGAACAACACTAATCAGGCATTTGGAACTTTAGTAGTGACATAATTTGCCAAGTCATTGACAAATATTATAAAGAAAATAGGGCCCAAGATGGAACCCTGCGGTACTCCTCTGGTGATATTAACTAGCTCAGAGGTTTTAATTGTTTCCTTACTATTATTATCAATTGATTTAACCTCTACAAACCGTTTTCTATTTTTGAGATATGATTCTAGTAACTTCAAGATCCTGCCCCTAACACCGTAGTGTTCAAGCTTGTTTAATAGTATACTATGATTAACCATATCAAAAGCTGAACTCAAGTCCAAGAACACCCCAGCAACTTTGAAAATCATTTGAAATAGCCCTAGAATCAAAGAAATATCTAACCTTGTCGACACACAAAAATTGTGAAAGCATATACCGTTACTCCTATGTCGTAACAAGGCCCGGTGGGGAGAAAAGACGCCGCCTTGCAGACCATATGCGCAACAGATTGCCTCCTGAAACCAGTCCTCCTGAGATTCCGGCATTGGCAACTCCTGCACCACTGGCGACACCGCCTGTACAAACTCCTGCTCCTCCTTCCATATCTTCATTGTCACCACCTCCAATACAACAACCTATGCCTACTTCTGTAGCATCTTTACCTCCACTGACATCAGCACGGACAATCACAGGAACAGGCTTCTTAAGTCCAAGCCCGTCCACCCACACCACCCACTATTTGCCACAGTTTGCAGACCTCCTCGAAGACTGATTGAGATGGAATGAAGGGGGGGAGGGGGAAGCGGTTGTAATAACTTCCTTAGTTAACTCCATAGGGATTATCTTACCTTGTCTATTTATATCTATCAGTTAATAAATATATTTTGTCAAGTATGCATTTGGACACTAACACTGAAAGAGGAGAGGAGGGAGTGGAGGCAAAGATTTAAGATTTAACTGGAAGACCTATTGACTGAGCCAAACATCATCGGGGACATAAAAGCAGCCCGACTTCAGTGGCTAAGCTAGCATCCAAAAGAGCATATCTTGGAAAACCCTCTGGGCGCCGCCAAGGTCGACCAAGGTATCGCTGGAAAGATGAAGTCGCCAAAGACCTCAAAGAGTTGGTCAAGCTTGACACAAAATAGGATAGAGTTTTGCACTTTAATGTCGGAGGCCAATATCCACTTCAGGTCACTGAGCCAGCAAAGTAAGTGAGTATGCATTTATTATAGCAGTCTGCCTTAGCCCTAAACAGAAGAGTCAGTCAGTGTCACTATTCTTTGCCTCTCCAGACACTGCACCGCTTGGGTCACAGCTAGGGTTGCCAGAGGTCCAGTTTTCAACTAGACAGTTGAGTTTTCTTTAAGTTTCTCTGGTCAAGAAAATCTTGGTACCTAAACCAGACAAAAGTAGTCATTTTCAGTAAAGGGGTTTGAAAGTTGTTGGCATACGGAGGATCCGCCATTTTGTATTTTTTTCAAAATGGCGTCGCACGATCTAACCTGTGTTTTTGGATAGAGGACCTATAGAAGAACAAAAAATGTCATATAACATTATGGCCTAAAGTGACACCTTACGGAGATAATCTACTATATAAAACAAAAAAACTGAATGTTTGTCCTTTTATAGCTAGAGAACGGCTGCACCGATTCCGATGGGGTTTGTACCAATCGAAAGAAGAGATTACTGAATAAATTATAGGCTACATAAAAATTGAAAAAAAAACTGTTATACTGCGAAGCCGTGAAAAAAGCTACTTGGATATATTTGGTAAAACGTTTACATACTTATATATACATACACATTTTTATGATATAAGCTGCTATAAACCTTGAAAAACGATAAATGGACCCGTGTTGTATGAAAATAACTAGCTTTTGTCCATGGTTTCACTCGCGTGAACATCGTATTTATTTTGGTTTCCCCGGGAACAATGTCGGGCTATCCGCTACTCTTATTAGTAGGTTCTTAGGATTTACCTATTCATATCTAGACTAAGGTTTGTCGTCTTTGAAATTCACTGAGTCACATGAGTCATACTATGGTTGGTAAATACATAGCTTCTATCTGAATTGAGATCATATTTTAATATTATTCCTACTCATAAATTCTTCAAAGAAAGGGATGGCTTAGGTACAGACAATAAATATGTATTTGTACTGGAAATGATATTGATCGACTACTAGTGTATGGATACGTAATAAAATCTTTATTTGATACTACGTATCGCCAATTAATAATATTAAGTCTTGTAATGTAATGTAATGATTTTTGTCCTCCATATAGCTGGATAAACATAATTGTGCAAAATAAGGTTAACAGTATCTTTTAATGAACATATTTTTTTCTAATTGTTCAAGTGCTCATTGGTTTTATTTCACTTTTCCAGTAACAAACAAAAATATGCAAGATAGAATCTCTTATTATAACTATGTATCTTGATAATATGGAACTAAATAAAACTGTATTAACTGACTGTCATATAATATGTATTGTATGATTAATGATGACTGCCATCTAGTCATAACAACCGGTACCAAAAGCTTTACGTTATTTTTGAAGAACGGTCGAAATAAGGTGCCACTATCAGTCAAACCCATCCGGGTTATGATCGTGTCTTGTAGTCATTTAACCTATACAAGTTAACCACGAACGCTTCATAACACGTTGACTTATCATAAAATAAACAAACCAAGTTAACCAGCAAAAATACACGAGTGCGGTTAGAATGTATCCGTGCCAATCTGGGGATCAAGACGAATCTAATGACACTTCAGATACCTGCAGGCATTAACAATTAAACTGATGTAAGTCCCTATGTAAATATATACGACAGAATGGGTGTTAAGTAAAGATGATACTGAAGATGAAAGCGGGCTTCTTAAGATTCCCCAACGCAATGGGGAACTGGCTATCTAATCTCCATGCCGCAACACATCGCTGCTCTGAACACTGATCTTTGGCGGCAAGGTTTCAATAAGATGGTGATCGTTAGCCACGTGGGCTTAGAAAATGTGGGTTATAATTATTTACCACCAATCAAACAGAGTCTTATAAAGTGAAACCCACCGGGAATCGAACCGCGACCCCCTGATGTAAAGCGAGTGGACACTAGTTCACTTGAGGCGGCTTAAAGTTATAAATATTAAAAATTATTTTGGGACATTTATATTCAATTATCTCCATAAGGTGTCACTTTAGGCCATAATGTTATGACATTTTGTGTTTGTCTGTAAGTCCCCTATCCAAATATATAGGTCTTAATGTGCGACGTCATTTTGAAAAAAAACAAAATGGCGGACCCCCCTATGCCAGTCTCCATACAAAAATTTTCAAACCCCTTTATCCATTAATAAACAAAAATTAAAACTTGCCTGGTTTTCCATCAACATATCTGGCAAACCTAGACACACCTAAGAAATCACAGGGTTGCCCAGTGATATACAATCTCCTTCTGCAAATTTACTGAGCCTAGTTTCCGAAGGTTTATGGTATTAATGTATCTATTTTATTAGCTTCAATAATGTCTACCAAAAATCCTAACACGGGAGTTCTCTTGCTTGATATTTACGGCCTGATAAATTCGATGTTGATCCGAGCAGCGACGGTTCTGACACTAAATGGAGACACTGGCTTTTTACCTTTGAGAAATTCTTGGACACGGAGGCTTCGCCAGAAACCACCAAATTTGACTCGATGACTATTGGCTATTGGTGAATCATCTATCCGCAAGTATTTAATTTATCACCCAGTACCTGTGTCACCTTCTAGGCCTAACTGGCTGCACCCGCAGAGCCAGGTCGGCTGCAGGAGACCACCGCCCTTCTAGGTCTATCAGACCCCATGCCAGGTTTGGTTTTGGAGTCTTCCTTCTCCTAGATGGGTTGCAGACAAATGTAAACGAGGCCAATCTCCACGATACTAACCCCATAGGGACTACTAAGGAGATAAGTACCAACCCTATTGGTCTTCTTCCTCTTCTTCCAGATATAGAACAAATATTATCTCTTTACTTAACAGCGCATAGAATAGCACTTTTATCGTCTTTTATTGTCTTTTAACATACTTTTTGATTCTTAGTTTTACAAATATTTTTTTTCTCTAATAATTATCCATTCTTTTTACTTCTATTTTGTTGTTTTCTAAATTTATTTTATAGTTTTTTAATGACAGCTTTTTGACTGTTTATAGCGGTAGATTGATAAGTAGGCTTATATTTTTAAATAATTGTGGAACTCGTTGTTGGAATGTTGGACTTACCTTTCTATTTATATTTTATCCCTTAAGTATCAATGTACATTACCGTTTGTGTTCTCCTAATAAAAATAAAATAAAAATAAAATAAAAATAAATTTTAAAATAAGTTTAAAAGTAGCGTACCTTTTCGAGTAACTGTCGCAGGTTGTCGTCGTCAAAAGGCAGCGCTCCCACCAACAACGCGTACAGGATAACGCCACAAGACCACACATCAGCTCGCCGGCCATCATACTTTTCACCCTAAAACAAAAATGATTTTGTATCAATACCAATAAAGTCACAAAATTAGATCTGTGCACAAAACCAAAATAAACATAGTGACCACAGGTAGTGAGTGACAGACGACGCATATGCACTGTTTTTTTTTGGTTTTTCAAAAGCGCGGAAAAGGCAAAGGTGACTAAGACCGTACAGCCAGGTCTGACGTATTTAAGCTTCCTTTAGTTTTTTGATTTGTAATGCTAGTGCCGGTGCATTACAAATCTTCTCTGAAGTTCTTGACAGCATTTGCAGCAGCTACATTCTGAGGTGGAACACCCAGTTGCTGTAGGGCGTCTATAAAACTGCACCCAGAGCAAGTTGGGTTCTCACGTCCTCCTTCGTTTTATTTTCTTGTTCTCCAGATTGCTCACGAGCACAAGACGATTTTCTCCAAAATGCACCACTTCTTAAACAATATCCTAGCAGAAAACAATGAAAAAACCATAAAATAAAACTATGAATTGAATGCGTCTACCACAAAGCCCGCCAAAAAACTCCGCTTATGCACTTTGATTATTTTGTTCATGCGAAGTTTTTTTTTTTGAGTATATTAACGTATAAGTAGAGAAGCCGTTTTAAGACAGTGTTTATTTCATTAATCTTCATTTGTTTTTTGATTTGCAATGCTAGTATCGGTGCATTACAAATCTTCTCTGGAGTTCTTGACAGCATTTGCAGCAGCCTCATTCTGAGGTGGAACACACGGTTACAGTTATGGAGCTTCTATAAAACTGCACCCAGTGCAATTTGGGTTTACGTCCTCCTTCATTTTATTATCTTGTTCTTCACATTGCTTACGTGCACCAGATGATTTTCTTCAAAACGCACCACTTTTTTAAGCAAATTATAACAGGAAACAATGAAAAAACAATAGAATAAAACTACGTTGTACAATGTTCTAAAATGTAACGAAGAAAGAAATTAGTCTGTCTACCAGTATAGAAGACAAGAGTAGACTTATGTAGTAAATTATGGATAAATAAAATCGAAAGTTCTGTAGTCATATAGATTTCGGTTAAAAGGACAGGATGATGTCATATAAAGAGCACTGTACTACTCTAATCTTCGACGATATCCCGAATACAGTAAAATAGGGTAAAAAAGGCAAGTTTCGCGCGACCAGGTAACCTGTCCACATCAAGTCTCTTGTCTGCAGACTCACGCAGCGAGAGCTCTCCTGCATCCCGTCTTGTCGTCACGTCTTCCATTGCGCGTGAAGATCAGCGTCTCCAAGATCTACACTACATCCGTCCTCGTCTCACCCATTTCTCACCGACTTGGTATGCACTGGTGAGCGAGCCTCTCCACGAACCACTGCGCGCCCAGCAGTCGCTAACGCTTCGCATGCTTGTAAACTCCCCCCACTACGTAAGAAACGCGACCATGGCACGGGATCTTGAAATGGAGAGCCTGGACGAATTAATTCGTCGGCTGGCTAAATCCATGTTCAAACAAGTAGACGAGTCGGTACTCCCGCGCTCCGCATTCCTGCAGGCGTAGCATGAGGTCATAGACATATTGTGTCGCGTGCGACAAGAGAAAGTCATCTCTTTTTACGGGCTTTTGTCGCGTGTGCGAGCATGCCGTTACAGGTACAGAGTGTGTAGAGGGAAAAGTCGCGGCGACATAGCAGTTTGATAGGCGACAAATCTGTTTATCATTTTGTTTTGTTGTTCGCACTTTGCTTGGTTTGTATTTACAAAAAGAGACCGAGATATGAAAATTTGATTGATTAAGTAATAATTTGACACAAAAACAACTGTTATCGTTTGTGAGGTGGGCAAACGTAGTGATTATATGCTCTTTGTAGGTGAGGGTGACTGGCTCCGTTGGTTTTCGTGCAAGTTTCTGAGACTAAAGTAAAGGAAAATAAAAGGAAAAAGTAAGTACCTAATTTGTTATTTGATGATAAAACAAAAAATCTATAAACAGTCGCTAGAAGTTTGTCGACACCGCAAGGGGGTGCCGACATATATGTCTTTAATGAAACGTCAAAATAAGCCTATTCCGGTGCCTTTATGCTCGGGACGAGATAAAAATCTCTACACACTCTCTACAAATGACAGATGAGAGCGAGACCAGTCTTATCTCGCGTGGGACATGCTCAGTGTCGAGATACAACCGTTTTGTCGCGCTTCAAAATCTACATTTGACATTAGTGGGTAGACAAAATGGACCTCATGCTACGCTTGCTGGACAGGAAGCGCCTGTCGCGAGACCTCCTGCAAGTTGTGGCAGGCCCCTCATCGGATCCGACACCACCAATGCCTAAGCGCTGGTCGCGCGCTGTGCCTTCCCCCATGGGGAACCGCTCAGCAGAGCTTGACCGCGCGAGTGGGGCAGGTGAAGACTTACCCGTGTTAATGGGCAGCGTCGAGAGCCACGTTCATGGGACAACGTCCCGGCAAGGTTTCCCCGTTGCTTTTTCAGGGCATTAAGAAGAAACCCGCGACGACCGGGTACAATTCGGTTCAGAAAAACCTAGTAAAAGTTAATGTACTAGTGCAAGTGTATAGCGTCCCTCTCCAGCCCTTCAAAGTTTTTGGGGAATAATTTAAATGCTTTTGGGTTTTTGTAATGGCAACCCTTATCCTATCCTATCCTACTCCTACTAATACGAGTATCATAAACGCGAAAGTTTGTAAGAATGTATGGATGTCTGTTTGTTACTCTTTCACGCAAAACTATTGAATGGATCTGGCTGAAATTTGGTAGGGAGACAGATTAGGACCTGGATTAACACATAGGCTACTTATTCCACGCTCGCGAGCTGCTTGCGGGTCGCGTCCTGCGCACCCTTGAAAAGTCAGAAACGTTGTCCACGCGGGTGAAACCGCGGGAAATAGCTGGTAGTTGACACTTTAATATTTAGTAAGTAAGGAAAGTCAGTTTGAACCCAAACTTCGGCGGGATCTAAATTCCGTGAAAACTTTTGTTTGTCATCTTTTTTACGAATGAGACAGTCTATTGTCATCACAAAAAATGAAAAAGTAGCACATATTATATAAAGGTTTCATAGATATTCGCGAAAGTACTGTGGGGCACACAAGAGCCGTATGCAGTTGTGTCTGGAAAGTGTTGGCCAGGAGCGGGACTGTCTGGTTTACACATGACTTGACATGCAGTAGTCTTCGAGCAACTCGCTAGGAAGACCATGTTGCTCGAAGGCAGTAGTGTAACATTTTTCATTTTTGGAGACCGTCTGTGTCAAAAGTGTACATCAATACAAATCAAATCTTGAAGCGATTCGTCATTTAGTTGTGGAATTTCTGGAACCACCTTCATGCTTCACCAACAGACCATCTCTACGGTAGTAGTTACTATTGCTTTTATTTTTAATATGTTTGCCAAATTTCAGCATAATTGAACTTTGGGGTTGAGTAAAGTTGACAAAAATGATCATCTTGACAGGTCTACGACACATTTCAGTTACTCAGGTCGACAAAGTTGCCTAACAGCATACTGTCCCGTGTGTGGGTAACATAAATTTATTTCCCTAATATAGAGTGTCATCTGTGAAATTTTTATTGAATAAAAGTTAAGTTAACCACAGTTTTGGTGGGTAGTTGCAAAATGCACACAGCTTTATTTTTGCTGCTATAACATTTTGATTTAAAATAGTATAATTTGTGTAAATTGCTAAAGTTTTGGTGTTAAATGAAAGTTTAAGTTAAATTACCTGCAAGCAGTTGTTTTCCTTACAATAGGCACAAGGTAACATCAACATTTTTGTTTCGCCTCACCAGCACACAGACATTTACTATCTTTCAATATGGATGCCATAAAGCAGTCCCTAGAGGACATGGCAGTGCTGTTTAATTCACAGATGTCACAGTTTCAAAAAGAACTTCAGAAGGCTGGACCTCCCGACACTATCACAGTGATGTCATTGGCTGCTGAATTCAATGCTTTTAAGACTTTTGTTGTCAGTGCACTCAACTCGCTCCAAAAACAAATTGAGTTATTTACTGAAGAGTGTGAGAGGCGCGAGCAGAGAAGTCGCCGCAGGTTCCTGCTGGTTCATGGTGTCCCGGAGACAAAGGAAGAGGATACGACTGTTACTATAGTCTCCCAGCTGTCCAAACATCTCAATGTCACGGGGCTGACTCAGGATAGTATCAGTAGGAGCCATCGCATAGGTCGCTCTGCCAATGACAAGCCTCGTCCGTTGCTTGTAAAATTTAAAGACATGTTGACCCGTGACAAGGTCTGGAAGGCAAAATCTGGGCTGAAAGGCACCGGTGTCACTCTCTCTGAGTTCCTGACGAAGTCACGGCACGATGTATTCATGGCAGCGCGGCAACGTTTTGGTGTATCTAAATGCTGGACCAGGGACGGCTGCATCTTTGTCATTGGGCCCAATGATGATAAACTTCACCGCGTCACCTCTATTGCAGAATTGCAAAATATCCCTAGCCCAGTGGTGAACAATGCTTCTAATGCAGATGCGCCTAAACCCAAAAGCAAGCTGAAGAAGAAAAAGTAGATTATGGTGCTGATTCATAGTTATTGTAGGTAGTGCAATACTCCTTTCACGTTCTACACTTTAAAACTGTTGCGTGTAGATATTAGTTTTTTTTTCTTGTAGGTCCTATGCATATGCGTATGTTACTTTTTTCCTATATAAATTTATTTTGTACCGTCAATTTAACTCGATTTTTTTTGTTTGTAAACAAACAAACAATGATGGTTAATGTCACCACAGATCATTACTATTTGTGTATTACTGTCACTACTGTCAGTCAAACAACGCGTTTTTTGAAAAGGTTGCTCTGCGCGAGAGAGATCACGATATAGTATTTCTTGTATTTCTTCGTTAGTTTCACAGATATAATAATTCAAGTTAGTTTGCGTGTGGTTTACGTCCCTTCTTAGGTCATCTTTGCCTCACGCATATTATATTTATGATGTCTCTCTCTGTTGAGTTTTAGGATAAGGCTTTTTTTTAACATAGACTAATGTCATAGCTAATGTGCACTAATAAAATATTATTGTTCCGTTTTTAGCATTAAGCTAGATTATTATTTCCATAAGAAAACTGTTTGTAGGTAATTAATGAGTCCCAGCGGACTTTTTAAGATAATAATTTTAAGCATTATTTTATCAAATCTATTTATTTATATTTAGTTTTTTTTTTTTTATTTGTACGTAGTAGGTATATTGTAATCGTATATATTACTTATATTTATCTGTATTATGAGTAGCAGTAATGATATTGATCATAGTGATATCTTCTTATCTTGTTCCTCTGAAGAGTCTAACAGTCTTGATAGCTTCCATAGCTTAACTCCATCGCTAAGCGAATCCCTTACTAGTAATTTTTCCGATGTTGCAAAAAACTTAAATGTAGTGCATATAAATGCGCAAAGCATTCCTGCGCACTATCCTGATATCTTAGATACCTTCGATAACAAATTTATTCATGCCATTCTTGTTTCCGAATCATTTTTGCATCCTTCTCTTCCCTCGACATCCTACTCTATCCCTGGTTTCCTGTTGATTCGTAACGACCGTTTAGCCTCGTCTCACGGTGGAGTAGCTATCTATCTCCGCAGCAACATTCCTTTCTCCATTATAAGTAGGTCGGATCAACCACCACCACCTAATACAGCGGAACATCTGTTTATTGAGGTCACCTTAGCCCATCATAAGGTACTTCTTGGAGTTTTTTATAGCCCTTCTCTCCGTGTCAATTACTTCCCTTCCTTTGAAAAGCTCCTGGAAGACCTTGCACCCTCATACGATCACACAATAATAATGGGCGACTTCAATACATGCCTGCTAAAAAATGACAGTCGCTCCCGCCTTCTTCAAAACATAGTTACGTCATCCAACATGCATATCCTACCCTCTGATGCCACTCATTTCTTCCCAAACTGCACACCCTCTCTCCTTGACCTTATGATCGTTTCATCGCTTACTCATATCTCTAAACATGGCCAGATGACTGCCGATGCTTTCTCTTATCATAACTTAGTCTATCTGTCCTACAAAATTCGCCCACCCAAGCCCAAACCCCGTATCCTCTTGCTGCGGAACTTTAGTAGTATGAACGTCGACAATCTTCGTGCAGATGCTTCCAATGTAGACTGGTCTATTATTGAGAGAAATTCATCTGTGGACGAACAGGTTCGTTTGCTAAACTCCACGTTAATTGATTTATATGATCGACATGCACCTGTTCGCCCTGTTAAGGTCAAAGATCTACCTGCACCGTGGCTCACTGAAGACATTAAGTCTCTTATGGGAAAAAAGAACCGTGCTAGGTCGAGGTATAAGGTCGATGCCAGCGAAGCCAATAAGGAGCGCTATCATCGCATCCGAAACCGCTGCAATTTAGCATGCAGAGATGCACAGAGACGTCATATACATCGATCCGTGGAGCAGGGCAATCCTGCGAAAGTATGGAAATTTCTGCGGTCTGTTGGTGTCGGCAAGTCTCGCAACGGTGATAGCCTTCCCAAAGATGTCGATCTTAACACTTTGAATGCAAATTTCTCTTCTTCTTCCTCCATAGACCCCAATGTTAAAGCTGATACACTTCTCCAACTCAGCCAAAAACGAAAACCCGCTTTCCCCCCCTTCTCCTTCAGTCAATTCTCTGTTAACGATGTCAAGAAAAGCATAATCTCTATCGCGTCTCATGCCATCGGAGTTGACTGTATCAGTCATCGTATGATCACGCCTCTTATTGATATTCTGTCGCCTATCTTCACTGTAATATTTAATAAATCAATTTCTTCTGGAACTTTTCCTGAAATATGGAAAGAAGCTGAAATTATTCCCCTACCTAAAAAATCGAATCCTTCCTTGTTCTCTGATTATCGACCTATATCTATTTTACCTTTCTTATCTAAAGCTCTCGAACGACTTATACATTCTCAACTTTCTCAATTTCTTGTCCTAAATAACCTACTTAATCCTCTTCAGTCTGGCTTCCGTCCTGGGCACAGCACCACTACTGCCCTGATAAAAATTTCAGATGACATCAGACATGGTATGGAGCAGCAGCAACTTACAGTTTTAACGCTGCTTGACTTCAGCAATGCGTTCAACACAGTTGACCATGACATCCTATTGGGGTTGCTGAGCTCTCTGAACGTTGCCCAGACAGCTGTTGACTGGTTTCATAGCTATCTGCATGGACGTCGACAGCGTGTTCGGGTTGACAATACCATTTCCGGATGGTGTGCTGCATCTGCTGGGGTCCCTCAGGGTGGCGTGCTTTCACCGCTTCTTTTCGCTGTATTTATAAATTCCATTTCTGCTGAACTAGAATCATCTTATCACTTGTACGCGGATGATTTGCAAATTTATACCCAGACAAATTCGGCAAACCTTTCAGATGCCATCTGCCGGACCAACAGAGACTTGGTTTTAATATCGGATTGGAGCAGGTCGTTTGGTCTTAGAATTAATCCGTCGAAGACTCAAACTATTGTCATAGGAAGTTCCCACTATATTTCACGGATTGATTTTGGGAGCCTCCCGGCCGTCTTTTTTGATGATGTAAGAATACCGTACAGTGACAAGGTGAGGAACCTCGGCATCTATTTTGATCGAACGCTGTCTTGGGAATCCCAGGTTGCCGAAGTCAGCAGGAAAATATTTGGTTCTGTCAGGTCCTTAAACCGTTTGCGGAACTTCCTTCCTACAGCCACAAAAATTACACTAGCACAAACCCTTCTCCTTCCGCTCCTTGATTATGCTGACGTTTGCTATCCTGATCTCACGGGAGTTCTCTATAGCAAACTTGAACGTCTCCAAAACGTTGCCATTAGGTTTATATTCGGTCTACGTAAATACGACCATGTTTCTGAATACAGAAGTAAGCTTAAGTGGCTTCCCGTCCGCCGGCGTAGGGACCTACATATCCTTTCCCTTCTATATTCTATCCTGTCCAATCCTAAAACACCCTCTTACCTCAAAGAGACCTTTCAGTTTCTCTCCTCTACTCATAACCGTACTCTCCGCTCCTCTGACAATCTCTGCCTCTACATTCCTACTCACTCTACTAACTTCTTCGCTCGCTCGTTCACTATACAAGCTATCCAGCTTTGGAATTCTCTTCCCGTTTCTATCCGACAAACTCCTTCGCTTAACTCTTTTAAATATCAAGTTAAAAAATACTTCTTATGTCTTCAATCAACGTATTAACACTATTCCTTGTCTTACTGATCAATATTTATTAGTATATTAGTATATATTTTTATATGTAAGTATAGTTTATATTATTATTTTTATTTTGTATAGTATTTTTATTAGGTACATGATATATTATGATTTAGATTTTATTATTATATATTTTTTTTTATATATATTATATAGTAAATTGTTCTATTTTCAATATTGTTGCATATGTTTGCTTTGCACAGCCCATACTTTTATTAATTTGTATCCATTCTCTGGGTTGCCTGGAAGAAATTGCTTTAAGCAATAAGGCCGCCTACATTGTACAATTTAAAATTTTTCTATTTATTCTGTACTTGTATTCTGTAATTTTTGTAATTGTACAATAAAGCATATTTGATTGATTGATTGATTGATTGATCCTTTAAACCTTCCAACCAAATTAAAACTACAGTGAAGCAAAACTAGGTGAAAACTAAATAAAAAGATAGAAATATAGTATTGAATAATAATCTAATGTCTATTTCTTGGCGCGATACCAATGAATCCAGGATCGAGAGGCAGGGGCGACACCGTTGCTTTGATTTTGAACCGTAATGCGGGCCGTACACTCTCGCTGAGATAGCTCGCCGAGAGACGTCTAGCGAGCGACCTTGTCGCGAGCCATGCCATATACACTATCGTCTATTCATTCGTGCCTAACTCTGGTTCAAGATGGACGCGTTAGGACATGTGCAATCTCCTATTATAACCACTCCGAGACAGGCCGAGCGCGAGAGTGTACATGGACGCGCTCGTGATATACGCGAGATCCTTCGGCACGGACACAAAAAACCGACATCAAGTCGAGACCACACGAGACCCGAGAGTATCCATGCGAGCGAGACAAACGCACTATCTACACTCTCATGCTTGGCCTGTCTCGGGGTGGCTCGCTGAGAGTGTACGTACAGCCGCCATAAAGGTGCCTCCACATGCTTGCCGAGCCACAACGAACGCCCACAAGCACAAGCATGTAGAGCGAGGCACCTGCCTCGGCTTGCGAAGGATTGCGAGCGCTTGCCGACGCTCGGATCGAGTGTCGGTTTTTGTGCACGAGTCCACAGTACAATAAAGAGTACTTGACGAGTCGAAGGAATGCTCCGATCGTACATACACGCTTGCTACAAACCACGAGCCACAAGCGTCTACAAACGTTCGGCAAACTGAGGCGAGCCAAACGTTGATATCTACACGCTTGTCGAGTGCGCTAGTATGATCGGAGCATTCCATTCCCTAGTGCACAAAAACCGACACTCGATCCGAGCGTCAGCAAGCGCTAGCAATCCTTCGCTAGTCGATTGAAGTGCCTCGCTTTACATGCTTGTGGTTTTGGGCGCTCGTCGTGGCACGGCAAGCATGAGGCACCATAAAAAAAATCATGAACTGCTTCAAAAGTGGAAAAAACAGTGAAGAACGTGTAATTTTACTGTTAGTGTTGAAAATGAGGTCGGAAAAATCGAAACCGCGAATCGTTACAGGCGATAGGGATCCTGTGCAAGTTTATTGTCGATTGCGGCTATTGCAGAGAGATACTGATGTAGCCTGCATAAAGTTAATAACACCAACCAACGTACGCTGACCCCTCCATCCACAAAAAAATGAGAACATGTCCGGAGAACATAAACGGCCGTATCTTTTTTTACGGTAATATAGAAGTTTGATTTTTTCACAGCTTCCAAGGGATTGTAGACCGGAGTACATGGTCTTAATTTCAACCTGATACATCCACGCCTTCCTGAGATAAAGGGTCTTGACAGACAGATGGACGGACAACAAAGTGATCCTATAAGGTTTCCTTTTTTCCTTTTGAGGTACGGTACCCTAAAAACGACATAAGTTAGTCCTTCGAACCGCATACTTAGATACCATAATAACCTCTGGACAATTGCGTTTTAGGTATGTCGGTAAGTATAATAATTAATTAACAAACATGCACACAAAAATCATCGTTCTAGTACTTTAAATTATTTGACAAAAAAACTACATAAGTTAGTCCTTCGAGCCGGATACTTAGATAGTCATCCTAGTATCCTCTGGGCAATCGTAGTGGGGGCTCCCACAAGTCGTTTCGAGCAGAGATCCATCCAACTGGCTGCAGTGAACGCCACCTCGAAGAGATCGCCAAAATTGGTCTCCAAGCCGGATACTTGGATACTCACCCCAATAACCTGTGGGCATGCGTAGTGGCGCTCCCACAAGACGTTTTGAGCGGAGATCCAGCCGGCTGCAGTGACAACATCCCGAAGATATTGTCCATATTTGGTCTTTTTAACCGGTTACTTGGATACTCACCCTAATAACCTCAGGGCACGCGTAGTGGGGGCTCCCGCAAGATGTTTCGAGAAGAGATCCAGCCGGCTGGAGCGAGGCCATCCCAAAGTCGGCTATCTTGATATTGTTGCGTTCGTCGAGGAGTAGATTCTCGGGTTTCAGGTCGCGGTGGCTGAAAAATAGTTATAGATGTCAGTCAGCCTGCCTCTCTTCGTGACTATCTACGAGTCAAAAAACTAAAACATCTCCTCACCATATTGAGTGGCTATGGCAGAAGTCCAGTGCGGAGATGATTTGCCTGAAGAACCTCCGCGCTTCTTTGGGCGTCAGTCTGCCTTTCTTCACCAGGTAATCGAAGAGTTCTCCACCGCTTACATGTTCTAGGACTAAGTATCTGGAAGGTTTGAAAATATTGAGATTAGGCTTTTCATCAGCATACATTTTTAAGACTGAAGATATAGTGCGCCAAGGTTGAGAAAAAAAATCTGATTTTAGGGTTCCGTACCAACAACGGGACCCTATTTACGAAGTAACTAGTATCTCATCTGTGACCCTATTACCATAAAAGACCGTAAAGGTAGATAGTTGAAAGGGGTTTGAAATTTTTTGTATGGAGACTGGCATACTGGAGTCCGCCATTTATTTTTTTTATCAAAATGACGTCGCACATTGAGACCTATATATTTGTATAGGAGACATACAGACAAACAAAAAATGTCATGTAACATAGTGTCCTAAAACGTCACGTTACGGAGATAATTGAATATATACAGGGTGTAACAAAATTGGTGTAGGTCCCGTTAACTGGGGCTTCTACTCATCATACTGAACAACTTTTGTTCTACGAATTTGCTTAAATCGCAAAAAAAAGTTTTTTTTTTCATACAAATCAGCTGATCGACCAATTTTGTGCATTTTAAGTATGGAGGGTCCAATTTTTTTTTTGATAATTGACTATTTTTTTGATATTGATTAGGGTTCTTGGGGAAAGTTGTTCAGTATGATGAGTAGAAGCCACAGTTGGCGGGACCTACACCAATTTTGTTACACCCTGTATTCCATAATAATATTGAATATTTTTAACTTTTATATTATCTCAGAAACGTGACACTTTAAGCCAAAATGTTATATGACATTTTTTGTTCTTCTATAGGTCTTCTATCCAAAAACACAGGTTAGATTGTGCGACGCCATTTTGAAAAAAAAAATGGCGAATCCTCAGTATGCCATTAACTTTCAAACCCCTTTCACATAATGTGTAGTTCAACATTTCAACCAACAAGGTTTCATTCAACATTAACTATTTGTTTTCGAGAAATTTTGCAATTAATGCCAGAAACAGGATCTACACTACAGTATATTTTTTTACATCAAAAGTGTTAATATTTTTAAAATTGTATTCAATTAGGTAAATCGATTTTTTATTAGGTACTTTATGACTTAAGTATATTATATATTTTTCCATAGTGATAGCTTTACACAGTCTTTCAATAATTTGAATTGAATATTGTCACTTGACCTATCTTAATTCTTTAAATAACTATGTCTGTAGTTTTGATTGCGTTGACGAATTAGATTTTTTATTTCGATAGCTCCAAGGGACCGAAGACCAAGTAGGTATTTGATATTAATTTCAACTTCATACCTCCCACGCGTTCCTGAGAAAAAGGACGTTGACAGATAGGCAGTTAAGACAGACATACAGCAGACGGACTGATCGATGTCTGTGCGAACAACGAAGTGATCCTATGATGGTTTCTTTTTAGGGTTCCGTACCCAAACGGTAAAAACGGGACCCTATTACTAAGACTTCGCTGTCCATCCGTCTGTCTGTCCGTCTGCCATCAGGCTGTATTTCATGACCCGTGATAGCTAGACAGTTGAAATTTTCTGTTGTGTTGCCGCTATAACAACAAATAGGTACTAAAAATAAGAAAAAGTAAAAAAATAAGGGGGGCCTCCATACAATAAACGTGTTTTTCTTAAACATGAAGAAACTAGCGCCATCTAGTATGATGATACGGAACTCTAACTAACTTTAACCGCCTCCGTAGCTCAGAGGCAAAGTTCACTGGCTTTACACAGGAGGTCGCGGGTTCGATTCCCGGCGGGGTCATTTGTAAGACTCGGTTTGGTTGGTGGTAGGGCATTTTCTAATCTAATCATAATTCATCTTATCTAAGTCTTGCCGCCAAATATCAATGTTGATATCATTGGTGTGTTCCGGCATGAAGATAAGATAGCCAGTTCCCCATTGCGTTGGGGATTCTTGGTAAGCCCGCTTCCATCTTCGGCAGCATCGGCACTTACCACCAGGTGAGATGTTGTCAAGGGTTTACCAATTGTGAATAAAAATAAAATAAATAAATAAATCTACATGTGCTGTTCTGATTCGCACTTAGCCGGTTTTTTTCCTTTGAGGTACAGCTCCCTAAAAAACTTGTAGGTAACCTGGCACACAAGCTACACGGAGACTATCCGATTTAATTCTAAATTCACGAATACGCAGATAAGTAGGTTAGGTCACCATTATCATATGAGCCGAAAGACGACCACTGCTGGACTAAGGCGTCCCCCAAGGATTTCCACAACGACCTGTCCTGCGCTGCCCGCATCCAGCGGCTTGCCGCGACCTTCACAAAGTCGTCCGTCTACCGAGTGGGAGGCCTTCCTACGCTACGTTTTCCGGTGTGCGGTCATCACCGTGTCTCAAGTGTCCCAAGACTAAAGTGTTTGACCAGCGTGTGTTGCCAGTGATGATATACGGTACTGAGACATGGTAGCTTACTATGGAACTCGTAAGAAGGGTCACCCAAAGGTTAATGGAGCGTGCTATGCTCAGAGTTTCGCTGCGTGATCGGATCAGAAACGAAGAGATCCGTAGGAGAACCACAGTAACCGATATAGCTTACAGAATTGCTGAACTAAACTGAAACGCCTCCGTGGCGTAATGGTTAGTCCATTCGCTTTACACCAGGAGGTAGCGGGTTTGATTCCCGGTAGGGTCAACTTGTAAGACTCGGTTTAGTTGGTGGTAGGGCAGTTTCTAAGCCCGCCTGGCAAGCTACCACCATCTTATCTAATTCTTGCCGCCAAACATCAGTGTTAATAACATATATGGATGTGTTCCGGCTTGAAGATAAGATAGCCAGTTCTCTATTGCCTCTATTGTTCTCTATTGTATCTTGCTAAGCCCGCTTCCATCTTCGACATCATTGTCACTTACCATCAGATGAGATGATGCCAAGGGCTTACCAAACGTTTTTTTTTTAAAAACGAGTGTGCTTTAGACCACACGACTGAAGTAAAACTTAATCAATCACCGTTTGCGTAACGCATTTACCAGCTTACTCCCCAAGTTAAGCGTGCCGTTCGCCTCGCCCGATCACGAAATCACCGTCCACGTAACGCATTCACCAGCTTACTCCCCAAGTCAAGCGTGCGTAAAGAAGTTTTACTTTAAAATTGTAGGTACTTACAAATATTTTTTATTTTCATAGACATCCGACAGCCCTAAAACGTGTGGATGCTCTATCAACTTCATAATCGCTATTTCTCTCTCCACCTGTAATCAGTAAAGTACTCAAATAATCACGACAATAAACTCATTATGAATAACCTAAAAACTTAACGTAAGTACAAGCTTTCATTTGAAAATAATTGTAATCATCTCATGTTCTTCTCAGAAAACCCTTCTCAGAAAGCTCTTACGGTGAAGGAAAAACATCGTGAGAAACCTGCATATCTGATTCCAGATGTGTATGAAGGTCAGGTCATTTCTTTCCTTCAAATATGGTTGATGGGAGCGATGGCTGACTCTCGCGTATAACCGGGTGCTGTCCGTGTGAACTTGCCTACTCTTGTCAAAGGCATTAATGACTTTCAATGATTTTTATGTATAAC
Organism: Coleophora flavipennella; assembly: GCA_947284805.1. Taxonomy (NCBI): domain Eukaryota; kingdom Metazoa; phylum Arthropoda; class Insecta; order Lepidoptera; family Coleophoridae; genus Coleophora; species Coleophora flavipennella. The sequence goes on from OX369253.1 coordinate 5,535,167, forward strand.
TTTTCGTGTCATTTCGTTTTCATGTTATAAAGTGACATAATCTGGTTTATTTCAAGGATTGAATTTTGACGTTATTAACTAATGATTGTTTATTATTTGATCTTTCACAAATGACATTAAGGTTATTATTATTATATCACTATCATAAAGAGTGTTATTTGCACCTATTTTAAATAAATAAAATTAAAATAAAATAAATATTCTGGGACAAATCACACAAAGTAGGGTCTCTGTGTTATGGGAACCAGAAACCGATATAAATAATTATCATCATCATCATCATGTCAGCTCATATACGTCCCCACCGAGGGGCTCGAGCCTACCCTGAATTAGGGCGATCGGGCCTTAGTCGACCACGAGGGCCCAGTGCGGGTTGGTCGACTTCACACACAACCTGCGAGTTTCTTCGCAGGCGTGTGCAGTTTTCCTCATGATGTTATCCTTCACCGTAAGAGCATAGAGCGTCGGATAAACGCACATATGAAATCTAAATTCGAAATCACATTGGTACGTGGCAGGATTCGCATCACGACCTCCCGGGCCACCACCAAAGCTCTTAATTATATACGTTTAAATACATACATATATAGATAACACCCAGACACAGAGCAAACAAATCTGCTCATCACACAAATGTTTGAGCGTAGAGCGTAGTGTGCCCTGGGTGGGGATCGAACCCACAACTCTCGGATCAGTAGTCAAGAGAACTAACCACTGAGCCACCGAGTCAGTCAGTCATTTTTAATTGAATTGCACACGTCCGTATCTAAATACCCTATACGTGACCGCGGGTGATGCTAAGTGCAACACCAGGCAACCGCCGTCTATCCCTCAGAAAGCACGGTTAATTGTGCCATACGATAAGACGGTGAAGGAAAACATGGTGAGGAAACCTGCACACGCCTGCGAAGAAACTCGTAGGTTGTGTTTGAAGTCGACCAAGCCGAACTGGGCCCAATCGCCCTAATTCAGGGTAGGCTCGAGTCCCTCGGTGGGGACGAATATGAGCTGCAGATGATCCTCGTAAGGTTATGTTATGAAGCAATATTAAAATTTATACATACCTTCATAAGAACTGACTCGCTCAGTTTTTCTCTGTTTATTATCTTGACGGCCACCTTCTTGCCCGTGACGCAGTGAACGCCGAGTTTGACCAGCCCTGGAATAAATACAAAACATTTTTAATCTGTGACGGAGTCAATCTTTTTGGTTTTTATTTTCATCTCATCTGTTTTTATATCATCTTTTTTGTCAATTTTTATTTTGTTTGTTTTGAAGTTGTCTTCTCTCGATGCTGTTCATTTTCCTTATTATTCAATATTTTAATAATAAAGGGTAAAAACGGGACACTATTACTACGACTTCGCTGTCCGTCTGTCTGTCTGTCACCAGGCTGTATTTCATACATAAACCATGATAGCTAGACAGTTGAAATTTTCACAGATGATGTATTTCTGTTGCCGCTATAATATCAAATACAAAAAATTAGAAAAAGTAAAAAAAGGGAGGTCTCCATACAAAAAACATGTTTTTTTCAAACGTTCTAACTAGCGCCATTGTTCCTCATTTGTTTATGATGCGCCATCTAGTATGATGGTGATGTGTGCGGTTGTGACTCATACTTGGCCCGTTTTATAACTAACTAACTAGCAACTTTTTCAACCGACTTCTAAAAAGGAGGAGGTTCTAAATTCGACTGTATACTTTTTTTGTACTTTTCTTACGTGATATCATCACAGGTTGTGAATAATATAATCAGTTTATAATTTTAAACAAAAAAAAACCGACTCCAAACGCACTAAGATTTTTGAAGGTTCCCCTAAATTTTTTTGGAGTGCCATCATCAGATCCAGGTTTTCTTATCATGGTACCATCCTTGGAATATCTCCTTTCCAACAAAAAAAGAATCATCAAAATCGTTTCATAAACGACGAAGTTATGCGCGAACACACATAAAAAAAATATTCATGGTCGAATTGAGAAACCTCCTTTTTTTGAAGTCGGTTAAAAAGAGAAAATATTACGGCTAAATAGACTTTCTTGGTTTAGGAGTAATAGTCGACCAACCTAAGATGTTCAGTTGGATTTGTCAAAAGTTCAGATTTTCCATACAAAAATATATTTTTTTATTGATTTATAAAAAGTTCAGATTTTCCATACAAAATGTTCTATTACCAACTGTAAATATTGATCGATTGATTGAAAACACTTTATTGCACAACATAAGGGGAAAAAAAAAAATATTTGAGGAAGTTGTACATATAGGCGGTCTTATCGCTAACAAGCGATCTCTTCCAGACAACCTTTAGGTGGAGGAAACCTGAAAATCATTAATGTGTGGAATAAACATATATTTTAACATAATATATTAAAACATATATTTAAATGTAATTTTGTTTTTTAAAATAAACATTTATCGCGAGTACGACACGCACTTGGCCGGTTTTTTTAAAGTCGTGTCTAGAGGCGCTATCGTTACCAGATGGTCTGGAATCTGGATTAGTCTGGATGATCAAGATATTTTAATATGATATTTAGACTGGAACAGGGATATCCAGAGAAGATCGTCGGTGGCGTAACGGCTAGGGCCGCCGCCTCCTTGCCGGGAGGTCGTGGTTCGAATCCTGCCACGTACCAATGTGATTTCGAATTTAGATTTCATATGTACGTCTATCCAACGCTCTTACGGTGAAGGAAAACATCGTGAGGAAACCTGCACATGCCTGCGAAGAAACTCAAAGTTTGTGTGTGAAGTCGACCAACCCGCACTGGGCCTAAGCTACTGGTACGTTAGTACTAATATATATACTGTGCTACTGGTCTACAAGCTGGTCGACTAAGACCCGATCGCTCTAATTCAGGGTAGGCTCGAGCCCCTCGGTGGGGACGTATATGAGCTGTTTTTTTTTTTTTTTTTATGCACAATTGGTAAACCCTTGACAACATCTCACCTGGTGGTAAGTGAAGATGTTGCCGAAGATGGAAGCGGGCTTACCAAGATTCCCCAACGCAATGGGGAACTGGCTATCTTATCTTCATGCCGGAACACACCAATGATACAAACATTGATATTTGGCGGCAAGACTTAGATAAGATGGTGGTAGCTAGCCAGGCGGGCTTAGAAAATGCCCTACCACCAACCAAACCGAGTCTTACAATTGACCCCGCCGGGAATCGAACCCGCGACCTCCTGTGTAAAGCCAGATGATGATGATTATGATCCAGACTCCAGACAAAATACAAAATCTCCAGTTAAACAGTTTAATCAAACACAAAATTCTTGTGGCAACTTAAAAATTAAGTTTAATAAGGGAAATAGTTAAGTAACAGCTGATTGATCTCAAAATTGTTAATTATTAAATAGGGTTTAGTTATTTTGTCAAGATTGTTTGTTTCAAAATTAAAAAGTAAACTTTTGATTCTTAAGGCGAGGCATTGATTGGTACAGTTGTCTCTGTCTTTTTCTTTACGTGTAAAGAGTAAAGAAAATAACCATACTTTTTCAATGGTTTTTCATTTCAATCAAAAACTACAATGAAAGTATAAAAAATAATAACATTTCTCACTTTGTATTATCGTAACAAATATTTTTGTATATTTTTTAAAATTTATACTTCAAAATATTAGTCATAACTAGAGTTGAAAGTAACGGTGTAGACCTTTATTTGGGATTTTTTTTCTTTCCAGCCAAAACTGCTCAATCGTGTATCTAATAGCATTTGACTTTAAGGAAGATCATCAACAATAAGGGTATTTATTTCAACCTTGGGTTTTTTATCGTTTAGGAGTAATTGACGTCAAAAATAACGAAAATATTACCGCCTTAATATTTTTTTCTCCAGACAGACACCAAAATACAGACATTTTGAGAATTAGTTAAATCAGATAATTAGTTTTCTGATCTGGCAATCCAGGCACGGTTCTTGTTGCTGGTGGTAGGCAGAGTAGAGTGAAGAAGATCGCAAGGTAGATCACCACTCCGCTGGTCTGGCCAGAACAAAGCCGTACTTGACCTGCCCATTAACACCGCTCTCCGACGAGCTGAAGACAGGGACTCTTGGCGCAAAGTAATTAATTACATAGTAAAGCGTTCTGTTTTTTCGGAGAATGTCGTGTCTTATCCTTACTAATATTATAAACTAGCTGTTTCCCGCGGCTTCACCCGCGTGGACAACGTTTCTATGACTTTTCGAGGGTGCGCAGTGCGCGAACGTGAAAAAAAAGGAAATATATATTTTTTAAAGGCATAATAAACATTCGGTCCGCAAAATAGCTACTTGAGCGGCAAGATTTCATGATAGTGTTAGGTTTAACATGAGAACACAGAAGTAGGAGCCCCGAAGGGGCTCCGTCGACCACTCAACACTGTAGGAAGAGTGTAGTACGGGGATGTTTAAAATAATTACAGCCATCCAGAATGACATAAATTGCTGATTGATTTTGAAATGTTTGCTGACCATGAGTTGCTGACCAATTAGCTATTTCTGCTGACCGATTATATTTTTCTGCTCACAGAAATAACAATATTATGCTAACCATTTAATTGATACCCAAAAAAAAGTAACCTATGTGTTAATCCAGGTCCCAAACTGTCTACCTACCAAATTTCAGCCAGATCCGTCGTGTAGTTTTTGCGTGAAAGAGTAACAAACATCATCATATCAGCTCATATACGTCCCCACCGAGGGGCTCGAGCCTACCCTGAATTAGGGCTATCGGGCCTTAGTCGACCACGCGAGCCCAGTGCGGATTGGTCTACTTCACACACAACCTGCGAGTTTCTCCGCAGGCGTGTGCAGGTTTCCTCACGATGTTTTCCTTCACCGACAGTTACAAACAGTGTTTTCTTCAGTAACAAACATACATCCATACATTGTTACAAACTTTAGCGTTTATAATATTAGTAGGACTAGCCGTCCGCCCGCGGCTACGCCCGTGTTATTTTCGATTTTCCCATGGGAATAAGACGTTTACCCGGGGTAAAAAGTAGCCTTTGTCCTATTCCAGGACTAAACCTATATGTGTGCCAAGTTTAATTCCGATCCGTCCAGTGGTTAAAGCGTGAAAGAGTAACAAAAATCCATACATACACACTTTCACATTTATAATATTATTAGTAGGATGTGAAAATGTATTTGTTTGTTTGTTACCTCTTCACGTTTTAACGTCTCTATCAATGTTGTCGAAATTTAACATGCAGTTAGGTAGCCTGTCATGGGGAAGGATATAGGATACTTTGTATCCCGTGCAAATAGCATAGTCCGATGAGTTCCTGAGGTGTCTGGAAAACTACTCTCTTTTTTGGTGGATTGCCTTAACATCGCCCTGATTCAGGGTAGGCTCGAGCCCCTCGGTGGGGACGTATATGAGCTGTAATGATGCCTTAACATCGCAACGGAGCAACGGATTGTTGTGATTTTTTTGGATATTAATAGTTGAGGGGTGGGAATGACATAGACTGTAATCAAAATGGCCCGATGTAGTTCCCGAAGGAACTTGAGTTAACTCCTGTCTAAGTTCGCAGCTGCTTGCGGCTCGCGCACCACTCAACCTCAAAGACAGTCATAAAATACCCATGCGAACTAATAAATTATTAATTAACTAAATTAGATTTAAGTATACATATATATTGTTTTGTAGTTACAATATACTAAGTAATATTTAATAGACCTTATATTTAAACTGTCGCGTCCGCGCCTGACTGACAGCCGCGGGTACCAACAGAATAGCAGCGCTTCGCCTCCGAGCCTAGCATATGCTGAGTTGGGGCCCTGTGGTTGCAGTGGCACCTCATGAATATATGAAATTATTATTATTTTATATTTACCTCAACTTTTGTTACGTATTATATATTTTGGTGTGGTGTTACAATAAACGTATTTCTTTCTTTCTTTCTTTCTTTCTAATCATCATCATATCAGCCGAAGGAAGTCCACTGCTGGACATAGGCCTCCCCAAGGATCTCCACGACGACCGGTTCTGCGCTGCCCGAATCCAGCGGCTTCCCGCGACCTTCACCAGGTCATCGGTCCACCGAGTGGGAGGCCTGCCTACACTACGCTTTCCGGTGCGTGGTCGCCACTCGAGAATTATCCATACCGATAAAGAATCGGTCCATCCATCGTTTTTTGTAGGTAGGTATGTTATTTTGCTGTTATTATTTACAGTATCATCTAGGTATACAGGGTGTAACAAAATTGGTGTAGGACCCGTTAACTGGAGGTTTTACTCATTATACTGAACAACTTTCCCCGAGGAACCCAAAGACAATTCATAAAAAAATTTGGACCCTCCATACTAAAATGCCCAAAATTGGTCGATCAGCTAATCGATTTGTATGAAGAGTAAAGAAATACACCCCGTATTATTATTATTCGTATTCTGTATTTATGTGTCATGTTTCTTCATTTGACAAGAAGCAACGTTTTACAAGGAAATCATGAATAGGTGCATTGTTGAAAAAGTGTGAAATTGCATTCTTTGTTACTTTGTTTATTAGGGTTCCGCGGGGAAATAGTTGGTACCTATTTTTTTTTATGGAGTCAGCCTCAAAGCCATGTTAGTTTGAGTGAGATTGATTTAAAAGATTATTTTTATGTATGGACACAAAAGTTAGATTAGTAAGTTGCTACAAAGCGTCGGTGGCTCAGCCAGTAACGACTCGGTCCTCCTAACCAGAGGTCCTGGGTTCAAATCCGGACGGCCAAATGTACCAATGGGTTTTTCTAAACTTATATACATATACTTACCGATTGCTTTAACGGTGAAGGAGAACATCGTGAAGAAACCTGCACATCTGATTTCAGATGTGTATGAAGGTCGCGTTGCACATATTACCCGTAGGTGTAAATCTAAATGCCCTATACGTGAACGCGGGTGATGCTAAGTGCAACACCAGGCAACCGCCGTCTATCCCTTGGATAGCACGGTTAATTGTGCCACACGATAAGAGACACAGAGTAAGTTGCTACGAAAGGTTATACGCCGCTGCTACGGTGACCCGTAGCATGTATTGGCGGGAAAGTTTGACGTAGAACATTAAAGGAATCTGACCAACTACCCTCGGAAGCCTTTAATAGGGATGACGAATTCTAGTCATCTGAGTTACTTTTTATCATCTGTCAAAAACGACATTGTGTTCTAAAAATGTTATAAATACCTAGGCGTGACGTCATAGTTTAGCAGCGTCATTTATGTACTCATTTTGTGATTTTGGTGAGTTAAAAATCGAAGACTTGATGGAAAACAAAACGAGTAAGATTTTTCGAAGTTTAAGTAGAAGGGCAATTTAGTGATCAAGAGTTCATAATTTATTTTGTATGCTGTCGTCATCCCTATTGGCGATCGCAATTTAAAGTGTCGTGGCACAGTTACCTTTGCGGAAGTGACGTTTCTGCCCCTCCCCCAGTTTTGGATCTCGTCGCCTTTACAACTACTTCGGCAAGAGATGTTGTTGTATATTCTAGGGTTACAACACAGGCCAGAATTTGAATATAATCTAAATAAAGAAGAACAAACAAAAAAATAATATAATAACGGAACTCTGAATCCGCAAGCTTCAATCACGCTTGACTCCTCATAAAGAAAGATTCTGTAGAATTATTGTTCTAGCATATTGTAGCTCTTGCATTTATAAGTTCTGTAACTTGGGCCGTGAAGCCATTTCTTGACTCTGATTCTAATATTTCAGATCAATATTTTAAAAGTGTAGTGGTGCAGATATCTCTACAAAAATATAAAAATGATTTCACTGTGCAAAAGGTAAACAACGCTTATTTAGTTTTAGATACCCACTTTATTTTTAAATATTTTATTTCACGTTTAATTTTAGGTATATTTTACTTTTAATTATTTATTTTTTAAAATTTTATGTAGGTCTTTTATTTTCAATAATTTTATTTTACAAGCGTCGGTGGCTCAACCGGTAACGACTCGGTCGTCCTAACCAGAGGTGCCGGGTTCAAATCCGGACGGCCAATGTACCAATGAGTTTTTCGTAACTTACGTACATATACTCTCCGATTGCTTTGACGGTGAAGGAAAACATCGTGAGGAAACCTGCACAACACACCTGCGAAGAAACTCGAAGGTTGTGTGTGAAGTCGACCAACCCGCACTAGGCCCGCGTGGTCGACTAAGGCCAGATCGCCCTAATTCAGGGTAGGCTCGAGCCCCTCGGTGGGGACGTATATGAGCTGACATGATGAATTTTATTTTAAGTATAGTTTAAGGTGGGTTTTTTATTAGGAATTACTTTATTACAAGCTTTTATTTAACTTGCAATGTATGTATGTCGGGTTTGGGTGGAATCTTAAGAGTTAAATTTGACGCACTTTCCGGTTTCCGATGGAGCTGAAATTTTGCATGCATACGAATATGTATATCGCATGACAATGCAATATTAAAAGCTTGTACCTAAAAGTTTTTAGGTTTTTTTAATTTTTTTAGTGTAATTCTTCCGTGGATTGAAACACCATTGATGTTTCGGTCCAGTTAGGTAGGTCCAAGAGCGTCCGTGGCGTAACAGCTAGGGCCGTTACTTCCTGTCCGGGAGGTCGTGGTTCGAACCTTGCCACGTACCAATGTGTTTTTTAATTTCCATTTCATAATTACGCTTATCCGACGCTCTTTCGGTGAAGGAAAACATCGTGAGGAAACATCTACACGCCTGCGAAGAAACTCGTAGGTTGTGTGTGAAGTCGACCAACGCGTACCTACTGGGCGTGTGTAGTCGACTAAGGCCCGATCGCCCTAATTCAGGGTAGGCGCGAGCCCTTGGGTGGGGACGTATATGAGCTGGTATGATGATTAACCGATTGAGTATTAATGGGACCCATCGGTCCCGGTAAGTTGTTCTTTCCGTTGAGTATTAATGGGACCCATCGGCCCCGGTAACAACACGCGACCTTATGCTCTAAAGTACACAAATATAGTTAAAACTGTGTTGAAACTGCCTTGGGTTGATTTATGGACTTACGTCGTTATTAAATTCCGCTTCTAGTGCCATACGCAGTTTAATATAAAATCATAGATAAAATTTTCATAATTTGACAATTTCTTGTCATTTTCCGCCATTTTGGAAAATGGCGGGCCCGCCTGAAGGAAGGGAACGTCAATATTCAAGGTCGGCCTGGACGGTTAAATAAGATAGATAATACTGGTTCAGGCTCGTGGTTCATCACCCTGATAGGGCACATCAATAATGTAAAACAGACTGATATATCGTAACCATACTTCCTGTATAAAAACTACAAATTTTGTATTGGATAGAAATAATTTTAGCTTAAAAAACCCATCAAAATCAGTCTATTCTTTTGGGAGCTACGATAGTACAGACTGACACACAGATACTAATAACTTATAACCCTGTGTTGGCGTTGGGGCTATAAAATAATTGACCTAATAAGTGTAAAAAAATTCAAAAAAATTAAAAACAAATAAATTAATACTTCAAACTTTTTTCAGTTTAACCCTTCTGCTCCTACTAGACCAGGTCTACACGAGGCCGATAACGGAACAGATGGCAGCACTGCAGTCGTTGCCGCCAGTCATCACCATTATGGCACCTGGCCCGGCACTGGAGAGAAAAGTGGACAAACCATCGGACAGTTTGAGTGAGTTCATACGATAATCTATGTTACTATCATCATCATCATCATCATCATCATCATCATATCAGCCGAAAAACGTCCACTGTTAGACAAAGGCCGATTTCCAAAATGACCGATTCTGCTAGATTACTATATGATGATAAAAACCCAAAGCGTCTCAACTATACGGGCCCGGGTCTTTTCATATATCTCGAGCGGTTAGACCATAGCGTTCCAACCATACGGGGAGGGATATCCTATCTATATCTCGAGAGATTAGGCCATAGAGTCCCAAATATACGGGCACGGGTCTCTTTAGATATCTCGATAGATTAGGTCATAGAGTCCCAAATATACGGGCACGGCCCGTCAGATATCTCGATTGATTAGGTCATAGAGTCCCAAATATACGGGCACGGCCCGTCAGATATCTCGATTGATTAGGTCATAGAGTCCCAAATATAAGGGCACGGGTCTCTTCAGATATCTCGATAGATTAGGTCATAGAGTCCCAAATATACGAGCACGGGTGTCTTCAGATATCTCGAGAGCTTAGGTCGTAAGGTCCCAAATATAAGGGCACGGGTCTCTTCAGATATCTCGATAGATTAAGCCATAGAGTCCCAACTATACAGGCACGGGTCTCTTCAGATATCTCGAGAAATTAGGCCATAGAGTCCCAAATATACGGGCACGGGTCTCTTCATATATCTCGAGAGATTAGGCCATAGAGTCCCAAATATACGGGCACGGAGTCTCTTCAGATATCTCGTCCGTCCGGTGCTCTAGTTACATAACTACTGGACGGATTTGGGTGAATTTGAGTTAGTGCAAAATATTATTTTAAATATACCTACACGAGTTTAAAAAAAATCCTTATCTTGATTTTTTAGGGTTGCCACCATAGTAAAATCACTTATTATTTTTTTTACTTAAAAATAGTTCTAATGATAATCCGTTGTTACAAGAAAAATCGAAATAAGTTACCTCCCATACAAATCCAGGTTGATTGTTACACTCTCAATAATGTCTCTGACGATTTTAATGAAATTTGTGAATAATTAGGAATTAATAAGGCCTACTGCACTGGGTCTCTTAAGTAAGTAAGTTCTTCTTCTCTTAAGTAAGTTCGTAAGCTCTTCAGTAAGGTCTCTCAACAAGTGGGTCTTAAAATGAACATGGACAAGACGAAAATAATGTTAAATGTCCGTGTCGCACCCACTCCTCTAAAGGTTGGAGACTCTACACTGGAAGTTGTTGACGAATATGTATACCTGGGACAAACAGTCCAGCTAGGCAGGTCCAACTTCAAGAAAGAGATCAATCGACGAATCCAACTCGGCTGGGCAGCGTTCGGGAAGCTTCGCAATATCTTCACGTCCCAAATACCGCAGTGTCTCAAGACTAAGGTCTTTGACCAGTGTGTGTTGCCAGTGATGACTTACGGAACTGAGACATGGTCGCTTACTATGGGCCTCATAAGAAGGCTCAAGGTCACCCAAAGGGCAATGGAGCGTGCTATGCTCGGAGTTTCTCTGCGTGATCGAATCAGAAACGAGGAGATCCGCAGGAGAACTAAAGTAACCGACATAGCTCACAGAATCGCTAGACTGAAGTGGCAGTGGGCAGGGCACATAGCTCGTAGAACAGATGGCCGATGGGGCAGTAAAGTTCTCGAGTGGCGACCGCGCACCGGAAAACGTAGCGTAGGCAGGCCTCCCACGCGGTGGACCGATGACCTGGTGAAGGTCGCGGGAAGCCGATGGATGCGGGCAGCGCAGGACCGGTCGTCGTGGAAATCCTTGGGGGAGGCCTTTGTTCAGCAGTGGACGATTTGTGGCTGATATGATGACTGCACTGGGTACTTCATTATTCCAGAAAAAATCATTACCATACAAACCCTAATTATATGTAAATTTTACATCAAGTCTGATATACCTTGCTTTATTCTTTGCTACTTAATGTTTATTGTTGTTTTGTGTATGCCCGACAACGACAGACGGTGAAGGCTTCACGAGAAAGTATGCACAGAGTGGCTGGCTGTACAATTTATTTAAATCAATATTCAGAAAATAGCATTTTTACTATGACCGTAGCTCTCTTTTAAACATACTGAGTAAATCATAATACTTAAACATAATATGATCAATACATTTAACCGACTTCACAAAAAATGATGTATGTTTGTCCGCTATTATCTCACGTTTGGCTGAACCGATTTTGATGCGGTTTTCAGAAAAGTATTTTTTATACTTAGGAAAAGGTTTTGGTATTTTAACCGACTTAAAAAAAAAGAATGTTCTCAGTTTGACCCGTATGTATGTATGCTCGTCCGCAATGGCTCCGATGAGGGGCCCGACGCAACCTCCAGGAGGTCTCGCGGCTGGCGCTTCCTGCCCAGGCCGTTCGAGTGGTAGGGAGCAAGCTCCCGGATGTGTGGGAGCGCCGACTCATCTACTCGCCCGAACATGGACTTGGCCAGCCGACGAATTACTTATGTATCTTTGTTGCCTAGAACTTTGTTTCATCTCATTAATAAAGATATTTTTCTGACTTTTCAACCACGAAATGTAAGGAAATTCCGTTCAATTTAACAAGTTGACCATATTAAAAGTATTTAAATAAAAGTATAGTCGTACAACTTCACACCCCGGACACTGCATACAACGGTCGTAAAATGATATTTCTAAAAAAAATGACGGAACAAACAAAATCACGTCAAAATCCTATACGTTTGAGAACCAAACTATAACCAATCTGTATCAATCTGGGTGACGAGGGGGTGAGGTCAGAATCTAGAGAGCGGCAGGAAGTGTCCATACTGTATGTTAGTACTAATATATACTTTGCCTTGACATCTTCTCACCTGATGTAAGTGACGATGAAGCCGAACATGGAAGCGGGCTTACCAAGATTCCTCAACGCAAAGGGGATCTAGCTATCTTATCTTCTAGCCAGAACACATCAATGCTGTTAATACTGATGTTAAGCGGAAAGACTTAGATAAGATGGTGGTAGCTAGCAAGGCGGACTATGAAAATGCCCTACCGCACCGACCAAACCGAATCTTACAAAGATGACGGACTATGTGTGAAGCAAATGGACTAACCATTACGCCACGGAGGCGTTTAGATCACGGAGCGGATTTTTGCTGTTTTCATACTTTGCCCTTTATTAACTTCTAATCACCTATTTCCATGACAAATTTCTACTTTCTAAGTCACCTGGAAGTGGTCTTTTTTTAAAAGCTTTTAATTAACTTGTAATGTTTTTATGTATGTGTGTGTGTATGTTTGTTTAGTTCAAATCATGTGATCGATTTTAGAGCGACTTCCTGAGGTCTGATTGAGCTGAAATTAGAAATGAAGCCTTAATCTCTGTGGCAATAGATCTTTTTGGTATTTTAAAGTTGATCTGGTGGAGGTGGAATCGAGGTCCCAGCATCATCTTTTATTTTAAATAGAATTGTATGAAACCTATGAAAAACCTATGAAATTTGGAAACGTGTATTTTTTATATTAGCATTGGTTTTTTTTAATATAAAAACTCCATTCAAATAAAAGCTTTTACCAAAAAGCATTTAGGTTTCTCGAAAATCATTTTGATGATCTGTGGGTGAGTGAGTGAGTGACGAGATATCAAAACTTTGATATAAACGATATTGTATTTTAGAATATACTCTGCCTTCATTACGTAAACAATTTAACGCAATATTAAATTCAGGCATAGTTTCCACAGTCCCTAACAAAGATAATAAGAGCTCGCGATATTCATCAGGTTGTCGATCCACTCAGTAAAACACATGCCTAACTATAGTTATAAGTCATCATCATATTGCTTACACGTTGAGTTTGGTTGACAATGCATGTTTAGGTTATGTCACTTAAGTGCCGTCATTCTAAATCCAATATGGCGGACTCCCAAAGATGAAGGACCAGTTATTGACGTGATAACGTCTTATAAAACGATGAAAGTCAGCTGCACTCACGAAAAAGCATGACTCATTGTCACGTCCCGCATGAGCCGAGCGTGCAAGCACGATCGGCCTAAGCGTTCGGCTTGTGACACGTTATCACGTAAAATTATCACCCGTAAACCGACTTTACAGACAACTAGTTTCTTATGCACCCCCACGATATGGGTTTGCTGAGAAGAATGTGAAAAATCTACAATTGTTTTAAAACAAAAACTTGTGTGTACCCAAAACTTTTTAGATTTTTCGAAATGAGCTTATATTATGTATAATTTTATTTCAGATTCGTTCCTGACAAATACCCTTTTGCAAGCTTTGGCTGAACAGTCGGACTACAAGAGACGCGTGCAGCGTTACAGGGATATATCGTAAAATAACTTAAATTATAACTTTGAATATTTACTTCCTAGATAAATCGTCATCCTGTTATCACTGCGATAAAAACGGGCCAGATTTTACATGCTTGTGTGCGTGACAACGACTGTCTCACACCCACGCCTTTCATAAAATTAAAAATGGGCCAGATTTTTTATGCTTGTGTGCGTGACAACGACTGTGTTACACCCGCGCCTGTCGTAAAATAATAAAATGGGCTAGCTTTTCTATGCTTGTGTACATGACAACGACAGTCTTACATCCACGCCTTTAATAAAATTATAAATGGGTCAGCTTTTTTATGCTTGTGTGCGTGACAACGAATGTCATACACCCGCGGCTGACTTAAAATTAAAAATGGGCCAGCTTTTTATGCTTGTGTGCGTGACAACAACTGTCTTACACTCGCGCCTGTCATAAAATTAAAAATATAGTTAAAAAAAACTAAAAACTACGCTTTTATAGCACATTAAATTAAAAAGTGAAAAATAATTCTTAATATAAGCTGAAAACAATAATGAACGATAAACACTAGTATTATTGTGAAAAAAGCGTGGGACGCTGTGTGCCATATTTTACGTACATCAAGCAACCCACGCTTTTTTCACAATAATACTAGTATTTTTCATTCATTTTTATTTCAGCTTATATTAAGAATTATTTTTCATTTTTTAGTTTGATGTGCTTTAAAAGCGTGTTTTTTAGTTTTTTTAACTATTTTTATTTTTCATTTTTTAGTTCAGGACAATGAGATAAACCTATGAAATTATTGTATTGTCACTGATTCTTGATAAATGTACAAAGTTTATAGCGGGTCAAAATCTAGTGCAAGAGTCGGTTACAAACATACTCGTACATACAGGTGAAGCTAATAAAAGCGTGATAAGAATGGGCCAGCTTTTTTATGCTTGTGTGCGTGACAACGACTGTCTTCTTAGACAAGATAGACTGTCTTATACCTGCGCCTGTCACAATGTGGATTACCGGACAACATTATAGTTGTCTGGTATTTTTCGCGACGCATCTGCCCCGCCGCGCTATATCTAGAGAGTAAATAATCAAAGTTTTTTTTTTATGATTAAAGTGTAAGGCGCCTTTTTCTGTCATGCAGATTTGCGTCCAAGTGCATTCTGGCCCGAACGCGGAGCTCGCATGCTGCGGGCGGACGCACGAGATTTATTCGCAAATTGTGAACCGATTTTTCATAACTCTTTTTTCAATAGGAAATGCCGCAAGATTGGTTCCACATAAATTGTATTAAAATCGGTTGAGTACTTTTTATAAAATTTACAAAAACATAAAATAGCAAAATTGTATTAAGATGTTGCGATTGAAGTCAGTTTTATAACGTGTTTAGCTATTCGAATTATTAAAAAACATTCTTTAAGTTTCGGTGATTAGTAGTAATAATTATCATGCCAAAGGCAACACCACAAAACCAACGAGCCAATACCAATAAATAAGTGTAGACTATATCCAGCAGTGGAAGTCCTTCGGCTGATATGATGATGATGAACTGCAGACTTATCTGGCGAGCACTCTACCTTAACTACGACTTTAAAAAGATTATAAAGCGAAAAGTTTATATTTACTTGTTTGATTTATTCAAGAAGTATTAAATTAAATTGATAAGGTATTACTTCCTATTTTTTATAGTATATAAGCATAAAATATCTCAAGTGCCATTTTAGTTCTAACTATCCGTTAATTTACGTTAATTTCGGTCGGTTAACTAACGGTAAAATATTTTCTTCTGTCTTTCGTAATTTAAAACCTTAAACCATTTAATAGTAACATGTTTGTAAAACAATAGTATCTATTTAGATATAAATTACTGATAAAATAGTAATAACTGAATAAATGACTGAGAAAATGGAATTTCATATTTTTAAGACCCTAAAAACACAACTGTATTTTATTTTATTCTAAATTTTTTTTTATTATTAAAAATTTGAGTGCGTTTGACTGCAACTCACCTGATGGTAAGTGATGATGCAGTCGAAGATGGTACACGCAAACTCAAATAATGCCTATTCACTCTTGCCTTGAAGATCCCCAAATTATAGGAATCGGGAAACACTGACACAGGCAAGGAGTTCCACTCCTGCGCTGTACGCATAATAAATGAAGAAGCGTAACGATTCGTGCGAAAAGGTGGAACATCAACAACAAAGGAGTGCAACCCCTCCCTGCGTCTCGTTGACCGACGGTGGAATGGAGCCGGGGGAATGAGGTCGTGAAGTTCTTGCGCGCACTCTCCGAAATGAATTCGATAGAATACCGTCAAACAGGCGACTTTGCGGCGATGCTCAAGGCTCTGGAGCCTGTCATTGACTAGCTCGTCGTCACCAATGAGTCTCCGTGCGCGTCGGTCGATGGCGTCCAAGGTATCCAGCTGATAGCGGGCTGATCCATCCCATAAGTGTAAACAGTACTCCATACATGAGAGGACCTGTGCTTGATATAAGGTAAGCAGCTGTCCAGGTGTGAAGTACCGTCTCACCTTAGAGAGAATGCCCAGCTTCATTGCAGCAACTTTTGCCTTGGACTCAATGTAACGACCGAAGTTAAGATTGGGTGTTAAATCCACGCCGAGGAGTTCCAGGTGGTCAGATATCTGAATCGGTTCATTCCGAAGAGTTGGAGTAAAGGTGAATGGACTCCTTTTGGCGGAAAAAAGACACGCCTGTGTTTTAGAGGCATTAAACCCTACGAGGCTGGAATCACCCCATTCAGACACTGCCTGAAGTGATAAGTTTATGCGCTCTATCATGGCCTCTCTCAGAAACAGCGTATCAGCACTGTTAGCTCGTGCACTGGATATGTATCTTTCTACAACCGTGCTATCGTCAGCATAATCAATTATACCTGCTTTCAGCAGGTCGTTTATGTGAAGCAGAATTAGTGTTGCGGAAAGAACTGATCCCTGAGGTACCCCGGCATCAATCGCCTATAGGTCTGAGAAACAGCCATCAACGACCACTCGAATAGACCGTTCACTCAGGAAATCAGCTACCCAGTTACACAATCCCACATGAAGACCATAAGAAGGAAGCTTGCCAATAAGGCTAGCGTGCCAAACCCTATCAAAAGCCTTCGAGATGTCGAGTGACACAGCGAGAGCTTCGCCATGCTTCTCGATGGCCTCGCCCCATATATGCGTAGCATACACTAGAAGATCTCCAGTAGATCGACCTCGGCGAAATCCGTATTGTCGATCGCTAAGGAGATCATTGTCTTCTAGGTATGCCAGAATGCGGGTGTTCAATACACGCTCCATAATCTTACAGATTACGGAGGTGATTGCTATAGGGCGGTAGTTTGCGGGGTCGGCACGACTGCCTTTGGTAAGTGACGATAATGCCGAAGATGGAAGCGGGCTTACCAAGATTCCCTAACGCAATGGAGAACTGGCTATCTTATCATCAAGCCGGAACACAGCAATGTTGTTAACGCTGATGTTTGGCGGCAAGACTTAAATAAGATGGTGGTAGCTAGCCAGGCGGGCTTAGAAAATGCCCTACCACCAACCATACCGAGTCTTACAAGTTGACCCAACCGGGTTTCGAACCCGCGACCTCCTGGTGTTAAGCGAATAGACTAACCATTACGCCACGGAGGTGGTTAACATAGACTAAATGTCAGATAAAACGTTTTCTGGAGCAGACAGCATCTTAGCCTAGTATAATATTTCAATAAATAGCGTGGGCGAGTCAACCCTCTATTTATCTAGAGTAGGGACAAACTGACTATCGATATATCGAGGTACCGATGTGCTTGTATGAAAACGCTATCATGTCGGTTTGCCTGTATGACCAAAACTCGAAACCTATCCGGCTGCAGCGAGGGGTGAGACAGGGAGATGTCATATCTCCGAAACTGTTCACCGCCGCCCTGGAAGATGTTTTAAAGCTTTTGGACTGGGGTGGATTCGGGATCAATATCAACAGCGAGTACATCACCCACCTTCGATTCGCTGACGATATCGTGGTCATGGCTGAGACTATGGACGACTTAGGCACAATGCTCGATGGCCTCAGTAGAGCCTCTCAACAAGTAGGTTTAAGAAAAAACATGGAGAAGACTAAATTTATGTCAAACGTCCGTGCCGCACCTACTCCACTGAATATTGGAAGCTCTACACTCGAAGTTGTTGCCGAATATGTGTACAAGGGACAAACAGTCCAGTTAGGTAGGTCCAACTTTGAGAAAAAGATCAATCGTCGAATTCAGCTCGGCTGGACAGTGTTTGGGAAGCTACGCAATATCTTCACGTCCCAAATATCGCAGTGTCTTAAGACCAAGGTCATCGACCAGTATGTGTTGCCAGTGATGACATGCGGAACATATGTATAAGTAACATCTGTCAAAGTTGAGAGTTGTGAGTCTTTTAATAAGGACGCTCGAAATTTAAAAAGTTACATCGGCCATTTTATAATAAGCAACATCTGTCAAAGTTGAGAATTGTTGGTCTCTCAAATGGGTACGCTCGAAGTATGAAAAGTTATAGGTAACAGCCACTTTGTATAAGCAACATCTGCCAGAGTTGAGGATTGTGGGTCTTTCAATAGGAACGATCAAAATTTGAAAAGTTATAGCGGCCATTTTATATAAGTAACATCTGTCAATTCAAATAGGTACCCTCGAAATTTGAAAAGTTATAGCGGCCATTTTATTTGAGCAACATGAGTTTTTTGAGAATTCTTCATCAGTCTATGATCAATCACCATTGAAGGTTATAACATTGAATAATGTGTGAAAATCATCAAATATTATTAAAAACATCGCTCCGTTCGAAAAACGTTTCGCTCTTTACTCGCCACAACCACCCTGATTTAAGATGCAAGATAAATATCTATTTATTCAAAATAGGTAGGTGAAAATTACACTCTTGATGATAGTCATAAAACAGTAATTACATAATGTGATTTGTGAAAAATCAAGAAATAAACAATCATTCGTTAGTTAATAACGTCAAAATCCAATTCTCGATATAAAACAAATTATGTCATTAGAACAAGAAAACCATATGACACGAGAATAAGTTATGCACATGTACATATCACACGGACAGCTCTCGGTCATGAGTATTACGCGAGAGTCAGCCATCGCTCCCATCAACCATATAAGAGTGAAAGGAACGACCCGGCTCAAGATTCGCACGAACATTTAAGCGAGAATGCACCTTTCACGTCAATGCTAAGTTAAAAATATTAATTAGAAGAAGTACTAGACTTGTCATGTATTGTCGCTTCCACGTCTTAGATTGGTCATACGCCAGTAATATATAAGTCATTGATTGGTCAACATTTTATTACTATTAAACATAATTATTAGTAGCGTTGATAGAAGAAACACTGTCTACCCATACATTTTTGTCATTTAAAAACATTCGGATTTCTTATAATAATCTTTGTTACAAAAACTCTTTTGACACAATTTTTAAACTGTTTTTCTGGCAAATTTAAGACATCATCGGGTAATTTGTTATACATTAGCAAAATCAAAGGACCTATTGATTTTGTTAAGTCTGGTCACACCCCGGACACTGCATACAACGGTCGTGAAATGACATTTTTAAAAACAAATGACGGAGCAAACAAAATCACGGCGAAATCCTATACGTTCGAGAACCAAACTATGACCAATCTGTATCAACCTAGGAGACGAGGACCCAATCGAGAGAGCGGCAGGGAGTATCCATACTGTATGTTAGTATATTAATATATAAAATTTGGTTTGCCATAAGTTACTTGAAGTTTATTCCTATTCTGAAGCTTACGACTGTGCCTGTCACTACTCACTGCCGGCTGAATCTAGTCGACGTTTGGTGGCCAAATTAAGTCAATCGGTTTGACAAATAATCATCAAACAGTCGTACGACGACGTCACCGAATCGCAAAATCTGCTGAAAAAATCGCTTAAGAGCGAGAGCGTACGGAAAAATCCGAAACAATCAATTTCTCGTCGTTCACCAAAACTTGGGTTTTGCCGCCAAACATTAATGTTAACAATATTGATGTGTTCCGGCTTGACGATGAGATAGCCAATACCACATTGTGTTGGGAATCTTGGTAAGCCCGCTTCCAACATCGGCATCATCGTCACTTACCATCAGGTGAGCTAATGCCAAGGACCTACCAATCATCATCTACCGATAAACATCCACTGCTGGACAAAGGCCTCCCCTAAGGATTTCCACGACGACCGGTCCTGTGCTGCCCGCAGAACAGATGGCCGTTGGGGCAGTATAGTTCTCGAGTGGCGATCACGCACTGGAAAACGTAGCGGAGAGAGGCCTCCCACGCGGTGGACCAACGACCTGGTGAAGATCGCGGGAAGCCGCTTACCAACAGTGGATAAAAAATACGATTATATAAAATACTAGCTGTTTCCCGCGGCTTCACCCGCGTGGACAACGTTTCTATGACTTTTTGAGGGTGCGCAATGCGCGAATCGCAAGTGGCTCGCGAGCGTAAAAAAAAAGTACATAGCCTATGTTTTAATCCAGGTCCTAATCTGTCTACCTACCAAATTTCAGCCAGATCCGTTCAGTAGTTTTTGCATGAAGAAGAACAAACATACACACTCACACACTCACAAACTTTCGCCTTTATAATATTAGTGTGATTTTTCCAAGTTTTGCATTACGAGTTGGGACTTATGATATGAGTCTTATGACAAAGTCAAGCTTTAGTTATTTTTAGATCGGGCGGGCGATCTTGAAAATTGAGTCTGGCACTGATGCGGAACACTCAAGAGACAAGCTCGAAGGGTTGGGTTTCCAAAGGGTAAATTTAACCTTTATATAATCATTACTTATGACGGGGTAAGTTCAAAAACGTTCTTAAAGAGTTTTTTTTAAACTTTTATTCACAATTGGTAAGCCCTCTGAAAAAACTCCGAGCCTGGTAGTTAGCTACTTATATTTGCGAATAAGCGATGACTGATTCCAAAAAGGAGGAGGTTCTCAATTTGACTGTGTTTTTTTTTATGTGTGTTACTTCAGAACTTTTGACTGGGTGAACCGATTTTTATAATTCTATTTTTATTTGAAAGCTAGTGCTTCCCGTGTGATAAATTTTGTCAAAATCGGTGAAGTACTTTATTAGACAAATAACAAAAACCAAAAATAATAAAAAATGTACTAAGTTATTGCGATGGAAGTCGGTTTTTTAACATTTTTAGCGTTTTCAATTATGTTATGTAAATACTAGTGCCATTGGTATGTCTATAACCATCATATCTTATATATAAAACTCAAAGGTGACTGACTGACCTAGTGATCTATCAACGCACAGCCCAAACCACTGGATGGATCGGGCTGAAATTTGGCATGCAGGTAGATGTTATGACGTAGGCATCCGCTAAGAAAGGATTTCTGGAAATTCCCACGGGAACACTAAAAAACGGGAACTGCGCGGGCGAAGCCGCGGGCACCCACTAGTCAGCTCATATACGTCCCCACCCAGGTTTTTCCTTCACCGTAAGAACGTCGGATAAACGTACAGCATGATCATTATCATCATATCAACCGAAGAACGTCCACTGCTGGACAAAGGCCTCTCCGAGGATTTCCACGACGACCGGTCCTGCGCTGCCCACATGGATGCGAAACGTACTTGAAATCGAAATTCGAAAACATATTGGTACGTGGTAGGATTGGAACCATGACCTCCCGGACTGGATGTAGTGGCCCTTGCCCTTGCCATTACTTGACACACCAGTAACATATTAAAAAGACAAAGTAGGAAGTGTAAAAAAAGGTATCCATAATATACTTTACTCATATAGATGGATCGAAGACCTTCCATCTTCGACCAGTGTGTGTTGCCAGTGATGACATACGGACCTGAGACACGGTCGCTTACTATGGGCCTCATAAGAAGGCTCAAGGTCACCCAAAGGGCAATGGAGCGTGCTATGCTCGGAGTTTCTCTGCGTGATCGAATCAGAAACGAGGAGATGCGTAGGAGAACCAAACTAACCGACATAGCTCTCAGAATTGCTAAACTTAAGTGGCAGTGGGCGGGGCACATTGCTCGTAGAACACATGGCCGATGGGGCAATAAAATTCTCAAATGGCGACCACGCACCGGAAAACGTAGTATAGGCAGGCCTCCCACTCGGTGAACCGACGACCTGGTGAAGGTCGCGGGAAGCCGCTGGATGCGGGCAGCGCAGATCCGGTCGTCGTGGAGATCCTTCGGCTGATATGATGATGATGATGATATAGATGGATACTTTCATACATATAGATGGAGCTAAAGAAGTTTTACTTCAGTCATGTGGTCTAAAGCACACTTGTATTTTTTTAATAGCAATAATTTGCTGTTTCAGTCTATACTGGAGTCATATTAATTCACAAAAAACATTGAAAAATTTGAAATTCGCGCCTTAACCAAAACGAACCCCCTCAATAGCGTTGATGTTTCCGGTATGAAGATAAGGTAGCCAGTTTACCATAGCGTTACGGGATCTTGGTCATGCCACGGAGTTAGCAGTCGTGGATGATAAAACTCGGGAGACTTCACGCAGCTAATTTAATAAGCACGCCGAGATCATGCCACTAACTTAGCAGTTGTGGATGAGAAAACTCGGGAGACTTGAAGCAGCTAATATAATAAGCCCGCCGAGATCATGCCACTGACTTAGCAGTTGTGGATGAGAAAACTCGGGAGACTTGAAGCAGCTAATTTAATAAGCCCGCCGAGATCATGCCACTGACTTAGCAGTTGTGGATGAGAAAACTCGGGAGACTTGAAGCAGCTAATTTTTAAGCCCGCCGAGATCATGCCACTGACTTAGCAGTTGTGGATGAGAAAACTCGGGAGACTTGAAGCAGCTAATTTTTAAGCCCGCCGAGATCATGCCACTGACTTAGCAGTTGTGGATGAGAAAACTCAGGAGACTTGAAGCAGCTAATTTAATAAGCCCACCGAGATCATGCCACTGACTTAGCAATTGTGGATGATAAAACTCGAGAGACTTCAAGCAGTTAATTTAATAAGCCCGCCGAGATCACGCCACTGACTTAGCAGTTGTGGATGAGAAAAATCGAGAGACTTCAAGCAGTTAATTTAATAAGCCCGCCGAGATCATGGCACTGACTTAGCAGTTGTGGATGAGAAAACTCGAGAGATTTCAAGCAGCTAATTTGATATACTTACATCTTCCAATAATTTATGACCTACTACCTGTTTCCCGCGGCTTCGCCCCAGTGAAAATACTTTTCGTTTGAATCGTGAAAAATCCCATAGAAAAAAATCTCTTTCAGTTTTTCTAGAATTTCACAATTTTCCGAGCAAGCGGAAAGTTTCTTTGTAATCGGTCAAGTCGTTTAGAAGTTAAACGATCAGTAACAGACGCACACAAGATTTTTATATACAGGTGTAACAAAATTGGTGTAGGTCTCGTTAACTGGGGCTTCTACTCATCATACTGAACAACTTTTGTTCTACGACTTTGCTGAAATCGTAAAAAAAATATTTAACACTTCATACCAATTGATCAGCTGATCAAGTTACTTTGTGCAATTTTTGTATGGAGGATCAATTTTTTTTTTGAGAATTGTCTATGGGTTCCTTGGGGAAAGTTGTTCAGTGTGATGAGTAGAACCCCCAGTTAACGGGACCTTCATCAGTTTTACAATAATAAATTACCTGTCTGTCCCTTTCCAAGGGTCTTCTCCAGTCTAAAAGGCCCCACATATTGGTAGGCCTCGGTGGCCGTCGTCGTGGTTCCACCGGTTTCCATCTTCACGCCTCCCACTTCACTAATACACGAGTCATTCTCACACTTTGGGTCATTTCGACCCCACCACTAAATGTTCTAAATCAGCTAACATTTTCAGGCTTTTTAAAAATAATTTTACGTTACGTGGACGGCCATTGCTAAAGTCTTTTTAATTTATCTCTGAAGTTGGCTATTCATAGGGAAAATAAAATAGTTTAATGTACCACTTTTTTCCTGCGTTTACCCGTGGACCCGGTGATTCCACCTATTGACGGTTCCATGGGTAATTTTATTTCCGTAATATAGTTTATATTATCATCTAAAAACGTTAGGATATCTTCTACATTTTTAAAAGTGAATCTAATGAAAAAGTTTTCAAGACCATAACTCCCCAGTTCCCCACCTTAAAAAACACTGTTTATTTGATTATAGTGTTTTTTTGTTTAATTAGTTGCTTAGTTTATACATTAAGTCGTTCTCTATAACATAACGTAAGAGCTTTAAGAGGACTGTGAATCCACCACGGCGAAAATTCGACTTTTCATACAAACGGCGATAACGATTTTCACCTCTTAAATGTTAACCGTTAAGGACCAATTTTTGATAGGTTGTCAGCCAAAACAAAAGAGAGGCTTATACGTTTCGTATAAATATAAATTACTAATTATAAAGAAACAAAAAATGGCCGAAATTAGTTTTGTATAAAAACACGTGAACGACAATAAAATTAAACTTATTAACTTTATCGAAAAAACAAAAACGTTTAACCCTAAATTTTGTTCTTATTGACAACTTATCAAAACTTGGTCCAAATCGGATAATATTTAAGAGGTGAAAATCGTTATCGCCGTTTGTATGAAAAGTCGCAGCTTCACAATCCTCTTAAGATCTAGTTAGTTGTTATAAGAACTAAACATGGCGACGACGTCTAGTCTAGTCTAGGAGATAATTAATTCAAATATAATAATAATAAGTATATAGGTATTACCTATTTGACGAAGTTATACTTTTTATTTAGTTTTAACTCTGTTTTTATATTACTTTCTTTTTAATTTGTTTTTGTTATGTTTTCTTTTTTTTAACTTTCGGGCTGTCTTTAAATTCCTTTTTTTCTCGTCAACATCGTTTTCGGTGGCACATCATATTTAATTTAATTCATTGAACTCTGACCCCCAAAGTAAGACCAAAGTATATTATATTAGTATAAGACTAAGACGCGGTTGGAGGGCGCGTCGAGATTGCACCTATATAGAATATTTGAAGTAGAAAAAATATATTTCTTGAGAAAAACTCTATTCAGTTTCTCAATGAAAATGTACCTATGCAAGTTCTTATTTAAGTTCTATCCTAAATCAAATTACTATTGATATTCCATGTCTCAACCTGTCTCATTAAAATGTTAATGTAATGAGTAATGACATTACAACTAGGTAAATACAAAACACGTATAAATATTTAACCCTCTGTTTGCGCGTGGTTGACGAAATTGAAACCAAATTGAGGAGCGGTCAGGCTTATTAAATAATTGGCCGGAAAGAAACAAAGATGAAAAGTAATTACTTACCTTAAGTAAGCCTTAAGTACTTACTTACAACTTACTTGTTTAAAACTGTTACTTTGGGTTAACGCAAGTCGAAAATTATTAAATAGTATGGCAGAATAAGATTGTCGGTGGCGTAACGGTTAGGGCCGCTACTTCCTATCCGGGAGGTTGTGGTTCGAATCCTGTCACGTACCAATGTGTTTCGAATTTCAATTTCATATGTATGTCTATCCGATGCTCTTAAAGTAAAGGAAAACGTCGTGAGGAAACCTGCACACGTCTGCGAAGAAACTTGAAGGTCGACTAAGGCCCGATCGCACTAATTCAGGGTAGGCTCGAGCCCCTCGGTGAGGATTTATATGAGCTGATACGATGATAATGCGAAAATAAACCCAAATGAGGGCTACATTTATTATAATCGACGCAATTTTCAAACTAGCCAGTGTCACCATAAAATTTTCCCTAATATTATTCTATAACTGATACAAGATAAGTATGTTAGTAAATATTTAAATACGTTTTTTTTTAAATTCTGTATACATTGTAGCCCATACTGTAGCAAAATACAACGGTAATTAAATTTTTCGTCCTCAATTAAATAGATTCATCTTCATTCAATAGTTTCGTACTTAAATTGATAGATCTGTCATCAAATAAAATTTGGATCAAGATAAGGCCATTTAGTTTTATTCTTTTTAAAGTTGTGATGCAATAAAAGATATCTTATTGTTTTGTAAAGTTAATATGGGGTTTATGGTTAGGTTAGGTTAGTTAACATAAGTTAGGTTTGTGGTTAGGTAAGATAATTTTATGTGGCTAAGAAGCGTGTAGCGAAGCGACGAGCTAGGTTAGGTTTGACTTGAAAGATAGCACGCGAGCCAAGTAAACGAATCTAGCGTGCTTGGACTGCTTGGTAGCGGCCGTTGAAGAACCTGAAGAAATTTTGCTCATTTTGCAAATATTTATTTAATAGATATTTAGTATTACGATATATACATAGCTTCTATGATTGTCTCCGAGGGTGCGCAGCATGCAAGCCGAAAGCGGCTCGCGAGCGTGGAAAAAGTAGCCTATATGTTAATCCAGGTCCTATTCTGCCTACCTACCAAATTTCATCCAGGTAAGGTCAGTGGTTTTTGCGTGAAAGAGTTTGAAACTAAACATTCGCGTTTATAATACTGTAGGATATATATCCTTTTGAGTAATATTTAGGTGTTGTTTGATGACCTTACTTTGAGTAAAACTCTATATTAATTAGCGAATTTAAATTTTTTTGTATAGTGATCGAATCTATTGAATTGGCTATCGATAAAATCATACAAAAAAACAACACACAGAGGTTGCAAAATTTTAGTGTATGACAATTTTCAATAAAAGTTTTAAAAAGTTATAAAGCAATCTCTTACTGATTCGAAACAATAGGAACAAACCAAATACTTTATTGTGCATGCTGAACTGACCTTGTAACACCATCTACGAGGCTTCATCTATCTGTCATTCAAGTCAAGGAAAACTACAGGTAGCTTTATCGTTTGTCAGTAACAAATAGATACAATTATACTTTTGTTTTTCATAGATTTTTTCCAGTAGAATCGTAACTTTCTTTTTATCTTAGTATCTTTTTATTCATAACTAGTACGTGCCCGCGCCTTCGCCCGCGCTTATCCCGATTTTTGCAGTTCCCGTGGGAATTTCCCAAAATCCTTTCTTAGCAGATGCCTACGTCATAATTTATATCGGTGTGCTAAATTTCAACCCGATCCGTCCAGTGGTTTGAGCAGTTCGTTGATATACCAGTCAGCCACCTTTTCCTTTTATGTATACACAGATGAGAATCTTTATTTATTTTATTAAGGGCTGAATTATATGGCAAAATCTTAATGTTCGTTTCTCACATGCACAAACTTCTATGATTTAAAATAACAAACATTAAATTAAATTAATTGCTAAGATATTTCACCATACCTTTAATAATTTAGGACTCTGTGACATAATTAAAAAAAAAGGAAATTTAGGAGAGTCGTAAACGTAAATTACTTATTTTTCACGACCAAAGTACACATGCAATGCTATACACTAATTCAGCACATTATTGTAAAATCACTAAGTTTCAATATTGAATTTGAAAGGTGAAAAAAAAGGGCAATGATATATATCAGACTATGGAAACTTCGATTTTCCAACAACCAAAAACAACAAACAAACAATTGTTACTTTGTTGTTTCTTCTATGTTGTCGTTGTCTTCGTAAGATTATGTTAAAATATCTTTACATTATAACGGAGCTGGCATATTTATGGAATAATTTATAAAATTAGATTTATTTTCAATTTTCGGTCAAACATGGCGACGAACTAATATGATTTAACAGTGAATTTCACAGTCGACAGGCATAAATTTATTACAATTGGCAGGAGGGGGTTAAGTTTATGTATTTAAATCTTATTGTAGAAATGCACTATTATAAAATTCTTCATAACAAGTTGAGGCATGGAAATATCATGGAAAATAACAATCACATTAGGTAACTACTGTTTTAGTAATAATTGTATTATCTACATATATATGGGATTAAACGCTGAATAAGTGTAAAAATATTTGATACTCCGAATAATAACATACAATTTTTCCGCATACAACGTTCCTATCGCACGTCGTCGGTGGAAAATCGATAGATACACCAGTAACATCACATCACATCGGGAACACAGGGATATTTGAACTTTATAAAATAATGTATTGCACTAATAGTCTTTTGGAACATTTTCGCGTAATTTTATAAATGATAAAAAAGGTGATATTACATAATTTTCTAGTTGGATGTAAATGTTTTTCGTACAGGTTCCTTACGCGAGCTGCTCGGGTTTGTTCGGGGGCGCTCGTCTGCCTTCGACTAGGGGTGAGATGAGTCATTAGCCTCAAGGGGTGGTTTTGCGTTCCGTTCAACGCTTTTTACAAGGGTGAACTAGGGTAAGGGAATCATTGTTTAGTTTTATTTTTGTACTATTTACTCAGTTGTCAGAATTCATAATTTGTTTTTAATTCTTCGCTATAGGTACTGAAAATAATGAAAAAATGTTTTACCGGTACATATTATATATTCTGTGTCGGTACTTTAAATATAAAGATAATGATTAAACTCGCTTACATAATTTAAAAACGTAAGTGATACTACTGATTAAAGGATAATCAGTGTGTTATATATAAATTATAATCACTTACAATCGATAAGATCTTAAGATCGCGGGAAGCCGATGGATGCGGGCAGCGCAGGACCGGTCGTCGTGGAAATCCTTGGGGGAGGCCTTTGTCCAGCAGTGGACGATTTCCGGCTGATATGATGATGATGATAATATTTTATCATCACCGGTAAAAAAACCGGTGGGGGAGAAAGGGTTAATAATACAGGATTACTAAAAATGTTGGTAAATACTTAGAACTTTATCTATGTACCTAAGTATTAACGAATTAAGTAGAAAATAAGTTATATATATCTACATGAGTATTTATTTTGTAGGTTAAATAAATAATGTAGTACCTAATAAATGACAAGTAGGCATGTGAACTTAAGTTCAAGTGTATTTGTTAAAATTGGAAAGTAAGTATATTATGGTAACTTTTAACAGAAATTTACTATTCTTCTTTCTTTTCTTCACTTTCTTCACTGTTCTTTTCTTCCTCGCCGTTCATTGCCTTCTGCTTCTCTTCTTCTGCGGCCTTCTTGGCAGCTTCTTCTGCCTCTGAAGCCGCCTGCAATTGAAGGTAGAATAAAACGTTATATTCTCTTTGGGTAGAATTAGGAAAGGCTTTAAGATAACTCCATCCGAGCAGGTTGATACGTGTTAAGGCGAGGCACCGGTGGAGAAGCGGAGAAACCTTTTTGCTAGATCAAATTTTTTGGGTAATTACTAACGAATTGTTTATTAATAAAATTTCTAAATTTGCACATAGTTTTTATACGGAGATATTTCTTTTTAAGTACTACCAGAAAACCTGCTAAATTTTAGTTTTTAAATTGAAGTCATAAGAGAAATAACAACGTAAAACATTTAAAAAGTGCAAAAGTGTGGTTACTGTCTTGACTATTTACACGTAAAGGAAAAAACAGAGACAACTGTTTTACAAATGCCTCGCCTTAAAATAATATCGAACGTTATTCTATTCATTTTAAGTTCAAATCAATGCGGGCTTCAATGCGGCTGTTACGTTGAAACCTGAAGGCTAATTCTCGATTTTTACATGTTTTAATTATTTTTCTTCATTTTCAAATAAGTTTTAAAATGTGTTCAATTAAAATAAAAGGTCTAAAAGTCACCGATTTTTGTGTGTTGGTTTTATTCAACATTAACTACTTATTTGTTTTCAAGAAATTGTGCAATATATTAAAAAAGCGGTGGTGGCGTAACGGCTAGGGCCGCCGCCTCCTGTCCGGGAGGTCGTGGTTCGTTCGAATCCTGCCACGTACCAATGTGATTTCGAATTAAGATTTCATATGTAAGTTTATCCGACGCTCTTACGGTGCTGGAAAACATCGTGAGAAAACCTGCACACGCCCGCGAAGAAACTCGCAGGTTGTGTGTGAAGTCGACCAACCCCCACTGGGCCCGCGTGGTCTACTAAAGTCCGACCACCCTAATTCAGGGTAGGCTCGAGCCCCTCGGTGGGGACGTATATGAGCTGATATGATGATATAAAGTAAGAAACTCTTCAATTTTTTACATTTACTTTGCCACTTGCATTTTTTGCAGCTAATTATTGCACATCTCAACATTTTGTCACCAAAACACGCGAAGCTCAGCCTGCTATGATAATGTACAATTTCTGCGCAGTACAATCGTTTACGAATGACAGCAACATGTCCCGTTGTACAAGAAGCTTACTCCTTGCGCAATCTATCGGAGCGGCAATTTTTTTTAAGTGAAACTTTTATTACATCGTCTCAATTCTTTTCGTCTGTGTGTCGCGTGACGTTTGGTACGATCGTTTCGTCCACTGAACCGTAGCTCCAAGACGAAAGCAGCCATGATCGTTTCGTCCTTTGTAAATGTCTATAATGTGAAAAAAAGTTTCACTTTTACCGTGGTTTCATAAAACTACATACTACTTTTTTCTTATCTTACCCCGAAGAAGTTTTTATGCTGTCTACAAGGCTTCTGACACGGCTTTGCGACTGCCATCTAGTAATATCAACCAGCACCAACGGCTTAACGTGGCTGGCGAAGTATAGAAGTGGTCGAGAATAATGCCACTAACAGTCAAACCCATCCTTTCGTCTGTCGAATACCGCCAGGCGGCAAAATAAAAAAAATCCGTATCTGTCACTGGTCGCCAGGCGGTACGATTTACGGCGGTTCAAATTAGCGCCTAAACTAAATCAAAGGTTGCTTAAGAACCAATAGAAAGCTAGGAAATGAATGGGAGTTAAGTGGGCTACCTCTGTGGCCAATCATTAGCCACACTTACAGTACAAAAATATTCAGAGAAACTTCACTCAAAATTGATGTCTCGTACTTCAAATCGCGAGTGAATGTGCGTACAATTTACGTTGTTGTTTCTGTGTTTCTGAAAAAGATTTGTGGTGAAAACGATGCCAGGGTACGTAATCATTTGTTTTAATTACATATAATAACTTAAACTTCTGATTTTCTGTGGAAACTTGTCCTTCAAACTATGGCCTTTTTTGTGACTGTTTTTTTGGAATTTTTTTTTGTTACTTATATAGTCTAAATTACAAGTAAAGGATTATTGTTCTTTTATTTTTATGTTATAAACACTCTAATTTAGATTAATATTTTATATGGAAATACACAATATTCCATTTAGATTCACAGAAAATCCAATAAAAGTAAACAATAGCGCGCCCGGAACCCCTGCCTGTCACTGTCCATCTGGCGTTTGCGACAGACAGGGAGAGTGGGAGTTATTATAGCTTGACATTTGAGAGGCTAGGTAATGACCGTGATTCAGGTCAGTTGACCTGCGTGATCGACCCAACTATGCATATTCCACTGAGCTACGATCGCTTCTTTGTAAATATAAAATTGAAAATGGATTAAAAACCAAATTTTTTGTAGGAGAAAGGATGTTTCACTCATTCACATCAGCTCATATATACGTCCCTACCGAGGGGCTCGAGCCTTCCCTGAATTAGGGCTATCGGGCTTAGTCGACCACGCGGGCCCAGTGCGGGTTGGTCGACTTCACACACAACCTTCGAGTTTCTTCTAAGGCGTGTGCAGCTTTCCTCATGATGTTTTCCTTCACTGTAAGAGCTTCGGATAAACGTACATATGTGATGAAAATTCGACATTGGTACGTGGCAGTATTCGAACCACGACATCCCGGATAGGAGGTTCCGGCCCTAGCCTTTGCGCCACCGACGCTCTTGGAGTAGGAGGAGGAGAAAGGATATTTATTGAATAATCCTTACGTAATGTTATAAATGTGAAAATATGTTTGTCTGTAACAAACCTTTTCACGCTTCAACACCTCAACCAATCTTGACGAAATTTGGCATGGAGGTAGCCTGTGTTACGGAGAAGGATATAGGCTATCTCTTATCCCGAGAAAATAGCATACTCGAATGCAGGTTCTGAAGGAACTACTAAAACACTTTTTTTGTTGAGTTTTTTAACATCGTAACGGAGCAACGAAATAACGTGTTTTTTTTTTTGCATGGAAATAGTTGAGGATAATAGCCAGATATAGTTTCCGAGGGATCTGGAGTAAACTTCTGCCTACACTCGCGAGCCTCTTGCGGCTAGCGCACCACTCACCCTCAAAGACAGTCATAAAAAAAGATGTCCACGCGAGTGAAGCCGCGGGTAGAAGCTAGTTGTATGTTATTTATTTTTGACTAGCTGGTGCCCGCGGCTTAGTCTGCGCGGATATCGATGGTGAGCGGCTCGCGGGGCTTTTTTCGTTACAAACCTACCCCCAATTAAACATTTTACCAAAGTTTCATCGTAATCGGTCGAACCTTTTCGAGATTTTTGCTAGACTAACGCACGGCAATTGATTTTTAGGGTTCCGTACCCAAAGGGTAAAAACGGGACCCTATTTCTAAGACTTCGCTGTCCGTCCGTCAGTCCATCTGTCACCAGGCTCTATTTCATGAACCGATAGCTAGACAGCTGAAATTTTCACAGATGATGTATTTCTGTTGCCTCTATAACAACAACAACAAAAATATAGAAAAAGTGAAAAAATAACGTATATATGAGCTGATGTGAATGAGTGAAACATTCTTTCTCCGTACAAAAAACGTGTCTTTTTTCAAAACATGAAGAAACTAGCTCCATCTACTATGATGCTACGGAACCCTTTCTGTGCGGTTCTGACTCACACTTGGCCGGTTTTTTAAAATTGGAACCGTATATTTTTTATATTCATTTGAGCATTATAAAAACGCTTTTTAAGTAAAAGCTTGTAAGTACCTCATAGCTTTTAGGTTTTTCAAAATATTATCTCCGTACAACCTTGTTTTCTTCGATCATCATATCAGCTCACATACGTCCCCACCGAGGGGCTCGAGCCTACCCTGAGTTAGGGCGATCGGGCTTTAGTCGACCACGCGGGCCCAGTGCAGGTTGGTCGACTAGATATAGACACACGTTTAGTTAAGATAAATACTCGCTTTATAGTACCACAGTATATATATTAGTACTAACGTAATAGTACTATGAAATTAAAAATAATCACATTATAAAAAACAAATCTTATTTAAGTACCTATACAGTTTGAGCAGCCTTAACGCCTAAAGTGATTTCTTCCAGAAAACCCGGTGTTTGGAGACAAAATCATAAAGACAGTTTGTTTAGTTTGGATGACGATGCATGGTTAAGCTAAGTGACGTCATTCTAAATCCAATATGGAGGATTACCAAAGATGGCGGACCAGTGCGGGTTGGTCGACTTCACACACAACCTTCTAGTTTCTCGCAGGTGTGTGCAGGTTTCCTCACGATGTTTTCCTTCACCGTTGAAGCAATCGGTGAGTATATGTACGGAAGTTTCGAAAAACTCATTGGTTCATTGGCCGTCCGGATTTGAACCCGATACCTCTGGTTAGGAGGACCAAGTCGTTACCGGTTAAGCCACCGACGCTTCGATATGGTTTCGATGTTTTCTTTGATAGGGTTTAGTAAATCACGAAGACTTACAGCTGCAGCTTTCCTCATATCCTCTTCTTTCTTAGCCTGCAGCTCTCGACTGATCTCCCGTATCATCTCCAGCTCCGTCACGGCTTTCTCGGAGAGGGGCTCGAAAATCCGCACCGGTTCCTTGTCAGGGTCATTCAGGGCGTCAATGAATTGCCTGTAGCGAGACACGAGGATTTCGTAACGCTCTTTAGGAACTTGGCGGTAGATGACGTCCATTTTAGTTGGTTTTCGAGTGAGTTAGGGCTGCGGAAAGAACAAAAATTGTTTTATTGGTTCTTTAGAGGGTAGCAGTGGCTGAGTGTGACTTGCGTAGTCGCTGTAGCTGACCGTAACCTAAGGGCGATGGGGCGAGCTATGTTCGAAGTTTCCCTACGCGATCGAATCAGAAATGAGGAGATTCGTAGGAGAACCATGGTAACCGACATAGCTCACAGAATGGCTAAACTTTGGTGACACTGGGCAGATGTTTGTTACCTCTTCACGTTTTAAACCTCAACCAATCTCAACTAAATTCAGCATGCACGTAGTCTGTGTCATGGAGAAGGACATAGGCTACTTTTTGCTAGTGAAAATAGCACAGTCCGGTACAATTCCTGTTGGTAATTAAAAAATATTTTTTAGTTGATTTATTTAACACTAGCCGTCCGCCTGCGGCTACGCCCGCGTTGTTTTTGATTTTACCGTGATGGGAATATGACATTTTCCGGGGGTAAAAAGTAGCCTATGACCTATTCCAGGGCCTAACCTATATGTGTGTCAAGTTTCATCCCGATCCGTTCAGTGGTTGAAGCGTGAAAGAGTAACATACATCCATACATACAAACTTTCACATTTATAATATTAGTAGGATCATAACGGAGCAAAAGATTGTTGTGATTTTTTGAAGTGACACAGTTTACTATTTAGCAATAGCCCGACATAGTTCCCGAGGGATATGGAGCAAAATCATTTCCACGCTCGCGGACCGCTTGCGGCTCGCTCACTACTCACCCTGAAGGCCAGTCTTAAAAACGATGCCCTGCGGGTGAAGCCACGGGCAAAAGCAAGTTTAAAAATAAAATTTAAAAAAGTTGTCCGAGAAAATAAACAAAAAATAAAGTTTTGGTTTTTAATTTTGTCCTGGGAGCTGTTAATAATTATTTTTTAAGTAAAACTTCTTTACGCACGCTTGACTTGGGGAGTAAGCTGGTGGATGCGTGACGAGAACGTTACTGAAGTGTGTTCGGGCGAGGCGACCGGAAGTTGAGAGGGGTAAATAAATTAGTGAAGATAGAAAGAGAGATACTGTTTATTTTTTTAAGATTTCAGAGATTTGATTAATTTCTGAAGACTAAGTATTTCATCATCATATCAACCGAAGGACGTCCACTGCTGGACATAGGCCTCCCCCAAGGATCTCCACGACGACCGGTTCTGCGCTGCCCGCATCCAGCGGCTTCCCGCGACTTTCACCAGGTCATCGGTCCACCGAGTGGGAGGCCTGCCTACATTACGTTTTCCGGGGCGTGGTCATCACTCGAGAACTTTACTACCCCAACGGCCATTTGTTCTGCGAGCAATGTGCCCCGCCCACATTCTGAATTACTTTGATTCTCCTACGGATCTCCTCGTTTCTGATTCGATCACCCAGAGAAACTCCGAGCATAGCACGCTTCATTGCCCTTTGGGTGCCCTTGAGCCTTCTTATGAGGCCCATAGTAAGCGACCATATCTCAGTTCCGTATGCCATGACTGGCAACACACACTGGTCGAAGACCTTGGTCTTAAGACACTGCGGTATCTGGGACGTTAAGATATTGCGAAGCTTCCCAAACGCTGAAGTATTTACTTTCATACGTATATACGAGTAGATGGAGCTAAATAAGTTTTACTTCAGTCGTGTGGTCTAAAGCACACTCGTATTTCTTTTATTTCATTAGATCATAGTTATGTACATCCCGGCTTAGAATAGGGCCATCCCATCTTTTCCCGTGGGTATCGTAAGATCGATCAAGGGACTAAACCAGTGGATGGACAGCAGCGTCTTTACCACGTACTGTGCCACCATATCACAGATGATTAATAATAGTACAAGTACAGATAGATCACTCGCACTGACGCTTTAAATAAATAGCAACTCTCGTTACGCGGTAATAAAGAACAGTCTAGTTCACAACTGCGCTTAGTGCCTCCAGTTTTACTTCTACATACCTATACATACACCGATAACAATCGCTCTTTTACGCAAGAGTGAACCGAATCAATGCGCGTGAGAGATTCTTTTGCGCTGGCCGGTCTAGTGTTGTCGCAACTGATCAACCGGTAGGGTTGTGATGTGAGACCGCGCGACGAACATGCACACTGCGATCGCCAACCCGCCTGCCAAGCGAGGCGATAACGGCAAAACCCAACTCGGGGGCGCCCTATGTCCAGCAGTGGACGTCTTTTAGCTGATGTGATGACATTTTGATACGCTATTTTTTGATTTACGCTCAAAAATTTTTTAATTCACATCCAACAGATCAATTATGTAGGTTCGTTTTCTCCGTAATAAGCTGTTAAATGAATAACGATATTTTCTTAAAAACCCCATTGTGGGGTTCCACAGTCAACAAGGAACCCTTATAGTTTCGCCATGTCTGTCTGTCCGTTTGTCCGCGGCTAAGCTCAGAGACTATTAGTAGTAAAATCTTGAAAACAAGTTTGTTTTGGCTACCTTCCCTACATGTAAAGACAGGTGTTTTTTTTTTTGTTGAAGAGTCCTATCGTGTTTATCGTATCGTTGAATAGATCTTACAAAATTACTGCTGTTACTGGGTTTGCTGAAATCATTTTTCGATTCAGGGATTGTTTTGGGAAATATTAAGATTTAAAGTGCTAATTTATGTTCGAGTCAAGCCCAAGCCTATAAGCTAAACCGCTATTTCAGAACATCTGAATAACTCTTTAATGTTTACAAATTACACCGAATATAAAATGCCTAAAATACTTCAAATAAAACACCTTAAATCACACCTAAAATACCTAAAATCACACCTAAAATACCTGAAAAAAATAGTAAATAGTAGGACATACTTATAATTAATTTAAAAGGAAAACTATAGCTAAGTACGGTTTCTTAGTTTAGGACTAGTCGACCAACTTAAGTTGTGCAGTTGGATTTGTAAGAAGTTCATAGATTTTCCATACAAAATGTTCAGAGTTGAATCGCACTTGGCCGATTTTTTCTCATGACTCCTCGGATAGATTTTGAAGATAGTATGCAAACTAGTAACCCACTAGGAGTACTGTAGAAGGTTTGAGGGGGGGACGCCACCGGGGTCACAGTAGGTAACCATCATACCACCATGGGAATAGGGTGTAGTGAGGCCACATAGAGACTTGAACCCCCGCCTGTACCCCGCAGGCGTCCCACCCAAAAATAATAATAATAATAATCCACTATGTGTTTATTCCGGACAGCCATTGGTCCAACTTCCATAATTGTGAAAACTGTCCTTTAGTTATTTTAATTTAACTACTTTACCTAATTTATGTACGATGGCTGACTCTCGCGCGTTATACTCGTGACCGGGTGCTGTCCGTGTGAACTGGCCTACTCTTGTTAAAGGCATTAATGACATTCAAAGATTTTTATGTATAACTTTTCGTGTCATATTGTTTTCATGTTCTAATGACTTTTCGAGGGAGTACTCATGTGTACTGCATGGTACTGCACGATTTCTTTTTCTCTTTGTATTAGGTATTTACTTATTGCACGGAATCTGCCTTTGTTTATATGTTTGTTACCCATTTGCGGGACACGTTATTGGAATGTAATTAGTTATTTATGACCTAAGAATTTTTGTTACGTACATTCTTACATTTCTGTTTGTGTACCTTCCGATAAAATAAAATAAAAATTAAATAATGGTGTATGTAACACTCTTTCTTGTGGTCATAGGACAGTAGTTACTTACATACGTTACTAGATAAATTTTGCAAAACGGCTATATTTTTTACAATCGCTCAAAGTAATTTCCGTTACAGTTAATACCTACATTTAGTCATGCGAAAAAACCAATCATCAAAAATATCTATCCATTTGTTTTCTAGAAGTAGGTGCAGCACACTCTGATCCCAAGCTCTCAAAAGTTCCTCGTCGCTGGTAAATTTCCGCCCTTTCAGCTTATCTTCGATAATCCCTACTATAATATTATAAATGTGAAAGTAACTCTGTCTGTCTGTTACGCTTTCCCGCAAAAACTACTGAACGGATTTGGCTGAAATTTGGTAGGTAGACAGATTAGGACCTGGCTTAAGACATAGGCTACTTTTTACCACGCTCGCGAGCCGCTTCCCTACTTTTATTATAAATGTGAAAGTAACTCTGTCTGTCTGTTACGCTTTCCCGCAAAAACTACTGAACGGATTTGGCTGAAATTTGGTAGGTAGACAGATTAGGACCTGGCTTAAGACATAGGCTACTTTTTACCACGCTCGCGAGCCGCTTCCCTACTTTTATTATAAATGTGAAAGTAACTCTGTCTGTCTGTT
This sequence comes from Coleophora flavipennella, assembly GCA_947284805.1. Classification (NCBI taxonomy): domain Eukaryota; kingdom Metazoa; phylum Arthropoda; class Insecta; order Lepidoptera; family Coleophoridae; genus Coleophora; species Coleophora flavipennella. The sequence goes on from OX369253.1 coordinate 5,573,058, forward strand.
ACGCTTTCCCGCAAAAACTACTGAACGGATTTGGCTGAAATTTGGTAGGTAGACAGATTAGGACCTGGCTTAAGACATAGGCTACTTTTTACCACGATCGCGAGCCGCTTGTGGCTCGCGCACTGCGCACCCTCGAAAAGTCATAGAAACGTGGTCCACGCGGGTGAAGCCGCGGGAAACAGCTAGTAGGAAATAAAGCAAAGTCACAGGGGGCTAGGTCGGGGCTGTATGGTGGATGCTCAACCATTTTTATTATTATTATTATTTCACAATTTATTGCACACAGAAATAGGGACAAACAAACATTAAACTAGATAAGAACATACAAAAGGTACAGCTTATCCTAGCAGTTCTCAAAAAATTCACTGTGAGAGCCGCTCGATGTGCCGGTGCGTTATCATGGTGAAAATGCCAAGTACCGAGTCTGGAGTTAGGACGCATTTCCTTAAGTTTATCAAGCACCTGAGGTAAATATTCATTAGTGTACCAGTTAGCTGTTACAGTACGCTGACTGTCCAGAACTACTCGATCGATTATACCACGGCTAGTAAAAAATACAGCTATCATCTTCTTTTTAACAGATTTTGATTTGCGGGGTTGTGTTGGCGTAGGCTCATTTTCAAAGAGCCAAACTTTATTTTTACTTTTAGATGGCACATCATAATTATAAAGCCAAGTTTCATCACCAGTGAAGATGCTGTTAACATAAGCACTTGACCCGTTTTCAATTTTTTTTAACATTTTTTTACACCATAATACACGACAGTCCTTTTGCTCTTCCGTTATGAGGTAGGTACCCATAGAGTGCAAACTTTTCTTACTCCAAGAATTTCGTGCAAAATTTTATGAACACTTGTGCACTGATGCCCAGGGCTTCTTCTATTTGCCTATAGATCATTCGACGATCAACTCTTAACATTTCTTCTATTTTGGCAACGTTATCTGGAGTAAACACGTCATTGGGTCGTCCTGATCTTGGTGCATCAGAAACTTCGAAATTTCCATGTTTAAACTCAAAATACCAACGGTATACAGTCGTACGATGAGGGCAGTTTTGTTTGAATACAGATTGCATTTCCTTGAAACAGTCATCTAACGATAGACCCCTCTCAAAGTTGTAACGAATTACAACTCGTAAGTCGTCTCTAGACCACGCCGACATCTTTAAATATTAAATCTATTTTTTTAATAAAAAAATAATAAAAAAAGAAAACTTTTTCCCGCCAAACTTTGTCTATGGAAATATAGTTTTAAAATATATATATGATATGCCATCTCTTTTTTTCATATTTGTGTATTGCAAAACTTATCTAGTAACATAATGTCAGATTGTGAAAAATTTAAAAACACACAATCATTAATTATTCATCGTTTAATGATGTCAATAAAATCATTGATATTAAAACAAATAATATCATTTTTGGATTATGACACTAGAAGAATTACATTAAAATTATTGAATTTATCAAAGTCAAAGTATATTTATTGCAATTAAAGGTACAAAAATATGGTCTAACTAAATAATAAAATTTATCTTACCTCTATAATTTGCCTAACACGGCCTGCAATAATGATAATTCAAACCATTGATCACATAATAATTTACACACAAGATATTCAATGTTCACAAAACAACACAATTTAATAGTTTAATGTCAATATTTATGTCATAAAACATGTACACTTCTTCAAATTCTACAATGTTACACTATTATCAAATTTATCCATTTGTATAATTACATAAAAGATATTCATTAATCGCAAAACAATATAAATTACTAGTTTGAGGTCAGTATTAATATAAAAAATAAATTTCATAGATGTCACCTATGTCGTTAATGCTTTTGACAAGAGTAGGCCAGTTCACATGGACAGCACCCGTTCACGAGTTAATCGCGGGAGCCATCGCTCCCCTGGACCATATTAAATAAACGACCCGGCTACGACCCGATACGCCACCATCAGCACAAACATTTAGGCGAGCGTGCAATCAATTGAAATGAAAACGAGCAGACATTCGTCACATAATTACAATATGACCCAGTACATTCGTTATGAGATTCTGATCCGTAAGCGCATGGCTTATGAACGGTACAAACTCCAAAAGCATAGCCAAAAGTGTCTATTCAGATGTACTCTCTCTCTTCTGTACATTTATAGTTAAGAGGAATGTGAAGCTGCGACTTTTCATACAAACAGCGTTAACAATTTTTCACCATCGATTTGGACCAGTTTTTGATAGGTTGTCAGTCAGAACAAACGCTAGGCTTATACGTAAGTGTTTTTTTGATAAAGTTAATAAGTTTAATGTCACATTATTCACCTGCTTTTATACAAAACAAATTTCGGCAATTTTTTGTTTATTTATAATCAGTAATTTAACAAACGAAATGTGTATGCCTAGCTTTTTTTATCACGCTTTTATTAGCTTCACCTGTATGTTTGTATGTAACCGATTCCTTTGGACTCGATTTTGACCCACTTTAAACGGACAGATTTAATTCAAACTTTGTAGACTTATCAAGAATCAGCGACAATATAATAATTTCATAAGTTTAAGCTAAAAATAAATAAATAAATAAAGTTTAAAAAAACTAAAAAACACACTTTTAAAGTGCATCAGACTAAAAAGTAAAAAATAATTCCTAATATAAGTTGAAAATAATAATTAACAAATTACTAGTATTATTGTGAAAAAGTGTGGGTTGCTCGATAGACGAAAAATATGTCACAGAGCGCCCCACGCTTTTTCACAATAATACTAGTAATTTGTTAATTATTATTTTCAACTTATATTAAGAATTATTTTTTACTTTTTAGTCTAATGTACTTTAAAAGCGTGTTTTTTAGTTTTTTAAACTCTATTGATTCTGTCTGACAACCAATCAAAAAATTGGTACAAATCGGTTAACATTTGAGAGGTGAAAAATGGTTAACGCCGTTTGTATGAAAAGTCGCTTCACAACTCTTGAAAAAGAAAGTTATATATCGCAAGGGAGTTATTAATTTCTGAAATACACATTATACCCTTTGTATGACTTTCTTTTAGGCCTATTTTATCTTTTATTGTACACAATAAATTGTTAAATAAATAGTATATAGAGTATAAGTGCTTGTTATTATATTATTATAATGTACCGAGTAATTAATTGCACTTACCTATCGATTTTCTTGTAGTTTCGACGTCGTTAGTAAGGGCTTACTACGTCGACTGCCAGGCGTTGAATAAAAATCCGAATGTATTAAGCATTGATTATGCATTGACCTTTACTAACGATTTCAATGTAGCGGTCAAACTAATTTGATTTGCAGATTTTTTTTTAATTGTTGTGAGTTAAAATTCAGTGGTTTTCAACATGTTTTTATACATACAGATACCTATTTATATCATCATCATCATCATATCGGCCGAAAGACGTCCACGATTTCCAAGGCGACCGGTCCTGTTCTGCCCGCATCCAGCGACTTCCCGCGACCTTCACCAAGTCGTCGCTCCACCTACGCTACGTTATCTTCCGGTGCGCGGTCGCCACTTGAGAACTTTACGTCCCCAGCGGCCATCTGTTATACGAGCCATGTGTCCTGCCCACTGCAAAATATATACGAAATCCAGAACGCGCTATTAACATTTCTTCTCTACTAAGTATATATGTTACGGCTAAAGGTGGGTGTGAACATAAACTTAAGATTAGCCGGCTAAACTTCACCCAGGGGGGAAGCGAGGCCCTTCGACTGTAAAGTCAATCAAACCTGTCGTACCCTAATATCGCTCGCTTCGCTCGCTCACCACCCAAAAAACATTAGCCAGTGTTGGGTAGACCTTGTCGTGTACGGTTAAACGCCGAATACCAACTAATAATCGGACTTTACCCAAACAACTTTAGCCGGCTAATCGTAAGTTTATGTTCACACCCACCTTTAGCCGTGACATATAATACTCGTATACATGTGGACCGTAATTGTAGAATGAGCCGTTTTGAAAAACAGCGCGCTGAATAATTTGCGTAACGCTTTGTGTAAAAAAAAAATTGGTCAAGTGTGAGTCAGAACTGCACACATAGGGTTCCGTACCATCATACTAGATGGCGCTAATTTCTTCACGTTTAAGAAAAACAAGTTTTTGAAGTTATACTTCTTAAGGCGCGTTATGAAAAAATGATGAGAGTGAAATTTTAAGATGCGCGCGCATCACTGTAACACAAAAGTAACAGGTTGAAAAAAATCGGGTAAAAGACGCAGGCTTAGCGCTTGGGTAGGTATGCTAGATGAATATCAATAGAGTGGGAATCTGTGACTAAGTTAGTTTTGTTTTTGTTTGTTTTTTGTACTTATACTTCTTTAGGCGCGTTATGAAAAAATTATGAGAGTGTAATTTAGAGATGCGCGCGCATCACTGTAACACAAAAGTAACAGGTTCAAGTTGGCGCGTTATGAAAAAATGAGAGTGAAATTTTAAGATGCGCGCGCATCACGTTGAAGTTGGCGTGTTATGAAACGCCTTGCGATTGGTTGTAGAAAAGAAAAATTAATTACTGTGAATTTCTTAAATAAGAAATATAACTTCTCACGCGCGTATAATATACATAGTGCGGATAAGTACTCGCACCCATTTTTTTTGTATTTTTCACTTTTTCAGGTTTTAGTCAGAGTTTTTTTACTCAGTACCTAGTTTACAAAGCGGCGTAATATTTTATTTATTTTATTTTATTTTATTTTAGTTTCTTCTTTCTTTATATTACTGGCGTAAGGACCCGGCCAACGCGCGCGACTAATGCTCCCAGCGAATTGGTGCGAAAATCGAAAGTTTCGCACACTCGTCGTCTGCGGGAAATTGTAGTGTGCGGTGGAGATATTAGGATATACCAGGTGGACCGAGAGAGTGCCCGCGAGCGAAATAAAAGGATGAGGAGAGAGAATGTGGGATTTGGTCTCAGATCACAAGTTTACCAAGACTTACAGAATAACCAAGGCTCTTGCTCGTGATCTGATTGAGGATTTGAGGCCTCATATTCCAATAAAACGTCGGTCAGACAGAATAGACGTGGATACGAATCATGGTAAAATAAACACTTACTATGTTTTTTATTCATTTTACTCCAACACAACCTTACTTCTTAAATTTTCGACTTGAAGAGAGGTACTTTAATAGAAAAAGTTACCATTCCTTGAATTGTATGATAGTAAGTATGTTTTGCCTTATAAACATTCATAGTTAGGTAATTATACTGATGTTATTGAGTTGTTGAGTACTTTAAGGTCAGTAAATAACTACATAAATGTCTGTATTTTTACAGATATGTGATGCAAACATGCAAATCTTGGCAGTTAATTCCAGTCACCCAGATCAATGCATGATTCCAAGGTGTCGAAGGGTAACCCTCTTCACCCACATCTGCAACACGTCTCAATTACTGCTGGTGAACTGGTGCATCTCTTAGGTAAGAGTCAAAATTACGGTTTCCTGACAACCAGTTTCAAAAATGAGTAATAATTTCCTTCCGATACATCTAGATAACAAAACTACCAAAAGATTTATAATATTGTACGAGGGCGGTTTGATAAGTCCATGACTTTGGAAAGAAGAAACACTCTTTTTACATTTATACATTTTTATTTTCCTACATAATCTCCTTTCAACTCTACGCACTTAGTCCAGCGACGTTCCAACCTCTTACTCCCATCAAAAAAATATTTTTTGTCAAACCCAGAAAAATAGGCCTCAGTTTCGGCTACCACTAAAACCGTAGGTGATTATATGCTCAGTGGCTACCACCTCTTCGTTTGACGAAAATCTTTGCCCGCCAAGCCATTTCTTCATGTTTGGGAAGAGGAAAAAGTCACAGGGGGCTAAATCTGGCGAATACGGAGGGTGTGGCAATAATTTGTATCCTAATTCGTCAATTTTTGATGTCGCAATTGCAGACGAGTAGGCCGGTGCATTATCCTGATGAAATATTTTTTTTTTCTTTGTTAGATGCGGTCGTTTCTTGATCAACTTTTCATTGAATCTACCTAACAATGTACCATCCCATGAGAAGGCGCAGAATCACCATAATACCACAGATTACTAATTAGTTACTAATAATACTTTTTCAATTCGTCTTCGGTCTGCTTAATTGTTTTACCACTTAAAAATAGTGTTTAATCAGCACTCGAAACTCGCTTTTCTCCATTTTCAAAGAATACTTAGGAGTCGCCTAACTTTTTTGTTTCTTAAAAGCTTGTTTTCGCGCCAAATTTGAAAAAAGAACGGCATACGCTTCGTAGTGAGTTTCCAAATATGAAAAAAAAAAAAATATTAAAAAAGTTTTTATTCAAATTTAAAGTCATTGAGTTGTCAAACTGCCCTCGTATGTATAACTATAATTTAATTACTGACTGGAATCTTGTTATATAGTGTTAGTTAAGTAGGTGGGTATGTCGTAATCAAATTTTAGGTCCTGTATTATTGAGACAAGAAACACAAATTTTCAAATTTCCAAATGTTTATTCAAAATAGATACATAGTACACTCCTTCTGATGGTCATAAAATAGTAAATACATAAAAACAAACATACCTAATCATTAGTTAATTACGTCAAAGTAAAATCATTAATATAAAACAAATAATGTCATTAGGACATAAAATCAATATGACATGAGAAGCTATACATTAAAATTATTGAATTTGTCATGAATGCCTCTGATCAGCATAGGCCAGCTCACACGGACAGCACCTGGTCATGAGAAAAACGTGAGAGTCCGCTCCCCTCGAACATAGAGGGAAAGGAATGACCCGGCTTCTGATGATAATAAGTTTTTATAATAGGTATCAATTTTCAGGTGACTCGGGATATTCTCTGAGAAAATCAATGATGATTCATATTGTGGGGGCCAATGAAGGAACACCTCAGGCATATAATTATGAAAAACATGTACAGACTCGCATTGTGGTGGAGAACGCTGCATTAAAACCAGATTTAGGTAGGTACTTATGAAACAGAAAAAAAATCCATGGGATAAGTTACTTTTAGCCAACTCCCAAAAAAAGACGAGGCTCTCCATTCATCAGTTACACAATCATATTCTTTATTAAATATAAGCCAATTGAGATGATTAGTTTTTAGGGTTCCGTACCTCAAAAGGAAAAAACGGAACCCTTATAGGATCACTTTGTTGTCCGTCCGTCCGTCTGTCTGTCAAGACCCTTTATCTCGGGAACGCATAGAGGTATTGAGTTGAAATAAAAACCATATACTTCGGTCTACAGTCCTTTGAAGCTGTAAAAAAATCAAAGTTAATGTGGCCGTTTATGCTGCAAAAAATATACATTTTGACACTCTCAAGGAAATCAAAATGTGTGGGGTAATTTCCGTTAACCTAGTACTATGAAACTTGGAAATTAATACCGTCTTATACTACAAGTATAGGGAAAAATCTGAAAACTATAAATTGGTAATTAAATCATAAAAAATATAGTCTAGATTTAAAGTATGTATAATCAATTAAGTAAGTAAGGAATGGCAGTCCAAATTTTGAATTGAGTTAACCGTGTCATGTGAAAGAGCTTCATTGGCACAAGCTTAAACAGATTTTTAATTATTTTTATGATATTAGTTATCAATTTATGACTAAGAATTAAAAAAAATATATGTATAGGTGGTAAGTACCTAATAATTTTGATATATGAAGTACCTAAAAGTTTGCACTGTTATGATTTATAATATGTGCCTACAAATTTGTACGGAACCCTCAGTGGGCGAGTCCAAGTTGCACTTGTCCAGTTTTTTTTTCAAAATAGATACTTTAGCTGAACTTTCTTGTTATAGTATGTTTACAACTTTAACTGATTATAGGAGGTTTTGAGGTTCATATTCATTGTTATTTATAAATATGTTTACATCATTTTAGGTTCCTAGTTAAACTAAAAGCCTCACCTATCATGGGATTATCTATTTGTCCATCTGTTACAACATCATAATTATGTACTTTTGCTAATATAATTTGAGAAAATATTGTAAAAAATATTCATATACAAGTTGGTGATATTAGCTGATCAAGTATAAGAAGTCATTTTTTTTTGCTTATTGAGCATAATATTGTTTTTTGGGGAAGCTGTTTAGTTTGAGTAAAAGCCATACCTTTTTTTCATGTGTTTCAGAAGGACCCTTATAGACTTAACAATTAATACCTAATGAATCCTTACTAATATTATAAATGTGAAAATGTGTTTGTTTATTTGTTTGTTTGTTACCTTTTCACGCTTCAACACCTTGACCAATCCTGATGAAATTTGGCATGCAGGTAGCCTGTGTCACGGGGAAGGACATAGGCTACTTTTTATCCCATGAAAATAGTATATTACTAAGGGAAACTGAAAAGATACTCTTTTTTTGGTTAATTTCTTTAACATCACAACGGAACAATGGTTTGTTGTGTTTTTTTGCACAGAGATAGTTGAGGGGGTGGGAAATGACATAATTTAATAATTAGCATATCATGACATAGTTCCCGAGGGATCTAGAGAAAACTCATGTCCACGCTCGCGCATCACTCGCCCTCAATGACAGTCATAAAAACTATGTCCACACGGGCGAAGCCGCGGGCAAAAGCTAGTAACATATATTTATTGTAGTTTCATACTTAATCACTTGCATTTTTATTTGCCAACAGATGCTTATTGGCTGCACGGATCATGCATTACGACCATGCAACTGCTGCTAAAATCACGAATGCATGTTGCGTATTGCACAACATTGCAAATGGTGCATTTTTGGATTTGCCAGAAATGACATAGGAGGAAGAACTAGCGGAAGAAGTGAGTCAAAGTGCTATGGACGCCCAAGCCGAGGTTTTTAACTCGATTCAATTAATGAAATATAAAAACCGGTCAAGTGCGAGTCGGACTCGCTCTCCGAGGATTCCGTACTACTACACCGCTCTACACAACTATGACAATGACGCCTATTCAAATCCTAAACAAGAGATCAATTGAGTAACAGTAACATACTTTTTTTTGCAAGTACAACTTAGCCGGTTTTTATTTGTTGTTTTACAGGATAAGTACTATAATCACACCGAGTTTCACGCTTTTATGTAGAACAGATGGCCGTTGGGTCAGCAAAGTTCTCGAATGGCGACTGCGCACCGGGAGACATAGCGTAGACGCGGTGGATCAAAGACCTAGTGAAGGTCGCGGGAAGCTGCTGGATGCGGGCAGCGCAGGACCGGTCGTCATGGAAAGCCTTGGGGAGGCCTTTGTCCAGCAGTGGACGTCTTTCGGCTGCAACTCGTACATATCAATAGTCCATAGTGTGGAGACAGATGCCTAAGAGGTAAAAATTGGTGTAGGATCTGTTAATTGGGAATTTTCATAACGTTTCTCTTGGAACACTGTTGATTATCAAAAAAAATTGGTCAAATTGTATGAAGAGTCCAAAAAATATTTTACGAAGACAGGGTCTCTGAAAGTTGTGCAGTATGCTGAGTTGAAGCCCAGTCATTTAACGATCTGATACCATTTAATTAATGTAAGATTGTAAACCAATTTTGTTAAACTCTGTATGTCACCTACCATATTTTAACTGATTTGCATTTCTAGGCTGGGGGGCTGCTCCCGAGTTAGAAGCTCGTCGCAACAATGGTCTGGCTTTGCAAAAAGAGAGAGAGCATCAAAGAAGATTGGTGCGAATTTTATGGCGCAGCAGCTTCTAATTTCTATACTATAAATTATTGCTCTTACACATAATGTTTATTAAAAAAAGTAAGTCCATGGTATACAAGTCTTTTATTTACTTACACATTATTTAATATTAATATCAAATCAATAGCATTAATATAATTTTTTATTATTTAATTGTAGCATTATCCTTCTTCCTTATTGTTGAATCAAACAATACAATCGTGTTTCTACTGCCCTTAGTACAGGTAAGAAAATAATACTTGTCCTTCCTGCCCCCATCCCTGTTGGTTGCCGCCCAACTACCTATATTGCTAAGCTTAACAGGGTTCCCCCGGCGTTTGGTGAAGGGTTTCTGTAAAAAAAGTACCTATTGAACTTATTTGTAACCTGTATCAAACTTATGTATGTTTATAAACTATGTATTTTGAACTTGCTTTAACTTTTTAATCTACACACTTTTTTGGAAATAAATTCAGGGACAATTCACACACCACACTGTTAAAATATTTATATAAGTACGTTAAAATACATATATGCGTATATATTTGACACCCAGACAAACAAACCTATTCGTCACACGAATGTTTGCTCTGGGTGGGATCGAACCCACGCCCCTCAGCTCAGCAGATAGTGGACTAAAATTACAAAACTGTGATAGACGTCTGTTAAGTAAATTCATACTGAAAGAGATGTGATCGAACCGATCTGTCTAAGCTAGGCATGTGTTTCATTAACTATCTTTGAGGCTAGTGGTTAAGTTATGTCACAGATAGTATGTTATATTGTCCTCTGTCAAACGATTATTTAAATTCTTACCGGGATCACGATACAGCAGTGGCGACAAAGCTGGACTCTCTTGGTAAGACAGCACCAAAGGAATAGATATTTCTAGACTGCCTGTAATATATAAAATTATAGTTTGATTATTACTCATCAGCCTTTGGTTTGTCTAACATAATTAAGAACACAAAATTGGTGTTGGATGTATATTACCTACAATTAATGTTGAATCTTCCAAAGGAGTAATTATCATCGAAATAATATTATGAATAATTAAATTTAATTAATTAAAAAAATAAAAATCCAACTGCATCTTAAGCCTCAAGAAGTATCCTAAGTCACTCAGTGGATCAAGACACAAATCCATCAAGAATCAAGTTGTTTAGGCTACAGGCTAAGCTGAAGAAACATATACGTATATACATACAAAAGACATTGCTCACCTTTTTGATAAAGTTAATTTATATGATATTGAAATTGTACAAACAAAGTACCGCATAATTATAATGATGATCATATAACCGCCTCTGTGGCATAGTGGTTAGTCCATTTGCTTCACACCAGGAGGCTGCATGTTCGATTCCCAGAGGGGTCAACATTGTAAGGCTCTGTTTGGTTAGGGGGTAGGGCATTTTGGAGGAAGCCTTTGCCAAGAAGCAGACAGAAAAATAAAAACAAATATATAAGCTATTGTAATTATTTCTGATATAAGGATACAAATAAAAAAAACGGTAATTTAAAAAACTAAAAAACCCGCCTGCGTTTCTGTGTAATTTGGAAATGAAAAACCCTAAAACAAGAAAGTCGTCATACCCGATTGCACTGAACTTAAGAAAAATTGTAGCAGTTGACACCCATTCTTCGACACTCGTTTTTCATTTCCAAATTACACAGAAACGCAGGCGGGTTTTTTAGTTTTTTAAATTACCGTTTTTTTATTTGTATCCTTATATCAGAAATAATTACAATAGCTTATATATTTGTTTTTATTTTTCTGTCTGCTTCTTGGCAAAGACTACCTCCAAAATGCCCTACCACCTAACCAAACAGAGCCTTACAATGTTGACCCCACTTATACTCCAACGTGGGACATGGCAATGTGACTCCCTGACTACCCCTTGACGACTCACGGCCCAGACAAAAAACTTCCTTTTGTTTGTTTCTTGATTGTCCAAATTAGTCACAACAGCCAACGTTCAGGGAAAAAAATAGAGAGTGGGAAGTTACCGATTCAAAAAATATTCAACGAAATTGGTGATAAAATTGACAAGTTTGGTATCCAGAGCCACAAAAGAAATAAAAAAAAAGTAGTGTATCGCTTTGAAAACCACCGCTTATAGACTTTTTGGCGGGAATTTGTAGCGTTCAGTTTGTCATTTTTCTTTTATTATCCGAAAAATTACATTTAGCGGTTTTCGATGTGTAATATTGATAGTGTATTTATCAGCGAAGTATAATTTACTAGCTGTTTCCCGCGGCTTCACCCGCGTGGACCACGTTTCTATGACTTTTCGAGGGTGCGCAGTGCGCGAGCTGCAAGCGGCTCGCGAGCGTGGTAAAAAGTAGCCTATATCTTAATCCAGGTCGTAATCTGTCTACCTACCAAATTTCAGCCAAATCCGTTCAGTAGTTTTTGCGGTAAAGCGTAACAGACAGACAGAGTTACTTTCGCCTTTATAATATTAGTAGGGAGGGATGTGTTTCTTGTGTAGGATAATGAAATAAAAGTGTGCATACTGTGTTTCGAGTTCCCACAAGAAGTCCGAGCAAGCTTTAGCAAAAGTGCTATCATTTTGCTAGAGTATGTCGGTTAGGTTAGTTTATAGACAACTAGCTGTTTCCCGCGGCTTCACCCGCGTGGACCACGTTTCTATGACTTTTCGAGGGTGCGCAGTGCGCGAGCCGCAAGCGGCTCGCGAGCGTGGTAAAAAGTAGCCTTTGTCTTAATCCAGGTCCTAATCTGTCTACCTACCAAATTTCAGCCAAATCCGTTCAGTAGTTTTTGCGGGAAAGCGTAACAGACAGACAGAGTTACTTTCGCATTTATAATATTAGTAGGGATGATATGATGTGAATGTGAAGAAACAGTGACCTTGATGACTGAAAAGGAGAAAAATACTACTTCTGAAAAATATAAGTACTGAAAATCACTGAAGACGTGAATTCTAAAAATTAATACTGCTGAAAAACATATACTGAAGACTAGGCGGTATGGCCAATGAGCCTTAGCCTGCCTTAAAAGGGCGAAGAAAATAAAAAAAAAACCACCGCAACATTTCTATGGACTTTTTGGCCGGAATTTGTAGCGTTCAGTTTGTCATTTTTCTTTTATTATCCGAAAAATTACATTTAGCGGTTTTCGATGTGTAATATTGATAGTGTATTTATCAGCGAAGTATCATTTATGTGTTTCTTGTGTAGGATAATGAAACAAAAGTGTGTATACTGTGTTTCAAGTTCCCACAAGAAGTCCGAGCAAGCTTTAGCAAAAGTGCTATCATTTTACTAGAGTATACAGGGTGTTTTTTTAATACCGAGCAAGCCTCAAGGGGGTGAATCCTGACATGATTCTAAACACATTTCACAAAAAAAAAGTGTACCTTAACTTTTTATAAAAAAATCTTTCATTTTCAAAAATAATGAGCGACTTGAAAAGTTGAATGCACCGTCCGTTCCACGTGACGCACGCGACGTTGCCATGCCGCCGCAAAGAAGGGAAATTCCCGCGCGGGCGCTCCCGCGGCCCGCCCGGCCTCCCGCTCGGCCCCACCGGCCCACCGACCGACAATCGACAGTAACGTCTCGCTCGCGCTTGGTGCAGGTTGTGTTTGTGCTTTCGTAATACGCCCGGCGCGCTACGCGAAAATGCCACGTTGCAGTTTATTTTCGAATGCGGATTTCTTGGACTTGGTTTGTTTGTACCACGAGTGTAATGGTAACGTGCCAATGACTCGAAGAGAGTGGATGCGCCGATATCCAAACCGCCGTGTACTAACAAGAGCCAGAATCTCTCTCACTGTACAGAATCTACGAGATCACGGACAATTCGAGACACCTCGACATGCCAGAGGTCAAGGCCAGCCCGGAATTTCAGTACATCTCGAAGAAAGAATTCTTGAATACTTTTAAAACGAGCAAACACTTTGAACATTTAATGCGACTGACGTAAGTGAACATTTTTTTAAAAATCATTGTAAATCTTAAATTCGTTTAATCATTTGTGAATTTAAAAAAAAGTTGATTCAGTTTTTTAAGTAAAACACCTAATTTATACGTAACAAAAAATTACCTTCCTAATTTTTAGGGTTCCGTACTTTAAAAGAAAAAAGGGTCCTTTTTTAAATCAATTTGTTGTCCGTCTGTATGTCTGCCCTTTTTGTCAGGAACGCGTGGAGGTGTCAAATTGAAATGAATCAAATCTGTAATCCCTTGAAGCTGTGAAAAAATCAAACTTCTAAGTTAACGTTATTTAAAAATAGCCGTTTTGACGTTCACAAGGGAATAAATTTCCTGGTGACCTAGAATCATGAAATTTGGCAAGTACACGTGTAGACAAAAATAAAATAAAACGTAAATTTGAAGTTATTCACAAAAAAAAATTGAAGTAGGAAGGTAAGGAACCCTTCATGTGAAACTCTGACTCGCGCTTCGTTTTTTTATTGTGTTGTTTCCAGTCAGCTTAATTAGGTATTTTGACGGTCCTAAGCCCGTAAATTACGAAGGGAAAACTGACTCAATCTATCGAAATGACGCAGAATGTATTTTGTTTTTTATTTTATTAAAAAACACTTATTTACTGAAATCCAAAGTTATTCACGATCGTGACGAGGTAAGTAGGTAGAAATCATGCGACGTTACCGTCTTGTTGCAAGATCCGAACGTCACGCGCAAGTTTACTGACCCCAGCCAGCTGTACGACGGTAGCTTTGCGATGTGGACTTTTTTAGACAAACTTAACTAATGATTGTGGGAAAACTAGTAAAGATTTTTATTTGAAATAAAAATCTTATTTTTTTTCTCGTGTCTACATAACACCCCCTTAAGGCTTGCTCGGTATTAAAAAAACACCCTGTATAGGTTAGGTTAGTTTATAGACAATGATATGATGTGAACGTGAAGAAACAGTGACCTTGAAGACTGAAAAGTGTTTAATTATAAGCGAGTGTATGCAGTGGGAAACCTTTTATTTAATATTTAAAACTTTAACATAAATGCAACGCAACGCACAGTAGCCATCTTTACCAAAGACTATAGACTAACACATGCATAGACAAGAATAAGGGTAGGCATACACATTAATCTTAACACCCCCCTTCAATTTCAAGTTTGTTTAAAAATAAAACTTTAAATTGTCTTACTTTTAAATACAAAATTAATACATTTTTAAACAGTAAGTTGGCAACATTAAACATTTGTTTATACATTACTGGTTTTTAAAAAACACGTACTGGTAACACATAAATCAGCTCAAATGTCAAAGAATGCAGATGTACACAAACATTTTAGGTTAATTGAGCTCACGACAAATATTCTTAATATTTGTCGTGAGCTCAATTAACCTAAAATGTTTGTGTTCTACATAACACCCCCTTAAGGCTTGCTCGGTATTAAAAAAACACCCTGTATAGGTTAGGTTAGTTTATAGACAATGATATGATGTGAACGTGAAGAAACAGTGACCTTGAAGACTGAAAAGTGTTTAATTATAAGCGAGTGTATGCAGTGGGAAACCTTTTATTTAATATTTAAAACTTTAACATAAATGCAACGCAACGCACAGTAGCCATCTTTACCAAAGACTATAGACTAACACATGCATAGACAAGAATAAGGGTAGGCATACACATTAATCTTAACACCCCCCTTCAATTTCAAGTTTGTTTAAAAATAAAACTTTAAATTGTCTTACTTTTAAATACAAAATTAATACATTTTTAAACAGTAAGTTGGCAACATTAAACATTTGTTTATACATTACTGGTTTTTAAAAAACACGTACTGGTAACACATAAATCAGCTCAAATGTCAAAGAATGCAGATGTACACAAACATTTTAGGTTAATTGAGCTCACGACAAATATTAAGAAATTAACAAAATAAGTATGTACTATTAAGAAATAAACAATTTGGACCTTAAATTCACAAATTGAACACTGCACAGTGGTTTTGTTAGAATGTCCGCGATATTTTCATCACTTCTCACGTAATCAATCAACACAATTTTCTTAGCAACAATGTCTTTCACAAAATGCAGTTTTATGTCAATATGCTTTGAGTGTTTGGTGTTTTCATAGTTCCTAATAATTTTCAGAGCACTTTGATTGTCCACCAATAATGCGGCACTACACTTTTCTTGAAACTGTTCAGCTAGTCCTTTCATGAAAATAATCTCAGCTGTACACAAAGATGCAGCGATGTACTCAGCCTCGGCAGTAGACAAGGCGACGACTTGCTGTTTCTTTGACGCCCAAGACACAAGATTTTGCCCATGGTACACCACCATACCACTGGTACTTTTACGGTCTCTCTGATCACCAGCCCAGTCAGCATCTGAGAAAGCTGTAATAGAAGGGTTTGGTTCTTCACTCCTCATATAGGTAAGTTTCATATCCCTCGTCCCTTTTAGGTAGCGGAGGATTCTCTTTCCAGCTTTCCACAGTTCTTCGGTTGGCTTATCAAGGAATCTGCTCAGGTAAGAAGTCGCATAACAAATATCAGGTCTCGAGATGGTTGAGAGGTAAGTCAAACTCCCTATTAATTCTCGGTATGGTACTTCTCTAATTATTTCTTTTTCTTCACAGGTATATCCACTTTGCATCGGGGTTGCTGTTTGTTTACATTCATCCATTTTAAATTTTTGTAATAATTGATCAATAATTTTTGTTTGTGATATCTGTATTGTATTTGTATTTTTTTTTATTTGTATTCCCAAAAATGTAGATATATTTCCCAGATCTTGCATTAAATTCTTGTTCCAAATTTTGCACTATCTCTTGTACTCTTCTTGATTTTCCAAACAATAGAATGTCATCGACAAATAGTATTAGCCAAATTCCTTCTCCTGTGTACAGGCACACATCATGCTGTGAACGTTTCATTTTTATTGTTTCACAGAACTTATTCATTCTCTCGTTCCAACATCGTGGAGATTCTTTCAGCCCATATAATGCCTTATTGAGTTTTAATACTTTCTTACTATCTGTTATATTTACACCTTTTGGTACTTTGATGTAGACTTCAGTTTCTAAGTTTCCATTTAAGAAAGCTGACGGGATGTCTAATTGTCTTATTTCCCATTCATGATTTAACGCTTGTGACAATCCCATTCTAACAGTTGAAATTTTTGCTACAGGTGAATATACATTGTCGTATGTTTCTTGTTGAAAGCCCCGAGCTACTAATCTAGCTTTTCTCGTACCATCCGATTTTGTTTTAAATATCCACTTTGTATCTATAGGTTTCTGTCCAGCTGGTAGTTCATTTTCTTTCCATACTTTCAGATCAGTCAATGCTTTTATTTCTTTCTTAATAGCCTCCTGCCATTCTTCTCCTTTTTCTATTGCTTCCTCATATGTTTTTGGATCTTCACTTTCTCCTAGTAAACAATATGCTTCATACAACTGATAGTCATCATAGTGGCTTGGCACATTTACTTCTCTACCACTTCTTGTCATTGTTTTTTCTTTTTCTTTTATACATTCCTTTTGCTTCTCATCAACAAATTTTCTTTCTATTTCTTCTTTATTTTTTTTACTATTTGTAGATATTACTTTTATCTCATTTTCCCTGACACTTTTTATTGGTAGAATTTCCTCTTGGTAGTTATTTTTATTTTCCTCTGTCCATTCCATATTTTTATATATCCCTTGCATTGTATTTTCTTCTTTTTCATTGTACTTTATGTCTTGTTCATTAAATCTTACATCCCTCGATACCACAATAGTATCGGTTTCGGGGTCCCATAGTCGATATCCATTCAGTCCATAGCCTAACATTCTTACTTCTTTTGCTCTATTTTCCATTTTATTTTCCTTAGGTATCTTCACCATCCAGCCTTTACATCCAAATATTCTTAGTTTGTGTAAGTCCATTGGCTTCATGAATCTGTTTACTGGTATGTCATAATTTATCGCACTTGATGGTGATCTATTCAGTAAATAAGCAGAGCATTTAATGGCTTCTCCCCACAGGTGTTTCGGTAATCCTGATTCATTCAGCATAGTTCTTCCTTTATCATACAAAGTTCTATTTAACCTTTCAGCAGTACCATTCTGCTGGGGACTGTATGGTTGTGTGTACTGTATTTTTATTCCTTTTTGCTTACAAAATTCTTTAAACCAATTTGCTGAGTACTCTCCACCATTGTCACATCTAATTGCCTTCACTCTTACTTCTTTTTCTGTCTCTATACTTCTGATGTACTCAACTAAATTCTTTGCAGCTTCACTTTTGTGTTGCAACAGATACACACAGGTGAAATGTGAATAATCATCCACTACAGTTTGAAAATATTTATGTCCTTCTTTTGTAGGCACATTAGTGGGTCCTGCTACATCGCTATGAATCAGGTCTCCTATTTTATATGACTTGGGTTTTCCAACAGTTTTAAATGGTAGTCTTGTTGATTTTGCTTTAATGCATGCTTCACAGGGTTTATTACTTACTGGCAGATACATTATTTTCATATACTTTCTATTTAAATGGCCTAATCTATGATGCCATAGGTCTGCATTTTCCTCAGCTGTGTAGTAGCTTTCATTTTCAAAAATTTTCAAATTTAACACATATAGTTTTCCTTTCCGTTGACCATATAGAGTTTTTCCAAAGCCATGTATTTTTAAGTTTCCTGTTTTAAATATTACTGTAAAGCCTTTTTGCATCAGCTGATTAACGGAGAGCAAATTATTGCATAATCCTGAAACTATTAATGCTTGAATGTTTATTTTACAATTTTCATAATAGACAGTTATTTGTCCTTTTTGCTTGCATGTTAGATATTGTCCATTCGCTACTCTTATCTTCATTTCAGGAATGTTTACTACATTTTTCATCATATATTTGTATTCCTCTTGAATTAAATTTTCAGTCGCTCCGGAGTCTATTATAAATTGCATTTCATTCTCTTTTGATGTATAATATATTTCTTCCTCAATAAATGCTGAAAAATTTAGATTTTCTTCTCCATTTTCTGTTTCTGCATTGTTTGCCACTCTTTGTCTCCTAAAGTTTCCTCTCTGTCTTCCAAAGTTTCCTCTCTGTCTCCAATTGTAATTGAATCTACCTCGTTGGCTTGACCTTTTTTCATTCTCTGGACACTGGTACGCTTTGTGACCTTGCTTTTTGCATTTATAACATGATAAGAATGCGTTTCCTTCTTCACTCATTTCAGCTTAACTTAATTTTAGCTCGGCATCTAGTAATCTTGACTTTACAAATTCAATAGTTAGATCTTTCTCAACGCTCATTGTTTCTAGTGTGGTTATGATTGTTTCATATTCTTTAGGTAAGGTGAGCAGCAGATGAACCACCTTGTCTGCCTCTTCAAGTCCAGCTCCAGAAGCTTCTAATTCTGCCATAATTTGGTCGAATTGGAAAAAATGATTTTGCATGGTTTCTTCTGTTTTCTTCAGTTGCAAAAGCTTTCTTTTTAGGAATAAGCGGTTGAACACTGATTTTCTCTCAAAGATATTCTCTAGACATTTTAACATATCCAATGCAGTTGACGATTTTTTTACTATTTCAAGGTACTTATCCGGCAAACATTGCACAATAATAGGAAAGTTTCCATATTTACAAAAATAAAAGAAACCTATATAAATTGTTAGGCAAAAATATTACAATATTTATGGTGAAAGAATTATTGCAATAACTTGAAAAATGACAAAATGAATCAACATGCACTTATTTCGGGGGAATTTTGAAATGCGCGCGAAGTGGTCGCTCTGTGTTATGTCACAAGTCTCGCCGGCTCAACGGCACGGGTGGGACGGAGAGCGCTTAGCGGCTGTTTCATCGTTTGCTCTCAGTAAGTACCTGGAACGCGGTGTGTTAGTGCCTGTGTAAAGTAATAAGTAACCTTATTAATATATTTTGTATATTATACATCTTTAAGATAAGTTATCTACCTTGGATTGTTCAGGGAAATATATTAACTGTTTCATGAAATGCGCTAATAACGGTAAAGTTTTCCTAATAACTTTTGCAATCGTGCCTTTTTGAAGGCCAAAATCTATGGCTAAACGGGAATAGGAATCATTTAATCTTTTTTTTTTAAAGTTATTAGTATATGCATATGAGGTTGTTGAACATTGTTAACTAAAGTCTCTATTAAGAAGTAAGTTTCTGGGGAAACTTAAACTTAAAAAGCGTCGGTGGCTCAACCGGTAACGACTCGGTCCATCTAACCAGAGGTACCGGGTTCAAATCTGGACGGCCAATGTACCAATGAGTTTTTCAAAAACTTACGTACATATACTTACCGATTGCTTTAACGGTGAAGGAAAACATCGTGAGGAAACCTGCACACGCCTGCGAAGAAACTCGAAGGTTGTGTGTGAAGTCGACCAACCCGCACTGGGTCCGCGTGGTCGACTAAGGCCTAATCGCCCTGATTCAGGGTAGGCTCGAGCCCCTCGGTAGGGACGTATATGAGCTGATATAATAATATAATAATTCTGGGGAAAGCCCTAAATACAACTGTGTATGCTGTTTAATTTTATAAAGCGTATAATTATAATTATTTTCTGGGATTTCTTCAAATGTTGTCGTGCTTCCATTGTAAGAGACAGATAAACTATTGGTATCTGAAGATTCTGTTATATTGTTACTTCTTCTTCTTCTTCTTTGCGTGTCGATGACAAATTAAATCATTCCGGCCCAGAACTTCGCCACTTCAACTGCACTATTTGTGGCGTCCATTAAGTCCTGCTGCGAACAGGTGACAGGGCAGGTAGGACAGGAAGCTAAATGAGCCATGGACTGCACCGCTCCACACACACAGTCCAAATTTGGGTTTTCCGAGAGTCCCCACCTGAACATGTTCTCCTTGCTCCGGCCGACCTGAGTCCGAAGTCGATTAGCGGCATCCCCTACATGGGCACGAGCTACCGCCGCAAAGGCTAAAAAGTCGGAAAAGCTTTTTAAAACATGTCGACCCCCTCACAACTCAGCCCTCTCAAGCGAGATGCAACATGTGGCGTGCTCGAACACCGCTTCCTGATCCCTTTGTCCCGCTTTCTGAGAGTCTACCGGCTGGACATGTATTACCATGGCCGATTTGGAAGTCTTTAAATCGACTTCGACAAATCCCAATATTGTTACTAATGTCGTCGCTTTTATTTAGTTTCGCTAAAAATGCAACATTTTTCTTTCTGAAGGTAGTTTATTTTATCAAAATCGGTTTAGTACTTTATTAAAAAATTAACAAAAACCAAAAATAATGATGCAAAATTGTACCAAGTTGTTGCGACGGAAGTCGGTTTTTTAAGGTGTTTTAGCGTTTTCAGACAGCTTTTATCTTTACTTTTATCTTTAATATGTACTTGAACACTCTTATTTTTTGTTTGTATTTTAACATTGGCTTCCATATTCACATCGGTACATTCTATTGGTACAGATATAGGATCATCAAGATCTTTTTCTTCATCAATACGAATGCATTCAATAAACTCAGGTTGTTGTTGAGCAACAGAGACTGGGACTTCCATCGAAAGTAGTTGTGAATAATACTCCGCTCGACGACGCTTTGCGAATGCAGACCGTTCCTGTATATCTAAATTCGCTCTTTGACAAGCGAATTAGTGAGGTAAAACGTTTTTCTTCAGAAAGAGTCTACCACCTACAAATCGATGTCTCATGAAATTTTCAGTATCCTCCTCGACCTGA
This sequence comes from Coleophora flavipennella, assembly GCA_947284805.1. Lineage (NCBI taxonomy): Eukaryota > Metazoa > Arthropoda > Insecta > Lepidoptera > Coleophoridae > Coleophora > Coleophora flavipennella. Next base: position 5,594,384 of record OX369253.1, read on the forward strand.
AAATAAAATTACAAAAAATAATTCATACATGCTGTAATCTGAAATAATTTAGTTTTCTAACAGAAATTTCTACCTTAAATTCAGAAGTCGGTAACAAAAACCTTCAGCGATTTAACTTAACATTTTTTTGTTACGCAACAAATTATACAATTTTTTTTATCGATAACATGCTTCTGACCTTTTCCCATCTCTATAAATTTTGATATACGTGGTGCCGATTATTTTTTTGTCACAGACATGTTGAACAAACATGTTAGGTAATTTCGTTGCTAAGCCAATAATAATAAAGTCCATACAAAGAGCACTAGGTTCTGTCTAAATGTTTACAAGCAAAAATCCAAAGTTTACAAAAAAAAGGTAAGTATATCGCTACGTAAATATCACAACTATGTACTTACATTGAAATGGTCTTCGCAGCAATATCGTACAGATTTTTCTGAAAGAGATTCCTTTCTTTTCATAACTTTGCACCACTTAGCTCTTATTTTTTTATCTTTAGGCACCGTAAAATAATGTTTATCGGGTGCAGTTACGGTTGTATTTTTACACTTAGGCACGATACAATATTTATAATGTATTTTAGTATCAGTTTGCATGGTTTCCATAATGATTACAATACTAAAGTATCCGTTTCGTCTTGATCTAAACAAAATTATAACCGTGTAAGGAGACCGCGCATCGACGACTGCTCGACTCGAGCGACACGCGGGAATGAGGGATTTTCTGACAGCTGAATAATAAAAAAAAAGTTGTTCTAATCTGATCCGATAGGCGGCGCTGACTAGAGATGATTCTCAAAATGGCTGCTTGTTTGTTTTTCTAAAACAGATGTTGACAAAGTATTGCCACATCATATCAGAAAGTATGATTTTTATCCCTTTTTTACGCTAAAAACACCTTAAACGTACCTTGGCATTCTGTATACCTTTTAGTACAGTGCACGAGGCTAATAAAAATAATATTTTCTATTTTAAGGAAAAACCCACTACAAAAGAATAAAAGAATGCTGTGAAAATAAATTTAAATAGAATAAAAAATATTACACGATAAAAAGGCCTAGTGCCGTCATTTTTTATTTGGGTCTCCGTGAACCAAGCGATACCTAAACAAAAAATTACGGCGAATTAATGGTGTATTTTTGTCAAGTTTGCTTATTTTATAATATTAGTACGAACGAATTTTGTGAAAAAAAAACTAAATAACCAAATTAAACTTTTGTGCATAATTGGTGTCCTATTTTTATGTAATAAAAAAAATAACATGTTTTGATTAAAATCGTACCTTCTGTTGCGTTGGAATATCGTACTTTTTCGAGATACTCGTCGTACGAAATTGTTATTACGGACTTGCAACACTGTATTTATTACATCGTCTGTTCTGTGTCTTCCGTGGTGTCATGTCAACGAGTTCGCGTTCGTAGTGTATTATATTCTCTTTGTTCACGTTGTATTTTCCGGTGACACTAACCTAACCTATAAGGCATTTCCGAGTTCTTTCAGAGTCGTTTGTTTGTTTGTTAATTTATTGTGACTTGTTTTGTTTTCGTTAAGTTTTTGTTAATTGTGTTGTTCTCGTTAAGTTTTTGTTAGTTGTTACATTTGTTGGTGTGTACTTTACCGTACAAGGCCGTGGACGCTGCGCCGCCGTGTTGATTCAGTTTTGTGTTTAAACAATACAAACTACACCACCAACTACCTATACTTACAGTACCATTCAACATGAACAAGGATTATGGTTCTTGGACCATACCAAACCTAAAAAATGAGCTTCGGAAACGTAACGCCAAAACTGGAGGAAAGAAAGCTGTTCTCGTACAGAGGTAGGAAATAAACTTTATGGTATTATTTTTTGCAGATTTGTGAGACATTATTCTTTTTAACAACATCATCATCATCATATCAGCCGAAAAACGTCCACTGCTGGACAAAGGCTTCTCCCAAGGTACCACTTCCCGCGATCTTCACCAGGTCTTCGGTCCACCGCGTAGGAGGCCTACGTTTTCCGGTGCGCGGTCGCCGCTAGAGAATTTTGCTGCCCCAACGGCCATCTGTGTTACAAGCTATGTACCCTGCCCATTGCCACTTCAGTTTAGCGATTCTGTGAGATATGTCGGTTACTTTGGTTCTCATGTGGATCTTCTCATTTTTGATTCGATCATGCAGAGAAACTCCGAGCATAGCACGCTCTGCCTTCTTATGAGGCCCATAGTATATAGTACTTAACTACATAACGTTAAATATCTACTATCTTTTCTGTTGCAGATTAGAAGATTACGATAAGCTTTTTGGACCACTTATAACCGACCCAGAATCTATCTTCAAAATAAGTGTACCAGACCCACAACAGTTCCGAGACGTGATGTGTAATTCAATCTTGCCAGCTCTAAATGAAGAGGATCTGGGGAATTTTTGCCAGTTATCAGAGAGGAGCAATGTTACGACATCTCGTAATATATATGAAGAATATTTTTTGATGTCTTGCCGTATAGCAGTTGCAGGTGGTGATCATTATGTCACAGGGATGGTTGCATCCGAGATGAGGAGAAATGTAATATATAATGTTACTATGAAACTGAAAAATCACCTAATTTTAGAGGCACAGTGTGAGTGTGCTGCAGGAATGGGGCCGTATGCCCAATGCAAACATGTATTGGTGGTAGTTTTTGCCATAATGGACATGTCTAACCATAAAAAAATTAAACTAAAAACCAGTATCACCAGCAATCTGCAGACATTTCATCAGCCAAAAAAATTACACACTGGAGATCCTCTTAAAGCTGAAGAACTAACACTTAAGTTCAAGGATGACAAATATAAAGAATTGAAAATGTTTGACCCGAGGCCCATAACTGAAGTAGAGTCCGCAGAAAGTTATGCTAACAATTTTAAAAAAATTATTGCAAATTTCTGTGGCCATTACTCTCAAACCAGATCCATGCCAATTGCCCAATTGCTTAAACCTGCAGACATACCCAGTGTTTACAGCGACCATGATTATTTAAAATACACTAAAGAAGAGGAGTTTCTAGAAAGCTTGCGTCTCACAGAAGAGGAAAGGTCTAGTTTAGAGGAAAAAACAAGAGCAAACAAAAAAATTTGGAAACAAGAACGCCTTATGAGGATTCACAGTTCAAATTTTGGTAAGATTTGTAAAGCCAAAAATGGAAAGAAAAATATTGCCAAATCATTAGTAAAATATATGAATATTTTAACCAAACCCATCAGGCATGGTCTGAAACATGAAGATGCTGCAGTTCATCAATTTGAACTTAAAACTGGACTGACTACAGTGAAGTGTGGCATTTTTGTTCACCATGAACACCAATTCTTGGCCAGCACACCAGATCGTCTTGTTGGGGAAAATTGTGTACTGGAAGTTAAATGCCCATACACAGCTATATATAAAACTATTAGCCCTAAAACTGTGCCATATTTAAATCTGTGTGAAAAAACAGGACAAATCAAATTAGACAACCAGCATGACTACTATTACCAAGTGCAAGGCCAAATGTTGTGCACGGGCAGAGAAACTGCATACTTCTGCATATATACAATAAATGATTTTAAAATAATAAAAATCAAACGTAATAATAGTTTTATAGATGCTATGTTGGAAAATTTAAGTGATTTTAATGAAAAATATTTCAAAGATGTTGTCATTAATAAATTTCTTTATAATAAAAAAAAATGAAATTTATGAAGAATTTTGCCATATTATCATGTCAGTCGAAAGATAGACATCTTCAGACTGCTGGACATGGGCATCCCCTAAGGATTTTCCACAAGGACCGGCCCCATGCCGCCCACATCCAGTGGCTTCTCGCAACCTTCACCAAGTCCTCGGTCCACTGAATAAGAGGCCTTCCTACGCTACATGTTTTGTTATGTGGTCGCCACTCGAGAACTGTACTGCTGGTGCTGCCCCAAACGAATCTACTTGCAATCTAAGTGTAGCTTCTTAAGTCAACTGGGTTTAAAACAATTTCTTTAATTAAATATATACTTCATTTTACTTATGCATTTTTATTTATTATATTTGAGCGAAAATTATACAGCATAGCACAAACAAATATTATATCACTCGACAAAATTGTTTCAGTCTGGTTCATGGGAATAGTTAGTATTTTGTATGTTTTTAAGCCTTTACTGTATTTCGGTTTTTATACGATGAAAATGTTACTTGCTGAGCAAAAGGTAATTTTGGTTTTTTTATTGGACATTCTGTAGCATCCAGCACAATTCGTGTTAAAGGATATTTGTCATAAAAATCTAATGGCATGTATTTTTTAACACTGTCTCTGTCAATCCATAGATCCAATTTTTTCCACTGCAGAGACATAAACCGGATCCAAGTAATAAATATGTTATACACTTCTTTTATAGTTATTTGATACATTAATGCAATTTCTTCAAAGGGTTTATGTCTTCGTAAGATTATCAATGTTATAAAAAATTGTTCCAGGGCATCTAGTTTTTGAGGAGGATGATCATAAAAATAATTTAATTTATATGCACACTGTCCTAAAGTATGGAAAACCAGCATTACTTTACTAAAATTCTCTAGGCCTGTATAAAAGTGAATAGCTTTATCATTGTTTTTATAATGCTTAACACTAAAATCATGAGTATTACATTCCTCAGTTTGTACAGATTTTTCATGTTTTTCAATTTCTGTGCTAGGAACAATTGTAGAAGTTGATGGAATTTCCAACTCTTCTGCAATATCAATTTCCATTTCTACCACAAAATTATCTTGTGTATCATCCAGGTCTGCATTTTCATTCCTTGAGTATGAAAAATCTGCATTTTCTTTGTTTATGTACAATTGATCTTCATTTTCATTGGTTACATACAATGGATCTTCATTTTCATAATTTTCCAATGTATCTAAATAATATGGTTGCTCTTCTACAAATGTAATGGGAGGAGCTGTAAACAACAGTAAAATTTATTACCGAGTACTGCATAAACTGTAGATAGTATATAATTCCCAAAAAAGCTTTTTGATGGGTTGTTAAAAAACTGATTACATTAGACTTGGTCAGAAAGTAGCAGCTGTGAGTAGTAGCAATAATAATTCAGAGTGAAATATTGGGCCCTTTGACTGTTTGAGGAGTCTTACATTTGAGACTGTCACTTTTGTGCCCTGATTGCCACAGACTAGACTACAAGACAAAAATAAATGTTAACAATACAATAATGGAGGGTCAGAGAAAAGGGAGCATTGCAACTCTAGCTGTCAAAGAGGGGTGACTGAAGCTGTGAACTTGCACAAGCATTTCCTGCCTTATATATATCTTATCCAGCACAGATTTGGTGTGTGACACTGCAGCCACACAGGGCAGTTGTGCATATTGATTAATTATAAAAGTATGAATAATGCGTGCCACAAAAGATGAGGCTTGACACACCACATGACTAGCGCAGTAGAAAATTTATAGGTCTCTTTAGCAGCATGAAGTCTGAGGCGGGAAGGGAACAGATTAGCGGAAAGAGGGCCGGAGCCGGAGGCACTGCTTATGCACGTAAGTTGCCTCCTGTTCTCCTCACCTCGCACACCCACTGCTTGACTCCGCAGTACACACGAGTGCAACCTGTGTTTATGGGTCGTTCCTCGTGCTCCACCTGCGTTCACCACCTGGGTGGAGCATGAGGAATTGTAAGTCCTCGTACTCCAACTGGTACGTGCTCCACCTAAGTACTCCACCTGGGTGGAGCATGAGGAATGGAGTCGTTCCTCGAGCTCCACCCGCGTTTTCCACCTGGGTGGAGCATGAGGAATTGTAAGTCCTCGTACTCCAACTGTTACGTGCTCCACCTGAGTCTTTTATCTGGGTGGAGCAGGAGGAATTTTATATCCTCGTACACAAACTGACACACTTATTATCTTATGAGATAAGGGTGGAGAGGATGGTAAATTTTCGCCTATTTTCTTAAATAACTTCAAAACTATTTATCTTAAAACTGTAAAAAAATACACATATTTGAGATTTTCAAACAAGCCCTTTAATTTTCTATGTCACACAATATGTTTAAAAAAAATCTGATTTACCTCCAAAAGTGCCCCCCCCCCATGTTTAAAATTCATTTATTGACGTTACAAGCCCGTCTTTCGGTCACCGATGTACGAATATGTACCAAATTTTAACTCAATCGGTCCAGTAGTTTCGGAGCTAATTGGCTGTGATGGACGGACGGTAGGACACTCGCATCACACCAGGAGGGCGCGGGTTCGAACAATGTTTTACTTGATTGGAAACCATCATTCCGTTTTTTATACAACATAGTTTTTCTACTAGAAAAAGTAGGAATTGAGGTAATCAAATCCAAGCCCTTATTGTGCAGTGGCTTTACTGCCTTTTTATAAACCTTTTCTAATGATTCGTTAGAAGTGCTCGCTTCTGTTTTCACTTTTTCTATAGCTAAAGTGACTTCTTCTTTCGCATAATCTGGTTTACAGCTCAAATTGCCGTCTGGTGTTTTATGTTCGACAGTCTTCATTATGTGGCCATGCTAAAATAAAATCAACATGAATATTTTTTTTTATGTGTATTACACACAGCTCGACACATAGCTCGTGGAACAGATGGCCGTTGGGGTAGTAAAGTTCTCGAGTGGCAACCGCGCACCGGAAAACGTAGCGTAGGCAGGCCTCCTACTGGGTGGACCGATGACCTGGTGAAGGTCGCGGGAAGCCGCTGGATGCGGGCACAGCAGTACCGGTCGTCATGGAAATCCTTTGGGGAGGCCTATGTCCAGCTGATATGATGATGTAAATTATATGGATTGAAAGTTGACGGGAAAAGCTAAATACCTGTAATGTTACAGAGCCCCGGCATTTTTTTCCTTTCTTTTTCCTTGATTCACTGCATACTCATAATTTGTTACCATTTTTATAGGTCTTATGGTAATAATATTCTAGACCATCATTTAACATCACAGTCCCACCCTTTCTTTGAATAAAAATAGGAAATGGAGAGACAGCATCACTTTTACTTTGGCTGCTCATTACAATGCGAAATTAAATAAAATTAAACAGAATTTTGGACTCAAAAAAACAGTTACCATACATGGGTTTTGTTACCATAGATGGGTTATGCACTAACAAACAACATTTGAAAATGGAAGCCATTTACACACACAATGTTATAGGTAGTTCGCTTCCATTGTACCGAACGCTACAAGAAAAGAGATTTATCGTATTAGCGAGCAAAACTTTTTTAAACGGGAAATTTTAAAAAATCTTACAATTACCAGTTACTGTGTTTTGAAATTGGGCAGCCGAACTGCATGAATAACAAACAAAAAAGCTAGATTGAATTTGATGGGCGATATGTTTTAATCTCAATGCATTCTATTTTTTTATAATTTTAAGATAAACAGTATTGAAGTTATTTAAGAAAAAAGGCGAAAATTTACCATCCTCTCCACCCTTATCTCATAAGATAATAAATGTGTTAGTTTGTGTACGAGGATATAAAATTCCTCCTGCTCCACCCAGATAAAAGACTCAGGTGGAGCACGTAACAGTTGGAGTACGAGGACTTACAATTCCTCATGCTCCACCCAGGTGGAGTACTTAGGTGGAGCACGTACCAGTTGGAGTACGAGGACTTACAATTCCTCATGCTCCACCCAGGTGGAGAACGCAGGTGGAGCACGAGGAACGACCCGTGTTTATAAATTTTTACTTTGTTGTTTAGGAGTACATTGTGAAATCTTGATTATGCCGCGAGGTAAAACATTAAGAAGATAAAGTAGGAAGATGGCTGGCGACATGTACACATGTGTATACTTATGTCAAAAGTGGTAAAGGAAGGTGCATTATGGATAACTAATTGGTACACGACTGTAACTGCGCAGGCTCCCCATTACAGCCGCTCATCAAGTCTCACCTTTCGTGGCATGCAAGTATGTGGCTTTTTTATTGTACTTACCTCTTGCATAAGTGTTTTTAACTTGCTTTACATTAAAAGTGGGTATGTCTTGGACTTGAGATGTTGATGGACATTCCTGATGAGCCGTTTCCCATGAAAACACTGATGGTACAGCTGTTTTCTTTAATGTTTTTGGCACAATATCTAAAAAATGTACAAAACAAATAAGTGAACTTTATAGTATATAGTAGTATTGTACCTACTCATGTTGATAGGTGGTAAACTTACCCGACTGTAACATGGTTAGCGGAGTTCTATTGAAATCAGTTGGTCTAAAATGAGCGGAACATATTCTGGAATACTTTCGTAGAACCAAACCGGGGTAGGACTGTACAATAGGGTCCATCGCTTTGGGGGTTGGGAGTGGGGGAGGAGGGGGGAGGGGGAGGAGGGGAACCCTCCCCTAAAAGATGGAAGTTAAGAGGGGGGTAGTTTTTGAGAAAATGAATTTTGAAAATTGGTAATTTTACATACTCTTTGGGCGGAAAACCGCCTGCTAACGATGCTTACGTTGAAAAATCGCTGCCGCTTGTTAAAAAAAAAGCTCATCTACTTCTGTGACAACGGAAAAATCGCTGCCGCTTATTAAAAAAAAAGCTCATCCACTTTTGTGACGGCGAAAATCGCTACCGCTCATTCCAAAAGCGTGGAATCAATTTGAATTTGGTCCTTTTTGGTCCTAGCCCCCGCCACCCGTTTCCAACCCCCAACAAACCTTTGGGGTCCGAGGGGGATGTGTGAGTATAAGCGGGGGGAAAGCACGCTGGGCCGACTTGAGGGCGGACAAACTTGAGGGTGACAAATCGAAAACCAGGGGATAATCCGTCAAGGTCAAGGTCGATCAGTCAAGGTCATTTGCCCCCTCCCCAGTCAAGGTCTCAGGTCAAGATCAGAACAAACCTTCAGAATCCGAAGGGAATGTGTGAGAATCAAGGCAAGCACGCGAGTCTGACTTCAGGGCGAACAAACAAGAGGACTTCGCTCACTCCCACTTCCATTTAGAACTCCCCGTTCTACACTCTTCCTACAGTGTTGAGTGGTCGACGGAGCCCCTTCGGGGCTCCTACTTCTGTGTTCTCATGTCAAACCTAACACTACGACTGTGCGGGGAGGCGAGCTAAGCTCGCCTCCCCGCACAGTCTCCGAACCTAACGCATCCGAGTCGGGGTGCTCCGAAAGTTCGAGCTCGCTTCGCTCGCTCCCGCTTCGCTCGCTCCCGCTTCCATTTAGAACTCCCCGTTCTACACTCTTCCTACAGTGTTGAGTGGTTCGACGGAGCCCCCTGTGTTCTCATGTCAAACCTAACACTACGACTGTGCGGGGAGGCGAGCTAAGCTCGCCTCCCCGCACAGTCTCCGAACCTAACGCATCCGAGTCGGGGTGCTCCGAAAGTCCGAGCTCGCTTCGCTCGCTCCCGCTTCCATTTAGAACTCCCCGTACCACACCCTTCCTACAGTGTCGACGAAGTCGGACCCGCATGCTTTCCCCGCCCTGATACTCCCACATCCCCCTGGGATCCCGAAGGTTTGTTGGGGGTTTTAAATGGGTGGCGGGGGCTACGCCCCCGTTAGGGGTCCGCTTCGCGGACCCCATATTATGAATCTTTGGGATTCAATTTACTTAGACCTTGACCTTGAAATGACCTTGTATGATTGACCTTGACCTTGACGGATTACCCCCTGGTTTTCGATTTGTTACCCCAGAGTTTGTCCGCCCTCAAGTCGGCCCCGCGTGCTTTCCCCCGCCCTTATACTCCCACATCCCCTCGGATCCCGAAGGTTTGTTGGGTGTTTTAAATGGGTGGCGGGGGCTACATGAATCTCGGGGTTCCAATTGACTAACACCTTTTTGTAATAAGCGTTAGCGAGTTTTCCGATCAAAGAGTATGTAAAAATACCGATTTCTAAAGGACCAAAGAGTACCTAAAATTACAATTTTCAAAAATTCATAACTCAAAAACCGCTGGTTTCCTAACCTTGAAATTTGGTATGGATGTTCAGCTAAAGCATATCTCTTACCAAAAAAATCGCGGACTGCCAAATCGATGGACCCTATTGTACAGTTGAGCCTGATACTATATTGTGGGCCCCTCAAATTCAACATTTGACCATGTGGGCATATGGCATTTATCAGTTGTACCATTTTCAAAGGAGTGCAAAATTTGCTTATTTTTGAGCTAGGATCAACAGTTCCTGAGATATTTGGTATTTTATGTAATGACAGTTTTGTATTTAATATTTTTTTCTCTCTTTTTCCACTTCTACGAGATCCCAAAATGTGATGAGGCGGCCACCGGGGTCGCGCAGTCGAGACTCCGACCGACGAACAAGACGTCGCAGGGAGCAGTGGTCTGCCACTTGGAGCCGACGCGGGCAACGTGCCCCTATTCCTGGGGATCCGCGGCTGGAACATGATGCTGACCTGGGATGCAGAGGATCGCAATGCTGGAAAGGGAGCTTTGACGTCATCGCTGGATCTCAATGGCGCATCGGGGTCCGTCATCGTACATCGCGAGGAAAGCTGCAACCGAGAGGAGCACCGTGGAGCCACGTGGAGATGAACAGCGTGTGGAGCCAAGCGGAGATGAGCAGCGTGTGGAGTCATGCGGAGATGAGCGGCGTGTGGAGCCGTGCGGAGATGAGCAGCGTGTGGAGCCATGCGGAGTTGAGCGTCGTGTGGAGCCACGCGGAGTTGAGCGTCGTGTGGAGCCACGCGGAGGGTAGCAGCCTGTGGAGCCAAGCGCAGGGTCGCGTGCAGAGCGACGTGGGACATTTAGACAGGTCATGTAGCCCTTTTATTTTAAATACATTGTGCTTTACTAGCTTTTGCCCGCGGCTTCGTTCGCGTGGGTTTAGCTTTTATGACTGTATTCGGAGCGAGTGGTGCGCGAACCGCGAGTGGCTCGCGAGCGTGGATACAGCCTATGTCACTCAGGAATAATGTAGCTTTCTACTGGTGAGGTAGTTTTAGGTATCAGTTCAGTAGTTCCAGAGATTAATTGCTACAAACAAACTCACAAACTTACAAACTAAGAAACTTTATCTTTTTTTAATATTGGTGTAGATTTTAAACTGTGTATACTAAAGATGATTTTACATCCCAGTTGAGCGCACAAAAATTATATCACAAGAACACATCTACTTCTTAACTTTAAAATTTCTGCGAAAATCGCTTCTGCTAAGTTCAATCGCTACTAATATGTCCAATCCAAAACAAAGTCTCGACGCTAGGCTAAGTTATGTATCGGAATGTTACAATTTGAAGAAAAAAAGAGTATAGTTTCTCTAATGAAATAAACCTTTAATAAAATGTAAACTATGCGTAATAGGCTTTGGCACCAGGTTGATAACATTTAATTTAATGTCATAGTAACGTCAATGATGAGGCGGTCATTACGGGTAATGTACAGCTGAACAGTTGTGTTGGTCACACCCGTATACGCGAGAACCACAGAACCAAACTGTCGGCGCCATCCTTGTCTCTTTCTTTCGCACCGTTATCCATATTTTTCGTAGTCTATGGTCAGCTAGTAGTAGTAGCAGATATGATAAGTAGTTCCAAACAAAAGTGTCTTTGCGGCCCCGTATCGACACTTCTTTCCATATAAACCTATACATAATTAGTCGTTAACAATGTGCATAGATAAATCAAAATGGAAGTCGAATTAAATGGTGTGTCTGTTGTGGCAGTCGTGGACTTTGGGAGCGATATCACCTTGATAAGGATCATCACAAAAGGGTATTTCATCGCTAATGCAAAGAAGTTGGGAATAGTATTGTCAAATCTCTTTGAAAGCTGCCAGTTGATATTTATCTTCATGGAGTAGATGCTGAAATATCGTGTAAAGTCATAAAGATGACTGATTATTAAGAGTGCCAGTACTCTTTGAGCAGTCTCATTCAGAACAACTCTAATATACCTAATACAGGGAACTGCATACCCTGGTGAAGTTAAAAATAAATACTATCACTTAGAAATAAAATTTTAACAAATGTAGTAGAACGTTACGGTGCGGCACATGTACGTACGCAGACTTAACCTGCTTTCACATTTCGCTGTTAAGTAGTGGTATCGCAGGAAAGGTCTTTGTCGTTCGACGAAAGGTTGTGTTAACTTAGTGGTTTTGTTTGTGAACACTGTGTTGTACAACTGATGGATTGGTTTTCTGCTCCAATTGTTGCAAGATTTCAGTTTACACAATTTTAAGGTGTAAAACGAGCTGATAAGGGTTGTCGTTACATCCCCTGATATATTACAGTGATATATTCGAGGTCTGATTTCAATAAATGACTTGAACTTGAACTTAGGCCCAATACGAAGATGAGATCGTTATTGTTTATGCCAGGCCGATTTAGTTTGTTCGCCAAAAAAACCTGATTTCAAATGATGTGTATCGATTAGCGAATGTTGAACTCGATAACACTGAGAGCAAAATACTCGATGCCTTCCTTTAATGATTCAAATTCAAATTTCTTTATTTGCATAAATAGCTAAACTCTCCAGCCAGGCTTACTTTGTCTAGCTTGATATTACTTGCAGGGATCTGGCAGAATACCAGCGTTGTGGATCATTGTAATCCACAACATATGCTGAGTCGGACCCTTTTCGCTGAGCCTGCATAGCACAGCTCACCTGGTAGCATGTATCTTTGTATCTTTTCTACACTTTCCCGAGTATTGTGAAATGTATATTTTATAATCCTGTTGCGAGTTGTGTTGGATCGTGAATAAAACAATTCTATTCTATTATCTTCTACTTTAGCTACTATCAAACCTCAATTTAAGACGAGTAAACGTCTTCCGTTCGTCACTCTGGATGGCGAGTTTAATCACCAATCGGATTGGTGAGAACGCACGCCGTCTTCCATTGGATGATTAACACCATTTCAAGACCAAAATCGCTTCGTTATGGCGACTGCATAAATTAATAATGCCCTTATTTATGGGAGGATTTCTGCAGAATGTTTGGAGTGACTTGAGAATGTCTAGCATTTGATGGAGAAGGCGAAATTCACTTTTATAAAATCAGTAACGTGGTAGTGTGACCATTGAATCAAGTGTAAATTAGGTTGTCGCGCAATCTTGTTGAGTCGGAGGAAAATCTTGCGGAGAAGGTTTCGCCTGTGATGTCTATCACCAGGGCATATTAATAAGAGACACTACAGCTTAGGAACATAGATTTGTGTAGGATCGAAGATGTACTGAACTGTGCGTTCGATAGAGGAAGTGTCTAGTACATACGAGATAATTACGTTTTATAAGTGGCATTTAATTTGAATGTTCTTAGTAACATTCGAACAATAATTAAATAACAATAAAAAGTAATCACACCAAGTTTTTCCGTTAAGTAGGTAGTGATAAGCAAATCATTCGCTGGGTCCAGCCGAACGGTGCAACGTGGCAGGCAACTTTGTGCTATTCAGAACGCGAGGTCCGTCGTTTAGTGGGTTTTGGGGTCTGTTGCCTATGACATGTGACTTGTGGAATTCAGAACGCGAGGCCCGTCTTTGAGCGGGATATAGGGGTCTGTTGCCATTTTAACAGTTGACAAAATCTGAGACAAGGGACCTAAAGTTTATATGGTCAAAACTTAAATGGCAATATTTTATGAATAAAACATTTGACGTACGTATTCAAAACATAATAAAATAAATGTACTATGTAATATAAACCAGACTAAATGTCTGATGCTAATGAGCCCGGAGAATTGAGCCTGTTAGACCACGGAAAAAAGACAGTTAATTCGTCTTGATGTTTTTTTTATCTACTACAACATAATTAAGAAAAACTTGTTTTAAATTAACTAATTAAAGTAATTACAATTATTCTTACAAAGCCTAAGACTTAAATATTTGGTAACTGCTATTATCTACCATTTTAATTAAAACGCAAAATGTTTTAAATATTTTTTTAAGTTACGCTTTTTACTATTTTCTTGAGACTCATAATCTAGTTTATATTTTTTTTATACATATCCATTGGCACTTAACGAAATCACGGCAGAAACGCGAAAGAACGGCGATCTCTCGGTTAAACAAAAGGAAGTTGGTTAAGGATAGATAGATAGCGAGTAAATCAATCAGATAACCAATAATTATTGTCTGGATATTAAAATTAAATATTTACATCTGGTTACATTACATTTACATGTTAGAGGCCTACAACTACAGAAAGATAATTTCGTTGTTTCAGATCAAGCACGAGAATCGATTGTTCGTGTCTTGGTCTCAATGTGAGAGAAGCTTATGCTGTCCCGAAGAGTAATCGATCGGCTCGAAGGTGTCAGTCATCGAGCCACACGGCATAGCAATTGCCTAGATGGTTTTCCTCCAGTCCAGTCCATTTTAAGATTCCGATTGATTGATTTGTGATTCCTATTAAGGAATGGACTGTCTTAATTAGGTAGTAGGAATGGTGAGTAGTTGTTCCATACCTATGTATGTATTAAAAAGATTTGACACGCATCGGATGTGTTGTTACTTTATGTTGAAACAACTTTGTATTCTAGATGCTAGCAAGGAAATGTTTATTTCCCCTTGTCAGAAACAGAGCCCATCAGAACATAACAAACTTGCCCTAGTGTGATGCTACCTTCCTATATGTGTCATTTATCACGGCTTTGAAGTGATGTGACCGACATGATACAGTCCTAGACTTAATCCTAAGCTTCGCTCATACTAGCTGATTGGTTAGAGCAAGGTCAGCATTTTCCCTTTTACTGGATCCTCATTTTGGATTGGTTAAAAACGTGGCTAACAACATTGAATTACTACAACTACATATAGAACAGCTAGTCAAAACAAATATCCTGCTCTGCTCGGGGGTCGCAATGAGTGCGCATGGGCGGGACTATCGCGTGACGTTTATGAAGAATAAATAAACAGATGCGAAATTCACTGGAATGGAGTTATCTGCCTAATTAGCACTAACACTTGAGCAACCCGACTGCACTGCAAGACCTTTTTCGGGCATGTATGTGAGTGTGCGTGTGTGTGTGATTGCGTGCGTATGAGTGTGTGTTGTCCATTTCATTGTTACCGCATGTAGCCAAAACGGCTTGTTGGATTTTGTAACATTGAACTTACCTGGATGTATATTATTTTCTATTTTTGTTTGTGCCCTGTAATTATCTTTATTTGTTTTCTTGTATATCCTTATATTCTCGCAAGGGCTTTGTAAATTCGTAAATTATTCTTGTATTGTAAATTGCTGTAAATAATTCATGACACTTGTCATGTCAAACTATGTTTGGAATATCTTAATGTGACTTAATGTTTGAATTTCATCTTTTTTATTACAAAGATTAGTAATTTTATTGGTGAGATTCACTTACAAAATTTTTTTTGTACTAATATTTATGACTGTCAATCTAAATGTCTCCTCTATTTAGGGTTCTAAATTTTGAAAATGTATTTTGGAAATTAGAATTTTGGTACTTGTGTAAGTGTTAAAAGTATATCTGGATTGCGCATGTGTGCAAATCCTTATAAGCCGGGGTCACTCCAGTACTCCTCATCAAACGAGTAACTTGAAAAGGTCACTTCCAATCTTCTCTTTGACCTGCAAGTTTCAAGAAGTCACTCCCAAACCTCGCTTCGACTTACTAATTTTGGAGGTCACTCCGGTGCTACTCTTCGCCCTGGTCACTCCAACTCCAGAGCTCGTCATTGATCTGGTCACTCCGGACCTTCTCATCAGACGAGTGACTTGGGGACGTTGCTTCGTGCCTCCACTTCAACCAACGGGGGGTCTTCAGGATCTGCGAGGGCAGGCGACTGCGGCGGACGGCGCTAAACTTTCCGGCGCTACATGGTGCCTAAAATCAAAATCAAAAACAATTTATTTCAAATAGGTGTTTACACACACTTTTAAATAGTCAAAACAAAAAAAAAATACAGTATATTACAAATAATGTCATGATTCAGATTACAGTCTCAGGTAATGGTATTTGATATAGAATCAACATATATATCTTTGTCATTTACATAATCTATTATTTTATAATATCCTCTAGAGCACAAAACTTTTTTGACATGAGTCTTGAACTTATTCTCTGACAAACTAGTTACATTTTCTGGAATTTTATTGTAGAATCTTATACACTGCCCCACAAATGACTTTTTAACCTTACTCAGTCTCGAAAAGGCTATATCTATTTTATTTACATTTCTTAAATTCAAATTATGCCTGTCACTGTTTTTAGGAAATAAATGCAAATTCTTACGAACGTACATGATGTTTTCATATATAAATTGACTAGCCTTGGCCACCCACGGCGTGAAGCGGGCGCCCTCCGGCTGGTGGCTGTTGTAGCCCCGCCACGTGTGTTTGCACGCGCCCGGGCCTGTGTCCTTGGAGCGCTTCTCCAACGGCGTCCCGCCGTGCCCCTGCCAGGCGCGCTTTCCGTGCCTAAGCATTTCCTCACCAGGCTGCGGAAGTCGGGGCAGCAATTTAAGTTTCTCCGTTTGGTGATCTTCCTTTTATCATCATCATCATTACAGCTCATATACGTCCCCACCGAGGGGCTCGAGCCTACCATGAATCAGGGCGATTAGGCCTTAGTCGACCACGCGGGCCCAGTGCGGGTTGGTCGACTTCACACACAACCTTCGAGTTTCTTCGCAGGCGTGTGCAGGTTTCCTCACGATGTTTTCCTTCACCGTTAAAGCAATCGGTAAGTATGTACGTAAGTTTTTGAAAAACTCATTGGTACATTGGCCGTCCAGATTTGAACCCGGTACCTCTGGTTAGATGGACCGAGTCGTTACCGGTTGAGCCACCGACGCTTCCTTTTATATAATTTTCAAATAATTGTAAATAAACAAACTTTATCAATCTAGACTGTTTCAATTCCATTTCAAGCAGATAGTCTTACTTCCAGCTTTTGATAAATACTATTCTTAGTAAGTACCTCTCTATAGTACATTCTATCACTTCAATAAATACTCCTTTGCTTTCCATTTCCTTTTTCTAAAAATATTGTGCTTACGTTCTCTTTTGGACCTTCACCCATAGAGACGTAACGTTACAATTTTGAAATGCGAGGTGTCGTTAGATTAGGTTTTTTTTTTTGCCGACTACAGAAAAAACAAAAAGAGCGTTGTGATTTTATGCAGTCAGGTTTAAGGTATTTTGTTAATTTGTTAAATTAAAAGGTATTCTTTCTTACTCTTGATTTGAAACTATTTTTAAAAGCTTTTATTTAACTTGCAATGTATGTGCATGCATGTATGTATGTATATATGTAATTAGTTATGTTATGAGTTACGTGGGTAAAAAAAATATTAATTTAATTAAGTAAATGAAAGTAAATTGTGATGCATTTAAAATCAAAATAAATATAAAGACTAAACGAGCGTCAGTGGCGTAATGGCTAGGGCCGCTGCCTCCTATCCGGGAGGTCGTGATTCGAACCTGCCACGTACCAATGTGATTTTGAATTTAGATTTCATATGTACGTTAATACGACGCTCTTACGATGAAGAAAAACATCGTGAGGAAACCTGCACACGCCTGCGAAGAAACTCGCACGTTGTGTGTGAAGTCGACCAACCCGCACTGGGCCCGCATGGTCGACTAAGGCCCGATCGCCCTAAATCAGAGTAGGCTCGAGCTCCTCGGTGGAGACGTATATGACCTGATATGAATAAAGACTAATTGGCACTGAAATACACACTTGCGATTTTGCTAAATAAAGCGAGGGGTGCATGGAACACAGTTGTAATTAATAAAAAACATACATTACACATCTAGTTATTAAGCTCTTTTTCATGTTAACAACATTCATACATACATAGCACATCTAGTTATTAAGTTCTTTTTTAGTTCACACTTTTTGGTCCTACTCGGGGATTGAACCCATGACCTCCACGTTATTGTCACAGTAAAGTGCAACCCAGCTCGACTGCGCCAAGGAAGCAGTCTTATAGTTCATCAACCATTAGTACCTTATCTACGCGTCCTATCTGTATTGTTCACTTTTCATAATCTATGATTTTCAAACAAAATGTCGGCACGTAGCCGCTCTCGGCGCCCCGCCGACAGCTGTCATCGCTGCGCTTCGACATTCGTCGTGCTTCTTCGTGTTCTGCCGGTTTGCCGACAGACGCGCTGCGTACGTCACCCGGCCCCTGCGTCTCGCAACTCCGTGCGCCTCGCAATCACCGGGCTCCCAGCCAGCCGCACGCGCACGTGGTGTTATTCACATCGCGGCCCGGCCAGTTTCTGACGACCGATATCCGTTCCCTCGCGCGTTTTTCCAAAACCACTGTTTAGTGGTTGTCCGGCCACCTCTTTAAGAGGCAGGCTGTCTCACGGCGCTGTGCGTGAAATCAGACAGGGCGTGACCCGGAGCGCTCGCGGTTCCGTCCTGGGAAACGCAAAACTTGGTTGGGTCTGGAACCACCGGCTTTGGGGGTGGCCCCTCGTCGACACCAGGCATCTCCCTCCCACCCTACCCATCCTTTCCTATTCCTGTTGCGTTGTTTGGGCGTCTGCGCTGGTTCCAGTTCGTGCAGACCACCCTCTACGCTTCAGGCAGCTAGGGAACGTAGGACCCCGATCCCATTGTACTGGTCTTGCCCAAGGGAGACGGATAGGGCACACCTAGGCTGACTCACCCCGCAGCACAATAAGACTGGCTCGGGACACACTCTTCCACACTTACATGGCAGGCACTCACCCTACCCAACACACCCCCGGCCTAGCCCGGCCAGAGGATCTGTCCCCCGTCCACCAAGCCTTTTTCACGGCCATCACTCAGGATTCCGCCCGCGGACGACTCCACTCCGCCACCCGTGGTAATTAACATTACATGGTGTCTCCTTTGAAATAAAAAACGAGAACATACTGACTGACCTCATTACGTTAGGGTTGCCAGCTGAAGCTGTCCATAAAATGTCCAGCCGCACTGGCATCAACTACCGCCTCGCCCTTGTCATTCTGACATAATCTCTAATAAAATAAAATAAAATAAAAAAAAGACAAATAAAAAAAAAACACTCCGGATGAGAAAAACATTTTCAAAATGGGAAAGCTCACCATCTGAGGGCTTTCCAACGTGATAGTAGAAGCCCCACACAAACGCGGATGCCCGTGCCAATGCCACCGTTGCCAACTCTACGATCAAGCAGCGGCAAACTGCACTTTCACCCCGAGGTGTGGTGTAAAATGCCTAGACTCCCACAGCACCAAAGATTGCACGCGCACCCGCGATTCTGCCTCCCCCCGAGCTTGCGTCCTATGCGGTCAGGAGGGCCACCCAGCCAACTACCGTGGTTGCCCGCGAGCCCCAAATCCAACACCACTAAAGGTCAAACCTGCATCACAACACAAGCAGGGCCCCAGACCGACGACAAACAACTTGCATTAAGAACCCCTAAGGTCCAACCCAGTACGGCCCCAAACAACGCCTGGGGAAGAGCGCTCCAAGCTGCTCCCGCCCTAAACCAGCTCCTAAAGCCACCCCCCCCCCCCCCACAGCCCCGGCCCTAACCGGGCGGCTCTCAGCCAAGAGGCCATGCAAAAGGTGTTACCACCATAAAAGAAATAGACATCAAAGAGATTGTAGTCCTAGTTAGAACACTACTTGCTTCACACACTCCCCAAGAGCGCTTATTAGCTCTTAACACCACCAACTCTTCCAGTTTACTGTAAAATCGCAAACCCAAGTGTCAATACCGGTCGGGTAAAGCTTAAGGGGCTTTCGCTTGTCTTACAATTCGTGCGGTTTACGTAACAATATCCCCGAACTTGGGCATTTTGTTAAAAGTATGGATGTAGGCATACTAGCAGTTCAAGAAACTTTTCTCAAGTCCTACGTTCAAGGTCTTAATATCCCCCTATACCAACTCATTCGGAATGACAGACTTGACAGACACGTTGTAGGGACAGACTTGACAGACACGGTGGAGAGACAGCACTGTACTATAAGAAAGCAATCCATTGCTCTCATGTTCCCCCCCTCCCCCCACTCATTAACATGGAAGCCACTATAGTCAAACTAGCCATGACGGGACACCAGTAAGTGGTTATAGCATCAGTCTACATCCCGAGTGATACACCTTCCCTATAAAGTGATTTCGAGGCTATCCTAGCCATAGGTGGGTCCACCATTATGTTTGGTTGGAGACTTCAACTCTAAACATACTGAATGGACGTGCCTGAAAATCAACACAAGCAGCGTAAAGTTCCTCGAAATCACTCAAATTCTTGATCTAACTGTATATTTCCCATACTCCCCCACGCATTACTGGGACAATCCGGACCACGACTCTGACATACTCAACTTTGCCATAGTTAAGGAAGTTTCCCTTGCGCAATTGACTCACTCGACGATCTAAGTTCAGACCACCGCCCAGTCTTCTTGAAACTAGGGCCCGAGAATATCACTCCCACCTCCACAACAACTAAATTCACCAATTGGGAAGGCGTTACCGACTCACTGACCAAAGCCATTGACGCCCCCGACTCCGCATATGCTTTCTCACCTGACTACTTTTGACAGCACTGACAAGATAGAAAGCGCAGTTAATACAGCGAAAATAGGCAAGAGTCAAATGTTTTATATTTTATTACCCACCTTATGATGTATTACCCACCTAGTTCAGGCTGCGACTAAGGAGAACGAAAAGGTCATTAAGATCAAAGACCGCAAACTCCCGCGCGAGACAAAATTCTTAATCGCAGCCAAAAGAGCAGCTCTCCGTAGAGCCGCGGAATACCCCACGCCCGATAACAGGCGGGAAGCCAATAAACTCCAGCGTAAGCTTAGAAATCACCTATACGAAATGAGGAACTCCAACTGGAGTAAACTCATGGAGGACATTTCCCCTTCACATACTGCCTACTATAAAGTAGCCAAGGCTCTCCGCGTAGACGCAATCACCCACACCCCTCCCCTAACGAGGCCCAATAACACGATAGCCTTCGAGGACGATGAGAAAGCGGAATGTTTCTCGGACCGCATTGCCTCTCAATGCACACCTAGCACACAAGAGTGTGAACCCGGCCCATCGGCGAATGGTTCGTCGATGACCTGGCCATATCCAAAAAGTGGAGGAGGTGGTCCGTAAGAGGAACTCTCTCCCTCTAACCGCGGAACCCATCTCAGTATCGACAGACGAAATACAGACAATAATCAGACGTCTAAAACCTAAGTAAGCCCCCGGCACAGATGGAACTTCTAACCAAGCCTTGAAACACTTCCCAGAACAGTTGCTCGCATTACTAGCCATAATTTTTAACGCCTGTTTTGACCACTGTTACTTCCCGACAGCATGGAAGGAAGCAATAGTGATAGGCATCTCAAAGACAGGAAAACCTCTAAACATCCCCTCTAACCACCACCCCATAAGCCTCCTCAAGGCCATGGGGAAAGTACTCGAATGAATAATACTCAATCGAATAAAGAGACATATTTTCCCGCCCGATAAACGTTTGGGTTTCGAGCCAAGCACTCGTGCCCAGAACAAGTCAACCGCATAGTAGAATACATACTGAACGGATTTTATCCCAAACGCGAGAGGACAGTCGCTGTTTTCTTCGACGTAGCCAAAGCCTTCGACAAGGTCTGGCATGCGGGACTTATATAAAAACTCTACCACTTGGACCTACCCGAACGACTCGTACGTATAGTAGAATGTTACCTCCAAGACCGCACCTTCCGCTTTAGACACGAAGAGATACTTTCCTCTCCGCGTCCCATTAATGCCGGGGTCCCTCAAGGATACGTACTCTACCCGACCTTGTACACTCTGTACACAAATGACACCCCATCCCAAAGAAAAGTAAATCAGGTCAATCAGTATAGCTTTCTCTCTTTGCGGACGACACTGCCCTCTACGTAAGGGGGCAGTTAGTGTCACCACTAATAGACAAACTACAAACCTCAGTTGATGATTTAGGAAATGGAGAATCGAAGTGATCACGAGCAAACGCTCCGCGGTTCGCTTCAATTACCGTCGCATGATCCATTTTCCCGAACAGTCAATCCGCATGCTAGGCACCCCCGTCCCCTGGCAAGCCACAGCCAAATACTTAGGAGTCACCCTCGATCCCCAACTCACCTCAAAAACGTGACCCGAAACGCCTGTTTCTACCTGGGCAGGCTTAACGGCAGGCTAGGTGGTCATAAAAAATGTCCCATCAAATAAGCGAACACTCTTTAAGGTTTGCATCCGACCGGTAATGACATACGCGCCCCCAAAAAACATGGAGATGATCCAAGTTGTCCAAAACATCTTCTGCCGTAGAGCGCTTAACGCCCAATGGTGCGTCAGGAACTCAGACCTTCATCGGGACATGGACATACCGACTACCCAACAATTTATTAAAGGCCTCTCCGAAAACTTCTTCAAGTTCTCAAGTGTCAATTCTTAAATGGCACAATCCCCCTTACTAGCACATTAATGTGAATTTCAAAGCGATAGCTCCATCAGGAGCTTTCCGCGCGGTCCCCTTAGCGCTTTTTCTGCATCCCTCGCCCTCCCTAGGGGGCGTTAGTGAAGTAAAGCTTTAGGGGTTGTTAGTGGGTAGCGCGGTCCTGGGCATATTTATTTATACAATATACCTTATGTATATATGTGTATGTATGCATATAGGCGCAGGGCTGTGAGTCCCACATTACCAATACAGCCGACTGTATTGGTATGCGTAAACGCATTTTCCCCCTCCCTCCGTATCCGAGGGAAAAAAAGTCGTCCAGTCTCAGCCATAACCACGATATCTTCAGCGAATCGAAGGTGGGTGATGTACTCGCCGTTGATATTGATGCCGAGTCCACCCAGTCCAAAAGCTTCAAAAACATCTTCCTATTACGTATTATCATCTACCTATCACGGTTCATAATATAGCCCGCTGACAGACGGACAGACAGCGGAGGCTTATAATAGGGTCCCGTTGGGTGTACGAAACTATGGAATCATAAAAACACCATGTTACCGCTGTATGTTCGCAAAATACTGAATGATTTCGATTGAAATCCTTTACTTTTGAGCCCCATCGCGGCGGGATCAACGTGGCTTCCATAGATTTTTAAGAACGAGAAAAGGGGTTTGAAAGTTATTGGCACACTGAGGATTCGCCATTTTGTTTTTTTTTCAAAATGGCGTCGCACGATCTAACCTGTGTTTTTGGATAGAGGAGCTATAGAACAACAAAAAATGTCATATAACATTTTGGTCTAAATTGCCACGTTTCTGAGATAATACAAAAGTTAAAAATAATCAAAATTATTATGGAATATATATCGTCGGCTTACTGCAAGACATCATTAGCTGCAAAAAAGTGATTTCGAGATAATCGCAGTTTTATATTTTTCGTTAACTTTGCAATAACTTCAAAAGTTGAGGACATAGAAAAAAAAATTAAACACCACCTTAAAGGTGAGCATCCGCTTTATACGATTTCAATATGGAATACATCCCTAATGCTGCGCTATTTTTAAAAAAGCCGGAAAAAAAGATAAGGACTTCTTGCGTTTGAGCAATACAAGCAAAACGTGTAAATAATGATTTCTGTATGAAAATCGTTCAAAAAAAATCAATTATTACCATAAAAACAATGAAAATAGTGTTCTTTTTTTATTATTATCAAATTAGAAGCTTTTACAATATTATTTTTGATATTTTCGGGTGACCTAAATCTAATTTAACAACTTAAATGAAAGTCGCTTAAATTTTTGGCAAAAAAAAAAAACAAGTGATAATAAAGGTATACGATCTACTTATTGTAGACAGTAAAAACATATCATCTAATCAACCGAAAGAAGTCCACAGCTGGACAAAGGCCTTTCACAAGGAATTCCACAACGACCGGTCTTGCGCTACCCGCATCCAGCGGCTTCCCGCGATCTACACCAGGTCGTCGGTTCAACGCGTGGGAGACCTTCCTACGATACGTTTTCCGGTGCGCGGTCGCCAGTCAAGAACTTTACTGCCCCAAAAGCCATCTGTTCTACGAGCTATGTGCCCTGCCCACTGCCACTTCAGTTTAGCGATTCTGTGAGCTATGTCAGTTACTTTGGTTCTTGTGCGGATCACCTCATTTCAGATTCGATCGCGTAGGGAAATTCCAAGCATAGCTCGCCATTACCCTTTGGGTGACCTTGACCCTTCTTATGAGGCCCATAGTAGGCGACCATGTCTCAGTTCTGTATGTCATCCATCACTGTAAACACACACTGGTCAAAGACCTAAGTCTTGAGACACTGCGGTATTTGGGACGTGAAGATATTGCGATGCTTCCCGAACGCTGCCCAACCGAGTTGCATTCGTCGATTGTTCTCTTTCTTAAAGTTGGACCTACCTAGCTGGACTCTTTGTCCATGGTGTACATATTCGTCAATAACTTCCAGTTTAGAGTCTCCAACCTTTAGAGGGGTGGGTGCAACACGGACATTTAACAATATTTTCGTCTTGTCCATGTTCATTTTAAGACCCACTTGTTGAGAGACTTTACTGAGGCTATCGAGCATTACACTTAGGTCTTCCTTAGTCTCAGCCATGACCACGATATCGTCAGCAAATCGATGGTGGGTTATGTACTCGCCGTTGATACTGATGCCGAGTCCCCCCCACTCTAGAAGTTTGAAAACATGTTCCAGGGCGGCGGTAAACAGTTTCGGAGATATAACGTCTCGCTGTCTCACCCCTCGCTGCAATTGGAAGGTTTCGAGTTCTGGTGTGGAGGTGAACTAAAGTGGTGGCGTTTTCATACAGATACTTCAACACCGTAATGTATCGATAGTCAATTTAGCACCGCTGGAGAGACTGTAGCACAGCCCAGGTTTCGACTGAATCAAAGGTTTTCTCATAGTCCAGAAACGCCAAGCATAGTGGCTGATTGTACTCTTCAGTCTTCTGTATAATCTGCCGCAGCATATGTATGTGGTCTATGGTACCAAAGCCTTTTTGGAAACCGACTTGTTTGGGAGGCTGGAAGTCGTCAAAACTGCGTGCGAGACGATTCGTAATGAATATCGAAAACAGTATAGACATAGCTAAGAAGTGAGATGGGTCTGTACTTCTCCAGCAAGGTGTTGTCACCCTTTTTAAAGAAAAGCAGGATCGACCAAACTTCTGTGCCATTCGTTAGGCGTTTGTCCCTCGAGTATAACGGAATTCAGTAACTTCTGAAGAGCTTTAAGTACCGATGATTCACCTGCTTTCAGAAGTACAGCCGTAATTACATCGTCACTCGGTGCCTTGTTGTTCTTGAGCTGTTTGAGAGCCATTCCAGTCTCGTACAGGCTGACTTTGGGGATATTTTTTATTTATTTATTAACTTGTCGCCAATTTCATAGACCATTACACATGAACTTTACAATTATTGGTTTTACATTTTAAAAAGAAAATTATGAAATTCGACTAATTGAAATTTAAAAAAAGACAAGTAGGCTTAAACGTAAATTATGTAATAGAAAATAATATTTATAAAGTAAAAATATATAAAACAAACAAAAAAAGTACAATTAAAGAAATAAGAACAAGAAGTTTGAAATGGGCAGCGCAAAGTGTTATACGTTGTATGTGTAGTGTGATTGTGGCACGTGTAATGTGTTTGTGTGTATTGTGAGTGTTTGTATGAAGTCGTATAAAAATTAATTTCATGAATTGGTTACGTCGGAGGAAGAATATGTCGAATATCTATATAGCTTCGGTAAAGTATCGGGTTAGTCTGGCTCTTGAGACTTTAGCCAGATCGCTGACAGGCAAACGTGTGGTCTTGTACAATTGTCCGTAGAACTTTTAACTTCTTCCAGCAACTCAATCTTAGAATTCTTAGACGATATGATCCTGCCACCTCAGTTTTCGGCTTGGTCAGTTGGCTATGTTCTCTCGTTGGTTTGATGTCTCGCGAACACTTTTGACCCTTTGTTGTGCTCAATCGCTTCTTTAATACAATTTGTATTATACTCGCGCTAATCGCGAGTCAGGGACTTAGTAATCTGCCTGTTTAGTTGCCGATACTGAGTAGCATCTTCAGAGGACTGCAAAACCAATCTGCGTCTTTCTTCCATGAGATTGCTGGTGAAGTCCGAAGTTTTTTTTGTTCTGTTTGAAAGGCGAGTTTTTTAAGAATCTTAGACCCGACCTTTTGGACCATTTCCACTAATTTGTCATTATAATCGTCCATATTCTCGCAGTATCCTAGGCATTCGAAGCGATTGTGCAAATCGAGCTGAATGCTCTCGGGGTTTTGGAGCTGTATGGGCGCAGGTCGGAACGTAGACTTCATCAGTCGACATCTTTCTAGCTTAATCTTTAGATTCAGTGTGCCTCTTACCATTCGGTGATCGCTTCCTGTTTTTACAAAAATTGATCACAAAGACATCATTGATTATTTGTCTTCTCGTCGATAACATGAAATCAATCTCGTTCTTCGTTATGCCATTGGGATACAACTATGTCCACTTCCGCTGTTGTGACTCTTTGAAGAAAAAGTTCATTATAAAGAGGCTCTCTTTCTTCATAAAGTCGGCCAGCATCTGACCACGTGCATTTATTACTCCATATCCAAATTGCCCCGCTCTCAGCTCACCATCGCCTCGTTTGCCCAGTTTCACGTTGAAGTCCTCCATAACAATGGTATAATGGGTCTTGGTGCTACGTTTGGTTGTAGAGATGTCCTCATACATTATCTCTACCTCATCGTCGGAATGTTGCGTGGTCGGCGCGCATACCCGTAAGACTTATTGAATACCGTTTTGTGGTTCCGAGTATAAAGTATGCTACCCTTGTCGAAAAGATCATGATCTGGACCACTTTGTTAATGAGGGACTTGTGGACGAGAAACCCGACACCACCCTGCGACAGTTGGTCACCCTCCCGGAATGAGAGCAGGTTTCCAGATTTAAGGATCATGGTGTCCTCTCCCTTTATAAGGACAAAATCAAAATCAAAATCAAAAACAATTTATTTCAAATAGGTGTTTACACACACTTTTAAATAGTCAAAACAAAAAAAAAATACAATAAAAATAAAATTACAAATAATGTCATGATTCAGATTACAGTCTCAGGTAATGGTATTTGTTTTAGAATCAACATATATATCTTTGTCATTTACATAATCTATTATTTTATAATATCCTCTAGAGCACAAAACTTTTTTGACATGAGTCTTGAATTTATTCTCTGACAAACTAGTTACATTTTCTGGAATTTTATTGTAGAATCTTATACACTGCCCCACAAATGACTTTTTAACCTTACTCAGTCTCGAAAAGGCTATGTCTATTTTATTTACATTTCTTAAATTCAAATTATGCCTGTCACTGTTTTTAGGAAATAAATGCAAATTCTTACGAACGTACATGATGTTTTCATATATAAATTGACTAGCAACAGTTAAAATATTGATTTCTTTGAACTTATTCTGTAACGAGTCACGTGATCGCATCTGATAGATTGCGCGGATAGCTCTTTTCTGCAGGATGAAAATAGTTTCTATATCAGCCGCATGCCTCCACAGTAATATGCCATAAGACATTATACTATGGAAGTAACTAAAATACACTAGTCTCGCAGTATCTACATCTGTTAACTGTCTTATTTTCTTAACGGCATAAGCAGCTGAACTAAGCCTTCCCGCTAAAGTTTCAATGTGTGGTCCCCATTGAAGTGAAACATCCAAAGTTATACCAAGGAACACCGTGGTATTTACAAATTCTAATTTATTACTGTCTAATATTACACTATTATTGACCTTTTTTACATTTGGCAAACAAAATTTTATACATTTTGTTTTCTTAGCATTTAATAATAAGTTGTTCACAGTGAACCAGTTCAGTATCTTTGAAAGAGTGTTGTTTACTTCGTCAATTTCGTTTTCTTTCCTATTTACTTTAAAAATAAGAGAAGTATCATCCGCAAACAACACAATATTTGACAGATAGTGCACCATAAAAGGCAAATCATTAACGTAAACAAGGAAAAGAAAAGGCCCTAATATGGAACCCTGGGGCACACCCATTTTCACTTTAGATCCAGATGAGTTCGTGCCATTCACTTGTACTTTTTGTATTCTGTTGTCTAAATACGAATTTAAAAGACTGAGAGCCCCTTCCTCTACACCATAATGCTTTAATTTCATAAGTAATGTTTGGTGTTCAACACAATCAAAAGCCTTAGATAAATCACAAAACACTCCAATTGCATTCTGCGATTCCTCGAAGGCATCATATATGTTTCGAATGAGTGCTACTCCTGCATCGGTTGTTGATCGTCCTTTAGTGAAACCGAATTGTTGGTTATGCAGTAGTTTGTTTTCTGTAAAATATTGAAGCATTTGGTTAAGCATAATCTTTTCAAACACTTTACTAAGAACTGGCAGCACAGAAACTGGTCTGTAGTTGCCTGCATCAGTTTTTGAACCAGATTTATATAAAGGTATCACTTTACTAAGCTTCATGAGATCTGGAAAGACGCCACTATCAATGCTAATATTAAAAAGACAAGCTAAATATGGCGCTAAAGTATCAATTACATTACTGATCAAGCTTACCGATAATCCCCAGAGGTCTTCGGTTCTTTTCACTTTAAGAGATTTAAAAGTTTTTACAATAGATTGTGGTACAATTACTCTGAAGGAGAATTTTTGATCACAATTACTAACACTATCCTTTAGCAGTCTTTGAGCATACATGGGTGATGAGTTTAGGGCTTCAGTAGTCTTAAGTGGAATATTTGTGAAAAAAGTTTCGAATTCTTCGGCTACATCGGCATTCGAACTAACTGTACCTTGATCTGTTTGCAAAACATATTCTTTGTCGCGAGGTTTGACTTTACCTGTTTGTTTGCTAATGATATTCCAAACAGTTTTTATTTTATTATCTGAAAATTTTATTTTTCTAGCCAGATAATTAGATTTTGCTACGTGGCAAACCTGCTTAAAATTTTTTGAATATTGTTTCACATAATTTGTAAAGTTCTCATCAAAAGTGTAAGTTTTTTTGTCATAAAAGTCAAACAAAGTTTGGCGACTTTTGTATATACCTATAGTAGCCCATTCACTGAATTTAAATTTGATGTTACTGATTGTGGATTTACACTTAAATATACTTTGGAATTCCCTATCCAGTACTGTAAAAAAATCATTGTAAAAACTGTTGGCTTGCACTTCATTATCAAAATCTGGTATGGGCAGTTTTTCATCTAGCACTGTTTTAAACTTTTCTATTCGATTAGCAGTGACCGGTCTCGTTTGAATTTTTATGTGTTCTGCAAAAATACTTACGGGAAAGCTAGCCATTACTCCGCTATGATCTGACCTCAAACAATTAAAAACCATTTGATTTAAATAACAGCAGTTACAAAATATGTTATCTATACATGTGGCAGAGGTCTTTGTTATTCTTGTGGGTTCCAGAAATACATAATTTAAATCAAATGACTTGAAGAGACATGTAATTCGAGTCGTCGAGGACTTTTTTCCAACAAATCAACATTGAAATCGCCGCATACTATCACGGATTTACGGCTTTTACTAACGATATTTAATACATCTTCCATTGCCGATTCGAAGCTAACAAAGTTATCGTCATATGGGGGCCTATACACGCAAATAATGATGTGGTTCTCCAGCTCCACACAAGATAAGGACTTCACATAAACGTACGATATCCCACCGTAACCTGCTCAATCCTTCTTCGAGTTCTGTAAGCTCCTTGTCAGTCCGCAGTGTACGCGTGTTGTAAATTGCCAGTGCCAAAGGTCGTTGGGTTTGGTAGCCTGGCATCTGCTGGAGATTCTTTGCACCTTCCGTCCCATCGTTACCAGGTCTGTTAAGGTCCAGAGCCAGGAATAGCAGTGTCGCCGGGGACAAGGGGCCGTTTCCTGGGTGTGTAAGCAAGATGTAGAATTCTTATTTTTAATTCGTGGCTTTAGATAGCAGATTATAAATTAATATGATGGTTAATAGTAGGTTGTAGCTCTAAGGGTCAATATTTATTGTAAATAAAATAATAGATTATAAATTAATGAAGCAGAAACATACCGGGAGATTTAGATCAACTTCGAGACAAAAGTTGTATTCTGGTCTTAATGTAGAAACTTCGAATAACTTATGTATGTAGAAAGCAAACTGCGGCATCGGTTCCGCTCGCGGCTCGCTTCACCTCTCACCCTCGCTCGCCCACCACCATTTAAGCCAGCCTTCGCGCATCAAAGTGACAAATAAATCGAGTTTCTATTATCCTAAGTACCTACTGTTCCCTATATTTTAATCTACAAATATCTACTCTATGAACTTCCGTTTAGTGTCATAAGGTAATTATCCGATGAAAAGAATGGAATTTGCTTGTCAGGACCAACAAAATTCATATTACTTTTGTATCCAGTTTAAGCAAAAAACTAATTAATATGATTAAAAAACCTTTTTATATTGTGCAGAACTAACTAAGTACTTTTAGACCTTAAATTTTTTGGTGCGTAGATTTGACAGAAATCATTATTGTGTAATTATTAGATTGAAGCCATATAGTTCTGCTACTCACGCTCCCAGAATTCATTAAAATTATGTATTTTTATACAACAAAAACACTTATTATGGTCTAAAAAAATTAATCACAAAAATTTGTTTTTGTCAGATTTCTTTAAGTATTAAAAAAATAATATGGCGGACTCCAGTATGCCAGTCTGCATACAAAAATTTTCAAACACCTTTATTTATTTCTATTTGCGGCGCTAGTGTTTACGAAGTAACTAGTATCTTATCTCATCTGTGCTAGTGTGCTATTCGAACCACCAGCACTTAAACTTTATTCATAGTATGGTCGTGCATATTTAGCAGGTGGCATTAGGCATATGGTAGGTGTAGGTGCCCATGTATATTAATTACGTATCTTGCCTAATAAATTACAAACAAAATCACCTTTGACCGCATCCAGTGGTTCTCAACCTTATTAATTACGGCCGAGCTCCGTATAAATGTCCTAGCGATATCATAAAATTAACGATTTCATGTAAAATGGTTGACCAACCACGACACGACCACAGTATTACAATATAGAGGCTTACAGTAGTTCAACGAATGTACTTACGCAAAGCAACGGAAGGGTACTAGCGGGGCAGCGGGCGGCGGGGCACAGCCTGGAAAACTCCGCAAGTTTGGCAGGTTGACTACAGGCTATTACTGCTAGTACCTACGCCGTGGCGGCATCGTGTGACATTAAAGGCGTTGCGCTACTGTAAGACATATCGTAATACTGTGACACGACATAGTCATGCGTGCCTATATCATAGCATTGACCAGATTATGGATTCTTGGCAATCCCGCTTCCATCTTCTGCATCATATTCACTTACCATTAGGTGAGATGATATCAAGGGCTTACCAATTGTGAATCCTTACTAATATTATAAATGTGAAAATGTGTTTGTTTGTTTGTGACCTTTTCCCGCTTCAACACCTTGACCAATCTTTATAAAATTTGGCAGATAGGTAGCCTGTGTCATGGGAAAGGACATAGGCTACTTTTTATCCCGGGAAAATAGCCTAATCTGATGCAGTTCCCGAGGGAACTAAAAAATACTCGATTGTTGTGATTTTTTGCACAGAGATGGTTGAGTAGGTAGGAAACGACATAATTT
The DNA here is from genome assembly GCA_947284805.1 of Coleophora flavipennella. Taxonomy (NCBI): domain Eukaryota; kingdom Metazoa; phylum Arthropoda; class Insecta; order Lepidoptera; family Coleophoridae; genus Coleophora; species Coleophora flavipennella. The sequence continues at coordinate 5,625,908 of OX369253.1, forward strand.
ACTAATCACCCTTAAAGACACTCATAAAAATGCTGTCCACGCGGGCGAAGCCGCGGGAAAAAGCTATTAATAAACGCGAAAGTTTGTAAGAATGTATGGATGTATGTTTTTTACTCTTTCACGCAAAAACTATTGAAAGGATCTGGCTGAAATTTGGTAAGTGGACAGATTAGGACCTGGATTAACACATAGGCTACATTTTTCCACGCTCGCGAGCCGCTTGCAGCTCGCGCACTGCGCACCCTCGAAAAGTCATAGAAACGTTGCCACGCGGGTGAAGCCGCGGGAAACAGCTAGTAAAAATTAAATAAATAAAAGATCATGAATTGGTTGTACAGTGTAAACTCTATATAGCGACACTCAAGGGACCGGGTATTTTGTGACGTTATTGAGTTTTCGTTGTACAGAGAGAAATTAGGGTCAAAGTAAACCAACCGGAGCCAGAAAATTTTGATGTTTCAAAGAGTGAATCGTTATATCGAGTGACGTTTACACTGACAGACAGAGTTAACAATGTATTTTATGTAATAGACCATACCCGCTGCCCACATATTCTTTTTACTACAATTGATAAGCCCTTGGCATCATCTCGCCGTGACGATGATGCCTAAGATGGAAACGGGCTTACCAAGATTCCCCAACACAATGGGGATCTCTATCTTATCTTCAAGCCGCAACAGATCAATCCTGTTAACACTGATGTTTGGCGGCAAGACTTATATATGATCGTGGTAGCTAGCCAGGTGGGCTATGAAAATGCCCTACCACCAACCATACTGAGTCTTACAAAGTTGACTCCGGCAGGAATCGAACCCGAGACCTCCTGGTGTGAAGCTAATGGACTAACCATTACGTGACGGAGGTGGTTAAAATCATGATATGGTCTGGCCAGATCAATGAATGAATCAGCGTTTGGTGATAAGTATGAACAGTTAAACTGGCCAAATTATGAAACACCTGGGCGTATCTGAGTTGAGCGAGCGAAGCGAGATAAAATCATCATCAATCATCTGAACGACGCGACGTCCACTGCTGGAAAAAGGCCTCTCCCAGGATTTCCACGACCGGTCCGCGCTGCCCGTCTTCCCGCGACCTCATCAGGTCGTCGGTTCCTCCCACTTGGTAGGAGTTAGATGTATAAAATAACTTTTTTTAATGAAAAATGCGTTGGAATTTTTAGAGATGGGAAAATACATTAAAATCCCGACACTGTTACCGTTACCGTAAACGACACCTCTTTATAGTTACATAGATATAAATGCATGTTGGCATTTTTTGAGATGGGAAACAACCATTGAACTCGCGATACTGTTACCGTTACCGTAACCGACACCTTTGTCACCCGACTATTCACTTCTGTCGGCACTCCCGGAGTGCCACTGTTTTTTTTTATTCTTATTGGTTCATTAATTGACAGCATTTCAATTTTCATGTTAATCGCACTAAGATTATTTTCTTAAATTTTAATTTTTTTAAGTTTTGTTTCTGATTTTCTGAACAATGGGTAAAATTCAGTTTTGATTCTAGAGAGTAGATTCTTAAAGATTATTCTCGTTTTGGGTCAAAATGTTCTGTCGTATATAGTCATATAAATATTGGTGGCTAATTTTGAACGGGTCCTCAAACCAACTTCCACCAGATTTTTTTTATTAACTGCATGTACGTTACTCCTGACTTAGAAAATATATTTTTAAAAAAATCGGGCGTTAGCCAGTGGGGGAATCTGATATAAATGTGTTCAACTGGTTGTGTTGACCCTGGTTGCACAAAAAGGGCTTCAAGTTCAGAAGTAGACGATAAAATTAATGATTTTGTTTTAAAGACCAAAAATTTAAACAATCTAAAATAGTTGAGCATCTCAAAATAGCAAAAAAAATATGTTTTGACTGAAGAATTAGGCATTAAAAAAATATCATCAAGGTTTCTGCCGCGTTTGTCCCCAGTGGACAAAAAACACCGTTGAACGAATTAAATCAATGAAGACAGTTTTTTGCTTAAGGCGCTAAGATCACTCAATCCGAGCAGGTTGATACGTGTTTCAATAATATCGAACGTAAGACTATTCATTTAAGTTCAAATCAATGCTATAATATTTTTTTACATCAAAATTGGTAATATTTTAAAAATTGTATTCAATTAATTCGATTTCTTTATTACTATAAGTATATTATATATTTTTTCCATAGTGATAGCTTTACACAGTCTTTCAATAATTTAAATAGAATATTGTGATTTGACCCATCCTAAGGCCAGGTCTATTTTAACTCCACCAAATAAAACATTTAGCTCAAGACTTCTTAGTCAGTAGACATTTTTTTTAAATCTATGTCCAAGAGAAGCTATCTGATAGCCACCTGCACACAGTGGCGAATGTAAAATAGGGGAAGTCATGTTGCACTGCTCCTGTCTTTAGATTGTTGTCTTTTTAACAGACTTCCAAAAAGGAGGAGACATTCTTAATCCGATTGATATTCATGATTCTTTTTTTTTTATTTACCTCTCACCTGTACGGCGCTTTGCACACGACGGGGCGGGGCGAGCCGGTCAATTTCGCCGCCAACGATAGCACAAAGGGAATCCAGTACTACCAACGCACATGGAGGACAAAAAGACCGCGCCGCCTCCATGTGCGTTGGTACTACCAACTTGGTAGTATAGGATTCCCTTTGTGCTATCGTTGGCGGCGAAATTGATCGGCTCGCCCCGCCCCGTCGTGTGCAAAGTTCCTAAGTGACGATGATACCGAAAATGGAAGCGGGCTTACCAAGATTCCCCAACGCAATGGGCAACTGGCTATTTTATCTTCAAGCCGGAACACATCAATGTTGTTAACATTGATGTTCGGCGACAGGACTTAGATAAGATGGTGGTAACTAGCCAGGTGGGCTTATAAAATGCCCTACCACCAACCAAACCGAGTCAGAGTTGGACACCTTTGGGAATCGAACCCGCGACCTGCTGATGTGAAACTAATGGCCTTAACCATTACGCCACGGAGATGGATTCTTCTTTTATTCGATAATGTAGGTATGCTATCAGGATATAAATTTAACAATAAATAAATATAAAATTTATATCCAAATTAAACAAAAAATAAATATAATATATTAATTTTCCATATTCTGCATCGGGCTATGCTATTTTCACGGGATAAAAAGTAGCCTATGTCCTTCCCAGTGACACAGGCTACCTGCATGCCAAATTTTATCAAGATTGGTTGAGATGTTGATGCGTGAAAAGGTAACAAACACATTGTCGCATTTATAATATTAGTAAGGATACTTGGTTTTCCCATACAAAGCAAAGATGATCAGATAAAAAGTTAAATTAGAAGCTTTGCGAAGTTCAAAAACCCGGCCAAGTGCAAGCCGGACTCGCCCAACGAGGTATCCTCACCAATACCCACAGTAATACATGCACCCCTCCACAAAATATATATATATTTTAATTCACAATTGGTAAGCCCTTGGCAGTAATTGATAATAATTGATACTTTTTCATTTCAAACAAGACATCAACGCAAACGACAAAAAAAAATAAAATCGAGCGAGACCTACAGTACTCGCATATTATGATGTGTAACATGTGACAAAATACTTTAGGTTAGTTAGATTTGATGACGATATTGTACCTGGGTGGCGGATCTGACAGTAACGAAAAAAACCGACCAAGTGCGAGTCGGACTCTCGTAAAGTAGAATTCCGCGCTTTCGCGACTTCCTGTTACACATTTCCGTCCCATTTCACGAAATCACTGTTACACATTTCTGTCCCATTTCACGAAATCACTCCCACAAATTGCAGGAAAGCGAGAGCAAAGCTCATTCGTCAGATCGAATAGCGCGCGCTTTCGCGACTTCCTGTTACACATTTCCGTCCCATGTTACACATTTCCGTCCCATTTCACGAAATCACTCCCACAAATTGCAGGAAAGCGAGAGCAGATGTTACACATCAAAAACTGTTTTAAACTGTAATTTGGCATGGATATACATATTAATCACGCCGACAAAGCGGTACAATAAAATCTTGAAAAAAATGTATAGAATACTTTCCCTACATGTAAAGCGGTGATTTTTTTTTGTTGACGTACCCTATCTTTGACGATTGAGCACAATAAAGGCTCAAAAGTGTTCGCGAGAGATCTGTCTGTTGGACAAAGCCAACTGACCAAGCTGAAGACTGAGGACGGCAGAACCATATCGTCTAAGACTGAGTTGCTGGAAGAAGTTGAGAAGTTCTATGGACAATTGTACACGACCACACGTTTGCCTGTCAGTGATCTGGCTGAAGACCCAAGAGCCAGACTAACCCGACACTATACCGAAGATATCCCGGACGTCAGCCTGTACGAGATTAGAATGGCTCTCAAACAGCTCAAGAACAACAAGGCACCGGGTGATGATGGAATTACGGCTGAACTTCTGAAAGCAGGTGGATCACCGGTACTAAAAGCTCTTCAGAAGTTATTTAATTCCGTTATACTCGAGGGACAAACGCCTAAGGCATGGCACAGAAGTGTGGTCGTGCTTTTCTTCAAAAAGGGCGACAACACCCTGCTGAAGAACTACAGACCCATCTCACTTCTGAGCCATGTCTACAAGCTGTTTTCGAGAGTCATTACGAATCGTCTCGCACGCAGGTTTGACGACTTCCAGCCTCCCGAACAAGCCGGTTTCCGAAAAGGCTTTAGTACCATAGACCACATACATACGCTGCGGCAGATTATACAGAAGACCGAAGAGTACAATCAGCCACTATGCTTGGCGTTTGTGGACTATGAGAAGGCCTTTGATTCAGTCGAAACCTGGGCTGTGCTACAGTCTCTCCAGCGGTGCCAAATTGACCATCGATACATCGAGGTGTTGAAGTGTCTGTATGAAAACGCCACCATGTCGGTTCGCCTCCAAGACCAGAACTCGAAACCTATCCAGTTGCAGCGAGGGGTGAGACAGGGAGACGTTATATCTCCGAAACTGTTCACCGCCGCCCTGGAAGATGTTTTTAAGCTTCTGGACTGGGGTGGACTCGGCATCAATATCAACGGCGAGTACATATCCCACCTCCGATTCGCTGATGATATCGTGGTCATGGCTGAGACTATGGAAGACCTAAGCACAATGCTCGATGGCCTCAGTAAGGTCTCTCAACAAGTGGGTCTTAAAATGAACATGGACAAGACGAAAATAATGTTAAATGTCCGTGTCGCACCCACTCCTCTAAAGGTTGGAGACTCTACACTGGAAGTTGTTGACGAATATGTATACCTGGGACAAACAGTCCAGTTAGGTAGGTCCAACTTCAAGAAAGAGATCAATCGACGAATCCAACTCGGCTGGGCAGCGTTCGGGAAGCTCCGCAATATCTTCACGTCCCAAATACCGCAGTGTCTCAAGACTAAGGTCTTTGACCAGTGTGTGTTGCCAGTGATGACTTACGGAACTGAGACATGGTCGCTTACTATGGGCCTCATAAGAAGGCTCAAGGTCACCCAAAGGGCAATGGAGCGTGCTATGCTCGGAGTTTCTCTGCGTGATCGAATCAGAAACGAGGAGATCCGCAGGAGAACTAAAGTAACCGACATAGCTCACAGAATCGCTAAACTGAAGTGGCAGTGGGCAGGGCACATAGCTCGTAGAACAGATGGCCGATGGGGCAGTAAAGTTCTCGAGTGGCGACCGCGCACCGGAAAACGTAGCGTAGGCAGGCCTCCCACGCGGTGGACCGATGACCTGGTGAAGGTCGCGGGAAGCCGATGGATGCGGGCAGCGCAGGACCGGTCGTCGTGGAAATCCTTGGGGGAGGCCTTTGTCCAGCAGTGGACGATTTGTGGCTGATATGATGATGATGATGATGATGATGACCCTATCTTGTGGGGTATCGTTGAATAGGTCTTTCAAAACTGCAGGTTTGCTAAAACCATTTTTTGATACAGCGATCGGTTTGCGAAATATTAAGCTTTAAAGTACAAATTTTTGTTTGTCAAGTGTCTCGTCCCCGTGGGGCCCCCTTACAAGATAAACCGCTATTTTAAGATATCTGAAAAAAATGTACATGGTAGGACATATAATCAATTTAGAAGGAAAACTATCACGGCTAAGCAGGCTCTTAGTTTAGGAGTTATAGTCGACCAACCGACTCGCACTTGGCCCGTTTTTATTATTTGATGTTTTATTTCAGGATTAGTATTTAGACTCCTTGTACTATTATTACTAGTAATTAATTATTAGTAATAATAGTTCAATGTTAGTAGTAACTATAATCACACCAAGTTTCAGGCTGTACCGTTTTTAATAGGCGTTTAAGTATGAAATTGCCGATTCACTTTCTAAGTTCGTTGAATTTTTTTATTAAAAAATATAGTTCTTATTTTTTATTATTGACCTTAGGGTCTTTTACTAGTGACTATTGTGACGTGTTCCATGTTTTATTCCCTGGAGCTACGCGCCATTAAATGTAACAAAGGCGTTTTCTTAGTGGTCAGATGGGTATTCCCAAATATGACATTAGTAACGAAGAAACTGCTGCGATAACTGTAGAGTTTTAAAATTGAAAATATTTATTTTTAGCCCTTAAAAATGGCTATTTATTGAGTTGAAAGCACCCATCTTCAAGGGTTTGAAACCACCGTGCTCTCAAAATATCTAAATTATAGGCACCAATTCACAACGATTTCATATTTTTCTAACAGTCTTTTGCTGTTTTGAGAACAAATTTTGTTTTAATAACTTTTTTTAAATTAATTTTCTTTAAACTTTTTCATTCAATCGACAATTTAATAGGTACTTAAATACCTAATATGATAGAGCAAAAACAAAAAAAAACTTAAAAATAACAGGTTTCTAGTTTATTATTAACTTTTTTCATTTTTATTACTTCTTAGTACCTCTACCTAAATCGACTTATATCTATACTGGGTTTGCCGCCACTGGCAAAGAATCGAAAATTGTCGCTAGTAATACAGGGTCTTCGGCAGATGGTTGAAAATACGAAAATGGGGGATAGGTGGGGTCGCCTCCCACCTATTTTGAGAATTAAAAAAAATCTAGGACTTGTAATTTTTTTTACAGGATTTTTTTTCCTTTTTTTAGAAATTTTGCCATTTTTATACCTTTGAACACATGTAACTTTTTGTTTTTTAAAGCTAGCTTCAAAATCTTTTTTTTAATAGACTTTTGTAAGATTGTCGGCTCTAAAAAAAATTATGTTTGTTTCAAGTTATTGCTAAAAACAAAAATGTGGGCCCCCGAACTTAAAAAAAAAGTTGAACAAAAATTTAAAACTCAACTTTGCGATGCATTTAAAAAAAAAATAATGGGGCTGGAAGGCTTCTGTTTTTTTTTAAACATCTCTAAAGCTTAGGCTTTTGAATGGTATGTAATTTGTTTCGGTATCTTTTTTGTAGCCGGAGTTGTTAATTTTTTTTACTCAATTGGACCATGTTGACGAAATTCCACTAGTTACATGTTTTGTGAAATGTATCAAATGCAAAGTTGAAAATAATGTAAATACTTACTGTTGGGACGGTTACAAAGAGCAGGTACGTTTTTTTACATTCTTGCACACCCATAATGGCTATCTTTTGTCATTTATTGGCATATTGGAGTTAGCACTTCCATATGCCAATAAAATGTCCGCATATTCCGCATTGGTAAATTGAGCCATTTTAAACCACAACAAAGTCTTAACAAAACGTCTGATAATAACAAAAAGTGACAAACAACAAAAAAACTTAACAAAATCACAAACACAGCAAAGTGAAATTAACGAAAACAAAAAAAAACGTTAACGTTATTAACGTTTGTGATTTTGTTAAGTTTTTTTGTTGTTTGTCACTTTTTGTTATTATCAGACGTTTTGTTAAGACTTTGTTGTGGTTTAAAATGGCTCATGCGGAATATGCGGACATTTTATTGGCATATGGAAGTGCTAACTCCAATATGCCAATAAATGACAAAAGATAGCCATTATGTGTGTGCAAGAATGTAAAAAAAACGTACCTGCTCTTTGTAACCGTCCCAACAGTAAGTATTTACATTATTTTCAACTTTGCATTTGATACATTTCACAAAACATGTAACTAGTGGAATTTCGTCAACATGGTCCAATTGAGTAAAAAAAATTAACAACTCCGGTTACAAAAAAGATACCGAAACAAATTACATACCATTCAAAAGCCTAAGCTTTAGAGATGTTTTAAAAAAAACAGAAGCCTTCTAGCCCCCTTTTTTTTTTTAAATGCATCGCAAAGTTGAGTTTTAAATTTTTGTTCAACTTTTTTTTTAAGTTCGGGGGCCCACATTTTTGTTTTTAGCAATAACTTGAAACAAACATAATTTTTTTTAGAGCCGACAATCTTATAAAAGTCTATTAAAAAAAAGATTTTGGAGCTAGCTTTAAAAAACAAAAAGTTACATGTGTTCAAAGGTATAAAAATGGCAAAATTTCTAAAAAAAGGAAAAAAATCCTGTAAAAAAAATTACAAGTCCTAGATTTTTTTTAATTCTCAAAATAGGTGGGAGGCGACCCCACCTATCCCCCATTTTCGTATTTTCAACCATCTGCCGAAGACCCTGTATATTAGATATACAGTACAAAAATATTTCCACGTGGTGCTACCACCTAAAGGATTAAGTAGAGTTCTCCATAATAAAACATTCTGTAAAAAATCATCTCCCTACGTATCACGGTTCAAAAATTACAGCCTTTTAAAAGTCAGACAGACAGATAGACAGCGTAAGCTTAGTTATAGTGTTTATAGAGTCCCCTTTACCTGGTAAAGTACCCTAATACCATGCAATGTATAGGTGCACGGCAGCGCACCGTCCTTTTTTCTTCTATTTTGAATTAAAGCAGTAAGACAATTATCACTGATCACAACTTTTTAAATTACTAATTCACTACACAAGTAGGGATGCAACGATTACGAAGTGGTGCATTGTTTGGCATCTGTAATCGTAATAATAACGATTTATACCGATGCGATGCACCTTAGAAAAGATTGTGTCGATTATTTAAATAGAAAATGAATTAATATCAACCTCAACGTGTCTTGTTGATTCAAATCTTGAATTGCCTAAATTTCAGAGCCAAAATCTATTAATAAAAAAATAGACTACCTGGGGTATCTGGGGATAATTTATAGAAGATATTATTTCTTCTAAACAAAACCTTAATTAATACAAATTTTGAATATTCAATAAATAAATGTCACCATCAAGTCACTCTTTTAAAAAATAAAAGCCTGCTATTTTTTTTTATTCATACATTAATCACTCTTTTATTTAATCAAATGATAATTAATCGTAATGCATCTGTTATCGTAATCAATAACAATTAGTATTGTAATTGTAAACAGGAAAACCTATAAGAATTCTATCAATTGAAAAAAAGGTGGTAAACTCTACGTAATATGTTCACCTACGGAATAAAGTTCTAGAATTAATAGAAAATAGTCTTGTCGGTAATTCGGTGTTCTATACAGGATTTATTTCGGAAAGTGTGTCCTGGAGCTTCACAACCTCATTCCCCCTCTTCATTTCATCATCGAACTACCAGGTGCGGAGGGCGATTCCACCCCTTCGTCGTTGATGTTCCACCTTTACGTACAAAGCGTTTTACTTTTTCGTTCATTATGCTAATGGGCAAGGAGTGGAAATCCCTGACGACGTCTGTATTCCCCGATTCGTATAATTTAGGAATCTTCAAAACGATAGTGAATAACTTTTTGAGCTTGCGTGTTACATCCTCGGCTTCATCGGCACTTACCATCAGGTGAGGTGCAGTCAAACGCACTAAAATTTTTAATAATTAAAAAAAATAACTCGCATCTTACTGTGAGGATTTCAAATGTTATATTTAGTATTTGACTGGCATTGTACGGATCCTCTCCACGTGAGTTCAACTCGCACTTGGCCGGTTTTTTTGAAATTGATTCTTAAAACATAGTAAACATTTTGTTTAATTTTCCTTTGAACAAGGAATTTTACATTATGATTATTTATTCAATCCGAGCCATATCCATGCAAGTTTTCTGCCTGCATATGTCTTCATATGTGCGGCAAAATTATGAAATTGGTTGTCAAATTTTGTACAAAGGTATGGTATTTTGCCTTCATTACGTCTTACAATAGCCCTTCTGTCACTGAATGTTTTGTCACATTCCAAACATGAATAGGGTTTCTCTCCTGTATGAATCCTCGTGTGATCAACCAATTTTCCTTTTTCACTGAATAATTTATCACATTCTGAACACAAATATGATTTCTCTCCTGTGTGAATACTCATGGGTTTTACCAAATGTTCTTTTTGAGTGAATGCTTTCTCACATACTGAACATGAATATGATTTCTCTCCTGTGTGAATCCTCATGTGCTCTGCCAAAAGTCCTTTATGACTGAATGTTTTCTCACATTCTGAACATGGATAGGGTTTCTCTCCTGTGTGAATCCTCATGTGTTTAACCAAAACATATTTTTGACTGAATGCTTTGTTGCATTCTGAAGATGAATATTGTTTTTCTTCTGTGTGAATTCTCATGTGATTTACCAAATGTACTTTTTGGCTAAATGCTTTGTCACATTCTGAACATAAATAAGGTTTCTCTTCTGTGTGAATCCATGAGTGCTCTAACAATTTTCCTTTTTGACCGAATGTTTGATCACATTCTGAACATGAATAGGGTTTCTCTCTTGTGTGGATCCTCATGTGTTTAACCAAATGTCCTGTTTGAGTGAATGCTTTGTCACATTCTGAACGCAAATAAGGTTTCTCTCTTGTGTGGATCCTCATGTGTTTAACCAAATGTGCTTTTTGAGTGAATGCTTTGTTAAATTCTAAACATAAATATGGTTTCACTCCTGTGTGAACCCTCATATGTTTTACCAAAAGTCCTTTTTCTCTGAATGTTTTGTCACATTCTGAACATGGATAGGGTTTTTCTCTTGTGTGAATTTTCATATGTTTTACCAAAGCACATTTGTGACTGAATGCTTTGTCACATTCTGAACATGAATATGGTTTCTCTCCTGTGTGAATCCTCATATGTGTTACTAAAGTTTCTTTTATAGTGAATGCTTTGTCACATTCTGAACATGAGTATGGTTTCTCTCCTGTGTGAATCCTCATGTGTTTTACCAAATGTCCTTTTTGAGTGAATGCTTTGTCACATTCTGAACATGAGTATGGTTTCTCTCCTGTGTGAATCCTCATATGTGTTACTAAAGTTTCTTTTATAGAGAATGCTTTGTCACATTCTGAACATGAGTATGGTTTCTCTCCTGTGTGAATCTTCATGTGTTTTACCAAATGTCCTTGTTCTCTGAATGTTTTGTCACATTCTGAACATGAGTATGGTTTCTCTCCTGTGTGAATCCTCATGTGCCCTTCCAATTTTACTTTTAAACTGAAAGCTTTGTTACATTCTAAACATGAATATGGTTTTTCTCCTGTGTGAATCCTCATGTGCAATTTCAATTTATCTTTTTCTCTGAATGTTTTGTCACATTCTGAACATGAATATGGTTTCTCTTCTGTGTGAATCCTCATGTGTTTAACCAAAACACATTTTTCTCTGAATGTTTTGTTGCATTCTGAACATGAATACTGTTTTACTCCTGTGTGGATCCTCATGTGTGTTACCAAATGTCCTTTTTGAGTGAATGCTTTGTCACATTCTGAACATGAGTATGGTTTCTCTCCTGTGTGAATCCTCATGTGTTTCACCAAATGTAGTTTTTCTCTGAATGTTTTGTCACATTCTGAACATGAGTATGGTTTCTCTCCTGTGTGAATCCTCATGTGTTTTACCAAATGTACTTTTTCTCTGAATGTTTTGTCACATTCTGAACATGAGTATGGTTTTTCTTCTGTGTGAATCCTCATGTGCACTCTTAATTTATCTTTTTCTTTCAATGTTTTGTCACGTTCTGAACATGGATAGGGTTTCTCTCTTGTGTGGATCTTCATGTGTTTAACCAAATATCCTGTTTGAGTGAATGCTTTGTCACATTCTAAACATGAATATGGTTTTTCTCCTGTGTGAATCCTCATGTGTTTAACCAAAACATATTTTTGACTGAATGCTTTGTTGCATTCTGAACATGAATATTGTTTTTCTTCTGTGTGAGTTCTCATGTGATTTACCAAATGTACTTTTAGACCGAATGTTTGATCACATTCTGAACATGAATAGGGTTTCTCTCTTGTGTGGATCCTCATGTGTTTAACCAAATGTCCTGTTTGAGTGAATGCTTTGTCACATTCTGAACATAAATATGGTTTCACTCCTGTGTGAACCCTCATGTGTTGTACCAAAAGTCTTTTTTCTCTGAATGTTTTGTCACATTCTAAACATGAATATGGTTTCTCTCCTGTGTGAATCCTCATATGTGTTACTAAAGTTTCTTTTACAGTGAATGCTTTGTCACATTCTGAACATGAGTATGGTTTCTCTCCAGTGTGAATCCTCATGTGTTTTACCAAATGTCCTTTTTGAGAGAATGCTTTGTCACATTCTGAACATGAATAGGGTTTCTCTCCTGTGTGAATCCTCATGTGTTTTACCAAATGTACTTTTTCTCTGAATGGTTTGTCACATTCTGAACATGAGTATGGTTTCTCTCCTGTGTGAATCCTCATGTGTTTAACCAAAGCATATTTTTTACTAAATGCTTTGTTGCATTCTGAACATGAATATTGTTTTTCTCTTGTGTGAACTCTCATGTGATTTACCAAATGTACTTTTTGGCTCAATGCTTTGCCACATTCTGAACATAAATATGGTTTCCCTCCCATCTGGTTCCTTATGTCAGCAAATAATATAGTAGACTGGCTTTTTTGCATTCTGAACATAATTAAGGTTTTTCTCTTGTGTGAATTCTCATGTGATTTACCAAATCTCCTTTTGACTAAATTCTTTTGCACTTTCTGAACATGAAGAGGGTTTCTCTCCTGTGTGAACCAACATGTTTTATGAAAATGTCCTTTTCGACTGAATGCTTTGTCACATCAAGGATTTATATAAGGTTTGTCTCCTGTGTAAATATATCACTACTCATAAGCACTACCAATTTTACTTCTTCACTGAAAGCTTTGCCGCATTCTGAACATGAACAGAGTTCAACACTGGTTGGTGGTGCACACGAGCTGCCATATTACAAAATCTCTGAGTAGGTATCTATCTATAAAACAGGTAAAACAACCACGGGAGAATGTATTTTTTTTTTTGTTTCTTCGCCCTTTTAGGGCAGGCTAAGGCTCATTGGCCATACCGCCTAGTCTTCAGTATATGTTTTTCAGCAGTATTATTTTGTAGAATTCACGTCTTCAGTAATTTTTAGTATATTTTTCAGATTATGTAGTATTTTTCTTCTTTTCAGTCATCAAGGTCACTATTTCTGCACGTTCACATCATATCATTGTCTATAAACTACCTAACCTACATACTCTAGCAAAATGATAGCACTTTTGCTAAAGCTTGCACGGACTTCTTGTGGGAACTCGAAACACAGTATACACACTTTTATTTCATTATCCTACACAAGAAACACGTAAATGATACTTCGCTGATAAATACACTATCAATATTACACATCGAAAACCACTAAATGTATTTTTTCGGATAATAAAAGAAAAATGACAAACTGAACGCTACAAATTCCCGCCAAAAAGTCGTATGTAAGTAAATAAAAATCACATAAAAATGTATTTTTTTTTCTTCGCCCTTTTAAGGGCAGGCTAAGGCTCATTGGCCATACCGCCTAGTCTTCAGTTTATGTTTTTCAGCAGTATTAATTTGTAGAATTCACGTCTTCAGTAATTTTTAGTATATTTTTCAGATTATGTAGTATTTTTCTCCTTTTTGTTAAGATTAATGTGTATGCCTACCCTTATTCTTGTCTACGCATGTGTTAGTCTATAGTCTTTGGTAAAGATGGCTACTGTGCGTTGCGTTGCATTTATGTTAAAGTTTTAAATATTAAATAAAAGGTTTCCCACTGCATACACTCGCTTATAATTAAACAGGTTATGGGCCATATAAAAGGAAAAAGCGAGTACAGAGGAAGTTTGTGTGCAAGGACAAGAAAATAGAGAAAGTGAAAAGTAGCGAAAATGGCGTCTACATCGGCATCAACAAATAATTTTCCACAATTAACGGAGAAGACCAATTTTTCTAACTGGAAGTACAGACTAAAGATAATATTGGAGGAAAAAATTAAATTAAAAATTTAAAAAACCCCCGACAAAAACCTCTAAAAAGTAAACAATAATATGTATTGACCCTTTGAGTTTAATTTAAGTAGTAATATTTTGATCCAAGAGTCGTCGCGTAGGGGGACCGCTAAGTTGTGAAGTTATTACTAATTAGTTGTAGTAAAGTAAATCAGTTGTATTCTGTTTTTATTTTATTTACTTAGCGGTCCCCCTACGCGACGACTCTTGGATCAAAATATTACTACTTAAATTAAACTCAAAGGGTCAATACATATTATTGTTTACTTTTTAGAGGTTTTTGTCGGGGGTTTTTTAAATTTTTAATTTAATTTTTATTTCGTGCTTTTTAAACTTTACTTAACTATTACATACAATCGAAACTCTACCCCCACATTCATACAAATAGTTTCCGGGACGAAACACGATACTGCGACACAAAATCTAGCCTATTTTGAATCGATCAAGCCTGTGGAAGTTGCTCACCTCCCTTGTTTGAAGCTGCAATTAAATGTGTTATAACTCTAAACTTCAAATCCATGGACCCATGGAAGTTTTTTACTTTTTTAACCGCTGCTTCAGCAGATTCCAGGAGATGCTGCAGCATCAGGTCAAGGTTACCATATTATATCTAACACCTATTCATTGAGACTATTCTAATAATTTCTATTCTAATTCTATTTAAAAGTGTGTGTAACACCTATTTGAAATAAATTGTTTTGAATATTTTTTTTGAGCCCAAACACGATACTTCTACTGAAAGTTTTTGAGGAGTTGGGTATTCTGTAGATTCTAGGAGATGCTGCATCAACAGTTCAAGGTTATCATGGTTTTGCAATATTTTTACATTAACAGGGCACCAAATTTTGAATCGATCAGACCTGTATAAGTTGCCCAGATCCCTTAGTCACCTAGATAAGAGCTGATAACCCTCAAACGGCTGAACAGATCTTTATCGATTATAGCTAAGAACCACCGCAAGGAAACTTGTTTCACGTAAAAAAAACCGCATCAAAATCGGTCCATCCGTTCGAGAGTTGCGATGCCACAGACAAACAGACACAAACACACAGAAATTGGCGTCAAACTTATAACACCCCTCTTTTTGCGTCGGGGGTTTATATAAGAAATCAAAGCGAAGGTTTATCTCAATAATATTTAGTTCACAGTTAGTCATAGTTTCAGGTACGTAGGTATGTCAAAAATTTAACGGATTTTAACAACATCAGCTCACCGTGTTGCCACCATTGCATTGTATGCAGAATCAAATACTGATCATAACGAGTCCAAACACGACATATCTGCTATTATTTTTTTAAGAGTGTACTAGTGTGCTGGATATCCTGGCCGAGCATCAGCTCACCGTGTTGCCACCATTGCATTGTATGCAGAATCAAATACTGATCAAAACGAGTCCAAACACGACATATCTGCTATTATTTTTTTAAGAGTGTGCTAGTGTTCTGGATATCCTGGCCGCAGCATCAGCTCACCGTGTTGCCACCATTGCATTGTATGCAGAATCAAATACTGATCAAAACGAGTCCAAACACGACATATCTGCTATTATTTTTTTAAGAGTGTGCTAGTGTTCTGGATATCCTGGCTGCAGCATCAGACCAAGAGTTCCATAATCCTGCATAGTTATTAAGCATACATGAGTGTTTCAAGTTTTTGGTCACATGTATGTTTGAAAGTAAAGTAAATACACATTAAGAGTCTAAGAACCCTACCGCAGCTAACAAAAGAGCTGATGACCTTGAAACGGCTGAACCGATTTTGATAAAACGTATCTAAGAACCATCGCCAAAAAACCTGCTTGTAAATAAAAAAAACCGCATCCAAATCGGTTAACCCGTTTGAGAGCTACGGTGCCACAGACAGACACACAGACACACACACACACACACATAGCGGTCAAACTTATAACACCCCTCTTTTTTGCGTCGGGGGTTAAAAAGGAATAAATGTGGATGCAAAAGAATATGATACGAAAAATGACGCAAAAACAAAGTCAATAAGGAAGTTTCCAATAATTGTAATTTATTTTTAGCAAATAGTACTATACTTATAATATAGCCCATTTATTTATTTTTTCAATTATCTTCAAAAATGACGAAGTTATGATTTTCTTCCCGCCCGCTTTAAAATTTGGCGGCGCGCGACCGGCCAACGCCCTCATGGAGGGATTTTCTGACAGCTAATAAAAAAAAAAGTAGTTTTAAATTATTTCGATAGATGGAGCTGACGTGACATGATTCTCTCAAAATAACTCTTGTTTGTTTTATACATATCTGTACGTTCTATCAAAGTATCTTGGTATCGTCCTATAAATTATCAGTATTATCATATCACATAGACTTAGTGTTTAGGTAATTAAGTTTGTAATAAATACGGCTCAACTGTACAATAGGGTCCATCGATTTGGCAGTCCGCGATTTTTTTGGTAAGAGATATGCTTTAGCTGAACATCCATACCAAATTTCAAGGTTAGGAAACCAGCGGTTTTTGAGTTATGAATTTTTGAAAATTGTAATTTTAGGTACTCTTTGGTCCTTTAGAAATCGGTATTTTTACATACTCTTTGATCGGAAAACTCGCTAACGCTTATTACAAAAAGGTGTTAGTCAATTGGAACCCCGAGATTCATGTAGCCCCCGCCACCCATTTAAAACACCCAACAAACCTTCGGGATCCGAGGGGATGTGGGAGTATAAGGGCGGGGGAAAGCACGCGGGGCCGACTTGAGGGCGGACAAACTCTGGGGTAACAAATCGAAAACCAGGGGGTAATCCGTCAAGGTCAAGGTCAATCATACAAGGTCATTTCAAGGTCAAGGTCTAAGTAAATTGAATCCCAAAGATTCATAATATGGGGTCCGCGAAGCGGACCCCTAACGGGGGCGTAGCCCCCGCCACCCATTTAAAACCCCCAACAAACCTTCGGGATCCCAGGGGGATGTGGGAGTATCAGGGCGGGGAAAGCATGCGGGTCCGACTTCGTCGACACTGTAGGAAGGGTGTGGTACGGGGAGTTCTAAATGGAAGCGGGAGCGAGCGAAGCGAGCTCGGACTTTCGGAGCACCCCGACTCGGATGCGTTAGGTTCGGAGACTGTGCGGGGAGGCGAGCTTAGCTCGCCTCCCCGCACAGTCGTAGTGTTAGGTTTGACATGAGAACACAGGGGGCTCCGTCGAACCACTCAACACTGTAGGAAGAGTGTAGAACGGGGAGTTCTAAATGGAAGCGGGAGCGAGCGAAGCGGGAGCGAGCGAAGCGAGCTCGAACTTTCGGAGCACCCCGACTCGGATGCGTTAGGTTCGGAGACTGTGCGGGGAGGCGAGCTTAGCTCGCCTCCCCGCACAGTCGTAGTGTTAGGTTTGACATGAGAACACAGAAGTAGGAGCCCCGAAGGGGCTCCGTCGACCACTCAACACTGTAGGAAGAGTGTAGAACGGGGAGTTCTAAATGGAAGTGGGAGTGAGCGAAGTCCTCTTGTTTGTTCGCCCTGAAGTCAGACTCGCGTGCTTGCCTTGATTCTCACACATTCCCTTCGGATTCTGAAGGTTTGTTCTGACCTTGACCTTAGACCTTGACTGGGGAGGGGGCAAATGACCTTGACTGATCGACCTTGACCTTGACGGATTATCCCCTGGTTTTCGATTTGTCACCCTCAAGTTTGTCCGCCCTCAAGTCGGCCCAGCGTGCTTTCCCCCCGCCCTTATACTCACACATCCCCCTCGGACCCCAAAGGTTTGTTGGGGGTTGGAAACGGGTGGCGGGGGCTAGGACCAAACTATGAATCTTGCGTTTCAAATTGATTCCACGCTTTTGGAATGAGCGGTAGCGATTTTCGCCGTCACAAAAGTGGATGAGCTTTTTTTTTAATAAGCGGCAGCGATTTTTCCGTTGTCACAGAAGTAGATGAGCTTTTTTTTTAACAAGCGGCAGCGATTTTTCAACGTAAGCATCGTTAGCAGGCGGTTTTCCGCCCAAAGAGTATGTAAAATAAAATTACCAATTTTCAAAATTCATTTTCTCGAAAACTACCCCCCTCCTAACTTCCATCTTTTAGGGGAGGGTTCCCCTCCTCCCCCTCCCCCCTCCTCCCCCACTCCCAACCCCCAAAGCGATGGACCCTATTGTACAGTCCTACCAAATCATTTAGTAAGGATATTGGAGTACACGTGACACAAGGATTACGTAATATTAGTACTTGAATGTAACGCAAATGCAATAGCTAATCGTTTATAAATTTTGGGCGTTTATTCACGTTTTATTTGGTCCATGTCCTACTTCTGAAGTGTGATAAGCCAGATACTCGGGATACTTAGAATCGTTTCCAGGAAACTCAGGTGGTTAATTATATTACTTTCTTTTAATTTCTGTTAGACAGACAGTCTTTTACAATCGCACAGAATAGAATGACGCAACCGGCCAGCGCCTTGGCTCAGCCAATCACATACGAGGTTAATTTATTGAATTGCTAGAGCAAAAATATTAAATCTTCCAAACTAAAATCGAGTTCAAAAATTTTATTTATAAAAATTAAAGTTTAAAAAACTAAAAACCGACTTCAAAATGAAATTCACTCAAAAGTATGAAATAATATAATTATACTTAAATACACAACATTAACCAGCAATAACGAAATCAAATGTGGGTAAAATTTTAAAGCCCCTTATTTAATTCGTACCCACCTTTGATTTCGTTATTGCTGGTTAATGTTGTGTATTTAAGTATAATAATATTATTTCATACTTTTGAGTGAATTTCATTTTGAAGTCGGTTTTAAGTTTTTTAATTTTTATTTTCTTTATTTTTAGTGATAATGCTATCTATCTAACAACGCTAAACCCAATCACCTACTCACCAATAGGAATTATCAAATCATAATACATTGTGTTTCAATAACAGATACAAAGTCCTGTGGCTTCCATCATTATCTCAGCAGATAGATATCGGTCTATGCATACCTACGTATATATATAAATTTTATATTTATCAAAATCACTAAATAATACAAATAACAATGTCAAAAATTTTTAAGTCTGTTATATATCCACCCGAAGGCTTCGTTAGTCTTAAGGGTCTCCCCTTGGCGTTCCCGACGGGAAGGTGCCCATCACGCTTGCAGCGTTGCCGCGCTGAATCGCAATAGCCAACCTCTGCGTCAGGAAGGCCCCGGAGCGAGGGTCACCCCCTGTTTGCCTGATACGACACCCAATTTCTCGGACGAATTTTCTTGCCTCCGATCCCCAGCATCCTGTGGCCTCAACTGCAAAGGGTACGAAAAGGTAAGCCGTCTTCAAAGGCGCATACTTATCATGTTTTAATTTTGCTGCGCGTTCAGCAGCAGAGCCAGCACTTCTAATCGTACTTTTCAGGTAGCTTGGGGCAAATGTACTGACGCATGTGGCGTCCCATAAAAGACACCTACCCCTCTGCCAGGGGACCAAAGTAAGACCGTCGGGCCTTTTCCCATCGGTGCGACTGAGACCTGGTGGTTCTCCCCGGCACGGAATGTTGGCTGAAATCAGTGCTCTGCGTATAATATCGTTCAGAGCGTGGTGCCGCGGAAATCTACCTGAGCATCTGGTGCAGCTCAACGCATGGTGGCCGTTAGCTTCCACCCTGGTGCCGCAAATGCATATGTGGGGTTCGCACACATTGCAGCCCAGACGGATATACAGGGTGTTAATCTAAAAGTGCGTCAAATTCTCGGAAGTAGGTATACTGCTGATTCTGAATCCAATAAAATTATAAAATAACGACCTAACATTTTTACCAAAAAATATCTTTTAATTTTTTTACCGACACCATATGCACACAACTCTTATTATCGAAATATCATGCACATCACTATGCGATGCTATGCGGCTACGCCAGCCGCGGCCGCCGCCGCGGCGGCGCGCGGTGCCGTCAACAAAGGACACAAAGCGCCGGCGCGGCTCTTTGACATTCTTTGATGAGCCGCGGCGCATTCGCAAGTTATCATATCTATCAGTCAGTGCACCCGCGACCTTTGTCTAGCGAAGACCCAAACATCTTTTAATTATCTCCCGCTCGCTGCACCAACGTTTCGTGTCAAGATGGACAATTATTCCAATGTGAAATGGTGCGACTTTACAATTATTCCAATGTGGACTTATGTGCAATGGTGCGTCTTTATGCAATAAGTGGTAACAGCTTAGGGCAAGCTGTGGAGGACCAACCCAACGAGTGATGCCATAACTAATTAGTAATCTGTGGTGATGCTTGCTGCGTGTGCGACTCAAAATCTCAGAGAGAGACTATCGCCTAACGCCTCAATCGTTTCTTAGTAAGTACGTAATAACCACGTTTATTTCTCGCGTTTTTGTTGTTTTTGTTCAGAACTAGGTAACTAATAAAGAAATTGGTTATTTTGTCGGTCCTAAGCCCGCCAAGCAGCTGCTACACTTGAACCAATACTCGTAGACACCCGACCTCGGTGACCTCGGTTGCTTTAGGTGTATTCCCATTCCGTCCGAAATCAAACGCGAAAGAAAATGGTTTATTCCCATTCACACTCTAAAACATACTTGTTGTCTCTTTTTTCGTTTTTTAAATAACCTGAAATTATGTATAGTCAACATTTGATTGTAACACGATTTACTATTATATCTGTGAATATGACGCACTTTTAGATTAACACCCTGTATATATGTATAATATTGAAAGAATTTTCCTCCAACTCCTAACCGTTATGGAGTTGTACCTTCCTTCATCAGCTTATCAACATGAGATGATGACTAACAGACGCAAGTATTTTAATAGCTTTAGAAAACATATGAATCACGTAATAAGTGCCTACGTAATGAGTAAATTGAGGGTTGTTCTCGATTTCCCTGGGATCACATCAGATCCTGACTTAGTAACAATGGGACCCCCTTGGGAGTATACTCTTTCGAATGAAAAAAGTATTTTGAAAATCGGTCCACAATTGACGGAAAAATCGGTGAATATACATAAAAAAAAAATATGTACAGTCGAACTTAGTACCTCCTCCTTTTTAAGGTCGGTAAAAATAGAAAACCAAGTCTCTTTTTTATATAGTAATCTTCAGTGATACAATTACCGTTAGGTAGGTATTTGGGCATTTTTAAAAAATATTGTACCCCTTTCAAAATGGGCTATCTCTCGAGATATTTTTTTTAGGAAACACAGCTTACTTCTCCCCAGGTGATTTATATTTATAGTAATATATGAATATTAAACTTTAGGTTCAAACAAAAAAATTGGATGTAGGTACGTAGTTTTATTAATATTTTTAAGAATAAATATGTGAAAGTAAAGAGCACTATTTTCGATGTCCCCACCCCAGATAGCTTGAAACACTGTTTGATTTCTGTAATATTTGCTTCTAGATATGACTTAATAAAACTTTTATTTGGACTTGCTTCACTTGATTCTTCATAAATACTACAATATTGTGCCTTAACATGATAGCTTATTATTAAAAATCAAATTTAAAACATGTCCCTCACTTTTGAGGTCTCCCGGACATTCCGGTTGTAATACCGCGATTTCTAAGTCAATAGCTCTACCAATTTAGTAATTTTCTTTATAAAATGGCAACTTTTAACAAGTTTCTAGTGTACGCCATTTTATTGTTTCTATTATTTGCGTCGTGGGCTTTATACGAGTTAAACGTGTCTCTGTCAAAAGTGATGAAAAACGAAATTCTGGTATGTTACCAAGATCTTACCAAATTTCCTTTGAATAGTTAGTTTGATGGTTGTGTTTTATTAAATAAACATTTAAAGCGTATCGAGTTAAATAAACAATGTTGAGAAACACAATTTTTAACGATTTTTTGAAGTTTTAAGAAAATAGTATGTTACTTCGGTTGTGTGACTATTTTGACGGTAACATACACTCCGACACAAAAAGTAACACAACCGACCCTGTTAGGATAGGTTTACATTGTGTTAATTTTAATTTTGAAAGTTTTTAATTAGTTTATAATTTCTTACTTAATATTTAATTTCTAATTCTATTGTGCCGTTAAAGACTTCTATTGTGCCATGAAACATTTTTGTTCAATTTTAATACATAAGTACTTAATTCGTAGTTTTATTTATTTATTCCTATACGTAGCATGAACGTACATTTTTACTATATTTGTATTAATACAGTAATATAACATAGGGATAGTAAACGAGACGGTCACGCAACCGACGGTAACGAAAGAGATATTTTGAATACATGTAGACCAACCCTAACGATTTTATAGCTGTCGTTTGTGTTACTGTTCCTCAAAATGTTACTAGATTTTTATGTTTTAATTTTATTTCTACTAGCCTCCCTGGCCTAAAAATACATTTGAATAAATCTAAATAAATATAAACATAGAAAGAATACATTTCTATGCATCTTTTGCCACAGTAAATGGTAAAAAAACAGAAAAATATGTATGTTTTGGAACAGATCGTAACACAACGGATATAAAATCGGTTATTTAGTCCAAAATACTCATTTTTTCAGGTTTTATATATATTCTTAATGAAAACGGCTTTAATTGTATCTTAAAAAGTTAGTTTCAAATACGAACAGAGTTCGGTTAAGATTATATCGCTCTTTGAAAGCAGTAACACAATATATATAAGTCACTGAACACAACCGACATAATTCTATGACAAGCTCCCACATTTTATCGAATTACTTAAAAAATATCCACTCAATGAAAATTTTATGAATTTTAGATACTAGACTAAAATATCAACAATTACTAATTTAAAAAAGCATGAAATTCAACATTTTTAAAAATAAACCGTTTTTGAAGAGGGTACAGATTTTAGTGAAAATGCTCTTTTCCATAACTGCATCCTACATGCATAAAAGCCTGAAGAACAAATAATTTAGATATTTCATCTAGTTTTGTATAAAGTAAGTAGGTACCTAGGTGTGTACAGAGGTCAGCACATCAAGCTATACACTCGTAGTGCGATTCTGATCCATACGCGTACGGCATAAGAACGGTACAAAGTCCAAAGTGTGTATCTTGATGTGCTGGCCTGTGTACAACCCCACACATTCAATACCAGGGCAGAATGACTAAGTTTTACTACATGAGTAAACTGTAAAACTGAGTATTTTTCTTAAAGAAACAGTTCATTGTAACATGACACATCTGCAGCAGTGACATATTTCCAAGACTAATGACAAAAAACTAGGAACTTAAAAAGGCAAGCCCGTTCAGTGCATACACTCATCTTAGTATTGATCACAAAGCCTAAGCTTTGTGTAAGTATGTCTTAAAACTGGTTTGAGTATCTTTGAATTTGAATTGTCATTAATAGGTAAATCTTTTAGATATCATTTACTAATCCTAAACCAGTCCTGTTTTACAAGCTTAAATGCTGTTCTCATTATTCCCAAGTAGGAGTGTTGGGTTTGAATAAACCCTTGTTCTTAATGTTTCTTAGTGTCTTAATGTTGAGAAGACTTAAAAAAAACGGGTTGCACTCCGGGAGTGCCGGCAGAAGTGAAAACTTGAATATTAACGTTGTGCATTTTTGATATTTTGGAATAGTTAGGGAATAATTTTGCACGAATTGCTTTGATTATCAGCATAAAAGTACTATCATTTATGTGGTAGAATACAATATTTATTTATTGCGCTATCGTACACAAACATGACAATTTATATCACATTAAAAAGTTTATATCTCAGAAAAATCAACTTTCATCCATAACTTCCGAATGTCTAATCTCCATCCGTCTTACGAATTTTCGATCAGGTCACGTGTCCTGACGCGAGTTTAACATTTTTTACCCATTACAAAAAAAGTGCACAACGCCGCTAAAGAATTTTCACTTCAAAAAATTAAGTATATTTCGGATCATGAGAAGGGTTTTGGCCGGATCTAAGAAATAAACTCGTCTTTGAGAAGTTTTGGAGTGTAAAATCAATATTGACACACGTTTGCAACTCGAGGCTTCACGATGATTAGGATAAAAACTGATTATTTTATAGACTGCGATGAGTTCGGCACGGGGCTGGCTTCCCAAGTTGACAGTTCAGCTGCTCGATCAAAAGTGCTCGTAAAATAATTGGCGCCTCTGTCGTAGCCTCTGTAGGTTGGCTGCATTGTCATTTAATGGTTCGATAATCACAACGATTCTGATTGGCTAACAAACCAGTACCAACACTACCAACTTCCGGGTTCCGGTCTCGCACCGACCACGCCTTGGCCAAAGATGACTATTATTACTACCCGCTTGACGTTTCAAGATAAAACACACGGTGCTTCGACGCATGCATAGGTGGCGCCACGTCCTTGCGCTCCGACATATACATTTCTTCTTAATCAACAAGACGGGGTGCAGAAACTGGCCTCGACAAGGTTCAGCCATCACGGCTACATGTAGTTAGGTACTGTAGCACTCTTATAAATTCTCTGATGC
This sequence comes from Coleophora flavipennella, assembly GCA_947284805.1. Lineage (NCBI taxonomy): Eukaryota > Metazoa > Arthropoda > Insecta > Lepidoptera > Coleophoridae > Coleophora > Coleophora flavipennella. The sequence goes on from OX369253.1 coordinate 5,650,547, forward strand.
AGAGTAATGCTTGTTTGATATCCAGTTTGATTGAATGGAATTGAATAGCCTTTACTACAATTAGGATAAATGTGGTAAGGAAGTTCTACTTCACTTGTCAACCAGCATGTGAAAATTATTAAAATTATTTGCTTTGTCAAATAGCTGGAAAATCTTTATCACTTTCTCAGAGGCTTAGCCGGAGCACTGTTGAAACCGGATTCTTCGGGTTTTTGCTGTTTTCTCTACTGCCTTGGCAGCCCCGACCTTTTTGAGCAATTACCATTTTATTTATTTATATGCACGGGTTGTTCCCTACAAATAACCTTGTCCAGTGCGTAAAGCACTAGTAGGCGAAGGGATTTTGACAATTGACTCCTTGTAGCAGAGAAGTGCCTTTATTTTAAAAGCAACTAGCTGTAAAAACTTTGATATTCAAATTTTTTTCTGTCTGTTTTTATGTCAAACCTGGAGCCACAGAAAATAGAGCTGCAAGCATTAATGCTTGTGTTTGGTTTTCTTGTCCCTTGACAGAAGGGTTTGCAACACTGCAACCGCCACCTCAGAGTTGAGGGGCCTCCAGATTACAATTTTCATGAGGGGTGCACCTGAAGATCAGGTATGTACGGCCTCCTTCGGCAGGCGTATTTTGATACCTAATGTATTTTCATAGACAGTCATACAAGCAATGTCAACATGGGCAAAGCCGCAGGCAAAAGCTAGTTGTCGCTAATTTATTCATCTATTCATTGGTTTGATGGAGGTTAAATAGTATATTTGATCCCACATCAGTGTCCTCCACTTTTATTTTGGAGTAAATGCCCATGTGGGGCCCACGAAATCAGTCAAAAATTCAACTTATGTATAGTCACCAGAGATAAGAAAATAAAGTGGATCTTCATTTATCGTCATATGGGACCCAATTCCACTATTTACCAAAAATATTAGATTAAGAATAGGTTTAGAACTTATATCGATCAGACACATGCCAAATTGGCATTCTGTTATTGTCTTGCACTAAACATACCATATATGTTCATTAACTTTTCACACCTGTTCTAAACACGTTCTAAACGTGTTCTAAAGTTGAGGGCATATGCAAAGGGTATAGAAATCACTATGTTGGCTTATGGATTCTCTCTGGAAATAGAGAGGGCGTTATTATGAAACTAGTTTCTTTGAGGTGTTATTTCGAAAAGAAGTGAAAATTATCTATGATTAAAATTTTGACATTAACAGACAGTATCGAATGATCTGCTAGTAAGAGATAAGTATACATGATTAGTATAGCGGTATCTTTGTTTAGTATCACAACACGCCGCAGTACAGAAAAAAAGGCGAGATATCTACTTTGTCAAACTGACATTTGTCCATTTGTCAACCAATGTTTTATTCCATTTTTTATTGTGTGGCTTATCTTATGCATTTTAAGAAAGTTATTGTAATCTGTTTGCTGTAAGTAATGTAAGTTTAACCACATACCTTATGTGAAACACGTTTTACCTAAGAGGACTGCATAAAACCTCTCAACGCACTCCACCCCAGCCCGCGTTTTTTCGTTCAGTCAGAATCTTGTTTGTGTGTTCATATTTATTCAATCGTCAACAACCCATAAGGTCCCCTCTGCTAGGGCACGGATCTCTTCCCAAGCTAGGGAAGGTTAGGCCATACTCCACACACGCGGGCCAATTCCGGTTTGGTGGTAGTTGTAGGGCTAGTGACGAACCCCACTGTCAGAAGTTATTCATGTCGCTTTTACGGCATCGGACACGGCTTAACGACTGCTATCTAGTGATTGTAACTGGCAGCAATGGCTTAACGTGCCTTATACAGTACGGAAACTGTAGAAATAAATGCCATGTGAGTTAAGACCATGCTCCATTTCACACATAGCTGTGACTGCTTCAATTATATTTATTTAGTAATTATCGTTATTCCAGACAAGGTACTATCTATGAATTCTACAATGGAAATGTGGAGACGTAATACAATGGTGCGGCAGATTGAAATTCTGCTTGAGTTTTTAGAAACTCAAGGGATCTCGCTTTTGGGAGAGTTTGAACACTAGAATCTAAGCTCTCAAATCGCTTGTGGGCTGAAGTGACTAGATGGCTTCACTCTCTGAAGGGCCAGCTCGGAGTTCTAAAGAGTGGTTAAAAGTGTGTAGTGTTATCTTTTTGTTATATACAGTTACTTTTGCAATGAATCATGTTTATTCCAAAACTGATAGTATCCTTTACATACATATTTTACATCCATTATCGTCACACTGTTTAGTCATTTGTTTTATAGTGTTTGAACAGTCTTTGCTTTCGTTACAGTTTTGGGGTGACTGAAAGGCCCGAGTGTGGGTGAAATTGGCAGCACTAAACAGAAGCTGTATTCAGACTGGTGGAGGCCCTGCATGTACTATTAGTCTGACACCAATGGAAGATAGGGCTGCCAATATAGTTGGCCGGGATTTCGGGCCAATCCCAGGGGTTCAACAAAACCCATTTGATGGCTTAATAGTAAGTATTTGACTCAAAACATTTATGATTTTAGTTTGCATTGGAGTATAAACATTAATTCCAGATGTAGTTTTTCATTAAGGTGGTTCGATGAAGCTCCTCAATGCTCAATTCTCGCTAGATGGCGCTTGCTCCAAAAATTTTTAGTTTTAATTTTTTTTTGAAGTCGTGGTTCCACATTTTTACCTTAAAATACGTTGAGCGCACTCTTTACATAAATATTTAACTGTCGAAAAACAAATTGCACAATTAATTGCATTGTAGTATCCAAAAATAGCGATTATGTGTTCCTTCACACAGTTTTGAACTCGACACTCACACATCCATAACGAATATAAAGTTCCTAGTGATGCATAATTTCGGCCTAAATCTTACATGCGTGAGTAGTGGAGTTATAAGTATGGCTGGAATCTGAACGGGATCGGGAGGTTAGGGTTCAAACCTCAGATGGTTAGTCTTTTTATTTTTGTTGAAATTGTCGAAAAATTCATAAATACGTACATGGTTTTTTCTCAATACCCAAAACTATTGGTTGAAAAAATGTATATCCATGCAACTGAAAAACTTTTCCCACGGTACAGTAGAAATAAAAAAAACAACGTATTTTTCAGAATTGCCTAGATTTATTCATCATCCATCACTAAATAAAAAATCGGCTAAGTGCGAGTTGGGCTAGCACTCCGAGGGTTCCGTACCACCACACATCTCCATAGTATAAGGACAATAATACCTATTATTCACATTACAAACAAAACATCAACGCGAGCGACAAAAATATGCTTTTTTTGTCATTCAGTTTGGACTCCTTAGCGCGATTACGACTCACACCTGGCAGATTTTTATTATTCAATTCAATATATTTATTCAAAATAGGTGCAATTACACTCTTTCTGATAGTCATAAAATAATAATAACAATTTCATTTGTGAAGAATCAAGAAATAAACAATAATTATAATTAGTTAATAACGTCAAAATTAAATCCTTGATTATATGTAGATAGATTATGTCATTAGAACATGAAAACAATATGACACGAAAAGTTATACATAAAAAAAAATCATTGAATGCATGTGTAGGTCAGTTCACACGGACAGCACCCGATCACGAGTATAACGCGAGAGTCAGCCATCGCTCCCATCAACCATATTAGAGGGAAAGGAACGACCCGGTTCCCGATGCGCCACCATCATATTTGTTGTTTTACTTTAGTATTAGTACTATAACCACACTAAGTTTCACGCCTGTATGTATTACCGTTCTTACAATAGAGCTAAATAAAAAATATTTCTGAAGATATATAGTATATTGTATAAGTCATTCTCGTGCTGGCCAATAGTGCTTTCTTCAATGGCCTGTATTTCTTCCAATGTTTTGTCAAACTCGGGCAACTTGTCGGCACACATTTTCTTTAGATCGTCAAGATTCACGGGGTCAACTGTGTCCTGAGCTTCAGGACCATAGCTTTTGTCCGACTGAGCCGGCTTAGCTTTGCTTGGGAAAAGTCGCCTGCGTGAGTAATATTTCCTTCGTTCTTTGGTCTTTTCACTACTGGCAATATATTTTTTAAAAGTTTTCCCTGGTGAACGTGCAGAAAATTTTCGCCACGCACGACCATGCCAGGCTTGCCCACTTATTTGTGACAGACCTGTGAAATATATAAAGTAAAAATAGGAAGTTTATCCATCCATTCATCCGAGAGTCATTCGTTCGATTCCCGCCCAAGGTAAACTTTCAGACCAGGTTTCTTTGCTTATCTGGTTGTGTAATATCTATATACATATGTAATTACCTATACTATGTATATGTACTAGCCTTTGCCCGCAGCTTGGCCCCCGTGGTTATCGTTTTTATAACTATAATCGAGGGTGTGTAAAGAGCGTCGGTGGCGTAACGGCTAGGGCCGCCGCCTCCTGTCCGGGAGATCGTGGTTCGAACCTGCCATTTACCAATGCGATTTAGAGATTTCATATGTACGTTTATCCCACGCTCTTACGGTGAAGGAAAACATCGTGAGGAAACCTGCACACGCCTGCGAAGAAACTCGCAGGTTGTGTCGCACTGGGCTCGCGTGGTCGACGACTAAGGCCCGATCGCCCTAATTCAGGGTAGGCTCGAGCCCCTCGGTAGGGACGTATATGAGCTGATATGAAAAATCGAGGGTGCACGGTACGTGAACCGCAAGCCGTTCCCAGACCCTAATAGTTACCTGTAACCATCACCCTTCGCTGATAAGATCCACCTTTATGAAGATTGAGCCGCTTACCACAGTTGAATTTACTTATGATACTCATGAAATTTTCAACATGATTAGTGGTTTCATTTGACAATCGGTTAGTTTTCGCCATCACAACCTCATTTGCAGCGCATATAAGTGCCCAAACGGCAGGGGCTTGTGTCTTCATATTTTCCACATAATTTTCATCTTCCTCATCAGTCGCACAGTATTTACAAAAATAAGATTTGCATTTGTCATGTTGGCCAAAAATGTGTGAAGGGCCAATATGCAGGTCATTTCTCATTGCCAATCTGTCGTTAGCTTGATGCATGATTATTTTTCTTGAAATTACTGTGAGCTTCGATAATCTCGCTTTCAACATTTTTCGACCATACAAAGGCAATTTGGTATTAGCCAGTATCTGCAATAGCATGCATAATAACTGATGGGTACAGTTCTAAATGAATTTGAAAGATCTAAAAAAAATATGCTCAAACAATTTAGATGGACAGACAGAGTGATCAAGTGATCCTATAACTTTCCATTTTTACATTCAGATGTACCAAATGCTAAAACTTGAAAATGACAATACTATTTATATTTACCTTATAAAGTGCACTAGTGTAATTTTTTATTACGTGGTTTTTGCACTCTGTTTTTCTTATTTTATGGCCATATGAAACCTTTTCTTTTAGTTTCGCAAAAACAGAAGAATCTCCATCGCCAACAAATGAAAGATACTGTACACCATGCATTTCTTCTGACTTCTGAAAACCTTCTACCAATATTTCTGCTTCCATGCTGGTTGATGATCCCTGATAGTTTTTGAAACATTTATGTGGGGGCACTTCTTCATTTTTTTTCTCATACAATTGGCAGTGGGTAATATGTAATATGCTATTTCAATCATTTCATTTGTTTTTTATGCCAATATACAAACATTTCTTTGTATTTTTCCCAATGATGCATGCCTGAAACAATATGTTACTAGAGGTTACTATGACTGAAAAACTGAAGGTAAAACATAATTGATTACAAAAAAAAGTTTGCTATTTTTACCATTCCTGATGCTGAATTGTAGTCATGACCATAGCTTCTCTTGGCCCACCCACCATCTACCACAACTTCTATATATGGAATGCCATCGCTTGTGATATGACCTTTTTCAATAGCCATTGCTCTTTCTTGATCTCCAACTTTCTTTATATCCTCGGTCAGCTGCTCTTTCCATACATCATTCAGTGATTTTTCAACTTTTCTAAATTTTTGGGCACCCATCGTGGGGATGTCCATGACATTAGTCAAGTGAGAAGCTTGGGTATAATAACCACCCCCTGTAACAGTTCCCCACACAAAAGACGTGTTGAGTTTGTCATCGTCACCACTGACATTTGTCTCACTAAATTCTTTGTTACACATGCTACATTTAAAAATAAATGTACTGTTAAATCCTGTCCGCTCCTCTGCAACAAACTCAATGACACTGCATGTACAAGATTGTTTATGTTTTTCTAGAGCAAATGCCCAGCGAAGCACATGCTGCATATTCACAATTCGGTTCCCAGACAGACCATTCAAATGATTTTCAGTGCTTCTCTCAACAGTGAGATTATGACTTCCTAAAGTTGGATCAGTCACTGGCCAGTTTATTTCCAAAGTTGCTCTGGTACAAGATGGCTGAGAGATTTCCTGAGAGTGTTCCTGAAAAGTAGCCTCTATGCGTTTGATTGGCTTTTGTCTGCTATAAGTTTTCAAGGCAGGTCTGGAATAATCGAATGAAAATTATTATCTTACGCTATCTCAATAAATCATCATATACAAACATGAATAAAAATAGGTAATAAAACCCACCCTGCACTTTCAGCTGCCTCACTTTGTAAGGTTACTTCTGTTTTTCTTTTTTTACGCCATACCTTTGCACGACTGAAAGAATAAATTATGAGAATATAAGATGATAGGAATAAAGAGAAAATCGCGCGAAAGTGGATAAAAGCTTACAAAGTTGGGGCTGACCCAGGCTAACGTTTGAAAAACTACTTAGTAACTAGGTTCATTTGTTCAAGACATTACGTAAAAGGTGTACCATACCTGGGGTTTTACACTCAGCCACTACCACTGCTCCTGCCACTGCCAGTGCTCCTGCCACAGCCAGAAATACTTTTGCGGCAACATTGACGCAAGTTAGTTCACACTCAGCCGATTCCTTTGACTTCCGCACGCAAACCGACAATCGCGGCCGACTTCCCTGCTCACTTTCCTGCCCAACAGGGCTGAGTGTAATTGTGCCAATAAGGAGTAAAACAGATGATACTTACGACACATCACCATCATGATGGCGTTTCAACTGAGCCTGAACTTGTTTTCTAGATTTTGTTGGACCTGAATATCTATGTTTTCTATAGAGGGCTTTTGAAGTTGAAATCATCGTAAACACAATTTCACACAAACACGGCCCCGATCAACCCACTTTAGTAAACTAAGTTCCTAACTGAATCTAGAATCTGCACTTGATCACCGTGAAAAGAAAACAAACAATCGTTGTCGTTGTGCGTAGTTTGTTATATTCTCTTTGGTATAAGCAGTGTTGTTCTTGTATTTTTTTCAGTTGCCGTATTTGGTCAGCAAAATTGCCGTATATCGGAGAAAAATCGTTCAAATTGCCATTTTCGATATAATTACTACACTCACAAAAGAATTACAACATTTGAGATTGCCGTATTAGTATGAAAACTTCTGCTCTAGACTGCCGTAGCCAGTTTGATTTTCGCCCCGATTGCCGTAGAATACGGCAATTGCCGTAGCAATAACAACACTGTGATAATGTATTCTTTGAAACAATCGACTGACTTTGCAGTGACACCTTGACAGTGATAGAACGTAAGAGCGGCAACATGCACTATCGTCGCGCGCGTCTTTCGGTTGCATGGAGCGGCAACATCGCGCAACTTGTGTATTTACACGACATTTTGTCACGCACACATTCGTAAATTTAATGAAAATTGAGCGTTGGTTTATTCCATAATTTTAAATGAAAGTATGTTTTTTTATTAATCTTGCGCAAACAAATACTTGAAAAAAGTTTGTAGCACACATAATTTACGCTCTAGTCTGTATCCTGAACCAGATTTTTGCAATTGTTTTTTGTATGATAATCGAACCACCTTAAATCAAATTCTTACTAATGATACACAACTGACAGTATCAGTTAACCATCCCCTTATTTATAGAATTCTATATAAAACCTGATGATAAGTGACAATGATGCCGAAGATGGAAGCAGGCTTACCAAGATTCCCAACACAATGGTGATCTGGCTATTATCTTCAAGCCGGAACACTTCAATGCTGTTAACACTGATGTTTGGCAGCAACACTTAGATAAGATGGTGGAAGCTAGCCAGGCAGGCTATGAAAATGCCCTTTATTTTTTTATAGCCTTACATCAGAAATAATTACAATAGCTTATATAGTTGTTTTTATTTTTCTGTCTGCCTCTTGGCAAAGGCTTCCTCCAAAATGCCCTACCACCAAACCAAACAGAGCCTTACAATGTTGACCCCACCGGGAATCGAACATGCAACCTCCTGGTGTGAAGCAAATTGACTAAGCACTATGCCACAGAGGCGGTTATATGATCATCATTATAATAAAATTACCCGGTAGTTTAGTTGTACAATTTCAATTTCATATAAATTAACTTTATAAAAAAGGTAAGCATTGTCTTTTGTATGTATATAGACGTGTATGTTTCTTCAGCTTAGCCTGTAGCCTAAACAACTTGATTCTTGATGGATTTGTGTCTTGATCCGAGACCTACCTTGATTAAGATGCAGTTGGATTTTTATTTTTTAATGAATTAAATTTAATTACAGCGTCGGTGGCTCAACCGGTAACGACTCGGTCCATCTAACCAGAGGTACCGGGTTCAAATCTGGACGGCCAATGTACCAATGAGTGTTTCCAAAAAACTTAAGTACATATACTTACCGATTGCTTTAACGGTGAAAGAAAACATCGTGAGGAAACCTGCACACGCCTGCGAAGAAACTCGAAGGTTGTGTGTGAAGTCGACCAACCCGCACTGGGCCTGCGTGGTCGACTAAGGCCTAATCGCCCTGATTCAGGGTAGGCTCGAGCCCCTCGGTGGGGACATATATGAGCTGATATAATAAATTCATAATATTATTACGATGAAAATTATTCCTTTGGAAGATCCAACATTAATTGTAGGTAATATACATCCAACACCAATTTTGTGTTATTAATTATGTTAGACAAAACATTGCTGATGAGTATTAATCAAACTATAATTTTATATATTACAGGCAGTCTAGAAATATCTATTCCTTTGGTGCTGCCATACCAAGAGAGTCCGGCTTTGTCGCCACTGCGGTATCGTGATTACAGGTAAGAATTTAAAGATAATCGTTTGACAGAGGACAACATAACATAGTATCTGTGACATAACATATCCACTAGCCTCAAAAATAGTCAATGAAACACATGCCTAGCTTAGACAGATCGGTTTGATCACATCTATCTCAGTATGAATTTACTCAACAGACATCTATCACAGTTTTGTAACCTTAGTCTGCTGTCTGCTTAGCCGAGGGGCGTGGGTTCGATCCCACCCAGAGCAAACATTCGTGTGATGATCAGGTTTTTTTGTCTGGGTGTCAAATATATATGTATTTTAAGTATGTATATCAGTCTCTGATTCCCTGGTTCTCTGGTCCTCTGGTTCAGTCAAATATTTTATCAGTGTGGTGTGTGAATTGTCCCTGAATTTATATCCGAAAGAAAATGTGTGTAGATTAAAAAGCTAAAGCAAGTTTAAAATACATAGTTTACAAACATACATAAGTTTGATACAGGTTACAAATAAGTTCAATAGGTACTTTTTTACAGAAACCCTTCACCAAACGCCGAGGGAACCCTGATATTAAGCCTAGCAACATAGTTGGACGGGAACCAACGGAGATTGGGGCAGGAAGGACAAGTATTATTTTCTTACCTGTACTAAGGGCAGTAGAAACACAATTGTATTATTTGATTCAACAATAAGGAAGAAGGATAATGCTACAATTAAATAAAAATGTTTTTATATGAGCAATGCTATTAATTTTCAATAATGTGTAAGTAAATAAAAGACTTGTATATCATGGACTTACTTTTTTTAATGAACATTATGTATAAGAGCGATAATTTATAGTATAGAAATTAGAAGCCGCTGCGCCACAGAATTTACACCAATCTTCTTCGATGCTCTCTCCCTTTTTGCAAAGCCAGACCATTGTTGCGACGAGCTTTTAACTCGGGAGCAGCTCCCCAGCCTAGAAATGAAAATCAGTTAAAATATTTTGGTAAGTAACATACAGAGTTTAACCATCAGAAAGAGTGTACTTTGTATCTATTTTGAATAAACATTTGGAAATTTGAAAATTTGTTTTACTTGTCTCAATAATACAGACCTAAAATTCGATTATGACATACCCACCTACTTATCTTTTACTATTTAACAAGATTCCAGTCAGTAAGTAGGTACACATACAATATTATAAATATTTTGGTTGTTTTGTCATCTAGATGTATCGGAAGGAAATTATTAGTCATTTTTGAGACTGGTAGTCTGTTGGTAATCTAACTGTAATTTTGACTCTTACCTAAGAGATGCACCCACAGACTTATATCTAAATAGACTACGCTTGTCTCATTCCTCTGTATAGAAACCAAGCGTGCCATTATTTTTCTACCTACTGTGACGTCACATGAGTGATTTAGTGATGGGAACTACCCGTCCGCGCGTAAACGATTCAAAGACCCCGCCGCCGCCTTTCGGCACGGTCCCGTCCGCCAGTACGCCATTAGTCTTTGGAGTGAAAGGTCGCGCGCGTGCATCCAGTTATCCAGTCCGCTTGCCTGGTATTGTTTAGAGGTATGTAAAAATGTTATTGGAATAGCATTAAGTTTCGTTCCAGCAGAGTGGACTAGTAAGAAATATGAAATATTGTTAGTTAAAGTGGCCGTAAGTACCTATTTGTTTGACACTGCTTGGTGTATCCCGAAAAGGAAAGGAAATAAGGAATTTATTGTAAGTAGCTGTGTATAGATAGGTATTTTAATTTTGTTATGTGGTGGTTATGTGAGTAAAAAATAATAATTTTATAATATCGACTTTGTAATCGATTATTTTAGTTCATCGACAGAGGAATGATAAAATGACAGAGGAATGATAAATCTAAAATTATTTGGTTTTTTAACCGACTTCAAAAATAAGGAGGTTATCAATTCGACTCGTATGTATGTAATATTGTCAGAATAGCACAGTATTCATATATGTTAGTCTATATGGGCTTCTAAACAGGTGTGCCAATTTTACAAGTGGATGTATGTTTGTATGTATGTTTGTCCGCGTATTTCTAAGAAACTGCAAATCAAATTGCAATCGTTATTTTTTTATTGGACTAGGTATCTTTCAACTTAGGGAACAGTGTAAGTTTCATCAAAATCGGTTCAGTAGTTTTAGAGATATGGACATTTAATTGAAAAAAAATAACAATAATTTCGTTAAAAAGGCTTGGCACAGCGGTGATTTTAATAATAAAGTAAAAACTAAAAAAAGGGTGAAAAAATGTTGATAAGATTTTGAAAAACTTGGAAATTACTAATTATGAGAAAAAAATTGTACTAACGGTGTAAAATTTTTTTTAATAAAATTTTTTTTTATTTAAAAAATATAACCGACTTCAACAACACTAAACTGTCTTTGGAGTCGGTACTACTTTGAACAGTAAACTCTCTTAATAATTCCACCAGCGCACAACGTGGTATACTGACTCCAAAGACAGTTTAGTGTTGTTGAAGTCGGTTATATTTTTTTATTTAATTTTTTTTCCTGAAATATCAGTCATTTTCATTTATGTCATTAAATAACTTTCATTTTTGGTATCTACCTAATTAGTCTTATTACTTTTTGTAGGAAAGTTACAATCACAACATGAATAAAAAGACCCGAGAAGAAATTTTATCTACGAAAAGAAAAGCCAGTAAAAGGAGCTATGATAAAATTAAATCCGATCCTGAACTAAGTCAGCTTAGAAAGGAAAAAGACAAAGAAAATTACTTAAACAAAAAGAGATCTGAGCAAGTTTTGGGTATAAAGCAGAAAAGCGAAATCGAGCAGCAAAAACAGCGAGAGAAGTGGCGTCAAAATTCCAGAGCATACTACTTACGTAAAAAGAAGCAAAAAGAAGTACAGCATTTAAATATTAACGAAAATGTTGATGATGACGAGCCTCTGATTGATGTTGTAGCGGATAAAATGGATCCTTTAGAGCCATCGTGTAGCAAGGAATCGCATAGAGTGCCAAATGAAAAAAAACGTAAAGTTACAATACTCTCCGATGTAAAGGTTAATTACGATTTGAAGAAAGAGTTCGGATCCGGTACCACCAAAGAAAATTGGGAATATAATTGCTCTTCATTGAACATCGCCAAAGATTTTGAAGAACTTGGAAATTACTAATTATGAGAAAAAATTGTACTAACAGTGTATTTGGATATCATCCAAACTGCACTCTTACATTATCTAGTTGATTATTTATAAGACCAAGAAGAAACTTAAGTTCCTGATTTTAAGGCAAGCTGTACCATAAATGAGTCCATTTTTGCGACAGCCCTCCTTAAAGTAGTTTTATAAAATATTAAAAATTAAGTTCCTACTTTGAAAGAACCAAACATATAGTATTTTAGTTTTGTTAATTAATGAAAAAATAATATTAATTCTGTTATTTTTTTCATTTTAGATGATTAGGTAATTGTTGGAAACACAAGTCTGAAAATGTTTATAGTAAAAAGGCATAAAATGTTAACTAAGTAGATTATTAAAACAACATAATGGAGAACATATTTTATTAAAATCAATGTAACTATTATACAACATAATTAGAACACTTATTGAAATCAATAGTACATTTTCTTAGAAAAGGGAGGTCCAAATAAGTAAGTCTAGTTTTATCAAATGAAAGAAAGTAATGAAACTGCAAAGTGGAATAATTAGATTAAATCCTTGGTTACAAGTTTGTAAAAGAGCACATTGTTCTACACATCCTTGGGAACTCAGTAGATTGCTCAGAACAGTAGCATACGGTAGATAAGCAAATTTTCCATACGTTTGGTAGATAAAAGTCGTGTTATTTGTTTTGACCATTCTACTGAGTTCTTGAGAACTGGGAAGAACACATTGTGCTCTTTTACAAACTGTAACCAATGATTTAATATAATGATTCCACTTTGCAGTTTCATTATTTTCTTTAATTTCATAAAATTAGGCTTCCCTTTTGTATGAAAATGTAATGAGAAAAATATGATGTGGTATTTTTGTGACGCGGAGTGTATTTAATTAATCCCTATGTAGGGTTCATCCAATTACTATAGTAATCGTATAATTCTTTAACTATAATAATTTCAACTGAAGACCTAACTAGTTGTTGGTAGATTAAAAATACAAAATATGATAATTATGACCTTTTTAAAAAATCTTCAAAATAAAGCTCTTTGAAATAAATCTAAACAGTTTCTTTTTAAACCATAACTATAGTCTGTGCTATTGTCCCTGCAGCAAAATTAGCTTATTATATAATTGTCTCTTTGTCACTTTAGATCTTGAATACTTAGTTAAATAATGAAGACGCACGTCGATATATGAGCCTGCGACTGCCTTAATTAAATGAACCAAATGGTTTTCGGTTGGTGTTTGGTCGAATTGATGAATAGCAATGCAACTGAAAATATTACTACTGACAAAATAACGCAAAATCCTATTAATTAGCAAAGGTTTATTTAATGAAGGTTTAGTGTTAAACTTTTGTGATTTGTTGATTAATTCTCGGATTTCTAACTCTGCCACTCTGCATATTTGAATAACGTCCTTGGTGGGATAAACTAGACCCCCTTCATCCTTAAAAGTAACAAACTCATATTTATGGTCAATTACCGGTTTTTGTAAAGACAATGCACTGCTACATTCATTGCATCTAATAATTTTTTTAAGTGCTCTTACTGCATACCCGGCAATATATGTGATAATTTGCTCACTAAATTCTGTCATTAGAGGCAACGTGTTGCAAAAATCGTCAAAATCTCGTAAACTACTTATGTCGGGTTTCGTACTATCTGTTTCATGATCATCCAGTATGCTTCGTGTTGTGGTGGCATTAATTGTTTTCACCGCTGACGAACAATTGAGTATCGAAATTTGTTCCAGTTCTACACAATTACCAGTGTTGCAGTTTTTTATTTCAACGTGACACAACAATTTCTTGTAAAAAAATTTAAACTGCCTTGATGTAGGATTGTTGTTGCTTCCACCATGAGCCCGGACATTGCAAAAGAACAATTCTAGATGATCTTGGCTGAATCTGTACATAGACATGAATTTGATTTTATCTTGTTCAACCAAATGCTGGTAAAGTGTTTTTGTGCTTTTGATACATACCAGAAGGCCAATGAATCCAGTTTTTCTACCAGATTTAGTCAGTAACTCTCCTTCTGAAGTTCGCAATCTCTTGATGTAATCTTCTGCCTTTTCCATATAGTCCATTATTTTTGGTTTATTATTTATGTTCAGTGGCTGCTTATAACCAAAATTTTTCAAGTTTCTGGAGTTAAGGATATCGAATAAATTATTGAATATACGAACGAAATCCGATGTAGCTTGTGAATCTTTACACTCTGAATTTTTGAGATTATCTCTACAAAAGTCAAGTGAATCGGCAACACTTTTGCTGAGCAGTTGGGTTGCTAGCTTAACTTTCATTTTTTGATTGTGATAATTAACGTGTTGGTTCCGTAATTTATTGGCTAAATGGAAATATTCAGTGGTTTGAAGTCTATTCAAGTGTTCGAAATACTTCCATGAAATACAATTACCATCACCATCAACAATATTTTTATATGCCTGGAGACAATTTCTCACTAGTTTTATCATGTGACAAGCATCTAAAAAAATTGCAACGGGCTGTTTTGTCACTGGGTGTGCAAACGTTGTTGCCATGTTATCATTAGGTTCTAATTTGCAACCTAATATTTTGGCCATCGCTAAATTTGACGGACACCCATCAAAAGTAAGACCAACTATGCATATATTCGATTCGTTTAAATGTCTCAGGCACTGTAGCACCAAGTCGGCTTTTTGCTGTCCATTTGCCCCATCTATTAAAAAATATCCAACAGGAACCTAAAAATAAAATAAATCGATAAAATATGTGGATGCGCACAATAAAATTTAAACAAACAATAAAAAAATCACTAGATTACCTACCTTCCAGTTTGCATTTATACCGGTGACTAAAAACACCAATGCTTCCTTAGCCTCAGGGGCTTGATCGGTACCTAAAACACCTCCAAAATCGACGTAACCAACAAAATCTTTTCCGTCCCATTCAATTTTTCTTCTTATCGCCATTTCGTCAATCATGAGGCAACAATATAGAAGATGCTTCGATTTACTCGCTATCAACTTTAAAGCTTCTAAAGACTCGGTGGTAAAACCAGGGCTACCGTCTATACATTTGTACCATTTTTGAATGGTGTGGGGATGTGGCAGGCTTAAATTAAACACTTTTCTCACATAATTGTATGCTTTGGTCGAATAATAATGCAACGTCAAAGCGAAGCTCCGCAGTGCTGGGGAATATTTTGACGTGCTGACTAAGTTTTTATTCTTCAATTGTCTGGAGAAAAGTTCTTGAGTGGTGACGTTGGTTGTTTCAAGTGATCTAGCTTGCTCATCATTAAGAAAACATTTCTGTTTCAAGCACGTCAATAAAGTCATCAGGGATACTATTTTTTTCTTTTTTCGTCTGTTTTGTTCCCTCAGTCTTTTTATTTCCTTGTTTTGTTTGTCAATTCTATCCTGTGCAACATGCAGTTTACTTAATAACTTCTTCTTCTTTGGAGTGTTCTCCACTGACGATTCGTTAGTATTCTGCAAAAATCACAATTTAAATGTGAATTGCTGTAAGATGTCCATACACGTGAACAGTATATCTACATTATATGCAGTAAGGCGTAAGTATACCTATATAATACACACATGAAAAATACTATGTATATTATATTGAGTAAAGCGTAAGTATACGTATATAACTTAAGTACCGGTTCTAAAATTCTCTTTCTCGATTGTGGTGAAGGAGTTTTTGGGGGTGGTTTTGGATCTTTAATTTCCTTGTTTTGTTTTTCAATTTTATCCTGAGCAATATGCACTTTATTCAATAACTTCTTCTTTTTTGGAGTGTTCTCCACTGATGATTCATTAGCATCCTGCAAAAATCACAATTTCAATGTAAATTGCTGGAAGATATCCATACACACATGAACACTTCACTTTAATTTTAAAAACAATTTGAAATTTTAACGTGAAAAAGAAGATCATGTATTTTTATGATACCAATTGAAAGATTCAATCATAAGAATATACTGTGTAACATAGTATCTTAAATAAAAGGAACTTCATGAAATATAACATTGAATGTAAAATTTTATTCAGGGAAATGAATAGCCTTTTCTCTGTGTTATCTCTTTGTTTTTTCCTTTCACATTTAGTGGGTTCGATTCCCGGTTCAGGTAGGCGATTTTGAAAAAATATTGAATGCAGTTAAAATTGTTTTTAAACATAAAATGAAGTCTTCTTTCAGAAAAAAATCGTATCTAGAATATTTAAAGTACTTTTCCTCCATGTGGCATAGCCGTGTTAGTGTTACACGCTGTATAATACACACATGGACAGTACTGTCTATATTATATGGAGTAAAGCGAAAGTATACATATAACTTAAGCACCTGTTCTAAAATTCTCTTTCTCGGTTTTGGATCTTTACTTTCCTTATTTTGTTTTTTAATTTTATCCTGAGCAACATGTACTTTACTTAATAACTTCTTCTTTTTTGGAGTGTTATCCACTGACGATTCGTTAGAATCCTGCACAAAATCAAAATTTCAATGTGAATTGCTGGAAGATGTCCATACACACATGGACAGTACACTATACAGTACATCTACATTATAACATGCAGTAAAACATAAGTATACCTATACAGTATGTAACAAAATAGGTGTAGGACCCGTTAACTGCTGCTTCTACTTATCACACTGACTGAACAAATTTTGTATTCTACGTCTTAGCTGAAATATCAAGAAAAATTTTGGAGTCTCCATACAAAAGTAGCCAATCAGTAGCTGATCAATTTGTATTGTGTTTAAATTTATTTGATGTTTCAGCAAAGGCGTAAAACAAAAGTTGTTCAATATGATGAGTAGTAGCCCCAGTTAACGGGCCTTCACCAATTTTGTTACAACCTGTATAATACACACATGGACAGTACTGTTATTAGGAGTAAAGCGTAAGTATACAAATTTAGTACCGGTTCTAAAATTCTCTTTCTTGGTTGTGGTGAATGGTTTTTTGGGGGTGGTTTGGGATCTTTAATCTGTAACATAAATAAGTACAAATCAATAAAAAAAATGAGAAACGGTTCCTGCTAACAATATTAAAGTAATAAAATATAATAAAATTTACGAAAATCTAATTCCAAATACTAATCCAAAATTTACAACATTTCAAAAGGCACAATTTTTGTAAATAGGTACGCACTTCAAATTCGTAAGATTAAGTTTTTAACAAAGAGCACACTAACCTCTTCATCATTTATCGTTTTCAGTATATCAATTGTCGGATAGGCTGTTTTTTTCAATAGTCGAATCTTTTTCCCTTCAACAAATTCGGCTTCACTAAAATGTTTAGAGCAAATACTGCTATATTTTGTTGGAAACCAATCTTTATTTCCCGTTGCCTCGATCCATTTTTCTTTAATGTTCGGGTCACTTGGAAAACTGAAAAAAAAAAAAAAACAACAAAGAACCATTATTTTAGTATCTACGTATTAAAATACTTAAAAAATCCTAGGTCAAGCCGTATTAAATGACAAAAAATCTATGCCTTTTTTCTTTGTTCATGCTGGAAAACTGCTCATTCAAATTATCATTTTTCTGTCGGATTACAAAATCGATTTGAATCGAGAACTGTTGCATCGAATGAACATCACTAACCACAAAATTTGACAGAAAAATGAGAACAGAAAAATGAGAAAACGCAATTCATTGCACGTTAACATACGACGCCATCTCTATTGCGCCAAGTAAAAGCCGCAATGTATTCTGAATCATTCCGTATGATTTGGCATCCATGTTTGTCACGTTCGTTTTCCACAAATATTCTTTATTTGATTTTTAAATAAATAATGCATATTCTGATTAGAAAATTACTTACCGGTGGAAGGAAACATATCCGCGAACTTGGCGACTCACAGCTGTGGAGTTTCTACAGTTTATAACCGCGCAATTCGGCATTTTACTCGAATTTTATTCACGTCTTTCCTCGGCGAACAGCAAGCGCGGACTGAGCGTAGGCCGTGGTGTTCTTCTCGTTGCCCCCGAAGGGGGCGACGGGGAGACGTCCCCGAGGCGTAGCCTCCTTGACGTGGCAGCTTCCGCCGCCCATTACGATGGACGGGTCCTTGGAGAGGGCACAGGGCCCTTAGCAGTCTCTCTAGCCCCGGCTGGGGCGAGAAGCTGCTGGATCACTTCCAGAGCGTGCAGGATGTCGCTTCTGGAAGGCATCACGGTGGTGGTGGCGTCACTGGGGGCGGCGGAAGCAGGGGCAAGGGGCCTCTTCCTCCTCCGACGGGTTCGTCGTTTCTTCGGCTTCGGCGTGGGTGCAGCGGCCGAGCCGCTCAGCACGGCGGGCGCTGCCGGTGCGGCGCGCTCCGCAGTGGCGGCGGGGGCTGCAGGGCGAGAGGCGGTGGTCCGGGCGACTGTCCCGGCCCTCTTGTTCCGGAGCTCCCTTCGGAACACCGGGCACGAGACATGGTTGGCGGGGTGCGGGCCCGCGCAGTTTGCGCAGGTCGCTAGGACTTCCCGCGGCCGTGGGCAGTCCTTGGCGGCGTGGGAATCGCCGCAGCGGACGCAGGCCAGCGGGAGGTGGCAGCCGTGGGATGAGTGGCGAAAACCCTGGCATCGGTGGCACTGCGCGGGTCCTCGCTTGCCACGCCAGGCCTCGATGACGATGCCCGGCATGTGGAGGAGCTCCGCGATGGTGTAGAGGGGCGCTAGGTTGGTGGTCCGCCGAATTTGCGCGTAAAAGATACACCCGGGGCGTCCTGCGCGCGCCCGGATGGCCTTGACATGCTCCGCCTCGAAGCCGTGCTCGGCTAAGGCGTCGATGATTTCGGCGGGCTCGGTGGCGGATGGGAGGCCACGGATGGCCACCTTGAGGGGCCTCTCGGCCGGCAGCGAATACGAAAACCACTTTATTTCCGGCAACGAAGACAGGTACCGCTGCACCTTGCGGTATTCCTCGCCGTCGTCGGGGATGAAACGGATCCCCTTGCCGTAGGGGCGAGCGCTGGGAGCTCGCCCGAGCTCCTCGGTGAGTTTCTTGAAGTGTGTCGGCCAGTTCGGAAGGGACTCCACTACCAAGGGAGGGTAGCGGGCCTTCTTAGGCTGGCCGACGGCGGCAGCGGGGGCAGCGGCGGGTTTCGCAGCAGCGGCGGTACGAGGAGGCGCGGCGGCGCGCGGGGGCGCGGCAGCGTGCGGGGGCGCGGCGGCGCGCAGGGGCGCGGCGGCGCGCGGGGTCGCGGCGGCGCGCGGGGGCGCGGTGGCACGCGGGGTTGCGGCGGCGCTGGGCGGCGCGGCGGCGCGCGGCGGTGCGGCGGCGCGCGGCGGCGCGGCGGCGGCACAGTGCGGCGCGGGGTCGCGGGGCGGCGCGGCATCGCTGGGCGGCGCGGTGGCTCTGGACATCGCGTCGGCGGCAGGTGAGGGTGGCACTTTGGCTTGTTCTGCGTATGTGGGCCGCGCAGGGGGCGCGGCGGTGGAGGGGGGCGCGGTGCGCCTCGGGGCCGGTGCGGGCGGCGGCTGACGGGACTGCACTCGTGGGTCGCGGTGCGACCACGGCGGCAGGGGGTCTCCGTACTCGCCGCAGCGGCGCTTCGCCTGCTGCTCTGGCGAGTCTTCCTCTCCGGGGCTTCGGAGGCGTCTGGCGGGCTTCAGCTGGAAGTCCGGCACCGTGTCTTTGACGACGGCGGTGCAGACTTCCAGGTCCAGCGGGATGTGCTGCAGCTCCGAACACGCCGCGTGGAGGCAGGCGGCGGCGAAGCTGTCTTCAGCGAATGGTGGCTGCTCGACGGGGTTCTCCAGTAGGTGGCGCTCGCGCTCCATTAAGTGCGCCGCCATCGCCCTCAGGAGCTCCTCCGACCCGATCCGTGATCGGCACATGCGTGCGACGACCACGGTGTCGACGTCCAACGCCGACCTGGGCGAGAGGGGCTGCGGTGGGCGGGTGCTCGCGCTCTCCATGGAGGCGTGGTCCTCCGTCGGGGCTTCTTGTTGGGTGTCGTCATGCGGCGATGACGACCGGGACGCGAGCGGTGACCCCGAGTCGGAACTCGAGGCCATCTCGCTAGCAGGGATGCGACGTGATGCTCTGCGGCGGCGCGGTTGCGGCTTGTAGCACACGGGCGGGCCCATGTGCTAGTATCAGCGACTCGCGGGCAGCGGGCGGGGATACGGATGCGCGAGTCTAGAGGGGCGTTACATGCCCGATCAACCTTTGCCCTGAGTAGACTTTTAAGGAAAACTCAGGGTTCCGGATGTCCAGGCAGTCCCGGCCCCTCAGCTGCGACTTAAGTGGCGATCCCCTCCGCGCAAGAACGCACGGGCGCGACTACCCGCACTATTAAAAAAATAGTGAGGGTAGATAGCAAAAAAGTTGAGGCGACTCCGGGCGCAAGTCGATTCGACAGTCCGTATGGCGAATCCTGAGCGTAGGCCAGAGTCAACTAAGTGTTATAAACCTAGTTTGGACACGCGAAGTACATACACTCGCGTAGTCTAATATGGTTTGTGGATGCACCAGTTCACCAGCAGTGGTTGAGACGTGTTGCAGATGTGGGTGAAGAGGGTTACCCTCCCACACCTTGGAATCATGCATTGATCCTGTGGGTGACTTGAATCAACCGACTATATTTGCATGTTTGCATCACATATCTGCAAAAATACAAACATTTGACTTTACTGGCCTTAACAAAGTACTACCTACCTACTCAATAACATCAGTATAATTACCTAATTATGAATGTTTATAAGGTAAGACATACTTACTATCATACAATTCAAGGAATGGTAACCTTTTCTATTAAAGTACCTCTCTTCATGGAGGTTTGGGCGAATGATGGCCACATGTGTGCCATCAATGCAACCTACCACTCCTGGGATTCCATACTTTGAGTAGAAACTGTAAATATAAATAAAACAAATACATACCTAGTAAAGCCATGTTTGTAAATCCACACAAAGGGTTCCGTATCATCATATTAGATGGCACTAGTTCAAAGGGTTCTGTACCATCATACTAGATGGTGCTAGTTTCTTCACATTTAAAATTTTTATATGGAGACCACCCTTATTTTATCACTTTTTCTAGTTTTTAGTATTTGTTGTGGCAACAGATATACATCATCTGTGAAAATTTCAACTGTCTACCTATCACGGCTCATGAAATACAGCCTGGTGACAGATGGACGGACAGACAGCAGTCTTAGTAATAGGGTCCCATTTTTACCCTTTAGGTACAGAACCCTAAAAAGACTTAAATATGATACAGTTGTGCGTACTTGAATTGCAGTACCCACTGCAAATGCAAAACACCACTGCCCCGCATTAACTGCATCATGCATGATATGATGCCGTTGTATCTTGAGATTAAATTATCACTTGTTATAACAAACGTTACGAATGAAAATGTATTATTTGAGAGAATATCTCCAAAAAATGATATAGCACAGATAAAAATAATATTTATTATTTTATCTGTATGATGCATTTTTCTATTAGGTATAGGGTAACTAATTAGTAATCTGTGGTATAGGTAGGTAAGTATGTGAAATCAGAAGATATAGTAAAATTCATACTCTTCCTTGACCATGTCTCGTTCTATCCGTGTCAATGGAAATATAATGTACTTAATGAGTACATCAGGGTTGTTGAATGCAGCGACTACCTCCTCTATAGCCCTGGACATTGCCGGCTGAGATAAGGAGTGAACCTTAACATCTACCATTGTCTGGTAGGAGCCGACGGCAAAGAAGGCAAAGGCTACCAACACCAAGGGAAATAAGTCTGGTTAAAAATAGCATTTTCGAAAATAGAAGTAAGGTTATGTTGGAGTAAAAATTAATAAAAAAACATAGTAAGTACTTATTTTACCAACCTTCGTATCCACGTCTATTCCATCTGACCGACGTTTTATTGGAATATGAGGCCTCAAATCCTCAATCAGATCACGAGCAAGAGCCTTAGTTAATCTGTAAGTCTTGGTAAACTTGTGATCTGATCAAATCCCACTTCTCTTCTTATCCTTTTATTTCGCTCGCGGGCACTCTCTCGGTCCACCTGGTACGCATTTTCAAGCAATTCCATATAAGCTTGGAACATTTTCAACACAAAACACTAGAAATTGATGTGAAAAAGTAGATAGCAAGCAACTTTTTCTCGTCTGAATCACATCTGAACGTTATCTAAATTTTTGACGTTTAAAGCGCGCTCAATTTGCTGTCAAACTTTAGCAGAATACGCATTCGGACACATTACGATGATGACGTCACAGACATTTGCTTAGCAGAATATGAAACTGTGCACCGATAACGCTATTCGTAATCTGGTATTAACGATTTCGTAATGTTGGAACTGTTGCCATTTTTTGTTTAGTGGAATACGCATTGACCGATTTTGGGCAAAAACACTGAGTTTTAGAATAGGTTTAGATGTGAAAAGTGAAAATTACATTAGCAGAATTGGGTCCCAGCTCATATACATCCCCATAGATGGGCTCGAGCCAACCCTGAATTAGGGCGATTGGGTCTTAGTAGACCATGCATTTATATTCTTAGAATACCATTGGACTTTCACAATGACTGCAAGTAATGGTATTGATAAGGACGAGCTCGTTTCCACAACCAGTGAACATTTTGCGTAATTGGCTGGCATCACTGCCAGCTCAGCTTCTAAAGGAAGTCCAGTAGCCCACGCAGGTTGCCGACGACTTTCGGCCTCAGTGACTGCAGTTATTGGCGATATGTGCCCTCGCCCTCGCGCCCTTTGAACGGTGTTTACGCAACGCAGATAACGAAAGAAATGCCGAATTAGCATCAGGTAGGCCTAGATTTCAAATTAGTGTTTAGGATGCGTCCATGCAATCACTGATAAATGAAACATTCTTTGTATCAGACTCCGAGAGAATATCAGATTCGTGGGGGGAAGATGGCATGCATATAATATGCCAGCATTTTATCCGGAAAGGAAGGATATGACTTCTAATAAAAATATAGGTATTCCCAGCATTATTTTATTAAAATAGATCTGATTTGGCACATTAAGTGATTGATTGATTGGATCTGAATCCAACAATCGGGCACGCATGTGCCTGCGCCGAGGGGACCTCTAGATGTGTCCGCAACGATAAGGTGTCATGGCGTCAGGAGCCACACGTGCCAGTTACCTGTGTCGCATTGTGTTCAGGCATTGCTCGTTTTGCCAGTTCATTCTGGCTAGAGGGCTTGTTTGTAGGCATGCATATGCCAGCGCCGGAGGGACCTCTGAGATGTGTCCACACCGGTTAGATGTCAGGGCTTCATGAGCCACACAAGCGTCGTCATAACTCTCTACTCTGCTTTGGCATTTAGGTATTGTCTGGCGTTTTGCTATTGATTCTGGAGAGATTGTCTCCTTTTTACCGACTTCAAAAAAGGAGGAGGTACTAAGTTCGACTGTATATATATATTGTTTTAATGTATGTTCACCGATTTTTCCGTCAATTGTGGACCGATTTTCAAAATTATTTTTTCATTAGAAAGAGTATACTACCGAGGGGTCCCATTGTCACCAAGTCAGGATCTGATGATGGGATCCCAGGGAAATCGAGAGCGACCCTCAAATTACTCATCACGTAGGCACTTATTAAGTGATTCATATGTTTTCTAAAGCTATTAAAATACTTGCGTCTGTTAGTCATCATCTCATGTTGATAAGCTGATGAAGGAAGGTACAACTCCTTAACGGTTAGGAGTTGGAAGAAATTTTTTTCAATATTATACATAGATATATACGTAGGTATGCATAGACCGATAGGTTGTATTCTTTCAGGTTATTCAGATGAGCTTATGATGGACGATTAACTCCATAACTCTTTCATCATCATATCAGCCGAAGGACATCCACTGCTGGACATAGGCTTCCCCCAAGGATTTCCACGACGACCGGTTCTGCGCTGCCCGCATCCAGCGGCTTCCCGCGACCTTCACCAGGTCATCGGTCCACCGAGTGGGAGGCCTGCCTACACTACGTTTTCTGGTGCGTGGTCGCCACTCGAGAACTTTACTGCCCCAACGCACATCTGTTCTACGAGCAATGTGCCCCGCCCATTGCCACTTAAGTTTAGCAATTTGAGAGCTATGTCGGTTACTTTGGTACTTCTACGGATGTCCTCGTTTCTGATTCGATCACGCAGAGAAACTCCGAGCATAGCACGCTCCATTGCCCTTTGGGTGACCTTGAGCCTTCTTATGAGGCCCATAGTAAGCGACCATGTCTCAGTTCCGTAAGTCATCACTGGCAACACACACTGGTCAAAGACCTTGGTCATAAGACACTGCGGTATCTGGGACGTAAAGATATTGCGAAGCTTCCCGAACGCTGCCCAGCCGAGTTGGATTCGACGATTGATCTCTTTCTCGAAGTTGGACCTACCTAACTGGACTGTTTGTCCCAGGTATACTTATTAACTTTCATGTTATGGAGTTAGATCGTCCATTATCATCTGCTGAGATCATGATGGAAGCCACAGGACTTTGTATCTGTTAAGGAAACACATGTATGATTTGATAATTCCTATTGGTGAGTAGGTGATTGGGTTTCACGTTGTTAGATAGATAGCATTATCACTAAAACTAAAGAAAAAAAAAGTTAAAAAAAACTAAAAACCGACTTCAAAATGAAATTCACTCAAAAGTATGAAATAATATTATTATACTTAAATACACAACATTACCCAACAATAACGAAATCAAAGGTGGGTACGAATTAATTATTTTTTAAATATTTTTTTTGAGGTCAGTGTCAGCAATGCCATCGAATAGAATAGAATAGAATTCGTTTATTTGCCCTTTTAATCTAAAATATTTGATCTTCGATCACGGAAAAAAATAATATTCAACCCTCTCATATAAAAGGGCGGTGACCTGATCAATTTCATCTTGTTGCTTAGAGAGAATTTCATGGACTAAACACTTCCTTAAAATTTGTGGACTGAAAAAAAAAATGCCTAAAAGTAAAAAGCCGCTATCCATACTTTTGAGCCGGGGCAGCATGCGGCACGCACACATACGCTATAGATTACTCGCGCAAACATTCGACTGTCTAGTAACATGCAAATGTGTGCGTGGAGTGTACAGGCATGCGATACGGGGTTACGGCGCGCGTAAAAAGGATGGCACAATACGCTAGCGATCTCTTGAAGACGAACTGTCGTACACCACGCGACACGCACACTACCATAGTCACAGTGTCACATTTAAATAACAATTTAAGTATGAAGTACTGTATCCTCTTTTTTTTCCGTGATCGAAGTATTTGATACGTAAGTAACAGTGTGCTGGTACCGACCTCAAAAAAAATGTAAAGCCCCTAATTTAATTCGTAACCCACCTTTGATTTCGTCATTGTTGGATAATGTTGTGTAAGTATTTAAGTATAATAATATTATTTCATACTTTCGAGTGAATTTCATTTTGAAGTCGGTTTTTAGTTTTTTAAAACTTTTATTTCTTTTACTCTTTAGTTTAAATTTTTCATGGTGATGCTGAAAAACAAATTAATTATTTTAAAAAGATAAAATGAAGTGTTTTTTTAAACGGCACTAACTTGCAGAATGACCATAGACAAGAGTGGTGTTATAGACTAAATAAAGGTTAAATAATATGTTTTTACATTATTTTTTTAAGCCGTATGGCTCTCGGCTTAGAATAGGGCCATCCTATTTCATCCAATAGGTTTCGTAAGAGCCGACTAAGGGACTCAAACCGGAGGACGGGCAGCAGCGTCTTTACGTGACTTGCAGCCAATCTGCAACACTGCGATCGCCAACCCGCCTGCCAAGCGTGGCGATTACGGCAACACCCCCCAAATGACCGACACAAACAAAAAACGGCCCCTAGTCCCCGGCGGCCCCGCTATTCCTGGCTCCGGTAGCGGTCAAGGTAACGGCGGGGCATGGGGTGCGAAGAATCCCCGGTAGATGCCAGGCTACCAAAACAAAAGACCTCTGGCCCTGGCAACCTACAACACGCGCACACTGCGAACCGACGTAAAGTTAACAGAGCTCGAGGAAGCATTGAGCAGGTTACGATGGGACATCGTAGGATTGTGTGAAGTCCGAAGAGAGGGGGAGGACACCATAATCCTTAAATCCGGAAACCTGCTCTATTTCCGGGAGGGTGACCAGCTGTCCGAGGGTGGTGTCGGGTTTCTAGTCCACAAGTCCCTCATTAACAATGTGGTTCGGATTGAGAGTGTTTGGACGAGGGTAGCGTACCTTATTCTCCGAATTACCAAACGGTATTCGCTGAAAGTTATTCAGGTATATGCACCGACCGCGCAACACTCCGACGACGAAGTGGAGCTCCTATATGAGGATATCTCTAGAGCTCTACTCAATAGCTCCCGGACTCAATAAAACATTGTTATGGGGGACTTTAACGCGAAACTGGGCAAACGAAGTGATGGTGAGCTGAGAGTGGGGCAATTTGGATATGGAGAGAGAAATGCACGTGGCCAGCTGCTGGCCGACTTTATGGAGAAGGAGGGCCTCTTTATGATGAACTCCTTCTTCAAAAAGCCTAAACAGCGAAAGTGGACATCCCAATGGCATAACCAAGAACGAGATCGAATTCATCTTGTCGACAAGAAGGCAAATATTCAATGATGTCTCTGTGATCAACTCAGTCAAAACAGGAAGCGATCACCGAATGGTAAGAGGCACACTGAATCTAAAGACCAAGCTAGAAAGATGTCGATTAATGAAGTCCACACTCCGACCAGCGCCCATGCAGCTACAAAACCCCGCAAACTTTCAGCTCGAGTTGCACAATCGCTTCGAATGCCTAGGAGACTGCGAGAATGTGGACGATTATAACGACAGGTTCGTGGAAATTGTCCAAACGGTCGGGTCTAAGATTTTCAAAACTCGCCGTTCAAACAGAACCAAAAAAATCTCTGACTTCACCAGCAACCTCATGGAAGAAAGACGCAGATTGATTTTGCAGTCCTCTGAAGACGCTACTCAGTATCGGCAACTAAACAGGCAGATCTCTAAGTCTCTAACTCACGATTTGCGCCACTATAATAGAAATTGTATTAAAGAGGCGATTGAGAACAACAAAGGCTCAAAAGTTTTCGCGAGAGATCTGTCTGTTGGTCGAAGCCAACTGACCAAGCTGAAGACTGAGGACGGCAGGATCATATCGTCTAAGACTGAGTTGCTGGAAGAAGTTGAGAAGTTCTACGGACAATTGTACACGACCACACGTCTGCCTGTCAGCGATCTGGCTAAAGACCCAAGAGCTAGACTTACCCGACACTATAACGAAGATATCCCGGACGTCAGCCTGTACGAGATTAGAATGGCTCTTAAACAGCTTAAAAACAATAAGGCACCGGGTGATGATGGAATTATGGCTGAACTTCTGAAAGCAGGTGGAACACCGGTACTTAAAGCTCTTCAGAAATTATTTAATTCCGTTATACTTGAGGGACAAACGCCTAAGGCATGGCACAGAAGTGTGGTCGTGCTTTTCTTCAAAAAGGGTGACAATACCCTGCTGAAGAACTACAGACCCATCTCACTTCTGAGCCACGTCTACAAACTGTTTTCGAGAGTCATTACGAATTGTCTCGCACGCAGGTTTGACGACTTCCAGCCTCCCGAACAAGCTGGTTTCCGAAAAGGATTTAGTACCATAGACCACATACATACGCTGCGGCAGATTATACAGAAGACCGAAGAGTACAATCAGCCACTATGCTTGGCGTTTATGGACTATGAGAAAGCCTTTGATTCGGTCGAAACCTGGGCTGTGTTACAGTCCCTCCAGAGGTGCCAAATTGTTTGTATGAAAACGCCACCATGTCAGTTCGCCTCCAGGATCAAATCTCAGAACCTATCCAGCTGCAGCGAGGGGTGAGACAGGGAGACGTTATATCTCCGAAACTGTTCACCGCCGCCCTGGAAGATGTTTTTAAGCTTTTGGACTGGGGTGGACTCGGCATCAATATCAACGGCGAGTACATCACCCACCTTCGATTCGCTGACGATATCGTGGTCATGGCTGAGACTATGGACGACTTAGGCACAATGCTCGATGGCCTCAGTAGAGCATCTCAACAAGTGGGTCTTAGAATGAACATGGACAAGACGAAAATTATGTCAAACGTCCGTGTCATACCTACTCCTCTGAAGGTTGGAGGCTCTCGAAGTTGTTACCGAATATGTATACCTGGGACAAACAGTCCAGTTAGGTAGGTCCAACTTCGAGAAAGAGATCAATCGTCGAATCCAACTCGGCTGTGCAGCGTTCGGGAAGCTTCGCAATATCTTTACGTACCAGATACCGCAGTGTCTTAGTCGTGTGATAGTGTCGTGTGTTTAGCCTACTAAATTTTAGTAGGCTAAACATGTTCATCTGAAACGTAGACGGTCTCAAAAGGACATGTATCCAGAGACATTATAATATATTAAATACTGTGTAGCTCTTTTTTTCCCTTGAACTCACAGATCTTAGATCATTAGATCTGTGCTTGAACTTGAACCGACTTTTTGGCGGGAATTTGTAGCGTTCAGTTTGTCATTTTTCTTTTATTATCCGAAAAAATACATTTAGTGGTTTTCGATGTGTATTGATAGTGTATTTATCAGCGAAGTATCATTTATGTGTTTCTTGTGTAGGATAATGAAATAAAAGTGTGTATACTGTGTTTCGAGTTCCCACAAGAAGTCCGTGCAAGCTTTAGCAAAAGTGCTATCATTTTGCTAGAGTATATTATAGGTTAGGTTAGTTTGTAGACAGTGATACGATGTGAACGTGAAGAAACAGTGACCTCGAAGACTGGAAAGGAGAAAAATACTATATAATCTGAAAAATATACTAAAAATTACTAAAGACGTGAATTCTACAAATTAATACTGCTGAAAAACATATACTGAAGACTAGGCGGTATGGCCCATGAGCCTTAGCCTGCCCTGAAAGGGCGAAGAAAAAAAAACAAAAAAAAACAATATAACTTAGAAACGCACCGCTTATACAACATTTTTATTTACATACATACTCCCGTGGTCGTTTTACCTGTTTTATAGATACTCAGAGATTTTGTAATATGGCAGCTGGTGTGCCACACCAACCAGTGTTGAACCCTGATAATATTCAGAATGCGACAAAGCTTTCAGTGAAAAAGTAAAATTGGTAGTGCTTATGAGGATTTACACAGGAGACAAACCTTGTTTATATCCTGGATGTGACGAAGCATTCAGTCAAAAAGGACATTTGATAAAACGTGTTGGTTCACACAGGAGAGAAACCCTATTCATGTTCAGAAAGTGAAAAGGAGATTTGGTAAATCACATGAGAATTCACACAAGAGAAAAACCTTAATTATGTTCAGAATGCAAAAAAGCCAGTCTACAATATTGACATGAAATTTGGAATTGCAAATAAGGATTCACACAGGAGAGAAACCATATTCATGTTCACAATGTTACAAAGCATTCAGTTTTAGATCTGTTTTGGTAAAACATATGAGGATTTACACAGGAGGGAAACCCTATCAATGTTTAGAATGTGACAAAGCATTCACTCAAAAAGGACATTTGGTTAAGCACATGAGGATTCATACAGTAGAGAAACCATATTTATGTTCAGGATGTGACAAAGCATTCAGTGTAAAAGAAAACTTGGTAAGACACATGAGGATTCACACAGTAGAGAAACCATATTCATGTTCACAATGTTACAAAGCATTCAGTTTTAGATCTGTTTTGGTAAAACTCATGAGGATCCACACAAGAGAGAAACCCTATTCATGTTTAGAATGTTATCAAACATTTGGTCAAAAAATAAAATTGGTAGAGCACATGAGGATTCACACAGGAGAGAAACCATATTTATGTTCAGAATGTGACATAGCATTGAGCCAAAAAGTACATTTGGTAAATCACATGAGAGTTCACACAAGAGAAAAACAATATTCATGTTCAGAATGCAACAAAGCATTCAGTCAAAAATGAGGATTCAAACAGGAGAGAAACCCTATCCATGTTCAAAATGTGACAAAACATTCAGAGAAAAAGGACATATGGTGAAACACATGAGGGTTCACACAGGAAAGAAACTATATTTATGTTCAGAATGTGACAAAGCATTCAGTTTCAGATCTGTTTTGGTAAAACACATGAGGATTCACACAGGAGGGAAACCCTATCCATGTTTAGAATGCGACAAAGCATTCACTCAAAAAGGACATTTGGTAAGGCACATGAGGATCCACACAGGAGAGAAACCATACTCATGTTCAGAATGTGACAAAGCATTCACTCAAAAAGAACATTTGGTAAAACACATGAGGATCCACACAAGAGAGAAACCCTATTCACGTTCAGAATGTGACAAAACATTCAGAGAAAAAGGACATATGGTGAAACACATGAGGGTTCACACAGGAAAGAAACTATATTTATGTTCAGAATGTGACAGAGCATTCAGTTTTAGATCTGTTTTGGTAAAACACATGAGGATCCACACAGGGGAGAAACCCTATTCATGTTCAGAATGTGACAAAACATTCAGAGAAAAAGGACATTTGGTAAATCACATGAGGATTCACACAGGAGAGAAACCATACTCATGTTCAGAATGTGACAAAGCATTCATTAAAAAAGAACATTTGGTAAAACACATGAGGATCCACACAGGAGAGAAACCATACTCATGTTCAGAATGTGACAAAGCATTCAGTTTGAAAGGAAATTTAGTAAAACATATGAGGATTCACACAGGAGAGAAACCATACACATGTTCAGAATGTGACAAAGCATTCACTCAAAAAGAACATTTGGTAAAACACATGAGGATTCACACAGGAGAGAAACCATACTCATGTTCAGAATGTGACAAAGCATTTAGTCAAAAATATGTTTTGGTCAAACACATGGAGATTCACACAGGAGAGAAACCCTATTCATGTTCAGAATGTGACAAAACATTCAGAGAAAAAGGACATTTGGTAAATCACATGAGAATTCACACAGGAGAGAAACCATATTCATGTTCACAATGTGACAAAGCATTAATTAAAAAAGAACAATTGGTAAAACACATGAGGATCCACACAGGAGAGAAACCCTATTCATGTTCAGAATGTGACAAAACATTCAGAGAAAAAGGACATTTGGTAAATCACATGAGGATTCACACAGGAGAGAAACCATACTCATGTTCAGAATGTGACAAAGCATTCATTAAAAAAGAACATTTGGTAAAACACATGAGGATCCACACAGGAGAGAAACCATACTCATGTTCAGAATGTGACAAAGCATTCAGTTTAAAAGGAACTTTAGTAAAACATATGAGGATTCACACAGGAGAGAAACCATACACATGTTCAGAATGTGACAAAGCATTCACTCAAAAAGATCATTTGGTAAAACACATGAGGTTTCACACAGGAGAGAAACCATACTCATGTTCAGAATGCGACAAAGCATTCACTATAAAGGAAACATTAGTAAAACATATGAGGATTCACACAGGAGAGAAACCCTATTCATGTTCAGAATGTGACAAAACATTCAGAGAAAAAGGACATTTGGTAAAACACATGAGGATTCACACAGGAGAGAAACCATATTCATGTTCAGAATGTGACAAAACATTCAGAGTAAAAGGACTTTTGGTAAAACACATGAGCATTCACACAGGAGAGGAACCCTATTCATGTTCAGAATGTGATCAAACATTTGGTCAAAAAGGAAAATTGGTAGAGCACATGAGGATTCACACAGAAGAGAAACCTTATTCATGTTTAGATTGTGACAAAGCTTTCAGTGAAAAAGTAAAATTGGAAGTGCACATGAGTATTCAGACAAGAGAGAAACCCTATCCATGTTTAGAATTTGACAAAACATTCAGTCATAAAGGACTTTTGGCAGAGCACATGAGGATTCACACAGGAGAGAAATCATATTCATGTTCAGTATGTGAGAAAGCATTCACTCAAAAAGAACATTTGGTAAAACCCATGAGTATTCACACAGGAGAGAAATCATATATGTGTTCAGAATGTGATAAATTATTCAGTGAAAAAGGAAAATTGGTTGATCACACGAGGATTTACACGGGAGAGAAACCCTATTCATGTTCGGAATGTGACAAAACATTCAGTGACAGAAGGGCTATTGTAAGACGTAATGAAGGCAAAATACTTTACTTTTGTTTAGAATTTGACAACCGATTTCATAATTTTGCCGCACATAATATGAAGACATATGCAGGCAGAAAACTTGCATGGATGTGGCTCGGATTGTATAAATAATCATAATGTAAAATTTCTTGTTCAAAGGAAAATTAAACAAAATGTTAAGTTTGTTTTAAGAATCAATTAAAAAAAAGCAGCTAATATTGGAACTTAAGTGTTTTTCTGCCTGCATTACAGCAGTGCATTACCTTGTGTATAGCGATGCAACAATTTGGCCATTACAATTACAATGGTGTCGATTCGGTTTTGCACAAATCAACTAAACTAAACTAAAATTCGGTTAAGATGTGTCAAAATTACGTTTCCTATTCGAAAAAACTCGACTTAACTTATCTGACAGATCTAAAGAAAAATTGAACTAAATTAAGTTTAGAACGCCATTTTGCTATTTGGAACGACCATATTTTATATGTGTCAAACTAAAATTAAACCAATTTTAATCGCAACATATTTTGGTGACCACTAAACTTTAATCAATGTTGGAAAACCACAAAAGTGCAAATTTTGTGTTGAATATCTAAGTACAGTGATGGTATAAACCCTGATAAGTACTCCAGGACCTGCACCTTTGACCTGAGGGTCTCATCATGACCAGGTTGGTGGCTGACAGCTCTATAAAACAGTCAAAGCTGGAAGTTTGGCGTTTGGACCAAGATACATCAGCACACTGCGCGACTCTCACACGAATAATTCTGATCTGAGGGTTTGACTCTGATGATGATGACCAGGTCAATAAACCAGGTTGGAAGACGTATAGTCTTATGTCTTTCCAACTTTCAGCTTCGGCAGTCTTAGGGAGCCATCGATTGCCAACCTGGTCATCATCAGATCTTCAATTTCTCCAGATTCTGACAATTCACAATGCCCCGACGCACTTTTAGGCAAATTGAAACTCCTAAATACTTCAGTCAAAAATCCTTAATGCCAAGCCAAAAAAAAAACAGCTGTTTTTATTGAACGGTTTAAAGATTATATTCTTAACATAAATGACATTAAAAACAGAGAGAGCGCTATAGAATATGATATCTTGTTTTCTCTTTCACTTACGGTAAACAAGTTACGTCAATCATATTGTTCATTCTTTCGTTCATCCTATAACATAGTCTGTGAATTCAATTTGATCGTGCTTAGTCCTGTCAAACTAGGCAACCAAAAGTTCGTGCATAAAACCGAATAGCACATGAAAACGACTAAACTTATTTTAGTGGAATTTTAGTTTAGTTTAATTAAATCGAGTGTTTTGTTCGAATCGACACCAATACTAATTGTTATTTATTACAATAACTGATGCATTACGATTAATCATCAAATAATAAAAGAGTGGTAAATTAATGAATAGACAAAAAAAATAGCATGCTTTTAAAAGAGTGACTTGATGTTGATGGTCACATTTATCTAAGTATACGAGTATTTAATTTTTATAATAACTAAGTTTTTATTTAGGGGATACATATTCTGTAATTATCGCCAAATTCTTTTTAGGTATAATTTACAGAAGGCAGATAGTCTTTTTTTTATAAGTCACACAACCTTAGAGTTTCTTCACAGGCGTGTGCAGGTTTCCTCACGGTGTTTTCCTTCACCGTAAGCACAGTATATAATATGTCGCCGTCATCTGGTTGAATCTGCTATTTGATTGAATGACTAGCGCGTTCATTGAATGACGACATTTAATTCACGTCAAGTTGTTTAATGTCGTGACTGAACGTCATTCAGCCAAGTTGTTAAATGGGATATTCCGAATAAAAACCGACGAAATCTTCTTCTGCGAAGCATTCTGCTACCCGTGGGGGGTATCCTCGCGAATGGTGATTTATAATGTCACGTATTCCCGTTAAGGGGTGATAGATTAGGTCAAAAGCAATCGATTTTTTCCAATAATGTGCTATCCAAAAGTCAACCATTTTTGAGTTATTTCAAATTTAATATTTTCTTTTAAAATTTCGGTTTCAGCACAGATTTGAACAGAAGGATCCGCCCGTCTGCATATTTTAGTCAGATTTTCTTCATACATGCAAAAAGTAGCGCCATCTGACATAACTCGTACGAACTAGCGTGGGCGAGAGTTGACTGACGTGCCGAGTTAAAAGAACCTTGATAGAATTGTCGCTTTAAAAATTCGTTTTTTTAATTTGTTTACAAGAAAAAATACAATGTAAGGTTACTTATCGATAATACGACATCCCATGTTTCTTTTTAGCCTTTCTTTTATGATATTTACGGCCTCTTACAACACAATAAGGCATTTTTATATGGAATATTTTTCCACCGCACTGAACAATGTCCCGCAGACGACTGAGTCGCGAGTGTGCGAAACTTTCGATTTTCGCACCAATTCGCTGGGCCCATTAGTTGCGCGCGTTGGCCGGGTCCTTACGCCAGTAATATATAAGTCATTGGGTTTCAGACGGTTAAAATTCAAATAAAAAAAAATATTTGCCTGATTTTGAGTTTCTTATTACTGTCGCATAGCGGACATTCCAATAGTTCGTAATAAGCAATAAAACGTTGCAAAGCTTTAAAATTTTTCAAAGTACGCTTTTTAAATTTATCAGTTTCCTATTTTTTTACTACATTTTTCGATAAAAAAGGCAATTTTCTGTAAAATATACTTGTGAACACGACGATAATATGTTTGAAATATTTAAGTTTAAAATGTACATTTTTTAAAGTCTCTAATGACAATTAAAGACAACTATACCTTTAGAGTAGGATAGCATGAGGAAAACTGTAGGAATAATTATTCCATATGTTAATAACCTTTAGGGCTAATAATAATAGGGTGTTTTAATTTCCCAGAAGAAAATAGGCTTAGTTAGGCTTCTTTTAAAGCTAAAACGAATAAGTAGGCCCAGATAGTTTAGGAGTTATTAATGTTTCAAATTTAAAGTTTAAAGCTAGTTTTTTCTTAGTAGGTTTACTGAAATCTCTAAATAAAGTTGCTTATTTTGTAGATGTTATAAACTAGAATAAGATTTAGGCACAAAAATAGGTACAAACTTAGGGATCTAGGTGTTTAGCTCACAAAAGTCGCAGACCAATTGAAAAATTATGACGGACTCAGGCAGGAGGAGGGTGAAAAAAGATGTGTTGTTCGTGTCAACATTTAAGTATATCCTGATTAAAATGTTAAAAAAGGAATAATGAAAACTTACAAGCTAAGCATTGCTTAATAACTAAATTCGTCAGTGTGATGGGTCAATCCGGACGTTGACCCAGATGCACTTCCGATCGGTACTACCTAAAACCACGATCTTACTCTAATTAACAAATTAACTTATTTTATAATTTATGTACCTACATGCTACATCATCCCTCTTATTATTGTTTTTATTAAAAAAAAAATATATCTTAATTTATGTACCTACACAAACTACAATATTCAATTCTACATACTACAAAATAGATATTTAACTAATCAATCAGATACAAATAACTTTGTATTATTTTTATGAGTTACATATTCTTTAGCATTTTTTTAGAATTTTTACATTTGGTGATTGATCTTCAAGTACCTGGTATGGTCCATTACAGATACATTCCAATTTATCTCCTGATTGGTTTTTTAATAACACAAAGTCATTTTTATGATATACAATCGGATTCAACTTGCTGTCATAAACACATTTTCTTTGTAACTTATTAACAACTAGCTTTTGCCCGCGGCTTCGCCCGCGTGGACATAGCTTTTAACCGCAGTGAAGATAGCACCCCACTTTGCCGGACCCCTTTTTGTTGTGTATGCTGTGAACACGCCCTTACTATAAGGGGGTTAGCACCCTTAATCTTACTTAATTTACCAATAATCGACACTACCGTACAAATAAAAGAATTTCAACTGTCAGAAGCCTTTCTTTTCATCTTTGTCCATATCCTAGTTCAGTCAATCTATAATATATAGCTGAGGTACCTACCTAAATAAACAAACGCACAGCACAGACGAATTATTGTGAAGTGGATAACTGAATACCGGCGTAAGTATCTACCTACCTATCAAGCAATAACGAAAGGATTTCACTACGAAAACAAAGCTTACTTTTGATCACGCACGATTAAACAACAGTTTCCTCAAATCGTTACTCAAGTGAATTGTACCTACTTTGAAAGAGATAGATAAGTACGGCTCCCTATTCAAATACATGAGGTGAAGTTGGTAAGACACATGTCGGCATGTTGAACAGGCTCTGCTGAATCGTTTAAAGTACAGAGCGACTCCAGTTAATGTTCATATTTTTAAGAAATTTACGTCTAAACTTTATTTGTGTAGTCGATTTTCAAAAAAATTGAACTCCACTTTTAGGTACTTTGCATGAGGTGAAGTGGGTAAGACACATGTCGGCATGTTAAACAGGCTCTGCTGAATCGTATAAGAGACAGAACGACTCCAGTTAATGTTCATATTTTTGAGATATTTGCGTCTGAAGATTCTATATGAAGTCGAATTTTTCAAAAAATTTAACTCCACTTTTAGGTATTTTCCAAGAGGTGAAGTGGGTAAGACACATGTCGGCATGTTGAACAGGCTCTGCTGAATCGTTTAAAGTACAGAGCGACTCCAGTTAATGTTCATATTTTTAAGATATTTACGTCTAAACTTTATATGTGTAGTCGATTTTCAAAAAAATTGAACTCCACTTTTAGGTACTTTGCATGAAGTGAAGTGGGTAAGACACATGTCGGCATGTTGAACAAGGCTCTGCTGAATCGTTTAAAAGACAGAGCGACTCCAGTTAATGTTCATATTTTTGATTTATTTACGTATAAACGTTGTTTCTGTAGTCGATTTTCCAAAAAATTGAACTCCTCTTCTAGGTACTTTGCATGAGGTGAAGTGGGTAAGACACATGTCGGCATGTTAAACAGGCTCTGCTGAATCGTTTAAGACACAGAGCGACTCCAGTTAATGTTCATATTTTTAAGATATTTACGTCTAAACTTTATTTGTGTAGTCGATTTTCAAAAAAATTGAACTCCTCTTTTAGGTACTTTGCATGAGGTGAAGGTGGTAAGACATATGTCGGCATGTGGAAGAGGCTCTGCTGAATCGTATAATTGACAGAGCGACTCCAGTTAATGTTCATATTTTTGAGATATTTGCGTCTGAAATTTCTATATGAAGTCGAATTTTTCAAAATTTTTAACTACACATTTAGGTACTTTGCAAGAGGTGAAGTGGGTGAGACACATGTCGGCATGTTGAACAGGCTCTGCTGAATCGTTTAAAGTACAGAGCGACTCCAGTTAATGTTCATATTTTTAAGATATTTACGTCTAAACTTTATTAATGTAGTCGATTTTCAAAAAAATTGAACTCCTCTTTTAGGTACTTTGCATGAGGTGAAGTGGGTAAGACACATGTCGGCATGTTGAACAGGCTCTGCTGAATCGTTTAAAAGACAGAGCGACTCCAGTTAATGTTCATAGTTTTGATTTATTTACGTATAAACGTTGTTTCTGTAGTCGATTTTCCAAAAAATTGAACTCCTCTTCTAGGTACTTTGCATGAGGTGAAGTGGGTAAGACACATGTCGGCATGTTAAACAGGCTCTGCTGAATCGTTTAAGACACAGAGCGACTCCAGTTAATGTTCATATTTTTAAGATATTTACGTCTAAACTTTATTTGTGTAGTCGATTTTCAAAAAAATTGAACTCCACTTTTAGGTACTTTGCATGAGGTGAAGTGGGTAAGACACATGTCGGCATGTTGAACAGGCTCTGCTGAATCGTATAAATGACAGAGCGACTCCAGTTAATGTTAATATTTTTGAGATATTTGCGTCTGAAGTTTCTATATGAAGTCGAATTTTTCAAAAAATTGAACTCCACTTTTAGGTACTTTGCATGAGGTGAAGTGGGTAAGACACATGTCGGCATGTTGAACAGGCTCTGCTGAATCGTTTAAAAGACAGAGCGACTCCAGTTAATGTTCATATTTTTGATTTATTTACGTATAAACTTTGTTTGTGTAGTCGATTTTCCAAAAAATTGAACTCCTCTTTTAGGTACTTCGCGTGAGGTGAAGTGGGTAAGACACATGTCGGCATGTTAAACATGATCTGCTGAATAGTTTAGGACACAGAGCGACTCCAGTTAATGTTCATATTTTTAAGATATTTACGTTTAAACTTTATGTGTGTAGTCGATTTTCCAAAAAATTGAACTCCTCTTTTAGGTACTTTACATGAGGTGAAGTTGGTAAGACACATGTCGGCATGTTAAACAGGCTCTGCTGAATCGTACAAGAGACAGAATGACTCCAGTTAATGTTCATATTTTTGAGATATTTGCGTCTGAAGATTCCATATAAAGTCGAATTTTTCAAAAAATTGAACTCCACTTTTAGGTACTTTGCATGAGGTGAAGTGGGTAAGACACATGTCGGCATGTTGAACAGGCTCTGCTGAATCGTTTAAAGTACAAAGAGACTCCAGTTAATGTACATATTTTTGAGATATTTGCATCTGAAATTTATATATGAAGTCGAATTTTTCAAAAAATTGAACTCCACATTTAGGTACTTTGCAAGAGGTGAAGTGGGTAAGACACATGTCGGCATGTTAAACAGGCTCTGCTGAATCGTTTAAGACACAGAGCGACTCCAGTTAATGTTCATATTTTTAAGATGTTTACGTCTAAACTTTATTTGTGTAGTCGATTTTCAAAAAATTGAACTCCACTTTTAGGTACTTTGCATGAGGTGAAGTGGGTAAGACATATGTCGGCATGTTGAACAGGCTCTGCTGAATCGTTTAAAGTACAAAGCGACTCCAGTTAATGTTCATATTTTTGATTTATTTACGTATAAACGTTGTTTCTGTAGTCGATTTTCCAAAAAATTGAACTCCTCTTCTAGGTACTTTGCATGAGGTGAAGTGGGTAAGACACATGTCGGCATGTTAAACAGGCTCTGCTGAATCGTTTTAAAGACAGAGCGACTCCAGTTAATGTTCATATTTTTGATTTATTTACGTATAAACGTTGTTTCTGTAGTCGATTTTCCAAAAAATTGAACTCCTCTTCTAGGTGCTTTGCATGAGGTGAAGTGGGTAAGACACATGTCGGCATGTTAAACAGGCTCTGCTGAATCGTTTAAGATACAGAGCGACTCCAGTTAATGTTCATATTTTTGAGATATTTGCGTCTGAAATTTCTATATGAAGTCGAATTTTTCAAAAAATTGAACTCCTCTTTTAGGTACTTTCCAAGAGGTGAAGTGGGTAAAACACATGTCGGCATGTTGAACAGGCTCTGCTGAATCGTTTAAAGTACAGAGCGACTCCAGTTAATGTTCATATTTTTAAGATGTTTACGTCTAAACTTTATTTGTGTAGTCGATTTTCAAAAAATTGAACTCCACTTTTAGGTACTTTGCATGAGGTGAAGTGGGTAAGACATATGTCGGCATGTTGAACAGGCTCTGCTGAATCGTTTAAAGTACAAAGCGACTCCAGTTAATGTTCATATTTTTGATTTATTTACGTATAAACGTTGTTTCTGTAGTCGATTTTCCAAAAAATTGAACTCCTCTTCTAGGTACTTTGCATGAGGTGAAGTGGGTAAGACACATGTCGGCATGTTAAACAGGCTCTGCTGAATCGTTTTAAAGACAGAGCGACTCCAGTTAATGTTCATATTTTTGATTTATTTACGTATAAACGTTGTTTCTGTAGTCGATTTTCCAAAAAATTGAACTCCTCTTCTAGGTGCTTTGCATGAGGTGAAGTGGGTAAGACACATGTCGGCATGTTAAACAGGCTCTGCTGAATCGTTTAAGATACAGAGCGACTCCAGTTAATGTTCATATTTTTGAGATATTTGCGTCTGAAATTTCTATATGAAGTCGAATTTTTCAAAAAATTGAACTCCTCTTTTAGGTACTTTCCAAGAGGTGAAGTGGGTAAAACACATGTCGGCATGTTGAACAGGCTCTGCTGAATCGTTTAAAGTACAGAGCGACTCCAGTTAATGTTCATATTTTTAAGATATTTACGTCTAAACTTTATTTGTGTAGTCGATTTTCAAAAAAATTGAACTCCTCTTTTAGGTACTTTGCATGAGGTAAAGGTGGTAAGACATATGTCGGCATGTTGAAGAGGCTCTGCTTAATCGTATAATTGACAGAGCGACTCCAGTTAATGTTCATATTTTTGAGATATTTGCGTCTGAAATTTCTATATGAAGTCGAATTTTTCAAAATTTTGAACTACACATTTAGGTACTTTGCAAGAAGTGAAGTGGGTGAGACACATGTCGGCATGTTGAACAGGCTCTGCTGAATCGTTTAAAAGACAGAGCGACTCCAGTTAATGTTCATAGTTTTGATTTAATTACGTATAAACGTTGTTTCTGTAGTCGATTTTCCAAAAAATTGAACTCCTCTTCTAGGTACTTTGCATGAGGTGAAGTGGGTAAGACACATGTCGGCATGTTAAACAGGCTCTGCTGAATCGTTTAAGACACAGAGCGACTCCAGTTAATGTTCATATTTTTAAGATATTTACGTCTAAACTTTATTTGTGTAGTCGATTTTCAAAAAAATTGAACTCCACTTTTAGGTACTTTGCATGAGGTGAAGTGGGTAAGACACATGTCGGCATGTTGAACAGGCTGTGCTGAATCGTACAAGAGACAGAATGACTCCAGTTAATGTTCATATTTTTGAGATATTTGCGTCTGAAGATTCCATATAAAGTCGAATTTTTCAAAAAATTGAACTCCACTTTTAGGTACTTTGCATGAGGTGAAGTGGGTAAGACACATGTCGGCATGTTGAACAGGCTCTGCTGAATCGTTTAAAGTACAAAGAGACTCCAGTTAATGTACATATTTTTGAGATATTTGCGTCTGAAATTTATATATAAAGTCGAATTTTTCAAAAAATTGAACTCCACATTTAGGTACTTTGCAAGAGGTGAAGTGGGTAAGACACATGTCGGCATGTTAAACAGGCTCTGCTGAATCGTTTAAGACACAGAGCGACTCCAGTTAATGTTCATATTTTTAAGATGTTTACGTCTAAACTTTATTTGTGTAGTCGATTTTCAAAAAATTGTACTCTACTTTTAGGTACTTTGCATAAGGTGAAGTGGGTAAGACATATGTCGGCATGTTGAACAGGCTCTGCTGAATCGTTTAAAGTACAAAGCGATTCCAGTTAATGTTCATATTTTTGATTTATTTACGTATAAACGTTGTTTCTGTAGTCGATTTTCCAAAAAATTGAACTCCTCTTCTAGGTACTTTGCATGAGGTGAAGTGGGTAAGACACATGTCGGCATGTTAAACAGGCTCTGCTGAATCGTTTAAAAGACAGAGCGACTCCAGTTAATGTTCATATTTTTGATTTATTTACGTATAAACGTTGTTTCTGTAGTCGATTTTCCAAAAAATTGAACTCCTCTTCTAGGTGCTTTGCATGAGGTGAAGTGGGTAAGACACATGTCGGCATGTTAAACAGGCTCTGCTGAATCGTTTAAGATACAGAGCGACTCCAGTTAATGTTCATATTTTTGAGATATTTGCGTCTGAAATTTCTATATGAAGTCGAATTTTTCAAATAATTGAACTCCTCTTTTAGGTACTTTCCAAGAGGTGAAGTGGGTAAAACACATGTCGGCATGTTGAACAGGCTCTGCTGAATCGTTTAAAGTACAGAGCGACTCCAGTTAATGTTCATATTTTTAAGATATTTACGTCTAAACTTTATTTGTGTAGTCGATTTTCAAAAAAATTGAACTCCTCTTTTAGGTACTTTGCATGAGGTGAAGGTGGTAAGACATATGTCGGCATGTTGAAGAGGCTCTGCTGAATCGTATAATTGACAGAGCGACTCCAGTTAATGTTCATATTTTTGAGATATTTGCGTCTGAAATTTCTATATGAAGTCGAATTTTTCAATAAATTGAACTCCACATTTAGGTACTTTGCAAGAGGTGAAGTGGGTTAGACACATGTCGGCATGTTGAACAGGCTCTGCTGAATCGTTTAAAGTACAGAGCGACTCCAGTTAATGTTCATATTTTAAAGATATTTACGTCTAAACTTTATTTGTGTATTCGATTTTCCAAAAAATTGAACTCCTCTTCTAGGTACTTTACATGAGGTGAAGTGGGTAAGACACATGTCGGCATGTTAAACAGGCTCTGCTGAATCGTTTAAGATACAGAGCAACTCCAGTTAATGTTCATATTTTTAAGATATTTACGTTTAAACTTTATTTGTGTAGTCGATTTCCCAAAAAATTGAACTCCACTTTTAGGTATTTTGCATGAGGTGAAGTGGGTAAGACACATTCCGGCATGTTAAACAGGCTCTGCTAAATCGTATAAGAGACAGAGCGACTCCAGTTAATGTTCATATTTTTGAGATATTTGCGTCTGAACTTTCTATATGAAGTCGAATTTTTCAAAAAATTAACTCCTCTTTTAGGTACTTTGCATGAGGTGAAGTTGGTAAGACACATGTCGGCATGTTAAACAGGCTCTGCTGAATCGTTTAAAAGACAGAGCGACTCCAGTTAATGTTCATATTTTTGATTTATTTACGTATTAACGTTGTTTCTAGTTAAATAAAGTTTAGACGTAAATATCTTAAAAATATGAACATTAACTGGAGTCGCTCTGTGTCTTAAACGATTCAGCAGAGCCTGTTTAACATGCCGACATGTGTCTTACCCACTTCACCTCATGCAAAGTACCTAAAAGAGAAGTTCAATTTTTTTGAAATACGACTACACAAATAAAGTTTAGATGTAAATATCTTAAAAATATGAACATTAACTGGAGTCGCTCTGTACTTTAAACGATTCAGTAGAGCCTGTTCAACATGCCGACATGTGTCTTACCCACTTCACCTCTTGCAACGTACCTAAAAGTAGAGTTCAATTTTTTGAAAAATTCGACTTCATATAGAAAATTCAGACGCAAATATCTCAAAAATATGAACATTAACTGGAGTCGCTCTGTCTCTTATACGATTCATTAGAGCCTGTTCAACATGCCGACATGTGTCTTACCCACTTCACCTCATGCAAAGTGCCTAAAAGAGAAGTTCAATTTTTTTGAAAATCGACTACACAAATAAAGTTTAGACGTAAATATCTTTAAAATATGAACATTAACTGGAGTCGCCCTGTCTTTTAAACGATTCATTAGAGCCTGTTCAACATGCCGACATGTGTCTTACCCACTTCACCTTTTGCAAAGTACCTAAAAGAGGAGTTCAATTTTTTTGAAAATCGACTACACAAATAAAGTTTAGACGTAAATATCTTAAAAATATGAACATTAACTGGAGTCGCTCTGTACTTTAAACGTTTCAGCAGAGCCTGTTCAACATGCCGACATGTGTCTTACCCACTTCATCTCTTGCTAAGTACCTAAATGTGGAGTTCAATTTTTTGAAAAATTCGACTTCATATAGAAACTTCA
Source organism: Coleophora flavipennella (assembly GCA_947284805.1). NCBI lineage: Eukaryota > Metazoa > Arthropoda > Insecta > Lepidoptera > Coleophoridae > Coleophora > Coleophora flavipennella. The sequence goes on from OX369253.1 coordinate 5,694,375, forward strand.
GACGCAAATATCTCAAAAATATGAACATTAACTGGAGTCGTTCTGTCTCTTATACGATTCCACAGAGCCTGTTTAACATGCCGACATGTGTCTTACCAACTTCACCTCATGCAAAGTACCTAAAAGAGGAGTTCAATTTTTTGGAAAATCGACTACACAAATAAAGTTTAAACGTAAATATCTTAAAAATATGAATATTAACTGGGGTCGCTCTGTGCCTTACACGATTCAGCAGATCATGTTTAACATGCCGACATGTGTCTTACCCACTTCACCTCATGCGAAGTACCTAAAAGAGGAGTTCAAGTTTTTGGAAAATCGACTACACAAACAAAGTTTAAACGTAAATAAATCAAAAATATGAACATTAACTGGAGACGCTCTGTCTCTTAAACGATTCAGCAGATCCTGTTCAACATGCCCACATGTATCTTACCCACTTCACCTCTTGCAAAGTACCTAAAAGTGGAGTTCAAATTTTTGAAAAATTCGACTTCATATAGAAACTTCAGACGCAAATATCTCAAAAATATGAAAATTAACTGGAGTCGCTCTGTCTCTCATACGATTAAGCAGAGCCTGTTTAACATGCCGACATGTGTCTTACCCACTTCACCTCATGCAAAGTACCTAAAAGAGGAGTTCAATTTTTTTGAAAATCGACTACACAAATAAAGTTTAGACGTAAATATCTTAAAAATATGAACATTAACTGGAGTTGCTCTGTACTTTAAACGATTCAGCAGAGCCTGTTCAACATGCCGACATGTGTCTCACCCACTTCACCCCTTGCAAAGTACCTAAATGTGTAGTTCAAAATTTTGAAAAATTCGTATTCATATAGAAATTTCAGACGCAAATATCTCAAAAATATGAACATTAACTGGAGTCGCTCTGTGTCTTAAACGATTCAGCAGAGCCTCTTCAACATGCCGACATATGTCTTACCAACTTCACCTCATGCAAAGTACCTAAAAGAGGAGTTAAATTTTTTGGAAAATCGACTACACAAATAAAGTTTAAACGTAAATATCTTAAAAATATGAACATTAACTGTAGTCGCTCTGTCAATTATACGATTCAGTAGAGCCTCTTCAACATGCCGACATATGTCTTACCCACTTCACCTCATGCAAAGTACCTAAAAGAGGAGTTCAATTTTTTGAAAATCGACTACACAAATAAAGTTTAGACGTAAATATCTTAAAAATATGAACATTAACTGGAGTCGCTCTGTACTTTAAACGATTCAGCAGAGCCTGTTCAACATGCCGACATGTGTCTTACCCACTTCACCTCTTGCAAAGTACCTAAATGTGGAGTTCAATTTTTTGATAAATTCGACTTCGTATAGAAATTTCAGACGCAAATATCTCAAAAATATGAACATTAACTGGAGTCGCTTTGTACTTTAAACGATTCAGCAGAGCCTGTTCAACATGCCGACATATGTCTTACCCACTTCACCTCATGCAAAGTACCTTAAAGTGGAGTTCAATTTTTTTGAAAATCGACTACACAAATAAAGTTTAGACGTAAATATCTTAAAAATATGAACATTAACTGGAGTCGCTCTGTGTCTTAAACGATTCAGCAGAGCCTGTTTAACATGCCGACATGTGTCTTACCCACTTCACCTCATGCAAAGTACATAGAAGAGGAGTTCAATTTTTTGGAAAATCGACTACAGAAACAACGTTTATACGTAAATAAATCAAAAATATGAACATTAACTGGAGTCGCTCTGTCTTTTAAACGATTCAGCTGAGCCTGTTTAACATGCCGACATGTGTCTTACCCACTTCACCTCATGCAAAGTACCAAAAATTGGAGTTCAATTTTTTTGAAAATCGACTACACATATAAAGTTTAGACGTAAATATCTTAAAAATATGAACATTAACTGGAGTCGCTCTGTACTTTAAACGATTCAGCAGAGCCTGTTCAACATGCCGATATGTGTCTTACCCACTACACCTCTTAGAAAGTACCTAAAAGTGTAGTTCAAAATTTTGAAAAATTCGACTTCATATAGAAATTTCAGACGCAAATATCTCAAAAATATGAACATTAACTGGAGTCGTTCTGTCTCTTATACGATTCAGCAGAGCCTGTTTAACATGCCGACATGTGTCTTACCAACTTCACCTCATGCAAAGTACCTAAAAGAGGAGTTAATTTTTTTGGAAAATCGACTACACAAATAAAGTTTAAACGTAAATATCTTAAAAATATGAACATTAACTGGAGTCGCTCTGTGTCTTAAACGATTCAGCAGATCATGTTTAACATGCCTACATGTGTCTTACCCACTTCACCTCATGCGAAGTACCTAAAAGAGGAGTTCAATTTTTTGGAAAATCGACTACACATATAAAGTTTAGACGTAAATATCTTAAAAATATGAACATTAACTGGAGTCTCTCTGTACTTTAAACGATTCAGCAGAGCCTGTTCAACATGCCGACATGTGTCTTACCTACTTCACCTCTTGCAAAGTACCTAAAAGTGGAGTTCAATTTTTTGAAAAATTCGACTTCATATAGAAACTTCAGACGCAAATATCTTAAAAATATGAACATTAACTGGAGTCGCTCTGTACTTTAAACGATTCAGCAGAGCCTGTTTAACATGCCGACATGTGTCTCACCCACTTCACCTCTTGCAAAGTACCTAAATGATTAGTTCAAAATTTTGAAAAATTCGACTTCATATAGAAATTTCAGACGCAAATATCTCAAAAATACGAACATTAACTGGAGTCGCTCTGTCAATTATACGATTCAGCAGAGCCTCTTCAACATGCCGACATATGTCTTACCAACTTCACCTCATGCAAAGTACCTAAAAGAGGAGTTCAATTTTTTTGAAAATCGACTACACAAATAAAGTTTAGACGTAAATATCTTAAAAATGTGAACATTAACTGGAGTCGCTCTGTACTTTAAACGATTCAGCAGAGCCTGTTCAACATGCCGACATGTGTCTTACCCACTTGACCTCTTGCAAAGTACCTAAATGTGGAGTTCAATTTTTTGAAAAATTCGACTTCATATATAAATTTCAGACGCAAATATCTCAAAAATATGAACATTAACTGGAGTCGCTTTGTACTTTAAACGATTCAGCAGAGCCTGTTCAACATGCCGATATGTGTCTTACCCACTTCACCTCTTAGAAAGTACCTAAAAGTGGAGTTCAATTTTTTGAAAAATTCGACTTCATATAGAATCTTCAGACGCAAATATCTCAAAAATATGAACATTAACTGGAGTCGTTCTGTCTCTTATACGATTCAGCAGAGCCTGTTTAACATGCCGACATGTGTCTTACCAACTTCACCTCATGCAAAGTACCTAAAAGAGGAGTTAATTTTTTTGGAAAATCGACTACACAAATAAAGTTTAAACGTAAATATCTTAAAAATATGAACATTAACTGGAGTCGCTCTGTGTCTTAAACGATTCAGCAGATCATGTTTAACATGCCTACATGTGTCTTACCCACTTCACCTCATGCGAAGTACCTAAAAGAGGAGTTCAATTTTTTGGAAAATCGACTACACATATAAAGTTTAGACGTAAATATCTTAAAAATATGAACATTAACTGGAGTCTCTCTGTACTTTAAACGATTCAGCAGAGCCTTTTGAACATGCCGACATGTGTCTTACCTACTTCACCTCTTGCAAAGTACCTAAAAGTGGAGTTCAATTTTTTGAAAAATTCGACTTCATATAGAAACTTCAGACGCAAATATCTTAAAAATATGAACATTAACTGGAGTCGCTCTGTACTTTAAACGATTCAGCAGAGCCTGTTTAACATGCCGACATGTGTCTCACCCACTTCACCTCTTGCAAAGTACCTAAATGATTAGTTCAAAATTTTGAAAAATTCGACTTCATATAGAAATTTCAGACGCAAATATCTCAAAAATACGAACATTGACTGGAGTCGCTCTGTCAATTATACGATTTAGCAGAGCCTCTTCAACATGCCGACATATGTCTTACCAACTTCACCTCATGCAAAGTACCTAAAAGAGGAGTTCAATTTTTTTGAAAATCGACTACACAAATAAAGTTTAGACGTAAATATCTTAAAAATGTGAACATTAACTGGAGTCGCTCTGTCTTTTAAACGATTCAGCAGAGCCTGTTCAACATGCCGACATGTGTCTTACCCACTTCACCTCATGCAAAGTACCTAAAAGAGGAGTTAAATTTTTTTGAAAATCGACTACATTAATAAAGTTTAGACGTAAATATCTTAAAAATATGAAAATTAACTGGAGTCGCTCTGTACTTTAAACGATTCAGCAGAGCCTGTTCAACATGCCGACATGTGTCTCACCCACTTCACCTCTTGCAAAGAACCTAAATGTGTAGTTCAAAATTTTGAAAAATTCGACTTCATATAGAAATTTCAGACGCAAATATCTCAAAAATATGAACATTAACTGGAGTCGCTCTGTCAATTATACGATTCAGCAGAGCCTCTTCCACATGCCGACATATGTCTTACCACCTTCACCTCATGCAAAGTACCTAAAAGAGGAGTTCAATTTTTTTGAAAATCGACTACACAAATAAAGTTTAGACGTAAATATCTTAAAAATATGAACATTAACTGGAGTCGCTCTGTGTCTTAAACGATTCAGCAGAGCCTGTTTAACATGCCGACATGTGTCTTACCCACTTCACCTCATGCAAAGTACCTAGAAGAGGAGTTCAATTTTTTGGAAAATCGACTACAGAAACAACGTTTATACGTAAATAAATCAAAAATATGAACATTAACTGGAGTCGCTCTGTCTTTTAAACGATTCAGCAGAGCCTTGTTCAACATGCCGACATGTGTCTTACCCACTTCACCTCATGCAAAGTACCTAAAAGTGGAGTTCAATTTTTTTGAAAATCGACTACACATATAAAGTTTAGACGTAAATATCTTAAAAATATGAACATTAACTGGAGTCGCTCTGTACTTTAAACGATTCAGCAGAGCCTGTTCAACATGCCGACATGTGTCTTACCCACTTCACCTCTTGGAAAATACCTAAAAGTGGAGTTCAATTTTTTGAAAAATTCGACTTCATATAGAATCTTCAGACGCAAATATCTCAAAAATATGAACATTAACTGGAGTCGTTCTGTCTCTTATACGATTCAGCAGAGCCTGTTTAACATGCCGACATGTGTCTTACCCACTTCACCTCATGCAAAGTACCTAAAAGTGGAGTTCAATTTTTTTGAAAATCGACTACACAAATAAAGTTTAGACGTAAATTTCTTAAAAATATGAACATTAACTGGAGTCGCTCTGTACTTTAAACGATTCAGCAGAGCCTGTTCAACATGCCGACATGTGTCTTACCAACTTCACCTCATGTATTTGAATAGGGAGCCGTACTTATCTATCTCTTTCAAAGTAGGTACAATTCACTTGAGTAACGATTTGAGGAAACTGTTGTTTAATCGTGCGTGATCAAAAGTAAGCTTTGTTTTCGTAGTGAAATCCTTTCGTTATTGCTTGATAGGTAGGTAGATACTTACGCTGGTATTCAGTTATCCACTTCACAATAATTCGTCTGTGCTGTGCGTTTGTTTATTTAGGTAGGTACCTCAGCTATATATTATAGATTGACTGAACTATTAATCAAGGTAGGATATGGACAAAGATGAAAAGAAAGGCTTTATGACAGTTGAAATTCTTTTATTTGTACGGTAGTGTCGATTATTGGTAAATTAAGTAAGATTAAGGGTGCTAACCCCCTTATAGTAAGGGCGTGTTCACAGCATACACAACAAAAAGGGGTCCGGCAAAGTGGGGTGCTATCTTCACTGCGGTTAGCTTTTATGACTCTTTTTGAGAGTGAGTGGTGCGCAAGCCGCAATGGGCTCGCAAGCGTGGACATGAGTTTTCTCCAGGTATCTCAGGAACTAAAACGGGGTATTCTGATTAGCAGTCTTTGTCACTTCCCACCCCCTCAACAAATTCTATACAAAAAAACACTTTAATCCGTTGCTCCGTTGCGACGCCGCCGACGTGCGCGAGCGTAGAAAACATTTGTCCCCAGATCCCTCGGGAACTATGTCATTTATACTTATTAGCAAATTTTATAATTTTCCACCTCATCTCTGTGCTAAAAATCACACCAATCCATATTTTTGTAGCGATTTTAAATAAATTAACAAAGAGTTCTTGAAAAAAAAAAAAGAGTATTGTTTTAGTTTCCTCAGGAACTGCATCGCGCTATGATAATTTCAAAGATAAAAAGTAGACTTTTTCCTTCCACAGGCTACCTGCATGCCAAATTTCATCAAGATTGGTAGATGTGTTGGAGTGTGAGGAGGTAACAAACAAACATATTTTCAAATTTATAATATTAACTAAGGATTTCTAAATCTTAATTAACATATAGAGCGTCGGTGGCATAACGGTAAGGGCCGCTACCTCCTGTCCGGGAGGCCGTGGTTCGAATCCTGCCACTTACCAATATCTATTTGAATATCGATTTCATATGTACGTTTATCCGACGCTCTTACGGTGAGGGAAAACATCGTAAGGAAACCTGCACACGCGTGCGAAGAAACTCGAAGCTTATGTGTGAAGTCAATCAACCCGCAATGGGCCCGCGTGATCGTCTAAGGCCTGATCGCTCTAACTTAGGGCAGGTCGAGCCCCTCGGTGGGGACGTATATGAACTGATATGATGAAATAACATATATTATCAAAAAACTAATTCAAATAATTATATCAGTCTAGTAATAAAATTTCCTAAAAATATTAATACGGGCCAAATCCTCGAGTCATATCAGCTCCCAAGGAGCCCATGTCGCACTTCTCGTTGTCGCGCTGGATGGCAATAGACAACCTTAGCAGCAAATAGGACCCGGAGCGGGCGTCACATCTCCTCTCTCGATGGCGACGGCCAATCTCCTTAATGAAGGCAAAGGCCTCTGAGGCTTCAGCAGCCGGTTGTCTCACAGACCAGCGGCATAAAGCAGTAGTTTGCCTCCAAGACCGAGTACTTATTATGCTTCTTTCTCGCCGCAAATTGAGCAACAGTACCGTACGGGTGAGGTGTGAGGCAGAAAAAGTGGAGTCCCAAAGCAGGCACGTTCCCCTCATCCATGGCACCTGTTTAAACCGTCCGGCCTTTTGCCATCAGATTGACTAAAGCCAGGCGGCTGCATCAAAGATGGAATATTCCATGTGACCGAGATCAGTGCCTTCCCAGTGGGGTCATTAAGGGCATGGTGATGTGGAAATCTTCACCAAACAACGACCGCAACTCAGTGCGTGATGGCCATTGCCTCCACCGTGGACCCGCAAATACATTGATGAGGTTCACCGATATTGCAGCCCAGGCGGAGAGCAACTGCCACACGCAAATAGTCGCCGTCAGAAGAGTTCCCATATCTGTGCCTCCTGATAAAATATACTAAACACGACATGTGTTTTTAACTGTTTTACACGATTGGAATCTGTAAAAAAATATCTATCAGTTCGTCTATGAAACACATCGCTACGTGCCATAGTTTCAGAGTTAGAGTTGTGTAAAGTAACGTATGCTGAAAAATACATAAAATAAATTCACTCAAAAGTATGAAATAATATTTTTATGTTTTAATACAACTTAAGCGCGTTTTATTATCCCTGCAGCGCCATCTATTGACATTCTACTGCAATGATTATAATGTGTGGTATGTGTAGCTAATATGGGGAAAAAGTACTCCATTGTTATTATTGTGAGTTCGTAGTTCTAATTTCCCACGGGACCTCTATAGTTTTCCGGGATAAAAAATACCCAACTATGCCATGATGGTCAAAAGTTTTGACTCAAAACACCCCATTTCAATGTAAAAGTTTCATATTGTTACGTTGAGCCATTCTAAAGATACTATTTTTTTGCATTCCTGCAGGAACCCTTAATTTTTTTGGGATTTACTATGTCCCAGTTTAAGTTCGCGATATAGGGAGGGTATCAACGTGTAAAATTTAATTTTAATAATTCAAGCAACATTTGCGTGGTGAGCCATTCTATTAATGAATACTTTTGATTTTCCCACGGGAGCTTTTGAACTTTCCGGGATAAAAAGTATCCTATATGTTAACCCGGGGTATAAGGAACCACCATACAAAATTTCATCAAAATTGGCCTGGTAGTTTTTGCGTGATGCGCGAACATACAGACAGACAGACAGACAGACAAAAATTCTAAAATTTGTTGTTTTGGCCTCTGTATCGTTAGTAATGTCCACCACAGTTTTTATTTTCCAAAAATATTTCATGTACAGACACGGCCCCGTTACAGTTTTATTATTTTATAGATTAATTTTTCTCTGGCATCAGGTTGTGCTCGCTGTAACCTATTACCTTAATTCATTTGATAAGAATCATAAATAAACAGTGGTTCAACAGTTCTGTTCAAATTATTAGGAAAATTACAAGTTTTCCCAAATACAAGTTCGAATGGTGTATATTTTGTCTCTGAATGTACTGTACTGTTATACGAAAAACACCAGTATGGTAACCAAGGGCTCCAATTCGATCTATTTTTCTCACATTGTATCAAGGAATGCTCCTAAAGTTTTATGTGTATTTTCAAGTGAACCTAAAGTTTGATGGTGATAGGCTGTTGAATTAAGTTTCTTAATTTTTAATAAATTACACACTTCTGTCATTACTGATGACATAAATTCTGTTCCTCTGTCTGTTAGTATTTCAGTTGGGATACCGTATCGTAACAAAAATTTACTAACAAAAGTTTGTGCTACTGTGATTGTATCCTTAGTTTGCAATGGGTAAGCCTCTACATATTTACTTAAGTCACATTGTAGTGTTAAGACGTACTTATTGTTATGGTCGTCTTCATCTATTGGTCTCATAATGTCTAAGCTAACTCTTTCGAAAGCTGACGTTTCTGTGGACGTTAAAGTCATAGGCTCTTTTACTTGTCTATTTGAGTACCTACTTATGTACTTGACATTGTTTGCAATTTTTAACAAATTCAATAACATCGTTACTTATATTTCCGTATGTTATTGAACATTCTATTCACACCTGCATGACCACTTGTGTGTGGGCTAGAGATGAAAATCATTTAGTATCACTCTCCTATCATCGAGATTTGCAATCTTCTGAAAATTTTTTGTTATCAAGAATCGCAGGATAACTATTTTAAGCTTCTTATCTACTCGCACGAGATTTTTCATATAGATTTTTATCTTTTTATTTTTAACTATTATTAATTATGCAATATTTAACCTACGACAGAAGGTCTCTAAGTCTCTCGCTAACACCTCTGGGGTAGATAACGATCGAGTACTCAGAAATATTGCTGCCTTTTGAGGCACAAATACATGATAACCAGCATTAGAAATGTTTTATTTACCTTATTTCTCGTATAACTTTCTATTTTTGCACAAAATATTAGTTCTGTCAAATCTTTTGATTTTTGAGCAACTCCACTGCCACAGGTGGTAGGGGAGAGGGGGGCAAGACGGGGTGGCGGGCAAGACGGGGCAACGGCTTTATACGGCGTGACAATTGACCAATCAGAATCCTGATAGTGTGTGACAACGCGCCACCATGATGCCAATCAGTTAGCACAGAGGCCGCGTAGAAACACTGTGATATTTGTTTAGTAATTGAAAAAAACTGTATTTTGTCAAATCTCTTGTCATTTTTGCATTTCATTTGATTTGTGTTAGTGATCTAAACATTGCCATTACAGATACGGAGTTTTTTTCAAATGTGCGAAGATTCACGAAAACAGGCAAGTAGTTACTTGTTTCCATGTGGAGTATTGCTTTTTGTTTAATAAGTTATTAAAGTTCGTAAGTCATGCAGAGGCAAGATGGGGTATAGGTAAGTGTAGTAATAAAAGAAGAAAATTACCGACGCTAAATCGTCATCGTCAGAAAACACCGACAGTGGACCCGAAAATACGCCGTCTTTATTGTAAAGGCGCTATTTAGAGTCTACAGACGGATGGGTGGCATGAGCTGTGTGTAAAAAATGGGCGCACTGTAGTTATGCTCGTGTCGACGATGAAGACGAAGACACGGTATTCAGATGTGAATTTTGCCAGCCATCATATATTTACGACTTTTCACGTAATGATACTCATTATATTTATAAAATTTATCTTGAAATTATGTAATAAGTACCATCGCCCCATCTTGCCCCTTATAGGTGCCCCATCTTACCCTACTCAGGGGGCAAGATGGGTATATGGAAGTTATTACACATTTTTATATTTTTATACATAATTATCAAACAAGAGTTCCTAATAATTGTTGAAATTGAAAGACTACTTATTGTAGTGTGCACGATGGATACTTAAAAACGTAAAGTTTATTTTATTGATTATAAATTTTGTGTATAAATTTGTTGCGATACGTTTTCATTTTTGAGTTGTTATATGTACATAGATATAGATAGTTAAGTTGTAGTTTTAAGTTATCCTGTTTTATAAGCCTTTTGTATTTTTTCTCAATAAATGTGTTTTATAACTGTGTTTTGCTTGGGGAGGCTTAGAGGGAGGTCTAGGAAATTAGTTTGGTAAAGGTAGCGAGATGGAAGCCTGGTAGAACCCCTGAGGAGAGGTAAAAGGTTTTTTGGTAAGCAGTGAGCTGCCTCCGCGACCGTTATTTCAAAACGGCGCTGAAATTGGTCGGAGGCGGCTCTCTGTACGGTATAGCTCCAAAGTAAGTGCACCCATCTTCCGTCTCGCTTCCTCCTATGGCGCCATCCCGCTCTGGAAATTTAATATAAATATAGCGTAGGCGTCATAGCGCGTATTCCTGTATTCCACTGGAACCTGCCGGAAGATGTGAGGAGACTGCTGACGGCAAAGAATGCGGCCACCCGCGCTTACGACAGTTTTCCCAGCGCCGAAAACCGCACTCGCATGCGAGCTTTACAGAGGGACGTAAAGCAGACCATGATAGAGCTGCGGTCGAATCCTGGGATAACCTTCTTGGGGGAATCGCCCCCTCCCATCTCGCGTACTGGAAGCTGGCGAGAACCCTCAAGAAGGACTGCGAATCCCCGATGCCCCCTCTCAAACGCCCCAACCAACCAGATGCGGTTGACGACACCGAGAAGGCCGAATGCCTGGCCGACAGCCTAGAGGCCCAATGCTCCCCCAGCACCCTCCCTGCCGACCCCTCCCACCTGCGCGAGGTGGATGAGGAGGTCGACATGCGAGCCACCATCCCCCCGACCGACCCTCTCCCCCCAGTTACACCCCATGAGGTAGAGACGGCCATTAGGAAACTCAAACCCCGAAAAGCCCCCGGCTCTGACGGCATCACCAACAGAGTCCTCAAATGCTTGTCCCCCAACCTCATTTTACTCCTGGATAGCATATTCAATGCAGCCATGGAAAACTGCTCCTTTCTCGACGCGTGGAAAGGTGCAGATGTAATAGGTTTTAGGAAACCTAACAAACCCCCCTCAGAACCCTCCAGCTATAGAACCATTAGCCTGCTCAAGGCTCTTGGCAAGCTATACGAGCGTATCCTTTTAGCCCGACTTAACGACGTAGTGCAGTCCAAAAACCTTCTCCCCAACGAGAAGTTTGGCTTCAGAGCCAAACACTCGTGCGTCCAACAGGTGCACCGCCTAACGGAGCACATAATAAGCGGCTTCGCCCGCAAACAGTATACAGGAGCCCTCTTCTTTGATGTAGCGAAAGCCTTCGATAAAGTCTGGCACAACGGCTTGATATACAAGCTTTATCAGCTGGGACTGCCAGACCGGCTCGTACTCATCCTACGAGACTTTCTCAGGGATCGGAGCTTTCGCTACCGCCTAGAAGGAGTCTTCTCTTCCCCCCGACCCATCAGAGCGGGAGTCCCCCAAGGCTCCGTACTTGCCCCTACGCTCTTCTCGCTTTACATCAGCGACATGCCCCGATTCCCCAGTGTCAATCTCGCGCTTTTCGCAGATGACACCGCGCTTTATCTGTCCAGCCGATCCGCGACTCTTATAGTCAAAAGCCTCCAATCCTCAGCCCAAGTCTTAGGAGACTGGTTTAGGAAATGGAGGATCGAGGTAAACCCACAGAAGAGCGCAGCGATTCTGTTTACCTTCAAACGACTCAGTTCGATCACTAACCCCATCGACCGCAACATCACTATGTTCGGTAGCCCTATCCCTTGGGAACGCTCGGTTAAGTATCTGGGGGTAACCCTAGATAGTCAACTGACGTTCAAGGATCACATAGAACGAGTTCGTAACAAAGCCGCGTTTGTACTAGGCCGTCTCTACCCCATGACCAACAAGCGGAGTAAACTGTCCCTTAGAAATAAGGTGACACTTTACAAAACTTGCATCCGCCCCATCCTCACCTATGCCGGTGTAGCTTTTGCTCACACCCGTCCTCGCCTCATCCGCCGACTTCAGCTTATCCAAAATCGCTTCATGCGTAGAGCCACGGGCTGCCCGTGGTTTCTACGTAATGAAAATCTCCATTGCGATTTAGAGCTCCCCACCATAGCTCAATACCTGAAGCAGGCTTCCATCCGATACTTTAAGTCTGCCGAACACCACCCCAACCCGCTACTCGTAAACGCCGCCGTTTACGAGCTACCCGCGAACCCCATTCGCGTAATCCGACGCCCCAGACATGTACTCACTGACCCTGACGACCCGACCACGCTAACCGTAGCTGCCCTGACCCCGCCCCCTAACCCACAGAGAAACACTGCACCGACATTCTGCCCTCGCCGGCGAGGGCGGCGTCCCCCCGCTTCTGGCGCTTACCAGCGCTACCGGCATATACCAGGCCGCTTCTCTCCGATCCTCCCACGTCCAAGCAACGACCTAAGCCGAGGTCCGTGCCCACCTGGGCGCCCTTAGGCAGTTGCATCTTTTTGCTTTGCACTAGGTTGAGTGCCTTCCGTACTCGCCTCCCCTGCCCGGTGAAGTTGTAAAGGCCCCAATGGCCAACAAAACAACAAGCTTGTCCTTTCGAAAAAAAAAATAAAAAAAAAATAGAGCGTATTCATTCAAATTCAACATTTTCGACAAGCCACCGAGTAACACCGAGTGACCTCCCTCGAGCTCCCATAAGCAAATCAACCACTGAAATTGTTCAAGACTGAAGATATCACGGCTGTTTTCCTTGTCTCTACAACCTCCGCGTCGCCCTGCATTTCCTGTACCATCATCGAAGGGGATCAGCAACAGTATGGATGTTCAGCTAAAGCCTATCTCTTACCAAAAACATACGCGGACTGCCAAATCCATGGACCCTATTGTACAGTTGAGCCAAATTTTGTCGTTAAATCGACATGCAAATGAATAAAACATTGGTTGACAAATGGACAAATGTCAGTTAGACAAAGTAGATATCTCGCCTTTTTCTTCTGTACTGCGGCGTGTTGTGATAGGTACTAAACAAAGATACCGCTATACTAATCATGTATAGTTATCTCTTACTAGCAGATCATTCGATACTGTCTGTTAAGGTCAGACCGCACTACGCGGCAGCGGAGCGACGCGACACGACGCGACGCGACGCGGCCCATTTCAGTATACCGCACTATAACTGCAGCGGCGCGACAAATTTTGCCTGTCAGTAGTTCAGCAGCGTTCGAGCAAGATGGAAGAAAGAAGAAGAAACTGATATGGATGATATTTTAATAGTTTCTTTGCTATGTGAGGAAGAAGGAAAGTTCGAGTAAGAGCAAGCAAAAATGAAGCGAAGAATTAGGGTGCATGGCATTCCAAAATCATGATGTGAAAAAGGAGAATATCTCGCACTTTTACCACGGCTTAAACATGAATGATTTTCATGTACAAATTTAAAAATTATAATTCAAAAAAACTCATCAATTTTGAAATATTTTTTTTTACGTCCAGAATTTGCGGTCAATTTGAAACTTTATCTGTCAGATGAAAAAGCATCTAAAACCGCCTTTTTCACTGCAATTGCATCAGATGTTTCTATACCTCTAACGATTGAGTTTTCTCGGAGCCAGGGCACAAATAAGGTTCATTCTAATCATTTTTATTCCTGGCCAACGGTGTGAGAATTAATGATTTCGAAAGTTTATAGATCAAAAAACGATTTAAATAATTTTGAACGCAAAATAATCTGCCAACTGGGCCTTAGGCTTGTCTCTGTTTTCAACTTAAAGCTATGATTGCTTCGAGATTAGCATTCGATGTATTTATTGAATACCATTATGTCATTCGAACTTAAGATTACATCCTTATATGGTCAATAAAAAATCACACGGTTCAACAGACATTTTTATTCAAAAGTATTAACTACGTAAATAAGTATATTAGTTGATTATTCGTAGCGCAGAAACTGATATTAAAATTAACGTACGTTTTTGACTTTCGTAAATCATTAACCAATTCATTTAATGACAAACATTCGATATTAATTTTACGAACAAAAACTCAGTAGACTTTTACTTGTATAAATCTGTATTCATTTACAATATCCAAGCACAAATATTGAAACTTCCGTCGACTGATCTCATCGTAGACTGAATACCAACCGCTCAGTCCGTGAGCAGCAAACCTTGAGAGAGGTAGGGGTGTGGAAGATCCCACTCCTACCCAGAGCTGAGCTGATCACCAGCGCGTGACGGCCGATAATAGTGAGCAGGGTTGCCAATATAAAATTTGATTTTTCAACTTAAACAATAAATCACGACATTAATAACATTTGTTAGCGACTTCCTTTTGCGGTCTGCTGATAACATTGTTTTTGAGGTAATTAGTACAATGTATAGGCTAATAATTGTTAATAATTGCTAATAATTGTTTGGAGACCAAACAATAATCCTTCTTTCATCATCATTATCATGACCATCATCACTCACTCAAACAAAGCACACATCACACATAGAATAACCGAATGTCATTATGGTCAATGTTTTGGTTTTACTTTTTGACTTAATGTAACACAAAAACCATGAGGTCATCGCTACCTAAGCACATTCACTCTACAGCAACGTTTATAAATAACTCGCAAAAAAAATAGCTTCAACCAAACACGCTTTATGAGTGAGAGCTGCATCGCACATTGTGACCGATAACAGGTACTCAACCTTATGCCCATTGGTTTTGTTCATGGTTACACAATACGAAAAGTGTATATCAAGATGGCGGGGCGAATAGCCTTCATAGGTAATGACTAATGACTCATCTAGTTAATGCTTGACTCAACGTATGCTACATTAGTATGTTAGCAATTTGTTGTTAACAAAAAGATATTTTAAAAATAAGAAATTGTCCTATGACCATGAGTCTCATGGTTTGACCCCTATGGCAGCAATGATTGGCTTAAAAAATGATACGCTGATAAATGCTAATAGTCCCTTTATTCTCAATAGATTACATGTTTGGTTAACAATCTAACGATAACAAGTGAAGATCCTTTTTGGTCAAATGAGTGCAAAATTCAGCGTACATGGTACTATTTGATTTAATGGCGTCCAAAAAGTGAAACAAGGCATGATTGATAAAAAAGTAATGTATTGGATTTTGAATACTGAAGTTCCGTTGCTGTCTCACTTTTAAAACTGTCAACGGCACTGAAACAGACGCAGTATGTACTAACTGGTACAGACACATATCAATAACACAATAGGCTATAGTTCTACTTACACCATAATCACCATGCACTACAATTGGACCGGGTAAAGGCTGCTTGGTCTGTATCACTTCCATTAAATTTTGCTGGTCCTGCCTATTGACAGCTAGCAGAAACTCAAGGAACGATTGTGGATCCGTAACACCATTTTCTGGCCATTTTAAGTATTTGAAGTGATGTATTGTCCTTGATTTTTCGGTCTGTTTGTGATTAACAGTCAACGTTGTACTGGTTGGTGTACTGGGGTACGAACCTGATGCTTTCTGTTTTGATTATAAATTCTCTCAATATAATATGATCTTGACTCGTAGGGAAGTACTGAAGGCCTGATGGTTCTGATGGTTCTGATGATCCTGATGGTTTTGACTTAGTTCCATTAAACATCACAATCACCCGAGAGTTCTCTTGCCAGCACATACTCCAGAAATCGTCGAAAGTGTTGACCATTGGCTGCTGCGTTGCGATGAATTTACAAGTGAAGTCGTGCCCCCTCACATAATTTGCGTTGATGTAGTCTGAATCATGGAAGGATTTCAAAACCACTCGAGAAATGTCCCAGCATGGATAATCCAAGTTACGATTCTTCTTCTTGTTTTGAGGCAGTTGAAAGTTGTCAGTAGTGCCTTCGATTGGCGTTTTGATGACAAGTTCTTCAACAGGGTATTGTCGCCCTTTTTGAAGAAAAGCACGACCACACTTCTGTGCCATGCCTTAGGCGTTTGTCCCTCAAATATAACGGAATTAAATAACTTCTGAAGAGCTTTTAGTACCGGTGTTCCACCTGCTTTCAGAAGTTCAGCCGTAATTCCATCATCACCCGGTGCCTAATTGTTTTTAAGCTGTTTAAGAGCCATTCTAATCTCGAACAGTCAGTCAGTGTGGTCGTGTACAATTGTCCGTAGAACTTCTCAACTTCTTCCAGCAACTCAGTCTTAGACGATATGATCCTGCCGTCCTCAGTCTTCAGCTTGGTCAGTTGGCTTTGACCAACAGACAGATCTCTAGCGAACACTTTTGAGCCTTTGTTGTTCTCAATCGCCTCTTTAATACAATTTGTATTAAAGTGGCGCAAATCGCGAGTTAGAGACTTAGAGATCTGCCTGTTTAATTGCCGATACTGAGTAGCGTCTTCAGAGGACTGCAAAACCAATCTGCGTCTTTCTTCGATGAGGTTGCTGGTGAAGTCAGAGATTTTTTTGGTTCTGTTTGAATGGCGAGTTTTGAAAATCTTAGACCCGACCGTTTGAACAATTTCCACGAACCTGTCGTTATAATCGTCCACATTCTCGCAGTCTCCTAGGCATTCGAAGCGATTGTGCAACTCGAGCTGAAAGTTTTCGGGGTTTTGGAGCTGGATGGGCGCTGGTCGGAGTGTGGACTTCATCAGTCGACATCTTTCTAGCTTGTCTTTAGATTCAATGTGCCTCTTACCATTCGGTGATCGCTTCCTGTTTTGACTGAGTTGATCACAGAGACATCATTGAATATTTGCTTTCTTGTCGACAAGATGAAGTCGATCTCGTTCTTCGTTACGCCATTGGGATGCAACCATGTCCACTTTCGCTGTTTAGGCTTTTTGGAGTAGGAGTGCATCATAAAGAGAACATAATTAATAAACTTAAATATCTAACAAGACTTTTACGAGCGCTTTTACAATTATTCAGTGAAAAACATACTCATAAATATAGTTCAAAAAGGCAGAGTATTTTTGTGGGTAAAAACTGGAGTTCTACGCCGACTCCCACTTATTGGGCGAGTTGGCATATTGCCAATTTACGTATATTCAAAGTTTCAACGCAAGTTAATAACTATGATCTAATTAGTCACAATATGCCATAAAATGAAAAACAATTGACACATTTCAATTGCTTTGACTATATTCGGTAATGAAACGGTCGTGGTTTTCCTGTTTTTCTAATTCTCATCAAATGCCTACACCATATAAATTATAAATCATAAATAATTCCATTATTTTAAACTTCTATAACTTAAGAAAATGATACATTGATCGTTATATTTCAGCTGTAACTGTACGGAAAAAAAATGTTCAAAATTTTGATTCTATTTTCAAAAAGCTATATACTCTACATAGTTCATTCGTATGATATTCACTTTTGACACTCCCGTAGTAAACAATTCGTTCACCTAGTAAATTCACTTTCATTATAATTACATGGTAACTTCAAACGTTACATCATGAGAGTTATCAATTTGTTGTGACGTCGTCGACTTGGCTGCTGATTTTCTGGCAAGTCCACTAACTTTTTAGATCAAAATTTCTTCTATTAAAATGGATCTGAAAAGATTCCATACTTGAATATCTTGCAGTGTCGCGCCGATTGCTATCCCGCACTACGCGCAGCGGAACTACGTGACGCGCCACGGCGCGTCATATTTGCTATGTTGGGTAACTTTGTCGCGCAGTGCCGTGGCGCGTAGTTCCGCTGCCGAGTAGTGTGTTCTATCTATCTCATATAATTTCATACAAAGAATATTTGGCCGCGACGCGTCGCGTAGTTACGCCTAGTGCGGTCTCACATTAAATGTCATTGTTTATATTGTTTATATCAATTTTAGGAGGGTAGGAGGTACCCGATCTAGTTACAACACCTCCGTGTATTTTTGCGTTTTATAAATAGTTTTTGATTAATTTGTATACATATATTTAATTTTTCGTGTACCCTGGGCGCCGCTACTGGTCTGCACGTGTTATTCTGTGGCAATTCAGAAAATTTCTTGATTTTTTGGGAATAGTCGATTTCGTCTTTTTGTGTGTCGACATCAGCAGCTTTCGTCGAGTTTGATTGGTTATTAAGTGCTACAGCGATTTGTTTTCCAAAATCTTGAGATGGTGTAATGCGGGTGATGTGTCTGTGGTGAATAAAGTGGAAAATTAAAGGAATAATAATACAAAGTAATATGTTTACTTCACTTTCCCATGAACAGCGCCATCTATTGATGCGCGTTGACACCCTTTCTTCATACATCGACAAGTAGCACTATTGCTGACGGCGCGGGCGCAGAAGTAAGATCTTGTGCGTGCGGCTCGCGGTTTCGTCGCTTTTCTACAGAGGGCGGGGCGTGTTCCTGTTTTTGTTCAGCGGGCGCTGACAGTTCTCTTTTAGTTATATGTTACCTTTATGTTACTGCTAATTTATATACACACTGACTTAAGCGTGCAATATTCTATTATAGTATTATTATTATTATTTAATTCTTGTTTAGTTATACCAGCAGTAGATTTTACTTACACCTGACTTTATACTATTATTGTTGTATAAATGCATTGACGTGATTTTATTTTATTGTAAGTTATTTGACTGGTTTGTTTCCTGTTTTCTCCAAAGATTAGAATTATTTATTGATTACTTCTGGTACATATTAAAAACGCTTTTAATCTTGTTATATTGAAATAATTTTTGGTATACAGTTTTTTTTTAATTGATAAATTTTGATTGATTGTTATTTCGATTTCATTGTTTTTTTTCTCGTTTTTTTTTTGTTTTTTTTTTGTATAATTTATTGTTACTGCCTTTTATTATTTTGTGCCATTTGTAGATGTTTAATCTATTTTGATTGTGATGTCTTCCCTGTTGAAATGTCCCCACTGCCTCGAGTCTACACGAATGTTTTCGGTCCACGGATTAAAAGTGCATATAGGCCGCATGCACAAAAATTCCACATCGTCGCAGTTTTTCCCTGTCGGTTCGGATACACTGTCAAGTCAGCCTCTCTCAGCAACTCCCTCTCAACAACCTTGCCACGGGAGTCTGGGTAAGCTCGCGGAATTAAAGCGTGGCGTTCCGGTCCTGCGACACATACCTAAGGGTGCGCGTAACCAAGCAGCCGGTAGGCTCTGTGAAATAATTGATGTTTGTGTTACTAACAATGGAGTGGATGACTGGAGCTCACTTCTTTGCTTTGCTTACGCTGCTTTTAGGGTCCCGGCGAATGAACTGCCTGGTAACATGACGTCGAAGGTAAAAGCGAATGTTTTGTCTACCGCAACCAGTAATTATGACGATTTGGGCAATGCGAAGAAGGTGTCTGGGTCCCGCTCCATTAAAAAGGCTGTGGAGTCAAAAGTTTTCGAGGGGGACTTAAGGGGGGCTGTGCGCCTACTTATGTCAGATGATAGCTTTGCACAACATGACCCCGAAACACTGGCTGCTCTGAAGCTGAAGCACCCGGCCCCTTCGCGTGTTCTTAGTTTTCCACCGGATCCGGATCCCACTTTTACTCCGGTTTCAGTCAATATAGAGGACGTGGAGGCGGTACTGAATTCCTTTTACAGTGGTTCGGCGGCTGGTCTCGACGGGATGCGTCCGGGACACCTTAAAGAGCTTACATCTATATCTGCAGGGGAGATCGGTAAACGCCTCTTGGGTTGTTTGACTAGACTCACGAATTTCTTACTCAGCGGCCAGCTGAACCCATTGGTGTGCCCGTATCTATATGGCGCCTCGCTTTTCGCACTGGCTAAAAAGGATGGTGGTTTGAGGCCTATCGCTATCGGTAGTGTCTTCCGCCGACTCACCGCAAAATTAGCTTGTCGCGCCGTGAAGGATGACTTGGCCGAGTATTTGCAGCCGCACCAAGTGGGGTTTGGTACTCTTCTGGGTTGTGAGGCAGCCATCCACTCCACTAGAGCGTTTGTGATGAATCCAGAGAATGCAGGCCACATTCTGTTAAAGCTCGACATTTGAAACGTCTTTAACACGGTCGAGAGGGATGTTCTTCTGAGTGAGGTTCAGGACAAAATCCCTTCTCTCTTTCCTTTTCTTCATCAGGTTTATAAACTGCCTTCAAATCTCTTTATAAACAACGAGTGTATACTTTCGCAGGTGGGAGCCCAGCAGGGGGATCCACTAGGGCCACTTATCTTTAGCCTGGCCATTCACAAGGCGATTCTCGAATCTCGAGGTAAAGTCACCACTGAATGTGTAGTACCTCGACGATGGAACCATTGGCGGTAGTCCGGAGGAAGTGTTCCAGGATCTGCAGGTCCTCATTCCTCGTTTAAAAAACCTTGGCCTTGAAGTGAATTCCTCGAAATGTGAATTCTTCCCCTGTAGTGCTGAGGCTCGTACACACTTGAGCCGCTTCACCTCTCTTCTACCTGGCCTCAAGGAACTTTCTTCTTCCAATTTACAACTGTTAGGATCTCCTATTTTTCTTGATGCCGTTCCCGAGGCAATCTCTTCTCGAACCCAGTTTCTCCTGAACGCTGGGGAACGTTTAAAACACCTTTCGGCCCACGTTGCGATTGTTTTGCTGCGTATGTGCTTCGCTCTCCCTAAAATCACCTACCTGCTGCGCACCACCCCCACATGGCGCTGCTTGGAGGAAGTGTCTTCCTTTGACGCTACCCTGAAATCGGTGGTTGAGTCTGTCCTCAATGTCTCCCTGGAGGAGCCCCAATGGAATCAGGCGACTCTTCCAGTGCGGTTTGGGCGTCTGGGGATACGGCGTGCGCGGGATGTGGGCCTGCCGGCATTTCTGGTATCTGCGCATGGGGTTGCAAACCTTGTCACTGCTATTCTTCCAACCGAAGGTGACGGGGTGAGCTTGCCTTTTGTGTCGGATGCCATTAATGCTTGGCGGGCTCTCAGTGTGGGTGAGTCGATTCCGGAGGCTGCGCATGTACAGCGGGCGTAGGATGAGGTTCCGGTGATAAGGACTTTGGAACTCCTGCTTGAGGATGCTTCGGGAGCAGACAAGGCCAGACTTCTGGCGGTGTCGCAACCTGAGTCCGGGGCGTGGTTGTTCGCACTGCCTTCGCCTCACCTGGGCACTTTAATGGACGACTGTTCTTTGCGAGTGGCGGTGGCTCTGCGTCTAGGCTGCAAGGTGTGTGAACCTCACATATGCACCTGCGGCTCTATAGTGGGGGCCGATGGCCACCATGCTCTGAGCTGTCGTCGTTGCACAGGTAGATTCCCGCGGCACCATGCCCTGAACGACATCATCCGCAGAGCACTCGTTTCGGCCAACGTGCCTTGTTTGCTGGAGCCGCCGGGTCTGTGCAGGTCTGACGGCAAGAGACCGGACGGTTTGACTCTTGTGCCCTGGAAGAACGGCAAGTGCCTAATATGGGACGCAACGTGCGTCAGCACGGTCGCCGCCAGCCACCTGAGTCGGACCGTCCGGTTGCCGTCGGCGGCGGCAGAGGACGCTGCGCAGAAGAAGAGGCAAAATTACGCTGCGTTAGCCCCTCACTACTTTTTTATACCTTTTGCCGTGGAGACTATGGGCAGTTGGGGGACAGATGCGAAGCAGTTCGTTGTTGATTTGGGGAGAAGGATGAATGATATTAGCGGGGACTCCCGCTCCGGTTCGTTCCTGGTGCAAAGGTTGGCCATTGCCATTCAGCGGGGTAACGCAGCTGGTGTAATGGGCACCTTTGCGCCGGGTTCGGTAAGGGGCGGGTTATTTATTGACTGATTTGTTAGTTTTTATTTGACTTTTGACATGTTATTTAATTATTATTTTAATTGAATGATGTAATTTGTATAAATAATTTAAAAAAAAAAAAAATATTACTTAATTAATTAAATTAAATAAACCAAGTTTCAGGCTTGTATGTATTATCGTTTTTACGATAGAGCTAAATAAAAAATCCTTCTGAAGACCTATAAAAAAAATTTAAACATAAATTTTATGGTTTAATTGGTAATAATTTTAAGTATAAAAATAGCAACATTGTATTATGTTACATGTTACACTAACTAAATTGTAATATTTTGTTATGACAACTCTAAAAATCTCTTCTGTTTCGTCTTCATGGCGGTCATATAAACGTAGTTTATTATATTCTCTTTGGTCAGTGCCAGTGACTTATATGTGTATATATTACTGGGTCAGTGCGCATATTTTATAGAAATTCAGTTTGTTCCTTTATATAAACTATTTTCATACATTTATTTAAGCTCATTGTTTGTCTCTAACATGAGTTTGTGGTCCTTCGACAAGTGAAAAACCTGTGAGTAACGTTTTTCGCGAGTTTTCCGTCGTGCGTGTCGTCTGCTGGTGGGTGTGGTTGACTCGTGTGAGTCGCCGCCTTTTGCCGTATTTTATGCTGTATGCTTGGATGTATCTGGCCGGCAACTTCGTCCTTTACATAAGAGAACGAAAATCACAAAGGTCCAGCGTGGGCAAGTGTCGAGAAATCGTGAAAGAGTCGAATTTAATTATACCATAATTTTCATCAGGTACCTTCAATTTCACTCTTCCCGTTCAAAATCATCGAATGCAGTGAGTTGAGTGGAAAAGAGTATATAAATACTAATTCGTCTAAACAGAACGCAACTTATGTGGCCATACTGTGTCAGTTCTACCAGTCAAGTCAAACGTCATTCACTGGACATATTCGGCGGGGCCTAAATCGACGCTGGCGAAGCTCTAGCAAAGAGAATATAAACAACTAGCAAAGAGAATGTAAACACCTAGAAAAAAGAACGTAAACACTCTAGAAAAAGTTATTTGAATGTTGGTTACTTGTCACTAGAGCTGAAAAAACCGGAACTTTAAGGACATTCATCTATCGAATCATAGATGAATGTCCTTAAAGTTCCGGTTTCCTACCCGGGTACCTACGCTTAGTTACGCAAGGGCGAAGGAGCTGCCACTCCCGCAGCGCCGGAACAGAAGCATTCCTAAATCGCTTAAAAGTGGATGAAAAGTATCATAATACATGCGCACGGGTCGGCGACGGCACCAGCTGTTTGCAAGTGCAGCGCCGCGCACGCAGCGAGCGCTACACCTTACTACGTCTAGGGCAATACATTTGCTGAATGGATTCGTTGCCGAGATCCAACATATTGACATTTTTGTGGATAGCATGCCTATAATAATTAAAAATTTATACATCTTTTTAAACAACAATAATTTGTAATTGTAAATATTTGTAATTGTAATTGTAAATATTAACAATAGAGCGTCTTGGGAAACTGTAAGCTCTTATTGTAAATTGAACAATAAAGAATAAAGAATATCCTATAAACTTACAAAAATCCACCCTGAGCGAAGGAACCCTCCCACATTTTCCCTACTTTAGTACTTCCATATCCCCCTCGGATCCCAAAGGTATGATAAGATTTCGGTAGGTAAAGCGAATTTCTGGTCAAAGATGACCGTATAGTAAAAATTTGAAAATCATTTTCTTTAAATGGGTGGATCCACGTTCCCCTTTCTAGGGAGGGGTTTATCACACTCTCCCATTATTATAGGTTTTGCCCGCGGATTCGCCCGCGTGGACATCGTTTTTATGTCTGTCTTTGAGGGTGCGCGGTGCGCGAGCCGCAAGCGGCTCGCGAGCGTGGAGTAAAAATTTGGGGCTCTCGCTTGTTAGAACGCGTTTCAAGGGAATTATTTGTGAAAAAACTTGTCTGAAATGTGACCATTTTTTTAAATAAATAATTTCCATTCAAAATAGATGATCCCTAACCTCGTCAAATCATATGCTAATTTTATGTCTATCAAACACCCACTGGCTTCTTAAATTAGATAACTTTTGAAGGAGTCGACTTAGCAAAAAATCATCTCAGAGCTTTTTTGTAGATCGTTAAATTCCCTACAAAAATAAGTATTTGTCGTCACTAGAGGATTATTTGTTTAAATGCATTAAAAATCCAAACAAAATAAAAATAACATTCCTGTGTTATTTAAATGGGAAATCAAAAATTATGAATCGTCACCTGTTAATATTAAAATTAAGAGCTCATACGTTACCAGAATTTTTTATTCGTCATTTCGGACGATATTTTCATGGTATCTAAGGAAAAAAAAATTAATTTTTTTTTGGCGCACCCTACTAAATATGAAATCAAGTTGAATAATGTTCGTTGACGCCGAACGAAGAGACTGACGTGGGTTTTATGATTTTATATCGTAACTGCAGTGAAATACATGATAATAATACATGTGTTCGCGTGGTGACTATTCATTATATCGACTGAAGGTTATTGGAGTTTGTTATGAGGTATCAGTTTTTACTGTATTGATGAAAAATTAAAGAAAGTGGTAGCCCTAGTTTTGATACGCATTGCTATTTAAACGGAGACGGAGGGTCGAAATGATTCATATCGTTGCAACCATCCCGTCTGTATAGACACAATGGAGTCCGAACAAAAAGTTTGTACTATTTGTGGCCGGAGGTATGGGTTTAGCCCTTTTTGGAAGTTGTGCCGAGATTGCGGATTAAATACGTTTATGGAGGAGCAGAAAAACAAAAAAAAAGTGTTAATCTAAATAAGTGTTTAATCTTTTTTCCGTTCGCCGATTCCGGGTTTCTGGAACTTTGTGCAACCTGTTGCTTCCCTGGATGAATTCAAGACGATGCTACAACTACTTATTACTTGCTATTGAGCAAGCTAAAGTCGCAAGCGAACATTAGTTTCTGGTGTGTGATGTGCTGGTAGGGCTGTCAAGTGTTATATGATACAATACTTTTTGTAAATCGTCTTTTTTCTGTTTTTTTAAATGCCATGAGTTTTATATTATTTTTGTCTTTATTTAAAAAAAAAAGGTTGAGCTAAAGCTTTTGTATTTTGTAATGATAAAGCCTACTCGAGTGTAAGCAGGCTAAAATCTTAAAATATTAAAAATTTTAAATACAAAACATAATTATAAAAAGCGTCTGATTATGGAATCTATGTACATGGAGAGGCATCAAGATTTAATTAATAAAAGGAAAGATACAGAAACCATAGATAAGATCTACCATGATTTAATTAAATTAAAATAATCTTTAAAAAGTACCGTTGTTACACTTTCTTGGTTAATTAGTTGGAAATTTAAATTTGCGTTTGTATTCATGTAATTTCAAAATTTGTAATGGTAAGTGTCTTTTAAACTTTACGATTATATTTATGTAGTTCAAAATTGACAACCCTGGTTATCTGGGTAGGTGATTTGAATGACTGACTGTATAATTTGTAATATTACCAACTGTACATAAGACCAGTGTTAGCACACGGTTTTGGCTGTCAGTTGACCAATAATAAGATTTATGAACGCATTGTTCATGTGACTTTATAATTTCTTAACATTATAGTGTTTTTTAACTAACGTTAAGATAATTAAAGTTAATGAATGAATTAATTAAGTTACATAGTTGGACTCACATGAGTTTATTTATTTTAATATGGTTCCAAATTTAACAGACAAAACAGGTTATAAGTATTCACCGCTATAACCTGTCCTCATTACATTTTTTTTGTTTAAAGTTTATTTACTTAAATAAACGATACATATTTTTATTACTTAAGCTAAGTTAACAAATAAGAAAACCTTATAATCTCTTTTTTAGTTATTTTAATCACAGCCCTGATTAAACAAAATCATTAAAAAGGATTAAAAATGAATTGATTTGCAATCATTTTGAATAAATTTTGAATAATTTTTATTCGTTCAAATCATTTCTAATTCTTATGAGCGTTTAACATGTGATTTACATTCAAATCCTTTTGTTAAATCAGGGAGGCTGTAGTTATCAGCACTTGAATCCAGTCTATCTCTGTGCTATGTGAAGGAAAAAAAAATGTTCCTTATAGACTCCAAAACGGCTGGACCGATTTCGATGAAATTTTCAGACAATCTTCAGATTCCAAGTAGGTCCTCTCTCTCTCTTATCTTTTCTTTCTCCATTGGCCCGACTGACCTAGGGTGCTTTTTACTTTTAAATTGCATATTTTTAAGACCGTTTTTCAAACAACTATCAAATGTCCACGTAAGTTATTTATCTCTTGTTATTGAAGTCTGGTTTTCCTTAATAAATGCGATGTACAGCTGACCTCTCTTATCTAAAAAGTTTTATGTTTACCTATTTTTAGTTCGGGATTCCCATTATTAATAATGTGTGTTGTTACAGTCGTTATCTAACAGGAAAAAGTATTATTTTGAGAGTAGGGAAAATTTCGACGCAAGTTCGGTACTGCTATTGGTATCTGGCAATTGCATGACACCACCTCGTGGTCAAAGACTGTACTACTGAAAGCGGGTCATGTATTCTTATGGGGACGACATATTCGCCACCTGGATTTTTAGAGCTTAACTACTGAAAAATACCATTGAGTACAGATACCAATAGACACCATCCACGGATTAGATGATTCTAGTTCTTGGAGTCCCGGACAGAATTGTACCAGTACAGTCACCATCAACGACCAAACAGTCCGTAGATGGTGTCTATAGACACACCTTAAGTTTATATAGTTCAGGATCGTGTATAAAGATATGCATAGAGCTACTGTTTCGTAATTAATGTTTTATTTAAGAAGAAATAGGTCATAGATATAATTATAGAGTAATTTAGGTTTCTTCTTTGTTTGATAGTGAAAACTGTCAATGTTTTTATGTTATCATTTATTATCTCGAGTTGTAAAAGGATGTCTTTGTTTCTGAAACTTTATATGTGTAATTAGACATTATCGTCATTAACTTTTTATAGACTGTATCGACTTCCTTCGTGACATTTGTTGTGTATTTTAATTCGTTCTATGAAAAGCTACAAAATTTGCGAGTCACAGATTTGTAAGCTCTCAGATACCATAAAATTCACTATTTATCAACCATTATGATTCAGCATAGAACCATAGCCATCCAACACAATAAATGGTCATTCTTTAGCGCCTACATGTTTTAGAATATCAAAATCCACTGTTATAACATTGCTATGAACAACTTGTCAGGCTGTATAGAGAATATATCGCGTTTTAGTCATTATGGATTATTGTATACCTTCGTGATTTACATAACCTGATGTGATGTCTTGTTTACGAAAATGCCATTACTCAGCCGTAATAAATCATTTCGGATAACATCTGTTTTTCATTTAACGCTCCCTGTACAATTATAAACAATGCGCATGGTTAAATTTTTTATAAGAATTATCCAGTTGTTTTCTTCTAATCTTTTGATGCGCACTCACAGAAAATCTCGTCGAATTTAGTTAAGTCCTTACTTTTGGGTCCGAATAAATTCTGAGTTTACCTCCCTACGTTCCCAAAGTCTTTTTTTTATTCGAAGGCGCGAAAAAGGGACAGCCCCTGCCTTCGGCGACCAGCATCAGCCACTACGGTTCGCCCGGGCGCCTGAGCTTTGTTACACAAGGGCGAAGGGGCTGCCATACCCGTGGCGCCGGAGCAGTCGCACTCCTAAATCGCTTATAAGTGAAAGCATATAGTAGAAGTAAATACCGAAGGAAAATATGCGGAGAGTATGTTATCCGTGAAACCCTCTAAAACTGGGAAAGAGGTGTTGTTGTTGTTTGTTGTGTCCTTGCCTGCGTCAGTGTTTCCCGATTCCTATAATTTGGGGATCTTCAAGGCAAGAGTGAATAGGCATTATTTGAGTTTGCGTGTACCATCCTCGACTGCATCATCATTTACCATCAGGTGAGTTGCAGTCAAACGCACTCAAATTTTTAATAAAAAAAAAGAAGGAAAAACCATCTCCAACCTCTGATACGCTGATGACACTGTTCTCCTCACAACATCCATTGAAGACATGAAGAGCGTTCTGAATAGGTTAAAAGTTTGAAAGTGGCATTCTGGGACTCGCAGTCAACCGACAAAAAACAAAATTAATGGTGATTGATCGTGCTGAGAAACTAACAAGGACCCATAACATCCAAGGCATGGAAACAGTACAGGAATTCACTTACCTGGTTTCTCGGATATGCAATGAAGACAACTGCGCTCCAGATATTAAACGTCGCATAGGAATGGCCAAATATGCGATGACAAGACTCCAGAACATAATTATGGAGAAACCGGGGCATTAGTTTTAAAACCAAAGCCCGCCTAGTAAGAGCTTTAGTCTTTCCCATTTTTACATACGGAGTCTTTCCCATTTTTATATAGTCCGGCTAGAGAAAGGCAGAGAATAGATGCATTTGAAATGTGGTGTTGGAGGCGGATGCTAAGGATTCCTTGGACAGCTAAGGGAACAAATGCGTATATTCTCTCGCAACTCAAAGCTCAAACACGGTTGTCTACCATCTGCCTGCAGCGCATACTTACCTATGTCGGCCACGTAATGAGAAAGAGTGGTGACAACCTTGAAAAACTGATTGTTGTTGGCAACATTGAAGGAAAAAGATCCAGAGGCCGTTAAGGAGTGTTCAGATAAAAGCGGTGACGGCAACCATGGACCGTAGTCGATAGAGACAAATTACGCGTCTCAAGGCCAATTTGGACCACGATCCTCAGTAATGAGGGACCGACCAGAGAGAGAAAGGTACCGAATCGCGAATTTCTGGTCAAAGATGACCTTTTAGTATCCTGTATACTATAAGGTCATCTTTGACCAGATATTCGCGTTGGCGTAGTATATACAGGCTGACTTTTTATTAGTTTTTGATAACGTAAGATATGCATGTACTCGTGATGACAAACAACTTTCCAAAAGAAACTCTGTCAAGTCAGAAAAAAAATATGTCTTCGATACATAGTAAGCTATCAAATGGGCCAAAATGTATAGAGGCTCAATTTTTTTTTCTTATTAGACATATAGTTTCTTGGGGAAAGTTGTTTGTAATCACGAGTACTTTACTATCAAGAACGGTGAAGAAAACATCGTGAGGAAACCTGCACACGCCTGCAAAGAAACTCGCAGGTTGTGTGTAAAGTTGACCAACCCGCACTGGGCCCGCGTGGTCGACTAAGGCCTGATCTCCCTAATTCAGGGTAGGCTCAAGCCCCTCGGTGGGGACGTATATGAGCTGATATGATGAGTATCAAGAACTAATTAAAAGTCACCCTATATATTTTGAAAATTAACTTTCTCTAAAAGGGGAAGATTCACGCTCTCCCTTCTCCCGGATCCTCTTCCCCTAATTTCAAGGGCATTTATCTATAGCCCTATCAGATTTCTGATCAAAGATGACCTTTGAAAAAAAATCAGTGTTCATTTTATCTCAGAGGGGCGTAGCCCTCTCCCTTCTTAGGGAGGGGTTTACTGTTCCCCCTAACTCCCTCTCCACCCTCCCCCCGAAACCCAATACCTTTGAAAAATCAATTTTTCAAAATCTGGTAACAATGCAATGTATAGGTAATCTTTGGTAGTATATTATATGAGACTAAAGATGACCTAACCAACCTATCCAACTTCGATCCCAACCCTCCAACCATTTTGATACCAACAAACCAGATCCGATGGGGATGTGGGAGTATCAGGGCGGGGAAAGCATGCGGGTCCGACTTAAGGGCGAAAAACTTTACGTGTCCTTGAAAGTTGTCCGCCGCCCTGAAGGATGTTTTTACAGACTTCAAAAAGGAGGAGGTACGAATATGTATACCTGGGACAAACAGTCCAGCTAGGCAGATCCAACTTCAAGAAAGAGATCAATCGACGAATCCAACTCGGCTGGGCAGCGTTCGGGAAGCTTCGCAATATCTTCACGTCCCAAGTGCCGCAGTGACTCAAGACTAAGGTCTTTGACCAGTGTGTGTTGCCAGTGATGACTTACGGAACTGAGACATGGTCGCTTACTATGGGCCTCATAAGAAGGCTCAAGGTCACCCAAAGGGCAATGGAGCGTGCTATGCTTGGAGTTTCTCTGCGTGATCGAATCAGAAACGAGGAGATCCGCAGGAGAACTAAAGTAACCGATATAGCTCACAGAATCGCTAAACTGAAGTGGCAGTGGGCAGGGCACATAGCTCGTAGAATAGATGGCCGATGGGGTAGTAAAGTTCTCGAGTGGCGAACGCGCACCGAAAAACGTAGCGTAGGCAGGCCTCCCACGCGGTGGACCGACGACCTGGTGAAGGTCGCGGGAAGTCGATGGATGCGGGCAGCGCAGGACCGGTCGTCGTGGAAATCCTTGGGGGAGGCCTTTGTCCAACAGTGGTAGATTTTCGGCTGATATGATGATGATGATGACAGCAACATTTTACAATTTCATGGCTTTTAAAATCTTAACATGACAACCCTAAATAAATCACAACACTGATCTACTCTATGCACCATATTGAAATAAAACAAGTCAAAATAATGCAAAACGAATATAAATTCGTATTAGTGATGGGGCTCAAATTATTTTAGTATCATCCGCGAATATTGACAGATCAGACTGAATAACACTTTTCTAGTCGGTGATAAAGATCCCAAACAGAATTGGTCCAAGTACAGAACCTTGCGGCACGCCACTGTGAACGTCAAAAGAATCTGGAACAGTGTCTCCTACTCTCACTTTAAATTTTCTACCAGTTAAAAAGTCTTTGATCCATCTGACAAGCTGTCCACGGATTCCGAAATGGTCTAGTTTGGTTATCAGCCTTTTTATAGGGACGCGGTCAAATGCCTTCTCATAGTCTAAGTATATGACATCTGTCATATACGTAAGTAAGTAAGTAAGTATATGACATTCGTCTCGTCTTGGATCCACGGCAGTCCAACTTCGTATCTTCCATCGACTTGCTTTACGGTGGTTGCGAGGATCTCTTTCGCTCGTTTATCAGACTTCCTTGGTCGCATTGTGATGGATATCCCAAGGGAGTCTATCTCGTAGTGGGACTTCAGTAGGTCCTCTATCTTCTCATTTTCGTTTGTGAAGACTGTCTCTTCTTTTCTTCGTGTTGTCCTTAAGTGGAGGAATGTGCTGTCTTCATCAGCTCGCCCTTTAGGAAGAGTGCCATGAAGTGTCCATCCAAGCAGCGTGAGTGAAGCCACTGGCTCGTTCCTTTTCCGAGTGAGTAGCTTCCGTGACACTATGAGGTGCCAGTTGACAGCCCCGATGAGCAGTCTAGGCGCCGCTTGCTCGTAGACCATGTCTTGTACTAGCAGTCCTTTCAGATGTGCGTAGGTGAGGCTCTCTCTGTCCACAGTCTGTGAACCGGCTTTGAAGTTCTTCATGGTGTAAGCCTCGATGTCATACTCCTTGTTGCCGCCTTGTCCTCGAAGGTTGAGCCGTACTCTTTGGCTCATTTCCCGCTGTGATGAGGTGACACCGTGTATGTGCAGCGGAAGTGTCGGGCCTTCGGCTTGTAGAATTCGTGCCAGCTCTTCATCGATGAGCGATATCGTTGCCCCCTCGTCCAGCAGCGCGTATGTTTCCACTTGCAAACCTCCGGGTTGCATGGTTGTTGCAGACATCACCAGTTCTTCCTTGTTTTCCGTCTTCTGTGGTGCTGGCTCCTTTGCTGGTGCCCGTTCCGTGTGCAGGAGTGCGTGGTGTCTCATCCGGCACTCTTCGACGCCACATCGCTTCGCCTTACAGCGGAACTTCCGGGGATCCCGTGCAGGCAGTTAAAGCAGACTTTCTTGTCTTTCACCCAGGTCCAGCGGTAGTCTGTGTTCATTGCTGTTAACTTTGGGCATGCGTAGATATCGTGCTCTTTCCTGCACGGCAGTGCCTCGACCAAGTTCAGTATTTTTGCATGAAACTTAAAAAAACTTTCTTTCTTATTATAATTTGATGCAGCAAAGGACTCTATTCCCCTTCATTGTAGATTCGCTTGTCTTTGTCCTTCGTTGTTAAATTATGGGATTTAGATGTCATTGTCCTTCGTTGTTAAAACAATCTTATTGTTGTAATACATTATGTTTGTGGAATGACCAAGTACTACTTGAGATTTAATATGATTCCAGAACAACATAATGGAAGACGTTCTCGTATCAAGGCTAGAACAAATAGTGAAACACATAGACTCTCTCTGTGATACCGGCTTCTGAATTATTGGGTGTGTCGGAACTTGAAGGAAGTGACATAAAGAAATCCGAAATATCTGTAAAAACTGGAGATATTCCTTGAACGGTTCAACACCTAATTAACAATTTCTGAAGTGAAACTTTATTACATCGTCCCAAGTTTTTTCGTCTGTGTGTTGCGTGACGACAGGTATGATCGTTTCGTCCTCTGTACCGTAGCTCCTAAACGAGAGCAGCCATGATCGTTTCATCCTCTGTACCGTAGTTCCTAAACGAAGGCAGCCATGATCGTTTCGTCCTCTGTACCGTAGCTCCTAAACGAGAGCAGCCATGATCGTTTCGCGCTCTGTAAATGTCTGTAATGTGAAAAGTGATTTCACTTTTCGGTGGTTTCATAAAACCACACACCCCTTTTCAAATTAAGTACAAATCCATCTGCGGATAATATCTCTCGATTTACTGGAATACAAATTCAAGCTGAGGAACTGAGGATTGAACTATCTCTTAGAGCAAAGGTAAGGACAAGCTCCATAAAACCGCAGCGCGCATCGAACCCTTATCTTTCTAGTAAGCTACCTAAGCTTCAATTACCCGAGTTCCATGGAGATATCCTCAAATAGCAAGAATTTGGAACCAGTACTCGTCTTACATACACAATAGAAACCTACCCGAAGTGGAAAATTGCTGTATCTGAAGTCTTCCCTAAAGGAAATAATCAGTAAGACAGTTAAAGGATTAGAAAGCACCAACAAAACTATGACATTGCAATGACCATAATAAAGGAAGGATATGGTAACCCCACTCAGGTGATATACGCTCATTATTCGGCCCTAACCAAAGTAATTCCTGCACAGAACAACGTTGAACTACCACAGAGTATTCAGCGAAATGGAACGACACCTTCGCGTTCTCAGTTCTTTAGGAGAAGATACACCTCACAACCACTTTCGGTTTCTTATTATGGAAAAGTACCCTGAATACTTGATTATGAAGTATAGACCAAATTAAAGGGCGACTCCATTATCGAAATACGAAAGGAAGTGAATAAAATTATCACGGCCCGAGAAGAAGCACATAGTTTGAGTCAAAGAAGGGCGCCACAATATCCCAAGGCATTTTCCACTGAAATACTTCACGTGAAATCCGATGGTGCATCGACATCACATGAAGGAAATGGAACGCTGTGAATCGTACAAGGATAAGGAGAATTCGGCCTATCCTTAAAACAACCTTTAGTAAAGATCGCAATCATCAACCTTTCTATCAACCGGATTTTCGATTACAAAACGGAAGAGAAGACGGCAAGGTACTTCCAACAACATGAGCCACCTGGCTCGTCTCACAATGCTACAGGTTCGGCGAACAACTATCTTTTAACATCCAGTTACGACGGAAGAGGATTAATAGGAGTTATATTCTCGTACATTGAACTAGGAGATAAGATCTAAATCTTTATGTGATTTCTGCAGGGGAGATCACTACTACGTTAGTACTAATATATATACTGTGTCACTACCCTGAACAATGTCATACCTACAGAACTGTTCGTGAAAGAAAGGCCCAGATTAGCATGCGTTGTTATAGATGTTTCGAGACAGGACATTATGCAAGTAATTGTAGATCATTTACGCCCCACTGTCCTTGCACATCCACACCACATCATAAGGTCTTATGCCCTAATCGGAACTTCTAAACGTCTAAATCTACCATGAACACACACAGCCATCGTATGTTACTACTCTACGTTACTGAGTAAGTAACCAAGGAATTGAATTCAGACACAGTTAAGGAGAACTGTAAGCAATGACTTATATATTACTGGCGTAAGGACCCGGCCAACGCGCGCGACTAATGGGCCCAGCGAATTGGTGCGAAAATCGAAAGTTTCGCACACTCGCGACTCAGTCGTCTGCGGGACATTGTTCAGTGCGGTGGAAAAATATTCCATATAAAAATGCCTTACTGTGTTGTAAGAGGCCGTAAATATCATAAAAGAAAGGCTAAAAAGGAACATGGGATGTCGTATCATCGTTAAGTAACCTTACAGTGTATATTTTCTTGTAAACAAATTAAAAAAACGAATTTTTAAAGCGACAATTCTATCAAGGTTCTTTTAACTCGGCACGTCAGTCAACTCTCGCCCACGCTAGTTCGTACGAGTTATGTCAGATGGCGCTACTTTTTGCATGTATGAAGAAAATCTGACTAAAATATGGAGACGGGCGGATCCTTCTGTTCAAATCTGTGACTGTTAGTCCCTTTATACCTTTGATACCGATACCCACTATTGAATGTAACTGTCCACTAATCAAGCTGCACTTGACTTCAAGAACCAATAAAGATAGGGTTCCGCATACTCGCGTAGTATCCACTACTTCCAGTGGACAAACTCAATGGAGATGCCATTCTAGTCTATGATGGATCTCTAAACGACCAAATAGACATTCTATTAGGAAACATTTACTATTTCTACTTGCTATTAACCCGGAATTTGGAATTGAGAGAAAACTTCTTTCTTGTCGACTCCAATTTGGGATGTATACTCACAGGAAGACAGAATTCAAGTAATGTCGAAACAAGTATGACTGTACTTACGTGGTTCTATCGAAATCCAATACATTATTTGCCACATAATGGAGTCAACAGCCCCGGTAAACCAATCGGAATCGTTTGCGATGCCTCTGCAAAGACGAAGGATAGCTAGTTCTGAATCAATGCTTATATTGTGGGCCTTCCATGGCGGAAGATCCCACCAGCATTCTTATTGGGCTCGGAACTAGAAGGATTGGAATATCTGCAGACATTGAGAAAGCATTTCTACAGATTTCCCTGCAGTCAACGGAGAGAGACGTTACTCGTTTCTTGTAGTTTAAAGACATACGAAAACCCCTAAGACAGAAGATAATCTTCTACACATGAGGTTTACCAGAGTACCATTTGGAATAATCTCCAGCCCCTGTCTGCTGAACGCAACAATTAAGCATCACTTATCTAAATCAAAACACCCTCGCGTCAGAGACATGATAGACGACATTTATGTAGATAATCTAGTCACAGACACTGAACGCTTGAAGAAGCGGTAGACTTATATCATAACTTTAAGAAACCGTTCCAAGAAATGTGAATGAATTTAATAAGTTGGTACTCCAACTCAAAGGAATTCATGAAGTCCATTGAGGAGACGTCAGAGGAAATACACAAGGACCTTGATGACACTCCGAAGATATCTGCACCAGGACAGTGTATGGACCGCCCACACTGTGGCTCAGTCCAATTACACCGTTTTACAGATGCTTCAACTAAGTCTTATGTCGAAGCCGAGTTTGCCGTGGTTTCCGGGAATAGAGGATTTATCATGAGAAAGTCCAGAGTAGTTACCATCAAAGACAGTGATCACCTTTAAGATACCACGTCTAGAACCTCTGGGAGTACTCATAGGAATAAATATGCAAAGGAATCACTTTACCTTCGGAGATCTTTCCTTTCTCAAATAGATTGCGATTACATACATACATACATACATAAGATCACGCCTCTTTCCCGGAGGGGTAGGCAGAGACCACATTTTTCCACTTGCTACGATCCTGACATACTTCTCTCGCTTCCTCTACATTCATCAATCTTTTCATACAAGCTCGTCGGTTTAGGGTACTCTTGACCTGACACTTCTTCAATACGTCTTCGACTTGGTCGCAGTACGTACGTCTAGGTCTACCCCTTCCAGTATTACCATTCACACTCGCCTTGTATATCTGCCTAGTTAATCTTCTATCATTCATCCTTTCTACATGACCGAACCATCGGAGCATGCCTTTCTCAATAACTGTCACTACATCTTCTTTCACACCACAACGTTCCCTTATCACACTATTCTTAATCTTATCACCAAGGTTTACACCAATCATACTTCTCAATGCTCTCATTTCAACTGCATTTATTCTACTCTTATGCCTCTTTTGCCATACCCAACTTTCACTTCCGTAAACCAGAGTAGGAACAAGAACTCCCCTGTGCACAGCCAGACGGGCCTTATTGGACAATTTCTGGCTACTCATAAAGGAGTGCATCGCTCCATTTACCATATTCCCAGCAGTCACTCTCCTTTCAATATCACTCTCAAACAGTCCATCTCTAGTAAACATTGACCCCAGATACACAAATTCTTTCACTTGCTCCACTTTTTCACTTCCAATCAAAATATCACACTTTGTCATTTGTTCATCTCTTTCTAAAACCATGACTTTCGTCTTACTTACATTCACTTTCATTCCTTTTCTCTCCAAAGCTTCATACATAATAGTCACCATCTCCTGTAACTGTTCAGCCGACGACGCAAGAATTACCTGGTCGTCAGCATACAGAAGACATTTGACGATTAACCCATCCATTCTCAGACCACTTTCACTATCTTTCAAATCTATCAAGCAACTATCCATGAATAAGTTGAACAGTCATGGTGACGCAACACATCCCTGTCTGACACCTTTATTGATGTCAAACCATTCAGTGTACGCCCCATTGATCCTGACACAAGCCCTTGAATCCTTATAAGGAATGAAATAACCCATTGTTTCAATTTAATTAGCTGTGTCAAATATCGCATAGAGTATTTTACGTGACGACATATTTTCAATTCCAGATAATCATAAGTTTCCCTCAGAAAAGGAAGAACATTGTATCTCTGGAATAGCTTAATTTATTAAGATGAAACTTTCACTATTAGATTAAGTGTATTCCATATGCTAACACCTGATCGTAGAAAATATACTTTTGATCCCAGAAAATACTTTTTTTGTACATTATTACAATTTACCTATCCTGTTTGCCATGCCCCAGCAGGGCCCATGTACCATGCTATGTTTACATTATTTTAAGACCTTATTTTGTACATGATTGCAAACGATAAATAAATGAAATGAAATGAAATGAAAATCGGGGGGGTTCCCGAAGGAATCAAAATAAACCACTGTTTTACCTTCAATTAGGTGTGTCGAAAATCGCAGGTATCTTGGGAAGTCGATATATTAGGCATGTTAAAACCATAAACGGTTTTTAAACAGTTTTAGCATGCCCAACATACACCTACTTACCGAGATAACTTACCACAGGGTTTTAGAAATAAAATATCAACCAAGCGAACTATTACCCGAAGAGTTTTTTTTTATTAAAAATTTGAGTGCGTTTGACTGCCACTCACCTAATGGTAAGTGATGATGCAGTCGAGAATGGTACACGCAAACTCAAAAAATGCCTATTCACTCTCGCCTTGAAGATCCCCAAATTATAGGAAACACTGACGCAGGCAAGGAGTTCCACTCCTGCGCTGTACGCATAATAAGTAAATGAAAGAGATTTCAGGGCTCGAATCAGTCCACTGCTCACCCCATGCACAGACAGAGCTGACCACAATTCATCCCTCACCACACGGTCATAGGCCTTTTCCAAGTCCACGAATACACAATAGACTTTTTGGCTTTTAGCCAAGAATTTTTCAGCTATGCATCGCAAGGAAAAGATTTGGTCCGTACATCCCATGCCCTTTCGGAATCCTGCTTGTGCATCCCACATCTTCTCATCAGTTTCTTTCACAACTCTTTCAATCAGAACCTTAGCATACAATTTGCCGACGACGCTGAGAAGGCTTATACCGCGGTAATTTTTGCAGTCTTGCTGTGACCCTTTTCCCTTGTAGAGCGGCACAATCACAGCCTTGCACCAGTCTTTTGGTACTCGGCTGTTTCGATTGATGTATAAATTTAAGTTTGTAAAATTGACCTGCCTCTAAGCAATGTGCATTGTTTCCTGGTGAATAAATGACTATAAATGATCACGCCAAATATCATGAACAGATAGTCGGATCGTGATTGATTAGTTTAATTCTGACAAGTTACAAACCTCTAATAGTCGACCTCTAATATGGTTCATGGGAGCGATGACTGGCTCTCGCATCGTACTTGTGACCGAGCGTTGTCTTCGTGAACTGGCCTGCTCTTGGTGATATTCAATGATTGGTTTGTAACTTTTCGTGTCATATTGTCTTCGTATTGTGTTGACATAGTTGCTAGGAGAATAGCTGAAATCAAGCAAAATTATTAACTTGTGATACGATACGTTCCAATGGAGGTAGACCCAGCGGACGTAGCAACATAGCCTGATAAAAATAAAATTGACCACATTCTTTGGTTTGAAGGGCCACAGTTTTGCTATTAGATCCCAAGAGCTAACCTACAAAAGGGACTTTCTTTCTTTCTTTGCCGGGAGCGTCTGTTACCCACAGAAAGAAAAGGGTACAGGACACAAGTTATTTACAGACGTAGATAGATTTATACGTTGTAGAGGAAAGTAAGATAACGTAGATTGGCTTTATGAGAGGAGTTATCCTATACTCCTACCAAAAACAATGTAATTTCACCATCTCTATTGGATTCCACAAGACAAAAACAATGTTTAAAACATCTTGAATGGATGCCCAAGTTGCGTGAAACACGGCGGAGGACCATATCGTCTACTACTAACTCCTGCATTACCTATAGAAAGATCAAACTACAGCACACCATTCACCTTTACGGGTTTGGATTATTTGGGAACACTACTAGTGAAGTCGGAAAACGGTCAAGGTAAGAGATGGATTGCTCTTTTCACATGTTTGGCAGTCAGAGCCATACACTTAGAAATAGTTCAGGACATGTCAGCGGAAGAGGGTCTCCTCGCCTTGAGGAGGATGATAGCTGACCGAGGAATTCCCACTTTAATAACGTCAGATAACGCTCAACAATTCAAACTCATACACGAAATACTGTCCAAACCGTTTTGTATTAAGAACCAGATAAACTGGAAATTCATCCCGCAATTAGCTCCATGGCATGGAGGCTTCTACGAACGTATGGTCGCATTGGTCAAACACTGCATGTAAAGGACACTACATAA
Source organism: Coleophora flavipennella (assembly GCA_947284805.1). NCBI lineage: Eukaryota > Metazoa > Arthropoda > Insecta > Lepidoptera > Coleophoridae > Coleophora > Coleophora flavipennella. The sequence continues at coordinate 5,733,588 of OX369253.1, forward strand.
ACACTTGTTGAACGACAGTCAACTACTTACCATAATCAAAGAAATACAGGCACCAGACCTCTTAACTGTGTAGATACCGAACTTGAACACATATTGAGGCCTTCAGATTTTCTTACACTGAGTAAATGCATAACGATGGAACTCAATCCTAAGGAATTAGCTTCTTCATGTACAACAACCAAGTCCAACTTGATACAGAGTTGGATGAAAGGTTTAAAAATATTAGAAGAGTTTAAAGAAATGTTTCAGAATCGTTACTTGACCAGTCTACGAGAAAGAAAACATCATGCACCAAAAACACCGAGAGTCGTTTCAAAATTAACCCCAAGAATAGGTCAAATGGTTCAGATAAAGGGAAACTCAACCCATCGAGAGAACTGGAAGGTAGGAAGACTAATAGCTATATCAGAAGGAAGAGACGGAGCTCAACGAGTAGCACAAGTCAAAGTAGGAGAAACAATATTTACGAGATCTATAGCTCACCTGTATCCGTTGGAAATCCCAGACGACTGTGAAGGAACCCTAAGCCCGTCAAGGGAATCAGAACCCCATCATCTGGAATCTCCTGCTCCACTCGAAGCTGCTGCCGTTTCCGCGCCACCTGAAACAGAAGAAGAAAGAGAAGGATTATTAGACGAATTTGACAAGAATTTGATAACAGACGATGAAGAAACTAACGCTTCACTTACTCACCCTGACCTCCTTCCGGAGGGACCGGAGGAACCTTCACGCCGTTACACTATACACATTTGAAACGTTGGATAGAATCACAGAGAGGGAAGAAGGAGACATACTGGATCCAGCTGACGAACCACCCCGAACGAGGAGAGCGGCCACGACGAGGGCCCTGGAGAAGATTCAAGAATGGACACACGACTTAAACGCATTACTCTAAAGCTTATAACCTTAACCTTTCATCTTTCTTTCTTTCCTTCTTTGCCGGGAGTGTCGCGAACACGATGGATTTAACATCTTGTCGCGAATGAATTTCATAAAGATGACATAACTTAAATTGATTAGTCTATGACGAATCGGTAAACAGCAAAGAGATTTTATCCTCTTAGTCATTTCACTCGTTTTCTATAGGAGCGCCGGGCTCATAATTCATTTCATTTCGATTCCGCGTGTGCTTCGATCAACACCTCTTCGAGCCAACCACGAGGAAGGAAGGAGACCCGAGCCAGCTGCCGCTACTACTGCGCCTAAGGACCCAAGTTGAGTATCATAGTTGATTTCATTTCTTGTCGAAATCTCTCTTTGCTTCTAATTTGCTCGTGTAACTATATCCGATGTAATCTTGATATTTACACAATGCCTGGTGCCGGTATTAGCCTGAAGGCTCCACAATCACCAAACCGAGAGTAAAAAAATAGAGAGTGGGAAGTTACCGATTCAATAAAAATTCAACGAAATTGGTGATAAAATTGACAAGTTTGGTATCTAGAGCAACAAAAAAAAAGTAGTGTATCGCTTTGAAAACCACCGCGGGTTTTTTGGCGGGATTTGTGGTAGACGCATTCGTAGTTTTATTTTGTAGTTTTTTCATTGTTTTCTGCTAGGATTTTGTTTAAAAAGTGGTGCATTTTGGAGAAAATCGTCTAGTGCACGTGAGCAATGTGGAGAACAAGAAAATAAAACGAAGGAGGACGTGAGAACCCAACTTGCTCTAGGTGCAGTTTTATAGACGCCTTACAGCAACTGGGTGTTCCACCTCAGAATGTAGCTGCTGCAAATGCTGTCAAGAACTTCAGAGAAGATTTGTAATGCACCGGCACTAGCATTACAAATCCAAAAGCTAAAGAAGCTTAAATACGTCAGACCTGGCTGTATGGTCTTAGTAACCTTTGCCTTTTCCGCGCTTTTTGTAAGCCGGAAAGAAGAAACCAAAAAAAAAAAAACCACCGCTTATCTAAAACATTTTTATGTGATTTTTATTTACTTACATACTCCCGTGGTCGTTTTACCTGTTTTATAGATACCTACTCAGAGATTTTGTAATATGGCAGCTCGTGTGCACCACCAACCAGTGTTGAACTCTGTTCATGTTCAGAATGCGGCAAAGCTTTTAGTGAAGAAGTAAAATTGGTAGTGCTTATGAGTAGTGATATATTTACACAGGAGACAAACCTTATATAAATCCTTGATGTGACAAAGCATTCAGTCGAAAAGGACATTTTGATAAAACATGTTGGTTCACACAGGAGAGAAACCCTATTCATGTTCAGAAAGTGCAAAAGAATTCAGTCAAAAGGAGATTTGGTAAATCACATGAGAATTCACACAAGAGAAAAACCTTAATTATGTTCAGAATGCAAAAAAGCCAGTCTACTATATTATTTGCTGACATAAGGAACCAGATGGGAGGGAAAAAATATTTATGTTCAGAATGTGGCAAAGCATTGAGCTAAAAAGTACATTTGGTAAATCACATGAGAGTTCACACAAGAGAAAAACAATATTCATGTTCAGAATGCAACAAAGCATTTAGTCACAAATATGTTTTGGTTAAACACATGAGGATTCACACAGGAGAGAAACCATACTCATGTTCAGAATGTGACAAAACATTCAGAGAAAAACTACATTTGGTAAAACACATGAGGATTCACACAGGAGAGAAACCATGCTCATGTTCAGAATGTGACAAAGCATTCACTCAAAAAGGACATTTGGTAACATGCATGACGATCCACACAGGAGTAAAACAGTATTCATGTTCAGAATGCAACAAAACATTCAGGGAAAAATGTGTTTTGGTTAAACACATGAGGATTCACACACGAGAGAAACCATATTCATGTTCAGAATGTGACAAAGCATTCACTCAAACAGGACATTTGGTTAAACACATGAGGATCCACACAAGAGAGAAACCCTATGCATGTTCAGAATGTGACAAAACATTCAGAGAAAAACTACATTTGGTAAAACACATGAGGATTCACACAGGAGAGAAACCATACTCATGTTCAGAATGTGACAAAGCATTCACTCAAAAAGAACATTTGGTAAAACACATGAGGATTCACACAGGAGAGAAACCATACTCATGTTCAGAATGTGACAAAGCGTTCACTACAAAAGGAACTTTAGTAACACATATGAGGATTCACACAGGAGAGAAACCATACTCATGTTCAGAATGTGACAAAGCATTCACTCAAAAAGAACATTTGGTAAAACACATGAGGATTCACACAGGAGAGAAACCATATTCATGTTCAGAATGTGACAAAGCATTCACTCAAACAGGACCTTTGGTTAAACACATGAGGATCCACACAAGAGAGAAACCCTATCCATGTTCAGAATGTGACAAAACATTCAGAGAAAAACTACATTTGGTAAAACACATGAGGATTCACACAGGAGAGAAACCATACTCATATTCAGAATGTGACAAAGCGTTCACTATAAAAGGAACTTTAGTAACACATATGAGGATTCACACAGGAGAGAAACCATACTCATGTTCAGAATGTGACAAAGAATTCATTAAAAAAGAACATTTGGTAAAACACATGAGGATCCACACAGGAGAGAAACCATACTCATGTTCAGAATGTGACAAAGCATTCACTCAAAAACAACATTTGGTAAAACACATGAGTATTCACACAGGAGAGAAACCATACTCATGTTCAGAATGTGACAAAGCATTCACTCAAAAAGAACATTTGGTAAAACCCATGAGTATTCACTCAGGAGAGAAATCATATATGTGTTCAGAGTGTGATAAATTATTCAGTGAAAAAGGAAAATTGGTTGATCACACGAGGATTCACACAGGAGAGAAACCATATTCATGTTTTGAATGTGACAAAGCTTTCAGTTTAAAAGTAAAATTGGAAGGGCACATGAGGATTCACACAGGAGAGAAACCATACTCATGTTCAGAATGTGACAAAACATTCAGAGAAAAAGTACATTTGGTAAATCACATGAAGATTCACACAGGAGAGAAACCATATTCATGTTCACAATGTGACAAAGCATTCATTCAAAAAGAACATTTGGTAAAACACATGAGGATCCACACAGGAGAGAAACCATACTCATGTTCAGAATGTGACAAAACATTCAGAGAAAAAGTACATTTGGTAAAACACATGAGGATTCACACAGGAGAGAAACCATACTCATGTTCAGAATGTGACAAAACATTCAGAGAAAAAGTACATTTGGTAAATCACATGAGGATTCACACAGGAGAGAAACCATATTCATGTTCACAATGTGACAAAGCATTCATTACAAAAGAACGTTTGGTAAAACACATGAGGATCCACACAGGAGAGAAACCATACTCATGTTCAGAATGTGACAAAGCATTCACTCAAAAACAACATTTGGTTAAACACATGAGGATTCACACAGGAGAGAAACCATACTCATGTTCAGAATGTGACAAAGCATTCACTTCAAAAGAAACTTTAGTAACACATATGAGGATTCACACAGGAGAGAAACCATACTCATGTTCAGAATGTGACAAAGCATTCACTCAAAAAGAACATTTGGTAAAACACATGAGGATTCACACAGGAGAGAAACCATGCTCATGTTCAGAATGTGACAAAGCATTCACTCGAAAAGAAAATTTGGTAAAACATATGAGAATTCACACAAGAGAAAATCCCTATCCATGTTCAGAATGTGACAAAACATTCAGAGAAAAAGGACTTTTGATAAAACACATGAGGATTCACACAGGTGAGAAACCATACTCATGTTCAGAATGTGACAAAGCATTCACTCAAAAAGGATATTTGATTAAGCATATGAGGATTCATACAGGAGAGAAACCATATTTATGTTCAGGATGTGACAAAGCATTCAGTGTAAAAGAAAACTTGGTAAGGCACATGAGGATTCACACAGGAAAGAAACCCTATCCATGTTCAGAATGTGACAAAGCTTTCAGTTTAAAAGTAAAATTGGAAGGGCACATGAGGATTCACACAGGAGAGAAACCATACTCATGTTCAGAATGTGACAAAGAATTCATTAAAAAAGAAAATTTGGTAAAACACATGAGGATCCACACAGGAGAGAAACCATACTCATGTTCAGAATGTGACAAAGCATTCACTCAAAAACAACATTTGGTAAAACACATGAGGATTCACACAGGAGAGAAACCATACTCATGTTCAGAATGTGACAAAGCATTCACTCAAAAAGAACATTTGGTAAAACCCATGAGTATTCACACAGGAGAGAAATCATATATGTGTTTAGAATGTGATAAATTATTCAGTGAAAAAGGAAAATTGGTTGATCACACGAGGATTTACACAGGAGAGAAACCATATTCATGTTTTGAATGTGACAAAGCTTTCAGTTTAAAAGTAAAATTGGAAGGGCACATGAGGATTCACACAGGAGAGAAACCATACTCATGTTCAGAATGTGACAAAACATTCAGAGAAAAAGTACATTTGGTAAATCACATGAAGATTCACACAGGAGAGAAACCATATTCATGTTCACAATGTGACAAAGCATTCACTCAAAAACAACATTTGGTAAAACACATGAGGATTCACACAGGAGAGAAACCATACTCATGTTCAGAATGTGACAAAGCATTCACTTCAAAAGGAACTTTAGTAACACATATGAGGATTCACACAGGAGAGAAACCATACTCATGTTCAGAATGTGACAAAGCATTCACTCAAAAAGAACATTTGGTAAAACACATGAGGATTCACACAGGAGAGAAACCATGCTCATGTTCAGAATGTGACAAAGCATTCACTCGAAAAGAAAATTTGGCAAAACATATGAGAATTCACGCAAGAGAAAATCCCTATCCATGTTTAGAATGTGACAAAACATTCAGAGAAAAAGGACTTTTGGTAAAACACATGAGCATTCACACAGGAGAGAAACCCTATTTATGTTCAGAATGTGATCAAACATTCGGTCAAAAAGGAAAATTGGTAGAGCACATGAGGATTCACACAGAAGAGAAACCTTATTTATGTTCAGAATGTGACAAAGCATTCAGCCAAAAAGTACATTTTGTAAATCACATGAGGATTCACACAGGAGAGAAACCATATTCATATTTAGATTGTGACAAAGCTTTCAGTGAAAAAGTAAAATTGGAAGTGCATACGAGTATTCACACAGTAGAGAAATCATATTCATGTTCAGTATGTGAGAAAGCATTCACTCAAAAAGAACATTTGGTAAAACCCATGAGTAGTCACACAGGAGAGAAATCATATATGTGTTCAGAATGTGATAAATTATTCAGTGAAAAAGGAAAATTGGTTGATCACACAAGGATTCACACAGGAGAGAAACCCTATTCATGTTCGGAATGTGACAGAAGGGCTATTGTAAGACGTAATGAAGGCAAAATACCTTACTTTTGTTTAGAATTTGACAACCGATTTCATAATTTTTCCGCACATAATATGAAGACATATGCAGGCAGAAAACTTGCATGGATGTGGCTCGGATTGTATAAATAATCATAATGTAAAATTCCTTGTTCAAAGGAAAATTAAACAAAATGTTTAGTTTGTTTTAAGAATCAATTTCAAAAAAGCAGCTAATATTGGGACTTAAGTGTTTTTCTGCCTGCATTACAGCAGTGCATTACCTTGTGTATAGCCACAGTATATAATATATTAGTACTAACGTAATAGCGATGCAACAATTTGGCCATTACAGTTACAATACTAATTGTTATTTATTACAATAACTGATGCATTACGATTAATTATCAAATAATAAAAGAGTGGTAAATTAATGAATAGACAAAAAAAATAGCATGCTTTTAAAAGAGTGACTTGATGTTGATGGTCACATTTATCTAAGTATATTTAATTTTTATATTAACTAAGTTTTTATTTAGGGGATACATCTTCTGTAAATTATCGCCAAATTCTTTCTAGGTATAATTTACAGAAGGCACATAGTCTTTTTTTTATAAGTCACACAACCTGAGAGTTTCTTCACAGGCGTGTGCAGGTTTCCTCACGGTGTTTTCCTTCACCGTAAGCACAGTATATATGTCGCCGTCATCTGGTTGAATCTGCTATTTGATTGAATGACTCGCGTTCATTGAATGACGACATTTAATTGAATGACTAAAGGACAACTCGTCAAGTTGTTTAATGTCGTGACTGAACGTCATTTAGCCAAGTTGTTAAATGGGATATTCCGAATAAAAACCGACGAAATCTTCTTCTGCGAAGCATTCTGCTACCCGTGGGGGTTAGCCTCGCGAATGGTGATTTATAAGGTCACGTATTCCCGTTAAGGGGTGATAGATTAGGTCAAAAGCAATCGATTTTGTCCAATAATGTGCTATCCAAAAGTTAACCATTTTTGAGTTATTTCAAATTTAATATTTTCTTTTAAAATTTCGGTTTCAGACGATTAAAATTCAAATAAAAAAAAATTCATGCCTGATTTTGAGTTTCTTATTACTGTCGCATAGCGGACATTCCAATAGTTCATAATAAGCAATAAAATGTTGCAAAGCTATAAAAGTTTTCAAAGCACGCTTTTTAAATTTATCAGTTTCCTATTTTTTTACTACATTTTTCGATAAAAAAGGCAATTTTCTGTAAAAAATCTCCTAGTCAACACGACGATAATATGTTTGAAATATTTTAATTTAAAATATACATTTTATTAAGTCTCTTTAATGACAAATAAAGACAACTATACCTTTAGAGTAGGATAGCATGAGGAAAACTGTAGGAATAATTATTCGATATGTAAATATGTTAATAACCTGTAGGGCTAATATTATTAGGGTGTTTTAATTTTCCCAGAAGAAAATAGGCTTAGTTAGGCTTCTTTTAAAGCTAAAACGAATAAGTAGTCCCAGATAGTTTAGGAGTTAATAATGTTTCAAATTTAAAGTTTAAAGCTTTTTTTTCGTAGTAGGTTTACTGAAATCTCTAAATAAAGTTGCTTATTTTGTAGATGTTATAAACTAGAATAAGATTTAGGTACAAACTTAGGGATCTAGGTGTTTAGCTCACAAAAATCGCAGACCAATTGAGAGGCTCTCCGCTTAGGACGACATATTTATACACCTGAGGCGGGGAGTGAGGTAATATAAATATGGAAAATATGGAAATTACGATTCAGTCAAAGACTAGACGTGTTAGGGATAAGACCAAGATCTAGGAACACTAGAAATAAGACCTAAAATAAGGATTTGGATGAAAATTGGAAATAAAACTAGGTTTAAGATGTAATTTCAATAAAAACGCACTCCAGGGGGTGAGGGGCTCACTAAGCGAGTTTGCCTATAAAGGGCGAAAATAGGGATCGCTGCTTAGCAAAAATTAGTATAAATACGGGGCCGGTTGCCAGCTCCCGACACAGTTAGCACCCGACCGCCCTAGCAGTAAAAAAGGAAAAAGAAGAAAATCCATAAAAAACTCGCTTGGAGAATTACCTCGCTCTTCGGTTGCGGCTCTCATCGTACCAGCAGCTGTTTCATTTGACACCGCCCCTATGCATCGGTTCGCCGTTCCACTGCATCTCACCTAGCGGACCTGCGAGAACCTCTCAACTAGCAAATCATCAATAACCTCGGAACTTGAGGACCACCTCGAAACTTGAAGACCTCCATCTACCTGTCCATCTAGTGGACGATCTCCAGATCTGCTCATCGAAGATCTACGGAAACGGGGGCTACATTTTTTGGTCCTTCGAGTGCCGGATCGTCATTGGAACAGCAGCATGGTGGTGACACGGAGCCACACCAAGGAAACACCATCGAGTGCAGCACTGGACCTGGATGAAAGAGCAGTTGGACACGTCGAAGACCCCCAGCCGACTACGATGGCTACGGTTACTAAGGGTACTGCGACAATTGCTACGAGTACCACGACAATTGCTACGGGTACTACGCCGACTGCTACGGGTTACGGGTCGGGTGCTACGAGTACTACGCCAATTGCTAAGGGTGCTACGACAATTGCTACGAGTACTACGCCGACTGCTATGGGTACTACGACAATTGCTTCGGGTACTACGCCTACTACAAAGCATGCAACGAATGCTACGTCGACTACGGCAGATAATTCGGGCACAACAGACGACTTCACATCAGAAGAGACATTGGAAAAGGGAACTTCAAGGTCTGCAAACAAAAGTGGAACCAAGCAATCTCCAACCAGAAGTACGTTGAAGCCCAACAGCATCACGTCATCAAAGCGATTGGCGAGAAGAAAACTCATGGAAGTAGAAGCGGAAGAAAAACTTGCAGCTTTGAAGCTTAAACAGGTGCAAGCAGAAATAGAGCTTGAACAAGCACGCCTGCGTCGCAGACAAGCAGAGAACGAATCGAGCTCAGAGGAAGAAATTGAAGACAATCTCGCATCAGTACGGATCAACAATTGGCTAAATGAAAAGGACTCAAGCCACCCAGTACCGCCGCCAGTGGTGGCTGCCTTCCTGGAAGAAAGAAGAAAGAAAGACATGCCAGTAGGAGAAACTACAATGAAGACAGCTGAAACACGGGCAGAAAAACAAAAGGAAGATCAGAGGGTCATTGCGATTGAACGTCTCGGGGGCGCTTTAGGCGCGTGGCCACGGGCGTATTTTCAGGGCTGTCCACAAAATGTGTGATACGGTTGAAATCTATAGCAAACTTTGTTACAAGACGTGTGTTCTAACCCCCCTTCCATTTTGTGACGCAAAGTAACGCCAAGACCACCCTAACCCCCTTTTTCCCAACACGTATTTAATAAACGAGCCACTTTTTAGCACGCTATGAAAACATACCTGTGGAAATGCTTCTGGGGCCTATAGGATGGGTATAGCTACGAACAGATAGGAAATGTACATATGAGATGGAATCACTTCCTGTCGACTTGATTTTTGTTCTAAAATAATTTATTCAAACAATGTCAGCTATTTAGAAGTGTCCAATCAAGTAGCTCATAAAAGGGGTCTTAATTTGTAGCAGTCTCTGTGATAGAATACCTTACATCATCTTGATAAAGCTTAGACGTCCACCTGATAAGCCTCCTTCAAAAATTACCACAACTAGCAGTCTCCGGTGAGCTTCACTAGGTCATCATTGGTCTATGAATGGGAGGCCTGCGTACGTCTTCCAATCATCATATCAGCCACAAATCGTCCACTGCTGGACAAAGGCCTCCCCCAAGGATTTCCACGACGACCGGTCCTGCGCTGCCCGCATCCATCGGCTTCCCGCGACCTTCACCAGGTCATCGGTCCACCGCGTGGGAGGTCTGCCTACGCTACGTTTTCCGGTGCGCGGTCGCCACTCGAGAACTTTACTGCCCCATCGGCCATCTGTTCTACGAGCTATGTGCCCTGCCCACTGCCACTTCAGTTTAGCGATTCTGTTCCAATGCACGGTCGCTACTACAAACTTTACTACACCATTATGATCTAAAATCTTCCATCTTCGGCATTTACCATCAGGTGAGATGATGCCAAGGGCTTACCAATTGATTTTTTTTTATTAAAGCTCTAGGTAGGCTGTAGGACCTAGTTTAATAGTCTGTGATTCTAGATTCACAGATTGTTACACTTGTTTTATTATTCATTAGATGAATGGGAAAAAAATACAAATTCACTAGCCTTTCACAAGGCAAAGAAAAGTCTTATTCTATTTTAGCATAAAAAAGTATAATTATCCCTTAATAATACAATATGATGAACTGATGAATACTATAAGTGTATCTTAAAATTAATTAAACTAGGAGTTGTCCGTCATGACTTCTTCCTCTTCATCTTCCGGTTCTGCTAGATCTGGATGGCAGACACGGATGTGCAGATTTAGATTGATCTTCACAATAAAAGATTTTCCACAGGTAGAGCATTTGAATGGTCTTTTCAAATCGTCATCTACATTAGGGGGATGAGCCCTAGCAACGTGGGTGCGGAGCAATGTCGAGTGCATTGTGCGATCACACTGAGTACATTTGACGAGGCAGTCTATCGGCTGCCCTTCGTGTGTCTGCCTGTGTTTCTCCATCGTGATCTTCGATACAAACAACTTTTGGCAGTAATCACATTTAAAGTTTTTCACTTTTGTATGTTTCTTCATGTGGATTTTTAGACAGTTCTTTGTTGGAAACATTTCATCGCATTTCCCACATTTAAATTTCTTTATATCATTATGTAGCTGCATATGGAGTTTCAGATATGCTTGTCCAGTGAAGCTTTTGCCACAGATTTCACAGTTTATAGTTGATGTAGCCGAGTGTGTTTGCATGTGGCTTTTCAGGAATTGTGCTGCCACGAATGTGCGGTCACAGACTTCGCACACAAACTTTTTGCATGCACTGCCTTCGTGTTTACTCCGGTGTATGTCTAAATGGTACTGGGAGTTGACCTTGACATCACACTGGTCACATTTAAATTTGCGCCGCTTTTTGGGGCCTTCTTTAGCTGGCCTTTCAGATGTCTCCGCCTCCATCATAGGGGTGTCTTTATCATTACCATGAAACTTCTTGTGTAACATCAGATATTCCATACCTTCGAATGTGAGGTTGCAATCGTTGCATCTGTAACGCATATTATCGGCTTGCTTATCGAAGTTGTCACCCCCGTTGAAAGCTTCAGCCATTTTTTCGCGTTTAACTGAACGAGCGTCGTTTTTGTCCACACCGGTTGGTTCCATCATGGTTTTCATCCAATGAATATGATCTTGTATACCGCCAGATTTCGCCTCCATTTGCTACGCTAAGGACGCTTATAGAGCGGCTCCATATTGATCTGTAAATTGCACGCACAAAGCTTCAAAACTATCACAACCCAACGCCGTATATAAGGCGATGCTGATCCAATCCTTGTTTATTATGTGTTTTCAGCGCAAAGCTAATGTTTTATCGCAAATTAATTTAGAGAAACACAAAAGCAGCCTTGTTACAGCTCCATAAATTCCAAAAGAGAAGCGCTTGGTTTTTTTTTAGGCGGTCAATGACAGTTAAAACTTTTTAATTTTTGACGTACGCGTAGTTGCCAGCGCATAAATATTTTTATCGCAGTCTGATAGAATAAAATCGATTTAGTCAAAACGATTATAAGAATCGTTTTTGATGGTAGGGGAAGACCCGTAACGTAAGATGAAATTTTATACCAAAGCAACTAAGCAGTTTAGTTTATTTATTTGATTGATAACTCTAACTTCATCTTCAACACCCACTATTATAGTGGCAGGCAACAGTTTGTTTAGTAGTCAGTCGCGCGTTTCGTGTACGATGGCGAGCATGAATCGCGGAAATGAAATTTATTTGAGAAGGAAGATAAGCTTAATATATCTATCTACTATATCAGAAATAGAAGAAAAATTGGAGCCATACGACCTATATTCGGTAGTGTTTCTTTTGTACGATGTGCCTGAAACTGCATTGAGCAGACTGAGTTCTTTATCCAGTATATCGAGTGGCGGTCATAACTTGAGCCTTTTATCAGACTGGGCCCAGGCTGTCCAGAGTGCAACAGCTACAACTTCTTGGAGGTACGCACTTTTAGAAGTTTTAACACTTTGCCAGCTGAACAATATAATAAAGACGCTCGGTTTCGACGTGGAAATAGTTCAGAAATATTTTCAACCGGATAATATACATTACGCCATCAACATTAGTCCTGTGAAGAAAGCTTTGTATAAATTATGCGAAAACATCACTGATGATAAACTTGTTACACTGCGCGCAACTTTGAAAACTTATGGTCTGAAAGTAGACGAGTATAACAATTGCGAAATGATGATTTTGGACATGATTAGCAACAAGTTAATTTCTATCGGCGCAGAATCCGGTAGTAAAAAAATAAATAAAAATTGTAATGTAGAAATATTGGCCAAAATTATAAAAAAAATTGGATTGTCGGAGATTGCTAATGATTTGAGAGATGTTGAAATTAAATGCAATACTATAGGAAGAAACATCATTGACATCATTATAGATGACCAAGCAATTGAAACCACTTCCAAGGATGATCCAGATAGAAATGCAGATGACATTAATTCAAAGAGTGATGTAAATGAGAGTCAGAGTATTAACGATAGAGTAACTGCAAACGATTTAAACGATACCTTTGCATTAATAAATGATATCCAACAAAATATTACACTAAACCATTTAAAATGTGATACTACTGTAGAGAACAAAACAGTTTATCCAATAAAGAATAGAGAAAGACTTGGGGTTTGCTGCATTGTCAACCAGGTAGATTTCCATCCATCAAAACAAAGTATAGAAAGTGGAGATCTGCCTTTAGGAAAGAGATTAGGCTCAAACAAAGATAAAACTACCATAGAAGAAACCATGTCAGAATTGAATTTTGATGTCCAAGTTCTTACAAATGTAGCTGATAAAGAAATATTAGAGATGTTAAAAGATATAGTGGAGTTTAAAGTTAAATCAGATGACAGTATGTTTTTCTTATATGTTCTATCTTATGGTGAACGAGGCTGTGTAAATGCAGCAAATTCTGTAAGCATTAAAATAGATGTTATCATAGATTTGTTAGAAAACGCTTTTGCACATCGCAACCTTATTGACATACCTAAGATTCTGATAATCCAAGGTTGTCAAGACAATGTCAAAATATGCCCGGATGGTCTTAAGTATTTGCCAAAGTCTAATTATCTAGTATTTTGGGCGATATCACCGGAAATGAAGGAGTATAGAAATGAAGATGCTGGATCTATTTTTATTCAGTTCTTATGTTCTTACATTAACAAGTATGCAAAAAGTGAACATTTGGTAGACATATTTACTAGAGTAATAAATGATGTAGCTACTGAGTGTTCTATACGAGACAAAGAACAGATGCCAATGTACAGTACTACGCTTAGAAAAAAGATTTTTATGGTTGCATCACTTGCACCTGAACAAGATAGTGATTTAAAAAAATAGGTGGGCTTATAAATAAGTATTTGTATCTAAGAAGGTGTAAAAAAGTGCAAATTTAAGAAGTTACTTGGCATCGAGACTAGAATAGAGTATAGATAAAATGTAAGACAAAGCCATCTTTAAAATTTGTTCCAAACCCAAAGGTGAAAGGACCTTATTATTTAGGGCAGAGATTCCCGATTTTTTTGCCACTGAACCCTAATTGAATATACTTTTTCTAGCGCAACCCGTTTTAGAATAGAAAATTATTACATTGTAGTTTGTATAGGTATTTTCATTTATGATTTGAAAAGAAAGAACAAAATGTAAATGTAAAACACAATTATTTTATGTAGGTATTAAAATCATTTAAGTATTGTACAAAAAGAATACAATTTAATGAGAAGAATTAAATATTTTCTTAAAATAGCACTAAAGTAAGACTTGAAAGCGAAGATCTGGAGTGGTGTAGAACTAGTTTTTTTAAATTTTTGGTCAGAACACGGAACCCTAGTGGCCTTTCCACGGACCCCCAGGGTTCGGCGGACCACCACTCAGGCAACGCTGATCTAGGGTCTTAGTAAATTCTCGGTTTGTATGGGAGTGTTTTTTAAGATGGATTTGAAAAAAAAAAATCTCCTGTATTCTATCCTTGATCATAAGCAGCCCCTTAAAATATCTGTCTTGCTTTTTTACAGTGTGTTTTCTTTTCACAAAATTGAAATAACTTCTACAATATTGCTAAAATGTTTAAGGCCTTTCATATAAATTGATCAGCAGTTCATACCTACTGAGTTGGCTGGTAAGTGCTCAGCTGATCGATTTGCTCAGCCGATATACTCATATGCACAACTAAATGTAAGTATTTAAATTTAAACTGGGGCTTAGGGCAAAGTATATATTATATTAGTTAGTACTGACGTACTTAGGGTATAAATTTGTTTATTTATAATCTCTTGTTATACATATCTTTTAGGTAACTGTGGAACTGGCCTACTCTTGTTAAATGCTTTCAATGATTTTTATGTACATAACTTTTCGTGTCATATTGTTTTCATGCTCTAATGACATAATCTGATCTATATCAAGGATTTTATTTTGATGTTATTAACTAATTATTGTTTATTTAATGATTCTTCACAAATGACATTGTTATTATTATTTTATGACTATCAGAAAGAGTGTAATTTGCACCTATTTTGAATAAATATATTGAATTGAATATAAGATTACTTAGTAAAAATCTTTTAGTAATATAAGATTTTTTTTAAGTACCTATATAACAATGAATGAATATTTATCAAAGCAGGAAAATAATAAATGAACTAATTAAAGCTTTACTTTATTTTCTTGTCCATTGGTCCTTGTCTCTGTATGCGTTAACCACTATTTCGAAATGAAAAACAAAATCGGCCAAGTACGAGTTGGACTCGCTCGCAGAGGGTCCCATACCACTACGCCTCTCCAACAATGATACCTATTCATTTCAAACAAGAGATCAACACGAATAAAAAAATATATATTTTTCTCCTTCAATTCTGACGACGACTCACGCTTGGCCGGTTTTTATTATTTCTTGTTTTACTTTAGAATCAGTACTATAATCACACCAAGCTTAACGCTTGTATTTAATAAGTACTGTTTTTAAGATGAACAATACCAATTTTTTTTTTATGTATACACTTGTTTTTTTTTTGTTTTTTTTATTAAAAATTTGAGTGCGTTTGGCCGCACCTCACCTGATGGTAAGTGCCGATTTTTACAATTTGTTAGTAAATTCCCCATAATAACTCATATATTTTAGCTATCACATATCACAGCTACCTACAATGGTTCCAAAGATACTGCCTTTCAAAGGTCGGACAGACAGGCGGATAGCGTAGGTGATAGGGTCCTGTTATCTGGTACGGAACCCTAAAAAAACTAGATTTCCTTACATGACTACATTCCCTTAAATGACCAGATAGCCAAGCAAGACAGGTATACTATTAGATAAAATTTATAAATTGATGACACTACGGGCTGCATTCGCGGAAAAGGGTGATGTCATTATCACGTAACGCCAGTGTGACGTCATTGTCGCGTTAAGCCCATTGTAGCGGTACGCCAGTATGACGTCATTGTCGCGTTACGCCAGTATGACGTCATTGTCACGTTACGCCTGAGCCGAGCGTGCAAGCGAGAGTTGTACTTGTACTAGTACTTGAACTTTGACGGACGGACGGACGAACCGTCAAACAAGTGTGTCAATGGATTAAAAGTACTAGGCTTCCAAGAGCTTACACGAGGTGTTCCAATGCGGTCGATTCTCTGTGAGGAAAACCGTCATACTAAAAAGAGGCGTTTCTTATACCTAACATCAGTGTGTGAATGGATTAAAAGTACTAGGCTTCGGAGCTTACAAGAGGCATTCCAAATGTGAGATATGTTGTAGTTATAAAAGGTACCAGGAACACATAAGCAGTGTCATTTTACATCTCCTTAAAGATGGAGCTGAAGAAGTCTTACTTCAGTCGTGTGGTCTATTGCACACAAGCGTTCGGCTATCTATCACGTAAAATTATCGTCCGTAAACCGACTATACAGACAACGTCGGTTTTTTTTTGTTATACGTTGGTACTCACTAGGGAATGCAATACCGGGATACCGGGATCCCGAAATACCGGGATCCCGCACCATTTTTGCGGGACCAGTCCCGCGCCTAAATCGTGCGGGATCCCGCGGGATTTGCGGGACTGCGCAGCGACATACGGCATGTGTTGTTCGGCACGCGGAAGCGTTAGATTGTAAAACAAGATGGTCTAGTCTTTCGGATATGATAACTAAATTCAATAAACTCAAATTGTGTGTATCCAAAGCTTTAATTGATCTAGGCCTGTCTGCTACTAATCCAGATTACTCCTTTAATGAAGAGGAATATACTGTGTTAAGTGACTTGGAACGAGTTTTCTAGCCAATGAAACTAGCTGTAGAAGTTTTGTGTCGGCGGGATTCGACTCTGACCACAGCTGAAACAACAGTTAGATTCGTGATCAGCAAGTTGGAAGGACAAGATTCAGTTCTAGCCAAGAAACTTGCTACTTCATTAAGAAAAGAATTCATGCATGATGAAACTTTTAAGTTACCTGCAAAGAGCGTAATCAGAAAAGAAATTTTAAGTCTTATTGAAAGACTACAATTTAATAAGAGAACGTTAATCTCATCAGAGGCTTCAACATCTTCTATCTCTACTCAGGAATCTGAGGATGATTTACCTCTTTCTACAGTGGCCGCAATGATGCCAGCAGAAAGCACGGAGCCTGAAGCAATGTCTCTTAGAGATGAACTGGAACAAACACTATCGCGTTCTAAAACCGCTGGTCGATCTTCTTCGGAATCGGGACTTCATTCTCTTGAAGGTATAATCAGGAAAGAAATGAATTTGTTGGAGTCTGGTGGGCTCATAGGTGAAAATCTTTATTTCGTCTACAATACGTTATTAACAGTTGTGCCAACCAGCGTGGAAGCGGAAAGGGCATTTTCTGCTGCCGGATACCTAGCATGCAAAGTAAGAAGCCTTTAAGCTAACAAAACTATTGACACGCTATGTTTCATGCGCAGCTACTTCCAAAATAATGTTACTTAAAAAATAATTTTGTTTATTTGTAATAGTTATTCCTATTTCTAATAAGTGATTGATTTGATTACTTATAAATAGTTTCACTTTCACAAAACTATTGAGACGCTATGTTTTATGTGCATTTGCGCAGCTCCTTCCTAAATAATGGATAGTTGTTTTTTGTTTGTTTGTAATAATCGTTTTTGACCTTTGTTTGAAACTGTTATTTCTGATTAATTATTTGATTACTTAATAAATAGTGTCAATAATATTTTTAGTTTCATTTTAAGTTCTATAGACTCGTTTATGATACAGGATTCCTCTCTTTTTTCAATGACTTTCAAAAAACATGCGGGATCCCGCAAATACCTGGATCCCGCGGGATCGAACCTCTCAATCCCGCGGGATCCAGCAATTGAAATTTTGCTGCGGGATTGCATTCCCTAGTACTCACTTATTTCCCGAAACGTTGAGTAGGTTGCAAGTTGCGCGTTGTAAGTAGAAAATTTAAATTAGGCAGCAATAAAATAATGTTAAAAAAATTGTAAAAACTTTAAATTCGGCAGCAACTGAATTCTACTCTATATATAAAACAATGTTTAAAAAATTACTAACAATTTGATTATTGATCTAAGCTAACAAAATTTGAAATTATTGTTTTCTTGACTAACGTAGGTAAGTACTATGTATATGAAACATGAACTCTTAGATAATTTTTGAACAGTTTTATTTTAATTTTAGATAAATTTTATAAATACCTACTTACATCTAAATATTGTAAAGCAGTATTTACAAATCCAACAAAATATTGACTAAATAACAACCTATTGGAAGTTTCTATATCATGATATCAGCCGAAGGACGTCCACTGCTGTTGGATATAGGCCTCGATTTCTACGATCGTAGAAATCTAGTTGAAAGTTTCTATATATATATATAAATATAATACAGATGGTCACTATAGTATCTAAGCAGTAGAATGGTAGCTTTTTCAAAAGTTTACTCATTTTTCTAAAATAACATAATATTGTAAGTCGTGTTAGGTAGGTATGTAATAAACACACACATAACTTGGTGTGTGTTTGTACATAACCACATAATATTTAAAAAAAAATTAGGTAGGTAGGTAATAAAATATTACAGAAATACCGGCCAAGTGCGAGTCAGGACCGCACTCATAGGGTTCCGTACCATCATACTAGATGGCACTAGTTTCTTCATGTTTATAAAAAACACGTTTGTATGGAGACCCCCCTTATTTTTTCACTTTTTCAAATTTTTTGTTGTTGTTGTAGCAACAACAGAAATACATCATCTGTGAAAATTTCAACTGTCTATCACGGTTCATGAAATACAGCCTGTCTTAGAAATAGGGTCCAATATTTACCCTTTGGGTATGGAACCCTGAAAACACCTTATGTGTGCAAATATTCAATGATTTCCACTGGAGTCCACCTTAATAATGAGTAAATTATTTATTCCTATTGGCGGCGCTCTAGTGTGCTAATCGGACCGCTTTAAGAGTGTATTCACAAAATAGTTTCCTATACAACCTTAAAATAATTGTAACTTGAAAATGGATGGGCCAATTCTAATGAAACTTTATACACATTAGCAAGTTACGAAATTCTAGTTTTTCCAGATTAACCAATTTAACCGCCTCCGTGGCGTAATGGTTAGTCCATTAGCTTCACACCAGGAGGTCGGGAGTTCGATCCCCGCGGGGTCACTTTCGGTTTGGTTAGTGGTGCGGCATTTTAATATCTCGCCTGGCTAGCTACCACCATCATATCTAAGTCTTGCCGCCAAACATCAATGTTAACATCATTGACGTGTTCCGGCTTGAAGTTAAGATAGCCAGATCACCATGGTGTTGGAGAACATTGGTTTATTTAGTAACCACACACATTTTTTTAAATGTATCTATCCACAGACTAGGATTTCGTGACTTGCTTATGTGCATAAAGTTACATTAGAATCGGCCCATACGTTTTCAAGAAGTAGTAATTTTAAGTTTGTATGGGAAACAATTTTGTGAATACGCTCTTAAGCAAGTCTTGAGGCATACGCTATAGTAACTTACTATATGTATTATCTGTGGCCCCTGCCCCGCACTCATCATAGTTCACCCTGTTTCCTGTGCACTCACACTACTGTAAAATCCATATCATGGCAATATGTGGTTGTAGTGCCACACTAGCATCTAATTGCATAAATTATTGCGTTAATGTGATTATCCTACCAACTGAAAAACATCTCAGTATTTAACATCAATCATGTCTTAACAAGTACAGTGTAAACTCTGCATAACGTCACTCGATATAACGATTCACTCTTTGAAACGTCAAATTTTCTGGCTCTAGTTCATTTACTTTAATGCTAATTGAACATTATAATGTGAGATATTTAAAGGACCTGTTCATGATGAACCAGAATAAAGGTTTAAGAGGGCACTCCTTGAAACTAACAAAACCTCCATGTGCTAGCAACCCCAGAACACACTTTTTGCCATTTCGAGTGATGAAGCTATGGAACTCTCTCCCAGAAACAGTCATAAGTGCTCCAACAGTCAACAGTTTTAAAAACAGACTTGATAAACATTTTAAAACACAAGTGCAGTGATATACACGCATCAGCTCTTAGAGCTGCTAGTGTATTAATCAAATAATAATTTTTCTCTGTATAACGAAAACTCTCAATACCGTCACTTAATGCTCGGTCCCTTGAGTGTCGCTATATAGAGTTTACACTGTATTGTTAAATCAATAGTATAGTAATTTTAACGAGATAGTTCATGGTGTTAGACGTTAGTGTGGCAATAAGAATAACTGCTAAAATTAGCTACTTTTTTGTAGGGATGGAGACACATTTTTTCCTAGTACATTCTCGTGATATTTTAATTTTTCCACACTTGTGGGGTCCTTTGATAACGCCTCCTCGACCTGACGGTCCTCCCTTTGGTCTTGAACTGCCTCTGAAATTAAATTAATTTATAGTCAATAAAACCTTTGAATTTAAATTTATATTTAGGTAAAGTTATTTTGTAAATGTGTATTAAAATGTAGTTATTTAGTGATTTCTGTACAGAATTCGCTACATTATTTAAGAGACCATTCCAAAACAAAGGTATTCATTAGAGTTTCTAAGTATTAGTAGTAGTTTTTACCTGCTACAATATAAATACCATTAGTATTTCCATGTGTTATGTTATGTGGAAAATCATCTAGAAAATAGTCAAATACTTACAAATAATTTATTAACAAACTCAGTAGTTTACATGTCATTTACATTTGAAAAAAAAAAAAAAATTAAGTATTTATTTTGTAGCAGGTTTAGGCAAAAATATATTAAGAACTGGATGACAATGCAATGCTGTGAAAAAAATTACCTGACAAGGCTCGAAATAAGTTTATTTTTTTAAGTGAAAAACGTTTTTAAAATAGTCTAAAATGTAAATAATTTCTCCTATTGTAAGATTTAAAACGAAAAACATGAGGAGTCTGCAATAGATATTGATGCATGAATAGTTTACCTAAGTCTATTGCATGCATCCTACGTTTTAGTTTATATCCTATGAGTAATGGGAGAAATTATTTACTTGATAACAGTATATAACTACCTCTGCAGCGTATTGGTTAGTCCATCCGCTTTACACCAGGAGGTTGCGGGTTCGATTCCCGGCGGGGTCAACTTTGTAAGACTCGGTTTGGTTGGTGGTAGGGCATTTTCATAGCCCGCCTGGCCAGCTACCACCATCTTATTTAAGTCTTGCCGCCAAACATCAGTGTTAACAGCATTAATGTGTTCCGGCTTGAAGATAAGAAAGCCATATCCCCATTACATTGGGGAATCTTGGTAAGCCCGCTCCCATCTTCGGCATCATCATCACTTACCATCAGGTGAGATGATGCTAAGGGCTTATCAAATGTGGAAAAAAAAAATCCCCACTGCTGGGGTACAGGTTACTTCCCAAACTCTGGAAGGTTAAGCCATATTCCACAAATGGGCCCCAAGTCTGGATTGGTGGTCGCTGTTGGACTAGTGGCAAACCCCACTGTCAAAAGTTTTCAAGCTGCTTTATAAGGCATCTGATTACTGATACGGCTTGACAACTGCAATAAAGACTTAACATGCCTTGCAAAGCACAGAAACTGTGGAGGATAAAAATGACACTTACAGTCAAACGCATCCAGGTAGCTAATGACCGCACTTCCGGTCAGTTAACCTGCGTGATGGGCCCAATCATGTAACTTACACTGAGCTACGACTGCTTCATTTTATATATTATCATCATATCAGCTTATATTAGGTCTTTACCTATGAAATTGCTATGCTGATTGTATAAAAACTTAAAAGATGAAAATTAATATTAAGAACAATAGTTATTGAAACATTTTTTTTTAAATTCACAATTGGTAAAACTTTGGCAATTATTCTCAAAATATCATTGGACTGTAAGAAATTAAATGGTGGTAAACATATGCTTATTGTTTAGATATTTTAAGATCATGATGGCTTTAACCCCATGAAGTTGGGTTTTTTTCACCTGTATAGATCACCTTTATTGAGGCAAAAAATACACATTTTTAATCTCTTAGAGTTATCACAGCAGTTTGTCATATTTGGGAATACCTCGCATAATATTTCAACACTCAGGAAAATTCAATAAAATTAACTAGTCTAAAAAATTCCCCATCTGACCACTAAGAAACCGCCTTTGTTCCATTCAATGGTACATAGCTCAGGGGATTGGAACATGAAAGATATGCCACTAGTAACTAATAAAAGACCATAAGTAGTGTTTTTTTTTAATTGTCAATAAGAAAAAACAATAACTTTTTTATTTTCGATAAAAATGAACTTCAAAAACTAAATCAGCAATTTCATAGGTAAAGAAAGACCTATTACATCTCCCCACTGAGGGGCTACAGCCTACTCTATTATGGGCATTCAGGCCTTAGTCGACCAAGCAGGCCCAGTTCAGTTTAGTCGGCTTCACACACAACTATAGTTTCTTCGTAGATGTGTGCAGGTTTTTTCACAATGTATTCCTTCACTATAAGAGCGTCGGATAAACATACATATGAAATCAAAACCGAAAACACATTGGTATGTGACAGGAGGTAGCGGCCCTAACTGTCCTATTTTTTTATGTAAATATATATTATTATTGCATTGTGGAGGGAGGGCCACCACACAAGGTACTTGTAAAACAGGTACTTACTGTTGTAAGGTGTATATCGGTCAGAAAGCCAACCCTCCAGATTGTATCCTATGAAACCGATCACTGCAACAAAGGGCAGCGTTACGTATGGAGCCCTACTCCGTAGAATTTGCATTAGAAGAGGCCACATCTGAAAGTTTAATTAATTATCTACTTAAATGGTGTTTTTAATAAATTATCATCATCAGCCGAAAGACATCCACTGCTGGGCAACGGCCTGCCCCAAGGACTTCCACAATGACCGGTCCTGCGCTGTATTAACAAATATTTGTTAAGAAATGGCAGTGGAAATAAAGATTTGAGGTTATACTTTGTATTAGGAGGGTTCAACTCACTGTTTTTGAAGATTTGTAAATAAATGTTTTATTAAAATGTGATTAAAAGAACTTCTTTGCTTATATTCAGTTCAAAACGTGTATTTTTATGCATGCATTCCTCAATATCGGCAACGAAACGAATCATACGGACGAAATTGTTGAAAATAAATACCACAGATCACTACTATTAGTATAAATACAAAGCGAATATAATACACTAAATAAATACAAAGAGGGTTTACGGTTTACGCACAGAACAACTATTACTCGGTTTAATTATTTTTTTGGTTTTCTCTCCGGCGGCATTCAAAAGCGCGGAAAAGGCAAAGGTGACTAAGACCATACAGCCAGGTCTGACGTATTTAAGCTTCCTTTAGTTTTTATATTTGTAATGCTATTTGTACATTACAAATCTTCTCTGAAGTTCTTGACAGCATTTGCAGCAGCTACATTCTGAGGTGGAACACCCAGTTGCTGTAGGGCGTCTATAAAACTGCACCCAGAGCAAGTTGGGTTCTCACGTCCTCCTTCGTTTTATTTTCTTGTTCTCTACATTGCTTACATGCAATGCACTAGACGATTTTCTCCAAAATGCACCACTTCTTAAACAAAATCCTAGCAGAAAACAATGAAAAAACAACAAAATAAAACTACGAATGCGTCTACCACAAATCCCGCCAAAAACTCCTTATATAGAATTTTACTCGGTTTAAGTCACTACGTTATACTTTTTTTTTCATTTGGTTTCTTTTTTCCAGCTTCTAAAAGCGCGGAAAAGGCAAAGGTATTTATGACCGTACAACCTAGTCTGTTGTATTTTAGTTTCCTTTTATCTTTTTTCGTCGATTTGAAATGCTAGTGCCAGTGCATTACAATTTTTTTCTGGATTTCTTGACAGTATTTGCAGCAGCCTCATTCCGACATTCTCGGCCGGGCAATATCGTTCCGTGCAGACAGACTCTCTGCGGAAAGAGAACCGTCGTGGCATAAAAAGGAACTAACATTAAGCACAACAGCGCACGGGCGTCTCGCGACAGGAATAGGATACACACCGCTGCATCTTTCTGTAAGCTATAAAGTCTATTACTATAATGAATGATGATCTTGTAAGTTTGGTAGGAGGATTCCAACAGTCTTTTTAGGGTTCTGTACCTGAAAGTTAACCAACGGGACCCTTATACGAGGGCTGTTTGATAAGTACCCGTTTATGGCAATAAAAAACATTTTTTTTTTGTATATATGCATTTATTTTTCTACGTCGTCACCTTTTAACTCTATACACTTGTTCCACCTATACTCAAGCTTCAATAAACCATCCAAAAAGTATGATTTTGGAAAGTCATTAAAATAGGCCTCTGTGGCGGCACTGACTTCGTCATTTGATCCAAATCGCTTACCACCGAGCCATTTTTTTAGGTTGGGAAACAAAAAGAAATCGCATGGGGCCAAATCTGGAGAATACGGGGGTGAGGCAATAGTTCGTAGCGTAACTGTGCTAATTTAGCCGTCACAACTCTGGACGAATGAGCCGGGGCGTTGTCGTGATGAAACAGTATTTTTTTCTTTTTTAAATGGGGTCGTTTGTCCTTTAAGACGGCGTCAAATTCATCCAATAAATTAGCATAGCACTGCCCTGTTATCGTTTTCCCCTTTTCTAAGTAGTCAATATGTATAATACCCTGCGAATCCCAAAAAACAGTCGCCATGACCTTTACAGCCGATGGGACGGTTTTTGCTTTCTTTGGAGCAGGTTCACCTGGTAAAATCCACTGCTTCGACTGCTCTTTCATTTCCGGGGTGTAGTAGTGAACCCACGTTTCGTCCACGGTTACGAAACAACGCAGAAACTCCTTTGGGTTACGTTTGAACACGGCCAAACACTGCTCCGAAGTAGTCAGTCGGTTCCGTTTTTGCTCCTCCGTGAGTAAACGCGGCACCCACCTCGCCGATACTTTCTTCATACCCAATTTTTCTTCTAATATGTGTTGTACCCTCTCGATTGAAACGTTTACACCATCAACGATTTCTCGAAGTTTAATTAGGCGGTCGGCTAAAACGATATTTTCAATTTTCTTAACCATATCGTCTGAATTCGTCTGTAGTCACCTCAATTGGCCGGCCTGGGCGATCCCCATCAAAGACGGTTGTTCTCCCCCGCTTAAACTCGTTATACCAATATCTGACGGTTGTCATAGAAGGAGCACATTCATGGTAAACCGCTTGCATTCTTACTTTTATTTCATCACATGTTTTTCCTTCCAAAAACAAGAATCTAATTACAGACCGATACTGTTCTTTCTCCATTTTAACAATTTTAAGTTCACGCTTTCACTAAATCGCTGTCAAATGAGAAAAAAAACAAAAGAATGCAATTTTTTTTTCTTTTTCCCGCCTCTGAAAAATGGCTTAAAAAGGTGGTATACTTATTTTCAGCCAGTGATATTAATATATTTAGTAAACGGGTACTTATCAAACAGCCTAGGTACTCTGGTAATTACGACACGTCAATCAGCATTGGAGAGCGAATGAAGCGAGCGATATTATTAGTATCGGTCAGGTTTGATTGTTTGTACTGTCTCCCACCTGGATGACCTTCGGGATCCGAGGGGGACGTGGCACGACAGTACACCTAATCATCGTAATTGTCAGATTTAACCAACAACGGGACCTTAATACTCTGGTAAATAAGACACGTCAATCATTATTGTTGAGCGAGTGAAGCGAGCGATATTAGGATCGGTCAGGTTTGATTATTTGTATTGTCTCCCACCTGGATGACCTTCGGGATCCGAGTGGGACGTGGCACGACAGTAAACCTAATCATCGTAATTGTCAGATTAGCAACCAGGAGGGGAGCCTCGCTTCACGAAGCTCCTCGACCGTATAATCATCAGTTAAACTTGACCGTACTTACCATCGCTCGCTTCGCTCGCTTAACAATACTGATTGTCGCGTAGTAATAACCAGACGGGTTCACGGGACGCAGATTCACTTTCTCTTTTCTTCTTCTTTGACTTCATGTCAAAACAGCCGTGTGTCTCCTGTCGCGAGACGCCCGTCAGAAGCGCCTTCCAATCTTACGACGACGGTTCTCTTTCCGCACAGACTCTAACCTCTTACTCCGGACGCAGTAATGGGTAATGGCTCGCCAGGGAACAGCCGACTTGATAATTTAAGTACGATGTACATGAATTATCGGGTCGCTTATTATCTTGTCGGACCCGTTGGCTATAATCACATAAAGAGAGTTTTTTGGCGGGATTTGTGGTGGACGCATTCGTAGTTTTACATTGTAGTTTTTTCATTGTTTTCTGCTAGGATTTTGTTAAAGAAGTGGTGCGTTTTGGAGAAAATCGTCTAGTGCACGTGAGCAATGTGGAGAACAACAAAATAAAACGAAGGAGGACGTGAGAACCCAACTTGCTCTGGGTGCAGTTTTATAGACGCCCAATAGCAACTGGGTGTTCCACCTCAGAATGTAGCTGCTGCAAATGCTGTCAAGAGATTCAGAGAAGATTTGTGATGCACCGGCACTAGCATTACAAATCAAAAAACGAATATAGATTATTTAAGTAGGAATTGTCTCGGAAGGGCTTTTGTACCCGTGAGCGATAAGAGACTAAAACAAAAAAAAATCATCACATAAATAAACATAACCTTGAAAGTTGTTTCCTGTAAAATGAAATAAAAATCAGTTATTACTCGTTAGTAAGCTTGTTAATTGTTATTGTCAAAGAGAATATAATAAACTACGTTTTTAGTTATTGTTACGAAAATGTCACAAAACTTGCTCCTGCGGTATTCCACAAAGATAAGTTTATTTAAAACAGTAATAGACCATCCAAAATCTTTACGTAACTGCCCTCAATGTTTGTTAAAGAAATACAGCACAAAAGCGACTAAAAAGAAGTCTGCTAGTTCTGTTTACCGCCCCATGACGGTGTTTGATAGGCAAGCGAAGATTCTGCAGAAGGACCGAGCGGCTAAAGCTAAGGATTACCATTTGTCGGAGTATATTAAGGAAGAGGTCGGCTGGCGCACAGCTGATCGAGTTTTCGACATAAAAAGGCTGTTTAAAAATGCTGTGGAGCTTGGTGAGCACTTGCACAAACTGATATGTATTGTTTAAACAGCTTTTTCAATATGACTCAAAAGGAATTTAATAAAATGATCAACACCACCGGGTAACTCTTCAAATATTATACTTACTTTTTTATCCACCATTGATAAGCCCTTGACATCATCCCACCTGATGGTAAGTGACAATGATGCCGAAGATGGAAGCGGGCAAGGTTTTGGAAAGTGTGAATTAAATCTATCCATGCAAAGTGGGTCAAAATCAAGTGCAAAGGAGTTGGTTACAAACATACATAGATACAGGTGAAGCTAATGTGTGATAAAAAAATGAATGGTGTTCATTGGTAAACACATAACTTAAGAATAGCTGGATGGATTTGGCATATTTTTGAAATGTTTGTTATTGTCTGAATAAGGTTTTTTGGGTAAGGTAAATGCTTTTTTTATTGGATATTAGTATGAACTCAAGACCTAAGTCACGATTTGTACTAAAGTCGTATTTTAAACAGCCATCTGCAGTTAAATGACGCTCAATTTGGTTTCCGAGCTGGGCTGTCCACAGAGACTGCGATACTGTGCCTCAAGCATACTGTTAAATATTACATGGACAGAAAGACTCCGGTCTATGCATGCTTTTTGGACCTATCGAAAGCCTTTGATTTGGTGTCCTATGATGTGCTCTGGCACAAAATGAGGACAGAAACTGGCCTCCCAGAAGAGGTAGTCAAACTTTTGATTATTGGTACAACAACCAAATAAATGTTGTAAAGTGGGCAGACACTGTCTCCGATGCGTACAGGCTGAAGTGTGGTGTGAGGCAAGGGGGTTTGACCTCTCCTCGACTGTTTAGCCTGTACGTAAACGGGCTTGTTGAGGAACTAGGCAACACTGGAGTCGGCTGTTCCATAGATGGTAAATTTATCAACAACATCAGCTACGCTGACGATATGGTGTTGCTGGGTCCCTCAATAAGCGCTTTACGTAAATTATTACTGGTATGTGAGAGGTACGCCGGGGCCTGTGGACTCAGGTACAATGTGAAGAAAAGTGAACTTTTAGTGTTTCAATCTCGTGGACACAAAATCACTACAGTTCCACCCGTTTTCCTAGACGGAGTCGCTTTGCCGAGAGTTTCTCATTTCAAGTACCTGGGTCACTGGGTCTCGGAGGATCTCTCTGATGATGAGGATATAGAGAGGGAGCGCCGGGCGTTGGCTGTCAGATGTAATATGTTGGCTTGCAGATTTGCACGTTGCACCAAAGCTGTTAAAGTTGTTTTATTTAAAGCTTTCTGCCAATCTTTTTATACGTGCAGTCTGTGGGTCAACTACACGCAGAAGACAATCAACGCCTTGCGCATTCAGTATAACAACGCATTCAGGATGCTGTTGGGCCTGCCAAGGTACTGCAGCGCATCAGGCATGTTTGCTGAAGCTCGAACGGATGGCTTTCATGCCATCTTAAGAAAGAGAGCCGCCTCGTTGCTAAGCCGTGTTCGTGGCAGCAGCAACGGCATCCTGAGAGTTGTGGCTAGCCGACCCGACTGCCCTATCTTGTGGCAATTGGTACGGCTGCATGTAAAGTAATTTTATTATTTTTAATTTGTGTAACCTTACTAACCCTAATTTTATTTTATTTATAATATTTTCTTGTACTAACACTCTATGGATTACGTTGTCCGAAATAAATGTTTTGATTGATTGATTGATAAAAACAATGTCCAAGTGGGTGAAGTCACAGGAAAAGCTAGTTATGTAATGATTTATGGATTGGAAGGAACATAATTTCAGCTTGATTGTTGTATGAGTCTAGCTCCTCAGACATTCTTTTAAATTTATTTCTGTACTAGCTTTTGCCTGCAGTTTCACCCGCGTGGATATCGTAAATATTGTAATAAAATTTAGCACATGTATTAATCCAGTGCTTGATCTATCTACCTACCAAATTTCCTCCTAATCTGCTCAGCCATTTAGGTGGAAAAGTAAAACAAACATTCATACTTTCATATTTATATACTAGTTGGACTAATTATATAGCTATTTACAATGTAAACTAATTAGATAGCTTTCTTATATGTGTCTACTATTTACAGTGTAAACTAATTACTTAATTAGACAGCTTTCTTATTTGTGTACTTTTTACAGTGTAAACTAATTAGATAGATTTCTTATTTGTGTCTACTATTTACAGTGTAAACTAATTAGATAGGTTTCTTATTTGTGTCTACTATTTACAGTGTAAACTAATTAGATAGATTTCTTATTTGTGTCTACTATTTACAGTGTAAATTAAACATAGGTTTCTTATTTGTGTCTACTATTTACAGTGTAAACTCAAGGGACCGGGCGTTTTGTGTGGCGTTATTGAGAGTTTTCTTTATACAGAGAGTAATTAGCGTCAAGGTAACCCAACTGGAGCCAGAAAATTTTGACGTGAAAGAGTGAATTGTTATATCGAGTGACGTTTTAAAGAGTATACATTGTATTGTTGTTTGTATGTTGTATAAAGTAGATTTGTTTTATAAACTCGTTATTTTAACTCCAGGAGCAGGTCGAGGCTACGTCTCTCGCCACTTTCTGCCCGATAGCGTGGAGAAAGTCACATTATGTGATACGTCACAGACGCACCTTGACAAAGCCATTGTCGGTGATGGAGTGCAGTTTGAGAAGATTATCATGGATGAGGAGAGTGTTGATGTGAGTTTGACCACACGTTAAATAATTAATTACTATTGATGACCTTCAACCCAATCCGAATTGGGCCCGCCTGGTTGACTAAGGCCGGATTGCCCTAATACAGGGTAGACTTAAGTCCCTCGAAGTATATGAGCTGATATGATGATGACCTTCATAACCCACGAGTTTTCACCCAAAATGGATAGTTGAATGGTGGAAAAAAGATGATCTTTAAATTTTATTTGGTTAATGCCTATAATGATATAATTAAAATTGTTTGACTTTTTGTAAAACTTCAATCACATATAAAAGAACTTTCATCATCATCATATCAGCCGAAGGACGTCCACTGCTGGACATAGGCCTCCCCCAAGAATCTCCACTACGACCGGTTCTGCGCTGCCCGCATCCAGCGGCTTCCCGCGACCTTCACCAGGTCATCGGTCCACCGAGTGGGAGGCCTGCCTTCACTACGCTTTCCGGTGCGTGGTCGCCACTTGAGAACTTTACTACCCCAACGGCCATCTGTTCTACGAGCAATGTGCCCCGCCCACTGCCACTTAAGTTAGCAATTCTGAGAGCTATGTCGGTTACTTTGGTTCTCCTAATACGGATCTCCTCGTTTCTGATTCGATCACGCAGAGAAACTCCGATCATAGCACGCTCCATTGCCCTTTGCGTGACTTTACTATGATTTTATATAAAACGAGCTGTATCTCGCGGCTTCACCCGCGTGGACAACGTTTCTATATGACTATTCGGGGGTGCGCAATGAGCGTGGAAAAAAGTAGCCTGTGTTAGGTCCTAATCTGTCAACCTACCAAATTTCAGCCAGGTTCGTTCAGTAGTTTTTGCGTGAAAGACTTAACATACATTCTTACAAACTTTTCGCGTTCATAATATTAGTATAGGGTAATATTCTAATAATGTCTAGACAGTTGTCTGACAGGAGACACAGATAAAATATAAATACCGCTATGTTAAGACAGATAGGAAGAACTGTGCAAGTGCATCTTCTTTGTGAACAAAATATGTATAAACACTTTTGACAGAGTGACCTTTTATATATGATTTAAGAATTGAGATCTACAACTGTGTTATAGATACTTTATCAAGACTGTGTTTAGAATGATGAGTTTAGTTTAATTAGATGCAATATACTGACGTCATAAATTAAATCATCTAATTAAAAGTTCGACTTTATGTTAGAATCTACTTAAGGCAATACATTACAATACAATACAATTACAAGGCACATAGCTCATAGAACAGATGGCCGTTGGGCAGTAAAATTCTCGAGTGGCGACCGCGCACCAGAAATTGTAGCGTAGGCAGGCCTCCTACGTGGTGGACCGACGACATGGTGAAGATCGCGGGAAGCTGATGGATGCGGACAGCTCAGGAGCGGTCGTCGTGGAAATCCTTGGGGGAGGCCTTTGTCCAGAAATGGACGTTTTTCGGCTGATATGATGATGATTCTTTATCGTAAAAAATATATCAAAGAAACCTCTTTTAAAACAGAGATTTGCATTGTACAGGCGATTTAAATCTATAAATTTTCTTAGTCGATTAGTCTAAACACACACTTTAATATGCCAGTTGGATTTTTAAAAATTAATAGTAGTTTTTAAAATAACAACGAAATACAATGAAATAATGCAAAAGTGTGGTTATTTTCTTTACTCTTTACACTTAAAGAAAAAAAAACAGGGGGAACTGCCAAATGTTTTACCAATGCCACATTTACGTATTACTTATTACATTTACTTATAATAAAAAACCTTGTTGTGCTATACTTTATTGCCTTACCTTACGACACAATTTATGAAATAGGTAGTACAGCTCGCTCCAAACTTGATTACTGATCTGAATTCTGAACTGTGATGCGATAGCTAACCTACTAATTTACACCCAAAGCAAAGTATATATAAAGTGTAACAAAATTAGCTGAAACTATTTTAACTGGTGCTTCTACCCATGAAACTGAACAACTTTCCCCATGGAACCCATAGTCAAATCGCAAAAAAAAAAATGGCTCTCCCATATTAACTCGATCAGCTGATCAGCCAACTTAGTATGGGAAGTTAAATTTTTTTTTGAGATTTGACTATGGGTTCCACGGGGAAAGTTGTTAAGTTTCATGGGTAGAAGCACCAGTTAAAATGGTTTCAGCTACTTTTGTTAGACCTTATATAATATGTATTAGTACTGACGTACCCAAAGTTTGCTACTGCGACGCGCTTGCGACTAACATCAGAACCGTAATAAAGTTTGGCGCGAACTGTACAGTCGAGTTCATTAATATATTATGAGCATTACCAAGGCTTCAAATATAAATGTACATGGAAGTGTACTTATGTATCTGAGCAGATCCATCAATCAAATATATAACACACTAGCTGTCAAGGCGAACTTCGTGCCGCCTTATACTACACTACACTACATTGCACTACACCACACTACACTGCAATACACTACACTACACTGCACTGCACTACACTACACTACACTACACTACACTACACTGCCACAGACACTGCACTACACTACACTGTACTGCACTGCACTGCACTGCACTGCACTGCACTGCACTTCACTACACTATACTACACTACACCACACCCTACACCCTACCCCTTTCACACTACACTTTACACTACTTTTTGTTGATAATGCAGGAATTTTTAGGATTTTTTTTACACCTTGGGTTACATTATTAGAGTTTTAGAAAGGATCCCTATTTGAAAATATAATATAGCCTATAGCAACACTACTTCCAAACGGTGAAAGAATTTTTCAAATCGGTCCAGTAGTTTCGGAGCCTGTTCAACGCAAACAAACAAACAATCAAATATTTCCTCTTTATAATATTACTAGCTTTTGCCCGCGGCTTCGCCCGCTTGGATATCATTGTTATGACCGTCTTAGAGGGTGCGCTGTGCGCGAGCCGCAAGTGGCTCGCGAGCGTGGCCATGAATCTTCTCCAGATCCCTCGGGAACTATGTCAGGATATGCTTATTAGTAAATCATGTCATTTCCCATCCCCTCAACCATCTCTGTGCAAAAAATCACACAATCCATTGTTCCGTTGCGATGTTAAAGAAATTAACCAAAAAGAGTATATTTTCAGTTCCCTCAGGAACTGCATCGGGCTATGCTATTTTCACGGGAGAAAAAATAGCCTATGTCCTTCCTCGTGACACAGGCTACCTGCATGCCAAATTTCATTAAGATTGGTCAAGGCGTTGAAGCGTGAAAAGGCAACAAACAAACACATTTTCACATTTATAATAACGGCCGAAGCCTGTCAAAATATGATACGTTCGATGAAAGACCGATTGCAGGCGGTTATATACGCTAATGGTGGTTATACTAAATATTAATAAGTTCAATACAAATAATGAATACAGTAAAAATATACTAAACGTATATAATATTTAGTGTAAACCAATATTGGGGAATATTGGTAAGCCCGCTTCCATGTTCGGCATCATCGTCACTTACCATCAGATGAGATGATGCCAAGGGCTTACCCATTGTGAATAAAAAAAAATAAAAAAACCTCACCAATATTAAGGTATTTTTGAGTTTACTTGGAAGATGTAAATAGCTACTAAGAAGACATTCGTTTTTATTTTAATGCTTACATGCTTACATTTTTTGTTTTATTTACGTATCATCTTCGATGCATTATTAAGTCTTCGTCTCATAGTTTCCATGATTCACTTATAGTTTGAAAAAAGATGGTTTGCCACCGAATCGTCTACATACACGGATTCAGAGCTTGTCGTGCAATAACACTTTATCCGTTTTATTTTGACAAGTGGGCTGCGAGAACCAGATGATTTATTTATTTATTTAGTTTATTCACATATTTATGAACTTCTACTTGTTCACATAAATTGGAATTCGTTAGTACATATTTTTTTGTGCCACTACATGTTTACTAATATTTGAAAAAACCCTTTCGTAGATATTTAACTACATACTCTCACTTGCTTAAATAATTTTGAAAAATATTACTACAGATATTTATTAGTTTTACTGAAAGGCTTGTTCAGATAGATTAATATGACACGTGATATGTGTATATATATTTGATTGATGGATCTGCTCAGATATTAAGTACACTTCCATGTATATTTTTATTTGAAGCCTTGGTAATGCTCAAATATTAATGAACTCGACTGTACAAGGGTATATATTCTTTAAAAAATATTAGCATTATGCAGTTACAGTGTATCAAAATTATCTAATTCAGTGACAAACTTTGACACTCGCTGTTTTGTTTAGTTTCCAGAAAATAGTGTTGACCTGATGGTGTCATCCCTAGCGCTCCACTGGGTCAATGACCTGCCCGGGTGCTTCGATAGGATTATGAACTGTTTGAAACCTGATGGGGTAAGTTGAACTATAATTTGTTAACAATACATAATATCGCCTCCGCTGGAGCACAAGTGTCTTTCTATACTCGGGGAGGTTATGCCATACTCAACACAGGGTCCAAGTCCTTGTTGGTGGAGGTTGAAGGCCTAGTGGCGACCCCATTGTCAGAAGTTATTAAAACTGCCTATAAGCGGTCTGACATTGTATAACGATTGCCATCTAGTAAAACCAATGGCTTCATCATATCAGCTCCTATGCGTCCCCACCTCGAGCCTACCTTGAGATAGGGCGATCGGGCCTTAGTCAACCTCACGGGCCCAAGGTCTTAATGCTTTAAGATGCCTTAATCTTATCAGGTTGATACGTTTTAAAATAATATAGAACGTAAGTCTATTCATTTTAAATTCAAATCAATGCGGGCTTCAACGCGGCGGTTACGTTGAAACTGAACCCCCAATTCTCGATTTTTACATGTTTTTATTACTTTTCTATACTTTTAAATGAGTTTATAAAAAATGTGTTCAGTTAAAATAAAAAGTCTAGTCACCGATTTTTGTGTGTTGGTTTCATTCAACAATAACTATTTGTATTCGAGAAATTTTGCAATTAATGCCAAAAACAGGGTCTACAGTATATTTTTTTACATCAAAAGTGGTAATATTTTTTGAATCGTATTCAATTATATCAATTTTTTATTACTTTAAGTATATTATATATTTTTTAAGCGTCGGTGGCTCAACCGGTAACGACTCGGTCCATCTAACCAGAGGTACCGGGTTCAAATCTGGACGGCCAATGTACCAATGAGTTTTTCAAAAACTTACGTACATACTTACCGATTGCTTTAACGGTGAAGGAAAAACATCGTGAGGAAACCTGCACACGCCTGCGAGGAAACTCGAAGGTTGTGTGTGAAGTCGACCAACCCGCACTGGGCCCGCGTGGTCGACTAAGGCCTAATCGCCCTGATTCAGGGTAGGCTCGAGCCCCTCGGTGGAGACGTATATGAGCTGTAATGATGATGATATTTTTTCAAAAGTGATAGCTTTACACAGCTTTTTAATAACTTGAAATACTTAGTTTTTAACCGACTAAAGTTTTTGAAAAAAAGAAGGTTTCTCCATTCGACCGTATATATATTATGTGTGTTCGCGGACAACTTCGTTGTTTATGAACCGATTTTGATGATTCTTTTTGAAAGATTATTGTTTACCGTGACAGGTGTTGATGGCGTGCGTGTTCGGCGGCGACACGCTCACGGAGCTCCGGCAGGCGCTGCAGCTCGCCGAGAGCGAGCGGCTCGGCGGCATCAAGCCGCACATATCGCCCTTCACGCACGTGCGCGACATCGGCGGCCTTTTGAATGCGTAAGTTGTTATGTAACTGTGCGAGATAAAAGTAATTTGAAGTTAAATTGTTAATAGTTCAGAATCAGAATCAGAGTTTTTATTATTTGTGGAAATATGACTGGTTGGTGTGTTCTCAATGAAACTTCATAGTAACAGTCATTAAGTCTCTCTTATAAAGTCTCTAATTATGTTAAGGACAATCCGATGGGTTCGCGGGTTATATTGTACGTGGTCTCGGAGTAACTGCCGAGTGCGGGGCGAGCCAATGAAAGCGCCCGTCAGACTGCTGACAACAAGTTATAGATATATATGCAGTTGTGTACCCCTACATTATTGATTATGGTACAAAAATCTTAAAACAATATAAAGTTTATATCTGTCTAAAGAGGCATACAATACATTTTGGCTTACACAAAAAATACATAAAAAATAGACCTTATAGACTACATAATACCTTTAAATTTTAAATTATTGATGTCAAATGTTGTGCTCAAGAATATAAATTTAATGTATAATGTCAAACATAAATAAATCAAGTAATTTTACAATAATTGTCATCATTTAAATATTCGTACATGTCATAGTAAGTCTTTTCTAGTAACGGTTCACGTAACTTGTTTTTAAAACTCGTAATGTCGTCAAACTCACGGATTTCCCGAGGTACTTTATTATATGCGGTAGTTAGATCATCATATCAGCCGAAGGACGTCCACCGCTGGACATAGGCCTCCCCCAAGGATTTCCACGACGACCGGCTCTGGTGGGAGGCCTGCCTACACTAAGTTTTCCGGTGCGTGGTCGCCACTCGAGAACTTTACTGCCCCAACGGCCATCTGTTCTACGAGCAATGTGCCCTGCCCACTGCCACTTAAGTTTAGCAATTCTGAGAGCTATGTCGGTTACTTTAGTTCTCCTACGAATCTCCTCGTTTCTGATTCGATCACGCAGAGAAACTCCGAGCATAGCACGCTCCATTGATCCTTTGGGTGACCTTGAGCCTTCTTATGAGGCCCATAGTAAGCGACCATGTCTCTGTTCCGTATATAATAGTTAGATAGTTAATTTAAAAATACAACAGTCTTGTTTTCATTTCGTTATAGGAGCTAAACAGTAGCAAAGGGCAACTAACTCTGAAGGTCTTGCTATCAGTGTAGATTGCCGTCTCTTTCACGCGGACCTCCCACTCTAAGCGCGAGGCACCGCCGCCGCGCTACCCCTCCCCGGAATTGGCCAAAATTATATAATGTCGCCGGGATATTGTCAAAACCGCGATATTACAATCTCACTACACTAAATTCAGGTAGATTATAATATGACGGTAAATTGTCAATCGGCTTACAATTTTACGACCCATCCGAATAAAACCGATGATTTCTTCTTCTACGAAGCATTCTGCTACCCCGGGGGGGGAAGCCTCCTAATATATACATATACTTTGGCGGGGCTCTTTGACTGTTTAATCATTCAAACCTGACCGAACCTAACATCGCTCGCTTCGCGCGCTCATTTATTTAATGTTATTCACTTCGCTTAGTGTTATTGTAATATAACTAGTGAGATTACAATGACACTAGTGAAATTGTAAGCAGTACCTATGTTACGGTTCACAATCTTTCGACAGTTCACAATCTCGCGAGATAGATCCCGTTAATTTTACGGTGGCATATATAAGGTGTAACAAAATTCGCTGAAACTATTTTAACTGGTGCTTCTACCCACTAAACTGAACAACTTTCACCAAGGAACCCATAGTCAAATCGCGAAAAAAAATTTGGCCCTCCCATACTAATTCGATTAGCTGATCAGCCAACTTAGTATGGGAAGTTAAAAATTTTTTTGAGATAGTATTGACTATGGGTTCCATGGGGAAAGTTATTCAGTTTCATGGGTAGAAGCACCAGTTAAAATAGTTTCAGCTAATTTGGTTAGGCCTTATATAAAGAGCGCCATAAGTGTACTCACCGGCACCACCGCCGCCTAAGCGGTGGTCGCTCGCTGGGCTTCCCCCATGGGGAACCGCTCGGCAGGGCTTGACCGCGCAAGGGTAAGTGACGACACCGAGCAGGACCCTCCAAATGTGACCCTAATGACCTGCCCGTATTAACGGGCAGCGTGCAGCGTAGACAACCACGTTCATGGGACTACGTCCCGGCAACGAGAAGAAATCCCCCGGAGACTCAGCGTTCAGATCAATTCAGTCAGTCGCCAACCAGCAAGCTAGCAACAGCTCACGCCCTACAGAAACTTCTAACGGAAGAACCAGCTGCACGGTACAGAACAAGGCAAAAGTATATATATTAGTACTAAACTACTAACATACAGTATGGACACTCCCTGCCGCTTTCTAGATTGCGACCTCACCCCCTCGTCACCCAGATTGATAAAGTTTGGTTGCCGAACGTATAGGATTTCGCCGCCATTTTGTTTGTTCCGTCATTCCTTTTTTGAAATGTCATTTCTGGCCCGTTGTATGAAGTGTCCAGGGTATAACAAGGCCTTCTTACTGACCGAAACCCCTGCCCGTTCCCATATCTATCGACTGCGGCAAGAAAGCTACCCACAAGCGAGCGTGTGGACTACGGTGGACCGGCAGCCAAGCATTTCGCGCGAGGTCCGGTCGTCCCGTCATGATATCAGCCGAAAATCGTTCACTGCTGGACATAGGCCTCCCCCAAGGATTTCCACGAGGATCGGTCCTGCGCTGCCCGCATCCATCGGCTTCCCGCGATCTTCACCAGGTCGTCGGTCCACCGCGTGGGAGGGAGGTCTACCTACTCTACGTTTTCCGGTGCGCGGTCACCACTCGAGAACTTACTGCCCCATCGGCCATCTGTTCTACGAGCTATGTATCCTGCGCACTGCCACTTCAGTTTAGCGATTCTGTAAGCTATGTCGATTACTTTGGTTCTCCTGCGGATCCCCTCGTTTCTGATTCGATCACCGTACCATCATTTAATTAATAAGTAAATTTCAACATCTCAGAAAAACCTGGACATTACCATCACTAAGCCGGAAAAGCTTGGCAATGGTCATGGGCATAGTCACGGGAGACTGTGAGGACTAATATATAGGAATATAGACGCCCATCTGGGAAGTACTGGAGACCAGCCAACATACCTGGCTGAGTGTGTACTCTGCAGCAGGCTCAGGTGGGAGATGTTTGGCACCGACAGGATCAAGGAAGAGGAACTATGCGACCTAGAGATTAGCCGCATGATGGAGTACTGTAGAAGGAGCTCAGGGTTGGGGGTGGGGATGCCAACCATCCTACCATCATGGGAGTAGGGTGTAATGAGTCACCTGGAGACTTGGAACACCCGCCTGTACCCCGCAGGCGTCCCACCCAATAATAATAATAGTTTCGTACACTTTTGCCACAAACCTAGCGGTCTGGCAGTCGGTGAGGTAGCCAGGCGAATTGCAAGTCTCTTTCCTCCCCATACAATATGACAGAGATACAATGTACTCACACACGACGCCGATAGTATAAAGTTGTATGGCGAAGTCGTCAGATACAGATATATTAATCTGTGTCGCGTATAATTAGCTTTGTAAGTCACATGTATAGATCGGTGACGCGTTTAAGCGACAGCACTCACAGTAGACCGCTGCCGCTGGGAAAATAGCAAGTCCCTTTAATTCCTATGCAATCTGAAAGAGATGGAGTTATTACTGTTGTTAATATCTGAAACGCTATTTCTGCCAGGTAGGTAGTAGGTAAAGGAATGAAGAAATTTTGACCGGCTTCCTTACCGGTTTCCAGACCGCCAGGTAGCGGATACGTTAAAACGCGTTATAAAATACTAGCTTATGCCCGAGGTTTCGCCCGGGTGAACCTTGTTTTTATGACTGTCTTTGAGGGTGATTGGTGCGCGCAAGCATGGACATGACATTTATCCAGATCCCTATCCCAGATCGAGCTATTCTGATTAGTCACTTCCCACTCACTCAACCAATTGTCTAGAAAAAAACACTTCAATCCCTTGCTTCGTTGCAACGCCGACATGCGCGAGCGTTGAAATTAGTTTTCCATAGATCCCTCGGGAAATAAGTCAGGATGTGCTAGTTACTTAATAATGTCATTTCCCACCCCCTCAAGCATATCTGTGCAACAAATCGCAACAATCCATTGTTCCGTTGCAATTTAAAAAAAATAACCAAAAGAAGAGTATTTCTCAGTTCCCTTAGGAACTGCATCCGACTATTATTTTCACGGGACAAAAAGTAGCCTTTTTCCTTCCTCGTGACACAGGCTACCTGCATGAAATATTTCATCAAGATTAGTCAAGGTGTTGAAGCGTGAAAAGTTAACAAACAAACAAACACATTTTCACATTTATAATATTTGTTATATTAGAAAAGCGTCGGTGGCGCAACGGCAAGGGCCGCTACCTCCTATCCGGAGGTCGTGGTTCGAGTCCTGCCACGTACCAATGTGTTTTCGAATTTCTGTCTCATATGTACGTTTATCCGACGCTCTTACGGTGAAGGAAAACATCGTAAGGAAACCTGCACACGCCTGCGAAGAAATTCGAAGGTTGTTTGTGAAGTTGACCAACCCGCACTGGGCCCGCGTGGTCGACTAAGGCGCGATCGCCCCAATTCAGGGTAGGCTCGAGCCCCTCGGTGGGGACGTGTATAAGGTGTAACAAAATTAGCTGAAACTATTTTAACTGGTGCTTCTACCCATGAAATTGAGAATTGACTATGGGTTTCATGGGGAAAGGTGTTCAGTTTCCTGAGTAGAAGCACCAGCTAAAATAGTTTTAGCTAATTTTATTAGACCTGGGTGTAAAAAATTGGTGTAGGTCCCGTTAACTGGGGCTTCTACTCATCATACTGAACAACTTTTGTTCTACAAGTTTTCTGAAATCACGAAAAAAGCTGATTGACCAATTTTGTGCATTTTTGTATGAAGCGTCGATATATTTTTTTGCGAATTGACTATGGCGTCCTTGGGGAAAGTATTTCAGTATGATGACTAGAAGCCCCAGTTAACGGGACCTACACCAATTTTGTTACCCTGTATATGAGCTCGTGTGATGAATAGGGATGACGACAGCATCATAAATAAATTATGAACTCTTGATCACTAAATTGCCCTCCTAGTTAAACTTCGGAAAACCTTACTCGTTTTGTTTTCCATCAAGTCTTCGATTTTTAATTCATCAAAATCACAAAATGAGTACATAAATGACGCTGCAAAACTATGACGTCACGCCTAGATATTTCAAACATTTTTAGAACAAAATGTCGTTTTTGACAGATGATAAAAAGTAACTCAGATAACCAGCATTCGTCATCCCTATATTAGTAAAGATTAAATACAAGTGGCGCCATCTCTTGTCACAGCGCTGGCTTCACCCTGCAGACCGTCGACGTGGATTCCATCACAGTGTGGTACCCGTCCGCGTGGCACGTGATGCGCGACATTCGCGCCCTCGGCGAGCAGAACGCGGCGCACAATCGCGCTGTCTCGCTCACTCGGAGCGTGCAGTTTGCAGCCGCTGCGATTTACGACGAAATGTATGGCAAGGTAAGAAATACTTTCACATCATCATCATCATATCAGCCGAAAAACGTCCACTGCTGGACAAAGGCCTCCCCCAAGGTTTCCACGACGTGGCAGGATTCGAACCATGACCTACCGGAGAGGAGATAACGGCCGTTGTTATTACGCCACCGACGCTGTGTCTGGGTCATCTTATCAGCCGAAGGACGTCCACTGCTAGACAAAGGCTTCCCCCAAGGTTTTCCACGACGACCGCTCGGGTCTTCTCATGTCGCCTCACGGCGACCGAGGAATCCAGATCGGGACCAAGTCCCCTGCCGGAGGGTTCTTCCGCGGCTCGCAACCACGAGCCGGAAACTGTGTTGGGCCTAGGCCCTGTTCTTGCTCCCATCATTCCAGTGGAAGAACCCGGGAGGATTGGCTCGTATTGAGGTGTTGCCGGAGTAGTTGCAGGAGTGGTTTGAGGAGTCGGGCGGCAGCTGCATCTGTCCTGTCCGACTTAGATTAAATAAATAAAATAAATAAATATTCTGGGACAAATCACACATGGTCATCTGGCCCCAAAGTAGGATTCCCTGTGTTATGGGTTATGATTTTAAGGCCTCTACTGTGCACTTCCGGGCTGCAGGTTTCTTCGAGCTTGCTGCGGGCGCCGCGGGTGCTGAGGAGACGGCAGAGGGGGCCGCTGTAGGAGGTTGAGCGCCTCTACTACGTTTCCCGCTGCGTCGAGTTCTACTTTTCTTCTTTGTGGTGGAGTCAGCGCTGGCGGGGTCAGCTGTAGTGGTGAAGGCGAGGGTGCCCGCTGCCTTGTTTCTCGCCTCCCTCCGAAATATCGGGCATGAACGGTGGTTCGCGGGGTGGGGGCCACTGCAGTTTGCGCAGTCTCCGCAGCGCACGCACGCAGGTGGTCGGTGGCAGTTGTGACTGAAGTGCCGGAAGCCTTGGCATCTGTGGC
The DNA here is from genome assembly GCA_947284805.1 of Coleophora flavipennella. NCBI lineage: Eukaryota > Metazoa > Arthropoda > Insecta > Lepidoptera > Coleophoridae > Coleophora > Coleophora flavipennella. The sequence goes on from OX369253.1 coordinate 5,775,543, forward strand.
ATTGGGCGGGTCGCTTCTTAGCGCGCCATGCCTCTGTTGTGATGCCTGAGATGTTCAAGAGTTCCTTTAGATCATAGATTGCAGGGACTGTGGTTGGGGTGGGTCGCAGCTCCACAAAGAAGATGCAGCCCGGCCTGCCCTTGCGTCCGTTGATGTGACGAGCGTAGGTCGGCTCAAACCCGAGGGTGGTGAGCTCCTCCACGATGTCCTGTGGGTCGGTAGCAGCCGGGAGTCCTCTAACTGCTACTTTTAGGTTGCGATCGGTAGGCAGAGAGTACGAGAACCACACCAGGCTTTCGGTAGTCTCTAGGACAGTCAGGTAGATTTGGATGATCCGGAACTCATCTTCGTCCTCCGGCATGAAGCGAAGGCCTCGACCGTAGGGGCGGACGTTGGCTGTGCGGCCTAGCATTTCCTTGAGCTGGCGCAGGTGGATTCTCCAGTTTGGGAAGGACTCCACGACAAGCGGGGGGAGCCTTGGTTTCTTTGACTGCGCAACACCAGGCGCAAGAGTGGGTGCAGCGGGGCGCGCGGTAGAGCGCGGGGGGGTGTGCGCTGGGGTAGCCGCGCTTGCGTGCGGCGGGACGTGCGCGGCGGCGTGCGCGTACAGGGGCGCAGCAAGGGGCGCGGCAGGCGAAGGCTGCGCGGTAGTTGCTGCGGCGCTTGCGTACGAGGGCGTGGCGGGGGGCACGGCGGCGGGCGCGGCGGCGGGCGCGGCGGTGGGCGCGGCGGGAAGAACGGCGGGAGCCACAGCGGGGGGCGTGGTGGGGCGGGCGTAGGTCGGCTCGAGTCCTTGGGCAGACCACATCAGGCCTTCGGTGGTCTCTAGGTGGACCAGGAATCTTTGGATGATCCGGTACTCATCCTCGTCCACCGGCGTGAAGCTAAAGCCTCGACCGTAGGGGCAGACGTTGGCTGCGCGGCCTAGCATGTCCTTAAGCCGGCGCAGGTGGATCTTCCAATTTGGGAGAGACTCCACGACGAGCTGTGGGAGCCCTGGCATCCCTGGCTGTTCGGCAACGGGCGCGGCGGTGCCGGACTGCAGGAGTTTGTAGGCCGCAGAGCTCAGTCTTGGGTCCCTGGATTCGGAGCTTGACAGTGGCGGGGGCAGAGCTGGCATCTCGCCGCTCACGCGTGTGTTCCGGCGTTTTGGGTCCCTCTCAAATTCAGAGTGCGACCCGGGGCTGAAGACGCGTCTCTTTGGAGCCATGAAGAAGCCGGGCAGTGCCTCTCTGACGGCCGCCTCGCATAGCTCGGGGTTGGCTTCGATGGGTTGGAGCTTATTATCCGCTGCCCAGTGGCATGATGCGGCGAAGCTCTCCTCCGCGAAGGAGCTCGGAGTGGTCACGTTGAGGTGACGTTCTCTCTCCATGATGTGGAGCGCCATCGCCTGCAGCAGCTCCTCTGATCCTATCCGCGATTTGCACATTCGTGCCACAATCACGGTGTCCGCATCCAATGCGGACCGGGGTGAGGGGGGCTGCTGGTGGCGTGTTTTGGCGCTCTCCGGAGTAGAGAAGTCCTCCTCGTGGGCTGCGGGGTTGGTCTCGGGAGCCTTCTTGTCGGGGGTGGACGGCTCACGGAGCTCACGGAGCTTTCGGAGCTGGAGCCAGACATGTTGAAGTCGCGACGCGGGTGTTAAAGATTGCGAACGCGCGGGCAGCGGTGTAGAGAACTGCGGTGCGTTCCCAGCAGAGTCGATACAAGCTGGGCAACCCCGTTTTCTCTGAGTAGACCCTTTGGGGAAAACTCAGATTCGGGGGTATTCCAGCTTTTCTCAACTCTCCGGCTCGACTTTCGTGGGCAGTCCCCCCCGCGCGGGTATTTGCGCGCGGGCGCAACTACCTTCTACTATGCTCAAGATAGTGAGGGTAGTTTACAAAAATCTGGTGGGTAGATCCGTGCACTTAATCGTAGTTAGGCCAATCCCGCAGTTAGGCCAATCCACGACGACCGGTCCTGCGCTGCCCGCATCCATCGGGCCATTTGTCGGGTCTTTTTGAAAGCCTTTTAATTGTATGATGTCAAGGGCTTACCAATTGTAGATAAAAAAACATGCTATTTCGTGGTCTCCACAGGCACACTCCTCAGATTCAAAACATTTTATATCTTATTCCTAATAAAAAAATTAAATTATAATTTCTGTATCGTTTAATACCATTAAAACATTATTCCGCAAACCTAATCGGACCTGCTCACACAAATTTGACGAGAATCGGTTGATAAATGCGAACATCCGGACTGACTATGTAAGCATTTTTGCCCAAGCTGAATCGGGAACGCTTCGCTCGCTCTTCGCGCTCGCTTGGTCATATATTGCTTTTTCTTTTTTCTTCAAAAAAGGAGGAGGTTCTTGTTCTGTTGTGTTTCTGGAAACAAACGTTTTCTGTCTATCTATAATTAAGTTTTTCCATCAATTTTACTATATGTAGGAGCTATTATGCAGTTTTTCCACTGCTCGCTGTCCTCCTCCAGCCAAGCAGCTTGCTGTGTTCCGGCGGGTGGGGCGAGATAGCCATCAGAGATATTACCGTCATACGAGGCGTTCCATCTTAGTCCTCAAGGGCCGGCTAAGCACGTCTCCTTCGACGGACCCACTGCTGAGGATCGTGACCAAATATGATCTCACACTAGATTCAGTCCTGGGTACTGCCCTTGTACCAAATATAATGGACCGGCCCTATCCCTACATTAAGCTCATAAAAAAATTAGTCCAAACACAACTACACACGAACACACACTCGCACCGCTATAGTCTACCGAGTCTTGTTTCTAATATAGAAAATGACAGAGATAGATATACGTACTCGGAATGTAGCACGAATGAGATAACAAATTTTACTCACTTTGATCTTTAACCGATTTGGGAGATTCGCTCATTCTGTAGGTATCAAAACCGTTATTCGCGTAGGCCGGTCCATGGCTGTTATATTGGTTGAAGGTGTTGCCTGAAGTTGGGCCTTATAAGAAGGCTCAAGGTCACCCAAAGGGCAATGGAGCGTGCTATGCACGGAGTTTCTCTGCGAGATCCAATCAGAAACGCGGAACAAAAACTAGGTGATCCGTAGGAGAACCAAAGTAACCGACATAACTCTCAAATTTGTTAAACTTAAGTGGCAGTGGGTGGGGCACATTGCTCGTAGAACTTTGGGCTATAAAGTTCTCGAGTGGCGACCGCGCACCGGAAAACGTAGCGTAGGCAGGCCTCCCAATCGGTGGACCGATGACCTGGTGAAGGTCGCGGGAAGCCGTTGGATGCGGGCAGCGCAGGACCGGTCTTCGTGGAAATCCTTGGGGGAGGCATATGTCCAGCAGTGGACGTCCTTCGTTTGATACGATGATGACTGCCTGAAGTTGCCCCTACTTTGAACTTCACGGCATCGGACCATTTCAGTGGTGTTTTTTTTTTTTTAATTGGTAAGCCCTTGCCATCATCTCACCTGATGGTAAGTGACGATGATGCCGAAGATGGAAACGAGCTTACCTAGATTCGCCAACGCAGTAGGGATCTGGCTATCTTATCTTGAAGCCGGAACACATCAATGCTGTTAACACTGATGTTTGGCGGCAAGACTTAGATAAGATGGTGGTAGCTAGCCAGGCACGAAGTAACTATGTAGTAATCTGTGGCCAGGCGGGCTATGAAAATGCCCTACCACTAAACAAACGTTCGCGTAAGTCGGTCCGTAGCTGTTATATTGGTCGAAGGTACTGCCTGAAGTTGCCCCCCACTTTGATCTTCACGGCAATGGACCATCTCAGTGTTCTTCTTCTTGTACTTTTCCCTCCATCTATTCCAAAAGCGCGAATCACTGATGAGTCTGATGACTACAAAAAAAGAGTGTGTGGTTTTATGAAACCATGGTAAAAGTGAAACTTTTTTTTACATTATAGACATTTAAAGAGCACGAAACGATCATGGCTGCTCTCGTCTTGGAGCTACGGTACAGAGGACGAAACGATCATGGCTGTTTTCGTCTTGAAGCTACAGTACAGAGTACGAAACGATCATGGCTGCTCTGACGAAAAAGTTTGAGACGATGTAATAATCTCTGCCGTCACGCAACACACAGACGAAAAAGCTTGAGACGATGTAATAAAAGTTTCGCTTTAAAAAACGTTTTTTTTTCTAGGATTTCCCGGAGCACAACTCCCGAGGTGTTCCAGCTACGTTCCAGATCATAAACTTCTTGGGTTGGAAACCCGATCCATCGCAACCTCAGCCGATGCCACGTGGCACCGGCGACCTGTCGCTCAAAGACCTGCATCGCATCGATGAGATCATACAGGAGAGCGGGAAGATCAAGCTTAGTGAGGAAGATATGAAGTGATGTGCTTGATATATTTAATAGACAGTGTTAAGACGTTATAAAAATAAAAGCTATTTATTTTCTTTAAAAAGAATGTTTTTTTTAAATTAGAAATCTGAGTGCGTTTGGCTGCACCTCACCTGATGGTAAGTGCAGATGCAGCCGAGGATGTAACACGCAAGCTCAAATAGTGCCTATTCACTCTCGTCTTGAAGATTCCTAAATTATACGAAGAGGGAGTACAGACGCCGGAAGGGGCTTCCACTCCATGGCCGTTCGCATGATGCACGAAGAAGCAAAACGCTTCGTGCGAAAAGGTGAAGCATTGACGACAAAGGGGTGTAACCGCTCTCCGCGCCTGTTCGTCCGATGATGAAATGGAGAGGGGGGAATGAGATCGTGAACTCCGAAATTAATCCGAATTGAAATTATTGACCGAGAAAACTTTACCATTTTGTAATATAGAGGAAAATAATTGACATAAGTACCTTAAAGCGTCGGTGGCGTAACGGTAAGGGCCGCCGCCTCCTGTCCGAGAGGTCGTGGTTCGAATCCCGCCACGTACCAATGTGATTTCGAATTTAGATTTCATTATGTACGTTTATCCGACGCTCTTACGGTGAAGGAATACATCGTGAGGAGACCTGCACACGCCTGCGGAGAAACTCGCAGGTTGTGTGTGAAGTCGACCAACCCGCACTGGGCCCGCGTGGTCGACTAAGGCCCGATCGCCCTAATTCAGGGTAGGCTCGAGCCCTTCGCTGGGGATGTCTATGAGCTGATATGATGAAGTACCTTAAAATTAAAAAGTAAAAATTTAATGTATGTATTATAATAACACAAAAGCTAATAATTATCATTCAGAGAAGCATTTTTCTTGTTTTTGGCATAACGTAAAATTTTAAGAAAAAAATAGACAACAACCTCCGTGGCGTAATGGTTAAGTCCATTAGCTTCACATCAGGAGGTCGCATATTCGATTCCCGGCGGAGTCCTACTTTGTATGACTCGGTTTGTTTGGTGGACGGGCATTTTCTAAGCCCGCCTGGTTAGCTACCACCATATTATCTAGCCGCCTACATTGTGCAATTTATAATTTTCTATTTATTCTGTACTTGTATTTTGTAATTGTACAATAAAGCATATTTGATTGATTGATTGATTATCTAAGTCTTACCGCCAAGCATCAATGTTAAGAGGAAGCGCGGTCTAAAGAATAGATATTTGAATAAAATGTTGCTGTCTCCCTCCCCCAAACCTCTTCTTGTACAGCAAGAAAGAGAGAATGCAGCGCAGACAGTTGACCAAAACAGCATTACGTAGTCCCCTATTTCCTCCTCCAAAACTTTTTTCTCAAAAATAATTAAAATAACGCTTTAACTACTAACTATGCCTTTATGTTTTAATTTTATTGTTAATACGTAAATCTGAATAAGTACCCTACAATGCCTTTATGTTTTAATTTTATTGTTAATATGTAAAAAAAGCGTCGGTGGCTCAGCCGGTAACGACTCGGTTCTTCTAACCAGAGGTACCGGGTTCAAATCTGGACGGCCAATGTACCAATGAGTTTTTCAAAAAGTAGGCTCGAGCCCCTCGGTGGGGACGTATATGAGCTGATATGATGATGATGTAAATCTGAATAAGTACCCTACACGTGACCGCGGGTGATGCTAAGTGGAACAACAGGCAACGGCCGTCTATCCCTTGGTTAGCACGGTTAATTGTGCCACACGATAAGAAGAAGTTACCAATAGTACTTACTGAATCTACGTCTACCCACAAATCACAAGATTATACCTAATATAGTTTGCGAAATATCTCCAGTCAAAAATTATTTTGTCACTAACTCACTCACTCACTCACCGATCATAAAAAATCTAAAGTAACTTCTAGCTTACCTACAAACTTGAACTTTGGTAAGAGGATAGGTTTTCTTGGTAATAGGATAAAGAAACTTTTAAAATGATGATCTGCCTCCATTTCATCCCTCTCTTACTGGATGAAGAACCATAAGGGGGCTAAACTATCGGAGACAGAGAGACGCCGCTCTAGCCAAAGTTGTACATTGCATAGTGATGGGCATTTTTCAAAAAAAAAAAAAAAAAAAAATAAGGTGTAACATAATTAGCTGAAACTATTTTAACTGGTGCTTCTATGAAACTGAATAACTTTCCCCATGGAACCCATAGTCAAATCGCAAAAAAAAATGTGGCTCTCCCATACTACCTCGATCAGCTGATCAGCCAACTTAGTATGGGAAGTTCATTTTTTATTTGAGAATTGACTATGGGTTTTGTTCAGTTTCATGGGTGAAAGCACCAGTTAAAATAGTTTCAGCAATTTTAAATGTTCGTAAAAAAAGAAGTGAAATCGCAACAAAAAAATTCTGTAAAAGTGTACCAAGTCTTGATCTGGGGGCACGCCACGGCCTTCGCCAACCGTAGCACAAAGCCAGCACTGTCCGTCCTCGGCCGCCGTCCATACAAATCGTAGTCTACTGATCATTTGAAAACAAAAAGTTGTTTTATAAAAATACTCGTTTATTTACGATCGGATAAGACCAATCTATGTTCATATATGTCTATCTTTTTAAAAAAACATATATGCTGAGATGTAACGATGTAAATTGTAGAGTAATCCTTACTAATATTATAAATGTGAAAATGTGTTTGTTTGTTTGTTTGTTTCTTACCTTTTCACGCTTTAACGCCTTGACCAATCTTAATAAAATTTTGCATGCAGGTAGGCTGTGTCACGAGGAAGGACATAGGCTACTTTTTATCCCGTGAAAATAGCATAGCCCGATGCAGTTCCTGAGGGAACTTAAAAAAAAACTCTTTTTTGGTTAATTTCTTTAAAATCGCAAAGGATCAATGGATTGTTGTGATTTTTTGCACAGAGATATTTAAAGGGATGGGAAATGACATGATTTAGTAATAAGCATATCCTGACGTAGCTCCCGAGGGATCTGGAAAAAAATCATGGCCACGCTCGAGAGCCGCCTGGGGCTCGCGCACCGCGCACCCTCTAAGACAGTCATTACAACGATGTCCAAACGGGCGAAGCCGCGGGCAAAAGCTAGTAATATCATATGTGTTTATTTAGTTAGACCGTTATATCTCGGCAGATTTTCGAGCCCCCTGTATCTTGGGCCTAAAGAGTCGCGGGTAGATTCTCTCAAGGCAAACATTCGTGTCACGGACTAGGATTGCTTGCTTTGTGTCTGGGTCATCATATCAGCTTATATATTACGTCCTCACCGAGGGTCTCGAGCCTACCCTGAATTAGGGCGATCGGGCCTTAGTCGTCCATGTGGGCCCAGTACGGGTTGGTAGACTTCACACACAACCTTCGAGTTTCTTCGCAGGCGTGTGCAGGTTTATCACGATGTTTTCCTTCACTGTAAGAGCAAAATATATACAGACAGGGTGACTTTTAATTAGTGCTTGATAACAAAATATATGCATGTACTCGTGATTACAAACAACTTTCCCAAAGAAACTATACATGTCAAATCAGAAAAAAATGTTTTGGTCCTCTATACATAAATGAAGTTAACAAATCGGCAAAAATGTATAGAGGACCAAATTTTTTTTTTCATATTTGACATTAAGTTTTTACGTGGCAGGATTCAAACCATGACCTACCGGAGAGGAGATAGCGGCCCTTGTCATAACGCCACCGACGTTATGTCTGGGTCAATATATCAGCCGAGGGACGTCCACTGCTGGACATAGGCCTCCCCCAAGGATTTCCATGACGACCGGTTCTGCGCTGCCCACTTACAGCGGCTTCCCGCGACCTTCACCAGGACATCGGTCCACCGAGTGGGAGGCCTGCCTACGCCTCCTACATTTTCCGGTGCGCGTTCGCCACTCCAGAACTTTACTGCCCCAACGGCAATATGTTCTACGAGCTATGTGTCCCGCCCACTGCCACTTAGGTTTAAGAATTGTGTCTGGATATTTAATTATAATTACTGAACAACGTTCCCAAAGAGACCCGTAGTCAATTCTTTACTGTCCACAAAAAATTGGTTAATCAGCTGATCGCGTAGCTATTATATGAAGTGTCCAATAGACTATGGGTCTCTCTCTCTCTCTTGGGGAGAGTAATTCAGAATGATGAGTAGAAGCCATGCACACCCTGTATACATACAAGTATATTGTGTCAACGAACTCATACATAGATTCATAGCCGTTTGTTTGTTCGTGAATTATTTATTGTACAACAGATTCAATTCATTTCAAAATGAATTGCCTTCAAGACGAGAGTGAATAGCACTATTTGAGCTTGCGTGTTACATCCTCGGCTGCATCTACACTTACCATCAGCTGAGGTGCAGCCAAACGCACTCAAACTTTCAATAATGAAAAAAAAGATTTAACAAATATAGGTCTATAGAACAGGAATAAAATGTACACAGGCGGACTTATTTCAAATAGGGATATCTTCCAGCCAAGCTTTATTAACTGAAAAGACTTAAATATCGAGCGAAGAAACACGTTTTTGTTTTTGATTTCTTCATCTCCTTCTCTACTACTTGGTATGTTCAACTCCTTACCGGTTAAGAGTTGAAGGATAATTCTTTAAATAATATAGGGACGTATAGACCGATAGTTGTATTCTTTCAGGTAATTCAGGTGAGCTGATAATATAGTCAACTTTTATCTTTAATTTTGACTCATTTAAATTTTTCAAGATTTCTTATAGGTGTTTTCAACCGACTTCAAAAAGGAGGAGGTTCTCAATTCGACTGTATGTTTTTTTTGTATGTTTGTTACGCAATATCTCCGCCGATTGTGAACCGATTTTCAAAATCCTTTTTTTATTCGAAAGAGTATACTCCCGATAGGGTCCCATTGTCACCAAGTCAGGATCTGATGATGGGATCCCAGGGAAATCGACGGCAACCCTAAAATTTTATAGGCGCGTTTTACGTGTTTCATGTATTTTTATAAAATTATTAAAGTATTTGTCTCTGGTAGTCATCATCTCATGTTGATGAGCTAATGATTTGAAGGAAGGTACAACTCCTTAACGGTTAGGAGTTGGAGAATAATTCAGTCAGGATCTGATGATGGGATCCCAGGGAAATCGACGGCAACCCTCAAATTTTATAGGCGCGTTTTACGTGTTTCATGTATTTTCTAAAAAATATATTTTACGTAGATACGAAGGTACGTATAAACCGATAGTTATATTTTTCAGGTTATTCAGATGAGATGATGATGGAAGATTCATGATGTTGAGATTACGATGGAAGCCACAGGAATCTGTATCTGTTAATGAATCACATGCATTATGATTTGATGGTTCCTATTGCCGAGTGGGTGATTGGGTTGAACGTTGTTAGATGATAGCAATATCACTAAAAATAAAGAAAATAAAAATAAAAGTTTAAAAAATTAAAAACCGACTTTAAAATGAAATCCACTCAAAAGTATGAAATAATATTATTATATTTAGATACACGACATTAACCAACAATAACGAAATAAAAGGGGGAAGGAATTATATTAGGGGCCTTAAATTTTTTTTGAGGTCGGTGTCAGCAATGCCATAAGTAAAATATGAGTGGATGTGTGCTGGTACCGACCTCAAAAATAAATTTAGGCCCCTAATTTAATTCGTACCCACCTTTGATTTCGTTATTGTTGGTTAATGTCGTGTATCTAAGTATAATAATATTATTTCATACTTTTGAGTGGATTTCATTTTGAAGTCGGTTTTTAGTTTATTAAATTTTTATTTTTATATAGTGCTAGGAGCTTGGTGCCTGTTTACATTCCTTTTATTTTTTTTATCAATTAGCCAAGTGACGTCCACTGCTGGGCAAAGTAAAATTTTCATTAATGTAACTTTTATAATTGAAAACGTTATTAATTATTAGTTAGTTAGTTTTATAGTTAAAACGTTAATTAAACACGATAAAAACCGCCTTGTATCGCAACAACTTAGTACATTTTTGCATTATTATTTTTGGTTTTTGTTAATTTTCTAATAAAGTACTACACCGATTTTGATAAAATTTATATGCGACCACACGGGAAGCACTAGCTTTCAAATAAAAAAAGAATCATAAAAATTAGTTCACCCAGTCAAAAGTTCTGAGGTAACACACATAAAAAAAACATACAGTCGAATTGAGAACCTCCTCCTTTTTGAAAGTAGCTTGAAAATACGTTTGTATTAATGTACCTTTCATCATCATCATATCAGCCGAAGGATGTCCACTGCTGGACAAAGACCTCCCCCAAGGATTCCCACGACGACTGGTTAATGCACCTTTAATAAAAATAAAAGTTTAAAAAAACTAAAAACCGACTTCAAAATGAAATTCACTCAAAAGTATGAAATAATATTATTATACTAAGATACACGACATTAACCATCGCCCTGATTCAGGGTAGGCTCGAGCCCCTCGGTGGGGACGTATATGAGCTGTAATGATGACACGACATTAACCAACAATAACGAAATCAAAGGTGGGTACGAATTAAATTAGGGGCCTAAATTTATTTTTGAGGTCGGTACCAGCACACAGCTACTTACGTATCATATGTTTTAGATTCGATGGCATTGCTGACACCGACCTCAAAAAAAATTTTAGGCCTCCAATTTAATTCGTACCCACCTTTGATTTCGTTATTGTTGGTTAATGTCGTGTATCTAAGTAAAATATTATTTTATACTTTTGAGTGAATTTCATTTTGAAGTCGGTTTTTAGTTTTTTTAAACTTTTATTTTATTTATTTTTAGTGATAATGCTATCTATCTAACAACGTTATACCCAATCACCCACTCGCCAATAGGAACCATCAAATCTTATCTTATCTTATCTTCTCATGTGTTTCATTAACAGTTACAGACTCCTGTGGCTTCCATCATCATCTCAACAGCATGAAAGTTAAGGAGTTAAATCTTATATCATCAGCTCATCTGAATAATCTGAAAAAATACAACTATCGGTCTTTAGGTATCTACGTAAAATATGTGAAGAATTATCCTCCAACTCCTAACCGTTAAGGAGTTGTACCTTCCTACATCAGCTCATCAACATGAGATGATGACTACCAGACGCCAAAACTTGAATAGTTTTGAGAAATACATGAAATACGTAATATGTGCCTATAAAATTTGAGTGTTGCCCTCGATTACCCTGCGATCCCATCATTAGATCCTGACTTCGTGACAATGACTCGGGAGTATACCCTTTCAAATAAAAAAATAATTTTGAAAATCGGTTCACAATTAGCGGAGATATCGCGTAACAAACATACAAAAAAAAAACATACAGTCGAATTGAGAACCTCCTCCTTTTTGAAGTCGGTTGAAAATAGAAATGAAATGAGATATTTATTCGCTGATTCATGGTACATAGGATAAAAAATATTAGGTAATATTTTGGTAAAGAAAAAATGGTGTAGGTATGCAACTGCATTGTGTGTGAAGTCGACCAACCCGCACTAAGCCCGCGTGGTCGACTAAGGCACGATCGCCCTAACTCAGGGTAGGCTCAAGCCCCTCGGTGGGGACGTATATGATGTGATACAACTGCATATAATAAGGTATTAAAGCACTCGTGTGTAACGTACGATTATCACACTCGACTACGCCTCGTGTGATATATCTACACTGATGTTTTAATAGTGCCAGATTTGATGCTATTCGGTTCAAAAATATAAACGTTGTGACTATATAGTATAGTACGACAGACGAACGGACAGACCGATCTTTAAATATAAGTCAAGGGTTCTTCGTAACTACTTGGGGACTACGGAACCATTTCGACAGTTCGCGCCACAAAAGGTAGAATAGTACTACTACTCGATGATCTTGCTAAGGGATTTATACTACTTACTAGCTTTTGCCAGCGGCTTCACTCGCGTGAACATAATTTCTATGACTGTCTTCGGGGGTGCGCAGTGTGCGAGCCGCAAGTGGCTGGCGAGCGTGGATAAAAGTAGCTTTATTTTAATCCAGGTCCTAATCTGTCTCCTACCAAATTTCATACAGAACCTGTAGTGGCGTGAAAGAGTAACAAACATCCATACTTATATAACTTTCTCGATTACAATAAACTAACTGTTTCCCGCGGCTTCACCCGCAAGGACAAAGTTCCTATGACTTTTCGAGGGTACGCAGTGCAAAAAAGCAGCCTGTGTGTTAATCCAGGTCCTAATATGTCTACCTACTAAATTTCAGCCAGATCCGTTCAGTAGCTTTTGCGTGAAGAAGTAACAAATATACACGCTCACTAACTATCGCCTTTATAATATTAAGTGTGATTATTAGTAAGGATTTATTTGGATCCGGTCACTTAGGGCCACTTTCCTCGCACGGCCACATACCTGGCATGCCCACATCCCTGAACGTCCATGTCGCTCGAACGACCATAACACTAGAAAGGCCACGTGCTTTCAGTTCGACTTCGTCATTTTCTTAAACTTGTCTTTTTTCTAAATTGTCACTTTCCTAACTCGTCACCTTTTAAAGTGACCGGATCCTTTTTAACTCGCCTTTTTCTGCTACCCATGGGGGGGGGGAGGAGGGGAGCCTTGCTTCGCGAGGCTCTTTGACTGTGTAATCAATCATACCTGACCGAACCTAATATCGCTCGCTTTGCTCGCTCATTTACAGTTTTTTTACTAAGTTTTATCTTAAAAAAATGTACAATAAAAGAAGTGGTCGTTCAAGGAAATGTATGAAAAAAGAAGTGGACGAACAAGAAAATGTACAAAAAAAGAAGTGGAACTAGGAATTTGGATAGTGGCCATTAGAGGAAGTGGCCGTAAGTGACCGAATCGATTTATTTTACTCAGAACAGACCTGTTTGCCCAAATAAAAATTCAAAAAAGTCGAAGTTCCTACGTCTGTCAAGGTATATTTTATGTCATCCGTAGAGTTGCTATGACGTCATGTCATTTATCACAATATGCCAACGTACGGTGTCATGCCGTTCGAATTGCCGCCCAGCCGAGCTCGTGGGACGTAGGGCGGACGCCCCGCGCACGCGCGCTCCGCCGCCGCCGTCAGCCCAGCCAGAGACAAAATGGCTCCTATCAGGGCGTCTCGCAATTGATTTTTTTTCCACCACACCGTTCCATCTGGTCGCAATAGAAAAAATCAAGTATAAAAGCGTAGAGAAAACCAAAATAACGCTGGCAAAATATTAAGAAGTGACGCGTAAAAATAGCCGTGGCCGCCTAACCTGTTAACAGCTGAAGTGCAGTAGTTGTCTAATTTTAATTTTTTGTAACAATGTTCCGTTCGTAACAAATGATTTCTGTATATTTTGGGTGTTGTAACAACGCTGGATAGTGCGCGCTTCGCCGGTCCTCACTGCAGCGAAATGTAAGTAATATATTCAGTCGACGCCTACCATTAATCTAGGGCTTACACAGTGTCTGTGACCTAAAATTCTAGTCTAATGCAGTTAACGGGTCATGTCAGTCGGTGAGTGTGCCGTGCCGCATCTCTTCAAGTACCTACTTAAAGTAGCTGTGTAAGTGTTAAATTGTGTGTTACATGTGTTTTAAAAATTATTAATTTCAACTTTTTTAACCTTTTCGACGATGAAGGTATGTTTCAACAATTCATACTATCACCCGAAAACTGTAATTTAACATTGAATTTAATTTAAAAAGTCATTTAATTAATTATAAAAAATATTCGAACTGCTTTTTCTTTCGTTATGACATAACGTGCTATGCTCGTGCCAGTGACATATTAATTAAGGGAGTTACAGTACGGAGCGGTTTTCCCAGAATTTTGGGGTTCCTATTTGTGTCCTTCTTCCTCTTATGTAGTCTGTCCCTATCGTAATACGTTCCTGAATGGGTTATGGGCATGCGCTCTACACTTTCGGGATCAAAGGATTTTGCTCTCGCCCATTTTTTCCGTGATTTTCATTTTTCCTTGCGACTGTAGTAATGGGTTGGGCTGTGGGCATCGCGACATTGTATGTACCTACTTGAGAACGTAAGGGATGGTGCTCCTTGATAATGTGAACACGTGAACAGGGTTGTATTTTTATTAATGAATATATTAACGTCTCTGGGTACAAAAGCCCTTTTAAGACAATCTTCTTAATATAATTAATCTTCATTTGTTTTTTGATTTGCAATGCTAGTACCGGTGCATTACAAACCTTCTCTGGAGTTCTTGACAGCATTTGCAGCAGCCTCATTCTGAGGTGGAATACCCGGTTGCAGTAGGGCGTCTATAAAACTGCAACCAGTGCAAATTGGGTTTTCACGTCCTCCTTCATTTTATTTTTTTGTCCTTCACATTGCTCACGTACACCAGACGATTTTCTCTAAAACGCACCACTTTTTAAAGCAAATTCTAGTAGAACAAAATGTAAAAAAATAAATAAACTACGAATGCGTTCACCACAAATCCCGCCAAAAAAAAACCAACAGGGTTGTACTGTAAGTAGGGTTGACAGATGAGTTAAAAATCCGAATAAATTTACTGAAAACTACCACTTTTGTGCGGTGTACCAAGATTTCTTGACCGGCAAACATAAAGAAAGTCGAACTGTCCGGTCGAAACCCGGACATCTGGCAACCCAAAGTATAAGTAGTGTAACTAGACCGACATTCAACGATATTAATAAGTCCGAGAATTGCAACGATATATTTTATTACCCGACTGCGCCAAAAGCAGGGTTATGTTTTTCAATGGAGTGTGAAGTATCCTTAGATTCGTCTTGATCCCGCGAGTAACATAGAATACATTTTTACCCGACTGACCAATGAAGAGGGGTTAAGTCTTTATTTTTTACGTTTTATAAGGAAGTGCAGTAACTAGTATCTCATCTGTTCTAATCACACTAATATTATAAAGGCGAAAGTTTGCGAGTGTGTATAAACTTACAACAAACTTAGGTACTTCTTCACGCAAAAACTCCTGAACGGATCTGGCTGAAATTTGGTAGGTAGACAGATTAAGACCTGGATTAAAACATAGACTACTGGTTTTCACGCTTGCGAGCCACTTGCGGCTCGCGCACTGCGCATCCTGGAAAAGTAATAGAAACGTTGTCCACGCGGGTGAAGCCGCGGGAAACAGCTAGTAGTCAGTGTGTCTCTGCATCCGTCTGGTTCCCTAGCGACTAAGCTACTGGACGGATTTGGATTAAATTTAAGTTAGAACAATATTAGATTAAGAACTGGCCAAGTGCGAGTCGGATTTTCCCAAAATAAAGTTCCGTAGTCTTTTCAAAAAAACAAATCTATATTTTAAAAAACAAAATTATATTTGCAGTTGGAACATTTTGTATGGAAAGTCTATGAACCTTTTCAAATCCAACTGCACACGTTAAGGTGGTCGACTATTACTCTTAAAATAAGAAAGTCTACTCAGCTGTGATAGTTTTCCCAGATGTCCTTAAATAGCGGTTGAGCTGGTAGAGGAGGGGGGGGGGGGGGGAGGGGGTGGGCGGCACTCGACTCAAACAAAAATTAGCACTCTTCATCGTGTGCATCACCCACGATCACACATTTACACCTACGGACGTGTGCAACGCGACCTTCACAGATTCTGGAATCAGATGTGCAGGTTTTACTTACGATGTTTTCCTCCTATAAATTAGCACTTTAAAGCTTCATATTTCACAAACCGTTCCCTGAAACAAAAAATGTTTCATTAAACCCTCAGTAGTTTTAAAAGACCTATTCAACGATACCCCACACAATAGGGTCTGGTACTAATAGTCTCTGAGCTAAGCCGCATTTTCAATTTTTTTTTATGCAATCTGGTTTTGGACTTTTAATAATTTCGTTTAGTTATTTAGTCTGATCTGACAATTTAAATTCATGAACATACTAGCATTTTCCCGCGTCTCCGCCTGCATGGACATCGTTTTTATGACTGTCTTTAAGGATGATTAGTAAATTATGTCGTTTCCCACCTACTCAACCATCTCTGTGCAAAAAATCACAATAATCGAGTTATTTTTTTAGTTCCCTCAGGAACTGCATCAGATTATGCTATTTTCCCGGGATAAAAAGTAGCCTATGTCCTTCCTTGTGACACATGCTACCTGCATGCCAAATTTTATAAAGATTGGTCAAAGCGTTGAAGCGTGAAAAGGTAACAAACAAACACATTTTCACATTTACAATATTAGTAAGGATACATGGGACTAGTCAATCTCATTTGAACTATTGACTTTTGACATAGTCATAACTCGGACACTTCATACAACGGACAAGAAATGACATTTCTAAAAACAAATGACGGAGCAACAAAATCACGGCGAAGTCCTGTACGTTCGAGAACCAAACTATAACCAATGTGTATCAATCTGGGTGACGAGGTGGTGTGGTCGTAATCTAGAGAGCGGCAGGAAGTGTCCGTACTGTATGTTAGTACTAATATATATACTTTGGTATAGTGAAAAGTAACGAATAATTTTCGGAAAACCATAAATTTTGGTACAAACTTTAATTTGAAAAGAATTTTATTTATTTAGTAACAGTTTTTCTTCTTAGCAAACCCTTTTATTTGATATCCATATCATCAGGGTGCATAAAAAAATCACTGGTCCGCCATCGTTAGGAATCCACCATGTTGGATTTAGAATGACGTCATTAGGTTAAACATGCATTGTAGTCCAAACTTAAGAGGACTGTGAACCCACGGCGAAAATTCGATATTTAAAACTAGCCGTCCGTCCGCACGAGGCTACGCCCGCGTTGTTTCCGATTTTACCGAATTATTTTGAACCACCCTGCAGCAGAAACTTCATAGTGGTTTTTTCTCCTTAAAACTAAACAATTATTGTTAAACACCTTCGTTAAACAACTACGTTTAAATCTCTAAAAAAAGTTTACTTCTGATACAAAGTTGGTCAATCTGTTGCTACGCCCGCGTTGTTTCCGATTTTCCCGTGGGATTAAGACGTTTTCCCGGGGTAAAAAGAAGCCTATGTCCTATTCCAGGACCTAACCTATGTGTGTGCCAAGTTAAAGCTTGGTTAAAGCGTAAAAGAGTAACAAACATATATACATACATCCACACCTACAAACTTTCACATTTATAATATTAGTAGGCTATACAGAGGATCTAGACAAATCTATCAACACCAAAAAGGACGTAAAAGACTTACACACTGGGTGCATTTTATAGTCGCCCAACCCCGGGAGGTCCAGAGAAGAATGCCTAGTGCTAGCATTGCACATCAAAGCAAAAATTATTATTTATTTTTTTAACCACCTCCGTAGCTCAGAGGCAAAGTTCACTGGCTTTACACAGGAGGTCGCGGGTTCGATTCCCGGCCGGGTCAATTGTAAGACTCGGTTTGGTTTTACAATCTTAAAATGGATCGTACCCAGAAACGTTATTATATTATCAAAAAACAACTTAAAAAAAATAGCATCTGTGAAAATTTTAACTGTCTAACTATCACGTTTGATGAAATACAGCCTTTTGACAGACGGACAGACGGGGTCCGTTTTTAACCCTTTGGATACGGAACCCTAATATATCCGCTTTAACGTTTGTGTGGTACAAGGGATTAAATAAGCCTTTTTGCAGTCGGGTAACCTACCTAGACCTAACAGAAATGCTCAATTAAACATCGAATACCTTATTCTTGTATATATGTATATACTAGCTTTTGCCCGCGGCTTCGCCCACGTGGACATAGCTGTTATGACTCTTTTTGAAGGTGAGTGGTGCGCGAGCCGCAATCAGCTCGCAAGCGTGGACATGATTTTTCACCAGGTTCCTCAGGAACTGTATCGGGCTATTCGGATTAGCAGTCTTTGTCACTTCCCACCCCCTCAACAAATTCTATACAAAAAATCACTTTAATCCGTTGCTCTGTTGCGACGCCACCGACGTGCGCGAGCGTAGAAAACAGTTGTCCCCAGATCCCTCGGGAACTATGTCAGGATATACTTATTAGTAAATTATATCATTTTCCACCTCATCTCTGTGCTAAAAATCACACCAATCCATTTTTTCATTACGATTTTAAATAAAACGAACATAGAGTATAGTTTTAGTTTCCTCAGGAACTGCATCGGACTATGATAATTTCCACAGATAAAAGGTTGACTATTTCATTCCCAGTGCTACAGGCTACCTGCATGCCAAATTTCATCAAGATTGGTAGAGGTGTTGAAGTGTGAATATGTAACAAACAAACAAACACAATTTCACATTTATAATATGAAGTAAGGATTTCTAAATCTTAAATAACATATAGAGCGTCGGTGGCAGAACGGTTAGGGCCACTACATCCTGTCCGGAAGGCCGTGGTTCGAATCCTGCCACTTACCAATATCTATACGAATATCGATTTCAAACTGGTATGTACTTTTATCCGACGCTCTTACAGTGAGAACCTGCACACGCCTGCGAAGAAACTCGAAGCTTATGTGTGAAGTCATTCAACCCACAATGGGCCCGCGTGATCGTCTAAGGCCTGATCGCCCTAACTCAGGGCCGTTCGAGCCCCTTGGTGGGAACGTATATAAACTGATATGATGAAATAACACATATACCTATATTATTAAAAAACTTATTCAAACCATTATATCAATCTAGTAATAAAATTTACTAAAAATATTATTACGGGTCAAATCCTCGAGTCGTATCACCTCCAAAGGAGCCCATGACGCACTTCTCGTTGCTGCGCTGGATGGCAATAGACAACCTTAGCAGCAGGTAGGACCCGAAGCGGGCGTCATATCTCCTCTCTCGAAGGCGACGGCCAATCTCCTTTATGAAGGCAAATGCCTCTGAGGGTTCAGCAGCCGGTTGTCTCACAGATCAGCGGCACACAGCAGTAATTTTCCTCCAAGACCGAGTACTTATTATGCTTCTTTCTCGCCGCAAATTGAGCAGCAGTACCGTACGGGTGAGGAGTGAGGCAGAAAAAGTGGCGTCCCAAAGCAGGCACGTTCCTCTCTGCCATAGCACCTGTTTAAACCCTCCGGCCTTTTGCCATCAGATCGACTAAAGCCCGGCGTCTGCATCAAAGATAAAATATTCCATCTGGCCGAGACCAGTGCCCTCCGAGTGAGGTCAATAAGGAATTGGTGACGTGAGAATCTTCACAAACAACGACCGCAACTCAGTGAGTGATGGCCAATTGCCTCCACAGTGAACCCACAAATACATTGATGAGGTTCACAGATATTGATATTGCAGGCGGAGAGCAAATGCCACACGCAAATAGTCGTCGTCAGTAGAGTTCCCGTATCTGTGCCTCTTAATAAAGGATGCTAAACTCGATTTATGTATTTTTGAATTTTTTACACGATTGGAATCTGTAAAAAAAATACCTATCTGATCGTCTATGAAACACATCGCTACGTGCCATAGTTCCAGAGTTAGAGTTGTGTAAAGTAACTTATGCTGAAAAATACATAGAAGAAATCCACTCAAAAGTATGAAATAATCTTTTAATGTTTTAATACAACTTAAGCGCGTTTTATTATCCCTGCAGTGCCATCTATTGACATTCTGCTGCTAAGATTATAATGTGTGGTATGTGTAGTTAATATGTGGAAAAAAATACTCTATTCTTATTATTGTAAGTATCGATGGATAATTTCCCACGGGACCTCTTTAGTTTTCCGGGATAAAGAATACCCGACTATACAATGATGATCAAAACACCCCATCCCAATGTAAAGGTTTCATATTGATAAGTTGAGCTATTCAAAAGATACATTTTTTTGCATTCCTGAAGGAACCCTTAATTTTTTTGGGATTCACAATGTCCCAGGTTAAGTTCGCGATAAGGGTATCAACATGTAAAATTTGATTGTAATAGGTCAAGCCACATATGCGTGGTGACCCATTCTATAAATGAATACTTTTGATTTTCCCACGGGAACTCTTGAATTTTCTGGGATAAAAAGTATCCTATATGTTAACCCGGGCTATAAGGAACCACCATACAAAATTTCATCAAAATCGGCCTGGTAGTTTTTGCGTGATGCGCGAACATACAGACAGACAGACAGACAGACAAAAATTCCAAAAGTTGTTGTTTTGGCCTCTGTATCGTTAGTAATGTCCACCACAGTTATTATTTTCCAAAAATATTTCATGTACAGACACGGCCCCGTTACAGTTTTATTATATTATAGATAAGTGTATAATCTGAATTACGGAAACGGCTCCAACGATTTGCATAAGGCGACGCATTGGAAACTTTGTTCGCAGGAATCTAGATTTTTCTCAGCAATTACAAAACATATGAAATTAATGTTTTGTGACCTGATTCTTTATTTCAATGACTTCATTCTGTCAGTTGCAGAAACACGATTCGTTAACTTTTATAACAATAATTGAAAACGCTAAACACGTTAAAAAACCGACTTCCATCGCAACAACTTAGTACATTTTTGCATTACTATTTTTGGTTTTTGTTAATTTTCGAATAAAGTACTACACCGATTTTGATAAAATTTATATGGGACCACACGGAAAGCACTAGATTTCAAATAAAAAAAGAATCATAAAAATCGGTTCAGCCAGTCCAAAGTTATGAGGTAACAAACATAAAAAAAAACATACAGACGAATTGAGAACCTCCTCCTTTTTGGAAGTCGCTTGATAAAAATATATTAAAGAACCCTTTTTTAAATAGAAATTTGCATTCTACAGGCATACCAGGCCGATTTATATAAGTAATACCTCTGAATTTTCTTAGTCAATTAATCTAAAGACCCACTTCAATATGCCAGATGAATTTTTAAAAATTAATTGTAGTTTTTAATTGAAACGGAAAAACATTGAAAAAGTGCGGTTATTTTCTTTACTCTTTACACTTAAAAAAAAAGACATAGACAACTGTTCCAATCAACGCCTCGCCTTAAAAATTAGTGTACGGAAAATTTTGGGGACGAAAAGTCCATTTAGATAGGTCTTATCTCTGGGAAAATAAAACGCTACTTTCCGAGGTTTTCGCACTGGAAATATGGCGCGAAGTGTATCATAGGAAGTGTATTTTTGAATTTTTTTAACGGCTCTGGGTACTATGCCCCGAGCAAAGCTCGGTCGCCCAGGTACTGAAAGTTAAGCGACCTATCGGACGGTTAGTACCTGGATTGGTGGCCATGGCATTTAGCGAGGCTTGGCAGGCGGCCTGCCAACTTTCAAGCCGGGCTGGCTTTAAGCCAGAGACAGCTTTACAGCCTCCACCGATTTGGAATTGGCCCCTTGTTGTTCGTGACTGGAATTACAGGGAGTGGCTATTTAAAAGTGTGCGTGTGTGTATTATAATGGCTCAAACGAAAGCCTGTACTAGCGCCATCTAGTATGATGGTACGGAACCCTATGCGTGCGGTCCTGACTCGCACTTGGCCGGTTTCAATTCGATAGGTTTGCTACGAAGTTGTTCCCATATAAATTTTATCATAATCGGTGTAGTACTTTTTTTTTAGAAAATTATCAAAAACCAAAAATAATAATGCAAAATTGTACTAAGTTGTTCAGATGGAAGTTGGTTTTTAGGGTTTCTTACACCAACGGGACCCTATAACTAAGCCGCCGCTGTCTATCCGTCTATCAGCCGGCAGTATTTCATGAACCGTAATAAGAAAACAGTTGGAATTTTCACAGAACGTATATTTATATTGCCGCTCTAATTAAAAAAAAACACCAAAAAAAACGTGTTTTTATGGGTATTTTAGAGGTATCTTCCTATTTGATTTAATTATATCTTAAAAACGGTAATATATACAAGCGTGAAACTTGGTGTGATTACAGTACTATTACTGCAATAAAACAACAAAAAATAAAAATCTGCCAAGCGTGAGTTTTACTCGCGCTAAGTACTCCGACCTGACTGAAAGACAAAAGGCATATTTATGTCGCTTGCGTTGATATCTTTTGTTTGTAATATGAATAGGTATCATTGTCATAGTTGTGTTGGAGAGGTGTGATGGTACGGAACCGTCGGAATGCTAGTCCGACTCTCACTTAGTCGGTTTTTACAAGCTTTATATTAGCTTGCCGTGTCAGTTAGTTAGTCTGTCGTCGTTAGTTAGTTTGTGACAAATCTTGGAAGCTTAATTAGAACCACTTCCCGGTTTCCGATTGTGCTGAAATTTTGCATACACGTTAAGTTAAGAGACACTTTACCGGTTTTTTCTGCAGTTGTGAATATTAAAATACGATTCTAGGAAAACTAAATCTCTCCTCATATCCTGTACATTACAAAAAAAATTTTTGATGTGTAACATCTTTGCTCTCGCTTTCCTGCAATTTGTGTGAGTGATTTCGTGAAATGGGACGGAAATGTGTAACATGGGACGGAAATGTGTAACAGGAAGTCGCGAAAGCGCGCGCTATTCGATCTGACGAATGAGCTTTGCTCTCGCTTTCCTGCAATTTGTGGGAGTGATTTCGTGAAATGGGACGGAAATGTGTAACAGTGATTTGTTACACATCATATGCGAGTACTGTAGGTCTCGCTCGTTTTTTTTTCTATATAAAACTCTTAGTTGAAGTAAAAAAGTAAGTGTGTGGTTTTATGAAACCACGGTAAAAGTGAAACTTTACAGAGGACGAAACGATCATGGCTGCTCTTGCTACGGTACAGAGGACGAAACGATCATACCGTCAGACAAAAGCGACCGTCACGCGACATGCAACACACAGACGAAAAAAATGGTTACAAAGTTTCTTATTCCAAGGTCGTTGGCGGCGGTTTTTCGTAAGGATGATAGGTGTTACAGCGCCATCTAACCTGTATCTCTTTTTCTATGTTCCTCTCGTAACGCCTACCTTACCAGTGTTGCTAAACAACTCGGTCAAAATACGGAGTTAGTAGGTTCAAATGACAGTTTTCGCCATACAAAATGACCAATACTTTAAAAAATACCGTGTTTCGAAAGTTATGGATGATGCCAAAATACAGTGTTTCTTTGAAATTGCTCAAAATTCATTACAGTAGACGACACTGAACAACACGTAAATACGGTACATCTACCGTAATTACGGTGTAGTTGGCAACACTGTAACCTTACTATCGATGTACAGTATGTTAAGTTCATTTATCTTACACAAAATTACCACAGAGGGCGCCTGATTAACGTTAGTATATAAAACACACTTTACTGAGTTGTTTCGTCCATTCTTAATCTGCACCTACCGAACAAAATTAAAAACGTATCTGCATTATCAAGACGTGTTTTGTATCTCTTGGTCCCCAATTCTTCAATAGGAAAACCATTCTCGCGTCCGGTTGTACGAAGGTGGAATGGAGTTGGAAGAATGAGAGGTCGGTCGTGTTTCGTGTAGTTCTTGCGCACATCTCCAAAATGAATCCAGTAGAACACCGACAAACAGACGATTTTGCGGCGATGCTCAAGGAATTTATCCACAACTGATCAGCCCTTGTCATCATCTCATCTGATGATAAGTGACCATGATGGCGAAAATAGAAGCGGGAAGAAGAGGCAGAAGATTCCCTAGTAAACCTAGATGTGTAACCTTGTTATTTAATACTAGCAGTCCCGGCGAACTTCGTACCGCCTCACACTACACTACACTACTGCTACCGCTACACTACCACTACACTACCATTACACTACCGCTACACTACCGCTACACTACCGCTACACTACCGCTACACTACCACTACACTACCACTACACTACCACTACACTACTTTTTGTAGATATTGCAGGACTTTTTAGGTCATTTTTTATACCTTGGGTTATATTATTTGAGTTTTAGTAAGGGTTCCTCATTTTTTGAAAATATAATATAGCCAATATCTATAGCAACCGCGGATAGTGTAGCTTCCCAACAAGGTGAAATAATTTTGTAAAATCGGTCCAGTAGTTTCGGAGCCTATTCAAAACAAACAAACAAACAAATAATCAAATCTTTCCTCTTTATAATATTATAGTATACTTACATCTATGATAAATGACATCACAATTATTATAATCTAAAATATTAATTCTAATTTGACCTGAATTAAGGATATCCTGAACGTAGAGTATGGGTATGTTAGTACTAATATACAGGGTGTAACAAAATTGGTGTAGGTCCCGTTAACTGCGGCTTCTACTCATCATACTGAACAACTTTTGTTCTACGAGTTTGCTGAAAATGCAATTTTCTTACACTTCATACAAATCGATCAGTTGATCGACCTTTTTTTTGAGAAGTGACTGTAGGTTCCTTGGGGAAAGGTGTTCTTTATAATGACTAGAACCCGCAGTTAACGGGTCCTACACCAGCTTTTTTACATCCTGTATATACTTACTTTATATGGGACTATGAACTCTACGAGATCAATAACAATAGTGGAATTGTTTTATTGTAAACTCTTTATTGTATAAAAAAAATACGTTTACAAAAAAATAATAAGGACTGTAGTGTTCTATTGGAACTGATAGCGACGTAGCTGTGTATGACTCGTTGATGTCTTTTCTATCGGAACTGATAGTGACGAAGCTGTGTATGACTCGTTGATGTCTTCTCTATTGGAACTGAAAGTGACGTAGCTGTGTATGACTCGTTGATGTCTTTTCTATTGGAACTTATAGTGACGTAGCTGTGTATAACTCGTTGATGTATTTTTTATCGGAACTGATAGTGTCGTAGCTGTGTATGATTAAGAAGTAATAGTGTCGTAATTGTGTACGACCCGTTAATGTTTTTTCTTCGCGAATATTAAATATATGTCGGAGCGCAAGGACGTGGCGCCATCTATGCATGCGTCGAAGCACCGTGTGTTTTATCTTGAAACGTCAAGCGGTTAGCTAGGGTAGTAATAATAGTCATATTTGACCAATGCGTGGTCTGTGCGAGACCGGAACCCGGAAGTTGGTAGTGTTGGTACTTGTTTGTTAGCCAATCAGAATCGTTGTGATTATCGAACCATTAAAGACAATGCAGCCTACCTACAGAGCCTACTACAATTATTTTACGAGCACTTTTGATCGAGCAGCTGAACTGTCAACTTGGGAAGCCAGCCCCGTGCCGAACTCATCGCAGTCTATAAAATAATCGGTTTTCATCCGAATCATCGTGAAGCCTCGTGTTGCAAATGTGTGTGAATATTGATTGTAAACTCCAAAACTTCTCAAAGACGAGTTTATTTCTTAGATACGACCAAAACCCTTCTGATGATCCGAAATATACCATCGAAAAAAAACTACCTACGCCTGACTATTTATATTTTTTTCTATTCTCTTTAGGGGTTCGTAGTTAACCCTTGTGGTGTCGTTATGTCCGTCTGTCTATCTGTCCGTCGGTATGACACTCTAAAACTGCAATTTGGTGTAGTTTTATAATTCTGTGACCCCTAAAAATTTATGGAATCTGTAAAGAATAAATATTAACACGTTCATGGACGCTTGGACACCCACATGACATAGCACTTTGTGACACAATAATTTGCATGGAAAATTTAGATCCGCTACAGAAGTGCCGTCACATTACCTGCTCAACGTATCTTGACAAATGACAGTGTATGCTATGGCAGATGACGGTCATACGGACGGTGACACTCGCCGCGCGACTGAACAAAGCTCCACACATACACGCCTGCTATGCAATGCGTGTGAGTGTGGGCGGGGTACGGGGGAGAGGTCACGATCATTTTTTCTATGTGTGCAAAAATCATTTTATAGGACACTAGTGATCCCGTAATCGTGTATAATGTGACACTAAACGTGTTCCTACCGTTATTTACTATTTAGAGACGTCTGCTTACGCACTTCTGTTCGTAAAAGTGGGTTGAGTGAGCCGTTCTATAGCAGGTGTGTCAAAAAAAGGAATATCCTTTCTACCGCTATGCCAGGCACGTCCATGAACGTGTTAAGGTGCGTCCCGAACATATATAGTGTGGGGGGGGGGAAGTTTAATTCTTTTGTTCACGTACTCTGTAGTGTGGGATAGGTATCGTTGTATAGGTCTAACAAAAAAAGTGACGATGTAGTCGAGGATGGTATACACAAACTCCTATACGCAAATGCTTATTCACTCTCGCCTTGAAGATCCCCAAATTGTAGGAGTCGGGAAACATAGTTAGTAATACAGTATATAGTAGTACTAGCTGTTTCCCGCGGCTTCACCCGCGTGGACCACGTTTCTATGACTTTTCGAGGGTGCGCAGTGCGCGAGCCGCATGCGGCTCGCGAGCGTGGTAAAAGGTAGCCTATGTCTGAATCCAGGTCCTATTCTGTCTACCTACCAAATTTCAGCCAAATCCGTTCAGTAGTTTTTGCGGGAAAGCGTAACAGACAGACAGAGTTACTTTCACATTTATAATATTAGTAGGGATTAGTAGGGATGAATGAATAGTAAGGCATACAATCAATTTAAAAGGAAAATTATCACGGCTAAGTAGGCTTTCTTGATTTAACAGTAACAGTCGACCAACTT
The DNA here is from genome assembly GCA_947284805.1 of Coleophora flavipennella. Lineage (NCBI taxonomy): Eukaryota > Metazoa > Arthropoda > Insecta > Lepidoptera > Coleophoridae > Coleophora > Coleophora flavipennella. Next base: position 5,802,236 of record OX369253.1, read on the forward strand.
AAGAGGATTGTGAAGCTGCGCCTCTTCATACAAACGGCGTTAGCGATTTTCACCTCTTAAATGTTGACCGATTTGGATCAATTTTTGATAGGTTATCAGTCAGATCAAAAGCTAGGCTTATACGCTTTTTTTTTCGATAAAGTCAATAAGTTTAATTTAATTGTCGTTCACGGGTTTCATACAAAACTAATTTCGGCAAGTTTTTGTTTATTTATAATCAGTAATTTAAAAAGCGAAACGTAAAAGCGTAGCTTTTGTTCCGACTGACAACTCATCAAAAATTGGTCCAAATCGGTTAACATTTTAAGAGGTGTAAATCGTTAACGCCGCCGTTTGTATCGCAGCTTCACAATCCTCTTAAGATGTGCTTAAAAAAAATCTGTATAGATTACGTTCTATGTCATCCGATTTCTATAAAACACATGAAGCTTATCATGGCGTGACGACCTAATATCAATTTTATCTTGGTGTGGATCAATTTACAAGATAGGGAGATAGAGATCTTTATTCTTAAAATTAATATTACTAGGTGTTGCCCGCCGTTTCGCCCCCGAAGATATCGAGGGTTTTTGAAGTGAGCACTTCTTTAGGCGCGTTGGGCATTTTTGGAATGGGAAAAAACCTTTTAACTCGCGACACTGTAATTTAACGTAACCAACACCGTACCAGGAATACTCGCAGGGTCAAAACTTATAGAATAATTTTTGAGATGGGAAAAAAACCATTGAACTCGTCATTGTTATGTAACTGCCACCGCACTAGGAATACTCGCAGGGTCAAAACTTATAAAACTGTAAAAAGTTTTCACTTCTGTCGGCACTCCCTGAATGGTTAGGTTTTATAGCCTATGTCCATCCTGAAATTATAATCTAACTATTGGTAAAAGATTTTGTTAGAATCGGATCAGTAGTTTTGAAGATTACCTCCTAAATACACAAATACATACATACAATCTTACTTCTTTATAAAAGTAGTCATTAACTCACGCACGCTGTGCCTGTAACAGAGCAACAGAATTTCGTGATTTTTTACTAGAACAAAGTTGAAAGGATGATAATCTCGAAGGACCCTTAAGATATTCGGCAGTCGGCAGTGAAGAGACAGCATCGTTTTCGTTTTGCTCCCCATTTTATTTCAAATAAACCTTTCAAATGTTTTCCTTCAGCAAGTAATATACATTTTCCTAAAGCTCGACGCTTAGACTATTCAGTAGTGTAAACAGTTTTGTGAAAAAGTGAGTGTGAGAAGGACATCAAGCAAAAACATATTGCTAAAATTCTAATAGATATACGAACCTGACCTAAGACAACAAGACGCGCGCTTACCGGTGCCGGCGGAGTCACGCAGCGATCGTGTGCGCTTATGTACCTACTAGTCGTGACCGCTTAGCTGCTGCATCGCTTTCGCCCTTCGCTTCGCTACAATATAGCCTGTACGTATTTTAGCGCATAAATAAAAACGAAAAATGTCCAAAAAAACCCCTTCGACGTATCCTAACGTAACAAAAAGCAGAGGTAAGAATTCCCAAGCCATGGAAAATGACACTGTTTCTCCAGAATATGACTCGAATGAACTTATAAAAGAAATTCGACTGCTTCGTGGGGAACTAGAATCCGTCCGAACTGAATTAAGCGGCACCGTCACATCTCTTAACCTTTGCTGTAAACGTCTAGACGAAGTTACAGAAAGAATGACTGCCACAGAAGCCAGAATATCCGTTCTTGAAAAAAAGGAAGACGAAAACAAGATACTAAGGTCCACAGTATCTCAGCTTCAACAGCAACTAAACCACCAATCACAAATGACCCTGCTGAATGAACTCGAATTTTCGGGACTTACGGAAACGAAAGGTGAAAATCCATATCATCTAGTGTTAGTCACGGCTAAGAAAATTGGAGTTGAATTAACAGATCAAGATTTAGACAGTGTCCAGCGTGTGGGACCACGGCACCGTGCCGACTCAGAATCTGAGGGAGAGTCTTCTAAACGCCAAGCACGGCCATTGGTGGCACGGTTCACAAGAAAAACAAAACGCGTTGAATTTCTTGTAGCGGCTAGAACTCGGCGAAACCTAAATGACCAGGATATTATCGAGGGAGGTAGCGATCGAAGAGTATACATAAATGAAAGACTAACACAGGAAAATCGTCGTTTATTTCGTGAAGCCCGAAATAGATCTCAAGTACTTGGATATAGACACTGCTGGACCAAAAATGGAGCAATTTTTGTTCGCAAACGAGATGGAAGTCCACCATTGCGCATACATACTGAAGAAGACCTGCAGCGAGTTTTCAACCCAATCAGAAAATCCGGAGATGACCTATTCACCACAACCGAGACGAACAACCTCGCTACACAGTCTACTTAATTTCAGTGTTGATTTACCTGGTAAAAAACAACAAAAACGCGTTATATGTAATATAACACAATTTATTTACACTTCATGCACTTATACCTCTTACTCCTTACAAAACAGCAACAAACCATACACTCATTTATCTAACTCTTCATTCAACAGCACTCTTACATCTCAGTCCTTGTTTAACACCAAACTATTGCTGCATCGGTCAAATCTCCGGAGGCATACAAACTTACTATGGAACCCTCTCTTTTTATAAAATATTTTAAAAATGGTTTCCTTTAATACCTTGCACGATATAGACAGCTCCTTCAATATAGTATGCCATGATTCATTATCCCCCGAGCAGTGCGGCGGTATAATAAACAAATATGACCTTAAAATACTTTCACAAAATATAAGAAGCATTAAAAGAAATTTTGACAAGTTTTTGGTAATTCTGGGCAGACTAGAAATCGATCTGGACATCATCATCTTGACCGAGTGCTGGATAACTGAAATATCTCTAATTCCTCAAATAGATGGATACCACACACATTACACAACGAAATCCATCAATAAGTCTGGAGGCGTTGTTGTCTTTGTTAAAGATTCATTTTCAGCCATTGTTTCTGAACCTGACCTGGAGGACAGTGATTCTCTATTGATAAAACTTCACAATCACATCTCGGTGCTAGGGGTTTACCGTTCTCCATCCTTTAAGAATCCTGATAACTTCCTGTCGTCACTAGAATCCCTTGTCTATACAATTAAAAAAGATGTCTCACCTATAGTCACAGGAGATATTAATATAGATATTTGCAAAAATGACGATAGCAGTGGCTATCTACTCTTAATGTCAGAGTTGGGCCTTATATCAGCAGTAAATAAACCAACTCGTGGAAATTCATGCCTCGACCATTTCTTTTTGCAAGCGGACAAACCTACAGAGTCTGTGGTGTGCGCTGCTGGTATCACGGATCATTCTATGACTCTGTTAGGCTTGTCTGTGAATCAAAAAAGAACAAACAACCATATTAACATTATTTCCAAGCAAAATATTCCTCATATTATAGAAGAGATAGCTAGAGTGGACTGGTCCTTTGTTATCAAATCTCAGTGCCCGAATGAAGCAGCCAGTATTTTTTCTACTAAACTTACATCTATCATTAATAATAACACTACCCACAAGAAAACCAGTCGCTCCAAGGCTCTTTTACAACCTTGGATGTCCTCCGGCCTCCTTAGATGTTCTAGGCACGCAGATAAACTTCACCTTGATTCGCGAAAAAACCCTAAAGATGAGGCTAAAACATTAATTTACAAGCGGTACAGAAACTTTTATTTTAATTTGATTAGAAAAATAAAACTTCAATACAACCGAAATAAGATTTTAGCAAACAGAAATGATTCCCACTCTCTCTGGAAAACAATAAATCAAATTACACACACAAGTCGTAAAAACAATACTGCAACCGATTTACTCCAAATAAAAAACTCATCCCCGGAGTCCCTTAATTTTTGTAATGAATATTTTTCCACGGTAGGTGATAAGCTGGCTAATGTTACACTGAATAAACTAAATATATCAGAACAATCACTTGCTTCCAGATTAACAAATCCACAATCTCCAAATAATTCTTTCTTCATGCACCCCACCGATCCTGTTGAAGTTGGAAAACTGATAACGAATCTCAAAACTAAGTGTGCTCCAGGTTCCGATGGTGTAGGAAATGGTTTGATAAAACAAATCAAAGACCTCATTGTAGTCCCACTAACTCACATTTTTAATTTAAGCCTATCGTCAGGAATTTTTCCATCGATTTGGAAAATGGCTGATGTAACACCAATTCACAAGGCTGGAGCAAAGGACACTCCAAGTAATTACAGGCCTATATCACTTCTGAGTGGATTTTCAAAAATTCTTGAGAAAATCGTAAATAAACAGCTCCTTAGTTATCTAGAAACAAACAAACTCCTTAATGAACATCAATTTGGTTTTAGGGAGAATAAGTCCACCGAAGATGCCGTAATTTTATTAACAGATATGATATCTCAATATCTTGACAATGGCGAATCATGTGTCGGCGTCTTTCTCGACCTCGCGAAGGCATTCGATACAGTGTCGACACCGATTTTGTTGAGCAAATTAGAAGGTCTTGGCGTTAGAGGATGTGCCTTAAAATGGTTTACTAGCTACTTAACAAACAGAAAACAGCGTGTCAAAGTTGGTAACTGTTACAGTGAACCACGTTTTGTACATTTTGGGGTGCCGCAGGGCAGTGTCCTAGGCCCCACCCTGTTTATAGCCTATATAAATGACATTGTTACCGTCCCTTTGCAAAATGCTGACATAATCTGCTATGCAGATGATACGGTTGTAATATTCCATGAAACAAACTGGCAAAAATGTTTTAAAAGCGCAGAAAAAGGAATTAACCACATTTCAAAATGGCTGGAGGCCAATCTTCTAACCCTAAATACGGAAAAGTCTAAATTCTTATGTTTCCACAAAACGTTATCCTCTGCCCCCAAATCCACTAGCGATCTAAAAGTTCATTCCTGTCTGCTAAAGCAGAATTTCATACAGTCAATTATTGATAGCAACTGTGCTTGCCAAAATAACATATCTAGGTCAAAGAATATTAAATATTTAGGTGTTACCGTTGACGAAAATTTAACGTTTGCAGATCATATTGTGGCTTCAACAAAAAGGATAAGAAAGGTCATTCATTCAATGCTTTTACTAAGAGATGTCGTTGATGTAGATTTGCTTAGTTCTGTTTATACAGCCCTATGTCAGTCCCTTTTAACATACTGTATCTTAGCATGGGGAAGTGCCGCTACCTGTCATATGATAAAACTCGAAAGAGCTCAGAGATCTGTTCTGAAGGTCATGCACACTAAACCTTTTCGATATCCTACTACCGCAATTTATAAGGAAGCGGGCGTCCTAAGTGTAAGAAAACTATATATTTCTCGTGTCGCCCTTTATGTTCACAAAACGGTTATTAACTCAGAGCAATATCAGTCTATGCTTCAATCTCGCCTGTTTAAACTTCCCCGACCTTCTACTAAAACTTCTTTCGGCCATCGGTTCAAAACTTTTATTTTCCCCTTTATTTATAACAAAATAGTAAGACTTACTGATATCAAGCTCTGCACAACTAGAGAGAGTAAAATAAAAATAAATAATGTAATTTCTACATGGACCTACAATGAAACAGAAGATTTTTTGAGAGTAACTCGATGACACACAGACACACACACACATCACACACACACACACATCACACACACACACACACACAAATACACAACTCACTCACTTTCTATTATGCATGACTATGTTTATTAAGTTTAAATTTAAAATTTTAGTTTTAGTTTTATTCTTTACTGTCGGCTTACCTTAAGCATGGAAATTGTTTACACTCACGGCCCCTACGATACAGGCTTAGCCTAGTGTAGGGACCACCGTTCTATAAATTTACTTGTATTGTATTTTTTCCTGGCAAATAAATAAATAAAATAAAAAAAAATAATAAATAAATAATGGAACGCCCCCCCTTCGAGCAGCCACGGCTTACGCAAATTCTTAAGGTGGAGCGAGATATTGCCACCGTAAAAGTGTATTAAATAAATAAATAAATGACAAATAATGACAATAACAATAAGGTCTTCGCCAATACACCGCTAAGAATTAATACTCTTGAAGTTAAAAAAAAAACCTACAGTGGAACAACGAAACTCCTCCTTTTTGAAGTCGGTTAAAAAAGGCCATCCAGCTAATCCCTTTTTTCATATTTATTTTTTATCAAAAATTTGAGTTTGTTTGACTGCATCTCACTTGATCGAGGATGGTACACGCAAACTCAAATAATGCCTGTTCACTCTTGCCTTAAAGGTCCCAGCAAGATTATACCACAAAACCATCAAAAATTGTATTTCCAGAATATTTGCCATCAAGTAAAACTGCGGGCCATAAGATGGGTCAAATGACAATATTCAATTCAAATTATTGAAAGACTGTGTAATTCATGGAAAATATATATAATGTACTAAAAGTAATAAAAAATCGATTTAATTGAATACAATTTTAAAAATATAACCAATTTTGATTTAAAAAATATACTGTAGACCCTATTTTTGGCCTTAATTGCAAAATTTCTCGAAAACAAATAGTTTGAATGAAACCAACACACAAAAATCGGTGACTTTAAGATCTTTCATTTCCATTGAACATATTTTTTTAAAACTTATTTGAAAGTGATGAAAAGTAATAAAAACGTGTGAAAATCGAGAATTGAGCGTTCGGTTTCAACGTAACAGCCGCGTTGAAGCCCGCATTGATTTGAACTTAAAATGAATAGACTTTACGTTCGACGTTATTGAAGCACGCATTAACCTGCTCGGATTGAGTGATCTTAGCGCCTTAAACGATTTCATATTCCACACTTAATGCCATTATAAAATATTGTTTTTAATAAAATAAAATAGAGTCGTTATTCCATACACAAATTGTTATATTTACATTTAAGAATCGAGCGTCGTTACTGAAAAACCCTTTACTTTCTAAACGAGCCGCTGCCGCTTATGCCTTGTGACGCACATAATTTCTCTTTATCGTTTCCGTCCATCTATCTGTCAGTCAGACTGCATCCACTCAGTTAGGTCTCGCGTTCACCGACCGCGCACGTAACCAGTCTCCGGTGCAAAATAAAATGAACCGTAGTTAACCGTATTAACGCTTCAGTTAAACAGTTAAAGTTAACTCGTACGGTTATTTTAGACATTCAGTTCATTACCAGCCGGTGACAGGCGCTGTGATGTCAAGTAGCTAGTGAAAGTTTTGTGTTTGTGATTCTGTGATATCGTGTGAGTAATTTTTGAGCAGGTGAGTTTACTTTTTGAGTATTTTTTTAGGGTTCTGTTCCCGAAGGGTGCCAAGAGGACCCTATTACTAAGCTTCCGCTGTCCGTCCGTCCGTCTGTCTGTCAGCGGGATTCATTGCATGAAGGCACATAATAAGACAGTCGATAGTTTCACTCAGTGTGTATTTCTATTGCCGCTATAACAACAAATAAAGCAAGTGTTCAAAATTGTACCTATGGTTTTAAACAAATAAAAAAAAATCAAATAAAGGAGGCCCCCATACAAGAAACATCATCATATCAGCTCATATACGTCCCCACCGAGGGGCTCGAGCCTACCCTGAATTAGGGCGAAAAGAAACATGTTATTTAGTATTATTGTAAAAATGAGGGATATTTTCTTAACACCTTGTTTACAGTGCCCTAATGAAAAAAGGCCAAAGATTTCCACGACGACCGGTCCTGCGCTGCCCGCATCCAGCGGCGTCCCGCTTCCCAATGACGTAAACACAGAATATATAGGGCCACTCTGGTACATACCTGTAATCCTCCTTACTAGTAATTCTACTTATCAAGAATTTCGTTACTTGCTTAAGTGTATAAAGTTTCATTAGAATCGACCCATCATCCATTTTCAAGAAGTAGTAATTTTAAGTTTGTATAGGAAACGAATGAGCGTCGGTGGCGTAATGGTTAAGTACGCCGCCTCCTGTCCGGGAGGACGTGGTTCAAATCCCAACACGTACCAATGTGATTTCGAATTTAGATTTCACATGTACGTTTATCCGACGCTCTTACGGTGAAGGAGAACATCATGAGGAAACCTGCACACGCTTGCGAAGAAGCTCGCAGGTTGTGTGTGAAGTCGAGTAACCCGAACTGGGCCCGCGTGGTCGATTAAGGCCCGATCGCCTTAATTCAGGGTAGGTTCGAGCCCCTCGGTGGGGACGTATATGAGCTCATAAAAGAGAGATGGGAAACGATGTCGTGAATACGCTCATAACATTCCATAATGTCCCCACTGCTGGGGCACGCACGGGTCTCTTAACAAGCTCTGGAAGGCTAGGCCATACTCTACACTTGGGGGCGAAGTCCGGGCTGGTGGAGGCTATAAAGTAGTGTCACAATATTGGTGTACGTCCCGTTAACTGGGGCTTCTGCTCATCATACTGAACAACTTTTGTTCTATGACTTAACTGAAATCCCAAAAAAAAAGTTTTATTCTTCATACAAATCGATCAGCTGAACGACCAATTTTGTGCATTTTTGTATGGAGGGTCTAAAATTTTTTTTTGAGAATCGACTATGCGTTCTTTGGGGAAAGTTTTTCAGTATGATGAGTAGAACCCCCCAGTTAACGGGTTCTACCATAATTTTGCTATAATCTGTATATCATCATCATCATATCAATCAGCTCATATACGACCCCACCGAGGGGCTCGAAACTACCCTGAATTAGGGCGATCGGGCCTTAGTCAACCACGCGGGCCCAGTGTGGGTTGGTCGATTTCACACACAACCTGCGAGTTTCTCCGCAGGCGTGTGCAGGTTTCCTCACGATGTTTTCCTTCACCGTAAGAGCGTCGGATAAACGTACATATGAAATCTAAATTCGAAATCACATTGGTACGTGCAGGCAGGATTCGAACCACGACCTCTCGGACAGGAGGCGGCGGCTCTAGCCATTACGCCACCAACACTCTGTATATCAGTATCCGTATATAAAGACGAGGGTTTATTTACATTCTGTGTTATCTTGATCAGCAGGGCACACTTTAGCCGGAGATCACCAGTTTCTCCCCACTTTAGATCTCGCTTCATCCAGAGTTATCAGTTCTGCGACAGACACAACCAGCCCTTGCTACTTCAATCTGCTTCTTCGATTACATCTAATTTAGTTTTCTGGCGAGTACAGGGTGTTGTGAACTCTTGGCTTTTTTTTACTATATATCTTATGTTTTTTAATGAGTTTTTCTTACAAATCAAATAAAAAAAATGTTTATTTCAGATTTTAAAAATCCATACTTATATATTTGTTAGTTTAACCACTTAAAAACAATGTTAGTAAAAATATCAATTTAAATTATCATACTATCAACAAAATCGCATAATAATAATATAAATGAAGAAATAACAAAAATTATAACTGTCATATGGTTATTTTTGCTTGTTGTGCAAATTTGAGTTTTGCTGGATTACAAATTATTGTGATTTCTGCTTTTTAGGGTTCCGAAGTCAAAAAGGAACCCTTATAGTTTAGCCATGTCTGTCTGTCCATCTGTCCGTCTGTACGTGGCTTAGTTCAGAGACTATTAGTACTAGGAATCTGCAGTTGCGGTTATACATAATATTATTCACGCCGACAAAGATATATAATAAAATCTTAAAAATTTTTTTGGGTATCCCCTACAAAGAGAAGATGTTTTTTTTTGCTTACGTATCCTATCGCGTGAGATATCTTTGAATAGGTTTTTCATAACTACTGAGGGTTTGTTTAAACCATTTTTTTTTATTTAGGGATTGTTATGTGAAATAAAAATAAAATAAACCTTACACTACCCTTAAGCTAAACCGCTATTTCAGGACATGTAAAAAAACTTGTGAATAGTAGGACATATAATCAATTTAAAAGGAAAACTATCACGGCTAAGTAAGCTTTTTGTGCAGTAAGTCAAAAGCTCACAGATTTTTACTAAAAAATGTTCTATTACCAATTGTAAATATAATTTTGTTTTTAAAAATAAACATTATTTTTTTAAAACATTTTGGAACACAGTTTTACGCGAGTACAAGTGAAATCTACAAAAACAGACCTTAGAACTGAAGAGTCAACTTGAAGAAATGTGCGAAAAGTACAAAAACAGACCTTAGAACTGAAGAGTCAACTTGAAGAAATGTGCGAAAAGTACAAAAACAGACCTTAGAACTGAAGAGTCAACTTGAAGAAATGTGCGAAAAGTACAAAAACAGACCTTAGAACTGAAGAGTCAACTTGAAGAAATGTGCGAAAAGTACAAAAACAGACCTTAGAACTGAAGAGTCAACTTGAAGAAATGTGCGAAAAGTACAAGAACACCCAAGTATGTTTTTTTCCGTTATATAAGTTACTGATTGTTTTTCTGCAACTGACATAATTAATTCATTGAAGTGATAAATCAGGTTACAAGATATCACTTTCATATGTTTTGTAATTGCTGAGAAAAATCGAGATCCCTGCGACTGGCTGCGACCAAAGTTTCCAATGCATCGCCTTTAGTAGAAGCACTAGATAACGGATCATTCACAAATTTTCTTACATTCTGTGAAAATGTACGAAATGAGGACTGTATAGAAATGAGAATTAGATGTTAAAAACCGTTAGTGTTCTAAAAATACAAACAAAAAACTTAAACACGTTTAAAAATAAATATTTTATAGATTATTTACAGTAAAACTAATTTTTTAGGAGCGTCGGTGGCGCAATGGGAAGGGCCGCTAACTCCTGTCCGTAGTTCGAATCCTGCCACGTACCAATGTGTTTTCGCATTTCGATTTCATATGTGCGTTTATCCGACGCTCTCACGGTGAAGGAAAACATCGTGAGGAAACCTGCACTCGCCTGCAAAAAAAGTAGAAGGTTGTGTGTGAAGTCGATCAACCCGCACTGGGCCCGCGTGGTCGACTAAGGCCCGGTTGCCCTAATTCAGGGTAGGCACGAGCCTCTCGGTGGGGACGTATATGAGTTGATATGATGATAATGATGACATTTTTTTAAGTTGTTTACTGAAATACTTGAATAAGTTTAATTTTGTTGTAGTCTAACGCACGTTCTTGAAAAGAGTACACATAAAACACCGAAAAGCGAAAAATCTGCAACTTTTGGAACACTCATGTCCCTTCTTTCTGATTTCAATCATTATATCTTAAATCAGTAATTTGGTTCAGTAAATTTCATTGGAAATCGTATAAAGTAATGTTAGATTGCCATAAATATAGTTTCAGGCAAATAGAAGAAGATTTGAAGCAGAAAATGACGAAAAATATTCGAAATTCCCACCACAGTTCCTGTCAATTCAACTGAATGAAATGTTTACAACCTCTGCATCTGCGTGACTTCTATACGTCACCGCTTGTCTAATACTATTTGAAATGAAGTATAAATAATACATATCGAGGAACACAGACGCCGGCAGAGAATTTCACTTATTGGCCGTTCGTATGATAAATAAACATCATCATCATCATCATCAACCGAAGGACGTCCACTGCTGGACATGGGCCTCTCCCAAGGATTTCCACGACGACCGGTTCTGCACTACCCGCATCCAGCGGCTTCCCGCGAACTTCAACAGGTCCTCGGTCCACTGAGTGGGAGGCCTGCCTACGGTACGTTTTCCGGTGCTTGGTCGCTACTCGACAACTTTACTACCCCAACGGCCATCTGTTCTACGAGCTATCTTAGGTAAATAAAAATAAAACAAAATTCTCTGTACGTAACGCGTATACCTGTATGCGTATAACTTAAAGGTGCAGTGATACTTTAAGGTGGGCTTGTACTCATCAAACTCTTCGATTTCAGCAAAGTTGCTGAACAAAGTTGTTCAGTTTGATGAGTACAAGCCCACCTTAAAGTATCACTGCACCTATATGTTACACCCTGTATACAGGTGGAGCATGAACGACAAAGGGGGGGGGGGCATTACCCATATATATGGGGTTTACCCATTACAAAACAAGTGCACAACGCCGCGCCGCTAAAGAAGTTTTCACTACTCCATCCGTCTTACGAATTTTCGATCAGGTCACGTGTCCTGACGCGAGTTTAACATTTTTTACTCATTACAAAACAAGTGCACAACGCCGCTAAAGAAGTTTTCACTTCAAAAACATACAATCAAACTGAGAACCTCCTCCTTTTTGGAAGTCGCTTGAAAAAAGCAGTTGCTACTATTGATGAAATTGATGAAATCGGTTGATTTTTAACGTCTTTTAGCGTTGTCAACTATGCTGATTATTAAAAATACTTACAATCAAGCTCAATTCTACCAATCAGAACTAGTTGCAAGTAGGTCAGCTTGAAATATTATCTAATCATAACATCAAAATTACATAAAATATTTTCTAATTCTCCTCAACGAACCCAATATTTATTTATTCTAAGAAGCGATAAGTTACGACAGAAAACTCACAAGGCGCGAGACGGTGTGTCAGATGCGAAATAGGCCGGTAACAGACCGTGATGAAGAGACAAATAACGCATATCACATCATAGTAGATATGGGCTATAGTGCCTAGACTTTTATGCTTATACTAAGTAAACTTTCTTCTGTCCGGGAGGCCTTGGTTCGAATCCTACCACGTACCAATGTGTTTTCAAATTTCGATTTCATTTGTACGTTTGGTCGACTTTACACACCACCTGCGAGTTTCTTCGCAGGCGTGTGCAGGTTTCCTCACGATGTTTTCCTTCACCGCGTTGTCGACTGAGGCCCAATCGCCCTTATTCAGGGTAGGCTCGAGCTCCTCGGTAGGGACGTATATGAGCTGATATGATGATGTACGTTTATCCGACGCTCTTACGGTGAAGGAAAACATCGTGAGGAAACCTGCACACGCCTGCGGAGAAACTCGCAGGTTGTGTGTGAAGTCGACTAATCGGCACTGGGCCGTGGTAGGCTAAGGCCCGATCGACCAAACTCAGAGTTTTTTTGGCTACATCCCCTCGGTGGGGACGTATATGTACAGATATGATGATCAGTAAAATTCCACCCTATACGAAACTGGGTTTTCATCTAGGTAAATGGGGGGTAGTGTGGGGAATTAACAAGCCATAAATGTCCCCCTGCAGTGGTACTGGTCTCTGCCCTAACTCGGTAAGGTTAGGTCACCCACACACGGGGATAAGTCCAGTTGGTGGAGGCGAGAGCTAGTGGTGAACCCTACTGACAGAAGTTTTTCAGCCTATAAGGCATCTTTTCTGACACAGCTTAACGACTGCCATCTAGTGATAGCAACCGCCACCAACGCCTCAACGTGCTTCGCGAAGCACGAAAGCGGTCGAGAAAAGACCAGCAACCGTCAAAACCATCCATGCAATGACCGTGCTTCTGTACAGTTATTTTGCGTGATGGATCCAATAAACGCAAATCGCACTGAGCTACGAACGCTTTCAGTGTAGGGCATTAAATTGGAACCAAGGGACGCACGCAAATTTTAATACACATTTGGTTATCAGATGTGCAGGTTTCCTCATATAAGTACGTAAGTTTCCAAAAAAAGACTCATTGGTAAATTGGCTCTCTTTGGATTCGATGTCAGGTCCTCTCTTCCTTTTTAGCTGACTGGTCAAGATGTAGGGTAATGTTTTTCGGCTGTATGTGTCTGTTTCGGCTGAGCTTGTGACTTAAACAGCTTGATGGATTTGGTTGGATGAGTCGTTAGGTTCATCTTGATAATGCAATTTTAAATTGAATTTGTTAGGTAGATAGAGTCTTAGGGTAAACATTTTCATCATCATCATATCTATCTAAAAGCATATTAAATCGAAAAGCTGGTTTGATGCGGTTCGGTTATTGTTTTCATGTTCTAATGACAACCTGGTTTATTTCAAGGATTGAATTTTGACGTTTTATTAACTAATGATTGTTTATGTCTTGATTTTTCACAAATGACATCATGTTATTATTGTTTTATGATTATAAGAAAGAGTGTAATTTGCACCTATTTTCAACCGACTTCCAAAAAGGATGTTTAACGTTTTTGTCATGAATAAATACCTTGAATCTTTAATTCTTCCCTAAGTGTGCTTGTAACTTGTAGTTTTTTAAAATTTATTTTTGATGTGTAACATCTTTGCTCTCGCTTTCCTGCAATTTGTGGGAGTGATTTCGTGAAATGGGACGGAAATGTGTCCCATTGTAACAGGAAGTCGCGTTTTTTCAGGCTTTAAAAGCGCGGAAAAGGCAAAGGTGTCTATGACCATACAGCCTAGTCTGCCGTATCTTTGCCGTCCTTTTATAAAGTATTTTGTCACATGTTACACATCATATGCGAGTACTGTAGGTCTCGCTTGATTTTTTTTCATTTTATTTTCTATGTTCATTTAACGATATACAAGTATTTAGTCTTTTATATGTGAAAACATATTAGTGGATTATTGTTATTTTAAAGTCTTTACTCATTGTTTTATAAAACCGTTTGTTTTCCGAATGAAAAAAAAAGAACCGAAAGACATTCATTGCTATGCAACGGCCTTCTCAAGGATTTCCACAACGGCCGGTGTTACCTGAATTCACTATAAAGTGTGTTTCAAACTTTTTATCATTTTTCTCAAAATCACCATCTTGAATTTTGAATTTCTCTAGCTTTAGAATGTCTTGGTTGAACATAAATTAAAAGTTTTTATCGATTTATGAGATTGTAGTGATATGTAGCCGGCCTAAACTTGTCAGATAGAAAGAGAAAGCCGGCGAGTCACGCGACGCGCGCGCGTGCTCACATTATCATACATACATAACACAGTGTCAGCCCGCGACTTCTCTCGCTGTTGCATCCGGGAAAACGTTGAGCCAGTTGAGTCACACCACAAACGGAGAATCCTCTTGTCTTTGGTCGCACTGGCAAGTGATGACATACGGAACTGACACACAATCTCTTACTGTAAGCAAAGTATGTTATAAATTGTAACGAAACTTGCTGAAACTATTTCAACTGGTGCTTCTACCCATGAAACTGAACAACTTTCCCCATGGAACCCATAGTCAAATCGCAAAAAAAAAATTGGTTCTGTCATACTAACTCGATCAGCTGATCAGCCAACTTAGTATGGGAAGTTCAAATTTTTTTTTGAGATTTGATTATATACTATAAATTTGTACAGTTTCATAGGTAGAAGCACCAGTTAAAATAGTTTCAGCTAATTTTGTTAGACCTGATATATTAATACTAACATACAGCATGGACACTCCCTGCCGCTCTCTAGATTGCGACCTCACCCCCTCGTCACCCTGATTGATACAGATTGTTTACAGTTTGGATCTCGAACGTATAGGATTTCGCCACGCAATTTTTTTTCTTATCTGTGGATTTCGCCGTGATTTTGTTTTTCATCACCTTTTTTTGAAATGTCCCGTTGTATGAAGTGTCCAGGGTGTGCTATATTATGTCTCACAAGAACGCTCAAAGCCACCCTCAGGGCGACAAAGTGAGCTATACTCGAAGTTTGAAAAAAGAATCATGAAAATCAGTTCACAATCTGCGAATATACTGCAAATATACAAAAAAAATATCTATTAATTTTCCTACAGTCGAATTTAGAACTTACTCCTTATTGTAAGTCGGTTGAAGAGACGGGGAATTTCTCATCATAACAGATGTCATGCTATATCATAAATCACATTCTAAGAATTTTTTAGATTGGATCAAGACTTTATTTTGGTGTATTAAAAAGTAGAAAAATGAAGTTTCAAATTTAAAAAAAAACAGGCCAAGTGCGAGTCAGAACCGCACACAAAGGGTTCCGTACAATCATACTAAATGGCGCTAGCTTCTTCACGTTTAAAAAAAACAAGTTTTTTGTATGGAGACTTTCACTTTTTCTAATTTTTAGTATTTGTTGTTAAAGCGGCAACAGAAATACATCATCTGTGAAAATTTCAACTGTCTAGCTATCACGGTTCATGAAATACAGCCTGGTGACAGACGAATAGACAGACAGACAGACGGACTGACAGCGGAGTCTTAGTAATAGGGTCCCGTTTTTACCCTTGGGTACGGAGCCCTAAAAAGTCGTCTCCAAAGATTCCATTGAGAACAATAGACGATACTGGGACCACCATGATTCCACCTTCAAAGTTCATCGTCAGATAAACTTTAGGATCTGTGGTCTCCGAGAATACGACTTAAGAGCCCACTGGCACACCCTGGACACTTCATACAACGGGCCAGAAATGACATTTCAAAAAAGGAATGATGGAACAAACAAAATGGCGGCGACATGCTATACGTTCGACAACCAAACTGTTACCAATCTGTATCAATCTGGGTGACGAAGGGTGAGGTCGCAATCTAGAGAGCGGCAGGGAGTGTCCATGTCGTGGCCATATCGTTGAAATTGGTCAGATCGTGAAATGGCTGACCGGATAATGTACAGATCATGAATACCCGGACGGAATTGAGTTGAGCGAGCGAAGCGACCTATAATACCTACGTTCGTTAGGTTTGACGATGATACTGTCAAAGAGCCTCGCAAGCTAGGCTCCCCCCTGGGTGGAGAAAAGAAGGCAGTTAGGTTAGGTTAGGTTAGCATGATATGCTTGGCTATTTCATGATCTGATCAATCCATTTCAAGATCTGGCCAATTCTACGACGGCCATTTCATGATCTGGCCAATTTCAGCGATATGGCCACGACATCCATACTGTATGTTAGTACTAATATATATACTTTGCCACTGGAGTTCATAAATCCCATGCAAACGTATCGTACGTACAGGAATCCAGTTAATACCATTAAACTTATTTTCCGTCTTTTATACCTTTAAAAACAAGTTTATTGATTAATATGGATTCCTGTTTCGATTTTCAAAAAAAAGTTATGCGATACCGACACAGATATACATATACGTCATCCGATTAACGATATAAAATTATTTCAAAATCGGTTCTTTTGTTAACAAATTAATCAAATACTACGTTTGCTAAGAGCGTCGGTGGCGTAACGGCGAGGGCCGCCGCCTCCTGTCCGGGAGGTCGTGGTTCGAATTCTGCCACGTACCAATGTGATTTCGAATTTAGATTTCATATGTACGTTTATCCGACGCTCTTACGGTAAAGGAAAACATCGCGAGGAAACCTGCACACGCCTGCGGAGAAACTCTCAGGTTGTGTGTGAAGTCGACCAACCCGCACTGGGCCCGCGTGGTCGACTAAGGCCCGATCACCCTAATTCAGGGTAAGCTCAAGCCCCTCGGTTGGGACGTACATGAGCTGATATGATGACTACGTTTGCATGGGATTTATGAACTCCAGCGGGCTCTTAATTACCGAAATCCCTGTATCGTCTCTAAGTCTATCTCAAGATTTGACCCGCACAAATAAACATTTACGTCGTAAAGGGATGAAAGGGGAGTTTGGGTCACGTCGCCCGAAATGAGGACTGTATGTATACGCCGCCTGGGACATTCTGCCGTCAACAAAGACTATATGGAACGTCTGGCCATACAAGGGTGTCTAGAGGGCACACCACACGTGCACGCACGTGGACGACCCCCCATCTACAATGTAATAATCCATCCATACAGACGTGCAGCGCCTATGATGTTTAATAAATTTAATAAAAAAACGCAACACTTTTCAAGAAAAAAAAAACCGGCCAAGTGCGTGTCGGGAGACGTATAGGGTTCCGTAGTTGCCATTATCGTGTCCATATCTGATTTTCAAATTTCCAAATACAGCGGTTTAGTTGTTAGGGGGTGGGGACACTCGACTCCAACAAAATTTAGAAATTTCAAGCCTATTTTTTCGAAAACGGAACCCTAAATTATAAAATAGTCTTAAAAGACTCACAAATATTTTTTTAAGTTCTATCCAACGATGTCCCACACGACTGGGTTTGATGAGAAAAAAAAACCCCACTTTACTTGTAGGGGAGGTACCCTTAAAAAGTTTTTTTACAAAATTTTTGAAGGGTATCTCCGCGTTATTATTATATATATCTTTGCCCAATTTCAGCTCCTAACTACTAATATTTTAGGAGCTAGGCCGCGGACAGACAGACGGACAGACAGACATGACTAAAATAATAAGGGTTCCTTGTTGTACTACGGAACCCTAAAAAAAGTTTGCGTCAAAGCAGCCACGATCACCTATTTTAAATTCAAAATTGGTAAGCCCTTGGGATTATCTTACCTGATGGTAAGTGACGATGATGCCGAAACAAGCTCACCAAGTTTCCCAAACGCAATAGGGAACTGAAGATAAGATAACCGGAACACATCAATGTTGTTAGCATTTATGTTTGGCGGCAAGACTTAGATAAGATTATGGTAGCTGGCCAGGCGCGCTTAGAAAATCCCTTTGCAACAACCAAACCGAGTCTTACAAAAATAGATTCCGCCAGTAATCGAACCCGCGACCTCCTGATATGAAGCTAAAATACTTAACCATTACGCCACGGAGGTGGTTAAAACTCTGGCGCAATGACGCACGCTTCTTGTTTCTTGAATTATTGTCCCGAACGGTGACTGACAGTTAGGGCTCGGCCCCGTCTTTTTATTTTATTTTATTTATTTTTATTTATTTTATTTTATTTAGAACAACAAATGATTATACAATAAAGCTTATGTTATAAATATAAAATTAAACTAAAAGAAAATAATTGTACAACCAGCACCGTTGTCCCCAATTTGAAATAATAAAAACATGCAGAGAGGACAAAAAAAAAAGAAAAGTAAGACAGAAAATTTGTTACCTAACATGACAGACAGATCTTAGTTATTAAGTTCGGTCAACACTTCTGTGATAAAGCTTTTGTATTTTGAAGGTGATAATACAAATAGGTCAAGATCTGTGAAATGATCATTATATAATTTCATTAAACGTCGCAAAGGTGCGCGTTCACCAGCATTAGTTCGACATGGTTTAAGAGCGAATAAGTGGTAAGCTTGTTTATTACATACACGTGGTGCACGGTTGGGTATTCTAATAGATATCTCATTAATAAGATGATTACAGTCGAATTTATTATGTAAAACATTGTAAAGCAGCATCTGATCCAAGAGCAACCTTCTCGATTTCAGAGAAATTAGTGAGTATTTTCGCAGCAAATCAGTGTAGGGTGATTTTGTACGAAAACATCTATAATTGACAGCACGAAGAAAGAAACTTACGTTGAACTCGCTCAATTTGCTCAGTATATTTATCATAATCCCTTTCCCCGCACGGTTGCCCTATCTAGACATCTCCGTAGATGACTGGATAGATTCTTTAGACGGTGCTCAACCACAGCGCTGCACGGACGTCCAGTTGTGGTCCAGTGTACATTGTGAACAAGAAAGGCCTCTTGAAGCGTGAAAGAGTAACAAACATACATACAAACTTTCACATTTATAATATTAGTAGGATCCTGAATCATGATTCACATTAATCATTACCAAAATAATTAATTGGCCTTATACGTCTTCATAATAGCACAGTCTAAGAATTTGGATTCTTAGACTGTGATAATAGGTACTTTGATATTGTGTCCTGATGGTCACCAGAAACAGGTATACTTAGTGTATTTCAAATACCAAGGCCACATTCCCCTTGAGAAATAATAATGAGGACTGTAAGGTTAATGTCTTGTTGTCTAATTATTTTACTATCTAAACTCTTCAAATGAATATTGTCTAAAAACAAGCGTCATATTTAGCATGATAAAACACCACGTCAGTAAATCTCGCCAGACATCTCCTATGTCTTTCGTTATCTATAACCGTCTAAAGTGGAATTTGGCCTTGGTATCAATTGGCTATACCTACGCGAAGTAGGATATTTTTTGCCACAATTGAAAAGCCCTTGGCATCATCTCACCTGATGGTAAGTGACGATGATGCCGAAGACGGTAGCGGGCTTACCAAGATTCCCCAATGCAATTTATCTTATCTTTAAGCCGGAACAAAACAATGCTATTAACACTGATGTTTGGCGGCAAGACTTACATAAGATGGTGGTAGCTAGCCGGGTGGGATATGAAAATGCCCTTCCACCAACCAAACCGAGTCTTACAAAGTTGACCCCGCCGGAAATCGAACCCGCGACCTCCTGGTGTGAAGCGAATGGACTAACCATTACGCCACGGAGGCGGTCTGTGCTACACAGAAGCAGTTATTTTACAAGCTTTTATTTAGCTTGCAATGTATGTATGTTTGTTCGGGTGAAATCTTGTTTTCCCATTGAGCTGAAATTTCGATGCATATGTATATCGCGTGACAATGCAATATTAAAAGCTTGTACCTAAAAGTTTTTAGATTTTTCGAAAATTACTTTTTCTTGTGGAAACGGGCTTACGAGAAATAACTGAAGATCGATTGCTACAGCGTTATTCATAGTATACTAGCTGTACCGGCGAACTACGTTCCGCCTTACACTACACTACACTGCCCTACCCTACCCTACCCTACACTCCACTACCCTACACTACACTACCCTACTCTACCCTACACTACACTACACTACCCTACCCTACCCTACCCTACATAAGAACCTACTCCTGACAATAACGAACTCGACAAAAAAAGAATTAGCGAAATCGGTCCAGCAGTTCTTGATTTATAAAATTACAACGAAAAGTGGCATTGATTTTTATATATTTAGATTGGAAAACGTTTATGAGACACAGTTGATTAATTCACGGCAGCTAAGGAAACATAACTGCAGGAAAAATCTGTTCAATAATACTATAGGTAACATCAATTCTATATTTAACAAGGTTTTTAGGGTTCCTTACCTCAAAAGGAAAAAAAGGGAACCCTTATAGGATCACTTTGTTTTCCGTCCGTGACGTTGAGACCGAACGCACAATTCTCGATTTTTAGGGTTATATTATACAGGGTGTAACATAAAGGTGTGGTGATACATTAAGGTGGGCTTGTACCCATCTGACTGAACAATTTTCTCCATGGAACCCATAGTCAAATCGCAAAAAAAAAATTGGCTCTCCCATACTAACTCGATCAGCTGATCCGCCAACTTAGTATGGGAAGTTCAAATTTTTTTTTGCGATTTGACTATGGGTTCCATGAAGAAAGTTGTTCAGTTTGATGGGTACAAGCCCACCTTAAAGTATCACCACACCTTTATGTTACACCCTGTATAGTTATACTCTTACAGTTTCGTCTGTCCGCGTATAGCTCAGAGACTATTAGTACTAGGAAGTTGTAATTTGACATAGTAATACATTTTAATTACGCCGACAAATGTTAATAGTTAATAAAGAGTAGAAAAAAAAGTGTTAATAGTAAGATATAATTAATTTAAAAGGTGAACTATCACGGCTAAGTAGGCTTCCTTAGTTTAGGAATAAACGTTGACCAACTTAAGATGCGCAGTTGAATTTATAAAACGTTCATAGATTTTCCATACAAAATGATCTATTACCGACTGCAAATATAATTTTGTCTCTTTAAATATACAGTTTTATTTTCGAAAAGTCTACGGAACCCTACTTTGCGCGAGTTCGAGTCGCACTTGGCCGGTTTTACGTGTTTTTGTTACTTTTCTTCGCTTTCAAATAAGTTTAAAAAATGTGTCTAATTAAAATGAAAGGTGTTAAAAGTCACCGATTTTTGTGTGTTACTGAGAAGGCCAAAGAGGTTCTACAGGATATATCTTTACATCAAAAGTGGTAATATTTTTAAAATTGTATTTTATGTAATATTTTTTTTATTACATAAGTAGATTATACAGGGTGTAACATAAAGGTGTGGTGATACTTTAAGGTGGGCTTGTACCCATCAAACTGAACAACTTTCTCCATGGAACCCATAGTCAAATCGCAAAAAAAAATTTGGCTCTCCCATACTAACTCGATCAGCTGATCAACCAACTTAGTATGGGAAGTTCAAATTTTTTTTTGCGATTTGACTATAGGTTCCATGGAGAAAGTTGTTCAGTTTGACGGGTACAAGCCCACCTTAAAGTATCGCCACACCTTTATGTTACACCCTGTATATTTATTCCAGAGTGATAGCGTTATGCAGTTTTTTATTATTATTCACAATTGGTAAGCCCTTGGCATCATTCATTAATTTGAATTGAATATTGTAATTGGACCCATGTTAGGGGCTTAAAATATATTTGTATCCTACAGACAATCACAGCGTAATTAAGTTAACCCTTTATTGGAGCTAACGTTTGAATTTCAGAAATCTTGGGCTCATCTTGGGCCATCCCAGTGTTGCCAACTACACCGTAATTACGGTAGATATACTGTTCCGTGTTGTCCATTGTTATTAATTTTGAGAATTTTCATACAAACAGTAATTTGGGGCATTAGGGCTTGCATACAAATACCGTATTTTTTTGGAAATATCTGGTAATTTTGTATGGAGACACTGTTAGTTTTAAATTAAGCTACTGTATTTTGCGACTTCGCATCTGGTAACACTGGTCTGTCCGTATGTTGCAGTCAATTTTCTCTGCCACTATTAGGCTCAATTCACACCGGGACGGCAGCGGCCGGCAGCGACACGACGAGCACTTTCAGTGTAAAACAATTTTAAACTTTATCTTCATGCTTATAAATATTAGTATCGTTTGAAAAGTACGAAAACGCCGCGCGGCTGCCCGCGACGCCGCGAGCTACCGCGCGGCTGCGAGCGGCTGTCCGCTCCCAGCGCGCGCGTCCGCCCGCGACGCGAGCGGCCGGCCGCTGCCGTCCCGGTGTGAATTGAGCCTAGTCGGGAGGCCGCGTGCGGCCGCCAGCGGCCACGCGCGGCTGCCGGCGGCGGCGCGAACCTGCCGTGGCCGGCTCCGACGGTATCTACTCGCCGCTGCCGCCCGCTCCCAGCCGCTGACGGCCGCTCCCAGTCGCTGCCGGCCGCTGCCGTCCCGGTGTGAATTGAGCCTTAGAGCTACAGTAATGAAATTTAGTACAAGGATGTAAAGATATACCCGAAAAAAAAACCAACGAAATCAATATGTAATTTTTTTTTTGTTATCTCTCCTGCATTCAGAAAGACATTGTTTTTAACCGACTTCAAAAAAGGAGGTTTCTCAGTTCGACCGTATTTTTTTATGTGTGTTCGCGGATAACTTCGTCGTTTATGAACCGATTTTGATGATTCTTTTTTTGTTGGAAAGGAGATATCCCAAAGGTGGTACCATGATAAGAAAACCAGGATCTGATGATGGCATCCCAGAGAAATCGAGGGGAACATTAGTTTCCTGTGAAGTCGTTTTTTTTTGTTGAAAATTATTTTTCTATCTCTTTGAGTGGAGTATTGTTGATTAGGTAGCATAAAATTAATAAGAGGTTTCTTTAAATACTTTCAAGTGTCTTCAAAAAACCGGCCAAGTGCGAGTCAAACTAGCACACAAAGGGTTCCGTACCTAAAACTAATTTTGATCTACATCACCATCTAAAGATGTAGGTAAAAGAGAACTTATTGCTGTTATCGTATTACTACGTAAATTAACTATGTAGAAGATACTACTAGATGCCACTAGGTGTCGCTAGTTTCTAAACAATCGGACTTTGGAAATTTAATTTTTCCTGTGAGAACGGAAGGACTTTAGATTTTCTCGTAATCTATGCATTTTACGTCATATACTGTGATTTTTTTTTTAATTTTAGGCTCAGTAGTTTCTCTACCACCTCGCCTGGCGGTGATATGTCTCTCTGCTCTCAAAGAGTAAGAACACACCGTTCCTGCAGTGGTGATCCCGACGTGATATCTTACCCGGTGCCCCCTCCCCCCCCTTGAATCCGCCGTTGAGAATGTGTAAAATTCGTAAATATAAAAACTTAATTGCACCAAAAAGAATTGGATAAACACAATGGAAGTCCCTCCAGTATTAAAGTTAAGCGAATTAACCTTTAGCTGATGACCTGGTCTACACGTAGCACATATGCCGTGGCAACGTTTGAGAGACGTCCATAAATCACAATAATAAAAAAAAAGCGGCCAAGTGCGAGTCGGACTAGCACTCCGAGGGTTCCGTACCACCACACCTCACCACCACTACATAGCATTAGGAGAATGATACCTATTTACATTACAAACAAAAAACATCAACGCTTTTGTCATTCAGTTCGGTTTTTATTATTTGTTGTTTTATTTCAGTATTACTTATTACTATAATCACACCAAGTTTCACGCTTGTACGTATTACCGTTTTTACGATAGAGCTAAATCAAATATACTTCTAAAGACCTTTACAAAAACCGTTTTTTTTGTATGGAGACCGCCTTTTTTTCCACTTTTACTAATTTATACTATTTGTTATTATAGCTGCAAAAGAAATACTTATCCTGTGAAAATTTCAACTATGCACCTATTACGGTTCATGAAATACAGCCCGCTGATAGATGGACAGACAGCGGAGGCTTACTAATAGATGGTAATAGGGTCCCGTTAGTCACTCGTTGGGTGTATGTAACCCTAATAACGGCCAAGTGCGATTTGGACTCAAGCACTGAGTGCTCGCTAAGCAAAACATCTTCATTTTATTATTATTATATCAGCTCATATACGTCCCCACCGAGGGGCTCGAGCCTACCCTGAATCAGGGTGATTAGGCCTTAGTCGACCACGCGGGCCCAGTGCGGGTTGGTCGACTTCACACACAACCTTCGAGTTTCTTCGCAGGCGTGTGCAGGTTTCCTCACGATGTTTTCCTTCACCGTTAAAGCAATCGGTAAGTATGTACGTAAGTTTTTGAAAAACTCATTGGTACATTGGCCGTCCAGATTTGAACCCGGTACCTCTGGTTAGATGGACCGAGTCGTTACCGGTTGAGCCACCGACGCTTTTAATCAACTATATAGAAGATACTACTAGATGTCGCTAGTTGCATCACTTTCTTGTAAGGATTTTTTTTATTATTATTTGTTCCTAAAGCATCAATAGAGATATAAGTACCTACTTACATTAAACAGCCCGCTGACAGACAGAACAAACAAAAAAGTTTCTTGTATGGAGGCCCCCTTTATTTTTTTTGTTACAGTTCACGAAATATAGCCCGCAGACAGACAAAACAAAGAAAAAAAGTTTCTTGTATCAAGGCCCCCTTTTTCATACGACTTTCAAAAAGAAGGAGGTTCTCAATTCGACTGTATTTTTTTATGTGTGTTACCTCAGAACTTTTGACTGGGTGAACCGATTTTGATGATTATTTTTTTTATTTGAAAGCTAGTTCTTCCCGTGTGGTCCTATATAAATTTGATCAAAATCGGTATAGTACTTTAGTAGAAAATTAACAAAAACCAAAAATAATAATGCAAAAATGTACTGAGTGGTTGCGAATTGCGACGGAAGTCGATTTTTTAATGTGTTAAGCGTTTTCAATAATTTAATATTTGTTTTCATAGCGGCAATAATTCAACTATCTACGATCCATGAAATACAGCCTGCTGACAGATAGAGGGAGAGATGAACAGACAGCGGAGCTTTAGTAATATGGTCACGTTGATCACCCTTGGAGTGTCATCATCATCATATCAGCCGAAGGACGTCCACCGCTGGACATAGGCCTCCCCCAAGGATTTCCTCGACGACCAGTTCTGCGCTGCCCGCATCCAGCGGCCTCCTGCCACCTTCACCAGTTCATCTGCCCACCGAGAGGGAGGCCTGTCTACGCTACGTTTTCCGGTGCGCGGTCGCCACTCGAGAACTTTATAGCCCCAACGGCCATCTGTTCTGATGACATACGGAACTGAGACATAAAAATATAAATACATATACATAAAAATGTAGCATGCAAATCTTGTGTAAAATTTTGACCAGGTCGTTATCTGAAGGTGAATTCACTTATTATCAATACAAGGATTCAACCAATATATGATAGTCTGGACCTCGTCTGGACACGTGAAGGACTTATGACATCACTTCTATTTAGTATGTTTTCGTAGATGTCTTCATCTTTCAAAGGCCTCTTCTGTTTTTAGGGTTCCTTACCAAAAGGGTAAAAACGGGACCATATTACTAATACTTCGCTGTCCGTCCATCTGTCCGTTTGTCACCAGGCTGTATTTCATGAACCGTGGCATAAGGGGGTCTCCACACAAAAAAACGTGTTTTTTTAAACATGAAGAAACTAGCGCCATCTAGTATGGTAGTACGGAACCCTTTGTGTGCGGTTCTGACTCGCACTTAGCCGGTTTTTTATTTTCATTTGTACGTGCATAGTCTATACACTTGGCTTGTACGTAAGTAAGTAGGTAGGAGCTCCTATAAGAACTGTTCTCAAACGCACTTGTAAGAAGGTCCGCATTAAGTGGGGCGACGGGTACGATCGCCACTTTCACCGACGAGGGTCAATGGCAACGCCAGAGCCATAGTAAGTGAGAGTGATTATCAACCGACTTCAAAAAGAAGGAGGTTCTCCTAAATGTTCTTTTCAAGATTCAAGGTATCTATTCAAAATAGGTGCAAATTACACTCTTTCTGATAGTCATAAATTAATAATAACATAATTTAATTTGTTAAAAATCAAGAAATAAACAATCATTAGTTTATAATGTCAAAATTAAATCCTAGAAATATACCAGATTATGTCATTAGAACATGAAAACAATATGACACGAAAAGTTATACATAAAAATTATTGAATGTCATTGAAACCTTTGACAAGAGTAGGCCAGTTCACACGGACAGCACTCGGTCACGAGTATAGCGCGAGAGTCAGCCATCGCTCCCATCAACCATATTAGAGGGAAAGGAACGACCCGGCTCCCGACGCGCCACCATCCGCACAAACATTTTAGTTTGAGTGTGGTTAAGTTTACTGTAACATTATGGGAGTTTATGCATGTATTTATGTATAAATTCTTTATTGCACACAAGGAATAATCACAAAATATGTAGTTTTATCAGACTTAAGTTTACAAAGACGGCCTTCGCTAAATGCGATCTCTTCCAGACAACCATTGGCAGATTATATATATATAACGATAGCGAAAGAATCTGATAGCAAGGTATTTTCCAGAAGGTTATTAATTAAAGGTTTATTTTACTTTTGAACTGTATACAGAGGCCAGCACATCAAGCTAGATACTTTGGACATTGTACCGTTCTTATGCCGTATGCATAGGGATCAGAATCGCACTACGAGTGTCTAGCTTGATGTGCTGGCCTCTGTACAATATGTGGTCTTAATATTTGTAAAAGATCGCCAAGATCAGCCATACAGTTCATGGCTTGTAAACATAACAAATAAATCATCATCATATCAGCTCGTATACGTCCCCACCGAGAGGTTCGAGCCTACCCTGAATTAGGGCGATAGGGCCTTAGTCGACCACGCGGGCCCAGTGCGGGTTGGTCGACTTCACAAACAACCTGTGAGTTTCTCCGCAGACGTGTGCAGTTTCCTCACGATGTTTTCCTTCACCGTAAGAGCGTCGGATAAACGTACTAAACTAAACCTTAATTCTAAATCACATTGGTACGTGGCAGGTTCGAACCACGACCTCCTGGACAGTAGGCGGTGGCCCTAGCCATTACGCCACCGACGCTCTATACATATATAAGATCTAATAAACTGGTGCTTCTACCCATGAAACTGAACTACTTTCCCCATGGAACCCATAGTCAACTCTCAAAAAAAAAATTAACTTCCCAAACTAAGTTGGCAGATCA
Source organism: Coleophora flavipennella (assembly GCA_947284805.1). NCBI lineage: Eukaryota > Metazoa > Arthropoda > Insecta > Lepidoptera > Coleophoridae > Coleophora > Coleophora flavipennella. The sequence continues at coordinate 5,829,765 of OX369253.1, forward strand.
GCTGATCGAGTTAGTATGGGAGAGCCAATTTTTTTTTGCGATTTGACTTTGGGTTCCATGGGGTAAGTTGTTCAGTTTCATGGGTAGAAGCACCACTTAAAATAGTTTCAGCTTATTTTGTTACACCTTATATACACAATAACAGCACAATAATACAAGAATATTCCAATATTCCAATTTAATATTTAATGTCAAATAATATTCCAATGACAGTACAAAATGTCAGGTCACATGTAGTGAGTTCCAATGCCTCTGTTTGGGCACTCGTACTTATCCCCGATCACCCTCAAAATACTGTTGGTACTCCCGCGGAATCTGGATGTCAAGAGCATAGAGAGCATAGCCTCCGTGGCGCAATGGTTGAGTCCATTAGCTTCACATCAGGAGTTCGCGGTACGACTCAGTTTGGTTGGTAGAAGGGCATTTTCTAAGCCCGCCTGGCCTAGCTACCACCATCTTAATTAAGTCTTTCCGACAAACATCAATGCTAATAGCCTTGATCCGGCCTGAAGACAAGATAGCCAGTTTCCCATTGCGTTGGGGAATCTTGGTTAGCCCGCTTTCATCTTCGGCATCATCGTCACTTACCATTAGGTGAGATGATGCCAAGGGATTACAAATTATGGATTTTAAAAAAAGGGTGGAGAGTGCTCTCCATCCGGCCCTGTTGCTCGCAGCGTGCCCTACTTGCAGTTCGGTTGACTTGGCTACACCATTTTGCAGTCTGTCTGCCTCAACGAAGTCATTACATTACATTAAGCCATACAGTTCAGGCTTGTAAACATAACAAATAAATCATCATCATCATATCAGATCGTATACGTCCCCATCGAGGGGTTCGAGCTTACCCTGAATTAGGGCGATAGGGCCTTAGTCGACCACGCGGGCCCAGTGCGGGTTGGTCGACTTCACACACAACCTGTGAGTTTCTCCGCAGGCGTGTGCAGTTTCCTCACGATGTTTTCCTTCACCGTAAGAGCGTCGGATAAACGTACTAAACTAAACCTTAATTCGAAATCACATTGGAACCACGATCTCCCGGACAGTAGGCGGTGGCCCTAGCCATTACGCCACCGACGCTCTATACATATATAAGGTCTAACAAAATTAGCTGAAACTATTTTAACTGGTGCTTCTACCCATGAAACTGAACAACTCTCCCCATGGAACCCATAGTCAAATCTAAGGCAGCGGCCCTAGCCATTACGCCACCGGAAATGTGTTGAATCCCTACATTACACAGGTTACTGTTAAAATAAATGCAGTCTCGTTTAATGCGACACGACACCTTCGCGCAGACTAATCCGCAAGGACTGCAGCAAATGCGATTTGTTAGTATACTACACACTCGCCGTAGACGCTGCCGTTGGCAACGCAACACTGATCTTTTTTACTGGCTGCTATTTATAGTAACTTATAAGTTACTAGCTGTCCCGGCGAACTTCGTACCACCTTACACTACACTACCCTACTCTACTCTGCCCTACCCTACCCTACCCTACTCTACACTACACTACCCTACCCTACCCTTTAGAACCTTATCCTGACAATAACGAACTCAACAAAAAAAATTAGCGAAATCTAGATACCATAGATATCTAGAAACTTAGATACCGACTGCAGCGCCATCTGCCGGGCTGATTTGTGAATCTAAACCATCCAGGGCTCCACCCAAACGCAGACAAAAAAATCATTCAAATCGGTCCAGCCGTTTAGGAGGAGTTCAGTGACATACTCGTATATATAAAGAAGAAAGTAATACAACTTTCTTAAATACTAATCTTGTAATACAGAGTGTTATAGTTCGTTCGGGGAATTAGCCGTAGTACACCCGAATAGAGTTCTGGTAATGTGTTGAAAGAGAAAACAATTTTCCAAAAAATAATTTTAAACAAAAAAAAACGACTTCAAACGCACTAGTCGCCACTACGATTTTTGAAGGTTCCCCTCGATTTCTCTTCCGATGCCATCATCAGATCCTGGTTTTCTTATCATGGTACCACCATGATGATATCTCCTTTCCAACAAAAAAAAGAATCGTCAAAATCGGTTCATAAACGACGAAGTTATGCGCGAACACACATATTTAAAAAAAAACGGTCGAAATGAGAAACCTCCTCCTTTTTTGAAGTCGGTTAAAAAATGTTTCTTTTTATTTAGAATGTATGCATCATTTTCATTAATTTAATCACTTTCACTGCTCAACGAAGTATCTTCGGAATCGTTGCCTACATTAATATTAGTTCTTTATACCTATGAAATTGCCGATTGTATAAAAAAGTTTAAAGATGAAAATTAATATTAAAATTTAGACTCAAAATAGCTTATGACTATTTTAAATTAAACGGTGGTAAACATATGCCTATTGTTTAGGTACTTTGGGAGCACGGTGGCTTTAACCCTGTGAAGTCGGGTTTTTTCACCTGAAAGATAACCGCCTTTATTGAGGCAAAAAATACACATTTTTAAAGAGTTATCGCAGCAGTTTCCTCGTTACTAATTTCATATATGGGAATGCCCCGCATAAGATTTCGTCACTCTCGGGAAAATTCAATTAAATTAACTAATAAAAAAATTGACCCATCTGACTACGAAGAAAACACCTTTCTTCCATTCAATAGTACAAAGCTCAGGGTATTGGAACATGAAAGACATGCCACTAGTTACTAATAAAATACCATAAGTAGTGTCACCATAAGGTCAATAATAAAAACAATAACTTATTTATTTTCAATAAAAATTGGCATTGAACTTCAAAAACTGAATCGGCAATTTCATAGGTAAAGATCTATTAAATAAAGACTGAACAAGATACGCGCGACGGCGTGGCGTGCAGGTGTAATGTACGCTGCGTCGCGATTGAACTCAGGGCCGCCCCTTTGTCGGTACCGTTTGAAGTGAGTCGGCAGCGAATTTATCAAAGGTGCGGTTAATTGAGGGAACGAACTATAGATAACATAGAACACACTTTTGGGAGGGGTTACTTCTAATGATCAATATTTATGTTTTACTGAAACTCATCATACAAAGCGATCAGCTGTTTGGCGCGTAGTTCCTGTCTGTCCACGCGTCTGTCCGCACGAGGGGACAAACAGAAATAAAAAATCCTGCCTGTTCCTGAATTTGAATTCAGGGATCAAAAAAACGCACTGTCCACTCTCGAATGTAGTCATAGAAACTATAGCCACATATTATACAGGTGTAACAAAATAGGTGTAGGACCCGTTAAATGAGGCATCTAGTCATAATCGCAGTCAGTCTCGCACGGAACCCGTAGTGAATTCTCAAAAAGAAAAATCGACCGTCGCTCCGTACAAGAATGTTTAAAATCCGTCTATCAGCTGATCGATTTGTATGAAGAGTTCAAAATGTCACTACTGCCACTACATTGGATGAGTTTTTTAGATGACAATGAATAAGTTTGTCCAAGGAAACATTTGTACATTTATCATCCATTAGGTTTTGTCCGCGGCTTCGCCCGCGTCGATATCGTTTTTGTGACTATATTCGAGAGTGCACGATGCGTTTGTTTGCCCTGAATTCAAATTCGGGGACAGACAGGAACAAAAAGGGCCAAACTATAGAAAGTCCAAAATTTTAGGGGATGCTACTGGAAGAAGCCTTTTTTCTTGCGAAAGCATTAAATGTAGAGATCACAGATCAGAAATAACTACCTGTTACTAGTTACGTGAAAAAAAAATGCTTGGTATCTCTGTGTGTTACCTACTACCTACCTGCATGCTTCTGAGAGACACCAAAGAGGTTTTAACCATAAGCTCCTTTTTATTACCTATATTTAATCTTTTTTCAGTAGCGCTTGAAATAAATAGTCTATGCTCAGTGACTTATATATTACTGGTCTATGCTCCTGTGACTGGCTATATTTGATAAAGAAAATAAACCAGTCAAATTTCTTGCCAAAGATTATATGTAGAGGTTATAAAAGTGACATTGTCAGATTTATACAGAAATCTAGCATTTTTATTGAAATTAAACTTGGAAATTGATAAATATTTATCAATTTATTTTGTCAGGAATATATATTTTGTTCAAATTTTAAAAATCATGACGAGAACTCGGTCGAAATATAAATATTTGTGATCGTGGAAGTGTGCTTTGTTTTTAAAAGGTTGACATTTGTTTTACGGAAAACCCATGAATGTTATTTGTGAAAGGAATTGTGGTAAGCACATCTTTTAGTTCGAATAATAATGTAGAAGGGGTAGCTAGGGCCACCGCCTCCTGTCAGGGAGGTCGTGGTTCGAATCCCGCCACGTACCAATGTGATTTCGAATTTAGATTTCATATGTACGTTTATCCGACGCTCTTACGGTGAAGGAAAACATCGTGAGGAAACCTGCACACGCCTGCGAAGAAACTCGCAGGTTGTGTGTGAAGTCAATCGCCCTAATTCAGGGTAGGCTTGAGCCCCTCGGTGGGGACGTATACGAGCTGATATGATGAATAATGTAGACATTTTTTTGATTGTAGACAATGCTACGTTTATCATAAAATTGGGAAATGTAGATAATTATACATCAGGAAGCTGGGTCGAACCTGGCTCGTTACAGGATCTGTTCTTTAAATTAGAAGGGTGATCTCTGTTCTTACAACTAAGTAATGAAATTATGTTTCGTAAGAGGCCGGCAGAAAAGTTATGTGTGTTGCCAGCTTAAGCAGGTTAGTGTTGTACTGCCTTGCTCAGTGATTAGATTAAGCATGGTTTACACTGAAGATATTATTGCACGTAATATATGTTCTGACTTGAGTACATGGACTACACCACATGGTAAGCAAGTAACCAGGGTTGGCAAAAACCCGGGTTTAAAAAAAACTATCCACTGGGATTTTTTGTTTTCTTGGGTTATTTAGGGACAATTGGGTATTTTCGGATTAAAGGAGAACACCCAAGCTCCATAGAAAATTACCCAAGTCCCGGCGCAGAAGAAACGTATCTCAGTTATTTGTGTATTTTATGTAAAATATTTTTTGATAGGTGTGATTGCCGCAAAAAGTGGCTAAAATAAAAAAAAATTGCTTTTAGATTATTATCACGCATAAATTGAAAATTATACTTTGTTGAACATATCGACTCCAAAATGGGAAAAAAAAAATAATAATAATAAAAAAAAAATCGAAAGATAAATCGCACAGAACACAACGAAACGAAAGCTATGCTTGAAAATAATAACATAGCAATTTTTTTACGTTAGCCACTTCTTGCGGGAATGACACATATAAATTTATTTTTCTAATAAAATACACTAAATTTTGAGATATCTTTCTTTTGCGCCAGGCCTTGGGCTTTTTTGGGTGTTCTCCTTTAGATTTAACTGCATTAATTTTAATTTCGGAATCAATTAGAGTTTTTCTAACAAATCTACTTAAGGAACGTACCCATACTACGTGACGCATTTTTAAATTTATTTATCCCCCCCCCTTGGTGACCACCTGTAGTATATGCCAAGACCGCCCCCCCCCCCTCCTGCCCCTCTAGTTTTCACGTAGTAATTCATAATTTTAAATATATAATTTTTTGCAAATAATTTGGCTCTATCTGTGTTTTTTAATACGGCACTTGATTACGAAGTAACTATTTAGTAATCTGTGACTTGACGCTTGACGCGAAGATAGCGTGCATACCTACAATTTCAAGTGACAAAAATATTTTCTCCTGGTCGACGTAAGTTAGATTAAGTCCTTCCTTAGCCACCTTCAAGGCATCTATTAAGAAGATTTGGAGTCCCAAAACTGAACCCTGAGCTCGTATACTTATGTGTTTATTATTTTTTCAAGCGTCTTCCAAAAAGGAGGAGGTTCTCAATTCGTCTGTATGTTTTTTTTTAATTTGTGTTACCTCATAACTTTTGACTGGGTGAACCGATTTTTATGATTTTTTTATTTGAAAGCATGTGCTTCCTTTGTGGTCCCATATAAATTTTATCAAAATCGGTGTGGTACTTTGTTAGAAAATTAACAAAAACCAAAAAATAATAAAGCAAAATTGTACGAAGTTGTTGCGATGGAAGTCGGTTTTTTTTATTATTTTTTTATTAGTAGTATAATTATTTCATCGAGTAGCGACCGCGCACCGAAAAACGTAGCGTAGGCAGGCCTCCCACGCGGTGGACCGACGACCTGGTGAAGATCGCGGGAAGCCGATGGATGCGGGCAGCGCAGGACCGGTCGTCGTGGAAATACTTGGGGGAGGCCTTTGTCCAGCAGTGGACGATTTCCGGCTGATATGATGATGATGATAATTATTACATTTATTGGTATTTAATATGTGAGTAACATTATATCCCATAAGTTTTTTTTCTTAACTATAATTAATTTTAAAATTACACTAAAGTCGTGTTTGTAACTTTTGCTCTTACCTTTTTTGTTTGTTTTAAATCCAAATGACATTATTAGGTTGACTGGAAGAGATCCCGAAAGGGATAAGTCCTCCTTTATACCTATATATCTGTTTTATGTTCTGTATTTCAAACATGTCAATACAGATTTTACAAACGAACAAATATTATGTAGAAGTAAATTTCTCGGACTTCTTGTAATAACTTGAACCACACACCCTTTTATTTAAATATCCTACACAATAAATGGTACTTTGCTGAAAATAAATCAATACTGCACATTAAACATAAAAAAATCAGGAAATATATTTTTTTGGATTTTAAAAGAAAAAAAATTATTGGACACTAGAAGTTCCAAAAAGTCTGCGTCCCGGTATATGTGCGTTAGTGCGTGCTGTGCTGTGAGTAAAAGGGGCTGAATGTTGCGCGCCTTAATTTGAATATAACTCGAAAAAGCGCGAGATTTCCCTTCATCATCATCATATCAGCCTAAGGACGTCCACTGCTGGACATATTATGCCTCCCCCCACGACGACCGGTTCTGCGGCTACCTACATCCAGCGCCTTCCCGCGACCTTCACCAGGTCATCGGTCCACCGCGTGGGAGGCCTGCCTACGCTACGGTGAAAGCTATATAAAATTACATTTATTAAAATCGGACATATAACCACGTGAATGAAGTCGAAGTCGACCAACCCGCACTAGGCCCGCGTGATGGTCGACTAACGGTGGTGACGTACCTATATGAGCTGATATGATGACATAAACAACCAGCAATGACATAATCTTATCGTGGTGCACTTGGACACTTCACTTGCAGCGTTGATTTCACGTGATCTCGGGGTACTCAATAAGTGTATACCTACTGCGTAAACTTAGATACCAGTGGTGAAGATCGTTCTGTCTGTCCGTCCGTCAAAGACAGTCACAATATCTTCTTCTTTAAATTTAATAGCTAATGCTCTTGTCGATGGAGCAATCTCCAATTTTTTCTGTCCTCGGACATCATACATATTGGTATATATCTACACCAATTCCACATAAAAGAAATAAAACTGCGTTTATAATTTGTCAGCGACCGGTTTCGAACACCATCTTCAGGCAGACTATTTAGGCAAATTTTATAGGCAGTTTTATTTATTTTATGTGGAGTTAGTATACCAATATGTGTGATAAAAAGTTTCAAAAATAAAATCTGAAATATTCTTAAATTGCTCTCCTCTTGAAGTTTCAAAAACCTTAAATTGAACTTCAATTTTTAATTGATAAAATTCACAAAATAAGTTCGTCAATGACGCTTAAAATCTATGACGTCACTTGTGGGTATTAATTTAGTTTTTGACAGATCATAAAAAGTAACTCAAATGATAAGCAGTCCGATCCCCTATTCTCTCATTCTCCTCCAGCACCACATTTCAAACGCTTCCAATCTTTCTCTGTCCCGTTGATTGAGTATCCACGTCTCTGAACCATACAGTCACAATATTATACCAATCAAAACAAAATAAAGGCCACCTAATTTTTCTCAGTACATTTTCTTGCACATGGAGTTAGCGTTGACAGGCGTCCGGATAAAGCCGGACAGGGTTAGGCTTTTTGGATGCGTGTCCGGCCAAATTAGAAGGTGTCCGGCTTTTTAGGTTTAATGATTTTTCCAGTCACTTGGACATTCGGGTGAGCGCTGTCGTATTTATGAGACTATGGCGGCGTTTCTTAGTCTGATTAGGACCTCGTTAAGGCCAGTAAACATGACTGATTGATTTAGGGGTGTCTAAAGAGGGCTTTAATAGTTTAGGGAGTCCGGCTTTTTTACCCAAAAGTCCGGCTAAACTGGCAGGTATGTCCAGCTATTTAGTTTTAAGACCTGGCAACCCTGATGGAGGTGGCCCAAACAGCCGATTATTTTTTTAAATCAACAAAAGTAAGGGAACTACGAAGCGCGGTCATTATATTCCTTGGCTACAAATGTGTCGAAGAGCAAAACAGTCTGCATTCTTTTTTTTAATAAAAAAAAAGACCTTCGGAAACTCAGTGGACTGCTCAGATGAGAGCACACAGTAAATTGGTAAATTCATGTTCTTTGTTTTGAGCATTTCACTGAGTTTCCGAGGGTCTGCAGAAGGTTGTGTTCTTCGACACATTTGTAGCCAGCGACCTAACCCAATGACTGCACTTCGTTGTTTTCTTACTTGTCTTAATAAAAAAAAAATCGTGGCTGTTTGAACGACCTCTCTGTATGAAAATGTACTGGGGAAACTCAAGTAGCTCTTATCTTGTTTTTGTGTAGTATATAATATATCCCAGCTATCTGGTTAAATCTGCCATTTGATTAAAAGGCTAGCCCGTTGATTGAATGGCGACATTCCCTCAGGAACTGCCTCGGACTAAGCTACGTTCACGGGATAAAAAGTAGCCTATGTCCTTCCCAGTGAAACATGCTACCTACATGCTGAATTTCATCAAGATTGGTCGAGGTGTTGAAGCGTGAAAAGGTAATAAACAAACACATTTTCACATCCTAACTAATATTATAAATGTGAAAATGTGTTTGTTTGTTACCTTTTCACGCTTCTACACCTCAACCAATCTTGACAAAATTTAGCCTGTGTTAGGAGGAAGGACATAGGCAACTTTTTATCCCGGGAAAATAGAATCATCCGATGCTGTTCCTGAGGAAAATAAGGAATGCTCTTTTTTTGGTTAACTTCTTTTACCTCGCAACGGAACAATGGATTGTTGTGATTTTTGGCACAGAGATGCTTAAGGAGGTGTGAAACGAGCACATTTACTAATCACCCTTAAAGACAGTCATAAAAACGATGTCCACGCGAACGAAGCCGTGGGAAAAAGCCAGTTAATAATATAAGTAAGGATTTGAGTTGTCATTAGGGATGATCAAATCAGATCAGAGTACTTAAAATGTGCTAGGACATTTTGATAAATTATGCGACGTGCCACATCGATTGTACCTTGGCGCGCTCCGCGGGGTCGGGAGAACTCAGAAAGATTTAAATTCACCCACAACGTTTTAAGGCTCTTCCGTCCCTAAAATTAGCAACTCGATTCACGATGTTAAAAACGTCGAACGAAATAGCTTGGAAACAAAGTTTTTGTCGGGTCGTACTGCAACGTGGCTGTTACGTCAATTGTTGCGGACGACACGTTCGAAAATTTTGGTTTTTAATTCATTATAAATAAAATAAGAATAGTTACCAAAAAGTTTGAAAACGATATCATTTCATATTTTTTTGTTAGGAAGTTCATAAATTATTATAATGTTTCGATTAAAATTACAGCAGTTCTATGGTTACAACTAGAAAAAAAAGGTATATTAGGATAATTTTTTTAGTTCTGTGTATTAAAATAGTCATCAAATCAGGTCATAATTGTATACGTCCCCACCGAGGGGCTCGAGCCTACCCTGAATTAGGGCGATCGGGCCTTAGTCGACCACGCGGGCCCAGTGCGCGTTGGTCAACTTCACACACATCCTTCGAGTTTCCTCGAAGGCGTGTGCAGTTGTGCAGGTTTCCTCACGATGTTTTCCTTCACCGTAAGAGCGTCGAATAAACTTACATATGAGATCAACATTCGAAAACACATTGGTACATGGCAGATGTAATAGTGATAAGTGAAAAAATAGTATTCAAGGAAATCAAAATCACTCAATTACAAAAAAATGTTTTTTGGGTGGAAAATTCTTGATTGAAGTAAAAGTGGTAACAAAGTTGATCGTTGGCGGCGGTATTAGCCTTAAATAAGGCGTAACAGCCGTGGCCCATGCTAAACTCTGTGAATTTTAGTTTAGGAGTGTAACAGATAACGTAACGCCTCACGCACGTACGACTAGCATATACGACCTCTTCACTGACTCAGCGACCTAAGGTGGATCTTGGGTTCCGAAATTATCTGCGTTCGTTAGTTAGTTTGGGACAAATCTTGGAAGCTAGATAAGAACCACTTTGGGTCAATTCATGCTAGCGCAGAGTCGAAGCGCAACGAAGCGTTAATCTAAAAGTTAATTTAGCAAATTCACCTTTATTTCCACAACGTAATGCTTATATTTCTACTTAGATATAAAAAAGACGCGCGAATTCGTCTTCATACTACGGAATACGCGCGTCTGCGTGCCACCAACGCTGATTGGTGCGCGCGTATAACCCAAGCGTCTACTATGCGAACCAACGCGTCAACTGGCAACTGATGTAGGCGAAAATTCACGAGAGTACGCGCGCGTTCACGCAACTTCGATGCGCTTCGAATCTGTGCTAGCGTGAATTGACCCTTTCTCTCTGGTTTCCGGTTAAGCTGAAATTTTGCGAATATTTTAAGTTTGGAGCGCAATGCGTGGTTAGCCAAGTGACGTCATTCTAAATCCAATATGGAGGACTCCCAAAAATGGCGGACCTGATATTTCTTTTTGAACCAATTTTGTACAAAAATCACTTAAATACGTTGCTTCGTTACGACGACGCCGACGTGCGCGAGCGTTGAAATTAGTTTTCCTCATATCCCTCGGGAGTTATGTCAGGATATGCTTATTAGTAAATTATGTCAATTCCCACCCCCTCAACCATCTTTGTGCAAAAAATCACAACAATTTTGAGTTCCCTCAGGAACTGCTTTGGAGTATGCTATTTTCACGGGATAAAAAGTAGCCTTTGTCGTTCCCACACACACAGGCTACTTTCATGCCAAATTTCATCAAGATTGGTTAAGGTGTTGAAGCGTGAAAAGGTAACAAACAAACACATTTTCACATGTATAATATTAATTCAAATTCAAATAACTCCTTATGGTTAATCAAAATAAATACATATGCAAAATTTAAATTAAAAACTAAGAGACGTACAGTTTAGGCGGTCTTATCGCTGAGAGCGATTTCTACCAGACAACCCAGTGCTCGGAGAAAAAGCAAGGAGACAGGTAGTACGCAAGCAACAACAACATAAAAAAAATTAATAATGAATAATAATTTTAAACTTCTACTAAAAGATATAAAGCTATATTCAAATAAAATACTATATAGGTACTTAATAAATAAAAACAACTCGGTCTATAAAATAAATAATTATATATACGCATATACATTATACATACCTATATAAATAAATTATAAAACAATTACTACATAAATACAATAATAAATATATTATATTACCAAACCAAAGTAAGACGCAGAATAATAGTGTATACATTACGAGTCAGAGCGCAAGGAGATATTCTTTAATTTTAGATTTGAAGGAATGAAGAGATGGGGCTTGTCTAATGGACACGGGAAGGGAGTTCCATAGACTAATAGCTCATGAAGGGTAAATGAATGAGCATAAAATTTCGAGGAGCGAGAATACAGTTCCGTTACCTAAAAGATTACTTACAGCTATCGACAAAAAAATAACCTAACAAATTTAATTTAGAATTAAAAACCCGACACTGCATAAAACCATTACCTTTTGACAGTCGGGTAAAAATGTATCCTATATCGCTCACGTAATCAAACGAATTTAACGACACCCCGCACTCCAAAATCCATTAAGCCGTTTAGGCTACAGTATCAGTCAAAGTAACAGACATACATACATACATACACCCAAAAAACATTACCCTAATTTTAAGGCAGACGGGTAAAAAGAAGTATGATTTTTTTACTGACGACAGCCTGAGCCATTGGAGATAAATACACTAAATTAGGAAGATACTTGTGTATACCTACTTACCTGTTTTACGTACTTATATTAAAGTAGTATTTAAACACAAATAAAAAAAACTGGCCATGTGCGAATCAGAACAGCACACAAAGGGTTCCGTGCCATCATACTAATTTTTATTTCATTATTTCTAATTTTTAGTATTTTTTGTTGTAGCGGCAACAGAAATACATAATCTGTGAAAAATTCAACTGTCTAGCTATCACGGTTCATAGTCGGGTATTTAGTGTGACCAACCTTGCAAATTTTCAACAAAGGAAGCCGCTTGGCACAGGCATACCTAGTGGTCATCTGAGCTGATTTAGCCCTGTACCCACGTGGTACCACCCTGCAGGTAGGTGGGGGAGGGGGGGGAAAATTCCATCTGCCGCGCTGCACTCTTTCGTCCCTATCTCCGTAAGTTTAGCAAACATATCGTGTTTGGTATCGTTTTCGTATAATTTAAGGACGACGAATTCATTTCTGGATTAATATTTTCACTCTTTCATAGAAAAAAAAAGATTAGGTGCAAAAATATACAAAAATAGAAATAAAATTTCTTACAAAATCTATGCCTACAATTAAACCAGGAGACTATGTTTTATAAAAAAAATAAGATTTTGTCGCCCTGTTTATCTAGAATATATAAACATAAACTTTCTTAATAAATTGAACTAGTAAATGTGTCAAAAAAATATATTATTGCCTCGCGCGGTGGGGCTGCGACGGGAGAAGTAAGTATTTTTGGATAAAATTTGACACTAAATTGTAAACAATTATTAAAATAATGAGCAATGAAACTAATTAGTATAGGTGTATCTATATCTAGAGATAATATTCTTGAAGAAATATCTAGAGTAAATATTGTTAAAAAATAATATTAGAGTTCATAACATTAAAATAAATGTTTTATTATCACCGAGATAACCCTAAATTTCAGCTTATTTTAATCATGTTAGTTGTAATAGGGATTCCTATTTTAATTGTAATAATGGAGTAAAGAATAAATGTCTATTTTAGTAAATAAGACAATTTATTGACCGTTTCCGGATGTAAGTGGTCCAATAAACATCTTTAGAATCTAAGCCGACCTCATCTGCTCGTGGTGCACCCTGCTAGGCTACAAACGAGGCTCTGGCGAAACTGGTTACCTTCGGGGTTTTTGGAGTCAGACGGCAGTCGCTCCTTATAATACCTGAAACCTGTCATTTATTATGAAAATGTCGGACAAAGACCCTGGCACAAGTCGGGACAAAGCTAGGTAGAAGAAGAAGATTTACAGTTTCTGCTGCAGCCTCACAGTTCGGTGCACCTTATCTCTCTTTTTAAACAATTGCACCTTCCTGTGCATTTTTTCTTACATTTACATCGTAATAACTCCACGCAAGCAGCGGCTGCTGGCGGTAGGGTGGTCCACACATGCTCCCATTTGCCATTATTTTTGGCCCAACCCCAGTCAGCAGGATATGGCAGGTTTTGTGTAGGTTGCAAAAGTTGACCCCATATATGTCCTCCCTGATAAATTGCTCGCAAAATATGGTTGCGCAGGGCATCTTTAGTTGGTGGAATATTCTCCAGCTGTCTGTGCTTTTTCGTAAATAGTAGTTTTCTACACTGATTGATATCAGTGCACGCGCCAGATCTAAAATGAAACAAATTGTACACAACATACATTCCAATAATTACTTAATTCATTTCAAATCACAAAAGCCAACCACCACTTAAATTACTTGTCATTTATAGAATTGACAAATTTTTCTAGTATTGGTAAAGCTTGTTCCACATTTCCTTCTTTAGCGCTTGTGAACCCCTCCGTCGCGATAGATAAGCGCCCCAAGCTCTTTTTCCCTTTAAAAGACGAAAAGTTTTCACACCCGGAAAAGGCGTGGAACATTGGCAATACTTCTGCCTTTTCTGGTCCTAAAAGAAAATAAACTAGTATATGGCTGAATTGTTTTCAGATTTTAAAGTGTAATATATATTATATTTATTTGGGTTACCTAATGAAGCTGCAATAGCATGGCATGGCAAGAACTGGTGTTTTTTTCCCGTGCCAATATAAACCTACAGTAACTCAAGCTGTGGCAATTGTGACACACATGAAACCGCAAGGACAACAACAATGGTATCCACTGTACGCACCATGATTTTTGTGTGTCCTTGTGCTGCAGCATCACCAATGTGGACCATTATGCGCGTATCTGCATCTTCATGGTTGCATGGTTCCAGGGCTTTTTTTATCTCTGGGGCTGTTGCTGAAAACTATGGGTCCATCTGTCGTATAAAAGTCTTTGCCAGCTAAGAATTCTGTAGCTTGGCACTGAAGAGCTAGGAAATGGAAAAGTTCCTCTTTATTGGAATTATCCCTGAGAAAATTTGCCCAACCCTTCGGATTTCTAAAACTTGAATTAAAACGTGTTCTTTGTCCGGTGCCACGTTTTTCTCTAGTCTCGTTTTTGAGACTGTCAGTGTCGTATCTGTCCCAAATCACATCTAATCTTGATACTGTGACAAGCTCTCTGTTCACAAAAGGTATAAATACTGTGTCAGCAGTTTTGCTGAGTCCTGGAGCCCTTAAGTTTAGCAATTCTGAGAGCTATGTTTGTTGACCTTTGGTTCTTGACTCTTGTACAGATCTCCTCGTTTCTGATTTGATCACGCAGAGAAACTCCGAGCATTGCACGCTCCATTGCCCTTTGGGTGACATTGAGCCTTCTTATTAGGCCCATAGTAAGCGACCATGTCTCAGTTCCGTATGTCATCACTGGCAACACACACTGATCGAAGACCTTGAGGTAGGTACCTACTATATAATAACTTATTAGTAGAAATAAAAAATGGTATTTTTTTTAAGATAACCGGTCGGCTGTCTTCTTCCTGAATCCATTATCGGACCCTCCTCACCTAGTGTTATATATGGGACTCGTCAAAACCATCCAAATGAGCCCAAACTCAAGAGGGTTACTAATAATACTAGAAGAGTTTCACTGTCCACCTCCTGACTTCATCATCAGGCCCAGTTGAGACTACCATAATATTGTTTCGTTACTAGCAAAGTTTCATAAGAATCGATTCAGTACAACTGAAAAAAACTTTCACAAGATTTGAAACAAAGAAAGGTATAAATATACGGGGTTAAGCCAAATAAAATCGTTTAAAAACATAGTAAATCTAAATAAATACTTACAATTCTCATATCCTATCAAAAATATACTAGTTTATGATAGTTTATCCTCCTGAAAAAGTGAAAACACTTCAAAAGTTCAAAATACGTGCTTGCGTTATGTAGTGATCACTGAGTAAGATGCGAACCGACTGAACTGAGAACACGCGGCGCAGCGGTCGAGTTGAACGAGCCGCTAAAACGCAGCTCCGCCATGCGACGCTAATGTTTTTTTTGACACATTTATAAGTTAAATTTATTAAGAAAGTTTGTGTATGTATTATCAAAATAAACAGGGCTACATAGTCATATTTTTCTTATAAAACATAGTCTCCTGGTTTAATTGTAGGCAAAAATTTTGTAAGAATTTTCATTTCTATTTTTTCTATTTTTGCGCCTAATCTTTTTTTATTCTATGAAAAAGTTAAAATATTGTTCCAGAAATGAATTCGTCGTCCTTAAATTATACGAAAATGATACCAAACACGACCTGTTTGCTAAACTTACGGAGATAGGGACGAAAGAGTGCAGCGCGGCAGATGGAATTTTCCCCCCCCTCCCCCACCTACCTGCAGGGTGGTACCACGTGGGTACAGGGCCAAATCAGCTCAGATGACCACTAGGTATGCCTGTGCCAAGCGGCTTCCTTTGTTGAAGATTTGCAAGGTTCCCATACAAATTAGAACACTAAATACCCGACTATCATGAAATACAGCCTAGGGACAGACGGACCGTCCCGTTTTTACCCTTTGAGTACGGAACCCTAAAAAGGAGTGATTTTTTTCATGTCTAATGTAGCTATGTATGTATTATGTATGTTTCTTTATTCCACGATATATCTACTAAACGGCGTAATGGATTTCAGAGTGCGAGGTATCGTTAGATTCGTCTCGATCCCGTGAGTGACGTAGGATACATTTTACCCGACCTCCCATGATGCATCCCTGTTGCCGCTATAACAACAAATACAAAAAATAAGAAAAAGTTAAAGTCTCTATACAAAAAAAAACGAGACCTACAGTACTCGCATATGATGTGTAACATGTGACAAAATACTTATGAAATTAATTAATTATCGGGTCGTACATTCACGGGCCGACCCTTCGAATCGTAGTATGTCATCTTTGCCTTTGCCATCACACTAGGCGGCATGGCTATGACAACCTTAGTTTTCGAGAATTAAAAAACGTTCGCATTTCCTGTTACACATTTCCGTATCATTTCACGAAATCACTCCCACAAATTGCAGGAAAGCGAGAGCATAGATGTTACACATCAAAAACGTTTTTTTTTAAAACGTGAAGAAACTATCGCCATCTAGTATGATGGTACGGAACCCTTTGTGCGCGGTTCTGACTCGTACTTTACCGGTTTTTTTTGTGGGCAGTCGTGTAAAAATACTCCTTTACCCGGTGATTGATGGGTGATTTGACGAAGTAGTTTTGATAGTGTCGGATATTTCTGATATCTTATCGTAAGATTACGTTAATAAGAAACATGTATCTAATCTACACAAATATGAGTAATCCCAACCAATATTACAGCGATGTTTTTAGGATGTCCGTTTCCTACTTTTCGACAAAAATGTTGCGAGGCCACACTCCACTTGAGACCTAACAATCAGAGCTGTAATTTAAATATTTTTTACATATTTGAACATTAGCGTAGTAAAAACCGATCCATTTGAACATTGAAAAACCGGGCCAAGTGCGACTGGGGTCACACAAACAGGGTATCGTAACCAACACTATAACTACCAACAGAACAAGACCTCTCAGTACATACTATGCTCTAGGTAAATAGGGGTTTACTTATTCTGGACATTGGAAGCTTTATTTTTCTTGTGGGAACGGAGGGACTTTAGATTTTCTTATAGATTTTCCTGTAATCTATGCATTCAACCTTTCAAATTCAAATTTTTTCAAGATTTTAGGCCCAGTTGTAAGGGGGAAGGACGGTCAATTTTCTCGTATTTTCTTAAATAACTTAAAACTATTTATCTTAATTTTTCTTTAGAAATACATTTGAGATTCTTAAAACATATCTTTTCATTTGATATGTCATGTCACACAATATATTTTGAAAACCTTTTTGACGTGAAAACGTCTGATAAATCTCTGGACGCCGGCTGCACGCACGAAAAAGGGTGACTCATTGTCCCGTTACGTTATGACGTTGTCACTTTAAAATATCGTCCGTAAACCGACTTTACAGTCAACCAATTTTTTCATTATTTTTTTGTTAACCCCCCCCCCCCCCCCCATAAGTTATCCATGTTTAAAATTCATTTATTTACGTTATACACGTACGTCTTTGGGTCGCCGACTTATTGTTAGTTATTTCAAAATCGGTCGTTTGGTTGACAAATGAATGAAATACTACGTTTGTATGGGATTTTTGAACTCCAGCGGACTCTTAATTTTTATTCTGCATACCTATTAACAAGTTTGAGGCGTTAACCTTTATACCCTTATTGTTGACGATGTTCCTTAAAGTCAAAAGCTGTAAGAAACACTATTGAGCAGTTTTGGCTCCATAGAAAAAAAAATCCCTACCCCATTCCTTTCAACTCTAGTTAAGAATAATATTTTAAAGTATAAAAAAATATACAACAATATTTGTTATGACATTACAAACTGAGTAAAGTTATTATTTTTTATACTTTCATTGTAGTTTTCGATTGAAACGAAAAATCATTGAAAAAGTGAAAAAGTGTGGTTATTTTCTTTACTCTTTAAAGAAAAAGACAGAGAAAACTGTTCCAAACAATACCTCGCCTTAACAATCTTTATCTTTGTTACAGATAAAACGAACCAGCCATGTCAACGCGACTGAAATGAACTAAAAACCACCTCCACACATCTTCCATCGACAATCTTCCATAGACTAGTATTAGTGACGTAACAAACGCACATGTCCACACGTGTTCATCGAAAGCTTTGATGCCCGTTGAATTAGAAGTTTGAATTTTTAAATTTGGAACGGACAAGATGGCGTCTTGTCTCGGCGGCCATTTTGGAGCGGGCAGTCCGGAGTATGTGCCAGTGGCGGAGTTCTACGCGGACAAATCAGTTTTTGTTACCGGCGGCACCGGGTTTATGGGGAAGGTAAGGTTTTTATATCGTCATGATCTTATACCCATAGCGTCCCCACTGCTGGGGCTGAGGTCGCTTCCCAAACTCGGTAAGGCTAGGTCATACTCCACACACGGGGATAGTCCAGATTGGTGAAGGTTGTAGGGTAAGTCACTGTCAGATTTTTCGAGCCGCCTATAAGGCCTCTTACACGGTGTAACGTGGCTTGCGAAGCACGGAAATGGTCAAATGGTCAAACCCATCCAGGTAATGACCATGCGTCTTGTCAGTTAACCTGCATGTTCGAATCTGATACGTCATCGGACAGCAGACGCTTAGGCGGAAGGGTGACAGAGCAGTAACAGCATAAACACGTGACTAACATTTCACCCTGACAACGCATTTCAACGACTAACATTTCACCCTGACAACGCATTTCAACGCGTCTCAGTTGAGTGGTCTATTCATCATCATCATATCAGCCGAAAGATGTCCACCACTGGGAAAGGATTTCCACAACGATTGGTTCTGCACTACCCGGATCCAGCGGCTCCCCGCGAACTTTAGCTGATCGTCTTTCCATCGAGTGGGAGGCCGTCTACGCTACGTCTTCCAGTGTGTGGTTGCCACTCGAGAACTTTACTACCCCAACAACCATCTGTTCCACGAGCTATGTGTCCCGACGACCCCACTTGAGTTTAGTGATTCTATGAGCTATGTCAGTTACCTTGGTTTTCTTACGGATCTCCTCATTTCTGATTCGAAAACGTAGGGAAACTCCGAGCACAACTCGCTCCATCGCCATTTGGGTGATTTGAACCTTCTTAGAAGGCCCATAGTAAGCGACCATGTCTCAGTTTCCTACGTTGTCAGTGGCAACACGCACTGGTCAAAGACCTTAGTCTTGAGACACTGCGGTATAGGGAAATGAAGATATTGCAAAGGGAGTGGTACAAATAGGGTAAAACCAGGATATTTACCCCAGGGGTATAGTTGCCCCGATTGTTATTACTTTAGTTTCTCGGATGAATCACATGCTTTTTTATTAGTCTACCGAAAGATTCTTAAAGTACTATAAAGTTGTCCGTGTCTCATGTCATTGTGCGATTGCATGGGAAGGCAAAATGCGATCAAAGTTTTTGCGGAGTAGATGTCCTGTTTCTCGGCGGGACATCTATCCCAAACGTAATTTACATGGATTAGGCAACTACCCCTATGTGGGATAGATGTTCCAAACTATAGAGGTCCGCAAAAATCGCTAATACTCTAAAAATAGACAATGATTTTTATTTTTCATAAATTTGTAGATAAAAAAACAAAGTACCGGCCAGTTTTACAAATAAAGTATTTTGCTTTTTGTACTTAAAAGATACAGAGTTATTTCAAAAAGTGTGGCAACTTTTCGGCTTTAACCCTACATATTTGGTTTTGCTTCCTATCCTACTTTTCTCTAGTTACCTTGCTTGCATCTAGCACCCTAGCAGGCGGTATCGCAATATGCAGTTAAAACTCTCGCCTCATCACAGCGCGGTCACAGCTCTTATTGGCAAGCTGCAAGGACAGCAAGGGCTACAATGCTGACCAAGCTAGAAGGCCGAGAGCGTAGCTAAGCTAAGTTCGAGGTCATCATACTGTGACCAGCAGTGCAGTCATTACGGACCAAGGCTTGTACAGTGCTTTATTAAAAAAATGCGAGTAATTTTAAATAAAACCAGTTCAGTTTAGATATAAATAAGAACAATCCGGTATTTGACTGCTAGTCATTTGAGTTACTTTTTATCAACTGTCAAACACGACATTTTGTTCTGAAATTGTTTATTTTAAAAACTTGTGACGTCATTATCTTTGACGAACTAATGTAGTGATTTTGATAAATATAAAATTTAAATTAGAATAAAATGTTAAATGAATAAGTTTTTATGCTTTTGTAGGAGAAATGCTATTTAGTGAATAATATTTTTTAATCAATCAATCAATCAATCAATCAATTAATTTTATTTTCTCACCACAAACTTGTCTCTAATTTATACATTTATAGTTCATAATATTATAACGTAGTTTGTGGGAGACTGGAGCCTAAACTAGGAAAATAAAATTTCCTGTATTTCAGGTCTCCAGGCCCCCTCTTTTAATATTTTTTAATTTATATTAAACACTGTCAAATACCCTATTATTAAAAGAACAGTTATTAAAATTCAGGACCGCTTTTCCAGGGTTTATATTACTTAAGTACTAGCTATCTGTCCGCGTATATAACTAAAGATAACAAAATCATGAAAAAACCTCATTAACATGAATCATTTGAGATCCTGAATAAAAAATTGGAAGTTGTTGATGAATATGTGTACCTGGGATAAACAGTACAGCTAGGTAGGTCCAACTTCAAGAAAGAGATCAATCGACGAATCCAACTCGGCTGGGCAGCGGTCGGGAAGCTTCGCAATATCATCACGTCCCAAATACCGCAGTGTCACAAGACTAAGGTCTTTAACCAGTATGTAGTTGCCAGTGATGACTTACGGAACTGAGACATGGTCGCTTACTATGGGCCTCATAAGTAGGCTCAAGGTCACTCAAAGGGCAATGGAGCATGCTATGCGTGCTATGCTTTGCGTGATCGAATCAGAAACGAGGAGATCCGCAGGAGGACCAAAGTAACCGTCATAGCTCACAGAATCGATAAACTGAAGTGGCAGTGGGCAGGGCACACAGCTCGTAGAACGGATGGCCCTTGGGGCAGTAAATTTCTCGAGTGACGACCGCGCACCGGAAAACGTAGCTTAGGCAGGTCTCCCACGCGGTGGACCTATGACCTAGTGAAGATGGCGGGAAGCCGATGGATGCGGGCAGCGCAGGACCGGTCGTCGTGGAAATCCTTGGGGGAGGCCTGTGTCCACCAGTGGACGTTTTTCGGCTGATATGATGATGATGATGAAATAAAAAAACCAGTAAGTATTTTGGTTGTCATTGCGAAACAAGCGCTCACATAAAACGCTTACCTTCCTTTCTTTGAGATACTTGTACGATATAGCCTAATTCTGAATAAAACCTCTTTATACAGGAAGGCCGACTTTGCTCAAAGAAGGTCACCAAAGTAATGACCAATTTACAATTTATTTTGGGGAAAACATGTAAAAAAAATTGTTTGCTACTTTCATAGTTTTTTTTTATTCTGAAAAAGTATTTAACCGATTGTGATAAAATTTATATGGTACCACACATAACCTATCAAATAAACCATACCACATATCATTAAAATCGCTTCACAGTCGCCGAAGAAATCGAGTAACATACACACAAAAAACATACCTCTTGCCATATTCGTTATAGATTACCTCAAACAAAAAAACTTAGTTATTCATACTTTTTTTTATTATTTTTTATTAGGAGAACACAAACGGTAATGTACATTGATACTTAAGGGATGAAATATAAATAGAAAGGTAAGTCTATACATTCCAACAACGAGTTCCACAATTATTTAAAAATATAGGGTTTACCAATTGTGAATAAAAAAATATTTTAAAAAATATAAGCCTACTTATCAATCTACCGCTATAAACAGTCAAAAAGCTGTCATATTTGTTTTAAAAAACTATAAAATAAATTTAGAAAACAACAAAATAGTAGTAAAAAGAATACTGTCAAATATAAACAAATACAGCTTATTCTAAATAAGTTTCACATCTGAGGCTACAATATCTATTTACCCACGGGTCAAAGTGGTAGTGGTCGAACACATACCTAATGATCTTTTAAAATGGCGTCGCCTTTTCAGGTGTTAGTGGAGAAATTGTTGCGGAGTTGTCCAAAAATCAAGAAGATCTACCTACTGATGCGGCCAAAGAGAGGGCAGGACGTCGCGTCTCGTCTCACCGAGCTCACACAATCACCTGTAAGTTGTACAAAAATGCGCCCAAAGAGAGGGCAGGACGTCGCGTCTCGTCTCACCGAGTTCACACAATCGCCTGAAAGTTGTCCAAAAATCAAGAAGGTCTACCTACTGATGCGGCCAAGGAGAGGGCAGGATGTCGCGTCTCGTCTCACCGAGCTCACACAATCGCCTGTAAGTTGTCAAAAATCAAGAAGATCTACCTACTGATGCGGTCAAAGAGAGGGCAGGACGTCGCGTCTCGTCTCACCGAGCTCACACAATCACCTGTAAGTTGTGCAAAAATCAAGAAAATCTACCTACTGATGCGGCCAAAGATAGGGCAGGACGTCGCATCTCGTCTCACCGAGCTTACACAATCGCCTGTAAGTTGTCCAAAAATCAAGAAGATCTACCTACTGATGCGGTCAAAGAGAGGGCAGGACGTCGCGTCTCGTCTCACCGAGCTCACAGACTCACCTGTAAGTTGTCCATAAATCAAGAAGATCTAACTACTGATGCGGTCAAAGAGAGGGCAGGACGTCGCGTCTCGTCTCACCGAGCTCACAGACTCACCTGTAAGTTGTCCAAAATTCAAGAAGATCTACCTACTGATGCGGTCATAGAGAGGGCAGGACGTCGCGTCTCGTCTCACCGAGCTCACAGACCCACCTGTAAGTTGTCCAAAAATCAATAAGATCTACCTACTGATGCGGTCAAAGAGAGGGCAGGACGTCGCATCTCGTCTCACTGAGCTCACAAAATCACCCGTTAGTTGTCTAAAAATCAAGAAGATCTACCTATTGTGGCCAAAGAGAGAGCGGGACGTCGCGTCTCGTCTCACCGAGCTCACAAACTCACCTGTAAGTTGTCCAAAAATCAAGAAGATCTAACTACTGATGCGGTCAAAGAGAGAGCAGGACGTCGTGTCTCGTCTCGCCGAGCTCACAGATTCACCTGTAAGTTGTCCAAAAATCAAGAAGATCTACCTACTGATGCGGTCAAAGAGAGAGCAGGACGTCGCGTCTCGTCTCACCGAGCTCACAAACTCACCTGTAAGTTGGCCAAAAATCAAGAAGATCTAACTACTGATGCGGTCAAAGGGAGGGCAGGACGTCGCGTCTCGTCTCGCCGAGCTCACAGATTCACCTGTAAGTTGACCAAAAATCAAGAAAATCTACCTACTGTTGCGGCCAAAGAGAGGGCAGAATGTCTCGTCTCGTCTCACCGAGCTCACACAATCACCTGTAAGTTGTCCAAAAATCAAGAAGATCTACCTGTACGATTTACATTCGTACATGTAATTTATTTTTATATAATTTTGTTAAGATTTAGAAACAGTCGCAGTCTACAGTGTACTTTGCCCGCGACCCAGTTCAGAGTGCATTGACGCACGACAACTTAGCATAATTTTATTACTTTTTAAATCAGTGTTCAATTAGAGATCCATGTGACAAGACCATTGCATTTTATTTGGGACCACCTCTAGGACACTCATTGACATTGCGTATCCCGTACAAGAACACATCCTGTACAACATTTTTTGGTCTTTCGTAAAAAGTAGTGACGTTGCGAGTACTCTGTAATTTTTACTTTCGCGAGTGTTGTGTAAGACGTATACGTTTGAGTCGAAAGACAGCAGCCCTTTCGGAAGGAAGCAGTGTTCCCGTTCTACGTCCTGCGAACCAGTTGCACCATCGAAAGAGAAGTTCTGCTGATCAAGTAAGATCTTTCCTTTTTTTTACTCACAATGGAGGTGCTCATTCAACGCCAAGCTGCCATTTTAGAGGAGATTAAGAGAATCCATATTAAATTCAAAAAGAATTCGGCAAGTAGGAAATATGCATTGAAACTTCTTGATGATTCTTGCTGATTACATCAAGCGTCGTTTGGATTCATTAGACAACCTGTGGGCGAAATGTGCGCTGAATGACACGAAGTTGATGACCCAGGAAGATAAATCTCATCAATACTACACCAAGAACATCATTAAGGTAATCCAGAATTGGTACCAGGGGACGCGTGATGAGATATCCCGTTGGAAATCACAGGAAGCTGCGGGTAATCCATTGACGACGGGTGATGGTAAGGGGGTTACCGTCCATATCATCAAGAAGATCTACCTACTGATGCGGCCAAAGAGAGGGCAGGACGTCGCGTCTCGTCTCACCGAGTTCACACAATCCTTGTAAGTTGTCCAAAAATCAGGAAGATCTACCTCCTGATGCGGCCAAAGAGAGGGCAGGACGTCGCATCTCATCTCACCGAACTAACACAGTTACCTGTAGTTTAAACCAAAATAGAGCATTTTAGGGAAATCTCTGTTCATGAAACTTTTAACCACCTCCGTGGTGTAATAGTAAGTCCATTAGCTTCACATCAGGAGGTCACGGGTTCGATTCCCGGCGCAATCCAAAGGACTCAAACCGAGTCCTTTAGACTTTTGTTTTATAATTTTGCTAAAACCGAAAAAAAAATTGAACCTTCATACCTCCCCTTATATATAGCATATCTCTGTTTTATACTTACAATTTGATCAGCTGATTAGCTGTTTGTATTGGAAGGCCACAAATTTGAAACATCGCTTTTGTCAGACTCCTGAAAATTGTCTTATCCGTTGCAGCTGTTCGAGACGTTACGGAGAGAACGACCGCAGGAGCTGAGCAAGATTGTGCCCATAGTTGGAGACATCACGGAGCCAGAGTTGGGGATCAGTCCAGCGGACCAGGCGATGCTGTGTCAGAAGGTTGTAATGTACTTATTTCTACTTTTCTTATCCACAAACGGTAATCCCTTACCACCTTAGCATCACCTCATCTGATGGTAACTGACGATGATGTCGAAGAAAAGTATATAATATTATATTAGTACTAACATACAGTATGGACACTCAATGCTGCTCTTTAGGTTGCAACCTCACCCCCTCGTCACCCAGATTGATACAGATTGGTTACAGTTTGGTTGTCGAACGTATAGGATTTCGCCGCCATTTTGTTTGTTCCGTCATTCCTTTTTTGAAATGTCATTTCTGACACGTTGTATGAAGTGTCCACAGGGTATGGCCAAAGATTGAAGTGGGTTTACCAAGATTTCCCATTGCAAAGGAGAACTGGCTGTCGCATTCATAAAAAGCATAATATCTGTGGTAGCTTCGGTGTCCCAAATGTAGCGGATAAGCGGGTTGTTTCCAATAGTTTGGTTGCCGGTGTCATCTCAGAATATAAGTCAGCTATAAATATCCACTGTTGGACAAAAGCCTCCCTCAAAGATTTCCACTACAACCTGCGGTCCTGCGCTGCCCGCATCCAGCGGTTTCAAGTCATTGGTCCATCAAGTGGGAGGCCTGCCTACGCTACGTCTTTCAGTACGCGGTCGCTATTCGAGAAATTTACTGCTCCAACTGCCATTAATTATATGTGCTATCTTTGGAGTGTAGGTATCAGTCAATGTTGTGCCATATTGGGAAAGTCACTGTCCCGATTTCTAAACCTGATTTTTTTGACATTTTCTAAGCCTATCTAACTAGCTACCACCATATTTTATAAACACAAGGTTTGAATATGACATCTGTCTTATCTCTTTCACACCTTACCTACTTAATTCAGTTCAATTCAATTCAATCTATTTATTGTAAATAGGTGCAAATTACACTCTTTCTGATAGTCATAAAATAATAATAACATGTCATTTGTGAAGAATCAAGAAATAAACAATAATTAGTAAATAACGTCAAAATTAAATCCTTGATATAAACCAGATTATGTCATTAGAACACGAAAACAATATGACACGAAAAGTTATACATAAAAATTATTGAATGTCATTAATGCCTTTGACAAGAGTAGGCCAGATCACACGGACAGCACCCGGTCACGAGTATAACGCGAGAGTCAGCCTTATTAAATCCTATCCTACTAATATTATAAACGCGAAAGTTTGTAAGAATGTATGGATGTAGGGATGTATGTTTGTTACACTTTCACGCAAAAACTACAGAACGGATCTGGCTGAAATTTTGTAGGTAGTCATATTAGGACCTGGATTAACACATAGGCTACTGCGCACCCTCGAAAAGTCATAGAAACGTTGTCCACGCGGGTGAAGCCGCGGGAAAGAGCTAGTTACATATGTATCTAAGTGGAAATGTTTTTCATCATCTAATTTTTATTGACATGTATAGCTCGATACGACCTTTCTAGACCCAAGAACGCCAATCAGACCCACTAAAATATTTAGCTTTTCACCACAGCTGAGATTCGAAGGCTGGCCACGTCACAACTTGTAATTTGAACTGTGATAGCCACGAAATTACGTACAAAGGCATATTAAATGCTTGTATGTAATACGGTATGATGACTGTGGTGATTATATTGTCTCAGGAAACCTTTGCTTGATTGGATTGCATAGAGAAATCACTCAGAAAGCAGGATAATCTCAGGTTGAGAATGAACACAAATTACGAGTCAGTTAGATTGTAAAATTGTTGCATCGGGAGCCGGGTCGTTCCTTTCCCTCTAATATAGTTGATGGGAGCGATGGCTGACTCTCGCGTTATACTGCTGTTGTGTGAACTGGCTCTCTTGTCAAAGGCATTAAATGGTTTTGATGTATAACTTCTCGTGTCATATTTTTTTCATGTCCTAATGACATGATTGCGTTTTGTCGTCATTAACTATTAATTGTTTTTATTATATACATTCATCATATCAGCCGAAAGACGTCCACTGCTGGACATTGGCCTCCCCCAAGGATTTTCACGACGATCGGTTCTGCGCCGTTCTGCCTGCTTTGAGAAAGAGATCAATCGTCGAATCCCACTCGGCTGGGCAGCGTTCGGGAAGCTTCACAATATCTTTACGTCCCAGATACCGCAGCGTCTTAAGACCAAGGTCTTCGACCAGTGTGTGTTGCCAGTGATGACATACGAAACTGAGACATGGTCGCTTACTATGGGCCTCATAAGAAAATGTCATTATTTATTTATTTAGAAAATTACTATTTTATGACTATCATTTGCACCTGTTTTGAATTCACATTTCGGATCGAGATCTTGAGTTTTTTTATAGATGGCTAGTTATGCCTAGACGGCATGAGTTTTTTCTGGCAGAGGGGCTTGCCACTAGCCCTCCAACCTCCACTTGGCCCCCGTATGTGGAGTATTACCTAACCTGGAGAAGTTTGGGAGAATACCCCGAGACCCAGGAGTGGGAACTTAACGGGTTGTTAAGGAATATCCGATGAGCTAATCACCTGTTCTTCATCCGCAGATCTCCGTGGTGTTCCATTCGGCTGCCACCGTGAAGTTCGATGAGAAACTCAAGTTGTCTGTCACCATCAACATGCTGGGCACGCAGCAGCTGGTCCAGCTATGCCATCGTATGCTGGGGCTGGAGGTAAATTGCTGTTAACCAGGCGTAATTCAGGCCAAATTATTTTATCCACATTTTGTCGACATCATTTCTGCATATCATATCAGCTCATAGGTATACGTCCCCGCTGACGGGCACGAGCCTACCCTGAATAAAGGCGATCGGGCCTTGTCGACCACGCGGGGCCAAAGCGGGTTGGTCGACTTCACACTCAACCTTCGAGTTTCCTCGCAGACATTTTCAGGTTTTCTCACGATGTTTTCCTTCACCGTAAGAGTGTCGGAGAAACGTACATGCGAAACTCATTATAAAAACACATTGGTCACATCGGAGTCGAACCGCAACCTCCCGGGCAAAAGTTAGCGGGCCACCGACGCGTATAGTGGCTACTTTAAGCAGTTTTGTCAATAATAATTTGTTGCTAATATTTACAGTTATAAAATTACAATTAAACAATAGTTGTTGCACAAAATACTTGATGATTTCGATTAAAGTCCATAAGGATAAGTAAATTATTTATTTCTTTTGGCGGCGCTAATGTGCTAATCGATCCAGCAACCCCTCAGGCGTTAGTTTATTATCACGCTTTATTTTCACCTGTATGTTTGTATGTATGTAACCGACTCCTTTGGACTCGATTTTGACCCACTTTAAACGAACAGATTTAATTCAAACTTTGTAGACTTATCAAGAATCAGGTACAATACAATCATTTCATAAGTTTGAACTAAAAAATAAATAAAGTTTAAAAAAACTAAAAAACACGCTTTTAAAGTACATAAGATTAAAAAGTTAAAAATAACTCTTAATATAAGTTGAAAATAATAATTAACAAATTACTAGTATTATTGTGAAAAAGTGTGGGTTGCTCGATAGACGAAAAATATGGCACAGAGCTTTTAAACTCTATTTATATATACTTGAGAAGCTACCTAGACCTGGACCATGTCACCTACGTTGATTCATCTTTGTTATGGACCTCTTAGGTAGCCTTACAATTTACAGCCATCCGCTAGGCAAAGCTGTTTTAATGTCCTTGACTGGTGCCCTTTTTGGCATGACATGCCTTTAACCCCTCAGGCGTTAGTGCACGTGTCGACGGCGTATTGCAACTGCTCGCGGGAGCGCGTCGAGGAGGTGGTGTATGCACCGCCAGCGCAGCCCGAGCACGTGGTGACGCTCGTGCAGACACTGCCGGATGAGTTGGTCGATCGGATCACGCCCGACCTCGTTGGTGAGTTAATATCTCTAACATAGTTTCTTTCGTGTAGACCAATCCGAAATTAACCCCCGCCAAAGTACTTATATATGGGGTGTAACAAAATTGGTGTAGGTCCCGTTAACTGGGGCTTCTACTCATCATACA
Organism: Coleophora flavipennella; assembly: GCA_947284805.1. Lineage (NCBI taxonomy): Eukaryota > Metazoa > Arthropoda > Insecta > Lepidoptera > Coleophoridae > Coleophora > Coleophora flavipennella. Next base: position 5,858,651 of record OX369253.1, read on the forward strand.
GAACAACTTTAGCTCTACGATTTTGCTGAAAACGTAAAAAAATTCACACAATTGGATCATCTCAATGACCAATTTTGTGCATTTTAGTATGGAAGGTTCAAATTTTTTGTTCAGTATGATGAGTATAACCCCCAGTTAACAAGACCTACACCAATTTTGTTACTCCCTGTATATAAATACTTACGCCCCCACCTATGGAGTATGTCTAACCTTCCCGTGTTTGAGAAGAGACTGGTAGACTGCCCATTTTATATAACTTTCACCAGGCTTATTGGCTAATAAGTTGTATAAAAATAAGAAGTACTTACAGCCCATGGCAAAAAATACCTGTGCTCTAGACCTAGAGGATATTATACAATAATAGATTAAGTTAATGACAAGGATACATGGATAAGTAAGTAAGTAAGTAAATATACTTTATTGCAAGCCAAAAACAATACAGGACTTTAATTAAAGTAAGTATCGGTCATCTACAAATATCATAACCTGAGGCTGTAATTGGAATTATGACATTATTTGTTATAGACTAGATTTTTTTGACAACTTAAAAGTGTGTTTACGCACCTATTTAATATAAATAATAGATCTTTATCTATGAAATTGCTGATTCAGTTTTTGTAGTTCAATCTAAGTTCAATGCCAATTTTTATCGAAAATAAAAAGTTACTGTTTATTATTGACCTTATAGTGACATGATTCTTAGACTGTGGTGACACTACTTATGGTCTTTTATTAGTAACTAGTGGCATGTCGTTTTCTTAGTGGTCAAGTGGGGCAATTTTCTAGACTAGTTATTTTTTTGAATTTTCCTGAAAGTGACGAAATCTTATCAGGGGTATTCCCAAATATGACAATAGTAACGAAGAAACTGCTGCGATAACTCTAGAGCTTTAAAATTAATAATGTGTATTTTTTGCCTCAATAAAGGCGATTTTTTCAAGTGAAAAAACCCGACATAATGGGGTTAAACCCACCGTGCTCTCAAAATATCTAAACAATAGGCATATGTTTACCACCATTTAATTTGTAATAGTCTAATGCTATTTTGAAACTAAATATTGTTTTAGTAACAATTGTTCTTAATATGAGTTTTCATCTTTAGACTTTTTTATACAATCGGCTATTTCATATGTAAAGACAATATTATGGAATTGGAATTGACCCCTTACGATTTTCAAATTCTACTAATGACCTTAATTTATTTTCATTTACAACCAAAGAGGTCAGTGTTGTCTTGAATTGCCTTACTTTAGAATCTAAGACGTTTTTTTTTAACGCATAATTGCTAAGCCTTTGGCATCATCTCACCTAATGGTAAGTGACAATGATGCCGAAGATGGAAGCGGGCTTACCGAGATTCCCCAACGCAATGGGGATCTGGCTATCTTATCTTCAAGCTGGAACACATCAATGCTGTTAACACTGATGTTTGACGGCAAGAGTTAGATAAGATGGTGGTAGCTAGCCAGGCGGGCTATGAAAATGCCCTAACACCAACCAAACTGAGTCATACAAAGTTGACCCCGCCGGGAATCGAACCCGCGACCTCCTGGTGTGAAGCGAATGGACTAATCATTATGCCACGGCGGCGGTTAAAAAGTTCAAGTTACTTTTATGCAAGTTCGGCAGGTGTGTACTTGATAAATGTATCATCATCATATCAGCTCATATACGTTCCCACCGAGGGGCTTGAGCCTACCCTGAATTATCGATTAGGCGATCGGACCTTTGTCGACCACGCGGGCCCAGTGCGGGTTGGTCGACTTCACTCACAAACTTCGAGTTTCTTCGCAGGTGTGTGCAGGTTTCCTCACGATCGCGATGTTTTCCTTCACCGTAAGGGCGTCGGATAAACGTACATATGAAATCTAAATTTGAAAACACATTGGTACGTGGCAGGATTCGAACCATGACCTCCCAGACAGGAGATAGCGGCCCTTACCATTACTCCACCGACGCTCTAATAATGTATGTATGTTTAAATTTTCCAGGTGATAGGCCTAATACGTATACATTCACAAAAGCGCTCGCGGAGGACATGCTTATAAAAGAGTGTGGAAATCTACCTGTGGCGATCGTCAGACCTTCAATCGGTGAGTGAAAATAACCTCAGTAAACGTCTCAACAGATTTGAATGCAAAATTCTGTCTTATTTATTTGTAAATTTCTTGTATTATGTATTTGTATTATGTATTGGAATACTAGCTTTTGCCGGCGGCGGCGGCTTGGGCCGCGTGGACATCGTTTTAATGACTGCCTTCGCAAGCGGCTCCCGAGCGTGGAAATGAGTTATCTCCAGATCGCTACCCCAGATCGAACTATTCTGATTAGCAGTCTGTGTCACTTTCTACCCGAGCCCTCGGGAACTATGTCAGGATATGCTAACTAATTAAAAAAACAATTTAATTGAATACAATTTTAAATAATATTTCCACTTTTGATGTAAAAAATATCCTGTTTTTTGCATTTATTGCAAAATTCCTCAAAAACAAATAGTTTATGTTGAATAAAACTAACACACAAAAATCGGTGACTTTAGCACCTTTCTTTTTATTTTAATTGAACACATTTTTTTGACTTTTTTGAAAGTGAAGAAAAGTCATAAAAACATGTAAAAATCGAGAATTTTGCGTTTGGTGTCAACGTAACAGCCGCGTTGAAGCCCGCATTGATTTGAACTTAAAACGAACTTTTGATATTATTTTATTACGGACCGACCTGCTCGGAATGAGTCGTCTTAAAGTTATAAGATTTGGGTTAAATTTTGAAGCGGACATTGGAAAATAAATCAAAGCTTGTCAAAGGAAAACCTAACCACTCCGAGAGTGCCAACAGAAGTGAAAACTTGAACAATTAAACCTTGTACCCAGAGACATTTGAGGTGTCGCCTAATGTTTTCACTTAAAAAAACACCAGAAACATTGTGAATAAAGTTTCCACTTCAAAATAAAAACACCAGAAACATTGTGAAGGAATTCCAATTTTCCTAAAACACACACGTCTTTCTTATCACGATAAAGTTTGTCATGTTACGAAGGAGGTTAGTGTGACACATTTGTTACATAAAGCCTCGGCATAACACAATATTTTTACAGCATAATCTTATCGAACATAAGCTTGAATCACCTACTTGATACACTAGATTCTTAGTAAAGTGATGGACATGTTACCTATCTGTCTGTTGATATGATCAATCAGATTCTTATCGGTATACGGTGTGGCATTTTATTACCGTTGCTGACTCTGCTTTAGTAGTAATATCGAAAAATTGAGTCTGATATATAATTAAAAAAAAAAACATAAAAAAAAACTGGACAAGTGCTAGTCAGAACCGCACACATAGGGTTCCGTAATATCATACTAGATGGCGTTAGTTTCTTCAGTTCCGTACTATTATAATAGATGGCGCTAGCTTCATCAGTTCAGTACTATCATACTAGCTGGCGCTAGTATCTTCACGTTTAAAAAAAAACGCGTTTTTTGTATGGAGACTTTCACTTTTACTAATTTTTAGTTTTTGTTGTTATAGCGGTAACAGAATTACATCTGTGAAAATTTCAACTGTCTAGCTATCACGGTCTTAGTAATAGGGTCCCTTTTTACCCTTTGGGTACGGTCTTCTAAAAATGTACAGTACAGTACAGTATATAGAAAACAGGGTTTTTCGAGTGATGATTATAAATTTAATATCTTTTCATACCGGTGGATTTCTGTCGAAATAGGGGGATGGCATTTTTTCTTTTCGTTTTTTGCACCATGCTTGATTATGATTAGTTATATCGATTAAGGAATTAATTAAAAACCCGTCTGCATAAAAACTTTACCACTATTTATTTGACCAGTCGGGTAAAGATGTCCTATGTCTTCTTTCTTTCTTTGGTCTCGCCTCCTCGGCTTTTCCAATCATGCGACGCCGCGTGGTCCGTTGCTGTGCGTCCTCTGCCCTCAGACCCACTTCCTTCATGTCCCTGAGGATATTCGTCAACCAGGTGGTCTGAGGTCTTCCTCATATCTAAAGACTAGCTGCTTCTACCCACGGCTTCTATTCTACAACTACAAACGACAACGTTTCTATGTCTTTTCGAGGGTGCGCAGTGCGCAAGCTGCAAGCGGCTCGTAAGCGTGAAAAAAAGTAGCCTATGTGTTATTTGGTCTACCTACCAAATTTCAGCCGGATCCGATCAGTAGTTTTTGCGTGAAGAAGTAACAAAGGTACACACTCACAAACTTTCGCCTTTATAATATTAGTGTGATTAGTGTTATGTATCCTATGTCACTCAAGAGATGAACACAAATCCAAAGACATCTGGTACTCAATCCATCAAGTCGTTTAGGCTACATAGCGTGCCAAAGGAATAAATAACCTCTTTTTTGGCTAGTCGGGTAAAAACGTATCCTGTCACTCACAAGATCGAGACAAATCTAACGACATCTCGAATTCCAAAATCCATCAAACCGTTTAGGCCAAAGAATATATACATATACACTTGAAAAAGATAACCCTCCTTCTGGCGCAGTCGGTTAAAATCCTAGTCTGATGAGGACTCATAAAATAAATCAACATTCCATAAAAGCGGCCAAGTGCGAGTCGCTCGCACAAGGAGGGTGCCGTACCGTACAAGAATTAACACCAAAAAAATCACGTTTTTTTATGTAGCGGCAATAGAAATGGACACTCTGTGAAAATTTCAACTGTCCACCTATTACGGTTAATTCAATATAGCCCGCTGACAGACAGACGTACGGAGGGACAGCGGAGGCTTAGTAATAAGCTCCCGTTCACACTCTTTAGGTACAGAACCCTAAAAATGCACTGTTCAAACAGGTTTTTTTATTTGATTTTTCATCTTTTTTACATTTTTAGGGTACCTCAAAAGGAAAAAAAGGAAGCCTTAAAGGATCACTTTGTTGTCTGTCCATCCGTCTGTATGTCAAAACCCTTTATCTCGGGAACGCGTGAAATTAAAATCATACATATATTCTGGTCTACAGTCCCTTGAAGCTGTGAAAAAATCAAATTTCTAAGTTAACGTAAAAATATTTCGACACTCTCAAGGGAATCAAAATTCGTAGGGTATTTTCCGTTGACCTAGAACCATGAAATTTGGCAAGTAATACCGTCTTATATTAAAAGTATAGGGAAAAATCTAAAAACTATACATTTGTAATTAAATAAAAAATATAGTCGAAATCAATTATGCAAGGTATACGGCGCGGCGCACAGTGCATCGAATGTATGGAGTAAAATCATAACTTCAGTGTTTATTAGCTGAATCGATTTTTGAAAATGCTCATATTTTCATCTCTTAAGGCAAAAGTACTTAGGGCGTGCGGCCTCGCTTCAGGTGTTCACAACTCCTACTCCAAATTAAACTGGCCGCAAGGAAAATAAAAAATTTGCATGTACGGCCTTTGTAAATTTAAAAAATAAAATAAAAAAATAAAAATAAAATAAAAATAAAATCTTTTTTACGAACGTTCACAGATCTATTTTTAATTCATATCGCGTTCTTTTTTTTAAAAAATTTCAAACAATTTAAAACAAAATTACAGAAAAAGGCATAAAACCTAAAGTCGTACAGACTTGTAGCATGCGGAAAAAGAAACAATGCAAGTATGGACACAAATATATCAACATTTTAAAAAACATGCCTTGGTTTGTAGTCTCCATAAATAAATAAATAAATAAACCGCACTATTTTCTAAAATTTTATGCGTTGTCAACACAGATAGTGAATAAAAAATCTCTTGACACTTTGTAACCAGCCAGTACTTAACCGCCCAAAAAAAATAAGATCTCCTTTGAACTAATGCTTCATTGTCTTTACAATGATCACAGAAGTAGCTGCTAACTCGAACATATTTATTTTTATTTTTGGGTAAGCTTCGATGTACTGTGCGGCGGTCCAAATTTTGAATTGAGTTAAACGTGTCATGTGGGGTATCGTATGAAAGGGCTTCATTGGCACAAGCATAAACAGATTTTTGATTATTTTTATAATTTATATTTTTCGATTTATGATGAAGAATGAAAAAAAAAATCTTTTCCCTTTTTAAACGTAATCTAATTATGATATTTTTTCTGTTTTTCCATCAGTGCTCTCATCAGTACGGGAGCCGGTGCAAGGTTGGGTGGACAACTGGAATGGGCCCAACGGTATAATAGCGGCCGTCGGCAAGGGCATCTTCCGCACGATGCTGGGCACCGGATCCCGGGTCGCTGACCTGGTGCCCGTGGACACAGTGATCAACCTGATGATTGTGTGCGCGTGGCGGACGCATCTCAGACGGTAAGTGAGCCCTTGAAACATGCGGATGTTCTAGTATCGCTGGTTGGACTTATGATTTATTGGAGAACGAAGACGATAGCGAAGGTTACTAAAAAAGTATCTCAGATGGTTGATTTAAAAAGGTATTATTAAATGTGTTGTAACAGCGCGGCGTGATACTACTTGCAGCCTGAAAGGTTTCGAGTCAGAAACTATATAAGCAGGTAGCTAGGATTCACAATAATCACGATGTTCCAGACTTATTTCATAAAATCTATAACCACACCCTGAATACTTCATATAACGGGCCAGAAATGACATTTTAAAAAACGAATGACGTAACAATCAAAATGGCGGCGAAATCCTATACGTTCGACAACCAAACAGTAACAAATCTGCATCAATCTGGGTGACGAGGGGGTGAGGTCGCAATCTAGAGAGCGGCAGGGAGTGTCCATACTGTATGTTAGTACTAATATATACAGGGTGTAAAAAGACCTCTCCCGGAAACTTAAGGGCTTCTAATCATCATACTGAACAACTTTTCCCAAGGAACCTATACTGGTTTCTCAAAAAAATATTTGTACTTTTCATACAAATCAGTCAGCTGATCTGCCAACTTTGTATGGGAAGTCCACATTTTTTTTGAGAATTCGGTATGGGTTCCGTGGGGAAAGTTGTTCCGTATGATGTGTAGAAGCCCCAGTCTAAGTTTCTTTTTACACCCTGTATACTTTGCTATAACAGTAACTTGAATTCAAAGCTGATCTTTTAAAAGGGTATATTATTCCGCACGATGATGGCCACCGCAACCTGAATCATTCAGCTGGTGCCCGTAGACACAGTGAATAATCTGATGATCGTGTGCGTGTGGTGGACGCATCTCAGACGGTAAGTGAGCTCTTAAAACATTCTGATGCTCTGGTATCGCTGATTGAGACAATAAATGAATTATTATGATCGTCTGGAGAAGACGATAACGAAGGTGAATAAGAAATTGTCTCAGACGCTATGAATGAAGCTTTTAAAGTAAACCGTTTTAACAGCGTCGTACTCCCTGCAGATAGAAGGGGTTGAGTCGTAAAATATGTAGGCAGGTAGGAACCTTAAATTCCCAAACACTTTGAATGATCCAAAATCCAGACTCAGCAACATAATAAAATATGGAGATCTATTGGTAGATGAATTCTAAACAGGTATTGTAAAAGGGCATCTTCCGCACGATGCTTGGTACCGGAGCCCGGATCACTGACCTGGTGCCCGTAGACACAGTGATCATTTCAGACATTATAAATGTATGCACGTGGGAAATGCAGTTTAAACTGTACGTTTGTATGGAAACTTGAGCCTTCTGGATACCCTTAATTGGTTACTAGTATAGAATCTATCCTCGCAGATCTAACCTCGACGATGTGATGAAATACCATTGATCCTTTAGTGATTATAATGCTATTTATTTAAGCTAAGCTTCACACGAAAACAAAAATTATCATCATCATATCACCCGAAAGACGTCCACTTCTGGACAAAGGCCTACCTCCAAGGATTTTCACAACGACTGCTCCTGTGCTGCCCGTATCCAGCGGCTTTCAACTACCTTCGCAACTGGGAGGTCTGCCTACGTTATTTCTTCCAGTGCACGGGTGCCATTCGAGAACTTTTTTTATTCACAATTGGTAAGCCCTTGGCATCATTTCACCTGACGATGATGCCAAAGATGGAAGCGGGCTTACCAAGATTCCCCAACGCAATGGGGATCTGGCTGTCTTATCTTCAAGCCGGAACACATCAATATTGTTAACAGTGATGTTTGGCGGCAAGACTTTGATAAGATGGTGATAGCCAGCCAGGCGGGCTATGAAAATGCCCTACCACCAACCAAACCGAGTCTTACAAAGTTGAACCCGTCGGGAATCGAACTCGCGACCTCCTGGTGTGAAGCGAATGGACTAACCATTACACCACGGAGGCGGTTAAAAAACTTAGCCCCAATGGCTCTCTGTTCTACGACTCATGTGCCCCGCTCACTGCCACTTAAGTTTAGCGACTCTGTGAGCTATGTCCGTTACCCTGGTTCTCCAACGGAACTCCTCATTTCTGATTCGATCGCGTAGGGAAACTCCGAGCATAGCCCAATGAAAACTTAAAGGTAACAAAATGACTTTGCAGGGATGACGGCGTGTTAGTGTACAATTGCTGCACCGGCCAGCAGAACCCCATCACGTGGCAGCGCTTCGTCAAGACCAGCTTCAAGTACATGCGGAAACATCCCTTCAGTGAGTTTTTACAGGATGTAACATAAAGGTGTGGTGATACTTTAAGGTGGGCTTGTACCCATCAAACTGGACAACTTTCTCCGTGGAACCCATAGTCAAATCGCAAAAAAAAATTTGGCTCTCCCATACTAACTCCATCAGCTGATCAGCCAACTTAGTATGGGAAGTTCAAATATTTTTTTGCGATTTGACTATGGGTTCCTTCGAGAAAGTTGTTCAGTTTGATGGGTGCAAGCCCACTTTAAAGTATCACCACACCTTTATGTTACACCCTGTATATTGCTTTTTATTGGTTTGTTATAAGAAGATACTGTAGTATTTATTATTAGTTATTTCTCCCCAAGATATTTTAGGTATGGCTCTGATTATTTATTTCATTTATTTATTTTATTGTTTATTGTACACAGTAAATAAGAAATACCTACTGTAGGCTACCTAAATTATATTATGCAGGTACATACATTGTACATTCTTTATTAAATAAATATATTAAATACTGTCCTCGATAAAAATAATATCGTGTAGTGGAAACGCGCAACGTCCTTCCCAGTGACACAGGCTACCTGCCTGCCAAATTTAATCCAGATTGGTTGAGGTGTTGAAGTGTGAAAAGGTAACAAACAAAAAAACAAACACATTTTCACATTTATAGTAATATTAGTAAGGATAAGTAAGGATACACTGAAATCAAATGGAGAAAAATAACTTCCACTTTTTTTCTTACAACTGGTATGCCCTTGGCATCATCTCACCTTATGGTAAGTAACGATGATGCCGAAATTGGAAGCGGGCTTACCAAGATTCTCCAACGCAATGGAGAACTGGCTATCTTATCTTCAAGCCGGAACACATCAATTTTGTTAACACTGATGTTTGGCGGCTAGATTTGGATAAGATGGTGGTAGCTATCTAGGCGGGCTTAGAAAATACCCTACCGCCAACCCAACCGAGTCTTACAAGTTGAAGTCTTAGAGTCTTACACCGGAAATCGAACCCGCGACCTCCTGGTGTGAAGCGAATGGAATAACCCTTACGCCATAGAGGCGGTTGAAACTTCAGCGTTTATTCATGAATGTACTCTATCGCTTTTCTCGAAGAACTCAAATGTAAAAAAATCGGTCAAGTGCGAGTCGGACTTGCGAACCGAGGGTTTCGTACCACCACACCTCTCCACTCAATAATACCTTCTCAATTCAAACAAAAGGATATCAACGGGATAGAAAAAAAATGTTTTATCTACACTCATGTCGTAAATCCTTCATTTACTTATCAGAAACGCTAAGCAAATGATATACCTTTCGATGGAGCCGTGACTAAGGATCCATACAAATTTCATTTCGTTATCGCAAAGTTGTAACAAAATGAAGTTTTTTTTTTTTTAATTTTTACGCAGATGCTTGCTATTTGAGCACACTAGCGTGTTTCGGAACGCAACCTTGGCGGCGCGCATGCGCGGTGCGATATTACTGCAAATTTATTTTCGCGCTATTAACGTTTGTATTTTTCCGCAGTTTGTATAATATGTAATTCGATATTCGTTGTAATAAGTAAGTCGTTATTACAAGTTTTTTTACTAAAAACCCAGTAAAATGTCTGAAACTGATAGTGATATAGACGAAAATTTGACACCCCCGGATATTCTTGAAACAGCAACTTAAATAACCTTTAATAATTGTACCATACAAAATGTCAATAATTATTACAATAAACAATGATTACTTTATTTTGTCTTTAATTTAAATTTGTTGTATGAGTGTAGATAAACTATTGTATGCAACTGTACATAATTAGTATTTAAAACTCGTGTATACTTTTATGAAACTCGCTGCGCTCGTTTCATAAACCACACTCGTGTTAAATACCCCTCATTATGCAACAGTTGCATAAATAGCTATTTTTTTCATTTAATACGGTATAACTTTTTATCAACTGTTAAAAACGAAAGTTTGTTTTGCAATTCGCGTCACTGAGTCTTTAACACTGAGTCTTTAACAAACTAATTTGCCGTTTTTAATAAATCGTCATATCAGCTCATATACGTCCGCACCGAGGGGCTCGAGCCTACCCTGAATTAGGGCGATCAGGCCTTAGTCGATCACGCGGGCCCAATGCGGGTTGGTCGACTTCACACACAACCTGCGAGTTTCTTCGCAGACGTGTGCAGGTTTCCTCACGATGTTTTCTTTCACCGTTAAAGCAATTGGTAAGTATATGTACGTAAGTTTTTGAAAAACTCATTGGTACATTGGCCGTCCAGATTTGAACCCGGTACCTCTGGTTAGAAGAACCGAGTCGTTACTGGTTGAGCCACCGACGCTTTTTTGTAAATTAAATTTTAAATATAAAATTTAAAATTGTTTAATATTTCAAATGAGCAAGTGTTTTTGCTGTTCTAGAAGAAATGCTATTTATTGACTCGTGTTTTTTTATTTAATTTTTATACGGTAACATAGCCTATTCAGACTCCTTACACTTGGCCTGTTTTTTTTTAATCTGTAAGACAAGTCCACACCAAGTTTCACGTTTGTGGGTATGACAGTTTTTATGATAGAGGAAAAACAAAAAAAAGAAGCTTATTTATTTAAGTACACGTTTCTTGTATGGGAAACGTTCCTTAATTTTTCACTTTTTAACCGACTTAAAAAAAGGAGGAGGTTTCTCAATTGGAAAGTATATTATACTTATATATTTTTTTATGTGTGTTCGCGGATAACTTCGTCGTTTATGAACCGATTTTTATGATTATTTTTTGTTGGAAAGGAGATATCCCAAGGGTGGTATACCATGATAAGGAAACCCTAATTCTGTGATGGCATCCCAGAGAAATCGAGGGGAACCTTAGTTTCTTGTTTGAAGTCGTTTTTTTTGTTCAAATTATTTTAATTAATTGTTAGGAAATCTTTATATGCAAAATATTCTGTCAAAATCTCTGCCCGCTACATATCACGTTTCAAATGATACAACCTTTTAAATGTTGGAACAGACGGACGGACGGACGGTTGCCTGGTATGGAACCCTAAAAAAAACTTATCATTTCCTTAAAATGTCCTATTGATGTGTTTCGCAGATGAAGTGGTGTGGTATCCTGGGGGAGACATCACCAACAACCGCGTGAAGCACGCCATCCTCACGCTATTGCAGCACCGAGCTCCAGCGTACGTGATGGACCTAATAGCCACTGCCACGGGAAAAAAGCCCATGTGAGCCCACTCTTGCATCATATCAGCTCATATAACTTCCCCACCGAGGGACTCGAGCCTACCCTGAATACGGATCGGACTGCATCAAAAATAAAATCTAAAATATGATTTCCTAAATTGCTCTTCTCTTGAAGTTTCAAAACACCTTACTTGTTTTGTTTTTCCATCACGTCTTCAATTTTTAATTGATCAAATTCACAAAATAAGTTCGTCAATGACGCTGAAAACCTATGACGTCACTTGTGGGTATTTCAAACATTTTTAGAACAAAATTTCGTTTTTGACAGATCATAAAAAGTAACTCAAATGACTAGCAGTTCGATCCCCTATTAGGGCGACCGGGCCCTAGTCAGTGCGGGTTGGTCGACTTCAGATACAACCTCGAGTTTCTTCGCAGGCGTGTCCAGGTTTCCTCACGATACCATTATTGCAAATTGTAGATAATCGCATGCACTGACATCGTCTGTTTATACACAGTTGATAAGCCCCTGGTATCATCACACCACATGGTATGTTTCAATGATGCCGAAGGTGGAAATGGGCTTACCAAGATTCCCCTAAAGCATTGGGAACTCGCCACCTTATAACACATAAGTAAATTTAACCGCCTCCGTGGCGCAATAGCTAAGTACATTAGCTTCACATCACCGGGAATCGAACCCGCTACCTCCTGATGTGAAGCAAATGGACTTAACCATTACGCCACGTAGGCGGTTATTGTTATACTTCAAGTTTTCATTTTTTCTAATCATCAATATCAAAAAATACGTACATAAATGACGCCGTAAAACTATGACGACACTTCTAGTTTTTTTCGAACATATTTTAGACAACATAAAATAACTCTATTCATAGTTTCATATTCATCGTAACAGCCGAAAGACGTCCATTGCTGGACAAAGGCTTCCCCAATGATTTTCACGACAACCGGTTCTGCGCTGCCCACATCCAATGGCTTCCCGCGACCTTCACCAGGTCATCCGTCCACCGAGTGAAAGGCCAACCTACGCTACGTTTTCCGGTGCGCGGTCGCGACTCTAGAACTTTACTGCCCCAACGGCCATTGTTTTACAAGCTATGTGCCCTGTCCACTGCCACTTAAGTTTAATAATTCTGAGAGCTATGTCGGTTACTTTAGTTCTCCTGCGGATCCGAGCATAGCACGCTCCATTGCCCTTTGGGTGACCTTGAGCCTTCTTATGAGGCCCATAGCAAGCGACCATGTCTCAGTTCCGTATGTTATCTATCACTGGCAACACACACTGGTCGAACACCTTGATTTTAAGACACTGCGGTATCTGGGTCGTAAAGATACTGTTTCGCAATGTCATATATTAGGCAAAAATTAGGTGACACATCGGTAGCTTAATAAATAGGTAAGTCTACAAAAGAAGAAGTTCCAAAAACTAAATTAAAATAATAATATAGAACTCATAGAATGTTTTTCGAGTTATTCAAGTTTTACAATCGGGGGTGGTATTTTTTTCAATTTTGTAGTTATTATAATTGGCGCAAGCGGGCGCAATGAGAAGCTAAAAAAAAACAAGGCTATGGTTATTTTAGCTTAGTGTTCTTTAGGGCTCCATCAAATAGTATTTAGTGTTGCAAAAGAGCGCCGTCGATAAAAAAGTTTGAGAACCGCTGGACTAGACCAGGTACTTTTTTAGGGTTCCATACCTCAGTACGTAAAAACGAATCCCTTATAGGATCACTCGTGTGTCTGTCTGTCCGTCAGTCTGTCACAGCCAATTTGCTCGGAAACTACTAGTAGTTTAGTTGGTCTAGACCGGTTGAGTTGAAATTGGTACACATAATATGTAAGTCGGTGACTCAAAGATGGACATGTAACGTAAATAAATGAATTTTAAACATCGGGGTCACTTTTGGGGGTAAATTTGAAAGTAAAAACAAGTTTTTTTAAATATACTTACACTTTTTGACATATCACATGAAAAGGCTTATTTTGAGAATTTCAAATATTTTTTTTTATAATTTTAAGATAAACAGTTTTGAAGTTATTTAACACAATAGGCGAAAATTTACCATTCTTTCTCTCCCCCTTTAAAATGGCTTTAAATCTTGAAAAAATCACAGTATATGAGGTTGAATGCATAGATTACAGGAAAATCTATGAGAATATCTAGAGTCCTTCCGTTCCCACAGAAAAAATATAATTCCTAAAATCCAAAATAAATAGATCCTTATTTACCTAGAGCAAAGTTTGTAGTGAGAGGTCTTATTCTGTTGGTAGTTAAAGTTTTGTTGCGGAACCCTGTTTGTGTGACCCCGAGTCGCACCTGGCCAGTTTTTTTAGTTTTAAGTAAACACTATCGGCAAGTATACCAAGAAATGCTGTGTTTACATAGGTCCCTATATAACAGTGAAAAAATCAAGCTTCTGAGTCAAAGCAATAATAAGATACAGCCATTTAATGGCCATTTTCGTCCATATCTTGAAAACTACTGAACCAATTTTGATGAATCTTAAACTGTTCCCTAAGTTTAAGTAAATATAAGCCAATAAAAAACTTTTTTTTTCTTCAATATAAGTATGCAAGTCTAACTAATGCTCCTAAATTCCAGGATGATAAGAGTACAAAACAAGCTGGAGAAAGCCGCTGGCTGCCTCGAGTACTTCACGACACGCCAGTGGGCGTTCTCCGACGACAACGTGCAGGCACTCTGCGCGGCACTCTCGCCGGAAGACCGGAAGATCTTCGACTTCAACGTGAAGAATATCGACTGGGACGCGTACATCGAGTCGTACGTGCTGGGGATAAGGAGGTTTCTCTTCAAGGAGAGTCCGGAAACGTTGCCTAAGTCGAGGAAGGTGTTGGGGAGGTGGGTTTATTACTTTTTTTTTTAGATTTACATCATCAGAGCGTCGGTGGTGTAACGGCTAGGGCCGCCGCCTCCTGTCTGGGAGGTCGTGGTTCGAATCCCGCCACGTGCCAATGTGATTTCGAATTTCGATTTAATATGTACGTTTATCCGACGCTCTTACGGTGAAGGAAAACATCGTGAGGAAACCTGCACACGCCTGCGAAGAAACTCGCAGGTTGTGTGTGAAGTGGGCTGGCGTGGTCGACTAAGGTCATTCAGGGTAGGCTCGAGCCCCTCGGTGGGGACGTATATGAGCTGAAATGATGATGATAGATTTACATCCCTTGCTTTCAAAAACCGGTCATACTGGTATCAACGGGCTTAGTCGAAGTGGACAATTGGTAATAGTTGAAACGATGGGTTGATCTATTATTATTAATGAAGTAAAAAATTATTTAAGCGCGTTGGGCATTTTTTTAAATTTGCGACACCGTTACCGTAACTCTGCATTTTACAATCTGCGTACAGAATTTTACAATTTGCCTGACCGTTTATATACGGACGAATTATTACAATTTGCGTGGCTCGGCATTTTAAAATCTGCGTACAGAATTTTACATGTTGCCTGACCATTTGTAAAATGACTAATCATACATTCGCCTGTTCATTTTACAATCGGCGTACAGCATTTAACATGATGCCTGACCGTTTATATACGGACGAATTATACAATTTGCCTGACCATATGTAAAATGACTGAGCATACTATTTGCCTGCCACATCCGTACTGTATGTTAGTACTAATATGTATACTTTGGTAGGGTTACCTGGCTTAGTGCTCTTGTATTTAATATGGCCTTGATTTTAAGATTACAGGCCAAGTTTGCAATTCTTTTTTTTGATATTTGAAGTTTTACATTTAGACACGATTCTATCAGAACAGACAATGACGTCAAAATGTATGGAAAAGACTGAAATATGCAGGATGTAACATAAAGGTGTGGTGATACTTTGTTCTTCAACTTTGCTGAAATCACATTTTTTTTTCGTACATATCGGTCAGCTGAACAGTTTATGAAAAATACAATAAAAATTTCACGATTTCAGTAAAGTTGCAGAACAAAAGTTGCTCAGTTCGATGAGTACAAGCCCACCAGTATCACCTCATCTTTATGTTACACCCTGTATAATGTTACAGATGTTTTATCTCACGAGCGCGGGTTAGCCATACTTGTGTGTGTAATGCGTATCGACACTCGCTATTGTGAGTTTATAAGTTGCGTCTATTGTGTGCGCTATTGTAAAGCTCCCGAGCTTACGCACGCAAAGACAATATTATGCACACACACAAGTATGGCCAACCCGCGCTCGTGAGATAAAACATCTGTAACAATGGTTTTAGTTCAAACTGGACCACACGTGCCTTCACACATATAAATCTGATGGGCCAGCGTATTTATAGGGGTGGGGTGATTAAAATTGGTGGGGTTTGAGGAATGTCCTAGAGTCAAGAGGTTGAAAAGACTCGTTAACGGCCCTGGGGCACTATGTACACTTACTAATTAGTGAGGTCATTAGAGCCTAGAGTCTGTCTACTCTGTGGGTCTAGACTCTATAACTAAATTATATGTATTAGTACTAACATACGTATGACACTCCCTGCAGATTTCTAGATTGCGACCTCACCTTCTCGTTACCCAGATTGGTTACAGTTTGCTTCTCGAACGTACAGGATTTCGCCGTAGTTTTGTTTGCTCCGTCATTTGTTTTTAGAAATGTCATTTCACGACCTTTGTATTGGGGTGTGGCTATAACGTTGAGGAGGGTTACATTCGATGTAATAGACTAACAGCACGGGTGTCTTGGATGGGGCACCCGACTCAAGTCTCACATCAATCACGTCTCGTGACGTCATCATGCCCCACCCAAACCCCTCTACCAGCGCAAGAGTACTAGAACCATAGTAAAAGGAAACAGTTAGGTTATCTTCATACAATGGTACATCACGCGGTTTGTATGTGTGCGCATCTCAGTAGGCACGCACGCACACTATAATAAGAATATTGCAGTAGTCTTAAATCTATCTTAAACACAGATCTACTACAAATAGATTAGTAAAAAAGAAATTGTTAGAAAAAGATGGATAGTTATTACGTTATGTGGCATGTGTGCGAACAAGATAGTGATTTTTTTTTGTCCTTATCGGCATGAACACTTTTTTGCTGGCTAATTGTCAAAATCTGACAGTTTCTTAGCCAAACAATGTTTCTTTCAATGTTGCCAAACATCAAACTTGTTTCAAAATCATCAAAATGTTTGTAGGTTTCTATGTGACCCCATATTTTAAAGAGGTAGGGTAAGCCGTAGTTATCTTGCCAAATCATTGGCCCTTTGAGTTTAAAATGTATTTATTAAGAAATGCCTTCGAGTAGAAGGTACAAAAAAATATTTTTATTTTTATTAATTGACAACACTATAAAGTGTAATTGGTACTTTTTAAACATGACAGCTGGCAACACTTGAAAAAAAATATTTTCCAACAACTGACGCGACGGGTGTGTTTTGTTACGGAAATTATAAGAAGTAAGTAACTTTCACACTGTTATTTACCTGTTTTCTTGTTATTCAAATTGTAAGATTTATATTCCAATTTGTTAGTCACAGTTTTAATTAACTTTTCGTATCGTAATTCATAGAAAAAGACTCAACATAACCTAAAAATGGGTAGGCTAAGGTTAGTACCTATGGCTTTTATGTAAGTTTAATTGATTGGCCCCTGTGCTAATAATAGTCATTTAAACTCAATGTTAATCTCCTTATTTTAAGTTTTTATTAGATGCTATTGACAACTCCTTTTTAAATACTTTTAATCAAAATGTTCTAGAATAGCAGTAACTAAATTTTGGCAGGGCTAATCATTATACTTTTATCTATGCCAATCTTTGTACAAGTATATTTTAAATACGTAGTGATGTATTTTGGTTTTATTATTACGTACCTAACCTGTAATACCTACTTAACTATTGTCGACGACGACTACCTGCTCGACATCTGCCAAAATTTGCTCGGCACATCACTATCGTCAAACTTAATTAATATGTACAGTGATTGGCCTTCACATGGTATAAAAATTGGCAGTGCTTATAAACACAAAGTATAATGATTGACATGCCAATCATTATACATTTGGTATGCCAATGTATATACACCAATGGCCAATGATTATACTTTCGTCCCCATTTTTAATAAGTTGCATTAAAGTTCTAAATGGGTTGCAAAATATAATTAAGGTTGTGATTTATTCAAGTTCTCAGTTTTGTAAGGAATAACTTGACAGCAGAAGTTTTATGATTTAGCACTTTATTTAAGAAGAAAAAAAGTTTAAAGTCAATGTAAAAGGGCTAATCATTGTACTGTTTACCCTATATTGAAAAATAAAGCTGTACAAATGTTTTTCGAAAGCATTACTTAAATTTCATCAGATCTACTTCAAAGGCGCTAGGTCGCGCTAATTACATTAAAATTTACCCTGACTTAATGGAAATAATATGGAGGTGGCAACACATACGGTTAAAGCGAGAGGCAATGTAGTGGCCACGCGATATAGAAATCTATTTGTAGTAGATCTGTGATGTTAAATCATTGTTATTATTGTAGTGTGCGTGCGTGCCTGCTGACGTGCACACATTCAATCCGCGCGATGTACCATGTATAAAGATAACCTACTAATTATTTCTTTTTACTATCGTTAGGGGTTTGAAAGTTATTGGCATACTGAGGATTTGCCATTTTGATTTTTTTTCAAAATGGCGTCGCACAATCTAACCTGTGTTTTTGGATAGAGGACCTATAGAAGAACAAAACATGTCATATAATATTTTGGCCTAAAGTGTCACGTTTCTGAGATAATATAGAAGTTAAAAATAATCAAAACTATTATGGAATATATATATTCAATTATCTCCGTAACGTGACGTTTTAGAACACTATGTTAAATGTCATTTTTTGTTTGTCTGTATGTCCCCTATCCAAATATATAGGTCTCAATGTGCGACGTCACTTTGAAAAAAATAATAATATGGCGGACTCCAGTATGCCAGTCTCCATACAAAAATTTTCAAACCCCTTTGTGCAACTAATGGAATCAATACTTTTAACTTTAGCTTTGCGTTTTTACTTATCTCAACATTGCCTAGGGATGTTTTAAGATTTTTTTCTACAAGTTTTTTGAAGTGAAAACTCCTTTAAGCGCGTTGGGCACCTTACCAGGATAGCTGGCAGGGTCAAAACTCATGAAACTGTATTTGAGATTAACCATTGAATTCGCGACACTGTAATATAATCTGTCGATTACATGTCAGGAAAATTTGCAGGGTCAAAATTTATAAAACTGTAAAAAGTTTTCACGTCTTTCGGCACTCCCGCAGTGGTTAGGTTTTTGAAAAGACGTGCAGTATAGGTATAGACTTTTTCAAGATGGGCAAGTGCTGTATTTTCGAGTACCTTCTCAGTTCTTATAAACATGGGTTCCACTAACCTCATACAATCTTTGCCATCCCTCTATGTCAATATAAAAACTCAATTTTCATTGTCCGTGCGTTTTTACAAAAACCACTTAAAACGAAATTAATTTATAAGAATTAACAGGGCAAATATAGCACTTACTCATCTTGAAAGTTTCTACACTACACATGTCCTAAGTAATTTTCTATGACTCTTCAAAAAACTATGTTTTGTGTGTAAAGATCAAAAATATCCCTAGACAAAGTGGACGTATTTTTGGTTCAGCTTCCAGGAAGAGACCCGTGTCTTTGTTGGTGAGATGCTATGAATTTCGTTTGAGAAATTGATACCTATAGGTAATATTTTAGAAACTTCTAAAAATTCTCTAATACAATATGCGGAACTACACTCATCATCGTCATCATCATTCATATCTGTCAAAAGACGTCCACTGCAGGACAAGGACATCACCGAATGATTTCCACGACGACCGGTCGTCCGCTGCTCGCATCCAGCGGCTTCCGCGACTTTCACCACGTCGTCGGTCAACTACGCTACGTCTTCCGTTGCACAGTCGCAACTAGAGAACTGTATTGCCCCACCGGCCATCTGTTCTACGAGCTGTGTGCCCCGCCCACTGCCACCTTAAGTTTAGTGATTCTGTAAGCTATTTCGATTACCTTGGTTCTCCTACGGCTCTTCTTATTTCTGATTCAATCGAAACTCCGAGCATAGCACGCTCCATCACCTTTTGGGTGACCTTAAGCCTTCTTATGACGCCCAAAGGCCATCAACTGCACTACATACAAGAAAACTTCCTTTTTTTTCAGGTTACACATAGTTCACATCGTTACGCAGTTGGCAACTGTACTGCTCCTTTGGCGATTCTTGTTCTCTCGCTCGAACGCTCTACGCAGTCTCTGGCGGCACATAGTGGAGTTCTTGACGCGGGCCGCGCGTTTACTGGCCATAGCCTGATAGCGCCATAACGCCAATCTGCTCGGTTAACAGCGCCCTCACTGCGTACAGCAAAGCTTCCATTAAAAAGACCTTTGTTTTTCACTCGCTCACGCCGCTCCAATGTGATCGCCAGGCGTCTTCAGACACCAATAAAGGTATCAAGAATTTTCTCCTTAGTAAGAAACGGCAATTAGATATGTTTAGGGATACTTTATCACTTCAATTAATGAGGCTTTCCATGCTGTTGTTTGCTTCCTTCGACGACGTGCAATTCAAGTGAAAGATACTTGAAGATTTTTTATTTTGTATTGCACGATGTTGTTTTGTCACTTTCGAAGCACTAAGCTGAGATAGTGTTAAGTGTTACGATTTGTTACGGTAACAGTTTGTTCCAAACAAGTTTTATACTCATGTATTTAATAAAACAGCTCAATGAATTATTGAAAAATGGTAAAGTTCAAAACTCTGTTATCGTATAGTAATAAATTGTACAATAGATGTAACGCTGAAGTAACTAATTAAACATGTTGTGTTTATTTTCCCTTGATACAAAGAAAATACTGATTTAAATATTTGATATCATAGTCGGGATCGATTATCATCAAATGTCTTTAGACCAATGATGCGTTTTATTTAAGGCCTTATGTAAGTACATCGATGTAAACTAAAAAATATCGTTACTATTCTCAAATATTATTTCATAACATAGATAAAGCATTGTATTTATTATGAAAAAAGACAGCAACTTTTCAACTGGCTTTTATATGTAGATGACAACGCTTGGGAGCAAAATGTGCAAAACGCAATATTTACAAAACGCAAAATTAACAAAATATTAAAAAAAACGCCAAATGAGCACAAAACGCAAGATTTGCAAGAAAACACACATCTACACAAGCTGCTAAAGTTTTCAAAAAGCCGGCTGTGCGAGTCGAAAACGCGCTCCAAGGGTTCCGAACCATACACCTTTAAATAAGGAAACATGAAACAATTTAACGAGGACGATTCATTTCCTTTCGTGAAATTTCCTAGCATTTGGTTTAAGTTACAATTGCCATAACTCGGAAACTTTTGATCCTGGACTACTAACTAGTTTCAAAAGAAAATGATAGGTCTAAACGTGGTCCAACGCAATTGGGAGCTGGTTATCCTATCTTCAAGCCGAAATACATCAATGCTGTTAACATTGATGTTTGATGGTGGAAGCTAGCCAGGTGGGCTTAGAAAATACTCTTCCACCAACCAAACCGAGTCTTACAAGGTACTGCGACCTCCTGATGTGAAACTAATGGAATGAAGTCCTTAATGGTTAACGTTACGCCACAGAGGCGGTTAAAACAGTCCTCAAAATTAAAATTTTGGTACTATAATAGTTGTTGTTGGTAATATTAATTAGAGAATTGCAAGTTTCGACTATTTACGCACATAACATAAGCTGCCATAATTTTCATTAAAGTCATAAAACGCGAGATAGGTATTTTCTATGTATCAAGATACATACCGTGTTTTCTTATTGACTTTAATTCCTAAACACGGTATTGTTAACAGACTGTGTTAGTTAAATGATCTGTTATACTTTCAAAGCTAAGTTTTAAAGATTTAAATATTGAAAATAACATTCTTATGAGTGTGGGTCTCGGCTTCTGCAGGAAAAACCAAAATGAGATGATTTTCCATTTTTTCTGTTAAAATATCATTTGTCTTATTACAAATTTAATTGATACTTTCAAAGCTGTTTTAAAGATATTAAATATTGAAAATAACATTCTTATGAGAGTAGGTCTAGGCTTCTGCAGGAAAAACCAAGATGAGATTATTTTCCATTTTTCTGTTAAAATATTATTTGTCTTATTACAACTTTAATTTATACTTTCAAAGCTAAGTTTTAAAGATATTAAATATTGAAATTAACATTCTTATGAGTGTAGGTTTTGCTTCTGCAGGAAAAACCAAGATGAGATTATTTTCAATTTTACTGTTAAAATATCGTTTGTCTTATTACAAATTTTGGAATTCAAACATTGCTAGAATAGTATTAGGTATAAATATACATTATAATTTTGCAAACCATTAGCCTAAATGTATCCTTTGAGTTAAAGTTTTGGTGTGTACTTTTTTACGAAAAAACTGCATTGATGTTGATTAGAGTTGGAAGCTCAAATTAAGTACCTACGTTACTTTAATAGCTTAATAGTAAAGCTAGTACCAACTTACAATTGAAGCATTAATTATAACAGGTTTACAAAAAACAGCAGATAAGTACTGTAAAGGAAAAAGAAAACGCAAAAGTAGAAAACACTCTGAAGATGTGGTTTTGTTAGGATTTAAAAAAAAACAATTTGTCAGTAAACGATAAAATGATAAAATAGCTTTTGTTTAGCTGAGATTGGCGCGTAACAAGAAATAATAAAATGTAGCAACTATGAAAAGAGGTGTAATGTACTGAAATTGCAACATTCATTAAATAGTTTCGGCGCAAAAATAATATTTCTTCTAAGGAAAAGCCGAAACGAATGTGTGCGACAGGACCAAAGTGTTGTTGTTATAATATTTTATCAACTTATTGATATTATGTGTGTATTGAGCACTGAATTTTGTAAAGACTTAACAACACATTGCAAGTAAATTTTCCTCTTGGATGCTCTTTTCTGTAAAAGTTTAATAACATAGCTTTATGTCTATAAAATTGGCATCAACAGAATGAACTTTTTTTAAATATTTAAATGTTTATCTTGATAATTATGCACAAGAATCCAAAAATAGAGTGAATTTGATTAAGTTAGGTTACAAAAAATGAAAGATAGATGATCCAGTCAAGTTGGAATGTTATCACATCAAATTTTTCAGCATCTTGCTCAAATTCTTACTTAAATGAATATGTTTAGAAAGATTGGCTTTGGAAACCTAGCTATGTGCCGAAGTTTTGATAACCCTTGCTAGAAAATGTATCAATTTAGGTAAATTTGACGTCTCATACACTTTCAGCTTCGCTCAGTGAATAAATTTTGTCCACATAAACTAACTAAAAATAATAATGTAGTTTATCTCAATAGCGAAAATAAACTTAAATATTAAAGTAGTAAAACTTAAGCATAACATTTATTTAAGCGAGAAGCGAATATGAAAGTGTGTGTGTAAATTAGAAGTAATGATAGTTGAGTATTGCGGATGATTTATCAAAGAAATACAACGTGGAGACTAAAAGATACCTAATAGATTTGTTAGATAGAACCGAGGGAATGGTGTTTGACGAATTCTGAATGAATTTATATTTCTTTTCAATTCATTGCAAATTTTATACTCCTCACCTAAAATATATAAATGTGTTCCAGAGAGTCATGACGCTTCCTTGTAGTTGTTATTTAAATGTAGTTAAGGACTTAATATTTAATTGAAATTATTCTGAAAGACTCAAATTTATATTTTTTTTGCCGTGAAGGTTAGAGGCCGAATGACACTTAAAATTCTAACAATAAAGATTGTACTGATAGCATTGACGGTATATATATAATGGCGACTTTATGGTACCTAAAATACCAGACAGTATACAATGATTATAAATGCTATTCTTGAAATTATGTAGTTTGAAAGTCCAATATCAAATAAAGGTTTTAATTAAGCATGTTGCTCTCCTAAATACTTATTCTACGCTCGCTGATCCTTATTTTCACGAGCTATACTTAAAACTATATCTGATCTATAAAAGCTGTTCTTTCTTTAGCAAAACTTATTGGTAGTTAATCTGTGTAAGTTCTACTTGTTAAGTAATGCCTAAGTTTTTACGAAATGTTATTTAAGTGTTAGCATTTTCCCCTTGTGTATTGTAAGTCTACAGGGCTTATTTAATGCTCTAAGGATTCGTTTCACTGTACGCAGGTAGTTCAAAATTATTGTTTTTGAGGGGAAGTTTATATTTTTATTGCTTTCACAATATTGTCATAGACTCCTCTTGATCACTTCTTGATCACGATTGAACTCATGTCATCTCATGCAGACTTAAAATCTTCCACTAATATAACAGCTATGGACCGGCCTTATCCATACATTAATCTCATAAAAATCTTATAAAAAAATGAGTCAAATCATCATGAACTTTTTTTTAATAGTATTTTAGAAAATATAATTAACATTGTATTACAAAACGTTTGCATACGAATGAAAAGTGATGCGTAAACTTTTATTCGTATGATTTACTGAGCATACGAGCGTGTGACCTCTTGGACTCCGAAAGACCGACTGAGACGAAATCAGTAAATGCACACATTCTATAGCCATCAAAACCGTTGTTCGCGTGGCCCGGTCCATACCTGTTGATAGGTCGAA
The DNA here is from genome assembly GCA_947284805.1 of Coleophora flavipennella. Classification (NCBI taxonomy): domain Eukaryota; kingdom Metazoa; phylum Arthropoda; class Insecta; order Lepidoptera; family Coleophoridae; genus Coleophora; species Coleophora flavipennella. The sequence continues at coordinate 5,883,004 of OX369253.1, forward strand.
GCTTAAAATCGATATTTTTTTTTATCAGTTACCTAAGCAGGTGACTGCTTGAACGACGAAGGACTAAACTACTGAAAAGCTTTTTTCAAGTAACGTTTTTTTCTATAAATCGGTCAACCCATAGCCTCAGATCAAACGAAAGTTCAGATAGAATGTTGCGAACTGTCAAGTTGAAACCACTTATTGAAACATGTATGCAGTAGAACAGATGGCCGTTGGCGCAGTAAAGTTCTCTAATGGCGACCGCGTACCGGAAAACGTAGCGTAGACAGGCTTCGCACTCGGTGGACCGATGACCTCGTGAAGGTCGAGGGAAGCCGCTGGATGCGGACAGCGCAGAACCGGTCGCCTTTGTCCAGTAGTGGACGTCTTCGGGTGATATGATGATGATTATGATGCAGTATCGGCGTGTTATGTGTGTGTGCATGTCTTCGTCGACGTCTTAGCAAATATTATCGAGTATTTTGGAGTTGTTTTGATGTCCATGTGTGCGTGTACAGTGTACGTATATTTTTGGAGTGATTTTGATTGGCTTCACATTGAACGTTCATTGAACTTATGTGAGGTTCATTGAACTTACGTGAGGTTCATTGATCTTACATGAGGTTCATTGATCTTACATGAGGTTCATTGAACTTAAGTGAGGTTCATTGATCTTACGTGAGGTTCATTGATCTTACGTGAGGTTCTTTGATCTTACGTGAGGTTCATTGATCTTACGTGAGGTTCTGTCTGAACTTTTAGTTGATCTGAGCCCATAGCCAACTTTGATGGAGTCTATTTTTTTTTGCGATTTCAACTGTACACGCACAGTGTACAGTGTACGTATATTTTTGGAGTGATTTTGATTGGCTTCACATTGAACGTTCATTGAACTTATGTGAGGTTCATTGAACTTACGTGAGGTTCATTGATCTTACATGAGGTTCATTGAACTTAAGTGAGGTTCATTGATCTTACGTGAGGTTCATTGATCTTACGTGAGGTTCATTGATCTTACGTGAGGTTCATTGATCTTACGTGAGGTTCTGTCTGAACTTTTAGTTGATCTGAGCCCATAGCCAACTTTGATGGAGTCTAATTTTTTTGCGATTTTACTACAGGTTTGTCACCTCATTTACCTCCTGAAATTCCTGAACAGTGTGCAGACTTCAACATCATCATCTTATCAGCCGAAGGACGTCCACTGCTGGACATAGGCCTCTCCCAAGGATTTCCATGACGACCGGTTCTGCGCTGCCCGCATCCAGCGGCTTCCCACGACCTTCACCAGGTCATCGGTCAGTGAGCAGACTTATTCAACTTAAAACGGTCGATCAATATGTTTTTATTCGCCCCTGAAAAGCTTTTAAAATCGTCCAATATAATTTTTTTTGAGGTGTTTTTATATTATAAATCATTGTAATGGACATTTAACTCAAGAAAGCAATAATTTTGATATGCCTATGGTTGAAGGACTTCTACTTTGATTCTGTGAGACATAGTACGATCGGTTGGGAACGGATTAAAGAATGTCGGACATTGCGTATTATCTACTTGACCTGTGTCTTTCTTTGATAGTTGTACAGCTTATTGAGACGTTCGCCTATCGGTAGGTGCGTGATGCGAGAGGGGGCGCAACACTTCACACATGCATGTGTAAAGGGGGCGCATCACTTCACTCATGCATGTGTGAAGAAGGCGCAACACTTCACTCACGCATGTGTGAAGGGAGCTCTATACTTCACTCATGCATGTGTGAAGGGGGCGCAACACTTCGCTCATGCATGTGTGAAGGAGGCGCAACACTTTACTATGCTTGTGTGAAGGGGTCGCAACACTTCACACATGCATGTGTGAAGGGGGCGCAACAAATCGCTCGTGCATGTGTGAAGGGGGCGTAACACTTCGCTCATTGTTCAACTACTTTGCTGAAATCGCAAAAAAATAAATTAACTCTTCATACAAATCGAAGACTGATTTCTGATCGAGCAGTTTTGAGCATTTTTGTATGAAAGATCCAATTTTTTTTTGAGATTTGACTATGGGGTCATTGGGGCAAGTTGTTCAGTGTGATATTTTTACAGCCTGTATAGTTCTCGTCACGTAAAAATATCGCTGAGCGACAGTGGAAGAGCTGTGTTTGAGCTCGGGTACAGTCGCGCCCAAAAGTACTTGGCTATTGTTTTTTTAATATTGTAGAATTATAATGGGTACTTCTTAGTACTTTGAAATCTACTAGCGCGACTGTGTAGTTCACTGTCGCTCAGCGGTCTTTTTACGTGACGGGACCTATTTTACATTTATGTACAACATACTACCTACGTCCTACCTTTTCTACCTTCTGCCGCACCGCGCACCTGTGGTACATCTACAAAGATGAGATTGTACTACCAAACCTTGAATCCGTTTCCGATTTCTTCTAGTGTTGAACTATTAATACATACATTTCATAATGTAAGTATTCATAATTATTAGTCTAATTTATGTAAAAAAACGGGTGGGGCTGTGTCGGGGCACACGGCTGTTGGTTTTAACGTGAATACGTCTCGTAACGGGTAATATGTAGTTTCTATATAAAATATTATTATTTATGTATGTCATAATCATAAGAAGTCCTCTGAGTACACATGTTTTGTTTATGATGGCAACTTTTTCATTTAATGGGTTCAGGAAATAAGTCAACTAAACATATAATTACTGTATTATAACTTTATTTATTATTGTTGTATATATAATCGATAGATTTTGACGAGAGCTGACGATTGAAACTTGAATGAACGTCGTAGCTTCACCGAGTCGAAAGTTATACTAAATGGAAATCTCGATACGCAGCAAAATGACCTTCAAAATGGCGGGGCTGCCCCCTCCTCCGCGCGCGATGTGTTACAGTCCTTACTTAGCGTAATAAATTCTTTGATTCTTTAGCTATCAAGTGGTGTAAACTAAATTTGGATGGAGATGATAAGATGATAGATATGTAGCTACAACACTAAACTGTATCCCCCGATTTTGTTATCATTCGTTTTTTTGGATTGCATCCCTATGGAGGTAATTTTAAAGACGTATTCACGTCAAAAGGAAGTTTGTCGATTCCTTAACGGAGTTTGTGAATTAATAAACAAAGGTTTTGTTTGTCGCTTGTAAGTATATTATTATTTTGTACCTATATGTACATTTTGAACAAATGCTTTGTCGTATTATTGTTTTTAGTGAGCTTGTAAAATACTTGTGTTGAATGAATATGTATTTATTATATAATGACGATAGGATATTGTTTATGAAGTGAAAAAGAAAGTTAAAAATGACATGTTTGTACGAAATATTTTAATTGTGTACATAGACATTTAGTTAAACGAAAGTTAAATCCATGTAAAAAATAAAAGTACCTATGTTTCATTTTTGCTGTATATGTAAGTACCTAGACTTGAAATCGTGTAAAATTTTGGTGGTTTTCGAACGATTACCTTACTACAAAATATTTTAAAGAAAAACAATGTGTGTGACATTTGAAGTAAAATTTGTTTACTGAAGTTACTGCAGCTTTGACGGCTCGCGACAAATACTTGTCAAAGGGGTCGCGTCGACGTCGGCGGGCGGCGCGATTGAACTCAACGCGGGCCCTTTGTCGGAGTGTTGTTTGAATGTCGCCGCTGCCGGCTCGCGGCATTCGTCAAAGATGCAGTTAAACGAGTGAAAGAACTGTAATATAATGGATGCGTGCGCCTGACTATTGACGACACCACACCCCTGCCGCACCGGTCCGCAGGAACCCTATATACAGAGAACGCTCGATCTATAAATATGTGGGTATCTGAACAAAATACACCAACGATCTAATCCATTTAATAGAAAAAAAAACCCATAAAAATTAAAAATATTAACCCTCTTTTTTTCGAAGTAGAGTTAAAATGTATCCTAGCACTTTCGGGATCAAGACGAATTTAACGACATCTCGCACTCTTAAATCCATCCAGCTGTTGAGGCTATAAGCTCAGCCAAAGAAACACATAAATACAGCCAGAAATCTCTACCCTCCCTTTTGGGCGTTCGGGAATCTCAACAATGAGTCACTGTCTTAATCGTACCTATTCATTAATATTTCGCAAACAACAAAAACTCGTTCGAAAATCACATTAAAAATTGCTTTAAAAATTTTGTTTGCTTATATATGCCAAAATTTTTAGCAGCATTATTTAAAAATATGTAACTAGGAATGTTAATATTCAGTGCTGGTTGAAAATACGCTCAAAGATTGATAGTCGCAGTTCTGGTTTGGCTAGGTCCTTGATTAAAAATAGAGGATCGGACTGCTAGTCATTTGAGTTACTTTTTATGAACTGTCAAAAACGAAATTTTGTTCTAAAAAAATGTTTGACGTTTGTGTCATTGACGAACTTATTTTGTGAATTTGATCAATTAAAAATTGAAGACGTGATGGAACAATACAAAAAGTAAGGTTTTTTTAAATTTCAATAGGAGAGCAACTTAGGAAATCATATTTCAGAATTTATTTTTGATGCAGTCCGATCCCCTGTTGAATGGAACGTTTGAGAAAAGAAAATCTAAAGATAGCCTATCAAGCGCGTTTTACTAAAGCGACGCCATTAGTCGCTAAAGCGTATTAATCGCCATGCCGCCTCTGGTAGCTGCGCGGTGCGAGAAACAAAGAATAAAAGGTACACTTTACTCACTATCCTTAATTCGGCGGACTAGTTTGAATACTGGATGTACAGAGGCCAGCAAATCAAGCTAGCCACTTTGGACTTTGAACCGTTCTTATGTCGTACGCGTATGAATCAGAATCGCACTACAAGTGTTTAGCTTGATGTGCTGGCCTGTGTGCACAAACGTTGCCACAGTATAACGGTTGACTTTTCAACAGACTTTCAAAAAGGAGGAGCTTCTCAATTCGACTGTATTTTTTTAAATGTTACCTTAGAACTTATGACTGGGTAAACCGATTTTGATTATTCTTTTTTTATTTGAAAGTTAGTGCTTTCCGTGTGCTTCCATATAAATTTTATCAAAATCGGTGTAGTACTTTATTTAAAAATCAACAAAATAAAAAAATAAAATGCAAATTGTACTAAGTTGCGACGGAATTCGCTTTTATAACGTGTTTAGCGCATTCTTTTATGTCATAACTATCTACATATGTATATTGGTGTAAATAAATTGGTGTAGGAGCCGTTACCTGGTTATAGCTTTAAAATTCTCAGAAATAGGCTAAATATAATTATTATCCTTAATTTTATAAGAAAAAGTAGCAATTTTCAAAAGTAGCAGACTTGACCGAAATAAATAAATATCCACATTAACCCCATTACAATAAGGCGCTTTGCACACGACGGGGCGGGGTGGGCCAACGCACATGGAGGCGGCGCAGTCGGCGTGGTCTTTTTGTCCTCCATGTGCGTTGGTAGTCTAGGATTCTTTTTGTGCTATCGTTGGCGGCGTAATTGACCGGCCCGGCCCGCCCCTTCGTGTGCAAAGCGCCTAAATTGCACGCATACCTAGCAGCACTATATCTGTCAAACTAGTTCGCCTAATTCTGGATTCTACAGGGCATCGCCCTAGCTAACTAGCGCTAAATAATTGCGAACTTTTAAACGAAAATTTTAAACGATGAAAATGAAAATTATGTACTGTTAGCACTTCAGTAATCTGTAAATACAGCAAACTATGTTTCATGCAGTTGAAAGATTTAAAAAAAACTACAGTACTTACCTACCTATTAATTTTCATCGTGTAATTTTTTTGTTAAAATAAGTATGTAAGTATGTACTCAGCGAGTAATTATTTCTTTACTGATGGTGATGCTAGGCGGGGGGATGCCCTTAATTCTGCACCTCTAACCCCAGAAACCTTACCTCTCGCACCACGCATCCTTAGGCGACATTTCAGCTAAGAGTTTAAAAAAAAGTAGCACTGAGCAATTAAGCATCATAGTGCTTACCAAGGTGGATTTTGCAATTAATGAATTCATCATCATCACAATTTAAAAGCCGTAAATGAATTATGGACACAATTTTATGCTGCAAACCCTCAGATTTAAAATAATGTAAGAGTAGATATTGTGTTTCATACAACAATCATAACAAAAAGTGGGGTTACGCTTGTTCTATTATACAGGTGTAACAAAATTGGTGTAGGTCCCGTTAACTGGGGGTTGTACTCGTCATACTGAACAACTTTCTCCAAGGAACCCATAGTCTATTCTCAAAAAAATTTGGACTCTCCATACTAAAATGCACAAAATCGGTCGATCAGCTGATTGATTTGTATAAAGAGTAAAAACATTTTTTACGTTTTCAGCAAAGTCGTAGAACAAAAGTTGTTTAGTATGATGAGTACAAGCCCCAGTTAACGGGACCTACACCAATTTTGTTACACTCTGTATACGTAAGCATGACCTCGAATAATGTTTCAACACGTGATAAGTCCTATCCTTCACTGTACTTGAGACAGGTGCATTTGAGACATGACACAGCACATTTCGTAAGTCTGCCAACGCGTGACTGTGAGCAAAACTCTGCTCCCGTCGTGATTGGAGCAGAGTTTTTTTATACCCCGTTTTCAAAGCGCTAACACTAAATCTACATTTTATTTTTGATCTGAGTGCTAACCATAAAGTAGTTCCTCCTACGAGTCTAAGAAAATTGTTCCTTTTCAAATAGCTACCTACCTACTCTGCCTACCTAAGATTTGGTCTATTTGCAACGTTGCACGGTGATACCATCTAGCTAGCAAATAATTTTGTTAACCAAAAGAGCGAGATAGTGATAAAGGTACCTTAAACATGTCGCAGCCAAATGCTTAAATTAGCCATTTAATTAACGGGTTTACCCGCTGATTGAAAATAAAAGCTCCTAAAAACACCGATACTAGAAGAGCCGATGGAATCCTGATTAGTGGGTCTCCTTTAAAAATATTTTTTAAAATATGTACAATGAGCTGCTGTTCTATAATTTACCTACCCCTATTAGTCGAATGCCCGTTTGCACTAAACTGCTAAAAAGCGCCTAAAGACTATTATGTAAGGTCTAAATTGACATTTTTGGTATGAATTTGACGCTTATAAGCATCACCTTAGCAACTTTGGCGATTCTTAAGTGCAAACGGGTATAACGACGACTTTCTTGTTTTAGGGTTTTTTAATTTCCAAATTACACAGAAACGCAGTCGGGTTTTTTAGTTTTTTAAATTGCCGTTTTTTTTTCAATAGCTAAGTTGACCATTGGCTGCGACAAACATACACATTGACCTAGCCAGAAGGAAACGGCGATGGCTCGCAGACAGCCAACGTGTCTCGGTGATAGGATGGTGTAAAATGGTGGTTAATTTATTATTCCATATAATTATATTACAATAAAAAAGAATGTAAAGTTTTGGATGTTTTTTTTAAAAATCCATATATGTTAAGCCAATTACAATCTTTAAACTCACCAATCTAAGTACAGTCGCCATCAGATACTTCGTAGCAGGCGAGGTGTTTCAGTAAATTATTTACACTAGAAGTTGCTATTAATATTTGAACAACTAACTTGACATAAATATCTTAGCAGCGGATTTTTAAATATACAGGGTGGGAAGGAGTATACCGACAGATTTTAACCATGGATTCCTGGTGGTATCATGAGTAAATAATGTTATATCAACATGGGTCTAAAACTGCCTTATTAACTTACTTAATTTCTGGAACAAAAAAATCAACGATAGTAATCCCTTCTGAACGAAACCTTAGTCTAAAGAGTGAAAAAGTAAACTACACACTTCACGAACAACTCCGACAACATACGATAAACGACGAGTGAAGTCAACGTCAGTATAATACTTTGAGGCAACAAACGTCAGATAAGATTAAGAAGAATAAGAAATGTTATTAGGGCGTGTTACCCTTGAGTGTTTTTGAACTTGTGAATTATTTAAAAAATTAATATCTCGAAAATTAGTTTTTACTGGCCCATGTTTATATTACTTTTTTTTTGTCTAAATAGGCATTAGAAACTTTGGTTAAAATCTGTCGGTATACTCATTCCCACCCTGTATACATCACACACAATGACGTAAGGTAAACTTTTTCCTATAATGCTACATATTTAAAAATTCAAAGCTTACAAAGTCACTCGTTTGTTTTACCATTTTACGACCACCCTTGTATCATAAAATTCATGTTTAACTGTTCTCAAATTTCATTTTGAACGGGTAATACTTAACGGTGCCGTTCACTATGCCGCCACTTATTCTTCTTTACACTTTCACAATTTCATCATTTGCCGGTAAACGTATCTTTTCAACCGACTTCAAAAAGGAGGAGGTTCTCAATTCGACTATGTTTTTTTTTGTATGTTTGTTACGTGATATCTCCGCCTATTGTGAACCGATTTTCAAAATTCTTTTTTTATTCGAATGAGTATACTCCCATCCCATTGTCACCAAGTCAAGATCTGATGATGGGATCCCAGGGAAATCAAGAACAACCCTCAAATTTTATAGGCACACATTACGAAATTTTATAGGCACACATTACGTGTTGCATGTATTTCCTAAAATTGGCGTCTGTTTTGATGAGCTGATGAAGGAAGGTACAACTCCTTAATGGTTAGGAGTTGGAGGATAATTCTTCAAATACTTTGCGTAGATACGTAGGTAAGTATAGACTGATAGTTGTATTCTTTCAGGTTATTCAGATGAGCTAATGATGGAAGATTTAACTCCTTAACTTTTATGCTGTTGAGATGATGATAGAAGCTACAGGAATGTATGTCTGATAATGAAACACATGCTTTTTGATTTGATGGTTCCTATTGGCGAGTGGATGATTGGGTATAACGTTGTTATACTAAAAATATCACTAAAAATAATTAAAATAAAAATAAAAGTCTAAAAAACTTAAAAACCGACTTCAAAATGAAATTCACTCAAACGTATGAAATAATATTATTATACTGAGATACACGACATTAATCAACAATAACGAAATCAAAGGTGGGGTACGAATTAAATTAGGGGCCTACAATTTTTTTTGAGGTATGTGTCAGCAATGCCATCGAATCTAAAACATTTGGTACGTAAGTAGCTGTGTGCTGGAACCGACCTCAAAAATAAATTTAGCCCCCTAATTTAATTCGTACCCACCTTTGATTTCGTTATTGTTGGTTAATGTCGTGTATCTAAGTATAATAATATTATTACATTTAAGTTTTTTAAACTTTTATTTTTTAAGGAAAATATTAACGTCTCTGGGTATAAAAGCCCTTTTGATACAGTCTTCATTTAATTAATCTTCATTTGTTTTTTTTTATTTGCAATGCTAGTGCCGGTGCATTACAAATATTTTCTGGAGTTTTTGACAGCATTTGCAGTATCTTTATTTAAAGGTGGAACATCCGGTTGCAGTATATAAAACTGCACCTAGTGCAAATTGGCTTTTCACGTCCTCCTTCATTATATTTATTTATTTATTTATTTATTTATTTACACTTATAGTACACCAAAACAATTTTGTAATGTTAATACGTAGAGATACTATAATAAAGTGTACAGTAGGCGGCCTTATTGCTAAAAGCAATCTCTTCCAGACAACCTTTCATTATAGGAAAGCACGAAATACTTAATTTTATAATAAGGGCAGAGAAATAAGCAACTTAATTATATTAATACATGCTAATATTATTATTCTATACTTATAAATATAATAACTATTATATAAATATATATGTGCATGAATTATATATTAAAAATATACATACAAATAAATATATACTAATACATATTTAAATTTCATAGACAAATCACGAAAAAAAAAAAATAATACCTTTACCAAATTCGTACAATTACAAGATGGCGAAGTGATAAAAAGAGCACGAAAGGATGGAACAGAAATTACAGAGATAGAAAATAAAGTTTTACTTGAGCTTTAAAGACAGGAAGTGAAGGAGAGCGTTGAATAGTCTCTGGAAGGGAATTCCACAAGTGGATGGCACGCAGAGTGAATGAGTTGGAGAAAAAACTAGTAGTGTGTGGAGGTACATGCAAACGGAGCGAAGTCGCTGAACGGAGCGGTCGGTTGTGTGTAGAGAACAAGTAGTGAAAAGGGGTTTGAAGATAAGTAGGAGATTTATGGCCAAATAATAAAGAATATAGAAGAGATAGAACGTGTGCGTCTCTACGACGGCGCACAGATAGCCACTTTAGTTCTTTCCGATACTGAGAGATGTGATCATATTTTCGTAGGCCATATATAAATCGAATCGCAAGGTTCTGCAAACGCTCTAATTTATTCAGAAGATCGACATTGAGGTCAGGAAAGCAGGAGTCAGCATAGTCAAGGATAGGAAGAAGAAGGGACTGGGCGAGTGCAATTTTAGTAGCATTTGGAAGGAAATTGCGGAGACGGTTTAAGGATCGTACAGAAGCAAATACTTTTCTGCTGACTTCGGAGACATGAGGTGACCAGGAAAGGGTGGTGTCGAACGTAACGCCAAGATTTTTGACCGTATGGCTAAAGTTAATGCGAACTCCATCAAACATTATATGCGGCAATTGGTCCAAATTCACCCTCGAAATAAAATGAGGACTACCCAAAATAATGCACTGAGTCTTTGCAGGGTTCACCTGCAGACCGTACGATTTACTCCATTGTGATATGAAAAAGAGGTCCTTATTCGTGTTGTTAATAGCTTCATGCAATTTGTGTATTGGAGCCTGCGAATAGATTTGCAGATCGTCGGCATACAGGTGGTAGGATGAAGACAAGTTATGAGAAATAGAATTTATAAATATGGAAAAGAGAAGAGGAGAGAGCACGCCACCTTGCGGGACACCAGCACACGTATTACACCACGATGAGTATGAATCCTCAAGGCGAACACGCTGACGACGCCCGCACAAGTAACTACGAAACCAGTCAGATGCCGAAGGTGATAAGTTAAGAGAACGCAAAATCCCAAGCAGTATATCGTGATCTACCGTATTGAATGCATTACTGAAGTCAAGCAGGGTCAACACTGTTAACTGCTGGTTATCCATACCTGATCGAACATCATCTGTAATTTTGATTAAGGCAGTGGTCGTACTATGACCAGGGCGGAAGCCAGACTGGTAGGGATTTAACAGGTCGTTACGTACTAGGAAGTTACTTAGTTGGCTATGGATTAAACGTTCAAGCACTTTAGAAAGAAATGGAAGAATGGAGATAGGACGGTAGTCAGATAGGGTAGAAGGATTGGCTTTCTTGGGTAGGGGGATTATATTTGCATCTTTCCAGGAAACAGGAAAGACTCCAGCAACTATGGACTGATTCAGAATGTAGGTGATAACGGGAGATAGGATATCGATTATGGGAATGATCATAGTACGACTAATACAATCAACTCCGACAGCTTTAGAACCGATGGCAAGAATGTTCTTCTTAACTTCGTCAACCGACACCTGACTAAAACTAAAGGAAGGGATACTCAGGTTAGGCAAGGAGGAAAGATGGTTAAGGGTACAAACTTTAGCGTAACTATCGATATTGGGGGAAGAGGAGAAATGAGCATTTAATGAATCGGGGTCTATGTTACTGGAACCCTGGTTAACAGAAGATTTTCCAATACCCACCGTCCGGAGAAATTTCCAGACTTTAGCGGGGTTGCCTTTCTCAACAGACTGGTGGATATAGCGTCTTTGTGCATCTCTACAAACCATATTGCAGCGATTCCTTAGACGATGGTATTTGGATTCGTTTTTGTTTGACGGGTCCGCCTTATATTTAGATTTAGCATAATTTTTCTTAACCATCAAGGTTTTGATATCGTCAGTAAGCCAAGGGGCAGGAACATGTTTAACTTTAACGGGATGAATTGGCGCATGTACGTCATAAAGCTGGGTAAGCAATGTATTAAATAGAACTACCTTATCATTTACTGAGGGTGCCTGCTCAATAACGGACCAATCGATCTCTTTGGCATCCGTGCGTAGACTATCCAAATCCATTCCACTAAAATTGCGTAGGAGAACGATGCGGGGTTTAGGTTTAGGAGGACGAATTCTATAGGATACGTATATCAAGTCATGATACGAAAACGAGTCAGCCGACAGCTGCCCGTGTTTATCAACATGACTGATAGAAGACACAATGGAAAGATCGAGAAGAGAAGGGATACAGCCAGGGAAAAGGTGTGTGGCATCAGATGGTAGAATATTTAAGTTACAAGATTTAGTGATGTCGACTAGACGACGAGAGCGAGCATCGTCTTTTAGAAGGCAAGTATTGAAATCACCCATTATAATCGAGTGATTATAGGAAGGAGTGAAATCTTCAAGGAGTTTTTCAAAACAAGAAAAATAATTAACCCTTAGAGAAGGGCTGTAGTAGACTCCAAGAAGTAATTTGTTGTGTGACAGAGTGACTTCAATAAAAAGATGTTCAGCAGTACCAGGCGGAGGTGGCTGTGGAGAGCGACTAAGAATTTTATAAGGAATGTAGCTCCGAAGATAAATGGCCACACCACCATGGGAGGTATTAGTACGATCATTGCGAATGACTATGAATCCCGGAAGACAATATGACGTAGACGGCAAGTTCGGGTGAAGGAAAGATTCAGAAATTAAAATGGCATGGATGTTGTTGTTATTTTCAAAAGTGGATAAGAAATCGGGATAGTGAGCGGGAATGCTTTGAGCGTTTATGTGCACGACGTTGAAATTTTTAGGAAGATTGGAAAACTCAGCTTCAAGCAAACCATGTAGGGAAGGAAGGCTTTGATAACTATCACTGCTGTCAGTTGAATCAGATTCAGATGAACATGAGAAAAAATTGACACTTTGGTCAGAGTTGTCCATAAAATTTGGTATGATATAGGTAAGTACTTATATATAAAAATTAATATAATAATATGTAAATAAACTTAATCAAAATTAACTAAAGCTAGAATTAAAAACTAAATACTAATATTTTATCCAACCTAGTCAGCAGTGTAAAACCAGAAAAATACAATCAAACACATAACAATGGAAATTAAATTGTCTTACGAAACAATGCGTAGAACGGAACGTATGTCTAGGAATCAATACCTATACATTTTTTTTTACAAAAAACAATAAAAAAGGGAGAAAACCAATAACGCGCATCGCATGTAGATAAAACAAAGCCTAGGTATCTAATATTATGAGCAACGAACAATTTTTTATAGTAGGTCATCTTTGACTTTATAAAAAATAATACAAATAAAACGCATCAACGACACATCACTGAACTGACGCTGCATGCAAGACTGACAGACAGATGACAGGCAAGCAAGACTGTCAATCAAAAATAGTAAACAAACTCTTACAAGTCAAAAATTACAAGTGAAAATGTGGAGGGTACAAAGTGAAAATGTTAACACGATTCGTAGAAAAGTACCTGCGATGTACCTGCGTATAGTCATTACACTAATCCAATCACACATTTCTTGCACGACGCGGCTTGTCATGAGATTTGGCGGGTGGGGCGACAGGCTTAGAACCCGTGGCTGGTGCCAAGGGCTTTGTAGAAGCAGGTGCTTTCGAAGGAACAGTAGCCTTCTCCGAGGTAGGGATTCGCTGCAGCTCAGCAAGTGAAATTATGCGATGTCGCGTTTCGTCGTCACCTAGCACGAATACGTATCCATCCCGCGTCCAACACCTTTTGACACCGAAGCGTTCCCTGGCTGCTAAAAATGCACTGTGCCGAGATTTAGTTAGAAACTCGGACAAGGTAACACCAGTGCCCTTAAGGCCAGCCTTGGCCATCCACAGCTGATCGCGCACAGCCAACTCCTTAAACTTTACCAGAATAGGTCTGGGTTTCTTGCTGGATGGTTTCCCCAGGCGATGACAGCGACTTATTCGGTCACAGGAAAGCACAGGGGATTTGATATGGCTAACTACACTCTTCAAAAATGACTCTGTGGAGTCTTCGTTAGATGCTTCCGTAATACCATGAACAAGTAAAAACTTACGCCGGCTCCTCATTTCTCGTCGGTCATTCTCAGAAATAAGCAGCTCCACCTGTTTTTGAAGTGCATTCAGAGCCTCCATTACGAAGGACTTGAAGGCGTTGAAATCAGCAGCAAGTGAGGTTGTGGAAGCTACAGGTGCTGAGGTATCGGCTTTCTGTAACTCATCTTGAAAATGAGCCATTCTATTCTTGAACATTGCAGCCATCTCATCCAATGACTGGCGAAAGGATTCCATCTCTGATGTGATTAGTCGAGAGGTTATGTTGGTGTGATGCAGTAAACTATGTTGCTATCAGCTTTTGAGAGGAAAATAACTGCTGGTAGGTGGATTTTCACTCACTGTTTCATAATATAATAAACAGATAGATAAATATTAGTTTAACTATTTTTAAAACATTAAATATATGGAGAGAACATTTTAAGTGTCTACTCACTCACTCCTACCCTCCTTAAGGTATCCCTCCCTTTAGTTTTATATTTTCTATTATATATTTTCTAGTCTTTACATTGTTCATGTACACCCAGACGATTTTCTCCAAAATGCACCACTTATTGAAGCAAATTCTAGCAGAAACAATGCAAAAACAATAAATTAAAACTTAAATACAAATCCAAAAAAAAAAATAAAAAAAAATAAACTCCCGGTAAACGTCGAGTGCTTAATGTTTCCATGTCAAACTCCCGCTCCTAATGAAACACAATACACATGCATCTAGCGGCTAGATCAATCTTGCTAGTGTGAGAGATTTATTAACATTTATAATCTACACACAGGCACTTATTTTATCTTTTTAAGAAGACTGTGAATGCACGGCGAAAATTCGACTTTTCATACAAACGGCGATACCGATTTTCATCTCTTAAATGTTAACCGATTTGGACCAATTATTGATAGGTTGTTTGTTGATCAGAATAAAAGCTAGGCTTATACGTTTCATTTTTTATATTACTGGTTGTAAATAAACAAAAAAAGGGCCAAATTAGTTTTGTATAAATAGAATAGAATAGAATAGAATAGAAAAACTTTTATTTAGAGCACAGTACAACAATTTCCAGGTACAATTTATTTATTTATTTATTTATTTATTTACACTTATAGTACACCAAAACAATTTCATAAAGCTAATACATATAGGTATTATAATGAAGTGTACAGTAGGCGGTCTTATTGCTAAAAGCAATCTCTTCCAGACAACCTTTAGTTAAAGGAGAGCACGAAATACTTAATTTTACAAAAGGGCAGAGAAATGAGCAACTTAATTAACTAATTAAAAAACAATACATGCTAATTTTATTATTCAATACATATTGTAACAATTATATAACTATATAATATATCTATATATACACATATATGTACATGTATTCTATACATACAAATAAATATATACTAATACATATTTAAATTTCATAGATAAATTACGAAAAAATAACTATACCAAATTAGAACAATTACAAAATGGCGAAGCGACAAAAAGAACACGGAAGGGAGGAACAGAATTACAGAGACAGAAAGTAGAGTTTCACTTGAGTTTTAAAGATAGGAAGTGACGGAGAGCGTTGTATAGGATCTGGAAGGGAATTCCACAAGTGGATGGCACGCAGAGTGAAAGAATTGGAGTAGAATTTAGTAGAGTGTGGAGGTACATGCAAACGGAGCGAAGTCGCTGAACGGAGCGGACGGTTGTGTGTAGAGAACAAGTAGTGAAAAGGGGTTTGAAGATAAGTAGGAGATTTATGGCCAAATAATAAAGAATATAGAAGCGATAGAACGTGTGCGTCTCTACGACGGCGGACAGATAGCCACTTTAGTTCTTTTCGATACTGAGAGACGTGATCATATTTTCGTAGGCCATATATAAATCTAATCGCCAGGTTCTGCATACGCTCTAATTTATTTAAAAGGTCGACATTGAGGTCAGGATAGCAGGAGTCGGCATAGTCGAGGATAGGAAGAAGAAGAGACTGGGCGAGTGCAATTTTGGTAGCATTTGGAAGGAAATTGCGGAGACGGTTTAAGGATCGCACAGAAGCAAATACTTTTCTGCTGACTTCGGAGACATGAGCTGACCAGGAAAGGGTGGTGTCGAACGTAACGCCGAGATTTTTAACCGTATGGCTAAAGTTAATGCGAACTCCATCAAACATTATACGTGGCAATTGGTCCAAATTCACCCTCGAAATAAAATGAGGACTACCCAAAATAATGCATTGAGTCTTAGCAGGGTTCACCTGCAGACCGTACGATTTACTCCATTGTGATATGTAAAAGAGGTCCTTATTCGTGTTATTAATAGCATCATGCAATTTGTGTATTGGAGCCTGCGAATAGATTTGCAGATCGTCGGCATACAGGTGGTAGGATGAAGACAAGTTATGAGAAATAGAATTTATAAATATGGAAAAGAGAAGAGGAGAGAGCACGCCACCTTGAGGGACACCGGCATACGTATTACACCACGATGAGTATGAATCCTCGAGGCGAACACGCTGACGACGCCCGCACAAGTAACTACGAAACCAGTCAGATGCCGATGGCGATAAGTTAAGAGAACGTAGCATCCCAAGCAGTATATCATGATCTACCGTATTGAATGCATTACTAAAGTCAAGCAGGGTCAACACTGTTAACTGCTGGTTATCCATACCTGATCGAACATCATCTGTAATTTTGATTAAGGCAGTGGTCGTACTATGACCAGGGCGGAAGCCAGACTGGTAGGGATTTAGCAGGTCGTTACGTACTAGGAAGTTACTAAGTTGGCTATGGATTAAACGTTCAAGCACTTTAGAAAGAAAAGGAAGAATGGAGATAGGACGGTAGTCAGATAGGGCAGAAGGATTGGCTTTCTTGGGTAGGGGGATTATATTTGCATCTTTCCAGGAAACAGGAAAGACTCCAGCAACTATGGATTGATTCAGGATCTTGGTGATAACGGGAGATAGGATATCGATTATGGGAATGATCATAGTACGACTAATGCAGTCAACTCCGACAGCTTTAGAACCAATGGCAAGAATGTTCTTCTTAACTTCGTCAACAGACACCTGACTAAAACTAAAGGGAGGGATACTTGGGGAAGGCAAGGAGGAAAGATGGTTAAGAGTACAAGCTTTAGCGTAACTATCGATATTGGGGGAGGAGGAGAAATGAGCATTTAAAGAATCGGGGTCTATGTTACTGGAACCCTGGTTCACAGAATTTACAAACAATTTACAAACGATAGAAATAAACTATAAAAAATAGCTGTACTGTGCACCAAAACGTGCATAAAAACACGTGAACAGCAATAAAATTAAACTTATTAACTTTATTGAAAAAAAAAAACGAATAAGCACAGCTTTTGTTCTGACTGACGACCTGTCAAAATTGGTCCATATCGGTTAACATTTAAGAAGTGAAAATCGTTATTGCCGTTTGTATGAAAAGTCGCAGTTCACAATCCTCTTATAGTAACAAGTTCTTATTTTAAATATAATCTTATGAAACACAGTCTTTTTTGAATTTAGAACCATGTATTTTTTGTATTCATTTGAGCATTAGGATTTTTTAACATAAAAACTCCTTTCAAATGAAAGCTTGTACCATAAAGCTTTTAGGTTTTTCTTATTTTATCTTTTTATAGTAATAAGTTCGTTATCTACGAACAATTAAAAGGCAAATTATTGAAAATAATACTATATTTAAATAGATTCCATATATTATCAATAAAAAGTGCATTGTATATTGATTATTGAAGCAAAAAATAAATAAATTACCTACGTTTCAAAGTTTTAATCTGTAATTACTCCGCCTGTGGCCACTTCTTCTTCGTCCTGCTTGCCGAGCTCTGCATCATATTTGTCGTCCAAGTATCTGAAAGGTTGTCTTAATTAATTTTTTTTATTCACAATTGGTAAGCCCTTGACATCATCTCACCTGATAAGTGACATGATGCCGAAGATGGAAGCGGACTCACTAAGATTCTCCAACGCAATGGGGAACTAGCTATTATATAATGCCGGAACATTTATTTATTTTAATTTTTCGTCAAATTTATGTTCGCCGACAAGACTTCATAATATTATAGCAGCTAGCCAAACGGGCTTAAAAAATACCCTACTACCTATTAGATCAAAGTCGTTTGAGAATCGAACTATCGACCTCCCGATGTGATAGGATTGGACTAAACAAACCCAGTTAGAAAGAAGATTTACCTATCTACATTGTGCCACTACGCCACGGCAGCGGTTAACTTTTTTCATAGACAGAGGGAGAGAGTAGCTATGGTCGAAGTTCTCTGTGTCTGTGTCACCGAATCCTGATCTAAATAATCCTTATAAAAAGTTAAAGTCGCACAGCTTAGCATTAGTTAGTTTTAGGGCCACAGAGCTTAAAACCAACTATTAATCTATACATAGGTTTAATAAAACTGTAACGGGGCCGTGTCTGTACATCAAATATTTTTGGAAAATAATAACTGTGGTGGACATTACTAAACAATAACTTTTGTAATTTTTGTCTGTCTGTACGTTTGTGCATCACGAAAAAACTAAAAAGCTGATTTTGATGAAATTTTGTATGTTGGTTTCTTATAGACCGGGTTAACATATAGTATACTTTTTATCCCGAAAAATTCAAGAGTTCCCGTGGGAAAATTAAAAACCTCCACGCGGAGGAAGTTGCGGGTACAGCTATATCAGTTAATAAAGCTACAAGACCGATCGTGCTCAGAAGGGGTTAATTCAGATAGATATCAGATCAATGGAGGCCTTTATTCTCCTAGAAGAAAAGACTTATGCCTAACTAGTCTATAATATACCAATTAGATGATTTATGGTACTTGGTAAAAAAACTTCAGGTAGAAAAAGGCAGGACAAAAAAAAATAATTGACAACTTTATGCTGAAATAATTATTCATTCAACTTTGGATTATCTAAAGTGGCAAAATAGGCAATTATCTACGGGCCCTGCACTCCTTAGCCCGCGAGAAAGGACATTCCCATAGTTTGGACCAAATGCTTCCCAGAACTGAATGTACAGTCGAGTTCATTAATATATTGGCAAGGACAATGGTTCAAAACATTGTAAGCGTCGAAATGAATATTAAGTTACATATGTAGATATCAATAAAATGTTATCATGTAAACGGTTCATTAATTGTTTGTATAGAACTTTATATTAATTTCGACGCTTACAATATTTTTAAACCATTGGCCATGCCAATATATTAATGAACTCGACTGTACCTACCTGTACAATGATTTCTTAAATTCACTTACTTATGTTCAAAATTAAAATTACTGTCATATTATTTATTCATATTTAATTATTAAGTCTATTTAGTAAAACTATAATCGTTATTAAGCAACAAGTTCATTTCTTGTCAGAAAACAGTTATCAACAAAACGCCTATTTTCTAATAGATCCTCGGTACGATTTTGAAACATTTTAGATTATAGACTAGCGCTAGTCTAAGGAACATAATACACTATAAGAAGTAACTAGTGTGCTATAAGTTTCATTCTGGGCAGCCCTTGGTCCAACTTGCATACAAAGACTGACAATGTCCTTTAAAAAAACTTTACAATTGGGATGACGACAGCATCAGAAATAAATTATGAACTCTTGATCACTAAATTGCCCCGCTACTTAAACTTCGTAAAACCTTACTCTTTTTGTTCATCATCAAGTCTTCGATTTTTAATTCACCGAAATCACAAAATGAGTATACATAAATGACGCTGCTAAACTATGACGTCACGCCTACCTAGGCAAATACCTATTTCAAACATTTTTAGAACAAAATGTCGTTTTTGACAGATGATAAAAAGTAAATCACATAACTAGCATACGTCATCCCTATTCACGAAATGGGATAGGTCCCGAGACTAGCATTGCATGGGGGTTGTCCGGCCCTGGATGTACATACTTTTCTAAAGGAGGACACATGAAGTGCCTGATGTTTCTCGGCATAAACATATCAGCTTGGACTTTGCAGACGTCCCAGGCGTACTCTTCAAAGTCTTGGACGAGTTCGAGATCGACAGGGGGGCCAATACCGGGAACTGCGTACACCAAAGTGATCTGTAAATAAATGGACTCATCAAAAAGCTGAACAGTCGGAAATTTCACCAATTACACAGAAAAAAGATTTAATAGGTTTATTTGTTATTTAATTAATTAGTTAGATTTAATAGATAATTTATTATTCAATTTAGTTTACAATTAAGATTTGACAGGTTTCATAATTTAATAACATATGGTTCATGGACCATTGCTTGTACCAAATATTACAGATTCAATCATAAGTAAGCAAATTTACAAATCATAAACCATTTCGGGCTCATTTTTTATACATAGCCGAACAAAATAAATAAATAGTATGGGTACGTGTGGGATAGTTACATTTTGAAGAATAAAACACTCAAAAAACACCAACAGCCTTGAGCATCGACACAAAGTTGCCCGTCTTTCGGTATTCTACCGAATTCATTTCGGAGGGTGTGTCGTGGAAATCCCTGGGGGATGCCCTTGTCCAGCAGTGGACGTTTTTGATAAATTTTTAAATTCACAATTGGTAAGCCCTTGGCATCATCTCACCTTATGGTAAGTGACAATGATGATGCTTCTTAATTAAATTATGTATTAATTAATTTAAATATTTTATTACATCAGCTCATATACGTCCCCACCGAGGGGCTCGAGCCTACCCTAAATCAGGGCGATTAGGCCTTAGTTGACCACGCGGGCCCAGTGCGGGTTGGTAATTTAAATATTACATTACAATTATATATAATACATTGGACATTCTAATTTTAAATTGAATTCCGTAGTACAACAAGGAACCCTTATAGTTTCGTCATGTCTGTCTGTCCGTCTGTCTGTCCGCGGCCTAGCTTCTAGACTATTAGTAGTTAAGAGCTGAAATTTGGCAAAGATATACCTATACAATAATAACGCGGAGAGAACTGTAAATTTTTTTTTGGAAAAAACTTTTTATGGGTACCTACAAGTAAATTGGGGATGATTTTTTTTTCTCGTAAACCCAGTCGTGTGGGGTATCGTTGGTAAGAGTTTAAAAAATTGTTGTGAGTTTTCTAAGACCATTTTATAATTCAGGGTTCTGTTTTCGAAAAAATAGGCTTGAAAGTGCAAAATTTTGTTGAAGTCGAGTGTCACTAATCCATAACAACTAAACGCTGTATTTGGAAATTTGAAAATTAGGTATGGATAATGGCAACTACGGAATCCTACATTGCGCGTGGCCCGACACTCACTTGACGGGTTTTTGTCGTTAATATTGTTAATGTTCCACCATTGCGCACGAAGCGTTTTGCTTCTTCGTTCATTATGCGAACGGCCACGGAGTGGAATTTCCCGATTCGTATTATTTAGGTATTTTCAAGACGGGCATTCAATAATAGGCACTATTTGAGCTCGCGCGTTACATCCTCGGCAGCATCGGCACTTACCATCAGGTGAGGTGTAGCCAAACGCACTCCAAAAAATTTGAAAAAAAATAATCGTCGGAAGAGTCTGATCAATTCACATGTTTTCTTTTCACTAGGGTTCCTCACCAGACTCCTTGATAAGTTCTTTATTAAGGTCTTTTGCAATTATCTGGCAAATCATCGGATTTGTGTAAAAATGAAAATACTTATTTTTGACAAGCCCTTGGCATCATCTCACTGATGTTAGGTAAGTGAGGATGATGGAAGTAGGCTTATCAAGATTTCCCAACACAATGGGGAACTGGCTATCTTTCAAGTTGTAACACATCAATGCTGTTAACATTGAAATTTGGCGGCAAGACTTTAAGATGGTGGTAGCTAGCTAGGTGGGCTTAGAAAATGCCCTTCCACCAACTAAACCGAGTTTAACAAAGTTAGATTCCTCCGGGAATCGAACCCGTAACCTACTGTTCTGAAGTTAATGGAATAACTATTATGCCACCGAGGCAGTTAAAATACTGTGGTCTAGTGACTGTAAAAACTGACCTCTGGAATAGGAGCCTCCTCTTCTTCCACTTCTTCAAATTCTGGGCAGATGTTGGAGATGTTGTCATCGATAAAGTCCTCCAACATGTTTCGGATCATTTCTACTTCCTCCGGCTTAGCCTGGTAAAAGTAAAAAAATATTTTGTACAATGTTTAAATAAAGTAAAACGAAGCAAGAATATTCAGGGATCACATTAAGAATAAAAACATTTTTTGAACAGTCATCGATCGATGGACACTAACGCAGAGGGACAGAGAAAGATTGGAAGCGTTTGAGACATGGTGTTGTAAAAGAATGGAGAAAGTCAGTTGGACGGAAAAGAAAACAAGCCAAGAGCTTCTGGATAAGGTGAATGAGAAGAGAAGTCTGCTGCAAATAATTGAAAACAGAAAAGGAAATATGTGAGAATACCTGATACGACACGACAGCTTTTAAAAAATAATAATAAAAGGAAAGAAAGGGGCAGATGAAGACCAAGGCGAAACTACATCGAGCAAATAAAGGAAAAGGCTGCTGTCGTGTCGTATCAAGACTTTGAATGATGACTGAGGATCGGAAGCATTGGCGATTACTCCACAGACAAGAGCAGTGCTCTTAAATACAAGAAGATGATCGATCTACGTCAAACAACGGGTCCTAACGTTGAAAACACACATAAGATCACTCGGAATGAAATCCTTTAGTGAGTAGGTAGGTACAGTAAAGAACAAATCAAGCTGGATGCTTGTAGTGTGGTTCTGATGCGTATGCGCACATCCTGTGAACATTACAAAGTCCAAAGTGTCTAACCTGATGTGGTCTCTATTGTTCGTAGATGTTGGTCTCTAGCACACACTGATATTTAGATAGATAGATAGACGAAATGAATGAATGATTTATTCTTTGATCATCATCATCATATCAGCCAAACGACGACCACTGCTGGACATAGATCAAAGATTTCCACGACATAGCTCGTAGAACAGATGGGGGTAGTTAAGTTCTCGAGTAGCAATCGCGCACCGGGAAACGTAGCGTAGGCAGGCCTCTCACTCGGTGGACCGATAACCTGGTGAAGGTCGCGGGAAGCCGCTGGATGCGGGCAGCGCAGATTTATTCTTTAGCACAACACAAAACTAACATTAAGTACAACAACGGTACACTTATCATCATATCAGCTCATATACGTCCCCACCGAGGAGCTCAAGCCTACCCTGAATTAGGGCGATCGAGCCTTAGGCGGTTGGTGCGGGTTGGTAGACTTCACAAACAACCTTCGAGTTTCTTCGCATGCGTGTGCAGGTTGCATACGAAATCGAAATTAGGAAACACGAAATACAGAAATATACACCAGACGATAGTGTTAAGTGAACAAACTTTATTGTGCCGCAGCATATAGGAAAGACTCCGACTCAGCATATTGTTCATGATTGTGCATTCCGTACTTAATACTCAAAGATTCCGTTACTCTAGAGGTCTTGTCCAGATTTAAAAACGACATAATATGTAATATGAGTGTGTTTAAACAAATAAATCGATTAATAACCTAACCAATTTTATAAAAAATAAAAAAACACAAATTATCCCTCTTTTTTAGTCTGGTTAAAATATATTATGTCATTCACGAAATCAAGACGAATCTAACGACACCTCGCAGTTCAAAAACTATCAAGCCGTTAAGGCTACAGGCGTAGCCAAAGAAACATATATTACATTACTAATTTGTAACTAACTAACTTACTAACAGATATTACAATATTCGTTTTTGAGCAGTCGGGTAAAAAATAAATAAACTTGTGCGTTTAGCCGATAAAAAGTTGTTCTAAAAAATGTGCACAAATTACGTACGTGACAACAGAAAATCAGAAAAAAAAGATTTGTCTGTTGTCAGTGAGTTCTTTCAGATAAATAATTTCTAACGGGGTTGGAATATTCTTGTATGGAACGTGGCATAGTGACAATACACAGGTGTAAAAAAATTGGTGTAAGACTTGTTAACTGAGGTTTCTACTCGTCATACTGAACAACTTTACCCAAAGAACCCATAGTCAATTCGCAAAAAAAAATTCGACGCTCCATACAAAAATTCACAAAATTGGTCAATCAGCTGATCGTTTTGTATGAAGAGTTCAAAATTTCTTTTGCGATTTCAGCAAACTTGTAGAACAAAGGTTGTTTAGTTTAATGAGCAGAAGCCCCGGTTAACTGGACCTACACCAATTTTGTTACAGCCTGTATATTCTTATTGCTGAGATATTTGGAGTTAAAGGTTGTCAAAATAATGTATCTCTCTATCTCTCAAAGTATCTCAGTAATGTGACGATTTACGAAAAAATATCATAGTTCCTACATTTTCGTTGTGTATTTGTATATACTCGTAATATAGGTTCAATCGTGCGCGAAAGACTTCAAATAAATTGTATAGCCACGCTATGCATACTTTCTTGTGAAGCCTTCACGTACACACACACACTTTTTTATTTGTTGTTTTTTTTAGTGTAAGACAATCGATCCCCATCAAAATCTCCACTTCGTTTTTTGTTGCCATCACAATACCTTCTTGCGGTGCAGTTCAAACGATGACACATTTAACATCGTGCTCTGCGTGCCCTTATATCTGCACGCAGGTAGACCTCATGACAGCGGCTGATAATGCTGTTAACGTGGCCAAATTCTGGGCTGCTACAGTGTAGTGTCTGCCATCGACACGCTTAGAAGAAGAATACCTTACTCCTTCATCGCTCGAAAGTAAAAATAATGTCACTAATGCCAGTTCGTACTTTACCTTTTTTTTCTTCAGGTCTGGATCGGGCAGTATGGCGATCTGCTCATCAATGTAAGCCAGTATTTCCTTCTCAATGTGTTGGACTATGAACTCTCCACTTGTGGTGGACATTTGACGGCCTGCCACCATACCTGTGGACCGTTTGTCTTCTGTAATACCTATTTTATTTTTGTTGAGGAATTTGGAATTGTCAACGTAATAGGAAATATATTAAAAATAAATGTAAAAATATATAAATCGAGACATAATACAGGGTAAAACAAAAGTGGTAAAGTTCGGGGTACTCGCTGCAGCACATCCTAACGGAGTTCTGGAAATGTGTTGAAGGATAAAATTGAATTTATCACTAATTTTAATCACTTTAACTGTTGGACGAATTATCTTTAGAATCGTCTCCTACATTAATAATTAAAGACTGAAGAAGATTCGCGTGATCCTGTGAGGGTGTTATGTCAGCGGCGCCGCATTGAACTCAGGGCAGCCCCTTTGACACAACTGTTTGACGCGAGCCGGCAGCGACTAGCGGCATTTATCAAAATTGCAGCTAATTCAGCGAAAGAACTTTTTCTATAGGACCCGTTAACTGGGCGTTCTAATCATCATACTGAACAACTTTAGTTCAATGACTGCTGAAATCGCAAAAAAAAATTGTACTTCATATTTTGTGCATTATTATAAATCCGGGTCCAAAATCTTTTTTGATAATTGACTGGGTTCCTTGGGAAAAGTTGTTCAGTATTACTGGGGGTGGACCGCAGGAAAACACAGGGTGTCTCTTCAGGGATGTTCCCGGTATTTATATTCTTCTTTCTTCCTATTTTCTATTTTCCTTCTTTTTTTTTAGGAAGGACTGGATTGGAACTGAATATCGACCGTTTACAATCGTCAAGGACTCCAGAGAAGATTTGCAATGCAAGATTGATTATGTATATGAAGACCGTCTCAAAAGGGCTTTTGTACCTAGAGACGTTAATATATTCTTGAAAAAAATAATCAACCGCTCCTCTCGCCCTTGTCTCGCTCTAACCCACGGCCAGCGTTTCACAGAGTTAATATTTTCTAAATAGTCTACTATCTACTTACCTATTTTTTAATTTCCATCTTTGAAAGTTTTCGTTAAAGTATACTCAGGGAGTTTTTTTAAGTCCACATTTAATAAAATCTTGGCAACATCTCACCTAATGATAAGTGACGATGATGTCGAAGATGGAAGCGGGCTTACGAAGATTCCCCAACGCAACTAGGCGGGCTTGGAAAATTCCCTTATACTAACCAAACAAGTCGTACATAGTTAGACTTCGCCGGGAATCGAACCCGCGGCCTCTTATTACGAAGCTAATTGATTTAACCATTACGCCACGGATGTGGTAAAAATTATTATTTTATAACCAATGGTGGCGCTAGTTAGCTAGGGGTAGGTCGCACCTGTGCGGTTTGAGGACTAAGAGGCCCTCTCAGAAACTTAAACCAGGGTTCCTGAAAGGCTTACAATTTTCCTTTTGAAATCCATAATGATCATCAGATTGGCTGTTTTCTATAAATTATTCAAAACTTTGTCTTCTTGAAGTTTCTTTAGGAAGCTTTTTCACTTCTATGACTAAGAAAAATTATTTTTAAAAGTGATTAAATTTATATATACGAGTATATGACGCGTGATGATCTATATATAAAAATGAATCCCTATTTCCCTTGGTCACGGCATCACGCGTGAACGGCTGGACCGATTTCGCAAATTATTTTTTGGTCGAGTCCATTATTGTCAGGAGAAGGTTCTTGTGTAGGGTAGGGTAGGGTAGGGTAGTGTAGTTTAGTGTAGTGTAGGGTAGGGTAGTTTAGGGTAGTGTAGGGTAGTGTAGTGTACCCTACCTATACTACACTAGGGTAGGGTAGGGTAGTGTAGGGTAGGGTAGGGTAGTGTAGGGTAGGTTAGGGTAGTGTAGGGTAGGGTAGTGTAGTGTAAGGTGGTACGAAGTTCACCGGGAATACTAGTATTATATAAAAAATAACCCATTTTCTTCTGGTCATCGCATTACGCGTGAACGGCTGGACCGATTTCGCTAATTCTTTTTTTCTTGAGTTCGTTATTGTCAGGAAAAAGTTCTTATGTTCTTAGTCTAGTGTAGGGTAGGGTAGGATAGGGTAGGATAGGGTAGGATAGGGTAGGATAGGGTAGGGTGGGGTAGTGTAGTGTAGTGAAAGGTGGTACGAAGTTCGCCGGGGCAGCTAGTTAATAATTAAATATTCAGGGACTTAAATATTCCATATGGTCATTTGACCCTAAACTAGGTTTCCTTGTAATCTTGCATACCTACTATGGAACGGAGACTGATCTACATAACTTATATACGTCTAGATACATAGATAATTATACTAGAAACCCAGCCACAGATCAAACAAACCTGTTCGCCATACGAATGTTTAGCCTGGGTGGAAATCAAACCCACGACCCTCGGTCAAGCAGACGGAGCGCTGACTACTGGACAGACGGGTTCATTAAAATCAGTATTATTATTAAATCTAACCAAGATCGTAGTTGGCAGTGTGGAATTTGTCGACAATGGCCGCCAACTCATCGAGAGTCTCCTGGAGGTTCTCTCTACGGTCCCGACGACGTTGGAGGAGCTGGTGGAAGGGGGGGAAAGAAGATGAAGTTAAGGAGAAAGGTTATTTATTATACAGGGTGTAACATATAGGTGCAGTGATAATTTAAGGTGGGCTTTGTACTCATCAAAATTAAAAACTTTTGTTCTACAACTCTGCTAAAATTGCATTTATTTACGGATTTTTCATATATCAGCTGATTGGCCGGTTTTGTATGAAAAACCTAAACACTCCGGGAAGTGCCGACTGAAGTGAATTATTTTACAGTTTTTTAAGTTTTGACTTTTGACCCTCCGAGTGTTCCTGGCGAACGACATCGTTGACAAAGTTTTGACACTGCGAGTGTTCCTAGTTGGTGTGGTCAGGCCCCCGTCACTCGGTCGAGCAGGCGAGATAAGTACCTACACATTGGCGCTGCCTACAGGCCTCGCTCCGCTCGTCAGCCGGTTGTGAGCGCTAGAACGCCGTACAGTCGCCGCCGCAATTCGCGCATCGCCCGTGTACGCACGCAGTTATAACCGCTAAGTCGAGCGCCTTAATACCCATGTTTCCGTGTATTGTCTGACAGTGGGAAGGAGAAGGTGAATAAATGCGTAGGTATTTTCGTTTTATAAGAAAGTGTAATATCTGTTACGGTGTCGGTTACGTTACATGGTAAAAGTGTCGCTTGTTAAATGGTTTTTCCATTTCAAAAATGCCCAACGCGCCTAAAGAAGTTTTTACTACTAATTTTCGCGACTAGAGAGCGAAGTTGTAGAACAAAATTTGTTCAGTTTGACGAGTACTTAAAGTATCATTGCACCTTTAAGTATCAATAAATAATATTTAACGAATTTCGCGGACAAGTCGTGTAATTAATGATCAATGCACAAAAACCAGAATTAAAATTGTTTGAATTTACGAAGTTCAAAAATACCAAGAGCTCTCCTACACTATAAAGAAGGGGCACAGGATTTGGGCGCAGCAGAATAGCTTCGAAAAGCGGAGGAAAGATCCTCTTCCGGTCACCAAGCAGGTGTAGTAAATAAATCGCTGCAACAACTCGACCAACCTTGATGAAATGGCAATGCCGGAAATTGGTGCGTTTTTTCTTGATGGCGCGGCCATTAATTAAACCTTGTTATTTGGATACAAGATAACGTAACAAACAAAACTTTATATGTCATCTATATCGCTAAACTCAGTCCAAGCTGAGTTATAAGCCTTTGTCATTGGCGGAGAAGGACATAGGTTGCTTTTTATCCCGTAAAAATAGCATAGTCCTATACTTTCTTAAACATCGAAACGGACCAACAGATTGTTGTGATTTTTGCACAGAGATGGTTGAGGGGGTGGGAAATGACATGGATTACTAATTAGTATAGCGCAACCGAATTCCTGAGGAACCTGCGGAAAAGTAATTCCCACCCTCGCAAACGTCGCAACAGAGCAGGCAAAGTCGAACACCTCAACCAATCTTGACGAAATTTGGCATGCAGTGGGCATGCACGTAGCGTGTGGCATGGAAAAGGAGAACAGTGGACACTTTTTATCCCATGAAAATAGTATAGTC
This sequence comes from Coleophora flavipennella, assembly GCA_947284805.1. Taxonomy (NCBI): domain Eukaryota; kingdom Metazoa; phylum Arthropoda; class Insecta; order Lepidoptera; family Coleophoridae; genus Coleophora; species Coleophora flavipennella. The sequence continues at coordinate 5,911,851 of OX369253.1, forward strand.
AGATACAGTTCCTGGGGAAATGAGAAAAAAAATCTTTTTTTGGTGGATATTTAACATCGCAGTCTCCAAGGCTAGTTTTTGATGGGACCACCAGCAGTCTGCAGCCACTGGAATGCTTTTACTTTTAATATAAGACACATCTGTGGAGGCTCTTAGACCACTTTTGCATGCTCATTTATTGAAATAAATTGTACAGCCACTCTGTGCCTACTTTCTCGCGAAGCCTTCACCGTCTATCGTAGCCGGGCATACACAAATCAATAATAAACATAACACTTACTTAGTAGCAAGAATAAATCTAGGTTATCAGACTTAATGAAAAATTTACAAATTATTTGGGTTTGTACCTTACTTAATAGATTTTTCCTGGAATAATGAAGTACCTAGTGAAGTAGGCCTTATTAAGTCCAAATCATTCATAAAGTTTCATTAAAATCGTTGTAGTCATTTTTGAGAAATAGTTTCAAACGAAAATTTCTCAAATTTTTGAGAAATAGATTTACTAGACCATATACAGTATAATAACATACCGAGTTTTATCAAAATAGTTAGAACCATTTTTGAGAGAAAAAAACCACTTCGAGTGTCGACAGAAGTGAAAACTTTTTACAGTTTTGTAAGTTTCGACCTTGCAAATTTTCCTCGTAGAAGTGATGGTTACAGTGATGGTAACGGTAACAGTGTCGCGAGTTCAATGGTTCTTTTTCCATCCCAACAGTTTTATAAGTTTCGAGTCTGAAAATTTCTCTGGTAAGGTGACGGTGACGGTGATGATGACGGTAATGGTAACAATGTCGTGAGTTAAATGGTTTTTTCCAATCTCAAAAATGCCCAACGCGCCTACAGAAGTTTTCACTTCAAAAATAACAAGTGATTTTTCACTATGGTGAAAACCCTAAAAATGATATTTGTAGATAGGGGAAATTTGAAAGAAACGTCTGGAGATTCAAGAATCAAGATATGTATACAAAATAGGTGCAAATTACACTCTTTCTGATAGTCATAAAATAGTGATTACATAATTTGTAAAAAATCAAGAAATAAACAATCATTAGTTAATAACGTCAAAATCCAATCCTTGATATAAAAAAAAACAAATCATGTCATTAGAATATGAAAACAATATGACAAGAGAAGTTTTACATTAAAATCATTGAATGTCCTGAATGCCTTTGACAAGTGTAGGGCAGTTCACACGGACAGCAACCGGTCACGAGTATAACGCGAGAGTCAGCCATCGCTCCCTTCAACCATATTAGAGGGAAAGGAACGACCCGGCTCCCGCCCGATGCGTCACCATCCGCACGAACATTTAAGCGATCATTTAATAATAATATTGATCTGACCCAAATTTCACCCAAATCCGTAAGGTAGTTGGAGAACTATAGACGTACGTACAAACAGTACAGACACACACACACAGGCACACTCACACACATATTTGATTTTTTTTTTGTTTATTAGACTCTATTAGTGTAAGACAATCGATCCCTATCAAAATCTCAACTTCATTTTTGTAGCCATCACCTTCTTCACTTCTTCGTCGCTCGAAAGTAAAAACATCTTCGATTCACAATACCTAGTCACCCCGGACACTTCAAACAACGAGCGATAAATGTAATTGTGGCACTGTACATTTTGTTAGCTATATTCGTGTTAAAGTCCGATTAACAAGAATACACCGTCTACACATTGTTCATGAACAGCGAATACACGAATATTTTTGCTATAATATCGAAATCATCGAACGCAAAGATGGACGTGTTGACTGCAGCAGTGGCTTATTATTTTCATTGTGCTAATCACCAGTACATGTAATGCGTACATAAAATCAAATTCGTTAAAAGACCATGGAGAAGACGCTTGTTTTTATGAGATGCGTGTTGTGGGTCCCATATGCAGAATGCATTTGATAGTAGGTATTCCAAAAATCGCATGACAAGGTAATTTGTCAAATCCATTTTGGCGCGATCGAACTGTAAATAAACTAAGTAAACACGTCCGCTGCTGTTGCGCAAACGAACTTATTCGGCATATTCGCAATCCTTTGATATGTTACAAAAAACTGACAAGCAGGCGGATACGGGTGTTCGTGTATTCGCGTGTTCGTCTTGTTCGTGAGAATAGGCAAATATAGACGAATGGAGCCACTTCACATCGTCATATTTGGACGAATAAGACAAATATGGCAACACGAATAGCGATGTGAAGTGCCACCATCATACTCGTTTATTCTAAAAACAAATGACAGAGCAAACAAAATCAAGGCGAAATCCTATACGTTCGAGAACCAAACTAAAACCAATCTGTATCAATCTGGGTGACGACGGGGTGAGATTGGAATCTAAAGAGCGGCAGGGAAGTCCATAATGTGTTAGTACAAGATCGTTCAACAAGTCCCGAGACTCACTAACAAGAAGGCGCATATATTAAAAACTCTTTTAATTTTTAGAAAGTACTGGCCATCAAATGATATGTGTATTTTTTTTAATCGAACCATAAAATATTGAATTACTACAGACATTTAAGTGACGCTAATTTTGTTATTTCGGTAACAATAGAAAAAAAACGAGTTTCGTGTGTTGATAAAACATTCTTTTTTAATGCGAAAAAATACCGCTCAAGCACGGCAGTGGCTTATAAAGTGATATCCGGAATCTGCTCGTCGGTGGTATGCCGAGTTCAAACGCGGTCGTTTGGACACAAATGATGCTGAACGCTCTGGTCGTCCAAATGAAGCAGAGACTGAACAAAACTTTAACCAAGTCCTGAAAATCGTGAAAGAAGATCAGAAAATAAAAGTTTGCGAGATAGCTGAGATAGTGAAGAATTCAAGTGGTAGTGTTTTCACTATATTACATCAAAATTTGGCCGTGAAAAAGCTTTTTTCCAAATGGGTGCCGCGTTAGCTAACAATTAATCAAAAGCAACAACATATCAATGTTTCAGAGCGCTGTTTGGCACTACTTAATATAAATAAAAAGGATTTTTTACGTCGGTATGTAACAATGTATGAAACATGGGTTCACCATTTCACTCCTGAATCCATTCGGCAGTCAGCAGAGTGGAGAGCGGCCGGTGAAAGCCGTCCGGAGCGGCCTAAGACACAAAAATCTGCCGGTAAAGGCCATCTCTATATTTTGGGATGCACATGGAATACTCTTCATCGAATACCTTGATAAGGGGAAAAATATAAACAACGGATATGACATGGGATTATTGGAACGATTAAAGTACGAAATCGTAGAAAAAATGGCCTTAAATAAAGAAAAAAAAGTGTTTCACCAGGACAATGCGCCGTTTCACAAATCCATGGTAACGATGGCGAAACTAAACGAATTGGTCTTCGAATTACTTCCCCATCCACCATATTCTCCAGATCTGGCCCCCAGTGATTACTGGCTGTTGCAGACCTAAATAAAATGCTCCAGGGCAAGAAATAGTGAAGTAATCGCAGCAACGGAGGCTGATTTTGAAGCCAAAGATAAATCGTTCTACAAACATGGAATAGAAAAGTTAGAAAAGCGTTGGAGAGACTATCGCAGTTGAAGGAGACTACGTTGATGAATAAACAAAAAAAACGAGACCTACAGTACTCGCATATGATGTGTAACATGTGACAAAATACTTATGAAATTAATTAATTATCGGGTCGTACATTCACGGGCCGACCCTTCGAATAGTAGTATGTCATCTTTGCCTTTGCCATCACACTAGGCTGCATGGCTATGACAACCTTAGTTTTCGAGAATTAAAAAACGTTCGCATTTCCTGTTACACATTTCCGTCCCATTTCACGAAATCACTCCCACAAATTTCAAGAAAGCGAGAGCAAAGATGTTACACATCAAAAATAATTTTATCAAAAAAACTTTGTTTTAGTACTTATTAAACCACGTGTTACTATTATATATTATTTCACCGGGATATTGTCAAAACCGCTATATTACAATCTCACTACACTAAATTCAGTTAGATTATAATATGACGGTAAATTGTCAATCGGCTTTTTTTTTTCAATTTTGTATCTCCGGATAAGACCGATGATTTATTCTTCTGCGAAGCATTCTGCGACCCAGGTGGGGGGGGGGGGGGGGGAGCCTCTTGGAGCGTTAAAAAAATCAATCCTAACCGAACCTAACATCGCCCGCTTCGCTCGCTCATTTATTTAATGTTATTCACTTCGCTTAGTGAAGATAACAATGACAATCTTTTGACAGTTCACAATCTCGCTAGATAGATCCCGTTAAATTATAATCTAATGGTTTTTACAATTTTACGACGACATATATATACTTTGACCTAGTATAAGACGTATAAGTAAGTTTTAGTTTTATTTATTACACGTCACAAATTCATAATTATACATGTCGGGTCATAATATAAAATGTCAATAGCGATCACTTCAAAGAAGGCAATACTGCAAATAAACTAGTAAAATTAACAAAATGTCAAAATAAAGTAGAGAACTACAGTAATAAAAAAATAAAGTACATATTGGTAACTCATGTTACTGAAATTTAAAATGTCACAATTATTATTAAATTCTTCAACAGAATAAAATTCACTTTCCAACAAGAAGTCTTTCAACCGTTGCCTAAATGTCTCGTCGTTGGTTATTTCCCGCAGAGTGGACGGTAGTTGTTCGTATATACTAGGCCCTATGACACGCGGATTTCTAGTGTTTATCGATTAGCCTTCTGCATTTATCCTTACAATGTTAACGATGGTGTTAATCTTGGTTTTTTCACTGACAGCTGTGTCCTCTTCCGCTTTTACCAAATCACCGACCATAGAAGTGTGAAAGCTTTCTATGTCTGATGTGAGATCTGTCTCCAATTCTTCTTTGGGCTCGCCTGTATGATTTTTCAATTGTACAGGTTAGATGTTATTTAATGAGCAAGTGCGAGTCTGACCCAAGGTTTTCGTAGTACCATAAAGCAGCTCGCGCACTGCGCACCTATATTATTATTGGCTGTGTTAGACGCCATTGTAACTATGATAATCAATAAAGAAATGAAAGTAAATGTAATGTGAAAATTTAAACTGACTACATGTGATTGTTAAATAGATACTACAAAGTGATAAAATAGACGGACGGACGTATTTCCACCGCAATAAGTAAATACATAAATAATATGATCCTCTACGTTAAGTATAAAACTGGTTTCTTGTTTCTAATCACTATAAGACTGTACCAAAATTATACACGTTTAAATGATCTAATATTTTTTTTACTTTATACCCGACTGCGTCAGAAGAAGGGTTATGTTTTTCGAGTGTGTGTATGTATATTTCTTTGTGACGCTCTGTAGCCTTAACGGCTTGATGGATTTTGGAGATCAAGGTGTCGCTAGATTCGTCGATCCCGTGAGTGACATAGGATATTTTTTTACCCGCTAGCCAGAAAAAGAGGTAATTTATTTCTTTGGCACGCTCTGTAGCCAATACAGCTTGATGGATTTTTGAGAGCGAGCTGTCTTTAGATTCGTCCCGTGAGTGACATAACGAAAGAAAGAAAGAAATAAAGTTTATTCGGCAAAAAATAAATAGAAAAATAACTACAATCAATTAATCAATCAATATTAGGTACTTAATTGAAATAAACTATAGCTAAAGATTAAAACTAAAAACTAAAATTAATTTTATGCCGAATAGGTCCAAGACTCAGCATGGTGCTGACAACTGATGGTGACATAACGATACATAATTAAAATAGGGGTAAGTTTTTATGCTGTAGGGTTTTTAATTAATTCCAAATTACGTGTACTACTTGGTGTCACTACCTAATTACAGATGACTACAGATGACTGTACTTAACCAAAATTACCGTTTCAATCATCTAATTTTTTTTTTGTACTTTTTACGTACCTATAACTACTTTGCGTAATATAAAGTAACACTAAAATCCTATAGCACGTTAACAGTCCCCATACAAGTATTCTGAAACTCGCCATACATATGTGTGAGCCCGTAGTAACACAGGGCTCGTGTAGGCACCTACTTATTAAGGTACACGAACTCAGCGGAAATTGTCTGAAGCTGTTTATCCACCGGCTATGCAAGATGAAATGACGAAAGATGTACCTTCAGTCAAAAGGGTACTTACGAACTTTTGTGGTATAGTGACAATATAATCCTTACTAATATTATAGATGTGAAAATGTGTTTGTTTGTTTGTTACCGTTTCACGCTTCAACACCTTGACCAATCTTGATGAAATTTGGCATGCAGGTAGCGTGTGTCACTGGGAAGGACATAGGCTATTTTTATCCCGTCCAAATAGCACAGTCCGAAGTAGTTCCTGAGGGAACTGAAGAAAAATACTCTTGTTTTGCATAATTACTTTAACATCGCAACGGAACAATGGATTGTTGTGATTTTTTGCACAGAAATGGTTGAGGAGGACAAAAATAAAATGACATAATTTACTAATTAGTATATCCTGACATAAGTTCCCGAGGGATCAGGGGAAAATTCCTTTCCACGCTCGCGCACGTCGGTATCGCAACGAAGCAATAAGTGTTTGAAGTGATTTTTTGTATAGAAATGGTTGAACGGTGGAAAGTGACATAAACTGTTAATCAGAATAGCACGATATAGTTCCTGAGGGTTCTGGAGGACACTCATGTCTACGCTCGGCTCGCGCACTACTTACCCTCAAGGCAGTCATAAAAACGATTTATACGCGGGCGAAGCCGCGCGAAAAAGTTAGTTCTTATATATTTTTAAAAATGTTTCGGCGCATGATGGCATCTATGTTTTTTGATAGGGAATGCAAATACAAATCGAACATATTAGGATATTTTGGCCTAAAGCCTCACGTTACTGAAAAACTTTGAGAGATGAGAGGGATATTATTGTCTTGTCTAAAATGTCTCAGCAACGTGACACCTTTAGTCCAAAATGTCCCACTATAAAGTCGATTCGCTCAGATAGTGTCATTCGCTTAAACAAAAAGCAAGAATTGAATCTACTTTAATAGACAATATACAGATGACAGATACAAATCAAGTAATACACATGTGTCAGCATTTTTTGACGTCAAGGCGGCGTTCTTTGACACTCGGCAACACGCGCTGTGTCGGTGTTTACAAAGGGCGAGTGACGCTATCTAAGCGAACGGGCTTTACTTTCGGTTTTAATAGCATTCATTAACGAAAAATATAGGTTCACGTTAAAAGATTTTAAAAAATATATATAAATAGAATAGAATAATTTTTATTTCAAATTATAATAAATTCATAGAGTTACGTGGGTTATTAAAAATCACACAAATTACATATAGGTTAGTAAAACTGAGAGCAAATTATGTTTTCAAGGCTTGCTTTTTGGGGCAAGATGGACAGTTACCCAGTGCCTAACAATAGGGCTGTAAATCCTGTCCCCTACAATATGAGAACATAATTATAGATATTATCACTATGCCACGCTCCATAAAAAAATGTACTATCCATCTTTAGCTGAAATGGTCTGGATGAGGAAGGATGTGTGAGGCGAGTATTGAAATATTTGTTGGTATAAAATTGAACCTCATTGCTGTGAAAATAGAATGTTGGTTCTATTGTAACTTCATACACGCAAGTAAGAAATTGTGGATACTTAGATCACATTATCTTAATACTTTATTTTTAAAAAAGATTAGCGAATTTTAAAATTACTTACAAAACCTTAAATCATTATTGTTTAATGATAGGACTTCTTTTTTAATGTAATCTATGCACAAACTAGAATTTCGTGACTTGTGTATAAAGTTTCATTAGAATCGGCCAATCCTAGAACTAGTACCTAATTTTAAATTAGTAAGAGAAATATTTCTAATTTAGGGTAGGCTTGAGCCCCTCGGTGGGGACGTATATGAGCTGATATAATGATAATGGAAAATGATTTTGTGAATACTCTCTTAAATAACGTATAACGGCTAATTCTACGATATGGCTGGGCTGCGACATATCTACCACTTTTCTGCATACTTATTCTACAGCTCTGATATACAAAATATGTGACAATAAAACGTAACCGTATATATCGTATTGTACGTCTTCCCCGTTCTCGTTGGTTACGATAATATGGACAATTTGAGCTCCCGCATCGCTCGCAGCTTCCATTTTTGTTATTTCTACAAAGAAAAACTTGTTGTTTATACTTAAGTTCTATTTTTTTTACTAAGAGCAATTCCAACCCTTTGTCGTTAATGTTCCACCTTTACGCACAAAGCGTTTTGCTTCTTCGTTCATTATGCGAACGGCCAAAGAGTCGAATTCCCTGCCGGCGTCTGTATTCCCCGATTCTTATTATATAGGAGTCTTCAAGATGACAGTGAATAGGCACTATTTGAGCTTGCGTGTTACATCATCGGCTGTATCGGCACTTACCATCAGGGGAGGTGCAGCCAAACGCACTCAAATTTTTAATTTAAAAGTTTAAAATAACGGCACCGCCGCCTTCCGACTTCCGTCCCCCTCAAGAAAAGTTCCTGCCTGTGTACGACCAGCAATGGTCTTTAGGGAGTCTCTCAACAGACTCCGCACGCGAGTAGGCCGCTGCAGAGCCAACTTGTCCAAGTAGAGGTACAGGGACCCTGCTCGTGAGCAGTGCCACTGTAGCGAACCCGTCCACACCATGGAACACCTGCTGGAATATCCACTGTGCCCGAACTTCTGTACAATGGACGACCTCAACACAGCGTCACCGGAAGCCTTAAGATTGGCCGCACATCAAAAAACACCATGGACTCCATAGAAGAAGACTAATGGTGCGTTGCACCATGTAACTATTACGATAACCAAGGAAGCTAGAATAACGGAATCAAACGCTGGGGGAGCCCTGGGGGGGGGGGGGGGAAGCTAGAGTAACGGAATAAAACGCAGACAGAGCCCTGGCGGGTGGGGGGAAGCCAGAGTAACGGATTAAAACGCGGGCTGAGCCTTAAGGGCGGGGAAAAATAGAGTAACAGAATAAAACGCGGGCGGAGCCCTGGGGGCGGGGGGAAGATAGAGTAACGTGTAAAACGCGGGTGGAGCCTTGGTGGGGGGGAGGTAGAATCTAAAGTAACGGGATAAAACGCGGGCGGAGCCCTGGGGGATGGGGGGAGACTAGAGTAACAGGATAAAACGTGGGCGGAGTTCTGAGGGTGTGGGGAAGCTAGAGTAACGGGATATAAAACAAGGGCGAAGCCCTGGGAGTAGGGGGAAGCTAGAGTGGTATTAAGGAGGTAGGTACTTACTTTCTTTTTGTTCCACCGGTACAACAGGTTTCTGCATGGACAGTTCTTGGAGTTTTTGCTGAAAATTATAAAAAATCATTGAGACACATTGAAACGTAGAAATATGAAAAAATATAATATCAGAATATTATGTACTCTAAACTTTTACGGGAGACTTTAAATTAAACAGGAGGTTACGTTCATACAAACAAATATCTACGTAAGAATATGCATCATCATATTAGCCGAAAGACGTCCACTGCTGGACAAAGGCCTACCTCAATGATTTCACAGCGACCGGTCTTGCGCTGCCCGCATCCAGCGGCGTGCCGCACACTTCACCAGGCCTTTGGTTCACTATATGGGAGGCCTACCTACGCCTCGTCTTCCGCTGCGCGGTCGCTACTCGAACATTTTACTACCCCAGCCAGCTATGTGCCCCTCCCACTGCCCCTTATGAAAAGCACGGGAAATGATCGAGAAAAATTACACTCATAATTAAACCCATCCAGGAAATGACCGTGCACCAGGTCAGTTAACCTGCGTAATCGACGCAACCACGCAAGTCGCTCTGGGCTACGACCACATCTACCATTTGGCACAATTGGTAAGCCCTCGGCATTATATTCTCACCTGATGGTAAGTGACGATGATGCCGATAATAAAAGCGGGCTTAGAAAGATACCCCATGCAATTGGGAACTAGCTATCTTATCTTCAAGCCGAAACACTTCAATGTTGTTAACATTGATGTTTGGCGGCAAGACGTTAGATGGGTACTAGCTAGCAAAATGGGCTAAGGAAATGCCCTTCCACCAACCAAACAGAGTTTTACTAAATTAGAATCTGCCAGGAATCGAACCTGCGACCTCCTGATATGAAGCTGACGGACTTAACCAATAAGCGACATACTATTAAAGTGTATACAGGGTGTAAAAAAATTGGTGTAGGACCCGTTAATTGGGGCTTCTACTCATCATACTGAACAACTTTCCCCAAGGAACCCATAGTCAATACTCAAAAAAATATTGGACCCTCCATACTAAAATGCACAAAATTGGTGAATCAGCTGATTGATTTGTATGAAGAGTAAAAAAAATTTTGCGATTTCAGCAAAGTCGTAGAACAACAGTTGTTCAGTATGATGCGTAGAAACCTACATCAATTTTGTTACATTCTGTATACACCTAATGGTACTTAGGTCATTCTGAAAGTTACTTAATTGTATATTATACGACCCACATTGTTATTAATTAATTGTATAAGATACTTATATTTTTATTTTATATTAATATACAGGTTGCCTGGTAAGTAACGCAAATCCTTTAAAGGGGATTAACTACATCTAAATTGCAACAGAAAAAGTCATATTAACTGGAGGTCGCAAATCTATGGTTTTCGAGTTAAACCACATTTTATTTTCAAAGTTTGTATAAAAAACGCATTGATTTAATTTTTCGTGATTTTGAAAAAAATGCTATATTACAGTAAGCGTTTGAATTATGGGATTTTTTATTTTATTTTATTAGCATTTATTTCATTAGCTTTTCAAAAAGGTATAAAAGATAATGACGCTAAACATCAAATAAATAATAACAAAAATTAATAATTTCTTTTATTTAAGTTCTGATATCAGATTGAGCTGAAATATTGCATACACGTTTGGAGCACAATGCATGAAGAGTTATGTGACGTCATATAAATACAATATGGCGGATTCCAAAGATTGCCGACCAGTTATTTTTTAATTCACTTATAATATGGTAAATTAAAGGGTTTGCTAAGAAGATAAACGTAATAATTAAAATTATTTTCAAATAAAAGCTTGCACCAAATTTTTTTTAGGTTTGCCGAAAATTATTTTTAAATGGTTAATTCAAGAAACTTTCAGTATGGCCACTCGTGTATTATGGCAAGGATAAAAAGTGGGGTAAAATGAATATTTTCAACTAACTTCTATCTCTTCGTTCGATAACGGTTTTCCTGAAAGTAAAATATGACAATGGGATTTCAAATGGACATAAAATAAGATTTGTATGTCATCACAATCGTTGACGACCCACTGCTTCACCACTCTTCTAGGTCTCACATTTATGAAGTTCTAGGTCTTAAATTTATGAAGTTCTAGGTCTCAAATTTATGAAGTTCTCGGCGTTATCTGACACAGTCAGCCGTTGCTAATCAAAAATATTCACACTTCCCATCAGATTGTTTTTAGCTAGTTTATTAATAACTACCCAACAGAATACTTACCCTATGTAACACATATTATCCTTTTAGGATACTTAAGTACACATGAGGACGGTATAGGTAAACGAATTTATAAATAAAAACTTGCCAAGTGCGAGTCGGACTAGCACTCCGAAGGTTCCGTACCACCACAGCTCTCCAAACAACTATCAAATAGTACTTAAGATATGTGATAATGATACCTATTCACATTACAAACAAAAGACATCAACGCGAGCGACAAAAATATGCTTTCCAACTTCAGTTCGGACTCCTTAGCGCGAGTACAACTCACACCTGGCCCATTTTTATTATTTGTTGTTTACCAAGTTTTACGCTCGTATGTATTTGTTGTTTACCAAGTTTTACGCTCGTATGTATTACCGTTTTTACGATAGATCTAAACCAAAAATACTTCTAAAGACCTATCAAAAACACGTTTTTTTATGGCTATTCCCCTTATTTTTTTCACTTTTTCAAATTTTTTGTATTTGTTGTTATAGCGGCAATATACATTCTGTATAAATTTCAATTTTGTACCTATAATACTGTCTTCATGAAATACAGCCCGCTGACAGACGGACGGACAGACAGCGGATAGGGTCCCGTTGTGTGTACGGAGCCCTAAAAACTACTTCATTATTTTAAAACTGATTCAGCATTTCATTATGCAGGCCCATCAATAAAATACTCTTAATAATCCTCTACGTTTTAAAGGGAAGTGGGGGGGGGGGGGGGTGTCTTGTAATTTATTTTGAAGGCTCTCACACTGAATGGAGTCTTAGCCAGTTACCGAAGAGAATATAATAAACAAGTCACAATCAAACCGACTAAATATAACCTCTTCTCTCCTTCAGGTAGTTTTCCCGCTCAATCTGCGCGTCTCTTTCAATGGACGGGGAGCGCTCGATATGTCCAATAATAGGTAGATTCAATCTGACACTAAGTCTAGCCGAGCGCGCCACGTGGTCATTCGTTAATTGAAGCTTTTGCAAATCGTCTGTGTCGCCCCAGAAGTCGTCTATTGAGGCCTGGAGTTAAGGATAAAGGTGGCGTAAGTAGGATTAAAATTGGGTAATAATATTCCGTACCTGGCGTGAATATGTTAGTAAGTCCAAAACAGCGATATTACAGGGAAGCGATTTTATCGTTTTGACCTTCTCGGTAAAATATATAGGGTGAGTTTTAGTTAGTTCTTGATAACAAAAGATATAAATGTACTCGTGATTACAGACAACTTTCCCAAAGAAATTATATGTCAAATCAGAAAAATTAGGTCCTCGATACATAACAAGTATACATAACATATCAAATCGGAAAAATGTATGAAGCACCAATTTTTTTTTTCATATTTGACATATCGTTTCTTTGGGAAAGTTGTTTGTAATCACGAGTACATTCATATCCTTTGCTATCAAGAACTAATTAAAAGTCACCCTATATATATTTTTTTTAATTTTAAAGGTGTTGAACATTATATCATCACTATTTTAAGCAAAAAAGCAAAAAATTAGCATGTTCTTTAAAATAAACGACTCATCAACTTGTTCACTAGTGTGGGTCGAAAAATTAAATTATAATAAGAACGATTTCTAATAGCGCGGAATCTGTGACCCTGATAGATATAAGTTATTCGATATTTATATTTTTAATGGCTTCATCTACCCGTGCATTGCATTTGAAATTTAAAAAAATATCGAAAAACTCAGTGTTGAACATACTCGTAGATGTGAAAATGAGTTTAAAAATTGATTTTAATCTCTGTAACTAATTAAATGTAACAAAAAATTAAACAGGCAAGTATTGTGAGCGATGGTGAGCTGAGGGGCGCGGGGGAGGGATGCAAAGTATGTGATGCACGCACTGACCTCCATTACTACACACTGGACCGACTGCTGTCATAATATTTTAATGCCTACTTGAGTATTGCCATTTTGGCGCTGCTGTATAGGATACGATACGATTGTCCATGAAACTAAAATTAGTGACACAAAACTAGTGGGTACATTAAGTTCTCGGAACAATCGCATTGGCGCTTGAAATTTTCACACAAAAGTTGACTGACTAAAAGTAATCCCACTTCTGAGATGTTTTATTTAGTGGTACGTGGTGAAACAAACCAAGTATTGAACGGGATTACTTTTAACCCCCGACGCAAAAAGAGGGTTGTTATATGTTTAACGTGTGTGTTTGTGTATCTGTGTATCTTCGTGTATGTCTGTGGCATCGTAGTTCCTATAATTTATGAAGATCTGTGCAGCCGTTTGAAGATCATCAGCTCTTAACTAGGTAATAAAGGGAAGTGGCCAACTTATACCGGTCTGATCGATTCGAAATTTGGTGCCCTGTAACTGTAATAATATTTCAAAACCATGGTAACATGGACCTGATACTGCAGCATCTCCTGGAATCTGCAGGATACTAAACTCCTCGCCAACTTACAGCAGAGGCATCATATTGGACTTATTGGAATAGTCTCAATGAATAGGTGTTATATAGAACATGGCAACCTTGACCTGATACTGCAGCATCTCCTGGAATCTACAGGATACCCAACTCCTCACCAACTTACAGCAGATGCATCATATTGGGCTTATTGGAATAGTCTCAATGAATAGGTGTTAGATAGAACATTGCAACTTTGACCTGATGCTGCAGCATCTCCTGGTATCTGCTGGATACCTAACTCCTTACCAACTTACAGCAGAGGTATCGTATTTGGGATACGTAAAGTTTAAAAAGCATGAAATAAAATCTTAATTATAAAATTTAAAAAACTTTCGAAAAAAAACATTTAAAAAGTAGAAAATAATATTATGTTTTGGCCCTTTAAGTTTAATATAAGTACAAAGTTATATTTTTATCTAAGAGTCGTTGCGTTGGGGGACCGCTAAGTTAATAAAATAAAAACAGAATACACCTATTTTATTTTACTACAACTAATTACTAAAAATTTCACAACTTAGCGGTGCCCAACGCGATGACTCTTAGATCAAAATATAACTACTTAAATGAAACTTAAAGTGTCAAAACATATTAATATTTTCTACAGCGGTTTTTGTCGGGGGTTTTTCTAATATTTGATTTGCAGTATTAAAACAATGATAAAACCGGCCAAGAATAAATAATTTTGTATTGTATTGTATTGTACTGTTCTGGTTTCGACTCACAAACTACGCGTGAGCATTATGTGACATCTGATTATTAATTTCAAATATACGAGGAGCGTTCAATAATTTATCTACCTAGACATGAAAAAGACATTACAGTAAAAATAACTTATTTTTATTTTTTAATGTAATCTCCGCTAAGCTCAATACACTTGGTCCACTTCTCTTGCAATGACTTTAAACCCTTAGAAAAAAATCCTTTGTCAAACATTGAGTTATCTACTTATAAGTTATGACCAATGACCATAACTCGAAGAAATATGTATATTTTAAGCTGTGTTTTTATAGATATAACTTCATATGCATATGAATCGTTAAGGCTAATAAAAAAACGTGCAAGTCGAGTTATCAACGTATTAACGCCAGGTACGGAATATAGGGTGAATAAAACTAATATTTATTGGGAAAACGATCAGGTAAGTAGGGCAAAGATGGATAAGCAGGATAAAAGTTGGGTAAGTAGGATAATTTCAATGTAAGTAGGATTAAAGTTGGGTAAAGTAGGATAAAAACTGGGTATGCTATATAAGAGTGCATAATGTAGGCCGTTATTTCACTAGACTTACCTCAGTCGGTGTAACGATGTGCTCCGACACCTCTTCTTCTTCTTCAACGGATTCTGGCTCCAGAGAGAGACCTGAAAAAGTGAAAGAACAAATCCAAAGTTTTAATTTAAATGATTCATCATATCAGCCGAAAAAACCTGCTGGACAAAGGCCTCCCCCAATGATTTCCACGACGACCGGTCCTGCGCTGCCCGCATCCATCGGCTTCCCGCGATCTTCAGCAGATCTTCGGTCCAACGTGTTGGAGGAATTTAAATGATTATGATCTTGTATCAAGCACTGTTTTACACCCATATGATTGATTAGCCCGCTATCAGTTGGATACTTTGAGAATACATTCTACCTACAGAATGTATACTCAAAGTTTGGATGCTTTGGACGCCATTGACCGATGCGCCTGAAGAGTCATTAGCGATGACGAGCTAGTCAACAACAAGCTCCAAAGCCTTGAGCATCGCCGCAAAGTTGCTCGTCTTTCGGTGGTCTATCAAATTCATTTCGGAAGGTGCCCAAGAACTACACGACCTCATTCCCCCCAGCTCCGTTCCACCATCGGCCAACGAGACGCAGAGAGGTCAATACAATAGAAAAAAAGAAATAAAATGGTTTTACTCCTTCGTTTGTTTGTAATGAAATAAACTTAAATTTATTTTTTAATTTAAAAGGATTGTTCAAATATTTTGAAAGATTGCATTTTTTATAACCGACCGGGGGCGCTGCAGCTGCTGCAGCTCCATAAAATTCATACAGCGTGCTTATGTAATGAAAGCTCGTAAATAAATTAAATAATCTACGACATATAAACAACAAAACTTTTGAGAGAAAGTAGTTCAAGGCTTTAAATAGGAAAGGAGAACTTATTTAACGTAGTTACTCTCTAAAAAGTTTAAAATAAAAAAAATTAAAAAGTTATTTAACCCACAACGGGTATTAACGTAATTGATAATGGGTTTATTAACTTTTTAAAGTCCCCCGACTAGAGGGAAATAGGAACCAAAAATAAATTTAAAAAAATCCAAGACAATCTGTATCTCGTCCTCTCTGTTCCAATTCCAAATTTCAGTTTAAATATATCAATTTACATTGATGAAAATCTACATTAATTAATACTATACTTATAACTATAGTGAAACTGAAAATCTATTAAGAGTAGGTAGTCAGATAAATTAGTGTTCTTGTGGGCCACCTTCGATCGACCCACATAAAAAGCCGGGAGAGTAGTGCACTGTTTTTACAGGGGAGACGGTTGATCGTATGGTTGCGAGGGGAAGTAACGCCTTGGAGTGGAAGAAAACACGATGAATTGCGAGGATCAACGTAGTTTGCGATGAACTACATCCGATCGGGAGACCCGAGAGGCTTTGCTTCTTCGAGGTTCTATTACGACGCTGTTGCTCGAGCGAAGGTCCTTACAAGGGTCAATTACGGCGCTGTCTCTTGCGTAGGGTTCTGCTAGGCTCTTCTCGCTTACAGTAGCTCCTTCGGAGTTTCGCCTCTTCTCTCAGTTACATATGCTTGATTAAAATTGAACTGAACTGAACTGAATATCGCTACCGCGGTCCTTGTCTGTTAATATACGTTTCTCTGATGAAAAGTTTAGAATACAATTTTGCAAAGTAAGCACAAAAAAATTTGTTTATTTACGAGTACGACATCACATTAGAAACCTCTAAAATTATCAGTGTTTCTCTACTATATTATGCATTTATTATACACATAAACCTTCCTCTTTAATCACTCTATATATTAAAAAAAACCGCATCAAAATCCGTTGCGTAGTTTTCAAGATCTAAGCATACATTATAGGGACAGAGAGACAGCGGGAAGCGATTTTGTTTTATACTATGTAGTGATTTGGGTAATTATTTTTGAACACTATAAAGAGGCTGTTTAGAGTTTCTTGGTATGTATTTTGTAAAAATCTATTCAGTCGTTTTTAATATAGAGCAGTTCAAAGTCAACTCTGAATTGTGAATTTTTTTGACGTTTTCTAATAAATTGTTAGACCAAGGTAGTAAAAGTGTTGTAGTGTGTTATATATTTATAATCTACTCGTAAAGCCCTTTCACTAGATACCCCACATAGTATGTTTAAGAGATTTTTTAAGCTATTGCATAGCTTTTAGAGCGCGGCGACCGAATCAAGAAATTCCGTAACAAAAAAAACCTAACACTACCGCGTTCTAAAAAAATACAGTGCCATCTATTAGCGATTTGCAGTACTATAAGGACTTAGTCAACTTTACTGGTGTAACTTTCTTAGTGTTAAAATTTAATAAAAAAAAGCTATGCAATAGCTTTACCGCGGCAGTCCCTGAGTGGCACACGTCTTTTTTTTGTATGACTGTCTTTATGACGTCATAGTTTCCACCCCCAGCACTTGCGCCCTTGTCATCTCATATATTTGAGTTTACGACATGACACTGAATGCATTGATACCTATACCCATTAAGAGATGCATTGAACGGAAAGTAACCTAGAACCTCATTTTCCGACCTACTTTAGAGGGGTGGGTGCGACACGGACATTCAATATTATTTTCTTCTTGTCCATGTTCATTTTAAGACCCACTTGTTAAGAGACTTTACTGAGTCCGTCTAGCATTATGCTCAGGTCTTCCATATTCAACATTCGGTTGCCGTCTGCCGCCCTGCTAAGAAGTGCGCTCAGTACAGTCTGCTCTTATCGATCGCCTCTAGCGTCGATCAATAAGGGCTACGTGTGTTTATAGTATTTGCCGCCCGCACCCCCGCGGTTGGCTTCTTGCCGCTGGACTCCGAGAGTAAGAACTTTCTCTTATTTCACTTACTGTATTTTCTTGTATTATCTTGTGTACTGGGTATAGTTCCTCCATCTTGTACGGTCGGGGATATCCCCGTACCACCCCTCCCCTCTAGCGCAATGGCGCAGGACGAATCTACCGACAAACTTACCCACGCCTTATTCACGTTCCTCCAAGCTGACATCTGAGCCTAGCTACTTTGAGAAAATTTTCCGCGATATTCCCCTCGATTCCCTGGCAGCCTATCTGCCGCAGCCTGAGATTCTTGACTCACCCATATCGCTCACGCCTTTGTCGAGCCCGTCTGCCCCCAAGCATACGTCCGAGTTCGGCAATGGCGAAGACAAGACCGACCCGACTATGGACATCGACGCGGCGTCGGAATCCTCCACATCCTCTACACTTAAAAGAGGCGTTTCAGACGACTCAGACGACGCAGCGCACCCCATTACCCCAGGTGAGTTCGATGTCGTCAGGAGTAAAAAATACCTGCGTCAGGAAAAAAAGCGTCTCGCCAGTTTGAAGGCAAAAACGCAGTATTCCGCTCCCCGCCCCGCAGTCTGTGCCCCCGAGCCAGTCTAGCGAAAACACCACGCGGAAACAACCTAATCGGTGCACCCCGGTCCCGCCTAAAGTAAAACCCCCACCAAACGTTTTCCTTAGGGATAAAACTATGTAGACGTGCACTAGCCAACTGTGCAAGGACCACCAAATCAGATACACCAAAGCGCAAAACTTAGCTGAATCAACCAAAATAGAAGTACCGAAAACTGACGACTATAGGAATTAGGAAACTAACTAGACTCCTTCTTACAAACAAAATCCCGTATCACACGTACGCTCTCGCCGAAGAGCGTAAGATTCGCGTGGTCCTATGCGGTGTGCCCCACGAAACATCGAACGAGGACATACAGACCAACCTGATACAAAAAGGGTTGCCAGTTGAAGCTGTGCACAAAATGCGAACGAACCGAACGCAAAAAATATTTTCAAAATGGGTAAGCTCACCGTCGGTCGGATTCCTAACATCCTAGTTGAAGCTCCGCATAAACGTGGTTTCCCCGGCCAACGCCACCGCTGCCAACTTTACGGCCACGCAGAGGCTAACTGCATTGCCACCCCGAGGTGTGTCAAGTGCCTCGAACCCCACGGCACCAAAGATTACACACGTACTTACCCGCGACTCAGTCTCCCCTCCAGCTTGCATCCTGTGCAATCAGGTAGACCACCCGGCCAACTACCATGGTTGCCCGCGAGCCCCAAAGCCAGCTAACACCACTAAAGTTCAAACCTGCATTACAACATAAGCAGGGCCCTAGACCGACGCCGGCACCGACACCGACGACCAACAACTTCCCCGCATTAAGGACCCCTAAGGTCCAACCCAATACGGCCCCTAACAACGCCTAGGGAAAAGCTCTCCTAACGCTCCCCTAAACTGGTCCCCCCCCCCCACACACACACAGCCCCGGCCCCAACCTCCGTACAATATGACATACGAACGACGGACGCCGCCATCATAAACATCAACATTGGCGAAATAGCGATTCTTGCCGGTAAACTACGCGCCTCACGCACTTCCCACGAGCTCTTACTAGCTCTTGCGGAACACCACCAACTTCTTAGTTCACTGTATTCTTGGACATGGACTTCAGTAGAGGTTTACCTAACCAAAGGGAACATACTGTGTATATGTGCCGCAATATATTAAGGGAGATTTTGAGGTTAAGCTACTACAACGATTATAAAAAATATGTAATGAAAACATTAAGTAACTCTTTAGGAAAATGTGACATGCATGCATCAAAAGAAATCAATGAATCTAGAAAAGGCACTATACCCTATTACTTTAAACCAATAGTAGTAAAAAATCAATCAATGGAAATGCTAAATAAATCCCCAAGCAAAAGTAATATGCAAATATTAAAAGAGATTTGTGGTCCTAAAAAAGGCACAATACCTTACTACTTTAAACCTAAAATAGACATAACACAAGAGGAACTGCCTAAAGTCACCGACTTATCTATCATTGAACAACATATTAACTGTGCTACTGAACACAAGGAGTTTTTTCGTGTATAAAAATATTAATATTTTACATCAGAACATTTGTGGTTTAATAAGTAAATCGAATTTGTATACGGTATGTCTTGATGAACTAAGCAGCAAAGGTAAGCATGTCGATGTACTATGTTTTACGGAACATAACATGAAAGCGGAAGATACTAGCCTTTTAAGGATACCTAATTATACTCTCGCATCACAATTTGTAAGAAAAGATCGTAAAGGGGGTGCATGTGTTATGGTTCATGATGATTGCACATTTCTAGTTCTTGACAAAATTGCTCAATACTGTATTCCAAATGTAATTGAAGGCTGTGCAATAGAGCTTACTGTTCACAAAATAATAGTTTTATGTATATATCGGGTCCCCAAAAAGAAAGAAAAATTAAGATACTTCAAAATCTTCATTGACAAAATGCATGACATTCTTAAATACTGTTGCGATCATTCCCGTAAAATAGTAATCTGTGGTGATTTTAATATTGACCGTCTAAAAAAGTCCCGAGATAGCATAGAATTTGAACAACTTTTGAAGGGCTTCAATATAAAAGCTTCGATAAATGCTCCCACTCGTCTATCCAGTGGTACTTGTATAGATAATATACTACATAATATACGTGGCAGTAAAGGAGAAATAATTGAGTTCGCTGTATCTGACCACACAGCCCAATTACTTCAATGCCCAGTTAAGAAGACTTGTAGGTATAATTACTGGTTTGTTTTGAGGCGTGACTATTCCAGAGAAAATAAGTGTAAATTCTACAAATGTTTAGAGAATCTTACTTTTAATGAAGCATTTAATGAACAAGATCCAAACAAAGCATTCAACAGTTTTCATGACCTTTTCCAATTGTTCTATAACCTTTGCTTTCCCATAGTAAAAGTGAAAATTCCAACGAAAAAAAAACCAAGGTGGATAACAAAGGGAATAAAAACATGCTGTAAACGTAAAAGACAACTGTTATGGGAATATCGATTGCGTCCAAATGACAAAAATAAAATTAAATTCAAAACTTATTCCAAAACTATAAATAATATTATAAAATTGACACAGAAAAGGCAGAATAACTATCATATACTAAATGCACGAAACAAATCAAAAGCTTCGTGGCAAATCATCAATGGAACCAATTCTAACTATCCTAAAGAAAGTGTAACAGTAATAAAAATTAATGATAGCCTGATTCATAATCCACGAATAATAGCTCAAAAATTTAATGATCATTTCATTGAACAAGTACAAATACTGCCTAACGTTGTGTTGACCAACACATGTCGTTATAATAATCCACATTCTATATTTATGCGACCATGCACTCCTGTTGACATCTACAATATCATTATTAATTTAAAAAACACAAACAGTACAGGTTACGACAACATTGACACAAAAATAATAAAAAGCGTAGCTTGTCTTATAAGCCCCGTGCTTAGTGACATATTTAACAAATGCATCGAGAATGGTGTTTTTCCTGACAAGCTGAAAATCTCAGTCATAAAACCACTTTTCAAAAAAGGAGACAAACTTTGTATGAATAACTACAGACCTATTGCTTTAATTCCAATATTGTCTAAAATATATGAGAGAGTAATTCATGACATATTATATACTTACTTTGAAAAGAATAAAATATTGTGCAGTGAACAAAAGGGCTTCAGAAAGAATAAAAGTATTAATTTAGCAATATATGACTTCTTAAGTAACATACTTATGAAAATGGATCGAGGATATCCAGTCGTGTCTCTATTTATGGATATGACTAAAGCTTTTGATTATGTTGACCATGGTTTGCTTTTAGATAAATTGATGAGATATGGGGTGAGAGGAAATGTTTTAAAACTGATTAAATCATATATTACAGATAGGCGTCAATTAACTTACATAGAAAGACTTGATATGAAAAATAAAACTGTCACGTCTTACTCATCGAACCAAAGAGTGATAAAATACGGAGTTCCCCAGGGAAGTGTTTTAGGTCCCCTCCTTTTCCTAGCTTACATTAACGATCTCCCAAAAGTTACAAATCACCCAATGATCCTCTTTGCTGATGATAGTACCGTGATTTTTCAAGGCAATGACATGAAAGAAGTCGAATCTGAAATAAATAATAACCTGAATGATATAATTTATTGGTTGGAGTGCAACAATTTAAAAATTAATTTGGACAAAACAAAATTTATGATACTTAGACACAGACAATCAAGAATTTTCCACCTAAACATTAATCACAAAAACAAGAAGATTGAAGAAACACATGTCATGAGATTTTTAGGTTTGCAAATAGATCAAGGCGTTACTTGGAACTCCCATACTGAGATACTGTGCAACAAAATTCATCAATTAGCGTATAGATTGTACATGTTAACAAAGATAGTTAACAGAAAGACTGTCCTAATAGCATACCATGGTTTCGTAGCATCAACATTAAGGTACGGAATCATGTTTTGGGGTAACAGTACTGGAAAGGAAATGGTTTTCAAAGCTCAAAAAAGATGTATTCGAGCAATCTGTAGCCTTAAGCAAACTGACAGTTGTAGGCCATTCTTTATAGAACTCCAAGTACACACCGTTCCCTGTTTATATATTGTCGAAACAGTAGTTTTTGTAAAGAGTAATTTGAGTTTGTTTGGCCACGTTAGTAGCGAAAGACGACGACACAAATTAAATTTGATACCCTGCAAAACCACCTCACTGCATAAAAGTATATTAGCAATGGCACCGAAACTGTACAATAAGTTGCCAACAAGAATAAAAGAGATTGACTGTTTAGATGTTTTTAAAAAAAAAGTTTGTGATATGTTACTGAAGAAGGCATATTACTCTGTTGACGAATATCTTAATGACTAAAATGGGACATTTCCTACTTTATTATAAATTTGACATGTAACTATTTTTATTTCATCTGCGACTGGTGCTACCTACCTAATGATTTGTTTCTGTTATTTTTAATTTAATTGACCTCTTGTTAATCAATGAACTTATTATGTTATTATTAAAGTGAATTTCTCTAGTTAATAATTTGAAATGTTTTAACTCCTTTTAATTTTTAAACTATATACTAGTGTTTTTCTTTTTATGTAATCATTTAAATTTGTATTTCATCACCATGTTACTAAAGATTTGCATGCCGTTTTACGGCGGAATATTTAAGGCACTATTATTTAAGACTACAACTTTTGTTACCAATATTCTGCAAATAAAGTTTTACTTACTTACTTACTTACTGTAAGAATGCCCCTAAGGCAAAACAACACCCCTAACCCAAGTGTCAATACCGCGGTCGGGTGACGCCTAAGGGGCTTTCGCTTGTCTCTTACAATTCGCGCGGCATCCGTAATATTATCCCCGAACTTAAGCTATTTGTTAAAATTATGGATTTAGTCATACTAGTAGCACAGAAAACATTTCTGAAGCCCTACGTTAAAAAAGGCGTAAAAATCGCCACATACCACCTAATTCGGAATGACAGACTAGACAGACACGGCGGAGGGACAGCCTTACACTATAAGAAAGCTATCTATTGCTCTCATATTCCCACTCCCTAACACTCCCCACTCAATAACATGGAAGCCACTATAGTCAAAAAAGCCATGACGGGTCACCTTTCACTGGTTATAGCATCGGTCTACATCCCGAGTTGTATACCTTCCTCACAAAGCGATTTCGAGGCTATTCTCGCCCTAGGCGAATCCATCATTATTTTTGGACACTTTAACTCTTTACCACTCTTTAACATACTGAGTGGACGTGCCTGACGACCAACCCAAGCAGCGTTAAGCTTCTCGAAATCACTCAAAAGCCATTGACGCCCCCGACTCCGCATACCCTTTCTTATCCGACTACTTTGACAGCACTGACAAGATAGATAGCGCAGTTAATGCCATTACCCACGTAGTTCAGGCTGCGACTAAGGAGAGCGAACGAGTCTTTGAGAACAAAGACCACAAACTCCCTCGCGAGACCAAACTCTTAATCGCAGCCAAAAAAGCAGCTTTCTGTAGAGCGGCGAAATACCCTACACCCGATAATAGGCAGAAAGCCAATAAACTCCAGCGCAAGCTTAGAATGCACCTTTCCAAAATTAGGAACTCCAACTGGAGTAAACTCATGGAGGACATTTCCCCATATAATACTGACTACTATAGAGTAGCCAAGGCACTCCGCGTAGACGAAATGTCAGTATCGACAGAAGAAATACAGACTTTAATCAGACGTCTTAAACCTAGGAAAGCCCCCGGCGCAGATGGAATATCTAACCAAGCCTTGAAATAATACCCGAAACAGTTGCTCGCATTACTAGCCATAATTTTTAACGCCTGCTTTGACCACTGTTACTTCCCGACAGCATGGAAGGAAGCGATAATGATAGGCATCCCAAAGCCAGGTAAACCCCTAAACGCCCCTTCTAACCACCGCCCCATAAGCCTTCTCAAGGCCATGGAGAAAATACTCGAAAAGTTTAAACCCTTCGATAAAGTCTGGCACAACGGCTTGATATACAAGCTATATCAGCTGGGACTGCCAGACCGGCTTGTACTCATTCTACGAGACTTTCTCAGGAATCGGAGCTTCCGCTACCGCCTAGGAGGAGTCTTCTCATCTCCCCGACCCATCAGAGCCGCAGTTTCCCAAGGCTCCGTACTCGCCCCCACTTTTCGCTTTACATCAGCGACATACCCCGATTTCCCGGCGTCAATCTCGCACTTTTCGCAGATGCTACCGCGCTTTATCTATCTAGCCAATCCGCGAATCTTATTGTCAATAGCCTCCAATCCTCAGTCCAAGCCTTAGGAGACTGATTTAGGAAATGGAGGATCGAGGTAAACCCACAGAAAAGCGCAGTGATTCTGTTTACCTTCAAACAGCTCAGTTCAGTTAACAACCACATAGACCGCAACATTACCATGTTCGGTAGCTCTGTCCCTTGGGAACGCTCAGTCATAAAAGCCTTACCTCAAAATTATTTATTCAGTAAGACTGGTAACAGGGTGTGACGGTCACTTTTGTGACATTTTAGTGTGACCCAAAAAGTCACAAAGGTGACACCATAAAGCTGAGACTACATGCCTCGAACAGCTTGTTCGGCGATCAATGTATGGACAGGCATTAATGAATGATTTTTTTCAATTAATTATTCAGGGTTCACTTTATTTTATGGCATATAAAAAGTAATCTCTAGTAGGAACTAGGAACCTCTGTAACAAATTTCAATAAATTTGATTAGAATTACCGGTAAACGTACTGTTTGTATTATTTTATAGTTTAAAAAAGTGGAAGTAACTATTAAGATCAAAACTAGATTTTGGTTATTTTTACTTCGATTTAGGTTTAAGTTGTTTATTAGCTAGAATACAAACTTGTTTCGTTATGCTGTACGTACCTACCTATATGATGTGTTTGTAATACAAAATAAGTTCATAAAAAAATGAATGTGATAAACACTTACCAGTATATTGATCTCTTTAACAGTATTACAATTGTCTTTTTTTTTACGTCATCTACATCAATAACAATAGTACTTTAAGAACTGAAAAATACCTCAGCAAATTTATCAGAATCAGCAAGCATGTAAACCAAGCCTTACACAAATAAGTCTGTCACTTTTGTGACTGTCACACAAAATGTAACGGAGAAAATTGGTTTTCCCTCCAATTTTAATTATTGTTGTGTAAAAATAACTTGATTTATTATATTTTAATATTATTTAGCTATGTAGAATTATATAACTTTACCGTCTTGTCGACGAAATTAAGATTTTATGCTAAAAGTAACGTTTATTTTGGGACCAGTTGTTACAAAAGTGAACTTGAAATTACTTTAATATTTACATTTATTGCTTTGGTTACTATATATTTTTATACTTTTTTAATAGGATTCATGGTCATCTTTACAATCCAATTGATCTTTTTAAGTCCTTCCCTACAAAGTTTTACAAAAATAATTATTTTTGGTTGTCACAGAAGTGACAACAATTTTCTACCTTGTTGGTTAAAATTGAGGTTTTCTCATAAAATTGACTAATTATCGTAGAATAAAACATTATTTCGTATAGAATAGGTCATGTATTACATATCTAAATTCAAAACTCACCAAAAATACAATCTTTAAAATTAAACCATCATTTTTACCAGGGGGAGACGTTTTTCTGAAAATGCCCACATAATTAAATAAAATAACCATTACCAAAATAGTGTTGCCAAACCCAAGGCTAAAGTGCACTTTGTGAACCGTCTATTTTGGGGGTGGTAATGAGTGTAAACTAGTTATTCGTCAAAATTTGCCTAATTTGTTGTATTGCGGTTGAATATTTATTATTTCCTTGCAATCGAAGTAACAAGCAGAGTGTTAAACTCAAGCATGGAACCCATTTTTCCCTTGACGTGACTATCCACCCTCGCCGTACCGGTTGCTATGCTAAATGAACCTCTTGAGTAAAATGACTTGTTTTATTCTCTTGTTGTACAATCTACTATTGTAATTACAACATATCACTTTAATACCTGAAACTTTTATGGTTGGTTGTTTGACGCAACAAGAAATAATTATTTGTATAGTAATGAATTAATCATTAGTTACAAAAAGATATCAATTGTTACATGCGGTAACATCACTATTATTAAGAAGAAATGAACACAAGATGACCCGCTAATAACTAAATCCAGTTTATGGAAAAAGACCTTCCCTGTCACGGAAAGCTTTATCCCACAACGAGAAGCCCTCCCACCGGGCAGCGACTTGCCATGGTCTATTTGGAAATCTCTGAATAGACTGCGGACTCAGGTTGGCCGATGTAGGGAGAAAATGTGGCGTTGGGGTTTCTGTGACGGAGAAGAGTGCCCATGTGGAGTCACCCCACAAACTATGACGCACTTATTGGCTTGCCCCGAGTGCCCGGACACCTGCACAATGGTAGATCTCTGGGGGGCCACTGATAATGGCATACGCGTGGCTACCTATTGGGCCAATAAGATATAAAATAACAAGAGTCAATACTCAAACCATCGATTCGAAAAGAAGAAGAAGAAGAAGAAATGAACATAGAACGTAAACGTTTTACTAACGTTTCTTATCATTACAAAATACATAGGTATTCTGTTGTTCTTATACATGAACATAAAACTAAATATGTTTTCCGTTACTAAAGTTAAAAAAAAAATTTTTCATGTTTTTTAAGCTCAGAAACTAAAGATTGATTTGTTTACAATTTCGGAGATTCATCGAAGGTTACATTCTACCGCTGTCTTGAAGTGTCAAATCAGCGTGACCAGATTTAGCAGAATTCTGCAATTTTAGATGAATTTGACCCCCAATATAGGGCTTAGCATATTATGTCGCAGATTAGAAAAAATTGGCAGGTTTTAGCAGAATCTAATGACACTTTAATATAAATTTAGCGGAATTCTGTAATTTTAGCAGAATTTTGACCCCCAATTTAGGGCCAGCAACCCTTAAGTAAATTTCAGCCTTCAGGGGCATTGTAAAAAGGTAAATTTTCTTTTGAGTAAGTTATATGTAGACAACATTTCCTGCTTAGTGCGTAGTAATCGTTGTCAGTCACTTGTGTCGTGAGCAAAAAAGAAAACGTGAAAAGAAAATAATTTGACCAAAACTATCGTTCTGCGGAGAGAAAGATCCATTTTTTCGTGTTGGCTATCAAGATCCAAGGAGGACAACAATGACGTTTTTGTAAAGCATGTAATGTCAAATTAGTTTTTTGACTATCTCTGAGAGTGAGTGGTGCGCGAGCCGCAAGCAGTTCGTGAGCGTAGTGTCAATCAGGAAAGTGTGGCTTTCTAATGGTGAAAATATTTTCAAATCGGTTCAGTAGTTCCAGAGATTACTTTTACTACAAACAAACTTACAAACTTTGCCTCTTTGTAATATTATTGTAGATTAAAAACCTACCTTTATATTTATATCTTTATTTATTACACATATGCTCAGCTATTTACTAACATACTAGGCATACATACAATCGCACACAGTTGTACCTATTTAGTTTTACAACGATGTAATTTGTTCGTTCTTGTACCTCTACTTTTAAAAATAACAATTTTATTGTTTCTATTTTAATTTATTAAATGTATTTGTAACATGTTGTGAAGAGCGTGCGTTCGTTCGCCGAACCGGTTTCTGGCAGAATAACAGCGCTGCAGAGCTTTTTTATAGTTTATTTCTATCGTTTGTAAATTGTACCTGGAAATTGTTGTACTGTGCTCTAAATAAAAGTTTTTTCTATTCTATTCTATTTTATTAGTTTATTTTTTATTCACAATTGGTAGTAAGCCCTTGGCATCACCTCACCTGATGGTAAGTAACGATGATGCCGAAGATGGAAGTGGGCTTACCAAGATTCCCCAACGCAATGGAGAACTGGCTGGAGTTTCAAGGCTTTCTGTTCTAAAGATCATATTATAAATAAACAATCAAACACAAAAAATTAATCAATTGATATTCTGGACAGTCATCGGTAAGTGATTCTACTTATATATCTGCAAAAACTTATTTTTAGGGTTCCGTACCTCAAAAGTAATAAAAAACCGGAACCCTTATAGGATTACTCGCGTCGGTCCGTTTGTCACAGCCAATTTGCTCCAAAACTACTAGACCGATTAAGTTAAAATTTGGTACACATATATGTGAGTCAGTGAACCGAAGACGGATGTCTAACGTAAATAAATGAACTTTAGTTACCATTAGGTACTTACGATCAATAAGTGGCCCCCATAATGTTTTTATTATTATGGATTATCTTTACTTTTTTTAATTAACATATTGGTACAAAATATGAATTTATTCATTAGCAGAATTTGGCCAAGTAGCTAGCATAATGTTCAATTTAAATCTGGTCACACTGTGTCAAATCAATCAGCATTCTCTGGACGGCCGCACTATAGTAACATATACCTGACTTTTTGACGGGAATTTGTAGCGTTCAGTTTGTCATTTTTCTTTTATTATCCGAAAAAATACATTTAGTGGTTTTCGATGTGTAATATTGATAGTGTATTTATCAGCGAAGTATCATTTATGTGTTTCTTGTGTAGGATAATGAAATAAAAGTGTGTATACTGTGTTTCGAGTTCCCACAAGAAGTCCGAGCAAGCTTTAGCAAAAGTGCTATCATTTTGCTAGAGCAAGGCTGGCCAATAGATTTTCCAGGTGGGCAAAATTTCATAGACTGTGGCAGCGCCGGGCCAAATACCATATCCTTAAAGGTATTATTTATGCACAAAAACTATATTATACATATACTATATTATAATATACACAATAAGACAAAATTAACTTAAATTTACTTTATTTGTAAATGAAATTAAGTAACATAATAATTACATTATTTCTATTTATTGTGAGCTGTGAAGAGGCTTTTCTGATACTAATTTGTCGATATTTAGTTTTAAGTCTGATGTTGATAGTACAATCAAATCCGAAATGTGTTTTACAGTGAGAAATGTGCGATATTTATTTTTGATGTATGATAGAGTTGAAACTGTTTTTTCACACACATAAGTGGAACTAAACCTGCTTAAAATTTGCATAGCAAGGTCGTGCAATGTTGGGAAATCTTCACTGGAAACATTTTTCCAAAAACTTGCAAAACTTTATGTCAGCTACTCTGAAGATATATTTTCGCAGAAAAATTGTTTCAAGGCAGTGTGGTTTTGATGATCTGTCACTTCGAGCTGAATATTTGCTGGATATTCAAGCAGATTAGTATAGCTGATGGCAAATGGATTTATAAGCAGCTGAATATTTCTCTTGTCCGATTCAAAATCCTAGAATCTGTTTTCAAACGACTCTTTTAAACACTTGCAAGTGTGGAAAAATGTTCGACTTTATACCTCTCTAAATTTGCTGCAAACAAGTCCAACTTCCCTTTGAAACCATTGATCAAGTTGAACATTGTTGGAAGAGAACAAGCTTTTCCTTGCAATTTAAGGTTCAGGACATTAAGGTACTTCAATGTATCAACTAAAAATGCAAGATCGCACAGCCTTAATGAATTTTTAGGTCTCTTTGCTGGCAATGCTTATTTTTCCTCCAGAAATGTCAGAACATAAAATCACACAAATGTTTCAACATTTCGCCTTTGGATAACCAGCGAACAGCACAATAAAGATGAAATTCACCGTATTTATTTATTTCTTTTTTAAACGACGTTCTGAATTGTCGGCAGTTAAGTGCTCTGGCAAGTATGAAATTAATGCAGCGTACTACTGGGTCAATCACATCCTCGAACTTCATGTCTTTAGCGCACAAAGCTTCTTGATGGATAATACAATGATAAGAAAATAATTGTCGAACGATGTGATTTTGCAGCAAAGCCACAGCGCCATTGGTTTTCCCTATCATCGCAGGTGCTTCATCAGTGCAAACTGAATTGCATTTATCCCAGTTTAGGCTCTGACCCTCAACGCAATCTTTGAGTTTCATGAATATATCATTTCCTGTGGTTGTAGTTTCCAGTTGACAGAGGTCCAATATATCTTGAAATATATTGAAATTGCCATCAATATCAGCGTACAAAAACAACTGCGCCATACCGGTTAAATCGCATGTTTCGTCCAATGCAAGTGGAAAATATCTACATCTAGTTACAAACTCTGTAATTTGACTGTGGTATTGTCCGTTGACATATCTTCTACTCGTCTCATTACTGTGTTGCGCTACAGTGAAATACTATCTGCCATGGCTTTAACCTTTTGAACTCTGTTTGATAATTTCCCCATTCTGAAAACGGATTTTTCTTTTTAGTTAAGAGCAAAGATATTTCATACAATGTTTTGACCATGGCTTCCAGTTCGTGTCGTTTTACAAAAATATTTTGCTGTGAAAATAGTTCTTTTTTCTTTTTCTTTATAAAATCTGTCCTTAAAGCTGACCCCACTGGATACTCTTTGTCGAATTTCGTATGGTTTTGCTTGAAATGCCGCTCTAAATTATATTTTTTAGTAACAGCTACTGTTGTTGAGCAAATGAGCTGGCGGGCAAATTCAAATCGCTTGGCGGGCCACTTCGTGGCCCGCGGGCCTGGGTTTGGCCAGCCTAGTGCTAGAGTATGTAGGTTAGGTTAGTTTATAGTAGACAATGATATGATGTGAACGTGAAGAAACAGTGACCTTGAAGACTAAAAAGGAGAAAAGTACTACTTCTGAAAAATATACTGAAAATTACTGAAGACATGAATTCTACTAATTAATACTGCTGAAAAACATATACCGAAGACTAGGCGGTATGGCCAATGAGCCTTAGCCTGCCCTAAAAGGGCGAAGAAAAAAAGAAGTAAGCATTGTAGACTTTTTGGCGGGAATTTGTAGCGTTCAGTTTGTCATTTTTCTTTTATTATC
Organism: Coleophora flavipennella; assembly: GCA_947284805.1. Taxonomy (NCBI): domain Eukaryota; kingdom Metazoa; phylum Arthropoda; class Insecta; order Lepidoptera; family Coleophoridae; genus Coleophora; species Coleophora flavipennella. The sequence continues at coordinate 5,943,217 of OX369253.1, forward strand.
CGAAAAATTACATTTAGTGGTTTTCGATGTGTAATATTGATAGTGTATTTATCAGTGAAGTATCATTTATGTGTTTCTTGTGTAGGATAATGAAATAAAAGTGTGTATACTGTGTTTCGAGTTCCCACAAGAAGTCCGAGCAAGCTTTATCAAAAGTGCTATCATTTTGCTAGAGTACGTAGGTTAGGTTAGTTTATAGACAATGATATGATGTGAACGTGAAGAAACTACTGAAAATTACTGAAGACGTGAATTCTACAAATGAATACTACTGAAAAACATATACTGAAGATTAGGCAGTATGGCCAATGAGCCTTAGCGTGCCCTAAAAGGGCGAAGAAAAAAAAAAGTATGCATTGTAGACTTTTTGGCGGGAATTTGTAGCGTTCAGTTTGTCATTTTTCTTTTATTATCCGAAAAATTACATTTAGTGGTTTTCGATGTGTAATATTGATAGTGTATTTATCAGCGAAGTATCATTTATGTGTTTCTTGTTAGGATAATGAAATAAAAGTGTGTATACTGTGTTTCGAGTTCCCACGAGAATTCCGAGCAAGCTTTAGCAAAAGTGCTATCATTTTGCTAGATTATGTAGGTTAGGTTAGTTTATAGTCAATGATATGATGTGAACGTGAAGAAACAGTGACCTTGAAGACTGAAAAGGCGAAAAATACTACTTCTGAAAAATATACTGAAAATTACTGAAGATGTGAATTCTACAAACAAAATTCTACTGCTGAAAAACATATACTGAAGACTAGGCGGTATGGCCAATGAGTCTTAGCCTGCCCTAAAAGGGCGAAGAAAAAAAAAATTATATGGTGGATTCAAATTTCAGAATTGTGCATTTCTTTTCTCTACCGCGAATATGCGACAGCTACTAATATAGTAATCTGTGATATGCGAGGAGCCTAAAATACTATATGCCAACAGGTACGTTTGACAGAACTTCATTAATTATTATTTATTACGATATAAATAGGTAACTCAAATTATAGTTACGAAATAAATAGGTAAGTGGTAAGTGCGTACCTGCAAACCATTCGCTCCTCTATACGATGAGCCAGCGAGACGGCCATGCGATGGTTCAAATGCATATCTACACGATGGCGACTCAGTTGTGATCTCGTCGTTTATTGATATGGACGTGGAAACTAGCCGCTGCGGCAATACACGGTGTTACACCGAGGAAGCCATTAAGGGTCGGCTCTACTCATGAAACTGAACTTTCCCCAAGAAACCCATACTGAAATCGCAAAAAAAGTTTGACCATACAATATTAGGTGATCGGAATGATCGATTTCTATGAAGTCTAAAAAATTGCAAAATATAGTATGGGTTTCTAATAATATAGTGCGCGGTCGCCACTCGAGAACTTTACTACCCCATCGCCCATCTGTTGTACGAGCTTTGTGCCCTGCCCACTGCCACGCCAGTTTAGCGATTCTGTGAAATATGTCGTTTACTTTGGTTCTCCTGCAGATCTCGTTTCTGATTCAATCACTCAGAGAAACTCAGAGCATAGCACCCTCCGTATTTCATCACTGCTGGCAACACACACTGGTCACTGGACCTTAGTCTTTTTAGCTGTTGCTTAGCATACATAATTTGGTATATTTTAAATTTTTCAGGTGTGCATCAATAACAAAAAGTAAAGACTGATTGCAAGCATAGCAGCACTTAACAGGCATCCTATGTGTAACCTAAACAACAATTTTGGTGTTGGAACTTGGAACCTGCAAGTAGGTAGGTAACTAACTTGAGCAAGACTCGAGAGTACACCGGAAATCCAAGCAAAAATAAAGAATGCCAGCAAATTCAAAACGAGAAAAAGAATTCCACTTGAATTGACAAAAAGCTGTGGTAAGTACTTAATTACCTACAAAGATATCAAAAGGAATGTATGTAACTGCTTACCTACCTAAAATCTTTTACAATTCTGAACACTAAGCATATAATCACCCCTTTTTAAGATAAATTGAATAATTTGCAATGGTGGGAGACACTTGATAAAGAAGCTACAATCACATTATTATTGCACATAAAATTCTATAGTGAATCAATTGGTCACCACAGAAACTGTAAAGGCCCCAATGCCCTGCCCCGTGAAGTTGTAAAGGCCCCAACGGCCAACAACAAGCTTGTCCTTTCGAAAATAAATAAATCACCACAGAATGTTAAGAAAGACCTATGAGAACAATATTAAAAATATTGAAAGCAAACAATGTGCTTATTCATTTAACTGTTTTAAATATTAAAAGGAAGCTCTGTTGCACAAAGTGTAACTTACGTGATTTACTTACATTGAACTATGACACATTATTTGTGTTCAGAATGTGATAAAATATGCACTAAGAAATGTCATTTGGCACAACACATGAGGATTCACACAGGAGAGAAACCATATTCATGTTCAGAATGTGACAAAGCATTTACTTTAAAGGGAACTTTAGTAACACATATGAGGATTCACACAGGCGAGAAACCATATTTATGTTCAGAATGTGACAAAGCATTCAGTCATCGATGTGCTTTGGTAAAACACATGAGGAATCACACAGGAGAGAAACCATATTCATGTTTAGAATGTGACAAAGAGTTCAGTAGAAAAGATAATTTAGTAAAACATGTGAGAATTCACACTAGAGAGAAACCATATTCATGCTCAGAATGCAACAAAGCATTCAATCAACAAACTAATTTGATAAAACACATGAGGATCCACACAGGAGAGAAACCATATTCATGTTCACAATGTGACAAACTCTTTAGTGAAAAAAGTAGTTTGGTAAGACACATGAAAATTCACACAGGAGTGAAACCATATTCATGCTCAGAATGCTACAAAGCATTCGGTCATCAAAGTAGATTGGTAAATCACATGAGGATTCACGCAGGAACACAACCATATTCATGTTCAGAATGTGAGAAAGCCTTCATTAAAAAAGATCATTTGGTACAACATGTGAGAATTCACACAGGAGAGAAACCATATTCATGCTCAGAATGCAACAAAGCATTCAATCAACAAACTAGTTTGATAAAACACATGAGGATTCACACAGGAGAGAAACCATATTTATGTTCAGAATGTGACAAATCCTTTAGTGAAAAAGGTTCTTTGGTAATACACATGAGAATTCACACAGGAGAGAAACCATATTCATGCTCAGAATGCAAAAAAGCATTCAGTAATCAAGGTGATTTGGTAAAACACATGAGGATTCACACAGGAGAGAAACCATATTCATGTTCAGAATGTTACAAAGCCTTCAGTAAAAAAGATCATTTGATAAAACATGTGAGAATTCACACAGGAGAGAAACCATATTCATGCTCAGAATGCAACAAAGCATTCAATCAACGAACTGGTTTGATAAAACACATGAGGATTCACACAGGAGAGAAACCATATTCATGTTCAGAATGTGACAAAGCCTTTAGTGATAAATACACTTTGGTAAATCACGTGAGAATTCACACTGGAGAGAAACCATATTCATGCTCAGAATGCTACAAAGCATTCAGTCATAAAAGTAATTTAGTAAAACACATGAGGATTCACACAGGAGAGAAACCATATTCATGTTCAGAATGTGACAAATCCTTTAGTGAAAAAGGTTCTTTGGTAATACACGTGAGAATTCACACAGGAGAGAAACCATATTCATGCTCAGAATGCAAAAAAGCATTCAGTAATCAAGGTGATTTGGTAAAACACATGAGGATTCACACAGGAGAGAAACCATATTCATGTTCAGAATGTGACAAAACATTCACTATAAAAGGAACTTTAGTAACACATATGAGGATTCACACAGGCAAAAAGCCATATTTATGTACAGAATGTGACAAAGCATTCAGTCATCGAAGTGGTTTGGTAAAACACATGAGGAATTACACAGGAGAGAAACCATATTCATGTTCGGAATGTGACAAAGCATTCAGTCAAAGAGGAAGTTTGTTAAGACATATTATGAGGATTCACATGGGAGAAAAACCATATTCATGTTCCGACAGAAGTGCTTTTATAAGACATAAGAGAAAACATGAATGCGAGAACCCTTATCTATGTTTTGAATGTGACAAACAATACCATGAAAAATCTGACTTGGCAGCACACATGAAGACTCATACAGACGAAGAACTTGCTTGGATATGGATCGGATTATAATAAAGTATTATTTTAGTCAGCACCTAACATCGGTTTTTATTATTTTTTTGCTGTCTTTCTGTTGAACATTTTTCTGTGCTTAAATGTCACTACTAACCACCTAAGAAAATACGATTTACTTAGGATTTGTAGAAGTTAAGATGGAATTTAGTTGATAATTCAAAATTACTGTTCAAGCACACCCAGGCACTTTATGATATAATTGACGAGAAATGACAGTTGTAAATATAAAGACGATAAATACGAATTTATAGCGAAATTCTTTACAGGGATGCTATATGCCAACTCAAGAACTTTAACACCAGCCCAATCAAAATTAAAATACCTTATAAATATTATAAGGTTTGCAAGAGAGTCTTACATGAATACTTGGTCTCAGATTATCACAACTTTTCTAAGGAAGTAACTCGGTTATGTAATCGGGCTTTCGAGGCAAGTCCGTATATCATAGGAACAGAAATTTATATGCCTAAAAAAATCCATTCAAGTTTTTCCTTCAGAAATGTTTCGGTTACTCACAAAACACTCATCAATCAATCACCGTACCCCATTCACAAGTTTCACAACTAAACAGAACGAAGAGTCACCGACTATCGTGAGCAGAAAGGTATTATGTCTAAGGCTGGACTCACACAGCTGGAATTACATTAGGAATTCATAAAGCCCGGATTTTCGTATAATTTCATTATACTCCACATTTATTGAGATTTTATCCACATCAGAATTCAGATTACGAATTTTCCTGCTGTGTGAGTCAAGAATACCTAATTACTTAGTACTTACAAACAACTTAGTACAAATTAAAATATAAATAGAAAGTCCCTCTTAATAAGTTTAAACAGTTTATTAGTGGAAACATAACTTCACTTCAGTAGTTATTACAATTACTTTTAATACGCGCCAGAGCCCGAGCGGCACGGACGTCTCATGGAAAATGCAGCGACCGACCGGCTCGACTGCGCAAGACCGCGCAGGAGAAAGAAAGTTAAATGCGCGAATGAGCAACAGTTCAAGAGCGCATTCATTCTCGCGCAATTATTTAAATTACGGCGACAGACGACGTGGGGGTATGCTTTTATTATGTCTTAGGGGTAGTATAGTTACCGCCTCCGTGGCGTAATGGTTAGTCCATTCGCTTCACACCAGGAGGTCGCGGGTTCGATTCCCGGTGGGGTCAACTTAGACTCGGTTTGGTTGGTGGTAGGGCATTTTCTAAGCCCGCCTGGCTAGCTACCACCATCTTATCTAAGTCTTGCCGCCAAACATCAGTGTTAACAACATTGATGTGTTCCGGCATGAAGATAAGATAGCCAGTTCTCCATTGCGTTGGGGAATCTTGGTAAGCCCGCTTCCATCTTCGGCATCATCGTCACTTACCATCACGTAAGAAGACGCCAAGCTTTTAAGATACGGTGTGTCTTGTGTTACAAAGTTATCCTTGTTCAGGACAGCCCTGTTATCATATTCTGCTTCTAGAGGCGATCGAATTCCCCATTGCGTTGGGGAATCTTGGTAAGCCCGCTTCCATCTTCGGCAACATCGTCACTTACCACCAGGTGAGATGTTGTCAAGGGTTTACCAAGTGTGAATAAAAAAAAGTCAAAGCTCGTGAGCGAAAATGAAATAAGCTGATGAGACACCTGTTGTCTGGCAAAGAATGGAAATCATGGCAAAACTTACTGACGCAAGTGTTTTGGCCACGATGTATGCTCCTTGTCTACCAACTCAGCTAACTGGACTTTTAGATCTCTATTTTTACGCTCGGCAGGATTTGCCTCGGGGTGATATAGGGGCAACTGACTCCGATAATGTACATGCACTGTTGCATGACCGCTGAAGTAAATTTTATTCCATTTTCGCATACTACACGTCGTGGAAATCCATAGCGGAGAAAATACTCCCCTAAAAGGTTGTGATCACAGGCCTCGAATATAGCCTCTTTCAGCGGGAATGACTCCACCCATCGAGTCGTCGTGTCTTCGACTACAAAAATCCACCTCTCCCCCTTGTCCCCAGGTGGAAGTGGGCCGAACGAGTCCATCGCCAACACCTCACCTCTTTGGTTGAGTACAGGTGTCTGTAACAGTACTTAAGGTTTTTAATTAGGCGGTTTGTACTTTTGGCATGTAGCACACGTCTTGACGTAATCTGCAATGATGCGACGCATACCCTGAAAATAGATCCGCTGAGAGAGCCTGTGATACGTCCTATCTATACCGTGGTGACCCGCAAACGGTGATTCGTGGCACTCCTTCAGTATCTCCATACGAAGACTTGCAGGAACGACCAGTTGAGGCTCCTCAATATCGACGTTAGGGTTATACCTATACAAAACATCTTTTTGGGTGGAATAGCCTATTGCTACTCATCGTTTTTCATCCACAGACATCGGTGTATTAGACTCCAATTCACAAAATAATATGATCATCTCGATCTCTGGATCTTCAAGCTGAGCTTGTCGCAATTTCTCAGGAGAACTCGTTGTTATATCGAGGATGGGATACAATCCACACTGGTTCTTAGTGTTATCCTGGCAGGAAGTGCGACTCAGAGTGTCAGCGCAGCGACGACATTCAGTTTATCTGGAGTGTACTTTATTTCAATATTATAAGCTTGCAGTTTCAGAGCGAAGCGGACCAACCTTCCCGATGGTGATTTTAACGTAAGAAGCCACCTGAGTGGTTGATGATCAGTACCCACTATGATACTCGTACGATGCCCCTCGATTTAACCTCTGAAAGGTTCTACAGCCCAAATTACAACAAGCGCTTCCCGATCGTGGTGCTGTAATTGCGCTCTGCAGACGTGAGTAACCGGCTTGCATAATGCATATTCCATGGGTCGCTCATCCTTACCTCCACCTTGAAGCAACACGGAACCAAGATCATAATTGCTCGCATCCATGCGCACGGTAAAAGTCTTAAGGCTGAGTAAACCGCTTGAACCAGAATCGGCGCAGATGTTAATAGATTTCTCGGATCCTTAAACGCCTTGTATTGTTCAGGGCACCAATACCAAACTGCATCTTTTTTAGCAATCTCGTCAAAGGTTCAGCGACAGCAGAGAAATTCGGTACAAGTTCGTAACAAGTTCGTGAACCTTGAGCAGGTTTGGTGGAACGTTCGCAAATGAGGAAGATTAGAAGGTGGCTTCATTTCCAGAATAGCTCGGACTTTATTGTCGTCAGGAAACACACCATCCTGGTTATTATCATGACCCAGATAGTACTTAAATTTTTCACGCGCGAAAACACTTCGCAATTGGCGCGTAACTTACACATGCGCAACCCTTCGAACACGGCGCGAAGGTCAGCGACGTGCTTGTCAAACCTCTCAGAGAACATCAGCACCAGCAGGTCATCTTGGTACGCCAAAAGGGTGAAAGAAGCGTCGGAACGGAGTCTGTCGATGAGATGCTGGAAGGTAGATGGCGCGTTCTTTAATCCAAAAGCCATGCGCTTAAAGCGATATCTCCTCGTTTCTGATTCGATCACGCAGATAAACTTCGAGCATAGAACGCTCCATTGCCCTTTGGGTGACCTTGAGCCTTCTTATGAGGCCCATAGTAAGCGACCATGGCTCAGTTCCGTACGTCGTCACTGGCAAGGCAACACACACTGGTCGAAGACCTCGGTCTTAAAAGACACTGCGGTATTTGGGACGTGAAAATATTGCGAAGCTTCCCGAACGCTGCCCAGCCGAGTTGGATTCGACGATTGATCTTTTTCTCGAAGTTGGACCCACCTAACTTGACTGTTTGTCCTGAGTACAAATATTCGGCAAAAACTTCGGGCGTAGAGCCTCCAACCTTCAGAGTAGTAGATGCGACACGGACGTTTGACATAATTTTCGTCTTGTCCATGTTCATTCTAAGACCTACTTATTGAGAGGCTCTGCTGAGATCATCCAGCATTGTGCCTAAGTCGTCCATAGTGTCAGCCATGACCACGATATCGTCAGCGAATCGAATATTTAGAGCAGCACTAGTAAGAACATGCCATTGTAAGTCACTAGTAAGAACATGCCATTGTAAGTCACTTGTAAGTTTCTGTGTTATTATAAAATCATCAGTAAGAGTTTTGTAAGATTGAAAATACACTTCACGAGACCATTATAAAGCTACACAAACGGAGAATAGACTTTTTAAGAGCGCCCAAATCCACACTTAGAGCAGTCTGTAAGTGTGATTTAAGACTGAAAAAAATATGGTGTTGGGATATTTATAAGAATATTTTTTGCTAAAACGAAAAAAAAGTTTCCCTAATAAAGAGTTTTGCTTCCGAACCCCAGCAACCAGATCGCATAGGAAATAAACAGGTAGGTACTTAGTTGCTAATGCATACTTGGTCCACTTGCGTTGGGCTCCGGATTCAGAAGCAGCTCCAGCACAGCGTGGTATACGTCTAAGGTGGCTAGCAGCGAAAGTGCTGACGCATGTAGCGTAGTGTCCTACTTTAAGCACTTTCCTTTTCGCCATGGAACCAATGTTAAACCATCGGACCTTTTCCATCACTTCTGCTAAGGTCCGGGGGTTCAATTCAAGCAAACAGAGAAATATGTAGAGTTGTTTTGCCGGATACAGGATATTCGGCCAACCTTGATGCAGGATAACTTGATATCCGGCCGAGCATTACCGATTGGCGTATCGTAACGAGTGAGTTCGCGTAGGTGGCGCACTAAATTCGTATTGTCTATTATTAGCGTCGTTGCGTCAATTGGTATTCATTCACCATAATTTACCCTTACAAGCACTTATTTTTGTTGTTAAATGGAAATATGGCGATTATATTTGTAAAAGAAGGTACTGAAATAGTATTTTTTTAAATTCGTTATCCGGCCGGACACTCGTTAATTATCCGGTATGTGGTCGGATAGTAAATTTAGGCCGAATACCGGATAGTTACCGGATATCCGTTTCATCTCTAGTAATAAGGCCCAGAACAGATGTTATGATGATGATTATAAAAAGTAACGTACCCTCACGGTATCCGTTGAGATATCTCACGTCCTCGGAGGCATCAATCTCAGCGAGAAACTTGTACATGGTGAGGAAGTCTTGCACCGGGATTGCGGCGGAGCCCCCATCTGGCTCCTTGGTCAGCGTCTCACAGAGCAGGATCATGGTGTTGGTCAGGCTCTGGTGGATAAGATAAAAACCGGGGTCACACAAACAAAAATTTAAATTACCAACATAACAAGAACTCATACTTACATACATACTCATAGTACATACTTTGCTTTACGTAAATAGGAATCTTATTCGGGGCTTAGGAAACTTTATTGTTACTTCGGCCGAAGTAATTAGTGTCTCATCTGTGTTTCGGAAACTGGTAGTTTCGGAGCAAATTGGCTGTGACAGACGGACGGACGAACAGACAAACAGACACGCGAGTGATCCTATAATGGTTCCGTTTTAACCTTTTGAGGTACGAACCCAAAAAAACTTTTTTATATATTTTTAAGGCGACGCATTGAAAGCTTTGGTCGCAGGGATCTCGATTTTTCTCAGCAATTACAAAACATATGAAAGTGACATTCTGTAAAATGATTCTTCATTTCAATGACTCCATTTTGTCAGTTGCAGAAACACGATTCGTTAACTTTTATAACAAATTCATAATAATTCATAATAATTTATTTGCCTTAAACATGGTATAAAAAGATCTTAAAATATGTTAAAGAACTCATGTTTAGCTAGTATTTAAAATAGCATTCAAAATATTTTAATCTTAGTCACAAACATACAAAATAATGTCAATCTTCAACTAAAGTAATCTACAAATTTAAAAAGTCTTTAATATTATAACAGTCTGTGTCATTCAGCCACTTATGTAATTTGATATTGAATTGTTTATTGTTTAGATCCTTAATTTCATGTGGTATTTTGTTATACATGCGAATACACATCGTCAGGCAACTTTTATCATATACAAATGACCTGGGAATTTCTTGAAACACTAGCTTTTCTGGGTCCCTGCGGGATCTGATACTTCCATCACATGCTCTTTTAAATAGTCCGCTATTTGACCGTACAAATATACAAATTTCATAAATGTAGAGCAAGGGTAGCGGCAAAACACCAAGTCTATTGAAGAGTAAAATATTGTTAAGCAAAATCTCTTTTAGAACACAGATTTGCATTATTTATGCAAACTAGACCGATTTAGTTAGTTTTTCTAAGTCGATTAGTCTAAACACACTATTCAATATGCTAGTTGGATTTTTAAAATTAATTGTAACGAAAAAACATTGAAAAAGTGCAACAGTGTGGTTATTTTCTTTACTCTTGCACGTAAAGAAAAAGACAGAGACACAGCCACAAAGTGAAGGTAGGACACACTTTCAGCGCGAAGGTACAACTCGCACAGAAACAGGATTCGCTGCAATTCTTGAGGGTCAAGACAGAAGCCTTGCCAGGCTGCCTTGACAGTAGTTATGGGGATTTTTGATATGCCTGCTAGCTGGAGACAAAATTATAAGTTGCTTACGACTTATAATTTTGTGTCCAGCTAGCAGGCATGTCAAAAATCCCTATATCTACTGCCAAGGTACCTACCTAAATATACCAATTCTCAAAAGTAGAATATAATAGTATAATTTAAAGTCTAATTCAAGGTCAAATTGAGAATTCAAGGTCACCTTAGTGAGCAGCCCTCCAGCCACTGCCACAAAATGAAGGTAGGACACACTTTCAGCGCGAAGGTACACCTCGCACAGACACAGGATTCGCTGCAACTCTTGAGGGTCGAGACAGAAGCCTTGCCACGCTGCCTTGACAGTAGTTATGGGGATTTTTGACATGCCTGCTAGCTGGAGACAAAATTATAAATCGTAAGCATTGACGTACTTATCTACAGGCTGCATATGAAAACTCATGAAACCTTAAAGGAGGCAAGTGTTAATAGTTCTGTCCACAAAAAACATACCTAATTTTTAGGGTTCCATACCCAAAGCAAAGTATGAAGACTATTTACCCAAAGGGTAAAAACGGGACCCTATTAGGTTACTAAGACTTCGCTGTCCGGCCGTCTGTTCGTCTGTCACCAGGCTGTATTTCATAGATAGGTAGTTGAAATTTTAACAGATGATGTATTTCTGTTGCCTGTTTGCTGAACTCTAACAAAAAAGAGCATTTTAAAGCTTAATATTTCGCAAAACGATCCCTAAATAGTTTTAACAAACCCTCAGTTGTTTTGAAAGACCTATTCAATGATACCCCACACAATAGGGTATGTCAACGAAAAAAAAATCACCCTCTCTTTACATGTAGGGGAGGTAACCTAAAAATATTTTTTTTCAACATTTATTGTATCACTTTGTCGGCGTAATTAATATGTACATACCTATGCAAAATTACCGATTTCTGGTACTAACAGTCTCTAAGCTAAGCCACGGACAGACAGACATGCCGAATCTATACGAGTCCCTTGTTGACTTCTGAACCCTAAAAATGAAGTAAGTAAAACCACAGATGAGATACTAGTTACTTCGTAAGTAAAACTAAAAGAATGTCCCTGAAATTTAATAGTTTCCTATTTATCTGAGATCGGGACGGAGTATTTTAGTACTAATATATTACATACTTTGGTAGGTATTGCAAACGACTATCGGCTAACATAATTTTGCTACCGCGTAGCCGCTACTATCAATAAAAAAATTGGTTGTCTGTAAAGTCGGTTTACGGACGATAGTTTAACGTGAAAACGTCATAACGTAACGAGACAATGAGCGTAACGGGACAATGAGTCATCCTTTTTCGTGCGTGCAGGCGGCGTCCATCGATTTATTAGACGTTGTCACGTCGAAAAAATACGTGTGTTAGCTCCATCTATATGTATGAAAGTAAATACTTCGTCTTCAGAAAATAACCAAATCTTTTTTGTCATAATATGGAGGTATGTATTAGACAGTTTATGAAAAGAGTTTTATTATCCTATGAAAATGAACAAATCTTTTTTATCTTTTGTTTGTTTTGACAGCCGATATTGCTGCCTCGGCAACCGATTTTGTTGGTAAACAAAAATAATAGTATCTCTCTTTCTATCTTCACTAATTTATATATCCCTCTCAACTTCCGTTCGCCTCGCTCGAACACACTTCCGTAACGCTCTCGTCACGCATCCACCAGCTTACTCCCCAAAAAACTCCCGTGCGTAAAGAAGTTTTACTTCAAAAAAACCATTAAAATTTAACCGCCTCCGTGGCGTAATGGTTAGTCCATTCACTTCACACCAGGAGGTCGCGGGTTCGATTCCCGGCGGGGTCAACTTGTAAGACTTGGTTTGGTTGGTGGAAGGGCATTTTCTAAGCCCGCCTGGCTAGCTACCACCATATCTAAGTCTTGCCGCCAAACATCAGTGTTAACAACATTGATGTGTTCCGGCTTGAAGATAAGATAGCCAGATCCCCATTGCGTTGGAGAATCTTGGTAAGCCCGCTTCCATCTTCGGCATCATCGTCACTTACCATCAGGTGAGATGATGCCAAGGGCTTACCAATTGTGAATAAAAAAAGACGTGTGGCACTCGGGGACTGCCGCGGTAAAGCTATTGCATAGCATTTTTTATCAATTTATGCAATTATAATTATTTATTTATTTTTTATTTACGCAGTATTTACCAGTACCATATAGTCCTTGGGGCGCGGGATGTTTATGTAATAAATTAACACTAAGAAAGTTAAATCATCATCGTCATCGACCACCATCGCGACCACAATCACGACCACCATCGCGACCGCCATCGCGACCACCATCACCACCACCATCACGACCACCATCACTATCATCGATCACCATCACTATCATCATGATGGATAGATAGATGGCACTGTAAGTTTTTTAGAACTCAATATATGTATATATATTTTTTGGGGTGTCAGGTTTTTTTTGTTACGAAATTCTTTTGATTCGGTCCCCTCAAAGCCCGCGATAAAAGCTATACAATAGCTTTAAAATAAAAAAATCTGTTCACAATCGGTAAAGAAAATGCGTAATATACATTTTAGAAAACCGGCAAGTACTCAAGCACTAATAAATTACCAAGCACTCCGAGGGCTCTGTACCACCATACCTCTTCACACAACTAAATAGTATAATATGACAATGATACCTATTCACATTACAAAGAAAAGACATCAACGCGAGCTTAAAAAATATGCTTTTTTATCATTCGGTTCGGACTCCTTGGCGGGAGGACGACTCACACTTGGCTGATGTTTATTATTTGTTGATTTACTTGAGTATTAGTACTATAATCACACGAAGGATCACGCTTGTATGTATTACCGTTTTTACGATACAACTAGTGCGTAGATACAAAAGTACTTCTAAAGATCTATAAGAAAACACGTTTATTGTATGGAGAACCCCCTTATATTTTCACTTTTTCTAATTTTTAGTATTTGTTTTTATAGCGATAATAGTTGTACACATTCTTTAAAAATTTGAACTGTCTACCTATTAAGGTTCATGAAATACTGCCCGCTGACAGACGGAAAGACAGCGGAGGCTTAGTAATAGTATGTTAGTACTAATATCCCTACTAATATTATAAATGCGAAAGTAACTCTGTCTGTCTGTTACGCTTTCCCGCAAAAACTACTGAACGGATTTGGCTGAAATTTGGTAGGTAGACAGATTAGGACCTGGATTAAGACATAGGCTACTTTTTATCACGCTTTTTAGCACTGCGCACCCTCGAAAAGGCATAGAAACGTGGTCCACGCGGGTGAAGCCGCGGGAAAAAGCTAGTATATAATATACTTTGGTAATAGGGTCCCGTTGGTCACCAGTTGGGTGTACGTACAGAACCCTAACAACATACAATCGAATTGAAAACCTCCTTCTTTTTTGAAATTGGTTTAAAAAATATTAATGTTTTTTTTTAATCCACGATTGGTAAGCCCTTGGCATCATCTCACCTAATGGTAAGTGACGATGACTCCGAAGATGGAAGCAGGCTTACCATGATTCCCCAACGCAATGGGGAACTGACTTTTATAACTATAAGCCATACATAACACATCAATGCTTGTTACATTGATGTTTGGCGGTAAGACATAGATAAGATGGTGGTAATTAGCCAAACGGGCTTAGAAAATGCCCTTCCACCAATCAAACCCCAGACATCCTGACTGATGTGAGACCCTTTTTAGTGAACCATTACGCCACCGAGGCAGTTAAATCCATCTTGCTGGAGACAGTCTTCTTGAAACTGGTTAAATTAGCGTATCTGTTTGAGTACTCGTAGCCCTCGCTTGTTGTTGTTACCTGCTGAGCCAAGACCTTGAGGCAGCCTCTGGTCAGTCCCCCCTCGGTGCTGTAGACCGGGTATTCCAGACGCAGTTTGACAGGTGGAGGTCTATGCAGCGAGAGGCATCGAAAGTATTCGAAGGACCAACGAAGAAGGTCGTAAGGCTGGGTCTTTATTGCCGCTGGAAAAAAATAATTGCTGTCACAAATATGCTACCCTCATATTTTTAAAGTTAAAATTTTATAGCGAATTCTAAAAAATGTTTACTCTTATATCGTATAAGGTTTTCATATGTACGTTTATCTGACGCTCTTAAGGCGGAGGAAAACGTCGTGAAGAAACCTGCACACGCCTGCGGAGCAACTCAAAGGTTGTGTGTGAAGTCGACCAACCCGCACAGGCCCCGCGAGATCGACTAAGGCCCGATCGCCCTAACTCAGGGTAGACTCTAGCCCCTCGGTGGGGATTTATTATGAGCTGAATGATTATGGTTTTCTTGGTGAAGCGATCGTGGCTGAGCGACTTGCGCGGTCGGTTATACAGATCACGCAGGTTAACTGAGTACAAACAGGGTAACTACATAATATATTGGATGGTGGCTCTTACTATGCCCAATTTGAAGCTTGATTCAGGAGCTCGGGGGTGGGGGGGGGACAATTGACTCCCTTCCCCCTGTATCATCTGCCACTAGTCTTAAAACCTTCTTGAATTTGGACTTGGCCCTCATGTGTAGAGTGTGAACCCTACCTTTCCAAGTTTGAGAGGAGAACCGTCCGTGGTGACTTTATGAGTGAGGACGTTGTGGTTTTCATGACAGTTAGGTAAAGTTAGTTTGCTGAATTAACGGCAGCTTTGACGGCTCGCCAGAAACACTCTGTCAACGAAAGTGCCTCCTTGAGCTCAATCGCGCCGCCGCCGATGTTGTCGGCTGTCGCCGCTGCCGGCTCGCGGCATTCATCAAATATGCAGTTAGTTAAGCGAATGAATTATACAACGTTATATAACCCTCAGTTTTTCAGGAGGGTAAAGGCACGTAAAGGTGTATTATTCGCGCAACGAGTTATTATTATTATTATTCATTTATTTTCAGGCAACTTAGTACTAAAGTACAGGCCCATAGATATATAAAAACTTATAACATGACATAGATACTATAAATAAAATACATTATTAGCGATGACCTTGAATGAGGCGGTTTCTGTGCATGCTTTGCGCTAGGCTACAAAGTTCATTCCCGCAAAAATCGGCGTCTGCGCATTCAAGTTCACCGCTCATAAACCATAGCGACACTAATATAAAGTTACAAAATTACATTTTTTTAGAAGAATATATTAACGTGTCTGGGTACAGAAACCCTATTGAGACAGTCTTCATGTACCTACTCTAATCTTCATTTGTTTTTAGATTTGCAATGCTAGTACCGCTGCATTACAAATCTTGTATGGAGTTCTTGACAGCATTTGCAGCAGCCTCATTCTGAGGTGGAACACCCGGTTACAGTAGGGTGTCTATAAACTGCACCCAGTGCAAATTGGGTTTTCACGTCCTCCTGGCTCCTTCATTTTATTTTCTTGTCCTTCACATTGCTCACGTGCACAGACGATTTTTTTCAAAAAGCACCACTTTTTGAAGCAAATTCTAGGAAAAAATAATGCAAAAACGTTCACCACAAATCCCGCCAAAAACTCCAAACATAACAATGCTTAGTAGATACCTTTACAATATCTCTTGAGAATATAAGGAAACTTGGGCGGTATCACGATCTGCTGAGAGCAGTACATCTGGTCCAGTAGTTCTGGCATCTTGGAGTCTTCTTACACCCTCTTTATATACCTGTTGAAAAAACAGGATAAAACAAATTTAGTGTAGAAGCCGTCTTCTACTTATCATAATGAACAACTTTCCAAAAGAAAGCCATGGTCTAAAAATGGACTGCATACAAAAAAAAGCTGGGTCACCAATTTTGTGCATTTTCGAAATGGAGAGTACAATTTTTTGGGTAAAGTACACCCAAAGGGTGAAACGGTATCCTATTACTACGCCTCGCTGTCCGTCTGTCTGTCTGACAGCGTGCTGTATTTCATGAACCGTAATAGGTAGACAGTAGAAATTTTCACTGTCATTGATGCTTTACAAGCCATACTAGAAAAGTATTTTTTTAAACGTGAAGAAACTAGCGACATCTAGTAGTAGTGTAACAAAATTGGTGTAGGACCCGTTAGCCAGGGGTTCCACTAATCATACTGAACAACTTTCCCTAAGGAACCCATAGTCAATTCTCCAAAAACTGGTTCCTCCAAACAAATATGCACAAAATTGGTCGATCAGATGATCGATTTCCAAGGAAGTTATTTTTTTGCGATTTCAGCTTACAAATTGTGATTAAAAAAATAATCATAGAACGAAAGTTGTTCATTATGATGAAAGAAGCCCCCATTTAACGGGACCTACACAAATTTTGTTACAAAAATTTGGACCCTTCATACAAAAATGCAATTCAAAAAATGAAATAATGAAAAATATAAATAAAAAAGCTTAATGTAAATATATTCAAAATTTCTTTCTTGGAGTTAGATATGAGGATATTACATCACATCAGCTCATATACGTCCCCACCGAGGGGCTCGAGCCTACCCTGAATTAGGGCGATCGGGCCTTAGTTGACCACGCGGGCCCAGTGCGGGGTGGTCGACTTCACACACAACCTGCGAGCTGCGAGTTTCTTCGCAGGCGTGTGCAGGTTTCCTCGCGATGTTTTCCTTCGCCGTTAAAGCAATCGGTGAGTATATGTACGTAAGTTTCGAAAAACTCATTGGTACATTGGCCGTCCGGATTTGTACCCGGCACCTTTGGTTAGGAGGACTGAGTCGTGACCGGTTGAACCACCGACGCTCAGAGAATATTACTTATCATTTGAATCATATTTGACCTAAAATGATTCAACCGTATTGTATCTGGAAGAGCCGAAACTTGGTATGTATTGAAAATGATTTTTATTTTAATTGCAAGCAAGTAACTGAAATGTCTTTACATAATCTATTTTTAGAATCGGCTTAAAAAGCCCTTTCATTGAATACCACACACGGGTTTCAGGCCTTTTTTTTCCATACGAAAAAGATTAGGTACTTTTTAGTTACTGGACCGATTGCTTCCAAAATCGATATCTGAGGTTCCCTGAGGTACCTGATCACGAATCCGTTGTCAGAATTGAAAAAAGTAACCGCCATTTGAACTTTTTAGTTACTGGACCGAATGCTTCCAAAATCTATATCTGAGGTTCCCTGAGGTATGTACCTTATCACGAATCCGTTGTCAGAATTGAAAAAAGTAGCCGCCATTTGAACTTTTTAGTTACTGGACCGAATGCTTCCAATATCTATATCTGAGGTTCCCTGAGGTACCTAATAACGAATCCGTTGTCAGAATTGAAAAAAGTAGCCGGCATTTGAACTTTTTAGTTACTGGACCGAATGCTTGCAAAATCTATACCTAAGGTACCTAATCAATCACGAATCCGTTGTCATAATTGAAAAATGTGGCCGCCATTTTGAACTTTTTAGTTACTGGATCGAATGCTTCCAAAATCGATATCTGAGGGTCGCTGACCTTATGACGAATCCTTTGTCAGAACTGAAAAAAGTGGCCGCCATTTTGATTTTTTTAGTTACTGGACCGAATTTTTCCAAAATCGATATCTGAGGGTCCCTGAGGTACCTACCTAATCACGAATCCGTTGTCAGAATTGAAAAAAAATGTTTAGTTACTGGACAGATTGCTTCCAACATCGATATCTAAGGGCTCCTGAGGTCCTTAATCATCACGAATCCATTGTCAGAATTGAAAAAATTGGCCGCCATACCCCAGCACATTTATAATCGTTAGTAAGGAGTAAACTCCAATCGTGCGTCGGAGCTGACACAATTTTTTTTAAATCCACAATTGATAACCCCTTGGCATTATCTCAGCTAACGGTAAGTGGACGATGATGCCGAAGATTGAAGCGGGCTTACCAAGATTCCTCAACGCAATGGGAAGCTGGCTATCTTCAAGCCGGAACACATCAATGCTAAAAACATTAATGTGTTAGGTATTGCTTTTAGCATTAATGTGTGGCGGCAAGGCTTAGATGAGATGGTGGTGGCTAGCCAGGCGGGCGTAGGTAGTGACCTTCCACTTTCCAAACCGAGTCATACAAAGTTGGACTCCGCCGGGAATTGAACCCGTGACCTCCTGATGTGAACCTAATGGACCATTACGCCACGGATATACTTAGTTAACAGTCTAGTGCGCGCGAGATCCCTGTCAAATCACAAAAAATATTTTTTGACTCAAAGAAATTACGTTTATTTGTATGGATTAATTTTTTTCTGGATTTAAAAGATTGGAGAGCGTCGGTGGCATAAAGGCTAGGGCCGCTACTTCCTATCCGGGAGGTCGTGGAACAAATCCTGCCACGTACCAATATGTTTTCGAATCTCATATGTAAGTACGTTTATCCGACGCTCTTAAGATGAAGGAACACATCGTGAGGAAACCTTAACACGCCTGCGAAGAAACTCGAAGGTTGTGTGTGAAGTTTACCAACCCGCACTGGGCCCGCGTAGTCGACTAAGGTCCGATCGCCCTAATTCAGGGTAGGCCACAGCTTCTCGGCGAATGAGCTGATGATGATAAACTGATCTACTATTGGGTCAGTCTATACCGCATCATCAAATAAATAGGTACCTACCTGAAGTGGGTACCTACCTACCTCAAGCAAGTACGTTGAATCACCAATCAAGTGAGATACGTAGGTGGGTATCAATATCAATAATTGATTCTTAATTCAGTAAAAATGACAAAAAAACAAGGAAATTATAATAATAATAACACTAAATAATTTTTAACTCACCACAAAAATGTTTAGAACGTTTGACGTGTCCTGACACTTTCGTTACTATGGTAACAAAGCGAATACAAACATCACAATCTACAACAAAGGAGATTGTAACTAACCTTTTTTTAGGTAAGGTACTTGCGGGTATCAAGAGCCGCCGTGTAACAAGAGCCACTTTTACAAAAACATTATTCCAGTATTCATATTACATTCATTTTTTGCACACATGCTAAGGACCAATAGGAAAGCTTATATTCACGGGCGGAACATCGTGCGATCGGCCATCTTGTTAGTAGCCACGATTCCGTCCAGCGAGTTAGTCTACGTCATTTGTTGCTAAAATTTTCTCCAAAAAACCTTCAAGTTGTGCGTTAAATACAATAATTTTTAGATATTTGATGTTCCTATGTAATAAATAGAGGATCAAGGAGAATTACCAAGGTAAGTGTGTCAATTTTACTATGGTTTTACTATTTTTTACACTAAAATTGAAAAAATAATATCTCAAAGCCTAATAAGAGCCACATCCAGGCGGGTATATGAGACCGGCCCTTGTTAAACATATGAGTTGTCAAGATTTTCAAATAAATAAATTTATTATATGATCTATTTAATGCACGCTGATTTTAAAATAAATGGGCTAATGTTTCTTTGCTTTTACAGGACATAATCATGGAGCCTCCTCCAAAAAAACCTAGAGGACTTTGGACACTGCAACAGTTACAAGGTGCAATGGCAGCTGTGCAAGGCAATTTAATGTCGCAACGTGCAGCAGCTGCTCGGTATTCTATCCCTAGAAGAACTTTAAAAAATCACCTAGAATCAGGTAAAGTTGAAAAACAAATAGGGCGTCGCACTATATTGACCGCAGAACAAGAAAATGAATTGGCGTCAAGAATCAAAAGACTTGCTTCTGTAGGGTTCCCTTTAACTCCAAAACGTATTCGTCATCAAGCATACGTATTTTGTGAACAGAACGAAATTTCTCATAATTTTAACCAAAAAAATAAATTGGCTGGCAAAGATTGGTTGAAATTATTTTTAAAAAGACATCCCGATATATCAAAGAGGAAGGTTCAGATTTTAAATCCTGGTAGAGCACAAAAGCTTAATAAACCTATTGTCATGCATCACTTTGAAATGTACAAAAAAAAATACGACGAACTAGAGATCGAAGATCATCCACACCGCTTGTATAATATGGACGAAAAAGGCTGTAGACTTAATATACACAATCAACCAATGGTATTAGCTCAAAAAGGAGCGAAACGAGTACATATGGTTGCACCAGAACATGCAGAAAATGTTACAGTGGCTGCCTGCGTTAATGCACTAGGTAATCCGATACCACCGATGATCATATTTAAAGGAAAGAGATTGAAAGCCGAATTCAAAGATAATTTGCCAGCAGGATCGCTCGTAAAAATGGCACCAAAAGGTAGCATGACAACCGCGTTGTTCATAGATTTCATACATCATTTGGGGAAATACAAATCACCCGGTAAGTGCTTGCTAATTTTTGATGGCGCCTCCTGTCACTTAGATTATCGTATTGTGAATGCAGCTGATGTGGAAGATATCGTGTTGTATTGTTTGCCTTCAAATACAACTCACGAGCTGCAACCATTAGACAAAAGTGTGAATAAATCGTTCGAGCACCACTGGAACGAAGAAACTTTGTTGTTTTTATACCATCACCCGGAAAAAAAATTAAACAAAGCGCGATTCAACATAATTTTAAGCAAAGTCTGGTCAAAGTGTATGAGTCACTCGAATATTGTTGCTGGGTTTAGAGCTACAGGGCTATATCCCTACAATCCGGATGCAATCGCAGAAGAAGCCTATGCACCAGCTGTCTTGACGGAAATATTTCCGGCTCAAGAACATGTTTTCTCGCGAACTGATCCTTGTCTGCCACAAGCTCCATCTCCTGGTTTTTCCCATTTAAACGCAGACCGAAGAACACAAGATCATACTGGTACAAACTCTGACTCTAATGAAACATATTTTGAAGACAACAGTCCAAGTTCACCATCTTTGCTTCGACGCAACGAAGACCGAAGAACACAAGATCATACTATAACAAACTCTGACTCTAATGAAACATATTTTGAAGACAACAGTCCAAGTTTACCATCTTTGCTTCGACGCAACGAGTTATCTTCTCCTGTTTTGGCTAACAGAGAGATACGTTTAGTCGATTACAGTTCGACAAATTCTGAATCCTCTAATTCAAACTTGTCCCCAAAACCTGGCACATCTGGAGCTGCTATAAGACGGCCAATAATTTATAGCTCTGATTCTGAAACAGATGAGTCTTTTACTGAAGCGCTAGCTATGTATCAAAGGCAACTACAATCTACCCTAAACTTATACAGTTCATCAGAAGATGAAAATATAGATCCATTATCCCAACACCGTACTCCCGAAAAACACATGAAAACCTCAATTTTCAACACTGATACAAGAGAAGTAAGTCACAATTCTTCGACAAGCGATGATTCGGAAGATAACGTACCATTGATATACTTTAGGGATAAAAAGAACGTTAAGTCAAAATTTCATCAGCTACTTCCAACACCAAACTTAGCTGTAGTGAAACAAAAGCCAAGACGTAAAGCGATTAATTATAAAGCCCAAATAGTAACCAAAGATTTATTTCAACAAAAAAATATCGAAAAACCAAAACAGAAGAAGCAGCAAAAGCGGCAGAATAAAGAAAAGAAACCTCAACAAAAAAAGGAGATAAAAAAACAAGTCAGCCGAAAAAAAAAGATAATCGAAAAGAAAAGGCCAAACAATTTGAAAATGGCTCTGATAAAAGTGGGTCGAAAAAACAATTTAAAACTAATAAGAGAGATCAACGACAAATAGATGCTGATGACAAGTGGTACTGCCACGCATGTAACACAGAGAGTTTTGAAGACATGCGACAATGCCCAATGTGCCAAAGATGGTTCCATGAACAATGTTTGGGCTTAACAAAAGATGATGTTGATTTTGAATGTCCTAAGTGTGATTAGATAACCAAATATAATGTGATTTTGATCTCATGAAACTAAATAATTTCCTAAGAGTATTATTGATTTTAATTAATCTCAATTTTTATTTGTAATGATTGTTCCTTTTTTTGTACCTGTCACTTTTTCTTTGTATGTGCCATTATTATACTTTTGTAGATAACTACTTTACAATAATTAAAATAATGACATAGGTGTCTTATGTAGAAACATTTTTGTCAAATTGATCTCACTGGTATCTAACAGAGACTAGTAATCGGTACGTATGTCCAATAAGGGCCAGGGATGTTTTTGAGTAAAAAAAAAACTCGTTTCTATTGTTTCTTTGAAAGATTTATATTGTGTTACGAATTCTTTATCTTAGGTTTTGGTGATTTTATGAATAATACAACAGAAAATAATATTATTACCAAATATAAGTTACCTTAGTTTATGTAGGTCCATGACTGTTTTTCTTTATAATAAAAAATATCTGAAGTTGTTTAAGGATACTAAATGATTATTTCAGTAAGTGAGAACTATAAAATATAATTATTGTGAAGATAGAGCTATTAAAATTTGATTTAGAAACTGGTTCTTATTAGACCACCATGGTTTAATAAGGGCCGTAGCAAGGGTTTTAAAAAAACGAAATTTTAAGTGGTAATGAAACAATATTTAAAAAAATTGTACGTTTTTAGATATTTAATAAAGTTAACATTTGTCTATTAGACAATATTTTATTCAATACCTGTAATTATTCAAGATATTTAATTTTAAATAATGGTGGCTCTTATTTACCGCCTGTACCTTATAGATTTTTTTGTTTCTTTTTTCCGGCTTTTAAAAACACGGAAAAGGCAAAGGTATACAGCCTAGTCTGTCATATTTTTACAAGCTTTTATTTAACTTGCTATGTAACTTGTTCGGGTGAAATCTTGCAAGTTAATTTTAACCCACTTCTTGGTTTCCGATTGAACGGAAATTTTGCATGCATATGTATATCACGTGACAATGCAATATTAAAAGCTTGTAAGTACCTAAAAGTTTTTAGATTTTTTGAAAATTATTATTAATCGACTTCAAAAAAAGGAGCTTCAGATTCAGATATTCAAATTCATTTCGGGGTGTGCGCAAGAACATCACGACCTCATTCCCCCACCTCCATTCCACCTTCGGTCAACGAGACGCAGGGAGAGGTTCCACCTCTTTGTTGTTAATATTCAGTCTATATGCATGATGCGAGCGAATGGAGTGGTCTGTGTTCCTGACTCTTTGAATTTGGGGATCTTTAAGGCGAGAGTGAATAGACATTATTTGAGTTTGCGTGGACCATCCTTAACTACATTGTCACTTACCATCAGGTGAGAATCGGTGAGATGTAGTCAAACGCACGCAAATTTTTAATAATAATAAAAACAAATATTATCAATTTAACACGATGGGCAGCGTTCAGGAAGCTTCGAAATATCTTCACGTCCCTAATGCCACAGTGTCTTAAGATCCAAGGTCTTCGACCAGTGTGTGTTGCCAGTGATGGATGACATACGTAACTGAGACATGGTCGCTGACTATGGGCATCATAAGAAAGTTCAAGGCCACCCAAAGGGCAATGGAGCGTGCTTTGTTCGGAGTTTCTCTGCGTGATCGAATCAGAAACGAGGAGATCCGTAGGTGAACCAAAGTAATCGATATAGCTCTCAGAATTGCTTAACTTAAGTGGCAGTGGGCGAAGCACATAGCTCGTAGAACAGATGGCCGTAGGGATAGTAAAGTTCTCGAGTGGTGATCGCGCACCGGAAAACGTAGCGTAGGAAGGCCTCCCACTCGGTGGACCCATCATCTGGTAAAGGTCGTGGGAAGCCGCTGGATGCGGCCAGCGCAGAACCGGTCGTCGTGGAAATCCTTGGGGGAGGCCTACGTCCAGCAGTGGACGTCCTTCGGCTGATATGATGATGATGTACCGCAGAGACGTATTTAAGAATCCACAAAAAGTGACAAAAACCCGGCCAAGTGCGAGTCGGAGTTGCGCCGGTGCGATCGCGCTCTTAGTAACAATAAAAACACTGAAGTACCTACCTACTTTTAAAACTCGCATAAAATATTTTTCCGCTACATATTTTTAACACTGTCTATTGAAATTATTTTTATCAAAGAAAATCTGTAAGAAATTATCGACTAGGCTAATTCAAATTTTGCTCTAATTGTTACTATTGCGACTGGCGAATGACCTACCAAGATGGCCGCCCCTCAACTCTTGCCGTCCCTGGCCAAGTGCCCCCCTGGACATAGGGTAACTACGCCGTACCAGCACTTGAGAAAAGTGTAATAAAATATTTAAATACTTATTATATATAGTATGTATTAAAAATATTTGCTTGCAACGACTTTAAAAATTGTAGGACCCTAATTTGTTTCGTACCTATTTTCCATTTCGTAATTGTTGGTTATGTTCGTGTAGGTATTATAGTATGTATTAAAAATATTATTTCATAAATTATTTTAATTTACTTGTCTTTTTTAGTAATTTTTTTTAATACGGGCATTTTTTAATTTTGAGCGATGAAGGAGTTAAGATGGTATTGTGATAGTAAAAAAAAACTAATTTGAGATTTTGATGGTGATCGACTTTCTTACAAAATTAAAGTATAAGAAACAAACAAAAAACCGTCCGGTACTGTTTCTCAAACTACTGGACGGATTTGGATGAAATTCGGGTTAGGGTAATATTATTTTTATATCTCCAGACGGTTTTTTCAAATTTCCATCTTGATTTTTTAAGGGTTGCCACCATTGTAAAAAATCACTTATTATTAATTTACTCAAAAATGGCTCTAACGATTTTGATGAAACTTTGTGAATAATTAGGACTTAGTAAGACCTACTACATTGGGTGCTTCATTTTTCCAGAAAAATCGGAGTAAGGTACCTCCCGTACAAATCCATTTTTTCTTTTAAAAATTCATCAAGTCTGAAAGCTTTATTCTTTGCTACTAAGTAAGTGTAATGTTTATTTATAATTTATGTTTGCCCAACTACGACAGACGGTGGAGGGAGGCTTCGCGAGAAAGTATGCTCAGCGTGGCTGTACCATTTATTCATTTTACCTTTTCTTCATTTTCTTTTGGGTAGTATTTAAACGCAAATTAAAAAATTGTTTGCGGGTTTTTTTGGACTCCTGCAGGCCACTTTTTATCATCATCATCATCATCATATCAGCCGCAAATCGTCCACTGCTGGACAAAGGCCTCCCCCAAGGATTTCCACGACGACCGGTCCTGCGCTGCCCGCGTCCATCGGCTTCCCGCGACCTTCACCAGGTCATCGGTCCACCGCGTGGGAGGTCTGCCTACGCTACGTTTTCCGGTGCGCGGTCGCCACTCGAGAACTTTTTATATTTAATACAAATTACTAACCCTCTTTATCCTATAAAACAACTGTGTCTGTTTGTGAAGGAGCATCCTGAATACACCCTCCCCCACCCATACCTTTAAGACAATTGCGTGCGACCTAGGAAAGCCAATACAGTACTAATACCCAAATATAAGTTGACAATGGAATGTTGTCTGTAGGAATATTTAAAAAAAACCTGCATCAATGGGTAATAAATAAATGTTTTAATTCAATGAGAGAATTTATACCTTAAAATGAGTATGAATAATAATTTGCACGCTTAAATTATGAGCAGGTTTTGAAAGGAACTTTTTAATTTATTGTAATTATTACACCAAATTTTGTACTGAAAACAAAGCAAATAAATTATTATTTCATTTCATTTTATTTCATAAACCGCTATTTCAGGACATCTGTATTTTTTTGTAATAGTAGGACATAAAATCTATTTAAAAGGAAAACTAGGTAGGCTTTCTTTTTTCCATACAAAATGTTCTATTTCCAACTGCAAATATTATTTTTGTTTTTTAAATTTACATTTGTTTTTGAAAAGTAGTATTTTTAGTTGTATCTCCTGGTTTTACCTGTTTATGTGTGAATAAAATGTATTAGGTAATTGTAAATTATTATAATAAAACAAAATTATTCTTGAAATTATATTTACACTATTAATCATCAAAGCCCTCAAAAACTTGTATTTACGATCTTATTATTTTATCGGACCATTTAATTCCAAACACGATGTTTCTAGCTGCAATAAAACCAAAGATCCTACCCTCGGAGGAAGAAAAATCCTATCATCAAGTATGGATAGAGCTATAACAATCCTGGGAAACAATTTTCACCAAACAAGAACCATCAGCGGGCGGATGATACGGTAATACATGCGTTCAAATTAAACATAAGCATTCACATACCTTTACCCGTTTGAGAGCCAAGACGCCACTGACAGACAAACACACTTATGTAGGCTTCAAACTATAACACCCCCTCTTTTCCAAACTGTTCGAACTATTTTTAATTCCTTACTTTCATTCTACGCGGTAAACGCACTCCGACCAAAACTAGAAGTTTGCCGATTTCAATGGCACATTTTAGTACTGACCATAGTCAACAGATGGCATTACTTTGATACAGTATGAAAAAGGGTATACTTAACAAAAAACCTCTTAATGCTTTAAGATGCCTCAATACGAGCTGTTACGGTGAAACCGAACTCCCAATTCTCGATTTTTACATGTTTTTATTAATTTTCTATACTATTAAATAAGTTTAAAAAAAATAAAATCAATTAAAATGGACGGTCTTAAAGTCACCGATTTTTATGTGTTGGATTCATTCAACATTAACTATATGTTTTCGAGAAATTTTGCAATTAACGCAAAACCCATGGTCTACAGTATATATTTTTTTCCATCAAAAGTGGTAATATTTTTAAAATTAAATTCAACTAAATCGGTTTTTTGTTATTTTTAGTATTTATATATTTTTCTCTATCGTGATAGCTTTACACAGTCTTTCAATAATTTGAATTGAATATTGTCATTTGACCCTTACATTACAGATTTGATCTATCTTAAGGTCTTAAAAGTATATAATATTAAACAAAAAAAAAGACTTTAAACCCACTATTCGCCGCTACGATTTTCGAAGGTTCCCCTCGATTTCTCTGGGATGCCATCATTTTATCGTAAGGCCTTATTATATATTTCGCAAAGTTACATTTAATTCGTTAGAGTCATTTTTAAGGTTCCATACCAGGTAACGTGATCCTGATAATCAGTTTACACAGTCTGTCTGTCCGACTTTTAAAAGGTTGTATCTTTTGAAAAACCATCATACTAGATGACGCTAGTTTCTTCATGTTTAAAAAAACACGTTTTTTGTATGGAGACCCCTTTATTTTTTCACTTTTTCTAATTTTTTATATTTATTGTTGTAGCGGCAACAGAAACACATCTGTGAAAATTTCGGCTGTCTAGCTATCACGGTTCATGAAATACAGCCTGGTGACAGACGGACAGACGGACGGACAGCGGAGAATTAGTAATAGGGTCCCGTTTTTACCCTTTGGGTACGAAACCCTAAAAAGTAAAGAGCCCCAATACAAGAAACGTGTTTTTTCTGAAATGAAAACTTGTTTAGGCGCGTTGGGCAAGTTTCGACATGGGAAAGAACCATTGAACACGAGACACCGTTACGTTACGTTACCGACCCGATACCGACACCTTACCAAGAACACTCGCAGGGTCAATAACTTGTCAAGCTAGTCGTTCACCAGGAAAACTCGGAGGGTCATAACTTATAAAACTGTAAGGGTATGTTTTTTTTTTAAAGTTTTTGTTCTATCGTATAAACAGTAATACGTCATACAAGCTTGAAACTTAGCGTGATTATAGTAGTACTATCTTATAGGAAATCAATTAAAAATTAATAGATTTAGACAAATTGAGATCCTCCTCCTTTTTTAGGGTTACGTAACTAAAGAGTAAAAACGGGACCCTATTACTAAGACTCCGCTGTCCGTCCGTCCGTCTGTCACCAGGCTGTATTTCATGAACCGTGATAGCCAGACAGTTGATATTTTCACAGATGATGTATTTCTGTTGCCGCTATAACTTCAAATACTAAAAATTAGAAAAAGGGAAAAAAATAAGGGGTTCTTCATACAAAAATGTGTTTTTTTAAACGTGAAGAAACTAGCACCATCTAGTATGATGATACGGAACCGTTTGTGTGCGGTTCCGACTCCTACTTGGCCGGTTTTTTTAGAACCCATGTTCCTTGGGGAAAGTTGTTCAGTATGATAAGTAGAACCCCCAGTTAACGGGACCTACACCAATTTTATTACACCCTGTGTATTGTGAATTGTGATATAGAGAACAGTTTCGTTAAAAAACCGAGTTGGTTTTTCGGACGATCGTAGTCCAGTCTTTTTTTATTCACAATTGGTAAGCCCTTGGCATCATCTCACCTGATGGTAAGTGATGATGATGCCGAAGATGAAAGCGGTTTACAAAGATTCCCCAACCCAACGGGGAGCTGGCTATCTTATCGTCTGTTTTTAGAAAAGAAAAACAAACTGGGTTATTTTAATTTTTTTTGGAATTACGAACTACCGCGTGTAGTAGGCTATATACAATAAGTAATGTATAATATAATAATGTAATGTATCCTACAAAAATTCATAAAAATCATTAGCCAATTTTGAGAAAAAAGTGTTTTTTGCTCGGAGTATCCCTGCGTGATCGAATCAGAAACGAGGAGATCCGTAAAAGAACCTAATTTACCGACATAGCCCTCAGAATCTGTAAAGGTTTTTGATGTATTAGTATTATAATTTTTTGTAACATTCTTTTTATCAATTGTATAAATAAAAAAAACAAAAAAAAATCGCTAAAACTTAAATAGCAGTGGGCGGTGCACATAGGTCGTAAAACAGATTGCCGTTGGGGAAATAAAGTTCTCGAGTGGTGATTGCGCACCGGAAAACGTAGCGTAGGCCTCCTACTCAGTGGACCCTACGACCTGTTGAAGGTTGCGGGAAGCCGCTAGATGCCGGCAGCGCAGGACCAGTTGTCGTGGAAAGTGACAGAATTCGTTAGCTGATATTATTATAACAGCTCATATACGTCCCCACCGAGGGGCACGAGCCTACCCTGAATCAGGGCGATTAGGCCTTAGTCGACCACGCGGGCCCAGTGCGGGTTGGTCGACTTCACACACAACCTTCGAGTTTCTTCGCAGGCGTGTGCAGGTTTCCTCACGATGTTTTCCTTCACCGTTAAAGCAATCGGTAAGTATATGTACGTAAGTTTTTTATTGAAAAACTCATTGGTACATTGGCCGTCCAGATTTGAACCCGGTACCTCTGGTTAGATGGACCGAGTCGTTACCGGTTAAGCCACCGACGCTATATAAATTCAGATAATTTGTTAAAATATTTTTAGTTCACATGCCTAGGGACTCCGAGCATCGCACGCCTAGTTGTGGATGTTTATTTGTTTTACCCCTGAATCTCTGAACGGATTTAGATTAAATTTGGTAGGTACATTGATCAAACACTGGATTAACAATAAAGCTAGCACTAGCACTAAAGCTATCTTTTATTCCACACTTTCGAGCCCCTTGCACCCTCGATAACAGTAGATATTATGATGGGTAGAAGCGCCAGAACGGGTCCTACACTAATTTTACAAAAAAAAATATGCAAAATTTGTCAAATTTTGTATGAAGAGCCCATTTTTAGGATTCTGAACCAGGGTACCAAGTAATGGGACCCTATTACCAAAGTATATAATATATTAGTACTAACATACAGTATGCACACTCCCTGTCGCTCTCTAGATTACGACCTCACCCCCTCGTCACCCAGATTGAAATAGATTGGTTATAGTTTGGTTCTCGAACGTATGGGATTTTTCAGTGATTTTGTTCACTCCGTCATTTGTTTTTAGGAAAGTAATTTCGCGACCGTTGTATGAAGTGTCCGGGGTGTGCTATTACTAAGGCTTGTCGTCTGTATGTCTGTCCGACCTTTGCATCTTTTGAACCGTAACAGGTCGCCGGCTACAAATTTCATAGAATACCTATGTGTTCATCATCATCATCAGCTCATGTTACATCCCCACCGAGGGGCTCGAGCCTACCCCGAAGTAGGGCTATTGGGCCTTAGTCGACCATACGGGCCCAGTGCGGGTTGATCGACTTCCCACACAACTTTCGAGTTTCTGCGCAGGCGTGTGCAGGTTTCCTTGCGATGTTTTCCTTCACCGTAAGAGCCTCAGATAAACATACATATGAAATTGAAATTCGAAAACACATTGGTACGTGGCAGAATTCGAACCGCGACCTCCCGGACAGGAGGTAGCGGCCCTTATCATTACGCTACCCACGCTCTTACGCCACCTATACCATCCTATACGCCAACTCTTACGTGGTGTTATTTTGGAGAATTTACTAAAAACAATGAAATTTAAAAAAGTAAAAAAACGAAAGGGGTCTTTTTACAAGTAATGTGTTTTTTTCAAGTTTTTTTGTTCTCGCTCTACCATAAAAAAAGGTTTAATACACATACATTCAAGCGTGAAACTTGATGGGATTATCGTACTAGTTCGTTGTAACTTGTCTAAAACTAATTCTTAAGTAAAACAACACCACCGTGGCGTAATGGTTAAGTCCATTAGCTTCACATCAGGAGGTCGCGGATTCGATTCCCGGCGGGAGCTAACTTTGGGAGACTCGGTTTGGTTAGTGGAAGGGCATTTTCTAAGCCCGTCTGGCTAGCTCCCACTATGTCCGCTAACAACATTAATGTGTTCCGGCTTGAATATAAGATAGCCAGTTCCCCATTCCGTTGGGGAATCTTGGTAAGCCCGCTTCCATCTTCGGCATTATCGTCACTTACCATAAGGTTAGATTATGCCAAGGGCTTACCAATTGTGAATTTGAAAAAACCGGGCCATGTGTGGGTACTTGTACATCACGCTAAGGAGACTGACCTGAACGAAAAAATAAAACAATTTTTCTGGAGCTCTCGTTGATGTTTTAAGTTTGAAATGAATGGGTATCATTGTTTTTATTCTCGTGTGGAGAGATGTGGTGGTACGAAACTCTCGGTGCGCAAACCCGACACAAACGCACAGGTTTATTATTTTTGTAAATTGACTATGTCTCATAGCTATCTAATTAACCTGAAAAGTTTTTGAACGTATGAACAGATGGCCGTTGGGGCAGTAATTTTCTCGAGTGGCGACCGCGCATCGGAAGACGTTGCGTAGTCAGGCCTCCCACTCGGTGGACCGTCGACCTGGCGAAGGCCGCGGGAAGCCGCTTGTCCAGATGTGGACATTTTTGGACTCACATGATGATGATGATCAGTTTGGATGAACAATTTTGCTACACTTTATATACCTAGTATAGGTCAATATCCTGTCGTTGCAAGAGCAGATGCAGCCTTATCATCTCTATTGATTTGTTCCAGGCTACCATACTCTACAGCCCACTTAACTACTTAACGAATAATGAAGTAATAATTTAATTTCTTTATGCTCGTTTAAACACGTACACATTGTTAAACAGATGTTCAGATCACTTGAAATGTGCAAATAAACATACAAGCGTTAAGTTAACAGTTCCTCATATTGTGATTACATTTTGTTTCTAATCTAATCAGCATAAAAATTGAAAACCATTCTATCGATATTCACGACGACGGCAATAATAAAACTTGCCACGGTTAGTTTCACGTGAAAAATAATCTGGCGGGGCTGAAATTTAATTACAGTTTTTTTAACGGCGGACATGTGCTGCCATCTAGCGATCAACCGCTGTACCGCGTTCGTTGAATCGATCGTGAATCACGTCACGTGGGAATATACTGGCTGGCCGGGCAGCGAAAAAAACAACAGAACAGAACCTGTTTAGTGCACTGACGTTTCCCGACGGTGTTTTTGTGTCGCCTATGTCGGAAAGAGGTTTCGTGAGTGATTCTGCGACCTGTTGCATTCTAAATCCTTTCCTTCACTAATTCGATACTACGCTTTTGCAAAGTACTTATTGACCTAAGTGCAGATACGACATGTGTTTATATAAGGAATAGCGGGTTATTTTCACATGAGACATTAATGATTGTGTGTGCATGAAACCAATGTGATAGTTTCGAGATTGTGTATCGTATCATCGGAACCAAACACGGAAAATGTGCGATCGGTGACACTGGCTGGTCGTCTGAACTGTCTGTGCAATTATGTGTTTTGTACAGGTCGAATGTTGTGACTGCGTCGTGTGTGATACAAAATAAAGTGCCAAAGAAATGGGTGACAGATTGAAACATCCATTTAAAGTGAAAACAAAAACATTCAACGCTGTTGCCATAGTGATTTTGAGAAAATGGATCTAATCACGGATCTTTCTCCCTTGAGTAAGTGTTGCTTTTATTATCTACTTGTTGAACCTACTAAGGTATTAGAAAGTTCGTGTCGAATGAACTTTGAAATGTCTGCAAATCAGTCTTGAATCTAATACCTTTAAACGAGCATATACATTAATCTGAAACTCGGAAACGGCTCCAACGATTTGCTTGAAAATTGGTATACAGGGGGGTTTTTGGGGGCGAAAAATCTATCTAGGTAGATAGGTCTTATCTCTGAGAAAACACGTATTTCCGAGCAAAGCTTCGCCTAGGTACTGTCATTTACTACGCAATCAAAATAATGAGAAAATAGGTATTATAAGTAGTTAAGGGTTCCCAGAAGGCCAGAGTTTCCATACAAACTTAGTTACGTTTTAATACAAAATCTACATGCCCGATTGAATCCAAACTGCGAATATATTGAGTAGACACATAACGATGTTTGTAATTAGTTTTCATCTTAGTAAATTGAAGGCTTAAATTAGTTTTGTACTGAAAGTTTGAACCTTCTCTTATTTTTTCTGTTTTTATATTAGTAAGTACATCGAAAACGTTTGTATGGGAACTCGAGCCTCCTGGGAACCCTTAAGTAAACAAGTAACTTAGATCATGTACTTATTTTTTTAACCGACTTCAAAAAAGGAGAGAGGTTGGTTAGGGTGTACTTAAAAGAGCTGCCATGCTACAAAATCTCAGGAAAAAATAAGGGCTGGATTTTTTTTAGTAAGTATTCAACCAAGAGATTTTTAAGTCAAACCTAAATATATATCTATGTATATATGACCGACCACGCATAACTTTTTACAGAGTAGGTACCTAGCTAGTCCGATTTAGATATTTCTTTTTTTATTGGATAGGGATTTTTCGAAGTTGAATTCATATAAATTTAATATACTAATTGATAATGCTAAAACGTAATAAACGAACAACTGACCTCAATCACAGAATGACGACGTGTTCCAGTGATTGGTACACACTCGAAAACTACTGAACCGATTTTGATTAAACTTGCACTGTTCCCTAAAATGAAGTCAATCTAAGCTAATAAAAAAAGAATGGTAAAAATCCGAAAAATAGTTTCGGAGAAATGCGTGGACAAGCATACATACATACAAACTTACGTAAGTACACCTATATTTTGCATATTTTTTTAAATCCTTACTAATATTTTAAATGTGAAAATGTGTTTGTTTGTTTCCTTTTCACGCTTGAATACCTACCTTGACCTATCTTGATGAAATTTAGCATACAGGTAGCCTGTGTCACTAGGAAGGACCTACCTACTTTTCATGAAAATAGCATATTCCGATACAGTTCTTGAGGAATTGAAAAAAAACTCTTTTTTTTTGTTAATGTTTTTTGTAATTGTGATTTTTTGTAATTGGTTCAGAGGGTGGGAAGTGACATAAACGGCTAATCAGAATAGCCCGATATAGTTCCTGAGGGATCTGGAGAACACTCATGTCCACGCTCGCGAAAGATCGAAACTTTTTTTTTTTTTTATGTTAAGATCTTGGTTGTTTATGTTAAGATCTTGATTCTGGTTAAGATGCATGACTCATGTAAACAAACATATTAATATCAAAGTATGTAGATTAGTACTAACCTACAGTATGGACACTCACTGCCGCTCTCTAGATTGCGACCTCACCCCCTCGTCACCTAGATTGATACAAATTGGTTACAGTTTGGTTGTCGAAAGTATAGGATTTCGCCGCCATTTTGTTTGTTCTTTCATTCCATTTCTGGCCCGTTGTATGAAGTGTCCAGGGTGTGGTAATATGTAACTTATGGGCCATTGATTATATAAATACCTACCTACATGGTCTTTCATCATCATATCATATCAGCCGAAAGACGTCCTCTGCTGGACAAAGGTCGCCCCATGGATTTCCACGACGACCGGTCCTGCGCTGCCCGCATCCAGCAGCATCCCGCGACCATCACCAGGTCGTTGGTCCACCAAGTTGGCTTGGTCATAGTCTTTGCTTGGTGAAAACTATCTTTTGTTTATTAAGTAACTTAACCTACCATAGTAAAAGCCATATTGTCAATCATTATTATGCTAATCAGTCTGCGTTGGCATGTGATGATGATGGCCACATCACATCAGCCAATAGACATTCACTGGTGGACAGAATAGGCCTTCCTCGTTTGCTGTGATCGCCACGCTTGGCAGGCGGGTTGGCGATCGCAGTTTGCGATAGTGATTCAGCTAATCGATTGAAGTATATGAAGAGATCAATATCTTTTTGCGAATTGACTATGATGAAATTTGATATATTTTAACCGCCTGCGTGGTTAAGTCCATTAACTTGACATCAGGAGGTCGCCGGTTAGATTCCCGGCGGAGTCTAACTGTGTAAGACTAGTTTGGTTCATGGAAGGGCATTTTCATAGCCCGCCTGGCTAGCTACCACCATTTTATCTATGTCTTGCCGCCAAATATCAATGTTAGCAACATTGATTTGTTCCGGTTTGAAGATAAGATAGGCAGTAAGTACCCCATTGCTTGGGGAATCTGGGTAAGCCCGCTTCCATCTTCGGCATCATCGTCACTTACCATCAGGTGAGATGATGCCAAGGGCTTACCAATTGTGTAAAAAAAAACTGGAAAAGTCGACTCGGGGTCACACAAACAGGGTTCCGCAGCGAAAATTTAACTACCAATCGAACAAGACCTCTCAGTAATATTTTACTCTACGTAAATATGGATCTACTTATTCTGAACTATGGAAATTTATGTTTTTCTGTGGCAACGGAAATAATTTTATTCCCAGTAGATTCATAGATAGGGGGGAATGGATTTTTTTGCCTAATTTCCTAAATTACTTCTAAACTGTTTATCTCAAAAAAATAATATATTTAAAATTATCTCAAAAAGCCCTTTCAATTGATTTACACAATATATTTAAAAAACTTTTTTTGAATGTTCTAATTTACCCCCCAAAAGTGGCCGACATGTTTAAAATTCATTTATTTACTTTACACTTCCGCCTTTGCGTCTCCGATTTACATATAATTGTGTACCAAATTTCTACTCAATTGGTCCTGTATTTTCCGAGCAAATTGGCTGTGGCAGACGGACGGACAGACACACGAGTGATCCTATAATGGTTCCGTTTCTTGTCTTCTGGGTACGGAACTCTAAAAATACTTTCTTCGGATAAGTTGTTCTTGCTGATGGTTAAAAGCCCCAAAGTTAACGGCTACACTAATTTTGTTACACAATACATATGAAATATGAATGCATCAGATTACAAACAGATTAACTATCGAAATCTGTGAACGGTGTCAAGGGAACAAAGTCCTAACTGCAGTTACGGCCATGTCGTAAGAGACGACCCTATGTCGCTGATAGGTTGACAATAAGCTGATATGGGCGTTGAGTGATTTTATTCCTGGGATAATGCCGTTATCCGGTCCACGCTATTATCTACTTGGACTGTGTACGTACTGACTGTGTTAGGTTGGTTGGTTAGAATATATAACATCTCTGGGTACAAGCCCTTTTGAGACAGTCTTAATTTTTCGTCTTCATTTCTTTTAGATTCGAAATGCTAGTGCCAGTGCATTACAAATATTCTCTGGAGTGCTTGACAGTATTTGCAGCAGCCTCATTCTGAGGTGAAACACCCGGTCTCAGTAGGGCGTCTATAAAACTGCAACCAGTGCAATTAGGGTTTTCACGTCCTCCTTCATTTTATTTTCTTGTTCTCCACATTGCTCACGTGCACTGGACGATTTTCTTCAAAATGCACAATTTTTTGAAACAAAACTCTAGCAGCAAACAATGCAAAAACAATAAAATAAAACTGCAATTAATGCGTTTACCACAAATTCCGCCAAAGAAACCCTGACTGTGTCAGTCAGTCGTATGGTTGCCCGATGAAAATGGGCCTTGTCCTTTAATTTGAAATCTAGAGTCATCATATCAGCCGACGGACGTCCACTGCTGGACATAGACCTCCCCCAAGGATTTCCATGACGACCGGTTCTGCGCTGCCCGCATCCAGTGGCTTCCCGCGACCTTCACCAGGTCATCGATCTATCTATAGGTAAATCTATAGTAGAGGACAATTTTTGAGATAAAATTCGTACACATTCGTTCGTAACAAATTCGTATGGCAAATATGCTGAGTCGCTTCACGAATGTATTTTTTTATCATTATATTATAGGAAACAAAATATTTTTTAAAACAGCCAAACATACACTAATTACATAAAGAGGTAAATATGTATATTTAGTAGGTACTTGATATGGGCTTGGATTAAGTAAGGACACTGCGTATTGAAATTGTTCTTTTTAAAATTAATGTTGCTTCTGATAACATTATAGCATTTCATTGAAAACAATATGATTTCCTTTATGAATGAATGAATGATTGTTTATTTGCAGGAAATATGGTACAAATAAGGTGATAAATTGTAGGAAGAATCTGATATTTAGCCATTATACAGTTGCATGCAAATATTCAAAAGGTTCATTATTATATACAAATGTCATAAATTAAGTTAAATGTCAGGAATAAACTCATTTAAACAAAATTAATATACTTATTATAAGCGTCGGTGGCTCAACCGGCAACGACTCGGTCCTCCTAACCAGAGGTGCCGGGTTCAAATCCGGACGGCCAAATGTACCAATGAGTGTTTCGAACGAAACTTACGTACATATACTCACCGATTGCTTAAACTGTGAAGGAACATCGTGAGGAAACTCGCACACACCTGCGAAGAAACTCGAAGGTTATGTGTGAAGTTGCCCAACCCGCACTGGGCCCGCGTGGCCGACTAAGGCCCGATCGCCCTAATTCAGGGTAGACTCAGGGCCCTCGGTGGGGGCTAATATGATGATTATATTTATTATAATATATTTAAAACATCATGTTGCTTTTCTTTCTGACTGTATCTTTTACCTCTTCCGTTCGAGTTGAGAATTTTTGTTAGGTATTTTACTTCCGGTTCGAATTAAGAACGGTTCGAGTGAGGAACAAGCCGAATATACTTAATGCATTTAAAAAAAAAACACTACCTCTGGAGTTATATATAGTTACATACTTTCATGCGAAGCCTTTATCGTCTGGTTTACGAAGTAACTATTTAGTAATCTGTAGTCTGGTGTAGTCGGGAATACCCAAAACAAAAATAAACATTACGCTTATCTAGTAGCAATAAAAAGAGATGTATGAATTTGATGTCAATTTTACAAATAATTTGGGTTTGTATAGGAGGTATATAATTCAGATTTTTTTCTGGAAATATGAACTACAGTGCAGTAGACTTTGTTATTTACTAAGTTTTATTAACTTCATTACATAATTTATTTTATTTCATCTTATCAAATCCTCTAAAATATATAACAGGAGCTGGAAACTCAGTCAGTACAGACTACAGACAATGGTGTTCTCGGTTCTAAAGTCTAAAATGGCGCTAAAATTCACAATTTGGTCGTGTTTTATTATATTTTTGGTCCTGACTTGACTCCTTTCCTGGGGCTCTAGAACCCCTTTGGTCATCTATCTATTATCTTATAATATCTATACATGGTGTAACAAAATTGGTGTAGGTCACGTTAACAGGTGCTTCTAATCATCATACTGAACAACTTTTGTTCTACGACTTTGCTGAAAACGTAAATATTTTTTTAGTCTTCATACAAATTGATCAGCTGTTCGACCGATTTTGTGAATTTTAGTATGGAGGGTTCAAATTTTTTTTTGAGAATTGACTATGGGATTCCTTGGATAAAGTTGTTCAGTATCACGAGTAGAACCCCAGTTAACGGGACCTACACCAATTTTGTTACACCCTGTATGTAAAATTAATGAAAACCAAAAATAATAATGCAAAATTGAACTAACTGTTTGCGATTTTTGATGTGTAACATCTTTGCTCTCGCTTTCCTGCAATTTGTGGGAGTGATTTCGTGAAATGGGACGGAAATGTGTAACAGGAAGTCGCGAAAGCGCGCGCTAAAAAAATTCTACTACGACGGGTGTTAAAACGTTATTAAAAAACCGACCAAGTGCAAGTCGGACTCGCGAACTAAGGGTTCCGCTCGCTTTCCTGCAATTTGTGGGAGTGATTTCGTGAAATGGGACGGAAATATGTAACAGGAAATACGAACGTTTTTTAATTCTCTAAAACTAAGGTTGTCATAGCCATGCCGCCTAGTGTGAAGTATTTTGTCACATGTTACACATCATATGCGAGTACTGTAGGTCTCGCTCGTTTTTTTAACGTGTTACTTTTCTTCACTTTAAAACAAATTTTAAAAAATGTGTTCAATTAAAATGGAAGGTCGCCGACTTTTGTGTGTTGGTTTTATTTAATATAAAAACAAGTTCTAAATGGTATTTTTTTTACATTAAAACTGGTAATATTTTCATAATTGTATTCAATTAAACTGATTTTTTAACATCTAGAATGTTTGTTTGTTTGTGAACTCTGTATTGACATGTTTGAATACAGAACATAAAACAGATATGTATGGTATACAGGCGGACTTATCCCTTACGAGATCTCTTCCAGTCAACTTAATAATGACATTAGTGGTGGTGGCTTTACGCAGTCATTCATTTTTTTTTTAATCCACAATTAGTAATTGGTAAGTGACGATGATGCCGAAGATGGAAGCGGGCTTACCAAGAATCCCCAACGCAGTGGGGAATTGGCTATCTTATCTACAAGCCGGAACACATCAATGCTGTCAACATTGATGCTTGGCGGCAAGACTTAGATAAGATGGTGGTAGCTAGCCAGGCGGGCTTAAAAAAATGCCCTTCCACCAACCAAACCAAGCCTTACAAAGTAAGACTCCGCCGGAAATCGAACCCGCTACCTCCTGATGTGAAGCTAATGGTCGTTACCATTACGCCACGAAGGCGGTTAAAATTTTAAATTTGAATTGAATATTGTGATTTAACACATCGGCTGCCCCATTTTAAAACACAGTAATTGCAAAATTTTTATACCTGATTTGTTTTAGGTATTATTGCATTTTTCATTACTTTTAGGACTTAATTTCAATATTTTTATTGCAGTATTTAAAATCATTTTTTTATCAATTTGGAGCGGATTTTTTTTATGAGGCAAATTAAAAAAAATACAGAATTGTCAGTTACTGTGTTTTGAAATTGGGCAGCCGACATGTTGGGGCCTTAAGAGCTTTCACCGTTGTTTGGTCGATAAGAGGTACCTAGTTTGTTGCGTGCTTGTCCTACTATCTACTGGTATGTGGTTAAGGCGAGGCTTTGATTGGAACAGTTGTCTCGGTTTTTTAAAGTGAAACTTTTATAACATCGTCTCAAGCTTTTTCGTCTGTGTGTTGCGTGACGGCAAAGAGATTATTACATCGTCTCAAACTTTTTCGTCAGAGCAGCCATGATCGTTTCGTCCTCTGTACCGTAGCTCCAAGACGAGCGCAGCCATGATCGTTTCGTTCTCTGTACCGTAGCTCCAAGAGGAGTAAAACTTTTATTACATGATCGTTTCGTCCTCTGTACCGTAGCTCCAAGACGAGAGCAGCCATGATCGTTTCGTGCTCTTTAAATGTCTATATAATGTGAAAAAAGTTTCACTTTTACCATGCATTCATAATACCTTTTACCATGCATTCATAAGTTTCACTTTTACCATGTATTGTACATAAAGAAAGTTTGTCTATTTGTTAAGAATCATCCAGAATACTTTAGGAACCGGAGAGATGTTACTATAAGACAAAAAAGGGTTCAGTATATTCATCTATTACATCAACCTCCTTGTCACTCAGATATATATAAAAGAAATATTTCTAATATGAGTGTCGCACTGTTTAATAAGCTTCCAGTTGAAATTAAAACGTTAGAAGGTAATCTATATAAAAATAAGTTGACAGGTTGGCTCTTAAATCACTGTTTTTATAGTGTTAAAGAATTTTTAGAATTTAAAATTTAATTTTAATTTCCTGTTGAAATATTTGCATGCTTTCTTGACGGCTGAATACAGTACTACCTATTAATTATGTTAAGACCTAATTGTAAAGTATTCTTGCAAATAAATAATTATCTTAGCTTATCTTATCTTATCTTATCTTATCTTATCTTATCTTATCTTATCTTATCTTATCTTATCTTATCTTATCTTATCTTATCTTATCTTATCTTATCTTATCTTATCTTATCTTATCTTATCTTATCTTATCTTATCTTATCTTATCTTATCTTATCTTATCTTATCTTATCTTATCTTATCTTATCTTATCTTATCTTATCTTATCTTATCTTATCTTATCTTATCTTATCTTATCTTATCTTATCTTATCTTATCTTATCTTATCTTATCTTATCTTATCTTATCTTATCTTATCTTATCTTATCTTATCTTATCTTATCTTATCTTATCTTATCTTACCACACACTCTTTTTTCTTTACGTGTAAAGAGTAAATAAAATAACCACACTTTTGCACTTTTTCAATGTTCTTTCGTTTAGTTTAAATTTTCTGAATGAAAGTATTGAAAAATCATAAGTTAATAACATTACTCACTATATATTATCATAACAAATATTGTTGTATATTTTTTTTAAACTATTCTTCAAAATATTAGTCATAACTAGAGTTGAAAGTAACGGTGTAGACCTATATTTGGGATTTTTTTCTTTCGAGCCAAAATTGCTCAATCGTGTTTCTAATAGCTTTTGACTGTAAGGAATATCATCAACAATAAGGGTATTTTTATCCAACCTTGGGTTTTCTATCGTTTAGTAGTAATTGACGTCAAAAATAACGAAAATCTGTAATAATACCGCCTTAACCCCTAATAGGTGGTATTGTAAGGGAGGTAGGAACATATTGCTTGCGTCACGCACGAACTCAGCGGACTGCACACTGTACCGCATGAAAGTACTCCGGGTCATTCTTAATTAGTACTTCATCACTAAGGAGGCCGTATGACTCCCGGCCACAGATTACTAAATAGTTACTTTCCCGGCTTAAGGCCCAGTGGTACCTAAAAATCCACTTATGCAGGTTTTTAGAATTCATTTTTGAAGTAGTTAACAGTAAATTTTAATTCGAGAAAAACATATTGGTATTATTGAGAATAGTTACGAGGGACTATATCGACTGGAAACACAATTTAATAAAGTTGGCTCGATAGAATAATTTCGTAAAGGTATCTTTTCGTGCCATTTTATCGTCTATTTTCAGTTTTATTCTTAAAATAAGTAATTTGATAATATGATTTATTTACTGAAATAAAGTTCATAGGTGACTGAAGGGAAACATCGAATGGATTTTTATTTTAAGATAAATATCATTAAAATAAAAACGAAAACATCGAAAAAGTGCAAAAGTGTGGTTATTTTCTTCCCCTTTTTACACGTAAAAAAAAAGACAAAGACATATTTTTAAGTACCATTGCGCCTTGAAATAGGGCCATCCTAAGGGACTCAAACCGGAGGATGGACAGCAGCGTCATTCCGCGACTTGCAGTCAATCTGCAACAACACTGCGATCGCCAACCCGCCTGCCAAGCGTAGCGATTACGGCAACACCCCCAATGATCGACACCAACAAAAATCGGCCCCTAGTCCCCGGCGGCCCCGCTATTCCTGGCTCCGGTAGCGGTCAAGGTTGTAAAATGTAATAAGGGCATGAGGTGTGGACCGGTCGTCGTGGAAATCCTTGGGGGAGGCCTATGTCCAGCAACTCCAGCAGCAGTGGACGTCCTTCGGCGGATATGATGATGATGATGATGATGAAGGGGAGTGTGTTCCATGATTGGAAACGCTGAAAACGTTCAAAAAAACCGGCCAAGTGCGAGTCAGAACCGCACGCATAGGGTTTCGGTACTATCATACTAGATGGCGCTAGTTTCTTCATGTTTAAAAAAAACACGTTTTTTGTATGGATACCCCCCTTATTATTTCTAATTTTTAGTATTTGCTGTTATAGCGGTAACAGAAATGCATCATCTGTGAAAATTTCAACTGTTTAGCTATCGGTTCATCAAATACAGCCTGGTGACAGACGGACGGACGGCGAAGTCTTAGTAATAATAGGGTCCCGTTTTTACCGTTTGGGTACGGAACTCTGAAAAATATAAATTAATACACCTGTCTGCGGTTTAACGGATTTCCAAAAAAAGAGAAAAAGAAAAAACCTAACCTAACCACTCCGGGAGTGCCGACAGAAGTGAAAACTTTTTTTCAGTTTTATAAGTTTTGACCCACCGAGTGTTGCTGGCGAACGACTAGGTTGACAAAGTTTTGACCCACCGAGTGTTGCTGGCGAACGACT
Source organism: Coleophora flavipennella (assembly GCA_947284805.1). Taxonomy (NCBI): domain Eukaryota; kingdom Metazoa; phylum Arthropoda; class Insecta; order Lepidoptera; family Coleophoridae; genus Coleophora; species Coleophora flavipennella. Next base: position 5,986,108 of record OX369253.1, read on the forward strand.
AGGTTGACAAAGTTTTGACCCACCGAGTGTTCCTGGCGAACGACTAGGTTGACAAAGTTTTGACCCAGCGAGTGTTGCTGGCGAACGACTAGGTTGACAAAGTTTTGACCCACCGAGTGTTCCTGGCGAACGACTAGGTTGACAAAGTTTTGACCCACCGAGTGTTGCTGGCGAACGACTAGGTTGACAAAGTTTTGATCCACCGAGTGTTCCTGGCGAATGACTAGGTTGACAAAGTTTTGACCCACCGAGTGTTCCTGGCGAACGACTAGGTTGACAAAGTTTTGACTCAGCGAGTGTTCCTGGCGAACGACTAGGTTGACAAAGTTTTGACCCACCGAGTGTTCCTGGCAAACGACTAGGTTGACAAAGTTTTGACCCACCGAGTGTTCCTGGCGAACGACTAGGTTGACAAAGTTTTGACCCACCGAGTGTTCCTGGCGAACGACTAGGTTCACAAAGTTTTGACCCAGCGAGTGTAACTGGCGAACGACCAGGTTGACAAAGTTTTGACCCACCGAGTGTTCCTGACGAACGACTAGGTTGACAATGTTTTGACCCAGCGAGTGTTACTGGCGAACGACCAGGTTGACAAAGTTTTGACCCACCGAGTGTTCCTGACGAACGATTAGGTTGACAAAGTTTTGACCCAGCGAATGTTCCTGGTAAGGTGTCGGTTACGGTAACGGTAACATTGTTGCGAGTTCAATGGTTTTTCCCATCTTCAACCACTGGATGGATCTGAATGAAACTTGGCACACATATAGATAAGGTCCTGAAATAGGACATAGGCTTTTTTAACCCGGGGAAAACGTCTTATTCCCACGGGAAAATCGAAAACAACGCGGGCGGAGGGCGGACGGCTAGTTTTAATATAATTTTATAAATTTACCTGACTGTCCAAATAGGATGGGTTTTGTTTTTGTAAAAAAAAAATGTATAGGACCCGATAACTGGGGGCTACACTTCATCGTACTGAACAACTTTCCCCAAGGCACCAAAGTCGAATTACGAAAAAAAATTTGTCCCTCCATACAAAAATGTACAAAATTGGTCAAGCAACTGATCGATTTGTAAGAAGAGTTTTTTTACGATTTTAGCAAAGTCGTAGAAAAAAAGTTGTTCAGTATGATAAGCAGAAGCCCCATTTAACGGGACCTACATCAGTTTTGTTACACCTGTATGTATGTCTGTTTCTTTGACTGAGCCTGTAGCCTAAAAGGCTTGATGGATTTTGAAGCCTGTCGTGTTGCAGGTGTCTAAATTAGTCTTGATCTCGTGAGTGACATAGGATACATTTGTACCCGACTACCAAAAAAGAAGGGGTAATGTTTTATGCAGTCAATATTTAGTTTTTAATTAAATTGGTTTGGTTATGTGATAATTACCTATTGTCGTATTTTACAAGCTTCTGTTTTAGCGTGTCTTGTTTTAGTATTGTCATCATCGTTGCGGTGGGCGGCGCACCCTCCGTCCGTGCCGTCGCTCGCACAATATGCACAATATATTAGTTAATGGGGGGAAGGGCCAGGTTCTTTGATAAAAAATAGGCAAAATCCACCAAAACTGAATTATTTATGAAAAAGAAATAATCGTAAAAATATGGGAACCGACAGTGTGGTTGAACCGGATGATAAGGAGCAATTACATGACAGAGTCACAATTTGTAAAACAAAAAAAATAGACAAAATAAAAACAGATTGAACACAGATAAAGAACACAAATCATAAAGAACCAAAAAGATTGACTTCGTCACATGGTCATCATCATCATATCAGCCGAAACACGTCCACTGCTGGACAAAAGCTTACCCAAAGATTTCCACACACGTCAGCCGCTGTAAAAAGGCTTTCCCCAAAGATTTCCACAACGTCATCAATTGTAACCTCGCTTCGCACAGCAGGATGCAGGTTTGAATCCCAGCGAGGTCTTACTTCGTAAGACTCAGTTTGGCCCTTTTCTAAGCCCGCTTATCTTGCTATTACGTGATTAGTGAGTATTACGTGATTAGTGAGTATTACGTGATTAGTGAGTTCGCTTTGTTCGTAGGCCCACCCCTTTTCCTTCTTCTCCCTTCCTTTGGGTCCGGACAGAATATCAGCGCTATGGTTTTAGTAATAAAACCACAGCACCATGACAAAGTATAATATATATGAGTACTAACATACAGTATGGACACTCCCTGCCGCCTCACCCCCTCGTCACCCAGACTGATACAGATTGGTTACAGTTTGATTGTCGAACGTATAGGATTTCGCCGCCAATTGGTTTGTTCCGTCATTCGATTTTTGAAATGTCATTTCTGGCCCGTTGTTGGAAGTGTCCAAGGGGTGACCGTGCTGTGTTTTGGACCTTTTCAGCATAAAATTTCATTTTAGTTTTTTGTCTTCAGTTTATTTATATTAAGTACCTAATATTGTATTATTTTTTTTTGCCGATTAAGCTTCTTTCTTTCTATTACCACCATCTCATCTAAGTCCTGCCGCCAAGCATAAATGTGTTAGATTGAAAATAAGATAAACAGTTTCACATTGCGTTGAGGAATCTTTAATCTTCGGCATCACATTCACTTAGACTTAGAATCTACTATCAGGTGAGATGATGCCAAAGACTTACCAATGGTAGACAAAAATCCTTAAACTACTTTTAATCAACTCCGTGGCGTAATGGTTAGTCCATTCGCTTCACACCAGGAGGCCGCGGGTTCGATTTCCTGCGGGGTAAACTTTGTAAGACTCGGTTTGGTTTGTGGTTGGGCATTTTCATAGCCCTCGTGGCTAGCTACCACCATCTTATCTAAGTCTTGCTGCGAAACATCAGTGTTAACAACATTGATGTGTTCTGGCTTGAAGATAAGATAGTCAGTTCTCCATTGCGTTGGGGAACCTTTGTAAGCCCGCTTCCATCTTCGGGATCATCTTCACTTACCATCGGGTGTGATGGTGCCAAGGGCTTACCAATTGTGAATAAAAAAAACTAGAAATCAAACAGTTGACATCACATTGAGAAGGCCATCAGCTCGTTTTCACTCTGCTTGAATGATGGTCATTGGCCATACGGAAACACCGATTTCTTATTTTGATTTGACTCTATTATATCAATTGGTATTAGGGTCAGCTACATACAAAGACCTTAATGTCATGGACGAGCATAAATATATTGAAAAATCACCACCATTGTGTTCGCCTTTGGATTTTTATGGGCCTTTACACATGACTCCGCGGCGGCGGCATCACCACCGTTGTTGTCGCCTTCGGATTGGTATGGGCCTTTACATATGGCGCCGTGGCGGATGACAGGCAGATGAGATACTAGTTACTTCGCAAGCCGCGGCACCAACACCGTTGTTGTCGCCTTTGGATTTGTATGGGCCTTTTTACTTAGCGCGGTGCGCAGTTATTCGTTCTCCTTTCATCCGATCTTCTTTTCATTCCATCTATTTCTTCTTTTTCACGCATGCGCTGACATTTGTTTTCAAAAATTCATTCTATTCATTAATCCAGGATAGCCTCACAATTATATTTTAAAATAAATCTTACACTAATTCTCTCAAAAGACCCATTTTGGTTAAGTTTTATTTGTGTTTTTCTATTTTTGGTGATATAAATTTAACATGTGTAATCCTTTTATAATCTTTATATATTTCTTTCTAGGTCTTATTTTCATTCAATAAAATTTATTACGTGTCCACGCACCTATTTTTTACCTGCCGTACCTACCTACAAGTCGTGTGACAATACATGACACCGCGGCGGCGGCATCACCACCGTTGTTGTCGCCTTCGGATTGGTATGGGCCTTTACATATGGCGCCGTGGCGGATGACAGGTAGAAGAGACACTATAGTTACTTCGTAAGCGGCGGCACCAACACCGTTGTTGTCGCCTTTGGATTTGTATGGGCCTTTACACTGTGCTGGTAGTGTTACCATTGATGCACGTTTAGCCGTACTTGTTAGTTTCAATGGAAATCGTAAGGCCTCGTCCACAGGTGCAAGGTGTTTGGCTGGACTAGTCACATCAGATGTGCATTGAAGCGGAAATTTTCGGTCCAGGAAATCATGTCGTGTCGTAGTGCTTTCTGAGTGTCACCAAAGATAATATTATTCTTGGTCAGTACAGATTGCTATCCATCACAGTGTGTATAAATCTTATATATATATATAAAAGAAAGTCGTGTTAGTTACACCATTTATAACTCAAGAACGGCTGAACCAATTTTTATGATTTTTGTGTATTTGCATTTGTCTTCCTCGGGAATATGATAATATGTATTAAAATATGATATTCATCAATAAAAAAAATTAACAGTAAAAAAATAATTGGTTTTAGGGTAGGGTAGTGTAGTGTAGTGTAGTGTAGGTGTAGTGTAGTTAGGCTAGGGTAGGGTACGGTAGAGTAGTGTAGTGTAGTGTAGGGTAGGGTAGGGTAGTGTAGGGTAAGGTAGGGTAGTGTAGGGTAGGGTAGTGTAGTGTAGTATAAGGTGGAACGCTGTTCGCCGGGACAGCTAGTATTATATAAATAGTATTATCTTAAATAATTAGATAGCGCTCTGAATTATTACTTTCGAGCGACGAATGAGTGAAGAAGGTATTGTGATGGCAGAATTTTACCGCCTCCGTAGCCCAGAGGCAAAGGTCACTGGCTTTACAAAGGAGGTCGCGGGTTCGATTCCCGGCGGGGTCAATTGTAAGATTCGGTTTGGTTGGTGGTAGAACATTTTATAAGCCCGCCTGGCTAGCTACCACAATCTTATCTAAGTCTAACCGCCAAATATCAATGTAGATAACATTTGTGTGTTCGGGCATAAAGATAAGATACCCAGTTCCCCATTGCGTTGGGGAATATTGATAAGCCCGCTTCCATCTTCGGCAACATCGTCACTTACCAGCAGGTGAGATCTTGTCAAGGGTTTACCAATAGGGGATCGGACTGAATCAAAAATAAATTCTGAAATACAATATGGCGCAGCTGGCAGCGCCAGTTTACGTGCGACCAACTGCTAGAGGCGTGCCAGGTGAGTGGATTGCTCTCCTCTTGAAGTTTCAAAAAACCTTACTTATTTTGTTTTTCCATCACGTATTCAATTTTTTATTGATCAAATTCACAAAATAAGTTCGTCAATGAAGCTAAAAATCAATGACGTCACTTCTAGGTATTTCAATCATTTTTAGAACAAAATTTCGTTTTTGACAGATCATAAATAGTAACTCAAATGACTAGCAGTCCGAACCCCTATTGTAAATAAAAATAAAAAAAGTAAAAAAAATCAAAGTTGAGATTTTGATAGGGATCGATTGTCTTTGATTCTAGTAAACAAAATAAAATAAAAAATACCCCTTATTTTTTCACTTTTTCTAATTTTTAGTATTTGTTGTTACAGCGGCAACAGAAATACATATTATTCTGTGAAAATTTTAACTGTCTACCTATTACGGTCCTTGAAATACAGCCGCTGACAGACGGACAGCCAGCGGAGGCTTAGTATAGGGTCCCGTTGGTCACGGAACCCTAAGAAAATATTTCCACTGATTTTATATTAGTCAAGGGAATTAGTATCATTCGCCAGTAACTTTTGGACTCGTCTCTAAATTGATCAGCTGATAGCGGACTTTTTATTAGAGGCCCAAATTTTTTTTTGGAATTCTATATTAAAGTCAATTCACAAAAAGAAAATTCGACGCTTTATACAAAATATAATATTTATGTCTTTATGTATTTTCTTTTGTTTAAATATTTAATGTATTTATTTTAAAAGCAATAAAGAGTTTACAAACAAACAAACAAACAAAGCAGCTGATTGATTTTTAATTCAAATTGGTTAACTCTTGGCATCATCTTGCCTGGTGGTGAAATGACGACGATGCCGAAGATGGAATCGGGCTTACCAAGATTCCCCAACGCCAAGGAGAACTGGCTATGTTATCTTGAAGCCGGAACGTTTCATTGTTTTTAACACTGATGTTTAGCGGCAAGACTTAGATAAGATGGTGGTAGCTAGCCAGGCGGGCTATGAAAATGGCCCAACCACCAACCAAACCGAGTCTTACAAAGTTGACCCCGCCGGGAATCGAAACCGCGGCCTCTTGGTGTGAAGCGAATGGACTAACCATTACGCCACGGAGGCGATTAAAAGTAGTTTAAGGATTTTTATTCACCTTGGTAATAAGTCCTTGGCATCATTTCACCGCTGGTAGTAGATTCTAAGTGAATTTGATGCCGAAGATAGAAGATTCCCCAACGCAATGTGGAACTGGGTATCTTGTTTTCAATTCAATTTATGCTTGGCGGTAGGACTTAGATGAGATTGTGGTAATAGCAAGATAAGCGGGCTTAGAAAATGCCCGAACTGAGTCTTACGAAGTAAGACCTCGCTGGGATCCAAACCCGCAACCTGCTGTGCGAAGCGAGGGGACAACTGACGACGTTGTGGAAATCTTTAGTGTATAAAGCCATTGTTCAGCGGTTGACGTGTGTGGAAATCTTTGTGTAGGCTTTTGTCCAGCAGTGGACGTGTTTCAGCTGATATGATGATGATGACAATGATGACAATACTACAAGACACGCTAAAATAGAAGCTTGTAAAAATACCAGGTCAACATAAATATTAATGGAAACATAGAACCTAATTTAATTAAAAACTAGATACTGACCTCTCTTTTTTGGGTAGTCAGGTAAAAATGTATCCTATGTCACTCAAAGGATCAAGACGAATCTAGCGACACCTCCCACTCCAAAATCCATCAAGTCGTTTAGGCTACAGGCTCAGTCAAAGAAACAGACATACATACAGAATGTAACAAAATTCATGTAGGTCCTGTTAACTGGGGCTTCTGCTTATCATAATGAACAACTTTTTTAGTGGTAGCTAGCTAGGCGGGCTTACCAAGATTCCCCAACGCAATTGGGAACTGGCTATCTTATCTTCATGCCGGAACACACCAATGATATCAACATTGATATTTGGCGGCAAGACTTAGATAAGATGGTGGTAGCTAGCCAGGCGGGCTTAGAAAAAGCCCTTTCACCAACCAAACCGAGTCTTGCATGACGATTTCAAGTATCTGAGAAGCACGTGGACAAACATACTAGCACTTAACCGCCTCCGTAGCTCAGAGGCAAAGTTCACTGGCTTTACACAGGAGGTCGCGGGTTCGATTCCCGGCGGGGTCAATTGTAAGACTCGGTTTCGTTGGTGGTTGGGCATTTTCTAAGCCCGCCTGGCTAGGTACCACCATCTTATCTAAGTCTTGCCGCCAAATATCAATGTTGATATCATTGGTGTGTTCCGGCATGAAGATAAGATAGCCAGTTCCCCATTGAGTTGGGGAATCTTGGTAAGCCCGCTTCCATCTTCGGCAACATCGTCACTTACCACCAGGTGAGATGTTGTCAAGGGTTTACTAATTGTGCATAAAAAAAAAACACAACATATACTAGCTCCATCTCAGATCTATTCATAATAAACTATCTGAACATATTTACCAAAGAAATTGTACTATCGCAAGCACAAAAAGTTTTGAATTTTCGCCTTTATTCGCACTAAATTGTCACGGTTCTACCGGAAACAGATCGTTCTCTTTTGTTTTGATTAAAAATTTGGTGCGTTTGACTGCAACTCACCTGATGATGCAGTCGAGGATGGTAAACGTAAAACTCAAATAATGTCTAAACACACATTTATGAAATTTGGCACACCTGTTTAGAAGCCCACACGTACTAACATAATTCCGACAATATTAATTACCTCTTTTTTAAGTCAGTTAAATTAAAATGCACACAGTCATACAGATACTGTCATACACATTAAAATTCATACCAATATGTCAGTGGGTTTATTTTTTAACAAAATTTACCGTTCGTTCTGCGTGTTTGTCTGGTCAATGACGCGACGCCGATTATAGGCGCCATGTTCTTTATAAGTACACTAGCTGTCCCGGCGAACTTCGTTCCACCCTACACTAACAGCGCCATCTACCGGGCTGATTTTTGAATCTAAACCATCCTCAAACCCCCTGGAATACACACAAAAAATTTCATCAAAATCGGTCCAGCTGTTTAGGAGGAGTTTAATGACTAACACACGGACAGAAGATTTATATATATAAAAAGATTTTACCCTGTATTTTACCGACTTCAAAAAAAGGGCGGTTATCAATTCGGCCCATTCCGTATCGTAATATTTTTGGGATTGCACAATATTCGTGTATGTGGGCTTCTAATCAGGTTGGCCGAAGTAAAGAAAACTTGTTCATATGGGGATTCATTGGAGATACGTACCTGGAGTGTAGGTGCGGTGCGGTCCCTCAAACGATGGACCACCTCATTACGTGTCCTTCTTGCCCTGTCACCTGCACGCGGGAGGACTTGTTGCAGGCCACCGACAAGGCAATTTGCGTGGATCGGTTTTGGGATGGGACTGTCTGAGTTTGCCGTCGACTCGAAAAGAAGAAGATCAGGTGTGCCAAATTTCGTAAGTGTATGTTTGTATGTATGTATGTTCGTCCACGTATTTCTCAGAAACTAGAACTCGACATGCAATGACTCTTTTTTTTATTGGATTAAGCATATTTCAACTTAGGGAACAGTGCAAGTTACATCAAAATCGGTTGAGTAGTTTTCAAGATTTAACAGTCCATACCAATCACTGGAAAAACCCGTCGCCGGTTTAACGCCGTAATTTTTGAATCAAGGTGGTTGGATCTTAACGTTTTGGTAACATTTTTAATTACCGACCTCGGAAAAAGAAGGTTACGGGTACAGGTAAGCAAACTCACTGTAAGTTTCATTTTTAGGGTTCCGTGCACAAAGGGTAAAAACGGGACCCTATTACTAAGACTTCGCAGTCCGTCCGTCTGTCGCCAGCCAGTATTTCATGAACCGTGATAGCTAGACAGTTGGAATTTTCAGATGATGTATATCTGTTGCCGCTATAACAACTGATACTAAAAATTTTAAAAACTAAAAATAAGGTGATTATAAGAACTAGATACAAAAAAAAAGTTTTTTTTTACACATGAAGAAACTAGCGCCGTCTAGTATGATGGTACGGAACACTTTGTACTAGCTTCATCACAGATCTATTCATAAATCTGTAAATATATGAACATATTTACCACGGAACTTGTACTATCGCAAGCTCAAAAAAGTTTTGGATTTTCGCCTCTTTTGTCACGGTTCTACCGGAAACAGATCTGTCTCTTTTTTTTTCATTAAAAATTTGGTGCGTTTGACTGCGACTCACCTGATGATGCAGTCGAGGATGGTAAACGTAAAAACTCAAATAATGCCTTGAATAGCCTTGAAGATCTCCAAATTCAGGTATATGACTTGGTACCCCATATGTTTTTTTTTATTCACAATTGGTAAGCTCTTGGCAAAGTATATATATTATTACTAACATACAGTATGGACACTCTCTGCCGCTCTCTAGGTTGCGACCTCACCCCCTCGTCACCCAGATTGATACAGATTGGTTACAGTTTGGTTGTCGCACGTATAGGATTTCGCCGCCATTTTGTTTGTTCCGTCATTCCTTTTTTAAAATGTCATTTCGGGCTCGTTGTATGAAGTGTCCAAGGTGTGCCCTTGGCATCATCTCACCTGATGGTAAGTGACGATGATGCCGAATATGGAAGCGGGATTACCAAGATTCCCCAACGCAATGGAAAACTGACTATCTTATCTTCAAGCCGGAACACAGAAATGTTGTTAACACTGATGTTTGGCGGCAAGACTTAGATAAGATGGTAGTAGCTAGCCAGGTGGGCTTAGAAAAGACCCTACCACAAACCAAACCGAGTCTTACAAGTTGATCCCAGCGGGACTCGAACCCGCGACCTCCTTGGTGTGAAGCGAATGGACTAACCTTACGCCACGGAGGCTGTTAAAAATATTTATGTACGGTATGTGATTTTAAAGATGTCATCTAGTTCCAATATACCTGAATCTACGTGGCGAAATCTTATTTTAAAACAGTATTTGGGGCTAATGTCGCACTAGAGCGAAGAAATTAGTGTCTCATCTGTGCTGCGGCTAGCAATGTATTTCTGTCTGACCTGACTAAGATTTTTATTATCTGTGGCGCTATGAATGTCAGGTGTATTGACAAAACGCTGACTTAGCAACTGATAGGCCGTATCGCTGCTGCCGTAGTATAATAATACGGTTTTGGGCGGGAACCAAGGGGATGTTTTAGCCAATAGAATCGTTTAGTTTGAATTGAGAACGCGTACCCTACCGCGAGAATACCTACCAAAGGGGATGACTTTTTATTAGCTTATAATCACACACTAAAATGATTTAGGTAGGTAGGTACAAGCTTTATTTCAGTGTACGATTAATTGAAATTCATGACACAAGTTATCAGTCGGCCATTATCGGGTTGAACCTTCATGGGTCGGGCATACGAATAAGCTGGGTGGACGGAACAAACGCAGGCACTTTGAGAATTTTATAGCGATTTTCAGCTCATAAACTTTTACCTAATTTGACCCATTTTAAAGTTTGTTATTCAAAACAAATATTTTAGGTTTTGTAGGTTTTTAGGGTCCCGTACCCAAAGGTACGGAACCCTTTGTGCGTGTTTCTGACTCGCACTTTACCGATTTTTCGGTTTTTTTCAAAACTATATATAATTTTATTTCTCGTTCAGTCTTTTCTTATCGTGTGGCACATTTACCCTTGCTATCTAAGTGATAGAACGGCGGTTACCTGGTGTTGCACTTAGCATCACCCGCGGTCACGTGTAGGGCATTTAGATTTACACCTACGGACCTGTGCAACGCGACCTTCATACACACTGGAATCAGATGTGCAGGTTTCCTCACGATGTTTTCCTTCACCGTTAAAGCAATCGGTATGTATATGCACGTAAGTTTCGAAAAACTCATTGGTACGTTGGCCGTCCGGATTTAAAACCGGGACCTCTGGTTAGAAGGACCGAGTCGTTACCGGTTGAGCCACGGCACAGTATATATATATTAGTACGGACGCGTTGGGTACGCTATTGGTAACTAAAAATTCATATTTGTAACATTTAGGAACAAAGATACAAGGAGCTTAAAAGCGACTCAGTCGTTACCGGTGAAGCAACCGACGCTCGTTCAGTGTTTTCATACAAAACCAATTTCGGTCATTATTTATTTATTTCTTATGTATTACCATACCACCCCAGGAAACAGGATACAACGGTCGTGTAATAACATTTCTAAAAACAAATGAAATGTAGAAGGAATAGGGGGCTGTTGGAGCCGTGGAATAGAATGTGAGATGGGTGGAAACCCTCGCCGGGTTGACAGACTTGTAGGCAACCAACCAAACTTCTTTGCTAATCAATTTTGGCATCATCATCATCATCATATCAGCCACAAATCGTCCACTGCTGGACAAAGGCCTCCCCCAAGGATTTCCACGACGACCGGTCCTGCGCTGCCCGCATCCATCGGCTTCCCGCGACCTTCACCAGGTCATCGGTCCACCGCGTGGGAGGCCTGCCTACGCTACGTTTTCCGGTGCGCGGTCGCCACTACATGATGGCATCTACTGAAAACAAAAAGACTCTTGTCACACCACGGACAATGCATACAACGGTCGTGAAATGACATTTCTAAAAACAAATGACGGAGCAAACAAAATCACGGCGAAATCCTATTCGTTCGAGAACCAAACTATAACCAATCTGTATCAATCTGGGTGACAAGGGGGTGAGGTCTAATCAACAATTTAAAAAACGAAGCCTGTAAACCTAGCTTTTGTTCTGACTGACAATCTATCTTAAATTGGTCAAATTCGGTTAACTTTTAAGAGCTGAAAACGACTGTCGGCGTTAGTATGAAGAGTTATTTTTGCCTTAGGTTCATAATCCTCTTAAGATCACAGTTTCGAAAACGGAACGGCACGGTACCTAGATTCTACTCGTGTAACTGAAAAAGTTCCCTCGAGTACCTTTGTATGGGAATTCCTAATTGTTGCGGTTCTACGTAGTACCTCATAAAAATTATGTCCACGCGAACGCAGCTGCGGGCAAAAGCTAGTAATAAAATATAAAAAAAATTCGAGCGAGACCTACAGTACTCGCATATGATGTGTAACATGTGACAAAATACTTTAGATTTGATGACGATATTGTACCTGGGTGGCGGATCTGACAAAAACCGACCAAGTGCGAGTCGGACTCTCGTAAAGTAGAATTCCGCGCATTCGCGACTTCCTGTTACACATTTCCGTCCCATTTCACGAAATCACTGTTACACATTTCCGTCCCATTTCACGAAATCACTCCCACAAATTGCAGGAAAGCGAGAGCAAAGCTCATTCGTCAGATCGAATAGCGCGCGCTTTCGCGACTTCCTGTTACACATTTCCGTCCCATGTTACACATTTCCGTCCCATTTCACGAAATCACTCCCACAAATTGCAGGAAAGCGAGAGCAAAGATGTTACACATCAATAAAATTAAAAATTAAGGCGTGCGGGGGGGGGGGAGGGTTATTTATTTAAACGTTAAAAGTTTTTAACAAGTTCAAAGTACCAAGGTACGGTACCCTTCGTGTGCGACTTGCACATGGCCAGTTTTTAGGGTTCCGGAGCCGAAATTGCCAAAAACGGAACCTTTATAATCTCGTCATTTCCGTCCATCTGTCTGTCTGTCAGTCTCTGCTAGACCTACCAATGTTGTCGCGGGCTTAGAAAATCCCTTCCACTAAAATTTTGGAATTCAGCAGGAATCGAAACTGCGACCGCTCTTTGTGCCGCTAGTTTTGAATAAAAGTTGAAGCAATAACTTGAAATTTAAAATTTTAAAAAACCACTGCACAAAAATATTATCCTTCTTTTTTGGGACGTCGTCGAGTAAAATGTATCCTATGTCACACACGGGATCAAGACGAATCTAACTACATATATAAGGTGTAACAAAATTAACTGAAACTACTTTAAATGGTGCTGCTATCCATGAAACTGAACAACTTTCCACATGGAACCCATAGTCAAATCGCAAAAAAAAAATTGGCTCCCATACTAACTCGATCAGCTGATCAGCCAACTTAGTATGGGAAGTTCATTTTTTTTTGAGATTTGACTATGGGTTCCATGGGGAAATTGTTCAGTTTCATAGGTAGAAGCACCAGTTAAAATAGTTTCAGCTAATTTTGTTACACCTTATACATATACACATAATATATATACCTCTCACTCTAAAGCCGTTAAGCACGTGGATCGAGTTGCTAATTTAGGAAACAAAGGAGCCTTAAAAAGATATGGTGGAATAAAGGCAAAAGTTTGTGAGTGTGTATGTTTGTTACTTCTTCACGCAAAAACTACTAAACGGATCTGGCTGAAATTTGGTACGTAGACAGATTAGGACCTGGATTAACACAAAGGCTACTTTTTTCACGCACCTAAAGTCATAGAAACGTTGTCCACGCGGGTGAAGCCACGAGAAACAGCTAGTAATATATACATTAGACCTAAAAACTGCACACTCCATTTTGTGGGCAGTCATGTAAAGAGATCGGCTGTGATCACCGAGCTGTTCTACATTTCCTGCGCGTTTCCTGTTTGTGTTTTGACCCTTACAGTCCAATAATGCCAATACAACCTTCAATATACGCGACCACTGTGACTGTGAACTTCATGAACTGGCAAATTTAAAATTATATCGAAGGCCTGTATATAATTATTCTGCCTGCTGAAGGGCCTCGGATACGCCTGAACGAGGTTCCTTAAAAAACTCAAGAGATTCTATTTTCAAACAATTTCTTGAAGTAACAACAATTTTGACCTTAAAATTTGTATTGTTATAGGTACGCACTGTAAAAAAAATATCCAATTATATTGTAAGATCGAGTTCAATGATAGCTTTTTTAGCTTGCGAGCAAAAACGTAACGCGCAGATCGCTTGATCGATTTTATTACAACCTATAGAAGTTTAATAAAAAGTCTACAGTTTTCGTGGTTAAACCTAGGTAACGTATTTGAAAACATACCTAGTTATTGTAATAAAATAGTGACTAGGATCTATTTTTTTTTTCATCCACAATTGACAAGCCCTTGGCATCATCTCACGTGATGTGACGATGATGCCGAAGATGGAAGCGGGCTTACCAAGATTCCCCAACGCAATGGGGATCTGGTTATCTTATCTCTGATGTTTGGCGGCAAGACTTAGATAACTACTGGACCGATTGAGTTGAAAACTAGTACACACATGTAAATTTGTGACCCAAAGACGGACGTGTAACGTAAAGAAATGAATTTTAAACAAGGCCACTTTTGGGGGTAAATTAGAAAATTAAAAAAAATATATATATTTGGTGTGACATAAAATGAAAGAGATTGATTATTGTGAGAAACTCAATTTATCTTTTTATAGTTATAGGCTCGAGTCCCTTGGTGGGGACTTATATGAGCAGATATGATTATGTTTGTATGTATGTATGTTGGTATGTTCTTAGGTCAAATCTTGCAAACGATTTTAGAGCAACTTCCAGAAATCGGATGGTGGTGAAATTTGGTATGAAGCCGTATTTCCGATGAAAATAGGTCAAAATCGAGGGGAACCTTAGTTTCCTGTTTGAAGTTGGTTTTTTTTTTTGGAAAAAAATATTAATTTTGGAAACGTGTATTTATATTCACATTTGGCTTTTGAACATAAAAGACTTTATAAAAGCAGAAAATAATAATGAACGAAATCTCTTTAGCTAAACTCTTTCGGAACAGCCCACAGGCAAAATATTATATATTAGTACTAACGTACAGTATGGACACTCCCTGCCGCTCTCTAGATTGCGACCTCACCCCCTCGTCTACCAGATTGATTCAGACTGGTTACAGTTTGGTTGTCAAACGTATAGGATTTCGTCGCCATTTTGTTTGTTCCGTCATTCGTTTTTTGAAATGTCATTTTTTGCCCGTTGTATGTAGTGTCCAGGGTGTGCCACAGGTGACCGCTTGCGAATTTCTCCCCTAATTTCCATCTAAATTTTTCTCTGCTCATCTTCGCTGTCCTAGGCATAAATGGCAAAACCAATTAAAATCCAATGCGAGAAAGAGACAGCACGAGTTTACACAATTGCTTACTGTAAGAGGTGCGCCGGCGCATTTCCCACGATGCGAGGAAAAATCCTAGACAATTGACAAAAGAACTAGGTGGCTAGATTAGAGGCATTGTATAGTTGAAAGAGTTGTTCTACTCAGTTCCGTTGATTTGTTCCAATTTTTAAAGTGTTTAGTAAAATAAATAAAATAAATAAATATTCTGGGACAAATCACAGATGGTCATCTGGCCCCAAAGTAGGATTCCCTGTGTTATGGGTTACCAGAGACTGATATACATACTTATATACGTTTAAATACATACATATATAGATATATTTTAACACCCAGACACAGAGCAAACAAATCTGCTCATCACACAAATGCTTGCCCTGGGTGGGGATCGAACCCACAACCCTCGGATCAACAACTTAGAGCGTCGGTGGCGTAACGGCTAGGGCCGCCGCCTCCTGTCCGGGAAGCCGTGGTTCGAATCCTGCCACGTACCAATGTGTTTTCGAATTTCGATTTCATATGTATGCGTTTATACGACGCTCTTACGGTGAAGGAAAACTTCAAACCAACCCGCACTGGGCCCGCGTGGTCGACTAAGGCCCGAACGCCCTAATTCAGGGTAGGCTCGAGCCCCTCGGTGGGGACGTATATGCGGGTTGGTCGACTTCACACACAACCTTCGAGTTTCTTCGCAGGCTTGTGCAGGTTTCCTAACGATGTTTTCCTTCACCGTTAAAGCAATCGGTAAGTATGTACGTAAGTTTTTTGAAAAACTCATTGGTACATTGGCCATCCAGATTTGAACCCGGTACCTCTGGTTAGATAAACCGAGTCGTTACCGGTTGAGCCACCGACGCTTTTATACATGCATAAATTCGAAAAACATAAACCTACTTTTGGCGCAGTAGGGTAAAAATAAAAATGCTTTTGTTTTACAAGAAAATAAGATGTTTTATTTCACACCCTTACTGAAAAATTTTATCGAGATTTTTTTATAAGTATTTAAGGAAAGTTGTTTACTGTTGATTAAAACTTGATTGGTTCGGAGTTCAGTTACGTAGAATTTTGAGTTAATTTCTCAAAGGCTAAAAGATCTTCTGCAGTTTGGCGTTTGATCTTTGTAGCGCGGTGAAATCATTGGACTTTTCTGAAAACAATTTGGGTCACAGTGGAGCAAACCAGTTTACTTCACTTTACTAGAAACGTTGTTTCCACGTAATAATAACTAAAGTATGATATGGTATGTATGAAACACCTGGCCTGGTTGGATAATGCTGTTTGGTTTCATACACAACTCGCATAACCCTTACTCATATTTTAAATGTTTGTTTGTTTGTCCTTTCACGAAAGCCGCGGGAGGTGAGCGTGCCTACAGCTCTGGGACCTACCTGGACATAGTTAGTGGTTCTCTTCCACGAGGCACTCGCCTAGCAGAGTACCAGGACAAGCGTCTTAGCGGCAAGACCTACCGCAACTGGTACTTGTCTTCACCTTATGGTGTGAGGGAATAGCGGCCCTCACTATATGACCTAGCTGTCGGTGAGTGTGGACGCTATATCATAAACCTGGTAGTTTAGCGTATCTGGTAGATATACGAGAGGGGAATGTCGGATCTATCGCCTTCGGCAGGCTTGTCGGTCCCCCGACAGGTCAAGGACTCGTAGTGGTATATGGTTAGTTGCAGGGGTTGGGCAATGTCTGTTGCCTGGCAAGCACGTGGCGTCCAGGCGTCCTCACCCCCGCGCAAATATTGTTGTCGTAGCTGGCCATGTGAGCTCTGGGCTAAAACAACGCGGGGCACGGTGAGTTGTCCATTAAGCGGAACTGCTGATTTTTTTACTGGAGGGGAAGCATCTCCGGCACTTGCCTGCATGGATGGCAAGTAGAGCTACGCTAGTACTGCTCCGACCGATTCAGTTGTGTAGGACTGAGACTGGACAGGTGCGATAAGCGCCGGGAACTGAGCGTGCCTACATCTCCGGTACCACACTGGAGATGTGGGAGCCAGCTTCTCTGGCGTCCCGAGCGGGGATCGGACTGCCAGCAGCGAAAGCCGCGGGAGGCGAGCGTGCCTACAGATCTGGTACCTACCTGGAGAGTAGGTAGTGCATGGTCTCTTACACGAAGCACTCGCCTTGCAGAGTTTTAACCGCCTCCGTGGCGTCATGGTTAGTCCATTCGCTTCACACCAGTCAACTTGTAAGACTCGGTTTGGTTGGTGGTAGGGCATTTTCTATGCCCGCCTGGCCAGCTACCACCATCTTATCTAAGTCTTGCCGCCAAAAATCAGTGTTAACAACATTGATGTGTTCCGGCTTGAAGATAAGATAGCCAGTTCTCCATTGCGTTGGGGATTCTTGGTAAGCCCGCTTCCATCTTCTGCATCATCGTCACTTACCATCAGGTGAGATGAGTACCAGGATAAGCGTCTTGGCGGCAAGACCTACCGCAGTTGGTCGTTGCCTTCGCCTTATGGTGTTGGCAGGAATAGCGGCCCTCACTTTATACCCAAAGGGTCGGTGAGTGGGGACGCTATATCATAAACCTGGTAGTTTGGCGTATCTGGTAGATGTACGAGAGGACATATGTCCTTCTTTCCCGTTGCAACGCAGCAGCGGATCGATGTGATTATTTATACATTTATCATCATCATCATATCAGCCGATAAACGTCCACTGATGGACAAAGGCCTCCCCCAAGGATTTAAACGACGACCGGTCCCGCGCTGCCCGCATCCATCGGCTTACCGCGATCTTCACCAGGTCGTCAGTCCACAGAAAACAGTGCATAGTTATTATATTTGAATGAAATTAGCACACAGGTAGGTCAAAGTATATATATTAGTACTAACATAGGTAGGTGCTAGGTCCGTGCTTAGAATAATTTAAAATATCCCGTATGGTTCTTGATACTAAATTGCGGCAAAATTTTACCGTTAACCATCCATACCGTGTTATTATATTATTATATTCATCATCATCATATCCAGCCGAAAGACGTCCACTGCTAGACAAAGGCCTCCCCCAAGGATTTCCACGACGACCGGTCCTGCGCTGCTCGCATCCAGCGGCTTCCCGCGAACCGACGACCTGGTCGGTCCACCGTGTGGGAGGCCTGCCTACGCTGCGCCTTCGGGTGCGCGGTCGTCACTCGACAACTTTTATATTAAACGCTTTATGTTAGTTTCATCTGTAGGTATATCGATCTTAGCGAAATCTTTGAACGTGAATCTCGAGACGTCGTCGTATGAAATCGTGCACACGTAGGTATTGAGAATCGTAATTATTTTTTTTAAACCGGCGAAGTGTGAAACGGACTAGCACTCCGACGGTTTCGTACCACTACACCTCTCCACACAACCACATAGTATAATAACAATGATACCTATTCACATTACAAACAAAAGAAATCAACGCGACATACAAAATTATTAATTTTTGTCATTCAGTTTGGACTCCTTAGCGCGAGTACGACTCACACTTTGCTGTTTTTTATTATTTCTTGTTTTACTTCAGTATTATTGCCATAACCACACCAAGTTTCACGCTTGTATGTATTACCATTTTTACGATAGAGCTAAATAAAAAGTACTTCTAGACTTATAAAAAAACACGTTTTTTGTATGGAGACCCGCCCTTATTTTTTCACTTTTTAGTAATTTTTAGTATTTGCTGTCATAGCGGCAACAGAAATACATATTATTTGATAATTTCAACTGTCTACCTATTAGGCGCTTTGCACACGACGGGGCGGGGCGGGCCGGTCCATTTCGCCGCCAACGATAGCACAAAGGGTATCTTATACTATCAACGCACATAGAGGACCAAAAGACCGCGTCGACCGCACCGCCTCCATGTGCGTTGGTAGTATAGGATTCCCTATGTGCTATCGTTGGCGGCGAAATTGACCGGCCCGCCCCGCCCCGTCGTGTGCAAAGCGCCTTTCGGATCATGAAATACAGCCCGCTGACGGACGGATAGCAGGGCTCGAAAAAATCAAGATAATTACGCTTCTTGCTAATTATCCGATAATTACCCGTTAATTATCGGATAATTATAACCAGTGTAGAAAATTAATTTGTTATATTGTTTCATACCAAATGCATTATAATTTGGGCTATTCTAACAAAAAAAAATATTAATAGTTTATACATTCTATTTATTTATTCCTTGCATCTCTTGCATCTCTTTGCTACATTTTTTGCACCGAGCCCATAGCCCAGTATCTTTTGTCTTCATGCAAATAAAGTATGACCATATAGGATCTTTCTCACGAGGCATTTTTCAAATTCAACTCAATAAGAAATATTTAACTTAAAAAACCAATGACACTGAAGTTTACTCAATTTTGCATAATCCCGTAATCCGAACTGAATTTTTCATGTAACGGGAATCCCCACGGCGCGGCATGTTGACACTCTGTGCGTTCGGATAGACGCAAGTTCGGAAATATACGTTCGAATACAGTTCACTTTCACGAACTCAATATTTTGTTATTAGTCGATAATTATCCATTTGTTATTTTGTCATGATAATTATCATAATCATAATCATTGATAATCATCCTTTCGAACCCTGACGGATAGACGGATAATTATAAGTCCTGTATTGTTTTTGTGGCTTGCAATAAAGTATATTTACTTACAGACACCGGAGGCTTAGTAATAGGGTCGCGTTGGAACCCTAAAAAGATAAAGTAGTATTACATATTAGTTCAAATTGATATTATAGCGTATTTTTTAGGATTTAGACCGCCTAAATTGCACGTATCTTTTTTTAATAAAAATTTGAGTGCGTTTGACTATGTCTTAGTCGTTAATTTATATTATTTATTATATCAGCTCATATACGTCCCCACCGAGGGGCTCGAGCCTACCCTGAATCAGGGCGATTAGGCCTTAGTCGACCACGCGGGCCCAGTGCGGGTTGGTCGACTTCGCATCGTCGACAGTCGTTAATTAAATGTTGTAAATTTATTTATTTAATTTGATGTACAATAAAGAGTTATTTGAGTTTGAATTAACCTCTCAATTATTTATCCACAGCATTAGTTCACTACCTGCCGACAGAATATCAGCGCTGTAGGTGTAGGTACATAATTACCTGCAGCATATGCTGAGTCGGAGCCATTTCTGAGCTAAGGTACAATTTTATGTATCTACCCCATTTTAGGGTTCCGTAGTACAACAAGGAACCCTTATAGTTTCGTCATGTCTGTCTGTCCGCGGCCTAGCTCTAGGACTATTAGTAGTTAAAAGAACTGAAATTTGGCAAAGATATACAGGTTGTAACAAAGTTGGTGTAGGTCCCGTTAACTGAGGGTTCTACTCGTCATACTGAACAACTTTCTCCAAGGAACCCATAGTAAATTCTCAAAAAAAATTTGGACACTCGAAATCGGTCGATCAGCTGTGTGATTTTTATGAAGAGTAAAAAAAATTACGTTTTCAGCAAAGTCGTAGAACAAAAGTTGTTCAGTATGATGAGTAGAAGCCCCAGTTAACGGGACCTACACTAATTTTATTACACCCTGTATATAAGAATGCGGAGAGAACTTAAAAAAAATTGGGGAAAAAAGCTTTTAGGGGTATCTCCCCTCAAGTAAAGTGGGGATGATTTTTTTTTCTCGTCAGACCCAGTCGTGTGGGGTATCGTTGGTTAGAGCTTAAAAATAGTTGTGATTTTTCTATGACTATTTTATAATTAAGGGTTCTGTTTTCGAAAAAATAGGCTTAAAAGTGCTAAATTTTGTTGGAGTCGAGTGTCCCTACCCCCTAACAACTAAACCGCTGTATTTGGAAATTTGAAAATTAGATATGGACGCGATATTGGCAACTACGGAACCCTACATTGCGCGTGGCCCGACACGCACTTGGCCAGTTTTTACACTTAAGCATAGATTTAAGAAGTTATTGTTATTTTTGTTATCTTTTTGTGTATATCTGCATTTTGTAATGTAGCTTTGAATAAATGTTTCATCTATCATCTACCTACCATTTTATTATATTTTTTTCACTATTTTACTACCCTACGTTAATTTAAATTTTCGAAGTTATTCACCCATACCATCGGTCACCCATGGACTACATTAGGTGACTTATGGAAATGCAATGAACCGTTAAATTCCTGTGAGGGTGTACATGGGTTTTGGAGCTATCAGGTGGTGACGGGAACTGATCGACTGTGACGAGGCAGCCGGCTCTTTCGCTAGGCAACGGTTTTTAACCCAACTACCGAAATAGTAGAGTAATGTTTTTTAACGACTTCTTCTTACACGACGAGGAGGTTTCTCAATTCGACCGTACATATTTTTTATTTTTTTATGTGTATTTGCGAATAACTTCGTCGTTTATGAACCGATTTTGATGATTTTTTTTTGTTGGAAAGGAGATATCCCAAGGGTGGTGCCATGATAAGGAAACCAGGATCTGATGATGGCATCCCATAGAAATCGAGGGGAACCTTAGTTTCCTATTGAAGTCTGTTTTTTTTTTGTTCAAAATTATCGAGTGTATGTATGTACAACAAGCCTCGATAATCCGAACGCTTCTATAATATCACCGTGTCTCAGTAATGTGTCATTAGGTACTACAAGTATTGTTGGATTGACAGTTGCTTAAAATGGACGGATTAATTGATATTTTGATAACAGAAAAAATGTTTTGTGTAAATTAAGGGAATAAATAAGGCGAAGTAAAGTTCTCGAGTGGCGGCCGCACACCGGAAAACGTAGCGTAGGCAGACCAACCACGCGGTGGACCGACGAACTAGGGAAGCCGAAGGATGCGGGCAGCGCAGGACCGATCGGTGTGGAAATCCTTTTGGGGAGGCTTTTGTCCAGCAGTGGACGTTTTTCGGCTGATATGATGATGATGATGATGATGATGAAAGGAATCAGATTAGAGATGCGGGCAGCGCAGGACCGGTCGTCGTGGAAATCCTCGGGTGAGTCCCTTGTCCAGCAGTGGACTTCTTTTGGCTGATACGATGATGTTGAAATTAGGGATATCAAATTCCGAAAATCTTGGTAAGCCCGCTTCTATCTTCGGCATCATTGTCACTTACCATCAGGTGAGATGATGCCAAGGGCTTACCAACAGTGAATAAATAAATTTAAAAAACTAAGTCGACGGAGCACCGCTTCGCAAGGCTCCTTTCTACGGTACAACCGGACATGCTAAACGAATCTAACCTTAGTATTTATCGGAGCCTTATTTTTTTTTTTTTTTGCGATCTGCACGGGAATGTTAATTTGAGCAGATTGCGATCTGCCGGATTGTTACGATCTGCCGCCTGACGTAGATAAAAAAAGATGTAAATGAGAAAAATGTATGGGTAGACAGTGCTTCTTGTATGAACACTTCTAATCATGTCTAATAGTAATAAAATGATGACCTACCTAAGAATTGACGTGGAAGCGACAAGACATGACAAGTCTAGTACTTCTTTTAATTTAGTCAACTTGTAAGACTCGGTTTGGTTGGTGGTAGGCTATTTTCTAAGCCCGCCTGGCTAGCTACCACCATCTTATCTTAACAACATTGATGTGTTCCGGCTTGAAGATAAGATAGCCAGTTCTCCATTGCGTTGGGGAATGTTGGTAAGCCCGCTTCCATCTTCGGTATCATCGTCAGTTACCATCACGTGAGATGATGCCAACGGCTTACTAATTATGAATTATATATATATTTATCTTAGCATTGACATGAGTGGTGTATACTCGCTTTAATGTTCGTGCGGATGGTGGCGCATCGGGAGCCGGGTCGTTCCTTTCCCTCTAATATGGTTGAGAGGAGCGATGGCTGACTCTCGCGTTATACTCGTAACCGGGTGCTGTCCGTGTGAAATGGCCTACACTCGTCAATGGCGTTCATGACATTTAATAATTTTAATGTATAACTTCTCGTGTTATGTTGTTTTCATGTTGTAATGACATTATTTGTTTTTTTTATATCACGGATTGGATTTTGACGTTATTAACTAATGATTGTTTATTTCTTGATTATGTAATCACTATTTTATGACTATCAGAAAGAGTGTAATTTTCACCTATTTAGAATAAATATCTTGAATCTATCTTGAATCTTGTAAGTACACGAATAATCGCGTTGGTATTACACAAACGTTTGTAATGCTTTATACACGTGACCGCGGGTGACGCGAAGTGCAATAACCGGCAATCAACGCAAAATACTCCTCCTATTTCATATTGTACTGGTGTAGAAAACGTGCCCAGAGGGTCATTGACTTGCATAAAATCATCATCTCATCATATCAGCCGAAAGAAGTGCACTGCTGGACAAAGGTCTTCCCCAAGGATTTCTACGACAACCGATCCTGTACTGTCCGGTCCACCGATTGGGAAGCCTGCCTGCACTACGTCTTGCTTTTCGCGGTACTACCCCAACGGCCATCTGTTCCACGAGCTATGTGGCCCGCCAACTGCTACTTAGTTTAACGATTCTGTGAGCTATATTGGTTACCTTGGTTCTCCAATGGATCTCCTTATTTCTGATTCGATCGCTTAGGGAAACTCTGAGCATGACTCGCTCCATCGCCCTTTGGGTGACCTTGATCCTTTTTATGAGGTCCATAGCACAGATGAGATACTAGTTACTACGTAACAGATACTGCACTTCCTTATAAAACGAAAATACCTACGCATTTATTCACCTACTCCTTCCCACTGTCAGATAATACACGGAAACATGGGTATTAAGGCGCTCGACTTAGCGGTTATAATTACGTACACGGGCGGCGCGCGAATTGCGGCGGCGACTGTACGCCGTTCTAGCGCTCAAAACCGAGTGACCGGTTAATGTGTAGGTATAATACTTATCTCGCCTGCTCGACCGAGTGACGGGGGCCTGCCCATAATAAGCATCCATGTGTCATCAGTTCCGTATTGTCATCATTGGCAACATACACCGGTCAAAGACCTTAGTCATTGCGGTATTTGGGACATAGATATTGCGTAGCTTCCCGAACGCTACCTAGCCGAGTTGGATTACGATTAACCTAAGTTGACTGTTTGGTATGCATATTCTTCATCAACTTCGTGTGCAGAGTCTCCATTGCAACCTTCAGAGGAGTGATTCCAGACTCCCTTCGGCATAAAAAATAAATTATGAAATTATTCCCTAAATCCCCTTGTTCTGAAATATCAAAAACCTTTCTCGTTTAGTTTTCCATTACATTCTTGATTTTTAGGGTTCCGTACATAAAGGGTAGAAACGGGACCCTCTTTCTAAGACTCCGCTGTCCATCTGTCACCACACCAGGCTGTATTTCATGAAACGTGATAGCTAGACAGTTGAAATTTTCACAGATGATGTATTTCTGCCGCTATAACTACAAATACTAAAAATTAGAAAAAGTGAAAAATAATGAACCATACAAAAACGTGTTTTTGAAACGTGAAGAAACTAGCGCCATCTAGTATGATGGTACGGAACCCTTTGTGTGCGGTTCTTCTTCGCACTCGCACGTGGCAAGTTTTTTGAAGTCGGTAAAAAACTGTGACGTCATGCCTTGCTATATCAAACAATTTTAGAGCGTAATTTAGTGTTTTTCTTTTATTTGAAATCTAGATCAACCGAGATGATTCTTAGCCATGTTTGATAGAAATCTGTTCAGCCGTTCATGGAGATAATCAACTGCCCGCCAAAACACACACACACACACACTTACGAACATAGTATAAAAATTTTCATGTTTAAGTATTAGCTTTTATTTTATTGTATATTTTTTTTATTTGTTAATTTTCATCCCAATACAGACTGATACAGCCGCGTAATAGTAATATCTTGTTAATCGTATTTATGGCCACCACGATACATTGCCTAGTGTGGTGTGGGGTCACTGTAAACATTCTTAGCGTAACTTTGTTCTGAATAAAGAATTATCTATTATCAAACGATAAGAGACAGAAAGGTGGTGCTTTAACTAAAATAATGTGGCGTACATATTTTAGGCAAGCAGATTTTAGGTGCAACAGAAAAATCAAAATGGCGGAAAACAAAATGGCCGCCGAAAGGGGAGTAGCTTCGATTTAGCTGGAAGGTCGGGGGCTTTTTAACTTCGCTTAGCATAGGTTTGACTCAGAAACGAATCAGAAACAAGGAGATCCGTAGAACCTAGTTAACCGACATAGCTCACAGAATTGATTAACTTAAGTGGCAGTGGGCTTGGAACATAGCTCGTAGGACAGATAGCCGTTAGGGCAGTAAAGCTTTTAAGTAGCTACCGCGCACCGGAGGACATAGTGTAGGCAGACCTCCCACTCGGTGGACCGACGACCTGGTGAAGCCGCTGAATGCGGACAGCGCAGGACAGATCGTCGTGGAAATCCTTGTTGTTGGCAGTTATTGTCCATCAGTGGAACTCTTTCGGCTGATATATGATGATGATGAAAAAAATCAAAATAGCGGAAAACGAAATGGCCGCCGAAATGGTTGAGAGGTCGGGTGTTTTTAATTTCACTAATTATTAGGTTTGAGTTCGAGGCTTGTTTGAGGGAACTGTAAATCCAATATCGATATAATATTTGGGTCATCGAAATCGGTCTTGTCACGAAACCGTTGCCATGGCAACAGTTGAATCAATACACCACGTCGTAGGACTACCTGCGGATCTCTGAAAAATACGGCGTCATCAACAGTTGACTGCGTAAAAAATAAATCGTAAACTATCATTTTGTTCAACCGACTTCCAAAAAGGAGGAGGTTCTCAATTCGATTGTACCTCAGAACTTTTGACGGTGTGAACCGATTTTTATAATTCATTTTATATTTGAAAGCTTCTGCTTCTCGTGTGGTTCCATATAAATTTTATCAATATCGGTATTATCGGTGTAGTACTTTATTAGAAAATTAACAAAGACCAAAAATAATAATGCAAAAATGTACTAAGTTATTGCGATTTATTTATTTTCCATCTCTTTTTCATTTTTACCCGACTGCCTCAGAATGAGGGTTATGTTTTTCAAGTGTATGTCTTTTCAATTTTTTGTGATACTTCTATCTATCTAACAATATAACTTCTATCACTTATTCGCCAACATTAATTATTATCAAATCATACTGCATGATGTGTTTGATTTAATCGATAAAGAGTCCTGTCGCTTCTATCATCATTCAGCAGCATGAAATTTAGGAGTCAAACCTTCCATCATCAACTCTATTTTATTAATTCATTCATCATCAGCTCATTATGTATGTATGTAGATTTCTATGTTCCCTGCTACAGCCTGAACAACTTGAATGATTGTAACGTATGAGCTATTGTTAGATTCGTCTTGATCCCGGGAGTGACATGGATACATTTTTACCCGACTGGCCAAAAAAGTGGTTAAGTTTTTACGCAGTCATGTTTTTAATTTTTGATGAATTTCTTAAGTTATTAAAATCGAAATTACAAAATGAGGTTATTAATTATACAGGCTGTAACAAAATTGGTGTAATACCCGTTAACTGGGACTTCTACTCATCATACTGAACAATATCTATGTCTGTGTGAACAATATATTTTAAATCAATGCTGAAAACGCAAAATAAAATAACTCTTCGTACAAATCGATTTAGCTAATCATCCCATTTTGTGCATTGTTGTATCGATGGTCCAATTTTTTTTGAGAATTGACTGGTTTCATTGGTGAAAGTTGTTCAGTATGATGAGTAGGCCTTAGTTAACGGGTCGTACGCAAGTTTAGTTACATCCTGTATAATGAGTAAAGAGTTGCAAAACTATAATACATCAAGCCTACCTGTGGCAGACATTTTTAGAACGAAATTTCGTTTTTGACGACAATATAAAGTAAATCAAATGTCTAGTAGTTTATCACTGAGAAAAGTTATATGCTAAATGAGTTAGGCAAAATAGCTAGTTATTGTATAAAGTGCGAGTCAGAAGTACACACAAAGGGTTCCGTACCATCATACTAGATGGCGCTAGTTTCTTCACGTTTTTTGTATGGAGACTTGCACTTTTTCTATTTTTTTGTATTTGTTGTTATAGCGGCAACAGAAATACATCATCTGTGAAAATTTCAACTGTCTAGCTATCACGGTTCATGAAATACTCAGCCTGGTGACA
Organism: Coleophora flavipennella; assembly: GCA_947284805.1. Taxonomy (NCBI): domain Eukaryota; kingdom Metazoa; phylum Arthropoda; class Insecta; order Lepidoptera; family Coleophoridae; genus Coleophora; species Coleophora flavipennella. Next base: position 6,013,249 of record OX369253.1, read on the forward strand.
GACTAACGGACAGCGGAGTCTTAGTTATAGGGTCCCGTTTTTACCCTTTGGGTGCGGAACCCTAAAAAGCGTCGGTGGCTCAACCGGTAACGACTCGGTCCTTCTAACCAGAGGTACCGGGTTCAGATCCGGACGTTTCCACCCCCTCAACCATCTCGGTGCAAAAAATCACAACAATCCATTGTTCCGTTGCGATGTTAAAGAAATTAACCAATAAAAGAGTATTTTATTCGGTTCCCTCAGAAACTGCATCGGACTTTGTTATTTTCACGGGCTTATTATTAACTAGCTTATTCTCGCGGCTTCGCCCGCGTGGACATCGTTTTTATGATTATCTTTAAGGGTGATTAGTAAATTATGTTGTTTCCCACCTACTCAACCATCTCTGTGCAAAAAATCACAACAATCGAGTATTTTTTTTAGTTCCCTTAGGAACTGCATCAGATTATGCTATTTTCCCGGGATAAAAAGTAGCCTATGTCCTTCCCCGTGACACAGGCTACCTGCATGCCAAATTTCATAAGGATTGGTCAAGGCGTTGAAGCGTGAAAAGGTAACAAACAAACAAACACATTTTCACATTTATAATATATATATTACTAGCTTTTGCCCGCGGCTTCGCCCGCATGGACATCGTTTTTGTGACTGACTTAGAGGGTGCGCGGTGGACATGAATTTTCTTTAGATCCCTCGGGAACTATGTCAGGATATGCTTATTAGTAAATCATGTCATTTCCCACCCCCTCAACCATCTCGGTGCAAAAAATCACACAATCCATTGTTCCGTTGCGATGTTAATTAACCAAAATAGAGTATATTTTCAGTTCCCTCGGGAATTGCATCGAGCTATGCTATTTTCACGGGATAAGAAGTAGCCTATGTCCTTCCTTGTGACACAGGCTACCTGCATGCCAAATTTCATTAAGATTGGTCAAGGCGTTGAAGCGTGAAAAGGTAACAAACAAACTAACAAACAAACACATTTTCACATTTATAATATTATAAGTAAGGATAATACCCTATCACTACCAAACAGGTAGCACAGAATATATAAAGTAATTACAATAAACGCTTATTAGTTGGAGTCAGAGGTCGCCAACGCCCCTCTGTACAGGGTGCTCTGTTAGCAGAGGTCGTGAGAAATGGAGGGTCAGGTGTTATTCACAGGGTGGGCATCTATTTAATTGGTTGAAGCTAATCGGTTCAGTAAATGTAATCGAAGAGTAGGTACTACGTACTATAATTAGGGCGAGCGAGGCTTTGATTGAAAGAGTTGTCTCTGTCTTTTTCTTAACGTGTGAAGAGTAAAGAAAATAAGCACACTTTTGCACTTTTTCAATGCTTTTTCGTTTCAATTAAAAACTAAAAAATATTTTTTTTAAATCCAACTGTGTGTTTAAACTAATCTACTATACTAAGAAAATTAAGTGGTACTAAATCGGTCCAGTTAGCCTGTAGAATGCAAGTCTCTGTTTTAAAAGAGGTTTCTTTGATAAATTTTTTTCTGTTTCTGAATCGTGTTTCTGCAACTGACAAAATGAAGACATTTAAATGAAGAATAAGGTTACAAAATATCACTTTCATATGTTTTGTAATTGATGAGAAAAATCGAGATCCCTGCGACCAAAGCTTCCAATGCGTCGCCATAATAGGTATATTCTTAGTGATTCCATTGCGTCTGGCTAACATGATAAAATTAGGATAATCGGGTGATGGATGATGAAGACAATGATTCCTTTAAAGGACTAATTTCTGTTTTGGAATTAAGCATTTTAAGCATTAACAAATTAAAAAAGTAACCTTATAAAAAACCGAGTTAAACTCGCGCGTAAAAGAGAGTACCGTTCATGTTAAAAAAACGCGTTTTTTGTATGTAGAGCCCGTTATTTTTTCACTTTTTCTAATTTTTAGTATTTGTTGTTATAGCGGCAACAGAAATACATCATCTGTGAAAATTTCAGCTGTCTAGCTACCACGGTTCATGAAGAATAGCCTGGTGACCAACAGACAGACATACAAACTGACGGAAGCGGAGTCTTAGTAATAAATACCATGTTGCCGCTGATCAGTCAGGTAGATTAGGTACGGATCCTAGTCCAAGGAATTTTTGCTTGGTCAGAAGAAACTCTCGTTACTTGAGTTTAGAAGCAAATTTAGATGTGAGGTTACGAGAAAAATAATTATACCTCCCATCATCATATCAGCTCATATACGTCCCCACCGTGGGGCTCGAGCCTACCCTGAATTAGGGCGATCGGGCCTTAGTCGGCCACGCGGGCCCCCAGTGCGGGTTGGTCGACTTCACACACACCCTTCGAGTTTCTTCGCAGGCCTGTGCAGGTTTCCTCACGATGTTTTCCTTCACCGTTAAAGCAATCGGTGAGTATATGTACGTAAGTTTCGAAAAACTCATTGGTACATTGGCCGTCCGGATTTGAACCCGGCACCTCTGGTTAGGGAGACCGAGTCGTTACCGGTTGAGCCACCGACGCTTTTCCCGTCTAAGCTCAATGTGACGACAATACAAAAATATATTTTTGGGCCAGCCCTAGCTTCCGCCGAGTACGTCATAGACCGCGAAAGTGACCTCTAGAAATAAATAAATTCACGAAAAAACTAGCGGTTAGCCCTGACTTTGAACAGTGTGTGTTGCCAGTGATGACATACGGAACTGAGACATGGTCGCTTTCTATGGGCCTCATAAGAAGGCTCAAGGTCTCCCAAAGGGCAATGGAGCGTGCTATGTTCGGAGTTTCTCTGCGTAATCGAATGAGAAACGAGGAGATCCGCAGGAAAACCAAAGTAACCGACATAGCTCATAAAAAACTAAACTGAAGTGGCAGTGGGCAGGACACATAGCTCGTAGAATCGTAGAATGCAGATGGCCGTTGGGCAGTAAAGTTCTCGAGTGGCGACCGCGCTCCGGTGCGCTACGTAGCGTAGGTGGCCTCCCACGTGGTGGACCGACGACCTGGTGAAAATCGCGGGAAGCCGATGGATGTGGGCAGCGCAGGACCGGCCGTCGTGGAAATCCTTGGAGGAGGCCTTTGTCCAGCAGTGGACGTTTTTTCGGCTGATATGATGATGATGATGATAGCCCTGAATTCTGCCACCCAGAATTTTTGAAAGAAGTCGAGTCTATTATTATTTATTAAAAGCTTTTATTTAACTTGCAATTTATATAGGGTGACATTAAATTAGTTCTTGATAGCGAAGGATATGCAAGTACTCGTGATTACAAACAACTTTCCCAAAGAAACTATATGTCAAATATGAAAAAAAAATTTTGGTCCTTTATACATTTTTGTCGATTTGATAACTTATTATTTATCGAGAACCAAAATTTTTTTTTCTGATGTGACTTATAGTTTCCGTGGGAAAGTTGTTTGTAATCACGAGTAAATTAATATCCTTTGCTATCAAGAACTAATTAAAAGTCACCCTGTATATGTTTGTTCATTTGGAACTTTGCACGTTAAATTTGACCCACTTCCCGGTCTCCGATTGAGCTGAAATTTTGCATGAATATGTATATCGCGTGCCAATGCAATATAAAAAGCTTGTACCTAAAAGTTTTTAGGTTTTTCGAAAATTATTTGAGTTACTAAACTTTTCTGTAACTAAAATAATATTATTTATTTTAGTGTGGTGTTACTAGAAGTACTGGAACCAATAAACGTATTTCTTTCTTTCTATTACTTTGTTTAGCTTGAGGAGCAGTGGTACCTAAAAATCCACTTTAACAGGTTTTTAGAATTCATTTTTAAAGTAGTTAACAGTAAATTTAAAATCTAGGAGAACATATTGGTATTATTGAGAATAGTTACGAGGGATTATATCGAATGGAAATATGATTTAATAAAGTTAGCTCAATAGAATAATTTCGCAAAGGTACCTCTTTTCGAGTCATTTTATAGTCTATTTTCAGTTATATTCTTAAAATAAGTAATTTGATAATATGATTTATTTACTAAAATAAAGTTCATAGGTGACTGAAGGGAAAACATCGAATGGATTTTTATTTAAGATAAATATGATGAAAATAAAAACGAAAACATCGAAAAAGTGCAAAAGTGTGGTTATGTTCTTCCCTGTTTACACGTAAAGAAAAAGACAAAGACAGATTTTTAAGTACCACTGGGCCTTAAAGAATAATTATAGCAACTGTAAGAAGTGTTGAAAAAATGTACAGGTACTATTAAGTAAGGATCTCTTTAAAATCCTCCATCGAACCTTCTTGATGGGCGTTCTGGTCACGCCATTATTTTTTTATTCACAATTGGTAAGCCCTTGGCATCATCCGTTGGCGTTATTTAAAAACGGGCCAAGTGCGAGTCAAAACCGCACACATAGGGTTCCGTACCGTCATACTAGATGGCGCTAGTTTGTTCACGTTTAAAAAAAACGTTTTTTGTATGGAGACCTTCACTTTTTTTAATTTTTAGTATTTGTTGTTATAGCGGCAACAGAAATACATCATTTGTCAAAATTTCAACTCCTTAAAATACTACTCGTGATTTTTAACACCCTGTAACAAAGCCAGAATTCCTCTCTGAATTCAGAAACCCCGGATTTGAGTATAGACTCCCTCCTCCCTTATTTTTTCACTTTTTCTATTTTTTAGTATTTGTAGTTATAGCGGCAACAGAAATACATCATCTGTGAAAATTTCAACTGTCTAGCTATCACGTTTCATGAAATACAGCAGAATGACAGACGGACGGACAGCGAAGTCTTAGTAATAGGGTCCCGTTTTTACCCTTTGGGTGCGGAACCCTAAAAAGCTACTTTAAATTTTAAAATTTCTTGTTTGGAATACTGTCCAGAATTCTCTGGACGCATTCCTGGTCTAGATTTTGCTTAGAAAGGAACTTTATAGACACTCCTCAAATGCTGGTCATCATCATGAGAAAGCTCACCAGATCCTTAGCCTGTAATCTATTCAATAATAAACCAGCTGGCACAGTCTCAAACGAAGTATTTTATGTAATAAAATTTAAAAATTATAGAAAAGTGAAAAAAGTTTTTTTAACGTCTAAGTTACGCTACCCAAAGGTAGTTGGAAAAATAAATTCTGTAATACAAAAACAAAAACCGGCCAAGTGCGAGTCGGACTAGCACTCCGAGAGTTCCGTACTACCACACCTCTCCACACAACCACATAGTATAATGACAATGATACCTATTCACATTACAAGCAAAAGACATCAACGCGAGTGACAAAAATATGTTTTTTCGTCATTCAGTTCCGACTCTTTAGTGCGAGTACGACTCATGCTTGGCCAATTTTTATTATTTGTTCTTTTACTTGATTATTAATACTATAATAACATCAACTTGCACGCTTGTATGTATTATCGTTTTTACGACAGAGATAAATCAAATATACTTCTGAAGACCAATAAAAATACTTTTTTTTATGGGGAGACCCACCTTATTTTTTTTCAACTTTTTTGTATTTGTTGTTATAGAGCGGTAATAGAAATAGATATTAAGTGTAAATTCCAACTGTCTACCTATTACGGTTTATGAAATATACAGCCCGCTGACAGACGGACAGACAGACAGACAGACAGTGGAGGCTTAGTAATAGGGTCCCGTTGTTTACCCGTTCGGTGTAGAGAACCCTAAAAAGTAATTGAATAAAACTAATTAACCAGATTCATTTCACTATCGTCAATTGAAATTAGTACTGAGACCGTATTTTCATACTATTTGGGCTTGTGACGTCATCACTCTAACATTAATTAAATTCAGCGATTTAAAAAAAAATAAATCAAATTAGTTTCTTATTAAAGTCTTATTGTCATAAGTAATACCATATTTTTTTAAATGCCAATTACATAGATATTACTGAAACTAGTAAATTTATTTTGAACTGTTATTTTAACCCCAATTTTCATAACTGTTATAAACAACAGTTTATCTTAAGTTTCGTTCACTATCATTTGTACTATCTAACATTTTGTGAGTTAATGAATCATTAAGCGAAATCATAATACATAATTCTAATTTAATTTATTACCTCACGCTATTAATTTTCCATGCGACATTTTCAGAGACCACAGCGCAGCTAAACTATTTAAATTAACCAACCAACCCTCCGATGAAGGAAAACCACCCCAAACTTATCCTATTGGTCAATATTTTCCATGTAAACAGCCAATGTTTTTCGTGAAAACCGCGAAAACTCAAATATATCAGTCCCCCTCTAACAAGTGCTGCGTTCCGTTCACTGACTCTTTCGCGCGCAAGGGTGAAACGAAACATAACGGCTTACTGTCAGTACCTTCTTAGATTAAACTATTGGTGGACGCTTATTGAACAAATAAAGTCTTTTTTAGCAAAAGGCCATCGCATTGTTTGTGGCCAGTTTGGTATTTTCAAACAAAAAAAAACATTGCAAGTTTTTTGACCTCTCGCAAAAGTTATTAGTGCCGTTATTTAATAGGTAATATTTAAAAATGCTGACTATGTACCTTTGTTAATTATATGTAAACTTATTTGGAACAGACTGATTCAATTACATACGTAGCAACGGTTGGTCGATTGCAATAATTTAGCTGTGAAAAGTGAAAACTGAAACGCAAGCGAAACAAAATTTATACGGGACTTTTTTTAACGTGCGTTCCATTTTCAATTTCTTTGTTTGATTTTGTTTTTAAAATGTGCCACTTCGGTTTTGTCCTCGACGCGACGTGAAAAAGAGTGTTTATGCAAAAAAATGTTGACTTACCCAAGTTAAAATGGAATATTCCTGGCATATGGAGGACTCAAATACGGAGTCTGGTGTCCGAACATCTAGGATTCAAGGAAGGAGTCACGGTGAGAATGTAAACATTCTATATCTAATACACGAACATTTCTAACAGAACATCGCTGTATTTTATCTAAGAAAAAAATTTGAACTCCCAAAAGAAGAATATCACTTTCTCGCGGGATCTAACAAAGTTAAATTTGTATGGAGTTAACGTTTTTAGTTTTCCTGTACTTTCTACTTATAGCGTATTATGTAAGTAAATATGTATTCTTAAGAGGATTTTGAAGCTGCGACTTTTCATGCAATCGGAATAGGGGATCGGACTGCATCAAAAATAAAATCTGAAATATGATTTCCTAAATTACTCTACTCTTGAAGTTTCAAAAAATCCTTATTTATTTTGTTTTTCCATCACGTCTTCAATTTTTAATTGATTAAATTCACAAAATAAGTTCGTCAATGACGCTTAAAATCTATGACGTCACTTGTGGGTATTTCAAACATTTTTAGAACAAAATTTCGTTTTTGACAGATCAATCAAAAAGTAACTCAAATGACTAGCAGTCCGATCCCTTTAATCGATTTTCACCTTTTAAAATGTTAACCAATTTTGAGCAATTTTATATGTTATTAGTCAGAACAAAAGGTTCAACAAATTAATTATTATTACGTTTGACAAATACGATTAATAATATAGAATATGATTTGACATTTTGACATCTATAAATATTTTGGTGTGATAATAATGTTAGTGAAAATGTGTACATAATTTTGCATTCCTCTCTTAAGCTAAACATGAGAAACTTTATATTGTAGAAGCTAACATCTTATTTTGCCATGTTTAAAGCGAAATAAACATTTCATTTCCTTTATACGTTTTTATTTTTGCAATTAATTAATGCAATTTTACTGTCTTTCACGTGTTTTGACACAAAACTAATTTCGTCCATTAATTGTTTATTTTTAATAAATAATTTTTAAAAAAGCTTATCCTATATTCCCATCTTTTGTTCTGCCTGATAACCTATCAAAAATAGGTCATAATCGGTTAACATTTAAGAGGTGAAAATCGCTTTCGCCATTGGTATGAAAAGTTTAATTTTCGCAGTGGGTACATAGTCCTCTTAATAGTTAATAAGACATCAGCATTTTATTTGTGTCATTTTGGAGATTTTTTAATATTTTTTTTGTATGACAGGTAAGTACCATGTTTATAGTTTTTCGGAAATAACACGTCATTTTATTTTACATTTTGTACAAAAAAGAGTATAGTTACAAGTTAACGAACACGCTATTATTTTAGACGCTAATAATTGTTAGATGAGACAAAAAAAACAGTTTAGGCATTTTTGAGTATTTTTTCTTTTTCGTATAGAAGCTCCAACCCTTAATATTTTGAAATTAAAAACTCTAAAAAAATCCAATGTACTTAGATAATTTAAGCTTCTTAAATCAAATCTAATAAAAAAAAAATCTTGCTTCTTTCTTCTTCTTCTTTTTCAATTTGTGCTTCTTTCATCAAAACCACTCCAACAGTTTCCCTGCAAAACAGGTGGACGGACATATAAAGCCACACATACATACACTCTTTCTCGACCACTTTTTTAATGTATTTTTGTGAGAAACATTACATCGGCATTAAAATCTCTAAGTAGAATTTTTGCCCGATATCATAACTTTCTTATTAGGTACTCTTTCGTCTATCGAAAATAAAAAAAACCGTATAAAGAACTTTTAAAATAAGTTCATGATCATATCAGCCGAAATACGTTCACCGCTGAGGAGAGGCCTCCCTCAAGGATTTCGACAACGACTTGGTCCTGCGCTGCCCGCATCCAGCGACAGATTCCCGAAAATGGAATTGGTAACCTCAAGTTTCCAAAGTCGATCAGAACCAGGCCTGCCAGGTGTTCGGTTTTCACAGTTGCTTGGTTCCGTTTAAACCTGCAACCGGTTTCAAATGAAGCCGCGGCTAATAGAGCATCAACTTTACTGTAAATATTCGCACATTACGACGGCGGGCCGCATTGGGTTAAGTCGCAGCGGAAAAAGCCGTCCAAATCGCTTCCTATAATGTCGACTAAATCTACAAAAGAAATTTTAATAATGGCAATTTATTTTTTATTTCATCGTTATAATGGATTTATTATTTTGTTCGACATTTAAAATTTTAATTTGAAATATATATTTTTTTTAATATTATTGTTTTTTTACGTATATAAGTATTTATATATCAGTCTCTGGTTCCTTCAACTAGCACAGGGAATCCTACTTTGGGGCCAGATGACCATGTGTGATTTGTCCCAGAATATTTATCTATTTTTATATTAGGTTCATTGTTCTAGTATATATATATTTTGTTGTTTATTCATATTACAGTTATAAAATAATAGATTATTTATCTATTTTACATTTGTGACATTAATAACGTTTGTGACGTAAATAAAAAAATAAAAATGCCTTTAATATCCATAACAATACTGACAATTATACTATAACATGATATGTTCATATCGAAAAACATACATGTTAGTTGGATTTAACAACATTCTTATCTCTCAACACTAATTTTATCTTTTAGTAAAATTCATAATTTTATGCTTATTATTAATTAGTGAAGAACAGATAAATTATTCTTATTCTATTTTATTCTAATATTGTTTCCAGTAATATAGTTAGTTATTTAGTTTTTTTTTTTTGTTTATTGTTAGGGACCCCTCTTCGGGTGTATGTTCTAATATGTTTTGTATACATAATATGTTATTAGTGACATGAAATCAATTACATATTACATTTTAAGATCTATGCTTATTAATATATAACAGATAATGTTACTTCGAAGATGGCTGGACGGAAGAGAATTATAATTCTACTAGCTGTTTCCCGCCGCTTCACCCGCGTGGACAATGTTTCTATGACTTTTCGAGGGTGCGCAGTGCGCGAGCCGCAAGCAGCTCACAAGCGTGGACATAAGTAGCTTATGTGTTAATCCAGGTCCTAATCTGTCTACCTATCAAATTTCAGCCAGATCCGCTCAGTATTTTTTGCGTGAAAGAGTAACAAACATACATCCATACATTCTTACAAACTTTCGCGTTTATAATATTATTAGTAGGATTATAATATATTTACGTCTCTAGGTACGAACCCTTTTGAGACACTTCAAATTATATTAATTCCTATTTTGTAATGCTGGTGTCAGTGCATCACAAATCATATTTATAATAAAACATATTTACTTGTTCAAGAGAGCCAAGGATGTATTTCCAAGAGCTACACGAAATGTTGACCGACTAGTATCAGACCATCGTCCCAGAACTACATTATATTGTAAAAAATTATAATGCAACACCAGACTCATATAAGAACCTACAAATAACACTATTTAAAAAAAATATGTATAACTGGCTAATTGAAAAAAAAATCTACAATGTCAATGTCGACCAACAAATAATGTGACCATGACAATCATAAATTTATGTTTTTTTTTTAATTTAATTTTTGCATGCTTGTTTTAATATTAGCTATACAGAAGAGACGTATTTAAATATCATCACCTGTTTAATGTGTACCTGTATAATTGCAAAATAAAAATCTTATCTTATCTTATCATCTGTGGAGTTCTTGACAATATCTGCAGCGATCCCATTCTAAGGTGGACAACCCGATTGCAGTAGGGCGTCTATAAAACTGTACCCAGTTCAAGCCGGGTGTTCAGGTCCTCCTTCTTTTTATTTTCTTCTTCTCCAGATTGCTCACGTGCACTAGACTATTTTCTCAAAAACACACCATTTGTTTAAGCAAATTCTAGCAGAAAACAATGCAAAAACACTCAAGTAAAATCACAAACGTGATCACCACAAATCCAGCCAAAAAACTCGGACGAAAGAGAGAGTTTTCAGTGTTGCTAGATAGGTACTTGATTAAAAAAATAATCATTTTCAACATTAAAAAACCTGCTTTTTAATGTGAAAGGCTTGTCTGGCCATACCGATTCTGCATCCTATATCATGTCTTGTATATTTGGAATCCTCTGTGATAACGCTTCCGAGATAATCAACTGTTTTACTTGTTTTTGATAGGTTGTATTGCGAATGAGGTTTTTGATATACTTACTGGCGAGGTCTTTTTCCAACAGTAGACGTTATTCGTCTGATTTGATGATGATGATGATAAGGTTTCTTGGAGGATGTTGTTTAATTTTGTGAGTAGCCATCTGACCCTATCGCTTTCCGCTCTTCAGCAAATAAAAATACAAACTGTATTATCCAGAGCATACACCTGAAACGCCTCAACATTGTAAAAGCACGTGACGTGCTAATATCCATTTCAATTATTGACAAATCACAAGGTTGACTGAGTATATATTTATTCCCCTAACCCTCTAACGCTAATTTGTTAACAAAATTGTGTGAAAAACCAACCCCTATTTCATGTGCGCTCATTGAACTGTGAAAATGCATCTGTTTATCTTTTGATTCGACCAGGTGTTATCAGCCGACTTCCAAAAAGTACGAGGTTCCCAATTCGACTGTAATTTTTTTTTATGTTTGTAATGCTATATCTTCGCAGATTGTGAACCGATTTTCGTGATTCCTTTTTTTATTCGATAGCCTATGCTGCCAGATTGGTTGTAGTGGTCCAGCTTCGCGACATTAAACTGCAAATTGATTTGCAGGATAGCCGTTTGGTACACGTTGGGTACTTTAGGTGAAAACAATCATTTTTTTAAGCGGTAGTTCTTAAAAATATTGCCCCTTAGAAATAACGTCATCAATTTTTTGTATGGGATTTGAAATATTTTTTTTCTGAAACCTATCGTGTGTGGTATCAAATGAAACGGCTTCAGAAGCCGGTGTTGAAAATATACTACACCATTACCTTTCGACCACCTTTTTTCTAATTTAAGAAATCTAAATCTAAGAAATATTTTTAAAACATAAGAATTTTGGACTCCTCCAGGTAGAAGACGGCTTAATATTTTTTTGTAAAACATACGCTAAATATCTAACCTCAAGAAAGTGATTTTAAAAATATAAACATTTACTATTTTTTTTTATATTTCATTATATCATTCCTTTAATAACATTTCTGTAAAAGTCTAAATTTTTGTAACAAAGCCGTTAATTGGGGCTCCTTCTCATCACAATGAACAACTTTCCGCAAAGAACCCACCGTCCATTCTCAAAAAAAAAATTGGAACCTCCATACAAAAATGCAATTTAAGGAATGACGTAATTGAAAATAATACTTTATGAAAATATTTTCGTACCATTTGTGGTATATTGTACAAAAAAAATCAGCCATATCGTATCTAGAAGAGCCCAAACTTGGTATGTTTTGGAAATATTTTTTTTAACTTCAAAAAAAATGGCTGCAATGTAATGATGTTGTATATTTTTAGAACCGGCTCATGAAGCCCTTTCATTTGATACCACACACGATAGATTTAAAAAAAAATAATCAAATCCCATACAAAAAATTGATGACATCATTACCCCCTAAGGAGAATATGTTTAAGAACTACCGCTCAAAATGATTGCTTCACCTAAAGTACCCGTGTACCAAACGGCTATCCTGTACATAGATTTATGGTTTTATATCGTGTAGCTGGACCACTATTGGTAAATTTATTAAATTCGGTGTAAGAAGTAATTTTTTCTTTGAAAATTAACAAAAACCAAAAATAACATGTTGTAGTTACTAAGTTTTTGTAATGGAAGTCGGTTTTTTTGGGTTTCCGTACCCAAAGAGTAAGAATACTAAGAATACCCTATTACTAAGACTTCGCTGTCCAACCGTCTGCCACCAGTCTGTATTTTATGAACCGTGATAGCTAGACAGTTGAAATTTTCACAGATGATGTATTTCTGTTGCCGCTATAACAACAAATACTAAAAATTAAAAAAAGAGGAAAAAATTAGGACAAAACATACAAAAAACGTGTTTTTTTAAAAAACATGAAGAAACTAGTGCTATCTAGTATGATGGTACGGATCCCTTTGTGTGCGGTTCTGACTCGCACTTGGCCGATTTTTTTTAAATTTGTTACGCGATATCTTCGCAGATTGTGAACCGATTTTCATAATTCTTTTTTTGATCGAAAACCTATGCTGCCTATGCAACCTATGCTAGTTGGTAAATTTTAAGAAAAACGGTGTAGTATTATTTTTACAAAATTAACAAAAACCAAAAACAACTTATAGTTACTAAGTTGTTGTGATGGAAGTCGGTTTTTAGGGTTCCGTACCCAAAGGGTAAAAACGGGACCCTATTACTAAGACCCCGCTGTCCGTTCGTCTGTCACCAGGCCATATTTCACGAACCGTAGACAGATGAAATTTTTACAGATAATGTATTTCTGTTGCCACTAATAACAACAAATTAAAAAAAAAAAGTCTCCATACAAAAAACATGTTTTTTTTAAACGTGAAGAAACTAGCGCCATCTAGTATGATGGAACGGAACCCTTTGTGCGCGGTTCTGACTCGCACTTTACCGTTCTTTTTTTTCAATGTTTTTAGCGTTTCCAATTACCGGTATAGCCAACAACGGCTATCTGTTCTACGAGTTATGTCCCCACTACAGCTTAATTTTAGCTATTCTGAGAACTTTGTCGGTTACTTTGGCTCTCCTACGGATCTCCTTTATCGTATCAGCTCATATATGTCCCCACCGAGGGGCTGCCTAACCTGTATCACACCCCGGACACTTCCTACAACGGACGCGAAATGAAATTTCTAAAAACAAATGACGCAGCAAAAAAAAACACGGCGAAATCCTATACGTTCAAGAACGAAACTATAAACAATCTGTATCAATCTGGGTGACGAGGGGGTGAGGTCGGAATCTAGAGAGCGGCAGGGAGTGTCCATAGTGTATGTTAGTACAAATTTATATACTTTGCCTGTATTAAGGCGATCGGGCCTTAATCGACCACGCGGGCCCAGTGCGGGTTGGTCCATTACGGATCTCCTTAGTGTAATGTAATTGAATAACAACTATGGCCGATTACAGAAGACGTTAACCCCTCCTTTCACTAGCTAGTTTACTCTCGTTTCTTCAGAGTGTCATTGACTGAAGTCTTTTTTACGGCCTCTTCAAACTCGCACGCATTGCAATGTTGCCATACCGACGAGTTTTCTTGAATTTCGCGGAACGTGCTCCAATTCGGCGGGTAGGGCGAAATAGCCGGCGTGTTTACCGGCATACGCCGCATGCCATATAAGCCATCAAAGATTCTCAAAGTCTTACACACACCATCATCATCATATCAGCCAAAAAACGTCCACTGCTGGTCAAAGGCCTCCCCCAAGGATCTCCACGACGACCGCTTCTGCGCATCGTCGGATCCATCGGCTTCCCGCGATTTTCACCAGGTCGTCGGTCCACCGCGTGGGAGGCCTGCCTACTTTATGTTTACCGGTGCGCGGTCGCCACTCGAGATCTTTACTGCTCCAACTGCCATCTGTTCTACGAGCTATGTGCCCTGCCCACTGCAACATCAGTTTAGCGATTCTGTGAGCTATGTCGGTTACTTTAGTTCTACTGCGGATCTCCTCGTTTCTGATTTGATCACGCAGAGAAACTCCGAGCCTTTTTGGTGACCTTGAGCCTTCTTATGAGGCCCATAGTAAGCGACCATGTCTCAGTTCCGTGAGTTATCACATCACTGCAACACACACTGGTCAAAGACCTTAATCTTGAGACACTACGGTATTTGGGAAGTTAAGATAAATAATATTGCGAACCATCAATTATCGAAAACTAAATAATTTATTTTTACAATTAGTGGGATAACTTTAAATTTTAGTAGATATTGGGGGAGGCCTTTGTCCAGCAGTGGTGGTCATTCGGCTGATATGATGATGATGCTGATATAGACATAGATAATGAGTAAATAGCAACACTTAACGCTTCAATCACACTTAAAACAGTAATTGATGCAACACATCCATTTTCTAACAAGTCACGCAAACTATTAGCGTGCTTGTGTATATCTTGTGGATTATTACCGTGCGTTTAAATCATACATTGCGAAAATGGCTAAAATTTGATTGCTTACACGTTAAGTCTATTTATTTTAAGTTCAAATTAATGCGGGCTTCAACGCGGCTGTTACGTTGAAACCGAACGTCCAATTCTCGCTTTTTACATGTTTTTATTACTTTTCTATATTTTTAATTATGTTTAGAAAAATGTGTGCAATTGAAATGAAAGATCTTAAAGTCACCGATTTTTGTGTATTAGTTTCATTCAACATTAACTATTTGTTTTCCAGGAATTTGGCAATTAATGCCAAAAATAGGGTTGTAGACAGGAAGTATATTTTATTACATCAAAATTGGTAATATTTTTATATATGTATTCAATTAATCGATTTTTTATTACTTTAAGTATATTATATATTTTTTCCATAGCGATAGTGATAGCTTTACACAGTCTTTTAATAATTTGAATTAAATATGGTCATTTGACCTATCTCCAAAAAAATCAAATCAAAAATTGTTAATTTTGTAACGGTAGATTGTACGTGATATTTTGTGTTTGGACATCCTTTTAGGTTAAAAAAGATACTTGTGACAGGATGCCCAGTTCTTCCATACCACTAAGTACAAATAAACAAACAAACAAATCGAACAGAAGTACATATAACATAACAATGTTCATTGCTCGAATTAGTAAATCAAAAGTTTACATAAAAGGAGAAACGAAACAAATAATAAAAGAACTATGAATAATAAATATCTTAAGGCCTTAATTGCCGTAAATCTTTTGTGACCGAGAGTTGATATACATATAAAATCTTTTGTGACCAAGAGTTGATGTACCTACTACATATAAGGCCTTAATTGCCGTAAATCTTTTGTGGCCGAGAGTTGATGTACCTACTGCATATAAGGCCTTAATTGCCATAAATCTTTTGTGACCGAGAGTTGATGTACCTACTGCATATAAGGCCTTAATTGCCATAAATCTTTTGTGACCGAGAGTTGATGTACTACATATAAGGCCTTAATTGCCGTAAATCTTTTGTGACCGAGAGTTGATGTACCTACTGCATATAAGGCCTTAATTGCCATAAATCTTTTGTGACCGAGAGTTGATGTACTACATATAAGGCCTCAATTGCCGTAAATCTTTTGTGACCGAGAGTTGATGTGCCTACTGCATATAAGGCCTTAATTGCCGTAAATCTTTTGTGACCGAGAGTTGATGTACTACATATAAGGCCTTAATTGCCGTAAATCTTTTGTGACCGAGAGTTGATGTACCTACTGCATATAAGGCCTTAATTGCCATAAATCTTTTGTGACCGAGAGTTGATGTACTACATATAAGGCCTCAATTGCCGTAAATCTTTTGTGACCGAGAGTTGATGTACCTACTGCATATAAGGCCTCAATTGCCGTAAATCTTTTGTGACCGAGAGTTGATGTACCTACTGCATATAAGGCCTTAATTGCCGTAAATCTTTTGTAACCAAAAGTTGATGTACATATTTATATTTTTTTTATTTTAGAGACTTTGGCTTAGACGATGTCAAATGCTTACAAAAAGCTATTGTGATATTGATAATTAATCTGCCCTAAATGTTTTTTTGTTTAAGACTTTATTGAGTATCTATGATTTAAGACATAAGATATTTATTGGTTCCTTGTCACCAAACACATATACATAATATTGGGAATAAATTTCATTAAAAAAATTAGCGGAGAAAAATTACAAAATAACAGTACCTAATATTACAAGTAGAAAAAAAAAGACTATCAAAGTACGTCAGTACTAATATATATACTTTGATCAAAGTATCATTTTTGTGTATGTGTTTGTGTGTGTGTGTGTGGTGCAAGAATCACGGACCGCGCTCAGCATATACTGCGTGCGGCTTATGCTGCATGTGTTGCAGTAGTTTTCAGCGTGACCCAGGGCTGCTGCGATTGCGTGCACGATTTAATTCATTAACATTTTTTTGATAACCATCATTATTATCATATCAGCCGAAAATCGCCTACTGCTGGACAAAGGCCTCCTCCAAGGATTTCCACGACGACCGGTCCTGCGCTGCCCGTATCCATCGGCTTCCCGCGATCTTCACCAGGTCGTTTGTCAACCGTGTGGGAAGCCTGCCTACGCTACGTTTTCCGATTCGCGGTCGCCACTCGAGAACTTATACTTATAATTACTTTTTTTTATAATAAGCACTATTTCTCATATCTTATTATCTTTGTGCACTATTTATTATATCTTACGGTGAAGGAAAACATCGCGAGGAAACCTGCACACTCCTGCGAAGAAACTCGAAGGTTGTGTGTGAAGTCGACCAACCCGCACTGGGCCCGTCGACTAAGGCCCTTAATTCAGGGTAAGCTCGAGCCCCTCGGTGAAGACGTATAAAAGCTGTTATGAAGCACTATTTAAATCCACAGTCTCAGACTATGGACGACTTAGGCACTTACTCGAAGTTGTTGCCGAATATGTGTACCTGGGACAAACCAGTTAGGTAGGTCCAACATCGAGAAAGAGATCACTCGTCGTATCCAACTCGGCTGGGCAGCGTTCGGGAAGCTTCGCAATATCTTCACGTCCCAAGTGCCTCCTAAATAAGTAAATTAATATGATAATTAATTAGGTAGGTAGGTAGGTACATTTGATCATTAAGTAATTCGATAAAAAACATTATTGTGTTAATTAATTACAGCAAATAAATTACGTGTTATTTAATAAATTAGTTTGGTGTCTTAATTGGCGATCAATTAATTGCAACGATGGTAAAAAGCAGTCACTTTACGCTTTAAATGATTAAAATAGTCATCACATCAGCTCATATATACGTCCCCACCGAGGGGCTCGAGCCTACCCTGAATTAGGACGATCGGGCCTTAGTCGACCACGCAGGCCCAGTGCGGGATGGTCAACTTCACACACAACCTTCGAGGTTCTTCGCAGGTGTGTGCAGGTTTCCTCACGATGTTTTTCCTTCACCGTAAGAGCGTCGGATAAACGTACATATGAAATCGAAATTAGAAAACACATTGGTACGTGGCAGGACGCGAACCACGTCCTCCCAGGTAGGAGGTAGCGGACCGTGCCGTTGCGCCACCGACGATCCGCTTAAAATACCGACCGATTAAAATAGTAAACAATTTAAAAAACCAATAATCCATAATCAGAAATCAAATCAAAGGAAGGACTTCATGTCGGCGCGAGGTCATTTCAAAAGTTTTATTATTTCTATCAAAGAAACACACGACTTAAATGGTAAATCGTGATTGATTAAAACACGTAATTTAAAAAAACGTCCGTTATATGTAGTCAAGTGTGTGCAAAATTGATTTTACCGCACACGTGCTTTTATTTTACCACGTTTTTTTTTAATTTCCGGAACACGTCATTTCTAGCAAATAAAAAATATAATAAACATTGATACAGAATCTTCTTTAGGAATTTGATAGGATAATTTTAAAATGATTTTAAAATGCTGTTCTTCCGTAAGGTTAGTACATAACGCTAGCTGATTAGATTATCTTTGGGTTATACCTTTTGAAGAAAAGAGAATAAATATGAATAAAGCGCATTGGTATAAGGAACAGGGTCATCTTTTCCAAGGAGGTTTTAATGCTTATAATAATATCATCCCAAGCATTATTGTAGTCTATTTAAGATAATGTTTAAAAAAAACTTACGCATGCGTACGTGTGCTAGCTAAAATATGGCTCAATTTTCGTAAAATTGTTTGGATGTTTTACATGTGAAAACTAATATTTATAATTGTCAATATAAGTACGTGTTATAAAAAATATACTTATGTGTAGGTATGTATAAGAAAAATAAAGTGAGATTACTCTCCGGACATTTAAAATAAGCCACAAGTCGCGTAAAATAAACTTTGGTTGCCGAAACCTTGATACGTATGTACCCAATGTACCCATTTATTTTGTTTTTCTGTCACGGTTGTTTTTTTATTTTACCTGTTTTCTCACTTTCTTTTCTTCAACTATATTGCTCGGGCTTACAATATGTCACTCGTTTGTTATTGACCTTTTTACCACCCTTGTATCATCATTCATCATAAATAACTATTAATCAGAAATCAAATTCTCCGGCGTTACAAAAGTTGTATAAAAGTTGTACAAAATAGGGATGACGACAACAGCAGAAATAAATTATGAACTCTTGATCACTAAATTGCCCTCCTACTTAAACTTCGGAAAACCTTACTCGTTTTGTTTTCCATCAAGTCTTCGATTTTTGATTAAACAAAATCACAAAATGAGTAAATAAATGACGCTGCTAAACCATGACGTCACGCCTAGGTATTTCTAACATTTTTAGAACAAAATGTCGTTTTTGACAGATGATAAAAAGTAACTCAGATGACTAGCATTCGTTATCCCTGAGCTAGAACAATGAGATTCCTTACAAAATCCTTAAGTTGTCAAAATACTGAAATGAAATCACCACTAAGCCCGGGGTTGATTGCTATTCCAAATTCAATTTGGGCCAATATGTGTCATGATTGATTGATTGAAAACACTTTATTGCACAACATTAGAGAAAAAATAAAAAACCGGCTAAGTGCGTGTCGGGCCACGCGAAATTTAGGGTGCCGTAGTTGCCATTATCGCGTCCATATCTAATTTTCAAATTTCCAAATAAGCCCATTTTTTCGAAACGTTACCCTAAATTATAAAATGATCTTAGAAGACTCACAACTATTTTTTAATCTCTCATCAACGATACCCCACACGACTGGGTTTAACGAGAAAAAAATCATTAAGAAGTTTTTTTTTTCAAATTTTTTTTAACAGTTCTCTCCGCGTTGTTAAATTAATAGTCTAGAAGCTAGGCCGCGGACAGACAGACGGACAGACAGACATAACGAAACTATAAGGGTTCCTTGTTGTCCTACGGAACCCTATAAAGATACAATGATTGAGGAAAAAAGTTAAAACGATTAAGTTAAAACAAAATCGATCGCAGGAAAACAATATAAAATCTTGTTAGACAATCTCATTGCTCGTCCAGTTCCAAAGAAATCAAAGGTTTTAAGGTTTATAAATTAGTTATAATTTTATCTAGCTTTTGCATACAGCGTATTTAGGAGTTTACTCCAGATCCCTCGGGGAAATCTATCGGGCTATTCTGATTAGCGGTCTATGTCACGTCCTTCTGCTATTTCTATCAAAAAATTACGAGCTTATTCAGGAGTTTACTCCAGATCCCTCGGGGAAAATCATTTTATATTGCTTTGATAAGAAGTTCATAAATTATCATTACGTTCCGATTAGAATTGCAGCAGTTCTATGGTTAAGTATAACTAGAAAAAAAGAGTGCATTAGAATATTTTTTTCTTTAGTTCTGTGTATTATTATTATTATATCAGCTCATATACGTCCCCACCGAGGGGCTCGAGCCTACCCTGAATCAGGGCGATTAGGCCTTAGTCGACCACGCGGGCCAGGTGCGGGTTGGTCGACTTCACACACAACCTTCGAGTTTCTTCGCAGGCGTGTGCAGGTTTCCTCACGATGTTTTCCTTCACCGTTAAAGCAATCGGTAATTATATGTACGTAAGTTTTTGAAAAACTCATTGGTACATTGGCCGTCCAGATTTGAACCCGGTACCTCTGGTTAGATGGACCGAGTCGTTAATAGAATTCGAGAAAATCAAAATCACTCCTCATATCCTGTAAATTACAAAACATTTTTTTATATAAAAAAATCTATAATTGAAGTAAATAATGGTTACAAAGTTGGTCTGGTCGTTGGCGGCGCTATAAGCCTTCAGCAATTTCATTATATAAATATATCGTTTTATTTCTATAATGGATGGTATGGTACGGTACAGACACTTGATGAGACGCCCTGATGATTACGTAGTAAAAAAGTGCCTATCCTGTACACTGTACAGCAACACGAAAACGAGGAAGACCCTTAGTGACCTGGCTAAGGACTGTTCAAAAGGACATGAAGAGTATGTCCCTTGCAACAGTGGACGATACAAGTAACCGGCAGAAGTGGCGCCGTCTGATTAAGAAAGCCGATCCCGTGTAGCGGGATATGGCGAGGAAGAAGTTTCATTTCTATAATATTTTTTATTATTTTTATCACTTTGAAATAAGGTAAAATTAAAGACACACTAAAATAAATTAAAATATTCTGAAAACTAAGAGTCCTTATCGCGCGTCGCGTTGTTGTCGTGATGATTCACAAAATTCAAACCTTTTTTTTCCTTGTTGAACGTATTAGCTGACGTCATTTGGCGAGAACTGTGCATTGTTTTGACATATCATAGAGAAGACTCGTTAGCTCAGCGGTTAGAGCGCCCGTTTAAATGAATTTTTCAAAGTTGGGTGGTCGGGGGTTCAAGTCCCTCACGAGTCGTTTTTTTCTGTTTTATTATTTACTATCTTTTTGCCTGCGGCTTCACCGACCAGTCATAATTTTTTTTGGTTTTGTCCATACCCAAAAGGTGCCAACGCGACCCTTTACTAAACATCCGCTGTCCATCCGTCCGTCCGTCCGTCCGTCTGTCTGTCAGCGGGCTGTGTTTCATGAACCGTAATAGATATACAGTTGGAATGTTCACAGGTTATGTATTTCTATTGCGGCTATAACAACAAATAATAAAAAAAATGTGTCTGAGGCTGTGTAGTATCGTGGAAATGAGATTTTTTTCCATTTCCCTCGGGAACTTTGTCGGACAGTAGTCTATGTCACTTTACGCCCTGTTAACTAACTTTGTTAACTGTGTAAAAGGATCACGTCAATCCGTTCATTATTAGTATCAAAAAATAAAAGTTTAAAAAACTTAAAAAACGACTTCAAAATGAATTTCACTCAAAAGTATGAAATAATATTGTTATACTTAGATACACGACATTAACTAACAATAACGAAATCAAAGGTGGGTAGGAATTAAATTAGGGGCATAAATTTATTTTTGAGGTCGGTATCAGCATACAGCTACTTACGTATCAAATGTTTTAGATTCAATGGCATTGCTGACACCGAACATAAAAAAATTTTAGGCCCCTAATTTAATTCCTACCCACCTTTGATTTCGTTATTGTTGGTTAATGTCGTGTATCTAAGTATAACAAAATTATTTCATACTTTTGAGTGAAATTCATTTTGAAGTCGGTTTTTAAGTTTTTTAATCTTTTATTTTTATTTTATTATTTTTTAGTGATAATGCTATCTATCTAACATTGTTATACCCAATCACCCACTCGCCAATAGGAACCATCAAATCATAATTCATAATGCATGTGTTTCATTAACAGATACAGATTCCTGTGGCTTCCATCATCATCTCAACAGCATGAAAGTTAAGGAGTTAAATCTTCCATCATCAGCTCATTTGAATAACCTGAAAGAATACAACTATCGGTCTACGTAAAATTTTAAAGAAATTATCCTCTAACTCCTAACCGTTAAGGATTTGCACCTTCCTTCATCAGCTCATCTGATGATGATGATGATGAGATGATGACTACCAGACGCCAAAACTTGAATAGTTTTAGGAAATACATGAAACACGTAATATGTGCCTATAAAATTTGAGGGTTGTTCTCGATTTCCCTGGGATCCCATGATCAGATCCTGACTTGGTGACAATGGGACCCCCTCGGGAGTATACTCTTTCAAATAAAAAATTATTTAGAAAATCGGTTCACAATCGGCGGAGATATCGCGTAACAAACATACAAAAAAAAACATACAGTCGAATTGAGAACCTCCTCCTTTTTGAAGTCGGTTGAAAATACATTTTGTGACGGTATTGAGAGTATTCGTTATACAGAGAGAAATTAGCATCAAAGTAAACAAACTGGAGCCGGAAAATTTTGACGTTTCAAAGAGTGAATCGTTATATACTCGTATATTAGGCGCAACTCCTATTTACTGCGTGCACCAGGCATTATGAATGACCTAGTCCTCAAATTCAATTTTGATATATTTTGCATTAGTCCGAATACCCTAAAACGCGTATACAATAGCGAATTCTTACAACGTAATTAACCTTAGGATATTATAAACTTTTTCTTTCTATTTTATTGTTGCTAAGAACTGATTTAACTTTTTTTTTATAAGGTTTATGTTTGTTGTACTATTATTCTTTATATTACTGTTGTACTGTTACTGTTCGAACTGTATGGCGTACGTCAAGCTAGCTTATCTGTAACCTAAAGGTGAAAACTTCTCAATGTTCCTTATCTTCTAAATGTTTGATCATATAATGTAACCTAGTTTTCCTAAAAAATAAAATAAAATATCGAGTGACGTTTTATACCGTATTATCTATCTATCTAATCTTACCGCCTCCGCCCTGCGACCTCTTGATAGCTTCACATCAAGAGATCGCGGGTTCGATTCCCAGCGGAGTCTAACTATGTATGACTCGTTTTGGTTAGTGGAAGGGTATTTTCTTAGCCCGCCTGGCTAGCTACCACCATCTTAAAAGTCTTGCCGCCAAGAATCATTTTTAACAGTATTGATGTGTTCCGGCTTGAAGATAAGATAGCCAGTTCCCCATTTCGTTGGGGAATCTTGGTAAGCCCGATTACATCTTCGGCATCATCGTCACTTAGGTACCGTCAGGTGATTCTTTGTCAAGGGCTTACCTATTGATGATTCAAAAATAGGAATTAATTAAAAATTAAAAACTCGACTGCATAAAAACTTAACCCTTACTTTTTTGGCCAGTCGGGTAAAAATTATCCTATGTCACTCACGGGATTAAGTCTAATTTAACGACACCTCGCACTTCAAAATCCATCAAGCCGTTTAGGATACAGGGCGTGCCATATAAATCAACATACATAGACTCGAAAAATTGAACCCTCTTTCTGGCGTAGTCGGGTAATAAGCCCACGTGGTACACTATTTCTCTCGGTCCCCGCCCAGTCTCGCCCAGTAACGTCTATAGCGATGCTAACCATCGACCGTAGCTGGTCTGCGTGATGGTTAGTACATATCTTCAAATCAAATTAAAATAAATTATTTTAAATATGAGTTTACACGCACTTTTGAATAGTCAAAAAAAACTTATTGTCTATTACAAATAATGTCATGATTCAGATTACAGTCTCAGGTAATGGTATTTGATGTAGAATCAACATATATATTATCTTTGTCATTTACATAATCTATTATTTTATAATATCCTCTAGAGCACAAGCATTTTTTCTCTTTTGACATTAGTCTTGAATTTATTCTGTGACAAACTAGTTAAATTTTCTGGAATTTTATTGTAGAATCTTCTACACTGCCCCACAAATGACTTTTTAACCTTACTCAGTCTCGAAAAGGATCTATTTTATTTACATTTCTTAAATTCAAATTATTCCTGTCACTGTTTTAAGGAAATAAATGCAACTTCTTACGTCCCTGCTCTTATATTCTACCTTTTTGAAGTGAAAACTTATTTAGGCGCGTTGGGCATTTTCAGAGATGGGAAAAACCATTTAACTCGCGACACTGTTACCGTTACCGAAAGCGACACCGCCGTTATTGTTCAATTTCACTTCTGTCATCACTCCCGGAGTGGTTAGGTTAAATCCTTGAGGAAGCCTTTGTCCAGCAGTGGACGTCTCTTTCGGCTGATATGAAGGTTATGAATATTTTTGAACTGTTGATTTTTTTATTGACTTGTGTAAACTTGTATCATTACGAAAAGATGTTTGTGAAACTAATTATTTGTCAATACAGTTGCTCGAAAAGTGGCCCTTTATATGCCAGTCAAGTGTGCGCAAAATAGATTTTACCGCACACGTGTTTTTACTTTACCATTATTTTTTTATTTCTGGCTCGGAGGAATAAGACATTTCTAGCAAATAAAAAATATAGTAACCAAAGATACAGAATTTTAAAAGAGATAATACGTTGTTCCTCCGTGAGGTTAGCTAGCTGAATAAATTCTCATTGGGTTATATCTTTGTGCAGAAAAGAGAATAAAAAGGAATGAAGCGCAATCCGGCTATGGAATTCGCTGCCTGAGTCTATCAGGCGTGCTCCAACGCTAGAATCTTTTAAAAGGCTTGTGAAAGCTCATTATTTAATTTAATAATATCACTGTTCTCTGCTTTTAAATCATTTTTTTCCATCTTCCTTTTCCTTTCTTTACCATAGATAGATAAAACATTTAATTTATTTATTTTTTTGTTTGTTTATGTATATATTTATTATTTTATATATTATTGTTATGTTATTTAGGTATTTTATTAATATTCATAATAACTATTAAGTATTTTATAATAACTGTTTATTTGCAAATTTTTCTGTTTTTAACTATTGCACCGCCCCTTAACTTATTCTATCGCTGTTTCCCTACCCAAAGGTTGCCTGGAAGAAATTGCTACCTAGCAATAAGGCCGCCTATTGTATAGGCTTTCTCCTATATTGTCAATTTCTTTTTTTATGTTGTGATGCAATAAAGAATATTGTATTGTATTGTATTGAAGCGCATAGGTTACACCAAGGAATATGTCATCTTTTTCAAGGAGGTTTTAATGCTTATAATAATAATACTATCCCAAGCCTTATTGTAGTCAATTTACGATAATATTTAAAAAAACTAACGCACGCGTACGTGTGCTAGCTGTAATATGGCTCAATTTTCTTAGAACTGATTTGAGATTTTTTAATTGTAAAAACGAATAAAATTATGAATAGTTAATAAATGTGTAATAAAAATATACTTATGTGTATGTATAAGAAAAAACAAAGTGAGATTACTCCCCGGACATTTAAAATAAGCCACAAGTCGCGTAAAATTAATATTGGTCGCCGAAACCTTGGTAGATATGTACCCATGTATTTTGTTTTTTCTGTCACCGTCGTTTTTTTTTTACCTGTTTTCTGATAAATGTCGTATGATACATTGGTGTAAAAGGAAATTAACTCGTGACGATGGTCAACCCTCGCTGCGGCTCGAGCTTGCAAAAAAATACTCATTTGTTATTAACCTTATTACCACCCTTCTATCATAAATAACAATTTATTCATATTTTCACTCTTTAGTTCTACACTTTTCTGTCTGACTATACATCGACTTTTTTATGCCTATGAAAACGGAAATATCTGGTATTATTCTTCGGGCTAGTGGGTGCAGACCCGTGCTGGGGGTAGCTGGCAACCGCTAGTCTGTTACAATACTCTAAATGTTGATGGTGTGGTTTTTAATGTGTGTTTCCGTTTGTTGCAGGTCCGGGGCTGATTGACGAGCTGGAGGCTTTCATGGCCCCCGTCGGCGATGTCCGCTACCCCCCGCAGCCCCTCGACGCTCTCCGACTTGGGTAAGACCTCGTGGTTATATCTATACTAGTTATTTAGTGTAAGCACCCCCCCCCCCCTCCAGCCAGCGTTACTAACCGCCACCGTTGAGTAATTGTTACTCCATTCGCTTCAGACCAGGGGGTCACAGATTCGATTCCCGGCGGGTCTGACTTTGTGAGACTGGTTGGTTGGTGATAGGGCATTTTCTTAACCTGCCACAGTCTTGCCACAAACATCATCATGTTAGCAACATAAGATAGCCAGTTCCCGATTGCGTTGGAGAATCTCGGTAATCTTCGGCATCATGCCATCCTGGCCTCCGATACGAGAATGACCTGACAATTGGCTTGTCCCGGTCTTGTGCAGTTTCTCGCCAGCCACCAGTCGCCAGCTCAGAGATCGAGCAGATCCGCCTTCACTACGGTACCTGGAGCGACCGACCGGGTGTCGAACAATTGGATGACCCCGATAGGCTCTCTTTACATTCCGATCTTATCCTATTCTCTCTAAGTGGACGAGCCACCGGAGTCTGTGAGCTTTCGTCTCTCCGATAATATTCGTGTCAGCCACCAGCTCTTGGTATTCTCGAAGACCTGGTGCATAAAATCGGTGCATTTGAGATATGATGTTGGAGATGAGTTGTATATTTATAACGTGAGATATATTTTTTTGACGTGATGACGTCTAATAAATCGATAGACGCCGGCTGCACGCACGAAAAAGAATGACTCATTGTCCCGTTACGTTATGACGTTGTCACGTTAAACTATCGTCCGTAAACCGACTTTACAGACAACCAATTTTTTACTGTTTGACTTTGCGGCCGGAAAACATTAATAATAATAGGTCTCTAGCTATGAAATTGCCAATTCAGTTTTTAAAGTTGAATGCCAATTTTTATTGAAAATGCAAAAATCATTGTTTTTTATTATTGACCTTATGGTGACACTACTTATGTTCTTTAATTAGTCACTAGTGTCCTTCATGTTCCAATCCCCTGAGCTATGTACCATTGAATGGAACAAATTCGTTTTCTTAGTGGTCAGATGGCGCAATTTTTTAGACTAGTTAATTTTCTTGAATTATCCTGAAAGTGACGAAATCTTATGCGGAGTATTCCCAAATATGACATTAGTAACGAAGAAACCTGCTGCGATAACTCTAGAGCTTTAAAATTAAAAATGTGTATTTTTTGCCTTAATAAAGGCGATTTTTTCAAGTGAAAAAACCCGACATAGTGGGGTTATAGCCACCGTGCTCTCAAAATATCTAAACAATAGGCATATGTTTACCACCATTTAATTTGTAATAGTCTAATGCTATTTTGAGAATACATTTTATTTTAATAACTATTTTTCTTAATATTAATTTTCATCTTCAAACTTTTTTTATACAATCGGCAATTTCAAAGGTAAAGACCTAATATGTGATTACAAGTTTGAACGTCATTGACACAGATTGTAATATATTTATTACCAAGTTTGTTGCAACTAGATACTTAAGTATATGTTTTGGATACAAGAGGATAAAATACCATTTTATGCACCTTCTTATGTTTTGGATTATAAAACTTTAAAACGAAGTGCCTTGGACTTGCTGAGAGAGGTCATTACGATCTATACTATTGGTATTCGAACCAAACCAGTATCTTTAAATGGACTGAACAACACTCGGAATCATATAAATCTATACAGAGTGTAACAAAATTGGTGTTCCACTCATCATACTGAATAACATTTTTTCTACGACTTTTCTACGAAATCGCAAAAAAAATATTTATTACTCTTCATACAAATCGATCAGCTGATCGACCAATTTCGTGCATTTTAGTATGGAGGGTCCAACTTTTTTTTGCGAATTGACTATGGGTTCCTTGGGGAAAGTTGTTCAGTATGATAAGGAGAATCCGCAGTTAACGGGTCCTACACCAGGTTTTTTATACCCTATATAAGTATATAAAAGAAAGTCATGTTATTTACACCATTAATAACTTAAGAACGCCTGGACCGATTTAGCTAATTCTTTTTTGTTGAGTTCGTTATTGTCAGGAGAAGGTTTTAGGGTAGGGTAGGGTAGTGTAGTGTAGGGTTGGGTAGGGTAGAGTAGAGTAGGGTAGTGTAGTGTAAGGTGGAACGAAGTCCGCCGGGATAGCTAGTTTTATTTATAAAAAATCTTCTGTGCGTCTGTTAGTGATCGTGTAACTGCTAAATGACTTGACCGATTACGCTGAAACTTTGGCGAGATGTTGCGCGCACGACCGGGAGGAAGGTTTACAACAAAAAAAATGCAACGAGACGTTTGCCCAGAAAATTCGGTAAAACTGAAAAGTGTTTTTTTTTTTTATAAGGGATTCTTCACGATTCTAACGAAACGATAACGAACGCCGAGGGAAATAGGTAGTGTTTATAATAAATCAGCTGATCGCTGAGCTCAGCGGCACCAAGGTTGGATGTTCTATTGATGACATCTTGATCAATCACATAGTTGCGCAGACGATGTAGTGCTGCTGGCCCATCGGTTAGAGCACTTAGCAAACTTCTGAATGTCTGTGAAGCATATGCACAGTCCCATGGACTTAAGGGTCCCCAAGAGAATCGAGATCCCATACAAACGTAGTCCCGTTTTCATACAAAATCTACATGCTGGATTGAATCCGAACTTTGCAAATATATTGAGTAGACAAACATATACTAAACTACTTGTACTATATACAAAACTAATTTAGGCCTTTTTTCGGCCTCCGGGCTTCGCCCTACGCTGAATTTGGCCTCGCATTAGGCGGTATGACCATGATTCCCTAGCCTTCATGACTGAAAAAACGTATCAACACTAAAACTAAGTATGAATTTTGGTAACACTCGATTTCACTCCTCATATAGGTATTATGCATGTCGGGCTCTATGTATGAACAGTTATATTTCCCTACTTTTTGAAATTTTCTTACAGTGTGCATTTCTGTTGCCGCTACAACAAATACTAAAAAGTAAAAAGGTAGGGGGGCGGGGGTCCCCATACAAAAAACGTGTTTTTTGTAGGTCTTTAGAAGTATTTTTTATTTAACTCTATCATAAAAACGGCAATACATACAAGCGTAAAACTTGGTGTGATTATAGTACTAATACTGAAATAAAAAACAAATAATAAAAATCTTCCAAGTGTGTGTCGTACTCGCTCTAGGTAGTCCGAACTGAATGACAAAAAAACATATTTTATTCGCTTGCATTGTTGTCTTTTATTTGTTTTTTTTTTACAATTGGTAAGCCCTTGGCATTATCTCACCTGATGGTAAGTAACGATGATGCCGAAGATGGAAGCGGGCTTACCAAGATTCCCCAACGCAATGGGGATCTGGCTATCTTATCTTCAAGCCGGAACACATCAATGCTGTTAATACTGATGTTTGGAGGCAAGACTTAGATAAGATGGTGGTAGCTAGCCAGGCGGGCTATGAAAATGCCCTACCACTAGCCTACCACCAACCAAACCGAATCTTACAAAATTGACCCCGCCGGGAAACGAACCCGCGATCTCTTGGTGTAAAGCGAATGGAATAGGTATCATAATCATTATTAATATGTAGTTGTGTGGAGAGGTGTGGTGGTACGGAACCTTCGGAGTGCGAGTCCGACTCGTACTTGGCCGGTTTTTTTTAATCCACTATTGGTATTCAAAAAATCACTTAAATTCGTTGCTCCTTTGCGACGCCGACGTATGCGAGCGTGGAAATTAGTTTTCCCCAGATCCATCGGGAACTACGTCATGATATTAGTAAATTATGTCATTTCCCTCCTCCTCAACCATCTCTGTGCAAAAAATCACAACAACTCATTGTTCCGTTTCGATTAAAAAATTAACCAAAAAAAGGTTTATTTTTTCAGTTCTCTCAGGAACTGCATCGGACTACGAGTATGCTATTTACACGGGATAAAAGTAGCCTATGTCCTTCCCGCTGACAAAGGCTAACTGCAAGCCAAATTTCATTAAGATTGTTCGAGGTGTTGAATCGTGAAAAGGTAACAAACAAACACACACATTTTCACATTTATAATACACTGATCGCAAAAATTAAAAGAACAAAAATTTTTTTGAAATCTTTTGGCAATTTTGAACACGCTGTATTTCAGTGAAAAATGGTCGTACAGGAAAAAAAAAGCATATCTTTTGAAAATTGAAGACTCTAGTTTTCGAATTTTTTGGTTAAAAAATTTTTGGAGCACCGGTGGCTATACAATTCTCAGATAAAGCACGAAGATTTTTTTTTTACATTTTTTTAAATTTTTTTGCTCTACGGGTATGGATTTTTTTTTGAGCTAAACCAATGTATAGGACGCATAGCCTGTTCATTCAGCTTCAATTTTCTCTTTACGGGAGTCAGACACGACCATTTGTCTTCGAGATATCGAATTTTGAATGCAAAAGGATCTTTTCCTTTCACTTGAATGCAAATGATTCTTCGCAAAAAATGAGACCTCGTGGTTCGTCAGCTCCACAGTATTTAATGACTCCAAACAAATTTTCCGAAGTGTGCGTGTGTGTGTGTGTCTCGTGTTTAGTATCGAGTGTTCCCGCCTCTACTCGTAATCACAGTTTGCAATCTTTGTCGCATATTCGAAATGCAATTTCGGATCATCCGTTGAGGGATCTGACGCCAAACTCTTATCAAAGCATTCTCTCATCATCATCATCATCATATCAGCCGAAGGACGTCCACTGCTGGATATAGGCCTCCCCCAAGGATTTCCACGACGACCGGTTCTGCGCTGCCCGCATCCAGCGGCTTCCCGCGACCTTCACCAGGTCATCGGTCCACCGAGTGGGAGGCCTGCCTATACTACGTTTTCCGGTGCGTGGTCACTACTCGAGAACTTTACGGCCCCAATGCCCAAAGCGTTCTCTAGTGCTGCCAAATTATTCAGATTCGGATAATTTTGACGCAATCGATGGCCCAATATATCCCAAACGTGCTCGATGGGATTCAGGTCAGGACTCATTGCAGGATGCCTCAACAATCTAATGTTGTTTCTCTGAAAAATTTGGCGGGTGATATTCGCTGTATGAGGCTTAGCATTATCCTGCATAAAAATAAATCCTCTTCTGTTCCTTGCTAAAGGTTAATACGTGAAGTCGTAAGATTCGGTCGATATAATGCCTAGCAGTGAGAGTGTCTCGAACAATCACTAAAGGAGTTCGAGAATCCCGTGAAATTGCAGCCCAAACCATCACCGATCCTCCACCGTAAGCAGTTATGCGACGAACGAAACGTTGTTGATAACGTTGACCTGTACGACGCCAAGCTCGAGGTCTTCTGTCGTTACCATGCAGGCAAAAACGAGACTCGTCAGAGAAAAAAACGTTGTTCCAATTTCTCATTTGCCAGTTCACATGGTCGCGAGCGTACTGAAGACGAGCTCTACGATGTGCGACGGTCAACATCGGTCCACGGGCAGCAGTTCTAGCACGGAGTCCAGATTCACGAAGACGATTTCTTACCGTAGATCAAAAAACGTTGCGCGGCTGTCGTCGTTGCCTTTGCTGTTGTTGTTGTCGTTGTTGTTGACGGTTTGGGAAGTTTTGGGCGATAACGTTTGCTGGAACAAAAGGGTCTTGGATAGCCTATCAAATGATTGCCCGGTCATCTCGATGAGTCGTTGCTATATGGCGACTTATCCAGTACGTCGTTCATATGCATATGTTTCCAGGAATCGGTTGTACGCACGAGACACAACCGAAGCACTTACACCGAGTCGTTAACCAACCTGCCGATATCTGTACCCCTCATGAAAAAGAGTCACAAGCCGAGCGACTTCTGGGGCAGATAAATGTCGCCTGGGAGGCATTATGACATGAATCAAATTTAAAAAGCTGCTGACAGTAATTTCTTCTTTGAAAATAACGAAAAAAGGTTAGTTTTGAAAAAAACTGTTGGTTGGTTTTTTTTACCAAGAAAGTCGAAAAGTTTTGAAAAGAGACTGTAGGACATTAGACTGTGAAATTTTCTTCTAACTTAAGCTTTTCTCCCAATATTGTCGAAGATACAGTTAATTAACCAAAAAAAGGGAAAATGGCATTTTTTTGCTCTTTTTTCACGTTAACGTTACAGGTGGAATTATTTTTTTTCCAATTAACCATGACAGATTCTTTGGAGCAAATTTTCTGCAGAAAACGAAACTCCCTGTCCGCTTGCTGGGCGACTAG
Organism: Coleophora flavipennella; assembly: GCA_947284805.1. Classification (NCBI taxonomy): domain Eukaryota; kingdom Metazoa; phylum Arthropoda; class Insecta; order Lepidoptera; family Coleophoridae; genus Coleophora; species Coleophora flavipennella. The sequence continues at coordinate 6,045,485 of OX369253.1, forward strand.
TAGTTTCAGAGATATCGGCAGTTGAATGAAAAAGGATCCTTTTGCATTCAAAATCAGATATCTCGAAGACAAATGGTCGTATCTGACTCCCGCTAAAAGCAAATTGAAGCTGAATGAACGGGCTATGCGACCTATATATTGGTTTAGCTCAAAAAAATTCCATGCCCGTAGAGCAAAAAAAAATAAAAAATTTAAATAAATTTTCTTCGTGCTTTATCCGAGAATTGTATGGCTACCGGTGCTCCAAAAAATTCGAAAACTAGAGTCTTCAAGCTTCAAAAGCTATGCTTTTTTATTAACTGTACGACCATTTTTCACTGAAATACAGCCTGTTGAAAATTGCCAAAAAATTTCGAAAACTTTTTTGTTCCTATAATTTTTGCGAGAAGCATAATATTAGTAAGGATTATTTTTTGTAAAATTAGGTACTTTATCCTTCAATACTTACAGAACTCCGTTCGGGTGTACTGCAATTAATTCCCCGACCGTACTTTACTGAATTGGAAATCCGTTCTACGTCATTCTAATAATACTTACAGATGAATTTCCATGTGCGCAGTGTGTGAACTGTGCACGCTATGAACTTTATCGTTTTTATCACGGGCAGACTGTACCTACGCACTTAGTATTGAGTTTCCATTAAGAGGAAACGCGGGCATTATTTTTAACACGCTTATATTAGCTTCACCTGTATGTATGTATGTTTGTATGTATGTTTTAACACGCTTATATTAGCTTCACCTGTATGTATGTATGTTTGTATGTATGTTTTAACACGCTTATATTAGCTTCACCTGTATGTATGTATGTTTGTATGTATGTTTTAACACGCTTATATTAGCTTCACCTGTATGTATGTATGTTTGTATGTATGTTTTAACACGCTTATATTAGCTTCACCTGTATGTATGTATGTTTGTATGTATGTTTTAACACGCTTATATTAGCTTCACCTGTATGTATGTATGTTTGTATGTATGTTTTAACACGCTTATATTAGCTTCACCTGTATGTATGTATGTTTGTATGTATGTTTTAACACGCTTATATTAGCTTCACCTGTATGTATGTATGTTTGTATGTATGTTTTAACACGCTTATATTAGCTTCACCTGTATGTATGTATGTTTGTATGTATGTTTTAACACGCTTATATTAGCTTCACCTGTATGTATGTATGTTTGTATGTATGTTTTAACACGCTTATATTAGCTTCACCTGTATGTATGTATGTTTGTATGTATGTTTTAACACGCTTATATTAGCTTCACCTGTATGTATGTATGTTTGTATGTATGTTTTAACACGCTTATATTAGCTTCACCTGTATGTATGTATGTTTGTATGTATGTTTTAACACGCTTATATTAGCTTCACCTGTATGTATGTATGTTTGTATGTATGTTTTAACACGCTTATATTAGCTTCACCTGTATGTATGTATGTACGATTGTAACCGACTCCTTTGCACTCGATTTTGACCCACTTTAAACGGACAGATTTAATTCAAACTTTGTATATTTATCAAGAATCGGTGACAATACAATAGTTTCATAAGTTTATCTTATTATCCTGAACTAAAAATTGAAAAATAAAAATATAATTTTTAAAACCTAAAAAACACGCTTTTAAAGCATATCAAACTAAAAAGTGAAAAATAATGTCCATTATTGTTTTCAGCTTATATTACGAATTATTTGTCACTTTTTGGTTTAATGTGCTTTAGAAGCGTGTTTTTAGTTTTTTAAACTATATTTATTTTTATACAAACGTAGTCCCCTGTTTCCTCCTTGGATAATGATTAACGAATGACAATAGAGCAAAAATTTTTTTTTCCATCAAACCTATATCAACCATGGCCATGCCCCTATGTTTTGTGTTTACCCATATTATAATTATAACAGGAAGTATAGGAGCCTTCATAAACTGAGAAAATTGCCCAATTGAAACGTATCCCACCAAAAGAAAAATATATGCATCTTTTTCTGTATATATGTATTTTTGTATATTATAATTTCACTACACTAAATTTTGTGAGATTATAATATTGTCGGTAACGGTAAATTGTCAATCGGCTTACAATTTCACGGCCTATTCTTGTATATCCAATTAAACCGATGATTTCTTCTTCTGCGAAGCATTCTGCTACCCAGGGAGGGAGGGGGGCTCGCTTCGCGAGGCTCTTTGACTGTATAATCAAATCAACCAAACCTGGCCGAACCTAACATCGCTCGCTTATTTATTTAGTGTTATTCACTTCGCTTAGTGTTATTGTAATATCACTAGTGATACTACAATGACACTAGTGAAATTGTAAGCAGTATGTTACTGTTTACAATCTCGCGAGATAGATACCGTTAGATTATAACCTGACGGTATTTACAATTTTACGGTGCCATATATAAAAGGAAAAGGTGACAGCCTAAACCACTGAACGGATTTCGCTAAAATTAGGAATACAGATAGCAATTAGGACGTGGGCATCCGCTAAGAAATGAATTAGGGAAATTCCCACGGGAACAGCAAAAAACGGGATCTGCGCGGGCGAAGCTGCGGGCACCCACTAGTTAACAATATTTTTAATTATTTTAATTATTAAAAAATATATATTATTGCTCAAGTTTTGGAGGAGGAAATAGGGGACTACGAAATCCTGCTTTGGTCAATTTTAGTGCCCATTATCCGTCTGTGCTGCAGTTCTCCCTTTCTTACTGTACATGGAGAGGTTTGGGGGAGGGAGACAGCAACATTTTATTCAAGTACCTATTCTTTAGACCGCGTTTCCTCTTAACGTGGCGCTCTGAAAAAGCCCAACCAGTGTAGAGATACCTTTTTATTTTTAAATTAGATATCGTATTATTACGATAGCACTGAGTATAATGTCAGTTTTACTGCACTATAATGCATTTAATAACTAGTTATTATTTATTATATACTATTAAATTAGCAATATTTGTGTGTATACAGGTTGTATTAAAATCACAAAATTAGTCTAAATCTCTGAAAAAAATAATCTAAATTATATGAATCGGGAAACACAGACGCTGCCAGGGAATTCCACTCCTTGGCCGTTCGCTCTTAATTATATGAATCGGGAAACACAGACGCTGCCAGGGAATTGCACTCCTTGGCCACAGTATATATATTAGTACTAATTGGCCGTTCGCTCTAAATTATATGAATCGGGAAACACAGGTGCTGCAAGTAGGGAATCCCACTTCTTGGCCGTTCGCTCTTAATTATATGAATCGGCAAACACAGACACTGCCAGAGGATTCGACTCCTTGGCCGTTCGCATGATCTCTCTCTCTCTCTCTTTCCTTTATCGTGTGGTACAACGAATCGTGCTATCCAAGGGACAGAAAGCGGCGATTGCCTGGTGTTGCACTTAGCATCACCCGCGGTCACGTGTAGAGCATTTAAATTTAATCCTAGTGGGCCGTTAGCTGCAATATCGCCTTTTAATCTCAAATTAAAAAGCTGAGCTCTTGTGTATGGAGCAATTTACACTTTAAAAGGTTCTGTACCAGTTCCATAAACTCCTGGTTCGACACGACCTCAAGCTTCTCCATTATTTGTTTCATATAGGCTCGTCTAGGTCTTCCACATCCTCTATTTCCTTTGATTTTCCTTCCAGTAGTGGTTTGAACGAAGTATGGTTCCCGGCTAAGAAGTTCCCCTATAGTTGTTGACGAATATGTATACCTGGGACAAACAGTTCAGCTAGGCAGGTCCAACTTCAAGAAAGAGATCAATCGACGAATCCAACTCGGCTGGGCAGCGTTCGGGAAGCTTCGCAATATCTTCACGTCCCAAATACCGCAGTGTCTCAAGACTAAGGTCTTTGACCAGTGTGTGTTGCCAGTGATGACTTACGGATCTGAGACATGGTCGCTTACTATGGGCCTCATAAGAAGGCTCAAGGTCACCCAAAGGGTAATGGAGCGTGCTATGCTCGGAGTTTCTCTGCGTGATCGAATCAGAAACGAGGAGATCCGCAGCAGAACTAAAGTAACCGACATAGCTCACAGAATCGCTAAACTGAAGTGGCAGTGGGCAGCGCACATAGCTCGTAGAACAGATGGCCGATGGGGTAGTAAAGTTCTCGAGTGGCGACCGCGCACCGGAAAACGTAGCGTAGGCAGGCCTCCCACGCGGTGGACCGACGACCTGGTGAAGATCGCGGGAAGCCGATGGATGCGGGCAGCGCAGGACCGGTCGTCGTGTAAATCCTTGGGGGAGGTCTTTGTCCAGCAGTGGAAGATTTCCGGCTGATATGATGAGTGGTTTGAAGAAGGTGACTTGTCACATCAAATGTCCCATAATTCTTCCGCTCCGGCTTTCCATGGTTCCGCAGGCTTCGCTTTTACTCACAATAAAAAAAATTACTTAACCTTTTTCTCCGCAGGGGCCACCAGCTGCCAGAAAGTCCACCGGATTCTGGCTCAGAGAACCCTTACAGCCCCTCCGAAGTCCCCCACACCATTGCAGTGTCCCAAACGGTCCTGGGTCCAGACTACATGCTGGTTCATGACCCAACTCATGAGATACTGCAGCAGAATGGGAACTATATTTACGAGGAGCTGAAATCAGATTCTATGGAGCATGAGGGGTTGAGAGGGCATCTCGGTGACGTGGTTGTGCCACAGAAGAAAGAGGAGTACTATGTTGTCATGCCGCAGGATCCCAGTATTGTGGAGCTAGGTAAGGTTTACTCCAAGTTTTCGATTTTAGATTTTAGGCAAGGCAAATGAAACCGTTGGTGTTGGTCGATATCAATAGATGGCAGTCGCGAAGCCGTGTCAGATGCTGGTGGCTTAAAAAGATTCTGACACTGGGGTTTGCGTGATCGAATCAGAAACGAGGAGATCCGTAGGAGAACCAAAGTAACCGACATAGCTCGAGTGGCGACCGCGCACCGGAAAATGTAGCATAGGCGGGCCTCCCACTCGGTGAGCAAATGACCTGGTGAAGGTCGCGGGAAGCCGCTGGATGCGGGTAGCGCAGAACCGGTCGTCGTGGGAATCCTTTGAGGAGGCCTATGTCCAGCAGTGGACGTCCTTCGGCTGATATGATGATGATGTTGATTGGGCTCGCCACTAGCCCTACAAACTACACCAAGATGGAATTGGCCCTCGTGTGCGGAGTATAACCTACCCTTCCCGATTTTGGCAAGACTCCGTGCCCTAGCAGTGGGGACGTTTCATCATCAAGCATCATATCAGCTCATATACGTCCCCACCGAGGGGCTTGAGCCTACCTTATCGTCTAGTCTTAGTCGACCATGAGGGCCCAGTGCGGGTTGGTCCACTTCACACACAACCTTTGCATTCTTAGCAGACGTGTGCAGCTGTTCTTTCGATGTTTTCCTTCATCGTTAGAGCGTCTGATAAACATACATTATGAAATCGGAATTGAAATCTTAATGGTACGTGGCCTGCCATGCCACTGCCATTCGAACCATGAACTCCCGGACAGGAGGTAGCGGCCCCAGGTCAAATGGAAATATTCAATTAAAATTATTGAAAGACTGTGTAAAGCTATGACTATGGAAAAAATGTATAATATACCTAAAGTAATAAAAACTCGATTAAATTGAATACAATTTTAAAAATATTACCACTTTGGATGTAAAATATATACTGTAGACTCTGTTTTTGGGCATTAATTGCAAAATTTCTCGAATACAAATAGTTAATGTTGAATGAAACCAACACACAAATCGGTGACTTTAAGACCTTTCATTTTAATTGAACACATTTTTTCATAATTATTTGAAAGTGATGAAAAGTAATAAAAACATGTAAAAATCGAGAATTGGACGTTCGGTTTCAACGTAAAAGTCGCGATGAAGCTCGCATTGATTTGAACTTAAAATTAATAGACTTACGTTCGATATAATTGAAACACGTATCAACCTGCTCGGATTTAGTGATCTTAGCGCCTTAACCAACCGACGCACCGAAGTGGGGACGTTTATGTATTGTTAAAAAGTCTTCAAGGCGAGAGTGAATAGGCATTATTTAAGTTTGCATGGACCATCTTCGACTACCTTGTCACTTATCATCAGGTGAGATGTAGTAAAACGCACTTAAATTTTTAATACTAAAAGAAATGGAAAAAAGGGAAATTTTGCCACGCCAGACACACATAAAATATGATTTCCTAAATTGCTCTCCTCTTGAATTTTCAAAAACCTTACTTATTTTGTTTTTCCATCACGTCTTTAATTTTTAATGATCAAATTCACAAAATATGTTCGTCAATGACGCTAAAAATGTATGACGTCACTTGTAGGTATTTTAAACATTTTTAGAACTAAATTTCGTTTTTGACAGATCATAAAAAGTAACTCAAATGACTAGCAGTTCGATCCCCTATTTAAAGTTTGACTCTGTGTGGTTAAGAAAATAATTACCTATGTGTGTTTGTCAGAAAAAATGGTCATAAGCAATCAACATCCACTAAAAAGGAATAGGCTAGCTTTCCAACAGACCTGAATCGGGAGGATGTGCGGTCAACGAGAAAAAAGAATCGTCATCATCGTATCAGCCGCAGGACGTCCACTGCTGGACATAGGCCTCCTCCAAGGATTTCCACGTCGACCGTTTCTGCGCTGCCCGCATCCAGCGGCTTCCCGCGACCTTCACCAGGTCATCCATCCACCGAGTGGGAGGCCTGCCTACGCTAAATGCCAAATGCGTATTGACCATGGGTTTTTTGGGGAAAGTTGTTCAGTTTCATGAGTACAAGCTCCAGTTAAAAAAAAGTGCATACCTTTGTGAAGACCCTGTATAGGTATACCTACCTTCTCGCAGGAGTGAGGAGTAATATGGAATAATGTTCCTTATGCAGGAGCATAGTACTTATAACATTTTTCAAGGTAGGGTTCCGTAGTGTTTTCAAAAAATTAATGTTTATTTTAAAAACAAAATTATATTTGCAGTTAGTAATAGAACATATTGTATGAAAAATCTATGAACTTTTTACAAATCGAACTGCACATCTTAAGTTGGTTGACTATTTCTCCTAAACTAATAAAACCTACTTAGCCGTGATAGTTTTCCTTTTAAGTTCATTATATAGACTACTATCATTAATTTTTTCAAATTTCCAAATACAGCGGTTTAGTTGTTAGGGGGTGGGGAGACTCGATTCCAACAAAATTTTGCACTTTCAAGCCCATTTCTTTGAAAACAGAACCTTAAATTATAAAATGGTCTTAGAACACTCACAATTATTTTTTAAGCTCTAACCAACGATACCCCACAAAACGGGTATGACTTGTACGGTAGGTACCCTTAAAAAAAATATCCAAAATTTTTTTCAGTTTTCTCCGCGTTATTATTACATATTTCTGCCAAATTTCAGCTCTTAACTACTTATAGTCTAGGAGCTAGGCCGCGGACAGACGGACAGACAGACATGACGAAACTATAAGGGTTCCTTGTAGGGAACCCTAAAAAACGTGTTAATATATGTATTTTAGAGGTATTTTCCATTTAGTTCTATCGTTAAAACGGTAATACATACAAGGTTGAAACTTGGTGCGATTGTAGTACTTATCCTGAAGTACAACAACAAAAACCGGTCGGAACGCGAGTCCGACTCGCACTTGGCTGGTTTTTAATTCTTCTTATCTAATTTTAACGCCTTATTTATCTTATCCAGGCAGGGCAGTGCGACACGACCTCCCCCTCGACCCCTTCCAGCCCCGCTACGGTCAGATGAGGGTCGATATGCCAGAGTTAGACCAGAGCATGATCAACCCCCAACTAATGCTGAATCACGAGACCCTGCCGGTCTACGCCAGCCTCCCGGAGCCTAGTGTGAAGAAGAGGAAACACTCGCAAGATATGTCGCAAGTCAAATGTGAGCCAGGTAAGTTAGAACCATACACACGCACACATACACACACACACACATAATGTTTCTGAAATAATTTTGTTTGTTTTAATTGTCTTTACGGAACCCTAGACTACGGTCTTAAAGAAGATATACAAGGTGGGCCAAAAGAAATCACCCTATTGGAAGATGCTCTCATTTTTGCTAATGGCCGCCAATGTCAAATCTGTTTTGACATTTGTGGACTAGACAGATGCAGAATACAAGTGAACAAGCCATGGAGTGATACACTCCCCAAGAACGCGGAATAACCGTGTCTATTTTTTTGCGTAACAATTCGTCTGTGGTGTAGGCGCAGCGCGAATTCCGTCGCCGATTCCCCGGCCGTCCGACACCGACTGCGCAAACACTGCGCCGTTTGGCCACCAACCTTGATGAGTATAGGACCACACGTGACGTTGCCAAGAGTGGCCGCCCCCGAAGCGTCCATTCTGCCGAGAATTTGGCGAGGATGTCGAGCTGTTGCCGGAAACATCGACCAGACGCCGTGCCACGCAATTAGCCATCAGCCGGACGTCCCTAAAGCGAAATTTGGTCAAAGACCTGCGCATGTTCCCGTACAAAGTCCAGTCCGTGCATCAGCTGCTGCCTGCCGACCGCCAAATGCGAGTAACCTACGCCCAAGCCATCCTCAATTTCGAGGAAGAAGTGGACGATTTTTCGACAAAAAACATAAGGGGCGATGAGGCTCATTTCCACCTCAGCGGGTACGTGAACAAGCAAAAACTATCGCTTCTGGGGCACCGGAAATCAACGAGTGATGCACGAGGAGCCATTACACCCGCTCAAAGTGACGGCATGGTGCGCTGTTCACGCTGGAGAAGTCATCGGGCCATATTTTTTTAGAAAGCCGCTGGCTAAACGACAACAGTGGACGGTGCGCGCTATAGGGCCATGTTGACCGAGTTTTTTCTGCCACAATTGGACGAATTAGGACTGAAGTATATGTGATTCCAACAGGACGGAGCAACGGCACACACTGCGCGAGCCACAACCGATTTTCTGAAGGCAGCGTTCCCGGGTCGCCTCATCTCTCGTTTTGGCGATTTGCACTGGCCCGCAAGATCGCCCGATTTAAGCGTTCCAGACTTTTTTTGTGGGGTTTTTTGAAGTCCCGTGTTTACGTGAACAAGCCCGAGACTCTGGAAGTGCTCAAAGACAACATTCGACACGAGTGCGAGAATCTGTCGCCCGAAGTTCTCGCCGAAGTGATGAAAAATGCCATAAAACAAGCCCGTATGGCAATCAATTGTGACGGCGCCCATTTGGCCGATATAATCTTCTCGACTTGATCAATAAAATTCTAAAGGTGCAAATCAACATAATCAAAAAACAGAATCGAAGTTTTTCATTTCGAAAAAAGAAGAGAGCCAAACAACATTGGATGACTTTTTTTGGCCCACCTTGTATTATAAAAACAAAGTTATTTGAAGTTGGTATAGGACATTTTGTATGTAAAAAAACCGGCCAAGTAAAAAACCTTTCAACCTTAGGTTTTTTATCGTTAAGGAGTAATTGACGTCAAAAATAACAAAAATCTGTAATAATTCCCGCCTTTACCAGCCTCCGTGGCGTAATGGTTAGTCCATTCGCTTCATACCAAGAGGTCGCGAGTTCGATTCCCGGCGGAGTAAACTTTGTAAGACTTGGTTTGGTTGGTGGTAGGGCATTTTCTAAGCCCGCCTGGCTAGCTACCACCATCTCATCTAAGTCTTGCCGCTAAACATCAGTGTTAACAGGGTGATGTGTTCCGGCTTGAAGATATGATAGCCAGTTCTCCATTGCGTTGGGGAATGTTGGTAAGCCCGCTTCCATCTTCGGCATCATCGGCACTTACCATCAGGTGAGATGATGCCAAGGGCTTACCAATTGTGAATAAAAAAAAAATAATACAGAGCCTCATGTAATACCAGCCTGGCAGCATAATACCCTACCTAATAAAAAATAATCACAAAAATCGGTTCACAATCAGCGAAGATATCGCGTAAAAATGAACAATATATATATATATATATATATATATATATATATATATAGGATGTAACAAAATTGGTGTAGGTCCCGTTAATTGGGGGTTCTACTCGTCATACTGAACAACTTTCCCCAAGAAACCTACAGTCAATTCTCAAAAAAAATTTGGTCCCTCCATACTAAAATGCACAAAATCGGTCGATCAGCTGATCGATTTGTATGAAGAGTAAAAAAAATTTTTTAACGTTTCAAACTCGTAGAACAAAAGTTGTTCAATATGATGAGAAGAAGACGCAGTTAACGGGACCTACATCAATTTTGTTACACCCTGTATACACTTGGCGAGATATTGATTGGAACAGTTGTCTCTGTCTTTTTCTATACGTGTTGAGAGTAAAGTAAAATAACCACCCTTTTATACTTTTTCAATGGTTTTTGTTTCAATCAAAAACAACAATGAAAGTATAAAAAATAATAACATTACTCACCCTGTATTATCATAACAAATATTGTTGTATATTTTTTAAAATTTATACTTCAAAATATTAGTCATAACTTAGAGTTAAAAGTAACGGTGTAGACCTATCTTTGGGTTTTTTTTCTATCGAGCCAAAACTTCTGAATCGTGTTTCTAATAGCTTTTGACTTTAAGGAACATTATCAACAATAAGGGTATTTTTTTTCAACCTTGGGTTTTATATCGTTAAAGAGTAATTGACGTCAAAAATAACGAAAATCTGTAATATTACCTCCTTAAAGATAAAACCCTTCTCCTTTTTGGAAGTCGGCTGAAAATGATGACCACTTGCCCGTGTGGTCAACCAAGGCCCGATCGCACTAATTCAGGGTAGGCTCGAGCCCCTCGGTGGGTACGTACCTATATTCAGCTAATATTATGATGATGCTTAAAATACATTATCTACAAACAAAATAAACAGATTCACTAGTAAACGCGTCACACAATAATAATACATACGTACATACATTAGCACCGGATATTCCGTTCTGTAAAACTATATCTATTACGATTAGGTACGATATCGTGACTTTTGCAATTTTTCGTAAAATAACAATGATGTTTGGGGAAATCATCGGACCATGTCGTCAATTCATTGAGAGTAATGAGTAATTCCAATTGTTTTGCCTCTGTGGCGTAGTGGTTAGTTCACACGCTTCACACCAGGAGGTGGCGGGTTCGATTCCCGGCCTGGTCGTACTTTGTAAGACTCTATTTAGCTGGGTAGTAGGGCATTTTCTTAGCCCGTCTGGCTAGCTTCGGCCATCTTACCTAAGTGTTGCCGCTAAACATTTGAAGTGTTCCGGCATGAAGATAAGATAACCAGTTCCCCATTGCGTTGGGGAGTCATGGTAAGCCGGCTTCCATACTCGGTATGATACTTACCATCAGGTGAGATGATGCTAAGGTCCTACCCACCGATTGAACATTAAATGTTATTGTACACACTCTCTCGCCAAGACAATGAAAGTTGCGCTTACTTAATAGCAAAGATTATAGGTACTCGTTGGTATTGTAACGCGGTATAAAGCGTGCCACGAAAGATGAAACTTGACACACCACATGAAACTTTAAAAAGACAAAGTATAAGGAATAAAATAAGGAAATAAGGAACCCTTATTGTTTCGCCATGTCTGTCTGTTTGTCCGTCTTTCCGCGGCTTAGCTCAAAGACTATTAGTACTAGAAAAATTTCATAGATTTTCCATACAAAATGTTCTATTACCTACCAATAAAATAATTTTATTTTTAAGATATATTTTTTTTAAGACAAGGGAACCCTAATTTACGCGAGTCTGACTCGCACTTGGCTATTTTTTAATTTTATACATTCCAACCTCTTGAATCCGGAGGGCCCCGTAGGCCCTTTGCGTAAAATCCCCCCACAGGCTACCGGTGTACAGCGAAGTGCAACAGGCCGTGAAAAGTGTCAGCTTGACCTCCACAGAGCATCGCGCGACCCTGCGTGAGGTCGTATTCGCTCGGACCCACAATCCTCTTCGTTCCCTTTCTATGAGGTAGGGCGCAACAATGTGACCTACATTATAAAAATTTTAAACCCTATCCAGAGAAGTGCTATATTATGTAATTATATGTGCGGCACTTCAGTCAGTCTGTTACGTTCCAGCTCAAGGACCGTATAATCACTTTTTGAGTATTGTATTGTAGCCCGTGTTCAGTTGCATCCGTTTTGCAGGTATTAATTAACTGTCTCAATCTACAGACAGAAGCACTTAGCATGGTGCTGCACGCACGGTCAGCAGGGTCATCATCAGCATAACTTATGTTGTTTAGACAAACTCCGTCTATGTGACATCCGACATGCATGCTGCCGTGCGCCTCTATTAGCCCATTTACATAAATATTGAAAAGAACAGGAGAGGTTAAACCTCCCTGCCTCACTCCCCACCCAAGCTTGTACGGTTCGGACCAAGCAAAGCATTAGCCCATCTAACGCAGTTGATCTGGTTTCCATACCAATATTTGAAAATCCTTATAATTTTAGATGGCAATTTCATTGCTTCTAACTTCTTCCATAGGATTTTATAGGAAATCAGACCTAATACCTTAGCTATATCAAGGAAGCAGGCACAATTCAATCGTATGATTTAGACGTCTGTAGTCCTCATTATTATTTGAAGTCTGTTGTAGGCGTTGAAGTCTATTAAGGTATTATTTTTATTTTGTAAAAACTAAAAAAAAAACTAATCTGTTCATTTTTAAAAGACTTCAAAAAAGGAGGAGGTCGTAATATATTATGTGTATGTATGTATGTATGTATTTTTTTAATATATGTTCACCGATTTCTCCGTCAATTGTGGACCGATTTTCAAAATATTTTTTTAATTAAAAGAGTATGCTCCCGAGGTAGTCCCATTGTCACCAAGTCAGGATCTGATGATGGGATCCCATGGATATCGAGAGCAACCCTCAAATTTTATAGGCACGTAGCACGTGTTTCATGTATTTTCTAAAGCTATTTAAGTATTTGCGTCTGTCAGTCATCATCTCATGTGGATGAGCTTATGATGGAAGGTACGACTCCTTAACGGTTAGGAGTTGGAGGATTATTCTTTTAATACTACGTTACCATAGATGGGTTCTACACTAACAAACAACATTTGAAAATCGAAACCATTTACACACACAATATTACAGGTAGTTCGCTTCCGTTGCACCGAATGCTACTAACAAAAGTGATGCCAATTGGCATCATTTTATTTGCTTCACTTTTTGGACGCATGTAACCCATCTACCTCCCTTTATATAAAACATATCTCTGGTATAGAACAGAACGATAGTTGTATTCTTTAAGGTTATTCAGGTGAGCTGATGATGGAAGGTTTGACTCCTTGACTTTTATGCTGCTGAAATGATGACGGAAGCTACAGGACTCTTAATCGGTTAATGAAACACATGCACTTGATGATTCCTATTGGGGAATAGGTGATTGTGTTTAACGTTGTTAGATAGATAGCGTTGTCACTAAAAAATAATAAAATAAATATAATAGTTTAAAAAACCAAAAACCGACTTAAAAAAAAAACGTTCTAAGTATGAAATAATTTTTAATATAAATACACGAAATTAACCAACAATAACGAAATCCAAGGTAGGTAGGTACAAATCGAATTTGTTTTTGAGGCAATGCCATCGAATCTAAAACGTTTGATAGTTAAGTAGCTGTGGCCTACCCTGAATCAGGGCGATCGGGCCTTAGTCGACCACGCGGGCCCAGTGCGGGTTGGTTTACTTCACACACAACATTTTAATAATAGTTACAAAAAACCTGACTGTATCCTATAATATGTTACTCACGGGATAAAGACGAATCTAACGACACCTCACACTCCCAAATCCTTCAAGCCGTTTAGTATAGGCTACAGGCTCAGCCTTAGAAACAGACATACATACGTACACTCGAAAAGCTTTACCCTCCTATTGGGCAGTCGTACTTACCGATTGCTATAACGATGAAGGAAAACATCGTGAGGAAACCTGCACACGCCTGCGAAGAAACTCGAAGGTTGTGTGTGAAGTCGACCAACCCGCACTGGGCCCGCGTGGTCGACTAAGGCCTAATCGCCCTGATTCAGGGTAGGCTCGAGCTAATCGGTGGGGACGTATATGAGCTGTAATGATGATGATGATGGGCAGTCGTGTAATAAGACGAGTTTTCACCTGCCACCCCTACCAGCCTTAAAGCAAAGTATACATATTAGTACTAACGTACAGTATGGACATTCCTTATCGCTCTCTATATTGCGACCTCACCCCCTCGTCACCCAGGTTGATACAGATTGGTTACAGTTTGGTTCTCGAACGTATAGGATATCGCCGTGATTTTCATTTGTTTCGCCATTTGTTTTTAATTAAGAAATATCATTTCTCTCTATAAAGTGTCGAGGGTGTGCTTAAAGTAATGTCTTAGTTGAGCGATAGAAATGATAGTAGAAATCACAATCGTTTTTATCACGCTTTTATTAGCTTCACCTGTATGTAGGTATGTATGTTTGTATACTAACCGACTCATTTGCACTCGATTTGGACCCACTTTAAACGGACAGATTTAATTCAAACTTTGTACATTTACCAAGAATTAGTGAAAATACATTTCATTAAGTATCATTTTTTCAGTTTCATTATCCTGAACTAAAAATTTAAAAATAAATATACTTTAAAAAAAAAACTAAAAAACACGCTTTTAAAGCACATCAAACTAAAAAGTGAAAAATAATTCTTAATATAAGCTGAAAACAGTAAGGAACGAAAAATACTAGTATAGTTGGGAAAAAAGCATGGGGCGCTTTGTGCCATATTTTTCGTATATCGAGCAACCCACGATTTTTTCACATACTAAGTATTTTTCGTTCATTATTGTTTTCAACTTATATTAAGAAATATTTTTCACTTTTTAGTTTGATGTGCTTTAAAAGCGTGTTTTTTAGTTTTTTTTTTAAGTATATTAACAGTATTATGTCCACCGAATTACATCATCAGCCGAAAGACGTCCTTTGCTGATTGCTGGACAAAGGCCTCCCAGTTCTGCGCTAACCGCTTCCTGCTCCCTTCACCAGATCGTCCGTCCGCCGAATGAAAGACCTCCCTGCACTACGTATTCCGGTGCACGGTCGCCACCCAAGAACTTTATTACCCCAACGGCCATCTGTTATACGAGCAATGTATGACAAGTGACCTAATGATAAATTGTAATCCACAGCCGCATTATCACCGGACAGCGTGGCGCACGCGTCACGGCCCGCACCGCCTTCGGTGGACGGCTCGGAAGCCGGTGACGACGCCCCCCTCCAATGCATCCGGTTCCAGACGTTCCAGCAGTCCGCCTGGCATTCTCTTTACGACTGCAATTTGAAGCCTCTGTAAGTAAAACGAGATCAAAACAACAGTAACTGTGCGACTGATGAGCCTCAATGTGAAGTCATAAAGCTTATATTTGTCGTGCCGATATCATAAAATTGACCATTTCATGACACGGTGGACAAGATCATGAAATAGTTGACCAGATCATGAAATAGTTGACCAGATCAACTAATTAATACTATTTCCTCTACAGACCCGCACCATCCTACGTAGTCGGCGCCGACAAAGGCTTTAACTACTCGCAAGTTGATGAGGCTTTCGTATGCCAGAAGAAGAACCACTTCCAGGTGACCTGCCAGATCCAGGCCCAGGGCGACCCGCAGTATGTTAAGACAGTGGACGGGTTCAAGAAAATTAATAGCTTCTGTTTACATTTTTACGGTGTGAAGGTGAGTCCTGTTGCGTGATGTTCTTCTCATCATTTCAGCTGGAGACTCGGAGTAGCTCACAATAATCCTTTCGTACAATACCCAATCCTTACTAATATATATCATATCAGCTCATATACGTCCCCATCGAGGGGCTCGAGCCTACCCTTAATTAGGGCAATCAGACCTTAGTCGCCACGCGGGCCCAGTGTGAGGTGGTCGACTTAACACACAACCTTTAAAATCAATTTTTCTATAAATTCGAAATAGCATTAGTACGTGGCAGGATTCGAACCACGACCTTCTGGACAGGAGGTAGCGGCCGTAGCCGTTACGCCAACGGCGCTCTCTTACTAATATTATAAATGTGAAAATGTGTTTGTTTGTTACCTTTTCACGCTTCAACACCTCAACCAGTAGCCTGTGTCATGGGAAAGGACATAGGCTACTTTTTATTCCGCGAAAATAGCAAAGTCCGACACAGTTCCTGAGGGAACTGAAAAAAACTCTTTTTTGGTTGATTTCTTTAACATATCGCAGCGGAGCAACGGATTGTTGTGATTTTTTTCACAGAGAACACTTTCAGAAGTTTAATAGCCTCCTGTTAGACCTCTGACTCGGTTTATCGACTGTATTCTAGTGATAGCAACCGGCACCAACGACTTTACGTGCCTTGCGGAGCATGGAAATGGTCAAGATAAATGCCACTAATAAGTCGAACCCATATTACTGTGCAGGTGATGACAGACAAGATGAGTATTCTCTGGTATTTAGATAGGTACTCACAATATTATTTTACATTGCAGGCAGAAGACCCCAGTCATGAAGTCAGAATAGAACAAAGCCAATCAGATAGAACAAAGAAAGCCTTTCACCCTGTGCCGTAAGTATTAAGTCAAAAACTATTTCTCCCAGTTCTGTATATATTAAGTCTAAAACCCTTTCAACCAGTGCCATCAGTTTTAAGTCAAAAACTCTTTCATATAGTTCCGTAAGTGTTAAGTCAAAAACTATTTCACCCAGTTCTGTAAATGTTAAGTCTAAAACCCTTTCAACCAGTGCCATCAGTTTTAAGTCAAAAACTCTTTCATACAGTTCCGTAAGTGTTAAGTCAAAAACTATTTCACCCAGTTCTGTAAATGTTAAGTATAAAACCCTTTCAACAAGTACCATCAGTATTAAGTCAAAAACTTTCATCCAGTGCCGTAAGTAGTTAGTCTAAAACTATTTCACCAAGTGCTGTAAGAATTAAGTCTAAAACCCTTTCAACCAGTGCCATCAGTATTAAGTCTAAAACTCTTTCAACCAGTGCTGTGGGTATAGGTATTAAATCTAAAACCCTTTCAATCAGTGTCGTAAGTATTAAGTATTAAGCTCTTTTACACAGTGCCGTAAGTTCTTAAACCCTTTCATCCAGTGCCATATAAAGTAGGTATTAAATCTAAACCCATTTCACCTAGTGTCGTAAGTATTAAGTCTAAAACTCTTTTGCCCAGTGCACTAAGTATTAAATCTGAAACCCTTTCACACATTGTCGTAAGTATAAAGTCTACAACCCTTTCACCCAGTGTCGTAAGTATCTAGTCTATTCAATTCCATTTCTTCTCAATTTATTCATTAAAATATAATTAAATAAAAAATAATTAACATTGTGCCCTGCGTGCCCCTACATCTGCACGCAGGAAAACCTCATGACAGCGGCTGATAATGCTGTTAACGTGGCCAAATTCTGGGCTGCTACAGTGTAGTGTCTGCCATCGACACGCTTAGAAAAAGAATAAAAAATACCCTTTCACCCACTGTGGTATGTATTCAGTCTACAAAGAACCAGGTGGTCCGCTCCTGCCTGCTGAGCCGAGGGTCCTGGGTTTGATTACAATCACCCGGGGTATAACTAGCCCATCCTTACTAATATTATAAACGCGAAATTTGGTATGTATGGATGTTTGTTAGTCTTTCACGCCACAACAGATAAACAGATATGGATGAAATTTGGTAGGTAGACAGATTTTAACCTGGATTAACACATGGTGATTACAATCACCCGGGGTATAACTAGCCCATCCTTACTAATATTATAAACGCGAAATTTGGTATGTATGGATGTTTGTTAGTCTTTCACGCCACAACAGATAAACAGATATGGATGAAATTTGGTAGGTAGACAGATTTTAACCTGGATTAACACATAGGCAATTGTCTTACACGCGCTCGCGCACTGCGCACCCTCGAAGACAGTCATAGAAACTATTTTCATGCGAGCGAAGCTGCTGGCAAAAGCTAGTATTGTATAATGATGATAAAGATTGCCAGTAAAATTACACATACTTTGGTCAACTTCACAAATAATTAAAATCCCTCTTAATAAGATTACCTACCAATATCATTGCCTCACGCAAGCTGAATTCAAGTAAAATACAAATCAAACTTATTACGAATTCCATAAGTGAATCTTCATTTCATTTTCGAAACTCAAATACCATGAATTTCTGCGAAGAAATATACATTCGTTCGGAGTATTGCAGCTATTTTAAGTGTAGTTATAATTTTGTGTGACATATTGCAATAGTTTAGGCCGCGTTACCACGATAAGAGTACACTTGGATAGAGTCCACTCTGAAGGCTACTTGGACGCTAATTGAAACGTGACAACAGTAGCTCTGATCTTATCTTCCGAATAAAATTTACTTGGAGCTTGCTCTAACTTTAGATGACTTAGGGTTATGCCTCATTAGGACTGGTCTGAAACCCGTATCTCATCATCATATCAGCCGAAAGACGTGCACTGCTGAACAATGGCCTCTTCCAAGGATATCCAAAACGAGCAGTCCTGCGCTGCCCGTGACCTTCACGAGGTCGTTAGTCCACGAAATGGGAGGCCTGCCTAAGCTACATCTTTCGGTGTGCGATCGCCACTTCAGAACATTACTACCCCAAAAAATAATGAAACACACCCAGGAAAAACTTCGAAATCAAATGTGAAAATGTGGCGGTTTCGTACGGTATCGACTCGTCTTCCGTGCGGGTGTACTGCAAGCGAGACGAAAAGGTCACGCAAGTGCTCAGCAACCTTGCGTTTCCTTAAGAAGAGTGTGAGGCTTCTACTCATCATACTGAAAAACTTTTGTTCTATAACTGAGATCGCAAAAAAGTTAACTCTTCATACAATTCAATCAGCCGAGCGAACAAAAAGTTTTTTGTATTCAGGGCCCTTTTTTTTTTTTGGGAATTGACTAACGTTTTCTTGGAAAAATTTGTTGAGTATGATGAGTTAACAGGTCCTACACCTATTTTTTTTTTCATTATTGAATTAAAAATATATGTCCTACTAATATTATAAATTTGATAGTATGGTATGGATGTTTGTGGATGACTCTTTCACGCAAAAACTACTGAACGTATCTGGATGAAGTTTGGTAGGTAGACAGATTAGGACCTGGATTAACACATAGGCAGCTCGCTCATTGCGCACCCTTAGAGACAAGTCATATAAACGATGCCCACGCGGGCGGAGCCGCGGTCATCAACTATTATATTTTATAGATGTATGTTCAAGAAACTATAACTTCGTCTGTGGTTTGTTTAGATATCTGTAAAAAATTGTATTTTTGTAATTTCGTTAATATTTATATGTACAAATCTTTACGGAAATGTAACAAAGCACAGGCACCAATATTAGTTTCGAGAACGACAAAAGCGTGTTTACAAAAATTTCAATAACTTTGATTGTATAATATTCAAATATGAATCAAGATAACGTGAAAGAGATCCCTTTTTGGGCTAAGTCCGCCTTTGTACATATTCTGTACCTATAATTGTATATTTTGTTGTATAATAAATAGTTCGCAAACAAACAAACGAACTAAAGTTTGTATGGAGCGCACAAGGGATACACTCCTCTTAACTGTGAGCGACTATGGGCAACGCAGTGTCTGTGATACTGTTCAACCGTAATGCGTAGGATGAAACAGGCCTATGGTGATGGATGACAGTTTATGCAACAAATGGACGGTCTCCGTGGCGTAATGGTTACTCCATTCGCTTCACACCAGGAGGTCGCGGGTTTGAATCCCGGTGGGGTAAACTTGTAAGACTCTGTTTAGTTGGTGGTAGGGCATTTTTTAAGCCAGCTTGGCTAGCTACCACCATCTTATCTTAAGTGTTGCCGCCAAACACCAGTGTTAACAACATTGAATGTGTTCTCCATTGCATTGGGGAATCTTGGAAAGTCCGCTTCCATCTTAGGCATCATCATCACTTACCGTCAGGTGAGATGATGCCAAGGACCTTGTGAATAAAAAAAACATGTGGACTCCGATTGTGTCAACTCGTATCAAAGTAATCTGAGCTATTCGACTCGTTTAAAAGCGCTTTGTCCAAGTTCACTATGATCATGAGAACGCGGCCTTCACTATTAGTTAAAAGAAAGTGTGGGGAAGTGGAACGTATATTTACCCGCTCGTCTTCCTAAGAAGACATTAAGTAGGGTAATGTTAGCGGACATGAGTCCGGCTTTTAAAAATCTGCCATTATAACGTTGTGGAATTAGTGAACTTTTTTAATTAAGAACAGTCAAAGATTTAAATTACTTATACTTGTTACGAAACCAGGTAATTGTGGACTTCTTTGCGTTACCTACCCATTCCAAATTCCAACACAATAAATAATTTAAAAAGAGTACCTACATCAGGGATGAGTTAAAAGGCCTTTTTAGGGTTCGGCACCTCAAAAGAAAAAAAGAAACCCTTATAGAATCACTTCGTTGTCCGTCTGTCTGTCTATCTGGACTCTTTTGCTCAGTAACACGTGGAGATATCGAGTTGAAATTAACATCAAATACTTGGGTCTCCAATCCAGACGTGACGCAAAGTAACCGAAATAGCTCACAGAATCGCTAAACTGAAGTGGCAGCAGTGGGCAGGGCACATAGCTCGTAGAACAGATGGCCGTTGGGTTAGTAAAGTTCTCGAGTGGCGACCGCGCACCGGAAAACGTAGTATAGGCAGGCCTCCAACGCGGTGGACCGACGACCTGGTGAAGATCGCGGGAAGCCACTAGTTGCGGGCAACGCAGGACCGGTCTTCGTGGTAATCCTTGGATTAGGCCTTTGTACAGCAGTGGACGTTTTTCGTCTGATATGATGACTTAAGTTTACTGTAAAAAAATTCAAGCTTCTAAGTCAAAGTATTAAAAAAATCCGGCCTTTATGTATTTTTTTTTTTAATTCGCAAGTGAATAAAAATAATCATGAAGTTTGGTAAAAAGTAAGGCCTGACAGCACAAGTAAAAAAAAATATCCGGAAATTGTAAATATCACACAGAAAATATATTTTATTTACGACTAGCTCTCCCGGCGAACTTCGTTCCACCCTACACTACACTACACTGCCCTAACCTACACTACATTACCCTACCCTACCCTACAATACCCTACCCTACCCTACCCTACACTACACTACACTACCCTAACCTACCCTACATACACTACTCTACACTACCCTACCGTACCCTACATACACTACTCTACACTACCCTACCGTACACTACCATACACTACCCTACCCTACACTACACTACCCTACCCTACACTACACTACCCTACCCTACACTACCCTACACTACACTACCCTACCCTACACTACACTACTCTACCCTACACTACCCTACCCAACACTACACTACCCTAACCTACCCTACATACACTACTCTACACTACCCTACCGTACACTACCCTACACTACACTACCCTACACTACACTACCCTACCCAACCCTACACTACACTACCCAACCCTACCCTACCCTACACTACCCTACACCTACACTACACTACACTACCCTACCCTAAAACCAATTATTTTTTGACTGATTTTTATTTTTGGTTTTTTTTTTATTTAATTCCGAGCATTTTCATATTTATTCACCTTTTAAACCTTTTTTGGACTTCCACAAATAATTCAATACCAAAATTAGCCATATCGGTCCAGCCGTTCTCGAGTTTTAGCGAGACTAACGAACAGCAAAAAAATATACTTAAGTGTATGTATAAAAACTCGAAGGTTGTGTGTGAAGTCAACCAAAATTATTTTTTTTATTTAATTCCGAGCGTTTTCATATTTATTCACCTTTTAAACCTTTTCTGGACTTCCACAAATAATTCAATACCAAAATTAGCCAAATCGGTCCAGCCGTTCTCGAGTTTTAGCGAGACTAACGAACAGCAATTAATTTTTATATATTTTTTACTGATTTTTATTTTTGTTTTTTTTTTATTTAATTCCGAGCATTTTATATTTATTCACCTTTTAAACCTTCTCTGGACTTCCACAAATAATTCAATACCAAAATTAGCCAAATCGGTCCAGCCGTTCTCGAGTTTTAGCGAGACTAACGAACAGCAAAAAAATATACTTAAGTGTATGTATAAAAACTCGAAGGTTGTGTGTGAAGTCAACCAAAATTATTTTTTTTTTATTTAATTCCGAGCGTTTTCATGTTTATTCACCTTTTAAACCTTGTCTGGACTTCCACAAATAATTCAATTACAAAATTAGCCAAATCGGTCCAGCCGTTGTCGAGTTTTAGCGAGACTAACGAACAGCAATATATATAGATATAGATAGATTACGAACTTACATTTGCAGAAGAAGAATAATAGACCTTGACGTGTGTCATGTATATCGATGTATGGGAGAATATTTTTTCAACTGCAAACCTAACTTTGTCCTTTATATCGATTGTCATACTCGTTGATGTATGTAGGGTGTTGGAACCCTCAGTGCGCGAGTCCCACTCACACTTGGCCGGTTTTTTTGAATTTGTCTCAATAATTTTTAAGTCGAAAGCTAAAGTGGTCGTAGCTCAGGCTTGTGTGGTTGGATCGATCACGCAGGTTAACTGACCTGACGCACGGTCATAACCTGATGGGTTTGACCGTTAGTTGCATTTTTCTCGAACGTTTTCGTGCTTCGCAAGGCACTTTAAGCCGTTGGTGCCGGTTGCTATCAGTAGATGACAGTCGTTAGTGCCTTGTCAGATGCCCCATAGGCTTGAAAAACTTCTGAATGGCCATAAGCCTTACAAACTCCACCAACCCAGACTTGGCCCCCGCGTGTGGAGTATGGCCTTAGCTTTCCGAGTTTGGAAAGTTGCCCCAGTAGTGGGGACGTTTACGAGTTCTTAACCAACTTTTAAGTCTGTCTCTTTGATACTATTCTATGCTAAAAAAGATAAAGTAGGATTATAGTCATTTTGTCCAAGTCATGTGACTTTAATTCAATTCTCTCGGGATAATTTGTCTGAAGATAGTCGCAATCATCTGAAATGTTGTTGCTCTAAATGTTGGGAAAAGATTGAGCTGTTATCACCAATCAAAAACAGCGGAAAGCCCTGCTCTAAATGTTGGGAAAAGACTATGCTGTTATAACTAATCAGAAGCAGCGGAAGCCCTTCTCTAAATGTTGGGAAAAGACTGAGCTGTTTTCATCAATCATAAGCAGCGGAAGCCCTGCTGCTTCTGATTGCTGCTGAGTGTTGGGAAAAGACTGAGCTGTTATCACCAATCAGAAGCAGCGAAAGCCCTGCTCTAAATGTTGGGAAAAGACTGAGATGTTATCACCAATCAGAAGCAGCGGAAGCCCTGCTGCTTCTGATTGCTGCTGAATGTTGGGAAAAGACTGAGCTGTTATCACCAATCAGAAGCAGCGAAAGCCCTGCTCTAAATGTTGGGAAAATACTGAGCTGTTATCACCAATCAGAAGCAGCTGAAGCCCTGCTGCTTCTGATTGCTTCTGAATGTTGGGAAAAGACTGAGCTGTTATCACCAATCAGAAGCAGCGGAAGCCCTGCTCTAAATGTTGGGAAAATACTGAGCTGTTATCACCAATCAGAAGCAGCGGAAGCCCTGCTGCTTCTGATTGCTGCTGAATGTTGGGAAAAGACTGAGCTGTTATCACCAATCAGAAGCAGCGAAAGCCGTGTTCTAAATGTCGGAAAAATACTGTGCTGTTATTACTAATCAGAAGCAGCGGAAGTCCTGCTCTAAATGTTGGGAAAAGACTGAGCTGTTATCACCAATCAGAAGCAGCGGAAGCCCTGCTGCTTCTGATTGTTGCTGAATGTTGGGAAAAGACTGAGCTGTTATCACCAATCCTAAATGTTGGGAAAAGACTGAGCTGTAATCACCAACCAGAAGCAGCAGAAGCCCTTCTCTAAAGGTTAGGAAAAGACTGAACTGTAATCACCAATCAGAAGCAGCGGAAGCCCTGCTCTAAATTTTGGGGAAAGACGGAAGACCCACCATTTGGAAAGTGGCAATCAGAAGATATGTACTTATAGTCGCCATGACCGAAATCGGTCGCATAGATCATCATCATCATCACTTGTAGTCATATGTATGCAACACAAAGTAACACTAGAAGCATCTGATCTTAAAGGCACCAGAAGAAGTTGCTAGCTAATCAGACTGCTTGGCATGTTATTATGATAATCGTGGTGATGATATTCATCATATTATCAGACAAAATACATCCCGATATAGGTCTCTCCCAAGTGGGGATTTTGCCGTAATCGCCACGCCTGGCAGGCTGGCGATCGAAGTGTGCAGTGTGGTGGCACAGTAGGTACGCGGCAACGACGCTGCTGCCCATCCTCCGGTTTTTGATCCCTAAGTCGCCTCTTACGACACCAGAAGAAGGATTGAAGATAGAACTCGAAAGTAGTATATTGCTCCCAGGGTGTGTGTGTGGGGGGGGGGGGGGAGGTGTGTTGCAGTAATCGCGACGCTTACCGGGCGGGTTTGCAATCTCATTGTGCAGTGTGGTAGCACAGTAGATACGCGAGAGGGACGCTGCTGCACACCCTCCGGTTTGATCTCTTAGTAGCTTCTAGCTAGAAGAAGGATTTCAGGTGGAACTCTAAAGTAGGATATTGCTCCCAAGAGGGAAAGGGGCTGGTTTGCAGTAATCACTACGCTTGGCAGGCGGGACAGCGATCTCATTGTGCAGTGTAGTGGAACATTAGGTACGCAGAAAGGACGCTGCTGCCCACCCTCCGGTTTTTGATCTCTTAGTCGCCTCTAGAAGAAGGATTTAGGGCGGAACTCTATGGTAGGATATTGGTCCCAAGGGAGAGGGGGCTGGTTTGCAGTAATCGCGACGCTTGGCAGGTGGGTCAGAGATCTCAGTGTGCAGTGTGATGGCACAATTGGTACGCGGAAAGAACTCTGCTGCCCACCCTCCGGTTTTTGATCTCTTAGTCAACTCTAGAAGAATGATTTAAGGTGGAACTCTAAAGTAGGATATTGCTCCCAAGAGGGAGGGGGGTGGTTTGCAGTAATCGCTACGCTTGGCAGGTGGGTCAGGGATCTCAGTGTGCAGTGTGTTGACTCTGCTGCCTATCCTCCGGTTTTTGATGCCTTATTCGCCTTTTTCGACACCAGAAGAAAGGATGAAACTTTAAAGTAGGATGTTGTTTTTCTAACTTCTAGGGTGGAGCTTCGTCGCGAAGGCGCGAAAATCACAGTTGGACGTCTGCACTTCGCTGAAACCACAAATAACAACATGAGGAAAAAAGGCCGACCTAATCCGGACCAGAGGCACTTCCAGCTGGTGGTAGCTCTTCGTGCCCACGTGCCTCATGCTGAGCTGTTGATAGCAGCTCATGCTAGCGACAGGATTATTGTCAGAGTAAGTGCCTTCTTACTTTTGCAGTAATTTTTATCTTTTTCTTTTTGTCTATTGTTTCAATCAAATCATAAGATACGTACTTCTCAGCCCGGCTTTTTAAAATTTGGAATCAAGCATTTACTTCTACTATTTATTGTTACATAGATCTGGTAATTTGCTTATTAATCCACAATTGATATGCCCTTGACATCATCTCACCTGATGGTAAGTGACGATAATGCCGAAGATGGAAGCGGGCTTACCAATAGTCCCCAACGTAATGGGGAACTGGCTATCTTATCTTCAAGCCGGAACATATCAATGTTGTTGTCATTGATGTTTGGCGGCAGACTTTGATAAGATAGTGGTAGCTAGCCAGGCGGGCTTAGACACTACCCTTCCACCAACCAAACCGAGCCTTACATAGTTAGAATCCGCTGGGAATCGAACCCGCGACCTCTTGATGTGAGCTAATGGACTAAACCATTACGCTACGGAGGTGGTTACTTAAAAACTATACTTACTATTCTAAAAGATAGATAGAAATATTTTACAACCTGGCCTCTTATGTTGTGCAGGCATCGAACCCGGGACAGTTCGAGTCTGACTGTACGGAGGGCTGGTGGCAGCGTGGCGTCTCCGAGAACAGTGTCCACTACAATGGACGGGTTGGCATCAATACAGACCGCCCTGATGAAGCATGCGTCATTAATGGTGAGTTGAGGACAACAAAAAGTACACACCTGACAAAAGACATATATGACATAAGACATTTATTGATTCCTTGTCACCAAACACATACATAATATTGGGAATAAATTAAATTAAAAAAAATGAGAGGAGAAAAATAACAGTACCTAATATTACAAGTAGAGAAAAAACTATCAAAGGATGATGTGTGTGTGTGTGTGTGTGTTTGTGTGTGTGTGTGGTGTAAGAATCACGGACCGCGCTCAGCATATACTGCGTGCGGCTTATGCTGCAACACAGCGCTGGTTTTCAGCGTGGCCCAGGGCCAATATTATATTTATGATATACATAACGTGACCATTTATTTTTTTCCTGAGAGCGGGACACCAGCAGAATGATGTAAAAAATTTTTTTTATATATTTTACTAGCGTTCATTAGAAAATGGATAACTGGGCCCGCGTGGTCGACTAAGACCCGATCGCCCCAATTAAGGGTGGGCTTGAGCCCCCTTGGTGGGGACGTATAATATGAGCTGATATGATGAACACTGAATAATATGATGATGGTTTCTTTTAGTAGATATCATGTACATTTTTGTTGAGTTACAAGCCTCAGTCACATGACTTCTAAATTCTAATGTCTAAGCAGTTGTTTGCGAGTGCAAAAATTATAGGTATATACATAAATTAATTTATCGTTTGGTCTGTTTGCGAAAGCGGGACGATTTTGCCCTCGGTGGGGACAGCGGGACAAAGAGCCTGAAAGCGGGACTGTCCCGCCCAAAACGGGACGTATGGTCACGTTAGATATACATATAGTATGATTTTGTAAACCTGCTCATATGTCTCACTTACTATTCTATACAGCACACTCTTGTGACAAAACAGCTCACTATGACAAAAAAAACACTTTGGTTAAAAACCTAGATAGTTACAAATTAATGACAAAAAAACCAAATGTGGCCTGCAAAAGAACAGGATGCATGGAAAAGTTGAGTCAACATCATAGCGTTTTTTTTTTTTCAAGAAAAGTGTAGAACTATTGAACACACCTTTTGACAAAAAAAACTAATTTACTCAAAAAAGTGGCCCCCCATGTTTGAAATTCATTTATTTACGTTACACGTCCGTCTTTGGATCACTGACTTATACAGGGTGTAACAAAATTTGGTGTAGGTCCTGTTAACTGGGGCTTCTACTCATGATACTGAACAACTTTTGTTTTACGACTTTTCTGAAATCGCAAAAATAAATGTTTACTCTTCATACAAATTGATCAGCTGATCGACCAATTTTGTGCATTTTAGTATGGAGGGTCCAATTTTTTTTTGAGAATTGACTATGGGTTCCTTGGGGAAAGTTGTTCAGTATAATGAGTAGAACCCCCAGTTAATGCGTCCTACACAATTTTTTTTACACCCTGTATATTGTGTACCAAATTCAACTCAATCGGTTCAGCAGTTTCGGAGCAAATTGCCTGTGACAGACGAACGGACGGACAGACAGACACACGAGTGATCCTATAATGGCTCCGTTTTTACCTTTTAAGTTATAAAAGCACACTTCTTAAAAAAATAACTCAACTGTTCACAGAAAGCACATCTTTAACAAGAAGCTCTTTATAGTGAACTAGTCACAGAGACAGTATCAATTATAAATAGAGTATAAAAAAACTAAAAAACACGCTTTTGAAGTACATCAGGCTAAAAAGTAAAAAAATAATTCTTAATATAAGTTGAAAATAATAATTAACAAATTACTAGTATTATTGTGAATAAAGACTTTGGATGGATGGATGCGCAAGCCGATAGATGCAGGCAACGCAGGACCGGTCGTCGTGGAAATCCTTGGGAGAGGCCTTTGTCCAGCAGTGGACGATTTTCGGCTGATATGATGATGATGATTGTGATATATTTTTCGTCTATCGAGCAACCCACACTTTTTCACAATAATACTAGTAATTTGTTAATGATTATTTTTAACTTATACCTAGGCTGTTTGATAAGTACCCGTTTACTAAATATATTAATATCACTGGCCGAAAATAAGTATACCACCTTTTTAAGTCATTTTTCAGAGGCGGGAAAAAGAAAAAAAAATGGCATTCTTTTGTTTTTTTTCTCATTTGACAGCGATTTAGTGAAAGCGTGAACTTAAAATTGTTAAAATGGAGAAAGAACAGTATCGGTCTGTAATTAGATTCTTGTTTTTGGAAGGAAAAACATGTGATGAAATAAAAGTAAGAATGCAAGCGGTTTACCATGAATGTGCTCCTTCTATGACAACCGTCAGATATTGGTATAACGAGTTTAAGCTGGGGAGAACAACCGTCTTTGATGGGGATCGCCCAGGCCGGCCAATTGAGGCGACTACAGACGATATGGTTAAGAAAATTGAAAATATCGTTTTAGCCGACCGCCGAATTAAACTTCAAGAAATCGGTGATGGTGTAAACGTTTCAATCGAGAGGGTACAACACATATTAGAAGAAAAATTGGGTATAAAGAAAGTATCGGCGAGGTGGGTGCCGCGTTTACTCACGGAGGAGCAAAAACGGAACCGACTGACTACTTCGGAGCAGTGTTTGGCCGTGTTCAAACGTAACCCGAAGGAGTTTCTGCGTCGTTTCGTAACCGTGGACGAAACGTGGGTTCACCACTACACCCCGGAAATGAAAGAGCAGTCGAAGCAGTGGATTTTACCGGGTGAACCTGCTCCAAAGAAAGCAAAAACCGTCCCATCGGCTGGAAAGGTCATGGCGACTGTTTTTTGGGATTCGCAGGGTATTATACATATTGACTACTTAGGAAAGGGGAAAACGATAACAGGGCAGTGCTATGCTAATTTATTGGATGAATTTGACGCCGTCTTAAAGGACAAACGACCACATTTAAAAAAGAAAAAAGTACTGTTTCATCACGACAACGCCCCGGCTCATTCGTCCAGAGTTGTGACGGCTAAATTAGCACAGTTACGCTACGAACTATTGCCTCACCCCCCGTATTCTCCAGATTTGGCCCCATGCGATTTCTTTTTGTTTCCCAACTTAAAAAAATGGCTCGGTGGTAAGCGATTTGGATCAAATGACGAAGTCATTGCCGCCACAGAGGCCTATTTTAATGACTTTCCAAAATCATACTTTTTGGATGGTTTATTGAAGCTTGAGTATAGGTGGAACAAGTGTATAGAGTTAAAAGGTGACTACGTAGAAAAATAAATGCATATATACAAAAAAAAATGATTTTTTTTGCCATAAACGGGTACTTATCAAACAGCCCTCGTATTAAGAATTATTTTTTACTTTTGAGTCTGATGTACTTCAAAAGCGTGTTTTTTTTTCGTTTTTCTAAACTCTATTTATTTTTTAGTTCAAACTTATGAAATTATTATATTGTCGCTGATTCTTGATAAGTCCACAAAGTTTAAATTAAATCTGTCCGTTTAAAGTGGGTCAATATCGAGTCCAAAGCCTGATAAAAAGAGGATTCCATCTTCCCTTATTAAAAAAAAATTAGCTACAATTGATAAGCCTTGGCATCATCTCATCTGATGGTAAGTGTCGATGATGCCAAAGACGGAAGCGGGCTTACCAAGATTCGCCAATGCAATAAAGATCTGACTATCTTATCTTCAAACCAGAACACATTGATGCTTGGACTTGGATAAGATGGTGGCAGCTAGCCAAGCGGGCTTAGAAAATGCCCTTCCACCAACCAAAGCGAGTCATAAAAAGGTTAGACTCCGCCGGGAATCGAACCTGCGACCTCCTGATGTGAAGCTAATGAACGTATCCATTTCGCCACGGAGGCGGTCAAACTTTTAATACTTTTATTCTTTCTTCAGGAAACCTTAAAGTTATGGGGCACATAGTCCATCCATCGGACGCAAGAGCTAAACACAATATCGAGGAGTTGGACACAGCACAGCAGCTGAAGAATGTCCAAAGCATCAGGGTTGTCAAGTGAGTATCTCAACTAGGGATGCATCGATCGATACGCCTTTTTGCCGATACCATAACGATTATTGTGAATAACATCAAAATTCTAGTGCAAACCTTAAAATTATTGTGCAAAGTATTAATCTTAAAGCTAAGGCCTTTTAAAGTGTATAATTTTGTGCTCTGCGGGCCCAGTTGACCACCAAGTGATTTTTAAAGTTCATTTGAATACATCACTTTAAGTTGTGAGCATGCGGTGATTTTGCTTGACTTTTGAACTAGCTAAAGATGTTAGAGATATTTCCCAGAAAGTTATAAAGGCCTATAAAAAAGACCACTCCCGACCCGAAACACTTTAGACTTCAACCAATTATTTCATCCTAGATTCAACTACGACCCGTCCTTCGCCGAGCACTCTGGCCTGCTCGGGTTCGACCCCGCCCGCCCCGCCCCGCAGTGCGACACGGGCGTCATCGCCCAGGAAGTGCGCACCGTCATCCCTGAAGCCGTGAAGGAAGCTGGTGACGTCACACTGCCTAATGGCGACACCATTCACAAGTTCTTGGTTGTCAATAAGGTAAACTGACACACATAAGCATCCATTAGCATCCATCAACATGCATCGGAATACTTGGCATCTTTCGGTATCTTATATCATATATAGGGTCTTAACAAAGGTATTATTTATTTATTTAACAGTTTATTACATAAAGACATATTTTACATAAAGACGATAACAAACAGGCCTAAAAGAAAGTCATACAAAGGGCATAACTTATTTCTAATAAAAAAACTTTGCACTTTTTTAACTGGAGCTTGTACTCATGAAACTGAACAACTTACCCCAAGAAACACATGGTCAATTCGCAATTATTATTTTTTAATTAAATTATCCAACTGCTTAGAATACAACTACCAGATATCCGCGTCTATGATCAGCTGAGGCCACGCGAGTTCAATGACCGCACGGGCACGCACTTTAGTGCGCCGCATGACGATTATGTACCTATTCTGGCGTATTCCGCGCAATGTAATAATTTTAATTTTTAAAAACAAATGCTAATTGACCATGGGTTCCCTGGGGAAAGTTGTTCAGTTTTATGAGTAGAAGTTCCAGTTAAAAAAGTGCATATCTTTGTTAAGATCCTGCATAAAATAACAGGATTCGTTCAAAACAAACTTCAAGAAATGTCCGGGTAGTTGTTTGACAGATTAGATAATAACTATTTATGATCTTTTATTATCTAAGTCTTGCTGCCAAACATCAATGTTAACAACATTAATGTGTTCCGGCTTGAAGATAAGATAACCAGCTCTCTCATTGTTGTTGTGACGATGATGCCGAAAATATAATCGGGCTTACCAAGCTTCCTGGAAAACCCGATTATATCTTAAGCATCATCGTCACTTACCATAAGGTGAGATGATGCCAAGGTCTTACCAATAGTGGATTTAAAACACTTTATCTAAATTCATTGAGAAATTAACATCATCGACACTTCACATCTTATCACCCAGAGTAGGTATAAAAGGGTAGGCCTTTTGTTCATCAATATCGTGGTTCAAGAATCATGATCCCAACTTTTTGTTCCAGGATCGGATCTTCATGGAGAACCTTGGCGCTGTGAAGGAGCTCTGTAAAGTAACTGGCCACCTGGAATCTCGTATTGACCAGCTGGAGAGAATCAACAAGAAACTCTGCAAGATCACTGTGTTGAGACGAAGGGACAGCTCAAGGTCCAGTGCTAGCGAAGGTATATCATCATCTTCTCATGATTTCAGCAGGAAGGTGTCCACAGTTAAATTTATGCCTCCCCATTCACCACCAATAAGTGTGATCATGAGCCAAATGTATCCAACCCAACGGCTACAAGATTCACTGAATCATCAGTCCAATTACAGGTGTAAAAAAACGAGTGAAATTTCTAGGGTTCTATTCAGCAGCGAGTACGAGTACTTAAGAAAAATATTTTTAAAAACTATTTTTTTTAATATCTTAGAAAATTTGTAAATTTGACGATACCGTAGTTCCGCGTATTCTCAGTTTATTAATGCCTACCGGGTCAATGAATGGTAGGCCATTCTCCTGTTTGATTACATTACGATGACAATTTGTATGAAAAGTATTTTAAGATGGATGTTTAAAATATTTTTTCCGTCATCATATCAGCTCATATACGTCCCCATCGAGGGGCTTGAGCCTATCCTGAATAAGGGCGATACAAATTTAACTCCTTAAAATACTACTCGTGATTTTTAACACCCTGTAACACAGCTGGAATTCCTCTCTGAATTCAGAAAGCCCGGATTGGCGTATAGACCTTCCCTTATTTTTCACTTTTTCTAATTTTTAGTATTTGTTGTTATAGCGGTAACAGAAATACATCATCTGTGAAAATTTCAACTGTCTAGCTATCACGGTTCATGAAATACAGCCTGGTGACATACGGACCGACAGACAGACAGACAGACAGACGGACGGACAGCGAAGTATTAGTAATAGGGTCCCGTTTTTACCATTTGGGTACGGAACCCTTAAAAAGAATAACCATTTTCGACTTTACACAAAGATGACGTGTTACGAAAGTGTCAAGTATGAAAACGAGACCAGTTAAAAAGATGACGAGTTACGAAAGTGTCAATTGTGAAAACGAGACCAGTTAAAAAGATGACGAGTTACGAAAGTGTCAATTGTGAAAACGAGACCAGTTAAAAAGATGACGAGTTACGAAAGTGTCAAGTGTGAAAACGAGACCAGTTAAAAAGATGACGATTTACGAAAGTGTCAAGTGTGAAAACGAGACCAGTTAAAAAGATGACGAGTTACGAAAGTATCAAGTTTGAAAACGAGACCAGTTAAAAAGGAGACGAGTTAAGAAAGTGACAATTTAGAAAAAGGTCAGGTAAAAAATTACAAAATCGAACTGAGCGCATAGCGTTTGTCAAAGATAACTATAATATTACTGTTTCGTTTTAGCAATGAATTTTATAATTATCAAGATAATTTCTGGTAGAAATGGCTCTCAGCGATAAGACCGCCTAGATTGTACGTCTCTTAGTTGTTAATTAAGTTTTGTTCATGTATTTGTTTTTTATGATGTACAATAAGGAGTTATTTGAATTTGATAATTATCACTTCAAACCCTGTGTTTTGCTAATAAAGTTTTCTTTTCAGATTCCCGCATCTCAGTCATATCAAACTCGTCCAAATCTCTCTACAGCGACGGGAACATATCCATTGACCAAATCCGCGACATTGCCCGAAACATTCGCAAGCACGAGTGTTGCCAGAAACTGAGCCACAACTCGCCCAAATACACACGGAAACAGTGCAAAAACTGCCACGGCACATCCAAATTGGGGAAATACTACAACTACAACAAAACATCTATACGACACGGTTCTAAATCTGACAAAGACAATGACGCATCTATCACATATCCAACTTATACTGAAGGGGACACGAATCCTATACAAAATGTGCCTGATAATTCTACGGTTTCGAAGGAGAAAGACACGAATATATGGCTGAGAGATGATTTTGGATACCGGAGCGGGAAGCTACCTTTTTGCTGCAAGAGACAGGATAGATATAGCGACGCTAGCAGCGAGTTGATATCGAACAAGTTTCTGCAGATTGTCATTACTATATTGATTTTTATCATGGCCGTTTGGTAAGTCCATTTGATTATTTTTATAGATAGGAACTTGACAACAACATTTATTCAATCCAGAAACAATGTCAATTGTGTAGGAAATATTAAAGTAGGTAATACATTATAATAAGTGCTAAAAATTAAACATAACTTAAATAATAATAATTAAAAGTAATAAAGTAAGCAATAATTTTAATATCTAATCTTATCTCATTCCAAATATTCCAATAATTAACTGTCAATGCTTAAAATTTATTTGTCATAAAATCATCTAAACTATAGAAACATCCCTATAACAAGAAACGCCTTAATTTTGGTTTAAAAATTTGTATATGTATAATAGATTTCATGTCAATAGGGAGATTGTTAAACAGTTTCACTGCTTGAAACCTAACACTATGCTGTACAACTCTCAGTGTAGGCACTAGTTTGTGCTGAAGATCCTTTCTACGTGTCTCAAGACGCTTCATTCTATCTTCAGGTGTCTCAAACTTGTCTAGATTTTTTATTAGGTCAGTTAACAATATGAGTATATATAAGCTAGGTGCAGTCAAAATTTGCAGATTTTTAAAGTGATCTCTGCATGATTCCCATGGTGGAATTCGCATAATACTCCTTATGGCTCTTTTTTGTAATACGAAAGCTTTATTCATATTATAGTTAAAGCTTCCACCCCAAAATTTTATACTATATCTTAAGTGTGACTCAACAAGTGCATAATAAACTGAATTTAGTTGTTCAATAGTAATCACTTCCCGTAAACTTCTGAGTGCATAACAGGCTGAACTTATTTTACCCTCTATTTTTCCTAATTCACATTTCCAATTAAGGTTTGCATCAACATGAATACCTAAAAACTTAACTGAATCAACTAACTCTATTTTGTTGTTGTCAAGCCTAATATCTAGAGTCTCTTTATTTTTGGCAGTCGTCCTAAATAATACAACATTTGTTTTTAACAAATTAAGTGTAAGGTTATTCATATGAAACCAATAATTAAAAGCTGAGAGTACTTTATTCGTCTTTACTGTCAGCTGTTCAGAGTTTGAGGCAGAAATAATCGCGTTCGTGTCATCAGCAAACATAATCAATTTAACATCCTGAAAGGTGCAGTTTATATAGTCATATAAGTCATTTGTATATATATTAAACAAAATTGGGCCTAACACAGAACCTTGAGGTACTCCCCGCTTGATTTTAGTAAACCTACTTCTGTAAGTCTGAACCTGTCCATTATCAACATTCTTCAACTCTACAAACTGGCATCTGTTCTCTAAATATGATTCGAATAACTTTAAGATTTTTCCTTTTATGCCGTAGTGCGCAAGTTTAATTAGCAGAATTCTATGGTCTACCATGTCAAAAGCAGATGTCAAGTCCAGGAACAATCCAGTTACCTTCTTTTTCTCATTCAAACAGAGTAAAACATCATCTAAAAGCGTATCAATTGCCTCTCCTGTTCCTAAGCCTTTTTGATATCCATATTGCCTATTACTTATCACTAAATTTGTGGTTAAGTATTCAACTAAGCGTATTTTAATTAGTTTTTCAAAAACTTTTGACAAGACAGGCAATAAGGATATCGGTCTGTAATTTTTGCCATTATTTTTTTCTCCTTTCTTATAGACTGGTGTTATTTTGGCTATTTTGAGTTGTTCTGCCGTTCTTCGGCCGTTTCTTCGAGTATATCACTAGTGTAAACAAAAACACCGGTCAATTGACTCCGACGAGTTCAGTAGCATCTTACAAGATAAAATAAATATAAAACCCGACTGCAAATCAACCCCTATTTTCTTGGCCAGTCAGTAAAATGTATCCTATGTCACTCACAGGATTAAGACGAATCTAACGACACCTCGCGCTCCAAAATTAAGATGAATCTAACGACATCTCGCACTTCAAAATTAAGATGAATCTAACAACAACTCGCACTCCAAAATTAAGATGAATTTAACAACAACTCGCACTCCAAAATTAAGATGAATTTAACGACACCTCGGACTTCAAAATTAAGATGAATCTAACGACACCTCGGACTTCAAAATTAAGATGAATCTAACAACAACTCGCACTCCAAAATTAAGACTAATCTAACAACACCTCGCACTCCACAATTAAGACGAATCTAACAACACCTCGCACTCCACAATTAAGACGAATCTAACGACACCTCGCACTCCACAATTAAGACGAATCTAACGACACCTCGCACTCCAAAATTAAGAAGAATCTAACAACACCTCGCACTCCACAATTAAGACGAATCTAACAACAACTCGCACTCCAAAATTAAGACGAATCTAACGACACCTCGCACTCCACAATTAAGACGAATCTAACGACACCTCGCACTCCACAATTAAGACGAATCTAACGACACCTCGCACTCCACAATTAAGACGAATCTAACGACACCTCGCACTCCAAAATTAAGACGAATCTAACGACACCTCGGACTCCAAAATTAAGACGAATCTAACGACACCTCGCACTCCACAATTAAGACGAATCTAACGACACCTCGCACTCTAAAATTAAGACGAATCTAACGACACCTCGCACTCCACAATTAAGACGCATCTAACGACACCTCGCACTCCACAATTAAGACGAATCTAACAACACCTCGCACTCCACAATTAAGACTAATCTAACGACACCTCGCACTCCAAAATTAAGACGAATCTAACGACACCTCGCACTCCAAAATTAAGACGAATCTAACAACACCTCGCACTCCAAAATTAAGACGAATCGAACGACACCTCGCACTTCAAAATTAAGACGAATCTAACGACACCTCGCACTCCAAAATTAAGACGAATCTAACAACACCTCGCACTCCAAAATTAAGACGAATCTAACGACACCTCGCACTCCAAAATTAAGACGAATCTAACGACACCTCGCACTCCAAAATTAAGACGAATCTAACGACACCTCGCACTCCAAAATTAAGACGAATCGAACGACACCTCGCACTCCAAAATTAAGACGAATCTAACAACACCTCGCACTCCAAAATCCATCAGAACGTGCCATTGGATATACATTTACGAGTCCCTGCTGTCCAAAAGAGAAGTGTAATGTTTTTATGCAGTCGTGTTTTTACTTTTGTTTGTTTTTTAATTAAATTTATTATTATTTGAGTTTGCGTGTACCATCCTCGACTACATCGTCACTTACCATCAGGTGAAATATAGTCAAACGCACTTAAATTTTTAATAAAAAAAAAACTTTAATATGAAATTTTGATCATTTTCCTTCCGGCTTATTTTTAATCTGAATTTGGGAAAACATAATGTCACATTGTTGTAATAGGCTGCTCCCGGAGTTTCCCTATGCATTTGAATAATAAATGACGAGATCCCTTAGGGCGAGGTATTGATTGGAAGAGTGTCTGTGCCTCCGTCTTTTTCTTTACGTGTAAAGAGTAAAGAAAATAACCACAACTTTTCACTATTTCAATGGTTTTTCGTTTCAATCAAAAACTACAATGAAAGTTTAAAAAAAGTAACATAACTCACTTTGTATTATCTTATCAAATATTTTTATATATGTTTTAAAATTCATACTTAAAAATATTTGCCATAACTAGAGTTGAATGTTACGGTGTAGACTAGTGTCATAACTAGAGTTGAAGGTTTCTAATAGCTTTAAAGGAATACATCAGAAATAAGGGAATTTTTTTTCAACCTTGGGTTTTATATCGTTTAGGAAAAATTGACGTAAAAATAACGCTAATCTGTAATATCACCGCCTTAAGAGAACCAAGGTAACCGACATACCTCACAGAATCGCAAAACTTATGCGGCAGTGAACGGGGCACATAGCTCGAAGAACAGATGGCCATTGGGGCAGTAAAGTTCTCCAGTGTCGACTGCGCCCCGGAAGACGTAGTGTGGGCGAGCCTCCAACTCGGTGGACCGATGACCTGGTGAAGGTCGCGGGAAGCCGCTGGATGCCGGCAGCGCAGGAGCGGTCGTCATGGAAATTCTTGGGGAGGCCTTTGTCCAGCAGTGGAACTCTTTCGGCTTATATGCTGGTGATGATAATACCAATCTAGGATCATCCCGGGGGGGGGGGTGAGGTCGAATCTAGAGAGCGGCAGGGAGTAGCCATACTGTACGTTAGTATTAATATGTATACTCTGCCTTTCGCTCCACAGCCTGGTGGTGATGTCAGCACTCTATTTCCGCGAGCACCAGGAGCTGCTTTCCATGAAAGAAGTCAGGCTGCAGCAACGGCTCTCATCCTACCAGTCCCAGCAGCCTTACGCCAAGTTCAGCACCAACACTGGCCAGACGCATCGCAACGATCACAATTATATACAGGTAATAAAAAAATCAGGGGTAGGAGTAGAGGTTTGCTGGTTTATTTGTGAATTCGATGATCGTTGGGGAATATTGGTAATTCCGCTTCCATTTTCTTGGGCATCGTCGTCCCTAAATGTTATTATTATTAATCTATAAGATTCCACCACTAGATGACTAGAATAACACATTAATAACTAACTTATAAATAAACACTTAGAAATGACTACGTAATTAATATATAATTATATTACTATATAATACTTCAAATTCAATTTAATATATTTATTCAAAATAGGCGCAAATTACACTTTTTCTGATAGTCATAAAATAATAATAACAATGTCATTTCTGGAGAATCAAGATATAAAAACAACGTCAAAATTCAATCCTTGATATAAACCAGATTATGTCATTAGAACATGAAAACAATATGACACGAAAAGTTATACATAAAAATCATTGAATGACATTAATGCCATTGGCAAGAGTAGGCCAGTTCACACGGACAGCAGCCGATCACGAGTATAATAAGTCGGCCATCGCTCCCATCAACCATATTAGAGGGAAAAGACGACCCGGCTCCCGATGCGCCACCATCCCGATGTAGAAATTCCATAACACTGTATATTAACCAATTAATCAGGATTATTATTTATGAAATTTAATTTAAATCTTTAAATGTTTGAAATTGTAATGTTTTTTCTTTTACAGAATCTCAAACCATCGCAACATCCAACCGCTAAGAAGGTCGTCAAAGGTAATTTAATATTACTGTCTAACATCCCGACTAACCAAAATTTTTATTTTTAATCTGGATTGGTGGAGTAGTTCATAAATCATATAAAAAATACATAAGATTGAGGGCTGGCCCAAGCAAAAACACTATGACTCATTGTTTCCTCGATAAAAAATAATCACGATGTTACCTCTAAAATTACACTCATATGTACATCACACAATCAAATACCATCGAGATTACGACCGAGGAATACCTATTATATTATTATTTCGGTTTGGTTTTCATTTTTGCATTTGGGCATTTTCTAAGCCTGCTGGCTAGCTAGCACAATCGTATCCAATTCTTGCCGCCAAGCATCAATGCTAACAACATTGGTGTATTCCAGCTTGAAAATAGGATAGCAAGTTCCCCATTGCGTTGGGGAATATTAGTAAGCCCGTTTCCATCGCTTTTCTCAGGCGTAACGCGACAATGACGTCACATTCTTTTTCGTGTATGCAGTCCGTGTTCATAAATTCTAGTTTGTGGATGAATCACGTTATACTTTGTTTTTAAAAAGATTAGCAAATTTTAAGATTACTATGAAAACCTTAGATCACTATTAAGTAGTGACAACACATTTTTTTTAATGTATAATCTATCCACGATCTAGGGTTTCGTGACTTGCTTATATGTCTAAATTTTCATTAAAATCGGCCCACCAAATCTCAAGAATTAGTAATTTTAAGTTTGTACGGGAAAAAAAATTGTGAACACACTCATAACGATGACGTTTTATTTTCAAGCGACTTCCAAAAAGGCGGAGGTTCTCAATTCGAATATGTTTTTTTTTTTATGTGTGACCTCAGAACTTTTGACTGGGTGAACCGATTTTTATGATTCTTTCTTTATTTAAAAGCTAGAGCCCGTGTGGTTCCATATACATTTTATCAAAATCGGTTTAGTACTTAATTAGGAAATTAACAAAAACCAAAAATCAAAATGCAAAAATGTACTTATTTTTTGCGATGGAAGTCGGTTTTTTAACGACACAATTTTTTTTTTCTCAACACAATAACTGCAAACTTTTTCTACTTGTTTTATTTATTACAGAAAAAGGTACACATAAGACGACAGCAGAATTCACCACGACAACGCCTATCGAAAACCCGCACAGTGCCACTACCATCCACGCATCGCGGAATTACGTCAAAAATGTGCTCAGTAAGTATACATACAGGGTGTTTCAATAAATGATACAGTCACGCTGTATCTACATATACCTTTTTCCGCGTAGCTTTCACTGTGGCGTACACAAATCAACATATTTAGATTTATTTATTAGACTTAAAACTACAACAGTGAACGTTACGATAGCGATCAATTCAATTAAATTAAAATATTTCAACTTACAAAATATTAAACTCATATGCGCTATTCCTACGAATTAGCTTTAAGAAATTTTATTGTGGTGTACTATCATCATCATATCAGCCGAAGGACGTCAACTGCTGGACATAGGCCTCCCCCAAGGATCTCCACGACGACCGGTTCTGCGCTGCCCGCATCCAGTGGTTTCCCGCGACCTTCACCAGGTCATCGGTCCACCGAGTCGGCGGCCTGCCTACACTACGTTTTCCGGTGCGTGGTCGCCACTCGACTGTACTACTGTTGTACTACTGTAGTACTGGTGTACTATAAGTGTAAATAAATAAAAAAATGCTTTGTGTAGGAAAACATTATTAAAAATATTTACTCAATAATGCTTGTAATTTGGTCATTACTTTGACAACCTTCTATTAGCAAAGTCGACCTTGCCAATAGGAAAATGGGATCGCAAATTTAATTGCGATCCTAGGACCGCAATTTCCTGTAGAAAGAGATATTATTCGCAATAAGGCTGTATCTATCTCACCAGAAAGGAGGTCGCGTAAGCATAACAAGCATCATTTACCTAATTAAAAAACCGTGCGGTGATGAAAAAGTTATCTTACAACCAAACTCCGCGCTAGGATTATCACAAACTATTAGTAATGTAAACCCTGGAAAAACGGTCCTGAAATTTAATGACTGTTCTTTTAGTACCTATTGCTCTTTTAATTAAATTATATTCATATCTAAACTGAATTGGCTTTATTTAAATTACTCGCATTTTTGAGTAAAGCTCTACAGGTGTAAAAAAAATTGTGTAGGTACCGTTAACTAGGAGTTTTCACACTGAACAACTTTCTCCAAGGAGACCATAGTTAATTCTGGAAAAAAAAAATAAACCCTCCATACTAAAATGCACAAAATCGGGCTATCAGCTGATCGATTAGTATGAAGAGTAAAAAAAATGTTTACGTTTTCAGCAAAGTCGTAGAACAAAAATTGTTCAGTATGATAAGTAGGAGCCCCGTTAACGAGACCTGCACCAGTTTTGTTACATTCTGTATACAAGCCTTGGTCCGTAATGACTGCACTGCTGGCCACAGCTTCGTTCGAGCTTAGCTACGCTGTGCTTTCGGCCATTATTAACGTGGCTCGCTAGTCGCAACGCAGTCATTACAGACGATTATTATAGTACCAATCCTAAAGTAAATAAAACAACTTCTTTTCACTTTTCATTATTCTATTGTTTTAACAACAGATATCGAACAAACATCAGCGGCTCCGCGCTTGGAGAAACCCATAGAAATATCTAGGACAGCTGAGGTAACTATTATCAGTTTATTTTACTTTTGTGTGTGGGTGTGTACGTGGATGCGTGTATGTGCGTACGTGGTGTATGTGTGGGTGGGTGTGTGGTATGGGTTGGTTGGATGGGTTAAGTGTGTGTGTGTGTGTGTCTCGCTAAAAATGCGTGCGTGTGTATGAGCGTTTGTATGTGTGTGTGTGCTTGTACCCATTTGTGTGCGTATTTGTATGTCTATGAGTGAGTGGGTAGGTGTGTGGTATGGATTGTGTGTGTAATTTGTGTGTATGATTGGGTTGGTTGATTGGGTTTTGTGGGTGGGTGGGTGTGTGTGTGTGTATGTGTGTGTCGCTTAGTTAAAGTGACCTTAAATTTTCAGGTATTCGGGGTTGGCGGATGCACGTTTAATGTGAACACTGACAATGAATTAGATGCTGAATGTCAGGTAAGGATTTTTTTTTAAAAAAACCTACTTACTTTAAAAGAAGATTCTTCGTTAAAAGTAGAAAATTTAAACAGTGAACTGTTTTTTTTTACGCTGCTATAAAAGGACAAACTTCGGGCACTGAGGTGGATAAAAGAGTTCTTGGTAAGACACAATAAGTATGGTAGCTACAAATACTACATAAACATCATCAAATCAGCCAAAAAACGTCCACTGCTGGACAAAGGCCGCCCCCCAAGGATTTCCACGACGACCGGTCCTG
The DNA here is from genome assembly GCA_947284805.1 of Coleophora flavipennella. Classification (NCBI taxonomy): domain Eukaryota; kingdom Metazoa; phylum Arthropoda; class Insecta; order Lepidoptera; family Coleophoridae; genus Coleophora; species Coleophora flavipennella. The sequence goes on from OX369253.1 coordinate 6,087,488, forward strand.
CGCTGCCCGCATCCATCGGCTTCCCGTGATCTTCACCAGGTCGTCGGGCAAATATTACACGATGAATTAAATTTTAAAGTCTCAAAAAATAATATTTTTTGAAGTTCGTAGTTTATTTTGGAAAAAACTTAATGTAAACTTTATGTTTTGATGTGTTTTTTTTTATATATCTTGTGTGTATGTGTGTGTTTTTGTGTCAAATAATAATTTGTCTTTTATCCAAACTTTTCTGAAGGGTTTCTCCTTGTAATTTAAAAAAACCATTAGGCTCCGACCATTACTTACCTTATGTGTTTTGGCAATATTTTGACACGCCCCCCCCCCCCCCCCCCCAACCTTCCCCCCACCCCACCCTCCGTTTGACTAACCCTTTCCCCAAAATACAAAAAGAAACAAAACCACGGGGTTTTTTTTTAATACAAAGTATTCCTTGAAGCCGGTTGTCGCGGCTGGCCGGGGAAGTCGTCGCCCCGCAACGGCCAGTCAAGGTCACACGGTGCATGCATGATAAAATACACGTGATATCCTCGATTCAACCCCCTCCCCCCTTGTGATATTTCGTGATTTTTTCCGAACCCCCTTCCCCTTCTTGAGCCTCACGTAATTAATCGAAGATCCCTAAGTTAGATAAGGCGGATTTTGGATCCCTTTGAAATGACATGAAATGAAATATTTTTGATTTGGAAGTCTGTTAGTTTTGCTTACAATATTCTAATAAGAAATTATTTCCCTAACAGTCTTCTTGTGGCCTGGAACCACCACAGACCTACGAAAACCAAGAGCCCTTAGAAAGGAACCCCGAGAAGGAATCGAATGAGACCTTCGTCAGACCCATAGAGCCGATGACAAGAGACAAGCTTCCAAACATACCAGCTATAATACCGGAGAAAAACGAGACCCTGAAAAAGGAGACCGAATACAAACTCCACGACGAAACCGTCGCTGAATCAAATCTTCTTGATTCGGCTAAGCAAAACGGGACGGAGATAGGCAGTGGGCGGCTAAAGAGGGAAGTGCGAAAGAGAAGGGAAACTAATGAGGCGCTGTTGAGGAGTAGCTCGGAGGAAATGACATTGAGTGACCAGTCTGATGAGCTTTCTCCCAAAGGTAAGATCACAAAAATTACCCTCTATTGCGACAGTCGGGTAATATAACCAAACAGTAGTTATGTACGTAGTAAGTCGTAAAAACAAATTTGTCAACACACAAAAGTTTAATTTCGAATATTAATAGATACCTATTTGTTTTATTCGAAATTAGATTTCAGGTTCATTCAAATCATAGGTAATAGTATTATTCAAATTTTTAGAACATTATCTGTTTCAGCGTCAGATCTAAAATAATCAGCTATATTTTATCTTATAAGATCTAAACTTTAGAGAGTAGAAAGAAAATTCCTGCGTTTCTTAGACTTTAAGACCCGTAAAACATCTCTTGACTACAACCATCGATGTCACCGTTACCATTATTTTTAATATAAAAAAATTTAAGTGCGTTTGACTGCAACTCACCTGATGGTAAGTGATGATGCAGTCGAGGATAGTACACGCAAACTCAAATAATGCCTATTCACTCTTGCGTTGAAGATCCCCAAACTATAGGAATCGGGAAACACTGACGCAGGCCAGGACCATATCTTGACTCTACATGTAAGACGTAATATCAGTTATCTTTCTAAATTAGCATCTGGCGCTATAAATTACCCTGAATTATTAGGAATAATTACTATGCGTACAATGACGCACCAACGAGTCGTCAGGGGGAGTATGCTCAGAAAAATCCAAAAATAAAAAATATTTTTTTTATTCAAATTTAACCCCCCCCCCCCCCCCCAAATGGCCCCCATGTTTAAAATTCATGTATTTAAGTTACACGTCCGTCCTTGGGTCACCGACTTACATATGTGTACCAAATTTTAACTCGATCGGTCCAGTAGTATCCGAGAACATTGGCTTTGACAGATAGACGGACAGACACACGAGTGATCCTATAATGGTTCCGTTTTTACTTTTTGGGGTAGGGGACCGTGAAAATAGCCAAGTGTGAGACGTACTCGCGCTCAGGGGTCTAAACTGAATGAAAACATGTTTTTCTGTCGCTCTTGTTGATATCTTTTGTTTGAAATGAATAGGTATCGTTGTTATACTTGTGTGGAGAGGTGTGGTGGTACGGAACCCTCGTTGCGCGTGCCCGACGCCGCACTTTACCGGTTCACTTTTATATTTTAGTGTCCTCTAGTGACCTCCGTGGCGTAATGGTTAGGTAAGTCCATTAGCTTTACAATAGGGTTCGATCCCCGGCGATAACCGCCTCCGTAGCTCAGAGGCAAAGTTCACTGGCTTTACACAGGAGGTCGCGGGTTTGATTCCGGCGGGGTCAACTTGTAAGACTCGGTTTGGTTGGTGGTAGGGCATTTGCTAAGCCCGCCTGGCTAGCTACCACCATCTTATCTAAGTCTTGCCGCCAAACATCAGTGTTAACAACATTGATGTGTTCCGGCTTGAAGATAAGATAGCCAGTACTCCATTGCATTGGGGAATCTTGGTAAGCCTGCTTCCATCTTCGACATCATCGTCACTAACCATCAGGTGAGATGATGCCAAGGGCTTACCAATTGTGAATAAAAAAAAATATTTTTATTGTGCTTGTGAATAATCGTTGCTTGCATTCTGTCTGAAAGGTACGACTCCATAAGTTTTAAGGTATTTCCACGTAACCCTTTATTATCAAGTTGGTTAAGAAAAGTTTTCGGAACAACACAGTCAAATGCCTTTGACAAGTCCATAAAGAGACCAACACATGTATTTATTCTGTACTTGTATTTTGTAATTTTTGTAATTGTACAATAAAGCATATTTGATGATTTATTGATTTTGTTATCCACTTCTGTCCAAATCTGCTGTAAGACTTTAGAAATAGCTAATGTAGTATTTTACTTAACTGAAAACCAAACTGATTTTTGTTTAATAAGTTATGTTTGTTAAAAAAGGACAGTAACCAGGTGTATATAACTTTTTCAAATATTTTGGTAAAATTGGACAAAAGGGCAATAGGTCTATAGTGATTCATGTCAAACTTAGAACCTCTTTTATGTAAAGGCTTTGTCAAAGCTTTTTTTAAGTCTTCCGAATAAATACCTGTCTCTCTCTAACGATAAATTGATGATGATTTCCAAGGGCCGCGCTATAAAATCAACACCATTTTTCATAATAAGCATAGGAATTCCATCATAGCCAGTACTTTTTTCTTAATAATATTCTAAGTCTTGCCGCCAAATATCAATGTTGATATCATTGGTGTGTTCCGGCATGAAGATAATATAGCCAGTTTCCCCATTGCGTTGGGGAATCTTGGTAAGCCCGCTTCCATCTTCGGCAACATCGTCACTTACCACCAGGTGAGATGTTGTCAAGGGTTTACCAATTGTGAATAAAAAAAAAATAAAAAAAAGAGTCTTAACTATGTAAGACTCGGTTTGGTTGGTGGAAGGGCCTATTCTAAACCCGCCTGGCTAGCTACCACTATCTTATCTAAGTCATGCCGCCAAACATCAGTGTTAACAAAATTAATGTGTTGCGGCCGATTCCCCATTGCGTTAGGGAATCTTGGTAAGCCCACTGCCATCTTTGGCATCATCGTCACTTACCATCAGGTGAGATGATGCCAAAGGCTCAGTTGCCAATTATGGATAAAAAAAGTATCATTGTAGTAACACTTTTCGGCTTAGAATTTGTTAATGTTTTGTTTCCTTGAGGCCTGTATTTTTTTATTGGGACAAAGACTTATTCTGAGGGAAATTCCCTGGAGCTGAAGATAAAAATACCAGTTATTTCCACAGAATGCGACACAGTATCCTTCGGCATAACGAGCAAGTCCGGTACCAACGCATCGATGTTCGTAGAGCGCGGGGTGTGCGCGCGCACCGTTCATAACTATACTTACACGGTGCCATTGTCACGCTGCGTGCATCGAAGGCATCTCGACTTGACCATCAGGTGAGCAAATGACATCATTCATTCATATCAGCCCATATACGTCCCCACGAAGGGGTCTGAGCTTATCAGCCCATATACGTCCCCACCAAGGGGTCTGAGCTTACTCTGAATTAGGGCTATCGGTCAACCACGCGGGCCTAGTGCGGGTTGGTCGACTTCACACACAAACTTTGAGTTTCTTCGCAGGCGTGTGCAGGTTTCCTCCCAAAGTTTTCCTGCACCGTAAGAGCGTCAGATAAACGTACATATGAAATCCAAGTTCAAATGAAATGAAATGAAATGATTATTTATTTGCAGTGAAATAGGTTACATCGAGGTGTTTTGCAATAAATCGTTTCTCTATTCAGCTGACTGCACAGCATGCAAATAGTAAATAATATTTTACATTAAGGAAATCTCTTACAGAATAAAAGCTAAAATTCATGAGTCATGCTTCCAATTTTCTAGTCATTTGTTTGTTTGGCAATACTTTGATGTCATGAGGAATGTTATTAAAAAATTTTACACACATGTTATAACAATGGTTTTGGCACAATGTTGTCCTAGGGATATGATCAAATACGAGTCTATTCGGTTTTCTAGTGTTTCTAGGGTTTACAGATATTGCAGTTTTAAATAATTTTTCGTGTGTTTTGATGAATTTACAGCATTCCAATATGTATATATTTGTAAGAGTAAGAATACCCAGCTTAGGGAATAGTGGTCTACATGTTTGGAACGGACCAACACCGCACATGGCACGTACACATTTTTTTTGTGCTATAAACGCTTTATGGACATCTGTGCAATTACCCCACATAAGAATTCCATATCTAAGTATGGAGGCAACATATCCGTGATAGGCAATCAAAGCTGTTTTTTGAGAAACTGTTCTTGTTAGTCTGCTAAGTACATAAACAAAACGATTAATTCTATTACAAATATTTTCAACGTGTGATTTAAAGTTTAAGTTTTTATCAATCAGTATACCAAGAAATCTAGTCATATCCGATGCAATCAATTCCTTATTATTATATCTTATGTCAAGTCTATTATTACTATGTCCTCGTGTAGCAAACTGTATAATTAGTTTTTGTCAGATTAACATGCAAATTATTACTGTTTAGCCATTCGATTAGGTACCGATTTTATAGTATTATTAATGTCATTTTCAAATTTATTTAATTCATCATTATTACATGTCACAATTATTGATATGTCATCTGCAAATAATATACATTGGTGGTCAGTAACAGAAGGTAAGTCGTTAATATATAATAAAAATAAAAGCGGCCCAAGCACGGTACCTTGCGGTATGCCAAAAGGATTGACACACAGTTTAGATCTATGTGAGGACATGACTTTTTTTTGGTCGATCCCATCACATTGGTACGTGGCAGGATTCGTAGCACGACCTCCCGGACAGGAGGTGACGGCCCTAGCTGTTACGCCATCGACGCTCTAACATCAATAAAAACCCGACTGTATAAAAACATTAAGTACCCCCCTTTTTATCAGATGGCTAAAAATGTATCATGTCACTCACGAGTTCAAGACGAATCTAACGACACCTCACACTCCATTTAACTTTTTTTTTCAAGGATAAGGTTTCTTAAGACCCCAGAGTTCAGAAGGAGGAGAGGTTTGAGCCACACACACTGGGTAATATGGCGTATTTACACTCAGCCCTCTGGGGCAAGGAAGTGGGCAGCGCAAGAATATAAATAATAGGTACTCGCGCTGCAACTGCTCTTGCCGCTGCCGTTGCCATTGCATTGCCGCGATTGTCGGTTTTCGTGCGGAAGTAAAAGGAATCAGCTGAGTGTATACACTCACTAGCGTCGATGCTGCCGCAGAAGTATTTAGGGCAATATTTCCGGCAGTGGCAACATGAGCAATGGCAGTGGCTGAGTGTAAATCCCGGGTTACAATTCGCGGCGTATAAATCGAACACAAATGGTGGTCGTTCGCGCCGGTAGGGAGCACGCGGGTTATGTGGGGGGTGGGAGGAGGGGGGCTGGCGTCCCTTGTTGCGCGCGACCCCCGCCCGCGTCGATTTGAGACGTCGTCGATTGAGACCTAAAAATAAGACACAGCGCACTGATCCACTTAGATGCCGCGATCTATACCTGTCACATTTCGGACACTTCATACAACGGACGAGAAATACATTTCTAAGAAAATGATGTTATCTGTAAAGTCGGTTTACCGACGATAGTTTTACGTGATAACGTGTCACAAGCCGAACGCTTGCACAATATCGCAATACTGCGACGCTTGTGTGCTTTATGGCCATCCAGATCGTCGTGACCAACTCGATTAGGTACAATCTAGTCCGCCGTGGCTAATGGCCTTTGCGAACGCTCTCACACACACTTTGAAACGTATACAGATACGTGTTTTCCTCCAGAGAATCGACCGCATTGGAACAACTCTTGTAAGATCCTGGAAGCCTAGCACTTTTAATCCATTGGCACACACATATACGTGTTTTCCTCACAGAGAATCGACTATATTGGAACACCTCTTGTAAGGTCTTGGAAGCCTATTACTTTTAATCCATTGACACACTTGTTTGACGGTTCGTCCGTCCGTCCAAGTCAAAGTCCAAATACTAGTACAGGTACTTGTACAAGTACATGTACAACTCTCGCTTGCACGCTCGGCTCAGGCGTAACGTGACAATGACTTCACACTGGCGTAACGTGACAATGACGTCACACTGGCGTAACGCGACAACGACGTCACACTGGCGTAACGTGATAATGACGTCACACTTTTTCGTGATGCCCGTGTCATCAATTTATAAGACGTTATCACGTCCAAAAAAAGAACGGAACAAACGAAATCACGGCGAAATACTTTACGTTCGATTACCAATCATAGTACCAATGTGGCAGGGAGTGGCCATACCGTACATTAGTACTAATATACAGGGTGTAACAAAATTGATGTAGGTTCCGTTAACTGGGGCTTTTACTCATCATACTGAACAACTTTTGTTCTATAACATTGCTGAAATCACAAAAAAACAATACATCTTCATACAAATCGATCAGCTGACCGACCAAATTTGCGCATTTTTGTATGCAGAATCCTTTTTTTTTTGAGAATTAAGTATGGGTTGTCTGGGTAAAGTTGTTTAGTACGTACGATAAGTAAAACCCCCAGTTAACGAGACATACACCAATTTTTTCACACCTCTATACTTTGCGACACATCTGTGGGGGACGTCTTCAAACAACACACCCAAAATTGTTTTCAACAGATCATCAAAGCTGAAAGACATTCGTCTCTGCGACATCCAATGCAAATACGACTCGCCCAAACACTGCAAGCTGAACCGAGACATGGGGCAGCCGAGACCACGCGGTGATGTCTGGAGCGCCCGGACTACACTGGAGTGCAATGTGGATCGGGTGTTGAAGATTAGAGGGACCTTCACACCTTTGTTGGTAAGTTTGAGTCGAAAATAGGGCATATGTTAACTTTGGTGCCTGTGTGTGTGTGTGATGAGTGGATGTGCAGCTTTGTGTATTGCAAGGGACAGGCTTCCGAAAACTGATAGGGTCCATTTAGTCTATCATACTAAGATAATCGGCATAAACAATAAGTTCAGGAAGGTAATGTCAATCAAGACACCGAATTTCTTTATTTTTCTCCTACAAAATGTAATGCGAAGTCGCGCCAAAGCACAGTGAGATAGTGATCGCATGCCCCGGCCGAGTAAAAAGGGGGAAAAACAAAAATTTCCTGAAAAAACTCAGAATCTTAAGCTGATTGAACCCTATCAGTTTTCGGAAACCTGTCCCTTTCACTGTCCTTTATGTGCGTGTGTGTGTGTGTATGTGTGCGTGTTAGTGTTGCCAAGTATTTCACGAGACGTCCCGTATTTCTTACATAAATTTCTATGTCCCGCCGACACAACCCATGTTTCGTATTTTACGGAAATCTACAGACCATGAATGCTATCGAAAAAAAGAAGAAAAACAGTTTTCGAAAACCGAGATAAGCAACGTTTACACGTTTTTTTTCAGTATTCCTAGCTCAAATTGTTTTGTCGAAAGAGTATTTTCACAAATTATCCTAAAATGGACTGACGCCCGTAACAAATGCACTTCGAATTTAATTAAAGCCAAACTGATAACCATGTTTAACTACGATTTTGTCTGTTTGTTTTTATAATCATATATATAAAGAATTTTGACTAAAAATGCTATGATTTTTATTTGTCACGGGTAAAAAAGAAAAAAGCCGTATTTTTCGAGATTTATGATCATTTGTCACTTAAGGCCGAAAAAAAAGTTGGCAACCCTAGTGTGTGTGTATGCACGAACATGACCACAAACCCTAATTCCACGGTTACGTTACATATATTTTCAAAATACATAATTATTATTATTACTATTAGACTAGTTTTTTATTTATATTTTTTCATGATCATATCAGCCGAAAGACGTCCACTACTGGAGTAAGGCCTCCCCCAAGGATTTCCACGACGACCGGTCCTGCGCTGCCCGCATCCAGCGGCTTCCCGCGAGCTTCACGGGGCCGTCGGTCCGAAAATTGTATTTTATATTTGTATTGTATTTTTCAGTTTAACGAATGGATTATTTTACTTTTAAATTAAGTTCTCTAAGATATACTTTTTATTTTCAGGATCTGTGCTACTTGACGCCGGAGCACAAAACACCATTCGTAGAATTCAACATACACATTTACAGAGATTGTCAAAATTAAGTTGAAGTAGTTATTAACTTGCGGACACTTTTACTCAAAAGCTCTCTTTTTATGAGGGCTATAATCTTGGTTCTGCTTCAAGAGTTCATGACGTGGTCTTGCATAGAACTGGCCATTCTTCCTCAAACAGCACATATTCTGTCTCTCTTGTGGTGTTCACAATGAAAAGTTTGCTTACGTATAGGCGCTCCGTGTAACATTTAAAAAGATGTACACTTTTTGTTACTATCAGATTTGTTTATTTTTGTTTCATTTTTTATATTTTAATTATATAAGTAGGTAGTATAAATCGAATAATCTCAAAATATTATTGATATTTTTAAATAAAATCACAAAATGTATACCTACTAGATATTTCTAGATTCCATCTATGACAGGTATTATTAGTATTGTATTTTTTCGATTTTTTAATTATTTATTTGTATTTTTTCAAGTATTATTACAACTACTACATACGCACATAAAAACAGTAAAAATTACGTTTGTTTAGATGTTAAATATAGGTAAAGTATTAACTCTAGAAGAAAAATATCTAGTTCCTGAAAATAGGTCAGTCTAAAACTGGTCGGTCTAGCCTGCTGCCTAAAAGTCCTTTAAAGGACCTTGGGTAATTTTAATAGGTCTTTACCTAGGAATTGCCGATTGGATGAAATAGTTAAAAAAGAAAATCAATATAAAAACACGTATTGTACTTCATTTGTCGTAGATTTAAATTAAAGTGCCTGGGCGACTGAGCTTTGCTTGGGGCAAAGTACCCAGAGCCGTTAAAAACATTTAAGAATACGCTACCTATTTACACAGTACACTTTGCGCGGCATACTCCAGTGCGAAAATCTCAGAAAATAGCGTTTTCCCAGAGATGAGACCTATCTAAATCGATTTTTCGCCCCAAAAATCCCCGTATAATTTTTAAGCAAACCGTTGGAACCGTTTCCGAGAATCAGATTATACATAAGGTCTAGCAAAACTTGCATTTTAACTGGTGCTTCTACCCATGAAACTGAACAACTTTCCCCATGAAACCCATAGTCAAATCTCAAAAAAAAATGCGAACTTCCCAGATTGGCTGATCAGCTGATCGAGTTAGTATGGGAGAGCCTTTTTTTCGATTTGATTATGTGTTCCATGGGGAAAGTTGTTCAGTTTCATGGATAGAAGCACCAGTTACAATAGTTTCAGCTAATTTTGATACACCTTAGATATACCTACATATAATATACAAGAATTGCTCATTTAAAGGTATTAGTACCTGGGCGACCGCCGAGCAATGCTCGGTGTTGAGACCTATCTAAATCGATTTTTCGCCCCCAAAAATCCCCGTATACTAATTTTCAAGCAAATTGTTAGAGCCGTTTTAAAGATTCAGATTATATATATACAAGAATTGCTCGTTTAAGGTATTAGAGATTAGATAGATATAATAGATTTAGTTAAAAAACTCAGAGTTATTTGGTTAATTAATTTATGTAATGTATTTACCTTTATATTTATGATATCTAATAAAATACACAACACGTCATGTAGATATAAAAATATGATATTAGAAATGTAAAATGCTATTAAAATTTATAGTTTATTCATATATAGCATTATAAGTCCGCTTCCATCTTCAGCATCATCGCCACTTACCATCAGGTGAGATGATGCCAAAGGCTTATCAAATGTGAATAAAAAAAGACTACCTATAAGACATTAAATCGTGGTAAATCGTATGATTGTTTTGATTTTTTGACAGCTTTGAACCCATGAAGACGGGTTTTTATTTTCCACCTCAAAAAACGCTATTTCATAAATTTTAAAGCTGTAGAGTTATCGCAACAGTTTCTTTATTAGGTACTAATGTCATATTTGGGAATATCTCGCATTAGATTTGATCACTTTCAGAAAAATTTAAAAAACATAACTTAGGAAAAAAATACCCCACCCGACCACTAAGAAAACCCCATTGTTCCATTCAATGTCACGTATGTAGCTCCGGGGATTGGAACATGAAAGTAAACAAACTTGTCACTATTAGAACACCTTCTTTTTTGCCTTTTTCTGGGCAGGCTAAGGCTCATTGGCCAAATGGCCTTGTCTTTAGTACATATATTTTTTTAGTAGTAATATTACGTCTTCAGTAATTGTTCTTTCACAGTTTTCAGTATTTTTCAGCATAATTGTAATTTTTTTCACTGGCACTGTATACCTACACACTCTCCAGCAATATGATAGCTATTTTGCCAAAGCTTTGCCAGACTTCTTGGGGGAACTCGAAACACAGCATACACAATTTTATTTCATTATCCTACACAATAAACACATAAATGGTGCTTTGCTGATTAATACACTATCAATATTATACATCAAAATCCACGAAGTGTAATTTTTCGGATAATAAAAGAAAAATGACCCGCCAAAAAGTCGTAACGCCATCATATGTCAATACTTAAAAACCAGAAAAAAAAATTCAATAAAAATTGGCATTGAACTTTAACAGCTAAAGCACAGATTACTAAATAGTTACTTGACTAAAGCGGCACTTTTATAGGTAAAGACCTATGTTATCTAAAAATTAAAGAAAAATCTGTTTTTATCGTGCCCCTCATACATACATTCCCTAAGTGCAATTATTGTACCATTGTCCGTCCTTAACAAATATACTATTGCATGTTAAATAAAATGTTTAAAACAACCCAAATTACAAAAATAATAAATGTAAATTTATAGGTGTATCTTAAATTATTATTTATTTTTCTTTCGTTAGTCATGCATGAATTACAATACACTTGTACACATTTTTTTACAGCATCAAATGCTACATAGTAAAAAAAACTTGATTTTTTCAATTACAGTTTGATTTTATTCATCAATTTGACTAAGTTTATTAATTTGTTGTTAGAGGGATTGCGATCTAGATGTAAAACATTTTGAAGTGAAACTTCTATATAGACGGGGGTATTAGGTTTTTTTCTGTCACGAAAAAGCGTTACGGCCGCGTGGAGGGGGTAGACAGAGAAAGGCTAGCGGCGGCGGCGACGAGCGGGCAACGGCTGTATTCGTAGATAGAGAAAAGTTGAGATGGAGATATAAAGCTGATACTTAGCCTGGGTTACCCTTTCCACTTGTCCGATGAAGTTTCACTTCTACTATGTGTCCCAGCACACATTTTTTTACAAAATGTGTAAGTACCTAAGTATAGTTTGGTGGTAGCTATTTTTTTACATTTGTTTAGTGAATACAAAACAATATATTTTAGCGAATTTATTTTGTTATAGGTACCTTATAGTTTGATGTATTTTTTTATTAATGTAACGTTTTTTTTAGTTTTATCATTATTTTTATATGATTTTTTTAGGCAATAGTCATTTTTATATTAGCAATACTCACGTGAAATGAAGCAATAAAAAATCATTCCAAGCCAGTACTTAATTAATTAGATAAATCAAAATGTTAGTATTTATTATAATTATCTACATTCAATGTTATTAGTTTATTTGAATGAAATAAAATAGTACATTATTATAAAAGCAGAGGATAGAGCTTTAGACAGAAAGTTGTAGTAAAAAATTAAAGCTCTCTCATTTTATAATTAAAGTAATGTAATTAGTCATTTTTCTAACTAAAATCACATTTTAAACATCACCTGTAGATTTGTCCATCACATTGTTTCTTTCAAGATTATCACTTTGTTGCAACAAATAAGTAATTATCATTCAAATGTTTACGAGCTTAGAGTAAGGTGTATTTGTAAATTTCTTGCCATATCTTAGTATTTCTCATACAGACGTAGTTTATGTCTTACAAACTTATTTTTTATAATGTTTAATTTTATTCAATATGCGAATTTCGAAAATTCCGACCGAATGCGAAAAATAGATTATTAAACTAAATTCAATATGACTAACTTTTTAATCGACTTTAAAAAAGGAGGTTCTCAAGTAAACCTCTATATACTTTTATGTTTGACCACGCATTTTTAAAAAAAATAAAAAAAAAATCACGATAAATCTTTTTTATTGGATAAATTATGCTTCCAATTTTATCAAAAACAGTTAAGGCGTGGCATTGATTGGAACAGTTGTCTCTGTTTTTTTTCTTTACGTGCAAAGAGCAATGAAAATAACCACACTTCTGCACTTTTTCTATGTAAGGGGTTTTTGGCGGGATTTGTAGTGGACGCATTCGTAGTTTTATTTTACATTGTATTTGCATTGTTTTCTGCTAGAATTTACTTCAAAAAGTGGTGCGTTTTGGAGAAAATCGTCTGGTACACGTGAGCAATGTGAAGAACAAGAAAATAAAATGAAAAAGGACGTGAAAACCCAATTTGCACTGGGTGCAGTTTTATAGACGCCTTACTGCAACCGGGTGTTCTACCTCAGAATTAGACTGCTGTAAATGCTGTCAAGAACTTCAGAGAGATTTGTAATGCACCGGCACTAGCATTACAAATCCAAAAACAAATGAAGAAAGTGAAAATGATTTACGAATTCGGCTGAAGGACTCGTTTCCATGGCCAAGAAAAATTCACAACCAACCAATTTTCTATGTAACTACAATTAATTTTTAAAAATCCAACTGACATGTGGGTGTGTTGAGCTTGAGACTAATCGACTAAGAAATTTAGAGGTTTAAATCGGTCTGGTTTGCCTGTATAATGCAAATCTCTGTTTTAAAAGAGGTTTTATTGGTAAATTTTTTCTATTAAAAATATTAACGAAACGCGTTTCTGCAACTGACAAAACAAAGACATTGAAATGAAGAATCTGATTAAAAAAAAACAGTTTCATATGTTTTGTAATTGCTGAGAAAAATCTAGATCGCTGGGACCAAAGTTTCCAATGCGTCGCCTTAAATACCTACCTACTTGTTTAGAAAATAAAGAAAAAAATTGCAAAATTGTACTTGTAACGAATGAAGTCGGGTTTTTGACGTGATGACGTCTTATAAATCGATGAACGCCGGCTGCACTCACGAAAAAGTATCACGTCCTCATTTGTCACGTCCCGCCTGAGGCGATCGTGAAAGCGAGAGCGCGAAACGAGCGATAGAGACATATAGAGAGGCACGATCGGCCTTAGCGTTCGGCTTGTGACACGTTATCACATAAAATTATCGTCCGTAAACCGACTTTACAGACAACCAGTTTTTTGTTCAGCGTGGTCAATTATTGTATTATTCATACTATAAGCAGTTAGCAGTTTTTCATTTTACATTCTCGCTTTATTTGATTAACGATAAGTTACCTAAGTAGGTATCTTAACTAAACCCATAAAATCAGACTGAACAAACAAAATATGGTTTAGAAATAATTTCCTTTAACATTCCATCTTAAAACTGATGCCTGTTGGAAAAAAAAATGTATTTTCTATAAACTGTATTTTAGCGATTAGAAAAACTTTAAATTTCCTACGTAATAAATAGTATTTATATTAGAATTACTTAGTTAATATTTTGTAGTACATTAAGTGTCCACAAATTTGTATCGTATAAGAGATTAATGAAATAAAATAAAATGTAGAGATTTAATTTTGAAGTTTCGTTTTTTCCTACCTAAACACGCTGGATCTCTACTTACCTATGAAGATATGGAAAGGCATCGAAATAAGAAAAACAGATTTCGCATCAGCTTTCTCTTATATTATACAGGGTGTAACAACATTGGTGTAGGTCCCGTTATCTGGGGCTTCTACTCATCATACTGAACTACTTTTGTTCTACTAGTTTGCTGAAATCGCAAAAGAAAAATAACTTCATAGAAGTCGATCAGCTGATTGATCAATTTTGTGAATTTTTGTATAGAGGGTTCAATTTTTTTTTTGAGAAATGACTGGGCTCCTTGGGGAAAGTTGTTTAGTATGAAGAGTAGAACCCTCAGTTAACAAGTCCTACACTCATTATGTTACACCTTGTATCTCAGTGTCAAAAGTAGTAAATGATACCCATACAAAAAGAAACCACAAACGGAGAACATCCTCTCGCGGGCTTCATTAAAAATTCAATTTGTATGGAAGGATTTTTTTTACATTTAAGTACTCAAATTATGTGTTCTTAATGGTGAAAATTCGATTGTTATTGTTAGAGCCATTTTGGAGAAAAAAAATGTATGTAAGGTTACCGACCATTTTTGGAGTTTTCCCGAATAATAATACTTAGGTATGCCGTATTTTAGATATATGACAAAAATTAGAGAAACATCATTAAAGCCATTTTTGAGAAAAAAAAAGTTTTTTTTTGTATGGGAGGTATACCTTAAAAAAAACTGAAAAAACTGTCCCTGGATAATAATTCTAAACATTCTATGTGTAAAATTTTATTAAAATCGGTCCAGTAGTTTCTTTACAAATCAAGGAGATGGACACACATGCACACATTTTTTTGACCACTTTTTGTGCAAGTGATTTAGTGTACTGCAATTATGGGACTTCGGATAGTATGTACAGGAGACGAAAAACGTCCACTGCTGGACAAAGGCGAGATTTCCACGACGACCGATCCTACGCTGCCCACATCCACCGGCTTCCAGCTATCTTCACCAGGTCGTCGGTGCACCGCGTGGGAGGCCTGCCTATGCTACGTTTTCCGGTGCGCGGTCACCACTCGAGAACTTTACTGCCCTAACGGCTATCTGTTCTACGAGCTATGTGCCCTGCCCACTGCTGCCACTTCAGTTTAGCGATTCTGTGAGATATATCGGTTACTTTGGTTCTACAGATCTCTTCGTTTCTGATTCGATCACGCAGAGAAACTCTGAGCAAAGCACGCTCCGCAGCCCTTTGGGTGACCTTGAGTTTGAGCCTTCTTATGAGGCCCATAGTAAGCGACCATGTGCATGGAGCAAATAGACTAAAGCCATGTGTCAGTCCCGTATGTCATCACTGGCAACACACACTGGTCGAAGACCTTTGTCTAAGACACTACGTTATCTGGGACGTATAGAGATATTGCGAATTAAGCTTATCCCGAACGCTGCCCAGCCGAGTTGGATTCGACGATTGATCTCTTTCTCGAAGTTAGACCTACCTAACTAGACTGTTTGTCCCAGGTACATATATTCGGTAACAACTTCGAGTGTAGAGCCCAACCTTCAGAGGACTAGGTATATAATTGTATGTATTAATTATATGTAGTATATAATTGTAATATTATCCAAGTTAAGTCAAACTGTACTTACGATTCTTCGTATTTTTGCTTTCTTCGCACTATGCAAGCGCCCTTGCCTTGAAGCCCTCGCTAAGTAACGCGGGTCGTTCCTTTTCCTCTAATATGGTTGATGGGAGCGATGGCTGACCTGGTGCTGTCCGTGTGAACTGGCCTACTCTTGTCAAAGGCATTAATGACATTCAATGATTTTTATGTACATATAACTTTTCGTCTCATATTGTGTTCATGTTCTAATGACTATCTGGTTTATTTCAAGGATTGAATTTTTAAGTTATTAACTAATGTTTGTTTATTTCTTGATTTTTCACAAATGACATTCACATCACCTCACGTCCCCACCGAGGGGCTCAAGCCTACCCTGAATTAGGGCGATCGGGCCTTAGTCGACCACGCGGGCCCAGTGCGGGTTGGTCAACTTCACAAACAATTTTCGAGTTTCTTCGCAGTTGTGTGCAGGTTTCCTCACGATGTTTTTCTTTCACCGTAAGAGCGTCGGATAAACGTACATATGAGATCGAAATTCGAATTGATACGTGGCAGGACTCGAAACACCACCTCCCGGATAGGAGGTAGCGGCCCTTGCCGTTGCGCCACCGACGACAAATGACATTATGTTATTATTATTTAATGACTATCAGAAAGAGTGTAATTTGCACCTATTTTGAATAAATACCTTGAATCTTGAAAACTATAACGATCATAGTCATAATTACGTAATACGTACGTACCTAACTTACAAGTGCTTCACCCACGTGGACATCGTTTGTATGACTGTATTTGAGGATGAGAGGTACGCGAGCTTCACGCGGCTTCAGATCCCCGGGAACTTTATTTTGTAATTGTACAATAAAGCATATTTGATTGATTGATTTTGTTATCCACTTCTGTCCAAATCTGCTGTAAGACTTTAAAAATAGCTAATGTAGTATTTTACATAACTGAAAACCAAACTGATTTTCGTTTATTATGTTATGTTTGTTAAAAAAGGACAGTAACCAGGTGTATATAACTTTTTCAAATATTTTGGTAAAATTGGACAAAAGGGCAATAGGTCTATAGTGATTCATGTCAAACTTAGAACCTCTTTTATGCAAAGGCTTTGTCAAAGCTTTTTTTAAGTCTTCCGGATAAATACCTGTCTCTCTCTAAAGATAAATTGATGATGATTTCCAAAGGCCGCGCTATAAAATCAACACCATTTTTCATAATAAGCATAGGAATTCCATCATAGCCAGTACTTTTTTCTTAATAGTTCTGATAGTTGATATAATTACTTATGTAGGTGCCGGAGTTATACCTAAATATACTATTTACGTTAGATTGAGTGATGGGTGAATATTTGACGTTGTCATTGCAATGCATGGGACTGTTAAGATTGATGAAGTAGTCGTTAAACGTTTTAGCTATATCAAAAGGTTTTTCAATCGTAGTGTCATCATGTTGTATCAAATCAATTGTTTCCTTTATTATATTCGTTTTTGCTGTGTTTTTTTATTACTGTCGGGCAACCTGGACAGTAATAAAAAAAACACAGTATTTTATTTATATAATTTATGTTAGTAATTCTTTTAGATAGTATATTGACAATTTTCATAATTTTACAGTAGTTTTGTACGTGTATTAGCAGCGTACGTAATGGTTAAGTCCATTAGCTTTATCAGAAAGTCCTGGGTTCAATTGCCGATGGAGTCTAACTTTGTAAGACTCGGTGTAGTTGGTACAAATACACGTACAAAACTACTGTAAAATTATGAAAATTGTCAATATACTATCTAAAAGAATTACTAACATAAATTATATAAATAAAATACTGTGTTTTTTTTATTACTGTCCAGGTTGCCCGACAGTAATAAAAAAACACAGCAAAAACGAATATAATAAAGGAAACAATTGATTTGATACAACATGATGACACTACGATTGAAAAACCTTTTGATATAGCTAAAA
Organism: Coleophora flavipennella; assembly: GCA_947284805.1. NCBI lineage: Eukaryota > Metazoa > Arthropoda > Insecta > Lepidoptera > Coleophoridae > Coleophora > Coleophora flavipennella. Next base: position 6,105,295 of record OX369253.1, read on the forward strand.
CGTTTAACGACTACTTCATCAATCTTAACAGTCCCATGCATTGCAATGACAACGTCAAATATTCACCCATCACTCAATCTAACGTAAATAGTATATTTAGGTATAACTCCGGCACCTACATAAGTAATTATATCAACTATCAGAACTATTAAGAAAAAAGTACTGGCTATGATGGAATTCCTATGCTTATTATGAAAAATGGTGTTGATTTTATAGCGCGGCCTTTGGAAATCATCATCAATTTATCTTTAGAGAGAGACAGGTATTTATCCGGAAGACTTAAAAAAAGCTTTGACAAAGCCTTTGCATAAAAGAGGTTCTAAGTTTGACATGAATCACTATAGACCTATTGCCCTTTTGTCCAATTTTACCAAAATATTTGAAAAAGTTATATACACCTGGTTACTGTCCTTTTTTAACAAACATAACATAATAAACGAAAATCAGTTTGGTTTTCAGTTATGTAAAATACTACATTAGCTATTTTTAAAGTCTTACAGCAGATTTGGACAGAAGTGGATAACAAAATCAATCAATCAAATATGCTTTATTGTACAATTACAAAATACAAGTACAGAATAAATACATGTGTTGGTCTCTTTATGGACTTGTCAAAGGCATTTGACTGTGTTGTTCCGAAAACTTTTCTTAACCAACTTGATAATATAGGGTTACGTGGAAATACTTTAAAACTTATGGAGTCGTACCTTTCAGACAGAATGCAAGCAACGATTATCCACAAGTACAATAAAAATATATTTTTTTATTCACAATTGGTAAGCCCTTGGCATCATCTCACCTGATGGTAAGTGACGATGATGCCGAAGATGGAAGCAGGCTTACCAAGATTCCCCAATGCAATGGAGTACTGGCTATCTTATCTTCAAGCCGGAACACATCAATGTTGTTAACACTGATGTTTGGCGGCAAGGCTTAGATAAGATGGTGGTAGCTAGCCAGGCGGGCTTAGAAAATGCCCTACCACCAACCAAACCGAGTCTTACAAGTTGACCCCGCCGGAATCAAACCCGCGACCTCCTGGTGTGAAGCGAATGGACTAACCATTACGCCACGGAGGCGGTTTAAAAACTAAGACACTAGAGCAAATCCATTGAAAGAAACATTTTGGGCGTTCCTCAAGGCAGGCGTACTGGGACCATTATTGTTTCTTATCTATGTAAATGAGCTCCCTCTAGTAATCAATTATCTAATTATATCCGTATTTAATTACACAGTTATTTGTCGCTGGGTTCGCGACTCGCGTAGTACCTATGTTCATCATTCCGTGATTTTACTAAGGCAACGCAGGGTCCCAAAACGATCACATTAGGCCAAAATAATATTTAAATCCTAATTATATCCGTATTTAATTTACACAGTTAATCGTCGCTGGGTTCGCGACTCGCGTAGTACCTATGTTTATTATTCCGTGATTTTATTTAGACAACGCATCCTAATTTTATTCGTATTTAATTACACAGTTATTTGTCGCTGGGTTCGCGTCCCGCGTAGTACCTATGTCTATTCCCTGATTTTACTAAGGCAACTCAGGGTCACTAAACGATCACATTTGGCCAATATCCCAATTTTATCCGTATTTAGTTACACGGTTATCTGTCACCGGGTTTACGAGCCGCGTAGAACATACCTTAACTACGTTTATTATTCCGTGTTTTTACTAAGGGAGGGTCGTTACAGTATTTTTTATATATTTTTTTTTTACAGCAATCATAGAATTTATCGGGACATTGTCTTTGATCTTCAATAAATCCTTTGAAACTCGCCTTTTTAGGGTTCCGGAGCCAAAATGGGAAAAAAACGGAACCTTTATTTATGTAAACTTGTTCTGCCACAACAAAGAGACGTAAAATTTTGACCCGAGATGAAAAATGAAGTCAACATGTCAAATTTTTTTTGGATGTCACTAAATAAGTTCTTAATGGTCTCACCTACTCTCCCCCTTTCCGTGTGGCCAACGTTCTACCAACAATCTGTATATCTGTATATAAAAGAGCAGAAATTATTTACAGAAAATGATTTCTTTTTTTTTATTAAAAATTTGAGTGCGTTTGACTATATCTCACCTGATGCTAAGTGACGATGTAATCGAGGATAATAAAAAAACTCAAACAATGCCTAATCACTCTCGCCTTGAAGATTCTTCGTGATCTATTAAAAACACCTAACCCCAACCAGTATTCTTTTAAAATGAATTTTTGTTTTGCTGTCTGTACTTTGTTTACTTCTAATAATAAGAGGAATTTGGGCTCTAATACCGCACACCGCAAGTGCAGTGGCTGTGGGCAAGGCACATAGATTGTATAGCAGACATTGGGGTAGTGAAGTTCTCGAGTGGCGGCCGCGCACCGGAAGACGTAGCGTAGGCAGATTCCAACACGGTGGACCGACGACTTCGTGAAGGTCGCGAGAGGCCGCTGGGTGCAGGCAGCACAAGCACAGGACCGGTCGTCGTGGAAATCCTTGGGAGGAACCTTTGTCCAGCTGTGAACATATTTCAGCTGATATGATGATGATGATGGGATCTAATGGGCATGGAACTTCATCGTGGGACCTACCAGAAATTTTGAGAATGTGGGCCGTTTGGTCCCTACCAGTGGAGATAACCCTGTAGGGATAGGTGGAACAGGCGTTCAAAATGGTCCCTGATGGGAACAAATTGCAGGTCTGTAAAGCTAGCATTGACACCGTCTAGCATTTTAATTTGACGCTCGGTTTTTATTCAAGCAACAAAATTTATTTGTAGTGATAAATTTAGTGCTTACTTGATGCTAATTAGTTGCCCTTATGAGAGTTTTCTTGCTCGAGTAATTTCTCAGCAACAAATTACAATGCTAGACGGTGTCAATGCTTGTAAATAGGTCTGTAAAGCTAGCTGTGACACCGTCTAGCATTGCAATTTTATGTACGGTTATTATTCAAGGTATCCGCATGCTAGCTTTACAACCTCATTTAGTTGCATTAGAAATGTGAATTTTGTTGCTCGATTAATTTCTGAGCAACAAATTACATTTCTGACGGTGTCAATGCTAGCTTTACAGACCTACAAATTGCTACTGACACTGAACCATCAGATCGTTTTCAGGGTTCCGTACCCAAAAGTTAAAAACGGGACCCTATATCACCACGCTGTATATCATGTTCCGTGATAGCTAGACAGCTGAAATTTTTACAGATGATGTATTTCTGTTGCTATAACAAAAAATACTAAAAACTAAAAAAAATTATAAAACAAGGGAGGTCTCCATACAAAAAACGTGTCTTTTTTTAAACATGAAGAAACTAGCGCCATCTAGTATGATGGTTTTTGAAACATAAAACTAGCGCCATCTAGTATGATGGTACGGAACCCTATGTGTGCGTGAACATAGGCCCCTCCTGCGGAGAACCGGAGACCAGCCAGCACTATGTGGCTGAGTGTGTACTCTACAGCAGGCTAAGGTGGGAGACGTTTGGCGCCGATAGGATCAGGGAAGAGGAACTATGCGACCTGGAAATCATTCACATAACGAAGTACTGTAGAAGGAGCTCTAGGTTTGAGGGGGGACGCCACCGGGGTCACAGCAACCATTGTACCACCATGGGAACAGGGTGTAGTGAGTCCACTTAGAGACTTGAACACCCGCCTGTACCCCGCAGGCGTCCCACCCAACAATAATAATAATAATGTGTGCGGTTCCGACTCGCCGGTTTTTTTTTATCCACAATTGGCATCGTTCACAAAATCAAGGTACATAGGTACCTATTTTTCAACCGACTTCCAAAAAGGAGGAGGTTCTCAATTCAACTGTCTGTTGTTTTTTCTTAATATGCATACACGATATAATCGCAGATTGTGAACCGATTTTCATGATTTTTTTTATTCGATACGATATGCTTTCAAGTTGGCCCCATACAAATTTTATCAAAATCGGTATACTTTTATTTTATTCACAATCTTCTCACCTGATGGTAAATGACGATTATGCCGAAGATGGAAGCGGGCTTACCAAGATTCCCCAACGCAATGGAGAACTGGCTATCTTATCTTCAAGCCGGAACACATTAATGTTGTAACACTGATGTTTGGCTGCAAGACTTAGATAAGATGGAGGTAGCTACTAGGCGGGCTTAGTAAATGCCTTACCACCAATATTTTTAGAAAATTAACATAAACCAAAATTAATAATGCTCAATATTACTAAGTTGTTGCAATGGAAGATGTTTGATGGAAGTGTTCAGCGTTTTCAATTATCTAAAAAAACTTGAAACTATTTTGAGAAACGAATTTGATTTTTTTCCTCTTTTAATTCACTGGTTATTTAAGATTTTTAAAGTTCGCAAACTGATGACGTCATAGGCTCAATCACTATGAAAAAAACAAAGTGTTAATTCAAATTAAAGTTTATGAACAAGAATGTTTCAAAGTAATAAAAATTATAAAAAATATTTCTTAAAATTTAATTATTATTTTTATTTAAATTTGACGGTATAAAATCAATATATTTATAAACAGGAATGACGAATGCTAGTCATCTGATTTACTTTTTAATAACTGTCAAAAACGACATTTTGTTCTAATAATCTTTGAAATACCTAGGCGTGACGTCATAGTTTTTCAGCGTCGTTTATGTACTCATTTCGTGATTTTAATGAATTAAAAATCCAAGACTTGATGCAATACAAAACGAGTAAGGTTTTCCGAAGTTTAAGTAAGGGGGTAATTTAGTGATCAAGAGTTCATAATTTATTTCTGATGCTGTCGTCATCCCTATTATCCAATACCACCGCACTTCGACGGGCTGAAGACAGGGACTCTTGGCACAAACTAACCACACCATTGCCTACGAACAGCAACAAGAACCGACCTAGTTAGACACCACCTTCAGAAAATGAAGAGTGCGACGAAGAAGAGTCTCGAAAAAGTTTTTATTTTTATGCTTATATAAAAAAGGATAAACCATGCAAATTTCTAAACTACATCCACATCTCACCTGATGGTAAGTGACAATGGTGCCGAAGATTGGAATAGGGAACTGAACGATACTGTTAAAATTAATATCGACGGTAAAAAGGAAGTAGGGCATAAGCGACATTTTGGTCAAAAATAAGTTATAAATGCCATCTTACGTAAAATTTTCCGCTCTTTCGAATGCGCTTACTCCCATGGCTCTACGATGACTTTTTTGGCGTTTATGCCCTAGCAAAAAATATCATTTTCCTAGTATTATTTTACGTAACCGACGAAATATCAGGTCTTTTTTGCTATAAAGGTGCTTGTACCCCCACAAAAATGATTTATTTTGGGTTTGTAGTCGGTAATGCTTTTTTACTTCATAAGGGTATCGAGCTTTCGGTTGTTTATGCCTTTTAAGCTTTTCCCTCAAAAAGTACAAACGTTGTTTATAGCCTAATTCCATTTCGTAATTTAACATAGCTATGGCGCTTGTACCCAATATACAAAGTTCATTTTCATATTACTCTGTCGGTTATACCGAAGTAACTATTTAGTAATCTATGGTTATACCAGGCGTCCGTCACTTGCTCAAGGCCACACGTTTTATGCCTACCGCTAAGCGTATCGGAGACGATACAACGGACAGTAGGTTGACGCACGCCCGCCTGAGTGCTCGCACGTCACATTTACCGCTCTGACTATCGAAATGCCGAAACCACGCAATTATTGTGCAGTGGATGGTTGTCACAATCTTTTTAATTGTCGAGAGACGAACAAAGGTACCTAAGTTAATAGTATTTTAAATCTTTTGTTTTTTTCGAATTCCCTTTTCTCATTCCTTTACAAATTATAATCAGTTATTCCTTAAACTTAGAACAATGGTGGGTAGGTACCTAATATGTTAATCGTCGTAAATTAAGGATTTCAGGTATTATTTAGGTGTTTTTTTTAATATAATTAACAGTTACCTACTTTATGTCAGAACATAGTAGGTACCTAGCGTCGTCGTGATTTAGGTAGGTATGTCATAGAATAGAAGTACTAATGCGCCGGCCACTCGGTAGCTGGGGGGCACTTCTATAGCTGTAAATAAACCGCTTAAAACCAAAATCCAAGGTTTAACTTGTCAAGTACCATTACGTCATCGAAATAACTCCATCAAGCCCCGTCCCCCCCCGCGCGCGCCGCCGACTTTTATTACCAGGATGAATGTAAACGAAAAAAATCTCAAGAGCTTAGCACAGATTACTAAATAGTTACGAGTACTTCGTAAACTATAGCTTGCATTCACAAGCCGTTTTTTGTTATGACTTGTAGATAGTAACAGAAAAACTATTTTCGTTACGTATTTACCTAGCTTTCACTTAAAATAACAATAATTCAAGCTCACAATGAGGCCCTCTGTGGCATGGGGAATGTTTTTGTATGAATAGTAGGTATGAAATTCTCTGTCAACTCAAGGAAAAAGCCAACTTTGATTGTTTTTTCTCCGCTTTGCTCCTGTTTCCCTTTTGATTATTTGTTAAAATTATTTACGAGGTTTCGAATATTTTCGACATTAAAATTTACTAATCGGGAATTCAGGGAAGGGAAAAAATGCATCTATCATTTTATTAAACTCAAACATATATGATCGACAAATATAAAATAATTGATTTTCTACAACATTAGTTTCATTACCAAAATCATCATAGGTACAACCCTAGCACATTCGCCCGATGACGCGCTAGCACGTGGGTTGCGCGGCGGGCAAAACAATCTCAACTCTCTGTATGCGTAATTGCGTAGTTATGGCACATTTCTTCTCGCTGCAAACAGCTGGTATTATTATTAGGATTTTGTAGGCTAATATAGCGTAGGTATTTAAGCTTTTGTATTGGAGTGATGTATCTGTTACGAAGTAACTATTTAGTAATCTGTGGTTATACCCTATTACCATTCAGTAGTTATGACAGCTATGTAGGTAATGCCCTATTACCTAAATTTATTTTAATATCACACTGTTGGTTATACCTTACTTCTGTTTGCAATATAAATATAGTTTTGTCGCTTATACCTTATTACTTAAATTAAATTAGATATCATGGTGTCGATTAATTACTACTTCTACGTTCTACAATCATACTTATACGTCACTTGTAATGCAATACCCAATAAGGATTAAATTAAGAGTCGGTGTTTATGCCATTTGATATCACAAAAGTAGTTTTTAAGCGCGTCGCTTGTCCGAAAAACACTCTGCCGCGTGCTGTGACGGCGAGAGCTCGCGAAACTTGTGCGCTCCTTTTTTCAAAAAGAACAAACCGGTAAGCTATTGGTTTTAGAAAATATCTTCTATTTTATTACTTGTGATTACGTATTTCATTCAATGGTGTTTATTTTAGGTTCAAAAATAGAAAGGAAAGGCCGAAAAAGGAAAAGGGACATTTTGGATTTTTTTATTCACGGAGCACACCTATATGACAATCGATTTTGCACACGCAACAATTGAAAACCAAGTTAAAAATACCATTATCTGGGCTTCTTCGCAATGGTATACAGTTTTTCAGACGGCAAGACAAAATCCAAAGCCTTATGATGTTGAGAAGTTAAATCACACAGACTTTAAGAGATGGAACCTTCTCGCTGACAAATACTTCGTGGGTATTCTTGTCGGCAAGATTAGCAAAATATGAATCGCTACTTTTAAAAATAACCGCACATCATCAGGTCAAATACTTGATGGACCCGGAGGCACCCGAGTTTTGTAAAGAAATCGTATCAAAAACGAACGAGCTATCCCACGCTCCTGAAAATTTCTGAGCGTAAGCACAAAGATTTGATGAAACTTTGTTCGGACAAAATTATACCTCAACAGTTTCAGTCAGAGTACTTTGATTTTTACTTTTAGCAAAAATGCAGCAGATGATTGAGATTAATCTATTTAATTTGCTGATGAACGATCTGCCAGGTGCGATCCAGGATGCCGAGATATACATGTACGCCGATGACGTGGCCGCTGTAGTCACGGCCAATACACAACAACGGCTAAAGCAGGCACTGAACAACACAGTCTCGCATCTCGAGAGCTGGTTCACATCGAACGGCCTACTGCTAAACAAAGATAAAACCTGTTTTATGACCTTCTGCCTGAACGGGAAGTTTCCCCATTCGTATAAGGTACTGTTAGGCGATAGGCAACTGCACCAGGTACGATCGACGAAACTGTTGGGTTTTCATGTGGACGGCGCTCTCACGTGGGAATCACACATTGATGAGCTCTGCACGAGGCTGGGTCGCGCATGTTTCGCCCTCCGACGCCTTGCGAGCACTGCATCGAAAGAAGCGGTGCGGGCATGCTATTTCGCCACGGTGCACTCTAACTTAACGTACGGCGCTGAGCTATGGGCTCGAGCCGCGGACGCTGATCGAGTTTTCGTGATGCAGAAGCGAGCCGTACGCGCAATGGTGGGTGCGCCGCTCGACGAACCATGCCGACCACACTTCAAGGCGCTCGGGATTCTCCCCTTACCCTGTGAGTACATCTACCAGGTGGGAGTGTTCGTGCACACTAACCTCGAGTCGTTTCAGCGTAGGGGTATAAATGAGACGTACAACTTGCGCAATAACGCCCACAAAGACCGACTAGTCGTACCGCCACACAAGCTGGCCAAATCGGATCGATCGGTCTATATCCAGGGACCTAATGTATACAATCGTATACCATTAGAGATAGTAAATGCAGCCTCCCGCCAAACCTTTAAAAGAAAATTTAAAAATTGGCTATTACTTCGTCAATTTTATAGTTATAATGAATTTATGGAAATGCCATGTGTTTTATAATTTACTATAAAAAATTTAATTAATGTTGACATTTTAATCTAATTAATATTTTTATTAAATATATTTTTAATTTTTTAAGCTTAAATTAGCTTATTTTTTGTAATATAGACTTTGACTTATAACAAAAAAGTTATCAATAAAGAATTGTATTGTATTGTATTGTATTGTTAATAGTATTATTTGGATATTTTTTCATGTTATTTTTTCCAAGAATATTTAGATAGTAGGTTTCGAATCAAGACTGATTAAGAAAGTTGTAATTTCTAATGTTAAGAAATAGTTGTGATTTCTAATGTTGGTCTCGATAGCTATAAAGTAAGTAATTATTAGCAATGATAATTGATCTAAGACTGTCCTCTTCAATGTGATATACTAAGTAGGTACCTATCAACTTCGGCAGAGCAGGAAAATTTCAAAATAGGAGAGCCTACATAACAAGTTAACTATTTCTTAAACTGAGATTCATAAGAGTGGAATGTCAATTGAAATTTACACACCAAATTGTCACTTTTGATAACAATTTTTATACATTAATCTTTTATGCGTATCTGTGTGTGCTGTATTTTGAAGGAAAACATCGTGAGGAAACCTGCACACGCCTGCGAAGAAACTCGCAGGTTGTGTGTAAAGTCGACCAACCCGCACTGGGCCCGCGTGGTCGACTAAAGCCCGATCGCTCTAATTCAGGGTAGGCTCGAGCCCTTCGGCGGGGACGTATATGAGCTGATATGAATGATGAGTGAATATTTCTCCACTTTATTTGCTTTTTGACTGATTATTTAGGTATGTAGTGCGACTTTGTATTTTTATTTTGAAACGAATCTTCAACGCTTAAAAATGTAAACGTACTTAGTTGTAAATAAAAACATTCTTTTATCCCTTATATTCTTGTGTTTCTTTGAATGTTGTTGTTTGACTTAGATACCATGTTATGTTTGACAATGCCAAATAAGTCTTAAGTTTCGAAGCTTTTTATTATTTTCTATAATGTTTGTTACTTTTTTAAATGTCTAATATTACGGATACATACCAAGTTTTCGTAATTGATTCATAGGATACCTACCTTGCAGTGTTATTGTTTCCATAAATGATTAGCTTTATTTATTTTTTTTATCAGGAGAACACAAACGGTAATGTACAGTGATATTTAAGGGATGAAATATAAGTAGAAAGGTAAGTCCATACATTCCAACAACAAGTTCCACAATAATTAAATCTACTCCTATAAACGGTCAAAAATCTGTCATATTTGTTTAAAAAAAAACTATCAAATAAATTTAGAAAACAACAGCAATTATAAAAATAGAAGTAAAAACAATAAATAACTATTAGAGAAAAAAATACAGTAAAACTAAGAATCAAAAAGTGTGTTGAAAAACAGTAAATGTGCTAGTCTATGCGCTGTTTAGTATAGATATAATATTTGTTGGCTGGTTGATAACTATTAGTGACCACTCTTTTTAAGTAGCTTTGATTTTTCTTGATTAAAAACTATTAAAAAAAATGTATTTTTTATTTTAAAACATCCTACTATGCGCTTGTTAATAAATAAGTAGGTAGGTGACACGAAAATGAGTATAATGACGAACTATCATCTTTTAAATCTACCATTTAGTGTAAATTTGAATAACTTGAACGGGTAGAGTATGCTGAAACAGGCCCCTCAATGACGTCAAAATCATTGATAATAAAATCATTGATAATAAACAGATTAGGTATGTCATTAGAACATGATAACAATATGACACGAGAAGTTATACATTAAAATCATTGAATGTTATTAATGCCTTTGACAAGAGTGGGGCAATTCACATGGACAGCACCTGGTCACAGGTATGAGCGAGAGTCAGCCATCGTCCTATTATTGTCAGTAATTATTGTCGAGTAATTATATTTTTGTATTAAGATTTTTGAAATAAGATGTTACCTGCTCTTTCACCTTACCAAGATAGGATGTTATTTTTGTATAAGAGTGTTATTTTTATCCCGATTTTTGCAAGTTTAAAGAAAACATTTTAAAGCGTTCCAAAAGCGCGAACCAAACGCGCGTACGAAACGCGCGAACCAAACGCGCTTACCAAACGCGCGTACCAAAACGCGCGTTCCAAACAACGTACCAAACGCGCGTTCCAAACGCGCTTTCGAAACGCGCGTTCCAAACGCGCTTTCCAAACGCGCGATCCAAACGCGCGTTCCAAACGCGCGTACCAAAAACGCGTTTGGAACGCGCTTTCCAAACGCGCGATCTAAACGCGCGTTCAAAACGCGCGATCCAAACGCGCGTACGAAACGCTCGTTCCGAAAGCGCGTACCAAACGCGCGATCCAAAAGGCGCAAACCGAAAGCGCGTTCCAAACGCGCTTTCCAAAGGCGCGATCCAAACGCGCGGTTCAAACGCGCGTACCAAACGCGCTTACCAAACGCGCATACAAACGCGCTTTCCAAACGCGCGTACAAACGCGCTTACCAAACGCGCGTACCAAACGCCCATACCAAACGCGCGTACCAAACGCGCGTATTAAACGCGCGTACCGAACGCGCGTACCGAACGCGCGTACCAAACGCGTGTACCAAACGCGCGTTCCAAAGGCGCGATCCAAACGCGCGTACCAAACGCGCGACCAAACGCGCGTACAAACGCGCTTTCCAAAGGCGCGATCCAAACGCGCGTTCCAAACGCGCGTACCAAACGCGCGTTCCAAACGCGCAAACGCGCTTTCCAAACGCGCGATCCAAACGCGCGTTCCAAACGCGCGAACCAAACGCGCGGTCCAAACGCGCGTACCAAACGCGCGTACGAAACGCGCGAACCAAACGCGCTTACCAAACGCGCGTACAAACGCGCTTACCAAACGCGCGTACCATAACGCGCGTTCCAAACGAACGTACCAAACGCGCGTTCCAAACGCGCTTTCCAAACGCGCGATACAAACTCGCGTTCCAAACGCGCGTACCAAACACGCGTTTGGAACGCGCTTTCCAAACGCGCGATCCAAACGCGCCTACCAAACGCGCGACCAAATGCGCCTACCAAACGCGCGATCCAAACGCGCGTTTTAAATGCGTTCCAAACGCGCGTAGTACAAACCCGCGTACCAAACGCGCGACCAAACGCGCGTACAAACGCGCTTTCCAAAGGCGCGATCAAAACGCGCGTACCAAACGCGCGTACCAAACGCGCGTACCAAACGCGCTTATTAAACGCGCTTACCAAACGCGCTTACCAAACGCACGAACCAAACGCGCGTTCCAAACGCGCGTACGAAACGCGCGAACCAAACGCGCTTACCAAATGCGCGTACAAACGCGCTTACCAAACGCGCGTACCAAAACGCGCGTTCCAAACGAACGTACCAAACGCGCGTTCCAAACGCGCTTTCCAAACGCGCGTTCCAAACGCGCTTTCCAAACGCGCGATCCAAACCCGCGTTCCAAACGCGCCTACCAAACGCGCGACCAAACGCGCCTACCAAACGCGCGCCCAACACGCGTACAAACGCGCTTACCAAACGCGCGTACAAAACGCGCTTACCAAACGCGCGTACAAACGCGCTTACCAAACGCGCGTACCAAAACGCGCGTTCCAAACGAACGTACCAAACGCGCGTTCCAAACGCGCTTTCCAAACGCGCGTTCCAAACGCGCGATACAAACGCGCGTACCAAACACGCGTTTGGAACGCGCTTTCCAAACGCGCGATCCAAACGCGCCTATCAAACGCGCGACCAAATGCGCCTACCAAACGCGCGATCCAAACGCGCGTTTTAAATGCGTTCCAAACGCGCGTAGTACAAACCCGCGTACCAAACGCGCGACCAAACGCGCGTACAAACGCGCTTTCCAAAGGCGCGATCCAAACGCGCGTTCCAAACGCGCGTACCAAACGCGCTTACCAAAAGCGCGTACCAAACGCGCGTACCAAATGCGCGTACCAAACGCGCTTATTAAACGCGCGTACCAAACGCGCTTATTAAACGCGCTTACCAAACGCACGAACCAAACGCGCGTTCCAAACGCGCGTACGAAACGCGCGAACCAAACGCGCTTACCAAACGCGCGTACAAACGCGCTTACCAAACGCGCGTACCAAAACGCGCGTTCCAAACGAACGTACCAAACGCGCGTTCCAAACGCGCTTTCCAAACGCGCGTTCCAAACGCGCTTTCCAAACGCGCGATCCAAACCCACGTTCCAAACGCGCCTACCAAACGCGCGACCAAACGCGCTTACCAAACGCGCGTACAAAACGCGCGTTCCAAACGCGCGTACCAAAAACGCGTTTGGAACGCGCTTTCCAAACGCGCGATCCAAATGCGCGTTCCTAACGCGCGATCCAAACGCGCGATCCCAACGCGCGTTCCAAACGCGCGATCCAATTACGCGTTCCAAACGCGCGTACAAAACGCTCGTTCCAAACGCGCGATCCAAAACGCGCGTACCAAAAGCGCGTTCCAAACGCGCTCTCCAAAGGCGCGATCCAAACGCGCGGTTCAAACGCGCGTACCAAACGCGCTTACCAAACGCGCTTTCCAAACGCGCGATACAAACGCGCGTACCAAACACGCGTTTGGAACGCGCTTTCCAAACGCGCGATCCAAACGCGCCTACCAAACGCGCGACCAAATGCGCCTACCAAACGCGCGATCCAAACGCGCGTTTTAAATGCGTTCCAAACGCGCGTAGTACAAACCCGCGTACCAAACGCGCGACCAAACGCGCGTACAAACGCGCTTTCCAAAGGCGCGATCCAAACGCGCGTTCCAAACGCGCGTACCAAACGCGCTTACCAAAAGCGCGTACCAAACGCGCGTACCAAACGCGCGTACCAAATGCGCGTACCAAACGCGCTTATTAAACGCGCGTACCAAACGCGCTTATTAAACGCGCTTACCAAACGCGCTTACCAAACGCACGAACCAAACGCGCGTTCCAAACGCGCGTACGAAACGCGCGAACCAAACGCGCTTACCAAACGCGCTTACCAAACGCGCGTACAAACGCGCTTACCAAACGCGCGTACCAAAACGCGCGTTCCAAACGCGCTTTCCAAACGCGCGATCCAAACCCGCGTTCCAAACGCGCCTACCAAACGCGCGACCAAACGCGCCTACCAAACGCGCGTACCAAACGCGCGCCCAACACGCGTACAAACGCGCTTACCAAACGCGCGTTCCAAACGCGCGTACCAAAAACGCGTTTGGAACGCGCTTTCCAAACGCGCGATCCAAACGCGCGTTCCTAACGCGCGATCCAAACGCGCGACCCAAACGCGCCTACCAAACGCGCGTACCAAACGCGCGCCCAACACGCGTACAAACGCGCTTACCAAACGCGCGTACCAAAAACGCGTTTGGAACGCGCTTTCCAAACGCGCGATCCAAACGCGCGTACGAAACGCGCGAACCAAACGCGCTTACCAAACGCGCTTACCAAACGCGCGTACAAACGCGCTTACCAAACGCGCGTACCAAAACGCGCGTTCCAAACGCGCTTTCCAAACGCGCGATCCAAACCCTCGTTCCAAACGCGCCTACCAAACGCGCGAACAAACGCGCCTACCAAACGCGCGTACCAAACGCGCGCCCAACACGCGTACAAACGCGCTTACCAAACGCGCGTTCCAAACGCGCGTACCAAAAACGCGTTTGGAACGCGCTTTCCAAACGCGCGATCCAAACGCGCGTTCCTAACGCGCGATCCAAACGCGCGACCCAAACGCGCCTACCAAACGCGCGTACCAAACGCGCGCCCAACACGCGTACAAACGCGCTTACCAAACGCGCGTACCAAAAACGCGTTTGGAACGCGCTTTCCAAACGCGCGATCCAAACGCGCGTTCCTAACGCGCGATCCAAACGCGCGACCCAAACGCACGTTCCAAACGCGCGATCCAATTACGCGTTCCAAACGCGCGTACGAAACGCTCGTTCCAAACGCGCGATCCAAAACGCGCGTACCAAAAGCGCGTTCCAAACGCGCTCTCCAAAGGCGCGATCCAAACGCGCGGTTCAAACGCGCGTACCAAACGCGCTTACCAAACGCGCGTGCCAAACGCGCCATCCAAACGCGCGTTCCAAACGCGCGAACCAACGCGCGTATCAAACGCGCGAACCAAACGCGCGTATCAAACGCGCGTACCAAACGCGCGACCAAACGCGCTTTCCAAAGGCGCGATCCAAACGCGCGTTCCAAACGCGCGTACCAAACGCGCTTACCAAACGCGCGTTCCAAACGCGCTTACCAAACGCGCGTACCAAACGCGCGTACCAAACGCGCGTACCAAACGCGCTTACCAAACGCGCTTACCAAACGCGTACAATATTTGTTGGCTGGTTGATAACTATTAGTGACCACTCTTTTTAAGTAGCTTTGATTTTTCTTGATTAAAAACTATTAAAAAAATGTATTTTTTATTTTAAAACGTCCTACTATGCGCTTGTTAATAAATAAGTAGGTAGGTGACACGAAAATGAGTATAATGACGAACTATCATCTTTTAAATCTACCATTTAGTGTAAATTTGAATTACTTGAACGGGTAGAGTATGCTGAAACAGGCCCCTCAATGACGTCAAAATCATTGATAATAAAATCATTGATAATAAACAGATTAGGTATGTCATTAGAACATGATAAAAATATGACACGAGAAGTTATACAATAAAATCATTGAATGTTATTAATGCCTTTGACAAGAGTGGGGCAATTCACATGGACAGCACCTGGTCACAGGTATGAGCGAGAGTCAGCCATCGTCCTATTCATCATATCAGCCGAAGGAAGTCCACTGCTGGACATAGGCCTCCCCCAAGGATCTCCACGACGACCGGTTCTGCGCTGCCCACATCCAGCGGCTTCCCGCGACCTTCACCAGGTCATCGGTCCACCGAGTGGGAGGCCTGCCTACACTACGCTTTCCGGTGCGTGGTCGCCACTCGAGAACTTTACTGCCCCAACGGCCATCTGTTCTACGAGCAATGTGCCCCGCCCACTGCCACTTAAGTTTAGCAATTCTGAGAGCTATGTCGGTTACTTTGGTTCTCTTACGGATCTCCTCGTTTCTGATTCGATCACGCAGAGAAACTCCGAGCATAGCACGCTCCATTGCCCTTTGGGTGACCTTGAGCCTTCTTATGAGGCCCATAGTAAGCGACCATGTCTCAGTTCCGTACGTCATCACTGGCAACACACATTGGTCGAAGACCTTGGTCTTAAGACACTGCGGTATCTGGGACGTAAAGATATTGCGAAGCTTCCCGAACGCTGCCCAGCCGAGTTAGATTCGACGATTGATCTCTTTCTCGAAGTTGGACCTACCTAACTGGACTGTTTGTCCCAGGTATACATATTCGGTAACAACTTCGAGTGTAGAGCCTCCAACCTTTATCGTCCTATTATTGTCGAGTAATTATTGTCGAGTAATTATATTTTTGAAATAAGATGTTACATGCTCTTTCACCTTACCAGGATAGGATGTTATTTTTGTATTAGAGTGTTATTTTTATCCCGATTTTTGCAAGTTTAAAGAAAACATTTTAAAGCGTTCCAAAAGCGCGTACGAAACGCGCGAACCAAACGCGCTTACCAAACGCGCGTACCAAAACGCGCGTTCCAAACAACGTACCAAACGCGCGTTTCAAACGCGCTTTCCAAACGCGCGTTCCAAACGCGCTTTCCAAACGCGCGTACCAAAAACGCGTTTGGAACGCGCTTTCCAAACGCGCGATCTAAACGCGCGATCCAAACGCGCGTTCTAAACGCGCGTACGAAACGCTCGTTCCGAAAGCGCGTACCAAACGCGCGATCCAAAAGGCGCAAACCGAAAGCGCGTTCCAAACGCGCTTTCCAAAGGCGCGATCCAAACGCGCGGTTCAAACGCGCTTACCAAACGCGCATACAAACGCGCGTACAAACGCGCTTACCAAACGCGCATACCAAACGCGCGTACCAAACGCGCGTACCGAACGCGCGTACCGAACGCGCGTACCAAACGCGTGTACCAAACGCGCGTTCCAAAGGCGCGATCCAAACGCGCGGTTCAAACGCGCGTACCAAACGCGCGACCAAACGCGCGTACGAACGCGCTTTCCAAAGGCGCGATCCAAACGCGCGTACCAAACGCGCTTACCAAACGCGCTTACCAAACGCGCGTACCAAACGCGCTTACCAAACGCGCTTACCAAACGCGCTTACCAAACGCGCTTACCAAACGCGCTTACCAAACGCGCGTACAAACGCGCTTACCAAACGCGCGTACCAAACGCCCGTACCAAACGCGCGTACCAAACGCGCGTACCAAACGCGCGTACCAAACGCGCGTACCGAACGCGCGTACCGAACGCGCGTTCCAAACGCGCTTTCCAAACGCGCGTTCCAAACGCGCTTTCCAAACGCGCGTTCCAAACGCGCGTTCCAAAGGCGCGATCCAAACGCGCGGTTCAAACGCGCGTACCAAACGCGCGACCAAACGCGCGTACGAACGCGCTTTCCAAAGGCGCGATCCAAACGCGCGTACCAAACGCGCTTACCAAACGCGCTTACCAAACGCGCGTACCAAACGCGCTTACCAAACGCGCTTACCAAACGCGCTTACCAAACGCGCTTACCAAACGCGCTTACCAAACGCGCGTACAAACGCGCTTACCAAACGCGCGTACCAAACGCCCGTACCAAACGCGCGTACCAAACGCGCGTACCAAACGCGCGTACCAAACGCGCGTACCAAACGCGCGTACCGAACGCGCGTACCGAACGCGCGTACCGAACGCGCGTACCAAACGCGCGTACCAAACGCGCGTTCCAAACGCGCGTACCAAACGCGCGTAACAAACGCGCTTACCAAACGCGCGTATCAAATGCGCGTACAAACGCGCTTACCAAACGCGCGTACCAAAAGCGCGTACCAAACGCGCGTACCAAACGCGCGTACCAAACGCGCGTACCAAACGCGCGTACCAAATGCGCGTACCAAACGCGCTTATTAAACGCGCGTACCAAACGCGCTTATTAAACGCGCTTACCAAACGCGCTTACCAAACGCACGAACCAAACGCGCGTTCCAAACGCGCGTACGAAACGCGCGAACCAAACGCGCTTACCAAACGCGCGTACAAACGCGCTTACCAAACGCGCGTACCAAAACGCGCGTTCCAAACGAACGTACCAAACGCGCGTTCCAAACGCGCTTTCCAAACGCGCGTTCCAAACGCGCTTTCCAAACGCGCGATCCAAACGCGCGTTCCAAAGGCGCGATCCAAACGCGCGGTTCAAACGCGCGTACCAAACGCGCGACCAAACGCGCGTACAAACGCGCTTTCCAAAGGCGCGATCCAAACGCGCGTACCAAACGCGCGTACCAAACGCGCTTACCAAACGCGCTTACCAAACGCGCGTACCAAACGCGCTTACTAAACGCGCTTACCAAACGCGCTTACCAAACGCGCTTACCAAACGCGCTTACCAAACGCGCTTACCAAACGCGCTTACCAAACGCGCGTACCAAACGCGCGTTCCAAACGCGCGTACCAAACGCGCGTTCCAAACGCGCGTACCAAACGCGCGTAACAAACGCGCTTACCAAACGCGCGTATCAAATGCGCGTACAAACGCGCTTACCAAACGCGCGTACCAAACGCGCTTACCAAACGCGCGTACAAACGCGCTTACCAAACGTGCGCACCGAACGCGCGAACCAAACGCGCGTACGAAACGCGCGAACCAAACGCGCTTACCAAACGCGCGTATCAAACGCGCTTAACAAACGCGCTTACCAAACGCGCGTACCAAAAGCGCGTACCAAACGCGCGTACCAAACGCGCGTACCAAACGCGCGTACCAAATGCGCGTACCAAACGCGCTTATTAAACGCGCGTACCAAACGCGCTTATTAAACGCGCTTACCAAACGCGCTTACCAAACGCACGAACCAAACGCGCGTTCCAAACGCGCGTACGAAACGCGCGAACCAAACGCGCTTACTAAACGCGCGTACAAACGCGCTTACCAAACGCGCGTACCAAAACGCGCGTTCCAAACGAACGTACCAAACGCGCGTTCCAAACGCGCTTTCCAAACGCGCGTTCCAAACGCGCTTTCCAAACGCGCGATCCAAACGCGCGTTCCAAAGGCGCGATCCAAACGCGCGGTTCAAACGCGCGTACCAAACGCGCGACCAAACGCGCGTACAAACGCGCTTTCCAAAGGCGCGATCCAAACGCGCGTTCCAAACGCGCGTACCAAACGCGCGTACCAAACGCGCTTACCAAACGCGCTTACCAAACGCGCGTACCAAACGCGCTTACTAAACGCGCTTACCAAACGCGCTTACCAAACGCGCTTACCAAACGCGCTTACCAAACGCGCTTACCAAACGCGCGTACAAACGCGCGTACAAACGCGCTTACCAAACGCGCGTACCAAACGCCTGTACCAAACGCGCGTACCAAACGCGCGTACCAAACGCGCGTACAAAACGCGCGTACCAAACGCGCGTACCGAACGCGCGTACCAAACGCGCGTACCAAACGCGCGCTCCAAACGCGCGTACCAAACGCGCGTACCAAACGCGCGTAACAAACGCGCTTACCAAACGCGCGTATCAAATGCGCGTACAAACGCGCTTACCAAACGCGCGTACCAAACGCGCTTACCAAACGCGCGTACAAACGCGCTTACCAAACGTGCGCACCGAACGCGCGAACCAAACGCGCGTACGAAACGCGCGAACGAAACGCGCGAACGAAACGCGCGTTCCAAACGCGCCTACCAAACGCGCGTTCCAAACGCGCCTACCAAACGCGCGTTCCAAACGCGCCTACCAAACGCGCGTTCCAAACGCGCCTACCAAACGCGCGTTCCAAACGCGCCTACCAAACGCGCCTACCAAACGCGCGATCCAAACTAGACTAGTTAAAATAGAAGTAAAAACAATAAATAACTATTAGAGAAAAAAATACAGTAAAACTAAGAATCAAAAAGTGTGTTGAAAAACAGTAAATGTGCTAGTCTATGCGCTGTTTAGTATAGATATAATATTTGTTGGCTGGTTGATAACTATTAGTGGCCACTCTTTTTAAGTAGCTTTGATTTTTCTTGATTAAAAACTATTAAAAAAATGTATTTTTTATTTCAAAATATCCTACTATGCGCTTGTTAGTAAATAAGTAGGTAGGTGACACGAAAATGAGTATAATGACGAACTATCATCTTTTAAATCTACCATTTAGTGTAAATTTGAATTACTTGAACGGGTAGGGTATGCTGAAACAGGCCCCTAACCCCTAAGACTAAGGATCCTTAGTCTTTTTTTATGAAAATCGACTCCCTAATACATATAAGGTACTTCACCCTATTTTACGAGTTAGGCACACTATTACAGTGTAGTGTAATACCCGTTTTAGCTCTTATTCTGATGAAGTATCATGTTGGTTGCGCTACTTCTATATTTTTGGGGTGTCTTTTCATCCATATTTCCATAGCCTCACGCAATGCCAAATGTTGATTATCCTGCTTTTCCTTGGTTTTCAAAAGACATTGTGTGTTACTAATGTCCTATATCCTAGTATTGTTTTGAAAGCCAATTGTTTCTTGCGCTCTATTATATTTTATACAACCACTGTGAAAAGTACTTTATCCTTCTTTTCCTATAACTCTTATTGAACTGTCTAGTCTCTTATACCCTTTTACCTTGCGATGTGAAAAATCGATATGTCCCTTAGGCTTCTTATCCTTTAATATTTTATTTTGTTATTTGTATATTATGCCATATTTCCTCATTGGAAAATTAAAAGCTATTGTTATAAGCGACACAAACTACTTTAAATAGCGTCAAATCATTAAAACTAAAAATACAGGAAACTGCTCAATTTTTGTCTGATTTTATAACTGTTTTATTTTTCACGATATCTTAATAAATGACAAAAATACGTCAGTTTTTCTAAAATTTAAAACTTTGAACGGCTCTCCTGAACATTTTGTTTTTTGTCACTTATGCCCAATTTCCTTTTTACCGTCGATATTTGACAGCAAGACAATATAAGATAGTATATTAAGGCGGGCTTAGAAAACGCCTTACCAAACCGATTTTTAAAAAGTTTGATCCGGCTCCTAACCGAACTCGCAACCTCCTGAAGTGACCAAGTGGACTAACCACTACCGTGGCATAATCTCTGCTGTTTTTGGCTTGGTAGAATGAGTAGTTGAATTCAAAAACTAATTTATTTAATTTTTACAAATAAATATAGAATCGCATAGAGAATTCTAAATGCATGTAAGTACATGCTTATTTAAGAATTTAAAAATATTGCTTATCTGTTCATTTTTTTACCTGTGTAATTTTCCTTTGAACACTGAGTCATATATTACATTCCGAGCCACATCCATGCAAGTTTTTTGCCTGCTTGCTTGTGTCTTCATGTGTTTTACCAAATACCATTGTCGAATCAATGCTCTGTCACATTCTGAACATCAATATTGTTTCTCAATTCCTCAGTGTGTTACCAAACTACATTTTTCACTAAATGTTTAGTTACATTCTGAACATGAATATTATGGTTTATTTCCTGTGTGAATCTCAGTGTATTACCAAACTACATTTTTCATTAAATGTTTTGTTACATTCTGAACATGAATATGGTTTCTTTCTTGTGTGAATCCTCAATGTGTTACTAAACTACATTTTTCATTAAATGTTTTATTACATTCTGAACATGAATATGGTTTCTTTCCTATGTGAATCCTCAGTGTGTTACCAAACTACATTTTTCAATAAATGTTTTGTTACATTGCGAACATGAATATGGTTTCTTTCCTGTGTGAATCCTCAGTGTGTTACCAAACTACATTTTTCACTATTTTTATTGTTTCTCTCCTGTATGAATCCTCATATGTTTCATCAATTTCCTTTTTTTACTAAATGCTTTGTTGCATTTTGAACATGAATAAGGTGCATCATCATCTCTCTTGTCTGAATTCTCAAGTGTTTTACCAAATTAGTTTATTTTTTAAATGCTTTGTCATACTCTGAACATGAATATACTTTCTTTCCTGTGTGAATCCTCATGACGTGTATCACCAATTTTCTTATTTCACGAAATTATTTGTCGCATTCTAAACATTAATGTGTGAATTCTCATATGTCTATTAAAACTTTCTTTTGCCCAAATGCTTTGTTACATTCTGAACATGAATATAGTTTCTTTCCTGTGTGAATCCTTAGTTTGTTACCAAACTACATTTTTCAATAAATGTTTTGTTACATTCTGAACATGAATATGGTTTCTTTCCTGTGTGAATTTTATTTGTTACCAAACTACATTTTTCACTAAATGTTTTGTTACATTCTGAACATGAATATGGTTTCTTTCCTGTGTGAATCCTCAGTGTGTTACCAAACTACATTTTTCACTATTTTTATTGTTTCTCTCCTGTATGAATCCTCATATGTTTCATCAATTTCCTTTTTTTACTAAATGCTTTGTTGCATTTTGAACATGAATAAGGTGCATCATCATCTCTCTTGTCTGAATTCTCAAGTGTTTTACCAAATTAGTTTATTTTTTAAATGCTTTGTCATACTCTGAACATGAATATACTTTCTTTCCTGTGTGAATCCTCATGACGTGTATCACCATTTTTCTTATTTCACGAAATTATTTGTCGCATTCTAAACATTAATGTGTGAATTCTCATATGTCTATTAAAACTTTCTTTTGCCCAAATGCTTTGTTACATTCTGAACATGAAAATGGTTTCTTTCCTGTGTGAATCCTCAATGTGTTACCAAATTACATTTTTCACTAAATGTTTTGTTGCATTCTGAACATGAATATGGTTTCTTTCCTGTGTGAATCCTTAGTTTGTTACCAAACTACATTTTTCACTATGTTTTGTTGCATTCTGAACATTAATATGGCTTCTTTCCTGTGTGAATCCTCAGTGTGTTACCAAACTACATTTTTCACTATTTTTATTGTTTCTCTCCTGTATTAATCCTCATATGTTTCATCAATTTCCCTTTTTTACTAAATGCTTTGTTGCATTTTGAACATGAATAAGGTGCATCATCATCTCTCCTGTGTGAATTCTTAAGTGTTTTACCAAATTAGTTTGTTTTTTGAATGCTTTGTTACACTCTGAACACGAATATACTTTCTTTCCTGTGTGAATCCTCATGACGTGTATCACCAATTTTCTTTTTTCACGAAATTCTTTGTCACATTCTAAACATGAATATGGTTTCTCTTCTGTGTGAATTCTCATATGTCTATTAAAACTTCCTTTTTCACCAAATGCTTTGTTACATTCTGAACATGAATATGGTTTCTCTTCTGTGTGAATTCTCATATTGTGTTTTACCAAATTAGATTTTTTACTGAATGCTTTGTTGCATTCTGAACATGAATATGGTTTCTTTTCAACTTCCTCTGTGTGAATTCTAATGTGTTTTACCAAATTCCATTTTTTACTGTAAGATTTCTTGCATTCTGAACATGAATATAGTTTCTCTCCTGTGTGAATTCTCATGTGTTTTACCAAATTCCATTTTTTACTGAATGCTTTGTTGCACTTTGCACATGAATATGGTTTCTCACCCGTGTGAATCCTCATGTGTATTAACAATTTACTTTTTTCAATAAATGCTTTGTCGCATTCGGAACATGAATATGGTCTGTCTCCTGTGTGAATCCTCATGTGTATTACCAATTTATTTAATTCAATGAATGTTTTGTCGCATTCTGAACATGGATATGGTTTCTTTACTGTGTGAATCCTAAAGTGTCTTAATAAAGTTCCTTTTTCACTAAATGTTTTGTTACATTCTGAACATGAATATGGTTTCTCTCCTGTGTGAATCCTAAGGTGTCTTAATAAACCTCCTTTTTCACTAAATGTTTTGTTACATTCTGAACATGTATATGGTTTCTCTCCTGTGTGAATTCTCTTGTGTTTTACCATATTCCGTTTTATACTGAATGCTTTGTTGCATTCTGAACATAAATATGGTTTGTCTCCTGTGTGAATCTTCATATGTTGTGTTAAATAATGTTTCTGATCGAATATTTTGTCACAATCTGAACACGAATAAGCTGCCATCGTTGAATTTATATTAGGTAGGTACAACTGGTAACATTTAATGCCCCAGAACTTTCTATAACCATTTAAAATAGTTTTTCTGTTGTAACTTTAATTAAATGGATCAGCACATAATGTCAGGTATCAAAGTTTTTAATGTTTTTCTCTCGTACCTTACCTCGATAATATAAGGTTCCAAGTTCCAGTACAGACTTTCTTTTAAGGGGCTGCATGAACCCTTGCTATGCTAGATTAAAAAGATTACTTTGTTACATTCTCTTCTCTTTGTGCTTGGTTCAGTCTTTTGTAGGTCTGCCGGGTTATTGATTGGAGAACCTGAAAAATAAACGCCAAATTATGCAACCTGAGGCAATTTATATTACACCAGCTATTGCCCGCGGCTTCGTCCCCACAGATCCTGTTCTTTGGCGTTCCCGTGTGAATTTCCCAAAATCCTTTCTTAGAGGATTCCTATGTCATAATTACTCCAAAATCCTATCTTAGGGGATTCCTATGTCATAATTTCTATCTGTATGTCAAATTTCAACACGATCCATCCAGTGCTGTGTTGATGCATTAGTCAGTCAGTCACAGTTTCCTTTTATATGTCTGTGGAAGCTACCATAGACATAGGCGCAGAAAGATTTTACTCTCCTAATGAAGGAGATTGTAAGCAACCAGCTTATATGCTGAACAGCCATATGTGATACTCTGTGATTTTAGTAATAGTACAAGTAGGTTTTTTAGGGTTCCATACTTCAAAAGGAAAAATCGGAACCCTTATAGGATCACTTAGTTGTCCGTCCATATGACTTATGAACTTTTGATTTATAATATGAACCTACAATTTTGAACGTAACCCTCGGTGGGCGAGTCGACTCAATCTTGCCCGGTTATTTAAATTTAAAATTTGAGTGTGTTTGGCTGCACCTCACCTGATGGTAAGTGTCAGTGCAGCCGAGGATCTAACATGCAAGCTCAAATAGTGCCTATTCACTCTCGTCTTGAAGATACCTAAATTATACCAATAAGGAGACACAGATGCTAGTAAGAAATTCCACTCCCTGGCCTTTCGCATGATAATAATGAAGCATAACACTTAGTACACTTAGTATATGTGGAACATTAACGGGTAGAATGGCCCTTTGCGTCTGGTCATCTGACGATGGAATGGAGAAGGGGGTATGAGGTTGTGATGCTCCAGAGCACACTCTCTGAAATTAATCATGTAGAACACCGATAGGCAGGCGACTTTGCGACAATGCTCGAGGCTTTAGAGCTTGTTTGATACAAATTCCTATCACCAATGCGTCTCCTAACCCATCCGTCAATAGAATCCAAGGCAATAGCTGGTAACAAGCCGAACTGTCCCATAAGTGATAGCAGTTCTCCACACATGACCGAACTTGAGCTTGATAACATAGGTAAGAATTTCTCAGTTTCTCTGCATGATCGATTTAGAAACAAGGAGATCTGTAGGTAGAACAGATGGCCGTTGGGGCAGTAAGTCTCGAGGGGGGACCGCACACCGGCAAATACGTAGCGTAGGCAGGCCTCCCCCTCGGTGGACCGATGACCTGGTGAGGGTCGCGGAAAGCCGCTGGATGCGAGCAGCGCAGAACCGGTCATCGTGGAAATCCTTGGGGTCGGCCCATGTCTAGCAGTTGACGTCCTTCATATGACGTATTCTCATATTCAGAATAAACTTATGACTGTGATTTCTCTTTTCATATATAAATCTATTTTAGAAATTTACGAGGACAAGGACAATCTAATTAAAAGATCCGACATTCATAATTTTAATACAAGAGGAAATTACAAACTGACGATGCCTACTGTACAGCTGACAAAAACTCTCAAACAAGGAATCCCACTAAAAATAATGATGTACAATAGACTACCTAAACTAATAATGGATCTCCCTAAGCTAGAGTTCAAAGCAAAATTGAGAGATTTTTTTCAAAAACATGCATTTTACTCAGTAAATGAATACATTAATGAAAAAATAACAGATACTCATTTTCTCAAATAGATTGCGAGAAAACATGAATGTGCTATTAAATGTAACTTATTAATTAGTATGTTAGTTATTATGTATATATTTAAGTTTGTAAAGTTGACCTGCCCTGCCTCTAAGCAATGTGCATTGTTGCCTGGTGAATAAATGACTATAAATGACTAAATGGCTGATATGATGATGATGATGATGATAATATTAGAAGCTGTCCTGGTGATGGTGTAAAGCCTCACCTTCGAGAGGATTCAGAGCTTTATAGTAGGCACCTAAGCTGCACCTAAGTAAATACTTAACAGCACTTAGAAATTTCGCAAAACATGAAAAATTAGTTTGTAGAACTCTTCGATAGATACACTCCTGGCGTTTATGAGTATTTTATGTAACCCGAAGGCGAAAAAATGCAACCAAAAACAGGCAAAAACCTACAACGACAGACCACAGATCACTACTATATCGTTAGTACTAATATATATACTGTGACTATATGTAGCATGCGACAGACTCACAGACAGAAGTGACAGCAGTCTGCCAGAAATTTATCTAAAGAAAAAGGAAACAAAACACACAACAAAACAATATGGTAAATAAACATACAGACCAAAAAAAACTTACAGTGACAATACAGCAGACCTTCCACAGACTGTTGTTTGTTGTGAATTTTTATTGGCCATGGAAACTAGTCCTTCAGCCGGATTCGTAAATAATTTTCACTTTCTTCATTTGTTTTTGGATTTGTAATGCTAGTGCCGGTGCATTACAAATCTTCTCTGAAGTTCTTGACAGCATTTGCAGCAGCTGCATTCTGAGGTGGAACACCCAGTTGCTGTTGGGTGTCTATAAAACTGCACCCAGAGCAAGTTGGGTTCTCACGTCCTCCTTCGTTTTATTTTCTTGTTCTCCACATTGCTCACGTGCACTAGACGATTTTCTGCAAAATGCACCACTTCTTGAACAAAATCTCAGCAGAAAACAATGAAAAAACAACAAAATAAAACTACGAATGCGTCCACCACAAATCCCGCCAAAAAACTCTTCCACAGTCTGATCCTGATCCTGATCACTACTATTCAGTGTGACCATGGGAAAAATAGAGAATCTGCCACATTACCTGAAAATCTGCCAAACAGTTAAAGAAAATATGCCAGTTAATATTTTTGTATGTCCTTAAAGTGAAACAGATGAAACAAATCTTTCAAAGAAATTGTTTTTACGGAGATTTGCCGTTTCATTCTTTTTAGATAATTTAGTCTATACAGGGTGCAAGGGACGGATAGGCAAATACTGAAGGGGTGTGCTCAGGCCATTGTCCTGAATAGGATTTCAGTGTTATTTTTTTCCGGAAACCTTTTTTTTGACTACTCAATGTAACGCGCACACAACGATAATACCGCGCGATTGATAATAACGCGCGATCGATAAAAATAGCGCGAAGGGGGCAAGCAGGCGGGGTGCACAGAGAGGCTTCGAGCGAGCGACCGCCGGTATACCTCCGCCCCGCCCGCGAACCTCACCTCCGCCCAGCTCGCGACCCGCATGCAATGTTTACGACACATTTTCAATTTTAGTTTTTGCACAAATGAACTGCTATTTGTACATAAATCGTTTAAGGTGTTGTTAAAAAATAAAGTTTAGGTCTTAGAGACCAAGAAAAAAGCGAGAGATAAATTTAGTAAAACTAAGTCTAAGTAAGTAATCTAAGCATGCAAGAGGGTAGATACATACCTAGCGGACTTTAGCGTTGAATAAAATCAAATGCATTAGCATTCGTCCGTATTTTATTATTTATTTATTTATTTACGTTACAAAATTACATGTTAACAAAACATTATGCAGTATTGTTAAACCTTAATAAG
This sequence comes from Coleophora flavipennella, assembly GCA_947284805.1. Lineage (NCBI taxonomy): Eukaryota > Metazoa > Arthropoda > Insecta > Lepidoptera > Coleophoridae > Coleophora > Coleophora flavipennella. Next base: position 6,133,012 of record OX369253.1, read on the forward strand.
GTTTGTCTCAATACTGTTCTCCAGTCATGTATGCATTATCAAATTATCATTATACAATAAAACACAAAAGTTACCTACAATAGCTTATAAATAAAGGTAAATAAAAGACAAACAAAATGTTATGACGGTAGGCAAGGAAATTTGCACAGAGTTACATCTATACACACATAGCAGTGATGTCGGCCGGTTACGATCTCATCATCCACCATATACAGGCTGTTGCAAGAAGTTTGACTATTTAAACTATAACTAAAATTAGTTGTAACTTTGATTTGCATAGTTTTTATTAGATTGTTTTTCTAAAAAGTGTGTTGTTAATAGACGCGATTTGTTATTCTTTGTAATGTTATATTTTAAAGTATTTGGGAGGTTATTGATTAATTTGGGTATTATGTAGGCAGACACCCTTTTGCCGTAGAAATTAGAATATCGTGGAACATTTAAGGTTTTATTAATAACCTGTCTGGTTATTTTCGAATGCTTTACTGGTTTTTGAATATTAGTGTTAAAAAATGGTTCCTTAAGAATAGTGAATTTAAATTTTGTGTGAACTGGCATTACTTTACAATAATTAAATATGTCTATTTCATTTGTGGCTTTGTTTTTAATTTTGTAGGGAACTATCATTTTTAGTATTCTATACTGTAATTTGTAAATGTGATCCAAATTAGTTTTAAAGGTTCTACCTTAACTACTTAGTCCATAGGATATAATACTTTCCGCGAGTGCTTTGTACATGGATAGCAACACAGGGTATGGAATTCTATTTTTAATTATGTAAAACTTTGCCATTACTGCACGTAAGTTATCACAAACTTTATCAATATGACTAGTCCAGTTAAATCTCGAGTCGATAATCAAACCAAGGTAAGTATGTTGTTGTACAGTTTCAATAGGTTGGCACTGGCATACTATTGCTCCACCATTGTCAGCGCGCGCATGCAGACAATCATGGCTGTGAGCTATAATCTGCACAACTTTCTTACAATGATTATGGCTAGAGTGTACGTATACTAGTTTCGTTTTTTTAGCGTTGAGCACGAGACCAGCATCATGAGACCACCTACATAAGGACTCGAAGTCTTTTTGTAGTTTACTTTCGGCGGCATCTATGTGACGATCAGCTGAAATAAGGCAAGTGTCATCTGCAAATTGATAAATGCTGCAGTGTTTTATTACATTGTTCATATCATTAGCATAGGCCAAGTAGTGCAAGGGTCCTAACACAGAACCTTGTGCTGTCCCCTCCGTAACATTAATTCTGTCACTGTAGGCAGAATCGATCCTAACCTTGTAAGATCTATTTTCAAGGTAAGTCCTGCACCAGTTTAGAAGATACCCATGAATCCACTATCACTTAACTTGTCTATTAGAATGTCATGTTTTAAAGTATCAAACGCTTTGCTGTAATCAATAAACACTAAAAGCACATGGTTTTTGACATTGAGCAGGGCGTTGATCTCATCAGTAAACTGCGAAAGAAGTGATGTCGTACTTTTTTTGGGCTGAAACCCATATTGGTTAGGTGCTAGTACATTGTGTGATTTATAGAACTTGTGTATTTGATTACTGTAGAATTTTTCAACCAATTTGTCACGAGCGGTAAAGGGTTCATAACATAAAACACGCACAAAGCACAAACAAACACAAATCACAAACAATTGAAGAAAACACAAAAATCAATCGTGAATGTCGGTTTCGAAGATTTTTACGACATCCGTTCGTAGAACTGACTGAAGTGACTGACTACTGAGTGAGTCTGAGTGAGATGCGCTTGCGAATCCAAAGAACGATCGAACGAATGCGAATTACATCTCTAGAGATGGGACGTTGTGAAATCTCTCGATTGATATCGATTTTTTTTTGTAAGAATGTTTTGATTAACGACTTAACGCAAATTAGGTAAAGATGGTTACCGGGTTTCTACAACATTTTTTTTCTTAGTATCACTGTCAAATTTATCTAATTTCCGTGTTAGAGCTTAAAGTTACGGTTTAAACCTCTGTTTTGCCTACTCATCTGTGAATCAAAATGATATCGTATTCGATCGATTTTTTTAGTAAGTTTTTTCATAAGTTTCATAACATTTATTACACATTTCATAAATTAAGAAATTTCTCATACAATGGAAATTTGAATAAAAAGGAAATACCCGAAACTTTTTTTGGAATTTTTAGAGATGTTTTACTGAGCGGTTATTCAACTGAACTCCAACTATATCATAGTAGGCGACTCGTTTAAGTGCACAACCCTAATAACTTACCATTAAACTCATGCAAAAAATTTAATCAATTTCCAAATGAGATAATCGACAGTCGAGTTTTCCCAAATAAGGCACCGCTCTACTCTTGCCGAGCAGACCCGATTGTGCCCGAGTTACTCTCTCAAGCGGGGCGCCACCCGAATCGGCACTTTGTATCCGAGTCCGGTCGGGTCTTCGGTCGGCGCTCGGTATTTGCCTACTCGCTCAAACTTGAAAGAATGGGCGAGATGATAATCAAACATGTTAGGTAGCTTCGTATGGCCTCGGGTGCAGTAACCGTCCTTGGCCTACAAAAGTGCTGCAGCTGATAGCGTATAGCAGCAGAATTTTTGATCTCGTAATCATTGCTGGTTTTATCAATTACGCATTTTTTACAGTTTATTTTGCATAGTGGGGTCGATAAGTTTATAATACGTCATTTTGGCTGAGAAAAAAAATAATAATCGGAAAGTTATGGAATTTTCCGGTAGAAAATTCCTTCAGATTTCCATTCAGAATCATGGCCTGAACTCAACCTTTCAGTATTTGCCTATCTGTCCCTTACACCCTGTATAGATACTAATTACGTATTTTTTTACAGTGGCACAAAATTCTTATTCATACAATACAATACAAAATAAACACACATAAATTAACAATTATTGGTTTCCCTTTTATGAAATCTGTTATATGTCATGAAGTTTGTATAAAATTTATAAAAAACTGTAGTATACTCTCAATGGGTCCATATTCTGACGTAGGATTATAACATTTTGGAATTTCTGTTTTAAAAGAATAATATTAAGCGAATGTGGCTTTACCTCTTTACATGACTACTACAGTACTATATTCGCTTCTTAATTATTATTCATAGAAAACAAAAACTCTGAAATGATAAAATTTTACTTTAATATGAAAATGGTCATTTACATCGAGATTTTTACTGTTTATAATGATTATTTTAAGGCGTACGTTTGTAGTTTTGTAATAACTGTAATTTGTATTACATAACATAATTTCTATTCGTTCTTTACAAATTATAATGAGAATCTGCGAGAATCTGCCATTGTTGCAATGCATAATTTTGCCCTAATTAAGATTTGATAGCCAAATCTGCTAGAATGGCAGGAATCTCGGAATCCGCAAAAAGTATCGATAAATGATTAAATGTATTATGTACTCGATACTTTTGTTACGATACCAAATATTTTGGTATTTATTACTTTAAATGTATATTAGGTCTTTACCTATGAAATTGCCGATTGAATGAAAAATTTTAAAGATGAATAATAATATTGAGAAAAATAGTTAATAAAACAAAATTTAATCTCAAAATAGCATTACACTAATAGAGATTAAATTCTAATGCTGGTAAACATGCCCAATGTTTAGATATTTTGAGAGCACGCTGGCTTTAACCCCATAAAGTCGGGTTTTTTCACATGAAAAAATCGTTTTTATTGAGGCACAAAATACACATTTTTAATTTTAAAGCTCTAGAATTATCGCAGTAATTTCTTCGTTACTAATGTCGTATTTGGGAATACCCCGCATATGATTTCGTCACTTTCAGAAAAATTCAAAAAAATTAACTAATCTAATAAATTGCCCCATCTAACCACTTAGAAAATGCCTTTGTTCCATTCAATCAATGGTACATGAAAGACATTTCACTATTTACTAATAAAAGACCATAAGTAGTTACGGAGCGTAACCAGTATATAGACCGCGTAGTAAGCATAAATGCTGTGGCTACCAAAAGTGCATAGTAAGCGTCTGGAGTAGATTAAGACCCTAGCTCTTAGTTTTACACGTAAGAAAACAGGCAGTCTAACATCGACCCAACTACGAATCGTTCGTAAAGTATTTTATAATTTAGTTTTTAAAAAACTGTTTTCCCTCCGGCGCGATTTGACTAAGTAGTGTTATCACAAGGTCAATAATAAAAACAATAACTTTTTTATTTTCAATAAAAATTGGCATTAAACTTCAAAAACTGAATCGGCAATTTCAAAGGTAAAGACCTGCTAAAATACGATGTTGTGTAGGAATCGATACTTTTCTACCTACTCCCGCCTGTCGCATCTCTAATCACTACAAATTTCTTGCCTGCCGTTCGGTTTCTAAAAAACGGTACCAGCACTTCGCCTTGTGCCAAGTGAGCAGTGTATGTAGCCGAAAGGTATATTATTAAAATTTAAAATATATTTATAAAAATAAACCCCTGGTCATCGCATCAGGCGTGAACGGCTGGACCCATTTCGCTAATTCTTTTTTTGTTGAGTTCGTTATTGTCAGGAAAAGATTCTTATGTAGGGTAGGGTCGGGTAGTGTAGTGTAGAATAGTGTAAGGCAGTGTAGGATAGGGTAGGGTAGGATCGGATAGGGTAGTAGGGTAGGGTAGGCTAGTGTAGTGTAGGGTTGTGTAGAGTAGGTAGTGTAGTGTAGAGTAGTGTAGTGTAAGGTGGAACGAAGTTCGCCGGGAGAGCTAGTTAAAAATATTAATAGTCAAGGACAAAACACAAGGTCATCTGACCTCAAACTACGATTCCCTGTAGGTACTATAGGAACCAGAGACTGATATACATACTTATATGTATACGTTTTAAATACATATACATATTGAACACCCAGACATAGAGTAAAGAAACCTGTTATTCACACGAATATTTGCTCTGGGTGGGCATCGAACCCACGACTCTCGGCCCAGTAGACAGGAGCGCTGCCACTGGACCAACAGGCCAGTCAGCCATCAATTCGAAATAGATTATACAAAGTCCCAAATACCGCAGTGTCTCAAAAGGAATTGGACGCTCCATGCAATCGATCAGCTGATCGATTTGTCATCATCATATCAGCCGAAGGACGTCCACTGCTGGACATAGGCCTCCCCCAAGGATTTCCACGACGACCGGTTCTGCGCTGCCCGCATCCAGCGGCTTCCCGCGACCTCACCAGGTCCTCAAATTTGTGTGAAGAGTTAATTTTTTTAGCGATTTCAGCAAAGTCATAAAACTTAATTGAAAACGCTAAACACGTTAAAAAACCGACTTCCATCGCAACAACTTAGACATTTTTGCATTATTATTTTTGGTTTTTATTAATTTTCTAATAAACTACTACACCGATATTGATAAAATTTATATGGGACCACACGGGAAGCACTAGATTTCAAATAAAAAAAGAATCATCAAAATCGGAACACCCAGTCAAAAGTTCTGGGGTAACACACATAAAAAAAGACATATTTACAGTCGAATTGAGAACATCCTCCTTTTTGGAAGTCGTTTGAAAAAAGGGTTCATTATGATGAGTAGAAGCCCAAGTAACAGGACTCACACTAATTTTGTTACACCCTGTATACCTATACGCCAAAGTACCCGACAAATTGCTCTCAGAATTGCTTAAGTGGCAGTGGGCAGGGTACATAATTCGTTGAACAGATGACCGTTAGGGTAGTAAAGTTCTCGAGTGCGACCGCGCATCGTAAGTCGTGGCGTAAGCAGGCCTCCCACTCGGTGAACCGACGACCTGGTGAAGGTCGTGGGAACGCGCTGGATGCTGGCAGTTCAGAACCGGTTGTTGTGGAATTCCTTGGGGGGGAGGCATTGGAGGATTCTTGCGATAGATCTTACCATCAGGTGAGATGATGCCAAGGGCTTACCAATTGTGATTTAAAAAAATGAAGAAATTTAGAGTGACTCAGGGTTTCGATTTAGATTGGCATGAAGACGTATTCTCGGTAAAAATAGATCCTTTTAATAGTATTTTGAAGTTTATCTGATGGTGAACTTTGAAGGTGGAATCATGGTCCCAGGATCGACTATTTTTTGTTATTCGAATCTGATGAATTACAAGCTTTATATTATCTTGCCGTGTTTGTTAGTTATTTTGGGACAAATCTTGGAAACTGAATTAAAAACACTATCCGGTTTACGATTGAGCTGAAATTTTGCGTACACGTTAAGTTTGGAGCACAATGCATGGCTAATCATGGTGCCAGGATCGTCTATTTTTTGTTATTCGAATCTGATGAATTACGAGCTTTATATTATCTTGCCGTGTTTGTTAGTTATTTTGGGACAAATCTTGGAAACTGAATTAAAAACACTTCCCGGTTTACGATTGAGCTGAAATTTTGCGTACACGTTAAGTTTGGAGCACAATGCATGGCTAGCTAAGTGACGTCATTATAAATCCAATATAGCGGACTCCCAAAGATGGCGAATCATTTATTTTTTTATGCATCCCCGTGACATGGGTATCAAATAAAAGGAATATTTTTTTTCAAATTAAAGCTTGTAAGTACCTAAAAGTTTTAGGAAAATTATTTAAATTTGGAAACATGCAAACTTCTTTTTAAGTACATACCCACCTACCTACCTGCACTTAAATAAAAGCTTAACATATAGTCATTCACAAGTTTAAGGTATAACTTCTCGTGTCATATTGTTTTCATGTTCTGATTTAATTTGTTTTATATCAATGATTGTATTTTGACATTATTAACTGTCTAATGCTTATTTATTTTTTTATTCCTCACAAATGACGTGTTTAGGTAAGTAATTCCTATTTTATGACTATCAGACAAAGAGTAATTTGCACCTATCTAAATATATATAACTCAAAGGTGACTGACTAACTGACTGACATAGTGATCTATCAACGCACAGCCCAAACCACTGGACGGATCGGGCTGAAATTTGGCATGCAGGTAGATGTTATGACGTAGGCATCCGCTAAGAAAGGATTTTGGGAAATTCCCACGGAACCGTAAAAATCGGGATCTGCGCGGGCGAAGCTGCGGGCATCCACTAGTTTTTAATAAACGTCTTGAAATCTTGTTAATAGTTATAATATGTATTACACGGGAAAGAAAAATTCCCTGTGGTACACCTGGCCATACACCAGTATTACAATATAGCGGCTGGTGGACCAAATAGCTACACAAGTTTGTAGATAGGTTTTGCGTGATTATTTACTTCATCAAGTTCATAATACAAGAACAAGTTTTGTTATACAATACTTATTAGCATTTTAGACTGCCTATAGCTAGTGTTTGCGCAGAAAATACCGTACGATCGAGTACGTTCCACTCTTCTCAACAATTCATTCGGTTCAGTGAGGTATTCACAGCGCAAAGCAGCGCACGCGATCTCCGTGTCAAAAATTTTGTGCTCAAAAATACTTCGCGAGTGTTAACATTGAAATCAAAACACCATATCCAGGTAAGATATGATTGCGTTAAAACTGTGCATGAAAGATAACTTAAATTACAAAGTTTTAAAAGGAAAAAGTCAAGGATATTTTCAAGTTATTTACGTCATAAGAACGTAACAGATTAACAGAACAACATAGTCGCAGAAGTTTTTTAAGTAGAGATCAATTCCATTAATGAATGGAATTTTACTGAGTTAAGTTAGTAAAAACGCTTTTGTGGTGTTTTTGCTCGGCTATAAAATTAAAAATTAATAAAACATGGTGAATAAAAATAATTGCATTCGTAGGTGTTATTTCCCAGTTTGCCAACTTCAAAATCCTCATTTAGTGTCGAAAAATTTATGAGTTTGAAACCCCATTAGTGCTTAATGGCCGATTAAAATGCTAATGATTGTTTTTGCAACTGACTGTTATTAGTTAGGGAATTTAAAGTTAATTTTAAGTTAAGTTAGTAGTTAGGTAACTAGTTAGGTAATTAAGAGCATTGACCTTTTATTTATAGAACGAACTGCTAAAATATGCAATCTAAATCTCGTTATTTAAATTGATATACCTAGGGGTGTAGATGTTATGGACTTTTGGTATCCTTGTATAAAATGTGTTTGTTCGTTACTTCTTCACGCTTGAACACCTTGACCAATAGTGATGAAATTTGGCATGCACGTAGCTTAAGGCACAGTATAATAAAGAGTACTGCATGAAAACGGACGTGGGCTATCTTTTATCCCAATTATTTGTTAAGTAGTTCCTGTGGGATGTTATTTTTTTTAATTTCTTTCACGTCGCAATGAAGCGAAGGATTGATGTGCCTATTTTGCACAGAGATAGTTGAGGGGATAGAAAGTGACACAGACTACTAATAAGCATAGTCCGACATAGTTCCCGAAGGACCTGGAGAAAACTCATTTCCACCCCAAGCACCCTCGAATACGGTCATAGACAGAAAAGTAAAAAGCTAGTCAAATACAAAGCAAGAAATTAGATTGTTTTATTTTTTAGTCTATATTAGTGTAAGACAGTCGATCCCCATCAAAATGTCAACTTCGATTTTTTTGCGATCAGAACACCTTCACTCCTTCGTCGCTCGAAAATAAAAAAATAATTAATAGCTCAGTTGATCACTGAATACTGGTTGAAATTTTATTTGTTGCGTACCCGCAGCGTGTAGTGGCTTTTTTCTTTTCGATAGTAGCAGAGAAACCGGTCAAGTGCGAGTCGGAATCGCACACTAAAGGTTCCGTATCACCACACTGCTCGACACGCGTATAACAATATTACTTACCTATTCATTTCAAACAAAAGACATCAACGAGAACATTGTTTTACAAGCTTTTAATACAACAGTTTGCAATGAAATTTGTATGTTTGTTCGGGTGAAATCTTGCGACTCAATTTTGAAGCAGATATCTTCAATAGATTGAGCTGAAATTTTGTATACACGTTCAGTTTGGATGACAATGCATGGTTAATTGTGTGACGTCATTCTAAATCCAACATCGCGGCACACTCAAGATGGTTGAGTAGTTATTTTTAATTCACTCCTACAATATGGCTATCAAATGAAAGGGTTTGTTGAGAACAATACGAAATAATTAAAATTATTTTCAAACTAGCTTTTGCTCGCGGCTTCGCCCGCGTGGACATCGTTTTTATGACTGTCGTAGAGGGTGCGCAGTACGCGAGCCGCAAGCGGCTCGCGAGCGTGGATATGACTTTTCTCCAGATCTCTCGGGGCCTATGTCAGGATATGCTTATTAGTAAATCATGTCATTTCCCACCCCCTCAACCATCTCTGTGCAAAAAATCACACAATCCATTGTTCTGTTGCAATGTTAAAGAAATTAACCAAAAAAGAGTATATTTTTAGTTCCCTCAGGAACTGCATTGGGCTGTGCTATTTTCACGGAATAAAAATTAGTCTATGTCCTTTCTCGTGACACAGGCTACCTGCATACTAAATTTCGTTAAGATTGGTCAAGGCGTTGAAGCGTGAAAAGGTAACAAACAAACAAACACATTTTTACATTTGTAATTTTATTATTTATTTTTATTCACAATTGGTGAGCCCTTGACAACATCTCACCTGCTGGTAAGTGACGATGTTGCCGAAGATGGAAGCGGGCTTACCAAGATAATATTAATAGTAAGGATTAAAGCTTGTACCTAAAAGTTTTTAGGTTTATCGAAAATTATTTTACTTAATTACGATCGGACTCCTTAGCGCGAAAACGACTTACACTTGGCTGTTTTTATTAGCTTCTTATCACGCTTTTATTAGCTTCACCTGTATGTATGTATGTTTGTAACCGACTCCTTCACACTCGATTTTGACAAACTCAACAGATTTAATTCAAACTTTTCACATTTATCAAGAATCAGTGACAATAAAATCTTAATATATATAAATCTCGTGTCACAATGTTTGTCCTCAATGGACTCCTAAACCACTTAACCGATTATAATAAAATTCGCACACCATGTGCAGTTCGATCCAACTTGAGAGATAGGATAGGGTAGGGTAGGGTAGTGTAGGGTAGTGTAGGGTAGGGTAGGGTAGTGTAGTGTAGGGTAGTGTAGAGTAGTGTAGGGTAGGGTAGTGTAGTGTAGTGTATGTAGGGTAGGGTAGGGTAGTGTAGGGTAGGGTAGTGTAGGGTAGGGTAGTGTAGTGTAGTGTAGGGTAGGGCAGGGTAGGGTAGGGCAGTGTAATGTAATGTAAGGCGGTACGAAGTTCGCCGGGACAGCTAGTAATTTCATAAGTTTATCTCATTAACCTGATCAGGATCGCCAGGATTAACTCCTTCGCCGCCTCTGGTTGAATGTCCCAAACAGCGACTATGGAAGTTTGGGCTCGACCTTTCCCGGCTCGCCCCTCACCCTCACCAAAGTATATATATTAGTACTAACATGCATTATGGATACTCCTTGCCGCTCTCTAGATTGCGACCTCACCCCCTCGTCACCCAGATTGATACAGATTGGTTACAGTTTGTTTTTCGAACGTATAGGATATCGCCGCCATTTTGTTTATTTCGTCATCCTTTATGTAATTACATTTCTGGCCCGTTGTATGAAGTGTCCAGGGTGTGCCCTCACCCTGATTGCCCTGTCTAGACGTCCCCGTTGGTCGAATGCATGGATTCTTCTCTTTACGCTGTGGCTTCACTTTCATACATAAATATATCTCTTTCTTAGTATAAATAATTCGCGGCTTACAAGTTAAACCTATCTGATATTCTGCCAGAACCGTTATGTTCAAGTTGTAAGCAGCCTGTGTTGCTCGATATACGAAAAATATGGCACAAAGCACCCTACTCTTTTTTCACAATAATACTGGTCTGGTTCTACAGCGTCGGTGGCGCAACGGCTAAAGTCGTCACCTCCCGTCCGGGAGGTCGTACCAATGTGATTTCGAATTCCGATTTTCATATTTACGTTTATCCGACGCTCTTACGGTGAAGGAAAACATCGTGAGGAAACCTGCACACGCCTGCGAAGAAACTCGCAGGTTGTGTGTGAAGTCGACCAACCCGCGTGGTTGTCTAAGGCCCGATCGCCCTAATTCAGGGTTGGCTCGAGCCCCATGGTGGGGACGTATATGAGCTGATATGATGACTGGTATTTTTCGTTCATTTTTGTTTTCAGCTTATATTAAGACTTATTTTTCAATTTTTAGTTTGATGTGCATTTAAATGTTCATGCGGATGGTATTAGTGCATCGGGAGCCGGGTCGTTCCTTTCCCTCTAATGTGGTTGATGGGAGCGATGGCTGACTGTCGCGTTATACCGGGTGCTGTCCGTGTGAACTGGCCTACTCCTGTTAAATGCATTCAATGATTTATAAGTATAATCTGGTTTATATCAAGGATTTAATTTTGACGTTATTAATTATTGTTTATTTCTTGATTCTTCACAAATGACATTGTTATTATTATTTTATGACTATCAGAAAGAGTGTAATTGCGCCTATTTTGAATAAATATATTGAATTGAATAATCTTAACCTTTCCGTAATCGTAATCCTAACCGGTAAGTTTAACCGCCTCCGTGGCGTTATGGTTAAGTCCATTAGCTTCACATCAGGAGGTCGCGAGTTCGATTCCCGGCGGAGTCTAACTTTGTACGACTCGGTTTGATTGGTGGAAGGGCATTTTCTAAGCTCGTCTGGCTAACTACCACCACCTTTGATTCCAGCATTGATGTGTTCCGGCTTAAAGACAAAACAGCCAGTTTCCCCATTGCGTTGGAGAATCTTGGTACGCCCGCTTCCATCTTCGGCATCATCGTCACTATCAGGTGAGATGATATCAAGGGCTTTACCAATTGTGAATTAAAAAAATCGCCACACTTGCCAGGCGGGTTAGCGATAGCAATGTCTCAACTTAGGGGAGGCCTATGTCCAGCAGTGGACGTTCTTTGGCTACTGTGATGATGGTCATCGTCATCATCATTATCATCATATGCCAAAGCAGGCCGATTAGCTAACAGACCCGTTTTAAAATCGTCTAAATTTGTTTTGGACATTCTATAGAATATTCACTGATTGAACAACAACACACTAACATTATAAACGCGAAAGTTTTAATGTTTGTTTGTTTGTACCACTTTCACTTGGCCAGCTTTTACTCGACTGCACAAAAGGAGGGTAATGTATTTCGGCTGTATGTTGTATGTCTGTTTCTTAATTGCTTTTCGTGTATTCGCGTTTCCTGAGGCAACTACCACAGGGCATTACGACCGATAGCACTACTATAGCACACCCTGGACACTTCATACAACGGGCTAAAAATGACATTTCAAAAAAGGAATGACCAAACAAAATGGCGGCGAAATCCTATCGACAGCCAAACTGTAACCAATCTGTATCAATCTGGGTGACGAGGGGGTGAGGTGGCAATCTAGAGAGCGGCAGGGAGTGTTCATACTGTATGTTAGTACTAATACCTATATACTCGGACTTTGACTTTAGGTAGTAGGCCGCTTAAATGAGTCTACGCCCCGCGGTACAGGGGCGCGGGGGTAAGGCGACAAAGGGGATCGAGAGAGCATTTTTGTGGCAACAACTGCCAATTTTTGTGGCCTTTAATTGCCTGCTGCACGCTCCTCTCTCAATCCCTTTTGTCGCCTTACTTTGTAGTCATTTAAGCGGTTTACCTATAGAAGTGGCATGGTGAAGTGTCATTTACCTTACTTTGTAGTCTTTGCCCGCGCGGTACAGGGGCGCGGGGGTAAGGCGACAAAGGGGATTGAGAGAGCATTTTTGTGGCAACAACTGCCTTTAATTGCCTGCCGCCCGCTCCTCTCTCGATCCCCTTTGTCGCCTTACTTTGTAGTCTTCGCCCGCGCGGTACAGAGGCGCGTAGGCAATTAAAGCGCGTTGTTGCCACAACAATGCTCCTCTCTCGATCCGATCCCCTTTGTCGCCTTACCCCCGCGCCCCTGTACCACGCGGGTGAAGACTCATGTAAGCGGTTTACCTATAGTAGTGCTATGGTGAAGTGTCATTTACCGTAGCACTCCTAATTTTTGACCGACTTTCAAAAAGGAGGAGGTCCATGTTTGTTTTTGTGTGTTTGTTACGCTATATCTTCGCAGATTTGTAACCAATTCTCGTGATTCTTTTTTATTCGATAGTTGCAGAGTTGGTCCCATATAAGTTTTATCAAAATCGGTGTAGTTCTTTAGAAAATTAACAAAAAACAAAAAATGTATAATGCAAAATTTTATTTAGTTGTTACGATGGAAGTTGGTTTTTTTGTCATATTTAGCGTTTCCAATTATTACAAGCTATAAATTAGCTTGCCGTGTTAGTTTGTTTGTTTGGGACAAAACTTGGAAGCTAAAGTCCCGGTTACTGATGAGCTGAATGAAATGCATATACACGTTTTAAGGCGGTAATATTACAGATTTTCGTTATTTTCGATATCAATTAAAAACAATTGAAAACGATAGAAAACCCAAGGTAAAAAAAAATACCCTTATTGTTGATGACAGGTACACGATTGAGCAGTTTTGGCTCGATAGAATAAATCCCAAAGATTGGTCTACCTACACCGTTACTTTCAACTCTAGTTAATGACTAATATTTTGAAGTATAAATTTTAAAAAAAACATACCTACTCGTACATACTACAAAGTGAGAAATGTTTTTTTTAATACTTTCATTGTAGTTTTTGATTGAAACGCAAAACCGTTGATTAAGTGAATAAGTGTGGTTATTTTATATTTACTCTTTACACGTAAAGAAAAAGACAGAGACAACTGCTCCAATCAATACCTCGCCTTAAGTTTGGTTAGCTATGTGACGTCATTCTAAATCCAATATGGCGGACTTCCAAAGATGGTAGATCAGTTATTTTTTATGCACCCCCATGATATGGGTATCAAATGAAAGGGTTTGCTGAGAAGAATATGAAATAAAATAAAATAACAAAATAAAATAATTTTCAAATTAAAGCTTGTAGGTGCCTTAAAGTTTCGAAAATAATTCCTCTTGATCCCATACATTCTAAACAGACTGCAAAGTATCGTTAGACAGTCTGGTTTTTAATTTTTACCCGACTGCTCACAAAGATAGGTAATGGTTTTTGGGTGTATGTACATACATACAGCGTACATACGCTGTATGTCTTTCTTTGGCTATGAGCCTGCAGCCTCAACGGCTTGGTGGATTTTGGAGTAAGGGGTGTCGTTAGATTCGTCTTGATCCCCCGAGTAACATAGGATACAATTTTACCCGACTCCCCAAAAAGAAGGGTAATGTTTAATTAAAGTCAGTCTGGTTTTTAATTTTAATGAAATTGGTTAGGTTTTCTACCTACTTAGTATGTATACAGGTTGTAACAAAACTAGTGAAGGTTAACTGGGGGCTTTCACTCATCATACTGAACAACTTTTGTTCTATGACTGCTGGAATCGCAAAAAAAATAATCATCAAATCGCTCAGCTGATCGACAAATTTTATGCATTTTTGTATAGAAGGTCCAATTTTTTTAAATTGACTATCGTTTCCATGGTGAAAGTTGTTCAGTATGATGAGTAGAACCCCCAGTTAACGGGTCTTACATCCATTGTTTAACACCCTGTATAGTTAACTTTCCTATTATGAAATCACATTTGCGCAACTGGCAACAGGAAATGAGGCTCCGATCTGTGGTACTTCACCTACATGGTTTTCTGCTTTCCGCGTTCGTGCAGACGACGACAGAAACCAATTCTTAAGATAATTGTTTAAAACCGTTCATTCGTAACCATTTCTTTCATAAAAATAATACATTGTTATTGTTACTTTAAGACTAAGGTCTTTGACCAGTGTGTGTGGCCAGTGATGAAATACGGAATTGAGACATGGCATGGCCGTAGCTAGAGGGGGGCATTGTGGGGCAATGCCCTACCTTCAAATCACAATGCCCTACCTTAAAAATACGAAAAACCAAGATAAATTATTATAATTAAATGGTTTGTTCATAGTCTAAGATTTAAAAAAAATGTAGCGATAGGTATCTAAACTTTTCCAAACATAGCACTGTTTGTGACATTAATTTCATATCATAATAATTCTTTGTTCTGTGTATAGATGGAATTTGAAGCGCCATAACATGAAGCGAGATGGGTCTATTTAATTATTATATCTGTGATACCCTACCTCAAATTCGACTCTAGCTACAGCCCTGAGACATGGTCGCTTAGTATGGGCCTCATAAGAAGCCTCAAGGTCACCCAAAGGGCAATGGAGCGTGCTATGCTCGGAGTTTCTCTGCGAGATTAAATCAGAAACGGGGAGATCCGCAGGAGAACCAAAGTAACTGACATAGCTCACAGAATCGCCGAACTGAAGTGGCAGTGGGCAGGGCACATAGCTCGTAAAACAGATCGCCGTTGGGGCAGTAAAGTTCTCGAGTGGTGACCGCGTACCGCAAAACGTAGCGTAGGCAGGCCTCCCATGCGGTGGACTGACGACCCGGTGAAGATCGCGGGAAGTCGATGGATGCGGGCAGCGCAGGACCGGTCGTCGTGGAAATCCTTGGGGGAGGCCTTTGTCCAGCACAGTGGACGTTTTTCGGCTGATATGATGATGATAGTTACTATATTTTGTTTATAATATATAACTCTACAGGTCGTCGGTGGCGTAATGTCTAGGTGCACCGCCTTCAATTTGAACTTCCCATACTAAGTTGGCTGATCAGCTGGTCGAGTTAGTATGGGAGAGCCAATTTTTTTTTGCGATTTGACAATGGGTTTCATGGGGAAAGTTGTTTAGTTTCATGGGTAGAAGCACCAGTTAAAATAGTTTCAGCTAAATTTAACTTTCCATACTAAGTTGGCTGATCAGCTGATCGAGTTAGTATAGGGAGCCAAATTTTTATTTGCGATTTGACTATGGGTTTCATGGGGAAAGTTGTTCAGTTTCATGGGTAGAAGCACCAGTTAAAATAGTTTCAGCTAATTTTGTTAGACCTTATATATATTTGTTAATAAATTGTGTAACTTTTATAATAAATTACCGAAAATGGCTATCAATCTGCCAGTATTTACATTATAACCACGCTATTTGTAGATCAACACATACCAGCTGTCCCGGCGAACTTCGTTCCATCTTACACTACACCACACTACCCTACCCTACCCTCCCTACACTACCCTACCCTAGACTACATTACCCTATCCTACCCTACCCTATAATCTTCTCCTACCAATAAAGAACTCAACCAAAAAGAATTAGCGAAATCGGTCCAGCCGTTCTTGATTTATAAATGGTGTAACTAACGCGACTTTCTTTAATATATATAAGTATATAGACATAAAAAAATATATTGACTTGAGACATTCCAAATGTTTTTTTCATATTCGGTCTTCTTATTAGATTAAAAAAGATTCATGAGAGTACATAGCGCACGAGGCTAGTAATTTACTCCCCCTACAAAATACTTTTCGCGGCTGGTGTCACTTTAAGGCGGTAATATTACAGATTTTCGTTGTTTTTGACGTCAATTACTCCTAAACGATAGAAAACCCAAGGTTGAAAAACATAACCTTATTGTTGATGATGTTCCTTAAAGTCAAAAGCTATTAGAAACACGATTGAGCAGTTTTGGCTCAATAGAAAAAAAAACAAAGATAGGTCTACACCGTTACTTTCAACTCTAGTTATGACTAATATTTTGAAGTATAAATTTAAAAAAAAAATATACAACAATATTTGTTTGTGTAAAATATACAACAATATTTGTTTGTGTAAGTAAATAAATGTTATTATTTTTTATACTTTCACTGTAGTTTTTGATTGAAACGAAAAACTATTGAAAAAGTGTGGTTAATTTTAAAGCAAAAGACAGAGACAACTGTTTCAATCATGCCTCGCCTAAAGAAGGCAGACCAGTATAGAAGGTCATTGCATAACCGGCATAAATCCGCAGACATAGTATAACTACCTCTGGTAGATCTATATAGTAAACTCGTGTTTACCAAAAAAACCTACGTGACCTGTAAGCGCCAGTTTTGAACAGTTATGTAATTTAGGCTACGGAATCTTAATACTTTACTTCCTACATTATTAGAGTAATCAGCTCATTCCGAAAAACTTTTAGTTACTTACACGCTTTTATTTGAGAATCATTTTTAACCGACTTCAAAAAAAGGAGGAGGTTTCTCAATTTGACCGTATATATAAAGTCTAACAAAATTAGCTGAAACTATTTTAAGGGCAAGTTCAGTAAACGAAACTGAACAACTTTTTCTTCAGCGACCATACTGAAATCTAAGAAAAAAAATCTTCAATAAAAAAATAAGAAATCTTAATAAATGCGGCACTGGCCATCGTACCGTAACTCGTAGCAGCCGCAGCCCACGTGCCTCCGCCACAGATGATAATAGTAGCACAAGCCTCCGCCTATTTAGTAATCTGTGCCTCCACTCCGATCATTTCGACCCTTTACCCGCAGCCTTCCTTCTTACATCCCAAACCTGTGGTTACAAACTTCATAGCACACCGCCATGTCCAAATACTTTTGTACGGCATTTTCACTACGAAACACTTAACTTAGTCACAATACAAAAATTGTATTGTGACTTAGGCACTTAGGTCACAAAATGTCATAGGTAAGGCTTTGAGCAACGTAACTCAATGAGTGCGCGAGAGTAACTGGGATATTTATTTACTTCACAGTTGCTTCTAGGCGCTTGCTCGTAGGTACATTTCGCGTGGTTCGTTCAACGACCTCAAGCGCCTCAAGTCAACTCAACTGCCTTCAATTTCAATTTCTTCTTTTTCCTAAAGTGTAAATACCTGTTAGATTGTATTTTACTACCTACAGCTAAAAGGAACTGTAAGGTTTTAAGTATTTTAAATAAGAATTGATTGAGAGAACTAGCAAAGGTCAACGGCCGGGCACAGTGCACAGTTTTGTTGCGACACGTCACGAGTCCAGCGATGTAAACAAAAACCAGGACCGTACTACGAGAATATTATTTATTTAAGTAGGCAGTAATGGAATGTGGCGATTTTTTTTTAGAATTCGGTATGGTCGCTGAAGAAAAAGTTGTTCAGTTTCGTTTGCTGAACTTGCCCTTAAAATAGTTTCAGCTAATTTTGTTAGACCTTATATATTTATTTATTTTTATGTGTGTTCGCGCATAACTTCGTCATTTGAGAACCGATTTTGATGATTCTTTTTTTGTTGGAAAGGAGATATCCCAAGGGTGGTACCATGATAAGAAAACCAGTATCTGATGATGGCATCCCAGAGAAATCGAGGGAAACCTTCAAAAATCGTAGTGGCGACTAGTGCGTTTGAAGTCGGTTTTTTTTTGTTTATAATTGTTTCCTGTTCTTATAGCAAACCCTTTCATTTTATGCCTTTATCATGGTGGTGTAGAAAAATTAACTGGTCTAAGAATCACAATATTTTATCAAAGCCGACAAATTATTTTTTAATACATTTGTAAAACATGGCGCACTTCCAGAGGCTATAATTATGATTCGAAAATTAAATCTTTTGCACAGGCATCTTTCTTTTGCGCATTCGTGACTTTCTTTTACGAGCTCGATCATTACTTTTGCGCTTTATTTTTAAATTTATAAGACAATTTAAAAAGTTTAGTAGCAAGGAGTTTTCATACATAGATTAAAATCGGATAGATTTTATACGAGGAAAAATAAATGACTCTGTACGCGTACGTCTTAGCATTGAATTCTAAAAATTCTTTTAAATGGCTGTTTATTATTTTTAATTACTTGTTTTAATTTAATTATTTTCACATCAACATTTGTCTAAAATCGAATAGGCTGTATAAGCGTACAAGCCCGTTGTTGCCTAGTTTCGTTGTAAAAAAAAAGCCCAGTTGCAAAAACGCGCTATTTTCGAATTACCTAATTTACCTATGTACTTAAGTTATGTTGAATTAAACATATTTAATTCTTAATTTGTTTATTCACTGTTTTCCACAACTGTATTGAAAAACGCCGTGTGATACACGGGTGTGTAGGTTATTTAATATTACAAACTGGTGACATTAAAACGGCTCGTTTACAATAACCTACTTTCCACCCTTGTATCACAATGTACTATTACATAATATTAAAGTAATCGATTTTCTTTATTCTTTAAATAGTAGGTATTTTTAATCGTTAGTACAAATCTTTTATATTATTTGCTATAATTGAGCGAGCGAGCGCGAAACGCGAGCGAAGGTGTCCGTCTCCATTTCAGCTTATAGGCAAAATCGCATTTTTCAACCGATTCCCTTGAAATTATGTAAGCAGGTTCGATAATTATGTGAATTTTTTTGTCGTTTGTTTTGTCGTAAAAATGGCGTTGAAGACGTAAAAAATATCATATTTCAGCCATTTCGAAAAACTTGCGAGGTGTACCAGCTCACAGAACCACTAAAAATATCATATTTCAGCCATTTCGACAAACTTGCGGGGTCGACCAGCTCACAGAACCACTAAAAAACTCATATTTCAGGCATTTCGACAAACTTGCGAGGTCTACCAGCTCACAGAACCACTAAAAATATCATATTTCAGCCATTTCGAAAAACTCGCGGTCTACTAGCTCACAGAACCACTACCTACCTATTTTATATCTTGTTTCATCTCAAATAAAATATATTTTTTTTATTTTTTATTATTATCGGAAGGTACACAAACAGAAATGTAAGACAAAAATTCTTGAGTGACAAACAAATAAACAAAGGCAGATTCCGTGCATTAAGTAAATACCTAATATAAAGAAAAAAGAAATCGTGCAGCAATAAAAAAGAAATCGTGCAGTAACATACCACTAAAGAGGTTTGAAAATTTTTGTATGGAGACTGGCATACCGGAATCCGCCATATTTTTTTTTTCAAAATGACGTCGCACATTGAGATCATTATACATATATTTGGATAGGGGACACATAGACAAACAAAAAATGACATGTAACATAGAGTCCTAAAACGTCACGTTACGGAGATAATTAAATATATATATATATATATTCCATAATAATTTTGATTATTTTTAACTTCTATATTATGTAAGAAACGTGACACTTTAGGCCAAAATGTTATATGACATTTTTTGTTCTTCTATAGGTCCTCTATACAAAAACACGATTTTGAAAAAAAAAAAAATGGCGAATCCTCAGTATGCCAATAACTTTCAAACCCCATTGTAAAATCCATTTCAGCGGGGTTACCCCTCGAGGGGTTTACGACACGAGAGCCCGTGTGTCGCAAAGCCAACATTTGAGTGCCGCGGTCAAAAATCAATACATTCATATTGGCATGTAGTATTTTATGCTTCTTGCATAATCGCTGTGTAGAGAAAAGAAATGCACAATTCTGAATCCACCATATAACTACATTGCCACAGGTTACCTAGTAATTTACATTTATTTACTTTGAGAAACTCAACTCAAATCCAATGAAATGGGTCCAAGTAAACAAACAAACGTAAATAATTATTGATTTGATTGATTGATCATATCACAGATCACTATTTAATCTGTGCTATTAATAGTCGTTGGGTTGTGAATTTTTCTTGGCCATAGAAACGAGTCCTTCAGCCGATTTCGTAAATCATTTTCACTTTCTTCATTTGTTTTTGGATTTGTAATGCTAGTGCCGGTGCATTACAAATCTCTCTGAAGTCCTTGAGAGCATTTGCAGCAGCCTAATTCTGAGGTAGAACACCCGGTTGCAGTAGGCGTCTATAAAACTGCACCCAGTGCAAATTGGGTTTTCACGTCCTTTTTCATTTTATTTTCTTGTTCTTCACATTGCTCACGTGTACCAGAGGATTTTCTCCAAAACGCACCACTTTTTGAAGTAAAGTCTAGCAGAAAACAATGCTAATACAATATAATAAAACTACGAATGCGTCCACCACAAATCCCGCCAAAAAAACATATTGTAGTCGTCACTAACAGTGTTTCCAATTCGGTTTCAAGTTTTGGGGCTAAATGGAGTTCAAAAAAAAAGGACTAGATGGGAGCTAGATTTGGCCAAAAAATTTAAAATAGGTAAAATATATTTTTATTATAAAATTAAATAAAATAGTATTTTTTTTACAATTTTTTACTTATTATTATCCAAAAAAAAAACAACTTATTTAATTAAAAATACACTTTAAAAGTCAATCTCCTCATCGGAGGATTCTTTGCCGTACACTTCACTTGGACTTTGCGAAGTTGATGGTTGAGGAGATTGATTATCAGTTCCAGCAGGGGCCTTGTTCAGAATAAATTTATAATTTTCTTTAGATCCAATCTTTTTTAAGACATTTTTTGGGATATCATATGTGTATAAGTTTGACCGAGTTTTATAAGACTAAATCGTATTTTTAATATAGAATTTAGTGTGTCAAAGTTCACCTTAATTTGTAATTTATTTTAATTACGTTCATTATGCGGAACATCCTTTCAACAGTATAGTTGGATTTTCGGGGAACTCCCTGATAAAGCCAAGCGGCTACAACCCTGTCTGTGTCTCTAAGATTCATGTAAGAGGAAAAGAGACAGGTAGTCTGAGTTGACTTGACGTTGTGTGTTGCCCGCTTAGCTTAAGTGCGTTTAGTTAAAGCTTTGTTATGTTTAAATTTCTTTCTCGGTGTATCGCATGATTTTTTAAATATTTGTACTGTGTGCCAGAATAAAGTTTTATTACACGGTATCAGGGCTAGGATCAGAGCTAGGGGCTAAATCATGATTTTAAGGGCTGAATTAGCAAAAAAAGGGCTAGATTTATCCCCTAAAGGGGTACGTTGGCATTGCTGTTCATTAATATAATATTTGTAGCAAATAGTGATTGAATCTGTGTCAAAGTGTCGTAGGTAGTAGGTTATTTTTAAGAATAATTTATTTATTTATTTATTTATTTATTATAGGTAATCAACAGCTTACAATAACAGAGTTGTAATACGATACAGTGTGGTAAAAGTAAAGCAAATAACAGATTACCCCAGAGTATAAATTAAACAGATCATTGCCAACTTAAACTATAATTTAACAATAATAATGATTTACGCGCTCATGGTGCTAATGGGGCAGCCGCGCTATTGCTGTGCGGTGATGCTCAAGACACGCGCTTAAAATAGGCACTATATTATTGCCAATTGTGCAAAACAATCCGGCCATGATCTCAGACTGGCCAGAGGCTTGACTGTTACCACATGAATCACTGCTGTGGCGTAAATGTGGCAACAAGCAAACCCGTACACGAATCAAATAGTATGATACATTACTAACATTCAGGTAACCAATTTAGTTAATTTTTAATGAGATAATTAAGATAATGTCATGACTGTTGTCAGAGAACGTAAGCGTTTTACAATATCAATGGTGTATTACGGTGTATCAAACAAACCAGTTTATTGCAATAGTTCGTTGTTGCCGGTTAAGCTCCGAGTTACATGTTGTTTAAATGCAGTTTTTGAGTAATTGAAGAGATCAATATGACTAAAATGAAGGTTATATGTGAGAGTTAAACGAGTAATTGTTTCGCTACGACCATAGTTCGTTCTTCGTAAGGGAGTGTGAAGAGTTCGCATGCAGGTGTGACGTGTGCGCTTCTGAGGTACATTCAAGCCCACGGAAAAAACTAAATCTGGACAGTCTACATTAGAGTTGATAATGTCATATAGAAATGACATATCAAGCAGAGTCCGTCTTTGGCTTAATGTCAAAATTTTGTGATAGTTACAGGAATCATTATAGGATGAAGGTGATGAGAAGGTTTTAAAGTTAAGATATCTCGTGAAGCGCTTTTAGATCTTTTCAATCTGGATCACATATTTGTCGTAACAGGAAGACCACACACATGACCCAAATTCCAAAACGCTTCGGACATAAGCATAATATATATTTTTAATGCAATACTTTCTCTGGGTATAAGCCCAGACATGAAGACTCAATTTATTCATGCTAATTTATTTTTTCATTTACAATTTTAGTGCCGGTGCATTACAAATCTTCTCTAGAGTTCTTGACAGCATTTACAGCAGCATTAAAGGTGGAATGCCGTGAATGTAGGGCTTCTATAAAACTGCACCCAGTGCAAGTTGTTATTTTGCTTACTCCTTCACTTTATTTTCTTGTTCTCCATATTGCTCATGTGCACCAGAAAATACTAAAGACTAGGCGATATGGCCAATAAGTCTTAGCCTGCCCCAAAAGGGCGAAAAAAAATTATTAAATGCTCTCTGAGACGCCACGTGCACCGGCAGGCCGGATTCATCATCGCTGGCTGGAATTCCAACCAAGAGGCGGCGCTAAGAGACGTACCGGAGGACCTACGCGCAAAGGCACTGAAAGAGCTGGGCGAGTCTGATCAGCATGGCCGAACACTGGGACTGATCTGGGCGGCGGACACAGACGAGCTACTCTTTAACACAAACATGCCGCGCGTACCCAATGAAGTAAAGACCCTGGCGCGCGCACCAACCAAGAGACAAGCACTCAGCGCAGTGATGTCCATTTTCGACCCTCTAGGACTGCTGAGCTGCTTAACTATAACAGCCAAGATCCTCCTCCAAGATCTATGGAGACTTAAAAAATCGGGTAGGATGATGAGATTCCGAAGGAGTCGGCCGAAGAGTTCGCCGCTTGGATGCAGGCGATCAACGATACTGCGAGTCTCCGGCTGAGGAGATGCTACGCCCACACGGGGGGAGTTCGCGAGTGGTAACTCCACGTATTCAGCGACGCGAGCGAACGAGCGTACGCGACTGCAGCATACAGGAGGTTCGAGTACGAGGATGGCTCCGTCAGCGTGACCCTTGCAGCAGCGAAGGCGAAGGTAGCGCCGATAAAGACGCAGAGCATTCCCCGACTGGAGCTGCAGGCAAACCTCATCGGTGCAAGACTGGCGGATTCACTGACCGCCGAGCATCGCATCAAACCAGACAAGACAGTATTCTGGATTGACTCCACAACTGCGCTGCACTGGATAAGAAATGAAGACGCGCGCTATACTCCCTACATAGCCCACAGACTCGGCGAGATAGCTGAGAAAACAGCGAAGGGTCAGTGGCGCTGGATTCCAAAAGCAGACAACGTGGGAGATGAAGCCACAAGACCTAACTTCATTGCCAGGACAGACAAGGACCGATGGTTCACTTGTCCAGAATTTCTCTATCGGACAGAAGAAGCATGGCCAAGGGAGGACTTCGCTGTAGCACATACGAGAGAAGAGGCGGAGGAAGACAGAAACCCAGAAACCAGCTGGTTTCCAGAAGTGAATCGCTTCTCGTCCTACGAGCGATTAATACGGACGACAGCGCGGGTCCTCGCATTTATCGATATATGCCGCCGACGAGCCACCGATATGGAGCTGAAAAACATAAAAGAGGCCAAGCGTCAGTGGTTCATAAAGGCGCAGAGAAACTCCTTTGAGGAAGATTGGAGAAAACTGAAGAAAGGAAAGCCAATCAGCTTTACTAGTAGGCTGGTAACCCTGGATCCATTCTTAGAGGATGGGTTGCTACGAGCGAGAGGAAGCATTAACGACGCAAACGTCAGGAGGAATACCAAACATCCTAATATCACTTCACCAAGGAAGAGAGCGCGTCGTGAACGACCTACGGCAGGACCATTGGATACTGCGTCTGCGACCGGCAGTCAAGACGGTGGAAAAGAGCTGTCGCCTATGCCAGCTGAGAAAGAAGAACCCCACAACCCCAGTGACTGGAGAACTACCGATTGAGAGATTGGGAGCATTCACGAGGCCGTTTACACACACCGGCGTTGATTACTTCGGCCCGATCATGGTAACCATCGGAAGGAAACGTGAGAAAATATGGGGCGCTATATTCGCATGTTTGACGGTGCGCGCTATCCACATAAAGCTTGTACATAGCCTGACTACGGACAGCGCCATAATGGCTCTCAGAAGAATGGCAGCGAGAAGAGGCTGGCCACAAACACTGAACAGCGACAACGGGACAAACTTTAGAGGCGCCGACATGGAGCTGCGGAGAGCTGTGGAAGACTGGGCACCTAAATTGAAAAGTTTCGCCCTGACAAAAAGAATAGAGTGGAAATTCATTGCCCCAGGTACACCCAATCAAGGCGGAGCATGGGAAAGGATGGTGCGATCTGTGAAGGTTGCGCTCACCGCCATGATGCACGAGAAATTCCCCAAGGAGGAGGTGCTACTGACCTTACTGACGGAGGTGGAGAATTGTGTGAATTCCCGTCCGCTCACACACGTGTCAGTCAGCCTGAACGACACCGAAGCACTGACAACGAATCATTTTCTGCGGGCTGCCAACTACAGGACCATGCAACTCCGCAGATCGTCGGACCTGGAGAGCGACCCAAGCACTGGCCGACGAGTTCTGGCACCGATGGGTCCGAGAATACCTGCCCACATTGCTACCGCGAGGGGAAAGCCGCGGCAGCTACGACAACATCCAGGAAGGCGCGCTGGTGATCATCGTGGACGAGTCGCTGCCACGCAACATATGGCCACGCGGTGTCGTCGAGCGTGTCTTTCCTGGCCCCGACGGAATCGTGAGGAACGTAGAAGTCCGCACGCGAGGAGGGTTACTGCGACGCCCCGTGAGGAAGATCGTCGTCCTCCACGTGGAAAAGAAAGTCTCCGGAGACCTGCGACGGGGGGAGAATGTTACGGACGACGGAGGAGACGGCGTCGCGAGAACGAGACGTCGAGAGCGAGACGGCGAAGAGTGACGGAGAGGCGCTGCGAGTTGACGCTATCTCTTTCTGGCCTGCGCTCACTTAGTATTTAGCTAATAGCGATAGGCAAATTGTACTGATAAATAAGCATATTTTTAAGTATTGAACCCCCCCCCCCCCCTCCCTAGGGGGGCGTCGCTCCGAAAATGCATTCACCTCCTCCCCTCCACCGCAGCAGCGTCTTTCCGTGACTTGCAGCCAATCTGCAACACTGTGATCGCCAACCCGCCTGCCAAGCGTGGCGAATACGGCAACACCCCTCAAATGACCGACACAAAGAAAAAACGGCCCCTAGTCCCCGGCGGCCCCACTATTCCTGGCTCCGGTAGCGGTCAAGGTAACGGCGGGGCATGGGGTGCGAAGAATCCCCGGCAGATGCCAGGCTACCAAAACAAAAGACCTCTGGCCCTGGCAACCTACAACACGCGTACACTGCGAACCGACGTAAAGC
Organism: Coleophora flavipennella; assembly: GCA_947284805.1. Taxonomy (NCBI): domain Eukaryota; kingdom Metazoa; phylum Arthropoda; class Insecta; order Lepidoptera; family Coleophoridae; genus Coleophora; species Coleophora flavipennella. Next base: position 6,159,104 of record OX369253.1, read on the forward strand.
TAACAGAACTCGAGGAAGCATTGAGCAGGTTACGATGGGACATCGTAGGATTGTGTGAAGTCCGAAGAGAGGGGGAGGACACCATAATCCTTAAATCCGGAAACCTGCTCTATTTCCGGGAGGGCGACCAACTGTCCGAGGGTGGTGTCGGGTTTCTAGTCCACAAGTCCCTCATTAACAATGTGGTCCGGATCGAGAGTGTTTCGACGAGGGTAGTGTACCTTATTCTCCGAATTACCAAACGGTATTCGCTGAAAGTTATTCAGGTATATGCACCGACCGCGCAACACTCCGACGACGAAGTGGAGCTCCTATATGAGGATATCTCTAGAGCTCTACATAATAGCTCCCGGACTCAATACACCATTGTTATGGGGGACTTTAACGCGAAACTGGACAAACGAAGTGATGGTGAGCTGAGAGTGGGGCAATTTGGATATGGAGAGAGAAATGCACGTGGCCAGCTGCTGGCCGACTTTATGGAGAAGGATAAGGGCCTCTTTATGATGAACTCCTTCTTCAAAAAGCTTAAACAGCGGAAGTGGACATGGTTGCATCCCAATGGCGTAACGAAGAACGAGATCGACTTCATCTTGTCGACAAGAAGGCAAATATTCAATGATGTCTCTGTGATCAACTCAATCAAAACAGGAAGCGATCACCGAATGGTAAGAGGCACATTGAATCTAAAGACCAAGCTAGAAAGATGTCGACTGATGAAGTCCACACTACGACCAGCGCCCATCCAGCTCCAAAACCCCGAAAACTTTCAGCTCGAGTTGCACAATCGCTTCGAATGCCTAGGAGACTGCGAGAATGTGGACGATTATAACGACAGGTTCGTGGAAATTGTCCAAACGGTCGGGTCTAAGATTTTCAAAACTCGCCGTTCAAACAGAACCTAAAAAATCTCTGACTTCACCAGCAACCTCATGGAAGAAAGACGCAGATTGGTTTTGCAGTCCTCTGAAGACGCTACTCAGTATCGGCAACTAAACAGGCAGATCTCTAAGTCTCTAACTCGCGATTTGCGCCACTTTAATTCAAATTGTATTAAAGAGGCGATTGAGAACAACAAAGGCTCAAAAGTGTTCGCTAGAGATCTGTCTTTTGGTCAAAGCCAACTGACCAAGCTGAAGACTGAGGACGGCAGGATCATATCGTCTAAGACTGAGTTGCTGGAAGAAGTTGAGAAGTTCTACGGACAATTGTACACGACCACACGTCTGCCTGTCAGCGATCTGGCTAAAGACCCAAGAGCTAGACTTACCCGACACTATACCGAAGATATCCCGGACGTCAGCCTGTACGAGATTAGAATGGCTCTTAAACAGCTTAAAAACAATAAGGCACCGGGTGATGATAGAATTACGGCTGAACTTCTGAAAGCAGGTGGAACACCGGTACTTAAAGCTCTTCAGAAATTATTTAATTCCGTTATACTTGAGGGACAAACGCCTAAGGCATGGCACAGAAGTGTGGTCGTGCTCTTCAAAAAGGGCGACAATACCCTGCTAAAGAACTACAGACCCATCTCACTTCTGAGCCATGTCTACAAACTGTTTTCGAGAGTCATTACGAATCGTCTCGCAGGCAGGTTTGACGACTTCCAGCCTCCCGAACAAGCCGGTTTCCGAAAAGGATTTAGTAGCATAGACCACATACATACGCTGCGGCAGATTATACAGAAGACCGAAGAGTACAATCAGCCATTATGCTTGGTGTTCGTGGACTATGAGAAAGCTTCGATTCGGTCGAAACCTGGGCTGTGTTACAGTCTCTCCAGAGGTGCCAAATTGACTATCGATACATCGAAGTGCTGAAGTGTTTGTATGAAAACGCCACCATGTCGGTTCGCCTCCAGGATCAAAACTCGGAACCTATCCAGCTGCAGCGAGGGGTGAGACAGGGAGACATTATATCTCCGACACTGTTCACCGCCGCCCTGGAAGATGTTTTTAAGCTTGTGGACTGGGGTGGACTCGGCATCAATATCAACGGCGAGTACATCACCCACCTTCGATTCGCTGACGATATCGTGGTCATGGCTGAGACTATGGACGACTTAGGCACAATGCTCGATGGCCTCAGTAGAGCCTCTCAACAAGTGGGTCTTAGAATGAACATGGACAAGACGAAAATTATGTCAAACGTCCGTGTCATACCTACTCCTCTGAAGGTTGGAGGCTCTACACTCGAAGTAGTTACCGAATAAGTATACCTGGGACAAACAGTCCAGTTAGGTAGGTCCAACTTCGAGAAAGAGATCAATCGTCGAATCCAACTCGGCTGAGCAGCGTTCGGGAAGCTTCGCAATATCTTTACGTCTCAGATACCGCAGTGTCTAAAGACCAAGGTCTTCAACCAATGTGTGTTGCCAGTGATGACGTACGGAACTGAGACATGGTCGCTTACTATGGGCCTCATAAGAAGGCTCAAGGTCACCCAAAGGGCAATGGAGCGTGCTATGCTCGGAATTTCTCTGCGTGATCGAATCAGAAACGAGGAGATCCGTAAGAGAACCAAAGTAACCGACATAGCTCTCAGAATTGCTAAACTTAAGTGGCAGTGGGCGGAGCACATTGCTCGTAGAACAGATAGCCGTTGGGGTAGTAAAGTTCTCGAGTGGCGACCACGCACCGGAAAGCGTAGTATAGGCAGGCCTCCCAATCGGTGGACCGATGACCTGGTGAAGGTCGCGGGAAGCCGCTGGATGCGGGCAGCGCAGAACCGGTCGTCGTGGAGATCCTTGGTGGAGGCCTATGTCCAGCAGTGGACTTCCTTCGGCTGATATGATGACGGACCTTACGGTTCGCTACATGAAAATTGTTCTTGTGAAATATACTTCGACGGTTACTTCTTAGTGCAGGCAAAATAAACTCCATTCTGCCTTGAACGAGCGTTTTAAACCAAACGTAGTGTATTATATTCTCTTTGTCTCTAAAAGTAGGTACTATTATCTTTGGTAGGTACCATGATGTAAATAGGTACCTAGTTTGTTTGTTTTTGTTTATTGAATTACTTTTTACACTGTTGTACACCACAGTATAATAAAGAGTACTTACTACGTACTACGTAGGGTCTGACTTTTTGTTCTTCAATCATTCATACACTCATTTGGTAAATTTATTTTTTGTGCAGAATAAATAGGCCGTTAGAATACAAGAATGGGCGACGAATCGGAGGTCCGGGCTTTCTACAGCGGAAAGAACTTCTTCATAACCGGCGGCACAGGTTTCGTGGGATTATGCCTCATCGAGAAAATCCTGCGTTCCATTCCCGATTCGGGCACAGTTTATTTGCTCATGAGACCGAAGAAAGGCAAGGAGATATCACAGAGATTGGACGAGTTCCCGAAAAACCTGGTAAGTTTGTTTAAAACTTATAGGAAAGTATGCCAAAAAAGCTGAGTTAATCCAAACTTTTAAAAAGATTAGCAGAGTATTACAAAAAAGTTAGCAGAGTGAAAAAAAAGTTTTGTATTTGGTACTTTTTACTTATTATTTATTAACTCTATGGCGTAGCTCTCTACACCACACCAAAGAGTGAAAAATATTACTTTAAAAATACCACACACTCAAACCACACTAAAAGGACGCGTTTTCTGGTGGCTGGCATAGAGTAAGTACTTTAATACTGGTGTCTAGTGGGGTCTAAAGTACTACTCTGTTTAGGTTGGGGTATTTTCAAGGCCCACCTGGCTAACTATGTCTATCTTAACTAGGTATTTTCTAAACCTGCCTGGATAGCTACCACCATCTTGGCTAACAGTATTGGTTGACAAATATTAGTACCCAATAAAACCTTAGATTACGCAATAAAAGAAGTAGATCCCTAGTTTCATACATAACAAACAACATAAAAAAAGCGGAAAAAGCCAGAACAAAAGGATCCATAATCATTTTAGATGGCGCTAGTTTCTTCACGTTTAAAAAAAACATGTTTTTTGTATGGAGACTTTCAGTTTTTCTAATTTTTAGTATTTGTTGTTATAGCGGCAACAGAAATACAATTCTGTGAAAATTTCAACTTTCCAGCTATCACGGTTCATGAAATACAACCTGGTGACAGATGGACAGACAGACAGACGAATGGACAGTGGAGTCTTAGTTATAGGATCCCGTTTTTACCATTTGGGTACAGAACTCTAAAAATTAGGTCCCTCAACTACATAAAAAAATAATAATTGATAAACATGTTTTTTAAACTTGAAAAAACTAGCGACATCTAGTACAATAGTAACCTTCTGTGTAAAAGCATAGTTATGTCAGAAATCCAAAAAGTACTTATGAACAAAAAAAATTTCTTCCTTTAGACCAAAGGAGTTCCAAGGACCATGTACCTCGGGGAAACCGTGACGGATTTTAGGGGGGCCGCAGAGGATGCTGATTGAGTCGAAGCAACATTGTTGTACATTTTTTTTTACATTCCTGAAACTCAAAAATTGACCTACCTACACACTGTTTTTGTGTCTAGTAAGATTGAGAATACCATATTCCATTAAAAAAAAAATACTATTTGTGAGACATTGCCGTCCGTCAATCACAATTTTTATGACTCACTAATCAAAATTGAAGACTACTGCCAGATGACTTAGAAAGTTAAAATTCGCTAAGTTACACCATTACTAGCACAAAACTTTTTTAAGCAACTGAAAACCGTTGTAAATTCTATATTATTTGAGCAAGTCTACGGGCCTTGGGCCTCTTTGGGCGAGGCTTTTGTCCAGGAGTGGACGTCTTTTGGCTGATATGGTGATGATGGTGATGAAGTCTATGAGCCATTTAGTAGTACCCTTACCTAACCCACTTTATTACTTCATCATCATATTTACAATCCATAAACATCCCCACTGCTTTTTGGGTCTACCCAAACTCGGGAAGGTTACGCCATACTCCACACACGAGGGCCAAGTCCGGGTTTGTGGAGGCTTTAGGGCTAGTGGCGTAACCCACTGTCAGGTTTTTTTTAAGCTGCCTAAAAGGCATCTGTCAGGGCTTAACGTGCGTTGCGAATCACGGAAATGGTCGAGAAGAATGCCACTCACAGTCAAAACCATCCAGGTAATGACTGTCATCATCATCATATCAGCTCATATACGTTCCCGACGAGGGGCTCGAGCCTACCCTGAATTAGGGCGATCGAGCCTTAGTCACACCACGCGGGCCCAGTATGGGTTGGTCGACTTCACACACAACCTTCGAGTTTCTTCGCAGGCGTGTTCAGGTTTCCTCACGATGTTGTCCTTCACCGTAAGAGCGTCGGATAATGACTGTGCTTCAGCTCAGTTAACTTGCGTGATCGATCCAACCACATAGCCCTGTTTTAGTACTTGAATATTACTTTAAAATTCTTATTAAATTTTGCAGGTATTCGAAAAGCTTCTAGAGACGAATTCCGCGGACATTTTCAAGAAACTTGTCCCCATAGCTGGGGACGTTGGAGAGGAGGGCCTAGGTCTCAGTGCCGCGGACCGACAGACCCTCGTCAGCCATGTGGATGTGGTTATACACTCTGCTGCTACCTTGGATTTCCAGGTATGTATAATGAGCATCAAGAGTTAAATACCTATTGCTAATGGTAAACTTGCATTCTCAAAATACATATGTCAGGAAAACATCACAAACAAAACATTACAGATATAACTTCACAGATAAAACATTACAGATATAACTTTACAGATGAAACATTACAGATAAAACATCACAGAGATAGAGACTATGTATGAGTGTTTCTCTACAGCCATACTAGCACTAGGACGCATTATACTGTCGTTATGGGGGACATGAACGCGAAACTGGGCAAACAAGCGATGGTGAGTTGAAAGTGGAAATGAACGTGGTCAGATGCTGGCCAACTTTATGAAGAAGGAGAGCCTCTTTATGATGAACTCCTTCTTCAAAAAGCCAAAACAGCGGAAGTTGTCATGGTTGCATCCCAATGGCGTAACGAAGAACGAGATTGACTTCATCTTGTCGACAAGGAAGCAAATATTCAATGATATCTCTGTAATCAATTCAGTCAAAACATTGCATATTGAATCTAAAGAAAGACCAAGCTAAAAAGATGTCCACTGATGAAGTCTACGCTCCGACCAGCACCCATCGAAGTCCAAAACCCCTAGAGCTTTCAGCTCGAGTTGCACAATCGCTTCAAATGCCTAGGAGACAGCGAGAATATGGACGATTATAATGATAGATTTGTGGAAATTGACCAAACGGTCGGGTCTTAAGATTTTTAAAACTCGCCATTCAAACAGAACGAAAAAATCTCGGAATTCACCAGCAACCTTATTGAAGAAAGACGCAGATTGGTTTTACAGTCTTTTGAAGTAGCTACTTAGTTTCGCCAACTAAACAGACTAATCTCTAAGTCCCTGACTCGCGATTTGCGCCAGTACGAGTATATTACAAATTATATTAAAGAGACGATTAAGCACAACAAAGGCTCAAAAGTGTTCGCGAGAGATCTGTCTATGAGACAAAGCCAACGGACCAAGCTGAAGACTGAAGATGGCAGGATTACATCGTCTAAGACTGAGTTGTTGGAAGAAGTTGAGAAGTTCTGCGGACAATTTCAGCGATCTGGCTAAAGACTCAAGAGCCAGACTAACCCGACACTATACCGAAGATATCCCGGACATCAACCTGTACAAGATTAGCATGGCCCTCAAACAGCTTAAGAACATCAGTTGATGATGGAATTACGGCTGAACTTCTGAAAGCAGGTGGATCACTGGTACTAAAAGCTCTTTAGAAGGTATTTAATTCCGTTATACTCGAAAAACAAACGCCTAAGGCGTGGTACAGAAGTGTGGTCGTTCTTTTCTTCAAAAAGGGTAACAATAACCTGCTGAAGAACACAGACCCAACTCACTTCCGAGCGATGTCTACAAGCTGTTTTCGAGAGTCATTACGAATCGTCTCGCACGCAGGTTTGACGACTTCCAGCCTCCCGAACAAGCCGGTTTTCGAAAAGACTTTAATACTATAATACATACATACGCTGCGGCAGATATGCTACACAAGAATGCAGAGTACAATTAGCCACTATGCTTGGCGTTTGTGAACTATGAGAAAGCCTTTGATTCGGTCGAAACCTGGGCTGTGCTACAGTCTCTCCAGCGGTGCCAAATTGACCATCGATACATCGAGGTGTTGAAGTGTCTGTATGAAAACGCAACCATATCGGTTCGCCTCCAGGACCAGAACTTGAAAAACCTATCCAGCTGCAGCGAGGGGTGAGACAGGGATACGTTATATCTCCGAAACTGTTTACCGCCGCTCTGGAAGATGTTTTCAAGCTTCTGGACTGGGGGGACTTGGCATCAATGTCAACGGCGTGTACATAACCCACCTCCGATTCGCAGACGATGTCGTGGTCATGGCTGAAACTATAGAAGACCTAAGCACAATGCTAGATGGCCTCAGTAAAGTCCCTCAACAAGTGGGTCTTAAATTGAAAATAGACACGACGAAAATAATGTTAAAAGTCAGTGTCGCATCCACCCCTCTAAAGTTTGGAGACCGTACACTGGAAGTTATTGAGGAATATGTATACCTGGGACAAACAATCCAGCTCAATCGACGCATCCAACTCTGCTGGGCAGCGTTCGGGAAGCTTCGCAATATCTTCACGTCCCTAATACCGCAGTGTCTCAGGACTAAGGTCTTTGACCAGTGTGTTTTGCCAGTGATGATATACGGAACTGAGACATGATCGCTTACTATGGGCATCATAAGAAGGCTCAAGGTCACCCAAAGGGCAATGGAGCGAGCTATGCTCGGAATTTTCCTACGCGATCGAATCAGAAATGAGGAGATCCGCAGGAGAACCAAAGTAACCGACATATCCCACAGAATTGCTAAACTGGAGTGGCTGTGGGCAGGGCACATAGCTCGTACAACAGATAGCCGTTGGGTCAGTAAAGTTCTCGAGTGGCGACCGCGCACCGGAAAACGTATCATAGGCATGCCTCCCACGCGGTGGACTGACGACCTGGTGAAGATCGCGGGAAGTCGCTGGATGCGTGCAGCGCAGGACCGGTCGTCGTGGAAATCCTTGAGGGAGGCCTTTGTTCAGCAGTGGAAGTTTTTCGGCTAATATGATGAAAACATCACAGATAAAACATTGCGTCCCTTCAAGCGTCGTTATCAAACGCGCCGCCGAGGCTCAAGCGCTTAGTGTAATTTGGAAGCACGGCAGTCCGTTAGACGCTTTGCCGATATCTAAGGTTTCTCAGAATTTTTGTATAAAACATGTAAAAACGAATTACTGTTCTAGTTAGCTAATGAAATCTTCTTTCTATCTATATCAATTTAAGCAAGATTCCATTTTCTTTGTATTTTTGTCAATTTTTTGCCGAGGCTCACGCGCGGAATGTAATTTGGCCGCACGGCAGTCCGTTCGACGCTTCGCCGATATCCAAGATTTCTCAGAATTTTTGTATAAAAGCTATAAAAACCAATTTCGGTTTTAGTTAGCTAATGAAATTTTCTTTCTATTTATATCAGTTTAAGCAAAATGATTTTTTTTGTATTTTTGTAAAATTTGATTTTATTTCACTTTTGTATGAAATCTGACACTAAAGTTTAGAAACCTTTATTTTGTAAAAAAAAATATCTATGGAATTACTCAAATAAACGATAAATATTGATAAATCAGTCCCTCCACAGTATTATGGTATAGTTTGATAAAGATCGCAACAGTTTTGTATACTTTTTTCAAATGTTAACAAACTAACTAAATTCCATGGCCTATATGCCACGAAAGCGCTTGAGCGTCGGCCGGTATAATGGCTGATAGGCCTAGGGAGAACTCAATTTGCTAGGGATAACGATCAGTGCAGCAATTCAGTTTAATTAATGGTTATTAAATAATAAAGCAAATACAGAGAGGTAATCTAGAAACGCAACGCAATGTATTTGTTAAGTACGTGATCAACGATTTTCGGATTTTTCCTTTTCTTGTGCTGTGAGACCTTTCTTCTTGCCCTTCAAGATTCTAGGTCAATGTGAAGTATAATACCAGGCGTGTAACTTGAACCAAAATGGCGGTCATTCGCGTAGGCACAGTTATGATCAAAAGTATTAACGAATGCTCCGCCCGTTTCGCGGGAAACTCAAAAATGTTAAGGGAAAAACCGTGATCTCGTTTTATTTGTGAAGTGTAAAAAATTTATTAAACGTAAGTTAAACGGAAAATTTAATTTCGTTAAAAATAATCTTTTCACTCCTCTTGCTCAAAAATTGCGTCTTTGTCGCGTAGCAGAGCGGGAAAAAATTGCTTTTCTCTTATTTTACTGTATTTCTCGATAAATAGTGGCCTGGGAAGCGGTAGTTAGTTTAGGTTAGTTATTAAATAGATCAGTTAAAAGAATACTTATATAAGACTTTAATACAATAAAAGTTAATGCACATGTTTAATCACTGTCACTCATTGGCAAGACACCTTCTACATAATTTTCTTGAAATTAATCTTTACTTCACACTTTCTAAAGTAAAATATCGAAAAATTTGTGCGCGATTGTACTCCAGGCCCACGAGGAGCGTGCGCGGGCGACGAGGGGCGGAGTGCGACTGCGTTGCTATGGTTATGCGTTGGTTGCTATGGTTACGCGCGGGTTGCTATGGTTACGCGCGGCCCCTCGCTTCGCACCTCATACCGCACTTCGATTGAGACCCAAAAATGTGCTACTGCGCATAGTTCAAGTTATAAGCCTCGTAGTATACCCATTTTGATGAGCCATTTTGCGAGTATTAAAATGGGCGATATATTTTTTGATTGGGTTGACTTTGAATCTTGAATTTTTTACACCTCCAAAAGTTTCAACTCTATACCTTTACCCGTTTCTGAGAAAAAGAGCTACGAAAAGCTATGACATACGGAACTGAGACAAGGTCGTCTACTATGGGCCTCATGAAAAGACTCAAGCTCATCCAAAGGGCTATGGAGCGTGCTATGCTCGGAGTTTCTCTGTGTGATCGAATCAGAAACGAGACGATCCGTAGTAAGAGAACCAAAGTAACCGACATACCTCTCATAATTGCTAAACTTAAGTGGCAGTGGGCGGGACACATAGCTCGTAGAACAAATGGCCGTGGGGGTCGAGTGGCGACCGCGCACCGAAAAACGTAGCGTAGGCAGGCCTCCCACGCGGCGGACCGATGAACTGGTGACGGTCGCGGGAAGCCGCTGGATGCGGGTAGCGTAGATCCGGTCGTCGTGGAAATCCTTGGGGGAGGCCTAGGTCCAGCAGTGTACGTCCTTCGGCTGATATGATGATGATGAAAAAATAAATATAGTTAAAAAAAACTAAAAAACAGGCTTTTAAAGCAGATCAAACTAAAAAGTGAAAAATAATTCTTAAAATAAGTTGAAAACAATAACAAACGAAAAATACTAGTATTATTGTGAAAAAAGCGTGGGTTGCTCGATATACGAAAAATATGGCCCAAAGCGCCCCACACTTTTTTCACATTAATACTATGATTTGTCGTTCATTATTGTTTTCAGCTTATTTTAAGAATTATTTTTCACTTTTTAGTTTGATGTGCTTTAAAAGCATGTTTTTTAGTTTTTTAAACTATATTTATTTTTCAATTTTTAGTTCAGGATAATGAGATAAGCTTATGAAATTATTGTATTGTCACTGATTCTTGATAAATGTACAAGTTTTAATTAAATCTTTCCGTTTAAAGTGGGTCAGAACAAAATCGAGAGCAAAGGAGTCGGTTACAAGTATGTTTGTTACAGGTGAAGCTAATAAAAACGTGATAAAAAGAGGCTCGACAGACAGACAAAAATGTGATCCAATAGGTTCTGATCCTTAAAATATAACCTATTTTTATTTAATTAATTATTTATTTGCACTTATAGACCTTATAGTAACACCAACATACAATTTCTTAAAGCTGATTCTTAGGGATAGTGACCTATGTAGGTCATCTTTGTCCTTTTGCGTCTTAACAAACGGTTTAGTGAGTGCTGCAGAAGGATTATCCTCTCACTATGTCGCCTGGGACACATGGCTGCCCAGGTCCTACTTCACCTAGATAGGTGGTCAAATTATAAAAGAGAGTTGTTGCCCGCGGCTTCACTCCCATGGATATCGAGAGTGAGCAGGTTTAGTAGTTGCGAAGATTACCTCTTACATACAATCATAAAAACTTGTATTGTAGATTTACAGCTAATCTTTAGTCTTTTTTCTCCCACAGGAAAACTTGCGGCCCACAGTTAAGATCAACCTTCTTGGCACCAGGCAGGTCATGAATTTATGCAAGGAAATGAAGAATTTAAAGGTAAGTAACATTTTTAAATGCTTACATAAGAACCCGAAGAACGGGTGGGTGTCGTCGGCTTCCGTCCGAGTTTTGAGGCACCTAAAAGACAAAAATGTCTCACTATGCCGGTGAAAGCGTCGGTGGCGCAAGCCGCTCCCTCCTATCCGGGAGGTCCTGATTCGAGTCCTGTCACGTACCAATGTGTTTTCTCGAATTTCGATCTCATATGTACGTTTATCCGACGCTCTTACGGTGAAGGAAAACATCGTGAGGAAACCTACACACGCTTGCAAAGAAACTCGAAGTTTGTGTGTGAAGTTGACCAACCCGCACTGGGCCCGCGTGGACGACTAAGGCAGTACTCCGTCACTCGCCTACCTACCGGCAAAATATACCTACGCTTAGCGACCCACTCGGACGGGCTCTCGCGAGTCGGGCCGCCACCGCGTGTCTTGTGTAGGTATACATAGATACCTAATATAATAAAAATCAAAGATCGAGATAGGTAGGTAGGTAATCATTATTATTGTGTGTGCTAAGTAGAAGATGGTGGAAGTCTATGTATGTGCTAGGTATGTAGGTAATAAAAAATATTAAAAAACAGATCTAATAAAACTGGCTAAGTGCGTGTTGGATCATAAACAAAGTAGGGTTCCGTGTTGATAAAAAAAAATTAGAAAAAAAACTAAGTTAATTTTTCAGTTTAGATTTAGACATTTTGTAAGGAGTTGAACTTTTTACAAATATAACTGCACATCTCAAGTTAGTCCCCATCACTCTTAAACTAAGAAAGCCTACTTAGCCGTGATATTTTTTCTTGTTAATTCATTATGTGTCCTATTATTCCAAATCATATTCAGATTTCCTTAAATAGCGGTTTCGATACTGTAACAAAAATCGCCACTTAAAAACTTAATATTTCGTAAACTATTGGTTTATTGACGGACATGGCGAAACTATAAAGGTTCTTAGTTTGACTACAGAACCATGAAAATTATGCAGATAACAGGTTCGTTAGGTTTGATGATAACACTGCCAAAGAGCCTCGCGAAGCCTAACAGCAGACTTTTTCACGTTGACTCGACATCGCGAAGACTTGGCAGCTATTCGAATCATGTGGACAAGACAGGCGAGCAAGCAGGTACTGTCAGATCAGCAGCTCGCAACGTGTAAACCAGCCATTAGTTGCTAAGTAACGTAAAATTAGCAACTTGGTGCGCGTCGATGCAAATTTCGACCCAAGGTACATTAAATGAAGCTCATATCTGCGCGCGCTGCAATGTGGCTGTTACGACCTCCGCCCATTCGAGTAGCGCAAAAATAAATATTAAATAAAAAAACCGGTCAAAAAGGATCGGGTTCACGCACCGAGGGTTCTGTACCACCATACCACTACTCCATACAACTATAATAATTATACCTATTACAGACAAGCTTCTCTCTGATCCTCCCCCCTTCTTCTTTCCGATCATTCTCCCTCCAAGCAACGACCTAAGCCACGGTCCGTGACCACCTGGGCGCCCTTAGACAGTTGCATCTTTTTTTGCTTTCCTTTTAGGTTGAGTGTCCTCCGCACTCGCCTCCCCTGTCCGGTGAAGTTATAAAAAAGGCCCCCACAACCAACAACCAGCTTGTCCTTTCAAAAAAAAATGTCCTTTTACTTTAGAATAGGGGATCGGACTGCATCAAAAATAATCTGAAATATGATTTCCTAAATTCTCTCCTCTTGAAGTTTCAAAAAACCTTAATTGTTTTGTTTTTCCATATCGTCTTCAATTTTTAATTGATCAAATTCACAAAATAGTTTGTCAATGACGCGTTAAATCTATGACGTCACTTGTGGGTGTTTCATACATTTTTAGAACAAAGTTTCGTTTTTGACAGATCATAAAAAGTAACTGAAACGACTAGCAGTCGGATCCCCTATTGTTATAAATCTAAATTGAAATTTGATGCACATATTATGTAAATCGGTGACCCAAATACGGACGTGTAAACGTAAATAAATGAGTTTTAAACATAGGGTAACTTTTCGAGGGTAAATAAGAAAATTAAAAAAGTTTTTTAAACTACTTTATATTTTTTTAAATTGTAAGAATTAATGAAGAAAACCTGTAACAAGTCTATATATAGTACTAGCTGTCCCGGCGAACTTCGTTCCACCTTACACTACCCTACCCTACCCTACAATACACTACCCTACCTTACCCTACCCTTAAACCTTCTCCTGACAGCTGACAATAACGAACTCAACAAAAAAATAATTTTCTAAATTCTGTCCAGCCGTTTTTGAGTTATAAATGGTGTAACTAACACGACTTCCTTTTATATAATAGATATCTATACTAATCTAATATATAAAAATGAATCGCAAAATGTGTTGGTTTGGTAAGCGCATAACTCGAGAACGGCTGGACCGATTTCGCTAATTCTTTTTTTGTCGAGTTCGTTATTGTCAGGAGAAGGATTTTATGTAGGGTAGGGTAGGGTAGGGTAGTGTAGTGTAGGGTAGGGTAGGGTAGGGTAGTGTAGGGTAGTGTAGTGAAGGGTAGTGTAGTGTATGTAGGGTAGTGTAGGGTAGGGTAGTTTAGTGTAGGGTAGAGTAGTGTAGTGTAGGGTAGGGTAATGTAGTGTAGGGTAGGGTAGGGCAGTGTAATGTAATGTAAGGCGGTACGTAGTTCGCCGAGACAGCTAGTAATATTATAAAGAGGAAAGCTTTGTATTTTTGTATGCTGGTAACGAAAAAAAAACAAAAACTAGTGAACCGATTTCAAAAATTCTTTCACCATTAGAATGCTACATTATCGCTGAGTAACATAGGCTATATTTATTACTAGAAAAAAATAGGAATCCTTGCTAAAACTTCAGTAACGTGAACCAACGTGTAAAAAATTTGCTTAAAAATGTATTTCATCGCATACGCTATAGAAACTATTGATGATAGAACAAAAAAATGTTTTACAATATTATAGAACATATCAATACCTACAAAAAACTTCGCGATACTATATGTCCAACTATTGCAGTTATTTCACTATAACCACTTTTTACATTTTAAAAGTTAATAAAAAAACTGACCAAAATCAGACAATGATAACCATACCTTCGTATTAACCCATATCCAAATAAATCAATTCATAATCAAAAATGTTTCGATACCTATAGATAACCTTTTGAACTACTTAAATCGGACATTCCATTCAGAAGATATTGCTTTTATACCCCTACCGCTACCAATGGGTAGTCCCACCCATACAAAGGAGGCTTCGAATGATCCACAATGTTCCAGAACATTCCACAACATTCTGGCATGTTATTGTGTTATTGCTATGTATTCTCAATCTTCTGGACTGTTCTAGAAATTTCTAGAGAGAGTAACTTCCAGCCCCTATATCTTCAAAAGCACGCCTTTCAGGTAAAAACGGGAACCTTCTTCATGAATGAGGGATAGAGTGCTACCACACTAGATAACTTCCTTGATCGTACCGGGACTCGTTTCTGAGTTTTAGAGGCACGCACATTGTGCATTTACTTTATAATATATATTAGCTGTGCCTGCGACTTCGTCCGCGTGGAAGTTTTGAATTTTCCCAGGGGAATTCTTGAATTTTCCGGAATAAAAAGTATCCTATATGTTAATCTGGACTATAAGTAACCACCATACCATCAAAATCGGCCTGGTAGTTTTTGCGTGATGCACGAACATACAGACAGACGGACAAAAATTCAATTTTTTTTGTTTTGGTCTCTATATCTTTGTTTAATAATGTCCACCAGTCATTATTTTCCAAAAATATTTCATGTACAGACACGGCCCCGTTACAGTTTTATTATATGTACGAGGGCTGTTTAATAAGTCCCTTTAAAAAGTTTTTTTTATGTACTATTTGCATTATTTTTTTAACATAGTGTCCTTTAAGGGTCAAACACTTATTCCAGCGAGTTTCCAATTTTTTCATCCCCCTCAAAAAATACGATTTGTCGAGGGCAAGATTCAAGATATTTATTCAAAATAGGTGCAAATCACACTCATAATATTTCATTTGTGAAACATCAAGAAATAAACAATCATTAGTTAATAATGTCATAATGCAATCCTCGAAATAAACCAGATTATGTCATTAGAACATGAAAACAACATGACACGAAAATTTATACTTAAAAATTAATGAATGTTATTGATACCTTTGACAAGAGTAGGCCAGTTCACACGGACAGCACCCGGTCACGAGAATAACGCGAGAGTCAGCCATCGCTCCCATCAACCAAATTAGAGGGAAAGGAACGACCCGGCTCCCGATGCGCCACCATCCGCAGGTCTGCAAAATAGCTGTTTACACCTGCGATGCAGTCCTCATTTTTCAAATTTTTTTGTCCTCCATGCCATCTTTTCAAATTTAGGAATATGTAGTAAAAGGCGTTTTATAGTTATATTCGAAAACAGCTCACCTCAAAAATATCTGTGCCACCATCTATAAGAAATGAAGAGACTAATAGAGTCACAAGTGACCAAGAGGAAATTGCTAATCTGTTTGCTCGACAATTCGAAAAGTCATATGTGAATGAACCCTCACATAAACCTATCCCGTCACTGAATACACCACGAGTTGAAAATAACCTAGAACATGTGCAATTCTCTGCATCTCAGATCGAAAAAACATTGAGCACTTTTAAGGACGACACATCAATGGGCCCTGATGGCATACCGGCTATCTTTATCAAACAATGCGCACCAGTACTAGCACCTCACTTAGCACGCATGATGACACTATCATTTCAGCAGAATAGGCTGCCTAAGGTCTGGAAAAAGGCTATTGTTACACTTATTTACAAGAAAGGAGACAAGTTTATGGCTGCTAATTACCGTCCCATTAGTCTCACTTGTATCATTTGCAAAGTAATAGAAAAAATTGTTGCCCAAGAAATCAGAGAATTCCTTTGGAAGGAAAATATTGTAATAGACGAACAACATGGCTTCATTCCAAAACGATCCATAGTAACTAATCTTCTGAGTTGTCTAGATAAGTGGACAAGGAACTGGGAACAGCATGTACCAACAGATGTTATCTATCTTGACTACGAAAAAGCATTCGATCGCGTGCCAATCAAGAGGCTTATATTCAAGTTAGAACACCTTGGTATCCGTGGTAATCTCCTTAAATGGATTGAAGACTTTTTGAGTGCAAGAACTTTTAAAGTTAGAGTAGGAGAGAGTTTATCTAAGCCACACAGAGTCCTAAATGGAGTTCCTCAAGGCTCGGTCTTGGGCCCTATACTATTTGGGATTTTCATCATGGATATGAAACACATCATACAATCTGACCTCTCAATGTTTGCCTATGATACAAAAAATATGGGTAACCAGCCATAAGAAGATCTTGACCGAATCGTACAATGGACAAAAGATTATATTAACTTTAAATGCTGAAAAATGTACAGTATTACACATTGGAAGTAACAATCCCAACAAAAAATACAGTATCGATGAAAAATACATAGAATGTGTCACTGCCCAAAAAAATCTGGGAATAATTGTTACCCAAAATTTGAAATGGGACAAACATATACTGGAAATTTCAAAACGAGCCAATTCCCTCCTGTATATTGTAAGGAAGGCCTTTTCCTACATAGACAAGGTACTTTTCATCAAGCTCTACAAGACATATGTAAGGCCACTATTAGAGTAAGGAAGGATACCAAATTTGGAGTCCTTACTTTAAAAAAGACATTAACCTATTAGAAAAAAATCAAAGAAGAGCAACAAAAATGGTAACCCGTCTTTGTAACAAGGAGTACGAACAACGGTTGGAGGAATTAAATCTTACTTCTCTCGAACAACGCAGGCGACGCGGTGATCTTATTGAGACCTACAAAATATTAAATGGTTTTTATAATGTGAGAGACCTAAGTGAGATCTACGTGAAGAGTAAAAATGTGCACCTTAGAGGGCATTCGTTAAAACTATGGCGCTCTGTAAGTGCAAGCAACCCACGCCGTCACTTCTTGCCGCTTCGCGTAGTGAACCAGTGGAACAAATTACCAGAGACAGTTATAAGTGCTCCATCCGTGAACAGTTTTAAAAACAGACTAGACAAATATTTATTAACTACATAAGTGCAGTGAAATACACGCATCAGCTTTTTAAGCTGCTAGTATATAAACTATGATAATAATAATAATAATCACACGGAGCTAGGTCCGGTGAATACGGAGCATGCGGAACCAGCTCGAAGCCCAACTCGGGTGTTTTAGCCATTGCAATGGTTGAGGTGTGCACTGGGGCATTGTATTGATAAAAGAAGACTTTCTTGGGGGACAATTTTGGTCGTTTTTCCTATGATTCGGCTTTCAAACGGTCCAATAACTCTGCGTAATAACGGCCAATAATAGTCTTCCCCTTTTCCAAGTAGTCAATCATGATGATTCCTTCGCCATCCCAGAAAACTGTCGCCAACACTTTCCCAGCCGACAGAACAGTCTTAGCCTTCTATGGGGCACGTTCACCATTAGCCATTCATTGTTTGGATTGCTGTTTTGACTCGGGTGTATAATAGTGGACCCATGTTTTGTCCACAGAGACAAATCGATTGAAAAAATTCCGAATATTACGCTTCATCATATCCAAACACAGCTTTAAAATTAGCTTTCGTTCGCGTGTCAACAAACGTTGCACCCATCGTGCAGACAGCTTTGTCATAGCCAAATCCTCGTGAAGTATTTTATGTACTCGCTCAGTGGAGATGCCTACGATCTCAGCTATTTCGCGCACCTTCACTCGGCGGTCGTCGAGTACAATATTATGGACTTCTTCAACAACATCCTCAGTAGTGACTTCGCTTCGATTGGGCCACCAGAGCGCAGAGCATCAAATGTGCTTGACCGACCACGTTTAAAATCGTTTAACCAGTTATAAACAGTCTGCAACGTTGGTGCGTTAGTGCCATGAACAGAATCAAGTTCAGTTTTTATTGTGGCAGCACTGCAACCCTTCATAAAAATATGTTTTATAACGCCACGAAATTCCGATTTTTCTATAGTTTGGAAAATTTAGAAGCTTGAATCACATTCAAGCAATGGTTAGAGTGTCAATTTCTTGTTTTTTTTACTTAATTTTTGACAGTCTTAATTTTTTTTGTGCCTGCCAGTGTTAATGCCATTTACCAAATAAAAGGTTTTACAAATAGTTTTTAAAAAGACATCAAACAGCCCTCGTATAGTTATATTGATTTTTTGTTCACAAACGAGAATCTCAAGACATTGCAGTCAATGTCATTTTTTGTTGCTTAACTTCACACTCGAGTCTGTGTGCATTATTTAATCACACATTGCTGAGAAGGGAATGTTGTATGTATAATGCGTGTCGCTAAAGATGACACTTGTCACACCACGTAAAATAATAAAAGGACAAAATAGGAAGTGCACTACCTATACGGGTGTAACCGTGTAGGTCCCGTTAACTGGGGCTTCTACTCATCATACTGAACAATTTTTGTTCTATGACTTTGCTGAAATCGCAAAAAAAAAATTAAACTCTTCATACAAATTGATCAGCTGATCGACAAATTTTGTGCATTTTAGTATGGAGGGTCCAATTTTTTTTTTTGATAATTGACTATAGGTTCCTTGGGGAAAGTTGTTCAGTATGATCAGTAGAAGTCCCAGTTAACGGGTCCTACACCAATTATGTTACACCATGTATAGCTATCCATAAAAATTTGCTTATTTTGACATATAGGTGTACACGTCGTTAACCATCTTCCTACTTTGTCTTTTTAATGTTTGACGTGGTGTGTCAAGTCTCATCTTTAGTGGCATGCACTGTAATTGCTTGTTTAATCATAGTAGGTACCTACATTACCTTGTAGCAGTCGTGACGTATTGCGGTTTGCGAGGTTGCGTCATTTTTTTCAATTTTTTCTATCATCTATCTCGGCTGCCTAATTTCAAAACATACTCAGATTTTTGAAAATTTGCCTTATAAAAAAAGTTTTGCTCGCTAAATTGATAAAAAAAATATTTATGAATAGTACTTCAATGAAAATATTTATCAGATAAAATACTTCAAATTAATTCATAAAAGTAGTATAAAAATTTTGCATTGGGGCAGCCGATCTCACCTGATGGTAAGTGACGATGGTACCGAAGATGGAAGCGGGCTTACCAATATTCCCCAATGCAATGTGGAGCTGGCTATCTTATCTTCAAGTTGGAATACACCAGTGTTTGTTAATCACCGATTACAGGCTTAGCCATTACTTCATCATATCGGCTCATACACGTCCCCACCGAGGGGCTCGAGCCTACCCTGAATTAGGGCGATCGGGCCTTAGTCTACCACGCGACTTCACACACACCTTCGAGTTTCTTTGCAGGTGTGTGCAGGTTTATCACGATGTTTTCCTTCACCGATAAAGCAATCGGTGAGTATATGTACGAAGTTTCGAAAAACTCATTAGTACATTGACCGTCCGGATTTGAACCCGGCACCTCTGGTTAGGAGGACCGAGACGATACCGGTTAGTGCACCGACGCTTCCATTACTTGGATGGGTTTGACTGTTAGTGGTTCGTTTATAATATTACAATTTATACTATTACTACACTACGCTTTTCGGTGCGTGGTCGCCACTCGAGAACTTTACGGCCCCAACGGCCACCTGTTCTACGAGCAATCGGTCGTCGTGGAGATCCTTGGGGGAGGCCTATGTCCAGCAGTGGACGTCCTTCGGCTGATATGATGATATTATTACTAGCTGTTTCCCGCGGCTTCATCGCAGTGTGCAGTGTGCGAGCCGCAAGCCTTGAGGGAGGCCTTTGTTAAGCAGTGGGCGTGTTTCGGCTGATATGATGATGTTTTTTTTAGACGTCCTTCGGCTGATATGATGATATTATTACTAGCTGTTTCCCGCGGCTTCATCGCAGTGTGCAGTGTGCGAGCCGCAAGCCTTGAGGGAGACCTTTGTTTAGCAGTGGACGTGTTTCGGTTGATATGATGATGTTTTTTTTATTATTAAAAATTTGAGTGCGTTTGACTGCAACCCACCTGATGAGAAGTGATAATGCAGCTGATTCACTCTTGCCTTAAGAGCGTAGACGGGCTGCATTTTTTCCATACAAATGTATTCCCCTATTATCTTCCTGGATAATGCGTCTAGAGTAATCATTTTTGTTTCTAAAAATCTAGGTCTATTGCAGGCATGCCCCTGTCATTTATTTTTTTCCAAAAAATTATTAAAAAAATAAATATGACTTTCCAAAAACCTAAAAAAATGCCTCGTTTTTACCGCCGTAATCAGACGACAACCAAAGAAATTCGAAAAGTTTTTAAGATAAAAACAAATGATAGGAGCATAGATCTATTCTTCCTTTAAATTTTGATACCAAAAACAATTTAATCGGCTTAGTTTTCGAGGAGAAAACAGGAAAATCCGAAACGTCGAGCGGTCGTGGTTTTTGTAGGTATAATCGTTCTAAGCAGCAGTTGTCCCTATCGCACTCTACGGGGAGAGACTCGGTTGCTCGGGCGCAGCGCGACGGCAATAGTTTCTTCAAATATCTATTTCTCAATTCCCGCGCAGACCGACTACGCTCTTAACGATCTCTAAACTATAAGAATCGGTAAACACTGACGATTTTATTTTTTTTCAAATTTACTATTGGTAAGCCCCTGGCATCATCTCACCTCATGGTAAGTGACGATGATGCCGACGCGAAGATGGAAGCGGGCTTACCAAGATTCCCCAACGCAATGGAGAACTGGCTATCTTATCTTCAAGCCGGAACACATCAATGTTATAACACTGATATATGGCGGCAAGACTTAGATAAGATGGTGGTAGCTAGCCAGGCGGGCTTAGAAAATGCCCTACCATCAACCAAACCGAGCCTTACAAGTCGACCCCACCGGGAATCGAACCCGCGACCTCCTGGTGTGGAGCGAATGGAATAACCATTACGCCACGGAGGCGGCTATGATGAACACTAAAACCCACGTTTCCTTAATACCCACAGGTCATGGTCCACGTCTCATCAGCTTACGTGAACTCTTACTTAAATGAAGCGCACGAGAAGGTTTATGAATCTCCCGAAGACCCGGAGAAAGTGATCTCTCTAGTCGGAACCCTGCCTGATGAGTCACTGGATAAGATAGAGCCTAAGTGAGTACCTTTCATAGCATTGGCGATTTATCTAAGTTGGCGAATTTGGCGCTGGCAAAAAATTCTACTAATATTATAAACGCGAAAGTTTGTAAGAATATATGGATGTATGTTTGTTACTCTTTCACGCAAAAACTACTGAACGGATCTGGCTGAAATTTGGTAGGTAGACAGATTAGGACCTGGATTAACACAAAAGCTTATTTTTTCCTAAGCTAAGCGGCTCGCGCACTGCGCTCTTTCGAAAAGTCATAGAAACGTCCACGCGGGTGAAGCCGCGGGAAACAGCTAGTCCACTATAAATGTTTATTATCTATCTGTCTATTCTATTTTATTCTAATCCATACTACTAATATAAAAGTTCTGGTAAATGGATGGGCCGACTCTAATGAAACTTTATACGATATTATTTGATTTTTCTTTAAATTGGGTTTTTTTTTCACAATTGGTAAGCCCTTGGCATCATCGCACCTGATGGTAAGTGACGATGATGCCGAAGATGGAAGCGGGCTTACCAAGATTGTTGTCACTAAACAATAATGATTTAAGGCGGTTCGATAAGCACACTAGCGCCGGTGATAGAAATAATTTACTCATTCATTTATGGACTTTAAGGCGAGGTATTGATTGGAACAGTTGTCTCTGTCTTTTTCTTTACGTGTAAAGAGTAAAGAAAATAACCACACTTTTTCAATGGTTTTTCGTTACAATAAAAAACTGCACTGAAAGTATATTAAATAATAACATTACTCACTTTGTATTATCATAAAAAATATTTTTGTATATTTTTTTATTACTTCAAAATATTAGTCACAACTAGAGTTGAAAGTAACGGTGTAGACCTATACTTTGGGATTTTTTTCTATCGAGCCAAAACTACTCAATCGTGTTTCTAATAGCTCAACCCGCTCAACTCGCTGGACAGGGTCGGCTAACTGCAAATTAAGTGCCCGGATCTACCAACAAGTTTTTTGCTAACTACCCTCACTATCTTGAGCATAGTAGTTCCGTCGTGTCCCGGACAAGGGCAGCCAGAACCCTACTGAAGCCGGTTGCTAAGTCCTCGCTTCCACTGCGCGTCAAGCTGGGGATCTACAAGACCTACCTGCGACCGATCTTCACTTACGCAGCCCCAGCTTGGTACCAGCTTATATCCACCTCAAGCAAGAAGAAGCTCGAAGCCCAGCAGAGCATCTCCATTAGATGGGCTGCCGACGCCAACAGATACGTCAGGAACGAGGTTCTCAGACGAGACCTCCGGGTAGAGACGATAGAATCGTTCTTCGCCCGCCTGGCGTATCAGATGTTTAATCGTGCCGAGCTCTCCGGCTTCGAGCACATCCGGGACTTGGCACCGGCCCAAGCAAAGCCGCTAGAAAGAAGAGCGCTCCCACGGGAGCTCGCTGACTGACACAAGCTCCACCTCCAAGACGCACCGCAGGGGGCACCAACAACGCAACCATCCGGGAGCGACAACACAGGGCCTAGGCCCACTCCAGTCTCCGGCTCGTAGTGGCGAGCCGCGGAAGAACCCTCTGGCAGGGAACTTGGTCCCGATCCAGATTCCTCGGTTGCCGTGAGGAGACCAGAAAGGCCCGAGCGCTTTCGGTCATTCATTACATCCATTACGCAACAAATAATCATAGACAGCGGAGCTCCTGATCGGATAAACAGCTTTAGACAACCCCAGAACATTCAACGAGTCTTTCACTGCTCTCCGCCTACAAACAACAGAAAACCCTGTCCAGCGGCGCTAAAGGAAGCGCGTCTCCCGTACGGTTGGCCGTACGCTTAGTACTCCTGCGAAGCCCGGCCGCACCGTACACATAGTTATCTTAAAAAATCTTAAAGTATTCGAAAATGTTATCTTTCCACAAACTAGAATTTCGTGACTTCCTGATCATCATCATCATAATATCAGCCGAAGGACGTCCACTGCTGTGCGTAGGCCTCCCCCAAGGATTTCCACGACGACCGGTTCTGCGCTACCCGCATCCAGTGGCTTCCCGCGACCTTCACCATGTCATCGGTCCGCGTGGGAGTCCTGCCTACGCTACGTTTTCCGGTGTGCGGTCGCCACTCGAGAACTTTA
Organism: Coleophora flavipennella; assembly: GCA_947284805.1. Taxonomy (NCBI): domain Eukaryota; kingdom Metazoa; phylum Arthropoda; class Insecta; order Lepidoptera; family Coleophoridae; genus Coleophora; species Coleophora flavipennella. Next base: position 6,182,634 of record OX369253.1, read on the forward strand.
CTTGCTTATGTGTATAAAGTTCCATCCATTTTTAAGTTTTAGTAATTTTAAGTTTGTATGGGTAACGATTTTGTGAACATGCTCTTAACCGCCTCCGTGCACTAATGGCTAATCCGATGCGCTTCACACCAGTTGGTCTCTATATATAAAATACTATTTAATGACTATCAGTAAGAGTGTAATTTGCACGTATTTAGAATAAACATCTTGAATCTTGACTGTTTCTGGGTTATTTTTATTTTTATTATTTTTCATTCACAATTGGGTTTGGTGGTCAACGTGTCAAATTCAGCTGTCAGAAAATCCCTCATTGGTCACGTCCGCCACCTGCTTCGCAACCGCGCCGTTACTTCGTGTGGCGCCTGCCCCCAGACAACTGCTCATTACAAGCTATTATTTAACTTGCAATGTATGTATGTTTATTTGGGTGAAATCTTGCAAACTTGCAATTTAACTAAATTTGACCCACTTCCCAGTTTCCGATTTAGCTGAAATTTTGCATGCATATGTATATCGCGTGACAATGCAATATTAAAAGCTTGTACCTAAAAGGTTTTTCGAAAGTTATTTTCTTAGTAGGCCTTAAAGAGGAATGTGTAGCTGCAATTTTTGATATTACTAATGGAGTTAGCGATTTTCATCTCTTTAATGTATTACCATTTAATTTAATCGATTACGATTTTGACCAATTTTCGATAGGTTGTCAGTCATAGTAAAAGCTAGGTTTATAGGTTTTTGTTTTATTTTATTGTCGCTTACGTATTTTCATACAAAAATAATTTCGGCCATTATTTTTTTATTTTTAATCAATGATTTAAAAAACATGAACCTGGCTTTTGTTCTGACTGACAACCTATCAAAAATTGGTCGAAATCGGTTTTACTTTTAAGAGGTCAAAATCGCTTTCGCCGCTTGTATGAAAAGTCTAATTTTCGCCGTGGGTACACAGCTCTCTTAAAAGACATTGTATTTTTCCGCAGACTGCTGAAGACGCACCCCAACACGTACACATTCACGAAGCACTTGGCAGAGCACGAGGTGGCGAAGTGTGCCGATGTCTTCCCGTGCGCCATCGTCAGGCCTACTATGAGTGAGTATTATTCGCACCTCCTTTGTAGTGAAGACGCACCCCAACACGTACACATTCACGAAGCACTTGGCAGAACACGAGGTGGCGAAGTATGCCGATGTCTTCCCGTGCGCCATCGTCAGGCCTACTATGAGTGAGTATTATTCGCACCTCCTTTGTAGTAAAGACGCACCCCTAACACGTACACATTCACGAAGCACTTGGCTGATCACGCGGTGGCGAAGTGTGCCGATGTCTTCCCGTGCGCCATCGTCAGGCCTACTATGAGTGAGTATTATTCGCACCTCCTTTGTAGTGAAGACGCACCCTAACACGTACACATTCACGAAGCACTTGGCAGAGCACGAGGTGGCGAAGTGTGCCGATGTCTTCCCGTGCGCCATCGTCAGGCCTACTATGATTGAGTATTATACGCACCTCCTCTTTGTAGTGAAGACGCACCCCAACACGTACACATTCACGAAGCACTTGGCAGAGCACGAGGTGGCGAAGTGTGCCGATGTCTTCCCTTGCGCCATCTTTAGGCCTACTATGAGTGAGTAATATTCGCACCTCCTTTGTAGTGAAGACGCATCCCAACACGTACGTACACATTCACGAAGCACTTGGCAGAGCACGAGGTGGCGAAGTGTGCCGATGTCTTTCCGTTCGCAATCGTCAGGCCTGGTATGAGTGAGCATTATTCGTACCTCCTTTGTAGTTGTTCTAACCGAGTGTCACTTTTATCGTAATTTTAAATTCGATTATTTTTCGTTTAAAGAATGCTCTCAGGCAGGAATCTTCTGGAAGCATTCTGAGTTCGACCTTTGCATGGGACAGAAGTCCAAATATTTCTATTGAAAACATACCGAATTCGCCAGAACAACAACACATAGTTTTATCCTTACTATAATATTATAAATGTGAAAATGTGTTTGTTACCTGTTCACGCTTAAACACCTCGACCAATCTTGATGAAATTTAGCATGCAGGTAGGCTGTGTCACTGGGAAGGGCATAGGCTACTTTTTGTCCCGGAAAATAGAATAATCCGATGCAGTACCTGAGGAAACTGAAAAAAGAAACACTATTTTGGTTTTCTGTTGGTTGATTTCTTTAACATCGCATTGGAACAATGTATTGTTGTGATTTTTTGCACAGAGATGATTGGGAAATGACATGATGTACTAATTATCATATCCTGATATAGTTCCCGAGGGATCTAGGGAAAACTCGTTTCCACGCTCGCGAACGCCGGCGTCGCAACGGAGCAACGGATTGAAGTGTTTTTTGTATAGAGGTGAGAAGTGACATAGACTGCTAATCAGAATAGCTCGATATATACTCGGCGTCAAAAAAACTGCATCATCTAATTTTTCTCAATACATTTTCATACAAAGGGCGGCTCCAAATAAGCACGATTACTTATTTAAACAAAGAAAACTAAATAAAAACAAAATGTGGTTTGAATAGCTTGGATTCCTGGCTCCAAATTTGTCATAGACCACAACATTCTACAGATCCTCTGGAACTCAGTCATCATTATCATATCAGCTCATATACGTCGCCACCGAGGGGCTCGAGCCTACCCTAAATTAGGGTGATCGGGCCTTAGTCGACCACGCGGGCCCAGTGCGGGTGGGTCGACTTCACACACAACCTGCGAGTTTCTCCGCAGGCGTGTACAGGTTTCTCAAGATGTTTTCCTTCACCGTAAGAGCGTCGGATAAACGTACATAGTACGTAACCGGTAGCCGGAAATTCGACAGACAGGATTTTTTCCGGCAGCCGGAATTAAACAGACAGACAGGGTTCTGGACGCCTTTAATGGATTTTCTGTGAATCTAAATAAAATATAGTGTGTGTTCATTTAAAATATTATTCTAATTAGGGTATTTTACTTATTTCTTTTCATTGTTTTTACTTTTACATTGTGATAATTTATATTATTGATATTTACTATTATTAAAGTAGCCTATGTGCTAATCCAGGTCCTAATCTGTCTACCTACCAAATTTACTACCAAAATAAGAAATAGGGGATTACGAAATATTGTTTTGGACAATTTTAGTGCCTATTATCGGTCTGCGCTGCAGTTCTCCCTTTCCTGCTGTATACGGAGAGGTTTGGGGGAGGCAGACAGACACATTTTATCCAAATACCTATTCTTTAGACCGCGTTTTCTCTTAAATGTTATTTATATTCAAGACAGATCTCGCCAGATATTTTTACCTGTTTACCTGTTTATCGTTACCTGGAACCTGGAACGGAACCCTAAAACGTAGACACTGACTGAATTCATTGTACTCATTGTTCGTAGTTGTGGCGTCGTGGAAGGAGCCAGTAGCCGGATGGACTTGTTCTAAAGTGGGCCCGCAGGGGTTCCTTATGGGTGCCGCTAAAGGTGGGTTGAAGCATAATTAATAAATACGGATGGCCGATGGGGCAGTAAAGTACTCGAGTGGCGACCGCGCACCGGAAAACGTAGCGTAGGCAGGCCTCCCACGCGGTGGACCGATGACCTGGTGTAGATCGCGGGAGGCCGATGGATTTGGGCAGCGCAGGACCGGTCTTCGTGAAAATTCTTGGGGGACGCCTTTGTCCAGCAGTGGACGTCTTTTGGCTGATATGATGATGATGATGATGAAGCTTTTAATGCGACGCATTGGAAGCTTTGGTCGCAGGGATCTCGATTTTTCTCAGCAATTACAAAACATATGAAAGTGATATTTTGTAACCTGAATCTTCATTTCAATGACTTCATTTTGTCAGTTGCAGAAACAAAAATATATCGAAGAAACCTCTTTCAAAACAGAGATTTGCATTCTACAGACAAACCAGACAGATTTAAACCTCTAAATTTTCTTAGTTGATTATTCTAAATACACACTTCAATATGTCAGTTGGATTTTTTTAAATTAACTGTAGTTTTGAAATGAAACAAACAAAAACATTGAAAAAAGTACAAAAGTGTGGTTATTTTCTTTACTCTTTATACGTATAGAAAAAAACAGAGACAACTGTTCCAATCAATGCCTCGCCTTAAGCGGACTGTGAACCCACTGCAAAAATTCGACTTTTCATCATCATATCAGCCGAAGGACGTCCACTGCTGGACATAGGCCTCCCCCAAGGATTTCCACGACGACCGGTTCTGCGCTGCCCGCATCCAGCGGCTTTCCGCGACAGTTTTCCGGTGCGTGGTCGCCACTCGAGAACTTTACTGCCCCAGCGGCCATCTGTTCTTTCATACAACGACTTTTCATACAAACGGCGTCCGGCGATAACGATTTTTACCTTAACCTTATTCATGTTAACAGATTTTGACCAATTTTTGACAGGTTGTGAGTGAGAACAAAAGCTAGGCTTATACTTTTTTTTAAATGACCGAAATTAGTTTTGTATGAAAACACGTGAACGACAATAAAATTAAACTTATTATCTTTATAGATAAAAAAACGTATAAGCCTAGCTTTTGTTCTGACTGACTATCTTTCAAAAATTGGTCCAAATCGGTAAACATTTAAGAGGTGAAAATCGTTATCGCCGTTTGTATGAAGAGGTCACAGCTTCACAATCCTCTTAATTCTCCAAATTAATATTTCCAGGCGTCGTCCGTCGCTTGCCGCTATCTAAGGAGAATATAGCCGACTACATCCCGGTGGACTTCGTGGTGAATCAACTTCTGGTAGCCGGCTGGCAGGCAGCCAAGAACGGGTAATTACAATTAAGCCTGTTTTATTTTTTTTAACCGACTTCAAAAAGGAGAAGGTTTCTCAATTCGACCGTATATTTTTTTTATATGTGTTCGCGCATAACTTTGTCGCTTATGAACCGATTTTGATGATTTCTTTTTTGTTGGAAAGGAGATATCCCAAGGGTGGTACCATGATATGGAAACCAGGATGGCATCCCAGAGAAATCGAGGGGAACCTTAGTTTTCTGTTTGAAGTCGGTATTTTTTCTTCAAAATTATTACTTACAAAGTTAAACATAACTATATGTTTCAATTGTTATTTAGTTTAAATTTTAAAAAGATTATGTCTGTACTTCGTCTAGGTCCACCCCCCCTTCCCTGAAGGGGTAGTAGCTGAAAATCAGCGCTGTGATCTCTTTGATGACAGCATATGCTGAGCTGCTACGTTTTAAGTGATAGGTACAAACTATGTATTCGACAAACTATGCTATATTTCACTTGTTAAAAATTTATTCTACTCTATTCTAGATTACATCTTTAACAGCAAATCAACGTGCGATACTACATAGCTTCGCATAGTATATATTAGGTCGGGGAAAAAGTTTTTTCGTATTTTGTAACTAAAACTTTGTAATCAAATCTCTTTGCTTGTATTATTTGTACTTGGCTGGTTATAATAAAATGAAATAAGTGAACTTTCGAAATTTTAATCATAAACGATTATTAGTACTAACATTCAGTATAGACACTCCCTGCCGCTCTCTACATTGCGACCTCACCCCTCGTCACCCAGTTTATTACAGAAAGGTTACAGTTTGGTTCTCGAACGTATAGGATTTCGCCGTGAGTTTGTTTGCTCCGTTTTTAGAAATGTAATTTCACGACCATTTGTATGCAGTGTCCGGGGTGTGGTTTCGGCACAGTATTACAATATTTGGACCAGTTTTCGGCTTACATAAGTGCAACGAATGTACTAACGCAGAGCAACGGAAGGGTACTTGCGGGGCAGCGGGCGGCGGGTAAGGGGGGCGGGGGCTGGCTACAGGCTAGTACTGCTAGTACCTACGCCGTGGCCGCATCGTGCGACATCAAAGGCGTTGCGCTACTGTAAGCCATATCGTAATACTGTGGTTTCGGTGTTCGGTAGACAGTCAAGCTAACTGTACGTACGTACTTATGAGAAGGGTGTCATATAGCAACTTGTTGTGTTTTATTTTGAAAAAACAGATATCATTCGAGAAATATAGAAATCATCTTTATATATATAAATCTTCTGTCCGTGTGTTAGTCATTGAACTCCTCCTAAACGGCTGGACCGATTACGCTAATTCTTTTTTTGTCGAGTTCGTTATTGTCAGGAGAATGTTCTTATGTAGGGTAGGGTAGGGTAGGGTAGTGTAGTGTAGGGTAGGGTAGTGTAGTGTAGGGTAGGGTAGGGTAGTGTAGTGTAGGGTAGGGTAGTGCAGTGTAGTGTAGTTTAGGGTAGGGTAAGGCAGTGTAATGTAATGTAAGGCGGTACCGGGACAGCTAGTTTACAATAAATTATACAGCCACGCTGAGTATTCTTTCTCGCGAAGCGTTCAGCAAATATACAAATTACATAAATCAATAGGGATGACAAATGCTAGTCATCTGAGTTACTTTTTATCATCTGTCAAAAACGACATCTTGTTCCAAAAATGTTTGAAATACCTAGGTGTGACGTCATAGTTTAGCAGCGTCATATATGTACTCATTTTGTGATTTTGGTGAATTAAAAATCGATGACTTGATGGAAAACAAAAAGAGTAAAGTTTTCCGAAGTAGGGCAATTTAGTGATCAAGAGTTCATAATTTATTTCTGATGCTGTCGTCATCCCTATTGTACAGCCACGCTGTGTATACTTTGTCGCGAAGCCTTCATCGTCTGTCGCAGTCGGGCATACACAAATCAACAACAAACATAACGTTTACTTAGTAGCAAAATAATAAATAAATAAATAATAAATAAATAAATATTCTGGGACAAATCACACATGGTCATCTGGCCCCAAAGTAGGATTCCCTGTGTTATGGGTTACCAGAGACTGATATACATACTTATATATGTTTAAATACATACATATATAGATATAATTTAACACCCAGACACAGAGCAAACAAATCTGCTCATCACACAAATGCTTGCCCTGGGTGGGGATCGAACCCACGACTCTCGGATCAGTAGTCAAGGGCACTGACCACTGAGCCACAGAGTCAGTCAAAAATAAAAGAAAAGCAAAGAATAAAAGGTGTGAAAGACGTGATGAAATATTTACAAATAATTTAGATTTGTATGGGAGGTACCTCATTCAAATTTTTCTGGAGTAACGAACTAACCAGTGTAGTAGGTTTTTTTTAACTTTTATTTCAATATTTTTTGTGCTCAGAGTACAACGCCACCCCACCTCGCTACTCGCGGCCGCGTGTCGTGTCGCTTGATTGCAGCGCGCGTACATTGAGCCGTCTCATAATATCGCTCGTGGGACCATTTTCTAAGAAATTAAAAACATTTGCATATGACATGTGTTCGTCAAGACCTTTCTTTTGATATCGAACACGATATGAATATATTTTAAAAAAAATGGGTTGTGTAATTCACCTATAAAATCCGCCATGTTCAGTCATGACATAACATATCTATGACACGCGGATTGATGGCACGAATCCAAAGACACCACATTTGTCAAGATCGCTTACGTAGTTTAGGATATACGAGGGAAAAAATGAACATACATTCATAGACTGTCAAAAACAACCCCCCTTTTTCGTAGTCGGAAGCTTGTATTTCACAAATCTTAATTATCTTGTTGTGTGTGTATTTAACACTTTTTAATTTCGAGCGACAAAAGAATTGGGTACTTGACAGCACCAAAAATACATTGTGAAATTAAGTTCACGAAATAGCCCTCTTTCTGCAAATTCCAAAAAACTTACCTACATATTTGGTTTTCCATTACCTTTTTCTATTTTTAATTTATCAAAAACACATAATTAGTGCGTCACCGGCCATGAAGAAATATGACGTCATAGTTCAGTATATGTCAAACATTTTTAGAACAAATTTTGACAGTTCATAAAAAGTAAGTCTATGACTAGTAGGCAAGTAGCGAATTGTGATGACAACAAAATCAAGGTTGTGATTTTGATGGGGATCGATTGTCCTAACAATAACAGTCTAAAAACTATAAAATAAAAATTGTATGTATGTAAAATATGTTCTGTGTGTCTGGGCCAATATATTTTTTATTCCCAGCCGTTTTTTTCCAAATTTTTCATATCTAGATTATTTGGGGTTGTCACCATAGTAAAAAAAAAGTCGTAGTAGAAAAAAAACGGCTGGGAATAAAAAATATATTGGCCCAGACACACAGAACATATTTTACATTATTATTATAATATAATAATAATAATGTAAAATATGTTCTGTGTGTCTGGGCCAATATATTTTTTATTCCCAGCCGTTTTTTTCCAAATTTTTCATATCTAGATTATTTTGGGTTGCAACCATAGTAAAAAAAATCACTTGTTATTATTTTTCTCAATAATGATCCTAAAGATTTTGATGAGACTGTACGTTATTATAACTTTATATGATCTACTTCACACCGCATTTCGTTGTTCCAGAAAAATAAGGAACCTCTCATACAAAACCAACTTGTTTGTTAGTTTTTTCTCAAAAATGGCTCTAACGATTTTAATGAAACTTTGTGAATAACTAGGACTTTATAAGACCTAGGTAGTTGTAGTAGTAGACTACACTGGGTATTCATTATTTAAAAAAAGACTAAATAAGGTACCTCCCATACAAATCCAAATTATGTGTAAATATTTCATCACATCTTTCACACCTTTTATTCTTTGCTACTAAGTAAACGTTATGTTTATTGTTGACTTATGTGTGCCCGACTACGTTAGACGATGAAGCTTCGCAAGAAAGTATGCCTGGCGTGGCTGTACAATTTATTGTATTTAATTTCTATATTCGTTGAATTTAGGGATTTAGGAATAACATTTTATAATTTATAGTTGATGCAGACAACTACCCTATTTGTGATTCATGTCAATATGTGTCTATTTGTGATTCATGTCAATATGTGTCTATTGGTGATTCATGTCGATATGTGTCTATTGGTGATTCATGTCAATATGTGTATTTGTGATTCATGTCAATATGTGTTTATTAGTGATTCATATCAATATGTGTCTATTTGTGATTCATGTCAATATGTGTCGTTATTGTGCATCATCAGGTCGGGACTAACGGTGTACCACTGCTCTTCGTCAACCCAGCGACCCTTCACATGGTCCCTTCTCGAGAACAAAGTCAACTCCTACCTTCACCAGTATCCACTCAAGAGCGCTGTTTGGTGAGTTTAGATAAGGTACCTTTACGCTTAAGCAAATAATAAAGACTAGATAGATAGATAACACGTTTATTTGTCACTGCAAACATACACATTATATGAACATATTTAGGTTTTTTCTTGCACTATTCCACAATTAATGTAAATAAAACAAAATTTGTTTATACTGCAACCGGTTTCGTGATCATCTTCAGGCAGTAGACTACTTTATTTCAAAGTGAGGGTAGTGTGATACTTACTAAAAATAGGGATAACAGTTTCTGAAAAAATCTACCAAAACGGTAGTTTTTGTGTCATACTAGTACCTAAATAAATAAATAAGATAACAATTGTATCTGAATTGTATCTGAATGTCAAATTTAAAATGTCAAATTTAAAATTACTAAAATTACAAATGTCAGCTTAGGTTTTTGAATTTAAATTAAAATAACCTAAAACAGGCGATGTCGAGAGATGTGTCTGATGACATTCAGATACAATTGTTATCTTATTTTTTTATTATATTATTATTATGACACAAAAACTACCGTTTTGGTAGATTTTTTCAGAAACTGTTATCCCTATTTTTAGTAAGTATCACACTACCCTCACTTTGAAATAAAGTAGTCTACTGCCTGAAGATGATCACGAAACCGGTTGCAGTATAAACAAATTTTGTTTTATTTACATTAATTGTGGAATAGTGCAAGAAAAAACCTAATTATGTTCAGTTCAGTGTTCCACCAAGAACCTACTATATCAAGCATACAATACACATTATACTTATTAAATAGAAAAGAAAAAAAAGAGCAAAAAAGCAGAAAAGAAAATTAGATAAAAAAGAGGAAACAAACAAATCACAAAAAAATAATTAAAATAAGTAGGTTTACACTAGTGTGATGCAAATGGACTATAGCTCAGTAAAAAGCTTTGCCCCTGTAGGAGCAAAACACTGATTTTCTGCCACGACGACCCGAGGGTAGACCGAAAAAGTTATATTAAAAATTAAATCAATACTGTGCAAAAACAAACAAGAGAAAATCGAGCATGAATGGCGACGAAAATGTGTAATGTGTATGTATGTGAAGCTTATTTTACATAGTAAATAGTCAGTTTAACTTTAAATATAGTGCACTCACCCTTCCTACACAAACACACACCCACACACACACACAAACACACAAAACTGATCTATCTACTTGAATCTGTACTCATCCTTCCCACTTTTTACATAGATATATATCTAGATGTACATAGATATACTTTTTACAACTATGTAAAAAGTGGGAAGGGTGAGTACAGATTCAAGTAGATCGATCAGAGTTTTGTGTGTGTGTGTGGGTGGTGGTGTGTGTGTGTGTTTGTGTAGGAAGGGTGAGTTCACTATATGTATACTGACTATTTACTATGTAAAAGAAGCTTCACTCCGCAAAATAATTTGAATAAATGCGGCTCTTGCTACAATACAATAAATGGACAATATAAAGAAATGGTCGAGGTCAATGCCGCTAACAATCAAACCCATCTAGATTATGAATTGCGTGATAGATCCTGACCACGCAAGTCACACTAAGTCGCGGCTGCTTCAGAAAATTCATCATCATCATCATATCAGCCAAGAGACGTCAACTGCTGAACAAAGCCTCCCCCAAGGATTTTCACAAAGACCGCTCCTGCGCTTCTCGCATTCAGCGGCTTCGCATGACCTTCACCAGGTCGTCTGTCCACCGAGTGGGAGACCTGCCTAACCTATACAGGGTGTAAAAAAATTGGTGTAGGACTCGGTAACTGGGGGTTCTACTCATCATACTGAACAGCTTTCCCCTAGGCGCATCGGGAGCCGGGTCATTCCTTTCCCTTTAATATGGTTGATCGGAGCGATGGCTGACTCTCGCGTTATACTCGTGACCGGGTGCTGTCCGTGTGAACTGGCCTACTCTTGTCAAAGGTTTCAATGACATTCAATAATTGTGTATATAAATTTTCGTGTCATATTGTTTTCTTGTTTTAATGACATAATCTGGTTTATTTCTAGGATTTAATTTTGACATTATTAACTAATTAATGATTGTTTATTTCTTGATTTTTTACAAATGAAATTATGTTATTATTTATTTATGACTATCACAAAGAGTGTAATTTGCACCTATTTTGAATAAATACCTTGAATCTTGAATCTAGGAACCCATAGTCAATAGGAGATCGCACTGCATCAAAAATAAAATCTAAACTATGATTTTCTAAATTGCTCTCCTCTTGAAGTTTCAAAAACCTTACTTGTTTTGTTTTTTCATCACGTCTTCATTTTTTAATTGATCAAATTCACAAAATAAGTTTGTCAATGACGCTTAAAATCTATGACGTCACTTGTGGGTATTTTAAACATTTTTAGAACATAATTTCGTTTTGACAGGTCATAAAAAGTAACTCAAATGACTAGCAGTCCGATCCCCTATTCTCAAAAAAAATTGGACCCGCCATACTAAATGCACATAATTGGTCTATCAGCTGCTCAAGTTGTATGAAGAGATATTTTTTTTGCTATTTCAGCAAAGTCATAAAATAAAATAAAATAAATAAATATTCTGGGACAAATCACACATGGTCATCTGGCCCCAAAGTAGGATTCCCTGTGTTATGGGTTACCAGAGACTGATATACATACTTATATACGTTGAAATACATACAAATATAGATATATTTAACACCCAGACACAGAGCAAACAAATCTGCTCATCACACAAATGCTTGCCCTGGGTGGGGATCGAACCCACAACCCTCGGATCAGTAGTCAAGGGCACAAACCACTGAGCCACCGAGTTAGTCAAAAGAACAAAAGTTGTTCTGTATGATGAGTAGAAGCCCCAGTTAACGGGACCTACACCACTTTTGTTTGACCTGTATATATTATTATTTATTTTATTTATTTATTAATCGAAAAAAATGAGTACATAGGTAAACATTAGACCCACAAAACTGAATGATCAGTTTGTGGGATCGACAGTCTCACAATTATACGTTACAATTATAGATAAGACTGTGGTACTTAACTAGATTCTAAGTGAATCGGTACTTCGGAGGCAAGAGCCAAACTACCTTACAGGCTGTTCATGAAATTTTTTTTAACAGATTATAATTATAATAATTACAATAGTTAAATTCATTTATTAAAGTCACTTAAGAGTCATAGAATGTTAGTAACAATGTGCTTAAAACTATGTTAGTATTTCTTAACCTAGAACCTTGTAAAAACAGAATGTAGTTGACTTATGTGAAACCCTGCTACAAGATCACCACAGAAGTGGAGAGCCTGCAGCAGCGATTCACATACGAGCAGTCGAGCCGGCTCACGACGCAGCTCAGGATGAGACTGGGGCTGGCCCGCACGCGGTGCACTAGGGACGCGCATCTTTTCCGCGTTGTAGTGAAGAAGCAGTCAATGCGTGCTTCAACGAACATCCCTGATGCGCTACAGAAACGAGGATATCTGTCGCAGTCGTTTTGTAGAATCCGCCAAATTAGGTACTGAGTAAAAATCTCCGAATAAAACCGATGAATTCTTCTTCTGCGAAGCATTCTGCTACCAGGGGGGGCCTCGTGTCGCTAGGCTATTGACTATTTATTCAATCAAACCTGACCGAACCTAATATCGCTCGCTTATTTTTATTTTTTTGTTTTTATACATAGGGGCGCCATATATATGAGGCTACTATAATGCGGCGTACTTTATTCCAGCCGAATTGCAATCCGGCTGAATGTGATATCGGCGCATTACAAAACGCCGCCGTTTTACAATCCGGCGTTATTCAGCGCGCTTCCACATATCTACTGATATACGGTTGCCACATTACTGCACCAATGACTGTCCGTTCTACGAGCTGCCCGCTCTTGCCACTTCAGTCAGACAGAACATTGACATAAACTTATCGTTTTTATTATTATCGCTGTCTTCTTACCCAAAGGTTGCCTGGGAGAAATTGCTACCTAACAATAAGGCCGCCTATTGTATAGGCTTTCTTCTATATTGTTAATTTCTTTTTTTTCATGATGTGATGCAATAAAGAATATTGTATTGTTTTCTTACAGGTACCACAACATTGATATAACGTTATTTCTTTTTCTTACAGGTACCCGCACCTAAAATTCGTCAACTCCCTGCTTCTGTTCCGTATCTCGGCTATTTTCGTACATTTCATCCCGGCCATATTGTTGGATATGCTCCTACGTGTCACTGGCGGTCGGCCCATGTAAGTATATTGTATCTGTCGAATCTTCGGAAAGGCCGGATCTCTAAAATAAACTTGTCTTTGAAAGGTTCTAGAGTGTACATGTAATATTCACACACGTTTACAACATAAGACTTCAGGATGACGCGGATGAAAACAGATTGTTTTCAGGAACGCGGTGAGTTCGGCATTGGGCTGGCTGCCCAAGTTGACAGTTCATCTGCTCGATCAAAAGTGCTCGTCAAATAATTGGCGCATCTATCGTGGCCTCCTTAGGCTGGCTTAACTGTATTCGATAAGCATAATGATAACTGAAGGGGTTAGCTGACAGATATGATTCTCAACTCTTTTAGCACTTCATGCGTGTACTGGTCAGACAGGTCAGACATGCTTCCTGTAACTGGTGAGCGCATGGGGTGTGGAAGGGTTGTTTTCACTTTTCAATAAAAACTGGTTTTTTTCTACAATCGGGTATTTGACTGCCAGTTATTTGAGTTACTTTTTATCGACTGTCAAAAACGACATTTTGTTCTGAAATTGTTCGTGTTACAAACTTGTGACGTCATTGTCTATGACGAACTAATTTAGTCATTTTGATAAATTTAAAATTAGAATAAAATGTGAAATGATAAGTTTTTATGCTTTTGTAGTAGAAATGCTATTCAGTCACAGATTTGAATAGAAGGATCCGCCCGTCTCCATATTTGACGCAGATTTTCTTGATACAAGCAAAAAGTAGCGCCATCTAACATAACTCGTACGAACTAGCGTGGGCGAGAGTTGACGTCAGTGCCGCGTTAAAAGAACCTTGGTATAATTGTCGCTTTAAAATTCGTTTATTTAATTTGTTTACAAGAAAAAAATACAATGTAAGGTTACTTAACGATGATACAACATCCCATGTTTCTTTTTAGCCTTTCTTTCATGATTTTTACAGCCTCTAACAACACAATAAGGCATTTTTATACGGAATATCTTTCCACCGCACTGTACAATTTCCCGCAGACGACTGAGTCACGAGTGTGCGAAACTTTCGATTTTCGCACCAATTCGCTGGGACCATTAGTCGCGCGCGTTGGCCGGGTCCTTACGCCAGTAATATATAAGTCACTGTATTCAGTGAATAATATTTTTTAATTTATTTTAAACACTGTCAAATACCCTATTCGAACGTATATATAGTAAGTTTTACTAACATTAGTGTAATAAGACGTTTTGTTACTGACAACAATTGACCATGTTGTCTGACAAATAAAGGTAATAATATTCACAACGATTCTCATGGGCTAACACTACGGGCCCGGCCACAGTTTCTGGCGGCGCGGCGGCCCGGCGCGATTGGCGGTGGTATGCTAAAACTCGAATATGCGACCGCGGCGAATACGTCCACCGTCTACCGCAGCCGGCGCTGCACTAAGCCAAATTATATAATATATTAGTACTAATATACAGTATGGACACTCCCTGCCGCTCTCTAGATTGCGACCACACCCCCTCGTCACCCATATTGACACAGATTGGTTACAGTTTGGTTATCGAACGTGTAGGACTTAGCCGCCATTTTGTTTGTTCCGTCATACTTTTTTGAAATGTCATTTCTGGCCCGTTGTATGAAGTGTCCAGGGTATGACTAAGCTGTGGCCGCCTCGATACGGGCTAGTACATATTTTTTTCGATAGGACAAGCTTGGGGGCCTTTACAACTTTACCGGACGCGGAGGCGAGTGCGGAGGGTACGCCACCTAGATGCAAAACAAAAAGATGCAACTGGTGTATGCCTATGACCCAAACACAGATATGCAAAGTATTTTTTTAAATAAGGATCATTTTCGGAAGACAAATTAGTAAATTAAAAAACAAAGTTTTGCAAACCTTACTGTGTCATATATAAAATGAAAGGGCTCATTATGAGGATCTCAAAAATATTTTTATTGTAGAATAAATGGTTTGGATTTTATTCATGAAAGAAGACGTAAATTGACCATTCCCAGTAGAAGTAATTCAATGCCATCCCCCCCTGATCTCCGAAACTACTGAGCCTAAAATTTGGAAAAAAAAGAAATATATTTCGTTGCTTGTAGATTATAGGAAAACCTATAAAAATTCTATCAATTGAAAATAAAGTGGTACACTCAATATAATACCACAGTCTAAGAATCCAGACAGTCGTCCAACGGAGGGCGTCGGACAGGGCAATCGTGCGGGGGCTGCAGGGCGGGTAGGGCCCACTAGACCATTGTCACCATTTGTATGGTGCGGTGGGCCCATTCATTGAGTGTCGTCACGTTGCATTTTTATTATCAATCATTCATGCACGCCTTATTATTATCTTTTGATTTAATTTGGTTCATAATTTTTGAAAATTATTTAATAAAATTTAAATAAATATTAAAACATTTTGTTATAATTATTATTTTAATAAATTTAAAATCATTAAATTTGCTACAATTATTTATTTTTATAAATTTAAAATTATTTAAAAATGTATTGTAACAAAGTGTTTTAATAATTTGTCATATAAATATAATATATAATAATTATCGATACTTTTTTAAATTAAAAATTTGTGTGAGTTACACGACATCTCACCTGATGGTAAGTAAATATACTCAAATAATGCCTAGTCACTCTCGCCTTGATGATCCTGATATTGATCATTTTATAGGTATTATTGGGGTTTTTTTACGAATATGTCATACCTACATTATAATCCGTTGTTGAAAAAAGTGGCCGCCATTTTGAAATTTTTAGTTACTGGACCGATTGATTCCAAAATCGATATCTGGTCCCTGAGGTCCCTTATCAGGAATCCGTTATCAGAATTCAAAAAAGTAGCCGCCATTTTAAACTTTTTAGTTACTGGACCGATTGCTTCCAAAATCGATACTGGATTCGTTATAAGGGACCTCAGGGACCCCCAGTTACGATTTTGGAAGCAATCGGTACATTAAATAAAAAGTTTACGAAGAGAACTTTACTGCCCCAGCGGCCATTCGTTCACCGAGCTATGTGCCCCTTGAATAAAAAAATGTTAATGTTAATCTTAAATTAAAAAAATGTTTCAGTAATACTGTGTTGGCTGACATAGCTTTATTTTCCATTCCAGCCTGTTCCGCCTCCACAAGAACGTATGGAACTCGTTGAGTCGCCTGGAGAGATTCATATTTACCGAGTGGCGGTTCCACAACACCAACACCAGGGAGTTGGCGGCCAAACTCAACCACACGGACAGACAGATCTTCTATATAGACATATCAAAGTTAGATGTGAGTATACCTTAGGTCGGTGGCGTAACGGTTACGGCCGCTACCTCCTGTCCGGGAGGTCGTGGTTCGAATCCTGCCACGTGACATTCCCTCTCGTATATCTACCAGATACGCTAGACTACCAGGTTTATGATATAGCGTCCCCACTCACCGACAGCTAGGTCATAAAGTGAGGGACCTGCTGGTGTAAAGCGAATGGACTAACCACGTGACAATGTGTTTTCGAATTTCGATCTCATATGTACGTTTATCCGACGCTCTTACGGTGAAGGAAAACATCGCGAGGAAACCTGCACACGCCTGCGGAGAAACTCGAAGGTTGTGTGTAAAGTCGACCAACCCGCACTGGGCCCGATCGCTAATACCCTAATTCAGGGTAGGCTCGAGCCCTCGGTGGGGATGTATATGAGCTGATAAGATGATATACCTTAGGTCAAGATCACAATTAGATAAATTAATAATAGTGAATAGTTGGAGACAGATAGCCGTTGGGGTAGTAAAGTTCTCGAGTGGCGACCGCGCACCAGAAAACGTATAGGAAGGCCTCCCACTCGGTGGACCGATGATCTGTTGAAGGTCGCGGGGAGCCGCTGGATGCGGGCAGCGCAGAACCGGTCGTCGTGGAAATCCTTGGGACGTCCAGCGGTGGACGTCCTTCGGCTGATATGATGAGTTGGAGTTTTTTTTTAATTCACAATTGGTAAGCCCTTGGCATCATCTCACCTGATGGTAAGTGACGATGATGCCGAAGATGGAAGCGGGTTTACCAAGATTCCCCAATGCAATGGAGAACTGACTATCTTATCTTCAAGCCGGAACACATCAATGTTGTTAACACTGATGTTTGGCGGCAAGACTTAGATAAGATGGTGGTAGCTAGCCAGGCGGGCTTAGAAAATGCTCTACCACCAACCAAACCGAGTCTTACAAATTGACCTCGCCGGAATTGAATCCGCGACCTGCTGGTGTGAAGCGAATGGACTAACCATTACGCCACGGAGAGGAGTACACTCGGAGCTGTTGACGAATACGCACGAATACGCCCAGACCAACAACAGTCCAGTCTCTCTTATCGTGTGGCTTGTAAAACCGTGCTATCCAAGCGATAGACGGCGGTTGCCTGTTAGTTAGGTAGGTCCAACTTCGAGAAAGTGAGCAAGCGTCGAATCCAACTCGTCTGGGCAGCGTTTGAGAAGCTTCGCAATACCTTCAAGTCCCAAATACCGCGTCACAAGACTGAAGTCTTTGACCAGTGTGTGTTGCCAGTGATAACGTATACATGTCGCAGGCATATAGTGTAATTCGTCATTTCACAAATGGTCAGGCAAATTGTGAAATGCCATACGCAGATTTCTGCTATCCGGGGGGGAGAAGGCTCTTTGACTGTATAATCAACCAGACCTGACCGAACCTAAGATCGCTCGCTTCGCTCGCTCATTTACAATCTGCATACGGCATTTGACAATGGCTACCGCTGCCTGTGAGCACGGTGTAAAAATCTATACAGTAGTTCAAAGCATATGATGTTGGCGTCAAAGCCGCCTGGATGAATTGAGTTGAATGAATTGTCCCGAACGGTGACTAAGGCCATTGGGGCTCAGCCTCCCCGAGTTTCGCTCCTCGAACCCTGTACAATAGCCCTGTCTAGAAGTCCCCGTATGGATTCTTTGACTGTGCTCTCGTATCGGCTGGCTACAGGCTAGTATGGGCTAGTACCTACGCCGTGGCTGCATCGTGCGACATCAAAGGCGTTGCGCTACTGTAAGCCATATCGTAATACTTTGCCACTGCCAAATACTCGATATTATCTATATAGTACACTCATAACTCACCGATACGGCACACATGTTTCAAAAACCGGCCAAGTGCGAGTCGGACTAGCACTCCAAGGGCTCCGTACCACCGCACGTCTCCACTCAACTACACAGTATAACGACAGTGATACCTATTCACATTACAATCAAAAGACATCAACGCGAGCTACAAAAATATGCTTTTTTTGTCATTCAGTTCGGACTCCTTAGCGCGAGTTCGACTCACACTTGACCAATTTTTAGTATTTGTTGTTTTACCTCAGTGTTATTACTATAACCACACCAAGTTTCATGCTTGCAAGTATGTATTATTATTTTTTACGATTGAGCTAAATCAAAATAAACTTCTAAAGACCTATAAAAAACACGTTTTTTGTATGGAGACCCCCCCTTATTTTGTCAGTTTTTCTTATTTTTAGTATTTGTTGTTTTACCACAGTGTTAGTACTATAACCACACCAAGTTTCATGCTTGCAAGTATGTATTATTATTTTTTACGATTGAGCTAAATCAAAATAAACTTCTAAAGACCTATAAAAGACACGTTTTTTGTATGGAGACCCCCCCCCCTTATTTTGTCAGTTTTTCTTATTTTTAGTATTTGTTGTTTTACCACAGTGTTAGTACTATAACCACACCAAGTTTCATGCTTGCAAGTATGTATTATTATTTTTTACGATTGAGCTAAATCAAAATAAACTTCTAATGACCTATAAAAGACACGTTTTTTGTATGGAGACCCCCCCCCCTTATTCTGTCAGTTTTTCTTATTTTTAGTATTTGTTATTTTACCACAGTGTTAGTACTATAACCACACCAAGTTTCATGCTTGCAAGTATGTATTATTATTTTTTACGATTGAGCTAAATCAAAATAAACTTCTAAAGACCTATAAAAAACACGTTTTTTGTATGGAGACCCCCCCTTATTTTGTCAGTTTTTCTTATTTTTAGTATTTGTTGTTTTACCACAGTGTTAGTACTATAACCACACCAAGTTTCATGCTTGCAAGTATGTATTATTATTTTTTACGATTGAGCTAAATCAAAATAAACTTCTAAAGACCTATAAAAAACACGTTTTTTGTATGGAAACCCCCTCCCCTTATTTTGTCAGTTTTTCTTATTTTTAGTATTTGTTGTTTTACCACAGTGTTAGTACTATAACCACACCAAGTTTCATGCTTGTATGTATGTATTATTATTTTTTACGATAGAGCTAAATCAAAAATACTTCTAAAGACCTATTGAAAACACGTTTTTTGTATGGAGACCCCCCCTTATTTTGTCAGTTTTTCTTATTTTTAGTATTTGTTGTTTTACCACAGTGTTAGTACTATAACCACACCAAGTTTCATGCTTGCAAGTATGTATTATTATTTTTTACGATTGAGCTAAATCAAAATAAACTTCTAAAGACCTATAAAAAACACGTTTTTTGTATGGAAACCCCCTCCCCTTATTTTGTCAGTTTTTCTTATTTTTAGTATTTGTTGTTTTACCACAGTTTTAGTACTATAACCACACCAAGTTTCATGCTTGTATGTATGTATTATTATTTTTTACGATAGAGCTAAATCAAAAATACTTCTAAAGACCTATTGAAAACACGTTTATTGCATGAATACCCCCCTTATTTTTTCACTTTTTTTTATTTTTAGTATTTGTTTTTACATATTCTGTGAAAATTTCGGCTGTCTAAATATAGCGGTTCATGAAATACAGCCCGCTGACAGACGGACAGACAGTGGAGTTCTTTGTAATAGGGTCCCGTTGGATGTATGGAACCCTAAATAGTATCTTCAACTAGACGGTTTGCAGCATTTTTTGATGTGTAACATCTTTGCTCTCGCTTTCCTGCAATTTGTGGGAGTGATTTCGTGAAATGGGACGGAAAAGTGTCCCATGTGACGGAAATGTGTAACAGGGAGTCGCGTTTTTTCAGGCTTTAAAAGCGCGGAAAAGGCAAAGGTATCTATGACCATACAGCCTAGTCTGCCGTATCTTTGCCGTCCTTTTATAAAGTATATATTTTGTCACATGTTACACATCATATGCGAGTACTGTAGGTCTCGTTCGAATTTTTTTTTTAAGTAAGACTGTGCTATAAGCATATTTATTTATTTAATTTTTATTTCCTTAATGAAGTTTTTAATTTTTTAATTTTAAATACAATAATTCTACAGGCCAAAAAAGATTTCATACGTAAATTTTAAACAGCTGCTAAGGGATGGGGAGAATGGTGGGAACTGATGCGCACTGTGTATGTGTTTCTAAATCGTCAATAAAACGAATGTTTGTCTTTCCCCAGTGGGAAGAATACTTCGTCAACTTGACGAGGGGCGTGCGGCGCTATCTCAACCACGAGAAGGAATCCTCACTACCGGCCGCGCGCGCCAAGGACACCAGGTGTGTACATCCTTACTTCCTCACTAATATTTATAATATTATAAATGTGAAACTGTGTTTGTTTGTTAACTTTTCACGCTTCAACACCTCATCCAACCTTGATGAAATTTGGCATGCAGGTAGCCTGTGTCACTGGGAAGGACATAGGCTACTTTTTATCCCGTGAAAATGGCATAGTCCGATGCAGTTCCTGGGGGAACTGAAAAAATACTCTTTTTTTGGTTAATTTCTTTAACATCGCAACGGAACAATGGATTGTTGATATTTTTTGCACAGAGATAGTTTAGGGGGTGGGAAATGACATAATTTACTATCCTGACATAGTTCCTAAGGGGTCTGGAGAAAAACTCATGTCCACGCTCGCGAGCCGCTTGCTCAGCACTCACCCTCGAACACAGTCATAGGAACGATCTCCACGCGGGCGAAGCCGCGGGCAAAAGCTAATAATAAATAAGCAAGGCCTCAATAATACGAACCACAGCTAATCCCAACGCCCCCTAAAACCTTTGGTTTGGATTCCATCCGGCATGTAGTTTTTGTATTAAAGCGGAACTACATTTGTATGGAAACTCGAGCCTCCTGGGGGACTTACCAGACTGTTCAAAAGGGAGGGTACTGTTTTTGGGTTGTATGTACGTATTTCCGTTTCTTTGGCTGAACCTGTAGCCTGAACGGTTTGATGGATTTTGGAATGCGAGGTGACGTTAGATTTTTCTTGATCCCGAAAGTGACATAGGATTAATTTTAACCCGACTGCCCAAATAGAGTGGTGAGTTCTCGAGTGGCGACGGCAAACTGGAAAACGTAGCGTAGGCAGGCCTCCCACGCGGTGGACCGACGACCTGGTGAAGATCGCGGGAAGCCGATGGATGCGGGCAGCGCAGGTCCGGTAGTCGTGGAAATCCTTGGGGGAGGCGTTTGTCCAGCAGTGGACGATTTTCGGCTAATACGATGGATGACACACTCTTTCTGTTGGTCATAAGATAGCGATTACATTACATAATGTCAGATTGTGAAAAAAATAAACAAACAATGTCATTTGGACGTGAAAACAATATGACACGAGAAAATAACACATGAAAATTATTGAATTTGTCGTTAATGCCTTTGACAAGAGTAGGCCAGTTCACACGGACAGCACCCGTTCACGAGTATAACTCGAGAGTCATCCATCGCTCCCCTCGACCATATTAGAGGGAAAGGAACGACCCGGTTCCCGATGCGCCACCATCCGCACGAACAAGTAAGCCCGCTTCCATCTTCGGCAATATCGTCACTTAACACCAGGTGATATGTTGTCAAGTGTTTACCAATTGTGAATAAAAATCTCTCGGGTCCCCTCCCCCCCCCCTTCTGGGGCCAAGTCCGGATAGGTACAGGTTGGAAGGCTAGTTGGACAGCCCCCTGTCAGAAGTATTTAACACTCCGTTACCCGCGCCTCTATTTGGTACGCAAGTGCTCGCGCGCTCTACATATGTAGAACACTTAATCTCAGGCTTTTTGAAAGACGGTTTCATAAATTAGAAAATATGTTTATGTCATATTAAAAAAGGCTTTATTACGAAACGAAATCAGACAAAAGAATATAATTTTAAACATATTAGGAACTACAAATCAGACTTCTTGAAAAACTTACAACAATTTGGCAAGATTTTAACTCTTTATTTTCTAATGTCCATTTTATTTACAAACTTGTGTCTTCTACATCCATTTCTTCATTTTTTGTGCAGTCAGGACATAGAAGAACCTTATGGTCTGGACAAAAAATCCACTATAGAAATATTATCGTCAGATTCTGCGTCTGATATAGGAGCGCTACATACGTGAATTTGTTCGAGAAAAATGTCACGCGAGTGATCGTGCGTTCTACTATTGTAGAAATTCACTTTTGGCGCGAAATTTCTCTAACGTGCGGCCGTGTTGATCGCCGCAAGCGCCCTAATTATGTTTATTAGTAATAGAAGAATACTATGATTGTGTGCTGTAGTAACCATCAATTTGCGGCTCAAATTCCACGAAATGCTTGTACGTTCTACAATGGTAGAACGCGCGACTACTGGAGTGTTAACGAGGTATATACCTAATTATATGTATTACTTTTTCCAGGTTACTCGCGTTCCACGTGATCTGGCAACTGCTTCTGATCTGGTTCCTGTGGTGGCTGGTCTCCATCGCTACCGGGCTTAGCATGACCACCAGTGCTTGGGCTGCCCCTCTCATATACGTCCTATTGTCATGTCTCTAAACATTAGCTAATAATCTCCCATAATCATTTTAAATCTTAAATCATCCAAAAGCGCAAAAAATATGTCACAATCATCTAAAATCTCAACCGTAATAAATTCTTGGCAAGTGTCTGGTTTCCCTTACAAACCAGCCTCACAATGATCACCCCACCAGTGCATGGGCACGTGGGCAGCCAATGAAAAAAATATCAAAGCCATTTAGAATCTCTCAAAATCATCCATCGACTTTTTTCAGAATTGTTTAACATGTAGGTACATAGTATTTAGTTGGAAATATACAAATAGGTACTTGAATTCTGATACCGTTACAAAATGTCGCGATCGCAGAATAACGTCTCATTTGCACAATGTCTAATTCGCATATTGCCAGAAGTATTACATAAAGATAAGCAGATGGTAGTGAAATTCTATTTTTTTTCCTGTTAACTGTGGCTTCTACTCGTGTAACTGAACCACTTTCTCCAAAAATCCCATACAATTGAAGCAGAAAAAATTGTACTCACCATACAAATTGATCACATTTATGTATGGTGAGTAAAATTTTCTTTTTGCTTCCATTGTATGTGTTTCTTGGGGAAAGTTGTTCAGTTTTATAAATAGAAGCCACACAGTTAATGGGAACAAAGCATTTTTTTTATTTGAATCTCTTATTTTAAAAAATGGTCTTGCGTAATGTTAAGAGTAAATGTTTTTGATCATTTACATTTAATAATTTAGATTATAAACTAATTAATTAACGATTATTGATAGCATTCCAGTGACTTAAGGTGGTGTATGTTTTATATTTTTTTAATATTTAATAAAATGTGTTGATACTAATTTTGATATTTTTTTACATTCTTCATCTAAAATACTGTTTTCCAAAGTACAATTATTAATTTGGAGCAGTTATTATTATAGAGGCCATCTTCCAACAGTGAACGGTCCTTCGGCTAATATGATAATTAATATTTAAGAGGGCTTTGCTATTTATTTTAACAAGTGTCAATCGATTACCTATAATTTTGGTGTTGTGAACTGTCTTAAGTATTTGTTATAATTATAGCAAATTAATTATTACGTATTCCTATTTTTCTTGGAATAACGAACTACCGATTGCTATTCGCCACGCGACGTAACGTACCGAGTTTTATGAAAATCATGAGCAATTTTTAAATGAAATAAGCCGGTCGTCTGTAAAGTCGGTTTACGGACGATAATTTTACATGATAACAACTACCCGTACGATTCGCCGTCCAAGTCCCCTTTTGTTTGCTACACCTCTTGTGAGCTCCTGGAAGCCTAGTACTTTAATCCATTTACACACTGATGTTCATATCAGCTCGTATACGTCCCCACCGAGGGGCTCGAGCCTACCCTGAATTAGGGCGATCGGGCCTTAGTTGACCACGCGGGCCCAGTGCGGGTTGGTTGACTTCACACACAACCTTCGAGTTTCTTCGCAGGCGTGTGCAGGTTCCCTCAAGATGTTTTCCTTCACCGTAAGAGCGTCGGATAAACGTACATATGAAATCGAAATTCGAAAACACATTGGAACCAATTTCGAAGAATTTTTTCCAGTCCGCCGCAGACACCTTTTCCACGGCCTTCTCGAACGCTGCTAGCGCGGCTTCCGGCGATGAAAACTGTATCCCTCTCAGCTGATTTTTTATTTTAGGGAATAAAAAAAAGTCATGGTGCCAGATCAGGACTGTAAGGAGGGTGACCCAAGACTCTGACCGGTGTGGTGTCCAGGAAGTCCTTCGTTTTGAGCGCTGAGTGCGCGGGCGCGTTGTCATGGTGAAGCAGTACCCCGCGGAGCCCGGTGTTCGGTCGCTTGTTGCCCATTGCAGACAAAACTTCTGGCAGACATTTTGTGTTATACCAATCGGCGTTGATGCTGCTTTGGTCTCGTAATGGAATTGAAACCAGTTATCCCGTCAAAGTGAAGAAACTAGCGATCAAAATTTTCCCTGCGCTTCTCGATCGCTTCACTTTCGTAGGCGTTGGTTCGTTTTGAAACAGCCAAACTGTCGACTGACGCTTTGTTTCTGGATCGTATTGATAAATCCAGGATTCGTCACCTGTCACAATGTCGTAAACGCGCCGAGACGAGCCTGCTTCAAATTTTTTAATTATATCACGGCACCACTCCACGCGGGCCTGCTTCTGAGCTTCGGTGAGGTTGTGCGGCACCCAGCGCGAAACTATCCTCCTCACGCAAAGGTGCTCGTGTAGAATCTTGTGAACGCTTCCCGATCCAATCTGCAGTGTATGCTGAATCTCCTCGTATGTAATTCGCCTGTTTTCTTGAATTAATGTTTTAACTGCCAGCACACTTCCTTCCGTGACAGCCGTCGTAGGACGACCACTCCTTTGTTCATCCTCCAATTTAAGGTGACCGCGCTTGAACTCGCTATGCCAACGGTAGTTAGTTGCTTTTGAAGTTCTTCATCCATAAAAGCCATTGGAAGTCGATCAAATGACTCATCAGGTTTTAGTTTTAGGTTCTCGATGCAGATCCATTTTTAAATGAGACACAATAATTTAATTGGGCTCTCGAAAAACGTGGAGGGAAATTCGAAATTCGAACAATGGTATTTTTACTTTTAAATAACCAAACTTTTCAAAATAATTACAAGTGGCCAGTGCCTTATAGATAAAAACTTTTTTTCGCAAAACTTTCTGAGTGGCCTGGTACAGGGCGTCCCAAGGCTGCCACATGGAGGGAAAGTACCTTGAATATTGTAGATGGAACATTTTACTGAAAGATGACGTTACTTTATTTTTAAAAACAATTTAAAATGCATTCATAGATTTTTTTATAATTACATGGTTGAACCGGGAATCGAACCCGCTACACGAGGAAAAAAATTACCCTGTAGCTTTATCATACCGATCGAAAGGCTTCATCATAAGGATTATTTTTTGCTAAATAACATACTGTCAGAAATAATCAAATCTGGGTGAGTAGGTACCTACCTACCACACGTACTATCATCATATTATCAGCCGAAGGACGTCCACTGCTGGATATAGGCGTTCCCCAAGGATTTTCACGACGACCGGTTCTGCGCTGCCCGCATCCAGCGGCTTCCCGCGACCTTCACCAGGTCATTGGTCCGCTGAGTGGGAGGCCTTCCTACGCTACGCTTTCCGGTGCGCGGTCGCCACTCGAGAACTTTACTGCCCCAACGGCCATCCGTTCTACGAGCTATGTGACCCGCCCACTGCCACTTAAGTTTAGCAATTCTGAGAGCTATATCGGTTCCATGGGTTCTCGTACGGATCTCCTCGTTTCTGATTCGATCACGCAGAGAAACTCCGAGCATTACACGCTCCATTGCCCTTTGATACTAAAATATAAATATATATAAGTACGTATTGGCACTGGTTTGATCTGGGTTCTGGGCTTGAATTCTCATCGTGATGAATGTTAAGGTACTTATTTTTAAAAATGTGTAGGTATTTTAATCTTCTTTTTAAGAGCCAATAATACCATACTTATTATTTTTTTCGGGTCGGTGACGGGATCTGGATGGCGTCGAGCCACCATCGAAATATTATGTAGGTACCACCGCACTCACTGCGCGCCGTACAGGTCGACAGTAGGATGGTTAGGTAGGTATCACGGATTCATCCGAATGCGAATCCATTACACAACAAAATTTTATAAGCAAAATCTTAAAACTACTAAAATTAAAGTGTCGCGTAAGTATTTGGCACTGCAACACTTATAAATATGTATATCTTAATCTCACTCAATAAATGATCGATCACCATATTATATCAATAATAATAAATCATAATTGATTTATTTTCAATTTTGTGACAACCCTTCTGTTATTTCGTATGTCAGCGCTAGTACCTACGCCGGTGGCGGCATCGTGCGACATCAAAGGCGTTGCGCTACTGTAGGCAATATCGCAATACTGTGCCGTGCGACACCTTGTACATATATGCTAAAATAAGTTTAGTTAGTAACGTTACCCTTTACCCAAATATCAAGGTTTGGTTAATGACCGTGCGAAAAAAAAACATTGTAGTTAGTAGTATAAAAATGCAAAAAAAATATATAACTTTTTTATTTTCCTACAAACCATAAAAGATTGTTTTCTTACTCGAAAATTACCAAATACATAAATAAATAAATACTTAACTAGTACGAAATCAGTTGTTTTTAACATGTTTTTTTTTTTAATTATGTGAATATATACATTTTGATTTATTTCTATACATTATATTGATTAATTTGAATTTGACTATAAATATTAAAAGCGTATTCACAAAATCATCGTTCCATCCATTTTCAATAACACTTACTAACTTACTTACTCCGCTGGCAATATATAGCTGGATAGCATTTTCTAAAAAAAATGTGTTGTCACAAAATAAAAGTGATTAAAGGTTTTCATAGTAATCCTAAAATTAGCTAATCTTTTTTAAAATAAAGTATTTCGAAAATGTGATCTATTCACTAACAAGGATTTCGTTACTTGTTTGTGTGTATCAAGATTCATTAGAATCGGCACATCCATTTTCAAGAAGTAGTAATTTTAAGTTTGTATGGGAAACGGTTTTGTGAACAACTTCACAATACCATTGTGGAATTTAAATGAATACATTGCGTATAATAAACTAAATTTTTATAAATACTATTACCTAATAAGTAACATTTTTGGTAAACATTATTTATTTAGAAAAGTTTATAAATATAACCTTTAATTTATAGGTTATTAATAATAATAATCTAATTTAAAACCTAACTTAATTAATTATATTAATCTAATAATAAATAGTTAGTCATTTATTTTTTATAAATTTAAATGTAGAGATCTCGTCCATTTTATTGCGTAAAGATGATCAAATCCCCGGTAGATTTCAATTTCAAAATGTTTGTTCAAAATAGGTGCAATAACTCTTTAGAAACTGAATAATACAATTGAACAAGTTAGGACACTCCAATAGTATGTGCAAAATCGATAGCAATATGTTTAAAATAAATGACAAATATGTTTAAAATAAAGGACTCATCCTTTTCTGGGTCTCTTTCAGTCAACCTAAGAATGCTAAAAGGACTTAGGAAAAAATAAACACAATCAACGCTAGGTGTCTTTATTGATATAGAAGGCGCCTTTGATAAAACTAACTTTACCAGCATTAGCCAAGCTTTACTCAGACATGGTGTCGATGCCACGGTTGCCGGGTGGATAGACAATATGCTGAAATACAGAGCCATACAATTCACTGTAAACAGTACCACAAGAGTACGGGGTTGCCCTCAGGGAGGCGTCCTTTCACCTCTTCTCTGGAACTTCGTTGCTAACGAACTAATCTGTTGGCTTAATGAAGAAAGGCACTTCACAGTGGGCTATGCAGACGACTTTGCAATTCTTATTAGCGGGCCAGTAGAATCTGTGCTTTGCGAGCTTATGAGATCTGCCCTTTGCGACCTTATGAGATCTGCCTTAAGAGTCGTCGAAAGATGGTGCGCAAAGCATCAATTATCAGTGAACCCTTCCAAAATGGAACTAATATTGTTCACACATAAACGACGTCTTGGAAACTTAGTGTTACCCAAGCTTTTCAATACAAGTCTAACCCTAACGAACGAGGTCAAATACCTGGGAGTTATCCTCGATAGCAAATTGTTATGGAATAGACATATAGATCACAAGCTACAAAAGGCTTGCATAATCTTTTGGCAATGTAAGAGCCTATTAGGCAAATCCTGGGGCATTTCGCCAAAAATCATCACATGGCTTTATACAGCTGTCATTAAACCAATAATCACCTATGGTACTATAGCTTGGTGGTCGAGAACCGAACTCAGCACCGTGATTAATAGCCTGCAACGATTTCAGAGACAGGTCTGCTCTGCTATTACAGGTTGCATGCGAACGACCCCCACAGCAGCCCTAGAGATGATTCTAAACTTGGCACCGCTTGACCTCTTTGTCCAACAAGAGGCTACTATGGCGGCCATTCGTCTCAAATATCTGGGCCTGTGGCACAATCAAGAGGCTCCACATCAAACTCTGCTAAGTAGGGCGGTTACATTTCAACCGCTCTTAGAAGCCCCATGTGATAGGATCCCTACGAAACATGTGTTCGATAAACACTATCGAATACAACTTTACGAGAAAGACGGGGACCAATCGGGTATTAACGAGGTCCGAATCTACACTGATGGCTCTAAAACAGAGTCTGGTACGGGGGCAGGCGTCTTCTCATTAGACTTGAACATCCATGCATTGGGTGAACATAGTTCCATATTCCAATGTGAATGTGTTGCCATCACCCACGCTGCCACTACGGTCATGAAAAGAGGTGTCACGAACTACGGCATTAGGATACTCTCAGATAGCATGGCCGTACTTTTGGCTCTGGAGAGCAATACCATGAACTCCAGTCTAATCTACGAATGTCACCTTGCACTGGAGCGAATAGCTTCAGTTAACAGGGTCATCCTGCAATGGATAAAGGGACACAGTAACTCATTAGGGAACGATGCAGCCGATGAGCTGGCTAAAAGGGGTTCCGAAACTCCAGTAGCTGGCCCCGTTCCACTCATTCCAATCCCTTTTAGACAAATACGCTCATGGACAAGGCTACACACAGTTCATCAACACAATGCCTGCTGGGCTAATCTAACTAGCTGTAGGCAGTCAAAAATGGTTTTGATGCAACTCAAACCACAACTGACCCGAAAACTCCTCAGCCTCAACCGACGCAATCTTCGTATAGTTGTGGGTAACTGGGTACTATCAGCGGGCACCTACCCCTGAACAAACAACTATTCATCATGAATGTCACAGACAGTCCTCTTTGCAGAGGATGTCTTGAGACAGATGAAACAGTCAGTCATGTGATCCTGGAATGCACTGGTCTGATCGAACATCAGGTAAAAATCCTCAATGATATGGGGTCGCTCCGAGAAGCCTGCGAATGTCCCAGGAGACTTATGTGCTTTTGGAAGGAGCTGGGTTGGCTGGACTAGCCAGCGACACTTGCACGCATAAAGGACCGAAAAAGAGTCCAAATGCGGAAACGGGAGCCCACTACCAATACCAATACCAATAGGACTTACGAATAAGCACAAATTCTTTACCTAAGGATGCTAAAAGGACTTACGAATAAGCACACGTTTTTTAACTAAAAATGCTAAAAAGAACTTTAAAAGCTAATCCCAACCAGTACTATTTTAAAATAGGAAAGTTTTACTGACTGTACTTTGTTTACTTCTAATAATAATGAGGAAGTTGTGCCCTAACGGGAATTGTACTTTATTGTGGCCCCAAATAGGTATTTTGAGAATGTGGGCTGTTCCAAATGGAAATGGTTCCCCCATCACATCAGCTCATATACATTCCCACCCAGGGGCTCAAGCCTACCCTGAATTAGGGCGATCGGGCTAACGGGAACAAATCGCCACTGCTACCAAACCATCATAAATTATACACAGTCGGCATTGTCAAAAATCAGTTTTTTAAAAGAAAATTTAGACTACACACATTTTAAGAAACTAATTTTAATTTTTGACTTTTCATTAACAAGCCTGGCCTCCCTGTGTCTGTTGACGGGATCAACGATCCTGCGGGCATTGCTGATGTCTATAAAGAACTTTTTGTGGTAAAGTCGCCACTTCTTTTACACCAGCTGCTGTTGGCCATGGTGACCTGAGAACAAGATGCTTACAGCAAGAGATTGCATGTGTTATAAGCACAATATCAAGAGGCAAGTCTCTGGGTCACGATGGTCTGGCATTAAACATGTACGGTTTGCAGGCCCTCATCCAACAAGAGTATAGTGTTCATTATTTTTTGTGTAAGTCAATTTTATTTGCCTGGCAATTTGACCAAAGCTATCGTAGTGCCTATAGTTAATATAAAACAGGCGACCTAGAGGACAAAAATAACTATGGGCCTATATTACTTGCCACGGTAATTGCGAAGGTGCTTGACGGCCTGCTTAACATACAGCTTAATAAATATATACATCTGCACGACAACCAGTTCGGATTTTGTCAGTGCCATCCTGTGTCTTAAGTGGGCTGTCAAGTACTAGACGGATCGGAAAACACCAATATACGTATGTTTCCTCAACCTTTCTAGGGCCTTTGATCTTGGCTCCTACGACATGCTCTGGAAGAAGCTAAAAATGCAGGTGTACCACTAGAGCACATAAACACTTTCAAGCATTGGTATGGAGGCCAGATCATCAGGTCTGGTGGGCAGGGGCATTGTCGCGGCCGTACGAGTTGGAGTTCAGGGTGAGGCAAGATGGACTGAGCTTGTCCACGCTCTTTAACCTCTACGTCAACGACCTGATCAAGAAGCTCAGCAGTCAGCGTGTGGGCTGCTATATTGATTGCGTCTGTGTGAATAATGTTAGCTATGCTGATGACATGGTGCTGCTGAGCGCCTCAGTGCGCGGTCTCAGGAAGCTTGTGGCCATATGTCAAAAGTATGCAAGTCTTCACGGGCTGACATACAATGTTAAATAAGTGAGGTCATGGTCTTTGGGGTACCAACGCCCCTTGGTTCACACGAAATCAAGAAGTGCATGAGTGAAAGAAAAAAAATAGAAAAATTCTGTGAAAACTACAGAAAACGGCTTGAAAACCACACCAATATCTTGGCACACAATCTGACAGACACATCTGAGTCTCACTATAGGCTCTAAAGATCTCGACTTGCTTCTTTATAATTTGCCAAATAGGGTGAAGCATCAATGGATCTAAGCCCTCCAAACGACTTCCTCCCCCACACAAAATCTGATTATAGCCAAGAGGGCTGATGGCAGATGGTTATAAAAAAAAAAAATGGTTTTGGGGTCGGCAGTTGCTACAATATTACAGAAGATTGAAATGGAGAAAAGGCTATCTTATCTTCATGCCAGAACGCAACAATGCTGTTAAAATTGATGTTTGGCAGTATAGATGTTTTATCTCACGAGCGCGGGTTAGTCATACTTGTGTGTGTTAATGTACATGCAAATTGTCTTTGCGTGCGTAAGGTCGGGAGCTTACAATTGCGCACACAATAGACACAACTAACAATAGAGCACGTGTCTATACGCATTACACACACAAGTATGGCTAACCCGCGCTCGTGAGATAAAACATCTGTAAGACACATATAAGATAGTGGTTGCTAGCCAGGCAGGCTTAGAAAATGCCCTACCACACCGAGTCTTGAAAAGTTAAACCCCACCGATTCAAACCTGCAACCTCCTGGAGTGAAACAAGTACACTTACCCTACTATACAACTTGGACTGGTACACAAAAATAAATGTATGAATATGGTTTCTCTCCTGTGTGAATTTTCAAGTGTTTTACCAAATTATTTTTTTTATTAAATGCCTTGTTACACTCTGAACATGAATATGCTTTCTTTCCTTTGTGAATCCTCACGTGTTTTACCAAATTCAATTTTTTACTGAATGCTTTGTTGCATTCTGAACATACATATGGTTTTTCTCCTGAGTGAATCCTTAAGTGTATCACCAATTTTCTTTTTTCACTAAATGATTTGTCGCATTCTGAACATGAATATAATTTTGTTCCTGTGTGATTCCTCATGTGTCTCAATAAACTTCCTTTTTCATTAAATGCTTTGTTACATTCTGAACATAAATATGGTTTCTTTCCTGTGTGAATTGTTATGTGTTTTACCAAATTCCATTTTTTACTGAAGGCTTTGTCGCATTCTGAACATGAATATGGTTTCTCTCCCGTGTGAATTCTCATGTGTATCATCAATTTTCTTTTTTCACGAAATGCTTTGTCGCATTCTGAACATGAATATGGTTTGTCTCCTGTGTGAATCCTCATATGTATTACCAATTTATTTTTTTCACTAAATGCTTTGTCGCATTCTGAACATGAATATGGTTTCTTTCCTGAGTGAATCCTCATGTGTCTCAATAAACTTCCTTTTTCACTAAATGCTTTGTTACATTCTGAACATGAATATGGTTTCTCTCCTGTGTGAATTCTCATGTGTTTTACCAAATTCCAATTTTTACTAAATGCTTTGTTACATTCTGAACATGAATGTGGTTTCTCTCCTGTGTGAATCCTCATGTGTCTCAATAAACTTCCATTTTCACTAAATGCTTTGTTACATTCTGAACATGAATATGGTTTCTTTCCTGTGTGAATCCTCATGTGTCTCGTTAAACTTCCTTTTTCACTATATGCTTTGTTGCAATCTGAACATGAATATGGTTTCTCTCCTGTGTGAATCCTCATGTGTTGTGCCAAATTATGTTTCTGATTGAATATTTTGTCACATTCTGAACACGAATATGCAGACATAGTTGAGTACATACTAGAAAGCAGGTAACATTTTAATGCCACTGAACTTTTTGCAACCGTTTAAAATAGTTTTTCTGGTATTAAAACTCTAAATCGAAGAGTCAGCACATATCAATTTCAATGTTTTTCTCTTTGATTTCTTTTTACCTTCTTTGGATACTGTAGAATTTTTATGTGCAATAAAAAAAATTCACCTTGTTTTTTTAAAAAAAATCTATCCCTATTCAAGATAAATCAATTCTAAAGATGGATTGCTGTGTCTGGAAGTGTCTCAAGTAGGTACATAGCCACCTACCTCATAATTGTGTACTGTTTTTGAGCATTTAAGCTGTAATTTTTATTCTGGTCTTTTGATTTTATTCAACAGCTCGTAATCTCGATTCTATAAGGTTCCAAGCACTGACCGATCCATCCTACTAATAATAAACAATTCCTTATATTTACTTCAACTTCAAAGTTTCCAATTTCCAAATTCCACGGCGGCACAGATTATTATACGGCGGGCCAAAGAGAATATAATACACTACGGCGGGCACGGCGGGCACCACAGGCGGGCACGGCGGGCACAGAACTGTTTTTTTTTTCGCCCTTTTTTTAGGGCAGGCTAAGGCTTAAGGCCATACCGCCTTGTCTTCAGTACCATCAAGCGTGGCAACTTTATTTTCTGTAAGCAATGGATAAAAAAAACAGTTAGTTGGTAGTAACCTTAGAGTATTCATGTAGGTATAGAGCGCGCGTTTCGCATCGGTCACTTTATACTCATCGTAGGCAAGTGAGCCATAGGTAACTATATAAGATGCTACTTTATTAGTGCCCGATATTTTGGTCAGCGCTTCTACTCCTTATACTGAACGACTTTCCCAAAGAAACCAATAGTCAATTCCTATTTCCTTTTCTAAACAGCTGATTAATTTATTGATTTAGGTACTTTAATATCGCCAGTTTGGTCAGGAAACGGTAGCAAGCGGCGGCGGCGCCCGTCAATAGAAACAAAGAAAGTGCCGACAAAGTCAAAGAAGCCGCGGCGGTCGATGAACCACTATCAGCTGATGATTTCAATACATTGTTGTTTTTAATTTTTGTTTTTCGACTATGTGTTTCTTTAGGAAAGTTGTTTAGTATCAGGAGTAGAAGCGCTGACCAAAATATCGGGCACTAATAAAGTAGCACCTTGTATAGATGTATACAGGGTTATTGGTAATTAGACCGGATCCTCTTAAGAGGGTATAGGGGCGGTTATTTGGAATAATTTTGACCCCATATTGCATTATCCGAAACTCAACCGTTTTTGAGATATTTGCTTTTTAAGAGTTTTTTTGGAAAAATCAGATTTTCTCCTTCAAAAATTTATAAAAAAATAACTATTCATCCAGATTTCATTTTGTTTACATTTTTAGATAGAGTACATTTTAATTCTTAATATTCAATCATAAAATCATAATATTCTGTATTAATACAGAAAGTACAGGCCACTTCGTAAAAAACAAATCAGATTTTTTGTTAAACTGTCTACTTAAATGTGATTTTTCTCGAAGAAAACCCCTATTAATTGAGTCTGCATGTTACTTGAAAAACATCTACACATTTCTAGCTATCCAACGAGGTAAAAAACATTGCATTTCGTGGCATGGTTTCAGAGAAAATGTGACAAAACCAAAACTGGGTAGTAGAAACTAAAGGTGTGAGGTTGAAATAATAATTTAAGGAAGTTTTTAGAATCAAGGTATTTCTTTCAATTTTTTTTCTAGTGACTTACAATTCATTCTCAAAGTGCGTGCCCCTATTCCTTATGCAAAGACGCATCCGTTTGCGTAACTCACTTTTGACTACTCTATTTGTCAAGTTTGTTTTCATTTCTTCGACTGATTTTATTATGCGACGTCTTAATTCGTCAATCGATGGCACAGGTGAAGGAGAAACGTCATAAACGAGGGTTTTCATGTGACCCCATATGTAGTAATCGACAGGGGTGAGGTCTGGACTCCTCGCTGGCCACGGAATAGGTCCTCCTCTGCCAATCCATCTGTTCGGAAAATGTTCGTTAAGCCATTCACGAACACTCATTCTGAAGTGTGCGGGGCAGCCATCATGTTGGTACATCATATTTTGTCGTGTTGCTAGTGGTACCTCACTAAGAAGGTCAAAAACTTCATTTCTTAGGAAGTTTGCATAGGCTTCGCCATTTAAGTGGTGGGGCAGGAAATAGGGACCAATTAAATTGTCGTCAATAATTCCCATCCACACATTAAGTGAAAAACGTCTTTGCGATCCTTGTGGCCTTTTCTTATTTGGGTTACGGTCAGCTTTTGGTGCCCAATAGTGGATATTATGATAGTTTATAATGCCATCCTGGTCAAATCTCGCCTCATCTGTCCACAGAATTTTTTTTAAGTAACTAGGGTCCTCTGTATCCGCGTTGAGCATAAATCGGCAAAAATCAATCCTCCTTGCCGGATCTCCTTCTTCTATCACTTGTACAGGAGTATAATGGTATGGGTAGAGTCCTGCCCCATGCACTGTATGCCAAACTTTCCATTGGGTTATACCAAGACGTCGTGCTACCATGTTGGTCGAGGTGGTTGGATCCTCTTCAAAGTAACGAAGAATGTCTTCTTCTTCCTCCACACGATAAACACGAGGTCTGCCAGCATCGATTTGTCTTCTCTGAACGCTACCGGTTTCTCGTAGTCGCCGATACACTCCGTCAAACACACTCTCATCGGGTAAACGGCGGTTAGGAAATCGAGACTGATACTCCGTACGAGCACGAGTAGAGATACCGTTGGCATATCCATAGCAAAACATTATGTCCGCATATTCCTCATTTGAAAACTATCGAGGACGAGGTTGGACGCGGGGATCTGCAGCCATAATTTGATCGTCAATCAAGTCCTTTAATACACGCCAAGTCGTCGGGAATGCAATCAGTCACAAAACGTTTACAAGCCAAGTCACAAAGTAAAGATACCGAAGTCCAAAGATAGTGGAAAGCGTCTACACAGTACGAATCGCACGAGCAAACTGGACTTAACAACAACACAAATCTGCTAGCAACGTGAGCGAGAGCGAGACAGAGCATACGGAGCATTGAAGTAGTATCGCTTATTGATTTCGGATCAAAAACCACATTCTCGGAATTCACTACCTGGGCCTATTGTTTTCACATTTTCTTTGAAATTTTGTAACTAAATGCAATGTTTTTTACCTCGTTGGATAGCTAGAAATGTGTAGATGTTTTTCAAATAACATGCAGACTCAATTAATAGGGGTTTTCTTCGAGAAAAATCACATTTAAGTAGACAGTTTAACAAAAAATCTGATTTGTTTTTTACGAAGTGGCCTGTACTTTCTGTATTAATACAGAATATTATGATTTTATGATTGAATATTAAGAATTAAAATGTACTCTATCTAAAAATGTAAACAAAATGAAATCTGGATGAATAGTTATTTTTTTATAAATTTTTGAAGGAGAAAATCTGATTTTTCCAAAAAAACTCTTAAAAAGCAAATATCTCAAAAACGGTTGAGTTTCGGATAATGCAATATGGGGTCAAAATTATTCCAAATAACCGCCCCTATACCCTCTTAAGAGGATCCGGTCTAATTACCAATAATGTATGTGACAAATAGGAATGGGCTGCCGTGTATGTACTACCGCCTTAGTGGATTATCGATAGCCAAAACAAACAGCAGCTTAATATAGTAGGTACCTACTTGTAAGAATTTATGTGTGTTTTATGAGTTATAAATTATAATGATTACTTCCTAATACGTATATAAATAAAACATTGGTACATGTACTCACACCTAGATGTACTGTTCGGGGTAGGTAAGTCAATTAACCAAAAATATTAATTTCAGTTTAATATAAAAAAGTAATAAAATATCGCTGTTGAGTTTTCGTAAATTTTTATCAACTGACTTCAATAAAAGGAGGTTATCTATTCGTCACGTATGTGAGTAATATTATTAGAAATTATAACCGTTCTTTTTTATTTACTTAAACTTAGGGAACAGTGTAAGTTTCATCAAAATCAGTTCAGTCCTTTTCAAGACATAGACTAATACGTGTAAGTGTAACGGCTTAGCTTATTGATACGAGCTACAGATATTGTGTCAAAGGAAAAACTTATACACAATTTAATAATGTAATAAGTAAACAAAACAACTAATTTTTAAGGTTTTTAAAATTATTACAAAAAAAAACAGTTTTTACTTAAAATTAAAAACAACGAAATAAAAAGTTAAAAAAAATGACTTCAAAAATAAATAAACACTTAATACATATCAATATTTTCATTAAAATTTATTTGTTTAAAGAAATGTAAATTTAATAATAAATATTGATTGTAGTTATACTATCATTGTAGTGATGCGATCACGTGAGTCGTTACAGAATAAGTTCAAAGAAATCAATATTTTAACTATTGCTAGTCAATTTATATATGAAAAAATCATGTACGTTCGTAAGAATTTGCATTTATTTCCTAAAAACAGTGACAGGGATAATATGAATTTAAGAAATGTAAATAAAATAGATATAGCCTTTTCGAGACCGAGTAAGGTTAAAAATAAAATTCCAGAAAATTTAAATAGTTTGTCAGAGAATAAATTCAAGACTCATGTTAAAAAAGTTTTGTGCTCTAGAGGATATTATAAAATAATAGATTATGTAAATGACAAAGATATATATGTCGATTCTATAACAAATACCATTACCTGAGACTGTAATCTGAATCATGACATTATTTGTAATATGCAATATTTTTTTTTGTTTTGACTATTTAAAAGTGTGTGTAAACACCTATTTGAAATAAATTGTTTTGAATTTTGAATTTTGACTACCGTACGCGTCACATCACTAGTTAGATAATAAGTCCGAGGCGGAGGTGCGGGGTTGTGCGCGCGGAACATCTAGCCCAGCTCCTCAAATCTCCTTCACCCCCGCAATGCGTGATTAATTTTTAACATAAAAGTATAAAACATGGACTAGGGTTGCTTGCAGGCATTGACCGGGAACGCACGTGGCCACCGGACCGGGCGGTTCGCCCGCTAACCGCTATTGTTTCCTGGTGTGAGCTTTTACAAGACTCTTGCGCATCACATTATGACTCCAATTTTGTCTTAACATAAAGTCTATTTTGTGTCTAAATTGACGTGAGTGAGTGAAGTGTGTAAAAATACTATGATTAAACATGTAAAAAAGTGAAAAGTGTATTTGTGCATCTTACGGAACGGAGGAAAAAGCGGCAATTTTGTGCTTACAACACGGTGAGAGCTTTCCATATAATGCATGGTAACTAATATAGGTAGATACTTAAATTATCATTTTTACAGAGAGGTGTGAGTGTTTGTGAAAGTGAAGTGAATTTAATTTTAACTTGGAACCTGCACCAACTAAAGCGTTTTTATCTCTAGGAAAGGGCTTACCAATTGTAAATAAAAAGAAATATTGCAGATTTTCAGCATCGATTTATTTCTGTAAATCAAACACGAAACAAGTTTGTTACCTTAGCCCTAACAACTGGCTCAAAGACACACACCAGAAAACCATTGAATCTTTGAATAGGGACGAGACATAGAACCAACCATTAAGCAAAAAAAAGCTAAAGCAACCTTTTTGGACAGCAAAAAAATGAAGTGTTTCGTGCAAGTTGTATTATGTATTTGTGTGCGTTTGTGTGTAAGTTATGCAATTATTCTTATGTGCAAATTACAAACGTGAAGAATAGGGAAGAAAAACTCAGTCTATTTGTGAAATTATTGCGAAATTCCTAGGAATGAATACAAAGTTTAAAGTGATTCCAGTGCAACTTTTTGGAGGTTAGAAGCCACATTCAATAAAAATATCCTAAATTCAGTAGATACTCACCCTAGAACTAAGGGAAGATGTTAACAATGGAACAAAGAACCAAAAAAATCTCAACTAAATGATCGACCAGTGACAACTCTATGGGAAATAAACTTATCGCACAGCTTGTAACCAATACAACGATTTACAACGGAAGAACAGCCCAGTGTCCCTTTTTTTCGATAGGAACATCATCATAAAAAGACCACGTCGACAACATCAGTTTTGAATTCAAAGCTACATCTGTAAAAACGGTGAAACGATGACACGCAGCGACGACTTTGGGAATAATAGCTCAACGTAACAACAATCAATACTAGAAGATAGAAAAAACGAGTAACGGCACGCATGAAGACGCATTGATAAGCAGTATTATTCCTCCCCTGTATCTATGACACACAAAGTATAATATCTATCTTCCTGATACGCTGACTCGTTGCTAGTGTACTTGTCGGCTCAAGATCCAGTCACTCCCATCCTAACTGCGACCACCCTTCACTCCTGATCGCATCTACGTGGCCACTGGTGTCTTGGGTAGATTTCCGTCGCATAATGGCAGACAGCGATTGCTGATACACCACAGTCGTTGTTAACGTGGCCTCCGTCGGATGTGCCTGGTAGGCGACAGCGGGAATCTGAGGTAGCAGACCGCATTTACTCAGGAGTACCGTCGCATGCCAGGTGCAGCTACGGGGGACACGCTTACAACAACGAGTGCTTTAGCCTCTACTGTTCTCCTTTATACGCTGATATCAATGCCCTTGCAGAAGAACTTCTGGTCAGTGCGCCACCGGAACGGAACGGAACAGATAAAAGTATAAAACATGGACTAATCGCTGAAACGTGATACTTGATTTGTGTTCAGTATATTTCCAAGTATCGTTTTTACAAGATTTTACTATGCATTTGACCATTTTAATACGGTAAATATTTAAAATCACTGCTAGGAATCTACCACTGACGCACACCGCTAGCAGTCCATTATGACCAATTGCGCTTGCGGGCGGAACGTCGCGTTGTTCTTAACCGTGCCTACAGTTCTCACTATAAAAGACGCGCTCAATAACTACATGTATACTCAAAGGTATGAACTCCCGATAAAAATGGTAGTTTATGAAATATATTGCTGGCAACATTTGTTAATTTAAGACTGGCGACTTGAATTAGTAGATCTGTGGGCGACTTTCGCACACAGTTATGCCATTATGGCCGTCTATGTCTGGTAAGGAGAAAAATCACAGACCTAATAAACCAATAGATGAAATATATTTTAACATAAACCTGCGACGATAATACTGTGCTGTTTACGCAAAGCAACCCTCCATATGAAAAAAGGAGATGACTACATTCTTGTCAGTATGCTGATTTCATGCCTCGTACAGCCCTTTATTTTACACTTAGGCGACCTTGTGTTTGTACAGATTTAATCGATATCGATAGAAATACTCATTCGATTCATCATCATCATCATATCAGCCGAAAATCGTCCACTGATGGACAAAGGCCTCCCCAAGGATTTCCACGATGACTGGTCCTGCGCTGCCCGCATCCATCGGCTTACCACGATCTTCACCAGGTCGTCGGTCCACCGCGTGGGAGGCCACCTACGCTACGTTTTCCGGTGCGCGGTCGCCACTTGAGAACTTTACTGCCCCAACGGTCATCCGTTCTACGAGCTATGTGACCCGCCCACTGCCACTTAAGTTTAGCAATTCTGAGAGCTATGTCGGTTCCTTTGGTTCTCGTACGGATCTCCTCGTTTCTGATTCGATCACGCAGAGAAACTCCAAGCATAGCACGCTCCATAGCCCTTTGGGTGACCTTGAGCCTTCTTATGAGGTCCATACTCCATAGTAAGCGACCATATCGCAGTTCCGTAAGTCATCACTGGTAACACACACTGGTCAAAGACCTTAGTCTTGAGACACTGCAGTATTTGGGACGTGAAGATAATGCGAAGCTTCCCGAACGCTGCCCTGCCGAGTTGGATTCGACGATTGATCTCTTTCTCGAAGTTGGACCTACCTAGCTGGACTGTTTGTCCTAGGTATACATATTCGGTAACAACTTCGAGTGTAAGAGCCTCCAACCTTCAGAAGAGTAGGTATGACACGGACGTTTGACATAATTTTCGTCTTGTCCATGTTCATTTTTAGACCCACTTGTTGAGAGGCTCTACTGAGGCCATCGAGCATTGTACCTAAGTCGTCCATAGTCTCAGCCATGACCACTATATCGTCAGCGAATCGAAGGTGGGATATTCACTCGCCGTTGATATTGATGCCGAGTCCACCCCAGTCCAGAAGCTTAAAAACATCTTC
Organism: Coleophora flavipennella; assembly: GCA_947284805.1. NCBI lineage: Eukaryota > Metazoa > Arthropoda > Insecta > Lepidoptera > Coleophoridae > Coleophora > Coleophora flavipennella. The sequence continues at coordinate 6,224,198 of OX369253.1, forward strand.
CAGGGCGGCTGTGAACAGTTTCGGAGATATAACGTCTCCCTGTCTCACCTCTCGCTGCAACTGGATAGGTTTCGAGTTCTGATCCTGGAGGCGAACCGACATGGTGGCGTTTTCATACAGACACTTCAACACCTCGATGTATCGATGGTCAATTTAGCACCGCTGCGCTGGAGATACTGTAGCACAGCCCAGGTTTCGACTGAATCAAAGGCCTTCTCATAGTCCACAAACGCCAAGCATAGTGGCTGATTGTACTCTTCGGTCTTCTGTATAATCTGCCGCAGCGTATGTATGTGGTCTATGGTACTAAATCCTTTTCGGAAACCAGCTTGTTCGGGAGGCTGGAAGTTGTCAAACCTGCGTGCGAGACGATTCGTAATGACTCTCGAAAACAGCTTGTAGATATGGCTCAGAAGTGAGATGGGTCTGTAGTTCTTCAGCAGGGTGTTGTCACCCTTTTTGAAGAAAAGCACGACCACACTTCTGTGCCATGCCTTAGGCGTTTGTCCTTCGAGTATAACGGAATAAAATATCTTCTGAAGAGCTTTTAGAACCGGTGATCCACCTGCTTTCAGAAAGCACTTATTTAATTTATTTAAGTTCTGAAAGCAGGTGGATCACTCATTAGATTATTGGTAAAAAAAAACATGGCTTTACGTTTTAGCTAAACGAGGCTAATGTTTTATGTATGTATGTCTGTTTCTATAGCGAAAACGGCTTGATAGATTTTTTTGTGCAAGGGGTCGTAAGATTCATCTAATTTTCCAAAGTGCTGAGAGGTTGCAGAGTTGGATTTTAATTTTTAAACAAATAAGAGTTACAGCACTTCCACCACCAAAAAAATGACACGCTCAATATTTTGATACACCGAAAACTGAGTCAAAATGTTTCTTGGTCACCTCATCATATTTACTTTATAAAAACATGTAAATATGTAGCTTCTTAGCTTAAAATGCAGGCCCATCCGGTAGAAAACATGAAACTTGACCATGTACGAGACGACTCACTTTTAAAGGAGAAAACATGAAACTTGACCATGTAAGAGGCGACTTTCGCTTTTTTAAAGAAAAAAAAATGTGATTATGTTATAATTTCTATCAAAATATGTCCAGGAATGGTATTATTTTTGGTCTGACCGTTTTCTCGTAGCCTGAACAGTTTCCATCAAAGATTTAAAAATCACAATAGGGAAGAAGCGCGCTAGTCATTTAAGTTACTTTTTATCCCCTGTAAAAAAACTCATTTTTATTCTTTTTAGGTATGTAATGTATGTATTTTTAGCAATTACGTCTTAACTGTTCTTCACCACCAATCATCATTGACAATTTAATAGGAAAAAAAGAGATACAGATTTTTTAAACCTTAAAAGGATTTTTTTTAAATGCAATTTAGTATTTCATTTTTGCCCCACGCACGTGTGGAGATAAATGGGGCGGTGGGTTAATATTCATGCAAAGTTTCCAGCCTCCTGTAACGGGACCATATTCTTAAATTTTTTAAGCTAATAAGCCGTACCACAATACCAATGATCTTAATAAATAAAACTAAAAGAAATACAACAAAAAGTTTATTATTGATATTGTAAGTCACATCGTAGTTTATCACATCACTAGACTAGTAATTTTACAACAAATTAATCCTCGCAGTCACTCGAAAGTAAATGGTCCTGTGGCCCCACCCGACGCAGCGCACGGTCTAAGCTATCCTTGCCGTTTTGATTCGTCATCGATTCGTCGGGAACCCAAGAGCTGGCAGCTACCACAGTATTGGCACAGTATTATTGTAATACTGTATTGGCATGTTTTATCTGTAATAATTATTGTTAACATTATTCAACTGTTATAATAATGACAAAATAAAGAATAAAATAACCACATTTATTGACAATCATTTTCACGTCACTGGTAACCTAAAAACGGATTTGTTTATTTTTATAATTTTAGTGATTCATTTATTTATCCTATATTTTCATGTAGAATTGTAAAATGAACTGTCAGGAAAGTCTTTCCTAATTGATATCTTATCATTTCATGGTTCATTGAACGTAAAAACGTATTTTTTTTACTAGCGTGCGGAAACTGGAGTTTTCTCTGTTTCTGGAAGAGATCTGCAACCACGCACAATGCATGACATTCTCCATGTATTATTTAGTAATCCGGATCCTAAAATACACACAAAACTATTTCATTGAGATTGTATAAAATCTTTTTGTTCGACAAATCACCATATGACGACGCAAATGAAAACGCGACGAAATTTAAAAAGATTCCAAATGCTTGTAACCCTTTAAGCTAAAAGTGCCTTCTTAATTTAGTAGCTTGGACAGATATCCATAGATATCCATGTGACAATTTGGGTGGTACGGTGTAACGTCATCGAAATTTTATCTATTGGGGACATTAGAAGTAAAGGCTAGAAACGCGTAGCAGTGCATAGCAGTTACAAAGTATCACACAATTACTAAAATTAAATATATACAGGTGTCCCGCGATAAAGTGCACATCCGAAAGGGGGTGAAACTAGATAAAATATTATCGACAAAAAAATATATATAAAAAAATGCAATTTTTTTTATTATTGCAGATTTAAGATTTTAATATTTACAAGGACTCAAAAGTTCAAAAGTTCTTAGCTAGCTCGTTTTTTTGAGTTAAAACGCAGTTTTTTTTTATTTGATAGCTAATATGATAAAGAACGATAGTAAAAATATTCTGTTAATATATATAAAATTTTATGTTAATATGGGCGGCAATTTTTTTATAAATTAAGAAAGTATTGAAATAAAAACAGCTCATAAAAAAGGCATTTTTATTACAAAAAGTCATGTTTAATTCATGATAGCTACTTTTTGCGAGCTATTTTCTGCTTTGTTCTATTTGCTATAATTTGTCATAATATTTCTTCTTGTTTCAACGTAATCGATCTATTACTTTGGAAGAAATTGATATTTTTGCACATTAGTCGTTGTAAAAAATGTGTGATTTTATGAAACCATAGTAAAAGTGAAACTTTACAGAGAACGAAACGATCATGGCTGCTTTGCTACGGTACAGAGGACGAAACGATCATACCGTCATACGAAAGCGACCATCACGCGACATGCAACACACAGACGAAAAAAATTGAGACGATGTAGTAAAAGTTTCACTTTAAAATTAAATTTTTTTTTTATTTTTTTTTTGTCGATAATATTTGATCTAATTTCGCCCCCTTTCGGATGTGCACTTTATCGCGGGAAATCCTGTATATGGACAAACAAAAAAAAAAACAAACGTAGTAACTAATGTCTTCTTTGGTCTCAAACTCAAAACTCAGGGACTTTTTGGGCGAAATTGGTAGCGTTCCGTTTTTTATTTTACTTTTATTATACGAAAAATTAAATTTCGTGGTTTAACTTTTCAAGTCCCTTGATTTAATCGTAATAGCTAATTCAAGTCCCGCCCCTCGCCCGCGGCGCCATTTTTTATGACAGATTTATTGCCCCAGTAATGTAAACAAACATTATTTGAAAGCCGTACCTTCTATTAACAATCGCTGCGTCGTCAGGGCTCGTCAAAAATACAGTCCAATGAACACAAAAACACTACAGCCATTCATCCATGAGATCATATCCATAAATCACTTACAAAATGGGCCACTTGAAAAAACTCGTCACTTGACCTTGGGCACAAAAACATTGATTTATTGCTAAACGGCCATCGATATTTCAAGGAGACTTTACGGAATAACGACGAATAGTTAAAAAATGAACAATCAATAAGAATCTAAATATGCAACAAAATATCCCTCAAGTACCAAGCACTGTTGCCTCCAAGTAACGCGTAAGTACTCTTTAGTGAGCAGAATGTCTGAATTTTCGATAAAAATCTATGCAGCCATAGAAATAAATTATATTAATAAACGCCTGACTACTTAAAGAATCAAAAACAAAAACGGTACACAGGATTTTGTATCGTATTTATTAAGAGGGAAGAATAGTACTTGCTCGTCCATACAAAAAGAGAAAACGTTTTTCCACTTCTAAATATTTTCCAATCACCATGATTTTTTAGTATGTCATTGAAACAATGAATGACTAGGTTTATAGCTTTTCCTTTTTTCAAAATTTGCTATAGATTCAAACTTATAGGCAGCTCAAGTAACGTAATTTTTGTGATTAAAACTGTGTCGAATTAAGCCGTTTTTTGAACAAAATCAATGTATTTTTTTTAAAAAAACGAAACCTATAAACCTAGAATATATTGTGATGAAACGATCGACATCAAAATCAAAGAGATTTGTTGAGATTTAGTTAGTGGAAACCGTTTTCTCCCGAAATGGGAATTTCGTCCAGAAAAGTACCTATTGTCAGTTGCGAGCTGCAACGCTCTCTATCGCACGATTGGGGGTCGGGGGGAAAGCAAAGCACACGTACAATAGAGATGTCGATGGTGAAGTCGATAGTAGAGATGGGATCCCACCCACATTATCGATATCTATCTGTTTAAAAAATTCTGGGAGTAGGAAAAGTTAATATTAGTAGGTTTTCAAGAAAAAGATTGACCAGTGATTATTGTTTTATTTCTTCCTAACTCAAAGTGGATTACATTGCTTTTTTTTGTAAACGATTGTGTGTTTGTACTTCGCTGTTCCAAGACGTTACAGCAGCTAAACATGTTCGTGAATGTAGCCGAATTTGCCATCGTCGCATTTGGATGAATAAAACGAATACGCGAACACGAATAGCGATGTGATGTGCTAGCATTAGAGTTCGTTGTTTTGCTTAAGAGCCCTTATCTTTTTGCTTTACACTAGGTTGAGTGCCTTCCGTACTCGCCTCCCCTGCCCGGTGAAGTTGTAAAGGCCCCCACGGCCAACAACAAGCTTGTCATTTCAAAAAAAAATCAGAGCCCTAATAAAACCAAAACTGTAATGTGGCTAATCCACCTACTCATTTCAACAGTCCACAAATAAGATTAAAAAGAAATCATTATTAAGGTACCTATACTTAACGTGACCATAGTCCCTTTTTCAGGCTGTTCGTCCCGCTGTCCCCAGCTAGGGAAAAAACGTCCCACTTTCGCAAAAACAGACCAAACGATAAATTAATTGAAGTATCTACCTATTATTTTTTCACTCGCAAACAACTGCTTAGATATAAGAAGTCATGTTACTTACTAAGGCATAAGTAGCTCAACTTATGTGAACTAAAAAAAGCACCAAGTGCGAGTTGAACTCGCGTAGAGAGGGTTTCGTACAATTACAAAGACATTTAGGGTGATTTTTAAATAATAAAAAATATCACATTTGAAATCGTCACAGTCAGATGCACTAGCGCTATCTAGTGGTATTTTAGTGAACTATTTTCCGTAAATTTACGTAATACATTAAGTTTACCACTTATTTACAATTGATAGAATTCTTATAGGTTTTCCTGTAATCTACAAGCAATAAACTATATTTTGTTGTTTCGGTGTAATCACCTAATGGGGTGAATGGTCAATTTTCGTCTTTTTCCAAGCGATTTCCAAAAAGGAGGAGGTTCTCAATTCGACTGTATGTTTTTTTAATTTTTTTTTATAAGTGCTACCTCAGAACTTTTATTGGATGAACCGATTTTGAAAGCTAGTGCTTCCCATGTGGTCCCATATAAATTTTATCAAAATCGGTGTAGTACTTTATTAGAAAATTAACAAAAACCAAAAATAATAATGCAAAATTGTTCGGAGTTGTTCATTTGATATATGACACAGTAAAATCTGCAAAACTTTTTTTTAAAATTTCCTAATTGGTCCCCCGAAAATACCCTTAATTTTTAAAAATATTTATTGACTGCACATCTGTGTTTGGGTCATAGGATTACACCATCCTACCTGATTTCACTTGATATGGTCCAGTAGATTCGGACAGTGATCTGTGATGGCTCTGACAGACGGACAGACAGACAGGCGCACTAGTGATCCTATAAGGGTTCCGTTTTTTTTGTACGGAACCCATAAAACCTACTTATTATTTAGATGGTCACGTTAGGTATACTCGTATAATTATTATAGTATCACATTAGTAGTTTCGTTCACAATAACTAGCATAATATTTTATCACGCTTTTATTATCAGGTGAGGTGCGCCAAACGCACTCAAATTTTTAATTAAAAAAAAATGCTTCACTTGTATGTTTGTATGTAACCGACTCCTTTGGACTCGATTTTAACCCACTTTAAACGGACACATTTAATTCAAACTTTGTAGACTTATTAAGAATCATCATCATCATATCAGCCGAAGGAAGTCCACAGCTGGACATAGGCCTCCCCCAAGGATCTCCACGACGACCGGTTCTGCGCTGCCCGCATCCAGCGGCTTCAGATTAAGAATCAGCGACAATATAATAATTTCATAAGTTTGAACTAAAAAATAAATAGAGTTTAAAAAAACTAAAAAACACGCTTTTAAAGTACATCAGACTAAAAAGTAAAAAATAATTCTTAATATAAGTTGTAAATAATAATTAACATAAAATACTAGTAGTATTGTGAAAAAACGCGGGTTGCTCGATAGACGAAAAATATAGCACAGAGCGCCCCACGCTTTTTACAATAATCTTGTATTATTTTAGTAATTCTAGTTATATTTTTTGTTAATTATGATTTTCAACTTATATTAAGATTTCTTTTTTACTTTTTAGTCTGATGTACTTTAAAAGCGTGTTTCTTAGTTTTTTTAAACTCTATTTATTTTAGATACACTGCAAATACCTAAATAACCTTACAATACAAAATTTCAGTCATTTTGGGCCGCATATCGGCAACAAGCCAATTTATAAAAAATCAATTTAGTTTATACTCCTTGCTAATTACTATTATCTACATAACAAAATACTCACTTGAAATTATCACTATTACCTACTGCTATTACCTTCAATTTCTTTGTATCGGAGTTTCGGGGACGCCACAACAATCACTATCCGTAGGTACGTAAGAAAACCTCCGCCTTTCGTCGCAACTTCTCGCCAACTGGCAGCGTCCGTCAATGTGTGCGTAAGGCTCTTTGTATGTGCTGTGCGCGATGCCCGGGGGCATGAGCGCACGAGCGATAGCAAATGTTTTCCCAAATACCTATTTCGTTAGGATCGCGAAGCTATTCTTCCCTCTTAGTTAAGAGTTGGAAGAGCTTAAAGTACGTTTCACTGACCGAAATCGGGCGTTGGGGACTTGAGTTGGTCTTTGATATAACTGACCGAAATCGGGCGTTAGGGCACCAGTAATATATAAGTCATTGCGTTAGGGGCTTTAGAAGTTAAATACTGATAGTGTATTAATCAGAAATGTGTGTGTTTATTGTGTTTATTATATCAGCTCATATACGTCCCCACCGAGGGGCTCGAGCCTACCCTGAATCAGGGCGATTAGGCCTTAGTCGACCACGCGGGCCCAGTGCGGGTTGGTCGACTTCACACACAACCTTCGAGTTTCTTCGCAGGCGTGTGCAGGTTTCCTCACGATGTTTTTCCTTCACCGTTAAAGCAATCGGTAATTATATGTACGTAAGTTTTTGAAAAACTCATTGGTACATTGGCCGTCCAGATTTGAACCCGGTACCTCTGGTTAGATGGACCGAGTCGTTACCGGTTGAGCCACCGACGCTTTTTATTGTGCTGTTTATTGTGTAGGATAATTAAATTAAAATGTGTATGCTGTGTTTCGAGTTCCCACAAGAAGTCCGCGCCAAAGCTTCAGCAAAAGTGCTATCATTTTGCTGGAGTGTGTAGGTTAAGTTAGTTATATAGTACCCGAGAAAAAAATACAAAGATGCTGAAAAATACTGAAAATTGTGAAAGATAAATAAATAACTGAAGACGTAAACTAATACTACTGCTAAATAGAAGACAAGGCAGTAAGGTCAATTAGCCTTAGCCTGCCCTGAAAAGGGCAAGAAAACAGAAAAAACCAAACTGAGTGTTGCCGTTTTAGCCACTTTGTGGCCAGATCTAGCAGATTTTCAACGGTTTTAGCCAAAAAATAATCAATTTTAGCCACTAAAACGAATCTAGCTACTTCTAGCAACATTTGATAATTTTTGTCAGCTACTCAATGAGGAACTTTCCAGGCTCCGTTCTTTAAAAAAATCATAGATGGTGCTGTCTAGTGTACTTAGCAAAGAGAGTTTAACAAACTAAAGTTTTTACTTAGTCAAAGATGACCTTTTATTTCCCATATGATGTATTATGTGGGCCTTTTTAAATGAGAACAGTAGGCACAGGTGAGAACAACGCGACGTTCCGCCCTCAAGTGATGCTCAAGTGCTAGTGGTCATAATGGACTGTTAGCGGTGTGCGTCAGTGGTAGTCCGTAGTATTCTTCTCGTTGCCCTCTAAGGGGGCGATGGGGAGACTTCCCCGAGGCGTAGCCTCCTTGACGTGGCTGCTTCCGCCGCCCATTACGATGAGCGGGTCCTTGGGCTGGGCACAGGGCCCTTGGCAGCCTTTCCAGCCCCGGCTGAGGCGAGCAACTGCTGGATCACTCCCAGAGCTTGCAGGAGGTCGCTCTGGGGGGGCACGGCGGTGGTGTTGGCGGCATTGGAGGCGGCGGAAGCGGGGGCTATGGGCCTCTTCTTTCTCCGTCGGGTTCGTCGATTTTTACGGCTAGGCGCGGGCACGACGGCCGAGCCGCTCTGCATGGCGGGCGCTGCCGATGCGGCGCGCTCAGCAGTGACGGCAGGCGCTGCAGGGCGAGAGGTGGTTTTGCTGGTCCGGGCGACTGTCCCGGCCCTCTTGTTCCGGAGCTCCCTTCGGAACACCGGGCACGAGACGTGGTTGGTGGGGTGCGGGCCCGCGCAGTTGGCGCAGGTCGCTGGCTCCTCCCGCGGCCGTAGGCAGTCCTTTGCGGCGTGGGAATTACCGCAGCGGACGCAGGCCAGCGGGAGGTGGCAGCCATGCGAGGAGTGTCTAAATCCTTGGCACCGGTGGCACTGCGCAGGTCCTCGCTTGCCACGCCAGGCCTCGATGACGATGCCCGGCATGTGAAAGAGCTCCGCGATGGTCTGGCGGCTAGCCACTTCTAGCTACATTACGAACGCGATTTTTTTACAAAGCTGGCCACTTTTTTACTCTATTTAGCCACAAACTAGATTGTCCCAACGGCAACACCAAACATAAGAGAGTTTTTTAGCGGGATTTATGGTAGTCGCATTCGTAGTTTTATTTTGTTGTTTTTTTATTGTTTTCTTTAAGATTTTGTTCAAGAAGTGGTGCATTTTGGAGAAAATCGTCTAGTGCACGTGAGCAATGTGGAGAACAAGAAAATAAAACGAAGGAGGACGTGAGAACCCAACTTGCTCTGGGTGCAGTTTTATAGACGCCCTACAGCAACTGGGTGTTCCACCTCAGAATGTAGCTGCTTCAAATGCTGTCAAGAACTTCAGAGAAGATTTGTAATGCACCGGCACTAGCATTACAAATCAAAAAACTAAAGGAAGCTTAAATACTAGGTAACTAGATAAGTTTTGCAATACACAAATATGAAACAAAGAGGTGGCATATCATATATATTTTTTAAAACTATATTTCCATAGACAAAGTTTGGCGGGAAAAAGTTTTCTTTTTTTATAATTTTTTTATTAAAAAAATTGATTTAATATTTAAAGATGTCGGCGTTTTCTAGAGACGACTTACGAGTTGTAATTCGTTACAACTTTGAGAGGGGTCTGTTGTTAGATAACTGTCTCAAGGAAATGCAATCTGTATTCAAACAAAACTGCCCTCATCGTACGACTGTTTACCGTTGGTATTGTGAGTTTAACTAAGAATTTATTCGGACCCAAAAGTAAGGACTTAACTAATTTCGACGAGATTTTCTGTGAGTGCGCATCAAAAGATTAGAAGAAAACAACTGGAAAATTCTTATAAAAAATGTAACCATGCGCACTGTTTATAATTGTACAGGGAGCGTTAAATGAAAAACAGATGTTATCCGAAATGATTTATTATGGCTGAGTAATGGCATTTTCGTAAACAAGACATCACATCAGGTTATGTAAATCACGAAGGTATACAATAATCCATAATGACTAAAACGCGATATATTCTCTATACAGCCTGACAAGTTGTTCATAGCAATGTTATAACATATATTCAGTGGATTTTGATATTCTAAAATATGTAGGCGCTAAAGAATGACCATTTATTGTGTTGGATGGCTATGGTTCTATGCTGAATCATAATGGTTGATAAATAGTGAATTTTATGGTATCTGAGAGCTTACAAATCTGTGACTAGTTCGCAAATTTTGTAGCTTTTCATAGAACGAATTAAAATACACAACAAATGTCACGAAGGAAGTCGATACAGTCTATAAAAAGTTAATGACGATAATGTCTAATTACACATATAAAGTTTCAGAAACAAAGACATCATTTTACAACTCGAGATAATAAATGATAACATAAAAACATTGACAGTTTTCACTAGCAAACAAAGAAGAAACCTAAATTACTCTATAATTATATCTATGACCTATTTCTTCTTAAATAAAACTTTAATTACGAAACAGTAGCTCTATGCATATCTTTATACACGATCCTGAACTATATAAACTTAAGGTGTGTCTATACACGGAAAACCAAACGTAGGTGTGAGCACCATCTCACATTGGTCTGAGAGCCATCTGTAAGAAAAAATATTTATAAATGGATGCTAGGCCTATGCAGATAGTATATAGTACAATCTGCATTGGACACAGGCCCATCCGAGATTGGTCTCACACCAATCTTAGATTTGTTCGTTCAAGATAGTTGCAGAGCCCATGCGCATGTGCGTAGAACCAATGTACATGTGCGTCACAACTAGCTGAGATTGTACACTCGACTATCTTAGATTGGTCTGGGACCCATCTCATAAATTAATTATTGCAATAATTATTTTATGAGATGGGTCCCAGACCAATCTAAGATAGTCGAGTGTACAATCTCAGCTAGTTGTGACACACATGTACATTGGTTCTACGCATTTTGGACCCATCTCATAAATTAATTATTGCAATAATTAATTTATGAGATGGGTCCCAGACCAATCTAAGATAGTCGAGTGTACAATCTCAGCTAGTTGTGACACACATGTACATTGGTTCTACGCACATGCGCATGGGCTCTGCAACTATCTTGAACGAACAAATCTAAGATTGGTGTGAGACCAATCTCGGATGGGCCTGTGTCCAATGCAGATTGTACTATATACTATCTGCATAGGCCTAGCATCCATTTATAAATATTTTTTCTTACAGATGGCTCTCAGACCAATGTGAGATGGTGCTTACACCTACGTTTGGTTTTCCGTGTAGACACCATCCACAGACTGTTTGGTGGCTGATGGTGACTGTACTTGTACAATTCTGTCCGGGACTCCAAAAACTAGAATCATCTAATCCGTGGATGGTGTCTATTGGTATCTGTACTCAATGGTATTTTTCAGTAGTTAAGCTCTAAAAATCCAGGTGGCGAATATGTCGTCCCCATAAGAATACATGACCCGCTTTCAGTAGTACAGTCTTTGACCACGAGGTGGTGTCATGCAATTGCCAGATACCAATAGCAGTACCGAACTTGCGTCGGAATTTTCCCTACTCTCAAAATAATACTTTTTCCTGTTAGATAACGACTGTAACAAACACATTATTAATAATGGGAATCCCGAACTAAAAATAGGTAAACATAAAACTTTTTAGATAAGAGAGATCAGCTGTACATCGCATTTATTAAGGAAAACCAAACTTCAATAACAAAAGATAAATAACTTACATGGACATTTGATAGTTGTTTGAAAAACGGTCTTAAAAATATGCAATTTAAAAGTAAAAAGCACCCTAGGTCAGTCGGGCCAATAGAGAAAGAAAAGATAAGAGAGAGAGAGGACCTACTTGGAATCTGAAGATTGTCTGAAAATTTCATCGAAATCGGTCCAGCCGTTTTGGGGTCTATAAGGAACATTTTTTTTTGTTTGCACTCAAGAAAAGAAAAGGAGAAGAAATGACTTAATGACCTACTGACTAGACGCAGCAACACAACAATCGCAACACTAAGGCACCGCACTTGCAACTTCCGCTCGCTCGATAGCCAGAAGATGGTTGAAGCAGTTAGTTTTAAAAACAGCTACAGATGTTGACGTAGTGATCGTTGGCGGTAAGGAGTTCCAGAACCCAGTGCCTACGACTAGAAAAGATTGCTGTAACGTTGATGTGCGAGGAATTGGCGCGATGAGCGTATCAGTCCGGTTGTTATCCCTGTTGCGAGCAATGTTGTGATTCATTCTGACACGCTCACACAGTAGAGCATTCTTGCTCAGCACCAGCATACCATAAAATATACAGCCTAACAGATAAAGACGACGATTATACGGCGAAAGCCAACCAAGATCCAACCGAGGACCACTTATATGCTCACCTCGTGGCTTACGCAACACAAACCTCACGCAATTGTTCAACGCAACTGTTAGCTTTTTCTCTAAGTTCAGATTTAGATTTGTAAGCGCGACAGCACAATAGTCGAACACAGGAAGGACCAAGCTGGTGACAAGCTGTCGCTTCAAGTTGATGTTTAGGTCATTGACTGAACGACGAAGGCGATACAATATCCTAGACGCCGTACTGCATGTTCTCGCAACTTGCTCAGCCCAAGATAATCTGGGATCAATCATGACACCAAGGTACTTGAAGCTGACCACGTACTGAATATCTTCATCATCAAGGGATAAAGCTGGTATCTGATCAAGCTGTATAGAGTTCACATTGAATGCACTACCCAAGATCATTGCTTTAGTCTTTGAAGCGTTAATTTTCAGTTTATTCTGTCGACACCAGTTCCCCACTGAAGCTAAATCTTCATTCATCTTCTCAAGACCACTATTTATCTCAGAAACATTACAGGTAAGATAAATAGCACCATCATCAGCAAAGAAAAGATGACTGCTGTACCGCAAGCACTTTGGAAGGTCATTGATAAAGAGTGAAAACAGTATAAGGGTCATTGATAAGTGTGACTGTATAAGTGTGACTGAATCTCGATAACGATGTAAAATAGTAATCTCTCTCTTAATTTTTTTTCCGTTTACTCACCAATTTCTTGTATAACATTTTTTTTATTATTATTTTTTTCTGTTTAATTTTGATTTTTGGAACTGCCGTTTATCTAAACGTACTATCCTCATAGATAGCAGTGAGCAGTGTATGGACACTCAACAGTTTTAGAGGCAAATTATTCGTCGGTGTGGACTATGGTGTGGACCATATACCACTGTGCTAGAATAACGAGTGGAGGGGAGTACTAAGTGTCCATACCCTGGCAGTGAGAAGCCAAAGCTGTCGTTAGCTGGTGAAGATATTGAGTAAGTTAGTATTCTCAAGAACCTGGGAGCTATTATCGATCCGACTCTGCAATGATCTGAAAACAACCGGACTGATACGCTGTTATCGCCGATTCCGGGTTTCTGGAACTTTGTGCAACCTGTTGCTTCCCTGGATGAATTCAAGACGATGCTACAACTACTTATTACTTGCTATTGAGCAAGCTAAAGTCGCGAGCGCATATTAGTTTCTGTTGTGTGAGGTGCTGGTAGGGCTGTCAAGTCTTATATGATACAATACTTTTTGTTAATCGTCATGTTTCTGTTTTTTTAAATGCCATGAGTTTTATATTATTTTTGTCTTTATTTTTAAAAAAAAGGTTGAGCTAAAGCTTTTGTATTTTGTAATGATAAAGCCTACTCGAGGGTAAGCAGGCTAAAATCTTAAAATATTAAAAATTTTAAATACAGAACATAATTATAAAAAGCTTCTGATTATGGAATCTATGTACATGGAGAGGCATCAAGATTTAATTAATAAAAGGAAAGATACAGAAACCATAGATAAGATCTACCATGATTTAATTAAATTAAAATAATCTTTAAAAAGTACCGTTGTTACACTTTCTTGGTTAATTAATTGGAAATTTAAATTTGCGTTTGTATTCATGTAATTTCAAAATTTGTAATTGTAAGTGTCTTTTAAACTTTACGATTATATTTATGTGGTTCAAAATTGACAACCCTGGTTATCTGGGTAGGTGATTTGAATTACTGACTGTATAATTTGTAATATTACCAACTGTACATAAGACCAGTGTTAGCACACGGTTTTGGCTGTCAGTTGACCAATAATAAGATTTATGAACGCATTGTTCATGTGACTTTATAATTTCTTAACATTATAGTGTTTTTTAACTAACGTTAAGATAATTAAAGTTAATGAATGAATTAATTAAGTTACATAGTTGGACTCACATGAGTTTATTTATTTTATTAAGGTTCCAAATTTAACGGACAAAACAGGTTATAAGTATTCACCGCTATAACCTGTCCTCATAACATTTTTTTTTGTTTAAAGTTTATTTACTTAAATAAACGATACATATTTTTATTACTTAAGCTAAGTAAACAAATAAGAAAACCTTATAATCTCTTTTTTAGTTATTTTAATCACAGCCCTGATTAAACAAAATCATTAAAAAGGATTAAAAATGATTTGATTTGTAATCATTTTGAATAATTTTTAATCGTTCAAATCATTTCTAATTCTTATGAGCGTTTAACATGTGATTTACATTCAAATCCTTTTGTTAAATCAGGGAGGCTGTAGTTATCAGCACTTGAATCCAGTCTATCTCTGTGCTATGTGAAGGAAAAAAAATGTTCCTTATAGACTCCAAAACGGCAGGACCGATTTCGATGAAATTTTCAGACAATCTTCAGATTCCAAGTAGGTCCTCTCTCTCTCTCTTATCTTTTCTTTCTCCATTGGCCCGACTGACCTAGGGTGCTTTTTACTTTTAAATTGCATATTTTTAAGACCGTTTTTCAAACAACTATCAAATGTCCACGTAAGTTATTTATCTCTTGTTATTGAAGTTTGGTTTTCCTTAATAAATGCGATGTAGGGTAAATGCACCAATTATTGACCGGTTAAGGGTTTTTCGTTCTAAAATTTACCGTAGATAAATTATTATAAATTTTAAAAGAGTGGTTTAAAGTTTTTTTTACTTATTAATAATTAAATTTACGAAATGAAAAGCTATTTTCTCGAGTTTTTATTAAAAACATATTAAAAATAGCGTTTTAAAGTCGATTACAGAAAAACACCAGTAGTTGACCGGTTGATCCAATAATCTGACCACCTCGCACCAATTAGTTGACCGATCAAAATATCAATTATTTATTTAAATAAAGGTATTTTTTCATGTTGAATGAACGTATTTTGCTTTAAGAATTATTATTTACATCTAAAAATTTCATTACTAAACTATTGATGTACATAATAACGTTGAAACGTCACATTTAATAACCATAACCTAAACAAGCTAATACTGACAATTTTGAGGTGCCTGACAATTTTCAAATTATTTTTTAAAAAAATGAGAAAATTATTATACTGCAATTATTTAAAAAATTGTAGATGAATTTCTTTAATTTCATCAGCGTATGTGAATTAATTTTATTATTTAATAATGTGTTCATTAAAAAATAAAAAAACTGTCTGTTGTTTGTTTTTTGAAAATCACTTAGTATAATGAATGTGTGCATATTCCAAAACTTGATTTCAATGAATAATTGTTTATTATTTGAAAAAATAATTGTGAGTAAATGATCTTTATGTTAAACAGATACTATTATTATTAATAAGTAAGAATTTATAGTGATAAGTATGTGGTCAATGTATTGAAGCAATGGTGTTTTTGCGGTTCCAGATTCTGACCGGTCGTTAAATTTATATTTATCTAATTTTTTTTGCATTTTCACATTAATAAAGGTATTATACAACTTTTAAGGACTTGTATAAATTTTATTTTATCAAAATTCATCCAGTAGATCTTATTTTATTAATTGAAGAATGTAGCCGTCTTTTAAACGCGCTACTATAGTATCTCACTGATTTCCGCTAAATCACTCAATGAGTAATTTTTATAAATTATTTTTACAGATATAAACACTGTTAAATAATTTGCAAAGTTATGAATTGTGCAAATAATATGTGCATCTATAATTAAAAATTATTTCGAGACACTATAATCTTCGTTTAACAATTATTCTTATTATATTTATTTACAACCGGTCAACAATTGGTGCCCGGTCAACAACTGGTGCATTTACCCTATGCTGACCACTCTTATCTAAAAAGTTTTATGTTTACCTATTTTTAGTTCAGAATTCCCATGACTAATATAATGTGTTTGTTACAGTCGTTATCTAACAGAAAAACATATTGTTTTGAGAGTAGGGAAAATCCCAAAGTTCTGTCATCCACGGATTGTAAGTACAATCACCATCAACCAACTGATCTATCTCAACTGATCTATCTCAACCAGTTCACGTATTTTGGGTACCAACAGTCGCTCCTGCTTTGTGCACTGAAATGCCTATAATCTCTTTTGCGTTTTGTGTATCTAATTTAAGAAGCTAGTGGGTGTTTGATAGACATAAAATTTGCATATGATTTGACTAGGTTAGGGATCATCTATTTTGAATGGAAATTATTTATTTAAAAAAATGGTCAGATTTCAGACAAGTTTTTTCATCAAATAATTCCCATGTAAACGTGGAAATTTTGAAGTTTCTGATGCACCAAGATCGGGACGACCCAGTGACGTGTGTACTCCAGATAACGTTGCCAAATAAGAAGAAATGTTAAGAGTTGATCGTCGAATGACCTATAGGCAAATAGAAGAAGCCCTGGGCATCAGTGCACCAAGTGTTCACAAAATTTTTCACGAAATTCTTGGAGTAAGAAAAGTTTGCACTCTATGGGTACCTCACGACCTAACGGAGGAGCAAAAGGACTGTCGTGTATTATGGTGTAAAAAAATTTGAAAACGGGTCAAGTGCTTATGTTAACAGCATCGTCACTGGTGATGAAACTTGGCTATATTATTATGATGTGCCATCTAAAAGTAAAAATAAAGTTTGGCTCTTTGAAAATGAGCCTACGCCAACACAACCCCGCAAATCAAAATCTGTTAAAAAGAAGATGATAGCTGTATTTTTTACTAGCCGTGGTATAATCGATCGAGTAGTTCTGGACAGTCAGCGTACTGTAACAGCTAACTGGTACACTAATGAATGTTTACCTCAGGTGCTTGATAAACTTAAGGAAATGCGTCCCAACTCCAGACTCGGTACTTGGCATTTTCACCATGATAACGCACCGGCACATCGAGCGGCTCTCACAGTGAATTTTTGACAACTGCTAGGATAAAAATTGTTGAGCATCCACCATACAGCCCCGACCTAGCCCCTTGTGACTTTGCTTTATTTCCTATTATCAAAGATAAGCTGAAAGGGCGGAAATTTACCAGCGACGAGGAACTTTTGAGAGCTTGGGATCATGAGTGTGCTGTACTTCCAGAAAACAAATGGATAGATATTTTTTAAAGATTGGTTTTTACGCATGACTAAATGTATTAACTGTAACGGAAATTACTTTGAGCGATTGTAAAAAATAAAGTCGTTTTGCAAAATTTATCTAGTAACCTATGTACGTTAGACCTGGCTGTATGGTCTTAGTCACCTTTGCCTTCTCCGCGCTTTTGAAAGCCGGAGAGAAGAAACCAAAAAAAAAAAAAAAAAAAACTTCTTTTTGACCAAATGTCACTGCAAATGGGGCCACCGTAGTTCTTTACCCGTATTGTACGAGCTAATAGATGAAGTTACGTAATTTGCAGGCTATAGATCGTGTACAAATAGTTCCAATACATCAGTCCACAAACTACGGGGTGTACACTACAGGCTGCAAACTATCAGCCCGGGCAATAGTAGACGGACCGCGGATCACGGCCCGTATTACGTGTACTCAAGGAGTTTATAGGTAAATCTGGAGGCCACTCTCTAAATACCTACTTGAAGCAAAGAAATATGACCTTGAAGTTTCTCGTTACCGCTCCGTCTCTTTCTAATTAGGAGGTATGAACAAGACGTGTATAGGTGAAGCTCTTGCTCACACCCGCTAATTGAAAAGAGACGGAGCGGTAAAGAGACATTTCAAGGGCATATTTCTTTGCTTCAATTAGGTATTTAGAGTGTGGCCTCCAGTTTTACCTATAAACTCCTTGCGTGTACTGAAGTGTTCAGGGGTGTAGTTCATGTAAAAGATTTGACCCCGTAGTCCATGGTCTACGCGAACATCAACTATAGCCCGTATTCCGCGGTACGCCATCTACAGGCTGTGCTCCGCGGTACTCAAACTACGCAGCGAGCAGCCACTTTCAAGGCATAAGTAACCAACCCTACAGATTGTGTACTGTAGATTACGGGGGTGTAGTTCGTGTCTCAGGACATTGACCTTTGAGTGTTAAGTAAACGTCACATCTAATCCGTTATTCTTTGAATGCGTTCATTATAAAAAGTAATGAATTAAGGATTTTTGTCCCGTAAGTTAGTACGTTAGTCTTTATTCTTTGGCCCATTGCCTTAGATGTCATATTACTATTTTAGGTCGGATTTAAAACTTTTTGAGATAAGTAAGTTAGAAAGAACCACTAGGTAGGTGTGCAGGATTTAGAAGGGCCAAAACGTTAAAACTACACCGATTTAGGTACTTACAAAAAGTAACTTTTATCTATTCTGTGAGGAGTACCATAAAAATACGTAGTTACGTAATCTTGGTAGTTCCTTTCATACAAGCAAGCACATTAGTGGCCTCACTTTTATCGCCGTATGCTTGTTTTGGTTTATTCTGAGATTTTTAGCAAAATTTGTTTATTAATTATTTAGGTACAGAATTCACCATAAGTATTTTAATACTAGGTAGGAAGAAGGCGAAAGGCGCGTGCGCCCAGCTAAAACCTGTCTGGGACTCCAGCTCACCCGGCGTGGCGGATCAAGATCTATTCCATCGTTCGTAATGTCTGTTCTGCTGTAAGACATGGAAAGTGACGAAAGGATTGACGAAAAAACTGCAAGTGTTCGTTAACAAAAGCATAAGTTCCATACTGAGCATCTTCTGGCCGAACACAATCAGCAACGAAGATTACTCGAAGCGATGTCACCAAAGCCCTTTAGAGCGAGAAATCGCTCAACGACAACGAGTGTGAAAGTGGATAGGGACACACTGCCCAGAAAATAGGATAACTCTGCTATGGTTACGTTGCGTTCACATGGCAGATGAGCGGGTGTAGGCGGACATCGATGGCCATAGGCCATCCGGTCCACACGTGGCAACCATCGAGGCCGAACTGCGGGTAGCAGGGTTCCGCTGGAGAGTTGTAGAGGACATTGAGGGATGGCGTCGATCCACGAAGGTCCTTTGTATGTACCACTAGGGTACCATAGGATGACAGCAACAAAAACAAAATAATAAGTACCTTAAACTCCTTTAATACCTATGCAGATGCAGTAAATAAAATGTGATATTGGTGGATGACTATAAACTCACAGTCTTTGGACTGTTTATAGGTACAGTTATGCTGCTTAATTTCCTATGTAGTACCTATGAGATGAGCAAGTCTCATAAATAGGAATTGAGCAGGTAGGTATAAATAGGGTCCCTAGAAAGTTGATCAATTTCATTAGTAGAATCAATAAGTAGCCAAGAGGTTACATTTTTAGTTACGTATACTTACTTACCAGTCATTCTACCATAAGTAGCAGTCATTTTGTGACATCACCATGAAATGCTTGACTTCCGTTACCATTCTGTTTTTTTTAAATAAAATGCAGTATTTACTAGGGTATTTCTTTATTTGCGATTTTTGCCTATTAAACAGGGTGTTTTTAGGGTTCCGTGCCATATCACGGGATGTTACTAAGTCTACAATGATGTCTGTTTGTCCTTAACTTTTAAAGGGCTGTTTTTTACCAGAATAGGTAGCCGGCTGAAGTTTTTACAGAATAAGTATGTGCTATTATGGGGGGATCTAATAGCAAATAACAAAAAAAATAAAGCGGAAAATTACATTTGTTTCCACCTGTTCGTTGACTGAACGATTGGGAATTTTAGTGCACATATCGTTGTTTGTATAATAAGTTTTCATTGTAGTAAATAACTAAACAAAGGCTTAATTTAGTTTTGTAATGAATTTGAAACTGCTCTTATTTTTTTCCATTTTTAGTATATAAGGTCTAACAAAATTAGCTGAAACTATTTTAAGGGCAAGTTCAGTAAACGAAACTGAACAACTTTTTCTTCAGCGACCATACTGAAATCTTAGAAAAAAAATCTACAATAAAAAAAAAGAAATCTTTATAAATCCGGCACTGGCCATCGTACCGTAGCAGTCCACGCGCTGACGCGCCTCCGCCGGGCTCCGCCACAGACACAGATGATAGTACAAGCCAGCCGTGTCTTCCGTCGCGTCGGACACAGCGTTGTAGGTATCTAAACCCTATTTGTTTGGAAATAGCCAGACATGTAAACAAAACATGAACTTCAAAATAAACTAGTTTCAATTGGTTTTCAAGTCTTAAATGAACTAAAACACAGTATTTATGTCAATAAAATCCTTGATGTCCAAATGTAAGTGATTAAGCTAAAATGATTTGTTTACATGTTTGGCCATTTCCAAACAAATAGATTTTTCTTTAATGTGACTTGTCCGCAAACAGGCTAAGGCGAACTACCTACCTACTTGCTTCTTATGTCTCCGGTGATTTTCTTGGTTGACCGGCATCTACAGGTCGTGGCATACTCGTAAAAGTACCGTAATCCCGGAATCGCTGCAAAGCACCTATAGTATTGTGTGTAGATGGCATGTAGATGGGGTCTACGGCTATGAAAATCTTGAAACATGTTCCTGGTGTCTATTAGGTTGTGGTTACAAACTTCATATCACACCGCCATGTCCAAATATTGTTGTACATGGCATTTTCACAATAAAACACTTAACTTAGGCACTTAGGTCACAATCTGTAGGTTAGGCTTTGAGAACGTAACTCAATGAGTGCGCGAGAGTAACTGAGATATTTTTTTCGCGCACGCATCTCACTTGTTTGTAGGCGAAATGTACCTACGAGCGAGCAGCAAAATAGTTCAATGGACTCAACTTCAAAGAAGCCGCTCAATTTCTTATTTTTCGAAAAGTGTAAATACCTGTTGGGTTGTATTTTACTACCTACATCTAAAAGGGGAACTATAAGGTTTTAAATAGGTAATATTCGTTTTTAAATAAGAATTGATTGAGAGAACTACCAAAGGTCAACGGCCAGGCACAGCGCAGTTTCGTTGCGGCAAGGCACGAATCCAGCGAAAAGAAAGGAATACTTACAACACGAGAATATTATAGTGGGCAATAATGGAATGTGGCAATTTTTTTTTAGAATTCGGTATGGTCGCTGAAGAAAAAGTTGTTCAGTTTCGTTTACTGAACTTGCCCTTAAAATAGTTTCAGCTAATTTTGTTAGACCTTATATACATCGAAAACTAATTATGTATAAACATTGATATGTCGTCTTATTCAATATATTTGCATTTTACAAAGTTTGGATTCAATCCGGCATGTATTTTTGTATTAAAGCAGAACTATATTAATTTGTGTGGAAACTCGAGCCTCCTGGGGACCCAAAATTTAATTGTAATTTCTGTATTTTAAAAACGGTAATACATCAAAGCGTGAAATTTGGTATGATAGTACTAATTCTAAAGTAATAAACAAATATTAAAAACTGTCCATCAGTCAGTGTAAGTCGTACAAGTCATACTTACTCACTCTAAGGAGTTTGAACTGAAAAAAAAGATCATTTTTGTTGCTCACATTGATGTCTTTTGTTTAAAAAGTATAGTTATCATTGTTGTAGGTAGGTACTCGTGTGGAGAGGTGTAATGGTAAGGAACCCTTGGTGCGCGTATCCAAATCACACCTTGCCAATTTTTTTCAAGCACTCACTAATTCTACTCATTGCATAGCCTAAGGGCCTTGGGTTTGGAAAATGCTGGAAAATAATTTAAATTGTAACAATTTCTTATAAAATTAAACAATATTTATGGCATAAAATATATTTAATACCCAAAAATATACTTGATGTTATGATTAAGTTAAAAAAGTCACCTTGCTTCAAAACTACCAAAGTTACCTTGATTTTACCTCAATTTGACATTTACAACTGAATTGCTTAGAGAATAAAGGTCATCCCCTCTCGTATATCTACCAGATACGCTAGACTTCCAGGTTTATGATATAGCGTCCCCACTTACCTACCCTAGGGCATAACAGTGGGGGCCGCTATTCCTGCCAACACCATAAGGTGAAGACAAGGACCAGTTACGGTAGGTCTTGCCGCCAAGACGCTTGTCCTGGTACTCTGCAAGGCGAGTGCCTCGTGGAAGAGTACCACTACCTACTGTCCAGGTAGGTCGAATAAAGGTCAAATCAGTTTATTTTAATTAGTGTTTTATTTTTCAAATTGGTGAGTCTTTTACATGGAAAATATTATTTTGTGTTTATTTTTAACTGCCACATTGCAGCGCGCGCCAATATAAGCTTTATTTTACTCAGAATTTATTCGGATCCAAAAGTAAGGACTTAACTAAACTCGACGAGATTTTCTGTGAGTGCGCATCAAAAGATTAGAAGAAAACAACTAGAAAATTCTTATAAAAAATTTAACCATGCGCACTGTTTATAATTGTACAGGGAGCGTTAAATGAAACACAGATGTTATCCGAAATGATTTATTATGGCTGAGTAATGGCATTTTCGTAAACAAGACATCACATCAGGTTCATAACATATATTCAGTGGATTTTGATATTCTAAAACATGTAGGCGCTAAAGAATGACCATTTATTGTGTTGGATGGCTATGGTTCTATGCTGAATCATAATGGTTGATAAATAGTGAATTTTATGGTATCTGAGAGCTTACAAATCTGTGACTAGTTCGCAAATTTTGTAGCTTTTTAGAGAATGAACGAAAATACACATCAAATGTCACAAAGGAAGTCTATACACTCTATAAAAACTTAATGAAGATAATGTCTAATTACACATATAAAGTTTCAGAAAGAAAGACATCCTTTTACAACTCGAGATAATAAATAATAACATAAAAACATTGGCAGTTTTCACTAGCAAACAAAGAAGAAACCTAAATTACTCTATAATTATATCTATGACCTATTTCTTCTTAAGTAAAACATTAATTACGAAACAGTAGCTCTATGCATATCTTTATACACGATCCTGAACTATATAAACTTATCTACGGTATTAATGTCGCATATTTTAAATTTGCATAACTTTTATGTATTTTTTTTTACATTTTCATTTCCTAAGACCCTTAAAATTAACCCTTACCTCTAAATTAGAAAGAAAAAGACTATTTTACTTATATTATTTGACCACGAGGTGGTGTCATGCAATTGCCAGAAACCAATAGCAGTACCGTACTTCCGTCGGAATTTCCCTACTCTCAAAATAATACTTTGTCCTGTTAGATAACGACTGCAACATACATATTATTAATATAAAAAGCACCCTAGGTCAGTCGGGCCAATGGAGAAAGAAAAGATAAGAGAGAGAGAGGACCTACTTGGAATCTGAAGATTGTCTGAAAATTTCATCGAAATCGGTCCAGCCGTTTTGGAGTCTATAAGGAACATTTTTTTTTCCTTCACATAGCACAACAGAGATAGACTGGATTCAAGTGCTAATAACTACAGCCTCCCTGATATAATAAAAGGATTTGAATGTAAATCACATGTTAAACGCTCATAAGAATTAGAAATGATTTGAACGATTAAAAATTATTCAAAATGATTACAAATCAAATCATTTTTAATCCTTTTTAATGATTTTGTTTAATCAGGGCTGTGATTAAAATAACTAAAAAAGAGATTATAAGGTTTTCTTATTTGTTTACTTAACTTAAGTAATAAAAATATGTATCGTTTATTTAAGTAAATAAACTTTAAACAAAAAAAAATGTTATGAGGACAGGTTATAGCGGTGAATACTTATAACCTGTTTTGTCCGTTAAATTTGGAACCATATTAAAATAAATAAACTCATGTGAGTCCAACTATGTAACTTAATTAATTAATTCATTAACTTTAATTATCTTAACGTTAGTTAAAAAACACTATAATATTAAGAAATTATAAAGTCACATGAACAATGTGTTCATAAATCTTATTATTGGTCAACTGACAGCCAAAACCGTGTGCTAACACTGGTCTTATGTACAGTTGGTAATATTACAAATTATACAGTCAGTCATTCAAATCACCTACCCAGATAACCAGGGTTGTCAATTTTGAACTACATAAATATAATCATAAAGTTTAAAAGACACTTACAATTACAAATTTTGAAATTACATGAATACAAACGCAAATTTAAATTTCCAACTAATTAACCAAGAAAGTGTAACAACGGTACTTTTTAAAGATTATTTTAATTTAATTAAATCATGGTAGATCTTATCTATGGTTTCTGTATCTTTCCTTTTATTAATTAAATCTTGATGCCTCTCCATTTACATAGATTCCATAATCAGACGCTTTTTATAATTATGTTCTGTATTTAAAATTTTTAATATTTTAAGATTTTAGCCTGCTTACCCTCGAGTAGGCTTTATCATTACAAAATACAAAAGCTTTAGCTCAACCTTTTTTTTTAAAATAAAGACAAAAATAATATAAAACTCATGGCATTTAAAAAAACAGAAACAAAACGATTTACAAAAAGTATTGTATCATATAACACTTGACAGCCCTACCAGCACATCACACACCAGAAACTATGCACTCGCGACTTAGCTTGCTCAATAGCAAGTAAGTGGTTGTAGCATCGTCTTGAATTCATCCAGGGAAGCAGCAGTTGAAACAGCAGGTGGCACAAAGTTCCAGAAAGCAACTCCAAGGACAAGAAAAGAGCTCTTGTACATTGATGTACCCGGAATCGGCGATAACAGCGTATAGTCCGGTTGTTCTCAGATCATTGCAGAGTCGGATCGATAATAGCTTCCAGGTTCTTGAGAATACTAACTTACTCAATATCTTTACCAGCTAACGACAGCACTGGCTTCTCACTGCTATCTATGAGGATAGTACGTTTAGACAAACACCAAAAAAAATGTTAGACACGAAATTCATGATGTGTGAACGGAAGATTAACACTTTTTTTTTTTTTTTTTTCTTCTCCTCCTCGATAAATTTATTTATTCCGCAGTCTCTGCACCACCTCCAAAATGGGCTGAAATCGTACACTCTGCCACAATTGATACATGTTTTTTTTTGGGACTCCATTTGACTGGAATGGTTGCAACAATATGAATCATTTCGACCCTCCGTCTCCGTTTAAATAGCAATGCTTATCAAAACTAGGGCTACCACTTTCTCATAACATTTTTTTTTGTTTAAAGTTTATTTACTTAAATAAACGATACATATTTTTATTACTTAAGCTAAGTAAACAAATAAGAAAACCTTATAATCTCTTTTTTAGTTATTTTAATCACAGCCCTGATTAAACAAAATCATTAAAAAGGATTAAAAATGATTTGATTTGTAATCATTTTGAATAATTTTTAATCGTTCAAATCATTTCTAATTCTTATGAGCGTTTAACATGTGATTTACATTCAAATCCTTTTATTATATCAGGGAGGCTGTAGTTATTAGCACTTGAATCCAGTCTATCTCTGTTGTGGTGTGTGAAGGAAAAAAAAATGTTCCTTATAGACTCCAAAACGGCTGGACCGATTTCGATGAAATTTTCAGACAATCTTCAGATTCCAAGTAGGTCCTCTCTCTCGCTTATCTTTTCTTTCTCCATTGGCCCGACTGACCTAGGGTCCTTTTTACTTTTAAATTGCATATTTTTAAAACCGTTTTTCAAACAACTATCAAATGTCCACGTAAGCTATTTATCTCTTGTTATTGAAGTGTGGTTTTCCTTAATAAATGCGATGTACCTATGCCGACCACTCTTATCTAAAAAGTTTTATGTTTACATATTTTTAGTTCGGGAATTCACATGACTAATATAATGTGTTTGTTACAGTCGTTATCTGACAGAAAAACATATTGTTTTGAGAGTAGGGAAAATCCCAAAGTTCTGTCATCCACGGATTGTAAGTACAGTCACCATCAACCAACTGATCTATCTCAACTGATCTATCTCAACCAGTTCACGTATTTTGGGTACCAAGAAGCTAGAAGCTAAGAAGCTAATGGGTGTTTGATAGACATAAAATTAGCATATGATTTGACTAGGTTAGGGATCATCTATTTTGAATGGAAATTATTTATTTAAAAAAATGGTCAGATTTCAGACAAGTTTTGTCATCAAATAAATCCTATGTTATGTAACTTTGGTCAACATATTTTGTATCGTAGCGCAATAAATTACTAATGTTACGTTACTTGATACCTTAAAAACCATATTCTTAAGTAAATGAATTGGGTAAGTATTTCAGAAAGCCTTAGTCTTTTTGGATTTTAACTTTTTGTCGATTTTTAATATGTGGCTCATAGACATAATACGTGCTACTCAAACAGAAACTAATATTCCACCAACTCCCATATAAAATAAAAGTACCTGTGTTGCAAAAACTCCTTGAAGTACATATTGGTGTTTTTGCGATACACTGAAACTTTTGTCTTTCCAACATGTAACTATGAAACATATGATAGACCTGAAGATGATTGATTGTATTTTTAATAAATAAAAGATGCATAAGAGTATATTTTTTCATTTTTTTCCTACACAAATGTCCTCGCAGAATCAAATGCAACTAAATGTAAACAATGTGATTATGGATAAACTTCCGATTCTTTCGAAGTGATATTCACATTTACACAATGTCCACAATATGCACTTTTACTTGTGTGCACCACACAGTATCTGCAGCGAGTAATTTCTTGGTATTTTTATGAAAAACATGAACACAAAACAAAATGCTATTCATTTCGGACAACTGAACAGATGCTTGACAGCTTCGCCATTCTAGAATCTATGGTTTAGTCAGAGGTTGCAAACATTTTGCAATATTGACGAATGAATGAGTGAATTTTAGTTATTTGAATATAACTTGGAGTGCCGTACTTAATAGGTTAACAAGCGTATGCGCAGACTTGTGACGTGTTACCAAATGTAATTTAAAAAAATGAAGATCTTTGTCAGTTAGAGCGAACTTTTTTGTGGTCAAAACCTTAATATGAAGAACGTCGACTTTATCACCATGATTTAGTACTTTAATTGGTTTAAGTCCTTTGTACTGGAATACAAAGAACATTGTTCAAATTGCATAGTAACGTGAATCTGACTTCTAGTTTCAAATTAATTATAATCATTTGTGGTGATTTATTTATGTTTTAGTGTATTAAACATTACCGGATAAAAGTATTTTCTCGAAAATTCACAATAAAAAGTTAATATCAAAAATACGAATTTTTTTCCTGGAATTCCCGGGCGTCAAAAAATTACCTAATAATATTATCAATAGGTCATCTTTGGTCCAACTACCAAATACCAATATTAATTCGATCCCAGAAGCACCAAACTATCAAAAATACTCCCAGGCATCCGGCATTTCATTAACCTTAAAAGAGGTAAATGAAAATGGTCTTAATATTCACCCCACGCGAGTAAAACATTAGAAAATCAGGGCGCGTGAACCGTAGTGTTAAGAAACAGGTTTCCATCAATGACATTGGCCGTTCCATTTTATGCAAAAGAAATATAATAAACTGTCCTTGTTAGTAGTTAGGGGCGGGCTGATTTCCGCAACCAGGCGACCACTGCGCCCATTTTGCGTGAGTCCTTGTTAGTAATTATGTATTATAAAGTGTTTAAAATTGTAATGAAACAGAAGAACATATTATTTGTCCACGTCTGCGAGTGTTTTACTACTGTTATTAGTGTTCATTTAATATACTATATAAAATATTTTCTAAAGTAATCATTAACTACGACGACCCTATTACGAACTGATGAAATGAAACGTAGCTAAGGCCGAGCCATAGGGTGGCCATATAAGTTTATCTTTACTTGAGCGAGGTTATTAAAAAAATCAATATTTAAAAATCATAGTCCCACCTTGAAAAAATCTTTTTCATATTAAATACCTTTTTATATATGTTTTAAGATAAGACGAAGACTGCTTCAGGTCCGTTGGCAAAATTTAAGATAAAGGCGTAATAAAAATATTTTTTTAGCAACACTGCTTCTATCCGAATAACCCTAGTCTAGTTCAATCATTCGTCGCTTGTTTGTCTTACGTGTATTGTGATCTTCCTGCCTTACTGATTTTTTGACTTAGCTAACCCTTTGACTCTGATTTGCAAGTGATTTGGTTTGTGATACTGATATTTAACCTTACAAAAACTAGCGTGTACTTGGACTTGGAATTCGTATCTGATTTGGATTTCGTTCGTTTTTGGACAGTCTTAAATTAAAACGTTTATTTAAAAAGTCCAATGAGTTTTTCAAAAACTTACGTACATACTTACCGATTGCTTTAACGGTGAAGGAAAACATCGTGAGGAAACCTGCACACGCCTGCGAAGAAACTCGAAAGTTGTGTGTGAAGTCGACCAACCCGCACTGGGCCCGCGTGGTCGACTAAGGCCTAATCGCCCTGATTCAGGGTAGGCTCGAGCCCCTCGGTGGGCACGTATATGAGCTGTAATGATGATTTAAAAAGTTGATTACTTAATTCACTTGATACATTCTTGGCTATTTTTGGACTTTTAACGAAAACTTGATCTATAAAAATGAACAACTTTTCTCAAATATTTTTTTTTACGAAATCACCATAGGTTTTTTGGGGTATGTGGTTCAGAAGTAGAAGCCACCGTGAAATTTTGTCGGGGGAGGGCGTTAACAATAAGCCCTGTATAGACAAAAATATATAAGAATGGATGAATCCAAAATTTTGTACCAAATGTTTAGTACATCTGAAAACTCTACTTTAGTCTATGATACTATCAAGCCGCCATGTTTGTTTACTTTTAGTTTCATTTAATTGTGCGGAGATTTTACATAGTATTTCAGTAACACCAAAAATCAATAATTGTCAAAAAAAGATATAGTAAGTACACTTAGCCAGTTCATTCTCACATTGTGAGACCCCAGGCTGTAAACAACATTTTTTTAAAACAAATAACTAACCAAGGCTTTAACATATTTACACAGATTGTTTTTTTTTATTTCGCAAAACTTTTTTGCACTGGAACTGTGGGGTTTTTAAAATGCCCGATTCAGAATTGGGTATTTCAGGAAGCCCAAAAGTCTCACTTTTTTCAATTATAAATTTTTGACGATTTTTAATCTGTGGCTCATAGACGTATGTGATAGTCAAACAGAAACACAAATATTCTACGACCTCCCATATAAAAATATTTAAATCAATCATTGTTGTCAAAAAGTCCTTGGAGTATGTTTTTGAGATACACTAAAATTCATGGCTCATCAACATGTAAAATTGACACATATGAGACCTGACCCTGAAGACGATCGATTTAATTTTAATAAATAAAATGTTATGCATAAAAATATGTATTTTTAATTTCTTCTTAATAATATGAAAAATCCATAATTTTTATAAAAAAAGAAAGTACACTTAGCCAGTTTATTTTCACATTTTGATACCAGGCTGTAAACAACATAAATTACAAACTTTTATAAAACAACAGTTCAGTTTTTTTAATAAACCAAAACTTTGTTGCACTGGAATTCTCGAGTTTTCGAAATACCCGATCCAAATGTTTTTGAATACGAAATTATTATACTTATTTATCTATAGATTACATTTTTACACAGAGCTTAAATTGAAATGTGGAGAAAAATATAGGTTCCTTTTTATTCCAGAGAAATGAGAGGATCTGGGTAAAACTTAATTCCACGCTTTCAAGCCGCTTGCGGCTCGCCCATCGTGCACCCTCAATTATAGGATTAAGTATATTTTTACTTAGGGAACAGTGCAAGTTTTATCAAAATCAGTTAAGTAGTTTTCAAGATATGGTTGTTATTAGTTGTTAGGGGCGGGCTGGTTTCCGCAACCAGGCGACCACTGCGCCCATTTTGTGTGTTTGGCCGGCATCACTGCAAGTCCAGCTCCTCCAAGAAGCCCAGTAGCCCCCGAAGGTTGCTGACGACTTCCTGAAGCGACCTCGGCTCACCGAGGTGCACGACCCTGTACTGTGCTAGCTCCTTGCAATCCAATAGGATGTGGGCAGCAGTCTCCTCAGCCTCCATGCACGCTCTGCATAGTGGGCTGTCAGTGATACCTAGAGCGAATAGGTGTGAAATGGCAAGATATGGAATTTCAAGTGTGTAGGTACCAATCACTGGAAAAAAACGTCGTCAGTTTAACTCCTCAATTTTGTGGTTTCTAAACATTTTTGGCGTTTTCAATTTTGTGCGTTCGTATATTAACGTTCAAACAGTGTGACTGGGTTGGTAATACTCTAATAAAACTGAACAACCGTTGTCAGCAGAAAAAGAATAACGACTCCATAAAGAGTTGACCGATCAGGCTGGTCAACTTTATATTCATACAGCATCAAGCGGCTTATCGCAACCTTAACCAGGTCGTCGGTCCACTGAGTGGGAGGCCTGCACCAAGTTATACAATAAAATTTAGTTTTTAATCGACATGATAAGAACAATTATTTTACAGATTGGTTAAGTTGTTCAGATTCCTGAGTAGAGCGTATCCATAACACTTGCATAGTATTACCACAGTCTAAGAATCCATACAGTAGTCCGTAGTGGGCCCATTCATTGAGAGTCGTTTCGTTGCATTTTTATTATCAATCATTCATGCACGGCTAATTATTATCTTTTGATTTATTACGGTTCATAATTTTTGAAAATTATTAAAATCTAAATATATATAACTCAAAGGTGACTGACTGACTGACTGACAGTGATCTATCAACGCACAGCCCAAACCACTGGATGGATCGGGCTGAAATTTGGCATGCAGGTAGATGTTATGACGTAGGCATCCGCTAAGAAAGGATTTTGGGAAATTCCCAAACGAACCGCTAAAATCGGGATCTGCGCGGGCGAAGCTGCGGGCATCCACTAGTTATAGTATAACTAGCCCTTATTATAATTTCAGCCCGATCCGTCCAGTGGTTTGGGCTGTGCGTTGATAGATCACTATGTCAGTCAGTCAGTCAGTCACCTTTGAGTTATATATATTTAGATTTATATAAATATTTAAACCTTTCGTTGGAATTATTTTTTAATAAATTTCAAATTAATAATTTTGCTACAACTATTTTTTAATAAATTTATAATTATTAAAAAAATATTGTAACAAAGAGTTTTAATAATTTATTATATAAATCTACATCTACATCTACATCTACATCTACACTAATATTATAAAGAGGAAAGATTTGTACCTATTTTTGTATGTTTGTATGTTTGTAATGAATAGGCTCAAAAAGTACTGGGCCGATTTAAAAAATTCTTTCACCAATAGAATGCTACATTCTTCCAATTTGACATAGGCTACAAAATTAGGGATCCTTGGCTACAAAATTAGGGATCCTTGGTAAAATTTGAACAATGTAACCGAAGGTGTAGAAAAATGAGTCTTAAAATGTCTTTCGTCGAATGCGCTGCCGAAACTATTAGCGATAGAACAAAATAATGTACAACAATATTGAAGAACATCATAATGTCTATAAAAAACTCCGCGGTAGCATATGTCCAACTATTGTAGTTATGTCACTACAACAACTTTTTTCATTTTAAACATTAATGAAAATGCTAACCAAATTCAAAACATGCTATTTATGTGTTTATGTTAATCCTTATCCAAATAAATTATTTTATGGTCAAGAACATTTAACTACCTATAAAATAGTTTTTAAATTATTTAAATTGGACTTTCCATTCAAAAACAAGATCAGGATTGTGACGTACACAACGAAGGCTTGATACAAATAGAAAACAAGCTTTTGGAACTGAACGACAAGCATTTAGCAGATTTTGGATTGCCTTCCCCGAATCGGCAACAAAATATCGTCCATGCGATACCGTGCCGTCCGCATGATATTAAAGAGTTGTCTGTATTTGTCAACACGCATGTACCCAAGTTAGTGGCAGATCAAAAAATAGCATTCGATGCTATAGTACAGAGTGTTGAAAATCACAGCTATAAACTGTTTTTTTTGGAAGCGCCGGGTGGAACAGGCAAAACCTTCCTTGCCAATTTAGTGTTGGCAAAAGTACGTCAATCTGGAAAAAAAGCTGTCGCAGTGGCATCGTCCGGAATTGCTGCAACCCTATTAAATGATGGAAAGACTGCTCACTCTACATTTAAATTACCATTGACTTTGTCTTTGGAACAACAATCTGTGTGCTCGATCCGCAAAAACGGTCCGCTGGGGCAGCTCTTACAAGACACTTCGCTGGTCATCTGGGACGAGTGCACCATGAGCCACAGGGCGCACGTGGAAGCCGTGGAGCGCACGCTGAGAGACATCCGAAGCTCAGACCGTATAATGGGGGGCGTGACGTTTGTTTTAGCTGGAGACTTTCGTCAAACATTACCAGTTATAACAAAAGGTACTCGAGCTGACGTTATTCGAGCTTGCCTTAAATCATCAACTTTATGGCAATCGATTGAAACTCTTAATCTGCGCACAAATATGAGAGCACATTTAAGTGACAATGACGATAATAATTTCTCACAAAAACTTCTAAAACTTGGAGACGGAAAATTACCGTCTCCGGTTGCAAACAGTCCCCAGGTATTGTTGGATAACGAATTGGGTCAAATCGTTCAGAGTCTAGAAATTCTTGTGGACACAATATATCCGGACATACAAAATCTTACGGAGAGAAATTTCAATTGGCTCTGTTCGAGAGCGATAGTGTCCCCGCGAAATGAATCGGTTAATGAGATTAACAAAATTATTATGGAAAAAGTACCCGATGAATTTGAATCTTACAAATCTATTGACACAGTATGCAACATCGAAGATACAGTGCACTATCCACAAGAATTTTTAAATTCCCTGAATCCTTCCGGCTTGCCGTCCCACGAACTACAATTAAAGGTAGGCACTCCCGTAATGCTGCTAAGGAACCTATGCCCTCCCAGCATGTGCAATGGCACGAGACTTCTGGTGAAGGAATTGCGGGAGAACGTCATAGTAGCCACTATAATCACCGGGGCCGCGGCCGGACAGCTCGCTCACATACCGCGGATCCCCATGATTCCTACGGACTTGCCTATATCTTTTAAGAGGTTACAGTTTCCTCTAAAAACATCATTTGCCCTCACAATAAATAAGTCCCAGGGTCAAACATTTTCGATGGTTGGCATCGACCTAAGAAAAGAATGCTTTTCTCATGGACAACTATATGTTGCCCTTTCTCGAGTAGGATCTCCTGAAAATCAATATATTTTGTTGCCATCTACAAATACCACTGCCAACGTAGTTTACAGTGAAGCTTTAAGATAAAAACTGACAAATATAAAAGTAAAAAACGTAAATCTACCTTAATATTATATCTGTAAATAATGTAAAAGTAAACCTGTAAAATAAAAAATACTAAAAATGTAAATTATTAAGTAATAATAAGAATGAAAATGATTAATGACAAACCCTTTTTTAATAAAAAATAAAAAACAAAAAAAATATATATGTATAAAATCAAAATAAAAAGCACAAAACAACAAAAACCAAACAAAAAAAATAATTGTAAGGAAAATACTAAATAATGATAGGCAAGTTTCTATCGACACGAACAAAAATTTCTTTGAAATACCTAGATGTATAGATAGATACATTTTTAGTTGAAAGTTGTCAACTTTTAATTTAGACTGTATATATTTTATTCGATTCTGCTTTTATTCTAATTACTTAAAAAAACATAGTAAAAATGTATATAATATCCTATGTAAATATTACTTATTTAAGTGCCCGCCACTTAAACCATCAAAGAAATTGAACATAAATAGACTTACATACAAATATAACTGTGGGATTTTTTTTAATACAAATAAAAATATTTGTGAAAAAAAGTGTTTTATATCCAAATTTCCAAAAATAAATAATTGTCTACCCCGTGCGAAGCCGGGACGGGCTGCTAGTATAATATATAATAATTATCGATACTTTTTTAAAATTAAAATTTTGTGTGAGTTAGACGACATCTCATTCTCATCTCATCATCACCTCATCATGGTAAGTGACGATGTAGTCGAGGATGGTACACGCAAACTCAAATAATGCCTAGTCACTCTCGCCTTGAAGATCCTGATATGGA
The DNA here is from genome assembly GCA_947284805.1 of Coleophora flavipennella. Classification (NCBI taxonomy): domain Eukaryota; kingdom Metazoa; phylum Arthropoda; class Insecta; order Lepidoptera; family Coleophoridae; genus Coleophora; species Coleophora flavipennella. The sequence continues at coordinate 6,258,426 of OX369253.1, forward strand.
TCATTTTATAGGTATTATTGGGATGGTTTTTCTCCGAATATGACATACATACTATAATCCGTTGTTGAAAAAAATGGCCGCCATTTTGAACTTTTTAGTTAGTGGACCGATTGCTTCCAAAATCAATATCTGTCAAGGTCCCTTATCACGTATCCATTGTCAGATTTTATAAAAATTGCCGCTATTTTGAACTTTTTAATCACTTAACCGATTGCTTCCAAAATCGATAAATGTCCTTGTCAGAATTGAAAAAAATGGCCGCTATTTTGAACTTTTTAGTTACTGGACCGATTGCTTCCAAAATCGATATCTGGGGGTCCCTGAGGTCCCTTATCACGAATCCGTTGTCAGAATTCAAAACAGTAGCCGCCATTTTGAACTTTTTAGTTACTGGGCCGATTGCTTCCAAAATCGATATCTGGGGGTCCCTGAGCTCCCTTATCATGAATCCGTTGTCAGAATTGAAAAAAATGGCCGACATTTTGAACTTTTTAGTTACTGTTCTATCAGAGATCTAAGGTACCTTCAAATATCGATTTTACACTATTAATTTTTCTACGTAATGGCATTTTCTTTCATTTAATTGTAAAGTATTGTGACAACCCTTGGTACTGTGATCAGTGACTCGTGAAATCGGCGATGACGCGATTATTATAGGCGTTGAACGACTGTATGGATTCTTAGACTGTGCCAGAACTGTGGAGGTAGCTAAGCAGTGTGCGAGGAACATTAATCAATAGGATAGTAAAAGAAGTTTCTTTTCCTAGCCTAGCTCAGTGTAGCTTTAGTGAAAAAGCCCTTAGAAGAGAGAGGTTTTTGTATGTATATGTCACGGCTAAAGGTGGGGTGTGAACATAAACTTAAGATTAGCCAGCTAAAGTTGTTTGCGTAAAGTCCTAATACAAGTTGATATTTGAGGTTTAACCATACACAACAAGATCTACCCAACACTGACTGGGTAATGTTTTTTGGCTGGTGAGCGAGCGAAGTGAGCAATGTTAGGTTTTTAGGTTTGATTGATTTCACTGTCGAAGAGCCTCCGCCCTGGGTGAAGTTTATGTATCAGGGAGGCATACAAGGGATGTGTGTAAGGCAGTATGGCGGTGTACACCCCACTTGCCTGCTGACTCGTACGTAGCGCACTGCTTATACTTGCAAAAGAGTCAGCTACATGTTCAGCGTTGATAGAAAGAGATTTTACAGCTTGGATACGCATCCTTGCACATCTCTAGTGGATAGGCAGATTTAGGTGGACATTACAGGCTTGGAGTGCACATAACCGGGCTGCCATTAAATCCAAAAATAGGTCTGGTCAGGTTTGACTGATTACACAGTCGAACTCCCCCTATGGCAGCCCGGTAAGTACTCTTTATTGTACTGTGCGGGTTATGTGCAAAACAACCCATTACAGAAAAGACGTTATTATAAAATGTTATTTATTTATGTAAACACACTTACCACCACTTTTCATCCTCCGGTAAATTGACAAAAAGCTTTCTTGCGAGCAACATATTGTTATCTCACATTTTGATTGAGCCCTATCTCAAATTGCCGACCACAAAAATTACTCAGTAGCAAAACGGAGGAGGAATGAGGATAAACCTCAACAGGTAGGTTACCTCCTACGTTTATTAAAAGAAGAAGAGAAAATAACGTTTATTAACTGAAGAAGAGAAAATATCACATTCAACAGAAATTCACTTAAATAAAACACACTGAAATCCGAACAAAGCTCATTTAATCAATCACTTGAAGTTGAATCCGAAAAGAAAATATTGCGAAAATACATTGACTATACTACGAAAATATCACACAACGAAAACATAAAAAACCAGCCAAGTGTGAGTCGAACTACAACTCCGAGGGCTCCGTACTACCACACCTCCACACACACACACACACACAACCACATAGTCGATTACCTATTCACTTAACAAACAAAAGACATCAACGCGAGGTACAAATATATGCTTTTTATGTCTTACAATTCGGACCAATGAGTATTGAAATCACTACTTACTCTACTCCTTACATAAGACCTTACATAGACATACATAAAAATAAATTCAAACGTTACAGTAACATTCTTGTAAAATGTATTCAAAAATCGCAAAAAAATATTTAATAACAAATACATTAAATCAAAGAAGAACAAATGTAAAGCTACTTGGGATGTAATTACTTCTACTGTAAATAGGAATATATATAGCTCTGACATTAATTCTATTCAATACAATAACATGACATATATTAACCCTCAGGACATTTGTAATATTTTAATGATTATTTTTTAAAGACTAATAAACAAAATTCGAATCCTACTTGTGACACTTTGATAAGTAATAACCCTTCCACTATTTTTCTAAGACCTATTGACGAAAAAGAAACACTAAAATTAATTATGTTCATGAACAACACATAGAATTCCAATTTTCATAAATATTTTTTTTATCATTTTCTGAGATATGGACGGCCGAATATCTTTATGACTGACTGAGTCATAGTTCTCTTGGTAAACACTTTATTTCTAATACCATGTGGTAAGTTATCTCGGGAAGTAGGTGTATGTTGGATATACTTAAAACTGTTTTGAAAATTTAAGCAACTAATTAACTAAACAGTAATTATGTCACGGTTTCTAAAAAGAAACGGTTTCTGAAAAGAATTCGTGACGTAAGTACTGACTGACTGATCTATCAACGCACAGCTCAAACCAAAATGTGCTAAAATCACAAATGAGATACTAGTTGCTAAAATTTTCAAAACAGTTTTAAGTATATCCAACATACACATACTATATAGAATATATATATAGAATATATATATATATATATAGATATCCCCCTGGGCACTTAGTTGATCAGACGTGCCATATAGTTAGTTATTATTGGCTCCGTTTGCACTTGTTGATCCGATCCTACTTTCTTGATCCAAAGCGAGATTTCCGTACGTATGTGGTACCGCTCGGAGCCACAAAAGTGGCCCCAAAAAATAATAATAATTAAGCCATCATATACAAATCCACCTTTTAGGCATTCGGGCACTTGTTGATCCGATTCAAATGAGCCAATCACAGCGAAGGACTGCCCTGATTGGCCCGTTACTTTTCTCGATGGATTGGTTCTATTTCAGCAGGAATATAGAATATTTTTAATATTTTGATAAATGAAACTTCAAATCAATCACATCAACGAGTTCGATTCCCGGCGGGATCAACTTTGTAACACTCGGTTTGGTTGGTGGTGGGGAATTTTTATAGCCCGCCTGGCTAGCTACCACCATCTCATCTAAGTCTTGCCGCCAGACATCGGGGTCGCGGGTTCGATTCCTAGCGGGGTCAACTTTGTAAGAATCGGTTTGGTAGGTGGTGGGGCCTTTTTATAGCCCGCCTGGCTAGCTACCACCATCTTATCTAAGTCTTGCCGCCAAACATCGAGGTCGCGGGTTCGATTCCCGGCGGGGTCAACTTTGTAAGACTAGGTTTGGTTGGTGGTGGGGCATTTTTATAGCCCGCCTGGCTAGCTACCACCATCTAATCTAAGTCTTGCCGCCAGACATCGGGATCGCGGGTTCGATTCCTGGCGGAGTCAACTTTGTAAGACTCAGTTAGGTTGGTGGTGGGGCATTTTTATAGCCCGCCTGGCTAGCTACCACCATCTTATCTGAGTCATGCCGCCAAACATCGGGGTCGCGGGTTCGATTCCCGGCGGGGTCAACTTTGTAAGACTAGGTTTGGTTGGTGGTGGGGACTTTTTACAGCCCGCCTGGCTAGCTACTACCATCTTATCTAAGTCTTGCCGCCAATCATCGAGGTCGCGGGTTCGATTCCTGGCGGAGTCAACTTTGTAAGACTCGGTTTGGTTGGTGGTGGGGAACTTTTATAGCTCGCCTGGCTAGCTACCACCATCTTATCTAAGTCATGCCGCCAAACATCGAGGCCGCGGGTTCGATTCCCGGCGGGCTCAACTTTGTTAGACTTGGTTTGGTTGGTGGTGGGGCATTTTCATAGCCCGCATGGCTTGCTACCACCATCTTATCTAAATCTTGCCGCCAAACATCGAGGTAGCGGGTTCGATTCCTGGTGGGGTCAATTTTGTAAGACTCAGTTTGGTTGGTGGTGGGGCATTTTTATAGCCCGCCTGGCTAGCTACCACCATCTTATCTAAGTCATACCGCCAAACATCGAGCCCAGGGTTCGATTCCCGGCGGGGTCAACTTTGTAAGACTCGGTTTGGTTGGTGGTACTTAGATAAGATGGTAGTAGCTAGCCAGGCGGACTATAAAAAGTCCCCACCTCCTACCAAACCGATTCTTACAAAGTTGACCCCACCGGGAATCGAACCCGCGACCTCGATGTTTGGCGGCAAGACTTAGATAGCCCTCATAGCAGTTTTGCATCTATCCATCGCGAGAAAAGCGTATGAATCCAACGGTGTAACTGGACTCATAGGCCTACGTGTGAACGACATAGGATTTTCCAATTGTCCTGTCCTATTGTCTTAGTGGCCTGGCGACTGGATTCATAGGCCTACGTGTGAACGACATAGGATTTTCCAATTGTCCTGTCCTATAGTCTTTGTGGCCTGGCGACTGGATTCATAGGCCTACGTGTGAACGACATAGGATTTTCCAATTGTCCTGTCCCATTGTCTTAGTGTCCTGGCTTACTGGATTGTCTCGGCTATTGTCCCCGTGTGACAGTAAGCGTCGGTGGCTCAAACGGTAACGACTCAGTTCCCCTAACCAGAGGTGCCGGGTTGAAATCCGGAGGGCCAATGTACCAATGAGTTTTTCGAAACTTACGTACATATACTCACCGATTGCTTTAACGGTGAAGGAAAAAATCGTGAGGAAACCTGCACACATCTGCGAAGAAACTCGAAGGTTGTGTGTGAAGTCGACCAACCCGCACTGGGCCCGCGTGGTCGACTAAGGCCCGATCGCCCTAATTAAGGGTAGGCTCGAGCTCCTCGGTGGGGACGTATATGAGCTGATGTGATTGTCCCCGTGTAAAAGGAGCATTAAACTGGGTTCCAGCCCCGCACCGACCACAATCTGGCTAAAGATGATCTATTATTACTACACTAGCCACAGAATGGCACTATTTATCCGGCATAAGGTACGTTTCCCCGCACTTGAGTTCCATCGAAAATATTATTGAGATAGGTCTTGTGGCGAACCCTGGGGGTGGTATTATATTGGTTGTATTATAATGAATGAAAGTCCGTCACCGGAGTCACGCGTCAAATAATATTTTATTCACACTGAAACAATCATAAATGATCTGAATGATAACACAGATGCGTAGGGAAACCGCAGCAGACGGATAATGACTGTGACTAACGAACAAAAAGGCCTCGCGCCCAAATTCGGGGGGCAAAAACCCTATCAATAAAACGGAAAACAAAATACCCTTTCAATGATTTGGTAAACGCTTAGCCTATCATAAAGTTAGGGTAACCCTAGAGAGATACGGTAAGCCATTCACTGAATAAGCTTTTTACAGGATAACATAGACCTGAAGGTAGCCTATCGAAAGGATAACCAGTTAAAGGGGTTTTAAAAATTAGTCCCTGGTGTAGTGTAGTGTAGGGTAGGGTAGGGTAGTTTAGGGTAGGGTAGTGTAGTGTAGGGTAGTGCAGTATAGGGTAGTGTAGGGTAGGGTAGGGTAGTGTAGGGTAGGGTAGGGTAGGGTAGTGTAGGGTAGGGTAGAGTAGTGTAGTTTAGGGTAGGAAAGTATAGGGTAGGGTAGTGTAGGGTAGGGTAGTGTAGTGTAGGGTAGTGTAGTGTAGGGTAGTGTAGTGTAGTGTATGTAGGGTAGGGTAGGGTAATGTAGGGTAGGGTAGGGTAGTGTAGGGTAGGGTAGTGTAGTGTAGGGTAGAGTAGTGTAGGGTAGGGTAGGGTAGGGTAGTGTAGTGTAGGGTAGGGCAGTGTAATGTAATGTAAGGCGGTACGTAGTTCGCCAGGACAGCTAGTATGGAGATAAATTTAAAAAGTAGCTTAAGAATCACCATCATACCAGTCATAATTTTAAAAACCAAAAAACATTTTTTAACGTAATTATAGCTGGGAATAAATTTTTAAAATTTTGTTAAAAGAAACGTCAAATCGATCACACAAATAAAGATTTTTATTATTATTTGAATTTATAAAATTTAAGCTACTCTGCTTACTTCGCACGAGGCGAAGTGGCAGGAGCATCTCCAGCAGAAGCACAGTCGGCTGGAGTTCAGTGCGACGGGGAGAGAAAGCGTCGAACTATCCGGGCATTGTCGAGGAGGACTGCTTTTTGCATTGCTGCAATTATTGGTCTGCCTCGGAGATCCAGCCGCCTTAGGTAACGTTCAAGGTCGGCTGAAATTAGTCCGTTCACGGACAGGACTACAGGGATGATTTCAGTGGATTCCACTCGCCACATATCAGTAACCTCGTGCGCCAGGTCCAGGTACTTGGTCCTTTTATCGGCATCAGCCTGCACGAGGTTTTCGTCATATGGGATAGTGATATCAACCAAAAACACCCTTGACTGCGCCCGATCCATCAACACGATATCAGGCTTATTCGAAGGAATAGTCCTGTCCGTGATGATGGGTCGGTCCCAGTAGAGCTTGGCGCGGTCGTTTTCGAGAACCGGCTCCGGCGTGTACTTGTAATACGGCAACTGCCGAGATATGAGGCCATACTTTAGAGCGATCTCTTGGTGTAGGGTCCTGGCTGCTTGGTTGTGCCTGTGCAAATACTCAGTGTTGGCAAGCATGGATAAACCGGAGGTTATATGACGCAGGGTCTCCCCTGGTTGACGGCACAACCGACAAACGTCCAAGGTGCCGTCTTTTATTATGAACCTCCTATAGTTGTTCGTCTTGACCACCTGATCCTGTATTGCACGGACAAAACCCTCGGTCTCCGCAAAAAGGTCTCCGAAGCGCAGCCAGTGCACGGAGGCCTTCTGATCTACGAAGGATCCACAAAGGGCCTTGAAGAACCTACCGTGCAGCTCTTTGTCTTTCCAGATGGCCTCTCGCTCAGCAGTGCCTAGTACAGCCGGCGCCTGCCAGTTCTCTTGGGCCATGGATAGAGGGGTTAGTCCTTTATCACAGGCTATGACAACTCTATTTAAGTCACTATTGACTTTCGTCAGGAAATAACTTCGTAGGCTGCATATCTCGCGGTTGTGCATTTGTTTGGCACTTAAAAGGCCACGACCGCCACTCTTCCGTAGGATATACAGCCTCATCACTGACTACCTCAGGTGATGCATCCTATGGAGTGTCATAGTAGTGCGGACTTTTCGATCCAGGGCGTCCAGTTCGGTCTGTGACCATCTGAGTATGCCGAAGGTGTACAAAAGAACAGTCATGACCCAGGCGTTGAATGCTCGTATCCTGTTAACGCCCGACAAATAGCTCTCAAGGACTTTTGTCAGGCGTTCCCAAAACACGTCACAAATCGCCTGTTTCACCCCTGCCTCGTGAACACCAATACTCTGCGACATACCCAGATACCGGTTTGTATCAGTTTTAGAGAGGGTGCGGATGTTCCTGGAGTCGATTTCGACTACATCTGAATGTACCACCCTACCCCTGTCTACATGAAGGATCGCGCACTTATCCACTCCTAGCTCATCATCGGCACTAATGGCCACGGGGTTCATAGGTTCGATGCGAGCACACGCCTCCTCCACCTCAGCCGTCCATTGCCCCTCGTTGTGTTGCACAGGCCGGGACCACAGGTTACGCCAAAAGGCTACAATACCCGTATGATCCGGTCTCTCGCCTGTGTCCAACACAGCAGGTCGGTCCAGTGACCTGTAGAACTTCTTCTGATCACTCATAAAGAGGCGATTCTGGCGAAACCGGTCTACCCACTCCGAGTATCGCCGAATACGGTTTGCCCATGCAGCAATCCGTTGCTTCAGGTCGTCGATGCGCTCTGTCACTAACCGCAAAGCATTACGTCCTGCGGGATCAAAATCCGACCCCGCAAAAGCGAGCCTGACAAAGCGCATCACTCGGGGCCTACTGTTGCCCGACCTGAAAGCTATCAGTTTGCCAATGAGGACTCTAGCCTCAGCAATACGACGTTCAATCCTTTTCTGCCATGCCGATTTTTCCCGCGGACGGGATGTGCGAGCCGGTTCTGGCAATTTGGCACCGATAAAACGGCAGACTGCCATTGCAGCGCCAAAGAGGATTGAGTTCGTATCACTGAGGTCGCTGCTGTTCGCCAGATATTCTGACAGCATGCGGTTTACGGCCTCAATGACATCCCGATTTCGGACGCTAAGGGGCAACCGTGAAAGCCGCGGCCTCTCCTCGGGAGGCATAATACGGAATTCCTGAATCGCCTCCTCTAGGGTACTCCTGATTCGCTCTAATTCCTGGGAAACCGTTTCCGTCTCATGATCCTCGCCAAGTAATGGTTGTGGTGGTTGGGCTGAAATCGGCGCGAGCCATTTAATGAGGATCTTGATGCGGGAACGACCTCGCGGCGTAGTCCTTCGAGTTCGGTCACGCTAAAGATGTTCGAGCGCAATATGTACCGAACTCGATCCGCTAGGTCTTGCTCCGAGACAGATAATGCAGGCTCTAACCGCAAGAACTCTTGGTGCAGCCTCGCTCGGTAGCCCGTTTGACGAGTTTCTCCCCCCGTCGCACCGTAGTACGCACGCATGAGATTCGTATTTTGAGACCTAGTCCATCTCATGCGGCGTACTCCACCAGCGGCGGGCGCCGAATGCTGAGCCTGTGAAGACTCTGCCGGCGCCAAGCGCACTGGTGGTGATGATGGAAGTAACCAGCCAGATGTTCGGGCCGGTCGTGGTGCGCTAACTCGCATTCTGCCGCGCCTGGCATTAGCGGGACCAGGCGGGCCCCGGCGGCCCCAGGGCAGCGACCCTATACATTCTTCATTATTATAACTTTCCATCATCAATATACGAATGACCGTTACGGACCCCAATATTTTTGTACCCGGGGTCAACTAGGAGCTCAGCACTTTCAACACTGAGTCCAAGGGGTACTGACTGACTGCACTGATTAAGTAGCTACACTTTCACTACAGCTACTTCCTTAGTGGCGATGGGGTCGTCATTATTATTATTATTATTGTCAACCAACATCAATATGTGGAGATTCTGAGCGGTGGCGCCATCCTTCGTTAAAATCCATAACTCGGAAAATATATTAATTTATATTTAAAATCCTCCATCATATCAGCCACAAATCGTCCACTGCTGGACAAAGGCCTCCCCCAAGGATTTCCACGACAACCGGTCCTGCGCTGCCCGCATCCATCGGCTTCCCGCGACCTTCACCAGGTCATCGGTCCACCGCGTGGGAGGCCTGCCTACGCTACGTTTTCCGGTGCGTGGTCGCCACTCGAGAACTTTACTGTTCCATCGGCCATCTGTTCTACGAGCTATGTGCCCTGCCCACTGCCACTTCAGTTTAGCGATTCTGTGAGCTATGTCGGTTACTTTAGTTCTCCTGCGGATCTCCTCGTTTCTGATTCGAGCACGCTCCATTGCCCTTTGGGTGACCTTGAGCCTTCTTATGAGGCCCATAGTAAGCGACCATGTCTCAGTTCCGTAAGTCACCACTGGCAACACACACTGGTCAAAGACCTTAGTCTTGAGACACTGCGGTATTTGGGACGTGAAGATATTGCGGAGCTTCCCGAACGCTGCCCAGCCGAGTTGGATTCGTCGATTGATCTCTTTCTTGAAGTTGGAACTACCTAGCTGGACTATTTGTCCCAGGTATACATATTCGTCAACAACTTCCAGTGTAGAGTCTCCAACCTTTAGAGGAGTGGGTGCGACACGGACATTTAACATTATTTTCGTCTTGTCCATGTTCATTTTAAGACCCACTTGTTGAGAGACCTTACTGAGGCCATCGAGCATTGTGCTTAGGTCTTCCATAGTCTCAGCCATGACCACGATATCGTCAGCGAATCGGAGGTGGGATATGTACTCGCCGTTGATATTGATGTCGAGTCCACCCCAGTCCAGAAGCTTCAAAACATCTTCCAGGGCGGTGGTGAACAGTTTCAGAGATATAACGTCTTCCTGTCTCACCCCTCGCTGCAACTGGATAGGTTTCGAGTTGTGATCCTGGAGGCGAACCGACATGGTGGGGTTTTACTACAAACACTTCAACACCTCGATGTATCGATGGTCAATTTGGCACTGCTGGAGAGACTGTAGCACAGCCCAGGTTTCGACTGAATCAAAGGCCTTCTCATAGTCCACAAACGCCAAGCATAGTGGCTGATTGTACTCTTCGGTCTTCTGTATAGTCTGCCGCAGCGTATGTATGTGGTCTATGGTACTAAAGCCTTTTCGGAAATCGGCTTGTTCGGAAGGCTGGAAGTCGTCAAACCTGCGAACGAGACGATTCGTAATGACTCTCGAAAACAGCTTGTAGACATGGCTCAGAAGTGAGATGGGTCTGTAGTTCTTCAGCAGGGTGTTGTCACCCTTTTTGAAGAAAAGCACGACCACACTTCTGTGCTATGCCTTAGGCGTTTGTCCCTCGAGTATAAAGGAATTACATAACTTCTGAAGAGCTTTTAGTACCGGTGATCCACCTGCTTTCAGAAGTTCAGCCGTAATTCCATCATCACCCGGTGCCTTGTTGTTCTTGAGCTGTTTGAGAGCCATTCTAATCTCGTACAGGCTGACGTCCGGGATATCTTCGGTATAGTGTCGGGTTAGTCTGGCTCTTGGGTCTTCAGCCAGATCGCTGACAGGCAAACGTGTGGTCTCTTGTACAATTGTCCATAGAACTTCTCAACTTCTTCCAGCAACTCAGTCTTAGACGATATGGTCCTGCCGTCCTCAATCTTCAGCTTGGTCAGTTGGCTTTGTCCAACAGACAGATCTTTCGCGAACACTTTTGAGCCTTTGTTGTGCTCAATCGCCTCTTTAATACAATTTGTATTATATTGGCGTAAATCGTGAGTTAGGGACTTAGAGATCTGCCTGTTTAGTTGCCGATACTGAGTAGCGTCTTCAGAGGACTGCAAAACCAATCTGCGTCTTTCTTCCATGAGGTTGCTGGTGAAGTTGGAGATTTTTTTGGTTCTGTTTGAACGGCGAGTTTTAAAAATCTTAGACCCGACCGTTTGAACAATTTCCACGAACCTGTCATTATAATCGGCCAAATTCTCGCAGTCTCCTAGGCATTCGAAACGATTGTGCAACTCGAGCTGAAAGCTCTCGGGGTTTTGGAGCTGGATGGGCGCTGGTCGGAGCGTAGACTTCATCAGTCGACATCTTTCTAGCTTGGTCTTTAGATTCAATGTGCCTCTGACCATCCGGTGATCGCGTCCTGTTTTGACTGAATTGATCACGGAGACATCATTGAATGTTTGCCTCCTTGTCGACAAGATGAAGTCTATCTCGTTTTTTGTTACGCCATTGGGATGCAACCATGTCCACTTCCGCTGTTTTGACTTTTTAAAGAAGGAGTTCATCATAAAGAGGCTCTCCTTCTCCATTAAGTCGGCCAAAAGTCGCTCAATATTTAAAATAATATTCCATGGTCAAATATAGTGTAAAAAAAGCAAGCACTCCTCCCCCTCCTGCCCCTTTATCCCCCCGTATGAAACATGGATCTAAAAATTACCAAGCTTTGCGAATATAAAATCTATTGGAGCAACATAGTCATTAAAATCTTAAAGGTAACTTAAAATAACCGTCATATATTGAATATATTATTATATAAAATGGAGCCACATTTGTACTAATTCTGAAAAGTCGCGGAGCCACAAAGTAATTACGAGTACGCGAAAAATTTCCGTTAGGGATCAACTTAGACTCGGGAATTGAATCTTCAAAATATTGAGTTTTAAGTTTTGTGACCGAATATGTTTGGCAACCTCGCCTACGAGATTGAGACGTTGCCGCTCCGACTTAGAAATATTCAACCAGAGCCAAGAAATTACGGTTTAAAGGTGGAGTAAGAAATGTTCGGGGCTACGGTTGGATCAGCTATGTGCCCAAAGTAGCGTTTATATATATATATATATATATATATAGATTTTCAAGGGACTCAGAAACTTTATATTTGGTATCGAGGTAGTAAAATTTATAAATATACTCATCAAAATATATAAGTAGACCACTTCGAGGTAACTTATAAACCTGAAATCTGGCATCGAGATAAGATAAGTATTAAGCGTGTACAAAGAATACATTCGGGTTCCTTACCATTTAGCAATTTTTTTTAAACTACTTCCAGGTGACATAGAATCTTGTTTGGCATTTTGGTACTTTATTAGGTGTATACAAAGGAATGATTCTCGAAAAACCTCAAAACTTTGAGGTACACGCTTTTAATAATGCATTGTCACGCGATATACATATGCACGCAAAATTTCAGCTAAATCGAAAATCGGGAAGTGGGTCAAATTTAGCTTGCAAGATTTCATCCGAACAAATATACATACATTGCAAGTTAAATAAAAGCTTTTAAAAAGGATAACTGGCCAAGTGCGAGTTGAACTCGCGATATAATGGTTCCGTACTATACCACAGATTACTAAATAGTTACTTCGTAACAGATACATCACTCCCATACAAAAGCGTAAATACCTACGCTATAATAGCCAACTAAATCTTAATAATAATACCAGCTGTTTGCAGCGAGAAGAAATGTACCATAACTATTAAATCTTTTGGTAGTTTGTTACAAACTGTGATGGCCATTGAGTAACAATTTTTCAAATAGCGTGAAGTTTTTGGAGCAAATTCATGTACAAGTCTTTTTTGATTTCTGGTGTTTCTCGGAAACATAATATGTTTAGCTGTCATAAGGAGGTCAGGATGATCTCTTGCAAATTTAGATATTTCAAAGATGTAAAGACATTGAAGGGGGAGGATCTTTGGCTTCTTAAATAATGGTTTATTATTTTATTTCTTGAATAATGGATAATTCCCATTTATCGGGTGCATGCAAGCAAAGCCACTAACAACAGCTTTTTTTAAATGAGCTAATTAAGCCATTTTATTTGTTTCTATGTTTGTTTATATACTATTTATTGTACAAAATAAAATAGCTAACCCAGTCATTTGATACTCAACCCGGCATATTTTTTGTTTGTTCATGGCTTCTGTCCCTTCTAAAGGTTAGAAACTCTACACTGGAAGTTGTTGACGAATATGTTTTCCTGGGACAAACAGTCCAGCCATATAGGTAGGTCCAACTTCAAGAAAGAGATCAATCGACGAATCCAACTCGGCTGGGCAGCGTTCGGGACGCTTCGCAATATCTTCACGCACCAAATACCGCAGTGTCTCAAAACAAAGGTCTTTGACCATTGTGTGTTGCCAGTGATGACATACGGAACTGAGACATGGTCGCTTACAATGGGCCTCATAAGAAGGCTCAAGGTCAACGCGATCGAATCAGAAATGAGGAGATCCACAGGAGAACCACAGTAACCGACATAGCTCACAGAATGCTAAACTGAAGTGGCAGTGGGCAGGGCATATAGCTTGTAGAACAGATAGCCGTTAGGGTAGTACAATTCTTGAGTGGCGACCGCGCACCGGAAAAGATGGTGTAGGCAGGCCTCTCACGCGGTGGACTGACGATCTGGTGAAAGCCGCGGGAAACCGCGCAGGTCCGGCCGTCGTGGAAATCCTTGGGGAGGCCTTTGTCGGGCAGTGGACGTTTTTCGGCTAATATAATGATGATGATTTTTAAACGACTTCAAAAAAAGAGTTTCTCAATTCGACCGTATATATATATATATATATATATATATATATATATATATATATATATATATATATATATATATATATATATGTCGGAGGGTCATTGAAAACGCGACCAATACCAGCTCGAGATAAGTTTACATAGTTACACTTTGTTTGGATCAAACGTCAGGTATTAGTACCTGGGTGAAACCGGTGGTGGCGTGACGATCGCTTGCACTCGTGAGACGATCGTTTGTGGTAGCAAAGATGATGTATTAACGGAAGGCTGTTTGTGCTGCCACACTGAGTTGAGAATTTATGAGATCTGTGGAGAAGCCAGATTAGCTGGACGTCAGTCTCGGAGCAGACACTTTTTGACGGAGCGTCGAGCAGAACACATGCAGTGGTGATCTGTGAGAAAAATGGACGTGTCACGCCATCGCTGTGATCACCGCGTTTGCATCCATTGTTATCCAAGGCATCCTGTACAATTTCGATTACCAAATGATCAAGACTATTGAAGAAGGACCTCTGTGATATAGCTGCATTGTTATTTCGACACCTACAACCGAAATAGTTAAGGAGTGAACCACGAGGCCATCCATAACCTAACCATCACCCTCTCCGTTGACATCAGAAGTTGGATAGTTCCCTGCGCTCGCAACAAGTGGACAACGACGGGAAAATGTGAAAATTGATGATGGAGCAGCGAAATAAAAACCACTGGCAACAATTCTTCGTGCTACAGAACCAGAACATGCTGCGATTGATTGAGGTTATGCAAGCACCATCGACTACATCTGCTGCAATCATATTGCCAGCATTCAACCGGAATATACCGGAAGCTAATCCACGTGCACGGCGCTCAACTGTCGATATCTCCCTTACGGAACGACCATTGGAATGAGGTGACAGCGTGGGCTGTGCTGGCAGCAGCGGAGATCCACGCAAGCGGCGCGTGCAGCTTCAGCGAAGTGCGTGATGTACGCGGAGCTACGAAAATCCGGTGAGTCGTACCCCTTTTGTTTTGATAGTGGAAGTAGTACGTACGTGGTACTAGTACTATTACCTAATCTGTGGTGGTACTGAGTGTTCACTCGTTAAAGAAAGTTTCGTGTATAGACTTTCGGGAGTGTGTTCAATACTAACGCACTATTGACTTTTGTAGGCAACTCTTAAGTTTACTGTACAGAACAAATATCGAGTGAGGGTAATATTGACGGGCATTGTTCAGAATGGTCATATCTTGTTATGCCAGACGAGTACGAACGATATTATGATCGATTCAGATATTTTAAATCTATGATTGACGGTATTCTTAAACGGGTCTGTCAATAACAAAACAGCTTTACTGTCGGTAAGGATGCGAATAGAGTAGTTAGTCCCTTACCCTTCTAGTAGTGATTGCATTAGCAGCTAAAATGATGCCTAGTGGAAAGTACTCTTTCACATGCTTTCGGATTTTTACTTGTGACACAACGTCGTGATTGAACGGAAGATTTTGAACGAGGACTCATTGTAAATATGACGATTCATTTAGCTAACTAGAGTTTCGGTTAAACAAACTTAAACCAGAATTGAAAGTATTGAAACCCCTTTAAGCTTTCATAATATTGAGACTGACATCTTTACATGGAGTGAAAAAGCCTTATTAGATTTCGTAGTATTGGGACTGATATTGTCATTGAGCATAGGCCAAAGTTGTTGCCTATTTTTAGTAGCTTTCGTGATGAATTTGTCGAGGGCATCCTTAATGCCCCGCTATCGTATAGACCCTATGTAGGTATATGAGTTTCGGGGACCCCAATAAAATAGTTTGTTTACCAATTGTAAAAAAAAGAGAATAATAACAGGGTAGTATGCGGAGTGCAGTGGTGGACGTCTTACGGCTGATGTGATGATGATACAGGATTCATGGGCTGGAGGCTGCGAATGTCGTAAGCCCCGAAGCTTTCCCTTTTTGACGGCCTTATCATGCTGGTAAAGAAAAAGGTTAGCATAGAACGCAAGTGTTGATAACCGTGAAAAAAAAAAATGACAACATGCCTGAACGGAAATTGTTTCCTCTGATAGATTAGCACATCGATTGACTTCATATGTGGTCACTATTTCACCACGTCAGGCATAGCTAGTGGTTACATCAGGTGCATTCTTTACCTATTAAATCGAAATGACTGATTTTTTTAACCTCTGTTCAAATACGTCCACGTGTCATTCGATCTACGTAATGCCCCCTTGTATTTGAACTTACGTTCATAAACGCTTTAGGCGCGTGGCAACGGTCAGGTGAATCTTAGTACGTTTAAACGTTGGTACTCTTAGTTAAGTGTCCTTTAAAATATGCTCACTTCCTTAGAGTATAGTAATGAGATTTCAATGTTACAAGTCCTTCCATGATGATCATTTGGCAGCAACCAAACTGTTGGGTTAACCGAGTTACGAGGTACAGCCTCCTGGAGTTGCTTCTAGGTACGAGTAAAGTAGCCTAACCTCTAAATGTCATGTTTGTCGATTACACACACAGGCTGTAATTTTATCTAAGTGAAGCACGACAACATACTAGTGATAATACGGAGAGTAACGCATCCTATTACAGGAGTTGTTAATCAGCTTGCTGCTGATGTGATAATAGACATGGGCCTCCCCCATGTTGGAGCGGTTTTACCAATTGTAAAAAAAAAATAAACGCTACACTTGGCGGTTAGTTTGGCGGTACAGTATAGGCGTGATGGACGGTGCTGCTCATCCTCAGTTTTTTTTGGTCACTTAGTCACTTCTAGTGGAGCCCTTGGGAAGAGATGGGTGGTGTATTGCTCTGAGGCAGCGCCACTGGCTGATTTCTAGACAAAAGCTTAGTTTCACAAGTTACCTAACTTTGTGTTGTTACAAATGGAGAAGCGTTACCTACCACTTTAGATATCAAATACCGTCAGTTATTGAGGACAGACTACGTTAAATGCCCGATAGTGACAGTATATTTGACTTGGACAGAATTGATGATGGGAAACTGAACCTCGACCATCTACTAGTGCAGAGTAAGGACTTTTGTACTTGACCGTGATTTTAACGTTCACTAGTTTGTATTTTGAACCTTAGACGTAAACATTTTTTCGCAACTGGATGCCAATAGCCTCAGCCATTCGTAGACGTAGGCGTAAAACACCGAGTTATTTTCTCGTTGCTGTGCGGCCACAACTGTGTGTGGCGTGCGTTTGGCTCGCAGGCGTATCACCGGGGAGGTGATGTTGGCAATGACCAGAAAGAGGTGATGTTTGAGATCGCCGCATGGAAGCGATAGTGTGGTTGGACACCGGAGGGAGGTGGTCCAAGAGTCGCCAGGTAGGGTGACTGTGTTTTTGGGCGGACACCTGAGAGGTTGTCTGAGAGTCGCCAGGTCGAGTGACTGTGTGTTTGGGCGGGCACCGGATGGAGGTGTCTGAGAGTCGCCAGGTTGGGTGACTGTTGTTTGTTTGGGCACCGGATGGAGGTGGCCCAGAGTTGCCAAGATGGGTGACTGTTGTGGTGATACAAAATAAGGAGCGTAACCAAACCAAGTTAGATCCCAAATACCGAGGGCCGTTCAGGGTCGTAGAGGTCTTAGAAGGTGACAGATACAAATTACAAGCTTTGAATTTGAGACGAAGTTACAAGTATGCCCATGACCGTTTACGTAGTATGTCCAAAGGTTATTTGCCTCCGGATGTTGACGATGAATCTGGTGCAGAGGCGTCTACCTTTCAATGTTAATTGTATTGACAGATCGTAACTCAATCAATTGTGTACAGTTGTAATTTTTTTCTTTATCGTTTATTTTTGTGTGTAGTACTGAAGTATTCCAACATGTTTCAGCGGTAAATGAAGAGTGCTGAATGGCGCTATATGTTTGCATGAATTGGCTGCTGCTTGTTTTGTCAGACTCGTTCTGTCATGATGTGTAGCAGGTACATTCGTGTTTTTGTAAAAAAGAAGTATCCCGTTTGCCGGCTAAAACTGTTGATGGTATTCCGTCGCCTGTACTGGCGATGATGGTATTCCGTCGCCTGTATTGGTGATGATGGTGTTCCATTGCCTGTATTGGTGATGATGGTGTTCCATTGCCTAGATTGGTGATGATGGTATTCCGTCGCCTGTATTGGTGATGATGGTGTTCCATTGCCTGTATTGGTGATGATGGTGTTCCATTGCCTGGACTGGTGATGATGGTGTTCCACTGCCTAGATTGGTGGTGATGGTGTTCCGTCACCTGGACTGGTGATGATGACTGATTGGTATTCCGACGCTTGGCGTTAGTGATGATGATTCTTTGTGGTGTCCCGCCACCCGGATGTGGTGATGTTTAGTTCCGGTGTTCCGTCGCTTGTGATTTGCGATGATGATTATGTTCCGTTCTATGTGCCCCTAAAAGTTGTAAATGGTTGTAAGGTTTCAAGCCTTGCAGCTGTGATTTACCTTGGAGACCTAAACTGATTTGAGATTGTTTGAGTTACGATGCTAATGCTGAGGTTCATTTAGTTTACGAGAGTGAAATTATTTTGGTTTTTTTGAGGCTGTTAAAATGTGTTGTCACCATGATTGTAGTCTCGAATTAAAGCTTCACATTATTAGCGTTGCTTTTATTCCTTGAGCTGTGGACCTTCCTAATGAAGGTCAGGATTGGCCGAACGAAATGGAATCTACTGGCTACCCTTTTCTTTTTCAGGTTAGTCACCCGAGGACGTGTGACTCGCAGGATGGCCGTGTCGGAGGGTCATTGAAAACGCGACCAATACCAGCTCGAGATAAGTTTACATAGTTACACTTTGTTTGGATCAAACGTCAGGTATTAGTACCTGGGTGAAACCGGTGGTGGCGTGACGATCGCTTGTACTCGTGAGACGATCGTTTGTGGTAGCAAAGATGATGTATTAACGGAAGGCTGTTTGTGCTGCCACACTGAGTTGAGAATTTATAAGATCTGTGGAGAAGCCAGATTAGCTGGACGTCAGTCTCGGAGCAGACACTTTTTGACGGAGCGTCGAGCAGAACACATGCAGTGGTGATCTGTGAGAAAAATGGACGTGTCACGCCATCGCTGTGATCACCGCGTTTGCATCCATTGTTATCCAAGGCATCCTGTACAATTTCGATTACCAAATGATCAAGACTATTGAAGAAGGACCTCTGTGATATAGCTGCATTGTTATTTCGACACCTACAACCGAAATAGTTAAGGAGTGAACCACGAGGCCATCCATAACCTAACCATCACCCTCTCCGTTGACATATATATATATATATATATATATATATATAGTATTAAAGACTTTTTAAATTTCTAGATTACTTTATATACTTTACCCTCAATATATATATATATATATATATATTTGCCCTCAATTTCCCTGGGATTCCATCAACAGATCCTGGTTTTCTTATCATGGTAACCACCCTTGGGATATCTTCTTTCCAAC
This sequence comes from Coleophora flavipennella, assembly GCA_947284805.1. NCBI lineage: Eukaryota > Metazoa > Arthropoda > Insecta > Lepidoptera > Coleophoridae > Coleophora > Coleophora flavipennella. The sequence continues at coordinate 6,277,587 of OX369253.1, forward strand.
AAAAAAAGAATCATCAAAATCGGTTATTATATATATACGGTATATATACCTATGCAAAATATTTTAATCTTAATCACAAACATACAAAATAAAGTCAATCTTCATCTAAAGTAATCTAGAAATTTAAAAAGTCTTTAATACTCTAACAGTCTGTGTCATTCAGCCACTCATGTAATTTGATATTGAATTGTTTATTGTTTAGATCCTTAATTTCATGTGGTATTTTGTTATACATGCGAATACACATCGTCAGGCAACTTTTATCATATACAAATGACCTGGGAATTTCTTGAAACACTAGCTTTTCTGGGTCCCTGCGGGATCTGATCCTTCCATCACATGCTCTTTTAAATAGTCCGTTATTTGTCCGTACAAATATACAAATTTCATAAATGTAGAGCAAGGGTAGCGGTAAAACACCAAGTCTATTGAAGAGTGATCTACAAGATACGAAGGGTGGGATTCCATACATAGCGCGAATAAATTTTTTTTGAGCAATAAAGGCTCGATTCATGTCAGTACTATTTCCCCAAGCTATAAGACCATAACGTAAAACTGACTCTACGTATGCACGGTATGTTAATAAAGCCGTTGTCATGTTAGTGCAATTTTTGAACTGTTTGAGAGCATACAGAAATCTATTTATTTTACAGCATACATTATCTATTTGTGGTTTCCAGTTTATATTCTGATCTATAGTTATTCCTAGAAATGTATGTTTATTAACCTCGTTGATTGTATAATTTTCATACTGAATGTCTAAATTGTAATTATATTTATTATTAAAAGACTTATTAAATTGTATATAATTAGTTTTATTCAAGTTAATTTTCAAATTATTAATGTCAAGCCAGTCTATTATTTTTTCTAATGTATTATTAATGTCGTTTTCATGTTCCTCGATTGAAGTACTCTTTTTGTCAGAAGTTACTATAATGGAAATATCATCAGCGTATAAAATGCATTTATGATTAGTTATGTCAGTAATACTATTTACGTATAGTATAAATAAGATTGGTCCCAACACACTTCCCTGAGGAACGCCATATTTATTTGTCTTATATTTAGAGGAGTACTATACTATGTTGTTTTTGCTGTCTGATTTTTTAATAACTACACATTGTTGTCTGTTAACTAGGTATGATGATATCCATTGAAGCGTAGGACCTCTAATCGTTTCTAATTTGGAAAGTAGTATGTCATGCTGAATTCTGTCAAATGCCTTAGAAAGATCAAGGAAAAGCCCTGTAGTCATAAAATTTTTGTTAACATTAGTCAGAATAATTTTAAGTAGAGAGAAAAGAGCTAGTTGGTTGGCTGGCTGGTTGGCTGGCCGGGCGGTTGGTTGGCTGGCTGGTTGGCTGGCCGGGCGGTTGGTTGGCTGGCTGGCTGGCTGGCTGGTTGGCTGGCTGGCCGGGCGGTTGGCCGGGCGGTTAATTGGCTGCCTGGTTGGCTGGCCGGGCGGTTAATTGGCTGCCTGGTTGGCTGGCCGGGCGGTTAATTGGCTGCCTGGTTGGCTGGCCGGGCGGTTAATTGGCTGCCTGGTTGGCTGGCCGGGCGGTCAATTGGCTGCCTGGTTGGCTGGCCGGGCGGTTAATTGGCTGCCTGGTTGGCTGGCCGGGCGGTCAATTGGCTGCCTGATTGGCTGGCCGGGCGGTCAATTGGCTGCCTGGTTGGCTGGCCGGGCGGTCAATTGGCTGCCTGGTTGGCTGGCCGGGCGGTCAATTGGCTGCCTGGTTGGCTGGCCGGGCGGTTAATTAACTGCCTGGTTGGCTGGCCGGGCGGTTAATTGGCTGCCAGGTTGGCTGGCCGGGCGGTTAATTGGCTGCCTGGTTGGCTGGCCAGGCGGTTAATTGGCTGCCTGGTTGGCTGGCCGGGCGGTTAATTGGCTGCCTGGTTGGCTGGCCGGGCGGTTAATTGGCTGCCTGGTTGGCTGGCAAGGCGGTTAATTAGCTGCCTGGTTGGCTGGCCGGGCGGTTAATTGGCTGCCTGGTTGGCTGGCCGGGCGGTTAATTGGCTGGCTGGTTGGCTGGCCGGGCGGTTAATTGGCTGGCTGGTTCGCTGGCCGGGCGGTTAATTGGCTGGCTGGTTGGATGGCCGGGCGGTTAATTGGCTGCCTGTTTGGCTGGACAGGCGGTTAATTGGCTGCCTGGTTGGCTGGCCGGGCGGTTAATTGGCTGCCTGGTTGGCTGGCCGGGCGGTTAATTGGCTGCCTGGTTGGCTGGCCGGGCGGTTAATTGGCTGCCTGGTTGGCTGGCCGGGTGGTTAATTGGCTGCCTGGTTGGCCGGCCGGGCGGTTAATTGGCTGGCTGGTTAGCCGGCCGGGCGGTTAGTTGGCTGCCTGGTTGGCTGGCCGGGCGGTTAATTGGCTGGCTAGTTGGCTGGCCGGGCGGTTAATTGGCTGGCTGGTTGGCTGGCCGGGCGGTTAATTGGCTGGCTGGTTGGCTGGCCGGGCGGTTAATTGGCTGGCTGGTTGGCTGGCCGGGCGGTTAATTGGCTGGCTGGTTAGGTGGCCGGGCGGTTAATTGGCTGGCTGGTTGGCTGGCCGGGCGGTTAATTGGCTGGCTAGTTGGCTGGCCGGGCGGTTAATTGGCTGGCTGGTTGGCTGGCCGGGCGGTTAATTGGCTGGCTGGTTGGCTGGCCGGGCGGTTAATTGGCTGGCTGGTTGGCTGGCCGGGCGGTTAATTGGCTGCCTGTTTGGCTGGCCGGGCGGTTAATTGGCTGCCTGTTTGGCTGGCCGGGCGGTTAATTGGCTGCCTGGTTGGCTGGCTGGGCGGTTAATTGTCTGCCTGGTTGGCTGGCCGGGCGGTTAATTGGCTGGCTGGTTGGCTGGCCGGGCGGTTAATTGGCTGGCTGGTTGGCTGGCCGGGCGGTTAATTGGCTGCCTGGTTGGCTGTCCGGGCGGTTAATTGGCTGCCTGATTGGCTGGCCGGGCGGTTAATTGGCTGCCTGGTCGGCTGGCCGGGCGGTTAATTGGCTGGCTGTCCGGGCGGTTAATTGGCTGGCTTGTTGGCTGGCCGGGCGGTAAATTGGCTGGCTGGTTGGCTGGCTGGGCGGTTAATTGGCTGGCTGGTTGGCAGGCCGGGCGGTTAATTGGCTGGCTGGTTGGCTGGCCGGGCGGTCAATTGGCTGCCTGGTTGGCTGGCCGGGCGGTTAATTGGCTGCCTGGTTGGCTGGCCGGGCGGTTAATTGGCTGCCTGGTTGGCTGGCCGGGCGGTTAATTGGCTGCCTGGTTGGCTGGCCGGGCGGTTAATTGGCTGCCTGGTTGGCTGGCCGGGCGGTCAATTGGCTGCCTGATTGGCTGGCCGGGCGGTCAATTGGCTGCCTGGTTGGCTGGCCGGGCGGTCAATTGGCTGCCTGGTTGGCTGGCCGGGCGGTCAATTGGCTGCCTGGTTGGCTGGCCGGGCGGTTAATTAACTGTCTGGTTGGCTGGCCGGGCGGTTAATTGGCTGCCTGGTTGGCTGGCCGGGCGGTTAATTGGCTGCCTGGTTGGCTGGCCAGGCGGTTAATTGGCTGCCTGGTTGGCTGGCCGGGCGGTTAATTGGCTGCCTGGTTGGCTGGCCGGGCGGTTAATTGGCTGCCTGGTTGGCTGGCCGGGCGGTTAATTAGCTGCCTGGTTGGCTGGCCGGGCGGTTAATTGGCTGGCTGGTTGGCTGGCCGGGCGGTTAATTGGCTGGCTGGTTCGCTGGCCGGGCGGTTAATTGGCTGGCTGGTTGGCTGGCCGGGCGGTTAATTGGCTGGCTGGTTGGCTGGCCGGGCGGTTAATTGGCTGGCTGGTTGGCTGGCCGGGCGGTTAATTGGCTGCCTGGTTGGCTGGCCGGGCGGTTAATTGGCTGCCTGGTTGGCTGGCAAGGCGGTTAATTGGCTGGCTGGTTGGCTGGCCGGGCGGTTAATTGGCTGGCTGGTTGGCTGGCCGGGCGGTTAATTGGCTGGCTGGTTGGCTGGCCGGGCGGTTAATTGGCTGGCTGGTTGGCTGGCCGGGCGGTTAATTGGCTGACTGGTTGGCTGGCCGGGCGGTTAATTGGCTGGCTGGTTGGCTGGCCGGGCGGTTAATTGGCTTGCTGGTTGGCTGGCCGGGCGGTTAATTGGCTGGCTGGTTGGCTAGCCGGGCGGTTAATTGGCTGGCTGGTTGGCTGGCCGGGCGTTTAATTGGCTGGCTGGTTGGCTGGCCGGGCGGTTCATTGGCTGGCTGGTTGGCTGGCCGGGCGGTAAATTGGCTGGCTGGTTGGCTGGCCGGGCGGTTAATTGGCTGCCTGTTTGGCTGGCCGGGCGGTTAATTGGCTGCCTGTTTGGCTGGCCGGGCGGTTAATTGGCTGCCTGGTTGGCTGGCCGGGCGGTTAATTGGCTGCCTGGTTGGCTGGCCGGGCGGTTAATTGGCTGCCTGGTTGGCTGGCCGGGCGGTTAATTGGCTGCCTGGTTGGCTGGCCGGGCGGTTAATTGGCTGCCTGGTTGGCTGGCCGGGCGGTTAATTGGCTGCCTGGTTGGCTGGCCGGGCGGTTAATTGGCTGCCTGGTTGGCTGTCCGGGCGGTTAATTGGCTGCCTGATTGGCTGGCCGGGCGGTTAATTGGCTGCCTGGTCGGCTGGCCGGGCGGTTAATTGGCTGGCTGGTTGGCTGGCCGGGCGGTTAATTGGCTGCCTGGCTGGCTGGCCGGGCGGTTAATTGGCTGGCTGGTTGGCTGGCCGGGCGGTTAATTGGCTGCCTGGCTGGCTGGCCGGGCGGTTAATTGGCTGGCTGATTGACTGGCCGGGCGGTTAATTGGCTGCCTGGCTGGCTGGCCGGGCGGTTAATTGGCTGGCTAGTTGGCTGGCCGGGCGGTTAATTGGCTGGCTGTCCGGGCGTTTAATTGGCTGGCTTGTTGACTGGCCGGGCGGTTAATTGGCTGGCTGGTTGGCTGGCTAGGCGGTTAATTGGCTGGCTGGTTGGCAGGCCGGGCGGTTAATTGGCTGGCTGGTTGGCTGGCCGGGCGGTCAATTGGCTGCCTGGTTGGCTGGCCGGGCGGTTAATTGGCTGCCTGGTTGGCTGGCCGGGCGGTTAATTGGATGCCTGGTTGGCTGGCCGGGCGGTTAATTGGCTGGCTGGTTGGCTGGCCGGGCGGTTAATTGGCTGCCTGGTTGGCAGTTGGTTGGTTGGTTGGTTGGTTGGTGGGTTGGTTGGTTGGTTGGTTGGTTGGTTGGTTGGTTGGTTGGTTGGTTGGTTGGTTGGTTGGTTGGTTGGTTGGTTGGTTGGTTGGTTGGTTGGTTGGTTGGTTGGTTGGTTGGTTGGTTGGTTGGTTGGTTGGCTGGCTGGTTGGTTGGTTGCTTCAGGTTCACTTCGCTTGCCTCTTTCTACACCTACACTTCCTCTATCAATCAATTTGCTCCCCCATTGACCCATTAGCTGGCAACGCCCATGGATTCTATCGTCCCCACTGCTGGGGGGTGGGCTCTTCCCAAGCTCGGGAAGGTTAGGCCACACCCTGGACACTTCATACAACGGGCCATGACATTTCAATAAGGGAATGACGAAAAATTCTATGCGGTCGACAATCAAACTGTAACCAATCTGTATCAATCTGGGTGACGAGGGGGTGAGGTCGCAATCTAGAGAGCGGCAGGGAGTATCCATACTGTATGTTAGTAAGTACTAATATATATACTTTGGTTAGGCCATACTCCACACACGGGGGCCAAATCCGGGTTGGTGGAGGTTGTACAGCTAGTGGCGAGTCACGCTACCCAAAGTTTTTAAACTGCCTATAGGGGTTATCGGCTGCCTTCTACTAATAGCAATTCCCTTAATCTAAACAGCGCCTGTAAAAATCCATTTTCCCACCTGGATACCTGTTAATCCTAAGATACTTTGAAAGAACATTTATTCATGTTGCTCTCATTACGTGTTTTTTTTTAAATTTGTGTTGCTATTTGTATACAACGTTTTAGAAAGCTTATCCATTAGTGCACAAGTTACAAGCACGTAAACACTTTCGTTCTAGATACACATTACTATTCATCAAAGATGGTCATGTCATTATCAAATCTTCAGCCCTTCCACCTAAAAGTGATCTGGTACTTCCATTGCATCTGCGGGATCCAACGGCAGTGAACAAGCATTTTCTAGATGTTCTTGGTGAAACCATTGCTAATCTATCTGACATGACTTATTTTGAGTTCCACAGGTACTGTGAAGGTAAATTTTCCCTTACAACAGTAAATGAGATTGTAGTACTCAAGTTCATTAACGGTTTAAAATCTAATGCAACGGGAGTAGATGTTTTAACTCTAGAAATGATTTTGATGACGCTCCCCCATTCTTTGGAGGCCATTACTGCTATCGTAAATTGTTCGATTACCTCTAGTACTTTTCCGACGCTCCGGAAGAAGGCACTGGTTCATCCAATACCTAAGGTTACTAATCCGACTAGTATCAAAGAGCTTAGGCCAATTAGCATCCTGCCTTGTTTATCTAAAGTCCTAGAAAAGGACGCTCAATTAACTGAATTCCTTGAATCTTTTTCTGTACTGTCTGATGTTCAATCAGGCTTTCGTAATGGTCGCAGCACATCCACTGCATTGCTTGACGTCTCTAGCAATATCCTTGAAGCACAAGACGCAGATCAAGTCACTATTATGGTCCTACTGGACTTCTCCCGCGCTTTCGACTGCATCAATTTAAATCTGCTGCTGCCCAAAATGTCATATTATGGTTTCGACGTGAACACTGTTAAATGGTTTGAAAGTTACCTATCACAGCGCTTTCAAAAGGTAGAAATGAGCGATGACACTGGCTCATCTGACTCTTCAGTTTTTTGTCCAGTTGTACGTGGTGTGCCACAGGGATCTATTCTTGGCCCTCTGCTGTTCATACTTTACAGCAGTGATATGACAACTTGTTTTCACAATTGTAGATACAACATGTACGCAGATGACGTACAACTTTATCTTTCTTTTACACCTGAAAATTTGGATCGGGCTCTTGTGAGCATTAATAGCGACCTCAAAAGGTTGGTACATTGGTCAAATCGCAACTGTTTAGTCCTTAATCCTGTGAAATCAAAATTCATGGTGCTTGGTTCCAAACACCTCGTAAAAAAGGTTTTGTTTCAACAACCTAACATAATAGTAGCCGGTGAAAAGATAGAATATGTTCACACTGCTCGTAATCTTGGTTTGACTCTAGACGCTAGTCTGAGATTTGAGAAGCATATAGCTGGTGTTGTCAAAAATTGCTTTTATCGTCTGAAAATACTCTATCAGATACGAGAATTCCTTAGCGTGTCAGTCAGACAGCTACTTGTGGACAGTTTAATTCTTTCTAAACTAAACTATGGTGATGTTGTGTATGGCCCTCGCTTACTACACAGGACAATCCGTTTAACACAGCGTATACAAAATGCATGTACTAGATTCTGTCTTGATATCCCACGTAGAAGCCATATCACTCCGTATCTCAATAGTGTAAATGTTCTTAACATGAAATCCCGACGTTACAAACATTTAGCTGTGTTACTGTTTGGTATTATTAAAAGTAAAAAACCAAAATATCTCTATGATAAACTTACTTGGTCCAGCAATACAAATAAATACTGTACCCGAGCATCGTCGTATTTACTGGTCATTCCGCGACACAAAACAACTACTTTCCGGGGTAGTTTTAAATACGCTGCGAGTAAAATCTGGAACAACCTACCTCCACCTCTAAGAGAGTGCGTCTCGGTTTTCAGATTCAAGCATAAAATTAGTACGTTTTGTCTTGAGGAACAAAAAGCCGGGCGTACCGCCCATCTCGTGTGACGTATGAAACTACTCCAGCTGTTGTCCGTCGTCCTTCTAGCAGAGATTTGTTACCATAGATGGGTTATGCACTAACAAACCACATTTGAAAATCGAATCCATTTACACACACATTATAATAGGTACCTACCGAATGCTAGTATGAAAAAAGATGCCAATTGGCATCTTTTTTTTGCTTCACTTTTAGGATGCATGTAACCTATCTACATCCCCTTATATATAGCATATCTCTGCCTTCTAGTATATATTTATTCATTTTTTTTAAATTTATTTATCGTAAACCAACCTAACTTATTATAATTATTTTTATAACAACCTATAATTATTATAACCTTTTACTGTAATTATAACCATAATAATATTGTATTTACCGATTGATCACCTTCACACCAATTAAATCCTACAATGTGATAACTGAGTCCGCTCTGTACGTAGGCCCACCCCTTTTCCTTTTTCTCCCCTCCTTTGGGTCCGGACAGAATATCAGCGCTGTGGCTTTAGATAATAAAACCACAGCACCATGCTGAGTCTTGGACCTATTCGGCATAAAATTTAATTTTAGTTTTAATCTTTAGCTATAGTTTATTTCAATTAAGTACATACCTAATATTGTAATTATTTTTCTATTTATTTTTTGCCGAATAAACTTTATTTCTTTCTTTCTTTCTTTCATTATTCTATTCTTGATTATACAATGAGATTTATTACAACTCTTACTGTTTTAATCGACACTGCCAAAGTTAATCTACAATTACTAGGAAAGATTACCTATTATAGAGTACCAAGTTGTTCATGTCAAGGTTGATTGTTATGTTACGCATAGGTACCTCTATGCACAGATGTGATAAGGCCTTTTACTGAACGCACCCATAAGAATTGATAGGCGGAAATGGGAAACTGATTAACATTTACGGGGTCAAATTTATAACATGAACTATACCCCTGAGCAATTCAGTACACAAAATACGGGCCGTGTTCCACGGTGCGTCTACTATCGCCCGGGCTGATAGTTTGCAGCCTGTAGTGTACACCCCGTAGTTCGTGGACTGATGTATTGGAACTATTTGTACACAATCTACACCCTGCCAACTACGGAACGTAATCTATAGCCTGTACAATTTGATTCATAAACTACGTGAGTATGTGACCTCTAACATGAACTATACCCCCGTCATCCGTAGTCTGCAAACTATAGGGCGTTCAAATTAAGCCCTGGAACTGAGCCGTCCGCTGCGTAGTTAGTGTAGCCGTAGAACACGGGCTGTAGTTTGTGTACGCGTAGAACCACGCAATGCAATACGGGCCGCGAAATGATGGGGTGGACAATACTGTACGCAATCCACGGGCTGCATGCAATCTAGTGGCGCTCTGCAAATGCAAACAAATGAAACAAACTAAAAAAGCACAGTATACATCACAGAGTACTATGAATAAACGGAGATAGAGGTAACAGTTAAAAAACCGTATCCAGCGCCATCTAACGGTAATGGACTGTAACCGATGCAGCTGCTTCTGTATCTGTACGCCCCAGTCCCACTAAATTTATTGCTTTTATTTTCAAACCATTTCCTGATGATACTAATAATATTATTTAATAATTTAATCAGTATCATCAGAAAATGGTTTGAAGATGGCAATTGAAAGACAAAAAAAATACAACAAGTTACTTTTTAGTAGGTATTTATTTATTTTTTCTTCTTTTTCTTACATATTCTAATGCTAGATCTTTTATTTTATCACCATCTTCAAACTCTTTTCTTCGTCCCTTTAATATATTATTTACGTCTTTGCACCAACTAAATCGAACATAAAGTTTATGTTCTTTGTTTTGTGATTAGCACAAGTAATGAAATGTGTATTTATTTCTATGTACATAATAGTTTTGGCGTAGTTTTTTATATTTTTTATATTGCTGTGGTTTTTTAAGACCCACATTAAGATGTCTTGAATTTTTGAAAATAATTCAATGAGATTTTCATTCGGATATTGTAAACATCTTTTGCTTTTATCATACTCTCTGGCTAAGAGGTATTCATTTTCTTTCAGAATGTTAAAAAAATTTTCTTTGCAAGTTTTGCAGCCACCAAATACTTTCTTTTCTGTTTGTTTTAATAAATAACCGGTTACATATTCTAGTTGTGCGATTCTACGTGGTTCATTTTTTTTATTCTCAAAATCAACAAATATATTGTTTTCCATGTAACTTAGGTCAATCTCCTGAGCCACGCTGATTTTTTTGGAAACCTTAAACAGTTCGCTCATAGATTTGAACATAGTGGAGCATTCGTCCTGTTCACAATTAGCTCCTGGCGAATGTGTAGTTAAATTACTCAACAATAGAAATGCGAACGCTGTTTCGAAGCTATCCGGAGTAGGGTTTACATTCCTACACCCATGACTTCGGATGGCTCCGAAAAAGTTCTCCAAAGGATCCTGGTTAAAGTGCCTTAGCCAAATTGATTTAATATTATACTCATGAAACAACACGTCTCTTAAATACTCAATGTTACTAAGAGTATGTAACCAGTTACTTATTGATGGAACACATAATTCTTTGCCGTTTTTAATAAATTTCATTGATGACAGTACTTTTTTTGATTCTGCCCACACAGCATTGTGGCTAGAGCCTGGTTTTAGAGCACCTAATAAAGGTTTTCCACTCCTTTTGTTGAAATTATCCCGGCTACCGTTAAGGGAGTCAAATAAGCTGTCAAAAAACAAAAGTACATCTGCAGTCTGTTGGCATTCTGGTGGTAGAATATTTTTTTCTGAAAAAAAAAATACTAGTCAATAAATTAAATAATATATATTTATTAATTTAAGTAAGCCTACTGCTCGAACTGTGAAAAACGAAATCACCCAAAATGAATGTGGAAATATGAATATATATTATGTACGGCAGCTACCATTTTTAGGTTTCCGTACCAGGTAACGGGACTCTTATTACTAAGCCTACATGTTGTCCGACATTTAAAAGGCTGTATCTTGGGAACCGTTATAGGTAAGTGACTGAAATTTTCTGACTTTTTAAATTTTGATTTGAATGACTGAAGTTATTATGGGGGATTTACCAACAGATAATAAAATTTAAAAACGTAAAAAGTTAAGGGGTCCTCATATGGGACCGTCGTTGCAATTGGTTAGATTAAGAAATGCCCGGGCGTACTATAATGATAATAGGTACATTAGGTTTGATGATGATACTGTCCAAGAGCCTCGCGAGGAATGCAGTTTAGGTTAGCCATTTCATAAGAATCGGGTTATCTGGTAGTAAAGAGGATAAATAAAAACCACCCGTACTACTGCAAGCATTGGGGGGTATTAAAAGTTGCCCCATTGATGAATGTCAAGATCTTACCAATTATTAATTAAAAAAATACTACTGGTAGAAAGGTCTGGTAGTAAAGTGGGAAACGGAGGCATTATAGTACTAAATTAAAAAACAAATCATAAAATCATCCAAGAGTGAGTTGTACTCGCACTAAGTAGTCCGAAATTAATTTAAAAAAATGATGTTGATGTTTTTTGTTCGTAATTAGTACAATGTATCATTGTAATACTTGTGTACTGCAAAATACACATACTTACAATGTCTTCTTATTTTTACAAAATTGTTTCCCATACAAACTTAAAATTACTAATTGTTGAAAATGGATGGCCGATTCCAATGAAACTTTTTACACATAAGCAAGTCACGCAATTCTAGTTAATGAATAGATTACATTTTCAAAATACTTAATTAAAAAAATATAAGAGAATTTTAAGATTTATATGAAAACCTATAACTATTATTTTGTGACAACACTTTTTTTTTAATGTCATTCATTTCACAAATTCGAATTTCGTGGTTTGCTTATGTGTAAAAGTTTCATTACAATTAGCCCATCCATTTTCAAGAAGTGGTAATTTTAAGGTTGTATGAGAAAAAATTAAAAACGGAATGGTGAATATGCTCTTAAATTTTGTTTGATTTCATAGGGTAATAGATGATAGAATGACTTTTAATGTGGTGAATAAAAAAGCAAACTAACCAGCCAAATAGCCCATATTAGCTGCCACCTTCCGACTGAACACTTGCGTCGCGAATTTGACTTTCATCTTGCATTTTTCTGGGTTTATATGATCATCTGTTAAGTCTTTTAATAAGCGTAGACCTGAGTATGATGGATTCTCTTTGTGCAGTTTAATCAAATGTTCCCATTTTGCTACTTTGGCTGTCCCATTTATTACACATTTCAAATTTTTATCTAATAAATTGTTTCTTATTCCCTTGATGAGATGTGGTGTGTCATATAACGGAATAACTTCCTTGCCATCAATTTACTGTAATTATAACCATAATAATATTGTATTTACCGATTGATCACCTTCACACCAATTAAATCCTACAATGTGATAAGTGAGTCCGCTCTGTACGTAGGCCCACCCCTTTTCCTTTTTCTCCCCTCCTTTGGGTCCGGACAGAATATCAGCGCTGTGGCTTTAGATAATAAAACCACAGCACCATGCTGAGTCTTGGACCTATTCGGCATAAAATTTAATTTTAGTTTTAATCTTTAGCTATAGTTTATTTCAATTAAGTACCTAATATTGTAATTATTTTTCTATTTATTTTTTGCCGAATAAACTTTATTTCTTTCTTTCTTTCTTTCATTATTCTATTCTTGATTATACAATGAGATTTATTACAACTCTTACTGTTTTAATCGACACTGCCAAAGTTAATCTACAATTACTAGGAAAGATTACCTATTATAGAGTACCAAGTTGTTCATGTCAAGGTTGATTGTTATGTTACGCATAGGTACCTCTATGCACAGATGTGATAAGGCCTTTTACTGAACGCACCCATAAGAATTGATAGGCGGAAATGGGAAACTGATTAACATTTACGGGGTCAAATTTATAACATGAACTATACCCCTGAGCAATTCAGTACACAAAATACGGGCCGTGTTCCACGGTGCGTCTACTATCGCCCGGGCTGATAGTTTGCAGCCTGTAGTGTACACCCCGTAGTTCGTGGACTGATGTATTGGAACTATTTGTACACAATCTACACCCTGCCAACTACGGAACGTAATCTATAGCCTGTACAATTTGATTCATAAACTACGTGAGTATGTGACCTCTAACATGAACTATACCCCCGTCATCCGTAGTCTGCAAACTATAGGGCGTTCAAATTAAGCCCTGGAACTGAGCCGTCCGCTGCGTAGTTAGTGTAGGTAGCCGTAGAACACGGGCTGTAGTTTGTGTACGCGTAGAACCACGCAATGCAATACGGGCCGCGAAATGATGGGGTGGACAATACTGTACGCAATCCACGGGCTGCATGCAATCTAGTGGCGCTCTGCAAATGCAAACAAATGAAACAAACTAAAAAAGCACAGTATACATCACAGGTATACATACATATTAGTAGCTAAAAGTTTCCAAAGCGTAGGGTTTTATTATTTATATATATTATTATCTTTTCTCACGTATTGATTAAAATACAAACCGTACGTGATTATATTCTCAGTGTAAGTACCTTCTCTCTTCTCACTAGAAGAGAGCTCTCATGCATTGCTTTTCTCGTACATGTTCATTTCAGTTCAGTTTGTGTATTTCTACAACCCCGCCCGATCACTTATAAAGTAATGTTTTCATACGAAATTACTATCTTATTATGTACCTATGTACTCGAACCATCGCAGAGCCAACGGTACTAATGTACGACAATCATACGGCAAGCAAGAGATGAATTATGTTTTTTTACCGCCTCAGTGTGTAATATTTGAGTACTTAGTCCATTCACTTAACACCAGGAGATCGCGGGTTCGATTCCTGGAGGGGTCTATCTCCATTAGATTCAGTTTGGCAGTTTCCATGCCCACCTGGCTAGCTACCACCATCTGTAAGTCTTACCGCCTAGCATCGCTGTCTACTACATTGATATGCTCCACCATGAAGATAAGAAATCTCTTGTTAGAGAATAATTTCCCACTTCAATTTAATTTCAATTTAACCCACTTCCATGTGCGGCATCATCACTCACCATCAGGCGAGATGATGCCAAGGGCTTATCATATCAATTGTGGATAAATAAAGCTTCTAAAAGCTTTTACTTACCTACCATGATTTAGTATTTTAAATTTTTCAGGTGTAAGAAAGGAAAAGACTAATAGCTAGCTTAGCAAGATCTCATGACAACACAAACAGACCTCTTATGTGCTGGTATCTCATGACTTAACACAAACAGACCTCTTATGTGCTGGTTCATTTAACTAAAGTTATACCAGTAAAATTACTTTGTATGATTATATAGAGTTCCTTGGCATACAAAATAACTTAAATACTCAAGTACCTAATATAAATTCAACTATGACAACTTGTTCAAGTTCAGAATGTGAAAAAATATTCAGTGAAAAAGTTAATTTGATAACACACATGAGAATTCACACACAAGAGAAACTATATTCATGTTTAGAATGTGACAAAGGATTTGGTAGAAAACATAATTTGGTAAAACACATAAGAATTCACACAGGAGAGAAACCATATTGATGTTAACCATATTGATGTTCAGAATGCAAAATAGCATTCAATGAAAACAGGAATTTGTTAACACACATGAGGCTTCACACAGGAGGGAAACCATTTTCATGTTCAGAATGTGACAAGGTATTCAGTAAACAAAGTGATTTGGTAAGACACATGAGGACTCACACAGGAGAGAAGGCATATTCATGTTCATAATGTCAGAAATCATTCAGTCAAAAAGGATGGTTGGTAATACACATGGGAATTCACACAAGAGAGAAACCATTTTCATGTTCGGAATTTGACAAAGCATTCAGTGAAAATCGAAGTTTGACAAAACACATAAGGATTCACACACGAGAGAAACCACATTTATGTTCAAAATGTGACAAAGCATTAAGTGAAACTATTCATGTTGAGAATGTGACAAAGCATTCAGTAAAAAAGCAAAGTTGGTAACACACATGAGATTTCACACCATAGTGAAACCATATTCATGTTTAGAATGTGACAAAGCATTCAGTGAAAAAGCAAAGTTGGTAATACACATGAGAATTCACACAAGAGAGAAACCATATTTATGTTTAGAATGTGACAAAGCATTCAGTGAAAAAGCAAAGTTGGTAATACACGTCATGAGAATTCACACCGCAGTGAAACTATTCATGTTGAGAATGTGACAAAGCATTCAGTAAAAAAGCAAAGTTGGTAACACACATGAGATTTCACACCATAGTGAAACCATATTCATGTTTAGAATGTGACAAAGCATTCAGTGAAAAAGCAAAGTTGGTAATACACATGAGAATTCACACAAGAGAGAAACCATATTCATGTTTAGAATGTGACAAAGCATTCAGTGAAAAAGCAAAGTTGGTAATACACATGAGAATTCACACAAGAGAGAAACCATATTCATGTTTAGAATGTGACAAAGCATTCAGTGAAAAAGCAAAGTTGGTAATACACGTCATGAGAATTCACACCGCAGTGAAACTATTCATGTTTAGAATGTGACAAAGCATTCAGTGAAAAAGCAAAGTTGGTAATACACATGAGAATTCACACAAGAGAGAAACCACATTCATGTTCAGAATGCGACAAAGCAATTAGTGAAAATCATAACCCACCTTCTGGTGTAGTCGGGTAAAAAAGGAATTTGTTAACACATGAGAATTCACACTGGAGTGAAACTATTCATGTTTAGAATGTGACAAAGCATTCAGTGAAAAAGCAAAGTTGGTAACACACATGAGAATTCACACTGGAGTGAAATCATATTCATGTTTAGAATGTGACAAAGCATTCAGTGAAAAAGCAAAGTTGGTAATACACATGAGAATTCACACTGGAGTGAAACCATATTCATGTTTAGAATGTGACAAAGCATTCAGTGAAAAAGCAAAGTTGGTAATACACATGAGAATTCACACTGGAGTGAAATCATATTCATGTTTAGAATGTGACAAAGCATTCAGTGAAAAAGCAAAGTTGGTAATACACATGAGAATTCACACTGGAGTGAAACCATATTCATGTTTAGAATGTGACAGAGCATTCAGTGAAAAAGCAAAGTTGGTAATACACATGAGAATTCACACTGGAGTGAAACCATATTCATGTTTAGAATGTGACAGAGCATTCAGTGAAAAAGCAAAGTTGGTAATACACATGTGAATTTACACAAGAGAGAAACCAAATTAATGTTCAGAATGTGACAAAGCAATTAGTGAAAAAAACAATTAATGGGTAAAATATATTGAAAATTCAGATAAGAGAGAAACCATAGCAAGATGGTAATACACATGAGAATTCACACAAGAGAGAAACCATTTTCATGTTCGGAATGTGACAAAGCAGTAAAAAACAAAGTTTGGCAAAACCTCATTCATTGGGAAAATAAATTTGTTAACACACATGAGGGTTCATTCCTACAGGAGAGAAACCATATTAATGTTCAGAATGTAACAAAACATTGAGTAAATAAACACATTGCCACAGGAGAGTACCCATAATCATGTTTAGAATGTGACAATTCATTCAGTGAGAAAGGAAGTTTGGTAAATGACATGAGGGTTCACACAGGTTTTTGCCTGTTCCCAACCATTTCCATAGACAAAAGTGCTTTTCTAAGGCATAAGAAGAAACATGAAAGCGAGAACCTATATTGCCAATAATTTTGATGGTCTTCTTTGTCACATTTTAAACATAATTAAAATGTGACAAAGAAGACCATCAAAATTATTGGCAACACACATGAAGACACATGCAAGCAAAAATGGATATGGCTTGGATAGATTAAATGATTCAGTGTAGAAAGTAAAATTCATTATTCCAAGGAAAATTAAACAATTAAAGTGAAAATACCAGTATAAATATTTTAATTTTTTATGTAAGTAATTATTATATTACATATAATAAAACTGTAACGGGGCCATGTTTGTACATAAAATATTTTTTTGAAAATAATAACTGTGGTGGACATTACTAACCATATAGAGGCCAAAAAACAACTTTTGGAATTTTAGTCTGTCTGTCTGTATGTTTGAGCATCACACAAAAACTACCAGACCGATTTTGATGAAATTTTGTATGGTGGTTCCTTGGGTTAACATATAGAATACTTTTTATCCTGGAAAATTCAAGAGCTCCCGTGGGAAAATTTAAAACCTCCACGCGGACGAAGTCGCGGGGACAGCTAGTACTAAAACTGTAAGGAGGCCGTGTTTGTAGGAACATGAAATAGTTTTAGAAAACATGAACATGCCTATAGATGAAAAAAAAAATAATTAAGTTTTGCCCTTCTGTTTAGTTACGAATCACACAAAAAAACAGATGAACTGATTTGAAACTTTGTAAGATTATATATCTCATATTCCGGAGTAACATCTTAGATAATTTTTATCCCAAAAAAGTCGAGGATACCCTGAGGAATGTCAAAAAACCAAAAATTTATAAAATTATGCTTCATCAAGTAAATTTGAGTGATATTTGCCATGATGATATCTGATGAGGGAACATGTTTGTTTTTATTTCTCTTTGTACCCCTCATAAGGACATACAGGAGTTGCGCTGGTTTTTGATAAATTTTAATGAATTACTAGCTGTTTCTACACCCGCTCAGGTCCCGATGAAAAAATTTCTATACATAGGTATAGAAATTTTTTCATCGGGACCTGAGCGGGTGTAGAAACAGCTAGTAATTCATTAAAATTAGAAGAGAATAGTCTCAGACCTACCGAATATACACAGAAAATTTCATGGAAATCCGTCCAGCCATTTCGGAAGAGTATGACAAATAACACTGACGCGAAAATTTTATAGAGGGTGACTTTTAATTAGTTCTTGATAGTAAAGGATATGAATGTACTCGTGATTACAAACAACTTTCCCAATGAAACTATGGGTCAAATATGAAAAAAAATTTTTGGTCCTCAATACATTTTTTCATTTTTCATTTGTAATCACGAGTACATTCATATCCTTTGCTATCAAGAACTAATTAGAAGTCACCCTATATATACAGGGTGTCACAAAATTGGCGTAGGTCCTGTTAACTGGGGTTTCTACTCATCATACTGAACAACTTTTGTTCTAAGACTGCTAAAAAGATATAAAATTTTTTTTTACTCTTCATACAAATATGTTCAACTGATCGACCGATTTTGTGCATTTTAGTATGGAGGATCCATTTTTTTTCTGAGAATTGACTATGGGTTCTTGGAGAAAGTTGTTCAGTTTGATGAGTAGATAGTTAACAGGACCTACACCAATTTTGTTACACCCTGTATAGTTTAGCAACAATAAAACTATACTGCCTCCGTGGCGTAATGGTTAGTCCATTTGTTTCACACCAGGAGTTCGCTGGTTTGATTCCCAGTGGGGTCAACTTGTAAGACTCGGTTTGGCTGGTGGTAGGGAATTTTCTAAGCCCGCCTGGCTAGCTACTACCATCTTATCTAAGTCTTGCCGCCAAACATCAGTGTTAAAAACATTGATGTGTTCCAGCATAAAGATAAGATAGCCAGTTCTCCATTGCGTTGGGGAATCTTAGTAAGCTCGCTTCCATCTTCGGCATCATCGTCACTTACCATCAGGTGAGATGATGACAAGGGTTTACCAATTGTGATTAAAAAATAAAAAAAACAACTAGGTAAAAATAAAAATTTTCAAAAGTTACTTTTATCTAAGTATTTATTTTCTTTCACTCAAAATACTTACATCATATACAACATAAATCCTAATTAAGTCAACAGTAAATTAACAAAAATAAAAATTAAAGTTTCTTAGTTGGTACCCTGAGTTATAGCAAAAAATAACCTTAAGGCTTTAAGATGACTCAATCCGAGCAGGTTGATACGTGTTAAAATAATATTGAATGTAAATCTATTTATTTTAAGTTCAAATCAATGCGGGCTTCAACACGGCTGTTACGTTGAAACCGAACGCCCAATTCTCGATTTTTATTACTTTTCTTCACTTTCAAAAAAGTTAAAAAAAAATATCAATTAAAATGAAAGTGTTAGTCACCGATTTTTGTGTGCTGGTTTCATTCAAAAGTAGCTATATTTGTTTTTGAGAAATTTTGCAATTAAAGCCAAAAACTGTCTACAGTATAATTTTCTTTACATCAAAAGTGGTAAAACTTTTCAAATTATATTCAATTAAGTAAATCGATTTTTTATTACTATGAGTATAATTTTTTTTTCCATAGTGATAGCTTTACACAGTCTCAATAATTCGAATTGAATATTGTCATTTGACTCATCTTAAGGCCTTAAATTAAGTACCCACTTATTTCTTCACTTCATCGATAATTTCATGAACTCTATGGAACTATAAAAAATGTGACCATAAAGATGTTTTCTTAATTGACAAAAGTACATTTTACATTAACTATCCTAAATTATATTTATCAACTTTACATAATATTATAATAAAAGCTTACATTCGAAGTACATAATTTTCAAACGTACAGTTTTAAGACGAATGACGTATTGATTTTGTTTGGAGTCCTATTTCAAAATGGACGGCAAAAGGCAATGGTTATAACGTTCGTTTTGATAGCAGGAACGTCGTTACTTCTTGCCAGTGGAGCGGCTCTGTCTTTGTCTATCATAGGAGCGTTTTGTATTCTATTTTCACGACACGTTCCGTTTCTTTTTAGCAAAACAATGAAATATGTGACGACTGCTAGCAAGGTACAGCGTCACCGCTTGGCAGCTGACGGATGTTTTGATAGCAGGAACGTCGTCACTTCTTGCCAGTTGAGCGGGTAACGATTTTCAAGTGCTTGCCAGCGGAGCGGTTATCCCGCGTAGTTAAAGAGAGAACCAGTAAATGGCGGCCTGCAGTCATGTTATCTCGCTTACACATATGTCTACGTACAGTTTTAAGACGAATGACGTATTGATTTTGTTTGGAGTCCTATTTCAAAATGGACGGCAAAAGGCAATGGTTATAACCCGCGTAGTTAAAGAGAGAACCAGTAAATGGCGGCCTGCGGTCATGTTATCTCGCTTACACATATGTCTACGTACAGTTTTAAGACGAATGACGTATTGATTTTGTTTGGAGTCCTATTTCAAAATGGACGGCAAAAGGCAATGGTTATAACCCGCGTAGTTAAAGAGAGAACCAGTAAATGGCGGCCTGCGGTCATGTTATCTCGCTTACACATATGTCTACGTACAGTTTTAAGACGAATGACGTATTGATTTTGTTTGGAGTCCTATTTCAAAATGGACGGCAAAAGTCAATGGTTATAACCCGCGTAGTTAAAGAGAGAACCAGTAAATGGCGGCCTGCGGTCATGTTATCTCGCTCACACATATGTCTATCTATACTCACACAGCGCGGTACGTTGAAAAACAAAAAAACAAGTCAGCCTGGATTAGTATTCACGCTGTCTTGATTCGCTCTGTCCCGATTATTTAAATTCTGTTACCATTCTTTTGTTATTTATATTTATTTCGTATTTTTGCTGAGTTTTTGCTACGGTTTTTATGGTAAGCTGTCGGTTTTCAAAAATAAAAATATTGTTTACACTTTATAATCTATTTTGTTGACTGTACCGGAAGTAGCGGCCGCCATTTGCAGATTGTTTCTTTATCTACGCGGGTTATACAGACAAGCACGAATGACGTCTTGATTTTGTTTGGAGACCTATTTCGTAATGGACGGCAAAAATAAATGATTACAGACAAGTCATCTATTTTCATTAGCATTTTTATATAAAAATATTTTTAATATTTTTTTTACTTCATAGTTAATAAACATGTATAATTTTTAAAACATAGCGCATTCCCATTTGCGAAATGTGTACGTTTTAAGTATGCTTAGAAAGTATCAAAAATAAGCAAATGTATACTAGGTATTTGGTGTCTACAAGTAAGTTACTTTTTCTCGTAATTTATATGTCGCAGGCATATAGCGCAATTTGTCCTTTTACAAATGATCAGACAAAATGCCATAAGCGAATTTCTTCTACCCAGGGAGGGGATCTTTGACTGTATGATCAATCAAACCTGACCGAACCTAAAATCGCTCGCTCATTTACAATCTGCATACGTCATTTTACAATTTGCCTGGCTCGCTGATTACAGTTTCGCTTACTCAATTTATAATCTGTGTACAGCATTTTACAATTTGCCTGACCGTTTATATACCGACGAATTATACAATTTGCATGACCATTTGTAAAATGACTTCATACATTCGCTTGCTCATTTAACAATTTGCCTGACCGTTTATATACGGACGAATTATACAATTTGCCTGACCATTTGTAAAATGACTCATCATACAATATGCCTACCACATATATACATAGACAAAAATGTTAATGTTTGTTCAAAATCTTAAATCTCCAAAAGTTCTTCGCCGATTACGATGAAACTTTGTACAGTTTTTGTGGGCACGCCAGGGTAAGTATCTAACCATAAAAAAATCAGCCGAAGCCAAGGCCGGAAAGAAAATATGTAAAGTTAAACATGAGTAATTTAACAGACTACTAAAAAACTTAAAGACCAGAGTGAATAGGCACCATTTGAGCTTGCGTGTTACATCCATGACTGCTCTTACCATCAGGTGAGGTGCAGCCAAACGCGCTCAAAATTTTTACATAAAAAATGTAAATTTAGTTATTTTAGTAGCTCTGATGCAATGACTACACGCACGCACTCTCCATACAAAAAGAGATAACGTTTTTCCACCGCTGAATATGAATATTATCCGATCGTAATGATTTTTAGTGTTCCAAAGTCAACAAGGAACCCTTATAGTTTCGCCATATCTGTCTGTCTGTTCGTCTGACCGCGGCTTATCTCAGAGACTATTAGGACTAGAAAGCTGTAATTAGGCATGGGTATACACTTTAATCACGCCGAGACAAAGTGGTACAATGAAATCTTGAAAAAAAAAATAAATTTAAATATGTTATTGACACAATAAAAACCAAGGTTTGTATGTTGCGTTTTTATTAAATTATTGATTAAAAATAAACAAACAATTGCCAAAATTAGTTATGTATGAAAACACTGAGCGTCAAATAAAATTGAACATAATATTAATTGTATCGAAAAAAGAATCTATAAACCTATATTTTTATTATTATATTCAGAGGTGGAAAAAAAATCTCTTTTTGTATGGAGAGTGCGTGCTATTTTTCCTTAAACATAAAAAATAATAACAATTATAAGTAAATTCTAAAATAATTAAATTACATTTAATTGTGACAGCACCTTTAGAGAAAGTCAAAAAGTTGAGTAATTAAATATATGAAACTATCCGTTTATCTAATTGAGACTAAATATTATCTATCAAACTAAAACGATAGCTTTATTTACATAAAAAAAACAAATATATGCGTTTAAAGTTTGTTCCAGCCAAGAAGACACAGCATGTAAACAAACCATATTCTTTATTATTTACGTCTTGTTTTCTAGGGTTTTTACTGTTCATTACTCTTAGTTTAGTGTCTTTTTCACTCTAAACGCCGATTTACAAGTAGTTTAGTTAAGTAGAGAGTTGGACGGGAATTTGCGAGTTAAGTAGTAAGTTGACGATTCATCATCGTATCAGCTCATATATGTCCCTACCGAGAGGCTTGAGCCTACCCAGAATTAGGGCGATCGAGCCTTATTCGACCAAGCGGGCCCAGTGCCGGTTACACAACCTTCGAGTTTCTTCGCAGGCGTGTGCAAGTTGATAAACGTACATTATGAATTCGAAAACACATTGGTACGTGGGGATTCAAACCACGAACTCGCGGACAAGAGCTAGAGGCCCTAGCCGTTACGCCATCGACGCTCTCGAAGTTGACGATTAAGTACAGATAATAGAATGACGTTCTAGTTTTCGGCGAGTCAATTTCAAGTCCACCCCTCCCTTGCGTCTCCCGCACACCGGCAACTTAACTAGCCGGTTTAGACGGGCGAGTTAAGTACAGTTCATACAAACGGCCACGTTGAAAAACGGACAGTTGAACTTAACTCGCCTGTCATGTGGACGCAACTTGTTACTTGCCGATCTAAATCAATAAAGTTGCAACTTATTCGCTACTTAACTAAACTGCGTGTAAATCAGCCTATCGCGGCAACATGAAAACACATTTCACATACATTTTTTAACTGGTTTATATTCTGTATTTTTAGATTGGAACAAGGTATAGTTATGCGAATTCCTTTTTTTACGTATTTCACAACAATATTTGAATTGGTTTTTCATATGACGCATTTTGTATTTTTAGATTGGAACAAGGTACAGTTATGCCAATTCCTTTTTTTAAAGTATTTTACAACAATACGTGAATTGGCTAATGACACATTTTGTATTTTTTGATTGGGACAAGGTATAGTAAAGTTATGGAAATTCCCATTTTTATGTATTTTACAACAATACGTGAATAAGTTTTTCATATGACACATTTTGTATTTTTAGATTGTAACAAGGTATAAGTAGTTATGAAAATTCCTTTTTTATGTATTTTACAACAATACGTGAGTTTGCTTTTCATATGACACGTTTCGTATTTTTAGATTGGAACAAGGTATAGTTATGTTTTTTATGTATTTTACAACAGTAGATGAATTGGCTTTTCATATGACACATTTTGTATTTTTAGATTGGAACAAGGTATAGTTATGGAAATTCTTTTTTATGTATTTTACAACAATACGTGAATAAGTTTTTCATATGACACATTTTGTATTTTTAGATTGTAACAAGGTATAAGTAGTTATGAAAATTCCTTTTTTATGTATTTTACAACAATACGTGAATTGGCTTTTCATATGACACATTATGTATTTTTAGATGAGGACAAGGTATAGTTATAGAAATACTTTTTTTATGTATTTTACAACAATACGTTAACTGGTTTTTCATGTGACACATTTTGTATTTATTAAATTATAACTAACAAGGTATAGTTATGGAAATTCTTTTTTTTATGTATTTTAGAACAAATCCTGAGTGAGAATCCTCGCTACGCTATCAACACAATCAACTAGAATTAAGACCTTGTTTTTCTAAATTGTAAACTTTTTATGAAATAAAATTGTATTATTTATTATTGTTATCTCCTTCTTGTTGGAAGTCGGTTGAAAAATATTTATCACAAATATATATGCACAATCGTTTTTTTCTTATTTTTTTCTCTGCCAAGGGTTGCTTGGAAGAGATCGCGAGTTTCTTATCTTACTAACTGTAGGTAACTTGTTTCTGGTGTGCAATAAAGAATTCATACATACATTGTAGGGTGTTGTTGCTTATTTTAATTATTTGTGTCCTATAGTAGCTACATAATTATAATAACTGAAATTACTGTAAGAGGTAATAGATATACAGAAATGCAATAAATTATATAATTCTACTGACCTTTAAAGGAACTGAAGATACACACATAACCTAAGTATGTGACTTTTCTTAAAATAAGTTAAGTAGGATAAGTGACTTTTTTTAAAACAAGTAAGTAGGTATGTGAATTTTCTTAAAATAAGTAAGAAGGTATGCGACTTTTCCTAAAATAAGTAAGTAGGTACGTGAATTTTCTTAAAATAAGTAATTCATGTAAGTACCTATTTATATTCAACAGACTTATTTCGATTTAATACTTTCTTTTTATTGTCGTTACAACAATTGGCATTTTTTAGATATTTATTTAAAAAAAAACGTTTAGAGGTATAACGATGAATTGTCAATTTAAATTAATACTGGGGTCGTTTTTAGGGTTCCATACACCCAAAGGGTGACTAACGGGACCCTAATACTAAACCACCGATGTCTGTCTGTCTGTCAGCGGGCTGTATTTCATGAACCGTGATAGATAAGACAGCTGAAATTTTCCCAGTGTGTGTGTTTTTTAATTGTCGATGTAACAACAAATAATAATAGAAAATGGGATGCCAGAAACGTGAAAAAACTAGCGACATCTAATACTATGGTACGGAACCCTTTGTGTGCGACGCTGACTTCCACTTATCCGTTATTTTTTCACAGTATTTGTGCCTGTGACGTCATCACTTTATAAAATTTGAAAAATCATAAAACACCTTTTTTAAAAGGAAAAAAATAAATAAAAATAAAATCCTTAATATGGTCTACATCTTTTTAAAATTTTAATTTTTTTGAACGATGTCAAAATGTAAACTTGACATAAGAAAAAATAAATGTTAAAATCAACAAAAGTAAAGTGCATTTCTTTATAAAATTTTTGTAATTATGGATTACTTATGGTTTTCAATTTTAAAAAAACCCGGTAAATTGCGAGCGAGAACCGCACACAAAGGGTTCCGTACCATCATACTAAGATGGCACTAGTTTCTTTACGTTAAAAAAAAACACGTTTTTTGTACGGAGACTTTCACTTTTTCTAATTTTTAGTATTTGTTATTATAGCGGCAACAGAAATACACCATCTGTGAAAATTTCAACTTCTTAGTATCGGTTCAAGAAATACAACCTGGTGACAGACAGACAGACAGACGGACGGACGGACAGTAGAGTCTTAGCAATAGGGTCCCGTATTTACTCTTTGGGTACAGAACCCTAAAAATAGAAGTGGGCTATGTCGGAGCCATGGCGTCTTAACTTTTAAGATTCGTGAATTAAATGTAAGTATGTTGAAAAATCCAAAGTTAAAGTCAATCTGACCGGTAGTTCAGAAATTATAAGCATTTTTAGCAGAATATTGACACTTTCTGAATGAATGAATGAATAATATTTATTTGCTTGAATACATGGTATTAAATTGAGTGGAAATAATGATATAACAATAAAGTATCACATGATTCGCTTTTGTCAAAGCATGCAAAAATTTACACAAGAACTGAGAACGCCAACCCCACCTCCCCCGATTTATAAGCATTTTTAGCAGAATATCGACACTTTCTGAGAACGCCAACCCCACCTCCCCTTGATTTATAAGCATTTTTAGCAGAATATCGACACTTTCTGAGAACGCCAACCCCACCTTCCCTTGATTTATAAGCATTTTTAGCAGAATATCGACACTTTCTGAGAACGCCAACCCCACCTCCCCTTGATTTATAAGCATTTTTAGCAGAATATCGACACTTTCTGGGAACGCCAACCCCACCTCCGTAGAAGTCTTGATATATGTACAATTCTCGGCTATCTAATTTTGGCAATATGCCTAAATTTACTGTTATCCCTTTTAGTTTTTTGAGATCTAAAGCACACAACGTAAATAAAACATTCCTCACCTGAGAGCATTAGAAAAATTGTGAACCAAAGAAAAAGTCTACAAAATCAACATTAAATTATATAACCTAAGGTCATGTTAAGTATCTTAAATTCTGAACACCATATAATTGTAGCTTTGCAACATAATATTGTATCTTTGCAACATATAATGGTATCTTTACAACATAAAAATGTATCTGCAACATATAATTGTATCTTTGCAACATATAATTGTATCTGCAACGTATAATTGTATCTTTGCAACATACTTTGCAATTGTATTTTCACAACATATAATTGTATCTTTACAACATATAATTGTATCTTTGCCACATATAAAGGTATCTTTGCAACATACAATGGTATCTTCACAACATATAATTGTATCTTTGCCACATATAAAGGTATCTTTGCAACATACAATTGTATCTTCACAACATATGATTGTATCTTTGCAACATATAATTGTATCTACAACATATAATTCTTCGTTAAAAAAAGGCTCTAGCCCTTTCCGGCCCGATCTTGAAGGGAATGTACTTTTTAAATAAACTCTATTGCCAATGTACACCTTTACATAACAGTCATTTAATTAACATACAAAAAACTAAAAAGAAATACATAAAAAAAACGTTTTTTAATTTCCTGAAAAAATCATTTTTTTATGTAATACAAGTAACTACAAGTAAAGATAACAGATGTTTTTAATGAAACACGAATTTTATAATAATTAATAAGGTTTAAACTTATTTGTATTTTGAAAGCACGATCGTATAAAGCGGAGCGGAAAGGACTAAAAGTGTATTAAAAATACAAATATCAAAACCCGCACCAAAGATAAACCAAGTTTTAAATAAGGATATAACAACACCAGGCAACCGCCGTTCTATCACTTGGATAGCACGGTTAATTGTGCCACACGATGAGAAAAATAATAAGTATAAGGATATCGCCTTTTAGGTAACCTTTACCTAGAAATCTTAAAGTAATTTTACTAACTATTTTACGATAATAGTTAAACTTAAATTAGAACTTAAAATAACATCTAACTTAACACATAAGTTAAATACGTTTCATACAAAAAGTTATATACCGTATAGGAATTACAATAAGCAGGTAGATAATTTTTAAGTAGGTAGAATTAAACTACATAAAATATTTTTATACTTAAATGTATAAATATTATTCATATAATTTACACTTTCTGATGTAAATAAAGTTCGTTTGCCGAATTAGTTGCACGTTAGACGGTTCGCGCCAAACACTCCGTCAAAGGGGCCGCCCTGAGTTCAATCGCGCCGTCCACGCTGTTACTATTTGACGCGAGCCGGCAGCGGCGAGCGGCATTAATCAAAGATGCAGCTAATTCAGCGAACGAACTATAACGCCTCTTGTACCTAATTTTTTATTCCGCAGATGGTAAAATCACAGTGTAAGAATCCATACTGTGCTCCATGGTAAAATCGCAGTGTAATAATCCATACTGTGCTCCATGGTAAAATCGCAGTGTAAGAATCCATACTGTGCTCCATGGTAAAATCACAGTGTAAAAATCCATACTGTGCTCCAATGCCTTTGATTTTTACGTCAAGCCGATTTGCTACACTTAAGTGGCAGTGGGCGGGGCACATTGCTCGTAGAACATATGGCCGTTGGGGTAGTAAAATTCTCGAGTGGCGCACCCGAAAATGTAGTGTAGGCAGGCCTCCCACTCGGTGCACCGATGACCTGATAAAGGCCGCGGGAAGCCGCTGGATGCGGGCAGCGCAGAACCGGTCGTGGGGGAGACCTATGGCCAGCAGTGGACGTCCTTCGGCTGATATGATGATGACGTCAAGCCGACATCACTAAAGTCTAACATCGGTGCGCTAGGGCAGTCCGTCGTTTATCGAAAGAATTGCTGGCTATGGCGCAAACAATAAGCGAGATCGCCTAGTAACCTATGCCTTTCCATAATGCCAGTAAGTGTGACATACTGTATGCGGCGTCCTGCTCCCACACTTTATTGCCCCGCGGGCAGGGACTCTGCGATATCGATACGAGAGTGGAGCGTCACTACCCCTTACTATAATGCCAGTAAGTGTGACATACTGTATGCGTCGTCCTGCTCCCACATTTTATTGCCCCGCGGGCAGGGACTCTGCGATATCGATACGAGAGTGGCGCGTCACTACGCCTTACCATAATGCCAGTAAGTGTGACATACTATATGCGGCGTCCTGCTCCCACATTTTACTGCCCCGCGGGCAGGGACTCTGCGATATCGATACGAGTGTGGAGCGTCACTACGCCTTACCATAATGCCAGTAAGTGTGACATATTATATGCGGCGTCCTGCTCCCACATTTTATTGCCCCGCGGGCAGGGACTCTGCGATATCGATACGAGAGTGGAGCGTCACTACGCCTTACCATAATGCCAGAAAGTGTGACATACTGTATGCGGCGTCCTGCTCCCACATTTTATTGCCCCGCGGGCAGGGACTCTGCGATATCGAAGCGAGAGTGGAGCGTCACTATGCCTTTCCATGATGCCAGTAAGTGCGTCAGACTATATGCGGCGTCCTGCTCCCACATTTTACTGTCCCGAGGGCAGTGACTGTGCAATGACTGACTTTAGTAATCGGGGACGTGCTACTGCACCACAGCGCCTAAATGCAATGAAGCGTCCCAAGTTGTGACTATAGAAACTTGAGCTCGACCTCCCCCGTCTCGCCCCTCACACCCCGCACGATTGCCCTGTCTAGGCGTCTCTTGGACGACTGTATGGATACTTTAGACTGTTATTTTTATGTTAATTTTCATAATGAGCCCGCTGGATTTAATTAACCCCATACAAACGTAGTATTTGATTCAATTGGTAACTAAACAACCGATTTAGAAATAATAATTTTGTTTTAAAACGTAAAACAAGTTTATTGGTTAATAATGGATTCCTGTTTCGTTTTTCAAAAAAGCAATACGATACCGACACAGATATACGTCATCCGATTAACGATATAAAATTATTTCAAAAACGGTTGTTTGGTTAACAAATGAATTTGTATGGGATTGTATGGGGAACTCCAGCGAGCTCTTAAGGTGATTCGTTTGGTTACGACGCATTTTTTTAAAGGTTTTTTTGTTATGATTCCATGTTTATTTTTTCAACAGGTTAACCTGTTTTGTGACAGTCTTAAATTATTTTCTACCAATTTCAATAAATTTGTCATTCAATGTGAAATTCCTTATGTTTGGATAATTTGGCGATAACCTGAAAAAACCTTTAAAAAAATTGAAATTCGCGCCGTCACCAAAACGAAGTACCTTAAATTTAGTGCCCAGAGCACTACCTCTTTTTGCTGGAAAAAGTAAATTAAATAAGAATAAAAAAAACAATTCAGATACAAAAAAAATACCGAAATGACAGCAAATGCAAAGAGTATGAAAAAATTACACACTTACATTTTACACTACATCAAACAGTTGCTGAACCATAATAATATGCGATCAAAATCAACCATTTCTACTTTACTAAGTACTGTATTTTTTTGTATATTTTTTTAAATATTACACTAATTTTAAATAAAAATATTAATATTACAGGAATTTATTTTCACGCACCGACCTTATTCCGTCGCTTGTTAAGCAGGGAGTTGTTGCTTTGTTCTAAGGTTTTGATTTGCACCTGTAAATTAGAACGTTCATGTATTAGGTTGGTGATATACACAGGTGTGTGTAAAAAAAAGTGGTGGCTAAAAAAGCGTCGGTGGCTCAACCGGTAACGACTCGGTCCTCCTAACCAGAGGTGCCGGGGTCAAATCGGGACGGCCATTGTACCACTGAGTTTTTCGAAACTTACGTATACATATACTCATCGATTGCTTTAACGGTGAAGGAAAACATCGTGAGGAAACCTGCACACGCCTACGAAGAAACTCAAAGGTTGTGTGTGAAGTCGACCGACCCGCACTGGGCCCGCGTGATCGACTAAGGCCTGATCGCCCTGATTCAGGGTAGGCTCGAGCCCCTCGGTGAGGACGTATATGAGCCGATATAATAATAATAATACACAGCCGCTGAAGCGATCGTAGCTCAAAGGTATGTTCCAAAACTGGTACGCCGGTTGCAAAGGCGGTGTAAGTGTGTTGGTGTCGTAGCGGTATCATAAAATTAAGTGGTTGATTGTGGTAAAATCGACAACTACAAATGACCGTATCGTTTAAACGTCAACGTTTGACGATATGTCAATCAACGTTTAGCCAGATCATGAAATGCACGACCATGTCATGAAATGGTTGACCAGATCCTGAAATGACAGTATTTCATGATATCGTCAACTAAAACTGACCGTATCGTTTAAACGACAACGTTTAATGACATGTCAATCAACGTTTGGCCAGATCATGAAATGCACGACCATGTCATGAAATGGTTGACCAGATCCTGAAATGATTGTATTTCATGAAATCGTCAACTAAAACTGACCGTATCGTTTAAACGACAACGTTTGATGACATGTCAATCAACGTTTGGCCAGATCATGAAATGCACGACCATGTCATGAAATGGTTGACCAGATTAAGAAATGACCAAGCATATCATGTTAAAGAGTGAAAAGAAACCCCAACAGGCTAGTTATGAGCGAAATGCCCAAGACTACTTATTATCAAAAGAATTGCTATTGGATGGGTCAAGTTATATAGGGTGACCTTAAATTAGTTCTTGATAGCAAAGGATATGAATGTACTCGTGATTACAAACAACTTTCCCAAAGAAACTATATGTCGAATCAGAAAAAAAATTTTAGGTCCTCGATACTCGATACATAACAAGTTATCAAATCGACAAAAATGTATGAAGGACCAAATTTTTTTTTCATATTTGACATATAGTTTCTTAGGGAAAGTTGTTTGTAATCACGAGTACATTCATATCCTTTGCTATCAAGAACTAATTTAAGGTCACCTTATATACAGGGTGTAACATAAAGGTGTGGTGATACTTTAAGGTGGGCTTGTACCCATCAAACTGAACAACTTTCTCCATGGAACCCATAGTCAAATCGCAAAAAAAATTTGGCTCTCCCATACTAACTCGATCAGCTGATCAGCCAACTTAGTATGGGAGAGCCAAATTTTTTTTTGCGATTTGACTATGGGTTCCATGGAGAAAGTTGTTCAGTTTGATGGGTACAAGCCCACCTTAAAGTATCACCACACCTTTATGTTACACCCTGTATAACTAGGGATGCATCCGATACCGATACCGATATATCGGCGATACTTCGGGTTTGCCGATATATCGGTATCGGCGATATTTTTATGGCAGATTCAACGATACTTTTCAAATTTCGCGCTTTAAAAATGTAATGTAAACGCGCGTGTTGTCCCATCTATTTCGTTGCAAACGAGGCCTCTGTCGCATCTGAGAGACTATTTTCCACCGCAGGTCTTATTCAAACAGACTTGCGAAATCGCCTTTGCCCGCAAAACTTAAGAATGCTTTGTTTTTTAAATAAAGATAGATAGATAGATAGATAAATCATTTATTCATTGACAGTTTAAACATTTGACACAAAGAACAAGATTATAAAAAAAGACGTAATAAAGCAAAATTAAAAAACTAAGTTAAACACAAACAGGACGAACGATAAGTACTGCCAATGAAACGGCGCTGACTCAGCATAATGTTGTGGATTGTATCCACAACGCTGATATTCTGTCAGTACCGGTGGTTGCGTCGTGCGCACCTCGAACGACTATTTCAACACACCTTGAATCCTATACGAGTTACCTATATGTCTAAAACTAAGGGAATAGGCAGTTACATACAGTTTGTCTTTATACCTACATGTGCATTATACATTTTAAATACCCATACTTAAAGCCTAATGAAATTATCATCTTCTTTCTTTTAAACATGGCTATGTGATTAAGAACTCGAGTAAACCACTCCCGACTGCATCAAAGTACAACTTATGTAGTAGACCAAATAAAAAAAAAAAAAATATAAATAAATAAATAAAAAAATAAAAATCTTATAAATGTTAATTTTGATTACTAAAACTATTAATTAATTGTGTTTTATTTATTTTACCTTCCTTTTTGAATTCAATAAGCGTATCGGTATCGGTATCGCCGATATTTTTATAAGAGTATCGGTATCGTATCGGCAAAAAGGCGTATCGATGCATCCCTATATATAACAAAATACCTCAGTCAAAAAAAATAATTTAGAGTTCCCGTTCATGTAAGAGGATATTTTTAGTGCCCTTCGAGAGGGCTATCGTTGAATAAATTTTATAAAATGAATAAAGGTTTCTTCGAACACTTTTTAACCAAAGTAGCATTTACTAAACATTGATATTGAGCTCGAAAGCGACACTTTTCGTGTCCCCCACTCTCTAAATTTTAATCATCGGACGAGCTCCAAACTGACACTTTTCGAGTCCACCAATCTCTAAATTTTAAACATGGGACGAGCTCCAAAGTGACACTTTTCGGGTCCCCCCCCCCCCAATCTCTTTTTAACCATGGGACGAGCTCCAAAGTGACTTTTTTCTTGTCCCCCGATCTCTAATTTTTAACCATGGAACGAGCTCCAAAGTGACACTTTTCGTGTCCCCCCACTCTCCTAATTTATAACCATGGGACGAGCTCCAAAGTGACACTTGTCCCCCGGTCTCTAATTTTTAACCAAGGGGCGAGCTTCAAAGTGACACTTTCCGTTTTTAAACATGGGACAACAATTTTGAAAAAAAAAAATCAGATACTTGTTATTGAGCAAAAGAAAATTATTATGGTAATGAAAAAAAATTACCTCCCTCCCCTACAAGTGAAAGTTGTTTTAACTGCATCTCCTCGTCTGTATATTAACCCACCGAGGGGCTCGAGCCTACCCTGAATTAGGGCGATCAGGCCTTAGTCGACCACGCGGGCCCAGTGCGGGTTGATCAACTTCACACACAACCTTCGAGTTTCATCGCAGGCGTGAGCAGGTTTCCTCACGATGTTTTCCTTCACCGTTAAAGCAATCGGTAAGTATGTACGTAAGTTTTTGAAAAACTCATTGGTACATTGGCCGTCCAGATTTGAACCCGGTACTTCTGGTTAGAAGAACCGAGTCGTTACCGGCTGAGCCACCGACGCTTTTTTAGTGATTAAACACACTTTTCTAGCAGGAAAATACTCTTTCTAGTGGGACTAATTCTCTTCCTGAGAGGAAAAAACTCTTTCAACGCGAAAAACCACTAATTTTAGGCCACTCACCTGGTCATAATCAACGCGCATGGTGGCCAAAGACCTGGTCATCTCGTCCTGAACCTCTGCCCAGGCTTCGCCAGACTCGCGCAGCACGCTGTGCGTGTACAGAGGCGTTTGGGGCACCTGCGTGAACTGACGCACCCAGGGGGAAGCCATCACCTGTTGACAGAGCATTAAGAGATAGATATAAAGCTGCAAAGGGTATATATAAAACTTATTTTATCCACAACTAGCAGCTGACCTGGCGAACGTCGTACCGCCACAGAATCAATAAATGTCTACTTTACTCTACTCATATCAGCTCACATACGTCCCCACCGAGAGGCTCGGGCCTCGAGCGGGCCCAGTGCGGGTTGGTCGACTTCAAACACGACCTTCTAGTTTTTGTGCAGGCGTGTGCAGTGCAGGTGCTCTTACGATATTTTCCTTCACCGTAAGAGCGTCGGATAAACGTATACAAATCGAAATCCGATGACACATTGGTACGTGGCAGGATGCGAACCACGACCTCCCGGACAGGAGGTAGCGGTCCTTACCGTTACGCCACCGAACCCACGCTACTCTTCAATACACTAATTCCACTACACTACAACTCTACACGTTTTTCCTCATTAGGGTTCCGCACCCAAAGGGTAAAAACGGGCCCCTAATACCAAAGTATATAAGGTGTAACAAAATTAGCTGAAACTATTTTAACTAGTGCTTTTCTACCCATGAAACTGAACAACTTTCCCCATGGAACCCAGTCAAAACGCAAAAAAAAAATTGGCTCTACTAACTCGATCAGCTGATCAGCTAACTTAGTTCAATTTTTTTTTTGCGATTTGACTATGGGTTCCATGGGGAAAGTTGTTTAGTTTGATGGGTAGAGCACCAGTTACAATAGTTTCAGCTAATTTTGTTAGACCTTATATATAAGGTGGCTTTTAATTAGTTCTTGATAGCACAGTATATGAATGAACTCATGATTACAAACAATTTTCCCAAAGAAACTATATGTCAAATATGAAAAAATAATTTTGGTCCTCGATACGTAATAAATGTTATAAAATCGGCAAAAATGTATTGAGGACTAAACATTTTTTTTCATATTTGACATGTAGTTTCTTTGGGAAAGTTGTTTGTAATCACGAGTACATTCATATACTTTTCTTTCAAGAACTAATTAAAAGTCAACCTGTATATTAGTACTAACATACAGTATGGACACTCCCTGCCGCTCTCTAGATTGCGACCTCACCCCATCGTCACCCAGATTGGTTATAGTTTGGTTCTCGAACGTATAAGATTTCGCTGTGACTTTGTTTGCTTCGTTATTTGTTTGTCATTTCACGACCGTTGTATGCAGTGTCCGGGGTGTGCTATTACTAAGACTTGTCTGTCCGTCTGTCACCAGGCTGTATTTCATGAACCGTGATAGCTAGACAGTTGAAATTTTCACAGATGATGTATTTCTGTTGCCGCTATAACAAAAAATACTAAAAATTAGAAAAAGTGAAAGGTTTTCTCATTACAAAAAACGTGTTTTTTTAAACGTGAAGAAACTAGCGCCATCTAGTATGATAGTACGGAACTGAAGAAACACGCGCCATTAGTATGATAGTACGGAACTGAAAAAACACGCGCCATTAGTATGATAGTACGGAACTGAAGATACTAGCGCCATCTAGTATGATAGTACGGAACTGAAGATACTAGTGCCATCTAGTATGATAGTACGGAACTGAAGAAACACGCGCCATTAGTATGATAGTACGGAACTGAAGATACTAGCGCCATCTAGTATGATAGTACGGAACTGAAGAAACTAGCGACATCTAGTATGATAGTACGGAACTGAAGAAACACGCGCCATTAGTATGATAGTACGGAACTGAAGATACTAGCGCCATCTAGTATGATAGTACGGAACTGAAGAAACTAGCGACATCTAGTATGATAGTACGGAACTGAAGAAACACCCCCCATTAGTATGATAGTACGGAACTGAAGATACTAGCGCCATCTAGTATGATAGTACGGAACTGAAGATACTAGCGCCATCTAGTATGATAGTACGGAACTGAAGATACTAGCGCCATCTAGTATGATAGTACGGAACTGAAGATACTAGCGCCATCTAGTATGATAGTACGGAACTGAAGAAACTAGCGACATCTAGTATGATGGTTCTGACTCGCCGACCTGGCCGGTTTTGTTGGTGTTTTTCAGATGTTTTAATAGGTAGATATTCTGCTATTCGGGTCAAAGACAAATCCAACAAAATTCAGAGATGTAACGGAGCTTCGATTCCGGTTCCGTTAAGTCGGAACTTCCGATTATTATTACACTTTCGGTTCCGACTTCGGTTCCGATACTTTTGTATCGGATGTTAATCGGAGGTCGACAAAGCATCAAAGCTTTTGTTCATAAAGTACAATACATTATTTTTGGAGTCCATTTTGATTTAATTTGTTTTAGCTTTTGTTCATTTATTGTAATGTAACCAAATGTAACACGCTACTTTGGGTTTTAAGTTTTAATTTTAATTAAACTTTAAATTCATTCATTTTATCTTTTGTTTATTTGGAATTATACCAATTTTTTTTCACAGTTGTTTTTTATTTTATAATAAAAAATAAAAATGAAAAGAATTGACTAAAAATCATGTTTTATTTGTCCTTAAACAAACTGACCCTGCGTCCGATTTCGATTCCGATTCCGATAAATCAAATTTGAAAACTCCGATTCCGATTTCGGTTCCGATAAAACTACCTCCGTTACATCCCTACAACAAATCCAATATCATGAAAATTGGTCCGGCCGTTCTTGAATTGCAAATGGTGTAACTAACGACTTTGTTTTGTATATACAGGTGTAACAAAATTGGTGTAGGTCCCGTTAACTGGTGGTTCTATTCATCATACTGAACAACTTTTGTTGTATGACTGTTTAAATCGCAAAAAACTTCATACAAATCTATGAACTGATCGTAATTTTTTTAATATTTTGTATGAAGGGTCCATACAAAAAAAAACCAAAGCGTTGTTGAGCATCGGTGGCGCCTCCTGTCCGGGAGGTGGTGGTGGTTCGAATCCTGCCACGTACCCATGTGATTTCGAATTGAGATTTCATATGTATGTATATCCGACGCTCTTGCGGTAAAGGAAAACATCATGGGGAAACCTGCACACGCCTGCGAAGAAACTCGCAGGTTGTGTGTGAAATCGACCAACCCGCACTGGGCTCGCGTGGTCGAGTAAGGCCCGATCGCCCTAATTCAGGATTGGGCTCGAGCCCCATGGTGGGGACGTCTATGAGCTGATATGATGATGATAATGGAGGGTCCAATTTTTTTTGGAAATTGACTATGGGTTCCTTGAGTAAAGTTGTTCAGTATGAATGAGTAGAACTCCCAGTTACCGGGACCTTCACTAATTTTGTTACACACTGTATAGATAGATTAATAAGTCCTTGGCATCATGTCACCTGATGGTAAGTGGCAATGATGCCGAAGATGGAAGCGGGCTTACCAAGATTCCCCAACGCATTAGGGAACTGGCTATCTTATCTTTACGCCGGAACACATCAATGCTGTTAGCATTGATGTTTTGGTACAAAGAATTAGACTTGGATAAGATGGAAAACCCTTCCACCAACCAAACGTCATACAAGACGACCATCACGGTTAGACCTGGCACGGAATCGAACCCGCGACAACCTGGTATGAACTTAACCGCCTCCGTGGCGTAATGGTTAGTCCATTCGCTTCACACCAGGATGTCGCGGGTCCGATTCCCGGCGAGGTCAACTTTGTAAGACTCGGTTTGGTTGGTGGTAGGGCAATTTCATAGCCCGCCTCGCTATCTACCACCATCTTATCTAAGTCTTGCCGCCAAACATCAGTGTTAACAGCATTGATGTGTTCTGGCTAGAAGATAAGATAGTCAGATCCCCATTGCGTTGGGGAATCTTGGTAAGCCCGCTTCCAATTTCGGCATCATCGTCACTTGTCAGGTGAGATGATGCCAAGGGCTTACTAATTGTGAATAAAAAGAAAATGAAGCGAACTGATTAAATAACGCCACGGTGGTGTAACTGAACAAACCTATACAGGTGAGGATTAACTATTACGCCACGTTGGCGTAACTGAACAAACATATACAGGTGTGGATTAACTATTACGCCACGGAGGCGTAACTGAACAAACCTATACAGGATGTGGATTAACTATTACGCCACGGTGGCGTAACTGAACAAACCTATACAGGATGTGGATTAACTATTACGCCACGGAGGCGTAACTAAACAAACCTATACAGGATGTGGATTAACTATTACGCCACGGTGGCGTAACTGAACAAACCCATACATGATGTGGATTAACTATTACGCCACGGAGGCGTAACTAAACAAACCTATACAGGATGTGGATTAACTATTGCGCCACGGAGGCGTAACTGAACACACCTATACAGGATTTAACAAAATTGGTGTGGGAACCGTTAACCGTGGATTCTATTCATCAAACAGTTTTTTTTATCAGGAATCGTTGTTTTTGTAAAAAGCTCGCACACGGAACGTACGCTGTCTCCCGTGAAACGCTCTATAGCGACTGAATTCCCAAGAGCCAGTCTACCGAATGACATACCCCCCCCCCCCCGAGGATTCTTTGCGTTCACGCAGTAAGCTAAACAAATATAAACTTTCTTTTGAGACACCCTGTATGATGATGATGAGATTCCGTTAGGTTCAATTACCTGGTGTATGGTCAGCCGCTTGGTGGGGTCTACGGAGAGCATGCCTTTGATCAGGTTCTTCGCTTCCGTGGAGACGTTCGACCACTCCGGCTCGGGGAAGTCGTACTGGCCTAGTCTGATGCGCTGAAAATAGAAAAAAAAAACTGTTTTATTGAAAGTTTCTTCTTAATTTCAGCGTTTCGTCATAATCATCATCATCACATAAGCCGAAAAACGTCCACTGCTGGACAAAGGCCTCCCCCAAAGATTTTCACGACGACCGATCCCGCGCTGCCCGCATCCATCGACTTCCCGCGATTTTCACCAGGTCGTCGGTCCACCGTGTGGGAGGCCTGTCTATGATACGTTTTCCGGTGCGAGGTCGCCACTCTAGAACTTTATTGCCTCCTAGCTCACAGCATCCCTTAATAACCAATTTAAAAACTAAAACCCGACTGCACAAAAACATTACATTCTTTTTTTGGGCAGTCGGGTTAAAATGTATCCTATGTCACTCACGGGATACAAATTTAACAACGCCTCTTACTCCAAAATCCATCAAGCCGTTTAGGCCCCAGGCTCAGCCTAAGAAAAAGACATACATACATATACACCCGAAAAACATTACTCTCCTTTTTAGCAAAGTGTCTGTGTATTTTCGAGGTTTGTATGTTTGTGGAAAATAATCTAAGTATCTAAATCAAAACAATCAACCACTAAATTTTCCTCTAGATATGCTTGTGATTTAGTGTTGCCAAGGTCTAAATCTGCCTTATTCCACAAAATATAAGTGTATCCTTATACAATGCGTTACCAGGAAATATCAAAATGCTATCTTTGTCAAGGTTTAAAACAAGTGATTACAATTTACTGATTGAAAAATGTTATTACAGTATCGATGAATTTATAAAAGAAAAAGTGGACCGATTTTGTATAAATTGACTTGACATACCTATAGTTAGCAGATTATTTTGATAATTTAATTCTTTGACATTCTCTATAATTAATTAACATAATATAATATTGCATGCTTTCTTAAGGCATGTTATTGCGAACATAGAACAATTTATTTAAAACCCAATGTAAACCAATAATCAATAATAAAATATTTGAGTTTGAGTTCAAACGTGTAAAAAGCAAAAAATTTCATAGTTTTCCAATTCCTAACCGTTAACGAGTTGTACTTCCATCACTAGCTCATCAATGACTACCAGACGCAAATACTTGAAAAGCTTTAGAAATTATATGAAACACGTAATACGTGCCAACAAAATTTGAGAGTTGTCCTCGATTCCCTTGGGATCCCCTCATCAGATCCTGACTTGGTTACAATGGAACTACCTAGGAAGTAACTATTAAACAAAAAAAAAAACAAATCGGTCCAGGCGTCTTCCGAGTAATCGGGGAACATACATGAAAAAAAAAGATTAAGAATTGAGAACCAGAACATAGA
Source organism: Coleophora flavipennella (assembly GCA_947284805.1). Classification (NCBI taxonomy): domain Eukaryota; kingdom Metazoa; phylum Arthropoda; class Insecta; order Lepidoptera; family Coleophoridae; genus Coleophora; species Coleophora flavipennella. The sequence goes on from OX369253.1 coordinate 6,317,003, forward strand.
TAAAAAAAAATTGCGACGAACTGAGAACCTCCTCCTTTTTTGAAGTCAGTTAAAAATCAATCAGTTAACACAAGGCGCCACCTCACTGTGAGGAAAAACGCTCATTATTCGATAAAGATTCGGTCCTCTTCACCAGAGGTCCCAGGTTGAAATCCGCACGGCCAATGTACCAATGAGTTTTTCGAAACTTACTTACATATATTACCGATTGCTTTAACGGTGAAGGAAAAAACCCAAGAGGAAACCTGCACATCTGATTCCAGATGTGTATGAAGGTCGCGTTGCACACGTCCGTAGGTGTAAATCTAAATGCCCTACACGTGACCGCGGGTGATGCTAAGTGCAACACCAGACAACTGCCTTCGTCCATCCATTGGATAGCACGGTTAATAGGGATGACGAATTTTTTTTTTATTCACAATTGGTAAACCCTTGACAACATCTCACCTGGTGGTAAGTGACGAATAGTCATCTGATTTACTTTTTATCATCTGTCAAAAACGACATTTTGTTCTAAAAACGTGTGAAATACCTAGGCGTGACGTCATAGTTTTGCAGCGTCATTTATATACTCATTTTGTGATTTTGGTGAATTAAAAATCGAAGACTTGATGGAGAAAAAAACGAGTCAGGTTTTCCGAAGTTTAAGTAGGGGGGCAATTTAGTGATCAAGAGTTTATAATTTATTTCTGATGCTGTCGACATCCCTATTGTGCCACACGATAAGAAATATTTTATTCAAAGTTTTATGGTAATTTAATTTTTTAAAGATTTTCATGAATAACACAACTCCACAATCTCGCTTAACTCGTTTTGAAAAAGTCATTTGCAATATTTTTTTGTAAATTCCATTGTCATTTATCAAATGTAAATTGCATGTTTAGAATGGACGTTTTTGCATAAAATTACTAATCCTATCTTGACGCGTGACGTCATATTTTCTACTGTTGTGATGTACTACTGTTGTGATTTTGTTGAATTTTCAAAATTAAATGCGATGTGCAAAACATATTGCTGGTCACTGCAAAACATAAAGTTGAACGTTTTTATTATTAGATATTATCTTTTTTTTATTCTCAACTGATAAGCCCTTGGCTTGGCATCATCTCACTTGATGGTAAGTGACGATGATGCCGAAGATGTAAGCGAGCTTACCAAGATTCCCCAACGCAATGGGGATCTGGCTATCTTATCTTCAAGTCGGAACATATATGTTGTTAACAATGATATTTGGCGGCAAGACTTAGATAATATGGTGATAGCTAGCCAGGCGAGCTATGAAAATACCCTACCACCAACCAACAGACTCTTACAAAGTTGACCCCGCTGGGAATCCTCCTGGTATGAAGCGAAAGGACTAACCATTACGCCACGGAGGCGGTTAAAACGTAGGGTACATATTCCTGTTCCATTGTATGGATCGAAGTAGATGTGCTGAATCTGCGTCGTTTGCGAATGACGAGATAGGGGCTTACCTTTTTCATGCCAGGCGATATGGCGAGCCCGTGATTGGAGTAGAATGGCGGGAATCCACACAGCAGAATGTACATCACCACCCCTAGTGACCAGATGTCGCAGGATTTGTCGTACTTCTCAGGTCCTAGAACCTAAAAAAAAAGTTAACATTTTAAATAAACTGCCATGGCGGCCTTTTTTCAAGTGAAAACTTCTTTAGGCGCGTTGGGCATTTTTGAGATGGGAAAAATCTATAGACACTGTAATGTAAGCGACACCGTACCAGAACACTAGCAGGGTCAAAACTTATAAACTAGATGGGAAAAAACCATTGAACTCGCGACACTGTAATGTAAGCGACACCGTACCAGGAACACTCGCAGGGTCAAAACTTAAAAAACGAGATGGGAAAAAACCATCGAACTCGCGACACTGTAATGTAAACGACACCAAACCAGGAACACTCGCAGGGTCAAAACTTATAAAACTGTAACAAGTTTTCACTTCTGTCAGTCTTGGGTACGGAACCCTAACTACTCCGGTTAGGTATTTAATGTTCCGTACCCAAAGGGTAAAAACGGGACCCTATTACTAAGACTTCGCTGTAAGTCCGTCCGTCTGTCCGTCTGTCACCAGGCTGTATTTCATGAACCGTAATAGCTAAACAGTTGAAATTTTTTACAGATGATGTATTTCCATTGCCGCCATAACAAAAAATACTAAAAGCTATAAAAAGTTAAAAATAAGGGGGGGTTTTCATACAAAAAAACGTGTTTTTTTAAACGTGAAGAAACTAGCGCCATCTAGTATGATGGTACGGAACCCTATGTGTGCTGTTCTGACTCGCACTTGGCCGACTTTTTTACTTTGTTGCGAGTTCGATTCGCACTTGGCCAGTTTTTTAAATTAAAAAACTTGAGTGCGTTTGAATGCAACTCATCTGATGGGAATTGAAGACGCAATGATACACGCAAACTGAGGAATATTGGTTTTTGCCATCAACCAAGGTCACGAAATAAGGAGATCTGTAGGAGAACCAAAGTAACCGACGACGTAGCTCACAGAATCGTTAAACTCAAGCAAAGTATATTATTAGTACTAACATACAGTATGGATACTCCCTGCCGCTCTCTAGATTGCAACCTCACCCCCTCGCCACCCATATTGATACAGATTGGTTACAGTTTGGTTCTCGAACGTAGGTATAGGATTTCGCCGCATTCTAACTGTTCCCAGTCAATATACGAGTATTTTGGTTGTCCTAACAGACATGAAGAAGCGGCATCATGAGTTTGAAACAGATGAGAAAAATAAGAAGATAATGATGACAAGGCCGCCGCCTCCTATCCGGGAGGTCGTGGTTCGAATCCTGCCACGTACCAATGTGTTTTCGAATTTAGATTTTATATGTACGTTTATCCGACGCTCTTACGGTGAAGGAAAACGTCGTGAGGAAACCTGCACACGCCTGCGAAGAACTTATAGTTAAATATCATTTGAACAAAAAAAAATGTTATTTCAAACACAATGTAAATTGTTTGTGAATTAATGAATTGAATTGAACGAAACTCGGTAGACTCTAGCGGTGCGAGTGTGCGTTTGCGTTTAGTTGTAATTGACTTATTTTTTTGTATGGATAGGGTCGGTCGGTCCATAACATTTGATCGAAGAACTCGTATATTTACCTCAGGTGCAACATAGTATGGCGTGTAGCATGGCGTCTGTAGCGTATCAGCCGGCGTCAGCGTCTCCTTCGCGAACCCGAAATCCGTCAGCTTGAGGATGGCGTTCGGCTCCTTGCTCGTGTACAGGAGGTTCTCCGGCTTGATGTCTCGGTGGGCGATATTCGAGTCGTGCAAGTGACGGACCGCCACGCAGATTGAGTGCATTATCTGACGAGAAGAAAATCTTTTATAAAATAAATATAGTTAAAAAAAAACAACTAAAAAACACGCTTTTAAAGCACATCAAACTAAAAAGTGGAAATAATTCTTAATATAAACTGAAAACAATAATGAAGGAAAAATACTAGTATTATTGTGAAAAAAGCGTGGGTTGCTCGATATACGAAAAATAGCTTTTTTCACAATAATACTAGTATTTTTCGTTCATTATTGTTTTCAGCTTATATTAAGAATTATCTTTCACTTTTTAGTTTGATTTGCTTTAAAAGCATGTTTTTTTAGTTTTTTTAAATATATTTATTTTTCACATTTTAGTTCAGTATAATGATGACTTAATGAGATAAATTTATGAAATTATTGTATTGTCACTGATTCTTGAGTTTGAATTAAATATATCCGTTTAAAGTGGGTCAAAATCGAATGCAAACGAGTCGGTTACAAACATACAAACATACAAACATACATACATACAGGTGAAGCTAATAAAAGCGTGATAAAAACTTATGGAAGAAACGAACTGGATTACATAAACAACAAATACTGGTTACTCATTATACGACTGCCCAAAAAGTGTGTTTTCAGGTCTAAAATATGTATGTATGTAAATGTGTTGTTTTCAGGTCTAAAATATGTATGTAAATGTATGTTTCTTTATTCCACGATGGATTTTAGAGTTCGTATCGTTAGATTTGTCTTGACCCCGTGAGTGCCATAGGATACGTTTACCCGACATTGCAAAAAAGAGAAGTAATGTTTTTATGCAGCCGTGTTTTATTCAATTTATAATTTATTTTACTCGACCTTGAGCCTGCAAAAACAAACTACTGTATTGTTGTTTTTTATTAAAAGAATCTACATGAAAATGGAAATTAAAATCTTCTTGTCACCAGTTCTATAGATTTGACAGCTGCCACTCGAATCATTATACTTTGAAGTGGGTAACAACAAGGAATATGTCTTTTATCGTAAGTATAGATATGTGTGCGCACATTTCATTTTTAGGGTTCCTTACGCAAAGCAAAGTATACATATTAGTACTAACATACAGTATGGATACTGCCTGCCGCTCTCTAGATTCCAACTTCACCCATTCGTCACCCAGCACGATACAGATAGGTTATAGTTTGGTTCTCGAACGCATAGGATTTCACCGTGATTTTGTTTGCTCCGTCTCATTTGTTTTTAGAAATGTCATTTCACGGCCGTTGCATGCAGTGTCCGGGGTGTGTCCAACAACCTTACCACACCCTGGACACTTCAACACTTTATACGAAGGGCCAGAAATGTCATTTCAAAAAAGGAATGACGGAACAAACAAAATGGCGGCGAAATCCTATACGTTCGACAACCAAACTGTAACCAATCTGAGTGACGAGGGGGTGAGGTCGCAATCTAGAGAGCGGCAGGGAGTGTCCATACTGTATGTTAGTACTAATATATATACGTTGCTATTACTATGCCTGCACTGTCCGTCCGTCCGTCCATCAGTCTGTTACCGGGCTGTATTAGGTAGACAGTAGAAATTTTCACAGTGTGTATTTCTACTATTGCCGCTATAACTAAAAATAATGATAAAGTGAGCCATACAAGAAACGTGATTACATTTTAATATGTTTTGTAAGATGGTACGGAATTCTTAAAGTCGTATCTGGTTTTGGGATAATTGCGTAAAAATACTGAACAATTACTGGTGAAATAATGAGCGTAGTTAGCGTAAGGAGTTTAAATAGTCAAACCGCCAACAAGCAAAGCTTCATCGTATCAGCTCATATACGTCCCCATCTTGGGGCTCGAGCCTACACTTAGTCGACCACGCGGGCCCAGTGCGGGTTGGTCGACTTCACACACAACCTGCGAGTTTCTTCGCAGGCGTGTGCAGGTTTCCTCACGGTGTTTTCCTTTACCGTAAGAGCGTCGGATAAACGTACATATGAAATATAAATTGGAAATCACATTGGTACGTGGCAGGACTTCAACCACGACCACCCGAACAGGACGCGGCGGAAAAGCAAAGCTTACATTTAAAAAAATATACGCCATTACAGAATACAATGAGATAGTGAAAACTTGCCTAGTTACACTATTAGTAACACAGAACATAGCAAATTTTCTTTTATGCAACTGAAAACCATTGTACGTTCTCTTTTATTTGGAGAAGTATCTGAAGTCCTGTAGCTATGATTTAAGGAACCACTATAGAACTTCGTACCATTTAGATCTCTGTAACTTTTTTTGCATCGAGTTTGGCTCCCTTTCGCGTTTATGTTTTGGTGGGATAAAGGTAAACAACAAGAAAATCCGGCTCCCTTTCGCGTTTATGTTTTGATGGGATAAAGTTAAACAACAAGAAAATCTGGCTCCCTTTCGCGTTTATGTTTTGATGGGATAAAGTTAAACAACAAGAAAATCCGGCTCCCTTTCGCGTTTATGTTTTGGAGGGATAAAGGTAAACAACAAGAAAATCCGGCTCCCTTTCGCGTTTATGTTTTGATGGGATAAAGTTAAACAACAAGAAAATCCGGCTCCCTTTCGCGTTTATGTTTTGATGGGATAAAGTTAAACAACAAGAAAATCCGGCTCCCTTTCGCGTTTATGTTTTGATGGGATAAAGTTAAACAACAAGAAAATCCGGCTCCCTTTCGCGTTTATGTTTTGGAGGGATAAAGGTAAACAACAAGAAAATCCGGCTCCCTTTCGCGTTTATGTTTTGATGGGATAAAGGTAAACAACAAGAAAATCCGAAGCAGTATACAGGGGTGTAACAAGATTGGTGTAGGTCCCGTTAACTGGGGCTTCTACTCATCATACTGATCAACTTTTATTCTACAACTTGGCTGAAAACGTAAAAAAAATGTTTTACTCCATTTTAGCTGTTCGACCGATTTTGTGAATTTTAGTATGGAGGGTCAAATTTTTTTTTTGAGAATTGACTATGGGTTCGTTGGAGAAAGTTGTTCAGTATGACTAGTAGAACCCCCAGTTAACGTGACCTACACCAATTTTGTTACATCCTGTATACAGTATGTAACAAAATTGGTGTAGGCCCCGGGCGATAAAACGACTCAATCCGAGCAGGTCGATCCTTGATAAAATAATATCGAACGTAACACTATTCATTTTAAGTTCAAATCAAAGCGGGCTTCAACGCGGCGCTTACGTAGAGACCAAACGCCCGATTTTAAATTTTTACATGTTTTTTATTACTTTGCTTCACTTTCAAATAAGTTTTTTTTTGTGTTCAATTAAAATTTTTGTGTGTTGGTTTCATTAAGCATTAACTGTTCGTTTACGTGAAATTTTGTAATTAATTCCAAAAACACGGCCTTTGTAATCGTATTTATTAAATTAAATCGATTTTTTAATACTTTAAGAATCTAATATATAAAAATGAATCGCAAAATGTGTTGGTAAGCGCATAACTCGAGAACGGCTGGACCGATTTGGCTAATTCTTTTTTTGTCGAGTTCGTTATTGTCAGGAGAAGGTTCTTATGTAGGGTAGGGTAGGGTAGTGTAGTGTAGGGTAGGGTAGTGTAATGTAAGGCGGTACGTAGTTCGCCGGGACAGCTAGTATTTTATATTTTTTTCACATTGGTAGCTTAATGCAGTCTTTTAATAATTTAAATTGTATGTTGTGATTTGACCCTTGTTAGGGCCTTAACTGGGGCTTCTCGTCCGTGCGGAAAGAGAACCGTCGTAAGATTTCGAGGCGCTGCTGTGCTTAATTACTGTTTTTGTCATGTTGACAACACTGTTACGTAAATTGTAAATTGTATTGTATTGTTGTAAATTGTACCTGGAAATTGTTGTACTGTGCTCTAAATAAAAGTTTTTCTATTCTATTCTATTCTATTATAGTGTGACTGTAACATCTTGGAATAATCATCATCATCATATCAGCCGAAAGACGTCCACTGCTGGACAAAGGCCTCCGCAAGAAAGAGATCAATCGACGAATCAAACTCGTCAATAAAGAAAATAAAAAAAGTACGTAATCAATTTATGCAAGGAAAGGCGGTCCAGATTTTGAATTGAGTAACCGTGTCATGTGGGCATCGTATGAAAGGGCTTCATTGGCACAAGCTTAAACAGACCTTTAATTATTTTTATGATGTACAGTTTTCGATTTATTATTTTTAAGGTTCCTTATCCAGTGATGTAGTGGTACGGAACCTTTGGTGAGCGAGTCCGACTCGCACTTGGCCAGTTTTTTTTTAATTGACCCTCCATACAAAGATGCAAAAAAAATAAAAAAATCTGATCGATTAGTATGTGGAGGCCAATTGACTATGGGTACCTCGGTGAAAGTTGTTTAGTCTGATGAGTAGAAAGAAGTCAACGCGTCCAACACTAATTTTGTTACACCCTGTACAAATATATTAAGAAACTGCGTCAGATTGTGCCCCAATTCTGTGTAGTGTGACTGAAATAGAACTACTCTCCCATTGTTTCGTTTTGATACAGCTATCGTATAAGGTTTCGTGTAAACAGAAATACCGCCCAAGTGCGAGTGGGACTCGCGCTCCGAGGGTTCCGTCATAGTAAAAAGAAATAATAGTAGATTATCTTCATACAATGGTACATCGCGCGGTTCGTATGTAAGTAAAAAGTAAATCTTTAGAAAAAAGAAAGAAGTCGTTCTTATTATTGTAGTGTACGTGTGTGCCTACTGACGCGCACACAAACCGCGCGATGTACCATTGTATGAAGATAACCTACTATTATTTCTTTTTACTATGGTTCCGTACCACCATACCTCTCCACACAACTATGACAATGATACCTATTCTTATTACACACAAAAGACATTAAAAAGAGCGACAAAAAACGCTTTTTTTATTCAGTTCGGCCTCCTTAGATCGAGAACGACACACACTTGTTCAGTTTTTGTTGTTAGTTGTTTTATTTTTATCAGTTATATAATTACACGCTTGTATGTATTACCGATTTTACGAAAAACTAAATCAAAAATACTTCTAAAATACCTAAAAAAAATAGTATTGGTTGTATAATCGCACGCTTGTATGTATTACCGTTTTTACGAAAAAACTAAATCAAAAATACTTCTAAAAGACCTAAAAAAACACGTTCTGTGTGTGGGGACTTTTTTTATTAATTTTTCACTTTTTATAATTTTTGTTATTTGTTGTGATAGTGGCAATACACATTTTGTGAAACCGCAGTCCTGTACGCCAGTGTAGCTAATAATGACGGAGACCTAAATAAGCAGTCCTGTACGCTAAGTGGCCAATAATGACGAAGACCTAAATAAGCAGTCCTGTACGCCGCACGCTAAGTGGCCAATAATGACGGAGACCTAAATAAGCCGATGGTGTAACCACGTGACGCACCTCAGCGGCCTGTCTCTCGGTGAAAGCCCCCTCCCTATTGTCCTGTATCCGCTGGAACAGCTCACCACCATCCATGCACTCCATCACCACCAGGAGACACCGCTTGCCGCCGTATGTGTTGTCGTACACGTCTATTATCTGTGGATTGAAAATAATTAAGCATTTTATAAAAGAAACAACAGAGGCCGTTGGGGTAGTAAAGTTCTCGAATGGCGACCGCGCACCGGAAGACGTAGCGAGCAGGCCTCCCACTCAGTGGACCGACGACCTGGGGAAGGTCGCGGGAAGCCGCTGGATACGGGCAGCGCAGGACCGGTCGTTCTGGAAGTCTTTGGGGGTAGCCTGTGACAAAACTAAATCCGCTAGTCATTTCACTAAGCCACATTATATTCTATTGTTAGATTAAAGCGTCGGTGGCTCAAGCTCAGTCCTCCTAACCAGAGGTTCCGGGTTCAAATCCGGACGCCCAGGGTACATTGAGTATTTCGAAACTTACGTACAGTATGCTTACCGATTGCTTTAGCGGTGAAGGAAAACATCGCGAGGAAACCTGCACACCTAATTCCAGATGTGTATGAAGAACGCGTAGCACACGTCTGTAAGGTGTAAATCTAAATGCAGTAAACGTGACGGCGGGTGATGCTAAGTGCAACACCAGGCAACCGCCGTCTATCCCTTGGATCGCACGGTTAATTGTGGCACATGATATGAGAAAGATTGTTAGATAACAATGTTTAACAAATGTATACCTACTACCGGTGACAGTGTATATATTATAAACACTATCTGTGCCTACTACAAACTATGGGAGATAATAATATGTTTACAATCTTTTTAGTCATGCATTAACTTTCAATAAAAGTATTCCGTTTCCCACTCCCATTCATTGCTTTGGGTACAAAGACCTGTATTTTGTACATTCTCAGAAATGTTACGAATGAACGTTTATACAGCTTTTAAAATAACACAGCATTCCTTTCCCACGTAGGTCTAGTGGCGATTTAATATATATTTTGACAAAAAATGTCTTTAAAGCCACTTACGGGGTATTAAGTCAAAACCTAGACCGTGACGGAAGTGACGAACGAATCTGTTTCCTCCACACTAGCCTAAGAAAATTAGCTTCAAAAACGTCGATCAGACCAAAAGAAAATATTTTGATGTCCACTTTCCCTCTTCCCGGTTTGACAAAAAATAATTCTTTTTCTGGAGGAGTAAGAGCCATTAAAAGGACTACAAGATCAACATCTCATCCAATAACAGTGACCACAAGGTTGTCTACAGCTTTGTCAATTGCAGTGCGAATGATTGTGCGTTGTTAAATTCAATATTTTGCCGATTTAAAAGTGGATGCTCTGGAAAATGCAGTTGCCGAAAAGCGGGATTTAAGTGTAGTCTTAACTGTAAAGGCTGCCAAGGAGCTTGTACTAATGGAGCCCCCATCGATTTTGATGATAAAGATGATGAAGGTGAAACACAATATGATTGATAAGTCGTGCAATTGTTTTTTATAATTTTTTTAGAATTAAAATTGGTATTACGATTTTTTTTCTTATTTTTATGACCTTTAATACTCTTCATCTTCTAAAGTATTGATCGTACAGCAAAAATGTTTAGATATAATTTGTAGAGAATTTAGTGTAGATAATTATTGTAGAAATCACTAAAGTGATATTATAAATAGTTTATAAACCACAAGCAAAAAACTTGATAATTAGATCTTCCCCCCCCCCCACCGCCGGCTCGTGTCCCTCCCTCGGGGGCTTTTAGTATATTCGTCTGGATACCTTAAGGAATAACTGTACCAACTTTTAAAACTATATTAATTATTTCGACTGATTTAATTAATCTTCTCAGACTACACCAAGTAACAAAACCACGGCACCATAGCAAACAAGTAACCAACAGCGAAGCCGTCCCTACGAGGCCGGAGGCATAAAAAGTCAGGGACGTCAAAACTACATCATCATATCAGCTCATATACGTCCTACCCTGAATTAGGGCGATTGGGCCAAACTACATGTATCACGTTAAACCAAAGGTAGTGTGCCCCGACACATCCCTACCAGATTTTCATTTAATTTAAAGGTTCCATGGTACAATTTAAATATTATATAAAATTGTAACTTGATAACATTCTGAAAGCACCCTCGACTACGTGACAACCTGTTTTTAGAACGTACCCTACTTAAGAATTGATTATATACTTTTTATGTTTTGGCACTTCCGTTCAACCTTGTGAATAAAAAGTCATACGTTCCACACAAATAATTTTTTATTTCATTTTTCCAATATTTCAGTAATAATTTACATAAAACTATTGCCAATTTTCTATTATAACTAGGGTGTCATTTTGCGTAGGCTCCGATGCCAAGCCGATGTTCAAACAATGGACCCAGGGTTGTAGTTGTAGCTAGAGTCGAATTTGAGGTAGGGCATCACATATATTATAATTAAATAGACCCATCTCGCTTCATGTGATGGCGCTTCAAATGCCATCTATACACAGAACAAATAATTATTATAATATGAAATGAATGTCACAAACTGTGGTATGTTCGGAAAAGCTTAGTTACCTATCGCTACATTTTTTATCTAAAAATAAACAATCAATTTAATTATAATAATTTATCTTAGTTTTTGGTATTTTTAAGGTAGGGCATTGCGATTTCAAGGTAGGGTATTGATTGCCCCACAATGCCCCCCCCCCCCGCAAGCTACGGCCATGAATGGACCATCCATACCATCTCATTATCTGGGCCACCATAGACCGATTGGTTTTGCATTTTGATTTTGAGGAGGGGCCCGGATTATAGACAGCTAAATTATTATTTAGATTTTTTTATTTAGATAGAATGAAGAAAATGAATAGAATGGAATAACCAACACAACTGCAACCGATGAATAAAACTCTCAACATTTTCGCCATGAAGATGGTCAACACTCCACAGATAATGGTATATTTACTGGCTGTGAGTTTGTCTATGTCACATGAAGGTATTAAAAAACTAATTACTTTTCATTCGTTTTTAGGTAGGTTTTGAGATAAAAAAAAACAATTTAATACAGTTTCATAAATACCTCTACGATGTGTATGCAGCCGCTGGCCCTCCAATGTAGTTCGACCTCTCGTCTCGCTTTGGGGCTGTCGTGCAGCACTTTCAGCGCCCTCCTTGCGCCTGTACGCTTCTCTTTACATTCTACCACCTGCGAAAAAATAGAAAATAAATCACTTCAGCATCGGCATATCAAATGTCTCCTAGATGGCAATCGTTAAGAGGAAACGCGGTCTAAAGAATAGGTATTTGAACAAAATGTTGCTTTCTCCCTCCCCCAACCCTCTACTTATATAGCAAGAAAGGGAGAACTTCAGCGCAGGCCGATAATAGGCAAGAAAATTGACCAAAACAGCATTTCGTAGTCCCCTATTTCCTCCGACGCTCTTACGGTGAAGGAAAACATCGCGAGGAAACCTGCACACGCCTGCGAAGAAACTCGCAGCTCTCAGGTTGTGTGTGAAGTCGACCAACCCGCACTGGGCTCGCGTGGACGACTAAGGCCCGATCGCCCTAATTCAGGGTAGGCTCGAGCCCCTTCGGTGGGGACGTATACGATGAAAACTATTCACTTTGAGTTGTAATCAATGCAGGCTCCAACGTGGCGGTTACGTTGAGAACGAACGCACGATTGTCAATTTCTACATGTTTTTAGTAGTTTTCTTCACTTTCAATTAAGTTTAAAAGAATATGTTCAATTAAAATAGGAGGTGTTAAAGTCGCCGATTTTCGTGTGTTGGTTTCATTCAACATAAACTGTTTGTGTTCAAGAAATTTCGCAAATAATGCCAAAAACAGGGTCTACTCTACCGGATATTTTTCACATTTAAGGTGGTAATATTTTTATAATTGTACTAGCTTTTGCTCGCGGCTTCGCCCGCGTCGACTTCGTTTTTAGGGTGAGTGGTGCGCGAGCCGCAAGTTTTCTCCAGATCCCCCTATCCCAAATCGGGCTATTCTGATTAGCAGTCTATGTCACTTGCCACCCCCTCATACCAATTCTATACAAAAAAAATCACCTCAATCCCTTGCGACGCCGACGTGCGCGAGCGTGAAAACGATTTTTTTCCAGATCCCTCGGGAGATACGTCAGGATATGCTAATTAGTAAATTATGTAATTTCCCACCCCCTCAACCATCAATCATAAAAATCATAACTATAGTTATATTTGCATTTATTTGTTCAGTCGTAAATGGTTTACAGATTTTTACAAATTATTTGTCATTCAAAGTTACAAATAAATAAGTCAAAATTAAATTTTATACAAATTAAAAATACAACCATTATATTACATAAAATTAAAACAAATTCAAATAGATGTGTCATAAAAAAGGAATACTTACTCAGTAATAAGCAGGCTTTTATAACTAATTATAAACCTTCCATTCAAAGTTACAAATTTATAAGTCAAAATTAAATTTTTTACAAATTAAAATTAAAAATAGAAACATTATATTATTCATAAAAAAAATTAAAACTAAATGGATGTGTCATGAAAAAGGAATACTTATTAAGTAATAAGCTGGCTTTTATAACTTAAATACACATAGGCATTCCTAAAAATCCATTGTTCCGTTGCGATGTTAAAGAAATTAACCATTAAAAGAGGATTTTTTTTAGTTCCCCCAAGAACTGCACCGGACTATGCCGCTATTTTCACGGCATAAAAAGTAGCATATGTTCTTCCCCGTGACACAGGCTACCTGCATGCCAAATTTTATTCAGATTGGTCAATCTGTTAAAGCGTAAAAAGGTAACAAACTGGTCCGGGCCCGAGGTAAATTTAGTTTAAGATAAGGCTCTTCCGTCCTCAAAATGAGCAACTCTATTCACGATGTTTCAAACATCGAACGAAACAGCTTCGAAATAAAGTTCTTGTCAGCTCGTACTGCAACGTGGCTGTTACGTCAATAGCTGAGGACGAATGGTGCGAAAATAGTGGTTTTTAATTCATTATAAATAAAATAAGAAGAATTGAAGCAGTTCTATGGTTAAGTATAACTAGAAAAAAGGGTGCACTAGGATGTTTTTTTTGGTTTTTCGAGGAAATCAATATCACTCCTCATATCCTGTAAATTACAATGTTTTTCTTCGATAAAAAAATCCTTAATTAAAGTAAAAAGTGGTTACAAAGTTGGTCGTTGGCGGCGGTATAAGCCTTAAGGCCTGAGATTAGATTAGGCTAGGTTTTTTTTAATCCACAATTAATCATTAATTAGACATCCGGTTGGTTAAGGCTGAATATCGATGAAGGCGGGTACGGACAGATATTTACCACCTACCGCTATTCACCGGTCCGTAATAAGACGTTGGTCTTTTGAACCGGATCTACCGGCATTATCATCATCATCATCAGCCGAAGGACGTCCACTGCTAGACATAGGCCTCCCCCAAGGATTTCCACGGCGACCGGTTCCCGCGACCTTCACTTGGTCATCGGTCAACCGAGTGGGAGGCCTGCCTACGCTACGTTTTCCGGTGCGCGGTCGCCACTCGACAACTTTACTACCCCAACGTCCATCTGTTCTAAGTGCTATGTGCCCCGTCCACTGCCACTTAAGTTTAGCAATTCTGAGAGCTTTGTCGGATCTCCTTTATACGGCATTATTTCACTTGCTTTTAGAGTCAGATTACGCTACTGATCGTTAAAACGACCAAAATTGCATGAATTGCAAAAAAAAAACTAAAAAATCTTTCCCAGGCCAGTAAAAAGGTAACAAATGACATGCAATTATATAAAAAATATTAAAGGTAAAGTAGGTCATTACCTACGTATATAAAATATTTAAGGTAAAGTAGGTCATTAACTACGTATATAAAATCTAAGTAGGTATGGTAAATTACTACAGCGGCCAGCAAAAGAAGCATTGATGGACGAACGTAAGTCCATCAATGCCAAGTTGTAGGCTTGTAAGTATAGTACTTTTCTCGTATAATGCACGAAAATTAAAACTAAGTAGTACCTAGTTAGAACTTTTTATTTAAAAATATCAAATACAATTACTTTTCAAAATCAATGACGAACAACGAACAATAATAATTTTTCACGCGCCAAAATATATTTTTTTTAATAAACCAACAGCTTTCTACTTGTAAGCCATGTCAGTTCGAAATTTAAATAAAACCTTCGATAAGTTTTAACTCCTTGGTTGCCATGTTTCGGAGTAAAAGATCGTTTCATTTTTAAATTACACGACAGATATGGATTTTCGCACAACTTTTGCAGGCCGCTGCTCATATATAATATTTGGCCAGTACTTACAACAATTTCGATTTATCTCAAAGAAGGTTGTCAAAATAACGCTCAAATTTTTAAGCATGTTGGTGAATAGTTCCTTATGACACAAGAGTGGTAAAAAGGTAAATAACAAACGAATGACATTTGTAAGCGAGCCGCAGGCGAGGGTTTACCATTGTCACGAGTTTTTTATTTCTTTTTTCACCCTTGTATCATACAACGTTGAGAGAAAACAGGTAAAATTAAAAACGATCCTGACAGAAAAACAAAATACGTGGGTACATACCTATCAAGGTTTCGGCAACCAGAGTTCATTTTACGCGATCTGTGACTCATTTTGAATGTCCGGGGAGTAATCTCTCGGATAAGTATATTTTTTATTACACGTATATTAACAAGTATTCACAACAAAAACAACTCAATTCAGTTTTACAAAAATTGCGCCATATTTAATTTAGCTAGGCACACGTACCTACGCATGCGTAAGTTTTTTTAATAATACCATAAATAGATTACAATAAGGCTTGGAATAATATTAATGTAAGCATTAAAACCTCCTTGGAAAAGATGAACTATTCCTTCCTTGTAACCTATGCGCTTCATTCATATTTATTCTCCTTTCTTCACAAAGATATAATCCAAAGAAAATCTAATCTGCTAGCGTTATGAACTAATCACACGAAGTAACAACCAATCTCTTTTAAAATTCTCCTTTCAAAAGTCTTTTTTTATTCACAATTGGTAAGCCCCTGGCATCGTCTAAGAAAAAGAAGAAAAAGATTCTGTATCTTTGGTTATTATATTATATTTTTTATTTGCTAGAAATTTCTTGTTTCTCAGAGCTACAAATTAAAAAAAAGTGGCAAAGTAAAAAGCACGTGTGCGGTAAAATAAATTTTGCGCACAGAAAAGTAGCATATAAAGTACCAAATTTGCGCAATTTTTTTGAGCAAATCTATTGAAAATATATTTTTCGTCACACTGCAGTCTCTTTAGATAAAAAACCCTAGTATTTACGCGTATTTTAACACGTCTGTTATCTGTCACGCGAACCGCAAATGTTGACACTACTTTATTATTGGCTGAACTGATAACTATACCATACTTACGTTTATCTGTTTTTAAATACATACGTTCATATTATTATGTTACGGACAGATACGCAACGCGGTTGTTTCCAGATTTTTTGATGTGTAACATCTTTGCTCTCGCGTTCCTGCAATTTGTGGGAGTGATTTCGTGAAATGGGACGGAAATGTGTCCCATGGGACGGAAATGTGTCCCATTTTAACAGAAAGTCGCGTTTTTTCAGGCTTTTAAAGCGCGGAAAAGGCAAAGGTACCTATGACCATACAGCCTAGTCTGCCGTATCTTTGCCGTCCTTTTTTCAGGCTTTAAAAGCGCGGAAAAGGCAAAGGTATCTATGACCATACAGCCTAGTCTGCCGTATCTTTGCCGTCCTTTTATAAAGTATTTTGTCACATGTTACACATCATATGCGAGTACTGTAGGTCTCGCTCGAATTTTTTTTTTGGCGAGGTATATCAATCATAGAACAGTTTTTCTTTGCTTGTAAAGAGGAAAGAAAATAACCACACTTCTTCACTTTTTCAATGGTTTTTCGTTTAAATCAAAAACTACAATGAAAGTATAAAAAACAATAACATATCTCACATTGCATTATCATTACAAATATTGTTGTACATTTCTTAAACTTTATACATCAAAATATTAGTCATAGCTAGAGTTGAAAGTAACGGTGTAGACCTATCTTTGGGAGCCAAAACTGCCTAATGCCTAGTTTTTAATAGCTTTTGACTTTAAAAAACATCATCCACAACAAAGGTATTTTATTCAACCTTGGGTTTTCTATCGTTTAGGAGTAATTGACGTCAAACATAACGAAAATCTGTAATATTACCGCCGTAAAACCGGACAAGTGCGAGTCGAACTCGCGTGGAGATGGTTCCGTACGTTGAAATTGTCTATCTTACTTCAAATACCATATACTTCTTCTAAGTTTTCCTGTAATCTAAATAATAAATATAAATATTCTGGGACAAATCACACATGGTCACCTGGCCCCAAAGTAGGATTCCCTGTGTTATGGGAACCAGAGACTGATTACTTATATAAGTTTAAATACATACATATATACATATTTAACACCCAGACACAGAGCAAACAAATCTGCTCATCACACAAATGTTTGCCCTGGGTGGGGATCGAACCCACAACTCTCGGATCAGTAGTCAAGAGCACTAACCACTGAGCCACCGAGTCAGTCATTCCTGTAATCTAGAGGTAAAGTTTAAGGCCCAGTAGTTCAGGAGATAAGGGGAGGAACAAGGAACCCTTATAGTATCGTCATGTCTGTCTGTCTGTCCGCGGCCTACCTCCCGGACTATTATTATTATTATATCATCTCATATACGTCCCCACCGAGGGGCTCGAGCCTACCCTGAATCAGGGCGATTAGGCCTTAGTCGACCACGCGGGCCCAGTGCGGGTTGGTCGACTTCACACACAACCTTCGAGTTTCTTCGCAGGCGTGTTGCAGGTTTCCTCACGATGTTTTATAGTATTATTAGTTAAAATTATTAGTATCCCGGACTATTAGTAGTTAAAAGCTGAAATTTGGCAAAGATAATACACATATAATAATAACGCGGAGAGAACTGTAATTTTTTTTTGGAAAAATGTCTTTTTAAGGGTACCTCCCCTACAAGTAATTGGGGATGATTTTATTTTCTCGTCAAACCCAGTCGGGTGGGGTATCGTTGGTTAGAGCTTAAAAAGTAGTTGTGAGTCTCCTAGGACTATTTTATAATTTTAATTTAGGGTTTAAAAAAATAGGCTTGAAAGTGCTAAATTTTGTTGGAGTCGAGTGTCCCCATAAACGTGTCCCGTGTCGGATAAAATGTATCCTATGTTATATGTCACTCTCGCGATCAAGACAAATCTAACAATGCATCGCGCTCTAAAATCTATCAAGATGTTTAGAAGAAACAAAATTAGACCTGAAAACATTACACTCCTTTTTTGTGAACAGTCGTGTAAAAATACATCATGAAGCCGTTGGGCTCAGTTAACGAAACAGACATACATACATACACAGGGTTTGAAAAAATACATCAAGCCGTTAAGCTCAGCTAAGGAAACAGACATACATACGTAATACGTACATACCAGCGTTGCCAGATTTTTTTTTGCCAGGTCGGGATTTCGAAACTTTTTGAGTGAAAAAAGCGGGATTCTTTCGTCAAAAGCGGGACATAGTAAAAAAACGTAATAATCACAATTGTTTAAATATTCATCTTTTTATTTGAGTTTTAAATTACGTTTAAGTTACTATAGATAGCAAAAATAGCCAAAATATTTGATATTTTAAATCAGATTTACCCTATCGTTAGGTAGTTGAGTCTCTTAGTCTTAAAAAAAGGTTTGGCTTTCTTCTTCGGTACAATGTTTTCCGGTTTCGAGCAATCCGAAACATCCCTATCGGTTTTATTCATCTTTAAACGATTCTAATAAGAAAACTTCAGTAATTTAAGAAAAAAAGAGTAAAAAACTTAAACTTTGCTTGTTTAATGTAATAATTAAACAAATGGGAATGAGAAAAAAGATAAAGAGAATATGAGGCCGCACGCACCGATTTGCGTGACGCACCCCTCTCTCTCCCGCGCGCTTATCATCATTACGCGCCGAGCGGGCCTTGCTGTGCCACCCGGCCGCGCTTCCTCAGCGCGCTGCACGCACGGTCGAGTTATCACCGAATATCGGGACTTGGCCTGTCCCGCGCGGGACATTTGATTTTGATTTAAAAATCGGGACGTCCCGCCAAAATCGGGACGTCTGGCAACGCTGCTGTACATACACCCTAAAAACATTACCTTGGCCAGTTCAGTGGGTTAAAAAGAAAGCGACGCAGTCGGACGACTCGTTATCTGATTGTGACCTGATTTCTGGTCGATGACGAGTTAACGTAGGCGTCGAGGCACAAAGTAGATGTAAAGGTCGGTCGGTCTGCGCCTGCGCATTTTATTATGACTCACACTATTACGCTGGCCTGGCGCAATGGGGAATCTTGGGAAACTCATGACGTAGTGCCGACCGACTGCTTCCCAGAACGATCGTAGTGCGTAAATTAAGTAGGTAGCCGCTTTAAAATAAATTTGTAAAACTTTTCTTAACTGGTGATATGATATGTAGTTATGATATTATGACACAGTTATTTCTATCTTACGGCGAGACGTATACGATACTCTGTGTCCAAGCGCTGTGGGCCATGAAAGGAAAGCCTTTTATTTATTGAAATTAAGGGTCCTCAGGAGGCCCGAGTTTCCATATAAACGTAGTTCCGCTTTAATACAAAAACTACATGCCGGATTGAATCCAAACTTTGCGAATATATTGAGTAGACACATAACTATTTTCAACCGACTTCAAAAAGGAGGAGGTTCTCAATTCGACTGTAAGTTTTTTTTTTGTATGTTTGTTACGCGATATCTCCGCCGATTGTGAACCGATTGGGGTCCCATTGTCACCAAGTCAGGATCTGATGATGGGATCTCAGGGAAATCGAGAACAACCCTCAAATTTTATAGGCACATATAACGTGTTTCATGTATTTCCTAAAACTATTCAAGTTTTGGCGTCTGGTAGTCATTATATCATCATCATCATCAGAAGAGCTGATGAAGGAAGTTACAACTCCTTAACGGATAGGTTTTAGAGTATAATTCTTTAAAAATTTCACGTAGACCGATAGTTGTATTCTTTCAGGTTATTCAGATGAGCTGATGATGGAATATTTAACTCCTTAACTTTCATGCTGTTGAGTTGAGATGTTGAGAAGCCACAGGAATTTGTATCTGTTAATGAAATCTGTTATAAATTATGATTTGATGGTTCCTATTGGCGAGTGGGTGATTGGGTATAACGTTGTTAGATAGATAGCATTATCACTAAAAATAAATAAAATAAAAATAAAAGTTTAAAAAACTTAAAAACGACTTTAAAATGAAATTCACTCAAAAGTATGAAATAATATTATTATACTTAGTTATACGACATAAACCAACAATAACGAAATCAAAGGTGGGTACGAATTAAATTAGGGGCCAAAATTTTTTTTTGAGGTGGGTGTCAGCAATGCCATCGAATCTAAAACATTTGATACGTAAGTAGCTGTATGCTGATACCGACCTCAAAAAAAATTTTAGGCCCCTAAATTAATTCCTCCCCACCTTTGATTTCGTTATTGTCGTTTAATGTCGTATAACTAAGTATAATAATATTATTTCATACTTTTTAATGAATTTCATTTTGAAGTCGGTTGTTAAGTTTTTAAAATTTTATTTTTATCGTAAATAGTAGTCCTTTTTGGAAGTCGCTTGAAAATGCACAAAATTGGTCGATCGGTTGACCGATTAGTATGAAGTTAATTTTTTTACGATTTCAGGAAAGTTTTAGAACAAAAGTTGTTTAGTATTTGTAGAAGCCCCAGTTAACGGGACCCTAAACCAATTTTTTTACACCCTGTTTAGTGTGACTGGCAGATATTAACTGCAAACCTCTTAACGGTAAAATAAATTACCTTTTTTTGGACTTTTTATGCAAGTATATCAGCTGATAACCCAAGTTAGTATGAAAATACTAATTTTTGTTTTTTAGGGTTCCGTACCCAAAGGGTAAAAACGGAACCCTATAACTAAGACTCCGCTGTCTCTCCGTCTGTCTGTCCGCCTGTCACCAGGCTGTATTTGAATGAACCGTGATAGCTAGACAGTTGAATTTTCATAGATGATATATTTCTGTTGCCGCTATAACAACAAATACTAAAAATTAGAAAAAGTGAAAGTCTCCATACAAAAAACGTGTTTTTTTAACACGTGAAGAAACTAGCGCCATCTAGTATGATGGTACGGAAACCTTTGTGCGCGGTTCTGACTCGCACTTTACCGGTTTTTTTTAGTCTACAGCGTTTCCAATTATTTCAGAAAGTTTTAGAACAATACTTGTTCAGTTTCATTAATTGGATTAATAAGAAATAAGATAAAAAACTTGCCAATGAGTTTTTTGAAGCTCACGTACATATGTTTCCGACTGCTTTAACTATGAAGAAAAACATCGTGAGGAAACCTGCACATCTGATTCCAGATGGGTATGAAGGTAGCGTTGCACACGTCCGTAGGTGTAAATCGAAATGCCCTACATATGAACGCGAGTGATGCTAAGCGCAACACCAGGCAACCGCCGTGTATCCCGGTTAATTTTGCCACACGATAAGAGAGAATTGTGCCCTTGAGTGTACTCGTAGGCATATAGATATTACATAATTCAAACCATTCGAAATGGCGGACATTCCACGTTAAAACAAATAACTCATTGCTGTGTAAATTAGCATAAGATCTTTAGTTCGAAGAAGTTTGACCAGTTATTTGTTTGAACTTTAATGGTGTGATTCACAAGAATCACTGTTTAATGGACATTCGCGGAGTACCAAAGGATAATTAAAATAGATCATTTTTTCACTGTGGGCGTAAAAACTGGTGTAAAGATAATCCCGACAAAACATAAATGAGAAAGAGAGCCAAGTTCGAAACAAAAAAAAATACAGCAATCTAAACGGGTACGTAACAAGTTCTATAGTGGTTTCTAAATCATAAGTACGGAACTTCAAATGGAAATATTTACTTTAGAACAAAAAGATTCCCATTAAAAACATTCTGTAAAAAACTAGCCAAGTCTCGATGGTGCTGTTTGTCTATCTCTAAAAAGTAATGAAATCTAGACAAAGTCGTGCCAATTCTGAGGTTCCTTACTGAGATTTCTTTATTATTATAGTTAATGTTGTGTGACATGGCCGTTGAAGGGTACACAAGGGTACAAAACCAGGTGCTCCATGACACCATTGCACCAATCTGTCGCCAGAACCGCTACCCATTGACGATGGAAAATTGCCACTTGAAAAACGTTGATTCAATAACCAGTCAATTGTAGACGTGGACATGAATTTTCTCCAGATCCCTCGGGAACTATGTCAGGATATGCTTATTAGTAAATCGTGTCATTTCCCTCCCACCCCCTCAACCATTTCGGTGCAAAAAATCACACAATCCATTGTTCCGTTGCGATGTTAATTAACCAAAAAAGAGTATATTTTCAGTTTCCTCGGGAATTGCATCGGGCTATGCTATTTTCACGGGATAAAAAGTAGCCTATGTCCTTCCTTGTGACACAGGCTACCTGCATGCCAAATTTCATTAAGATTGGTCAAGGCGTTGAAGCGTGAAAAGGTAACAAACAAACAAACACATTTTCACATTTATAATATTAGTAAGGATTGTATTGTCACTGATTCTTGATAAATGTACTAAAATGTCACACGACGGATAGGAGTAGGAGATATTATAACGTTGATATAAGGGCGTGGGTTAAAACTCCATCGTGGAAATGTAGTTAATATTATTTAATAATGGAAATAAGAGAAATTTAAGACCAGTAATTGGTCTTTTATAAAGTATCAAGATACGAATTTATTAAATTTATTATATTACTAGTATTTCCGGCGAACTTCGTACCACCTTACACTACCCTACCCTACACTACACTACCATACACTAAACCTCGACAAAAAAAGAATTAGCGAAATCGGTCCAGCCGTTCACACGTGATGCCGTGACCAAGGGAAATAGGGATTCATTATGAGCTGATGATGATATTTTTTTGGTTTTTGAATGATATTGTCAGATCCTCTTTATATGTAATCCCTACTAATATTATAAATGTGAAAGTAACTCTGTCTGTCTGTTACGCTTTCCCGCAAAAACTACTGAACGGATTTGGCTGAAATTTGGTAGGTAGACAGATTAGGACCTGGATTCAGACATAGGCTACTTTTTACCACGCTCGCGAGCCGCTTGCGGCTCGCGCACTGCGCACCCTCGAAAAGTCATAGAAACGTTGTCCACGCGGGTGAAACCGCGGGAAACAGCTAGTATTAGTATAAAAGCTAGTCTATACTAATATTACATTTATACACTCGAGAGCGATGAATCCGGGTCCCTTAAAGAATCCTAAAAATCTCGGAAACTAAGAAGGCTAGCTTAATGAAATAAATTGTGTTTAATAGACAATTTCATACTCCTTAAATGAAGTCATTAAACCTTCTTAGTTATTGTAAAGTTATGTCATAAAAAATAAAATTTGAAAAAAGGAGACTTTTGAAGATGGAACTACGAAATTACTACATTTGTTTTTGCTTTTGTTTCTAATCTGTCATTTAAGTGGGTACATAAACCATGTTGATAGTGTTCAATATTTATTATTCAAGCAGTAATCATGTCGCTTACACCTGAAGAATGCACCAGAATACTCACAATGCTGGAAAACGGCCGGGGTCAGCGCGATACAGCCACGACTGTCGGTGTGTCGCTCTCAACAGTACAAAGAGTTCTCCAACGTTACGAGGAAACTGGCTCTAACCTACGCAGACCAGGAACAGGCAGAACCAGGTGTACCACAGCACGAGAAGATCGATACTTGGTGAACACAATGCTTCGTAATCGCTTTCTCACAGGAACTGAACTTACAAATCAGTTTCGACGCCTCGGAGGAAGTAACCCAAGCGCATGGACAGTAAGGCGACGACTTGCTGAAGCTAACTTGAAACCACTTAGACCTGCAAACGGCCCTAAACTGGAGCGTGGGCATCGTATTTCAAGACTAAGATATGCCCAGAACCACTTAAATTGGAGTATTGGAGATTGGTCAAAAGTTATGTTCTCCGACGAATCAAAATTTATGCTCTACAAGTACGATGGAAGACACAGAGTGTATAGAAGACCAGGGGAAAGATTCAAGCAAGCATGCATCGAAGAAAAAGTAGACTACGGTGGTGGGTCTGTACATGTGTGGGCCGGAATTTCTTCTGAGAGTCGCACAGAACTGGTGTTCATAGAAAACGGCTCTTTAACTAGCGAAAGATATGTGGAAGAAATCCTCAATGAACACGTTGGTCCATTTATGGTCAATTTGGGTGAGGATGCTATTTTTATGCATGACAATGCCCGGCCTCATACGGGTTGGATTGTGAATGACTACCTTCAAGAGATGAACATTACTCGTATGGAGTGGCCAGCACGCAGCCCGGATATCAACCCGATCGAGCATGCTTGGGACGAGCTAGGGAGATGCGTATAACAAAGAAGCCCTCCCCCAATCACGCTTCGTGAGCTCAAAATTGCTCTCACAGAGGAATGGGAGAATATTCCCCAAAATCGTATAAGGAACTTGGTGTACAGCATGCCAAACCGCGTAAACACAGTGATGGAAGCACGAGGAGGCAATACGAAATATTAAAATTCAAGTAAATCGTAATGTTGTTCAAAAATGTCATGTTTCCTATTTTTGTTTAAGGCGAGATCAGCAGTTTTTTTTTATTTATGTAATTTTTTGTAAATAAAATGTAGTGACTCGTAAATTTTATTACTTTCATTTAAGGGGTATTAAAGTGTCTATTAAACACAATTTATTTCATGAAGCTAGCCTTCTTAGTTTCCGAGATTTTTAGGATTCTTTAAGTGACCCGGATTCATCGCTCTCGAGTGTAGAGGAAAGATTTGATTGTTTGTTTTGAATAGGCTCCGAAACTACTGGACCGATTTGAAAAATTCTTTCACCGTTGGGAAGCTACACTATCCGCGGTTTCTATAGGCTATATTATATTATCAAAAAATTAGGGATCCTTACTAAAACTCAAATAGTAACCCAAGGTGTAAAAATGACCTAACAATTCCTGCAATATCTACAAAAAGTAGTTTAGTGTAGTGGTAGTGGTGAAGGTAGTGTAGCGGTAGCGGTAGTGTAGTGTAGTGTGAGGCGGTACGAAGCTCGCCGGGACGGCTCATAACTCATAACTCATTTATTGGTAATTAAGTATCACACGTCAAAAAAATACGGAAGAAGTTATTTCACACATTAAAGATAAATATTAAAAATACAATTAAACTCTATACTTATAAAGTATAGGAAAAAAAAAAGATAACCAAAGAATAAGAACAAAATAATCAAATTAACTATAGTAAAAAAAAACAGGTTAATTCATAAATTAATTACAATGTCAAGTTTAGATTTTAATTTTTAGTGTTAAAAAACTCGTCTACAGTGTAGAACGCCTGCTGCCCAAGATATTTTATTTTTTTAGCTCGTTGCGATATAAACGGCGCTACAGACTATCGACAGAGATGACTCATAGACATTTACTGATAATATTATCGTTCCGCGTACATTCCGTTTAGTCATTCACTCAAGCACTGCGTATCTGTACCTCTACTAATATTATAGGTCTTTACCTAAGAAAATTAACGATTGTATAAAAAAGTTTAAAGATGAAAATTAATATTTAAGAACAATAGTTATTAAAACAAAATTTATTCTCAAAATAGCATAACTAAGAGTCTAAGTAATGCTATTTTGAGAATAAATTTTGTTTAAATAAAACATACTTTCATATTTTCATATTTATACAATCGCCTATTTTATTAAATAAATTACACTCAGCGTCCCAATAAATAATGGAATATCTTATTTTTAAGTCAGTTAAAAAATAGATGTTCCATTATTTATTGTGCCGCTGAGTGTATTTATTTAATAAAATAAAAAAATAATATACCCAATTTTCAAGCAAATCGTTGGAGCCGTTTCCGAGATTCAGATTATGTAATATGTTATGGGCAATGTTTATAATGCGGGGTCGTTCAGGCAATGTATGATATGATATTCAATGTATAAACTATTTTACATTTTACCTAGGAAATGTATAGAATACCTAAGCATTGTATAGAATGCCGGTTGAAGCATAGGTAATGTGCTCTTTGACTGTTAAATCAATCAAACCTGACGGAACCTAACATCGCTCGCTCATTTATTTATTGTTTTTTTACATTTATTTCTCGTACGTCTGGCAACCTTGGAGTTGCACCGCACACGCGTCTCCTTCCCGTGATGGTTCATTATACACATTGCCTGATGCAGTTTGGGCATTTAAAACAATACCTAGGCAATGTATGAAATGAATCGTATTATACCCGTGGTGGTTCATTATACAGATTGCCTGATGCGGTTTGGGCATTTAATACAATACCTAGGCAATGTATGAAATGAATCGTAATATACACATTGCCTGAACGTTTCAGGCAATGTTTATAATGCCTAGGCATTCTATACAATGCCGGATTATACACATTGCCTATAACATATATATAGAATTGCTCGTTTAAAGGTATTAGATTAGATACTTGGTAGTCCTTATCACCGAGAAATAAAATCGATATTATTAAACGCACAATCATAAAAGTGATCAACACAACCAAATGTTTTCTTCAAGTTCGAATTAGCTAACGGCCAAAACCACAGATGAAGGTTAATGACCTACTGATGACGTCACAATATAATTAATATCTTGACAAATGTTATTCTGTGGTTTGTGGTGAAATAAAACACATTTTTGATTGTCCTCACAAAGCGAAACGATTAAACTAGAACAGGACATTGTATTGGTATAGATTTTAGTTTTTACTAGCTTTTTCCAATGGTTTCGGTCACGTGAACATAGTTTTGGTGGCGGAACGGCTAGGGCCGCCGGGAGGTCGTGGTTCGAATCCTGCCACGAACCAATGTGATTTCGAATTTAGATTTTACATGTTGTACATTTATCCGACGCTCTTACGGTGAAGGAAAACATAGTGAGGAAACCTGCACACGCCTGCGGAGAAACTCGCAGGTTGTGTGTGAAGTCGCTCAACCAGCACTGGGCCCGCGTGGTCGACTAAGGCCCGATCGCCCTAATTCAGGGTAGGCTCGAGCCCCTCGGTGGGGACGTATATGAGCTGA
The DNA here is from genome assembly GCA_947284805.1 of Coleophora flavipennella. Taxonomy (NCBI): domain Eukaryota; kingdom Metazoa; phylum Arthropoda; class Insecta; order Lepidoptera; family Coleophoridae; genus Coleophora; species Coleophora flavipennella. Next base: position 6,343,905 of record OX369253.1, read on the forward strand.
AATGATTATGGTATGATGAAAAAAGTTTCTATGACGGTCGTCGAGGGTGCGCAGTGCGCAGGGCTATGCCAGCCCCACAACTATCTCGACGGAAAATAGCAGGTCAATCCTAGGCTTCACTGCGACGTGACAGAAATTTAAAAAAAAGAGAGAGCTAACAGCTATCCCACGGGAACTGGTCAACTTAACACACAACCTTCGAGTTTCTTCGCAGGCGTGTGCAGGTTTCCTCACGATGTTTTCCTTTACCGTAAGAGCGTCGGATAAACGTACACATGAGTCGAAATTCGAAAACGCATTGGTACGTGGCAGGACTCGAACCACGATCTCCCGGATAGGAGGTAGCGGCCCTTGCCGTTGCGCCACCGCACTCTATTATATCTATCTAGTTTTATTATATCTTTTCAAAATAGTGTCCATTCACGTCAATACATCGCTGCATCCGATGGAACCACTGAGAAATCACTTTGCCCACTTGTCCTTTGGGGTCTCTTCGACGGCTTTTTGATACGCAGCCACTGCTTCCTCGGCGTCCATACAACGTTTTCTTTTATATTCGGGAATAAATAAAAGTCATAAGGTGCGAGGTCGGGGCTATAAGACGGGTGACCCAGTAATTCAACGTCTGACGTCGCCAAATAGTCGATCGTTCGCCTGGCGGTGTGCGACGAGGCGTTGTCGTGGTGAAGGAGGATCCTACCTCGAGGTCGTTTCTCCCGATCTTTTTCCAAGACAAATGGCAAACAATTGTTAGTGTACCACTCTGGAGTAACTGTTTTTCGATCCTCTAAAAAAATTGTCGCGCAATGACCTGTCCTTCCGAAGAACGAGGCCACCATCTTTTCTCCCACGCTTCGACCTCTCTTATCTTTCGTTGGCAACTCCTCGAAAGGAAACACCCACTGAGCACACTGTCTTCTGGTTTCGGGATCATAACAGTAAATCCAGCTCTCGTCACCCGTAAGTATGTCGACCACAGCATTTGAGTCAACTCCGTTAAATCTTTGAACCATTTCACGGCACCAATAAACACGAAGGAGTTTTTCGGCCTCGGTCAAAATTATGTGGTATCCACTGGGCACAAAGCTTCCTGACCGCGAACTGTTCATGGAGGATTTTGTGCACTTGGCTCATACCGATGCCTAAGCTTGTAGCGCGGTGCGCTGTTTGTTATTCATTCCTCTTTCATCCGATCTTCTTTTCCTTCCATCTATTTATTTTCCACGCATGCGCTGTCAATCTATGTGACATTTGATTTAAAAAACCGAAAATTCGATCATTGTCTATTTATTTAATTACTGTACCTCCTAAAAGACCCATTTCGGGTAAGATCTTTTTTATGTTTTGTGATTTGTATTTTGAATATCAGTGTATTGTTGTTTTCACGTCTTTTACTCTTATTTTTCTTCAATAAACTCCAATTAACTGTAGCACGCATCGGCATTTTTTTAAAAGAACCCACTCCCTACCTACCCACCTTCCTACTTGCCGTGCGACAAGCTTGCCTGAATCAGCTGATAGGTCACTCTTTTGTCAGTCTCTATCATACGCCGCAAAACACGCCGTAGAAGACCATCCCTCACGCAGATCATCGGTGAGAGTGCGACCACGTTTAAACTAGCTGTAAATAGTGGCACGAGATGGGGCTTCATCGTGCAAGGTCAATCGAGTTCTATCATAACTTTCTTGTTGACTTAAATAACATCGAAAGTCATAAAAAATCAACGCACGAAAATTTTCTCGAGTTAAATTCATGCTGACATGACTCAGACAATTTACAATTTGCCGCTAAATCGTTGAACAAATTACAAATGAATGAAATACATACTCAATAATATTGGCAAGGAGTTCTATTTTAAAAATTTAAACTGTGCTTTTAATATACTGTTTATAAGTGGCCAGTTCTAAAAAAAATCAATGTCACCCTCGTACTAATTAGTAAATTATGTCTTTTCCCACCTCCTCAACCATCTCTGTGCAAAAAATCACAACAATCCATTGCTCCGTTGCGATATTAAAAAAATTAACCAAGAAAAGAGTATTTTTTCAGTTTCCTCAGGAACTGCATCGGGCTATGCTATTTTCACGGAATAAAAAGTAGCCTAGCCTATGTCCTTCCCAGTGACACAGGCTACCTGCATGTCAAATTTCATCAAGTTTACACATTTCCACATTTATAATATTACTAGCTATTGACCGCGGCTTCGCCTGCGTGGAAATCGTTTTTATGACTGTCTTTGAGGGTAGGTGGTGCTCGAGCCGCTTCATTTGATACCCATATCATGGGAGGTGCATAAAAAAATAACTGACCCGCCATCTTTGGGAGTCCGCCATATTAGATTTAGAATAACGTCACTTAGCTAAACATGCATTGTGCTCTGTATTCTAAACTTAACGTCTATGCAAAATTTCAGCTTAATCGGTAACCGGGAAGTGGTTCTAATTTAGCTTCCAAGATTCGTCCTAAACTAACTAACGAACTGGACAAGTGCAAGTTAAACTCAAGTGGAGAGGTTCGGTATGTTGATTGAGAAATTATCTATGTTACTTTAAATACCATAGACTTAGATTTCACTATATAGGTAAAGAACTACTTTCTGTATTTTTTTTAAATTTTAGGCCCAGTAGTTTTGGAGATAAGAGAAGGGGGCAATGGTCAATATTCACCCTTTTGCCTATAAATTCAAAAGTATTTTAAAATATAATAAATATATATTTTCGATTCTAACAACAAGCCCTTTCATTTGACATGTCACATGATGTAGTTTGCAAAACATTAAAAAGAAAAATCTAATTTATCTCCCAAAAGTGGCCCATGTTTAAAATTCATTTATATATAAGGTCTTACAAAATTAGCTGAAACTATTTTAACTGGTGCTTCTACCCATGAAACTGAACAACTTTCCCATATTAAATTTTGAACTTCCCATACTAAGTTAGCTGATCGTGTTAGTATGGGACAGCCAAATTTTTTTTGCGATTTGACTATGGGTTCCATGGGGATAGTTGTTCAGTTTCATGGGAAGAAGCACCAGTTAAAATAGTTTCAGCTAATTTTGTTAGACCTTATATGTTACACGTCTGTCTTTGGGTCACCAAATTACATATGTGTAGCAAATTTCAACTCAATTGGTCCAGTAGTTGCAGAAATAATTAGCTGTTACAGACGGACGGACAGACAGACACGCAAGTGATCCTTTAATGGCTTTCCGTTTTTTCCTTTTGAGGTACAGAATCTTAAAAACGTACACAAGATGGGTGAATTGGCAGTTAATCATAAATATTTTTTTTTACCAATTTCCTGTAATATTCGAGATTCACTTTGTTTAAGTCATTTTTAATCACTAACAAACAAAGATATTTCATGGAGCATAAAAATTAAATAGCTTCAGATATGGGACATTAGCAAGTGCCGTAGGCAGGTGGGCATGAATGGGACAGGATTTTAGGGTTCCATACCTCGAAAGATAAAAACAGAACCATTATAAAATCACTCTTGTGACTGTCTGTCCGTCCTTATGTCACAGCCAAAATGCTCAGAAACTACTGGACCGATTGAGTTTAAATTTGGTACATATATGTAAGTCAGTGACCTAAGAACGGACTTGTAACGTAAACGAATTAATTTCAAACATAGGGGCCACTTTTGGGGGCTAAATTAGAATTGTTTAAAAAAATAAAAATACATTGTGTGATATGTTAAATGAAAGGGCTTGTTGTAAGAATTTGAAATATATTCATTTAATAATTTTAAGATAAATAGTTTTGATGTTATTTAAGAAAATAGGCGAAAAATTACCATTCCCTTCCCGTATCTCCGAAAGTACTTGGCCTAAAATCTCGCAAAATTTCAGTATACGAGGTTAAATGCATAGATTACAGGAAAATCTATGAGAAAATCTAAAGTAATTTCGTTCCTAAATTTCTAAGTCCAGAATAACTAGACCCCTATTTACCTAGAGTGAAGTATGTCTGAGAGGTCTTGTTCCTTTTTTTATATCTGGCTATCAAACATGCCTTTTATAAATGTCTTAAAGCTGATAAAATACATTTATCTATTCAACATTATGTAACCATGTCTCCCATCTATGTAATACAATCTTATCTTTAGCTAATTTTCTTTTGGAAATATCCAAGTATGTGCTTATACTTATAATAATATAATTGAATTGTTAAATAATTAAATGAAAATTTAGGATTTCCAAGTCAATAGGTATTTTTGCTGAACTGAATATCTACAAAAAGTAGTGTAGTGTAGTGTAGTGGTAGTGGTGGTAGTGTAGTGATGGTGTAGTGGTAGTGTAGGGGTAGTGGCATTAGTAGTGTAGTGGTACTGTATTGGTTTAGGTAGTGGTAGTGATAGTGTAGTGGTAGGGGTAATGGTAGTGTAGTGTAGTGTGAGGCGTTACAAAGTTCGCCGGGACAGCTAGTACTTATATTAATATCATACAGTATGGCTACCACCTGGCGCTCTTTAGATTCCGACCTCACACCTCTCTGTTAGCCACATTGAATACAGATTGGTGCCAGTTTCATTCTCGAATGTATAGAAATTTGCTAATTTAATTTATTCCATCATTTGTTTTTAAAAATGTCTTTTTTCGCCGGTAGTATGAAGTGTCTAGGGTTTGATGGAACCCTACTTTGTATGTGGTCCGACACTTGGCCACTTTTTCCTAGTACGCCAATCATTAAATTTTCATTTCGAGCAGGGTTTGAAAGGTTAATTATCGATAATTATCTTAATAATTATAAAATTAATTGCAGAAACAAACATAAAACCAAACAAAGATATCTTTGACAAAAAGCTAGTCTTTCCATGTGTATCCGAACACTATTAGATGTTTTGTGACGTGACAAAACGTGTCAAACCTCAAACTAGAAAAAAGCTACAAATTCAAAATTTTTGATTATTAAATGTGATTAAACTTACACTTAAACAATTAAAAGTTATTTTGTTATGTTTTCTACATAAATTTTTTCGTATTTTCATTTTTAGTAAAAAAATAAAGAGCCAAAAATATGAATCAAGGCTGATAATTATCATGATAGTTATCAAAGAAAATAATTATCTTGATAATTTAGAACCCTGATTTCGAGGAAGCTTGAAGATAAGGTATCTAATATCTGAAATAATATTATACTAATGAGTCGAGTTCAAGTGCTTAGTGAGGGGCTAGTATTTAAAATGCCTACCAGCCCCTATACTTAATCAAAGTGGTATTAAGGTATTAAATGTAGTCCCACTGTTAAGTAATTACTTTTATACAAAAATGATTAGTTTGTTGTTTTTTTAATCAGTTTGCATTGTGTATTGTAAAGTACTGCCCCCATCACCTGGTAAAGGTCTCGAGAAGCTTCTGGATACAGACAGTGCAGGTCTGGTCATTGTGTGGCGTGGGAGGCGTATGTTTAGCAGTGGACAACTTGCGGCTGAGGGCTGATATGATGAGTATTTTTAGGTAGATACTTATGCATGCTTTTTAGCTGTGTAGGTGTGGGCAGAAAAACATAATATGAATCATTATTGTAAACATCTGACTGATTTCATGAAAACGTATCTATAGTGAAATAAACTTCCACCCAGGAAATGGATACGGGCAGCACAGGTGTTTAGCAATATCTTTTTTTTAATCCACAATGTATAAGCCCATGGCATCATCTCACCTGATGGTAAGTGATGATGATGCCGAAAATGGAAGCGAACTTACCAAGACTCCCCAACGCAATGGGGAACTGGTTATCATATCTTCAAGCCAGAATACATCAGTGCTGTTAACACTGATGTTAGGTGGCAAGATTGAGATAAGCTGTGGTAGCTAGCCAGGCGGGCTATGAAAAATGCCCTACCACCAACCAAACCGAGTTTTACTAAGATGACCCCGCTGGGAATAGAACCTGCGACCTCCTGGTGTATAGCAAATGGACTGACCATAACGCCACAGAGGTGGCCAAAGGCAATCTTTCAGTCAAGGGCTGATATGATGAGGATCTTTAGGTAGTTTAAGGTAGACACTTTATTTGTCCTTTTTAGCTGTGTCAGTGTGGGTAGAAAATCATGACATGAACCGTAATTGTAAACATCTGACTGATTTCACAAAACATATCTATAGTGAAACTAGCTGTCCCGGCGAACTATGTTCCGCCTTACACTACACTGCACTGCCCTACCCTACCCTACACTACACTAAACTACCCTGCCCTACCCTACCCTACACTACACTACACTAAACTACCCTACCCTACATAAGAACCTTCTCCTGACAATAACGAACTCGACAAAAAAAGAATTAGCGAAATCTGTCCAGCAGTTCTTGAGTTATAAAATTACAATGAAAAGTGGCATTGATTTTTATATATTTAGATAAACTTAAGGCCTCCATATAGCACATTGGCAAGAAGTTGCGCAGGACAGAAGAATGTGGCATAAGTAATTTGGTGTCAGAGGCCAAAATCATTAGGTAAGTAAGTATTAAATCATAGTTTTAAAAAGTATTTTTTTTATTTTGAAGATTTAAAAGTACTTTTTTTATTCCAGCCCTACCAACCACAATTCAATTCAATATATTTATTTAAACTATGTGCAAATTACACTCATTCGATTGTCTTATAATAATAACAATGTCATTTGTGAAGAAACAAGAAATAAACAATAATTAGTTAATAACGTCAAAATTCAATCCTTGATATAACCCAGATTATGTCATTAGAACATGAAAAAAATATGACACAAAAAGCTATACATAAAAATCATTGAATGTCATTAATGCCTTTGACAAGAGTAGGCCAGTTCACACTGACAGCACCTGGTCACGAGTATAACGATAGAGTCAGCCAAACCAAATTAGGTCTTACAAAATAAGACCCTGCAGAGATTCAAACCCGCAACCATCTGGTGTGAAGCGAATGTACTAAATCTTTCTAAAAAAAATTTTAGTATGCAAACATATAATAACTTGAGTGTTGGTATTAAGGTGAAATGTTAGGGTCATATTATGAATATCAAATTTTTGAAGGTTTTTTAGTTTCTACTACCTACTACATGTGTTTTACAGCATTTATAAATGTCTCACTAATGATTTGTCAAAATATAATTATAGGTAAATAGAACCCATCTTAAGAAAAGTTAAAAAAACTGGATAAGTGCGAGTTGGACTTGCGCAAAGTAGGGTTCCAAAGTCTTTCGAAAAAATAGATGTATGTTTTAAAAAACAAAATTATATTTACAGTCGGTAATAGAACATTTTGTATGGAAAATTTTGACAAATGCAACTGCACATCTAAGTTGGTCGACTATTACTGCGAAACTAAGAAAGGTTACTTAGCCATGATAGTTTTCCTCTTAAATTGATTATATGTCCTAGTATTTACTTTTTTTTCAGTAGTTCTGAAATAGGGGTTTAGCAGTTTGGGGTGAAAACTAGGAATTAAAAATTAGCACTTTAAAGCTCAATATTTCGCAAACCAATGTGTGGATCGAAAAATGGTTTTAGCAAACCCTCAATTGTTTTGAAAGACCTATTCAACGATACTCCACACGATAGGATATGCTAGCAAAAAAATCACCCCCTCTACATGTATGGAAGGTACCTACTATAAAAAAAATAAGATTCAAGTGTACAAAACTTTGTCGGCGTGAATAATATGTATAACCGTACCAAATTACAGCATTCTAGTATTAATAGTCTCTAAGCTAAGCCGCGGGCAGACGGACAGACAGACTTGGCGAAACTATAAGGGTTCCTTGTTGACTTCGGAAAGCTAAAAAATTCTTAGTTCCCAGAAACAGGATTATCAAACAAAAAGCATTCGACTCGAGCATGTGATACACCTATCAGTGAATCTAATTTTGTGCATTTACGTCATATTGTAAACAGACTTTTTGAAGACTGAAGCGTGACTCTAAAAGTTATTTTCACCTTTAGCCATGGGAATGCACTTACCTTTCCATTGATGCCGAGGCCGAGGACTGTATTTGAGATGTCGTAATCATCCGTTATTGGTGATATTTTTGGCGTTCTTGGGTTATTCATTTTGTTTTTTGTATCCAATTGAAGTCAACAATGCAGTAACTCACTCACACACAACCACTATTCACAGATATAATGCGTCTTTTGTAGTACCTATTTATTGAACTAGAATACAACAAAATACCGCGTTTAAAGACTATTTCTCGAGAATGTAATGTGGTATGATGACAAATCTGATTTTTTTTCTCTTTTTTTACGTTCGCTGAGCAGGCGGTCGTATCCACCCACTTAAAACCACAGTTAACAACAGAATGAGTGAGTGAGAGTGACTCAAGTGAGTGTGTTGTGCGACTTGTGCGTGCGAGTGACAGTGACAGTGACAATGAAGCTTTGGTAGACATTGGGTTGATAGTTACGTTCCTTGTCAATAATCTAACATAAAAATGAGAACTTAAGAATCACTGAACGTTTTATCTGTACTATCTATAAACTTTTATTATGTTATATAAATAAAATTTGTTATTATTATAAAATGTTTTTCTGGTTTTATTTTAGTGTAACAGTTTAAAAAAATTAACGAATGGATAACTTTACTTTAGTGCTTTACAATGAGAACGAACGTAAAATATCCACGCATAGGCCATCTGTGTAAAACCGGTGGTATTTAAACGAGTACCAGTTTCCAGTCGAACCTAGGTCGATGAAGTAGAAAATATGATTAAACACAGTTTTACAACTAATTTTATTATAATTACAGAGGAATGAACCAAATAAGTTATTTTCGTTAAAAAAAAGTTATTTTCAAATGAATGAAATATCGTTTTTATTAACATTTATCTCTCAATAACTTCAAATGACGCTCTCAGCGACATCTGTTCGAGCCAAGTCCTTACTAAATTTGCAATGTAAAAAAGCAAAGAACTGAAGTAGAAAATATGATGAAACACAGTTTTACAACTAATTTTATTATAATTACAGAGGAATGAACCTAAATAAGTAATTTTCGTTAAAAAAAGTTATTTTCAAATGAATGAAATATCGTTTTTATTATGATTTATCTCTCAATAACTTCAAATGACGCTCTCAGCGACATCTGTTCGAGCCAAGTCCTTACTAAATTTGCAATGTAAAAAAGCAAAGAAATGAATAATATTTCACTACTAAAAGCCTTGGTCAAGGCATTTCTCACCAATCCCATACCAAAGTATGTTTATATTAGTACCCCATACATTGCAAATTAATTAACTTTTTACAATGAAAGTAAGTTAATTAGATTAATTCCTCAGTAACGTGTAAAACAACAATTTTTAAAACTAAATTCTATAATATTTCCTGCTTGCATTGAATTACTACTAAGTACTACGTAATTCAATGCCTGCTTGATAGACCTCCGATTCGTCTGGCCAGTAAATGTATTCGTCATTCGTATTGGTATCGTTAACAAGTGTATATTATAAAAGTGTGTATAATGTGCGTGCCTCTAAAACTCAGAAACGAGTCCCGGTACGATCAAGGAAGATAAATGGTTAGGTACTTAGCCTTCTATCTCCCATCCATGAAGAAGGTTCCCGTTTTACCTGAAAGGCATGCTATGATATAAGGACTAAGCCGGGTACCCATACATACAATATCCACACACGATTGTGATACAGGTGATATTATAACAAGTACATTCTAGGTCCACAGAGGCGTATTTAAGAATCCGGCGCCCCGGGCACAAAAAAAAGCGCCCCTCTTAAGTGAAAAAAAACCCGGAAAAGTGCGAGAAGACATTGCGCGCTAAGGGTTCCGCACTGCCACACGGTAAATGTCAACACTGAAGTACCTACCTACTTGTAAAACTCTCGTAAAATATTTTTCCGCTACTTGATATATTGGTAACTCTTTGTCTATTGAAATTGTTTTTATCAAAGAAAATATATAAGATATTATCGACTATACCTGATTCAAATTTTGTTCAAATTTTTTCTACTACGATTGGCGATAGAACAACCGAAAAAGGGGCGGCCTAGGCATAGGGTAAATACGCCTCTAGGTCCATGAGTACCAATTGCCAAATATTGCACCTACAATTAAGTGAAATAATAATAATATTATACAGGTGTAACAAAATCGGTGTCTACGAGTAGGTCCCTTTAACTGGGGCTTCCACTCATCATACTGAACAACATTTGTTTTAAAAAATTGCTAAAATCGCAAAAAAAATTAATTCTCCCCATAAAATCGATCAGCTGATCGACCAATTTCGTGCGTTTTAGTATGGAGGGTCCAATTTTTTTCTTGAGAATTGACTATGGATTCCTTGGGGAAAGTTGTTCAGCATGATAAGGAGAACCCCCAGTTAACGGGTCCTACACCAATTTTTTTACTGTAATAAAATGATTGACATGGTTTTAAGATAAGTATAAGCATACAGGGTGTTTTTCAAGCTGTTAAGGGTGGGCTCTATTCATGAAATTGAACAATTTTCCCCATGAAACCCATACTACTTAAATGCGCAACAATTTTTTAAGACTTTTCATAACAATCGATCATTCCGGTTAGTCAACTTTGTAAGAAGACTCAACTTTTTTTTGCGATTTCAGTATGGGTTTTGTTTGGGAAAGTTGTTCAGTTTGAAGAGTAGAGCTCACCTTTATTAACGGCTTGCTCGGTGTTAAAAAATCACCCTGTATATTTGATACTAGCTGTGCCTGCGATTTTTTGAATTTTCCCACGGGTTTTCTTGAATTTTCCGGGATAAAAAGTAGCCTATATGTTAACCCGGGCTATAAGGAAAAAAATTTCATCAAAATCGACCGGGTAGTTTTTGCGTGATACGCGAACATACAGACAGACAGACCAAATTCCAAAAGTTGTTGTTTTGGCCTCTGTATCATTAGTCATGTCCACCACAGTTATTATTTTCCAAAAATATTTCATGTACAGACACGGCCCCGTTACAGTTTTATTATATTTATGACTGTAAACATGTAACAATTTGTTTTATCAAAAAAGTTTACAAAATTTAGCTTGACTGTAACTCCGCCATTCGTACAAATCTTACCTGTGATTTTAATAACTAGAAGCACCTTCACGGCGGTTGATTATGGCTACCACCCATCTGGTGGTGGTCCTTGACTCCAATGTTTGACGGTGTGTCCGAAAATAATTGGAAGTGGGCTGTTCACACGAACGACTACCAACGGAACTGAACAGTTTAGTCGGCCCGTACTGTTCTGGCACTGGAGGTATTGATCGGAACAGTTGTCTCTGTCTTTTTATTTACGTGGAAAGAGTGAAGAAAATAACCACACTTTTTCACTTTTTTAATGACTTTTCGTTTCAATCAAAAACTACAATGAAATTATAAAGAATAATAACATTACTCACTTGTATTATCATAACAAATATTTTTGTATATTTTTTAAAATTTATACTTACTTCAAAATATTAGTTATAACTAGAGTTGAGAGTAACTTTGTTTTTTTTTTAATTTTCCCCCTGTTAAGGGAGAGCGGAGGTGAATGCGTTTACGCATACCAGGGGAAGCTTCGGCCGCAGGCCGAAGCTGCCGCTGGTTATTTTATTTTATTTTATTTTATTTTATTAAGGAAAACTAGGTTACATTATATGATCAAACATTTAGAAGATATGGAACATTGAGAAGTTTTCGCCTTTTTATGTGGGACTCACAGCTCTGCGCCTATATGCATACGTCCCCGTTACACTCGGAAGGTGTATGAATACGTATGCACAGGCCCAAAGACCACACTACCCACTAAACACCCCCTCGCGAAACTTTGGCAGGGTAGCCACCTTAAAAGTACGTAGGTAAGACGCCCCCCCCTAGGGAGAAAGGTCTACGCGTCCCCCCCTTTCACACGCGTCCCCCCCTTTCATGGACATGATCCAAACAGTCCAAAGCATCTTCTGCCGTAGAGCGTTTAACGCCCCGTGGTACATCCGTAACGCCGACCTGCACCGAGACATGGACATTCAGACCATCCAACAATTTCTCAAAGGCCTCTCCGAGAACTTCTTCAAGTCCTCGGAGTCGCATCCCAATCCGTTGATCCGAGAGGCGGCGGACTATTCCCCGCGTCTCGTATTAACTAGTAATATGGTCCGCAGACCAAGAAATGTCCTTACTGATCCACCAGATAAAATATCAGCCGACCTGAACTGCCTCCTGGCAGCTCAGGGAGGAACAGTTAGCGTTAATTTTTGAATGACACAGTCCCCTCACTTGCACACTTAATTGGCCTTAATTTAAGTGTGGTCTGGGGCCTGTGCATATTAATTTATATACCTTATGTATATAATGGGTATGTATGCATATAGGCGCAGGGCTGTGAGTCCCACATAACCAGTACAGCTGGCTGTTATTGGTATGCGTAAAAGCATTCTCCTCCCTCCCTCCTCCGCAGTCCGAGGGAGAAAAAAAAAGTGGAACCATTAGGCAAGATCTCTCGCTAGAAATCTGTCGAAGAACTCGACGTTCTGCAGAGCCTCGGGAACTTAGTAGATTCCTTGAAACAATGAGCAAGATTTTTATATCCAAAATCTATGGAGAATTTTTCAACTTACTGTGTGCACTCATCTGAGCAGCCACTGAGTTCCCGTGGAGTGTTGTGCTCTTCGACACATTTGTAGCCAGGGATCTAAATACAAGCCCATACATATACAGGGTGTAGCAAAATTGGTGTAGGTACCGTAAACAGGGGCTTTTATTCATCATACTGTACAACTTTTGTTCTATGACTGCTGAAATCGCAAAAAAAAAAATGTCTTCATACAAATCGATCAGCTGATCGACAAATTTTAAGCATTTTTGTATAGAGAGTCCAATTTTTTTTTGAGAATTGACTATGGGTTCCATAGGGAAAGTTGATCAGTATGATAAGTAAAGTCCCTAGTTAACGGGTCCTTCACTAATTTTTTTACACCTGTATAGTTGTCCGATCAAAGATGTCGTACGACAGGATGTCGTCCGTGTAAATGGAGCCTTATGCAGCCCAATCATTTTAATATTACCTACAAAGAGGTATATGATAAATCACCTTTATATACTAGCGTTTGCCCGCGGCTTCGCCCGCGTAAATATGGTGCGCGGTGCTTAAAAGCTCGTTTTTGTTCGAAAAATTTACGATGCGGAAAGTTCTTCATTATGACGAGTACCTAGAAGACCCAGTTAATGCGGGTCCTACACTCATTTCCTTAGATATAATATATCTGTTTAGGTACCAGTAAATGGCTCTTTACTTACGAGGTCTTCCTCATAAAGTAGGCACCTATGCAAAGTAGAGGTCGATTTAAATACTATTGACAGTAATAAATCTGGGTACTTACTGACCTTGCTCGTAATTACTTAATGAGTGATCGATGCGTCTACGCAAACAGCTATGAAAACATAATAAAAACACGACTGCATCCTATCCTACTAATAGTATAAACGCGAAAGTTTGTAAGAATGTATGTATGTATGTTTGTTACTCTTTCACGCAAAAACTACTGAACGGATCTGGCTGAAATTTGGTAGGTAGACAGATTAGGACCTGCATTAACACAGCGGATACTTTGGCATCGCGCACCATCGAAAAGTCATAGAAACGTTGTCCACGCGGGTGAAGCCGCGAGAAACAGCTAGTAGGATCATAAAGCCCATACTTATTTATTCGTCCGATCAAGGATGTCGTACGACAGGATGTCGTCCGTGTAAACGGAACCTTATGCAGCACAATCATTTTACTATTACCTACTTCCCTACAAAGAAATATACGATAGACCGCCTTTAAATACTTGCCTTCCGCTCCGTGGATACCGAAGGCGTTAGTACTATTATATATACTGTGCCGAAGGTGCGCCGTGTGCGAGCCGCTTGCAAGCTCGTTTTCCTTTGAAAAATTGATTATGGGGAAAGTTATTCAGTATGAAGAGCAGAAGCCCCAGTTAAAGCGGGTCCTACACCCATTTCCTTAGGTATACCTGTTAAGGTACCAGCAAATGTCACTTTACTTACGAGGTCACTATCCTTACTTAATATTATAAATGTGAAAGTGTTTGTTAGTTTGTTTGTTACCTTTTCACGCTTCAACACCTTAACCAATGAAAATGAAATTTGGCATACAGGTAGCCTGTGTCACTGGGAAGGACATAGGCTACTTTTTATCCCGTGAAAATAGCATAGTCCGATGCAGTTCCTGAGGGAACTGAAAAAATACTCTTTTTTGGTTAATTTCTCTAACATCGCAACGGACCAATGGCTTGCTGTGATTTTTTGCACAGATATGGTTGAGGGGGTGGGATATGACATAATTTACTAATTAACATATCGCGACATAGTTCCCGAGGGATCTGGGGAAAATTCATTGCCACGCTTGCGCACGTCAGCGTCGTTAAAACGGAGCGACGGATTGAATTGAAATGAATTTTTGTATAGAATTGGTTGAGAGGGTGGAAAGTGACATAGACTGCTAATCAGAATACCCCGATATAGTTCCTGAGGGATCTGGATAAAACTCATGTCCACGCTCGCGAGCCGCTTGCGGCTCGCGCATCACTCACCCTCGAAGACAGTCATAAAAACGATGTCCACGCGGGCAAAGCCGCGGGCAAAAGCTAGTTACTTATAAAGTAGGTAGTGAAACGCTAACTATCGTTTCGAGCCGATCTCTTTTGTTGCGTTTCATAATTAAATTCTTTTTTGATGTCGTTGCTCTATGGAATTTGAATTTGAAAATAGTTGTTATTTTTTGACAAGAGAAAAACAAAAGGTTGACCGTGATCCCGTCTACACTGATGTGAATTTAAATTTTTTGGATAAATTGTTTTATAATGTTTTGTTGAGGCCCACTATTTTATTCAGTGGTAAGTAATTTGTATAAGGAAACCGCTTTGCGTGTATTTTTGGTAATGCTGCGAACTAGATCTTTATATGTCCGTAGGGTTTCGTCCACCCCCCTGCGAGGTTGACGTCCCGACGGTTTTCCTCATTAAGGATTAATCCTGAGATGGAGCTGTGCTGACCACCAGCCAGCCCTTTCACTGCCCGCCCAGCTGCTTGCCAAGGGAAGTGAATATTTATTTTATCTTTTGTCCCGAGCGTCTCTCTAACTCTTTGACTTTTCTGCCTTCCTAGAAGATTTCCTGCTTCCAGTTTCTAACCATTAATTATTTATTTTAAATTTTAAAAGTGTTTTGTATATGATACGTGTTATGTTAGAAAAATAGGGTAATTCAGACCAAAGTGAAATTTAATTATTTTAAAACTTAGTAACTTATTTAAGTACCAAAGGGACGGTAACGATCGTTGCCTACCGGCATTCTATAAAATAACCTTTTTATATACTAATAAAATTGTAACTTTAAATTTATTTCCGGGAATTGCCCATAAATAAAGTAGGTCATTGTTTTAAATTTTCAACACGGTCAACCAATGTAATCACACCTTTTTTTATACTCATATTGTTTATTGTTCCTTCCTTTTAAAATAATCATAAAATACATATATTCTAATTTACCCCATAACATTTTTTTTCCTTAAAACTCCGTTTAGGCCCGAACCTCTAAATCTTACGTATCATATGTGGCAAACTCCGAAAGGGTTTTTATCCCAGTTCCCATTATTTTTGTCACAGTAGGTACTATGACGTCGTCTACGTAACGCCTGGTGATCGTAGCAGGTAGAACAGGTACCGATTAAAAATACTTTTATACGAATTGAATATGGCTGAAGAGCTATCTTTATTGAATTCGTAAAATTTATATCAATGCTCTGTCAGCCGACTTATTATTGGTTTTCAAGCGACTTCCAAAAAGGAGGAGGTTCTCAATTCGTCTGTATGTTTCTTTTTTTTTATTTTATTTTATTTGTGTTACCTCAGAACTTTTGACTGGGTGAACCGATTTTGATGATTCTTTTTTTATTCGAAAGCTACCTAGTGCTTCCTGTGTGGTCCCATATAAATTTTATCAAAATCGGCGTAGTACTTAGTTATTAGTAAATTAACAAAAACCAAAAATGATAATGCAAAATTGTTCGAAGTTGTTGCGATGGAAGTCGGTTTTTTAACGTGTTTAGCGTTTTTTTTATTTGAAGGGAACTAGTTAAAATACTCTCATGCCATAAGAAATAGACATAAATGGGATCTCTGCCTTGGCGCGCGGTCTTCAATCAATCTTACTCTTGATAAAGGACCTCTGTTTTGGCTCGCGGTCCACAATAGAATGAAACTCAACTGTTTCGAACGACTTACTAATTTGAAATTTAAATTAGGTTTTTAATATGATTCGCGCTGGCAAGCGAGTACTAAGGAGACGCGAGTGCGTAAACGTAGACATACGATCTCTGCAGTCCATATGGAAAGAAAAGGTCGATTTAAATACTATTGCAAAAAAAAAAACTTATCTGTGCTATTGACAGTCGTCAATCTGTGTGCAAGCTGTGTACTTACTTTTTTTTAAGGTCGGTACTAGCACACAGCTACTTGTATCAAATGTTTTAGATTCGAAGTCTTTGCTGAAACCGACCTCAAAAAGTATTTTACGTCCTTAATTTAATTCGTAACCACCTTTGATTTCGTCATTGTTGGTAGATGTCGTGTATTTAAGTATAATTATATCACTTCATAATTTTGTGTGAATTTCATTTTGAAGTCGGTTTTCAGTTTTTTTTAATTTTTAGTGATAATTCTATCTTTCTAACAAAGTTAAACCCATCACCTACAATCATCTTAGCACCATGAAAGTTATGAAGTTAAATCTTCCATCATCAGCTCATCTGAATAACCTGAAAGAATACAACTGTCGGTCTATACGTACTACGTATATTATATAAAGAATTATCCTCCACTTCCTAACCGTACCTTCCTTCATGAGTTCATCAACATGAGATGATGACTACCAGACGCAAATACTTTAATAATTTTAGAAAATATGTGAAACACGTAATACGTGCCTATACAATTTGAGGGTTGCCCTCGATTTCCCTGGGTTCCCATCATCAGATCCTGACTTGGTGACAATGGGCCCCCCTGGGGAGTACTACTCTTTCGAATAAAAAATAAAAATAAAAAATCGGTTTACAATTACAATGCGGAGATATCGTGTAACAAATGTACAAAAAACCGGCAAAGTGCAATTCAGAACCGCGCACAAAGGGTTCCGTACCATCATATCAGATGGCGCTAGTTTCTTCACATTTAAAAAAAAAGACCCCTTATTTTTTTAATTTTTAGTATTTGTATAGCGGCAACAGAAATACATCGTCTGTGAAAATTTCAACTGTCTATCACGGTAAATCACTAGTTTCTTCACGTTTAAAAAAAAACTCGTTTTTTGTATGGAGACCCCCCCTTATTTTTCACTTTTTCTAATTTTTAGTTTAGTTTGTTGCAACGGCAACCGAAATACATCATCTGTGAAAATTTTAACTGTCTAGCTATCACGGTTCATATATCGGTTGCCTGGTGACAGACGGACAGACAGGCAGGTGGAAATAAAAACGTACAGTCGAATTGAAAACCTCCTCCTTTTTTAAAGTCGGTTAAAAAACCGACTTCCATCGAAACAAATTAGTACAATTTTGCTTTATTATTTTTGGCTTTTTTTCTTATCTTATCAGCTCATATTCGTCCCAACCAAGGGGCTCGAGCCTACCCTGAGTTAGGGCGATCGGGCCTTAGTCGACCACGCGGGCCCAGTACGGTTTGGTCGACTTCACATACAACCTGCGAGTTTCTTCGCAGGCGTGTGCAGGTTTCCTCACCATGTTTTCCTTCACCGTAAGAGCGTCGGATAAACGTACATATGAAATCTAAATTCGAAAATCACATTGGTACGTGGCAGGATCGAACCACGACCTCCCGGACAGGAGGCGGCGGCCATAGTTTGTTAATTTACAAAAAAAATACTGCACTGATTTTGATAAAATTTATTTGAGACCAATCTGGAATATAAGAATCGATTATAAGAACAATCATGAAGATCGATTCTTAATCTGCAAAGATATCTCGTACAAAAAAAAAAAACATACAAAGAATATAAATAGAGTTGAGTTGATTAATTCATTTTATCTGTTTTATAGTGTTTTTATTATGTAATTTTTGACATGTAATTTACAAATTATGATTATATGGATTATAGATTATTTTATGGAGAACCTTCTTCTTTTTTGGAAGTCGGTTAAAAAAGAAGACAAGACGTCTTCGGAAACAAAAGGTCATCTTTAAAATCACTTTCGCTCCAAAAAGTTTGTCAGTTCAGTCGCGCATAACGTCTCCTTACGCAGAAGGTATGTTTGTGTACTTTGTATCTTCAGTGGAAACCAACCAAACTGGTTGCACTTGAGTATTCTACTTTCTATCGGAGAGTGACTCATTTGGGTGGCCACGAGATTGGCGTTTAAGTTTGCAATCGCGCGCGATTAAAGTGGAATCGAACTTTGCCACATTGGCTAGGATTTATTTTGTGAAATAGAATTCTTACCTGTCATAGTAAGATCTCTTAAGTGCGTTTTTAGGAATCCGATGTCAACAAGGAACCCTTACAGTTTCGTAACGTCTGTCTGTCCGCAGCTTATCTCAGAGAATATAAGTACTAGAAAGCTGTAATTTGAAATGGGTATACATTTAATCACGTCGACAAAGTGGTACAGTAAAATCTTTTTTTTAGGGCACCTTGTAAAGAGAGTGTGAACTAAGTCTGATACGACAATTTACAACTGATTTAGGTTTGTATGGGAGTATTTTCGTAAAATTACGATTATTCAGATTTTTTTTAGAATTGTGCACTGCCCACTTGATGAAAAGTTTAGCTGAGCGAAACCTGCCCGGTGAAGTTGTAAAGGTCCCAACGACCAACAACAAGCTTGTCCTTTCGAAAAAAAAAAAAAATTAGCTGAGCGACTGAGAAGCGAGCCGAAGCTATCGACGAAGGAGTACAAAAGTACTATTGTTGCGAAAAAATTCGAGATATGTGGTACAAAACCCTCGTTTCGCAAATCCGACTCGCACTGGTCGTTAATTATTTTATCTTCAGCCATTATTTACAATTTTTCTATCTTGTAGGGTTACCACTAGAGTAAAAAAATCGTATATTTTTTTACACCAAAATGGATCTAGCGATTTTGATGAAACTGCGTACGTTACTGTAACTTTATATGGCTTACTAAACGCTCAAGCTCGACACTCGTAGTGCCATTCCAATCCATACGGCATAAGGACGGTACAAAATCCAAAGTGTGTAGCTTGATGTGCTGGCCTCTGTACCTCCCATAAAACCCCATATTATTTGTAAATCTTTCATTAAGTCAGGTACATCTCTTTTCTTTGCTACTAGGTAAGCGTGTTTATAATGCTATTTTATATATACCAGAGGGTAAAGGCTACGCAAGGAAGTATGCACGGCGTGGTTGTACAATTTATTTTAGACTGAATTACCTAAACAGTTTTGACTTTCAAATTAATAAGTAATTAAGTAGATTCTATCTTTTTAGGGTTCCTCTTCCAAGTAACGGGACCTTATTAATAACCCTACGTTGTTCGTTTATCCGTCCATCTGTCTGTATGTCTGTTTAAAGGCCGTATCTCTGGAACCATAATGGTACATGTAGCTGGCAGAACTTTTCACAGAATATTTCATTATGGAGGATTCACCAACAAGTAATAATAGTTTCCTAAAACCCACAAACTTCTAGGTTTAAGATTTTAATTTGAAAAGAATTTTGATTATTTTTATTCTTCTCAGTAAACCCTTTCATTTGATACCCATATTATGGCCGTGCATAAAAAATAACTGGATTCTCTACTTTGGGAGTCCGCCTTATTGGATTAAGAATGACATTACTTAGCTAACCATGTATTGTTTTTTAAACTTAACGTGTATGAAAAATTTCAGCTCAATCGGAAACCGGCAAGTGGTTCTAGTTAAGCTTCCAAGATTTGTTTCAAACTAACTAACGAACTAATTAAGGCGAGGTATTGATTGGAACAGTTGTCTCTGTCTTTTACTTTAGTTGTAGAGTCATAAAAAAAACACACTTTTTCAATGGTTTTTCGTATCAATCAAAAACTACAATAAAAGTATAAAAATTAATAACATTAGGTATTCACTTTGTATTATCATAACAAATATTGATGCATATTTAAAAAAAATATATTTCAAAATATAATAGTTGAAAGTAACGATGTAGACCTCTATCTTTGGGATTTTTTTTATCGAGCCAAAACTGATCAATCGTGTTTCTAATAACTTTTGACTTAAAGGAACATTATCAACAATAAAGGTATTTTTTTTCAACCTTGGATTTTCTATCGTTTAGGATTAATTGACATCAAAGTAACGAAAATCTGTAATATGACCGCCTTAACGAACAAGCTAACACGGCAGGCTAATATAAAGCTTGTAAAAATAAGAAAAAATAAGAAATCATACAAGTAACATGTTTCTTATAGGTTTTTGTTTTAATCGAGCAATTTATCAAGAAAAATCGTAAAAACGATTATACATACAAGTGTAAAACTTGGTGTGATTATAGTACTAATTCTGTTTAATTAACAAATAATAAAAACTGGCCAAGTGTGAGTCGTACTCATGCTAGGAGTCGGAATTTAATAAATAGCAAACATATTTCTGTCGCTCGCGTTGATGTGTTTTGTTTGTAATGGCATACTTGAAGTGGTGGTACGGAACCCTCGATACGCGAGTCCGACTCGCAATTGGCCAGTTATTTAACCTATATCTGCCCAGAACTTTTTTTGTTTCCGATTTCTTTCATTTTTGGATATGTTATTATCTGAGGGGTACTTACAAAGATTTTATGTGTAAAAAGTTTGGGGGGGAGGCGGTAAGTGTGTTTTTTTAAGGGGTCGAAAACGACCCCTGGGCCAAATGTGTTACTTTAAGTGATTTTAAGTAAAAATGCAATTTTATTAGTTATTTTTTATTAAATCAATCATAATAATTAATTAGTAATGAAAAGTAGAGAAACATGTTGCATGTAAATTGACCTCACATTTATTGCACGCTGTGACAGTTTTATTTTTACACACAGCACACCGAAACCTCGACAGACCCTTGACTATCATATGCTCTGCGTTGTGCTTCCTCACTGAGTAAGGTACACTGGTCTGGATCTTTCGTGTAGGTCCGGGTTGAAGCCTTACGGTGCCGTATGTTTGCAGCAAACAGCGGGCAATACTACTTCGAAACTCCAGTGTATCGACATCATTTTTGTACGTGCGAGCTAACATTGTCGCATTGTTCACCGCAACGTCGAGAAGCCAAAAAAGTATTGGTTTGTACCACTTTTTCCCTCTTATCGCAATTCTATAAACGCCTACATTGGCATTCAGTCTATCGACACCCCCCATAAACCGATTATATTGCGAAATGAGATAAGGTTGTGGTACATCAATCCTTACTTTCAGGGCCCCCTCCCCCTTCCGCGTGCTCTTCCACGAATCTCTTGTTCGGGTGGTGGCGGAGGTACACCAATAGGTTCTTCGTCGTCACTGCACGAAGGTTCCGCAGCAGAAGGACGTCTCAGCGTAAGACTTGCGGGCGCGAGTAGCTGTCGTCGGGACAAATGATGAAAATATACCTCTTCTTCGTTGCCCGAATCACCATCAGATACCCGGCCGTCGCCAGGAGGCTCAATAAATACATCAGCACCTTGCACCTCATCGCCAGATTCCAAATTATCTAACAACTCTATGATATCGTTCGTAGTTAGCGGCTTTTTGTACCTAGAAATGAAAAAAAGCTAATGTAATAGTTATACCCGAGGGGTCGTTACCGAACCACAAAAGTTTTGAAACCTGTCACAGTGTTAAAAATACAAACTTGCAAACAGGTCTTTGTTGGTAGATAAGTAACATATCTACTTTCATTACAAAACCAACGTAGCAGGTGTATTACTCAGGAAAAAAAAATACTTACATTTTTCTCAGCGAGGACACACTTTTTTGCCAACTTAAAACAAGTCATGACTTGAACTGATCTCAGAAATCACAGTTTTAGTGACTGAACTAATTCACTCGATTGTCTTTGTAAATAATACATCTACCCGCTAATTGATGGCGCTAGATGTTGCAATCGTACAATTTTATTCAATATATCGCGCATTTTCTAAAACCTACTTTTTAGGAAAAAAACGACCCACTGGGCATATATGGGTTAATTTATTATATTTGTGAGTCTGCAGATAAAAATGAATCTATGTATCTATTTAAAAAAAATACACTATTGACAAGCCCTTGGCATCATCTCACCTGATTGTAAGTGACGATGATGCCGAAGATGGAAGCGGGCTTACCAAGATTACCCAACGCAATGGGGATCTGACTATCTTGTTATCAAGTCGGAACACATCAATGCTGATGTTTGGCTGCAAGACTGAAATAAGATAGTGGTAGCTAGTCAGGCGGGCTATAAATATGCCCACACATAAATCACCAACCAAACCGAGACTTACAAAGTTGACCCCGCCAGGAATCGAACCGTGAAGTGAATGGACTGACCATAACGCCACGGAGGCGGTTAAATTTATCAAGTACCTTCAATATTAAAATGGGAATTTTGTACAATCGCTGTTCGTCGCGCAGTCAAGTAAAAGTTAATCGCCATTTTCGTGGCCACCCACTACTTGCAAATTTGAGCTAGACGTCACGTCATGGACACGGAGTCGCAGAACTATTAGGTAACTAACTGAATACTTAACAACCTAGTTTGCTATACTGTTTGTTTGTTAGTCTTTCTTTCATGTCGTAACGGAATAATGGTTTTACTTGTTTTTTTTTCTCCGCACAAACACTGTGGATGAGGTCAGAAGTGACGTAGACTATACTTTTGAGGGTTCCGTAGCCAAACTAGGAACCCTTGTAATAGTTTCGCCATGTTCGTCTGTCCGTTGGTATGTCACAGTCGTTTTACTCAACGACAAGCTCTAAACCTGAAATTTTAAAAGTATGGTTATACAAATCTATGACCGCTATAAAGTTACGGAATAATTAAACCTTTTAAAACATTTTTAGGGTGCTTCCTTGGGGGTGGGAGGTGGGTATTTTTTTCAGAGTTCCGTACCTAAAAGGTAAAAACAAAACCCATTAAGGACCACTCGTGTGTCTGTCTGTCTGTCCGTCTGTCACAGCCATTTCACTCAGTAACTACTAGAAAAATTTCGATACACATATCTAAGTTGAAGACAGAAAGACGGACGGAATGTAAATAAATTAATTTTAAGCATGGGAGCCACTTAGAAAATAGGGGGTAAATTAGGTAATTAAAAAAAAGTATTGCAAACTATATCATGTGACATATCAAATTAAAAGGTTTGTTATAAAAATCCTACTAAGAATGTATGGATGTATGCAAAAACTACTGAACGGATCGGGCTTAAATTTGGCAGGTAGACCTGGAATAACACATAGGCTACCTGTTTCCACGCTCGCGAGCCGCTTGTGGCTCGCGCACTGCGCACCCTCGATAAGTCATAGAAACGTTGTCCACGCGGGTAATTAATAGATAGTAATATTGAGATATGAACCAATTGCTTTAACGGTGAAGGAAAACATCGTGAGGAAACCTGCACACGCCTGCGAAGAAACTCGCAGGTTGTGTGTGAAGCCGACCAACCCGCACTGGGCCCGCGTGGTCGACTAAGGCCTGATCGCCCTAATTCTGTGTAGGCTCGAGCCCCTCGGTGGGGACGTATATGAGCTGACATGATGAATATTGAGATAGTTATATAGTTTTAAGTTTTTTAAGAAAACAGGTGAAAATTGACCACCCCCCACCCCTTATCAACGAAACTACTGGGCCTAAAATCTTGAAAAAAAATCACAATATATGAGTTTGAATGCATAGATTACAGGAAAACCTAAAAAATAAAATCTAGTCCTTCCGTTCCCACAGGAAAAAAAAAATCCAAAGTCCAGAATAAGTAGACCCCTATTTACCTAGAACATAGTATGCACTGAGAGGTTTTGTTCTGTTGGTAGTTAAGGGAGCGGAACCCTGTTTTTGTGACCCCGAGTCGCACTTGTTTTTGTTTACATACCTTAAGGTGTGAGGTATCGTTAAATAGGCTTTCCGAAACTATTGAGGGTTGGCTTAGATAATTTTTCCGATAAATGATTAGTTTAATAAACATTAAGTTTTTAAGTGGTGATTTCTGTTAGTGATACAATGTCCCCAACCCCCTACCAATTCGCTCAGAAACTACTAGATAAATTTAGTTGAACTTTGGTACACATATATGTAAATAGGTGACTTAAAGACTTTAAGATTTTAAACACGGGGGCCACTTTCGGGGGGTAAATTAAAAAAAAAAGGTTACATATCAAATGAAAATCCTTGTTGTAAAAATTTTAAACATTTTTTTTTTATAATTTTCAGATATGTATACATTTTTAGATTTTTAAGAAAATTGGTGAAAATTGACCATCCCTCCTTCCCCCCTTATCTCCGAAAATACTGGGCCTAAAATCTTTAAAAAAACAAAAATCAATTATTAATTCAATTAAGCTATTTTAAGAAATCTGAACATTATTGGAACTAGTAGGGCATACAGGGTCATACTGAACAACTTTCCCCAAGGAACCCATAGACAATAAAACTCATAGGAACCCATAGACAATAAGTCTCTGCATACAAAAATGCGCGATTGGTCGACCAGCAGATCTATTTGTGTGAAGAACTGTCTTTTTTTACGATTTCAGCAAAATCATCGAACAAAAGTGGTTCATAATGATGAGCAGAAGCCCCAGTTAACGGGACCTATACCAATTTTGTCACAACCTGTATAATTAATTTGACAGGAAATTAGCAATCACGCCTATGTAGGCTTTCTTGAAGATTTCTCAGTTTAACTTGCATGATCTATCCGACCGATTTCGGTCATGGCGACCACTTCGACTCCTAGTCGGTTTGCCGCGAGTGCGCTCGAAGATGGCTTATGTAGCCAATCTACGCAACAAAACTCCTCGCGCAATGAGGGCATTTAAGTATGCCACCCTCGTAATTGTATGAAATGGTCGCAGGTGGTCGGGCCTTTAACTGGTCGCGTTTAGTATCAAGGTCAGTTTAACTTTGGAGGACTGTGAACCCACGGCAAAAAAACGACTTTTCGTACAAACGGCGATAACGATTTTCACCTCATAAATGTTAACCGATTTGGACCAATTTTTGATAGGTTGTCATTCAGAACAAAAGCTAGGCTTATACGTTTCTTTTTTTACATAACTGATTATAATTTAACAAAAAATGTCCGAAATTAATTTTGTATTTAACCCGTGAACAACAATAAAATTAAACTTATTAACTTTATCGAAAAAACAAAAATGTATAAGCCTACCTATTGTTCTGACTGACAACATGTCAAAAATTGGTCCAAATCGGTTAACATTTAAGAGGTGAGAATCGTTATCGCCGTTTGTATGGAAAGTCGCAGCTTCACAACCCTCATAAGACGTGTAGTTGGATTTGTAAAATGTTCATAAGATTTTCATACATAACATTCTATCATCATCATCATATTTTTTTACATCCTGTATAAAATTGCTTTATCGCAAACTACTATTTCTCGAATGGGCTGAAATTTTGAATTTAGCCAATGTTTTATATTCTAAGTCTACTCATCATCGTATCAGCCGAAAAACGTCCACTGCTGGACAAAGGCCTACCCCAAGGATTTCCACGACGACCGGTCCTGCGCTGCCCGCATCCATCGGCTTCCCGCGATCTTCACCAGGTTGTCGTTCCACCGCGTAGGAGGCCTGCCTACGATACGTTTTCCAGTGCGCGGTCGCCACTCGAGAACTTTACTAACCCAACGACAATCTGTTCTACGAGCTATGTGCACTGCCCACTGCCACTTCAGTTTAGCGATTCTGTGAGCTATGTCGGTTACTTTGATTCTCCTGCGGATATCCTCGTTTCCTCGTTTCACACGTTCCATTGCCCTTTGGGTGACCTTGAGCCTTCTTATGAGGCCCATAGTAAGCGACCATGTCTCAGTTCCGTATGTCATCACTGGCAACATACACTGGCCAAATATCTTAGTCTTGAGACACTGCGGTATTTGGGACGTAAAGATATTGCGAAGTCTACTATAAGTATGTAATTTCTGAGAAAATCCGTTTTCACACAAAAATAAATAAATATATATACCTCCGAGTGAAATGCCTTTTCACTTAAATTAAAAGTGTGTGTTTCTCGACTCCTACAGTTTGGGGATCTTCAAGGCGAGAGTGAAAAGGCATTACTTGAGTTTGCGTGTACCATCCTCGCTCGACTACATCGTCACTTACCATCAGGTGAGATGTAGTCAAACGCACTTAAATTTTTAATAAAAAACCGGCCAAGTGCGAGTTGAACTCGCTTGGTGTGGGTTCCGTACAAAGTCAAATACAAAATATCAAATTTAAAATCCTCACAGTAAGACACGAGTTAACTACTACTAGCGCTATCTAGTGGTGTTTTAGTCAACTATTTTCCATAAGTGAACGTATTATACCACTTATATTTTTAATTGATAGAATAGGGATGACGATCAAGTCTTCGATTTTTAATTCACCAAAATCACAAAATGAGTACATAAATGACGCTGCTAAACTATGACGTCATGCCTAGGTATTTCTAACATTTTAAGAACAAAATGTTGTTTTTGACAGATGATAAAAAGTAAATCAGATGACTAGCATTAGTCATCCCTATTCTTATAGGTTTTCGTGTAATTTACAAGCAATGAACTATATTTTGTATTTTTTCCAAAATTTTAGGCTGAGTAGTTTCGGAGATCAAGGGTGGGAAATTTTCGTCTTCTTTCATGAATCAAAATATTTGAGATCCTCATAACGAACCCTTTCATTTTATATATGTTACAGCAAGGTTTGCAAAACTTTTTTTTAATTTCCTAATTTGTCCTCCAAAAATGACCCTTATTTAAAAAAAAAATATTTATTTATTTTGCATATCTGTGTTTGGGTCATAGGATTACATCATCGTACCAAATGTCACCTGATTTAGTCCAGTAGATTCGAAGCAAATTGGCTGTGACGAAAAAAACAGACAGACGCACGAGTGATCCTATAAGGGTTCTGTTTTTTGTACGGAACCTTAAAAAGAAAAAAAAAACTCGTAATTTTACATAATGTTATTGCACACATAGAGCATAATAATATTACATTCTAGTTATTTTCCGTTCCGTTAATTAAATATTCATATATTCTATATGAGTAAGTACTAATTTTTGCATCTTTTAACACTCCATGAATATTCAGTCATATTATATCATTCGTGTGACTTGCATTAACAAGTGATATTTGCGTGATTTTTAGGGTACAGTTAATTAATTAATAATTGTAAAACTGGACCATTACGGTGTTAAAATAAGGCTCTAGATCTTTTTGAATCGTATTTAGTAAATAGGATACAAAAAGTACAAATAAATGGTACGAAATCAATGGGTTTTCGGGTTAAGATGGGTGTGCTTCAAGGTTCTATTTTAGAACCTTTCCTTTTTTTAGTTTATATTAATGATCTACCATTCATGGTTGAATTTTAGTAACTTATAGCATTATTGAAGTAAACAACAATGTATCCTTAGCTGGTAATGTATTAGATTTTGTAAATCAAAGCGTGTTTCTAGAATTAACTCTAGATTCAAGGCTTCAATGGGGCCCGCATATAGAAACGCTAGCTGGCAGGCTTAGCTCAGCCGCATACGCAGTCAAAAAATCAGGCTCCTGATATAGACACAGCAAGGCTGTTATATTTTAGCTACTTCCATAGTATTATGTCTAATGGGATACTTTTGTTACTTGATACATACTTTTGATACATGCAGCTGATATAAATACCATATTTGTTCCGCAAAAAAGAGCGGTTCGCGCGATTTATGGAATGCGTTCTCGTGAGTCGCTCCGAGATAAGTTCAAAGATATTAATATATTGACTTTCCCCTGTCAGTACATTTATGAAAATATAATGTATGTTCGTAAAAATCTGCATCTCTTTTCACTGAATAGTGACAGGCACAGTCGTAATCTTCGGAATAGGAATAAACTTTATGTAACTTATAGCATACTTAGCAAAATCAATAAGGCCTTTGTAGGACAATGCTCACTCACGTATAACAAATTACCCGATGATGTCTTAACATTGACAGAAAAACAGTTTAAAAATTGTGTCAAAAGAACTCTTTGTAAAAAAGGTTATTATAAGACATACGAACATTTAAATGACAAAAATATATGGGTAGACCGTGTTTCTTTTATCAACACTACTACTAATCATGTTTAATAGTTAATAAATGATGGACAACCTAAGAATTAACGTGGAAGCGACAAGACATGACAAGTTTAGTACTAATGACAAGTGTTAGTAGTTGATATGAGTGGTGCATGCTAGCTTAAATGTTAAAATTATAACAAGTAAAAACAGTGCAACTTATTTCATTGACAAAGAATTTATATAAACCAAGTAGAAACAGTAAATAGGTAGCATTGCTTCCAGCGGCTTCCCGTGAATTTTAAGTAACTGTTCTTAATCCAAAAGGCGGGACGTTATACTCGTATTAGCCACCATTTTCTCCTTTTCAGCGCTCTTTCCTTAAACATCTGCCTGGTACCACTGAGTTTCAGACATGTTTTAAGTTGTTAGATGTAGGCGATTCTTGTTCTTCTCTGTCTCTTTTACCGTCCGCGTTGCCTTCTATTATTTGTACAATCAGATTGTGATGGCTAAGAATGTGTCTAAAACAGTACGTTCTCCTCTTTTCTATCGTATGGAAGTAATAGTATATTTTATATCGAGAGACTAAACGAAGCCATAATGTACCAGAGGTGGTTTGACTCCCGAGCGTGCGAGGGGGGAGTCAATGAAACCGAGGGTATAAGATAAGATAAGATAAATACTCTTTATTGTACCCAAAAATTAAAAAATAAACACATATATAAAGGTATAAGGTATATTAAGCTGGCGTTTAGTCTCGAGGGGCAAACTGTACTTTTCACTTTGAATGCCAGCAAAATAGTCAATTTAGTACAAAAACATTTAATAAAATCACAACAGATTTAAAACACATGGCGCCACCTTCTTTGCGGAAAAATCATGGAACTAAAATTCTCAACATTTTCGCAATGAACATGGTCCACACTCCACAGATAATAGTATATTTACTGGCTGTTTGAGTTCGTCTATGTCACATGAAAGCGTAGTGTAGGCAGGCCTCCCACTCGGTGGACCGATGACCTGGTGGAGGTCGCGGAAAACCGCTGGATGCGGGTAGCGTAGAACCGGTCGTCGTGGAAATCCTTGGGGGAGGCCTTTGTCCAGCAGTGCTGATATGATGATGATTCAAGGGATAAACTCTCTCATTCCCAGTCATCACCACTGGCTTTGTCCCCATTGGTGACGAATGGGTAACTAAATCACATTTGTCGTCAGCAGCGGTTCTCTGTTGTTGCACTTAGCTTTTAGATTCACACTAACGGACGTGATCACGACCCTTAGGTTAACTGTATAGATAATAAGTTAATTTCATTGATTTTTATAAGTTTTCTTGAATAAATAATTAACTTGTTTGTGTTTTACTTAGATAAGCTGCCAAAACAGGCAGCTCTTTTCGATAGAACAAGATAGCACTAGGATAGAGTAGGATAGGTAATTAGGAAACTCGATAGAACGAGATAGCACCAAGTCAGAATAAGATAGATATAGTTTTATCGAAATTAGGTTTTCCTTTGTTTTTCCTATGTTTTCTCGATTAAATGATTTGTTTCTTTGTGTGATTTATTTAGATCATTAGGTGATCTAACCGTTAAGATAGGGTTCCTAGTCTAGCAGCTAGAAACTAATATGATAAAAATTGTCAAAGATTGAAATTAGTCAAAAATAGGTACTAATTTAAGTTTCCGCCTAGATTTATGGATAGGATGCCATATTCGTCATTGTAACTAAAGACTTATTAAGTAAGACAATAACATTAAGTTTATAATCGTAAAAGATTCATTGTAATTGGTTAAGTAGTTTCTGAGATAGGGGCAAATATATGTAAACTTCAAAATGAAAATAACATGCAAAGCCAGTCGAAAATGCTATGGCTTTCTTTGTGGTATTGCTCTAAGACAAGGCCCTCGGGAAATTGTTACCGGTAGTCGTTCAGTTGAAATTATACCAATAAGAAGAAAAAATAGAAAATAAAAGAAGACTTCACTGGATCCCTGAGTTTTTCTACAGTCCGCCCAGTACAATTTGGTCCTTCGAGAGCCGGATAAAGAAGAACCCAGGAAAAGAAGCGAGAAAGCATCATGGTGGTCACTCGCAGCCGCAGCGGGGAGGTACCGCCGAGCAGGCCCCTAGACCTGGGACCTGAAGCAAGTAGAGAGGTGGTCGACGATGGCACCCCCCCCGCACCTATGACTGCTGGGGGTGCCCAGACTACTACGCCTGCTACGGGTACTACGCCTACTACGGGTACTACGCCTGCTACGGGTACTACGCCTACTGCGCCTGCTACGGGTGCTACGAATGCTACGGGTGCTACGAATGCTACGAATGCTACGGGTGCTACGAATGCTACGGGTGCTACGAATGCTACGGGTGCTACGAATGCTACGGGTGCTACGAATGCTACGAATGCTACGAATGCTACGGGTGCTACGAATGCTACGGGTGCTACGAATGCTACGGGTGCTACGAATGCTACGGGTGCTACGAATGCTACGGGTGCTACGCCTGCTACGGGTGCTACGAATGCTACGGGTGCTACGAATGCTACGGGTACTACGGGTGCTACGAATGCTACGGGTGCTACGGCTACGCGTACTACGAAAAAAGCCGCATCTACGGGAAGAAATGCGGTGCCTACCGTGCCCATCGTGTGGAATACCGCGCCTGCCTCACCAGATGCCATGCCTACGACGGACGGTGCTACGTCAAACATTACGACAGAAGAAACGGGAAACAAATCCGGAGTTACTTCGGAAAGAACAATCAGACCCAATAGCATCTCGTCGAAATGTTCTTCGAAGAAAAGAAGAATGAAGCTAGCAGAGGCCCAGGCAGAAGAGAAACTTGCTGCACTGAAACTAAAGCAGCTACGAGCAGAAGCAGAACTAGAACATGCTCGTCTACGAAGACTAAGAACAGAAAATGAATCATGCTCTTCAGAAGAAGAAATTGAAGATGACCTGACAGCAGTTAGGGTCAATGAGTGGCTCAACAGAGAAGATAACAATCAAGCGACGGTACCTCCTCCACCAGCTGCTGCCTTCTTAGAAGAAAGAAGACAAGAGACAGCAAGACCACAGGCACATCAGAAACAGGAAGACCATCAAGTCATCCCGCCTGTGCAACAACGAGCTGCCATACACAAGCAATGGGAAGATCATCATTTCGCACCGCCTGTACGGGAACAGCCAACTGTCGACGCTACTACGCTAGCAGCAGCCTTTGCTCAAGCTATGAAGAGTACACCGAAAGAGCCACCCAAATACATTCACGACCTGCCCTACTACGGAGGACGCAGCAGCGAGTGGTTGGCCTTCAAGTCTACCTTCAACGAAACAAAACACTACTTCGCGAAGACAGAGAATATAGTGAGACTAAGAAGAAGCCTGCGGGGTCCAGCATTGGAAGCAGTTTCCTGCCTCCTTATCAGCCAGCCGGAACCAGCAACCATTATAGAAGCTCTTGAGAGAAGATTCGGACGTCCTGAAGCCCTGATCCTGGCAGAAACAGAGAAGCTGAAGACACTTCAGAAGCTAACAGATAACCCAAGAGATCTCTGCATTTTCGCCAGTAAAATCGCCAACGTCGTCGGAACCATAGAAGCTCTCAAGAAACCGCAGCACCTTCACAGTCCAGAAATGTCAAGAGCCATACTAGAGAAGCTCACTCCGATAATGAAAAACAAATGGTACGACTTTGCAGCGTTCAAGTATGATGGCGTCCCAGAACTGAAGAGGATCTCACTTTTCCTCGATGAAGAAGCAGATAAATGTGGGGCATACGCAGTTCCTGAGAACATTGCAGAAGGTCCCAAAGAGCGCTTCAAGAAGAAGATAGAGCGCACATACACAACAACAGAAGCAAGTCATCGGGATGACTCTCATTGTCCCCTGTGCAAGCAAGATCACAAGCTACCAGAATGCCAGAGGTTCCAGAGTTCTGACGTAGACATACGTTGGGACATAGCAAAGAAGAACCACATCTGCTACCGATGTCTGAGAAGCAAACACAGAAGAATCTCGTGCAAGGCTCGACCTTGTGGACAAGACGGCTGCCCTATGAGACACCACCGTCTACTCCATCACACAAAGAAGCCAGAAGCCATGCCTGCATCAACACAAGAGAAAGCCTCCATCGCCTCGACTATTCAAATTGCTGCATCAACAGACGAGCTCGTCGGTCGTCGTGCCTACCTCAAGATAGCCCCAGTCATTCTCAAGGGGCCACACACCAGCATCGAAACCTACGCTTTACTTGACGAAGGCAGCACCATCACAATAGTCGACGCTTCAATTGCAGATGTGCTTGGAGTGGATGGACCACAAAACACCATGTGGATCCAAGGCGTTGGCACTGAAGTCAAGCACGAAGCCAGCAAAGTGGTCTGCTTGAAGATCGGAGGAAAATATGCGAAGAAGGAGTTCAACCTGGAACAAGTCAGAACAGTCGGGAGATTGAACTTCACATCCCAGAGCATTAACGAAGATGACCTCGAGACCTGCACTCACCTCAAGGATATCAAGCATGAGCTCATCTATGAACGAGCTACACCAAAGATCCTCATTGGTCAAGACAATTGGAATCTCATCGTGACCAGAGAAGTCCGTTCCGGTCGACGTGGTCAGCCAGTCGCATCCCTAACCGAACTGGGCTGGGTGCTTCACGGCTGCGCTTCATCTCTCACAA
The DNA here is from genome assembly GCA_947284805.1 of Coleophora flavipennella. Classification (NCBI taxonomy): domain Eukaryota; kingdom Metazoa; phylum Arthropoda; class Insecta; order Lepidoptera; family Coleophoridae; genus Coleophora; species Coleophora flavipennella. Next base: position 6,376,775 of record OX369253.1, read on the forward strand.
ACGTCGTGTCATTTTGCGGGCATCTCATGAAGAAGAAAGATAATCCAATTGAAGAACAGATGAAGAACTTCTTCAAGCTCGAGTCCCTGTGCATTGAGCCCCGCAAACCCAAAGACGATCCCGAGGAAAGAGCCGTGAAGATACTCGAGAAAGAAAGCCGTCGACTTCCCAATGGAAGATACGAAACTGGACTCCTCTGGAAGGAAGATAATGTGAAGATCCCTAACAACTTCAGGGATGCTGAGAAGAGACTCATCAGTCTAGAGAAGAGGCTGGACAAAGACGAAGCACTGAAGACCCAGTACGTCGAACGCATGGACAATCTTTTCAAATCAGGTTACGCAGAGAAAACAACAGAATCACCAGCAGAAGACCGAACCTGGTACCTGCCCCATTTCCCGGTGGTAAATACTGCCAAACCACACAAGCCGCCGAGATTAGTTCACGATGCAGCGGCGAAGTACGAAGGAGTCAGCCTAAATGATCTGCTGCTTCCTGGTCCAGATCTTCTACAGTCACTGCCAGGCGTCATAATGAAGTTCCGCCAGTATCCAGTCGCCGTGTCTGCAGACATAAAAGAAATGTTTATGCAGATCAAAATCAAAAAAGAAGATCGGGACGCACTGAGATTCCTGTGGAGAGGCGACCGGCGGGAGGGACCGCCAGAAGAGTTCCAAATGACATCAGTCATCTTCGGTGCATCATCATCACCTTGCACTGCCCTCTACATCAAGAATCGCAACGCCGAAGACTACGCATCATACTACCCAGAAGCGGCAGCTGCGATTAAGAAAAATCACTACATGGATGATTATCTCCAAAGCTTCAACACAGTAGAAGAAGCCCAAAAGATCACCGAAGAGGTTGACCGCATCCACAAGAAGGCTGGTTTCGTATTGAATGGATGGACCTCCAATGAGAGACAGGTCATAGAAGAGTTCAACGGAGTGAACCAGGGAGCCACTGCAGTCAACATTGGAGCGAGCGAAATTGAGAAAGCGCTGGGCCTCCAATGGATCGTCAAAGAAGACTGTTTTGCATTCCACGTGAACAAGCGGAAGACTCCAACAGAATTGTTAGAAGACCTGAGGCCACCGACGAAACGAGAAGCCCTAAGTGTGGTCATGTCGCTCTTCGACCCACTAGGATTGATTTCGCCCGTCACAACACCTGCGAAACGCATCCTACAAGACACATGGCGATACCAGACAGACTGGGATGAAGACCTTCCAGAAGAACTGCAGCCGAAATGGAGCGCCTGGATCACCTCTCTTTGCGCTGTGGAGCATCTGAGAATCCCTCGATGCTACGACTACGGACCTGCCTGTCACCAGCGTCAGCTTCACACCTTTGTGGACGCCAGCGAAGAAGCGTATGCAGCAGCGGTGTATTGGCGCACCATAAGAAGTGATGGCAGCGTGCACGTGGCACTCGCAGCAGCAAAGAGCCGAGTGACTCCCCTGAAGCCGATATCGATACCAAGGCTAGAACTCCAAGCGGCTCTTCTTGGCGCAAGACTGGCACGCACCGTCCTGTTGGAGCACGACTTCGAGGCGACCAGCAAAACCTACTGGTCAGATTCAAGGACCGCGCTAACCTGGATAAGAGCAGAGCCGAGAACCTTCAAAACCTTCGTGGCTCACAGACTGGCCGAGATCGAAGATACAACAAAAAAGAATGAATGGAGATGGCTGCAATCCAGTGAGAACGTCGCTGACGACGCCACCAGAGCAACTCCTCACAACTTCGACTTCTGTCACAGATGGTTCAATGGGCCAGATTTCCTGTACCTCTCCGAAGAAGAATGGCCACAGGAAGAGAAAAGCACGCGAGAAGTCGAAACCGGAGAAGAAAAAGAGAGATGCCACGTCGTTCAAGATCGTCACGAACACAGTCATCTTCCAGACATCACCAGGTTCTCGAGGTGGTTGAGACTAATCAGAACCACTGCACGAGTTCTCCAGTTCATCGACCTCTGTCGTCCTCAGAAGGCAACAGTCGCTGCAGCAAAAAAGAAGAGGACAATGAAAAACCAGGAGAAGGACCCCGACTGGCGACAAAAGAAAAAGACGATCCAGAAGGCTGGTCGACGAGACGATAAAAAGGAAGAAAAAACTCCCTACCGCATTATTCCAGCACACTACAACAGAAGAGCAGAAGATCTCTGGATTCAAGAATCGCAGAAGGAAAGCTTCGGGCCCGAAATCAAGAGGGTACTCAGCGGAGCTCCTCCCCATGGAAGCGATCGTCTTGCAGCTCTTAGTGTGTTCGTCGACGAAGAGGGAACACTGCGACTAAAGGGGCGAGTGACATCAGCGCATCAGATCGGCGAAGATGCCGCCAACCCACCCCTCATGGACGGGAAACACCCTTACACCCGTCTCTACATCCAACATGTCCACGAGAGACTACACCATGGAGGGGTGGAAATGGTGGTCAATGAGCTGCGCCAGCGGATGTGGATCCTCAGAATACGACCAACAATCAAGGAGATCATCAAGAAATGCATCTCGTGTCAGCTCTGGAGGAAGAAACCAGCATCTCCAGCCACGGGAAACCTTCCAGCAGCGCGCTTGGCTCATCATGCGCGACCCTTCACCTACACAGGGCTGGACTATTTCGGGCCGATCGAAGTCACCGTAGGCCGTCATCGTGAGAAGCGATATGGAGCGCTCTTCACCTGTATGACCTGCCGCGCTATTCACATCGAGGTGGTCTACTCACTGAGCGCGGATTCAGCCATCGCAGCACTCCGACGGTTCATGGCACGACGAGGGTGCCCCACTGAGCTGTGGAGCGGCAACGCCACCTGCTTCAAGGCTGCCGAAAGAGAACTCAGCGAGGCAGCTGTAGAAGCCCTGCAAGAAGAAGCTGCCAATCACCAGATCACCTGGCGTTACATACCCCCCGCTGCTCCATTCATGGGTGGAGTATGGGAGCGCATGGTACGAGCAGTGAAGGAGGCGCTCCGAGTCACCCTGCACGAACAGCATCCGAGCGACGAGACGCTACTGACTCTACTGACAGAAGTCGAGAACACCGTCAACTCTCGACCATTGGCACACGTCGGCTCCGATCCAGAAGACCCAGAAGGAATCACGCCCAACCTCATTCTCATTGGGCCGAACAGCAGACTTCCCACCTTCACACGCTACGAAGAAAGGGACATCACGCCGAAGCAGCAATGGAAGCGCGCCCAGATGCTCGCTGACGTCTTCTGGCGTCGGTGGGTGCGCGAGTATGTCCCTCTGCTCCAGCACCGGCGGGAGCCCAGAACGATCGGCGTACCACCGAAAGAAGGAGATCTGGTTATCATCTGCGACTCCAACCTGCCTCGCAACACATGGCCGCGAGGACGTATCAGCAAGGTGTTCCCGGGCAAGGATGGCGAGACCAGAGTCGTCGACGTCGTCACCAACGGCGGGCACATCCTTCGGAGACCGACCAAGAAGATCGTCGTGATACAAGAGTAATCGCTCGCGCGACGGCGGGAGAATGATCACGACCCTTAGGTTAACTGTATAGATAATAAGTTAATTTCATTGATTTTTATAAGTTTTCTTGAATAAATAATTAACTTGTTTGTGTTTTACTTAGATAAGCTGCCAAAACAGGCAGCTCTTTTCGATAGAACAAGATAGCACTAGGATAGAGTAGGATAGGTAATTAGGAAACTCGATAGAACGAGATAGCACCAAGTCAGAATAAGATAGATATAGTTTTATCGAAATTAGGTTTTCCTTTGTTTTTCCTATGTTTTCTCGATTAAATGATTTGTTTCTTTGTGTGATTTATTTAGATCATTAGGTGATCTAACCGTTAAGATAGGGTTCCTAGTCTAGCAGCTAGAAACTAATATGATAAAAATTGTCAAAGATTGAAATTAGTCAAAAATAGGTACTAATTTAAGTTTCCGCCTAGATTTATGGATAGGATGCCATATTCGTCATTGTAACTAAAGACTTATTAAGTAAGACAATAACATTAAGTTTATAATCGTAAAAGATTCATTGTAATTGGTTAAGTAGTTTCTGAGATAGGGGCAAATATATGTAAACTTCAAAATGAAAATAACATGCAAAGCCAGTCGAAAATGCTATGGCTTTCTTTGTGGTATTGCTCTAAGACAAGGCCCTCGGGAAATTGTTACCGGTAGTCGTTCAGTTGAAATTATACCAATAAGAAGAAAAAATAGAAAATAAAAGAAGACTTCACTGGATCCCTGAGTTTTTTCTACAGTCCGCCCAGTACAGGACGTGTGCAACGCGCCCTTCATACACACCTGGAATCAGATGTGCAGGTTTCCTCACGATGTTTTTCTTCACCAAAAAAGCAATCTGTAAGTCTGGAAAAACTTATTGGTCCATTGGCCGTCCAGATGTGGTGCTGGAGAAGAACGGAGAGAATTGGTTGGACAGAAAAGAAAACGAACGTGGAAGTACTTGAAATAATTCAAGAAAAAAGAAGCCTATTGAAGACTATAGAAAATAGAAGAGGAAATATTCTGGGACACCTAGAACGACACGACGGTCTACTGAGAACAATCATAGAAGGAAAGATAGAGGGAAGGAGAAGTAGAGGAAGGTCAAGGCGAAACTACCTAGAACAAGTTAAGGAGAAGGTTGCTGTCGTGTCGTATCGGAACCGGGAGGTAAAGATGTTGGCCGAAGACAGAAAAAATTGGAGATTGCTCCACCGACAAGAGCATTAGCATTTAAATTTAAGAAGAAGGCCGTCCAGATACGAACTTGTGACCTTTGGTTAGGACGACCGAATCGTCACCGTTGAGCCACCGACAATTTATATTTTTAACTACGGAACCCCTTGAAATAATAATTAATTCACAGACAAAACAAAAACGTGTTTAATTCCGGTAGATAATTATATTGTTTTAAATTAATAAAATTACAATATTATCTAGAGCACAGGAATACATTAGCATTATCTAAGCTACCTAATAAAATAGTCTATTAACTTTATTTATACCTACGATTTCAAATGTTAAACGAATTCATAAAATTGCTAGTTTATTATCCTTAATTCTGAGAGCTTCTGTCGTGGTCCGAATCCCGCCACGTACCAATGTGATTTCGAATTTAGATTTCATATGTACGTTTATCCGACGCTCTTATGGGGAAGGAAAACATCGTGAGGAAACCTGCACACGCCTGCGAAGAAACTCGCAGGTTGTGTGTGAAGTAGATCAACCCGCACTGGGCCCGCGTGGTCGACTAAGGCCCGATCGCCCTAATTCAGGTTAGGCTCGAGCCCCTCGGGGACGTATATGAGCTGAGAAAAATATCGGTTACTTTGGTTCTCCTATGGATCTCTTCGTTTCTGATTCGATCACGCAGCAGAACTCCGAGCATAGCATGCTCCATTCGCTAAGCTTTGCTGAACTTAAGTGGCAGTAGTCAGGGCACATAGCTAGTAGAAAAGATGGCTGTTGCGGCAGTAAAGTTCTCGAGACTGCGCATCAGAAGACGTAGCGTAGGAAGGCTCCCACTCGGTGGACCGACGTCCTGGTGAAGGTCGCGAGAAGCCGCTGGCGGAGGGCAGCGCATGACTGATGACGATGATGATGATGAATGTTCGGTCTGTAACTATCCACGGGCCGGTCTTGCTCCTTCCAGGTAGACATTTTTAGGGTTCCATACACCCAAAGGGTGACACACGGGACCCTACTACAAAGCCTCCGCTGTCTGTCTGTCAACCTTAATAGAAAATGTAGCAAAAATTGGGTTTAAATTAAGAAAAAAAAAACATGGAAAAAGGAAAAGTAGACAGTTGAAATTTTTACAGAGTGTGCATTTCTATAGCCGCTATAATACAAAAAATAAAGGGGGCTCCCATACAACAAACATTTTTTAAAAGGATTTTTGTTTTTTAAACTATCGTGATAACAGTTATAGTTAATTATAAGTCCTGGGTTGTTTTTGTGGCTTGCAATAAAGTATATTTACTTACTTACTTACTTTACTTATAGGTAACTAGCTGTTTCCCGCGGCTTCACCGGCGTGGACCACGTTTCTATGACTATTCGAGGGTGCGCAGTGCGCGAGCCGCAAGCGGCTCGCGAGCGTGGTAAAAAGTAGCCTATGTCTTAATCCAGGTCCTAATCTGTCTACCTACCAAATTTCAGCCAAATCCGTTCAGCAGTTTTTGCGGGAAAGCGTAACAGACAGACAGAGTTACTTTCGCATTTATAATATTAAGTAGGGAAGTAGGGATAACTACAAGCGTGAAAAACTTTGTGTGCTTTTAGTATTTATCCTATATTATAAAACAAATAATAAAAACTGGCCAAGTGTGAGTCGCACTCGCGCTAAGGAGTCTGAACAGTTCATATACGTCCCCATCGAGGGGCTCGAGCTTACCCTGAATAATTAGGGCGATCGGGCCTTAGCCGGACACGCGGGTCCAGTGCAGGTTGGTCGACTTCACACACAAACTTCGAGTTATTTCACAGGCGTGTGCAGGTTTCCTCACGATGTTTTCCTTCACCGTAAGAGCGTCGGATAAGCGTGCATATGAAATCGAAATTCGAAAACACATTGGTACTTGGCAGGATTCGAACCACGGCCTCCCGGGTAGGAGGTAGCGGCCGTAACTGTTACGCCACCGACGCTGTAATTGCTGAACAGTATAAAAAACTATATTTTTTCTGTCTCTCGCGAAAAGTCTTTTACATAGTTGTGGCCAGAAATTACATTTCAAAAAAGGAATGACGGAACAAACAAATTAATGGCGGCGAAATCCTATACGTTCGACAACCAAACCGTAACCAATCTGTATCAACCTGGATGACGAGGGGGTGAGGTCGCAATCTAGAGACCGGCAGGGAGTGTCCATACTGTATGTTAGTACTAATATATATTATACTTTGGTTGTGTGTAGAGGTGTGGTGGTACGGAAACCTCGAAGCGCGATTCCGACCAGCACTTTACAAAGTAAAATCACACGAAGGGTACAGCTTATTTCTAACGAAATTTCTTCCAGAAGACCCGGACCGTTTTTAGTGTGCTGTACTCCTAGGAGTGACCAAACGGACCGTTATTACTAAGCCTCCGCTGTCTTTTCGTCTGTCCATCTGTCGGTGGGCTGTATTTCATGAACTGCAATAGATAGACAGTTGAAATTTTAACAGAATGTGTATTTCTGTTTTCGCTATGATAAAATAATACTAAAAACGTGAAAAAATAATCTCCTGGGTCTCCTCTTCATACAAAAAAAACCTGTATTTTGTAGTTCTTTAGAAGTTATTTGATTTTGCCCTATACTAAAAACTGTAATAAATACAAGCGTGAAACTTGGTGTGATTAAAGTACTAATACTGAAGTAACACAACAAATAATAAAAATTGGCCAAGTGAGAGTCGTACTCGCGCTAAGGAGTTTGAACTGAATTACTAAAAAAGGATATATTTGTCGCTCGCATTGATGTCTTTTGTTTTTTTTTTATTGTTCACAATTGGTAAGCCCTTGGCATCATCTCACCTGATGGTAAGTGGCGATGATGCCGAAGATGGAAGCGGGCTAACCAAGATTCCCCAACGCAATGGAGAACTGGCTATCTTATATTCAAGCCGGAACACATCAATGTTGTTAACACTGATATTTGGCGGCAAGACTTAGATAAGATGGTGTCAGCTAGCCAGGCGGGCTTAGAAAATGCCCTACCACCAACCAAACCGAGTATTACAAGTTGACCCCACCGGGAATCAACCCCCCAACCTCCTGGTGTGAAGCGAATGGGCTAACCACTACGTCACGGAGTCGATTAATGGGAATAGGTATCACTGTCAATTATACTGTGTAGTTGTGTGGAGAGGTGTGGTATTACGGAGCCCTTGGAGGATCAACCTCTGTTGATCGACTGTTTGGACGAACTGCGTATTAGACCAACGGCTAAGAAATTTCCGACTCGCACTTGGTCGGTTTTTTAATTATAAAGTAGGTATTATGTACTTAATTCGGCCTTTTGTTATATCATAGCCTGGTACATTTCCAAAATAACCAACAAAAACAAAAGAACGACCGAGCTTCATGCTCAGTGATCACAATATACATAACAATGCAATTTTTAATGTTTAAATGTAAGGTCATTCAGCATAAGCCTTTGTTCTAGGCTTGGACTCCACAAGGTTCAATGTTTGGACCTCGTTTTTAATTAATATTTTTTATTTTTGGGTTTAAGCGTTGTTTGTCTTCGGTTGATGAATATTTATCACTAGATTTTGCCAGCGGCTTTGCTCGCGTGGACATAGCTTCTATGACTGTCTTTGAGGGTGCAAGCGTGGAAAAGGTATCCTATATGTTAATCCAGATACTAATCTGTCTACCTACCAAATTTCAGCCAGATACGTTCAGTAGTTTTTGCGTGAAAGAGTAACAAAAATCCATACACACAAACTTTCGCGTTTATAATATTAGTAGGATAGGATATAAACTGATGATCTATGATGTTGCTGTTACAGAATAGGGTTTCAGCATACTGGATCATACGGGTGTAGCAAAACTGGTCTAGGTCACTTTCACTGAACAACTTGCCCTAGGACTTTGCTGAAATCCCAAAAAAAATCACTCTTCATACGAATAGATCAGCTGATCGACCAATTTTGTGCATTTTTGTATGGATAGTTTATTTTTTCCATTGTCCATTAGGTTCCAGAATTCACTAATGGTTTCTTGAGAAATGTTGTTCAGTTTAATGAGTAAACCCCCAATAATTTTGTTACACCCGTATACAGGGACAAATATATACGGAGTCAAATCACATACACGGTCATCTGATCCCAAATGAAGATTCCCTCTACTATGGGAACCAGATACTTCATCATATATTATATCAGCTTATATACGTCCCCACTTATACAGGGTGTGAAAAAAATATCTGGGGGTTCTTTTCATCATACTGAACAACTTTACCCAAGGAACCCGTACTGAATTCTCAAAAAAATAATAATATACATACTCATATACGTTTAAATACACATACAGGTAGCGTCGGTGGCGTAACGGCTAGGGCCTCCGGGAGGTCGTGGTTCGAATCCTGCCGCATACCAATGTGATTTCGAATTTCGATTTCATATGTACGTTTGTCCGACGCTCTTACGGTGAAGAAAAACGTCGTGAGGAAACCTGCACACACCTGCGGCGTAACTCGCAGATTGTGTGGTGAAGTTGACCAACCCGCACTCGGCCCGCGTGGTTGACTAAAGCTCGATCGCCCTAATTCGGGTAGGCTCGAGCCCCTCGGTGGGAACGTATATGAGCTGATATGATGATGATGTCATAAACAGTGTGTCTGCTGGTAAGACATTGGACGCATTTCAGGAGGTGAATCAGGAGACGAAAGTGAACAACTTTTCCCGAGGAACCTATGCGTATTGACACGCAAAAAAATTAGATTTCTCATACCAAGTAATGAGCTGATCAATTTGTATGAAAAGGCCTGTTTACTTTCTCGACACCGTAGTAAAACAAAGTTTTTCCAATTTTCATGAAAATTTGAAATGAAACCGTATTCCCGGTGACAATTTTGGTATTTTGAAGTTGATCTTTTATCATCAGATCAACTGGAAGGAAATCAAGGTCCCAGAATCGGTTTTTGTTTTTAACTAGCTGTGCCGGCGAACTACGTACCGCCTTACACTGCCCTACCCTACCCTACCCTACAAACAATTTTATTTATTTATTTACAAAACAATTTTTATTTATTTTGCAAAAACGGCTGATACAAAACACTTGGATCGGCTGATACCTAAAATAGGCTCAAAGCCTGTGCTATAGGCACCAGCACCCTCAAAAAATGAGTAGTTTTAGTTGCCTGTGTTGTGTTGTGGTTATGTACTCGTATGTTAAAGAGATATCTATATTTACGTGAGCGTGAGTGTGTGTGTGTGTGTGTGTCTGTAATGCAGAAAGCGAGAAATGCGTTTTTTTATTTTTTTTTAATTATTATTATTATTATTATTCTGTTCTACGAGCTATGTGCCCTGCCCACTGCCACTTCAGTCTAGCGATTCTGTGAGCTATGTCGGTTACTTTAGTTCTCCTGCAGGGGCAGTAAAGTTCTCGAGTGGCGACCGCGCACCGGAAAACGTAGCGTAGGCAGGCCTCCCACGCGGTGGACCGATGATCTGGTGAAGGTCGCGGGAAGCCGATGGATGCGGGCAGCGCAGGACCGGTCGTCGTGGAAATCCTTGGGGGAGGCCTTTGTTCAGCAGTGGACGATTTGTGGCTGATATGATGATGATGATTATTATTATTTATCCTATCACTGTTAATAGGTCTTCAGTATCATTATAATTCAGTTTTTTGATCCACTCCATCAACTTTTGTTTCCATTTATACTTAGGAAGTGAATAAATAGGTACAATAGAATTTATTTTGTTGTAGAGGAATCCGCCCAGAAAACAGAAAAACCTGTGAGAAGAAGTCGTATTGAATTTATAACTCTGGCAAACAGTGTGTTTCCGTCTCCTATCTTGAAATTTACTAGGTTCGTAAGATATATTCGAGTGTTTTCTCAATGTTGTATATAAAATAAAGAGCTGGCGGACAGAAAGGACGTCGCATGTGTTATATAGATCTTTGGTCGGAAAGAGAAACGGTAAAAACCAGCCTACTTTTAATACCGTTTTTTGAGTGCGTTCTAATTTAATTAGAGATGTTTTCGCTGCTCCTCCCCATGATGTTATGCAATAAACTAGAATAGATTGGCAGAGGGAGTAGTAGACAGACTTAAGAGTCGCGTTATCAGCTGCATGTCTTAGAGTTTTGAAGATGAAGATGAGTTTGCGAACTCTCTTTACAAGTGTGTCAATATGCAATTTGAAAGTTAGAGTGTTATCTATAATAACACCTAGATATTTTATACTATCAGTACAAGCTAGCTTGGGACAGGAGCATAATGCTTGAGGGGTACAAGTAACTGTGTGAGACACTAAAAATAAATTTTGATACGGGGGAGGATTAATATTTTTTAAAGAGAAGGCAATATACTTTGTTTTATCTACGTTCAGTGTTAAAACATTACTATACAGCCATTTAGACACATAATTAAAACCGGACTGAGCGTGATAGTAAACCTCTTTCCAAGAGTTACCATGGAAAAGCAGTGCAGTATCATCTGCAAAGGTAATCATTTTGCCGTTTCGAAGCCGGAGATCACAAAGGTCATTTATATAAATCAAAAAGAGTGTAGGGCCAAGGATACTCCCCTGAGGCACACCAAAGGAGATCGGAAGATAGTCACTCGTATGGTTTTCTATTCTAACCCTTTGAAGGCGATTTGTGAGGTAGTCTTTGAACAAATTAAGCTGAACACCCCTAATTCCTATTGCTTCAAGTTTTTTTACAAGATGGGGGATGGAGACTGTGTCAAATGCTTTCGCTAAATCAAGAAATATAGCAAGTGTTTTGTGTCTTTTATCTAAATTATTTATAATAAAATCTGTCAACTGGTGAACGGCATCATCAGTAGACTTACCCAAACGGAAACCGTATTGAGATGGAGAGAGAATATTATTATCTTCTAAAAATTTAACAAGTCTATTGTTCATGAGTCTTTCTAACAATTTAGATAACGTAGGGAGTATAGATATAGGTCTATAATTATTGACACAGCCCCTGTCCCCACTCTTGTGTATGGGGTGTATTTGAGAAATTTTAAATGCAGAAGGAAATTCTCCGGTTTCGAAGGACATATTAAAAATGTAAGTAAGAGGTGGTACTAGAATTTCTCTAAGATGTTTTATAAGCGGTCCAGAAATATTATCAGGTCCAACAGCACAATCGTTTCTTAAATTAAGAATGAGTGTTTCAACCTCAGCTTCGTCAGTTGGTAGAAGGACAAAATAATTAGTCAGAGTAGAAGTAGAACTGCTTTTAATGTTTTGGTTTTTTGAGTATTCAACCTGAGTTTTTTCCGCTAGAGACCTGCCTATATCAGTGAAGAATTGATTAACATTATTTACATTTTCCCGAGGATTTCAAGATGAGGTGAATAGCACTATTCTTTTGTTTATTTGTATATGTTATAGTTTTAATTGCTTCCCAAAGTTTTTTACTATTTGACCCTGCTTGCCTGATTTGTGACTTTTCATATTCCCTTTTAGCCCTTTTTAAGATAGTATTACAGAAATTTCTGTAACGTTTAAAAGTTTGTGTAAGTATGTCATTATCAGGGGATTTTTTAAGTTTTTTATGTAGACGGTCTCTATTTTTCATGCATCTCAGGAGTCCTGGCGTGATCCAGGGCTTCAGAATTTGCCTCCGTTTCGGTACAGAGTATTCCTTAATATTAATGTCAATTGCTTTTTTTAGAGCATTAATTAAAAAGTCGGTTGCAGTATTTACGTCTTTCATAAGGTAGATACAATCAAAATTTATCTCCTGTACATACCTGGTTAATCCATCATAATCCAAACGTCTGGTTATTTTTGGTGAGTGTATTGGTTGAGAGGCCAGATTGACACATAAAAACGAGCAATCGTGGTCAGTTATTGACGTATGGGTAACGTAGCAGTGTGCAGGCTTTCTTGTTTTTATGATAAAGTGATCTAAACACGCACGAGAGTGTGTTGGGATATAATGTGCTGGTAGCATGCCATGTGATACTAGCATATTAAGATAAAATAATGAACGCGGGTCTGGACTGTTTTCTACAATGTCAATGTTTATGTCTCCGGTGAGAATTATGTTATTAAAGTAAGAATATTTCAAAAGATAATTATTAAGGGATATTACGAAACCATCTGTGTCGATCTTACTAGGAGGTCTGTAGATGGCCATAATAGCGGTTTGGTTATTAAACTTAGCAATGACACCATTCGCGTCCTGGATGTTTAATTCTTCTAGTGAAACGATAAAGTGTTTTTTAAAGTACACAACTACACCTTCATTCTGAGTTCTGTTATTTACAGTGGAGTAGGAATTATAGCCATCAAGTACCGGTATAATCGGAGCAAACTGTAACCAGCATTCAGTAAGAACAATTACATCCCAGTCAACCTTACTTCGTGCTAAAAGTGTTTGAAAACTAGGCATATTGCAGTTGATACTCCGTATGTTTTGATTTATTAACTACACTACACTACCCTACCCTACACTACTCTACCCTACACTACACTACCCTACCCTACACTACCCTACCCTACACTACTCTACCCTACACTACTCTACCCTACACTACTCTACCCCACTACTCTACCCTACACTACACTACCCTACCCTACACTACCCTACCCTACACTACATACACTACACTACACTACACTACACTACCCTACACTACACTACACTACCCTACCCTACCCTACACTATACCCTACCCTACACTACCCTACCCTACCCTACACTACCCTACCCTACACTACACTACACTACACTACCCTACCCTACCCTACATAAGAACCTTCTCCTGACAATAACGAACTCGACAAAAAAGAATTAGCGAAATCGGTCCAGCCGTTCTCGAGTTATGCGCTTACCAACACATTTTGCGATTCATTTTTATATATTAGATAGAATCGTTAGAATCCTGAGCTCGTCTTTTTTTAAATTTGGAAACGTTATTGGCATTTAGCCTTTGAGCATAAAATCCCTTTTCAAATAAAAGGTTGTTACCTAAAATATTTTGGTTTTTCTTCAACTTACTCCAACAAAGTCTTGTTTGAATCTGGAACCTTGTTTATATTCATTTGAGCATTTTTTTTTTATTCACAATTGGTAAACCCTTGACAACATCTTACCTGGTGGTAAGTGACGATGTTGCCGAAGATGGAAGCATTTAGCTGTTTTAATATAAAAACTATTTTTAAATAAAAAATTGTATCAAAAAGCTTTTAGATTTTTCGATAATTACATTCATCATGGTAGACAATAAATCCTACTAATATTATAAACGCGGAAGTTTGAAAGGATGTATGTTTGTTACTCTTTCATACAAAAACTACTGAACGGTTTTGGCTGAAATTTAGTAAGTAGACAGATTAGGACCTGGATTAACAAATAGGCCGTTTTTTTTCACGCAAGTGGCTCGCGCTCTGCGCACCCTCGAAAGGTCATAGAAACGTTGTACACGCGGGTGAAGCCGCGGGAAACAGCTAGTAGACAATAAAAGCATTGCAAGACAAGTGAACGGTGATGCACACAGGTTCCACTAGCTTGTGCTGACGAAACGAGTCCACTTCACGCCCTAGTTTACGTAGCCATGGTCATAGAGCCATAGTTATGGAACTGACCATGGGTCTTGGGGCTAATTCCACTAATTTGTTATTTCTAACTGCAGTTCGTTAACAACTGATTAACGTCCCCATTGTTAGGGCGCGGGTTCCTTCCCAAAATCGGGAAGGTTGTGGCCTCGACGCGCCCCCAATCGCGTCTAAGCAAGCACAATTAAAATAAGAAGGCTTAGGGGGTAGATTACAAATTTATTGAAATAAATCGACGCGCCCCCAATCGCGTCTAAGCAAGCACAATTAAAATAAGAAGGCTTAGGGGGTAGATTACAAATTTAATGAAATAAAATATGTTATACTACAAAAAAAGCGTCGGTGGCGCAACGGTTAGGGCCACTACCTGTTGTCCGGGAGGTCGTGGTACGAGTCCTGCCTCGTACCAGTGTGTTTCCGAATTTCGATTTCATATGTACGTTTATCCGACGCTCTTACGGTGAAGGAAAAAATCGTGAGGAAACCTGCACACGCCTGCAAAAAAACTAGAGGGTTGTGTGCTAAGTCGACCAACGTCCACTGGGCCCGCGTGGTCGACTAAGGCCCGATTGCCCTAATTCAGGGTAGCCCCTCGGTGGGGACGCATATGAGCTGATATGATGATACAACAAAAAAAGTAATGATCAGGAAAATAGAAAATAAAATAGGACAGACAGATAAAAAGGCAGTGACAGTAAAATGAAGGCAGTGGAAAAAATAAACGTAATAACAAAAAACATAATTAAAAATAAAGACCTTTAGAAATTAAATACAAATTGAAAACCATACTGCATAAAACTTAACCCCTATTTTTTGGCCGGTCGGGTAAAAAGTTATCCTACGTCACTCACGGAATAAAGACGAATCTAACGACACCTCGCACTACAAAATCCATCAAACGGTTTAGGCTACAGAGCGTGCCAAAGAAATAAAAAAACGAGCGAGACCTACGGTACTCGCATATGAGGTGTAACAAATCACTGTTACACATTTCCGTCCCATTTCACGAAATCACTCCCACAAATTGCAGGAAAGCGAGAGCAAAGCTCATTCGTCAGATCGAATAGCGCGCGCTTTTGCGATTTCCTGTTACGCATTTCCGTCCCATTTCACGAAATCACTCCCACAAATTGCAGGAAAGGGAGAGCAAAGATGTTACACATCAATAACCTATGTTTTGGCTGGTCGGGTAAAAATGTATCCTATGTCACTCACGGGATCAAGACAAATCTAATGTCACCTCGTACTCCAAAATCCATAAAGCCGTTTAGGTTCCAGGGCGTGCCAAAGGAATAAATAAACATACACACACAGTCGGGTAAATACAAGTCGAATATATAAACAAAAAAAGAATGACTTCGTCACAAGGTTGGGTTATAGTCGAGGTTGTCAATTTCTTTTTTTTTATGTTGTGATGCAATAAAGAATATTGTATTGTATTGTATTGTACTCGCACACACGAGGAGCCTAACCACACCCCGCTCACTGTATACAACGATCGTGAAATGACATTTCTAAAAACAAATGACGGAGCAAACAAAATCACGGCCAAATCCTATACGTTCGGGGACCAAACCAAAGTATAATATTATATTAGTACTATCGTACAGTATGGACACTCCCTGCCGCTCTCTAGATTGCGACCTCACCCCCTCGTCACCCAGATTGATACAGATTGGTTATAGTTTGGTTGTCGAATTTTGTTTGTTCCACCATTCCTTTTCTGAAATGTCATTTCTTGCCTGTTGTATGAAGTGTCCAGGGAGTACTTTCGCTAAAAACACCTCTGCACTAAACACGTAACAACTAGCCTCAGAGCATTACTTGCTCTTTTTTAACCGCCTCCGTAGTTCAGAGGCAAAGTTCACTGGCTTAACACAGGAGGTCGCGGGTTCGATTCCCGGCGGGGTCACCTTGTAAGAGTCGGTTTGGTTGGTGGTAGGGCATTTTCTAAGCCCGCCTTGCTAGCTACCACCATCTTATCTAAGTCTTGCCGCCCAACATCAGTGTTAAAAAAACATTGATGTGTTCCGGCATGAAGATAAGATAGCCAGTTCTCCATTGCGTTGGGGAATCTTGGCAAGCCCGCTTCCATCTTCGGCATCATCGTCACTTACCATCTGGTGAGATGATGCCAAGGGCTTACCAATAGAGAATAAAAAAAAAATGAGCAACTTGCGAAGCAAGTTAGAGAAATTGATATGAAGATGGCTGGATATCCGGCCATCGGGCCTAACAGCTAGCCGTATATCCGTTATCCGGTATCCGGCCAAACAACTATCCGTTTCATCTTTAGTCAAAACTTATAAAACTGTATTTGAGATGGGAAACAACGATTGAACTCGCGACACTGTAATCGTGTAATGTATGTAACCGACACCTTACCAGGAATACTCGCAGGGTCAATACTTATAAAACTGTAAAAAGTTTTCACTTCTGTCGGAACTCCCGGAGTGGTTTTTTTTTTAAATTTATTTGTTAGAACACAAACAGTCAAATTTTTTTGTATAAATATATAAATTTATATAAATAGAAAATTATTGAAGTAAATGGTTCGTCAATTTTATTGAAAAAATTGTATTGTAATCGTATAGCTGTTAAAATTAAAATATCTGTCATAATGTATTATAAAAAAAAAATTAAATTAAAATAAATAAATTAAAATATTATTATTACTTGATTATTAAATTAAATTTATTATTGTTAAACAATTTTTGCGGGCAGCGCAGGACCGGTCGTCGTGGAAATCATTGGGGGAGGCCTTTGTCCAGCAGTGGACGATTTGTAGCTGATATATGATGAAACAATTTTTACACTTTCATTTATATAAGTAATACTATTTTATTTTAGGTGTGTTAGGCATTGTAATTGATGATATTATTTTTAGTATTAACTTTTGAAATTATTATACATATTATTAAATAATTTAAAAACATTATTTTCAATTAAAATTGTGCAATAAATATGATTGCACAATATTATTGTTAGTGTATGGGTCGCCTCATAGACGAGGAGGTGTAGTCAAAAACTCACTTGTTGTATGAGAGTGGTCAGTTTTTTAATTGCTAAAGTAGTTACCTATATTTTTTTTGGAATTTTAAGTGCCGTAGTTAATAATTTAGAGGGGGGAGGAGAAAAGCATTACCTTGGAGCTCAATATTTAAAAAATTTAATTTACTAAAAAAGATGTTCGAGGAGGCCTTTAATTCATTTTATGAGACCTATTCAACGACATCCCCCGCTCTTGAAATACAATATTCTTTATTGCATCACAACATAAAAAAAATAAATTAAAAATATAGAAGAAAGCCTATACAACCGGTGCCCTTATTGCTAAGTAGCAATTTTCCTAGGCAAGCTTTGGATATTAAAACAGCGAAAGAAATAGTAAGTTAAGGGGCGGTGCAATAATTAAAAACAGAAAAATTTGCAAATAAACAATTACAGTATTGTGGGATCATTCATTTTTTTGACATATTGACTACCTTTCCCATTTTGGTTATAGTGAACAAAATTTAATTACTAGGTCTAATGTGGTAGAGAAAAATGACTGTCACATACTGACGGCGGACATGACGAAATTATTAGGGTTAATTTTCTTGCCATTTGCCTCCGGAACCCCAAAAATGAAAATCCCAAATCTTACTAATATTATAATTCTGAAAATGAGTTTGTTTGTTACGTTTTCACGCTACAACACCTTAACCAATCTTGATGAAATTTGGCATGCAGGTAGCCTGTATCACTGGGAAGGACATAGGCTTCTTTTGATCCCGTGAAAAAAGCATAGTCTGATGCAGTTCCTGAGCGAACTGTAAAAAAATACTCTTTTTGGTTATTAAAAAAATCGTAATGGCACTATGATTTAGTTGTATTTTGCACAGAGATGGTTACGGAGGTGGGATATTCTAATTAGTAAATTATGTCAGTTCCCGAGGGATCTGGCACTGATGAGATACTAGTTACTTCTGGGGAAAACTCATATCCACGCTCGCACACGTCGGCGTCGTAACGGATTAACGGATTGAATTTTTGTACAGGATTGGTTGAGGGGGTGGGTAGTGACATAGACTGCTAAACAGAATAGCCCGATACAGTTCCTAGGGAATCTGGAGAAAACTCGAGCGTCTGGAGCGGCTTGCGTGCTACTCACCCTCACAGACAGGCATAGAAAGAAGTTTGAAAATCGGTCCACAATTGACGGAGAAATCGGTGAACATACATTAAAAAAAATATACAGTCGAACATAGAACCGCCTCTTTCGGAGTCGGTTTAAAACGTTGTCAACGCGGGCGAAGCCACGGGCAAATGCTAGTATTTAAACTAAAACAAGCTAATCTGTCCTAAATCCTATTAGAATCGGCCCAGGCGTTATGAAAAGATAACTGATTACACGCACTTGTGTAATAAAAAAATAATTAGCAACAATTTTTAATTGTTCTAACCAAGTATTTTTAAATTCTTACATAATTAACAATTAGTTGAGCGTTGAGCCCTTATTGAATTGATTTCGGCAAAAAGTTTTAACCGCGGAACTAATTTGAATGTTAGGTAATTAAACGACTTATTTTAGTTTTAAGCAGGTAAGATAAGTTTGCGGAAAATCTCAATATATAAACTTAAGCTACTCTGCTCACTTGGCACGAGGCGAAGTGGCAGGAGCACTTCCAGCGGAAGCACAGTCGGCTGGAGTTCAGTGCGACGGGGAGAGAAAGCGTCGGACTATCCGGGCATTATCGAGGAGGACTGCTTTCTGCATTGCTGCAATTATTGGTCTTCCTCGGAGATTCAGCCGCCTTAGGTGACGTTCAAGGTCGGCTGAAGTTAGCCCGTTCACGGATAGGACTACGGGGATGATGTCGGTGGATTCCACTCGCCACATATCAGTAACCTCGTGCGCCAGGTCTAGGTATTTGGGCCTTTTATCGGCATCAGCCTGCACGAGGTTTTCATCATATGGGATAGTGATATCAATCAAAAACACCCTTGACTGCTCCCGATCAATCAGCACTCGAAGGAATAGTCCTGTCCGTGATGATGGTTCGGTCCCAGTAAGTCTCTAAGTGAACTCATTACACCCTATTCCTATGGTGGTACAATGGTTACTGTGACCCCGGTGGCGTCTCCCCCCCCCCTTCAAACCTTGAGCTCCTTCTATAGTATTAGGACAGCGATAGTAATTACCATCGTGTTCGAAACCATAGGGCGTAACTCAGTGGAATTTGCGTGGTTAGGTCGATTAAGAAGGGAAACTGACCTGAAGCACGGTTAGTACATTACGTTAAGCCGTTGATGCCGGTTGATATCATTCTAGTGACACTGTCATCTATGACAGTCGCTAAGCCGTTTCAGATGCCGTAAGAGTGGCTTGAAAAACTTCTGACTGAGGGGTTCATCACTAGCCACCCAAGACCAGGCCCCCAAGTGTAGAGAAAGGCCTAATTTTTTCGAGTTTGGGAAGGGACCCATGGCCCAGTAGGGGGGATTTTAACGGCTTTTTAACGAAGAAACCATAAATCAATGGTCTAACGGCAACGCCTTTTTTAATTTGGGTAAAAGGGGGATATTACCAAAGGATCACTCCCCCTTTTATATAACCTCCTCAAGGCCAACAGTTCTAATGAACTGTACAATTTACTTGGGATCAAGCTCCCTGTTGATCTCTGGTGCTACTATTGTTCCACCCAGAGAGTAACTTTTGGCTTGGACGAGTGATTCGCACTCACCGAGTAAATAGGGGGACCTTAGTGGGTTTTTATCGAAGAAACCATAAAACAATGGTCCAACGCCAACGCCAACCTCTTAGTCACCTTCTTGTCCAGCTCCTCCTCACCATGTCAGGTCTTATACGTCCCCACCGAGAGGCTAGAGAGCCTACCCCGAATTACAGCGATCGGGCCTTAGTCGACCACGCGGCCCCAGTGCGGGTTGGTCAACTTCACACACAAACTTCGAGTTTCTTCACAGGCGTGTGCAGGTTTTTTCGCAGGCGTGTGCAGGTTTCCTCGCGATGTTTTCTTTTACCTTAAAAACGTCGGATAAAGGTACATATGAATTTGAAATTTGAAAAGACATTGGTATATAGCAGGATTCGAACCACGACCACCTGGATATGAGGTAGCGGCCCTAACCATTACGCCACTGGTTCAGCTCCTCCTATGCTATACACAAGTTGCTGAACAACGTTGACCTTGGCATTCATTGCAGCGTCAGCCGTGACCCTCCTTTTCCACACCGACGCCTGCTAGCGATAAGGAAAGCAGGTCTAGAGTGTTCAGGACCCTACCCGGGTATGGTTTAATTGAGTATAATTGGAAGCGGGAAGCTGCTGGATGCGGGAAAAACAGGACCGGTTGTCGTGAAAATCCTTGGGAGAGGTCTTTGTCCAGCAATGGACGTCTTTCGGTTGATATGATGATGAATAACCCACAATTTAAAAACAACAGACTTCGACTATAAAATTTAGCTACATTTTGAAGTTTTTGTTAATTTCATTAAAAAAGGAGTAAGACGATTCTGATTAAATTTACATGGGACCAACTTCGAAGTATACTTTGTCCAATTGAAAAAATATATTAAAATCGGACTAATCCGTAAAAAAGTTATGCGCGATCAAACATAAAAAATATACGGTTTGACTTAAGTACCCCCTCCTATTTGAAGACGGTAAAAATAAAGGTTTACCACTATAGCACTGTTTACGAAGTAACTAGTATCTCATCTGTGGCACTGTCCTGATCTATTGTTAACAAGCACAATGATTTATATAAATCTATATACATAAATAAAACTGTAACGGGGCCGTGTCTGTACATGAAATATTTTTTTGGGAAATAATAACTGTGGTGGACATTTCTAACGAAATAGAGGCCAAAACAACAACTGTCTGCCTGTCTGTATGTTCGCGCATCGTCGCTATGGAGATATCCTATGTAGAAGCAAGTATGGAACTTCAGAGCCTGCTGCTGCTGCTGCTGCTGCAAAACCTGCAAAATTAGAGTCAGCTGCTGCAAACCCTGAAAATTTGGAAAACCAGACAACATTTCCAGCAACATTTTCTCTCAATATTCTAAAATAGTTGCTGTTCTAAGGGCGGAGGAGTTATAGTATTGGCTAGTAGGTAAAAAGCTGGCACTACAGTTGCTATCCAACATTGCGCAAGCCGCTAAAGTAACTAGGCGCCCTGTCAGCATTTCAAGTATTTCACAGGATGCAACCCGATCTAACTGTTTACCGGATTAATGTATTGTAATAATTACCATTGTTTAATTAATTCATTCTCTATCTAGCATCGAGCTGAATTAGACTAAGCTTTATTTGTATCTCTTTACTTTTAAATAAAATTAGTTTAAAGTCATTTTGGTTTTTTTGGGTCCTCCGGTTGTAGCTATCGTAATTAGCAAGGCTTCTGATAGGGTTTCTCATAAAGTGTTGGTACTCTATAAAGTGTCTCCTTATATGGGATATCAGGCTTATTGCATGATTGGTTAAGTTCGTACTTGACTAATAGGTCTTTTTATGTCGTAATGAATGGTTTTTAATTACGTGCCCCAAGGATCCCATTTGGGTCCAGTTTTGTTCAATTACTTTATAAATTATATTCCGTAGTGTTTTATATTGTATGCTGATGACCTAAAATTTTGCATAAATATTGAAAGCTTTGAAGATATCCGTTTGTTGCAAGATGATTTTAATAGGTTGCTTAAATGGTGAAATAATAACAACATGCATCTTAACTATAAAAATTGATTTCATATAAAATTCTCTTGGAAAATAAATGTAGTCAAATCTCAGTATTTTATCAATAGTAATCTCATTGAGGAGGTTGATATAATAAGAGACCTGGGTGTGCTTTTTGACAAAATACATACGTTCGTACCTCATTTCGAAAAAACAGTTAAAAGAGCATATAGAATGTTTAGAAACTGTAAAAATTTTTGTAAACACAGTACAAAAATATTACTTTGTAATAGCATGGTACGCAGCATACTTGAGTACTGTTGCGTGGTCTGGCGTTCTCACTATTCTACACATTCCCTACGCTTAGAACGCGTTCAAAAAAGATTTCTCTGGCATCTGTCTTTTTCTTCTGGTATGGCTAAAAAAACTGTCTCTTATAAAAATAGGTTAGAGTTTTTTAAAATAAAATCGCTTTCAATGCGTAGAAACCTTCAGGACTGCATGTATATCACTAAAATTCTTAAAAACTGAATTGATTGTCCACAATTATTACGTCTCATTAACTTTCGTCCATTATGCCCACCTCTCCGTAGATCAGTTTTAGGTTTTAACTCACCAATTCGTAGATTTTGTAAAGTTATTAATGGCTGTAGTGATATTATGGATGTAAACTTGGATGCCATTAGTAAAATTTATAGATTAGCGTCAGACAATCTGTGTGACGCTTCCACTTAAGGCCCATATTGTTTAGTTCTGCATTTACTGTTTAAAACTATACTTCAATGTTGCATGCTGTGTTTACATAGTGGTTGCACTTAGACAATAACTAAGAATTGTGCTGTAAATGAATGTGTAGGTGTAAATTACTGTAGGTAGACCTAATAAAAAAATAAATAATTTAGGGTTCCGTTTTCGAAAAAATAGGCTAGAAAGTTTTGGAGTCGAGTGTCCCCTCCTCCTAACTACTAAACCGCTGTATTTGGAAATTTGAAAATTAGATATGGACGCGATAATGGCAACTACGGAACCCTACATTGCGCGTGGCCCGACACGCACTTGGCCGTTTTTTTTAACGTGTTTAGAGTTTACAATTTTATAATCTGCGTACAATATACCTGCACCACATAGATGAAAAAAGTTATCTGTGTACCAGCAAAAACTTCACTTGTCTTTTGTTACACCTACAAAAAGTAACCTTTTCACGTTTGTCCTGCTTACGTAATGGCGCATATCGTACATCCATTCAATCGATCCATTGTGCGATCAATACGTACACTGTCATGTTTTTATGAATAGCTACTATACAGTAGTCACGTTGGTTGATTGACATTGATAATAAGACGGCTCGCAACCATCTAACTTTAAGGCGCTAAGATCACTCAATACGTGTTTTAATTATATATTTAAAAAAAAATGAGTTTACTAACAAAAACACATGAAATCAGCACATTAATACAATAATCCCACACTAGGCTACGCCTGTCTTGTGGACATCAATAATACGATTTACAAAATGAAATACGGCTGCAGCTGTACACTAGGAAAACTAATTAAATAAATAAAAGCTGGATATTAGGAACACAATAAAAGAAAAAAAAATATTTTAATACTAAAAATAAAAAAATAGGTTTGTGTGTGTGTGTGTATGTGAAAGAGAGTGTGTATGTGAGTGTGTGACAGTGTGTGGTGTATGTGTGTTTAACATATATTATCGAACGTAATTCTATTCAATTTAAGTTCAAATCAATGCGGGCTTCAACGCGGCTGTTACGTTGAAACCGAACGCTCAATTCTCGAATTTTAGATGTTTTCATTACTTTTCATCACTTCCAAATAAGTTTAAAAAAGTGTTCAATTAAAATGAAAGATCTTAAAGTCACCGATTTTTGTGTGTTGGTTTCATTCAATAATAATAACTATTTGTTTTCGAGAAATTGTACAATTAATGCCAAAAACAGGGCCTACAGTATATTTTTTTACATCAAGAGTGGTAATATTTATAAAATTGTATTTAATTAAATCGATTTTTTATTACTTTAAATCTTATATATATAAATCTCGTGTCACAATGTTTGTCCCCAATGGACTCCTAAACCACTTAACCGATTATAATAAAATTCGCACACCATGTGCAGTTCGATCCAACTTGATAGATAGGATAGTTTAAATCTCAAATTATAGTAGCAATTTTAATTAAGAATCCAGAAATTCCGTAACGAAGAATAAAACTTCACGCTCGGTTGCCATGGCAACAATATCGGTTGTCAAAACAAACATATAAGAAGATTTGATCATTTTCGGAGAATAATAAAACTCTTTTCATAAACTGTATATACCTCCATATGACAAAAAAGATTTGATTATTTTTTATTTATAAAATGCAAAAACATTTTTATTTAAGAGACAGCTGTTTGTATTTATAGAGATAGGTACAAAAAGATTTTATTCCATATAAATCTTCTGTCCGTGTGTTAGTCATTGAACTCCTCCTAAACGGCTGGACCGATTTCGCTAATTCTTTTTTTTTTGAGTTCGTTATTGTCAGGAGAAGGTTCTTATGTAGGGTAGGGTAGTGTAGTGTAGTGTAGGGTAGGGTAGGGTAGTGTAGGGTAGGGTAGGGTAGTGTAGGGTAGGGTAGTGTAGTGTAGGGTAGTGTAGGGTAGTGTAGTGTAGGGTAGGGTAGTGTAGGGTAGTGTAGGGTAGTGTAGTGTAGTGTATGTAGTAGGGTAGGGTAGTGTAGTGTAGGGTAGGGCAGTGTAATGTTATGTTAGGCGGTACGAAGTTCGCCGGGACAGCTAGTCTTAATATATATAAATCTCGTGTCACAATGTTTGTCCCCAATGGACTCCTAAACCACTTAACCGATTATAATAAAATTCGCACACCATGTGCAGTTCGATCCAACTTGAGAGATAGGATAGTTTAAATCTCAAATTATAGTCGCAATTTTAATTAAGAATCCAGAAATTCCGTAACGAAGAAAAAAACTTCACGCTCGGTTGCCATGGCAACAATATCGGTTGTCAAAACAAACATATAAAAAGATTTGATCATTTTCGGAGAATAATAAAACTCTTTTCATAAACTGTATATACCTCCATATGACAAAAAAGATTTGATTATTTCTTATTTATAAAATGCAAAAACATTTTTATTTAAGACACAGCTGTTTGTATTTATAGAGATAGGTACAAAAAGATTTTATTCCATATAAATCTTCTGTCCGTGTGTTAGTCATTGAAATCCTCCTAAACGGCTGGACCGATTTCGCTAATTCTTTTTTGTCGAGTTCGTTATTGTCAGGAGAAGGTTCTTATGTAGGGTAGGGTAGGGTAGGGTAGGATAGTGTAGTGTAGTGTAGGGTAAGGTAGTGTAGGGTAGGGTAGGGTAGTGTAGGGTAGGGTAGGGTAGTGTAGGGTAGGGTAGTGTAGTGTAGGGTAGTGTAGGGTAGTGTAGTGTAGGGTAGGGTAGTGTAGGGTAGGGTAGTGTAGTGTAGGGTAGTGTAGTGTAGTGTATGTAGTAGGGTAGGGTAGTGTAGTGTAGGGTAGGGCAGTGTAATGTAATGTTAGGCGGTACGAAGTTCGCCGGGACAGCTAGTATATGATATATTTTTTCCGTAGTGATAGCTTTACACAGTCTTTCAATAATTTGAATTGAATATTGTCATTTGACCCATCTTAAGGCCTTAAGTAAACCATTCTTGTAGTATATTGTTTTCTCGGAAACGGCTCTATCAATTTGGATTAAATTTTGTATTTAGGTAATGTTTAACATTCCCAATATATTTTATACTTTGAAAAAACTCTGTTAGCAGAGAACCAAACTACATCAATGTTGGTTATAACTTCCTACACGGCTCTAACCAGTCTTCAGATAATCTTTTAATTTATAGATATTCCACAGAAACATAAGACAGTGTGTAATTATTGCCTATCCCTTTTTTTACTTTGTTTTTGAAGTAAAACTTCTTTAGGCACGCTTGACTTGGGCAGTAAGCTGGTGATTGCGTGACGAGAGCGTTACAGAAACAGGGATGACGAATGATAGTCATCTGAGTTACTTTTTATCATCTGTCAAAAACGACATTTTGTTCTAAAAATGTTAGAAATACCTAGGCGTGACGTCATAGTTTAGTAGCGTCATTTTGTGATTTTGGGTAAATAAAAAGACTTGATGGAAAGCAAAACGAGTAAGGTTTTCCGAAGTTTAAGTAGGAGGGCAATTTACTAATCAAGAGTTCATCATTTATTTCTGATGCTGTTGTCATCCCCATTGTCGTCAGCGTTACGGAAAGTGTCGTCGGGCAAGGCGAACGGAAGCAACAATATCGGTTGCCAAGGCAGAAATATCGGTTGTCAAAACAATAAAAAAAAACATATAAGATAAAAAATAATTGATCATTTTCAGAGGTTAATAAAACTCTTTTCATAAACTGTCTATACCTCCATCCTCCATATGACCAAAAAAAAAGATTAATTTCTAAAGACTAAGTATTTACTTTCATACATATAGATGGAGCTAAAGAAGTTTTACTTTAGTCGTGTGGTCTAAAGCACACTCGTATTTATTAAAATCTACACGAGCATTTAAATTCAAAATTCAAAGGCCTCGTCTTTAGATTTAATATCAGCTTTAGGTATACAAATACCTTCTTTCTCCAAATCACTGGACACTTCATGCAACGGGCCAGAAATGACATTTCAAAAAAGGAATGACGAAACAAACAAAATGGCGGCGTAATCATATACGTTCGACAACCAAACTGTAACCAATCTGTATCAATCTGGGTGACGAGGGGGTGAGGTCGCAATCTAGAGAACGGCAGGGAGTCTCTATACTGTATGTTAGTACTAATATATATAAGGTGTAACAAAATTAGCTGAAACTATTTTAACTGGTGCTTCTACCCATCAAACTGAACAACTTTCCGCATGGAACCCATAGTCAAATCGCAAAAAAAAAATGGCTCTCCCATACTAACTCGATCAGCTGATCAGCCAACTTAGTATGGGAAGTTCATTTGACTTTTTTCTTTGAAGTTCTTTGACTATGGGTTCCATGGGGAAAGTGGTTCAGTTTTATGGGTAGAAGCACCAGTTAAAATAGTTTCAGCTAATTTTGTTACACCATATATACCTACTTTGATCAAGTCCCAGATGCGTAATCTCTGCGTAATAATTTTATAATCCAATTTTTCCCAATGCCAGTAGGTATAATAGGAGAGTCCTATCGACAATCATTGTTAGAGGTCATTGACACAGGCGGAGTTGACACAAAGGCGTGTACCACAAACCTGATTGAACTCTGACGATGAATCGACGTGACCTGTCACCCGAACTGTTAACTAGACGTAACTAATAGAAATCAATTGATTCATTGGTGCAGTAACATTGTAAAGATTGAAATTAATCAAAGCGTTTCCAACCGTCTTCCAAAAAGGAGGAGGTTCTCATTTCGACTATATGTTTTATTTTGTTTATTTAATAGTTTATTGTACACAGGATACATAAAATACAGATTTTAAATACTTAGGTGACACAAAGGGTACAGCTAATTTCTAAAGAAATTTCTTGCAGCAGACCCGTGAAAGAAGAAAGTTTTGACTGAGATGGCAGACGTGTACACAATTTAATAAAAAAAAAGAAATACTCAAAGTAATATTAAATAAATACTAAATTGGAACAAAAACATAAATATACTTAAATATAGATACCAGATGGTATATATAAATACATAGATAAATCTATATTAACTAATATAAATACGTATTGTAAATAATACATAAATATGTCATGGGTAATCCATTAACTCAAGATGACAAGAGAAATATAGTGTTCTTTTAATTTCGTATCTTGTTACGCGATATCTTCGCATATTGTGAACCGATTTTCATGATTCTTTTTTTATTCGATAGATTTAGTATGCTGCTATGTTGAAATTTAATAAAAGAAACAAAAATGATAATGCAAAATTGCACTACGAATTCGGTTTTTTACATGCTTATACCTTCGAGGGACGAAGGAGTAAAATATTTATGTGATCGTCCGAAAAACTGACATCGGGATTTAAGAGGATTGTATGAAGCATCGACTTTTCATACTAACGGCGTTAACGGTTTTTACCTCTTAAATGTTAACCGATTTGGACAGATTTTTGTCAGTCGGAACAAAAGCTAGGCTTATACGTTTTTGTTTTTTCGATAAAGTTAATAATTTTAATTTTATTGTCGGTTACTAGTTTTCATACAAAACTAATTTCGACCATTTTTTGTTTATTTAATCAGTAATTGAAACACACAGTTTAATATGTCAGATGGTTTTTTTTTATTGTAGTTTTTAATTGAAGCGAAAAAACATTAAATAAGTGCAAAAGTGTGGTTTTTTGACGTGATAAGGTCTTATAAATTGATGATACGGGCTGCATTCCTAACTCAAAATTATTTAGGTATTTACATAAGTGTAGGAGCTCAGTTAGACTATAAAGGTTCTATCTATTTTACGCTTTTCATTTCCTATGTGGAGGTTTCTCAATTCGACCGTATATATATAATATAATTTATGTGTGTGTTCGCGGATAACTTCGTCGTTAAAGAACCGATTTTGATTATTATTTTTTTGTTGAAAAGGAGATATCCCACCCAAGGGTTGTACCATGATAAGGAAACCAGGATCTGATGATGGAATCCCAGAGAAAACTTAGTTTCCTGTTTGAAGTCGGTTATTTTTGTTGAAATATATCGTTTTGTTAGGTGTTGCATGTTGCTCGCGTTGATGTCTTTTACCCGAATTTCCAAGAAAGAGGGTAATGTTTTTCGGGTGCACTATGTAAGAAAGTAATTTCACTAAACTTAAGTATATAAACAACATATTATATGAACTTGCCTTTCTGTAAACATTTAATACCTATTTATATTCGTGTGAAAAATTTTGACATCGCTTAAAAGTCACGATATCGCTTAAAATGTCATCAACATTAAATACTTAAAACTATTCATAAAACCGCTTTATTATTAAACTAACTGTGGCCCGCGGCTTCGCGCGCAGATTCCGTTTTTTGCCGTTCCCGTAGAAATTTCCCAAAATCCTTTTGTAGCGGATGGATTCTTAGCGGGCCTACGTTATAATTACAGCCCGATCCGACCAGTGGTTTGAGCTGTGCGTTGATAGATCAGTCAGTCACAGTCTTGTTTTTGGAGGTAATAAGTCCATGCATTTTTCCCCCTTTTCGGAGGGAGGAGGAGAGATGCTCATGTATACCAGAACAGCCCGGCTGTACTGGTTATATTGTGGGACTCACGGTTAAGCTAAACCTATCCACTCTGTAATAGCAAGTAATAGGATAGGTACAATAGTCTTCAAACAGTATAAAAAAGTCACAAACGCCAAGAGAGAGAATTTTTTTATATTAGACATATAAAAAAAACGAGGAGAAACGAGGAGATCCGCAGGAGAACTAAAGTAACCGACATAGCTCACAGAATCGCTAAACTGAAGTGGCAGTGGGCAGGGCACATAGCTCGTAGAACAGATGGCCGATGGGGCAGTAAAGTTCTCGAGTGGCGACCGCGCACCGGAAAACGTAGCGTAGGAAGGCCTCTCACGCGGTGGACCGACGACCTGGTGAAGATCGCGGGAAGCCGCTGGATGCGGGCAGCGCAGGACCGGTCGTCGGGGAAATCCTTGGGGGAGGCCTTTGTCCAGCAGTGGACGATTTTTGGCTGATATGATGA
Organism: Coleophora flavipennella; assembly: GCA_947284805.1. Lineage (NCBI taxonomy): Eukaryota > Metazoa > Arthropoda > Insecta > Lepidoptera > Coleophoridae > Coleophora > Coleophora flavipennella. The sequence continues at coordinate 6,406,402 of OX369253.1, forward strand.
TGATGATATAAAAAAAAACTTTCTCTTGGCGAAAGTTATTTGATTGTAATTAAAAAAACACATGAAACTGGTAATATTTAAAATCAGTCTTCACCATAAATTGCCCAATTAAAATGAATGAAACACACTTGAATAATAACAACTTACGTAGAGAAGTACATACAACATGCAACAAAAAATATTTAATTTAAATCAAATCAAATCAAATTAATTTATTTTAAATAGGTGTTTACACACACTTTTAAATTGTCAAAAAAAAAACTTATTGTCCATTACAAATAATGTCATGATTCAGATTACAGTCTCAGGTGCTATAGAATCAACATTATTTTATAATATCCTCTAGAGCACAAGCATTTTTTGACATGAGTCTTGAATTCATTCTCTGACAAACTAGTTACATTTTCTGGAATTTTATTGTAGAATCTTATACACTGCCCCACAAATGACTTTTTAACCTTACTCAGTCTCGGAAAGGCTATATATCTATTTTATTTACATTTCTATATTTTAAATTATGCCTGTCACTGTTTTTAGGAAATAAATGCAAATTCTTACGAGAACGTTCATGATGTTTTCATAATCGGACTGCTAGTCATTTGAGTTACTTTTTATGATCTGTCAAAAACGAAATTTTGTTCTAAAAATGTTTGAAATACCCACAAATGACGTCATAGATCTTTGACGAACTTATTTTGTGAATTTGATGAATTGAAAATTGAAGACGTGATGGAAAAACAAAATAAATAAGGTTTTTTGAAACTTCAAGAGGAGAGCAATTCAGGAAATCATATTTCAGAATTTATTTTTGATGCAGTCCGTTCCCCTATTATATAAATTGACTAGCAACAGTGAGACTAGAATCTCTTATTTATCATTGCACATTTACGAACGGTGCTTTCTTATTTGACAAAGGGAGATATATCCGCCAGGCGAGGTGGTATGGTATGCTTGGGGTCCGGCCGTGGACCAATCGTTGTTTTTTTTTGCACCCAGCATAGGGTTCCCTCATGCGGGAGGGAGGCGGTGAATCATGAGGATACCCGTACCAAAGTATTTACATTAGTACTAACGTACAGTATGGACACTCCCTGCCGCTCTCTAGATTCGACCTCATGCCCCCGTAACGCAGATTATTTTCTGGCTCAAGAAACGTACAATAGATGTAGATTTTGATGTGTTCCGGCTTGAAGATAAGATAGCCAGTTCTCCATTGCATTGGTCAATCTTGGTTAGCCCGCTTCCATCTTCGGCAACATCGTCACTTACCATCAGGTGAGATGATGCCAAGGGCTTACCAATTGTGAATAAAAAAAAGATCCCGTGTCAATGAAAGATATAAATATTATATTAGTAGCGCTGACTGTTCACACTGCCGGCGATTTACTAATAATTAATATACAGGCTGTAAAAAAATGGTGTAGGACCCGTTAACTGGGGCTTCTAATTATCATACTGAACAAATTTTACCAAGGAACCCATGGTCAATTCCCAAAAAAAAATACAAATAAATAAAATACTAAAATGAACAAAATTGGCCGATCAGCTGATCGATTTGTATGAAGAGTATTTTTTTGCGATTTCAACAAAGTCGTAGAACAAAAGTTGTTCAGTATGATGAGTAGGAGCCCCAGGTAACGGGACCTATACCAATTTTGTTACACCATGTATATGTTCTATTGTACGTTTCTTGAGCGAGAAATTAGTCGACAGTTAGTCGTTTTCTCGTCGGCAGTGAAACAAGTGCCTTTGTAGTCCTCCGACGACTCATCATCATCATCATCATCATATCAGCCACAAATCGTCCACTGCTGAACAAAGGCCTCCCCCAAGGATTTCCACGACGACCGGTCCTGCGCTGCCCGCATCCATCGGCTTCCCGCGACCTTCACCAGGTCATCGGTCCACCGCGTGGGAGGCCTGCCTACGCTACGTTTTCCGGTGCGCGGTCGCCACTCGAGAACTTTACTGCCCCATCGGCCATCTGTTCTACGAGCTATGTGCCCTGCCCACTGCCACTTCAGTCTAGCGATTCTGTGAGCTATGTCGGTTACTTTAGTTCTCCTGCGGATCTCCTCGTTTCTGATTCGATCACGCAGAGAAACTCCGAGCATAGCACGCTCCATTGCCCTTTGGGTGACCTTGAGCCTTCTTATGAGGCCCATAGTAAGCGACCTCCGACGACTAAGCGATTGTAATTATTTGGTAAGCAAGAGAGGTAGAACTTCACATCGTGATGTGGTAACGTGTTCATAGGATGAAAAGGTTTTATTCATGAGTCGCAGCATAGTCGATATGCGATAAAGTCTTTGCAGATATAAATTAGAATGGGAAAATTATGAATTTAATAGGGTGTGTGAGATTGCTATTTTTGTTTCTGAACGCTTCCTTTGTTTTTTCTTTTTTCCGGCTTTTAAGAGCTCGGAAAAGTCTAAGGTCATACAGCCATATGACCATAAAGCCTAGGCTTGTCGTATTCTTCATTAGTTTTTGATTTGTAATGCTCGAGCCGGTGCATTACAAATCTTCTCTGAAGTTCTTGACTCCTTAGTTTTATTTTCTTGTTCTCCACATTGCTCATGTGCACTAGATGATTTTCTCCAAAATGCACACTTCTTGAACAAAATCCTAGCAGAAAACAATGCAAAAACATCGAATAAAACTACGAATGCGTCCACCACAAATCCCGCCAAATACTCCTCTGAACGCTTCCTTGCGGCCATGTTATATTATGACAGCTGTCAGTTTATCTATTGTAATTTCTCCGCCTCGTGTTGATAACCTATAATCTCAAAATACATAAAATTAATTAATTAAAATCTTTTTTTGGGATACGACAATTTGTCGACGAGGTATTTTGAACCAGTGAGTGAGAAATAGTCGCAAAAAAAAAGCAATGATTAAAAACATCAGACTCAGAAAAAGAAAATATTGGTAGCGCAAACGATAAACAAAACGACGACAAATTGTTAAGAAGGAATAGTCTATTCACTCTCTTTAGTTATTCGATAGTTAATGCCATCGTAGCAAGTAGCTCATTTTATAATTATTTATAAAGTAGGTCTGTCACTGTGGACCGACGACCTGGTGAAAGTCGCGGGTAGCCGCTGGATGCGGGCATCGCAGGACCGGTCGTCGAGGAAATTCTTGGTGGAGGGCTTTGTCCAGCAGTGGACGTCTTTCGGCTGATATGATGATGAGTTCTGTAAAGGTAGAATGATAGTTTGGTTTTACGTTTCAAATAAAAATACATTTTTTATGTTGTTCTATGGCTGAGAGTAAAGTTGTTCAGTTTCTTGAGGGGAAGTCCCTCTTAAGAATATGCTTTGTTTTACATAAAACAATACATCCTTTATTAATTATGTAGGTATGAAAAAAACATCACTACAAAAGTATTGTAGTCTTTTCAAATAATTGAAAACGCTAAACACGTTAAAAAACCGACTTCCTAGTACAATTTTGCTTTTTTTTCTTTTTTTTTTCTTTTTTTTATTAACAATTGGTAAACCCTTGACAACATCTCACCTGGTGGTTATTGAGGTTTTTGTTATTTTTTTAATAAAGTACTACACCGATTTTGATAAAATTTACATGAGACCAATCCAGTAGCATACCCTATCGAATAAAAAAAGAATCATGAAAATTGGTTCACAATCTACAAAGATATCGCGGAACAAACATAAAAAAAACATTCATTCGAATTGAGAACTTCCTCCTTTTAGGAAGTCGGTATCACTCTAAATTTTAAAAAATCTTGACACCAACAAAAATAAGCAATTTAAAACTTAATTACATGTATGGACGTACCCTTAATTTTTTTTTCCAGATAATATTTTACCACTTAGTCGGCCTGATATATAATATGTATACCCAAGCCAAATTACAGCTTTCTAATACTAATAGTACTGAGCTAAGCCGCGGACAGACGAACAGACAGACATGGCGAAACTAGGGGGTTCCTTGTCTACTTCGGAACCCTAAAAAGAAATCCTTATAGAATCACTTCGTTGTCCGTCTGTATATCTGTCAAGACCCTTTTCTCAGTTATAAGTTGAAATTCAAATAAAATTCTTACGTCTTCGGTTCTTTGGAACGGTAAAAAAACCCAGCTTTTATGTCAACGCCAAAAAAAATAGGTGCGTCGTATATTTTGACACTCGCGAGTAACTCAACAGGGGTAGTTCCCGTCGACCAAGAATCCTATAAGAGTAGTTCCTATTGACAAAGAATTTAATAAGAGTAGTTCCCGTTGACCAAGAATCCAATAAGGGTAGTTTCCGTTGTCCAAGAATAAAATAAGGGTAGTTGCCGTTGACTAAGAATCCAATAAGGGTAGTTCCAGTTGATCAAGAATCCAACAAGGGTAGTTACCCTTTACCAAGAATCCAATAAGTGTAGTTCCCGTTGACCAAAAATCCAATAAGGGTAGTTCCCATTGACCAAGAATAATTAAATTTGGCAAGAACACATTGCGAATAATAGTGAAAATCCTGAAATTGTAAATCTGTAATTAAATCTTGTAAAAAAACCCTATTTGCCATTTTAAACTTACATTTGCAGTTGGAAAATTGACCGTGACGTGTATCGATGTATGGGACAACTTTTTTTTTATCTTCAAAGTTAAGTTTATCCTTCAATTCGACTACAGTTATTTTTTTTGTAAAAACACAACACAAGAAGTAGGTATATTGTGTGTTAAAATGGATATTCGGTGTGCGTGACCGACTCGCACTTAGTCATTTTTAATTTCCTTTAAGAAAACAGATAATGGACATGTAGCAGCCATCTGGTTAAGTTTGGCATTTGATGGAAAGGCTAGCCCGTTGATTGAATGGTGACTTTCAATTGAATGACTCAAGGACAACTGGCCAAGTCGTTGAATGCAACGTTCAACGACTTTGCTGAACGTCATTTAGCTCAATCGTTGAATGGAATATTACGAATATACTCCGAATAAAAATCCGACGATATCTTCTTCTGCGAAGCATTCTGCTACCCATGGGCGGGAGCCTTGGGCTGTATAATCAAACAAGCCTGAACGAACCTAAAAACCGCTCGCTTCGCTCGCTCATTTACAGTATCTAAGAAAAAATAATAATTTACCAACTCCCTTTTCGTTATAAGGGATTTTACTTCCGCAATGTTCAAGGGCTAGCTTCCAATTAGCCTTAACTAGTTGAACGTTGAGTGACGCTTGTTCAATCAACGTTCGGCCTAGTCATTCAATTGAATGTTGCCACTCGATGAACGGGCTAGCCTTTCAATCAAACGGCAGATTTAACCAGATGGCTGCGATAGACAAACCACCTCTTCGCTCTGAGAGGTTACAGGCTATAGGCACATGCACTTTGACAATAACTTACCATTGTCTTACTAAGTACTTATGTACCTATGTTGTTAAACTACTAGGTAGGTAAGTATCCAACCCTCGATTACTTATTACAAAATAACTACAGGAACTTCTCAACGACAAATTAGTCATGCAAAAAGAGACAGACGAGCGTACTTACGTCGAACACGCATCACAATAAAGTAAAAAAAGAAGTTTCACAATGAAGACAACCCTGAAACATCACAAAACATTATAAAAATAATATACCCCACGCTCTTGGGCCGCGTTGATCCGTTCACTCCCCGCCTCTGCTATTGAATAAAACAGCGCGAAAATCGAATTTCGAACTCAGTCTCAGTCGTGTGGCGCGAACGCTGCGTGCTGTCGAAAAGGGCACGTTTTAAAAAGTAACATTTTTATATTATTTTTTTGTTGTTTCTCGGCACTCGTAAGGTGTTCGATAAAATGAAGTACATTATCATACTGGCTGTTTTTGCTGTGGCTTTTGCCGCCGAGGAGAAAAAAGAAGATGCCGAGGACGTTCCAAAAACTTACAGGAGGCTTATCCCGGCTGACGTGCTCAGAGGTCAGTGATTTCAGTGTTTTTTTTTATTAAAAAAAATGTTTCAAATATGTGTGTTAGTATTTTAAAAAGAATAGTGTCGTTTTAAACAGTAGTGCGTGGATATTACTTTAATAAGCAAAGAGACCCAGTATTCAATATCCTGTCAAAGTATAAAGACTTTCTCCTGTTATGAAATGCTTAATTACTTATTGTGAAATAAGCAGATTTAATTAACTGCCTCGCTAGAAGATGGTTACAATACTTGTACAACTAAATAAGTTCCTATTATAAAACAATAGTTAATTAATATTGAAATACTGAATTATTATTGAAAATACAAAACTCGTGTCTCATAATGCCAGTTATATAAAAATCTGCAATTACCCATTCAGTTATACAATGCATACAATTACGAATAATAACACTTCACTGATTAAAAAAAGTGGCCAAGTGCGTGACAACAACGTACAAAGTAGGGTTCCATAGTGTTTTCAATAAATTAAAAAATGTATGTTTTAAAAAACAAAGTTACTTTTGCATTGTGTATTCAACATTCTGTATGGAAATTTTATGTACTATTTACAAATCCAACGGCACAGTGCACATTATATTTAGTCAACTATTTTTATTATATCAGCTCATATATACTTCCCCACCGAGGGGCTCGAGCCTACCCTGAATCAGGGCGATTAGGCCTTAGTCGACCACGCGGGCCCAGTGCGGGTTGGTCGACTTCACACACAACCTTCGAGTTTCTTCGCAGGCGTGTGCAGGTTTCCTCACGATGTTTTCCTTCACCGTTAAAGCAATCGGTAAGTATATGTACGTAAGTTTTTGAAAAAACTCATTGGTACATTGGCAGTCCAGATTTGAACCCGGTACCTCTGGTTAGATGGACCGAGTCGTTACCGGTTGAGCCACCGACGCTTTTTAGTTAACTATTACTTTCTCGTAAATTTAGAATGCTTACTTAGCCGTTATTTCTGAAAATTTGAAAAGTATACTTCCAATACTTTCAGATTTCCTGAAATAGCGGCAATTGCAAAATTTCTGAAAATCTAGTGAGGGCGGGGACATGAAAGTTTGACAAAAATCACCACTTGAAAACTTCAGTATTTAATAGACCTATACAATTGTACCCAAACAAACAAAAATTCACCCCATTTTGCATGTAGGGGATATATTTTTCATATAGATTTTATTTAATAAATGTATAGGGGTCGCTGACTTTTGTGACGGTACCAATTTTCATCATTTAGCTGCAATAGTCTTTGAGGATAACGGCTGTGACATGCCGACGTACAGACATGACGAAACAATAAGGGCTCCTAGTTTTTTTTTATTAAAAATTTTTATGCGTTTGGCTGCACCTCACCTGATTGTAAGTGCCGATGCAGCCGAGGATGTAACACGCAAGCTCAAATAGTGCCTATTCACTCTCGTCTTGAAGATTCCTAAATTATACTAATCGGGGAATACAGACGCGCGGAATACAGTTTTGACTAAGGAACCCTAAAAAGCAGAGACTGGTTCGAATTTCACCATTGTGTAATCGCTGTCACTGACAGACAATGCGCAGACGTGTAATAAAGTGTTGTTTGTTATTTTTTTTTCGGATATTATTACAGGTTGTCGGCACGCGAAACGATTCGATGCATTACAACGTTCAATGCACGCCTTTTCATAATTAACAGCTGTGTAAATTATCTTTACATAAAACATTACGTGTTTATTTATTAATTGTCTGTATCGCATTCTTGCGCTTGTAATAAATAGTTTACGAATTATAATTTGTTGGTCGCTCTCTTAATAATTGAAAACGCTAAACACGTTAAAAAAACCGATTTGCATCGCAACAACTTGGTACAATTTTGCATTATTATTTTTGGTTCTTTGTTAATTTTCTAATAAAATAATACACAGATTTTGTTAAAATTTATATGGGACCAATTCGAGAGCATACCCTATCGAATGAAATAAAGAATTATGAAAATCAGTTCACAATCTACGAAAATATCGCATAACAAACATACAAAAAAAACTTACAGTTGAATTGAGAACCTCCTCCTTTTTGGAAGTCGGTTGATAAATGTGTATTTTAAAAAAATAATTGTTTTTGCACTTTTTAATAGAACACCACACGGGAAGCGCTAGCTTTCGAATAAAAAAAAATCATAAAAATCGGTTCACCCAGTCAAAAGTTCTGAGGTAACAAACATTATATAAAAAGCAAAATAAAAAAAATTGAAAAAACCCACGACTTTTAAAATGAAATTGAAAAAGTATAAAATAATTAGAAACCTCGACTTAAAGAATTTATGTAACTAGTGATAATAAACGCAAAAAGCTTATATAAGAAGATTTGATCTCTCGCATAGTCAGGGATATGAACAACAGAGTGTCAGTTACCACCAGGCGAGATGTTGTCAAGGGTTTACCAATTGTTAATAAAAAAAAAAAAGTTTTCATAGCACTTCCCTATGTACCTATTTGGTTCCCGAAGATGTAGATCTGGCAATCAAATATTCAACTCCCTATGATCTTAATAAAAAAAAAACCAAAGAAAATCCGTCTCTTTATATTTTACTTTTTCCAATTTTAATTTTTATTGGTAAATCCCTAATTAAGTATAACACATATTAATTTGCTAAATTTCAGCGGGCTCACTATTTTGGTTCCAAAGATACGATACATACACACACTATACATACATTCTAGTGCATATATTTTTAATTTTCAGTTTTTTAGAATGCAAATGTAAGACAATCATTCCCCATAAAAATCACATCTTAGATTTTTTACCATCACAATACCTTCTTCTCTCCGTCGCTCGAAAGTAAAGAAAAAACAATAAAGTATACATATAATAAAACTCTAACGGTGTCGTGTCTGTACATGACATATTTTTGGAAAATAATAACTGTGGTGGACATTACTAACGATATAGAGGCCAAAACAACAACTTTTGGAATTTTTGTCTGTCTGTCTTTCTGTCTGTTTGTCTGTATATTTGCACATCACGCCTACCAGGCCGATTTTGATGAAATTTTGTATGATGGTTCCATAAAGCCCGGATTAACATAATATAGAATACCTATTATTCCGGAAAATTCAAAAGTTCCACGCAGGCTAAGTCACGGGCACAGCTAGTAAATCATATAATAATAATTCGTCCCGCATGGAAAGCCCATGCATGTGTGTGTGCTATAAGCATGAATAATAGATTACAACATATGACTATTGTAAAGCTATCGCAACCGCGCTACGCTTATACGGAAATGTTGCAACTTGCAACACACAGGCAACTCTACTCATTATCTCGCAATAATGGCCAGGATAATTTGTAATCGCCAACATTTATAAAATAATGTATACGACTCTCATTCTGACGAGTAGGTACTCGCAGAAGGCGGTATTAGCGAATTTTGGAACGCACTGTTAAGAGGACTGTGAACCCACGGCGCGCAAATTCGACTTTTCATACAAACGGCGATAACGGTTTTCACCTCTTAAATGTTAACCGATTTGGACCAATTTTTAACAGGTTGTCAGTCAGAACAAAAGCTGGGCTTATACGTTTTAAATTACTGATTAAATAAAAAAAAATGGCTGAAATTAGTTTTGTATGAAAACATGTGAACGACAATAAAATAAAACTTATTAACTTTATCGAAAAAACAAAAAAATACTCGTATAAACTATCAAAAATGAGTGACAATCTATCAAAAATTGGTCCAAATCGGTTAACATTTAAGAGGGGAAAATCGTTAACGCCGTTAGTATGAAAAGTCGCAGCTTCACAATTCTCTTAACGCGCGAAATTGCAAAGTTGTATTAGAGGCAGAGATATGCTATATATAAGGGGAGGTAGATAGGTTACGTGCATCCAAAAAGTGAAGCAAAAAAAAAGATGCCAATTGGCATCTCTTTTCTTAGTAGCATCGGTTCAACGGAAGCGAACTGCTTGTAATGTTGTGTGTGTAAATGGCTTCGATTTTCAAATGTTGTTTGTTAGTGCATAACCCATCTATGGTAACAAATCTCTGATTAGAGGAGGCATTTTTCAATATTTGATTGTTAAATTAAATTAAATTCAATTCAAATATTTTATTTCAGAAAAATTATTCCATAGTATGCAGAGTATAAAATAATTCATGTTCATTTTATCTTAATATTGTTCTAAAAATACACTTAAAAACAAAATTAAAAACAATGTTAAATTACACGTCATGTCAAAAAATCACAAGTTACTATACTAATTAAGGCTTTAAGATGCCTCAATCCATGCAGGTTGATATGTGTTAAAATATTATCGAATTTAAGTCTATTAATTTTAAGTTCAAATCAATGCGGGCTTCAACGCGGCTGTTACGTTGAAACCGAACGCAAACTTCTCGATTTTTACATGTTTTTATTGCTTTTCAATACTTTCAAATAAGTTTGAAAAATGTGTGCAATTTAAATAAAAGATCTTAAAGTCACCGATCTTTGTGTGTTGGTTTCATTCAACATTAACTATTAATTGCAAAATTTCTCGAAAACAATTTCGAGAAATTTTGCAATTAATACCAAAAACAGGATAGTCAGTATATGTTTTTACATCAAAAGTGGTAACATTTTTTAAATTGGATTCAATTAAATATTATTTCCATAGTGATAGCTTTACACAGTCTTTAAATAATTTGAATTGAATATTGTCATTTGACCCATCTTAAGGCCTTAACCTACTAATATTGCCGTTCAGTGACTGGCAATAGGGCACTCGTGCTTACCGCTGATTACCTTCGTTTAGGCTTATATCGCCACAAATACTTTAAATGCGGGACGAATGATACTATATTATTATTTAATAGCTGTGCCCGCGACTTCGTCCGCGTGGAGGTTTTGAATTTTTCCACGGGAAATCTTGAATTTTCCGGAATAAAAATTATCCTATTTGTTAACCCGGGCTATAAGTAATCACCATACAAAATTTCATCAAAATTAGTTTGGTAGTTTTTGCGTGATGCGCGAATATACAGACAGACAGACAGAAGAAAATTTCAAAAGTTGTTGTTTTGGACTAAGAAACTTGTAACCACTTTGTACTTCAACTAAGAACTTTTTCTCGAAAAAAAATAATTTTGTATTTTTTTTTTAATTTGAGTTCGTTTGACTGCACCTTACCTGATGGTAAGTGCCGATGCAGCCGAGGATGTAACAGGCGAAGTGAACATGCATGTATAGGATATTAGAAGCGACTTAGCTTTCCTAGAATTATATTTTAATACACAGAACTAAAGAAAAAGAAATAGCCTGATGCAATCTTTTTTTCCAATATTTTTTCTAATTGTAACCATAGGCTCATCCATCTTTAAGATGTAGCAATTTTAAGTTTGTATGGGAAAATTTTGGGAATACCCGGACCCCGCAACCCGGACACATCATACAACGGGCGAAAAATGACATTTCTTAATACAAATGATGAAACAAACAAAATCACTGCGAAATCCTTTATGTTCGAGAACCAAACCCAATGGCCATATTGGCCATACTGTATATAATATATATTATTTTCAATTTTCCCACCGGGCATTTTCCGGGATAAAATGTATCCTATATGTTAACCCGGGCTTTAAGGAACCACCATACAAAATTTCATCAAAATCAATTTGGTAGTTTTTGCATTATGTGCGAACATACAGACAGACAGACAAAAAATCTAAAAGTTGTTGTTTTGTTTTGGCCTCTATATCGTTAGTAGTGTTACAGTTTTATTATATGTAATAGATTTTGTCTAAACAAAACCTTTTTCTGTAACCGCTCATTTTAAAACAATCCATAATTGGTAAGCTGTTGGCATCATCTCACCTGATGGTAAGTGACGATGATGCCGATGATGGAAGCGGGCTTACCAAGATTTAACCGCCTCCGTGGCGTATTGGTTAGTCCATTCGCTTCACACCAGGAGATCGCGGGTTCGATTTCCGGCGGGGTCAACTTTGTAAGCCTCGGTTTGGTCGATGGTAGGGCATTATCATAGCCCGCCTGGCTAGCTACCACCATCTCATCTAAGTCTTGCCGCCGTTTGTGAGGTGAGATGATGCCAAGGTCTTACCAATTGTGGAATAAAAAACCTGTAATAGTGTTTATTAAGTACCAATATATTATTGTAGTTAAACTGGGTCCATGATTTTTTTTTAACAAGCTATCTTCTTCTTTTATTTTTTTAACAAGCTTTATTTAACTTATTGTATGCTTGATATAGTAGGTTCTTGGTGGAACACTGAACTGAACATATTTAGGTTTTTTCTTGCACTATTCCACAATTATTTACATTAATTGTGGAATAGTGCAAGAAAAAACCTAAATATGTTCTTTATTTACCTTGCCGTGTAAATTAGTTAGTTATTTAGTTTGGGACAAACCTTGGAAGCAAAATTTGAACCACTATCCGGTTTCCGATTGAGCTGAAATTTCGCATACACGTTAAGTTTGGAGAACAGTGAATGACTCGGTGGCTCAGTGGTTAGTGCTCTTGACTACTGATCCGAGGGTTGTGGGTTCGATACCCGCCCAGGGCAAACATTTGTGTAATGAGCAGATTTGTTTGCTCTGTGTCAGGGGTGTTAAATATCTATGTGTATGCATTTAAACGTATACAGGATGTAAAAAAATTGGTGTAGGTCTCGTTAACTGGGGCTTCTACTCATCATGCTGAACAACTTTTGTTCTACAAGTTTGCTGAAATTGCAAAAAAAAATGTGAACTCTTCATACAAAACGATCAGCTGATTGACCAATTTTGTGCATTTTGTATGAAGCGTTGATTCTTTTTGCGAATTGACTACGGGTCCTATAGGGAAAGTTGTTCAGTATGATGAGTAGAACCCCCAGTTAACGGATCCTCCACCATTTTTTTTACACCCTGTATAATTATTTATATCAGTCTCTGGTTCCCCTAACACAGGGAATTCTACTTTGGGGCCAGATGACAGTGTGTGATTTGTTCCAGAATATTTATTTATTTATTGCATGGTTAACTATGTGACGTCGTTCTAAATCCAAGATGGCGCACTCCCAAAGATGGCGGATCAGATAATTAAAAAAATAATTAATGACGTGAGTATCAACAGCAAGGGTTTCCTGAGAAAAATACGAAATAATTTTTTTTCTTAAATTGAGCTTGTACATAATAAGTTTCAAGGTTTTTCGAAAATTATTAACTGCAAAAACTCATGGTTACAACAAATGATTGAGAAGTTATGGAGTATTGAAATGCAAAAACACCAATTTCCTGGTAACCTTGCTATATCTATGTAAAAGGACAATTTATATCGACAACAACACTTTTGTGAATCACGTACCAACTGTGAGTGAGAGGCAGACACAGCGATACAACACAAGGACCATTGGAATGTTCTAGAACACTGTTCTATGACGAAAGTGAAATGTGCTGTATATGTCGCAAATATACTCTTTAATTCGTAATTATACATAACGGTCGGGCAAATGTCAATTCAATTCAATCTATTTATTCAAAATAGGTGCAAATTACACTTATATTCATAAAATAATAATAACAATGTCATTTGTGAAGAATCAAGAAATAAACAATAATTAGTTAATAACGTCAAAATTAAATCCTTGATATAAACTAGATTATGTCATTAGAACATGAAAACAATATGACACGAAAAGTTATACTTATAAAACATTAAATGAATTTAACAAGAGTAGGCCAGTTCACACGGACAGCACCCGGTCACGAGTATAACGCGAGAGTCAGCCATCGCTCCCATCAACCATATTAGAGGGAAAGGAACGACCCGGCTCCCGATGCGTCAGGAAAATTATATAATGGCGAGGGCTTCGCGAGGCTCTTTGACAGTTAAATCAATCGAACCTGACCGAACCTAACATCGCTCGCTTCGTGACCTCATTTATAATCTGCCGTACGGAATTTTGACAATTTGCCTGACTTGGCATTGACTGCTTATATACGGACGATGAATTATTACAATTTGCCTGGTTCGGCATTTTACAATCTGATGCGTACAGAATTTTATATTTCGCGACGCTACCCGCATCCAGCGGCTTCCCGCGACCTTCACCAGGTCATCGGTCCACGGAGTGGGAGGCCTGCGTACGCTACCTTTTCCGGTACGCGGTCGCCACTCGAGAACTTTACTGCCCAAACGGCCATCTGTTCTAAGAGCGACGACAGACATTATATTTTTACTTGTAAGACTCAAGACATAAGAAGGCTCAAGGTCACCCAAAGGGCAATGGAGCGTGCTATGCTCGGAGTTTCTCTGCGTGATCGAATCGGAAATGAGGAGATCCGTAGGAGAACCAAAGTAACCGATATAGCTCTCAGAATTGCTAAACTTAAGTGGTATTGGGCGGGGCACATAGCTCGTAGAACAGATGGGGCAGTAATGTTCTCGAGTGGCGACCTCGCACCGGAAAACGTAGCGTAGGCAGCCCTCCTACTCGGTGGACCGATAACCTGGTGAAGGTCGCGAAAAGCCGCTAGATGCGGGCAGCGCAGAACCGTTCATCATGGAAATCCTCGGGGTAGGCCTATGTGCAGCAGTGGACGTCCTTCGGCTGATGTGATGATGATGATGATTGTGAATATTCAACGCTCGGCCCACTCTCAAAGTCATTCGTTAAATTTTCTAGTGTATTTTTAAGTGTAATAATTTCCAACATATTCTGTCATTATTTCATTAACTAGCTTGGATCTATTAATTATTTTAAGGGATATAACCTCATTGTGACGTATCTAGTTCTCTATGGTCTTGGTAATGTAATAAAAAGAAATAGATACTTCGCAATTGTCTCGTTCTGTTATTTCGCCGAGGCCTACTATAAAGTTTGACGATCCAGTTACTTTAGTAAAAAGATTCTCTAAGTATGACTGGGACGTTCAAACTCATCATCATCATCATTTCAGCTCATATACGTCCCCACCGAGGGGCTTGAGCCTACCCTGAATTAAAGCGGTCGGGCCTTAGTCGACCACGCGGGCCCAGTTCGGCCAACTCATAGTTTGAACAAATAACGCTAACTATCGTTTGAACGAGGCTTCATTGAATTTTAAATTCTAGACTAGGCTTTCAAAGTTTGAATATTAAATTCTAGACTAGGCGCTCAAAGTTTGAATTTTAAATTCTATGTCAATGCAATCTTACGCAAACTTAAACGGATTTAGTTCAAGCTCCACATTTAATGCTAATCAATGATATGTTTGTGTTGCAAGTTGTAATACGATTAGATTTAACTGTTAACTGTTTTGCTTTTAAAACGAATCGTTTTGTGTCATAAGACCTATTAACAAACATTAAAATGGCGCAATGTTTTGGAGCCCAATACATCAACAGTCGTCTGCTCAAATACATTTAGAAGATTTTTAGGGATCCGTACCCAATGGGTAAAAACGGGACCCTATTACTAAGACATCGTTGTCCGTCCGTCTGTCACTGGCTGTATTTCATGAACCGTGATAGCTAGACAATTGAAAGTTTCACAGATGATGTATTTATGTTGCCGCTATAACAAAAAATAATTCAAAACAGAATAAAATAAATATTTAAGGGGGCTCCCATACAACATTTGCTTGTTTTTGCTCGATATTGATAACGACAACAGGTAGACGCTTGAAATATTCACAGAATATTTAGTCATATATTAAATTTGAATATAAATACATATATTAAAATAAAACAAATATTTCTTATACAACAAACGTGACTGCTTGGAAATAAAGTTCTTGTCAGCTCGTACTGCAACGTGGCTGTTACGTCAATCGCTGCGGACAAATCGTGCGAAAATTTTGGTTTTTATATCATTATAAATTAAATGAGAAGAATTTCCAAAAATTAAGAAAAAAAACATTTTATATTGTTTTGTTAAGAAGTAAAAAAAAAAATTACAAGCTTTTGCCCGCGTGGACATCGTTTTTATGACTGTCTTCGAGGGTGAGTGGTACGCTAGCCGCAAGCGGCTCACGAGCGTGGAAATGAGTTTTATCCAGATCCCTCAGGAAATATATCGGGATATTCTGATTAGCAGTCTATGTCACTTCCCGCCCTCTCAACTAATTCTATACAAAAATCACTTCAATCCGTCTCTCCGTTTTAAAGACGCTGACGTGCGCGAGCATGGAAATGAGTTTTCCCCAGATCCCTCGGGAACTATGTCGGGATATGCTAATTAGTAAATTATGTCATATCCCAACCCCTCAACCATTACATTACAGCTCATATACGTCCCCACCGAGGGGCTCGAGCCTACCCTGAATCAGGGCGATTAGGCCTTAGTCTCTATCTGTGCAAAAAATCACAGCAAGCCATTGGTCCGTTGCAATGTTATAGAAATTAACCAAAAAAGAGTATTTTTTCAGTTCCCTCTGGAACTGCATCGGACTATGCTATCTTCACGGGATAAAAACTAGCCTATGTCCTTCCCAGTGAAACAGGCTACCTGTGTACCAAATTTCATCATGATTGGTTAAGGTGTTGAAGCGCGAAAATGTAACAGACAAACTAACAAACAAACACATTTTCACATTTATAATATTAGTAAGGATAGTAGGGATATCCATTAAAATTGCAATAGTTCACAACTAGAAAAAAAAAGGGTAGGTACGTTAGGATATATTTTTTATTTAGTTCTATGTCATCATCATCACATCAGCTCATATATACGTCCTTAGTCGACCGCGATCGGGCCTTAGTCGACCACGCGGGCCCAACGCGGGTTGGTCAACTTCACACACAACCTTCCAGTTTCTTCGCAGATGTGTGCAGGTTTCCTCACGATGTTTTCCTTCACCGTAAGAGCTTTGGATAAACGTACATATGAGATCGAAATTCGAAAACACATTGGTACGTGGCAGGACTCGAACCACAACCTACCGGATAGAAGGTAGCGGCCCTTGCCGTTGCGCCACCGAAGCTCCCGAGTTCTATGTATTACAATAGAATTAGAGGAAATCAAAATCACTCCTCATAATACTGTGAATTACAATACAACTTTTTTTCGATAAAAAAAATCCTTAATTGTAGTACAAAGTGTTTTAAACGTGCTCTTAAGTGATTGAATACTACTACGGAAACATTCCCAGCGGTGCCACAACTTCCTATTATGTTAGCCTTTACGTAACAGTAAACATAGGCATAAAGTGAAACTTACTTTCAAGAAATCAACAATCAAATTCACTTATATTAACTTTTGTTTGCGCTTTCATAATTCTAATGAGTCTTAATTGCTATTTTATTGTGTTGCTTAATTTAATTTGGAACTCTTTAATGGTAGGTGCATTAAGATACAAAAGAGCTGAGTTTTTGAGCTCACAATTGTCATATTTTTAGGGTTCCATACCCAAAGCACACCCCGGATACTGCATACAACGGTTGTGAAATTACATTTCTAAAAACAAATGACGGAGCAAACTAAATCACGGCGAAATCCTATACGTTCGAGAACCAAACTATAACCAACCTGTAGCAATCTGGGTGACAAGGGGTCGGAATCTAGAGAGGTGCAGGGAGTGTCCATACTGTATGTTAGTAATTAATATACATATATACTTTGCCTAAAGGGTTCCAACAGGACCCTTTTATTAAGCCTTCGCTATCCGCGGGCTGTATTTCATAAATCTTAATACGTATTAAAAAAGCGTCGGTGGCTCAACCGGTAACGACTCGGTCCATCTAACCAGAGGTACCGGGTTCAAATCTGGACGGCCAATGTACCAATGAGTTTTTCAAAAACTTACGTAAATACTTACCGATTGCTTTAACGGTGAAGGAAAACATCGTGAGGAAACCTGCACACGCCTGCAAAGAAACTCGAAGGTTGTGTATGTGAAATCGACCAACCCGCACTGGGCCCGCGTGGTCGACTAAGGCCTAATTGCCCTGATTCAGGGTAGGCTCGAGCCCCTCGGTGGGGACGTGTATGAGCTGTAACGATGAATACGTATTTAGTTGGAATTTTCACAGTATGTATTTCTGTTGCCGCTTTAACAACTAAACGTAAAATTAATGAAAATGAGGCCACCACACAAGAAAGGTGAGTTTTTTTGTAGAAGCTTTGGGGAGCCAACGGGATCCTATTACAAGTGTCCGCTGTCCGTCTGTCCGTCAGCGGGCTGTATTTTAAAAACCGTGTAATTACCTAATGGTGTTCAGTTGAAATTTTCGCAGTAAATATTTCTGATGCCGACTTAACAAAAAACAAATAAAAAAAATTAAGAACAAGAAACATGACTTTTTTGGTACGATGGTACGGAACCTTTCGTGTGCGAGTCCTACTCTCACTTGGCCGGTTTTTACGGTGATTTTTACCACCTTGTGATATTATATAAAGTCAAAAGCACGCTTGATTGATAAGCTGCATTATGAACTTAAAGGAGGTGCAATAAGACCTATTTTACAATAAAGTGTCTTGAAAAATAATGTAAAGGTATACCTACCTACCCTTTCTCTGCAATTTTTAACCGCCTCCGTGGCGTAATGGTTAGTCCATTCGCTTCAAACCAGAAGGTCGCGGGTTCGATTCCCGGCGGGGTCAATTTTGTAAGACTCTGTTGGATTGGTGGTAGGGCTTTTTCATAGCCCGCCTGGCTAGCTACCACCATCTTATCTAGGTTTTGCCGCCAAACATCAGTGTTAACAGCATTGATGTGTTCCGGCTTGAATATAAGATAGCCAGATCCCCATTGCGTTGGGTAATCTTGGTAATCCTGCTTCCATCTTCGGCATTATCATCACTTACCATCAGGTGAGATGATGCCGAGGGCTTACCAATTAAGAATAAAAAAATATTTTTGTCAACTATTTATCAAAAAAAGATAGATGAGATTAAAAAAAATCAATAGATATTATCTTTTAAGTCAGATAAAAAAAACATTCAGTTACACTTCATCAAATCTTTAAATGAGTACTTCATCATATCAGCTCGTATACGTCCCCAACGAGGGGTTCAAGCCTACCCTGAATTAGGGCGATCGGGCCTAAGTCGACCACGCGGGCCCTGTGCGGGTTGGTCGACTTCACACACAACCTGCGAGTTTCTTCGCAGGCGTGTGCAGGTTTCTTCACGAGGTTTTCCTTCACCGTAAGAGCGTCGGATAAACGTACATATAAAATCTAAATTCGAAATCACGTTGGTACGTGGCGGAATTCGTACCACGACCTCCCGGACAGGAGGCGACAACCCTGGCCGTTACGCCATCGACGCCATAAATACTGAATTGATCTTTAATTGACATTTAATTAATTAAATGGTTAAATACTTATAAGCAAGCCATTAAAAGCATTGTCAATTAATTACGAAATTACAAAGTTGAAAAAATTTAATTAAACATGCTATTACCGACATGAAGTTAATTAAGAAAGTACAGTTAGATGCCAAAGTCCATTAGAACCCTAACTGCTCGTAAGCGAGACTAACGTTTGTGTATAGGGTCCTTTAGAAATAATCATATCACCTCATATATACGTCCCCACCGAGGGGCTCGAGCCCACCGTGAATAAGGGAGATCGGGCCTTAGTCTACCACGCGGGCCCAGTGAGGGTTGGTCAACTTCACACAAACCTTCAATATCGCTGGCGTGTGCAGGTTTCCTCACGATGTTTTCCTTCACCGTAGGAGCGTCGAATAAACGTACATAGTAGATCGAAATTCGAAAACACATTGGTACGTGGCAGGACTCGAATCACGACCTCCCGGACAGGAGGTAGCGGCCCTTGCTGTTGCGCCACCGACGCTCTGATACATAATAGGTTAATCAAATAGGCAAAAATGTATAAAGGACCAAATTTTTTTTTTCATATTTGACATATAGTTTCTTTGGGAAAATTGTTTGTAATCACGATTACATTCATAACCTTTGCTATCAAGAACTAATTAAAAGTCACCCTTTAGAACCTGATACTCCCTTGAAAACCCACCTTGGGTATTATAATTATATTTGTAATTTGTTGGTGATAATGATATTAATAAAACGTGTAAATACTTTCTAATTCTGGTGTACTCTTTTAGGTCTTATTTATATTTCCATACTAGCTGTCCCGGCGAACTTCGTTCCACCTTACACTACACTACCCTACCCTATCCTATCCTACACTACCCTACCCTACACTACCCTACACTACACTATCCTACCCTACACTACACTACACTACACTACCCTACCCTACACTACCCTACCCTACACTACACTAACCTACCCTACCCTACACTACCCTACCCTACACACTACCCTACCCTACACTACCCTAAAACCAATTATTATTTTTAGACTGATAATATTTTTTATTGATGAATATCATATTTTAATACTTATTATCCTATTCCGGACGAACACAATTGCAAAAACACAAAAATCATAAAAATTGGTCCAGCCGTTCATGGTGTAACTAACACCACTTTCTGATATATGTAAACGGACGGTTATTTTAACCACGCTCTACCCATACCTACCGACGTGTCACAACGTCTTAATAGATTTAAGATAAATGTTGCGGTCCTAGCATGGTCTGAGATGGTTTCAGGTGTTCCTAACGTCCTAGGTGTTAGCTATCGCACAGTTTCCGTGCCGGACGCCGCGAAAGTGAAAGGCAGGCGGTAGTTGAGCGTCCGATAGTTCGATAATAACATTTCTCAACACTACGAAATGTCTAGAGATCGTCGAACCACGATCAAAACGAATAGGTACTAATAAAATAAGTAGTTAAACCCCTAGGGTTGTCACATTGGGGTCTGACATGTAATTAAATGCATGTTACACGTGTTTTGTACTGAAATAAACTAAAAAATACTATTGGCTCTGTGTAATCTGGCCCGCGAATTTTTGGAAACGGCTGAAAATTGATATTTTTTACGATTTCAACCGCGATGGCACCACCTTTTTTATAAAATTTCTAAAAACTGAATCGACAAAAAAAATCGTTAATATATTTATCGAACCTGCGCACAAAATTTGACGAGAATCAGTTGAGCAATGCGACCTGTAGTGCAGAACAGCCGGACATCCAGACATCTGGACTTCGCGCCCACTCGGTCAATAATAAATAGTTTCTTATTATTTTATATGAATTATTATTATTTATTATACAGCGAGTAAAAAACCTCAACACTAATACTTAAAGGTATTAGATACGCCTACAGGGCGTTATAACAGCCAACACTTTTTTTAAATATTTTTTTTTTCTAAGCCAGTAGAAAAATAACAAAACACAATTGTAAAAAATAGTAATTTCAGTAAAAAGTGGGTTAGTTAGTAGGTATATAAGAATCTATTAATCAAACTGAACACATTTCCCTAAGAAACACATAGCCATTTCTCAAAAAAAAAAATGGTCTCTCCATACAAAATTGGTCAACAAGTTGATCAACAACTTTTTTAGAATATCAGCTTCAGATTTGAGAACAAAAGTTGTTCAGTTTGATGAGTAGATGTCCACCTTAAAGTATTAGTGCTCAGTTTTTGACTTGTAACATCTATTATCTCGCTTTCATGCAATCTGTGGGAGTGGTTTTGTGTGGGTGTAGTGAAAGGGACGAAAGCGTGTAACAGGAAATGTGTTTTTTTTTATTCACGAAGGCTTAGGAAAAACGGCTATGCCGCCTAGCCTAATGCGAGGCCGTTTTCTTTCAGTCACCAAGGCTAAGGAAACATGGCCATGCCGCCTTTTTCTAGTCACGCAGACTAAGAAAACATGGCCATGCAGCCTAATGCGAGGACGGAAGGCCCATAGGTTTTTTGCTTATGTGAGATGTAATGTACCAAATGCGACTATTGTAAGGTTCGCTCGTTTTTTTTACACGATTTCGATACAAACTTAGTCCCATTTTTATACAAGGGCATTTTCACTTTCGGTTGCAGCGTGACGTATATGGAGTTACGAAATAAAAAATCGTTTTTTATGTCTTAAATATAGATAGTAACGTAGAAGATATATGTAGGATTCATAATATATATATATATGTCGGCATAAATATTTTAAAGTATTGAACAAAACTGTTTTTTTTGTGGAAAGTATGAAACCCACTGCTCCGTTACGTCACGAAATGTTTTAGGCTGTAAATTGATAAGGCGAGTTTAAAGTAGGCAAAGAATTTATTATAAAAGAATGCAAACTTAAACATTATTTTAAAATAATAATCAAATGAAAGAAAACCATTTTAAGTACGAAAATATTACGTGCAATTGTTCCATAACGTCACTTTTCGATTCAAACCACTTCTTGTTTTTCTGTACGCTATTTATACGGCAAACTTTACACAAGCAATTACAATTTTTAAATATAAAGAATTAAAAGCAAATCCAGATAGAATAGAAACATTTAAAGTACCTGGAATACTCAAGCAATCACGTTAAATTTTCACTCCCTAAAATATTGGGACAGTGACGTTAATGGAATCTTATGTTACGTTAGTGGAAAGGTAAGGCACGTTCTACATAGTGGTCAAAATGTATAGGTATCGGATTTGTCGTCTCCATAGCTCTCTTGTTTTCTTTTGTTGCTCTTCAGTCATTTCTGTTATCTTTTTAAGCTATTGCATAGATTCTATCGCGGGCCTTGAGCGCGGGCACCGAATCCAGAAATTCCGTAACGACAAAAAACCTCACGCTCCCCACTCCGACGGGCACGGAGGTGTGGCTTGAAGGCCGTGCATATCCATCATGATGATGGTGATGATGGTGGTGATGGTGGTCGTGATGGCGGTCGTGATGGTGGTCGCGATGGTGGTCGTGATGGTGGTCGCGATGGTGGTCGTGATGGTGGTCGTGATTGTGGTCGCGATGTTGTTCGTGATTGTGGTCACGATGGCAGTCGCGATGGTGGTCGCGAAGGTGGTCGCGATGGTGGTCGTGATTGTGGTCGCGATGGTGGTCGTGATGGCGGTCGCGATGGTGGTTGCGATGGTGGTCGCGATGGTGGTCGCGATGGTGGTCGTGGTGGTGGTCGTGGTGGTGGTCGCGATAGCGGTCGTGATTGTGGTCGCGATGGTGGTTGCGATGGTGGTCGCGTTGGTGGTCGCGATGGCAGTCGCGATGGTGGTTGCGATGGTGGTCACGAAGGTGGTTGCGATGGTGGTCGTGATGGTGGTTGCGATGGTGGTCGCGATGATGGTCGCGATGGTGGTCGTGATGGTGGTCGCGATGGCGGTCGCGATGGTGGTCGCGATGGTGCTCGTGATTGTGGTCGCGATGGTGGTTGCGATGGTGGTCGTGATTGTGGTCGCGATGGTGGTCGTGATGGTGGTCGCGATGGCGGTCGCGATGGTGGTTGCGATGGTGGTTGCGATGGTGGTCGTAATGGTGGTCGCGATGGCGGTCGCGATGGTGGCTGCGATGGTGGTCGCGATGGTGGTCGCGATGGTGGTCGTGATTGTGGTCGCGATGGTGGTCGTGATGGTGGTCGCGATGGCAGTTGCGATGGCGATCGCGATGGTGGTTGCGATGGTGGTCGCGATGATGGTCGCGATGGTGGTCGCGATGGTGGTCGTGATGGTGGTCGCGATGGCGGTCGCGATGGTGGTCGCGATGGTGCTCGTGATTGTGGTCGCGATGGTGGTTGCGATGGTGGTCGTGATTGTGGTCGCGATGGTGGTCGTGATGGTGGTCGCGATGGCGGTCGCGATGGTGGTTGCGATGGTGGTCGCGATGGTGGTCGTGATTGTGGTCGCGATGGTGGTCGTGATTGTGGTCGCGATGGCGGCCGCGGTGGCGGTCACGATGGCGGTCGCGGTGGCGGTCGCGATGACGGTCGCGATGGCGGGCGCGATGGTGGTCGCGATGGCGGACGATGACGCTGGCGATGATGATTTAACTTTCTTAGTGTTAATTTATTACTTAAACATCCCGCGCTCCAAGGACTATATGGTACTGTTAAATACGGCTTATATAAATAATAATAATAATTATAATTGCATAAGTTGATAAAAAATGCTATACAATAGCTTTACCGCGGCAGTCCCCGAGTGCCACACGTCTTTTTTGTATGTTTTTTAAGCCTTTCTAATGACTTCTTTTTCTGCGCTTCATATTTTTCCTTATTTTGTTTTACTTTTTCTCGGTACCGTTTCGCCCGTTCTGCTGGCGTGAGAGCCATAGTGTCCTAAAACAAAAATATATATTATGTATACGTAAACAAGAAAATCAAACAAGCTGAATTCATTAAAAAGAAAAAAACCCGACTGCTTTTTTATGTCAAAGTTGTGTTTTTTGCGTTTTTAATCCGCTATTTTGGATTTTTGAAATTTTGGTATAGCCAGTGTCACTCGCGCTGCTGAGACGAATCTAACGATACCCCACATGTTAAGATCCAACAAGTCCTTTAGGCTGTAGCCCGTGAAAAAGAATTTATAGTCCACATACATACATACATACATACATACATACACACATACACACATATACACATACATACACACACACACACAAATACACAAACAAACACACACACACATACATACATACATACATACATTCATACACACATACATACATACTCTCGAAAAACATAACCCTCCTTCTGATTACATTGTTACCCTCGTTTACATTGAGATCACTAAGAAATCCCTCAATATTTATGTCCCTGTCCAGAACATAATTTATGTGTCATATAATTAATCAAATTATTAATTTAATACGAAATCCATGTATGTGAACTATGCCTTACAATTCCAATACGTCACTTTTTGTTATCCGCATATAAGTAACGTGACGTTGTGGATGTGACGAACTAGTCCACATTATTTTGAAAAATGATTTAAATATATAAATCATGCAAATAGACAGTCAGCCTGCACAGTTTTGCATGCTGTATAGTGCAACATCGTAATAAAATATTGTATTACATGTATTAAGCACTACTTACTTTGAAGAACTGCGTAAATGCGTGGAATGTAGATTTTGACCCCGACGAAACACAAGCACTCTTCACCACATATTTTTTACACTGAACGCGCTAGAACAAAATGGCGGCTTGACTAGATCATATAAATGTTGCCATTATTATAAAACAACAATGTTTTGGTAGAAATCATAGAAGAAGTTGCAAAAATAGCCCGTGACGTTATTAAGGAATTCCACTTCATGCTATTTCGTGGGACAACGTTTTTAAGTAATTTATTCTATTTTATAGCCTATTTTATGATGTTTAAGGTTCAGAATTGAATTTTTAAGCGTATAATCCTCCAAAACAATGCTACCAACTTAGCCTATAAAATCGAAAATATTTTGAAACTCGCGCTGAAACTTTAAAAATATGGTTGGGACATAAAAAAAAGCCAATCTTTAACACGAAAAACTGCATTTATTAATTGATTTTAAGATCAGAAACGATTAATTGTTACTGAACAGTTAGAAAATTATACAAATTATCAGAAATATCTGATAATTAGTGCACAGGTTTAATAGTTTTACAACAACAGTTGATCAAAGTCATGGGACAGCTAGATTTTTGTCTTTGCAACCGAAAGTGAAAATGCCCTACAAACACTATATTATAGTTTCCGTGTATTGTCTGACAGTGGGAAGGAGTAAGTAGGTGAATAAATGCGTAGGTATTTAGTAACTAGTATCTCATCTGTGCTATTACTACTACTGTTACAGGAACACGGTGTCCACACACGGTTTGTGTGTGTGCTCAACTATCGTAGGGTTGGCTGTCAATCATCATATGGAGAAAAAGTGGCCAAGTGCGTGTCGCACCACGCGCTAAGTAGAGTTCGTTAGTCTTTTCAAAAAATAAATGTATGTTTAAAGACAAAATTGTTTTAGCAGTTGGTATCTAAGCACGTATCGAAAAACTATGGTTTTTTTTAGAAATCCAACTGCACATCATAAGTTGGTGGACTGTTATTTACTCCTAAACTAAGAAAGCCTAATAATTTTCCTTCTCTTTCAGCTGCTAATCACCTAAAATCTAACATTTTTTTAACGTTTTATTTACAGAATTAAGGAAAATTATTAAAATAAAAAGTCCAAAAAATTTAATAATATTTCTGGAAACTTTTTTTTTTCGTTTAATATGTTAAATAAACCAAATTATGCCATTATCACTGCCAACAAAACTTCGTGACGCAAACGGTTAAATTAAATATGCCTTACTGTTTTTAATACTTCAGATTTTCTGGAATAGCGTTAGCTGGTAGGGGGTGGGGGGCACGTAAAATCACCATTTAAAAAATATCCCAATGAAACACGATAGAGTACGTGAATAAAAAAATCACCCCCTCTTTAAACGTAGGGAAGGTAAGTACACTTATTTTACATAAAATCTGTGTTCGATAAGTTTATAAGCGTCACAGATTTCAATCAGGCATGTAGTGTTTGTATAAAAATGGGACTAAGTTTGTATCGAAATTCGAGCCCCCTGGAATTATACAGCGTGTAAAAAAAACGAGCGAACCTTACAATAGTCGTAGTCTTACATGGCTCAGAAGTGAGATGGGTCTGTAGTTCTTCAGCAGGGTATTGTCGCCCTTTTTGAAGAAAAGCACGACCACACTTCTGTGCCATGCCTTAGGCGTTTGTCCTTCAAGTATAACGGAATTAAGTAATTTCTGAAGAGCTTTAAGGACCGGTGCTCCAACTGCTTTCAGAAGTTCAGCCGTAATTCCATCATCACCCGGTATAGTGTCGGGTAAGTCTAGCTCTTGGGTCTTTAGCAAGATCGCTGACAGGCAGATGTGTGGTCGTGTACAATTGTCCGTGGAACTTCTCAACTTCTTCCAGCAACTCAGTCTTAGACGATATGATCCTGCCGTCCTCAGTCTTCAGCTTGGTCAGTTGGCTTGGACCAACAGACAGATCTCTCGCGAACACATATAATCCTTACTAATATTATAAATGTGAAAATGTGTTTGTTTTTCGTTTGTTACCTTTTCACGCTTCGACACCTTAACCAAACTTGATGAAATTTGGCATGCAGGTAGCCTGTATCACTGGAAAGGACATATGCTATTTTCACGCCCGTGAAAATAGCATAATTCCTAAGGAACTGCATCGGAATGCAGTTCCTTAGGAAACTGAAAATATACTCTTTTTTTGGTTAGTTTCTTTAACATCGCAACGGAACATTCCCTCTCGTATATCTACCAGATACGCTAGACTGCCAGGTTTATGATATAGCGTCCACACTCACCGACAGCAAGGTCATATAGTGAGGGCCGCTATTCCTGCCAACACCATAAGGTGAAGACAAGGACCAGTTACGGTAGGTCTTGCCGCCAAGACGCTTGTCCCGGTACTCTGCAAGGCGAGTGCCTCTTGGAAGAGAACCACTACCTACTATCCAGGTAGGTCCCGGAGCTGTAGGCACGCTCACCTCCCGCAGCTTACGCTGCTGGCGGTTCGATCCCCGCTCGGGACGCCAGAGAAGCTGGCTCCCACATATCCGGTGTGGTACCGGAGCTGTAGGCACGCTCACTTCCCGGCGCTTATCGCACCTGTCCAGACTTACTCCTACGCGGCTGGATCGGCCGGAGCAGTACTAGCTTAGCTCTTCTTGCTCACCAGGCAAGTGCCGGAGATGCTTCCCTGTCAGTAATTAAACCAGCAGTTCCGCTTAATGGACAACTCACGTGCCCCGCGTTGTTTTCGCCCATAGCCCACGTGGCCGGCTACGACAACACTAGTTGCGCGCGGGGAAGGACGCCTGGACGCAACGTGCTTGCCAGGCAACAAAAATTGCCCAACCCCTGCAACTAACCACATACCACACGAGTCCATGACCCAGTCGGGGGACCGACAAGCCAGAGTGCCGAAGGCGATAGATACAACGGCAGGCAAGCGGTGGGCTACCCCCGACCCCGTAGTACCCTGATCCAAACAGCCGGACCCGTAGTTCCGGCTGCGACCTCCACCTAGCCGGGTAGCTCTAGGCAGAGATAAATCAATCATAAATCGCAACGGAACAATGGATTGCTGTGATTTTTTGCACAGAGATGGTTGAGGGGGTGGGAAATGACATAATTTACTAATTAGCATATCCT
This sequence comes from Coleophora flavipennella, assembly GCA_947284805.1. NCBI lineage: Eukaryota > Metazoa > Arthropoda > Insecta > Lepidoptera > Coleophoridae > Coleophora > Coleophora flavipennella. The sequence continues at coordinate 6,434,303 of OX369253.1, forward strand.
GACATGGTTCCCGAGGGATCTGGGGAAAACTCATTACCGCGCTCGCGCACGTCAGCGTCGCAACGGAACTACGGACTGAAGTGGTTTTTTCTATAGAATTGGTTGAGGCGGTGGGAAGTGACAAAGACTTCTAATCAGAATAGCCCGATATCGTTCTTAAGGCTCAAACATCACTCACCCTAAAAGACAGTCATAAAAACGATGTCCACGCGGGCGAAGCCGCGTGCAAAAGCTAGTTTTAACAAATATTCAACTTCAATGATTTTTTTATACTTACTGTTTAGTATCGGGCACAGATAGACACCAGTCAACCAAATCTAGCACAGGGCCGGCTAGACAAAATATATTTTAAAACTCCATGCTCAGCGCAGACACACTAACGAGATTGTAATATGGACGGATGTTGACTCCATTAAAAATTAAATTATGAAACGTTATTCCCTTAATTGCCCTCCCAATAAAATTTAAAAAAAAGTCTTACTTATTTTGTTTAGCACTGTGTCTTTAATTTTTAATATAACAAAATCACAAAATTAGTTCATCAATGACGCTCAGATACTATTCCGTTTTCATAAATTTTAAGGCGAGGCATTTGTCAAACAGTTGTCTCTGTTTTTTCCTTTACGTGTAAAGAGTTAAGAAAATAACCACACTTTTGCACTTTTTCAATGTTTTACGTTGTTATTTCTCATAAGACTTCAATTTAAAAACTAAAATTTAGCAGATTCTCTGTAGTACTTAAATAGAAATATCTCCATATAAAAACTATGTGCAAATTTAGAAATTTTAGTAATAAACAATTCGTTTTAGACTTTTTTTAGACGTTTTAGACCTGTTTTTGTTTTTTTTTATGATCGAGTAAAGTACACACTATCGTGTAACATATTAGCACAGTTCTCAGACAATATCCTAAAGTATGTTCAATAATTTTTGCAAGACCGATATTTAGTAGTAATTACCCAAAAAATTTGATCTAGCAAAAGGGTTTCTCCGCTTCCCCACCGGTGTCTCGCCTTAAGAACAAAATTTAGTTTTTGACGCATGATACAAAGTAACTTAAATGACTATCAAACGACTAGCCATTTGAGATTGTTATAGTTGTTCAAATTTACAGAAATTTTTGGATTTTTGTGTTCAAATCTTTTTTGTTAAATTAGATAGGGTATATAAGGACTCTGTGGCTCCTATCTAGCGGTCGCAAGTTCGAATCCCGGATATGACAGTATCAGAATCAGAATTAATTTGTTGTTTCATTGTGATATTTTTAGGGTTCAGTTCCAGACAAAGGGAGCCTTTTACTAAGCCTACGCTGTCCGTGTCTCCGTCTGTCCGTCTACATTTAAAAGGCTGTATCTTTAAGATCGTGATACCTGAAATTTTAACAGAATAGTTTGTCATTATAGATGAATTACTAAAAAAATGTAAAAACCTAAAAAAAATGAAAAACCAAGTGCAGTGATTTTAATTTTATTATACTACTTAACTTGAAGAAAAACAACTAATGATAAAAATTTAAGTCCAAACTGAATAAAAAAATCATTTTCTGTCGCTCGCGTTGATGTCTTTTATTTGTAGTGACCATATGAATCGGAATATATGACTAATGAATGTATCATTATTATTGTGTGGAGGTGTGAGGTACGGAACCATCGGTGCGCTAGTCCGACTCGCACTTGGCCGGGTTTTTATTGTCGTTGGAAACCATAAGTTTGTTTACATGCTCTTTTGCAGCTTTAGCTACTCCACAAAAATGACCCAAATTTTCCTCTTTCCAGACTTCCCTGGCATGTGTTTCGCGTCCACTCGCTGCGCGACCGTCGAACCTGGCAACACCTGGGACCTGGCCCCCTTCTGCGGGCGCAGCACCTGCGTAGTCAGCGAGGACACGCCACCCAGGCTTCTGGAGTTGGTTGAGGACTGCGGCCCGTTGCCCCTGGCTAACCCCAAGTGCAACCTTGACACTGGTTGGTATATATACCTTAAGGACCTCGAATTTTTTTTTAACATTGGTGCTTGGCGGCAAGACTTAGATAAGATGGTGGTAGCTGGTAGCCAGGCGGGCTTAGGAAATTCCCTTCCACCAACCATGCTCTGTGGTCTAGCTAATAAGAAATAAATCTCAGTGCTATTTTCATTTTAATATAATATTATATTGTCATTTATACAGGTTGAAATTTTATTCATTTTGTTCCTGGCTCTTTTATTTTTTTATTCATTCCTGTATAATGAAATTATATTCATTTTGTTCCCGGCTTTTTTTTTAATCATTCCTGTATACTGAAATTTTTTTCATTTTGTTCCCGCCTTTCTTATTTTTTCATTCGTTCCTGTATACTGAAATTTTATTAATTTTGTTCCCGGCTTCTTTTATTTTTTCATTCATTCTTGTATAATGAAATTTTATTCATTTTGTTCCCAGCTCTCTTACTTTTTCATTCATTCCTGTATAATGAAATTTTATTCATTTTTTCCCGGCTCTTTTATTTTTTCATTCATTCCTGTATAATACAATATTATACATTTTATTTTGTTTTGTTTCCGTTAACTGTGACTTCTACTCATGACACTGAACAACTTTCCACAAGAAACCTATACAATTGGAGCAAAAAAACACCAAATTATCACATTGATTAGCAACTTTGTATGGAGTCCAATTTCGTTTTACTCAGATTGGATGGGTTTCTTAAGGAAAGTTGTTCAGTTTCATGAGTAGAAGCCACTGTTAACGGAAACATTCGGCATCATCGTCACTTACCATCAGGTGAGATGATGCCAAGGGCATACCAATTGTGAAAAAAAAAAATTCATTTAGTATACAGGGTATAACAAAATTGATGTAGGGCTCGTTAACTGGGGATCTACTCATCATACTGAACAAAAATGCACAAATATGGTCGATCAGCTGACCGATTTGTATGAAGAGTTATTTTTTTTGCGATATCAGCAAAGTCGTAGAAAAAGAGCTGTTCAGTTAACGGGACCTACACCAATTTTGTTACACTCTGTATAATCAGTGACGTAAGTAGGGCCTCCTACTCGGTGGACCGACGACCTGGTGAAGGTCGCAGGAAACCGCTGGATGCGGCTAGCGCAGGACCGATTGGCCCATGTAGAAATCCTTGGGGAAGGCCTTTGCCCAGCAGTGGACGTCTTTCGGCTAATGCGATGATGATGATACGTGAAAAAAGTCTTTTTAATTATATTTACGGGTAGATACGAGCATAGAACTGATATCCTTAACGTGCTTATTGTTTTGTTACAGACAAGACCAACAAGACGGCACCGTTCCCTGGCTGCTGTCCGGTCTTCAAGTGTGAGGACGGTGCCAAGTTGGAGTACCCAGAGCTTCCCACTCCTCCCCCGGAGGAAGAAAAGAAGGAAGAAGAAGAGAAGCCCACCAAGGCCTAAAAAATATAAAAAAAATCTCCCAAAAAAACGTTACACGGAAACAACGTTCACATAATTGAAAAAAAAAAAACTAAATGCGTTCCAAAATAACAATACAAAAGAGTTCGCAAATGGGAGTTACCAAATTTAAAATGGTCTCAAAAACTACCAAATCTTTTTTTTAATGAAGTCATTGACATTTAAAACCAGTATCGAGGTCACTTACTTTCATCTTTTGGTGCCAATGAATGCTGGTGACTAAAACGGAAGCAGTTTAAAAAAAAAACTTCCTACTTCCTGTTCTTTGTTCGAAATTTGTATAAAATTCATCTATGGCCTTAGTACCTTTTTTTACGATTGTTTGAAAATAATAAAGGCTTTGTCCGAGCGAAAAGTATGTATGGTTTTATATGACTTTTATTGTGATTTTTATGTCCGAATTTATCGGTTTTTTTATTGGTTGAGTATACTTAACTATGCTTATAAAGTTTGTGATATTCATACTTATAAAATAAAAGAAAATGTATTCAATAAAAATTAACATAATTTTTAAAAGTTCGTTTCATTTACTTTGTCAATTGAGATTGTTGTGGAAGTTTGTGATGTATAAAAAACCGGCTAAGTGCGAGTCAGAACCGCACACAAAGGGTTCCGTACCATCATACAAGATGTCGCTGGTTTCATCACGTAAAAAAAACACGTTTTTAGTATGGAGACCCCTTATTTTTTCACTTTTTCTAATTTTTAGTATTTGTTGTTATAGCGGGAACAGAAATACATCATCTATAAAAATTTCAACTGTCTAGCTAGCACGGTTCATGAAATACACCTGGTGACAGATGGACAGACAGACGGACAGTGAAGTCTTAGTTATAGGGTCGGAACGGAACACTAAAAATGTATTCAATAACAATTCACATAATTATTATATTTTTTTTTGTCCGTCCGTCTGTCTGTCCGTGGGTCACCAGGCTGTATTTCATGAAACGTGATAGCTAGACATTGAAATTTTCACAGATGATGTATTTCTGTTGCCGCTATAACAACGAATACTAAAAAATAGATTAAAATAAATATTTAAGGGGGCTCCCATACAATAAACGTAATTTTTTTGTTCCTTTTTGCTCGATATTGACAACGGCAACAGGTAGACGCTTGAAATATTCACAGAATATTGATTTGTATTATTCACTTTGAAAATGAATAATTAAATTAAAATAAAATTAATATTTGAGGGGGGCTTCCATACAACAAACGTGATTTTTATAGACAATGGTACGGAACCCTTCGTGCACGAGTCCGACTCGCACTTGGCCGGTTTTTTTATATTCACAATTGGTCTCACCTGATGTTAAGAGAAGATGATGCCAAAGATGGAAGCGGGCTTACCAAGATTCTCCAACATCTGGATTAATGCCGTTCCATAAAGTATCTACCTATGTAGAAGTGTGCTTTTTGCTCTTTTTACCCGACTGCGCCAAAAGTGGCGATAACAATGTGTTGCAGAGGATTTTAACCATCTCCGTGGCGTAATTAGCTTCACATCAAGAGGTCCCGGGTTCGATTCCCGGCGGAGTCTTACTTTGTAAAACTCGGTTTGGTTGGTGGAAGGGCATTTTCTAAGCTCGCCTGGCTAGCTACCACCATTTCATTTAAGAACTACTGGATGCCCGCAGCTTCGCCCGCGCAGATCCCGATTTTTGCGGTTCCCATGGGAATTTCCCAAAATACTTTCTTAGCAGATGCCTACGTCATAACATCTATCTGCATGCCAAATTTCAATCCGATCCATCTAGTGGTTTGGGCTGTGCGTTGATAGATCACTATGTCAGTCAGTCAGTCACCTTTGAGTTATATATATTTAGATTGCCGCCAAACATCAATGCTAATTACATTAATGCGTTCCGGCTTAAAGACAAGATAGCCAGTTCCCAGTTTGGGGAATCTTGGTAAACAGGCTTCCACCTTCGGCATCATCGTCACTTACCATCAGGTGGGATGATGCCAAGGGCTTACTAATTGCGAATAAAAAAAAGGAGGTTTATGTTTTTTATTACCTAAAACCCTAAATAAGGTCCATAGTTATACATTACTAGCCGTCCGCCTGCGGCTACGCCCGCGTTGTTTTAGATTTTACCGTAGGAAAAAGACATTTTCCCAGTTTTAAAAGTAGCCTATGTGTTATTCTAATGTTTATGCTATATTATTGTGAAGTTTCATTAAAATCCATTTAGTAGTTTTTGAGAGAAAGAGTAACAAACATTCAATACATCCACACACACAAACTTTCACGATACAAATTTTCACGTGTACAGTATTACTAAAGATTAGCTGGAAGTGATCATAGCTGAGTGTGACTTGCGTGGTTGGGTCGATCACGCAGGTTAACAGACCCGAATCACGGTCATTACCTGGATGGGTTTTACTGTTAAGTGGCATTTTTCTCGTCGACCGTTTCCGTGCTTCGCGAGGCACAATACGCCGTTGGTGCCAGTTGATATCACAGGTGGCAGTCGTTAAGTCGCGTCAGATCATCATCATATCAGCTCATATACGTCCCCCCACCGAGGGGCTCGAGCCGTCCCTGAATTAGGGAGATCGGGGCCCAGTGCGGGTTGATCGACATCACACACAACCTTCGAGTTTCTTCGCAGGCGTGTGCAGGTTTCCTCGCGATGTTTTTCTTCACCGCAAGAGCGTCGGATAAATGTACATATTGAAATCCGATAACACATTGGTGCATGGCAGGATTCGAACCACGACCTCCCGGACAGGAGGTAGCGGCCCTAGACCTTACGCCACCGACGCAGATTCATTTTTTTAATCCACAATTGATAAGCTCTTGTCTTCATCTCACCTGATGGTAAGTGACGATGATGCCGAAGACGGAAGGGGGCTTACCAAGATTCCCCAACGCAATGGGGATCTGGCTATCTTGGCTTAAGCCGGAACACATCAACGCTGTTAACACTGATGTTTGACGGCAAGAATTAGATAAGATGGTGTTAGCTAGCCAGGCGCGCTATGAAAATGTCCTACCACCAACCAAACCAAGTTTTACAAAGTTGACCCCGCCGGGAATCGAACCCGCGACCTCCTGGTGTGAAGCGAGTGGACTAACCATTACGCCACGGAGGCGGTTAATGCCTTATAGGCGGCTTAAATACCTCTGGGTTTGCCACTAGTCGTATAACCCCCACCAATGCGTACTTAGCTCTTTGTATAGGAACCTTACCGAGTATAGGAAGAGACCCGTTGTTAAAAATTACCTGAATTACGCCAGGCGTTGATGGTTAGAAAAAAAAGCGGCAAGTGGGCAAGTGTGTAAAATTACACACGGCCTTTGGGCAGTAAAGTTCTCAAGTGGCGATCGCGCGCACTATAAGATGTATATAGCAGCGTAGGCAGGACTCCTAGCGGCTACTAATGAGTATTACTCCACTGGGACCGATTACCAGGTGAAGGTCAGCGCAGATCGGTCGTTGTGGAAATCTTTGAGGGTGATCTGTGTTAAGTGGATGTCTATCGGCTAATATTGTAATTTGTAAAATTGTATTGTAAATTGTTGTTCCATTTTATCATCTTCATATCAGCCGAAAAACGTCCACTGCTGGACGAAGGCCTCCCCCAAGGACTTCTACGACGACCGATCCTGCGTTGCCCGCATCCGGTGGCTTCCCGTGATCTACACCAGGTCGTCGGTCCACCGCGTGGGAGGCCTACCTGCGCTACTTTTTCCGGTGCATGGTCGCCACTCGACAACTTTACTACCCCAACGGCCATCTGTTCTACGAGCTATATGTGCCCTGTCCACTGCCACTTCATTTTAGCGATTCTGTGAGCTATGTTGGTCATAGCCAAAGTAAATAATATCTTCTGTAAGATTTTTATGGGCAGTCTGGTTTTGTCAATTGCCTTAAAAGGAACGATTGCATACCCGCAGCTGTTGCGACAGACCCACGAATGGTTCATGCCGCACCATGCATACCAAATAAGTTAACACTAACTTAACCGCTTAAACCAGTATCGTTAAACAAGTCCGAGCTCTTGCGTCAGATCAGTTTTCAACTGAGAATCTAGACACACGGCAGTGTGTCACCTAAGTTCGAAAAGAATAGGGCGACACCGGCCATGGGTTATGTAACACGAACCATTACGGGCCACTTTTGACCTACCCGTAACTCAGAATGTGCTTGAACTACACACTTGAGATTTTTTGTGTCTAGTAAGACATCTTCGATCACCTAGAATCTCAATTTTCATAGATTCCCAACCTTCGAGTTACGCCATTAGTAGGACAGACCATTAGATTTTTTTTCTTTCTTCGCGGGTAGTCTTAAATTGTACACACAATTTTTTATTGCTCTAAAATTTTAATGAATAAAATACTTGGAAGTATGTTTAACCACTTTTGTGTTATACTAAGTAGCAGTCTGGAACATCTGCACTCGCTACATTGATCAAATTCACACTTCACACCTTTCCTGAGAGTTCCCCACCACTTAGGTGCCATGGACCTTTCTGACAAGCTGGAATCTAACATTGCTGACATGGCCAAGATGTTCGACGCACGTGTCAACCCTAAAACGCTATTTGGTAGCAGTTTCATGCTGAAGCAAATTGATACTACAGACAATCCTGCTGTTGTTTATGACGATGCAATAATTTCCTTTACTTCTACTGCAAAAGATCTTAGATTCAAATTTACCATGGGATTCCCATATCAATAGACAAGCAGAAAAGTACACTATTTTTTTCATACGCTTAAGCGTCCCGAATGGTTTTTGCCGTTGATAACTAAGATTTCCCTTTCTCAATTCATTTTTTCATCGCACCTTGACTATGCTGGCTCGTGTTACTTGAATGTCACCGAGGAACTTCTCAAGAAGCTTGAGCGCCTGCAGAACTTGTGCATTCGATTTATATTTGGATTGCGCAAATAGAACCACGTCACCCAGTTCCGAACCCAGCTCAAATGGCTCCCGATTTGTTTGCTTAGGAACAACCACATCCTTTGTTTATTGTTTAACATTCTTCATAAACCTTTATCCCCTGGCTACCTACGCGAGCGCTTCACTTGGAAGCATCAGCCAGACCAACTATCCCGATCCCACTTTAAGTCCCTCCTTAATATCCCTCTCTTATTGTACTGACTCCTACCACTATTCCTTCACTGTTCATGCCAGTACATGCATGTTTGCTTGTAGAATTCTATTCCTCATGAAATTTGTGACTGTGAGAGTCTATACTCTTTTAAAAAGAAATTTATATAATAACATAACATTTTCTTTAAGCAACTGAAAACCGTTGTAATTCTTCTATTTTTTGGAGAACTCTAAGATAAATATTTCAATTTGAAGTGCACACCTATGATTTATGAAACCACTATAGAACTTGGTACCAACTCATTTAGATCTCTGTAAATTTTTGCATCAAACTTGGCTCCCTTTTACATTTATGTTTTGTTGAATTTAGCAGAAGAACGAGGAGAGACTGTCGAAAATCGTGTGATTATGATTGATACATTGAAAACAATAGACTTCAATTTTGCAATTTTTAGGATTCTGTACCCAAATGGTAAAAACGGGACCCTATACTAAGACTCCGCGTCCGTTCGTCTGTCTGTCTATCTGTCTGTCACCAGGCTGTATTTCATGAACCGTAATAGCAAGACAGTTGAATTTTTTCTGTTGCCGCTGTAACAAACAAATACAAAGAATTAGAAAAAGTGAAAAAATAAGGGGGTCTTCATACAAAAAACGTGTTTTTTTAAACATGAAGAAACTAGCGCCATCTAGTATGATGGTACGGAACCCTTTGTGTGCGGTTCTGACTCGCACTTGGCCCGGTTTTTGTTTGTTAATTTGTAAAAGACCGGCCAAGAGAGAATCGGACTAGCACTCCGAGGGTTCCGTACCACCACACCTCTCCACACAACTACATTTAATGATAATGATACCTATTCACATTACAAACAAAACACATCAACGCGAGCGACAAAAATATCCTTTTATTGTCATTCAGTGCGGAATCCTTAGCGCGAGTACGACTTACACTTGGCCAGTTTTTGTTATTTGTTGTTTTATTCTATTATTAGTACTACCACTACACAAAGTTTCATGATTGTTTGTTTTACCGTTTTTACGTTAGAGCTAAATCAAAAATACTCCTAAAGACCTACAAAAAACTTTTTTTTTCACATTATCTAATTTTTAATATTTGTCCTTAAAGCGACAACAGAAATACATTTTCTAAGAAAATTTTAACTGTCTAACTATTACAGTTCATGAAATACAGCCCGCTGACGGACGGACCAATGGACAGCCACCGGAGGCTTAGTAATAGCAAAGTATATATATTAGTATTACTAACATACAGTATGGACACTCCCTGCCGCTCTCCAGATTGCGACCTCACCCCCTCGTCACCCAGATTGATAGAGATTGTTTACAGTTTGGTTGTCGAACGTATAGGATTGGTGAACGGAACCCTAAAATATATCAAACCGATTTTAATAAAATTTATATGGGACGACTATGAAGGCATAACTATTTTAATATATAACATAAATCATATATATTTTTTTAATTGGTCATCAATTGAAAAAAAATCGGTGATAATACAATAAAAATACACATAAACGAACATATATTCATCACATCACATCAACTCATATGTACGTCCCCACCGATGGGCTCGAGCCTACCCTGAATTAGGGCGATCGGGCCTTAGTCGACCACGCGGGCCCAGTGCGGGTTGGTCGACTTCACACACAAGTTTCGAGATTTTCGAGTACCAATGTGTTTTCGAATTTCGATCTTATATGTACGTTTATCCGACGCTCTTATGGTGAAGTAAAACATCGTGAGGATACATCTTTTTCGAAACTGGTGAAAAATGTTTTTTTTTTAAATCCAATTGTTATCAGCAATCCTTAATTGTTCATGGGAAACAACCTAACTAATACCTATTTATTTTTTATTATTGAGGTAACCCACTCTAATCTTGACTCACCTTTTGTCCAGCAGTGGACGTTTTTCGGCTGATATGATGACCTACGCGTTTATTTACGGGTGTCAATTAAATGGTTAGCATAGTATTGTTATTTCTGTGAGCAGAAAAATATAATCGGTCAGCAGAAATAGCCAATTGGTCCGCAAACATTTCAAAATCAATCAGCAATTTATGTCATTCTGGATGGCTGTAATTATTTTAAACATCCCCGTACTACACTCTTCCTACAGTGTTGAGTGGTCGACGGAGCCCCTTCGGGGCTCCTACTTCTGTGTTCTCATGTTAAACCTAACACTACGACTGTGCGGGGAGGCGAGCTTAGCTCGCCTCCCCGCACAGTCTCCGAACCTAACGGATCCGAGTCGGGGTGCTCCGCAAGTCCGAGCTCGCTTCGCTCGCTCCCGCTTCCATTTAGAACTCCCCGTACCACACTCTTCCTACAGTGTTGAGTTGCTGCTTATAGACATGTTTTTCTGCCGCTCAATCATGAAATCTTGCCGCTCAAGTAGTTATTTTGCGGACTGAATGTTTATTATGCAGTTACATTATATTTATTCCTTTATTTACCAACTCCTTCCCACTCTCAGACAATACACAAAAAAAATGGTATTAACCCACTTACTACGGATTTTGTTATATAATTGCATGTGATTTGTAATCGTTCTACTAGCTTAGAAAAAAATAAATAAAGATATTAAAAAAATAAAATTTCCGGTGTTATAACAGCTGGTAGGCGTATCTGCGTTAATAAGGTGCTCGACTTAGCGGTTCTTTTTTTTTATTCGCAATTGGTAAACCCTTGACAACATCTCACCTGGTGGTAAGTGACAATGTTGCCGAAGATGGAAGCGGCCTTACCAAGATTCCCCAATGCGATGGGGAACTGGCTATCTTATCTTTATGCCGGAACACACCAATGATATCAACATTGATATTTGGCGGCAAGACTTAGATAAGATGGTGGTAGCCAGGCGGGCTTAAAAAATGCCCTACCACCAACCAAACCGAGTCTTACAATTGACCCCGCCGGGAATCGAACCCGCGACCTCCTGTGTAAAGCCAGTGAAATTTGCCTCTGAGCTACGGAGGCGGTTAGAATTGCGTACATGTTAGTACCTCCTCCTTTTTGAAGTCGGTAAAAATCGGTGGCATTAAGACCTTTCATTTTAATTGAACACATTTTTTATAAATTTATATGAAAGTGATGAAAAGTAATAAAAACATGTAAAAATCGAGAATCGGGCGTTCGGTTTCATCGTAACAGCCGCGTTGAAGCTCGCATTGATTTGAACAGACTTACGTTCGATATTATTTAAGCACGTTTCAACCTGCTCGGATTGAGTGCTCTTAGGGCCTTAAGAGGAAACGCGGGCGCTATATTTTACATATAAACGTAGGCTCCTGTTTCCACCCTAAATAATGAAAATAGAGCAAAAATGTTTTTTCCATCAAACCTATATCTACCATGGCCATGTCCCTATCAAAATTTGAGAAAATTGCCCAATTTAAACGTCGTTTTCAGACAACCACCAAAAAAATAATACGAATATTAACAATAAAATTACAACACAGAGGCATAGCTAAGCGTTTTTTTAAATTATTTTTGAAAAAAATATTATTATTGCTCAAGTTTTGGAGGAAGAAATAGGGGACTACGAAATGCTGTTTTTGTCAATTTTAGTGCCTATTATCGGTCTGCATCACAGTTCTCCCTTTCATGCTTTATACGGAGAGGTTTGAGGGAGGGAGACAGCAAAATTTCATTTAAATACCTATTCTTTAGACCGCGTTTCCTCTTAAGAGGGAAGAATAGTACGTGCTCGTCCATACAAAAAGAGAAAACGTTTTTCCACTTCTAAATATTTTCCAATCACCCTGATTTTTTAGTATGTTATTGACACAATGAATTACTAGGTTTATAGCTTTTCCTTTTTTAAAAATTTGCTATAGATTCAGACTTATAGGCAGCTCAAGTAACGTAATTTTTGTGATTAAAACTGTGTCGAATTAAGCCGTTTTTTGAACAAAATCAATGTATTTTTTTTAAAAAAGCGAAACCTATAAACCTAGAATATATTGTGCTGAAACGATCGACATCAAAATCAAAGAGATTTGTTGAGATTTAGTTAGTGAAAACCGTTTTCTCCCGAAATGGGAATTTCGTCCAGAAAAGTACCTATTGTCAGTTGCGAGCTGCAACGCTCTCTATCGCACGATTGGGGGTCGGGGGGAAAGCAAAGCACACGTACAATAGAGATGTCGATGGTGAAGTCGATAGTAGAGATGGGATCCCACCCACGTTATCGATATCTATCTGTTTAAAAAATTCTGGGAGTGGGAAAAGTTAACATTAGTAGGTTTTCAAGAAAAAGATTGACCAGTGATTATGATGATTATGATGATTTTTTTTTCTTCGAAAGCTAGTGCTTCCCATGTAATCCCATATAAATTTTATCAAAATCGGTGTAGTACTTTATTAGAAAATTAACAAAAACCAAAAATAATAATGCAAAATTGTTCGAAGTTGTTCATTTGATATATGACACAGTAAGGTCTGCAAAACTTTTTTTTAAAATTTCCTAATTGGTCCCCCGAAAATACCCTTAATTTTTAAAAATATTTATTGACTACACATCTGTGTTTAGGTGATAGGATTACACCATCCTACCTGATTTCACTTGATATGGTCCAGTAGATTCGGACAGTGATCTGTGATGGCTGTGACAGACGGACAGACAGACAGACAGGCGCACGATTGATCCTATAAGGGTTCCGTTTTTTATGTACGGAACCCATAAAACCTACTTATTATTTAGATGGTCACGTTAGGTATACTCGTATAATTATTATAGTATCACATTAGTAGTTTCGTTCACAATAACTAGCATAATATTTTATCACGCTTTTATTATAAGGTAAGGTGCAGCCAAACGCACTAAAAATTGTATTTAAAAAAAATGCTTCACCTGTATGTTTGTATGTAACCGACTCCTTTGGACTCGATTTTGACCCACTTTAAACGGACACATTTAATTCAAACTTTGTAGACTTATCAAGAATCAGCGACAATATAATAATTTCATAAGTTTGAACTAAAAAATAAATAGAGTTTAAAAAAACTAAAAAACACGCTTTTAAAGTACATCAGACTGAAAAGTAAAAAATAATTCTTAATATAAGTTGAAAATAATAATTAACAAAAAATACTAGTCTTCTTAGGTCTTCGACCAATGTGTGTTGCCAGTGATGACGTACGGAACTGAGACATGGTCGCTTACTATGGGCCTCATAAGAAGGCTCAAGGTCAACCAAAGGGCAATGGAGCGTGCTATGCTCGGAATTTCTCTGCGTGATCGAATCAGAAACGAGGAGATCCGTAAGAGCACCAAAGTAACCGACATAGCTCTCAGAATTGCTAAACTTAAGTGGCAGCGGGCGGGGCACATTGCTCGTAGAACAGATGGCCGTTGGGGCAGTAAAGTTCTCGAGTGGCGACCACGCACCGGAAAGCGTAGTGTAGGCAGGCCTCCCACTCGGTGGACCGATGACCTGGTGAAGGTCGCGGGAAGCCGCTGGATGCGGGCAGCGCAGAACCGGTCGTCGTAGAGATCCTTGGGGGAGGCCTATGTCCAGCAGTGGACTTCCTTCGGCTGATATGATGACTAGTCTTATTTGGAAAAAAGTATGGGTTGCTCGATAGACGAAAAATATGGCACAGAGCGCCCCACGCTTTTTCACAATAATCTAGTATTATTTTAGTAATTCTAGTTATATTTTTCGTTAATTAATATTTTCAACTTATATTAAGAATTATTTTTTACTTTTTAGTCTGATGTACTTTTGAAGCGTGTTTTTTAGTTTTTTTAAACTTTATTTATTTTAGATACACTGCAAATACCTAAATAACCTTACAATACAAAATTTCAGTCATTTAGGGCGCATATCGTCAACAAGCCGATTTATCAAAAATCAATTTAGTTTATACTCCTTGCTAATTACTATTATCTACATAACAAAATACTCACTTGAAATTATCACTATTACCTACTGCTATTAACTTCAATTTCTCTGTATCGGAGTGTTGGGGACTCCACAACAATCACTATCCGTAGGTACGTAAGAAAACATTCCGCCTTTCGTCGCACTTTTCGCCAACTGGCAGCGTCCGTCGATGTGTGCGTGAGGCTCTTTGTATGTGCTGTGCGCGATGCCCGGGGGCATGAGCGCACGAGCGATAGCAAATGTTTTCCCAAATACCTATTTCGTTAGGATCGCGAAGCTATTCTTCCCTCTTAATATGTCATATACTTTGATGCTCGCAGGCAAATCAAAACCAAAGTACTTCCCGTTAACCTGGTAAAAAGCAATTAAGGAAAAAAATCGGACAACTGTAAATTTCTTGAAATATTACTTTTTTTTTGCGAGTATACCGTGATGTATATACAGGTAGAGTACTGAAGACGAAAGGTAGGACTTTGAAAAATCATCAGAGAGCTCCGTTGCTGATGGAATCGTAGCTCAGGACTTTAATCAGTAATTTAATTCATTATCGAAAGAGCTTATGCAATCGACATCAATTAATGTATGGATCTTCCAAAATTCATCCCTAATCAGCAATTGATACAGTACTAAAATTCACACCTTAGTCCCTTACTTGGTAACAGTACTAAAGTTCACACCTTAAAGCCATATAGTTTCGTAATAATAAACCAGCTCTATAGTCAACGTAGCTCTTTCGTAATTTTTCTGTCCCAACATTCGAATTCGGAACTCTACCTGTTGGACTACACGGGTTTCCTATACAATCAGTCTAGATTTTCCATCATCAGAATAAACATCGACAAGGAGAATACCTCAAAAATCAAAATTTCGAAAATACTTGGTATTTAACTCGTGTAAAAATTTACTTGCAACAAATCAAGTGAGGTATTTTTTTTTTTGCGAAAGCATACGTGACGTCACATGGACCACGTCTGTCCTTCGCGAATTCGCTTTAACTAGCACATTTATGAAATAATACTGTAGAAGGGTCTCAAGTTACGTAAGTCATCCAAGCCGAAAGTAATTGTGAAATAATCTATTTTCATCAATAGGTTCCAAATGCGTCATCAACTTTATAAGTAAACCTAATATTTTCCTACATCTATAAGATATCAAGTTGAAGGAAGCTTGGCTTAATGATACAAAGATAGCGATTGAGTGTTTAAAATACTTTAAGCGTTATGAGTTATGACATTAACTAAGCTAGACTAAGATTCTATTAGTAATAACGACAACAAATGGAATCATGTAAGAATAAATAACTATTTCAAACGTTACTGTGTTTGACTCAAGTATCCCCTGATATTCATTCAGTTGGAGAAAAACTAGAGTAATCGCCGTTTGCTTGTCACTTAACACCTCGATTGAAATTTCGCCTACATCGGTAGGAACAGACATTAATTTATGCGTAAGCCACCTATAAATTAATCGGAATTGATAATAGAAAATCATGTCTTCGAGTTTTCCTGCCGTGACGACTTGTGGAAAATAACTTTTCAGTTTGTAGCGAGTTGACTCGGTTTTAGAATAAGCCTTGAAAATGAATTCCACGATTGCTGTTGTGATACTCGTGACTGTGATTGTCGGGCCTGTGACATCACGGTTCTTCGTCGGAGGTCCAGTAACTCGAAAAACCTGCCTGTCGTTAGGACTAAGTGTAAGTAAATTTGTAGACCCTTTTGAGGCGTGCAATTTACCCTTAACAAATTGGAGTAACGAGTATCGTTACTTTTCAGTGTTTCAGGTCAAAACTTCCTTGTTGCTCAAATAGCTACGGTGGACACACTATGGGATCAGTGACGTGCTTTAAATTTGGAAAGGGGAGGTGTCAGACCAATGAAAGCATTCCAAACTTTGACGAGTATATAAGGTTAGCTAGGAATCTGAACAGCACAAATTTTGAAGAACTGAAGAGAACATACTGGGCTTCTATTTCGGGTCTCTGTACAACAAAGCCGAACTTAAAAGACGTACATTCATCCAAAACACACGTTGTCTATTGTCTGTATTTTTTGGTTGTACACGTTGATAGTTAGTCTGAAGTGTGTCAATTATAGCAATAAATGTAAGCTTCCTGTATTGTGCTCAACACTAGTAAGATTATTATAAATTTTGAATCTATGTTTGCTTTAGCTATGGAATATTATGGTGTAATCACATAAATGATTTTGTAAAAATTAGCATCATT
Organism: Coleophora flavipennella; assembly: GCA_947284805.1. NCBI lineage: Eukaryota > Metazoa > Arthropoda > Insecta > Lepidoptera > Coleophoridae > Coleophora > Coleophora flavipennella. The sequence continues at coordinate 6,450,933 of OX369253.1, forward strand.
ATTATGCATTTTCGCATTATTAGTGATACATAAAGGTTTTTTGATCGTTTCCATAGCGTGCGCATCAAAATATTCTCTGATTAAGCTAAGGTAAATTCCTAAAGCTAACCTGTCCTTGCATCATAGGAATTATAGAGAACTAAAAAAAGGCATTTAAGAATAATTGTTTCTTTGGATCTGCCAGTCCTAATACTGTCAAGGCGTTGAAGAAGTTGGCACTTGATATTATCCATTGGGACCCTTGGCAATGACAGTGACTCATTATCACTAGTACTCGTTTTAATGATTCAAAAGCTGACAATCACTGACAATATATTGTCCTATAGGACATCCATTTTTTGTCTTCTGCGCACGTGAATGCTTCAAAAAAGAGTACTGCATCTCAACTACTTCTTACTGTAGTAATAGTGGTTTACATAGAGAAAATCAAAAAAAGCAAAAACTAGCCTTGACTAAGACGTTTATTATATTTAATATATGCCGCACAATTTGTGCAAGAATATAGCCACATGGTAATAAGAAGCCATTATCATTTCAAATGAGCATATATCAACGTTTATTGCTTTAGCGATGCGTTTTTTATTTTTAGTTGTGCAGAGGACCGAGCTCTATAAATATAGGTCTCGTCTGCAATAGCGTAAGGTGACCACAAATTATAGCTTTTTTTTTCAGAACACACATTGGTAATTAAAAAATTAAAATGTTACAGAAGTTTTAACTACAGGGTTACTGAGACAATGATATAAATTTTTAAAATCAGTAGGATCAATTTTTTTTATTTTTTATCCTCTTTCTCCAGCCCTCGGCATCGAAAGTGGCAGAACTTTCAAAAAAATACAAAATCAAGTGTAAAAGATGCATTATATTTCACAAAACTTTTGAACACAAATAGTTTTTGTGCTTTAAAATGTCCGATAATCTGCAATGTTTTGGGCACATTACAGTCAATTTTTTGTCGTCGAAAAAACTTTAGCGCTCCGCCAATATATAAAGACCCACATTTGGTCTAGACTTTTAGTGTTCATGAGCTTACTTTTGATAAAAGTTAGTTTTATAGTGCTCACTTCGATCTCATTTATCTACGTAAGTATTTTTTTGTTTTTACCGTAATTTTGTGCCTTTAAAGTTTCAATATTTTAGTTTTGCGCCTTTAAGACAATACATTCGTGATTTTTGATTGACAGATAACAACTATAAAATGGGCAGCGCAAGACTGTTATTGTGCCTTCTAGTCTGTGCACTAATTTTGATATTAGTCCAAGGAAGACAATCGGGTTTGGTAGGTTGAAATATGAATCTCATTTGCAGTAATATTGTCACAGGATTTCACTTACATGAGTTACAATGTGAACCCCAAGATCTGATGATTAGACTTAGAAAAACAAATTTTTCATTAAAATTTATTCTTTTTCAAGTCCAAATAAATCTAGTTCAATCCATTGAAGTTTATAATAAGCTTCAAATTTTAAATCGAAAAAATACTCAAAGAAAATTTTATAATTTCTCACTCATCTTCGACGTAAATCCTGTAATGTCGATTTTATAACTCAAAATTTTTTTTTTCTAGTACGGTTTTGAGACACAGTGGAGAAAGACAGGTTTAAATAATGGTCTCAGTAAAACCTCGTCGCCGGGGAGTAATTCATCGGAAAATTATGACGAAAATAAGAAAGACCCTTTTTTTTAAATTGTTTAAAAATTTTTACTTGATTCAAGAATTTCATTTTGAAGGCCAAGAAATTATTCTTGATGTGAGAAAATTTTTCTTGCGTCAAGAATTTATTCTCTTGACTCAAGAACTAACTTTTATAATTTTTATATTAACTTCATATTTTATTATTATTTAAGTATAGCATATGGTTATATAAGTCTATCGCCAATGTATAAATATGTACTATACTGTGGCCTTGTGAATGGCAATTGCTGTTGGGCCTATGTAAAAATAAATAAATAAATAAATAAATAAGAACATCATTTTCTTCAAAATGGTATTCTTGGTTCAAGATTTCGGCTGCCCAATTTTAAAACAAAGTAAGGGACAAAAATTGAATTTCAATTTAATCATGTTCATTAGAACGAATTCGACTTCATTAGAACGAAAAATGCTAAAAAATCGTCTTTGAAAAATTTGTTCCTTACTGTGCTTTGAAATTGGGCAGCCGATTTTCTTCCTTGAATCAAGGAAAATTTTTTATCAGTGTGATGAAATTTTTCATATTTAATAACAACTAGTGTCGATAAGTAGCATTTAAATTAAGTATTGCAATGAATTCCATTAGTTTTAAATTTAAGCACTCTGTAGTGAGAACATATTATCTAAATTAATAGTAAATTCCCTGGATACTTATTTTTACTATATTTGAATAAATGTATCGTTGTTTATAATATGTCGGTTAATTTAAAAATAAAAAATATACTTAACAAATTACTAGGCTATAATACTCATGTAATTGTTAAAAATAGAATAATAGTCAGTTTTCTTTAATTCGAATGTCCCATCTGCGCGGGATATGTTCCACATGTGCCGTATATGTTCCACATGCGCAATGCATGCAATATACGTAAAATAATTAAATAAGATAATTAATTAACAACTTTATCAATGAGATTGTCCTCAATACACTTTGTTTTATTACTAATAGTATAGTGCCCTAATGATGCGTATTACTAATGCAAAAATGACCCAAGTCAGTAGAGAACACTTTAAATTAGTTACGACGTTATCAACGGATCGCATTAAGTTCTACAACAATGTTGACATTGGTTCTAGCCTCACCATGTAGACATTAATAGTAAAAGAGTCTGGTAAATGTTTTTGGAATGAGCTAATTCCTGCATGAAGCCCAGTCACGAGCCATTGTACGCAATACAAAATTTTATCTAGTTTTTACCATAATTACTAGCTACGTTATAATTTAACAAATTATAAAGTACAATTCTAGTCAGCAATTATTATTATTTAATAGATTTAGATATTTTTTCCAAAGGTCCTGTACTGAACATCCTGTCCATAAAATGCTTCAGATCTAGATGTCGTTCAATTTTTTCTAAATCCTTCACATAATTATTGTAGTCTCTTTGAAAATCTTCATCATCTTTTAATTCCTCTATATGCCGTGAATCTTCAAAGCGAAACATCTTGTCCGGAGTAACACAAGAACTGCTTACCAGGTAATCACAGTATCGTTTCATCACTAGAGAACTTCTGTTTCCAAATTTTTTGTGACAACATGGTTCTGACGACAGTCCACACTGAAAATATAAACATGCTCATTAAGTACAAGTGATTAAAATAAGACGATAGTTATTACTTAAATACTCGCTTTAGCCGGTTCCATAGCTAAGAGGTTGGAACCGAACCCTTATAAGCTCAGTGAGCTGCGAAACAGTGTAAAAAAAATACTCACTTTGCTCCACTCGGGAAGACATTCCACTGGCTTTTCTGTTGGTTCGGTCACTATCATGGTCATGTGTCACCCTCTAAAATGAATATAGCTGACTCTGAGGCCATCTGTTGTCATTATTTTACATGATAACCTAAGTGAACAGTACTGACAATTGTTACATCAGCAACGGAAACATCATCGCATTACCGATAAGATATCAGCATCCTGTTTTGAAAAAAAATGCTACTGGGTTTTTCACAACAACAAGGGAACAAACAAGTCGTACGTCATACGAGGGTATATATGACTGGTCTTCATAGGGGACATCAGTGTTCTATTAGCATCTGTGATGAACTGGTCTACACTGTAAAAGTTCGCTGCAAAATTTTAAAATGGCCTGTTTAATCCTTTTGTTCATTTCGATGGTTGCAATGGTGATAGCTGAAACAGAGTCTAAGGAGTGTCTTCCTGTTAATCACTACGTAAGTTGAATTTGCGTGCTGTTCTCAAAAGTTCAGTTATGTTCTTTTATTAAAGTAATTAATTGTAGATTATTTTTTTTTTTCAGTGTAGAAACCTCAACGATTGTTGCCCCGTTGAAAAACTAGTGGATGGAAGAAAGACTACTGTTGAGGGAATCTGTGACATTTTAGACAGTGATAGGTGCCGAGCAATCGATGAGGTTCCAGTATTGAGGAAAATGATGGAAACGAATAAGAAACTCTTGAAAAATCACCCTACTTTTGATCATCCTTCGTTGGCCCGAAAATGAACATCAGAATTATAATTTCTTTATTATTAAGAGTAAATATTGTATATAAGTGTCAATAAATTATTTATGGTTTTTGTAAATACAGCTTAATTATTTTAGATTAAATTAAACCTAGATCCCCATATTTTTCATCTTAGAACAGACAAATTATCCGATTTTTTAAAAAAATCAACGATCATCATCACGAAATGGCGTCTACGATCAGCTTGATCACTAAATGGCGGCGATATATAGTCCGCTTACTTAGTAAGAGATTAAGTGACCGCCATTTGTAATCAAGCTTATCATAGACGCTATTATATAATGACAAACATTTACTTGCTCATCAAAATAATTGTTTCTGAAATATTATCTATTATTAGTAATAACATCGAGGAAGTATATATATATTTTAATATATATATTTATATATAAACTCCTCCTATCGAGTACTAATATATAAAACTATTAGAAATAAAATTTTTTTCACATTAATATTTAGTGTCTAATATTACAACAATTCTAAATTTTAACTATGACAACATATGAAATGAGGGAAATAAACAATACGAGAGTATATCGAATAATTTTTATTACACTTATCTATTTACATTATCTCATTGTTTTAGACTAAGTTGGACATTTTTGTAACAAAAAGTCATCTTAATTTTACTAGCAACTATCAGTCATAATAAATTATTATATTAAATAACATTCTTTTTAAGATTAGCCCTTAGTTCTTCCTTTGAAATAAATTCACTGATTTCATCATCATTAAACTTAACTATCTCTTCCACCTTAATCCTTTCCGACCTATTAACATAACTATCAGTCACCTTTATAAATTCTTTAACCTCAATTTTACTCGTGATTCCCCGATAACGCGAGTACACATCCTCGATATCAAAATACACATTCGGCGGCAAAATAGTCACCAAATCACCATTGAACTTTTTCGTCTTTACAATGTACTCGATGTACTCAGGCAAGGTCGGATACTTTCCAGAATCTTTAACGCACTTGATAAACAGGTTGTACAGAGACAGAATTCTCCCGTTCGAATTTATACATTATCTCCATCAGCTTGAAGCAGAACAATAATATTTACGTGGTTTCATCATCATACGAATGACCCATCTCCGGGAATTCCGTACTAAATAATTGATAACGGGTCACGGGTTACCGAGAAGCACTTGTTCAGAAATGAAGACTCCATGGCATATTGCGTTTGACCAGGCCGATTGGTCGATTATATGGTTTTTACAATTTCACAGTATCAATAAGCAAAATTGAAGCGTGGTAAGTTCTTTGAATGAAGTTATGATTTGTGATGATCTATTGATATGTAAAGTTAAGTATGTAATTTTCTAGTTTATGTTTTATCGTGATTAGACCTAGTACTATAAAAAGTTAAGTTTACTTTTTAAGTTAAAATGAGAGCCACCTGGACTGTTCAAAAGTTATTTTTCTATTCTTTGTAGCTGTAAGATTAGTTTTAATTAGAAAACTTAGGATTTAAGCTTTATTTTTTAAATAAATCTTGTTAATAACTTTTTTCATCATTAATTTATTACAAAAGTAAACACTGCGACTTTAAATGCTATTTTGTTACTTTTATGCTTCTTTAGTTGGTATTAGAAATGCATTTAGAAATTAATAATGAACAATGTAGTTTTGTCGAAACGATAATTAGCATAGTAATTAATTTATCTAAATCCGTCCTGAAATGAATAAAGTTTTTATTGGACTACAATCGTAAACAAACCGATATTAGTTGAAAAAGCTATGTAAACTTCGTTATAAAACGTTATCGCTTCGACCTTCGATCTTCTCAGTGACAGACTGTGACTAATTGGATTGTTAATAATGTATTTAAATAGTTCACATTTAGTAAAGTAATCAGTCATACAGTTTCACTTACATCGGACCTACGTCGCATTTCTAGACCATGGCTCTGTTTCATGACTTGTCAACTGACGATCCCGAGGATGGAAACATCTTTCACTGTCTCTGTCGTGACGGAACCGCCGAGAGCTTGCGGTCATTCAAGATGCTCATCAGCGACGTAAACAGTTACTTGTTGCAAGAGTTTGACTCTTCTGGACAACAATGTGTTCATATTGCAGCCAGCCAAAGCACAGCTGAGGGTCGATTAATCTTCAAATTTCTAATTCGCTGGGGTGCTGACATCAACATCCAGGACAAGATTCGTGGTGACACTCCGCTTCACATAGCGGCTCGCACAAGGAACTCCGTGCTAGTCGACTGGATCTGCCAGCAACCTACCGCAAAAATAGACGAACGCAACTTTGAAATGAAGACTCCATGGCATATTGCGTTTGACCAGGCCGATTGGTCGATTATATGGCTTTTACGATTTTACAGTACCAATAAGCAAAATTGAAGCGTGGTAAGTTCTTTGGATAAAGTTATGATTTGTGATGATCTATTGATATGTAAAGTTAAGTATGTAATTTTTTGTCATACTCGCTCCAAAAGTTCAACTTTTTAGCGCTGGGTGGCGGCCGTAAAGCGACTTTTTTCTAGAGACTCTACCATATCGTCTTTTTTTCACGGCCTAGGCCGTGAAGTTTACCCCCTCCCTTTTTTTACGGACTGTTTACGAGTACACCCGTACCGAAATAAGAAAGATTGTACAAAAAAAAGTCACACTCTAGTGTACCGACCGATGATTTTGAGTAATTTTTAAACTTAGTTACTATTGAGTGGCGCTCATGATTTTTCAGCTGGCAGTTTGTTACGAAGCGGACCTAAATATTTCACTGTTTGCCACTTATCCATCAAAAGTTGACTTTCGGAGCGATAATGACAAAAAATATTGTATGTCATGTGGCCGTTCAGTGGCGATTTTGACAGCGACTATTTTTCGATATTCGCTTTAACGCTTGTGACACGAATATTCGAAAATGGGGGTAAATTTCCGTCCTCGGCTACGCCTCGGACGTTAAAAATATGCCCGTTTTTCGAGCATTCCCACCACAAACATTAAGCTCATATCGAAACTCGTCGCTGTCGAAAACCGCCACTTCACGGCCTTATGACATAAATATCTATTCGTTACTTTTATGCTTCTTTAGTTGGTATTAGAAATGCATTTAGAAATTAATAATGAACAATGTAGTTTTGTCGAAACGATAATTAGCATGGTAATTACTTTATCTAAATCAAAAGGTTGGCAATAGCCTAATCGGCACGGTGCCTGCATTCGAAAGAGTAGGGCCGTGGTTCGATCCCGGCACGCAACAATAATTATTATTTTCATATTAATATTCATGTGCGTTACGTTGCCAGCCTCTGTACCGATCGGGTTTTCTGTGGTTTTCCCATATGGTATGGAGGTAAAATTTAATTATAAAAATATCTCCATACTGTTTAAGATCGTAATGCGAATGCAGGTACTGATTATAATGCGTAAGTCGTCCACAGACGTAGCACCATGTGTGTCAAATTTGAAAGCATTGCCATGCAGGGGGGTGGGGAGGAAAGTAGTTGAATGCATAATGGTGTGATAAATGGTGTATATAAAATGAGAGGTAAAAATTTGAAAGTAGAAACAAAAGGTGTGTAAAAACTCCCCTACCCTCCCTTGTAAAACACTCTAAAGTGATACAAGTAAAAGACCATCATATCATATCATATCATACTTTATCTAAATCCATCCTAAAATGAATAAAGTTTTTATTGGACTACAATCGTAAACAAACCGATATTAGTTAAAAAGCTATGTAAACTTCTTTATAAAACAATAGAATGGACTTTCTACGATTGAAAATGTCATTGATATATGAAAGTAATCAGTGAACTTGTCGATAAGATATTGAATCATGAATCGATTAATTTTTTTTCAAGTTGTACGTTTATTAGTTGTGAAGAGGGGGTATATATAATATTAATATAATTTACTAATAAGAAAAATAGATGAATGTTTTATGCATCTATACAAAGACAAATAATTTCCTTTAATGGTATTTAATAATTTTCGCAATTTCCAAATTCTATTAAAAATTAGAAAAGCTATTAGAATTCTACATAATTTAAGGAATCAAGTTTTCTTAAGTCATTATCTAGCCACGATGAAATCTTTTCTTACATTCACTTAAAGGAACATGTAACACCTCTCCTCCCCCCCCCCCCCCCCTCTTGACTTACGCACCCGTAATACAGTTTGTGTAATGTCTTTTAATTTATTTAATTATTGAAGCCAAAATTCTTGAGTATGAAATTGTCCTGCTTAATCTCTTGCTACGTGATATATTGTCACTTATCACAATGATTATAAGCTTTGTCTTCTTTCAACTGGTTGTAACCACACTATCATTTCTTATCGATAATTACATTTTATATTCAAACAAACTAATATGATTAAATGTTTCCATGTTTCACAGTACTTGTACAAAAGTTATGAATTTACACACACAATCTACCTTGAGCCGTTGTAATTCATTTGGCGCCACACTGTCTGACAGGCTGTACCGAACTCTACCGTCTTAATAAATAATTTTTTCCTATCTGCAGATCTTTTTAATATCGAATTTACCAACAACGTGCATTGATAATGATTCAAACCTCCTATGAATGAAAACAAAGTCGATTAGTACCAAGAGACATCGCTTCAACGACCAGGAAACTTTTGGTTTTACTATTGAACGGTAGAATGCAGACTGACCCGGTGAAAACTATTTCATCAAAGCTGACTAATAGAACCTAAAAGGTTCCGCCCCTAAAATAGATGAAGTAATCTAGTTATTAATTTGTATGATATGTTGACGTTACTTGTTACGTGATTAAATATTCTGAGGTCATGCACTATCAACTAGCCTAGCTGAGCATTAGAAACAGAATAAATTTACCTTCTATAATCTACGCATAGACATCTTGCCGGTAAAGATGAGCGTAGTTGACAGGGTAGGTTACTGCTTTACCAAAGCCAATTTATGTATACTAACAAATAAATAACAAATAAATTACCTATGTTCTTAAAACTCATGACAGAAAAATAGACTTAGGTGGAAAAGTCGTGAAATTAAATTAATTAATTATCATGCATGAGTAAAGCTGAAATTAAAGAGGCGTAAGTGATACGTGAATTCCTATTCTTTGTCTATTAAACTGTCGAAAAAAATTTTCGCATGTTGTTAGGTCGTAAAAAGTTTACGAATTTAGGTATTGCTACAAGTATTTAAAAAGCCTGTTTATTTGTTCTAGAATTCATTCTACCACTGGATATAGAAGTTAACGGTAACTGAAAATGAAGATAATTGCATTCCTGATTGCGCTAACTGCTTTGGCGGAAGCAATTATACAGCCGCCGACTACTCAGCTACCGACCGCCCCGCTACCGACTACCCGGAAACCGACTACCCCAAGAGAAGTGGTCCGTCGTTTCTTGAGATTTGGATGAAGATAGACATCTTCTCAGTCGTTTAAGCAGGAAAGATATGGCATTAGTTGAAGATTATGTTTGTCATTGCGAATTGCACGTAAACTGCACTATTTTGATCTCTAATTGTAATAAGTAATAAGTATATTTTTTAAGGAATGACCGCTCTGATGCATAAAAAAATCTAATTTCAATAATCTCAATTATGCTAAACGATAATTGTAATAAGGTTTGGAATAACGTTTTATAAATTTATAAATTGTTGTTACTAAAATAAAATCCGTAGAAAAGTGGACTATGAGATGTAAGGAATTTTACGCTTTTTTTGGTACTACTATCAAGGCTCCGATAGCAAAGGAGCCTATCTTCAGAATAATTCACTACAGCCAAGCCCAAAGGCGACGGTGCCTCAGCTTGAAAAAAAAAGGTATGTGTCTTACATTGACATATTTTAGAAAATTCAACTTAAATATTTAATAAGACATCTAAGTAAAACAACATTTTTTAGAACATTGCATTTATTTTAATGCTTTGAAATCTAAAGATTACAAAAAATAATGCCTTAATTACAATCAATTTAAATGGAAGCTAATTTTTAAAAACGTACAAAATAAACTCCTGCGTCTTTTGCCTCAGACGCTCTTCGGATCGTTCCAAATCATTCACTGTCTCCTTCATAGATTCCAACTCTTCAAGATCAATTTCTTCATTTTTTTCTAGTTTGGTGTAAACAAACCACAGTTTCTTTTGAATCCCAATCAATTTCATTTTGTGCGAAACAACTTTCGCTAGCCATCTTGTCTCTTTTGTTTGGCGAATAAGAAGGTTGTCTACTCCGTTACGTATTAAAGAGCCTGGTTCATTTTCCATTTGAAACGGATTTCCCAATCTGATTAAACGGTTAAATCTTTCGTAGAAAGCATTCAATTTCTCTATGGAATCCCCCATACGTTTTACTGTTGGATCGTTTGGGTCCAGGAACAATTGGCTGGTGTCAACGTTCTGAGAGACAAAAAGCTTAGACAAGGTCTTACGCTGGTCATCCATTGGCCCTCTGATACCTGGTACAGACAAGTAGACTTGCAGAGGGTGGCAATCGTTGTTCAATCCAAGATCTGGCTGCTGATAATTCCCGTCATCTTCAGTCAGCGCTGCACCAATTCCTAGAAAAAACAGACAATGAATACATAAATGGTAGAAAATAGAACGTACGCACTAGGGTGTGCCAAAAAAATATTTTAATTTTTTTTTCCTTAGATACCATGTAAATATCATCCGAAATGACGAAAAAAAAATTCTGGTAACGTATGAGCTCTTAATATTAATATTAACAAGTGACGATTCATAATTTTTGATTTCCCATTTAAATAACACAGGAATTTTTTTCTTATTTTGTTTGGATTTTTAATGCATTTAAACGAATAATCCTCCAGTAAAAACAAATACTTATTTTTGTAGGGAATTTAACGATCTACAAAAAAGGTTTGAAATGATTTTTTGCTAAGTCAATTCCTTTAAAAGTTATTCGAGGTTAAAGTCCAACCTTAAATCGTAAACTATAATTTTTACATTTTTCATGTATTTGATAAAAATAATGGCTCAAAAACATAAAATATCTTATTTTTGATGACTTTTGTTGTTTTTACTCGATAAATTCATAAAAAAAACTTTTTCGAGAAAACTTTAAAAAACCGTAAAGACTGATAAAAATCGGCAGTTTCGGTGACAAAACTTTTTTGGAACTAAACCAAGCATGATTTTCATGTATTTCGATCCGCTGAGTATGAATCTAGAGTTTATTTAGACCCTAAGCGATTTAAAATTTAAGTAAATTCCAAAAAACTCCTGAAAATAGATGAAAATTGCGATTTTGAATATGAATGACTTTTTTAAAATTTTTTTCATTTCCACAACCGCAATTTTCACCTATTTTCAGGGGTTTTTTGGAATTTACTCAAATTCTAAATCGATTAGAGTCTAAATAAATTATAGATTTTCAGCGGATTGAAATACATGGAAATCATGCTTGGTTTAGTACCAATAAATTCTTATGTCACCAAAACTGCCGATTTTCATCATTTTTTACGGTTTTCTAAAGTTTTCTCGAAATTTTGAGGGTGTATGGATCAAACTGACCTCGGATTCAGATCCAGTGGCTCATAATACACTGTAAAAAATTTTGGTGTAAAGTTGGACCCGGCGACTTTTACACCACCGTGTAAGTGTGAAATTTCGGTGTAAAATTTCCTTCGTGTGAAATTTTCATTCGTGTAAATTTAACTACACTGTGTAATTTACTGTTTTACACCTTTCCGTGTTATTATTTATAATTTTACAAATAAAATAACTAATATTGGCTTCTAATCTATAAAAATCTACTCATAATCAATTACTTTCAAGATTTTGATAATTAGGGTGCATTCTAAAATGCGCTATACAGTGTAGCTGTAGCTGCAGCTGCAGTTGTAGCAGTCGTTTTAAGTAGAAATTTATTATTATGAGCAAAATTGGTAGATTAGTTTAGAAATGAGAGCCATTTGAATTTTTTGAAAATAGCGAAAATTGCATTTTCTATTATTTTATTCCTAAATAACTTTTGATTGAGAATAGATAGCTTATTTCTGAAAGATTCATCTTGAAGCTGCTGAAATTTTTTTCAATTCGACATATAAAACATTGACTGAAAGACGATTATTAGAGATTTGATTGAGATTAAAAATTATATTTTAATCAGTTTTCAGTGAACAGGTAGTATTAACACAAAGTGATCAAATATTGATTATTATTTTCACTTTTTCGCAAAAGATTTAAGTAATTATTGTATTGTATAATTTTTTAACAATTTATAATGTTGAAATCTATCTTCTAGTTCGAATGAGTCGAATATGGGATTTTTTTTACTGCAGCAGTAGCAGCATCTGCGTGCAAATTTTAAAAATTTAAAATTTTTAATGCAACAAAAATAATTCAAATTTTCAATAATTATCATTAACATTGAACTGTTAATATTATCAATTAATAGAATTATCGCATATAAAAATTTTGTATCGATAATTGTTATTAATATAATTTACTAATGTTACTATAATATTGTTGCTAATGTAATTATATAATTACACGTTGACATTTGAAAATTAATACAAATTAAACCCTATTGTTATTATAATTATTTTCGATAGTCGAAAATTAATAAGAATTAAATCCTATGGTTATAATAATTTTCTTCGACGTTTGAAAATTAATAGCAGCGTTTTACCTACCAATAAAACGCTTATTAACTACTTACCTAATTCGAAAGCCTATAAATTGAGAATAGCAACACTGTTTTCTGAACTGTGGCGGAAACGACACTACACTTGACCGGAAATGCTTAAGATTCCACCTCTGATATTTTCTAGTTCTCTTACTTCCCACCAGGTGGCGATATTCGCCTTATGGCAGACGGTCAGTGTCTGTCTCATTGCATTCGAAATTATTCCAGGCAGGATTGAAGTTAGGCTTTCGAATTAGGTAAGTAGTTAATAAGCGTTTTATTGGTAGGTAAAACGCTGCTATTAACTCACTGTACCGTCATTCGAAAGCCTATAAATTGAGACGTGTTTGTTATCGCCTGGTGGAGAAGTTATGATGAAAAGTCAATGTTATTGACAGCCAATGTGATCAAGAGATTAAACATTTTTAACTAGTGCTTACTTGTAGTGGTATCTACATGTAGCGTTTTAGGGTTCTGTAGTCAATAAGGAACCCTAATAGTTTTTATATAGTACCTACGATTAGAATTATGCAAATAATACTGAAACGTAATGTACTAAAAGTATTCAAGTAAACAAGGCTATAACAGCTGTAGTAGCTAGCTGGTTAAGCCTAGTTATGTAATTCAGGTAGGTACCTGTACCTCCCTTATTATGTGAGTGCAGTAGTTAAAATAAAATAGTATATAAGGAGAACAGGAGCTATATTTTATTAAATTTTTGTAAGAAACAAATTATGCTTATTCTAGGTATTTATGATAAAATTAAAATGACATTCTTGATTTAATAGTGAAACGAAACTTGGTTAATGATCACAAATCACTGGTATAATCAGTTCACTGGTGCAAAAGTAGCCGATACCCCAGTTTGGGTCTGTGTCGGGCTCGGACGAATTTCCCGGCAATAGAACTGCTTGAAGGTTCTTTCGGTCCTCCAGTTTCCTCTGGCCAGGATGTCTTCAATTGGAAAGTTTAGGGTCCAATGTTTCGAGGCTACCGCGGGACGAATGCTCCCCGGGGTGGCCCTGATGCCGGCTTCAAGGAGAAGTTTCTGTACCCAACGTGATATTACCGTACGAGACGCGGCTTTTGGTGCTCCACATGCTGTAAGAAATAAATTGGAACTGTCACAAAGTGTTCGTCTTGATGACGATAGTTTTATCACTTGTTTGACCCAGTAGACTGGATCGAGTTTAGTCTGATTTTTGTTACAAATAAGACGCCACCCTGATTGTCTGGTGTCTGAGTTATCGGTCTTTGAACCGAACTTAGGCCAGAAAACAACATAGTCATCCGACACTTCATAATGGCTGTCATCGATTGCAAGTAATGTTAAGTCATGCACTCTGCGACCGGAGCAGAGGAGCAAGATAGAGGCTGCCCGTTTAGAGCATTGGAATAAATTACTCGTATCACAGTCGCTATTCAGGAGCCATGAGACTAGCACATCAACGTCCCAAATTGGTGGTTTAGAAATTACTCTTGGGTTTTGCAGGGATATTGATTTCAGCACTTTTTTGACCAGGACGTGATTACTTAGGCGGTCAGAACTTTCGGGGTTACAAAGAGTTGAGATTGCTGACTTATACACTAAAATTGTACGATATGCTAGTTTATATTTTAAGTGCAGGTCGATCAAGAATCTAGCAAACTGCGAACCAGTGGGGTTGTTAGATGACGTAGCATTATGACCAAAACACCACTCTAGCCATTTATGCCATGCGTTTTTGTAGGTTCTTAGAGAGGAATCACGCCAACCTGATTTTAGGAGCTCCTTTTGTTGCGGTGTCCAATCTCTTAGGCTCGCACTCCACCCCCACATCTCCATATCTGCAGGGACATCTCGTGGACTTTCGGTGGTGGGCGACCCGTTGTTGTGTCCACTAGGACTTGGTGAAGGCGGTGAATTGTGAATGGCGGTGACACGGCTCTGTTCTTGATGTCCGGCCTCCAGAACACTTTCTCCCAGATCGGAGCCACAATTAGGTAGATCCCTTTGGCCGTATTTAGGTGAGTTAGGACTTTGGGTATCAGAAATGGAGGTGGGAATATCCACGCTAGGGAAAAATTCCAGTCCTGGCTGAATGCATCGTGGAAGTACGCATTTTTGTCTGTGCAGTCTAGACTGGCGTAGCGAGGAACTACATGTGCCGTCTTGGAAGCCATCAGGTCTATGCAGGGAGTTCCCCATTTGTTGAAGATAATAGACGTTATTTGTGGGAGTAGGTGCCACTCGGGCGGGGCTTGAAGCCGGGATAACCGGTCCGCTTCGCTGTTGAATTTCCCAGGTAAGTGATAGGCTACGAGATTGATACGGGCTCTGTCCAGAATCGTGAATATTTCCCTCGTCGTATGCATAAGACTGGATGATTTTGACCCGCCTTCCTTCTTGAGGTACGACACGACAGTTTTGTTGTCGCTCTGAAGCATCACCGAGCGGTTTTTTAAATAGTAGGATTGTCTTTGTAGTACCCGAAGCACAGCTAGCATTTCTTTTTGATTCGAGTGGAGGTTCAGTTCTTGAGCTGACCAGCGGGCCCCCATTTGAATGTTGTCTAAGCGGGCACCCCAAGCTAACCCGGACGCGTCTGTTGTTAAGAAGTGGTGAACCGGTGGGTAATGTAGTCGAGATCTCACATTGTGATTCCTTATCCACCATCTTAGTTCTGTCAGTACTGTGGTAGGTACCGGTAAACGGTGACAAGAATCTAAAATTAACAAATCTTTGCAAAAAAGTAGGAGGTTGCGGTGATTTAACCGACCGCGAGGTACAGGGAAGCTGGCAAAGTTTATGAGTCCGATAAGACTTTGTATTTCTTTTAGGTTGGCTGTTTTTCGAGACAGAATGGGGTTGATTTTGTTTGCAAGGGATTGACATTTCTTTACCGGCAACCATTTTAGTCCAGCCCATGGGTCCCAGCATATACCCAGAAACTCCAGGCAAGTTTGAGGAGACAGTATGGACTTTTCGAAATTTATCTGCCAACCTAGTCTTTCTAAAAGATCTACGGTTTGCTGTACATGAAAGGACAGTAGATGTTTGTTTTGACTGGCCAAAAGAAAATCGTCCAAGTATGTTACGATCCTGATTCCTTTGTCTCTCAGGGTTTGTGCAATCCAGTTCGTCAGCATCGCAAATACTTTCGGCGCTGTCGCTAGTCCGAACGGAAGGCACGTCATTTGGTGTATTTGTTGGTTGTAAATCAGCCTCAAAAACCTCCTGTGCGAAGGGGAAACTCGGACGTGAAAATATGCGTTTGAGAGGTCGATCTTTACTAGCCAATCGAACGGCTGCAGGAAATCTGGGAGCCTTTGCATATTTATCAGTCGGAATTTTGACACAATCAGATAGTTGTTCAGATTTCGAAGGTTGAATATAGGTCGCATCGAACCATCGCTTTTTGGGGAGAGGAACATAGGAGATACGAAGCTTGGAGACAGCTGTGCGCTTTCTAGGACTCCCGAATCTAACATTTTTTGTACTGCACCTGACATCTGAGGAGAGGTCGGGGTTTGATATTTGTGGCTTAGTAGCCGCGGTACTAATAGCGGTGGTTTTTGTTGGAATGGGATTCTGTAACCCTCTATAACCTTTATTATCGTTTCGGGGGCATGCAGGTCTCTCCAGGCTTGGACATAGTTCGCTAACCGACCTGCCACACGCCCCGAGTCAAAACTTTCGCTGCGAGCGAAACCTTTTTGGGCCTTGCTTGGGGTTACCTTTGCCTGAAGGCTCATCTTGGTAAGACCTGTGCCGTGATGACTTGCCGGAATCAAATCTGTTTGATCTATTGTCACGGTTCTGCGAGGACCGTTTTGTATTTCCTTGCGCATTATTATACCCTTGCGTAGCAGGGTACATAGGTAACGGAACTACACCTTGTGGAGGGTAGAAGGGGTAATAGGCACCTTGCGCAGGTGTGGATGCATTAAATGGTATTCTACCAAAGGAACCGAATGCATTGCGGTTCGAATCTAATTGACCCTGCGCGGGTTGTTTATTTGAAGGTCCCGGTTGCGATCCGGACCATGCGGGCTTTTGGGATGGCGCTGAGTTTCGGGCAGGCCAGAACGACTTACTGACTCCCCCAGTTTTTTCTAGGACAGAGGTGAACAGTTCTTTGTTAAAGAGATTTTCGCACGTAGGTGGTATTTTTCGTAAATTTGCTCGGTTAAATTTGTCTTTGACGGATCTCAGGATACAGTCGCGCCTTTGTTCTATCATATCGGCCCTATGGCCGCAAGTAAGCTGAAGAAGGTCACTTGAAATTTTATTATAACTACCCTCAACAAAAATTTCATTGACCTTTTCTCTAATAGATGCCTCTGTAATTTCTGTCGCACTTGCTGCCCACGTAAAAAGAGAATGGAACCCTGCCTCCGCAGCTTCCTTTTGCTTAATAAGGGCATGTGTGATCGCGGCAAAGCTACGTTCTAGCAACGCTAGGTTTGGATATTTATCATATGGCTTGATTTCATCATTGCATTCAAGTTCCACAAACCCTGGGGCGGAACAGTAGGATTTTTGTACGTCAGAGTATCTAACATCGGACCATTCCGGGCTATCGAAGTGTTGAAACTCCTTTATCAAATCTACATGAGCTTTAGATGATTTTGGAAGGGAGGGTTCCTTTAGGACTGTATTCATGAGCAAGTTAAAGCTGACGCTTGAATCAGGTTTTTTAGCGTCAACCGCATTTTCATCTTCGTTGTCCGAAAATAATTCACCACTGACCGCGACACTAATTTGGTCGTCTTGAATTTCATTAGCACACATGGGAGGGTACTGCGGAAAATATTGGGGCACCATAGGGGTACGCGACAGAAATTCTTGTATCTTACTAACCTGGTCAGTAAGCTTGCGCAGCTCATCGTCCTCTTTACGACGTTTTTTATCACTACTGCCCTCAACAGGTGCCTTACGTTTATTTTTGTTCGCTAAAGGGCGATCGGAGCGCACTTCATGCACCGATGCCGTAACCGTCGTCACCGCAGGGGGATCCGAGGTGGATGTGGAGTCCGAGGTGGCATTACTACCACTATCCGAATCACTCATACTGTAAAATAAAATAAAAAATTATAAAATTATCCGAACGGTAACACCGTTATTTTTTGGGAAATTAGTTTTTAAATAGACACGAGGGTTCTCACGTGGTCGCTGACGCACGCTGGTTGAACCCGTCCGCACAGTTCGAAGAACAAATTGCCAATGAGACAGACACTGACCGTCTGCCATAAGGCGAATATCGCCACCTGGTGGGAAGTAAGAGAACTAGAAAATATCAGAGGTGGAATCTTAAGCATTTCCGGTCAAGTGTAGTGTCGTTTCCGCCACAGTTCAGAAAACAGTGTTGCTATTCTCAATTTATAGGCTTTCGAATGACGGTACAGTGAGTTAATAGAAATTACACTCTACAGAAATAGTTTAGAAATAATTTTTTGAGCTCATATTAGGGTTTAAGTAATTTTTATCTCGATTGTTGCATAAAAATGTTTGAATTTCACACTACACTTCGTGAGATTTTTACACCGTCTGTGTTAAAAATTTTTACACCGAACCATTTACACCACACCGAGTCCAAAAAATTTTTTACAGTGTGCAGAGGGTGACAATCTTTGATCAATCCAAGATCTGGCTGCTGATAATTCTCGTCATGTTCAGTCAGCGCTGCACCAATTCCTAGAAAAAACAGACAATGAATAAGGTAAAGGACCCTGTTATTGACACTGTCCTAGTTTCTGACACTTTCAGCTTTATTTTAAATTTAACAAAAATCGTCATTATTTATGATAAAATGTATTATATTGAAATGTAAAGTAATTTATCCTACACGGAAAGAAAATTATATGAAAAATTACTATCTGATATCGTAATCCAGAACCAGAGATTCACCATCTCACTTTTCAATAGAGTACATTTTAAAATTTACTATACATCTACCTAACTTTACGATGTTGGAAAGTAATAAGTGGTAAAACTACAGTAAATTTTAAAGTGTAATATCTCTGGTCCTCGATTACGATGTAAAATAGTAATTTTTCATACAATTGTAGTAATTTTTCTTTTAATTTTTTTTCCGTGTATGTTTAATTGATATCAATATCAAATTTATTGAAATAATGACTACTTTTAAATAAATATTGAAAATTAAAATTTACGGTGACGACCATTTTTACCGAGAGTGTAAGCAACTCGGGTAAGAGTGAACCAAAATTGATTTGATTGTTTTTCCATTATATAGATGTAAAAACCAAGTAATAAACACATTGATAAGTTAATACTTAATTAAAATTTAGTTGAAAATTAGAAAAAACACTTATTTATTTATTTTATTGTTAAAATATGGGTGTCAATAACTGGGCCCAATTTTTTACGGATGTTACAGTTTCTGACACTATAACTTTAACCTATTATCAATAAAATTAACATTTATCGAATTTTTTTGAATTGTTTTGTTTGTGAAGAAAATTTTTGTTTCTATATTATTTTAAATTTTTATTAAGTTAATTATCCTGAAAAGTAAACAAAAATAATATTAAACTAGTGAAATTCGTTAAAGTTGAGTGTCAGAAACTGGGCCATATCGAGTGTCAGAAACTACAACACGAAAAATCCCCAGTGTCAGAAACTGGGTCCTCGGACATCGGT
This sequence comes from Coleophora flavipennella, assembly GCA_947284805.1. Classification (NCBI taxonomy): domain Eukaryota; kingdom Metazoa; phylum Arthropoda; class Insecta; order Lepidoptera; family Coleophoridae; genus Coleophora; species Coleophora flavipennella. Next base: position 6,470,370 of record OX369253.1, read on the forward strand.
TTTTAAAATATTTATTTAAATTATTAACTAAATTTTATTAATTAAAAAACTCATATCATCGCTACCAGAACATTCTAAACTAGTTGAAAAAATCATTAAACATTCTTTAAATTGAGTTATATAATAACTTTATCAGTTCAATGTCAACGGTCACTCTTAAAGTGTCAGAAACTGGGTCCTTTACCTTACATTAACGGTAGAAAATAGAACGTACCCACCTTTTCGAAACAAACTAGCATCGCCCCGCCCCCTAGCTACCGTTTCTTAGCAACGCTCCACTCTTTAGTAACCGTTGCCTAGCAACAAAACATTACATCCTACCAAACGCCGCACTCATTATATGACTTACGAAGGATTGGAAACACATACACGGATTCTATGGTACTAAGTTTCACATAAAAATAGTTCTTACCCGCCATAATTGCGATGGAAACGACCAAAGTAATTGCCCTGAAGAACATCTTGATTCCGCTTCTCAGGCGATTATAAAACGACAAAGAATTAGAAGTCGTTTATATACCATAATTTTATTAATAATCAAAGCTCATTGGGGTTCCTGGTATTAAAAACTGCTTACTGCAGGATCCAATTTATTGCATTCCTATCGAATTTTAATTAATTCTTTTTAAAGAAGCTTCCAAAACCGCACATAATTCTAGTAACCATGTAGGTTTAATGGTGACTAATTCCACTAATAAACGTTTTATGTGACCCAAACATATTAAATCAAATTCCGTCGTTAATGGGAATGCAAATAAACGTTATCGAAGAATTCAATCTTATTCGAGGTATTCTAAGACGTGTCTTTGTTTGTTTTCAGTGCATCAATTCAAAATTGTTCTGTTGCAAGACGCAAAAGCTGGATAATGGAGAAATTGTTCCATCTAATACCAAATGGCTTTGCTCTCCAATCTCCTTGCTTTAAATTAAGAACTAATTTCAAAAAATACTATCCAGCACGTCTAAACAGGAAGCAGGCAAGTTACACGTTAAATAATGTCCAGTTTAAGCAACATATATTATTAATACTCGATCCTTTTGTTTCCTCCAACTTCGATAGGCATAAGGCATTCCATTCTTAATCAATATTTTGATAACCCGTGATCCCTGAGTTATTAGTATGACGTAGTTTTCACATGAGTTTCTTATGAATTATGTGTAGTCGGGAGTAGAACAAAGAACAATTTACGAGCGAAATTTTTGTTTATCGCCACTGCGGCCAACTGCGGAATCCCATATATTCTTGAATGGTATTTTTATGTGTCATGAGTCATAGGCTACATTGTACGACAAGAATTTCTAGCAAACGGAACACATAAACATTTGATTAAACAAAAATCTAGGAATAACTGCTGTTAGGAAACAACGTGCAACTATGAATATTGGCCATTAGTCAGTTGTTTGCGCTCTCTGAGTTCGTCAAACGTTACAGTGTTATGGCCTGCGAAAGTAAATCAATTACTTTGTATGAAGTATGCGTAGAACTAACAGATAAAATATTGTGCTAATGTGAATTATTTCACTGGTAATAGTCTTTAGTTGTATAGCGGTAATTGCTATGTATTAAGGACTCAATTTCAGCTTAGAATAGAGACGAAATTTATCTACTGTTGCTTTGCTTGAACCTAACAGCAAATAGGTCACCAGCGAAAAATATAATAAGTTAATTTGGGTATTCGCTGTATATATCTCCAGTCCTGTTTATTTGTTCGCAAAATTGTTGATGTACATAATTTTAAATAAATCATCTTATCTGGAGTTGTTTCGTAGAAATTTGTTATCTCCGAATTGTTTTTACCGAGCATGAAACTAGTTACTAAGAGATAAATTATTCATATATCAGCAAGCTTTTCGTTCATCACATTTGTTGCCTCGTAACACAAGTCTCATAATAGTGAATTTGCAAGTGGGTATTTAGATACTCATCTAGACACTCAGTGCGACATCAAACTTACTTCCGATAAGCAAAGTTCGGCGCTAGATTTGTTGCAAGGAAATTTTTATGCAAATTAAACGCCAAGTATTGTCGAAATTTCTACTTAAAGAACTATCCTAGTATCGATGAATGGGAGAACATTTTTAGGGTTCCGTACCCAAAGGGTAAAAACGGGACCCTATTACTAAGACTCCGCTGTCCGCCCGTCCGTCTGTCACCAGGCTGTATTTCATGAACCGTGACAGACAGCTGAAATTTTCATAGATGATGTATTTCTAAGTATTGTATTTTAAGAAACTAGCGCCATCTAGTACGATGGTTTTTAAAACATGAAGAAACTAGCGCCATCTAGTACGATGGTTTTTAAAACATGAAGAAACTAGCGCCATCTAGTATGATGGTACGGAACCCTATGTGTGCGGTTCTGACTCGCACTTGGCCGATTTTTGTATCTACTAGTTGATGTTTTTAGGGTTTCGTACCTAAATGTGTTTTGGTACGGAAACCTCAGTGCGCGAGTCCAACTCGTGCTTTGCCGGTTTTTTTTTGATCTAAGGCCCATAAAAATATATGTAGATATAGGTATTCTAAAATAAAAATAAATTGTAAAAAAAAATAATACTAAAATTTAACAGGCATTTTTTCATCTTTTACATAGATTTTTCAAAAATAACCTTAAAGATACAAAGGATTTTTTTTTTCGAAATGACCAGCTTGTTGTTGGCCGTGGGGGCCTTTACGACTTCACCGGACAGGGGGGGCGAGTGCGGAGGACACTCAACCTAGTGCAAAGCAAAAAGATGCAACTGTCTAAGGGCGCCCAGGTGGGCACGGACCTCGGCTTAGGTCGTTGCTTGGACGGGGGAGGATCGGAGAGAAGCGGCCTTGTATGTGCCTGGTAGCGCTGGTAAGCGCCAGAAGCGGGGGCACGCCACCCTCGCCGGCGAGGGCAGTCCGGTGTTTCTCTGTGGGTTGGGAGGCGGGGTCAGAGCGGCTACGGCTAGCATGGTCGGATCGTCGGGGTACAAAGGACTTGTCCCTTAAAAGTACGGCATTCTAAACTAAAAAAGTGGAAAATTAAATAGTAAAATTTAAATAGGTATTTTTCTCATCATTTACATAAAATTCTCAAAAGTATTAAAAAAAATACAAAGGACTTGTCCCTTAAAAGTACTAGTAACGTTTAAAATATTCAAAAAAAAAAAATAATTCGAAGAAAATTAAATAATAAAACAAAAAAAATATACAGTGTAACATAGAACCTCCTCCTTTTTTGATGTCTGTTAAAAATAGACTTAAATAGGTATTTTAAATAGTGATTACGAATCGTCTCGCACGCAGCTTTGACGACTTCCAGCCTCCCGAACAAGCCGGTTTCTGAAAAGGCTTTAGTACCATAGACCACTACATACCTGCGGCAGATTATACAGAAGACCGAAGAGTACAATCAACCACTATGCTTAGCGTTCATTGACTATGAGAAAGCCTTAGATTCGGTTAAAACTTGGGCTGTGTTACAGTCTCTCCAGCGGAGCCAAATTGACTATCGATTTAGCGAGGTACTGATGTGTCTCCGAAACTGTTCACCGCCGCCCTGGAAGATGTTTTTAAGCTTTTGGACTGGGGTGGACTCGGCATCAGTATCAACGGCCAGTACATCACCCACCTTCGATTCGCTGATGATGTCGTGGTCATGGCTGAGACTATGGACAAGCTAGGCACAATGCTTGATGGCCTCAGTGAGCCATAAGAGCCGATCCGATTTTACGTCTGCGATGAAATTAAAATCATTGTTGTCATTTAGAACATTGGCTATGAAAATTTTGACAGGCGTTAGTAACCGACGTTAACTAAAGTGACAGTGGGATTCAAGATTCAAGCTTCAAGATATTTATTCAAAACCAGCTTTTATGACTTTTAACGTGTACTCATGACGATTATGCAAAAACTGACCAAATATTCAGTTGCGTTATGGAGCAACGCCTATCGCGGAGCGGTGTATACAGGGTCTTCGGCAGATGGTTGAAAATACGAAAATGGGGGATAGGTGGGGTCACCTCCCACCTATTTTGAGAATTAAAAAAAATCTAGGACTTGTAATTTTTTTTACAGGATTTTTTTTCCTTTTTTTAGAAATTTTGCCATTTTTATACCTTTGAACACATGTAACTTTTTGTTTTTTAAAGCTAGCTCCAAAATCTTTTTTTTAATAGACTTTTATAAGATTGTCGGCTCTAAAAAAAATTATGTTTGTTTCAAGTTATTGCTAAAAACAAAAATGTGGGCCCCCGAACTTAAAAAAAAAGTTGAACAAAAATTTAAAAGTCAACTTTGCGATGCATTTAAAAAAAAATAATGGGGCTGGAAGGCTTCTGTTTTTTTTAAAACATCTCTAAAGCTTAGGCTTTTGAATGGTATGTAATTTGTTTCGGTATCTTTTTTGTAACCGGAGTTGTTAATTTTTTTTACTCAATTGGACCATGTTGACGAAATTCCACTAGTTACATGTTTTGTGAAATGTATCAAATGCAAAGTTGAAAATAATGTAAATACTTACTGTTGGGACGGTTACAAAGAGCAGGTACGTTTTTTTACATTCTTGCACACACATAATGGCTATCTTTTGTCATTTATTGGCATATTGGAGTTAGCACTTCCATATGCCAATAAAATGCCCGCATATTCCGCATTGGTAAATTGAGCCATTTTAAACCACAACAAAGTCTTAACAAAACGTCTGATAATAACAAAAAGTGACAAACAACAAAAAAACTTAACAAAATCACAAACACAGCAAAGTGAAATTAACGAAAACAAAAAAAAACGTTAACGTTATTAACGTTTGTGATTTTGTTAAGTTTTTTTGTTGTTTGTAACTTTTTGTTATTATCAGACGTTTTGTTAAGACTTTGTTGTGGTTTAAAATGGCTCAATTTACCAATGCGGAATATGCGGACATTTTATTGGCATATGGAAGTGCTAACTCCAATATGCCAATAAATGACAAAAGATAGCCATTATGTGTGTGCAAGAATGTAAAAAAACGTACCTGCTCTTTGTAACCGTCCCAACAGTAAGTATTTACATTATTTTCAACTTTGCATTTGATACATTTCACAAAACATGTAACTAGTGGAATTTCGTCAACATGGTCCAATTGAGTAAAAAAATTAACAACTCCGGTTACAAAAAAGATACCGAAACAAATTACATACCATTCAAAAGCCTAAGCTTTAGAGATGTTTTAAAAAAAACAGAAGCCTTCCAGCCCCATTATTTTTTTTTAAATGCATCGCAAAGTTGACTTTTAAATTTTTGTTCAACTTTTTTTTTAAGTTCGGGGGCCCACATTTTTGTTTTTAGCAATAACTTGAAACAAACATATTTTTTTTTAGAGTCGACAATCTTATAAAAGTCTATTAAAAAAAAGATTTTAGAGCTAGCTTTAAAAAACAAAAAGTTACATGTGTTCAAAGGTATAAAAATGGCAAAATTTCTAAAAAAAGGAAAAAAAATCCTGTAAAAAAATTACAAGTCTTAGATTTTTTTTAATTCTCAAAATAGGTGGGAGGCAACCCCACCTATCCCCCATTTTCGTATTTTCAACCATCTGCCGAAGACCCTGTATATCAGTATCCACGCCGCGATTGTCATGTACGCACTTATGATTAAACTCACATGTGACTCGCTGTACTGCACAACAATTCATGTCCTTCACCATCGCAGAGTACACCCGACCACCCGTGCTGCCAGGTGTTCGTCCAACTCCTGTAATTAAACTGGTATGAGTATGATAGCGGATCCCATAATCTGTCGTGAGGAGTGGGGTTCTACCTTGGGATGGACATGCCGTCCATGGCTAAATTACGGGACAGGGATGCACATGAAATAAGCAATCAGTGTTGCATGAGGCACCTTTCTATGAGTGTGTTTGATGTCAGGTGTGCATACAAATGAATATCACATAATACATGAACACAATAGCATGAGTAAAGCAATGGTTAGTCACACATCAAACAACAGTGCTGAAAGAAATAAATCATTAATAGGTCGGTGGTAAGGAAGGTAAGGGAAGGTAAGGAAGGAGGATCGCATTGTCATGTCCCACGTTGGAGGAGCCACCTCCTCGTCCCCTCGTCCCACCCGCGTCCGGGCTGGCGAGTTGTTGGGGACTGTTGCTATGTCCCACGTTGGAGGAGCCACCTCCTCGTCCCCTCGTCCCACCCGCGTCCGGGCTGGCGAGTCGTTGGGGACTGTTGGGGGAGTAACGTTCCCCATGTCCCACGTTGGAGGAGCAACTCATTCCCCATGTCCCTCGTTGGAGGAGCCACCTCCTCGTCCCCTCGTCCCACCCGCGTCCGGGCTGGCGAGTCGTTGGGGACTGTTGGGGGAGTAACGTTCCCCATGTCCCACGTTGGAGGAGCAACTCATTCCCCATGTCCCTCGTCGGGGGAGAGGTTAAATTTCTTCATTGCCAGGCGACATCTATGGCTATCCACGTTCACAGAAGTATCAGCGGGTACCACGCTATTCTCACACGTCGATTGATCCACATCTAGGTAGTCGGCACTCCGGAAAGATCTGCGGCTTCCCGTAACTTACAGATCATACTCGAGTATGTCGTCTTCTGTATATCCATAAACAGTCTCAGGTTCATCCAAGGTGATTGGGCTTCTGTCCGTTCCGTGTACTCAACAGGATCTGCAGCGCGTTCGCCACGTCAGCGCCACGTCGTTCAATTGTCATCTCTCCACCTAGCTGTGTTAGGAAAACAATGTGTCAAAGGACACGATGATTATAGGTTATGTGCGAGCTGTGGTGGCGTGTATGATGTGTCGTGGAAATATGGTGCAAGGTCGATGGGGTTTGGTGATTGTGGAGCCTTCAGGCTGATACCGGCACCAGGCATTGTGTAAATATCAAGATTACATCGGATATAGTTACATGAGCAAGTTAGAAGCAAAGAGAGATTTCGACAAGATATGAAATCAACTATGATACTCAACTTGGGTCCTTTGGCGCAGTAGTAGTAGCAGCTGGCTCGTGTCTCCTTCCTTCCTCGTGGTTGGCTCGAAGAGGTGTTGATCGAAGCACACGCGAAATCGAAATGAAATGAATTATGTGCCCGGCGCTCCTATATAAAACGAGTGAAATAACTAAGAGGATAAAAACTCTTTGCTGTTTACCGATTCGTCATAGACTAATCAATTTAAGTTAGGTCATCTTTATGAAGTTCATTCGCGACAAGATGTTAAATCCATCGTGTTCGCGATAACGCCCGTTGGTAGTAGGAATAGCGAGAGTTTTGGACCAGGATCCCACCTCCCTGCCGGAGCCACAAAGTTGCCTTGAATTCCTATCTCGAAAACGCTAGAAGATAGCGAAATGGGACCACACGCAAACGATTTAAATGGGGGGAGTCACTAGGAATTTATGTCCGCCGTTTCCAACTTTGGTGCTCCGGCACGGGGGTGGAGGCCTGGTCCAGAATTCCTACTACTAACGGGTCACTGTAACTATTTGGTCACAGTAACTATATTTCAACTAAATAACGCAACCACTTTGCGCAGGCAGATCATAGGATTTATTTGATGACGAAACTTGTCTGAAATCTGACCATTTTTTTAAATAAATAATTTCCATTCAAAATAGATGATCCCTAACCTAGTCAAATCATATGCTAATTTTATGTCTATCAAACACCCACTAGCTTCTTAGCTTCTAGCTTCTTGGTACCCAAAATACGTGAACTGGTTGAGATAGATCAGTTGGTTGATGGTGAATGTACTTACAATCCGTGGATGACAGAACTTTGGGATTTTCCCTACTCTCAAAACAGGATGTTTTTCTGTCAGATAACGACTGTAACACACACATTATATTAGTCATGTGAATTCCCGAACTAAAAATATGTAAACATAAAACTTTTTAGATAAGAGTGGTCAGCATAGGTACATCGCATTTATTAAGGAAAACCACACTTCAATAACAAGATATAAATAGCTTACGTGGACATTTGATAGTTGTTTGAAAAATGGTCTTAAAAATATGCAATTTAAAAGTAAAAAGGACCCTAGGTCAGTCGGGCCAATGGAGAAAGAAAAGTTAAGCGAGAGAGAGGACCTACTTGGAATCTGAAGATTGTCTGAAAATTTCATCGAAATCGGTCCAGCCGTTTTGGAGTCTATAAGGAACATTTTTTTTTCCTTCACATAGCACAACAGAGATAGACTGGATTCAAGTGCTAATAACTACAGCCTCCCTGATATAATAAAAGGATTTGAATGTAAATCACATGTTAAACGCTCATAAGAATTAGAAATGATTTGAACGATTAAAAATTATTCAAAATGATTACAAATCAAATCATTTTTAATCCTTTTTAATGATTTTGTTTAATCAGGGCTGTGATTAAAATAACTAAAAAAGAGATTATAAGGTTTTCTTATTTGTTTACTTAGCTTAAGTAATAAAAATATGTATCGTTTATTTAAGTAAATAAACTTTAAACAAAAAAAAATGTTCTGAGGACAGGTTATAGCGGTGAATACTTATAACCTGTTTTGTCCGTTAAATTTGGAACCATATTAAAATAAATAAACTCATGTGAGTCCAACTATGTAACTTAATTAATTAATTCATTAACTTTAATTATCTTAACGTTAGTTAAAAGACACTATAATATTAAGAAATTATAAAGTCACATGAACAATGCGTTCATAAATCTTATTATTGGTCAACTGACAGCCAAAACCGTGTGCTAACACTGGTCTTATGTACAGTTGGTAATATTACAAATTATACAGTCAGTCATTCAAATCACCTACCCAGATAACCAGGGTTGTCAATTTTGAACTACATAAATATAATCATAAAGTTTAAAAGACACTTACAATTACAAATTTTGAAATTACATGAATACAAACGCAAATTTAAATTTCCAACTAATTAACCAAGAAAGGGTAACAACGGTACTTTTTAAAGATTATTTTAATTTAATTAAATCATGGTAGATCTTATCTATGGTTTCTGTATCTTTCCTTTTATTAATTAAATCTTGATGCCTCTCCATTTACATAGATTCCATAATCAGACGCTTTTTATAATTATGTTCTGTATTTAAAATTTTTAATATTTTAAGATTTTAGCCTGCTTACCCTCGAGTAGGCTTTATCATTACAAAATACAAAAGCTTTAGCTCAACCTTTTTTTTTAAAATAAAGACAAAAATAATATAAAACTCATGGCATTTAAAAAAACAGAAACAAAACGATTTACAAAAAGTATTGTATCATATAACACTTGACAGCCCTACCAGCACATCACACACCAGAAACTATGTACTCGCGACTTAGCTTGCTCAATAGCAAGTAAGTGGTTGTAGCATCGTCTTGAATTCATCCAGGGAAGCAGCAGTTGAAACAGCAGGTGGCACAAAGTTCCAGAAAGCAACTCCAAGGACAAGAAAAGAGCTCTTGTACATTGATGTACCCGGAATCGGCGATAACAGCGTATAGTCCGGTTGTTCTCAGATCATTGCAGAGTCGGATCGATAATAGCTACATAATTTTTTTAAAAAAATGTTCCTTATAGACTCCAAAACGGCTGGACCGATTTCGATGAAATTTTCAGACAATCTTCAGATTCCAAGTAGGTCCTCTCTCTAGCTTATCTTTTCTTTCTCCATTGGCCCGACTGACCTTATCTAAAAAGTTTTATGTTTACATATTTTTAGTTCGGGAATTCCACTATTAATAATACGTATGGTGCAGTCGTTATCTAACAGGACAAAGTATTATTTTGAGAGTAGGGAAATTCCGACGGAAGTACGGTACTGCTATTAGTATCTGGCAATTGCATGACACCACCTCGTGGTCAAATAATATAAGTAAAATAGTCTTTTTCTTTCTAATTTAGAGGTAAGGGTTAATTTTAAGGGTCTTAGGAAATGAAAATGTAAAAAAAACTACATACAAGTTATGCAAATTTAAAATATGCGACTTTAATACCGTAGATAAGTTTATATAGTTCAGGATCGTGTATAAAGATATGCATAGAGCTACTGTTTCGTAATTAATGTTTTATTTAAGAAGAAATAGGTCATAGATATAATTATAGAGTAATTTAGGTTCCTTCTTTGTTTGCTAGTGAAAACTGTCAATGTTTTTATGTTATTATTTATTATCTCGAGTTGTAAAAGAATGTCTTTGTTTCTGAAACTTTATATGTGTAATTAGACATTATCTTCATTAAGTTTTTATAGAGTGTATAGACTTCCTTTGTGACATTTGATGTGTATTTTCGTTCATTCTCTAAAAAGCTACAAAATTTGCGAACTAGTCACAGATTTGTAAGCTCTCAGATACCATAAAATTCACTATTTATCAACCATTATGATTCAGCATAGAACGATCGCCATCCAACACAATAAATGGTTGAATTTTTTATAAGAATTTTCTAGTTGTTTTCTTCTAATCTTTTGATGCGCACTCACAGAAAATCTCGTCGAGTTTTGTTAAGTCCTTACTTTTGGATCCGAATAAATTCTGAGGATCGACATATTTAACATCAGAGGGTTGCCATTTATCCTCTCAAATTAAGTTTATCCATTTCCGTTATCGTTACCAAATTTGTCTTGGACCTCCTAGTTTAAAAGAAAAGTGTACATTACAAAATATATCATATAATTCCTATCTATCTAAGGAATTGTACACAGTTCCCGGCAATTGTATACAATGACGGGTTACATACATTTCCGGTAACAAATACATAAAAATACATTTTGTGTTTGAATTTAATATTAAATTTCGACATAATTCTACACAAAGTCAGCATACAATCTCTTTGATTACAAATTGTTTTTTTTTTCTTCGCCATTTTAGGGCAGGCTAAGGCTCATTGGCCATACCGCCTAGTCTTCAGTATATGTTTTTCAGTAGTATTCACTTGTAGAATTCACGTCTTCAGTAATTTTCAGTAGTTTCTTCACGTTCACATCAAATTATTGTCTATAAACTAACCTAACCTACATACTCTAGCAAAATGATAGCACTTTTGCTAAAGCTTGCTCGGACTTCTTGTGGGAACTCGAAACACAGTATACATACTTTTATTTCATTATCCTACACAAGAAACACTTATATGATCCTTCGCTGATAAATACACTATCAATATTATACATCAAAAACCACTAAATGTAATTTTTCTGATAATAAAAGAAAAATGACAAACTGAACGCTACAAAATCCCGCCAAAAAGTCGATTACAAATTGATTTAAGTGACATTTCAATTCACTTTTTTTTTAATAGGCCATTACGGCTACCCAATTTCAAAACACAGAAACTGACAATCCTCTTTTTTTTTTTTATTTGCCATTTATTCTATCGACCTATGTTTCCGTTATCGTTACCAGATTTGTCATGCCCTCCTGGTCTTCTATTCCTGCTGGTATACCAAAAAACAACTGATAAGTCAGATCCACCGCCCAGGGGAGAGTTCCTTGACAATATACTCAACGAAACCTAACGAACCTTATATAGCTCGCTTCGCTCGCTTAGCTAGTACCAACAGGAATAGGGTCTTCCTCGTACTTACACAGGTGTAGCGATTAGTATCATTCCTATTTGCATATTTCCTAGAATCATCTCGGAATTTCCTCAATTCCTGGGAAATGTACTCGTATATGTCACAGTCAAAACTCATAACCAGTCCAAACCACTTTTGACTGCCAAAGTCAAGCAATAGTGGTTTTGACCGATGTTCAAAGTCAAAAACAGTTTTGACTGTGAATAAAAAAAATCTACTTGCCAATTGTCTATGGGTTAAGTTTTTCAAAGCACTTTACCCTTTTTAACATCTCAATATGACCGACTTTTTACGGAAAGCAAGGATTTTTTTACATTTAGAAATTCCTTGAAGGGAAATCATTAATTTTTATTTTCGAGCGACAAAGGAGAAATAAGGTGTTGTTATTGGCAAAAAATTTAACTTGAGGTTTCAATGGTGATCGATTGTCTTACATCTCTGCCCTTATTGTAAAATTAGGTATTTCGTGCTTTTCTGTAACTAAAGGTTGTCTGGAAGAGATTGCTTTTATCAATAAGACCGACTACTGTACACTATATTATAATATCTCTATGTATTAGCTTTACGAAATTTTTTTTGGTGTAAATAAATAAATAATAAATAAAAAGAGCCTAAAAAGGGAAAGGCAATAAATGCACAATGCCGTGTCTCACGCACCAAGGGTTCCGTATCGCCACTACTCATCTAAATATGTCGACCACTTCCAGGTAACTTAGAAACTTGAAATTTGGCATCGAGGTAGGTTATTGGACGTATAAAAAGGAATAATTAGATAACGGCCAAATGTGAGTCTTACTGGCGCAGCAAGGGTTCCGTATCACTACTAATCATCAAAATATGTCGACCACTTCCAGGTAACTTAGAAACTTGAAATTTGGCATCGAGGTAGGTTATTGGACGTATAAAAAGGGATAATTAGATAAGGGCCAAGTGTGAGTCTTACTGGCGCACCAAGGGTTCCGTATCACTACTGATCATCAAAATATGTCGACCACTTCCAGGTAACTTAGAAACTTGAAATTTGGCATCGAGGTAGGTTATTGGACGTATAAAAAGGGATAGGGTAAGCCGTAGTTATCTTGCCCCCCCCCCAATCATTAGCCTTTTGAGTTTAAAATGTATTTATTAAGAAATGCCTTTATATTTTTATTAATTGACAACACTATAAAGTGTAATTGGTACTTTTTAAACATACAGCTGGCAGCACTTGAAAAAAAATTTCCCAACAACTGACGCGACGGGTGTGTTTTGTTACGGAAATTATAAGAAGTATACTTTCACACTGTTATTTAACTGTTTTCTTGTTATTCAAATTGTAAGATTTATATTCCAATTTGTTAGTCACAGTTTTAATTAACTTTTCGTATCGTAATTCATAGAAAAAGACTCAAAATAACCTAAAAATGGGTAGGCTAAGGTTAGTACCTATGGCTTTTATGTAAGTTTAATTGATTGGCCCCTGTGCTAATAATAGTAATTTAAACTCCTTATTTTAAGTTTTTATTAGATGCTATTGACAACTCCTTTTTAAATACTTTTAATCAAAATGTTCTAGAATAGCAGTAACTAAATTTTGGCAGGGCTAATCATTATACTTTCTCGCCATTGGCCATGCTTATCATTATACTTTTATCTATGCCAATCTTTGTACAAGTTTTTTTTACATTTTAAATACGTAGTGATGTATTTTGGTTTTATTATTACGTACCTAACCTGTAATACCTACTGTTAGAGCTCTTAAGGCTAACATTTAAAAATGCTTTAAATTATGTTTTATAATGTATTTTTATGGTTAAATAGTACAATTAGTTTCTCGTCACACTCGTGTTGTATGAGTTGAGCGGATCGCAGGTAGATCGCTAATGATGTGTTGGCGGGCTCTCGGCTCGACGACGATGTCGCTCTCCCCGCACTCCTTTCTTTCCGCAGCACCTGGTGTTGTCGCAGACATACTGGGGGCCCGGGCTGGACTGATGGCTTGTAACTGATGCAGACGTTGACCTCCGCTCCGTCGGTGTATCTTCCAAGGGCAGTGGACATACCTTATTTAAGGCTCTCCTTTCAGTACCTCTGAACGTCGTGAAGTCAGCTACTCGGCAGATGCCATCCTTTCCTTGGTACATTTTTGATAGTCTAGCGAGTTTCCACTTAAGTGGTGGTAGGTTATCTTCTTTAAACACCACCATTGTCCCTTCTTTGAGATTTGGGAACGGAAATTGCCATTTTTGTCTCCTTTGGAGTTTTGTTATGTATTCGTTTTGCCATCTCTTCCAAAAGTTCTCTCTCATAGAGTTGATTAAGTGATATCTTGTTTTTAATGATTTTGCTGTTGTAGTAGGTGGGGACGGCAGCGAGGTGAGTGGCCGGCCGATGAGGAAGTGCCCTGGGGTCAAGGGAGAGAGGTCATTAGGGTCTGATGACAAGGAAACCAAGGGACGAGAGTTAAGGGCCGATTCCGACTCCGAAAAAAGTGTCCCTAGTTCCTGGTAAGTTAAGCTTGCGTTTCCTATAATGCGTTTGAGGTGAAATTTGGCACTCTTTACGCCAGCTTCCCATAAACCGCCGAAAGTGGGGGAATAAGGGGGGTTGAAATGAAAATTAATGCCTTCTTCTGCTGTGAATTTGTAAATTGAATTGATGCCTAACTTCAATGCTCTACCTAATTCGTTGTTTGCCCCTACAAAATTAGTACCGTTGTCGTAATAGATGTCGCTAGGTTTACCTCTACGTGAAATGAATCTGCGTAGACAGAGAATGAAAGCGTTGGTACTTAAATCGCTAACAATCTCTAAATGAATTGCTTTTGTACAAAAACATATGAATAAACAAAGGTAACATTTTGATATACGATTGCCGCGACCTGTTTTGCTTGAAATCAGGAATGGTCCTGCAAAGTCTGTTCCACAGATTTGGAAAGGGTAATTTTTAGTTACTCTATTAGTCGGTAGATGGCCCATCAAAGGCTCTATAGTTTTGCCTCTGAAACGTGTACAAATGATACATTGACGAGTTATTTTACGTGCTAACGTTCTTCCCCCCAGAGGCCAAAACTGATCTCTAAAGCTTGCTAGGAGCAGCTGAGGGCCGGCGTGTAACAGCCTTAGGTGTTCGGCTCGCATTAAGAGCTTGGTGAAGTGATGTTTTCCGTCTAACAATACAGGATGCTTCTTTTCGAAGTCAAAATCTGTATTGTTGAGCCGACCACCGACTCTCAGCACACAACTACTGTCGAGGTATGGGGATAACTGTAATAGACTTGGTGAGGTAATTATTTTATTCTTTTTTATTAGGTTAAGTTCCTTTTTGAACGATTCTGATTGGGCTATTATTATTAGGCAAGTTAGGGCTTTTTCAAGTTCACCTTTTTTTAAGGGACCAACATATTTACTTTCTTTTGATTTATTTTTGCAATTATTAATGAATCTACATACATAGGCAAAAACTCTTTTTAATTTTAATGAACTTGAATAGTTTTCAAATTGAATTAATCCATTAGGTACTGGTTCATGAGTTATATTTATTGTTTTCAGGACTTTTATTTCAGGTAATTTTGTCTCTATGTTGGGAGTATGGGGCCATTGAGACTCATTGTTTTTTAAGAAATGAGGGCCTTCCCACCACAAAGACGAATCGAGAAGGTGATTCGGCTCTACACCTCTCGAGGCTAAGTCAGCTGGATTTAAGTTTGTGGGAACATGTCTCCATGAATGTCTGTCTGTTAGTTCGTGAATTTCGTTAACTCGGTTGCAAACAAACGCCTTGAGTAGTTTAGGCTGTGTTTTTATCCATCCTAACGTTATGGTTGAATCTGACCAATAGAATCTACGATTTAAGGTGCAGCGGAGGGCTTCAGTCACCTTTGTAACGAGGCGTGCGCCCAATAAAGCCGCGCACAATTCAAGGCGAGGGATTGTTGTAGGCTTTAGAGGTGCAACTCGAGTTTTAGCACATAAAAGTTTTATATTCACGTGATCCAATTGATCGACAGTGCGCAGGTACACGCATGCGGCGTAGGCCTCCTGTGAAGCATCCACGAAGCAGTGGAGCTCGCAGGCGGCAGCAGATGAATACAGTACGTGCCGAGGCACAGATACTGAAAGTAAAGCGTCAAGATTAGATACTTGTTTAAGCCAAGTTCTCTTTATGTCTTTGGGGACAGGTTCGTCCCAGTCTAAGCTTGGTTTTTCTATTTTTGACATGTGCCCTAAATTCTTATATTCATTTATGAAATCGCAATATTTACGTTTTACTTCAGGATTTTTATCAAGTTTTTTCTCTAGGTTATAGAACCTTTTGGCAGCCATTCTATACGAGTCACCAAGTAATGTTTCAGGTGGATCTCTAATTGGCATCAATACTGAAAACCTACCGCTGGGCAAGCGCTTTGTGTTTTTCAGGAAATGTTCCTCACAAAATTCATCGTCAGCTGTCATTGGTATTTTTGAAGTTGGCAGTTCCTCAAGACTCCAAAATTTTGTTAAATTTTCGTTTATTTCTTTTGTAAAATTACAATGAATTTTGTTGGAAGATTTGTTAAGGTTTACGCTTAAAGGACCAGCTACAATCCAGCCCAACTGAGTGTCCTGAAGTATAGGCATCTCAGGACCCAGAGGTATTTTTTCAGGACATAGAATATCAAAGAATATTTCAGCACCCAACAGTAAGTCTATTTCTGAAGGATGATAGAAGTGAGGATCTGCAAGCTCAATGTTTTTAGGCAAATTGAGTTGCGTAACATCCACTAAGACATTAGGCAATTGACTTGTGATTTTGGGCACAATTAGACACTTAAGGTTTGTGTTAAATGAATTTTTTGTAGACTGAATATTTACGTCACATCTATCTGAAACGGGGACTTGTACGTTGTTAATGCCCGATATTATTAAAGAATCGGAATGACGATTAACAATCCCAATTTTACGTTTCAGATCTTCAGTCATAAAGGAAGACTGGCTACCGGCATCGAGCAGCGCACGAGCTAAGTAGGTATTTTTATTTTCAGGGTTGGTTACCTTCACTAAAGCGGTACCAAGGAGTACTTGTCCTGTGGAGCGTACAGACATCGACACAGGTAATGAAGAAATTACACTAGGGGTTGTTTCATTATTCTCTTTATGCAATAATGTATTATGTTTTTTGTTACACAATCTACAGGGACCTAAGCGGCAGTTTCGCGCTTCATGTCCTTTTCTTAAGCAGTTTGAGCAAAGATTTAATTTTAAGACTTCACTCATTTTATTTTCGATAGATAACGCTTTGAACGAATCACAATCAATAATTCTATGAGACCGACTACAGAGGGGACAAGGTATTGACCTAACTGAGCTTGGCGAGGCAGAGGTGACAAAACTTTGGGTAATTTTATTATTATTATATTTATATCCATATGAATTTTTCGGAATATTTTTGTTTTCTCTTTGAAGTGTACCTTTATGCTCCATTTTATCACTTCTGTTCACCTGTGCTTGGATGATCTCCAAAACATCGGCTCTACTACGTAGAAACTCAATGAATTCATTCAGGAGTGGCAAATCAGATAAACTATTCCTATGTTCCTCCCATTTACTCCTGGTAACTGTATCTAATTTTGAGGAGACCATATAAATTATAAGAGTATCCCAACTATCTACTGGTTGACCTAATGTAGTCAGAGCTCTTAAGTTTTTTGTAACTAAGTCAATCAGATAACGGATCGACCTATGTGTTTCTTTTGTTAATGTTTCTATATTAAATAACGCCTTTAAGTGGTTATTAATCAAGATTTTTTTATTATTGTACCGCTGACATAATAAATCCCACGCTACTTTGTAGTTCTCTGAAGTGAACTCAATGGATTTTATTACTTGGGTAGCACTCCCTTCTAAAGATGATCGTAGGTAGTGAAATTTATTTATGTCAGGCACTGATTCGTTGTTATGAATGAGGGATTCGAATGTATCACGATATTCCAGCCACGCAAAATAATTCCCGTCAAAACAAGGAAGCTTGATGATAGGTAATTTTACATTAAAATTATTTGAATTACTAGTACAATGCGTGCATTCAGTACCTACGCTTTCGCGTCTTGTCGCTGCTTGATCGGAGGAATGCAATTCAATTAAAGATTTAGCTTCTGATATATTTTGATAAAACTGACCTTCCATTAATTCTCGCTCTGCGAGTTGATCGTCGAGAGCTGAGCACAATAACTCAATTTCAGTTTGATGCTTCTCATAGTCTAGGAACAGCGTTTCAAGTCTTCCGACTCGCAGACTCAATTCTTTTATTTGTGAATCTGTGATTTTCTCAGTATTTATAAGCTTCAACAACGAAAAGTAATTTTTGAAGTTCGTTAATTGACCCTTAATAGAACTGCGTTTCTTTACTAATTCCTTAAACTGTTTACTGTCCTCAGCCATTGTTAACTAACAAGGTGGTGTTTTACTTGAATAACGATGATAAGGTAAGTAGGTATGTACAGGCAAATCAACAAATCAAGCAAAACAAAAACATGTGCATCAAACCAATTATGAAGGTAGGAAGACTGCAATATTCAACGGCTGTCGGTCGGAATCGGCGCAATGACGGAGCGCGGGCTGGCGCTCGTTGCAAACCGGTTCGACGCCGGCGACAATCGAAGCTAGTGACGACGGCTGATCGCTGCGTCTGGAATGTGTAGGGCGTGGCGTTTGAAAATATGACGAGTGTTACCGTTACGAATTGCAACGGAATTATGCGAGTTCAATTATAGAAACTCAAAAATATGTTATCTACAGGACGTTTTAATGATATGAGTTTATTTTTAGTATAAAAATTACGAGAAATGTGTTTTATTTAAGGAAAGCACAAAGAAATAACAATGCCTTAGGTTTTTACGTTTACGCTGTTAAGGCGATGATATTTATAAGGAAAACAAGATAACGAATTTAACAGGTGGTGCTCAATTTAAAGAAGCCCACTAATGTTAGATATATGTTTTATAAAACAAGGGTCGTGCTCAATTTTAGGAAGCACTTGACCTTAACGAGTAAATAATGATTAGGTGCTCAATTTTAAGAAGCACACTGGTTGTGTTTTATTTAAGGAAAACACAAAATGTTACGTATTTGTTTTATAAAACAAAGCCGTGCTCAATTTTAAGAAGCACTTGGCCTTAACGAATAACTAATGATTAGGTGCTCAATTTTAAGAAGCACACTGGTTGTGTTTTATTTAAGGAAAACACAAAATGTTACGTATATGTTTTATAAAACAAAGCCGTGCTCAATTTTAAGAAGCACTTGGCCTTAACGAGTGTGACGATTATGGGAAACTAATGTAAAGGATTACGCTTAAGGAATTACTTAAAAAATATAATGAATTTATGTAATTTATGTAGGTCCTTTTTTTGTAGGTACCTACTTATCAAAAAACTAACTAAATGTACCGACTGATCCCTGGATAGTGGCTACGATAATCGTGTAATGCTGTGCCCTTTGCGCAGGTCTTGAGAATATGTTTTTAGTTCACAAAACGTATGCGTAAGGGGAAACAAGTTTATACAAAATTACACTAAGTTAAGATTTAAAAGAAAAGGCAAACTCAATTATGGAATTTAAAGACACTTTTACGATAATATGGATTGGGAGATAAGGAAAATATGGAAAGGCACTCCCCTGAGTTTGTCCTTCGGCGCTGAGCAGCTGCTGGTTTGTCTCGGCACGCCTCACGATTTGAATATGTACTGGTCGCTCGCCGTTGTCCAGGGTTCAAAGTCCGCTTTGTTTGACCGTTTTTGATGTTTGTTCCAGTCGTGTCGTGGTCGCCAAAATGTTAGAGCTCTTAAGGCTAACATTTAAAAATGCTTTAAATTATGTTTTATAATGTATTTTTATGGTTAAATAGTACAATTAGTTTCTCGTCACACTCGTGTTGTATGAGTTGAGCGGATCGCAGGTAGATCGCTAATGATGTGTTGGCGGGCTCTCGGCTCGACGACGATGTCGCTCTCCCCGCACTCCTTTCTTTCCGCAGCACCTGGTGTTGTCGCAGACACCTACTGAAACGCAAACTATCGTTTCGAGCCGATCTCTTTTCGTGCGTTTCATAATTAAATTCTCTTTTGATTTTGTTCCTCTATGGAAATTTCATTTGAAAATATTTGTGACTTTTTGACAAGTGTAAAACAAAAATTGATTCTGTATGACTGATGACCGTCGAAATTGGTGAAAGTAAATTATTTTAAACATCTGTGATTTTGGTTTTGTTTACAAGACCTCCTATATTTAACAGGGGTAAGTGATTTATGCTTGGAGATAGCTGTCCAATTTTATTTAGTGCCGTTGCGAACTAAATTTTATTTCATTGTTGTAGGGTCTTCCACCCGGCCCGAACGAAACACTATTATCCTGGATTACTGCTAGTCTTCCACCGGCGTTTGTTTCGCCGCTCTGCATCTGCCTGCCGCTCACTCAAAGGGAAGTGGAATCTTTGTTTCTATCAAATTTTAAGGCCCATTGAAGTTGGTTGTCACTGGTGACCAAACTCTATCACTGGTGACCAAGCACTGCTACTGCCCGGCAAGGTTCTACTGTCTTCCTCCAAGCGCAGCTGCTAGCCTACGTGTTCTCCTGTTTCCGTTCACTTTGTCAATTTTGCATTTATTTTAAAATAATTAAGAGTATTGTACACCCAAAGTATTTCCTACAACTTTGGGGGGTTATTTAGACACCCGATAAATTAACTCAATTTATGTTTTAGGTATTTATTCGATCATTTTTTACACCTGGGGGGACGATCGATCGTTACCTAACCTTTTTTATATTTTAAATTTAGGTAATGTGTTATTTTTATATTTAACTATGTCCACGGTCATCCATTTGTTATACCAATTATTTGTTACGCCTTTAACTTTTTTTTAAATATTATGGTCATCCTTTCTTTACAACTTTAACTCATCCACTTGTTTACGTCTTTACCTAATTTTTTTCTAATCTTATAAAATAAAACTATTCTATATAACCCCAAAATTTATTTTCTTTCCGAAATTCATATTTAGGCAGCGAGTAAAAATTCTACGTGTCATATGAGGCAAATTCCAAAGTTACCATTATTTTTGTCACACTACTTACCTATTGTCGACGACGACTACCTACTCGACATCTGCCAAAATTTGCTCGGCACATCACTATCGTCAAACTTAATTAATATGTACAGTGATTGGCCTTCACATGGTATAAAAATTGGCAGTGCTAATAAACACAAAGTATAGTGATTGACATGCCAATCATTATACATTTGGTATGCCAATGTATATACACCAATGGCCAATGATTATACTTTCGTCCCCATTTTTAATAAGTTGCATTAAAGTTCTAAATGGGTTGCAAATTATAATTATGGTTGTGATATATTCAAGTTCTCAGTTTTGTAAGGAATAACTTGACAGCAGAAGCACTTTATTTTAGAAGAAAAAAAGTTTAAAGTCAATGTTCACCTTAAAGGGCTAATCATTGTACTGGTTACCCTAATTAGATAACGGCCAAGTGTGAGTCTTACTGGCGCACCAAGGGTTCCGTATTACCACTACTCATCAAAATATGTCGACCACTTCCAGGTAACTTAGAAACTTGAAATTTGCCATCGAGGTAGGTTATTGGACGTATAAAAAGGAATAATTAGATAAGGGTCAAGTGTGAGTCTTACTCGCGCACCAAGGGTTCCGTATCATCACTACTCATCAAAATATGTCCACCACTTCCAGGTAACTTAGAAACTTGAAATTTGGCATCGAGGTAGGTTATTGGACGTATAAAAAGGAATAATTAGATAACGGCCAAGTGTGAGTCTTACTCGCGCACCAAGGGCTCCGTATCATCAATACTCATCAAAATATGTCGACCACTTCCAGGTAACTTAGAAACTTGAAATTTGGCATCGAGGTAGGTTATTGGACGTATAAAAAGGAATAATTAGATAACGGCTAAGTGTTAGTCTTATTCGCGCACCAAGGGCTCCGTATCACCACTACTCAATTGCTTTGAAAAGACCAAAATGGCGGACCTATGAAAATTTGTTAAATAGGAAAGCGCGGCCGCCGGTATTAAGGGGCATTCTTGTAGGTACAGCTATGGGCTACGATAAAAGTAAAGGAAAGGCCGTAAAATATCCATTTCAGATGGACCTTCTTCCTTGGGTACCTTTATTTGTTTGGGGGGCCTTTTTATATGATATATATATATATTTATAGAAACAATGGCCGCTAAGCGCCGTCATGTAAAACTTTCAAGATATGACAAAAAGGTTTAATTACTCTTTGGATTTTTAGTTTCCGTTTGTTTTGAGATCTGATTATAGGATGTTTGATATTTTATTGGTTTCAGCTGCTTTTATTAGCTAATGCTAATGAATTGTCGAAACATCATTAAAGTTTTAATAATAAGATGGCGCCACTCATTATCAAAAACAGCTATGTTCGCTAAAGTTCACTAGAGTGAGAATCAAATAAAACTATGTTCAGGTTTTGGTATCACCTTTTTCAAATGTATAATTAAACTTTAGTGATGTTTCGACACAAGTCGATGTCACCAGGGACTAGAATAATAAAAACGCGTTATTAATTCAGGATATTATTTTTTATTACAATTCAAAATACATGTATAATTATAATCTTAAAAACAGTTTTTCTATTTTAAGTCAGACTTTTTTATTAAAAAAAATAAAATTTTCTTATAATATGTATAATTAAAAATAGCAACAAAATGAATAATTTACAAAAGTTTAACTTAAAAATACACGTCTTTTTCTCTTTTAAATCAGACTTCTTGGAATAACTAACTTAGCTGATTCTTCTTTTTCTCCCTATAAATTATTTTTATGCAATCAAAAGTATTAACAACATCACAACAATAACATTTTCTTCTTATTCGCAAATGATTATAAAAAAATGATAATTTAAAAGTTCTTAGAAAAATGGTAAAAAAATCTTTTCTTCTAATTCACAAAAAATAACTTGACAATACACTTTTCATCTTCTGAATCAGGTTTCTTGGAATTAAAATGTTTTAAAATGATCTAAAATAACTGTTCGTTTTACTAAATTACCTTTTTTTCTTTTTCCTTTTCCCTTCTTCATTCTTAAAATCAATTCTTCTTTTATCTTCTTTTAATAGTAATATTTTCTTATGCACTAAAATAACATATTGTATACAGGGTGTTGTTTTGGTCGACAACGAGCTTTTCAGGGGTGATACAGTTCATGATACTGATGCCAAAAAACATAAAAAATCGTACCTTAATTTTTCATAAGAAAATCTTAGCAGATATTCTTTTATTGTTACCTTATTCTCATACGTTTATGAATGAGAGCGTAAGTGCGGCGAGAGCATCTGAAGAGACGGGGGGCGGGGCGCGGGTACGAGCGCACCGGCCGGCCGGCGGCGTTTTCATACGACTATGAATGAGAAGCGCGAGGATCGGAGGGAACGGGGGCGGGGGCGGGAGCCATCGACGGCCGGCCGGCGGCGGCGCTTGCCAGCGTGACCAGATTCAGTATTTTAATACTTTTTCAGTATATTTCATCGATTTTTCCGAACATCAGTATATTTTCAGGTATATTGTTGGAAGTCGGTATTTTTGGGTATATTTTGGTTGACGTTATGGCAACACCGTCGTGAGTGATCGTCTTTGCGACAATGTTTGCGGAATTCCCCGGAACGCGAACATTGGGGACTTTTCCGGATTTATACATGTTATCTATGAGCAAAGATGAGTAAGTTACAGATATGACAAGAAAGACGGCCGTCGCCGGCGTTGTAGTATTGTCATACTACCTATACAATTATCAATCAATACATATGTTCGCCTAAAACTTTACAACTGCTGGACCGATTTTAATGCGGTTTGCACCATTAGATAGAGCGTAATTTCCAGATTGCATACATTGAAATCCGTTGTGTTTCATGAATATCAGTTTACCCGGACGAATTCGGGACGGACCGCTAGTTTATCTATAATTTTCAAAACAACGTCTAGTTTTTAAGTTTTCAGTTGGATGAATAGGTAGTAGTTAAACATATAAGATATTTTATTACTAGTTTAAAATCGTCTAATACGGTTCAAGTGAAATGATTGTCTCTTCTGCACTCGACTTAATCTTTGAGGACTTTCTTTCGATAATTCGGGAATTTCCCCAAAATAGATGTTTTTATCATCATATTAATAGAACGCGATTTTCGTTGTTTTTATTTACTTAGTTGCAACATTTATTGTCAGGATGAATAAATAAAACGTGTTAAAAAATCAGTATTTTTTTTGTATATCTGTCCTATGTAAGTCGGTATATTTCAGTATTTTTTTGAGGTGCCTCGGTATTTTTGTAAAATTTAATCTGGTCACACTGGCGCTTGCTCGCGTCGCCAGTCTGCCGCATACCTCGCCACTGGCTGTACGTGCGCGACGCGCGTGTTTGTTTCGTTCTGCGCAAGGGCATTCCCGTATACGACTATGGCTCAGGAACAATTTAGTAATCGTGAACTGTACGATGTACTAAGTATTTACTTTACGTGTGGTGAAAACAAAACTGAGTGTTTGAGAATTTGGCGTGAAGAATTCCCAAATCGTAATGATTTTTTAAGTTTACCTACCTAAATAAAACAATCAATCATGTGTAGTTCCTTTGACGGTCCTAAGCCCGTGAAAAGTATGAAGGAAAAGGTGATCTAATTGCAAACTGCGTTTCTCAGAAAAGTCATGAATGGAGCCGACAGCCATTGAGCTTGTCGCCCAAACCCCGCCTTCCCCATGCGCCATACGTCTTCGTTATTTTAGGATAATTTGTAAGTGATTTTTTTCAATAATTTCAAATTATAAAAAAAAGAAAATGTGCTATTAGATCAAGAATTTTTTGTCCTACCACCCCTTAAAAGCCCGTTGTCGACCAAAACAACAGCCTGTACGTATAATTAGTCAATTCTTCTCTATTTTCACTTTAAATCTTAATTTCCAAAACCAACATTTCACTTTTCTACGGCATAAAACAGCACTTAAATTCTTAAATCATCTGTTTCTTCACTTCTTCGCAAAAGTTTTCTTCATCGACTTCTTCTTCTCTATCTTGAGTATTTTGCGATCTAATGATGTTAACGTAAAACTTAAATTCTTCATTGTCTTCCCATTCAGTGCCAGTAATAGCGGGATTTTTACTTACGAGGCATTAAGGAGAGAAGGAAGATGGTTTTTTGATGGCAAAAATTTAACGTTCGTGTGTTTCTGTGTGTGTCTGTCTGTGACTCTTGCGTTATACTTGTGACCGGGTGCTGTCCGTGTGAACTGGCCTACTCTTGTCAAAGGTATCAATGACATTCAATGTTTTTATGCACAATTTTTCTTGTCATATCGTTTTCATGTTCTAATGACATAATCTGGTTTATTTCAAGGATTGAATTTTGACATTAATAACTAATGATTATGTGCAGCACGAAGCATGCAAGGGTCGTGGCGAAAACAGAAAACAACGATATTGAAAATAACGTGTCTATTGTCCAAACCAAAACAAACAGCATACGGCGAGCGACTGAACGAACATAATTCAAATTCACAGAGCGATTTCGCGTCTAACCCCGCCTCACCTCACCCCTAACGACTGTCATTGGCTAACGGCCACGCGTCGTTTTGCAAAAGAAATTCAAGTCCTTATTTGGTAATAAATTAGGTGTCCCAGGGGTGAGGCAAAGCATCGTCGCGGGGGGAAGGGGTATGCATCCGTAACATTTCTCCCGCCGTGCACCTGCAATGTGCATAAAAAAATTGTCTAAATGAAATAAATTAAACGTGTTACCGATGCATACTACCATCCCATCCCTAAATACATAACCAAGTACATAGGCTGTTAACAGTCACTACGCAATAAAATAAACAGTTTTTACTTATTACAAATAAAATAAATGTAAGTTATTTTTCCTTAATGTGGGATGGTCAAGGCCTTTACAAATAATTTATAAACAGTTTTACATCTGTGTAAATTATACTAATTGTACATAATAAAATCCCAACATAGAATCTAAAATACAAGTTTGACTATTATTTTAATTCAATTTAGAGTTGAAGCTAAGTCATCAAGATCTAATGTAAGTCAAATAAAATTAAATTTCTGAGATAGTACATTAAATCTTCCTTGATAGTACCTAATAACAAGTTGTAATTAATTACACTGAGTCTTACTAATTGCCAAGTTTAAGTAAAATTTATAATCACAATCACAAAGTATGAAATCCAAAATCAACCAAACAATCTAAATGAACAAACAACAATAAATCTACAGGGTGTCCTATATTATCTGTAAAATAATATGTTGTCACATTGACTTTTACATTTCTAAATATGAATAATTTTGATGATACTGATGCCATAATTGAAATTAAGATTTACATAATTTACATCAAATATTAAATTTTTCTTTTCTATTCCAAATTGAAATACAATTAAATTGGCAAATCTATTCTGTAGGTATTATTATTACACGCTTTGTTGCCCTACGCATCACACCGTTTTTCGTTTTGACATCTACAACCCTTACAATCCCGTCTGTACCTGGATGAATCCGCTCAACTCTGCCCTTAGGCCAGACGTTCCTCGGGAGTGTCTCGTCCACAATGACAACTAAATCACCCACCTTGATGGCTTCGCCTCGACCATGCGGCTCCCGCCGGTTTTGCAGTAGCGGTAGGACTTCCCGTACCCAGCGTTGCCAAAAGAGATCCGCCAGGCGCTGTGATGCACGCCAATGTGAGCGTTTGAGTTCATCCTCCCTTACGAATGTCCCAGGTAGCGGGACTTTTGAAGGACCGCCGAGTAGAAAGTGGTTCGGGGTGAGAGCAGCATCATCTTCCGCCGAAACTGGTACATGGGACAACGGTCTTGAGTTAACCGTAAGTTCCACTTCTGTCAGTAAAGTGTGGAGCACGTCTTCGTGAGGGTGTCGGTTGTGGAGCGTAGTACTTAGTGCAGTCTTTACAGAACGTACCAACCTCTCCCATGCACCGCCCATGAATGGTGCACCAGGTGGGATAAATCGCCAATTAATGTGTCGTACGTCGGCCTCTCGCTGTAGTGACGATAGTGCTGCCCTGCGTAGCTCGGCATCCGCACCATGGAAATTGGTTCCGTTATCGCTCCATATAGTGTCCGGACTCCCCCGGCGCGCCATCATTCGTCGAAGTGCAAGAATCGCAGCGTCGGCGGCTAGAGAAGAAGCAACCTCTAAATGAACGGCCCTGGTTGTGAGACATGTGAAGAGGGCGACGTAGCGTTTCTCATGGTGTCTCGCTACGGTGACAGACAGTGGTCCAAAGTAGTCTACGCCTGTGTGTGTGAAAGGACGCTGATGATGCGCGAGGCGGCAAGGTGGCAGGTCTCCGGTTGGCGGTACGGGAGGAACAGCGCGGCGTAGGCGGCAGGGCTGGCACTGCTTGATGACTGATCGAACAGTAGGCCGCAAGCGCAGCGCCCAGTGTCTCTGGCGCACTTGGTTGGTTACGTGCTCGACCCCACTGTGGTGAAGCTCCCGATGGATCCAGTCGATGTACAGTCTACAGTATGCGTGATCGCCATCCAGTATTGCCGGTGACTGTGTCTGTCCGTCTATGTCTGTCGCGGCAGTAGTTCTTGAGCGTAATCTCAGTACGCCGTCCTCGTCGATGGACATGGAGAGTTGGCGTAAGCGACTATTGTTCGATACCTTTCTCCCGCCGGCGACATCTCGTAGCTCAGTTGGGAAGCTTTGTTCTTGCAGTGCGCGTATCCATAGTATTTCAGCGCGTCGTGCGTATTGCGCCGGCAGTGGCACATAGGTGGCGCTTCTCGTGTCTGCACGTGCGGGCGCCCCAGCTCTAGTAGGCGCGGCGCGACGGGTACCTTTCCATTTTGGATCGGTTGGGTCGACGCGTCGATTGTGAGTAGCCACAGATGTAGTCATGTGGGTTCTGCAGCGGTCGATGAATTGCAGTACTCGCGCCGTACTCCTTATTAGTCGCAGCCAAGAGGAGAAGCGTCTTACCTCGGGTAAAGCTTCTTTCAGTTGTGTGTGGGAGACTGTGGATGCAGTCGTAGTGCGTTCTTCGCCTGTTTCTATGAGTGTGAGCGGATTATCATTCTGTGGCCATAACGTTTCCCCTAGGTAAAGAAAGTCAGGTCCAGTGAACCAACGGTGTGATGCTGAGAAATCGGATGGTGGTTTACGCGTAGCGTCATCGGCTGGGTTATGGGCGGAGGGAACCCAGCGCCATTGTGCCGTGTCGGTCGTCTCTTCCAGTTCAGCGACGCGATGCGCGACGAACGGTTTGAAGGAGTGTGAACCCGCGCGCAGCCACGCGAGCACGGTGCGCGAGTCGGACCACATCACGCGTCGGACGGGGCGCCGCTCATGCTCCCTCTCGACGGCGCACGCCAGTCGTCCTCCCAGCACGGCCGCCTGTAATTCCAGTCTAGGTATTGAAACTATCTTGAGGGGCGCTACGCGCCCTTTCGCCGCCGCGAGTGAGATAAATACTTTGCCTTTACCATCTATTGATCTCCAATAAGCTGCAGCAGCGTAGGCAACCTCACTCGCGTCCACGAATACATGCAATTCAAGTTCTTTTGCGTCACTGTACTTGGGGTAACAACGGGGCAAAGCAAGTCCCTTTAAGTTTTCTAGAGCCTGTAACCATGAATGCCAGGTTTGCAATATCTTTGGTGGAAGGGGCTCGTCCCAGCTAATATTGTTACGCCAAGTATCCTGGAGGATCTGTTTAGCTTGTATACTTATAGGTGTCACTAAACCCAGTGGGTCAAAAAGTGACATCGCAGCCTTCAAAAGCTGTCTCTTCGTCGGGACTTTACAATCAAATGTAGAAATATTAGAAGTATTAAAACTAAGGGTGTCGTCGGCAGGACGCCATACAAGCCCCAGCACTTTTTCCTCTTTGAGTATGGTGACGTGTGCGCTCCCAGCTACCGCGGCGAGCCCCGCGATGGCAGCACGGTCGTTCGATGCCCACTTCTGCAGCTGGAAGTTTCCACGGCGATGCACTTCGTCCACTGCTCTCGACACACAGTTGGCCTCCTCCGGCGAATCGAAGCTCTGTAAAAAATCATCCATATAGTGATTGTTTATTATGGAGCTTGCGGCTTGAGGGAACTCATCTTCACACCTATGTGCATTATAATTTTTGACAAATATAGCCGTACTAGGGGAACACGTAGCGCCAAAGAGTACCGATGTCATCCTATATTCAGTGGGTGCAGTACCAGGCTGATCACGCCAAAGGAAGCGTAAGGCATCTCTGTCACACTCCCTCATCTTTATCCTCAGGAACATATCTTTGATATCAGCACTTACTGCCACCCTCTTTTGTCTAAATCTCATGAGAACCCCTAGTAACGACTTCAATAAATCAGGACCAGTCAACAAGTAATCGTTCAGACAGACGCCATTAGTACAAGCAGCGGCGTCGTGGACTATGCGCACCTTATCAGGCTTTGCTGGATTTAATACTGGGAAATGTGGTAAGTACCAAGTTTTGTCTGTAGGCGCTGGAGTTGGTGCCAGTTCAGCGTACCCATTGTTCAACAAATAATCTACCTGTTCCTTGTATTTTTCCTGAAGTTGTGGATCCTTGTTGAGCCGCTTTTCCACACCTTCCAGTCGTCTGAGTGCTGCAGTATAATTGTTCGGGAAGGGCTTACCTTCTTCCTTCCACAGCAAACCTGTTTCATAACCACCTTGTTGTAGAGGGTGTGTCGTGTTCTGTAGAATCTGCAAGGCACGGCTCTCTGGGTCCGAGTGTGGCTTGCGCGGTTCTACCCCAAGGGCATCCATCTTAAAGTGGTCTTGGACCAGCCGCTCCAGGGAACCAGTGCGGCTTATATGATTGCAGCGGTGCCTTAAAGTTAAGGAGGGTACATAGCTATGTCGTTGGCCATGCAAAACCCAACCTAATGGTGTCAAGGAAGCCACAGGTTGACCTTTAGCGCCCTGGCGTACCTCAGTTGTCAAGAGGAGTTCCCAGTTATCCTGGCCTATAAGTATTGTTGGCTCACCGACCTCATATATAAGTTGATGAGACAGATCCCTTAGATGTTCACAACCCTGAAGCGCCTCAGCCTTTACAGACTGTGCAGTTATGTCCAGCTTGTCAATAGTCCGCGCTTCAATTTCAAAATTATTACTACTATGCTGTCCACAGATGCTAAATTTCACCCGACATGAAGTTAAGGCTTCCACACGTGCTCCACCAACTGCCTCGATATAAAAGGGAGCAGCTGGGCCCTGTGCACCTATTTTCTGGGCTATGTCTGCAGTCAGCAGGGTTACAGTGGAGCCATCATCAAGCAAACCATAAGTGTTTACAGTACCTTTTGGACCTGTTAATTTAACAGGTAATACTTTTAGGAAAGTGCTCGCTGCCCGTGGTGCCCATGTGGATGTCACCGCTGCAGGCTGCCAAGCTGCGTCGCAGGCATGCACGTCCATGGTGCCAGTGAGCGCGTCCATGCCGCCCTCGGACACACGCGCACCACCGTAGAGTGGCAGCGCGCTACAGCCAGCCGCCTGGGTGAAGGCGCAGTCTTCAGCTGTCCTCGTGCAAGCACTGCTCTCCGCTGGTCGTGTAGAAGTGCCACCCTCGGCACTCGGCGAGTGACTACGTTGTGGCTGCGGTCCGTCATCGTTGTGCAGTAGTCGGTGGTGGTAGTATTCACACCCACGCACCACACACTTAACACTCTTACACCGGTGTTGCCACTTTCTTTTAGTCAGGCACCTGAAACATAGTTTTGTTTGTCGAGCTACTTCCCATCTTTCAGACACAGGCATAGCCTTAAATTTTAAGCATGTAGTTGGTGTGTGGCCAGTTTCACTACAGGCAGCACATACATTTTTATTGTTAAAATGTGTAACTTTCATTATTCTATGGGGTCTTGGATGGATATTATTGTCTATCACCTCAGCTTTAGCGTGTCTCGCATTCAAATCAGCCTCTCTTTCCAGGAAGCGTGATAATTTAATAAGCCCCGGATCGCTATCTTTACTATTGAACTCAAAGTCATACCATCTGTTCCTTAGTACGGTGGTTAATTTGTCAGTTATAATATTTATGGCGTCTGTATTATATAAATACTCAGATTTATTTAATGCCCGTACAGTGCTGATAATATTATCTACTCGGGATGCAAAGATACACACATCTCTAGGATTATCTGTCAATTTTGGTAAACTCCGCAGTTTTTCCAATTCACTTGTCACAAGTGCGTGAGGCCGGCCAAAGCGCGCCTCCAATTTATACATTATGTCTTCCGCCTTCATGTTACAAATAAATGAACCCTTCACGGCTTCGAAGCCTAGTCCTTTCAGACTCTTCCGTAGTCGAGCAACATTCTCATACTCCGAGAAGGCAGCCTTTGACTGATCGAAAGCCGCTTTGAAATACAGCCACTCACTACTGCTACCGTTAAAGTAAGGTAAATCTGGGTACCTGTGACTCGCGGGGGGCCGGTCCCCGCGAGCTACCTTTAATATGGCTGCTGCTAGATCCATCGCTGAGTCGTCGCAACCATGCTGTCGCAGCGGCGGCGATGGCGGCCGCAACGGTTGCTGCGGCGTCGGCGGCGGCGCTGTGTAGTAATGCGCAGCCGTGGGCGGCGCTGATGGCGGTGGCCTGTCACCGCGCATCGCGTCGCCGTCGTGTGTGATGTTAGCGTACGGTGCCGTGATGGTACGCTGGATGCTTGTCGGTGTACTCGTACTGCTTTGTGATGGTATGCCTGCCAATGGAACAGTATTCTCGTACAAAGTTGCAGGTGTCGAGTCGTCTGCAGCTTCCAGTAGAGCTAGCTTTGCCGCGGCTAGCTCGAGTCTCGCGCGGGCTAGCGCAATTTTCGATTGTCTCGTCTTTGACCCTGTGTCGAAGTTCTCGTCCTCGCGCCTGTCCCCAGGTTGTGTCAGCGTCGATAGCGGGAACGCGAGTGTCGTGAGCGTAGGGGTCAATGGCCGTGTGGACTGTAATGCGTCGTTGGAACCGCCGTTGAGGTCGCTGGTGACGGTGGGAACCTCCTGTCCCTGGAGCCCCACGCCCGGGAACTGATGTGACAATAGCCCCATGCCGGGGGTCTGTTGTTCGGAGGACTCGGGCGTTACTTCTCCGTCTTGTATCGCCGCGTCGTCTTGGCTTCTTGTTTTCACCATTTTTGCACACTTTTAGGTACACACGCAACACAAATAATAAATCCGGTACGATAGGACCAACTGTGCAGCACGAAGCATGCAAGGGTCGTGGCGAAAACAGAAAACAACGATATTGAAAATAACGTGTCTATTGTCCAAACCAAAACAAACAGCATACGGCGAGCGACTGAACGAACATAATTCAAATTCACAGAGCGATTTCGCGTCTAACCCCGCCTCACCTCACCCCTAACGACTGTCATTGGCTAACGGCCACGCGTCGTTTTGCAAAAGAAATTCAAGTCCTTATTTGGTAATAAATTAGGTGTCCCAGGGGTGAGGCAAAGCATCGTCGCGGGGGGAAGGGGTATGCATCCGTAACAGATTATTTATTTGTTCATATTTCACAAATGAAATTATGTTATTATTATTTTATGATTATCAGAAAGAGTGTAATTTGCACCTATTTTGAATAAACACCTTGAATCTTGAATCGTAGCTCCCAAATGGATAAACCAATTATGGTTTAAGTTTGATTTTGTTTGAAAGGTGAATTTAACCAGAGTGTTCTTAGCTATGATTCATGAAAATCGGTTCAGTCGTTCGAAGACCATCAGCTCTTTTCTAGCTAATGAAAGGATCTGACCAACTTTCATAGGTCTGATCGAAACCAAATTTAGCACCGTGTTACTTCAATGATATTGCAAGAAAGTAACGATTTAATAAAAAAAAAGATAGAAATTATCCTCCAAACTATTTAGGTCGTGGGCGTCGAAATAACAATGCAGCTATATCACAGAGGTCCACCTTTAATAGTCTTGATCATTCGGCAATCGAAATTGTACACGATGCCTTGGATTATAATGGATGCAAACGCGGTGATCCCAGCGATAGCGTGACACGTCCGTTTTGCTCACAGATTACCACTATTTGTGTTCTGCTCGACGTTCCGTCAAAAAGTGTCTGCCCCAAAACTGACAGCCAGCTAATATGGCTTCTCCACTCAGTGTTGCCACCTTAATCACAAACAGCCTATGGGTCATCTTTGCTAGCACATACGATCGACTGACAAGTACAAGCGATGGTCACGCTACCACCGGTTTCACCCAGGTACTAATACCTGACGTTTGATTCAAATAAAGTTTAACGATCTGTGTAAACGTATCTCGAGGTGGTATTGGTCGCGTTTTCAACGACGCTCTAACATGTACATACATTAAATAGGATCCAAGGTCAAATTTCTACATGCAAAAAAACTGGTGGCAAAATTTCAATTCCTATTTTTTGACATCTAACGGGATTTTTACTTACGAGGCTAGAAGGCAATGACTTATATATTACTGGCGTAAGGACCCGGCCAACGCGCGCGACTAATGGGCCCAGCGAATTGGTGCGAAAATCGAAAGTTTCGCACACTCGCGACTCAGTCGTCTGCGGGACATTGTTCAGTGCGGTGGAAAAATATTCCATATAAAAATGCCTTATTGTGTTGTAAGAGGCCGTAAATATCATAAAAGAAAGGCTAAAAAGAAACATGGGATGTCGTATCATCGATAAGTAACCTTACATTGTATTTTTTCTTGTAAACAAATTAAAAAAACGAATTTTTAAAGCGACAATTCTATCAAGGTTCTTTAACTCGGCACGTCAGTCAACTCTCGCCCACGCTAGTTCGTACGAGATATGTCAGATGGCGCTACTTTTTGCATGTATGAAGAAAATCTGACTAAAATATGGAGACGGGCGGATCCTTCTGTTCAAATCTGTGCTAGAAGGAGAGAAGGAAGTATTATATAAGGTCTAACAAAATTAGCTGAAAGTATTTTAACTGGTGCTTCTACCCATTAAACTAAACAACTTTTCCCATGGAACCCATAGTCAAATCGCAAAGAAAAATTTGGCTCTCCCATAATAACTCGATCAGCTGATCAGCCAACTTAGTATGGGCAGTTCAAATTTTTTTTTAAGATTTGACTAGGGGTTTCATGGGGAAAGTTGTTCAGTTTCATGAGTAGAAGCACCAGTTAAAATACTTTCAGCTAATTTTGTTAGACCTATATATGATCAAACGAACATCTCAAGTAAAGTTCGATTAATATGATTTGAGTAGTTTCATTGTCGATTCAAATTAACAGGTAGTCCCAAAGGTAAAAACAAAAAACAAAAAAACCTGCAAGGCAACACTCGCACGCTTTAACAATTTTATATCATAATTTCAGCTCATATACGTCCCCACCAAGGGGCTCGAGCCTACCTTGAATTAGGGCGATCGGGCCTTAGTCGACCACGCGGGCCCAGTGCGGGTTGGTCGACTTCAC
Organism: Coleophora flavipennella; assembly: GCA_947284805.1. NCBI lineage: Eukaryota > Metazoa > Arthropoda > Insecta > Lepidoptera > Coleophoridae > Coleophora > Coleophora flavipennella. Next base: position 6,504,368 of record OX369253.1, read on the forward strand.
ACACAACCTTCGAGTTTCTTCTCAGGTGTATGCAGGTTTCCTCAAGATGTTATTCCTTAACCGTTAAAGCACCGTTCACCGATATTAGATGGATACAAAGGAAATATTCGAAAAACGGCCAAGTGTGAGTCTTACTCGCGCACTAATGGTTCCGTATCACCACTACTCAGCAAAATATGTAGACCACTTCGAGGTAACTTATAAACTTGAAATTTGGCATTGTGGTAGGTTAATGGACGCATACAAAGGAAATATTCGAAAAACAGCCAAGTGTGAGTCGTGTTCACGCACTATGAGTTTCTTATCACCACCACTTAGTAAAATTAGTAGACCACTACCAGGTAACTCATAAACTTGAAGGTTGGCATCGAGGTAGGTAAGACGAAAATAATGTCAAACTTCCGTGTCATACCTACTTCTCTGAAGGTCTCTACACTTGAAGTTGTTACCGAATGTGTATACCTGGGACAAACAGTCCAGTTAGGTAGGTCCAACTTCCAGAAAGAGATCAATCGTCGAATCCAACTCGGCTGGGCAGCGTTCGGGAAGCTTCGCAATATTTGTACGTCCCAGATACCGCAGTGTCTTAAGACCAAGGTCTTCGACCAGTGTGTGTTGCCAGTGATGACATATAGAACTGAGACATGGTCGCTTACTATGGGCCTCATAAGAAGGCTCAAGGTCACCCAAAGGGCAATGGAGCGTGCTATGCTCGGAGTTTCTCTGCGTGATCGAATCAGAAACGAGGAGATCCGTAGAAGAATCAAAGTAACCGACATATTTCTCAGAATTGCTTAATTTAAGTGAGAGTGGGCGGAACACACTGCTCGTAGAGCAGATGGCCGTTGGGACAGTAAAGTTCTTGAGTGGCGACCACGCACCGGAAAGTGTAGTGTAGGCAGGCCTCCCACTCGGTGGACCGATGACCTGGTAAAGGTCGCGGGAAGCCGCTGGATGCGGGCAGCGCAGAATCGGTCGTCGTGGAGATCCTTGGGGGAGGCCTATGGCTAGCAGTGGACGTCCTTCGGCTGATATGATGAATATACAAAGGAAAAAGAAAAATCTGCCAAGTGCGAGTCAGACCCACGAAATTTGGGTTCCGTACCACTCTTTAATATATAATTGGAATAATTATATAGACCACTTCCAGGTGACTGTTTAAATTGAGATTTGGTATCGACACAGGTTTCTTGGGCGAATTGAGAAAAAAATCTAAAAACTGGCTAAATGTAAATCGGGCTTGCACACCGAGGGTTCGGTACCACCAAAAATATCTTATAAGTATGTCTATTACTTGAATAAGAATACGAAATTAGTATAAGTTAAAAATCGATGATATCTCAACAAAACATAAATGTGAAATGAGGCCAAGTTCGATGTAAAAAAAATAAAGCGATCTAAATGGGTAGATACCAAGTGCTATAGTGGTTCCTAAATCATAGCTACGTAACTTCAAATAGAAATATTTATTTAAGACTTCTCTAAATAATAGAGAAAGTGAAACGTTATTCAGTTGCTGAAAAAAATTTAGTGTTCTGTGGATGCGGGCAGCGCAGGACCGGTCGTCGTGGAAATCCTCAGGGGAGGTCTTTGTGCAGCAGTGGACGTCTTTCGGCTGATATGATGATGATGATGAACTTTATAAAGATTAATAGTTGAGGCTAGTAATGAGTAAAATTGGTCTTGGTCTTGCAGTCTTGGTCTTGGTCTTGCAAAAAAGCAAGACCAAGACCAAGACCAATACTATCCTTAGTCTAGCAAGACCAAGACCAAGACAGAATAAACAAGAACAAGACCAATACCAAGACCGATTATGCAAGACCAAGACCAAATACGCAAGACTCAATCGAAAATTTTTACTAACAGTGTTTATATGAGATAAAATATTTGTAACAGCGTTAACATATGCTTTTCTCGGAACAATATAGTTGGCGTGTCGAATTGTCAGTTTGGAATGGAATGTTGAAAAATGTTTGTTACCTAAGACCTTATTGCAAGACCAAGACCAAAACCAAGACTAAACGTATTTCAGCAAGACCAAGACCAAGACCGAGTGAGCAAGACCAAGACCGAGACCAAGACCAAGACTAGACGAATTTGAGCAAGACCAAGACCAAGACTGAATAAGCAAGACCAAGACCAAGACCAAGACTGTCCAAGTCTTGGTCTTGGTCTTGCTTTGCTCATCACTAGTTGAGGCCAATATTACTCTTTTACTCGTATGGTCTGTGGTTTACACACATGCGTGGCGCAAAACGTTAATCGATACAAATTTTCATAATTGATAATTAGAAAGCTGTGTTTAATTAGCGGATACAAGAAGCAAAAATTAACTGGCTACCTACTTATATAAGAAAAATAATAATTATTCAACAACAGATTTTAAAGGTACATGCCTAAATCGTTTTTCTTTATTTACTCTCAGTGAATTTGAACTACCGATGACATCGTCCGAAGTTAAATGTTTTTTAACGCTTATAAGTAAGTATAAGTGTTAACAACATTGACGTGTTCCGGCGTGAATATAGGATAGCCAGTTCTCCATTGCTTTGGGGAATCTTGGTAAGCCCGCTTCCATTTTCGGCATCACCATCACTTACCATCAGGTGAGATGATGCTAAGGGCTTACCAATTGTGAATAAAAAAAATCATTTCAGCTGATATACGTCCCGACCGAGGGCTCAATTTCTACCTTGAATTAGGGCGATCTGGCCTTAGTCGACCAAGCGGGCCCAGTGCGGGTTGTTCGACTTCACTACCACTGAGTTTCTTCACAGGTGTGTGCAGAGGTTTTCTCACGATTTTTTCCTTTACCGTTAAAGCAATCGGTGAGTATATGTACGTAAGTAAATATAAAACTCATTGCTAAAAAGCGTGGGTGGCTCAACCGGTAACGACTCGATCCTCATAACCAAAGGTGCCGGGCTCAAACCCGGACGGCCAATGTACCAATAAGTAAGTATATCTAGTTATAACTAGAACAAAGAGGTTCCAATAATAATATCAAATTGTGTAAAGGCTGTAGCACAATTGGACTGGATGCCGTTTCCTGGGGCTTCTACTTATCATACATATCATCTTTTTCCGAGGAGCCCTTTTAGTCAATTCACAAATCCCTAAAATTAGTAACTCAATTCACGATGTTTCAAACATCGAACGAAATTCCTTGAAAAAAATTCGTGTTAGCTCGTACTGCAACGTGGCTGTTACGTCAGCTGAATCGTGCGAAAATTGTGGTTTTTAATTCATTTCAAATAAAATAAGAAGAATTTCCAAAAAGTAAAAAAAATAAAATTATACCGTTTTGTTAAGAAGTTCATAAAATAACCCCATGGGTCGAATAAAATTGCAGCAGTTCTATGGTTACAGGAACAGGAAAAAAAGGGTTAATTAGGATATTTTTTTTTAGTTCTTTGTATTAAAATAGAAATTGAGGAGATCAAAATTACCACTCATATCCTGTAACAAAAGAAAAAAAAAATCGATAAAAATTCCTTAAATGAATTAAAAATTTGTTACAAAGTTGGTCGATGGCGGCGGTATAAGCCTTAAAAGGAAAATTCGACGCTCCATACTAAAATTCACAAAATTGGTCAAGCAGCTGATCGATTTATATGAAGAATTCTAACTTTTTGTTTGGGTCTCTTGGGAAGAGTTGTTCAGTGTGATGAGTAGAAGCCCCAGTAATGGCTCTTACACCAATTTTGTTACACCTGTAGAACAAGTTTTTGGAGTTTACTCTTTACGAATTGATTTTCATATATAGCACGCGTTAGGAAAAATATACGAAGAGGGCAAACGAGTGTTACCTTGTTATTATTATGCCAGTCATTTTTTTATATCAGGAAAGCTAAGACTCCATGGCCTTAAAGCCTTAAACGCGAGGTTGCAGGCCGATCTCCACGTAGGACGAAACCCGAGACGTCCCTCCGAAGCCCGGAGCGCTCCCTGTGAGGCCGAAGGCCGAGCTCCGCGTAGTATTAAAAAAATGATAATAATAACATTTCAAAAGAAAAATAAAAAAAGGTTAACGATGAGTAATTTCCAGTCGCGCGTCGGAGCTGACTTTTTACCAATCCAACTGCACACATTAAGTTGGTAGACTATTACTCATACATAAACTAAGAAAATCTACTTAGCCGTGATAGTGATGTACACTATAAAAAATATACAGTATAATGCTTGAAGTTTTTTTTGAAATTTATTTACACTGAAAAATATATTGTTGAAGTATTTTTTATGTACACTGTACAGTAATATGCTTGAAGGTTTTTTGAAATATATGAATAGAACTGAATAGTATAATGATTTAAGTTTTTTAAATCTATGTGCACTGTCCAGTATAATGCTTGACTTTTTTTAAAATCTATTTACACTGTCCAGTATAATCCTTGAAGTTTCTTGAAATCTATGATTAATGTGTAAGCTACAGAATAATGATTGATTTCTTTTGAAATCTATGTACACAGTACAGTATATAGTATAGTGCAAACTCAAACTCAAATTCATATATTGCATAACCATAGGTATGTAAAAAAGGTCTTACATATAATTAAAAAAACTTCTGCCATGGCTTACCTTAAGAGGTGTACAATGTAATTTTCTTAAATAACTAAATTAATTGGAAGTCAATGAATTAAATGTCAAAGTTCGAACACGAAGTTCTTTTTTAAATCTATGAACACAGTACAGTATAATGCTTGAAGTTTTTTTAAATCTATGTACGCTGTACAGTATAAAGCTTGAAGTCTTTTTTCAGTCGCATTCATGACTACGGAAGTATTTGCTTCGCACAAGGAGGATGACATTAAATCTGTTGCGGACCAGCTCTTAAACAAACATGATGATTCCTATCAAGATCACGTAGACCCGACTGACATTGCTTTGGAAAGACCAATATGGCGGACCTATGAAAATTCGTTGCTCTTAAGACACGAGAAAGCGCGGCCGCCAGTATTAAGGGGCATTCTTGTAGGTACAGCTATGGGCTACGATAAAAGTAAAGGCAAGGACGTAAAAAATCCACCCAAGATGGGCTTTCCTTGGATACCTTTCCTTTTTATAGGGCGCTTCGTAAATATATTAAATCATATGACAGGTTAGTTGACTGCTAGTAATTGCTAGCAGTCAAACCCACTTTTTACCATCTGTCACAAACGAAATTTTGTTGTAAAAGTGTTTAATATACCAAGGTATAAAGTCACAGTTTTTCTCCGTCGTTAATGTACATTTTTAATTTTTTAAATTCACAATTGATAAGCCCTTGGCATCATCTCATCTGATGGTAAGTGACGTAATTTTGTGATATTGATCAATTAAAAATTAAAAACTTAACGGAAAATAAAATTAAACTGTTTTTTTTTTCATATTTACAGTAGAAGAGAAATGTAAAAACTATATTTTGTAATTTATTCTCGATACTGTAGCTAAACTCCTTATGCAGCAAAAGTAAAAAAAATATCACAATAGAAATTATCCTCCAAATCATAATATTATGAACATGAAATAGGCTTCTATATAAGTTTATACGTTGTAATAAAAATGGTGGCCAAATTCCAATTCCTTTTGGTTTTGACATCTAGCGGGGTTTGTTTTTTACTTACGAGACATGAAGGAGAGAACGATGTATTGTGATAAAGGAGAGAAGGAGGTATTGTGATGTCAAAAAAAAAAACTAAGTCAAGATTTTGATTGGGATCGAGGATTTTCCGACCCTCATAGAGGCCAAAACCTATTTTTTGACATCTAGCGGGATTTTTACTTACGAGGGATGAAGGAGAGAAGGATGTATTGTGATGTCAAAAAAAACCTAGTCAAGATTTTGATTGGGATCTATTTTTCGACCCTCATAGAGGCGAAAACGTATTTTTGACATCTAGCGGGTTTTTTAATTACGAGGCATGAAGGAGAGAAGGAAGTATTGTGATGTCAAAAATATTTAGTGAAGATTTTGATTAGGATCGATTGTCTGACATAATATTTTTTTTGCCTATATGTGTGTCTATCGTGGCTCTAGTTCCTAAACTACTGATCAAATTCGAATGAAATTTGAAAAAAGAAAATATTATTTTTATGTCTTGGGCTGTTTTTTTTTTTAAATCCTATAAGTTATAGCTATAATGGTGGTAAAAAACTTAGTTTTAGGATTTTCAGACTATTCCGCCGCTTCCTCTCTCTCCCCCCCTCCTTAATCGTTTCCAGAACCTTTGTTAATTTTATACAAAAAACTATTAGGGATAAGAGAGAACTGTCAATGGCAATCTTTACCAATATTATAAATGTTAAAATGTGTTTTTTTGTTTGTTACCTTTTCACGCTTCAACGCCTAATCTTAATCTTAATAAAATTTAGCATTTGGCATGCAGGTAGCCTGTGTCACGAGGAACGACATAGGCTACTTTTTATCCCGTATAAATAGCATAGCCCGATGCAGTTCCTGAGGGAACTAAAGAAATACTCTTTTTAAGGTTCCGTAGCCAAATGGCAAAAAACGGAACCGTTATGAATTTGTCATGTCTGTCTGTCTGTCTTTCCGTCCTTATGTCACAGCTACTTTTTCTGAAACTATATGAACTATACTGTTGAAACTTGGTAAGTAGATGTATTTTGTGAACAGCATTAAGATTTTCACACAAAAATAGACAAAAAAAACAATAAATTTTGGGGCTTCCCCGTACTTAGAACTGAAATTAAAAAAAAATTCAATCAATCAATCAATCAAAATAATTTATTTTAAATAGGTGTTTACACACACTTTTAATTAGTCAAAATAAACTTATTGTATATTACATTTAATGTCATAATTTAGATTTCAGTCACAGGTAGTTTTATTTGTTATAGAATCAACATATATCTTTGTCATTTACATAATCTATTATTTTATAATATCCTGTAGAGCACAAGCATTTTTTGACATGAGTCTTGAATTTGTTCTCTGACAAACTAGTTACATTTTCTGGAATTTTATTGTAGAATCTTATACACTGCCCCACAAATGACTTTTTAACCTTACTCAGTCTCGAAAAGGCTATATCTATTTTATTTACATTTCATAAATTCAAATTATGCCTGTCACTGTTTTTGGGATATAAATGCAAATTCTTACGAACGTACATGATGTTGTCATATATAAATTGACTTTTTTCATCAAAACCATACGAGTGGGGTATCTATGGATAGGTCTTTAAAAATCATTTTGAGGTTTCGAATATATTTTTTTTCTAAACTGAATAGTTTGCGCGAGAGACACTTCCAAAGTGGTAAAATGTGTCCCCCCCCCCCTGTAACTTCTAAAATAAGAGAATGATAAAACTAAAAAAAATATATGATGTACATTACTATGCAAACTTCCACCGAAAATTGGTTTGAACGAGATCTATTAAGTAGTTTTTTTAATACGTCATAAATCGTAAATCGCAACTTACCTTTCATTCAATCAAGTCAAATATAAAAATAAAAAAAAAGCAATTAATTTCATAAACATAAACCTTATACATAAACCGTGAACCATTATTTTCTAATAATAAATCTGTCATAGGTGCCTAAGTAAATAATAATTAATATAATTCGCGCGGGGGTGGCTTGATCGGTAGCGGGTGAGGAGCGCGCGGGGGGCAGGTTCCCGACTGCGCCGTTAGTACTAATATTATATATGTCGCAGGATAATTTGATAATCCGTCGTTTCGCGAAAATCCTAGGAATATTAGATACTATGGAGTAGAAAACTCCTAATAAAACCAAATCGAACGGAGCCCCGCTATGCGGGGCTCCTTTTTACGGTAGAAAAAGACATGCTAACCAAACCTAACCTACCTAACGAAGCGGGGCTCCGTTCGATTTGGTTTTATTAGGAGTTTTCTACTCCATAGTATCTAATATTCCTAGGATTTTCGCGAAACGACGGATTATCAAATTATCCTACGACATATATACTGTGACTGCGCTTACCCGAGCGGGCAGACACGTGAGGGCAGACGTCATTGAAACTCGCACGCGCAGAGCAAATTTTTCGATACATTTGCCAATGCTAAATATACGAATATATATAAACGAACGAACAGACACGTGAGGGCAGACGTCATTGAAACTCGCACGCGCAGAGCAAATTTTTCGATACATTTGCCAATGCTAAATATACGAATATATTATATAAACGAACGAACGAATATATATATATATACGTTTACGATTTGATACTGTTGTCGTTGGGTAAAATTAATTTCAATTACTTACATGGAAACTATTCTTTTAAACTCATTTCCTGCCTAGAAATAGGTAAATACTTACTTTAACGCGTCAACCTAATAAATGTTTTGAGATTTTCTGTTCATTTCCTCACATCTAAATACATAATATACCTAGAAGAACTTTTATATTATGTTACTTGCTGCTTCGGAACCCTTCCTGGGCGAGTCCGACTCACACTCGGCCGCTTTTTTTGGTTAACTTCTTTAACATCGCAACGGAACAATGGTGATTTTTTGCACAGAGATGGTTTATGTGGTGGGTTAAGGGTGGGAAATGGCATGATTTACTTACAAGCATATAATGACATAAATCCCGAGGGATCTGGAAAAAATCATGTCCACTGTCGCGAGCGCACAGCGCACCCTCTAAGACAGTCTTTACAACGATGTCCAGGCGGGCGAAGCCGCGGGCAAAAGCTAGTAATTGATAATGTTAATGTACAGTCAAAAACAGATCGAGCTGTACACTCGTAGTGCGATTCTGACCCATACAAGCATGGCATAAGAAAGGTGCTAAGTCTAAAGTATAACCTTATAAGTATTGTGGCCTTTAATATCATCATTATCATCATATCAGCCGACTGACGTCCACTGCTGGACATAGGCCTCCCCCAAGGATTTGCATGAAGACCCGTTTAGGGGCCGTTTTTTTGGCTGTGTCAATCATTGGGGGGGTGTTGCCGTAATCGCCACGCTTGGCAGGTGGGTTGGCGATGGCAGTGTTGTTGCAGATTGGCTGCAAGTCACGAAAAGACGCTGCTGCCCATCCTCCGGTTTGAGTCCCTTAGTCGACTCTTACGACAGCTATTGGAAAAGATAAGATGGCCCTATTCTAAGCCGGGAGCCACACGGCACCAGTATCCAGTATCTTTAGTACACTCAAATTATAATAGTGTACACTGTACATTATATTTTGATAGGGCTAATATCATCATCATCTTAGCATATCAGCCGAAGGACGTCCACTGCTGGACATAGGCTTCCCCTAAGGATTTCTACGACGACCGGTTGTGAGTTGCCCGCATCCAGTGGCTTCGCGCGACCTTCACCAGGTCATCGGTCCACCGAGTGGGAGGCCTGCCTATACTACGTTTTCCGGTGCGTGGTCGCCACTCGAGAACTATACTACCCCAACGGTCATCTGCTCTACTAGCAATGTGGCCCGCCCACTGCTACTTAAGTTTAGCAATTCTGAGAGCTATTTCGGTTACTTTGGTTCTTCTTCGGATCTCCTTGTTTCTAATTCGATTACGCAGAGAAACTCCGAGCATAGCACGCTCCATTGTCCTTTGGGTGACCTTGAGCTTCTTATGAGGCCCATATGAAGTAACTAGTTTCTCATCTGTGCCCATAGTAAGCGATCATGTTATCACTGGCACATTGAAAACAATTAACGTAAATCAAAAAATTCAAGTTTAGTGACTAGGCAACTGTAGGTAATATACAATAGTAGAAAAAAATTGTTTTCGCTTTACGAACAAACGACATATAAATTTAATCTTAAGTTTGTTGAGTATGTTAAAAATTATTAAAAATTGTTTAAAAGAGTTTGTTTGACAGCTAAAGCCAACCTCTAAGAAAATTAAATATTCTGAAAATAAAATAGAAGCTGTTTGGAACTTAATTAATAAAGAGACGAGGAAAACGAAGCCTCGAGAGAAACAATATTTCTTGCAAACTGATCGTTTTTTAGCATTTGGCATGCAATCATCTAAGCTATGCACCGATTTTTATACAGTTTCACTATAAAATTTTATCAATTATCGGTATCAGAATTTTGTTTACGGACTCAACCCCGTACAACCAGTTTGTGTGCATTTCCATGATTTAACTAGTTTTTAAGGGTTCCCTACCCTAATGGTAAATACGGGACCCTGTTACTAAGAGTCTGCTGTCCGTCCGTTTGTCTGTCTGTGCGTCTGTCACGAGGCTGTATTTCACGAACCGTGATAGCTAGACGGTTGAAATTTTCACAGATGATGTATTTCTGTTGCCGCTATTACAACAAACACAAAAAATTACAAAACGTGAAAGTCTCCATACAAAAACGTGTCTTTTTTTGTAAACGTAAAGAAACTAGCGCCATTTAGTATAATGGTACGGAACCCTTTGTACTAGCGCCATCTAGTATGATGGTACCGAACCCTATGTGTGCGGTTCTGACTCGCACTTGGCCAGTTTTTTTATTTAAATTTTGTACGTCATATAAACTTTCAAACCGAGAACCCACATAAAGCAGTCGGCATCACTTTTAAATTCGACTACACAGAGCCGACGATACGTCAGCCGTCAGATTTGAAGCTTATAGAAAATTTATTTAGTTTCAGGAAATTCAAATTATTAGTGTGTATGGAAGGACTAAGGTCATTGACAAGTGTGTGTAGCCTATGATGACATACAAAAATGAGACATGGTACCTTACTATGGGCCTCATAAGAAGGCTCGAGGTCACCGGGACTGGAGCGTGCTATGCTCGGAGTTTCGCTGCGTGATCGAATCAGAAACGAGGAGATCCGTAAGAGAACCAAAGTAACAATACAACACAGTTCACAGAATCGCTAAACTTAAGTGGCTGTAGGATGGGCACATAGCTCGTAGAACAGATGACCGTCGTGGCAATTAAGTTCTTTAGTGACGACCGCGCACCGGAAGACGTAGCGTAGGCCGGCCACCCACACGGTTAACCGACGACCTGGTGAAGGTCTCAGGAAGCCGCTGGATGCGGGCAGCGCAGGACCGGTCGTCGTGGAAATCCTTAGGGGAGGCCTAGGTCCAGTAGAGGACGTCTTTCGGCTGATATAAAAGAAAATTTTGTTAGGGAACTTAATAAAGGTGAATAGTTAAGGCTAATAGTATATTTTAGTCTTTTACGGTCTGTGGTTTACACACATGCGTGGCGCAAAACGATATTTTTTTTCATAATTGTTAATTCGAAAGCTGTGTTTAATTAGCAGATACATAAAGCAAAAATTAACTAGCTACCTATATAAGAAAAAAATCGTATTTTAAGAACAGATTTTAAAGGTAGATGGCTAAATCGTTTTCCTTGTTTTCTCTCAGTGAATTTGAACTACCGATGACATCGTCCGAAGTTATATATTTTTTAACGTTTATAAGTAAGTATAACTAGTTATAAGTAGATACTTTTAGATACAAGCACAGATTTGGACAGAAGGATCCGCCCGTCTCCATATTTTACTTCGATTTTCTTCATACATGGAAAAAGTAGTGCCATCTGACATAATTCGTACGAACTAGCATGGGCGAGAGTTGACGTCAGTGCCACGCTAAAAAGACCTTGGTAGAATTGGCGCTTTAAAAATGCGTTTATTTAATTTGTTTACAAGAAAAAATACAATGTAAGGTTATTTAACGGCGATACGATAGCTCATGTTTCTTTTTAGCCATTCTTTCATGATTTTAACAGCCCATAACAACACAAAAAGGCATTTTTATATGGAATATCTTTTCAGCGCACTCTATGCAATTTCCCATAAAATCATACATAAGTCATTGGGTACAAGCTTTTTACGATCAAAGTACTCGTCAATACGAATCAAACGAGCCCAAACTCGATGGGGTTGTGTCGTTTTATTGCGGAGTTCCTATGGCCTCCTTCCAGCTCCAACATCAGATCAGCTCCATGTCATCAAAATATTGCATTGTTACGCGATATACATATGCATGCAAAATTTCAGCTCAATCGGAAACCGGGAAGTGGGTCTTGCAAGATTTCATTACAGACACCGGGACAGGTGAAGTTATATCAAAGCTTGTAAATAAAAAGGTAGAACGTCGGTGGCGTAATGGCACACCCCGGACCACACCCCGGACACTCCATACAAACGAGCGAGAAATGATATACATAATTATAACTGACGTATCTATAGGCAAGAATGCAGGTAGGGTTGAATCACACCGGCGGTATTGGTCACGAAATGTTTGTTAGTTATTTACTGAATGCAACAGTGTGAATACTAAACTCTTTTATTTTCATACTTTTCTTATGTTGTAAACCATGGATGCACAGACCGCGGCCCGCGGGCCGCATGCGGCCCGCCGGTCGAATACTGGTGGCCCGCCGACAGCAAAAATAATACTATCGTATAATACTATTCTAAAAATATTGAATTCTATTCCAGAATAAAACCAAAAAAAATATGTTCGAAAAGTAATTTGAATCTCGCGCGTATTACGGTGCGCCGTACGTGCGTCGCGCGTCGTCGGTAATGTTCGTGCTGATCTCGGTTAAATTCGTTTGCTTGAAGAAGCGCGGCGGCCGGCGGCGGCGCGATGACGATCGCTCGCGTAGGTAGATAGTACACGACTCGAAGCTTCCAGAGTCGGTTTCGAGATTTCTCCAGACAGTTTTCGACTCTATACGCGCGGTATAAAAGCCACGTTTAATTGCCGCTAGGTGTATTAGTGTTCTGTGAGTTTAATAGAGGTTTTGGAAGGCAATAGTTGTACTCCACTAGCCGGTGTCATATATTTTGATCTACATTCAACGTAGATTTTCTGTTGCAGTGTTTTGTATTTTTGTATTTGTATTTGTAGTGTTAACCCGTCAAGTGCCGTGTATAATTGTGTTGTGAAATCGTAAGTTAAACTCTATTATTAATAAGTGTTTCCCTACCTATTTAATCAATTATTTTTGATAATTTACAAAAAGGATGGGTAATTTAATGGGTATGTACTGTAATTGTTTTTAGGTGCTGTGTTAATACTAGCCAGGATTAGAACGCAACATGGACAAGCCAGGACCTAGTAAAAAACGTAAGGTTAAAGATGAAAATCGGCAATTTCAAGAAATTTGGACTGAGAAATACTTTTTTGTATGGTCGCATAACAAAGTCGTTTGTTTAATTTGTAAGAATTCTGTTGCGCTTGCAAAGGAATATAATGTAAAAAGGCACTATGAAACGCAGCATCCTTCTTTTACCAAGTTTACAGGCGAATTAAGAAAGCAAAAAATGTTGTCTTTAAAACGGGAGCTTATTGGTCAGCAAGCTATGTTTACAAAACCCATTGAAGATTCAGAAACAGCTACAGAAGTTAGTTATGAAATTTCTCGAATGATAGCAAAGCGAAGTCGCCCCTTCAATGATGGGGATTTTGTAAAAGAATGCATAGAAATTGCCGCTAAGAAAATGTGTCCAGAAGCAGCAAAAAAGTTTGAGAAAATGCAATTGAATCGTATGACTATCCAAAGACGAATTATGTCTTTGTCAGGTAATATTGCGGAACAATTAACTGAAAAAACTAAGATCATTGAATTTTTTTCATTAGCACTCGACGAATCCACTGATATTAGTTCCACAGCTCAACTTCTAATATTCATACGAGGTGTTACTCAAGATTTTGAAGTCGTAGAAGAGTTATTAGGAATGTGTTCATTGAAAGGTCAAACCAAAGGAGTTGATATACTCAATGTACTTTTGGATGAGTGTTCAAAAACTGATTTGGACTTATCAAAATTATCGGGAGTTGCGACTGACGGTGCTCCTTCGATGATTGGTGTCAATTCCGGGCTAGTTACTTTGCTGAAAAAGCATCTGCAAGAAAAAAACATAAAGGCTGAAGATCTCATGCAGTTTCACTGCATTATACACCAAGAAGCCCTCTGTGCTAAAAAAATTGAATTTCAAAATGTCATGAAAGTGGTAGTTTCGACTGTAAATTTTATAAAATCACGAGGACTTAATCACAGGCAATTCAAACAATTCCTTGATGACATCGAAAGCGAATATGGAGATTTACTGTATTATACAGAAGTAAGGTGGCTAAGTCGTGGATTGACACTGGAACGATTTCTACATTTAATAGAAGAAATTGAAATATTTCTGGCGGAAAAGCAAAGGGATGTCCCAGAACTTAAAAATCCTGATTGGTTGTGTGATTTGGCTTTTTTAGTTGACATTACAAATCATTTGAATGTCTTGAACACACGGCTTCAAGGCAAAAATCAACTGATATCCCAGCTCTACGCTCATGTATCATCCTTTCAATGCAAGCTGATACTTTTCAGATCGCAATTGAATTCTGGAAATTACAATCATTTTCCGAATTATAAGAAAATGGCTGAAAAATTCAACAAAACTGCGATTAATTTCAGTTATGTAGAAAAGCTAGATATTTTGATTCAATCTTTTCAAGACAGATTTTCGGAGTTTAAAAAAGTGAAACCTCTGTTGGACATATTCAGCAATCCTTTCACGATTTCAGTTGAAAATGCGCCAGATTCAATGCAGTTAGAAATTATCGACATTCAAAACGACGAAGATTTACGCAACAAATTCAACGAAGGAGACTTGCTGAACTTTTACCGCTGCATTGATAAAAATATGTACAAAGAGTTGCGCATAAACGCTCTGAAATGTGCCAGCATATTTGGTTCTACCTATATATGTGAACAAACTTTTTCAATACTTAATAATAATAAAACCAAAAATCGAAACCGCCTTGCAAATGAAAGTTTGGAAGCAGTTTTACGTGTTGCTACAAGTAAATTGAAGCCAAATATAAAAAAAATTGTAAGCACTATGCAGTGCCACGCTTCCAATTAATAAATTCCTTTTTAATTTTAATACATTATTATCAATTATTTATTGTTTTTAATTACCTACACTTCTGGCGGCCCGCCATCAGTTCATGATTTGCCCGAGTGGCCCCTAGTCTTCATAAGTCTGTGCATCTCTTTACAATGTAAACAAACACCGTTCGAACAAAAAACACCACTTTCCGAATACACCATACACATTATGAGACTAAAAAACATTGTAAATGGTAACTGCAATGTGGACGTATGAATTAACACTGAAAACTGCTATTATTTTGTACATCTTTAAACACTTTTTCCATAAAATTGCGAAATTGATAAAGGATTTTGTCACAGATTAAAAATCGACATGATAGTTTTGTTGCTTTGGTGTAGAGATGGGACGAAGTGAATGACTGAATGAATGATTTTGAACTGTTGTTGCGAGGTGAAAACTGATTGTATAATTTGATTCCAAAGATTCATAATATGGGGTCCGCGAAGCGGGAAAAGCACGCGGGGTCGACTTGAGGGCGGGCAAACTTGGGGGTGACAAATCGAAAACTAGGGGGTAATCTTTTTTGTTAGGTAGTCTTTGACCGACAAATCGCTACCGCTTATTAAAAAAAGGTCATCTACTTCTATGACGCCGAAAATCGCTGCCGCTTAACAAAAAAAGTCATACGGCGAAAATCGCTACCGCTTATTCCAAAAATAGGTGTAAGTCAATTTGATCACCAAGATTCATGATATGGGGTCCAGGGGGCCCAGCCCCCTCCACCTATTTAAAACCCCCAACAAACCTTCGGGATCCGAGGGGGATGTTGGAGTATCAAGGCGGGGAAAGCACGCGGGGCCGACTTGAGGGCAGACAAACTTGGGGGTAACAAATCGAAAACCAGGGGGTAATCCGTCAAGGTCAAGGTCAATCAGTCAAGATCATTTCAAGGTCAAGGTCTAAGTCAATTTGATCCCAAAGATTATGAATCTTTGGAATCAAATTATACAATCAGTAATAAGTCATCTTTGGTCCTACATAAACTCACAAAACAAAGACCAAAGAGTACCTAACAATACAATTTTCAAAAATTCATAACTCAAAAACCGCTGGTTTCCTAACCTTGAAATTTGGTATGGATGTTCCGCTAAAGCCTATCTCTTACCAAAAAATCGCGGACTGCCAAATCGATGTACCCTATTGTACAGTTGAGCCCAAAGATGACCCAATTTTTACCTCGCAACAACAGTTCAAAATCATTCATTCAGTCATTCACTTCGTCCCATCTCTACACCAAAGCAACAAAACTATCATTTCGATTTTTAATCTGTGACAAAATCCTTTATCAATTTCGCAATTTTATGGAAAATGTGTTAAAAGATGTATAAAATAATAGCAGTTTTCAGTGTTACTTCATACGTCCACGTCGCAGTTACCATTTACAATGTTTTATAGTCTCATAATGTGTATGGTGTATTCGGAAAGTGGTGTTTTTTGTTCGAGCGGTGGTTGTTTACAACATAAGACAAGTATGAAAAAAAAAGAGTTCAGTTGGGCCTTTACTTTCGGTAACTGGTTGGTTTTTATGCTTGTGAACGAAATCACAGCGGCGCGCAAAGTGAATATAGTGAAAAAAAGTGCTTGCGTAGCTCGTCCTTTACGTTTGGTACCCAATCTACATCCAATCTGAGTGACGGGGGGGTGAGGTCGAATCTAGAGAGCGGCAGGGAGTGTCCATACTGTACGTTAGTACTAATATATATACTGTGCCCCGGACACTCCATACAAACGAGCGAGAAATGATATACATAATTATAACTGACGTATGTATAGGCAAGAATGCAGGTAGGGTTGAATCACACCGGCGGTATTGGTCACGAAATGTTTGTTAGTTATTTACTGAATGCAACAGTGTGAATACTAAACTTTTTTTTTCATACTTTTCTGTTGTAAACAAACACCGTTCGAACAAAAAACACCACTTTCCGAATACACCATACACATTATGAGACAAAAAAACATTGTTAATGGTAACTGCGATGTGGACGTATGAATTAACGCTGAAAACTGCTATTATTTTGTACATCTTTAAACACTTTTTCCATAAAATTGCGAAATTGATGTCACAGATTAAAAATCGACATGATAGTTTTGTTGCTTTTTGGTGTAGAGATGGGACGAAGTGAAAACTTTTGTTGCCGCTTATTAAAAAAGGTCATCTACTTCTATGACGCCGAAAATCGCTGCCGCTTATTAAAAAAAAGGTCATCCACTTCTCTGACGGGGTGACAAATCGAAAACTAGGGAGTAATCTTTCTTGTAAGGTAGTCTTTGACCGACAAATCGCTACCGCTTATTAAAACAAGGTCATCTACTTCCATAACGCCGAAAATCGCTACCGCTTATTCCAAAAAAAGGTGTAAGTCAATTTGATCACATGATATGGGGTCTATGGGGCTTGGCCCCCTCCACCCATTTAAAAGCCCCAACAAACCTTCGGGATCCGAAGGGGATTTGGGAGTATCAGGGCGGGGAAAGCACGCGGGGCCGACAAACTCGGGGCTCCTACTTCTTCATTCTCATGTTAAACCTAACACTACGACTGTGCAAGCTAAGCTAAGCTCGTCTTCCCGCACAGTCTCCGAACCTAACGGATCCGAGTCGGGGTGCTCCGAAAGTCCGAGCTCGCTTCGCTCGCACCCGCTTCTATTTAGAACTCCCCGTACCTCACTCGCGGACCCCATAATATAAATCTTTGGGATAAACCGCTGGTTTCCTAACCTTGAAATTTGGTATGGATGTTCAGCCTATCTCTTATCAAAAAATCGCGGACTGCCAAATCGATGTACCCTATTGTACAGTTGAGCCCAAAGATGACCTAATTTTTACCTCGCAACAACAGTTCGAAATCATTCATTCACTCATTCACTTCATCCCATCTCTACACCAAAGCAACAAAACTATCATGTCGATTTTTAATCTGTGACAAAATCCTTTATCAATTTCGCAATTTTATGGAAAAAGTGTTAAAAGATGTATAAAATAATAGCAGTTTTCAGTATTAATTCATACGTCCACGTCGCAGTTACCATTTACAATGTTTTATAGTCTCATAATGTGTATGGTGTATTCGGAAAGTGGTGTTTTTTGTTCGAGCGGTGGTTGTTTACAAGTAGGAAAAAAAAAGAGTTCAGTTGGGCCTTTACGTTCGGTAACTGGTTCGTTTTTATGCTTGTGAACGAAATCACAGCGGCGCGCAAAGTGAATATAGTGAATAAAAGTGCTTGCGTAGCTCGTCCTTTACGTTTGGTACTCAATCTACAGCCAATCTGAGTGACGGGGGGGTGAGGTCGAATCTAGAGAGCGGCAGGGAGTGTCCATACTGTACGTTAGTACTGATATATATACTGTGGTAATGGCTAGATTCCTCCGCCTCCTTCCCGGGAGGTCGTGGTTCGAATCCTGCCACGTACCAATGTGATTTAGATTTTAGGTTTCATATGAACGTTTATCCGTCGCTCTTACGGTGAAGGAAAAACATCGTGAGGAAACCTGCACACGCCTACGAAGAAACTCGCAGGTTGTGTGTGAAGTCGACCAACCCGCACTGGGCCCGCGTGGTCAACTAAGGCCCGATTGCCCTAATTCAGGGTAGGCTCTAGCCCCTCGGTGGGGACGTATATGAGCTGACATGATGAAATAAAAAGGTTAACAATGAGTTAACTCCAGTCGCGCATCGGAGCTGTCGCGTACACTTTTAAATATTCGAATTGTTTGTTTTAAAATTAAACTTACTCTGTGAACTTTATTAAGGGTACCCAGGAGGCTGGATTTTTTTTTAGACAAACGTCGTTCCGTTTTTCGTGTACGTGAACTTTATATTTTACGACAACAATAAATTTCAATTTACAGTCACCTGTTCCATATGAATATTTTGAAAGTGCATTTGAAGCGTTAAATCTGCAAAATCTGCGTATCCTCGGAGACAGTCATAGAAACTATGTTCACGCGAGCGAAGCCACTGGCAAAAGCTATAGTATTCAATAAAAGTTAAGATATTCCAAATAATTACAAATTTGTTTCATATACTTTGTCTGTGCTTGCAACTTCAGCATTCACTGAGAGAGTATTCTCTCTTATGAATGTAAAATGGGGGGACGAAAGGAACAAAGCTTCCCTAAACTTAATTAAAAATGAGCTGATCATATTATATTGAAAGTGTAAAGATTCTCAAAGTCACGAATTTCGTGAGGAAGATAATTCCACAACCTGACAGCATGAACAGAGAAGGAATAGGAGTAGAAGTCAGTACAATAAGAGGGGATATTAAGGAAGGATTTTAGGTAGGATCGGGATAGTGTGTCTGGCTGGCGCTTCCAGGCGAAGCGTTCGCGTAGGTAACCAGGGGGTGAAGGTTTATGAAGAATGTTGAACAGGAGGCAAAGGATGTGGGTGTTCCTACACAGACAAATCGGAAGCCATTTGAGCTGGGTTCGGTACTGGAACATGATCAATCCAAATATAAATCGGATGCACAAATTCTGCACAACCGCCTCCGTGGCGTAATGGTTAGTCCATTCGCTTCACACCAGGAGGTCGCGGCGGTGTCAACTTTTTAGGACTCGGTTCGTTTGGTGGTAGGACATTTTCATAGCACGCCTGGCTAGCTACTACCATCTTATCTAAGTCTTGCGGCCAAAAATTAGTGTTAACAACATTGATGTGTTCCGGCTTGAAGATAAGATAGCCAGTTCTCCATTACGTTGGGGAATCTTGGTAAGCCCATTTCCATCTTCGGTATCATCGTCACTTACCATCAGGTGAGATGATGCCAAGGGCTTGCTAATTGTGAATAAAAAAAAAGGTTGTAAAGAAGTTCCTCGGTGACATCCAATAACATGAGCTAGCATAATCAAGGTGTGGGAGAAGAATGGATTGAGCAAGGGAAATATTAGTTTTTAAAGGCAAAAACCATTCCTCATTGACATGGGAAATTGGGAAGTCCATGATAATTTATAATCAAAAGTAAGACCTAGATTTTTGCAGTAGAAGTGAACGGAATTATCGCGCCGTCATTATATAACAGTTGGTATGTCTGAGGTATCAATTTGTTTCAGCATGTAATTGCTACCAATTAGTATTGCCTGCGATTTTTTAGGGTTGACCAATAGACCGAAAGACTTAGCCAATCACAAATACATTTAAAATTTTCATTAAAAAAATGTATAGCTGTATTAGAACAGGAAGTCTCAAAGTAGTGATAAAGTTGCAGGTCGTCTGCATAGAGATGGAATTTGGAAGTGATAGCCTTAGTGGCTGTATCAATAAACATGGAAAAAAGAAGAGGAGAGAGGACGCCACCTTGAGGCACGCCCGCAACTAGGTCACACCAATCTGAAGAAAAGTCCCCAGTGCGAACACAATGCGAGCTGCCACGAAGTTAAGAATTAAACCAGGATATAGCGGAAGGAGAAAGATTAAAGAAACAAAGAATAGCAATAAGTTCATCGAAATCAATAGAGTCAAAGACACAGCTGAAGTCAACAAGGATCAACAGAGTAAGCTGTTTGTGTTCCATCGCTAAGCGAATATCATCGGTGACCTTTAGCAATGCAGTGGCAGTACTATGGCCCAAACGGACGCCAAAATGAAATTGAGATAGCAGTGAATTAGAAGATAAAAATCGTGTAAGCTGCTTGTGGACAAAGTGGTACAGAACTTTGGAAAGGTATGGGAGGATAGAGAAAGGACGAAATTCTGAAGGTGTTGAAGGATTGTTGCTTTTAGGTAAAGGGATAATGTAGGCCTGTTTTCAGGACGAGGAGAAAGTACAAGAGAACAATGAATAATTTAAAATATGGGTAAAAATGGGTAGGATCTCAGGGAGAATCATGTTGATCATTCTAGAGCAGTGGTTCTTAAACTTTTAGTCATGAGGGACCATTTTACCAATTGCTTGTCTTGCCGGGGACCACCCAGCTGGTTTACCTAAAATACTTAAATTAAGGTTTATGTGATAAAGAAAACAAACACAATTTTATAAATAGTACTCGGTATTTATTATTTTCCAAAAATCGAAAAGTTAAAGATTTTAATTTAATGTGATTTTTGTGACTGCATACTATTAACTAACTTCTGTATTCTCGGTTCCGTGTTACTTAAAGCTAGACGCATGTCGGCAGTGGCATCTAACCGGTTGCGATGCTTGTTTTTAATAATTAGAAGCGTCGAAAACCCCTGCTCGCACAGATACGTTGATGAAAATAAAGTTAGGTAACGTATAGCAATGTCTCGAATCTTCGGGAAAGAAATTGCTTTTTGGCTCCAAAAATCTTCAATATTTATTCCTGACTAGCTTTTGCCCGCGGCTTCGCCCACGTGGACATAGCTTTTATGACTCTTTTTGAGGGTGAGTGGTGCGCGAGCCGCAATCAGCTCGCAAGCGTGGACATGAGTTTTCACCAGGTACCTCAGGAACTGTATCGGGCTATTCGGATTAGCAGTCTTTGTCACTTCCCACCCCCTCAACAAATTCTATACAAAAAATCACTTTAATCCGTTGCTCCGTTGCGATGCCACCGACGTGCGCGAGCGTAGAAAACAGTTGTCCCCAGATCCCTCGGGAACTATGTCAGGATATACTTATTAGTAAATTATATCATTTTCCACCTCATCTCTGTGCTAAAAATCACACCAATCCATTTTTTCATTACGATTTTAAATAAAACGAATATAGAGTATAGTTTTAGTTTCCTCAGGAACTGCACCGGACTATGATAATTTCCACAGATTAAAGGTTGACTATTTCATTCCCAGTGATACAGGCTACTTGCATGCCAAATTTCATCAAGATTGGTAGAGGTGTTGAAGTGTGAATAGGTAACAAACAAACAAACACATTTTCACATTTATAATATAAAGTTTTTCAAAAACTTACGTACATATACTTACCGATTGCTTTAACGGTGAAGGAAAACATCGTGAGGAAACCTGCACACCCCTGCGAAGAAACTCGAAGGTTGTGTGTGAAGTCGACCAACCCGCACTGGGCCCGCGTGGTCGACTAAGGCCTAATCGCCCTGATTCAGGGTAGGCTCGAGCCCCTCGGTGGGGACGTATATGAGCTGTTATAATAATAATAATAAATAATATAAAGTAAGGATTTCTAAATCTTAAATAAAATATAGAGCGTCGGTGGCAAAACGGTTAGGGCCACTACCTCTTGTCCGGAAGGCCGTGGTTCGAATCCTGCCACTTACTAATATCTATACGACTATCGAATTTATACTGGTACGTACGTTTATCCGACGCTCTTACGGTGAGAAAAACATCGTGAGGAAACCTGCACACGCCTGCGAAGAAATTCGAAGCTTCTGAAGTCAATCAACCCGCAATGGGCCCGCGTGATCGTCTAAGGCCAGATCGCCCTAACTCAGGGCAGGTCGAGCCCCTTGGTGGGGACGTATATAAACTGATATGATGAAATATTATCAAAAAACCAATTCAAATCATTATAGGTATCAATCTCGTAATAAAATTTCCTAACAATATTAATATGGGTCAAATCCTCGAGTCGTATTAGCTCCAAAGGAGCCCAAGACGCACTTCTTGTTGCCGCGCTGGATGGCAATAGACAACCTTAGCAGCAGGTAGGACCTCACGTCACATCTCCTCTCTCGAAGGCGAAGGCCAATCTTCTTTGTGAAGGCAAAGGCATCTGAGGGTTCAGCAGCCGGTTGTCTCACAGACCAGTGGCACAAAGCAGTAATTTACCTCCAAGACCGAGTACTTATTATGCTTCTTTCTCACCGCAAATTGAGCAGCAGTACCGTACGGGTGAGGAGTGAAGCAGAAAAAGTGGCCTCCCAAAGCAGACACGTTCCTCTCTGCCATAGCACCTGTTTAAATCCTCCGGCCTTTTGCCATCAGATCGACTAAAGCCCGGCCGGCGGCTGCATAAAAGATGAAATATTCCATCTGGCCGAGACCAGTGCCCTCCGAGTGAGGTCATTAAGGAATTGGTGACGTGGTAATCTTCACAAACACGACTGCAACTCAGTGAGTGATGTCCAATTGCCACCACCGAGGACCCGCAAATACATTGATGAGGTTCACAGATATTGATATTGCAGGCGGAGAGCAACTGCCACACGCAAATAGTCGCCGTCAGAAGAGTTCCCATATCTGTGATGTGTTTTTATTTTTTTACACGATTGGAATCTGTAAAAAAATACCTCTCTGTTCGTCTATGAAACACATCGCTACGTACCATAGTTCCAGAGTTTAAAGTAGAGTATGCTGAAAAATACATAAAAGAAATCCACTCAAAAGTATGAAATAATATTTTAATGTTTTAATACAACTTAAGCGCGTTTTATTATCCCTGCAGTGCCATCTATTGACATTCTGCTACTATGATTATAATGTTTGGTATGTGTAGCTAATATATAGAAAAAAGTACTCTATAGTTATTATTGTATGTATCGATAGATAATTTCCCACGGGACCTCTTTAGTTTTCCGGGATAAAGAATTTCCGACTATACAATGATGGTCAAAACACCTCATCCCAATGTAAAGGTTTCATATTGTTACGTTGAGTCGTTCTAAAGATACAATTTTTTGCATTCCTGTAGGAACCCTATTTTTTTTGGGATTCATAATGTCCCAGTTTTAGTTCGCGATAAGGGTATCAACGTGTAAAATTTTATTGTAATAGGTCAGGCCACATTTGCGTGGTGAGCCACTCTATAAATGAATACTTTTGATTTTCCCACGGGAACTCTTGAATTTTCTGGGATAAAAAGTATCCTATATGTTAACCCAGGCTTTATGGAACCACCATACAAAATTTCATCAAAATCGGCTTGGTAGTTTTTGCGTGATGCGCGAACATACAGACAGACAGACAAAAATTCCAAAAGTTGTTGTTTTGGCCTCTGTATCGTTAGTAATGTCCACCACAGTTATTATTTTCCAAAAATATTTTATGTACAGACACGGCCCCGTTACAGTTTTATTAATTATATAGATTCGAAGGTATCTTTCAAGTTCGTGTCATGTTGCAATTCAATCACCTCTTCTTGAATTTCATCAGAGACTTCGGAAAGGTTAACAACGAAAGGATTCCGGATCAGTTTCTGAATACTCTTGTCCTCGCAGTCAGGAAAATAGCGATTGAATTCACTTTTTAAATTAGTCAAATGGAGCATAATATTCTTCTGAATTTCTTCTTTAATGTCTGCACCTATATATATTATTAGGATGGCTTCGCGGACCACTTAGAACGCCTCCAGGGACCACCAGTGGTCCGCGGACCACCGGTTAAGAACCAATGTTCTAGAGCACAGTTTATCATTGCCCACAGCATTAGAAGAAAGGGGCTCAATATGTTTTTTAGTTTCGAGTTCATTAAGAGCTTGAAAAGAGAATGTGGGACTAGTAAGAGTTGCCAGTAAAGAAAGATTGTTATCGGTTGCCGATTTTCTAGTATTGCTTAATATCACTGGAGGAAGAGAGAAGTGTTTATTTAGTAAATTCAAATCTAAGGAAATATCATCAGGGCTATTTGATTTACCAATGCCTACAGATTTTAGAAATCACCATACTTGTGCAGGATCATAGTTGGAGGTGGAGTCATGGAAGTGGCGTCGCTCAGCATCCCTACACAAATGACTGCATTTATTACGCAAAGCTTGTAACGTTCTTTTTTAAATCTATGAACATTGTACAGTATAATGCTCGAAATTCTTTTTAAAATCTATGAACATTGTACAGTATAATGCTCGAAGTTCTTATTAAAATCTATTAACACTGTACAGTATAATGCTCGAAGTTCTTTTTAAGACGATACAAGAAAAATATTCAATTGCTAAGTGGGCGGAGTCAAGCTTGATCAGGGGGGCGCACCCCCTCACTAGATTACGCGGCCGCTCATTGCGAGTGCTTGCGCAGGAACAGAGCAGCATGGAGTCGCATTTTGATAGTTAGCTTCTCGTGCAAAGGGAAGAGAGCAATAAGCAAGAAAAAGAATGTTTTTGACGACTTAGATATATTTTCAATGCTGTCTTTTATTTTTGTGTATTTATTTTTAATGTCATAACTTTATTCGAGTACGGCGCTGTAAAAAAGTTCACTTGTACAGAAAATAAAAAAGGGTGTTGACATAAATAATAAAAAGTTGTAGGTGTATTATCATAGACTTTTATGAGACAAAAAAAATATATATTTACATAAGTACCGTCTACTGTGGAAAAATAAGTCACAAAAAAAATGCTTAAAACTAATATTTTTCACATTTAAACATTCATCTTCACTCAGTTGCACTTCCGGTAAATCAGACTCATTGGCTTTTATTTTTTTGTGTTTTGATTTATTATTCCCTATCATATCCATATTTTCTTTGTTTACTTTTATCCGTTAAAAATAAAAGTTTTTCAAATTGGGCTCCACTTTTTCACGCCAGAACTCGTCGTCGTTTACAATTGCTTCCATTTTGATTTTATTATCGCCATACCAAACTGCTAGTATGCATTTTGGTTTTCTGCAGATATGTAGTTGGCCTTGCACTTGCATAAACCAGTCAGGAATTTTTGATAACATACGGTTCTCCGGTTTTCTTATCTATTTTCCAATACATTGTGCAATTCTGAATTATACTATGGTACGTATTCATATTTAAGACGCTCGATGGTCCTGGTATTCCTGGCAAGTTTCGGCAAATGGAAAGAAAGTGAGTTATGACTTTAAAACTCCTTAACCTCACAGAATAACTAATACAGAATAATTTTTACTCCACTTAGTTGGTTTAAGTATATCTGTACTAACCTCTAATTTTTTTAAAAAAACCTAATTACAAACTAAAGACATCAACGCTAGCGACAGATATTTGAGCTTTTTTCCATTCAGTTCGGACTTCTTAGCGAGATCGCGACTTACACTTGTTAAAGTGGCAATAGAAATACACACTCTGTGAAGATTTTAACTTTCTAATTACTAAGGTTCATAAAATACAGTCCGCTGACAGACAGACGGACGGACAGCAGGGGCTTAGTAATAGGCTCCCGTTGGCATTATTTGGGTAGAGA
The DNA here is from genome assembly GCA_947284805.1 of Coleophora flavipennella. NCBI lineage: Eukaryota > Metazoa > Arthropoda > Insecta > Lepidoptera > Coleophoridae > Coleophora > Coleophora flavipennella. Next base: position 6,530,236 of record OX369253.1, read on the forward strand.
ACTCTAAAAATATACATTTAACAACTTCTGCGACTAAGATGGTTTAATGCGTAACTAAGACAAATGCTTCTCTTTCTAACACAAAAGGCGGCGGAACCAGTATCGCGTTTGGCTTCGCCAAGTTAAACCGGTTTTGCCGATGAAAAAGTAAGTATCACGTGCACTAGCGAGCTGTGACGGACAATCAAGAATTAAGCTGGCAAATGAATGAGCACACACACTAAAATTAAAGAACAGAATCGTTACTCCAAAAATGTTAGAAAGAAAAGCTTTGAGTAGGTACGTTCGTCGACTAGTATGGCGTCTATAAGTACTAAGACCAAACCCACTGATCATGTATAATTAAAGAACACTTAATTTTTCTTTACATAATCAGTATGTTTAGTTTTTGAACCAAATGATAGTAAAAAATAACAATTTAAATAAATTATACCCATCATAAACAATCTCCAAAGGAGTCCATGTCATCTCCACCGCACTCTGTTCCGCGCCATCTTCAATGGGAAAATTTTGCAAACCCAATATATTCTGTTTTGCCGGGGATAATATTTTCCTATAGATAAAATTAAAAAATATAAAGCATACCTACAGGTAATTTTATATGACGAGGATATTTTTTGCGCATAATAGTTTATAGATTCATTTAAACCACACAATTTACTTACCGTTTTTCTTGCATTATCCTTGCTTTTTCACGTTTTATACGTTTCGAGTCCACTTTTTAATTTTTCTGTAGCGACTTTTATTAGCTACAGTCCAAATTAATTTAAAAAAACACTTATAAAATATATTTATTAAGTCGCAAACCACAAATTCCACTCACGTAATATTCGAATATTCACTATTTTCGAGAGCAACGCAAGCGCAGACCACACGGTAATAAGATTCACGGTCGACTGAAGAGAAGTGCTAAAAGGTGACAGCGCTATTCTTTCTCCACGTGTTGAGAGAGTGCGCACCGCGTCGAACAGTCTTAGAATAAAATGACGTATAAGACAATTTGAAAAAATCTCCATTAAACAAAAACTATTTGTTATTTTAGAAAAATAATTTTCATTTACCTAAACATCGCAATAATCTAGCCGATAACCAAAAATTAGCCATGTACATATTAAAATTTCCAATAAAAAGCTATTTTCGTGTTTTAAACATGGTGTTTTCAAAAATTAAATCCATCGACAAAAGTTTAAGTAATCGTGTTTCTGGTTTTAATTTCACTAGATAACATCTTGAAGATTATTTTCTCCATACAAATCATACCTCTTACTTGTCATGTTGCCTAGTAAAAACGAATCTGCCGAGAGCAAAAAAATTTATACATCCTCTTAAAATCTACGAACATTGTACAGTATAATGCTCGAAGTTCTTTTTTAAATTTATGAACACTGTACAGTATAATGCTCGAAGTTCTTTTTTAAATCTAATGGACACTGTACAGTATAATGCTCGAAGTTCTTTTTTAATTCTATGAACACTGTACAGTATAATGCTCGAAGTCCTTTTTTAAATCTAATGAACACTGTACAGTATAATGCTCGAAGTCCTTTTTTAAATCTAATGAACACTGTACAGTATAATGCTCGAAGTCCTTTTTTAAATCTAATGAACACTGTACAGTATAATGATCGAAGTTCTTTTTTAAATTTATGAACACTGTACAGTATAATGCTCGAAGTCCTTTTTTAAATCTAATGAACACTGTACAGTATAATGCTCGAAGTTCTTTTTTAATTCTATGAACACTGTACAGTATAATGCTCGAAGTTCTTTTTTAATTCTATGAACACTGTACAGTATAATGCTTGAAGTTTTTAGGGTTTCATACACCCAACGGGTGACCAACGTAACCCTATTACTAAGAAACCGCCACTGTGTGTCTATCTGTCCGTCAGTCAGTGGGCTGTTTTTCATGAACCATAATAGGTAGAGAGTTGAATTTTTTACAGAATATGTATTTATGTCGTTATAACAGCAAACACTAAAAATTAAAAAATAAGGAGGTCTCCATACAAAAAACCTGTTTTTTATAGGTCTTTACAAATATTTTTGATTTAGCTCTTTCGTAAAAACAGTAATACATACAAGCATGAAATTTGGTGTAATTATAGTACTAATACTTAGGTAAAACAAAAAATACTAAAAACTGGCCAAGTGTGAGTCGCACTCGCTAAGGAGTCCGAACCAAATGTCAAAATAATTGAAAACGCTAAACACGTTAAAAACCCGCCTTCCATCGGAACAACTAGGTACATTTTTGCATCATTATTATTGGTTTTTGTTAATTTTCTAATAAAGTACTACACCGATTTTACACGGGAAGCACTAGCTTTCTAATAAAAAAGGAATCATAAAAATCGGTTCACCCAGCCCAAAGTTATGAGGTAACAAACATTAAAAAAAAATACAAACGAATTGAGAACCTCCTCCTTTTTGGAAGTCGCTTGAAAATAATATTTTTGTAGCTCGCGTTGATGTCTATTGTTTGTAAGTTTGTAATGTGAATTGTTGCTGATCCCCTTCGATGATGGTACAGGAAATGCAGGGCGACGCGGAGGTTGTAGAGACAAGGAAAACAGCCGTGATATCTTCAGTCTTGAACAATTTCAGTGGTTGATTTGCTTATGGGAGCTCGAGGGAGGTCTCGTTGTTACTCGGTGGCTTGTCGAAAATGTTGAATTTGAATGAATACGCTCTATGACGCCTACGCTATATTTATATTAAATTTCCAGAGCGGGATGGCGCCATAGGAGGAAGCGAGACGGAAGATGGTGCACTTACCCACCCCTTTGGAGCAATACCGTACAGAGAGCCGCCTACGACCAATTTCCGCGCCGCGCCGTTTTGAAATAACGGTCGCGGAGGCAGCTCGCTGCTTACCAAAAACCTTTTACCTCTCCTCAGGGGTTCTACCAGGCTTCCATCTCGCCACCTTTACCAAACTAATTACCTAGACCTCCCTCTAAGCCTCCCCAAGCAAAACACAGTTACAAAACACATTTATTTAGAAAACATACAAAAGGCTTATAAAACAAGATAACTTAAAACTACAACTTAACTATCTATATCTATGTACATATAACAATTCAAAAATATAACGTATCGCAACTTTAATACATTACACAAATTTACACACAAAATTTATCAACAAAGAAACTTTACGTTTTTAAGTGTCCATCGTGCACATTCTCCCGCCGTCACCTTTGTGATCCAGCACTGGTAGCACGATGATCTTCTTGGTGGGCCGCCTCAGCACGCGTCCTCGGCTCGTGGTCACCTCCACCACGCGCACTTCGCCGTCCTCGCCCGGGAACGTCCGGGTGATGCGTCCTCTGGGCCAGCAGTTGCGTGGCAGGTTGCTGTCGGCGATGACCACCAGGTCACCGATTTTGGGGGCCTCTCCGGAGGCCCTGGGCTCCCGCCGGTGTTGGAGTGTGGGGAGGTACTCTCTCACCCACCGCCGCCAGAAGTTGTCGGCTAGCAGCTGTGCGCGCCTCCAGTGCGTGCGCGCGTTGATGTCTTCGGGAGTGAACGTGCCCGGGGGTGGCACATGACAGTTGGGCCCGACTAGGATGTGATTCGGGGTCAGCGCCTCGGGCTCCGCTGAGTCGACGCTCACGTGGGTCAGCGGTCTCGAGTTCACCACATTCTCGCACTCCACCAGCAGGGTATGGAGTGTTTCCTCGCTCGGCCGCTGCTCCTGCAGCGTGGCTCGCAGCGCCTCCTTGACTGTGCGCACCATGCGCTCCCAGGCGCCTGCCATGAAGGGGGCTGAGGGTGGCATGAACCGCCACACGATGTGCTGCGCGCTGGCTTCCGCTCCCATGGTCTCGACTGCTGCAGCTAGCTCTCGATCCGCCGCCTTGAAGTTGGTCGCGTTGTCACTCCAGACTTCTTTGGGCGGTCCCCGCCGCGCGATGAAACGCCGGAGCGCTGATATGGCTGAGTCGGCGCTCAGCGACGCGGCAATCTCCAGGTGCACGGCGCGCGACGTCAGACACGTGAATAGGGCCACGTATCGCTTCTCGGTGCGGCGCCCCACAGTCACAGTCACCGGACCGAAGTAGTCTAGGCCGGTAAACGTGAAGGGGCGCGCGTGATGCGCCAGGCGGCCCGCCGGCAGGTTGCCAGTCGACGGGCTGGCGGGTTTCGCCTTCCTCAGGCGACAGGCAGGGCAGCTTCGCAGGACTTCTTTGACTGTAGGCCGGATGCGCGTGACCCATAGTCGCTGGCGCGCCTCGTTCACCACCAGCTCCACTCCGCCGTGGCTCAGCCGCTCGTGCAGGTGTTGCAGGTACAGGCGGGTGAAGGGGTGCCTGCCGTCCAGCACTGCGGGGCTTGCAGCTTCTTCTGATATGTCGACGGCCTTCTCCACTCGTCCTTTGAGTCGCAGGATTCCGTCGGTGCCCACCGTAATACTTAGGGCGGCTAGCTTATCGTCGCCGGTAGGTAGGGCTCCTCTCTCGATTCTCCGTCTCTCTCTCGCATACGAGTCTTCCTGCGCTGCTCGCACCCATAGCTTTTCTGCGCGTATGAGTAGGTGCGCTTCGATTCCCATGAAGCGGTCCGGCGTGTCGACTGAAAGGCTTTTTTTCAGTTTCTTTTTCTTTTTAGCCTCTCCCCACGTAGGATCTCTGTTTTCATTTTTGGCAGTTCGCTTCCTCTTCGCGGCTGCAATGTGTTGTGTGCGGCCTCGGCATTGCTCGACGAACTGTAGAACACGCGCTGTTGCTCGGATGAGGCGTGTCCAGCGTGAAAATCTCGCTACGTCGGGCAGGTGGGCGTGGCTTCGTAGCGTCGTAGTCGTCGTAGTCGCGTAGCAAGCTTCTCGTTCTTCCCCGGTGACTGAGGCCGCGGCGCGTCGGTTTTCTTGCGGCCAGCATTCCTCAGGTTGATATAGAAACTCGGGGCCGTGAAACCATCTGTGTGCGGCGCCGAAGTCCGCCGGGGTGGCTCGCGTAGCATCATCAGCGACGTTATGGGCTGTTGGGACCCATCTCCACTCGTTTTTCTTCGTCGTTTCTTCGATTTCTGCCAGCCGGTGTGCCACAAAGCACTTGAATGCTCGCGGCTCGGCTCGTATCCATGCGAGAGCCGTGCGAGAATCGGACCAGTAGTGTCGCGCCTCTGCTTCCCAGTCGTGTTCGCGCGCGACAGTGTGGGCTAGTCGCGCTCCCAGCAGCGCCGCCTGCAGCTCGAGCCTCGGGATCGACACGGGTTTGAGTGGTGTCACCCGGCTCTTAGCGGCAGCCAGCACGACGCTCACGCTTCCATCGGACCTCTCGTTCCGCCAGTACACAGCGGCGGCGTAGGCTTCCTCGCTCGCGTCGACAAAGGTGTGGAGCGCCCGCTTGGTCACGGCGCCCGTGTCGTAACAGCGTGGGATGCGTAGCCGCTCCGTAGCGCGTAGCGTGCGTAGCCACTCGTACCATTTTTCGTGTAGCTCGTCTGGCAGATCGGCGTCCCAGTTAGTGTGGTAGCGCCAGGTGTCTTGCATGATGCGCTTGGCCGGCGTAGTTACAGGTGCTATTAGCCCCAGCGGATCGTATAGGGACATGATCACGCTGAGGGCCTCTCGTTTCGTCGGCGCGCGCAGCCCGTCGATGACTTCCAGTGGCGCCCTCTTGCGGTTGAGTCTGAAGCCTAGGTTGTCCGGCCCTACTTCCCAGAGCAGGCCCAGTGTTCGCTCTGTCTCGCTCCCGCCGATAGGGATGGTAGCCTCCGCCTCGTTCGTAGCGTAGTGACGGAGCACGGAGGGCGAGTTGGATGCCCACCCGCGCAACTCAAAGCCGGCCTGCCGATGGATGTGTTCGACCGCCGTGGCTGTCTCGAGGGCCTCTCCGTCTGTCCCGTAGCTGGCGATGTAGTCATCCATATAGTGACTTTTCACTATAGCCTGCGCCGCCTCCGGGAACTGTTCTGCATAGTCAGCTGCGTTTTTGTTTTTGACGAAGAGAGCTGTGCACGGCGATGAGGTCGCACCGAACACCACGCTCGTCATTCGGTATTCTGACGGCGGCACATCTCCTCTCTCGCTCCCTCTCCACAGGAAGCGCAGGGCGTCTCTGTCTTCTGGTTTTATGCGTATTTGCATAAACATCTCGCGAATGTCCGCAGTCACAGCGTACGGGCTCTGCCGGAAGCGCATAACTACGCCGGGCAGAGATTGTAGTAGGTCGGGCCCGGGCAGCAGCGCGTCGTTCAGGCTTCTCCCCTCAGTTCTGGCAGCTGCGTCGTGCACAAGACGTATCTTCGGCTTGTCTGGGTTGACCACAGCAAAGTGAGGTAGGTACCACACCTTTCCAGGTGTAGGCTGCGTCGTGGCGGGCTCGGCGTACCCCTTGGTAAAGAGGTTCTGCATCCTTTCTTCATACTTTGTTTTCAGATCAGGATCTCGATCTAGGCGCTTCTCGATGTTGAGCAGCCTCTTCTTTGCATTGCCATAGTTGTCGGGCATTCTTGTGTTGTCTTCTTTCCATAGAAGGCCAGTTTGGAAGCGACCATCTGGGAGGCGTGTGGTTGTCTCCTCTAGCAAGCGTAGCGCTCGCTGCTCCGGGTCATCGCGCGTCTTCCTTGGCTCAACGCCCAGCGACTCCAGGGCGAAGTATCTCCGCATAGCATTTTCCATTTCGTCGCTGGATTCCTCCTTGGTAGACAGATACCCGCAAAACGAAACGGGCTCTGTGTGCGACGAGCGGCACCCGTGTAGCACCCACCCGAGTTGTGTGAGTGAGGCTACGGGTCGGTCTCTCCGTCCTGCTCGCACATCGCGCGACACGATGAGTTCCCAGTTATCTTGCCCGATGAGAACTTTCGGCTTGGCATTTTGGTACATCAGTTCATGTCTGAGGTCCTCCAGGTGTGGGCAGTCCTCCAGGTCTTCTTCGCCGAGCGACTGAGTAGTGAAATCGAGTCGCTCGACCGTGCGTGCCCCTTGCAGTTCGTAAGAATCGAGTGAGTATTTCCCTCTCACTCGCACGTCGACTGTTTTGCTGTTTTCGTGCTTGCGCCGCGTGCCGTTGACTCCTATGACCCACAGGTTGTTAGTGGGCCCTTCCAGGCCGAGGGACTCGACGATGTCTTCGTCAATGATGGTGATAGTACTGCCCTCGTCCAGCAGCGCGTACGTCTCGACAGTGTTTCGCGGACCGGTGAGAACGATCGGCGCGATTTTCAAGTAGGCCCGGCGTGAGCCCGCCCGAGTGGAGTGGGCGAACTCGAGGGCCGACGCGACTTCTTCCGCCTTCTTGGGTTCTTCTCTCGGCCGCTCTGAATGCAGCAGCGAGTGATGGGGAGCGCGACAGCCGTTTGTTCCACACGGCTTCGCTCGGCAACTGAAGCGTCTGTGGTTGCTCCTCACACACCGGAAGCATTGGCGGTGCCGGCGTACCAGGTCCCAGCGTCCGTTGACATCAGCCTCGACGAACTGTCGGCACTCCAACAGTTTGTGACTGCCGCTGCACTGTGGGCATGTCGTGGTTGTAGGCGTAGTTGCCGTTGCAGCAAAGTTTTTCTCTACGATCTTCTTTCTCGCTCTCTCTCGTGGCGTCTCGGCTGGTGTTGTTTCAGCCGGAGCGTAGGGGCCGCATTTGTCCGCCTCTTCGTTGAGAAAAGATGCCAGTTTTTTGAGGTCTGGCGTGTTGTCTTCTCGCGCTGCGAAGTCATACCACTTGTTTCGGAGTATCGGTGAAATCTTCTCAAGAATTGTGCGTACCAGCTCGGGATTGCATAGGTACGCGTCTCTCCGCAGCGCCTCGATGGTGGCCACAACATTTGCTACTTTGTTCGCAAAAATACACACTTCTCGTGGGCTGTCTCCTATGCGGGATAGCGCGCGGGTTTTCTCAATCTCGCGCAGGACTAGCGCTTCTGCTCGTCCGAACCGTCGCTCCAGAGCTTCGATGATTTTTCTGGGTTCCGTGCTGCTGATTAGTAAGCAGCTGGCAGCTTCCTTTGCTGCTCCGGTGAGGCTCTTTCGAATTCTTGCGACGTTTTCTGTTCTTGTGAAATTTGTTTCTGTCTCGACGAATGCTGTCTTAAATGCAAGCCAGCTATCACTTCTCCCGTCGAAACCAGGCAGCTCCTGGAGATATCTGGGCGCCCCTCTCGCCGATGTGCGAATGACGCTCTGTAGGGCCGCTGCGAGGGCCGCAATGTCGGTTTGCGGCGCAGCCGGCTCGGTTTTCTGAGGGGTGCTCTCCGGTTTCGCGGACTCCTCCCCACCCTGCCCCACGGGTTCTCGTGAGGCCGCAGGCCGCAGTCGTTCGGTCACCGCAGGCCCCGGTTGGGTGTGAGCGTGTCCTTTCGCTCCTGTGTGCTTTTCCATCCATTCAGCCACTCGCTCTGAGCCCTGCCTGACTTCTTCGTCAGCCGATTCATCTGCAGGGTCCAGCTCCTGGTCAGAGTCCTCCATAATTCTCCGCAAATGTGCCTCCTCTAAGGCCCGTTCCGCCGCGATTGCTTTGACCGCCAGCTCAGCCAGCCTCTCCTTGGCTTCCAGTTCCGCGAGGAACCTCTTGCGAGAAGCCTTGGAGCGGTCTGACCTAACTGATTTAGGTCGGGTCTCCACAACCGTGACGTCAGCCTCGGTGTTCGTAGTTTCCGTTACGGTTTCCCCAGTTTGCGTAGTGCCGTGGCTCCAGGTCGCTGTTTCTCCCGAAGTCGTGTTTCCCGTACCTTCAGTTGTGGTATTTTCAGAATCCGTCGTCTCTTGGGCAGCCTGCTTGGACGCGGTCTTGGAACGCGTGGATCTCGTCATGGCGGCGTGGCTCGACGACGTAGTTCTTCAGGTTTTTTCTCTTCAGTCCAGGGATCCGGCTTCACGAAGGACCATAAAATGTTGTCCAGGGATCCGGCTTCACGAAGGACCATAAAATGTTGCTGATCCCCTTCGATGATGGTACAGGAAATGCAGGGCGACGCGGAGGTTGTAGAGACAAGGAAAACAGCCGTGATATCTTCAGTCTTGAACAATTTCAGTGGTTGATTTGCTTATGGGAGCTCGAGGGAGGTCTCGTTGTTACTCGGTGGCTTGTCGAAAATGTTGAATTTGAATGAATACGCTCTATGACGCCTACGCTATATTTATATTAAATTTCCAGAGCGGGATGGCGCCATAGGAGGAAGCGAGACGGAAGATGGTGCACTTACCCACCCCTTTGGAGCAATACCGTACAGAGAGCCGCCTACGACCAATTTCCGCGCCGCGCCGTTTTGAAATAACGGTCGCGGAGGCAGCTCGCTGCTTACCAAAAACCTTTTACCTCTCCTCAGGGGTTCTACCAGGCTTCCATCTCGCCACCTTTACCAAACTAATTACCTAGACCTCCCTCTAAGCCTCCCCAAGCAAAACACAGTTACAAAACACATTTATTTAGAAAACATACAAAAGGCTTATAAAACAAGATAACTTAAAACTACAACTTAACTATCTATATCTATGTACATATAACAATTCAAAAATATAACGTATCGCAACTTTAATACATTACACAAATTTACACACAAAATTTATCAACAAAGAAACTTTACGTTTTTAAGTGTCCATCGTGCACATGAATAGATATCGCTGTGATTATTACGTGGAGAGCTGTGGTAGTACGGAAACCCAGAGTGCTAGTTTGACTCGCAATTGGCCGATTTTTCGTATTTTTACATTGGACACTTTTACAGTACAATTCTTTTTTTCAGTCGCATTCATGTCAACGGAAGTATTTGCTTCGCGCAAGGAGAATGGCATTAAATCTGTTGCGGACCAGCTCTTACATGAACATGATGATTCTTATCAAGATCACGTAGACCCGACTGACATTGCTTTGAAAACACCAATATGGCGAACCTATGAAAATTCGTTGCTCATAAGACACGAGAAAGCGCGGCCACCAGTATTAAGGGGCATTCTTGTAGGTACAGCTATGGGCTACGATAAAAGTAAAGGCATGGACGTTGAAAAAAGAGAGAAACACGCTAATTTTATCTTTCCATGGTGGTTTAACTTCATCTTTCGGGGATAGTTGGCTTCCAGTCATTTGAGTTACCCAGTTTTTACCATCTGTCACAAATGAAATTTTGTTGTAAAATGTTTAATATAACAAGGTATAAATTCATAGTTTTTCTCCGTCATTAATGTACTGATTTTGTGATATTGATCAATTAAAAATTAAAAACGTGACAAAAATATTTTTTTTGAGATTACATTAAGATACTTACAAGGCATGAAGGAGATAAGAAAGTAATGTGATGTCAAAAAAAAGTTAGTCAAGATTTTAATGGGGATCGATAGTCTGACCCTAATAGAGGCCAAAACGCATTTTTGTCTGTATATGTGTCTATTGTGTCTCTATTTCCTAAACTACTGATCAAATTCGGATGAAATTTTTAAACGGAAAATGTTATTTTTATGTCTACGGCTGTTTTTTAAAAAAAGCCTATAAGGTTGCCACCATTGTAAAAAAACTTATTTTTAGGATTTTCAGACTATTCCGCCGCTTCCTCTCCCCCCCCTCCTTAATCGTTTCCATAACCTTTGTTAATTTTATACAAAAAAACTATTAGGGATAAGAGAGAACTGTCAATGGCAATCCTTACCAATATTATAAATGTGAAAATTGTGTTTGTTTGTTTGTTACCTTTTCAGGCTTTAACGCCTTGACATTTGAAATTTAGCGTGCAGGTAGCGTGTGTCACGAGGAAGGACATAAGCTACTTTTTATCCCGTAGTTTTAAAATAGCATAGTCCGATGCAGTTCCTGAAGGAACTGAAAATATACTCTTTTTTTGGTTAATTTCTTTTACATTGCAACGGAACAATGGATTGCTGTGATTTTTTGCACAGAGATGGTTCAGTGAGTGGGAAATGACATGATTTACTAATAAGCATATCCTGACATAAATCCCGAGGGATCTAGAAAAAAATATGTCCACGCTCGCGAGCCACTTGCGGCTCGCGCACCGCACACCCTCTAAGACAGTCATTACAACGATGTCCACGCAGGCGAAGCCGCGGGCAAAAGCTAGTAATTGATAATGTTAGTAAAGTCAAGAACAGATCGAGCTATACACTCGTAGTGCGATTCTGACCCATACGCGCATGGCATAAGAAAGGTGTGAAGTCCAAAGAATAACCTGATATTGTGGTCTTTAGTATCATCATCATCATCATATGAGCCGACGGAGGTCCACAGCTGGACTTAGGCCTCCCCCAAGGATTTCCATGACGACCGGTTTAGGGGCCGTTTTTTGGTTGTGTCAATCATTGGGGGGTGTTGCCGTAATCGCCACGCTTGGCAGGCGGGTTGGCGATCGCAGTGTTGCAGATTGACTGCAAGTCACGGAAAGACGCTGCCGCCCTTGCTTCGGTTTGAGTCCCTTAGTCGTAAGAGTCACGAAACCTATTGGTAGACATAGGATGGCCCTATTCTAAGCCGGGCCCCATACGACACCAGTATCTAGTATCTTTAGTATACTAAAATTATAATAATATACATAATATTTTGATAGGGCTAATGTTATCATCATCTTATGTAGATTACACAATTACCCAACTGGACACCAAATTTAAAATCTAAAATCTGGAAGTTGGTAAGGACCTTTCGTCATTAAACATAATATTCTCCTGCGAAAGCAAACACTTTTGCTATTGTAATTTTAAAAGGCGCTAGGTGTTAATCTATATCCTTACTAATATTACAAATGTGAAAATGTGTTTCTTTGTTTGTTACCTTTTCATCCTTCAACGCCTTGACCAATCTTAATGAAATTTGGCATGCAGGTAGCCTGTGTCACGAGGAAGGGCATAGGCTACTTTTAATGAAAATAGCATAGACTGATGCAGTTCCTGAGGGAACTGAAAAATACTCTTTTTTTGGTTAATTTCTTTAAGATCGCAACGGAACATTCCCTTTCGTATATCTACCAGATACGCTAAACTACCAGGTTTATGATATAGCGTCCCCACTCACCGATAGCTAGGTCATAAAGTGAGGGCCGCTATTCCTGCCAACACCATAAGGTGAAGACAAGGACCAGTTACGGTAGGTCTTGCCGCCAAGACGCTTGTCCCGGTACTCTGCAAGGCGAGTGCCTCGTGGAACCACTACCTACTGTCCAGGTAGGTCCCGGAGCTGTAGGCGTGCTCACCTCCCGCGGCTTTCGCCGCTGGCGGTTCGATCCCGCTCGGGACGCCAGAGAAGCTGGCTCCCACATATCCGGTGTGGTACCGGAGCTGTAGCACGCTCACTTCCCGACGCTTATCGCACCTGTACAGACTTACTCCTACGCGGCTGGATCGGCCGGAGCAGTATTAGCTTAGCTCTACTTGCTGACCAGGCAAGTGCCGGAGATACTTCCCTGCCAGTAATTAAACCAGCAGTTCCGCTTAATGGACAACTCACGTGCCCCGCGTTGTTTTCGGCCATAGCCTACGTGGCCGGCTACGACAACACTAGTTGCGCGCGGAGAAGGACGCCTGGACGCAACGTGCTTGCCAGGCAACAAACATTGCCCAACCCCTGCAACTAACCACATACCACTACGAGTCCATGACCCAGTCGGGGGACCGACAAGCCAGAGTGCCGAAGGAGATAGATCCAACGGCAGGCAACCGGTGGGCAACCCCCGACCCCGTAGTACCCTGATCCAAACAGCCGGACTCGTAGTTCCGGCTGCGACCTTCACCTAGCCGGGTAGCTCTAGGCAGAGCAACGGAACAATGGATTGTTGTGATTTTTTGCACAGAGATGGTTGATGGGGTGGGAAATGACATGATTTACTAATTAAGCATATCCTGACATAGTTCCCGAGAGATCTGAAAAAAAACCATGTCAACGCTCGCGAGCCGCTTGCGGCTCGCGCACCACCCACCCTCTAAGACAGTCATTACAACGATGTCCACGCTGGAGAAGCCTTGGGCAAAAGCTAGTCTATATATATAAAAATGAATCCCTATTTCCCTTGATCACGGCATCACACGTGAACGGCTGGACCGATTTCGCTAGTTCTTTTTTTGTCGAGTTCGTTATTGTCAGGAGAAGGTTCCTTATGTAGGGTAGGATAGAGTAGGGTAGGGTACCTAGGGTAGTGTAGTGTAGGGTAGTGTAGTGTAGGGTAGTGTAGTGTAGGGTAGTGTAGTGTAGGGTAGTGTAGTGTAGGGTAGTGTAGTGTAGGGTAGTGTAGTGTAGGGTAGTGTAGTGTAGGGTAGTGTAGTGTAGGGTAGGGTAGGGTAGTGTAGTGTATTGTAGTGTAGGGTAGTGTAGGGTAGGGTAATGTAGTCCAGTGTAGGGTAGGGTAGGGTAGTATAGTGTAGTGTAAGGTGGTACGAACTTCGTCGGGAATACTAGTCTAATATACAGGGTGTAACATAAAGGTGTGGTGATACTTTAAGGTGGGCTTGTACCCATCAAACTGAACAACTTTCTCCAAGGAACCCATAGTCAAATCGCAAAAAAAAATTTGAACTTCCCATACTAAGTTGGCTGATCACCTGATCGAGTTAGTATGGGAGAGCCAAATTTTTTTTTGCGATTTGACTATGGGTTCCATGGAGAAAGTTGTTCTGTTTGATGGGTACAAGCCCACATTAAAGTATCACCACACCTTTATGTTACACCCTGTATAAAAATGAATCGCAAAATGTGTTGGTAAGCGCATAACTCGAGAACGGCTGGACCGATTTGGCTGATTCTTTTTTTATCGAGTTCGTTATTGTCAGGAGAAGGTTCTTATGTAGGGTAGGGTAGGTAGTGTAGTGTAGGGTAGGGTAGGGTAGTGTAGGGTAGGGTAGGGTAGTGTAGGGTAGGGTAGTGTAGTGTAGGGTAGTGTAGTGTAGTGTAGGGTAGTGTAGTCTAGGGTAGTGTAGGGTAGTGTAGTGTATGTAGGGTAGGGTAGTGTAGGGTAGGGTAGTGTAGGGTAGGGTAGGATAGGGTAGTTTAGTGTAGGGTAGTGTAGATTAGTGTAGGGTAGGGTAGTGTAGTGTAGGGTAGAGTAGTGTAGGGTAGGGTAGTGTAGGGTAGGGTAGTGTAGTGTAGGGTAGGATAGTGTAGGGTAGGGTAGTGTAGTGTAGGGTAGGATAGTGTAGGGTAGGGTAGGGTAGTGTATAATGTAAGGCGGTACGTAGTTCGCCGGGACAGCTAGTATTACATAAAAATGAACCTCTATTTCTTCTGGTCATCGCATCACGCGTGAACGGCTGGACTGACTTCGGTAATTCTTTTTTGGTAGTGTTTATTACAGTCAGGAGAAGGTTTTTATGAAAGGAGAAAATAAGAAAGTAGCAAAAAACTGATATTTTGCGACCGAAGCCGCAGGCAACAGCTAGTACAAAATAAAAACCGATTGCTTATAAAATATTTCAAATCATAAATTCACTGTTTTCTGATTTCGTACTTTCTATACAAACAATTATCCAGCTGGATGCCGAATTCACACTTTCCATTTCATCTGGAAGTGGGTTAGGTTCTTCGTCTATACGTCAGTCAGCCAGTGTTAAAAATGTAGATTTTTAGAAGTTATAATCTCAATATACGTTTGAGCTGTGTTAATTAATTTTGGGGTTTTAGTTAATCTTAGGGTTTTTAATAAATAATGCAACGCCTCCGTGGCGTAATGGTTAGTCCATTCGCTTTAGACTAGGAGGTCGAGGGTTCGATTCCCAGTGGAGTCAACTTGTAAGACTCGGTTTGCTTGGTGGTAAGGCATTTTGTAAACCCACCTGACTAGCTACCACCATCTTATCTAAGTGCTTGCGCCAATCATCAGTGTTAACAACATTAATGTGTTCCGGCTTGAATATAAGATAGCCATTACGTTGGAGAATCTTGGCAAGCCCGCTTCCATCTTTGGCATCATCATCACTTACCTTAAGTGAGATGATGCCAACAAGGGTTTACCAATTGTTGAATAATTACCATGTGCAATGCCATTATAGGACACCAAATTTTAAATTGATCAGGCAAATGGAAGTTGCCCGCATACCTTGAGCTGTTAACTTCAATCGGCCTTACAGATCTTCATAAGTTATAGCTAAGAACCATCTCAATCACCTCAGCTTTCAAACAAAAAAAAATACATCAAAATCGGTCCATTCGTTTAGGAAATACAATCGCACAGACAGACACAAGTTAAACTTATAACATCCGTCTTTTTGCGTCGGGGGTTAAAAACAATATCGACGGCGAAGTGACGTTATGAACTCTTAACTACAAAATCATGATTTTACAGGAAAAGAAAAAACGCTTCATAAGTTGTCTGTTTTAAAAAAATGTGTTTACAGTAAATTCATATGGTAAATTGAACGGCGGTAGAGCACTTTCATTACCATGTCGGTTTATCACATATAGAGCAGATAGAAGATATTGTTTTTAATTATAAAAATTATTGTCTATAATTACCAGAATCAGAAGGTATTGCAAATTAAAAAAGTTTTGTTTTTAAGATTTATTTCAGTACTAGCTTGTGCCCGCGGCTTCGCCCGCGTGGACATCGTTTTTATGTCTGTTTTAGAGGGTGCGCGGTGCGCATCAACCGCCCTATTAATTTATTTTTACCGCCTCTGTGGCGTAGTTGAATAAATTTTTACCGCCTCTGTGGCGTAGTTGAATAAATTTTTACCGCCTCTGTGGCGTAGTTGAATAAATTTTTACCGCCTCTGTGGCGTAGTTGAATAAATTTTTACCGCCTCTGTGGCGTAGTTGAATAAATCGGCCAACCCATTTTCATAAAATATAGTATTATAAGTTTAGGAAATGATTTTGTGAATAAAGTAAAAAAAAATATTCGCCTTTGTACAACCACAACTGTTGACAGAGTTGACATATTTTTTTTTTATATTCCCTTTTCTTTTTTTTTCTTTTTTTTTTCTTCGCCCTTTTAGGGCAGGCTAAGGCTCATTGGCCATACCGCCTAGTCTTCAGTATATGTTTTTCAGTAGTATTCACTTGTAGAATTCACGACTTCAGTAATTTTCAGTAGTTACTTCACGTTCAAATCATATCATTGTCTATAAACTAACCTAACCTATATACTCTAGCAAAATGATAGCACTTTTGCTAAAGCTTGCTCGGACTACTTGTGGGAACTCGAAACACAGTATACACACTTTTATTTCATTATCCTACACAAGAAACACATAAATGATACTTCGCTGATAAATACACTATCAATATGTAATTTTGACAAAAACCTAAACCACTAAATGTAATTTTTCGGATAATAAAAGAAAAATGACAAACTGAACGCTACAAATTCCCGCCAAAAAGTCTTTTATATTCCCATCTTATGTGTTTATAATGGACTAAGAAATAAGTTGAAGAAAAGCTGAATATCTTTTAGGTAAAGCTTTTTTTTTGAAAAGAGTTTTTATGCTCAAAAGCCATATATGCTCACGGCACGTTTCCAATTTAAAAAGACGAACACTTCTATTTCCTACTATTCTATTGAAAATAAAACCACCTCCGTGGCATAATGGTTAGTCCATTCGCGTCACACCAGGAGTTCGTGGGTTCGATTCCTGGCAGGGTCAACTTTGTAAGACTCGGTTTGGTTGGTGGTAGGGCATTTTCATAGCCCACCTGGCTAGCTATCACCATCTTATCTAAGTCTTGCCGCCAAGCATCAGTGTTAACAGCATGGATGTGTTCTGGCTTGAAGATAAGATAGCCAGATCCCCATTGCGTTGGGGAATCTTGGTAAGCCCGCTTCCATCTTCGGCACCATCGTCACTTACCATTAGGTGAGATGATGCCAAGGGCTTACGAATTGTGAATAATAATAAAAAAACACGATCCTTGGACCTTGATTCCACCTCCAAAGTGTGTTTGTTTGTCTGTGTGTAAACTCTTTATTGCATTTAAAAACAAATAAGATGTTAACAAAAGAATGTCAATAAAGTTCATCATCATATCAATTTCTAAATACCAAAAGGATCTATTGTCACCGGGAATGCAGCTTAATACCAAATTTCAGCTCAATCGAAGCCCCGAAAGTCGCTCTAAAATCGATTTCAAGATAAGATAAGATAATCTTTATTGACAAAAAACCACCTAAAGGATTGATTTGACCTAAACCACAAAAGTTTTGACCTAAAGAAACATACATATACTTACATTACAAGTTCATCATCATCATATTATTATCAGCCGAAAAACGTCCACTTCTGTACAAAGACTTTCCCTTCCCTTTCCCAAGGATTTCCACGAAGACTGGTCCCGCACTGCCCGTATCCATCGGCTTCCCGCGTTCTGCACCAAGGCGTCGGTCCACCGCGTGGGAGGCCTTTCTACGCTACGTTTTCCGGTGCGTGGTCGCCACTCGAGAACTTTACTAACCCCAACGGCCGCCTCCGTAGCCCAGAGGCAAAAGTTCACTGGCTATTTACACAGGAGGTCACGGGTTCGATTCCCGGCGGGGTCATTGTAAGACTCGGTTTGGTTGGTGGTAGGGCATTTTCTAAGCCCGCCTGGCTAGCTACCACCATCTTATCTAAGCCTTGCCGCCAAATATCAATGTTGATATCATCGGTGTGTTCCGGCATGAAGATAAGATAGCCAGTTCCCCATTGCGTTGGGGAATCTTGGTAAGCCCGCTTCCATCTTCGGCAACATCGTCACTTACCACCAGGTGAGATGTTGTCAAGGGTTTACCAATTGTGAATAAAATAAAAAATAAAAATCTGTTCTACGACCTATGTACCCTGCCCAATGCCACTTCAGTTTAGCGATTCTGAGAGCTAACTCGGTTACTTTGGTTCTCCTGCGGATCTCCTTATTTCTAATTCGATTGCGTTTGGAAATTCCGAGCATAGCTCGCTCCATTGCCCTGTGGGTGACCTTGAGCCTTCTTATGAGGCCCATAGTAAGCGAACATGTCTCAGTTCCGTAAGTCATCAGTGGCAACACACGCTGGTCAAAGACCTTAGTCTTGAGACACTGCGGAATTTGGGACTAGAAGGTATTGTGTAGCATTATTTAACATTTGACATTACAAGTTAAATAGAAGCTTTTTAAAAAAACACTAGTATTTTATGTACTGACTCCGAAGAGAGGAGGCGGTCGTCGGAAGTAGAAGTCGGCGAAATGTTATTTGACGAAGTGAGTTACAAGAAAGTGTCGATTTACGTATGATATCCTAAACAAAATAGATGAAATAACAAGTGCTCAGACTGTGGGGGATAAAAATTGAGAATGAAAAATATGACGCCATTACACTAGCAAAATCAAAAATTAGATCATGTCAAAGAGCAATGGAGAGAAGTATATTAAAAATTAAAAGAATTCAAAAAATATCACATAAAAATATAAGAAAAAAGACAAAAGTCACTGACGCTCTGAATCACTGCAAAAAACTAAAGTGGCGCTGGGCTGGACACATAGCTAGACTAACAGATAATCGATGGACCCACAGGATAACATCCTGGAATGGACCACAAGGTACTAGAAGGAGAGGTAGACCAAATGCCCGGTGGGCAGATGATATCATACAAGTGGCTGGCAAAGAGTGGATGGAAACAGCAAAAAACAGGGAGTCCTGGAAATCTCTAGAGGAGGCCTTCACCTTCGAACACGAGGGGTTCTTACCTACACAAAATTGAAAACATTAATATATTATAGTTCCTAAGTACGTAGTTAAAATAACGTAGTTAACAAAAAATACTAATTGTGTATTTTTATTTAGTAAGAAATATAAGGCTTTTTTATTTTTATTTTATTTATTTATTTACACTAGCATTTTATGTACTGACTCCGAAGAGAGGAGGCGGTCGTCGGTTGAAGTGAAGTCGGCGAAATGTTATTTGACGAAGTGAGTTACAAGGAAGTGTGGATTGACGTATGACATCCTGAACAAAATAGATGAAATGATAAGCGCTCAGACTGTGGGGGATAAAAATTTTGAATGAAAAATATGACGTCATTAAAAATACGATATGGGGTATCGAATGAAAGCGCAAATGAGGTGATGTTTGGAAAAACCACCATAGTAAAAAAAAACGAAAATGAGATTTTAATGTCTAAGGCAAGCTTGATAGATTCCTTACAAAACCCAAAATCCTGTTTTTGGAAAAAACAACATATGTTCAGAGATATTCAAGAAAATAAAGTCAATGGCTACAGGATAAACGACCAATGACACCACGTTTTTGCAAGAACTGCCTTGACATTGGATTGGAAACACTCTACGTTCAAGTTACTGTCAAGAAATTTAGTCCTCAAAATCTACCAAAAGCCATTACATTTAATATCATCTACAATTAAATAACAAATGAATTGCTTATAAATTGATATAATAACTGAAAACAGTTTTTATTGCTTCTTGAAAAATTAACATAAATTGACAATGGTGGTTTTTCCAAATTACCCTTAAATTATATGTTAGAGCAAAAGGAGTGTTTTGTCTTGAAACGACAAGCGGTTAGTTAGGGTAGTAATAGTAGGTCATCTTTGGCTAGGGTATGGTCGGTGCGAGGCTGGAACCCAGTTTTAGTTGGTTTTGTTGGTTCTCTTGTTTGTTTAGCCAATCAGAATAGTTGTGATTATTAAATCAATGAATGACAATTTAGCCAATCTACGGATACTACTGTACATATGTGGCAGATTTTTAGTCATTTGGGCAGATTTCGCTCCTAAATTTGACCTCTGGCAGAAAAAGCGGACGATTTACAAAAAGTGTAAGAATTTGGAAGACTTCAAGGAAAAAAAGGTGCAGAATATTGCAAATTTCAAGGACATCTTTATATAAATTCTCTATGTCTTTTTATAAGTAAGTATCATAACAAGTCACATTCACACGTGATTTCCAAAAATCATTTCATTCTCATTTTATAATATGGGAGACTCAGCAGCCACTTTTTGCACTCGTTGAAAGAAAGGGGTTTAAATGTCAAGTATCTTGCTAACTCTATTATATAACTTTGACTAAAAAACACGTTAAAAAACCGACGTCTATCGCGACCATTTGGTACAATTTTGCATCATAATTTTTGGTTTTCGTTATCTTTCTAAAGAGGTACTAAGCTGATTTCGATAACATTTACGAGTTTAAGGGACCAACCTGGTGGCAAGGGCTTGTGCACAAATCACGCGAGGTTTTTTCGGCTACTTTTCGACCGCCTCCCTCCCCCTGGTGATATTTGGTGAGGTTATTGGCTACCCCCTCCCCCCCACCCCCTCACAACCTCACGTGTTTATTTTAAATGAAACCGAGAAAAACTATCTAGTCATGTGTTAGGTTCTTTTCTTTGTTCGTTCACTGTAGAAAAATACACGTGAAGTCTCCCCCAACGTGATCTGTCGTGATTTTTTCGTGACCCCCCCTCCCCCGCTATCGAACCTCACGTGATTTGTGCACAAGCCTATACAATAAAAAAAGAATCTTGAAAATCGGTTTACAATCTGTAAAGATATCTCGTTACAAACATACAAAAAAAACATAAGTCGAATTGAGAACCTCCTCCTTCTTTTGGAAATCGGTTGATCATGATAGTTATGGTTAAAAATAGTGGCCAATTTTTATGAAATTGGATTACAAAATATGATGGGCATGTTCACGTACTAATATTTATAAAATTGAAAATCAAACATTTCTCAAACTTTTAAAATTTAACTCTACACTGCTCAATAATTCTATTCTATTAACCGCCTCCGTGGCGTAATAGTTAGTCTATTCGCTCCACACCAGGAAGTCACGGGTTCGATTCCCGGCGAGGTCAATTTGTAAGACTCGGTTTGGTTGGTGGTAGGGCATTTTCATAGTCCGCCTGGCTGGCTACAACCATCTTATCTAAGTCTTGCCGCCAAACATGAGCGTTAACAGCATTGATTTGTTCCGGCTTTAAGATAAGATCCCCATTGCGTTGGGGAATCTTGGTAAGCCCGCTTCCGTCGTCGGCATCATCGTCACTTACCATCAAGTGAGATGATGCCAAGGGTTTATCGATTGTGGAGTAAAAAAATATCAGCATTACAAAAAATACGGTGCCAATAGTGCGACGAAAACTAAAATGTTATGTTGTGAGTTGAAAAACAATTACCGTAGGTATACATATTATCAAAAATACTTCCGCATTTAATATGGAGTAAAAAAATATCAGCATTACAAAAAATACGGTGCCAATAGTGCGACGAAAACTAAAATGTTATGTTGTGAGTTGAAAAACAATTACCGTAGGTATACATATTATCAAAAATACTTCCGCATTTAATATGAATTATAAACGCAGAACGTGTTTTTATCACGCTTTTATTAGCTTCACCTGTATGTATGTATGTTTGTAACCGACTCTTTTCACTAGATTATTACCTACTTTAAACGGAAAGAATTAATTCAAAGTTCAAACTTTATATGTATTAATCGACTTCAAAAAAGGTGGAGGTTTCTCAATTTGACCGTATGTATCTATAATATACCACCTCCGTAGCTCAGAGGCAAAGTTCACTGGCTTTACACAGGAGGTCGCGGGTTCGATTCCCGGCGGGGTCAATTGTAAGACTCGGTTTGGTTGGTGGTAGGGCATTTTCAAAGCCCGCCTGGCTAGCTACCACCATCTTATCTAAGTCTTGCCGCCAAATATCAATGTTGATATCATTGGTGTGTTCCGGCATGAAGATAAGATAGCCAGTTCCCCATTGCGTTGGGGAATCTTGGTAAGCCCGCTTCCATCTTCGGCAACATCGTCACTTACCACCAGGTGAGATGTTGTCAAGGGTTTACCAATTATAATAAAAAAAAAATATATATACGTAAGAATACATAACTTTTTATGAACCGATTTTGATGGTTCTTTTTTTGTTGGAAAGGAGATATCCCAAGGGTGGTACCATGATAAGAAAACCAGGATCTGATGATGGCATCCCAGAGAAATAGAGGGGAACCTTAGTTTCCTGTTGGAAGTCGGTATTTTTTTGTTTAAAATTATACTAGAAGAGCAGATCTGCCGCGCGGTCACCAGGCGGTCATATAAACGCGCCCAGGTTGGTGTGAAGCTGTTCATAGTTGTTAACGATAATCAGAGATGGCAGCACATATCTCCCTAATATATTATATAAGTACTCTGTGGATATTTCTTGGCGAAAACATTGGAGCCGCCACCTTTTTGTTAAAATTGAATTGAAAAGAAGTTTTGCATGTTTGCATTTATAATTTTTGAAATTTATATTATTTGAAATGTATTCTTACACAAAAAAATATTTATAAAATGTCAATATTTAATTAGGTGCCTATTGTCACGGTTGTAATAGTAAATTTTTAAATATCGATGTGTGCTTTGTAAATTTTATATTGATAAAACAAAACAAATAAAATAGTATGTGTCTCAACTGTCTGCGTTTAAAACCCAAAGACTGGTCAGCAGTCACTTTGAAAAAATATTTTCTGGCCAGTGGAATCTTTAAGCTGACGGCAAGTACACACATCAACTTTGACTAGGGATATTTTTAGACTTTTCATACAAAAAATGGTATTTTAAGGAACTATAAAAATACTTAGGACACCGCCTGCATAGCGTAATGGTTAAGTCCATTAGCTTCACATTAGGAGGTCTTGGGTTCGATTCCAGCGGAGTCTAACTTTGCATGATTCGGTTTGGTTGGTGGAAGGGCATTTTCTAAGTCCGCCTGGCTAGCTATCACCATCTTATCCAAGCCTTGTCGCCAAGCATCAAAGTTAACAGCATTGATGTATTCTGGCTTGAAGATAAGATAGTCAGTATCCCATTGCTTTAGGGAATCTTGGTAAGCACGATATCATCGTAACTTACCATCAGATGAGATGATGTCAAGGGCTTACCAATTGTGGATTAAAAAAAAACATGTGTAGGGTAGAAACTTTTGAGATGAGCATGTATCATATTTACCCTCTCAATTCTTATAAATTAATTTAGTTTTAAGTGGTTTTTATAAAAACGCGCGGAAAATTAAAGTTGTATTTTTAAATTGTCTGAAATAGAAGTGAGAAGGTACTCGTGAATATTGAAAGTTTTTAGGGTCCCGTACCCAAAGGGTAAAAACGGGACCCTATTACTAAGGCTCCGCTGTCCGTCCGTCTGTCTGTCACCAGGCTGTATTTCATGAACCGTGATAGCTATAGACAGTCGAAATTTTTACAGACGATGTATTTCTGTTGCCGCTATAACAACGAATAAGTACTAAAAGTTAGTAAAAGTGAAAAAATAAAAGGTTTCGATTCAAAAAACGTGTTGAACGTGTTTTTTTTAAACGTGAAGAAACTAGCGATATCTAGTATGATGGTACGGAACCCGTTGTGTGCGGTTTTTATAAAAACGCGCGAAAAATGAAAATTGAAGAAAGAAATACGTTTATTCGTTCCAGTAACACCACACCAAAATACATCCTTACTGATATTATAAATGTGAAAATGTGTTTGTTTGTTTGTTACCTTTTCACGCTTCAACGCCTTGATCAATCTTTATGAAATTTGGCGTACAGGTAGCCTGTGTTACGGGGAAGGACATAGGCTACTTTTTATCACGGGAAAATAGCATAATCTGATGCAGTTCCTGAGGGAACTAAAAAATACTCGATTGTTGTGACTTTTTGCACAGAGATGGTTGAGTAGGTGGGAAACGATATAATTTACTAACCACCCTTAAAGACAGTCATAAAAACGATGTCCACGCGGGCGGAGCCGCGGGAAAAAGCTAGTAATATATAATTATGTTTTAATATTGTCATAGAAGGATGGCGCAGATTGTATGAAATTACTTAACCCATGTTTATAAGAACTGAGAATGTACTCGTAAATGAGCACTCGACCATTTTGAAAGTTTTAACACCCTGTATTGCACATGTCCTAAGTAATCTTTAATAGCTTTTCAAGAAACCGCGTTTTACATGACAATTTTTAAAATATCCCTAGGCAATGTTGAGCAGTATATTATAAGTACGATAATTTTATAATTAAATATAAATAAATATATATATAGTAAAATGTGTGCTGAATATGTGTACGTGGGACAAACAGTTCAGTTAGTTAGGTCCAACTTCGAGAAAGAGATCAATCGTCGAATCCAACTCGGCTGGGCAGCGTTCGGGAAGCTTCGCAATATCTTTACGTCCCAGATACCGCAGTGTCTTAAGACCATAGATCTTCGACCAGTGTGTGTTGCCGGTGATGACATACGGACTGAGTCATGGTCGCTTACTAAGGGCCTAATAAGAAGGCTCAAGGTCACTCAAAGGGTGATGGAGTGTGCTATGCTTGGAGTTTCTCTGCGTGATCGAATCTGAAACAAGGAGATCCGTAGTAGAACCAAGGTTACCGACATAGCACTCAGAATTGCTAAACTTAAGTAGCAGTGGGCGGGGCACATAGCTCGCAGAACGGATTGCCGTTGGGGTAGTAAAGTTCTCAAGTGGCAAACGTGCCGTAGGCAGGCCTCCCACTCGGTAGACCGATGGCATGGTGAAGGTCGCGGGAAGCCGCTGGATGCGGGTAGCGCAGAACCGGTTGTCGTAGAAATCCTTGGGGGACGTCCTTCGGCTGATATGATGACGATGACAGTAAAATAAAATCGCTGTAGAACCTGTTTACTAAGGGTTAGGGTTAATGTGACATCTGAAGTTGAAATAAATATGAATGGGGGGGTTTCTGGGGTCCAGCTTAAATCGGCGAGTTCAGAGCACCCCAAATCGGCTGTTTTTTGTTGACATGAGAACCACCTAACGGAGCCCCGTGATGCTCGCGTCTACGTGGAAAAACATTGAGTTTCCTAGAAAATAACATGGTGTAGCGGGTTTCATATGGACCCCAAGAATCCCTCACATTCATGTGTCTCAAATTCAGATGGCACGCTTTAGATATTAAAATCCTTCTCTTAATAGGGGATCGGACTTTAAGTCATTTGAGTTACTTTTTAAGATCTGTCAAAAACGAGATTTTGTTCTAAAAATGTTTGAAATACCCACACCCACAAGTGACGTGACTTACTTTTTAAGATCTGTCAAAAACGAGATTTTGTTCTAAAAATGTTTGAAATACCCACACCCACAAGTGACGTCATAGATTTTTAGCGTCATTGACGAACTTATTTTATGAATTTGATCAATTAAAAATTGAAGACGTGATGGAAAAACAAAACAAGTAAGGTTTTTTGAAACTTCAAGAGGAGAGCAATTTAGGAAATCATATTTCAGAATTTATTTCTGATGCAGTCCGATCACCTATTCTTTTAAATATCAAGATAAAGAATACATTTTAGATCTTCAATCAACGTGTTAGCACTATTCCTTTTTTGTCTTTTTCCAGTTTGACATGATGAGAACTTTTGCTATATTTGTCTTAGTAGTCTTTACTACCAAACACGACATAGTGGACGAAATAATCTTAGGAGCTTTGTTCTTCTTTTCAATAGTGCCCACTGCTATAGTTGGACTACTTATGATAACATACAACCGTGTAAGTACGTATGTAAGTCAATAGATTTGTATGAACGGTGTGTTCCTAGTCTTCGAGAGCAAATGGAGATATCTCCGCCGGGCGAGGTGGAGGTGGTATGCCTGGGGCACACCCTGGACACTTCATACAACGAGCTAGAAATGACATTTCAAAAAACGAATGATGAAACAAACGAAATGGCGGCGAAATCCTATACGTTCGACAACCAAACTGTAACCAATCTGTATCTATTTGTGTGACGTGGGGCTGAGGTCGCAAACTAGAGAGCGGCAGGGAGTGTCCATACTGTATGTTAGTACTAATAAATATACTTTGCCTGGGGTCCGGCCGTGGACCAACCGTTAATGGTTGGCTGGCACTTGTATAACAAAATTGGTGTAGGTCCTGTTAACTAGGTGTTCTACACATCATACTGAACTACTGTCTCCAAGGAACCCATAGTAAATAAAATAAAAAATTTAAATCCTCCATACTAAAATGCACAAAATCGGTCGATCAGCTGATCCATTTGTATTTTATTTATTTATTTTAGGAAGACTAACAGCAAAATATTAAATAAATATAAAACTTATAAATAAATACAGTGCTATATATAAGTCTATGCAGAGTATAACATTTTTTTTACGTTATCAGCAAAATTGTAGAACAAAAGTTGTTCAGTATTATGAGTAGAAGCCCCAGATAACAGGACGCAGCCATCTGGTTAAATCTGGCATTCGATTGAAAGGCTAGCCCTTTGATTGAATTGCGACATTCAATTGAACGACTAAAGGACAACTGGCCAAGTCGTTGAATGTAACGTTCAACGACTTTGCTGAACGTCATTTATTTTTGCTGGTGAAAAAACCCGACTACATGGGGTTAAAGTCACCGTGCTCTCAAAATATCTAAACAATGAGCATATGTTTACCACCATTGAATTTCTAAAAGTCTTGTGCTATTTTGAGAATAAATTTTGTTTTAATAACTATTGTTCTTAATATTAATTTTCATCTTTAAACTTTTTATACAATCGCCAATTTCATAAGTAAAGAGTTAAAGACCTAATATTTACATAACTCAATAAATAAGTATGAACTTGCCCATACAACCACGTTGCAAATAAAATTTGCCCCCAATAAATGAGTTCCTTATTTTTAACCGACTGCGCTAGAAGGAGGGTTATGTTTTACGAGTCAATCAATCAATCAAAATAATTTATTTTAAATAGGTGCTTACACACACTTTTAAATAGTCAAAAAAAAACAAAAAAATACTTATTGTCTATTACATAATGTCATGATACAGATTACAGTCTCAGGTATGTATGTATTTGTGTTAGAATCAACATATATATCTTTGTCATTTTTATAATCTATTATTTTATAGTATCCTCTAGAGCACAAGCATTTTTTGACATGAGTCTTGAATTTGTTATCTGACAAACTAGTTACATTTTCTGGAATTTTATTGTAGAATCTTATACACTGCCCCTCAAATGAATTTAACTTTACTCAGTTTAAAAAAAAAAAATTAATCACAATTGGTAAACCCTTGACAACATCTCACCTGGTGTTAAGTGACGATGTAAGACTATATCTATTTTATTTACATTTCTTAAATTCAAATTATGCCTTACACTGTTTTTAGGTAATAAATGTAATTTTTTACGTACGTACATAATATTTTCATATACAAATTGACTAGCAACAGTTAAAATATTGATTTCTTTGAATTTATTTTTTAACGACTCACGTGATTGCATCTGATAGATTGCGCGGATAGCTCTTTTTTGCAAGATGAAAATAGTTTCTATATCAGCGTATGTAGTGTGATGTAGGTATGTAGGTAGATGATTAGAGTGTATGTAGGTATGTATGTATGCGTAAATGTTTATTTTTTTTTTTCTTTGGCTCGCTCTGTAGCCTAAACGGCTTGATGGGTTTTGGAGTGCTATATGTCGTTGGAATTGTATATTAAGCCCATGAGTGACATAGGATACATTTTTACCTCACTGGCTAAAAAAGAGGGGCCGTGTGTTTAATTTTCGCGTGCGATGTGTCGTTAGATTAGTAGGATACATTTTTACCCAACTGGCTAAAAAGAGGGGTTACGTATTTATGTAGTCGGGTTTTTAATGTTTAAATATTCATATTATTGTTTGGATTCCAGGCGAAAAAAATCTGCTTATATGGTGCAGTTATTTGTGCAGAAGTCTTGACAGTCAGTAATATAACGATAGGACTATTTGGATTGGGATGTTACTGTCGGCTGTTCAGTACTACTATTAAAGCCTTGATCCCAATATTGTTTGCTACTCTTCCTACGTATGCAATATGTAAGTAATTACCAGGCCTTAGCTACGTGAAGTGGGACTTTTGCGGGTCTTCATAAAAAAAAACACTCCTGGAGTGCCGACAGAAATGAAAACTTAAAGGGCTTGTATCCAGAGACGTTAAAATATTCTTTAAAAATTCGGTTACGGTAACAGTGCGGAAACAGGTAACTGGTAACGGTAAGTGTCGCGAGATCAATGGTTCTTTCCCATCTCAAAAAAGCCCAAGGCGCCTAAAGAAGTTTATACTTCTAAAATCGAAAATTTATCGGGCTGTGGTTCTTGTCTTTCGGCCTATTTTTATGTTTTTACTTTTAAATTCTTTTTCTGTAAACTTTTTGGAACGTAGACCGAAAAAATAGGACGATTATAAAATGAGGTAATATAATAATTAATTGCGGGTCGGAGTGTTTCTAGTGAACGAGTGGTCACTTGGCACTTGACCACAGTACCTATTACTTGTCTATGGCAATGTTGGCCACATTATCTTTTTAATTCGTCGCCTATTAGTATACCCAGTTATTAAATCTGGCGCCGGACTTTCCGTCTCAGTAGTCCTGTTATTTAGTCCGGCGCCGGACTTTTCGTCTCAGTAGTAAGTTTATTTAGTCCGGCGCCGGACTTTCAGTCTCAGTAGTCCGGTTATTTAGTCAGGCGCCGGACTTTTCGTCTCAGTAGTAAGTTTATTTAGTCCGGTGCCGTACTTTCAGTCTCAGTAGTCCGGTTATTTAGTCAGGCGCCGGACTTTTCGTCTCAGTAGTAAGTTTATTGAGTCCGGTGCCGGACTGTCAGTCTCAGTAGTCCGGTTATTTAGTACGGCGCCGGACTTTTCGTCTCAGTAGTAAGTTTATTGAGTCCGGTGCCGGACTTTCAGTCTCAGTAGTCCGGTTATTTAGTCCGGCGCCGGACTTTTCGTCTCAGTAGTAAGTTTATTGAGTCCGGTGCCGGACTTTCAGTCTCAGTAGTCCGGTTATTTAGTCAGGCGCCGGATTTTCGTCTCAGTAGTAAGTTTATTGAGTCCGGTGCCGGACTGTCAGTCTCAGTAGTCCGGTTATTTAGTACGGCGCCGGACTTTTCGTCTCAGAAGTAAGTTTATTGAGTCCGGTGCCGGACTTTCAGTCTCAGTAGTCCGGTTATTTAGTCAGGCGCCGGATTTTTCGTCTCAGTAGTAAGTTTATTGAGTCCAGTGCCGGACTTTCAGTCTCAGTAGTCCGGTTATTTAGTCCGGCGCCGGACTTTCGTCTCAGTAGTAAGTTTATTGAGTCCGGTGCCGGACTTTCAGTCTGAGTAGTCCGGTTATTTAGTCCGGCGCCGGACTTTTCGTCTCAGTAGTAAGTTTATTGAGTCCGGTGATGGACTTTCAGTCTCAGTAGTCCGGTTATTTAGTCCGGCGCCGGACGTTTCGTTTCAGTAGTAAGTTTATTGAGTCCGGTGCCGGACTTTCAGACTCAGTAGTCCGGTTATTGAGTCCGGCGCCGGACTTTTCGTCTCAGTAGTAAGTTTATTTAGTCTGGCGCCGGACTTTTCGTCTCAGTAGTAAGTTTATTGAGTCCGGTGCCGGACCGATTCGTTAAAGTTGACCCACCGACGCTTTTTAGTAAATCCTATCTCCAATATAAAATATTGAACACAGTAAGTAACCGGACTAGTGATACTGATTTGTCAAATTTACAAATTTAATGATACGCCTACCTGCGATTAAGAAATAAAGACTCTTTTTATTCACATTTGATAATTTGCTTACTACATAACCTCAAATCATATCACAAAAGTATTCATTCCTACCAAGTCGTTTTACAATGATTATTTCAAAACGAGAGAACTGTACTACAATGAAACTTTTTAAATATTTTAATGGCTTTGGCTTCAAAAATTCAATATATGATTATGATAAAATTTCAATGCATTTTTTATTTATTTCATGGTCGTAGAAAAATTATTGTATGCCAATCCTATATATAGCATATCTCTGATGCCAATGCCACAGATTACTAAATAGTTACTTCTAATGCACGCAATTGGCCATTGTAACACTCGTGATGTCTATTGTGCCACTCAGCTTTGCTTCGTGGCACAAACTAGCACTCATGTTTTTAGTTTTAATCTTTAGCTTTAGTTTATGTATATTAAGTACCTAATACTGTCATTATTTTCTCATTTATTTTTTGCCGAATAAACTTCATAATAATAATAAATTGTTTTAACTGCTGTATACAAATTTCTGCTGCTTTAAGCTGCTTATCATACAAGTTTCTTAATTTATATTAAATTTCTTTCTTTCTTTCTTTCATTACTTGGCAGTGGCATAAATAACTATTGCATGTTACTGGGCGGTGATGTTATGATATTAAGACCTAATAATACAATAGTAGGATAACAGGATATGTTAACCAGCAGGGTCCCGCAGCGGGAGCCCGCTTCACGTAGAAGAGGGCTGTTTATTAAGCATTTTCTTAAATTAGCTTTTTCTAAGTTTTCGACTGGCTTCTGGACAAAATAGTTAGTTGGCAGATTATTAAATTTGGAAGTCGATAACGACCCTTAACGTCCCACTGCAGGGGCACAGTGGTCTTCCCACATCATGGGAAGATCTGAAGTGAGCAGTCAATAAATACTTAGCAGTTACAAGTTCGTTTTCTGAACTAGCCGCAACTTTGAGGTGGAGGTCGCGGGTTCAATTCCCGGTGGGGTCAACTTGTAAGACTCTGGTGGTAGGGCATTTTCTAAGCCCGCCTGGCTAGCTACCACCATCTTATCTAAGTCTTAACAAAATTGATGTGGTCCTGCTTGAAGATAAGATGCCAGTTCTCCATTGCGTTGTGGAATCTTGGTAAGCCCGCTTCCATCTTCGGCATCATCGTCACTTACCATCAGGTGAGATGATGCCAAGGGCTTACCAATTGAGAATAAAAATTAAATAAAATAAATTTGATGGCTCGCGTCAAATACTCCGTCAAAGATGTAGAGAAATGAGACCTCAGGGCGCTTAATGGGGTCTGTAGTTGAAAAAGTGGGCCACGTAACCGCATGCGAAAATTAGTGTTACTTTTCGAGCATGCTTGGCGATTGAGTGACGGCTTTAATATGTGGCTTGTCGTTGAAATGGTTAATTGCAACAAAAAGGCTTGGCGTTACAGTCACGACCTTTATATTTGGCATGGCGGCGAAAAGGTTAAAGTACATAAAGCTGGAGTATACAGAGGGTGTAACAAAACGGGTGTAGGTCCCGTTAACTGGAGGTTCTACTCATCATACCGAACAACTTTCCCAAGGAACCCATAGTCAATTCTCAAAAAAAAAATTTGGTCGATCAGCTGATCGCTTTGTATGAAGAGGTTTTTTTTTGCGTTTTCATCAAAGTCGTAAAACAAAAGTTGTTCAGTATGATGAGCAGAAGCCACAGTTGACAGGACCTACATTAATCCTGTATAACCACGTACTTTCCGCCTAAAAAGGGGGTTCATGGAAAGGAAAAAGGGAGGAGAAGAGGGAGAAAAGCATTTCCTGGGATCCTAGTAAACCTGATTCTACAAATTTCGTGCAATCCGTATATCCGGAGGTTACATCCGTAATCTTCCGGAATTAGGATCTTCACGTGGGTACAAATGAGAGCTAGGTTCTTTAAAAGTGCGCAAACGTTTTTTTTTCAGTGGGCTGGTATGACATTATGGCTCTTCGTCGCTACAAAACATTACGAATAGTCGAAAAGCCTGCTGTTAAGGGAAAACCTGGTACACCTGTCCCTAAAAAATAAAAAAAGTGATTGTTTTGATGAAAAATAAAAGAGTGAATAATTAAATGTCTTTGTATTTTAATAGTTATGTAAGATGCTTTAAAGTGGAAAGTTCTTTGTTCGAGGTCAGGTAAGACAACCAGTTTGAACTTTGTAGGTAAGTCACACCTGGAACAAATTTTATAACGGTAATTTGATATCTGATATATTTTAATAGTTATGTAAGATGCTTTAAAGTGGAAAGTTCTTTGTTCGAGGTCAGGTAAGACGACCAGTTTGAACTTTGTAGGTAAGTCACACCTGGAACAAATTTTATAACGGTAATTTGATATCTGATATATTTTAATAGTTATGTAAGATGCTTTAAAGTGGAAAGTTCTTTGTTCGAGGTCAGGTAAGACGACCAGTTTGAACTTTGTAGGTTAGTCACACCTGGAACAAATTTTATAACGGTAATTTGATATCTGATATATTTTAATAATAATGTAAGGTGCTAAAAAGTAGAAAGTTCTTTGTTCGAGGTCAGGTAGGGCGACCAGTTTAAACTTTGTAGGTAACTCACACCTGAAAATGAAAAAAGAAAAAAGTTTATCGCGGTATCTCATTGTAAAAAATATTACATGTTGCAGGAGACTTCTTTTAAGTGTAAGAATACTTGTACGAGAAGTAACCGCTCTTCCATAACTATTAAACAATGCAGAGACCAGAAACAACTTTTTTAACGGTTATATGATTTTTGATATATTTTAATACTTATGTGAGATGCTTTAAAGTGGAAAGTTCTTTGTTCGAGGTCAGGTAGGGCGACCGGTATAAACTTTGTAGGTAAGTCACACCTAGAGCAACTTTTTTAGCGGTAATTTGATTTCTGTAATATTTTAATTCTTATGTAAGGTGCTTTAAAGTAGAAAGTTATTTGTTCGAGTTCAGGTAGGGAGACCAGTTCAAACTTTGTAGGTAAGTTACACCTGGAACCACTTTTTAACGGTTACTTGATTTCTAATATATTGTAATACTTATGTATGATGCTTTAAAGTGGAAAGTTCTTTGTACAAGGTCAGGTAGGGCGACCAGTTTAAACTTTGTAGGTAAGTCACACCTGGAAAACTTTTCTTGGGTGAATTTGATTTCTATTGAATGGTTATTAAGTTTTTTAATCAATGAAGTTTTGCCATTAGTTGTTATAATTGTTATGGTAAGTTTTTTTTAATATAGGTAGCTTATCCTTACTAATGCTAAAATGTGAAAATGTGTTTGTTTGTTATCACCTTTTCACGAATCAACACCTTGACGGATCCTGATAAAATTTGGCATGCAGGTAGCATGTGTCACGGGGAAGGGCATGGGCTACTTTTTATCCCTTGAAAATAGCATAGTCCGATGCAGTTCCTGAGGGAACTGAAAAAATACGCTTCTCTTGGTTAATTTCTTCGACGTTTTGCAAAGAGATGGTTGAAAGATTATAACAAAGCTTTTGAAATGACAGCGTGAAGAGGCGGGATAAGAAGTATGATGCACATCAGTACAGTAAAATGTTTGTGAGGAAACAGGTAAAACAAAAACCGGCCAAGTGCGAGTCGGACTTGCGCAAAGCAGGGTTCCGTAGTCTTTTCAAAAAATTTATGTATATTTTAAAAAACAAAATTATATTTGCAGTGGGTAATTGAACATTCTGCATGGAAAATCTATGAATTTTTTCTATTTCCAACTTCACATCTTAAGTTGGTCGACTATATTACCCTTAAACAAAGAAAGCCTACTTAGCCGTCATAAACCTACCTACGACCTGGACCTGCTCGCACGAAGGGTTCCGTAGCATTATCTATTATAATCACGTTTCATATATGGAAGCCCCCTTACATATATCGACACACCCTACGTATAAGTGAATAAGCGGTAGATACACAGTTATACGTCTTTAGCAAATTTAACTTCAGCGTACCGGAATCTATAAGACCAAATTGAAAAAAAATAAAAAAACTTATCCGAAGGTAGTTTTTTGAAAATCGTATAACTATTCAACTGATTAAAACGACAAAACGCACCGCGTATATCTATTTATTTCCCACTTACACACCTATACACGACTCCCCTCCCCCGCGCGCTGCGTATACGCTGTGTATGTGCCTTTTGGCCAGTTGTCCGGCGGAAAGCTACGGAAGCGGTCATTTGCAGTGGAAGTGATAACGAAAGTGTAGCAGTAGTAAAAAATGTCAAGTAAACGTAAAGGATTTATAAAAAACTTAAAAACAAAAGCATCAAGAGCAGGATCAAAGAAAAATATTAAGAAAAAACAGCCGCCCATTTTAAAAGGTATGTTTGTATTTTACATATTATAATGCTAATTTAATTTTTTGCCGTAATAATAGGTTAACATGCTATTTAAATATTAGAACTAAAAGTTGTTTAGAGTGCGCATTACTTTTAAATTTCGTTATGATGTAAAAGGAATTCCTAATTTTACAACTCCGAAGCAAAACTGTGTAAATCTCCACTTACATAGTTGTACGTCGGGTAGTTTTGATGTATTATTTTACTTACATAATTACGTAATTTCTTTTTTTGCTTTTCGTATAAGATTTATGTAAAAATACATAAATACATACATATACATAAATAAATCAACAAAACTGGAAGTTAAAAACAATCAAAATCATTAGAAAAAGATGATCTATTATGTAAAATTTAAATAATTCGAATAATTTTAGGATTGTGTTAGGTACCTATACAGAACAACTTTTCATAAGAAACATGAGATTATCAAACGTAAAAATGTTTGACTTCCACATGTACAATCAATTATTATTTATCGTATGGTATTATTTAGCGTAAGTACCCTATTAACTGTTGACTTGACTAACTTCACTTTGGAAGGATTAATTTTTTTTGAGCCTGTTCCTTAGCAAACTTTGTTCAAATGTATATGTTTTGAACCTACCCTCAAAATTTTCCGAATGATTTCAATTTAACTCTGTGGTGAAGGATATTAAAACTTACTACAGGATGTTCAAAATTGTTAATATTAGAGGCGTGTTGTGCATTTCATTAAGTTATCACTTTTAACAAACTATATTTAAATTTTCTATAACTAAACTTGCACTTATGGTGTCAACAAGCAATTAACTACTTCCACTAACCAAAGCATTAATAGATAGTCATGTAATTGCCTCTATGTACTACCTAACCTCTTGCTAGGGTACGTTTGAAGAAAGAAAGTGAATGGAAGGACGTACAGCGAAAAGTTAAAAGAAACTCGGGAAAAGCTTATTTGGATAGGAAAGGACAGTTGAGAGAAGAAAGAAAAATGGGTCCAACCTGTGAGAGTCAGTGCAGATTAAAATGCTTTGAAAAAATTGATCACGGGAAGAGAGAAAAGACTTTTTCAAGTTTTTGGGCAATGGGTGAACTAATCAGGCAATGGGATTACATAAACAGATTATGTACAGGAATCACAAAGAGACGTAGAACTAATGAAAATTATAGTAGAAGACAGTACACTATATTATATAGCTTACCAACCTGCCATCGTACGACAACAAAGGTGTGCAAAAAAATGTTCTTGAACACACTCGGTATCAAACAAGGTCTGGTACAATCTGCTTTGAATAAACTCTCACCTGATGGTACTGTAGCCAAAGATAAACGTGGATCACTTGTTATTAATAAAATAAAGATCACTGAAGAAATGAAATCAAGCGTTTGCGACCACGTGAACAGTTTTGCACCAATTGAGTCACACTATGTCCGTGATCGATCCGCTAAGCTGTATTTAGATGGGTCACTCTCAGTTGCTCGAATGTTTCTTCTTTACCAAGAAAGGTATGATCCTGAAAAGCGGGTCAAGGTACAAACCCTAAGACAGTATAGGGATATAGTAAATGAAAGATTCAATTTAGGATTTTACACACCTAAGAAGGACCAGTGTGACATTTGTCATATCTACAAAAACACTGAGCGACCAGTTACTTTAGAGGAACATAAAAAATACACTGGACATATTCTTAACAAAACTATTGCTCGAGAGTTAAGAGACAAACAAAAAGAAATTGCGACAAAAAAACAGGACACAATGGCTGCAGTTTATGATTTTCAAAAAGTCCACTCTCTTCCACACGCCGAAACAAGTGTTCTATATTATAAAAGAA
Organism: Coleophora flavipennella; assembly: GCA_947284805.1. Taxonomy (NCBI): domain Eukaryota; kingdom Metazoa; phylum Arthropoda; class Insecta; order Lepidoptera; family Coleophoridae; genus Coleophora; species Coleophora flavipennella. Next base: position 6,565,826 of record OX369253.1, read on the forward strand.
AATTATCCATCTTCAACTTCACTGTGTATGATCTTGGTAATACAATCGGAACCTGCTACTGCTGGGATGAAAGCGTAGCAAAAAGAGGATCAAATGAAGTATCCAGTTGTCTTTATGACTTTATATCTACATACGCTCAAAAAGGTATAAGAACCTTCTATTTTTTGTCGGATAACTGTTCTGGCCAAAACAGAAACCGCATTGTCTTTGCAGCTTATTTGCGTGCTGCTAAAGATTACAATGTGGAAATAAATCACACATATTTAGAGAAGGGTCACACTCAGAATGAAGGAGACAGTGTGCATGCTCTCATTGAAAGATCGGCAAAACCCAAAACAATTTACACTTCCGATCAGTGGTATGCAATGATAAGGTGGTGAAAATAGAACGGGCATCCGTATATTGTCAAAGAAATGGTAACATCAGATTTTCTTGATTTTAAGGTTTTGCTTCCTGGATGCAACTGGAGCTACGATGTTGACAATAATGCTGTACTATGGTCACAAATGAGGCAGCTTCAAATTTTGCCAAATGAAAGCGACAGAATTTATTTCAAGACCGATTTCTGCAGCCATGAATGGAAGTGCATTATTGTTGAAAAAAAATCTCACCCTGCAACATCTAATCAATCCAGAACGCGACGACAAGGAAAGTTCAAAACGGCCAACTCGAAAATTGCACCCATGCATTCGAGAAGACTGCAGCAGGCATATCAATCCCAGCTACCTATATCTAAGGATAAATTAAAGGATTTAAAGTATCTGTGCTCGCAAAAGATCATCCCTCGACAATATCACGCGTTTTATGATAATCTTAAAGCAGGTGAAGAAAATAATAATATGTCAGAGGAAGAATAATTTTTTTATGCATTTACAAACTATTAATTGTTTTTAAGATTTCATATATTATATTTTTAGTCCTTTTTATGAATTTTAGTTACCTACTTTTCTCATAGATAGTTCCTATCTCAGTTAAACGTTCGTACTTTTTGATACTTTATTGATAAAAATGGCATTATCATTTTGTTACCACTTTTATTGATTGGAATCAATATATAATATAAGTATGTCTTTACTTTCATCCATTAGGTAATTTTTTGACTAAAAAGTGTTCGTAGTGTCGTATGTACCAAGTCAAAGTACGAATTTAATTCATTGCTTTTTTACGTGTTTGTTTTCGTAGTTATCGTATGAATGACTGATTATTGTATGAGGCTAATTTTGTTAATAACTTCTTAATACTTAGTTATAGCATTTATTGTTACCTTTCTAGTATATTTGGTAATAAGTTGTTGGTACAATTTAGGTATTTAAATACAATAAAGATTTATCTAAGTGCCTTACTTAGTCTCACTAGTAATAAGCAATTTGATCTCTGATTTGTGCCATTCCTTTATTAATTGATTATGTTTAAGTTTTTCAAATATTTGCTCTTATTTTAAAAGTATACTTACTTAATATTAAAATTTCAAAAACAACTGGTTTGTTAGATTTAATATTGTATTGTGATAGCAATGTGATCAAAAATGTTGTGTTGTGTTGTGCGTATTCAAATATACGTAGGTATTAACAAATTTCGTAAAAGTTGTTTTGTTTTGCTTTACTCATGTTGTAACATCCTGTATACAATTACAGTATACAGGATACAATTATCTCCATGAAAAGTAACATTATGTAAGATTTAAATTCATTACAATGTTATTTACTTGTTCCAGTTCCAGTTACTTTCAGTAGTAAACAAATTTAAAAAATATACTTATGTTATATTTCAAATGGATAGGTTTTGATATTTTTAAAGTCCGAAGCATAAAAGTTCATTTTTTAAATACATAATAAGTCTATCTAGATCATCCAACGCAAAAATGTGTATCTAACACATTGTAACATCATTAGCCATTCACTCCAACTTAAATGTGTTTAACTTTTACATACACTAAATATAAAGTTAGTCTTTCCAAATTAGAAGCATGCACCTGACACTTGCGCGAAGCCGTCTAATTATATCTCCAACGTAATATTCTTTATCTTAACCTTACACTAAATATTGAAAGAGTATTCCAACGTATAACTGTGTATTTTTTATTTACATGCTGTCGAAAAAGAGATACTTCATCATATTAGTGTTTAACTGGCACTTACGCGGAGACGTTACAGTGCTCTCCGTTGAAAAAACTTGTATTTATCACTTACATTAATTAAATAACACAATTACCCAAGTAAAAATGTGTAAGTACCACTTACATAATATTTAATTGCAAATGTCCAGAGGTAAGTGCATTTATTCTTAAACTATATACAAAAAAACATATAAAAATACATTATTATAAATTTCATACCACCAAACCTACACACACAAAATTTCAAGACTGCAGTTTGTAAAACCACAGAGTTATAACGCTTTCAATTTTTCAAAAACTTTAAACTGCTCTCTTGTAAAATTTGCGTTTTGCAGATATCTACTTATACCTAGGGCGTGTCGATATGTTTAGTCTACAGGAAGCCATAGAAATAAACAAACACACATATATTCGAAAAACATAACATTCCTTCTGGCGCAATCGGGTAAAAAATAGACACATTGATATATTATTTATAAAGTTTTTTTTTTGCAATTGGTAAACCCTTGACAACATCTCACCTGGTGGTAAGTGACGATGTTGCCGAAGATGGCAGCGGGCTTACCAAGATTCCCCAACGCAATGGGGAACATTTTACTGAGTTACTACGAGTAGGTAGGTACGTAGAAAATAATTATTAAAATAATAAATTTGCTATAGGAGAAATAGGTTTCTGTAATATTTTAATTCTTATGTAAGGTGCTTTAAAGTAGAAAGTTATTTGTTAGAGTTCAGGTTCTCAGTTCAGTTCTTATATCCACTCCGCTGGCGCGCCATTTTGGCAGATTATGCGGATATGTGTTTGTCCAATAGTAGGCGCGGCGGGAATTTGACGCTTATGTGAAACGCCTAAATCTGGTCAGATCCCTTTACGCGGGAAGCGGCTCACTTCATACCTGATTATGGAGCGAAAACTATCGCTGCGTTGTTCTATCGTTTGCTAAAGCTCCTTGATAAGACAAGGATAGAGTTAGGAATGAGTGCAAAGCCAACGGTGAATGATTTTCGATAGAAATCTCCTTCGAATCAGTCAGTGCATTCAGCCGCGCCCGGGCGGTGCGAGTACCTGTTTTTAAAGTGATTGTTTAGTGATTGTTTTGTTGTTTTGCATAGAAAAACTCGGTGTTGTTGAAATTCCCAATAAACTGGGTAAGCAATACAATGTTATTATATTATCTATTGTTATTGTAGCATTCACAGTTCACGTTTTTTTACGTTCAAGTGCAATACCTACTAATACCTACTTACCCTATCTTTGGCCGAGACTGTTGAATTATATTTCACAAAGTTTAATACACAAATATTTTAGTCAGATAGTCAGTTTATGACGATTTCACCGTTATAAGTTTTATATATAGTGTCCATACAAAGATATTGAGAAATAATTGTTTTTGTAACCCTTGACAATAATGGCGACCACCCACAAAAAGCCCCCACAGTTGAAGCAAGATGGCGCAGCTGGCAGCGCCAGCTGATTCGTTCTCGCCGCGGACCAGAACTAGGCATTTGCCAGGGGAGTGGATAGGTAAGAGAAACTAAATAGTGTTAATACGTAATTAATAAAAAACTACTTACTACATACCAATTTCATACCAATTTTCGGTGGAAATTTGCATGATCATATATTTCTTTTACTTTTATTATTCTCATATTTTAGAAGTTACAGGGGGGGACACACATTTTACCACTTTGGAAGTATCTCTAGCGCAAACTGTTAAGTTTAGAAGAAAATATATTAGATCCCTCAATATCATTTTTGAAGACCTATCCATAGATACCCCACACGTATGTATGGGTTTGATAAAAAAAAACATTTTTGAATTTCAGTTCTAAGTATGGGGAACCCCCAAAATTTATTGTTTTTTAAAAAAATCTTAATGCGGTTCATAGAATACATCTACTTACCAAGTTTCAACAGTATAGCTCTTGTAGTTTCGGAAATAATTGGCTGTGACATACGGACGGACAGACAGACAGACATGACGAATCCATAAGGGTTCCGTTTTTTTGCAATTTGGCTACGGAAACCTAAAAATGCAATAATACAAAAAAAACAAGTATGAAAATTTTGCAGTTACTGCGTTTTAAATTGAAGCAGCCGAGTTGTGTTTGACCGCAGAGCTATACGATCTCTACAGTACCTATAGCTTCAAAATAAAAATGTGTATCTAATTTGTTAGTCAATTAAGAAATCGTGTTCATTGTATCACAATAATTAATCGCTTAAAAACCAGATAAGGTTTGCCACAAGTCAGAGTCGAATAGATTAAGTTACCGGTGAAACCTCAAAAATGCGCCAAGTTATATTTGTGTTACTGTATTTTTGTGAGTACTACCAAAAACTCACCAACTCACCACAATCTCACCACAAACTCACCACAAACTCACCAAAAAACCACAAACTCACTTACTCACTCCAAACTCACCAACTTACCACAAACTCACCACAATCTCACCACAAACTCAACAACTCACTACAAACTCACCAACTCACCAAAATCTCACCACAAACTCACCAACTCACTACAAACTCACCAAAAACTCACCACAAACTCAACAACTCACCACAAACTCTTGTTTGTGGTGAGATTGTGATGAGTTAGTGAGTTTGTAGCGAGTTGGTGAGTTTGTGGTGAATTTGTGGTGAGATTGTGGTGAGTTTGTGGTGAGTTGGTGAGTTTGTGGTGAGTTGGTGAGTTTGTGGTGAGTTGGTGAGTTGGTGAGTTTGTGGTGAGTTGGTGAGTTTGTAGTGAGTTTGTGGTGAGATTGTGGTGAGTTGGTGAGTTTGTGCTGAGATTGTGGTGAGTTTGTGGTGAGTTGGTGAGTTTTTGGTGAGTTGGTGAGTTTGTAGTGAGTTTGTGGTGAGTTTGTGGTGAGTTTGTGGTAAGTTAGTGGTGAGTTGGTGAGTTTGTGGTAATTTGGTGAGTTTGTGGTGAGTTTGTGGTAAGTTGGTGAGTTTGTGGTGAGATTGTGGTGAGTTGGTGAGTTTTTGGTAAGTTTGTGGTGAGAAGGTGGTGAGTTGGTGAGTTTGTGATGAGTTGGTGAGTTTATGGTGAGTTGGTGAGTTTGTAGTGAGTTGGTGAGTTTGTGGTGAGATTGTGGTGAGTTTGTGGTAAGTTGGTGAGTTTGTAGTGAGTAAGTGAGTTTGTGGTTTTTTGGTGAGTTTGTGGTGAGTTTGTGGTGAGATTGTGGTGAGATTGTGGTGAGTTGGTGAGTTTGTGGTGAGTTGGTGAGTTTGTAGTGAGTTGGTGAGTTTGTAGTGAGTTGGTGAGTTCGTGGTGAGATTTTGGTGAGTTTGTGGTGAGTTGGTGAGTTTTTGGTGAGTTTGTGGTGAGTTGGTGAGTTTTTGGTGAGTTGATGAGTTTGTAGTGAGTTTGTGGTGAGATTGTGGTGAGATTGTGGTGAGGTTGTGGTGAGTTTGTGGTGAGTTGGTGAGTTTGTGGTGAGATAGTGATGAGTTGGTGAGTTTTTTGTGAATTTGTGGTGAGTTGGTGAGTTTGTGGTGAGATTTTGGTGAGTTTGTGGTGAGTTGGTGAGTTTGTGGTGAGTTGGTGGTGAGATTGTGGTGAGTTGGTGAGTTTGTGGTGAGATTGTGGTGAGTTAGTGAGTTTGTAGCAAGTTGGTGAGTTTGTGGTGAGATTGTGGTGAGTTTGTGGTGAGTTGGTGAGTTTGTGGTGAGTTGGTGAGTTTGTGGTGAGTTGGTGTGTTTGTGGTGAGTTGGTGAGTTTGTGGTTAGTTGGTGAGTTTGTGGTGAGTTGATGAGTTTGAGGTGAGTTGGTGAGTTTGTGGTGAGTTGGTGAGTTTGTGGTGAGATTGTGGTGAGATTGTGGTGAGATTGTGGTGAGATTGTGGTGAGTTGGTGAGTTTTTGGTGAGTTGGTGAGATTTTAGTGAGTTTGTGGTGAGATTGTGGTGAGTTGGTGAGTTTGTGGTGAGATTGTGGTGAGTTAGTGAGTTTGTAGCGAGTTGGTGAGTTTGTGGTGAGTTTGTGAGTTTGTGGTAAGATTTTGGTGAGTTTGTGGTGAGTTAGTGGTGAGTTGGTGAGTTTGTGGTAAGTTGGTGAGTTTGTGGTGAGATTGTGGTGAGTTAGTGAGTTTGTGGTGAAATTGTGGTGAGTTTGTGGTAAGTTGGTGAGTTTGTAGTGAGTAAGTGAGTTTGTGGTGAGTTGGTGAGTTTGTGGTGAGATTGTGGTGAGTTTGTGGTGAGTTGTTGAGTTTGTGGTGAGTTGGTGTGTTTGTGGTGAGTTGGTGAGTTTGTGGTGAGTTGGTGAGTTTGTAGTGAGTTGGTGGTGAGATTGTGGTGAGATTGTGGTGAGATTGTGGTGAGTTGGTGAGTTTGTGGTAAGATTGTGGTGAGTTTGTGGTAAGTTGGTGAGTTTGTGGTGAGTTGGTGAGTTTTTGGTGCGTTGGTGAGTTTGTGGTAAGTTTGTGGTGAGTTGGTGAGTTTGTGGTAAGTTGGTGAGTTTGTGGTAAGTTGGTGAGTTTGTGGTGAGATTGTGGTGAGTTGGTGAGTTTTTGGTAAGTTTGTGGTGAGAAGGTGGTGAGTTGGTGAGTTTGTGATGAGTTGGTGAGTTTGTGGTGAGTTGGTGAGTTTGTAGTGAGTTTGTGGTGAGTTAGTGGTGAGTTGGTGAGTTTGTGGTAAGTTGGTGAGTTTGTGGCGAGTTTGTGGTAAGTTGGTGAGTTTGTGGTGAGATTGTGGTGAGTTGGTGAGTTTTTGGTAAGTTTGTGGTGAGAAGGTGGTGAGTTGGTGAGTTTGTGATGAGTTGGTGAGTTTGTGGTGAGTTGGTGAGTTTGTAGTGAGTTGGTGAGTTTGTGGTGAGATTGTGGTGAGTTTGTGGTAAGTTGGTGAGTTTGTAGTGAGTAAGTGAGTTTTTGGTTTTTTGGTGAGTTTGTGGTGAGTTTGTGGTGAGATTGTGGTGAGTTGGTGATATTGTGGTGAGTTGGTGAGTTTGTGTGTTTGTAGTGAGTTGGTGAGTTTGTGGTGAGATTTTGGTGAGTTTGTAATGAGTTGGTGAGTTTTTGGTGAGTTGGTGAGTTTGTAGTGAGTTTGTGGTGAGATTGTGGTGAGATTGTGGAGAGTTTGTGGTGAGTTTGTGGTGAGTTGGTGAGTTTGTGGTGAGATAGTGGTGAGTTGGTGAGTTTTTTGTGAGTTTGTGGTGAGTTTGTAGTGAGTTGGTGAGTTTGTGGTGAGATTTTAGTGAGTTTGTGGTGAGTTGGTGGTGAGATTGTGGTGAGATTGTGGTGAGATTGTGGTGAGTTGATGAGATTGTGGTGAGTTGTTGAGTTTGTGGTGAGTTGGTGAGTTTGTGGTGAGTTGGTGAGTTTTAGGTAAGTTGATGAGTTTGTAGTAACTTTGTGGTGAGATTGTGGTGAGATTGTGGTGAGTTTGTGGTGAGTTGGTGAGTTGGTGGTGAGATAGTGGTGAGTTGGTGAGTTTTTTGTGAGTTTGTGGTGAGTTTGTAGTGAGTTGGTGAGTTTGTGGTGAGATTTTTGTGAGTTTGTGGTGAGATTTTGGTGAGTTTGTGGTGAGTTGGTGAGTTTGTGGTGAGTTGGTGGTGAGATTGTAGTGTGTTGGTGAGTTTGTGGTGAGTTGGTGGTGAGATTGTGGTGAGTTGGTGAGTTTGTGGTGAGATTGTGGTAAGTTGGTGAGTTTGTGGTGAGATTGTGGTGAGTTGGTGAGTTTTTGGTAAGTTTGTGGTGACAAGGTGGTGAGTTGGTGAGTTTTTGGTAAGTTTGTGGTGAGAAGGTGGTGAGTTGGTGAGTTTGTGATGAGTTGGTGAGTTTGTGATGAGTTGGTGAGTTTGTAGTGAGTTGGTGAGTTTGTGGTGAGATTGGGGTGAGTTTGTGGTGAGATTGGGGTGAGTTTGTGGTAAGTTGGTGAGTTTGTAGTGAGTAAGTGAGTTTTTGGTTTTTTAGTGAGTTTGTGGTGAGTTTGTGGTGAGATTGTGGTGAGTTGGTGAGTTTGTAGTGAGTTGGTGAGTTTGTGGTGAGAATGTGGTGAGTTTGTGGTGAGTTGGTGAGTTTGTGGTGAATTGGTGTGTTTGTGGTGAGTTGGTGAGTTTGTGGTTAGTTGGTGAGTTTGTGGTGAGTTGATGAGTTTGTGGTGAGTATGTGAGTTTGTGGTGAGTTGGTGAGTTTGTGGTGAGTTTGTGGTGAGATTGTGGTGAGATTGTGGTGAGATTGTGGTGAGATTGTGGTGAGTTGGTGAGTTTTTGGTGAGTTGGTGAGATTTTAGTGAGTTTGTGGTGAGATTGTGGTGAGTTGGTGAGTTTGTAATGAGATTGTGGTGAGTTAGTGAGTTTGTAGCGAGTTGGTGAGTTTGTGAGTTTGTGGTAAGATTTTGGTGAGTTTGTGGTGAGTTAGTGGTGAGTTGGTGAGTTTGTGGTAAGTTGGTGAGTTTGTGGTGAGATTGTGGTGAGTTAGTGAGTTTGTGCTGAAATTGTGGTGAGTTTGTGGTAAGTTGGTGAGTTTGTAGTGAGTAAGTGAGTTTGTGGTGAGTTGGTGAGTTTGTGGTGAGATTGTGGTGAGTTTGTGGTGAGTTGGTGAGTTTGTGGTGAGTTGGTGTGTTTGTGGTGAGTTGGTGAGTTTGTGGTGAGTTGGTGAGTTTGTAGTGAGTTGGTGGTGAGATTGTGGTGAGTTGGTGAGTTTGTGGTAAGATTGTGGTGAGTTTGTGGTAAGTTGGTGAGTTTGTGGTGAGTTGGTGAGTTTTTGGTGCGTTGGTGAGTTTGTGGTAAGTTTGTGGTGAGTTGGTGAGTTTGTGGTAAGTTGGTGAGTTTGTGGTAAGTTGGTGAGTTTGTGGTGAGATTGTGGTGAGTTGGTGAGTTTTTGGTAAGTTTGTGGTGAGAAGGTGGTGAGTTGGTGAGTTTGTGATGAGTTGGTGAGTTTGTGGTGAGTTGGTGAGTTTGTAGTGAGTTTGTGGTGAGTTTGTGGTGAGTTTGTGGTGAGTTAGTGGTGAGTTGGTGAGTTTGTGGTAAGTTGGTGAGTTTGTGGTGAGTTTGTGGTAAGTTGGTGAGTTTGTGGTGAGTTGGTGAGTTTTTGGTAAGTTTGTGGTGAGAAGGTGGTGAGTTGGTGAGTTTGTGATGAGTTGGTGAGTTTGTGGTGAGTTGGTGAGTTTGTAGTGAGTTGGTGAGTTTGTGGTGAGATTGTGGTGAGTTTGTGGTAAGTTGGTGAGTTTGTAGTGAGTAAGTGAGTTTTTGGTTTTTTGGTGAGTTTGTGGTGAGTTTGTGGTGAGATTGTGGTGAGTTGGTGATATTGTGGTGAGTTGGTGAGTTTGTGTGTTTGTAGTGAGTTGGTGAGTTTGTGGTGAGATTTTGGTGAGTTTGTAGTGAGTTGGTGAGTTTTTGGTGAGTTGGTGAGTTTGTAGTGAGTTTGTGGTGAGATTGTGGTGAGATTGTGGAGAGTTTGTGGTGAGTTTGTGGTGAGTTGGTGAGTTTGTGGTGAGATAGTGGTGAGCTGGTGAGTTTTTTGTGAGTTTGTGGTGAGTTTGTAGTGAGTTGGTGAGTTTGTGGTGAGATTTTAGTGAGTTTGTGGTGAGTTGGTGAGTTTGTGGTGAGTTGGTGGTGAGATTGTGGTGAGATTGTGGTGAGATTGTGGTGAGTTGATGAGATTGTGGTGAGTTGTTGAGTTTGTGGTGAGTTGGTGAGTTTGTGGTGAGTTGGTGAGTTTTAGGTAAGTTGATGAGTTTGTAGTAAGTTTGTGGTGAGATTGTGGTGAGATTGTGGTGAGTTTGTGGTGAGTTTGTGGTGAGTTGGTGAGTTGGTGGTGAGATAGTGGTGAGTTGGTGAGTTTTTTGTGAGTTTGTGGTGAGTTTGTAGTGATTTGGTGAGTTTGTGGTGAGATTTTGGTGAGTTTGTGGTGAGTTGGTGAGTTTGTGGTGAGTTGGTGGTGAGATTGTAGTGAGTTGGTGAGTTTGTGGTGAGTTGGTGGTGAGATTGTGGTGAGTTGGTGAGTTTGTGGTGAGATTGTGGTAAGTTGGTGAGTTTGTGGTGAGATTGTGGTGAGTTGGTGAGTTTTTGGTAAGTTTGTGGTGAGAAGGTGGTGAGTTGGTGAGTTTTTGGTAAGTTTGTGGTGAGAAGGTGGTGAGTTGGTGAGTTTGTGATGAGTTGGTGAGTTTGTGATGAGTTGGTGAGTTTGTAGTGAGTTGGTGAGTTTGTGGTGAGATTGGGGTGAGTTTGTGGTGAGATTGGGGTGAGTTTGTGGTAAGTTGGTGAGTTTGTAGTGAGTAAGTGAGTTTTTGGTTTTTTGGTGAGTTTGTGGTGAGTTTGTGGTGAGATTGTGGTGAGTTGGTGAGTTTGTAGTGAGTTGGTGAGTTTGTGGTGAGATTGTGGTGAGTTTGTGGTGAATTGGTGAGTTTTTGGTGAGTTGGTGAGTTTGTAGTGAGATGGTGGCGAGATTGTGGTGAGATTGTGGTGAGTTTGTGGTGAGTTGGTGAGTTTGTGGTGAGATTGTGGTGAGTTTGTGGTGAGTTGGTGAGTTTGTGGTGAGATAGTGGTGAGTTGGTGAGTTTTTTGTGAGTTTGTGGTGAGTTTGTAGTGAGTTAGTGAGTTTGTGGTAATATTTTAGTGAGTTTGTGGTGAGTTGGTGAGTTTGTGGTGAGTTGGTGGTGTGATTGTGGTGAGATTGTGGTGAGTTGGTGAGTTTGTGGTGAGTTGGTGAGTTTGTGGTGAGTTGGTGAGTTTGTGGTGAGTTGGTGAGTTTTAGGTAAGTTGGTGAGTTTGTAGTGAGTTTGTGGTGAGATGTGAGTTTGTGGTGAGTTGGTGAGATTTTGGTGAGATTGTGGTGAGTTGGTGAGTTTGTGGTGAGATTGTGGTGAGTTAGTGAGTTTGTAGCGAGTTGGTGAGTTTGTGGTGAGTTTGTGAGTTTGTGGTAAGATTTTGGTGAGTTTGTGGTGAGTTAGTGGTGAGTTGGTGAGTTTGTGGTAAGTTGGTGAGTTTGTGGTGAGTTTGTGGTAAGTTGGTGAGTTTGTGGTGAGATTGTGGTGAGTTGGTGAGTTTGTGGTGAGATAGTGGTGAGTTGGTGAGTTTTTTGTGAGTTTGTGGTGAGTTTGTAGTGAGTTGGTGAGTTTGTGGTGAGTTGGTGGTGAGATTGTGGTGAGTTGGTGAGTTTGTGGTGAGATTGTGGTAAGTTGGTGAGTTTGTGGTGAGATTGTGGTGAGTTGGTGAGTTTTGGTAAGTTTGTGGTGAGAAGGTGGTGAGTTGGTGAGTTTGTGATGAGTTGGTGAGTTTGTGGTGAGTTGGTGAGTTTGTAGTGAGTTGGTGAGTTTGTGGTGAGATTGGGGTGAGTTTGTGGTAAGTTGGTGAGTTTGTAGTGAGTAAGTGAGTTTTTGGTTTTTTGGTGAGTTTGTGGTGATTTTGTGGTGAGATTGTGGTGAGTTTGTGGTGAGATTGTGGTGAGTTGGTGAGTTTGTAGTGAGTTGGTGAGTTTGTGGTTAGATTGTGGTGAGTTTGTGGTGAGTTGGTGAGTTTGTAGTGAGTTGGTGAGATTGTGGTGAGATTGTGGTGAGTTTGTGGTGAGTTGGTGAGTTTGTGGTGAGATTGTGGTGAGTTTGTGGTGAGTTGGTGAGTTTGTGGTGAGATAGTGGTGAGTTGGTGAGTTTTTTGTGAGTTTGTGGTGAGTTTGTAGTGAGTTAGTGAGTTTGTGGTGAGATTTTAGTGAGTTTGTGGTGAGTTGGTGAGTTTGTGGTGAGTTGGTGGTGTGATTGTGGTGAGATTGTGGTGAGTTGGTGAGTTTGTGGTGAGTAAGTGAGTTTGTGGTGAGTTGGTAAGTTTGTGGTGAGATTGTGGTGAGTTTGTGGTGAGATAGTGGTGAGTTGGTGAGTTTTTTGTGAGTTTGTGGTGAGTTTGTAGTGAGTTGGTGAGTTTGTGGTGAGATTTTGGTGAGTTGGTGAGTTTGTGGTGAGATAGTGGTGAGTTGGTGAGTTTTTTGTGAGTTTGTGGTGAGTTTGTAGTGAGTTGGTGAGTTGGTGATTTAGTGGTGAGTTTGTGGTGAGTTTGTGGTGAGATTGTGGTGAGTTGGTGAGTTTGTGGTGAGTTGGTGAGTTTGTAGTGAGTCGGTGAGTTTGTAGTGAGTTTGTGGTGAGATTGTGGTGAGTTTGTGGTGAGATTGTGGTGAGTTGGTGAGTTTGGGGTGAGATAGTGGGTGAGTTGGTGAGTTTTTTGTGAGTTTGTGGTGAGTTGGTGAGTTTGTGGTGAGTTGGTGAGTTTGTGGTGAGTTGGTGAGTTTCTGGTGAGTTGGTGAGTTTGTGGTGAGTTGGTGAGTTTGTGGTGAGTTGGTGAGTTTGTAGTGAGTTTGTGGTGAGTTTCTGGTGAGATTGTGGTGAGTTGGTGAGTTTGTGGTGAGATTGTGGTGAGTTTGTGGTAAGTTGGTGAGTTTTTGGTGAGTTGGTGAGTTTGTAGTGAGCTTGTGGTGAGTTGGTGAGTTTGTAGTGAGTTTGTGGTGAGTTGGTGAGTTTGTAGTGAGTTTTTGGTGAGATTGTGGTGAGTTGGTGAGTTTGTGGTGAGTTGGTGAGTTTGTGGTGAGTTGGTGAGTTTTAGGTGAGTTGGTGAGTTTGTAGTGAGTTTGTGGTGAGATTGTGGTGAGATTGTGGTGAGTTTGTAGTGAGTTGGTGAGTTTGTGGTGAGTTGGTGAGTTTGTGGTGAGTTGGTGAGTTTGTAGTGAGTTTGTGGTGAGTTTTTGGTGAGATTGTGGTGAGATTGTGGTGAGTTGGTGAGTTTGTGGTGAGATTGTGGTGAGTTTGTGGTAAGTTGGTGAGTTTGTGGTGAGTTGGTGAGTTTGTAGTGAGTTTGTGGTGAGTTGGTGAGTTTGTAGTGACTTTGTGGTGAGTTTGTGCTAAGTTGGTGAGTTTGTAGTGAGTTGGTGAGTTTGTGGTGTTGGTGAGTTTGTGGTGAGTTGGTGAGTTTGTGGTGTTGGTGAGTTTGTGGTGAGTTGGTGAGTTTGTGGTGAGTTTATGGTGAGTTTATGGTGAGATTGTGGTGAGTTGGTGAATTTGTTGTGAGTTGGTGAGTTTGTGGTGATTTTGAGGTAAGTTGGTGAGTTTGTGGTGAGTTTGTTGTGAGTTTGTGGTGAGTTGGTGAGTTTGTGGTGAGTTTGAGGTAAGTTGGTGAGATTGTGGTGAGTTTGTGGTGAGTTTGTGGTGAGTTGGTGAGTTTGTGGTGAGATTGTGGTGAGTTGGTGAGTTTCTGGTGAGTTGGTGAGTTTGTGGTGAGTTGGTGAGTTTGTGGTGAGTTGGTGAGTTTGTAGTGAGTTTGTGGTGAGTTTGTGGTGAGATTGTGGTGAGATTGTGGTGAGTTGGTGAGTTTGTGGTGAGATTGTAGTGAGTTTGTGGTAAGTTGGTGAGTTTGTGGTGAGTTGGTGAGTGTTTGGTGAGTTGGTGAGTTTGTAGTGAGTTTGTGGTGAGTTGGTGAGTTTGTAGTGAGTTTGTGGTGAGTTGGTGAGTTTGTAGTGAGTTTTTGGTGAGATTGTGGTGAGTTGGTGAGTTTGTGGTGAGTTGGTGAGTTTGTGGTGAGTTGGTGAGTTTTAGGTGAGTTGGTGAGTTTGTAGTGAGTTTGTGGTGAGATTGTGGTGAGATTGTGGTGAGTTTGTAGTGAGTTGGTGAGTTTGTGGTGAGTTGGTGAGTTTGTGGTAAGTTGGTGAGTTTGTGGTGAGTTGGTGAGTTTGTAGTGAGTTTGTGGTGAGTTTGTGGTGAGATTGTGGTGAGATTGTGGTGAGTTGGTGAGTTTGTGGTGAGATTGTGGTGAGTTTGTGGTAAGTTGGTGAGTTTGTGGTGAGTTTGTGAGTTTTTGGTGAGTTGGTGAGTTTGTAGTGAGTTTGTGGTGAGTTGGTGAGTTTGTAGTGACTTTGTGGTGAGTTTGTGCTAAGTTGGTGAGTTTGTAGTGAGTTGGTGAGTTTGTGGTGTTGGTGAGTTTGTGGTGAGTTGGTGAGTTTGTGGTGTTGGTGAGTTTGTGGTGAGTTGGTGAGTTTGTGGTGAGTTTATGGTGAGTTTATGGTGAGATTGTGGTGAGTTGGTGAATTTGTTGTGAGTTGGTGAGTTTGTGGTGATTTTGAGGTAAGTTGGTGAGTTTGTGGTGAGTTTGTGGTGAGTTTGTTGTGAGTTTGTGGTGAGTTGGTGAGTTTGTGGTGAGTTTGAGGTAAGTTGGTGAGATTGTGGTGAGTTTGTGGTGAGTTTGTGGTGAGTTGGTGAGTTTGTGGTGAGATTGTGGTGAGTTGGTGAGTTTTTTGTGAGTTTGTGGTGAGTTGGTGATTTTGTGGTGAGTTGGTGAGTTTGTGGTGAGTTGGTGAGTTTTAGGTGAGTTGGTGAGTTTGTAGTGAGTTTCTGGTGAGATTGTGGTGAGATTGTGGTGAGTTTGTGGTGATTTTGTGGTGAGTTGGTGAGTTTTTTGTGAGTTTGTGGTGAGTTGGTGAGTTTGTGGTGAGTTGGTGAGTTTGTGGTGAGTTGGTGAGTTTGTGGTGAGTTGGTGAGTTTCTGGTGAGTTGGTGAGTTTGTGGTGAGTTGGTGAGTTTGTGGTGAGTTGGTGAGTTTGTAGTGAGTTTGTGGTGAGTTTGTGGTGAGATTGTGGTGAGATTGTGGTGAGTTGGTGAGTTTGTGGTGAGATTGTGGTGAGTTTGTGGTAAGTTGGTGAGTTTGTGGTGAGTTGGTGAGTTTTTGGTGAGTTGGTAAGTTTGTAGTGAGTTTGTGGTGAGTTGGTGAGTTTGTAGTGAGTTTGTGGTGAGTTGGTGAGTTTGTAGTGAGTTTTTGGTGAGATTGTGGTGAGTTGGTGAGTTTGTGGTGAGTTGGTGAGTTTGTGGTGAGTTGGTGAGTTTGTGGTGAGTTGGTGAGTTTGTGGTGAGTTGGTGAGTTTGTGGTGAGTTTGTGGTGAGATTGTGGTGAGTTTGTAGTGAGTTGGTGAGTTTGTGGTGAGTTGGTGAGTTTGTGGTGAGTTGGTGAGTTTGTGGTGAGTTGGTGAGTTTGTGGTGAGTTGGTGAGTTTGTAGTGAGTTTGTGGTGAGATTGTGGTGAGTTGGTGAGTTTGTGGTGAGATTGTGGTGAGATTGTGGTGAGTTGGTGAGTTTTTGTTGAGTTGGTGAGTTTGTTGTGAGTTTGTGGTGAGATTGTGGTGAGTTGGTGAGTTTGTAGTGAGTTTGTGGTGAGATTGTGGTGAAGTGGTGAGTTTGTGTTGAATTGGTGAGTTTGTGGCGAGTTGGTGAGTTTGTGGTAAGTTAGTGAGTTTGTAGTGAGTTGGTGAGTTGTGGTGAGTTGGTGAGTTTGTGGTGAATTGGTGAGTTTGTGGTGAGTTTGTGGTAAGTTTGTGGTGAGTTGGTGAGTTTGTGGTGAGTTGGTGAGTTTGTGGTAAGTTGGTGAGTTTGTGGTGAGTTGGTAAGTTTTTGGTAAGTTTGTGGTTAGAAGGTGGTGAGTTGGTGAGTTTGTGATGAGTTGGTGAGTTTGTGGTGATTTTGTGGTGAGTTGGTGAGTTTGTAGTGAGTTTGTGGTGAGTTTGTGGTGAGTTTGTGGTGAGTTAGTGGTGAGTTGGTGAGTTTGTGGTAAGTTGGTGAGTTTGTGGTGAGTTTGTGGTAAGTTGGTGAGTTTGTGGTGAGATTGTGGTGAGTTGGTGAGTTTTTGGTAAGTTTGTGGTGAGAAGGTGGTGAGTTGGTGAGTTTGTGATGAGTTGGTGAGTTTGTGGTGAGTTGGTGAGTTTGTAGTGAGTTGGTGAGTTTGTGGTGAGATTGTGGTGAGTTTGTGGTAAGTTGGTGAGTTTGCAGTGAGTAAGTGAGTTTTTGGTTTTTTGGTGAGTTTGTGGTGAGATTGTGGTGAGTTGGTGATATTGTGGTGAGTTGGTGAGTTTGTAGTGAGTTTGTGAGTTTGTAGTGAGTTGGTGAGTTTGTAGTGAGTTGGTGAGTTTGTGGTGAGATTTTGGTGAGTTTGTGGTGAGTTGGTGAGTTTGTAGTGAGTTTGTGGTGAGATTGTGGTGAGATTGTGGAGAGTTTATGGTGAGTTTGTGGTGAGCTGGTGAGTTTGTGGTGAGATAGTGGTGAGTTGGTGAGTTTTTTGTGAGTTTGTGGTGAGTTTGTAGTGAGTTGGTGAGTTTGTGGTGAGATTTTAGTGAGTTTGTGGTGAGTTGGTGAGTTTGTGGTGAGTTGGTGGTGAGATTGTGGTGAGATTGTGGTGAGTTGGTGAGTTTGTGGTGAGTTGGTGAGTTTGTGGTGAGATTGTGGTGAGTTTGTGGTAAGTTGGTGAGTTTGTGGTGAGTTGGTGAGTTTTTGGTGAGTTGGTAAGTTTGTAGTGAGTTTGTGGTGAGTTGGTGAGTTTGTAGTGAGTTTGTGGTGAGTTTGTGCTAAGTTGGTGAGTTTGTAGTGAGTTGGTGAGTTTGTGGTGAGTTGGTGAGTTTGTGGTGAGTTTATGGTGAGTTTATGGTGAGATTGTGGTGAGTTGGTGAATTTGTTGTGAGTTGGTGAGTTTGTGGTGATTTTGAGGTAAGTTGGTGAGTTTGTGGTGAGTTTGTTGTGAGTTTGTGGTGAGTTGGTGAGTTTGTGGTGAGTTTGAGGTAAGTTGGTGAGATTGTGGTGAGTTTGTGGTGAGTTTCTGGTTAGTTGGTGAGTTTGTGGTGAGATTGTGGTGAGTTGGTGAGTTTTTTGTGAGTTTGTGGTGAGTTGGTGATTTTGTGGTGAGTTGGTGAGTTTATGGTGAGTTGGTGAGTTGGTGAGTTTGTAGTGAGTTTGTGGTGAGATTGTGGTGAGTTTGTGGTGATTTTGTGGTGAGTTGGTGAGTTTGGGGTGAGATAGTGGGTGAGTTGGTGGATTTTTTGTGAGTTTGTGGTGAGTTGGTGAGTTTGTGGTGAGTTGGTGAGTTTCTGGTGAGTTGGTGAGTTTCTGGTGAGTTGGTGAGTTTGTGGTGAGTTGGTGAGTTTTAGGTAAGTTGGTGAGTTTGTAGTGAGTTGGTGAGTTTGTGGTGTTGATGAGTTTATGGTGAGTTTATGGTGAGATTGTGGTGAGTTGGTGAATTTGTTGTGAGTTGGTGAGTTTGTGGTGATTTTGAGGTAAGTTGGTGAGTTTGTGGTGAGTTTGTTGTGAGTTGGTGAGTTGTGGTGAGTTGGTGAGTTTGTGGTGAGTTTGTGGTGAGTTAGTGAGATTATAGTGAGTTGGTGAGTTTGTGGTGACATTGTGGTGAGATTGTAGCGAGTTTGTGGTGAGTTTGTGATGAGTTGGTGAGTTTTTGGTGAGTTGGTGAGTTTGTGGTGAGTTTATGGTGAGATTGTGGTGAGTTTGTTTTAAGTTGGTGAATTTGTAGTGAGTTGGTGAGTTTGCGGTGAGTTGGTGAGTTTGTAGTGAGTTGGTGAGTTTGTGGTAAGTTGGTGAGTTTGTGGTGAATTAGTGAGTTTGTAGTAAATTTGTGGTGAGTTAGTGAGTTTGTAGTGAGTTGGTGAGTTGGTGAGTTTGTGGTGAGTTTGTGATGAGTTGGTGAGTTTGTGGTGAGTTGGTGAGTTGGTGAGTTTGTCGTGAGTTGGTGAGTTTGTGGTGAGATTGTGGTGAGTTTGTGGTAAGTTGGTGAGTTTGTAGTGAGTAAGTGAGTTTGTGGTTTTTTGGTGAGTTTGTGGTGACTTTGTGGTTTTTTGGTGAGTTTGTGGTGAATTTGTGGTGAGATTGTGGTGAGTTGGTGAGTTTGTGGTGCATTGGTGAGTTTGTAGTGAGTTGGTGAGTTTGTAGTGAGTTGGTGAGTTTCTGGTGAGTTGGTGAGTTTGTGGTGAGTTGGTGAGTTTGTGGTGAGTTGGTGAGTTTGTAGTGAGTTTGTGGTGAGTTTGTGGTGAGATTGTGGTGAGTTGGTGAGTTTGTGGTGAGTTAGTGAGTTTGTGGTGAGTTTATGGTTAGTTTATGGTGAGATTGTGGTGAGATTGTGGTGAGTTTGTGCTAAGTTGGTGAGTTTGTGGTGTTGGTGAGTTTATGGTGAGATTGTGGTGAGTTGGTGAATTTGTTGTGAGTTGGTGAGTTTGTGGTGATTTTGAGGTAAGTTGGTGAGTTTGTGGTGAGTTTGTTGTGAGTTGGTGAGTTGTGGTGAGTTGGTGAGTTTGTGGTGAGTTTGTGGTGAGTTTGTGGTGAGTTAGTGAGATTATAGTGAGTTGGTGAGTTTGTGGTGAGATTGTGGTGAGTTTGTGGTGAGTTGGTGAGTTTGTGGTGAGTTAGTGAGTTTGTGGTGAGTTTATGGTTAGTTTATGGTGAGATTGTGGTGAGTTTGTGCTAAGTTGGTGAGTTTGTAGTGAGTTTGTGAGTTTGTGGTGTTGGTGAGTTTGTGGTGAGTTGGTGAGTTTGTGGTGAGTTTATGGTGAGTTTATGGTGAGATTGTGGTGAGTTGGTGAATTTGTTGTGAGTTGGTGAGTTTGTGGTGATTTTGAGGTAAGTTGGTGAGTTTGTGGTGAGTTTGTTGTGAGTTTGTGGTGAGTTGGTGAGTTTGTGGTGAGTTTGAGGTAAGTTGGTGAGTTTGTGGTGAGTTTGTGTTGAGTATGTGGTGAGTTGGTGAGTTTGTGGTGAGTTTGTAGTGAGTTTATCGTGAGTTTATGGTGAGATTGTAGCGAGTTTGTGGTGAGTTTGTGATGAGTTGGTGAGTTTTTGGTGAGTTGGTGAGTTTGTGGTGAGTTTATGGTGAGATTGTGGTGAGTTTGTTTTGAGTTGGTGAATTTGTAGTGAGTTGGTGAGTTTGCGGTGAGTTGGTGAGTTTGTAGTGAGTTTGTGAGTTTGTGGTAAGTTGGTGAGTTTGTGGTGAATTAGTGAGTTTGTAGTGAATTTGTGGTGAGTTAGTGAGTTTGTAGTGAGTTGGTGAGTTGGTGAGTTTGTGGTGAGATTGTGGTGAGTTGGTGAGTTTGTGATGCTGATAGAAAACACTGGAAGTTGACCGACGTAAGCCATGGTGCCCATGGTAGGTAGCTTAAGCTCGCGACTGTGCCAATATTGTGTCGGGTTTAGGGAAATAAGAAATAATACCACGCGTTGTGTTGACAGCTCATTGCACACTGGCTTTAATGGCGGACCATCGCTGTAGATATACAATTATATGTAGGTAGCTAACTGTTATGTATAACAGTTTGTGAGTGTGGTGAGTTTGTGAGTTGTGGTGAGCTGGTGAGTTTGTGGTGAGTTGGTGAGTTTATGGTGAGATTGTGGTAGGTTTGTGGTGAGTTTTTGGTGAGATTGTGGTGAGTTTGTGGTGAGATTGTGGTGAGTTGGTGAGTTTGTTGGTGAGTTGGTGAGTTTGTAGTGAGTTGGTGAGTTTGTGGTGAGTTGGTGAGTTTGTAGTGAGTTGGTGAGTTTGTGGTTACTAAGTACCAAGAGAACATAAAGGCGCTAGAAATGATGAGATTTCCCGTCGTTGAGTGGAGCTTTCTATTGTTGCACATTTTACTTCGTAAAGTACCTTCTGCTACTAGAAAGCGTTTCGAGTTGTCTTTAGACAATCCTAACGATTAGGGCATGCACCCGGGTTTACCCGGTTCTCAAAAACCCGGGATAATATAATATGAATAATATGAAACCCGGTTCTCCCGGTTCCGACCAAAATATTAAAATGTAAAGTATTATTTATATTTTGCTGCGTTATTTTAACAAATTTATTCTATCTGGCAACGTCGGACTCGCGTGCATCGCGAATTTTCGCGCCACGCCGCCCACGCCTCACGCGTGGCTCTGATTGGTTGTCTTGTCGCCAGGCGCGCGGCGAGTACTCAAAATATAATTCCTGAAATTAAAAATCCGCCTAGTAAAAAAAAACTAAATTAACGCAATATTTTGAATCAGCAGAAAATCCCTCACTTGAAACCACATTATCACGAATTATATCATTAGATGGTATAGCCTTCCGCACACTGACGAACTCCAAAGATATAAGAGAAGTTTTTGAAAAAGCTGGATACAAGATACCTAAGTCTGCAAACACTATTAGGGAGATAGTTATAAAACATAGTGAAGCTAAAAAACAAGAACTTAAGAAGGAAAGAGAAAAAATATTGCTTGAAAGAGAAACGTTTGCTGTTTCATACGATGAATGGACCTTAAATAGAAATAAAAGATATTTGACCTTAAATCTTTATTCTGCGGCGTTAAGTGGACCCTTCAAATTTAAAAATCTAGGCCTTCTTTGTGTTCATGGATTTTTAACAGCATGAAATTGAGAAAAAACTCGAAATGTATGGAATATCTTTGGAAAAAGACATCGTTGGACACACCACTGATGGTTGTAGCCTAATGGTAAAAGTCGGAAAGCAGCTTACAGCTTTACATAAACCAACGTCGGATGAAATGTGCGCAGGAATTGTCAAACTGTTGCAGAAATCTTCCAGAGTAAATGAGGAAATTCAGGAACAAGACAAACAACAAGATAATATTAAGGCGGAAAATATTCCAGTTGCATCTACATCAAAAAAAGAGGAGCTTGATAGTGAAATACAAAAGGCCGTCAGAATTCAAAACCGTAGCAGAGAGAGACACGAACAAGACTTATTCACAACGATCAAAATAGAAATGACCTTGTTCGAAAATGGCGGTAATCGAGGGTAAAACCTTACTTTAGCCTATAAATATTTGACAGCTATTCCACCAACGAGTGTAGAGCCGGAGAGAATTTTCTCATCTGCAGGTGTTATCTGCAATCGCTTACCGCTCCTTAGTAGCTTTAAGTTTCCTACGGTCGTATTACCAAGAAAAAAATAAGGCTACGAAAATGATTTGATTTATGTTTTGATAAGCAGAAATATTTTTATTAGATTTAAGCAATTCACAAATTGTTGTGAATTTGAAAAGCTGTTGATTTTATTTTATGTTTCACTTAATGACCCAGTCATGTTTTTATTTTAGACTTTTTTGTTCTGCAGTTATTTAATTAATAGGTTTAAGTTGATCTCGAAGGTTATAAATAGTAATGGTTATGGAGTTTATATAGTTAGCTTAGGCAAATACATTTGGTAATAACCTAGAAAAAATGAAGCTTTTGATTATATTTAATGTTTTATTGAAGTATTCAAAGTTCTTTTTTTGTTTTGCAGTTTGCAGTTATTGAATAAGGTTTAAGTTTATATGTGATATGATAACAAGGTAGTTACTGAGCTGAGTTTGTTTCAAATAATTTAATAATGTTGATTTTATAAGACTGATAAATAAAGAGAAGTATTATGATTAAAATTTTATTAATTTATAACCATTTTCTGCACACAAAACAATACAAAAACACAAGGCACGTAAAATAAAAGACACATCAGGTACTTTTACATTTACTTTTGTTTTTTTTCGTATTTTTTCCGTGGTATTATAAAATAACCGGGTAGAACCGGGTTGCCCGGTTCTGTACATAAGAACCTTCTCCTGACAATAACGAACTCGACAAAAAAAGAATTAGCCAAATCGGTCCAGCCGTTCTGGAGTTATAGCGTCAGGAAGGAAAACCCGACTTATTTTTATATAGTAGATGTTGATGTTGGTTGATGTGATTGATTTGAAGTTTCATTTATCAAAATTTTAAAAATGTATTCCTAGAATATTCCTGCTGAAATAGAACCAATCCATCGAGAAAAGTAACGGGCCAATCAGGGCAGTCCTTCGCTGTGATTGGCTCATTTGAATCGGATCAAGAAGTGCCCGAATGCCTAAAAGGTGGATATGTATATGATGGCTTAATTATTATTATTTTTTGGGGCCACTTTTGTGGCTCCGAGCGGTACCACATACGTACGGCTATCTCTCTCTGGATCAAGAAAGGAGGGTCGGATCAACAAGTGCAAACGGAGCCAACAAATACTACCTATATGGCACGTCAGATCAACTAAGTGCCCAGGGGGATATCTATATATCTATATCACTTAATTTTTAACACGCGTCTTACTGTGAGGACTTCAAATGTAATATTTTGTATTTGACTTTGGCATTGTACGGAACCCTCTCCACGTAACTCAGTAATCCACGTAATCTGTAGACGCGCCAACAAAAGATTACAGAAAACTGTATTGTCCAATGACACCATTGTCTACTTTGTGTCTAGACGATGGTGTATTTGCCAATATTTTTCAGCATGGCAAAGCCAGTGTTCCTTACCGACAGCCGCCATTTAAATCGTTACCTTTAGAAATAGAAAATAATTAGGTGCCTGACACAAGGGAATGATTGCGACTGTGACCTTAAATTTAAAATCAGTAGCCCTTTTTTATTTTTTTTACACCAATCAAGGGGTACCCTCAGCGGGAGGGAGGTGATGAATCTTCATGGATACAGCCGTCTGTATCCATACACGGGATATGTGGGTCTCACAGGTAATCTGTGCCTACCCACTAAACACCACCTGAGGCTGACTTTAGTTTGGGGGCGTTTTAGCCTTTAGCGGAGGCGACCCCACCCTGGGGAAGGGGGGTGATCAGCGGTGCTCCAGATGGGAGCTACCGCTTAGGGGGTTCCATTTGTTGTGCTAGTGAAGGAGGGTTGTGTCATCGTGTCTTGGTCTTCGGACTATGTGCCTATAGATAGTTCGAGTGGCGGGGTATAGTCCGCTGCCCCGAGAATTAACGGATCAGAGTGGATAGTAGGCCCCGACTAGCCCCTAACCTCCCCATCTGCGGTACCCCCTTACCCCACTCATAGGGTCCCACATTGTTTTTTTTCATTGAATTAGGTACTTACTTAAACAAAAGTAGGTACTTACTTTTCATATCGATAAAATAAATATTTATTGTTAATAAGTACAGCTTTTTTTTAATAAAAAACGGCCAAGTGGGAGTCGGACTAGCGAAAACTAGGGTTCCGTAGATTTTTCAAAAAATAAATATCTATTTTGAAAAAGAAAATTATGTTTGCAGTTGCTGATAGAGCATTTTGTATAGAAAATCTATGAATTTAAAGAGTTACAAAGTGACCAACTAGTTATAACTTTTAATTATGGATAGTGAACTTGTTTCTCCTTCTACAACTAGTTTTCCTTTTCTTCCATAACTTCTGCAGCCAGATTTAGACAATGCAGAGTGTAGGTGTTTATCTTCCGACTTGCTCATTTGGCCTGAGAAGCACCCGTGAAACCCAAAATAAAAGGACATATTTGTTTATTTTGATTACTGTACAAACCACACTCCCGGACACTTCTATCGGCCCACTTAACATTTTCAGCTTTCACAGACAGTAGCTCTAACAAACTGTTTGGTGAAGTAAAAAGGTTAGAAGATAGAAGTTTCCGGGAGTGTATTAGAAATGTGGAAATCCTTAGGGGAGGCCTATGTCTAGCAGTGGACATCCTTCGGCTGAATTGACAATGATAAACTATTATGTATAATATGAGTATTTTTTACATCATCATATTTCATTAAAATACCTATTCCATTATCTAATGAAATGTTTCAAAAAGCTAAAATAAAACTAGATTCTGTAGAAAGGATAGGTAAATCTTTGAGTAGGTAGATCAGCAGTAACAATGTTTCACTAAATAACCATACTTACACATTTCTACGTTTAGTTAATCAGAGGAAGACATCACAGCACAAAAACCTGTCCCCGTCAGTTACAAATTACTTAAAATTATCTTTTATTCCTGTAATCTGTTGTCAAGTATTTAAGCTACTTTTCCATGGAAGTATTATTTATTGCACCTTTCCTCCAAGCAAGCTATCATTTGCTTTGATAGTCGCGATCAGTTTTAAATTGATATTTCGCTAAAATACTCTATTTTTTTGACTTCGTTTTGATTTTATGGTGATTATATGCTGAGTGGATTTTATTACAAAACGCACACAGTTTGTTTTGTTGATGTGGGTGCGTTTTGGAACGCTACGAGAAAAAATTCAGCATCATAAATTTTGTCTCCATTTTAGATTCTGGAAATTAGTAAACGTGAAAGAACATGTAACAATTGAAATATGCATTAACTTTTCAATAGGTGTTGGTTACCCTCAAAACGTTTGCTTATATGAATATGTACCAATAGATACACATTACATATCCATTAATATTTGTTATACAGGGTCTTCGGCAGATGGTTGAAAATACGAAAATGGGGGATAGGTGGGGTCGCCTCCCACCTATTTTGAGAATTAAAAAAAATGTAGGACTTGTAATTTTTTTTACAAGATTTTTTTTCCTTTTTTTAGAAATTTTGCCATTTTTATACCTTTGAACACATGTAACTTTTTGTTTTTTAAAGCTAGCTCCAAAATCTTTTTTTTAATAGACTTTTATAAGATTGTCGGCTCTAAAAAAATTATGTTTGTTTCAAGTTATTGCTAAAAACAAAAATGTGGGCCCCCGAACTTAAAAAAAAAGTTGAACAAAAATTTAAAAGTCAACTTTGCGATGCATTTAAAAAAAAAATAATGGGGCTGGAAGGCTTCTGTTTTTTTTAAAACATCTCTAAAGCTTAGGCTTTTGAATGGTATGTAATTTGTTTCGGTATCTTTTTTGTAACCGGAGTTGTTAATTTTTTTTACTCAATTGGACCATGTTGACGAAATTCCACTAGTTACATGTTTTGTGAAATGTATCAAATGCAAAGTTGAAAATAATGTAAATACTTACTGTTGGGACGGTTACAAAGAGCAGGTACGTTTTTTTACATTCTTGCACACACATAATGGCTATCTTTTGTCATTTATTGGCATATTGGAGTTAGCACTTCCAATAAAATGTCCGCATATTCCGCATTGATAAATTGAGCCATTTTAAACCACAACAAAGTCTTAACAAAACGTCTGATAATAACAAAAAGTGACAAACAACAAAAAAACTTAACAAAATCACAAACGTTAATAACGTTAACGTTTTTTTTTTGTTTTCGTTAATTTCACTTTGCTGTGTTTGTGATTTTGTTAAGTTTTTTTGTTGTTTGTCACTTTTTGTTATTATCAGACGTTTTATTAAGACTTTGTTGTGGTTTAAAATGGCTCAATTTACCAATGCGGAATATGCGGACATTTTATTGGCATATGGAAGTGCTAACTCCAATATGCCAATAAATGACAAAAAATAGCCATTATGTGTGTGCAAGAATGTAAAAAAACGTACCTGCTCTTTGTAACCGTCCCAACAGTAAGTATTTACATTATTTTCAACTTTGCATTTGATACATTTCACAAAACATGTAACTAGTGGAATATCGTCAACATGGTCCAATTGAGTAAAAAAAAATAACAACTCCGGTTACAAAAAAGATACCGAAACAAATTACATACCATTCAAAAGCCTAAGCTTTAGAGATGTTTTAAAAAAAACAGAAGCCTTCCAGCCCCATTAGTTTTTTTTTAAATGAATCGCAAAGTTGACTTTTAAATTTTTGTTCAACTTTTTTTTTAAGTTCGGGGGCCCACATTTTTGTTTTTAGCAATAACTTGAAACAAACATAATTTTTTTTAGAGCCGACAATCTTATAAAAGTCTATTAAAAAAAAGATTTTGGAGCTAGCTTTAAAAAACAAAAAGTTACATGTGTTCAAAGGTATAAAAATGGCAAAATTTCTAAAAAAAGGAAAAAAAAATCCTGTAAAAAAAATTACAAGTCCTAGATTTTTTTTAATTCTCAAAATAGGTGGGAGGCGACCCCAGCTATCCCCCATTTTCGTATTTTCAACCATCTGCCGAAGACCCTGTATATCCGATAGTAAAAATCTCTCCTAACTGAACACACCCCAAGAGATATGTACTTTTGGTCTTTACGTTCCGTTTGGCGCATATATTTTTTTATTTTATTGTAATTAATTATTTGCATGCAATTAAAAACTATTTTGTAATGATGCCAAAGAAGTATAACTTCTCACGCGCGTACATAAGTACACGCACTCATTAAAAAAAAAACAAAAGTACCCAGTGTAGTAGGCCTTATGAAGTCATAATTATTCACATAGTTCAATTAAGATTGTTGTAGCCATTATTATAAGAAGTAACATACAACCTGGATTTGTTTGTGAGTGCCTTATTCCGAATTTCTTTGAAACGACGGACTACCGCCTACAATAGGACATATATAGTTATAGTAACATATCGAGTTTTATTAAAATCGTTTGAGTAATTAAAAAAAAAAGTGATTATTTACGATGGTGGCAACCCTAAAAAATCAAGACAGGGGAAAATAAAAAAAAACACGCCTGAGATATACGGGGTGTTAAAAAATTGGTGTAGGTCCCGTTAACTGGGGGTTCTACTCATCATACTGAACAACTTTCCCCAAGGAACCTATGTAAATTCTTAAAAAAAAATTGTACCTTCCATACTAAATTGCACAAATTTAGTCGATCAGCTGATCGATTTGTGTAAAGATAAAAAAAATACAATTTTAACAAAGTCGTAAAACAAAAGTTGTTCAGTATGATGAGTAGAACCCACAGTTAACGGGACCTACACTAATTTGGTTACATCTGTATAAATAAGTAGCCGTCCGCCCGCGGCTACGTCCGCCCTGTTTTCGATTGTCCCGTGGAAATAAGACGTTTTCCCGGGGTAAAAAGTAGCCTATGTCCTATAACAAGACCTAACCTATATGTGTGCCAAGTTTCATCCCGATCCGTCCAGTGGTTGAAGCGTGAAAGAGTAACAAACATCCATACATACATTCATACATATTTCACATCCTTACTATATAATAATATTATAAATGTTAAAATGTGTTTTTTATTTGTTACTTTTTCACGCTTCAAAACCTCAACCAAACTTGATGAAATTTTGTATGCAGGTAGCCTGTGTCACTGGGAAGGACATAGGCTACTTTTTATCCCGTAAAAATAACATAGTCTATGCAGTTTCTGAGGGAACTGAAAATATACTCTTTTTTTTGGTTAGTTTCTTTAACATTGCAAGGGAACAATGGATTGCTGTGATTTTTTGCACAGAGATGGCTGAGGGGGTGGGAAATGACATAATTTACTAATTAGCATATTCTGATATGGTTCTCGAGGGATCTGGGGCACACTTATTTCCGCGCTCGCGCACGTTAGCGTCGCAACGGAGCTACGGACTGAAGTGGTTTTTTGTATAGAATTGGTTGAGGGGGTGGGACGGAAGTGACATAGACTTCTAATCTGAATAGCCCTATAATAAATTTGTTGGGGTGAATTCTTGCAAATAAATTCGAACCACTTCCCGGTTTCCGTAGAGCTGAAATTTATCATGCATATGTTTAACGTGTGACAATGCAATATTAAAAGCTTGTACATAAAATTTGTTAGGTTTTTCGAAAATTATTATTTGTTACCTTTTCATGCTTCAGCATCTTGACCAATCTCGATGAAATTTGGCATTTGGCGTGATTAGGACGTGAATGAAACTCGAGTCTTTGATAGAGAAAGTATACTATTTTGTTCATACAGACGATAATAATCTTAATTAAATGCTAATTAGCTATGCTAACAGTGAACGCACCCGAACCGTGCGCTGCTCAAAAATGCACCGGTGCGCGGTTGCCACTCGAGAACTTTACTGGCCCATCGGCCATCTGTTCTACTAGCTATGTGCCCTGTTCACTGCCACTTCAGTTAAGTGATTATTATTACATCGCCATATTAGTTCCTATTTTTGCCACTTGCCAAAATATAGCTCTGCGTAGGTACTAGGTTAAATTTAAGTAGCTGCATTATGAACCTAAAGGCGGTGCTATAAGGGCCATTTTACGAACTAGTGTGTTAAATAATAAATTTTGAACAAATGCAGCTAAACGGTAACGCACGCTTGCTGTTTAATTAGCTGCATTATGAACCTTAAAGCAGTGCAATAAGAGTCATTTTACGAGCAAGTGTGTTGAATAATAAATTTGAATATTAAGCCTGATATCGTGCTGATGGATGGATTACTGATATCTGGCAAGAGGAATCCAACAAAATCATCCCCATAGTCGTATCCGTGAACGGGTTAATCTCAGCCGACCTTGAGTGACATCTAAGGCGGCTGGAACTCCGAGGCAGACCTATAATTGCGGCAAGGCAAAAAACAGTCCTGCCCGATAATGCCCGGATATATCGACGCTTTCTCTCCCCGTTGCACTGAACTCCAGCCGACTGTGCTTCTGCTGGAGGTGCTCCTGCCACTTCGCCTCGTGCCAAATTAGAAGGAAAGCTTAAATTTAATATTTTTAAATAATATAAATAATAAAGCAAGTGTTTAGCAATTGGTGAAGGTCGCGGGAAGCCACTGGATGCGGGCAGCGCAGGACCGGTCGTCGTGGAAATCCTTGGGAGAAGCCTTTTAGGATTTCCGCGACGACCGGTTCTGCACTACCCGCATCCAGCGGCTTCCCGCGACCATCACCAGTTCATCGGTCCACTAAGTGGAAGGCCTGCCTACGCTACGTTTTCCGGTGCGCGGTCACCACTCGAGAACTTTATTACCACATCGGCCATCTGTTCTACGAGCTATGTGCCCCGGCCACTGCCACTTAAGTTCTGAGAGCTATGTCGGTTACTTTGGTTCTCCTAAGGATCTCCTCGTTTCTGATTCGATCACTCAGAGGAACTCCGAGCATAGCACGCTCCATTGCCCTTTGGGTTACCTTGAGACTTCTCATGAGGCCCATAGTAAGCGACCATGTCTTAGTTCCGTATGTCATCACTGGCAACATACACTGGTCGAAGATCGTCGTCTTAAGACACTGCGGTATTTGGGACATGAAGATATTGCGAAGCTTCTCGAACGCTGCCCAGCCGAGTTGGATTCGACGATTGATCTCTTTCTTGAAGTTAGAACAACCTAACTGAACTGTTTGTCTAGGTACACATATTCGGCAATATTTTCGAGTGTAGAGCCTCCAACTTTCAGAGAAGTAGGTGCGACACGGACGTTTGACATAATTTTCGTCTTGTCCATGTTCATTCTAAGACCCACTCGTATTTGTTGAGAGTCTCTACTGAGACCATCGAGCATTGTGCCTAACTCGTCCATAGTTTTAGCCATGACGACGATATCGGCAGCGAATCGAAGGTGGATGATGTACTTGCCGTCTATATTAATCCCGAGTCCACCCCAGTCCAAAAGCTTAAAAACATCTTCCAGGGCGGCGGTAAACAGTTTTGGAGATATGACGTCTCCCTGTCTCACCCCTCGCTGCAAGAGTCCGAGTTTTGATCCTGGAGGCCAACCGACTTGGTGGCGTTTTCATACAAACACTTCAGCACTTCGATATATCGATAGTCAATTTGGCACCGCTGGACAGACTGTAACACAGTCCAAGTTTCGACCGAATCAAAGGCTTTCTCATAGTCCACAAACGCTATGCATAGTGGCTGATTGTACTCTTCGGTTTTCTGTATAATCTGCCGCAGCGTATGTATTTAGTCTATGGTACTAAAGCCTTTTTAGAAACTGGCTTGTTTGGGAGGCTGGAAGTCATCAAACCTACGTGCGAGATGATTCGTAATGACTCTCGAAAACAGCTTGTAGACATGACTCAAAAGTGGGATAGGTCTGTAGTTCTTCAGTAGGGTGTTGTCACCCTTTTTGAAGGAAAGCACGACCACACTTCTGTACCATGCCTTAGGCGTTTGTCCCTCAAGCGTAATGGAATTAAATAACTTCTGAAGAGCTTTTAGTACCGGTGATCCACCTGCTTTCAGAAGTTTGCCCTAATTCCATCATCACCTGGTGCCTCATTGTTCTTGAGCTATTTGAGAGCCATTCTAATCTCGTACAAGCTGATGTCCGGGATATCTTCAGAATAGGTTTAATCTAGAGTTAGTCTGGCTCTTGGGTCTTTGGCCAGATCGCTGACAGGCAGACGTGTGGTCTTGTACAATTGTCTGTAGAACTTTTCAGCTTCTTCCAGCAACTCAGTTTTAGACGATATGATGCTACCATCCTCAGTTTTCAGCTTGCTCAGTTGGCTTTGTCCAACAAACATTCTCTCGCGAACACTTTTGAGCCTTTGTTGTTCTCAATCGCCTCTTTTATACAATTTGTAATATACTGGCGCAAATCGCTAGTCAGAGACTTAGAGATCTGCCTGTTTAGTTTCCGATACTGAGTAGTATCTTCAGAGGACTACACAACCAATCTGAGTCTTTCTTTCATGAGGTTGCTGATGAAGTCCAAGATTTTTTTGGTTCTGTTTGAACGGCGAGTTTTAAAAATCTTAGACCCTACCGTTAGGGACAATTTCCACAAATCTGTCATTATACTCGTCCACATTCGCGCAGTCTCCTAGGCATTTGAAGCGATTGTGCAACTCGAGCTGAAATACTCGTTTGTGTTACAACATACTTCCGTCCCTTTACACGATATCACTCCCAGAGAAATTACTGCCATAGATTGCAGAAAAGCGAGAGGAAAGATGTTACACATCAATAAAAATGAACAACTGGGAAAATTGTTCAAAATTATGAAGAGTACTCCCAGTTTCGTTTTACCTACTTTTGTTCAGAATTATGAAAAGAACTCCCAGTATCTTTGTACCTACATTTATTCAGAATTATGCAGAGAAGTCCCAGTTACTTTTTACCTACTTTTATTCAGAATAATGAAGAAAACTACCAGTAAAAACTTACCTACTTTTGTACATATTATAAAGAGAATTCCCAGTTACGTTTTACCTACTTTTGTTCAGAATTATGAAGAGTAATCCCAGTTACTTTTTACCTACTTTTGTTCAGAATTATGATAAGAACTCCCAGTTACTTTTTGCCTCCCTTTGTTCAGAATTATGCAGAAAGTCCTAGTTACTTTTGACTTACTTTTATTCAGAATTATGAAGAGAAGTCCCAGGTACTTTTTACCTACTTTTGTTTAGAATTATGAAGAGAACTTCTAGTTACTTTTTACCTCCTTTAGAAAGACCCTTTATTATTATGTGTCTTAACTATCTACCATGATGTACAGTAAATATAATAAAAGTACTTTTACTTTATACTTTATTCGATAATATTTAAGACTTTTACGATAAAATACAATCAACTATATCGTTAAATCACAATTCTCCTAATTATAACATTTAATTAACAATTTATTATTCTCAATAACTATTTTCAGCGAATAATTCTGAGCATTTTTGCGAATGCATTTTATAATTAAAATATGACAAACATTGCGCACAAAAATATTGTGCTGATTGTTATATAGCTTTAATTTTTTCTTACCTACTTTTAATAAATTTAAATATAAAATGTGACTTATATAATAAATAAATTAATGTTAACTTATTGCAAATATTTTAACATAAAATTTAACCAATCTTTTTAGTAGCGTAAGACAATTACTTTCATAATAGTAAGCATTTAAATTGATATATTTTTAGAAAATATAGGAGTTTTTGTTTTACACAATAGCTTTTTCTTCGTTTTGTTTCCATGGTTTTATGTTTTTGTATCTATTATATAATTTTATATACTATTGTATAATGCGAAAAATATATAGATATTTTAAGTTCACCAAAATATATCTTCCATGAAGCCATTATTTTCATTAAAAAAAAAACAGCGATATGTTCCAGTGTTACAACATCACAATAATACGGTAAAAAATCTTAAAAAAATGTTTCTTATAATGATTTTGTAAGTTTTTCATCGGTCATTACATCACAATAATATTATGGTTAAAACCTTTAAAAAAAAGAGTTCAGATTTAACATTATATTCAAATGATTTTTTGAATATTTAAAAGTATTAACAAGATCTTATGTTAATTATATGTAAAATAAAAGAGAGTTCAGAGGTAGAGTTAGAAGATCTTAAAATATATTATAAATAGGTATAGTTTGTGGTTTGTAGTGTTGACACACTACACGACACTGAGGCAAAAAAAAAGTTAAAAATCCATACTAAAATTTTTATTTTAAAAAAAGAATTTTCTTGATATCAGTGTTTATTTAGATTAACGCCTCTGAGTTGTGCGTCCCTTTTTTTTTACCAAAACCACGCACTTTATAATACGATAGTATAATTTTATCAAGTTAATTAATAAAAACGCCACAACGAATTGAAAAGCCGCGTAAATACTATTTTTATTTACATTTATAGAATAATTCCTCTCATTTTGACCTTTCTTTCTATCATAATTACATTTTTTTTTATTTAACAAACTCACTTATATCAGGATATGCTTTGAGATAAAACGCCAAGAAAAAAAAAAGAAATACCTAAGCATAACAAATATTTTAAGGCGAGGCATTGATTTGAATAGTTGTCTCTGTCTTTTTCAAAAATTAAAAACTACAATTAATAAAAAAAACAATTGGCATATTGAAGTGTGTGTTTAGACTAATGGACTAAGAAAATTCGGAGGTTAAAATCGGTCTGTTTTGCCTGTAGAATGCAAATCTCTGTTTTAAAAGAGCTTTTTTTTTATTTATTAAAAATTTGAGTGCGTTTGACTGCAACTCACCTGATGGTAAGTGATGATGCAGTCGAGGATGGTACACTCAAATAATGCCTATTCACTCTTGCCTTGAAGATCCCTAAGTTATAGGAATCGGGAAACACTGACGCAGGCAAGGAGTTCCACTCCTGCGCTGTACGCATAATAAATGAAGTAGCATAACGATTCGTGCGAAAAGGTGGAACATCAACAACAAAGGGGTGCAACCCCTCCCTGCGTGTCGTTGACCGACGGTGGAATGGAGCCGGGGGAATGAGGTCGTGAAGTTCTTGCGCGCACTCTCCGAAATGAATTCGATAGAATACCGACAGACAGGCGACTTTGCTTTTCTTTGATGTATTTTTTCCGTTATAAAACTAAACGAATTGTGTTTCCGTAACTGACAAAATGAAGTCATTGAAATTAAGAATCAGTTTAATATATATATCCCTTTCATATGTTTTGTTATTGCAGAGAAAAATCGAGATCCTTGTGACCAAAGTTTCTAATGCGTCGCCTTAATTATCTGGAGTACAACGTTATACAGAAACTATCCAATATTGTGTACTATGGTATTTATGTAGGACAACATTCATAGCCGACCCCATTTAATTGGGAATAAGGCTACAAAGGTGATGATGATGATGACCCATTAAAATAAAGTATCAGATTTATTAATGGGTACAATTTTAGAAACAACACATTAAAAAAAATATAAAACATAATTTGTTTTCGTTCAATAAATTTATTTGTATTAAAAAAACAAGCCTTCTTTCTTCTCAAAAATATAAGATTTGATATTTGAAATTAATGGCTTTAACATAGTAAAAATAAAAATAGTAAGTTATCTTCATACAATGGTACATGGTTTGTATGTGTGCGCGTCAGTAGGCACGCACGCACACTACAAAATAAAAACGATTTGCAACTGAGACCGGCCGCGCCAAAGGAGTACAGATGCTTGTAGTAGTGTATGGTAGGGTTTCGAACTGTTGAATACCCGTCTCCGCCGAAAAGAGGAGTTGAATTTTAGTATTTACGCATGTATGTTTCTGTGTATGTACGTATTATATGTGTACTTGTGTACACATGCGTACATATGTGTGCACTTGAGTATACTGTCCATGTGTGCACATGACGTGTCTACATGTGTGCACATTGTTGCACTTGTTTGAACATGCGTGTATGTGTGCATGTATTTGCGTACATGTTTGTAAATATGCGTACATGTCTGTACATGTGTTTGTATGTATGTATGTATATACTAGCTGTATCCCGTGGCTTTCTCTACATACTCTCACACCTACCAAATATACATAGAAAATTTCATGGAAATCAGTCCAGCTAACACTAACTAACACTGTGACACGAGAATTTTAAGTATGTACCTATTTTGAAATTATTTTGCTACCGTTTTAGATTTAAGGTTTTGATATTCGCAGCAAACATTCTAGAAATTTATTCACAACTACTTAAAAAAAATATACTTGTAGCTGTAAAAGCAGGGTCAAAAAATATATCTACAAGATTTTTTTGTACTAAATATTACTAAGAATACACTTCATTAATTACTAAAAGTAATTGGCACAGCCCTGCGTATCTGAACAACAGTAGGCTATGAACTCTCCCAAGGGGCGGAAGATGACTTACTATTATTTCCTTTTACTATGGCTTTAATTGAGACATGTGCGTAGAAATAATAAAAAAAGATAATTATATTAAAGTAACTTATAATACGGTCATACCCTTTAATCATGATTAAGTCGTTATTACCTAATTAGTAGAATTAGCACACGCGTGTTAAAAAGAGAAATATGTTAGTACTACATACAACTATTTTCAACTTAATAGTATGTAAGGTACGGTATTATTTGTTCTATATTATGTCTACACATATCAAGTTGTATTTCTGAATGAGCTTTCTGTTAGTCAAAATCGAGATTGACAAAAAATTTAAAGAAATAAGTAAAAATGATACAATCGATATATACGGGGTGTAAAAAGACCACTCTCGGTAACTTAAACTGGAGTTTCTACTCATCATACTGAACAACTTCCTGCATGGAACACATACTGAATTCTCGTAAAATTTATTGGACTTCCCATACAAAATTAGGCGATTAGCTAGCTGATTTGTATGGAAAGTCGAAAGATTTTTTTAAGAATTCAATAAGGGTTCCTTGGAGAAAGTTGTTCAGTATAATGTGTAGAAACTCCAATTTAAGTTTTCGGGAGTGGTACACCCCGTATAGCGATCTTAATGCTCCGGCAAAACGCAATGGTTTTACTTGCGCAAACGTACACGTGGAAACCAGATTGCACAAGTAAGAATGTTAGTAGAGCGGCAAAACTGTATAACATGCAATGATTTCAATGGGTTTTTACGAAACGGTTTAGCATATTTGTATATTGTGCGTGCCAGTAAAGATGAGACACACCACGTAAAACATGAATAATTTTGAACAAAAAAAACCCAACTTCAAACAGGTTCCCCTCGATTTCTCTGGGATACCGTCATCAGATCTTAGTATCCTTATCATGGTACCACCCTTAGGATATCTCTTTTACAACAAAAAAAAGAATCATCAAAATCGGTTTATAAACGACGAATTTATCCGCGAACACACATAAAAAAAATATACGATCGAATTGAGAAACCTCCTCCTTTTTTGTAGTCGGTTAAAAAGACAAAGTAGGAAGATGGTTTACACCTATATGTCAAAAGAAGCAAATGATTATGGATAACTATATATTATGGATAATTATTTCGTTCTCTTCCTACTTCGTCTTTTGTATCAAACATTATGTAAAATATTGGCACGCACAATATACACTCATATTTAGTGGTACACATTATACAGCTCGAAGTTTCCGTTGGGGTTGGCACAAAAGTGTTCAGTAAGACTCAACACAGCGCAACGTTTACAACGGGTCTGTATAAACCTGTTTGCGCAAGTAGGTAATTGCCTAAGCTTGTACGTTTTGTCGGTAAGACTTTACCTACGCAATGTTTGCATTGATTACGATTGATCTGCCAAAGATTGTTTGCGCAAGTATTGCGCAATCATTGTACAAATCTGTTTTCGCATGAAATATGCTGTCATTGTCTTGTGGACGCTGTACAGTGTTACCTACCTTCCCAAACCGTTATGCTAGCAGGATATCGCGTCTGGCTTCAGCTTGATCGTTACTGAGATAAAAGAATTATTTATCAATAGGTAACTTATAAATACTTGAGTAATATATTTCCGACATGAATGAGGTATTGGGTACCTAACTGCTTACAATTATTAGGTACATCCTCATATAAAATAAAATATATTATCATCTAGTACTTATATCGTTGGGTATACTGTAAAACCTTAATATTAAACTGTTTTGTTTTATTTGAAGCTCATTTTTCAATGAAAAGTGAATAGGGATAAACTTTTCTCCCTAAAATCTTGCGCAAATAGAATGACAATTTCAAAAAATCTTGGCATTGAATATTAAAATAGATTAAAATTAACAGTAAAATTATATCAACAAACACAATAGGGTATAATATGCATTTCTTAAAAAAATGTGAAAATTACATAAAAACAATGTCAAAAAGTGAAAAGAAAATTTAAATCGGTCGAGAAATACGGAAGATATAAGCATTTTCAACTTCTAATTAGACAGAGAGATCCGATATGTATTTGTGACGACATAAAACACACGGTCCATATAAACTCTATGCTAGATTCTGTTTTGCTACAAAAAGAGATAGAGATAAATCTTTAATAGCTTATATCTTGGCTATTTTTATAGATTCAAAAATATTTCAAAAATATTGTTGTTTTTTATATGAATGAGTTTATATTAAACCAAAAAAAACATGCATATTCCCCATTGATGAATTAAACTGTGAAATCTTGATTATTGCAATTTTCCTTATACTAAAAGTTCTGTTTTGACAGCTGTCATTTTAAACATTTAAGGATTCACTGTTTACTTCTGATTCTCAGCAACTATTTTTTTCAAACATTGAACTGCCTAAATCTACGTTATTACAACAGCTACTAAATCGTATTAAGGTACTCCTATGAAATAAGCTACATTCTTCTATAAAACCTTTATAAATGTATACAATACATTAATATGACTGTGTTTATCGTGATTCATGAGCCTATGATTCATATTCAACATCAAGTTCAATCTACAGATCGTTAGCTTTTTAACATGTAACAACAAGCTTTTTTTTTGTAAATATACAAAATGTCAATGCGGTTTTTTAAATACCGAAAAAAGAAGAAAAAAAAAAGAAAATTATACACGTACCAATTATCTTTTTTTACACCTTCTCCTAAAATTGACCTACTACGTCATGTCATATATTTTCTTGTCCTATTTTCTTATAACAATTAACTAATTTAGAATATTCGTATCTAACCGTATATTAATGTAGGTACCTAAAACGTATGATATTTAAGCATGTTTAGTACTTACTATTTTAAAAAAAACGGGCAAAGTCAGCATCAACTGATGTTATTGGCTTCATGTTCTAATGACGTCATACAGTTATTCAAAATGGCGGCTAAAAATACGACCGATCCGTGAAAATCTTGAAAATAAAATTTTGTTTAATCTATAAGAGTATTACTATTATTTTTTTAACATTTTTCAGAAAACATATAACATTCTTTTACGGCAAAACTGGAAAAACCATGTAGATCCTACTAATATTATAAACGCGAAATTTTGTAAGAATGTATCGATGTATGTTTGTTACTCTTTCACGCCAAAACTGAAATTGAAGTTTTTACACTGCCCAACTCCATAAAAAAGAGTTTTGATTTTGATTTGATTTTTGACATGGCATACCTGATTATGTACGCGGCCCGAATACGGACACGAAGTACATAAATTTTACATCTGACCTCATGTAACAATATATAAACCAACATATTATTATAACATATTAACAACATATTATTACATATTATAATAAAAATATGTTTAATGTATGTTTCCAATACATTCTCTGTAGATGCTTTAGATCTTTATTTGATGAGTGTTTCCCTTATTTTTACACGATTTTATTTACAATGTTCGTATGGATGTTTGTAAGTTGTCAGATTCAACATTTGCAAGTTAAATCAGACCCACATTCCGGTTTACGATTATGCTAAAATTTTGCATAAACATTTAGTTTGTCAAATGACGTCATTTTGAATCCAATATGGAGGACTCCCAAAGATGGCGGACTAGTTATTTTTATGCGACCCCATGTTATAAGTATCAAATGAAAGGATTTGCTGGGAAAAAAACGATACAATTAAAATTCTTTTCAAATAAAAGTTTTCAAGTTATCATAATGAGTAGGTATATTTAAAAAAAAATTCTTTATTTTTAGCTAAATCGTGGCGCAATCTAGTGGTACAGAAGTTCTGATTTGTTTATTACGTACAGTTTTAGTGTCGTGCAAACTTTACCCATTTCATATTTTCAATAAAGGTCTTTTTTTATTTCTTTTGACACAAGACAAACGTTCCTTATGTATGTCGCTTTGCCGATTATATAAATATCCTTATTTTTTGGCAGTAATGATTAATTACGTTTGTTAATAAGTAATTTGAGTCACATAAAAAAGAAAGCAATAAATATATAGTCGTTTATGCAACTGTTCCATATCCAAATTGCCCCACTCTCAGCTCACCATCGCTTCGTTTGCCCAGTTTCGCGTTAAAGTCCCCCATAACAACGGTATAATGGGTCCTGGTGCTATGTAAGGCTGTAGAGATGTCCTCGTACATACTCTCTACCACGTCGTCGGAGTGTTCCGTAGTCGGCGCGTATACCTGTATGACCTTCATCGAATACCGTTTGGTGATTCTGAGTATAAGGTATGCTACCCTTGTCGAAACGCTCACGATTTGGACCACATTGTTAATGAGGGACTTGTGGACGAGAAACCCGACACCACCCTGGGACTGTTGGTCGCCCTCCCGGAAATAGAGCAGGTTTCCGGATTTAAGGATCATGGTGTCCTCTCCCTCTCTTCGGACTTCACATAAACCTACGATATCCCACCGTAACCTGCTCAATACTTCTTCGAGTTCTGCAAGTTTCTCGTCAGTCCGCAGTGTGCGCGTGTTGTAGGTTGCCAGGGCCAAAGGTCGTTGGGTTTGGTAGCCTGGCATCTGCCGGGGATTCTTCGCATATGGAGTAAGAAATGCACGTGGCCAGATGCTGGCCGACTTTATGGAGAAGGAGAGCCTCTTTATGATGAACTCCTTCTTTAAAAAGTCAAAACAGCGGAAGTGGACATGGTTGCATCCCAATGGCGTAACAAAAAACGAGATAGACTTCATCTTGTCGACAAGGAGGCAAATATTCAATGATGTCTCCGTGATCAATTCAGTCAAAACAGGAAGTGATCACCGGATGGTCAGAGGCACATTGAATCTAAATACCAAGCTAGAAAGATGTCGACTGATGAAGTCTACGCTCCGACCAGTGCCCATCCAGCTCCAAAACCCCGAGAGCTTTCAGCTCGAGCTGCACAATCGTTTCGAATGCCTAGAAGACTGCGAGAATGTGGACGATTATAATGACAGGTTCGTGGAAATTGTTCAAACGGTCGGGTCTAAGTTTTTTAAAACTCGCCGTTCAAACAGAACCAAAAAAATCTCCGACTTCACCAGCAACCTCATGGAACAAAGACGCAGACTGGTTTTGCAGTCCTCTGAAGACGCTACTCAGTATCGGCAACTAAACAGGCAGATCTCTAAGTCCCTAACTCGCGATTTACGCCAATATAAGACAAATTGTATTAAAGAGGCGATTGAGCACAATAAAGGCTCAAAAGTGTTCGCGAGAGATCTGTCTGTTGGACAAAGCCAACTGACCAAGCTGAAGACTGAGGACGGCAGGACCATATCGTCTAAGACTGAGTTGCTGGAAGAAGTTGAGAAGTTCTATGGACAATTGTACACGACCACACGTTTGCCTGTCAGTGATCTGGCTGAAGACCCAAGAGCCAGACTAACCCGACACTATACCGAAGATATCCCGGACGTCAGCCTGTACGAGATTAGAATGGCTCTCAAACAGCTCAAGAACAACAAGGCACCGGGTGATGATGGAATTACGGCTGAACTTCTGAAAGCAGGTGGATCACCGGTACTAAAAGCTCTTCAGAAGTTATTTAATTCCGTTATACTCGAGGGACAAACGCCTAAGGCATGGCACAGAAGTGTGGTCGTGCTTTTCTTCAAAAAGGGCGACAACACCCTGCTGAAGAACTACAGACCCATCTCACTTCTGAGCCATGTCTACAAGCTGTTTTCGAGAGTCATTACGAATCGTCTCGCACGCAGGTTTGACGACTTCCAGCCTCCCGAACAAGCCGGTTTCCGAAAAGGCTTTAGTACCATAGACCACATACATACGCTGCGGCAGATTATACAGAAGACCGAAGAGTACAATCAGCCACTATGCTTGGCGTTTGTGGACTATGAGAAGGCCTTTGATTCAGTCGAAACCTGGGCTGTGCTACAGTCTCTCCAGCGGTGCCAAATTGACCATCGATACATCGAGGTGTTGAAGTGTCTGTATGAAAACGCCACCATGTCGGTTCGCCTCCAAGACCAGAACTCGAAACCTATCCAGTTGCAGCGAGGGGTGAGACAGGGAGACGTTATATCTCCGAAACTGTTCACCGCCGCCCTGGAAGATGTTTTTAAGCTTCTGGACTGGGGTGGACTCGGCATCAATATCAACGGCGAGTACATATCCCACCTCCGATTCGCTGATGATATCGTGGTCATGGCTGAGACTATGGAAGAATTAAGCACAATGCTCGATAGCCTCAGTAAGGTCTCTCAACAAGTGGGTCTTAAAATGAACATGGACAAGACGAAAATAATGTTAAATGTCCGTGTCGCACCCACTCCTCTAAAGGTTGGAGACTCTACACTGGAAGTTGTTGACGAATATGTATACCTGGGACAAACAGTCCAGTTAGGTAGGTCCAACTTCAAGAAAGAGATCAATCGACGAATCCAACTCGGCTGGGCAGCGTTCGGGAAGCTTCGCAATATCTTCACGTCCCAAATACCGCAGTGTCTCAAGACTAAGGTCTTTGACCAGTGTGTGTTGCCAGTGATGACTTACGGAACTGAGACATGGTCGCTTACTATGGGCCTCATAAGAAGGCTCAAGGTCACCCAAAGGGCAATGGAGCGTGCTATGCTCGGAGTTTCTCTGCGTGATCGAATCAGAAACGAGGAGATCCGCAGGAGAACTAAAGTAACCGACATAGCTCACAGAATCGCTAAACTGAAGTGGCAGTGGGCAGGGCACATAGCTCGTAGAACAGATGGCCGATGGGGCAGTAAAGTTCTCGAGTGGCGACCGCGCACCGGAAAACGTAGCGTAGGCAGGCCTCCCACGCGGTGGACCGATGACCTGGTGAAGGTCGCGGGAAGCCGATGGATGCGGGCAGCGCAGGACCGGTCGTCGTGGAAATCCTTGGGGGAGGCCTTTGTCCAGCAGTGGACGATTTGTGGCTGATATGATGATGCAACTGTTATGTAATAACTGGTCTTAAAACCTAAGTGGGTCACACGAGTGTTTTAAGACCTAATTAGAACAGTTGAATACATTATTTTATGTACATACAAATTATAAGTACTCTAAGATGGATTCAGAAGCCGTAGGGAAATGACCAGCATTGTGACAACAACCAATTTTACCAAGAGAACTGTCTTATCTGTGGTAATAAGTAAAATCTGTACTTGAATGTTATTTTATTACAGTATCGATTTTCGTAACGTTATGAGTTTAAATTTGAAATAGATGTCATAGTAAAATTGGATGTCATAACGCTGGTCATTGCCTACGAATTTTGAACGCATTTAAGAGGACTAATGGTATGTGTGTAGATAAAATAAATAAAAAAGCACTCGTTAAAAAACTGATAGTAGTTTAAAATACGTAACACTAGTAAGACAATATAATTTGAGCTACGTAAATGAAGTTTGATTATGTTCTATACAGGGTGAAACAAAATTGGTATAGGTCCCGTTAACTGGGGCTTCTACTCATCATACTGAATAACTTTTGTTCCGTGGCTTTGCTAAAATCGAAAAAAAATAACTCTTCTTACGAGTCGATTAGCTGATCAACCAATTTTGTGTATTTTAGAAAGTAGAGTTCCAAATTAAAAAAATAATGACTATGGGTTCCTTGGGGAAAGTTGTTCTGTATGATGAGTAGAACCCTCAGTAAACGAGTCCTACACCAATTTTGTTACATCCTGTATAGTAATAAGAGCTATCTGTATTCGTAAACACAAAATCTACCTTCGTAACATACTTTATAAACGAACTCGTAACTGTCACTAACAAATAAATATCTTAAGTCGATTACGTTAGGAATTGGGTATGGTAAAAAAATAGGATATGCCTTTTTATATTTTTTTAAAGAAAATTAAGACTATTTTAAGAAACTAACTTGAATATACAGGGTGACTTTTAATTAGTTCTTGATAACAAAAGATGTGCATGTACTCGTGATTACAAACAACTTTCCCAAACAAATTTTGTCAAATCAGAAAAAAAATATTGTTCTCGATACATAAAAAAGTTATCAAATCGGCAATAATGTATAAAGGACCAATTTTTTTTATATATTTGACATATTGTTTCATTGGGAAAGTTGTTTGTAATCACGAGTACATTCATATCCTTTGCTATCAAGAACTAATTAAAAGTCACCCTATATAATGCTTTGAATCATTTATTGTTTCCCGACTACACCAAAAGGAGGGTTATTTAAATTATGTAAGTTAATAATAAAATGAATAAATAAAAATTAATTCTTTTTGCAGTCCTATACAGCCAAAATAATAATAATAATAATACTAAAATAAAATAAACGTCATCATACATAAAAATCAATAAATAACATCATTAGGTCACAAACTCAAAACTATGAAATGACGTCATACATTAAATATTTTTAGTGTATGACGTCATTTCATAGTTTTGTAATAATAAATAATAATATTAAAATAATGATATTATATATAATATTATTATATTAGGTACCAAATGAAATCATTAGGTCACAAACTCTAAAACTATGAAATGACGTCATACAATAAAATAAAATGATGTCATATGGTAACAAACTAGGGCTTGGAAACCAGTTAATTTAGTATGGGAGCTAAACCGGTTTCATAAAGGTTTTTGTTAATATTTTTTCGTATTTTGTCATATTTACTGAAATAATTAATGTGGTAAATTTAATATGGGCCATTTTTTAGAACTGACATCAAATTGACTCAAGCTAACTTGTATTTTGAAAAATAAAAATTAACCGGTTTCAAGCCCTGAACAAACTCGAAAACAATGAAACGAATATCAAAAGAATAGTCAGTGTTAGTTATCTATGTTTTGGCTTAGAATCCGTTTGCTCATATCCCGTAAGAAGCGATGCCAATTAATATACTAGTATGGTACCTAATAAAGTTTAATTCTAATGAAAAACAAATGAAAGTTGGTAATGTTCACCTTTAACCCTTTCACGAGCATTGGCAATATGTTTGCCAGGGATGCAGTGTCAATTTGATTCTGTATTGTCTTCGAATAAGGTTCAGTTTTCTCTTGTTTGCCGTAGTTGCGTTGCTCGTGAAAAGGTTAAAAAGTAAACTATTATGTTTGTGCGATACGAATTTGTCATTTTTCGTAGATTTTCTACAATTTAACAATTTATAGTTTTAATATTTCTTAACAATTTTAATAAACTCTTCCACTTACTTGGGTAGGTACAACGGTTAATATAGTTAAGATTTCCAAGAATCGAATCTCACACAGAAATGATGTCAAGTCGATTTGTAACACTCATACCTT
The DNA here is from genome assembly GCA_947284805.1 of Coleophora flavipennella. Taxonomy (NCBI): domain Eukaryota; kingdom Metazoa; phylum Arthropoda; class Insecta; order Lepidoptera; family Coleophoridae; genus Coleophora; species Coleophora flavipennella. The sequence continues at coordinate 6,609,061 of OX369253.1, forward strand.
ACAATAGATTGTAAATTACGAAACTAAATAAAATCATCGTTTTTATTGAAAAAAATAAAAATGGACAAAAATCAAGCTACTCATATTAAAATGCCACAAAATGCAATCCAATTTTACGTTACAGAAATATTTGTATTTAATATAATTAAATATTAATTATGCATTAATCAATGTCTTCTTAATAAAAAAAATATATGACGTGGTTAATGAATCATATCTACCTACCTAAAAAACGTTAAAAATTACAATAATATTATGCACTGTACTTAACAATAGTGAATTAAAAAAATATGATGACATAAATATATACCTATATACTATGTTTATTTACTATACTTATCGGTTTTACGAGTCACAAAATTATGTAAAACAAATAAACAAAATAATATTATACCGACATCGATCATAGGTACAACTAGGGTTGCCAGGTCTTAAAACCGAATAGCCGGAGACCAGCCAGTTTAGCCGAACATACGAGTAAAAAATCCGGACTCCATAAGTTATAAAAGCCTGCTATAGACATGACTAAATTTAGTGCATTAGTTAGTTATTCAGTCACGTTTAATGAATTTATTAAACATGGCTGATGAGGACCTAATCGTGCGCTAATTAGTCTAACTGTCTAGACACGGCCTTACAGGACATAACTAGTGCACTTAATTTATGTGACTGATTATGAATAAAATAAACAATGAAATCTAAATAGTAGTGTTGCAACGGAACTCTGCTTCTGCTTCCGCATCTGCGGAAGTTCTGTATGCTTTTTCACTTTCGTTTCCGTTTCTGGTTCCGCAAACTTTATAACAGAACTCTAAACGGAAGTTTACAGAGGAGAGAGGTGAAGTGCGGCCGGCGGGGCGGTGCGCTGCGGCTGTATTGGACGCGACGGACCAGGCAATCCGTCATGCGCATGCGTGCCAATGATGTACGTATCCCCCGAATTTCGGGAGTGGGGCGGTAAACAAACGACAAACGTTTCAAAGCGAGCTTGTGCTTTTTTTCATTGTATTAGCACTTCCGATTCCGCTTCCATTTACTTTTGACATCTGTTTCCGTTTCTGCTTCCGTTGCGAAACTTCCGTTACATCACTGCTAAATAGTCTAACAAAAGCTGGACAGGGCAGACACCGTCCAATTTGGCGGGGCACACATTCAAAAAGCCTAACCCTGTCCGGCTTTCTCCGGACGCCTGGCAACGCTAGGCACAACCCTAATCATCCATAGAGCGTCATAGTCAAAGATCAAGAAATTTTCAGATACTCCACAGTATTCTGTTTTCAAATTTTCCGCTCAGTCTTATGACGTTTTGTTTTTATAACTTTTTAACAATTATAACAATCTACTCGGGCTTCAGGCGATGCCATTGCACAATCGTTTGCCTCGGTTTCGTGATCATATCCTGCCAGTGTTTCGTTTCAGATGCACCAGACCCGTTTTTACCTGAAATTAGATTTTATTTTAGATTATTCTTCTTTTTTTTAATTTTTTTTATTCACAATTGTGAATAATTTTACCACTTTACTCACAAGTGGGCGGGGCACATTGCTCGTAGAACAGATGGCCGTTGGGGCAGTAAAGTTCTCGAGTGGCGACCACGCACCGGAAAACTTAGTGTAAGCAGGCCTCCCACTCGGTGGACCGAGGACCTGGTGATGGTTGCGGGAAGCCGCTGGATGCGGGCAGCGCAGAACCGGTCGTCGTGGAGATTCTTGGGAGAGGCCTATGTCCAGCAGTGGAAACCCTTCGGCTGATATGATGATGATGATTCACAATTGGTAAGCTCTTGGCATCATCTCACCTAATGGTAAGTGACGATGATGCCAAAGATGTTCAAAATCTTCTTCAAATTTAGGAGCAAATGCTCTTGTCGGTGGAGCAATCTCCAATTGTTTTTTCTCGGCCAACATCTTTACCTCCCGATACGATACGACCGTAATCTTCTCCTCAATTTGTTCTAGGTAATTTAATTTTAGATTATTAGGTACTAATATTTTAGACAGTTCTCGAGTGGCGACCACGCACCGGAAAACTTAGTGTAAGCAGGCCTCCCATTCGGTGGACCGATACCCTGGTGATGGTTGCGGGAAGCCTAGCGTCGGTGGCTCAGCCGGTAACGACTCGGTCCTCCTAACCAGAGGTGCCAGGTTCAAATGCGGACGGCCAATGTACCAATGAGTTTTTAGAAACTTACGTACATATACTCACCGATTGCTTTACCGGTGAAGGAAAACATCGTGAGGAAACCTGCGCACACCTGCGAAGAAACTCGAAGGTTGTGTGTGAAGTCGACCAACCCGCATTGGGCCCGCGTGATCGACTAAGGCCCGATCGCCCTAATTCAGGGTAGGCTCGAGCCCCTCGATGAGGACGTATATGAGCTGATATAATAATAATAATAATAAAAAAAAAAACATTTTAGAGCAAGGTCGCAGGAAGCCTCTGGATAAGGGCAGCGCTGGACTGGTCGTCATGGAAGTCCTTGGCGGAGGCCTTTGTCCAGCAGTGGACATCTGTAAGCTGATATAGTGATGATGATTTTAGAGGTAGTAAAATAAGGCACTGGTTCGAGAGGATGGGCTAAAGAAACTAAACATAAGATAAACATTGTGGTGTGGCGCCCATGTAGCGAAATAAGTAGTTTACTCGCTTCACACCAGGATGTTGCGGGTTTGAGTCCTGGTGGGGAATAACTTTGTAAGAAACGGTTTTGTTGGTGGTAAGACATTTTCTAAGTCCGCGTGGCTAGCTACCGCCATCTTATTTAAGTTCTACCATCAAACATCAATGTTATCAGCGTTCCGGTATGAAGGCAGGACGGCCATTGCGTTGGTGCATCTTGGTAAGCCCGCTTCCATCTGCGGCATCATTCAATCATCAGTTAAGATGATTCCAAGGATTATCTACAAACTGGCATTGTTTAGTTTTTTTTATAAGCAATATAAATTAAAAAGAAACATTTGGAGATGTATCGATTTTAAAACTTATTTAATGACATTAAATAAATAAATGATTCATTTCATAATCGTCAACCGGGTCTTCACATAGTAGGTCATCTTTGACTTCGGTCTTACATAAGGCGGCATGGCCATGTTACCTTAGCCTTCGTGACTTAAAAAATGTTCGCGTTTCCCGTTATACTCTTCGTCACATTTCACGAAAACATTCCCTTGAATTTCAGAAAAGCGAGAGGAAAGATTTTACACATTAAAAATAGTCATTACATCGACGTAAAATATTATTATTTTAAAGAAATCGTTAACAGTTTTCGAAAACCAGTTATTTTTCAGTCGGGTAATTTTGATCCAACTATATTTACTATCATCATATCAGCTCATATACGTACCCACCGAGGGGCTCGAGCCTACCCTGAATTGGGGCGATCGGGCCTTAGTCGACCACGTAGGCCTAGTGCGGGTTGGTCGACTTCACACACAACCTTCGAGTTTCTTCTCAGGTGTGTGCAGATTTCCTCACGATGATTTTCTTTCACCGTTAAAGCAATCAGTGAGTATATGTAGGTACGTAAGTTTCGAAAAACTCATTGGTACATTGGGCGTCCGGATTTGAACCCGGCACCTCTGGTTAGGAGAACCGAGTCGTTACTGGGTGAGCCACCGACCAATAAGAGGTCGCGTCCGTCCGTAGGTGTAAATATAAATGCCCTACACGTGACCGCGGGTGACGCAAGTGCAACACCAGGTAACCGCCGTCTATACCTTGGATAGCACGGTTAATTGTGCCACACGATAAAGTGTAACAATTTTGCATCATACTCACCCCGGGTTATGAATCTCCCGCACAATGACTTTTGCTTCTAAAACTGAACAACTTTACACGAGGAACCTAAGGGCCTGGCCACATCACCACCGCCACCACCACATGCGTCGGATCACGTTGCGGCACCGCGCCGTGAAAACTCATAATGCGCGCCGAGAAAACTCAGTGTTCGCCGTGAAAACTCACAGTGCGCGCCGTGAAAACTCACAGAGCGCGTCGTGAAAATTCACAATGCGACGCCGCGCCATAATCCGATGCAATCGTGTACCTCAAGTAGGTAGTATGACCTCAGTTCTTTCAAATGAAACGCCGCCGACACGGTAAATTCGCAAAAAATGTATCTGTCATACTAATTTAATCAGCTGATGGGCCGACTTATATGGGTTTAACATTTTCTTACAAATTGACCATAGGTTTCTAGAGGAATGTTGTTCTGTTTGTAGCGAGGCCAACGGAAGGGCCAAAAAATCAGAAATTTTCTATTTCTTTTATTTTTGACAGGCTTTATAATTATTATTAGTACCTGGGAGACCGAGCAATGCTCGGAGTCTCCTAGGCATGTGAACAAATTTTTGGGTGAAAACAGATTTTCTGAATAAAAATAAGTTGAAAAATGAGTTGATATAAACAAAAAAAAAACACGCCTCTAATTGAAGCCAGATCTGAATCGGCTTGTGGACTAGACTCGTTAACCGCTCGACTTATATACTAGTAAGTAAACAAGAAGTGCTCGTCTAAAGTAATAAAATATATACTTACAAGACTACGAGTAAAACTTTCAGTTGCACACTCGATATAGTTTATGATAAAACTGTTGGCAAAAGTCATTATTTTTTTGCGGTTTATTTAGTAAAAAAAATATTAAAAATAATATTTTGTATTTTTTACCAGATAAGGCATTAATAAACGCTTCTTGAAAACTTTAACGCAACAAAAAAACATTTTTGTAAACAAAAATATGCTGATTTTTGCCAACAGTTATCTCGAAACTATACCGAGTGTACACCTGGGAATTTTACTCGGATCGGGTCACGAAAGCTAAGGTAACATTGCCATGCCGCATTATTATTGACAGAAGTCAAAGATGACCTACTATACGAAGGCCCGGTTGACGATTATGAAATGAATCATTTAGTTATATATTGTTATTAAATAACTTTTAAAATCGTTATATCTCCAAATGTTTCCTTTTAAAATGCCTTATAAAAACTGAACAATTCCAGTTGGTAGATAATCCTTGGAATCATCTTACCTGATGATAAATGACGATGACGCCGAAGATAGAAGCGGTCTTACCAAAATGCTCCAACGCAATGGCTAATTATAAAGCCTACATATCCAAAAATAATAGGATATTTCAGATTTTTTATATAAAAATTGGGTATAAAATAGCCGGATAGACCTTGCACTTACCAGCCAGCAATATCCGGCCGATCAGCTCGTTTCGCCCGATGTTATCGAAGTCCATGACTTGTACATCCAGCGAGCATTCTCGTATCTTCTCCCAGGGCACATTGAAGGAGAAAGAGTCGTTGAACACGGGGTTCAATGTGCATTTAAAAATGGCCGTCTTGCGTTTCTCGATGCGTTTGTCGCCGAACTGGAGCCACACCTTTACGTACGGATCTGGAGACGAAAGTTTGGTGAATTAGCACTCTTAAGGCAAAGTATATAACTTTCCCCATGGAACTCATAGTCAAACGCAAAAAAAATTTTGCTCTCCCATACTAACTCGATCAGTTGATCAGCCAACTCAATATGGGAAGTTATTTTTTTTTTTTGAGATTTGACTTTAGGTTTCATGGGGAAAGTTGTTCAGTTTCATGGGTAGAAGCACCAGTTATAATAGTTTCAGCTAATTTAGTTAGACCTTATATATTAGTACTAACATACAGTATGGTCACTCCCTGCCGCTCTCTAAATTGCGACCTCACCCCTCGTCACCCAGATTAATACAGATTTGTTACAATTTTTTTGTTTGTTCCGTTATTCATTTTTTGTAATGTCATTTCTGGTCCGTTGTATGAATTGTCCAGGGTGTGCTTTAGGATTCCGTGCTTAAACAGAAAAAGTGGCCAAGTGCGTGCGCGTAAAGTAGGGTTCCGTAAACCTTTCAAAAATAAAATTAATATTTTTAAGAACATAATTATGGGTTCTGGCAGAATACAAGCGTTTTGGATCATCGTAGTTCACAACATATGCTGAGTCAGATACTTTTCGCTGAGCCTGCACAGCTTATCTGGTAACATCCTTTCTACACTTTTCTTCGGATGATGAAATCTAAATTTTATTCATCTTTTGCGAGAAGTGAATAAAACTATTTTTTATTCTATTCTTATTCTATTCTATTATTATATTTTTGCAGTAAGTCATTATCATCATATCAGCTCATGTTCGTCCCCACCGTGGGGCTCGACCCTACCCTGAATTAGGGTGATCGGGCCTTAGTCGACCACGCAGGTGGGGTGCGGGTGGCTCAACCGGTAACGACTCGGTCCTCCTAACCAGAGGTGCCGGGTTCAAATCCGGACGGCCAATGCACCAATGAGCTTTTCGAAACTTACGTACGATTGCTTTAACGGTGAAGGAAACATTGTGAGGTAACTTGCACATCTAATTCTAGATGTGTATGAAGGTCGCGTTGCACGCGTCCGTAGGTGTAAATCTAAATGCCCTACACGTGACCGCGGGTGATGCTAAATGCAACACCAGGCAACCGCTGCCATCTATCTCTTTGACCGGTAAATTGTGCCACACGATGAGAAAGAAAGAAACAAAGTGACAACTCGAAAATTGTGCCACACGATGAGAAAGAAAGAAACAAAGTGGCAACTCGAAAATTGTGCCACACGATGAGAAAGAAAGAAACAAAGTGACAACTCGAAAATAAAACAATAAAAACCGGCCAAGTGCGCGTCGGACTTGCATACGAAGGGTTCCGTAACATCGTAAAAGATTTAGTCTTAACGTTTAAAAAAAACCGTTTCGCAAACGTAGAACTGAGCAAAACAAAATCTTTTTTTAAATTCACAATTGGTAAACCCTTGACAACATCTAACCTGGTGGTAAGTGACGATGTTGCCGAAGATGGAAGCGGACTTACCAAGATTCCCCAACGCAATGGGGAACTGGCTATCTTATCTTCATGCCGGAACACACCAATGATATCAACATTGATATTTGGCGGCAAGACTTAGACGGGAAAAAAACATTGATCTCGCGACACCGCACCGTCACCTTACCGGGAATATTTGCAGGATTAAAATTAATGAAACTGTAAAAACTTTTCACTTCTGTTGGCATTCCCGGAGTGGTTGATGATATCAGCTCATATACGTCCCCACCGAGGGGCTCGAGTCTACCCTGAATTAGGGCGATCGGACCTTAGTCGACCACGCGGGCCCAGTGCGGGTTGGTCGACTTCACAAACAACCTGCGGGTTTCTCCGCAGGCGTGTGCAGGTTTCCTCACGATGTTTTCCTTCACCGTAAGAGCGTCGGATAAACGTACATATAAAATCTAAATTCGAAATCACATTGGTACGTGGCAGGATTCGAACCACAACCTCCCAGACAGGAGGCGGCAGCCCTAGCTGTTACGCCACCGACGCCCGGAGTGGGTAGGTTTTTTTTATTTAAAGCCCTTTATGAATTTCTTAATTAGTAGGTATGAGTATAATAATGTTAAATGATGAGGTGAGATTGATGTGAATTGTCTCCTTAAATCCCCTTAAAAATGAAATTTATCCGAAAAACTTGTACACTTAAGTCGATTCATAAACTAAAACGGTCCAGTTTCCTGAAAATGAGACTCCCGAGATAATAGGCGGAGTCCGCGATGGTATCTTGATTTATAGCGGCTCGACTTGCGACAGGGCTGTACTCAGGAGAGACCATAGAAATCGTACATTTTTTCATAAGGATGGGGACCAAGAAATTACATTGTTTTAGAGAGGTGTAAAAAGAGTGTAAGAAACGCAGGAGTCCCCAACTTGAGCGTCTCTCATTATAATAACTTGTAACCTAACTTTTTAAACGCCAGCGTGGCGTAAAAGAAAGTAAAAGTAACTTATCTGCGATCTTTTAGAATCTTAGCTTATTATTCAAAATTTCAGCTTAATTAAAAACCGTAAAGTTTAAATTTAGCTTCCAAGATTTGTCCCAAACTAATTAAAATACGGACTAACTAACACGATAAGCTAATTTAGAGCTTGTAAAAAAATAGACTCGTCATACAAATCAATCAGGAGATTTTGTATGGAATCGGATTTTTTTGGATTTCGAGTACCCAGTTAAATTAAATTAAACCAATTTTGTTACACCTGTAAAAACACCAAGTACAAACTTGTTTTTACAGGATGTAACAAGTATATACTCATTTTTACAGGATGTAATAAAATTTGTATAGGGCCCGTTGACTGAATATTGTACTCAAATATTGAACAACTTACTATTTATACAAAAAATGGTAAAATCGATAAGTGTGATTTTTTTTGTTATTTGACTATGGATCTCTTGACTTTTTGGTTCCTAACTGCGGCTCTGGATCGCAGAGACGACAGAAAATTAGAAACAGCAAGAAGATAAATTTAAGCTGTCTATTAACTAAATTTATTGTTGTTTTTTTTAAGTTTAATGCGTATTTTTTAAATAATGGCGGCGCTAGTTAGGTAGGGAGATCCTATTAAAAATACAAATCAGAGAGTAGCCCTTTCGTTCCTAACTGCGACTCTGGATCGCAAAGACGACCGAAAATTTGAAACAGCAAGAAGATAAATTTAAGCTGTCTATTCACTAAATTTATTGTTGTTTTCTTTCTAAAGTTTAATGCGCATTTTTTAAATAATGGCGGCGCTAGTTAGTTAGGGAGATCCTTTTAAAAATAAAAATCAGAGAGGAGCCCTTTAGTTCCTAACTGCGACTCTGGATCGCAAAGACGACCGAAAATTAGAAACAGCAAGAAGATAAATTTAAACTGTCTATTCACTAAATTTATTGTTGTTTTCTTTCTTAAGTTTAATGCGTATTTTTTAAATAATAGCGGTGCTAGTTAGGTGGGGAGATCCTTTTAAAAATAAAAATCAGAGAGGAGCTCTTTCGTTCCTAACTGCGGCTCTGGATCGCAGAGACGACAGAAAATTAGAAACAGCAAGAAGATATATTTAAGCTGTCTGTTGACTAAATTTATTGTTGTTTTCTTTATTAAGTTTAATACCTATTTTTAAACTAATGGCGGCGCTAGTTAGTTATTATTATGATAACTTATTTTTCGGACAACAGAGATCCAGAACTTGTTAATAAGATTTAGCCTATGTTAGTTATTATTATTATTATTTTGATGTAGATACTTTTTAAAGAGAGCGTCGGTGCAGTAACGGTTAGGGCTGATACCTCCTATCCAGGAGGTCGTGGTTGGAATCCTGCCATGTACTAAGTATTTTCGAATTTCGATTTCTTACGTACGTTTATCCGACGCTCTTACGAGTACGGTGAAGGAAAATATCGTGAAGAAATCTGTACACGCCTGCGAAGAAACTCGAAGGATGTGAGTGAAGTCGACTAACCCGCACGGGCCTGCGTAGTAGACTAAGGCCCGATCGCCCTAATTTAGGGTAGGCTCGAGCCCCTTGGTGGGAACGTATAACATGATGATCCTTTTAAAAATACAAATCAGAGAAGAGCTATTACGTTTCTAACTGCGGCTCTGGATAGCAAAGACGACAGACAATTAGAAACAGCAAGAACATAAATTTAAGCTTTCTATCAACTAAATTTAATGTTGTTGTCTTTATTAAGTTTAGACATATTTATACAAGGTGAGATTTTTTACTGATAAGCGGCAAATACCACCATCTTATCTAAGTCTTGCCGCCAAACATCAGTGTTTACAACATTGATGTGTTCCGGCTTGAAGATAAGATAGCCAGTTCTCCATTGCGTTGGGAAATCTTGGTAAGCCCGCTTCCATCTTCGGCATCATCGTCACTTACCATCGGGTGAAATGATGCCAAGGGCTTACCAATTATGAATAAAAAAAATGGTAAAAATTAGGAATAAAATGAAGCTATAAAAATGAACAACTTAATAACCTATAGAGTTTGAGAAAAAAAATAAAACTCCCATTTAACACCTTTGCACCGGGGATGACGAGGGACGGGTTATTTTAGGTAATTTAGGTGTTTTATATAATTAGTATTTTAGGTGTTTTATTTTAGGCATTTTAGGTATTGAATTTATAGTAGTATTATTTTAGGACGGATTCATTTATATACTTTATAATCTATAAAGATCACTATAAAAAAAACTATTCCCATAGTAATTGTCAATAATTGATCAGTCGGTCGGTTTGCAAATTTTTTAAGGAAAGTATCTTTTTTGCTCCGATTGGTATCCTTACTTAATATTATAAATGAGAATTTTTTTTAATTTTTTTTTTATTCACAATTGGTAAACCCTTGACAACATTTCACCTGGTGGTAAGTGACGATGTTGCCTAAGATGGAAGCGGGCTTACCAAGATTCCCCAACGCAATGGGGAACTGACTTCATGCCGGAACACACCAATGATTTCAACATCGATATTTGGCGGTAAGACTTAGATAAGATGGTGGTAGCTAGCCAGGCGGGCTAAGAAAACGTTAATAACGTTAATTGTCTTAACGCTTCAACGCCTCAACCAGTCTTAACGAAATTTATCATGCAGGTAGCCTGTGTCATGGAGAAGATCTAAACAACGATTGTCTCGTGAAAATAGCATAGGCCAATACAGTTCCCAAGGGAACTGAAGAAAAAAGATAAAAATTTTTTGGTTGATTTCTTAACACCACAATGGAGCAACAGATTGTGATGATTTTTTGCGTTGCCCAAGCACAGGCCAAGATAGTTCCCACGGGATCTGGGAAAAACTCATTTCCAGTCTCGCGCATTTGGGCGTCAGAATGGAACAACGGATTGACGTGATTTTTACATAGAAATGGTTGAGGGGTGGGAAGTGACATGTACTTCTAATCAGAATAGCCAGATATAGTTCTTGAGGAATCTGGGAAAAACTCATTTCCAGTCTTGCACACGTCAACGTCAGAATGGAGCAACGAATTAACGTGATTTTTGCATAGAAATGAGCAACAATGTGGCGTGATTTTTGGGGTAGGAAGTGACATGGATTGCAAGTCACATCACCAGAACAGCCCGATACTGTTCCCGAGGGATAAACTCAGTTGGAGTAAAGTCTTATTTTATTTTTATTCACAATTGGTAAGCCCTTGACAAAATCTCACGTGGTGGTAAGTGACGATGTTGCCGAAGATGGAAGCGGGCTTACCAAGATACCCCAACGCAATGGGGAACTGGCTATCTTATCTTCATGCCGGAACACACCAATGATATCAACATTGATATTTGGCGGCAAGACTTAGATAAGATGCTGGTAGCTAGCCAGGCGGGTTATCTACACTTGTGGTCAATAAGTGATCACTTTTTTGATTTTCTACTTTTTTTGCTCCGATTCTTATAGACTACAGGTTTGTTCGTAAAGATTGTTTAGTTTCATGACGAGGATTTACCTTTTTAGCAAATAAAAACTCATCCTGAGTCACAAGCTGTACAAGATGTGATGTACCAAGATCAACATGACAGGTATTCTTCGCCGCTGCAACAATCATTTGACAGGATTTAGTGGCCATGGTGGTGCGTAGCCTAAAATGTACCAACCTGACTTTCCGTTGATATCCTTGGCCTTCAAGTTCCTTGCCTTCAGCAGGGTCAAGGTCAGGACGCTGTTGCTGGGATGATAACAGAGAGAGGTCAGCAGCTCCCCGCACTTGTCCTTAGCTGGGGGCTTCAGAGCCTTCCAGAATGATGGCTTCTCACTTAAGTCCACCTGAAAGGTAGAAAAAAACAGTAAATTGCGAGTCAGAACCGCGCACAAAGGGTTTCGCACCATCATGCTGGATGTTGCTAGTTTCTTGACGTTAAAAAAAACCCGTTTATGTATTAAGACTTCCACTTTTTCAAATTTTTAATATTTGTTGTTATAGCGGCAACAGAAATACATCATCTTTGTAAATTTCAACTGTCTAGCTATCACGGTTCATGAAATACAGCCTGGTGACAGACGGACGGACAGCGAAGTCTTAGTAAGAGGGTCCCGTTTTTACCTTCGGGTACGGAACCCTAAAAAGTGATTAATTTATCTTTGTCGGTCGGAAAGGTTCACGTCGATCACTCAGGTTAACAGACTACAAAAACGTTTATAAATTAGATGGATTTGACTACTAGTAGCAATTATCTCGACTGTTTCCGTGCTTCCGTGCGTAACCACTTTTTACTTCAACTAAGGATATTTTTACCGTAAAAAAATATTGTTTTGTAATTTACAGGATATGGAGAGTTATTTTGATTTCCTCGAATTATAATTATTATAATACACAGAACTAAGAGCGTCAGTGGCGTAACGGCTAGGGCCGCCGCCTCCTGTCCGGGAGGTTGTGGTTCAAATCCTGCCACGTACCAATGTGATTTCGAATTTAGATTTCATATGTACGTTTATCCGACGCTCTTACGGTGAAGGAAAACATCGCGAGGAAACCTGTACACGCCTGCGGAGAAAATCGCAGGTTGTGTGTGAAGTCGACCAACCCATACTGGGCCCACGTGACTAAGGCCCGATCGCCCTAATTCATAGTAGGCTCGAGCCCCTCAGTGGGGACGTATATGAGCTGATATAATGACACAGAACTAAAGAAAAAAATCCAAACATTATGATAATTTATGAACTTATTAAAAAACAATATAAAATGTTTTGTTTTCTTACTTTTTAGAAATTATTCGTATTTTATTTTTAATGAATTAGAAAACCCAATTTTCGTACGATTCGTCCGCAACGATTGACGTAACAGCCACGTTGCAGTACGAGCTGACAAGAACTTTATTTCCAAGCTATTTCGTTCGATGTTTGAAACATCGCCTTAAGAGGACTGAACCCACAGCGAAATTTAGACTTTTCATACAAACGGCCTTAACGATTTGCACCTCTTAAATGTTAACCGATTTGGACCAATTTTTGGTACGTTGTCAGTCAGAACAAAAGCTAGTCTTATACGTTTTTGTTTAATCGATAAAGTTAATAAGTTTAATTTTATTGTCGCTCACGTGTTTTCATACAAAACTAATGGCGGCCATTTTTTTAAATTATAATTAATAATTTAAAAATACGAAACATATTAGCCTAGCTTTTGTTCTGACTGACAACCTATCAAAAATTAGCCCAAATCGGTTAACATTTAAGAGGTAAAAAACGCTAACGCCGTTTGTATGAAAAGTCGCAGCTTCACAATCGTCTTAATTGTAGACGTTTAAGGTCTATATTGTTAAGTTTTCTGAATTTTTTTTGATAACGTTATCTAATTGAAATAAGGGTTATTATTTTAAAAACTATATTTCAATGTTGCACGCTGTGTTTAAAAAGTGGTTGCACTTAGACAATAATTAAAAATAATACTGTTAATGTAGGTATTGGTGTACATTATCTACCGTTGGTAGACCTAATAAAAATATAATACAATTTGACCTTGTACCCAGAGATATTAAGGCGTCGGTACCGCAGTCGGTAAGGTAACAGTGGCGTAATGGTTATTCCAGTCGCTTCACACCAGGAGGTCGTGGATTCGATTCCCGGCGGGGTCAACTTTGTGAGACTAGGTTTGATTGGTGGTGGGGCATTTTCATAGCCCGCCTGGCTAGCTACCACTATCTTATCTAATTCTTGCCGCCAAACATCAGTGTTAACAGCATTGATGTGTTCCGGCTTGAAGATAAGATAGCCAAATCCCCAATTGCGTTGGAGAATCTTGGTAAGCCCGATTCCATTCTCGGCATCATCGTCACTTTTATCAATTGTTGATAAAAAAAAGATAAAAAAGTGCCCCAAGTTCAATGGTTTTTTTTTCCATCTTAAAGAATGCCCAATAAGCCTAAAAAGTTTTCACTTTAAAAAAATGATGATGAACTAGTGGATACGGTACCTGACATAGGGGCAGAAAGACCTCCCCAATGGAATCGTCTCTGGAGAAGCGATCGTAGTCAAACACGTGGAGATGTAGCACCTGGAAGAAAAAAAAGTAAAATTTTAATATTCAAACAGGTGAGCGTCGGTAGCGTAACGGTTAGAACCACTACCTCCTATCCGGGAGGTCTTGGTTTGAATCCTGCCACGTACTAATGTGTTTTTGAATTTCAATTTCATATGGCATACGTTTATCCGACGCTCTTACGGTGAAGGAAAATATCGTGAGGAAACTTGCACAAGTCTGCGAAGAAACTCGTAGGTTGTGTGTGAAGTCGATCAGCCCACACTGGGCCCGCGTGTTCAACTAAGGCCCTATCGCCCTAATTCAGGGTAGGCTCGAGCCCCTCGGTGGAGACGTTTATGATGATTCAAACACGATCGACGAACTGGTGATGGTCGCGGGAAGTCGGGCAGCGTAGGGCCAGTCGTTGTCATGATGTTTAGCAAAAGACGTCTTTCGGCTGATATGATGACGATGATGATTTAAATAATATACCCACAGATAAGAAAAAAAAATTGTGAATATACCTATTATTACTAGCTTTTCTATTATTATACTTCGAAGCGGGTTTGTTTATTTGTATTAATCTTGCTATAGATTTTTAAGCGACCTTCAGGGATCCGATTGAGCTGAAATTTTATTTTGTTTTATGTGTAACTCAAATGCTCAGTCACTATCTTTTTTTTCTGACTATTTGAAAAAAAGTGCTGCATTAGGGATAATTTTCATATTGAAAGTGTTTATACTCATAGAAGATGCTCACCTTAAAGGCGGTGTTTAATTTTTTTTCTACGAACTCAACTTTTGAAGTAATTGCAAAGATAATGAAAAATATAAAACTTCTATTATTTCGAAATCATTAAAAAGCGTCGGTGGCTCAACCGGTAACGACTCGGTCCATCTAACCAGAGGTATCGGGTTCAAATCTGGACGGCCAATGTACCAATGAGTTTTTCAAAAACTTACGTACATATACTTACCGATTGCTTTAACGGTGAAGGAAAACATCGTGAGGAAACCTGCACACGCCTGCGAAGCAACTCGAAGTTTGTGTGTGAAGTCGACCAACCCGCACTGGGCCCGCGTGGTCGACTAAGGCCTAATCACCCTGATTCAGGGTAGGCTCGAGCCCCTCGGTGGGGACGTATATGAGCTGATATAATAATAAAAAAATTTCGAAATCACTTTTTTGCAGATAATGATGTCTTGCTGTAAGCCGACGATATTCTTGTAACGACAATAGATCTTTTAGGTATTATGAAGTTGAACTGAGTTGAAATCTCAGATTAATCTGAGTTCATCTCAGTTCTCAGTTAATCTAAGGTTGGAATCAAGGACACGGGATCGTCTATTGTTTTCAATTGATTCGTAGTAATCAATATGCTCGCCTTTTTGGATTTGGAAAAATGAATTATGGGGTTCTAATAATGGCTGTCCCGAAAATGAAAGACCCATGAATGATTTTGTTTTGCCGAAAACCGGCCATTATCTGGTCATCATCATGTAATCATTATCGGGTCATCAATGGTCGTGTCATGTACTTGAGTTATTAGTACACTGAAATAATAGCTAGTAGGTACCGAAAACAAATTAGAGTTTATTATTATACTTAATATTTTACACGTGAAATTTAAGGTCCTAAGATAGGTCAAATAATAATATTCAATTCAAACTATTGAAAGACTGTGTAAAGCTTTCAGTATGGAAAAAAACTTACAGTAATAAAAAATCGATTTAATTAAATACAATTTTAAAAATATTACCACTTTTGGTTTAAAAAAAATATAAACTGTAGACCCTTTTTTGGCATAAAATGCAAAAATTCTCGAAAAAAAAAGTTGAATGAAACCTACACACAAAAATCGGTACCTTCAAGACCTTTCATTTTAATTGAACACATTTTTTTTTAAATATTTGAAAGTATAGAAAAGTAATAAAAACATGTAAAAATCGAGAATTGGGCGTTCAGTTTCAACGTAACAGCCGCGTTGAAGCCCGCATTGATTTGAACTTAAAATGAATAGACTTACGTTCAATATTATTTTAACACATATCAACTTGCATGGATTGAGGCATCTTAAAGCCTTAAATCACAAAATTTTCAATTTAATATCTACTCATGAATGTAAGAGCGTCGGTGGCGTAACGGCTAAGAGTCGCTATCCCCTGTCCGGTAGGTCTTGGTTCGAATCCTGCCACGTACCAATGTGTTTTCGAAATTTGATTTCATACCTATATGTCTGGTCTGGGTGTTTGGTATTAAGAAATCATGCAAAAATTGTTCAATTAATCTTGATTGATAATGAATTTTTCATTACTGTATGCTACTGCGATTCTGTGGGCTATGTCGGTTACTTTGGTTCTCCTGCGGATTTCCTTGTTTCTGATTCGATCACGCTGAGAAACTCCGAGCATAGCACGCTCCATTGCCCTTTGGGTGACCTTGACCCTTCTTACTAGGCTGACATAAATTTATTTTAAGTGTATGCTACTGATCATAAATCTAATAATAATACCTTTAAACGAGCAATTCTTGTATTTATACATACATAATCTGAATCTCGGAAACAGCTCCGAAAATTTGCTTGAAAACTAGTTATACGGGGATTTATGGGGGCGAAAAATCGATTTAGATAAGATAGTTCTCATCTCTGGAAAACCATTTTTTTCCGAGATTTTCGCACTGGAAATATGTCGCGAAAAGTGTATCATAGGTAGCGTATTTTTAAATGTTTTAACGGCTCTGGGTACTATGCCCTGAGCAAAGTTTGATCGCCCAAGTACTGTATTATTAATATAGGCTACTGATCATAATCGAGACAATTTTTGTAGGCACTACGTTTATTGATGGTATTCAGACGAAAGTTATGTCAAAAATGTAACCAGAATCATAATAGGTACTAATAGGCCGATAATAGATATTAATAGACTAATAATAGGTATTATTAGGCCAATAATAGGTATTAATAAGCCAATAATAGATATTAATCACGAGGATAAATCAAGTTTTCATTAATTTCTAAATATTCCTGTTAGATGAGGTATAGCAATATTATCACTGTTATTTAGAGATTATGAGGAACAAATCGAAGGAGTTTCATAACTTTAAGCTACAATTTGTGGAGGGTACCATTTGTCATACAAAAAAAAATGTCTTCTTTATTATTACTGATACAAACTTATTCTTAGTGTATGCTATATATCATAAATTTATTATTCATCATCATCATCGTATCAGCCGAAGGACGTCCACTGCTGGACATAGGCCTCCCCCAAGGATCTCCACAACGACCGGTTCTGCGCTGCCCGCATCCAGCGGCTTCCCACAACCTTCACCAGGTTATCGGGCCACCAAGTGGGAGGCCTGCCTACACTACGTTTTCCGGTGCGTGGTCGCCACTCGAGAACTTTACTGCCCTAACGGCCATCTGTTCTACGAGCAATGTGCCCCGCCCACTGCCACTTAAGTTTAGCAATTCTGAGAACTATGTCGGTTAGTTTGGTTCTCCTACGGATCTCCAATCAGTCACAATGCTTGGCGTTCGTGGACTATGAGAAAGCCTTCGATTCGGTCGAAACTTGGGCTGTGTTACAGTCTCTCCAGAGGTGCCCAATTGACTATCGATATATCGAAGTGCTGAAGTGTTTGTATGAAAACGCCACCATGTCGGTTCGCCTCCAGGATCAAAACTCGGAACCTATCCAGCTGCAGCTAGGGGTGAGCCAGTGAGACGTTATATCTCCGAAACTGTTCACCGCCACCCTGGAAGATGTTTTTAAGCTTTTGGACTGGGGTGGACTGGGCATCAATATCAACGGCGAGTACATCACCCACCTTCGATTCGCTGATGATATCGTGGTCATGGCTGAGACTATGGACGACTTAGGCACAATGCTCGATGGCCTCAGTAGAGCCTCTCAACAAGTGGGTCTTAGAATGAACATAGACAAGACGAAAATTATGTCAAACGTCCGTGTCATACCTACTCCTCTGAAGGTTGGAGGCTCTACACTCGAAGTTGTTACCGACTATGTATACCTGGGACAAACAGTCCAGTTAGGTAGGTCCAACTTCGAGAAAGAGATCAATCGTCAAATCCGACGCGGCTGGGCAGCGTTCGGGAAGCTTCGCAATATCTTTACGTCCCAGATACCATAGTGTCTTAAGACCAAGGTCTACGACCAGTGTATGTTGCCAGTGATGACATAAAGAACTGAGACATGGTCGCTTACTATGGGCCTCATAAGAAGGCTCAAGGTCACCCAAAGGGCAATGGAGCGTGCTATGCTCGGAGTTTCTCTGCGTGATTGAATCAAATTTATTATTATCGTATTAAAAATAAGGATCAAATAATCAGATCATACGGAATATTCAAGTTTTATTCAAGCACGGTAATTATTAAGATTGGTTTGACTGGAAGTGGAATTATTTTCGACCGTTTCCGCGCTTAGCCGCCCATTCCTACAACTAAGTAGCAATTGCCAGAGGCTAAATTTGAAGGCTACTTGAAAAATTCTTAACATAGGCACAGTCTAAGAATCTATACAGTCATCTCCATGAGACGTTTAGACAGGGAAATCGTGCGGGGGGCCGAGGGGCGGGTACACCCCCCTGGTCCATACAAATAGTTTTTTCAGTCCAGAGGGAGAGTTCATTGTGGGTAAGGAGCACGAGCCCTAGTGGTAGTGCTTACTAGTGATGTCGGCTTTGACGCAACTATCAAAGGCATTGGACGTCTAGATAGGGCAATTGTGCGGAGGCCGAGGGGCGAGTATACCACTTCTGGTCCATACAAATAGTTTGTTTAGTCTAGCGAGAAATTTCACTGCGGATAAGGAGCACGAGCCTTAGTGGTAGTGGTTAGTAGTGGTGTCGGCTTTGACGCAATCATCACAGGCGTTGGACGACTGTATGGACTGTTGGTAAAATCGTCAGTGGCTCAAACGGTTACGACTCGTTCCTCTTAACCAGAGGTCCCGGGTTACAATCCGGACGACCAATGTACCAATGCGTTTTTCGAAACTTACGTACATATATTTACCGATTGTTTTAACGGTGAAGGAAAACATCGTGAGGAAACCTGCTCATCTGATTCCAGATAGGTATGAAGGTCGCGTTGCACAAGTCCGTAGGTGTAAATCTAAATGACACATGACCGCGGGTAATGCTAAGTGCAACACCAGGCAACTGCTGTCATCTATCCCTTTGACAGCACAGTTAATTGTGCCACATGATAAGAGAGATGGATTCTTAGACTGTGCCGTACGATCTCCACCAATCCTGACTTCCCATTAAAGCCGGGGTCCCTCAAGGATCCATACTCTTCTCAACATTTTACACTCTGTACACAAACGACATCCCCATCCCAAATCAGGGCAAATAGGGCTTTCCCTCTTTGCGAACGACACTGGCCTCTAAGTTAAGGGGCCGTTTCTATCACTACTAAATAGGCAAACTACAAAGCTAGGTAAATGGTTTAGGTAATGGAGAATCGAAGTGAACCCGAGCAAAAGCTCCGCAGTCCGCTTCGACTACCATCGCAGGATCCATTACCCCGAACAGTCGATCTGTATGATAGGCACCTCTGTCCCCTGGCAACCTACGTTTGGAGTGTCGCCTAATCTCTCCAAAATATTAAAATACGCTAGTGGACGCTTTGCGCTATAGCACACCCCGGACACTGCATACAAATGGTCGTGAAATGAAAAACAAATGACGGAGCATACAAAATCACGGCAAAATCCCATACGTTCGAGAACCAAACTGTAACCAATGGGAGACGAGGGGGTGAGGTCGCAATCTAGAGAGCGGCAGGGAGTGTCCATACTGTATGTTAGTACTAATATTTATACTTTGGCTATAGGTTGTCAATTGTATTGTCCTATTGGTGGAACATAAGATTACTTATTAGGTACTCATTTTTTATTATATTTTTACCCGACTGCGCCAAAAGTAGGGTTATGTTTTTCGAGTTTATGTATTTAATATGTTTATTTATTTATTTCTTTGGCACGCTCTTGGGGTCCGATATATTCGGAGATGTATGACATGATACAGATAAAAAAAGTATTGTGTAAATGACATATTTATATAACATTGTAGCAAGAAATAATAAGAAAAAATATTCACTTTTGGTTACATTTTTTAATATAATAAAAAATAAGTAATATAATCATAAGTTCAATCAAATCAGACAAACGCACCTACAATCAAAAGTGTAAAAAACATGTTAAAATAATTTAAAAAAAGGTTAATATTTTTGTCAACATACCCGACTCTGAAGCTTCTGTATCGGGAACCCTTCAAAGTAGAAAGTCTCGTTCCACCGGGGGTTGAGGGTGCGACGCTTGATCTTGGTCTCCAGCCGATGCTTCTTGTCTGGCAGTAGGGTCACCCTCACGTAGGGGTCAGAGGTACCACTCAGGTCCTTAGCTGGTAGCTCTTTACCCTGGAATATATAAAAGAGGTGATTAGTACACTTTTTTAAAGGAAATTTGCCGATTTATGTTCAACGATTACTCTTTTGTTTTTTATTCTGCAGCTTTGACGCGCCCTCCGACTCGCGTCTAAGCCAGCACGATAAAATAAAGAAGGGTCCATCATCGTATCAGCTCATATACATCCCCACCGAGGGGCTCAAGCCTACCCTGAATTAAGGCGATCGGGCCTAAGTCGACCACGCGGGCCCAGTACGGGTTGGTCGACTTCACACACAGGTGTGCAGGTTTCCTCGCGATGTTTTACTTCACCGTAAGAGCATCGGATAAACGTACATATAAAAATCGAATTTCGAAATCACAATGGTACGTGGCAGGAGGTAGCGGCCCTATCCGTTGCGCCACCGACGCTCGACAGGGTCTATAAAATGTACAAAAGTAACCACCAAAACTGACTGTAAGTTATTAATATGTTAATGATGCAGTAAATGTTGGATCCAATAGTTATATGGTGATGATTAAAAAGCAATGACAGAAGTTAAAAAAATAAAAAGTTAGAAAACATAATGAAAAAAAAAACAAATAATAAAAAAAGAAGATACTTAAAAACAGATCGAAAATTTAAAAAAAAGGATGACTTCGTCGCAAATATTTTTACATTTTGTATTTTATAATTTTTGGACTATATATTAGTGTAATGCAATAAATTGTTATTCACGAAATTGTCAAGTTCGATTTTTTTGCATTAAAGACAAAAATAAAGTACTCATTTTTCAAAATGCGGAAAAAAAACATTTTCATGGGTTTTAGAACCACATAGAGGACTTTTTGGCGGGAATTTGTAATGTCTAGTTTGTCGTTTTTCTTTTATTATCCAAAAAATTACATTTCGTGTTTTTGATGTATAATATTGATTGAAGTGTTTAATGTGTAGGATAATGAAATAAAAGTGTGTATGCTGTGTTTCTAGTTCCCACAAGAAGTCCGCCAAAGCTTCAGCAAAAGTGCTATCATTTTGCTGAAGTGTGTAGGATAAGTTAGTAATATAGTGCCATTGAAAATAATTACAATGATGCTGAAAAATACTGAAAACTGTAAAAGAAAAATTAATGAATACGTAAACAAATACTACTCAAAAAAAATGTATTGAAGACATGGCAGTATGGCCAATGAGCCTTAGACTGTCCTGAAAAAGGCAAAAAAAATAATTAGAACCACATTTTTTTTGCTATCAAGATAACTGAACTGATATGTTTCACACTCCAGAATTCCCCAGGGATTACATAAATGATTAAATACGTGCTTATCAGACGTTTATTGTAAAACTAAAATACCCTCATATCTTTAATATAAAATGATTATCCTACCTACATATAATTATGTAGATACATTACATGAACAATAAGTTTTTTTTATATTCGTGACATCTCTAGTGCTAGCACGGCTGCCTGGGTTGCACAATTACCTTCATTATTATGACCCTTATTTACTGTAGGGCTCTGTAACACGAAAACGTGTGAAGTGTAACACGTTCGTCCATAAACTATTTGTCTGTAATTTAGGGGCCTGTTCAGTAGAGATGCTTAGCACGCGCTTCAGGCGTGTTTTTTGCATACACTGCTGTTGTTGTATAAGAGCACTTGTAACATTTCACTTCTAAGCGAGTGATGCACAGCAAAATACTTTTGAAGTAAGACGTGGAAGTTGAAGTGGGACTTCTACTCGTCATTGCATAAATGTTTAGTTGGATAATACGTGGTTAGCTAAGTGACGTCATATCAATCCAATATGGCTGATTCCTAACGATTCACGATGATGGACCAGATATTTTTTTATGCACCCCCACGATATAGGAGGTATCGAATTAAAGGGTTTGCTGCGAAAAATACGAAGAATTAAAAAAAAAAGCTTGTACAAAGTTTTAGGTTTCTCGAAATAAGCTTACTGTACGGAGTCCAACTTTCTTAGGGATTAATTTTTTTTATTAATTAAAAGCGTCGGTGGCGTAATGGCGAGTGCTGCTACCTCCTGTCCGGGAGGTTGTGGTTCGAATCCTGCCACGTACAAATGTGTTTTCGAATTTCGATTTCATATGTACGTTTATCCGACGCTCTTACGGTAAAGGAAAAAACATGGCGAGGACGCCTGCAAAGTTCCGAAGTCGCGGGAATCCACTAGTATACATTAAATGTATCTAATGTATATGTCGCAGGAATACTATATGATTCGTTATTTTACATTTTACGTACGATCAGGCAAATTATATAATGGCTAGGGCGACGAGATTTTCTTCGCGAGGCTCTTTGACAGTTAAATCAATAAAACCTGACGAACCTAACATCGCTCGCTTCGCTAGATCATTTACAATCTGCCATACGACATTTTGACAATTTGCCTGGCTTGGCACTTTACAATCGGTGTACAGCATTTTACATTTTGCCTGACCGTTTAAATACGGATGAATTATACAATTTGCCTGACCGTATGTAAAATGACTAATCGTACAATTTGTCTGCCACATATACAAAACATTACTACGAAGCCAATTTTTTCAATGCCAACGTTAAAATTATTTAGACAAACAGCTATAATACACACATAATATACGTCTCATTGCAATATCGCAGAATCACGACAAGAGATGAAGATAAAATGTACAAATATTGACACAATGACTTCAACTTGCAGCCTTGACGCGCCCGGGTCGTTCTCGCGATTCGTTAAAATTTTGTTTTTTTTTACAAGTTAAAAATATTGTTTTTTTTGTTGAATTTTATTATAAAAAGATTTTCTTATACCCACGTGGAATGACGTAAAGAGAAAGGCACTTTCGTAGAGCTATTATTTAAGGTAATTTTTTAAGGAATGTAATGAAAGCGTAGATGGAAATGAAATAAGTTAGGATGGAAATGAGTGTGTTTGGATGATAATGATATTTACAAAGAATTTAATAAAATTTTGATGATTAAGGCGGGAAATGTAAAAAGGAAATGTGGATGACTGCTAAAAAAAATTAAAGACTTTCCTTGTTATGAAAATTTGTGTAATTAAAAAAATGAAAATAACACGTTACATAATGTGGAATACCTACTTAATTCAGTTTTCCATGAGTGCCATCTCAAAAAAATAAACTTCACATGCTACATTAACACTGATAATCATATTATTAGTAACAAAATCAAAACCATAAACCTTAACGAGGAACATAGATATAAAATAAATGCACTTTAAAAAATTAACAAAATTAGCTTAATTCTCAAAAAATAAAAGGAAACCACTCGTTTAAAAACAATCTTCATAATGTAACAAAAAACTAAACTAATTATTTTTTCATGCATGGGCTACAAACTCACCCATTTAAACACTTAAAAGTACACCTTAAAAGGTCCTAATTTATTAGTTGTCATCCTTTCAAACACAGCTTCTACTCCTGATACTGAACAACTTTCCCTAAGGAACCCAATAACCCATTGTAAAAATCGCAAAAAATCTAAATAAAATTTTTGGACTTTTCATACTTAGTTGGCCGATCAGCTGATCGACTTAGTTATGGGAAAGCCTAATTTTTGCGATTTACCTATGTGTTCATGGGGAAAGTTGTTCAGTATCAAGAGTACAAGCTGTGTTTGAAAGTATGAAAGCTTGTAAACTAGGACCTTATATACCATAAACCTATATCTTATTATTCATGAGATCTTAATAATCATTTTTCGATGTGGATACGTAGAAACATAAATGCTAGCATATTACTTAAAATTAAGATTTGGTAAGACTTTGAACATGAGTTGTCCTCTTCTGTTTTCTTCTGGTATTTTGAGGCGTTGTATTATTTGACATTCAGGCACTAAATCGTTATCGGGAATTGTTGGCCAAACGAATTTCATTTCTTTTCTGTTACATCTCTTCAGAAAGCCTACGTTGTATTCATGTGACTCCTCATCTTTGCTTATTATTTTACCAATATAATAATGGATCTTATCCTTTATTTTATACTGTACAATAATCCAATTGTCCAAGTTATATTTAAATGCGATATCTATGTTTTCTTTGTCTTGGTCAATATCCATGAATGTTGGTGTATCATGTTCCTGTTCACTTTTGTCATGATGATTAAGGTTATTGTCAATATCCTTGCATATGGAAAAACTTGGTCCCATTGCGATCCCGTGGTCAGATACAGGTATCTTGTTTGATATAGGAGGCCGAAGGAGTTCTTGAAATTCTTGACGCTGTGTGTCAAATCTCCTTTGCACATTGTTCTGGGTATTAACATGTTCATAATCAAATGGAACATTTGATAATAAAGAACTTGAACCCATTGCGATTCCGTAGTCAATTACAGGCGTGTTAGTTGATAAAGGAGACTGGAACAACTCTTGAAATTGCTGATGCTGTGTGTCATATATTCTTTGCACATTGTTCTGGATATTTACACGCGCATAATCAAATGGAACATTTGATAGTAAAAAATTTCGATCCACTGAGACTCCGTTGTCAGTTACAGGCGTGTTAGTTGTTACAGGAGACTGGAACAATTCTTGAAATTGCTGATGCCGTGTGTCAAATTTCCTTTGCATATTGTTCTGAGTATTAAGACGTGCATAATCAAATGGAACATTTGATAGTATTTCTAGCTTTTTTCTTTTTTCAGAAGGTGCCTTATGCTCCTGCTCCCCGTGGTTTACCTGGCCGTGATCTGATTTATCAACGTAACGTTGATCAAGTTTCTTATTAAAAGACGACCAATAACTTTGCTCTCTCAGAGCTATTGTAACCCCGATCTGAGAATTAGGAATGTTGTTTGATGTAGTACGCTGGAGGAATTTTTGAAATTCCTGTTGCTGTGTATCGAATCCCTGAATCATACTTTGCTGGGTAGCAGTACTTACGCAGTCAATTGGAATTGCATCTGATAGTGCTTTACTATCAGTAATATTTTCTTTCTTCTCAGCAGATTGTAAAAGAGCTGTTTCGTTTAAAAACATCGTACCGTCGAATTCGTTCAAAATTACATTCTCGTCAATATTGTTAAAAATTGTGGGAGAATCTATTTGGAGGGTAGATTTATTTTCGAAACTAATATCCACATCAAGATCTTCGTACATATTTGATTGACAAGTTGCTATTTCATCTATGCCAACACTCAACACTCCAAGATGCTTTCCATGTTCACATGGCAGGTAGCTGTTTTGGCAACTGAAACAGCTCAGGCTTCTCAGAGCAACGCTGTATGGCAATGACGAAGACCATATTGCTTGGTGAACTTTAGTAGTTCCCTTGAAACCGGGAAGGTTTTTGGGAAACTTTTCACGGCTTATTTCTTCATCAGGAATTACAATCAATTCTATATTTTTGATGTACTTACGGAGCACTTCCTGAAAATCTTCGAAGGTGCCAACATCACTGCCGAATTTTACACGGTCGTCAGCAGTCCTTTTTACAACAGCGCCGATTCCATCCGGGGCTCCCTTTCCGTGCCCTGCTTCCTGGTAATTCCATGTAACAGTATCCAGTGTTGGAATTTGGTGCCTTAACTTTGCTATCATATAGAATATGAATCGGTTTCGATATTGACTTGAAGGAGAGTCGGACAAAAAATGAATTTTGGAGAGTGAAGGTACCAACTGGTTGACTACATTCAATATGGGTTTTATATGAGACCATATGGCAGAAGCGTCGTGGTTTAGGCATTCGCTCATAGTGCACAGTGATTTATTTGTCAATAGACCAGTTATGTTGTCCACGTAGTAAATTTCTACAGTGTGCAGGGAAATTTGTCCCCTGCTCCCACCAAAATGGAAAGACTGCACTTCTTCATTGAATTTAAGACAATAGTTCTCACTGAAATCTACATGAATGAGAACTTCAGTGTTTGTCAGATTTCGCTTTAAGGCTTTAATAGCAGAGGTTTGCACAACAATGTTCCGCGTATGTTTGAACAACACGTCTAATGTGTTCTCTAACTTTAGAATTACGTTTCGAGGCTCATCCTCAAACGTCTTCTTGGTCGTAATCTTCGCCTCTTGTTGTTTTCCATTTTTTCCCACGTAATTTTTTTTTCCCAATACCCACTCCTTGTATTTAATACTCATGGTGTTGTCAAACTCTTTGTAATTTAAGCTTTTCTGCTTGCAGTCATCGCATGTTCTGTTAAGACAATTTTCGTTTCTAGAGTCGCAACAAAGGCTATCCAATATTTCCGATACCGTTCCTTCGGTTGTTATTTTAGCTGCCTTTAAAGACTTCAAGAGCAATTCAGCATTGCAGTGCAATTTGCATAGGCAAGTTTCTCGTTTTCCGTCGGGAAACTCTACCCAATCTGGTCGATACTTACAAAATGTAGCGTAACTAATATTGCGTTGTTCTTTACAATATTTGATATGCATATTTTTTAGATTGTCGGTAAGGAACCTTTTTTGCCTTTTCTCTCGTTTGTTGAAATCTTTTTTTCCTGGAGCTACACTGCTATTAAGGTCATCGTCAAAAAATGTCTGAACCTTCTGTTTTTGTTCATCTGCCTTTTCTTTTCTTACATTAGATATTTTTTTCCTAACAGTAAACGGAACTTTGGATTTTATTTTATATTTTATCAGCCTTGATTCGTTATTTGCTAGTATTTCCTGCACAAAAGACCTTTTCTCAGTCTTCTTCAAAGTCTGGTATTGTTTTGTTAATCCCCGAGAGAGAGTTTCCTCGAACAACAACTTTTTTTTTATTTCTTGAACTTTGTTTTTTGGAATCTCCCTTACTAAGTGGTTAACTTTCTTTTCCAGTGTATCTTCTAATGGCTCTCTGACTTCTTCTTGTTGAAACTTTTTTACCTGTTTCTTTAAAATGTTATTTTCTTTTTTTAATTTTTCCATTTCGCTTTTTAAGTTTTTTATTACTTTTTCAAACCTGTAACGTAATCTTCTTGCTGGAACAGACTTAACTTTCGCTTCCATTAGACTCGGCTGATTCTCATTTCCTAAAGGATCAATATTCGGATCTCTTGGAACTGGTTCTTCGTTATTGTCACTGTCAGGTGGCGAGTTATCTATTAAAATTCTTTGTATCTTTTTCTGTTCTTCTTTTTTTTTCAAATATTTACGACTATTTTTGCGCCATCTTCGTCTCTGTTCTCTCTGATCCCTTGGTCGCATTTCTTTAATACTCTGAATCTTCTTTTGTTGTTTTTTCAAAAGATATCTCTTTCTTTCCTTTTCTTTCTGCATGCTGTATAACTCAGGATTATTTTTTAACTCCATATATTTTTGTTTTTTCCGCAGTCTATCGTTTGCTAATTTCTCTTCCTTCGATAGCTTTTTTTTCGTCCTTGCCATTGTAGTAAACTGATCTGTAGAGTAGAAAAACCTAGTGAAGTTATATTACGTATAGACAAATAAAAAGTCAAAATGACGTAGGATTACAATTATTTATCTATTACGGTTCATGAAATACAGCCCGCTGACAGACAGACGGACAGACAGACAGCGGAGGCCTGGTGATAGGGTTCCGTTGATGGTCACCTAAAAAATATAGCCAAATCGGTCCAGTTGTTCTCTAATGATGCGCTTACAAACGAACAACATTTCATTTTTATTTATAGTATAGATTCCTATAAAACTTGTCTTAAGTTTGATTTACCCTCAGTATAATCACAAAAAATCATTACCTTCTAAATAAGCTCATTACCATCCGCCAAAAATTTGGAGGGAATGGAAGGTAATGCAACGGAGAGGAATGAAATAATGACAGTTTGGCTCGATCTACTCAGATACCATATGTTTTTTTTAAATCTTGGAACTAAACCAAGAAAAGGCCTACAATATCAGTATACTTAGGTATTATACAGAAAATTTAACATTACTACTTACTGCAAAAACCGCAGGAAAGTAATGACGAAAAACGATGACAAACTTGCCTTTCGTGTCGGTTATTTTCGAATATTTTTAATAACGAACGCACGTCTTCCCTTTACTAGAGTTGAAGGCACACTGAAGGAGCGCGGGAAGGGCAGGGATTAGTACCCACCATCGTGCAGAGACGGACTTAGATCGAATTTCAATTTCCGTATTGGTAGAAGGAAATGAAAGTTTTCGCTTCACAAAAACTTAAATCCCATTATTTTGATGTTCCCACCACTTAAAAAGGAGTCAGCTTAGAGAAAATAATCGTTATAAGTTACTCTAGTAGGTTATTATATAAAATTAGGATGTTTTCTTTCTAGAAGTTTAGTAAAAACATCAGTTAATATGTCAGTTGGTAGTTTGGACGAGGAGGGAAATGAAATTTGGCATCAATTTTATTATTAATTCGGTTTAATAAAGTACGTAGACCTAAGCCTTTTGGTAGCCCCTTAGTACATTTCTGAGTACGTCCTTTTTCAATTAAGACATTTTTTTTTATTTACTTTTTCATACCGATGTTTGGCCTGGAATGGTGATTTTAACAACTCGCGAGAACGACCCGCCCCCCAATCGCATCCTAG
Source organism: Coleophora flavipennella (assembly GCA_947284805.1). NCBI lineage: Eukaryota > Metazoa > Arthropoda > Insecta > Lepidoptera > Coleophoridae > Coleophora > Coleophora flavipennella. Next base: position 6,637,812 of record OX369253.1, read on the forward strand.
CCACCACAAATAAAATTAGGACTTGGGGGACAAGGGGAGGGTTCAAATAAAATTAGGACTTGGGGGGGGGCAAGGGGAGGAAAAAATAAATAATATGTTTGTTACCATGAAACACTCAAGTGCAAATACATCATAAAAAAAATAAAAAAGGCTATTGTGTTACGACGAAGTTGAAAACGAAGACAATCAATATTCAAGAATTTGAAGAACGTGAAAATAAAAAAATAATCATAGTACTAGTTCGTACGAGTTATGTTAGATGGCGCTACTTTTTGCTTGTATCAAGAAAATCTATGTAAAATATGGAGACGGGCGGATCCTTCTGTTCAAATCTGTGGTCTCTGGTTATAAAAATGTTTAGGGACAAATCACACACGGTTATCTGACTCCAAACGCCTATGAGGCCCCCCTCATTGGAGACCTAAAATACAGGAAACTTTATTTTTCTAGTTTAGGCTTCAGTGTCTAACACACTAATATTTATTTCATCATCATCATCATCATCATTTTAGATCAATCAATCAATTTGTTTATTTTCTCGCCAAAAACTTGTCTCACATACTTTATACATTTTTCTTAATTAAAAGGAAAACATAGTTTGTGATTAAAGCCTAAACTAGGAAAATAAAGTTTCCTGTATTTTAGGTGTCCAATGAGGGGGGGCCTCATCGGCGTTGTATTCAATAGTCGTAAAAATAAACTTCTCCTAGGTTCATGATCATCATCAGCCGAAAGACGTCCACTGCTAGACAAAGGCTTCCTTGAAAGATTCCCATAATAAACAGTCCAGCATTCCCCGCGTCCAGTGGCTTCCCGCGACCTTCACCAGTTCAATCGCCGTCAATTCTACGAACGTCAATGCAACTCACCTGGATAATCCTTAGTATCAGAGTGGTGTTCTGGAAGTCGTACTCCAAGGAGAAGTGTATCTGGCCGACGTTCTCCGAAGGCTCCGAGTTGTCAATGTACATGTCCACCAAAGAGATTGACCGGTTCTGGAGAAACGCCATCTGTTAGCCCAAATGCAAGCACTTTAACGTGTCGCCATGGAAATACTAAAAAGTTTCTATATCTATGCTATAGAATGGACTAAGTCTAGCTCGCTCACTCAAGTGGTTTCGAAACATCACTCGAAATCCACGGGAATCTGTTTAAAAATAAAAATCTCGTTGTGTTAACAAATATGGCGGAATTGGTAACCCGGACACTGCATACAAAGGTCCTGAAATAACTAACTAAGAAACAAATGACGGAACAAACAAAATCACGATGAAATCCGATACGTTCGAGAACCAAACGATAACCCATCTGTATCAATCTGGGTGGCGAGGGGTGAGGTCTGAAACTACAGAGCGGCAGGGAGTGTCCATACTGTATGTTAGTACTAATATTAAGCTATTGCATAGCTTTTATCACGGGCTTTGAGCGCGGCAACCGAATTAAGACATTCCGTAACGAAAATGAAACCTAACGCTAAAACTAAACACTAAAATAAAAACTAAACGCTCAGCCGAATTCCAAAAAAACTAACAGTGCCATCTATTATCGATTTGCGGCACTAAAAGGACTTAGTCAATTTTACTGGTGTAACTTTCTTAGTGTTAATTTATTACATAAACATCCCGCGCCCCAAGGACTATATGGTACTGGTAAATACTGCATAAATAAAAAATAATTATCATTGCATAAGTTGATTATGCAATAGCTTTATCGCGGCAGTCCCCGAGTGCTACATGTTATTTATATTTGGTTTCGAATTCGGCCAAAAATAAGCCGAACCTTCGGCCGCGCCGAAACTCAGTGTTCGTGAATTGTTGCACTTCGTTCGTGTAAAACTGTGCCTAAACATTAGGCCATGGGTTATTCTAACTAGCAATAATGGTATCCATAAAAAAAGACATGTTTTTTCATTGGTGGTGCTAGTTAGCATAACTTGTCGTCCTTGTTTAGGAGCCCACTTTTAGTTTTATCGCAAATTATCACAAAGTTAATTTTTGAGAGTTTACTTACACATTACAAGTACCATGATTGTCATTGTGTTCATTTAAAAGTAAAAAAGCAAAGTATATTTCCTTCATACTTTAATTATTGTTTTTTACGTAATTTAGCACGTAAGTATTGACTAAATTGCATGAAAAATACCCTAGATTTTAGCATACAAAACAAAATTTTAATATGGTCGTAACAAGTTTCGGTTTCGGCCGAAACTGAGACCAAGACCGAAGGTTCGGTTTCGGTTTCGGCCGAAACTGAGACCAAGGCCAAAGGTTCGGTTTCGTTTTGGGCTGCAAATTATGTTTTGGTCGGACACTAATAATAAGGAATATCCACTTAAATAATTTACGATTAGATCCCGGACGCAACTTGCTGTTTTTTTTATGAGTTTTTTTTTAAATTTACCACCTTAAAGTTTACTTACCTTTTTAGACTGCCATTTTTTAAATTTTCGGAGAACTTATTAAAAAAAAAAAACTCTCGTAAAGAGTCATCATTAGCCTAAAATAATGATGGTAGATTCCCCTGGAGAAATATAAGTTGTTAATTTTCCTGATTTAAATTACTCCCTGAGCGATTGTTAATGCTACATCTACTGATACAATAAAACCGAAATATTGCAGGAGTTAGAAACAAAGTAAAAGTACCTATCTTCAACAGAATTTTTGCTTCGAAACCACTTAATTGATATAAAACTCACACACACACGCAAACACGTGAGCTTAGCTAGACAATAGTATTTAAAAATTAAGTTATACGCTAAAATCACTTTTGACACGCTTTTTGTGTTTATAAATCCATTTAAAAAAAAATCACAACACAATTGTGACGTGACGTAACAAAATTAGTGTAGACCCGTTAACTGGGGCTCGTTTACATCATATTGAACAACTTTTACCAAGAAAGTCATGGCCAATTCTCAAAAAAAATGTTGGGGGCCCCCTACAAAAATGCACAAAATTTGTCAATCAGCTGATGGATTCGTATGAAGAGGTTTTTCTTTGCGAATTGACTTAGGGTCTCTTGAAATAAATTGTGCAGTATGATATTTATTCTTCTATTCAGAAGTCCAAATTAGCGGTTCCCACACCAATATTGTTTCATTCTGGACTATACAGGGTGTAACACAAAGGTGCAGTGATACTTTAAGCAGGGCTTGTACTCATCGAACTGAACAACTTTTGTTCAACAATTTTTTTTCATACAAAACCTGCCATTCAGCTGACTGAGATGCATAAAAAATACAAGTGCGCTTTAGACCACACGACTGAAGTAAAACTTCTTTAGCTCCATCTATATGTATGGAAGTAAATACTTAGTCTTCAGAAAATAATCAAATCTTTTTTGTCATATGGAGGTATAAACAGTTTATAAAAAGAGTTTTATTATCCTCTGAAAATGATCAAATCTTTTTTATCTTATATTATGTTTGTTTTGATAGTTTTGACAACCGATATTGTGGCCTTGGCAACCGATACTTTTGGTAAAAATAAATAGTCTCTCTCTTTTTATCTTCAATAATTTATATATCCCTCTTAACTTCCGTTCGCCTCGCCCGATCATACTTCCGTAACGCTCTCGTCACGCATCCACCAGCTTACTCCCCAAGTCAAGCGTCCGTAAAGAAATTTTACTTAAAAAAAAAGAGATTTCAGCAAACTTGTAGAACAAAAGTTGTTCAGCTTGATCAGTATAAACCTACCTTAATGTTACATCCTGTATATAACATATTTTAGATCTAAGAGGGTAAAAGTGATTTTAGAAGTAACTTGATTACCAATAAGTCTAGTAAATTATTGCCAGTTAAATTTTATAATCATTTAAAAGTATTTGTTTGAATAAAATAAAATTGTGTTTTATTGGTATTTCTAAACTAAAGTGGCTACAGCTTTTCTACATCTAGTAAACCTTTTTCGTTGTAGAATCATCGCCTTTTTGTAAAAAAAAAAAATTTAAAAAAATAACTTTTAATTATGCATTTATTTTAATCTTATTTAATATAAAGTGAAAAATGAAACTAGCCCAGTTTTATGAAGGCGTTAAAATAAAAAAGTGGCTGTTGCGATCTAAATCTAATTCAAATAAAAAAAAAACTATATCTATTGAGTGAATTTGTGCAAAATCAATATTTAATGTACAAAATCATTTTTATCTGAAAGGCTTTACAGCGATTTATTTTTAAATTTCAAGCGTTTTATGTAAAATTATTAAAATAAATATGTAATGTTTTAAAAGTTTTCTTCTTAATGATTGGATCAGTGAAGCAAAGTGAAAAAATCTGTAAAGCATTTTTATCTGCAAGTAAAAACTATTTCTTTCATATACAACCTCCTCTACCTACCACATTTGAAGGAGATAGCATGGAAAGAGAATCCATCATTTAAAAAATATCACATATAATAAGTACAGCCTGTAGATTTTAAAACTACACAGATAAAATAAAAGTTTGTAGAAATGTCTAAAAATCTAAAACTAATAAGACAATTTTTACTGTAAACACTTAATTTTAGGATTATTTTCCACGATCACAATTTTTTTATGTACACTACCGCTCTAAAGTTTGTACACGATTATTCTAGATTATGTGTGAAGTGTTTAACACCATTGAAAACATTTTAGTAAACGATTGTACCCCTTTGTTTATTGTTCGTGGTCATCCAATAACTTTTCTACCAAGTACAGTGAGACACACAATTCAATGAACTTTATAGTTAGGTAGGTGGTGGGTATTTTTTAATGCGATAAATGTATCTATGGACAAATGGACAGATAATTCGCAATTCCAAAATGAGTACACCAAACTTAAGAAGTAACTAGTATCTCATCTGGGACCAAACTACAATTTTCAAGTACATACAGGGTTATACACAGATGAGACACTAGTTACTTCGTAACAGATACTGCGCTTTCTTATAAAACGTAAATACCTACGCATTAATTCACCTGTTCCTTCCCACTGTCAGAAAATACACGGAAACATGGGTATAAAGGCGCTCGACTTAGCGGTTATAACTGCGTACACGGGCGGCGCGCGAATTGCGGCGGCGACTGTACGGCGTTCTAGCGCTGACGAGCAGAGCCAGCGCCAATGTGTAGGCACCTACTTATCTCGTCTGCTTGACCGAGTGACGGGGTTCTGGTTTTTACCCTACAACGCCTGAAAGAGTGTTAGGTTTTTTTGTATGTATGTATGTTTATTTTATTTCTTTGGCACGCTCGCTCTGTAGCCTAAACGACTTGATAGATTTTGGAGTGCGACGACGTGTTGTTAGATTCGTCTTGATCTCGTGAGCGACATAGGATAAATTTTTACCCGACTGGCCTTAAAAAGATCCTGATATTATGTTTTTATGTAGTCGGTTCTGAACTTTTGATAACCTACTAAAGTTATGATTAAATAGGGATAAGGTATATTTGACAGCCGATGGCGGCCATATTATATTGTCGATGGCACGAATTTTTGACAGATGGGTAATTAATTATTTGGCGTTTATCAAAATGAGTCGCTATACGGTTGCATAGCGCGCTTTGAAATGATTAAAGTATTTACCGAAGTGTCATACCGCCAGAAAAACAGTCAATTTATTGAAAGAGAAATTAACCGGTTCCTGATCTTACGGTTTGGGTACAATACATGGCCTCCAAGATCATGTGTATTGACGTCCCTTGATTATTTCTTGTGGGGTTATGTGAAATCATTTCAAACATAATTCCAAAGAGTAAGCCTTCTAAAAAATCACACTACTATACGAAGCCGTGATGTTCGTATAAATGATTGGTATTTCATACATAATTCCGAAGAGTAAGCCTTCAAAACAATCACGCTACCATACGAAGCCGAGGTGTTCGTATAAATGATTCGTATTTCATTAATAATTCCAAAGAGTAAGCCTTCAAAACTATATGTAATTTTATGACTATCAAAAAATGAAATTCGCACCTATTTTGAATCTTGAATTAATTTAAACATACCTGGTCCCTATTGAAAAACCATTTAGAAAGAGAATAGTTTTCAAAATTACATCGGGTTCAGTACACCCAAAGCGCGACCAATGGGACCCTATTAATTTGCCTCCGCTCTCCGTCCGTCTGTCCGTCAGCGGGCTGTATTTAATGAAAAGTATTAGGTTAAAATTTTAAATTTTTTACAGAGTGTATTTCTGTTGCTGCTATAACAAAAAAAAATCATCATCACATCAGCCGAAGGACGTCCAGTCCACTACTGGACATAGGGCTCCCCCAAGGATTTCCACGATGACCAGTTGTGCTCTACCCGCATCGTCCGCACCCGCAGGTCATCGGTCGGTACGGTACGTTTTCCGGTGCGCGGTCGCCACTGGAGAACTTTATTGCCCCATCCGTTCTACGAGCTATGTGCCCCGCCCACTGCCACTTAAGTAAAATTTTACGTAAAATAATAATATTCATAATACTTAAAAAAGTTAAGTTACATACAAGACTTTTGTTTGTTTTGTATGTATGTTTTAACAGTGTGTGTGTTTCTATTGCCAATAGGTATAACAACATTTTTTTTTATTCACAATTGGTAAGCGCTTGGCATCATCTCATCTGATGGTAAGTGATGATGATGCCGCAGATGAAAGCGGGCTTACCAAGATTCCCCAACGCAATGGGGATCTTATCTTCAAGCCGGAACACATCAATGCTGTTAACACTAATGTTTGGCGTCAAGACTTAGATAAGATGGTGGTAGCTAGCCAGGCGGGCTATGAAAATGCCCTACCACCAACCAAACCGAGTCTTACAAAGTTCTACAGGAAACGTGTTTTTGAAGTGAAAACTTCTTTTGGCGCGTTGGGCATTTTAGTAATCTGTGGTATTATGGAGATGGGAAAAACCACAGAATAGAAGAGCGGCAATGTAATTTTCTTATCTGTGGGAAAAACCATTGAACTCGCGACACTGTATTCTATCGTAACCGACAGCGTACCAGGAATAATCGGTGGATCAAAACTTATAAAAAATGTTTGAGATGGGAAAAAACCATTGAACTCGCGACTCTGTAATGTAACGTAACCGACAGCGTACCAGGAACACTCGGTGGGTCAAAACTTATAAAAAAATGTTTGAGATGGGAAAAAACCATTGAACTCGCGACACTGTAATGTAACGTAACCGACAGCGTACCAGGAACACTCGGTGGGTCAAAAGTTTGTCAACCTAGTCGTTCGTTAGGAACACTCGGAGGGTCAAAACTTATAAAACTGTAAAAAGTTTTCACTTCTGTCGGCACTGCCGGATCTTATCTTCATGCCGGAACACATCAATGCTGTCAACATTTGGCGGTAAGACTTAGATAAGATGGTGGTAGCTAGCCAGTCGGGCTTAGAAAATGCCCTACCACCAATTAAACTATGTCTTACAAGTTAGACCCCGCCGGGAATCGAACCCATGACCTCCAAGTGTGAAGCGAACGGACTAACCATTACGCCACGGAGACTGTTAAAAACACACAAAGTGTGGCACAGTTAACCGTGCTATCCAAGGGCGGTGGCCTGGTGTTGCACTTAGAATCACCCGCGGTCGCGTGTAGGACATTTAGATTCACACCTACGGACGTGTGCAACGCGACCTTCATACACAACGTTGATAGCTACGTTTAATTTACGAAACACTTCTATTAATTACAGTAAGTAGTTATTTCTTATCACTACAGTTCAAATAACAACTCTTAATTACCAGCGACACACTTTTAATTTTATTTTACCACAACAATGTCATTAATTAATGATGGTCCACGCTAAGTGTAGAGTTCCGCAGTACATAATATCTAGAAAACTTTTTATGTCATCAAAACATCAGACCAACAACATCAAACAGTCTCGTGACCCTCCCGTGAAAATTTATGAAATATAAGGTGAAGTCAAGTCATGCAGTATATGTACTTTTTTTAATCAATATTCAGCTAATTTTAACATTGTTTTCTTTTAAACATATTATGTTAATATTAATACTGAAATATATGATCCATGTATAATTTTTTTCTGACTTGGCAATCATGAAATGTAAGGAAGTTCTATTCAACCATCAAGTAAAAAAACTAGAAAATACGAGTATGTAGCAGCAGTTAAACTCTGCCATGTTTAGAGCTATCTATCCCGCAAACCGAGATAAATCTCGTAGCCGTAAACCCCATACATTGTCCACCCTAGAATCAGAACTGAAAAAAAAATCAACCTAACAAAAAGAAATGAGATCCAATTAAAATATTTTTTTATCTAAAAATTTGCAGTCTCGTGACTTTCCCGTAAAAACATTATGAGATCTAAGATGAAGCCAAGTCTTGCTGTGCCTACTTTTTTTGGTGACGAAATATCGAAACTTCCATACCAATTCTAACATTGAGACATATTATATCTTAGCTATTTTGTGCTAAATTTTATGCCCTTCGGTTAAAAAAAAACCGACTAAGTGCGAGTCAGAACCGGACACATAGGGTTAGATAAAGCTGGTTTCATGTTTTAAAAACCATCATACTAGATGGAGCTAGTTTCTTTTCATTTAAAAAAATCACGTTTTTTGTATGGAGATTATTATTATTTTTTCTAATTTTTAGTATTTTTTGTTATAGCGGCAATATAAATACATCATCTGTGAAAATTTCAGCTGTCTAGCTATCACGGTTCAGACGGATGGAGAGCGAAGTCTTAGTAATAGGGTCCCGTTTTTACCTTTTGGGTACGAAACCCTAAAAATGTAAAAGTTATGACACTGTGACAGTCAGACAGAACAGACGGATAGACAGATCGGTTTTCTAAGGATTTCTCGTGGATGCTACGGAACCTTAAATAGTATGTGTATAAATATCATCCAGATATGTATTGTATTCCATTGAGTTAATTGTTCCAAAGGTGATACTTTACTGAGTGCTAATTGAGAACAGAAATCTTCACAAAAAATCAGGAAATAAGAAAAGGTGAATCAAAGGCATATGTTTAAAATCAAATTAAAGAATATTATGAAATTTACAGTAAGCATGAAAATTGTAAATGTTCTTCTGGTTTTTATTCGTAAGTATTTTTAACCCAGACACATTACAGAGTGGTGTTATAAGTTTAAAGAGTGTCTGTCTGTGGCGTCGTAGCTCCCGAACGGATGAACCGTTTTTATTTTTATTGAAAGTTGATTTGATTGAGTGTCATTAGCTAGGATTAAAGAACATTTTTTTAAAGTCACAATTGATAAGCCCTTGTTGTCATCATCTCACCTGATTGTAAGTGACGATGATGCCGAAGATGGAAGCGGGCTTATCAACAGTCCCCAACGAAATGGAGATCTGGCTAACTTATCTTCAAGCCGGAACACATCAATGCTGTTAACAATGATGTTTGCCGGCAAGACTTAGATAATATGGTGGTAGCTAGCCAGGCAGGCTATGAAAATGCCCTACCACCATTCAAACCCAGTCTTACAAAGTTGACCCCGCCTGGAATGAAACCCGCGACCTCCTGGTGTGAAGCGAATGGATTAACCATTACTCCACGGAGGCGGTTAATGTGTTCAGCCGTTTGAAGGTAATTAGCTTTTTTCTAGTTGATAAGGGATATGGGCAACTACCACAGGTCTTATTAATTCCAAATTTGGTATCCTGTTACTTCAATGATTTTGCAAGAACATGGTAAGCTTGGCCTGATGCTGCAGCATCACCTGGAATCTTCAGGATTCCCAACTCCTTACCAACTTGCAGTAGAAGTAACGTAAACTACATTAATTTATTTCCTTAGTTTTAGCCAGACTTCGTAATACTAAAGCAAACCATATATCCACCTTTACTGATTACGAAGAAATACCTGGGCATTTTCCTTATCCTTATCACGCATCGAGCAGTAGCTGGAAAACAACATGGCCTGACGAGGATGCCCCCAAACACGCCAAACCAACAGAGCCACCGCTTGTAGATAACTTGTTAGATGCATTTTTTTTTTAATATGTATGGTAAATAGTGATTTTTTAAAATTATAATGTAATAAAATAAGATGATATTATTTTTAAAATGGTTTGAAAAAAGTGTTTGACTTTTCTTCTACTGCTGTTGTTAAATATGACCCAAACAAAACATAAATGTAAAATAGAGCCATGTTCGATATGCAAAAACTCAGCGATCTAAATGGGTAGGTACCAAGTTCTATAGAAATATTTATTTTAGACTTCTTGAAATAATAGATAATGTACAACGGTTTTCAATTGCTTAAAAAAATATTATGTTATGTGCTACTACATGGTGTAACCTACCTCGATGCTAAATTTCAAGTTTGTTATTTACCTGAAAGTGGTCTGTATATTTTGCTGAGCAGTGGTGATAAGGAACCCTTAGTGCGCTAGCACTACTCACAATTGGTCGTTTTTCAAATTTTCCCTTTGTATACGTTCAGTAACCTACCTCAATGCCAAATTTAAAGTGTATAAGTTACCTTGAAGTGGTCTATATATTTTTTAGAGTAATGTTCATACGGAGTCCTCAGAGCGCGTGTACGACTCACACTTGGCTTTTTTTAGAATTTTTACTTCGTCTGCGTCCAATGACTTACGCCAAAGACAAATTTCAAGTTTCTAAGTTACTTGGAAGTGGTCTATGATTTTGATACGTTAGTCAGTTAGTGAGTCATAAAAAACCGACTTCAAACAGGAAACTAAGGTTCCCCTCGATTTCTCTGCGATGCCATCATCAGATCCTGGTTTCCTAATCATGGGTAGGTACCACTTTTGGGATATCTCCTTTCCAACAAAAAAATAATCATCAAAATCGGTTCTTAAACGATGAAGTTATCCGCAAATACACATAAAATTTTTTTTTATAGTCGAATTGAGAAACCTCCTCCTTTTTTGAAATCGGTTAAAAATAGTGATTTTCAGACGTCTATATCTCAGAAATGGTAAAAGATATATTTATCAAAATTGGGATTCTAGGTAATCGAAGGGGTCTCACTAGACACAAAAAATCGCAAGTGTGTAAGTCAAACAAATTTTAAGTTACAGGTAGGTCGAAAGTGGCCCGAAATGGTTCGTGTAATATAATCCACGGTCGGCGTTGCCTTTTTCTTTTCGAACTTGGCGGACACACTGCCGTGGGTCTATATAAAGGAATTGGAACATTTCTGTGTAGTGACAATATATTTTATGTAAATTCATTTTTTTCAAAAATCTTTTGGCGCGAGATTAAACCAAATTTTTTTAATAGGGAATTTACGAGTGAAAACAAACCGAAAAGATACTAAGACATTTTTTCCTAAAGCGTCACGTTGTGAGATATATTGAGTTAAAGATTGTCAAAATACTAATTTCCTCTCAGTCTCTATCTCTCAAAATATCTCAGCAACATGACACTTTATACGCTCTCTAAAGCGTCACGTCGCTAAGATATACGCTGTATAAAGCGTCACGTTGCTGAAATATATGCTGTATAAAGCGCCACGTTGCTGAGATATACGCTGTATAAAGCGTCACGTTTCTGAGATATACGCTGTATAAAGCGTAACGTTGCTGAGATATACGCTGTATAAAGTTTCACGTTGCTGAGATATTTTGAAAGATAGAGACTGAGAGTAAATTAGTATTTTGACAACCTTTAACTCCAACTATACACTAAATAGATATACGTTCTATAAAGCGTCACGTTGCTGAGATATACACTGTATAAAGCGTCATGTTGCTGAGATAGACGATGTACAAAGCGTCACGCTGCTGAGATATATGCTGTATAAAAAGTCACGTTGCTGAGATATTTTAAGAGATAGAGACTGAGAGGAAATTATTATTTTGTGAACCTTTAACTCTAAATATCTCAGCAACGTGACGCGTTAGGCCAAAATGCCTTAGTGTCTTTTCGGTTTGCATTTGCTCGTAATTTTAATTTTAATTTTCTCTCAGTCTCTATCTCTCAAAATATCTCAGCAACGTGACGCTCCATACATTAAGCTAAGTGTGAATTTTTGTTCATTAGGCTTTTATCTTTCGAAATAAATGACGACCGTTTACTATGCCACAAAAGTTCGAACCCCATCATAATTGTACAAAATAATTAGATATTTCTCTAAATATTAAGACTTTTAAGAACAGGCCAAGTACGAGTCGGACTAGCACTCCGAAGGTTCCGTACCACCATACATCTCCACACAACTGCATAATATAATGTCAATGATACCTTTTTTTTAAATTCACAATTGGTAAACCCTTGACAACATCTCACCTGGTGGTAAGTGACGATGATGCCGAAGATGGAAGCGGGCTTACCAAGATTCCCCATTACCTATCCACATTACAAGCAAAAGACATCAAAGCGAGCAAAAAAATATGTTTTTTTGTCATTCAGTTTGGACTCCTAAGGGCGAGTACGACTCACACTTGGCCAATTTTTATTATTTGTTATTTTACTTCGGTATTAGTACTAAAATCAATCATACAAAGTTTAACGCTTGTATGTATTACCGTTTTTACGATAGAGCTCAAAAATACTTCTAAAGACCTTTAAAAAACAGGTTTTTAAATGGAGCCCCAGAGATATGCTATATATAAAGGGAGGTAATAAATCTCTGTGGAGCCCCCCTATATTTTTCATTTTTTGTATTTTTAGTTAATTTTGTTATACCGGCAATATAAATACACATTCTGTAAAAAAAAAGAACTTTCTACCTATTATTGGTCAATAAATACAGCTCGCTGACAGACGGACAGAAGGACAAACAGCGGAGGCTTAGTAATAGGGTCCCGTTGGTCACCCTTGTTTACGGAACCTTAAAAACAATACATTTTTATCGATGGATCCCACTGTACTTGGTGTTATTGATTCCATAGGTACTTAATTATTTCTTCTCAGTGTACTTAACACTAAATTATCATTAGTACTCAGCATACACCGTATCTTCAACATAAAAATATGTCGTATTTTACACACCGTTGTACTTAACGTACTATCCTACTCAACATTCGACACATTATCCTACTCAACACGGTGTTATACCCATAAGAATGCTGATGATACAGGATGAAACTGATATTGATGGCCAAAGTTTAAACTCAGCTCTACCCGTAAAACTGAACTGACTTTCCTTAAGAAAACTATATAAGAAATAACTTTAAACAAAAAAAAACCGACTTCAAACGCACTAGTCGCCACTACGATTTTTGAAGGTTCCCCTTGATTTCTCTGGGATGCCATCATCAGATCCTGGTTTCCTTATTATGGTACTACCCTTGGGATATCTCCTTTCCAACAAAAAAAGAATCATCAAACTCGGTTCATGAACGACGAAGTTATCCGCGAACACACATAAAAAATATATTACGATCGAATTGAGAAACCTCCTCCTTTTTTAAGTCGGTTAAAAAAAAGGAAAAATATTTTTGGAAAAACTTATAAACTTTTAGGTATAAGCTTTTAATATTGCATTGTCACGCGATATACATATGCATGCAAAATTTTAGCTCAATCGGAAACTGGGAAGCGGAACAAATTTAATTTGCAATAGTCCACCCAAACAAACATACATACATTGCAAGTTAAATAAAGCTTGTAAAAAATTTGGACTTTCTACACAAAATTACCCAATATCAGCTACCTAGTCTATTAGATGGCAACACTGGTTGCGTGGGGGTAAAGTGGACTGTATATTTTTTCAAGGCCGGTTGACACCCACCTCTTGGGTTTTCAGGGACACTTATGGATGGGAGGGTACTAGAATTTGAGAAGGGCTTTCCACACCACGTTTACATTCAGGCCTGGGCATACAAATGACGCAGCAAGACTTGCAGACGAACTCTTCTTGTAATAGGTTTCCAGTTCACCAATATAGCTGCTGATAAAACATCAAAATACACATACAATTTTAGCCTTTAGTTCAAATGCAAATAGCGGAGTATGATTTGATACAAAGTGGGCAGACGAAAATCCTAAGTCCTGACGTCTATTGAATTGGCGTTGAAAAATGCAGTGAAGTCTTCGTCCAGCATAGGGCAGCACTGGAGTCTATAGGACCCGATCAGTTTCTTCGTCGTTCGGCCGTTTTCGTACGAGCACAGGCATTTTACAGTGGTGTGAAAAGGACAGAAGGAAATAGGAAAAATATGATTGAAGGGAGATAAAGATAGGACATCCATCTCAAAGTAGCTAATCTTATGACTCATGCAAACACCAAAAGTTTTTTCGCTCCGGTTTTTTTGACGTGACAACGTATAATAAATCGATAGACGCCGGCTGCATGCACGAAAAAGGATGACTCATTGTCCCGTTACGTTATGACGTTGTCACGTTAAACTATCGTTCGTAAACCGACTTTACAGACAATCAATTTTTGACGCGGCAATGTCTAATAAATCGATGGACGCCGGCTGCATGCACGAAAAAGGATGACTCATTGTCCCGTTACGTTATGACTTTGTCACGTTAAAGTATCGTCCGTAAACCGACTTTACAGACAACCAATTTTTGACGCGGCAACGTCTAGTAAATCGATAGGCGCCGGCTGCATGCCCGAAAAAGGATGACTTATTGTCCCGTTACGCTCATTGTCCCGTTACGTTATGACGTTGTTACGTTAAACTGTTGTCCGTAAACCGACTTTACAGGCAACCAATTTTTTTTCAGTTTACCTTTAGACCCTGAGTTTTAAATTTGGCGAATAATTTCAATTTCATCCTGTATCCAACTTAATATAATGTATCCATAATAATTTTGTTGATAGCATATCCATGTTGTATCCTACTCAACATTGTTTTATCCTACTCAACGTACTTCACATCCTACTCAACATAATATCCTAATCAGCATACATCCTACTCAGCATGTATAATATCCTGTCACTCACGGAAGGATGCGGCGGGTGGTCCTGCCCCTTGACATTTTGCAGCTGTTTGTTGTGCGCGGTCGGTGTGCGTTCGCCTGGTGCGCTAGATGCGCACGCGCCGGCGGCAGCTGCGCCCGCGCTGCTCCCGGCCGGCGATTTCGCTTGCGGGGAGCTGCTTGAAGTCGTCCTGGTAAAGGGTTAAAAATTATAAGTCAGACATCGGCTTGAAATTAGCTCTCCTGCGACACAAAGCGAAAATTATGTCATGTTTTAGCGTAGAACCGAATTCAAGTCAGCCATATAAATTTGCATTATTGCATTTTGTGTGGGAAATGCGTGCACATTGGTGTGTCATTTCAACCGTATACGCTGGAACGTAGGTAAGTTACGCCGCAGAACTTCAGAAGCGTAATTTCGTTATTTTTATACCAGTGTCGCATTTTACGCTACAGCGTATTGTCAGCATAATGTGAACGAATAATGTATCTTGACTTTACGTTCCCACTGGGGCTTACAGTGAGCCTGCTTACAGTCTACGGCTGACAATACGTTTAGTCTGAACGCGACCTAAGGATCGCCAAACCTTAGTTTAATGAGAGGTGTCTCCAGAGGGAGATTCTATGTCACGTTCATGGCCCAACGTGAAATACGCCGTACAGTATACTCATTCTCTTTACATAATATTTTTTCTCTCAGCCATGTTTTTAATATGTCACTTCACATCAAAATATTGAAAAAAATGGTGTAGGATCTGTTAACTAGGACTTCCTATTCATCATACTGAAAGGTGTTACCCAAGGAACCCATGGCTGATTCTTCACTTCAAAAGATTGTTAAAAAATGTTGTAGGACCTGTTAACTAGGACTTCAATTTTCTAATCATCATACTGAACGGTGTTATCCAAGGAAACCATAGATGATTCAAAAAAAAAATTCAACGTTCCGTACAAAAATGTACAAAACAGGACTCAACAGGGTTTTTTGAGAATGTGAATGTTCTGTAGAATCACAGTGAACGGCTCCAACAAATTTTATACACTTGTCTAAAAACTAATTTCCTCATTCAAATTAAGAAATGAGAAAATGGCGGCTAAAGTACGAACAATGTGTAAATAAATTAAATCTGTTTTTAATTCATCATTTTTACTCTCAAGCGTCGTTGGCGTATCGGCTATGGCCGCCGCCTCCTGTCCGGGAGGTAGTGGTTCGAATCCTGCCACGTACCAATGTGATTTCGAATTCGGATTTCATATGTACGTTAATCCGACGCTCTTACGGTGAAGGACTTCACACACAACCTGTGAGTGTCTCCGCAGGCGTGTGCAGGTTTCCTCACGATGTTTTCCTTCACCGTAAGAGCGTCGGCTAAACGTACATATGAAATCTAACTTCGAAATCACATTGGTACGTGGCAGGATTGGAACCACGACCTCCCGGACAGGAGGCGGCGGCCCTAGCCGTTACGCCACCGACGTTCCCTACATACATTTTCTTGTAAAAACATTACTCTCTTTTTTGCGCAGTCGGGTAAATACAACGCAGAAAAGTTGTTATTGCACCTGTCAAGCCGTCCCGAGGATTGATCGCGTTTCGGCCCAGACATTTGGTAAACAACGTATAATTGCTTGTGTTTCGAACTGTTTTCAATTTGACAAAAGAAATGGAGAAATCTCAGTAGCATCTTAATTTAATTTGAATTTATTAAATTCGCTTTTATGTCGATTGAACAAAAGCTACAAAAGTCATTGCTACAATAAAGAGACTACAACAGAATACTATTTCTTTGATACTATACTATAAATATGTGGACTACAAGCCCACCTCGGACACTAAAATAATCATTATAATTCATTTATTGTCAGACTAAAAAATCCATAGGTATAAAATTCAAAAATCACATTTATATAAAACAATAAAAAATAGACCAGCTGTTTCCCGCGGTTTCACCCGCGTGTACAACGTTTTTATGACTTTTCGGGGGTGCGCATTGCGCGAGCTGCAAGCGGCTCGCGAGCGTGGAAAGTAGCCTATGTGTTAATCCAGGTCCTAATTTGTCTACCTACCAAATTTTAGCTAGATCCGTTCAGTAGTTTTGGTGTGGAAGAGTAACAAACATACATCCATACATTCTTACAAACTTTCGCGTTTGTAATATTAGTAGGAGCACATTCGGGTGAGAAATGTCATATATGAAAACAAATGACGGAGAAACGCAATCACGGCGAAGTCTCATACGTTCGAAAACCAAACTATAACCAATCTGTATCAATCTGGGTGGCGAGGGGGTGAGGTCGCAATCTAAAGAGCGGCAGGGAATGGCCATACTGTATGTTAGTACTAATGTATATAATATACTTTGTTACAAGTCTGTTTAACTTGGTAGGTCCGACTAACACATGACATTTAGCGAATTATAGCCAAAACTTCGACGGTTTTTTTCAAGCTTAATATAAGCTTGCCGTGTGAGTTAGTATATCTGTTTGTTTGGGACAAATCTTTAAAAGCTTAATTAGAACGACTTCTTCGTTCCCGATTGAGCTGAAATTTTGCGTACACGTTAAGTTTAGAGAAGATGCACGGTTAGCTAAGAACCTTCATTCGAAATCCAAATGGTGAACTCCCAAAGGTCGCCTTCTTTGGGAGTTCAGTTATTTTTTTATGCACCCCCATGGGTGTGAAATGAAAGGGTTAGCTGAGAAAAATACGAAATAATTAAAATTCTTTTAAAATGAATGATTGTATCCAAAAGCCTTCAGGTTTTTCGAAAGTTATTTTGGGCAATACTTGCCAAATTTGTATTAGATTTGATGAAAATTTTGCAAACAATCTGGATTTGTATAAGTAAAGAAATCTTTTTTTTGGAGTTTACTCCTTAAGAATCGATTTGCATATATGGCGCCCGGTATGAAAAAAATATGAGGTGTAAAATCTAGTGATCGAAAACGTAGTTTGTTATATTCTCTTTTACGTTTTTACGCGCAACCTATTGTGCGCACCTCTGTCACGTGATACAAAACAGTCAGGATTGGCTGAATCTAAGATGACGTTCTGTCATTGTTGCAGTCTTAAGGCGTGACTTCTGCGCCCGCTTTTTTGAAACATTACACAGAAAACATGAAACAAAAACATTTGTTTTCATACTCAAGCCGTCTCCTGCTACAGGGAAATGTTTCTGAAACAAAAAATGTGCGCGACACGGCAGTTGTAGAAAAATGAAACAAATCCTTCCCCTCTCCACCCGCGCGGGGAGTATAATTGTACTGTATCTGTGTATTGTTTTGCAAAACAGGTCGGAGGAGACGCGCCTTTACTATTTTTGATCTGTATATATAATTTCAGAATATTTATAATATAAAATATTTATGATTATAAATGTACTGAAAATTTGTGATATTTTACAATCTCCATCGTATAATTTGGTATTCCACTCCATCATGGATGTCAATTTTGTGAAACTTGCCCAAAGTGTACGCAATCAAGGATTGAAATGTTCTTCAAAAATAGCCCCGATTTTTATTCTGCAGAGCTGAGAAATGTAAAAACAGCAATGTAAGTACTATAAAATAATATAACACTACCTACGTAAGTAACCTTAATCCTGCGAAGGCAAAATAATGGTCTTTCTTTCAATTGTAGTTTTTTAGGTTATAAAGAATAAATTTTGTTTACAGTAAGTAATTAGTTTGCATTTTCAGGGCTGCACGAGAATCTTATGGTGACGATGCTATTGGGTACGTGCAACTACATCGTGGATCAGGACTTTGCACACTCAATTGCAAGATCTGCCCCGAGCACAAATTGCGGGCTAGTTCATACAGAGTCACTATGGTGATAGACGAGACTAAAGGTGAAATCGTCAGTTGCCAGTGCTTGGACTGTGCAGGTTCAACTGGTGGTTGTAAGCATGCAGTGAGCACCGAGGTTGAATGTTACTGGAAAAACTCATCCTCTCGAGAGTAGGGACTACTATAAAATACGTCACTGTAGATCAAATTTGCAAAAAAACAGCTCCACATCATGAAACTAGCACAGACCTTTTCCACGAGTTTCTTCAAGAAGCAAAAAAGAAGAAAATTATGAATTGTGAACTGTTGAAGTATCAGAACGACTTTAAACACAGTGATGTTAGAAAGTTTTCACTTCATCATTTCCTTATTCAAGCGAGTGATGATACAAAGAATGATGTCCACAAATTACTAGAAACATTACAAGAGAAACTTAACAAAAATGCTCTTGATTTAATTGAAGAGTCAACTTGAAATCAATGTAAGAGCCCTTTATGGTATGACCTAAGATATGCTTGTATAACCGCATCCAAAGCATATTAGGTTAGTTGCTGCCAAACACCAGATGGATCATTAGTAGCTGCGATCATGGGAGCTAAAACACCTGACACATCAGCTAAGAAAAGAGGCCGGAAATTGGAATCATCCATCAGTTATAAAAACTGTGCAGAGTAAACTTAAAACCAAATTCAAGCCCTATTTTGTGCCTGTTTAGACAATCGTACTTAAGAAGTAAACTCCAGTCGTGCGTCGGAGCTGACACACACACTTTTTTTTTTAGATTTTTCTTGGAATAACTTTAGGCCATTTAAAGTTACAGTAACGTACCAAGTTTCATCAAGCCATTTTTGATTACAAAAATAATACATGATTTTTTTGCTATGGTGGCAACAAGCGGCAATATTTTTTTTCTTATTTTTTTTCATTTTTTAATTTTATTTATTACTACAAACATCTATCCTTACAGGCTAACCTAATTCGATAGACATGTAATTACTTTATCTCAACAATTAACAAAAACTAAACTACTTCACAATTTATTTATTTATCTATAATATAATAAAACTGTAACGGGGCCGTGTCTGTACATGAAATATTTTTGGAAAATAATAACTGTGGTGGACATTACTAACGATACAGAGGCCAAAACAACAACTTTTGGAATTTTTGTCTGTCTGTCTGTCTGTCTGTCTGTCTGTATGTTCGCGCATCACGCAAAAATCTATAATATAATAAAACTGTAACGGGGCCGTGTCTGTACATGAAATATTTTTGGAAAATAATAACTGTGGTGGACATTACTAACGATACAGAGGCCAAAACAACAACTTTTGGAATTTTTGTCTGTCTGTCTGTCTGTCTGTCTGTCTGTCTGTCTGTATGTTCGCGCATCACGCAAAAACTACCAGGCCGATTTTGATGAAATTTTGTATGGTGGTTCCTTATAGCCCGGGTTAACATATAGGATACTTTTTATCCCGGAAAATTCAAGAGTTCCCGTGGGAAAATCAAAAGTATTCATTTATAGAATGGCTCACCACGCAAATGTGATTTGACCTATAATAATCAAATTTTACACGTTGATACCCTTATCGCGAACTAAAACTGGGACATTGTGAATCCCAAAAAAAATAAGGATTCCTGCAGGAATGCAAAAAAAAATATCTTTAGAATGGCTCAACGTAACAATATGAAACCATTACATTGGGATGGGGTGTTTTGACCATCATTGTATAGTCGGGTATTCTTTATCCCGGGAAACTATAAGAGTTCCCGTGGGAAATTATCTATCGATACTTACAATAATAAATATACAGTACTTTTTCCACATATAAGCTACACATACCACACATTATAATCATAGCAGCAAAATGTCAATAGATGGCACTGCAGGAATAATAAAACGCGCTTAAGTTGTGTTAAAACATTAAAATATTATTTCATACTCTTCAGTGGATTTCTTTTAAGTATTTTTTAGAATACACTACTTTACACGACTCTTACTCTGGAACTATGGCACGTAGCGATGTGTTACATAGACGAACAGATAGGATTTTTTTACAGATTGCAGTCGTGTAAAAAAACTAAAAACATATAAATCGAGTTTAGCATCTTTTAACAGGAGGCACAGATATGGGAACTCTTCTGACGGCGACTATATTTGCGAGTGGCAGTTGCTCTCCGCCCGCAATATCAATATCTGTGAACCTCATCAATGTATTTGCGGGTCCACGGTGGCCGTCACGCACTGAGTTGCGATCGTTGTTTGTGAAGATTCCCACGTCACCAATTCCTTAATGACCTCACTCGGAGGGCACTGGTCTCGGCCAGATGGAATATTCCATCTTTGATGCCGGCGGCTGTAGCTTTAGTCGATCTGGTGGCAAAAGGCCGGAGGGTTTAAACAGGTGCCATGGCAGAGAGGAACGTGCCTGCTTTGGGACACCAGTTTTTCTGCCTCACGCCTCACCCGTACGGTACTGCTGCTCAATTTGCGACGAGAAAGAAGCATAAGAAGTACTCTGTCTTGGAGGCAAATTACTGCTTTGTGCCGCTGGTCTGTGAGACAACCGGCTGCTGAACCCTCAAAGGCCTTTGCCTTCATTGAGGAGATTGGCCGTCACCTTCGAGAGAGGAGATGTGAAGCCCGCTCCGGGTCCTATCTGCTGCTAAGGTTGTCTATTGCCATCCAGCGTGGCAACGAGAAGTGCGTTATGGGCTCCTTTGGAGCTGATACGACTCAAGGATTTAAACCATATTAATATTTTTAGGAAATTTTATTACTAGATTGATATAATGATTTGAATTAGTTTTTTGATAATATAGGTATATGTGTAATTCCATCATATCAGTTTATATACGTCCCCACCAAGGGGCTCGACCTGCCCTGAGTTAGGGCGCTCAGGCCTTAGATGATCACGGGGGCCCATTGCGAGTTGAATGACTTCACACGTAACCTTGCAGGCGTGTGCAGGTTTCCTCGCGATGTTTTTCTCACCGTAAGAGCGTCGGAAAAACGTACATTTCCTAAAAATATGAAATCGATATTCGTATAGATATTGGTAAGTGGCAGGATTCGAACCACGGCCTTCCGGACAGGAGGTAGTGGCCCTAACCGTTAAGCCACCGACGCTCTATATGTTATTTAAGATTTAGAAATCCTTACTTAATATTATTAATGTGAAAATGTGTTTGTTTGTTTGTTATCTATTCACACTTCAACACCTCTACCAATCTTGAAGAAATTTGGCATGCAGATAGCCTGTATCACTGGGAATGAAATAGTCTACTTTTTATCTCTGGAAATTATCATAGCCCGATGCAGTTCATCAGGAAACTAAAACAATACTCTTTGTTCGTTAAGTTATTTAAAATTGCAACAAAAAAATGGATGATGTGATTTTTAGCACAGAGATGAGGTGGAAAATGATATAATTTACTAATAAGTATATCCTGACATAGTTCCCGCGGGATCTGGGGACAACTGTTTTCTACACTCGCGCACGTCGTCGGTGGCGTCGCAACGGAGCAACGGATTAAAGTTATTTTTTGTAAAGAATTTGTTGAGGGGGTGGGAAGTGACAAAGACTGCTAATCCGAATAGCCCGATATAGTTCCTGAGGTACCTGGAGAAAACTCATGTCCACGCTTGCGAGCTGATTGCGGCTCGCGCACCACTCACTCTCGAAAAGAGTCATAAAATCTATGTCCACGCGGGCAAAGCCGCGGGCAAAAGCTAGTAGCAAATAAATAACACTAAGTATTATTTTTGCAAATTCACTCTTTGAACACACGAATATATCGGTCCTCTCAACTACTTCATTAAGTGTTAGGAGAGCGCGAGTGAACGGCGCCTTTGCCAATAGGTTCACACGTGCGGGAGGCACAGACAACAGGCGTGGCCGCCGGCGCCGCCGCACGTCGCCCTCGGGCACGCACAGTCTCTACTGACGCAGTACCCCCGGATTATGCGTTATCCCCCTTAGGCCTCTCACCATATTTTCAACGAGAGCAAAATCTCTTCGCACCTCCAGTTTGTTGTATCCCACCATACCAAGCACGAATAATGTGGGATACATCAACGGATAAAAAGGATAAAATCCGTACAGTCGTAAATACAGATATCGAGTGAATTTGTTCTGAATTCGCTCCATCATAGTTATGTATTTGACTTCATGGGGAGCCCAAATGACTCCACTATACTCTAAGTATCTTCTAACTTAAGCGCCATGTAAATACTTCACTGCATAAATGTTCGTGAAGCCATTCGTATGTCTGAGAATAAAGCCTAGGTTTCGATAGGCCTTCTTACACTTTTTTACGACGTGATCTCGAAAACTTAATTCCTTATTTAACAGAACTACCAGGTCTTTTATTTGTTCAGCTCGCTGCATAGGCACCGCATCCTCCTTGTAATTTTATTGTAAGGGACATCGAGAACGACCAAATGAGATAATTGAGCACTTGTACAAATTGAAGTTGAGTTTATTTACTTGACTCCATTCCACCACTCTGTTTATATCACTTTTGAGGCGTTCGCAGTCTGAATTGTCTCTTACCGCAAGCAACAATTTGAAGTTATCTGCAAATATATGCACGTGGCATGCTTTACGACCTCAGGCAAGTCATTTACTATTAAGATAAATTCAAGTGGTCCCAAGTTGCTGCCTTGGCTTACTCCTGATCGTGTAAAATATGGTTCTGACTCATATCCTTCATAGTCGATAAACTGCTGCCTATCCGTCATGTAACTAGCAAAGCATTGTAAGAGATGCGAGGTGCAACCGAAGTCTGCTAGTTTTCCAAGCATATATCAATATCGACAGAGTCAAATGCTTTTCTGAATTTATCTGGGGTGGCAACCTTAAAAATCATGATACGGGAAATTTGAAAAAATATGCCTGAAGATATAAATATATAATATTGCCCTTACCCAAAGCCCAAATTTGTCAACAATATTATTTGTTTTTTAGACTATTAGTGTTAGACAATCGATCCCCATCGAAATATCGATTTTTTTGTCATCACCGAAAAATATCGCGCTCAACTGTCACGCAACTCACGCACCTTCCTACGGTAACTCCGGTAAACTTTTATGGTAGCTTAGCTGCCAAAGCTACAGGGGGTCGTTAGTGGGTAGTGCGGTCTTGGACCTGTGCACATTTATTTATATATTTTATATATACCTTATGTATATATGTGTATGTATGCATAAAGGTGCAGGGCTGTGAGTCCCACATAACCAGTACAGCCAAGCTTTTTCCCCCTTCCCTCCTCCGCAGTCCGAGGAAGAAAAAAAAGCGTGCGGATCGTGCCGAGTACAGGAGGTAGCATCCGGATATGCGTGCAGCCTCAGCACGCACGGGTTGCACCGAGTATGGACGTATTTAGAGACAATGTGCCTGGAGCGGTCAACGCGAGAAATACGTGCGTGGCAACGCACACCTCAGGTTGAGTGACTTGAGCAAATGTATAAAGTCATGTTGCCTCAGCCTGAGGCTGCGTCTAATACGTCCCTTAGGTCAGGTTGTTGAATTTATGTGGAAGAAATCATTAAGAGCGATCATACAGATTAAGATATCTCTGCAGCATTCAAGACTTATATTATAATAACAATAGGTACTTACTCCAACTGCGCTCTATCCGTGTTAGCAGCACATGAAAAGAAAAGAAAAAAATATTTATTAGTTTTATAAATATTTATTAGTAAAAGACCAACGAGCTGGTGAAGATCGTGGAAAAACACTGGATGCGGGCAGCGCAGGACCGGTCGTCGTGGTAATCCTTGGGGGAGGCCTTTGTCCAGCAGTGGACGTCTTTCGGCTGATATGATGATGATGAATGTACCCTATCGTTTGGGGTATTTAAACTTTAAAGTGATAACTTTTGTTTCAGTCAAGCGTCCCCCCTTCAAGCTTAACCGCTATATCCGGACATCTGAAAACAATTGTAAGTAGTGGGACATGTAATCAACTTAAAAGGAAACTTTCACGGCTAAGTAAGTTTTCTTAGTTTAGGAGTAATAATCGACTAACTTAAGATGTGCAGTTGGATTTGTAAAAAGTTCATAGATTTTCCATTAAAAAATGTTCTATTACCAACTGTGATATAATTTTGGTTTTAAAATAAAAAAATATTTTTTGAAAAAACATCGTGACCCTACTTTGCGCGAGTCCGACTCGCACTTGGCCGGTTTTTTAAACGTGTTTAGCATTACCGATTATTCTAATTCAAATTATTTTTCGTTAGAGTGGCAATCGAAAACCATACTCTGAAAAGTTCATTTGTCTACCTATCACGGTTCATGAAACACAGCCCGCTGACAGACAGACGGACGAACGGACATCGAAGGCTTAGTCATGGGTCCCGTTGGTGACCCCTTGGATGTATGGAACCCTAAAAATCAACTGTATACCTGAGTCTCAAACTGAGACAAAAACAGTGTTTTTTTTATCCACAATTGATAAGTCCTTGGCATCATCTCACCTGATGGTAAGTGACGATGATGCCGAAGATGGAAGCGGGCTTACCAAGATTCCCCAACGCAATGGGGATCTGGCTATCTTATCTTCATGCCGGGACACATCGATGCTGTTAACACTGATATTTGGCAGCAAGACTAAGATAGATTACCCAGTTCTTATTGCACAGTACTTATTCGGTGTATATTTCTATTGAACGAGTTTTATACGTTCACAAAGATATTAAAATTACTATAGCAAACGACTTTGGGCTTTAACACAAATCATTTTAAGGGGTTTTATCGCTTGCCCAACGGTTTAATACAAGTTGATGGCCACGGGCGGCATTACGGAGAAAATACAATGTTTTTATGCTAATGTATTTGTGTCCTGAATGTTAAATTGCGGTATTTTATTTCAAGGGTTTAAGAAAAGGAATAAAATAAGTTGTTTTCTTTCGTCTGTTAATCGAAATACGTTTACTTTCTTATTAAGAGTATACGCGGTCTAAATAATAGGTATTTAAAATGTTTCTCTCTTTCTCCCACAAAACTCTCCGTATACAGAAAGAAAAGGGAGAACTGCAGCGCAGACCGATAATAGGCACTATAATAATTGAAAACGCTAAACACGTTAAAAAACCGACTTCCATCGCAACTAATTAGTACATTTTTGCATTATTATTTTTGGTTTTTGTTAATTTTCTAATAAAGTACATCACCGATTTTGATAAAATTTATATGGGACCACATGGAAAGCACTAGCTTTCATATAAAAAAAGAATCGTAAAAATCGGTTCACCCAGTCCAAAGTTATGAGGTAACAAACATAAAAAAAAAAAAAAAAAAAAACATACAGACGAATTGAGAACCTCCTCCTTTTTGGAAGTCGCTTGAAAATTGACCAAAACATCATTTCGCAGTGATAATGTTTTCATTTTCTTGTTAATATGCGTATTATATTTTTGATGGGTGTCTGAAAATGACGTTTCAATTGGGCAATTCAATTTTTTAAATTCCTATTATAATTAGAATATGGGCAAAAACAATAATTGAAAACGCTAAACACGTTAAAAAACCGACTTCCATCGCAACAAATTAGTACATTTTTGCATTATTATTTTTGGTTTTTGTTAATTTTCTACTAAAGTACTACACCGATTTTGATAAAATTTATATGGGACCAAACGGGAAGCACTAGCTTTCAAATAAAAAAAGAACCATAAAAATCTGTTCATCCAGTCAAAAGTTCTGAGGTAACAAACATAAAAAAAACATACAGACGAATTGAGAACCTCCTCCTTTTTGGAAGTCGCTTGAATACAGACGAATTGAGAACCTCCTCCTTTTTGGAAGTCGCTTGAAAATAGGAGCATGGCCATGGTAGATATAATAAAATAAAATAATAAAATCATTTATTTTCAGACCAAAGATCCATTATTTTTTAGTAAGAACACAACTTAACCTATATTAGTAGAAGCAAATACAATTAAATGTATAAAGTCGTGTTGCCTCAGCCTGAGGCTGCGTCTAATACGTCCCTTAGGTAAGTTTGTTGAATTTATGTGGAAGAAATCATTAAGAGCGATCATAATTATTAATAATCATAATGATTTAATTTGTCATCGACACGCAAAGAAGAAGAAGAATACAATTTTGAGTCAAACGGATCAGAGTTAGTTTCTGATGCAGACATACGGACTGCGTAGGAGGCCCACCCAGTGTTTCAGTATAGGCCCCTCACACCTATCAGCAATCATCTTCAGAATCCCGTTGGTGCTACCCCGCAATCTTACCATCAGGGAGTTTACTTTTTTACGCATAATCGCATAAAAATCATCAGTGCGGGCGTCAGCAAACATCCCTGAGGCACTGCAGAAGCGGGGCAGCCTAGGTTTGATGTAAAAAACATTTTTGCTCTATTGTCATTATCCAGGGGTAGACAGTAAACAGGGGACTACGTTTGTATGGAAACGTAGTCCTCTAATTCGTCCCTCCCGCGTTTCCTCTTAAGCGTGAAGCACAATTGACCGTGCTGTCGAAGCGGTAGACTGCAGATATTACATTACATGACATAGCTCAGAGAATCGCTTAACTCGTGGGCGGGGTACATAGCTCCTAGAACAGTTGGTCATTGGGGTAGTTAAGTTCTTCAGTGGCAACGCCACACCAGGAGATTTAGCTTAGGTACTTCTACTCGATGGACCGACAACCAGGTGAAGTCGCTGGAAGCCGCTGGATGCGGGCAGCACGGGACTGTTCGTTGTGGAAATCCTTGAGGGAGGCCTTATTTATTTTCGTATGGCATACATATAACATAGGTTTAAAGATACTTTATTCTCATTTAAGACATATGCCACTTACATGAGAAAACAAAAACAAGATAAACAAAGCAAATAAGTAAAAAAATCGTCGTTCCGTGATTTGATTTAGTCTTATGACGTGAGTTAACTGTCTTTTTGAAGAATATGTAGTTCTAAATTTCTTTTAAATTGACCAAATGATTCACTTTTTTTTACAATTGTGGTAAACTTATTATAAAGTTGTGCAGCCTCGTAAGTAAGCATTTGTTTACCGAAGTTAGTTCTCGGCTTTGCTACGAGTTATAAAAAACTAAAAGTTTAAAAATGGTGAGATGATGCCAATTACGAATAAAAAAATAAATAAAAATGCTATGAAAAAAACATTACCGTAGATATTAACTCGCGGCCATAGTATGGTTTTGAAATCTTCAGCTGGTCCCTCAAATACCATGTGATGTATGGTCTGTACGAGCACGCGCAATAAGGTTTATTTTCCGCTTATTGCGAACTCACACATCTTCCACCGTCATTCACTTAGTGCAATAAAGACGCTTGACAAGAGCACACACCTTTTACATACAAACTCTCCTGCCGTCCTGAACTCATGCCATTCACATACACCGTTCGGGGCAAACCCGAACATTTTGGTCGTTCGGTCCTACAGTGTGATTTCCAGTTACCTACGGTTGCGTTCGGTTTGCCGGCCGTCCACCAGCGGGTCTCACCAAAATACCAACCAACTAAGATGAGGTTACAGTGAAACCTCCAAACCAGTAGTTTCCAAACCAAACCAAACAAGTGAAAAAGTCCACAATATTTTTCTTAGTGATAACGATTGCACTGTCTGAAACCTTCGAACAATAGAGGAACTATTTCAGCGTCAGGAGATCATCAGCGAGAGCATTAGAAAATTTTTTACAAACTTGAAATAGGATTCTGCTGATCGACAAACAATTGACTATGCCAACACAAGGCTATACACACTCAACATACATTAGCAAGAATTTGAAGAAAACCACATTCAGTTACAAAAATATGAAGACAAGACACACAGATACTTCACAACAAATACTTTTGAACAACTGAAACAGCAGTATGATGCAACAAGTGCAATTTTACATGGAATTATTTCTGGAGCTTCGCTAGAATCCTAAGTGCCCGCAAAGGCTTTGGAAGAAAAAGGAATGATGTCAAAAAGTGATGAGTAAGTAAGTAAGTAAAGTAAATATACTTTCTTGCAAGCCACAAAAACAATACAGGACTTATATGAGCTAATTAAGCAGCAAGGTACAAATTTCCGTGCTTTTATGGGGGTCATTAAAAACATACAACTTAATCACATTTCTGAAAAGTGGAAAATACAAGACAAGCTACAACAACGCTGGAAGGTTATTGGTGATTTTTAATTGAAAATTGAGAACTTACTTATTGGATCTGACGTGGAATGCGAACAAGATTTTGCTAAACATGAAAACCTCTTCGAAGATACAAAAAGGGATTTACCCCAAAAATTTCTTGTATCTTCTCACCAGCACTAGTCACTTCCAAAAATGGAAATACCTACGTTTTCTAGGAACCAAACTCAATTGCCAACATTTATGGATTTGTACTCAGAAGCAATCCATAAGAATCCAACATTGACAAAAGCACAGAAAATGCAACATTTAAAAGGAAAACTGAATTGTGAACCTGAGCGCTTGGTCCAACACCTAAACATATCTGCTGAAAACTACGACACCTGTTGGAAACTTCTAACCCATAGATACATCAACATACAACAACTTTTTACCAAACAAATTCGAATATTCATGAACCAACCTTCTGTACACAAAAATAGTTTCAATGAATTGAATCGCCTGCATGACGTCAGCCTGAAAACCATCCACGCCATACATAATCTAGGGATCGATACTATAACGTGGGACCCTATTATCGTACTTATTATACATTCTTACCGAAAAAATGGATTCCGACACCTACGCGGCTTACATGGATACAAGAAAAGCCCAAAGGTCATTGCCTGCGTTTGACGAGCTAATGGGATTTTTGGAGAGCAAGTTTACTGCATTGGAATCTATCACAAGACGAAACCAACCAACTACTTCCGGAAAATTAGAACAGACCCATAACAAGGAATATTTTGCCAAACTTTTACCGAATCGTGGAAACTTCACAAACCCTACTCCAAAAATATTTTATGTAAATACTGAGAGAAGCTGTTTAATCTGTTAATCAGATCATTTATTGGTTTACTGTAAATAATCACAGAATATGCCGCCGGAAACTAAAATCAGGTCAATTTCACATTTGCCGAAACTGTATGTACTGCCACAATGGAAAACAATGCAATTCTAGTAAGCGGTAACGAGTTTGAAATAAGCCTCACCACACGATGCTACATGACATTATTATTCACGACCAATTAGTTAAACAAACATAATGTTAGTTAAGACAAAAATAATGCCTGTAATTATGACACCGACTAGGTCAAGGTATACGCCGCCGCCCGCGCCGGGTACTATGCCACGAAAATCAAATCACGTGGCGGGAAATTACGAGGTTTTACTTGCAACTATGGAAATGTATGACAAGGCAGCGGATGGAACTCTAATGAAAATGAGAGCCTTATTAGATCAAGGATCACAGATTAACTTGATTGAGAATCAGCTACACAGCGTCTAGGCCTCCCGAAACGTAAAAACAACTCAAGTCCGGAGTAGGTATCGCAGACAACAAGAGGAAATGAATAGTGCAAATGGAATGCGATTCAGTATACGGTGACTATACATTCCGTACAGAAGCACTGGTGATGCCGAAGTTGCTAAACAACTTGCCAAACAACAGTTTAGAAAAACAAGACTAACGTCATACTTAACGTCAATCTAGCGGACTACAATTACAACTTTTCAATATCCGTGGACATTCTACTGGATGCTGAAGTCAATGCTATAATTATCATGAATGGAATATTGCGAGGACTTACGAGTACACAAGCCCCGATCACACAGCAAACAAAGTTAGGGTAGGTTCTGTTAGACAATTTCTAAACATTCAACTGTCATGCTGTTCTAAGTAACATTGAAGAAATATCTCAATTCTGGGAAATGGAAGAAATGTCTGAAAAATCATAAATTTTGACACAAGAATAGGAGTACTGCGAAACATTCTATCAAAAAACAACACAAAGAAATTTAGAGAGGTGATAGAAATTGCGCATCCCCATGAAACCAGGTTTTGAGAAACATTTGAGGCCATCAAAACCACAGGCGGTAGCCCAATTCAGTTTTTTTTTTGAGCTGCAACACATGAAAGAATGTACATCGCCATGCGAACCCGGCTGATTTCTGCCACACCATGGAGTAATGAAAATTGACTCCACTACAACCAAACTTCGCGTTGTTTTCAATAGGTCGCAAAAAACCAAATAAGGCTACAGTCTCAGTGAACTTATAGAATGTGGGCCTAACCTTCAACAAGAACTGCAATCAATGATCCTACGCCTGAAAGGATTTTAATACGTATATTCACAGCTGATATCGAATAATTTTACCACCAAATCTTAGTACAAGAGATATACTGTATGGCGCAATACCATCGATGACGTCATCAGAGAGTATCAGTTATACGGTTTGAAATCCTCCCCGTAGCTAGCGATGCGAACAATCAAACAACTGTTAAGGGACGAAGGTCATCGGTTCCCTCTCGCTGCAGACATCTTAGACAATCAGCTCTATGTCGACGATTTACTAGGCGGAAGTAGGCCGTTTTGGAAGCTAAAGAGATACAAAACAGCTGATTAACATTCTAAAAACAGCAGGCTTCAATTTCCGAAAATGGGTCAGTAACGACTCAAGGT
The DNA here is from genome assembly GCA_947284805.1 of Coleophora flavipennella. Lineage (NCBI taxonomy): Eukaryota > Metazoa > Arthropoda > Insecta > Lepidoptera > Coleophoridae > Coleophora > Coleophora flavipennella. Next base: position 6,669,011 of record OX369253.1, read on the forward strand.
TACTCGAAGACCTGTCACAAGATTTAATAAGTCAAAAAAATATGTACTTCACACATGCAAAAACGAATAAAACACTGGGAATCACTTTACAAACACTGCAAACACGCGAAAAATATCAGCGCCCTACGAAAAACTTAGAAGCAGGCGACATGGTGCTGATAAAGGAAGATAATATTCCACCTGCAAAATGGCTGCTGGCTAGAGTAACAGAAACAAATCCTGGCACAGATGGAAAGGTGCGTTTTGTTTTTCTGAAAACGAAAAACGGTTCGGTAAAACGACCGATAAAAAAGCTGTCACGCCTACCAGTGGAGCAAGGGAGCAATAACAAAAATGAAAATGAATGTAAGGAGGGGACGAGGTCGGGAGCTGCAGGAAGTGTCCATACTGTATGATTACTAATTATATACAGGATGTAACAAAATTGGTGTAGGTCCCATTAACTGAGGGTTCTACTCAACATACTAAACAACTTTCCCCAAGGAAGGTATATCAATTCTCCAAAAAAAAATCCTCTAATACAAAAATGCAAAAATTGGTCATTCACCAATTCAATTTGTATAGAGGGAGTTTTTTTTTTGCAATTTAAGCAAAGTCATAGAACAAAAATTGTTCAGTTTGATGAGTTGAAACCCCAGTTAATTGTAAGTTAATTTATTATACTGTATATATGTATTTTTTTTTATTATTTAAATAAGTTTATAAACTAGTTTTATTTTACTTTTAGTTATATCACTTCTATTAGTAATAATAATAAGTTAATTCGTTTAAAAGTTGAATTTGCTGTCATCCTGTACTAGTTTACCTGTCTTAATCCCTAATTTAAGGTTGCCTGGTAGAAATCGCTAAAAGCGATAAGGCCGCCTTTGCACTCTATGTATATTACAAATTATTAGTCCTGTATTGTTTTTTGGCGTGCAATAAAGTATATTTACTTACTTACTTACTTAACGTGACCTACCCCAATTTTGTTACACCCTGTATACTTTAACTGTAGTGTTGATATTCTAATTTCCGTTCTATATCTAACACAGGCGCTACTGCGCGTGTGCAGGCAGTAAGCAAACACAAATGACCATTGTGTACAGCTTGACAACGCAACCGCTACATGTCGTCCCATCCTGTATACAGAATATTGCGCTAAAATAGGGATGGGAAAGGAAAAACTTTCCGCAACATTTCTGAGCAAAACTATTTTTAACAGACTTTAAAAAAGGAGGAGGTTTCTCAATTCGACCGTATATAATATATGTTTTTATGTGTGTCCACAGATAACTTCGTCGTTTATGAACTGATTTGGATGATTCTTTTTTTTTGGAATGTAGATTCCCAAGGGTGGTACCATGATAAGGAAACCAGGATCTGATGATGGCTTTCCAAAGAAATCGAGAGGATACTTAGTTTCCTGTTTGAAGTCGGTTTTTTCGTTCAAAATTATATTTACGCAGATCTCTTTCCCTTATCGTGTGGTTCAATTAACCGTGCTATCCAAGGGATAGAAGGCGTTTGCCTGGTGTTGCACTTAGTGTCACCCGCGGTCACGTGTAGGGCATTTAGATTTACAACTACGGACGCGTGCAACGCAACCTTCATACACATCTTGGAATCAGATGTGTAGGTTTCCTCAAGATGTTTTCCTTCACCGTTTAAGCCAACGGTAAGTAAATGCACGTAAGTTACGAAAAACTCATTGGTACATTGGCCGTCCGGATTTGAACCCGGGACCTCTGGTTAGGAGGAGACCAGTCGTTACCGTTGAACCATGTTGAACCATCCGACGCGACGATTGTTTCTTCACACAGACGGGCTTACCAATTCAGAATTAAAAAAAAACGGATGAAGTAATTAAAAGTTATAGATAGGTACCAACAATTTAATTTTGTTAAGAGCTCGCTGGAGTTCATAAACCCCATACAAACGTAGTATTTGATTCATTTGTTAACCAAACAACCGTTTTTGAAATAATTTTATATCGATAATCGGATGACGTATATCTGTGTCGGTATCGTATTACTTTTTTGAAAAACGAAACAGGAATCTATTATTAATCAATAAACTTGTTTTCAACGGAAAACTTATTTTTTCAACGGAAAATAAGTTTATTGGTTAATAATGGATTCCTGTTTCGTTTTACAAAAAAAAGAAATATGATACGATAAAATTATTTCTAAATCGGTAGTTTGGTTAACAAATGAATCAAATACTACGTTTGTATGGTACAAACGTGGTATTGAAAAAATGAGTTTTCCGTTGAAAACAAGTTTATTGATTAGTAATAGATTCCTGTTTCGTTTTTCAAAAAATTAATACGATACAGACTTAGATATACGTCATCCGGTTACCGATATAAAATTATATCAAAATCGGTAGTTTTGGTTAACAAATGAATCAAATACTACGTTTGTCCTATACAAACGTAGTATTTGATTCATTTTTTATTCAAAACACTTACCGATTTTGGAATAATCTTATCGTATGGTATTACTTTTTTGAAAAACGAAACAGGAATCCATTGTTAACCAATAAACTTGTTTTCCGTTAAAAAAATTAGGTTTTCGTTGAAAAAATTAGTTTTCCGTTGAAAACAATTTTATTGGTTAATAATGGATTACTGTTTCGTTTTTCAAAAAAGTAATACGATACCGACACATACACGTCATCCGGTTACCGATATAAAATTATATCAAAATCGGTAGTTTGGTTAACAAATGAATCAAATGCTATATTTGTATGGGATTTATGAACTCCAGAGGGCTCTTAAGTGGTGAATCTAGTTGGTTTTTAGGGTTCCGTACCCAAAGTTCGTCCGTCCGTCCGTCCGACTGTCTCAAATTTTCACAGAGAGTGTAGGTACATATTACAAGTAATAACAAATAATAAAAATACAATAAAATTTAAAATTAAAGCTTGACTCTGTAAGAGATTTTTTAACGTTAAAAGTATTTAAAAGGTACACAGTGTTAAATCTAGTATGGAACCCTTCGTGCGCAAGTCCAACTCGCATTTTTTTGTCCTTTACCCACATCTTTAGTTTGTTTGCTGAATTAGCTGTAGCTTTGACGGCTGCCGACAAAGGGGCCGTCAAAGAGGCCGCTCTCAGTTCAATCGCGGCGCCTACAACTTTCGCCGCGCGCGGCGTGATTCAACTGAGGGCGGCCCCTTTGTCGTTTGTCGGCAGACGTCAAAGCTGCAACTAATTCAACGAACGAACGAACAAACAAACTGAGATTAAAAAAAATAGTAAAAAAAAAACAATATTCTGCGCATCACTTGCCATTGGAAATGCTTGAAAGGAAAAATAAAGAGAACGGCCGACCTCAGATAGAAATACAGACTAGAAATCGTCTTTTGTTTTATGTGAAAGCTATGTCTGTCTTTCTTTGTATGCAGTCTTGCCACCTTAGTGGTTTTACCACTAAAAGTGGTGGTTTGGACCATTTAACTGGTGGGTAAAATTTCAATATATTCATACAAATTGAGTGAATCTAGTAGCTTTGTGAGCTTCATCTAGTGGGATTGTAAAAAGTTTTTCATACAAAATGAGTGAATCTAGTAGCTTTATGAGCTTCATATAGTGGGATTGTAAAAACTTTTTCATACAAAATGAGTGAATCTAGTAGCTTTACGAGCTTCATCCAGCGGGATTGTAAAAAGTTTTTCATACAAAATGAGTGAATCTAGTAGCTTTGTGAGCTTCATCTAGTGGGATTGTAAAAAGTTTTTCATACAAAATGAGTGAATCTAGTAGCTTTATGAGCTTCATATAGTGGGATTGTAAAAACTTTTTCATACAAAATGAGTGAATCTAGTAGCTTTACGAGCTTCATCTAGCGGGATTGTAAAAAGTTTTTCATACAAAATGAGTGAATCTAGTAGCTTTGTGAGCTTCATCTAGTGGGATTGTAAAAAGTTTTTCATGCAAAATGAGTGAATCTAGTAGCTTTATGAGCTTTATCTAATGGGATTGTAAAAACTTTTTAATACAAAATGAGTGAATCTAGTAGCTTTATGAGCTTCATCTAGTGGGATTGTAAAAACTTATTCATGCAAAATGAGTGAATCTAGTAGCTATGTGCTTCATCTAGTGGGATTGTAAAAACTTTTTCATACAAAATGAGTGAATCTAGTAGCTTTATGAGCTTCATCTAGTGGGATTGTAAAAACTTTTTCATGCAAAATTAGTGAATCTAGTAGCTATGAGCTTCATCTAGTGGGATTGTAAAAACTTTTTCATACAAAATGAGTGAATCTAGTAGCTTTATGAGCTTCATCTAGTGGGATTGTAAATCTAGGCAGTGGTTTTATTTAAACTTGGTTGGCAACACTGTTTGTATGTGTATGTTTGCAGAGCCTGTGTGCGTACCTACCTACCTACTATCGACCACTGTTTGTTTGTGTGGCCTATAGAGCTAGTGTCAGTGCTGTGGTGCTAGTCAAGAGCGGAAAACTGAAAATTAGGGTTAGTAGCTTTTGCCCGCGGCTTCGCTCGCGTGGACATGTTTTCTGTGACTCTCTTCGAGGATGCGTGGTGCGCGAACCTATGCTAGTCTATGTCACTTAATTTCACGTCAACTATGTCACGTCAATCCGTTGCGTATGACATGCGCGAGCGTGCAAATGAATTTTCTCCAGTACTTTCGGGAACTATGTAAGGCTATGCTGTCTGTATCATTTTACAACACCTCAACTATTCCTGTGCAAAATATCACGTCAGTCCTTCGTTTTACATCATCGTGTAGGAAATGTACGAAAAAGAGAGTTTTGACAGCTATCCCACGGTAACAACTTAAGAAATCGGAATAAAAGATAGCCTATATCCTTTTTCGTGCTACAGGCTACGTACAATGCCAAATTTCGTCAATATTTGTTGAGGCGTTGAAGCTTGAGGAGGTAACAAACAACACATTTATAATATTAAAAATAAACTTGTTGATGCCCGCGGCTTCGCCGCCGTGGACATGAGAGTTTTTTTTATAGAAATCAATGCCGTAGTTTTGGGGTGATACCCGCACAAGGCCGAACTTCTATGATCAAGCGACTTCCAAAAAGGAGGAGGTTCTCAATTCGTCTGTATGTTTTTTTTATGTGTGTTACCTCAGAACTTTTGGCTGGGTGAACCGATTTGGATGATTCTTTTTTTATTTGAAAGCTAGTGCTTCCATATATATACATTTAATCAAAATCGGTGTAACACTTTATTAGAAAATTAACAAAAACCAACAATAATAATGCAAAAATGTACTAAGTTGTTGCGATGGAAGTCGGTTTTTTAACGTGTTTAGCGTTTTAAGATAATATGTATATAAATTATAAGGATTTTACGTAATGAAAGTACATTATTTACACTTAAGTGTCAGTGAGCGGGGCACATAGCTCGTAGAACAGATGACCGTTGGGGTAGTAAAGTTCTCGATTGGCCACCATGCACAGGAAAACGTAGCGTAGGCAGGCCTCCCACTCGGTGGACTGATGACCTGGTTCACCAGGTCGCGGGAAGCCGCTGGATGTGGGCATCGTAGAACCGGTCGTCATGGAAATCCTTGGGGGAGGCCTATGTCCAGCAGTGGACGTCCTTCGGCTAATATGAGGATGATGATGTTGATGAATTTATATTTGAAAGTCGATTTTTTATCCTACTGCCCAAAAATGAATGGTAATGTTTTTTTGGATGTACCTATATAATATGAATGTATGTGTGCATAAATTTCATATTTCATATTTATTTATTCCTTGTAACAATGGGTATTGTATAGGAAATTGAACTTACAAAACTACAGCAACACAAAGTACAACAAAAATTAAAAACTAAAAATGTATGTATAAGTATGTCTGTTTCTTTGGTTGAGGATGTGGCTTAAAAGGCTTGATGGATTTTTGAGTGTGGATTTTGCAGTCAAACGATGATTTCTTTTGGTAGCGTAAATACGTGTTTATTTGAAGTTTTTCAAAAATTGTCAAGATAACTTTTTTGGGTCCAAGCAAGGCTACCCTCCGGAGGACTAGGGGGGATGTTGAATATTCATGCATACCAGTACCACAGTATTACAATATAGCGGCTTACAGTAGCGCAACGAATTTACTTACGCAGAGCAATGGAAGGGTACTTGAGGAGCAGCGGGCGGCGTGGCACAGCCAAGTATCGGCTAGTACTTGCAACGGTAGCGCATCGTGCGACATCAAAAGCGTGCGCTACTGTAAGCTATATCGTAATACTGTGCCAGTATAACCTGCTGCAATAATTATGTGGGACTCACAGCTAATCTGTGCTTACCCACTAAGACCGTGCTTGCTTGTAAGGTAGTTTATCTACAACGACATCTATACGTAATTGTTGCGGACAGCGAGCCAAACAGGACGCCACCGAGCACCGCGTCACTTGGATCACCGCGAGTTCCGAGGGCGTCAAAGAGCGAGCGAGACAGACGCGGCGCGGGACAGGGACGCACTGAGAAAACGTGTGCTCACTTAGGCTGTAACTAGTTGGGAGGCGTAGATTTAGGATGTAAATAGAGCATTTTGATAATAAAGTTGTTGTGTGGTTAATGCGAACTTGCGAACTCGATCCTATTGTTTCATTTCGACCTTAATATACAGTCCACTGATCCACAACAGTTTGTCTGGTCCTTCGAGCCGGATTTGAACGTGAACAGTTTGTCTGGTCCTTCGAGCCGGATTTGAACGTGAATCCACCTGCACGAACGACAACGAACGAGATTTGAACGTGAATCCACCTGCACGAACGACTACGAACGAACGAGATGGTTGTGACAAGAAGCCAAGCTGACAAGATGGAGCTGCCGGAACAAATCGAAGCAGAACGCATCGAAGCAGAGCGGAGGCGACGTCTCTCGCTGAACCCGCCTGAGTCGCCTGCCGCAACGAACATCCAAACTGACCAGCTGCCGCCTACAACCTACGGAACGGGACTACCAGTGACTACTACCACGGATACGGCTGTCGCACATACACGGCAAATCAGCAGAGCAGCAAGTCATTCATCGGCACGCTCGCAGCGCTCCAACATGAGCGTTGCTTCTCGACAGCGACGCGCCGGACTCGCCGCCAAGGAGAAGTTGCTCGAGATCGAGAAAAGGAAGTTGGATTTGGAAGCGGAACTAGTCAAGCAGCGGCTAGCCGTCGAAGTCGCATCCCTTCAAGAAGAGGAGAACGAGGAACGGGACAGCCTTCATGACGGCGACGCACGCCCGTCACACGATCACCGCGACAGGGTGACCGACTGGCTGGAGAAACAACCTCTTGAAGCGAACGCGGAGCCAGTACGGGGGGAGCCGCTGATGGACCGAGAGCAGCGCCGTAGCCCGTCGCCTGAAAACAGAAAAAGCGACATCGCTCAGCTGGCGCACGAACTGCGCAAAATGAACAGGGCTCGACCACGCCCAATGACTGACCTGCCGACATTCTCCGGCGCGCCGAACGAATGGCTGCCGTTCAAAGCAGCAGTAAGGGACTTCGTAAACATGTACGAACTACCAGCCGGAGAGCAACTACTACGGCTGCGGAGCTGCCTCAAGGGAGAGGCCCGCGACGCAGTGGCTGCCTTACTTCATACGGCCACTGACCCTGGGGTCATCATGAAGACACTCGAACAATGCTTCGGGCGCCCCGAAGCAATCATCGATCGTGCTTTCGAAGATCTAAGGAAGCTGCCGAGGCCTGGAGCGTCAGCGACCGACCTGAATCACTTCGCGATCCGGCTACAGAACGTAGTCTGTGTGCTCCAGACTATCGACCGACGGGGCTATCTGCACAACCCGATGTTGGTACGCGAGGTGCTGGACAAGCTGAGCCCCCACGTCAAATCACGGTGGTGTGATTACGCCGACGAACATGAAGGCACCTCCGATGCGGAAATTGTCAAGCTGTCTCGCTTCCTCATACGCGAGGCAGACCGGGCGCTAAAATACACCTACGCCCCATCGTCGACCGCCATGCCTGCGCGTCCATCGGCCGCTACGCGTGTACCCGCTACAAATCAGAGCGGTGTCAGGAAGAGGACGACCGCCGTCTACACTACAACAGAGACAACGGAGGAGCAGACCGAGAAATGTCTGAGCTGCGAACAAGCACACCCACTCACGCGGTGCCCGTCCTACAAGGCGCTAACGATCGATAAGCGCTGGGACTTCGTACGAGAAAAGGGGCTGTGCTTCAAATGCATAGCGAAGAGACATCGACGCAACTTCTGCAGAGCCAAGCCGTGCGGCATAAACCAGTGCCGCCGACCGCATCACCCTTCGCTACACGAAAATGAACAGCCGACTACAGCCAGTCCCAGCTCCAGCGCTGCTACGAACTCAGCGCCTCCAAACACCAATGAGGCAGTGCTATCCGTGGCTACCTCATTCGCCACTAGCACACGATCTGCCTTACTGAAGACGTGCCCTGTGAACATCTCCGGACCACGAGGAGAAGCTCAGACCTACGCCCTGCTGGATGAGGGCGCGACAGTGACCCTGATCGACGAAGAGCTCGCGAGATCCGTGGGTGCAGAAGGACCCTCTCAACCCCTGCACCTACACGGGGTCAACATGACTCAGAGCGAAGAGAACAGCAAGAACGTCGCTATCCAAGTACGGGGGAAGAACGAGAACGCCTCTCATCCAGTACGAGCACGCACCGTGAAGAACCTCACGCTCCATCAGCAGACGATACCCAGAACTCTGCTTCAACACGAACACCTGCGCGACCTACTGCAGGACGAGGTGTGCTATCACCAGGCACGCCCACGAATCCTGATCGGCACCGACCACTGGGAGATGATCGTATCCCGCGAGCTAAGGATCGGAGCCCCTGGACAACCTGCCGCGTCACGAACTAAACTCGGCTGGGTGATACACGGAACGATGCCACGCAGCCTGGTTAGCAGCAGCGAGGACGTGCTGCATATCTACGCGCCCGATAGGCGCGACCAACAGCTTCATGACTTAGTGGAAAAGCACTTCAGCATCGACTCACTGGGCGTCTCACACAAAATGCGCGTCAATAAGGATGACCAGCGCGCAAAGAGCATTGTGGAAAGCACGCTGCGGAAAATCGATGGTGGATACGAAGCTGGCCTACCGTGGCGATACGATCACGTCACCATGCCACCCAGCTACAAGGCTGCAGAGCGGCGCCTAAGAAAACTGGAGGAGAAAATGGATGCATCCCCTGAATTTGAACGAGATTACACCGCACAAGTCAACCACCTACTGGAGAAAGGCTACGCAGCGCCGTGCGACGGCACCGAGAGAGAAAGCCGCGTCTGCTGGTATCTGCCGCACTTCGCCGTGCAGAACCCAAACAAGCCAGGCAAATGGCGACACGTGTTTGACGCGGCCGCTCGAAGCTGCGAGACCAGCCTGAACGACCAGCTCTTAGAGGGACCGGACCTGCTGACCTCACTGCAGGGCATCGTATTCCGGTTCCGAGAAAAACCAGTCGCAGTGACCGCGGACATCCAAGAGATGTTCCTCAGAGTGAAGATCCGCCCTGAAGATCAACCAGCTCAGCTGTTTCTGTGGAGAGGCAGGGATAGAACGAAGCCACCCCTCCATTACAAGATGACGAGCATGATCTTCGGCGCAGCGAGCTCTCCGTTCATGGCGCATACTGTGCGAAACTACAACGCACAGCAACACGCGCAGACACATCCGCGCGCGCTGGAGGCCATCACGAGAAGCCACTACATGGATGACCTGGTGGACAGCTACGACAACGAAGAGGAGGCCCGCCTCACCATTGCCGAGATCAGTGAGGTGCACGCAGCTGCTGGCTTCACGCTGCGCAAGTGGAACGCCAGCCACGACGGCGTGCTGCGCGACGTCCCGCGAGAGCTACGACCGACCACACCTTCTCAGCTGGGAACCGAGGACGTAGCGACCAAGATCCTTGGGCTTCACTGGGACGCCGACCGAGATGAGCTGGGGTTCAATACGTCCATGAACCGAGTCCCAGCCGAGGTGCGCATGCAGTCCCGCGCACCCACGAAAAGAGAAGCCCTAAGCGCGGTCATGTCCATCTACGACCCTCTGGGGCTGCTGAGCCACTACACAATACGAGCCAAGATCATCCTGCAGAACCTGTGGCGCCTCCAGATCACATGGGACGAACCGATACCTCCAGAAGAAGCCGAACTCTTCACGAGCTGGCTGAGACAGCTGGCAGACGTAGCACAGCTACGGCTACGCCGCTGCTATGCGTTCGGGAGCTACGACCGCATAGAGCTTCACATCCTGTGCGACGCGAGCGAGCAGGCCTACGCAACCGTGGCCTACTGGAGAGTCACTCACCGCGACGGGAGCATTTCCGTCACTCTGATCGCCGGCAAAGCGAAAGTGGCACCGCGGCGCGCGCAGAGCATCCCGCGCCTAGAACTACAGGCCGCTGTCATCGGCGCACGACTGGCTGACACTATCAAGAAGGAGCATCGTGTTAAGATCTATCGCACCGTCTATTGGACCGACTCGGCGACAGTAGTCCATTGGGTGCGACACGACGCGCGACGGTACACCCCTTTCGTCGCACACCGCCTGGGTGAGCTGGCTGAGCTCTCACACAAAGACGAGTGGCGCTGGCTGCCTACGGAGCACAACGTGGCTGACGACGCCACAAGGCACGGTCGCACGCCCATCGACCGGAACGAGCGTTGGTTCCAGGGCCCCAGCTTCCTCCACGAGCCCGAGGAAAGCTGGCCCGCTGAACGAGGAACCGCGGATTACCAGGAAGAAGTCCTACATCTCACCGAGCCAGCTAAGAGACACACCGACTGGCTACCCGAGCCCACTCGCTTCTCAAAATACGAGACGCTAGTGCGGGCTGCCGCGCGCGCGCTGGCATTCACTGACCTTTGCCGGCGCCGAGCCACGCGCATGGAACTACGGCACATCGAACGAGCCGAGCGAGAGCTCTGGAAGAGAGCACAGCAGGACAGCTTCGCCGAGGAGCTAGAACGGCTAAAGGCGGGCCGCCGCCTGCCCAGATCGAGCCGTCTCTACAAGCTGGACCCAGTATTGGACGACGGCGTCCTGCGAGTGCGAGGCCGCATTGGAGCTGCCGACGCCCCGGACGAGCTGAAGCGGCCCATTATCTTAGACGGCCGCCACCACCTCACCAAACTCATCGTGCTGCGAGAACACTGCGCCGCCGGCCACGCTAACAGAGAACGCGTGACAAACGATCTACGGCAGCGCTATTGGATAGTCCATCTGCGGCCTACAGTACGAGCAATCGAGCACCGGTGTGCCCTGTGCCGGGTGCGCAAGGCGAAACCACAGACGCCAGCCATCGGAGACCTACCGCGAGCCCGCTTAGATCCGTTCCACCGCCCGTTCACCAACTGTGGCATTGACTACTTCGGGCCGATGACCGTGAAAGTGGGACGCCGCAGAGAAAAGAGGTGGGGGGCGCTCTTTACATGCCTCACCATGCGAGCAGTGCACATCAAGGTCGTACCATCACTGTCGACCGACTCCGCGCTGATGGCACTGCGACGGATGGCAGCACGCAGAGGATGGCCACGTGTCATGCACTCGGACAACGCGACCAACTTCCGAGGGGCAGACCACGAGCTGAGGCGAGCCTACTCCGAGTGGGTGCCAGTCCTGCGGGACGAAGGCCTGAAACACCGGATGGAGTGGCGTTACATAGCTCCCGGCGCTCCGAACCAAGGCGGCTCCTGGGAGCGCATGGTGCGCTCGGTTAAGACAGCCCTGCGAGCGACACTACAGGAAAAGATACCGTCGGACGAGGTGCTGCAGACCGTGCTCACGGAGGCCGAGCACACTATCAACGCTCGTCCTCTGACCCACGTGAGCGTGAACCCGCGGGACCCAGAGGCGCTCACGCCCAACCACTTCCTGCTAGGATCATCGACGGGGCTGCCGACGACTGGTCCCTGCGAAACAGCAGATCGACGGACATGGAGGGCTAGCCAGGCGCTCGCCGATCATTTCTGGCGACGTTGGCTTCGCGAGTACCTGCCGACCCTGGTACCGAGAGGCGAGCCGGCGAGTCATCACCGGGCGCTGAACAAGGGCGACATCGTGGTGGTGGTAGATCACACACTGCCACGCAACGTCTGGCCCCTGGGGCACGTCGAACGAGTCTACGCCGGGCCCGACGGCGAAGTACGGATCGCCGACGTCAGAACAAGAACCGGCATCTTCCGTCGTCCAGTCAGCAAGCTCGCCGTCCTGGTGAAAGAGGAAGGCTACGCAAGCTGCGCCGGGGGGAGAGATGTTGCGGACAGCGAGCCAAACAGGACGCCACCGAGCACCGCGTCACTTGGATCACCGCGAGTTCCGAGGGCGTCAAAGAGCGAGCGAGACAGACGCGGCGCGGGACAGGGACGCACTGAGAAAACGTGTGCTCACTTAGACTGTAACTAGTTGGGAGGCGTAGATTTAGGATGTAAATAGAGCATTTTGATAATAAAGTTGTTGTGTGGTTAATGCGAACTTGCGAACTCGATCCTATTGTTTCATTTCGACCTTAATATACAGTCCACTGATCCACAACAGTTTGTCTGGTCCTTCGAGCCGGATTTGAACGTGAACAGTAATACAATGAACTAAATGCTGGACATTCATGTTACATACTAAGGTTAATGCATACATTACATTGGTAGTACTTGTAGATCAAACTAGATGGGGGTTGCGTGTCTCAACAGTGGAATCGAACCCGCGACCTCCTGGTGTGAAGCGAATAGACTAACCATTACGCTACGGAGGCTGTTTAATTATTCTTAACCTCAGCCATCGTCTTAGCAAAGTAATATAAAGTCGTAAAAAACTAAACGAATGAATAAAAACCCGAATTTAGGAATCTTCAAGACGAGAGTGAATAGGCACTATTTGAGCTTGCGTGTTACATTCTCGGCTGCATCGGCACTTACCATCAGGTGAGGTGCAGCCAAACGCACTCAAATTTTTAATAAAAAAAAAAAAGACTGCATAAAACTTAATCCCATCTTATTAGGTCAGCCGGGATATAATGTATAATGTGTCACTCACGGGATCAAGACGAATTTAGCGACACCTCGCACCCCAAAATCTATCAAGCCGTTTAGGCTACAGGCTCATCCAAAAAAATAAAGATATACATACATACATACGAGTACATACATGCATACATACATAGACATACACACATGCATACACTTAAAAAAACGGAACGCTCCTTCAAATCAGAGGGCAAAAGCTATAGCAACAAAGAAAGTGGGTAGTGGTTAAGTCGAGATGAACATAAACATTTAGTGCAAACAAAGTAAAACTGATTAGGGATCTACTACACAAATGTCTAACTAAATCACTAACTTAATTAATTTAGAAGTCAACCTGTTGGGGTTATCTAAACATTGAACATCGGATGTTTTGATTAGATAACTAACCCTGCCATTTCATACGTCAAGTGATTCAAGGTGACATTAAGTATTTGGTAGCAGTGACTGTTTTAGAAGTAGGTACCTTAGATAACAGTTAACTAGCTTTTGTCCGCGGCTCCGTCCGCCCACGTGGACATAGTTCCATGACTGTCTTCGAGGGTGTGTTGTGAGCGAGCACAGCACGCTCCATTGCCCTTTGGGTGACCTAGAGCCTTCTTATGAGGCCCATAGTAAGCGACCATGTCTCAGTTCCGTATGTCATCACTAGCAACGCACACTGGTCGAAGACCTTGGTCTTAACACTTTCAGGGCCGGGCATTTTTTACTAGGCAATCCGCCACGCGCTGGCCGTTTTTCGGATATTTTAAACGGCCATAAATAATAACTAATATACCTATTTAAGTCTTCACTTTTTCTGTTACTATATTTTTGTTATTTATATTCCCTATTTATGAAATAATACAATTAAATATATTATTATGTCTTTATTTAGTCATCATAAAAATTTACAGTTTTTGAAAAAAGGCTAACATTATTTATCTTGTATATCTTATGTTAAATCTGGCCGGCCAATGTACCAATGAGTTTTTAAAAAACTTACGTACATACTTACCGATTGCTTTAACGGTGAAGGAAAACATCGTGAGGAAACCTGCACACACCTGCGAAGAAACTCGAAGGTTGTGCCATTAACATTATATAGTTGGGCTTCAATGTACTTTTCATACAAAGGGTGTTAACGATTTTAACCGCCTCCGTAGCGTAATGGTTCTCCATTCGCTTCACACCAGGAGGTCGCGGGTTCGATTCCCGGTGGGGTCAACTTGAAAGACTCGGTTTGGTTGGTGGTAGGACATTTCTAAGCCCGCCTGGCTAGCTACCACCATCTTATCTAAGTCTTGCCGCCAAACATCAGTGTTAGTAACATTGATGTGTTCCGGCTTGAAGATAAGATAGCCAGTTCTCCATTGCGTTGGAGAATCTTGGTAAGCCCGCTTCCATCTTCGGCATCATCGTCACTTACCATCAGGTGAGATGATGCCAAGGGCTTACCAATTATGAATAAAAAAAAAAAAAGATTTTTACCTCTTAAATGTTACTACTAATTTTTGATAGGTTGTCATTCAGAACAAAAACTAGGCTTATACGTTTTTGTTTTTTCGATAAAGTTAATAAGTTAAATTTTATTGTCGTTCACGTGTTTTCATACGAAACTAATTTCGGCCATTTTTAAAAACTATAATCAGTATTTTTTTTTTTTCTCGAGGGTAGGCGGGCATATAACACACTTAAAGCTAAGCTCCTATTTATTTTGCATTTTAAATTTGGTTACTCAGTAATTTGAATATTTAATTTATGTAAAACTTAGACCTTAGGCCCTTTCGTACTCCTGTGGCTAATCACTTTTCCTCTGTGCACTATTTTTCACTGTGAATATCAACATTGAAGTTACACAATGGAGCTCTATACTAACCTTACCAACACTATGGCGAACTTAGCTTCCACTTTTGAGGCAAGAATGAAGCAATATGAAACAGATCTGAAACACATGTCAACCCGTGAGGCAGCCCCACACAAGGATCTGAGCAGCTTGTCAAGTGAGTTCAATGATTTTAAAAGTTTTGTGATGCAGACCTTGGCTTCAATGAAAACTCAGTTGGAGTTGCTATTACTGGGCCTTGATAGGCACGAGACCTCCTCTCGCAGGAAGTTATTGCTTTTTCATGGTGTTCCGGAATCCAAAGATGAGAAACCCGAAACTTGCGCCCTCAGCATTCTCACAGATAATCTGCAGTTGCCTGACGTCTCAATGGAGGCAATCTCTGCATGTCACCGTCTTGGTAGTAATACAAGCAAACCCCGGCCCTTGCTTGTACGCTTCACTCAGTATAAGTGCCGTAATCAAGTTTGGAACAAAAAAACCCTTCTAAAGAATACAGGAATAACCATCTCTGAGTCTCACTAAGTCTCGACATGATGTGTTTGTCGAAGCGCGGAAACATTTTGGAGTTAAAAATTCTTGGACAGTTGAGGGAAAAATCGGGTAGGACTGTACAATAGGGTCCATCGCTTTGGGGGTTGGGAGTGGGGGGGGAGGGGGGAGGGGGAGGAGGGGAACCCTCCCCTAAAAGATGGAAGCTAGGAGGGGGGTATACTTCGGTGCCGGCCGAAATCGCTACCGCTTATTAAAAAAAAAGCTCATCCACTTTTGTGACGGCGAAAATCGCTACCGCTCATTCCAAAAAGGTGGAATCAATTTGAAACGCAAGATTCATAGTTTATGTGTGAGTATAAGAGCGGGGGGAAAGCACGCAGGGCCGACTTGAGGGCGGACAAACTTGAGGGTGATAAATCGAAAACCAGACAGTGTTGAGTGGTCGACGGAGCCCCTTCGGGGCTCCTACTTCTGTGTTCTCATGTCAAACCTAACACTACGACTGTGCGGGGAGGCGAGCTAAGCTCGCCTCCCCGCACAGTCTCCGAACCTAACGCATCCGAGTCGGGGTGCTCCGAAAGTTCGAGCTCGCTTCGCTCGCTCCCGCTTCCATTTAGAACTCCCCGTTCTACACTCTTCCTACAGTGTTGAGTGGTCGACGGAGCCCCTTCGGGGCTCCTACTTCTGTGTTCTCATGTCAAACCTAACACTACGACTGTGCGGGGAGGCGAGCTAAGCTCGCCTCCCCGCACAGTCTCCGAACCTAACGCATCCGAGTCGGGGTGCTCCGAAAGTTCGAGCTCGCTTCGCTCGCTCCCGCTTCCATTTAGAACTCCCCGTTCTACACTCTTCCTACAGTGTTGAGTGGTCGACGGAGCCCCTTCGGGGCTCCTACTTCTGTGTTCTCATGTCAAACCTAACACTACGACTGTGCGGGGAGGCGAGCTAACCCGCACAGTCTCCGAACCTAACGCATCCGAGTCGGGGTGCTCCGAAAGTCCGAGCTCGCTTCGCTCGCTCCCGCTTCCATTTAGAACTCCCCGTACTACACCCTTCCTACGGACCCGCATGCTTTCCCCGCCCTGATACTCCCACATCCCCCTGGGATCCCGAAGGTTTGTTGGGGGTTTTAAATGGGTGGCGGGGGCTACGCCCCCGTTAGGGGTCCGCTTCGCAGACCCCATATTATGAATCTTTGGGATTCAATTTACTTAGACCTTGACCTTGAAATGACCTTGTATGATTGATCTTGACCTTGACGGATTACCCCCTGGTTTTCGATTTGTTACCCCAGAGTTTGTCCGCCCTCAAGTCGGCCCCGCGTGCTTTCCCCCGCCCTTATACTCCCACATCCCCTCGGATCCCGAAGGTTTGTTGGGTGTTTTAAATGGGTGGCGGGGGCTACGCCCCCGTTAGGGGTCCGCTTCGCGGACCCCATATTATGAATCTCGGGGTTCCAATTGACTAACACCTTTTTGTAATAAGCGTTAGCGAGTTTTCCGATCAAAGAGTATGTAAAAATACCGATTTCTAAAGGACCAAAGAGTACCTAAAATTACAATTTTCAAAAATTCATAACTCAAAAACCGCTGGTTTCCTAACCTTGAAATTTGGTATGGATGTTCAGCTAAAGCATATCTCTTACCAAAAAAATCGCGGACTGCCAAATCGATGGACCCTATTGTACAGTTGAGCCAAAAATCGTCATCTTGCTCCCCAATAAAAGTCGTAAGAAGATCGAATTGATGTCAGAACTGCAAAGTCTCATCTCTCAATTCCCTGCGGAGGCAAAAGCATTACCACCCGCGCCGAAAGACAAGAAGACCGTATCCACCAGGCCCAAAACGAGAACAGCAAAGTGAACTTTATTCCTCATGTTCGTGTATGCTACAAACAAGGTACATCGCAACACAATATTATCTACAAGTTCTACTATTTGTTATAATTTTCAATTCAATTTGTGTTGTAATTTTCATAATACCGTCACTGACCACTGTAAACATATATTATAATTACTCTTTATTTGTTTACTATTAACGAATGACAGTTGTTGTACAGCTGTTGGTCAATCAGTTTTCTGACGTGACCGTCTTGTACCAAATACAAATATAATTCACGTTAGAAATTGTAGGTCATCTTTGCCACTGCTTTACGTTTTTTCCACTATATTTTGTCTTTATGTATAATGTTCTTTCCGATTTTCTAGTAATTTTTGCTGAATTTATATAGGTTTATAATTAATTGTAGAAAAGCTTCAATACTGTCTAAAAATAGTACTTTTTACTGTATTGTATACAATAGCCAGTAAGTGCGACTGGGGTCAGTCAGTCGTGCAAATTGGAGATTAGTTTTAGTGAGTAAATTAGATTTAGGTATTTATTACTTATTATTATTATTTTTTAGGTATTTAATTATTTATTTTTTATGTTGCAACTGAATGAAAGTTACTTTTCTTGCTCTTCCAATACCTCTTCTTCTGATGATGAATATGCCAGTGCAAACAGTGATGTGTCTGGATCTGGTCACTTAAGTGACCAAATCAGCTTCAAACTTTCTCAGCACCGGAAACTCCTTAATATTGTACACATCAATGCCCAAAGCGTTCCTGCTCACTTTTCAGATATGCTATTATCATTCGATCCTGATTTGATAGATGCAATTCTTATCTCGGAAACATTTCTCAAACCCGGACTTCCTTCCTCTCAGTATTCACTGCCCGGTCTTAAACTCCTACGTAATGATAGGATCGGCAAAGGCGGTGGTGGTGTTGCCATTTATTTGCGAACAGACATTAAACACAAAATTATTGATGCATCACCGGGTGAATATTCGAAATCTTCGGAACATCTGTTCATTGAAGTAATTTTTCATCACCAAAAACTCTTGCTAGGTGTCTTCTATAGCCCGTCCAGAGAAATAAACTATTTCGACTCTTTCGAATCCAAATTGGAACTTTTGTCACCTCTCTACGATCATATTATCATCCTTGGCGACTTCAACACCTGCCTTTTGAAGGACGATTCTAGGAGCTACAAACTTCTGTCTTTGGTATCCTCTGTTAACATGCATATTCTTCCTTTAACTGCTACCCATAATGCCCCTCATTTTGCACCTTCACTTCTTGACCTAATTATTATCTCTAATCCCTCTCTTGTAGCAACCCATGGCCAGCTTACATCGCCATTCTCATATCATGATTTAATTTTTATATCATACAAACTCAGGCCTGAGAAGCGCAAACCCAAGTACTTGTTTCTCCGTAGTTTTAAAAATATTGATTCAAACCGCCTTAAAGAAGATGCCTTAAGTCTTGATTGGTCTCCAGTGATCAGCTCGTGCAATACTGATGATAAGATTCACCATTTCAACTTAATTATCACCAGACTGTTTAATAAACATGCTCCAATTAAAAGAGTGAAAGTTAAACGGCCACCTGCACCTTGGCTAAATGACACGATTAAAAGAGCTATGACTAAACGAAATAAGGCCAAGCGCAAGCTTAAGAAAAATCCCACTGATGCTAACTTAGCTGACTACAAAAAGCTTCGCAATCGCTGCAACAGAATGTGCCGCGATGCTAAGCGGCGCCACATTCACAACTCAGTTGAGCAATGTAATCCAGCTCACCTGTGGAAGTTCCTCAAAACTCTTGGAGTTGATAAATCATCAAATGAGTGTCCGTTTGTTTTTGATCTGAATGTGTTAAATTCTCACTTTTCTAATCCTCCTCTCTGTTTAGATACTCATGTCAAAAATTCCACTCTTCAATATCTCTCTAATCTACCACTTCCTTCTTGTAGTCAATTTACGTTAAGTGAAATATCTCCTAATGAAGTGAAGAAATGTCTTCTTTCTATTTCTTCCACGGCGATCGGAGCAGATGAGCTTAGTTCCCAGATGTTTAACCTTCTCGTAGACGAACTTCTTCCTTGTCTCACTCATATCTTTAATCATTCCCTTAGTACTGGCTCCTTTCCTTGCTTATGGAAAAAAGCGCATGTTATTCCCTTGCCTAAAACATCTAACCCAGCGTCACCTACCCAATTTCGTCCAATCTCTATTCTTCCCTTTCTATCTAAAGTTCTTGAGAGCATCGTCCATAAACAACTATTTTATTTTCTCAATACTAATAACCTTTTAAGTACCTTTCAATCTGGTTTCCGTCCTGGCCACAGTACTGTAACTGCTTTGCTTAAAGTTTCGGATGATATTCGTCAGGCCATGGACAGAAAACAACTAACCATACTTACATTATTGGACTTTAGCAGCGCGTTTAACTCAGTGGATTTTGATATTTTACTTGGAATTCTTTCCTCTCTTCATGTATCCCCTCAAGCTATAAGTTGGTTCAACTCCTACCTCAGGGGTCGTTCGCAGTGTGTTCGCGCAGATCAGTCTTCGTCAGACTGGGTAGATCTCACTGCAGGGGTTCCTCAGGGTGGTGTACTTTCCCCATTATTATTTTCTGTCTTCATAAACTCGTTAACTAAGATTATCACCACGAAATTTCACCTTTATGCTGACGATTTACAACTATACCACCATTTTAAAGTAGACGAGGCCTTGGATGCTGTACATCGTGTTAACACTAACCTTCTCAGAATTAATGAATGGGCCCAATCATTTGGCTTACTTGTGAATCCCTCCAAATCACAAGCTCTTATTATTGGCGGGGTCGCGTTACGCAGCCAGCTAGACATATCCGCATTACCCTCTTTAATTTACAACACTATCCCTATTGGGTTTACTAATACTGCCAAGAATTTAGGGGTTATTTTTGATACCAATCTGTCCTGGACCAGCCATGTCAATGAAGTCAGTAGGAAGGTGCATTTCTCTTTTCAGTCTCTTAAACGTTTACAGAAATTTTTACCCTTCGAAACCAAGCTCCTCCTTGCGCAATCCCTACTTCTTCCCATAATTGACTATGCGGATGTCTGCTTCCTCGATGCTACGGAGGTGCTCCTTAATAAATTAGAAAGATTGCAAAATCTATGCATACGGTTTATTTTTGGACTCCGTAAATTCGACCATGTCTCTGAATTTAGATCTAAACTTAATTGGCTTCCTGTTCGTCGTCGTCGTGATGTACACATTCTCTCTTTCCTTTTTATAATCCTTCACAATCCTTCCTCTCCTTCATATTTGCGTTGATGAAAATGTATGCAATGAAACGATGTCCTTATTTGAGCGGTGGTTTTCTGTCAATGACTTACATTTAAACACTCAAAAAACAAATGCTATGCTATTTAAGACAACTACAAAAAATAAAAAAGAACACTTACATATATCAACAATGACTGACACGTTGGTTCAGGCAGACGTTGTAAAATTTCTCGGCGTCCACGTGGACTCTTTATTAAACTGGAAGGTTGAAGTTATCGCAATTGAAAACCATATAAGCTCAGCTTGCTATGCTTTGCGCACTTTAAGAAATGAATTGAGAACTGATCACTTAATACTGGTTTACTATGCTCTGGTTGAGTCAAAGCTGAGGTACAGCATAAGGTTTTGGGGCAACAGCTACAAATATAACATACATAGAGCATTTGTTATTCAGAAAAGGGCAATAAGAACTATAGCACGTATTCCTCCATGGGAATCTTGTAAGGAGTACTTTAAAAAATTCAGAATACTAACATTTCCCAGTCTTTATATTTTAGTCCTTCTGACAGACGTATTAAAAAATAGACAAAATTATGAATCTGAAATTGAGATGCAGGCAAGGTTCGAAACAAGGAGAAAAGACCTTAAGAACAAATTTAAACCACAACTCAGAGTTGTAACGCATTCCGCAAGAAATCAAGCAGTATTGCTTTTTAATAAGTTGCCTATTGAATTAAAATTGGAGTCACGCATTCATGTTTTTAAAAGCGCACTAAAGGCACTTCTTTTGGACAAGTGTTGCTATTGCATTGAAGATTTTACTCTTTCATAATTAGATCGTACAATGTGATACTTCATTGGGATTAGTTTATGTAGGTACTTTAGTTTCGTTTAGTTTTTGAATTGTTTGTATGCTATGTTTATTTATATTTTTATGTAATTCGTACACAATTTAAATTGTTTTTCGAATAAACTTGAACATTGAACATTGATCGCTTTGAATACATTGTTCCTAGAGATAGGCCGTGCCGATCTATTAAATCACTGTTGCTAAAATTTCCCTCTCACTGCTCCTCCCGCTATGGTGAGTCTTTTTCTGTTCATTCGGTGCGACTTTGGAATGCCCTTCCCCACGAAATTCGCGACAGTCCTAGCATACACATATTTAAGAGGAAAATAAAAGAGCATTACCTGACCTGACTTGCTTTCTCTATATTGCAACACTGTAGGTATGTATTATATTATTATTATTATGTATGTTTATTATTTATTTTGTGTATGTAGTAAGTATATTATTATTTTTTATTATTATTTATTTATGTATGTATATTATAGGTATATTATTATTAACTTATACGTATTGGTCATTTTATAAGTAACATAATACTTAGCAACTTATATCTTATAGTTTTTTTTTTTACATTTCTAATAACAAATTTGTACACGCCTCTACCCGTTCGTATTTCATTTCTTTCTCACTTACTGGTTTGTTGGCAGAAAACTCTTACAGAGTTAAGCATACCAATTGTAAATCTTATGTTTTTCTACTTATGTATCTCTCATTTACTGTGTACAATAAACAATAAATAAAATAAATAAATAAAATAAATAATTTAAAATAATTTTCGAAAAACCTTAAAACTATTAGGTGCAAGCTTTTAATGTTGCATTGTCACCCGATATCCATATGCATGCAAAATTTCAGCTAAAACGAAAACCGGGAAGTGGGTCAAATTAAACTTGCAAGATTCCACCCGAACAAACATACATACACTGGAATTTAAATAAAAGCTTGTAAAAACGAAA
Source organism: Coleophora flavipennella (assembly GCA_947284805.1). Taxonomy (NCBI): domain Eukaryota; kingdom Metazoa; phylum Arthropoda; class Insecta; order Lepidoptera; family Coleophoridae; genus Coleophora; species Coleophora flavipennella. The sequence continues at coordinate 6,691,243 of OX369253.1, forward strand.
CTTACAATCCTAGCTTTTCTTCTGCCTAAAAACCTGTCAAAAATTGGGCCAAATCGGTTAACATTTAAGAGGTGATAATCCTTATCGCCGTTTGTATTTAAAGACGAATTTTCGCCGTAGGTTCACAGTCCTCATAAGTAAAGGCAGATGTCAAATTTTAGATAATTGAAGGTTTTGGATCCAACGATGAACTTTCTTTTTTAATTTATATTTTCTTAGTAGATCTACATTTAATTCTTTATGTATTTGTTCTTGGCATATGCTGACGCCGAACTTCACACGTAGGAGTAAGTTTAACAGTCACGAAGTTAGCCGTTGACGAACTTACATTTCCGACGTGTAAGTTTAATGGTAGAACGTGGTTGAAAGTTTCTGCAAATTTTCTGAACTGTGCAATGATTTGCACTGTGCGCTTTTTACACGACTACCCGCAAATATCCGCGCACTGGAAAACGTAGCGTAGATAGGCTTTCCACTCGGTGAACCGATGACCTGGTCACCCTGGTCACTTTATACAACGAGCCAGAAATGACATTTCTAAAAAGGAATGACAGAACAAACAAAATGGCGGCGAAATCCTATACGTTCGACAACCAAACTGTAATCAATCTGTATCAATCTGGGTGACGAGGGGGTGAGGTCGCAATCTAAAGAGCGGCAGGTAGTGTCCATACTGTATGTTAGTACTTATATATGTACTTTGACCTGGTGAAGGTCGCGGGAAGCCGCTGGATGCGGGCAGCGCAGAACCGGTTGTCATGGAAATCCTTGGGCGAGGCCTATGTCCAGCAGTGGACGTCCGTCAGCTGATATGATGACCCACAAAAAATGGCAGTATTTTTTCTTAGGTCTAACGTTTGTGTATAACCGTCTCAGTGGCGGATAAAATCCAAAACGCCTTGGAACAGTTGTCTCTGTCTTTTTTTTTATTGTAAAGAGTATAGAAAATAGCCACACTTTTGCACTTTTTCAATGTTTTTTCGTTTTAACTTAGATGTTTTGTAAAAAATGAGAGTCCGACAATATGTCAGGATTTTATTGAGGAATAAGAAAGAAAAAAAAAGGTTATTTGTCTAACTGTAGTGAAGTAAAACTGGTTTTTGTTGGCTAATATTAGCGAAAATTGATAAATTTAAGCGATCATTGCAATTTTTTTCTAAGGAGATATTTTTTTTGAATCGTTTGGCCTCCTACACTTTGTAGCAGACATATTGTAATAAATTTATTAAAAAAAAATGATAAATGTATTGCAGTTTCAACCGCAGAAAAATGACTTTTTCCAACCCTCCAAACGCCAAACATCATTGTTAACAGCATTGATGTGTCCCGGCTTGAAGATAAGATAGCCAGTGCCCCATTGCGTGGGGACATCTTGGTAAGCGCGCTTCCATCTACGGCATTATCGTCACTTAATCAATCAGTCAATTAAGATGATGCCAAGGGCTTACCAATTGTGTATATATAAAAAAATGATGTATGTTTCTTTATTCCATCGTATTTTATAAACGGCTTGATGTATTTTAGAGTGCGAGGTATCATTAGATTCTTCGTGATCCCGCGATTGACATAGGATATTTTACTCGACTTCGCCAAGAAGGAATGTTTTTTTATTAATGTTTTAATTCAAAGTTATTTCATTATACAGGGCTTCTTCAATTATTAGGATTTCATACCAGATAAAGGGATCCTATTACTAAGCCTACGCTGTCTGTCTTGTAATGATTTTTTTAATTAACGTTGCTCTAGTTAGCCGGGGGTGGCCCCTTAAGGCCTTATGATGGGTGAAATTACAATATTCAATTCAAATTATTGAAAGAATGTAAAGCTATCACTATGAAAAAAATAAACAATATACTTAAAGTAATAAAAATTCGATTTAATTGTATACAATTTGAAAAATATTACCACTTATGTAAAAAATATACTGTAAGTACACCCTGTTTTTGGCTTAATTGCAAAATTTCTCGAAAACAAATAGTTATTGTTGAATGAAACAAGCAAAAAGTAGCGCCATCTGAGATAACTCGTACGAACTAGCGAGGGCGAGAGTTGACGTCAGTGCCGCTCTAAAAAGACCTTGGTAGAATAGGGATGACATATGCTAGTCATCTGATTTACTTTTTATCATCTGTCAAAAACGACATTTTGTTCTAAAAATGTTTGAAATACCAAGGCGTGACGTCATAGTTTTGCAGCGTCATTTATGTACTCATTTTGTGATTTTGGTGATTTAAAAATCGGAGACTTGATGAAAAACAAAACGAGTAAGGTTTTTCGAAGTTTAAGTAGCAGGGCAATTTAGTGACCAAGAGTTCAAAATTTATTTCTGATACAGCATCAGAAGTCATTCCTATTGTGCCACACGATAAGAGAGAAGAGATAATACTATTAAATTTTTCTAAGAATGTTACAAAATATTCGTGCTGCAAATGTAATCACAAAGTATGTTTCGCAAAACGAGGCTAGTAATTTTGTAAAAAGGTTGTTACTACAAAGTCGTAGGTAGGTACTACACGTTAAAATGTTAGAGATGTAACTGTAATGTAAGTACTCCTCTCACATCAGTGGTTAGAAAGAGAGAGAGCAAAAGTTACGTTGCCAACATACTTGTAATGAAATGAGACGCAGTGAGAAGGTACAACTTACAAATTAAATTACGTTAGGCCTCAAGGGATCACATTAATAACTACACAATAATGTTATTAAAGTATTACTTAAGTCTTTTATAAGGGTCAAAGTTTTTGAAAGTTACTTTCATTTAATTGCGAGACGGAAAAAAAACGAAAAATAAATGCTACTTTTTAACAGTCGAAGCAACCGTTCCGAACCTTGCCGTAATCTGTTTTTATAGCTGAAACTCGCGTGATATCACACCCTGGACACTTCATACAGCGGGCCAGAAATGACATTTCAAAAAAGGAATGACGAAACCAACAAAAAGGAGGCGAAAAGTACGTTCAACAACCAAACTGTAACCAATCTGTATCAATCTGGGTGACGAGGGGGTGAGGTCGCAATCTAGAGAGCGGCAGTGAGTGTCCATACTGTATGTTAGTACTAATATATATACTTTGGTTATATGTTTGGGTGCCGTCCTTGTGAACTGGCCTACTCTTGTCAAAGAAATGACAAATTCAATGATTTTAATGTGGGTAAAACATATTTGGCCTTCTATTGTGAAAAGGCACATAAATTACGTCAATGTTAGTGGAGAAAAATAAAATCTGGTCAGCGTTCGGAAAGCTTCGCAATATCTTCACGTCCCAAATACCGCAGTGTCTCAAAAATAAGGGCTTTGACAAAAGAGTGTTGCCAGTGATGACATACAGAACTTAGACATGGTCGCTTAACATGGGCCTCATAAGAAGGCTCAAGGTTACCTAAATGGCAATGGAGCGAGCTATGCTTGGAGTTTCTCTGCGTGATCGAATCAGAAATGAGGAGATCCGCAGGAGAACCAAAGTAACCGACATAGCTAACAGAATCGCTATACTGAAGTGGCAGTTGGCAGAGCATATACGTAGCTCGTAGAACAGATGTTCATTGATGTAGTAAAGTTCTCTAGTGGCAACCGCGCACTGGAAGACGTAGCGAAGGAAGGCCTCCCATGCGGTGGACTGACGACCTGGTGAAGATCGCGGGGAGCCCCTGGATGCGGGCAGCGCAAAACCGGTTGTCGTGGAAATCCTTGGGGAGGCCTTTGTACAGCAGTGGACGACTTTCGGCTGATACTATGACGATTTTCCACCAAAAGTCAATCGCATCCAAATAATGACCGCGATTCTGATCAGTTAACTTGTAGGATCGACCAAACAAGCTGTACTACTACCGCCGTGATACCATAAAGTTAATAAATTACGCGAAACATAATTACAGTCGAGTTAGTCCGAGGGGAACGTATGGCGTCACATCTGAGAAATGACTTTGAGGGTCTTCTGAACCTACGTCCTGACTCACATTGAAAAGCTGAAACAGATGAGCTTGTTACTTAATTATTTATTTCAAGTCGCATTAAAACTTTTTATCTACGCACATATCATAAGTCCGCTAAAATGCGTTCAAAATCCGTAGGCAATGACCAGCGTTATGACAACCAATATTACTATGACAGCTGGTTCCAAATTTAAACGCATAAAACGTAACAAAAATCGATACTGTAGTAATAATAATCATTAAAGTACAGATTTTACCTACTACCATATATTTAGGGATATGTCTGTCTGTCCGTCTGTCCGTAGTACAACAAGGAACCCTTATAGTTTCGTCATGTATGTCTGTCCGTCTGTTCGCGGCCTAGCTCCTAGACTATTAGTAGTTAAGAGCTGGAATTTGGCAAAGATATATATATATATATATAATAATAACGCGGTGAGAACTGTAAAAAAAATGTTGGAAAATTTTTTTTTTAAGGCTATCTCTCCTACAAGTAAAGTGGGGATGTTTTTTTTTCTCGTTAAACCCAGTCGTGTGGGATATCGTTGGTTAGAGCTTAAAAATAGTTGTGAGTCTTCTAAGATTATTTTATAATTTAGGGTTCCGTTTTCGAAAAAATAGGCTTAAAAGTGCTTTATTTTGTTGGAGTAGAGTGTGTCCACCCCCTAACAACTAAACCGCTGTATTTGGAAATTAAAAAAAAATAATGAAAGGTAGTCTATATAATAAATTTAAAAGAAAAACTATCACAGCCATTAAGGCTTTTCTAGTTGACGAGCAATAGTCGAACGAAAAAATTCGTGTATACATTAACCTGCTCAAAAATGTTGCTAGTGCGTTTTAGAATATATAATAATTGAAAACGCTAAACACGTTAAAAAACCGACTTCCATCGCAACAAATTATTACATTTTTGCATTATTATTTTTGGTTTTTGTTAATTTTCTACTAAAGTACTTTACCGATTTTGATAAAATTTATATGGGACCATACGGAAAGCACTAGCTTTCAAATAAAAAAAGAATCATAAAAATCGGTTCACCCAGTCAAAAGATCTGAGGTAACAAACATAAAAAAAAAACATACAGACGAATTGAGAACCTCCTCCTTTTTGGAAGTCGCTTGAAAATGTAATTAAATCACTATAACAAACATATTGGCAACTACGAAACCCTACATTGAGCATATCCCGACACGCACTTGGCCGGTTTTTTCCATAGTATTTGGGCCCGTGACGTCATTACAAACATTTGAACATTTAACATTTAAAAATTTTATATAAATAACCAGACAAAAACAAAAATTATTAAAATTAGTTTATTAAAAAAGTTTATTTTTCATTTAAAAAACAATAAAGAAATGGCTTTAAAAAAATGTAAATTGACTGCCAGCATTGATTTAGAACTATTGTTCCCAAGTAAATTGTATTAAAAAATTCAAATTCAAAATGTTTATTCAAAATAGGTGTGCATATTAAAATCTTTCTGATAGTCATAAAATAGTAACTACATATAACCTACATAATGTCATTTGTGAAAAATATCAAAAACTAGTTGATGCTTGCTGCTCCACCCGCGTGCACATAGAGGGTGCGCGATGCGAGAGCCGCAAGCGGCTCCTGTGGCTTTTTTATTTTAAGCCGTTTGTGGCGAGCACATAATCAATTCACCAAAGTTTCATCGTGATTGGTAAAGTCGTTCTCAAGTTTTGTGTGACCAAGGCAAACAGGGATTCATTATATATTCATTATCTATTTATGGCGACAATACAATCTATAAACCAATTATGACTGTACAAATAGGTATCAATATAAATCATCATCATCATATCGGCCAAAAATGTCCACTGCTGGACAAAAGCCTCCGTCAAAGATTTCCACGACGACCGGTCCTGCGCTACCCGCATCCGGGGCTTCCCGCGATCTTCACCAGGTCGTCGGTCCACCGCGTGGGAGGCCTGTCTACGCTACGTCATCCAGTGCGCGGTCGCCACTCGAGAACTTTACTACCCCAACGACCATCTCTTCTACGAGCTATGTGCCCTGCCCACTGCTATTTAAGTTTAGCGATTCTGGCATTGCTGTGGTATTTATCTGGCATTTATCTCCATCGTTTCCATGCTTCGCAAGGCACGTTTAGCTATTGGTGTCGGTTGCTGTTACTGGATGGCAGTCGTTGAGTCATATCAGAGGCCTAAGGCGGCTTGAATATTTAGACAGTGGGATCCGCTACGCTACTTGCCCTACAACCTGCGCCATTTCGGACTTGGCCCGCAGGTTCAGGAAGATACCAGTGCCCTGGAGTGGTAACGTAAGGGGTTTTCATTCTTCATGCATTTGAATGAAACCCATTTAAAACTAAATCCATTTATTAAAATTGAGCCCTTTCTCATCTTGAAATTTTCTACCCTACATCATCATCATGTCAGCCGAAAAACGATCACCCATAATCAATTTGGCACCACTGGAAAGACTGTAACACAGCTCAAGTTTCGACCGAATCAAAGGCTTCCTCATAGTCCACGAACATTAAGTAGTGGCTGGTTGTACTCTTCGGTCTTCTGTATAATCTACCGCAGCGTATGTATGTGGTCTAAGGTACTAAAGCCTTTTCGGAAACCGGCTTGTTCGGGAGGCTGGAAGTCGTCAAACCTGCGTGCGAGACGATTCGTAATGACTCTCAAAAACAGCTTGTAGACATGAATCAGAAGTGAGATGGGTCTGTAGTTCTTCAGCAGGGTATTGTTGCCCTTTCTGAAGAAAACCACGACCACACTTCTGTGCCATGCCTTAGGCGGAGTTTTTTGGCGGGATTTGTGGTGGACGCATTCGTAGTTTTATTTTGTTGTTTTTACATTGTTTTCTGCTGGGATTTTGTTCAAGAAGTGGTGAATTTTGGAGAAAATCGTCTAGTGCACGTGAGCAATGTGGAGAACAAGAAAATAAAACGAAGGAGGACGTGAGAACCCAAGTTGCTCTGGGTGCAGTTTTATAGACGCCCAACAGCAACTGGGTGTTCCACCTCAGAATGCAGCTGCTGCAAATGCTGTCAAGAACTTCAGAGAAGATTTGTAATGCACCGGCACTAGCATTACAAATCCAAAAACAAATGAAGAAAGTGAAAATTATTTACGAATCCGGCTGAAGGACTAGTTTCCATGGCCAAGAAAAATTCACAACAAACATGCCTTAGGCGTTTTCCCCTCAAGTATTACGAAAAAAAAAGCATTTTCGATTTAGCTCTATCTTAAAAACAGTACTAAATAAATACGAGCATCAAACTTGCTGTGATTAAAAACTGAGGTAAAACAACTCGCGCTAAGGATTCCGAAATAAATGACAAAAAAACATATTTTTGTAGCTCGCGTTGATGTCTTTTATTTGTAATGTGAACAGCTGTATCATTGACATTATTACTATGTAGTTGTGTAGAGAGGTGTGGTGGCACGGAACCCTTGGAGTGCAAGTTTGACTCACACTTGGCGGTTTTTTAAGGCTTTTTAACTGATTTCAAAAAAAAGGAGGAGGTTTCAAAATTCGACCTTGTATATTTATATATATTTTATGTGTGTTCGCGGATAACTTCGTCGTTTATGAACCGATTTTGATAATTCTTTTTTTGTTGGAAAGGAGATATCCCAAGGGTGGTACTTTGATAAGGAAACCAACATCTGATGATAGCATCCTAGACAAATCGAGGGGAACCTTAAATTTCCTGTTTGAAGTCGGTTTTTTTTGTTCAAAATTATCAAAGAATCATGTTTTATACGAAAAAACTGAAAATTTCCGTAGGCAAAGTTGAGCTGTGTAATATGTAGAGGCCGCCTACATGGCATAGTGTAATACCACCTGCTTCACATCAGGAGGTCGTGGGTTTGATTCTCGCCTGGGCCTTACTTTGTAAGATTCGGCTTGGTTCGTGATAGTATTTAAGCCCAACTGATTAGCTACCACAACCTTATCAAAATCTTGCCGCCAAACATCATTGAATCGTTAAAAATAAGATAGCCAGTTACCCTTGCGTTGAAGTATCTTGGTATGCTTGCTTCCATGTTCCATCTTAGGCATAATCGTCACTAAATATCAGGTGGTAAGATGACAAGGGCTTGTGGATTTAAAAAATATAATTGAAAACGCTAAACTAGTTAAAACTGACTTCCATCGCAACAACTTAGTACCACCTTGCATTATTACTTTTGGTTTTTGTTAATTTTCTTATAAAGTACTACACCGATTTTGATAAAATTTATATGAGACCACACGGAAAGCAATAGCTTTTAAATAAAAACAGAATCATCAAAATCAGTTGACACAGTCAAAAGTTCTGAGGTAACATACATTAAAAAAAACATACAGATGAATTGAGAACCTCCTCCTTTTTGGAAGTCGGTTGAAAAATGTACAGGCATCTGACATACTGTAATTGGATTTCAGTGTGAACGATGCCTTATAATAATATGTGTAGCAACAAACAAATAAATGTAATTAAAAGCTCAAGTAAGTACGACGCTCTGGATTAATTTTCTAAGTGCTATTAACTTTAAGGGTGAGTTACCTACATTCGTAGCTCTTGATAATTTATGGGAATTGTAATTTAGACGAAAAGGGAATTTTATTTAGTAATTTAGGTATTGTTTTAGGCTAATCATCATATCACCTTATATACTTCCCCACCGAGGGGCTCGGGCCTACTCTGAATTAGGGCGATCGGGCCTTAGTCGACCACGCGGGCCCAGTGCGGGTTGGTCAACTTCACACACAACCTTCGAGTTTCTTTGCAGGTGTGTGCAGGTTTCCTCACGATGTTTTCCTTGACCGTTAAAGCAATCGGTGAGTATATGTACGTAAGTTTCGAGAAATTCATTGGTACATTGGCCGTACGGATTTGAAGCCGGCACCTCTGGTTAGGAGGACCGAGTCGTTACCGGTCGAGCCACCGACGCTTTTAGGCTAATAGTTTGTTTACGAAGTAACTAGTATCTCACTGAGCCTGTGTATACATTGCAGTATGGTTAAGGGTATATTATGTAGGTATGCATTACTTGACTTATTATATATATATTATATATATATATATATTTTCTTTTGTTTTTATAAGTATATAGACGACTGTTGAGCACCTAGACAATTCAGGTTTAATGGTGCTAGATGATTCATTTTTTTTGTATTTTGTTTTGAAATTGGTAAATAAAAAAATAATAATAAATAGTTCTTTATTATTATTGTAAAATGTTGAACTCGAAGTTGTTGACGAAAATGTATACCTGGGACAAGAAGCGGGGAAAAAGAGCGTCGGTGGCGTAACGGCTAGGGCCGCCGCCTCCTGTCCAGGAGGTTGTGGTTCGAATCCTGCCACGTACCAATGTGATTTCGAATTAAGATTTCATATGTACGTTTATCCGACGCCCTTACGGTGAAGGAAAACATCTTGAGGAAACCTGCACACGCCTGCGGAGAAACTCTTAGGCTGTGTGTGATGTCGACAAACCCGCACTGGGCCCGCATGGTCGACTGAGGCTCGATCGCCCTAATTCAGGGTTGGCTTGAGTCCCTCGGTGGAGACGTATGTGAGCTGATATGATGACAGTATTTTTGAGCTTGCGGGGCTAGCTACCACCATCTTATGTAAGTCTTGCCTCCAAAAATCAATTTTAACACTATTGATGTGTTCCGGCTTGAATTGAAAGTAGCAATCAATACCCAATTGCGTCAGAGAAAGCCCGCTTACCTTGCAAAGGGTTTATCCATTGTCGATAGATAAAAAAAGAAAAAGATGCTCTGCTATTGACTGTCTATGGGAATGGGGATATGCGGAGTATGGGGAGGGAAATACCCCCCTTGAAGATTTGAGATTGGAAAAAACCATTGAACTCGCGATACTGTAATGTAACGTAACCGACGACCTACCAGAAACACTCGCAGGGTCATTTACTTATAAAACTGTAAAAATTTGTCACTTCTGTCGGCACTCCCGGAGTAGTTAAGTTTGTTTATATGATTATACTTTGGCCAAGAAGGAAAAAAAATTGCAGCGCCCCGCATTTTTTTCTTTCATGTCCTTGGTTCTACCCTCCAAATTGTAAATAACTTGTGTGTTTAAAAGGCGCGTCGAGGCCACAGTATTTTAGAAATTCTGAATCATAATAAATAACAACAGTTAACGGATGTAAGTACTGAGAGACTAGTGAATTTTAGTTACTTACATAGTATAATTTCTTATGGCGTCTTACTTGGGGGCGCCTGATATAGAAACTACTTTCATCTTACAGAAAAGAGCTATTCGCGCAATCTATCACATATAATATGTTCGGAACCAAGTTTGAATTCGCGCACCTCAATGGCAGCAGTATGCGCGATGCGAGAGCAACGCCGGCGTCTCTCGAGTGAGCCGCCATGTAGGTCAGTGTGGCAGCGAGCCTTTGAGCGGGACAGACACGTCTCGAGCTTTGCATCAAGTGTGTCACTGAGTCACCGGTAGTGAGTCTTTTTGTGAGCCAAACAGCTGAGACTCCAGACACGTAAATTTAGTACTTACGGGAGTTTCTGTCAGCCCTATCTATCAAATACGGAAGATAGTTATTTTGTGTAGGCATTGTGATAAAACTGACTATAGAATTTATGTGACTACTGACATACCGCGTGGATTGTCTCAGTTATAAGCACCGTTTTTTTCTGTGATACTAAACTTTGTTGAGCACAGACCAGGCTTTATACGTATAAAACTGACCGCATTGTGTTAATCGGACTGTGATAAATGTTTGTACTTAGTGGTGACTTATCTATCTGTCAAGTTATTGTTAACCGTATCTACTTACCAACCACCCTGGGTGTCCCAAATAGGAGTATTTCTGCACCTTTTGAAGAGAGGCACGGGTCCTTGTGGGAAACATACATATACATACATACATTACACACACACCTGAAATTACCTACTTTTGCCACCAAACGAACGACCTACAAGAAAGTCGCATTGCTTCGATATTGGTAAGTAGCTATATGTAAATAGCTGTCTTCATTTGTGTAGGTAATTATTAAATTTGTAGATTGTTTGTACCTGATGTATTAGGTATTCCACTATTGTCCACGAGGACTACATTAGATATAAACATTATCCTTCTGTAATTAAGGCCGCAAATAACGCCTGTTGGTGGCGTTGTGTCCCCTGGGTTACGGAGACTTTGTGTCCCCAGGGTCACGGCTATTTCGTATCCTCTGCGTCACCAGGCCTAGCTAGTATTTCCGTTTGCGAAGCCAAGACTTGAGTTTGTATTCGCTTTGCGGCTTTAAGCACTAAACTCCTGGCGCTGTGTATCGCAGCCGAGTTCACGTCCCCACCGTTGGGCCTAAGAACCGAAACTCATTGGGCCCAGCACGCTTCTTTGTTTAGGCCTGCCGTGTGTCGAATGGCGTCGTGAACATAATACAATCCCATGAGTTGTTACAGAATAAGTTAGAAGAAATCAATATTTAAATTGTTGCTAGTCAATTCATGTATTGTTGTCATGTACGTTAGTAAGAATTTGCGTTTATTTCCTAAAAATAGTGACAGGCATAATTTAAATTTATGAAATGTAAATAAAATCGCCCTAATTCAGGGTAGGCTCTAGCCCCTCGGTGGGGACGTATATGAGCTGATATGATGATGAATTAAAATGTATGTAGCCTATATTCGGGTCTGACCAAGGTAGAAAAGTCATTTGTGTGTCAGTCTACAATAAAATTCCAGAAAATGTAACTAGTTTGCCAGAGAACAAATTGAAGAGCTTGCCGAAAAATTCCTGTGCTCTCTAGAGGATATTATTAAATAATAGATTACGTAAATGACAAGGATTTATGGTCAAATATTGATCTTAGGGCAAATACCCTGAGACTGTTATCTGAATCATGACATTATTTGTAACAGACATCAATTTTCCTTCATACATCATCATCATATCAGCAGAAAGACGTCGCATCCAGCGGCTTCCCGCGATATTCACCAGGTCGTTGGTCCACGGTGTGGGAGGCCTGCCTACGTAACGTATTCCGGTGCGCGGCCACCACTCGAGAACTTCACTCCTCCCACAAATCTTAAATATTTATAGTACAAATACCAATCATTTGTACATATCACATCAATTCATCGAACGAAATGAAACATTCTGTGAATAGATTATAAGTTATTAATTGTTTTATGAAACAATGTAGATACCTACGTATACAGGGTGTAACATAATTGGTGTAGGTCCCGTTAACTGGGGCTTCTACTCATCGTTGGCTTGGCTACCTCTACTAATATTAGATTGACCCAGTGGGTTGTCACAAGAGACAACATACGCCATTAAGACATATAATAAAACTAACATGCAATAAATTATTGAAATGAAAAGGTCAGGTCATGCCTTTCGCCGAGGAATATTAATACTTTTGACGTCTCAAAGTCTCCGTGTTACGAAAACCAGGAAAGAAAATAAAATAATAATGCCGACCAAGTGCGAGTCGGACACACGAACCGAGGGTTCCGCGGTCCATACCACACATTTGGATAAGGAACCCTGAAAACATGAAATAGTACAACGACACCTATTCATTTGAATGTAAACATTGACTTTTTATCCGACTGCGGCAAAAGAAAGGTTATGTTTGTCGAGTGTATGTATGTATGTCATCACATCAGCTCATATATACGTCCCCACCGAGAGGCTCGAGCCAACCCTGAATTAGGGTGATCGGGCCTTAGTCGACCACGCAAGCCCAGTACGGGTTGGCCAACTTCACACACAACACACAACACACAACCTTTGAGTTTCTTCGCAGATGTGTGCAGGTTTCCTCACGATGTTTTCCTTCACCGTAAGAGCGTCAAATAAATGTACATATGAGATCGAAATTCGAAAACACACTGATACGTGGCGGGACTCGAACCACTACTTCCCGGTTAGCCCTTGCCGTTGCGCCACCGACGCATACGAAGATGTATGTATGTATGTTAATTTATTTTTGTGACATGCTCTGTAGTCTAAACGGCTTGATGGATTTTGGAGAGCGAGGTGTCGTTAAATTCGTCTTGATTCCGTGAGTGACAGGATAAATTTTTAATAGACTTGCCAAAAAAGAGGGGTTAAGTTTTTATGCAGTCGCGATTTTTATTTTTGATGTGTAACATCTTTGCTCTCGCTTTCCTGCAATTTGTGGGAGTGATTTCGTGAAATGGGACGGAAATGTGTAACATGGCACGGAAATGTGTAACAGGAAGTCGCGAAAGCGCGCGCTATTCGATCTGACGAATGAGCTTTGCTCTCGCTTTCCTGCAATTTGTGGGAGTGATTTCGTGAAATGGGACGGAAATGTGTAACAGTGATTTGTTACACATCATATGCGAGTACTGTAGGTCTCGCTCGTTTTTTTTATTAATCATGTTATTATTAAATTCGTTCTCTCTTCGTAGTCGGTCCCTCATCACTGAGGATAGTGGTTTTGGGATTGCCTCCATCTGCTCCTATTCATCGCCAATCTGTTTTACCCAACTGTGCCTGAAGGAGGGTTACGTTTTTCAAGAGTATGAATGTATGTGTTAGTTATAAATTGTTCCCCTCACCTATTTTGGTGTCATAGTCTGTCGCATAATGCACTCAATATCGAACACACGTTGGTTTACTTTAAAATTCCCATTTTGAGCAATATTCGCACGTAAATATATATAAACAGTATGTATGTTTATTTATTTACTTCGAAAGGACTGCTTGGTGGCTGTTGAGCATTTACAACTTCACCGAACAGGGAAAGGCGAGTAAAGGCACTCAACCTAATTAACAAAAAGGTGTAACTGCCTAAAGGCATGGACCTCAGCTCAGGACGTTTCTTGGAAGGAGGGGATCGGAGAGGAGCGGCCTGGAATATGTCTATAGTGCTGGTAAGCGCCAGATTCGGAGAAGGCTGCATTTGTCGGCGAGGGCAGTATGACGGTGCAGTAGCATAGCCAACATCACCAAGAACTTATTACGTGGCGTCTCCCTCATCTAATCGGTCCATCTTGTTGGAGACCGTTCTATTGACCACCTGCCATAAATATTGCCTTAAATGTTATTTTTTTTTCATCAGAGGTAAAAAAGAAAAACTTACTTTTGAAGAGACATTAATACATTCGGGGTTCGAGTCCTGCCACGTACCAATGTGTTTTCGAATTTCGATCTCATATGTACGTTTATCCGACACTCTTACGGTGAAGGAAAACATCGAGAGGAAACCTGCACACATCTGCGGAGAAACTCGAAGGTTGTGTGTGAAGTTGACCAACCCGCACTGGGCCCGCGTGGTCGACTAAGGGCCGATCGCCCTTATTCAGGTGGGCTCGAGCCTCTCGGATATATGAGCTGATATGATGATGTGAAACGATTCTTATTACCCTTTGTATGACTTACTTTTAAGCCTGTTATGTCTTTAATAAATAAATTAAAAAACCAGTCAAGTGCGAGCCAGTAGCGCACACAAAGGCTTCCGTACCATCATACTAGATGGCGCTAGTTTCCTTACGTTTAAAAATACACGTTTTATGTTCGGAGACCCCTCTTATTTTTCCACTTTATCTAATTTTTAGTTTTTTATGTTATAGTGGCAACAGCAATACATCATCTGTGAAAATTTCAACTGTCTACCTATTACGGTTCATGAAATACAGCCTAGTGACAGACGGACAGAGAGACGGACGGACAGCGGAGTCTTAGTAATAGGGTCCCGTTTTTACCCTTTGGGTACGGAACCCTTACAAACAAGAGCGATAGTAAAAAAAATGTACGGAATCCTTAGCGCTATTCGAATGTACACTTGGCCAGATTTCATAATTTGTTGTTTGGGGACTGTTTTATAATCACACCAATTTTGACTCTTTTATATCTAGCTCTTACCGTGTGGCATAATTAACGGTGCTATCCAAGGGATAGACGGAGGTTGCCTGTTTTTGCACTAAGCATCACCCGTAGGGCACGTGTAGGGCATTTAGATTTTTACCTAAGGAGTTATGCGTGAACGGACTAGAAGCAAAGATGTGAAACAGCAGATAATGCCGAGATTAGACGTAGTAAAACATGCTTCTTTTTATCAGTCTCCGAACTTGTTTAATAAACTACCTATCGCGCTGAAGTCAACTGCAAGCTATGGACTGTTTAAAAGAGAGGGTTGCAGAAATTTTTGACACGTAAATGTTATTATACAGTGAATGACTATATCCAAAATAAACACAATGCAGACTAAAATTAAAATTAATATCATGTTTTTATGCTTTTATATTTTTTTATTATTGTTGTTATTTTGTGTTGTAAATTTTATAATTGACTTTAACTTGTTTTAATGTTAGCTTAGGTTATTTCAAACACAATTTGTAAATTGTTTATGAATAAATAAATTAACGATTCCTTCATAACCATCTGGAATCAGATGTGCAGGTTTCCTTACGCTGTTTTTCCTTCACCGTTAAAGCAATCGGTATATGTACGTAAGTTTAAAAAAACTTATTAGTATATTGGCCGTCCGGATTTGAACCCGGGACCCCTAGTTAGGATGACCGAGTCGTTACCGATTGAGCCACCGACACATTTATATTGTCTACCATTAACAACTATAAAACAAAAACAAAACGCTAAACACGTTAAAAAACCGACTTCCATCGCAACAACTTAGTAAATTTATGCATAATTATTTTTGGTTTTTGTTAAATTTCTAATAAAGTACTATATCAATTTTGATAAAATTAATATGTGACCACACGGGAAGCACTAGCTTTCAAATAAAAAAATAATCATAAAAATCGGTTCACCCAGTCAAAATTTATTAGGTAACATACATAAAAAAAACAAAAAAACATACAGACGAATTGAGAAGCTCCTCCTTTTTGGAAGTCACTTGAAAATCTAAAAAAAAAAGTTTTTTTTTATGTATGTAAATATAGAAACGAGGAGATCCGTAGGAGAACCAAAGTAACCGACATAGCTCTCAGAATTGGTAAACTTAAGTGGCAGTGGGCGGGGCACATTTCTCGTAGATCAGATGGCCATTGGGGCAGTTAAATTCTCAAGTAGCGACCACGCACCGGAAAGCATAGTGTAGGCAGGCCTCCCACTCGGTGGACCAATGACCTGGTGAAGGTCGCGGGAAGCCGCTGGATGCGGGCAGCGCAGAACCGGTCGTCGTGGAGATCCTTGGGGGAGGCCTATGTCCAGCAGTGGACGTCCTTCGGCTGATATGATGATGTTGGTGTAAGTATGTATGTTTGTTTATTTATTTATTTTGCAGTCTCTGTTAAAAGAGGGATTAAGTTTTTAATTTTGAAGTGCGAGGTGTCGTTATATTTAGATTCGTTTTGAGCCTGTAAGTGACATAAGATACATTTTAACCCAACTGTAGTTACATGAAAATTGGTTAGTCATAAACACAATCATACCCTTACAATCTCAACCGGATAAATATAATGGTTTAAAGATACAGCCCTTTAAAGATCAGACATATAGACGGACTGATGATATTGGCACAGTATTACAATGTATTGCGGCTTACAGTAGCGCAACCGCAACGATTGTACTTACGCAGAGCGACGGAAGGGTACTTGCGGGGCAGCGGGCGGCGGGGCATAGCCTGAGAGACGCTGACTACAGGCTAGTATGGGCTAGTACCTACGGCGGTGGCGCATCGTGCGGCATCAAAGGCGTTGCGCTACTGTAAGCCATATCGTAATACTGTGATATTGGCTAAGTAATAGGAACTCGTTTGGATCGTTTGTGTACGAAACCCTAAATAATCGACCAAGTGCGAGTCAGAACCGCACACATAGGGTTCCTTACCATCATACTAGATGGCGCTAGTTTCATGTTTCAAAAATCATCATACTAGATGGCGCTAGTTTCTTGTTTCAAAAACCATCATACTATATGGCGCTAGTTTCTTCATGTTTAAAAATAACACGTTTTTTGTATGGAGACCCTCCCTTATTTTTTTTAATTTTTCTAGTTTTTAGCATTTGTTATTATAGCGGCAAAAGAAATACATCATCTGTGAAAATTTCTCACGTCCAAACAGCTGTACAGGATGTAAAAAAAAATACAGGACTCGTTAATTGGGGGTACTACTCATCATACTGAACAACTTTTCTCAAGAAACCCATAGTCAATTCTCAAAAAAATTTTGGAACCTCCATACAAAAATGCACAAAATTGGTCGATCAGCTGATCGGTTTGTATGAAGAGTTAAAACATTTTTTTGCGATTTCAGCAAAGTCGTAGAACAATAGTTGTTCAGTATGATGAGTAGAAGCTCCAGTTAACGGGACCTACACAAATTTTGTTACGCCCTGTATAACGTGAGTCGTGAGCATTAGTCATTACACCCTCGGCTCCACTTTCGGCTCGGGCTGCAATGCTGCCTCAAGTGTAATGACCAATTTAGCCCACTTGTATCATAATGTACTATTATTACATCTGGTCCAGGCAATGGAACTGTAGCGTACCCTACATAAAGCCTTAAAACCAGAGGGTACTCCTAAGGGATCTGTTATGTTAGTAAGAAAGATAAAGACACACAACAGTAAACGTTCGCCTAAAATGAAGATGAAAATACTGGGGAAACTGGATGTTTATTATTTTCGCTATAAATAATATAAATAACGTCCCTTTATCCTTACTAAATTTATGAATGTGAAAATGTGTTTGTTTGTTTTTGGTTCATTTCTTTAACATCGCAACGGAACAGTGATTGCTGTGATTTTTTTGCACAGATATGGTTGAGGGGGTGACTATGACTTAATTTACTAATTAGCATATCCTGACATAGTTCCCGTGGGATCTGGGAAAAACTCATTTCTACGCTCGCGCACATCGGCGTCGCAACGGAAGATTGAAGTGATTTTCTGTACAGAATTGGTTGGAGGGGGTGGGATGTGACATGGACGCTAATCAGAATAGCCTGATCTGGGAAAGGGATCTGGAGAAAAGTCATGTTCACGCTCGCGAGCCGCTTGCGGCTCGCGCACCACTCACCCTCATAGACAGTAATAATTTATAGAAACCCGATGTTGTCTGTAAATTCGGTTTACGGAAGATAATTTTACGTGATAACGTGTCACAAGCCGAACGCTTGTGTGCTTTAGACCACACGACTGAAGTAAAACTTCTTCACATCCATGTTTGTAAAATACCGCCCATAGTCGGGTGAGTTAACTCCTTGGCACTTAAGTGCTCCTGGTATTTTTTACAACTACAACATATCTCACAGTTGGAACACCTCTTGTAAGCTCCTGGAAGCCTAGTAATTTTAATACATTGACACACTGATGTTAGGTACCTATAAGAAACGCCTCTTTTTAGTATGACGGTTTTCCTTAAAGAGAATCGACCGCATTGGAACATTTCTTGTAAGCTTCTGGAAGCCTAGTACTTTTAATCTATTGACACACTTGTTTGACGGTTCGTCTATCCGTCCTTCTAAGTCCAAGTACAAGTACAACTCTCGCTTGCACGCTCGGCTCAGGCGTAACGTGACAATGACGTCAGACTGGCGA
Source organism: Coleophora flavipennella (assembly GCA_947284805.1). Lineage (NCBI taxonomy): Eukaryota > Metazoa > Arthropoda > Insecta > Lepidoptera > Coleophoridae > Coleophora > Coleophora flavipennella. The sequence continues at coordinate 6,709,698 of OX369253.1, forward strand.
AACGCTACAATGACGTCACACTGGTGTAACGCGACACTTGGCGTAACGCGACACTTGGCGTAACGCGCCAATGGGCGTGGCGCGACAATGACATGACACTGGCGTAACGTGATAATGACGTCACACTTTTTGTGAATGCAGCCCGTGTCATCAATTTAAAAGACGTTATCACGTCAAAAAGATGTCCACGCGGGCATAATAATAGCATAGTCAGTATTCCATGATAATATTATAAATTGACTAGCTGTTTCCCGCGCCTTCGCCTGCTCAGATCCCATTGAAAAAAATTCTGTACCTTTTCAGACCTACCGAATACACACAGAAAATTTCATGGAAATCCGTCTAGCTAGCTAGCTCGAGCCCATCAGTGGGGACCTACATGAGCTGATTTGATTTAAGGTATTTAGGTGTTTTATTTTAGGTATTTTACTTTAGGTGTTTTAGGTTATGTAATTACAGTGATATTATTTTTAAGACTGATTACATGTTATATGCATTTATTGTCATCATCATCATATCAGCCGAAGGACGTCCACTGCTGGACATAGGCCTCCCCCAAGGATATCCACGACCCCGATCCAGTGCTTCTGCGATTGCTTATCCGATTCTGCGCTACCCGCATCCAGCCACTCGAGAACTTGACTGCTCCGACGGCCATCCGTTCTACGTGCTATGTGCCCCGCCCACTGCCACTTAAGTTTAGCGATTCTGAGAGCTATGTCGGTTACTTTGGTTCTCCTACAGATCTCCTCGTTTCTGATTTTATTTATTGCATATTGAGTTAAGTATTGTATAAAATCTTAGTAACTACCAAAATCGCACTAAAAGCTCTGGGTGCTAAAATTCAACACTTAGTTGAGAAACACATCGTATAAGTTATAAAGTTTTCAGACCATTATTAAATATATACAGTTGAGATTCACGAAGTTAAGAGGATTGTGAACTTAAGGCGAAATAAAGACTCTTCATATAAACGGCGATAGCAATTTTTTTTCCTCTTATACTTAAATGGAAACGCAGAACACGTTAAAAAAACCGAAATCCATCGCAACAACTTAGTAACACTATTTTTTAGTTTTGATAATTATCTAGAAAAATATTACATGGATTTTTATTTATTTACTTATTTATACAAACAAACTAAAATTATCTTTATAGGTTAAGAACACAGTAACGTTCTCAAATTCCGCTGATTCAAAATTGAATAAATCAAATTCATTCATATCAGCTCATATAAGTCCCCACCGAGGGGCTTGAGCCTACCCTGAATTAGGGCAATCGGGCCTTAGTCGACCACGCGGGCCCAGTGCGGGTTGGTCAACTTCACACACAACCTTCGACTGTCATCGCAGGTGTGTGCAGGTTTCCTCCCAATGTTTTCCTTCACCGTAAGAACGTCGGATAAATGTACATATGAAATCTAAATTCGAAAACACGTTGGTACGTGGCAGGATTCGAACCACGACCTACCGGACAGGAGGTAGCGGCCCTTGCCATTACGCCACCAACGCTCTCAATAATTCCGATACCGCGTTTAAAATTAATCTTGCTCCTGTAAGAGGCGAAAATTTTAAAATATTAGTCCGAGCCTGTGGAACCGCCAGTATCCTTACTCTTGGTTCCTGTCGTTACCTCTTGTTGGGGACCAGCAATCCCAAGTTGTCCAAAATCACAGGATTATGCAGTTAAATTTAGTAAAGGACTGGGGGGAAGGGCTATTTTACTCAGTCAGCAAGGACCCAATTTAATTGAAAATTTATCTATTATTTTTTTATTTATAGATTATTGTTTAAAACTTAAGATCATTATTACCGTGTTTCCTCAAATAATAAGGAATCATATTTATAATATTTGATTAAATTTATATAGGACTAAGCTGGAATAAAAAGAACCAGAGCTTCACAATCTGCGAAAATTTGCGTAATAAACATACAAAAAAAACATACAGTCGAATCAGGAACCTCCTCTTTTGGAAGTCGGTTGAAGAGTTAACCGGTTTTGGCCAATTTTTGATAGGTTTTTAGTCAGAACAAAACCTAGGTTTATATGATCCATTTTTTTATATTAAGATTAAAATAAATAATGAACGATAATAATTTTGTATGAAAAGACTAACCGACAAATGAAATAGAACTAATTAATTGTATTGAAAAAACAAAAAAATACTATAAACCCAGCTTTTGTTCTGACTGCCAACCTATCTAATTTTTTTTAAAATCGTTTAACGTTTAAGTGAAAATCACCACCGCCGTTTGTATAAAAAGTTGCAGCTTCATAATCCTCTTAATTACTGTGGCGTCATTCAATGGAGTATATTAAATGGTAGCACTTATTTGAAATGATTCGCCTGAAATCTCTTGTTAATTGTTCACAAAATGCAAAGTTCAGCATCGATTTTATAATTATACTCTAATACGCTATGAAATATTCGCCTTACATTCAAAAAGAGAAGACAAGAGATACACATTATTTCAACATCGTAAAAAAAATAAAAAAACAAGTCGGAGAGCAGTTACATATTTTCATTACTAGAGTAGTATTTTTTTGAATCGCAAAGAACACAAATATCATACAGACAAATGACAACACCATAGTTCGATAAATAAAAACTCCTTGGTCTGAAGTACGCTGGCTGTTTTTTTAAAATTTTCATTGGACCAGCGGCAGCGTGGCAAAGGATACGAGTGTGCTTTAGACCACACGACTGAAGTAAAACTTCTTTAGCTCCATCTATCTATATTTATGGAAGTAAATACTTAGTCTTCAGAAAATAATCAAATCTTTTTTGTAATATGGAGGCATAAACAGATTATGAAAAGAGTTTTATTATCCTCCGAAAATGATCAAATCTTTTTTATCTTATATGTTTGTTTTGATTGTTTTGACAACCGATATTGTTGCCTTGACAACCAATGTTGTTGGTAAACAAAAATAAATAGTATCTCTTATTCTATCTTCACTAATTTAAATATCCCTCTCAACTTCCGTTCGCCTCGCCCGATCATACTTCCGTAACGCTCTCGTCACGCATCCACCAGCTTACTCCCCAAGTCAAGCGTGCGTAAAGAAGTTTTACTTCAAAAATAGTTCGGCAAGAATTATACTAATTATGTGTTAATTTCCTTGCTTTGTTTGAGTAAAGCACTGTTGTAAGGCCTCGGCCTGAAGGTCAAATGCTGGAATGGTCGGCCTTTAATCTCTACTCATCCACCAATGCCTTCTCGGCCTTTGTAATAATGTACAAAGGCCAGTACTTCAAGCGAGACACTCATAGTACGATTCTGATCCATAAGCAAACGGCATAAGAACGGTAAAATGTCTAAAGTGTCTAGCTTGATGTGCCGGCCTGTGTACAATTACATGCTGCCGCCTGTAGCACAACCAAGATAAACGATATTTTTCACAGAATCGCTAGTATATAGTAAGTATATAGCCCGTAGAACATATGGCCGTTTAGACCGTAAAGTTCTCGAGTGGCGACCGCCTACCAAAAGACGTAACGTAGGCAGGGCGGTGAAGGTCAGTGTATGCGACCGTGAACGTCTTTTTACATATTTCAAGACGTCGGATTAAATATAAAATTTGCACACATATTTGAGAACCGATGACAATACACGGTAACCTTGACAATGATGCTGCAGCATCTCCTGGAATCTGCAGGATACCCCAACTCATTAACAATTTACAATTGAGGTATTGTGTTTGGGCTCATTGAAATGGCCTTAATTCATAGATTAATAAAAACGTGATAGATGGTTAAAAACGTATGTGTGTATTTTTTTAAATTTTGATTATCCCACTTTCTCCAAATTTTCTTTTCACTTTCTTAAGACCAAAGTCCTCAACCAGTGTGTGTGGACAGTGATGACATACGGAACTGAGACATGGTTGCTTACTATGGGCCTCATAAGAAAGCTCAAGATCACCCAAAGGGCAATGAAGCGTGCAATGCTTGGAGTTTCTCTGCGTGATCGAATTAGAAACGAGGAGAGCCGTAGAAGAACCAAAGTAACCGACATAGCTCCCAGAATTGTTAAACTTAAGTTACAGTGAGCGGAGCACATAGCCCGTAGAACGGATGGCCGTTGGGACAGTAAAGTTCTCGGGTGGCGACCGCGCACCGGAAAACGTTGCATAGGCAGGCCTCCCACTGGCATGGCAGACCTGGTGAAGGTCGCGGGAAGCCGCTGGATGCGGGTAGCGCAGAAGCGGTCGTCGTGGAAATCCTTGGGGGAGGCATATGTCCAGGAGTGGACGTCCTTCGGCTGATATGATGATGATGATGATGAACGGCTGGTAGGTGAATCTGCGTGTAGTCATATAACAGTAAAGTACCTTTTTGTTACAAAACCCCTATCGTTATACGAAGTGGAAAGTGTCATTAACGTTGTAAAGTCGAGGACATTTATTCAAAGTCACTCTTTGTCTTAAACATTAAACCATTGCCAAGGTAATGACAACCTTAACACTTGGCGAATACAATTTATAATCACATTCCGACTTTTATGTAGTGTGTCAACCCATTATAAGCTTTGTTACCTATTACGCTGAGTCGACAGTTTGACGACGAGCTTTTACCACAAAGAAAGGATCACTTTTGTTTTATCGTTATTGAAGAAGATTTTGCGTTCCCAGGTATTGGATTAAAAGACATTTTTAACCGACTTCCAAGAAAGATGTTTTTTTTTTATGTTTGTTGAAACGGGACCCTATTAATAAGACTTCGCTGTCCGTTTGTTACCAGGTTGTGTTTTATGAACCGTAATAGCTAGACAGTTAAAATTTTCACAGATGATGGATTTTTATTGCCGCTATGACAAAAAATACAAAAAATTTGATATGTCTAGTCTTCATACAAAAAACGTGTTTTATTTGACACTAGTTGATCTAGTATGTTATTACGGAACTGAAGAAACTAGCGCCATCTAGTATGATGATACGGACCCCTATGTGTGCGGTTCTGACCAGCACTTGGCCGGGTTTTTTATCCATAGAGGTCCTATGTAGCCAGATTGGCCCCATATATGTAGATACTCCCACTACACTCCAGCATCACTAACACTACAGTCACAGTATTACGATATGGCTTACAGTAGAGCAACACCTTTGAAGTCGCACGATGCGTCACCGGCGTAGGTACTAGCCCATAACGCCGCCCGCTGCCCCGCAAGTACTCTTCCGTTGCTCTGCGTAAGTATATTCGTTGCGCTACTGTAAGCCGCTATATTGTAATATTGTGCTACAATCATATTCAAAATACTCAGCGCCCCCTTCTAGACAGCTATTTCATGATTGAATAAACATGGGTCTGTAATTCACTGAGGAAAAAACGTCTACCTTTTTATACAGCACAGCAAATTTTCCCCAAAAGAAAAAGGTCCTATTATTTAACAAACGATGTGACCTTTTGTATTTACTAAAGGAATGAGACAATACTTGAACATTTATCAGCGAAGACAATTCATTGTTAGGCATTTTATAGTTCGTTAATTTTACAAGGGATATATTTGTTTGAATATTTTCAGTAAGTATTAGAGAAGTTTGTTCTTATATATGTTTTCAATTTCAACTTTTTATGCTGTAATTACTAGCCCTATTAGAGCGTCGTTGTTGTAACGATTAGGGCCGCTACCTCCTGTCCGGGAGCTCGTGGTTTGGATCCTGCCACGTACCAATGTGTTTTCGAATTTCGATCTCATATGAACGTTAATCCGACGCTGTTACAGCGAAGAAAAAAACATAGAGAGGAAACTTGCACACGCCTGCGAAGAAACTCGAAGGTGGTGTTTGAAGTCGTCTAACCCGCACTGAGCTCGCGTGGTACCTAAGACCCGATCGCTCTAGCTCTGGGTAGGTTCGAGCCCCACGGTGAGAACGTATATGAGCTGATACGATGAGGCTGTAATTTTTAAGACTTAAATATATCAAAAGGGAAATTTACTCCGAAGCGTTTAGACAGAACATACGCTCACAGATGCGAGTGACGCGAAAGACACAGTTCACACTTCCTTTTGTTCCCCTTTTCGGAGGTTAGGAGGATTAAAAAAGCCTTACGCATACCAGATATCTGCCTACGGTCTGGATGTGTGGGGCTCGCCTAGTGCATACCCACTAAAAAGCCTCCTTGGATTTCAAGTCTGCTAAGACTTATGAAACCTTCATCTGAGATACTCCCCCCCTAGGGAGGGGGGAAGTGCAAAAAGAAACGCTCAGGGACTGCCCGAGGAGCTCCTGATGGGAGCTACCGCTTTCTGATTCAAATTTTTAATGTGCTAGCGAGGGGGATTGTGTAATTTAAGAATTGACACTATCGGTTCCTCCCTGAGCTGCCAGGAGGCAGTTGCTATGCCTACCTAGCATGCCGTTGAGCCTGCTCAGGTAGAAACAGGCGTTTCGGGTCACGTTTTTGATGTGGGGTCCAAAGGTGAGTTGGGGGTCGAGGGTGACTCCTAAGTATTTGGCTGTGGCTTGCCAGGGGACGGGGGTGCCTAGCATGCGGATTGACTGTTCGGGGTAATGAATCTTACGATGGTAACCGAAGCGGACCGCGGAGCTTTTGCTCGGGATCTCTTGGGTCTCCATTTCCAAAACCATTTGCCTAGCTCTTCAACTGAGGCCGCCTATTGTTGAGTCTTTCTTCTATATTGTCAATTTCTTTTTTTATGCTGTGATGCTATAAAGAATATTGTATTGTATTGTATTGTATTTGTCTATTGGTGGTGACATTTGCTGCACCCTTACGTAGAGGGCAGTGTCGTCCGCAAAGAGGGAAAGCTGTACTGTTTGTTTTGTTTTCTCTTTCTGTGGGATGGGGATGTTATCGGTGTACAAGGTAGGGGAGAGTACGGATCCTTAGGGGACCCCGGCTTTAATGGAACGCGGAGAGGAAAGTACCCCTTCGTGTCTAAATCGGAAGGTGCGGTCTTGGAGGTAGCACTCACAGTCCACACCGGGAAAGACGCAAGTAAAGTATGTATATATATTAGTACTACGCAAGCTACAAGGTAGTTTTTTTGAGAATATAATTAACGTCTCTGGGTACAAGCCCTTTTGACAGTCTTAAAAAATAAGCATCTTTATTTCTTTTTTGATTTGCTATACAAGGTGGACCCCCTGATTGCAGTAGGGCATTTACAAAACTGCACCCAGTGCAAGCCGGGTTTTTACATCCGCCTTTACTTTATTTTCTTGTTCTCTACATTACTCATATGCACCAGACGATTTTCTCCAAAACACATCACTTCTTAAACCAAAATTGTAGCAGCAAGAAAATTCAAAAACAATAAAATAAAACTGCGAATGCGTTGACTACAAATTCCGCCAAAAAAACTCCCTTTAGTGTAGTGATAATGTTGCCAATCGAGATAAACCATCAATAGTCGATTTAATGTCTAAAGATGTATCGACAGATGCGCATCGAACGATATCAGAAAATCGTTATCAACCCCTAAGTGTATCCCCCCGGTAGTCTTTTCATAAACTGGGGAAGGTTCTTCCATATTCCACGACGTGGGACAACTCCAAGTTTGTGGAGGTTGTAAGGCTAGTGTTGAAGTTCAAAACCTCTCTCAGAAGTTTTACAAACCGCCTATAAGGCATTTGACACGGCTTGATGACTGCCACCTAGTGATAGCAACTAGAATATCTGTCTTGCGAAACACGGAAACGGTCGAGAAAAATGCCACTATCAGTTTCCAATTATTGGATTCTGTACTTGAAGGGTAAAAACAGGACCCTATTACCACACTCCGGACACTTCATACAACGGGATAGAAATGACTTTTCTTAAAACAAATGACGAAACAAATCGGCAAAACTCTATACGTTCGAGAACCAAACTTAAACTAATCTATATCCATCTGGGTGACAAGGCTGTGAGGTCGGAAACTAGAGAGCGGCAGGGAGTGTCCATACTGTATATTGTTAGTACTAATATACAGGGTGACTGGTTAGAAGACGGACGCATTTTAGGAGGTAAATCAGAAAACGAAACTTAACAATTTTTCCCAAAGCACGAATGTTCCATTCGCAAAAAAAAAATTGGACTTCTCATACAACATTGACTATTGAGCTGACCAATTTGTATGAAAAGTCTAATTTTTTTTGGAGAAATGATCAATGTAGGTTTCTTGAGAAAAGTATCTCAACTTCGTCTTCTGATTCACCTCAAAACTTACAGTACCATCTATCTATCCATCATGATTATGATAATGATGATGGCGATGGCGATTGATGATGGCGATTGATGGTGGCGATTGATGATGGCGATTGATGATGGCGATTGATAATGGCGATTGATGATGGCGATTGATGATAGCGATTGATGATGGCGATTGATGATGGCGATTGATGATGGCGATTGATGAAGGCGATTGATGATGGCGATTGATTATGGAGAATGATGATGGCGGATGATGATGGCGGATGATGATGATGATGATGATGAACTTTCTTAGTGGTAATTTATTACTTAAATATCCCGCGCCCCAAGGACTATATGATACTGGTAAATACTGCATAAAAAAAAATAAAAAAATATATATTTGCATAAGTTGATAAAAATGCTATGCAATGGCTTTACCGCGGCAGTCCCCGAGTGCCCCATATCTTTTTTGATACATCTTTAAGACGGTAATAATTATAAGCGTCTTAATAGATGTGATTATAAGGGTCTTACTTGGTGTGATTATAAGCTTCTTACTTGGTGTGAAGCGTCTTACTTGGTGTGATTATAAGAGTCTTACTTGTTGTGATTATAAGTGTCTTAATTGGTGTGATTATAAGCGTCTTACTTGGTGTGATTACAAGCGTTTTACTTGGTGTGATTAGAAGCGTTTTACTTGGTGTGATTATAAGCGTTTTATTTGGTGTGATTGTAAGCGTCTTACTTGGTGTAATTATAAGTGTCTTAATTGGTGTGATTGTAAGCGTTTTAATTGGTGTAATTATAAGCATCTTACTTCGTATGATTATAAGCGTCTTACTTGTTGTGATTATAAGTGTCTTAAATAGTGTGATTATAAGTGTCTTACTTGGTGTGATTATAATCGTTTTACTTGGTGTGATTATAAGCGTCTATCTGGTGTGATTATAGGTGTCTTACTTGCTGTGATTATAAGTGTCTTAATTGGTGTGATTATAAGCGTCTTAATTGGTGTAATTATAAGCATCTTACTTGGTGTGATTATAAGCGTCTTACTTGTTGTGATTATAAGTGTCTTAAATAGTGTGATTATAAGCGTCTTACTTGGTGTGATTGTAATCGTTTTACTTGGTGTGATTATAAGCGTCTATCTGGTGTGATTATAGGCGTCTTACTTGGTGTGATTATAAGTGTCTTAATTGGTGTGATTATAAGCGTCTTACTTGGTGTGATTATAAGCGTCTTATTTAATGTAATTATAAGCGTCTTAATTTGTATGATTATAAGTGACTTACTTGGTGTGATTATAAGTGTCTTACTTGGTGTGATTATAAGCGTCTTACTTGGTGTGATTATAAGCGTCTTACTTGGTATAATAAAAAAATAAATAACAAAAACCGGCTATGTGTGAGTCGTACTCTCGCTAAGGGTTCCGAACTGACTTTTTTTCTGTCGCTCTCGTTGATGTCTTTTGATTGATATGAATAGTTATTATTGTATTAGGTACTTGTTAATGTTTTAAGGTTCCTTATTCAGATGTGTGGTTGTACGGAACCCAAGGTGCGTGAATCCGACAAGCTTTTATTTGAAAATAGGTTTCATGTTAAAAAAGCCAAATTCTCAAATGAATGTATAAAAAATACACGGTTCCAAATTCAAAAAAGATTGTGTTTTATACGATTCTATAGAATACAAAAGACAATTCTGGGTGCTAGATTCCACCTCCAAATTTCATCATCAGATCAACTTAAAAATACCAAAAGGATCTATTGTCACCGGGAATACGGCTTAATTCCAAATTCCAGCTCAATCGGACCCCTGGAAGTCCCTCTAAAATCGAACGCAAGATTTGACCTAAACAAACATACATACGTACATTGCAAGTTGTATGAAAGCTTTTATTAATAAAAAAAAACTAAAAAAACACGCTTAAAAAGCACATCGAACTAAAAAGTGAAAAATAATTCTTAATATGAGCTGAAAACAATAATGAACGAAAACTACTAGTATCATTCTGAAAAACGCGCGTGGTGCGCTTTGTGCCATATTTTTCGTATATCGAGCAACCCATCCTTTTTTCACAATAATACTAGTATTCTTCGTTAATTATTGTTTTCAGCATATAAATAAGAATTATTTTTAACTTTTTAGTTCGATGTGCTTTAAAAGCGTATTTTTTTTAAAACTATATTTATCTTTCAGCTTTTAGTTACGTGATAAACCTTAAGAAATTATTGTATTGTCACTGATTCTTGATTAATGTACAAAGCTTGAATTAAATCTGTCCGTTTAAAATGGGTTAAATCGAGTGCAAAGGAGTCGGTTACAAACATACATACAAACTTACGTACATACAGGTGAAGCTAATATAAGCGTGTTGGACAGGTAGCAATTCAACATAATATGCTGTCACTATAGCCAAAGCCACGACGCTCATAAAAAGGCTTAATGACATTACATGAAATTCAGTATTACGGTCGCCAAACGTATTTTTATGAGTCTTGAATATATGTACTTTAAGGCGGAGGTATTGATTGGAACTGTTGTCTCTGTCTTTTTATTAACGTGTAAAGAGTAAAGAAAATAACCACACTTTTTCAATGGTTTTTCGTTTCAATCAAAAACTATAATGAAAGTATAAACTATAATAACATTACTCACTTTTGACCATCATTAAAAATATCGTTGTATGTTCTTTTTTAAATTTATACTTCAAAATATTAGTCATAACTAGAGTTGAAAGTAACGGTGTAGACCTATCATTGGATTTTTTTTCTATCGAACCAATACTGCTTAATCGTGTTTCTCATAGCTTTTCACTATAGGAAACATCATCAATAATAAGGGTTTTTTTTTCAACATTGGGTTTTCTATCGTTTAGGAGTGATTGACGTCAAAAATAACGAAAATCTGTTATATTACCGCCTTAAGTAACAACAGCTCAGCTTATGAAAATGACAATGAAAAACTTTTACTGATTCTTTAGTAAAGTTTCAGTCAAGAAAGTTTTGAAATTTGTGTACAAAACTTACAAGAAACTTATATAATATATTTGATAGACGATAAATATTGAAAGTTTCTATATAGGGTCTTAACAAACGTATGCACTTTTTATTAACTGGAGATTGTTCCCCAAGAAACCTATGGAAAAATTCGAATTTGTTTTTTTATTAATAAAAATATTAATTTGTGCGGGATACGTCAGAGTAGGTACCATTGCGGGCCAGCGCGGTTAATGAACTTTGGCCTTTGACTGTCACGTTCATAAACCTGGGAGTTATTCTGAGCAGTTTCATAATTTAATTAAAAAATAATAATTGCGAATTGATCATGGATATCTTGGGGAAAGTAGTTTAGTTTCATGAGTACAAGCACGAGTTACAAAAAAGTGTATACCTTTGTTAAGACCCTACATAACAATTTTAGATGAGAATATTTTCTTGTTTTATACTTTTTGGAGCGTGATTTTTCCGCAGTCGGGTTTTAGTTTTTAAAGTCACTTTTTATTTTAATTACTAGCTTTTGCCCGCGGCTTCTCCTGCAAGAACATAATTTTTATGACTGTCTTTGAGGGTGAGTGGAGCGTGATCAGATCGGGCTATTCTGATTAGCAGTCTACATCATTTCCCACTCCCTCAACCATCTCTGTGCAAAAAATCCATTGTTCCGTTGCGATGTTGAAGAAATGTACCAAAAAAAGACCATTTTTTCAGTTCCCTCTGGAACTGCATCGGACTTTGCTTTGTACATGAGATAAAAAGTAGCCTATGTCCTTCCCCGTGCCACAGGCCACCTGCATGCCAAATTTCATCAAGATTGGTCAAGGTTGGATTGTTTTGTGCCAGCGCATGCGTAATAGAACAAATAGATAAAGTATATTGTCGAATGAAAGAAGAACGAATATTAGCAACGCGTTGCCGCGTTAAATTATTTCACATTAAATTAAATATTGTGCATATGGTGCAAATAGGACATAAAGTTATGAAGTAAGTTGGTTATATCCTTTATACAGCCTTATGTAGATTACGTGGATACGTCTGATGTGTAAGGTAATATTCGGGCAGTTGGTTTGGAAATATCGATGCGATCGGGAGACCCACGGCCCCGTCAGGAACGAAGTTCCTTAAGGCTTTAAGATGACTCAATCCGAGCAGGTTGATACGTGTTAAAATAATATGGAACGTAAATCTAATCTTAAGTTCAAATCAATTCGGGCTTCAACGCGGCTGTTACGTTGAAACCGAACGCCCAATTCTCGATTTTTACATGTTTTTATAACTTTTCATCACTTTCAAAACAGTTTAAAAAAATGTTTTCAATTAAAATTAAAAGTGTTAAGGTCACTGATTTTTGTGTGTTTGTTTCAATCAACATTAACTTTTTTTTTTCAAGAAAATTTGTAATGAATGCCAAAAAACGGTCTACAATATATATTTTTACATCAAAAGTGATAATAATTTTAAAATTTTAGTCCATTAAATCGTTTTTTTATTAATTTAAGTATATTATATATTGTTTCGTGATAGCTTTACATTATTTTTCAATAATTTGAATTGAATATTGTCATTTGACCCATCTCAAGGCCTTGAAGGAGTTCCGTGACGGTCAAGCTGCTTGACGGCAAGCACACACGTAAATTTTAACTTCAGCTTGTTGACCGTTTACAATGTTTACTTGATGCTTGAAAGGCAAATAATATAAAGAAACAAATCACTTCAATGTTTTGTATAAAAAAAAAAAAAAAATCTAGCTGCCTATCTTAAGTGTGTCGCCTAGGTATTATTACTCCTAAACAAAGAAAGCCTATCTTGATATTTTTATTCCTTTTAATTTAATTATATTATGCCCTTCTAAACCATACAAAATTTCAGTTTTATATTCGAATTCGCCACTCGAAAACTTTAGTACCCCAACGGCCAACTGTTTATTTATTTATTTATTGTCCAATAACAACGGGTGTACCCCAATAACAGTTATTGACATTATACATGAACATAAAATAAATTCATTATACTAATTACACACAAAAGAAATAATTATTATCTACTAGCTTTTGCCCGCGGCTTCGCCCGCCTGGACATAGCTTTTATGACTCTTTTTGAGGGTGAGTGGTGCGCGAGCCGCAATCAGCTCGCAAGCGTGGACATGAGTTTTCTCCAGGTACCTCAGGAACTGTATCGGGCTATTCGGATTAGCAGTCTTTGTCACTTCCCATCCCCTCAACAAATTCTATACAAAAAATCACTTTAATCCGTTGCTCCGTTGCGACGCCACCGACGTGCGCGAGCGTAGAAAACAGTTGTCCCCAGATCCCGCGGGAACTATGTCAGGATATACTTATTAGTAAATTATATCATTTTCCACCTCATCTCTGTGCTAAAAATCACACAAAATCATTTTTACGTTACGATTTTAAATAACTTAACGAACAAAGAGTATTGTTTTAATTTTCTCAGGAACAGGGCTATGATAATTTCCACAAATATAAACTTGAATATTTCATTCCCAGTGATACAGGCTACCTGCATGCCAAATTTCATCAAGATTGGTAGAGGTGTTGAAGTGTGAATAGGTAACAAACAAACAAACACATTTTCACATTTATAATAATAAGTAAGGATTTCTAAATCTTAAATAACATATAGAGCGTCGGTGGCAGAACGGTTAGGGCCACTATCTCCTGTCCGGAAGGCCGTGGTTCGAATGCTGCCACTTAACAAAATCTATACGAATATCGATTTCATACTGGTATGTACGTTTATCCGACGCTCTTACGGTGACAAAAACATCGTGAGGAAACCTGCACACGCCTGCGAAGAAACTCGAAATTATGTGTGAAGTCAATCAACCCGCAATGGGCCCGCGTGATCGTCTAAGGCCTGATCGCCCTAACTCAGGGCAGGTCGAGCCCCTTGGTGGGGACGTATATAAACTGATATGATGAAATAACACATATACCTATATTATCGAAAAACTAATTCAAATCAGTGCATCAATCTAGTAATAAAACTTCTAAAAATATTAATATGGGTCAAATCCTCGAGTCGTTTCAGCTCCAAAGTAGCCCATGACGCACTTCTCGTTGCCGCGCTGAATGGCAATAGACAACCTTAGCAGCAGGTAGGACCACACGTCACATCTCCTCTCTCGAAGGCGACGGCCAATCTCCTTTGTGAAGGCAAAGGCCTCTGAGGGTTCAGCAGCCGGTTGTCTCACAGACCAGCGGCACAAAGCAGTAATTTGCCTTCAAGACCGAGTACTTATTATGCTTCTTTCTCGCCGCAACTTGAGCACTTGAGCAGCATTACCGTACGGGTAAGAAGTGAGGCAGAAAAAGTAGAGTCCCAAAGCAGGCACGTCCCTCTCTTCCATAGCACCTGTTTAAACCCTCCGGCCTAAAGCCCAGTGGCTGCATCAAAGATGGAATATTCCATCTGGCCGATACCAGTGCCCTCCGAGTGAGATCATTAAGGAATTGGTGACGTGGGAATCTTCACAAACAACGACAGCAACTCATTGAGTGATGGCCAATTGCCTCCACCGTGGACCCGCAAATACATTGATGAGGTTCACAGATATTGATATTGCAGGCGGAGAGCAACTGCCACACGCAAATAGTCGCCGTCAGAAGAGTTCCCATATCTGTGCCTCCTGTTAAAAGAAGCTAAACTCGATTTATGTGTTTTAAATTTTTTTACACGATTGCAATCTATAAAAAAATATCTATCTGTTCGTGTATGAAACACATCGCTACGTGCCATAATTCCAGAGAGTTGTGTAAAAAGCGTATGCTGAAAAATACATAAAAGAAATCCACTCAAAAGTATGAAATAATATTTTAATGTTTTAACACAACTTAACTACGATTAAACCACTTTCACACTTCACACATTTTTAACGACAGCATGAGGTCCTTGCTTAACCAATACATGCATGAAGTATGAAAATAGCTGGGAGTCGTATCAGCGCGTTTTATTATTCCTGCAGTGCCATCTATTGTCATTTTGCTGCTATGATTATAATGTGTGGTATGTGTAGCTTATATGTTGAAAAAGTACTCTATATTTATTATTCTAAGTATCGATAGATAATTTCCCACGGGACCTCTTTAGTTTTCCTGGATAAAGAATACCCGACTATACAATGATGTTCAAAACACCCAATCCCAATGTAATGGTTTCATATTGTTACGTTGAGTCATTCTAAAGATACATTTTTTTTTGCATTCCTGCAGGAATCCTTTTTTTTTTGGGATTCACAATGTCCCAGTTTTAGTTCGCTATAAGGGTATAAACGTATACAATTTGATTGTAATAGGTCAAGCCGCATTTACGTGGTGAGCCATTCTATAAATGAATACTTTTGATTTTCCCACGGGAACTCTTGAATTTACCGGGATAAAAAGTATCCTATATGTTAACCCGGGCTATAAGGAACCACCATACAAAATTTCATCAAAATCGGCCTGGTAGTTTTTGCGTGATGCGCGAACATACAGACAGACAGACAGACAGACAGACAGACAGACAGACAGACAAAAATTCCAAAAGTTGTTGTTTTGGCCTCTGTATCGTTAGTTATGTCCACCACAGTTATTATTTTCCAAAAATATTTCATGTACAGACACGGCCCCGTTACAGTTTTATTATATTATAGATAGATGACATTCGTACCCGCACTTCTTTGTGTTAACATCGCTTAATAAACGCTCTGTGCAAACTTTGTCTAAATTGTTAAAAAATACGTATTGGTGAATAAAAGTTATATGAAAAGCATCAGAAATAACCAGGCTCCTTGACTGTGTTTGTAAGAAAGTATAAATCTGTGTAGTGTAGCCGGAAAACTAGTGTTTTAGTGTCTGTTAACGGATTTACTGGGCGTGACTCATACCTCAGTTGCTCGAACACGGCGGACATCAGCTGATTGGCCGACAGTGATCAGCTGACACTGAACTGGACTATTTGGTTTTGCACACTGTTATCTACACAGAAACATAATGAAATGCTACGCATGCACTAATCCTATTCAGAGGGGTGAGTCCTTGATTTGTAAAAAATGTAACTGTTCATTTCATTACAAGTGCCTCAGTATAACAACAGTTACTTTTTTGGCCAATGCTATCGAATTTAGCCGTTCATGGATTTGCCAACCGTGCCAAAATGAGGCTGAGCGCCTAAATAGAAATGATGATACACCTATTAAAGCACCCTTGGAGTCGCTTAATGTACCATTGGCGGCGGTGGATAGCATGCTTCCCTCTAACGTTGGTGTTGGTGCTAAAATTCCCCAAAAGGAAGGTACTCCAAGCATTAATTTGGTACAGTTTGAGGCATTACTGGATAAAAAATTGGAAACGAAGTTCGAATACGTTCGAGTGTCCCTGGCTGAGGAGATAAAACAGGACCTCCGCGATCTGATAAACGAGGTTAAAGCAGATTTTAAGTGCACCACTGATTCGTTATCCACCGAAATAAGTGACGTACGTCGTGACGTCACAGCTCTTAATAATATGGTTCAGTCATTAAAAAATGAAAACTTACAGTTGCAATCAGACCTTGAGCTCTTGCGATGTAAACAAACCAACACATCTGATACATCACAACTGGAAGAAACAATTTCTCAACTTCAGTCCCAATTAAATGACAGAGAACAGCAAGATCTCCTAAATGACATCGAAATCACATGTCTTCCTGAGCTACCAGGTGAACAACTGTCCCAGATTTTCACCTCTATTGCAACGTACTTAGGAGTTGCAATCACTCAACACGACATTGTGTACATCGAGCGCGTAGGCTCGCGAAGACATCAACGTTCGGCGGGCGACCGGGATGGCGGCAGCGGCGGTGGAGCGTCGATGGCGGGGGCTGCGGGGGGTGCGGTACAGTACCCGCGCCCGCGCCCTATTGTCGTGCGACTGTCCCGGCGGCTACTCCGCGATCAACTGATAAGAAATGCACGTGTCAAGCGCACTCTGAGAACCGGTGATTTAGGCCTTCCTACGTACCCCGATGTACACTATTATATTAATGAGAGGCTAACCCGTACAAATCGAATTCTTTTCGGCAAAGCAAGAGAAATGGGGCGCAATCTAGATTGGAAATTTGTATGGACTAAAGGAGGTCTCGTCTATGCTAAGAAAACGGATTCATATAGCTGTCCTGCCCGATTGCTTAGAGCTGAAAAGGATTTGAACCGTGTTTTCGGGGTTGAGCCAATCAAAAGGTCTACTTGAATGTAATTTTTGTTTTGGAGATTACGTACCTACAGCTTTTTTACGAAATGGCTATCGCATATTTTTTATACTGCCTAAGATTGTAAGTATCATTTACTACTGTATTCGTACATACCTGTGTCATATAATGCTATTAATTCAAAAAACATTTCAGTTACACATATCATTAATAACTATTGTGCTCGTATACCGTATTATTGGTATTATTTTCAGTTTTTATCACACTTTACACCCAGCGTCAGTGTTGCCAAGTGCCAAGGTTAAGAATATGCCAAGTTCATGTTTATTTAATTGGATTATCTGTTTTATAGACACTTTCAACTTATTATTTACTCCGATCTACAGCAATTGTTATACCACAGTGCCGGCTTGCAGAAATAGTATAAACCATAATTATAATCTGTGTTTTTGTTGTATTATAAATAATATATTTAGTAAATTAATTTCAAATTTATGGGGTTTTTGCGTGACATTTTTAATGCCACGTGAAACCGCAAATGGTTAAGAATACTAACTTTAGAATTGGACTTTTTAATGCCGGCTCCTTGAGCAGCAAACATGATGAGTTTATTATTGCTGTATCACGCGAGTGTCCCGATCTTATCGCTATTAACGAAACCTGGCTACGAACAGGGGAGGATGCTAAAGCTCCAGTATTGCCGGGCTATTCCTTCCGTCACCTGCCGCGTCCGCGCGGTCTTCGCAAATCGGCGGGTGGGGGTGTTGGGTTTTACATAAAGCGTGGTGTGAATACGAAAACTCGTCAGCATCCAATTACGCACAAAGAAGTAGAACAGATGTGGTTATCAATAAATATCAACTCGAACCATTTACTAGTGGGAACTGCTTACCGGCCACCTTGGGTTAATATTGATGTTTTTTTGGACTCTCTCACCGATTCACTTACGTCGTTTGGAGATTATGACTATGCAGTTATCTTGGGAGACTTTAATATAAATCTACTATGCAAAGATTGGAAAACTTCTCGAGTAGAAGAGTTCCTTGATTGTACTCATCTCTTAAATTGCATTACCCAACCGACTCATTTTACCGATCACAGCGCCACTCTAATAGACCTAGTATTGACCGATGCTACAGTTACTAATACTAACGTGATTTCAATTCCTGAACTTGGGGGTCATGCTTTTATTTTAGTTGAGTTAAAAATAAAGAAGCCCAAGCTCCCTCCTAGGTATATAAATTTTAGACCACTTAAAGATTTAGATCAACACGTTTTAGAGAATGAGCTGGACGTAATTGATTGGGATTGTATTGCTACACTGCCTTGTGTAAATGAAATGGTATCTGCATTTAGTGATAAAATTATAGACTTGGTCGATAGGGTGGCACCTGAAAAGTCGATATTGATTCGTAACAAGCAGCTTCCATGGTTCACAAGTAATATCCGTCATATGATGTACCTCCGAGACCAAGCTCACAGTAAGTATCGCAGATCTAAACTTGATACCGATAAAGAACAATACAAAACCTTGAAACATTTGGTCAATTCCAGCATCTATGCGGAAAAAGTTGCTTACTATGACCAGAATATCAATAGTAACATAAATAATTCTAAACTCTTATGGAGCAACTTAAAATCCACAGTTCTTCCTGATTTTAAGGGTGCCTCAAGCCTTCCTGACTCATTTAATGACCCTGATAGTGTAAACAAACACTTTCTAAATGTTCCTGGCAGCACCTCCCTTCCTCTATCACAACTAACTTATTTCGAATTTAACAAACATGGCACCAATACTTTCAAACTTGAACCGGTCCATCAGAATGTTGTTGCCAAGATAATATTGGGTATCAAATCTAATGCTAAGGGCTACGATAGAATAACTATGGATATGATATTGTTGACACTCCCGCGTACGCTTGGTGTAATCACTGCTATCATAAATCGGTCAATTGTGGATTCTGTGTTCCCTAACCTGTGGAAAATTGGAGTAGTTAAACCAATACCCAAGACTACAGAGCCTAATGATGTCAAAGATCTTCGTCCCATAAGTATTTTGCCATACCTATCGAAAATTCTGGAGAAGGTTGTGTATGATCAGGTTATTAAGTATTGCGAAGCTAACAAAATCCTGCCGGAGCGACAATCAGGTTTTAGAAAAAACCGGAGTACTGCAACTGCATTACTTGACGTAGTTGATAATTTACTGTCTTCGTCTGATACAGGCTGCGGAAATTTATTGGTTCTTTTGGATTTCTCCCGTGCTTTCGACGCTATTAACATTTCTTTGCTCTTATCAAAACTAGCTTATTATGGTTTTGATACTAGCTCCATAATGTGGTTTAATAGTTACCTCAGTTTCCGCAAGCAACAAGTTGTCATTCAGAAACATGATGGCACAAATCTAACATCACAGCTATTGCCAGTTGAGAGAGGTGTGCCACAGGGTTCTATATTGGGTCCCTTACTTTTTATTATTTATAGTGCAGATATTACTAGATGCATACAGAGCTGTAAATACCACTTATATGCGGATGATCTTCAGGTTTACACTGCTGTGGATTTGGAAAATATAAATACTGCTATTGATAATATAAACAACGATCTCCACAGAGTGTATCAATGGTCAATAAACAACTCCCTTTTATTAAACCCATCAAAATCTAAATGCATGGCATTGGGAACCAAAAAACAAGTGGATTGTATAGTTCGTTCTAAACCTATGGTTAGGATTAATGATAAAGCAATTGATCTTGTCGACGAAGCTCGTAATCTTGGAGTGGTTTTTGATTCTTTCTTGCGTTTCGAAAAACATGTAGTTCAGCTGGCTCGCAACTGCCTTTTTAGACTTAAGGTTTTATATAAAATTCGACCATTCATCAACACAGAGTTACGAGTGAGGATATGCGAGTCCATTCATCATATCAGCCGAAGGAAGTCCACTGCTGGACATAGGCCTCCCCCAAGGATCTCCACGACGACCGGTTCTGCGAGTCCATTATATTATCTAAATTAAACTACTGTATTACAGTCTACGGTCCTTGTTTATTTCAAAAGTCACAGCGTCTTATACAAAGGGTACAAAATGCATGTGCCCGATTTTGTTTTAGGATCCCTCCACGAACGCATGTTACTCCATATTTTAACTCCTCAAATATCCTGAAGATGCAAGCACGTCAAAAACTTTACTATGCATCACTTTTGTTTGGAGTAATAAAATATCAGCGACCTGATTATTTGTACAAAAAGTTAAACTGGCGTAATGCTTATCAACGAAATGTTAGTAGGGCCTGCTCGTCAGTTTTTGACATCCCAAAACATAAAACAACAATATTCCGTGGTAGCTTCCGTTTCCTCGCCTCAAAGTGTTGGAATGATCTCCCTCCACCACTGCGGGAAATTCCTACACTATATACTTTCAAAAGAAAATTGCGTGAATATCTCTTGACTGAGCAGAGAGGAGGGTAGCGGATAAAGCAGCGGAATAAGTCCCGTTTATTACCGTTTCCATAAAAAAAATTTGAAATCCTTTCTGAGCGGATGCCTACGTCATAATTGCTATCTCTACGCCCAATTTCAGCCTGATCCGTTTAGTGTTTAAGCTTGTGCGTCGAAGGATCAGTCATTCCGTCACTGGTTCCTGTTTCCTTTTATATAATATAACGTTATAGTCTGGGTTTAAGCGGCTGTGTATGCGTACATATGTTTTTACCAGGCAGTTAGACACTGTAAGGGATATTTGTCCTGTCTATGCGAGCACTATCGTCGTCTTCCCTCAATCACCAGCACAGGTATAAATGCACAAATTTTCTTTTAAATTTTTATTTTTTCATAACTATATTGTTGACCACTGAGGTGCGTGTACGTTTTTCTTGGTTTTGGCTGAAAAACAGCGTTGTGAGTACTCTGCGACCCACAACATTTATGCTGAGCCTGGACCAGTTTCACTAACTTGGCACCACTGACACTGTTTCATATTTTTTATATAAACTAGTAATATTTGTTTAAGTTAAGTTTCATTTATTTGTTTGTTTATTGTTAAAATGTATTGTGCCTTTTTAGCGAAATAAAGTTTTATCTATCTATCTATCTATCACAGTTTTTAGACAGAAAAAAAAGAACATCTTTCATACGTCACGCTCACAAAAACTCAAACAATCACGAATTATTTTATTCCAACTATCCACAAACAAATCAGTTTCAGGGCAATGGTTGTGAAATGCATTCGAAGCAGTAATCATCCGGCAGATTGGGAACTGCGCACGCGTTTGTGTGCGACTCAGCGGCCTAGCAAATAAATGTCGATTACGTGTGTTTCGCCGCCTTACGTAGTTGTCAGGGACGTACAGTCGACACAGCTGCTCGTGTAGATCGAGACAGTCTACATCTTCTCTCAATATTGTAAGTGCACAGGATAACTCTCTCATAGTCCTTCTGCATTCGAGTGAGTTCATGCCCACCATGCCCAGTAGGAACTTGGTTGGGCAGAGAAATGGATAATATCCATACTCCCTCTTATACAAGTAGCGGACGAAAGATTTCTGCACCTTCTCAAGTAAGAGTCTATACTTCGCTTCATGGCGGCTCCATACACACAAACTGGTTTCCAATTTACTTCTAACCAAAGTGCTAAATAGAAGTTTCATAACCTGTGGTTTATGGAAGCCCTTAATGTTTCGAAGTATAAAACCCAGACGCCTATAGCTATTTTCAGTAAGAGAGGTGATGTGCGTATTAAACATAAGGTGGGTATCAAAAGTGACACCAAGGTCTTTTATAGATGTCAACCAAGATACACTATCATCACCTACTTTATACTCTCTTTGAATTGGTTTCGACCTCCTACTGAACGTCACTACATGGCACTTGGAGTTGTTGAATTGAATACCATTAACTCAGGTCCATTTGAAAACAGCATCTGTCCTGCTGCAATTTATTTGTATCCTCAGGGCTGCGTATCCTCATAAACAGCTTCAGATCGTCCGCGTATAGTAAACATTTGGCATGGTTTACAACTTTGATCACGTCTTTGATCATGATTAGAAAACATAAAGGCCCAAGCGTGGATCCTTGACTAATACCAGACCGCGTGTAGTATGGTTCTGAACAGTAACACCCATACTTCACAAACTGCTGTTTGTCTCACAGGTCAATGGATCCAGACGAGGCGGATCAGGAAAATAAACACTTGCAAAATAGTTAGCAAACACCTCAGCAGCTTTTTTTCCAGAGTGTGATTGACCTTCATGTTCGATGACTGCTTCAAACCCACCCTTGGACTTTAGGCTAGACATGTGTCGCCAGAAAACACGCGGATCATCTTTGACATCACGCTCAATACGCTTTATAAACAAATCATGTGCCTCAGGGATACGGTGCTTAAGTTCAGCCCGGAGCTGACAAAATTTCGAGTGCGAAATTATACAACTTTTTCGCTTCCAAGCTTTGTGTAGTTTATTTTTATTCCAATATATCTTATTATATCAGACGTATATCACACCGGGAAGCTTTTTGTGACTGTTTCGCGACACTCCTTTTTTTAGGTAGATACTTGTCAAAGAGCTGGTAAAGCGTTTTGTAGAAATATTGGACCGCATTTTGAACATCTGTCGATTGCAAGATAGTGGACCAATCAGCATCATATATTGCCTGGTACAACAAAGGGTAATTGGCCTTTTTGAAATCCTAATCCTAATCCTGTTCTACGAGCTAAGTGCACCGGAATACGTAGCGTAGGTAGGCCTCTCACGCGGTGGACCGACGACCTGGTGAAGATCGTGGGAAGCCGATGGATGCAAGCAGCGCAGGACTAATCGTGGTTGAAATCCTTGGGGGAGTCCTTTGTCCAGCAGTGGACGTTTTTCGACTGATATGATGATGATGATCCAGATATATTTTATTTACAAACATACGATATTCATACAAAATAGGTATAGTGGTCCCCACACTATGCTGAGCCAGTATCGTGGAATCCTATTAAACATAAACGTATAACTGATGCTGATTTATAAGGAACAAAGACAATAATTTAGAATATAGAGCATGCATTAAAATCTAGTCTCTGCAGAATAATTTATGTATACAAATGGAAAAAGCAACAAAGAATCAATACGAAACAACAAAAAAAAATACTGTGATGATCTGAGTAACTGACGTACCAACGGACGGATCGACACATTGCAAAACGATAAGAATTAATCCGAACCCTTAAAGCTAGTCAATAAAGATACAAAAAAAGTAAGTAGTGTGACATAATATGTGATTAAAAAATCCATTATGTCATTCTTTTTTTTTTAATTATAAATTTCAGTGCGTTTGACTGCAGCTCACCTGATGGTAAGTGATGATTCAACATCATATCTCATTATATAATTAATTTAAATTACATATCTTAAACTTATTCTCTTTAAATACCCATTTCGGGTAAGATTCATTTATGTTTTGTGTTTAAAATTTAAGTGTATAATGTTTTTCTAATTCTTATATTCTTTTTAAGTCTTTTATTTCACAATTAAACAATTTTTGTGTGCACGTACGGTTTTAACCCCTCAACCTTTTTTTAACCTTTACCCTACACCGTACTTGTCGTGTCACAATCACATAGCCTATCATCAGCAGACAATCAAGAAGCCTCATTTGTCAAAATCGGTTAAGTGGTTTAGGATAATACGTTAAAGAATACGAGGGAACAGATGAACACATAAACATACCTACATACATACATACCGGTCAAAATAATAAACCTTATTTTTGCTTCGCCGTAGTCGAGTAATAACAAAGGTGTAATGGAGAATTTTTTTAGACCAGTTAATTTTCTTTAATTTTCCTTAAAGTAACGAAAACATACGCGGGGTATTCCCAAATTTAATATTAATAACAAAGAAACTGCTGCGATAACTCCTGAGCTTTACAAATAAAAACATATACTTTTTTATCCTAAAATTGGCGATTTATTGAAGTCAAAACACCTTTATGGGTTTAAAGTCATCGTTATGTCAAAATATCCAATAGCATACATTTACCACCATTTAATTTTAATTTCTAATACTCTAGTCAACTTTGTATAAGACTCAAAACTTCATTCCAAGATGAAAATCTTGAGATTTTTTAACTAAACAATGTTATATGAATAAAAGTAGAATTAAAAGCCCGGTGAAAAAAGCAGTGAAATAAAAAAACTTACATCAATACAAAAAAAAAATTGTTAAGACGAACAAAACAGTAAAATATTTAGTTGAAAATTTTTAAAAAATCAGGTTAGGGCTGGGTTTAGTACGTAAAAAAAGTATCTGTGGGTAATATTAATAGTCAGTCGGACCCCGTAAAGTATTTGCTAATGCTCTACATCTCTTTGGCATGCTTAGTAACAGGTTATCAATAGTATCCTGGGGTATCATGCTCCATGTCCGCGAGATATGTAAGAAAAGATCTTGTTCTGTTCGTAAGTTCTGAGGAAGCTGTTGAAATGCTATTCTTCCGAGTAAATCCCAGGCATGCTCAATAGGATTCATGGCACAGGACTGTGGAGACCAGTCTAAGAGCGTGATATCACGTTCACGGAAAACATTTAAAATAGGTCCTGCAGTGTGCACGCGAGCATTATCTTGCATGAACATGAAATTCTCTCCAGTTTGAATTCGGTGTGGAACAACAATCGGTTCTACCACCTCGTGGTTGTATTTTACTGCATTCATGTTGCCCCGTATAAAAACGAGGTCAGTTCTTCCGCCAAGACGAATTCCAGCCCAGACCATTATTGTCCCGCTCGCCAGACGCGTACAGAGTAACTCTCCTTGGATCAGGGTGGAAACCGAATCTAGATTCATCAGAAAACAACACACGAGCCCCCCTCATCTGACCACTCTAGGTGAACACGTGCCCATCGTAACCATAGAGCACGATGCTTCGCCGAAGCGCTACAACCCGCAACGGCCTACGAGAACGTGAAGCGATGCAGTCTCCTCCTGGCTGTTTGGGTGCTGACAGCCAACTTGCAGCCTTTTAACCAGTTTGGCTCCGGCCTAACGATATTCCGAATAAAGCGGTCTTGTCTCTCAGTTGTTACACTTGATCTACCTGAATGTTGTTCGGCCGTATTCCCGGTGAGCCGATAACGTTGCCATTACCTTCGAATTACCGACAGGTTGGAGTCGATGGCATCCGCAACTTGACGTTGTGTACTTCCGGCTTCCAGAATGCGCACATGCGTAAACTTTTATCTTGAGTTAAATGACGGCTGCTTATAAGCCAATTCTATAATTCAAATCAAAAATAAAACAATTTTCAAAACAAAAAATTAAAATTCCAGTCAACAAACGAAGAAACTTTATAACAAGATTAACCTTCTGCCGCCAATTTAATTAAAAATTATGTAAAAAAGAAGAATTATATTGTTTGAATTCTTGAAATTGCAATTTTATTTATCGAGTTTTTATTTCGTTTAAAATTTTATAGGTGGCCAGTTTCTTTTTTTGAAGAGATTATACAAAAAAGTTAATTTTGATGTCTGAGCCTTAGACAAAGTTAACTAGTGTAGTTTAATGCTTTTTAGGGACAAAAAGACTTTAAATAGGTAACTATTTTTTATATAATTATACCTTCTTTTCTTCTTTTAACCTTTTCATCCAATCGGAAAACTTATAGGTAAAAGACCTATTACGTGTAGGGTACGTACGTATAAGACATACCCATCATTTTCATGCCATAATCCCTTTATAATGGTAAAATAGGGACCCCATTATGGGCTCTGGGAAAGATTTATTGGGTCGTCTCGGCCTGGTCATGAGCTATAGAGAATCAATCGCTCGAGGTCACCAAGGGTCCGTTAAAAGAATCTGTACGAATTTCAGTAAGTCTTAAATAGATGAAAAAAAAACTGGATATAGTGTTCGGAATTGCTTAGTTTTTTATAAGGCATGTAAATAAAAAAAAACATTTGGCTGGTTAACGATTTTATACTGTAAAAGTTTTCTTTTTATTTAATTTTTTTATTCGTATTTGATAAAGCCCTTGGAATCATCTCACCTGATGGTAAGTGACAATGATGCCAAAGATTGAAGTGGGCACACCAAAATAATTAATGTAATAGATACAAGTGATTAAACTTATATAAAAAACAGGAGAACGGCAAAAGGAAACTGGCATTGTTCAGCTTTTTATAAGGGGTGTAAATATAAAAAAACAATTGGATATAAAGCGATTTTATGCTGTAGTAAAAGCCGGCTAAGTTCGATTCAGAACCGCACACATAGAGTTCCGTACCATCGTACTAGATGGTGCTAGTTTCATGTTGCAAAAACCATCATACTAGATGGTGCTAGTTTCATGTTTCAAAAACCATCATACTAGATGGCGCTAGTTTGATGTTTCAAAAACTATCATACTAGATGGCGCTAGTTTCTTCATGTTTAAAAAAAAACACGTTTCTTGTATGGAGACCTTCTTATTTTTAAACTTTTCTATAATTTTTTGATTTTTTTGTTATAGCGGCTACAGAAATACATTATCTCTGAAAATTTCAGCTTTCTAGCTATCACCGTTCATGAAATACAGCCTGGTGACAGACAGACGGACGGACAGCGGAGGCTTAGTAATAGGGTCCCGTTTTTTTTACCCTTTGGGTACGGAACCTTAAAAAGTTATTTAACAACACTAAATAATTCAATTCATTTCAAAATAGTCAATGATATTAGTTTTGGGGTCATTTTCATACGTCATCTCTTTTTATAATTTGCAAAATCGAATTAAAAAGAAAAAAATATTCAAATAAGGTACTTTCGTCAAAATTGTCAAAATTTTCATTGCAAAAGAAATATTTTCTTTTTTTTTAACAACTCCGATTCATCAACTTAACAAGAATAATTCGGTACATGCCTATTAGTCATTCGACTTATTTTTATGAACTGTCAATAAAGATATTTTGTTCAAAACATGTTTTAAATATTGAACTATGACGTCTTATTTCTTAATGGCCGTTGACGTACTAATTATGTGTATTTAATAAATTAAAAATAGAAAATGTATTATGGAAAACCAAATAGGTAAGTTTTTTCGAAATTTCAGAAGGAGGGCTATTTCGTGAACTTAATTTCATAATTTATTTTTGTAAAGTACCCAATAGACAGTTGTTTAAATAAACCACTTACACGTTCTATATTTAAATATATTTAAAACTTATTCATTGTAATGTTTATACGATAGCTGTGGCCATATTCCACTTTGCACTAACAAAACCCAAAAAAACTATCTCGTCTAAGCTAAAAAATGTTAAGATTCTGAAGCAAAGCCCAAGTAATCTAGTTTTTTGGCTCGAATTTATTGAAGATCTAGCTTGTGTTTTTACCTGACTGCGCCATAAGGTGGGTTATGTTTATCGAGTGTATGTATGTATTTATATTTATTTATTTGGTACGCTCTGCAGCCTACACGGCTTGATGGATTTTGGAATGCGAAGTGTCGTTAGATTTTTTTTTCTTAACCCTTTGAGTGCCAAAGGATACATTTTTACCCGACTGGCCAAAAAAAGATGTTGTTTATTTTTTTGGTTCACTCTGTAGCCTACACGGCTTGATATTGGAGTGGAAAGGTGTCGTTAGATTTGTCTTGATCCCGTGAGTGACATACAATACATTTTACCCGACTGGCCAAAAAAAGATGTTGTTTATTTTTTTGGTTCACTCTGTAGCCTACACGGCTTGATTTTGGAGTGGAAAGGTGTCGTTAGATTTGTCTTGATCCCGTGAGTGACATACAATATTTTTACCCGACTGGCCAAAAAAAGATGTTGTTTATTTTTTTGGTTCACTCTGTAGCCTACACGGCTTGATTTTGGAGTGGAAAGGTGTCGTTAGATTTTTCTTAGCCCTTTGAGTGACAAAGGATACATTTTTACCCGACTGGCCAAAAAAAGATGTTGTTTATTTTTTTGGTTCACTCTGTAGCCTACACGGCTTGATTTTGGAGTGGAAAGGTGTCGTTAGATTTGTCTTGATCCCGTGAGTGACATACAATACATTTTTACCCGACTGGCCAAAAAAAGATGTTGTTTATTTTTTGGTTCACTCTGTAGCCTACACGGCTTGATTTTGGAGTGGAAAGGTGTCGTTAGATTTGTCTTGATCCCGTGAGTGACATACAATACATTTTTACCCGACTGGCCAAAAAAAGATGTTGTTTATTTTTTGGTTCACTCTGTAGCCTACACGGCTTGATTTTGGAGTGGAAAGGTGTCGTTAGATTTGTCTTGATCCCGTGAGTGACATACAATACATTTTTACCCGACTGGCCAAAAAAAGGTAATTTAATTATTTGGCTCGCTCTGTAGCCTACATGGCTTGATGGATTTTAGAGTGCCAGGTATCGTTACATTCGTCTTAATCCCGTGAGTGACGTAGGAAACATTTTTACCCGAATGTGCAAAAAAGAGGGGTTCAGTTTTCATGCAGTCAGTTTTTAATTTTCAATTAATTCCTTAAGTTATAACCGTCCCAAACCAGATAACAGGGCCCTACTACCACACCCCGGAAATATCATATAACGAGCCCAAAATAAATATTTTCCAAAATTAAATGACTAAACAAACGAAATCACTGTGAAATTAGTTTTTGCATGTTTAAAAAAAATCAAAAAGTAACTTTTATCATCAGCATATCAGCCAAAGCACGTTCACTGGACATAGGACTCCCCCAAGGATTTCCACGACGACCGGTTCTGCACTGCCCGCATCCAGCGGCTTCCCGCGCTCTTCACCAGTTCATCGGTCCACGAGTGGGAGGGCTACCTACGCTACGTTTTCCGGTGCGCGGTCGCCATTCGAGAACTTTACTGCCCCAACGGCCAACTGTTCTACGAGCTATGTGCCCCGCCCACTGCCATTTAAATTTAGTAATTCTAAGAGCTATCTCGGTTACTTTGGTTTTCTTACAGATATCTGATTTGATCACGCAGAGAAACTCCGAGCATAGCACGCCCCATTGCTCTTTGGGTGACCTTTAGCCTTTTTATGAGGCCCATAGAAAGCGACCATGTCTCAGTTCCGTATGTCATAACTGGCAACACACACACTGGTCGAAGACCTTGGTCTTAAGACACAACTTTAATTGACTACTACTTAAACAATAGCCAAACTTCGTTACTAAGAAGGACGCTGGGTCAACACTCCTCTTAAGATAGGGGAATAAACATACCGAATAGGAATACCTTATGTCCAGTGTGTTTCCATAGCCAATAATTAAACATGGCTAAAACAACATTTGGTACAACTAGACGGGCTATTGATTATTGAACAGAGGGAACAAACATCTGGCTAAGTATAAATTAACTTAATTTAATAATGTTTACAGACAGGATATTAAAACTGGGATGACTAATAATGAAATATTTATAAATATTCTTAGTTTTCAGATTATATAATGTAATTAAGCATAGCGGGATGGTGAAAATACGGTTTTAAAACTAGGATGTCTAATATTGAAATTTTAGAAATATTAGTTTTCAGGTTAAATAATGTAATTAAGCATAGATACGGGATGGCGAAAATACGGTTTTAAAACTGGGATGTCTAATAATGAAATATTTATAAATCTTCTAAGTTTTCAGGTTGAATAATGTATTTAATCAAAGATACGGGATGGCGAAAATACCGTTTCAAAATTGGGATGTCTAACAATGAAATTTTAGAAATCTTAGTAATCACTCATTTTGGAATATATTTAGACTAATTTCACAGAAATTCAATGAAACTACACGTTATAATTTATCAGCGTCCGGTTTCGAAAACCATCTTCAAGCAGACTATCTGCAGATGCAGACTTCAGCAGGTCTGCCTGAAGATGGTGTTCGAAACCGGCCGCTGACAAATAATTTATGTGGAATTAAATAAAACTACACGTTATAATTTTTAATTTCTGTGCAATTAGTGTAAATTTAAACGAAAATGAGTGATATAATATTCCACTAAGAACCTACAATCAAAAGTATCAACTATCTTAGTTTTCAGGTTAAATAATGTAATAAAGCATAGATACAGGATGGCTAAAATACGGTTTGGCGAAAATAAGGGATGTTGAATAAAGTATATATGAGTAGGTATGTTTTTTTATGGTGGTAATGTTATTAATGTTTTAGAACTTTTTTGGATAGATACTATCGCCCTCTTATAGTGTGGCACAATTAACCGTGCTATCCGAGGGATAGACGGATAGTTGCTATATAGGTATAGATCGCGTCATCTAAGTTATATTAAGAATACAATTTAATACAATACAAAAAAAAACATTTTTGGAAATTCCTACAAAGGTGGTTATCAGCTGATAAATTCATTGTAAAGTCCATTTTTAGGGTTCAGTACCGAAAGGGTAAAAACGGGACCCTATTACTAAGACTTCGATGTCCGTCTGTCACCAGGCTGTATTTCATGAACCGTGATAGCTAGACAGCTGAAATTTTCACAGGTGATGTATTTCTGTTGCCGCTATAACAACAAATACTAAAAATTTGAAAAAGTGAAAAAATAAGGTGGGTCTCCATAAAAAAAACAGTTTTTTTTTAAACATGAAGAAACTAGTGCCATCTAGTATTATAGTACGGAACCTTCTGTACTAGCGCCATCTAGTATGATGTTACGGAACCCTTTGAGTGCGGTTTTGACTCGCACTTGGCCAATTTTTTTTACAAATTGAGTATAATGAGTTCCAATTCAATTCATATCAATATATTTATTCAAAATAGGTGCAAATTACACTCTTTCTGATAGTCATAAATAATAATAACAATGTCATTTGTGAAAAATCAATAAAAATTCAAAAATTAGTTAATAACGTCAAAATGAAATCCTTGATATAAACCAGATCATGTCATTAGAACATGAAAACAATATGACACGAAAAGTTATACATAAAAGTCATTGAATGCATTTAACAAGAGTAGGCCAGTTCACACGGACAGCACCCGGTCACGAGTATAACGCGAGAGTCAGCCATCGCTCCCATCAACCATATTAGAGGGAAAGGGACGACCCGGCTCCCGATGCGCCACCATCCGTACGAACATTTAAGCGACCTTGCACCTCTCATGTCAATGCTAAGATAAAAATATTTATTAATTAAAAGAAGTACTAGAATTGTCATGTCTCATCGCTTTCACGTCAATTCTTAGGTTGGTCATCATTTTATTACTATTAAACATGATTAGTAGTAGATCCGCAGGAGAACTAAAGTAACCGACATAGCTCACAGAATCGCTAATCTGAAGTGGCAGTGGGCAGGGCACATAGCTCGTAGAACAGATGGCCGATGGGGCAGTAAAGTTCTCGAGTGGCGACCGCGCACCGGAAAACGTAGCGTAGGCAGGCCTACCACGCGGTGGACCGATGACCTGGTGAAGGTCGCGGGAGGCCGATGGATGCGGGCGGCGCAGGACCGGTCGTCGTGGAAATCCTTGGGGGAGGCCTTTGTCCAGCAGTGGACGATTTGTGGCTGATATGATGATGATGATGATGATGATGATTAGTAGTGTTGATAGAAAAAAAAACACTGTCTACCCATACATTTTTGTCATTTAAATATTCGGATGTTTTATAATAACCTTTTTTACAAAGAGTTCTTTTGATACAATTTTTAAACTGTTTTTCTGACAAATTTAACACATCATCGGGTAATTTGTTATACATGAGTGAGCATTGTCCCACAAAGGATTTATTGATTTTGCTAAGTCTGGTATAAGTTACTTGAAGTTTATTCCTATTCCGAAGATTTCGACTGTGCCTGTCACTATTACTTGGACAAATTGTTTACTCTCATGCTCTATGACGATTCCTGTTTTTTTCCGGGTTTTCCGGAAGAACCCTAAAGGTCTAGTCTAGATAACGACCGATCCCTCGCGGCCCACACCTAGAAGGCTCCCTATGATCAACTGAGCCCGTGGGCTCAGTGCTCAGCGGGCCCAGCTGACCACCAAGTGACCTTCACCAGGTCGTCGTCGGTCGATCGCGTAGGAGGCCTATCTACGCCACTCGAAAACTTTACTACCTTATCGGCCATCTGTTGTGTGTGCTACGTGGTCAGCCCACTGTCATTTAAAATTATCTATGTCTATAACTTTGTTTTCCTACGGATCTCCTCATTTCTGATTCGTTCACGTAAGGAAACTCCAAGCATATCAGAATCCATTGCCCTTTGGGTGACTTTGAGTATTTTAATAAGGCCCATGGTAAGCGACTATGTCTCAGTTCCGTATGTCATTACTGGCTACACACGCTGGTTACAGTCTTGAGACACTGTGGTATTCAGGACGTGAATATATTGCGATGCTTCCTGTACGCTGACCAGCCAAGTTAGATTTGATGGTTTACATTTTATTGGGCTGCACGCGCCACAGACAAGTTAATGCCTATCTTACCTGATCTATGGTCACCGCCACAACCATTTTTTTCTATTCACTCACACTAATGCAATGTCGCAGGTATGTACATAATGAAAGAATAATAATATTATACCCATATTAAAATAATAACATTATTTCGAAAATTAAGTGAGTAAATTTTAAAATAAAAATATTATTATAATTAAATAATAGATTTGCGAAATTTATGTAAGTAAATTAGAATCTAAATAATAATAATACACATTAAAATATTTCCGGTAGCGTAACCGCTAGTTTCGGTCATGATTGGAATCCTGCCACGTACCAATATGTTTTCGATTTTTTATTTCATAATAATTATGTACGTTTATCCTACGCTCTTACGGTGAAGGAAAACATCGTGAGAAAACCTGCTACACGCCTGCGAAGATTCTAGAAGGTTGTGTGTAAAGTCGACCAACCCGTATTGGGCCCGCGTGGTCGACAAAGGTCCGATTACCCTATTCAGGGTAGGCTCGAGCCTCTCGATGAGGACGTATACTAGCTGATATGATGATATTTTCATAAGTATATTATTTGTAAACTTTTTTACATACCAGTGACATTGTATTAGTGTAAGCGAATGAATAGAGAATGAAATAATATGGTTATGTGCGAGGCAGGGGCCAAGATATATTTGCTACCGGCCAAACCCGATTTTAGGATAAACTAGTTTTTCCTAGGCTAAACCAGTTCATCCTCTATGCGATAGGTTAAACCGGTACAGACTAGACTAAACCGGTCCGTCCTATGGCCGATAGGAGAAACTAGTTTAACCTAGGCTGAACTGTACGTGACTGTACGCCGCATTGTACGAGGCACCGGTTTGTGTAAAAACTACTCAGTAACATATTTTAAATGAGCGAGCGATGTTAGTTTCGGTCAGGTTTGATTAATTATACAATCAGCTGCCCCCTGGGTAGCAGAATGCTTCGTAGAAGAAGAAATCATCGGTTTTTTACTCACTACCTAGTTTACAAAGCAGCGTAAAATCCGCCACTTTACATAACTTCGCTGTTTTACAATAAGGCGCCATTCAGCGCCGTTTTGGAAACCGGCGGCGTATTCGACGTAACGGCTACGACATATAAAAAAGGTGCTCTGTTCAAATAGTTCAGCCTAGGTTAAACTAGTTTCTCCTATCGGCCGACCAGTTTAGCCTAGTCTTTACCGGTTTATCCTATCGCATATAGAATGAACTGGTTTGGCCTAGGAAAAACTAGTTTGTCCTAAAATCGGGTTTGGCCGGTAACATATATATTAAAGTTTTAATGGGTGTTTCATATAAATTGTGTCGGGAGTTTGGGTGGGCAATAAAACACGTATCGTTAGGTACTCGTTAAATTTAGCTAAGGTGCGAAGGTACAAAGGTAAGCCAGGCTATTATTTTATAATAACGTTACAAAATACAGGTAGCAAAACTAACGCAGGGCCACTGAAAGTGTCTGTAACTTTGTCATAAATTGTATTTTCTCTAGTAATGTTTTTCGAGTCTATGTAAGTAAATATGTATTTCTGTTTTTTAGGCTGAGCCTCAAACGGCTTGATCGATTTTGGAGTGTGAGGGGTCGTTTAGAGATTGTACACATAATAATATTTGTTTTTAACATCCTATGTAGACAATTATTCCATTGTCATATAAAACAGCGTCGGTGGAGCAATGGCAAGGCCCGCTACCTCCTGTCCGGGAGGTCTTGGTTCAAATCCTGCCACGTACCAATGTGTTTTCGAATTTAGATTTCGTACGTTTATCTGACGCTCTTACGATGAAGGATAACATCGTGAAGAAACCTGCACACGCCTGCGAAAAAACTCGAAGGTTGTGTGTAAAGTCAACCAACCCGCACTGGGCCGGCGTGGTCGACTAATGCCCGATCGCCCTAATTCAGGGTAGGCTCGAGCCCCGTGGTGGGGATGTATATGAGTTGATATGATGATGAATATAAAACAAAGTATCTCGTCAAGTTTTAACCCTATTCGCTCGTGGGCTGTACGGTCGGTAATATATTGAGGAAAATTAAAATAAAGACCTCTTTTGTGCCGGCCTTGGGTTCAATGTTTCTATGTTAATTTTCAGCTTCCGTGAGCTTTCATTTGATCCACAAAATATAAATTGAAACGCTAAAAACAACGCTGCAATGTCAATATTCAACTTAATTCAAACTTAACGTCTGTTTTAGGTAAGTTTTAGGTACGACTACTTCAAATAACTACAACTTATTTTCCTTTCTGCGGCTACATCTCATTGTAACATTATTTCTGTATGTGTTTGGAATAAGAAACCCATATAGAATAGAATAACTTTTATTTTAAGTCATAAGAAATTCATAGTTACATGGGTTAGTAAAAAACACATAAATTATAGGTTAGTAACGCTGAAGCAAATAAAAGTTTTCAAAGCTTACGGTTTGGGGCAAGATGGACATGTTACCCAGTGCCTTACCATACGGGTATCAACCCTGTCCCCAACGATAGATAGGAGACTGTTGGCGCTGCCGCGAATACGGTGCATCAAGGAGGCTACCCTTTTCCTCATAATTGCAAAAAAGTTAACAATATGTGCCTCAGAAAATATCGACGATGCACGGCAGAATCGCGGCAGCCCCAACAGCATCCTAAGTCCATTATTATATTGGACCCGCAAGGTGTTGACAGCCTTTTGTTGTATAGCTTACCCACAGGTTATACATAAATGGTAGACTCTAATAAAAATGTCGCTCCATACAAATATGCACAAAGGTCTATCGTCTGATGAATTTGTATGAAGAGTTCAAAATATTTTTTTGCGAATTGAAAATGAGTCTCGTGTGAAAAGCTGTTCAGTATGATGAGTAGAAGCCCCAGTAGTTACTACACCAGTTTTGTTACACCTTTATACTAAAAAAATAATTAAGAGGATTGTGAAGCAGCGACTTTTCATACAAATGGCATTAGCGATTTTCACCTGTTAAAATTTTACACATTTTTAACAATTTTTTAAGGTTGTCAGTAGAAACAAAAGCTAGGTGTACAGGTTTTTGTTTTTTCAATAAAGTTAATAAGTTCAATGTTATTATCGTTTTGATACAAAAGTAATTTCGGATATAATTTGTTTTTTAATACGTTATTTTTAAAAACGAATCTTCGATCCCCATTGCGCTGGAAAATCTTGGTAAGCCCGCTTTGATCTTGGGCATTATCGTCATTTACCATCAGGTGAGGTGATAATATGCCTAGCTTTTGCTCTGACTGAATACCTATCAAAAATTGGTAAAAATCTGTTAACTTTTAAGAGCTGAAATTCGCTTTCGCCATGTATATGAAAAGTCTAATTTTCGCCGTAAGTGCAAAGTCCTCTTAACGCAGATACGCCTGCTGGGCGTTAAAAGGGCGAAAAAAAGCAATTACAAAAAAAAATTAGGAGAAAGTGGGTGTTTTATTTGTTCAAAAATCTTAATTCTCCGACAGTTAATCACTGATTACGATGAAATTTTGTACAGTTGTTATGGACACGCCATTAGAAGTTTTCTGACCAAGAATTAAAACAGCGGCGTGCAGAGCCACGGAGCGGAATGCTAGTATTAAATGCACAGAAAAAAAAAACATTTTCAGGAATCAAAAAAGATGTGTGCGAGCAACCTTTTTTTGTAAAGTTTCATATTAAGTCTTTACCTATGAAATTGCCGATTGTATAAAAAAGTTTAAAGATGAAAATTAACATTAAGAACAATAGGTTAAAAAAATATATATTCTCGAAATAGCATTAGACTATTACAAATTAAATGGTGGTAAACATATGCCTATTGTTTAGATATTTTGAGAGCACAGTGGCTTTAACCCCATGAAGTCGGGTTTTTTCACCTGAAATAATCGCCTATGATGAGGCAAAACATACACATTTTTAATGTTAAAGCTCTAGAGTTATCGCAGGAGTTTCTTCGTTACTAATGTCATATTTGGGAATACCCCGGATAAGATTTCGTCACTTTCAGGAAAATTAAAGATAATTAACTAGTCTTAAATTTACCCCATCTGACCACTAAAAAACGCTTTTGTTCCATGCAATGGTACATAGCTCAGGGGATTGAAACATGAAAGTCATGCCGCTATTTACTAATAAATTAAAGACCACAAGTAGTGTCACCATAAGGTCAATCATAAGAAACAATAACTTTTAATTTCGATAATGATTGACATTGAACTTCAAAAACTGAGTCGGCGATTTCATAGATAAAAAGATAGGTATTATCACTTCCATCAGTATAATATATACTCGTA
Organism: Coleophora flavipennella; assembly: GCA_947284805.1. Taxonomy (NCBI): domain Eukaryota; kingdom Metazoa; phylum Arthropoda; class Insecta; order Lepidoptera; family Coleophoridae; genus Coleophora; species Coleophora flavipennella. The sequence continues at coordinate 6,746,688 of OX369253.1, forward strand.
CATACTGGAGACATTCCTTTTTAAAACAAAATCCTGGTTTGTTTATGAATATAGAGACTACAGCGTATAATAGTTATATTCGCCCACGAAAATTTGTGTGCTAAAAATATATTACAAAAAATATATCACAAAAATTTGAGCATTATTTTGACAACCTTCTTAGAGAATTCAGGGTTCGAAAAAATCAAGATAATTACGCTTCTTGATAATTATCGGATAATTTTCACCAGTGTAAGAAATTCTTTTGTTATATTGTTTCATAACAAATGCATTATAATTTGGGCTAATTTACAAAAAAAAAAATAGTTTATCATTTTTGTTTATTATTCCTTTCATTGTATTAAAGTTTTAATTTGCGCGCATTATTTGAGAAAAATACTATACAAGCCTTAGCCACAACTAGGCATTGATAGACTGACGTTTTCGCCTCGGCCCCCATTTACACGTTCGTCCGTCAATGCCTCTTTTGCTGGCCGCTGCAGTAATTGATAAATTACACAGTAAAGGAATTATAATTGATAAATTATAATCTTTATTAAAATTATTTTGATTATTCTTTTACTGAGACTGGATTAAATTATGATTATTTTTTAATATTCAAACCTTATTTAAACCAGTATTTAAACCAACTTGACTAAAAATAACATTGAAATAAATTTGATTAAAAAGACTTCACTAACCCGCACTGGGCCCGCGTGGTTGACTAAGGCCCGATCACCCTAATTTAAGGTAGGCTCGAACCCCTCGGTGGGGACGTATATATGAGCTTATACGATACGAAAAAGACTTCAGTTTAGATTAAATTAAAATTCTCAATTATTGTAATTGAAATGTATGTATCATTGCAAGGAGTGTGACGGCAACAGATTTTTAACCGACTTCAAAAAAAGAAGGAGGTTTCTCAATTCGACCGTATATTTTTTTTATTTGTGTGTTTGCGGATAACTTCGTCTTTTATGAACCGATTTTAAAGATTCTTTTTTTGTTGGAAATAATATATCCCAAGGGCGGTACCATGATAAGAAAACCAGGATCTGATGATCGAATCCCAGAGAAATCGAGGGGAACCTTAGTTTCCTGTTTGAAGTCGGTTTTTTTTGTTCAAAATTATGTATGCTGCAAGGCATATTTGAAGAACTTGTGCTGTAACACTATTATCCGTATTTTAATTTACTCATGTTTTTTTTGAAAATAAAATTATATTTAAAATAAAATCAATATTATTTAAACTCACCTCTGTGCATAGTACTCGAAAAACGCTACAAGTATCTCGATGGACCTAGTCATAGCCGCCCACATTTCGTGTGTCTTGCATTTTGGACCGGGGATGAAAGGCAGTCGCGACGGGCCCTCTGACATTGAACACTGCTTTCACAACATTGTCCGTAAAAAAAAAGTTTTTTTATTTTTTTATTTAAAGTTTGTTCTTTTATGTCCCTTGTCTATCACATCACTACACTCAACACCAAACAGTGTGATATGTAATTGTTTATTTACAAATGGATTGTGAAATTTGCTTACTTAAAATATTTCAAAAAAAAAAAGAACATTAAACATTTGAAAAAAAAAAACATTTAATCTTTCTAATGCGTAGGTGCGTCGATTGTGCGTGTTTGGTAATGAATAAATAAACGCTTATGAAGACATTATTTATTCACAGAAATGTGAATATTACGTATTACGCTAGACACAGCCTACGCAGTAGTATGTAGTTACGGGCAACAGGCACGATGACCTAATTTTGTACAAAAAGACGCACCAACCGAAAAAAAACAGCTTTTAAAATGTTCCAAAAAGCATTTATATCAATTTATTATTTATTGGGAAATAAATCGAACAGGCTGTATATAAATTGACACTTGTTGATAGTCCGTTTGAAAATCGAACTGCAACTTAAACTGGCTTGTTTCTTTTTTAGAGCATTACAATCTTTTTTAATATTTTCAGAACAAAAGACTGTATTATTTACTATTCTTTTGTTGTTTTTTTTTTCACTTCCTCACGGAGAAGGCATGGGATGCGTTCGGTACATCAAGCCGGTACCCGTAAACTGGACTACGGGACTGCGCATGTCCCATATAAAATTGTACGTAAACTCGCCAATCTAACTTGAGCTACCATCCTCTCTTCTCGAGCATTCAAACGCATACATTTCCAGGTGTTCACGTATAAGATTCGAGGTCAAGATCCTTTGGGCAGCGTACTAAGAGCTACAAAACGTAGGTATAAATGTGTAAGATATAGTATATTTTGTAACTTATATGGCATAAGAATCCACAGTTGGTCGGCATCCCAGCTTTTATTAGCTTATTTATATGTGTTGGACAAAGCTCTGTGAATTTTTACAAGGTCTAGGGAACAATGTCCATATACAGGCTGATGACTTCGGTCTTTAGTTTCGGGACCGATGAGATGTTCTAAAGGGGAATATCCTTTTTGGCTTAATGGTGGCTCATCGGGAGCCGGGTCGTTCTTTTCCCTCTAATATGGTTGATGGGAGCGATGGCTGACTCTCGCGTTATACTCGTGACTGGGTGCTGTCCGTGTGAACTGGCCTACGCTTGTCAAAGACAGTCAATGACATTTAATGATTTTTATGTATAACTTTTCGTATCATATTGTTTTCATGTTCTAATGACATAATCTGGTTTATTATTAGGATTAAATTTTGACGTTATTAACTAATTATTGTTTATTTCTAGATTTTTCACAAAAGAAATTATGTTATTATTAAAAATATTGTAAAACTTTGTTTGGTTGGTGGTAGGGCATTTTCTAAGCTCGCCTGGCTAGCTACCACCATCTTTTATAAGGCCAAACATCAGTGTTAAAAGCATTGATGTGTTCCGGCATGAAGATAAGATAGCCAGTTCTCCATTGCATTGGGGAATCTTGGTAAGCCCGCTTCCATCTTCGGCATCATCGTCACTTACCATCAGGTGAGATGATACCAAGGGCTTATCAATTGTGAATAAAAAAAAAATGACTATCAGAAAGAGTGTAATTTGCACCTATTTTGAATAAATACCTTGAATGTTGATAATATATGTGTATTTTTTTTCGAAATCTTTCGATGCACGATTGAACCTGTATTACGTTGTTTTCGAGATATTTGGAATCAAATTTTGAATTTTGAGTCCAAATATCTCATAAACGTGACGCTTCAGGCAAAATGTCTTAGTATACTTTCGATTTGTATTTCCTATCGAAAAATATAGGATTAATCGTGCGCCGAAAGATTACGAAAAATTCGATGTACTTAATGTCATCATGCCACACTTCCATACAAAAATATTCCAACTCCTTTAGTTACCGACACTGGATAGTTTTCTCGAAGCTGTATCAGGAACTTACCTGAAAAAAAAGAAAAGTTTGTAAGTTAAAATATCACGTCGAAATTAAGTCTACCTAATCTTCAATATCCCCATCCACTCTTCCTCTGTTTATTCCAACTCTTTCACAGTTCAAGCAATCCGGCTGTGGAATTCGCTGCCTGAGTCTATCAGGCGTGCTCCAACGCTACAATCTTTTAAATGGCTTGTGAAAGTTCATTACTTAACTTAATAATATCTCTGTTCTTTGTTGTATAATCTTGGTAAGCCCGCTACCATCTTCGGCAACATCTTCACTTACCACCAGGTGAGATGTTGTCAAGGGTTTACCAATTGTGCATAAAAAAAAAAAAAAAAAAAGTTCTCTGCTTTTAAATCCTTTAACATAGATAGACAAAATATTTAATTTATTTATGTTTTTGTTTATACATATATTTATTATTTTATATATTATTGTTATAATATTTAAGTATTTTATATAACTGTTTATTTGCAACTTTTTCTGTTTTTTACTATGCATCGCCCCTTAACTTATTCTATCGCTGTTTCCCTACCCAAAGGTTGCCTGGATCAAAATTGCTACCTAGCAATAAGGCCGCTTTTATATAGGCTTTCTTTTATATTGTTAATTTCTTTCTTTTTATGTTGTGATCCAATAAAGAATATTGTATTGATTGTATTGTATTGTATTGTAGTAGGTGTCTTTCAATTATATTTTAAAAGCTTTTATTTAACTTGCTAAGTTTGTATGTATTTTAGTTTGTTTAAGTCAAATCTTGCAAACGATTTTAGAGCAACTTCCATACATCCGATTGAGCTGAAATTTGGTATGAAACCGTATTCCCGGTGACAATAGATCCTTTTTAGTTAGAGTTCTGTACAACAAAAAAAAGTACCGAATCCATATAGGATCACTCGTGCGACTACATCATGACCCATTTAAATATCTGTCTGTCCGTATGTCACAGCCAATTTAATCCGAATCTACTGTACCAAATCAGGTGAAATTTGGTAGGATGGTGTAATCATATGACCCAAATACAGATGTGCAAAGTAAATAAATATATTTTTTTAAACAAGAGTTATTTTCGGGGGTAAAATTAAGAAATTTAAAAAAAAAGTTTTGCAAACCTCACTGTGTCGTTCAACTATCAAATGAAAGCCTCGGAGGATCTCAAATACATATTTTTTATTATTGTAAAATAAATAGTTTTGTTTAGGGAGTCACATTTGTTGTGCTAGTGAGGGGGGGTTGTGTCATCTGAAAATTGACACTATCGGTTCCTCCTTGAGCCACCAGGAGGCAGTTCAGGTTGGCTGAAATTTGATCGGGAGGATCAGACAGTACAATATGTCTTGTTCTTCGGATCATGTAGCTAGATAGTTCAAGAGTGGCGGGGTATAGTCCGCTGCCTCTCGTATTAACGGATTGGGATGCGCCTCCGAGGATTTGAAGAAGTTCTCGGAGAGTTATCCTTTTGGTATTTTTAAGTTTATCTGATAGTGATCTTTAGAGGTTAAATCAATGTCCCAGGATCTTGTTTTATTTTTGGAAAGTTCGTGTACTTACTTATATTTTTTTGGCACACGGAGCTTTTGGATTTTTAAGCATAAAAACTCTTTTCAAATAATTTTTTTAATTATTCGTCAAATACGTTTCTAAAACTAGTACAGTCAAGAACAAATCAAGCTAGACACTCGTAGTGCGATTCTGACCCATATGCGTACGGCTTTAGAACGTTACAAAATCTAAAGTGGTTAGAATTTGAATATGTGGTCTCAAGTATACCTCTTTCTATTTTTTTATTCACATTTGGTAAGTCCTTGGCATCATTCCACCTGATGGTAAGTGACGATGATGCTGAAGTTGGAAGCGGGCTTACCAAGATTCGCCAACACCTTATCCAACAAATAGGCTTTGATTATTTACTCTCTAGATAGAGCGTCGCCCTGTAATCACTGCGATAAAAATGGGCCAGCTTGATGTGCTTGTGTGACAAACACTGTCAGACACCCCCTAACACTGTGTGCGTAAATTACCGAACATCAGGTGTTCGGTATTTTTTTCGACGCATCTGCTCCGCCACGCTACAACTTCAGAGTAAATAGGTAAAGCTTTATCTACCAATACATTTTCTATTGGCAGTTTCAGATCGCCGTTGGGACAGTAAAAAAAAATATTTTGCGAATTTTGTATTGGTTGCTTCAGAAATAATATTAAGTAATGAGCCGGCACCCACCTTTAAATGTTTTCAGATATTTTTAGCAATTAATTCTAAGTAAGGAACCCTAATATTACCAACAAAGCTCTCAGAATTGCTTAACTTAAGTGGCAGTGGGCGGGGCACATAGCTAGAACAGATGGCCGTTGGGGCAGTAAAGTTCTAGAATGGCGACCGCGCACGGAAAATCGTAGCTTAGACAGGCCTCCCACTCGGTGGACTGATGACCTGGTGAAGGTCGCGGGAAGCCGCTGGATGCAGGCAGTGCTGAACCGGTCGTCGCGGAAATCCTTGTGGGAGTCCTATGTCCAACAGTGGACGTCCTTCGGCTGATATGATAATGATCATGATATTTTCCCTAAAGGTAAGTTAGTATCAAAAATAATTTGTGGGGGAGGGGGGAGGAGAGGGGGTCCGCTAATGAAACGAAACAACTTCCCTCAAGAAAACTATACCTAAGTTATATATATTAATACTAACATACAGTATGGACACTCCCTGCCGCTCTCTAAATTGCGACCTCACTCCCTCGTCACCCAGATTGATACAGATTGGTTACTGTTTGGTTCTCAAACGTATGGGATTTCGCCGTGATTTTGTTTTCTCTGTCATTTATTTACAGAAATGTCATTTCACGAACGTTGTATGCAGTGTCCGGGGTGTGACTATACGCTCTTCGTAAACAAAATTGTTGGAACTGCCATTCTCACTGTACGTGGGTTTTGGTTTGGTCTGTATTCTGAGGACCTGCCGTATAAAGTTCGCTATCAACTGTTCATTTAAGTACGGCAGATCCAAAATTTATTCTGTGTATTTTGTATAGGTTGCTTGGGGAAAAAAATAAGTTACATGAGCTGACACCCACCTCTAATCCAAAATATTAAATCCCAAAGGTTTGGCCTATGCATTCCCATACAAATTTCAAGACCCGAAGGTTTGGCCTAAGCATTCCCATACAAATTTCAAGACCTGAAGGTTTGGCCTATGCATTCCTATACAAATTTCAAGTCCCAAAGGTTTGGCCTATGCATTGCCATACAAATTTCAAGACCCGAAGGTTTGGCCTGTACATTCCCATACAAATTTTAAGTCCCAAAGATTTGGAATATGTATTCCCATACAAATTTCAAGTCCCAAAAGTTTGGCCTATGCATTCCCATATAAATTTCAAGTCCCAAAGCTTTAGCCTATGCACTCATATACAAATTCGAGGCCTAAAGATTTGACCTATGCATTCCCATACAAATTTTAAGTCTCAAAGATTTGGACTATGCATTCCCATACAAATTTTAAGTCTCAAAGATTTGGACTATGCATTCCCATACAAATTTCAAGTCCCAAAGGTTTGGCCTATGCATTCCTATACAAATTTCAAGTCCCTAAAGGTTTGGCCTATGATTATCTTTACCTATGAAACATCCTATTAAAAAGTTTAAATATGAAAATTAATATTAAGAACAATATTTATTAAAATAAAATTTATTCTCAAATTAGCATTAGACTATTAGAAATTAAATGGTGGTAAACATATGCCTATTGTATAGATTTTTTGAGAGCATGTTGGTTTAAACCCCATGAAGTCGGGTTTTTTATAGTTTAAAGTCGGCAAAAAATACACATTTTTAATTTTAAAGCTCTAGAGTTATCGCAACAGTTTCTTCGTTTATAATGTCATATTTTAGAATAACCCCTCAAGGGATTTCGTCACTTTCAGGAAAATTATGAAAATTAACTAGTCTAAAAAATTGCCCCATCTGACCACTAAGAAAAAGCCTTTGTTCCATTCAATGGTGCATAGCTCAGGGGATTGGAACATGAAGGACATGCCACTTGTTACTAATAAAAAACCATAAGTAGTGTCACCATAAGGTCAACACGTAAATAACAAAAAACAATAACTTTTTATTTTCAATAAAAATTGGCAATGAACTTCAAAAACTGAATCGGCAATTTCACAGGTAAAGACCTATTATTTCGCACACGATTAAACCTGTATTTCTCAATGGTGAATGCAAATACAAACAGAAAATTAAGGGTGCCCGGTGGCAGAATTAAGATTTAAATCTAGATTTTGAGCGTTCTGAGCCTCTGCTGTCCGTCTGTCCGTCTGTCACCAGGCTGTTTTTCATGAACCGTGATAGCTAGACAGTTGAAATTTTCACAAATGATGTATTTCTGTTGCCGCTATAACAACAGATACTAAAACTAAGAAAAAGTGAAAGTCTCCATACAAGTAACGTGTTTTTTTTGAAACGTGAAGAAACTAGCGCTATCTTGTATGACGGTACGGAACCCTATGCGTGCGGTTCTGACTCGCACTAAGCCGGTTCTTTTAAACCGTTTCGCGGAGGAGCGGGAAAGGGGTCGGGTTAGATTCGTCATTCGTGCGGGTTATGTAGTACCGATGTCGCAGTGGACGGGTGATCACGGGTGAGGCACGTGCGTTCGCAATCGAAGCGTATTGTGGATCTAATGATCTTTGTACGATTGCTCGTCGAAGATTTTGTTCACGTTACAATATCTAACATTTACGTGACGCCTGAAGCGTCGGTGGCGCAACGGCAAGTGACGCTAACTCCTGTCCGGAAAGTCGTAGTTTGAGTCCTGCCAAGTACCAATGTGTTTTCGAATTTCGATCTCATATGTACGTTTATCCGACGCTCTTACGGTGAAGGAAAACCTCGTGAGAAAACCTGCACACATCTGCGAAGAAACTCAAAGGTTGTGTGTGAAGTTGACAAACCCGCACTGGGCCCGCGTGATCGACTAAGGCCTGATTGCCCTAATTCAGGGTAGGTACGAGCCCCTCGGTGGAGACGTATATATGAGCTGATGTGATGACGTGACGCCTCAAATGAATTATTGATTCGATCGTTCTATCGTGGGTGTAGAGGTTCCTGGAAACAAGTTTGTTACGAATTCAACCTTTTTGATTTTTTGAAGTAAAATTTCTTTACGCACGCTTGACTTAGGGAGTAAGCTGGTGTATGCGTTGCGCCAACGGTAATTTCTAGCGTTACGAAAAGTATAATCGGGCGAAACGATCGCCACGTTTGACTTTGGGAGTAAACTGGTGAATACGTTACGCGAACGGTGATTAAGTTGAACTTCAGTCATGTGGTCTAAAGCATTTTTTTTATTTCCAACCTGCTTTTATATCATATTTTTGTTTTTTTTTATTTTAATGTCATTGGTTGTTTTTTTTTCGTGTTTTAGCAAGATGGCGCTACGCCTCATAGTACTAGGGAGATCATGACGCTTCTTCGGAGATCCTTCCCGAACAAATTGATTAGCCGCTTCGGTGATATCCCCTGGCCACCAAGGTCGCCAGATCTTACCCCCATGGATTTTTTTCTGTAGGGATGCCTTAAAAGTAAAACTTACCAAACAAATCCAGTGACCGTCTCGGCACTAAAAGAAAATGTCGTTGGCGAAGTAAATGGAATCACTCCGTCACTTCTCAGAATGTTTCTCAGTTGCTCAGAATGCTGAGGTCAGATCTCAAGAGTGTGCTCAACATGAAAAGGTCAACGTTTTGCGAAATAATTTTTAAAAATACGGATTTCTCTTTGTCGTAAAACTTATTTAAATAAATGTATGCAAAACCAAAAAATGGACAAAGGATATAACCGAATGGTACCCTAGAAATGAAAAACGGGAAAGAGGTAGACAAATAAGGAGATGGGAAGACGATTTACCCAAAGGCTAGAAGAGATCAGCACGGGACAGAGATGTGTGAAAATGTTTGGAGTCAAATATGTCAATAATGTGGCGTCGTTAGTTTTTCTGCGTGATCGAATCAGAAACATCTCCTCCAGTGATGACATACGAAACTGAAACATGGTCGCTTACTATGGGCATCATAAGAAGTCTCAAGGTCACCCAAAGGGTAATGGAGCGTGCTATGCTCGGAGTTTCTCTGCGTGATCGAATCAGAAACGAGGAGATCCGTAGGAAAACCAAAGTAACCGACATAGCTCTCAGAATTGCTGAACTTAAGTGCCAGTGGGCGGGGCATATAGCTCGTAGAACAGATGGCCGTTGGCCAGTCAGGCCTCCCACTCGGTGGATCGATGACCTGGTGAAGATCGCGGGAAGCCGCTGGATGCGGGCAGTGCAGAACCGGTTGTCGTGGAAATCCTTGGGGGAGGCCTATGTCCAACAGTGGGCGTCCTCTGGCTGATATGACGATGATTTGATGTCTAAGATTTCAATGTTTTCATATGTTTTCTGGTATTATTTGTAGGTTGATTCATGTGCGAAAGATTTTGATAAAAAATTGTATAAGTGTTTATTCACTATGCCAGCTTTCATACAGTAATGTTCGGATGCCTTTGCAAAATTATTAATCATCTTCATTATTTATCTTCTTACGGTTATTGTTATTGTTATGGTCAAATACCGGCGATTTGACGGCTAAGTACGGTTTGGTTAACGCTATAGTTCCATGTTGCAACTTACCTAAGTCAAAGTATATATACATATATTAGTATGTACTAACATACCTAAGTATTCCAAGTTACTCTGCTTAACTAACTGTAAACTTTAACAAATGAAACTAATTTCTAAGGACTAATTCTTTGAAAAGTAATAACAGACAAGAATTAACATTTTAGAAAAGAAAACTTTATCTCTTTACAATTTGTTTCGAATATTGAATGTCACTTTTGTAAAATGAAGAAAAGACTGAAATATTCTGTTACAGCGATAGTGCAGTGTAGTGTAATATGATAATATTTAAAAACGATAACTTTCAAAATTTCAAATAATTTATTATGCGGCAACAACGCGCCGGGTACCAGCTATACACTAGCAGGGGTCACCAATTAGTTTCGCTCGGGGTCCGTTTTAAGAAATCAAATGACCATCGCGGTCTGCACAACATAAAAAAAAAGATATTTACAAATATAATATAATTAAGGAAATAACAAAGGTATTTTTTACAGATCAATTGTAAATTTTTGTTTGTGTAAATAGGCTGATTTCAGACTTTTAACTACCCCAAAAATACCTAAAAGTGCATTGGCATGCAAACAGAAAGTGGTAAAAATAGTAATTGAAGGTCCTAAGCCCTTAAAGTAGAAAGGAAAATTTGAAATCAGCTGTGTACGAATGAATAATTGAATGAGGGGTGAATGAACTGTCCATTTAAGAGTTGACGTCACAGTAGCGTATGGTGTATTCCACTGGAAACCTACACAAAAATGGTTTATTCTTACGTGAACTTCAAAACAATTTCATGTAATAACTTTTTATCTTTCAATTATCAGACTTTCTGTATAAGCTGAAGTGATTTGTATAATTGTAAACTAATTTTTTTTTATTATTATTTATTTATTACAGCTCATATACGTCCCCACCGAGGGGCTCGAGCCTACCCTGAATCAGGGCGATTAGGCCTTAGTCGACCACGCGGGCCCAGTGCGGGTTGGTCGACTTCACACACAACCTTCGAGTTTCTTCACAGGCGTGTGCAGGTTTCCTCACGATGTTTTCCTTCACCGTTAAAGCATCGGTAAGTATGTACGTAAGTTTTTGAAAAACTCATTGGTACATTGGCCGTCCAGATTTGAACCCGGTACCTCTGGTTAGATGGACCGAGTCGTTACCGGTTGAGCCACCGACGCTTATAATTGTAAACTATACAAATCAATAATTATTGTCAATAAATATTGCAAGAATGCAAATACAGCCTGTATATATTAGTACTCCATCGCGACGATAAACGCTTTTGCAATCCGCGAACTCTTTCTCGCTTGTTAGCTCGTTACTTCGCCCAGCCATTTTCGAATTGACGTCAACAAAGATTATGCGGAAGATACATGTTTATTAAATTACGTAGGTACTCCGTAGTGCAAGTTGCTATCTTCTCGCGGTCCGCACAAAATGGGTCGACGTTCCAGATGCGGACCACAGTTCGCCATTTGGCGACCCCTGCACTAGCTGGTACCCGGCGTGCTGTTGCCGCAGTTGCCGAAGACACTCATAGAAACTATGTTCACGCGAGCGAAGCCGCTGGAAAAATCTAGTATGCAATATGGATATCTTAAGCAATATAGAGTACTAGCTGTTTCCCGCGGCTTCACCCGCGTGGACAACTTTTCTATGACTTTTAGAGGGTGCGCAGTGCGCCTTCCGCAAGCGGCTCGCGAGCCTGGAAAAAAGTACCCTATGTGTTAATCCAGGTCCTAATCTGTCTACATACCAAATTTCAGCCAGATCCGTGTAGTAGTTTTTGCGTGAAGAAGTAACAAACATAAACACTCACACATTCACAAACTTTGGTCTTTATAATATTAGTGTGACTAGCTTTTTCCCGCGGCTTCGACCGCATCGATATAGTTTTTACACGACTGCGCACAATAAAGTAGTGCATTGTTTTCATGTTTAATGTATGTAAGTACTGCGCACCCTCGGAGACAGTCATAGAAAGAATGTTCACGCGAGCGAAGTCACTGAAAAAAATATGGTTTGCAATAGCAATATAGAGTACTAGCTTTTGCCCGCGGCTTCGACCGCATCGATATAGTTTTTACTCGACTGCGAACAATAAAGAAGTGCATTGTTTTCATGTTTAATGTATGTAAGTACTGCGCACCCTTTGGAGACAGTCATAGAAATAGCTATACTACGGTGTTCAATAAGTAGTGAGAATGAATAAGATGCAGTTAACTTTTGACAAAACTTATTTTATTTTTCGACGTAGTCACCTTTTAATAATACACATTTAGAAAATCTCTTCTCTAAACCTAATATTCCATTTTTAAAAAAGTCCTCGTCCTGACCCTCTAAAAACTCTTGTACGGCGGCGATCACTCCATCATCATCATCAAATTTCTGGCCTCTAAGATGTTCTTTTAAACGGGGAAATAAATAGAAGTCACTAGGAGCAAGGTCTGGAGAGTATGGGGGATGTTCCATCAATTCGAAGCCAGCGTCTTTGATTGCAGCCATGGCAACTCTGGACTTGTGAGCTGGAGCGTTATCTTGGTGAAAAAGCACAACTTTCGCAAGTTTACCGCGTCGTTTTTCACGAATTTCTTCACGCAATTTTCTTATTTGTTCTGCATACACACTTCCTGTAATAGTGGCTCCATGATTGAGGTATTCAACCATTATCACCCACTTGCTGTCCCAAAAAAGGGAAACCATAACCTTACCAGCGGATGGAATTGCTTTGAATTTCCTAGGTGTTGGGGATGATGGCCTTTTCCAAGTCATGGATTGTTGTTTTGTTTCTGGATCGTAATGATGAAGCCATGTTTCATCTATTGTTAAGAATCGAGCCAAAAACTGCTCAAGATCTCGTTGTAAAACATCCAAACAGCTTTGTGATATTCTCAGCCTGGTTTGTTTTTGTTCTGCTGTCAGCATTCGAGGCACCCAACGTGCTGATACTTTTTTCATACCCAAACGGTCATGTATGATGCTATGTGCACTACCTATCGAAATTTTCACTTCTTCAGCTATAAAACGCACAGTAGTTCGACGATCTGCTAAAACAATTTTTTCCACTTTTTTAATCATTTGTTCCGTTATTGTGGTCGTAGGGCGCCCAGAGCGTGGATCATCATTAGTCGATGTTCTTCCTCTCTTAAATTCTGCACACCAACGCGCAACTGTAGAATAAGCTGGAGCATGAACCCTTAAAGTATTTTGCAAGTCTTGATTAACTTGGTCAGTAGTAAAATTTTTCAAACAAAGGTATTTAATTACGGCCCGAACTTCAATTTTCTCCATTTTGAGCAGATTATTCCGATACAACACAAACAACAACCGTTTATGAAAAAAAAAAACAAAAGACGATCACACTTTTTTTTTATTATATTACCAAATAGGTGGTCTATGCCAGCCAGTACTTATTTTCTTTATAACTAAGGAGTTTATACCTCATTCTCACTACTTATTGAACACCCCTAGCTGGTACCCGGCGCGTTGCTGCCGCATAGTAAATTATTTGAAATTTTGAAAGTTATTGTGTTTGAATCACATCACACTATAATATTATAAAGGCAAAAGTTTGTGAGTGTGTGAGTGTGTGTGTTTGTTCATTTTTCACGCAGAAACTACTGAACGGATCTGGGTGAAATTTGGTAAGTAGACAGATTAGGACATGGATTAACACATAGGGTACTTTTTTCCACTGCGCACCCTCGAAAAGTCATAGAAACGTTGTCCACGCGGGCGAAGCCGCCGGAAACAGCTAATATTATCATATTACACTACATTGCACTATCGCTGTTACAGATTGTAACAGTCAGTTCCACCTTAGGAAATGCGGCTGTTAAATGACATTTAGGGAATTTTAGCTAAAACTACGGCTGTTTTCCTGTTTTTATTGTAAAAAGATTGTTATAAATATAGAATACTAGCTTTTGCCCGCGACTTCGCCCGCATGGAAATCGTTTTGATGATTAGGGTGCGTGGTGCGTGAGCCGCCTGCGTAGATATGAATTTTCTCCAGATCCCTTGGGAACTATGTCAGGATATGCTAATTAGTAAATCATGTCATTTCCCAGCCCCCTAAACCGTCTCTATATCACAACAATCCATTGTTCCGTTACGATGTTGAAGAAATAACCAAAAAAAGTGTATTTTTTCAATTCCCTCAGGAACTGCATCGGACTATGCTATTTTCATGGGATAAAAAGTAGCCTATGTCCTTCCTCGTGACACAGACTACCTCTCTCTTGGCCTAGCCTTATCCCATTTCTATTTGGGGTCTCCTCTCCTCGTCATCTTTCGCCACACTTGTCGGTTTTGAGTCGTCGATTTGTCTATTTGGGCTTTCATCAGGTCGTTGCTTACTACAGACATCCAAGTTTGAGGGGGTCTGCCTCGTTTTGTCGGGCCGATATCGATATCCATGACTTGTCTGGTCATGTGGTCTTTGGGTCTTCTCAATACATGCCCATACCATCTAAGACGGGACTCAGAGAGTTTTTCCTCGATTGGCCTGATCTTAAAACTTCCACGGATATGTTTATTTTGTACCTTACCTCGTGACACAGGCTACCTGCATGCAAAATTTCATCAAGATCGGTCAACGTGTTGAAGCGTGAAAAGGTAACAAACAAAACAAACAAACACATTTTCACATTTATAATATTAGTAAGGATGCCTGAATATACGTTTTAAATGTTAAAGCTATTTTAAATTTTTAAAAAAACGAGCGACCCTTACAGTAGTTGCATTTTTTTTAATTCATAATTGGTAAGCCCTTGGCATTATCTCACATGATGTAGGTATATGTGATTCATGTTACAAAATATTTATGAAATTTATGAATTATCGGATCGTACATTCACGAGCCATGCCTTCGGATAATAGATAATAGGTCATAGGTCTTCGGATAATTGGCCTAACATTATGCGGCATGGCCATGTTACAAAAAACTTTGCATTTCCTGTTCCGGCTGCCTTTGCATATCGTTGTATGTTTAGATAGTTCATATGTATTTCATTTCTGTGTATATGGTGTGCAATAAAGGATATTTATCTTACCTTACCCTTACACTCTTCCGTCCCAGAGGAAAAATGTTACACATCAAAAAAAAAGATAAGATAAATACTCTTTATTGTACACACTAGTTAAAAAAAATATAAATAAATTATAAAAACCTAAATAAAAAAAAACAAAATAAACAAACACAATATAAAAAAAGAAACTTATATAGGTATTATAGCGGTAAAATTTGGGCGGTCTTATCACTCAAAGCGATTTCTTCCAGACAACCCAGTGTTTGGAGACAAAAACATAAAAACGAGTTGTGCACGAGTATCTAACTAAAACAATAGTTAATTATGTAATTAGAATTCAACAAGTTAGAACTAATTGATATACATTTGCATAGTGACAATACTTATAAGTAAGACGATACTTTATAATCTATAATATAAAAATGTAAGCGCATAACTCGAGAACAGCTGGACCGATTTCGCTAATTCTTTTTTTGTCGAGTTCGTTATTGTCAGGAGAAGGTTTTTATGTAGGGTGGGGTAGGGTAGGGTAGGGTAGTGTAGTGTAGTGTAGGGTAGGGTAGTGTAGGGTAGGGTAGGGTAGTGTAGGGTAGGGTAGGGTAGTGTAGGGTAGGGTAAGGTAGGGTAGTGTAGTGTAGTGTAGGGTAGTGTTGTGTAGTGTATGTAGGGTAGGGTAGGGTAGTGTAGGGTAGTGTAGGGTAGGGTAGTGTAGTGTAGGGTAGAGTAGTGTAGGGTAGAGTAGTGTAGGGTAGAGTAGTGTAGGGTAGGGTAGTGTAGGGTAGAGTAGTGTAGGGTAGTGTAGGGTAGGGTAGTGTAGTGTAGGGTAGGGTAGTGTAGTGTCACAGATTACTAATTAGTTATAGTGTAGTGTAGGGTAGGGTAGGGTAGGGCAGTGTAATGTAATGTAAGGCGGTACGTAGTTCACCGGGACAGCTAGTAAATAATAATAATCATATGTCATCATATTATCAGCCCAAGGACGTCCTCTGCTGGACATAGGCCTCCCCAAAGGAATTCCACGCCGACCGGTTCTGCGCTGCCCGCATCCAGCGGCTTCCCGCGACCTTCACTAGGTCATCGGTTCACCGAGTGGGAGGCCTGCCTACACTACGTTTTCCGGTGCGTGGTCGTAGAATGTTATAGAACAGATGGCCGTTGGGCCAGTAAAGTTCTAGAGTGGCGACCACGCACCGGAAATCATATGTACTTATCAATCACACTAATATTATAAAGGCGAAAGTTTGTGAGTGTGTGAGTGTGTATGTTTGTTACTTCTTCACGCAAAAACTACTGAATGGATCTGGCTGAAATTTGGTAGGTAGACAGATTAGGACCTGGATTAACACAAAGACTACTATTTTTTTTACACACTGCGCGCCCTCGAAAAGTCATAGAAACGTTGTCCACGCGGATGAAGCCGCGAAAAACAGCTAGTAATACATATACAGATAATAGCAAAGTGCGTGTTGAATAATGTAAAGCTCGTGTCTCAGGATAACCTTAATCGTTTTCCTAGATCCAATGGTTTATAAACTCCCTGTTGGACACCCCAGGTACCGGTGGAATGACGAAATGTAAAACAAGTATTTTTTTATTCATAATTGGCAAGCCCTTGGCATCATCTCACCTGATGGTAAGTAACTATGGTGCCGAAGATGGAAGGGATGGGGAACTGGCTATCTCATCTTCAAACTGAAACACATATCAATGCTGTTAACATTGATGTTTGTCGGCAGGACTTAGATATGATGGTGGTAAAGTGGTAGCTAGCCAGGCGGGCTTAGAAAAAGCCCTTCCACCAACCAAACCGAGTCTTACAAAGCCGGAATCGAACCCGCGACCTCCTAGTGTGAAGCTAAAGGATTTATCCGTTATTTTATCTTATCTTCACCTTAACCTTAACCTTCACCTTAACCGCCTCCGTAGCTCAGAGGCAAAGTTCACTGGCTTAACACAGGAGGTCGCGGGTTCGGTTCCCGGCGGGGTCACCTTGTAAGACTCGGATTGGTTGGTGGTAGGGCATTTTCTAAGCCCGCCTGGCTAGCTACCACCATCTTATCTAAGTCTTGCCGCCAAACATCAGTGTTAAAAAAACATTGATGTGTTCCGGCATGAAGATAAGATAGCCAGTTCTCCATTGCGTTGGGGAATCTTGGCAAGCCCGCTTCCATCTTCGGCATCATCGTCACTTACCATCTGGTGAGATGATGCCAAGGGCTTACCAATAGAGAATAAAAAAAAACTATTATCTTTGTAAGCGGGGGCTGCAGTTGCAGCGTTACTTCGACTCAATGGGATCTTTTGTGTCTACCCCTTTAACCTTTGCACCCCAACCTACTCGAAGATGTGCTGCATTAATGCAGCAATTCCGCTGATTGGAAGGTGCTTGTAGTGCTCCGGTTTTGGGTAGCCATCACCTAGGAGGTACTGTCTGTGTGAACTGGCCTACTCTTTTCAAAGGTATCAATGACATTCAATGATTTTTATGTATAAATTTTCGTGTCATATTGTTTTTATGTTCTAATGACATAATCTGGTTTAATCCAAGTATTGAATTTTGACATTATTAACTAATTTGTTTATTTCTTGATTTTTTACAAATGAAATTGTGTTACTACTAGCTGTTTCCCGCGGCTTAACCTGCGTGGACAACGTTTCCATGACTTTTCTTGGGTGCGCATTGCGTGGAAAAAAGTTGCCTACGTATTAATCCAGGTCCTAATCTGTCTACCTACCAAATTTCAGGCAGATCCGTTCAATAGTTTTTGCGTGAAGAAGTAACAAACATACACACTCACAAACTCACTAATTTTTGCATTTTTAACTATCAGAATGTTGAATCTTCTGTATCAACCACAAGCACACCCTGAACACTTCATAAAACGGGCCAGAAATGACATTTAAATAAAGGAATGACGGAACAAACAAAAAGGCGAGGAAACCCTATACATTCGAGAACAAAACTATAACCAATCTGTATTAATCTGAGTGACGAGGGGGTGAGATCGCAATCTACAGAGCGGCAGGGAGTGTCCATACTGTATGCTAGTACTAATATATATACTTTGCCACAAGCCCTGCAGATTTAACCGTTACGACACGGAGGTGGTTAAACTTCAACGCCCTTCAAAGAGCCGATCAGCACGTAGTGGTGCAGGATAAAAGAAAGTGGCTTGATTTAGTATCGAAGGTCAAGATCCTGGGGTCGCTGAGCCAACGAAGTAAGCAAATAATACTTTAGAAACACCAGAAACATGTTATTAAGGTGAGGTATTGATTGGAACAGTTGTCTCTGTCTTTTTCTTTACGTGTAAAGAGTAAAGAAAATAACCACACTTTTTCAGTGGTTTTTCGTTTCAATCAAAAACTACAATAAAAGTATAAAAAATAATAACATTACTCACTTTGTATTATCATAACAAATATTGCTGTATGTATGTTTTTTAAAATTTGTACTTCAAAATATTAGTCATTACTAGATTTTTTTTTTCTTCGCCCTTTTAGGGCAGGCTAAGGCTCATTGGCCATACCGCCTAGTCTTCAGTATATGTTTTTCAGTAGTATTCACTTGTAGAATTCACGTCTTCAGTAATTTTCAGTAGTTACTTCACGTTGACATCATATCATTGTCTATAAACTAACCTAACCTACATACTCTAGCAAAATGATAGCACTTTTGCTAAAGCTTGCTCGGACTTCTTGTGGGAACTCGAAACACAGTATACACACTTTTATTTCATTATCCTACACAATAAACACATAAATGATACTTCGCTGATAAATACACTATCAATATTACACATCGAAAACCACATAAATGTAATTTTTCGGATAATAAAAGAAAAATGACAAACTGAACGCTACAAATTCCCGCCAAAAAGTCCTTGAAAGTAACAAGTAGACCTATCTTTGGGGTTTTTTCTATCGAGCCAAAACTGCTCAACCGTATTTCTAATAGCTTTTGACTTTAAGGAACACCATCAACAATAAGGGTGTTTTTTTTGACCTTGGGTTTTCTATCGTTTAAGGTACCTAGGTCATCTTTGGGATTTTTTTCTATCGAGCCAAAACTTCTCAATCGTGTTTCTAATGCTTTTGACTTTAAGGAATTTTTATTTTTCAACCTTAGGTTTTCTATCGTTTAGGAGAAATTGACCTCGAAAATAACGAAAATCTGTAATATTACCGCCTTAAAGACGTTGACGAGCTACATTTTTGGAGTGGCACACTTGACAAAAAAAATGGTGCGGGAAATCACTAATTCAATAAAAAAAAATTACAATTCAATGGTAAACGTTGCTAAAGGCTTACCAATTGAGAATAAAGAAAATAAAAAAAATACAAAAAGTTCTTAAAAAAGACGCGTAAAAAATTAAAAATAAATTTAAGATTGCTAAAGGCTTACCAATTGAGAATAAAAAAAAAATCCGAAAACGTATTCAAAAATGACTCCTAAAAAATCAAAAAATAAATTTTAAGTTTGCCAAAGGCTTACCAATTGAGAATAAAAAAAAAAAAAGTTATCCAAAATGACTCCTAAAAAAAGATATTTTTAAGGGTACTTAGTGCAATTTTTAATATTTTTATAACTTTTGCGTATTATTGCGTAATGTGTTATGTAAAATGTAACTATAAAGTTTTATAACTAATTCTTAGTCAAAACAATTTTCATTTGTTTTAGACCTCCTCCAAAAAAAATATCACCAAAATAATTTTCTTTTGTTTATTTTAGTAATGTCTAATTCCTGTATTTTTTTCGAAATTTTCAGAACTTTGTGTTCTATAGTTAAACATTTAAGTGGGTTAGGGTGACACAAAAATGACACTCTCATGCTAAATATTTTGTAAATTTTGTTTAGAGTTTTGATATTATGTTATTATAAGATTTACAATGTACAATTGAATCGAACACAATGTATTTTGTATGCGATCTATTAATAAAAAAAAATAAAAAAAAAAAATGACAATTTAATAAAAAAAAACTGTTCAAAGAAAACTCCAAATAATAAAATAAAATTCATTTTATGAGACTTATCTTATATATATAGATAGAACATTACCCCACTCTAGAGGTATACTAAAAAAACACACAAAGGCACTCCGCGAGTGCCAACAGAAGCGAAAACGTGAACAATTACGGAGGTGTCGGTTACGATAACGGTAACAGCGTAGCGAGAGTTCAATGGTTTTTCCCAACTCAAAAAATGCCCAACGCGCCTAAGTAAGTTTTCACTTCAAAAGATATTTCCCACTTACGAGTACATATAGGGCAGACTAATCGGAGCTCCGAAACATCCTGTCACGCACGTTACTGCGTGACACAGACTTAAAGTAGTTCAAGGCTCTTCACATTTTAAGCAACCAAATTTACACTAATTAATTCGCACGTTGACGGGTTTGGAAAGTTAGCGGTAACGTTACAATAGATCAGCCAAGTCAGCTGGCTATATCAACGCCCTTACACTACCCTTAATCTACTAGCTTTTGATCGCGGCTTCACCGGCGTGGACATCGTTTTTGTGACTGTCTTTGAGGGTGAGCTTGGACATGCGTTTTTTCCAGGTCCCTCTGGAACTATATCGGGCTATTATGATTAGCAGTCTATGTCTCTTCCCACCCCCTCAACCAATTCTATTTAAAAAATCACTTTAATTCGTGTCTTCGTTGTGACGCCGACGTGCGCGATCGTGGAAATGAGTTCTCTCTGGAACTATGTCAGGATATGCTAATTAGAAAATATGTAATTTCCAAGTTCCATAACCATATCTGTGCAAAAATCACAACAATCCATTGTTCCGTTGCTATGTTAAAGAAATTAACCAAGAAAAGAGTATTTTTTAGTTCCCTCAGAAACTGCATCGGATTATGCTATTTTCACGGGATAAAAAGTAGCCTATGTCTTTTTCAGTGATACAAGCTACCCGTGAAAAGGTAACAAACAGATGTGTCTCGAGCTTATACAGAATGTAACAAAATTGGTGCAGGTCTTGTAAAGTGGGGCTTCTACTCATCATACTGAACAACTTATATTCTACGACTTTGCTGAAATCGCAAAAAAATATTTTTACTCTTCATACAAATCGATCAGCTGATCGACCAATTTTATGCATTTTAGTATGGAGAGTTGAATTTTTTTTTGAGAATTGACTAGGGTTCGTTCCTTGGAGAAAGTTGTTCAGTATGATGAGTAGAAGCCCCAGTTAACGGGTCCTACACCAATTTTTTTAACATCATGTATATATATTTGTATAGTAAGTATCATATTTATATATTAGATTTATTAAAATGAGTTCGTATTTATTAAAATTAGGTTACTTAGTAAGTTTAAATGTTATATTAATTTGTTTTTCTTTTACTGGCTTGTAATTAATTACGTGTTTCTTTGTCCTAGTTAAGTCCTTTGTTTATTATTGCAAAAGTTGACTGGAAGAGATCCCTCTAAGGGAAAAGTCCACCTTGGTACAAAAGCTTTTTTTAAATATTAGTATATTCACAAACAAACAAACGATCTGTTTAATAAATCTAAATTCAGAGAGATCCATGCTGTACTTGCAATATTGTACCTATATATGGTATAGGTCCCGTTAACTGGGGTATCAGCTTATCATACTGAACAACTTTTGTTATACGATTTTGCTGAAACGGCAATTTTTTTTTACTCCATACAAATCGATCAGCTGATCGACCAATTTTTGTACATTTTTGAATGAAGTCGAATTTTTTTTGAGAATTTACTATGGGTTTCTTGGGGAAAGTTGTTCAGTATGACGAGTAGAACCCCCAGTTAACGGATACTACACCAATTTTTTTACACCCCGTATATACTATGGCCACATCCCACAATTAAGTGATTAAGAAAGACCAGAGATATGATCAATCGACTAATCCAACTAGGCTGGGCAGCGTTCAGGAAGCTTCGCAATATCTTCACGTTCGAAATACCGCAGTGTCTCAAACTTAAGCTCTTTGACCAGTGTGTGTTGCCAGTGATAACATACGGAACTGAGACATGGTCGCTTACTATGGGCCTCATAAGAATTCTTAAAGACACCCAAGGGGCAATGAAGCGAGCTATGCTCGGAATTTTCCTACGCGATCGAATCAGAAATGAGGAGATCCGCAGGAGAACCAAAAACAACCGACATAGCTCACAGAATCGCTAAACTGAAGTGACAGTGGGTAGGACACGTATCTCGTAGAACAGATGGCCGTTGGGGCAGTAAAGTTCTTAAGCAGCGACCGCGCACTGGAAAACGTATCGTAGTCAGGCCTCCCACGTGGTGGACCGACGACCTGGTGAAGATCGCGGAAAGCCACTGGATGCGGGCAGTGCAGGATCGATCTTTGTGGAAATCGTTGGGGGAGGCTTTTGTCCAGCAGTGGACGTTCTTCGACTGATATGATGAAAGACTAGAGATAACTATTAATAAACGATAAAAAAATAAAAAAACAATTTTAGACTCTGTGTTTTTTTAACAGTTTTATATCACAAGTGATTAAGTTCAAATGTTAAGGTACCCACTAAAGGTAAGGTACACACAGTCTTTATCCTACTTAATATTATAAACGCGAAAGTTTTAAGAATGTATGGATGTATGTTTGTTACTCTTTCACGCAAAAAATACTGAACGGATATGGCTGAAATTTGGTAGGTAGACAGATTAGGACCTGGATTGACACAGAGGCTACCTTTTTCCACGCACGCGAGCCGCTTGCGGTTCGCCCACTGCGCACCCATGAAAAGTCAAAGAAACGTTGTCCACGCGGGTGAAGCCGCGAGAAACAGCTAGTGTTTTAATACTTTTGACCGCTTGACCATGAATCTATTTATATGTGATCTAAGTACACAAAAAATAATGTACATAGGCCAGCACATCAAGCTACACACTTTGGACTTTGTACCGTTCTTATGCCGAATACTTAGGGATCAGAATCGCACTACAAGTGTATAGCTTGATGTGCTGGCCTCTGTACAATACAATCCTTAGTGTTAGGTCTTAAGAGGAAACGCAGGCGCCATTTTTGATGTGTAACATCTTTGCTCTCGCTTTCCTGCAATTTGTGGGAGGGATTTCGTGAAATGGGACGGAAATGTGTAACAGGAAATGCGAACGTTTTTTAATTCTCGAAAACTAAGGTTGTCATAGCCATGCCGCCTAGTGTGATGGCAAAGGCAAAGATGACATACTACTATTCGAAGGGTCGGCCCGTGAATGTACGACCCGATAATGAATTAATTTCATAAGTATTTTGTCACATGTTACACATCATATGCGAGTACTGTAGGTCTCGTTTTTTTTTACATACAAACGTAGTCCCCTGTTTTCTACCTGGATAATGAATAGAGCAAAAATGTTTTTTTCATCAAACGAATATCTACCATAGCCATGCCCCTATGTTTTGTTTTACCCATATTCTAATTATATTAGGAAGTAGGAGCCTTCAAATACTGAGAAAATTGCCCAATTGAAACGTCATTTTCAGAAGTGGGTACCAAAAAAAAAAATACGCATATTAATAATTGACTGACTCGGTGGCTCAGTGGTTAGTGCTCTTGACTACTGATCCGAGAGTTGTGGGTTCGATCCCCACCCAGGGTAAACATTTGTGTGATGAGCAGATTTGTTTGCTCTGTGTCTGGGTGTTAAATATCTATATATGTATGTATTTAAACGTATCATCATTACAGCTCATATACGTCCCCACCGAGGGGCTCGAGCCTACCCTGAATCAGGGCGATTAGGCCTTAGTCGACCACGCGGGCCCAGTGCGGGTTGGTCGACTTCACACACAACCTTCGAGTTTCTTCGCAGGCGTGTGCAGGTTTCCTCACGATGTTTTCCTTCACCGTTAAAGCAATCGGTAAGTATGTACGTAAGTTTTTTTGAAAAACTCATTGGTACATTGGCCGTCCAGATTTGAACCCGGTACCTCTGGTTAGATGGACCGAGTCGTTACCGGTTGAGCCACCGACGCTTCTAAACTAATTATTAATTTAAACGTATATAAGTATGTAACCCATAACACAGGGAATCCTACTTTGGGGCCAGATGACCATGTGTGATTTGTCCCAGAATATTTAATAATAAAATTAAAACATAGAGGCAGAGGTAAAGCGTTTATTTATTTATTTTTAAAAAAACATATTATGATTATTGCTCAAGTTTAAGAGGAGGAAATAGGGGACTAGGAAATGTTGTTTTGGTAAATTTTAGTGCCTATGATCGATCTGCGCTGCAGTTCTCCCTTTTTTGCTGTACCTATAAGTACGGAGATGTTTGGGGGAGGGAGACAGCAATATTTTAATCAAATACATCTTAGACCGCGTTTCCTCTTAAGTGACATGCGGCCTTGGTATTTATTATGCGCCATTGCTACGAGGACACTATACATTGTTGCTAAAATATTACTACGACGCTTTATAACTATTTACCAAACTTTTTTTTATTTGCAATTGGCAAGCTCTTGGCATCATCTCACCTGATGGTAAGTGACTAACACTGATGTTTGGCGGCAAGACTTAGATAAGATGGTGGTAGCTAGCCGGGCGGGCCTTTGAAATGTCTTACAAGTTGACCCCATCGGGAATCGAACCCGCGACCTCCTGGTGTGAAGCGAATGAACTAACCATTACGCCATGGAGGCGGTTAAAAACTATATGAATCCGAAAAATATATAAAAAATAACAATATGAATTCAAAAGTATGTCTATCTCTCTGTATATTTCTTAATTTTTAACGCTCTAAACGTATTGAACCGATTTCGCAGAAATTAAATATAGAGCTAAAATAAAAGTGGAGAATGACTAAGATAAGACAAAGACATATACTCTTTAACGCACACACTAATTAAAAATAAACACATATAAAAAACATAATATTATGTAGGTATTATAGCGGTACGATTTGGGAGGTCTTATCTTTCAAAGCGATTTCTTCCAGGCAACCCGGCGTTTGGATATAATTAAAAGCATAAAAAAATGTTACAAACTAATTAAAAATAAACACATATAAAAAACATAGTATTATGTAGGTATTATAGCGGTACGATTTGGGAGGTCTTATCTTTCAAAGCGATTTCTTCCAGGCAACCCGGCGTTTGGATATAATTAAAAGCATAAAAAAAGGTTACAAAGGTTGTATTATCCGGGAAAAATGCATTGTTCCCGGGGGATCTGGAGAAAAAC
Organism: Coleophora flavipennella; assembly: GCA_947284805.1. Taxonomy (NCBI): domain Eukaryota; kingdom Metazoa; phylum Arthropoda; class Insecta; order Lepidoptera; family Coleophoridae; genus Coleophora; species Coleophora flavipennella. The sequence continues at coordinate 6,771,907 of OX369253.1, forward strand.
CCAATTAAACGGTCGCAAGCCACTCACATTAAATAAACCGTACACTCGCAAATGCAGTCATGAAAACGATATCCATACAAGCGAAACAACGGGCAGCAGCTAGTAAAATAAGAAAATATTGAAATGACTAGCAAAGAAAAACAGATTTATTAAACATATTAACAAAAAAAAATGTACCAATCGAAAGCTAACATTTCATCAATTTGAAATAATAAACGCTAGAGCGGGACAGACGTATTCAACAAGTTGTGCATGTAACAGAGACAGTGTCATCAATCGATCAGGTTGCCATAGCAACAGTACAGTCGGCTGCAGATGTTTCTTTCCCAAAAATTCGCTGCAGTTTACAGCAAAGGAATTAAAGTTCAATATGGCGCACTTTTTTAGAAGTGTCACGTAACGACATTTAAAATGGCGCCAAGTTCAGTGTATCGAGACCGGTTACCTCACCGACGAATTAAGAGTTTAGCAGCTAAACAGCTTACGTTATATTATTAATACTAGCTGATGCTCGCGGCTTCGTCTGCGTGAATATCGAGGGTGCGCGTTGCGCGAGCCGCAAACTTTTTATATACAATATTTGAGGATTGGCACAACGATCTTTAGTAAGTCATCATCATCATCATCATATCAGTCGAAGGACGTCCAATGCTGGACACAGGCCTCCCCTCAGGATTTCCACGATGACCGGTTTTGCGCTGTCCGCATCCAGCGGCTTCCCGCGACCTTCAGCAGATCATCGGTCTACCGAGTGGGAGGCCTGCCTACGCTACGTTCAGTAAGTAGGTATAATAGAATTATGAATATGATCTTTGCTAATACTAAACGCTGCTCTGTATGTCCGTCTGTCTGCCTCATGGTTTTATCTTTGTAACCGTAACAGGTGGCCCCTTAAACTTTTCACACAATTCTTATTGCTACAGTTTCTATAATTGCAAATGACTAAAAAGAGTGTGCGGTGCGCGAGCCGCTTCGCGAGTGGCGAAAATACTGAAACGTGCTCACAAAGTTTTATTGGCAATTGGAAGTTGTGTTTCTGGCCCTCATTAGGAGGTTTGGGTTCAAATCCCCGCGGAATAACAAATTATTTGATGTATAACATGTTTCCTCTCGCTTTCCTGCTATCTGTGGGAGTGATTTCGTGAAAAGGGGCGGAAGTATGTAACAGGATATGCGTTTTTTTTCAGTCACGAAGACTAAGGCAACATTTCCATGCCGCCTTATTTTTTTTAGGCACTAAGGCTAAGGAAACATGGCTATGCTGCCTAATGGCCGGTAGGTTTTTACTTATGTCAGATGTTACTGTGGCTCGCTCGTTTTTTTAACCGACTTTAAAAAAAGGAGGAGGTTTCTCAATTTGACCATATAAAATTCGCGGATAACTTCATCGTTTATGAACCGATTTTGATGATTCTTCTTTGTTGGAAAGGAAAGGAAATCGAGGGGAACCTTAGTGTCCTGTTTGAAGTCGGTTTTTTTTGTCCAAAATTATATTCTTATATTTTTCTAACAGAAAAATTTTAGGGTTATGGTTTTTTGAACTCGTGAACCCTGGGGCACGGAACCCCTTGTGCGCTAGTCCGACTTGTACATGCCAGTTTATAGGAACTTTTTGTATCGCATCGCTTTTAACTCGACTGCCAAAAACGAATAATAAGTTTTCGGGTGTGTGAAGAAGTCATTTTTCAAAATAATAATTGTATTAAACTTATTTATGTTTGCATGCTATTTTAATAGTTATACCAGGAGATTTTTTGTGCTTTGTTATCTTGCATTTTTTGTATCTTTACCCTGTACAAAGCGAATAAATGAATTATGAATTCTTTTTTGTTTAAATTCGATCTTTTTTGTATTTTATTTATTATTTTAGTCGTTTTTTTTTAAAAAAATTTGACTTTTGATTTCGTTGTCTTCGTCCTCCCATCACAGTTTTTTCATGTCTATTTTTAACTTCTATGTTTCATATTATTTCGGTGGTAAAACATTTTTTGTTATTCATTCGGACCTGCACAGCCCCCAAAGTCTTCTCATTTTATCTTCGTGCGTGCTAAGATGCGATTAGGGGCTAGTCGAGGCCGCAGTTGTATGTATGTATGTATGTTGTGTCTGTTTCTTTGACTGATCCTGCAGCCTAAACGGCTTGATGGATTTTAGAGTGCGAGTTTTTGTTAAGATTCATTTTGATCCCGTGAGAGACATAGGATAGAATTCTACTCGACTACCCAAAAAAGATGGGGTGATATTTTTATGCGGTCAGGATTTTAATTTTCAAATTAATTGGTTTAACTATTCTTACTAAATCTTTGGAAAAAGTTATTCAATTAAAAAAAAACGGCTAAGTGCGAGCCAGAACCCACTTATAGGGCTCCGTACCATCATACTAGATGGCGCTAGTTTCTTCACGTTTAAAAAAACACGTTTTTTGTATGGACACTGATGAAGATCAAACTAACACAGATACTGGGTCTTCTGACCAAATTGATAATGTAAAGGAAAATGAATTAAGGCGCCAATTAAGGCCTAGAAAAATTTTAGATTACAAAGAGAAATAGTTTATGGTTATCTTTTAGTTAATTTCAATTTTGAAAAACGATCAATGTTTAGTTCCTCTGAAACCACATTTAATTAACTATCCCATCCTCGTCGCCAAATGAAGTAAAACAACCGGTTCGCGATGTAGCCAGTTTATTACTGGCGGGGGAAGCTACCCCCAGATACCCCCTTAAATTTTTAGAATTTGTTATAGCGGCAACAGAAATACATCATCTGTGAAAATTTCAACTATCTAGCTTGAAATACAGCCTGGTGACAGACGGACGGACAGCGAAGTCTTAGTAGTAGGGTCCTATTTTTACCCTTTGTGCACGGAACCCTAAAAACATTAAATTAAATAACCACCTGTATTCTTCTTCTGTCACCATAAACAAAATGTTCCAACTTCGTACTCAACATTTCTCAAAAGGTACAAAGCAGGTTAAATAAAATATTACCTTAGGATTGCAGTTGTAAACTACGTTGAAAGGGTTTTAACACATACATAGGACAAGGACTTGTTACTTATGGACCAGGCCCCCAGACAATGAAAATGAAAAGATTTTTGGAGCCATTAAATAAATATTTTGCCTCTCCTATCGTAAAATTCAATACTTGGGCTACCAAGGGGTTTTTAATCCACAATAATTGTATATAATTATTATATATATTATATTGGTATTGGTAAGCCATTGGCATCATCTCTCTTGATGGTGTGTTTTTTTTCAAGTGACTTCCAAAAAGGAGGAGGTTCTCAATTCGTCTGTATGTTTTTTTTTATGTTTGTTACCTCAGAACTTTTGACTGAGTGAACCGATTTTTATGATTCTTTTTTTATTTAAAAGCTAGTGCTTCCCGTGTGGTCCCATATAAATTTTACCAAAATCAGTGTATTACTTAAGTAGAAAATAAAAAAAAAACAAAAATAATAATGCAAAAATGTACTAATTTGTTGCGATGGAAGTCGGTTTTTTAACGTGTTTAGCGTTTTCAATTATTGTTGGGCCACATACCCAGAAGAGGCCTAACCCACGTCCAACTTTGGCATCTTCGTCACTCACCATCAGGTGAGATGATGTCAAGGGCTTACCATCTGTGGATTTAAAATAAAATACGAGAAAATTGCAATAAAAAAATGAGAAAAGGCAATATTTACGTTCAGTCGTTAACTCTGTCTATCTTTACTTAGCTTTCAAAATTCTCAACCCCGTAGTAATGTTATCGCACAAAAAGCTTTTCCAATTTTAGTGATAATGTGTGTGTCGGTATATCATTAGCACATACCGAAAAACCGAACATCTCAATTCCGTTCGTCCGTCACGCTTGGCTCTGGAGGCTAAATATTTAGTCCGATTATGAACAAATTAAGAACTAAGAAGTTTTAAACTATTTCATCGAGGGATTATTTTTAATTTATTCGTGCCGTCAAACAGACCTCATAGTTGCTTATGTTTGTCTGTTACATAGTTATACCACAGATTACTAAATAGTTACTTTATACACATTGGTTTAGGAAAAATCGTGTTTCATGGTCTCCTCTGCAAATGAAATTGATACTTACAAATGGTTTGAGCTATTGAATTGTCTTGTATTCATAATGAGTATGTAAATAAATCGTCGGTGGCGTAATGGCTAGGGCTGCCGCCTCCTGTCCGGGAGGTCGTGGTTCGAATCCTGCCACGTACGTGCCATTCGTGATTTCGAATTTAAATTTCATATGTACGTTTATTCGACGCTCTTACGGTGAAGGAAAACGTCGTGAGGAAACCTGCACACGCCTGCGAAGAAACTCGCAGGTTGTGTGTGAAGTCGACAAACCCGCACTGGACCAGACTAATGCCCGATCGCCCTATTTCAGGGTAGGCTCAAGCCCCTCTGTGAAATGAATGAAAAAAAAAATGAAAAATAAATGTCGAGAAAGTTTAGTGCGGGCTTCTGTACACTTTATTTCTAACTAGAATCTACGCTGTTCACAACACTACGTGTTATTTTGGATGAGATTTTATTTTATTTGTTTTGGGATCAATCCCCAGGCAGGACAAACATTTGTGAGAAGAACAGGTTTGTTTGCTCTGTGTCTGGGTGTCATATTAATACAAATATGTATTTAAACGTATATAAGTATGTTTATTATCTCTAGTACAGGGAATCCTAGTTTGGGGCCAGATGACCGTGTGTGATTTGTCTCCGGAGATTTTATTATTTTCTGGGATGTTCATTGTCCATTATACACTAAATATATTGTCCATTCAGTATAAAATGGGGCCAGATCACCGTGTGTGATTTGTCTCCGGAGATTTTATTATTTTCTGGGATGTTCATTGTCCATTATACACTAAATATGTTGTCCATTCAGTATAAAATGGGGCCAGATGACCGTGTGTGATTTGTCTCCGGAGATTTTATTATTTTCTGGGATGTTCATTGTCCATTATACACTAAATATGTTGTCCATTCAGTATAAAATGGGGCCAGATGACCGTGTGTGATTTGTCTCCGGAGCTTTTATTATTTTCTGGGATGTTCATTGTCCATTATACACTAAATATGTTGTCCATTCAGTATAAAATGGGGCCAGATCACCGTGTGTGATTTGTCTCCGGAGATTTTATTATTTTCTGGGATGTTAATTGTCCATTATACACTAAATATGTTGTCCATTCAGTATAAAATGGGGCCAGATGACCGTGTGTGATTTGTCTCCGGAGATTTTATTATTTTCTGGGATGTTCATTGTCCATTATACACTTAATTTTTTGTCCATTATACACTAAATTTGAAAATTGTAGTTGTTGATACTGATCAACACTAAACAACAAATTAATGCAAATTTTTTAGTGGTTTGTTTAAAGTATTAAATTTTTTGATGTTTTGATTAAAATCTTTTTGATTGGTTCAAAGTATCTATCACATAGCAATGGAATCATTACTGCGCGAACCTGACTAACACTTTGTCAGTTTTTATTTTCAACATGGCAATCATATTTTTTAAATCCTCAATCAGTAAGCCTTTGCCATTAGAAAAGACTTGTCCATGAGGTATAAGGTCTTTAAATACACCAGCATACATCTAATAAAGTTACAAACAACTGAAGTTACAACGAGTTTAGTTAAAGTAATACAAGCCTGTGGTCACGACAAAGACCTTTCACGCTCATCTCTAATTCATAAGGATTAGGCTTACAACGTCTGAGAATTACACTGTTGTAGACTAAAAGGAGGTTTTAGTCTGAGATAGTCTAGTCTTGCCCGCTGAAACATATCAGTTATAGGTCGGCTTCATCTCCAGGCTCCGTCGGTCTGCCGAGTGCGAGGATTTGCACGCTACCTCTTACGGTCCGCGGTCGTCACTCAACAACTTTACTGCCCCAACGGCCGTCTGATCTATGAGCTGTAAGCTCCGCTCACTGCCACTTAGCGTTGTGTCTGACAGCTATGTCAGTTACTTTGGTTCTCCTTCGGATCTCCTCATTTATGATTCGATCACGTAGATAAACTTCGAGCGTAGCACGCTCCATTGCCCTTTGGGTGGCTTTGAGTCAAGTAAGCACTCCCGTTATATGTATTATAAGATCTTTTCGGCCAATTTTCGAGCCCCTGTATCTTTAATCATCATCATATCAGCTCATATACGTCCCCACCGAGGGCTCGAGCCTACCCTGAATTAGGACGATCGGGCCCTAGTTGACCACGCGGGCCCAGTACGGGTTGGTCAACTTCACACACAACCTTCGAGTTTCTTCGCAGGCGTGTGCAGGTTTCCTCACGATGTTTTCCTTCACCGTAAGAGCGTTGGATAAACGTACATATGAAATCGAAATTCGCAAAAACACATTGATTGGTACGTGGCAGGATCGAACCACGAGCTCCAGGACAAGAGGTAGCGGCCCTTGCCATCACGCCACTAAGCCACGATCTTTAATATGAACGATTAAGACGATAAAAATATGACTATGTTATAAGCTACGTGTTTTTGAGAATGTCTGATGGTTAAGTTCAGTTAATTTGACACTCACTGATCTAATGAGGAATCATAGCTGAATAGGGGATCGGACTGCTAGTCATTTGAGTTACTTTTTATGATCTGTCAAAAACGAAATTTTGTTCTAAAAATGTTTGAAATACCCACAAGTGACGTCATAGATTTTTAGTGTCATTGACGAACTTATTTTGCGAATTTAATCAATTAAAAATTGAAGACGTGATGGAAAAACAAAACAAGTAAGGTTTTTTTAAACTTAAAGAGGAGAGCAATTTCATCGTCATATCATGTCAGCTCATATACGTTCCCACCGAGGGGCTCGAGCCTACCCTGAATTAGGGCGATCGGGCCTTAGTCGTCCACGCGGGCCCAGTGCGGGTTGTGGTCGCCTTCACACACAACCTTCGAGTTTCTTCGCAGGTGTGTGCAGGTTTCCTCACGATGTTTTCCTTCACCGTTAAAGCAATAGGTGAGTATATGTACGTAACTTACGAAAACTCATTGGTACATTGGCCGTCCGGATTTGAACCCGGCACCTCTGCTTAGGACGACCGAGTCGTTACCGGTTGAGCCATTGACGCTTCAGAAGAGAGCAGCAATGTAGAAAATCGTATTTCATAATTTAATTTTTGATGCAGTCCGATCCCTTATTATTGAAGACATAGAAATACCGCCTAAGCGAAAGTTATTCATTGTGATGAACATTATCGGACCACGCTCAAAGTAGGGTCCCACAGACTAAAAAAGATGTATTAAAACGAAAAAACCAGCCAAGGGCGAGTCGGACTCGCGCAAAGTAGGTTTTCATAGTCTAATGGTGAAGGAAAACATCGTGAGGAAACCTGCAAATCTGATTCCAGATGTGTATGAAGGTCGCGTTGCACACGTCCGTAGGTGTAAATCTAAATGCCCTACACGTGACCGCGGGTGATGCTAAGTGCAACACCAGGCAACCGCCGTCTATTCCTTGGATAGCTCGGTTAATTGTGCCACACGATAAGAGAGAGAGTCTAACTTGTAAGACTAGATTTTTTAGAAGTTTTATTTTTTCCTGGGGAACGGAAAAACTTTTGATAACATAGGTTTTGCTGTAATCTATGCATTCAACCTCATATACTGTGATTTTTTCAAGATTTAAGGCTCAGTAGTTTCGGAGATACGGGGGGGGGGGGGGGGGGGTACATAGTACATTTTTGCATTATTATTATTATTATTTTTTTTTCACTGACACTTAAGTGTAAATAATTTACTTTCATTGCGTAAAATCCTTATAATTTATATACATATTATCTAAAAACGCTAAACACGTTAAAAAACCGACTTCCATCGCAACAACTAAGTACATTTTTGCATTATTATTGTTGGTTTTTGTTAATTTTCTAATAAAGTACTTCACCGATTTTGATAAAATTTATATGGGACCACACGGGAAACACCGGGCAGTTGCGACCCGGTTTCGCAAGCAATAAAACAAGACCTCTCAGTACATACTTCACTTTAGGTAAATAGGGGTCTAATTATTCTGGTCTATTTAAATTTCATTTTTCCTGTGGGAATGGAAGCACTAGATTTTCTTACAGATTTTTTGTAATCGATGCATTTAAATTACATACTGTGATTTTTCAAGATTTAAGGCCCGGTAGTTTCCGATATAAGGGGGGGGGGGGAAGTAAAAGGTAAATTTTCACCTATTTTCTTAAATAACTTCAAACTATTCATTTTAAAACAATTAAAAAAAATTAATTTCTTCAAGCCCTTTCATTTGATATGCCACTTAATATTATTTAGACTTTTTCAACTCAATCGTTCTAGTAGTTTCCGAGCAAATTGGCCCTGACAGACAGATACCTAAGTGATCCTATAATGGTTCCTTTTTAACCTTTTGAGGTACGAAACCCTAAAAAACCTGTCTAGTCCGAGTCCGACTCACGCAAAGTAGGGTTCCGTGGCATTTTAAAAACTAAATGTATATTTTTAAAACTACTGGACCGATATTATTATCTACGAGTAATGCTTATTTTTATCCTACTATTTTTATAAACGCGAAAGTTCGTATGTATGGATGTATGAATGTATGACGTATGGATGTTTTTAACTCTTTCACGCTTCAACCACTGAACGGATCAGGACGAAAATTGGCACACATATAGGTAAGGTCCTGGAATAGGACATAGGCTACTACGTCTTATTCCCACAGGAAAATGAAAATTAACGCGACCGTAGCCGTGGGCGGACGGTTAGTCCTTACTAATATTATAAATGTATAAATGTGTTTGTTTGTTTTTCACGCTTCAACACCTCTACCAATCTTGATGAAATTTGGAATGCAGGTAGCCTGTGTCACTGGCAAGGACATAAGCTACTTTTAATTCCGTAAAAATAGCATAGTCCAATGCATTTCCTGAGGGAACTGAAAAAACTTCTTTCTTGATTAATTTCTTTAACATCGCAACTTAAGGAGATATGAATTGACATAAACTGCTAAACAGACTAGCCGATATAGTTTTTGAGGGATATGGAGAAAAGTCATGTCAAATTCACCCTCAGACAGTCATAGAAACGATGTCCACGCGGCCCAAGCCGCGGGCATAAGCTAGTTATTAATATTAATTTTATAACACTCTTTCATTAAACATCAGAAAGAGTGTAATATTATACACCTATTTTGGCTAAACAATTTAAAATCTTAAAATGTTTCGAGAGTTTGATTGTCTGTCAAAAACTTCTACGCCAGACCGATCGATGGGTCTATGTCAGTCGGTATTGGATGACGTAATGTCACAGATTACTAATTAGGTAATGTACCAAAAGCATTTTTGTTTGAATAGCAACCAATGTAGGTATTCCAGGAAAATCAACTTTCAATCAAAAACTATGTACACTAATGTTAAAAAACTTAGAATAACTTAATATACAGAACTAATATTAAATAATTAAAATAACCCACCCCATAATCGTTCCTGGTGCAAAAGTCCCTATGACTCTCGCAGCATTGCCACGCTGTCATCATCATCATATCAGCTCATATACGTCCCCACCGAGGGGCTTGAGCCTACCCTGAATCAGGGCGATCAGGCCTTAGTCGACCACGCGGGCCTAGTGCGGGTTGGTCGACTTCATACACAACCTTCGAGTTTCTTCGCAGGCGTGTGCAGGTTTCCTCGCGATGTTTTCCTTCACCGTTATAGCAATCGGTAAGTATATGTACGTAAGTTTTGAAAAACTCATTGGTACATTGGCCGTCCAGATTTGAACCCGGTACGTCTGGTTAGAAGAACCGAGTCGTTACCGGTTGAGCCACCGACGCTTTTTTTGCCACGCTGTATTGCTATAGATATCCTTTGCACCAGTATGGATCTGGAGCAGGAGTCAAACCACTTTTTCTTAGTCGGCGCCCAATTTCTCTTATGAAGGCCTTTGCCAGCCGTTTCAACAGCGAAGGGAACGAAATCGTATGATAGCTCAAGCAATAGTTTTCTTATAGAAGTTACTGATTATAATAATATGTTTTAAGTAATGTATGAGAATCGGTGGCGTTATGGCAAGGGCCGCTACCTCCTTTCCGGAAGCCGTGGTTCGAATCTTGCCTCGTACCAATGTGTTTTCGAATTTCGATTAAGGCTTTAAGATGCCTCAAAGCGAACAGGTTAAAACGTGTTAAAATAATATCGAACGCAAGTCTTATCAGATTTTAAGTTCAAATCAATGAGGGTTTCAACGCGGCTGTTACGTTGAAACTGAACGCCCAATTCTTGATTTTTACATGTTTTTATTACTTTTCGAAACTTTTAAATAAGTTAAAAAAAAATGTGTTCAATTAAAATGAAAGGTCTTAAAGTCACCGTTAAATGTTGGTAAATTAACTGTTTTCGAGAAATTTTGCAATTAATGAAAAAAAACATGGTCTACGGTATATTTTTTTACATCAAAAGTGGTAATATATTTAAAATAGTATTTAATTAAATCGATTATATATTACTTTAGGTTTAGTATATATTCTATCCATAGTGATAGCTTTACACAGTCTTTCAATAATTTGAATTTAATATTGTTATTTGACCTATCATAAGGCCTTAAACATGTATGTTTATCCGACGCTCATACGCTAAAGGAAAACATCGCGATTCGTGAGGAAACCTGCGCACGCTTGCGAAGAAACTCGAAGGTAAATTGTGTGTGAAGTCGACCAAACCGAAATGGGCCCGCGTGGTCGACTAAAGCCCGATCGTCCTAATTCGGGATAGGATCGAGCCCCTCGGTGAGGATGTATGTATATGAGCTGATGTGTGATGGAGTATGCATGTATGTATTTTTACGTCCAAAATACCGCAGTGTCTCAAGACTAAGGTATTTGACCAGTGTGTGTTGCCAGTGATGATATACGGAACTGAGACATGTTCGCTCACTATTGGCCTCATAAAATGCTAATGGATAGAGCTATCGGGTGGGCGGGGCACATAGCTTGTAGAACAGACAGCCGTTGGGGCAGTAAAGGTCTCGAGTAGCAACTGTGCACCGGAACACGTAGCGTAGAGAGGCCACCACTCAGTAAACTAATGATTGCATGCGGGTAGCTCAAAACGAATCGTTGTGAAGATCATTAGGGGAGATCTATGTCCAGCATTGGATGTCTTACGAGGGGCGTAAACAGGGGGTATATGGGTGTTTTATTTCCCCCATCTTTGAAATTTCAATAACTTCCTTGAAGCGCGTCGCATACGTCTCGTGTTGCGATTGCTCCCGAACGTTTCCTTATTGAATCAAAGTTGACCTATTAGAATTGTGAAGTTTCGTAATTTCGAAAACCTATAGGTCGTATGTGTATCGCGAATGTCGCAACGTTTTAACACTGATTGTTGGTGGAACTATCAAAATTGTGAAATTTCGCATTCGCTCCGCTCACATTATACATATTCAATTTTTTTTATTTTTTTTATTCACAACTGGTAAACTCTTGACAACATCTCACCTGATGGTAAGTGACGATGTTGCCGAAGATGGAAGCATATGAATTTATTCATAATATTATTATTATTATTAAATATTACATGTCAAAGTAAACTAAAATAAAGTAAAATCATATTGTAATTATTATATTAATAAATAAACATAACAAAACAATAAAACTTTACAAAAAATTGAAAATAATTTAGTGTTAAATAGTGTTAAAAACACTTCTTACTTAAATAAATCACGAAATGCCGCTACCGATTTTAATGCAATTCAAACCGCTCATTCCTCTCTCCCCAAAATACAAATCCTGGCTACGCACCTGCTTTCGGCTGATATGTTGATGATTATTATCTAAAAAAAATGTACTGAATACCAGGAAACTTACAGTAACTTACCGGTTGCTTTCACGGCTAAGCAAAACATCGTTAAGAAACCTTCACATCTTTTTTATTAATCCACAATTGGTAATCCCTTGGCATCATCATCTAATGGTAAGCGATGATGATGGTAAAGATGGAAGGAAGCGGGCTTACCAAGTTTCCCCAACACAATGGGGAACTGGCTATCTTATCTATAAGCCGGAACACATCAACGTTAACATTGATGCTTAGCGCCAATACTTAGATAAGATGGTGGTAGCTAGTCAGGTGTGCTTAGAAAATGCCCTTCCACCAATCAAACCGAGACATATAATGTTTCGCCGGGAACCGAACCCGCGACCCCCTGATTTGAAGCTAATGGACTCAACTATTACGGCAGGGACGCGGATTCCAGATGTGTATCAAGATCGCGTTGCACACACGTCCGTAGGTGTAAATACGTGACCGTGGGTGCACTCTAAGAAATTTCTAAACGCTGTGACAAAAAACCTTTAACTGATGGGAGTCGTCTAAAGAACTCGAACCCAGCGACACAGCCAATTTAGACGCTTGCTGATCTACAAACGTTGTCACCTCGTATAAGTTCTTCAAAATTAATATTTAAATGCAGTGACAACAAAACATTAACAGATGGGAGTCGTCTAAAGAACTTGAACCCAGCTACAAAGCTAATTTAAACGCTTCCAAAACCCGGCGATTGTCGACACGTCTACGGTGGTATGTCCCTATCACAAAGTGACTTTATCGCTGCGTTTAAGGCGGTATGTCCCTTTCACAAAGGTACCTTGTCGCTTTGTTTCAGGTGATATGTCTCTATCACAAAGTGACTATATCGATGCGTTTAAGGTGGTATGTCCCTTTCACAAAGGTACCTTGTCGCTTTGTTTCAGGTGATATGTCCCTATCACAAAGGTACCTTGTCGCTGCATCTAAGGTGATATTTCCCTATCACAAAGGTGCCTTTTCACTGCGTCTCCCCGAAGTTTGTCGTAGCGACAACGTGAAACACAACCCTGGGTACGCCGGTGCTGTGCACTATGCTCTTCCTCAAAACCATAAACATGCATAGACTGTTGCAGGCTTCAAAGAGGAGCGTGGCACTTCGCACCTGTTGCGCATCTCACGAGGTTGTGTTACAGTTGTGTCACTATTACCATGATATTGATAATACATGGCGATAATGGCACAGCAGTTAGTCAACTTCCTGGGATGAGTAGTTGGAGCAAAGCGCCTTACTTTTCTTTGAAGCCTTTATAAAATCTATATGTAACGAAGGTTTCAAAGAGTAGCGTAGTGCTAAGCATCTGCGTATCCAAGGGTTGAGGTTTACTCACGCTGCCGGCCTCCACGACAAACTTTGTGAAGAAGCAATGACAAGACCTGTAAAAAAAAACAGAAATACGTTTACGCAATTTATTAAAATTAAATATACTGTTACAATAATAGCGCACAAATCTTCACATCTACACGGCTTTTTGTCTTGTAAAGGGCCAATTTCTTGAATAAAGTTCCACTTTTCTGCTGACCACTCGCTCCTGAAAATTAAAAAAAAATCAGTAAGACAAATATTTCGTATAATTACTTTGAAATAATTACAGGATACAGCAAAAGTAGAGGAGCGATCACTAAAGGGGTGAAATGGGGTCTTAAAGTATTGAAAATCTAAATTTTGATGGAGCTATCTGTATCCAAAATCCATGCGAACGAAGTTACGTGAAACTCCACTATTTAAGATATATTTATAAAATGTACCATGGGCTAATTTGGTTAAAATACATGTGTTATCGTAAAGAATAAAAACATAATGAAAATTCTTTACTTACCAACAAAAGGGACTTGTCAGTTGTCGCCCACGGGTAGGCTTCCACTATCAGGTTCACTGCCTGCCTCTGACTGGTCAATGTTCTTTCCCTAATAAAAAAAATATACATTATAATATAATACAGTAAAACTGCAGTTGCAGAGGAGCACCAAGATATATTTTTCAAAATCGATCTCAAAAGATGAGAAATGGGGTCCCAAAGTATAAGAAATAGAATTTCTAAAATTATTACTAGCTCTATCATATCATCATTATATCAGCCGAAGGACGTCCACTGCTGGACATAGGCCTCCCCCAAGGATTTCCACGATGACCGGTGCTGCGCTACCCGCATCCAGCGTCATCCATCGTAAACACATAGCCGTTGGAGCAGTAAAGTTCTCGAGTGGCTACCGCGAACTGGAAAGCGTAGCATAGGCAGACCTCCCACTCGGTGGACCGATGACCTGGAGAAGGTCGCGGGAAGCCACTGGATCACTAGCTTACTAGCTCATTTTATAGAAATGTCATCGTCATCATATTAGTCGACATACGTGGACAAAGACCTTTCTAAAGGATTTCCACAACAATTGTTCCTGGACCACTAGCATCCAGCGGCTTCCTTGCCCTTTAACAAGTCATAAAATGTACCGTAACTGCTTTATCTGGTGTAAATGTGACAAATGTTAGTAAAAAAAAACCAAAATTTAAATAAGTTAGTATAATAGATGGTTGTGTTGTTGGAATGCACTGATATACGGATATTGTACTTACATGTTAGATGTTGATAGGTGCGGCAAATTTGCAGCATGGAGATCCATCTGTGAACTTTCCTACATACTCGCTATTTTCTTTTTCTTCGTAACACTAAAATAACTAGTACAACAAATAGTTGTTTGAGGGATGACTAACGAGTAACGATAGCTTGCTCACGCCCAAAGACAATGTGCCATGAGCTACACACGCCACTGTAAATATGTGTAAGCAGTGTTGCCACCACTGGTCGTCTATTTAGATTGAATTTCAAATAAAATGTAATAAAAAAATGTGTTTAAGTAGATTAATAGATAAGTAAGTAAGTAGATAAGTAAATATGCTTATATAAGTAAATAACAAGCATCATTTACAAAATCGATTGAAATAAGGAAAACTATAACTAAATAATATAACTATATAAAATTAGGTATACCTACAACAGTGACTATGGAATAATAATTATGATCCTTTAACATATTATAACTTTCTGTCGAAAAATTATAACAGAGTATTCTATTCAAATCTTTCAAAATAAAGATTTCATGAGTATTTTTTCAGCACTTATAACAACAGATAGTCTATTTAATTCTCTGAACCAAAGATTACATGAGCGTTTTTTCAGCACTTTTTAGCACTACAAGATAGTACCTCGGTTAGTATTAACTAATTTGAGATGATGAGATGATGCCAAGGGTTTACCAATTGTGAATTTAAATAAAATATACTAGGGAGATTTTTCCTTTTTTTTAATGACGTACACTTTCATTTTTGGATTTAAATAAAACCACGTAGGTATTTAAATAATATAAGAAAACCGCTCATTGCTAAATCACAAACGATGATGAGGTGAGGACGTGAAGCTAATTTGAATTCAGTGAATTTTTCGATGTTTTTTTACTGATTCACTGGCGTAGTGGTTAGCACCCCTTACTTCTAGATCAAGGTTCAAGCACATATCATGTACATTTATACTTAAATTTTGAGCATAATTTGTTAAAGCAATCATTATTCCAAATCTTAGAATTATGTTCCATTACACTTTTCGGGATACACGTTAGCTTAAAGGTTTTTTTGCTGGATAGATCTGATACTGGCCCTGATGCTTTGTTGTGTTCCTCCCCGTGGTCTATATTGTATATTGTTCGGAGACTTGGAAATGAAGCTGTCATACAGCTTAGGCCCGCATGCAACGGTTTATCAGGCGGAGATGTACGCGATAGTAAAATGCGCACAAGAAAACCATCTTAGGTCCTATAAAAATAGAAACATAGTCATATGTTCGGATAGTCAGGCGGCCCTTGTGGCACTGAAATGCCATGAAATTGATTAACCCTTGAGTGCGCTGCTGCCCTCGACCAGCTGGGGAGACTAAACAAGGTCACCTTATACTGGGTGCCGGGACATAGCGGCGTCATGGGTAACGAAATAGCAGATGAGCTTGCAAGAACCAGAGCAGAGACACCAGCTATTGGACCTGAACCAATAGTGGAAGTGTCACGTTGCACGGGAAAAATAATGCTGAAGGAATGGGCAAATGAACAGAGTAAAGCACTCTGGGCAAATTCTCCAGGCCAAAAGCATTCGAAAATGCTCATTTCTGGTTTCTCTCGGGGTTATACGTCTAGAGCACTGCAATTGCTAAAGCCTGGACTTCGAGCTCTCGTAAGAACACTGACTAGCCACTGCAAGCTTAATAAACACCTGAATCAAATGAAGCTTGCAGTCTCAGACGAGTGGCGATTTTGCCTCGAAGAAGAGGAGATACCTCTTCACTTACTGTGTGAGTGCGAGGCACTCGTCCAAGCCAGAAGTCGCTCCCTGGGTGGGTCAATGGTAGCATCAGAGGGCATCAGAGAGCTTGATCCCAAGTGCATCGTCCAGTTCATCAGAACTATTGGCCTTGAGGAAATTATATAACAGGGTCAGTGATCACAATAGATCTTGTAGGTCGCGGTGATCCATTAGGACCCTCCCTTGGTCCTATTCCCCTCTTACTCAATAATAATAATGGGCTATATTGTACAGTTTTTAAATTAAAAAATAATTAAAAATTGACAGTGTATGTTATTCAAACAAAAATCATAGTCTATATACTAACTATGCTGCTATCTAGTGGTGCAATGGAGAAGTGCTGAAAATAACAATCATCCAACTTTGCAAGCAGAAATTTATATGCAGACTGTTGTTGTCCTTTATTATTCAGTTTCATATTTCTAAATCTTTATATTTATCTTTAAAATGTATTATTCAGTTTCAATTTTCGAAAAAATGCTTTTCACACATAATTAATACAATTTTGAGGTACGGAACCCTATATATAGGTGGAGAACAAAAGATTTTCTGATTTCATTAATTTCAATTATTTTTTTGACATACAAAATTTTATTTTTGATACAGCAAAATGCATTTATAAAACAACTTACACAAAAATAAATTAAATTATAACAATATATAAATTAATACAATAACAAAATAACTGGTGTGCCAATACATACAAAATTGTTGACGACAAGGGTCAAAACAAATGGTTATCTACCAAACAGCCACCGCAGGTTAAAAAAAATCCTAAATTAGTCCAAAGAGGCTGAACTGGTAACACTAAAAAGCAAATCTTAACAATAAAAGCGCAGGCGTTCGTAGCTATAATAGCTATATATAACATTGCGACAAAGGACTTTGTAAAATGCTCAATGTTGATTTAACGTAGTCACAAAGGTCTTGTAACGCTTTGTTTTAGTATGTTTAAAGCTCAGTCATGTACCTATGTAAAAAACAAAGGCCTTTGTGGATTATAATATTGACTGAGTATCAATGTAGCATTAACGAATTGTTTAAACCTACCTTGTCGACAGTACAAAACTTTGTGACACTACGTACAAGGGAACATAGACGCTATGTAAAAAGAGTTTCGACAAAGTGGATTCCAACGTAAACTTTGTGGTAAACAAACGCAAGGCTTGAAGGTAACATCTGACTTATGTTCGCATTGATGGATTGTTAACCTCCTTTTGTCGAGATGACTAAATCAGAATAAAATTCAACGCTGCGTACACAGAAAACGGTCACATTGTTAAAGTTCGTAAAAAAATGATTCGACAAAAAAGATTGTTACGTCACGTTCGATTTTACCGAAATACACCGTTTAAAAGATATGTCAGGGTCACAAAAAATTTTCGACAAAGGGATTTACGAACTTAAACGGCTCTTTTTTTTGAGTGTGATGCTAAGTGCACTACTAGTTAACCGTCGTCTATCCCTTGGATAGTAGGTTAAATGTACTAATGTGCCCCACCATATGAGCTAAGAGAATACTTTGCTCCTCTGTGTCACACCCTAGACACTTCATACGACGGGCCAGAAATGACATTTCAAAAAAGGAATGACGGAAAAAAATATGGCGGCGAATTTCTATACGTTTGTCAACCGAACTGTAACCAATCTGTATCAACCTGTGTGACGAGGGGGTGAGGTTGCAATCTAGAGAGCGGCAGGGAGGTCCATACTGTATGTTAGTACTAATATATACTTTTTCATACTTATTTTTTTTCTTTATTTCATTGTACTTTTTTTTTTGTTATATAATTTTTGGTTTATTATTGTTATTTTACATTATTTGTGTTTAAGCCTACTTCGTCCGTTTTTAAATTTTAATTAGTTGAATTTCTTAATTTGCTTTCTAAAATGTAAAACTAACAGTTGTAATATTTATGTGTAATAAGCTGTGAAATTTGCGAAAAATAAATAAATATATACTTTGCCACCAGGTAACCGCCGTCTATGCCTTGGATAGTAGGATAAGTGTGCGAATGTGCCCCACGTTATGAGCAAAGAGAATACTTTACTTCTCTGTTGCGTACATTGTACAAACACAATATAAATGTCACGGTATTCATGCCACGAGCGAGAGTAGGTATGCTTTCTATTTCAGGGCGCCTCAAGGTATCTCTTTGTGACGGATGTCCCACTTGTGGAATGGTTGTCCATCCCGTATTCTACAAGAACTTAAGTACATGATGGAAATAGGTACCTACTACCTACCTATCTATTTTGTTGGTTTACAATAATAATATTTAAGAAAAGAAAATGACTATATCAGAGAATGACAGCTATATTATAAAATGAATCCCTATTTCCCTTGGTCACGGCATCACGCGTGTACGGTAATTCTTTTTTTGTCGAGTTCGTTTTTGTCAGGAGAAGGTTCTTATGTAGGGTAAGGTATGGTAGGGTAGGGTAGTGTAGTGTAGTGTAGGGTAGGGTAGTGTAGTGTAGAGTAGTGTTGTGTAGGGTAGGGTAGGGTAGTGTAGTGTAGTGTAGGGGTAGGGTAGTGTAGGATAGGGTGTATAGTGTAAGGTGGCACGAAGTTCGCCGGGAATATTAGTAGGATATATTTTTACCCGACTGGCAAAAAAGAATGATTCAAGATATTTATTGAAAATAGACGCAAATTACACTAATTTAACGGTGAAGGGAAACATCGTGAGGAAACCTGCACACACCTGCGAAGAAACTCGAAGGTTGTGCGTGAAGTCGACTGAGGCCCGATAGCCCTAATTCAGGGTAGGCTCGAGCCCGTCGGTAGGGACGTATATGAGCTAATATGATGACATTCTTTCTGATATTCATAAAATTGGGTATTAAATTCCCCATTGCGTTGGGGAATCTTGGTAAGCCCGCTTCCATCTTCGGTAACATCGTCACTTACCACCAGGTGAGATGTTGTCAAGGGTTTACCAATTGTGAATAAAAAATAATAATAATAACTTAATTTCATTTGTGAAAAATCAAAAATAAACAATAGTTAGTTAATAATGTCAAAATTCAATCCTTGAAATAAATCAGATTATGTCATTACAATATGAAAAAAATATGACACGAAAAGTTATAAATAAAAATCATTGAACGTCATTAATACCTTTGAAAAGAGTAGGCCAGTTCACACGGACAGCACCCGGTCACGAGTATAACGCGAGGGTCGGCCAGGGTTAAGTTTTATGCAGTTGGTTTTTAATTTGTAATTAATTTGTGCAGTTATTTATTAACTTAACTTAAGTCTTAACTTAATTAATTAATTAAGCATATTTAAACAGCCTAAGAATATCATCAACATTGTTCAGTGAATTAAAATACCACCGAATACATAAAACATGTTCGATACAATAAATGTGCTGTGGTCTAAAAGGATACAAAGTTTCATTGTGGTTTTTATATACTTATTAAACTTACTGAGTACAAACTTATTGACTATATACTTTTTAAATATACATTCAGGTAATTTCTCAAAAGTTTGATAATTTTCTGGAACTTTTTGGAAGATTTTAGAATTTTTTCTAAAGTTTGCGGTACGTGTACCGCGCAACCTCAAAGAAAGTCATAAAAACTATACATACGTGGACAAAGCTGCGGGCAAAAGCTAGTTAAGATTACTATTCTAATCCCCTTCTGGAGAGTCCTTATCACTCGTCTTTTGTGCAGTGGTCGGAGGGGTTTCAAACGAAAACATAAGTGTCCTTGAGAATTCACAAAAAAATACTGTGGCGTATAGGTTAGTCCATACGCTTTACACCAGGAAGTCGCGGGTTCGATTCCCGGCGGGATCAACTTTGTGAGACTCGGTTTGATTGGTGTTAGGGAATTTTCGTAGCCCGTCTGGCTAGCTACCACCATCTTATCTAAGTCTTTCCGCCAAACATCAGTGTTAACAGCATTAATGTGTTCCGGCTTGAAGACAAAATAGCCAAATCCCAATTGCGTTGGGGAATTTTGGTAAGCCCGCTTCCATCTTCGGCATCATCGTCACTTACCATCAGGTGAAATAATGCCAAGGGCTTATCAATTGTGGATTAAAAAAATGCAGTAAAAACTCGCGAGGTTCAAGATTTATTCTATTTACCCGACTGCGCCAAAAGGAGGGTCATGTTTCCGAGTGTACGATGTATGTATGTTTATTTATTTGGCACGCTCTGTAGCCTAAAGATTTTGGAGTGTGAGGTGTTATTTTTTTAATTTTTTTATTCACAATTGGTTAACCCTTGACGACATCTCACCTAGTGGTAAGTGACGATGTTGCCGAAGATGGAAGCGGGCTTACCAAGATTCCCCAACGTAATGGGGAACTAACTATCTTATCTTCATGCCGGAACACACCAATGATAATATTTGGCGGCAAGATTTAGATAAGATGGTGGTAGCTAGCCAGGCGGGCTTATAAAATACCACCAACCAAACCGAGTCTTATAATTGACCCCGCCGGGAATCGAACCCGCGACCTCCTGTGTAAAGCCAGTGAACTTTTGCCTCTGGGCTACGGAGGCGGTTAGATTCGTGTTTATTGTATTATTTATTGTATTTTTGATCTTAAGCTCCTTGTTCACCCCAGTTAACGGTTTCTGCACCAATTTTGATACATCCTGTATTGTACGTGTGAGCATATGTTTAATTTTTCTATTTTAAAATATAGGTTAGAGGGTAATGAGCTATTATTACATAACTACTTAATTAAATGGTGTGACCAATCTATACAAATTAGGTCAACTAAAACAGTCGCTCATTTTCGCGCTCAATTTGAAACGTTAGTAATTAGTCATTTCCTTTATAACATGTTGTAAAATTAGCCGTTTTACAATACGGTTCGCCGCTTTGTAAATTAATGAGTAAAAAACTCCGAATAAAACTGAGCTTTGTAAACAACTGAGTAAAAAACTCCGAAAAAACCGAGCTTTGTAAACAACTGAGTAAAAAAACTCCGAATAAAACCGAGCTTTGTAAACAACTGAGTAAAAATACTCCGAATAAAACCGAGCTTTGTAAACAAATGAGTAAAAAAACTCAAATAAAACAGAGTCCGACGTACGGAGGTACGGTGTTCTAGAGCCTAAGCTACCTCGATTGTTAAGGGCATGGATAAGATAAGGTTATATCTTATCCGTGGTTAAGGGTGGCCAAAATGTTATTTTTTTAAAAAACGCTATCTTTTTTTAACATTTTTTTTTACACCAATAGGGATGACGAATAGTTACTTTTCATTAATCATCTGTCAAAAACGAAATTTTGTTCTAAAAATGTTTGAAATACCTAGGCGTGATGTCATAGTTTTGCAGCGTCATCTATGTACTCATTTTGTGATTTTGGTGCATTAAAAATCGAAGACTCGATGGAAAACAAAACGAGTAAGGTTTTCCGAAGTTTAAGTAGGAGGGCAATTTAGTGATCAGGAGTTCATAATTTATTGATGTGTAACATCTTTGCTCTCGCTTTCCTGCAATTTGTGGGAGTGATTTCGTGAAATAGGAAGGAAATGTGTAACATGGGACGGAAATGTGTAACAGGAAGTCGCGAAAGCGCGGAATTCTACTTTACGAGAGTCCGACTCGCACTTGGTCGGTTTTTTTCGTTACTGTCAGATCCGCCACCCAGGTACAATATCGTCATCAAATCTAACTAACCTAAAGTATTTTGTCACATGTTACACATCATATGCGAGTACTGTAGGTCTCGCTCGAATTTTTTTTCTGATGCTGTCGTCATCCTTATTATGTGACATCCTGTAGTATTTTTTATAATTTTCATTTCACAAAAATTACCTGTATAAATTTAAATAGTACTTTCAGATCTAGCTTAAATTTGAAACAAAGTTTTTCGATTTCCAAGTCGATTCAGTTCTAATAACTGCTAAGACGTGCGTGTCGCGTGACTTATTTCCAAGTTTATCACAAGAAATAATAAGATTATGAATTCATGGCATTACAATGACTTAAGTATATGACTGCCGTGTGTCATTACTTACTTTAAGGCAATGACTTCTATATTACTGGTGTATTACTGTCCAAATCTGTGCTTTAAGGCGATGTATTGATTGGAACAGTTATCTCTGTCGTTTTCTTTACTTGTAAAGAGTTAAGAAAATAACCACACCTTTTTACTTTTTCAATGGTTTTCTAACTACAATGAAAGTATAAAAAATAATAACAGTACTGTTATATTTTCATAAAAAATATTGTTGTATATATTATTTAAAGTTTATACTTTAAAATATTAGTCATAATTAGAGCTGAAAGTAACGGTGTAGACATATCTTTGGATTTTTTTTTCTACAGCTAAAACTGCTCAATTGTGTTTCTAATAGCTTTTTAATTTAAGGAACATCATCAACAATAAGGGTATTATTTTTCAACCTTGGTTTTTCTATCGTTTAGGAGTAATTGACGTCAAAATTAACGAAAATGTGTAATAATACCGCCTTAAGCTGTGTAATATTGACTGCTTTTGCAATAGTTCACGTTAAGTTTGAAGAAGACTAGGCTAAGTGACCACATTCTGAATCTAAGCACAAAATAAAATAAGGAAAAACCTATTTTTTTATACAAGCAATGACTTCTATATTACTGTGGAGCTTGTAGCTTTTATTTGAAAAGAGTTTTTATGCTCAAAAGCCAAATGCTCACGACGAGCATAGTATCTCTACGATTCTATTGAAAATAAAAGACGATCCTTGGACCTTGATTCCACCTCCAAAGGTCATCATCAGATCAACTTCAAAATACCAAAAGGATCTATTGTGACTGGAAATACGGCTTTATACCAAATTCCAGCTCAATCGGATCTCTGTAAGTCGCTATCGCAAGATTTGACATACATACATACATACATACATACATACATACATACATACATACATACAAACATTGCAAGTTATAATATACGCATACGTAGGTTTAAGATTCAAGATATTTATTCCAAATTAGGTGCAAATTACACTCTTTCTGATAGTAATAAAATATTAGTTACATTATGTCATTTGTGAATAAAAGAATTAAGTCAAAATTCAATCCTTGTTGAAAAACAAATTATGTCAATAAAACATGAAAACAATATGACACGAAAAGTTATATATTAAAATCATTGAATGTCATTAATTCCTTTGACAAGAGTAGGCCATTTCACACGGACAGCGCCCCTATTAACCCTATTAGAGGGAAAGGTACGACCCGGCACCCGATGCGCCACCATCCGGGATTAGTATCTTCATAATAATAGCAGTCGGTAGTCTGTGAATATTAAGTTCTAGCTGGAGTCAACAGATGCCAATATTGCTCAACCGTGCTGCCACCTATGAAAAAAACTTTTAACTAGGTACTACCAAGATCACCACTCAGCTCGCTAAAACTCGAAAGAGTTCTTGTTACTTCCATTAGATGGCGCTTAGTTTTAGCTACGAGAATCGCTGTCGGATGGCGCTGTAAGCGGCGACGACGCTCGATTACTTCCTGCCCTGTTCCTATTAATTCAGGTCGGCGCACAGTGCCGCGAGTTATATGGGGCTATAGTTAATAATTACGAAACATTTTTTAATAAATAAGGTAAGATATAATTAATAATTGTAGTCACCAAGATCCAAGATTGAACATAATTTCTGAAAAGTAACCTGCACTTTTGTTGGTTTTTCGGATACAAGGCAAAAAAAATGATTAGATATATAATACTGAAAATGAATGTGTAATAACATAATAATGAGAAAACATCAAAACCACAAAAGGATATTCTATTTTTTTTGTAAAAAATCTTTTTAACCCCCGACGCAAAAGAGGGATGTTATATTAAGTTCAATGTGTGTATCTGTCGATCTGTGTATCTGTGTGTCTGTCTGCGCCATTATTACTCCTAAATGAATAGACCGATTTTGATGTGGATTATTTGTTCTAAAGCTGACGTGATCGAGGTAGTTTTTAGCTATAATTTATAAAGATCTGTTCAGCTGTTTTAAGATCATTAGCTCTTTTCTCGGTGTTGAAGGAATATGGGCAACTTTCACCCGGTCTAATCAATTTGAAATTTGATGTGTTGTTACTTAATGAAATTGCAAAAACACAATAACCTTAAACTGATGCTCCAGCACTTCCTGGAACTCCTACAGGTTCCAGGAGATGGTGGAGCACCCAATTCCTCACTACATTACAGCAGAGTATCATGTTTGGGCACAATAACATAGTCTCAATGAGTAGACCATGGTAACCTTGACCTGATGCTGCAGCATCTCCTGAAATCTGCAGGATAACTAGCTCCTCACCAACTTACAGCAGTGGTGTTGTGTTTGTGCTCATTGGAATAGTATCAATGAATAGGTTTTAGATAATGAAATGAAATGATAATTTATTTGCATCAAACATGGTAGTAGGATGTTTAATATAATTTTTTAGTGCAATCATGTTTCGCCTGTGCAAGGCATGCAAATGTTTAACATAGATTATAATTATTTTGTCTTATTTTTATCACAGAGGTATTCATTAACGCTATAATAATTTTTGTCAATAAGCCATTTCAACAATTTTGTCTTAAAGGTTTTCGATTCAAGCTTTCGTAGTTCAATTGGTAAGTTATTATATATTCTAACGCTCATACACACACAATTTCGGCTATACATTTCAGTTAATGGGATTTCGTCAAAAACTAGCCTGTATGGATCTCTAAGGGTTCTTGTGGTTTTGTCACTGGCTTTTTTAAATAATTGCAGATGTTGCTTCACAAACAGACAGAGCTCAAATATATATAGCGTGGGTAGTGGCAACAGACCAAGCTCCTTAAATAGTGGCTTGCAGGAGTCTCGTGATGACTTGCCAGCTATAGCTCTTACAAATTTTTTTTGTGCTATAAAGGCTCTTTTCCAGTGGGTCCCATTTCCCCATATAATAAGAACATGGTTACCTTAACCTAATGTTACAGCATCTCTTGGAATCTGCAGGTTACCCAAATCCTCACTATCTTACAGCAGTGGTATCGTGGTTGGGCTCATTGAAGGAGTATCAATGAATAGGGTTTAGGTAGATAAATAGGTAACCTTGACTGGATGCTGCAGCATTTGGAATCTTCAGGATACCCAAATTCTCACCAACTTAAAGCAGAGCTATAGGCAGAGGTAGGAATCGTCTGTTTCTTTTCTAGCTCATTATGGGGTCTCAGAAACTTCCACAGGTCCAATTTTTTGAAGTTCACAGTTATAACATACATTTAATTGCAGCTTCAAACAAGGGAGGTAAGCAACTTCTAAAGGTTTGATCGATTCAAAATAGGCTAGATTTCATATTGCAATTTCGTGTTTCATCCGTGTGAATTTAGTGATAGAGTTTCGATTGTAGCGTGACTACCAGTGACATGTTAAGTTCACCACCATATCAGCCGAAGGATGTCCACTGTTGGATATAGGCCTCCCCCTAGGATTTTCACGTTGATATTCGCTGCCCGCATCCAGCAGCTTCATGCGACCTTCATCGATGTAAGGTTTAAAAAGCATGAAATGAAACTTAAACTAAAAATTAAGAAGAAAACCCCGAAAAAACCTGAAAAAAAAATAAAAATAATGTGTTATGGCCCTTTAAGTTTAATATAAGTAATAATTGTTAGATCCAAGAGTCGTCGCGTAGGGGGACCTAAATAAAATAAAAACAGAATACAACTGATTTATTTCACTACTAATACTGGTTACTTTACTAAAATTAATTTTTATTTTAGGACCCCTTACGCGACGACTCTTGTATCAAAATATTACTAATTGTATTAAACAGGACCAATACATATAGTATTTTAACTTTTGACGTGCCAACGTCTAATAAATCGATGGATGCCAACTGCACGCACGAAAAAGGTTGACTCATTGTCCCGTCACGCTCATTGTCCCGTTACGCTAATTGACTCGTCATAAAAGTATGCGATCATTTCATCAATGCTTCGTTATGACGTTGTCACGTTAAACTAATGTCTGTAAACCGACTTTACAGACAAGCAATTTTTTTAGAGGTTTTTATCGGGTGTTTTTAAAAAAATATATTTAAGTTTTTTTATCCCGTGATTATAGCATAGTTAGATATAGTGTCTGAGGGAACTGAAAAATACTTTTTTGGTTGATTTATTTACATTTCAACGAATTGTTATGGGTTTTATGACATATACTACTGATTAGTATAGCCCGAGATAGTTCCCCAGGAATCTAGGGTAAACTCATTTCCATGCTCGCACACGTCGGCGTCGCAACAGAGCAACGGACTGACGTGACTTTTTGCATAGAAATAATTGAGGGAGTAGGACGGGACAAATTTTTCTAATCAGAATAGCCCAATTATAGTTCCGGACGGAATTGGAGTAAACTCCTGTTTACGCTCGCGAGCCGCTTGTGGCTCACGCATCACTCACCCTCGAATACAGTCATAATAACTGAAAACGCTAAACAGGTTTAAAAACCGACTTCCATCGCAACAACTTAGTACATTTTTGCATTATTATTTTTGGTTTTTGTTAATTTTGTAATGAAGTACTACACCGATTTTGATAAAATTTAAATGAAACTACACGGGAAGCACTAGCTTTCAAATAAAAAAAGAATCATAAAAGTCTATTCACCCAGTCAAAAGTTCTGACGTAACACACATAAAAAAAAATACAGTCGAATTGAGAACCTCCTCTTTTTGGAAGTCGCTTGAAAACGAAGCCAAAGCCAGCAAATCCGCGGACAAGTGCTAGTTTATTACATATTACTAAGCTGTGTTTTGTATAAATCACGGTCCGCTTATAACAAAGCACGGATGAAGGCTACGCGACAATGGCCCTTTGTAAATTTGATTGATTGAATTATTCTCGAGTTGTTGTCGATAACATTGGGGGGACACTTCATTTGGACCCCATTTGAGGGGTCAATTTTGTCCCCCGTCGTATTGAAGATTGGGGGTAAGTTGGTTAAACCACTTCATTTCAGGGTTTAATTTTACATCATTCCGGATTGACGTGGACCTACTTCAGTATACGGAAAAACACCATGTACAGACTACATGCCCCATGCCCTCATCATATCAGCCGAAGAACTTTCACTGCTCCACATAGGACTCCCCCAATGATTTCCACGACGACCGGTTCTGCGCTAACCGCATCCAACGGCTTCCCGCGACCTTCACCAGGTCATCGGTTCACTAAGTGGGAGACCTGCTACGCTACGTTTTCCGGTGCGCGGTCGCCACTTGAGAAATTTAATGCCGAATGCCCTACATCCATTGATTTGTTATTCGTACAATTAAGTCTTCACACTAAGTAGGAAAGTTTATAATGGAGATGCTGACAGCATCAAAAATAAATTATAAACTGTTGATCACTAAATTACGCTCCTAATTAAATTTTTCAAACCTAATTCGTTTTGTTTTAAAGGGTAAAAACATTACGGGACCCTAATAATGAGCCTTCGCTTTCCGTCCGTCTGCCTGTCTGTCCGTCTGTCACCAGGCTGTATATCATGAACCGTGATAGCTATACAGTTGAAACTTTTACACATGAATTATTTCTGTTATCGCTATAAAAACAAATACTAAAAATTTTAAAAAGTGAAAAAATAAGGGGTCTCCATACCAAAAACTTATTTTTTTAAACGTGAAGAAACTAGCACCATCTAGTATGATGGTACGGAACCCTTTGTACTAGCGCATTAGGGGAGGCCTATGTCCAGCAGTGGACGTCCTTCAGCTCATATGATTAAAGGAAATCTAACAACACCTCGCACTCCAAAATTCATTAAGCCGTTTAGGCTACAGGGCGTGCCAAAGAAATATACATACATACATACACTCGAAAAAAAAAATCCTCCTCATGGCACAGTTGGGTAAAAAGTGACTCAAATGACTGGCAGTCATCATTCCTATTAATCAATTTATTTTAAATCTCGCGCCGCTTTTTCGTTGCGTTTGACATTTGACATAAGACAGTTGAAACGAGTCACTGTCAGTGTCACTCATATGGTGTACATTAAATCTATCTATCTCTCTCGCTCCCAGTACTTAAAAAATAAGGTCTAAGGAACGTCAATTTCAAGAAGAAAACGCCGAAAAAAAAGGCCATGTCAGTCGCTTCTTACCCGACTACGACAAAGCCAACAAGAAGGGTTACGAATCATACAAGCTATGTCATCATCATCATTACAGCTCATATACGTCCCCACCGAGGGGCTCGAGCCTACCCTGAATCAGGGCGATTAGGCCTTAGTCGACCACGCGGGCCCAGTGCGGGTTGGTCGACTTCACACACAACCTTCGAGTTTCTTCGCAGGCGAGTGCAGGTTTCCTCACGATGTTTTCCTTCACCGTTAAAGCAATCGGTAAGTATGTACGTAAGTTTTTGAAAAACTCATTGGTACATTGGCCGTCCAGATTTGAACCCGGTACCTCTGGTTAGATGGACCGAGTCGTTACCGGTTGAGCCACCGACGCTTACGCTATGTATGTATGTATATGTATTGGAAAGCGGACTGACGGAATACTGAACAGATTTATTTAAATGACGTGTTCCTGTTGTGATCAACATGATGATGATGATGATGATCTATTCGACTGATTTCGGTCATGTTGGCATGAAAACGAAGCAACATATGAAAGCATGCAACATAGAACCCTCTCAATGGGAGAGTTTGGCATCAGAACGGCCAGAATGGCGCAGGATTGTGAATGGGCAAGTGCGCGAGTTCGAGGATCAGCGTAAAGCTGACCTTGATAATGAGACCAGTTAAAGGCCCGACCACCTGCGACCATTTCATACAATTACGAGGGTGGCATACTCAAATGCCCTCAGTGCGCTGCGAAGATTGTATACATAAACCATCTTCGAGCGCACACGCGGCAAACCGACTAAATGATTTGATGTGCTATCCAGTCCCATCTGATCAACAGTATATCGTAGGCTTAAAGAAAGTAAGTTTAAAGAAAAGTACCTGGGCGACCGAGCTCTCCTCCAGGTATAGTAGAGCCAGAGCCGTTAAAACATATTTTAAAAAATACTCTACCTATGATACACATTGCGCGGCACATTTAGTTTCGCGCCCGACTCCAGTGCGAAAATCTCGGAAAATAACGTTTTCCCAGAGATGAGACCTACCTAAATCGATTTTTCGCCCCCAAATATCCCCGTATACTAATTTTAAAGCATATCGTTTGAGTCGTTTCCGAGATTCAGATTATATGTTTATACATATACAAAAATTGCTCGTTTGAAAGTATTATTAAATAAACTTGAACCCAGAAAACTTTTTTTTTTTGGTGTTTACAATACCTACGCAATTTAAAAATGTTTGAAGGCAAAACAACAATAACATTTTCAAATTGCACGAGGAATGAAGGTTCTCTCAACAAAAACTTAGGTCCCATAGTTATATAATCTTATGCCTTAATTACGTATAGATCAGAATCGCACTACCAGTGTCTAGCTTGATATTCTGGCCTCTGTACATACAAAGTCGAAATTCGAAAACACAATACCAACTGCAAAAATATCATTTATTTAAATATATATTTATTTACTGAAAACCCTACATTGTGCGTTGAACAACACGCACTTGGCAAGTCTTTCAAATTTTATACTGAATGAAGATAACAAAAAAAAAAGCTAAACACGTTAAAAAACCGACTTCCATCGCAACAACTTAGTTCATTTTTGCATTATTATTTTTGGTTTTTGTTAATTTTCTAATAAAGTGCTACACCGATTTTAATAAAATGTATATGGGACCACACACGAAGCACTAGCTTTCAAATAAAAAAACAGAATCATAAAAATCAGTTCACCTAGTCAAAAGTTACACAGAAAAAAAAGACACATAAAAAAAACCTCCTCGTTTTTGGAAGTCCGTTGAAAAAAGTATATTTAACAAAAAAGAAAATATCATTTGTTCAATTTCATTCTTTTCCTGTCCTTATTTTCATGAAAATTGGGTTAAGTAATAAAATGGGAGGAATTCAATGGCAATGAATGGGTTCGGGGCTTCTAAAAGGAAATGGAAGTAGTTCTCTCTAGGGATGTGCGATATGATCTCGACTAGCCGAAAAGCCGGCTAATTACCCGACTGCGCCAAAACGAGGGTTATGTTTTTCGACTGTATGTATGTATAATATGTATGTATTTATATATTTTTTCTTTAACCTAAACGGCTTGATGGATTTTGGAGTGGGAGGTGTTGTTGAAATGTCTTGATCCCGTGAGTGACATAGGATACATTTTTACTCGACTAGTTAAAAGAAGAGGTTTTTTTTGCACGTTCTGTAGCCTATACGGCTTGATAGATTTTAGAGTGCACATGTGTTCCTGTTAATCCTGTTAGTGGCATAGAATACATTTTTACCCGACTGGTCAAAAAAATAGGGGTTAAGGTTTTATGCAGTCTGGTTTTTAATTTTTATTTATTTATAGCATGAGAAATGAAGAGATCCGCAAAGTTACCGAAATAGCTCACAAGAATAGCTAAACTGAAGTGGCAGTGGGCAGGGCACATAGCTCGTAGAACAGATGACTGTTGGGGCAGTAAAGTTCTCGAGTGGCGATCGCGCACTGGGAAACGTAGCGTAAACAGGCCTCTCACGCAGTGGACCGACAACTTGGTGAAGATCGCGGGAAGTCACTGGATGTAAGCAGCGCAGGACCGGTCATCGTGGAATTCTTTGATGAGGCCTTTGTCCAGCATTGGGCGTTTTTCGGCTGATATGATGATGATGATAAATTTTGGTTGTACAAATAATGTTTTTTTCTTATTGCATATTTTTTTTTATTATTCACAATTGGCTAGGCCTTGGCATCATTTCACCTGATGGTAAGTGACGATGATGCCGAAGATGGAAGCAGGCTTACAATAAAACAAAAAAAAAACAATTCATGCTTCCCAAGTTTCATCATAATCATATCAGCTCATATACGTCCCCATCAAGGGGCTAGAGCCTACCCTGAATTATCGGGCCTTAGACGACCACGCGGGCTCAGCGCGGGTTGGTCGACTTTACACACAACCTGCGAGTTTCTCCGCAGGCGTGTGCAGGTTTCCTCACGATGATTTTCTTGCACCGTAAGATCATCGGATATACGTACATATAAAATGTAAATTCGAAATCACATTGGTGCGTGGCAGGATTCGAACCACGACCTCCAGGACAGGAGGCGGCGGCCCTAGCCTTTACGCATAAAACCTTATAAATCTCGAAGGTAAATATCGAAGGTTCGCAATTAGTAAACCCACGGCATCATCTCACCTGATGGTAAGTGATGATGATGCCGAAGATGGAAGCGGGCTTACCAAGATTCCCCAATGCAATAGGTACCTTGATATCTTATCTTCAAGCTGGAACATATTAATGTTTTTAGCATTAATGTTTGGCGGCAAGAATTAGATAAGATGGTGGTATTTAGCCAGGCGAGCTTAGAAATTTCCCTTCCCCCAACTAAACCGAGCCTTACAAAGTTAGACTCCACCGGGAATCAAACCCGCGACCTCCTGATGTGAAGCTAATGGACTTAAACTTTACGCCATGAAGGTATTTATAAATAATAATAATAAATAATACAATGTAGACCGATATGTATCTTGACAATTAAATCAATCAAACGTGACCGACTCTAACATCGCATCTCATTTACAACCTGCTGTACGGCGTTGCCTGACTCGGAATTGACCCTTTATATACGGAAGAATTATTACAATTTGCCTGGCTAGGCATTTTACAATCTGCGTACAGAATTTTACATTTTGCCTGACCGTTTACATACGGACGAATTATACAATTTGTCTGACCGTATGTAAAATAACTAATCATAAAATTTGCCTGCCACATATATAAGCAATTCTAGGTCTTCCTCTTCCGCGCTTTCCTTCGAAATTTCCTTCTATTATGTTCTTTGTAAAATTATCGTGTCTAACACTTTGTAGGACGACTGCCCGAAAATAAAAAGTTAATGCCGAAAATAGTGCCCTTCACTACTGTCTCATCTCTAATTCGGTATAAGCCGTGATAGCAATAGCGAAAGATGGGGACTATTATTATCCGGCAGAGAAATGCCTTCCTTATAGAAATGGATAAAACGGGAAGAAAAATTGTACTTTAGTCGAGAAAACACAGATGGTAAACACTGTTTTAACACAGATACACCACCTACGTGGCGTAATAGTTGATTTCTTAACTTCACATTAGGAGGTTGCGGGTTGGATTCCCGGCGTAGTAATACTTTGTAAGACTCATTTTGGTTGGTGGAAGGGCATTTACTAAGCCCTCCTACTACCATCTTATCTAAGTCTTGCCGCCAAACATCAATGCTAACAACATTGATGTGTTCCAGCTTCAAGACAAGATAGCTAGTTCTCCATTGCGTTGGGGTGTCTTGGTAAGCCCGCTTCCATCTTCGGCATCATCGTCACTTACCATCAGGTGAGATGATGTCAAGGGTTTACCAATAGTGAATTTAAAAAAAAGATAGTCGCTGTTTTAATACCGTGTATTTAATAACGAAATATCTTCTAAAAAAAATAATTATATGGTGCCCAAATTGAAATTAATACCGGCCTTAAACCTGGCAGGTATGTACAAGCTTTCATTTTAAAAGAGTTTTTTGTTCAAAAAGCCTAATGCTCAAATGAATATAAATGGCTGTTCCAAATTAAAAACCAGCCAAGTGCGAGTCGGACTTGCGCAATACAGGCCGTTCCGTAGTCTTATCAAAAAATAAATGTTTATTTAAAAAAATAAAATTATATAGTTGCAAATTATTATTATTGTTTTCCAATATAAAACTGGAGCCTCTCTTATTCTCATATTATTTTTTATACTGCTCTGCTCACTTGGCTCTAGGCGAAGTGGCAGGAGCACCTCTAGCGGCAGCACAGTCGGCTGGAGTTCAGTGCGACGGGGAGAGAAAGCGTCGAACTATCCGGGCATTGTCGGTGATGACTGCTCTTATTATTATTATTTATTTAACAGAACATTTTGTATTTAAAAATCTATGAACTTTTTACAAATCCAACTACACACCTTAAGTTGGTCGACTGTTACTCCTAAACTAAGAAAGCCTTCTTAGCCGTTATAGTTTTCCTTTTAAATTGATCATATGTCCTATTATTTACATTTTTTTTCAGATGGCCCGAAATAGTGGTTTAGCTTGTGGGGGGGGGGGGCGAAAGAGGCGAGGAAATAAGGTTTTAGCAAACCCTCAGTAGTTTTAAAATACCTATTCAAAAATACCCCATACGATAGGGTAAGGTATTGAAAAAAAAAATCTCCCCCTCCATACGTATAGGGGAGGTACCCTAAAAATTTTTTTAAGGATTTTATTATTCCACTTTGTCAGCGTCATTAATATGTAAACCCATGTCAAATTACAGTTTTGTAGTACTAATATTTTCTGAGCTAAGCCGCGGAGAGACGGACTTACAGACAGACAGACATGACGTAACTATAAGGGTTCCTTGTTGACTTCGGAACACTAAAAAAAGCGAGTACAATAAAGTATGGTGAAGTCTTTTAGTTTGCAATTGTCAAATATGTAAATGCTTACTTTAATATTATAAACTAGCTTTTGCCCGCGGCTTCGCCCGCGTGGACATAGCTTTTATGACTCTTTTTGAGGGTGAGTGGTGCGCGAGCCGCAATCAGCTCGCAAGCGTGGACATGAGTTTTCTTCAGGTACCTCAGGAACTGTATCGGGCTATTCGGATTAGCAGTCTTTGTCACTTCCTACCCCCTCAACAAATTCTATACAAAAATCACTTTAATCCGTTGCTCCGTTGCGACACCACCGACGTGCGCTAGCGTAGAAAACAGTTGTTGGGAACTATGTCAGGATATACTTATTAGTAAATTATATCATTTTCCACCTCATCTCTGTGCTAAAAATCACACCAACCCATTTTTTCGTTACGATTTAAAATAACTTAACGAACCAAGAGTATTGTTTTAGTTTCCTCAGGAACTGCATCGGACTATGATAATTTCCACAGATAAAAAGTAGACTTTTTCATTACCAGTGATACAGGCTACCTGCATGCCAAATTTCATCAAGAGTGGTAGAGGTGTTAAAGTGTGAATAGGTAACAAACAAACAAACACATTTTCACATTAATAATATTAAGTAAGGATTTTCTAAATCTTAAATAACATATAGAGCGTCGGTGGCAGAACGGTTACACTATCTCCTGTCCGGAAGGCCGTGGTTCGAATCCTGCCACTTACCAATATCTATACGAATATCGATTTCATACTGGTATGTACGTTTATCCGACGCTCTTACGGTGAGAAAAACATCGTCCTGCACACGCCTGCGAAGAAACTCGAAGCTTATGTGTGAAGTCAATCAACCCGCAATGGGCCTGCGTGATCGTCTAAGGCCTGATCGCCCTAACTCAGGGCAGGTCGAGCACCTTGGTGGGGACGTATATAAAGTGATATGATGAAATAACACATATACATATATTATCAAAAAACTAATTTAAAACATTATATCAATCTAGTAATAAAATTTCCTAAAAATATGAATATGGGTCAAATCCTCGAGTCGTATCAGCTCCAAAGGAGCCCATGACGCACTTCTCGTTGCCACGCTGAATGGCAATAGACAACCTTTGTAGCAGGTAGAATACATTGATGAGGTTCACAGATCAGCATATTGCAGACGGAGAGCAACTGCCACACGCAAATAGTCGCCGTCAGAAGAGTTCCCATATCTGTGCCTCCTGTAAAAGATGCTAAATTCGATTTATGTGTTTTTAATTTTTTTACACGACTAAAATCTGTAAAAAAATACCTATTTGTTCGTCTATGAAACACATCGCTACGTGCCATAGTTCCAGAGAGTTGTGTGCAGTAGCGTATGCTGAAAAATCATCATATCAGCTCATATACGTCCCCACCGAGGGGCTCGAGCCTACCCTGAATTAGGGCGATCGGGCCTTAGTCGACCACGCGGGTCCAGTGCGGGTTGGTCGACTTTACACAAGTTGTGTGCAGTCGCCATCGAAATGCAAATTTATATATTTATTCCTAAGAATTTTGTTATGTAAGTGAATCAGTTTGTATTTTGTTTCTGCATCAAATAAAATAAAATAAACCTGCGAGTTTCTCCGCAGGCGTGTGCAGGTTTCCTCACGATGTTTTCCTTCACCGTTAAAGCAATCGGTAAGTATGTACGTAAGTTTTGAAAAACTCATTGGTACATTGGCCGTCCAGATTTGAACCCGGTACCTCTGGTTAGAAGAACCGAGTCGTTACCGGTTTAGCCACCGACGCTTTTTTATGCTGAAAAATACATACAAGAAATCCACTCAAAAGTATGAAATAATATTTTAATGTTTTAATACAACTTAAGCGCGTTTTATTATCCCTGCAGTGCCATCTATTGACATTCTGCTGCTATGATTATAATGTGTGGTATGTGTAGCTAATATGTGGAAAAAAGTACTCTATTGTTATTATTGTAAGTATCGATAGATAATTTCCCACGGGACCTCTTTAGTTTTTCGGGATAAAGAATACCCGACTATACAATGATGGTCAAAACACCCCATCCCAATATAACTGTTTCATATTGTTACGTTGAGCCATTTTAAAGATACATTTTTTTTCCATTCCTGCAGGAACCCTTAATTTTTTTGGGATTCACAATGTCCCAGTTTTAGTTCGCGATAAGGGTATAAACGTGTAAAATTTGATTGTAATAGGTCAAGCCACATTTGCGTGGCGAGCCATTCTATAAATAAATACTTTTGATTTTCCCACGGGAACTCTTGAATTTTTCGGGATAAAAAGTATCCTTCATGTTAACCCGGGCTATAAGGAACCACCATACAAAATTTCATCAAAATCGGCCTAGTAGTTTTTGCGTGATGCGCGAACATACAGACAGACAGACAGACAGACAGACAGACCGACAAAAATTCCAAAAGTTGTTGTTTTGGCCTCTGTATCGTTAGTAATGTCCACCGCAGTTATTATTTTCCAAAAATATTTCATGTACAGACACGGCCCTGTTACAGTTTTATTATATTATAGATAGATGTGAAAATGTGTTTGTTTGTTACCTTTCCACGCTTCAACGCCTTGACCAATCTCAATGAAATTTGGTATGTAGGTAGCCTGTGTTACGATAAAGGACATAGGTTACTTTTTATCCCGTTAAAATAGCATATCCCGATGCAGTTCCTGAGGGAATTGAAAATATACTCTTTTTTGGTTAATTTCTTTAACATCGCAACGGAACAATGGATTAAGTGATTTTTTGCACAGAGATGGTTGAGGGGGTGGGAAATGACATGATTTACTAATAAGCATATCCTGACATAGTTCCCGCGGTATCTGGAGAAAATTCACGTCCACGCTCGCGAGCCACTTGCATCTCGCGCACCGCACATCCTCTATGACAGTCATAAAAACGATGTCAACACGGGCGAAGCTAAATTAACTAAATTAGTTTTTTTATGATTAGTGTTAGGGATTGGCTTTATATATTGTACTTAACTACATATAGTAAATAAAGAAATACATTCTGGTTTATACATACAAATTAAAAAAATGAAAAAACGAAAAAATAAAATATTTATCTTATTACATTTTTAGGACATTTCATTTACGAACATTTCATTGATTTCATCAATTTGTGTAGTTCAATACCAACTGAAATTGGTTTCTTTTTAGGAAAACTGTTTGAAATTCGTTTACATATTGTCTGTTATTGCCACGGAGGCGGTTAAAACCAGACCTTGACCCTTCTTTTGAGGCCCACCATAGTACTCGACCATTCCAGTTCTGTATGTCATCACTAGAAAACATTGGTCAAACTTAATCTTGAGACACTGCGGTATTTGGGACGTGAAGAACGAACGCTGCCCAGCCGAGTGGGACTCGACGCTTGACCTCTATCTTGAAATGGAACCTACCTAACTTGACTTCTGACACATAGCTCGTAGAACAGACGGCCGTTGGTGCAGTAAAGTTCTCTAATGGCGACCGCGCACTGGAAAACGTAGCGTAGGCAGGCCTCCCACGCAGCGGACCGACAACCTGGTAAAGATCGCGGGAAGCCAATGGATGCGGGCAGCGCAGGACCAGTCGTCGTGGAAATCCTTGAGGGAGGCCTATGGTTCTATAACATAATTTCATTTGTGAAAAATCAAGAAATAAACAATCATTATTTAAAATTTCAAAATTTAATCCTTGAATTAAATCAGATTATATCATTAGAACATGAAAACAGTATGACACGAAAAATTTTACATAAAAATCATTGAATGTCATTATTACCTTTGACAAAAGTAGGCCAGTTCACACGGAGAGCACCCGGTCACGAGTATAACGCGAGAGTCAGCCATCGCTCCCATCAACCATACTAGAGGGTAAAGAACGACCCGGCTCCCGATGCGCAGTGGAAGATTTTCGGCTGATATGATGAACTTGACTTTATTCATGAACGACTCCGAGTCCAGAGTCTCCAACCCTCAGAGGAGTGGGTGTGATAAGGACATTTCAAATGATTGTTTTACTCATGTCTATATTCATTTTACGAGCCAACTTTTCAGAGACTTGGTGAACCGCCTCCGTGGTGTAATGATTAGTCCATTAGCTTCACACCAGGAGGTCGCGGGTTTGATTCCCGTTGGGTTCAACTTGGAAGACTCGGTGTGGTTGGTGGTAGGGGATTTTCTAATCTAAGTATTGCCGCCAAGCATCAGTGTTAACAACATTGATGTGTTTCGGATTAAAGATAAGATAGCCAGTTCTCCATTGCATTGGGGTATCTTGGTAAGCCCGATTCCATCTTCGGCATCATCGTTGCTTACCATCAGGTGAGATGATGACAAGGGCTTACCAATTGTGAATAAAAAAATTAAAAAAGTTAAAATAATTTTGTAATAATTTATTTTTCATGCAGTCATCATTCCAATTCCAATGAATTGGAAAAAACCAATGTTTTTGTAGACTTTACTTCTTCACCGGGTACTGTAACGCGGAACGCTGTTATGCGTTCTTCTTTCATTCGATTTTTTTTCATTCCATCTATTTGTTCATTAGGCATGCGCTGACATATGTTAAAAACCCAAATTCATTTTTTCCATCAATATTTTTCACCATGTCTTATAAAATAAAAAATCTTGCTGTTTTAAAACCATCTTGGGTAAGTTTAATTATGTTTTGTGTGAATTATTTAATGTGTAATTACCTTTTTTAATGTCTTTGTGCTTTATAAAATAATATTGGTTAGCACGCTCAGTTTTAAACCACGCCCTTATCCTACCATATCTACCTGTCGTGCTACATTTGTACGCCTTAGTTACCTATTTTTGTAGTGGATACATCTTTATTTTCGTTTCTAATAGCGGTCGTTACGTGAACAGGAGCTTTTGACTACGTGCTACGGACTACGCCGCTGCTACGGTCTACGCCGCTGCTATAGACTACGCAGCTGCTACGCACTACGCGGCTGCTACGGACTACGCCTCTGCTAAGGACTACACCTCTGCTACGGATTATGCCGCTGCTACGGACTGCGCCGCTGCTACTGACTACGCCGCTGCTACGGACTGCGCCGCTGCTACTGACTACGCCGCTGCTATGGACTACGCTGCCGCTACGGACTACGGACTACGCCGCTACAAACTTCGGCCCATAAGCCGGCCGATCAAAAAAAAGTTCAGGTAGAACGCTGCGTACTGTCAAGTTAAAGCCACTTTTAAATGTACTGTATTGGTGTGTTTTTGTGTGTGTGTGTGTGTGCATGTGCATGTTATCGACGTCTTAATACATAATCTAAGTATTTTGGAGTGGATTTGATGTCTCTCTATGAGTGGTTTTGATTCGCTTCACAGCGATTTTTTTTTGATTTGTGGTCAGGTACTACAAGTGTGACAGTGACACAGTCTAAGATGCTTCGTATTGTTCTTCCTATTGCCTAAAAATCTTTTTTACATAGACGTATCCACGTAAAACTTACGGCTTCATCATAGATACAGCCAACCAGGGATTTTTATTTAAATTTTAATATTTTCCGCTATTAAGTTTGTCACATACGGAACAGGTACTTTAATATTTTATCTGCGAGTATCTGCTAGTATCTTGCGATAAAAAAAGTTCGCGTATGCATCAGAGGACGAAGCTGATTTTGAATGACATGTTGCTTTTATGAAAGTAGCGTGATACTTACACCCTCCTCACTCCTCACCGCAGATCACCCCCGATCACACCCGAGCCGCGCAAAGGTACTTTTTGAATGATGCTTAAGATAAATATCTGCGCGTATATTTTATCTTACAGATATCTGTCGTTATTGCTCGGTATCGCTCGGTATCTGCACATAGACAACGATCAAATGTATTTTATCTGCACCAGTGTGTGTACATTTTTTTTTATTACAATTGGTAAGCCCTTAGTATCATCTCACCTGATGGTAAGTGACGATGATGCCGATAGTGGCAGCGGGCTTACCAAGATTCCCCAATGCAATGGAGAACTGGCTATCTTATCTTCAAGCCGGAACACATCAATATATTTAACACTGATGCTTGGCGGTGAGAATTAGATAGGATGGTGGTAGCTAGCCAGGCGGGCTATGAAAATGCCCTACCACCAACCAAACCGAGTCTCTTGCAAAGTTGACCCCACCGGGAATCGAACCCGCGACCTCCTGGTATGAAGAGAACATTCTTTGATTTCTATGAATAGCGATAACGTAAGATACCTGGTCAGATACAGATATTATCTTATGTATCTTTTCCGTGTGTGACAACCTTAAATTGTCTGAAAACGTTTGATTTATTTATTTATTTTTTACGTCGCACTGTTTTCCCGAATTTATTTCATAAAGGATTTTGTAAAGCTTTTTAAATTTAAAAAATTCATCATCATCATATCAGCAGAAGGACGTCTACTGCTGGACATAGGCCTTCCCTAAGGATTTCCACGACGCCCGGTTCAGCGCTGCCCGCATCCAGCGCCTTCCTGCGACCTTCACCAGGTCATCATCGGTCCGCCGAGTGGGAGGCCTTCCTACACTACGTTTTCGGGTGCGTGGTCGCTACTTGAGAACTTTACCGCCCCAACGGACATCTATTCTACGAGAAACCGTTAAATAAGTAACCGTTAGAAATTTCAACTCTCATAACAACGACATATATATTGGTATAGGGACTGGAAAAGTGTCAACAAAAACCGAAAGAGCTCAGCGATTGACTACAAAATCTGGCGGTCAACACCGTTATCATCAGCATATCAGCAGAAAAACGTCCACTGCTGGACAAAGGCCTCCACAAAGTATTCCAACCAAAATGCGGCTTTGAAAGGTAAATATCTAGTCTAGAGTTCTAGACGTAGGTCCGTCAGAGACGTACTCAGGTTTGTGAGTCCCATATTTTATTAAATTTAATCCGAAAAAGGGAAGAGTGATGGTCGCCGACATCCGATAGGATATGGCACCCCATGAAGCAGAGTTCTAGAAGTAAGTCCATCAGTGACGTACTTAGGATCTGAGTCCTAAAATTCTAATTTAACCCTTTACATGTTGACACTCTCCATAACGATTTTCTATCTAGATACTCTTAGAGTGTGAACAAAAATCAAGAGAATTCAGCGGTTAATCACAAGTTTTGGAGATCAACTCATCCACTTTACATCAGCGGGTCGAGGGTTCGATTCCTGGCGAAGTTTAACTTTGCAAGACTCAGTTTTGTTTTTGGAAGGGCATTTTCTTAGCTGGCTAGCTACCACCTGTCTAAGGTTTTAGATGTGTTCCAGCTTGAAGATATTGTGTTGGGATATCTTAGTAAGCCCACTTTCATCTTTGGCATCATCATCACTTACTATCAGGTGAGATGATGCCTTGGCTTACCAATTGTGAATAAAAAAGTTTTAGAACTTGACTTGATATATGTTCTAAAACTCCTTTTTTTTATTAACAATTGGTTAAGCCCTTGGCATCATCTCACCTGATGGTAAGTGACGATGACGCCGAAGATAGAAGCGGACTTACCTAGATTCCCCAACGCAATGGGGAACTGGCTATCTTATATTCAAGCCGAAACACATCCATATTGCTGGCATTGATGTTTGGCGGCTAGACTTAGATAAGACGGTGTTGGCTTTTAGTTACAAAGTTAGACTCCACGCGGGATTTAAACTCGCGACCTCTTGATGTAAAGGTTAAGGACTTAACCATTACGCCACAGAGGTGGTTAAATAAAACCGGCCAAGTGCGAGTCAGAACCGCACACAAAGAGGTCCGTAACAACATACTAGATGGCGCTCTACTACAAAGGGTTCCCTACCATAATACTAAATGGCGCTAGTTTCTTCATGTTTAAAAAACACGTTTTTGTACGGAGACCCCCCTTATTTTTTCACTTTATCAAATTTTTTGTATTTATTGTAATAGCGGCAATAGAATAACATCATCTGTAAATATTTCAACTATCTAGTTATCGCGGTTCATGAATTACAGCCTGGTGACTGATGGACAGACAGACGGATGGACAGCGAAGTCTTAGTAATAGGTTCCCGTTTTTACCCTTTTCAGTTTCCTATGCTGTTTTGGGATTACCATGTGACTATAACCACAGCGCCTACTGGAGACGGCTCTGTGCTCTTTGCATACCCAAACGTTGGCACACCGCAAGCCGTACGTTCCGCCTGGTATAGTATCCTGTATAATATCTTGTATAATAAAGGTATCCGGACCCGAAGCATTCAGAGTACGGACCACGGAAATAGAACCCTTAATGGAACCTTCAAGGAACTTGGTTTGCTTACCGTACCATCCATATACATTTATGAAACTGCAGTGTTTGTGAAATCGAATCCCGGATACTTCAAAAAAGTTAGTAGAGATCGACGTTGTGACCATTTTCTTTTGGTTCCATGGAAGACTTATTTTTTTCATAGAAGTATTTTCTGCATGGCAACAAAAATATATAATAAAACTCCCAGAAACATCCGGAACTCGGAACACATTAACACTTTTAAAACTGATCTTTTGAAGTTCCTTTTTGTCAAAACGTACTATAGTGTAAATGATTTCTTGAATGATAAATTTGATAAATAACGACTATAATTTGACATTTATTTTTATTATTTTTCTTACCGTAACATACATATTTTCATTTCATTTTAATCCAAATTTTTTAACAAGTTTGACCAAATTATGATTAGTAAACTTAATGTTAATGCATTTTGTACTTAACTAAAATATTTGTATGCTATTTAGCAGAACAAACAGGCACTTATATTATTTGTAACACCATTATACCGTATGTTTCACAAATAAATAATTTTGTATTTGTATTTTATTTGTATTTGTATGAACGGTATCCGTATTTTTGTGGATTTAACACGGGAGACAGTTTTCCATGCTGTTTTGAGATCGTATAACCGCAGCGCCAACTATAGATGGAATGTGTTCTTTGCACACCGAAACGTTGGCACAACGCAAGCCGTACGTTCCGCCTTGTATTAACGTATCCGTACCCGGAGCATACAGAATCCGGATCACGGAAATAGAACCCTAAATAACATATAACAAGGCGAGACAAAAAGAAAGTTTTGTGGATCTAACACGGGAGGCAGTTTCCTATGCTGTTTTGCGATTATAACCACAGCGCCTACTGGAGACCGCTCTATGCTCTTTGCATACCTAAACGTTGGCACACCGCAAGCCGTACGTTCCACCTTGTATGAAGGTATCCGGACCCGGACTATTCAGAATTCGAACCACGGAAATATAACTCTAAATAACATATAACAAGGCAGACAAAGAGAAAATTTTGTGGATGTAACATGGCAGGCAGTTTCCTGTGCTGTTTTGCGATTGTCATATTGTGACATATAACCGCAGCGCCTACTAAATACGGCTCTGTGCTCTTTGCATACCCAAACGTTGGCACACCGCAAGCCGTACGTTCCGCCTTGTATGAACGTTATCCGGACCCGGAGTATTCAGAGTATTCCGTAGTCCGGCTACGGAAATAGATCAACTATGAACGGCTATCACCGTGATCGATTTTAGGAGTAGGTCCTCACTGTGAAGTATTTTCCTGCCATTATATTAGAGGTATGGGAAGAGATTCGTGCAGCATTGTAGCACATAGATATTAAAAGTTCAATTTTGTGTAGAATATTGTACAAAACAAATATTATTCAACTTTGTGTATAAAAAAAATATTCGACTTGGAGAACTTATTATTCGACTTCATGTGATGGACATAAAAAGTTGTAAGTCTTCCAAGTCGAATAATATTTTTTAATGCTTATGAGTTGCCTTATCTAACGACGCTTTTCTGGACTCTTCATTAATACCATCGAAGTAGCTGATCAAATTGTATGGAAAGCCAAAAAAAATTGGCGTACATTTCAAAAGTGGTAAAAAAGTTGTCATATTACATCAGAATAAAAACGTAGTGGTGTTTATGTTGTTTTTTTTATTACGCTTTTAGTAGCGTCACCTGTAAGTATGTACGTTTGTATGTTTGTTTGTAGCCGACTCCTTTGCACTCGATTTTG
Source organism: Coleophora flavipennella (assembly GCA_947284805.1). Taxonomy (NCBI): domain Eukaryota; kingdom Metazoa; phylum Arthropoda; class Insecta; order Lepidoptera; family Coleophoridae; genus Coleophora; species Coleophora flavipennella. The sequence continues at coordinate 6,815,617 of OX369253.1, forward strand.
ACTCACATTAAACGGACATATTTAATTCATACTTTGTATATTTAGAATCAGTGATAATACAATAATTTCATAAGTTTATCTCATTATCCTGACCTGATCTTAAAATTGAAATATAAATATAGTTTAAAAAAAACTAAAAAACACGCTTTTAAAGCACATCAAACTAAAAAGTGAAAAATAATTCTTATTATAAGCTGAAAATAATAATGAACGAAAAATCATAGTATTATTGTGCCATATTTTCGTATATCGAGCAACCTACGCTTTTTTCACAATAATACTAGTATATTTCGTTTATTATTGTTTTCAGCTTATATAAAGAATTATTTTTCACTATTTAGTTTGATGTGCTTTAAAAGCGTGTTTTTTGTTTTTTTTTTAACTATATTTTTTAATTGCATTTATTTAAGCCCACCCTGTATATCTATGGCAAATTTCAACTTTACAAGTTAAAGAGTGTCTAGGGAAAACGGCCGTGTTGGTACCGAACCCTGAAAGTTATACAAATAGAAGTATTTAAAAGGTTTTTACCCAACTGCGCCAGAAGGAGGCTTACGTTTTTGAAGGTTATGTATTGTTTTTTTATTTATTCATTTCTTTGGCACACATAACATCTTTTTTGGCCTCTGTTTAGGCTACAACCTGAACGGCATTATAGATTTTGAAGTGCGAGGTGTCGTTAGATTAATCTTGATACCGTGAGTGACATTTTTATCCGACTGGCCAAAAAAGAGGTTATTTAATTATTTGGCTCGCTATATAGCCTAAAACGGCTTGATGGATTTTGGAGTAGGACGTGTCGTTACATTCATCTTAATGAGTGACATAGGATACATTTTACCCGACTGTACAAAAAAGAGGTTCAGTTTTCAAGCAGTCGGGTTTGTAATTTTTAATTAATTCCTAAAGTTATTATAGGATCGGCTTTAGCTACAACTTATTCCCTTTAATAGGCCGTAAGCCCTTTCACCATGTTGTACAAATTATAAATACAGATAATATACATATATTATATAACAGACAAGTTAACTAGGTCAAAGAAATACGTTAAAATATAACGTCAACAGACCTACAACCACCACACCACATTTCCACATTTGCCCTGGGTGGGGATTGAGCACAAGACGCTCGGCCCACCGGGTCAGTAAATTGCTAAAACTTATTGAACTAACTCTATAAACGTACTTGTAGGTGGAGGACAAGATTGGGGTTGGCCATAAACGTCATATTTAATAGACCGCAGGATCGTTTAAATCGCTCTAATTTGATTTATTTCTGTGGCACGAACGTGCAGAGCTAAGATGGCAAATTCTATAGCTCGCTTTGAGTTTAGCAATTTTGCTAGACATACTAGTGACCAACTAAGTTGACCAACCCGCACTGGGCCCGCGTGGTCGACTAAGGCCTGATCGCCCTAGTTCAGGGTAGGCTCGAGCCCCTCGGTGGGGACGTATATGAGCTGATATGATGATGATGATACTAGTGAAAAAGTATATATGTTAGTACTAACATACAGTATGGACACTCCCTGCCGCTCCCTAGGTTGCCACCACACACACTCGTCACCCAGATTGATACAGATTGGTTACAGTTTGGTTGTTGAACGTATAGGATTTCGCCGCCATTTTGTTTGTTCAGTCATACGTTTTTTGAAATGTCATTTCTGGCCCGTTGTATGAAGTGTTCAGGGTGTACTTGTGATTTCTATTCGAGCAATGAGGAGATCCGCAGGAGAACCAAAGTAAATCGACATAGCTCACAAAATTACTAATCTGAAGAGGATTGTGAAGCTGTGACAAACAGCGTTAACGATTTTCACCTCTTGAATGTTAAGCGATTTGAATCAATTTTTGAAAGGTTGTCAGTCAGATCAAAAGAAAACTAAATATATTAGTACTAACATATAGTATGAAAACTCCCTGTCGCTCTCTAGATTCCGATCTCACCTCCTCCTCACCCAGATGGATATATATTGGTAATAGTTTGGTTCTCGAACGTATAGGATTTTGACGTGATTTTTTTTGCTCAGCCATTTATTTTTAGAAATATCATTTCACGACCGTTTGTATGCAATGTCCGGGGTGTGAGAAAAGCTAGGCTAATACGTTTCGTTTTTTAAATTACTGATTAGAAATAAACAGAAATTGGCCGTAATTTGTATTGTATGAAAACACGTGAACGACAATAAAATTAAACTTATTAACTTTATCGAAAAAACAAAAACGTATAAGCCTAGCTTTTGTTTTTAATGACAACCTTTCAAAAATCGGTTAACATTTTAGAGGTGAAAATTGTTAACGCCGTTTGTATGAAAAGTCGCAGCTTCACAATCCTCTTAGTGGCAGTAGACGGGGCATTTACATATACAGGTTGTAAAAAAAATTGTGTAGATCCCGTTATAAACTGGGGCTTCTACTCATCATACAGAACAACTTTTGTTCTACGACTTTGCTGAAATCGTAGAAAAAAATTACTCTTCATACAAATTGATCAGCTGATGCCCAATTTTGTGCGTTTTAATATGAAGGGGCCCAATTTTTTTTTGAGAATTGTTTATGGGTTCCTTGGGGAAAGATGATCAGTATGATGAGTAGAACCCCCAGTTAACCGGTCCTACACTTTTTTTTACATCCTGTATAGCTCAGAGAACAGATGGCCGTTAGGGTAGGATGGGTAGTAATGTTGTCAAAAAGTTTTATATTTTATCCACAATTGGTAAGCCCTTGGCATCATTTCACCTGATGTTAAGTGACGATGATGCCGAAGATGGGCGGGTTACCAAGATTCCCCAACGCAATGGGGAACTGTCTATCTTATCTTCAAGCACACATCAATGCTGTTAACATTGATGATTGGTGGCAAGACTTAGATGAGACGGTCGTAGCTTTGAAAGCGGCCTCAGAAAATGCCCTTCCACCAACAAAACCAAGTCTTACAATGTAAGACTCAGCCAGGAATCGAACCCGTGACCTCCTGATGTGCAGTTAATAGACTTAACCATAACGCCACAGAGACGATTAAAAGAAATGATGTAGCGCCGCGGGATGTGGGCAGCGTAGGTCTAGTCGTCGTGGAAATCCTTGGGAGAGGTTTTCGACTAGCAGTAGATATTTTTCGGCTGATATCAGGATGAACGAGAGTAAATGGATTATTTGGAGGTCACGCGTTCTATTCAGTTATATTTTTGGCGAGTACATCACCAATCTTCGATTCGCTGACGATATCGTGGTCATGGCTGATACTATAGACGATTTGGCACAAAGCTTGATGGCCTTAGTAGAGCCACTCAACAAGCAGGTCTTAGAATGAACATGGACAAGACGAAAATTATGTCAAACGTCCATGTCATACCTACTCCTCTGAGGTGGGAGGCTCTACACTCGAAGTTCTTAAAGAATATGTGTAACTGGGACAAACAGTCCAGTTCGGTAGGTACTTCGAGAAAGAGATCAATTGTCAAATCCAAAGGAGAGTGCTATGCTCGGAGTTTCTGTGCGTGATCGAATCAGAAAAGAGGAGATCCGTAGGAGAACCAAAATAACCGACATAGCTCTCTACATAGAATTGCTAAACTTAAGCGGCAGTGTTCGGGGCACATAGCTCGTAGAACAGATAGCCGTTGGTGTAGTAAAGTCATCGAGTGGTGACCGCGCACCGAAAAGCGTAGCGTACGTAAGCCTCTAACTCGGTGGACTGATGGTTTGTGAAGGTCGCGGGTCCCGCTGGATGCGGGCAGCGCGGAACCGGTCGTCATGGAAACCCTTGGGGGAGGCCTATGTCTAGCAGTGGACGTCCGTTGGCTGATATGATGATGATATTTTTTAGAGCTCCGTAATCAAACAAGGAACCCTCTGTTTGCCTATCCATCTGTCGTTATGTCACAACGGTTCCTAAACCACTTAACCTATCTTGACATTATGGTGTTTTTGGATTTTTTGGTTGTGTTTATATTTCCACGTGTCAAAGGATATAGGTAAATCCCGTTTTTTACCGGTACGACCTATTCTCAGACCTACCGAATATACACAGAAAATTTCATGGAAATCGGTCCACCCGTTTCCGAGAAGTATGGCTACTAACACTGTGACATGAGAATTTTATATATATAGAGAAGAGATATATATTTTACCATCGTGATAATTTTTTTTATCATCAGTACCTATCATTATCAGAAGAAGGGAAAAATAAAGGCTATGATTTAGGGAGGGAAATACTTTTTTCATACGTTTGCATAGTCGGATTTTAGTTTTTTTTTTACTTTTATATTTAATTAACATGAAACACAACTCAGACGACGGTGGCGCAATGGCAAAGGCCGCTACCTCCCGTCCGAGAAGAAGTGGTACGAATCCTGCCACGACCCATGTGTTTTCGAATTTAGATTTCATATGTACGTTTATCCGACGCCCTTACGGTGAAGGAAAACGTCGCGAGGAAACCTGCACACGCCTGCGAAGAAACTCGCAGGTTGTGTGTGAAGTCGACCAACCATTACTGGGACCGTGTGGTCGACTAATTCCCAATCACCCTAATTCAGGGTAGGCTCTAGCCCCTCCATGGGGACGTATACGAGCTGATATCATCACAACTCAGTTTGTCTGAATTTAACCAGCTTAAAGTTAAATTTAATATCCAAGCAACACTCCGAACTTAAGAAAACTTTGAAATGTTGAATCCTATTTCGTATCTGGCTTCCGTATTGAGTAAGTTGGTTTCAGAGAGTTTCAACTTGAATTGAGATATTGTATCTTGCACAGAGTATAATAAATTCTGTAGTACATATTACAAGCATTATTATTTATATTATTTTATATTAGCTTGCCGTGTTAGTCAGCTTTTATGGTTCCCTAACCAAAGGGTAAAAACTGAGACCTATTACAGACCCCTATTACTGAGACTTCACTCTCCGTCTGTCTGTCTGTCTGTCTGTCTGTTAGTCCGTCTGTCACCAGGCTGTATTTCATAAACCGTGATAGATAGACAGTTGAAATTTTTACGACGTATTTCTGTTGCCGCTATAACAACAAATACCAAAAAAACAGAATATAGTAAATATTATAGGGAGCTCTCATACAACAAACGTACTTTATCGGTTCCGTACAAAAAAAAAACAAAACGGAACCTTATAGGATCACTCGTGCGTCTGTCAGTCCGTCCGTCTGTCCAAGCTAATTTGCTTCGAATCTACTGGACCAAATCAAGTGAAATTTGGTAGGATAGTGTAATCCTATGACCCAAACACAGGTGTGCAAAGTAAATACATATTTTTTTTAAAACAAGGGTTATTTTCGGGGGACAAATTAGGAAATTAAAAAAAAAGTTTTGAAAACCTTATTGTGTTATATATCAAATGAAAGGGCTCGTTATCAGGATCTTAAATATATTTTGGTTTAAATTGTAAAGTAAATCGTTTTGATTTTATTCATGAAAGAAGACGAAAATTGGCCATTCCCCCCTGTTCTCCAAAACTACTAAGCCTAAAATTTTGAAAAAAATTCGAAATGTACTTCATGGCTTGTAGATTACAGGAAAACCTATAAGAATTATATCAATTGAAAAAAGTGGTAAACTCAATGTAATACGTTCACCTACGGAATAAAGTTCTAGTCATAATAGAAAATAGTCTATCGGTGTTCTATACAGGATTCATTTCGGAAAGTGTGTCCTGGAACTTCACGACCTCATTCCCCGTCTTCATTTCATCTTTGAACTATCAGGTGCGGAGGGCGATTCCACCCCTTTGTCGTTGATGTTCCACCTTTACGTACAAAACGTTTTGCTTCTTCGTTCATTATGCGAACGGGCAAGGAGTGCAATTCCCTGCCGACGTCTGAATTCCCGATTCGTATAATTCAGGCATCTTCAAAACGAGATTGAATAGGCACCTTTGGAGCTTGCGTGTTACATCCTCGGCTTCATCGGCACTTACCATCAGGTGAGGTGAAACCAAACGCACTAAAATTTTTATTTAAAAAAAGAAGTTCACTAAAACACCACTTGTTAGCGCTAGTAGTAGTTGGAGTACTGCTCTCACTTGTGGGATGGATCGGCTCGTTACCAGCTATATGCCTTGGATTCTATCGACCGACGTGCTAGGAGACTCATTGGCGACGAGGAACTTGTATCAAACAGGCTCCAAAGCCTGAGCATCTCCACAAAGTCGCCTGTTTATCGGTGTTCTACAGGATTCATTTCGGAGAGTGTGTCCTGGAGCTTCACGACCTCATTCCCCCTCTCCATTTCATCATCGGACGACCAGGTGCGGAGGGCGGTTCCACCCCTTTGCCTTCAATGTTTCTTGTTCGAGAGTCATTACGAATCGTCTCGCAAGCAGGTTTGACGACTTCCAGCTTCCTGAACAAGGTGGTTTCCAAAAAGGCTTTAGTACTGCGGCATATAATACAGAAGATCGAAGAGTACAACCAGCTACTATGCTTGGTGTTTGTGGACTATGAGAAAGTCTTTCATTCAGTCGAAACCTGGGCTGTGCTACAGTCTCTCCAGCGGTGCCAAATTGATCATCGATACATCGAGGTGTTGAGCGTCTGTATGAAAACGCCACCATGTCGGTTCGCCTCCAGGCCCAGAACTCGAAACCTATCCAGTTGCAGCGAGGGGTGAGACAGGGAGACGTTATATCTCCGAAACTGTTAACCGCCGCCCTGCAAGATGTTTTTAAGCTTCTGGACAGGGGTGGACTCGGCATCAATATCAACGGCGAGTACATAACCAACCTCCGATTCGCTGACGATATCGTGGTCAGGGCTGAGACTATGGAAGACCTAAGCACAATGCTCGATGGCCTCAGTAACATCTCTCAACAAGTGGGCCTTAAAATGAACACGAAAAAGACGAATATGATGTTAAATGTCCGTGTCGCACCCACCCCTCTAAAGGTTGGAGACTCTACACTGGAAGTTGTTGACGAATATGTATACCTGGGACAAACAGTCCAGCTAGGTAGGTCCAACTTCAAGAAAGAGATCAATCGACGAATCCAACTCGGCTGGGCAGCGTTTGGGAAGTTTCGAAATATCTTCACGTGCCAAATATCGCAGTGTCTTAAGACCAAGGTCTTCGACCAGTGTGTGTTACCAGTGATGACATACGGAACTGAGACATGGTCGCTTACTATGGGCCTCATCAGAAGGCTCAAGGTCACCGAAAGGGCAATGGAGCGTGCTATGCTCGGAGTTTCTCTACGTGATCAATTCAGAAACGAGGAGATCCGTAGGAGTACCAAAGTAACCGACATAGCTCTCAGAATTGCTAAACTTAAGAGGCAGTGGGTGGGGCACATTGCTCGTAGAACAGATGGCCGATGGGGTAGTAAAGTTCTTGAGTGGCGACCGCGCACCGGAAAACGTAACGTTGGTAGGCCTACCACGCGGTGGACCAAAAACCTGGTGAAGATCGCGGGAAGCCGATGGATGCGGGCAGCTCAGGACCGGTCGTCGTGGAAATCCTTGGGGGAGGCCTTTGTCCACAGTGGACGATTTTCGGTTGATATGATGATGATGATGTTCCACCTTTACACACGAAGCGTCTTGCTTCTTCGTTCATCATGCGAACGGCCAAGGGGTGGAATTCCCTTCCGGCGTCTGTATTCCCCGATTCGTAAAATTTAGGAATCGAGACGAGAGTGAATAGTCACTTTTTGAGCTTGCGTGAGACATCCCCGGCTGCATCGGAACTTACCATCAGGTGAGGTGCAGCCAAACACATTCAAATTTTTAATAATAAAAAAAAATAACTCGCATCTTACTGTGAGGATTTCAAATGTGATATTTTGTAGTTATTTGTATTGTACGGAACCTCTCCACGCGAGTTCAACTAGCACTTGGCCGGTTTTTTTTATAGTTACCATAGGCTCATCCATTTTTAAGATGTAGCAATTTTAATTTTGTATGGTAAAACTTTGGGAATACCCGGACCACTCATACAACGGGCGAAAAATGACATTTCTTAATACAAATGGTAAAACTAACGTAATCACGGCGTATAATCCTTTATGTTCGAAAACCAAACCCAATGGCCATATTGTCCATACTGTATGTTAGTACTAATATACTACTCTGTGTAAAAAGTACCGGGAATTCATAAATTATAGAACGCGCGGTAAACATACAGACCAAATTTTTTTTATCAGTTGGTAGCACTGTACCGAGTTACTGCGCGAACTTTGAGCGCTATATGTCACTCAGTGTAATGACAGCTGCCGTTTTTGTATGTCATTGTTTTAAGTGTTCTTCCACATTTTCTTTCCACAAAAATTAAATCATCCATTTTCCTGACTTAAGTATGCTCAATCAATTAATTTCCTTCAATGGCTTTTCTTTTCAGAAAAACGTGCAAATGATTTGCAATTCATATGACAAACATAAACAGTCATTTTCATTTGTTTCTCATCTGTCACGTTGCAATAAAATAGATAAGAAGTTCCTATGTCAATGACTAATTATAAATATTACATACAACCAAAGAGAATCTATCCCAGGAAATGTTGCATAAACTTGTATGCATTATGCTTAGTCCTACAAAACTGAAGTGATTGAATGCTCTATGTGGATTGTACCCGCATCAATTGTGATACAATCTAGTTTATGGTTTTATGTTTGTTTATTACTTAGGTACATTATGTGCATAGTACTACAAAAGTAAATTAATGAATTAGTACCATGAGTCGGAAATCACTTAGTGGGACGAGAAATAAGCCTCCCTCGTGGTCAAATTAGTGGGACCACGAGAAAACAGCGGAAATTTCCTGTGCCGAATCACTAAAAATGTTGCAGAAGACTTACGGTGATTCGTGTATCTCAAAAACACGGGCATATGAATGGTATAAAGTATTTAAAGAAGGCCGACAAGTAGTATTTGATTTTCCTCGTTTTCGTCGACCCCTTACCGCTGCGAATGACGAAAACATCAATCTACTCAAGAGTTTGGTACTTGAAAATCGTCGTACGAGTCTTAGAGAGTTAGCTCTAGAGGTAAACGTATCTTTTAAATCCGTTCTTAATATTCTGACCGACATTTTGGGCATGAAACGCGTCGCCGCCCGATTAGTTCCAAAAGAGCTCCACTTTATCCAAAAAGAGCATCGAAAGCAGGTTGCTTAAGACATGATTTCCCGAGCTTCTACAGACTACACCTTCATGAACCGCCTAATAACTGGCGACGAGGCATGGGTTTATGAGTACAATGTGCAAACAAGTCAACAGTATTCAGAATGGCACCTCGAAAACGAGTAGAAACCCAAAAAACCGCGTCAAAGCCCCTCGAAAATCAAAGTTATGCTGATAGTTTTCTTCGATTGTCGCGGTGTAGTGCACTACGAATTTCTTCCAGAGGGACAAACGGTGAATAAAGAATACTATTTAGGCGTCATGAGGCGTTTGCGAGAGAATATCCGCCGAAAACGGCCAGATTTATGGAACGACTATTTATGGATTTTACACCATGATAATGCACGATCGCACAAAGCCATTACCAAGCACCGTACTCTCCTGATATGGCTCCGTCTGACTTTTTCCTGTTCCCTAGGCTAAAATAACCACTTCGAGGAAGGCGTTTCGAGTCAATTGAATCTCTAAAAGATAATTCGCTGAAGGAGTTCGAAGACCAAACCTCAATCAGCTTACAAAAAATGTATGGAGGATTGGGTCAAGCTGTGGCGTAGCTGTATTGCAAGCGAAGGGGCCTACTTTGGAGGCGACAAAATAAATTTTGACGAAAAAATTACTTTTTTGGTTTTATTGAACAATTCCCGGTAGTTTTTACAAAGAATTATATAATATTTTTTGATAACGATATTGGTAACGGCAATAGGTAGACTCTTGAAATATTCACAGAATATTGAGTTGTATTATTCACTTTAAAAATAAGGTATTAAATTAAAATAACAAATATTTAAGGGGGGCTCCCATACAACAAACGTGATTTTTATAGATAATGGTATGGAACCCTTCGTACGCGAGTCCGACTCGCACTTGGCCGGTTTTTTTTACTCCCATTTGGTAATTTGCTTAATACATAATACTTAAATGCCCTCAGTGCGCGAGGAGTTTCGCTGCGAAGATTGGCTACATAAACCATCTTCGAGCGCAAGCGCGGCAAACCGACTAGGAGTCGAAGTGGTCGCCATGACCGAAATCGGTCGGATTGATCATCATCATCATCAATACATAACCTCAAATCATATCACATAGTATTCATTCCTGTAAGTCGTCTAACAATGATCATTTCAAAACTGGACAACTGTACTACAATGAAACTTTTTAAATATTTTTTATAGCTTGAGCTTCAAAAAATCCATATATGGTTATGATATGACAAAATTATTGTATTTTGTGCAAGATGCCAATTTAAATAATTGAAAACGCTAAACACCGACTTCCATCGCAGCAACTTCGTACAATTTTCTATTATTATTTTTGCTTTTTCTAAATTTTCTAATAAAGTACTACACCTATTTTGATAAAATTTATATGGGACCACACAGGGCGCACTAAATTACAAATAAAAAAAAATCATCAATATTGGTTCACACAGTCAAAAGTTCTGAGGTAACACACATAAACAATATTCATTTGAATTGAGAACCTCCTCCTTTTTGGAAGTCGGTTGAAAAGCGCGTACCTGCGCCATGGCTAAACATCGCGTGTGATTAGGCTGTGTGGATATAAATTTTTGGCAGTTTAAAATTTCCTTTTATTTATTTCATGGTCGTAGAAATAGTATTGTATGCCACTGCACGCAATTAGTCAATGTAACGCTCGTGCTGTCTATTGTGCCACTCAGCTTCGCTTCGTGGCACAAACTAGCACTCATGTTACAATGGCTTTCATTAATTGGCAATGGCATAAGTAACTATAATTTGTTAGCTAGTTTGGGAAAAATCTTGGAAACTAAATTAGAACTTCTTCCTGGTTTCCGATTGAGCTGAAATTTTGCATACACGTCAAGTTTGGAGAAAAATATTAACTAAGGTAGTCACTCTAAATCTAATATGGCGGACTCCTAAAGATAGCGGATTAATATTTTTTTTATGCACCCCAATGATATGGGTATTATACGATAAAGATTGCTAAGAAGAATAGGAAATAATTAAAATTGTTTTCTAACTAAAGCTTGTAGTTGGATTGGAACTCCTTGCCTGCGTCAGTGTTTCCCGATTCCTATAGTTTCGAGATCTTCAAGGCAATTTAAGCTCCGAAGTTGTTCAAGCCGCCTAAAAGTCATCTGACACGGCTTAACAACCGGCACCAACGTGCCTTAAGAAGCACGTAAATAGTCGAGAAAAATGCAATCGAACATCTAGGTATTGAACGTGTTTCAGGCCAGTTAAACTGCGTGATCAACAAGCTAGTTATAACTATATCTCTTTATATATATATATATAACTCTACTGTACGTGTGTATGTCATAAACGGCTGTTTTTTTGTATGTGTTTGGGCCTTGGATGGTTAAGATTCACAAATCAGCCCGGCGGACGGCGCTGCAGTCGGTATATAGATTTACTAGTGGGTGCTCGTGGTTTCCCAAAAATTTCCCGAAATCCTTCCTTAGCGGATGCCTACGTCATAACATCTACCTGCATGCCAAATTTCAGCACGATCCGTTCAGTGGTTTGGGCTGTGCGTTCATAGATAACTATGTCAGTCAGTCACATATATATATATATATATATGTTGGAGCGTCATTGAAAATACGACCAATACCAGCTCGAGATAAGTTTACATAGTTACACTTTGTTTGGATCAAACGTCAGGTATTAGTACCTGGGTGAAACCGGTGGTGGCGTGACGATCGCTTGTACTCGTGAGACGATCGTTTGTGGTAGCAAAGATGACGTATTAACGAAAGGCTGTTTGTAATGTGATCGACACTGAGTTGAGAATTTATTAGATCTGTGGAGAAGCTATATTAGCTGGACGTCAGTCTCGGAGCGGACACTTTTTAACGGAGCGTCGAGCAGAACACAAGTAGTGGTGATCTGTGAGCAAAACGGACGTGTCATGCCATCGCTGTGATCACCGCGTTTGCATCCATTGTTATCCAAGGCATCCTGTACAATTTCGATTACCAAATGATCAAGACTATTGAAGAAGGACCTCTGTGATATAGCTGCATTGTTATTTCGACGCCCAATACCGAAATAGTTAAGGACGTGAACCACAAGGCCATCCCTAACCTAACCAGCCACCCCCTTCGACATCAGAAGTTTGTATTCATTCCTGTATTATTATATCAGCTCATATACGTCCCCACCGAGGGGCTCGAGCCTACCCTGAATCAGGGCGATTAGGCCTTAGTCGACCACGCGGGCCCAGTGCGGGTTGGTCGACTTCACACACAACCTTCGAGTTTCTTCGCAGGTGTGTATGCAGGTTTCCTCACGATGTTTTCCTTCACCGTAAGAGCGTCGGATGAACGTACATATGAAATCGAAATTCGAAAACACATTGGTACGTGGCAGGATTCGAACCATGACCTCTCGGACTGGAAGCAGCGGCCCTAGCCATTACACCACCGACGCTCAAAAATATTATACCATTATTATACTGACAGTTCCTCGGTGTGTGTATGAAATCATTTACTTAACTATTGTTCATTTAAAACAGTTTCATTAGACATGTCTAAGGCCGTGTGTCTAAGCCCCCCATTGTTTCAGTATTAACTCGACCCGTTCTTGTTGTTGGCGTGATTCAGAGAGGTCTCGGTTTCCAGGGATGGAGTCAGGACTGATATAAATCGAAAAATAAATGAATAGTTCTAATTATGTATTTTTAATCTTCGTATACTTTTGACCAAGATATTACATAGTATGTCGGTGGCGTAAAGGCTAGGGCCGCTTCCTCCTGTGGTGGTTCGAATCCTGCCACGTACCAATGTGTTTTCAAATTTCAATTTCGTTTATCCGACAGTTTTGTGTTAAAGGAAAACATCGTGAGGAAACCTGCACACGCCTGCGGAAAAACACGCAGGTTGTGTGTGAAGTCGACCAATCCGCACTGGGCCGCTTTTTTACTTTTATTTTTAGGGTTCCGTAGCCAAAGGGTAAAAACGGGAATCTATTACTAAGACTTCGCTGTCCGTCATTTTGTCTGTCTGTCCGTCTGTCACCAGGCTGTATTTTATGAACTGTGATAGCTAGACAGTTAGAATATTTTTTTATTTTTTATTTATTTTTTTTTATAAGGGGTGGTTTCCATACAAAATAACGTATTTTTTTAAATATGAAGAAACTATCCCTTTGTACTATGGCCATCTAGTATGATGGTACGGAACCCTTTGTGCGCGTTTCTGACTCGCTCTTATCGGTTTTTTAAATGTGGGTAGGTATGTCATATTACTCGTCTATCTGGCCGGCCGTCTTGCTTGACTTATCCGCGTTTCTAGTGCTCGCAACTTTACAGATTGGTGTTTATTAAAATAAAATAATAAATTCAAATGTGATAATGTCGAAAAGAATAAAAATAGAGATGATCTGACGTATTTAAAAGATAAAATAAAAAATTGGACAAAAAATTTATAGTCCACGTAAAAAACGAGCGCGTGAAATGCGCGTTTCGTCATTTGGATAAAGATAGCCAGATCCCCATTGCGTTGGGGGATCTTGTTAAGCCCGCTTCACCATCAGGTGAGATGATACCAAGGGCTTACCAAATGTGAATAAATAAAATCTAGTTGTTCGTCACGGAGCCTCCCCCTTGCCGCCAGCAGACCGGATGATCGGAATCCCAAGATGAGTTTTTTTTTTACTAAGTTTGTGAGTACTTAGTTAATTGAGTAAAGTTGAGAAGTATCTGCTCAAAAGGTCCTATTTCCCTGTAAAAAGAAATGATTTTTTATTGAATTTCCTGAAACTGTAACTTAAATCCCATCTATATTTGATAAAAATCTGATCAAAAAGTGCTTATATCCAATTGTAAAAAAATCTTAAAGTTTGTTGTTTCAAAATCTTAAAGGTCTTATTTCTCATACAAATTATGTTTTAACAAACAATTTATTGTTTCCTGTAAAATTTGTTTATCATGGAAATAGGACCTTTTAAAAATACACTCCTCAGTTAATATTTAGTGGGCAGTGGGAAAGATTTTTAGTGGGCAGTTCTAGGGGCGGCTTCTTAACTGTACCCGATATTACTAGAGAAATAGTTAATCTAACCGTCTCTGTGGCGTAATAGTTACTCCATTCGCTTCACACCAGCAGGTCGCGGGTTAATTTCCCGACGGGGTCAACTTTGTAAGACACGGTTTGATTGGTGGTAGGGTATTTTCATAGCCCGCCTGTCCAACCACCACCATGTTATCTAAGTCTTGCCGCCAAACATCAGTGTTAACAGCATTGATGTGTTCCGACTTCAAAATAAGATAGCCAGATCCCCATTGCGTTGGGGAATCTTGGTAAGCCCGTTTCCGTCTCCGTCATAATCGCCAAGGGCTTACCAATTGGGGGAAAATTTAATAATCAAGACTATGTATTCGTAAGCTCTTTGGACGAAATTTTCGTATAAATATGATTAAATTTCACGTACAGGTAAGTCTGTTATAATAAGAGATAACTCTGTTAGCGGAGAACTCGTGGAGACCGAATTAATGTAGCACAAATTAAGTTAATGTTACCTAAGAGTTCATATACAGGGTGTAACAAAATTGCTGTAGAACCAGTTAGGATGACCAAAACTGGGAGATCTACTGAACAACTTTCCCCAAGGAACCCATATTCAGTTCTCAAAAAAAAAATTTGGACTCTCCATACTAAAATGCATAAAACTGGTCGATCAGCTGATCGTTTTGTATGAAGAGTTAAAATTATTTTTTTTCAATGTCATCAAACTCATAGAACAAAAGTTGTTCAGTATGATGAGTAGAAGTCTCAGTTAACGGGACCTACACCAATTTTGTTACACCCTGTAAAACTCCATCTAGTTTTCAGATTGTGTTGCTTTTATTTAATACAAGCTTTTGCCCGTGGCTTCGCTCGCGTGGACATTGCTTTAGTGACTGTTTTTGAAGGTAAGTGGTGCGCGAGCCGCAAGCGGGTGGCGAGCGTAGGCAGGAGCACTAACATACAATCATTTGTAAATTTTTCATCAAGCCCGATATTAACATACATTCTTTTCGTAGCTACAAAGCTAGCGTGTTTTTTTTAAAGTGAAAACTTTTTTAGTCGCGTTGGGCATTTTTGAGTTGGGAAAAATTTAATAAACTTGCTACACCGTCATTGACACGTTACCAGGAGCACTCGCAGGATCAAAACTTATAAAACTGTAAAAAGTTTTCACTTCTGTCGGCACTCCCGGAGTGGTTAGTTTTTTTTATTGCTGTTTTATGAATGTCAGAGCAAAGTATATATGTCGGAGCGCAAGGACGTGGCGCCATCTATGCATGCGTCGAAGCACCGTGTGTTTTATCTTGAAACGTCAAGCTGTTAGCTAGGGTAGTAATAATAGTCATCTTTGGGTCTGTGCGAGACCGGAACCCGGAATTTGGTAGTGTTGGTACTTGTTTGTTAGCCAATCAGAATCGTTGTGATTATCGAACCATTAAAGACAATGCAGCCTACCTACAGAGTCTACGACAGAGGCGCCAATTATTTTACGAGCACTTTTGATCGAGTAGCTGAACTGTCAACTTGGGAAGCCAGCCCCGTGCTGAACTCATCGCAGTCTATAAAATAATCGTTTTTCATCCGAATCATCGTGAAGCCTCGTGTTGCCAACGTGTGTGATTATTGATTGTACACTCCAAAACTTCTCAAAGACGACTTTATTTCTTAGATACGGCCAAAATCCTTCTGATGATCCGAAATATATATTAGTACTAACATACAGTATGGACACTCCCTGCCGCTCTCTAGATTGTGACCTCAACAAGACTGATAAAGATTGGTTACAGTTAGGTTGTCGAACGTATGGGATCTCGCCGTGATTTTGTTTGCTCCGTCATTTGTTCTTAGAAATGTCATTTCACGACCGTTTGTATGCATTTTCCGGGGTGCGGTCAGAGGGTGAAGGATACGCAAGGAAATGTTCACAGCGCGACTGAAAAATTAATTGTGAATTGCGTGATTAGGTTGATCGCGCAGGTTTATTTATTTATTTATTTATTTTATTAACTGTCCTAAAGCACGGTCATTACCTAGATGGGTTTGATTTTTAGTGGCATTTTTCTCGACCGTTTCCGTGTTTCGCAAGGCATCATAAGTTAAATAATTTAAAAGTTAAATTTGCTGCCACCTGTACCAGTTTCAATCCCTAACTAAAGGTTGCTTAGTAGAAATCAGTTAAAGCGATAAGGCCACCTTTGCACTTTTTGGATATTACGAATTATAAGTCCCATATTGTTTTTGGGGGGGCAATAAAGTATATTTACTTACTTTAGTTACTTACTTAAGCCGTTGGTGCTAGTAGATATAACTAAAGGACCGCCGTTAAGCCGTTTCAGAGGCCAAACGGCTTGAAAAGCTTCTGACAGTGCGGTGCGGCACTAGTCCTACATCCTCCACCAACTTGGAATGCGCTCCTTGTGAGAAGTATGGCCTAATCATCCTGAGCTTGGGACGAGACCCGTTTCCCAACAGTGGGGACGTTATTGGTTGTTTCATCGTATCCACTGCTGGACATAGGCCTCCACGACGACCGGTCCTGCGCTGCCCGCATCCAGCGGCTTCCCGCGTCCTATACCTTTGTTTACGACTGTACAAAAAATTTAATTCTATGGTCACGTAATTTAGGAAAAAGCCTTAGTGCGTCTCTGTGCGAAGTAGAGCCCATTGTAAAGTTTCGCACCGCAGCAGAGCCGGGGCCCACCCGGGCTTCATTTATCACCCATTGGGCCCGTTCAGTTAAGGAATAAATCCTCCATTACCAGTAAGAGGTTCGACCCCAGTACTGACGATTTGTGAGACAACCCTTAACTTAACTGCATATATCTACCTACAGGGTGTAACAAAATTGGTGTAGGTCCCGTTAATTGGGGGTTCTACTCGTCATACTAAACAACTTTCTCCAAGAAACCTATAGTCAATTTTTTTTAAAAAATTGGACCCTCCATACTAAAATGCACAAAATCGGTCGATCAGCTGATCGATTTGTATGAAGGGTAAAAAAAATTATTTACATTTTCAGCAAAGTCGTAGAACAAAAGTTGTTCAGTATGATGAGTAGAAGCCCCAGTTAACGGGAGCTACACCTATTTTGTTACATTCTGTATATGAGCTTAATAATTTAGAGCGTTCTTCATTCATTATGCGAACGGCCAAGGAGTGGAATTCCCTGGCCGTCGCCTGTATTCCCCGATTCGTATAATTTAGTAATATTCAAGACGAGAGTGAATAGGCACTATTTGGGCTTGCGTGTTACATCTTCGGCTGCATCGGCACTTACCACCAGATGGGGGGTAACTAAACGCACTTAAAACTTTTAATAAAAAAATAGCGTAATGGCTAGGGCCGCTACCTACTGTCCGGGAGGTCGTGGGTTGAGCCCTGCCACGTACCAATGTGTTTTCGAATTTCGATTCCATATATGTACATTTATCCGACGCTTAAGAGCGTGAAGGAAAACATCGTCAGGAAACCTGCACACGCTTTCGAAGAAACTCGAAACTTGTGTGTGAAGTCGACCAACCCACACTGGGCCCGCGTGGTTGACTAAGGCCCGATCGCCCTAATTCAGGGTAGGCTCGAGCCCCTCGATGGGGACGTATATGAGCTTATATGATGACACTCTTCTTGATAGTCATAAAATAATAATAACATTATTTCATTTGTGAAAAATCAAGATATAAACAATCATTAGTATTATGGTCGACTAAGGCCCGATCGCCCTAATTCAGGGTAGGCTCGAGTCCTCGGTGGGGACTTATATGAGCTGATATGATGATGATGATGATCTACTAGCTTCACATGCGTAGATATTGTTTTTATGACTAATCGAGGGTGCATGGTGCGCAAGCCGCAAGCGGCATGCAAGCGTGTAATAAAAGTTACCCTATGTGTTAATCCATACACCTACTAAATTTGATTCAAATCGTTCAGCCGTTAAGGTGATTAATTACCTAATTAGGTACAGTCAAGTTCATTAATATACTGGCAGAGCCAACGGTTCAAAACATTGTAAAGGTCGAAATTACTATAAAGTTCGAAACAAACGTATGTAGATATCAATAAAATGTTATCATGTAAACGGTTCATTAATTGTTTGTATAGAACTTTATATTCATTTCGAGGATTACAATGTTTTGAACCATTGGCTCTGCTAATATATTTTCAATACAGTTGCTCGAAAAGTAGTCCTTTATATGCAAGTCTAGTGTGCGCAAAATCGAACAAGACATTTCTAGCAAAAAAAATAAAAATAACCAAAGATACAGAATCTTCTTTAAGACTTTTGAAAGGAGAATTTTAAAAGAGATAGGTAGTTCCTCCAAGGTTAGTACATAACGCAAGCTGTTTAGATTCTCTTTGGGTTATATCTTTGTGAAGAAAAGAGAAAAAATATGAATAAAGTGGAACCGGTACACCAAGGAATAGGTCATCTTTACAAAAGAGGTTAAGTATCCCAAGCCGTATTGTAGTCTATTTATGATAATAAAAAAACTTACGCATGCGTACGTGTGCTAGGTAAAATATGGCGCAATTTTCGTAAAACTGAATTGAGATGTTTTAGTTGTGAAAACTAATAAAATTAAGAATAGTATATTATATGTAATAAAAAATATACTTATGTGTATGTATAAGAAAAAACAAAGTGAGATTACTCCACGGACATTTAAAATAAGCCACACGTCGCGTAAAATGAACTTGGTTGCTGAAGCCTTGATAGGTATCTACCTATGTATTTTGTTTTTCTGGCACGGTCGTTTTTTTATTTTATCTATTTTCTCACAACTGTATTGAAAAACTTCGTATGATACGTGGGCGTAAAAGGAAATGCTCGGCTCGGGCTCACAAATGTCACTCGTTTGTTATTGACCTTTTTACAACCCTTGTATCATAAATAACTAAACTAAAACTAAAATTAATACTCACATAAGTTTTTTTTATTCACAACGGCTACTGCCCGCCACTTCTTCCGCGTGGAGGTTTTGAATTTTCCCACGGGAACTCTTGAATGTTCCGGGATAAAAGTATCATATATGTTAACCAGGGCTATAAGGAACCACCATACAGAATTTCATCTAAATAGGCCTGGTAGTTTTTGCGTGATGCGCGAACATACAGACAGACACACAGACAAAAATTCCAAAAGTTGTTGTTTTTGGTTCTATAACGTTAATAATGTCCACTACAGGTAATATTTTCCAAAAATATTTCATGTGCAGGTCCCGTTTCAGTTTCATTATATATTGTATAGATTCGAAGAACCTGGACCATAGAAAATTACATCAAAATCGGCTTGGTAGTTTTTTTGTGATGCGCGAATATACAGACAGACAGACAGACAAAAGTTGTTGTTTTGGCCTCTACATCGTTAGTAATGTCCACCACAGTTATTATTTTTCAAAAATATTTCATATATAGTACAGGTACGGCCCCGTTACAGTTTTATTATATTTATGTAAGACTAGCTGTGCCCGCGACTTCATCCACGTGGAGGTTTTGACTTTTCACATAAGAAATCTTGAATTTTTCGGGATAAAAAGTATCCTGTATATTAACCCGGGCTATAAGGAATGACTATACACAATTTCATCAAAATTGGCCTGGTATTTTTTGCGTAATGCGCGCACATACAGAAAAACAGACAGACAAACCGACTGACGAAAATTCCTAAAGTTGTTGTTTTGGCCTCTATATCGTTATAAATGTCCACCAAAGTTATTATTTTCCAAAATATTTCATGTACAGACACGGCCCTGTTACAGTTTTATTATAAGTATATTTATGTATATAGATAATCCTGTATATGTATAACGTAAGCCCGGCAAGATGGTTAGGTATGAATTAGGCCAGCGAACAGTTTAAATTACATCAGTTTGAAACTATTAGGCGTATCGTCCGTTCCGACCATTGTAAAACAAGATTTCACCCACATAGTGCCCTGGAGCTTCACGACCTCATTCCCCCCTCTCCATTTCATCATCGGAGCGACCAGGCGCGGAGGGCGATTCCGCCCCTTTGTCGTTAATGTTCCACCTTTACGCACGAAGCGTTTTGCTTCTTCGGTCATTATGCGAACGGCGAAGGAGTGGAATTCCCTGCCGGCGTCTGGTTTCCCCGATTCGTATAATTTAGGAATCTTCAAGACGAAAGTGAATAGGAACTATTTGAGCTTGCGTGTTAAATCCTCGGCTACATCGGCACTTACCATGAGGTGCAGCCAAACGCACTTAAATTTTTAATAAAAAAAACAGTTCTAAAGGGCTTATTGCGCTTAACGCCATTTATTTGATACTGAAAAATATATAAAAATTATTTTTGTAATTTTCATCAAATAGGGGCTATTAAAATGGTCAGTTAATAAATATCGTGGTAACTATTTTATGGGTTGCTATAGAAGAATTGTACCTAATTAGGTTTTAAGTGGGTAGGTATATAAAGAGACCATATTGATTTTTTTACGTTGCTTGCAAATCAGCCTTCTTTGGCATATTTTGACCAATATAACAGCTATGGACCGGCCTATGCGAACAGCAGTTTTATTGCCTACAGAACCCTAGTCGATCAGTATTCCCCATATGGGTTGAAGGTCGAAATTAGTGAAATTTATTATCTCATTCGTGCTACGTCTCTATGTGTCTGTCATTGTTTATACTAGAATGAGACTCGGTAGACTATAGTTGTGTGAGTGTGTGTTTGCGTGTAGTTTTATCTATCTTATTTTTAGGGTACCGTACCCAAAGGGTAAAAACGGGACCCTACTACTAAGACTCCGCTGTCCGTCTATCACCAGGCTGTATTTCATGAACCGTGATAGCTATACAGTTGTAATTTTCACAGACGATGTATTTCTGTTGCCGCTATAACAAAAAATACTAAAAATTTAAAAAGTTAATAAAATAAGGGGGACTCCATACACAAAAACGTGTTTATTTTTTAATGTGAAGAAACTAGAGCTATTTTATTATTCAATTAAATATAATTTCAGATGGACTTTGGCTAATACATTTTCTTGTTTGGAAAGGTCTTTTTGACACCTCAGAGTTCAAATGAATGTCTTATACAGGCTGTGAAAAAACTGCTTTCAGAAAAATAATCTTCAAACGATTATTTTCTATAAATACCAGGACCGTTTAAAAGTAATATGAAAAATATTTTTAAGAATTATACGTATATTGCATAGTAGGCGTTCTTAATAGTTTGGCTTGATGTTTATTTTTTGTTATATCTTCGCAGATTGTGAACCGATTTTCATGATTGGTTTTCACTTGATTAAACATTCTCCCGAATCGATGTCAAAAATTTTTTTTTTGAAAATAATGTAAAATTCGGTGGACAGACGGTCGGATAGCAGTTTCAGAGACTACAATTTGACGGATTATAAAGCACTCCTTGTCAAAAGAGTTCCGGACTGTAAGAGGTTTAGTTGCAACACTCTATCATCATCATTATATCAGCTAATATACGTCCCCACCGAGGGGCACGAGCCTACTCTGAATTAGGGCAATCGGGCCTTAGTCGACCACGCGGGCCCAGTGCGCGTTGGTCGACTTCACACATAACCTTCGAGTTTCTCGCAGGTGTGTGCAGGTTTTCTCACGATGTTTTTCTTCACCGTTAAAGCAATCGGTGAGTATATGTACGGAAGTTTTGAAAAACTCATCGGAACATTGGCTGTCCAGATTTAAACCCGGCACCTTAGGAGGACCAAGTAGTTACCGGTGGAGCCAGCGACGCAACACTCTATAATCCGACAAATTTCATAATCCGACAAAGCCTGGCAAAAATAGTAGAAGTGAAACTTCAACGGACAAGTGGTTTTTTTATCAAAATAAATTTAAAAAATACTTAAAAAAATTACATCAGAAATAAATTTCAAAAAACATTAAAAAAAAGTTCTTTAAAAAAAAATGTAAGTATATATATTTCCAAAAAAAATTGAAAAAAAAAAAAAAAATCCCTCCGCTATTGCAGCCTCTCACCACGCGATATATCGTCTACCTCCTCCACGCGGCCGTAACGCTTTTTCGTGACAAAAAAAACCTAATCCCCCCCCATCCCCGTCTATATAGAAGTTTCACTTCAAAAAATTCTGATAACCGCGGGTAGAATGTATGTAAACGCAAGGGGTTGAGTGCTCAATGGCAGAACGCGGTATGAATGGCAGGTCTGGGAATAGACGTCAGTGCGTCTTATAACATTCTGAAACTCTGTCAGACTATGGATCAGCAGCTCAATTGAACTAAGAGCTAGCAGAAAGATTGATGAACTCAACACATTTAAATTTTAATTGGTTTTCTCGACCCAATCTGTCAATGTCGGATTGGTTTCAAAATGAACTAGTATATTAGGTGTACGGTTTGGAATTGAATTACAAAAAGGGACTTTTTAATACGATTATCCAAGAAGTTCTTCAGTCCACCGCGTGGGAGGCGTACCTACGCTACGTTTTCCGGTGCGTGGTCGCCACTCGAGAACGACAACGACCTGGTGAAGATCGTGTGAGGCCGGTGGATGCGGGCAGCGCAGGATCAGTCGTCGTGGAAATCCTTGGGGGAGGCCTTTGTCCAGCAGTGGACGATTTTCAGCTGATATGATGATCCAAGAAGTAGAGTAATATTTTTCGTGTGTATGTATGTTACGAAGTTCTTTTTTGTTAACTTTCGATCTGTTTTGTATTATTTTCTTTTTAATTTGTTTTTGTTATGATGTTTTTTACACGAAAGATTATATATATCTCGAAGGAAGTGAGTGGTTAGGTTATGGTTGGCCTCGTGGTTCACGTCCTTAACTATTTCGGTATTGGGCGTCGAAATAACAATGCAGCTATATCACAGAGGTCCTTCTTCAATAGTCTTGATCATTTGGTAATCGAAATTGTACAGGATGCCTTGGATAACAATGGATGCAAACGCGGTGATCACAGCGATGGCGTGACACGTCCATTTTGCTCACAGATCACCACTACTTGTGTTCTGCTCGACGCTCCGTCAAAAAGTGTCTGCCCCGAGACTGACGTCCAGCTAATGTGGCTTCTCCACAGATCTAATAAATTCTCAACTCAGTGTGGCAGCACAAACAGCCTTCCGTTAATACATCATCTTTGCTACCACAAACGATCGTCTCACGAGTACAAGCGATCGTCACGCCACCACCGGTTTCACCCAGGTACTAATACCTGACGTTTGATCCAAACAAAGGGTAACTATGTAAACTTATCTCGAGCTGGTATTGGTCGCGTTTTCAATGACACTCCGACACGGCCATCCTGCGAGTCACACGTCCTCGGGTGACTAACCTGAAAAAGAAAAGGGTGGCCAGTAGATTCCATTTCGTTCGGCCAATCCTGACCTTCATTAGGAAGGTCCACAACTCAAGGAATAAAAGCAACGCTAATAATGTGAAGCTTTAATTCAAGACTACAATCATGGTGACAACACATTTTAACAGCCTCAAAAAACCAAAATAATTTCACTCTCGTAAACTAAATAAACCTCAGCATTAGCATCGTAACTCAAACAATCTCAAATCAGTTTAGGTCTCCAAGGTAAATCACAGCTGCAAGGCTTGAAACCTTACAACCATTTACAACTTTTAGGGGCACATAGAACGGAACATAATCATCATCGCAAATCACAAGCGACGGAACACCAGAACTAAACATCACCACATCCGGGTGGCGGGACACCACAAAGAATCATCATCACTAACGCCAAGCGACGGAATACCAATCAGTCATCATCACCAGTCCAGGTGACGGAACACCATCACCACCAATCTAGGCAGTGGAACACCATCATCACCAATCTAGGCAATGGAACACCATCATCACCAATCTAGGCAATGGAACACCATCATCACCAATACAGGCGACGGAATACCATCATCACCAATCTAGGCAATGGAACACCATCATCACCAATACAGGCGACGGAATACCATCATCACCAATCTAGGCAATGGAACACCATCATCGCCAATACAGGCGACGGAATACCATCATCGCCAGTACAGGCGACGGAATACCATCAACAGTTTTAGCCGGTAAACGGGATACTTCTTTTTTACAAAAACACGAATGTACCTGCTACACATCATGACAGAACGAGTCTGACAAAACAAGCAGCAGCCAATTCATGCAAACATATAGCGCCATTCAGCACTCTTCATTTACCGCTGAAACATGTTGGAATACTTCAGTACTACACACAAAAATAAACGATAAAGAAAAAAATTACAACTGTACACAATTGATTGAGTTACGATCTGTCAATACAATTAACATTGAAAGGTAGACGCCTCTGCACCAGATTCATCGTCAACATCCGGAGGCAAATAACCTTCGGACATACTACGTAAACGGTCATGGGCATACTTGTAACTTCGTCTCAAATTCAAAGCTTGTAATTTGTATCTGTCACCTTCTAAGACCTCTACGACCCTGAACGGCCCTCGGTATTTGGGATCTAACTTGGTTTGGTTACGCTCCTTATTTTGTATCACCACAACAGTCACCCATCTTGGCAACTCTGGGCCACCTCCATCCGGTGCCCAAACAAACAACAGTCACCCAACCTGGCGACTCTCAGACACCTCCATCCGGTGCCCGCCCAAACACACAGTCACTCGACCTGGCGACTCTCAGACAACCTCTCAGGTGTCCGCCCAAAAACACAGTCACCCTACCTGGCGACTCTTGGACCACCTCCCTCCGGTGTCCAACCACACTATCGCTTCCATGCGGCGATCTCAAACATCACCTCTTTCTGGTCATTGCCAACATCACCTCCCCGGTGATACGCCTGCGAGCCAAACGCACGCCACACACAGTTGTGGCCGCACAGCAACGAGAAAATCAACTCGGTGTTTTACGCCTACGTCTACGAATGGCTGAGGCTATTGGCATCCAGTTGCGAAAAATTGTTTACGTCTAAGGTTCAAAATACAAACTAGTGAACGTTAAAATCACGGTCAAGTACAAAAGTCCTTAATCTGCACTAGTAGATGGTCGAGGTTCAGTCTCTCCATCATCAATTCTGTCCAAGTCAATAATACTGTCACTATCGGGCATTTAACGTAGTCTGTCCTCAATAACTGACGGTATTTGATATCTAAAGTGGTAGGTAACGCTTCTCCATTTGTAACAACACAAAGTTAGGTAACTTGTGAAACTAAGCTTTTGTCTAGAAATCAGCCAGTGGCGCTGCCTCAGAGCAATACACCACCCCATCTCTTCCCAAGGGTTTCACAAGAAGTGACTAAGGGACTAAAAATTTGAGGACAAGCAACATCGTCCTTCACGCTCATACTGTACCGCCAAACAGCCCGCCAAGCGTAGCGTTTTTTTTTGTTTTTTTTTTTTTTACAATTGGTGAAACCGCTCCAACATGGGGGAGGCCCATGTCTATTATCACATCAGCAGCAAGCTGATTAACAACTCCTGTAATAGGATGCGTTACTCTCCGTATTATCACTAGTATGTTGTCGTGCTTCACTTAGATAAAATTACAGCCTGTGTGTGTAATCGACAAACATGACATTTAGAGGTTAGGCTACTTTACTCGTACCTAGAAGCAACTCCAGGAGGCTGTACTTCGTAACTCGGTTAACCCAACAGTTTGGTTGCTGCCAAATGATCATCATGGAAGGACTTGTAACATTGAAATCTCATTACTATACTCGAAGGAAGTGAGCATATTTTAAAGGACACTTAACTAAGAGTACCAACGTTTAAACGTGCTAAGATTCACCTGACCGTTGCCACGCGCCTAAAGCGTTTATGAACGTAAGTTCAAATACAAGGGGGCATTACGTAGATCGAATGACACGTGGACGTATTTGAACAGAGGTTACAAAATCAGTCATTTCGATTTAATAGGTAAAGAATGCACCTGATGTAACCACTAGCTATGCCTGACGTGGTTAAATAGTGACCACCTATGAAGTCAATCGATGTTCCAAGCTATCAGAGGAAGCAATTTCCGTTCAGGCATGTTGTTATCATTTTTTTTTCACGGTTATCAACACTTGCGTTCTATGCTATCCTTTTTCTTTACCAGCATGATAAGGCCGTCAAAAAGGGAAAGCTTCGGGGCTTATGACATTCGCAGCCTCCAGCCCATGAATCCTGTATCATCATCACATCAGCCGTAAGACGTTCATCACTGCACTCCGCATACTACCCTGTTATTATTCTTTTTTTTTTTTTTTTTTACAATTGGTAAACAAAATATTTTATTGGGGTCCCCGAAACTCATCTACCTACATAGGGTCTATACGATAGCGGGGCATTAAGGATGCCCTCGACAAATTCATCACGAAAGCTATTAAAAATAGGCAACAACTTTGGCCTATGATCAATGAGAATATCAGTCCCAATACTACGAAAGCTAATAAAGGTTTTTTTTTACTCCATGTAAAAATGTCAGTCTCAATATTATAAAAGCTTAAAGGGGTTTCAATACTTTCAATCTTGGTTTAGGTTTGTATAACCGAAACTAGTTAACTAAATGAATCATCATATTTACAATGAGTCCTCTTTTTAAATCTTCCGTTCAATCACGACGTTGTGTCACAAGTAAAAATCCGAAAGCATGTGAAAGAGTACTTTCCATAAGGCATCATTTTAGCTGCTAATGCAATCACTACTAGAAGGGTAAGGGACTAACTACTCTATTCGCATCCTTACCGACAGTCAAGCTGTTTTGTTATTGACAGACTCGTTTAAGAATACCGTCAATCCTAGATTTAAAATATCTGAGTCGATCATAATATCGTTCGTACTCGTCTGGCATAACAAGATATGACCATTCTGAACGATGCCCGTCAATATTACCCTCACTCGATATTTGTTCTGTACAGTAAACTTAAGAGTTGCCTACAAAAGTCAATAGTGCGTTAGTATTGAACACACTCCCGAAAGTCTATACACGAAACTTTCTTTAACGAGAGAACACTCGGTACCACCACAGATTAGGTAATAGTACTCGTACCACAACTATCAAAACAAAAGGGGTACGACTCACCGGATTTTCATAGCTCCGCGTACATCATGCACTTCGCTGAAGCTGCACGCGCCGCTTGCGTGGATCTCCGCTGCTGCCAGCGCAGCCCATACTGTCGCCCATTTCCAAACAGCGCATCAGGAACAGGTTTCTAAACTGGCTCCGAGTCATTCCGGAAGCACAGGAGCATATGCCTTTCAACGGTTTGCTAAGTGAAATAAGCATTGCACCTCATTGCAACTGTCGTTCCGTAAGGGAGATGTCGACAAACGAGCACCGTGAACGTGGATTAGCTTCAGGTATATTCTGGTTGAATTCTGGCAGTGTGATTGCAGCAAATGTAGTCGATGGTGCTTGCATAACCTCAATCAATCGCAACATGTTCTGTTTCTGTAGCACAAAGAATTGTTGCCAGTTGGTTTTTATTTCGCTGCTCCATTATCATTTTTCACATTTTCCCGTCGTTGTCCACTTGTTGCGAGCGCAGGGAACTATCCAACTTCTGATCTCGAAGGAAGTGAGTGGTTAGGTTATGGTTGGCCTCGTGGTTCACGTCCTTAACTATTTCGGTATTGGGCGTCGAAATAACAATGCAGCTATATCACAGAGGTCCTTCTTCAATAGTCTTGATCATTTGGTAATCGAAATTGTACAGGATGCCTTGGATAACAATGGATGCAAACGCGGTGATCACAGCGATGGCGTGACACGTCCATTTTGCTCACAGATCACCACTACTTGTGTTCTGCTCGACGCTCCGTCAAAAAGTGTCTGCCCCGAGACTGACGTCCAGCTAATGTGGCTTCTCCACAGATCTAATAAATTCTCAACTCAGTGTGGCAGCACAAACAGCCTTCCGTTAATACATCATCTTTGCTACCACAAACGATCGTCTCACGAGTACAAGCGATCGTCACGCCACCACCGGTTTCACCCAGGTACTAATACCTGACGTTTGATCCAAACAAAGGGTAACTATGTAAACTTATCTCGAGCTGGTATTGGTCGCGTTTTCAATGACACTCCGACATATACATATAGATTTATTTGGCCGCTAATACACGGCAGTCGGCAGATATGGATTTTCATACAACTTTTGCCGGCCGCTGCACGCATGTACAGCAATTCTGATTTGTAGGTTGTCAAATAAAAGCTTAAATTTCCAAGCATATTTGAGAAACAGTACATTACTACAGCGGCCAGCAATAGAGGCATTGACGGACGAACGTGTACCTAAATGTGGGCCGAGGCGAAGCCGACGCATACATACGTAA
Source organism: Coleophora flavipennella (assembly GCA_947284805.1). NCBI lineage: Eukaryota > Metazoa > Arthropoda > Insecta > Lepidoptera > Coleophoridae > Coleophora > Coleophora flavipennella. The sequence goes on from OX369253.1 coordinate 6,844,004, forward strand.
GTCCATCAATGCCTAGTTGTGGCCAAAGCTTGTATAGTACTTTTCACAAATAATTCGCGGAAATTAAAACATTACTTTTCAAAATCAATAAAAAACAACGAACAACAATAATTTTTCACGCGCCAAAGTGTTCATTTGTTTTTTTTTCAATAAACATTATTTGCAAGTCAGTTCCAAATTTAAATAAAACCTTTGATATGTTACCTCCTTGATTGCCATGTTTTGGAGTAAAATATAGTTCCATTTTTAAATTACACGACAGATATGAGTTTATATAGTAATATATTTGGCCGCTAAGCACGACAGATATGGATTTTCATACAACTTTGCCGGCCGCTGCTCGCATGTATTTGGCCAGTACAGCAATTTCGATTTTTTTTTATTTTTTTATGCACAATTGGTAAACCCTTGACAACATCTCACCTGGTGATTTATCTCGAAGATGGTTCTCAAAATAATGGTCAAATATCCAAGCATTTTTAAGAAAAGTATATTTGCATACTTACATTCCAAGCCAACAAATAAAAAGTTTCTAACCACCTCCATGGCATATTGGTTAGTCCAGTCGTTTCACACCAGGAGGACGCGGGTTCGATTCCCGGTGGGGTCAACTTTGTAAGAGTTTGGTTAGCGGTAGGGCACTGTCATATAGCCCGCCTGGCTACCAACATCTTATCTAAGTCTTGTCGCCAAACATCAGTGTTAAGATAGCCAGCTCACCATTGAGTTGGGGAATCTTAGTAAGCCCGCTTCCATCTTCGGCATCATCGTCACTTATCATCAGGTGAGATGATGCCAAGGGCTTACCAATTGTGAAAAAAAAAAGCTAACAGCAAGGAAACACAAAGTGATCTCGATTCTCAAAAGCCTCTTCACACGACGCAAGCGTAGTACCCTAGAAGATCGTTCAACACTTCACGGCCCCTTAGCATTGTGCTGTAAGTAACATTATTTCAAGAAATTTTTGAGGAATTTTTACCGAAAATGACGTTGGGAAGGTTTTGTGCGTTTTAAACTGTGTTAACATTATAAGATATCGATGTCACAGGCATACTGTATAATTCGTCATTATACATACGGTCGAAAATTAAACTTATTACTTACTAACTTAAATTAAACATTATAAAAAAGCGTCGGTGGCTCAACCGGTAACGACTCGGTCCATCTAACCAGAGGTACCGTGTTCAAATCTGGACGGCCAATGTACCAATGAGTTTTTCAAAAAACTTACGTACATATACTTACCGATTGCTTTAACGGTGAAAGAAAACATCGTGAGGAAACCTGCACACACCTGCGAAGAACTCGAAGGTTGTGTGTGAAGTCGACCAACCCGCACTGGGCCCGCGTGGTCGACTAAGGCCTGATCGCCCTAATTCAGGGTAGGCTCGAGCCCCTCGGTGGGGACGTAAATGAGCTGATAAGAAGAAGAAGATACATACGGTCATGGAAATGTCGGGCCAATTATATAATGGCGAGGGCGGGTTAACAGTTAAATCAATCAAACCTGACCGAACCTAACATCGCATCTCATTTATAATCTGCCGTACGGCATTTGAGAATTTGCCTGACTCGGCATTCACCGTTTATATACAGACGAATTATTACATTTTGCCTGGCTCGGCATTTATGTATCACACTAATATTATAAAGGCGAAAGTTTGTGAGTGTGTATGTTTGTTACTTCTTCACGCAAAAACTACTGAACGGATCTGTCTGAAATTTGGTAGGTAGACAGATTAGGACCTGAAATAACACATAGGCTTCTTTTTTTCACGCAATGCGCACCCTCGAAAAGTCATAGAAACGTTGTCCATGCGAGTGAAGCCGCGGGAAACAGCTAGTAAATAAAAGATATGAAAAATTTAACAAATAAGGGAGGTGGTCTCCATACAAAATAGGTTTTTTTTATATCATTATTTAATTACGATACTTACAAATACTCTATTATTATCCTAATTAAAACGTTCTGCTGACATGATGTCAATTAATTCAGACTTGCCTCAGTGATAACAGGAAGACTTACCTGTAAAAAAAGAAAATAAAGATTTATATTCCTGTAAACACATTTTTAAATTTAAAATAAAATAAAGATGATTAAGTGGGTCATAGAAAAATTTCAATTAAAACTTCTACAAAAAACAGTAGTTTAAAATTTAAATACTAAAGGCTTTTTTAAGGAAAGGACAGGAAAGGAAAGGAAATTTTATTTTTACTTTAAAAATAACATTTGGTTAAAAACAAATGAGCGTCGGTAGGATAATGGCGAGGGCCGCTACCCCCTGTCCGGGAGGTCGTGGTTCGAATCCTGCCACGTACCAATGTGTTTTCGAATTTTGATTTTATATGTACGTTTATCCGACGCTCTTACGGTGAAGGAAAACATCGTAAGGAAATCTGCACAGGCCTGCGGAGAAACTCGAATGTTGTGTGTGAAGTTGACTAACCCGCACTAGGCCCGCGTGGTCGACTAAGGCCCGATCACCCTAATGCAAGGTAGGCTCGAGCCCATCGGTGGGGACGTATATGAGCTGATAAAATAATTGGTTAAAAATATTCATAAATTATGTCTGAAGTCCTTCTTTCAAGGTGAGTACTTACTTGTGTGAGAATTGATCAATAGTAACATTAAATTCATTTTATAGGTATTACAATGTTAAGAATGTACAATCATCATCATCATCATATCACCTCTCATATACGTCCCCACCGAGGGGCTCGAGCCTACCCTGAATTAGGGCAATCGGGCCTTAGTCGACCATAATACTAATATGATATTACCTAAAAAAAACATAAACATAATAATACCAATAAGGACAAAACCTCTAGAAAGGAGCTTCAGTCAATATTGGTTAGTACTATAGCATTTTCTAAGCCCGCCTGGCTAGCTATCACCATCTTATCTAAGTCTTGCTGCCAAACATCAGTATTAACAACATTGATGTGTTCCGGCTTGAAGATAAAATAGCGAATTCTCCATTGCGTTGGGGAATTTTGATAAGCCCGCTTCCATCTTCGGCATCACCTTACTTACCATCAGGTGAGATGATGCCAAGGGCTTACCAATTTTGAATGAAAAAAGTAAAAAAAAAATACGAATGTGCTTTAGACCAGACGACTGAAGTTGAAATTAGGGCGATTGGGCCTTAGTCGACCACGCGGGCCCAGTGAGGGTTGGTCGACTTCACACACAATATAATTTTCTTCGCAGGTGTGTGCAGGTTTCCTCACGATGTTTTCCTTCACCGTAAGGGCGTCGGATAAACGTACATATGAAATTTTAATTCTAAATCACATTGGTACACGACAATCGAACCACGACCTCCCGAACAGGAGGCAGCAGCCCTAGATTCATTAACTAGTTGTTTAATTTATGAGTAGAAGCCCTCCTAAATGTCTTCTTTACTATATATCGCTAACAACTCAAAAACCTCCCCACTGCTGGGGAGTGGGTCTCTTCCCAAACCTGAGAAGGTTAGGCCATAATATGACCTCCACATACGGGCGGGCACCAAGTCCGGTTATGGTTTGTGGAGATTGTAGGGCTTGTGGCGAACCCCATTGTCAGAAGCCTTAACGACTGCCATCTAGTGACAGAAACCAGCACCAACGTCTTAACGTGCCTTGCAAAGTACGGAAACGGTCGAGAAAAATGTCAATATTTTATTAAAATCTCTTCAGCCGTTTTGAGTCTATTAGGAACACACATACATACCCACATACATCAACGACTCCTATATAATTGATTGTGTAGGTACCTATGTAATATATACAGTGTGTATCGGACAGGGTTACCGATATTTTAAGGGCATGTAATACAACACATTTCATTGACAAAAAACCCTCCATTAGGGGTCGCATCCTTCTCACCTCTAAATGGCAGCCATTTTTATTTTCATTTTTTTTTTGTAGCCGTTTCATCAAGTTCCATTAATTTCGTTTATTTCATCGAGATTGGTTATGGTGTTGAAGCGTGAAAAGGTAACAAACAAACAAATAAACACATTTTCACATTTATAATATTAAGTAACGATTAAAATAGACTGCATGCGAGGTCAAGTTTAAACCTACTTTTAACAGCCCTCAGTCTCCATCATTAGATCCTCGATGGTAGTCTTATTTCATAAATCATAAGTTAGGTATAATGTTCTCATTAAGATAATTAAATAATCCCAAACATAGGCCTAATAGTGTCATTTGAACTAATTATATGTGCCAAGTTTAAACTACCTAAATCGTTTCACAGATGAAATTTCAGTGTTTTCCAACAACAGGGATGATTTTTTTTTTAAATTAACAGAATCAAATTCGAAGTATATCCTACTCAATAAAAAATATTTAACAAAATCAGACTACTTTGTAAAAACATATGTGTGATCATCATCATCATCATATTAGCCAAAGGACGTCCACTGCTGGACATAGGCCTCCCCCAAGGATTTCCACAACGACCGGTTCTGCGCTACCCGCATCCAGCGGCTTCCCGCAACCTTCACCAGGTCATCGGTCCACCGAGTGGGAGGCCTGTCTATACTACGTTTTTCGGTGCGCGGTCGCCACTCGAGAGCTTTACTGCCCCTCGGAAATCCGTTCTATGAACTGTGTGCCCCGCCCACTGCCATTTAAGTTTAGCAATTCTGAGAGCCATGTCGGTTACTTTTGTGATCAATGATCCGTTTTTTAGTCGGTTAAAAAGAGGTATCTTTGATATATTTTTTCTATAGTAAAAAATAAAGAATTGTGTTTCTGCAACTGACAAAAAATAAGTCATTTAAATGAAGAATCAGGTTACAAAATATCCTTTTCATATGTTTTGTGATTGCTGAGAAAAATTGAGATCCCTGCGACCAAAGTTTCCAATGTGTCGCCTCAGTGTACCGCTAGCAAAAGTGTAGTTTAGCGAGAGTACGTAGGGGTCTGTCCATATTATAGCTCACTGTAACACGAGAACTTCTATTTCAGTTTTAATGCAGAGTTTGCACTGTAACCACATCGAATTTAAGGCTTGTATGTTTTATCTCAGTGTGTGTTGCCAGTGATGGATGACATACGGAAAGCTTGCATATTATTATCGAGGCGCACATGTTTCACGGACTATAACGGCGCCATAAACTCAAATTTACTTTGTATGAACAACTGTGTACCGCAGTGTATTAAGACCAAGGTCTTCGACCAGTGTGTGTTGCCAGTGATGGCATACGGAACTGAGACATGGTCACTTACTATGGGCCTCATAAGAAGGCTCAAGGTCACCGCGTTGTATGCTCGGAGTTTCACTGCGTGATCGAACCAGAAACGAGGAGATCCGTAGGAGAACCAAAGTAACCGACATGGCTCACTGAATTGCTAAACTTAAGCGGCAGTGGCCGTGGCACATATGTCGTAGAACTGAAGGCCGTTGGGGCAGTAAAGTTCCCGAGTGGCGACAGCGCACCGGAAAATGTAGCGTAGGTAGGCCTCCCACTCTGTGGACCGATGACCTGGTGAAGGTCGCGGAAAGCCGCAGGATGCGGGCAGCGCAGAACCGGTCGTCATGGAAATCCTTGGGGGAGGCCATGTCCAGCAGTGGATGTCCGTCAGCTGATATGATGATGATGATTATTATCATTTTAACGATAGAAAAAAATCCTTGAAAAACTATTGTTTTTTGGGACCACCCTTAACTGTTTACTTTTTTTATAACTTGATGGTACAGAGGCCAGCATATCAAGCTAGACACTTTGGACTTTGTAACGTTCTTATGTCGTACGCGTATGGATCAGAATCGCACCACGAGTGTCTAGCTTGATGTGCTGGTCTCTGTACATAAACCTTATTAACACATTTTAAGCTATTGCATAGCTTTTATCACGGGCTTTGAGCGCGGCGACCGAATTAAGAAAGTCCGTAACGATAATCAAACCTAACACTCCCCACTCCGCCTACCATGTAGCTCGGCCGAGCGTAACGTAACGATACCGCGTTCTAAAAACTTACAGTGCCATCTATTAGCGATTTTTCGGTACTAAAAGGACTTAGTCAATTTTACTGGTGTAACTTTCTTAGTGTTAATTTATTACCATAAACATCCCGTGCCCCAAGGACTATATGGTCCTTTAATCAAAAGTAGCACACGAAAATAGTAAAACATCAAAATATAGTGAATAAATACTGCATCAATAAAATAAAAAAAAATTATAATTGCATAAGTTGATAAAAAATGCTATGCAATAGCTTTACTGCGGCAGTCCCCGAGTGCCACACGTTTTTTTTGTGAAAAATTTACGGGTCACCTGTTATATGGTTAAAAAGATATCAACAGTTCTTTAAAGTTGGACAGACAGACGGACGGACATACGGTGTAGGTTTCGTAATAGGGTTCCGTAAATACCCTTTGGGTGCGGAACCCTAAGAATATAGGAAATATTAAAGTTAGAAGTCATTGTTTTTAGGGTTATATTTAATTTTTACGAGATTAAAAGTAATCTTTACTAAGATTGTAAATGTGAAAATGTGTTTGTTTGTTAACTTTTCACTCAATAACACCTTATCCAATCTTAACGAAATTCGGCATGGAGGTAGCCTGTGTCATGAAGAAGAATATAGGCTATTTTTGTCCTGTGAAAATAGCATAGTCGGGCACAGTTCCTCTTTTTTTTTGGTTGATTTCTTTGACATCGCAAAGGAGCAACAGACTTTTGTGATTTTTTGCACAGAGATGTTTGAAGAGATAAGAAATGTCATAGAAAATATCAGCATAGCTCGAGATAGTTCCCAAGAGATCCAGGGAAAACTATTTTCCAGGCTCACGCACGTCAGCGTCGCAATGGATCGAGGGGGTGGAAAGTTACACTCTTTGTTAATCAGGATAGCCCGATATAGTTCCCGTTAAAGAGATAACTCCTGTCTACGCTCGCAAGCAACTAGCGGCTCGCGTAACACTCACCCTCAAAGAATGTCATAAAAACGATGTTCACGCGAGAATAGCCGCGGGCAAAAGCTAATCCTTACTAGTATTATAAACGGATATATGGATGTATGGATGTTTGTTACTCTTTTACGCTTCAACCACTGGACGGATCGGGATGAAACTTGGCACACATATAGGTGAGGTCCTGGAATAGGACATACACTACTTTTTATCCCGAGAAAACGTCTTTCAACGATTTCGTGATTTTCGTGAAAAAGTGTTCTATATCATTAACACATAACGAAAAACCGAATATCTCAATTTCGTCCGTGCGTACGTGTGCGTGCTTGCGTCCGTTCGTCACGCTTGCTAAAATTTAGAAAAAAAAATGTTGGTCCTCGATATATAATAAGTTATCAATAATACTTATATAATTATAAGTTCTCCTTGCCTGCGTCAGTGTTTCCCGATTCCTATAATTTGGGGATCTTCAAGGCAAGAGTGAATAGGCATTATTTGGGTTTGCGTGTACCATCCTCGACTGCATCATCACTTACCATCAGGTGAGTTGCAATCAAACCCGCTCAAATTTTTAATAAAAAAAAAATTGGCAAAAATGTATACGGGAACAAATTTTTTTTTATATTTGACATATAGTTTCTTTGGGAAAGTTGTTTGTAATCACGAGTACATTCATATCCTTAGCTATCAAGAACTAATTAAAAGTGACCCCATATATTAAATATGAAAAAAAAAATTGGGCCTTTATACATTTTTGCCGATTTGATAACTTTATTATGTATCGAGGACCAAAAGTATTCTTTCTGATTTGACATACAGTTTCTTTGGGAAAGTTGTTTGTAATCACCAGTACGTGCATATCTTTTATTATCAAGAACGAATTGAAACTCATCTGTATGTTCCTAGTGGCAAGGAAATGTTAATAGCGCGTTCTAAATGACAGCTAAACAATCTCTTCAGTTAGTAATTTAAAAAACGTGACCGATTTTCATTGGTTTACAACGTAATAAAATCATGAGAACATACTTCCCCGACTTAAACTTTATTTCATGCAAAAAATTGCGCCGAATTTTTGAGGTTATCCGGCATAATTCCGTTTATTCGGTTACTCGTTTCCGGTCGGCAGCCATTTTGGATCCGGTCCCGTCTAGACCTCATATCCGTTGTGCCAGAAACGTTGAGAGAACGATACGAAGGAGCTGTAAACATAATCAAGGTTTGGGCCTGCTACAGGGTATAACAAAATTGGTTTAGAACCCAATGTCTTGAAAATGGACCTAGCATAAGAGTACGGGTTATTTTTACCCGACTGCCCAACAAAGAGGGTAAGGTTTTTCGAGTGTATATATATACGTATGTATGACTGTTTCTTTGACTGAGCCTGTAGCCTAAATGGCTCGATGGATTTTGGAATGCGAGGTGTCGTTAGATTTGTCTTGATACTGTGAGTGACATAGGATAAATTTTGAAGTGCGAGGTGTCGTTAGATTTGTCTTGATACTGTGAGTGACATAGGATAAATTTTGGAGTGCGAGGTGTCGTTAGATTTGTCTTGATACTGTGAGTGACATAGGATAAATTTTGGAGTGCGATGTGTCGTTAGATTTGTCTTGATACTGTGAGTGACATAGGATAAATTTTGGAGTGCGAGGTGTCGTTAGATTTGTCTTGATACTGTGAGTGACATAGGATAAATTTTAGAGTGCGAGGTGTCGTTAGATTTCTCTTGATACTGTGAGTGACATGGGATAAATTTTGGAGTGCGAGGTGTCGTTAGATTTGTCTTGATACTGTGAGTGACATAGGATAAATTTTGGAGTGTGTCGTTAGATTTGTCTTGATACTGTGAGTGACATAGGATAAATTTTGGAATGCGAGGTGTCGTTAGATTCGTCTTGATACTGTGAGTGACATAGGATAAATTTTGGATGGTTCTCCTACGGATCTCCTCGTTTCTGATTTGATCATGCAGAGAAACTCCGAGCATAGCACGCTCCATTGCCCTTTTGGTGCCTTCTTATGAGGTCCATAGTAAGCGACCATCTCTCAGTTCCTTATGTCATCACTGGCAACACACACTGGTTGAAGACCTTGCGGTATCTGGGACAAAGTAACTAACACGGCAATCTGATATAAAGCAAATATACATACATACTACATTACATACACTCCTTGTCAAAAGTGGCGATTACTGCAAAACCCCCCAACTCGGGGAAGGCCTATGTCCAACAGTGGACGTCTTTTATTTGATGCGTTGATGTTCACCATCATCACATGCCAAAGCAGGCCGATAAACATAATCAACCCTGTACGTAGGGTGTAGTAAAACTGATGTCAGCTTCTGTAGTACTAGCCCTTGCCTTTCTTAAAAAAAATCGCATTTTAAATCTTATATATAAAACTGAATCGCAAAATGTGTTGGTAAGCGCATAACTCGAGAACGGCTGGACCGATTTGGCTAATTCTTTTTTTGTCGAGTTCTTTATTGTCAGGAGAAGGTTCTTATGTAGGGTAGGGTAGGGTAGTGTAGTGTAGGGTAGGGTAGTGTAGGGTAGGGTAGGGTAGTGTAGTGTAGGGTAGGGTAGGGTAGTTTAGTGTAGGGTAGGGTAGGGTAGGGTAGTTTAGTGTAGTGTAGGGTAGGGTAGAGTAGTGTAGTGTAGGGTAGGGTAGGGTAGTGTAGGGTAGGGTAGTGTAGGGTAGGGTAGGGTAGGGTAGTTTAGTGTAGGGTAGGGTAGTGTAGGGTAGTGTAGTGTAGGGTAGTGTAGTGTAGGGTAGGGTAGGATCGGGTAGTGTAGTGTAGTGTAGGGGTAGGGTAGGGTAGGGTATTGTAGAGTAGGGAAGGGTAGTGTAGTGTAGTGTAAGGTAGGGTAGTGTAGTGTAGGGTAGGATAGTGTAGTATAGGGAAGGGTAGTGTTGTGTAGGGTAGGGTAGGGTAGTGTAGTGTAGGGTAGGGTAGTGTAGTGTAGGGTAGGGTAGTGTAGTGTAGGGTAGGGTTGGGTAGTATAGTGTAGTGTAAGGTGGAACGTAGTTCGCCGGGACAGCTACTTATTAATAAATTTGAGTTGTTGGAAGGCCCTCAGAGGCAACGCGCGTTTGGATGCAATCGCTCCCTTCTTATGCGCCCCCCTTCCCGAAGGTGGGCGTCGCTCCGACGAAGGATTTACAGGTCTTGATTAACCCAAATTTAGTTGAGTTTTAGTTGGTAGGTTCAGTTTTAAGCCACAGCCTGGACACTTTGTACAACGGGCCAGAAATAAAATTTAAAAAAAGGAATGACGGAACTAACCAAATGGCGGCGAAATCCTATACGTTCGCAACCATACTGTAATCAATCTGTATCAATCAGGTTTGACGAGGGGGTGAGGTTGCAATCTAGAGAGCGGCAGGGAGTGTCCATACTGTATGTTAGTACTAATATATACACTTTACTTAAGCTGTAAGTCCCACATTACCAGTACAGCCGGATGCTGTACTAAGCATGACGCATCTCTCCCCCTCCATCCGAAAAGGGAAAAAATGAGTTAGACTTAAACTTGAAAGAGTGAGTAGAGGTGGCTTTTGAATGTAATGTGTGGCGTAATATGAGAGGCGTTTGCCCCACTGTGAGCGAAATGGGCTTTTAAAAAAAACCTAAGTAAATTGTAGTATCCTTGAATGCTGCTAACATCATTTTTTTTGTAGCGCATATTCTTTGTTCTCGAGTTTTTTTTTTCGAAAGGACAAGCTTGTTGTTGGCCGTGGGGGCCTTTACAACTTCACTTCTATAGTTTTTTTTTCGAAAGGACAAGCTTGTTGTTGGCCGTGGGGGCCTTTACAACTTCACTTCTCTAGTTTTTTTTTCGAAAGGATAAGCTTCAAATCACAAAATCACCGGACAGGGGAGGCGAGTGCGGAGGGCACTCAACCTAATGCAAAGCAAAAAGATGCAATTGCCTAAGGGCGCCCGGGTGGGCTTTTCTCGAGTGCAACTGCATACCGGAAGATGTAGTGTAGCTCTCTGTGCAGCGACAACTTGCGATCGTGAACCAAATAGCCTGTGTTTTAATTCAGGCCCTAATCAGTCTACCAACCAAATTTCATCCAGATCCGTTCAGTAGCATACACACAAATTTTCACATTTCTAATACTACGAGGGATTAATAAGAATAAAATTACATTTACTTTCTCTAAAGAAGAAGTGAAACATTGAGTAAAAAACCGGTAAAGTGCGAGGCAGAACCGCACACAAAGGGTTCCGTACCATCATACTATATGGCACTAGTTTCTTCAGTGCCGCACTATCATACTAAATGGCGCTTTCTTCACGTTAAAAAATAACACGTTTTTTGTATGGAGACTTTAATTTTTTCCAATTTTTAGTATTTGGTGTTATAGCGGCAACAGAAATACATCATCTGTGAAAATTTCAACTGTCTAGCTATCACGGTTCATGAAATACAGCCTGGTGGCAGACTGACAGACATATGGATAGCAATAGGGTCCTGTTTTTACACTTTGGGTCATCATCATTATCATAATTTAAGAGCCGTGCGATTGTCGGTGTAGCACTTTTCAGGTCTCTCACTCCCACGCTATCTCACCCTTTGAGCACGGAACCCTAATACGCAAGTTAAAGCTCCACAAATTTAATTCCGAATAAGCTTTTCACGTTATTTTATTTCTTAGCTAGATGAAACACGAATAAAATAGTGCTGAAGTTTCAAGAAGGCGGGTGAAATAATTAAATTTCCTTGCTGCCTCGAGCTATCGTATACGGTCGGGTTGTAAAGGCAAGGGATGTGAAAAATTTAATTTAGATATCGAGAAAGCTAGAAATCGTACTTTACCCATGCGATACCGAATATGTTCTCTTTTAATGATTTTTAGGATTCAGTTGCCAAAGGGTGTCAACGGGACCTTTTTACTAGACGACCGCTGTCCGTCTGTGTGTCTGTTTTTCAGCGGGCTGTATTCATGTACCGTAGTTAGTAGGCAGTTAATATTTTCACGGAGTGTGTATTTCTATTGCTGATATAATAACAAATACCTAATAAAAACAAAATAATATTTAAAATGAAAGGGGATCCCCATACATGTTTTTTAAAATTTTTAATCTTGTAAGATGGTACGGAACCCTTCGTGTACGAGTCTGACTCACCCTTGGCCGTTTTATTCCTGTTTACTTTTTATGGGTACCTCCCATACAATGTAAAGAAGGTTTTTTTTTCTGCACCCCCGCGTTTGCAACGTTTTATTGAAAAGTTTAGGGACAGTTATGGCAGATATAACGCCCCCCCCCCACTGTTAAGGGTTTAACAAAATTGGAAACGCTCAACTCGTTAAAAACCCACTCCCATTAACCCAACTTAAAGACATAGCACAATTTTGTAATTATTTTTGGTTTTTGTTATTTTTTTTTAAAGTAGTATGTACACCGTTTTTGATAAAATTTATCTGGGATATGGAGCAGTATTAAACTATCAAATAAAAAAAGAAACATTAAAATCGGTGTAAAATCTGCGAAGATATCGCGTAACAAACATACAAAAAAACATACAGTCGAATTGAGAACCTCGTTCTTTTTGGAAGTCGGTTCAAAATTGGTATAGGGAGCCGTTAACAGGGGCTTCTACTCAACATTTTGAACCAATTTTTCATAGAGAAATTGTCAAATTTTGTGCAATTTTGTATGGAACATAGTTTTTTTTAAATTCACTATGGGTTCCTTGGAAAAGTTGATCAGTATGAAGAGTAGAAGCCCCCCGTTAACGGGTCTTACACCAATTTTGTTACACCCTGTATAAACGGCAGGTTGTTGAGTGAGGACGCTAAATCATAGACGTGAGTATACAAACTAAACTTTAGGTTTTTTTACACCTGTATAAACGGCAGTTTGGTGAGGGGGACGCTAAATCATAAACTGAGTATAGAAGCGAAACTAAAAATTATGTTACATCCTGTATAAACGACAGGTTGGTAAGTGGGGACGCTAAATCTGGAAGTGAACTAAATATTACTAACAAGAAAGGCCCTAATTTGAAAGATATGGCTTTTCATTTTAAAATTCGGGCTATAGTATACGAAATTATGGCCTTTTATCTATAGATATCTTTGGTATTAAGCGGAGTTAGACTTTGTTACTTAGAGCAAAAGATAGGATTTTTTGCCGATTTCAGTCATGTACTTAGCTCATTTTGTACCAAAAATGTAGTTATGGCCTTTTTCCGTATGACGGCAGATGTGTGAAGTCGACCAACCCGCACTGGGCCCGCATGGTCGACTAAGGCCCGATCGCCCTAATTCAGGGTAGGCTCAAGCCCCTTGGTGGGGACGTATATGAGCCGATAAGATGATGATGATATAACTTTGTGTGATTGTGATACTAATCTTAAAGTAAATAAAGGTTTTATAAAAACTGGCTAAGTGTGAGTTGTACTTGCGCTAAGGAGTCCGAACTGAATGAAAACAAGAAAAAATCTTCAAGCGACAGATTTTCAAACAATGTCTTTTGTTTCAAAATAATAATATTTCTTTGTTGTACTTGTGTAGAGATTTGTCGTGGTACGGGACCCTAAGTACAACTCGCACTTGGTCGGTTTTATATCCTTACTAATACTATAAACGCGAATTTTTGTATGAATGGATGTTTGTTACTCTTTTACGCTTCAACCACTGGACGGATCAAAAAAAAACTTGGCACACATATAGATTTAGGTCGTGGAATAGGACATAGGCTGCTTTTTACTTCGGGAAAACTTTTTATTCCCACGGGAAAATCGAAAACAAAGCGGGCGTAGCCACGGCAGGACGGCTAGTAATTCATGAAGTTACCGCTGATGTATTCCCTTACAAAGTTGGTAGTTCGCACAGAATATTTTGGGTCTATGGTAATTCTTTATTCATCGGGAACAAAGAAACTCAAGCACAAAGTAATTGATGAATATTCCAATCCATTGAATAAACTCGGGATCCTTAGGATGATAGGTATCCGTCTGAACTTCTTACAGAATGTGTTAACACGGAAATTTACTAACAAAAAATCCTTATCCTTACCTATTATTAAAACGTCCATGATCCTTACTAATATTATAAACGCAAAAATTTGTATGTATGGATGTATGGATGTTTGTTACTTTTTTACGCTTCAACCACTGGACGGATCGGGATGAAAGTTGGCACACATATAGTTTAGGTCCTGGAATAGTAAAATGGCTACTTTTTACCTTGGAAAAACGTTATATTTCCACGGGAAATTCGAAAACGAAACGAGCGTAGCCACGGGCGTATGGCTTTTCCTACTAATATTACAAATGTGAAAGTTTGTTTGTATGGATGTATGTATGGATGTTTGTTACTCTTTCACGCTGCAACCACTAGACGGAGCGGGATGAAACTTGGCACATATATAGTTTGATGGATATTGTAGTGTGAGGTGTCGTTACATTCATCTTAATCCCGTGAGTGACATAGGATCCATTTTTACCTGGCTAGTCAATAAACAGGTTATTTATTTCTTTGACACACTTTGTAGCACAGTTTAATGGATTTTGGAGTGTGAGTTGTCGTTAGATTGATCTTAATCCCGTGAGTGACATAGGATACATTTTTACCTGACTAGCCAATAAACAGGTTATTTATTTCTTTGCCACACCACAGATTACTAATTAGTTACTACGTAACAGATACTTCACTCAGTAGTAAATTTCCAATACCTACTGCTATAATAGCCTACTCCATCGCGTCAGCAACCGCAGTACTTGCTTCACACCGCGCGATCGCAGGGCTGCCTCTTCGATAAAATTAAATTAACATAACTTTTTGTGTCTATGTTATTGAGAACTGTGAATATGTTTTGACTTATAGGTGGTAGTTTAAAATTGTATCATTTATCTATCTATAATATAAAAATGACTCGCAAAATGTGTTGGTAAGCGCATAACTCGAGAACGGCTGGACCGATGTGGCTAATTCTTTTTTTGTCGAGTTTGTTATTGTTTTCATACCTCTACGCGGGCAAAGCCGCGGGCAACAGCTAGTAAAATATATATTTTTTTTATAAATTGGTGCTGACTGTGCAATACATCTAGATAACACATAATTTTAGAGGTCAGTGTGTAAGTAAAATGAAAAAAATCTTTAAGAGTTACATGTGTTTTATTTTTATATTTTTTTTTATTAATTTCTTACCCTTTCTAAATTCTCGGTTATTAAATTTTAGTGTAGCAAAAATCCTGAATCTTCTAAAAAGTTTTATTAGATATTGTTTTGGGAAACAAGGGCAGGGAGAGTCAAAATGTATGTCATTTAAAATTTCATATAGAGTACTACCCGGCCTTTGTTTTATATTTTTTTCAAAATTATTAATAAACATAGTCTCAAGTTCTCTTACATAATTATAAAACGCATCTGTTGGTACTTTTAACTTTCCATAAAAAGACGATGTTTTGTTGAATGCTTTGCACATATTTGCTTTGCACATTGTTGAATGCTACAGCACATAAGGCACCAGATGGCATCGTAGGTACGCGTACGAACGAACGAAACGATTTAAATTGAAATACGTGCGTGCGCTTTGTTTGTGAAAACCGCACTGAATTGGGTCCGCAAACGGCCCGAGAACGCTCGGCCGGGCGGTAGGTTATTATAGCGCGCAAGTACATGGAGTGACGGAGGCCTGGCCACACTTTGTAGCATAAACAGTTTGATGGATTTTGGAGTGTGAGGTGTCGTTAGATTCATCTCAATCCTATGAGTGACGTAGGATACATTTTATCCCGACTAGCCAAAAAACAGATTAATTATTTCTTGGGCAAGCTTTGTAGCCTAAACGATTTGATGCGTTTTAAAGTGTTAGGTGTTATTAGATTGATCTTAATCCCGTGAGTGACATAGGATACATTTTTACCTGACTAGCCAAAAAGCCTTAGGCTGCCCTAAAAAGGGCGAAGGAAAAAAATAATTTCTTAGTTTTGAAATATCATTTTCTGATAAAACTGCTTACAAATCCTAAGCCGCGGGTCGGATCAACTTGAAATTTATTTCTTTTTTACCCGACTGCGCCAGAAGGCGGGTTATTCATTTCTTTTTTACCCGACTGTGCCAGAAGGCGGGTTATTTATTTCTTTTTACCCGACTGTGCCAGAAGGCGGGTTATTTATTTCTTTTTTACCCGACTGTGCCAGAAGGCGGGTTATTTATTTCTTTTTTACCCGACTGTGCCAGAAGGCGGGTTATTTATTTCTTTTTTACCCGACTGTGCCAGAAGGTGGGTTATTTATTTCTTTTTTACCATACTGTGCCAGAAGGCGGGTTATTTATTTCTTTTTTACCCGACTGTGCCAGAAGGCGGGTTATTTATTTCTTTTTTACCCGACTGTGCCAGAAGGCGGGTTATTTATTTCTTTTTTACCCGACTGTGCCAGAAGGCGGGTTATTTATTTCTTTTTTACCCGACTGTGCCAGAAGGCGGGTTATTTATTTCTTTTTTACCCAACTGTGCCATAAGGCGGGTTATGTTTTTCGGTTGTATGTTTATTTATTTCTTCTTTGGCACGCCCTGTAGACTAAACAGCTTGATGGATTTTGGAATTAGACATAATATCGTCAGATATATCTTGATCCCCTGAGTGACAGAGGATATTTTTTTTTTACCTGACTTGCAAAAAAGAGGTTATTTATTTCTTTGGAACGCTCTATTGCCTTAACGGCTTTATGGATTTTGGAGTGCGAATAGTCGTTAGATTCGTCTTAATCCCGTGAGTGACATACGATAAATTTTTACATGACTACCCAAAAAAGAGGGGTTATGCTTTTATGAGATCGGGTTTTTAATTTTTAATTAATTCCTTATTTACTTTCGAGCGACAAAGGAGTGAAAAGTATCAAAAGCCTTTTTAGGGTTCCGTACACAAAGGATAAAAACGGGATCCTATTAATAAGAATCCGCTGTCTGTCCGTCTGTCTGTCTGTTCGTCTATCACCAGGCTGTATTTCATGAACCGTGACAGCTATGCAGTTGAGATTTTTACAGATGATGTATTTCTGTTGTTGCAATAACAAAAAATACTAAAAAGTAAAAAAAGTCCAAAAACTAAGGGGGTCTCCAAACAAAAAACGTTTTTTTTTAAAACGTGAAGAAACTAGCGCCATCTAGTATGATGGTACGGAACGCTTTGCGTGCGGTTTGGCATCGCACTTGGCCGGTTTTTCATAATATAATACGTGTTAACGGATATAGACAATGAAGATATTAAGAGTCTTCATTGATTGGTTGAAAACACTTTATTGTACAACATAGGAGAAAAAAAAAATTAATAAGGAAGTTGTACATATAGGCGGTCTTATCGCTAACAACCGATCTCTACCAGACAACCTTTATGTAAAGGAAACATGAAAAATCATTATTTATATCATTATTATTAAATCATTATTTTTTATTTCATTATTTTAGTAGTGGTAATTTTTGTACGTAAATTTGGTTGTGTGAACCCTAACTCACACTGGCCTGTTTTTAGGGTTCCGTTGTCAACAAGGAACCCTTATTGTTTCGCCATGACTGTCCGTCTATCCGCGACTTATCACAGATACTATTAGTACTAGAAAGCTGTAATTTGGCATGGGTATACATATTAATCAAGCCGATAAAGTTTTACAATAAAATTAAAAACAAAAAATTTGGTTACCTCCCCTAAATTTAAAGAGGGGGTGATTTTTTTCGGTGACCAACTTAAGATGTGCACTTGAATTTGTATAAAACTCATAGATTTTCCATACAAAATGTTCAATTACCGGAGCATCTATCTTCCATCTATCTAACCTTGAAACTGTGGCTTGATAACTTATAATTAGAAAATACTGTAATTTTTTAATAAAATAAAGACACTTGTGGTTTTTTTTAGCATTTTTATTTGTCAAACGCAAGGAAATTCACATATACAATATGCAGTCTATGCGGCCAGGTCTCGAGGTCAATGACCCCCTGCTAGCCGAAACAAAACTAAAAGAGGTTTGTGGGCTCTGGCATGGTTTATCCGCCTCCGTGACATAATGGTCAGTCCACGCTTCACACCAGGACGTCGCGGGTTGGATTCCCGTTGGGGTCAACTTGTAAGTCTTGTCTGTTTGGCGGCAGGTCACCGCAGGTCAGCGGCGGTCGTAGGTGCGAGCGCCGCCCCACCCTTCCACACACCATTTCTCGCTAAGAAGGTTCATGGCGGGTCACGAGTCAAGGGTTCATTCGCCTTGGCACGGCCTACATGCATGATGAATTACTGTATTACTTAAAAAAATGATTTATTTAAGGGTTTTTTTTTTCTATTGGTTTTTGACCCTATACATGATACTGAATTACCAGTTTCAAGGATGCAGGTGCTTAACAAAACACTTTGTATATCCGGAAACGGCTGTACCGATTTCCATGAAATTTTCTGTGTATATTCGGTAGGTCTGAGAATAGGTATAGACAATTTTTCACCGGGATCTAAACGGGCGAAGCCGCGGGAAACAGCTAGTATATATATTCAGGATGTAATAAATTCGGTGTAGATCCCGTTAACTGGGGCTTCTACTCATCATACTAAACAACTTTTGTTCTACGACTTTGCTGAAATCGCAAAAAAAAAATTAAGTCTTCATATAAATCGACCAATTTTGTGGATTTTTCTTTGAAGAGCCAATTTTTTTTTGATTTATCTATGGGTTCCTTGAGAAAAGTAGTTCAGTATGATGAGTAGGACCCTCATTTAACGGGTCCTACACCATTTTTTTATATATCCTGTATATTTTTTAAACTATTTTTAAGTATACATTTAAATCTTCAAAACCCTACTTTGCACGAGTCCGACTCGCACTTGGCCGGTTTTTGTTTGTAACAGCACAGTATTACGATATGGCTTACAGTAGTGCAACGCCTTTGATGTCGCACGATGTGCCACCGGCGTAGGTACTAGCCCATACTAGCCTGTAGTCAGCCTGGCAAAGTCGCGGAGTCTGTGCCCCGCCGCCCGCTGCCCCGCAAGTACCCGTCCGTTGCTCTGCGTAAGTACATTCGTTGCGCTACTGTAAGCCACTATATTGTAATATTGTGGTAATAGTATCTAACCAGCTGCGACTTGTTCTAGAAACTTCAAGTTCAACTCCTGTGCTTAAGTTACCTATACTGGGGGTTGAAGTGGGTAATTTTCTGCTTCAAGTAAGAAGGTGACCTTATTTTAAAGACAACTGCGCAGGTATGACAGGTATGTACGCGCTTTAACTTTAAGCGAGTCGAGACACTTCACGTCACTTTGTGACGTCATATACAAGCTTTAGCTAGTGATGGGGTGTGATCGTTAAGTTTCACTATCGATATCGAGAATTTTATAAATATACCCGCATATGTCAGCAAAGACGCGGAGTTTGGCCGGCTGTGCCCCGCCGCCCGCTGCCCCGCAAGTAACCTTCCGCTGCTCTGCGTAAGTACATTGGTTGCGCTACTGTAAGCCGCTATATTGTAATGCTGTGGTAATAGTAGCTAACCAGCTGCGACCTGTTAAAGAAACTCCAAAGTGGGTAATTTTCTGCTTCAAGTAAGAAGGTGACCTTATTTTAAAGACAACCGCGCATCAGGTAAGACATGTATTTACGCGCTTTAACTTTAAGCGAGTCGAGACACTTCACATCACTTTGTGACGTTACATACAAGCTTTAGCTAGTGATGGGTTTTGATCGTTAAGATTCTCTATCGATATCGAGAATTTAATAAATATATCCGCGTATGTCAACAAAATATTTATATTTTTCGTTTTTGTTTATGGTCTTATGCTAAGTAACTTTCGCTGTCTATAAACAGTGCATAGTGTAACGGAAACTCCTTTTCCGTCACAAAATAAAAACTGTTTGGTTCGATTTCCTGCTAGACGGATAATTGCGAGATAAATTTTAAAAGCAAATTTTGATGAGAAGATAAAAAATAGATGGTCATGATTGGTAAGACTAACATTACACATGATACATAAAAATATTGAAGTAAATTTTAGGTTAAAAAAAGAATTTAAAATTAAGAGAATATGAATTTTGTTGAATACCGGACAGACAACGATCGTTGCTTCCCCAGTATCCGAAAAAATTACCAACTAAAATACAGAAAGAGAACTCGCCATTAACGTAGCGAAAATAAATAAAATTGATTTAAAATACCTGCTATGGTTTCGCTACAATAGGTAAATATCACAAATAATTCATTTAAATTTATAATAATATATTTAATTCAATGCAATTTTTAATACTCCTCAACAAATGCATAAGTGACTTTTTGTATGATACTCGTAAATAATAATCAAATGAAACAATTTAAATTATTTCTATTGCATCCAAATACTACAGTGACTATTTTTATTAACACGCTTTTAATACACGCTTTTATTAGCTTCACTTGTAACTAACTATGGTATGTAAGAAAATCTTGGAATCTTAATTTGACCCACTTCCCGGTCTTCGATTAGGATGAAATTTTGCACACGCTCTGAATTCTGATGACAACATATAAATAGCTAAGAAACGTCATTACAAATCCAATATGGCGGCCTCCCCAAGATGGTGGACTGGCTGTTTGAAATCCACCCCCATGATGTGGGTATCAAATGAAAGAGTTTGCTGTCAGGAATACGAAAAAAATAGTCACGTGACTTAAATCTAATATCGCGGACGTCCAAGATGGCGGACTGGCTGTTTGAAATGCACCCCCATGATATGGGTATAAATGAAAGGGTTTGCTGTCAGGAATACGAAAAAATAGTCATGTGACTTAAATCTAATATCGCGGACGTCCAAGATGGCGGACTGGCTGTTTGAAATGCACCCCCATGATATGGGTATAAATGAAAGGGTTTGCTGTCAGGAATACGAAAAAATAGTCATGTGACTTAAATCCAACATGGCGGACATCCAAGATGGCGGATTGGCTATTTTGTAATTTTTAGTGCGTGCTAAAAGCGTGTTTTTTAGTTTTTTAAACTATTTTAAAGTTATTTGTCCATAATTGGTAAGTCATTGAGCGTCAGTGGCGTAATGGCTAGGGCCGCCGCCCCCTGTCCGGGAGGTCGTGGTTGGAATCCCGCCACGTACCAATGTGATTTCGAATTTAGATTTCATTATGTACGTTTATCCGACGCTCTTACGGTAAAGGAAAACATCGTGAGGAACCTGCAAACGCCTGCGAAAAAACTCGCAGGTTGTGTGTGAAGTAGACGCACCTGCACTGGGCCCGCGTGGGTGATTAAAGCCCGATCGCCCTAATTCAGGGTAGGCTCGAGCCCTTCGGTGGGGACGTATATGAGCTGATATGAATGAATGAATGGTAAGTCATTGACTCACTATTACAATATAGCGGCTTACAGTATTACAACGAATGTACTTACGCAGAGCAACGGAAGGATGCTTGCGCGGCAGCGGGCGGCAGACTACAGGCTAATACTGCTAATACCTACGCTGGTGGCGGCATCGTGTGACATTAAAGGCGTTGCGCTACTGTAAGCAATATCGTAATACTTTGCCATTGGTATCATCTCACCTGACGGTAAGTGACGATGATGCCGAAGATTAAAGCCCTAACACAATGGGAACTGGCTATCTTATCTTTAACCGTGGCGTAATGGTTAGTCCATTCGCTTCACCTTAGGAGGTTGCGGATTCCATTCCCGGCGGGATCAATTTTTGGTTGTTGGTAGTGTATTTTTCTAAACCCGTCTGGATGCCTACCATTATCTCATCAAAGTCTTGCCGCTCAATGTTCACATCATTGATGTGTTCCCGCTTTTTTCTACAATTGGTAAGCCCGTGGCATCATCACACTTAAAGGTAAGTGACGATTATGCCGAAGATGGCAGCGGGCTTACCACGATTCCCCAACGCAAATGGGATCTGGCTGTCCTATTTTCAAGCCGGAACCCATCAATGCTGTTAGTGTTAACACCGATGTTTGGCGGCAAGACTTATTTAAGATGGTGGTAGCTAGCCAGGCGGGCTATGAAAATGCCCTGCCACCAACCAAACCGAGTCTTACAAAGTAGACTCCGCAGGGAATCAAACCCGCGACCTCCTGTAAAGCTCCTGATGTAACTTAACCATTACGCCACGGAGGCAGTTAAAAAAGCTTGAATAGTAGAACTATTTTTGTGCGATATTTTTAAGCCATCACCACGGAATTTTTAATCAACCACGGTTCGCCCTCAGCTGAACTTACATTTTGTCAAGCAAAATATGAAAAGTTTTTTTTTTAATGTAAGGGTCAAGCTCTACTAACCTAAAAACTCTGTATACAGGGTGTTAGGTAAAATGGGGCATAATTTTAGAGGGGCTTCTACTAATGAGACCGTAGAACTTTTGTGCCACAAACGTGCTGAAATCGTAATAAAATATGGACATCCTGTGATGGTGCCTAGGTTACCTAAGTACCGTCTAGATGACCTAACTTACCTTCTGCTGAAAATAATTACGACATGGAAAGCTTAAATCGTCTAGAATATTTTCAGAGAAACTTAGCAAGTATGCTGAGGTAGAGAAAAAAGTGCAGTTTCCTAAAAAAAATTTGGGATGCATGCGTTAGGTCATCATCATCATATCAGCTCACGATTATATAAATTATAAATTAGTACTGTAAGAGCGTCGCATAAACGTACATATAAAATCGAAATTCAGAAACACGTTGGTACGTGGCAGGATTCGAACCACGATATTTCTCCTGTCAGTTATTATAAATTAATTTCGTTTTGAGTGTTTTTTTTTTCTAAAAACACATGAAAAAAAATTGGTTTCCACTTATTACATACAATTTGTACCACTCAAGTTTTCATTTTTTCGAGAAAAAAAACCAATTCAATTTAAAACTTGACTGCATATTAAACTATGACATTCCCCCTGAGCCTCAAAGCCGAATTTAAATGCACCTCGCACTAGGTTTAGGTTACAGGCTTAGCCATACAAACAGATAAACATACATACATACACCATATAAATAAACTTTTGGATAGTCGACTAAAACCGCCTTAGTGGAAGCTGCAAGTGGAAAATTGTCACCCAGCATCTGCCGCAAGACGATGACGTCACAGTCTGTTATATAAGTGTTGCACCAACGTATTAAAGGTATATACAACATTATACGCAATCATCTTATTATTATTAGCCGAAAGCATCCACTGCTGGACAAAGGCCTCCCACAAGGATTTTCACGACGACCGATCCTGCGCTGCCCGCGACCTTCACCAGGTCGGCCGTCCACCGCGTGGGAAGCCTGCCTACGCTAAGTTTTCCGGTGCGCGGTCACCACTCGAGAACTTTACTGTCCCAACAGCCATATATTCTACGAGCTACGTGCCCTGCCCAATGCCACTTAAGTTTAGCGATTCTGTGAGCTATGTCGAACTACTCGACTACTCGGCTGGGCAGCGTTCGGGAAGCTTCGCAATATCCAAAATACAGCAGTGTCTCAAGACTAAGGTCTTTGATCAGTGTGTTTTGCCAGTGACCGCCAAAACAGAGACATGGTCGTTTACTATGGGCCCCATAAGAAAGCTCAAGGTCACCCATATGGAAATGGAGTGAACTATGCTCGGAGTTTCACTACGCGATCTATTCAGAAATGAGGAGATCCGCAGAAGAACCAAAGTAACCGACATAGCTCACAGAACTATATGCAATACAGGGCTGTAAACAGTGGCAGAAGGTATTAGATGTTGTTGTTCTAATATGTATAATATAAAGACAAGAATTACTAAAATATTTTTAAGAACAAATATTAAAGGGTAAATTTAAAAATACCATATTTTTAGGATTCTGTACCTGTTGGTCCGCTCGGACTTTGGAAATTTCATTCTTCCTGTAAGTACGGAAGAACTTTTGATTTCCTTATAGATTTGTCCGTAATGTATGCGTTTTATAAAATTATAATTGGTAAGCCCATTGGCATCATCTCACCTGATGGCAAAGACTTCTATATAGAACGAGGTAGACGTGGTGTACTACCAAATGACATTTTAAAGGCAATCATCAAACTGCAACATCGATAACATTATACACACAAACACAATAAAGTATCGACGTGAACGAGCGTGAGACAGCAATATTCATTGTCAACGTGAGTGACAAGGAAGGCCTTCTGTGGTTTCGCGCTAGAACCAAACGCAAAGGAATTTGACGAAATGAGCCGCCGAGTACTTATCAATGGTGTTAATTAGCTCTCGCGATTTGGTGTGAGTGCCACGTCTACCTCGTTTTATATAGAAGTCTTTGCCTGATGGTAAGTGACGATGATGACGAAGATGGCAGCGGGCTTACCAAGATTCCCCAATGCAATGGAGAACTGGCTATCTTATCTTCAAGCCGGAAAGCATTATTTATGTAACTTTTATATCAAAAAACCACGTTTTACATGAAAATTCTTAAAATATCCCTAGGCAGTGTTGACTATAGTGTACTATCCTTACTAATATTATAAATGTGAAACTGTCTTTGTTTGTATGTTACCTGTTCATGTTCATATGTTTATATGTTACCTTCAACACCTAGACCTATCTTGATGAAATTTGGCATGCAGGTAGATTGTATCACTGGAAAGGACATAGTCCGCCTGGCTAGCTACCGCCATCTTATCTAAGTCTTGCCGCCAAAAATCAATGTTGATATCATTAGTGTGTTCCGGCATGAAGATAAGATAGCCAGTTCCCCATTGCGTTGGGGAATCTTGGTAAGCCCGCTTCTATCTTCGGCAACATTGTCACTTACCACCAGGTGAGATGTTGTCAAGGGTTTAACAATTGGGAATAAAAAAAATAAAAAAGTCTACTTTTTATTTAATGAAAATAGCATAGTCCGAAGCAGTTCCTGAGGGAACTAAAAAAATACTGTTTATTGAACAAATATGTTTGAAAGGATGGGATATGACATATTTTACGAATAAGCATATTTTGACATAGTTCCCGAAAGATCTGGGAAAAACTCATTTTCCGCCCGCGCAGGTCGGCTTCACAATTACGTGGCAACCGATTGAAGTGTTTTTTTTATATGAATGGTTGAGGGGGTGGGAAGTGACATAGACTTCTAATCAGAATAGCCCGATATATTTCCTGAGGGATCAGGAGAAAACTCATATTCATGATCGCGAGCGGCTTGCGGCTAAAGCACCACTCTCCCTCAAAGACAGTCATGTTCACGCCGACGAGGCCGCGGGAAAAAGCTAGTGTTAATATATTTTAAGATAAATAACATTATTACAGTTTGACATGATGTCAAGGGCTTACCAAATGTAGATTTAAAAAAAAGGTAAAAGATAGACGCCTTTACAGTGTGTCACGTGTACCTAGATAAAAATCGCTGGAGAAATTTTAAAAAAACCAGCCAAGTGCGAGACGGACTAGCACTGCGAGGGTTCCGTACCACCACACCTCTCAACACAACTACATTGTACAATGACAATGATAACTATTCACATTACAAACAAAATACATCAACGCGAGCTACAAAAATGTGCTTAGCGCGAGAACGACTCACACTTTGCCAAAACTGTTATTTTATTTGAGTATAAGTACTATAATCACACGAAGTTTCACGCTTGCATGTAGTACCGTTTGTACAACAGAGCTAAATTAAAAATATTTCTAAAGACCTATAAAAAACACGTTCTCGTATGAAGACCCCTCTATTTTTTTTATTTTTTGTAATTTTTTGTCATACCAGCAACAAAAATACATACTCCGTAAAAAATTCAACTGTCTACCTATTACGGTTCATGAAATACAACTCGCTAACAGACGGACAGACAGCGGAGGCTTAGTAATAGAGTCCCGGTTGGTGTACAAAACCCTAAAACATACTGTTAGAATCCTTTCATTCCTGAGGCTGGGGATCCAAGCTAAAACCTATCTCCAAAGCAAAAAATGGGATTTTCTTATTTACTCTTTTTCATTTCTTCTTTTTAGTGTTTTGATTTGAATCTGTTTGTACATAGGCCAGAACATCAAGCTAGACACTTTGGACTTTGTACCGTTCTTATGCCGTACAAGTATGGATCAGAATCGCACTACGGAACCCTCAAAATGAAATCGACGATCCACACCATGGCCGAAATCGAACCGCTTCACCTTAAATGATAATACGAGTCTTAACCCTTTCAAGAGAATTTAAGGTAGAACTTCTGCTGTAGAAAGAGCCCCTTGACGCTTTTGATTAGTTCGATTGTGGTTAACCAGAAAATGGACGCTTTAAATACGTATTTAAAGTTTTCAACTCGAGGGCTTTAACTTAACGTAAGCTACCCAAGCGAACCCTAAATTTTGAGATTTAAAAGGTTTTTCTTTACAGGGCCGGCAGTTTTGGGCAGAAAGTTCTCGAGAGACCCCGCACCGGAAGGCGTAGTGTAGGTAACCTCCCATTCGGTGGACCGACGACCGATTGAATGTCGCTGGAACTTGATGCGGGCAGCGCAAAACCGGTCGTTGTGGAAATCTATAAGGGGGACTTTGTTTAGCTCTGGACGTCTTTCGGCTGATACGATCAGGAGGACTTACAGGGTCATTCTGTAATATGAATCTTAAAGTTACGTCAATTTTCCTAGCCAATCAGAACTAAACTCAATTTTTTCTTAAATTAAAATTATAAAAAAATAACGGTTGTCTGTAAAGTCGGTTTACTGACGATAGTTGAACGTGACAACGTCATAAGAAAAAAGCCTAAAACGGAACGCCTCACGGAACGCCTCAGAGCGAGGTAACGACGCATTTTTCGGAACGCCTCAGAGCGAGGTAACGACGCATGCGTCATGTTTTTTCGTGCGTGCAGCCGGCTCCATCGAATTATAAGACGTTATCACGTCAAAAATATTTGAGATTTTCACAACAAGCCCTTTTATTTAATACTAGCTGTCCCGGCGAACTTCGTACCGCCTTATACTACACTACAATGCATTACAATACATTGCACTCCACTGGACTACACTACACTGCACTCCACTGCACTCTACTGCACTACATTGCACTACACTGCACTGCACTACACTGTACTTCACTGCACTCCACTGCGCTACGCTGCACTACACTGCACTACACTGCACTGCACTACACTGCACTACACTACACTACACTACACTGCACTACACTGCACTACACTGCACTACACTGCACTATATCTCACTATTCTACACTACATTACACTACACTTCAACACACTACACCCTACACTCTTCACTCTACACCCTACCCCATTTCACACTACACACTTCACACTTTACACCACAATACACTACTTTCTGTTGATAATGCAGGAATTTTTAGGTAATTTTTTCACACCTTTGGTTACAGTTTAAGAAAGGATCCCTATTAGAAAATATAATAAAGCCTATAGCAGCCGCGGATAGTGTAGCTTCCCAACAGTGAAAGAATTTTTCAAATCGGTCCAGTGGTTTCGGAGCCTGTTCAATGCAAACAAACAAATCCATCCTCTTTATATTATTATTATTACTACGCCACGGCTGTATTGCTTGAGGTCACACTGGTCATTGCGCGGCGGCGGTGTTTATTTTCATAAATTCTTTACATAATGTCCGATTTAAGTAATTCAAAAGGTTATCTATAAGTATCGAAACATTTTTGATTATGAAATGATTTATTTAAATAAAGGTTAATACTAAAGTATGGTTATCTTTGTCTGATTTTGGTTAGTTTGATATTAACTTTTAAAATGTAAAAAGTGGTCATAGTGAAATAACTACAATAGTGAGACATATTGTATTGCGAAGTTTTTTGTAGCTATTGATATGTTCTCTAATATTGTAAAACATTTTGTTCTTCTATCATCAACAGTTTCCGTAACGTATGCGATGAAAGAAATTTTTAAGCAAATTTTTTTACACCTTGGTTCACGTTACTGAAGTTTTATCAAGGATCCCTTATTTTTCTATTAATAAATATAGCCTATGTTACTCAGCGATAATGTAGCATTATAATGGTGAAAGAATTTTAAAAATCGGTTCAGTAGTTTTTGAGTTTATTCATTACAAACATACACACAAACACAAAAATACAAATCTTTCCTCTTTATAATATTGGTATAGACAGACTAGCTGTCCCGGCGAACTTTGTTCAAACTTACACTATACTGCACTAACTACCAAGTACTAATATATATACTGTGACCCTACCCTACCACAGTAAATATAGGTTTATTAGTACTAGCGTACCCTACCTACCCTACACTAAACTACACTAGACTACACTACCCTACCTTTCCCTACCCTAAAACCTTCTCCTGACAATAACGAATTTGACAAAAAAAATAATTAGCGAAATCGGTCTACCCGTTCTTGAGTTATAAATGGTCTAATACGACTTACATATATAAGATGTCACACGATACACTTACAAGTACAAATTTTTATTTTGAAATTTTCTAATTTACCCGCCAAAAGTGTTTAAAATTGATTAATATACGTTACACGTCTGTCTTTGGGTCACCGACTTACATATTATGTGTACCAAATTTTAACTCAATTAGTCCAGCAGTTTTGAAGAAGATTTCTGTGACAGACAGACACGCAAGTGATCCTGTAATGGTATAATATATATGTAATATATTTAAAGGAACATAAAAATTGATAAAAAGATCTGCCAAGTGTGAGTTGAACTCGCACACGACGGGCTTCGTACCATCGTACAAGATTCAACACTATGTACTTTTTTAATGCTATTTACGTTTCTTGTATAGGGGGTCGCTTTTAATTTTTGAAGTGAAAACTTCTTTAGCGGCGTTGTGCACTTGTTTTGTAATGGGTAAAAAATGTTAAAATCGCGTCAGGACACGTGACCTGATCGAAAATTCGTAAGACGGATGGAGTAGTGAAAACTTCTTTAGCGGCGTTGTGCACTTGTTTTGTAATGGGTAAAAAATGTTAAAATCGCGTCAGGACACGTGACCTGATCGAAAATTTCTAAAACGGATGGAGTAGTGAAAACTTCTTTAGCGGCGTTGTGCACTTGTTTTGTAATGGGTAAAAAATGTTAAAATCGCGTCAGGACACGTGACCTGATCGAAAATTCGTAAGACGGATGGAGTAGTGAAAACTTCTTTAGTGGCGTTGTGCACTTGTTTTGTAATGGGTAAAAAATGTTAAACTCGCGTCAGGACACGTGACCTGATCGAAAATTCGTAAGACGGATGGAGTTGATTTTTTGTTGATTTTTCTGAGATATAAACTTTTTAATGTTATATAAATTGTCATGTTTGTGTACGATAGCGCAATAAATAAATATTGTATTCTACCACATAAATGATAGTACTTTTATACTGATAATCAAAGCAATTCGTGCAAAATTATTCCCTAACCATTCCAAAATATCAAAAATGCACAACGTTAATATTCAAGTTTTCACTTCTGCCGGCACTCCTGGAGTGCAACCCGTCGTTTTGACGTGAATACGTCTTTAAAATTACCTCCATAGGGATGCAATCCAAAAAAACGAATGATAACAAAATCGGGGGATACAGTTTAGTGTTGTAGCTACATATCTATCATCTCCATCCAAATTTCGTTTACACCACTTGATAGCTAAAGAATCAAAGAATTTATTACGCTAAGTAAGGACTGTAACACATCGCGCGCGGGGGAGGGGGCAGCCCCGCCATTTTGAAGGTCATTTTTTTTATGTGTATTACCTCATAACTTTTGACTGGGTGAACCGATTTTGACGTTACAACGTCTAATAAATCGATGGACGCGGCCTGCACGCACGAAAAAGGATGACTCATTGTCCCGTTACGCTCATTGTCCCGTTACGTTATGACGTTTTCACGTTAAACTATCGTCCGTAAATCGAATTTACAGACAACCAATTTTTTTTATTTCATTTTTGTCACTTGTTGTTATATGCAAAATAAAAATACACAGCCTGTAAAAATTTCAACTGTCCACCTATACATCTTCACAACAGCTCATGTACTTTCCCACAGAGAGACTCAAGCCTACCCTGAATTAACCTGATCAGGCCTTAGTCGACCACGCGGGTCCAGTGCGGGTTGGTCGACTTTACACACAACCTTCGAGTTTCTTCGCAGGTATGTGCAGGTTTCCTCACGATGTTTTCCTTCACCGTGAGAGCGTCGGATAAACTTACATATGAAATCTAATCTCATTGGTACGTGGCAGGATTCGAAACACGACCACCCAGGCAGGAGGTAGCGGCCCTGGTCTTTACGCCACCGACGCTCCAGCTAATACGATTCGTAAAATACAGCCTTGATAAACAGACGGACGGACAGACGGACAGTGGAGGCTTAGTTGGCACCCTTTTGGTACGAATCCCTTTTATTATTAGTATACTAGCTGTTGCCTGCAGATTTGCCCGCGTGGACGTTGTTTTAACCGACTTCAAAAAAGGAGGAGGTTCTATATATATATATTTAATGTATGTTCACCGATTTTTCCGTCAATTGTGGACCGATTTTCAAATTTTTTTTATTCGAAAGTGTATACTCCCGAGGGGGTCCCATTGTCACCAAGTCAGGATCTGATGATGAGATTCCAGGGAAATCGAGAGCAACCCTCAAATTACTCATTACGTAGGCACTTATTACGTGATTCATTATGTTTTCTAAAGCTATTAAAAATATTTGCGTCTGTTAGTCATCATTTCATGTTATGAAGGAAGGTACAATTCATTAACGGGTAGGAGTTGGAGGTGAAGTCTTTCAACATTATACATAGATATATACGTAGGTATGCATAGACCGATAGTTTGTATTCTTTCAGGTAATTCAGATGAGCTGATGATGGACGATTAACTCCATAACGTTAATGAAACACATGTTTTATGATTTGATAATTCCTGTTGCTGAGTAGGTTATTGGGTTTAACGTTTTTAGATAGATAGCATTATCACTAAAAATAAAAGTTTAAAAAACCTGAAAAACCGACTTCATTGAAATTCACTCAAAAGTATGAAATAATATTTTTAAACTTAAATACACAACATTAACCAACAATATCGAAATCAAAGGTGGGTACGAATTAAATAAGGGGCTTAAATTTTTTTTAGAGGTCGGTGTCAGCGAACCATCGAATCTAAACAATTTAACTGTGTGCTAGTACCGACCTCAAAAAAAATTTAAAGCCCCTAATTTAATTCGTATCACCTTTGATTTCGTTATTGTTGGATAATGTTGTGTATTTAAGTATAATAATATTATTTCATACTTTTGAGTGAATTTCATTTTGAAGTCGGTTTTTCAGTTTTTTTAAACTTTTTTTTTTGACTGTCGTTGAGGGTGAGTGGTGCGCGAGCCGCTAGCGGCTCACAAGCGTGGACATGAGTTTTCTCTAGATCTCTCGGGAACTATATCATGATATGCTAATTAGTAAATTACATAGGTCATTTCCCACCCCCTCAACCATCTCTGGGCAAAAAATCACAACAATCCATTTGTTCCGTTGTGATGTTAAAGAAATAAAACAAAAAAAGAATATTTTATCGGACTATGCTATTTTCATGGGATAAAAGTAACCTATGTCCTTCCCAGGCTAAACAGGCTACCTACATGCTAAATTTCATCAGGATTGGTCAAGTATTTGAAGCGTGAAGAGGTAACAAACAAACAAACAAATAAACAAACAAACACATTTTCACATTTATAATATTAGTAAGGATATCTATCAGATATTTTACGCAGGGCATTATCCACCTCCGTGGCACAATGGTTAAGGCTATTAGCTTCACATCAGGAGGTACCGGGTTCTAAGTCTTGCCGCCAAACATCAATGCAAACATCGATATATGTATACTCAATATATTCGCAAAGTTTTGATTCAACCCGGCATGTGGTTTTTGTATTAAAGCGGAACTACGTTTGTATGGAAACTCGAGCCTCCTGGGGACCGTCACAGAGATTGTCACGATTTTTTTCGAGGCTTAAAAAAATCCTTATATTAAAAACTTTCAACCGAAACTGAGACATATATAGAGTATCTCCCACACATTCAGGTACATTGCAAGGTCAGCAATTCTTTGACAGCCGAGCCGAGATACTTCCTTTTTCGCCGTCGTTATCGGGTAAATAGAGCTTTGTCACTTATCGGCTTGGCGTAGCAGTTTGGAGCAGGATGTTTAAGCAGTGTAAGCGAACGTTACGTAGATTTATACAGACACAGGTATAGCAAAATTGATGTTGGGGCAAACTAGGCCTTCCACTCCCTTTCCTTAACCCGGCGACAATGACGCTGGGTCATATTGACCCGAGCGATTTTCAATTGGTGAAATTTCGAAAAAAAATAAAAAAATAAGCGTTATTGGTTTTTGTCAGTAGCTGGAGATAACACCTAAATTCATATGATTTGTACCATAGTGTAGTGAGCAAGCGCCAGTGAAGAATGGTAAAATCCCTTTTCTTGAATAAAACGGCTACAGCTCCATACATTTTTAGTTACAAAAGAGAAATTATTTTAGTTACCCTTTTGAGGTTGTTGTATTAAAACCAAATTATAGTTTGATATATAAATTAACTTAAACATCTTGGTACTACAATGACTTCATGGACATGCAATAGTTCTTACTTTGTGTTAAATTTGTTATATATATAGTCACCGGTATGATTATTAGTTAAATTGAAACATTACTTACCTCATTTTGATTTACTAATAGCTAAATCACACAGTTTAATCAAAAAAACTCACGAAAAACGATCGAAATAATGCACGATCCGCTCGTAATGCAGCATAATTGAATTTAAAGTGGGTTAAATAATATAATAGAGATGCTATATGATACGTATAATTTTTACTCCCTGCCTAAATATGAATTTCGGAAAGAAAATAAATTTTGGGGTAATATGAAATACTTTTATTTTATAAGATTATAAATATTTGGGTAAAGATATAAACCAGTAGATAAGTTAAAGGTGTAATTAATGCAGCATAATTGATTTAAAAGGGGTTCAATAATATAATAGAGATGCTACATGATACGTAGAAATTTTACTCCCTGCCTAAATATGAATTTCGGAAGGAAAACGTGAAATAACCTAAATATAAAAACAACACATTACATAATTTTAAAATATAAATTTTATTTTTGAATGACGTTAACTTTTTTTTGTATTAAAGCGGCGGGATTTTAAAGTGTCAACTATAAGCCCGTTTCAAAACAGGTCTATGGATAGTAATTAAAAGAGGTAACTTCAATATTTAAAACCTCATTTTAAGCGGTGAATCGAAACTCACACACCATCCAGTAGGTGGAGGGTCCACAGACAACGGAAAAATGACACCCTCCACCTCCTAGATGGTCCACAGACGAGAGGTATTTGCTTCATATTAAAAAAAAAAGACAAAAAATACGAGATTTAAGGATCGTCAAAAAAACGAGTAGTATTTTTTTTAAATGCACCAATTTGATAACGCACTGAAAAGTACAGAACACAAATCTTATACAGCTATTAAGTGACAACAGCATAATTAGATAAATAAAAACTCCTTGGTCTGAGGTTCGCTGGCTGCTTTTTACAAATTTTAAACTGACCTTTACTGTATATTTTACTTAAAAATACAAAAAAATATAGCCGGCGAAGCAGAATATAAAAAAAAATAAAAATATAAAATCAAAAAATATAGTTTTTAATTTTCATAATAAGATATAAGCAGAAAGCTCACCCTGTGCTAGCCAGCCCCCTGACGATCGGTAAAGGTCGTCACAGTACTATGGGAAATATCCTCTCAGTAGCTCTGAAATAGAACTATTGCGCTATGATATTCTCAGAAGTTGTATTGCTTTTTTATACACAATTATTGGTAAGCACTTGGCATCATCTTAACTGATGGTAAGTGACGATAATGCCGAAGATGGAAGCGGGATTACCAAGATTCCCCAACACAATCGTGATCTTCAAGCCGGAACTCATCAATGCTATGTTGATGTATGGTGGTAAGACTTAGATAAGATATTACTTACTACAATAAACAAAATGTAGATAATTATTGTTATTAAAGTGAAACTTTTATTACATCGTCTCAATTTTTTTCGTCTGTGTGTTGCATGTCGCGTGACGGTCGCTTTCGTCTGACGGTATGATCGTTTCGTCCTCTGTACCGTAGCGAAACCCGTGT
This sequence comes from Coleophora flavipennella, assembly GCA_947284805.1. NCBI lineage: Eukaryota > Metazoa > Arthropoda > Insecta > Lepidoptera > Coleophoridae > Coleophora > Coleophora flavipennella. The sequence goes on from OX369253.1 coordinate 6,878,008, forward strand.
CCTCTGTAAAGTTTCACTTTTACCGTAGTTTCAGAAAACCACACACTTACTTTTTTGTAATATTATTTAGTTCCATATCCCACAAAATATCATTGAACAATTATAAGTGATCATAGTTTGTGAATTTTTGTACAGAAAGCCCCTTACCAATAATGTACAATTATTGCACGCAAAAATACTTAACAGGACTTACCCCACTTACCTTTCCTAACCTTATCAACCATCATATTAGATCATATAGGTCCCCACCGAGGGGCTCGAGCCTACCCTGAATTAGGACGATCGGGCCTTAGTCGACCACGCGGGCCCAGTGCGGGTTGGTCGACTTCACACACAACCTTCGAGTTTCTTCGTAGGCTGTGCAGGTTTCCTCTCGATGTTTTCCTTCACCGTCGGATAAACTTGCATATGAAATCAAAATTCGAAAATACATTGGTACGTGGCAGGATCGAACCACGACTCCCGGACAAGAGCTAGCGGCCCTTTTAATTACGCCACCGACGCACTTGTTATTTATTATTATTATAACAGCTCATATACGTCCCCACCGAGGGGCTCGAGCCTACCCTGAATCAGGGCGATTAGGCCTTAGTCGACCACGCGGGCCCAGTGCGGGTTGGTATGGTTATCTATCTATATATATAAAAATGAATTGCTGTTCGTTAGTCTCGCTAAAACTCGAGAACGGCTGGACCGATTTGGCTAATTTTGGTATTGAATTATTTGTGGAAGTCCAGAGAAGGTTTAAAAGGTGAATAAATATGAAAATGCTCAGAATTAAAAAAATAAAAATCCTAAAATAAAAATCAGTCAAAAAATAATTGGTTTTAGGGTAGGGTAGTGTAAGGTGTATGGTAGTGTAGGGTAGTGTAGGGTAGGGTAGGTTTGGGTAGTGTAGTGTAGGGTTGGGTAGGGTAGTGTAGGGTAGGGTAATGTAGTGTAGGGTAGGGTAGTGTAGAGATGGGTAGTTTAGTGTAGGGTAGGGTAGTGTAGAGATAGGTAGTGTAGAGATAGGTAGTGTAGTGTAGGGTAGGGTAGTGTAGGGTAGGGTAGTGTAGAGTAGTGTATGTAGGGTAGGTTAGAGTAGTGTAGTGTTGGGTAGGGTAGTGTAGGGTAGGGTAGTGTAGTGTAGGGTATTGTAGTATTGGGTAGGGTAGTGTAGGGTAGGGTAGTGTAGTGTAGGGTAGGGTAGTGTAGAGATAGGTAGTGTAGTGTAAGGTAGGGTAGTGTAGAGATAGGTAGTGTAGTGTAGGGTAGGGTAGTGTAGGGTACGGGTAGGGTAATGTAGTGTAGGTAGGGCAGTGTAGTGTAGGGTGGAACGAAGTTCGCCGGGACAGCTAGTAAAAGATAAAATATTAGCCAATGACTATATTTACTTTGTAATTTAAGAGGTAGGTACCGGTTTAAATTTCTTGTATTATGCGTTGATAACGCAAGTAGTTAACTGATTATTAAATCGCTCATTACCAGGGTGGGTTTGATTGATAGTGGAATCTAACTCGACAGTTTTCGCAAGGCACCTCCGTGGCGTAATGGTTAAGGCTATTAGCTTCACATCAGGAGATCGCGGGTTCGATTCCCGGCAGAGTTCAACTTTGTAAGACTCAGTTTTTCTGATGGAAGGGCATTTTCTAAGCCCGCCTGACTAGCTAACACCATCTTATCCAAGTACTGCCGCCAATCATAAATGCTAATAAAATTGATGTGTTTTTAGCTTGAAGATAAAATAGCCAGTTCCCCATTGCGTTAGGGAGCCCGCTCGATTTGACTCGGTTTGGTTGGTGGTAGTGCATTTTCTTAGCCCGTCTGACTATCTAACAACATCTTATCTAATTGTTCCGCCAAACATCAATGTTAATAACATTTATGTGTTCCGGCTTGAAGATAAGATAGCCAGTTCCCCATTGTGCTGGGAAGTCTTGGTAAGCCCGCTTCCAATTTCCGCATCATCGTCACTTATCATCAGGTTAGATGATGCCAAGAGCTTACCAATTGTGAATAAAAAAACTGGCCAAGAGCGAGTCAGAACCGCACACAAAGGGTTCCATACTACTAGATGTCGCTAGTTTCTTCACATGTCAAAAAAGCCCCTCTTGCTCTTTTAACATTTTATTTTTTTTTAATTTTTTTTGTAGCGGTTACAGAAATACATTATCTGCGAAAATTTTAACTAACTAGCTATCACGCTTCATGAAATATAGCCTGGTGACAGACAGACATCATCCGTGAAAATTTTAACTATCTAGCTATCACGCTTCATGAAATACAGCCTGGTGACAGACAGACAGACGGACAGTGAAGTCTTAGTAATAGGGTCCTGTTTTTACCCTTTGTGGACGGAACCCTAAAAAGCATTGCTGCTGGTTGCTATTAAAAGCAGTAGGTAAGCTATTTCAGTAAGGCTTGGAAACGCTCAACAGTGGCTTGGCCACTCCCCTTGCAAATAAGTATAATTTTAAACTAAAAAAAACCGACTTCAAACAGGAAACTAAGATTCCCCTCGATTTCTCTGGGATGCCATTATAAGATCCTGGTTTCCTTATCATGGTACCACCCTTGGGATATCTCCTTTCCAACAAAAAAAGAATCATCAAAATCGGTTCATAAACGACGAAGTTATCCGCGAATACACATGAAAAAATATTATATACAGGTGACTTTTAATTAGTTATTGATAGCAAGGGATATGAATGTACTCGTGATTACAAACAACTTTCCCAAAGAAACTATATGTCAAATATGAAAAAAAATGTTGGTCCTTTATACATTTTTGCCGATTTGATAACTTATTTGTATCGAGGACCAAATTTTTTTTTCATATTTGACATATAGTTTCTTTGGGAAAGTTGTTTGTAATCACGAGTACATGCATAACTTTTCTTATCAAGAACTAATTAAAAGTCACCTGTATATAGAAGGTCTAACAAAATTAGGTGAAATTTTTTTAATTGGTTCTTCTACCCCTGAAACTCAAACGTTCCCCATGAGACCCATAGTCAAATCTCAAAAAAAATGTACTTCCCATACTAAGTTGGCTGATCAGCTGATCCAATTAGTATGGGAGAGCAAAATTTTTTTTTTGCGATTTGACCATGGGTTCCATGGGGAAAATTGTTCAGTTTCAAGGGTAGAAGCACCAGTTAAAATAGTTTCAGCTAATTTTGTTAGACCTTATATACGGTCGAATTGAGAAACCTCCTCCTTTTTTTGAAGTCGGTTAAAATCCAATCTAGAAAGAAATACTTCTTTAATTTCAAGTCATGCCCTGCATTCGCTGTTACGTGCGGACTGTGGAGGGTTACTAATGCAGTCATTCCGACAAAGGGGGGGAAGTAGGTCAACCAGAACACGCTGGTGAGCAGTCACCGAGGAATTGAGATTAGGATAAGAAGAATGGCGACATTTCGGATGGGAATTGATGTCTTTCTTAGTTTCAGAATCGGAATGTCTTGAAAGGATAAATCTTCTGTTAGGTCTTATACCCGGCTGCGCCAGAAGGAGGGTTATGTTTTTCGAGTGTATGTTTGTATGTTTTTTTTTATGTAGATTTCATGAGCTAGATTTTTTTTTCTCGGACTGCGGAGGAGGGAATGGGGAAAATGCTTTAACGCATACCAATACAGCCGGCTGTACTGGTTATGTGGGACTCACAGCCCTGCGCCTATATGCTTCATCATCATCATTGCAGCTCATATACGTCCCCACCGAGGGGCTCGAGCCTACCCTGAATCAGGGCGACTAGGCCTTAGTCGACCACGCGGGCCCAGTGCGGGTTGGTCGACTTCACACACAACCTTCGAGTTTCTTCGCAGGCGTGTGCAGGTTTCCTCACGATGTTTTCCTTCACCGTTAAAGCAATCGGTAAGTATGTACGTAAGTTTTTGAAAAACTCATTGATACATTGGCCGTCCAGATTTGAACCCGGTACCTCTGGTTAGATGGACCGAGTCGTTACCGGTTGAGCCACCGACGCTTTATGCTTACATACCCATTATATACATAAGGTATAAATAAATAAATATGCACAGGCCCAAGACCACACTACCCACTAACGACCCCCTGTAGCATAGGCAGCTAAGCTGCCTTAAAAGCTAATCGGAGCGACGCCCCCCCCTAATTAACGCTAAGGGGACAGCGCGGAGAGCTCCTGATGGGAGCGGCCGCTTGGTGAATCAAATTAATGTGTTAGTGAGTGGGACTGTGTCATTCAAGAAGTGACTCTATCGGAGAGCTTGATTTACAGTCATGAATGTCAAACCAATGTGACGTTCGACGTGTTGTGAGTGGTTGGCATTGATTAACATAAGGGCCTATTCGTTTCATCATCTTCAACACTTTTGGGTAGGTTATCTTTGGGTGACACCACTGTTGATGTTCGTTTCACAGTTTTAGGGTTCCGTATCTAAAAAAGTAAAAACGGAATCCTTTTAGGATCACTTTGTTGTCCGTCCGTCCAGACCCTTTTTGTGATTGTGACGTCACAAACGTCTTTACCTAACAAACTTTTAAGAAATTATGAAAGAAAAATATTGAAAATTAATTCTAATAATGTTCTAAATTTTTGATAAAAAAAATTAAACCTTAATTTTTATCTTATTTTTTGCGTAGGTAATTCTAGCAAAATTTTAGAACAAAAGTTTTTCAGTTTCAAGTATAAAATGATCAGCTAAAAATAAGCTTTATTTTATTTAAAAGCTTTTATTTATTTAACTAGCATTGTTCGTTATGTACTTGTATGTAGTTAGTTTGTTTAGTTCATCATTCATCATTACAGCTCATATACGTCCCCACCGAGGGGCTCGAGCCTACCCTGAATCAGGGCGATTAGGCCTTAGTCGACCACGCGGGCCCAGTGCGGGTTGGTCGACTTCACACACAACCTTCGAGTTTGATATAAGCCATATTTCCTGGTGACAATAGATCCTTTTGGCATTTGAAGTTGATCTGATGATGAACTTCAGAGGTGGAATCAAGGTCCTAGGATCGTAGGAAATACTGTGCTGGCCTATTTTTCTTTACACTCATATTTGGCACAATGAGTATTTGGCTTTTTGAGCTTATAAACTCTTTTTAAATAAAAGCTTGTACTTAAAAATTATTATTTTCGAATGTTATTTACCTAACTGGATGTTTCTGAAGAAAAGGATGGAATGAAAAAAGATCGAACGAAAGAAGAACGCATAACAGCGTGCCGCGTTACAAAAATAAGAAGAATTTGCTATTACTCCACAGACAAGAGCAACGCTCTTAAATTAAGAAGAAGATTACAAAAGAAGTTGAATATACTGGAAGTGTTAATAACTCTTAACCATGGTACCGATGTTAAATTTCGGAGCTACCAGGTAAATTATTGTTTTAAAATTTACCTACATAAACACCGAGTTAGGTAAAACATATATATTACTCCACAGACAAGAGCAGTTCTTTTTTAAAATCCACAATTGATAAGCCTTTGGCATCATCTTTTTTTTCTTCTTTTTTATTACAAATTTGAGTGCGTTTGGCTGCACCTCACCTGATAGTAAATGCTGATGCAGCCGAGGATGTGAAACGCAAGCTCAAATAGTGCCTATTCACTCTCGTCTTGAAGATTCCTAAATTATACGAATCGGGGAATACAGACGCCGGAAGGGAATTCCACTCCTTGGCCGTTCGCATGATGAACGAAGACGCAAAACGCTTCGTGCGTAAAGGTGGAACATTGACGACAAAGGGGTGGAACCGCCCTCCGCGCCTGGTCGTCCGATGATGAAATAGAGAGGGGGAATGAGGTTGTGAAGCTCCAGGGCACACTCTCCGAAATGAATACTGTAGAATACCGATAGACAGGCAACTTTGCGGCGATGCTCGAGGCTTTGGAGCCTGTTTGATACAAGTTCCTCGTCGCCGATGAGTTTCCTGGCGCGTCGGTCGATAGAATCCAAGGCACCTGATGGTAAGTGAAGATTAAGCCGAAGATAGAAGCGGGCTTACCAAGATTCCCCAACGCAATGGGGATCTGGCTATCTTATATTTAAGCCGGAACACATAAATGCTGTTACCATAGATGTTTGGCGGCAAGACTTAGATAATATGGTGGTAGTTAGCCAGGCGGGCTATGAAAATGCCCTACCGCCAACCAAACCGAGTCTTACAAAGTTGACCCTGCCGGAAATCGAATTTGCGACCTCCTGGTGTGAAGCGAATGGACTAACCATTACGCTACGGAGGCGGTACTATAATTTAAAAGAAAAACTGAGAATAAAGTGGCTTTAATTCCCACTTAATGACACTTAAAAGATAAGCACATGAGAGCTACATAGACACATGAGAGCTCGAGAATGTGCTTTTAACACACAGTAAGTATACATACACAGCGTGAGTAAAGTTTCTAGCATAATATTTGGTCGACGCCGACGACATCAAAGCAGAGCCTGAGGCGTTTGAGTTTGTTCCACTGGGGTCTGAAGCTTTGTTTTCAATTACGTAAGTAAATGAAGGTAAATTTAAATTGTTCGTTATATTTGATCTCTTTAATTAGACTGATTTGAACGTATAGTACAGATTTTGTACAAAACATCACAAACTGAACAACTTACATGATACGTCGATTAAATGGTACTTATTGAATCTTCTTTGATGAAAACATGTTTCTCAATCTCACTAGTTTATATGTGGAATCGTTACATTACATCGCAATGATTCGTGGATATCTAGGGTTCATCCATTGAGAACAAAAAACATTTTTTAAATCAAATTATAACTTTCGAAGTAAGGAATGAGTATTTCAATCGTCCGAAAAACGAACTACGATTTTTTTGATGTAAATGAACTCTGCATCACTAGAAAATACTAATTAAGTGTTCTAGAGCAGAAATGTAGGTATGTATGTATGAATTTATGTCCATCCATGTGTGTATACAGGCTGTAAAAAAATGGTGTAGGACCCGTTAACTGAGGGTTTAAATCATCATACTGAACAACTTTTCCCAAGGATCCCATAATCAATTACAAAAAAAAAATTGGAGCCTTCATACAAAAATTCACAAAATCGGTTGATCGTATTATGTGAAGAGTAAAAAAATTTTTTACGTTTTCAGCAAAGTCGTTGAACAAAAGTTGTTCAGTATGATGAGTAGAAGACTCAGTTAACGGGACCTATACCAATTTTGTTACATCCTGTATATGTACATATTAGGTCGGGGAAAAAGTTTCTTCGTATTTTGTATGCAGATACAAACAGGGCAAACAAAACGAGCTGCATCTTGAACGTTAAGATTTCCATACTGGAAACGCTTAAACCAAGTTTGTGCTACTGATTCATACTGCAATTGGTACATCATCATATCAGCTCATATACGTCCCCACCGAGGGGCTCGAGCCTACCCTGAATTGGGGTGATCTGGCCTTAGTCGACCACGCGTGCCCAGTGCGGGTTGGTCGACTTCACACACAACCCGCGAGTTTCTTCGCAGGCATGTGCAGGTTTCCTCACGATGTGTTCCTTCACCGTAAGAGCGTCGGAATTTGGTACATAAACAGCACAATTCAAACACAATTCGCGGCCTGTAGTATATTTTTACTCTTTTTTTTACATAATAACTTCTCGTTACTTTTACTTGTTTTCATAGACAAAAAAAACAATTCAAAAATGGCGGGTATTTAAATATTTTTTTTTATTAAAATGTCGCATGTTACCCCATTTTAGTTTTATTATAACCATCCAGTTACAAATAATACAAGCAAAGAGATTTGATTACAAATTTCTACCTACAAAATTCGAAGAAACTTTTCCCCGACCATGTGTCTTAATTTATTTTTGATGCAGTCAAGAACCCTATTGTTATCCTTAATGCGACCTTCTGCTGACACGTTGTCAATTAATTGTGACGTGCTGCCTCAGTTGAAAACGACGACTTACCTGCAACAAAGAAAATAAACGTAAATTATTATAGATAGAAAGACAATTTAATACTAAAGTATTTAGGTAAAGTTGTGGGTTCAATGAGTTTTATGAAACAAAAAAGCCTTAGTCGACCCACACACCTACAATAATATTGCGCAATGTTGATGATTGCACAATATGATTGATGAGCTCCGCAACCCACACGGTACGTTTAAATTGAGACAATAAAATCCATTGCCATACACAAGACACAATAAATAAATATTGTGCAATAAAATTTAAAAGTCCTCAATGTTTTACTCAATCATTGCGCAATCTTCAATACTACCCCTATATGTTCAATAATATTGTGCAATCATCAACATTGCAAATTGATGATTGCATAATATTATTGAACATGTAGGGGTAGTATTGAAGATTTAATTGTACCGGGATCTCATAAATCATATTGTGCAAACATCAACATTGCGCAATATTATTGTAGGTGTGTGAGTAGCCTTACACGCTAGGTTGTTTTGAAAAAGATTTGTGTTTAAAATTCAGTACTAAATTTTTACCTTCAAGTGACTAAGGTGTAAATAGATGATTTATCGTGATCGTTCGGCAAACCGACTACGAGATTTTAACGATAAAGCACTATATAATAGACTAGCTGTCCCGGCGAACTTCGTACCGCCTTACATTACATTACACTGCCCTGCCCTACCCTACACTACCCTACACTACACTACACTACCCTACCCTACACTACCCTACCCTACATACACTACACTACACTACCCTACACTACTCTACACTACCCTACACTACACTACCCTACCCTACCCTACACTACCCTACCCTACACTACCCTACCCTACCCTATCCTATCTCTCAAGTTGGATCGAACTGCACGTGGTGTGCGAATTTTACTATAATCGGTTAAGTGGTTTAGGAGTCCATTGAGGACAAACATTGTGACACGAGATTTATATATATTAGATTAAGATATTATCATCATCATCATATCAGCCGAAGGATGTCCACTGTTGAATATAGGCCTTCCCCAGGGATTTGCACGACGATCGGTCCTGCACTGCCCGTATCCAGCGGCTTCCCGCGACCTTCACCAGGTCAACGGTCCACCGAGTGGGAGGCCTGCCTACGATACGTTTTCTGGTGCGTGGTCGCCGCTCGAGAACTTTACTACCCTAACAGCCATCTGTTCTACTAGCTATGTGCCCCGCCCACTCTCAGAATTGTTAAGTGTAGCAATTCTGAGAGTTATGTCGGTTACTTTGATTCTCCTACGGATCTCCTCGTTTTTGGTAGACTAATATATATTTGTAGCTAGAGATGGGCGGTGGGAAAAATCCCGATAGGAAAGTTCCAAGTTTTTTTCCCAAATGGGAAAAAACCCGGAATCTATTTAGGTAAAAACCCACACGGTGGGTTCTTTCAGGTTTCATTGTTGTTGTTCTTGTTGTTGTTGTTATTAACTATTTTTCTTTTTTTTTCTTTCTTATGTTATTTTTCTATTTTATTTATACAATACGTATTACAGTTAAATTATAGTATATAGCTATACATATTCTTATATACTTACATATTTGTGTACATACATGTTACTAACACAACATTTATATGCGTTTTTTTAAAAAAAACGTATTTTCCCAATCGGGACTTTTCCTCGGAATATTTCCGGGTTAACTCCGACATTCGGGTTTTTTCCGGGAAAAATCACATCTCTATTTGTAGCTTAGATAAGTCGAGGTTCAATTCTCAGAGGGGTCTAACTATGTAAGACTTGGATTTGTTAGTAATAAGAACTCGAGCTACCACCGTCTTATCTTAGTCTTGCCGCTAAACAGCATCGATGTGTTCCGGCATGAATATAAAGACATCTACGTGAGCGTAGACGCGGGCAAAAGCTTGTACATAGCACTACTAACTGATTTATTGTAAGTTCTTGCCTGCCTACTATACTATATTAGTATAAAATATATCGAAAAAACGAAATAAAGCATTTTTGTTCTATTCATTCTATTGATAGCAAGGCTAACCTGAGAAGCATTACCCTACTTCTATCGCAGTCGGCTAAAAGATTGACAGTAATAAAAAAAATAGTAATAAAATAACAATAATAAAATAAAATAGAAGCAATAAAATAAAATATAGTAATAAAATAACAGTAATAAAATAAAATAATAGGAATAAAATTATGAACAACCTAAGAATTGACGTGGAAGCGACATGACATGACAAGTCTAGTACTTCTTTTAATTAAATTTTTATCTAAGCATTGACATTTATTCATTTATTTAAGTATTATGACATGAGTGGTGCATGCTCTCTTAAATGTTTGTGCGGATGGTGGCGCATCGGGAGCCGGGTCGTTCCTTTCCCTCTAATATGGTTGATGGGAGCGATGGCTGAATCTCGCGTTATGCTCGTGACCGGGTGCTGTCCGTGTGAACTGGCCTAGTGTTGTCAAAGTAATTAATGACATTCAATGATTTTTATGTAAAATTTTTCGTGTCATATTGTTTTCATGTTCTAATTTCATAATCTGATTTAAATCATGGATTGAATTTTGATGTTATTAAATAATGATTGTTTATTTCTTGATTTTTCACAAATGACATTCATCATGTCAGCCGAAGGACGTCTACTGCTGGACATAGGCCTCCTCCAAGGATCTCCACGGCGACCGGTTCTGCGCTGCCCGCATCCAGCGGCTTCCCGCGACCTTCACCAGGTCATCGGTCCACCGAGCGGGAGGCCTGGCTGCACTACGCTTTCCGGTTCGTGGTCGCCACTCGACTTTTTTTGTGCCAAATGACATTAAGGTATTATTATCTCATGATGTTTACTCATCATACTGAACAACTTTCCCCAAGGTACCCAGTCAATTCTTTTAAAAAATGTGGACACGTCATTCAAAAATAGACAAATATGGTCGATTTGTACGAAAAGTTTTTTTTTGCGATTTCAGCAGTCATAGAATAAAAGTTAAAAAGAACAAAGGTTGTCTTGGAGATATTGCTCTTAGCAATAAGACCGCCTACTGTACTGATGTATGCGCTACCCCTAAGAATTAGCTTCAAGAAATTGTATTTTTGTGTACTACAAGTGTATAAAAAAAAGTTGTTCAGTACGATGAGTAGAAGCCCCAGTTTACGGGACCTACATCAATTTTGTTACACCCTGTATAAGAACATATTCATTTCATTATGACGTTCATTATAAGACTGAGCTCCACTATGATAGTTTCGTCATAAGATCTACCTGAAGTCCTATCATCATATCAGCTCATATACGTCCCCACTGAGGGGCTCGAGCCTAACCAGAATTAGGGCGATCGGGCATTAGTCGACCACGCGGGCCCAGTGCGGGTAGCTCGACTTCACAAACAACCTTTGAGTTTCTTTGCAGGCGTGTCCAGGATTATTTACGATATTTTCACCGTAAGAGCATCAGATAAACGTAAATATGAAATCGAAATTCTAAAACACATTCGTAGCGGCAGGCTTTGAACCTCGACCTACCAGAAAGGAGGTAGCAGCCCTAGCCGTTGCGTCACCGACGACGCTCGTTAAAGTCCTAATATTGCAAAGTGTAAAAATCTAGAATTTCCGGTAGAAAATATGGAGGCTCGAGTTTCCATACAAACGTAGTTCCGATTTAATACAAAAACTACATGCCGGATTGAATCCAAACTTTGTGAATATATTGAGTAGACAAGACACATATCGATGTTTGTAATTAGTTTTCATGGTAGTAAATTGAAACTTAACTAAACGAAGGCTTAAATTAGTTTTTTACTGAAAGTTTGAAACTTTTGAAACTTTTCTTATTTTTTTTCCATTTTATATTAGTACATTAAAAACAAATTAATAACATCGCTATGTGTCTACTCAATATATTCGCAAAGTTTGGATTCAATCCGGCATGCAGTTTTTTCTTTGTATTAAAGAGGAACAACTTTTTTGTACAAACTCTTTCCTTCTAGGGACCTTTATTAGTCTGTGGTAAAAGTCCTTCGACAAGTCAAACAATGGATGTAAACCGATAAAATAAACAGATTCTGAGAAGTAATGTAAACAAGGCGACGAAACAGATAAACAAAATTTAAGAACACTGTTTGCGCGCGAAATTATGTAAATACTGAAAAGAGATTATGTACTTGGGTAAGAATGTTTTATATCTTTGGATCATGCCTTATGTACGAAATGTGTAATACTTTCGTGGTGTGGGACACAGAGGCTGAATGAACATCGAACATTTTAAAATTGAAGAATAACTTGTTTCCTGTTTTTTAATAGGAAAGCTGCATTGTGAGCTTTTCCAGCTACAAAAAGATACGTAATGAATTGGACCTTTAAAGGAATTTGAATGTTTAAGATTTTCTTTTATCCAAAGTGTATACCAGTAGTGTACGCGTATAAAAAATGTTAGGCAAAATATATAACCTATTCCTCTCAAGTGCACCGAGGACTACGTGCAGGCCTCGTAAGGCCGAACAAACTGCACTCTTATTATCTATGATATTATAATGACCATGGAGGTAAGTATTTTTTGAGCTCGACTTTTCGTCTTTGGTACCGGATTGTATTGTGTATAGTCAGCTTTGCTTGATGCCAAGTCCGTTAAAAAAAATTGCAATAGAGTTTCCGCGAGCGGCCATTTTCGCTGTATGTCGGATTTCTGTTGTAAAGTTAAAAAATGATTTCGAAATGAAAAAAAAGGAAGTGTCTGATAAGAGTCTTAAATAAAATTACTGGGAAAGTAACGTTAACTATGTGTAAAAATTTAGTTTTTGGAATAGTTCTAAAATACTTTATGAAAAATTGCAATGAAATTTTGTGCCAGTGAAAGGTGAAAGTTTATAATAAATTTCTGGATGTTCAAAGAAAACTAAGGGATTTACACAACAGGTAAGCATTTATTTACATAAAAATTACATGGATTGGTTAGGTAATTTCATGACGAACACAATGATATATATTCCATAAAGTAAACTTATATATTTACCACCAATAAATCATGATTACTTAGGTCATAACCAAAAAACGGGACTAATAAAATTGCTATAACCTCAATCGCTCGGGCCACCTTAGGTATAGGTACAACGCGCCCTTGACGGGTTAAATGTGAATATGTGTTTGTTTGTTTGTAACCTTTTCACGCTTCAACATCTTGACCGGTCCTCATGAAATTTGGCATGCAGGTAGCCTGTGTTACGGAAAAGGACATAGGCTACTTTTTATCCCGTGAAAATCGCATAGTCCACAGCAGTTCCTGAGGGAATTCAAAAAAAAATATTTGTTGGTTATTTTTTTTACAACGCAACGGAACAATGGATTGTTGTGATTTTTTGCACAAAGATGGTTGAGGGAATGAGAAATGACATAGAATGCTAATCAAATTAGCCCGATCTGGTATAGGGATCTGGAGAAAACTAATGTCCACGCTCGCGAGCCGCTTGCGGCTCGCGCACTACGCGCGTTCAAATTAATGTCCACGTGGGCGAAGCCGCGAGCAAAAGCTAGTAGTTTATATTTTGTAGCACGTCGTTGTAGGTATGGCAAGGGCGTGGGTTAAAAAACGATGCGTGGGCACAGATAATGTTTAATGACGAAAAATAAGACTTAAAAAGCAATATTCAAGAAGTTTTAAGATAGGTATTTTAATTTATTTTATACTGAAATACGAGTATTAGTTCTTTACCTATGAAATTGCCGATATGGTATAAAAAAAATTTAAAGATGAAAATTAATATCAAGAACAATAGTTTTTTAAAACAAAATTTATTCTCAAAATGGCATTAGATATTAAATGGTGATAAACATATGCCAATTGTTTAGATATTTTGAGAGCACGGTGGCTTTAACCCCTATGAAGTTGGATTTTTTCACCTGAAATAATCGCCTTTATTAAGGACAAAAAAATACACATTTTTAACTTAGCTCTAGATTTATCGTAGCAGTTTCTTTGTAGCTAAAATCATATTTGGGAATACCCCGCATAAGAGTTCGTCACTTTTAAGGAAAATTCAAGAAAATTAACTAGACTAAAAAAATTGCCCCATCTGACCAAACGCCTTTGTTCCATGCAATGGTTTCACAATCCTCTAAGTTGTTATTTATGTCGAGAGAAGGCTGCATAAAATGGTATTTAATGCTCTTGTGCATATTATTTTAAGACTAATGCAATTAGGATTTACAGCCATATACACATACACAATACACCTTCATTTATTTAATAGATATGTTTTTATGACATTTAGTATATATACAAGTTAACAAAAGACTGGACACTAATTATATATCTACCCACATTTTTATTTATTTTTTATAAACGGGATTAAAGCATTAAAACTTACTTTTTGTTCCTAAATTGGGTGAAGAGACTGGTTACCCACAACACAGGGAATCCTAGTGTGGGGACCAGTGATATTTACTGTGCTTTAGCTATAAGTCTCTTTTTGGTGCCATATTTTTTTTAATTAAAAAAAATAAATCTTCATTCAATTATGACATAATGTGTAATTATCTAAATACAAATTTCAGATTAACACGGGCAAGCATTAACGTAAAAAACAAATAACGTAAACAATTTTATTACTTAGTATTAAGGATCTGACCATAATCAAAAGTCACAAGTTGAAAATTAAAAAAAAAAGTAAGAAAATATTTGTGGCTTGAACCTAAATATTGATCAAAACTAGCCAAATTTGCTGTATTGCGGTTGAAAATTAATTAAATTAATAGTAATTAAGTAGTGACAATAAAATAATGATTTATTTTCTTGCAATCGAAGTGAAAAGCAGAGTGTAAAACTCGCGCATAACATCCATTTTACCCTCGACGTGACTATCCACCCTCATCGTCCCGGCTCAGGTGGCTATATGAACGTCTCGGGTGAAATGGTTCTTTTTATGCTCTTGTTGTACAATCTACTATTTGGGCTTCCAATACAGACATTTGATAAATTTTTTTTGCGATTTCAGCAAATTTACAAAAATAGCCAATATTTTTTTTTTACTAATGGCTGAATTATCATCATCATTATATTAGCTGAAAGTCGACCACAGGTCTCCCTCAAAGACTTTCACGATTTCGGGTTGTCGATCTATCGAGTGGGAGGCCTTCCTACGCTACGTCTTCCAATGCGCGGTCACCACTCGGTGACTTTACTACCCCAACGGTCATCTGTTTTACGAGATGTGCCTCGTTCACTGCCTTTTTTTAATTATTCCGCAATA
Source organism: Coleophora flavipennella (assembly GCA_947284805.1). Lineage (NCBI taxonomy): Eukaryota > Metazoa > Arthropoda > Insecta > Lepidoptera > Coleophoridae > Coleophora > Coleophora flavipennella. Next base: position 6,893,139 of record OX369253.1, read on the forward strand.
AAATTGATAAGCCCTTGAAATCATCTCATCTGATGGTAAGTGACATTAAGGCCAAAGATGGAAGCGGGCTTACCAAGATTCCCCAATGCAAAAGGCAACTGGCTATCTTATCTTCAAGCCGGAACACATCAATTCTGTTAACATTGATGCTTGGCAAGACTTAGATAACATGGTGATAGCTAGCCACGATGAAGAAAAACGTCGTGAGGAAACCTGCACACGACTGCGAAGAAACTCGAATGTTGTGTGTGATGTCGACCAACCCGCACTGGGCCCGCATGGTCGACTAAGGCTCGATCGCCCTTATTCAGGGTAGACTCGAGCCCCTCGGTGGGGACGTATATGAGCTGATAAGATGAAGAAGCTAGCCAGGTGGGCTTAGAAAATACCATTCCACCAACCAAACCGAGTCATAAAAAGTTAGACTCCGGAAATTGAACCCGCGACCACCTAATGTGAATCTTATGAACTTAACTATTACGCTACGAAGGCGGGTAAAAACTGCGGTTTAAATAATCTATAATTCTTGTATTTTTTCCAGCCCTACTTACGCCTTTAGTACCGATCTTCCTGCGTATACAGCTATCGTTGTGTATCGTTGCTAGCAACTGCAAAACATTTCTCAACCACACCCTGAACACTTCATACAACGGGCCAGAAATGACATTTTAAAAAAGGAATGACGGAACCAACAAAAAGGCGGCGAAATCCTATACGTTCGAGAACGAAACCACACCTGGACCTGGACACTTCATACAGTAGGTCAGAAATGACATTTCAAAAACGGAATGGCGGAACAAACAAAATGGCGGCGAAATCCTATACGTTTGACAACCAAAATGTAACCAATCTGTATCAATTTTGGTGACGAGGGGGTGAGGTCGCAATCTAGAGAGAGCGGCAGGGAGTGTCCATACTGTATGTTAGTACTAATATATATACTTTGGCTCAACTAACCGGGAGAGGGGGGAGGAGGGGGGAGGAGGGGGGAGGGGGGAGGGGGGAATACACACTACGTCTTCCCTAAACGCGATTTACACCATAGACCGGTCGTGTAGCTTGCTATATTTTATTTTTTTATTAAAAGTTCAATTAATCATTTTTCTTAGCCTTGTGTAAAAGGCGAACGTTAAGCCTCAAGCGAGTCTCATTGTGTGAGGTAATTCTTAAACGTCACATAAATCTTTATTACAATAGGTATAAGAGTGTTCGTAAATATAACGTTAACCATACAAACATTCTGTACGTGTCCCTAATATTTGAATGTTACGCTTGAAACGAGTGTTTTTGTCTTATTATTGGACTGGTTTTTTTTCTTTAATTTCTGTCAGTACTTTAGTGTTACGGAATTCTTAAAGGTTCATTTCGTTGTCCCTCTATCTTTTTGTCTGTTGTTAACACCTAATACCTTTTTTCAGGAAGACCTTGAAATTAATATCTAAGACGATTATAAAGACATATAATTCAAACTACAAAAAATCAAACTTCTAAGTCAAAGCAATAGAAAGATACGGCTATTTAACGGTCATTTATGTGACATATTTTGATATTATGTTAAGTCTAGGGTCCAATGAAGCTGTGAAAGAATCAAGCTCCTAAATCAAAGCAATACAAAGATAAGGCTATTTTACAGTCATTTCTGTTACATATTTTGATAAGTCCAGGGTCCAATGAAGCTGTGAAAGAATCAAGCTCCTAAATCAAAGCAATACAAAGAGAAGGCTATTTTACAGTCATTTCTGTTACATATTTTGATAAGTCCAGGGTCCATTGAAGCTGTAAAACAATCAAGCTCCTAAGTTGAAGCAATAGAAAGATGTGGCTATATTACGGTCATTTATGTTACATATTCTGATAAGTCTGGGGTCTATCGAATCTGTAAAATAATAAAGTTCCTAAGTCAAAGCAGAAGAGAAACACGGCTATTTTTGGGTGATTTATATTACATATATTGATATGTTAAGTCTAGGGTCCATTGAAGCTGTAAAAGAATCAATCTCATAAGTCAAAGCAATTGAAAGATACGGCTATTTTACGATAATTTTTGTTACATATATTGATATTTTAAGTCTATGGTACATTAAAGCTGTAAATAATCAAGCTATTTAGTCAAACTAGTAGAAAAAAACGCTATTTTAGCTTCATTTATGTTACATATATTGATATGTTAAGTCTATGGTACATTAAAGCTGTAAAAAATCAAGCTATTTAGTCAAACTAGTAGAAAGAAACGCTATTTTAGGGTCATTTATGTTACATTATATTGATATGTTAAGTCTAGGGTCCATTGAAGCTGTGAAAGAATCAATCTCCTTAGTCAAAGCAATAGAAGGATACGGCTATTTTACGGTCATTAAGTTACATATTTTGATACTCGCTAAATCAACACCTATAAGGTACTTTCCGTTTACCTACAACCATAATATTTGCTAAGAAGCAGTTTCACAGCACAAATAAAAAGACAAACCACAAACTGAAAACTTGTAGTTAAATCACAAAAAAAATAAAATTAAAAGAAAATCCGAAGACATAACGTTCCTACGGAAAACAGAATGGTACGGATCCCTCTCCACGTGAGTGTAACTCGCACATGGCTTTTTTTTTACTGAATTACAATAAATTTCTTACGCTGTAAAAGCTTCAATGGGCATGAACGAGGTTGGCATGAATATATTCTAATTTGAAAATATACACCAGCTAAGCTGTTTTTATGGTATTCCCGTATTTCAGATACAAAATTGTGCTTAACTATCAGTGCCGATTTTAACACCTGACGCAAAATGAGGGTTATATTTTTAAGCAGATGTTGGCGCATCGGAAGCCGGGTCGTTCCTTTCCCTCTAATATGGTTGATGGGTGCGATGGCTGACTCTCGCGTTATACTCTTGGCCGAGTGCTGTCCGTGTGAACTGATCTACTCTTGTCAAATGAATTCAATTTAAAAAAAAATTATGTATAACTTTTCGTGTCATATTGTTTTCATGTTCTAATGACATAATCTGGTTTATGTCAAGGATTTAATTTTGATATTATTAACTAATTATTGTTTATTTCTTGATTCTTCACAAATGACATTGTTATTATTATTTTATGACTGTCAGAAAGAGTATAATTTGCGCCTGTTTTGAATAAATATATTGAATTGAAGCCTATGTCTGTATGACTGTGGGTTTATTACTTATCATCGCAGGTCCTAAGCTGTTCAATGCGGTGTTTTAGGATTTTGTAGTCAACAAGGTCTATCTGTCTGTACATTTGTCCACGGCTTAGCTCAGAAAATATTAGTACTAGAAAGCTGTTATTTGGCATGGGAACCCTACTTTGTGTAAGTCTGGCTCACACTTTTAACCGCCTCCGTGGCGTAATGTTCAGTCCATTCACTTCACACTAGGAGGTCGCGGGTTCGATTCCCGGCGGGGTCAACTTTGTAAAACTCGGTTTGGTTGGTGGTAGGGCATTTTCTAAACCCGCCTGGCTAGCTTCCACCATCTTATCTAAGTCTTGCCGCCAAACATCAGTGTTCAGAGCATTGATGTGTTCCGGCTTGAAGATAATATAGCCAGATCCATCTTGGTAAGCCCGCTTCCATCTCCGCCATCATCGTCACTTACCATCAGGTGAGATGATGTCAAAGGCTAATCGATTGTGGATCAAAAAACACTTGGCGGTTTCTTTTTGTTTGAAAAGGCTAAGTCCGTCAAGTCCTTAAGACATTATCGATCCCCATTAAAATATTAACTTCTACTTTTTTTGCCATCACGATACCTACTTCGCTCCATCGTCGCTTGTAATTTAAAGTCGGAATTTATTATTATTATATCAGCTCATATACGTCCCCACCGAGGGGCTTGAGCCTACCCTGAATCAGGGCGATTAGGCCTTAGTCGACTTCACACACAACCTTCGAGTTTCTTCGCAGGCCTGTGCAGGTTTCCTCACGATGTTTTCCTTCACCGTTAAAGCAATCGGTAATGATATTATGTACGTAAGTTTTTGAAAAACTCATTGGTACATTGATCGTCCAGATTTGAACCCGGTACCTCTGGTTAGATGGACCGAGTCGTTACCGGTTGAGCCACCGACGCTTTTTCAATTCGAAAGTCGGAATTACTCAACTTAAAACGTTTGCAAACATACCATTCTAAAGTAAGTTGTAACAAACTTACATACACATACCAAAATCAAAATGATTTATTTTAAATAGGTGTTTATTTTAATACGAGCGTCGGTGGCGTAACGGTTAGGGTCGCCGCCTCCTGTCCGGGAAGTCGTGGTTCGAATCCCGCCACGCACGTACCAATGTGATTTCGAATTAAGATTTCATATGTACGTTTATCCGACGTTCTTACGGTGAAGAAAAACATAGTGAGGAAACCTGCACACGCCTGCTGAGAAACTCGCAGGTTGTGTGTGAAGTCTATCAACCCGCACTGGGCCGGCGTGGTCGACTAAGGCCCGATCGCCCTAATTCAGGGTAGGCTCGAGCCCCTCGGTGAGAACGAATATGAGCTGATATGATGAAATAGGTGTTTACACACATTTTATGTCACATCAGCTCATATACGTCCCCACCGAGGGGCTCGAGTCTACCCTGAATTAGGGCGATCAGGCCATAGTCGACCACGCGGGCCCAGTGCGGGTTGGTCGACTTCACACACCACCTTCGAGTTTCTCCGCAGGCATGTGCAGGTTTCCTCATGATGTTTTTCCTTCACCGTTGAAGCAATCGGTAATTATATGTACGTAAGTTTTTGAAAAACTCATTGGTACATTGGCCGTCCAGATTTGAACCCGGTACCTCTGGTTAGAAGGACCGAGTCGTTACCGGCTGAGCCACCGACGCTTTTGTACATAGTACATACATTTTGTATAGTAAAGATAAAAATATTGTCTATTACATATAATGTCATGATTCAGATTACAGTCTCAGGTAATGATATTTGTTATGGAATCAACATATATGTCCTTGTCATTTACATAATTTTTATTTTAAATTATCTTCTAGAGCACAAGCATTTTTTGAGATGACTCTTGAATTTATTCTCGGACAAACTAGTTATATTTTCTGTAAATTTATTGTAAAATCTTATACACTGATATTTAGACTTTTTAACCTTACTCAGTCTCAAACAGGCTACATCTATTTTATTTACATTTCTTAAATTCAAATTATGCCTGTCACCGTTTTTAGGAAATAAATGCAAATTCTTACGAACGTACATGATGTTTTCATATATAAATTGACTAGCAACAAAAGTGTGTTACGCAATGTAGGTATGTTTTCAAGCGATAGCAGACTCCACTTGTAAGTAGCCTTAATGGTTGTTATCATTAGCGGTCGTCCGTTACACATTTTATCGTAGTCTTTTGGAACAGCAAAAACAGGTAAATTAAATTGAAAAATGATAAATTATTTATTGTTCTTATACAGGCTAGCATACAATGGATTAAGGCGAGTCATTGATTGAACAGTTGTCTCTGTCTTTTTCTTTAAGTGTAAAAAGTAAAGAAAATAACCACACTTTTGCACTTTTTCAATGATTTTTCGTTGAAAATTTTCGAAAAAGTGAACTAAATTAAATTTGAATAAACATGGACTATGTAGTTTGAAAAGAAAAAAAATATGATGTAAATTTCAAATTTATAAGAAGTATTTTTTCCTACAAATGTGTACAGGCTTTGCTTCAATTTGCTTCAATTTATGATATTTTTGGGGTTTTTTATGATTAAGTCATGTTAATCTAATCGTGTAATGAACTGACAAGGGCACTAGTTAATATCCTTGAATATAACATATCTTTTTATCAGGTCGAAAAATTAAGCGGGGATAATTTTCCAGATTTTTTTGCTAAGCGCTCCTCACTGCTTATTTGCTAAGCGCTTCTCACTGCTTATTTGCAAAGCACTTCTCACTGCTTATTTGCTAAGCGCTTCTCACTGCTTATTTGCAAAGCGCTTCGCACTGCTTATTTACTAAGCGCTTCTCACTGCTTATTTGCTAAGCGCTACTCACTGCTTATTTTCTAAGCGTTTCTCACTGCTTATTTGCCAATATATCGCCTTGAATAATATACAGGAGTAAGTGCTAAATTATATATGGGACCTGTTATTTGAGGCTTCTACTCATCATACCGAAAAACTTTTTCTAATCGACCCAGTCAATCGCATAGTTTCGTGTATGGGGACCCCTCCTTATTTTTATTAATCACCCCATTATAACATACTAGCTGTTTCCCACGGCTTCACCCGCTTGGACAACGTTTCTATGTCTTTTCGAGGGTGCGCAGTGCGCGAGCCGCAAGCGGTAGGATGTTCTGTGAAAATTCAGCCGGTTAGCTATTACGATTCAAAAGATCCAGCCTTTTGAATGTCGGCGTGACAGACGGACCGACAGCGTAGTCTTTGTCATAGGGTCCCGTTACATGATACGGAACCTTTAAAATAACGGACCAAATTTAAAACTAAATCAAACTAGAACCCTTGGCACCTTAAGATCGACCATATTCTTACATCCTCCTGTACAGTTTTTATAGTTAACTCCTTGAGCGTGTTTTGGACTACGGGTAGGCCAGAAAAAATGTCTCCGTAGAGCGTGTTTTGTACTACCGGTAGGCCAAAAAAACTCTTTTGTTATTGGTTGCCGTCTTAACGACCGAATGGGAGAACGAATCTTTTTAATACGAACACTGTATTTCACAGACATAAGAGAATTGTGAACCAACGGCGATAATGAGACTTTTCATTCATAGGGTGATAGCGAATTTCACCTCTTAAAACTTAAGGCGAAGCATTGATTGGAACAGTTGTATCTGTTTATTTCTTTACGTGTAAGTGCAAATGTATGACCTGGTGAAGGTCGCGGGAAGCCGATGGATGCGGGCAGCGCAGGACCGGTCGTCGTGGAAATCCTTGGGGGAGGCCTTTGTCCAGCAGTGGACGATTTGTGGCTGATATGATGATGATGATGATGAAGTGCAAATGTGTGTTACATTTGCACTTTTTCATTGTTTTTTAATTCAATTAAAAAGTAAAATTATTTTTGAAAAATTCAACTGGCACATTGAAGTGTGTGTTTAGACTAATCGACTAGGAAAATTTAGAGGTTTAAATTGGTCTGGTTCGCCTGTAGATTGCAAGTCTCTGTTTTAAAAAACGCTAAACACGTTAAAAAAGCAACTTCCATCGCAACAACTTAGTACATTTTAGCATTATTTTTTTTTTTTTTTTTTTAATTTTCTAATAAAGTACTAAAACCGTTTTTGATAAAATTTATAAGAGACTTCACGGAGAGCACTAGCTTTAAAATAAAAGAAGAATCATAAAAATGCGTTCACCCAGTCAAAAGTTCTGAGGTTCACACACATAAAAAAAAACATACAGTCGAATTGAGAACCTCCTCCTGTTTGGAAGTCGGTTGAAAAGAGGTTGTTTGGATATTTTTTTCTGTTTTATATAAGTCAATGAATCATATTTCTGCTCCTAATAAAATGAAGTAACTGGCACTTAAGTTTAGCAATTCTGAGACCTGAGATTCGGATCTCCTCGTTTCTGATTTGATCACGCTGAGAAACTCCGAGCATAGCACGCTCCATTGCCATCGACATGACATGTGTCTACTCAATATATTTGCAAAGCTTGGATTCAATCCGGCTTGTAGTTTTTAGGGTTCCGTAGTACAACAAGGAACCCTTAAGTTTCGTCATGTTTGTTTGTCCGTCTGTCCGTCTCTCCGTCTGTCTGTCAGCGGCCTAGAGTCTAGACTATTAGCAGTTAAGAGCTGAAATTTTGATATATATATATATATATATAAGAACGCGGAGAGAACTGTAAAAAAAATTGGAATAAACACTTTTTCATGGTATCTCCCCTATAAGTAAAGTATGGATGTTTTTTTTTCTCGTCAAACCCAGTCTTGTGAGATACAGTTTGGTTAGAGCTTAAAAAATAGTTGTGAGTCTTTTAAGAGCATTTTATAATTTAAGGTTCTGTCTTCGATAAAATAGGCTTGAAAGTGCTATTATTTGTCGGAGTCGAGTGTCCTTAACAAATAAACCGCTGTATTAAAAAATATGAAAAATTTCATAAAAGTAGTCTATATAATAAATTTAAAAGGAAAACTATCAAAGCTAATATATAAGGCTTTTCTAGTTGGCGTGCAATAGTCGAACAAAAAAATTCGTACAAACACTAACCTGCTCAAAAATGTTGCTAGCGCGCTTTAGAATATATCAAAATGTACCTAAGTAAATCACTATAACAAACATATTTTATGAATTTTATGATCTATCATTATAATATTTTCAAATTGGCAACTACGAAATCCTACATTGCGCGTGGCCTGACGCGCACTTGGAGTGGAACTCTTTGCCTGCGTCAGTGTTTCCCGATTCCTATAATTTGGGGATCTTCAAGGCAAGAGTGAATAGGTATTATTTGAGTTTGCGTGTACCATCCTCGACTGCATCATCACTTAGCATCAGGTGAGTTGCAGTCAAATGCACTCAAATTTTTAATAAAAAAAGGCTGGTTTTTTGTTTTAAAATGGAATTACGTTTGAATGGAATCTCGAGCCTCATGGGGACCCTTAAGTAAAAACGTTTAGTGTGTTCCCTGCTACGCCACGTAATGTTTTAGCAATTTGTTTTGACCGTCGTCGTTAGGAAATAGGATGTGAGGTTAACAACTCCACATTTTTCGGTAAGTAATTGTTTTTTTTTTCAATGGACGAGTCGGTTAGGACTACTAATGAATTTTTTTGGTATATAATGAAGGATACTTAGTAATAAATAAGTTGAAGAAAAATTTTTAAGTACAAACTTTTGTGTGCAATGAGTTTTTATGCTCAAAAGTCAAATGCCCAATACACGTTTTCAAATTTGAAAAAAGGCGAGAACAAAATTTCCTACGATTCTATTGAAAGTAAAAGACGATGTTTAGACCATGATTCCACCTCTAAAGTTCATCATCAGATCAAATTTAATATACCAAAAGGATATATTGTGTCAACAGGAATACGGATTCATAGAGTTTTTAAGCTCAAAAAGCCAAACCAAGCTCACGACCTCATTCCCCCGGCTCCATTCCACCGTCGGTCGACGAGACGCAGGGAGGGGTTGCACCCCTTTGTTGTTAATGTTCCACCTTTTCGCACGAATCGTTACGCTTCTTCATTTATTATGCGTACAGCGCAGGAGTGGAACCCGATTTCTACAATTTGGGGATCTTCAAGGCAAGAGTGAATAGGCATTATTTGAGTTTGCGTGTACCATCCTCGACTGCATCATCACTTACCATCAGGTGAGTTGCAATCAAACGCACTCAAATTTTTAATAAAAAAAAATGCTTAAAAGACTAATAAAAATACACGGTTCCACATTCAAAAAAGGTAAGAACAGTAAAGTGTAGTTTTTGTATTGAAAAATAAAGAAGATTCTGGGAACTTGATTCCACCTCCAAAGTTACCAAAAGGATCTATTGTCACCGGGAAAACGGCTTCATACCAAGTCGCTATAAAATAATTTGCAAAATTTGATCTAAACAATCTAACTAACTAACAAACACACATTTAAACACTGCAAGTTAAATAAAAGTTTTAAAGAGGATTGTAAAGCTCTTAAATTACGGATTTTAAAAAAAAACAAAAAATGGCCGAAATTAGGATGGTATGAAAACTCGTAAACGACAATAAAATTGAACTTATGAAATTTATCGCAAAAACAAAAACGTATAAGCCTAGCTTTTGTTCTGACTGACAACCTTTCAAAAATTGGTCCAAATCGGTTAACATTTAAAAGGTGAAAATCTTTAACGCCGTTAGTATGAAAAGTCGCAGCTTCACAATCCTCTTAAAATAAAAAGTATTTTTTGTGTTTACAATTGTCAAGATAAGGTTGTTATCGTATCACGTACCCTTGATATCTAAGAGAGCGAAGTCACGGGAAATTTTTATTAATTTTTTTTAAGTAACGAAAGATAAGTACTTAATAAGCGATGTTTTAATTAAGATACGAAGAACTTAAGTAGGTTTAATCATCTAGCGTAGCATTAACGTAGCGTAGGAAGGCCTCCCACTCGGTGGACCGATTACATGGTGAAAGTCGCGGGAAGCCGCTGGATGCGGGTAGCGCAGAGCCGGTCGTCGGGAAATCCTTGGGGGAGGCTTATGTCCAGCAATGGACGTCCTTCGGCTGATATGATCTAGAGCACGTAAAGCGAGCCCTTTTTTATATTGTACGGGGTCCTCCAAGTCCATATTGCTTCTTTTGAGATTTGGAGCCTCCTCTTTCAACTGAATGCCTGGCCAGTATCTTCTTGGATCCTCCGACTCTTCGAAGAAGGAAGGGGTTTAAGTAGATTCGAGTTTTTTAGTCTTCCGACAGACTTATAACCGCCTCCGTGGCGTAATGGTTGAGTCCGTTAGCTTTTCATTAGGAGGTCGCGGGTTCGATTCCCGGCGGAGTCTAACTTTGTAAGACTCGGTTTGGTTGTTGGACGGGATTTTTCTAAGCCTGCTTGGCTAGCTACCACCAGCTGTCTAAGTATTGCCGCCAAAGATCATTGTTAACAGCATTGATGTGTTCCGGCTTGAAGATAAGATAGTTAGGTCACCATTGCGTTGGGGAATCTTGGTAAGCCTGCTTCTATCTTCGCATCATCATCATTTACCATCAAGTGAGACGATGCCAAGGGCTTATCAATTATGGATAAAAAATAAAATAAAAAAAAGACGGTCGTTGAGGGCTTGCGGCTCTATGAAATGACAGTTCATATTCTGTTTTCAGAGTTGGAAAATGATATCAAACTCGGGCAAAAGTTTGGATTTGACTGACTCGGTGGCTCAGTGGTTAGTGCTCTTGACTACTGATCCGAGAGTTGTGGGTTCGATCCCCACCCAGGGCAAACATTTGTGTGATGAGTAGTTTTGTTTGCTCTGTGTCTGGGTGTTAAATATCTATATATGTATATATTTAAACGTATATAAGTATGTATATCAGTCTCTGGTTCTCATTACACAGGGAATCCTACTTTGGGGCCAGATGATCACGTGTGATTTGCCTCAGAATATTTACTTATTTATTACTTAAAAGCATGCTGGGCCCCGTATGTTTAAGGTGATTCTTGGGCCACTTAAGAGTCGTTTTAGGATAGCGAAGAATGGTCTACCACAAGGCTCTGTTTTGGCTCCACTACTCTTTAATGTGTACACAAGCGACACGCCCTCTACTCATGCCGAGAAATTCATATAATATGCAGATGAGCTGGCGTTGGCTTACCAAGGGAGAGAGTTGTACGAAGGTGAAGTTGCAATCAATGATAACCTTCAAGTTCTGAGTACATACTATAGAAAGTGGCGCCTTTGCCCAAATCCATCCATTTTGCGATATTTAATATACTTTACATCCTATTCCCATACCTACCAAATACACATGAAAAAATTAATGGAAATCGGTCGAGCCGTTTCTGAGGAGTACGTATACAAACACCGTGACACGAGATTTAACAATGAACAACAAAATTGGTGTAGGACCCATTAACTGGGGCTTCTACTCATCATACTGAACAAATTTTGTTCTACGACTTTGCTGAAAACGTAAAAAAAATAATTACTCTTCATACATATCGATCGGCTGATCGACCGATTTTGTGCATTTTTGTATAGAGGGTCCAATTTTTTTTTGATAATTGACTATGGGTTCCTTGGAGAAAGTTGTTCAGTATGATGAGTAGAAGCTCCAGTTAACGTGAGCTACACCAATTTTGCTACACCATGTATATATTTAATTAGGGAATGCAATCCCGGGATACCGGGACCCCAAAATACCAGGATCCCGCATACATTTTGCGGGACTAATCTCGGTCGAAAATTTCGCGGAATCCCTCTGGACTGGCGGGATTAAAGAGAATCTTGGATCATAGGTGTTACTCTGCGCTTTCCGTTTTATACTATAAAGTACTCTGTATTATTCTATGTCAATTCATGTCTTAATCTTTAGTCTAAAAGTATGAATGAACCATTTAAAATGTACCATAAAAGCTTGTTTAATTTAGGTTAAAATTAAAACCATAAACTAGGTCTTTTAAGTCTTTGTTGAGATTGATTTCATAAGTCTAAATCCACCTTGCTGGATCCCGCAAATACCTGGATCCGGCGGGACTAAGATGGTTCAGTCCCGCAAATACCTGGATTGAAATTATCATGCGGAATTGCATTCCCTAATATTTATAGATGGTTCTGTACTACAGTACTAAGATACCTGAGAATAAATGGATAAGAAATATATAAATAAGTACAATTAACCCCGCATATTCAGTTTTATACAAGTAGTGCTAGAATACAAGTTTTTAGCGGTAAACTACATAGAACCGACTGTTTTAAAGCTACACGAGCAACTATCAACGCTTTGTCGAGAGTTTCTCAACTTTGGATAGTTAGTTCATACCTCGGGCTATGTAGAGTTTCCACATTTAAAGAGCAGACCAGTAAAATATTGGTTATTTATAAGTAAAACATTGGCTAACAAAAAAGGTTATTTATAAGTGAAATATTGACTAACAAAAAAGGTTATTTATAAGTAAAACATTGGGTAACAATAAAGGTTATTTATAAGTAAAACATTGGCTAGCAAAAAGGTTATTTATAAGACATCCAAATATTTAAATGACAAAATTTTATGGGTAATCATGTTTAATAGTAATAAAATGATGACCAACCTAAGAATTGACATGGTAGCGATAAGACATGACAAGCCTAGTACTTCTTTTAATTAATATTTTTATCATAGCATTGACATGAGTGGTGCATGCTTGCTTAAATGTTCTTGTGGATGGTGGCGCATCGGGAGCCGGGTCGTTCCTTTCCCTCTAATATGGTTGATGGGAGCGATGGCTGACTCTCGCGTTATACTCGTGACCGGGTGCTGCCCGTATGAACTGGTCTACTCTTGTCAAAGGTATCAATGACATTCAATGATTTTTATGTATAACTTTCGTGTCATATCGTTTTCATGTTCTAATGACACAATCTGATTTATTTCAATAATTGAATTTTGACGTTATTAACTAATAATTGTTTATTTCTTGATTTTTCACAAATGAAATTATGTTATTTTTATTTTATGAGTATCAGAAAGAGTGTAATTTGCACCTATTTTAAATAAATCCCTGAATCTTGAATCTAACTTTAGTTTTTACCCGACTGCCTTGGAAGGAGGCTTATGTTTTTCGAGTGTATGTATGTATGTAGATTTCTATGGTCCATACTACATCCTGAACGGCTTGAAGGATATTAATGTATGAGGTATCGCTAGATTCATGTTGATCCCGTGAGCTAAAACATATTCATTTTTACCCGACTGGTCAAAAAGAGGGGTTAAGTTTTTATGCAGTCGGGTTTTTTAATTTCTAATGAATTCCTAGTCATTATCATTTATTAGTTGTTATTATTTTATGTTAAATAAGTTCAATTTTACCGCCTCCGTGGCGTAATGGTTAGTCCATTTGCTTCACACCAGATAGTCGAGGGTTCGATTCTCGGCGGGATCAACTTCGTAAGACTCGGTTTGGTTGGTGGTAGGGCATTTTCATAGCCCGCTTGGCCACCTACTACCATCTTATCTAAGTCTTGCCGCCAAAACATCAGTGTTAACATCTTCGATGTGTTCCGGCTTGAAAGTAAGATAGCCAGATCTCTATTGCGTCGGGGAATCTTGGTAAGCTCGCTTCCATCTTGGACATCATCGTCATTTACCATTAGGTGAGATGATGCCAACGGCTTATCGATTGCGGATAAAAAAATATCGATAATTCTAGTTATCCAGCTGGGAACGCAGCAAGCGTCATGGGCACGTTTGGGCAGGGGGCACTGCGAGGAGGGCTTCTAGACTAGCTTTATTTAGTTTAACATTAATCAAGGTTTGTCGTAGATTTAAATTAAATTTGTACGCTTCATCTGTAAATACATCATTGTATATCCGTAAAATGTCTAGAACGATAGATATAGATCATGACAAATGTCCCAAAATAAGTCCAGAACTATGAAGTCCTCAATAATTTAAAATATCGAACAGATCATAGTCTAATAAGAATAAAATTTAACCTAAACCAACCGAAAAAGAGCAGGAAAAAATTCAAACCAATACCAAAAATCCCCAAGACTGACGACGAAATAAAACATTATAAAGTCAACTTCACAACAAGCTTAACGCTCTTACGGTGAAGGAAAACATCGTGATGAAACCTGCACGCATCTGCAACTCGAAGGTTGTGTGTGAAGTTGACCAACCCTCAATGGGCCCCCGTGGTCGACTAAGGCCCAATCACCCTAATTCAGAGTAGGCTCGAGCCCCTCGGTGGGGACGTATATATGAGCTGATGTGAAAGCCAACTTGAAATTCTGCATCGAAAACAAATTACAAGGAATAACAAGAGTACAATCTTACTACGATGAGCTCGAAAAGCCATAACATGCAGACAAACGCATGAAAATAACTGTAGAAGAGAAAAAAAAACATAAAATTTTCAGTGAAGATACATTAGCACTAATAAACAAATTAAGTGAACTAGCAATAAAAAAGGACAAAGATACAAAAACAAAGAAAGAAAAAACGAAATGTGTACTGGGACACATAGTAGAAGCACTCCCTGGATAGACACTTCATACAACGGGCCAGAAATGACTTTTTAAATAAGGAATGACGGAACAAACAAAATGGCGGCGAAATCCTATACGTTCGACAACCAAACTGTAACCAATCTGTAATAATCTGTGTGACCAGGGGGTGAGGTCGGAATCTAGATAGCAGCAGGGAAGTGTCCAGTCCATACTGTATGTTAGCACTAATATATATATACTTTGGTAAAAATGAAACTTCAACGGACAAAAAAAATTGTTAAAAAAATAATAATTAAAAGTATATATTTAACTAATTATTTTTTTTGATATGGGAATATTTCCTGGAGTAATAATAATACTAATACGGCTTGCTCTATACAAAAATGATTCAACCACTTTGTTCCATCTGTATAATATGGGAAAATTAGGATGTTTAGATATTTGTATATTTACTGCTCAGTCACACCTTAACCTCTGAACAGATCTAGATGTATACACATATGCAGTGTGTGGCCTGGATTAGCAACAAATGTCCAAAAAATAGAAGGAGAACATTTGTTTTAAATGATTCTAATTCTTCAATATTATCAAACCTATTTATTTTAATCCCTACTAATATTATAAATGTGAAAGTAACTCTGTCTGTCTGTTACGCTTTCCCGCAAAAACTACTGAACGGATTTGGCTGAAATTTGGTAGGTAGACAGATTAGGACCTGGATTCAGATATAGGCTACTTTTTACCACTGCGCACCCTCGAAAAGTCATAGAAACGTTGTCCACGCGGGTGAAACCGCGGGAAACAGCTAGTAAATTATAAATAGGTGTTAATTTATAAAACCAAAAAAATTAAATTCATTTCAAAGACCAGGCGAAAACATTTCGAATGTTCAAAGAATGCTTTTAGGATAAGCCGCGGGGGGCGTTTAAACCATTTGGATAGATGAGAGCCGGAGTGTCGACCGAGTTTAGCTACATAGGGTGATTTTTCTAGCGAAGTGCAATTTAGATTTATCAACACATCAGCTCATATATACGTCCCCATCGAGGAGCTCGAGCCTACTTTGAATTAGAGCGATCGGGCCATAGTCGACCACGCGGGCCCAGTGCGGGTTGGTCAACTTCACACACAACCTACGAGTTTCTTCGAAGGCGTGTGCAGGTTTCCTCACGATATTTTCCTTCACCATAAGAGCGTCGGATAAACGTACATGATGAGATCGAAATTCGAAAACACATTGGTACGTGGCAGGACTTGGACCACGACTTCCCGGATAGGAGGTAGCGGCCCTTGCCGTTGCGCTACCGATGCTCTTGATAGACGCTTTGATTTATAATATTACGAAATGTTGAGCAACACTTGTTTTTACCCCCCACAGCGCCAGAAGGAGGGTTCCGTTTTTCGAGCGTATGTATGTATGTATGTATGTTTGGAAAGCTCTGTAGCCTAAACGGCTTAATGGATTTTGGAATGCAAGGTTTCGTTAGATTCGTCTTGATCCCGTGAGTGACATGTTATATGTTACATTTTTACCCGACTGACCAAAAAGAGGGGTTAAGTTTTCATGAAGTCGGGTACTTAATTTTT
The DNA here is from genome assembly GCA_947284805.1 of Coleophora flavipennella. Taxonomy (NCBI): domain Eukaryota; kingdom Metazoa; phylum Arthropoda; class Insecta; order Lepidoptera; family Coleophoridae; genus Coleophora; species Coleophora flavipennella. The sequence continues at coordinate 6,909,337 of OX369253.1, forward strand.
AATTAATTCATGTTGTTATTTGAGTGTATGTATGTATATTTCTTTGGCACGCTCTGTTGCCTTAACGGCTTGGTGGGTTTTGGAGTGCGAGGTGTCATTAGATTAGTCTTGATCCTGTGAGTGACATAGGATACATTTTTACGCGACTGGCCAAAAAAGAGGGTTAAGTTTTTATGCAGTCGGGTTATCAATTTCTAATTGCAAATTATATTTAGTAATGGGTATATGTATTATTAAGTAAACTAAAGGAAACATAATAACAAATTGCCCACGGTAAAAATGCACCGCTGAAGACAAATGGCAGGGCGTTGTTTTTGACAGGAAACCAATTTAGCGAAAATAAATAAAATGGATTTAAAATGATCAACCCGCACTGAGCCCGCGTGGTCGACTAAGGCCTTAATCGCCCTGATTCAGGGTAGGCTCGAGCCCCTCGGTGGGGACGTATATGAGCTGATATAATAATGATGATTAAAACCCCTTTTGACGGGTCCTACATCAATTTTGTTACACCCTGTGTATTAGGAACCTATCAAAAATATGTAGCTAAAAAGTACTACTTGATTTAAAAAGACCATTTCATGCAACGAATGAATGAGAGCGGGGGGGGGGGGGGTTGAATGCACAACTCTTTACTTGATTCAATTTAAACTATAATGACAACATACAAATCCCTAAAAAAAATTCACTTCGTCTCGTATTACATCGTTTTTAAATCAATCAAAAACGGCACAAGTTTCTCAAATTCGACTGAAATTTATTTTATGGGTGTGTGTTTGTGATTTCTCTCTACCGTTTGTAAGCAAATTTTAATGATTCTTATTTTATTGGAGTTTGATCCATTAAGAAACAAATGTATAGATGGAGTGTAAACGTTTCACGTCACGTTTTATTTCTGTCACCTTTCATATCAGGAAGGCTAAGACTCCATGGCCATACATCCTAAACGGCGAAGCCGCAAGAGGCCGAACTCCGTGTAGGGCGAAGCCCAGAGCGCGCTCTGCAAGGCTGGAGGCCGAGCGCCACGTAGCATAATAAAAAGATTCAGAATGAATAAATTTCTGTTACTCGTTGGAGCTGTTGGAGCACAGTTTTATTTGTTTGTCACATATTCTTTTAAGCTACATAAATTTTATCAAAACTATCTATAATTTTTTTTAAATATCATTAGCCAAAGACTATATAAAAACTAGTTTGTTGCGATTGAATTTCATTGTTTTAAACATGTTTAGCGTTGTGACTTAAAATAAATCGGTTTGTGGTGACAAAAAAAAACATCAAAGTTTCCACATTTTATTCATGGCAATTAACGGTCTGGATCATCCTGTATTCTCAAAAGCGTTAAAAACCAACACATGCCGTATATTTTGTGGTAAAAAGATGAGCGGAGTAATTACTGTGGCACAGGCAATTAGGACTTGCGGTATGTGGCAAGCTCAAACTGTACCGCTTTTTGGAATGTTTGTATTATGGTAATGTTTATAAGCTTAGGACTTAGGTACAAACCTTGTAAAGGGTGTCCCAAAATTAACGCAAGATTTGAGTTTTCGCAAAAGCAGCGAAAAACAGCGAAAATTCGACTTTTCTTTCTTACACACGGCGATAACGATTTTCACCTCTCATTGTTAACCAATTTAGACCAATTTTTGACAGGTTGTCAGTCAGAACAAAAGCTAGGCTTAAACTTTTCGTTTTTTAAATTACTGATCATATTTAAAAAAAAATTGTCGAAAAGAGTTTTGTATGAAAACACGTAAACGACAATAAAATTAAACTTATTAACTTTATCGAAAAAACAAAAATATATAAGCCTAGCTTTTGTTCTGACTGATATACTATCAAAAATCGGTCCAAATCGGTTAACATTTAAGATGTCAAAATCGTTATCGCCGTTTGTATGAAAAGTTGCAGCTTTACAATCCTTTTAAATAGAAAACATTTAGTTTTTAGTCCTCAGATTGTGATTTATTAATTGAATCATAAAAGACATAGGATAGAGTTATTTATGGAACAACACATCGGGCAAATGGTCTCTACGGCTTTGCTGGCACACTCTTTTATGGAAAATTTATACGACTATAAAATCTCAATAGGGATGACGAATGCTAGTCATTTGAGTTACTTTTTAACATCTGTCAAAAACGAAATTTTGTTCTAAATAAGTTAGAAATACCTAGGCGTGACGACATAGTTTAGCAGCGTCATTTATGTACTAATTTTGTGATTTTAATGAGTTACAAATCGAAGACTTGATGGCAAACAAAACCAGTGAAGTTTTCTGAAGTTTAAGTAGGAAGTCTATTTAGTGATCAAGAGTTCATAATTTATTTCTGATACTGTCGTCATCCCTATTGTTTCACGGGCTGTATGGCATGTGGCACGTATGGCATAATGAAGATACGTTGTTCCATCGTGTAACGCTCCATTTTTACTAACCTTAACCTGTCAGCTGTCAAATGGTTTTTTGGGGTTGACAACACTTTACTGCACAAATGGCGGCAAATGTGTTGGGGAATCTTGGTAAGCCCGCTTACATCCTAGGCATCATCTTTACTTACCATCAGGTGAGATGATGCTAAGGGCTTACCAATTGTGAATTTAAAAAAAAACTTGCGTTAATATTGGGACATCCTATATAAACACTTTGACATTAGCTTTAAACTTTAATCGTAAATATCATTTAGAATCCTTAACGCTGACGATGTTTTTTAAGCTTATACCTAAGTCTTCACTTAAACAAATGTTGTTAGAAAAAGTAAATTACTAAAATGGAAATAGCAATGTAATTATGAAGACGCCGTCCAGATTTGTTTTTAGGTTCCGTAGCCAAAGGCTAAAAACGGGACCCTATTACTAAGACTCCGCTGTCCATCCGTCTGTCTGTCCATCTGTCACCAGGCTGTATCTCATGAACCGTGACAGCTAGACAGTTGAAATTTTCACAGATGATGTATAACCTGTTGCCGCTATAACAACAAATACTTAAAATTAGAAAAAGTGAAAGTCTCCATACATAAAATGTGTTTTTTTTAAACGTGAAGAAACTAACGTTATATCGGCTGTCCGGGAATTGAGTAGGTCTTTGTTTTAAGCGACCGTTTTGGGACGTTCGGGGCTTAGTCATAGTAAAAGGAAATAATTAGTAGGTTATCTTCATACATGGGTACATTGTGCCCTTTGTATGTGTGCGCGTCAGTAGGCACGCACGCACACTACAATAATAACAATGATTTAAGATGGATTTAAGACTACTGCAACGTTATTATTGTAGTGTTCGTGCGTGCCTACTGAGATGCGCACACATACAAACCGTGTGATGTACCATTGTATGAAGATGACCTACTAATTGTTTCCTTTTACTATGCTTTAGTAGTTTAAGGATAGTTCTTATTTGTTGCAAATTGAACTTTTAAATACATATTTTCCTTCTATTCTATATTTCGTCTACATTTTTATTAATTCTAAATTTTAAAATACGAGTAAGTACTTTTCAAAAAACGAAAGGGATGAGGAATGCTAGTCATCTGAATTACTTTTTATCATGTGTCAAAAACGAAATTTTGTACAAAAAATGTTAGAAATACCCAGGCATGACGTATTAGTTTAGCAGCGTCATATATACTCATTTTATGATTTTGCTGATTTGGGATGACGACAGCATCAGATATAAATTATGAACTTTTGATCACTAAATTGCCCTCCTACTTAAACTTCGGAAAACCTTACTCGTTTTATTTTCCATCAAATGTTCTATTTATAATTCACCAAAATCACAAAATTTGTACATATTTAACGCTGCTAAACTATGGCGTCACGCCTAGGTATTTCAAACATTTTTAATACAAAATTTCGTTTTTGACAGATAATAAAAAGTAACTCAGATGACTAGCATTCGTCATCCCTATTAAAAATCGAAGACTTGATGGAAAACAAAACGAGTAAGATTTTCTGAAGTTTAAGTAGGAGGGCAATTTAGTGATCAAGAGTTCATAATTTGTTTCTGATGCTGTTCGTCATCCCATTAATAATGATAAATATTTAGGAAATACTCACACACGGCAGTCTGGCGCTAAACTAGGAATGGAACCAGATACTGATACACTATAAACCTACTGATATACGTTAGAATCACATTTTCGAAAACATACATAGATCTTTACTAAAAATATAAATATGAAAAGTTTGTTTTTTATCTTTTAACACTTAAACAACTTGACCAATCGTGATGAAATTTAGCATGCAGGTAGCTTGTGTCACTGGGAAGGACATAGTCTACTTTTTATTCCGTGAAAGTAGCATAGTATGATGCAGTTCCTGAGGGAACTGAAGAGATACTCTTTTTTTGGTTAGTTTCTTTAACATCACAACGGGACAATGCACAAAGATGGTTGACAGGGTGGGAAATGACATGATTTACTAATTAATCGCCCTGATTCAGGGTAGGCTCGAGCCCCTCGGTGGGGACGTATATGAGCTGATATAATAAAACTAATTAGTATATCCTGACGTAGTTCTCGGGGATCTGGGAAAACTCATGCTCGCGCACGTCGGCGTCGCAACGGAGCAACGGATTGAAGTATTTTTTGAAAAGAATTAGTAGAGAGGGTGGGAAGAGTCATATACTGCTAATCAAAGTAGCCCGATATAGTTCCTGAGGGATCTGGAGGAAACTGATTGAGCACCACTCACCCTCAACGACAGTCATAAAAACGGTGTCCACGCAGGCGCAGCCGCGGGAAAAGGTAGTAAATATTAAACATCCAGACACAGAGCAATGAAAATAACGGAATCAGCTAAAACAACGTATACGATGTCGCCGCCATTTTGTTTGGAAGGACATTTTCCAAGCCCGTCTAGGTAGCTACCATCTTATAGTTTCAGTTTCAGTTTATTTATTTCGTTAACAAAAATTTCTGTGCTCGAAAATAGAGTATGTACAATTCATTATGTTAAAGATAAAATTCCAAGATTACAAAAGTCTAAGATAAATAATATTAGTAATAAATAACATTCTAAGATAAATAATATTAGTTGCCATATTTAAAAAAATCGTCCAAAGACTTAATGAATATAGAATTAATGCCGCCAAGCGTCAATGTTAACAGCATTGATGTGTTCCGGCTTGAAGACAAGTCAGCCAGTTCCTCATTGCGTTGGTAATAATGCAGGTAGTAAGCCCGCTTCCATCTTTGGAATCATCGTAACTTACCAATGATGGAATTAGGTGCTATGGCTATGGCAGGCAGAATGCCTATGAAGCCTAAGCCTTGTCGTGAAACGAAAACAAATTTGATTCTCTTTTGTTACTTCCGTTACGGTCCAGGTTTTTGACATGGTCTCACGTCAAAAAAACTAACCACAACAACTTAAAGGGCTTGTACTCAGAGACGTTAAAATATTTTTTTTTAAAAAAACGGCTACGGTCACAGTAAAAAGGTATGGATTACGATAACTAAAAACTTTAGTTTGTTATATTCTTTTTGACGATAACAATGGTTTATTCCCATCTCAAAAAATGCCCAATGCGCCTAAAGAAATTTCACTTCAATAAGTGTATTGCTTTCGTGTTACAGACATATTTCGACGTATTATTCGAAGGTCTCATACTAGCATAATAACAGCATGTTGTCAGCGAAGGTTGTTCGTAAACAACTATTATGCCGTCGTTTGCTGGGCTCCATACCCTTTTCCGAGGAGTTTACGAGAAAACCCGGGTCAGTTGAGGTCTAATCATAAAACGGAATGGGCAAACATTGTTCTTAATTCACCCTGTATATAGTTTTTATTGAATCTGTGGTTTAGAGAGAAGTCTTGGTACTATTTGTTTTAGGTATTAACACCATTGTACACGCGTGGCCTACCAGAGTAGACCAAGGTAACATATTAGGATAAATTTGGTAATGATAACGGAAATGGAAAAACTTAGGTTGAGAGTATAAATGCCAACCCTCTGATTTTCGGCGCAAAGTGGTTGTGTTATGTACTCATAGCGCCTGAAAAACTAGTTATCGTGACCAAAGAAAAATATAAGGGAAATGGCTGAGTAAGATATAAAATGAAAGTACTGGTTGTACTTATGACAATTATGCAAAAATTGACCAAATATTTGATTGCGTCATGGAGCAACGCCCGTTAGTAATAGGAATTCTGGACCAGGCCCCCCTCTGGAGTACCAAAGTTGGAAATGGTGGACATTAATTTCCTAAACAAACCATTAAAAATATGGTGTCGCCCCCTATTTAAAGCGTTTACGCATGGTCCCATTTCGCTATCTTCATGCGTTTCCGAGATAGGTTTTTCAGGCAACTTTAGGGTGGGATTTTGGCCCATAAATCTCGCTATTCCTACTTCTAACGGGCATTGCTCCATAACGCAACCAAATATTTGGTCAGTTTTTACATAATTGTCATGAGTACAACTAGTACTATCATTTTATATCTTACTCAGCCATTTCCCTTATCGTTTTTTTTTTTGGTACTGATAACTAGTTTTTCAGGCGCTCTAAGTACATAATGCAACCACTTTATGCAGACAAACTGACATGTTTAACACCAGAGGGTTGCCATTTATCCTTTTAACCTAAGTTTATCCATTTCCGTTATCGTTACCAGAGTTGTCACGACGTCCTAGTCTGTAATAAAATTTATTTTTTAACAAATTGGTAAACCCTTGGTATCGTCTCATCTGATGGTAACAGACGATGATGCCGAAGATGGAAGAGGGCCTTCCAGGATTCCCCACTGCAATGGGGAACTGTATGACTTACCTTTAATCCGGAAAACATCAATGCTGTTAACATTGGTGCTTGGCGACAAGACTTTGATTAAATGGTGGTAGCAAGCCAGGCGAGCTTAGTAAAAAGCCCTTCCACTAAGAGTCTTACAAAGTTGACCCCGGGTGTGAGCGAATGGACGAAGCATGACGCCACGGAGGCGGTTAAAAATACAAAGTTATGTGTGTGAATTACCGGAACGAAAATCGGTACCACGGCATAAAAAAATATTAACGATTTGCTATCGAATGCTACCTCTACCATCTCTAGTAGCCCGGCTGCCCTCCAATTTATTTAAGTTTAAAGATTAAATTCAGGAGTGAGATACCCTTAGAGCGTCGTTGGCACAATGGCAAGGGCCGCTACCACCTTTCCGGGAGGTCATGGTTCGAATCCTGCCACATACCAATGTGATTTCAAATTTCGATTTCATATGTACGTTTATCCGAAGCTCTTACGGTGAAGGAAAATATCTTGAGGGAACCTGCACACGCCTGCGAAAAAACTCGATGATTGTGTGTGAATTCGCCCAACCCGCACTGAGCCCGGTCGACTAAGGCCCGATCGCTCTAATTCGGGGTAGGCTCGAGTCCCTCGGTGGGGACGTATATGAGATATGATGCTTATGATATCCTATGTTAGTAGAAAACGATTCCAAGATCTAAGCAGAGTTCCCAAAAACAACGCATTTGTTTATTTTTTATATCTTTTAATATTATTATCGTTCCTTTCCCTCTAATATGTTTGATGGGAGCGATGGGTGACTCTCGCGTTAATCTCGTGACCGGGTGCTGTCCGTGTGAACTGGCCTACTCTTGTCAAAGGCATTAATGACATTCAATGATTTTTATGTATAACTTTTCGTGTCATATTGTTTTCATATTCAAATGTCATAATCTGGTTTAGTTCAAGGATCGAATTTTGACGTTATTATCTCATTATTGTTTATTTCTTAATTTTTACAAATGACATTATGTTATTATTATTTTATGACTATCAGAAAGAGTGTATTTAGCCTTAATTTTCAATAAATACCCTGAATCTTTAATCTTGAATCTAACTTGACATGTATGTATGTATGTTCGTTTGTTTAGTTTAAATCAAGCAATCGATTCAAAAGCGACTTCCAGGAGTTAGATTAAGCTGAAATTTAGTATGAAGCCGTATTTCCGGTGACAATAGATCCTTTTGGTATTTTAAAGTTGATCTCATGATATACTTTGGAGGTGGAATCATGTCTTTTTTGTTGCTGGTAGAATATATAGGTCCCAGGATCATCTTTTGTTTCAATAAAATCGTAGGAAACATTGTTTCCGCTTTTTTTAAATTTGAAATCGTGTATTTATATTGACACTAGCTGTTTCCCGCGGCTACACTCGCGTTGACAACGTTTCTATGACGTTTCGACGGTGCAAGCTGCTCGCGAGCGTAGTAAAAAGTAGCCTATGTGTTATCCAGGTCCTAATCTGTCTACCTACCAAATATCAGCCAGCTCTGTTAAGTAGTTTTTGCGTGAAAGAGTAACAAACATACCTCCATACATTCTTACAAACTTTCGCGTTTATATAATACTAGCTGATTCCCGCGGCTTCACCCGCGCGGACCACGTTTCTATGACTTTTCGAGGGTGCGCAGTGCGCGAGCCGCAAGCGGCTCGCGAGCGTGGTAAAAAGTAGCCTATGTCTTAACCCAGGTCCTAATCTGTCTACCTACCAAATTTCAGCCCAATCCGTTCAGTAGTTTTTGCGGGAAAGCGTAACAGACAGACAGAGTTACTTTCACATTTATTAATATTAGTAGGGATATTAGTAGGGATTAGTAGGGATTAGTAGGGATTAGTAGGATTTGGCACACTGGCTTTTTGAGCATAAAAGTCTTGTCAAATAAAGCTCGTAACTTAAAGCTTTTACGTTTTTCTTAAATCCCTACTAATATTATAAATGTGAAAGTAACTCTGTCTGTCTGTTACGCTTTCCCGCAAAAACTACTGAACGGATTTGGCTGAAATTTGGTAGGTAGACAGATTAGGACCTGGGTTAAGACATAGGCTACTTTTTACCGCGCTCGCGAGCCGCTTGCGGCTCGCGCACTGCGCACCCTCGAAAAGTCATAGAAATGTGGTCCACGCGGGTGAAGCCGCGGGAATCAGCTAGTTATTTATACCTTAACATCCTCACAAACATAAGGGTAGGTAGGTAAGTTATAAATTAAAGGCATCGTCGACTAATCAGTAATTAAAAATGTAAATTTCAAGAAATAACACCCAAGGTATAAATCACACGAAGCCTGCTACTGGCAGATTTATAGTCCATGGATTAAAAAAATAATTATGATAAAGTGATTTTCCTTAATTTAATGAAGGAAAAATACGATTTTCCGTTCCATTTAGCAACGAGCGGAAAGTTTCAAGTCAACTCCCATTTTTATCCAACTACAGAAAATCAGAAAGGGAGGGTTTCTTACAGCTGGGCATGAGGATCTTCCCAGACTCGGGGAGGGGGGGGGGGGGGTTCGGCAATACTCCACATACGGGGGCCAAGTTCGGACTGATGGAGGTGTCGAACCGCAATGTCAGTAGTTTTCAAGCCGCCTAGATTATTTTTAAAACCGCCTCCGTGGCGTAATGGTTAGTTCATTCGCTTCACACGAGGAGTTAGCGGGTTCGATTCCCGACGGGGTCAACTTTGTAAGACTTGGTTTGGTTGGTGGTAGGGCATTTTCATAGCCCGCCTCGCTAGCTACCATCCTATTTAAGTCTTGCCGCCAAACATCAGTGTTAACAGCATTGATGTGTTCCGGCTTAAAGATAAGACAGCCAGATCCCCATTGCGTAGGGGAATCTTGCTAAGCCCACTTCCATCTTCGGCATCATCGTCACTTACTAAAAGATGAGATGATGCCAAGGGCTTACCAATTGTGAATTTTTAAAAAAGTCACGGCTTTACAACTGTGATACCAACTGGCACCAACGGCTTAACGTGCCTGTCCAAGCACGGAAACGGTTGAGAAAAATGCCACTAGCAGTCAAACCCATCCAGGTAATGACCGTGCTTCAGGTCAGTTATCCTGCATGATCGACCTAACAACGCAGGTCACACTGAGCTACGACCGCTTGGAGTGTACTTATACATATATTATAAGATACAGGGTGTAACAAAATTGGTGAAGGTCCCGTTAACTGGGGCTTCTACTTGTCATACTAACCAATTCACAAAAAAAAAATGGACCCTCCATACTAAAATGCACAAAATCGTTCGATCAGCTGATCGATTTGTATGAAGAGTAAAAAAAAAATACGTTTTTAGCAAAGTCGTAGAACAAAAGTTGTTCAGTATGACCAGAAGAAGGTCCAGTTAACGGGACCTACACCAATTTTTTTACATCCTGTACACAGGTGGTTAACAGCGTTTTTGATTCTCATCGTATTGATTTTTTTTATTTAAGTAGAATAGTAAAAAAAACTGAATTTTCATACAAATTTGCACAAAATTTGTAAATCAGCTAATCAATTTTGCATCATCATATCAGCCGACAGACGTCCACTGCTGGACATAGGCCTCCCCAAGGATCTCCACGACGACCGGTTTTACGCTGCCAGCATCCAGCTGCTTCCTGCGACATACACCAGGTTATAGGTCCACCGAGTGGGAGGACTGCCTACGCTTCGTTTTTCAGTGCGCAGTCACCACTCGCGAACTCTACTACCCCAACGGCCATCTGTTCTACGAGCCATGTGCCTCGCCCACTGACACTTAAGTTTAGCAATTCTGAAAGCTATTATCACGGTTACTTTGGTTCTCCTACGGATTTCCTCGTTTCTGATTCGATCACGCAGAGAAACTCCGAGCATAGCATAGAAAGCATCAATTTGCATGGAAAGTTTCTTTTTTGCTCTTTGACGTTTATATCTTGGTGTATAAAAAAACGACTTTTCATACAAATTTGCACAAAAATTTTTAGTCAGATAATCGATTTGCATAGAAAGTATTTTTTGCTAAGTGACGAGTATATATTATTGGTGTAGGTATAAAAAACGTATTTTCATTTCAAATTTGCACAAAATTTGTTACTCGGGTAATCAATTTGCATTGAAAGTTTTTTTTTGCTAATTGACGTGTATATATTGGTGTAAGTATAAAAAAACGACTTTTCATTACAAATTTGCACAAAATTTGTAAGCCAGATAAACGATTTGCAAAGAAAGTTTTTTTGCTATCAGATCTTACAACAATATTGTTAAACCTGTGGCGGCAACTACCGTAACCTGAAACTGAACCTTAACACAACCGACGAGAGTCCAAAATACATACCTCATCTAGAACGCGCTATTAATCTTCGCTACTGAGTATATACAGGATGTAAAAAAAATGGTGTAGGACCCGTTAACTGGAGCTTCTACTCATCATACTGAATAACTTTCCCCTAGAAAATCCATAGTCAATTTACAACAAAAAAATTCGAACCTCTATACAAAAAATGCACAAAATTGTTCAATCAGCTGATCATTTTGTACGAAGAGTTCAAAAGCTATTTTTGCGATTTCAGCCATCTTTTTTTTTATTTACAATTGTAAGCCCTTGGCATCATCTCACCTAATGGTAAGTGACGATAATGCCGAAGATGGAAGCGGGCTTTTACCAAGATTCCCCAACGCAATGGAGAACTGGCTATCTTATCTTCTAGCCGGAAACAATGATGTTTGGCGGCAAGACTTAGATAAGATGGTGATAGCTAGCCAGGCGGGATTAGAAAATGCCCTACCACCAATCAAACCGAGTGTTACAAGTTGACCCCACCGGGAATCGAACCCGCGACCTCCTGGTGTGAAGCGAATGGGCTAACCAATACGCCACGGAGGCGGTTAAAACAAAAGAAGAGTTGTAAAACGAATGTTGTTTAGTTTAATGAATTGAAGCCCCAGTAAACGGGACCTACACCAATTTTGTTGCACCCTGTATATAAATTCCATTGATCAAAGGTTGGGACCAACGGCCGATCCCCAGGCGGAGACATCTCTCTTTGCTCTCGAATAGTAATAATTAAAAAAAATGACTCTTTATACAAGAACGCATAAAATATCTTAGTCGGCTAATTGTTAGGGTACCGGACAACAACAAAAAAACGGAACCCTTATAGGATCACTCGTGCGTCTGTCTGTCTGTCCGTCCGTCTGTTACAGCCAATTTGATCCGAATCTACTGGACCAAATCAGGTGAAATTTGGTAGGATGGTGTAATCCTATAACCCAAACACATAAGTGCAAAGTAAATAAATAAGTCATTTTCAAGAGGAAAATTATAAAAAAAAGTATTGCAAAACTTACCGTGTCATTTATCAATGAAAAGGGCTCATTATGAGGATGTCAAATATATTTTTGTTATTATTGCAAACTAAATTGTTTTGATTTTATTCATGAAAGAAGACAAAAATTTACCATTCCCCTACTTCCATTGATCTCCGAAACTACTGAGCCTAAAATGTTTAAGAAAATAAAAAATATAGTTGATTGCTTTTATATTACAGGAATAGTAATAAAATTTATATAAATTTAAAATAAAGTGGTAAACTCAATATTATACTTTCACTTACGGAAAATAGTTCACTAAGACACCACTAGACAGCGCTAGTAGTATTTTTTTGTTACTCGCGTTTGTGTCTTTTGATTGTCACGTGAAAAGGTATCATTGTCATAGTTGTGTGGAGAGGTGTGGTGGTACGGAACCCTCATATTGCGAGTGCAAATCGCACTTGGCCGGTATTTTACTTCTTGTGTAAGCTAAGTAGTTACAGAAGTCATAGTTTATATAGATTACGCCACGGAGGCGGTTCTTTTAAAAAATTAGTTTTTCAGGATTTTTCAGTTTTTTGACTAAGGCTTAGGCCTTTTAATTTTATTATATATTTATATATAATTTTTGACATTTTGTATTTTGACATTTAACTATTTATGTGAATTTGACATGTAATTATTATTATTTAATTAATAAAGAACATAATTAATTAAGTTTTTCAGTTAAATATTTGAAACTTAGGCAATTTTCAAATATTTAACTGAAAAACTATTTGGCCACCCTGTACCTACATGTATCTATACGAACGCGTATAAAAAAGTGATTTTGACGTTTCATTGAATGCTCCACTAAGGGTTCCGTTGTCGAACCCTTGTAGATTTGTAATATCCGAATGTCTGTCGGTATGTCACAGCCGTTTTACACGCGGACCACAAACCTGAAATCTGATCGATACCTCATTTATTGAAGCTGTTTAGTTGTTAAGAGCGTCGGTGGCATAACGGCTAGGGTCACCGCTTCCTGTCCGGGAAGTTGTGGTTCGGATCCTGCCACGTACCAATGTCATTTCTAATTTAGATTTCATACGTACGTTTATCCGACGCTCTTACGGTGAAGGAAAACATCGTGAGGAAACCTGCACACGCCTGCGAAGAAACTCGAAGGTTGTGTGTGAAGTCGATCAACCCGCACCGGGCCCGCGTGGTCGACTAAGGCCTGATCGCCCTAATTGAGGGTAGGCTCGAGCCCCTCGGTTGGGACGTATATGAGCTAATATGAATGTATGAACTGCTATATTGTTCACTTTTGCACGACTTATACTGTTTAGGTAATGTTCCGTTAAAATCTGTAAAGGCCTATCATAAAAATCTGTACTGTTTTTAACCCTCGGGTGGTCGCGCTTTTTTTGTGACACCGTCGGTCACGTGGGGTCTTTAAACGCCCGGAGATTTTAATATTTTGTTTTTTTATTACTTATTATTATTTATTTATTTTTATATTTTTGTAGCATAATAAAATTTTAAATAAAACCCATAGCGTGTTTTTAAATAATTTTAATGATAGGAAATAATTTTTAACAAATAATAAATATATTACTATTATATATTATTTTTGCACTAATTGATAGTTAAGTATGTTTAAGGAAGCTACCCTGAGGTACAAATTTGAATCTTTAATATGGAACAAAATATAGCAGTTTTTGTAAACGTCGGGCTTTTAAAGACCCCACGCGACCAACCGAGGGTTAATATTACTTAAATTAAAGGTTGATTGTTGGTTGGTTGTTGATTTTCCTTGATAAATAAAATAAATAAAAATAAATCACACTATAATATTATAAAGGCGAAAGTTTGTGAGAGTATGAGAGTGTATGTTTGTAACTTCTTTAAACAAAAACTACTAAACGGATCAGGCTAAAATTTGGCAGGTAGACAGATTAGAACCTGGATTAACACATAGGCTACATTTGATCACGCTCGCGAGCCGCTTGCGGCTCGCGCACTGCGCACCCTCGAAAAGTCATAGAAACGTTGTCCATGCGGGTGAAGCAGCGGGAAACAGCTAGTAAATAAATAAATACTGACTCATTTTGTAATCCAACAGAATCAAATGTGGGCTGGAGCAGCACTATTTCAAGATACCGCCCCAGCTCTTAAAGCAAGGACAACTCAAAACTGGCTAGCTGCGTGTGATATTGACTTTATGAAGCTCAACCTGGATTAACACATCATGCGGTCAAGAGCCCTTTTATTATCCTTAATACGACCTTCTGCTGACACGACGTTAATTAATTTTGACGTGCTGCCTCAGTTGAAAACGACGACTTACCTGCAAAAAAGATAATAAACGTTATTATACTTATAAAGACATTTTTATACTAAAATACTTAGGTAAGTTTAGTGAACCATCGATAAAAAAAAATTGCTTGCAATGACTTTCATCGAATAAGAAAAAGCCTTACACGCTACGTTGTATAAAAAAAAAATATATTTAAAATTAAGTTCTAAATTGTTACCTTCGAGCGACTACGGTGTAAATAGAACGTTAGAACGTGGTCGTTCGGAAAACCGACTAAGAGATTTTAACGTTAAAGCACTCTATAATAGATTTTATCATCATCATCATATCAGCCGAAGGACGTCCACTACTGGACATAGGCCTCCTCCAAGGATTTCGACGACGACCGGTTCTGCGCTGCCCGCATCCAGCGGCTTCCCGCGACCTTCACCAGGTCATCGATCCACCGAGTGGGAGGCCTGCCTACGCTACACTTTCTGGTGCGTGGTCCATGGACCATCAGTTCAACGTAGCTGTTCGTTCAGGTCTATTCGTTCCAGTCACGCATTTACGAAAATTCCACGTCACGATAATAAAATATCGAGAAAACCTTCCAGTTTTTATAAAGTTTTAACTGAACAAGGATACACAGTAAGAGAAGCTCGTAAAAGGGCAATAAAAAAAACTGACACTGAATGTAAAACCTGTAAAAAACTAAAACTGAATGTAAAACCTGTAAAAAACTGACACTGAATGTAAAACCTGTAAAAAACTGACACTGAATGTAAAACCTGTAAAAAAAGGTTTGTGCCTACGAGTAACTTGCTACAATATTTCCTATGATTTTTTTTTTGTTTTGTAATTTTTTGCTTTATTTGTTCAACAATTAAATAGATAAAGTACATTTTTTGTTTAACTTTGACTACTTCGGCAACATCGTCACTTACCACCAGGTGAGATGTTGTCAAGGGTTTACCAATTGTGAATAAAAAACAAAAAAAACACTACTTATTGTGAGTTATGTTATGACTTCCTGGCAACACACTATTCAAAATGATCTTCCGGTATTTACAGGTTATTCAAATTCAAATTTAAATTTCGTTTATTTGTGATTATATGTTACAATATATGTTAAGATAAAATTATGTCCTATTATATAATCTGTCATTTGACGTACAAATTAAAAATAATAATAAAATAGTAATAAAAACATAACCAATGAAGCCCTCAAAATTGAAATGAAAATTACATAACTGAATTTATACAATATTATTTAACTAAAAACAACGAGTCTTTCATCATAACGTCAATGTAAAAGATAAGATGTTTTTTTTTTATAATAAGCAAAACATGTCCAAACCTTATACCTACCTACTGATGAATTAATAATTAAAGATATCAAATTCTAATAATATATAAAAAAAAAAAAAACTTATGTCAAAAATGATTAATCATTTAAAAAATCATAATTGTGTAGTACGCTTTATGTGTAAAAGTTTTAAGTTGTCTTTTAAAATCTATCGTGGTATTGGAGTCACGTATAACTTTAGGAATTTTATTGAATATCTTAGGAGCCATTGCAAATATACTACTGTGAAAAAGTGAAGTTTTGCATTTTACGAGGTACAGACGATCACGAAGTCGCGCTCTTGTTCCATACTGAAAATACTCCGGATGTGATCGAACAAAAACTGCAGTTTCAAACATATACAAAGATGGCACTGTGAGTAGCTTTAGTTCCTTGAAGTAAGGCACACAAGTGTCTGTTTTTTGTAGCCTACAGATGGCCCTAACGCATCTTTTTTGAGATCTCAATACCACCTCCTTACCAGTAGCATTTCCCCAAAATATTATTCCGTATTTCAAGGTCGGTACCACATAGCCATGATAAGCAGCGAGCACTGCTTTACTATTGACCGTTTTTCCCAACATATATAGGGCATAAGAAAACAAATTATTTTGCACAACATCATAGCCCATACGTGTAAGCCAATTAGAATGCTTAAACTAGCACGTGTGAGATATAATAAACCAATTAATTCGCAAGGTAGCTTGGCCCATATGTGGTACGCTCACGTGTCATTTAAACCTCAAAATGCCACATGTGGGTCATGCGCAATGAAAGTGTTCAGCGACGTAGCGTCGAGGATACGAAAGTGTATAGTACTGTTATTTAACACTTACGTGTACTCTTTAAACCTCAAAATACCACATGTAGGTCATGCACAATAAACGTGGCGTAATGGTTAGTCCATTAGCTTCACACCAGGAGGTCGCGGGTTCGATTCCCGGTGGGTCAACTTGTAAGACTTGGTTTGGTTGGTGGTAGGGCATTTTCTAAGCCCGCCTAGCTAGCTACTACCATCTTATCTAAGTCTTGCCGCCAAACATCACTGTTAACAACATTGATGTGTTCCGGTTTGAAGATAAGATAGCCAGTTCTCCATTGCGTTGGGTAATCTTGGTAAGCTTGCTTCCATCTTCGGCATCATCGTCACTTACCATCGGGTTAGATAATGCCAAGGGCTTACCAATTATGAATTTAAAAAAAAGCGACATAGCGTCGAGGACACGAAAGTGTTAAGTACTGTTATTTAACACTTACATGTAATCTTTAAACCTCAAAATGCCACATGGGGGTCATGCGCAATGAACGTATTAAGCGACGTAGCATCGAGGACACGAACTGTTAAGAACTGTTATAATTAACTGACTGACTCTGTGGCTCAGTGGTTAGTGCCCTTGACTACTGATCCGAGAGTCGTGGGTTCGATCCCCACCCAGGGCAAGCATTTGTGTGATGAGCAGATTTGTTTGCTCTGTGTCTGGGTGTTAAATTATATCTATATATGTATGTATTTAAACGTATATAAGTATGTATATCAGTCTCTGGTAACCCATAACACAGGGAATCCTACTTTGGGGCCAGATGACCATGTGTGATTTGTCCCAGAATATTTATTTATTTATTTAATTAACATTAATATACTTACTTGTACTCTGTATTTCACCGTATCTAATCTGTTTGATTATAAAATCTTATGTCACTTTTACTGTTCAGATGACCCCTTCATCAAAAATTTTACAATTCTGACATTTCAAGGCCCCAGTAGTTCTTCCCGGACCGAATACCCTATAAACCGCTTATCTTGGGGACGTGGAATCGTAAAAATTCGACCGTTAAACAAAATGGCGACAGAACATAAAACAGAACCGCGGACGTAGGCTTTGACAATTATGAAAAAATGTTTCGCGAGCCTGTGTGATTGAGTGTTCTATGAAAAACCTTAAGCTGTAGGCCGAAGGTTAAGGCCCGTAGTGCATATAAGCATTTTTATGTTATCACGCTTTTATTAGCTTCACACACATGTATGTAACCGACTTCTTTGCGCTCGATTTTGACCCACTTTAAACGGGCAGATTTAATTCAAGCTTTGTACATTTATCAAAAATCAATGACACTATAATAATTGTATATGTTTATATCTAAAAATTGAAAAATAAAGATAGTTTAAAAAAAAACTAAAAAAACACGCATTTAAAGCGCATCAAACTAAAAAGTGAATTTTTATTCTTGATATAAGCTGAAAACAATAATAAACGAAAAATACTAGTACATGTTTTTCGTATATTGATCATCCCACGCTTTTTTCACAATAATACTAGTATTTTTCGTTCATTATTGTTTTCAGCTTATATTAGGAATTATTTTTCAATTTTTAGTTTAATGCGCTCTAAAATAGTGTTTTTTAGTTTTTTTTTAACTATATTTATTTGTATTTTTTTCACGACGTATTTAATCACTTATTTATTTGTTTGTAAGAATCAAATCTTGCAATAGATATTAGTGCTACTTCATTGAGCTGAAATTCTTTATGAAACCCTTTTCTAGGTGACAACATACCATTTTAGTGTTTTAAAGTTTATGTGATGATGAACTTTGCAGGTGGAATTATGGTCCCAGAATCGTCTATTGTTTTCAATAAAATAGTAGGAAATACTGTTCTCGCCTTTTTAATTTGGAAACATGCAACCCATAAACTTACAGCCCGATACCAATAGTAGATTGTTAATCAAGGGAAGAAAGTGACCCATTTCACTCGAGATATTTCGATAATAGTTCGAGGGTGGAATGGGTCATTTCACCCGAGTTAAACACTCTACTTTTTATTTCGACTGTGAGGAAATGTATTATTTATATGATATAAAATGTTAATCAGATATCAATAAATTAAGTTTACCTATACCCAACCCAGCCTCCAACCTTTTCGCAATGGCCGCTTGCCACGGCCGACTAGATTGTACCTTATCGAGTTGGTCACGACATGCATCTAGGTGGCCATGGCGAAAATTGAAAAAAAAAGTGTCATGTTATAGCATTAAGGCGAGCAGCAGATAGATAAATGATTTTAAATTTTATCTTCTGTAATTGTTAAAAAATAGACCAACTATAAAATGATTTAATATCAACCCATAGATCGTAAGAAACACATCGTTTAATGTATAGTTGAGTTAAGATGTATGAAAACCTCTTATTTTAATGTAATTTAGTAATATGATGTATCTCAATTATCTTCGACTCCGTGGCTGGCAATTAGAAAAAAATTACTTTCCACCCTAGGAATGAAAATACTTTCCCTAGGGATGGAAAAGCAATGTTCCACCCGGCTATCTACTCATGAAAATTAAACTTTCCGAACAGGAGAGATGAAAAGTATATATATTGTTTATGGACGGTAAGTGGATGGTTGGTAAGTGTATGGACACTCCCTGCCGCTTTCTAGATTCCGAACTCACTCCCTCGTCATCCAGATTGATATAGATTGGTTATAGTTTGGTTCTTGAACGTTTTTTGCTGAGATTTCGTTTTCTCCTTCGTTTGTTTTTAGAAATGGCATTCCACGGTCTTTTAATTATTACGACTTTTTGTGCTGAAAAAAAATGATTGTAACTAACTTTTTTATTGTTATTGATTATTATTATGACAGTTGTTTTATGCTGATGGCTTACCATTTCTAGTTAGAAAGTGTCTGTACACACAAATACACACGTATTTTTTCCTATAACACTATTTTGGTGATATGATAACAATATAGTAATAAAGTAAGTCGATTCACTCAGATAGTGTCATTCATTTAAACAAAATGCAAGAATTAAATCTACTTACAATTAATAGACAATTTACAGATGACAAATACAAATCAAGTTTTTTTTTGGCGTCAAGGCGGCGTTCTTTGACACGCGGCGGCACGCACTGTGTCGGTGTTTACAAAGGGCGAGCGACACTATCTAACTAAGCGAACAGGCTTAGTTACGCCACGTGCTGCCTGTAAAACTTATAGCTTATTTCATTTAATTTCAAAAGCCTGCGAGAGTACTGTATTTTATACGTCTTCTTTTACTACTTCCATAGTATAATATCTTATGACATCTTTCTAGGGGCATGTGTCTAATATAGAAACTATTTTAATCTCGCAGAAAAGAGCTATCTGCGCAATCTATTAGATGAGATCCCGGTAGTCGTTACAGAATGAGTTCAAAGAAATCAATATTTTAACTGTTGCTGGTCAATTAAAATATGAAAACACTAGCTGTTTCCCGCGGTTTTACCAGCATGGACAACGTTTCTATGACTTTCCGAGGGTGCGCAGTGCGCGAGCCGCAAGTGGAAAAAAGTAACCTATATGTGTTAATCAAGGTGCTGATCTGTCTACCAACCAAATTTCAGCCAGATCTGTTTATTAGTTATTTCGTGAAAGAGTAACAAACATACATCAATACATTCATACATTCTTACAAACTTTCGCGTTCATAATATTAGTAGGATAATGTACGTTCGTAGAATTTGCATATATTTCGTAAAAACAGTGACAGGTATAATTTTAATATAAGAAATGTATATGAAATAGATCCAATATATTAACCACCTCCGTGGCGTAATGTTTAGTCAATTCGCTTCACACCAGGAGGACACAGGTTCGATTCCCACCGGGGTTGACTTTGTAAGACATTGGTGGTAGGGCATTTTCATAGCCCACCTGGCTATTTTCCACCATCTTATCTAAGTCTTGCCGCCAAACATCAGTGTTGACAGCATTGATGTATTCCGGCTTGAAGATAAGATAGTGTAGCAAAACTTTTTGCTACAAAAACCTTTTCGAGTTGTTTGGATTTTTTTTAATTGATAGACTTCGACTTTGTTAATTTTTTGATAAGGAGTGGAAAATGTTATCGCCACTAAATTTTTCAGATCATCTAAATTATTATTTGTGTTCTTATTTGAGTATGTTGCTATAAATATTATTTTAGTGAACAAAATTTTTTTTTTTTTGCCTAACCCTTGCCGTATATGTTGAGATTCATAAACGTATTCGCTCTTTAACTTAAGGCTCCCCCATCCATAAAATTAGCAACTCGATTCACGATGTTACAAACATCGAATTAAATAGCTTGGAAACAAAGTTATTGTCAGCTGTTACTGCAACGTGGCTGTTACGTCAATCGCTGCGGACGAATCGTGCGAAAATTGGGGTTTTTAATGTCTTATAAATAAAATAAGAAGAATTTCTAAAAAGCAAAAAAATTAAATTATATTGTATTTTTTGTTACGGAAGTTCATAAATTATCATAATGTTTCGATTAAAATTGCAGCAGTTCTACAAACAACTACAAAAATGTGTGCATCACGATATTTTTTTCGTTTGTTCTGTGTATTAAAATATCACCATCATCATATATCAGCCGAAGGACATCCACTGCTGGACATAGGCCTCCCTCAAGGATCTCCACGACGACCGGTTCTGCACTGCCCGCATTCAGCGGCTTCCCGCGACATTCACCAGGTCATCGGTCCACCGAGTGGGAGACCTGCCTACACTACGCTTTCCGGTGCGTGGTCGCCACTCGAGAACTTTACTGCCCCTACGGCCATCTGTTCTACGAGCAATGTGCCCCACCCACTGCCACTTAAATTTGGCAATTCTGAGAGCTATGTCGGTTACTTTGGTTCTCCTGTGGATCTCCTCGTTTCTGATTCGATCACGCAGAGAAACTCCGAGCATAGCACGCTCCATTGCCCTTTGGATGACCTTGAGCCTTCTTATGAGGCCCATAATAGTAAGCGACCATGTCTCAGTTCCGTATGTCATCACTGGCAACACACACTGGTCGAAGACCTTGGTCTTAAGACATTGCGATATCTGGGACGTAAAGATATTGCAAGGCTTCCCGAACGCTGCCCAGCCGAGTTGGATTTGAGAAAATCAAAATAACTTCTGATATCCTTAATTCAAATATTTTTTTATCTATTAAAAAAATCTTTCATTGAAGTAAAAAGTAGTAAAGAGCTGGTTGTTAGCGGCGGTATAAGTTTTAATTGAACCCACATTAGACGCGAGTCGAAGGGCGCGTAGAGACCGCAGTATTTTTAGTACTTTTTTCTTAGTTTTTAGTTTTAATATTTAGCTATAGTTTATTTCAATTAAGTACCTAATATTGTAATTATTTTACTATTTATTTTTTGCCGAATAAACTTTATTTCTCTCTTTCTTTCTTTCTATTTTGTGTTTTTTGACCTCTGCGCCTAAAGAGACCGAACAACAACTTTGTGTTGTTGTAAGCGATGTAAATAATAAAACACATATTATTTTTTCCAACGCGTTATAACAACACTAAGTTGTTATTCGGTCTCTTTTCACACCGCATTAATGCACACTCCGTATTCTACATCCATTTTACCGTTCATTCCATTCTAAATTCAAATCCTTAATATCTAATCGGAAATGGCGCTCTTTTAACGGAAGCCGGCTCGTTTCCGGCTCCGGTGTCGTCCACTTGATCTCCGTGGGAACCCAATTTGACTTTGTGATTTTTAAAAGTCGATCTTTTCGGATAAACTTACATTTTTCTGTTATTTCCGGAAACTCAACCAAATTACAACAAATAAACTACACATTTATTACACAAATTCATCATCATCATCATATCAGCCGAAGGACGTCCACTGCTGGACATAGGCCTCCCCCAAGGATTTCCACGACGACCGGTACTGCGCTGCCCGCATCCAGCGGCTTCCCGCTACTTTCACCAGGTCATAGGTCCACCGAGTGGGAGGCCTGCCTACACTACGCTTTCCGGTGCGTGGTCGCCACTCGAGAACTTTACTGACCCACTGGCCATCCGTTCTACGAGCACAAATTATGAAAATGTATTAAAAAAATTACACAAATTAAGAAAATATATAAAAAAACATAGGTTTAAAAAAACGATTAAAGTAATAATATTATTAAACCGCCTCCGTGGTGTAATGGTTATCTCCATTAGCTTCAAATAAGGATGTCGCGGGTTCGATTCTCGGCGGAGTCTATGATCAGGTTTGGTTGAAGGAAGGGCATTTTCTAAGCCCGCAGCCCGCCTGGCTAGCTACCACCATCTAAGTCTTGCCGCCAAACATCAATTTTAATAGTAATGATGTGTTCCGGCTTGAAGATAACATAGCCAGATCGCCATTACGTTACGGAATCTTGGTAAGTCCGCTTTTATCTTCGGCATCATCGTCACTTACCATCAGGTGAGATGATGTCAAGGACTTACCAATTGTGGAAAAAACAGTCCTTAAAATAACGTTATAAATATGACTTTAAAGCTAGTTTTTTATTTACTAAGTTTAGGCAGCGTAATAGTTGCAAACTCTATACAAGTTAAAAACCGAATTCAATCGCACCAACAACCAAATGTCACGAAGTCTAAGGAAACATGGTTATGCAGCCTTAATTTTTTTCCAGTCATGTAGTCTAAGGAAACACAGCATGCCACATAATGCGAGGCAGGAAGCCGGAAGACCGGTAGGTTTTTCCACTTATATCAGATGTAGCACATCAAATGCAACTACTGTAAGGATCGCTCGTTTGTTTTTGCTTATTTAAAAAAGGGTAAAACGTATTTTTGATAAAATTTGTGAGGGACCAACCTGAAGCCATGAGCTATCAACCAAAAAAAGTTAACGAAATCGGACTATTCTGTAAAAAGTTATACGTGCTCATAAATGATAAGTTATACGTGGACATACATTAAAAGTTATACGTGGTCATACATGAAGAGTTATACGTGGTCATACATAAAAGTTATACGTGATCATATACATGAAAAGTTATACGTGGTCATACATGAACAGTTATACGTGGTCATACATTAAAAGTTATACGTGGTCATACATAAACATTACGAGTTGATTTGAGAACCTTCTCATTTTTGAAAATTTGTGTATCGAAACATAATTATATTTTGTAAAGATAACATATTTTTCAACCGACTTCCAAAAAGCAGGAGGTTCTTGATTTGACTGTATTTTTTTTTGTTTGTTACCTCAGAAATTTTGACTGGGTAAACCGATTTTAAATATTATTTTTTTATTTGAAAGCTAGTGCTTTCCGTGTAGTCCCATATAAATTTTATCAAAATCGGTATAGTACTTTATTAGAAAATGACCAAAAATCAAAAAATAACAATGTTAAATTGTACTAGGTTCTTTCGATGGAAGTCGGATTTTAACGTGTTTAGCGTTTTTGAAGTGAAAACTTCTTTAACAGAGGTCAGAAAATGAGGTTATAGGTTACTTTCCTTCCAAGTCATATCTCGGATATGGATATATATGGTATCAATCCTGAACACAAATATATGAGATGACAAGCGCGCAAGTGATGGGGGTGGAAACTGTGACGTCATAAAGACGGTGATTAAAAAAAAAACATTACGCCAGGAACACTCGGAGGGTCAAAAGTTATAAAAATGTAAAAAAAACACTTCTGTTGGCACTCAAGGTGTTTTTTTCATTCCCTAAAAGCCACTGATGCTGACATTTGAATTGTATGAAATCTGTGTCACACGAAGCACTTTATTCACACAGAAACACGTCTTTATAATATTCTACGTGCCGCGAATTTTCAGGGCGCCATTTTAAATTTCGTTTGACATTGTATCCACATACCCACTGTGACCTGGGGTCGTGTTATTGAGATTTATTACAAAAAAAAATTGGGTAAAATCCTGCCAAAAACGAAAAAAATATACCCTTTATCCAGAGCAGTCGGGCTTAAAGCAAAAAAAAACAGTGTGTGTGTCAGCTACGAGGCACGACTGGAGTTAACTCCTTACTAACGCATAACGCAAAACGCATGATTTTATTAAAAGTGAAACTTTTATTACATCGTCTCAAATTTTTTTGTCTGTGTGTTGCATGTAGCGTGACGGTCGCTTTTGTCTGACGGTATGATCGTTTCGTCCTCTGTACCGTAGCGAGAGCAGCCATGATCGTTTTGTCCTCTGTAAAGTTTCACTTTTACCTTGGTTTCATAAAACAACACACTTATTTTTTTGAACATGTCATCATCATCATATCAGCTCATATACATCCCCACCGAGGGCTCGAGCCTACCCTGGATTAGGGCGATCGGGACTTAGTCGACCACGCGGGCCCATTGCGGGAGTTTCTTCGCAGACGTGTGCAGGTTTCCTCAAGATGTTTTCCTTCACCGTAAGAGCTTCGGGTAAACGTACATATGAAATCTTAACTCGAAATCACATTGGTACGTGACGGGATTCGAACCACGATCTCCCGTTACGCCACCTACGCTCATCGCTAATTTTATTTATCTTTGGTTAATTAATAGTTATTTATGTAACAAGGGCACAATGTAATACTTTGTTCCGAAGAGCGATAGTTTACATTCTGAGCTAAGCAAAAGAACTTAAAGTAGGATTTATATTTTTCGATTTTGTTTTTTGTTATTCATATATAAACACACGACTGGAGTATACTCCTTACTAACGCCTAACGCCTAACTTTACTCTCCATAAATTTTCATACCCCAGGCTTATACATGAAAATCGATTTTTAAGGAAACTCCAAAAACATCTTTTAACTAGACCATTAATTGCATTTTCTTAAACATGAGCGGAAATACCATTATTGCTATAAATTTTAAGTGCTTCTTTTGCGTGACGCTTATATGTATTACCTTTTTTTACGATAGAGTTAAAACATAATTTAAAAAAAATGCACTTGTATTAGAATAAGACCTAACTATGTTATGGAAACGTTGTTAAATCTGTATAATAACATATTTTACGCAAAAAAATCAGCCGGCTATATATCACGGGTCAAAATACACAGCCTTAAAAAGTTGAACAGACAGACTGACAACGTAAGCTTGGCTACAGGGTCCCGTTACCTGGTACGGAACCCTAAAAATGATGCCACCGACGCGACGCCATAAAAACTGTGCTCTAAATAAATATTTTAATCTATTCTAAATCGAAAATGTTTTATTGAAATAATTTCCTAGGGGTCCCTATTGGAAAGAAGTAAAAAAGTTCCTTTAGTATCTCTGAAATCTCTATAATATTTTTCGTATAAAAATCTTCTTTCTATAGTTAGTCTCCTTAAAACTCGAAACCGGATCGACCGATTCCGATGAAACTTTGATGGTTGGTTTTGTGCATGCCAAGGAAGGTTTGTGATAATAATTGAAAACGCTGAACACGTTAAAAAACCGACTTTCATCACAACAACTTCGTACAATTTTGCAATATTATTTTTGGTTTTTGTCATTTTTCTAATACAGTCGTACACCGATTTTGATAAAATTTATATAATACCACACGGAAAGTACCCATTTTCAAATTAAAAAAATAATTAAAATCGGTTTACCCAGTCAAAAAATAACACATAAAAATACAAAAAAAACTTACAGTCGAATTGAGAACCTCCTCCTTTTTGGAAGTCACTTGAAAAAAAAACACAGCGCACGCTCGATATCCACACGGGCGAAACCGAGGGCAACAGCTAGTCTCAATATGAAGTACACTCGGACGGAAATCCGGTTATCCCGAATTTGAAACCGTGTCAAGTGTTTCCATGACCTATATATAATATTGGAGAATGCATCGACTTATATTAAGGGGGAGCGTTATTCAACTAAAAGCCTGATGATCAAGGGCTCATTAGATCTATAATAGATTCTTAAAAACGCTTAGATATGCAATATTTAAAAATAAAAATTGAAAAGTGATGTTAACACTGATGTTTGGCGGCAAGACTTAGATAAGATGGTGGTAGCTAGCCAGGCGCCTGGTCACCCGCAATCGTGGGGATTTGGGACTTTGTAATTTTAATGCAATCTATCTCTTATCGTGTGGCACAATTAACCGAGATATCCAAGGGATAGACTTGCCTGGTGTTTCAATTAGCATCATCACCCGCGGTCACGTGTAGTGCATTTAGATTTACGTGATTTACAGACTTCATACACATCTGGAATCAGATGTGCAGGTTGCCTTACGATGTTTTCCTTCACCGTCAAAGCAATCGGTAAGTATATGTACGTAAGTTTCGAAAAACTCATTAGTGCAATGGCCGTCCGGATTCGAACCCGAGACTTCTGGTTAGAAGGTCCGAGTCGTTATCGGTTGAGCCAGTGATGTTTTTTTTAATGCAATAGTTTCCGTATACACTGAGATCATTATTTTTTACAATCTTTTATTTAACTTGCAATATATATATGTTTGTTCGGGTGGAATCTTGCGACTTAATTTTAAAGCGGATATCTTCAACCGATTCAGCTGAAACTTTGTATACACGTTCGGTTTGGATGACAATGCATGATTAACTGTGACGTCATTCTAAATCCAACATGGCGGCATACCCAAGGTGACGGACTAGTTATTTTTAATGCACTCCTACAATGTGGGTATCAAATAAAAGGGTTTGCTGAGAAAAATATGAAATAATTAAAAATTATCAAATGAAAGATTGTACCAAAAAGTCTTTAAATCATTCAATAATTTTAATTTTTTTGGTTTAATATGACCTGTTTGAATATTAACCCAAACAAAATGAAAGATGAAATCAGTCAAGCAATCAGATTGCTAGGGTTCTGTTTGTCACCACTTTTCAAAGGCATTCATGTCATTCAATGATTTTATTGTATAAATTCTCGTGTCATATTGTTTTCATGTTATAATGACATAATTTGTTTCTTTTTTATATCAAGGATTGGATTTTGACGTTATCACTAATGATTGTTTATTTTTTTAATTTTACTCCAGGAGATCGCGGGATCGATTCCCAGCGGGGTCAACTTGTATTTTCTAAGCCCGCCTGGCTAGCTACCACCATCTTATCTAAGTCTTGCCGCCAAACATTGTGTTGGGAAATCTTGGTAAGCCCGCTTCATCGTCTCTCAATATCAGGTGAGATGATGCCAAGGGCTCACCAATTGTTAATAAAAAAAATCTAACGTCTTTGTTATTTTAAATTGTTACTTATTTATTTCAGAATTCTCCGTAGTTTAAGAACAATCGCAAGTATCTGAAAACCAAATCAAAAGAATTTTCACATCAAAAGAAAAATAAATTAAAAATATACCGTTTTACTACGGCGTAGCATGTAGAGCTACGTCGCCCTACGCATCGTAGCAGCGTAGTCAATTTATTCTGATACTAGCCGTCCTACCGCGGCTACGCCCGCGTGTTTTCAATTTTCCCGTGGGAATAAGACGTTTTCGAGGGGTAAAAAGTAGCCTACGTGCTATTGCAGGACCTAAACTATATGTGTGCCAAGTTTCATCCCGATCCATTCAGTAGTTTTTACGTGAAAGAGTAACAAACATCTATACATCCATACATACAAACTTTCGCGTTTATAATATTGGTATGATTTAGATTCGGAGAAGAACAAAGGAGTTTTAATAGTACTGACTGTGACAGGGTGAAGCAAAAATGTGTCGTAATAGCAATACTTCAAGGTAGTATTTTGTCTGTTTAACAAAAAAAACCTTGATATAAACTTCACCGAAGTAAATAACCGGCCAAGTGGCACTCGCTCACGAAGGGTTCCGTACCATTATCTATAAAAATCACGTTTGTTGCATGGGAGCCCCCCTTAAATATTAATTTTATTTTAATTAGATTATTTATTTTTAAAGTGAACAGTACTACTCATTATGCTGAGAATATTTCAAAGTCTTATCAATATTGATTAAAAACGAGCAAAAAAATCAAGTTTGTTGAACGGGAGCTCCCCTTAAACATTTTTTTTATTTTTATTTTATTATGTACTTTTAAAGTGAATATGCATCTACCAGTTGTCGTTATCAATAAGCAATAAAAATATACCAATTTTATCTATGTATATAAAAATGGATTCCTATTTTCCTTGGTCACGGCATCACACGTGAACGGCTGGACCGATTTCGCAAATTCTTTTTTTGTTGTGTTTGTTATTGTCAGGTTAAGGTTCTTATGTAGGGTAGGGTAGGGTAGGGTAGTGCAGTTTGTAGTGTAGTGTAGTGTAGGGTATGGTAGGGTAGTGTAGTGTAGGGTAGTGTAGTGTAGGGTAGGGTCGGGTAGGGTAGGGTAGGGTAGTGTAGTGTAGGGTAGGGTCGGGTAGGGTAGGGTCGGGTAGGGTAGGGTAGGGTTGAGTAGGGTAGGGTAGGGTAGGGTAGGGTAGTGTAGTGTAGTGTAGGGTAGGTAGGGTAGGGTAGTATAGTCTAGTGTAAGTTGGTACGAAGTTCGTCGGGAATACTAGCTAAATATAAAAAAGTTATTTTGAAGTTCAATGCCAAATTTTATTGATTATAAAAAGTAATTGTTTTTGAAGTAAAACTTCTTTACGCACGCTTGACTTGGGGTGGATGCATGACGAAAGCGATACGGAAGTGTGTGCGGGCGATGCGAACGGAAGTTAAGAGGAATATATAAATTAGTGAAGATAGAAAGAGAGATACTATTTATTTTTGTTTACCAACAAAATCGGTTGCCAAGGCAACAATATCAGTTGTCATAAAAATCTAAACAAATATATGAGATAAAAAAGATTTGATCATTTTCAGAGGATAATAAAATTATTTTCATAAACTGTCTATACCTCTATCTGACAAAAAAAGATTTGATTATTTTCTGAAGACTAAGTATTTTGAGCTAAAGAAGTTTTACTTCAGTCGTGTGGTCTAAAGCACACTCGTATTTTTTTTAAGATAATGATGGGACTTTTCATGACTAAAGTAAAAAAACTGTCCAAGAACGTGTTGGACTAGCACTCCGAGGGTTCCGTACCACCACACTTCTCCTTACAACTGCATAGCATAATGACAATGATACCTAGTAAAAAAAAGACATAAACGCGAGCGACACAAATATGCTTTTTTGACATTCAGTTCGGACTACCTAGCATGAGTATACATCTCACACTTTTTATTATTTGTTTTTTACTTCAGTATCAGTACTATAATCACACATAGTTTCACTCTAGTATGTATGACCGTTTTTACGATAGAACTAATTCACAGATTATTTGTAATACCTTTAAAAAAAGATTTTTTTATTGGAGACCCCTCTTATTATTTTTTTTAATTTTCAATATTTGTTGCTATAGTGGCAACATAAATACACATTATAGGAAAACTTAAACTGCCTACCTATTACGATTCCTGAAATACAGACGGACAGATAGCGGAGGCTTAGTAACAGGGTTCCGTTGGTCACCCGTTGGGGTACAGAACCCTAACAAATGATTTCATTTTTCAATTCTTCTGGATTTTTAAAAAAAGCTATTGACTTATAAAAGAAATTTTCACATTAAATTTCTTGCGAATATTCACATTTTGACATTTAAAACATAAAGTTACTCTTAATCATCATCATCATGTCAGCCGAAAACGTCCACACTGCTTGTCAAAGGCCTCCCCAAGGATTGCCACAACGACCGGTCCCGTGCTGCCCGCATGTAGAGGCTTCCCGCGATCTTCTCCAGTTCGTCGGTCCACCTATGCTACGTTTTCCGGTGCGCGGTCGCCACTCGAGATAAATACCCTTCATACTTTTAAAGAATTCGTCATGTCACTCTAGCTGAACTAGGTAAACGAACGAACAAAAAAAATTGTAGTTTTTAAAAAAACGAGCGTGCTTTAGACAACACGACTGAAGTAAAACTTAATCACCGTTCGCGTAACGCATTCACCAGCTCATTTCCCAAGTCAAGCGCTCCGTTCACTTCGCCCGATCACACTTTTCGAAATGCTGGAAATCACGGTTTGCTTACGACGCTGACGTGCGCGAGCGTGGAAATGAATTTCCTCTAGATCCACTAGATCCGGATCGATGTCAGATGTGCTAATTAGTAAATACTATTTTTCCCCTTAACTACCTTTATGCAAAACATCACGACATTACATTTTTCTGTGGTGTTGTTAAAGAAATTAACCAAAAAAGAGTATTTTTTCAGTTCCTTCTGAAATTGCATAAGAGTATAATATTTTCACGAAATAAAAAGTAGCCTATGTCCTTCCGCCTGACATAGGCTACCAGCTTGCTAAATTTCTTCAAGATTGGTTAAGCTGTTGAATCGTGAAAAGGTAACAAACAAAAACAATTTCACATTTATGATATTACTAGTTTTTTACATTGTATTTATGACTGCCTTTGAGGGTGAGTGGTGCGCGAGTCACAAGCGGCTCGCGATCGTGGCAATGAGTTTTCTACAGATCCCTATCACAGATCGGACTACTGTGACTAGCAATCTATGACAGTCCTCAACCATCTGTGCAAAAAATCTCAAAAATCCATTGTTCTGTTGCGATTTTAAAGAAATTAGTCAAAAAAAGAGTATACATTTTAGTTCCCTCAGGAACTGCATTAGTGTATGCTATTTTCAGGGGATAAAAAGTAGTATATGTCCTTTCCCGTGATACAGGCTACTTGCAAGCCAAATTTAATTTAGTTTGGTTAAGGTGTTGAAGCGTGAAAAGGTAACAAACAAACAAATAAACACATTTTCACATATAAAATATCTTCTTCTTATCAGCTCATATACTTCCCTACTGAGGGGCTCGAGCCTACCTTGAATTAGGGCGATCAGGCCTTAGTCGATCACGCGGGTCCAGTGCGGGTTGGTCGACTTCACACACAACCTTCGAGTTTAATTGCAGGCGTGTGCAGGTTTTTTTACGATGTTTTCCTTCACCGTAAAAGCGTCGGATAAACGTACAGTTGAAATCTAAATTCTAAATCACATTGGCACGTGGCAGGATTCGAACCACGAACTCCCGGACAGGAGGCGGCGGCCTTAGCCGATACGCCACCGACGCTCTGTTTATTTATAATATTAGCAAGGATTTGTTTCCAGAATTAAAATATAAATAAATAATTAAAGATTATGAAAAAATAATTCCAGGAGTGAGTTTTTATTCCTTTACTTTGAATAATAATAGTAACGGGATACAGCGGAAGAGAGAGAATCTCTTTTAACTTAGATACAGCATGTGTTATATAATAGGTTTATATAACCCCTATATACCTATAATATAACACATGCTGTATTGTTTCTTGGCGTGCCATAAAGCATATTTACTTACTTACTTACGAGTAATTCTCAAGTTTGGGAAGAGACTCATGCCCCAAAAATGGGACCGTTTATGGGTTGTTAACGACGACCACTTTTTGGCGAAAAAAAGACACTCTGTATATTTATTCCAAGTCAAAAAAGGCCTTTAATTAAATCTTTTAAGGGTGTTAAAAGGTTTTTAACCGACCCAGAGTCGGAAAACATCCAAGAAGGTCGGATGTCGGGAATGGTTTTAATCATCAAATACAGTAGAAGAAAAAAGGAAGCACGGAGAGCAGCGTTGCAAACAGAAACGGCCGTGGATACTTTTTCAAATGGCACGGCAGTGCCTTCGCCAAATCAAGCAGACAAGCACGGCCGTACACCCTTTTTTCGAAGCAACTAAATACATTTTCGAGCTCTTAATATCTTTACAAGAGGTCTCGGGTTCAAATCCGGAGGGCCAATGTACCAATGAGTTTTTAAAAAAACTCACATACATATACTTACTGATTGCTTCAACGGTGAAGAAAAACATCGGGAGGAAACCTGCACATTTGATTCCAGATGTGTATGAAGGTCGTGTTGCACACGTCCGTAGATGTAAATCTAAATGCCCTACACATGATCGCGGGTGATGCTAAGTTCAACACCAGGCAACCGCCGTCTATCCCTTGGATAGCACAGTTAATTGTACTACACGGTAAGAAAGAAAGAATATCTTTGTCAGGGACTGAAAAAACTGCCTGAATTTTAAATTGCATTATTGATGTAACGTAGACAGCGTATATTCTAAATAACAGATATCGTTTATCGAAGTTTCAATATTTCGTCAGTCTTTAACTTACTTATCATAAAAAACGCTAAACACGTGAAAAAAACGACTTCCATGGCAACAACTTAATACATTTTTGCATTATTATTTTTGGATTTTGTTACTTTTCTAACAAAGTACTACACCGGTTTTGATAAAATTTAATGGGACTACACGGAAAGTTATAGCTCTCAAATAAAAAAAGAATCATAAAAAACGGTTCACCTCGAAGGTTGTGTGTGAAGTAGACCAACTTGCACTGAGCCCGCGTGATCTAATAAGGCCCGATTACCCTGATTCAGTGTAAGCTCGAGCCCCTCGGTGGGGACGTATGAGCTGATGTGATGATGATGATAAAGGGGGTGAAATATGGGTTGACAGTTTGTATGGAAGTCCGTTTTTCAAAGTAAGAGACATGACATTGTATGAGTATAATTATAGGCTTCTACAATGATTAGAAAAAAAATGATCATAAAATAAAAACTCATGAATCACTTCATAAAATAAAAACTCATAAATCACTCCGTCCAATGGTGAAAACCGTAAGAAAATCAGTTATTGTTTACCGCATTCAAATAGACTGATAGATAGACAGATGCGTCTGTCTATCTGTCTGTTTGAAAGCGATAAACAATAACTGATTTTCTTATGGTTTTCACCATTGGACGGAGTGATTCATGAGTTTTAATTTTATGAAGTGATTCATGAGTTTTTATTTTATTATCATTTTTTTTCTAATCATTGTAGAAGCCTATAAATACGTGGCGAGGGCCGCCTGGCTAGCTACCACCGTTTTACCAAATAAACAAATGGAACCAGAATTGATGCGTTTGCGCATAAAGATAAGATAGCCAGGTCCCCATTGCTTCATTGCGTTAGCAGTATTGGTAAGCATGATCCTCACTGACTATCGGGTGATGATGCCAAGGGCTTACCAATTGTGAAATAAAAAAAATTAGAATAAGAATATTTTTATTGAGTTATATAAATCTCTAAGTACTTTACACATTTAATAGCATAGGAATAGGACACTTAGGGTAGATATGGAATTTTAAAAATAAATTTACTTGCTAAGGTAACCCTGTATTTCAGAAACCAGTTCCCTTCGGTACAACATTATACTGTGGGTTAGTGGGAGTCAGTGTCACTAATCAGAGCCAAGCAATGCTCGTGCGTGTATTCTTGTATGCTTGTGCGTGTGAGTGAAGGTTTGGGTGTGTATGTGTGTGTGTGTGTGATTAAATAAAAGGTTTGCTGGCAAAATCACGAAACATTTTTTTTTAGGTTAAAGCTTGTACCTAAAAGTTTTTAGGTTTTTCGAAATTATTCACAATGAAGGTACACTATTGGTATGTACTTTAGACTTTTTACAAAAGATATTTATGAAATCCTATTTTCCAAGCCAGTGGGATGAAATGTTTACTTGGAAGCAGCCAAGGGCCAAGTTCGTAAATTTTCCTTTGTGATTAAGGAAATTTGCATTCTTATTCAAGTTTTGGCGTAAAAAACAATAAGTACTAGGTATTTTGTGACGGTCGGTGGGTAAACAAGTTTTCATTATTTAAAGTAAGTTAATATAATGAATGGAGTAGGTAAATATTATTGAATGAAGGGGATTTCACGAGTTAGGTATATCTCTGAAACGGCACATCAAAAAAAATTTATTTGTAGGAAGGTACTACTTAATTTAAGGCGGTAATATTACAGATTTTCGTTATTTTTAACGTCAATTACTCCTAATCAATAGAAAACTCGAGGTTGAAATAAAATACGATAATTGTTGATGATGTTCCTTAAAGCCAAAAGTTATTAAAAACACGACTGAGCAGTTTTGGCTCGATAGAAAAAAATCCCAAAGATAGGTCTACACCGTTACTTTCAACTCTAGTTATGACTAATATTTTGAAATATAAATTTTAAAAAATAAACAAAAATATTTGTTATGATAATACAAAGTGAGTAATGTTATTAATTTTTATAATTTCATTGCTGTTTTTGATTAAAACGAAAAACCATTGAAAAAGTGAAAAAGTTTGGTTATTTTCTTTATTCTATAAATGTAAAGAAAAAGACGGAGATACATGTTCCAATCAATACCTCGCTTTCATAGTTTTTGGAAATTTTATTCTTTTATTTATAATGATTTATAAACCACAATTTTCGCAAGGTTCGTTCGCAGCGATTGACGTAACGGCCACGTTGCAGTACGATCTGACAAGAACTTCATTTCCAAGCTATTTCATTAGATGTTTGAAACTTCGTGAATCGAGTTCCTTATTTTAGGGACGGAGGAGCCTTAAGAAAGCCAGAGATAGAGAGCGACGAAGAAGTTAAGAAGGTGTTGTGATGGCAAAAAACTATCATATGTTTTGATGGGGATCGTTTGTATAAACTAAGAGTTTAAAAACTAAAACAATAGTGTATATTTGCGTGCTTGAACTATGCTATTTTCACGAGATAAAAAGTAGCCTATATCCTTCCTAGTGACACAGGCTACCTGCATGCCAAATTTCATCAAGATTGTTTAAGGTGTCGAAGAGTTAAAAGGTAACAAACAAACAATAACCTTTTTACATTTACAATATTAAGTAAGGGTAATGTAGCATTTCAATGAGTCCCTTAGTTCAAAATTAAGGGAGGTGGGGGCGGTTGTTTTTCATTCATTACGAGTATATGAGACCTATATAAAATACACCTCGCTCGATGGAATACCCTAAAAAAAATTAAATCCCCCTCTTACATGTAAGTCTGGCTACCCAATTTTTTTTCTATGTGTTTAATTCTTTATCCGATTTTGGGTCATATGTTACATCTGTGTACTAAATTTCATTAATGTAAGTCTAATAAAAGCAGAAAACAAATACTGTGAAATAAAGATAGACAGACACATAGACACGAAGAAATTATAAGGGTTCCTTTTTTTGGTGTTTTGGTTTCGAGTCCCTAAAGAATCGCTCTGTTCACTGCCTAGACTTTTCTTTAATGAGGCTTTATTAAAATAATATTTTTTAAGTCGGATCACAATTTTACACCTGTATATTCAATTTCATTACTGTAAGTCTAACAAAGGCAGAAACAAAAATCACTGTGACTTACGGACAGACAGACGGATAGAAATGACAAAATTAAAAGGGTTCCGTTTTTTGGTGTTTTGCTCCGGAAACCTTAAAAGCCGCTCTATTCAATGCCTGGGCTTTTCTTTATTGAATCATTTTTTAAATTATTTCCTTATTTTCCATTTCCCGTCATTTTTGCATATGTCTACTAAATTTCATAACTGTAATACTAACAGTGGCACAAAAAAAAATACTGAGACATGGACGGATGGACAAGATGAAATTATAAGGGTCTGGTATTTAAGTGTTTTGGCTCCGGAACCTTAAAAAGACGCTGTGTTCCCTGCCGAGGCTTTTTCTTACGGCGAAGCATTGATTAAACAGTTGTCTCTGTCTTTTTCTGTACGTGTAAAGAGTAAAGAAAATAACCAAACTTATGTACTTTTTCACTGTTTTTTCGTTAAAAAGTTTCAAAAAAGTGAACTAAATAAAATTTTAATAAAAATAGACTACGTAGTTTGAAAAGAAGAAAATTATGATATACAGGGTCTTCGGCAGATGGTTGAAAATACGAAAATGGGGGATAGGTGGGGTCGCCTCCCACCTATTTTGAGAATTAAAAAAAATCTAGGACTTGTAATTTTTTTTACAGGATTTTTTTTCCTTTTTTTAGAAATTTTGCCATTTTTATACCTTTGAACACATGTAACTTTTTGTTTTTTAAAGCTAGCTCCAAAATCTTTTTTTTAATAGACTTTTATAAGATTGTCGGCTCTAAAAAAAAATATGTTTGTTTCAAGTTATTGCTAAAAACAAAAATGTGGGCCCCCGAACTTAAAAAAAAAGTTGAACAAAAATTTTAAAGTTAACTTTGCGATGCATTTAAAAAAAAATAATGGGGCTGGAAGGCTTCTGTTTTTTTTAAAACATCTCTAAAGCTTAGGCTTTTGAATGGTATGTAATTTGTTTCGGTATCTTTTTTGTAACCGGAGTTGTTAATTTTTTTTACTCAATTGGACCATGTTGACGAAATTCCACTAGTTACATGTTTTGTGAAATGTATCAAATGCAAAGTTGAAAATAATGTAAATACTTACTGTTGGGACGGTTACAAAGAGCAGTTACGTTTTTTTACATTCTTGCACACACATAATGGCTATCTTTTGTCATTTATTGGCATATTGGAGTTAGCACTTCCATATGCCAATAAAATGTCCGCATATTCCGCATTGGTAAATTGAGCCATTTTAAACCACAACAAAGTCTTAACAAAACGTCTGATAATAACAAAAAGTGACAAACAACAAAAAAAATTAACAAAATCACAAACGTTAATAACGTTAACGTTTTTTTTTTGTTTTCGTTAATTTCACTTTGCTGTGTTTGTGATTTTGTTAAGTTTTTTTGTTGTTTGTCACTTTTTGTTATTATCAGACGTTTTGTTAAGACTTTGTTGTGGTTTAAAATGGCTCAATTTACCAATGCGGAATATGCGGACATTTTATTGGCATATGGAAGTGCTAACTCCAATATGCCAATAAATGACAAAAGATAGCCATTATGTGTGTGCAAGAATGTAAAAAAACGTACCTGCTCTTTGTAACCGTCCCAACAGTAAGTATTTACATTATTTTCAACTTTGCATTTGATACATTTCACAAAACATGTAACTAGTGGAATTTCGTCAACATGGTCCAATTGAGTAAAAAAAATTAACAACTCCGGTTACAAAAAAGATACCGAAACAAATTACATACCATTCAAAAGCCTAAGCTTTAGAGATGTTTTAAAAAAAACAGAAGCCTTCCAGCCCCATTATTTTTTTTTTAAATGCATCGCAAAGTTGACTTTTAAATTTTTGTTCAACTTTTTTTTTGAGTTCGGGGGCCCACATTTTTGTTTTTAGCAATAACTTGAAACAAACATAATTTTTTTTAGAGCCGACAATCTTATAAAAGTCTATTAAAAAAAAGATTTTGGAGCTAGCTTTAAAAAAGAAAAAGTTACATGTGTTCAAAGGTATAAAAATGGCAAAATTTCTAAAAAAAGGAAAAAAAATCCTGTAAAAAAAATTACAAGTCCTAGATTTTTTTTAATTCTCAAAATAGGTGGGAGGCGACCCCACCTATCCCCCATTTTCGTATTTTCAACCATCTGCCGAAGACCCTGTATATTCAAATTACAAGAAATATGTTTTTCTACAAATGTTTTCAGGCTTTGCTTTGTTTTGCTTCAATTTATGCTATGTTTAGGATTTTTATGATCAAGTCAAGTTAATCTAATCGTGTGATGAACTTACAAGGGCCCTAGGTAATATCCTTTAATATAAAATAGGTATCTTTTTTTCAGACCAAAAAATGTAAGCGGGAATAATATTCCTGATTTTTTTGCTAAGCGCTTCTTACTGCTTACTTGCCTGTATACCGCCTTAACTGAGGTTTTTTTAAGCTTTAGTATAATGGTCATACGTGATCATCATACAACAAACCAATGAAGCTTGATGTATTTATCAATTTACCGATGCGAAGAAGTGATTTCACAAATTTGATTCCGTATTCCTGTCAGCTCCATTCCAATTTGTGAACCGAAACTCATTTTGTATTTATGTACTTACATTGAATGAAACCTTACCCAAACCGGCTTTGAATACAAAATTTCTATCTGATGTTGATTTTACAACAAAGGAGAAGAAATAATGATTAATTTATCAACAATCCTTGTCGGAAATAGTCTCAAAATCTAAGTGAATCGGAAGAAAATTATAACGATGTTCCATTTTTTTTTTCTTATTCACGATCAGTAAGCCCTTGGCATTATCTCACCTGATGGTAAGTGACGATGACGCCGAAGATGAAAGCGGGCTTACCGAGATTCCCCAAAGCAATGGAGAACTGGCTATCTAATCTTCATGCCGGAACACATCAATGTTCATTTTCTTTTCACAATAAACTAACTACACTACCTCGCTCGGCGTTTGCATGGACCGTCTAATCATCATACTGAATAACTTTTCCTAATACTATAGTGATTTGAAAAAAAAAAACGGCCAAGTGTGAGTTGAACTCGCATGGCGAGGGTTACGTACTATGCCAAAGTCACATACAAAATATCACATTTGAAATCCTCACAGTAAGACGCGAGTTAACTACTACTAGCGCTATCTAGTGGTGTTTTAGTGAACTATTATTCGTAAGTGAACGTATTATATTGAGTTTACTAGTTTTTTTCCATTGATAGAATTATTGTAGGTTTTCCTGTAATCTACAAGCAATAAACTATATTTTGTAATTTTTGAAAATTTTAGGCTCAGTTCTTTCATGAATTAAATCTAAACTATTTAATAATAATAACTAAAATATATTTGAGGTCCTTATAACGAGCCCTTTCATTTGATATAATATGACACAAGAAGGTTTGCAAAACTTTTTTTTTTTAAATCCTATTTTTTCGCACGAAAATGACCACATTAAAAAAAAATTTTTTTTTTTTGCGCATCTGTATTTGGGTCGTAGGATTACATCATTACAAATTTCACCTGACTTGGTCCAGTAGAATCGGAGCAAATCGGCTGTGACAGACGGACGGACAGACAGACAGACGCACGAGTGATCCTATAAGGGTTCTTTTTTTGTACGGAACCCTAAAAATGTAAATTTGTATTTACAATATTACAATCGAAAAAAAAATAATTATACATTTATATGTTTTTATTCTCGATTTGCAACAAAAAAAATCCTTAAACAAATCAATCAGCTGATTGACTATTTTTTTATTTTTTTATGGAGTTTCGAGTATTTTTTATGAATTGACTATGGGTTCCTCGTAAAAAGTTTTCAATAAGATGAGTAGAAGCACACGTTAACGGGACCTACATAAATTAAGTTACATCCTATAGACATCTGTGACACTGCAGTAGCGTAATCAGTGCTTCGAAGATAATGTCAAAAACCTTTCTAATACCTTCATGATGAGCCTTATATACTTAAGAGGACTGTGAATCCACTTTTTTTCACAATTGGTAAGTCCTTGACATCATCTCACCTGATGGTAAGTGACGATGATGCCGAAGATGGAAGCGGGCTTACCAAGATTCCCCAACGCATTGGAGAACTGGCTATCTTATCTTCAAGCCGTAACACATCAATGTTGTCAACACTAATGTTTGGCGGCAAGACTTAGATAAGATGGTGGTAGCTAGCCAGGCGAAAATTCGACTCTTCATACAAACGGCGATAACGATTTTCACATCTTAAATTTTAACCGATTTGGACCAATTTTTGATAGGTTGTCAGTCAGAACAAAAGCTAGGCTTATACGTTTAGTTTTTTAAATCACTGATTAAAATAAAAAAATGGCCGTAATTAGTTTTGTATTTTTGTAAGAAAACACGTGAACGACAATAAATTTAAACTTACTATCTTTATCGAAAAAACAAAAACGTACAAGCCTAGCTTTTGTTCTGACTACGCCAGTAATATATAAGTCATTGGTTCTGACTGACAATTATTAATCAAAAATTGGTCCAAATCGGAGGTGAACATCGTTATCGCCGTTTGTATGAAAAGTCGCAGCTTCACAATCCTCTTAAGAAATTCCTGTAACAAACATTAATTAATGCACATCTTTCAGCGGAAATAATGATGAATGTTTAATTTTCTTCATAAAATTTTAATATTCGTTTATACACTTGTAATATCCTCAACATTTCTATGATAATTGCTTTAAACAACTGTAACGGAAATGGGCGGCCATCTTGGCGCGCCGCGGCTCATTTCCGGTTATTATCCGAGCCTCGGCTTTGTCGGGTTAATCCAAAGAGATTGCATTGTACGCTCACTGGTCTATGCTTAATATAATATTGTGTGTGGAGTCATCGTTTCCTTGGATCGAATTTACTTGGATTAGTTTCGCAGTTGAACAACAGTTGCAGTTGTTCAACAGTCGCAGTTGTTCAACTTTCTGTGCTGCCAGATTTGTGCGAAGCGAACATAGGTTATACAGGGTGTAACAGAATTGGTGTAGGTCCCGTTAACTGTGGCTTCTACTCGTCATACTGAACAACTTTTGTTCTATGACTTTGCTGAAACCGCAAAAAAAATATTTAAGGTGTTAACTCAAACTGAGGAGGTCGATCCGTGATAAAATAAAATCGAACGTAACACTATTCATTTAAAGTTCAATTCAATGCGGGCTTCCACGTTGCGGTTACGTTGAGACCGAATGCCGAATTCTCAATTTTTATATGTTTTTGTTACTTTTCTTCACTTTCAAATAAATAATTTTATAAAAAATGTGTTTAATTAAAATGAAAGGTGTTAGACAACGATTTTTGTGTGTTGGTTTCATTCAACGTAAACTGTTTGTTTTCGATAAATTTTGCTAATAATGCCAAAACCAGGGCCTACAATATATCTTATTACTGCAAAAGTGGTGATTTTTTAAAATTGTTTTTAATTCAAACAATTTTTATTAGTGTAAGAATATTATATATGATTTTCACACAGGTAGCTTTACGCAGTCGTTTAATAATTTAAATTGAATATTGTGATTTGACTCTTGTTAGGGCCTTAACGCTTCATACAAATCGATCAGCTGATCGCTCGACCAATTTTGTTGCGCCGTTCCCAGGGTGGGGTTGCTTCCGATGAAGTTTCCACGGGCTAAAGCCAACAGCA
Source organism: Coleophora flavipennella (assembly GCA_947284805.1). Classification (NCBI taxonomy): domain Eukaryota; kingdom Metazoa; phylum Arthropoda; class Insecta; order Lepidoptera; family Coleophoridae; genus Coleophora; species Coleophora flavipennella. The sequence goes on from OX369253.1 coordinate 6,950,599, forward strand.
AGCGGTGCTGTGTTTAGTGGGTAGGCACAGATTAACTGTGAGTCCCACATAACCCGTACGTCTGTAGCTATCTTAAAGGTTTTTTTTAAATATTTAATATTTTTGTATTAGTATACTGTCACGGTACACAGACTGGTGAGGGCCCCGGCAGAATATCAGCGTTATGGGCATTCACCTATAACATATGCTGAGCCAGGACCTTTTCACTGGCCTTAGTGGTTGTAAGATCCTTTTCTTATAAAATTATTTCCTCGGCTAATGAAAAGGATGCTGTTATTTTTCTTAAAATTAAACAAATATTTATCTCATAGTATCAGTTCAGTTTTATTACTTTACTTTATTTGATTTACATTCAATATGTTTAAGTTGTTCTTTTTAAAACTAATTAAAATTAGAATACTTATTTTATATTATTCTTTTACAAATTACACTTCTTCTATTTTTTTTAGGTCGTTAAAATTTACTTAATTATCTAGATATTTCTCAAAAGAAAAAAAAAAGATAAATCTCAAGGGGTGTTTCTATAAAGTGGTTCGAGCGTGAATGTTAATATTTTTAAACTATTTATTTATAGGGTTTTTAAATTATTGATCTTTTAAAGTTATTGCTCCTTTTATTAAAGTAATGATTAACTATAGACTTAGCTGACTGTCCTTTCGAGCTGCGAGCTGTTCGAGCGGCTTTCAAAAATTTGCTGGTCAGGCGATCCACGGCACAGGTGTTTATCTGTAGAAACCCGGGGTGTCTGACGAGCTGCCTCCCTTTATATGACTCGAGCTCGATGACTCAACAAGGAACTAATTCATATCAGGGACATCTGTTCTTGAATTTCTTAAATTCCTCAAAATTTCAAAGGTTTCTTAAATTTCTTAAATATTTTAAATCTCTTTTAAATTTTGTAAATTTCCCAGCATCCTGAAAGTAAAAGGAAAGGAATGCTGCTATAACAAGCTTTCTCAATACGGACGACAGATAACAGTTTCAGGACAAGTACCTATGGGCAAGAGGTTTTTGCCAAAGCAAAGAAAACTTACGTGATCAATCCATTATTATATTCATGATATTTAGCACGATGATCCCGCCCGCCTTCTCTGTATTTCCGTCTTATTTGTTTGAAGCTTGGCTGAAAGAAATATTACGAATCACGAAATCGCATGGATATCAAAAAATGAAGATTTTACAAAATCGGTCGAAATATTTACGAATCTCATTAGAACTCACCTTTTTAGGTTAAAATTTGTAATATAGATGTGCCATTTCGGCTTTATTTCAAAGATTTGAATGGATTTCTTCAACAAAATATTTTCAAACTCTTTCCTTGAAAGACGAATCTCAAAAAGGATATATCCACGACCACGTGAAAAAAAAATTAATTGCGATGCGTTCCAAATCGGATGTCGGTTGTCAGCTGTGTCAAAGATGACCTATTAAATGATGACCTATTTATTATATATTTGGAAATAGAACATGTAACGGTATTTTACCACGTTACATGGTGTAATCTTCTTTTTTTTACTATAATGTTACCAACCTTTTACTGCTTTTTTTGTGCCAGGTCAGTGAATAAACGGTTTATCTATCTATCTCTCTATCTGTACAGACAGCTGTACGGGTATCCATGAGAATTCACCACCTCCCTCCCGTATGAGGGTACCCTTTGCTGGATGCAAAAAAAAACAAATTTGTGTATTTTTGTAAGGCGGGTCCAATTTTTTTTTTGGAGAAAAGACTATGGATTCCTTGAGGAAAGTTGTTCAATACGATGAGTAGAACCCACAGTTAACAGGTCCTACACTAATTTTACTACAACCTGTATATGCGAGGCAGGAAATATATTGGACAACTTAACGACTGCAAACGAGGTCAGCTAACTTTAACTATGAATGCATTTGTGCACCGACTGCGTCTGGACTTCCTATCAGAATATGCAATATGAGTTTCTTAAGCAATATCATGTACTAGCTTTTTCCCGCGGCTTTGACCGCTTAGTTATAGTTCTTACCCGACTAAGAACAAAAAGTTGGAGAAATTTATTTAGTATGATGAGTAGAACCCACAGTAGAACCACATATGCGAGGCAGGAATTATATTGGACAACTTAACGACTGCAAACGAGATCAGCTAACTTTAACTATGAATGAATATGTGCACCGACTGCGTCTGGACTTTCTATCAGAATAGGCAATATGCGTTTTTTGAGCAATATCATGTACTAGATTTTTCCCGTGGTTTTGACCACGTTGATATAGTTTTTAAACTACTGCGCACAAAAAAGTAGTGTATTGTTTTCAGGTATAAGATAATTATGTATACATGTGTATATGAAATAAGAAATATATGAAATAATCTGGGAGAAATCACACATGGTCATCTGGCCCCAAAGTAGGATTCCCTGTGTTATGGAGACCGGAGACTGGTATTAAATATTTAATATACGTTTAAATATATCCATATATAGATATTTAACACCAATACACAGAGCAAACAAATCTGTTCATTACACAAATGTTTGCCCTGTGTGGGGATCGAACCCACAACTCTCGGATCAGCAGTCAAGAGCACTAACCACTGAGCCACCGAGTCACCGTTTCTTTAATCCACATATCTTCTAAACGGCTTGATGGATTTAACAGTGCGAGACATCGTTCGACTCGTCTTGATCCCGTGAGTGACATAGTCTACATTTTACCTGACTTACCAAAAAGAAGGGTTATGCATTTATACAGTTTTGTTTTATTCATCATCATAATTACAGCTCATATACGTCCCCACCGAGGGGCTCGAGCCTACCCTGAATCAGGGCGATTAGGCCTTAGTCGACCACGCGGGCCCAGTGCGGGTTGGTCGACTTCACACACAACCTTCGAGTTTCTTCGCAGGCGTGTGCACGTTTCCTCACGATGTTTTTCCTTCACCGTTAAAGCAATCGGTAATTATATGTACGTAAGTTTTTGAAAAACTCATTGGTACATTGGCCGTCCAGATTTGAACCCGGTACCTCTGGTTAGATTGACCGAGTCGTTACCGGTTGAGCCACCGACGCTTTTTTGTTTTTTTTTTGTTTTATTACATTTTTAAATTAAAGTTATTACACAACTGCTTAAAAATGAGAGTTGTGTTTTCGGGTGTGTGTATGTATTTTTTTGGATGAGCCTAAATCCTAACGGCTTGATGTATTTTGGAGTGAGAGAATCTTGTTCCCGTGCGTCAGTGATATATTTTGACCCGACTGTCCAAAAAGAGGAGTACTTAATGTATTATGCAATCGCTTCGGTCGCTTCCCACGACTTTCACCATGTCATCGGTCCACCGAGTGGGAGGCCTGCCTACTCTAGTACTCATTGGGGAGAAAGGGAAACAAAATACAACTCAACTTCATTCTTGATGGATTTTGGAGTGAGAGTTGTCTTTAGATTAATCTTGTTCCCGTGCGTCAGTGATATATTTTGACCCGACTGTCCAAAAAGAGGAGTACTTAATGTATTATGCAATCGCTTCGGTCGCTTCCCACGACTTTCACCATGTCATCGGTCCACCGAGTGGGAGGCCTGCCTACTCTAGTACTCATTGGGGAGAAAGGGAAACAAAATACAACTCAACTTCATTCTTGATGGATTTTGGAGTGAGAGTTGTCTTTAGATTAATCTTGCTCCCGTGCGTCAGTGACTCATTTTTATCCAACTGTCCAAAAAGAGGGGTAATGTTTTTGGCAGTCTCGTCGGTCGCTTCCCACGACCTTTACCAAGTCATCGGTCCACCGAGTGGGAGGCCTGCCTACTCTAGTACTCATTGGGGAGAAAGTGAAACAAAATACAACTCAACTTCATTCTTGATGGATTTTGGAGTGAGAGTTGTCTTTAGATTAATCTTGCTCCCGTGCGTCAGTGACTCATTTTTATCCAACTGTCCAAAAAGAGGGGTAATGTTTTTGGCAGTCTCGTCGGTCGCTTCCCACGACCTTTACCAACTCATCGGTCCACCGAGTGGGAGGCCTGCCTACTCTAGTTCACATTGGGGAGAAAGGGAAACAAAATACAACTCAACTTCATTCTTGATGGATTTTGGAGTGAGAGTTGTCTTTAGATTAATCTTGCTCCCGCGCGTCAGTGAAACATTTTGACCCGACTGTTAAAGAAAAAAGAGTAACTAATGTTTTATGCAGTAGCTTCGGTCGCTTCCAATGACTTTCACCAGGTTATCGGTCCACCAAATGGGAGTCCTGCCTACGCTTGTACTCATGGGGGGCATGGGAAACAAAATACAACTCAACTTCAATCTCCCGTAAAACTTTCAATCTTCATAATTTTTCTCTAATACTATTCTTTGAGTTTAAAGAGAGCCATAACTATTTCAAAATAAATGGCCATATTTTTATCAAAAAATCGTTTTCCTTCCATTTTTAGGGTTCCGTACTGAAAGGGTGAAAACGAAACCCTGTCCGTCTGTCACCAGGCTGTGTTTCATGAAACGTGATAACTAGATAGTTGAAGTTTTCACAGATGATATATTGCTGTTGCCACTATAACAGCAAATACAAAAAATTAGAAAAAGCGAAAGTCTCCATTAAAAAACCTGTTTTTAAAACGTGAAGAAACTAGCGCAATCTAGTATGATGGTACGGAACCCTTTGTACGCGGTTCTGACTCGCACTTAACCGGTTTTTCTGTTTTCATTTTATGTTTGTCAGGTACGATTGCCGACGCGATCAGAAAATAATTGAATTTAATCGCACGGGAATAAGGCCAATAAGCTTCATATACAGCGTGTACAAAAACTGAGCACTAAAACTTAAAGGTAGGCATCTAATGATCAAACTGAACAACACTTAGTCAATGACTCGGCTGATATTCAAAAAAAAAAATTATATAAATTGATCAGTTGTTTAGAGAGAATTGTTCTCTCTAAACAACTGATCAATTTATATAATTAATGTTTAGAGAGAACAATTATTTTGACAATTGACTGTTTTTTGAAAAAAAATATTCAGTTTGATAAGTAGATGCCCTTAAAGTATCAATGCTTAGGTGTAAACGCTGTATTAGATCACAGTATTTCTGATCATTTTTTTTATCCACAATTGATTAGCCTTTGGCACAATCTCACCTGATGATAAGTGACGTTGATGCCGAAAATGGAAGCGGGCTTACCAAGATTCCCCAACGCAATGGGGATCTAGTATCGTCAAGCCGGAACACATCAATGCTGTTAACACTGAAGTTTGGCGGCAAGACTTAGATAAGATGATGGTAGCTAGCCAAGCGGGCTTAGAAAATGCCCTGTTACCAACCAAACTGAGGCTTACACGTTGACCCCGCCGGGAATCGAACCCGCGACCTCCTGGTGTGAAGCGAATGGACTAACCATAACGCCACGGAGGCAGTTAAAATTATTAGAAAGCTAGGTGATTTTTAATGCTTGATGACAAATAAATGCGTCAATACCTTTCCTTAAAAAGAAACATTTAACAAATGAGTTGGTTAGAACAGTCAGACGGACTCATATAAGATTTTATATTTAACTAAGAAAGGCAAAAGTTAAGTGATTTCCAACGCTTGATAGCAAATTTATGCATGCCATCATCATATCAGCCGAAGGATTTCCACTGCTGGACATAGGCCTCCCCCAAGGATATCCACGACGACCGGTTCTGCGCTGCCCGCATCCAGCGGCTTCCCGTGTGCATGCATTTAATCATTGGAAACGCTAAACACGTTAAAAAACCGATGCATGCCATACCTTTCATTAAAATATGCTAATCGGTTGGATAGAACGGCTGATCAGACTCGTATCACATTATAGAGGGAGCAAGGTGCGCGAGCCGCTAGCAGCTCACGGGGGTGATTCCGAATGTTTGATGACAAATCTGTGCGTTCATATCTTTTTTTTTTATAAGAAAATTGGTTGGATAGAACGGTCGGACAAACTCGCATTAAAATTTCATAAATTCGTTTAAAATCTAGATAATAAATGATTTTCATTGCCTGAAATAAATAAGAGCTAGGGCCGCTACCTCCTGTTATGGGAGGACGTGATTCGAATCCCGCCACGTACATTTGTGTTTTCAAATTTCGATTTGAATACAATAGTAAAGAAAAAAAGATTTTATATATGCGTTTATCTGACGCTCTTACGGTGCAGGAAAAACATCGTGAGGAAACGTGCCAACGCCTGCGAATAAACCTGAAGGTTATGTGTGAAGTCGACCAACCCGCACTGGGTCCTCGTTGTTGACTAAGGCCCTATCGTCCTACTTCAAGGTAGGCTCCAGTAATGATCTGATAAAATAATAAATATTATAATTATTATAAAATAACCTGCTTCAATTCTTCCTGTCTCTCTGTTATACCTATTCAAGACTCAATTAGTCTTGGTTACCGCCTCCGTGGCGTAATAGTTAGTCCATTCGCTTCACACCAGGAGGTCGCGGGATCGATTCCCGGTGGGGTCAACTTGTAAGACTCAGCTTGGTTGGTGGTAGGGCATTTTCTAAGCCCGCCTGGCTAGCTACCACCATCTTATCTAAGTGTTGCCGCCAAACATCAGTGTTAAAAACATTGAAGATTGATGAAAAGATGGCCAGTTCTGAATTACATTGGGGAACCTTGGTAAGCCCGTTTCTATCTTTGGCATCATCGTCACCATTAGGTGAGATGATGCCAAGGGCTTACTAATCACACTTTAATATTATAAAGGCGAAAGTTTGTGAGTGTGTATGTTTGTTACTTCTTCACGCAAAAACTACTGAACGGATCTGGCTGAAATTTAGTAGGTAGACAGATTAAGACCTAGATTAACACAAATTCTACTTTTTTTCACGCTCGCGGGCCGCTTGCGGCTCGCGCAGTGCGCACCCTCGAAAAGACAAAGAAACGATGTCCACGCGGGTGAAGCCGCGGAAAACAGCTAGTAGTGAACAAAAAAGGTCCCGCACTGATTGACATACACAGATTTTTCGTATATGAACCCAAAAGTCAAGTAAATACATTACTCGGTTGACAGAAACATCTCGAGTCTCGAGCACATGCCCTAAATAGGATGCCAAACACACATACGTTTGATCAGTCGGCAAATAACACGTAAATGTACAACCCTGTATATTTTCTATATTGATTTTGTTTCGACAACTTTCGGCAAAGTTCGTCCGTTTCCGCTGAGTAGGTCGGGAGTTCGCAAATTCTATTACAGCAACTGCATTAGATACCTTACAATCAAATTAATCTCACATACACATGGCTTTTGAATATGTGTGAGTGCACACTGATACCAAAGTATATATAGTATACAAACATACACTATGGACACTCCTTCCCGCTCTATAGATTGCGACCACACTTCCTCGTCGCCCAGATTGATACAGATTGGTTATGGTTTGATTCTCGAACGTATAGGATTTCGTCGTTATTTTGCTTGCTCCGTCATTTGTTTTTAGAAATGTCATTTTTTTAAATTCACAATTGGTAAACGCTTGACAACATCTCACCTGGTGGTAAGTGACGATGTTTCCGAAGATGTAAGCGGGCTTACCAAGATTCCCCAACGCAATGGGGAACTGGCTATCAAATTTATTGGCTATTTCGCGACCGTTGTATGCAGTGTCCGGGATGTGCTGATACTTTAGCGGCATTCGTTTTTCCGAGAATGCTTATTGATCTGTATTTATTTACAGACAAGACTGTCTGTCCCGACGTCGTCGGTGGCGTAACGGCTTGAGTCACCACCTCGTATCAGGGAGGTCGTGGTTCGACTCATGCCAGGTACCAATGTGTTTTCGAATTTTGATTTCATATCTACGTTAAGCCGATGCTCTTAGTGTGAAGGAAAACATCGTGAGTAAACCTGCATACGCCTGCGAAGGAATTCGAAGGCTGTGTGTGAAGTTGACCAAACCGCAATGGGGCCGCGTGGTCCACTAAGACCCGATCAACCTAATTCAGGGTAGACTCAAACCCCACGGTAGGGACGTATATGAGCTGATATGATAAGCGCTACAGGTATGGTAGAGGTAGCATTCGATAACAAATCGTTGGGATTTTTTGAATGGAAATACGGTAATTCACACACATAACTTAGTATTTTTAACCGCCTTCGTGTCGTCATGTTTAGTCCATTCGCTTCACATCCGGGGTCAACTTTGTAAGACTCGGTTTGGTTTTCATAGCCCACCTGGCTAGCTACCACCATCTTATCTAAGTCTTGCCGTCAAACATCAATGTTAACAGAAAAGATGTGTTCTGACTTGATTATAAGATAGCCAGATCCCCATTGCGTTGGGGAATCCTGGTAAGCCCGCTTGTCTTCGGTGATGACGGATTATGATGACTGTCTGTGTGTTAATTTGAAACGCCACCGCGAATGTCTCGAGAGTTAATTTTGACATTCGAAATTGTAAATAAGTGCCATTGAAAGTTGAAGAATCGTGAAGCGTTTGTGGATAACTAGTTTATATAGTTCGTAATAAATTAATCTTTAATGTGTTCTGACTTGAAGTTTAAATATAGCTTCTGACTTACCAGTCACGAACGAAAACTCTCTCCCTCTTATCGTGTGGCAATATTAATTGTGATAAACGGCGGTTGCCTGGTGTTGCAGTTAGCATCACCCACGGTCGCGTGTAGGGCATTTAGATTTACACCTACGGACACGCGTGCAACGCGACCTTCATACAAATCTGGAATTAGATGTGCAGGTTACCTCGCGATGTTTCCTTCACCGTAAAAGCAATCGGTGAGTATATGTACGTAAGTTTCGAAAAAATCATTGGTACATTGGCCGTCCGGATTTGAACCCGGGATCTCTGATTGGGAGGACCGAGTCGTTACCGGTTGGGCCACCGACACTTCTCCAGCCAAAACTAAATTAGCATTACATTTATATTATACTCAGGACTACCTACACCTACACCTACATCGAATACGTTGACCTCAATTCCCTGACCTCAATACGAATGCGTGCGAATCTCCAACAGGGTTACGTCACAGCCACAACTGTTAGTACACAAACCAACTGAATGGAACGTGCTTGTCCAAACTAGTGCAGCGTATGACAGCACCACAGATAAGTATTTTAATTTTATAGACTTTTCTGTTTCATCATATCAGCCGAAAATCGTCCACTGCTGGACAAAGGCCTCCCCCAAGGATTTCCACGACGACCGGTCCTGCGCTGCCTGCATCCATCGGCTTCCCGCGATCTTCACCAGGTCGTCGGTCCAACGCGTGGGAGGACCGCCTACGCTACGTTTTCCGGTGCGCGGTCACCACTCGAGCACTTTACTGCCCCATCGGCCATCTGTTCTACGACTTTTCTGTTTGTGTCTCACAGATTTGGACCATAAGACAACGTTTCTTTTTTTGTCCTCATTTCAAATTATTTTACAAGTTTTTATTTATTTTCACCTCTCCTGGTTACAAAAATTACAAAAATTAAATCTTACAAGTAAAATTTGTCCCCTTTACGTTTCAGCTGAAAGTCACGTCACGAAGCTTTCGAAAATAATTTCACTCCCAAACAACTACGAGAACTTTTGCGAAATCCACTCGAACTGTGTCGCATTTCTGCTACGGCGATCGAAGCCGCGGGCACTCACTAGTTCTGTATAATAATTAGAACAACTTAAAACCAAGAAACGGAAATGTTTACAGCACAGTTAAAAAGAAAAACGAAGCTTTCGATAATGATTTCACCCCTAAACAATTTCGAGAACTTTTTCAAAATTCACTCGAACTTTGTTGCATTTCTGCCCCGGCGGTCGAAGCCTCGGGCACTCACTAGTTCTGTATAATGATTTGAATAACTTAAAATCAAGAAACGGAAATATATACAGCACAGTAAAAAGAAAAGTAAAGCTATTGAAAATGATTTCACCCCCAAACAATTTTAAGAACTTTTAAAAATCCACTCGAGCTGTATTGCATTTCTGCCCCGGCGGTTGAAGGCGCGGGCAATTCACTAATTCTGTATAATAACTAGAATAACTTAAAACCAAGAAATGGAAATATTTACAGCACAGTAAAAAAGAAAAACGAAGCTTTCGAAAATGATTTCACTTCCAAACCATTAAGAGAACTTTGACAAAATCCACTGGAACTGTGTTGCATTTCCCATTTCTGCCCCGGCGGTTGAAGCCGCGGGCACTCACTAGTTCTGTATAATGATAAGAATAGTTTAAAATCAAGAAATGGAAATATATTTAGCACAGTAAAAAGACAAGCGAAGCTATCGAAAATGTTTTCACTCCCAAACAATTTCGAGAACTTTTTCAAAATTCACTCGAACTGTGTTGCATTTCTGCCCCGGCAGTTAAAGCCGCGGGCACTCACTAATTCTGTATAATAACTTAAAACCAAGAAACGGAAATATTTACAGCACAATATCTTAAAAAGAGGAACAAAGCTTTCGAAAATGATTTCACTCCCAAACAATTTCGAGAACTTTTGCAAAATCCACTCGGACTGTGTTGCATTTATGCCTCGGGGGGCCTCCGTAAAGTCGGCCGGGGTAAAGTTTTCTTGTACTATTGTTTGTACTTCGACTGTTACTGAACACTGGAGACTGGAGACTACAACAGTCTTGAACTTTTCTTGTAGTTAATTTTGATTGCATAGCCCGGGCATAGTTCCCTAGAGATCTGGAAGGAAACGTTTTGTTGTTTTTCCTTCTTTCAAGTCGCATTGGACTAGGTATTTCGTATTCGCATCGGTGTTATTTAAGGTTTCGTACCCAAAGCAAAGTATATATATTAGTACTAACATACAGTATGGACGCTCCCTGCCGCTCTCTAGTTTGCGACCTCACCCCCTCGTCACCCATTTTGATACAGATTGGTTACAGTTTGGTTGTCGTACGTTTAGGATTTCGCCGCCATTTTGTTTGTTCTTTCATTCCTTTTTTGAAATGTCATTTCTGGCCCGTTGTTTGAAGTGTCCAGGGTGTGCCCATTGCTAAGTTTTTAAATTAGTTGTCCGTCCGTCTGTCCGTCTGTTTCCAGGCTATACTTCATGAACCGTGATAACTAGATAGTTGAAATTTTCAAAGATTATGTATTTCTGTTGCCGCTATAACAACAAATACTAAAGATTAGAAAAAAAATAAAGTCTCCATACAAAAAAACGAGTTTTTTAAACGTGAAGAAACTAGCGCCATCTAGTATGATTTAGTTGTACTGAACCCTATGTGCGCGGTTCTGACTCGCACTTGGCCGGTTTTTTTATACCTACACGAAGAAATACACGTTTTTTTTAATTAGTAAAAAAAAAACTTTACATGCAAATTGATTAGCTGACTAACAAATTTTGCGCATGTTTGTATGATAGTACGGAACTAAAGAAACTAGCGCCATCTAGTATGATGGAACGGAACCCTATATGTACGGTTCTGACTCGCACTTCACTGGTTTTTTTTTTGATTGAATGATTTTTAGGGTTTGTAACAGGCAACGGAACATGCCCTCTTGTACATCTACCAGATACGCTATACTACAAGTTTTATGATATAGCGACCCTTTAAGTATTATGTGAGGGCCACAATTCCTGCCAACAACATAAGGGGAAGGCAAGGACCAGCTACAGTAGGTCTTGCCGCCAAGACGCTTGTTTTGGTACTCTGCAAGGCGAGTGCCTCGTGGAAGAGACCACTACCTACTCTCCAGGTAGGTCCTGGAGCTGTAGGCACGCTCACCTCCCGCAACTTTCGCGGAGGTTCGATCCCCGCTCTGGACGCCAGAGAATCTGGCTCCCACATCTCCAGTGTGGTACCGGAGCTGTAGGCACGCTCACCTCCCGCGCCTTTGCGGCGGCTCGATCCTCGCTCAGGACGTCAGAGGAAATAGATAGATAGATAACTCATTTATTTTTCTAGCAAAATAGCACCATAGAGCAAACAAGCAATGAAGATAAAACATTATAAGTACTTAATTCATAAATGAGTACACTGTTATTGAAAAAACTAACACACCTAATTAAAAATTTAAAAAACCCCCCCCGCAAAAAAGTAAAGCGGACATTTAAAAAGTAAAAAATAATATAATATTTGATTGACTATCTATTATTTACTAGTATTTTCGACCAACTTGCGACGACGATCAACTTTTGTGACAAATCTAGTAACATTGGGTGTTATGAGTCTGGGAGCGTTATGAGTTTGAAAGTTCTCTATTTTAGCTATGTATTTTATTATATTTGGGAAGTTAGCAGCCTCATTCACAAAATACTAGTTATTGCTTTAAACTTAGCGGTACCCCGACGCGACATTATAGCGCCATTTTAATGAGCAAACCCTATCGTGCCATCCATCGATTTCGATAATTAAAATATATATAGGTATTTCTGAAATGAATTTGATGGCTCAACGAAAGGTATTATTTTTTACTTTTTAAATGTCCGCTTTACTTTTTTGCGGGGGGGGGGGGGTATTTAAATTTTTGATTTAATTTTTATTTCAAAATTTTTAACTTATTTTCAAAATAATTAATGACAAGTACAGTTATATCTAAAAGGATATAGATTTGTCTATAAAACATTCATCAAAATTATGTTCGGTTGTTTTGTTTTTAAACCAAAATGTTTGGAAGTTATGTAAGAGATGCTAAATTATTTAGGCGCGCGTTGAAATATTTTATTATGAAAGGCTGCTTTAATACATCAACGAGCGCCACTTTTTTCCTTCTTAAAAATATTTATGTTTTCTTTAACATTTTTATTGAATACTCGTAAATTATTAGGTAATTATTGAATATAAAATTTAGTTTTTGTGTGTACGTACATGTAACATAAATTACTGAAAATCAGAACAAGAATCGAATAGAATCAATTCCTAAAATTTTTGGAAATCATTTTTGGTGAGATCGTTTCTATTTTTTTTAATTTAAAGCCATGGGATTTTAGCTCTAAAGGCTGATTTACACTTCAGAAAGTAATAAGCACTTAAAATAGAAGCTCGTCCCTGCTTTGGAAGACTCCGAGAACCTAGTACATACATTTAGACGAGATACCCCAGGAAATTGCAACTTTGTCCGATATGGAAATACGATTGTTAAGCAGGATAGGTATGTCAAAAATTTAACGGATTTTAACAACATCAGCTCACCGTGTTGTCACCATTGCATTGTATGCAGAATCAAATACTGATCAAAACGAGTCCAAACACGACATATCTGCTATTATTTTTTTAAGAGTGTACTAGTGTGCTGGATATCCTGGCTGCAGCATCAGCTCACCGTGTTGCCACCATTGCATTGTATGCAGAATCAAATACTGATCAAAACGAGTCCAAACACGACATATCTGCTATTATTTTTTTAAGAGTGTGCTAGTGTTCTGGTTATCCTGACTGCAGCATCAGACCAAGAGTTCCATAATCCTGCATAGTTATTAAGCATACATGAGTGTTTCAAGTTTTAGGTCACATGTATGTTTGAAAGTAAAGTAAATACACATTAAGAGTCTAAGAATCCTACCGCAGCTAACAAAAGAGCTGATGACCTTGAAACGGCTGAACCGATTTTGATAAAACGTATCTAAGAACCATCGCCAAAAAACCTGCTTGTAAATAAAAAAAAACGCATCCAAATCGGTTCACCCGTTTGAGAGCTACGGTGCCACAGACAGACACACAGACACACACACACATAGCGGTCAAACTTATAACACCCCTCTTTTTTGCGTCGGGGGTTAAAAACTAAAAGGTAACTGCCTGGCTAGAAAAAAAGGCCCAGGCTCATTATAATCAAATCATGCAGGGTATACATGCACAACTCTGTTTTTCAGCCAAGACCAGCGAAGAGAGGTAAAATGTGAGAAGCTGGCTCCCACATCTCCAGTGTGGTACCGGAGCTGTAGGCACGCTCACCTCCCGAGGCTTTCGCGGCGGCTCGATCCCCGCTCGGGACGCCAGAGAAGCTGGCTCCCGCATCTCAAGTGTGGTACCGGAGCTGTAGGCATTCTCACTTCCCGGTGCTTATCGCACCTGATTGGCTGTCCAGTAATCTCACTCCTACGCAGCTGGAGCGGCCGGAGTAGTACCAGCTCTTCTTGCTATTCAGGCAAGTGCTGGAGATGCTTCCCCACCAGTAAACCGTAAACAAAACAGAACTATAAACAAAACAAAACAGGAAACGGTACATTATTACTAAGCCTATGCTGTCCGTTCGTCTGTCCGTGTGTTCGACCTTAAAAAGGCTGTTTCTTTTGAACTGTTATAGGTGAGCCGACTAAACGTATCACATTATATGTTACTACGGCGGATTTACTAAAAAAATACTAAATAAAGTAAAAAAATGAGGGACATTTTAAACATTTATTTTTTATTTTTGCTGTATCGTAAAAAACATCTATACATACAAGCGTTGTTATACTAAGTGATTATAGTACCGATTTCAAAGCAAAACAAAAAAATTATGAAAACTGGCCAAGGTATAGAAAATTTGTAACCGGGATCTGAGCGGGCGAAGTCGCGGGAAACAGCTAGTAAATATATACAGATTTCCCCTCGGTCTCTCCTTTCTTCTATTTTTCCTTCTATGATGGGTTTCAGAAAACTGTTGAGTCGTTTTAGTTGTCCCAATACAACATTACCTTGCCTGTTTTTTCATATTCAGAAAACCTATTGATCACGCGAGTGCGAAGAGCAAGTTTGGGTTGAAATGCTTTCGTATGTCCATATATCTGTGTTCTCCTTTATAGGTCGCATTCCTAAAACGATTCTTATGAAATTTTGAGAGCAGGTTCGATAATTATATGTTTTTTATAGGTCGATTCAGTTTTTGTAAATTTTTCAAAATGGCAGAGCCATGGGGTTTCAAAAAACTTGCGAGATTTACAGCTCACAGAACCATTAGTTTTATATTTATTCATCATCATCATTACAGCTCATATACGTCCCCACCGAGGGGCTCGAGCCTACCCTGAATCAGGGCGATTAGGCCTTAGTCGACCACGCGGGCCCAGTGCGGGTTGGTCGACTTCACACACAACCTTCGAGTTTCTTCGCAGGCGTGTGCAGGTTTCCTCACGATGTTTTCCTTCACCGTTAAAGCAATCGGTAAGTATGTTATATTTATTAATGGACATAATTTTGAACAAAAAAAAAACCGACTTTAAACAGGAAAACTAAGGTTCCCTCGATTTCTCTGGGATGCCATCATGATATCCTAGTTTCCTTATCATGGTACCACCCTTGGGATATCTACTTTCTAAAAAAAAATGAATCATCAAAATCGGTTTAAACAACGAAGTTATCCGCGAACACACATATATTTATACGGTCAAATTGAAAAACCTCCTCCTTTTTTGAAGTCGGTTAAAAATATAATATTCTAGCCAAACGAAATATATGTATATGTCGCAGGCATACTGTGTAATCTGTCATTATCGAATTATATAATGGCGAGGCTCTTTGACAGTTAAATCAATCAAACCTGACCGAACCTACTATCAATCGCTTCTCAAGCTCATTTACAATTTGCCGTACGGCATTTTGACAATTTGCCTGACTCGGCATTGACTGTTTATAAACGGACAATTTATTACAATTTGCCTGGCTCGGCATTAAACAATCTGCGTACAGAATTTTACATTTTGCCTTGACGTTTACATTCGGACGAATTACTAATTTCCTGAATCGGCGTACAGCATTTTACATTTTGCCTGACCGTTTACATACGGACAAATTATACAATTTGCCTGACCGTATGTAAAATGACTAATCATACAATTTGCCTGACCGTATGTAAAATGACTAATCATACAATTTGCCTGACCGTATGTAAAATGACTAATCATACAATTTGCCTGACCGTATGTAAAATGACTAATCATACAATTTGCCTGCAACGTATACATCACAACGAGAAAACAAGGCAGTATTTCATCTCTAACCGTATACATAGCAATTTCATTTTGGAAGATAAATATATAACACAATCAGAACTAGTGGAACAAAACAAATGACGTCACATTATTTTGATGTCACGCTATCGAGGGAACTACCCGGGGAGATGGCCTGAAAACCAGACCGTAATTTCTCTCGTTATTCTAAGTTGCTCTTCTGAAATTCTATATCCTAATATAAAAATATTAGCTTTCTTTTATCTCAAACGATTTTACTCAAATATCGTTGATAAATACGCTTTTTTGGGTTTCTAAATGAATTCTAGTATGCATGTATTTCTATTTTTTTGTTTCCATAATCTGCCTAGAACGCAAATAACACCTTTTTTAAATAAGGCAAATCATTTAAAAATGGATAAACGACATAAATTGTTTTTGCAACTCTTCTTTTCGGCGTAGTTAAATATAAAAAGCCTGAGTATTTATATAATAAACTTGTATGGTCTAGCCAAATTATCTGCATATCTACTTTGTTGTCCGAGGCATGCTTCTGCAGCGTTTCCGGGTAGTTTCCAATATCTAGCCACGAAATGCTAGAATTACCTTCCTCCACCTATTCGTAGCGTCGATTCGCTGGGTAATTTTTAAACACTGTATCGATCTTACCTTCTTCAACAGCAACATACATTAAAATTATCTTTTTTTTTCCTTGTTTTCTCCCTTTCCCTCTATTTACGGGTTCTTTGCTCGTTTTTATGCCCGTTCTATACCCTTTGCACTGCTTATGTTTGTTTGTTTGTTTTGGGTAGTAGTCAACTGGTAACATAATTGATAATGTTGTTATTATTATTTATGTGTAACATCTTTGCTCTCGCTTTCCTGCAATTTGTGGGATTGATTTCGTGAAATGGGACAGAAATGTGTAACAGGAAATGCGAACGTTTTTTAATTCTCGAAAACTAAGGTTGTCATAGCCATGCCGCCTAGTGTGATGGCAAAGGCAAAGATGACATACTACTATTCGAAGGGTCGGCCCGTGAATGTACGACCCGATAATCAATTTCATAAGTATTTTGTCACATGTTACACATCATATGCGAGTACTGTAGGTCTCGCTCGTTTTTTTTTTTAATATTTGCTACTAAACTTGCTTTTAAGTCATCAACTCATCAAGCAGTTTTGTTCTTTTGTGATTTTTGGAATTTTTACGTCTGCGTTGAAATGCGCACATCCACTTTAGGTTCCGGTAGAATATCAGCGTTGCAAGTTCGTACTTGTAGCAATAAAGCTGAACCGGTGCCTTTCCAATGCACAGCAACAACTGTCAGTTTGTCATTGTTTTTTATTATTATTATTTTATCCTTTTGTAAAGCATTTATCTATCTATCTATTTATCTATCTATTTTGGGGGTTCTCCATACTTAGAATTAAAGCTCAAAATTTTTTTTTCGTCATACCCATACGTATGGGGTATCTGGATAGGTCTTCAAAAATGATATTGAGGTTTTTTATATATATTTTTTTTCTAAACTGAATAGTTTGCGCGAGAGACACTTCCAAAGTGGTAAAATGTGTGCCCCCCCCCCCCTGTTGCTTCTATAATAAGAGAATGTAAAACAAAAAATATATATGATGTACATTACCATGCAAACTTCTACCGAAAATTGGTTTGAACGAGATCTAGTAAGGATTTTTTTTAATACCTCACAAAGCGAAAACCGCAATTTACCTTTCATTCAATTAACTCAAATATAAAAATAATAAAAAGACATTTAATTTCATAAACATAAATCGCATATTTATCTTTTCTAATAATAAATATTTGATAGGTGCCTAAGTAAATAATAATTATAATTCGCGCGGGGCGTGGCTTGATCGGTAGCGGGTGCGGAGCGCGCGGGGGGCAGGTTCCCGACTGCGCTTACCCGAGCGGGCAGACACGTGAGGGCAGACGTCTTTGAAACTCGCGCGCGCAGAGCAAATTTTCGATACATTTGCGAATGCTAAATATCGTATGTTTACGATTTGATACTGTTTTCGTTGGATAAAAAACATCAATCAAAGTTACAATGAACTACAAGAAGAATTATATTAAGTTACTTGCTGCTACGGAACCCTTCATCGGCGAGTACGACTCGCACTTGGCTGCTTTTTTAATTGTATGCAACATCTTTGATCTGTTACATAATCACAGGGTTTTTAGTAGTTGAATATAAATTTAAATTTCAGCAGAAGATGTGATGAAAGTTGACAGATAAAGTACTTGTAAAGTACTTTTCTGATATCCCGTACCTACCTCAGCAGCTACAACTGCACACCTTAAAAATTCTAAATTTTCCACTTATCATCATCATCATCATTATATCAGCCAAGACCTTCCCCACGGATCTTCACGACGACCATTTCCGCGCTGTCCACATCCATCGGCTTCCCGCGACCTTCCGGTAGAATATCAGCGTTGCAAGTTTGTACTTGCAGCAATAAAGCTGAACCGATGCCTTTCCAATGCACAGCAACAACTGTCAGTTTGGCTTATTTTTAGTGTATCCTTTTATATTCTGTGTATTAAAAAAAAAGCATTTACCTATCTGTCTATCTATTTTCACCAGTTCGTCGGTCCACCGCGTGGGAGGCCTGCCTACGCTACGATTTCCGGTGCGCGGTACTTATAATAATCTGTAATTAGTTGGGATGAGACTTAGAATAATTTTATATTCCCGCGTCGTAATAGACTGAACGCTAGATGTATTCTTGTTTTCTCTGACCTTATCTGGCTCGTTAAGTTAAATGGCGGAGTAAAAGAGATCGCTGCTTAGATAAACTCCGAACTGCTGAATAAAGATGTTTATTTTAATAGAAATATATATGCAAATTGTATGGATAATTAATCGCGCGCCACTAACCCACCCTAAAAGACAGTCATAGAAACGTTGTCCACGCGGGTGAAACCGCGGGAAACAGCTCGTTAGTGATAAGCCTGCTTCCATCTTCAGCATGAGCATCACTTATCAGCAGGTGAGATGGTGCCAAAAGCTTATCAATTCAAGGTAAAATCATTTATACGGCAGCCCCCACTATTAAATAAATAAAACCAATTTTTTTCATACTAAAATTATATTAAAAAATTATATTAATAATTTTGATAAATTCATATTGCATGACATAAATATATACTGATTCGTAATACATGTCAATTCAACAGCTCCAACCATTAATGAGTAAATCGCAAATTTTAATTTCATTTGTAGGAGAACTATTGAAACAATTGGTATCACTATGTAATATATAAAAAAAGCAAATCTGACATGCAAAGTTTCACCGAAATCATAACAGCCGTTTTTGAGGAAAACTTAATTTCATTGTTTGTTTTAATTCCAAACTCTTAAGTTCCAAATTTGGTCCCAATCGGACTAAAGATATAGCCTCCAGAGCCAAACATGACGGACACACACACGCAAGCACGCACGCACGCACGCAAACACACACTCACGCAGGACCGAATTGAGATATTCGGTTTTTCGGTATGTATGAATGATAAGAACACATGTTCACGAAAATAAAAAATAAAAAAAAGCAACCGGTGGTAGCCTGATTTCTATCCACAATCCTTTTTAATCAGTGATGCGATAAAAATTCAATTTTAAGTGAATGGACGTTTCTCAAAGATTCCATATGTATGCTCGAAAAGCTCTTTATGTATTGTTTTAACTTTGAGATAAGGCGTAATAGACACCATTTATGTACATGATGATGCCTATAAGCCAATATCTCCTTAGTGTAGTTCGTAAATGCCTCTGCTGGCTCGCGTCAAACACTGCGTCAAAGGGGCCGCCTCGAGTTCAATCGCGGTGCCAACAACATCGGTGGAGCGGCGTGCGACGCGATTGAACTCAGGGCGGCCCCTTTGATGGAGTGTTTGACGCGAGCCGTCAAAGGTGTAGCTAACTTTAGTCTGTGTAGACTTGTTTACTGAAGTGAAGTAAAATTGGGGTGAGGTATTACGCAGATAGCGAGATAGCGTGTTGCACGGATAAGTTAAATAAGGTTGGATTGGCTATATTCACACTTTTGTTTGAAAGCCAGCGTCGCGGCCTGTCTCCCACCCATCAACTCCACTACACAAGCAATAATAATACGTATACACGAATTGCGCGCACTAATAAAAAAACACACTTAGAACACAGGGCTGCAAGGTCTCACGCCATTTCGAGAGTCTGTACGTTACACACAACCACACGCAAATGAAAAGTATGAACGCGTGCTTCGGTTAAGTATTATTGTCTAATCATACTTGAGGCGCGCCTGCCCAGCGCACATTTCCAATCCAACCTTATTTATCTGATCCGTGGCGTGTTGTGACGGCGCTTTGTGGTCGGTGGCGGCCACACGAAGCGAGTGGCGACGTCTGGTGGCGTGTAGAGGCCACCGGTGTCAACCAAGTGCGGCAAGTTTATATTAAATCAATGGGTTGTCTGGTATAAATCACTCTCAGCGATAAGACCGCTTAAATTGTACGTCTCTTAGTTCTTAATTTAAGGTTTGCATATTATGTATTTATTTTGATGTACAATAAAGAGTTATTTGAATTTGATTTATTATTATGGTTCTCAACAAGTAAAGATAACGGATCTCATACGAAATCAGTGGAAGAAACTTTTTTTTTAATTAACAACTAGCTATTTCCCGCGGCTTCACCCGCGTGGAGAACGTTTCTATGACTTTTCGAGGGTGCGCAGTGCGCGAGCCTCAGGTGGCTCGCGAGCGTGAAAAAAAATAGCCTTTGTGTTAATCCAGGTCCTAATCTGTGTACGCACCAAATTCAAGCCAGATCCGTTCAGTAGTTTTTGGGTGAAGAAGTAACAAACATATACACTCACAAACTTTCGCCTTTATAATATTAGTATGGTTAGTAAGTACTTGGCAACATCCTACCTGATGATAAGTGACGATGATGCAGAAGGTGGACATGGGCTTACCAATATTCCCTAACGCAATGAGGAAACTGGCTATATTTGCCTTCAAGTTGGAACATATTAATGCTATTAATATTGATGTTTGGCGGGAAGATTTAGATAAGATGGTGGTGGATACCAGGCGGGCTACGGTTCTAGTTAGCAAATGAAGTAGCAAACAAAATCACGGCGCAATCCTATTCGTTCGAGAACCAAACTATGATCAATCTTTATAAATCTGGGTGACGCGGGGGTGAGGTCGGAATCTAAAGAGCGTCAGGGAGTGTTCATACTGTATGTTAGGACTAATATATTATATACTTTGATCAAGAGGAGGCATATCTAGTGATACGTGAAACTCACAGAGCCGCTAGATACATAATATTATGATATCGCGACCGAATGGTGACCAACAGCTTTAAACTCCAAAATAAATTTCATGTGCAAAATATCATCATATTAGCTCATATACGTCCCCACCTACGTAGGTTCAAGCCTACCCTGAATTAGGGCGATCTGGCCTTAGTCGACCACGCGGGCCCAGTGCGGGTTGGTCGACTTCACACACAACCTGCGAGTTTCTCCGCAGGCGTGTGCAGGTTTCCTCACGATGTTTTCCTTCACCGTAAGAGCGTCGGATAAACATACATATGAAATCTAAAATCGAAATCATTCAGGCGGCGGTGGCTCTGGCCGTTACGCCACCGACGCTCTATAAAAAAATTCAAAATATTCAAATTGTGCAAATTATGCAGACCGTATTTTGACTTCTAAACTAAGGATATATTTCCAAGGTTTATTTTTATGTAATATGCGCTGCACGTGACCGCGGGTGATGTTAAGTGCAACACCAGGCAACCACCGTCTATCCCTTGGATAGCACGGTTAATTGTGGCACACGATACGAGAGAGAGGGTGTGTTGTGGTAGGTACCTAAGTACTTTTACATGACTTTCTACAAAAAAACCGGTAAAGTGCGAGTCAGAACCGCGCACAAAGTGTTCCATACCGTCATACTAGATGGCGCTAGTTTCTTCACGTTTAAAAAAAACAAGTTTTTGGTATGAAATTTTTAGTATTAGTTGCTATAGCGGAAACAGAAATACATCTGTGAAAATTTCAACTTTCTAGCTGTCATG
Organism: Coleophora flavipennella; assembly: GCA_947284805.1. NCBI lineage: Eukaryota > Metazoa > Arthropoda > Insecta > Lepidoptera > Coleophoridae > Coleophora > Coleophora flavipennella. The sequence continues at coordinate 6,972,514 of OX369253.1, forward strand.
GTTCATGAAATACAGCCTGGTGACAGACAGTCAGACGGACGGACAGCGGAGTCTTAGTAATAGCACACCCTGGACACTTCATACAAAGGGCCAGAAATGACATTTCAAAAAAAGAATGACGGAACAAACAAAATGGCGGTGAAATCCTATACGTTCGACAACCAAACTGTAACTAATCTGTATCAATCTGGGTGACGAGGGGGTGAGGTCGCAATCTAGAGAGCGGCAGGGAGGAGATACCAATATATATGTATGGCCTTTGTCCAGCAGTGGATGTCTTTCGGCTGATAATGATGATAACATTTGTTTATTTTTAAATACTAAATTGTAAAAAAAAAAACATTTGTAAATTTAAAACAAATAAAATTTTTAAAAATTCGAAAAATTACTAACTTTTTGGTGAAAACTTTTATTTGTAAATAATCTTTAATATTTCGTGTTCTTCTCGGGAAACCCTTTCATTTGATACCCATATCATGAGGGTGCTCATAAAATAATTGGTGCGCCATCTTTAGGAGTCCACCATATAGGATTAAGTCTGACATTACTTAGTTAACCATGCATTGTCATCCAGACTTAACGTGTATGCAAAATTTCAGCTCAATCGAAAGCCGGGAAATGGTTCTAATTCAGCTTCCAAGATTTGACCCAAACTATCATAATAACGTAGCGTAGGCAGGCCTCCCACGCGGTGGACCGATGACCTGGTGAAGGTCGCGGGAAGCCGATGGATGCGGGCAGCGCAGGACCGGTCGTCGTGGAAATCCTTGGGGGAGGCTTTTGTCCAGCAGTGGACGATTTGTGGCTGATATGATGATGATGATCATAATAACACGGTAAGTTAAAAGCCCGCTGGAGTTCATAAATTCCATACAAGCGTAGTATTCGATTCATTTGTTTGTTTGTTTGTAAACTCTTTATTGCTTTAAAACAAATACATTAAATATTTAGCCAAAAGAAAATACATTGTTATCCAAACAACCGATTTTGAAATAACTTTATATCGATAATCGGATGACGTATATCGGAATCGCATTACATTTTTGAAAAACGGAAAAGCAATCCATTATTAACCAATAAACTTGTTTTCCGTTTTTTACCTTGAAAACAAGTTTATTTGTTACTAATGGATTCCTGTCAAATATGCTTCAAATACTACGTTTGTATGTGATCTATGAACTCCAGCGGGCTCTATAATAAAAGCATGAAATAAAAAGAAAACAGCCTACGATATAAAGGCATGTATTTTTGTCATTTTAGAAAGACCCTGATAAGCGATCATCAACAATATTTACCGAAAAAATGTCAAGAGCCGAAACGTGACAAGACTTTAAGCTAGTCCATACTTGCTGAGTATTTGAGAGCGGTCTCAAACAACTTTATATAAAGGTTACAAAAATATCGGGAAAATCTTAACTTGAACCGGGATTCCATAGCGCAGTCGTTATCAAACAAAAATTCGCAAGCCATAAAGTATTTCTTTCTGAATTTTAATTTCAAACGCCAATTCGAAAAAATATAGTTTAAAAAAACACGCTTCAAATTTCAAGGTATTTATCCAAAAATAGGTGCAAATTACACTCTTCCTGAAAGTCATAAAATAATCGTTACTAATATTACAAATGTGAAAATGTGTTTGTTTTTTTGTTTGTTACCTTTTCACGCTTCAACGCCTTGACCAATCTTTATGAAATTTGGTATGCAGGTAGCCTGTGTCACGGCGAAGGATATAGGCTACTTTTTATCCCGGGAAAAATAGCATAATCTGATGCAATTCCTGAGGGAACTAAAAAAAAACTCGATTGTTGTGATTTTTTGCATTTTTTGGTTGAGTAGGTGGGAAACGATATAATTTACTAATCACCTTTAAAGACAGTCAATAAAACGATGTTTACGCGGGCGAAGCCGCGGGAAAAAGCTAGTAACAACGTAATGTCAGTTGTGAAAAATCAAGAATTAAACAATCATTAGTTAATAATTTCAAAATTCAATCCTTGAAATAAACCAGATTATGTCATTATAACATGAAAACAATATGACACGAAAATTTATACTTAAAAAAAAATTTATGTCATTGATACCTTTGACAAGAGTAGGCCAGTTCAAGCGGACAGCACCTGCTTTTAAAGCACATCAAACTAAAAAGTGAAAAATAATTTTTCAGAAAAGCTAAAACCAATAATGAACGAATAATACTAGTAATATTGTGAAAAAAGCATTGGTTGCTTGATATACGAAAAATATGACACCACCAAGTCTTACAAAGTTGGAAATCGAACCCGCGACCTCCGGGTGTGAAGCAAATGTAATAACCATTACGCCGCGGAGGCGGTAAGTGCCAAAAAATGCCTATGTTTATCTTAGTATGATAAACTGAATGAACCCTATAACCAAAGTATAATATAGATTTGTACTAACATACAGTATAGACACTCCTTGCCGCTTTCTATATAGATTCCGACCTCACCCCCTCGTCACCCAGGTTGATACAGATTGGTTATAGTTTGGTTCTCGAACGTATAGGATTTCACCGTGATTTTGTTTGCTCCGTCATTTGTTTTTAGAGATGTCATTTCACGAACATTTATATGCAGTGTCCGGGGTGAGCTATAAGTTTTCGAAAACTAGTCCCTTACACCCGGTATACGTCACACGAATATTTATCCTGGATGGGAGTCGAACCCATGGCCCTAGGCTCTAGGCCATGGCAGGAGCGTTAACAGTCAGTCGATAATGTAGCATACCTTCTTACTTTAAAATATTTCTGCTTACATTATGAATTTGAAATTCAAATTGCAAATTATTCAAATAATATAGACTTTGACCAGACATTCGATTTTCCTATTCTTGATTCGGGGAAGCAAATTCTTTTTACTCAAACACGCTACGTAATATTCACTTTACATTCTGAAAAAGAAGAAAGGAAATACGTGATTTCAGGATCGTCAAAAAAAGTGGATACGTAAATATATAATTTTTAATTGCAATAATCATATATTATAACACGCTGATAGACACAGAACACAAATCTCGACAACAAAATAGTTCAATAAATGAAAGCTCCATAATAACTATATTTAATTAAAACTGTGACTTACATGAATCACATCTTTATTAGATATTTTTTTTCGAAAGGACAAGCTTGTTGTTGGTCGTGGGGGCCTTTACAACTTCACCGGGCAAGGTTACAACTTCACCGGGCAGGATTCGTTTTATAAGGTTCTTTTTTTTGAAAGGACAAGCTTGTTGTTGGCCGTGGGGGCCTTTACAATTTCAGGGCAGGCAAGTGCGAACAGACCAGTCAAACGTAACGTTCTAAAAACTTACAGTGCCATCTATTAGCAACTTGCGGTACTAAAAAGACTAAATTTTACTAGACGTGTAACTTTCTTAGTGTTAATTTATTATATAAACATCCCGCGCCATAAGGAATCAAATAATATATAATAATAATAATCCAAAGGAGCCCAAAAAAACAGTAAAACATCGAAAAAATAGTGAAAACAATAAATCAATCTATAAAATTATTAAGTGACATGCAAGAGGCAGAGTGCAAAATTTGGTTACAGGTCTTCTAAATGTAAAGGTTCGTGGGTTATTTTTTTCTTAATTTTAAATGGGCCGGCTTGCAGCCCGGCGACGACGACGGCGGTGCTGTGATTCAAGCAGGTAATATTACAGATTTTCGTTGACATCAATCACTCCTAAACGATAAAATACATCGTTAATTTTAACTCTAGTTATGACATATAGGTTTACATCGTTAATTTTAACTCTAGTTATGACATATCGAAGTATAAATTTAAAAAAATGTGCAACAATATTTTTCAAGTAAGTATTGTTTTTTTATAAACTTTTATTGTAGTTTTTGATTGAAACGAAAAACCATTGAAGAAGTGAAAAAGTATAGTTATTTTCTTTACTCTTTACACGTAAAGAAAAAGATAGAGAAAACTGTTCTTAAATCGGCGGAAAAACAAACGCATTCCGTACTCTTTGGTCACGGTTTAAAATATTGAATGTATTTTACTTAAAGTATATTAACTATTGTTTTAATTTCTTTGCTTTGTTTTAGTAAAGCACTGTACTACAGGCCTCGGCTAGAACGGCATTACTGGATGCGTATTATTAAAGGCCTCATCTGCGGTTCGGCCTATAAACTCTACTCATCCAGAAATTGCTTACTATTGCGGCCTCGTCAGTAATCTATACCCATTAAAAGAAAGTCGTGTTAGTTACACCATCTATAACTCAAGAACGGCTGGACCAATTTTTATGATTTTTGTATTTTTGCATTTGTATTCGTCGGGAATAGGATAATAAGTATTAAAATATTATATTCATCAATAAAAATAAATATTAACAGTCAAAAAATAATTGTTTTTAGGGCAGGGTAGTGATGTGTAAGGTGGAACGAAGTTCGCCAGGACAGCTAGTGTCCTACATTGTAAGCTTTTATTTATAACTTGCAATGTCCATATGTAAGTCTTCAAATATTCCGATCGATTTTAGAGCAACTCCCCGAGGTCCGATTAAGCTGAAATTTGGTATAAAGCGGTATTTCATGACAATTGATTCATTTGGTATTTAGAACATGATCTGATGATCAGCTACGAAAGTGGAATTAAGTTCTAGGAATTGTCTATGGGTTTAAACCATATTATAGATGATACTGTACCTCTCAGCCCAATTTTTTAGGGTTCCGTGCCCATAGGGTAAAAACGGGACCCTATTACTAAGACTCCGCTGTCCGTTGTTTATCTGTCTGTCCATCGGTCACCAGAATGTATTTCATGAACCGTGATAGCTAGACAGTTGAAATTATCACAGTGATGTATTTCTCTTGCCGCTATATCATTAAATACTAAAAATTTGAAAAAGTAAAAGTCTCCATACATAAAATGTGTTTTTTTTAAACCGGAAGAAACTAGTGCCATCTAGTATGTTGGTACGGAACCCTTTGCGCGCGGTTCTGACTCGGACTTTGACAAGCATATTGAACTTTTAAACTCTTTTCAAAATTAAAGGTTGGTTTTTCGAAATAAATTTATTACTTTCAATTGTGATTGTGTGGTTTTGACCTTAGTAGAGCGTGTAGCGAAAATGATTTACATTGAATTAAAATACTGGCTATGGTTTCGCTACTTTATATCAGCTCATATACGTCCCCACCGAGGGGCTCGAGCCTACCCTGAATCAGGGTGATTAGGCCTTAGTCGACCACGCGGGCCTAGTGCGGGTTGGTCGACTTCACACACAACCTTCGAGTTTCTTCGCAGGCCTGTGCAGGTTTCCTCACGATGTTTTCCTTCACCGTTAAAGCAATCGGTAATGATATGTACGTAAGTTTGTGAAAAACTCATTGGTACATTGGCCGTCCAGATTTGAACCCGGTACCTCTGGTTAGATGGACCGAGTCGTTACCGGTTGAGCCACCGACGCTTTTAATTTTTGGTATCGCTACTTATTACGTAGAATTTAGATTTTTGGCCTAAAAGCGGGGTCTGAAGTATTTTGAAAAAAGTGAAAAAGGGATGGTCGGTGATGTATTTTAATGATGTGTGTGTGTATATTTTTTTGGTAAATTATCGTTATAAAAATTATTTGATATGATGGAAAATTTAATTTTAAGTATGTTTGTGAACTGTGCCCTCGATATTTGTCAGATGTAATAAACTAATCTAGCGTATTTAAATTCTATTTAAATCATTTTCGCTACAAGAGGCACAAAACATTTTTTGGGCATTTTCCTCTCCACGCCATCGAGCTACACCCTGTATACTGAAAATCTTGAGCCGACATTTTAATTAACAGATTGGAGGTAAGTGCGGCGTGTTCGCGACGGAACCCTAATTGTGGCCAATGCAATTAAAAGGGGTCCCGTAGCGTTCCCTGTGACCCACTTTCGGAATAAACAGGAAGGATCTCCTTTATTACCCGAGTACGAAAACAAGATTGTTATGTTTTTGACAGTCTATGTGTGTTTGTATGTATGTTCTTATGTTCCCTCGTATTTGGATGATTTTGGACAAAAACTCTTGTTTTCTTACTTTTCTGTAGGCGGGTTTTAGTTTTTTTACTTTTAATTTAGTAACTATTAGGGATAAGAGTTCTTTGCACATGGAAACCTTACACAGGGTGTAACAAACTTGGTAACTTTTTGAGGGTGAGCAGTGCGCGAGCCGCGATCGGCTCGCGAGCGTGGAAAAAAGTAGCCTATGTGTTTGTTAATCCAGGTCCTAATATGTCTACCTACGAAATTTAAGCCAGATCAGTTCAGTAGTTTTTGCGTGAAAGAGTAACAAACATACATTCATACATACTTACAAACTTTCGCGTTTATAATATTAGTAGGATTAGATGTTAAAATATTAATAGCAATGTCTAGTGTAATAATTTCATTTCATTTTGATTTCATTTATTTCATAGAAATACTGACATTACAGAAAAGTATCCATAGTCCAAGTATCCAGGTCCTAATATGTCTACCTACGAAATTTAAGCCAGATCAGTTCAGTAGTTTTTGCGTGAAAGAGTAACAAACATACATACATACTTACTTACAAACTTTCGCGTTTATAATATTAGTAGGATTAGATGTTAAAATATTAATAGCAATGTCTAGTGTAATAATTTCATTTCATTTCATTTCATTTATTTCATAGAAATACTGACATTACAGAAAAGTATCCAAATCGTCAATATCACATTAAAAAATCAAAATCAAGTACGTATATGGTAATCAAATTATAAATGTCATATTATCATATTTTATGTCATGGTCAAAATTATACAATTTTACATATTAAAAAAATATTACATTATAGAAGATAGTCTACTATTTAATTCAAAAACTCTCTTACACTCTTTCATCAAACATGCCAAGTTGGAGTGGAAGAGATCACAGTGCGGGGCCTCAGTATAATATAGTTTATTATAATATACTGAAATTGAACACTGCTCACATATATTTGTACACCTCGCCAGCTACGATATTATATCTGATGGCGACTGTACCTCAAGATATATGCCCCAATATAATATTAGTAGTATGAATAGCAACTTCTAGTGTACATATTTTATTGAAATTCAACACTGCTCTCATATATTTGTACCCTCGCCAGCTACGATATTATATCTGATGGCGACTGTACCTCAAGATGTATGCCCCAATATAATATTAGTAGTATGAATAGCAACTTCTAGTGTACATATTTTATTGAAATTCAACACTGCTCACATATATTTGTACACCTCGCCAGCTACGATATTATATCTGATGGCGACTGTACCTCAAGATATATGCCCCAATATAATATTAGTAGTATGAATAGCAACTTCTAGTGTACATATTTTATTGAAATTCAACACTGCTCACATATATTTGTACACCTCGCCAGCTACGATATTATATCTGATGGCGACTGTACCTCAAGATATATGCCCCAATATAATATTAGTAGTATGAATAGCAACTTCTAGTGTACATATTTTATTGAAATTCAACACTGCTCACATATATTTGTACACCTCGCCAGCTACGATATTATATCTGATGGCGACTGTACCTCAAGATATATGCCCCAATATAATATTAGTAGTATGAATAGCAACTTCTAGTGTACATATTTTATTGAAATTCAACACTGCTCACATATATTTGTACACCTCGCCAGCTACGATATTATATCTGATGGCGACTGTACCTCAAGATATATGCCCCAATATAATATTAGTAGTATGAATAGCAACTTCTAGTGTACATATTTTATTGAAATTCAACACTGCTCACATATATTTGTACACCTCGCCAGCTACGATATTATATCTGATGGCGACTGTACCTCAAGATATATGCCCCAATATAATATTAGTAGTATGAATAGCAACTTCTAGTGTACATATTTTATTGAAATTCAACACTGCTCACATATATTTGTACACCTCGACAGCTACGATATTATATCTGATGGCGACTGTACCTCAAGATATATGCCCCAATATAATATTAGTAGTATGAATAGCAACTTCTAGTGTACATATTTTATTGAAATTCAACACTGCTCACATATATTTGTACACCTCGCCAGCTACGGTATTATATCTGATGGCGACTGTACCTCAAGATATATGCCCCAATATAATATTAGTAGTATGAATAGCAACTTCTAGTGTACATATTTTATTGAAATTCAACACTGCTCACATATATTTGTACACCTCGCCAGCTACGATATATCTGATGGCGACTGTACCTCAAGATGTATGCCCCAATATAATATTAGTAGTATGAATAGCAACTTCTAGTGTACATATTTTATTGAAATTCAACACTGCTCTCATATATTTGTACACCTCGCCAGCTACGATATTATATCTGATGGCGACTGTACCTCAAGATATATGCCCCAATATAATATTAGTAGTATGAATAGCAACTTCTAGTGTACATATTTTATTGAAATTCAACACTGCTCACATATATTTGTACACCTCGCCAGCTACGATATTATATCTGATGGCGACTGTACCTCAAGATATATGCCCCAATATAATATTAGTAGTATGAATAGCAACTTCTAGTGTACATATTTTATTGAAATTCAACACTGCTCACATATATTTGTACACCTCGCCAGCTACGATATTATATCTGATGGCGACTGTACCTCAAGATATATGCCCCAATATAATATTAGTAGTATGAATAGCAACTTCTAGTGTACATATTTAATTGAAATTCAACACTGCTCACATATATTTGTACACCTCGCCAGCTACGATATTATATCTGATGGCGACTGTACCTCAAGATATATGCCCCAATATAATATTAGTAGTATGAATAGCAACTTCTAGTGTACATATTTTATTGAAATTCAACACTGCTCACATATATTTGTACACCTCGACAGCTACGATATTATATCTGATGGCGACTGTACCTCAAGATATATGCCCCAATATAATATTAGTAGTATGAATAGCAACTTCTAGTGTACATATTTTATTGAAATTCAACACTGCTCACATATATTTGTACACCTCGCCAGCTACGATATTATATCTGATGGCGACTGTACCTCAAGATATATGCCCCAATATAATATTAGTAGTATGAATAGCAACTTCTAGTGTACATATTTTATTGAAATTCAACACTGCTCACATATATTTGTACACCTCGCCAGCTACGATATATCTGATGGCGACTGTACCTCAAGATGTATGCCCCAATATAATATTAGTAGTATGAATAGCAACTTCTAGTGTACATATTTTATTAAAATTCAACACTGCTCTCATATATTTGTACACCTCGCCAGCTACGATATTATATCTGATGGCGACTGTACCTCAAGATATATGCCCCAATATAATATTAGTAGTATGAATAGCAACTTCTAGTGTACATATTTTATTGAAATTCAACACTGCTCACATATATTTGTACACCTCGCCAGCTACGGTATTATATCTGATGGCGACTGTACCTCAAGATATATGCCCCAATATAATATTAGTAGTATGAATAGCAACTTCTAGTGTACATATTTTATTGAAATTCAACACTGCTCACATATATTTGTACACCTCGCCAGCTACGATATATCTGATGGCGACTGTACCTCAAGATGTATGCCCCAATATAATATTAGTAGTATGAATAGCAACTTCTAGTGTACATATTTTATTGAAATTCAACACTGCTCACATATATTTGTACACCTCGCCAGCTACGATATTATATCTGATGGCGACTGTACCTCAAGATATATGCCCCAATATAATATTAGTAGTATGAATAGCAACTTCTAGTGTACATATTTTATTGAAATTCAACACTGCTCACATATATTTGTACACCTCGCCAGCTACGATATTATATCTGATGGCGACTGTACCTCAAGATATATGCCCCAATATAATATTAGTAGTATGAATAGCAACTTCTAGTGTACATATTTTATTGAAATTCAACACTGCTCACATATATTTGTACACCTCGCCAGCTACGATATTATATCTGATGGCGACTGTACCTCAAGATATATGCCCCAATATAATATTAGTAGTATGAATAGCAACTTCTAGTGTACATATTTTATTGAAATTCAACACTGCTCACATATATTTGTACACCTCGCCAGCTACGATATTATATCTGATGGCGACTGTACCTCAAGATATATGCCCCAATATAATATTAGTAGTATGAATAGCAACTTCTAGTGTACATATTTTATTGAAATTCAACACTGCTCACATATATTTGTACACCTCGCCAGCTACGATATTATATCTGATGGCGACTGTACCTCAAGATATATGCCCCAATATAATATTAGTAGTATGAATAGCAACTTCTAGTGTACATATTTTATTGAAATTCAACACTGCTCACATATATTTGTACACCTCGACAGCTACGATATTATATCTGATGGCGACTGTACCTCAAGATATATGCCCCAATATAATATTAGTAGTATGAATAGCAACTTCTAGTGTACATATTTTATTGAAATTCAACACTGCTCACATATATTTGTACACCTCGCCAGCTACGGTATTATATCTGATGGCGACTGTACCTCAAGATATATGCCCCAATATAATATTAGTAGTATGAATAGCAACTTCTAGTGTACATATTTTATTGAAATTCAACACTGCTCACATATATTTGTACACCTCGCCAGCTACGATATATCTGATGGCGACTGTACCTCAAGATGTATGCCCCAATATAATATTAGTAGTATGAATAGCAACTTCTAGTGTACATATTTTATTGAAATTCAACACTGCTCTCATATATTTGTACACCTCGCCAGCTACGATATTATATCTGATGGCGACTGTACCTCAAGATATATGCCCCAATATAATATTAGTAGTATGAATAGCAACTTCTAGTGTACATATTTTATTGAAATTCAACACTGCTCACATATATTTGTACACCTCGCCAGCTACGATATTATATCTGATGGCGACTGTACCTCAAGATATATGCCCCAATATAATATTAGTAGTATGAATAGCAACTTCTAGTGTACATATTTTATTGAAATTCAACACTGCTCACATATATTTGTACACCTCGCCAGCTACGATATTATATCTGATGGCGACTGTACCTCAAGATATATGCCCCAATATAATATTAGTAGTATGAATAGCAACTTCTAGTGTACATATTTAATTGAAATTCAACACTGCTCACATATATTTGTACACCTCGCCAGCTACGATATTATATCTGATGGCGACTGTACCTCAAGATATATGCCCCAATATAATATTAGTAGTATGAATAGCAACTTCTAGTGTACATATTTTATTGAAATTCAACACTGCTCACATATATTTGTACACCTCGACAGCTACGATATTATATCTGATGGCGACTGTACCTCAAGATATATGCCCCAATATAATATTAGTAGTATGAATAGCAACTTCTAGTGTACATATTTTATTGAAATTCAACACTGCTCACATATATTTGTACACCTCGCCAGCTACGATATTATATCTGATGGCGACTGTACCTCAAGATATATGCCCCAATATAATATTAGTAGTATGAATAGCAACTTCTAGTGTACATATTTTATTGAAATTCAACACTGCTCACATATATTTGTACACCTCGCCAGCTACGATATATCTGATGGCGACTGTACCTCAAGATGTATGCCCCAATATAATATTAGTAGTATGAATAGCAACTTCTAGTGTACATATTTTATTAAAATTCAACACTGCTCTCATATATTTGTACACCTCGCCAGCTACGATATTATATCTGATGGCGACTGTACCTCAAGATATATGCCCCAATATAATATTAGTAGTATGAATAGCAACTTCTAGTGTACATATTTTATTGAAATTCAACACTGCTCTCATATATTTGTACACCTCGCCAGCTACGATATTATATCTGATGGCGACTGTACCTCAAGATATATGCCCCAATATAATATTAGTAGTATGAATAGCAACTTCTAGTGTACATATTTTATTGAAATTCAACACTGCTCACATATATTTGTACACCTCGACAGCTACGATATTATATCTGATGGCGACTGTACCTCAAGATATATGCCCCAATATAATATTAGTAGTATGAATAGCAACTTCTAGTGTACATATTTTATTGAAATTCAACACTGCTCACATATATTTGTACACCTCGCCAGCTACGATATTATATCTGATGGCGACTGTACCTCAAGATATATGCCCCAATATAATATTAGTAGTATGAATAGCAACTTCTAGTGTACATATTTTATTGAAATTCAACACTGCTCTCATATATTTGTACACCTCGCCAGCTACGATATTATATCTGATGGCGACTGTACCTCAAGATTTATGCCCCAATATAATATTAGTAGTATGAATAGCAACTTCTAGTGTACATATTTTATTGAAATTCAACACTGCTCACATATATTTGTACACCTCGCCAGCTACGTAATTATATCTGATGGCGACTGTACCTCAAGATATATGCCCCAATATAATATTAGTAGTATGAATAGCAACTTCTAGTGTACATATTTTATTGAAATTCAACACTGCTCACATATATTTGTCCACCTCGCCAGCTACGATATATCTGATGGCGACTGTACCTCAAGATGATATGTACCCCAATATCTCTAGTTGCCTGCTAAAATGGCCCACTCATCATATCAGCTTATATACGTCCCCACCGAGGGGCTCGAGCCTACCCTCAATTAGGGTAATCGGGCAGTAGTCAAGCACGCGGGCCCAGTGCGGGTTGGTCGACTTCACACACAACCTGTGAGTTTCTTCGCAGGCATGTGCAGATTTTCTCAAGATGTTTTCCTTCACCGTAAGAGCGTCGGATAAACGTACATATGAAATCGAAATTCGAAATCACATTGGTACGTGGCAAGATTCAAACCACAACTTCCCGGATAGGAGGCAGCGGCCCTTGCCGTTAAGCCACTGGCCACTGGCGCTAAAATGGCTGGCTCAAATGGCCTACTAAACCAATTATAATATCTTAAAACAGTTCTCTGAATGCCCAAGTTCTCATTTTGTCGACACACTGAAAGATGAAATTAAATGCCGATACCAAGTCAAAGTATATATATTAGTACTAGCTGTCCCGGCGAACTTCGTACCGCCTTACATTACATTACACTGCCCTGCCCTACCCTACACTACCCTACACTACACTATACTACCCTACCCTACACTACCCTACCCTACATACCCTACCCTACACTACACTACACTACCCTACCCTACACTACCCTACCCTACCCTACATACACTACACTACACTACCCTACCCTACACTACTCTACACTACCCTACACTACACTACCCTACCCTACCCTACACTACCCTACCCTATCCTATCTCTCAAGTTGGATCGAACTGCACATGGTGTGCGAATTTTATTATAATCGGTTAAGTGGTTTAGGAGTCCATTGAGGACAAACATTGTGACACGAGATTTATATATATTAAGATATATATATTAAGATGAGGACAAACATTGTGACACGAGATTTATATATATTAAGATTAAAATACAGTATGGACACTCCCTGCTGCTCTCTAGATTGCGACCTCCCCCCCTAGTCACCCAGATTGATACAGATTGGTTACAGTTTGGTTCACGAACGTACAGGATTTCGCTGCCATTTTGTTTGGTCTGTCATTCGTTTTTTGAAATGTCATTTCTGGTCCGTTGTATGAAGTGTCCAGAGTGTGACCAAGTGTAACTTAAATCTCAATAATGTAATATAGTCAGGTAAGAAGTATTGATAGCAAATATGCTTTCTTTTCTACCTGACTGCCCAAAAGATAGTAATATTTATTCGGATATATTATTATGCAAAAATTAAATTTTGCCAACGGCTTCGCTCGCGTGAACATGTTTCTGTGACTGTCTTCGATGGTGCGCATTACATTTAATTGGAGCGTGGAAAAACGTAGCCTATATGTTAATCCAGGTCCTGATATACCAAATTTCAGTCAGATAAGTTGAGTAGTTTTTGCGTGCCGACATTTAAATAAATTGGACCATCAGACTAGTAGGAGCTAATTTGGCTCAAACACTATATAATTTGTCGATCTGTCGTGGTTCGAGGTTCAGTGTGTCGACTGAGTGTCTCATCTTCTTGAACAACAGTTAAATAAATTGTACTGTACGAGCATTATCGCTTTAACACTATTTAATTTATCGATCTATCGTGGTTCGAGGTTTAGTGTGTCGAATGAGTGTCTCATCTTCTTGAACAACAGTGAAATAAATTGTATCATCAGACCTGTACGAGCATACTCGCTTTAACACTATTTCATTTGTCGATCTATCGTGGTTCGAGGTTCAGTGTGTCGACTGAGTGTCTCATCTTCTTGAACAACAGTTAAATAAATTGTATCATCAGACCTGTACGAGCATACTCGCTTTAACACTATTTCATTTGTCGATCTATCGTGGTTCGAGGTTCAGTGTGTCGACTGAGTGTCTCATCTTCTTGAACAACAGTTAAATAAATTTTATCATCAGACCTGTACGAGCATAATCGCTTTAACACTATTTCATTTGTCGATCTATCGTGGTTCGAGGTTCAATGTGTCGACTGAGTGTCTCATCTTCTTGAACAATAGTTCATCATATCAGCCGAAGGACATCCACTGCTGGACATAGGCCTCCCCCAAGGATTTCCACGACTACCGGTTCTGCGCTGCCCGCATCCAGCGGCTTCCTGCGACCTTCACCAGGTCATCGGTCCACCGAGTGGGAGGCCTGCCTACACTACGTTTTCCGGTGCGTGGTCGCCACTCGAGAACTTTACTGTCCCAACGACCATCTGTTCTACGAGCAATGTGCCCCGCCCACTGCCACTTAGTGTAGAGCCTCTAACCTTCAGAGGAGTAGGTAAATAAATAGGTAACAATAGTTAAATAAATTGTATCATCAGACCTGTACTAGCTAATTCGCCTAAACACTATTTTATTTGTCGATCTATCGTGATTCGAGGTTCAGTGTTGTCGACTTACTGTCTCATCTTCCCGAGCGACAGTCAAATAAATTGGACCATCAGGCCAGTAGGAGCAAAATTGGCTTAAACGCTATTTAATTGACTGCCTACCCTTAGGCTCTCAGTAATTATCTTGAGTGGAAGGACGGAGTAGTTTCATAGCTGAGTTATTAGTTATTACAGCTCCAGGGCTCTTTCGGATCCCCGATAAAACTTCACTGAGGCTTCTTATCAGGGAATTGGACAAATTTTCTAAAATAAATTCTGGTTAATTAAAAAAAATGAGGCATTCCTCACAAAATTGACCAAGGAGTTGGTCAAATGAGTAAGTACCTACTGTTAGCATTTTAGTACATTTAACTATGTTTTTTTTTTCTAAAAACTGATCCATTATCTTAATGAAATCAACCTACCTTTGCTTGTCTACACCTAATCATCATCATCTCAGCCGAAAGACGTCCACTGCTGAACAAAAGCCTCCCCCAAGGAATTCCACGACGAATTTCACCAGGTCGTTGGTCCACCGAGTGGGAGCCTACCTAACGTCTTCCCTTGCGCGGTCGCCACTTCAGAAATGTACTGTCCCAATGGCCATATGTTCTACGAGCTTTGTGCCCCGCCTACTGCCACTTCAATTTAGTGATTCTGTGAGCTATGTCGGTTATCTTGGTACTCGCACGGATCTCCTCATTTCTGATTAGATCGCGTATAGAAACTCCGAGCATAGATCGCTCTATCGCCCTTTGGTTGATCTAAGCCTAGCCACAGATAAAAAGGTCGACCGCTAACACAGGCCGGCAACCATGTGATCTCCCGAAGTGCTTACTATCGTGATAAGAAATGATCTATCATGCCTTAAATGACCTTCGTGTACATTGAAAATGAACTCGTGAAAAATTTATTTTTGACGTGATAACGTCTTATAAATTGATGAAACGGGCTGCATTTACGAAAATGTGTGACGTCATTATAACCTTATGCCAGTGTGACGTCATTGTCACGTTACGCCTGAGCCGAGTGTGCAAGCGAGAGTTATTGTACTTTTACTTGAACAACTTGTACTTGGAATTGGAATTGAACTTGGACGGGTAAACCGTCAAACAAGTGTGTCAATGGATTATAAGTTCTAGGATTCCAGGACCTTACAAGAGGTGTTCCAATGCGGTCGATTCTCTGTAGTATCTGTATACGTTTCAAAGTGTGTGTGAGAGTGTGCGCAATGGATACTAAACTTGCCACGGCCGACTAGATTTGCCACGGCTGACTAGATTATACCTAATCGAGTTGGACACGACGACGTGCATCTGGATGGCCTAAGAGCACACAAGCGTTCGGCTTGTGACACGTTATCACGTAAAATTATTTTCCGTAACCCGAATTTACAGAAAAAATAGTTTTTTTCTTAGATATCTTCTTAACAACTCCTAAGTTGCTACCCCCAGCTAACCAGCGTCCCTAACAGTTAAAAATAATTACTCATAGTTCATAAGTTACTAAAAATTTTAAACGATAAATTTTCAGAACGGGCTCAGTAGTTTATTTAGAAACCACTTTTGGCATTTATGCTCTCTAGATAACAGAGTTGATAGTTTAAAAAAGTACTTATTCTTCATTTTCATAAATTATATTTAGTTAACGTACTCAACGAGTAATTATAACTCCTATTTCTTTGGCCAGTCGGGCAAAAATGTATCCTATGTCACTCACGGAATTAAGATGAATCTAACGACACCTCACGCTTCAAAATGCATCAAGCCGTTTAGAGAACAGAGCGTGCCAAATAAATAAATTACCTCGTTTTTGGCTAGTCGGGTAAAAATGTATTATAAGTCACTCACAGGATCAAAAAAAAATTTACGACATATTGAACTCCAAAATCCATCAATCTGTTTAAGCTACAGGGCGTGCCAAAGAAGTAAATATATCTACATACACACTCGAAAACTACAACCTGCTTTCTGACGCAGTCGGGTATAAAAAAACTGGCTAAATGCTAGTCGGAACCGCACACATAGGGTTCCATACCATTATACTAGACGACGACGCTAGTTTCATGTTTCTAAAACCATCATACTAGATGGCGCTAGTTTCTTCATGTTTAAAAAAAACACGTTCTGTGTATGGAGACTCCCTTATTTTAATATTTTTTTAAATTATTTTTTGCTAAAGCGGCAACAGAAATACATCATTCAGAAAATGTAAGTGAAAATTTCAGCTATGAGGTAAATGAAATACAGCCTGGTGACAGATGCACAGGCAGACAGACAGATAGACAGACGGACGGACAGCGGAGTCTTAGTAATAGGGTCCCGTTTTTACCCTTTGGGAACGGAACCCTAAAAAGAATGCTTAAGTGGTACCTATCCCAAACTCTACTGGATCGATTTTAACATGAAGCTAAATAGGTATATTCAAATTAATTATAATTTAATTCAAAGAGCAACGTAATTACGAGCTTAACTCATAATTTACGCAACGTTACATCGTAACAATAACGTTATTATTTTAATACGTAAATAAACTGCTAAGCAGACATTTTGACAATTAACATTAACTATGACAAATGCGATTGTATCTGTGACTTTGTTTTGTAGTATAGTTGGTAGTTGATAGTCGATAGCTTTTGCCCACGGCTTCGTCCGCGTGGATATCATTCTTTCAAGTAGACTTCCAAATAGGAGGAGGTCCTCAATTCGACTGTATGTTTTTTTATGCTTGTTACCTCAGAACTTTTGACTGGGTGAACTGTTTTCAATGATTCTTTTTTTATTTGAAAGCTAGTGTTTTTCGCGTGGTCCCATATAAATGTTATCAAAATCGGTTTAGCACTTTATTAGAAAATTAACAAAAAACAAAAATAATAATGCAAAAAATGTATTAAGTTGTTGCGATGGAAGTCGGTTTTTAACGTGTTTAGCGTTTTTATGACTATCTTTGAGGGTGAGTGGTGAATGGATATTAGTTTTCTCCAGATCCCTATCCCAGATCGGGCTATTCTGATTTGCAGTCTATGTCATTTTCCACTCCCTCAACTATCTCTGTGCAATAAATCCATTGTTCTGTTGCGATGTTAAGGAAATGAACCAAAAATACCATTTCTGTAGTTTCCTCAGGAACTGCATCGGTCTATGCTATTTTGACGGGATACAAAGTAGCCTATGTCCTTTCCCGTGGCACAGGCTACCTACATGCCAATTTTTAACAAGAATGGTCAAGGAGGTGAAGCGTGAAAAAATAACAAACAACCAAACACATTTTCTCATCTATCGCTTATTAGCTTTGGCCTGCGTGGACATTGTTTTTATGACTATCTTAGAGCGCGCGCGGTGCGCGAGCCGCAAGCAGCTCGCGAGCGTGGACATGATATTTCTTCAGATCCCTTGAGAACTATTTCAGGATATGCTTATTAGTAAATCATGTCATTTCCCACCCCCTCAACCATCTCTGTGCAAAAAATCACACAATCCATTATTCCGTTGCGATGTTAAAGAAATTTACCAAAAAAGAGTATATTTTCAGTTCCCTCAGGAACTGCATCGGGCTATGCTATTTTCACGGGATAAAAAAGTAGCCTATGTCCTTTCTCGTGACACAGGCTACCTGTATGCCACATTTTATTAAGATTGGTTAAAGCGTTGAGGCGTGTAAAGGTTACAAACAAACAAACAAACACATGTTTTCATTTATAATATTAGTAAGAATATAAATAGTTACCACAGTTACACTATTAACACGACTTTCTTTTATATGTATATATAGGTATATAAAGGAAAGTCGTGTTACTTATATCATTTATAACTCAAGAACGGTTGGACCAATTTGGCTTATTCTTTTTTTTGTTGATTTCGTTATTGTCAGGTGAAGGTTTTAGGTTAGGGTAGGGTAGCGTAGGGTAAGGTAGGGTAGTGTAGTGTAGAGTAGGGTAGTGTAGTTTAGGGTAGGGTAGGGTGGAATATGGTAGTGTAGTGTAGTGTAGTGTAAGGTGGAACGAAGTTCGCCGGGACAGCTAGTTTATAACATAAGAAAGGATTCAGGAAGCAACGAGTCTTAAATATATTTTTTCAACTCACAATTAGTAAGCCCTTTACATCATCTCACTTGATGGTCAGTAATAATGATGCAGAAGATAGAAGCGGGCTTACCAAGATTCCCCAACGTAATGGGGAACTGGATCTATCTTCAAACCAGAACACATCAATGTTATTAATACTGATGTTTGGCGGCATGATTTAGATATAATATTATGGTGGTAGCTACCCAGGCGGGATCGGTAAATGCGACTCCATCGCCAAACCTTTTTAAATCTAACCTTTAGCGAATAAAAACAAAAATGGCCGCCAATATCATGTTAGTCCCAATGTCTTACCTGGAACAAAGAAAACAATAATTAGATTCAGATTCATACATTTACTACAATCCTACTATTAATAGATTATAATAAGGCTTCGTATGATAAAGTATGAAACCTCCTTAACAAAGATGTCCTATTTTTTGGTATTTTATGTGTCTTAAATTTTCCTTCTGAGACAGGCAACGTAGTACTGAATCTCCTTTTTCACAAGATATAACCTATCTTTTTTAAAACTATCCTTCAAAAAGTCTAAAAAAAAAAAGTATTTTGTATTTTTCGTAAGGTATTTTTGAACAAGTCATAGGTCCATCGAGTGGGAGGCCTGCCTATGCTACGTACGAGCTATGTGCTCCGCCCACGGTAAGCCGTTGGATGCGAGCAGCGCAGAACCGGTCGTTGTGGATATCCTTGGTGGAGGCCTATGTCCAGCAGCTGATATAATGTTGATGATGATGATAATTTTATTTTAAATGGAAAAGTCAAAGGCACACGTGCGGTAAAATCAATTTTTCACGCAGGAAACTTCTTTTTCTTTTAGTGTTGATGGGTTTTCCAGTTACAGCAATTTCGACCAGAATGTGACCACTCGTACAGCATTTGCCGTTGCGTCGACAGGATCCTGCTTGCTACAGGAGTATAGCGATAGGCTTGGTCTGTGGTGTGGTTTCGCAGATGTGCTGCGTCTGTTAGTTGGTCTTTGTACCACCAGGTTCTCCTTGCTGCGACCCACTTGTGTTCGGAGTCAGTTAAGTTCACCTTCACGTAGGCCATGGGTTTGTATGGCCTCCATGCAGCTGGATAGATTTAATATGGTAAGTCACCACCTTGGCAAAGATGATATATTTCTTGAGCGCTTGATGCGTCATCAATCTATCTATTTCTGATACACACAACCGTCGGTCAGAAATAAATCTCCGTTTTTCACGCTCTTTCAAAATCCTACCTTCAAAAATCTGAAAGAAAAGGATTTTTTATCTTTGATTATTATATTTTTTATGCATCTTCTTTTTCTCTGCCGCCCATTCTGCGTTGTTCGCCGCATTGTACAGGTCCTCGCATTTTTCATTGGCTTGTGTAGAAATTAAAAAAGTGGCAAAGTAAAAAACACGTGTATGGTAAAATCAATATTTCGCATAGTAAACTTGCATTTAAAGTTCTACTTTTCGAGCAACAAAGTACTAATTTTTGAGCAACTGTATTAAAAACTAAATTATTATGCTACTTTTAATGCAAACAAATCTATAAATATTATAATAAAAATGTAACAGAGCCGTGTCTGTACATGAAATATTTTTGGAAAATAATAACTGTGGTGAACATTACTAACGATACAGAGGCCACTTTTGGAGTTTTGGTCTATCTGTCTGTCCATCTGTCACCACGCAAAAACTTCCAGGCTGATTTTGATGAAATTTTGTATGGTGGCCCGTGTTAAAATATAGGATAATTTTTATTCCGGAAAATTCAAGAGTTACTGTGGGAAAATTCAAAACCTCCGCGAAGTCGCGGGCACAGCTAGTCATTAATAAAAACAAGTTATCATTTATTACTGCCAAGTGGTATTTTACGAGAAAATTATGTTAACGCTTTGTTTGTGAACTTGAAGATAATTTATGGACCTTCTGGATTAAGCATTTAGTATTTATTCTGTGTTCAAGCTCTATTAACAAATAATATATCTTGAGATTTCAGCCATTAAAAAATGACAAATGAGTCTTTTACGAATTTGTTTTAAGGTCTCCGTACACCCAACGGGTGACCAACGGGACTTTATTACTAAGCCTCCACCGTCTGTCCATCTGTCCGTCTGTCATCGGGCTGTATTTCATGAAGCGTGATAGATATACAGTTGACATTTTCATAGATAATGTATTTCTGTTGCCGCTACAACAACAAAAACTAAAAATTGAAAAAAGTGAAAGTTTTCATACAAAAACGTGTTTTTTTAAACGTGTAAAAACTAGCGCCATCTAGTGTGATAGTACGGAACTGAAGCCACTAGCGCTATCTAGTATGATGCAACGAAATCCTTTTGTTTGCTGTTCTGACTCTCACTTGGCCGGTTTTAATACCTTCTTTGTATCTTATTACTTTAACTTTTTATACCTTCTTTGTATCTTATTACTTTAACTTTTTATATCTTCTTTGTATCTTATTACTTTAACTTTTTATATCTTCTTTGTATCTTATTACTTTAACTTTTTATACCTTCTTTGTATCTTATTACTTTAACTTTTTATATCTTCTTTGTATCTTATTACTTTAACTTTTTATATCTTCTTTGTATCTTATTACTTTAACTTTTTATACCTTCTTTGTATCTTATTACTTTAACTTTTTATATCTTCTTTGTATCTTATTACTTTAACTTTTTATACCTTCTTTGTATCTTATTACTTTAACTTTTTATACCTTCTTTGTATCTTATTACTTTAACTTTTTATACCTTCTTTGTATCTTATTACTTTAACTTTTTATACCTTCTTTGTATCTTATTACTTTAACTTTTTATACTTACCTTCTTTGTATCTTATTACTTTAACTTTTTATACCTTCTTTGTATCTTATTACTTTAACTTTTTAGGAACGGTGCATTCCTACTCGAAGAGAGCAAAGGGAGATATCTCCGCCAGGCGAGGTGGTTTGCCTGGGATCCAGCCGTGGACCAATCGTTCTGTATATACACTCAGCGCTGAAGAAATTCTATCAGCGCGTTCTAGATGTTGTATTTCTTTTGTTCTCTTGTCGCTTGTGTTAAGGTTCAGTGGCGGGTTACTGCAGTTGCCGCCACAACTTCAATAAGTGTGATGATGTTAAGGACTTACCAACGATAAAAAAACTTATATTTATATATGGGGTGACTTTAAATTAGTTCTTGATAGCAAAGGATATTAATGTACTCGTGGTGACAAACAATTTTCCCACCGAAACTATTTGTAAAGTATGAAAAAAAAATTGTCTTTTATAATTTTTTTTGCTCATTTTAAAACATTATTGTTTCGAGGGCCAACAATTTTACAAGCTTTTATTTAACTTGCAATTTATGTATGTTTGTTTGGGTGGAATCTTGCAAGTTAAATTTGACCCACTTCCTGTTTTCCGATTGAGCTGAAATTTTGCATGCGTATGTGTATCGCGTGACATTGCAATATTAAAAGCTTGTACCTAAAAGTTTTAAGGGTTTTCAAAAAATATTTTTGATGTGTAACATCTTTGCTCTCGCTTTCCTGCAATTTGTGGGAGTGATTTCGTGAAATGGGACGGAAATGTGTCCCATTGTAAAAGGAAGTCGCGTTTTTTCAGGCTTTAAAAGCGCGGAAAAGGCAAAGGTATCTATGACCATACAGCCTAGTCTGCCGTATCTTTGCCGTCCTTTTATAAAGTACTAGCTGTTTCCCGCGGTTTCACCCGCGTGGACAACGTTTCTATGACTTTTCGAGGGTGCGCAGTGCGCGAGCTGCAAGCGGCTCGCGAGCGTGATAAAAAGTAGCCTATGTCTGAATCCAGGTCCTAATCTGTCTACCTACCAAATTTCAGCCAAATCCGTTCAGTAGTTTTTGCGGGAAAGCGTAACAGACAGACAGAGTTACTTTCGCATTTATAATATTAGTAGAGATTAGTAGGGATTTTGTCACATGTTATACATCATATGCGAGTACTGTAGGTCTCGCTCGAATTTTTTTTCTGATTTGACAATTTTGACATATAGTTTCGTTGGAAAAGTTGTTTTTTATCACGATTACATGCATATCGGTTGTTATCAAAAACTAATCAAAAGTCACCCTGTATGTAAAATTGGTGTCCTAGAAACGTTTTTGACAATTTGTATGAAGTTTTGTATTTTGGTTGTGTTTATCATTCCAAGTCTATCTATCTACATAGATGTCATTCCTAATAAAATCCGTTTTCATGTAAAAAATATTATTTTCGTTACGTCTAATCGAATTTCGGAAAAATTAAAAACTTTTAGGTACAAGCTTTTATTATTGCACTGTCACGCGAAATACGTAAAATGCATGAAAAATTTCAGCTCAATCGGAAACCGGAAAGTGCGTCAAATTTAAGTTTCAAGATTCCATCCGAACAAACATACGTACATTGAAAGTTAAATGAAAGCTTGAAAAACGACCAAAACGACATTTGTTTCCTCAAAAAATGCGAACAAAATTCTACTTTGTTCCCTAGGGAGATCTGGTTTCGCTCTGCTGATTGGTCCGCGTTCGAGCTGTCTCTCTTGAATGGACCAAGTTCGAGCTATGAGTGAATGGTATATCATAGATAGATCATCATCATCATCATATAATAAATATCCCTCCATCATATAATATATGGACATTATTAAAGTAAATGTCCTGCAAACATTGTGATATGAGGGAGAATAATTATATTATTGTGCTTATTTCGACAACAAAAGAAATATTACGCTCTAGAATCTTCACTACACGCGTTTTCCGGACACCTGTTTCTATGATTATTCTAAGTCATCATCATCATATCAGCCGAAAGACGTCCACTGATTTCCACGATCATGTCGATTTCCACTACGAACGGTCCTACGCTGCCAGCATCTAAGCGGCTTCCCGCGATCTTTTTTTTATTTATACACTCACCTGATGATAAGTGACGATGATGCCGAAGATGGAAGCAGGCTTACCAAGATTCCCCGACGCAATGGAGAACTGGCTATCTTATCTTCAAGCCGGAACACATCAATTTTGTTAATACTGATGTTTGATGGCAAGACTTAGATAAGATGGTAGTAGCTAGCCAGGTGGGCTTAGAAAATGTCCTACCACCAACCAAACCGAGTCTTACAAGTTGACCCCACCGGGAATCGAACTCGCGACCTCCTGATGTGAAGCGAATGGACTACCCATTACGCCAAAAGTCACCAGGTTGTCCAACGTCCACCACGTTATTCTAAGTATCAGATGAAAAAGTTAGTTATTAATTGTAAGTGTCATAAAGTGTAGTGTCCCTTAGATTGCAAAGTATTTTTATATTCAGAAGTTTATATAATATATTCTATGTCTTTGGTATAATCCCATTCTGTCAAGATTAGATCAAGAGACGTAGGCGGGCAATGGGGTGACGTCACAGAAGAGTGAAAGCTACGAGCATATGATTGAAAGACACAGCGCTACAAATTCATCAACGCGAATAGGCTTAAGGCTTTAAGTAAGCAAAGAATAGCAAAAACCGGCCAAGGGTGAGTCGTATTTTCTCTAAGGAGTTCAAATTGAATACAAACAATAATTTCTCTGTCGTTTGCGTTAAAGTCTTTTATTTCTATTTTTTTTTACTTATTTTAATCCACAATTAGAAAGCCCTTGACGTCATCTCAACTGATGTTAAGTGAGGCTGATGCCGAAGATGGAAGCGGGCTAACCAAGATTCTCCAACCCAATCGGAAACTGGCTATTATATATTCAAGCTGAAACACATCAGTGCTGTTAACATTGATGCTTGGCAGCAAGACTGAGCTAGCCAGGAGGGCCCAAAAATGCCCTTCCAAACCGAGCCATACAAAGTTAGTCTCCACCGGGAATCGAACCCACGACCTTCTTCTTCTTCTTTTCGAATCTACGGTTTGAATATGGACACTTAGTTACTTTATATCTTATTGGCCCAATAGGTAGCCACGCGTATGCCACTATCAGTGGCGACCCAGAGGTCTACCATTGTACAGGTGTTCAGGCACTCGAGGCAAGCCAATAAATGCGTCATAGTTTGTGGGCTGACTCCACATGGGCACTCTTCATCGTCGCAGAAACCCCAGCGCCACATATTCTCCCTACATCGGTCAACCTGAGTCCGCAGTCTATTCAAAGATTTCCAAATAGACCACGGCAAGTCGCTGCCCGGGGGGGAGGGCCTCTTGTGAATAAAAAAAAAAAAAAAAAAAAAAAAGATAAAGCTTTCTGTGACAGGAAAGATCTTTTTCCATAAACTGGATTTAGCCATTAGCGGGTCATCTTGTGGCTTGGCTACAGTGGCAAGGAAGCTCTTGCGGGTGTCTGGGGTCGTGTTCTTGTTTGTATTTCTCGACTGAGCTCGCTACCTCTCTCCGAACGCCTGATGTGAAGCTAATGGACTTACCCAGTACGGGACCCTCGGTACGCGAGTCCGACTTGAACTTGGCTAATGGTTTTTGTACGGACGGGCATAATATGCTCTTATAGGCGGTCCGGCTACAGATTCAATGAATATTTTGCGTCTATGTAAAACTTCCAAAAATGTTTGCGCCGCTTCAAATTTCCTACATCAAAGGTTCATACTTAATCACAAATCTTGGCAAGAATGTTACATATTCCTTTGTGATATATTGCAAAAGGAAATAATAATACAAATGAACACAAGAGGAAGCGAGAGAATGAATGTCGCGATAATTGTATACCAAATCAGGAAACATGGTCTCTGCAGTCATCTCTAAACTTATTCTAACTTACTCCTGCATGGAAAGAAAAACACAGAAAACCCTATCTACAAGAAAAGGTCAATACAAGGGCGCAGCTAAGTATCTGCCGATCATTTGCACGCTTAAGGCCTTAAGATGATTCAAATGACAATATTAAATTCAAATTATTAAAAGACTGTGTGCTTATTACCATGGAAAAATTATATAATATATTTATAGTAATAAAAATCGATTTAATTAAATACAATTTTAAAAATATAACCACTTTGGATGTACAAAAAATGTAGTGTAGACCCAGTTTTTGGCATTAATTGAAAAAGTTCTTGAAAACAAATAGTTAATGTTGAATGAAACCAACACACAAAAATCGGTGACTTTAAGACCTTTCATTTTAATTGAACACATTTTTTTAAAACTTATTTGAAAGTGATAAAAAGTAATAAAAACATGTAAAAATCTAGAATTGAGCGTTCGGTTTCAACGTAACAGCCGCGTTGAAGCCCGCATTGGTCTGAACTTAAAATGAAAAGACTTACGTTTGATGTCGATAACTGCTCGGATTGAGTGAACTTAAAGCCTTAAGCCTATTCGCGTTGATGAATTTGTAGCGCTGTGTCTTTCAATCATATGCTCGTAGCTTTCACTCTTCTGTGACGTCACCCCATTGCCCGCCTACGTCTCTTGATCTAATCTTGACAGAATGGGATTATACCAAAGACATAGAATATATTATATAAACTTCTGAATATAAAAATACTTTGCAATCTAAGGGACACTACACTTTATGACACTTACAATTAATAACTAACTTTTTCATCTGATACTTAGAATAACGTGGTGGACGTTGGACAACCTGGTGACTTTTGGCGTAATGGGTAGTCCATTCGCTTCACATCAGGAGGTCGCGAGTTCGATTCCCGGTGGGGTCAACTTGTAAGACTCGGTTTGGTTGGTGGTAGGACATTTTCTAAGCCCACCTGGCTAGCTACTACCATCTTATCTAAGTCTTGCCATCAAACATCAGTATTAACAAAATTGATGTGTTCCGGCTTGAAGATAAGATAGCCAGTTCTCCATTGCGTCGGGGAATCTTGGTAAGCCTGCTTCCATCTTCGGCATCATCGTCACTTATCATCAGGTGAGTGTATAAATAAAAAAAAGATCGCGGGAAGCCGCTTAGATGCTGGCAGCGTAGGACCGTTCGTAGTGGAAATCGACATGATCGTGGAAATCAGTGGACGTCTTTCGGCTGATATGATGATGATGACTTAGAATAATCATAGAAACAGGTGTCCGGAAAACGCGTGTAGTGAAGATTCTAGAGCGTAATATTTCTTTTGTTGTCGAAATAAGCACAATAATATAATTATTCTCCCTCATATCACAATGTTTGCAGGACATTTACTTTAATAATGTCCATATATTATATGATGGAGGGATATTTATTATATGATGATGATGATGATCTATCTATGATATACCATTCACTCATAGCTCGAACTTGGTCCATTCAAGAGAGACAGCTCGAACGCGGACCAATCAGCAGAGCGAAACCAGATCTCCCTAGGGAACAAAGTAGAATTTTGTTCGCATTTTTTGAGGAAACAAATGTCGTTTTGGTCGTTTTTCAAGCTTTCATTTAACTTTCAATGTACGTATGTTTGTTCGGATGGAATCTTGAAACTTAAATTTGACGCACTTTCCGGTTTCCGATTGAGCTGAAATTTTTCATGCATTTTACGTATTTCGCGTGACAGTGCAATAATAAAAGCTTGTACCTAAAAGTTTTTAATTTTTCCGAAATTCGATTAGACGTAACGAAAATAATATTTTTTACATGAAAACGGATTTTATTAGGAATGACATCTATGTAGATAGATAGACTTGGAATGATAAACACAACCTAAATACAAAACTTCATACAAATTGTCAAAAACGTTTCTAGGACACCAATTTTACATACAGGGTGACTTTTGATTAGTTTTTGATAACAACCGATATGCATGTAATCGTGATAAAAAACAACTTTTCCAACGAAACTATATGTCAAAATTGTCAAATCAGAAAAAAAATTCGAGCGAGACCTACAGTACTCGCATATGATGTATAACATGTGACAAAATCCCTACTAATCTCTACTAATATTATAAATGCGAAAGTAACTCTGTCTGTTACGCTTTCCCGCAAAAACTACTGAACGGATTTGGCTGAAATTTGGTAGGTAGACAGATTAGGACCTGGATTCAGACATAGGCTACTTTTTATCACGCTCGCGAGCCGCTTGCAGCTCGCGCACTGCGCACCCTCGAAAAGTCATAGAAACGTTGTCCACGCGGGTGAAACCGCGGGAAACAGCTAGTACTTTATAAAAGGACGGCAAAGATACGGCAGACTAGGCTGTATGGTCATAGATACCTTTGCCTTTTCCGCGCTTTTAAAGACGGAGCGTTTGACGCGTGCCGTCAAAGTCGAAGCTAATTCACCAAATGAACTTTACTTTACTCAGCAACATCGCTGGCCTTACTCATAATATTTTATTCTTTTTAGAGTTCCTTACCAGGTAACTTGACCCCTAAGGTCAAGATTCAAGATTCAAGGTATTTATTCAAAATAGGTGCAAATTATACTCTTTTTTAATTCCTAGTCATAAAATAATAATAACATAATGTCATTTGTGAAAAATCAAGAAATAAACAATCATTAGTTAGTAACGTCAAAATTCAATCTTTCAATAAACCAGATTATGTCATCAGAACATGAAAACAATATGACACGAAAAGTTATACATAAAAATCATTGAATGTCATTGATACCTTTGATAAGAGTAGGCCAGTTCACACGGACAGCACCCGGTCACGAGTATAACGCGAGTATAGCTAGCTACGCTATCCATCTGTCCGTATGTCTGTCTGTCGGTTCGACCTGTAAAAGGCTGTATCTTTGACCGTGATGGATGGCTGGCTGAAATTTTCTCAAAATGTGTGTTATTATGGGGAATTTTCTAAAAAAGTGAATAATTAAGGGGGTCCGCATACAAGGAACGTGTTTTTATTTCACATCAAGTTTAACGCTGAAATTAATTACAATTGGAAAAAAATACAAAAAAAAACAATAAAAACACGTTCCTTGTATGCGGACCCCCTTAATTATTCACTTTTTTAGAAAATTCCCCATAATAACACACATTTTGAGAAAATTTCAGCCAGCCATCCATCACGGTCAAAGATACAGCCTTTTACAGGTCGAACCGACAGACAGACATACGGACAGATGGATAGCGTAGCTAGCTATACTCGCGTTATACTCGTGACCGGGTGCTGTCCGTGTGAACTGGCCTACTCTTATCAAAGGTATCAATGACATTCAATGATTTTTATGTATAACTTTTCGTGTCATATTGTTTTCATGTTCTGATGACATAATCTGGTTTATTGAAAGATTGAATTTTGACGTTACTAACTAATGATTGTTTATTTCTTGATTTTTCACAAATGACATTATGTTATTATTATTTTATGACTAGGAATTAAAAAAGAGTATAATTTGCACCTATTTTGAATAAATACCTTGAATCTTGAATCTTGACCTTAGGGGTCAAGTTACCTGGTAAGGAACTCTAAAAAGAATAAAATATTATGAGTAAGGCCAGCGATGTTGCTGAGTAAAGTAAAGTTCATTTGGTGAATTAGCTTCGACTTTGACGGCACGCGTCAAACGCTCCGTCAAAGGGGCCACCCCGAGTTCAATCGCGCCGCCCGCTGCGGAGTGTGACGCGAGTCGGCAGCGGCAAGCGGCATTTATCAAAGGTGAGGCTAATTCAGCGAACGAGCTACGTATGTAAGGTGTGACAAAATTAGCTGAAACTATTTTAACTGGTGCTTCTACCCATGAAACTGAACCACTTTCCCCACGGAACCCATAGTCAAATCGCAAAAAAACATTTGGCTCTCCCATACTAACTCGATAAGCTGATCAGCCAACTTAGTATGGGAAGTTTATATTTTTTTTGAGATTTGACTATGGGTTTCATGGGGAAAGTTGTTCAGTTTCATGGGTAGAAGCACCAGTTAAAATAGTTTCAGCTAATTTTGTTACACCTTATTTAAGTAGGTAGGCAAGCTCGATTCGGCAGAAATAAAACTGCTAAAGTGGACAAGGCTTCTTTTAGTGTTCCGTAGTACAACAAGGAACCCTTATAGTTTCGTCATGTCTGTCTCTCCGTCTGTCCACCTGTTCGTGGCCTAGCTTCTAGTAGTAAGAGCTGAACTTTGGCAAAAATATGTATAATTATAACGCGGAGAGAATTTTAAAATAAATTTTGGAAAAAAAAACTTTTTAAGGGTACTCCCCTACAAGCAAAGTGGGGATGTTTTTTTTTTCGTCAAACCCAGTCTTGTGGGGTATCGTTGGATATAACTTAAAAAATAGTTGTCAGTCTTCTAAGACCATTTTATAATTTAGGGTTCCGTTTTCGGAAAAGTAGGATTGAAAGTGCTATATTTTGTTGGAGTCGAGTGTCCCCACCACCTAACAACTAAACCGCTGTATTTGGAAATTTGAAAAAAAAATTATGAAAGTAATCTACCTATATGATGAATTTAAAAGTAAAACTATCACGGCTAAGTAGGCTTTCTTAGTTTAGAAGAAATAGTCGACCAAAATAAGATGTGCAGTTCGATTTGTAAAAAAATCATAGATGTTTCATACAATAATCAAAACCCATTCAAATTCATATCTCTTCTCTCTGTATACCAATGTATAATAATTGTATAATAATCCGATTTCTGACATCGTTGTTGTGAATTTTTCTTGGCCATGGAAACTAGTCCTTCAGCCGGATTCGTAAATAATTTTCACTTTCTTCATTTGTTTTTGGATTTGTAATGCTAGTGCCGGTGCATTACAAATCTTCTCTGAAGTTCTTGACAGCATTTGCAGCAGCTGCATTGTGAGGTGGAGCACCCAGTTGCTGTTGGGCGTCTTTAAAACTGCACCCAGAGCAAGTTGGGTTCTCACGTCCTCCTTCGTTTTATTTTCTTGTTCTCCACATTGCTCACGTGCACTAGACGATTTTTTCCAAAATGCACCACTTCTTGAACAAAATCCCAGCAGAAAACAATGAATAAACAAAAAAATAAAACTACGAATGCGTCCACCACAAATCCCGCCAAAAAACCTCTGACATCTAATATTATGTTGTATTACCAACTGCAAATATATTTTTGTTTTTTTTAATATAACCATATATTTTTTTAAAAGACTACGGAACCCCACTTTGCGTGAGTCTGACTCACACTTGTCTGGTTTTTTATGTAGTTTCGCCTTGGTCTTTCTCTGCCTCTCTTTCTCTCTATCTTTCTTCTATGATGATATACAGAAAGCTCTTATGTCTAGAAGGCTAGACAATATAAATAATAAATAAAAAAAAACGAGCGAGACCTACAGTACTCGCATATGATGTGTAACATGTGACAAAATACTTTAGGTTAGTTAGATTTGATGACGATATTGTACCTGGGTGGCGGATCTGACAGTAACGAAAAAACCGACCAAGTGCGAGTCGGACTCTCGCGACTTCCTGTTACACATTTACGTCCCATGTTACACATTTCCGTCCCATTTCACGAAATCACTCCCACAAATTGCAGGAAAGCGAGAGCAACGATATTACACATCAATAATAAATATTCTAGGACAAATAACACACGGTCATCTGGCCCTGAAGTAGGATTCCCTCTGTTAAGGGAACCAGAGACTGATATACATACTTACATACGTTTAAATACATACATATATAGATATTTAACACCCAGACACAGAGCAAACAAATCTGCTCATCACACAAATGTTTGCCTTGGGTGGGGATCGAACCCACAACTCTCCGATCAGTGGTCCAGAGCACAAACCTCTGAGTCACCGAGTCAGTCAAATATAAGTACCTACAGAGACCTTTCCTTTAAAAGATCTCAGAAAGTCGATTGAAAGACTAAAATGGTATTGTCACTAATGCCAAGAAACGAGGAGTACTGTGACACGTCATCATAGGTGTACGGAAGTGGGCGTGGGTAGGTAATGACGTCATCACATGTATTTCGATTAATTTACAGTTGAATAATATTATATAAAGATAAAATAAAAACTTTAAAAGAACACAATTATAAGAAAAACGTTACACACTTTTTCAATACAGTACAAGCATTAAACATCCATAATATACGCTTGTCGTCTAAGTTAGTCTGTCTGTTAGTTTGGGGTAAATTCATTCATTCATTACAGCTCATATACGTCCCCACCGAGGGGCTCGAGCCTACCCTGAATCAGGGCGATTAGGCCTTAGTCGACCACGCGGGCCCAGTGCGGCTTGATCGACTTCACACACAACCTTCGAGTTTCTTCGCAGGCGTGTGCAGGTTTCCTCACAATGTTAAAGCAATCGGTAAGTATGTACGTAAGTTTTTGAAAAACTCATTGGTACATTGGCCGTCCAGATTTGAACCCGGTACCTCTGGTTAGATGGACCGAGTCGTTACCGGTTGAGCCACCGACGCTTGGGGCAAATATTCTAAGCTAAATTAGAACCACTTCCCGGTTTCCGATTAAGCTGAAATTTTTGCTTGCACGTTAAGTTTGAATAAAAATGCATGGTTGGCTAAGTGACGCCTTTTTTTTGTCCACTCATTCGAAGCACGACTTGGTGAAGGTTGCGGGAAACCGCTGTACCATCTGATCTCAAAAGCCCATGTGATCTACGAACCGTTCATCATCATATCAGCTGAAAAGCCTCCCCTAAGGATTTCCACGACGACCGGTCCTGCGCTGCCCATATCCATCGGCTTCCCGCGATCTTACCAGCTGGGAGGCTACGTTTTTCGGTGCGCGGTCGCAAAACGAGAACTTTACTGCCCCAACGGTGCCCTGTCTACTGCCACTTTAGTTTAGCAATTCTGTGAGCTATGTCGTTACTTTGGTTCTCGTGCGGATCTCCTCGTTTCTAATTCGATCACACAGAGAAACTCCGAGCATAGCCCGAGCCATTGTAACTGGAATATTGCAGTACATTATTTACTAGAATTAAATGAGTAGTTTCGCCTCTACAAGGGGATCGACACACTTAATTGTACAGCTGACTCTGTATGACCGTGTTGTAAGCCGCTTTCAGTGAGACTTTCAAGCAACTTCCAAAAATAGGAGGTTCTCAAATCAATTGTATGTTTTTCGTGTTTGTTTTGAACAGATTTTCATGAATATTTTTTATTCGATAGAATATACTTCCAGGTTCATCGCGTACGAATTTGATCAAAATCAGTGAAATACTTTTGAAAAAAAATAACAAAACCAGAAATAAAAATGCAAAATTGTACAAAATTAAGGATGTCGGTTTTTTAGGGTTCTGTACCCAAAGGGTAAAACGGAACCCTATTGCTAAGACTCCGCTGTCTGTCCGTCTCCCTGTCTGTCTGTCCGTCTGTCACCAGGCTGTATTTCATGAAAACTGATAGCTAGACAGTTGAATTTTTTTGACATATGATGTATTTCTGTTGCTGCTATATAATAACAAATACACAAAAAAAATAAAAAGTGATAATGTAAGGGGGTCTCCATACAAAAAAACTAGTTTTTTTAAACACGAAGAAACTAGCGCCATCTAGTATGATGGCACGGAACCCTTTGTATGCAGTTCTGACTCGCAGTTGGCCGGTTTTTTTAAGATGTTCAGCTTGTCAAATGATCGTAATTGAACAAAAAAACGTTATTATTATTGTTGTATTCAATAACACTACAACATCCCATTCCATTAGGCAAAATAATAAAATTGTCGTCTCCGAAATGAGTTTGTTTTGTGCGTGTGACGTCACCAAATTACGTGCTTACGTCATCAGTCGTAAACATAGGGATAAAAGACGAATGGTGGATTCGGTATGCTCTGCCATATTTTGTGTTAAGTGTGTTAAGTCGTATTTTGTATATGTCACCGGGATATTGTGAAAACCGCGATATTACAATCTGACTAGTTAGATTGTAATATAGCGGTAAATTGTTAATCGGATCACAATTTCACGGCCTATTCTTGTACCACCGAATAAAATTGATGATTTATTCTGCTGCGAAGCATTCTGCTACCAATGGGGCAGCAGATTTAACAGTCCTCGCTTGCGAGGCTCTTTGACTGTTAAATCAACCAAACCCTTCGTAGACCAAACCTGACCGATCCTAACATCGCTCACTTCGCTCACACTAAATATAATAAATGATATTTAGTGTTTTTCACTTCGCTTAGTGTTATTGTAACGTCACTAGTGAGATAACAATGTCACTAGTGAAATTGTAAACAATATGTTACAATTCACAACCTTTTGACAGTTCACAATATCGCTAAATAAATGCCGTTAGATTATTATCTAACGGAATTTATAATCTTGAAATTTAAATATATATTAGTATATATTTATTTGTATGTATAGAATACATGTACATATATATGTATATTTGTATAAATATATATAGTTATATAATTGTTACTGTATATGTATTGAATAATAAAATTAGCATGTATTGTTTTTTAATTAGTTAATTAAGTTGCTTATTTCTCTGCCCTTTTGTAAAATTAAGTATTTCGTGCTCTCCTGTAACTAAAAGTTGTCTGGAAGAGATTGCTTTTAGCAATAAGACCGCCTACTGTACAATACATTATAATAACTATATGTATTAGCTTTACGAAATTGTTTTGGTGTACTATAAGTGTAAATAAATAAATAAATCTTACGGTGACATAAACAAATTCAAACAGGCCAACCGAAGCGAGCTGCATTATAAACGTTAAAACTTCCAGACTGGAAACGCTTGAACCAATTTTGTGCTACTGACTGATACTGCATTAAGTTAATATCAGCACACATTTTCTTCGTGAATTGTTTTGAATTTATACCTTTTTAGGATTCCAAACACCCAACGGTTGACCAACGGGACCCTATTAACAAAGTATATATGTATATTAGTACTAACATACAGTATGGACACTCCCTGCCGCTCTCTAGATTGTCACCCACATTGAAACACATTGGTTATAGTTTGGTTCTCGAACGTATGGGAATCCGCTGTGATTTCGTTTGCTCCGTCATTTGTTTTTAGAAATATTACTTCACGACCGTTTCTATGCAGTGTCCGGGGTGTGCTATTACTAAGCCTTTGCTGTCTGTCTGTCCGTCTGTCAGCGGGATGTATTTTATGAAATGTAATAGGTACACAGTTGAAATTTTCACAGAATATGTATTTTTGTTGCCGCTGTAATAAAAATACAAAAAATTTGAAAGGCCAAAAATTAAGGGGATCTCCGTACAAAAAAAAAACTGTTTTTTATAGGTCTTTAGTAGAATTTTTGATTTAACTCTATCGTAAAAACGGTGTAACATATAAGCGTGAAACTTGGTGTGATTGTAGTACTAATACTGAAGTAAAACAACGAATATTAAAAATTGGCCAAGTGTGAGTCCGAACTGAATGACAAAAAAGCATATTTTTGTCGCTCGCGTTAATGTCTTTTGTTTGTAATGTGAACAGATTATCATTGTCCTTATGCTATGTAGGAAACCGCTAGATGCGGACAGCGTAGGACCGGTAGGCGTGGAAATCCTTGGGCTAGGCCTTTTTTTTCACAATTGGTAAACCCTTGACAACAGTGGACGTCCTTCGGCTAATATGATGATGATGATGATTAGTGGACTTCCCACTTAGCAGGTTCTACAACAATTTTGTTACACTCTGTATAGAGCCGAGCGTAACTTATGTAGTTTAGGTAGAGCTAGGTTCATCGGTAACATTTAGTTAGGAGTCTCGAGTTTCCATACAAACGTAGTTCCGCTTTAATTCAAAAACTGCATGCCAGATTGAATCCAAACTTTGCAAATATATTGAAGAGACTCATATTGATATTTGTAATTAGTTTACGATGTACTAATATAAAACGGAAAAAAATAAGAGCAGTTTCAAACTTTCAGTACAAAATTAATTTAAGCCTTCGTTTAGTTACGTTTATATTTACTACGATGACCTATAATTACAAACATCGATATTTGTCTACTTAATATATTTACAAAGTTTGGATTTAATGCGGCAATTAGTTTTTGTATTAAAGCGAAACTTCGTTTGTATGGAAACTCGAGCCTCCTAGAGACTCTTAAGGGCTTTTAGTTAAAAAATATTTGTAAACATCGATTTACATTTATGGGGCATCGCGCTTAGCTAGAGTTCAGTCAGAAGCCTCGGTGGCTCAATCGGTAACGACTTGGTCCTCCTAACCAGAAGTCCCGGGTTCAAATCCGGACGGCCAATGTACCAGTAAGTTTTTCGAAACTTATCGTCATATACTTACCGATTGCTTTAACGGTGGAGGAAAACATTGTGAGGAAACCTGCACATCTGTTTCCAGATGTGTATGAAGGTCGTGTTGCACACGTCCGTAGCTCGTAGGTGTGAATCTAAATGCCGTACACGTGACCACGGGTGATGCTAAGTGCAACACCAGGCAAACCGCCGTCTATCCTTCGGATAGCACGGTTATTTGTGCCAATAACTTTAAACTAAAATAAAAATAATAAAAAAGTACAAATAAATTAAAAAAAGGTATTTACACATTAAATAATTTAAACAAAACATAATTTAACTTACCCAAGATGGGTCTTAAAAAAAGCAGCAGATTAATAAATAATTATTTATAAGGCAATTTAAATGATTGTGTGTATAATGTTGGATGATGGAATTTTTGTTTTGAATTAGAAGTCACATAGATGACAGCGCATGCGTGAATCAACAAATAGATGGAATGAAGAAGAGGTTGAATTAATAAAGAACGATTATCAGCGTACCGCGTTACAGGTCATAATCATCACAACACCACAGCACGCTGATTAGCGTACTGAAAATAACTAAAAGTAACTATGAAAGCAGAAAAAACTTGGGCGAGGTGTTGATTGGAAAAGTTGTCTCTGTCTTTTTCTTTACGTGTAAAGAGTAAAGAAACAAACCACACTTTTTCAATGGTTTTTCGTTTCAATGAAAAACTACAATGAAAGGATAAAAAATAATAGCTTGACTCACTTTGTGTTATCATAAAAAATATTGTTGAATATTTTTTTAAGTTATACTTCAAAATATTAGTCATATAACTAGAGTTGAAAGTAACGGTGTAGACTGTATACCTACCTTTGGATTTTTTTTCTATCGAGCCAAACTGCTCAATCGTGTTTCTAATGGCTTTTGACTTTGGGTTTTCTATCGTCGAAAATCTGTAATATTACCGCCTTAAGGAATTCATTAAAAAATAAAAACCCGACTGCGTAAAAACTTAACTTATTGGCCAGTCGGGTAAAAATTTATCCTATGTCACTCATAGGATCAAGACGAATATAACAGTACATCATACGTTAAAATCCTTCAAGCCGTTCAGGCTGTAGCAGGAAACATAGAAATCTACATTCATACATACACTAGAAAAACATAACTATTCCTCTGAGGCAGTTGAGTAAAAAAACAAACCTTCCTTCTGAGGCAGTCGGGTAAAAAAACAAGCCTTCCTTCTGAGGCAGTCGGGTAAAAAAGGTATTGAAATGCATAACAAAAGCAAACAAAGGAATTATAACTGCGAGTGTTGTGCTATAAAATTATGTCGATAAATTCCAACTGGACCAAACCAAAAGTCGTTATCAGACTATATTTCATTATTACGGTACAGGGGGTAGAAAACAGAAAATGTTTTGCTGAAAATTCTAATTTGATACAATTTATTTTGCCCGATACGGTTGTCGCTTTTTTGACATAGCTTTGATCTACAAAATGTTTTCTATAATAAACACAATGTAAGTTAGTACTAACTACTAATATACGAGTATATACTTTGACGTACTAGCTTTAGTTTTCTCGATGTCATAAATTTGATAAAAACACTGAGCCTTATTTTGAAGAAAAATGTTTTAAACATTTTGTGTGACAGGTACAATTTTTAAAGTTTTCTCAGAAATACCAATTTATAATATGGCATACTTAGTGTTGTTGATGACAAAAATCATTCTCAAGTAATTTCTGAGTTTTTTTTTCTTTTTTTTGTACTGTTTTTAACACCGTGCAAACTAAACAACTTTCCCCAAGAAACCCATAATGAATTCGCAATTATTTTTTTGGACTTATCATAGAAATCGATCATTCCGATTAGTCAACTTTGTATGGAGAGTCAAATTTTTTTCGCGATTTCAGTATGGGTTTCTTGGGGAAGTTTGTTCAGTTTCATTAGTAGAGCGCTTGCTCGGTGTTAAAAAAACACCCTCTATAAGAAAAGGTACACTGTATCAGAATCGGTCCAACAGCTTCTCTGCAAATAAAGGATGCGGTCGTCACACACACTCATACATACACGTCATATGTCATAAAAACTTGTTACAGCCAGCTACTTAAAAAAAATCATTTTTCTTAATGTCGTAACTTTTAAACAATAATCAATAAATAAATAATAACACATAAATTTTCAATTTAATTTGGTCATTGCTGACTCAGCCAAAAAGCCCCCACCCGCAGTGCCCGCCCAAAAGTGCCCTTGCCCGCTGGATGGCCAATGAGATGCGCTGGACCAAATAGGAGCCTGACCAAGGGTCCA
The DNA here is from genome assembly GCA_947284805.1 of Coleophora flavipennella. Taxonomy (NCBI): domain Eukaryota; kingdom Metazoa; phylum Arthropoda; class Insecta; order Lepidoptera; family Coleophoridae; genus Coleophora; species Coleophora flavipennella. The sequence continues at coordinate 7,010,973 of OX369253.1, forward strand.
TGCCCCTGTCCCTCATACGGCGTCCTAGGTCGTGCACAAAAGACCTCGCCTGGGAGCCCCAAGGACCTGCAGTCTCGAGAGAAAGTTATTATTATTTCAAGATATACAATTGAAGAGCGTCGGTGGCTCAACCGGTAACGACTCGGTCCATCTCACTAGAGGTACCGGGTTCAAATCTGGATGGCCAATGTACCAATGAGTTTTTCAAAAAAACTTACGTACATATACTTACCGATTGCTTTAACGGTGAAGGAAAACATCGTGAGGAAACCTGCACACGCCTGCGAAGAAACTCGAAGGTTGTGTGTGAAGTCGACCAACCCGCACTGGGCCCGCGTGGTCGTCTAAGGCCTAATCGCCCTGATTCAGGGTAGGCTCGAGCCCCTCGGTGGGGACGTATATGAGCTGTAATGATGATGATGATACAATTGAAGCTACTCTGCTCACTTGGCACGAGGCGAAGTGGCAGGAGCACCTCCAGCGGAAGCACAGTCGGCTGAAGTTCAGTGCGACGGGGAGAGAAAGCGTCGAACTATCCGGGCATTATCGAGGAGGACGGCTTTCTGGATTGCTGCAATTATTGGTCTGCCTCGGAAATCCAGCCGCCTTATTATTATCAATAATTATAATGATGATATAATTTATCAATAGTATTACAATGGAATGCTCTAATCACGTAATACGTGACGTAGTTACCTATCTACGAAGTATTTTCTGTATCATAATTTTGTGGTATGCTATTGCTAATATAACCAATAAACATGTTATATATCTATCTATGCTCACATCCCGGGCACACGTCTTGTGACGAATTCATACTTTTTTTGTTTACTTTGTAACTTTTTTGTTTTGTTTGTTAGTTTTTTGTTTCTATTTTTTTAACCAACTTAAAAAAAGGAGGAGGTTTCTCAATTCGACCGTATTTACTTTTTGAATTATATTATGTTCTTTTTAATTTGTTTTTGTCATTATGTTTTTGATATACAACATGTTTCCTCTCGCTTTAATGTAATCTGTGGGAGTGAGAATAAGCACCTATTTAAAATAAATTATTTTGATAGATTGATTTGAGTGATTTCGTGACAAGGGACGGAAGTGTGTTGCACTCGTTCCTTTTCAGTCACGCAGGCTAAAGAAACATGGACATGCCGCCTTGTTTTTTATTTTTTTAAGTCTTGAAGGCTAAGGAAAAATGGCTATGTCGCCTAATGCAAGGCCAGAAGGTTTTTTACTTATGTCACATGTTACACATCACATGCGCCTACTGTAAGGATTGCTCGTTTTTTCTTTTATTTTAGACTTTCCCTCCGCCCTGTCTTCATCTTCCTGTTATTACAAACCCGAAAATAATATTGCTTATTTACTGCTTTATCATTATTAATATTAACAATTTATTTTTAATTTGTTTTTAATTTGCATGTCTTTATAAGACTGAATACATTTACTGGCATTGTACTTTTTAAGATCTGTATATTTATGACTTAAGTATTCTTGCAAATAAATGATTCTGATTCTGATTCCCTTTTTTTTGTCAGTCCGTTTTGTTTTATAATTTCCGCCTTTTTTTTATTAAAACTTTGAGTGTCTGCTCATTATTTTCTTTTCTAATACATCAGTTTTGATGGTACCATTTAATTCATTTAGATCCTGGTCCTCTTGCCCGCCAAGTCTTCGTAATTTTTCTTGCGTGCTCAGACGCAGTTGGAGGGCGCGTTAAGGCTGCATTCTCTTCCCGAAGTCGAGATGTTTAAGATATACAAGATCCAAGATATTTATTCAAAATAGATGCAAATTACACTCTTTCTGATAGTCATAAAATATATAGATTACATAATTTCATTTGTAATAAATCAAGAAATAAACAATCATTATTTAATAACGTTAAAATCCAATCCTTGATATAAAAAAAACAAATTATGTCATTAGAACATGAAAAAAATATGACAGGAAAAGTAATACATTAAAATCATTGAATGTCATGAATGCCTTTGACAAGTGTAGGCCAGACAAGTGTACCCCACACACGGAGACCAAGTCCAGATTTTTAAAGGTTGAAGGGTCAGTGGTGAGCCCCACCGCCCTTAGTGGCGAATAATCATAATAATCATAAACGTTTTTTGATTTTTACTTTTTCAAATTTTTAATGTTTGATGTTTTAGCGGCAATAGAAATAGATCATCTTTGAATATTTCAACTGTCTACCTATTACGGTTTTAGCCTGGTGACAGACGGACAGACAGACCGACAGATGGACGGACAGCGGAGTCTAATAAGGTCCCGTCTTTACCCTTTGGGAACGGAAAAGTTTTAACTTTTTATACGTTCGCGTATCTTTGTATTATTCTCGTTATGTTAGCTGTCGGCGACAGACCGTAAGAATCTGGCAGATTACGATCTGCCCAGATATTCCCAGGCACAATGTTAAAAGGCCAGACATTTCATCGCGGGGCTGAGGAAAACTCTAAGGTTAGGTTTGTTTAGTATGGGTGGTGCTATCACAGTTAGAAGTGCCGTGAATCAGGCCTCTGTCGACTAGTATTTTTGAGAGCTCCGCGATGAAATTTCTAGGCTTTTCACTATCTACCTGGGAATATCTGGGCAAATCGTGATCTGCGGGATTCTTACGATCTGCCGCTAGCATAACTAACGTAATATATAATTTGTATCACCAATAATCACCATCATAATAGCCGAAAGACGTCCACTGCTGGACAAAGGCCTCCCCCAAGGATTTCCAGAACGACCGCACCGGTCCTGTCTGCCTGCATCCAGCGGCTTTCCATAACCTTCACTAGGTCATCGGTACAACGTGTGGAAGGTCTGCCAAAACTACGTCTATTGGTGCGCGGTCACCACTCTAGAACTTTACTGCCCCAACGGCCATCTGTTCTACGAGCTATGTGCCCCGCCCACTGCCACTTAAGTTTAGTAATTCTGAGAGCTACTTAGGTTACTTTGGTTCTTCTACGGATCTCCTCGTTTCTGATACGATCACGCAGATAAACTCCGAGCATAGCACGCTCCATTGCACTATGGGTGACCTTGAACCGTTTAATTCGTATATCTATATAAATAAAAATTAATCCTTATTTCCCTTGGTCACGGCATCACGCGTGAACGACTGGACCGATTTCGCTAATTCTTTTTTTGTCGTGTTCGTTATTGTCAGGAGAAGGTTCTTATGGAGAGTAGGGTAGGGTCGGGTAGGGTAGGGTAGGGTAGGGTAGGGTAGTGTAGTTTAGTGTAGTGTAGGGTAGGGTAGGGTAGTGTAGTGTAGTGTAAGGTGGTACGAAGTTCGCCGGGAATACTAGTAGATATATATATTTAATTAAAATTAAAATATATTTATTTGGAATTTAAACTACGGGTACAAATTTAATGTGTACGATAGCAACTGAGGACTGTGTCGCAGTTACCAACGCCCACCTCCGGAAGAAGGAATAATGTGACGTGCCTTAGCGTATGAAATATAAAACATCAAGAGAATTTAAAAATAGATCATAGAGATATGAAGTAAAGTGACAAATTACAAAAAAAATCTAAGCTACCTAAAAGTACAATTAATGTGGAATATCAGAAGTGTATGCCATTTCTTTATTGTTTGTGTGTGTGTGTGTGTGTGTGTGTGTGTGTGTGTGTGTGTATTAGCGAGCATTATATTTATAATTATTGACTTATTCTAATTTATATACAAGGTGTAACAAAATTGGTGTAGGACCCGTTAACTGGAGATTCCACTCATCATAATAAACAACTTTCTTCAATTTAAAAAAAAATGGACCCTCCATACTAAAATGCATAAAATCGGACGATCAGCTGATCGATTTGTATGAAGAGTAAATTTTTTTTTTACGTTTTCAGCAAAGTAGTAGAACAAAAGTTGTTCAGTATGATAAGTAGAAGCCCCAGTTAACGGGACCTAAACCAATTTTTGTTACACCCTATATTTAACAAGTCTTCAGTCTTATTGTAAAAAGATTAGAATGACAGCTTCTTAAAACTTGAAGATCGATGTCTAATTGGATTACAGTGAATGTTCAAAGGGCTTGATAAACCTATCAATTATTCTTATTGACCTAACTAATACAGGGTGTATCAAAACGTTCGGAGCCGTTAACTGTGTCTTTTGCTCATCATCCCTACAACTTTCCCCAGTAGCCACATAGTTAATTCGCAAAATAATCCCCTGATACAAATCAATCAAATGATTGACCGATTTTGTGCATTTTTGTATGGAGCGTCAATCCTTTTAAGAATTAGCTGTGGATTCTTAGGGGATTTTTTTTCAGTATAATAAGTAGATGACCCGTTGGAGTGTGCTATGCTTAGAGTTTCTCTGCGTGATCGAATCAAAAATGAGAAGATCCATAGGAGAACCAAAGTAACCGATATAGCTCTCAGAATTGATAAACTTAAGTGGCAATGGACGGGGCACATAGCTCGTAGAACAGATGGACGTTGGGGTAGTAAAGTTATCGAGTGGCGACCGCGCAGCGGAAAACGTAGCGTAGGCAAGCCTCCCACTCGGTGAACCGATGACCTGGTGAAGGTCGCGGGAAGCCGCTGGATGCGGGTATCGCAAAAGCGGTCGTCGTGGAAATCCTAGGGGAGGCCTATGTCCAGCATTGGACGTCCTTTGGCTGATGTGATGATGATGTTGACTATGGTATTTTACTTACTTACTCCTTATTACTGTGGCCGCAATAAATTTCAAAATTGCCTGTTTGCGTGGCTTGACGGCGGTAACTAGAAACTTCTAAGCAAGGGTCCGTAAGACTTTTTGTAAACGTTAACGATACAAGACAGTATCCTATATACAGCTTCATTGAACAATAAATAACGGATAACAACCTAAGCTTTGTAGCTTAATAAAACAAGGCAAAAACTACAGGGTGTAGCACCCAGTAGAACGCGCATAAATCAGTGTAAAGCTGTACAATAAATCCATCCGTCGGTCAACGGCTCGGCGTAAATCACGCAAGATAGAATCCAAATGGGACACCCTGTATCGTCCTATGTCAACATGGCGGTCTTAAACTGGTAGAATAGGTTTTTTTTGTCTACATTTTTGACACTTGGCGTCATTTCATCTGATGGAAATGATGACGCTGAAATTAGAAGCGGGCCAACTTGGTGTTTTTTTTTTTAAATCGGATAAGTAGTTTCGAAGATTACCCCCTACATATAAATTCTACCTCCTTATAATGTTATTATAGATCTTACTAATATTATAAACGCAAAAGTTTGTAAGAATGTATGGATGTATGTTTGTTACTCTTTCACGCAAAAACTACTAAACGGATCTGGCTGAAATTTGGTAGGTAGACACATTAGGACCTGGATTAACACATAAGCTATTTGTTTCAACGCTCGCTAGCCGCTTGCGGTTTGCGCACTGCTCACCCTCGAAAAGTCATAGAAACGTTGTCCACGCGGATGAAGCCGCAGGAAACAGCTAGTACCTATACAGGTTGAACCATAAAGGTGCAGTGATACTTGAAGGTGGGCTTGTGTTCATAAAACTGAAAAACTTTTGTTTTACAACTTTGCTGTAATCGTGATTTTTTAAAATTATTTTTCATACAAGCTGATGGGCCTGATTTGTATGAAAATCACAAAAAAAAAAACGATTTCAGCAAAGTTGTAGAATAAAAGTTGTTCAGTTTAACAAAACAGTTACACTCTGTATACGTCAAGTTAAAGAATTTTAGTTTTTGGTTTGTATGAACATAGCGTTTCGTTAAGGCCTCTTATCTTATCTTTATTTTTGGTCACGATAAATAGTTTTTGCAGGCGCTTTATTTTATCTATCATATCACTTCTTGATTGCGTAGCCAGAAATGAAAAATATGTTTAGCAACTGGTTGCGAAACTTAGTTGCCATGCTGGAAAATGGATTACAACTTCGCAACTGGTTACGTATTAGGACATAATATTCTTCTAACGCAACTAGTTGCCAACAAAGAAGGAAAATTCTTCCTTTGCAACTGGTTACGAAACATGGTTGCGGTGGCGGCCGAAGCGTTAAAAGTCAGTAGTATGTTTATAGCGGTTCTGGACCAGCGGTATGCGGTATGCTAATCACAGAGCAGTATTTGTATGACATCAGAGTGGTGTCCAATCACAGAGCAGTATTTTTGTGACGTCACACAGTGGGTGTCAACATGGCAGCTGTCAGTGTCCTCTGTCAATGTCAACCTTCACTAGGTAAGATACGTGTTAGAGTGAGATAGAGTGATGAGACGTCATTCAGTACGAGTGAGTGAGGGGAAAGAAACAATACCACATGTGTTAGAACGAGAAAGAGCTATGGTGTGAGCGAGAATATGCGTAGGCGTAATGGGTATGTCAACTACCTGGTACAACCATCACAGCTCATAGCGTCAAAGTGATAGCTGTCAAAATATGTTTTTGGCTCTAAATACTATCTATATCTTTAAACTCTAGCTGCACTGAAGTAGGTAAACGAGGGTATCTCAACAAGCAAAACCACTTAGGCGGGTATAATCCCCTTAAGAGACTGTTACGCCCACTTTAATGGCAAAATAGAACATTAAAATTTATGTCGAATCAATATGCATATTGGATTGAAGCGCATTAAAATTTATGTGCCACTAGCTTTTGCCCGCGACTGCGTACGCATGAATATCGATGATGCACGGTATGCCAGCGAATAAAATACAAAGAAACTTTGATTTTTAGTGTTCCGTACCCAAAGGGTAAAAACCCTATTACTAAGACTCCGTTGTCCGTCCGTCTGTCTGTCCGTCTGTCACCAGGCTGTATTTCATGAACCGTGATAGCTAGACAGTTGAAATTTATAAATGTATTTCTGTTGCCGCTATAAAAACAAATACTAAAAATTAGAAAAAAACGAAAAATAAAATAGAAGACGTGTGGCACTCGGGGGCTGCCGCGGTAAAGCTATTGCATAGCATTTTTTATCAAATTTTAACACTAAGAAAGTTACACCAGTAAAATTGACTGTCCTTTTAGTACCGGAAATCGCTAATAGATGGCACATATTTACCTACACATGATACGTAAATATATAATGAATCAGCTATGATGAATATTTGTAGGTATGTTTTGTAATACATCAAATAAAATATTACAAACATCTATCAGTCGAAAATACAAATATAATTTAAAAAAATATAAAACACGCTTTTAACGCACATCAAACTAAAAAAGTGTAAAATAATTCTTAATACACCTAGGCTGTTTGATAAGTACCCGTTTACTAAATATATTAATATCACTGGCTGAAAATAAGTATACCACCTTTTTAAGCCATTTTTCAGAGGCGGGAAAAAGAAAAAAAAATTGCATTCTTTTGTTTTTTTTCTCATTTGACAGCGATTTAGTGAAAGCGTGAACTTAAAATTGTTAAAATGGAGAAAGAACAGTATCGGTCTGTAATTAGATTCTTGTTTTTGGAAGGAAAAGCATGTGATGAAATAAAAGTAAGAATGCAAGCGGCTTACCATGAATGTGCTCCTTCTATGACAACCGTCAGATATTGGTATAACGAGTTTAAGCGGGGGAGAACAACCGTCTTTGATGAGGATCGCCCAGGCCGGCCAATTGAGGTGACTACAGACGATATGGTTAAGAAAATTGAAAATATCGTTTTAGCCGACCGCTGAATTAAACTTCGAGAAATCGTTGATGGTGTAAACGTTTCAATCGAGAGGGTACAACACATATTAGAAGAAAAATTGGGTATGAAGAAAGTATCGGCGAGTGGGTGCCGCGTTTACTCACGGAGGAGCAATAACGGAACCGACTGACTACTTCGGAGCAGTGTTTGGCCGTGTTCAAACGTAACCCGAATGAGTTTCTGCGTCGTTTCGTAACCGTGGACGAAACGTGGGTTCACCACTACACCCCGGAAATGAAAGAGCAGTCGAAGCAGTGGATTTTACCGGGTGAACCTGCTCCAAAGAAAGCAAAAACCGTCCCATCGACTGGAAAGGTCATGGTGACTGTTTTTTTGGGATTCGCAGGGTATTATACATATTGACTACTTAGAAAAGGGGAAAACGATAACAGGGCAGTGCTATGCTAATTTATTGGATGAATTTGACGCCGTCTTAAAGGACAAACGACCCCATTTAAAAAAGAAAAAAGTACTGTTTCATCACGACAACGCCCCGGCTCATTCGTCCAGAGTTGTGACGGCTAAATTAGCACAGTTACGCTACGAACTATTGCCTCACCCCCCGTATTCTCCAGATTTGGCCCCATGCGATTTCTTTTTGTTTCCTAACCTAAAAAAATGGCTCGGTGGCAAGCGATTTGGATCAAATGACGAAGTCATTGCCGCCACAGAGGCCTATTTTAATGACTTTCCAAAATCATACTTTTTGGATGGTTTATTGAAGCTTGAGTATAGGTGGAACAAGTGTATAGAGTTAAAAGGTGACTACGTAGAAAAATAAATGCATATATACAAAAAAAATGTTTTTTTTTTGCCATAAACGGGTACTTATCAAACAGCCCTCGTATGTTGAAATCAATTAAGAACGAAAAATACTAGTATCTTGGTGAAAAAAGCGTGGGATGCTTTGAGCCATATTTTCGTATAGGTATCAAGCAACCCACGCTTTTTTCACGTTATTAGTAGTATTTTTTGTTCATAATTGTTTTCAGCTTATACTAAGAATTATTTTTCACTTTTTTAATTTGATGTGCTTTAAAAACGTGTTTTATTAATTTTTTTTAAACTATATATATTTTTTTCAATTTACCTATGAAATTATTGTATTAGCACTTATTCTTGATAAATGTATAAAGTTTGAATTAAATCCGTCCGTTTAAAGTGGATCAAAATCGAGTGCAAGGGAGTAGTTTACAAACATACATACATACAGGTGAAGCTTAATTTATGCGTGTTATTAAAAAGGAATATTTTAGTAACACATCGAAGAACTAATCATCTAAGTGTAAATTTATTTTCATCATTTAAAAAAACTGATTGCACATAAAATTATATATCCTTTTAATCAGACAGTGATTGATTACACTATCGAGGAACCTCAGGAAGCGCGGCTCCCCCTTCTGGGTGGCTGAAGTGACGGAACGAAAAAATGAAACAGTTTTGCTTAAACCAGAAAAACACTATACTTTTAGGTAATAATGGTAAGCCATGAACTTAAATTGTTGCTTTATTAATTACTAGCATTTGCCCGCAGCTTCACCCTCGTGGACATCGCTTTTATGACTGTCTTTGAGGGTGAGTCCGACCCCCTCAACCATCTCTGTGCAAAAAATCACAACAACCCATTGTTCCGTTGCTATAGAAATTAACCAAAAAAAGAGTGTTTTTCAGTTCCCTCAGGAATTGCATCAGGCTATGCCATTTTCACGGGATCAAAAGTAGCCTATGTCAATCTCAATTACACAGGCTACTTGCATGCCAAATTTTATCAGGATTAGTCAAGGTGTTGAAGCGTGAAACAGTAACAAACAAACAAATTTTCACATTTATAATATTAATAAGGATATTTTGATCTAAGTATTTGTATTTTGCTGTGCTGTTAGTAACGTTGATAGGAATCGAGATTCTTACAAAAGGTAGTTTTTTTTTAATTTACGATTAATTACTACCCATACAAAAATATACTCTTCATCCATGCAATAAGCGTACAGTAATACATAAACACTTTACAAAAGCTTCTAGTAATATACACAAACAAAGCCATTAAATTGAATATCCCACTATCTGTCGGTTCCACAGAACATCTTAGCTCGCACAAATCGGATCGACCGACTAACTTTGGTGTAGGGCCTAAGTTATCATAATATCACCAGAGGGTCGATAGATACCTACTAATACGGTAATATTACATATTTTCGTTATTTTTCACGTCAAGTTGTCCTAAACAATAAAAAACCCATGGTAAAAAAAACGGGTTGCACTCCTGGAGTGCCGGCAGAAGTGAAAACTTGAACCATCCGTCTTACGAATTTTCGATCAGGTCACGTGTCCTGACGCGAGTTTAAAATTTTTTACCCATTACAAAAAAAATGCACAACGCCGTTAAAGAAGTTTTCACTTCAAATTTTTTTTGATGATGTTCCTTATAGTCAAAAGCTACTTGAAACATTTGGCTCGATAGAAAAAAATCCCAATGATATGTCTACACCGTTACTTTCAACTCTAGTTATGTAGGTATGACTAATATTTTGAAGTATAAATTTAATAAAATATACAACAATATTTGATGATAATACAAAGTGAGTTATGTTATTATTTTTATACTATCATTTAGTTTTTGATTGAAACGAAAAACCATCTAGAATGGGTCCCGACTGCTATAATTTTTCTTGTATTTAAAAATATTGTTAAAAATATGTACAACTAGGTATTTCCCGAGGCTTCACCGGCGTGGATAACACTTGCGGATCAAGAACGTGACAAAAAGTAGCCTATGTGTTAATCCAGATCCTAATTGTCCACCTAAAAAATTTCAGCCAGATCCGTTGAGTAGTTTTTGCGTGAAGAAGTAACATACATACACACTTACACACTTACAAACTTTCGCCTGTATAATAATATTAGTGTATAATACAAAAAAAGGCTAATTTTTGTGAGTGTGTGAGGGTGTATGTTTGTTACTTCTTCACGCAAAAACTACTGAACGGATCTGGCTGAAATTTGGTAGGTAGACAGATTAGGACCTGGATTATTATACAGGCTACGTTTTGTCACGTTCGCGAGCCGCTTGCGCACCCTCGAAAAGTCATAGAAACGTTATCCACGCCGGTGAAGCCGCGGGAACACCTAGTTGTACTATTTTTCACAATATTTGTAAATACAAGATAAATTGTAGCAGTCGGGACCCATTCTAGAAATGGAGGCTTAGTGAATTGAGAGCACATACCTATATTACATTGCAGATTACTCTAATCTACTGACTAGAAGGCTGATTTTGCTCCGACGTTATGTGTAGCTTGAAGAGATTTAGTCAGTTTCCCACAATTAACGGGAATCGAATCAATACAATTTCAGCCTCTAGAAAAGTATGTCGATATCAAAACCCCAACACTATACCAGTCCTCCTGTGACGTAACCGTCTCCCTGACATTTATGGGCGTGTATCAGTCTGGCAGGCGGCCAGAATTCTGTCACATCAACAAGTAAAGCATTCGAGCTGTAATGGCTCGGCTGTAACGAAATTGGTATAAGCCTCGTTTGCTAGGGCTACTATTTAATAAATCAAAAACCTTTCTCAAAGAAGCCTATCACCCACACTCAATGTGCAAAAATATAAGTGCATAAAGAATAAGTTTATTGAGACACCAGGCACATAATATACAGTTAATAGTACATAAGTAGTGTTATGTTAAAAAAAAAACGAGACCTACAGTACTCGCATATGATGTGTAACATGTGACAAAATACTTATGAAATTAATTAATTATCGGGTCGTACATTCACGGGCCGACCCTTCGAATAGTAGTAAGTATGTCATCTTTGCCTTTGCCATCACACTAGGCGGCATGGCTATGACAACCTTAGTTTTCGAGAATTAAAAAACGTTCGCATTTCCTGTTACACATTTCCGTCCCATTTCACGAAATCACTCCCACAAATTGCAGGAAAGCGAGAGCAAAGATGTTACACATCAAAAAATATTTCACTTACACTAGACAAAAATGTAAATTTTAAATAAACGAGAAAAAGTAAATACATATAACAAGTAATTTAGGTATAAGCCCGGTGACATCAAAAGGTCCCAGCTCAGCATATGCAGCAGAGACAAAGCCTCAGCTACGCTGGTGATTCTGCTGTTACCTTGCAAGAGATGAAACACACTTCGATGGTTTCAGATTTCTCTGATACATATACATATCAACAAACAAATCAAATGAGCTAGATAAGAAAAGTTTAAAAATGTGCATCCCACGTAATCGAGTACCCTTAATTATTAAATGACTAAATGATTATACACCAAAAAAAATTAGAAAAATGATTGTGTACAGTAGAAAATGGGTACATGCGACATTATTTTATTGTAACTAAATATTTGGTTTATGGGGCAGTTATGAACACAGCATAAAAACATAGCAAACTTCACTGGACCAAGGAGTTCAAAACTGTTTACTTTATTATTTATTTTATTACTGTAAACACGTTAAAAAATCGACTTCAATAGCAATAACCAAATACAATTTTGCTCCATTTTTTTGTTTTTGTTAATTTCCTAGAAAATCACTATATCGATTTTGAATAAATTTCTATGGGACCAACTCGGGAGTATTTACACTTTTGAATAAAAAAAGGAATTTTTAAAAGCCGTCCACAATTGTCGGATAAATCGGTGGACATAATATGTACAAAAATATGTATTCTAAATTAAAAAAATCACCTTTTTTGAAGACGGTTATAACTGTTGAAAATTGGTCAATCATGTCAGTCATTCGTGTGGTGTTTCATACTCGAAAAATTGAGTTTTTTTTGTACAAATTTATTTTAACACTAGAGTGCTCGCGCTATGAGCATTTTGCCGACCTCAGCAAATAATGTATAATATTTTATAAACTATGCTCTCGTCAAGGTCAAGCCTCGCAGTAGCTGCTCCTCTGTCCTTTACCTACCTGATTGAGAGAACATCAGTGCGCGGGTGACCGCGGGAGGAAAGTGTTGTTGCTTGCCAGGACCAAAAATAGTTACTGTTGCATTATATGAGCAAAACTGTAGAGCGAGCACTGTTCGTAAAATTTGAGGACTTATTTTTACTAAAATATAATAATATGCTGAAAGTTATGACAACATTTAAATCTGCCATTAAATTTTTCAATTTCAACAAAATCTTTAGAAAAACTTAGAAGATACTTAAAGATAGTCACAATTCAGCATTTTTTCCAAAGATCTTGTCAAGTGCTTTTTTCTAAAGTTTTTAAATTTACTTAAATAAAAATTACTGTTTTGTATAGTACATGATTAATATCTATTCTTCTAAAAAAAGCTTTTATAAGTTTTTTTGAAACCATTGTGTAAAAAAGAAATAAAATAGGCGGCAAAATGCTCCCCACGCGACCACTCACGTTTCAAGGAAAGGCGCGCCTACGCTAGGGTTAACGCCCGCCTGGCTATAGCTAACACCATCTTATCTAAGTCTTGCCGTCAAACATCAATGATAACAGCATCGATGTGTGCTGGCTCGAAGTTCAAATAGCCAGTTCCCAATTGCGTTGGGGAATCTTGGTAAGCCCACTTTCATCTTCAGCACCATCGTTACTTACTATCAGGTGGGATGATGCCAAGGACTTACCAATTGTAAATTTAAAAAATAATAATTTTAATATTAGTTTTTTCTATATTTTTTTACAAAATTGTAACGGTATAATAATGGATCAAAAAAACTGTTTTATAGGGCATCGCAAACATATTTCTTTCTTCATGGTTGTAAACACAGATAAGAAAAAAGTATTGCCGCTTAAAAAAAAATGTTCTATTCTGTGGTTCTATGTGTAACACTGCAGTGAAACTACTGCGCCCTCTTGCGGATTTATCGATCGCAGAACTGCTATTTTCAGCAGCTGTATAATTCTTCATTATACACACGGTCGGGCAAATGTCAGGCAAATTATATAATGGCGAGGGCGGGGGGCTCCGTTCCGCGAGTATCTTTGACAGTTAAATCTATCAAACCTGACCGAACCTAACATCGCCTAGCATACAATCTGCCGTACGGCATTTTGACAATTTGCCTGACTCGGCATTGACCGTTTATATACGGACGAATTATAACAATTTGCCTGGCTCGGCATTTTACAATCTGCGTACAGAATTTAACGTTTTGCCTGACCGTTTACGTACGGACTAATTATACAATTTGCCTGACCGTATGTAAAATGACTAAACATACAATTTGCCTGCCACATATACATCGCGATCCTAGTCATCGTATCAGCCGAAGGACGTCCACTGTTGGAAATAGGCCTTCCCCAAAGATTTCCACGACGACCGGTTCTGCGCTACCTCCAGCGGCTTACCGCGACCTTCACCAGGTCATCGGTCCACCGAGTGGGAGGCCTGCCTACGCTACGTTTTCCGCTGCGCGGTCGCCACTCGAGAACTTTACTACCCCAACGGCCATCTGTTCTACGAGTTATACGCCCCACCCACTGCCACCAAAATTTAATTTAATCAATTTTAATTAAAAAACCTAGCAAAATCCTTCCAGTAGTCAAAATTTCGAATGTTTCCAGCACCGTCTTATCAAGAATCACAGGAGCAAGTCTTGGGATGTAATTTTACAATTATTGAAGCCCCAAGAAGAATAGCGTGGTGCATCATGTCCATTTAAATTTCTGTAAGTATCTATCTATGAGCGTCGGTGGCGTAACGGCTTGGGCCGCCGCCTCCTGTCCGGGAGGTCATGGTTCGAATTCGGCTACATACGTACGTTTTCGAATTTCGATCTCATATGTACGTTTATCCGACGCTCTTACGGTGAAGGAAAATATCGTGAGGAAACCTGCACACACCTGCGAAGAATCTCGAAGGCTGTGTGTGAAATTGACCAACCCGCACTGGGCCCGCGTGGTCGACTAAGGCCCGATCACCCTTATTCAGGGTAGGCTTGAGCCCCTTGGTGGGGACGTATATATGTGATGATCTATTTAAACAATTCCTGACATATTTGAAGATGTATATTGATACTATGAAGAAAGTTGTTCAGTATGATGAATGATGATTGTGAAGAAACCCCAGTTAACAGCTCCTAAACCCATTTTAAAACACTTTATACTATGTATTTGAACTGATGTATACATATGTATGCAAATACATTTTGTAGGTTACAGATATAGGTATTCGCGGTGTACAGTGAGGAGCAAAAGTGTTTAACTACCCTTACACGATGATCGTTTGTAACGTGTTCTTTCTAAACTAAAGAAAAGGTGTTTACATCCTTAAAGTGGTATTTTGTTTTTATTTATTTGTTTAAAATCATATAGGTACAATTTTGAACACTTGGTTACGTCATCCTATCCAAATTACACTAAAGTTCAGTTCAGACAGATCAGGTATAAATTACTGATGATGATACTGGTAACACTGTTATAAGAAGAAGATAAACATGATAACACTTCAGACTATTACCTAAAAACCTTTCAATCCCTATAGTAAATCGTGTAGGTAACTTAGTTTTATATATATTATTTATTGCACATAAATGTTTACATGAAAAACATTTGGAAAGGACATGTACAAAGGTGAACTTAAGCGATCTCTTCCATCCAACCTTACCGGGTATTATAAGAATTTAAAGGACGAGGGACAAACCTATGTGTACCTAAAATTATACTATACTAGCTGTTTTCCGCGGCTTCACCCGCGTGGGCAACGTTTCTATGACTTATCGAGGGTGCGCAGTGCGCGAGCCGCAAGCGGTTTTCGCACAGAGAGTCAGTCATCACTCCCCTCGACCATATTAGAAGAAAGGTACGACCCGGCTCCCAGCTATAAAAACTTATCATGTCAGCTCATATACGTCCCCACCGAGGGGCTCGAGCCTATCCTGAATTAGGGCGATCGGGCCTCAGTCGACCACGCGGGCCCAGTGCGGGTTGTTTGACTTCACACACAACCTTCGACTTTCTTCGCGGGCGTGTGCAGATTTCCTCACGATGTTTTCTTTCACCGTAAGAGCGTCGGATAAACGTACATACGAAATCGAAATTCGAAAACACATTGGTACGTGGCAGGATTCGAACCTCGACCTGCCGGACAGGAAGTAGCGACCCTTGCCACTGCGCCAACGACGCTCTATAAAACTCAATTTTATTTAAAGGTTCGAAATTGAACGTGCACTTTTGTAACCAACTGTACATCTATCGGGTGTAGTGAATCTTGATTTATGACCAAAAGAGATATTGGGTATCGGCGGTACCAGGCGAGGCTTGATTCCACTGACCTTTCGTATAATATTTTATATTAAACTAGCTGTTGCCCGCGGCTTCATCCGCGTTGACAACGTTTCTATGACTTTTCGAGGGTGCGCAGTAGTGCGAGTGTGTAAAAAAGTAACCAATGTATTAATCCAGGTCCTAATCTGTCTACCTAACCGTTCCGTAGTTTTAAGTAATACTTTTGCTTTGTTTCCCGTAACATTCTACTAATATTAAAAACTGTTATATATTTTTATATACACGCTTGCGGCTCGCGCACTGCGCACTCTCTAAAAGTCATAGACACGTTGTCCACACGGGTGAAGCCGCGGAAACAGCTATTAATTTTATAAACAAGTTTATTGTTGAAAGATAACGATGGATGGAAAAAAAATGATATTGAATCACATGTGAGTCGGCGCATGCGAAATAGAAGAAATAAAGAAATGCGCACCCTCGAAAAGTCATAGAAACGTTGTCCACACGGGTGAAGCCGCGGGAAACAGCTAGTCACACTAATATTATAAAGGCGAAAGTTTGTGATTGTGTATGTTTGTTACTTCTTCACGCAAAAACTACTGAACGGATCTGGCTGAAATTTGGTAGGTAGACAGATTAGGACCTGGATTATTATACAGGCTACGTTTTTAATGCTCGCGAGCCGCATGCGGCTCGCGCACTGCGCACCCTCGACAAGTCATAGAAACGTTGTCCACGCGGGTGAACCCGCGGAAAACGGCTAGTAAAAAAAACCTCATCTATATAAGAACACATCTGCGAGTCTTAAATTGTGCTCAATTCGTTTCAATCGATTTTTTCTAACTTTAGTCCGATTTTAGCAGCAATTTATTTAAAGACCTAGACACAGCTGCTGTTAGGAGTTGTGAACAAAAAACAAGAGAGCACTAAAGTAGTTTCTTCTCTCTTGGTCTAGCTGCCAACAAGATACGTGACTTTTGTGACAAGCAGCCACGATCAAGCGATACAGATAAAATGTGAGATATAAATAAAAATAAAGCCGAGGTGTGCAGAAATGAAGTAATTGAAAAAGCGAGACACAAAAATAAGAAAACAAAGTTGACAGGGCGTCGATGGAAAAAGTTATTTTTGCTGAGACATAATATTATAATAATAATCGGGTCTGACAGTTTGAAAGACATCGAATTACAGGAGTTAATTAAGACCTCTCTATTGATTTCTAACCGATTTCAAAAAATAAGGAGTTTTCTCTATTCGACCGTATATATTTTTTTTTATGTGTGTTCGCGAATAACTTGTCGTTTATGAACCGATTTTGATGATGCTTTTTTGTTGGAAAGGAGATATCCTAAGAGTGGTACCATGATAAGAAAACTAGGATCTGATGATGGCGTCCCAGAGAAATCGAGGGGAACCATTGAAGTCGGTTTGTTTTGTTAAAAATTTTATATGATGGCATCTTTTTGTCATCATCATATCAGCCGAAAGACGTCCACTGCTGGACAAAGGCCTCCCCCAATGATTTCTACGACTACCGGTTCTGCGCTGTCCTTATCTAGCAGCTTCCCGCGACCATCGGTCATAACCAAAGGTCGTCGGTCCACAGTATGAGAGGCGTGCTATGCTACGTCACACCACTCGAGAACTTTCCTGTCCCAACGGCAGTCTATTCTACGAGCTATGTGTCCTGCCCACTATCACTTCAGTTTAGTGATTGTGTGAGCTATGTCGGTTACTTCGGTTCTCCTACGGGTCTCTCCTGATTCGATCGCATAAGGAAATTGTTTATTATCAGGTCACAAATCACAAAGTACAAACACGTTCTCTTCATAAAAACTAATACAATTATATACTACTTGCTGTTGCCCGCGGCTTAATCCCTGTGCACGACGAGGGTGCGCGGTGTACGAGCCACATTCCCTGAACTAAAAACGAATTACGAACATTTTAAAATAAAAATTTGCGAAATCGGTAACGAATCAGAAAAGAATGAATAAAAAAAATCCAGTGACAGGAGTATTCTTTGACATGAGCAAGGAATTTTAATTTGTTAACCATAAGATTATTTTAAACACATGTGGGAAATATGGAATTAGATGACCAGCATTGTCCTGGTTCAATTGCTATCTTACTTCTAGAAACCAATGTGTAGGAATAATAATAATAATAATAATCAATTTATTTAAGACCAACTTTAGGATCAATTTGTGTTAGTAATCTTACAAACTAATCTTATACACTAAATGTTAGTAAAAATTATCATAAACATAAATCGTAAAATCAAAAACTTCTTTGAGGTTTGATTGCCGGCACATGAACATTGCAACAATGATTCATGTAGCAGCAATCAAACCTGTCCGCTATCATAGCCAGGATGTTGTTGGCACTACCGCGCACTCTGCACACTAAGGACGCGCACCTTTTGCGCATTGTGGCATAGAAGCAGTCTACGCGCACCTCCGCGAACATTCCCGAGGCACTGCAGTAGCGCGGCAGCCCCATCAACACCCTGAAGGCGTTATTGAACTGGACACGGAGGGCGGTGTAAGCTCGCTGAGTATAGTTCGCCCACAGGCTGCTGGTATAGAGGGATGTACAATACGCTCTAAATAGTGTGACTTTAACATCCCTCGAGCTGCGAGCAAACCTGCGGGCTATCATATTCACTCTCACTGACAACGCCCTCCGCTCCCTCTCAATATCATCATCGTCCTTGAGGTCGGCGGAAACAATATGCCCCAGATATTTAAATTTGTAAACTCGCTGTAGGGCAGCTCCATTAAGAAAGACTGGGGGCATACTCATTGGAGATTTACCGCCGACCCCAAACACCATGACCTCGCTCTTCTTCACATTATACAATAGGCCGTGCTGAGCAGCATACTGCTCACACACGGCCACTAGTCTCCTTAGGCCACAGATCGACGCACTGAGCAGCACCATGTCGTCCGCGTAGCTGATGTTGTTGACGCAAACTCCGTCAATATGACAACCGACACGCATGCTGCTCAGCTCGCCGATCAGCCCGTCGACGTACAGGCTGAAGAGCGTGGGCGAGCTCAGGCCACCCTGCCTCACCCCGCACTCCAACCCATACGGTTCCGAAAGCGCGCCCCCCCATCGAACGCTGTTGACCTGGTTTCCATACCAAAATTTTAATATTGTGATGAGTTCGGGTGGTGTACTGACGCTTTCAAGCTTCTTCCATAGGATATCATAGGAAACCAGGTCAAAAGCCCTCGACAGGTCAAGGAAACATGCAAAAACGGGTGTTTTGCGATCGGTATAGTATTTAAATTTATTTCGGCCTCTAGAACATTGTAGCAATTAATAAGTAGGATTAATTGCTACAATGTTCTAGAGGCTTACAGATCGCAACATAATACTGTTACTTCTGGTCCCTCCGGAACCATCGGTCTGTTTTCCCGAATGGTCTACTTTCCCGATCGGTCTACTTTTCCGTTACGTCTACTTGTTCTACTTTCCCGATCGGTTTACTTTTCCGTTACGTCTACTTGTTAAACGGTCTACTTTCCCTATCGGTCTACTTTTCTGTTAGATACGTCTACTATTCTGCCCATATTGTAACTTACTATCTTTTTAATGTAAAATGTGACTGGCCACTTAGAAAAACATTAAATTAGTTTGAAATTGTTTTCCATTTCAGTGTCACTGTCAATTTCTACATTTATCAATTAAAAACATTGAATTAATACTTTTAATGGATTTTATTCTAGAATGATTTACTTAAAACAGTCAAATGGGTCTGAAATGCTATTAGTGGACGGATATAAGTTTAATTGCGGTAAGTTTAATAAAAATGGGTCTACTTTATGGCGGTGCAGCAACCGAAAAGAATGTTCGGCTACCGTGACAATAGATATAACTAAAACGAAAATTTTGAAAAAGAGAGTGCACACGTGTTTGGTAGATATTGCAAAAACTGAAATGTTGAAAACATTAGACAAGTGCATGAAAGAAGTGTGTAAAGATTTTGGCCCGATCCAACCCATATACGAAAAAATATTCGCAGGTTTAAAAGAGAAAGGTGGGCGATATTTAAGCGAAACTCCTACATTTTCTTCGATCAAAAATGTAATATACAGAACGCGAAGAAAATACCTCTCTATCAACACATTGGTCTATGAAAAACTGGGAGATGTGGAGGTCCCTGAAGGAATTTCTAAAAGTTTTCTTGTTACTGCGGATGGTACAAAAGATAAAATACTGATATTTGCCAATACTACGGCGAAAAAATTAATAAAAACAGGTACTCCCTTAACTTGGTTTGGTGATGGTACTTTTATGTGTGTGCCTAAACCGTTCTTTCAACTTTTTACGCTACACGTGGACCTGAAATCGAATGAAACATGTACAAACGTAGTTCCGATTATTTACGGACTATTGCCCAATAAAATCGAAAAAACTTTTACTACATTTTTCGAGCTGATTCGAGATTTAGTTTTTTTGGTACCACACACCAAACCACACCACACCACATTATACTACAGTACACTACACCTAACACCTACGTCTTTACTAAAACACCAATAATGTAACCCAAGGTGTAAAAAATTACCAAAAAATGTCTGCATTAATTATCTACAAAAATTAGTGTAATAAAGTGTAGCGTGGTGTGGTGTCGTCGAGCCCAAAAGTAGATGGATGAGGAGAAGCAAGTAGATAGATCAGGCAATTAGACAGTTTGTACAAGTAGACAGATCGGGAAAATGGACCAATCTGGAAGTAGACGAATGAGGAAAAGCAAATGGACCGATCGGGAAAGTAGACGGTTTGTACTAGTGGACCGATCGGGAAAGTAGACCGATGGTTCCGGAGGGCTTCTGGTGTACCCCAAGGAAGCGTTCTTGGTCCTCTATTGTTTATAATTTATATCAATGACCTACCAAAAATGATAACATCAGTTTGATGATGATGATGATCTATCCGACCGATTTCGGTCAAGGCGACTACTTCGACTCCTAGTCATCAGTTTATACTATTTACAGATGACATTTCCATTATTATTACTTATGACGAAAAAAGTGACTTATGTACAATGGCATCATAGATTTTATGAACAAAATAAATTGTTGCTTAGAATGTAATTACTTGAAGGTTAATCTAGATAAAACTAACTACATTCAGTTCTTAAATTACAACTCAGAGAAGATTAAATTAAATGTGAAATACCAGGATAAGACAATTAGTGAGACAAACCAAGCCAAATTTTTAGGTCTAGTAATGGATCAACATATTATAAGAAGTCACATGTAGAGAATGTCTGTAATCGACTAGAAAGTTTTGTGTTTGCTATAGCAGGCAAAGAAATAGCTCTCACAGCGTACCATGCCTATGTGGCATCCGTGTTATGGTATGGACTTAATAAATAGGGCAATGGCACTGATATATTGCAAGCCTTTATTGTACAAAAAAAGTGCATCAGAGCTGTTTGTGGTTTGAGCCCAAAGGATTCCTGTAGACCTCATTTCCAGAAACTAAACACACTTTGCCGTGCATGTATATTCATGAAATTAGTATGTTTGCTATGCAAAATGCAACTTTATTCAAAACGCCTAGACTGAGAGCAAGAGATCTAACTAGATTATTAATGCGGGTTGGTCAACTTCACACACAACCTTCGAATTTCTTAGCAGGCGTGTGCAGGTTTCCTCACGATGTTTTCCTTCACCGTAAGAGCGTCGGATAAATGTTACATATGAAATCTAAATTCGAAAACACATTTGTACGTGGTGTGAGAAATGGTGGCGTAATGGCAAGGGCCGCTACCTCATGTCTGGGAGGTCGTTGTTCGAATCCGGCAACGTGCTCTAATCATCTAACTTAAATGGCAGAGGGCGGGGCTCATAGCTCGTAGAATAGATGGCCGTTGGGTTAGTAAAGTTCACGGGTGGTGCAGTGTACCGGAAGACGTAGCATATCATGATTTTGATGATAATGATAAACCCAGTAAGTACTTTATAATTTTATTGCAATATTTGTTATCTTTGGTTATTCAGAAAGAATGTTGGTTTTATGATAACATTAAAAAAAAACCGGCCAAGTGCGAGTCAAAACCGCAACATAGGGTTCCGTACCATCGTACTAGATAGAGCTAGTTTCTTCATGTTAAAAAAACTAGTTTTTCGTATAGAAACCCCCTTGTTTTATCACTTTTTCTAATTGTTTGTATTTATTGTTATAGCGGCAATAGAAATACATCATCTGTGAAAATTTTAACTGTATAGCTATCACGGTTCAAGAAATACAGCCTGGCGACAGAGGGACAAACAGATAGACAGACGGACGGACAGCGGAGTCTTAGTAATAGGGACCTGTTTTCAACCTTTGGGTACGGAACCCTAAAAACGAGCGAGCCTTACAGTAGTCGCATATAATGTGTAACGTCTGATATCAGTAAATAAAAAAAAAACTAAAAAAAAAAAACTACCGGGCTTGCGGCCTCCGGCCTAGCATAAGGCGTCATGGCCATGTTTCATTTGCCTTCGTGACTGAAAAAAAAACAAATTTCCTTTTACACATTCCTATCCCTTTTCCCGAAATCAGTTCCATTTTTTTTAATTTTTTTTTATTCACAATTGGTAAACCCTTGGCATCATCCCACCTGGTGGTAAGTGACGATGTTGCCGAAGATGGAAACGGGCTTACCAAGAATCCCCAATGCAATGGGGAACTGGCTATCTTATCTTCATGCCGGAACACACCAATGATATTAACATTGATATTTGGCGGCAAGACTTAGATAAGATGGTGGTAGCTAGCCAGGCGAGCTTAGAAAATGCCCTACCACCAACCAAACCGAGTCTTACAATTGACGCCGCCGGGAATCGAACCCGCGACCTCCTGTGTAAAGCCAGTGAACTTTGCCGCTGGGCTACGGAGGCGGTTAAAATATTGCATATATTGCAGAAAATGCACTGCCCTCCCATAAAGACAGTCTATGAAACATATTCACGCGGCCTGAGTCGCGAGCAAAAGCTATATAGTTTACTAGCTGTTTCCCGCGGCTTCACCCGCGTGGATAACGTTTCTATGACTTTTCGAGAGTGCGCAGTGCGCGAGCAGCAAGCGGCTGGCGAGCGTAGAAAAAAGTAGTCTATGTGTTAATCCAGGTCCTTATCTGTCTACCTAAGAAATTTTAGCCAGATCCGTTCAGTTCTTTTTGCGTGAAAGAGTAACAAACATACATCCATACTTCCATACATTCTTACAAAATTTCGCGTTTATAATATCAGTAGGATGATTTTATTTTTATTTTATTTTTTTACGTAATTATAGTTTTAGATAAACAAAACACTGTGCAAGTAAGATAACAATCTTAGGACTACCTAATTCTATCATTATGTCTCGCTCAAAAGTAAGGGGACCAAGTTCGAAGTAGATGCTATAGGCCTACGAAAGATTTAGGTCAGCCTCAAAAATAAACCATCTAACCACTCATGACAATGGACCTTGAAAATTGTCGCCCCTGCAATTAATTCAGACGTGCCCAAACTCAAAGTGGCCCTGCGCAAATGGGCATTTCTGACTAGTCCCAGATGTTGGACAGGGACGCAATAAGTGAGGAGAAGTGGGGACACCAAATATTTTTGCAAAGATTGAATAAGTAGTTCACGTAGATTATGAATAATACGTCTTCTTAGAGTTATGTTAATGAGAGACATTACCTACTTATTTTTCAAGTGGTAGGATTTCTTATACAAAACTGGGTAATATTATTTCTCACCTTGTTACACCAATCAGCGCACAGCGTTTCTGTGGGTGGGGCAAGAGAATCTTTAGCAATAATTTGTTAAAATTAGGTACCTAATACTTAATGTAATTATATTGTCGAATAAACTTTAATTTTTGCATTCCATTTAATTTAATTTAATTTCATGTCATTTTATGTCATTTCATGTCACTTCATTTCATGTCATTTCATGTCACTTCATTTAATTTCATTTCATTACATTTCGTTTCATTTCTTTTTATGAAAAAAAAGGAATATGTTCCTTCTGTCCAACACGGAAAAAACATTGACAGATAGCCTGCCCAATGAAAGGGTAATGTAACAAGCAAATGAGGCCCTTTTAGACCCTAAATGCAGCCCTGTCGTCGTCCGGGCAAGGCGTTATTGTTTGGCGCTGTGCCAACCAGCTCAATCTAAGCAGGTACTCCGTTTGAATATTTACGTCCGGCTGGGAGTCTAGCACCTATGGCACCTCCTCTGAGGAACGGTTATTACCTAAGCTAACTTCAACGAGCCTTCGGACCAAGAAAAGTAACTAAATCCGCCTTATATCTAACTACCTTTTTCCGCGGCTTCGCCCGCGTGGACATCGTTTTTATTACTGTCTTTAACCTACTCATTCATGTTTGTGCAAAAAATCACAACAACCCATTGAACCGTTGCGATGTAAAAGAAATTTTTTTTAGTTCCCTCAGGAACTGCATCAGATTATGATATTTTCCCGGGATAAAAAGTAGCCTATGTCCTTCCCCGTGACACAGGCTACCTGCATGCAAAATTTTGTAAAGATTGGTTGAGGTATAGAAGCGTGAAAAGGTAACAAATAAACAAACACATTTTCACATTTATAATATTAGTAAGGATTTTGGCCGACTGGCCGAAGACAAATGGTAATGTTTTTCGGTGTAAGTATGTATGTAATGTATGTATGTATGTTATGTATGTATCTATGAATGAATGTATTGTATGCCTGTTTTTGTCGGATTCGTCTTGGTCCCCTCAGTGACATAGTACCCGATATTCTTACCCAACTACCAAAACAGAAGTACGAGCTATGTGCCCCACCCACTGCCACTTAAGTTTAACAATTCTGCGTGCTATGTCACTTACTTTGGTTCTCCTACGGATCTCCTCGTTTCTGATTCGATTCCGCAGAGAAACTCCGAACATAGCACGCTACATTGCCCTTTGGGTGAATTTGAGTCTTCCATATGTCATCACTGGTAACACACACTAGCCGAAGACCTTGGTCTTAAGACCAAAGACAGTAAATATTGAAAAAAATACTTACTTTGAATAATATCTGTCTCCTGTGCGCTGTATCTAAAGAATACTTCACTTTGATCATCATATCAGACCAAACACGTCCAACCTGAACAAAGACATGTCAAAAAAATCCCACAGCGACCACTCTTGCGCTGACCGCATCTTGTGGCTTCACTCGAACTTCACCAGGTCATCTGTCCACCGAGTGGAAGGCCTGCCACTCAAAATTTTTTACTGCCGCATCGGCCATCTGTTCTAAGAGCTATGTGCCCTGCTCGAAGCCACTTAAGTTAAGTAAGATGTATTTATCTAAAATCTAAAATAGTTAAATCTTCAGTTCGTTAGAAGAAAAACGAAGTTGCAAATTGGAGATACGAGAACCATCTCCATAAAGCTGATCCCGAAAACCCTCCAGCCTCCTCTCCATTAATAAAATTTATATGAGAATAGCCCTGAAACTTTGGTGATTCTCCGAAAACAAAACAGACACTCACTCTTCAGAACTTTTTAGAGCGATCGTAAAACGAACCCTTACTTTATAATATTATAAATGTGAAAATGTGTTTGTTTGTTTGTTACCATTTCACACTTCAACGCCTTGACCAAATTTGATGAAATTTCCGTAAAGATAGCCTGTGTCACGTAAAAGGACATAGGCTACTTTTTATTCCGTGAAAATAGCTTTATTATATTATATCAGCTCATGTACGTCCCCACCAAGGTGCTCGAGCCTACCCTGAATCAGGGCGATTAGGCCTTAGTCGACCACGCGGGCCCAGTGCGGGTTACCGATTGCTAAAACGGTGAAGGAAAACATCGTGAGGAAACCTGCACACGCCTGCGAAGAAACTCGAAGGTTGTGTGTGAAGTCGAAAATAGCTTAGTCCGATGCAAAAATAAAAGTAGTCGCAGGCAAAAGCTAGTATACAAATATATTAAAAAGTGAAAACTAAGTAAATCTTGATGAAAATACAATAGTAATTTAAGATACTTTTCTAACCTACATTTTGCTTAAAAAATACGAACACACTATTTGACGTCGTTGTTGACACATTTAAAGTGATTTTGATAAATATATTGATATTTCTCATTAATTGAACATTTTATTATCGTTTCTCGATGAAATTATCAATCCAATTTAAATTCCACTTTGATGGATGTCGTGGAGCACACCAGTTTTTTCAGCGATGTCATATACTCGTAGAATATAGGGTAATTGTATTATTTGCTATGTTATAAATACATATGTTATTTAATTGCAGACAGCGAAGGAGTGGAAATCCTTGCCTATTCTAGTGTTACCAAATTCATACTGTAGGCCTTTGTCCAGCAGTGGACGTTTGTTGGGTGATATGATGATGATGACTATAGGAACGGACGTGTTCTTACATGACGAGAGCAATAGGAGATATCTCCGCCAGTGATAAACCTGGGGTCCGGCAGTGGACCAACCGTTGATGGTTGGTAGTTGTATATATACTTAGTGGCGAAGAAACTTTAATAGCGTGTTCTAGATGATAGCTGCCGCCACAATATAAACCAAGGACGTTCAAAGCGAGAGACAAAGGCATTATAAAAGTTTCCGTGAACCATCCTTGACTGAATCGTCTCTTTCCATCATGTGAAGTGCAGTCAAATGGTCTCAAATTTTAAATAAAAAACATTATATCATCAAACATTTTTACCGGGTGTCGTAATGGTTAGTCCATTCGCTTCACACCAGGAGGTCGCGGTTTCGAATCCCGGTGGGTTCAACTTCGTAAGACTCGGTTTGCTTGATGGTAGGCTTGAAGATAAGATAGCCAGATCGCATTGCGTTGAGAAATCTTGGTAAGCCCGCATCTGTCTTCGGCGTCATCGTCACTTACCATCAGGTGAGATAATGCCAAGGGTTTATAAATTAAGGATTAAAAAAAATCGTTGATTAAGAAAATAAAACATTTAATTGTTTTTCTCATGAAACTAAACCGATTTTGCCGCTTGCTAACGCTCAATAGTCATTCGCTTGAAAGTTAGTTTTTTATGATTACGAAAACATTAATGGAAAAAATGGCTATCTAATGGTTAGTTTTGAAAGCCAAGAAAAAAAGAAACTTGAAAAAAATACACATCCAACATATAACCACACCCTGGACACTTCATACAATATATATATATATATATATATATCTCAAGGGTGAGGGTGATGGTTAGGTTATGGATGGCCTCGTGGTTCACTCCTTAACTATTTCGGTTGTAGGTGTCGAAATAACAATGCAGCTATATCACAGAGGTCCTTCTTCAATAGTCTTGATCATTTGGTAATCGAAATTGTACAGGATGCCTTGGATAACAATGGATGCAAACGCGGTGATCACAGCGATGGCGTGACACGTCCATTTTTCTCACAGATCACCACTGCATGTCTTCTGCTCGACGCTCCGTCAAAAAGTGTCTGCTCCGAGACTGACATCCAGCTAATCTGGCTTCTCCACAGATCTAATAAATTCTCAACTCAGTGTGGCAGCACAAACAGCCTTCCGTTAATACATCATCTTTGCTACCACAAACGATCGTCTCACGAGTACAAGCGATCGTCACGCCACCACCGGTTTCACCCAGGTACTAATACCTGACGTTTGATCCAAACAAAGTGTAACTATGTAAACTTATCTCGAGCTGGTATTGGTCGCGTTTTCAATGACCCTCCGACACGGCCATCCTGCGAGTCACACGTCCTCGGGTGACTAACCTGAAAAAGAAAAGGGTAACCAGTAGATTCCATTTCGTTCGGCCAATCCTGACCTTCATTAGGAAGGTCCACAGCTCAAGGAATAAAAGCAACACTAATAATGTGAAGCTTTAATTCAAGACTACAATCATGGTAATGACATATTTTAACAGTCTCAAAAAAACCAAAATAATTTCACTCTCGTAAACTAAATAAACCTCAGCATTAGCATCGTAACTCAAACAATCTCAAATCAGTTTAGGTCTCCAAGGTAAATCACAGCTGCAAGGCTTGAAACCTTACAACCATTTACAACTTTTAGGGGCACATAGAACGGAACATAATCATCATCGCAAATCACAAGCGACGGAACACCAGAACTAAACATCACCACATCCGGGTGGCGGGACACCACAAAGAATCATCATCACTAACGCCAAGCGACGGAATACCAATCAGTCATCATCACCAGTCCAGGTGACGGAACACCATCACCACCAATCCAGGCAGTGGAACACCATCATCACCAATACAGGCAATGGAACACCATCATCACCAATACAGGCGACGGAATACCATCATCACCAATCCAGGCAATGGAACACCATCATCACCAATACTGGCGACGGAATACCATCATCACCTATACAGGCGACGGAATACCATCAACAGTTTTAGCCGGTAAACGGGATACTTCTTTTTTACAAAAACACGAATGTACCTGCTACACATCATGACAGAACGAGTCTGACAAAACAAGCAGCAGCCAATTCATGCAAACATATAGCGCCATTCAGCACTCTTCATTTACCGCTGAAACATGTCGGAATACTTCAGTACTACACACAAAAATAAACGATAAAGAAAAAAATTACAACTGTACACAATTGATTGAGTTACGATCTGTCAATACAATTAACATTGAAAGGTAGACGCCTCTGCACCAGATTCATCGTCAACATCCGGAGGCAAATAACCTTCGGACATACTACGTAAACGGTCATGGGCATACTTGTAACTTCGTCTCAAATTCAAAGCTTGTAATTTGTATCTGTCACCTTCTAAGACCTCTACGACCCTGAACGGCCCTCGGTATTTGGGATCTAACTTGGTTTGGTTACGCTCCTTATTTTGTATCACCACAACAGTCACCCATCTTGGCAACTCTGGGCCACCTCCATCCGGTGCCCAAACAAACAACAGTCACCCAACCTGGCGACTCTCAGACACCTCCATCCGGTGCCCGCCCAAACACACAGTCACCCTACCTGGCGACTCTTGGACCACCTCCCTCCGGTGTCCAACCACACTATCGCTTCCATGCGGCGATCTCAAACATCACCTCTTTCTGGTCATTGCCAACATCACCTCCCCGGTGATACGCCTGCGAGCCAAACGCACGCCACACACAGTTGTGGCCGCACAGCAACGAGAAAATCAACTCGGTGTTTTACGCCTACGTCTACGAATGGCTGAGGCTATTGTCATCCAGTTGCGAAAAATTGTTTACGTCTAAGGTTCAAAATACAAACTAGTGAACGTTAAAATCACGGTCAAGTACAAAAGTCCTTAATCTGCACTAGTAGATGGTCGAGGTTCAGTCTCTCCATCATCAATTCTGTCCAAGTCAATAATACTGTCACTATCGGGCATTTAACGTAGTCTGTCCTCAATAACTGACGGTATTTGATATCTAAAGTGGTAGGTAACGCTTCTCCATTTGTAACAACACAAAGTTAGGTAACTTGTGAAACTAAGCTTTTGTCTAGAAATCAGCCAGTGGCGCTGCCTGTAACGGATCCATATGTATAAATAAATATCTATAGGTAATACAGTAAGTCTTGATAGACTAAAAGGAATCTGTCTATTGGGAAAAACATAACTAGTTTTGTTCGGTCGGGTGAGGATTAACCTCGAGTCGAGTGAATAGACAGTTATTGAAACAAATTAGCTCAGGGATTATTTCCGAGAAGCCAGACTGCCGCCTGTCGGTCGTCATTCGAACCACGCGGTGCGCACGTTATAACAGATTGCCTTAGGTAATAAATGGCGCGAAAACCGAGGCTAAAGGGATAGAGGCGCCGCCCTGTCTGCGTCCGGACAGCGGCCGGCGCTCGCGCAGTTCGACCACGAGGTCGGTTGTATGTGTGCGGCGGCCCGCGCGCTGCCGAGGCTGCGTCTGTGTGAAAGCTTTTAAAACCACGGACACGCGGACGTAGCGGCATTCAGTCGTACAGACCATCAGAGGAGGAGGACGTATCCGAAGAACAGCTGCCGCACGCCCCGGGCAAGTGTCACGCCAAGTACTTATTAGTCGCGAATTACTTAGGAATCTCACTTTATATTGTGAGTTTAGAATAGAATTTAGTGTGGCCGAAATCCTAGTTATTTGCCTTCGAAAGTTCAGGCTCCTACCTGGGATCAAGCCATAGTTTAGTGCAGTTAGGAAGTGAGGTACAGTGGGCAATCGAGCTGGGATCTAGGAATTGAAACAAGATGCCAGGTCGGTTGCTAGCTGAAGGTATCGTCAAGTGACCAGGTTGGTAGTTCATGTTTTCAGGAAGGCTAGTTGATTTAATTCACGTGGATACGCAACCGTGACAACGAAGCGTGGGTTTATCAATGCAAGTGCCGAAAGCAAGCTGACAGGAGGGCTTGCCTGGCTAGCGACCCAAGTTTGGTTATGGCCGGAACATCCTGACTGTACCATCTTACGACCTACCGTCATGAGGACCACAGGTTGGACAAGCGTTAGCGCACTCATGTACGGAGCCACCGTATTTGGGACAGGCCTTACCTATCCAAATCCCATCCAAACACACTGTTTAGGAGGTGCAGCGAAGCGGCAGACCTGGTCTGTCGTGGCAGCGGCATTTCTTATTCAGGGCAGGTACACTTTAGCCGTAGGGAACTAGGACACAAGTTAGCTTTAGGTACTCACCACACCATGACACACTACACCTAATTGGTTCATCTCGAAGGCACGGTTGGTTTAGTACCCCGGGGGAAAGACGAATAAAGCCGCCACGAGTTGTAACTGTTTGTTGAAACATGGACATCAAAATAAAATTTAGTTCTCGTAAAACTTAGCTATCTCGCTAGGATAGGGAAAAACTAGGGCTGAGTTAGGGGGATTGCGATATGTAGGAAATCTAGTTAATAATCTATTACTAGGGAATAGCGAATTAGGTTTTGGAATATCGCTATTAGGAAGAAACAAGTCATATTAGAGAATAAGTAGTAGGTAGGTCTAAGCGATGCCACGTTTTACTTTATCGAACTGCCGTCACTGCAGGTGACACGTGGTATCACAAGCTTTAGGGTTCCGCGAGCACGTGGTCCACTCAGTTCATTAATTTCATTCGGGTTGGTACAGTGCTGTAGGAATTCTAGTAAATAAATCTATTACTAGGGAATAGCGAATTAGGTTTTAGAATAACGTTATTAAGAAGAAATGCGAGTCATATTATTGAATAAGTAGTAGGTAGGTCTAAGCTATGCCAACGTTTTATTTATTTACGAACTGCCTTCACTGCAAGTGCCACGCGGCATTATAAGTTTTAGGGTTCCGTGAACACGTGGTCCACTCAGTTCACTAATCTCATTCGAGATAGTACGGCGCTATGCTGTCGCGGGAAGGCCTATGTCATACTTGAGATGGCTGTTTACCAAGCTCCATGCAATATGGGCTAGATATGTAGTTCAGTGGTTCATAGATATGAACAACTCCTAATTTTACCAAATTTTAGCTAAATCTGTCCACACTTTTATGGGATAAATGTAATGGACTAACAAACAAACTATAGGAGTTCGAGCTTCGCCTATTCTGATACTAAAGTAATTTTAGATAGGTAGGTCCTATCTGTAGCTTATCACAAGCATGCCTTGGCAGAATTTCACCTGAATCGGACCAAGCGTCTAGGAAGGTATTGAGCAAACATACGAATAGGTTAGGCGTTCGCGCCTTACTAATAGTGATTATAGTAAGACCGATTATGATGAAGGTAGCCGACCCATCCTGATGGTAACCGTAG
Source organism: Coleophora flavipennella (assembly GCA_947284805.1). Taxonomy (NCBI): domain Eukaryota; kingdom Metazoa; phylum Arthropoda; class Insecta; order Lepidoptera; family Coleophoridae; genus Coleophora; species Coleophora flavipennella. Next base: position 7,042,621 of record OX369253.1, read on the forward strand.
CTAGGGTCAGTTGATATGCGCTAGATTTAGAAACTAAATCTATTCTACGGTTTTCGGATATTATGGGCAGTGTTCACGGTGTCCGGGTCCTGTCGGCTCCTATTGCGTCCTGAACTAGCGCCTCGACCAAACACTTGGCTTACACGCCTTCTCGCTTTGACCTAATTGTGATGCCGCGACTATGATTCGCGTGGGTCTCACAGTGGGTTGCGACTGTGTTGGTTCGTTGTTCTTCACGTTCAGCCAAACTATTAAACTGACATTACTTTCGCCCTTTATCAAGGGTTTGCTACGTCTAAAGACAGAGCTTTAACACTATGTATTATTTTGGAGCCGGCGGCACGATGGATATCGTGTCCATTTCGCTCTAGTTATATAGACCACAGGTCTTTATATCATTATATACAACTGTATGGCACAGTTCCAGGTCTAAGAACCATATTAGTAGATCAACTACTTATTTCACATTCCGTAGTGCTCTTCTCACAGGATGAGCGACATTCAAGTCGGAATATCTACTTTATTTTAGTACCTAGTGCTAATATGTATTCGCGATCAATCGCTGCTCGAAGGTATTAATCCTACCTGACGAATAGTGATGGACAAGCTATGGCTGTAAAGACTCAGCTATAGTTCACACTATACACGTATAATAAGGCGCCTCACAAGCGTTTTATATACACTAGCTTTGGGATTTGGGTGGAACACGGCATAGCACACTTTACATTGTCGTGTAGCTTAATTAAAATACACTTGAAGAGGGTGGACTCTGATCATGTACCTTAGTGGCCTGCCAGAGACAGTAGCTAGCGGGGCTCACGTAGTTATAATTATCTGTGTAGAGCTAAAATCGCTCGTTCAATTACTTTGAGTTAGATGTACATTGTTTTAATCACCAAAATAATGCAGTACTGACGTCAGTCAAGTATTACGTTATTCCGAGCACTGGGGGCTAGCTACCCTTCCCAATTTGGGGGGGCCCAAAATAGGGACCAATCACAGTAGGGAAATTAGGGTTCTGCGCGAAATACTTCAAAATTATAGGTTAGACTACATCGTTCGTCCAAACACAACGTGATAGATTAATCTCTTAAAAATAACTTGTCATTCGCCTTCAAAAAGACTCTGAGTTACTGCGATCACAATTTAGGGTTCTCTAGACGATCTGGCCAAACGTTTAATCGTATTTTAAAATGCAATAAAAATCAAGTTTAGTTTACATACTTTTTATAGGTAGATAGCGGTAGGTTGTATGTTGTATGTACGTATGCGTATTATAGGTAGGTTTAGTTAGTTATATTTATATATTTATATTTATATATTTTAAATAGGAGGGTTGGGGTGTTACAATTTGATAAGCCGTGACCAGGATAAGAAGAGGGTTCAAAATATTACATTTGGATAGTCAAAATCAGGGTTCGTGGGCGGAAACGGACGGTTACAGTGCTACCAAAGAACTTGGATGTCTGACATCTGATTTTCGCGTTCGTATACTGAATCTTGTAGGTAGTCGTTTTGTATAATAAAACTTTGTGTTCAGTTATTTGTGATAAACATAGATAAATAACTTTAGTTGGCTTCGGTTTATGCCACAATTTGATGTTCGTGAAATGGAATGAGGTGCGAATGACAATTATAACTGAATGATTAATCTATCAAACAAAGAGAAAATTGTTATTTTATCCTATGTAGTTTTATAGTTTATAGGTTAATTTAAACCCCAGCTATTGTCTTATATCCGGGGGGTTGAAGCTCGTATTTTGTACTTAGAACTAATATAGGGGTCGACGAGTGAGTGAGCGCTCCCGTTGAATTCTTTTATATGGCAGCGTATTTGAAGTAGGCATTGATAATATAGTTTCTTCTCAATACTCCGTTAGTAAAATTTCGGATGTAAATAATTAAATAAGTATTTGTTCGAAAGAAATATTTGGTAGGTACATTTTCTAGTTGGTGTATAAGATGGGTAGTTAACGACTTAGTTCAGAGAAAAAGGTCTCTCATAATAATTGATAAATAAGGTAGTTGAGCGTTACGAATAGCGTGTACTTGTGTAGGCAGACGGGGCTGTGAAGTTGCACTTATTTAATAGGTTAGGTAATCTAAGTAAATTTTAGGTAGGTTATATACTATTTTGTATCGAAATATAGTGATATTTAAGTTATTTACATTTCGTAAAAGAAGCAGTTGTTACATTGAATGCCTACTGTTGTTGGAATCGCAAAAGGTCTGTGAAGGACATGCGATTTGCTCTTGATATTGTCGTAGGAACTTCAAGCTAGTGCGCTATGGCACAATAATATATCCGTAGCCTTGCAATTCACAGTCGCAAGTTCGATCCTGTTAGAGGTAATTTGTTTTAAAGATAAATTTTAATTTTATTTTTGTTAGATTGTATATTAGGAGTCTGTAATTAGCCTCGTAACTTGGTGTCGCCAGTTCGAGTCCCGAGGGAGGCAAATTTAGAAAAAAAAAAAAAATATTATTTTAGTTCTTAATATATCTAGGTTGTAAATTAGAAATACCTAGTAGCTTCGCATACTAGGGTCGCAGGCTCGGTTCCTGTTGCGGTTGAAAAAAAAATATTTTTTTTTTAGGTTTTAATTTATTTACGTTATAGGAGTAGCTAGTAGCTTCGCATACTAGGGTCGCAGGCTCGGTTCCTGTTGCGGTTGAAAAAAATATTTTTTTTTAAGTTTTAATTTATTTACGTTATAGGAGTACCTAGTGGCTTCGCATACTAGGGTCGCAGGCTCGGTTCCTGTTGCGGTTGAAAAAAAATATTTTTTTTAGGTTTTAATTTATTTACGTTATAGGAGTACCTAGTAGCTTCGCATACTAGGGTCGCAGGCTCGGTTCCTGTTGCGGTTGAAAAAATTATTTTTTTTTAAGTTTTAATTTATTTACGTTATAGGAGTAGCTAGTAGCTTCGCATACTAGGGTCGCAGGTTCGGTTCCTGTTGTGGTTAAGAAAAAAAAAAATGGCTAAATTCCAAAGTAATCACTCAATCTGACAGAATAAAGGATGGTCTCTTTGCACTAGTGTTGGTATAAGTGTAGCATTCGAAAATGTTAATAGGTAGGAGGGAATCTCCTATCACTGGTTATTGATTGTTGATTGGAAATTTACATCACGTAAACTTTAGGCGATGCTAAATCCATTTTGCATGGGCAATCGAATTAAGTTAAATATTATGTTTTAGGTTCTCATAGTACATATTTGCGGAGTATTGAACGCTTTGGAGGTTCACTCTTTGGTTCAGGAGAAGATGAGGCGGTCCACTAGGAAGGCTAAGGGAAAGAAATCAGACCCTACACCAGTTCAGGGAGGGGTTCAGACAAGTGCTCCAAATTTAGCACAATTGGAGGCAGAACCGGAGGCAATGACAGTAAATTCTGGAGGGGGGACAGAACAGCAGGGGAATGTAATAGGGGAAAATGGCAGGACTGGAACAGGATTCGTGGATATGGCCCATTCCACATCGTTACCAGTATCACCTATAGTACAAAGGAGGCGTATGGACGCTACTGGATTTCTTTACCGTTCCATGCGGCGTACTTTTGGAGTGCTTTCAACTAAGATAAATAGTATAGAAGATAGGTTAAATGAACAGGGAAAATTAGCTCAGGTACCTATTAATGTAAGCCAGGACACTACGATGGGGCAAAACGACGAATCGGAGCTAGGGATTCCTCAAATCTTGCCCTCTTCGGAAATTGTTGGCGGGGAAGATAATCAGGGGTTAGAGGCGCCGGGGACTGCCACGATGGAGTCAGCCCCACAGTTGAGTGAAGGAAATGTATTGAGACCAGCTATCACTATGTGTAACGTACAAAATATGGAGAAGCCCAAGTTCTCTAATAAGGGCAATATCCATCCTGTAACTTTCATTGAGGATTTAAAGAGTTATCTCAAGAGGTTACCTAGGGAAGGTAAAGAAATCGATTTAATAGTCGAGTGTTTGATCGGAGAAGTTAGGGATTGGGCTAGGATTTACAAGAGTCGTTGGGCTACATTTGAGGATTTCAGGGAAGATTTTCTAAAAATCTATTGGGGAGAGACAGAACAAAGTATCCTTCGGCGTAATATCGTTCATAGCATATGGGATAAGCAGAAACATCCAACGATGTTAGGGCACTTCTTGCAGTTGACAGGACAAGCTCAAATGCTCACGTTTCAGATACCCGAAACTCAATTAGTGACGGACGTAATTAGGCATTACCCTAGGAATGTACAGAGTTTATGGTCTTTGTCCAAAATAACTACAATAATTGAGACGGCAGAGTTCTTGAGGGGTTTGGATGATATTAGTAAACAGGAAATTAAGCAGAATAGCAATGTTAGTCAGGTACCAGGGCAACAGAGTACAATAGATAAGCGTAAGCGTGATATACAACGCAATTATCAAAGCTGGAGGAAACCCGAACAATCCGGAAACAGTAATTTTAGGAAGGGACCCAATAATAATGTTAGCAAGGTTACTGCTGTTATTGATTGTACTAATGATAATCAGGGTGATTTAAATTAAATGAAGTTGACTGTCCCGTCCCCGGGTTAACTTCAGAAAAAGGGGATGTTCCGTTAAATTTAATGTTAAAAATGGGCTGGAGACCAGGTGACCTTTTGGGAATAAATGGAAGGGGGTTGAGGATACCCTTGAAAGGAGTAGGTCAAACTGATAGATCTGGATTGGGGTTTACAGGCTCGTTGTGGGAGAAGGAAGCCGAGGAGGGGGATTCCATAGCAAGGTGTCTTGTAGATAGGATAAAATTGAGGTCAGAGCTGTTTAGTGAAAGAAGCTTCGCAAGACCAATATCGAATGCAGTGTTCGACGAAACCGTCGAACCGCAGGATGAGGATGATAATTTTAGGTCGGAGATCGAGGTGCAGATTTATCAGTATGAGTTGCTAGGGTTGTTGGATACAGGTAGTGATGTTACGTGTATATCTGAAGAGTTTTGGAATGAAATTAGGAATAAAGTCGATAAAATACCTATACTACCTGTCAAACCTTTTCATATAAAAGGGGCAGTAGGGCAGAAAAGCGCGAAAATACAAAGTATGGTCCTTTTGCCAATGAAACTAGGAGATAGAGTGTTTGACACAAGCTTTTTGGTTATACCAGGCCTGTCGCGACCACTGATAATAGGATTTGATTGGATGACGAAACATGAAGTGATATTAGACTTGAGTAGTGAAACAAGGGGTGTACTTATTAAAAATGGGCAAGAAAAATTGGTTTTGGAATTTTCCATCAGCAGGTCGGAACAAAAGAAGAATAATTCAAATGAAATGAGAAATGGAAATAGGAGTTTTAACGTGAAAATAGGGGATATTAGGGACCATGAGGCCCTGATAAAATTGGAATCCATATTCAACAGACACTCGAAGCTTTTCACGGTGAAATTAGGAAGGGCCAACTGTTATGAGCATGAGATTAAGATGGGAAAACATCCTATTATCATGAAGCGATCATATCCGGTTCCGTATGCGTACAGGGCCAAATTGGATGAGAAGCTAAGCGAAATGGAAGGGTTAGGGATCATAAGTAGGTCAGCTACTCCGTATAGCAGCCCATTGACGTTCACGCTAAAAAAGGACGGTTCAATACGCGTTTTGTTAGATGCAAGGGAGATAAATAAGTACATGGTATCCGATTCGGAAAAGCCTCCAATGCAAGTAGATATCATAAATGCCTTCCATGGAGCTAAGTATATGACTATAATTGATCTTAATAACGCGTATTTTCAGATTTCACTTACGGAAGCTAGTAAAAAGTATACAGGGTTCACAGTGAATGGTAAGAGTTACGTTTATAATGTCCTACCTCAAGGGTTAAAAACGTCAGTAGGTAGTTTTAGTAGAGCAATGGATATAATACTAGGTACAGAGGTACGCGAGTTCTGCGTGAACTACTTGGACGATTTGGCTATAATTACCTGTGGGGATTTAAGTTTACACTTGGAACATATAGACAAGGTGTTGGAAAGGTTAGAAATTGCGGGTATGACATGTAATTTAGAAAAGTGTGAGTTCTTGTGTAAGGAAGTAAGGATGTTGGGGTTCATAATTTCAACTGAAGGGGTTATGACTGATCCAGAAAAGGTTAGGTCTATACAAGAGTTCCCGCGTCCGGGGAAGATCAAACAGTTAAGGGCCTTTTTGGGATTGTGTAATTTTTACAGGCGGTTCATACCAAACTATAATAATTATATCGTACCATTATGTAAATTATTAAAGAAAGGCGTGCCGTGGACGTGGGGTCAAGTGGAACAGGAGGCTTTTGAATTAATTAAGGGCGCCTTTATAGACACGATTAGGTTGAATTTTCCGGATTTCTTGAGACCATTCTATTTACAAACTGATAGTTCGGGGATAGGACTTGCTGGGGTGCTGTTCCAATTAAATGACGCTTTTGAACAGCGTATAATAAGTTTCTACAGTAGGTCATTGAGAGGGTCAGAGTTAAATTGGACAGTTACGGAAAAGGAGTTTTACGCTGTAATAAGCTGTATTAAGAAGTTCGAGACTTATCTTAGGGGTGCCGAAATTATCATACAAACGGACCATAAAGCTTTGCAATTCGTAAAAAAGTGGAAATTGTATAATGGACGAATAACTCGGTGGATCTTGTATTTAGAACAGTTTACGTACAGGGTAGAGCATATAAAAGGCAAGGAGAATGTGGTAGCTGACACTCTGTCGAGATATTTACCTACAGGGGAAAGGGTTCAGGAAGAAAAGATCATACAACCGGAAATATTATACACCGAAACGGGGAAAAATAAGGAGTTAGAACAAAAGTTGTCAAGGTTGGCCGAGCTTCAATGCCAAGACGAGGAAGTTAGAACAATTGATATGCAAATCAAGGCACAGCTATTTGAGTCGAGTAGGATAGGTAGAGTAGCGTCAATTTGCGTTGAAGAAAATGGCATAGTTTATGTCAGAAGAAACGATCTTAGTAAGGTCCCTTATTTACCTAAGAGCTTGAGGGATGAAGTAGTTATACAAACTCATGTAGAGATGGGGCACCAGGGGGCTTATAAGATAGTGAGGTACCTAAGAGAACGGTTCTATTGGATCGGCATGTCCAGAGATGTAAAGTCGTGGTTAAGGCTATGTCACATTTGTCAGATGTCAAAGAGTAACAATGCTAAGCAAGTAGGACCATGCCAAAGTGTGGTAACTCAGGCAATAGGGGAGTTAGTGATGGCTGACTTGTACGGCCCGCTGCCTAAGGGGAAATTCGGATCTGCATATATTCTGGTTGTACAGGATTCGTTTAGTAAATTTGTGAAGTTCTATGATTTAAAGAAGGCAACTTCTAAGGCTGTCGTGGGAAAAATAAGGCAGTTTGCACAAATCATATGGCCACAATCAATAATGACGGACAATGGGACTCAATTTAGTAGTGATGTATGGAAAAATGGTATGAGGCAACTGAGAATCAAAGCAATTTATACTACAGTGAGGAATCCTAGACCAAATATCACAGAAAGGGTAAATAGGGAATTGGGTAGGTTATTTCGTACCTTTTGCCATACTAACCACAGGGGTTGGGCAACTATGTTACCAAAATTGGAACAATTATATAACAATACTTATCATGAAAGCACGGGATTCACACCAAGCGAGATTCTTTACGGAAGTCCCACGCGAATGAGTTATGATTCAATATTAGGGTATCAGAGGTTGGGTAATGTTGAGGAGATACGAGGCCAGGTAAGGAAAAACCTAGAGAAGGCTAGCTCAATTCGACAGCGGGCATTTAATAAGAGGAATAAGACTATACAATTTCAAATAGGGGATTGGGTTAAATTAAAGAAATTGAATAAATCGGATGCTCAAAAGAAATTGACAAAGAAATTTGAATTACTTTATGAGGGTCCGTTTAGGGTAGCTTCAATACCGTTCCAAAATGTGTACACTTTGATGCACCCTAATACGGGTGAAATTAGGGGAAACTTCAATGCTGTTAATCTATCACGGTACTACAAGTAAATAGGACCGGGGATGGGACAGAAACTAGTTTGAGAGGTTGATTCCGAAATTCGAGTAATTAAAACGCGTTACAAGCATTAAGTTGATTTAAGATTTGTTAATTATTTCATTACCTAAATAGTGGGCAAGTAGGATAAGTAATTAGATAAAGATGTAATAGAACTAGGAAATAGTGTAGTAAGTTAAGGTTTCATAGTATGTGTTAATTAAGAATAATAAATATTATATGTAGAGTTCTAGCATTGCCTTTACATATGGGTATGTGTATGTGTGTGGGTGTGTACATAATATGAGTTTCGAACTTTGGCTGGTGTTAGAGTAATCAAGTTCGTCTGGGGTAAAGGTAAAATAAATCCTAGGATAGGAATTGACTAGCAAAAGAGGAGTATTGTTAGAATAAATGTGTATAAGGAATGATATTTTATTTTCCCCGCTATACGGTAAATTACGGTAATAAAATTGGGTTTACTACAGAAGGTACAGCTTGAATATAGTGGTAGAGTTCTATTATATTCTTGCTAGGTAACGGTAAATTACGGTAATAAAATTGGGTTTACTACAGAAGGTACAGCTTGAATATAGTGGTAGAGTTCTATTATATTCTTGCTAGGTAACGGTAAATTACGGTAATAAAATTGGGTTTACTACAGAAGGTACAGCTTGAATATGGTGGTAGAGTTCTATTATATTCTTGCTAGGTAACGGTAAATTACGGTAATAAAATTGGGTTTACTACAGAAGGTACAGCTTGAATATAGTGGTAGAGTTCTATTATATTCTTGCTAGGTAAAAGGTAAAAGGGTAAATGTTTTCAGGTACAGGAGGTATATTAAACTTGTAAAACGAAAGGTTATAGTTTCAGTCTATTTGTAAGGAAGATCATGCATTTCTATTGGTTGGATTGCGGACTGACTGAGGGGAAGGTGGAGGTCAGTAATACACAGCACAGAGTCGTAGTTAACTCTGATTGAAAAAGGGAAATGCGTGATATTCTTGTTCAAATAATTTACTTAGGGCAGCCTTGTTGTTATAATACATACTGGCGTTTAGTAATGAAAGATAGTTTCGGAACGTGACTTAGCTGCGATATGAAAATGTCACAGTCATAGATGTGTCCATGTTTGGGGTTTATTGGAGAATTGTGTTTAAATACTTGAAAATAGGTCTACATATTCTCTTGTGTTGACTACAATAAATATCCTGGCTGAAGATAAGGATTTGTTGACCTTTCCAGGATTGGAATGTTACAAAAGGAAATTTGAGAGTGATGTGAAAAGAGGGGTTTTGTGTGAGTTGCTTTGATATTTTGGGAATAAAATTAAGGGGAGCGTGATCTTGAAGGAGAGTCAACAAATACTGGATATCTGAGTCAGCTGTTGGCACACGCTGTCCTTCTTCATGTATACAAAAATAGTTTGAACCAACAATTTGTTCTTTTGAGTCTTACGTTACGTTGGTTTGGGCTAATTACTCTACCAGAAGCTAAGAACTGGACTTATACACTATACATACTCCAAGGTAAGATTCTATTGTCACTTGGGGGAAGCTCTATTCGGAGAACTTGACTGGTTGTCGCGGGAACCGCTTCAGTTATATCACAGACAGTTTGGAGAGGTAAACTAGATTGACAATTTACTAATGCGCGTATGCCAGTAGAGTTTCCTGGTGCGTGGGGAATTGGAAGCTAGTGGTCCACTCAATGTATACGCCTATGCGCGAACGTAGCAGTGGCTTCGACTCACACCCGAAATGCCCGTTCGAACTCCTCTGTGATGGCAGGAGCTGGTCCTGTGCTAATCTGGTTTTGTTTATGGTTGAGTGTATCAATCAAGGGACAATAAATGACATGCCTGGTTTAAATACACACCACACTTAGGGGAGAATGTGCCAACAGGAAATTTTAATAGTTATTAGCTATTTTGAAAATTTCAAAAAGACAATTCTCTGAATTCTATTTTTAAAAATTTTCAGGGGGTTGGATTGTAACGGATCCATATGTATAAATAAATATCTATAGGTAATACAGTAAGTCTTGATAGACTAAAAGGAATCTGTCTATTGGGAAAAACATAACTAGTTTTGTTCGGTCGGGTGAGGATTAACCTCGAGTCGAGTGAATAGACAGTTATTGAAACAAATTAGCTCAGGGATTATTTCCGAGAAGCCAGACTGCCGCCTGTCGGTCGTCATTCGAACCACGCGGTGCGCACGTTATAACAGATTGCCTTAGGTAATAAATGGCGCGAAAACCGAGGCTAAAGGGATAGAGGCGCCGCCCTGTCTGCGTCCGGACAGCGGCCGGCGCTCGCGCAGTTCGACCACGAGGTCGGTTGTATGTGTGCGGCGGCCCGCGCGCTGCCGAGGCTGCGTCTGTGTGAAAGCTTTTAAAACCACGGACACGCGGACGTAGCGGCATTCAGTCGTACAGACCATCAGAGGAGGAGGACGTATCCGAAGAACAGCTGCCGCACGCCCCGGGCAAGTGTCACGCCAAGTACTTATTAGTCGCGAATTACTTAGGAATCTCACTTTATATTGTGAGTTTAGAATAGAATTTAGTGTGGCCGAAATCCTAGTTATTTGCCTTCGAAAGTTCAGGCTCCTACCTGGGATCAAGCCATAGTTTAGTGCAGTTAGGAAGTGAGGTACAGTGGGCAATCGAGCTGGGATCTAGGAATTGAAACAAGATGCCAGGTCGGTTGCTAGCTGAAGGTATCGTCAAGTGACCAGGTTGGTAGTTCATGTTTTCAGGAAGGCTAGTTGATTTAATTCACGTGGATACGCAACCGTGACAACGAAGCGTGGGTTTATCAATGCAAGTGCCGAAAGCAAGCTGACAGGAGGGCTTGCCTGGCTAGCGACCCAAGTTTGGTTATGGCCGGAACATCCTGACTGTACCATCTTACGACCTACCGTCATGAGGACCACAGGTTGGACAAGCGTTAGCGCACTCATGTACGGAGCCACCGTATTTGGGACAGGCCTTACCTATCCAAATCCCATCCAAACACACTGTTTAGGAGGTGCAGCGAAGCGGCAGACCTGGTCTGTCGTGGCAGCGGCATTTCTTATTCAGGGCAGGTACACTTTAGCCGTAGGGAACTAGGACACAAGTTAGCTTTAGGTACTCACCACACCATGACACACTACACCTAATTGGTTCATCTCGAAGGCACGGTTGGTTTAGTACCCCGGGGGAAAGACGAATAAAGCCGCCACGAGTTGTAACTGTTTGTTGAAACATGGACATCAAAATAAAATTTAGTTCTCGTAAAACTTAGCTATCTCGCTAGGATAGGGAAAAACTAGGGCTGAGTTAGGGGGATTGCGATATGTAGGAAATCTAGTTAATAATCTATTACTAGGGAATAGCGAATTAGGTTTTGGAATATCGCTATTAGGAAGAAACAAGTCATATTAGAGAATAAGTAGTAGGTAGGTCTAAGCGATGCCACGTTTTACTTTATCGAACTGCCGTCACTGCAGGTGACACGTGGTATCACAAGCTTTAGGGTTCCGCGAGCACGTGGTCCACTCAGTTCATTAATTTCATTCGGGTTGGTACAGTGCTGTAGGAATTCTAGTAAATAAATCTATTACTAGGGAATAGCGAATTAGGTTTTAGAATAACGTTATTAAGAAGAAATGCGAGTCATATTATTGAATAAGTAGTAGGTAGGTCTAAGCTATGCCAACGTTTTATTTATTTACGAACTGCCTTCACTGCAAGTGCCACGCGGCATTATAAGTTTTAGGGTTCCGTGAACACGTGGTCCACTCAGTTCACTAATCTCATTCGAGATAGTACGGCGCTATGCTGTCGCGGGAAGGCCTATGTCATACTTGAGATGGCTGTTTACCAAGCTCCATGCAATATGGGCTAGATATGTAGTTCAGTGGTTCATAGATATGAACAACTCCTAATTTTACCAAATTTTAGCTAAATCTGTCCACACTTTTATGGGATAAATGTAATGGACTAACAAACAAACTATAGGAGTTCGAGCTTCGCCTATTCTGATACTAAAGTAATTTTAGATAGGTAGGTCCTATCTGTAGCTTATCACAAGCATGCCTTGGCAGAATTTCACCTGAATCGGACCAAGCGTCTAGGAAGGTATTGAGCAAACATACGAATAGGTTAGGCGTTCGCGCCTTACTAATAGTGATTATAGTAAGACCGATTATGATGAAGGTAGCCGACCCATCCTGATGGTAACCGTAGCTAGGGTCAGTTGATATGCGCTAGATTTAGAAACTAAATCTATTCTACGGTTTTCGGATATTATGGGCAGTGTTCACGGTGTCCGGGTCCTGTCGGCTCCTATTGCGTCCTGAACTAGCGCCTCGACCAAACACTTGGCTTACACGCCTTCTCGCTTTGACCTAATTGTGATGCCGCGACTATGATTCGCGTGGGTCTCACAGTGGGTTGCGACTGTGTTGGTTCGTTGTTCTTCACGTTCAGCCAAACTATTAAACTGACATTACTTTCGCCCTTTATCAAGGGTTTGCTACGTCTAAAGACAGAGCTTTAACACTATGTATTATTTTGGAGCCGGCGGCACGATGGATATCGTGTCCATTTCGCTCTAGTTATATAGACCACAGGTCTTTATATCATTATATACAACTGTATGGCACAGTTCCAGGTCTAAGAACCATATTAGTAGATCAACTACTTATTTCACATTCCGTAGTGCTCTTCTCACAGGATGAGCGACATTCAAGTCGGAATATCTACTTTATTTTAGTACCTAGTGCTAATATGTATTCGCGATCAATCGCTGCTCGAAGGTATTAATCCTACCTGACGAATAGTGATGGACAAGCTATGGCTGTAAAGACTCAGCTATAGTTCACACTATACACGTATAATAAGGCGCCTCACAAGCGTTTTATATACACTAGCTTTGGGATTTGGGTGGAACACGGCATAGCACACTTTACATTGTCGTGTAGCTTAATTAAAATACACTTGAAGAGGGTGGACTCTGATCATGTACCTTAGTGGCCTGCCAGAGACAGTAGCTAGCGGGGCTCACGTAGTTATAATTATCTGTGTAGAGCTAAAATCGCTCGTTCAATTACTTTGAGTTAGATGTACATTGTTTTAATCACCAAAATAATGCAGTACTGACGTCAGTCAAGTATTACGTTATTCCGAGCACTGGGGGCTAGCTACCCTTCCCAATTTGGGGGGGCCCAAAATAGGGACCAATCACAGTAGGGAAATTAGGGTTCTGCGCGAAATACTTCAAAATTATAGGTTAGACTACATCGTTCGTCCAAACACAACGTGATAGATTAATCTCTTAAAAATAACTTGTCATTCGCCTTCAAAAAGACTCTGAGTTACTGCGATCACAATTTAGGGTTCTCTAGACGATCTGGCCAAACGTTTAATCGTATTTTAAAATGCAATAAAAATCAAGTTTAGTTTACATACTTTTTATAGGTAGATAGCGGTAGGTTGTATGTTGTATGTACGTATGCGTATTATAGGTAGGTTTAGTTAGTTATATTTATATATTTATATTTATATATTTTAAATAGGAGGGTTGGGGTGTTACATGCCTCAGAGCAATACACCACCCCATCTCTTCCCAAGGGTTTCACAAGAAGTGACTAAGGGACTAAAAATTTGAGGACAAGCAACATCGTCCTTCACGCTCATACTGTACCGCCAAACAGCCCGCCAAGCGTAGCGTTTTTTTTTGTTTTTTTTTTTTTTTACAATTGGTGAAACCGCTCCAACATGGGGGAGGCCCATGTCTATTATCACATCAGCAGCAAGCTGATTAACAACTCCTGTAATAGGATGCGTTACTCTTCGTATTATCACTAGTATGTTGTCGTGCTTCACTTAGATAAAATTACAGCCTGTGTGTGTAATCGACAAACATGACATTTAGAGGTTAGGCTACTTTACTCGTACCTAGAAGCAACTCCAGGAGGCTGTACTTCGTAACTCGGTTAACCCAACAGTTTGGTTGCTGCCAAATGATCATCATGGAAGGACTTGTAACATTGAAATCTCATTACTATACTCGAAGGAAGTGAGCATATTTTAAAGGACACTTAACTAAGAGTACCAACGTTTAAACGTGCTAAGATTCACCTGACCGTTGCCACGCGCCTAAAGCGTTTATGAACGTAAGTTCAAATACAAGGGGGCATTACGTAGATCGAATGACACGTGGACGTATTTGAACAGAGGTTACAAAATCAGTCATTTCGATTTAATAGGTAAAGAATGCACCTGATGTAACCACTAGCTATGCCTGACGTGGTTAAATAGTGACCACCTATGAAGTCAATCGATGTTCCAAGCTATCAGAGGAAGCAATTTCCGTTCAGGCATGTTGTTATCATTTTTTTTTTCACGGTTATCAACACTTGCGTTCTATGCTATCCTTTTTCTTTACCAGCATGATAAGGCCGTCAAAAAGGGAAAGCTTCGGGGCTTATGACATTCGCAGCCTCCAGCCCATGAATCCTGTATCATCATCACATCAGCCGTAAGACGTTCATCACTGCACTCCGCATACTACCCTGTTATTATTCTTTTTTTTTTTACAATTGGTAAACAAAATATTTTATTGGGGTCCCCGAAACTCATACCTACATAGGGTCTATATGATAGCGGGGCATTAAGGATGCCCTCGACAAATTCATCACGAAAGCTATTAAAAATAGGCAACAACTTTGGCCTATGATCAATGAGAATATCAGTCCCAATACTACGAAAGCTAATAAAGGTTTTTTTTTTTTTACTCCATGTAAAAATGTCAGTCTCAATATTATAAAAGCTTAAAGGGATTTCAATACTTTCTATCCTGGTTTAGGTTTGTATAACCAAAACTCTAGTTTTTAAATCTACCGTTGAATCACGACGCTGTGCCACAAGGAGCTATCCGAAAGCACGTGAAAGAGCACTTTGAAGGACTACAAGGCATCATTTTGGCTGCTAATGCAATCACTACTAGAAGGGTAAGGGACTAACTACTCTATTCGCATCCTTACCGACAGTCAAGCTGTTTTGTTATTGACAGACTCGTTTAAGAATACCGTCAATCCTAGATTTAAAATATCTGAACCGATCATAATATTGTTGGCACGTATTGTTGTACGTAGGTTGGAACGTAGGTACTCGTTTGGCATAACAAAAAAATAAAAATTCTGAATGATTCCCGTCAATACTACCCTCACTCAATATTTGTTCTGTACAGTAAACGTGAGCGTTGCCTATAAAAGTCAATCGTGCGTTAGTACTGAACACACTCCCGAAAGTCTATACACGAAATTTTCTTTAACGAGAGAATACTCAGTACCACCACAGATTAGGTAATAGTACTGCGTACGTACTACTACCACTATCAAAACAAAAGGGGTACGACTCACCAGATTTTCGTAGCTCCACGTATACCACGAACTTCGCAGACACCACTCGAGTGCATCTCTGCCGCTGCTAGCGCAGCCCACGCTGTCACCTCATTCCAATGGTCGTTCCGTAAGGGAGATGTCGACAAACGAGCACCGTGAACGTGGATTAGCTTCAGGTATATTCTGGTTGAATTCTGGCAGTGTGATTGCAGCAAATGTAGTCGATGGTGCTTGCATAACCTCAATCAATCGCAGCATGTAGTTCTGTAGCACGAAGAATTGTTGCCAGTGGGTTTTTATTTCGCTGCTCCATTATCATTTTTCACATTTTCCCGTCGTTGTGCACTTGTTGCGAGCGCTGGGAACAATCCAACTTCTGATCTCAAGGGTGAGGGTGATGGTTAGGTTATGGATGGCCTCGTGGTTCACTCCTTAACTATTTCGGTTGTAGGTGTCGAAATAACAATGCAGCTATATCACAGAGGTCCTTCTTCAATAGTCTTGATCATTTGGTAATCGAAATTGTACAGGATGCCTTGGATAACAATGGATGCAAACGCGGTGATCACAGCGATGGCGTGACACGTCCATTTTTCTCACAGATCACCACTGCATGTCTTCTGCTCGACGCTCCGTCAAAAAGTGTCTGCTCCGAGACTGACATCCAGCTAATCTGGCTTCTCCACAGATCTAATAAATTCTCAACTCAGTGTGGCAGCACAAACAGCCTTCCGTTAATACATCATCTTTGCTACCACAAACGATCGTCTCACGAGTACAAGCGATCGTCACGCCACCACCGGTTTCACCCAGGTACTAATACCTGACGTTTGATCCAAACAAAGTGTAACTATGTAAACTTATCTCGAGCTGGTATTGGTCGCGTTTTCAATGACCCTCCGACATATATATATATATATATATATGATATAACTCCTTCTCATTTTAGTACAGTTAGATTAAAACAAAACAGACACGATCGTACTCGCTCCAGAAGCTTTGGAGCGAAAAAAGCGAGCTGTAAAATGAACAAAAGAATTAAAATGCTTCTCGAGCTCTGTAGAAGCTTAACACTACGCTCCGTGCAAATAACCAAGCTAAATTACAAAGGTGAATTGGAGTTTCTGTCTCTCATTGGGTAGTTGAAATAAATCAGCATCTTTGTTAGTTCTTAGTTAGATAGCAGTGCTAGTATCTCAGTAATATAGTTAACTTTACCTCATATCAATGCTCTTCTTGAAAAATGACATTATACAAATTCAAACTTTATCATCAGATATTTTTAATGCTTTTTAGGGTTCCGTTTGTAAAATTAGGAACCCTTACAGTGTTGCCATTCCCGTCTGTCTGTAATTAACCGACTTCAAAAAAAGGAGGAGGTTTCTCAATTTGATCGTATATTTTTTTTATGTGTGTTCGCGGATAACTTTGTCATTTATGAACCGATTGTGGTGATTCTTTTTTTGTTGAAAAGGAGATATCCTAAGAGAGGTACCTTAATAAGGAAACTAAGATCTGATGATGAAATCCCAGAGAAATCGACGGTAACCTTAGTTTCAATTCGGTTTGTTTCAAGTCGGTTTTTTTTCGTTTAAAATTAGTTACTAATTATTACCGAAACTTCGGAGAGTTCATTTTATTTAAAAGATATTTACTTTATATCTTGATTATTACCGGAAATAATTTAAAGTATAAATTAAAATATATTTTTTTAATAGAATTTATTGGCTTTATTTAAGTATTTACTCAATAACTATAATTACTTATCGGGGATTCTTGTCAATATTAATCTGTCAGCTGTTTAATTAATTTATTCTACATTTTCATTCAAAGTGCATTTAATGCAACCTGCTTCATACAAATATTTATAGATTTACTGAACTACTGGCTTACTGGCTCAATTCTTAATGCTTGACTGGCTTCGAAGCCACCAAAGCATTCATTTCTTAAATTATCATCACCATATCAGCCGAAAAACGTCCATTGCTGTACAAAGGCCTCCCCTAAGGATTTCCACGATGACCGGTCTGATAACCTAACCAATTTTATTAAAAATTAAGAACCTGACTGCATAAAACATGACTCCTCTTTTTTGGTATGTCGGTTAAAAAGTTATCCTATGTCACTCAAGGGATCAAGACAAATCTAAACACACCTCGTACTCCAAAATCCACCAAGCCGTTTAGGCTACAGGCTCAGCCAAAGAAACACACATACATACACACACCCGAAAAACATTACCTTCGTTTTTGAGCAGTCATATAAAAAAAAAGATAGGTGTATTGTATCGCAAGATCACTCGTTAGCGATAAGACCGCCTATATGTACAACTTCCTCAATCATTATACCATTGCTCCTCTAAAAAGCTTATTTTATTCACTGATAATTATTTTGAACAAAAAAAACCGACTTCAAACAGGAAACTTAGATTCCCCTTGATTTCTCTGGGATGACATCATCAAATCCTGGTTTCCTTATCATGTTACAACCCTAAGGATATCTCCTTTCCAACAAAAAAAGAATCATCAAAATCGATTCATAAACGACGAAGTTATCCGCGAACACTAATAAAAAAATAAAAAAATATGTACGGTCGAATTGAGAAACCTCGTCCTTTCTTTGAAGTCGGTTAAAAACAGTAAATAAAAAGCACTTTTAATCACTATTTTAGTGTTTGAATTTAGAACACTCCAATATAATATTCGACTTCGCATCTCAGCTATACAAACTCCTTGCGCAAAAAAATATTCGATGCAAACTCCTAATCAAAAGAATATTTGACATACAAATTCCTTGTGCAAATAATTCCTCGAGATTTTGTTGTTCGACATTTTCGAAAAGGAGTTTAGCATTAGAATAAAACTGTTTTGTGTTCTTTGCTGTCATTTCATTAGAATCCTTCACTTGCTCGTGATTCATCTATGGCCCTCGCTTTAAATCCGTCTTCATTCACTAGTTGCATTATATACTATTTTTTTCTCTTATGTTGTGCAATAAAGTGTTTTCAATCAATCAAGATCGATCCGCACCTCCTACTAATAAAATAATTAGAAATGGCGTGTTATAATCATAAAATAACGTCTTTATGTGGTACCAAATGAAAAACAGCAAAACAATTTCATTTGTCAAAAAACATGTGTCGCAGATAAGTATTTTTTTTTTCTCTTATGTTGTGCAATAAAGTGTTTTCAATCAATCAATATCGATCCGCACCTTCTATTTATAGAATAATTAGAAATGGCGTGTTAAAATCATAAAATAACGTTCATAAGTGGTACCAAATGAAAAACAGCAAAATAGTTTCATTTATCGAAATAATATGTGTCGCAGATAAGTATATGAGGCTAAATCCGGCAGGCAGCTATTACCGGCCATAATACCATACTTGTTGGTTTTGGCAGCTTTCCACACCGGGGGCTATTTCGCGGAGGCTTTGCGTTCAGCGGATACTATTGAAACTGCTCAGCGGGCGTGGAGAAATTTATTCCGGGTTTTACATTATTTAGGGTACCGTCTTTCAGACAGAAACCCTTAAAAGATCATCTAGGCTGTTATTTTTTCCAGAAAAGGTGGGTGAGTTGGGACGGTATGTTATAAACTGAACAGTTTATCGTTTACTAGGTATGCCTTAGACTTCGTTCGCATGGAGGTTTTTATTTTTCCAACAGGAACTCTTGAATTTTCAAGGATAAAAAGTAACCTGTGCTATAGAAAGCCGCCATACAAAATGTCATCAAAATCGGCCTGGTAGTTTTTGCGTGATGTGCGAACATATAGACAGACAGACAGAGAAAAATTTCAAAATTGGTATTGGCCTCTATATCGTTAGTAATATGTAAATATGTACTCCAAATTAAATCTCTGTCGCTCTGCTAACAATAAAATAAGAACTAACATAGATAATAAGCCAATATTGTTACTAATACACTAATATACTATGGATATTATTTTTCCGAAATAAAGCTTATTTATTATTATTATTATTAATATCCACCACAGTTATTATTTTCCAAAAAATATTTCATGTACAGACGTGGCCTCGTTACCAGAGATATGCTATCTCGTTACAGTTTTATTAGGTACGTATATATGATAGTCTGTGGCGTGACGGCTAGGGCCGTATACATCACATCGACAAAGTGTAAAATCCTGAAAAAAAAAACTCTTTAAGGCGACTCTCGTACACATTAAGCAGTTTTTTGTCTATCACATGTTGCGTGGTGTCGTTTAAAAGATCATTCATAAATATTGCGAGTGTGTACAAAACATTTTACAATTCAGCAATCCGTTCACGTAAATTGAGCGTTGGTGGCGTGACGCCTAGGGCCGCTACCTCCTGTCCGGGAGGTCGTGGTTTGAATCCTGCCACGTACCAATGTGATTTAGAATTTTTATTTCATACGTACGTTTATTCGTCGCTCTTATTAGGAAAACATCGTGAGGAAACCTGAACACGCCTGCGAAGAAAATTCAAGGTGAAGTCGACTAAGGCTCGATCGCCTTAATTCAGAGTAGGCTGGAGCCCTTCAATGGGGACGAATATGACCTGATATAATGATCTGTTCACGAAATATTAAGCTTTAGAGTGCAAATTTTTGTAAGAGTCAGGTGTCTTCCCCCACCTGCCAGCCAAACCACTATTTCAGAAAATAAAAAAGAGGGAAATATTATGTCTTTACCTAACTCTTCCCGCGACCGTTGCCCAATCTGGGCAAATAGCGAACATCGCTCAACTGCCCAACAGCCCAATCTGGGCAAATGTCACGTACTTTAACGCGCTCGCGTTTAAGGTTGAATAAAGTTGTCAAAAAAGGTTATCTTTGTCGCTGGTTTAGCCCGTATGTAGTTTATGCCCTAGCTAACATGTCTCAATATGTCTTTTATCCATAGCCAGTAAAATAATTGTCATAATAAAAGTATAAAAAATGACAGACGGTTGTGTTTACTTTTCGCGAATATAGCAAAAATGTGCGTCGCTTTTGATGAAATTAGCACGAAATTCTAAGTAAATTGCATTTGTTTAGGTGTTACAGTGTTACTGCGTTACTGTGAAGTGATTTTAACACAATTTCCTGTTAAAAAAAACTCTTGTGAAAAAGTGCTGTGTTTTATCAACAAATTAGGGTTCCGTGACCAGTTTGTATCAATTCTGAGGGATTATAAGATGGAATGGTAAGTAAATTGCATGTATTTCTATTCTAAGGTATTACTACTTTATTGTGTAGTGATTTTATCACCGTATCTTGCTCGAAAAAACTCTTAGAAAAATTATAAAACCATTGTTTTTAGCGGCAAGAAAAACAAATGAAAATCACAAAGTAGCAATTTTTTTTTTTTAATTATTTTTGCACTAGGCTATCTCTTTTTTGTTTTGTATCCTGTAAATAAATTATCGAGCCATTAAAAAAACATAATTTTGAACTGTATTTATGTAGAATATAAATAGAAATAGTAAAAAAAAAACAAAAAAAAACTTTCAAATTAATCGTGTTCTATTTAATTTTTTGTAATAGGAGAAATCTAAAAAAAATATAATCAAAAAGGACATTTAATCAGCTTACTATATCAGTAACTATATTTAATAGGTTTTATACAAAAATACTGAGAAAACTGAGAAAACGTCGGAAATCCGCAGCGCGGCCGACCCCCGCTAGTCTAGACCGGATGAACTTATCGTATAGCAATATTTTTTATTTTTTTTTGCACTAGGCTATCTCCTTTTTTGTTTTTTATCATGTAGATAGATTACCTAGCCATTAGAAAAAAAAATTAAACTGTATATATGTAGAATATAAAAAGAAATAGTAAAACAAAACAAAAAAAAAACAAAACTTTCAAATTAAACGATTCTATTGAATTTTTTTGTGATAGAAGAAATCTAAAAAAAAATATAATCAAAAAGTAAATTTAATCAGCTTACTAGATCAGTAATTAGTTTTTATAGGTTTTATACAAAAATACTGAGAAAACCTCGGAAATCCGCAGCGTGGCCGACCCCCGCTAGTCTAGAGCGGAAGTACCTATCGTACGGGCGCCGACGGTACCTTTGAACTGATCGTGGGCTTAGGCCAATCGTGCCTCTCTATCGCTTGTTCCGCACTCTCACTTGCACGCGGAACGTGGCACTTTTTCATGCACGCAGCCGGCGTTCATCGATTTATAAGACGTTATCACGCCAAAACGCATCACGCGTCGCTCCGATATACGTGTAATAATTTTATTTTCTGCCTGTTATGTAATTTTTTTTGTACACAATAGACTGTTAAATAAATAAATAAATAAAATTATTATTGCTCAAGTTTTGGAGGTGGAAATAGGAGACTACGAAATTCTGTTTCGGTTTATTTTAGTGCCTATTATCGGTCTGCATTGTAGTTCTCCCTTTCTTGCTGTATACAGAGAGGTTTGAGGGAGGGAGACAGCAACTTTTTATTTCAAATACCTATTTCTTAGAGCGTGTTTCCTCTTAAGAACAAAAGTAAGGATTGACTATGCCGCTGCTACGACACGTAGCGAGATATAGCTCCATTTGCTACGTCGTAGGATGTAGTTGTCATGACGTATCTTTAAGTTGTTTTTTGTAATTACCCGGCTGAGGCGTTAATGGAGGGTTATTAGTTTACCAGTGGTGATCTTAGCATGATTCTTAAATACAAAAGATATATGCCCTGTAACGCGCACCAAGGAGTTTTTATTGGATAGAATACTTCAAAAGTGGTCCCACATAAATTTTATCAAAATCGTTTTACTAATTTTTTTTTCTTTATCAAAAACATCAAAATGTAGCAAAATTGTAGTTGTTGCTATTGAAACTAAGTTTTAACGCAGTTTTTTTTAAATTTTTAATGCATTCTTAAAGTTATTTTCATGCAGGAAACATTAATAATCTTGGTAAGCCCAATTCCATCTTCGGCATCATCGTCACTTACCATCAGGTGAGATGATGCCAAGGGTTTACCAATTGAGATTAAAAAAAAAGATATTAACATTTGACGGAAAGATTAAGTTAAGATGCTGGTTGGTTGCTGGCCAGGTGGGCTTAGAAAATGCCTAAACACCAACCAAACCCATTCTTTACAAAGTTAAACTATGCCAGAAATCGATCCTGCTACCTCCAAAGTTGAAGCGAATAGACTAATACGCCACGAAGGTGGTTTAAATTGTACAGTCATGTGAGAAAACAAACACTGTTTTAATAATTGGGTTCCGTTGTGTTAAGTAGCTCACCAGTGCGACTTGCGTGGTTGGGTCGATCACGTAGGTTAACTGACGTGAAGCACGGTCGTCACGTGGATAGGTTTACGGTTTAAAACAGACGGATGGCAAAGGTTTAATAATAGGGTTCTGTTGGCTTCCTATACTTATGGAATCCTAAAACAACTACGATTTTGTGTATGAGGCGCCGCTTTGTGTATAATTTACTGAGTAAATAAATGTACTTGAGCGTGCGAAGTGAGCGCTATTAGGTTCGGTCAGATTTTCTAAATAAAAAAATATAATTGAGCATGCAAAGCGAGCGATATTAGGTTCGGTCGAAGCCTCCCTCGCCTCCTCCCCCCCTCCGCTGGACAGCACAGTGCTTCGAAAAGAAGAAATCATAGTTTAAAAAATGCGAGCCATTGCGGGACGCCTGGCAGATGTGAAACATCGAAGTTATATAGTACGAGCACGAAAGCAACTTCGACCACGTGCGGCTATAGATAAGTCAAAGCGTCGCCACGGCATGCGTCGCCATGCCTACAATCGGTTTCGCACCAAAAAGCGAGGAAAAATCCGCCGTTTCGCAAGGCAGCACGCTGTTTTGCAAACCGTCGGATTCTACATTATGGCTGCGACAAATATAACTAATTACTCTACATTGTACGTACCTGAGAGGCGTTAAGTAAAACTTGGTAAGTACCTGCAAAGTCCTTATAATACTTGTTCGCTAAGTAAGTAAGTTAAGGTAGGTATAAGTAATAAAACTTATAATGGACTTACTTGACCTAGACTTAGTTGTGCTTGAACTTTCGTCAATGTCGAGTGCACGCCAAAAATTTTAAAAGACGTCTAGACGACTAATTAACAGATTGAGCAGCAAAACAAAGTCAATATTATTATGCTTTTACCTGTTATTTCAAATTTATGTTAACTTATTTTTAATTTACGTTATGTTATTTCTGTTGTTGTTTAAAAAGCGTCGGTGGCTCAACCGGTAACGACTCGGTCCTTCTAACCAGAGGTACCGGGTTCAAATCTGGACGGCCAATGTACCAATGAGTTTTTCAAAAACTTACGTACATACTTACCGATTGCTTTAACGGTGAAGAAAAACATCGTGAGGAAACCTGCACACGCCTGCGAAGAAACTCAAAAGTTGTGTGTGAAGTCGACCAACCCGCACTGGGCCCGCGTGGACGACTATGACCTGATCGCCCTAATTCAGGGTAGGCTCGAGCCCCTCGGTGGGGACGTATATGAGCTGATGTGTGTGACCTGTTATTTCTCTTACATTTTATGATTTCAAGATATTTATTCAAAATTACACTCTTTTTGATAGTCATAAAATAGTAATTACTTATTTATACATTTCATCTGTGAAAAAAAACAATCATTAGTTAATAACGTCAAAATACAATCATTGATGTAGAACAAATTAGAACATGAAAAAACATGAACATCACGAAAAGTTACACATTATAATAATTGAATGTCATCATTAATGCATTTGACAAGATAAGGCCAGTTCAAACGGTCAGCACCCGGTCACGAGTATAACGCGAGAGGCAGCCATCGCTCAATTGAAAAAAAAAAATTAATTGTTTACAATTTGAATCTTCAAGTCGAGAGTGAATAGGCACTATTTGAGCTTGCGTGTTACATCCTCGGCTCCATCGGCACTTACCATCAGGTGAGGTGCAGCCAAACGCACTTAAATTTTTAATTTAAAAAGAAATATTATTATGTTGTCTTTTTAAGGCTTACTCTTTGGCAATATGTATCATTTAAATGACAACCTCGGCTTCATATGGTAGCGTGAATATTAGACGTTAAATTTTCAATCAATTTTGGACATAATGGCATGTTTATGTCACTGATGACACATACTTTGTTGCCCTTTAGGTCTTCGACAGGTCTTGGACTGTTCGCATATACCAGTGATTTCACATAACCCCAAGAAATAATCAAGGGACGTTAACGGTCCCCATACAAGTGTTCCAAAACTAGCCGTATGACCATATGTGTGAGCCCGTAAAGTAACAAAGGGCTCGTGTGCCTCATAGGGTACATGAACTTGGCGGAACCTCTCCCCGTGTACCACATACGGTACTATGACGTGTCTACGCAACGTCTGGGGATCGTAGCTCTCAGGTACACGTTTGTACGATGGGTGAAATTCAGAATAGATGTACCATAACGAAATTGTCACTAAACTGAGATTGTAACGAAACTGAAAAGTATTAACGAAACTGATAATCTTAGGATTAGGTCACACGCATTGCTTACGTAAGGATAATTTTCTTGATAATGAGAAGTTTACTAGCTTAGCATTTTTGTCCGTTCCCTAGATAGCGTTGATGCAGAGGTTATTATAATAATTTGGATTTAATAAATTATTAGAGATTATAGGTATAAGTATAAACCAATGAAAATGAAATAAATTCTTATATTACGCCTGATTGTAAGTTTTTTTTTATATTTAGGTACTACTGTAGCTATCTATGTTGATTTGCAATTTAAAGATTTTACATATTTCTGAATCCCAGATGCCAATGCCAGTGAATAGGAGAGAGATGTTTTGTATACTATTCATAGCACCCTTGAAAATAAAAGATTTCGACTTTTTTTAAATGTTACTAAAATTTCAAGTTTACTGAAGGTTCACTTTTTGAATTAAACGGACAGACGGACAGACAGACATGACGAAACTATAAGGGTTCCATGTTGTACTACGGAACCCTAATTAACAGCGCTAATCGTCCGTCAGATTCCGCATTCGTCAGTAATATATTATATTTTATAATTTTGGTAGTTTTTTCATGAATGATAAATGTGGAATACCACTGATAACACATTCGCCAAATTGGAAAATTCCATATAATATGTTACAATGATCACATTAATTTTAATGCTCACCAAAAAGTAGTAATAAATCATAAATTTATACTGTGGACTAAGCCTTAGGCATTCTCAGTTTCGTTATTGTAACGAAATGTTACGAAACTGAGAAATGTATCTGAGAAAACATAACCTCAAAAATATCCTACAGATAAAATGGCTGATTTATTGGCAAAAAAGTTGTCTCATTGCTCGTTTTAATCAGTGACCAAAGAAAATTTATAAAATAATTAACAGATTTAATTTACCGGAGACAAGTAAAACGCGTTAGTAAGCCTGAAAATATTTTTTACCAAAAAACTACGTCACGCTTCTCACCGTGTTCACTGCGAAATAAAATGGCCGAAGTAGTTTTTTTTTGAGACATCGTGAGAAAGTGTTACCAATTTATCTAAATAGTACTTATTGGTAGTTTAATTCGTTTTGTTGTACCCGTAACTGTCGTAACTAAGCCCTGAGTTACGAAATGAACCAAAATTGAGACAGATAATAAAAACGATAATTCTTAGTGATGAGACAGATAATAAAAACGATAATTCTTAGTGATTTTTTTGACATTAATTTCATTTCATAATACAGAGAACAGGGAACATTTTGAACGGCAATTTAATAAAATAAAGACTAAGGAACAATATTTTTTCGAATTTACAATGATCCTATTGGCCGGGAGACATCTTGAATTTTGTATGAAAGTAAGATCTGGCATTTCGAAAAAACAACAAATTTTATCATTTGTAAAGTGAATTAAAAAAAAAAAATTCTGAGTTTTAAAAACAAAGTAACAATTAAGTTTTTTGTAATAATTTTAAAATATAATAAAAGAATGATAGGATTTTTTTTAAGAACATGTGAGACATATCATACACTAACAATGTACAACCATTCTGAATTTCACCCCGATATGAACAAGGCTGTAGAGCTATCTTTATTCACTTCGTAAAATACATGCTCTGTCAGTTGACTTATTATTAGTCTGTGAACTATGCTAGCTAGCTAAATTATACTCTTGCCGTGGAAATCTCGCATAAAAGGAACCTCTGGCCTAGTGCGCGGCCACAAATAGATATTACTTTTGATAAAGGACCTCTGTCCTGACTCGCGATCTCTAATGGAATAATCTCAACTGTTTCGGAATTTTTTTGAACAACTTACTAGTTTCAATTTGAACTTAGCTTTTTAATACGATCCGCGCTGGCAAGTATCTATAAAAGGAGGCGCGAATACGTAAATGTAAAGTTATACGATCTTTACAGTACACTGGACTGTTAACGTGTTAATATACATGATCTTGGAGGCCATGTTTTGTCCTCAAATCGTAAGTTCAGGAGCCCGTTGAATTCCCCATAACTAAATCCAAAATGTCAGACTCCCAAAAACAATAAATAAAATAAATAAATAAATATTCTGCGACAAATCACACATGGTCATCTGGCCCCAAAGTAGGATTCCCTGTGTTATGGGTTACCAGAGACTGATATACATACTGATATACGTTTAAATACATACATATATAGATATATTTAACACCCAGACACAGAGCAAACAAATCTGCTCATCACACAAATGCTTGTAGTCAAGGGCACTAACCACTGAGCCACCGAGTCAGTCAACAATGGACCAGTTATATTTTTATGCACCTTCATGATATCGGTATCGAATGAGAGGTGTTGTTACAAAAATATGAAATAATTAAAATTATTTTCAAGTAAAACTTTTTAGGTTTTTCAAAAATCATTAATTCTCATTCAATCAAAATCACGGCGAAATGCTATACGTTCGACAACCAAACTGTAACCAATATGCATCAATCTGGGTGACGAGGGGATGAGGTCGCAATCTCGAGAGCGGCAGGGAGTGTCCATACTGTATGTTAGTACTAATATATATACTTTGCCCTTGGGAAGAGATGGGTAGGTACTATGGCGCACCAACGAGTCGTGAGGGGGAGTAAGCTCAGTGATATGATTGAAAATGCACTTGTATGTTGCGAGCAATCTTTATTCACTTAGCAAGGTATAGAGCTTTGCCGACTGACTGATTATTAGGATAAGATTATTAGATCTAGCTTATGTTGTATTCTTGCAATGGGAATCACACTCGATACGGGACTTCTGTCAAAGTATATATATTAGTACTACTAACATACAGTATGGACACTCCCTGACGCTCTCGAGATTGCGACCTCATCCCCTCGTCACCCAGATTGATGCATATTAGTTACAGTTTGGTTGTCGAACGTATAGCATTTCGCCGTGATTTTGATTGAATGAGAATTAATGATTTTTGAAAAACCTAAAAAGTTTTACTTGAAAATAATTTTAATTATTTCATATTTTTTTAACAACACCTCTCATTCGATACCGATATCATGAAGGTGCATAAAAATATAACTGGTCCATTGTTGACTGACTCGGTGGCTCAGTGGTTAGTGCCCTTGACTACAAGCATTTGTGTGATGAGCAGATTTGTTTGCTCTGTGTCTGGGTGTTAAATATATCTATATATGTATGTATTTAAACGTATATCAGTATGTATATATTGACCCCATCGTCGCCCGGATTGATACAGATTGGTTACAGTTTGGTTGTCGAACGTATAGGATTTCGTCGCCATTTTGTTTGTTCCGTCATTCCTTTTTTGAAATGTCATTTCTGGCCCGTTGTATGAAGTGTCCAGGGTGTCCTTCTGTCTTTTCTCGCGGTCACGAATAATAGAATAAAACTCAACTGTTTCATAAAAGTATTCGAACGATACTCAATACTGAATAATTTATAACATAAGATGAAGATGAATACACTTTATTGTACACTAGTTAAAAAAAGATATAAACAAATAATAAAAACTTAAAAAAATTAACTCGAAAAGTAAAAAAAAAACAAACACAATATATTAAAAAGGAACTTATATAACTATAGCTTTTGGAAACCTCCCCTCCCCCTCACAACCTCACGTGTATTTTTTTAATTCAACCTATTTTTAAGATTATAGTATTATTATTGTATATAGCGGGCGGGTTCAAGCGCGGTCAAAGCAACGCGCGCCAAAATTTCGTAAAATAAACTCGCTATTTTGAAGTATTTAACAAGTGAAGATTTATTTTTAATGAAACCGAGAAAAACTATCTATTCATGTGTTAGATTTTTTTTCTTTGTTCGTTCACTGTATAAAAATACACTTGAGGTCTCTCTCCCCCAAAGTGATCTGTCGTGATATTTTCGTGACCCCCTCTCCCCCTTATCAAACCCCCTTATCAAATTTTTGCACAAAATGCTTGATACTTAATAAACAATAAAATGCATGCACAAGAATAATTTATCAAGTTATGTTATTTCATTTTATAAAAAAAAAAAAAATATCAAAAGTTCCTACAATGTCATTTTTCATTTAAAATAATCTTACTTGTTAGAATTTTAACTTAGCTTTTTGACACTAAGGAGATGTTATGGATGAACGTAGAGCTATACGATCTCTACAGTACTATTCTAGAGCTGCACCACAGGATAAAATAATTATATGATCCTTGAAAATATAGAATTACTTACAGTGATTGCGACAGGTATTTGGAGAGGCCAAGCTTCGATATTTTGCTCCCCTTGATTCCTTCATTGACGATGTTCGTCACCGTCAGAAAGTTCTTCGTCATGGTTGACTCCTCCGACGTCACTATCGTCACAAAAAGAACCACTTAAAATTACAACACTTAAAACCCAAAACAAAAATTGCCACTTAAAGAAAAATTTTAAACTCGACTTACTCTTTATCGAAATAAGAAAACAACATTGAATTTTGTTCGTTTAAATTTCAGATCACTGCAACAGTTAACTCGCGAATATTTTAATTTTTAATTTACAACAAATAACTCTTTTCTTTTGAACTTTTAACAAGACTTTAAATAGGTATTATTATTTTTTTCTCTCTCTATTTTCTTTTTATCACAGAATCAGTATTCGATGTCACTTTTTTTCAAATTAAACGTTTGTTAAACACAGGTAACAGTCAACTCGATCTGAAAAAAGTTGAAAATATCGTGTTAAACGTTTCTGATTACTTTCTTAAGGGTCCCCAGGACGCTTGAGTTTCCATACAAACGTAGTTCCACTTTAATACAAAAACCACGTGCCGGATTGAATCCGAACTTCGCGAATATATTAAGTACATACATATTGATGTTTGTAAATACTTTTAATCGTAGTTAACATACCCAAACGAAGGCTTAATTTTATTAGTTTTGTATTGAAAATTTGAAACTTCTCTTATTTTTTCCGTTTTACTTATATATGTACATCGAAAACTAATTACAAACATCACTATGTGTCTACTCAATATATTCGCAAAGCCTGAACTCAATCCGGCATGTAGTTTTTGTGTTAATGCGGAACTATACCTTATACCAATAAAAAAAAACAAAAGGTAAACACAAATACTATGGAATTGACATTTGAAACTGTCAAATCCATACTAAGTTTGTTTACTTTGTGCTTTTTTTTGATTGGTATAAGGTATACGTTTGTATGGAAACTCGAGCCTCCTGGGCTCCCTTAAATCATTTTTTTATTTTCTTACTGAATATACCCAGAATTTACTAGTTTTTTAGTTGTTTCGTAATGTTGCCCTAAAGTTCCGCGGTTTTTAGACCAACTAAAATAAAGTTTTTACTAGCAAAAATAGTATGTAAATAATAATACTAATAAAATAACCTAACCACTCCGGGAGAGCCGACAGAAGTGAAACCTTTATACAGTTTTATAAGTTTTGACCCTGCGAGTATTCCTGGTAAGGTGGTGGTAACGTAACAATGTCGGTAACTTAACAGTGTTAGCAACAGTAACAGTATCGCGATTTCTATGGTCTTTTCCCATCTCTAAAATGTCGAAAGTTTTTACTTCAAAAAATTAAGGAACCTATACTCAATTTTAGGCAGCCTCCGTAACGTTATTGTTAAGTCTATGAGCTTCACATCAGGAGGTCCTGAGTTTGATTCCCGGCGGAGTCTACTTTGTAAGTGGAAGGGCATTTTCTACGTCCGCCTGGCTTGCCACCACCACCTACTCGTGTATCTAAGTATTGCCGCCAAATACAAATGTTCCGGCTTGAACACAGAATAGCCAGTTTCCCATTGCGTTGGGGAATTTTGGTAAGCCCACTTCCATTTTTGGCATCATCGTCGCTTACCATCAGATGAGATAAATTGTTGACCTAGGACGGTAAGTAATTTTTAGGGTTCTGTACAACCAAATGGTGACCAATGGGACCCTATTAATAAGTCTCCACTGTCCGTCCGTCCGTCTGTCTGTCTGTCATCGGTCTGTATTTCATGAATCGCAATAGTTACACTGTTTTTTTACACAGTGTGTGTTTTTATTGCCGCTATAACAATACATAATAATAAAAATAAAAAAACGGATTGTCTGTAATGTAAAATCGGTTTACGGACGATAATTTTACGTGATAATGTCATAAGAAAACATTGATCACAAGCCGAACGCTTAGAACGATCGTGCCTCTCTATCGCTTGATCCGCGCTCTCGCTTACACGCGGAATGTGACACTTTTTCTTGCACGCAACCGGCGTTCATCGATTTATAAGACGTTATCACGCCAAAAGATAAAAAGTTTAAAGGGCGGCCCCATACAACAAACGTGTTTTAAACGAAAACAACATTATGTTTCCTTTTTAACCAACTTCAAAAAAGGAATAGGTTCACAATTCGTCGAAATCTTTTACATGTCTTAAGTAGATGAAGCGTCGGTAGCTAAACCGTTAACGACTCGGTCCTCCTAACCAGAGGTGTCAGGTTCAAATCCGGACGACCAATGTACCAATGAGTTTTTCGAAAGTTACGTACATATATTCACCGACTGCTTTATCGGTGAAGGAAAAACATCGTGAGGAAACCTGCACACACCTGCGAAGAAACTCTAAGGTTGTGTGTGATAAGTCGACCAACCCGCACTGGGCCTGCTTGGTCGACTAAGGCCCGATTGCCCTAATTCAGAATAGGCTCGAGCCTCTCGTTGGGGACTTATATATGAGCTGATATGATGAAGTAGATGAAAATTAGTTTTTTTTCGTATGGAACACTCAGCGCGCGAGTAGGACGTGGTTTAATGGTGCCGGAACACATCAATCAATGGTGTTCATTATGCTTATAATAAAACTAGCTTCTGCCCGCGGCTTCGCTTGCGTTGGCATCGTTTTTGTGACTGGTGAGTAAGGTGAGTGGAGCGCGAGCCTCAACCGTCCTTCCCTCTACTATTTGTATGTAAAAAATCGCTACAATCCGTTGTCCGTTGCAACTCCAATGTGCGCGAG
Organism: Coleophora flavipennella; assembly: GCA_947284805.1. NCBI lineage: Eukaryota > Metazoa > Arthropoda > Insecta > Lepidoptera > Coleophoridae > Coleophora > Coleophora flavipennella. The sequence goes on from OX369253.1 coordinate 7,074,420, forward strand.
CTAAGAAATGAGTTTTTTTTATATTTCTTTATTCACAATTGGTAAGCCCTTGGCACCATCTGACTTGATGGTAAGTGCCAATCACGGATCAGATAAATAAGGTTGGATTGGAAATATGCGGTGGGCAGGCGCGCATCAAGTATGATCAGACAATCATACTTAACCGAAGCACGCGTTCATACTTTTTATTTGCATGTGGTAGTGTGTAATGTACAGACTCTCAAAATGGTGTGAGTGTGAGACACAATTGCAGCCCTGTGTTCTAAGTGTGTTTTGTTTATTAGTGCGTGCAATTCGTGTATACAGGGTGTATAAAATTGGTGTAGGTCCCGTTAAATGGGGCTTCTACTCATCATACTGAACAACTTTTGTCCTACGACTTTTCTGAAAACGTAAAAAAATATTTTTACTCTTCATACAAATCGATCAGCTGATAGGCCGATTTTGTGCATTTCAGTATGGAGGGTTCAATTTTTTTTTTGAGAATTGACTATGGGTTCCTTAGAGAAAGTTGTTCAGTATGACGAGTAGAACCCCTAGTTAATGGGACCTACACCAATTTTGTTACATCCTGTATGTATTATTATTGCTTGTGTAGTGGAGTTGATGGGTGGGAGACAGGCGGCGACGCTGGTTTTCAAACAAAAGTGTGACTATTGCCAATCCAACCTTATTTATCTTATCCGTGGTGCCAATGATGCCAAGGATGGAAACGGGCTTACCAAGATTCCCAAAAGCATTGTAAAACTGGCTATCTCATCTTCAAGCCGGAACACATCACTGTTGTTTACACTAATGTTTAGCGGCAATACTTAGATAAGATGGTGGTAGCTTGCCAGGCTTAGAAAATTCCCCTCCCACTAACCAAAACGAGACTTAGAAGTTGACCCCACCGGGAATCGATCTCATGACCTGCTGGTGTGAAGCGAATGGACTACCATTACGCCACGGAGACGGTGGAAGTTCTTCCGAGATCCTTCGGGAAATATCTTGGACTTTGCTTATTATTAGTATATGTCATTTCCCACTCGATCAACCATCTCTGTGCAAAAATATACAACGATCCGTTGCTGCGTTGCGATAATAAAGAAATCAAACAGAAAAAACTGGCTAAGTGCGAGTCAGGGTTATATAAGGTTTTTCACTTTTGCAGCAACAGAAAAATCCGATTGTCTAGCTATCACGGTTCATGAAATATAGACTATATTTATATTAGTACTAACAGACAGTTAAGCGTCGGTGGCTCAACTGGTAACGACTCGGTCGATCTAACCAGAGGTACCGGGTTCAAATCTGGACGGCCAATGTACCAATGAGTTTTTCAAAAACTTACGTACATACTTACCGATTGCTTTAACGGTGAAGGAAAACATCGTGAGGAAACCTGCACACACCTGCGAAAAAAACTCGAAGGTTGTGTGTGAAGTCGACCAACCCGCACTGGGCCCGCGTGGTCGACTAAGGCCTAATCGCCCTGATTCAGGGTAGGCTCGAGCCCCTCGGTGGGGACGTATATGAGCTGTAATGATGACTAACAGACAGTATGGACACTCCCTGCAGCTCTCTAGATTGCAACCTCACCCCCTCGTCACCCTGATTGATACAGATTGGGTTTGTTCCGTCATTTCTGTTTTGAAATGTCATCTCTGACCCGTTGTATGAAGTGTTCCTCCTGTGGTAATAGGATCCCGTTTTTACACTTTGGGTACAGAACCTAAAAAGAGTCTTTTTTTCAGTTCTTTCAGGAACTATATCGGACTACGTTATTTTCACGATATAAAAAGTAGCCTATGTCCTTTACCATGACATAGGCTACCTCTACGCTAAATTTTGTCAAGATTGGTTGAGGTGTTGAAGTGTGAAGAGGTAGCAAACAAACAAACACATTTTTAGATTTATAATATTAAGTAAGGAATACATTACCACTTAAGTGCTTTTTCATGTATAAGTAGACAGGGATGTATCTAAAACTGAACAGATACCCGGGTAATCTGCACTACTCGTTTGATTAACATTTTACCCGGCTACGAAAAAAGGATAGTGATGTTTTTATCATCATGTTAGTAACGTCACGTTACACTTATTAACGAGTGACGTCATATTTACATCGTCATTGGTTGATGCGGAGTTTGTCCTTTTTTTTTAAAAAAAAGGATTTTTTTTATTAAAAATTTGAGTGCGTTTGACTATATCTCACCTGATGGTAAGTGACGATGTAATCATACTGGACTATTTTTAAAGCTTTTCATCATCATATCAGCCGAAAATCGTCCACTGCTGAACAAAGGCTTCCCCCAAGTATTTCCACGACGACCGGTCCTACGCTGCCCACATCCAGCGGCTACCCGTGATCTTCACCTTTTATATAATTATAAAGTTTTTATATAACTTTTAATGCTAACATGTACGTATGATTGCAAACAATTTTAGAGCGACTTTCGGGGGTCCGACTGAGCTGGAATTTGGTATTAAGCCGTATTGCCGGTGATATTAGATCTTTTTAGTGTTTTGAAGTTGATCTGATGATGAACTTTGAAGATGGAATCAGTGTCCGAGGATTGTCTTTTATTTTCAGTAGAATCGTAAGAAATTCCGTGCTTGCCTTTTTTAAATTTGGAAATATTTATTTAGATTCACATTTAGCGCCGTGAGCATTTGAGGATAAAAAATATTAAAAAAAAAAGAATTTTTTTTTAATTTCTTCGTCACAAAACGTCTTATTTATGTGATTTTTCACAATAAATGGCACTAAATTTATAGAGGAGTATCTTAGAAACACTTATGGGTAACAACTTATAATAGGCAAACTTATACAGGGTGTAACAAAATTGGTGTAGGTCCCGTTAACTGGGGCTTCTACTAATCATACTGAACAATTTTTGTTCGACGACTTTGCTGAAATCGTATTTTTTTTACCCTTCATACAAATCGATCAGCTGATCGACCGATTTTGTGCATTTTAGTATGGAGGGACCAAATTTTTTTTGAGAATTTATTATGATTTCCTTCGGGAAAGTTGTTCAGTATGATAAGTAGAACCCGCAGTTAACTGGACCTACACCAATATTGTTACAACCTGTATAGACACGACTTAGTTGCTTTACTTTAATTTTAAAAAAAATTTTGTTATATAAAACTAATATTCCATACGAGTTACGACCTTCTGTTTCTCTGTTGTATATAACCTTTATAAGTTGTACATATTAATTAATTGAAGGAATGAAATTAAGAAAATCAAGTATTTTTTTTAGGCTTCCGTACTCAAAAAGTAAAAAACGGGACCCTATTACTAAGACTTCGCTGTCCGTCTGTCACAAGGCTGTATTTCGTTAACCGTGATAGCTAGACAGTTTAAAGTTTTACAGATGATGTACTCGTGTTTCTGTTGCGGCTACAACAACAAATACAAAAAATTAGAAAAAATTAAAGTCTCCATACAAAAAACGTAAAGAAACTAGAGCCATCTAGTATGATGGTACCGAACCCTTTGTACGCGGTTTTAACTCGCACTTTACCAGTTTTTTTTTAATTCCAGTGTGACCTGGAAATTCGTAAGGCTATTTTCAATATTAATTTCATTCGATATTTAAGCTATAATAATTATATATTCGTAGGAGAACCAAAGTAACCGACATAGCTCTCAGAATTGCTAAACTTAAGTGGCAGTGGGCGGGAACATAGCTCGATGACCGTCAAGGCAGTAAAGTTCTCGAGTTGCGACCGTGCACCGGAATGCGTAGCGTAGGCCTCCCACCGGTGGACCGATGAACTGGTGAAGCTCGCGGGAAGCCGCTGGATGCGGGTAGCACAGAACCGGTCGTCGTGGAAATCCTTGGGGGAGACCTATGTCCAGCAGTGTACGAACTTCGGCTGATATGATGATGATGATGCTTTTTGATGCAGTCGACCATCGAAAAAAAAGATAAACCCTCATACAAAAGTACCTCAATTTGTATGAGGAAATATTTTAATAAAAAAATTTACACACGTTCATAGCAAAGTCCTTTTGTTTGAAAGAATAGACGCAGCCCTAATAACAGGTCATACACCAATTTTGTGAAACCCTGTTTTAACCGCCTCCGTGGCGAAATGGCTAGTCCATTCGTTTCACGCCAGGAGGTCGCGGGATCGATTCCCGGTGGGGTTACTTGTAAGATTCGGTTTGGTTGGTGATAGGGCATTTTCTAAGCCCGCCTGGGTAGCTACCATTATCTTATCTAAGTCTTGCCGCCAAACATCAGTGTTCACAACATTGATGTGCTTAGGCTTGAAGATAGCATAGCCAGTTCTCCATTGCGTTGGGGAATCTTTGTGAGCCCGCTTCCATCTTCGGCATCATCGTCACTTACTATCAGGTGAGATGATGACAAGGGCTTACAACAACTATATTTAATTAAACTAAAACACCTAAAATGAAATACCTAAAATAAAACGCCTAAAACACCTAAAATAACCTGTCCCTCGTCATCCCCGGTGCAAAGGTGCCTATAACACTAGCTGAATTTCTGCGCTGAATGGCTATGGACAGCCTCAGCACCAGTAATAACAATAATATTTACATTTATAATTATCGCCGAGAACCCGAGGCTACGCCCGCGTTATTTTTGATTTTCCCGCTGGAATAAGACGTTTTTCCGGAGTAAAAAGTAGACTTTGTCCTATTCCAGGGCCTAACCTTGTGTACCAAGTTTTATTCCGATCCGTCCAGTGGTTGAAGCGTGAAAGAGTAACAAACATTCATACATTCATCCATACATACAAACTTTCACATTTATAACATTACTAGCTTTTACCTGCGGCTTCGCTCGCGTGGACATCGTTGTAATGACTGTATTAGAGGGTGCGCGGTGCTCGAGCCGCAAGGATATGCTTAATAGTAAATCATGTCTTTTCCCACCCTCTCAACCATCTCTGGGCAAAAAATCACAACAATCCATTTTTCCAATGCGATGTTAAAGAAATTAACCAAAAAAAGAGTATTTTTTCAGTTCCCTCGGGAACTGCAACGGGCTATGCTATTTTTACTGGATAAAAAGTAGCCTATGTCCTTTCCCGTGACACAGGCTACCTGCTTGCCAAATTTAATTAAGATTGGTCAAGGCATTGAAGCTGAAAAGGTAACAAACAAATAAACACATTTTCACATTTATAATATTCGTAAGGCTAGTAGGTTATTGTTTTATAATATTATCTAGAGTCAGGCATTTTTGACATCGTTATTTATTATCTGACAAACTAGTTACATTTTCTGGAATTTAATTGTAGAATCCTGTACACAAGCGGGCGGTTCCACAAATGATGTTAAAAAATCATTTGTGGAACCGCCCGTGTATGAGATTCTACAATTAAATTCCAGAAAATGTAACTATTTTGTCAGATAATCATCCAGTTGTAGTTAAACAAAAATTTAAGCTAAATAATTTTTTTAGACTTTTCATACCAATGTGACTGGAAAGCTTATCAATTTGCATGAAAGGTCCAAAATTAAGCTTTCAGTGAAGTTGTCAAATGAGCTTTAGTTACTTGAGAAAAGGCACTCAAAGAAATTGCTACCTACATTTTACCTTACGCTGTATATAAATTAGCCGTGATATAATTATTTTTACTGAGACACGCCATGTAATTCTCGCTTTACATTCTTAAAAAAAACCGGCCAAGTGCGAGTCAGAACCGCACACATAGGGTTCCGTACCATCATACTAAATAGCGCTAGTTAATTCTCGTTTAAAAAAAAACACGTTTTTTGTATGCAGACTTACTTTTTCAAATTTTTAGTATTTGTTGTTATAGCGGCATCGGAAATACAACATCTGTGAAAATTTCAACTGTCTAGCTATCACGGTTCATGAAATACAGCCTGGTGACAGACGGACCGACAGACAGACGGACGGACAGCGGAGTCTTAGTAATAGGGTCCCGTTTTTACCCTTTGGATACGGAACCCTAAAGAGACATAGTAGCTCAACACGGATTACCAGAAAGCCCTTAAAATCTGCAAATTCCTTCAATTAAAACAAGATAACAGATTTTCTGTAGTTGTTTGTAATCTATTACTAATCCTTACTAATAATCACCATCATATCAGTACACGTCCCCACCGAGGGGCTCGAGCCTACCCTGAATTAGGGCGATCAGACCTTAGTCGACTACGCGGGCCCAGTGCGGGTTGTTCGACTTTACACACGACCTGCGAGTTTCTTCGCAGACGTGTGCAGGTTTCCTCACGATGTTTTCCTTCACCGTAAGATTGAGTGAGTGAGTTAGGTACTTATAATATACAGTAAAAATGTGTTTGTTTGTTCATTACCTTTTCATGCTTCAACACCTTGACCAATCTTTATGATATTTGGCATGCAGGTAGCCTGTGTCACTGAAAAGGACTAAGGCTACTTTTATCCCATGAAAATAGGATAGTCCGATGCAGTTCCTGAGGGAACTGAAAAAATACTTTTTTTTTTAATAATTCGGAACGATAGATCGTTGAAATTTTTTACACAGAGATGATCGAGGGGGTGGAAGGTTAAATATTTTTTAAATTAGAATATCCTGACATAGTTCCTGAGGGATCTGGAGAAAACTCATTGCGGCTTGCGCACCACTCCCCCTCAAAGATTATGACCGTCTTTGAGGGGGAGTGGTGCGCGGACGAAGCCGCGGGCAAAAGTTAGTATGTAAAATAAATGTGTTTTATAAAACTTAAGAAGAGTTTTTATTTATTTTTGACTCTACAATTCCAAAAACATACTTAGAAATTGTGCCTTTCTAAGTGGAAATTTTAAGCACTTACATCCTTTATCATCGTCATCATCATCATCATATCAGTCGAAAAACGTCCACTGCTGGACAAAGGCCACCCCCCAGGATTTCCACGACGCCCGGACCTGCGCTGCCCGCACCCATCGGCTTCCCGCGATCTTTACATCACAAAATTATTGTTAAGTCGAAAACTCATTAACATGAAACTTTTAGTGTTTCCCTTGAAATTCGAGTTTCCACTGTATATCCTAAGTTTATAGTTAGTTGTTATGTACACAAAAAGTAATTAATGGTCACGAATAACTTTTTTCCTCTACATACAGTTTTACTAGAATTAAATTATTTTTTTCAAAGCTCTCAGAATTGCTAAACTTAAGTGGCAGTGGGTGGGACACATAGCTCGTAGAACAGATGGCCGTTGGGGTAGCAAAGTTCTAGTCGCAACCGCGCGAAAACAGACAGGCCTGCCACTTGGTGGACCGATGACCTGGTGAAGGTCGCGGGAAGCCGCTGGATAGGGGCAGCGCAGAACCGGTCGTCATAGAAATATTTGGGGGAGGTCTTTGTCCAGCAGTGAACGTCCTTCGGCTGATATGATGATGATGATGAATTATTTTTTTAGACTTTTTATAAAAATGTGACTAAAAAGCTAACCAGTTTGTATGAAAGGTCCAAAATTGAGCTTTCAGTGAAGTTAGTTAGTGTAGTTACATGATTAAATGCACAAGCCGCTTGGCCTAGTAACTTTTTTTATTCACAATTGGTAAGCCCTTGGCATCATCTCACCTGATGGTAAGTGATGATGATGTCGAAAATGAAAGTAGGCTTACCATGATTCCCCAACGCAAGATTCCCCAACGTATTGTACTAATGTTACTTTATATAGCTATCAAAACACAATAGAAATGCGAACTACAGATTATTTATGAATAATGCAATTGTGTAAATGCTTGTGGGAGGCCTATGTCCAGCAGTGGACATCCTTTAGCTGATATGATGATGGTGATGATGATATTACTTTTACATTTTGAATGTAAATAAAGGTAAGCTTACGTATTTTTATCCAAATGTTTTTTTTTTAAAAAAAAAAAGGTTTCGCATGAACTTTTTGGCAACATTATAACAATATTATAATTCAATTTGAAGACACCGAAAAGAACCTTTTAAAAAAACACATCGTCATAAAACGCTTTGTTTGAAACGTACCTGTTACATAATAAAAGACTGTTCGAAAACCAAAAATTTAAACACTCGTTCGAACACTCCGAGCACACGGAAAATTAAAAAGATTTTTTTTGTTTGTTTTTCTTTTAGAGATTCGTTTAAGAAGATCACAAGAGGGAGTCAGAGGATGAGAGAAAGAGCGAGCGATAGACGTGCGTCTCTTGCGGCATCCGACAAGACACTGCCGTTTCGGGGATGAAGTGCCGTTGGCGAGCGTAGCTGCGCGGTTTCGCTACGGATCGGGTCATATTTTGGTAGTATATGAGAGTTTTGGTAAGTAAGTGTAGGTATATCCGTATTTCTTTGGGGCTCGCCGTTTCTCCTCACTTTGCTAACACTTTCCGAAACGTTGAGTCTACAACTGCTGCGTAGTAAAGGATTTACAGGTCTTTGTTGACCTAAAATCCATTAGGGGGAGTTTTAATGGGTAGGTTCAGCCTTAGGCTGTGAGTGTGAGTCCCACATTACCAGTACAGCCGGGCTGTACTTGTATGCAAGATGCATCTTTCCCCTTCCCCCCGAAAAGGGGGAAAAAAGCTTTGTATTAGGTAAAAAAATAATAATTTTACAGCCACTCTGTGCATATGTACTTTCAATGCACGCATAATAAAACGAACAAATGAGTATACGCTTAACTGGTAGCGAAAAAAGCGGTGTATTAGACCTGATGGATTTTTTTAAATAATCTGTTTGTATAACGTATAAAGTTAAGTAGGTCCAATTTACTTTTTTTAATAATCTGGGTTTGTATGGGAGGTATCTTATTACTATTTTTAGGTGCTGTACCCAAAGGGTAAAAACGGGACCTTAATACTGAGACTCCGCTGTCCGTCCGTCCGTCTGTCTGTCCGTCTGTCATTAGGCTGTATTTCATGAACCGTGATAGCTAGACAGTTGAAATTTCACAGATGATGTATTTCTGTTGCCGCTATAATAACAAATACTAAAAATTAGTAAAAGTGCAAGTCAGAACCGCACACATAGGGTTCCGTACCATCGTACTAGATGGCGATAGTTTCATATTTCAAAAACCACCATTCTAGATGGCGCTAATTTCTTCATGTTTAAAAAAACACGTTCTTTTGTATGGAGACCCGCCCTAATTCTTTACTCAATTGGTAAGCCCTTGGCATCATCTCACCTGATGAGAAGTGACGATGATGCCGAAGGTTACCCAACGCAATGGGGAACTGGCATGTTAGCATTGATGTTTGGCGGCAAGACTTAGATAAGATGGTGGTAGCTAGCCAGGCGGACTTACGAAATGCCCTTCCACCAACCAAACTAGTCTTACAAAGTTTGACTCCGCTAGGAATAGAACCCGCGATCTCCTGATGTGAAGCTAATGGCCGCAACCATTACGCCACGGAGGTGATTAAAACAGTTCAAAAACAACGTTATGTAGGTTAACCCGGCGTGAATGAGGTTGGGTATCTCATACCCATCAATTTATAAAACATTAAATATTTCTGAACTGCGCGATTCCTGGAACTTGGTTGGCTCGGTAGCTGGAAAGGGGTGCCGCAAGGAGTAACTTAAAGTGATTTTTTGATTTAATTTTTTTAATTTTTAGTGAACTACACGTGCGCAAACGCACAGCGGGTACGTAATATCCGACCTCATAAAAGAAGATATTATAATGTTTTATGTTGATTTTATGTTATCTATCTCAAAGCCAAATTAAAGACATATTAGGTATATTATAAGATATATTAGATACTTAAAGATATTTTTTTTAAAATTTTGTGTGCAGATTTGTTAAAATATCTCAATTTTTGAGATTTTATTAAGTCATAGTTCCTAAATATTGTTGATTGTTGTATAAAAAATACTGCTTTGTTTTTTATAGAAACATAAATACTTTTTTAACTAGAACTGGGTAATTGTATCATTGTACCTCATGCCCCTAAAGTTAATTAATATATTACAGTAATAAGTAGTCATTTCAATTATCTAAATCAACAATTTCTATATTTAGGTATGTCACACCCACCTCGCAGTCGGTGTAACTATTTTTCACCTCATTCACGCCGGGTTAATGAGTTTTGATCAGAACTTACGACTTGCTAACGTGAACAATTTTAACAAAATGGCCGTCGCGTCGCTTTCATATCGTGCTGCGTTGTCATCAAAATAATCCATTAAACTGGTTTATGTAATATGCACTGGTAATTTTGTGAAAATTATGTTGTGAAAACGCTGCTGTTTTGTACTCTTGTCAATTAATGATTTTAATGTTTAACTTCTCGTGTCATATTGTTTGCATGCTTTAATTACATAATTTGTTTTATATCAAATAACGTATTTTGACGTTATATGTATAATTATGTAAATCTCATCTCAAATTTGCACACGTGTTAAAAACCGATGACTGTACATTAATTAAATAAAAAAATAGAATATTATGAATTACTTCGGTTGCTATTGAATCGTAATTTTAAGTTCTTCAAAATATTTTTTTTCATCTCTTATAATTCTGAAAAACAAAACAAACCCGACTTCAAACAGGAAGCTCAGGTTCCCCTCGATTTCTCTGGGTTGCCATCATCAGATCCTGGTTTCCTCATCATGGAACCACCCTTGGGATATCTCCTTCCCAACAAAAAAGAGAATCATCAAATTCGGTTCATAAATGACAAAAGCTATCCGCGAACACACATAAAAATAATTATATACGGTCGAATTGAGAAACCTCCTCCTTTTTTTGAAGTCGGTTAAAAATGTGTCCGTTATTAAAATCTTTACTAAATTTACTATCTTTACTTACTTTACTTAATTATAATCTAAGTAATTTTATATGAATATTTTAATAACTTCAAGAATTCATTAAAAATAAAAAACCCGACTGATTAAAAACGTAACCCTTGTTTTTGGCCAGTCGTGTAAAAAAATATCCTATTTCACTCACGGAATCAAGACGAATCTAACGATACCTTATACGTCAAAATCTTTTAAGCCATTCAGGCTGTAGCAGGAAACATTTTATCAGCTCATATATGTTCCCACCAAGGGGCTCGAGCCTACCCTGAATTAGAGCGATCGAGCCTTAGTCGACCACGCGGGCCCAGTGCGGGTTAGTCGACTTCACACACAACCTTTGAGTTTCTTCGCAGGCATGTGCAGGTTTCCTCACGATGTTTTCCTTCACCGTAAGAGCGTCGGAAAACGTACGTATGAAATCGAAATTCGTCATTGGTACGTGGCAGGATTCGAACCAGGACCTCCCGGGCAGGAGTAACCGTTACGCCACCGACGCTCTTCAGGACAGCAGGGAACATAGAAATCTACATACATACGCTCGAAAAACATTACACTCCTTCTGAGGCATTCGAGTAAAAACATCCGTTTACTTTTGCATGACGTGAAAAATTGTAAAACATTGAAAAATGTTCATTTTCACTTCTCATTTGTGACTCAGTTTTCTTTTATAGACTATACTCAGGAAATGATTTTCTCATTTTGTTCGTGAAACCGAAAAAGTCTTCAAAGGGACAGAGTGGTTTGCATAATTTTATTAGCAAAAGGTTGAAGCCAATGACATAACTTCCATATAGCAGTTTGGACTTTTTGCTATTCAAGATATTTATTCAAAATAGGTGTCAATGAGGAATACGCATGATTATTATTTTTTTGGTTTAATAAAAGCTCATTTATAGAAAAAACAGTGTACAAAAAATATTTTAGAATAACTATAAAAATAACCGAGATATGAGCTATTAAAGATTTATCTCTATAACTTTCTAGCTAAATAGAATGTAGCATACCGTACCGAATAATATACCGTGTGTTTTATGTCGTCACATTTACATATCGGATCTCTCTGTCTAATTAGTAGTTGAAAATGCTTATATCTTCCGTATTTATTGGCCGATTTAAACTTTCATTTTATTTTACGGAATTTTCATATTTTGTTAAGGAATGCTATAAAAAAATTTCATGCTTATACCCTATTAAACTCTTTCTGATAGTCATAAAATAATAATTACACATTGTCATTATGAAAAAAAAAACACAATCATTAGTTAAAAACATCAAAATCCAATACTTGATTTAAAACAATTTACTTCATAACAACATGAAAATAATATAACATGAAAAGTTATACAATAAAATCATTGACAACAGTAGGCCAGTTCACACGGACAGCACCCGGTCACGAGTATAACGCGAGAGTCAGCCTTCGCTCCCCTCAACCATATTAGAGGGAAAGGAACGACCCGGCTTCCGATGCGCCACCATCCATCCTTCAGATAGATTTTGTCATTGGCTCCTTATACTTGCTTACAGTAGGCCTGCCGCACTCCGCGCTGTAGGCATTAAAATGTACCTACGCCGCGCTCTACGACGCTCGGCCCCCTGCATGGAGCAATGCAGAAGTCAGAAGAGATAAAAGTTACGGGATACAAAAAGAGCACGAGGAACTTGTATCAAACATGCTCCAAAGCCTCGAGCATCTCCACAAAGTCGCCTGTCTATCGGTTTTCTACAGGATTCATTTCGGAGAGTGTGTCCTGGAGTTTCACGACCTCATTTCTCTCTCCATTTCATCATTGGAAGACCAGGTGCGGTTTCACCACTTACTTTGTCGTCAATGTTCCACCTTTACACACGAAGGGTTATGCTTCTTCGATCATCATGCGAACGGTCAAGGGGTGGAATTCCCTTCCGGCGTCTGTATTCCCCGATTCGTAAAATACAGGAATCTTCAAGACGAGAGTGAATAGGCACTTTTTGAGCTTGCGTGTTACATCCTCGGCTGCATCGGCACTTACCATCAGGTGAGGTTCAGCCAAACACACTCAAATTTTAATATTAAAAAAAATAACTCGCATCTTACTGTGAGGAATTCAAATGTGATATTTTGTATTTGAAATGGCATTATACGGAACCCTCTCCACGCGAGTTCAACTCGCACTTGGCCGGTTTTGTTTTAAATAACAAAAGCAAAAAAATATAATGCAAAATGTTACTAAGTTGTTAGAATGGAAGTCGCTTATTTTTTACATTTTTACCTAGTAATCTAGGACCGCACCATTCGCCACCAAGGGGAAGCAGCGTCATTTTCGCGTACTGTAAAACCATTCTACATACAGAAGGATTACGGGAAACCCCCCCCCCTTCTTCCCCCTACCTCAACTTTGGGGAGGCCTATGTCTAGCAGTAGACGTCTTTTAGCGGATGAGAAACCAGAATATACATGAATTATTACGAGCTCAATCTTGTTAATTTTAATTGACCTACCTGGACAGTAGGTAGTGGTTCTCTTCCACGAGGCACTCGCCTTGCAGAGTACCAGGACAAGCGTCTTGGCGGCAAGACCTACCGTAACTGGTCCTTGTCTTCACCTTATGGTGTTGGCAGGAATAGCGGCCCCCACTGTTATGCCCTAGGGTAGGTAAGTGGGGACGCTATATCATAAACCTGGCAGTCTAGCGTATCTGGTAGATGTGCGAGAGGGCTTGACCTGCAACGAACTGGTGCCATCTAGTTTTAATCAACCTGAAATAATCTGGCGCCATTTAGTTTTAATTGACCTGTCACAAACTGGCGCCATCTAGTTTTAGTTGACGTATAACAACCTGGCGCTATCTAGTTTTAATCGATCCAAATCGGTTCAGAAATTGATAAAAGCCAGGGTTTTGAGTCCGATTAAAAAAAATGAATCGGGCTGGTTACGTAAATGTTACCTTTTGTGCCTGACCTCTTCAAATATAGGACAATATATCCTTTTTGGACTCAGCATAATAATGACGATTATTTTAGTGCCAAGCAGGGCACGGCTAGTTATTTTGAACAAATCTTAAAGAAACAAAAGCATGGTCGCGTTCAAGATATGAATAAGTGCATGAGTCAGCTGTAGCGTTAGCAAAATAAATCTTTTAGTTTCTTCGATGATGATAAAAATGTCTACGTCAAGCCCTGGGTTCGATTCCCGGAGGGGTCAACTTTGTAAGACTCGGTTTGGTTGGTGTAGGGCATTTTCATAGACCGCCTGGTTAGCTACCACCATATCATCTCAGTCTTGGCGCAAAAAATCAATGTTAACAGCATTGATGTGTTCCTGCTTAAATATAAGATAGTCATATCCCCATTGCATTGAGGAATCTTGGTAAGCCTGCTTCCATCTTCAGCATCATTGTCACTTCCCATCAGGTGACCTACCAGTCCTTACTAATATTATAAATGTGAAAATGTGTTTTTTTGTTTGTTTGTTACCTTTTCACGATTCAAAACCTTAACCAATATTGATGAAATTTGGCACGCAGGTAGCCTGTGTCATTTGAAATGACATAGGCTACATTTTATCTCGTGAAAAAAGCATAGTCCGATGCAATTCCTGAGGGAAGTGAAAATAATGCTCTTTTTTTTGGTTAGTTTCTTTAAAATTGCAACGGAACAATGGATTGCTGTGATTTTTTGCACAGAGATGGCTGAGGGGGTGGAAAATGACATAATTTACTAATAATCATATCCTGACATGGTTCCCGAGGGATCTGGGGAAAACTCATTTTCGCGCTTGCGCACGTCAGCGTCGCAACGGAGCTACGGACTGAAGTGGGTTTTTGTATAGAATTGGTTAAGGGGGTGGGAAGGTACATAGACTTCTGATCAGAATAACCCGATATCGTTCCTGAGGAATGTGAGAAAAAGCCATGTCCGCGCTCGCGAGCCGCTTGCGGCTCTCGCACCACAAACCCTAAAAGACCGTCATAAAAACGATGACCACGCGGGCGAAGCGAAGCTAGTTGTGAATAAAAAAAGACACTATCTGCCGTAGATGATACAGGCTTATCATGATATTAAAAAAAACCGGTCAAGTGCGAGTCAGAACCGCACACAAAGGGTTCCGTATCATCATACTAGATGGCACTAGTACAAAGAGTTCCGTACCAACATACTAGATGGCGCTAGTTTCTGAACGTTTCAAAAAAACCACGTGTTTTGTATGGAGACTTTCACTTTAAAAAAAAAATGTATTTTTTGTTATAGAGGCAATAGAAGTATATCAACTGTCAAAGTTTCAACTATCTAGCTATCACAGTTTATGAAATAAACAGCAAATCCTGGACACTTCATACAACGGGCCAGAAATGACATTTCAAATAAGGAATGACGGAACAAACTTAATTGGGGGGGGGGGGGAACCTATACATTCGACAACCAAACTGTAACCAATCTGTATCAATCTGGGTGACTAGGGGGTGAGGTCGCAATCTAGAGAGCGGCGGGAAGTGTCCATACTGTATGTTAGTACTAATATGTATAGTCTAGCTGTAAATCACAAGTTTGGACCCAAATTAATGGAGCATGTGTATCCAAATTAAATCGAAACCGGTTTAATAACGACTGATCGAGTAAGATCCTTTTCAAACAAATCGACCGTCATGAATTAAAATTTATATTGATTTGAGCCCGTAAAACATAACTATTAAGTATAGTCCATTTCAAATAACAAGGCCAGATGTTAAGGCGTTTAGGCGGTTAATTTTCGTTATTTTTGACGTCAATTACTCCTAAATGATAGAAAATCCTAGGTTGAAAATATTATACTCTTATTGTTGATGATGTTCCTTAAAGTCAAAAGCTATTAGAAACACCATTGAGTAGTTTTGGCTCAATAGAAAAAAAACAAAACGGTGTAGACCTACTAGACTGTAGGCTCGATCGTACACTGAATTAGGGCGATCGGGCCTTAGTCGACCACTCTGGCCCAGTGCGGGTTGCTCGACTTCACACACAATGTTTTCCTTCACCGTTCAAGCAATCGGTGAGTAATATGTACGTAAATTTCTAAAACTCATTGGTACATTGGCCGTCCGGATTTGAACCTGGCACATCATCATCGCGTATTGTGCACTTATCCAGTGCTGTCAGAATACCCTCGATATAAATCACCGATTTTACACATACATCATCATCATTACAGCTCATATACGTCCCCACCAAGGGGCTCGAGCCTACCCTGAATCAGGGCGATTAGGCTTCACACACAACCTTCGAGTTTCTTCGCAGGCGTGTGCAGGTTTCCTCACGATGTTTTCCTTCACCGTTAAAGCAATCGGTAAGTATGTACGTAAGTTTTTGAAAAACTCATTGTTACATTGGCCGTCCAGATTTGAACACATACATACGAACACACAAACGCCCGATTATTCCAGTAGACGCAGAGAACTTCGTTTCCTTCGGTCACTCGCTCGTTCTAATAGCGTATATGATGGAAATTGCTAATATAAAAGAAGTAGGCGATACGAATCCTAACTGAAGCTATTGTCACACCCCGGACACTGCATACAAACGGCCGTGAAATGACATTTCTAAAAACAAAAGACGGAGCAAACAAATTCAAGGCGAAATCCTATACGTTCGAGAACCAAACTGTAACCAATCTGTATCAATACGGGTGACGAGGGGTGAGTTCGCAATCCAGAGAGCGGCAGGGAGTGTCCATACTGTATGTTAGTACTAATATGTATACTTTGCTATGGTAGCTACTCGTATGGAATGGTAACGGCTACACACTTTTACAAAAAAAACCTAACCACTCCGGGAGGGCCGATAGAAGTACTTTTTACACTTTTGTAAGTTTTGACCCTGCTAGTGTTCCTGGTAAGGTGTCGGTTACGTTACGTGGTTACAGTGTCGCGAGTTCAATGGTTTTTTACATGCTTTTTTTCACTTGCAATTTAAGTATGTATGTTCGCGTGGAATCTTGGAAGTGAAATTTGACCCACTTCCCGGTTTCCGATTGAGCTGAAATTTTGCATGCATATGTTTATCGCGTGTCAATGTAATATTAAAAGCTTGAATATTAAAAGTTTTTAGGTGTTTCGAAACTTATTCCCATCTCAAATACAGTTTTTTCAGTTTTGACCCTCCGAGTGTTCCTGGTAAGGTGTCGGTTACGTTACATGGGTACAGTATCGCGATATCAACGGTTTTTTTCCCATCTCAAAAATGTCTAACGCGCCTAACGAAGTTTTTATTTCAAAAATCCTGCATTTCTTTAGTAACACCTCTTAATTTTCTTTGCGGAACTATAAAGAAGCTGTTACAGGCGCGACTTTTTTTGCTGTCCTCCCCCTGTGACGTCACGCTCATCCCGGGTGAATATTTCAGCTCGTAATTACACTCTCTTTTCAGGCCTCACGTTGGCTTGAGGCGGTGCCCTGTGTTTAGTGTGCACTAGCTTTTGCGTGTTTATGTCTATACTAGCTGTTTGTGGCTAACGTTTCTATGACTTTTCAAGGGTGAACAGTGCACGAGCCGCACGCAGCTCGCGAGCGTGGAAAAAAGTAGCCTATGTATTAATCTAGGTCCTAGTCTGTCTAACTACCAAATTTCAGCCAGATCTGTTTAGTAGTTTTTGCGTGAAAGAGTAACAAACATACATCTATACATTCTTACAAATTTTCGCGTTTAGAATATTATTAGGATTTAAGGGTGCGCTGTGAGGGTGGACTTCAGTTTTTCCCCAAGTACCTTGTAAACTAGACATTTTTCGGGTTTAAGAGGAATCCTGTGTTATTTTAGACCCTTTACTTTAGCTCTATGAAAGTTTTAACAAAATCAGTTCAGCCGTTTAAGAGTGAAGGTGGAACAGACAAACTAACATTCATTCTTTCGCGTTCATAATATGAGTTTGTAATAGAGATTTGTTTAGCTTTCCACCAGAGTTGCAAGAATGATAAGCGTTGCGAGGTGTGTTAACGGTGTATTTTAACGGTATTTTTAACGGTGCATATTAACGGTGTGTTTTAACGGTGTATTTTAACAGTGTATTTAAACGGTGTGTTTTAATAGGTGTATTTTAACGGTGTAATTTGTCGGTTGTTAAGTCACAATACAACTTGTTTTATTTACTACCATGTAATCTGATGCTTGCCTAAGTTTATGTGAGAGCATTGACAATAGGCCAACAACTTGTATCTCTTAGTTAAGTTTTGTTATAAACATACAATAGCGGTTAATTTAATCTTAAGTTACAATACAGTGCTTTGGAAGTTTTCTGTAAGCTGTATTTTTCCTGAATAAATAAATCATAAATCACGTAATGTTCTATATCGGTTAAGTTCACAATAAGTGTTTATCCAGCTCTTCTCCTGAGTACTACTAGAAGGCAACACTGGTTTTCAGGGTTCCGTACTCAAAGGGTCCGTCCGTCTGTGTCTATTACCAGGCTGTATTCATGATAGCTGAAACTTTCACAGATGATGCGTATTTCTGTTGCCGCTATTAAAATTGATGCTAAAAAACAAAATAAAATAAATACCAAAACGTGACTTTTTGCTCTTTTTTGCCCGATATTGATAACGGCAACAGGCAGACGCTTAAATTTTTGCACAGGATATTTTGTTGTATTATTCACTTTAAAATCAAATCATTAATATAAAATAAAATTATATTTCAGGTGAGGCTCCCATACAACAAACGTGATTTTTTTGCTCGTTTTTGCGTATTATTAATAACGGCAACAGGTAGATGCATTAAATATGCACAGGATATATTTTGTTTTATTTTTCACTTTAAAATCAAATAATTAAAATAAAATAAAATAAATATTTAACAGGGGCTTCCATACAACAAACGTAATTTTTATAGATAATGATACGGAACCCTGCGTGCGCGAATCCGACTCACACTTGGCCGTTTTTTTTACTATCGTTACTTATAAAAAACTGTTAGTAATCGTGAAACTTCAAACCGTAAATGATGAAACATTTATTTCGTGATGTTTGTTTTGTGTGAAACCGATGATCTAGTTCTTTTATATGTGATCTAACTTTGAACTTATCAAACGTTTCATATGTGTCTTCGTTATATAAGTGCACACCGCCACCTTTTTTAGTTTGATTTCATAATTAAATTTATGTGATGCCGTGTCGCATTTGGCTGAGTTTTTTTTTTAAGTAAAACTTCTTTACGCACGCTTGACTTGGGGAGTAAGGTGGTGATTATAATCTAACGGGATCTATCTCAAGAGATTGTTAACCGTAACATACTGCTTACAATTTCACTAGTGTCATTGTAATCTCACTAGTGACATTACAATAACACTTCGCGAAGTGAATATCATTAAAAAAACAATCGAGCGAAGCGAGCGATGTTAGGTTCGGTCCGGTTTGATTGATTAAACAGTCAAAGAGCCTCGCGAAGTGAGGCTTCCCCCCCCTCCGGAAGCAGAATGCTTTGAGAAGAAGAAATCATCACTTATTAGTATTTAATTTAGTTTACATAACTATGAAGTACACACAGGTTTCCCTGCCGTACTTAAAAGTCTCAAAACACCCGGTAAGGTTGGCTGGAAGAGATCTCTTATAAACATAAGTCCACTTTTGTATATGTCCTTTCTAAATGTTTTTCGTGTTTAAACATTTGTGTACAATAAAGAATTTAATAAAATAATTTTTAGTTAATTCTTCACAAACAGGCCAAATAAAGGACTCAGGTTGACTGGAAGAGATCCCGTAAGGGATAGGTCCGTCTTTATACCATACGTATCTGTTTTCAACCGACTTCCAAAAAGAAGGAGGTTCTCAATTCAACTGTATTTTTTTTTGTTTATTACCTCAGATCTTTAGACTGGGTAAACCGATGATTCTTTTTTTATTTGAGAGCTGGTTCTTGCCTTGTGGTGGGACCTATATGTCAATAAAGAGTTTACAATCAAACAAGAATGCAAAAAAGGACCCTAAAGCCGACACTGACTTGCTTTAAGTTAGACCCAGCTTTCACAGCATTATGACTATGGCATCAGGGTCCGTCATAGTCATGGTTTAGATAATAAAAATAAAAATGGCCGCCAATATCATGTTAATCCCGATGTCTTACCTGGAACAAAGAAAACAATAATTAGATTCAGATTCACACATTTACTTGACAAAGGTACAATATAAAACAAAAAATTATTAAGGCTAGACATTGATTGGAACAGTGTCTCTGCATTGTCTCTGGATAAGTTTTCTCCAGATCCCTCTGGAACTATGTCAGGATGTACTTGTGTTATTAGTACATTGTGTCATTTCCCACCTCCTCAACCATCTCTGCGCAAGAAATCATTAAAGAAATTTATCAAACAAAGAGTATTTTTTTAGTTCTCTTAAGACTGTATCGAGCTATGCTATTTCTACCATTTAAAAACCCCCGACAAAAACCTCTAAAAAGTAAACAATAATATGTATTGACCCTTTGAGTTTAATTTAAGTAGTAATATTTTGATCCAAAAGTCGTCGCGTAGGGGGACCGCTAAGTTGTGAAGTTATTACTAATTAGTTGTAGTAAAGTAAATCAGTTGTATTCTGTTTTTATTTTATTTACTTAGCGGTCCCCCTACGCGACGACTCTTGGATCAAAATATTACTACTTAAATTAAACTCAAAGGGTCAATACATATTATTGTTTACTTTTTAGAGGTTTTTGTCGGGGGTTTTTTAAATTTTAAATTTAATTTTTATTTCGTGCTTTTTAAACTTTACATAACTATTACATACAATCGAAACTCTACCCCCACATTCATACAAATAGTTTCCGGGACGAAACACAATACTGCGACACAAAATCTAGCCTATTTTGAATCGATCAAGCCTGTGGAAGTTGCTCACCTCCCTTGTTTGAAGCTGCAATTAAATGTGTTATAACTCTAAACTTCAAATCCATGGACCCATGGAAGTTTTTTCCTTTTTTAACCGCTGCTTCAGCAGATTCCAGGAGATGCTGCAGCATCAGGTCAAGGTTACCATATTATATCTAACACCTATTCATTGAGACTATTCTAATAATTTCTATTCTAATTCTATTTAAAACTATAACCACATCACAAAAAACGGCACTCTGTGCATATCACGCATATGTGGCATCAAATCTGCGATATGGTATTCTTCACTGGGGAAATGCAGCAGCAGTTCATATCTTACCTCTATTTAGGACACAAAAGAAATGTATAAGAGCAATGTTTAGAGCTAGACAAACAGATAGTTGTGTTCCATATTTTAAAGAATTAGGAATATTAACCCTACCATCATTATTTATATTCGAAGCATGTATCTTCGTTAAAGAACATCTGAATGAGTTTAGACTTGTGGAAACTAGATATCCAAGGAGCACGAGGAATAAGATCGAGGTGCGCCCGTTGCAGCGCTCAAATATGACATTTTATAGAAACACTGTTTTTGTATTAGGACCTAATTTATTTAACAAACTTCCTGACTCTATAAAAGAATTAAACAATAGACAATTTAAATTAAAATTATACTTATATTTAAAGAACAGATGCTATTATAGTATTAACGAATATTTACTTGACAATGATATAAAAATAGACTAAGTAATTAAATAAATGTTCATGTGTTAGATTAAAGAATGACATTGCACACCTTTTTAAGGTAGGCCATAGAGGACTTCTTTATTATCTTTAAGACCATTTTATGTTTTACCTTTGGTTACGCAATAAATGTATTTTGTATTTTGTATTTGTATTTAAAAAGTGTGTGTAACACCTATTTGAAATAAATTGTTTTGAATATTTTTTTTGAGCCCAAACACGATACTTCTACTGAAAGTTTTTGAGGAGTTGGGTATTCTGTAGATTCTAGGAGATGCTGCATCAACAGTTCAAGGTTATCATGGTTTTGCAATATTTTTACATTAACAGGGCACCAAATTTTGAATCGATCAGACCTGTATAAGTTGCCCAGATCCCTTAGTCACCTAGATAAGAGCTGATAACCCTCAAACGGCTGAACAGATCTTTATCGATTATAGCTAAGAACCACCGCAAGGAAACTTGTTTCACGTAAAAAAAACCGCATCAAAATCGGTCCATCCGTTCGAGAGTTGCGATGCCACAAACAGACACAAACACACAGAAATTGGCGTCAAACTTATAACACCCCTCTTTTTGCGTCGGGGGTTTATATAAGAAATCAAAGCGAAGGTTTATCTCAATAATATTTAGTTCACAGTTAGTCATAGTTTCAGGTACGCAGGTATGTCAAAAATTTAACGGATTTTAACAACATCAGCTCACCGTGTTGCCACCATTGCATTGTATGCAGAATCAAATACTGATCAAAACGAGTCCAAACACGACATATCTGCTATTATTTTTTTAAGAGTGTGCTAGTGTTCTGGATATCCTGGCCGCAGCATCAGCTCACCTTGTTGCCACCATTGCATTGTATGCAGAATCAAATACTGATCAAAACGAGTCCAAACACGACATATCTGCTATTATTTTTTTAAGAGTGTACTAGTGTGCTGGATATCCTGGCCGCAGCATCAGCTCACCGTGTTGCCACCATTGCATTGTATGCAGAATCAAATACTGATCAAAACGAGTCCAAACACGACATATCTGCTATTATTTTTTTAAGAGTGTGCTAGTGTTCTGGATATCCTGGCTGCAGCATCAGACCAAGAGTTCCATAATCCTGCATAGTTATTAAGCATACATGAGTGTTTCAAGTTTTTGGTCACATGTATGTTTGAAAGTAAAGTAAATACACATTAAGAGTCTAAGAACCCTACCGCAGCTAACAAAAGAGCTGATGACCTTGAAACGGCTGAACCGATTTTGATAAAACGTATCTAAGAACCATCGCCAAAAAACCTGCTTGTAAATAAAAAAAACCGCATCCAAATCGGTTAACCCGTTTGAGAGCTACGGTGCCACAGACAGACACACAGACAGACACACAGACAGACACACAGACACACACACAGACACACACACACACATAGCGGTCAAACTTATAACACCCCTCTTTTTTGCGTCGGGGGTTAAAAAGTACCCTATGTCCTTCCCCGTGATACAGGCTACCTGCACGCCAAATTTCATCAAGATTGGTTGAGGAGTTGATGCGCAAAAAGGTAACAAACATACACATTTGTAAATTTATAATATTACTACTGCCGTCCGTTAGCTAAAAGGTCGTTAAGCCTCAGGGGGTAAATTTTGATTTTTAGATGCCATCATACATAGAAAAAAATTCTCTATCGATCTGTATTGGAATCATTTTGCTAACGTTTATAGTTCAGGAAATACGTCTAGCATAAAAGCCGTTAAATACGATAAAATCTAAGTTTTGCGCAGCTAAAACGACGTTAACCATCAATACTTGGGTGAATGGTCACATTGAGCCTTTAACGCCATCATCATATCAAAATTATTTCACTTTTTGCATAGCAAAACAGACGTTATTCAATTTTACTTCACTATACAGTCGTTACGATACTTTTGAGATCTTTTAGTCAAGGGTCATTTAGTTAAATTGCGTCGATAACCATACGCTAAAAACCAGTTATACAAAATACTATGCTTTAACGTCATTAAACTCTCTTAACGCCTTTCTAGCTTAGGATTTTTCAAATAATATAGTGGTATTTATTTTTCGCAAAAGCCCTATCAGCCTTTAAATATATTAATAAATAATAATTAGCGAATGAACCGTAAGCTATAAGGACGCTAAGCCCCAATACTTCGCTAAAACGTCGCAATCTGCTCTCGCGTCTCACCCCGCCCGCACCCTTTGGAACATATTCCTAGTGTTGCCTAGGCCGTCACTGTGGGTGGACGCGCGCGCGTTGCTGGCCGGGAAGATTCCCGCCAAAGTGTTATTATGGCTGAGAGGATTCCTGGGTAAGTAATAATTATACACTATTTTGCTAATAATGGTTCTCTCTTAGATTTATGTATAGCCACAGTACATACAGTATGTTGTCTCGGACGATTTGTTTAATTATTTACCTATGCCCGTTTTTTATGTAAAAGCATGATAGGGATGCTCACTGACTATCATAGCACTTACAAGAAAGTAGTAAGGGACGCCAAATTATTCTAAATGTATTTGTTTTCTTACAGAAGATCGATGAAGTCTTCGCGAGCAAATACCATACTTAGTATGGTTCGTGCGTCTACCTTTAGTTCAGGTTGGACCACAAATGATGACAAAAGAAAAAAGAAACAAGACCCCATATATAATACTATAAATAAATTATATGCACGGCCATATTCCATGACATCATCCGTATTTGAAAGTTTTTGTGAAACACAAAATACAATAACTTCTTACCATTGTCATAATCTGAAAAGCAAATTAAATATATTGAATGAGTCTTTCCTGAAATGTTTTAAAGAAAACTTTACTGGCGACTTTGATGCATCATTATCTTCAAAAACAGAACAAATCATCACAACTGCTCCTGATATTTCATCTAAACCCGTAGACTTGACTTGTCATGAAGAAATTTCAATGTTGTCACCTGAAGAACAAATCCAAACTGAAATTAATAACGACCTCAGTTTGCTTGATCTCAATAACGATGAAAATACACATAAGAATTGCCATATAATGCCAGGATCAACAGTGCCAATAACTGAATTAGCTTCCTTTGATTTTGATTCTGATGACTCTGTTCGTGATAAAGATTATATCCCTTCTGAATCGAGTGAAGATTCCAACGACGATCAACAACCTGTAACTTCAAAAAAAAAAGTTTTAATAAAAAACAACTTGCCGGCAACAACATCTGCCAAACCTGGTCTGTCTAATTCATACCAAACGCCGCATATAATTACAAAAGACAAGATTCTGACTAAAAAAAGAAGTCTATCTATCGATATCAGCAAAATGAGGTGCACCGAAACTGAAAAACATACATATAAGCGACGTAACACTTTCAATAGCAATGTTCATGAAGAAATAAGACTGAATGCAACTAATGACGAGGAAAATCAAAGTGAAGAAACTCCACCAAAAAGACGAAGATATGACACCAGTTTGGCTCAAAGAACTCAATGCAAAAAAGATAGAAAAAAGATGGAATATGCTGTGAAGTCAGGCTGCAACGAAAAATGTCTCAAAAAATGTTCCACAAATTTTAGTGAACAAGATCGTGAAACTATTAATAAGGAGTATTGGAGCTTAACGTGGGAACAAAGAAGATTTTATGTCCAGTCAAAAATAGCAACAGCAGTTCCAAAAAGGAAATACACCAGTGAACCAAAAAGAAAACCGAAAAGATCTTTCCGATTATATGCAAGAAATGGCACTTCATTCGAGGTATGCAAAATTTTCTTTTTGACAACGTTAGGTTATAAAAAAAATAACGATAAGATTCTGCGCATTGATCGATCAACGTGTTATAATGACAAACGAGGCAAGCACTCAAAAACACCGCTGTATGATCGCCAGATACTTACACAGCATGTGGAATTTTTCGAACCAACAGAACCACATTATAGACGTGAACATGCGCCTTTACGGCGATATCTACCAAGTGATATTAATATCACCCATATGCACAACGATTTTTGTGAAAAGTATCCTAATCAAACGGTGTCATATGAGTTGTATCGAAAACATGTTAAAAGTATGAATATATCATTCACACGCCTCGGTAATGAAGAGTGTGAGGCATGCGAGTCTTACAAGTTGCACAAACAGCAAACTTCACACGATGTAACTGCCCAGTTGGTCGCAGAATGTAACAATTGTGTACAGTTTGCTAAACATCATGATAGATATACAAAAGCCAGGCAGCTTTACACTTTTCACAAAACCTTTTTACAAGATGAGAAGAAAATATTTTATACTGCGGACTTAGAAAAAGTTATCATGTTACCAAGGATGGAAACATTTAAGGCAGTAATTTTTGCTCAACGACTCGTGGCTTTTAACCAGACTTTTGCGCCAGTTGGAAAAATCACCACTCAAAATAAACCGATAGCTGTCATATGGCATGATGGCATCGCTGGGCGTAAGCAGGAGGATATAATGAGTGCATTTTATACATTTTTAATTCGCAACCGTGATGTCCATGAAATAAACATCTGGCTGGATAACTGCAGTGCCCAAAACAAAAACTGGCTGCTGTTTTCAATGCTTGTTCACTTGGTAAACTCAGATATGACCTCGACTACGAACATCTCACTCTATTTTTTCGAACCCGGGCACACTTTTATGAGCGCTGATCAAGTGCACCACCAAGTTGAACTAGCGATGAAAAAGATGGGCAAACTGTACGATTTTACAGATTTTAAAGAAGCAGTCGCATCCATAAATAATGGTAAAGTGTCAGTTGAGTCACTGGAACCACAAAACTTTATAAACTTACCTAATTACATCTCTGACAGGCGCATTCAAAAATCGAACCCTAGAGCATACCTAAAAGACATGGCCCAAGTATCTTTCCGGCGTAATAACTTCAGTCTTTTATATAAAAATGATTTTGATGATGAATTTACGTCATTGCAGTTCATGAAGGACAGCTACTTGAAAAATCCAAGTGCAATGGCTATAACTTTCCGAAAATTTCCAAAAGGTCTGGAACCACAAAGAAAAGCGGGTATTATAGACAAATTAGCCACTATAATACCCCCACACAAACTGCTATTCTGGAAAAATTTGCCAACAAGCGGGTGATTGATAAAAGTATTTTCCAAAATCTTAATTAAGTATTTCGGTACGAGTACCTTACAGACTGATTAAACTGCCTACACCTACATATCGAAGAGACTGAGATTAATAGATAAATAGTAAAGGTATTTTAATAGACATAAGAAATAACTTATGGAGATCCTAGATCTTAAAACTTCCCTAGTTTTAAGTGTGATACACAAAGTCATATTGTGATAAAAAGATTCTCATAATTTCTAAGTAAGTTCTAGGTATTTTAAATACCATTTAAGCGAAAAACACGTACACGTGATTTATTAAAAAAAAAATTTGAATGTTTTTAACTTTATTGTAATTTTATAATGAATATTTGTTCCTAAATAATCCTATTTAGATTTGTTTTATATACAGATTTTGTTACTGAAAGATGTTTGTAATTCTAAGCAATACCTGTTAAATATGTGCTAATTTTGCTTATTCTAATGTATCGAAGCCGTAGGGATTTGTTACTTAAATATAACTATTTTACCTAGAATTTTTGAATGTTTCCTTTCATAAACGATTTATTTTATAAAATCGTTTCTCTAAGGTTTCGTACGTCACTTGGAATATTCGGTCTGAAATACATAGCTAAAAAGTCGTTTTGTTGTAATGTTTCAAGCTTAGCTGCTTTATAGTGAAGTAACTGTAGGATCAAATCCTATTAAAACAAAACAAGAAGACGCTAAAGTTCAAAAGCTAGTCTACAAAGCAATTAAAGTATTTTAGTGACGTTCTAGATAAGGTTTGATTGCAATAAAACTAATCAATACTTAACTATACAGTCGTTAAAATACTTAAGCGTCTGTTTAGTGTAGGTATTGCAAATAATTCTTTTCCATAAAAAACGAGACACATATTTATATACAAATCCTAGACTATAAAGTCGCTGTGGTATACTTAGTGACCTTTTTGTAAAGTATTTATAGTAAAAAAAAACAACCTTTACACGACTAGAAAGCCAAAATAGATTTTTCGCTATTTAAAACTAATTATATCAAATCAATATAATCGCTATTCGATGGTAAATAAAAAGAGCTATGTATACATATATTAAAGTTTTTTATGCGTGTAATATCTATAAAACTACATCAATTTTAATTTTTCCCCGCCTTTTTCGCTCGTATCTGACAATTTGGTTTCGTGGTTTAGCGGCCTTATAGTTAACGGAGGGCAGACTAGCTTTTTCCCGCGGCTCCGCCCAAGTGAACATTGTTTTTATGACAGTATTTAAGGGTGATTAGTAAATTATGTCGTTTCCTACCTACTCAACCATCTCTGTGCAAAAAATCACAACAATCGACTATTTTTTTAGTTCCCTCAGGAACTGCATTAGATTATGCTATTTTCCCGGAATAAAAAGAAGCCTATATCCTTCCATGTCACACAGGCTACCTGCATGCCAAATTTCATAAAGATTGGTCAAGGCGTTGAAGCGTGAAAAGGTAACAAACAAACACATTTTCACATTTATAATATAAGTAAGGTTAAGGGATAAGATAGGTTATAAATAAACACAAATATCTATAATAAAATAAAGTATATAGGAACAAATATGTGACAAGCAAAAGTGCGAAATAGTATGGACGTTATAATGTCTTCTTATATCGGGTCACAACCTGCTAATTAACAACTGAAAACACTAAATATAGCTAAAGTTTGTTTGAAAAGTGGTTAAATTTGGCTTAAGTAAATAAGGTTACTACCTTAAGTACCGCAAGAAGTCTTGTCATGATTGGCTACCAAAAAAACTTAACCACTCGGTCCGAGAGTGCCGACAGAAGTGAAAACTTTTTACAGTTTTATAAGTTTTGACCCTCCGAGTGTTCCTGGTTACGATAACGGTAACAGGTAATGGAAAGGGTGTCGTGAGTTCAATGGTTTTTTTCCCATCTCATCTACAGTTTTATAAGTTTTGACCCTCCGAATGTTCCTGGTGCCCAATGCGCCTAAAGAAGTTTTCACTTCAAAAACTTATTATTAATTGACTTTTTAAAATAAAAAAATCAGTCAAGTGCGAGTCGAGCTCGCGTAGAGAGCGTCCCGTACAATTCCGTTGGACGTAAGAACGTGAAGGCATCGTTACAACTCCAAATTATTTTTATTTATATGCCTTAAAAATGCTGGACAATACATATAATATTTGTTTGAGAAGCTTTACATTAACATAGAGGTTGCCTGGTATGTTGGTGGTTTCATATGTAGTTTTATTATTATTATTCAGAGTTGGTAAACCCTTGACAACATCTCACCTGGTGGTAAGTGACGATGTTGCCGAAGATGGAAGTGGGCTTACCAAGATTTCCCAACGCAATGGGGAACTGGCTATCTTATCTTCATGCCGGAACACACCAATGATATCAACACTGATATTTGGCGGCAAGACTTGGATAAGATGGTAGTAGCTAGCCAGGCGGGCTTATAAAATGCCCTACCACCAACCAAACCGAGTCTTACAATTGACCCCGCCGGGAATCGAACCCGCGACCTCCTGTGTAAAGCCAGTGAACTTTGGCTCTGAGCTACGGAGGCGGTTTAAAATAATCGACCATTGTTACAGTAAACAATAACACCAGAGCCATCTAGTTAATTAAAGTAGTATTAGGATCTTTGTTAAACAGAGTCTCATCAAGTCTATTAAACTATAGTTAGTAAGTAGTTCATTTGTAGACCCATAGATGGCATAAGATAAGATAAGATAAGATAATCATATCCTTTATTGCACACCAAATATACAAAAATGAAAATCATATTAATTAGCAAAATATACAATGATATGAAAGGCGAACTTAGCTCTTTTAGCGATTTCTTCCAGGCAACCCATGGAGTAGACGAGAAAGTGAAACGATAGCGGGTGGGTGCATGTGCAAATAAAAATTAATACTTAATAATAAAAGTAAACTACAAGTACATAAATAAATAAATACTATATATATATATATATATATATATATATATATATATATATATGTCGGAGCGCAAGGACGTGGCGCCATCTATGCATGCGTCGATGCACCGTGTGTTTTATCTTGAAATGTCAAGCGGTTAGCTAGGGTAGTCATAATAGTCACTTTTGCCAAGGCGTGGTCGGTGCGGGACCGGAAACCGGAAGTTGGTAGTGTTGGTACTTGTTTGTTAGCCAATCAGAATCGTTGTGAATATCGAACCATCAAAGACAATGCAGCCTACCTACAGAGGCTACGACAGAGGCGCCAATTATTTTACGACACTTTTGATCGAGCAGCTGAACTGTCAACTTGGGAAGCCATCCCCGTGCCGAACTCATCGCAGTCTATAAAATAATCGGTTTTCATCCGAATCATCGTGAAGCCTCGTGTTGCAAACGTGTGTGAATATTGATTATACACTCCAAAACTTCTCGAAGACGAGTTTATTTCTTAGATACGGCCAAAACACTTCTGATGATCCGAAATCAGAATTGGGATAGGACACGGACGCCCCACGAGTTCCAGATAGTGATGTGTGCAAGACAAAATAGAAAGTGCTTCCGGAACAACGAAATCAGAATTTTCTGACGCTGATACTAGCCACGCGGACGCCATCATCGTCCCATGAATTGAGGTTACCCAATTTCAACCCCGATAGATCGGATGTGAATGCACGTGCATGGATTGCTACTACGAATCTGTGTATTTACGACCCATATAAGCAAGGGGCAGGGCCACTACATGTCTAGCTGCTTGAAGTAATGCAGCCAAGAGGGAAGCACCTGCGAAGCTGCCCCAGTGATGGAGAAGAGAGTCGACCTTTGCTTGGTTGATGCACAATACTGGAATTCCATCGGGTGAGCAGTTTTCATTAAAGAGAAATCTGTTGTTATCTGCTGTGTCAGTGCAAGTTAAGAGGCACTGATTATGTACACGACTACCATTGACAATGCTACAGACTGACGACAGCTGCTTGTCCGACTCTTTAGTCTGACGACTCAATGTCGGCACGGAGCCGACACGACACCTTGGTTCTGAACCATCATAGACTAACTGACCATAAACTAACTAATCATAAGCTACAACAAAGAATAACATGGTGCCGACCATATGATTTGGTCGTTTCCGTGTAGATTTGTTTACAGCCAGTGTTGTTTGGTCAGGTTTCCTGACGATACTTGTAGTGACGACTGCAAACTATTTCTCATTTTTACCGTCATTCCTTTTCCCCTGTGTACCACGGCGTACAAGACCGCCCAGAGCACAGCATCGACCTTTCCTTTTTTTTAGGGCCCCTGTGTACCACGGCGCATATGGACATATGCGCCTAGAGCACAGCATCGACCTGACCTTTATCATTTTAGAGCCTCTGTGTGTCACACAGCATCGACCTCTACGTATTCCCTTTATTTTTATGAGCTTTGCCCTGTGGAAAGGGAGTTCAAGTATCTACCTTTTTTTCGTGAGCTTTGCCCTGTGGAAGGGGAGTTCAAGTACCTACACAGCTCATCATCATATCAGCCAGGCAACGTTCACTGCTGTACAAAGGCGCAATCGCTTGGCAGGCAGGTGGGCGATCGTGGTGTGTGGCATGGTACGCAGAAAAGACGCTGCTGCCCATCCTCCGGTCTTTGATCCCTCTTACCACACCCTCGGGAGGAGATGGGTGGTACTATTCTGGGGCCATACCACAGGCCTACTTATCTGTAGTAGATTTATGATAAGTTAGGTAATCTGAATACCTAACTTAAACACACATCCACTCCTCATTACAGATTATGGCAGCTGCTGGGCACGCATCGCCGTCAGGATGGCCGTGTCGGAGCGCAAGGACGTGGCGCCATCTATGCATGCGTCGAAGCACCGTGTGTATTATCTTGAAATGTCAAGCGGTTAGCTAGGGTAGTCATAATAGTCACTTTTGCCAAGGCGTGGTCGGTGCGGGACCGGAAACCGGAAGTTGGTAGTGTTGGTACTTGTTTGTTAGCCAATCAGAATCGTTGTGAATATCGAACCATCAAAGACAATGCAGCCTACCTACAGAGGCTACGACAGAGGCGCCAATTATTTTACGAGCACTTTTGATCGAGCAGCTGAACTGTCAACTTGGGAAGCCAGCCCCGTGCCGAACTCATCGCAGTCTATAAAATAATCGGTTTTCATCCGAATCATCGTGAAGCCTCGTGTTGCAAACGTGTGTGAATATTGATTATACACTCCAAAACTTCTCGAAGACGAGTTTATTTCTTAGATACGGCCAAAACCCTTGTGATGATCCGAAATATATATATACACACAAAGAAAGCATAAGGATAAATTAGGAGGAACACAAGTTACACTAAAATATATATATTTTTATTAAAAATTTTAATGCGTTCGACTGCAACTCACCTGATGGTAAGTGATAATGCACGCAAACTCAAAAAATGCCTATTCACTCTTGCCTTGATGATCCCCAAATTATAGGAATCGGGAAACATTGACGCAAAAACACGAAAGACGCAGGAAAAATTTGGAATGAATGCGAATCTTGAAATAATGATCCCAAAGTCTGTTTTTGAAGATTCTCAGGGATTCAGACAGCCTGATGACTGTAGGCAGTGAATTCCATTCCATGGCATAGCAAAGGTACCGAACTGTACTGTCCAGCTTCGATTTTTTTATTCACAATTGGTAAGCCCTTGGCATCGTCTCACTTGGTGGTAAGTGACGACGATGCCGAAAATAGAAGCAGACTTACCAAGATTCCTCAACGGGCTATCTTATCTTCGAGCCGGAACACATCAAAGATTCTAGGAAAAGACCCCTATTTACCTAGAGCAAAGTATGTACTGAGAGGTCTTATTCTGTTGGTAGTTAAAGTATTGGTTCGGAACCCTGTTTGTATGACCCCAAATCGCACTTGGCCGGTTTGGTGTTTTTTGGCCAGTGTTGATAAATTTACCTAACAAATAAAAATACCCACTAAATTTTAATGTTATTTTCCTCAATCTTATCAACGTTGTTGGTTAAGTCGTAGGTCACAAGGTTATACCGATTAACATTATACTAAGTACATACCTGAATGCAACTAAATCATATAGCTCACATACGTCCCCGCGAGGCTTGAGCCTACCCTGAGTTGGGGCGATCGGGCCTTAGTCGACCACGCGGGCCTAGTGCAGGTGGGTCGACTTCACACACAACATGCGAGTTTCTCCGCAGGCGTGTGCAGGTTTCCTCGCGATGTTTTCCTTTACCGTAAGAGCGTCGGATAAAAGTACATATGAAATCGAAATTTGAAAGCACATTGGTACGTGGCAGGATTCGAACCACGACCTCCCGGACAGGAGGTAGCGGCCCTTGCCATTACGCCACCGACGCAGCTAAATAAATACTTCGTTTTGAAATATTATATAAATTTTTGAAAAACCTAATCTTTTATTTGAAAAGAGTTTGTAAGCTGAAAAAGCCAAATGCTCAAATACAAAAAGTACACCGTTCCAAATTCAAAAAAGGTGAGCTCAGTTTGTTGTTCCTACGATTCTATTGAAGAACAAAAGACGATTCTGGGACCTCGATTCCACCTCCAAAGTTCCCAACGGCCATCTATTCAACGAGCTATGAATATGAGCCCCGCCTACTGCCACTTTAATTTATCGATTCTGTGAGCTATGTTGGTTACCTTTCTTTATCAACGAACAGCTTCTTTATGTTAAAGTGGTGTGGTGATTAGTTTCGGTATGATGATGTAATAGTCAGTCC
The DNA here is from genome assembly GCA_947284805.1 of Coleophora flavipennella. NCBI lineage: Eukaryota > Metazoa > Arthropoda > Insecta > Lepidoptera > Coleophoridae > Coleophora > Coleophora flavipennella. The sequence goes on from OX369253.1 coordinate 7,107,523, forward strand.
CTTTGCGTTGGTGAATCTTGGCAACTTCGCTTCTACCTTCGGCATCATCGTCACTTGCTTTCAAGTAAAATTAAGGCATGGAAGATAAATAACCGGCCAAGTGTGAGCCAAGCTAGCACTCCGAGGGTTCCGTACCACCATACCTCTAACTACAACTACATAGTAATAATGACAATGATACATATTCACATTACAAACAAAAGACATAAACGCGAGCTACAATAATATGCTGATTTTGTTTTACAGTTCGGACTTCTTAGCGTGAGTGCGACTCATACTTGGCCAATTTTTAGTAATTGTTGTTTTACCTTAGTATTAGGACTATAATCACACCAAGTTTCATGCTTGTATGTTTTACTGTTTTTACGATAGAGCTAAATCAAAAATACTTCTAAAGACATATAAAAAACTCATTTTTTGTATGGAGACTCTCTCTATTCATTCTATCTAATTTTTAGTATCTGTTATTCTAGCGGCAACAAAAATATACAATCTGTGAGATCTTCAACTGTCTACCTATTACGGTTCATGAATTACAGCGCTCTGATAGACGTACGACAGACAGACGGACAGACAGTGGAGGCTCAGTAATAAATAGGGTTTTGTACGCCCAACAGGTGACCAAAGCTAAGCCGTTGGTGAACCGTTGGGTATAGGCAACCTTAAAAAGGGCAGGGGCAACAAAGGCACACTACCATATGTTCCCGTGCAGTCTATTTTTTTTTTTTCGAAAGGACAATCTTGTTGTTGGTCGTTGGGACCTTTACAACTTCACCGGGCAGGGGAGGCGAGTACGGAAGGCACTCAACCTAGTGCAAAGCAAAAAGATGCAACTGCCTAAGGGCGCCCAGGTGGGCACGGACCTCGGCTTAGGTCGTTGCTTGGACGTGGGATGATCGGAGAGAAGCGGCCTGGTATATGCCGGTAGCGCTGGTAAGCGCCAGAAGCGGGGGGACGCCGCCCTCGCTGGCGAGGGCAGAATGTCGGTGCAGTGTTTCTCTGAGGGTAAGGGGGCGGGGTCAGGGCAGCTACGGCTAGCGTGGTCGGGTCGTCGGGGTCAGTGAGTACATGTCTGCCGTGCAGTCTTTAAACTTAAAGCAACATGAATAAGTAACCTGAAGAATTAATGGAGCTCACATCATCTCATATATACGTCCCCACCGAGGGGCTCGAGCCTATCCTGAACTAGGGCGATCGGGCCTTGGTTAACCACGCGGGCCCAGTGCGGGTTGGTCAACTTCACACACAACCTTCGAGTTTCTTCGCAGATATGTGCGTAAGAGCGTCGGATTAACGTACATATGAGATTGAAATTCGAAAACACATTGGTACGTGGCAGGACTCGGACCTCGAACTCCTGGATATGAGGTAGCGGCCCTTGCCGTTGCGCCACCGAAGTTTTTGTTAGTAAATTATAAATCTACACAAAAAACTATACCTATGTTGTTATCGGAACGCAAAAGGAAACTCGGTTAAAAATAATAAAGTATGCAGACCACACTGAAGTATTAATTTAAAACGGGTGCTGGGTTGCGTTGCTGAGTCATATTGAATGCTGCTGCTGAGTCATATTAAATGAAGTTTTTTAGGGTTCCAAAATCATCAAGGAACCCTTACAGTTTCGACATATCTGTCTGTCTGTCTGTCTGTCCGCGGCTTAGCTCAGAGACTATTAGTACTAGAAGCTGTAATTTGGCATAGATACACATATTTTACCGTATGGCTACCACCTTAGAATAGGGACATCCTATCTCTTCCAATATGTTTAGTAAGAGTCGACTTAGGGACTCAAACCGGAGGATGGGCAGCTGCGTCTTCTTTGCGACTTGCAGTCCACCTGCAACAACACTGCGATCGCCAATACTGTTTTAAAAAAGAAGTTACAGAAAAGTTTTGCTCTAAACTATTTTATATATAATATACTAGCTTTTAACCGTGGCTTCGTCGTGGACGTCGGTTTTATGACTGTCATTTAGGGTTAGTGGTGCGCGAGCTGCAAGCGACTCGCAAGCGCGGACATGAGATTTCCTCAGATTCCTCAGGAACGATATTGGGCTATTCTGATTAGAAGTCTATGTCACTTCCCACCCCCTCAACCAATTCTATACAAAAAACCACTGCAGTTCGTAGCTCCGTTGCGACGCTGACGTGCGCCAGCGCGGAAATGAGTTTTCCCCAGATTCCTCGGGAACCATGTCAGGATATGCTAATTAGTAAATTATGTCATTTCCCACGCCCTCAGCCATATCTGTGCAAAAATCACAGCAATCCATTGTTCCGATGCAATGTTAAAGAAACTAACCAAAAAAAGAGTATATTTTCAGTTCCCTCAGAAACTCACCTTTAAAGCAATCAGTGAGTATATGTACGTAAGTTTCGAAAAACTCATTGGTACATTGGCGATCCAAATTTGAACCCGGCACCTCTGGTTAGAAGGACCGAGTCGTTACTGGTTGAGCCACCGACACTTCACGTTGAGCCATCGACACTTCTCGTAGTTTAATTAGTAAAATATACTATTATCCACTTTTTAGCGACCCATTTAGGTAATGACCGTACTTGCAGGTTCTTAACCTGATTGATCAACGGAACCACTCACGAAAGCCGCATTATGCCATAATCGCTTCGGGCACAAGTTTATTTGGTCAGTGTTCATAATTTTACCTCTTAAGTAAGTAAGTAAGTATTTATTTGCTTTTAAACAAGGTACAGTAAGTAAAATCATGTTCGTAGATAAAATAATTTAATTAATTTATTAAATATATAAATAGTTGTTAAGTAATTTTCCTTGTATTTTATTAACTCTGTGGGTTACACTATAAGTCCCAAGGCTACAGATAAACAATTTCAATAAAGTACCTAAATTAAACTAATTAAGAGGATTGTGAAGGTGCGACTTTTCATACAAACGGCGATTACGACTTTTGAACCAATTTGGACCAATTTTTGAAAGATTTTCAGTCAGTACAAAAGCTAGGCTTATACGTTTTTGTTTTTTCGATAACGTCAATTAGTTTAGTTTTATTGTCATTCACGTGTTTACATACAAAACTAATTTCGGCCTTTTTTTGTTTATTTATAATCAGTGATTTAAAAAACGTATAATTCTAGCTTTTGTTCTGACTAACAACCTATCAAAAATTGGTCTAAATCTGTTAACATTTAAGAGGTGAAAATCGTTAACGCCGTTTGTATGAAAAGTCGCAGATTCACAATCCTCTTAAATAAATATATCATTGTACAGGATGTAAAAAAAAATCTGTAAGACCCGTTAACAGGGGATTTTACTCATCATACTTGTGACGAAACCTCCTTAATAATAAATACAGGTTACAATAGTGAAAATGAATACGGAAAAATCTGAATTTAAATGTTATTTTGGCCAAATGTGTTCGTCTCATATTTCTATATCGTATTAATATTTTTGTTTTAGCATTTAAATGAGTGGTGCATGCTCGAATAAATGTTTGTGCGGATGGTTGCGCATCGGAAGCTTGTGAAATTTAAGCATTATAGTGTAGAGGATGTGGCTCTCATTCTTTTATTTTATTTTATTTTTTTTATTTTATTAATTTAGGAAACAAACAGTCTTATATATAGTATTACATATAAATTTTAAATTAAAAACGACCTGGAGTTCCACTTAATAAAAAATAAAACATGAAATATACGAGCCCTGAGACAATATTAATTTTACAACTATTTTTAATTTAACTTATTTCTAATCGCACTTTTAAAGGCACCCAAAGTAGTATTAAAAATGTCTACATCAGAAAAGTCATTATTGAAATTGCGTGTCGATCGTCTGAGGAAACTATTTTTGGCAGAATTTGTCGAAAAAGGAGATATTGAAAAGGTTGTTTTTGTGCGAGAGGATATGCGTGGTGGTATCCTAAAGTTAATTTCAGCTAATAGTGCGGGAGAGTCAATAATGTTATTTATTATTTTGAATAAGCACACTTGATCATGATAAACCCTCCTAGAATTTAGAGAGGCGATGTTATATCTTTTGGCAGCTGTTTTATAGTCGGAGAACCATGTACCAGTGCGAAAGTCGAGATTTTTTAAAAACTTATTTTGTACCTTTTCTATCCTGTTAATATGGACATTATAACTAGGATTCCACACAACACATCCAAATTCAAGGAGGGTACGAACAAAGGAGAAATATAAAATTTTTAAAGTGGTAGCATTGTGAAATGGTTTAGAGACCCTTAAAATAAAACCAAGATTTTTAAAAGATTTGGCTACTATATGGTCTATGTGTTTGTTATAATGTAATTTGGAGTCAAGGATCACTCCTAAATCCCGAATATGATCGACCCTTTTGATTATCCTGTCCCCGAAATAATAGTTAGTAACTATGGGATGATGTTTGCGTGTGAAAGTAATAGTATAACACTTGTCTATATTTAAACTTAATTGATTATCTGAGCAGTAACTAAGAAAACTATTTAAGTCATTTTGAAGTTTTGAACAATCATTGATAGTTGAAACTACTTTATAAATTTTTGTGTCATCCGCATACATTAAGTGACAAGTGTCGCTGAAGATATTATCTACATCATTTATGTATAGCGTAAATAAAAATGGACCTAGGTGTGAACCTTGAGGTACCCCTGAAGGGATGTTGTGAAATTCAGACAGAAATCCTTTTAGCGATACAGCTTGCAAACGGTTTTCTACATATGATTTAAGCCATCGAAGGAGATCGCCGTGCACACCGAGCTTCAGTAATTTGTCTAGAAGTAGATTATGATTTATTTTATCAAAGGCTTTTGAAAAATCTGTGTACACGGCGTCTACCTGACAGCCTGCATCCATAGCATTCTGTATAAAATCAGTATACGTAAGGAGATTTGTATCAACATTGCGACCCTGGAAGAAACCATGTTGTTGTAAAGAGATAACTCGAGAATAGGCTAAGGTGAGTTGATTAGTAACTATTTTTTCCAACAATTTCCCAAAAATACATAATTTTGAGATTGGCCTGTAATTTGTAATGTCTCGTTTACAGCCAGATTTAAAAATTGGGGTGATTAGTGCTTTTTTCCAAATCTTAGGAAAACATCCTTTGGAAATCGATTTAGAATAAATTATAGTTAACGGAACGGCAAGTTCTTCAGCACATTTTACTATGAAGAGTGGGTGAATATTATCAAAACCAGCACCTTTATGTATATTTACACCTCTTAGAAGTTTCAAGGTGATTTGAAAGTTAATATCAACAGTTGAAATGCTAACAGGAGTGTCAGGGACGTTTATATCATCAGGTATAAAGACATTGTGGTCATTTTCAACAAAAGTGGACTTAAAATAATCATTAAATAAGTTAGCTATAGTCTGGCAGTCAGTTCCTGAGGTATGACCTAATATCATTTGATCGGGAATTTGATTGGTTGGAAATTTAGACTGAACAAAACTCCAAAAGTATTTAGGAGACTTAGTGATAGTATCCTCTGAAAAATCAATGTACTTTCTATAACATTCAGCCTCTAATACTTTTTCACGTGACCTTAAGAAACTAAAGCTTTGATAATCCAGAATATTTTTATACCTCTTCCACTTTGCATGGGCCTTGCGTTTCTCACGACCTAGTTTTAATAATGCTTTTGTATACCAGGGTGGCTTACCAGATTTGTTATAGACTTTGCGTTTAGGCACAAATCTATCAATAATTGAAAGAAGTATACTGTAAAAATATGATACGGCTTGCTCAGTACTCATTGCACAAAGAACAGACCAATCGTGAATTAATAATTCGTTCTTAATTTCTTCATAATTTGCTGAGGAAAATACCAACTTTTCAGTTAAATGTTTTTTCAATGTGTGTAGGGGACAAGTTTTTAAAGTAATGTGTTTTATGATGAGGATCTTCACGTGTGAATGGATCGCATGATGTAACTGAACAGTGCAGATTACTAATTACCAGGTCCAAGATGCGATTATTAACATTAGTGGGCCCGTTATATTGCTTAAAATCCGCTAAGTTTAGGAAGTCAGACAGTAAAAGTGATTTACTGTCATCATTTGAAATAAGGAGTAGGTAGTCTGAATCATTACACTGTTGCCAACCGGCATACGATATATTAAAATCCCCTAATATTAAAAATACATCATTAGGATGCCCAGTCACAATATCAGAAGTGCAATCGAAGAAACTCTGTAATGAATTATAGTGATTATTATTGTGAGGGAAATAGCCGCACATTAAATGTAGGTAATGGTGGTTGCGAGAGGCAGTGGCGGCGGGGGCGCAGACATCTGTTAATATAGGTATACTTAACCACAAAACCTCGAGGTGTTCGGAGACACGCCACTCATCGCGCGGCTGCGCGGCTAGCTCGCGGCGCACGGCGACGGCCACCCCCCCGCCAGGCCCACGCCCACGTCCTCTGACTCGATCAAGCCTAAATACGTTATACCTGCTATCAAAATATTCAGAGTCGTAAAAGCTAGATTCTAACCAAGTTTCAGAGATGCATATTATATCATATTCAGATCGCAACACACTAGATAGAAAGGTATGCGACTTAGTACGCAATCCTCTCGCATTTTGATAATAAATATTGAGATTATTTATAGCACTGAATTTTATACCGAAAAAATAATACAAAAATCACATATGAAAAATCAAGAGAATTATTTATAATAAACCATATTTTCTTCAGACGGTCTTCACTATAGAAATTACATAGTAGGTATAATACAGTACATCTTTCCGATGAGATTATTCTAATTATTTTAAACTGATAAGTGAACGGATGCGAGTGCGTTAGATTATGCGCGTAATAGGTTTTTATGTTAATGTTATACAATAACCACCACCATATAGCTACGGATAACACAGAGAATATGAATAGAAGTAGTCACTTGATTTTATACAGATCGGCTTGTTTACCAATGTGAATGATTTTAGATGTGTCATTATTTCGCATTAAAATTTTACAATTTTTTATCCACAAGTAACTATAGTTAAGCTCCGTTTTGAGTTGCCTAGCTTGTTTTAGCAGCAGCTTATTGCCAGGCGTTAGATGTTCGTTTACAAAGACCTGGGAGGCCGCTCCTGTTATGTTGAGGTCGGCCGTGGTGAAGCCACGGCGCGCCCGGGCTGCGGCCAGAAACTCATCTTTTCTCCGGCGCTGGGTAAATCGTACGATTATGGCGGGTGGGCGAGTATCGTTGGTACTCCTATCGGCCACAAAACGGCGAATCCTGTGTACGGTGTCGATATCCGAATCTATCAGCTTGAAACCAATTTTACTTGACAGAGTAACCATGATGTTGCTCAAATTTTCACTTTTAGTGACAGGTACTCCAGAAATTTCCAAATTGTTAAGCCTTGAAAATTGGTCACGATCATTATTTTCTTGCAGCAGGCTTTCAATGGTACTTTCGGCTTGTTTTAGGTTTTTTGACACGGAAGGGAGTGGTGCGACTTCATCCTCCAGCGAGGAGATCCTACCCTCTGTTTTTTCCACGCGTAAATCAAGATCGCTCCATCTTTTATTCAATGCTGTTATTGACTTTTTGACGTCACTAAGTTCGGTTTCAACAGAGGATCGAAAGCTCCGTAGTTCTTGCATGAGATCCGCCAAAGTGGTTTCAGCAGTAGTAGAAGCAGGTGGAGGAAGAGTAGAAGGAGCAGGCGCATTTCGGCAGGTAGGACATCTCCAGCTTGCCTTCTTTTCCGTATTCATCCTTTTGTACCCAAGCTCGGTGATGCTGGCACACGCATAGTGCAGATTGGCGTGACACGCACTGCATAGTACTGGATCATTTACCTCTTTTCCGCACTTGGTACAAATAATATCGGGACACAAATCGTCACTAGCCATTTCAGTTTTAGTTTGAGTGCAGTCACTAGTAAATTACACTTTAATGCGAGTGCACGTAGGGCGTAAATAGCTAAACAGTGATAAAATTGCGATGGAATGTACACTAAACGCGACGCAGGACAGGTGCAAACGACCGTCTCAAACGAGCTCGAACGGCGACTCACTTATATTCATATTTATACAACAGAACACAAAATGAACAAGTGAATGGCACGAATTCATCTGGATCTAGAGTGAAAATGGGTGTGCCCCAGGGTTCCATCTTAGGGCCTTTTCTTTTCCTTGTTTACGTAAATTATTTGCCCTTCATGGTGCAACATCTGTCAAATATTGTGTTGTTTGCGGATGATACTTCTCTTATTTTTTAAGTGAATAGGAAAGAAAACGAAATTGACGAAGTAAATAACAGTCTTTCAAAGATACTGAACTGGTTCACAGTGAACAACTAATTATTAAATGCTAAGAAAACAAAATGTATAAAATTTTGTTTGCCAAATGTAAAAAAGGTCAATAATAGTGTAAGACTATTATACAGTAATAAATAAGAATTTGTGAATACTGCGGTGTTCCTTGATATAACTTTGGATGTTTCACTTCAATGGGGACCAGACATTAGAATAGAATAGAATAGAATAGAAAAACTTTTATTTAGAGCACAGTACAACAATTTCCAGGCACAATTTACAAACGATAGAAATAAACTATAAAAAATAGCTGTACTGTGCACCAAAACGGTACTGACTCAGCATATGCTGCAGAATACTCTGCAGCGCTGTTATTCTGCCAGAAACCGGTTCGGCGAAAAACATTAAAACTTTATCGGAAAAGCTTAGATTAGCTGCTTATGCATTTAAGAAAATAAGACATTTAACGGATGTAGGTACTGCGAGACTAGTGTATTTTAGTTACTTCCATAGTATAATGTCTTATGTATTATTACTGTAGGGGTATGCGGCTGAATTAGAAACAATTTTCATCTTGCAGAAAAGATCTATCCGCGCAATCACGTGAGTCTTAAAAAAATAAGTTCAAAGAAATCAATATTTTAACTGTTGCTAGTCAATTTATATATGAAAACGTCATGTACGTTCTTAAGAATTTGCAAGTATTTTCTAAAAACAGTGACAGGCATAATTTGAATTTAAGTTTGATGTGCTTTCAAAGCGTGTTTTTTAGTTTCTTAACAATATTTTTTTTTTTCATTAATGTTACATTCTACTATTCTTACGAATATAATAAATGAGAAAGCGTATATGTTTGTTTGTCCTACCTTCACGTCGCAAAAAAGCGCCGGATCAAGGTAATTTACTCCTTTCGGCCGCCATCGCAACTGTGTTTCACAATCAGGTTGTCTATTAGGATTTTTTAATCTTTCATGGCAACCAGTTGTGATAGAAGAAGATTTATTCCCGTTACACAACCAGTTGTCAATATTGCACAGAGTTATTTGATGAGGTAGGAAGTGACATAGGCTTCTTTTTATCCCGTAAAAACAGCATAGGATAACGCAGTTCATAGTGAAACTGAAAAAACACTATTTTTTGTTGAGTTATTTATTTCACATCGCAATGAAACAACGGTTTAACGTATTTTTTTGCACAGAGATAGTTTTCAAAAAAATATGTCAATTCAATCCCGTGTGATCCGGAGAAAGATAATTTTCACTCTTACGTGACGTGCTTACACCTTACTAAGCAACAAATTGAGTGATTTATTGCATAGATATAGTTGAGAGGATGGGTAGTGTCACAGACTATTACAAAGTTAGCGTAGACTGACATAGTTCCAGAGGGATGTGGTGAAAATTCATTTATACGCTCGCGCATATAGAGTAACGGAGCAACGTGTCACGAGGTTTTTTTTGCACATACATAGTTGAGGGTTGGCAAGTAACTATGATTACTACATAATTAGCGTAGCCTGACACTGTTTCCGAGAGATTTGGACAAAAATAATTTCTACACTCGCGCACGTAGCGACGAAGTAACAGATTGGCGTAATTTTTTGCACAGAGACAGATAAGGGATGGGCAGTGACACAGACTACTACATAGTTAGCGTAGACCGACAAAGTTCCCGAGGTATGTGGAGAAAATTCATTTATACGCTCACACATATAGTAACCGAGCAACGGTGTAACGAGGTTTTTTGCACAGGGATAGTTGAGAGTTGGTAAGTAACTAAGACTTAGTAGTCATAGTTAGCGTAGCTTGACACTGTTTCCAAAAGATTTGGACAAATATAATTTCCACGCTCCCGCACGTAGTGACGAAGCAAAAGATTGACGCAATTTTTTTCACAGAGATAGTTGAATGATAGACTACTACATAGTTAGATAAGTTTTAATAGATTCCTAGGCGCAAGGACATTTATTTTACCGTCAGGAATATTATAACGTAGGAACAAAAGCTAGGCTTATACGTTTTTTTTTTATCGATAAAGTTAAAAAGTTTAATTTTATTGTGGTTTACGTGTTTTCATACAAAACTAATTTCGGCCATTTTTTTGTTATTTATAATCAGTAATTTTAAAAACTTATAAGTCCTAGCTTTTGTTCTGACTGACAACCTATCAAAAATTGGTCCAAATCGGTTAACATTTAAGAGGTAAAACTCGTTAACGCCCTTTGTATGAAAAGTCCATTTTTTTCTGTGGGTTCACAGTCCTCTTAAGAAAACAGGAGTAACGGACAGGGACGTATGGACGCGTGAGTGATCTTAGAAGGGTTCCTTTTGCCTTTGTGTATGGAACACTTAAAGTGAGTAGATAGAAAATGGGGTTTTTGACTAAACAACCAGTGTAAGGATAGAGCTCTCCGGTGGTACGTAGAGTATCGTGTTCGAAGGTCTGGTTATGTTGGTTGGCCCGTAGAGGTCTGGCATGACCGTGTTGTTGATCGCTTAACCTGAGTGATGTCGAGAGCCGCTGGTGCGACGCCGGAGTGTCATTGTCGATGGTGTGGTGTGAAGACAGATGTGATAGGTGTGTTCAACAGCCGCTGCTGCGACGCCGGAGCGCCATTGTTGGTGGTGGTGTGTTGTGAAGACAGGTGTTATGAGTTGAGGGTGTGATTTAACATCCGGCGGAGGTGGAAGGTTCTAGGGGTGTGTTTTCATGCAGGGTGGAGGGGGGTGGTTAAAGGTTTTGCGGAGGCGGTAGAAGCTCTGAGGGGTGGGTAGTACCTCTGAGAGTTGAGGCCTTGAGGGGGTGGGGGAGTTGAGGGTAAGAGGCGAGGCCCTAGGGGATGGTGCATACATCCTGTGAGGTGCTATAGGTGTAAGGTTCTAGAGGGGTGGGGAGTTGAGGGTGTGGAGGTTCTAGAGGATGATCGTAGACAAGTACGGATGTAGCGAGATATCCTATATGTTAGAGTGAGAATGGTGTGAGAATCGAACCCCACCCACATGCAATGTGCCTAACCACTGTGCCATGAGCAACGGCCTTCCCGAGTCTTATCAGCGCATGCCGCTCGCAGGCGGATGTGGTCAGCTGATAAAAATATAAAGTTTAATAGAATTGTATGTAGTTAACGTGAAACATCTTTTTAGGGTTTCGCATGCAATTCTTAAAAATAAAAAACCGTTTTCATTTATGTTTGTATATTTACTACGGTTATAATTTATCTATATAATGAGCACATTACAATAGTTAGCTATTATAAAATACTTATCATATAGGTAAGAAAAGGGGGTCGCGTCGCGTTCGGCTACCTCGTTTCGGCTACCATTCCAAGGTCACATCGGTTCTACACTATTTAAAGTATACTTATCAACAAAATTATATACCTACATATAAAATATATTTAAGGTTTTGCATACGATTTCGATGAGAAAAAGGTGAAACTTAGCAAGCCCTGTTGGTACCCCAACCCTAGCCACAACGTTTAAATAAAGTATATAAAGCATATTTAGTGACTCAAAGGTGAAAAATATTTTTTCAGGGTTCTACCCTTTCACATCTTTTGAGGTTTACATATTTTACTTGATATAGGTTTCATATACAATTTGGGGTGAAAAAAGGTGAATCTTTCAAGGTTCTGCAACATATCTGTTAAACCTGAAAAAATATATAAAATGTGTTTAGGGTTTTGCATACGATTTTGGAGAGATAAAGGTGAAACTTAGTAAGGTTCCATGATATATCTATTACCTACCCTTTCACATGTTTAGGGTTACCTGTATGAATGCTTAACCAAAAAAATTACAGAACCTAACATGTAAGACTTACTCACATTTAACTGTTTTATGAATATACTTCTAGTAAAGTACTAATTTATCTCTGATGATATTAGTTAAGGGGTTAATTAAACTACAGAACCCTCTTCTAATATAAGTTCACCTCACACTTTGGTTTTCATCAACTACGTTTTTGTTTCAGTTTAAAAGAGTTTAAGAAAGTTTTAGGGTTAAACTCATGCTTAATTAGTTTTTTAGTAGAAAGGTTAGGTATTTCAACTTTATTCAATTTTTAGAAATTTTTAGGGTTCTCCATTGGTGGATTACTTTCATTATTTAGTAATATATCAATAAAAATTAAGTTTCTCATCAATCTTAAACATTCTTCAATGCTAATAATGAGTGTTTGATTTTAGAGCCTCATACCTATCTCATTTCGACTTATACCATGCAGAACCCTCCTCCAATATAAGTTCAACTCACACTTAGCTATAGACATATACTTAACCATAAAAGTTCTTTTAGTGAGTGACGAAGTTATTATATATAGGATTTCATAATAGGGAATCGCATTATTTTTTAGGGTTCCATATATTATTTTCCATAAAAAGATGAGATTATAAAGTGATGATAGTTTAAATTTTAGGGTTCCATGTCTATATCATTTAAACTCATTCTATACAGAAGCCTCTCCCAATATAAGTTCAACTCATAAGTACTTGATTGGTTTTAATAAAATTTCCGTTAAACATAATTCAACTCGCACTTAACCATAGAAGTTAATTCAGGTTAGTAGAACTATGTTTATGCAGAACCCACACTACATATACCTCGACTCATACTTAACCATAAAAGTTATTTTAGTTAGTAATGAAGTTATTATCTATAGGATTCCATAACGGGGGTCACATTATTTTTAGGGTTCCATATATTATTTTCCAATAAAAAGATGAGTCTGTAAAAGTGATGATAGTTTAAATTTTAGGGTTCCATACCTATATCATTTATTTAAACTTATTCTATACAGAACCCTATAGCAATATAAGTTCAACTTGCACTTAGCTATAGAATCTCTTTTATTTAGTGTTTGTAGAACCCACGTTATGCATATTTCAACTTACACTTGACTGAAGTTCATTTGGGTTAGTATATACAGAACCCTGTTCGAATATAAGTAAAACTTATACTTAATTAGTTTTAGCAGAAAGGTTTGGTATTTCAACTTTATTAATTTTTTAGGAATTTTTAGGGTTCTACATTGGTAGATTATTTTTATTATTTAGTAATATATCATTGAAAATTAAGTTTCTCACCTATCTCAAACATTCTTCAATGTAAATAATGAATGTTTGATTTTAGAGCTTCATAAGCAACCATCCTATTTAAACTTAATCTATACAGAACCCTCCTCCCAATATTAGTTCAACTCATGCTTGATTAGTTTTTAGCAAATAGGTTTTTTTCATATTTCTTTATGATGTCAACTGAATTTGATATGTTTTCAACGTAATAGTTTAAGAATTTGTTTGGGGTTCCATATCAATAGATAACAGTGTTTTGATTTAAGAGTCTCATACATATCTTAGTTAAACTTATTATATACAGAACCCTCCAATATAAGTTCAACTCATACTTGATCAGTTTTAACAAAATTTCAACTTAGAGTTTAAGAATTTTTTAGGGTTCCACATATGAGGAAGTAAATGAATGTTTTTTTATTTTATTTTAGAGCTTCATACCTATCTCATTTAAGACTGTGACGAAGTCATGTGCTAGAAGGGTAGAAGCAACATCTTTTGTATGTCCATCTATCTGTACCCCCTTAACGAGAGGAAATCCACGCAGGTGTAGTCGCAGGTTGTGACTAGTTATAATAGTGTAGAGTTTATAAACATAAAATACTGTTATCAGCAGACCGCATCCGTCTGCGAGCGGTATATGACTCGGAGGAGTCGTTTGGCATAGTGGTTAAGTTCATTGGCTTCTCATTATGAGGTGGTGGGTTCGATTCTCGCTCTAACTTTTATCCACCTTTCTATTAGTGTTAGAACCTTGAAGCATCATTTCCCCCGCCCCTCAGCGCTTCCCTCAGCGACCCCCTACCCTCGACGCGTCGTAGATAGGACACCCTACCCTCGGAGTCTGTAAAATTAGGTCTTCATACACTCTTACTAGAATTTATAGTAGGTATGTAGAGGTATTATACTTTACAAATCCTAAAAGCGAGGAGATAACTCAGATGCGGTGGACTATCAAAAAATAGGTATCTAGGTAGACTCCTCATTGGGTAGACATTTTTTGTATGCGGATCCTTAAATATTTTTTATAATTTTATGGTTAAGTACTTATGTATACAGATAACCTTAAACATGACAAAGGGTACCTAGGTAACACATATATTATATCACGGAACCTTGCTAAGTTTCACCTTTTTCTCATCGAAATCGTATGCAAAACCTTAAATATATTTTATATGTAGGTATATAATTTTGTTGATAAGTATACTTTAAATAGTGTAGAACCGATGTGACCTTGGAATGGTAGCCGAACGCGACGCGACCCCCTTTTCTTACCTATATGATAAATATTTTATAATAGCTAACTATTGTAATGTGCTCATTATATAGATAAATTATAACCGTAGTAAATATACAAACATAAATGAAAACGGTTTTTTATTTTTAAGAATTGCATGTGAAACCCTAAAAAGATGTTTCTCGTTAACTACATAAAATTCTATTAAACTTTATACTTTTATCAGCTGACCACATCCGCCTGCGAGCGGCATGCGCTGATAAGACTCGGGAAGGCCGTTGCTCATGGCACAGTGGTTAGGCACATTGCATGTGGGTGGGGTTCGATTCTCACACCATTCTCACTCTAACATATAGGATATCTCGCTACATCCGTACTTGTCTACGATCATCCCCTAGAACCTCCATACCCTCAACTCTCCACCCCTCTAGAACCTTACACCTATAGCACCTCACAGGATGTATGCACCATCCCCTAGGGCCTCGCCTCTTACCCTCAACTCCCCCACCCCCTCAAAGCCTCAACTCTCAGAGCTACTACCCACCCCTCAGAGCTTCTACCGTCTCCGCAAAACCTTTAACCACCCCCCTCCACCCTGCATGAAAACACACCCCTAGAACCTTCCACCTCCGCCGGATGTTAAATCACACCCTCAACTCATAACACCTGTCTTCACAACACACCACCACCAACAATGGCGCTCCGGCGTCGCAGCAGCGGCTGTTGAACACACCTATCACACCTGTCTTCACACCACACCATCGACAATGACACTCCGGCGTCGCACCAACGGCTCTCGACATCACTCAGGTTAAGCGATCAACAACACGGTCATGCCAGACCTCTACGGGGCAACCAACATAACCAAACCTTCGAACACGATACTCTACGTACCACCGGAGAGCTCTATCCTTACACTGGTTGTTTAGTCAAAAACCCCATTTTCTATCTACTAAAGTGGCCATTCAAACAATTAAAAAAAATTGAAAAAATCACAGTACATGAGGTTGAATGCTAATACGAGTATTACAGGAAAATCTATGAAAAAAAAATCATTAAAACCAAAACACTAAATTTCCAAAGTCCATAATAAGAAGACCCCAATTTACCTAGAGCATAGTATGTACTGAGAGGTCTTTTTCTGTTGGTTTTTTAAGTTTTGGTGCGGAACCCTGTTTGTGTGACCCTTGTCGCACTTGGCCGGTTTTCACTAGCTGGCGCTCGCTTTTACGTGTGCTTCATAAATCAGTTAGCTCGTAAAACATATACTTATGTTTTATTTACAACGGAACCAAACCTCCACGCAGACTAAGTCGCGAGCGCCAGCTAGTAAAAAACCGGCCAAGTGTGACTCTGGGTCACACAAACTAACAGGGTTCCGCACCAAAACTTAAATGACCAACAGAACAAGACCTCTCAGTACATACTATGCTCTAGGTTAATAGGGGTCTACTTATTATGGACATTGGAAATGTTTATTTTTCCTGTGGGAAAAGAAGGAATTTTCATTTTTTCATTGATTTTCCTGTAATCTATGCATTCAATCTCATATACTGTTTTAAAGATTTTAAGCCCAGTAGTTTCGGAGATAAGTTGCATAGTCAATTTTCGCCTATTTTCTTAAATAACTTCAAAACTGTTATAAACATTTATAAACATATTTGAAATTATCACAACAAGTCCTTTCATTTCATATATTACATGTTATACTGTGCAAAACTTTTTGATGTGTAACATCTTTGCTCTCGCTTTCCTGCAATTTGTGGGAGTGATTTCGTGAAATGGGACGGAAATGTGTCCCATGGGACGGAAATGTGTAACAGGGAGTCGCGTTTTTCCAGGCTTTAAAAGCGCGGAAAAGGCAAAGGTATCTATGACCATACAGCCTAGTCTGCCGTATCTTTGCCGTCCTTTTTTCAGGCTTTAAAAGCGCGGAAAAGGCAAAGGTCTCTATGACCATACAGCCTAGTCTGCCGTATCTTTGCCGTCCTTTTATAAAGTATTTTGTCACATGTTACACATCATATGCGAGTACTGTAGGTCTCGCTCGAATTTTTTTTTATATTTTTCTAATTTACTTCTCAAAAGTGGTCCCCATTTTTTTAAAATTAATTTGTATACGTTGCATGTTCGTCTTTGGGTCACCGACTTACATATTATGTGTAACAATTTTCAACTCCATCGGTTTACCGCCTCCGTGGCGTAATGGTTATTCCATTCGTATTACACCAGGAGGTCGCGGGTTCGATTCCGGCGGGGTCAACTTGTAAGATTCAGTTTGGTTGGTGGAAGAGCATTTTCTAAGCCCGCCTGGCTAGCTACATTGAACAACATTGATGTGTTCCGGCTTAAAGATAAGATAGCCAGTTCTCCATTGCATTGGGGGAATCTTGGTAAGCCCGCTTCCATATTCGGCATCATCGTCACTTACCATCAGAAGAGATGATGCCAAGGGCTTGCCAATTGTGAATAAAAAAATAAAAAAGGTAGTTCCTGAGCGAATTGGCTGTGACAGACGGACGGACAGACACACAAGTGATCTTTAAATTGGTTCCGTTTTTACCCTATGAGATACGGAACCTTAAATCTTTAAAGTCCCGGAAGCGCTTGCGTCCCGATAACAACATAATTATATTTAATTGTGTAATTTTATATACATTTCATTTGTACGTTTTTGCGTAGGTGAACGTGTCGTTTAAATATAAGAAAAAAAAAAAATTTAAAATGAGCAAAGCTTTTCAAAGCAGGACAATAAGTGCAGTAACTGTTCTTTTGTATACCTTTCTATTACAAATTCATATCTGTAAGTATACCTGTCTATTTTTATTGTTCCTACTAGCTTTTGCCCGCGGCTTCGCCCGCGTGGACATCGTTTTTATGATTGTATTTGAGGGTGAGTGGTTCGTGGACATGGGTATTCTCCAGATCCCTCGGGAATTATGTCAGGATATGCCAGTTAGTAAATTATGTCATTTCCCACCCCCTCAACCCTCTCTATGAAAAAAATCATAACAATCCATTATTCCGTTGTTAAGTTAAAGAATTTCACCAAAAAAAAAGAATATATTTTCAGTTCCCTAAGGACTGCATCGGACTGTGCTATTTTCACGAGATAAAAAGTAGCCTATGTTATTTCCCGTCACACAGGCTACCTGTATGCCAAATTTCATCAAGATTGGTCAGGGTGTTGAAGCGTGAAATAGCAACAAACTAACACATTTTCACATTCATAATATTAGTAAAGATTACTATTACTAAGTTTAAACAAAAAAATAAAAAATAATTCTTTATATATAAGTTGAAAATAATAATTAACAAAAAATACTAGTATTATTGTGAAAAAGTGTGGGTTGCTCGATAGACGAAAAATATGGCACAGAGTGCCCCACGCTTTTTCACAATAATACTGGTATTTTTTGTTAATTATTATTTTCAACTTATATTAAGAATTATTTTTTACTTTTTAGTCTGATGCCTTTTAAAAGCATGTTTTTTAGTTTTTTTAAACTCTATTTATTTTTAATGTGACACTGATTTTATGAATTTTGACAATTATGTTACACTTTGACATTTTTAATTTTTGATAAATATGTAATTGGTAACATGAAATAAATAATCTAATTAATTAATCTAATCTAAGAAAAAAGGCAACTTGTAGATGACTTAGAATGTTGAAATTTGGAATGCAGATAAGTTATTAAGAGTTTATAAAAGGAAATGTCTGAAAACAGCAAATATTCACCCTTAAGGGAGTAAACTAGGGGATGACAGTTTGTATGGAAGTCAGTATTTTTTAAAGTAAGAGACTTGAAGTGGTAATAATAAATTAATATGCTTGTAATATAAGTTCCTAACAAAAAATGAGATAACATAAAAAACATTTTAAAGAAAAAATTCGCCATGTTTCGTGACTCTCCCGTATAAAATATATGAGTCTAAGATAGAACCAAGTCTGGAAGTACTTTTTCTAATCAATATTTAACAAAATGCACCGTCGTTCTGTTTTAAATACATTGAGTAAATAATAATTCATTCTTAAGAGCTCATATACATCCTCACCGAGGGGCTCGAGCCTGCCCTGAATTAATATTATTATTTTATGTTTCATTGTTGCTTAGACATTTATTTCCTCTGATTTATAAAGATACTAGCTGTCTCGGCGAACTTCGTACCGCCTAACAAACTCTACACTACACTGCACTGCAATGTACTGCACTACACTACATTACACTACACTACTCTACTCTACACTAAACTACACTCTACACTACACATTTATGGGTAATGTACAGGATAGATTATTTTGATAATTTTTTACAAAATTTTTTCGATGTTTTAATTGTTATTATAAAAAGCGGTCCAGCCGTTCTTGAGTGAATGGTGTAATAAACCCGACTTTGTTTTAAATAATATATAATGATATCAAGATTTCTGCGACTTGGCAATTACGAAATGTAAGGAAATTCTATTCAGCTACCTTATTTACCTACCTATATAATCCGTGTGTTAAATAATAAAAAAAACTTTTTTCTTTTTTTTTTTTATTCACAATTGGTAAACCCTTGACAGACTAATTTGGAAAAGCTGAAATCATGTCAAAAAATTTACAAAATACGTGTCAGAAATTAAATTCTGCTATGCTCAAAGCTATCCTGCAACCCTAGATAAATCTCGTAGCCGTAGACACCATAGATTGTTCCAAATATCTGTTAAAAAGGCTCGAGAGGGCTTAAAAGTGCGGGCTGCCGTACAATTAATTTTTTATGCACCCCTATGATACAAAAATCAAATAAAAGGGTTGAGCGAAATAATTAAGTCCCTTTTCAAATTAAAACTTGTATGTAAAAGTTTTAGGGCTTTCGAAAATTATTATTATTATCAACGACTAACATAAAAACGTATCAGTGGATTTACAATATTTGTTCGAAGAGAACTAAACTTTTTTATCCGAATGTAATATTATGTTAAGAGGACTGTGAAATTGCGACTTTTCATACAAACGGCGTTAATGATTTTCACCTCTTAAATAATTACCAATTTGGACCAATTTTTGATTGGTTGTCAGTCAGAACAAAAGCTAGGCTTCTACGTTTTTGTTTTTTCATTATAGTTAATAAGTTTAATTTTATTGTCGTTCACGTGTTTTTAGAGAAAACTAATTTCAGCCATATTTTTTTTATTTATAATCAGTGATTTAATAAACGAAACTTATAAACCTAGCTTTTGTTCTGACTGACAACCTGTCAAAAATTGTTCCAAACCGGTTAACATTTAAGGGTGGCCCCAGGAGGCTCGAGTTTCCATACAAACGTAGTTCCGCTTCAATACAAAAACTACATCCCAGATTGAATCCAAACATTTCGAATTTATTGAGCACACACATATTGATGTTTGTAATTAGTTTTCGATGTACTAATATAAAACGTCAATAAATAAGAGCAGTTTCAAACTTTTAGTACAAAACTAATTTAAGCCGTTGTTTAGTAAAGTTTCAATTACTACGATGAAAACTAATTACAAACATCGATATGTGTCTACTCAATATATTTCTAAAGTGTGGATCCAATCTGGCATGTAGTTTTTGTATTAAAGCGGAATTATGTTTGCATGGAAACTCAAATCTCCTTAAGAGGTGAAAATCGTTATCGCCATTTGTGTGAAAAGTAAAATTTTTGCTGTGGGTTCACAGTCCTCTTAAGAGAATAAAATGTCATCCTGTATATTTTCACCAACCTATCAATTATTTTCAGGTTCATTAAAAGCAAATGATCGTACCATCGAATTATATTGTGATGAAAATATAAAAGGTTATTCAAGCCTATTAAAAAGTCTTTACTTAATTGACAAAGGAAATAAAACAGTACCCATAAAAGAACTTCAAACAAATGGATGCCCTCCGCCAACTAAATCTTATTTGCAAATGCTCAAAGAAATGTATAGTATAGACGCTTCTCAAGTTTCTAGTATATGGTTTTTCCTCATGTCCTACACAGAGTTGCTTAATGAATCGTTATTTCAAGGAATGCCATTGAGAAACTTAAATATAAACGGCTATAGTGTATCTATTGATCGTACTGGTAAGTATCTATTAAACTGTCTAATTTCATCATCATCATCATATCAGCCGATAAACGTCCACTGCTGGACAAAGGCCACGGATTTACACGACGTCCGGTCCTGCGCTGCCCGCATCCATCAGCTTCCCGCGATGTTCACCAGGTCGTCGGTCCACCGCGTGGGAGGCCTGCCAACGCTACGTTTTCTGGTGCGTGGTCGCCACTCGAGAACTTTACTGCCCCAACGGCCATCTGCTCTACGAGCTATGTGCCCTGCCCACCGCCACTTCAGTTCATTCTATCTCAGTATTACTTCGCAGGCGTGTGCAGGTTTCCTCACGATGTTTTCCTTGACCGTAAGATAAGATAAAGATAAATATTCTTTATTGCATACCAAAAAACTTAACTTAAAACTTAATTTAAAAATGTACAGTGCAAAGGCGGCCTTATCGCTTTTAGCGATTTCTTCCAGGCAACCTTAAGGTAACCGGTATAGGAGTTGGTAGGTAAAAGGCTAAATGCGGGTGGCTGCAGATAAAAAAAAAAAAAAAAACCATCATTAATACTATTTATTTATTAATTCATTATAAAAAGACCAAAGACTTCTCCCACTTCATTTGCAAGTGCTTCTTCAGAAATATTACGATTGTTCAGTGTTTCCATTGCAAGTGAGCTGACACCAACAAAATATTCATTGCAGTAGTTCAAAAAGTCAACCATGCTATTCTTAGCATTAAGAAATCTGCAAGATGGTCATGTTTTTGAGAAAAATTATAGTATAGGTCTTTCCACAGCTTTTTGGGTTTTCCTTTATTTTCTTATAATTTTTCGTTTTCGTATTTGTTTTTGAGTTTACGAAGGAGATCTATGAAAAAGTTACCATACCTTGTCCAAGTCAATCTTTTTATGGAGTTTTCAGAGTCTTTTCGATATTCCAAATGCAGCTTATCGCGATTTCTCATGCATCTGATTAAGCCAGGTGTGATCCAAGGCTTGGGGGTTAATCTAGATCTGCTGATGCGGACTTCTTTAGTGTTTTGTTTTATAATTTAAATCAATTAATCAAGGGTTCTGTAATTTTCAAACCCGTAAACCGTAACATTTGTACTTACATTTATGATTGATTTCTGATAAAATAAGTTACACTACACGATAAATTTGTGTGTCAGATCCTGGATACACAACTTGATTATGACTGGCTAAAAAAAAATATCTTTTTTCAGGTAAATTTGACCTAGCAAAGGGTGACAGTTACATTGTTAATTGCATTGACAACAAGTTTCCCAGTATGAAAGCAATGTTTCCAAACAGATTTTTAAGCGTGTCAGAAGTACAATTCATTTATTGTGAACTTCCAAACGTATCGTACTCCGACATCTTTCGACAGCTGAATATAATATCTTCTTCTGTTCGAGGGCTAAAGTTAAAAATTATTCCAAACGAATCGCTTTTAAAGCCTGATCACTTTAAAGGACTGTCACTGCATGATATGCTTGCCATAGATTATAATTCAATAATTCAGAAGCTAGATCTTGATATATTTCAAGAAATAGCAGTAGACGAGGTGTATTTGCGGCGAGTGGAATTGATGACTTTGCAAAAATTTAAAGTGAAAAAGGCAACACTAGAGGACGTGAAGTTTGTGGGTAAGTATTCGTCATCATTACTTTATCTTAGGTTTCCACTATGGGACTTAAGCCCCCTATTGACTTTATCACCAGCAGCTTCTTGCAAGTTCCGCTAGGTATCGGCAGTCAACCTGTTCAATCTCTTATTTATTATATACTAGCTGTCCCGGCGAACTTCGTTCCACCTTACACTACACTAACCTACCCTACATTACCCTACCCTACGTTACCCTACCCTACACTACCCTACCCTACACTACCCTACCCTACACTACCCTACCCTACCCTACCCCACACTACTCTACCCTACATACACTAACCTACTCTACACTACCCTACCCTACACTGCACTACCCTACCCTAGCCTACCCTACACTACTCTACCCTACCCCACACTACTCTACCCTACATTCACTACACTAACCTACTCTACACTACCCTACCCTACACTGCACTACCCTACCCTAGCCTACCCTACACTACACTACAATTATTTTTTCAATCTTTTTTTTTCTTATAGATGAATATCATATTTTAATACTTATTATCCTATTCCCGACAAAAACAAATGCAAAAACACAAAAATCTAAAAAATTGGTTCAGCCGTTCTTAAGTTATAAATGGTGTAACTAATACGACTTTCTATAGATATAACAGAAAGTCGTGTTAGTTACACCATTTATAACTCAAGAACGGCTGGATCAATTTTTATAATTTTTTGTGTTTTTGCATTTGTCTTCGTCGGAATAGGATAATAAGTATTAAAATATGATATTCATCAATAAAAAAAATATATTAACAGTCAAAAAATAATCGGTTTTAGGGTTGGGTAGGGTAGGGTAGGGTAGTGTAGGGTAGGGTAGTGTAGTGTAGGGTAGGGCAGTGTAGTGTAGTGTAGGGTAGGTTAGTGTAGGGTAGGGTAGGTAAGTGTTGGGTAGGGTAGGGTATTGGCATGCAGGTATCCTGTGTCACGGGGAAGAACATAAGCTAGTTTTTATCCCGGGAAAATAGCGTAATCGGATGCAGTTCCTGAGGGAACTAAAAAATACTCGATTGTTGTGATTTTTTGCACAGAGATGTGAAACGACATAATTTACTAATCACCCTTAATGACAGTCATAAAAACGATGTCCACGTGGGCGAAGCCGCGGTAAAAAGCTACTTAATTATAAAATATGTTTTGTTTACATGTTTCACCATTTTCAAAATATGTAGAATTTACTGTGCTTACATTTTTTCAATTTGGAACCGTGTTTTTATATTTATTGGAGCATTTGGCTTTTTGAGCATAAAAACTTTTTTCAAATAAAAGCTACCTTATGGTTTTTCGAAAATTATTTGAAGTGTAAATTTTTAGGCCTGTATTGATTTTTGGCGTGCAAGAAAGTAAATTTTATCGTTTCGTGAAGATAGAGCAAACAGATATCTGGCAGGCCTGATTTTAAACAACAGAGAATATTAACTCTTGCTTTCATATACATCCATGAATTATTAAATTTATCCAGAGGAATAAAAATCTGTTTTTACGGGTAAAAGATTGGTATTTGCAGACCTGATAAAAATAAGATTTACCTATTATAAAACTGCAATTGATATGTTTAGGTACATACAATACATCCATTTGTTTTCAGTTCACACAGGAACTGTATTGAAGTATGCTGATCTCACGGGATAAAGAAGTGCCCTTTGTCACTCTCGACTTCCTAAACTAACACTTACCATCTTATCTAAGTCTTGCCACCAAACATCAGTGTTAACAGCATTGATGTGTTCAGGATTGAAGATAAGATAGCCAGATCCCCCATTGCGTTGGGGAATCTTAGTAAGCCCGCTTCCATCTTCGGCATCATGGTCACTTACCATCAGGTGAGATGATGCCAAGGGCTTATCAATTGTGGATAAGAAAAAACTTCTTGTTGTTGTCATTGTGCCAAATATCACATTGATCCGTAGCTTAGTTACGACCACTCACCCACAAAGACATTTATCATAGCGATGTTCACTTGGGCGAAGACGCGGGCAAAAGATAGTTCAAGATATTGTTATAATATGTTTTTACCTATGAAATCTCCGATTCAGTTTTTGAAGTTTAATGCCAATTTTTATTGAAAATAAAAAAGTTATTGTTTTTAATTGTTGACCTTATGGTGACACTATTATGGTCTTTTATTAGTAACTAGTGGCATGTCTTTCATGTTCCAATCCCCTGAGCTATGTACAATTGAATGGAACAAATGCGTTTCTTAGTGATCACATGGGGCAATTTTTTACACTATATTACATTAGTAACGAAGAAACTGCTGCGATAACTCTAGAGCTTTAAAATTAAAAAATGGTATTTTTTCGGGTGAAAAAACCCGACTTCATGAGGTTAAAGCCACCGTGCTCTCAAAATATTTAAACAATAGGCATATGTTTACCACCATTTAATTTCTAATACTCTAATTTTATTTTGTAAAAAAAATGTTTTATTAACTATTATTCTTAATCCAGATACCGCAGTGTCTTAAGACCAAGGTCTTCGACCAATGTGTGTTGCCAGTGATGACGTACGGAACTGAGACATGGTCGCTTACTATGGGCCTCATAAGAAGGCTCAAGGTCACCCAAAGGGCAATGGAGCGTGCTATGCTCGGAGTTTATCTGCGTGATCGAATCAGAAACGAGGATATCCGTAAGAGAACCAAAGTAACCGACATCGCTCTCAGAATTGCTAAACTTAAGTGGCAGTGGGCGGGGCACATTGCTCGTAGAACAGATGGCCGTTGGGGCAGTAAAGTTCTCGAGTGGCGACCACGCACCGGAAAGCGTAGTATAGGCAGGCCTCCCACTCGGTGGACCGATGACCTGGTGAAGGTCGCGGGAAGCCGCTAGATGCGGGCAGCGCAGAACCGGTCGTCGTGGAGATCCTTGGGGGAGGCCTATGTCCAGCAGTGGACTTCCTTCGGCTGATATGATGATTCTTAACCTCTCAACTGTCAAGCTATAATAACTCCTACCCTCCCTGTGTGTCACAACCGCCAGATGGACAGAGTCAGACGGGGGTTCTGGGCGCGCTATTGTTCACATTTATTGGATTTTCTGTGAATCTATGTAAATGTGTATTTCCATATAAAATATTAATCTAAATTAGAGTGTTTATAACATAAAAATAAAAGAACAATAATCCTTTACTTATAATTAAGACCATAAGTAACAAAAAAAAAGCCAAAAAAACAGTCACAAAAAAGGCCATAGTTTGAAGGAAAATTTTTCAAAGAAAATTAGAAGTATAAGTTATTATAAGTAATTAAAATAAATGATTACGTACCCTGGCATCATTTTCACCGCAAATATTTTTCAGAAACACAGAAACAACAACGTAAATTGTGCGCACATTCACTCGCGATTTGAAGTACGAGACATGAATTTTGAGTGAAGTTTCTCTGAATATTTTTGTACTGTAAGTGTGGCCAATGATTGGCCACAGAGGTAGCCAACTTCACTCCCATTTATTTCCTAGCTTTTTATTGGTTCTTAAGCAACCTTGGATTTAGTTTAGGCGCTAATTTGAACCAACGCAAATCGTGCCGCCTGGCGACCAGCGACAGACACGGGTTTTTTTTATTTTGCCGCCAGGCGGAATGCGACAGACGAGTGGTTAAAATTAATTTTCATCTATAAACTATTTTATACATTCTGTAATTTCATTGGTGAAGACCTTATATTCAATAATATGTATGGAAAACGATTATGTCGTCTAATGTTAACAAAGATTACTGTATAAAATCTTTGCTTTTAGGTAACTGGGGCGACTGTTCAACTCTTACATCACTAAAACTGATCAGATCGGAAGTCTACATCCCCGATAGATGGCTTAGTGAGTGCCGCAATCTAACTGACCTGACTGTCAGAAAATTATCCCGAGAAGCAGTTGAAAAAATGCTAATGGGCGCGGATGCATTGCAAAATTTGGTTGTTAGCGATTGCGAAATCAATTTTCTGGTGAATTCATCATTTGCGTTCGATGCTGTGAATTTGAGGAAGCTGACAATTGATGATTTTATCCTGACTTATATTAGTATGTGAGTATTTATAGTTTTTTTTTTCAAATAGAATCTGGTGGCAACATAAGCCAAAAACACACAGACTCGCGCGGCTGCAATTTTTTTTTGTCGAACCAAATCACACACAAATACATATCATTGCTTTTAGATTAGGAAAACCTATCCCACCAAAAACATTCTGTAAAAAGAACTAACCAAGTCTTGATGGAGCTTCTTGTTTATCTTTAAAAAGTAATGAAATCTAGACAAAGTCGTGCCAAGTCTAAGGTTCTTCACTGCGATTTCTTTATTATTATAGTTAATGTTGTGTGACTTGGCCGTTGAAGGGTACACAAGGGTACAAAACCAGGTGCTCCATGTCACCATTGCACCAATCTGTCGCCAGAACCGCTACCCATTGACGATGAAAAATTGACACTTGGAAAACGTTGATTCAATAACCAGTCAATTGTAGGCTTGATAAAGCTGCGTATTTCAATAATACTTATATATAGGCGAGCCTGAAAGCCTGAAAGTTTTTCCAAGTGGAAATTTTCCATCGTCAATGGGTAGCGGTTCTGGCGACAGATTGGTGCAATAGTGTCATGGAGCACCTGGTTTTGTACCCTTTTGTACCCTTCAACGGTCAAGTCACACAACATTAACTATAATAATAAAGAAATCGCAGTAAGGAACCTTAGACTTGGCACGACTTTGTCTAGATTTCATTACTTTTTAAAGATAAACAAGGAGCTTCATCGAGACTTGGCAGTTTTTTACAGAATGTTTATGGTGGGATTTCAATTTTTTTTGTAGAGACGTGGGTATATTGATTTATTTGATTAGATTTTTTTATTTGACACATTTTTTTTTTAAAGAGTAGTTTTTTTATTATTAAAAATCTTTCTTTTCTTTTTTTCCGGTTCTGATTCTTGTACAGTAGCAACAGTTTTTCGTATTGCCCATTCGCGTTCATTAGTACTCTTTTAAACGGTTTAGTCGGTTTAATTTCTGAAAGATCGGCGCGGTATTTAAGCCTAAGCCGGTTGTATTCGGTGATCGCTAAAGCTTGAGCTTTTATACTCTTGAAGTCAACATTTATGAGGTGCACCCCATGAAGATTGGTTACTCGTGTAAGCGCCATGTAGGCTTGGTCACAAGAGAATATGGAGGTACCAATGTCCATGAGGGCATTTTTTAGACTTAGACCTTGGCTCTTGTGAATTGTTAGGGCATACGCCACACAGATTGGGAAATTTTCTCTGTACACGTATGCCCGGGGTATGATCTCAAATTTTGACTTAATAGGGAATCAAATTATAAGCGAATTTTACTACTAATTGTTTAGGCTTTGTTTGGTCTTCCGGGTCCCACCTCATTTTTTAGAACGCCTATCGACCCATTCACTAAACCTAAACTAACATCAATGTTTCTCCTAAGCTCCCTCTTTAATTATTATAGTTTCTTCCAGTCCAGCAGTCATCGACGAGTTTTCCTTTAATTTTATTAAAGCAGCATTCGCCTAGCAGTGGGACGCTATAGGCTAGATTAAATTAGAAGATGTTTCCCACTACGCTGGATTTTTGCAGTGACGGTCGATTTTTTTATGTACCAATAATAGAAGGGAGCATTACCATATCTCTAATACAGCTGAGACCAGCTGAGGGTTCTTTATCAGATACTTCAGACCTTCATTTTTTTACATCAAATGAAGCGACTTACGAAGTTGAATATTTTTTGTAAAGGCGGTATGTTGATCTCTAATAGTTTGGTTGGGCTCTTGTGTTTTCTAATCAGGGTCACCAGGTACTCCAGATCTTCGATTATCCAAGTTTTTATAGTTTTCCCTTTATTTGGCCATTAAACCCTAACTTTGTACTAAATTTCAGCTCTCTGAGTTTATGGGAAGTACTAGTTCTATTCTAATGATCATGAGTGAGTGAGTGAGTGAGTGTCATAAATTTTAAACTTCGCTATCGCTTAACTTCGGAACTAAATGACCTACAGGCTTGAAATTTTGGATTTTAAGTATGTGATTATAGTTTACTGGATGACGAAAATTTCTACGTTCTGGTCTTATCCAGAGGTTCTCAAATAGGGGCCTGAAAATGCGGCTAAATAGTTCCAGTAAAGGATGGTACGTCAGTGTTTGCTTCGCACTCGACTTAGCGGGGGCACTACCGCGCCCCCTGATAAGAATTCTACCAATTGAAAATAAAGTGGTAAACTCAATATAATACGTTTACTTACGGAAAATAGTTCACTAAAACACCACTAGATAGCGCTAGTAGAAGTTAACTCGACTTACTGTGAGGATTTGAAATGTGATATTTTGTATTTGACTTTGGCATTGTACGGAACCCTCTCCACGCGAGTTAAACTGGTACTTGGCCGGTTTTTTCTGGTTTGTTGTTGCTAAGAACTGATTTAACTTTATTAGTCTTTTTTTCTGTCTTCATGTTTGTTGTACTATTGTTTTTCATATTGCTGTTGTACTGTTACTGTTTGAAACTGTATCCATACGGTGTGCGTCAAGCTAGTTTATCTGTTACCTTAAGGCGAAAATTTTTCAATGTTCTATATTTAATTGAGATTAGATTATTTAAAATGTAACCTAGTTATCCTTTTTTTTTAAAAAAGGCGGCCGCCATTTTGATGCCGTCATATTTTCGGATCCAGGCACTTTACAGGTAGGGTCCCGACGGTTCATATGATAAAATAATATGTTTAACAATAAACTAGAAATGGATGCTTAAAAAATATATAATTTTTTTATTATTATTCTAAACCTCTCTTTTGTATAACAGCCTACCATTTTTAGAGCTTTGACGGATTATCAAATCACACATAGTGAAGTTTTCCACAGTCATTAGTTTTTAACTTCAAGGATGCCTAAAATATTTTTTAATAAGAGATACCCATTTTCGTTGTTAATTTTAATTTTTTAAATTTTTAGTTCAAATCATTTAAAAATGCAAGGGAGTGGGGTTTTTAAATAACTTTGGTGGCCTTGCAAACAGTGATAAAAATGTATTCTTAAGAAAATTAACTTAACACGTTGACAGTCCAGTGTTCCGTATGTGGTGCACAGGAAGTGGTTCCGCCGAGTTCGTGTATCCTACAAGGCACACGAGCCCTGTGTTACTCTAAGAGCTCACACATATGGACATACCGACATATATATCAGAACACTTCTATGGGGACTGTTAATGTGTTAATTTATAAATTTGAATAAAAAATCGTTTTCCATAGAAACTAATTTAAATTTCTTAAAAATTATTGAAACCTATTCTAATGTAACTATTCATTTGAAAAAAAAACTACTTTAGGGTAGTAAAGTTATCGAGTGGCGACCGCGCACCGGAAAACGTTGCGTAGGCAGGCCTCCCACGCGGTGGACCGACGACCTGGTGAATATCGAGGGAAGCCGTTGGATGCGGGTAGCGTAGGGCCATTCGTCGGGGAAATCCTTGGGGGAGGCCTTTGTTCAACAGTGGACGTTTTTCGGCTGATAAGATGATGATGAAACTACATTTTCACGAAAATTTGTAATTTTAAAATGTGCTTTACTTATTTTATGAATTTGGTGATTTAAAAATCTAAAACGTACCTACTTAACTACAATTTTGAGTTTTACATGTACAAAGTTTCTGTACAGTCAGCTACTCATTTTCGAGAAATAAGAATGATTAATTTGTATGTAAGATGATTTTGTTAGCTAATCTTAAGACCTATTGAACTATACGCCATGCGAGAAGGTTAAGTCAAGTGCACTTAGAAAAAATCCTCCCTCATTGAAGTTTCTTCATCGAAGATTCCAATGTGTGCAGTATGGCAATAGTAAAGAAAACACAACAGATTAGGTCTGAAGGATCCGCCCATCTCCATATTTTACTCAATTTTTTTTCATTCTTCATACATGCAAAAAGCAGCGCCATCTGACATAGCTCGTAGAAACTAGCGTGGGCGAGAGTTGACGTCGGACCTTGGTAGAATTATCGCTTTAAAAATGCATTTATTTAATTTGTTTACTATAAAAAAAATAAATGTTAGGTTACTTAACGATGATATACCATATCGCATGTTTCTTTTCAGCCTTTCTTTCATGATTTTTCAAGTTTCCAACAACACAAAAAGGCATTCTTGTATGGAATATCTTACCACCGAACTCTGCAATTTCCTGCAGACGACTGAGTCGCGAGTGTGCGAAACTTTTGATTTTCGCACCAATTCACTGGGAGCATTAGTCGCGCGGTTTGGCCGGCTCCTTACGCCAGTAATATGGGGGAACTTGGTAAGTCAGCTTCCATCTTCAGCATCATTAACACTTACCATCAGGTGAGATAATTCCAAGGGCTTACCAATTGTGAATCATCATCATCATATCAGCCGATGGACGTCCACTGCTAGACATAGGTCTCCCCCAAGGATTTTCATGAATTTTGAAAAAAAATAAAATTCTATAGTTATTGACAGAGAAGCAAATTCTCTTAAGTCAAAGAATAAAGACTACTCTGCTAAAGTACGTCTACAACCACATGTTGTTAATAATAAATATCTTGGTATTTTGATAATTCATTGACATTTTGCTTACAGTAATGCATTTGGTAAACTAAAGAACCTAGAAGATCTAGAAATTAGGAACACTGCACTGGGCGGGTATGACATATTGCAAGCCATCACACCGCTGGAGAGTCTACGCAAACTCACTATCGATTCAAATCCAGTTTCAGACTTCTGCGCGGACTATAATAAATGTAAGTAAAACTTCACAGATTGCACTACAAGGAGACGTAGGTAATACTATTTATTTTTGTTAAGAGGACTGTGAACCCACGGCGAAAGTTCAACTTTTTATACAAACGGCCATAACGATTTTCACCTCTTAAATGTTAACCGATTTGGACTATTTTTTTATAGGCTGTCGGTCAGAACAAAAGCTAGGGTAATACTTTTCGTTTTTTAAATTACTGATTATAAGTTAAAAAAATGGCCAAAATTAGTTTTATATAAAAGTGAACGATAACAAAATTAAACTTATTAACTTTATCGATAAAACAAAAACGTACAAGCCTAGCTTTTGTTCTGACTGACAACCTATTAAAAATTTGTCCAAATCGGTTAACATTAAAGAGGTGAAAATCATTATCGCCGTTTGTATGAAAAGTCGCAGCCTCACAATCTTCTTAAGATTAATTTTATTTCAATGTTTTTTCTAGGTTCCGTAGCTTGGAAGGAAAAACGGAACCCTTATAGGATCACTTCGTTGTCCGTCTGTCTGTCGGTCTTTTTTCTCAAGAACACGTGGAGGTATCTACATAGTCGGGTCGAAAGTTCTGTCACATCTTGTGTACGAAATAAATGACACAGATTACTTTTGATGTAAAAAAAATTAAAGGTAAAAAAGATCGTTAAATGCTGATTATTAAATTAATTAAAATTATTCAAAATGCCCACCTGATTTTCGACACATGCCTTCAACTTACACGGCAATCCATCAATAGCAGCACGCACGACTTTCATGTTAATAACAGCGGCTGCTTTAATTAGAAATGCCTTCATCACATCAGCCGAAAATCGTCCACTGCTGGACAAAGGCCTCCCCCAAGGATTTCCAAGATGCCTTCAGTGACTCTAAATTTACAAGGGGTTTAATGCAGATCTTCTCCTTTAATACTGCCACATTTTGTAATCCTACGGATCACGTCTGGGCTGGAGGAGGGCCATTTCTTGTGCTTGATACCGGTCGACGTGGAAATCCTTGGGAAAAGCATTTGTCCAGCAGTGGACGTTTTTCGGATGATATGATGATGATGTATTTACTTATGATTGTTTATTTCTTAATTTTTCACAAATGACATTATGTTATTATTATTCTATCAGAAGGAGTGTAATTTGCACCTATCTAAATATATATAACTCAAAGGTGACTGACTGACTGACTGACATAGTGATCTATCAACGCACAGTCCCAACCACTGGACGGATCGGGCTAAATTTGGCATGCAGGTAGATGTTATGACGTAGGCATCCGCTAAGAAAGGATTTTGGGAAATTCTCACGGGAACCGCAAAAATCGGGATCTGCGCGGGCGAAGCTGCAGGCATCCACTAGTTATGATTAAATACCCTGAATCTTGAATGGTGAAACTATCAAGCTTCCCAGTGAACCGCCTACTCAAAGGGTCCTCCCAAAAGAAAACGAAACGGCATTGAAAACGAAATCGAATTTAGTAGCTAACTGCCAAAACTTGTGAGTGCAAAGTTTATATCTAGATACACGGCAGTGTGTCAGCTAAGTTCATAATTTTAAACAAAAAAATACCGACTTCAAACGCACTAGTCGCCACTACAATTTTCAAAGGTTCCCCTCGATTTATCTGGGATGCCATCATCAGATCCTGGTTTCGTTATCATGGTACCACCCTTGGGATATCTCCTTTCCAACAAAAAAAAGTCATCAAATTCGGTTCATAAACGACGAAGTTTTCCGCGAACACAAATAAAAAGTATTTATACAGTCGAATTGAGTAACCTCCTCCTTTTTTGAAGTTGACAAAAAAAATTAAAGGGCGACACCCACCATGGGTTATTTGTCCTCATTTGTCGAAAATTTTTACGAACTCATTTTGTATTTTCACTAATTTTCGTTCATTATATCAATATAAGTTTCTTTCAGATGTTCTATCAAACAATAAGCGACCTAATATACAAGGAATAAGGAACCTGACTATTCATAAAGCGCGACTGTCACAGATTTGCTTCCAGCCCTGGCTAAATCTGACTTATTTGGATTTACGTTTCAACGAGATCAGTGAACTAGATGTGAGTAAATTATTTTTATATTTATAACATTGCAGCGTCAGTCGTCATCCAACTTCCATACGCCAATCTCGCAGGAAAGTGTAATATTTTTATATTTTTAACATTGCAGCGTCAGTCGTCATCCAACTTCCATATGCCAATCTAGCAAAAAAGTGTATTAATTTTATATTTATAACATTGCAGCGTCAGCCATCATCAAACTTCCATATGCCAATCTCGCAGGTAAGTGTTTTATTTTTATATTTATAACATTGCAGCGTCAGTCGTCATCCAACTTCCATATGCCAATCTAGCAGGTAAGTGTATTATTCTTATATTTATAACATTGTAGCGTCATTCGTCATCCAACTTCCATATGCCAATCTCGCAGGTAAGTTTATTATTTTTATATTTATAACCTTGCAGCGTCAGTCGTCATCCAACTTCTACTCGTATATGCCAAGCTCGCAGGTAGTAGGTAATATTTTTTACTATCCACAATTAATAAGCCCTCGGCATTATCTCACCTTTTTTTTTATTAAAAATTAGAGTGCGTTTGACTACAACTCACCTGATGGTAAGTGAAGATGATGCTGAAGATGAAAGCGGGCTTACCAAGATTCCCCAACGTAATGGGGATCTGGCTATCTTATTCAAGCCGGAACACATCAATGCTGTTAACACTGATGTTTGGCGGCAAGACTTAGATAAGATGGTGGTAGCCAACCAGACGGGCTATGAAAATGCCCTACCATAAATCAAACCGAGTCTTACAAAGTTGACCCCGCCGGTAATTGAACCCGCGACCTCCTGGTATAAGGCGAATGCACTAACCATTACGCCACGGAGGCGGTTAGATAGAGGAAGAGACTAGAAAAGTCTTTAGAAGGACATAGCCAAGTCCATTGAATGAAATATCGAGCACTAGTGCACTAAAAAACACATCGCAAAAGAGTAAAAAAAGTACATCTCTAAGAGAAGGTCCGGTGCGAAGTACCTAAGTAAAATAATTTTCGAAAAACTAAAAATCTAGGTTTTATCAGAAAACAGTTTCAATTATTTCGTGTTTTTCTCATCAAACCTTTTTGTTTGATACTCATAATATTATGTTTGAATTGCATAAAAAACTTTCGATAAACCTAAAAGCTTTTTGTTACAAGCTATTAGTGTGACGCGATATAAATATGAATGCAAAATTTCAGCTTAATCGAAATACAGGAAGTCGGTCAAATTTAACTTGAAAATTTCATTAAAGACACCGGAACAGGTGAAGAGTTCCTATGGCCACCTTCCATCTCAAGCAACAGATCAGCTTCATGTCATGATAGTATTGCATTTTCACGTGATATACTTATGCTTGCAAAATTTCAGTTTAATCGGAAACCGGGAAGTGGGTCAAATTTAACTTGCAAGATTTCATTACAGACACCGGGACAGGTGAAAGTAAATAAAAGCTTGTAAAAATAAGTGGTCTGTTATCTTCAGGAGTCCGCCATAATGAATTTAGAATGACTAACTAACCATGCGTTGTTCTCCAAATTTAACGTGTGTGCAAAATTTTAACTCAATCGTAAACTGGGAAATGGTTCTAATTTAGCTTTCAAGAATTGTCCCAAACTAATTAATTCTTCATTTTGGCCTTTTGGTGTTTTATTTTCGAAAACTACTGGATCAATTTCGTTGTGGTTTTTGCAATTTAAATGTATTGTTTCTGAGCAGGTTCTTAGATATATTTTATGCAGCGAGGATGCTTGAGGATTTCTCGGAAATAATTCAGTCGATTCCGAACGACGGTGCCAAGTATATGCGATTGGGAATAGAAATTGTTTGTGTGTATGTGTGTGTGCATTGCACGTATCATATTGCATTTCAATGCTTATATGGGTCAACGATCGTATGACGTGAGCGTGACCTATGTTCTCGATCGGAAGGACAAATCGATAACTGGCTAACATGGACGCGACGTCGGTCTGTAATACTCTGGAAAAATGTTCCAATTTTGTGTGTTTTTGAGCAGATAAATCGTCATTTGGTACGTAATATAGTGCAACTAAATGTATTTCCTCAAGAGTATTCGGTTCTGGCGAAAGATCGTTAATGGAGTGAACTTTGGTGCAATTAGCTGTCAACGGCCATATGCTAAATCTCCATGAAATTTTCCTCGTGGTAGCTTGACTTTTGTACAGCTGTGCGTGCAGTTTGGCCCTTCAATAATAAGCTGATGTGCTACGGTATCCTGCGTGGAAGACCAAGTAACTCTTAGGGTAGCCTCATACAATACATATACACACACTTTTCACTAGGTAAGGTACACCAGATCATCCCAAAACCCACCAGGAATTCGAAGAATTGCTGCAAGCTGGACTTGGGTAAGTAGTAGTCTAAGTTTACCATGACACAGGGCGTTAGCGTCCCATTCTTGGTAGTATTTGCATGGCAAGGGCTATAGTGTTTTGGTCTCGGGCAAGCGCTTAATAGCTAGTTGGTCGCTATCGGACTTAAGACGAGGGCGTTACATCAATTCTAGTTTAGCTAGTAGCACTCCGTTGCTTGCCCGGGTTGTTCCTTCGGACTGGTAGCAGAGAGTTAGGGTCTTTTGTAGATTAAGTTAAACTGCGCGGTGTATCGCCAGCACTTCAACTTGCCTACCTCCGTCCCGGGGACATAAATTGATAGGTTTAGTGTGTATTTTAGTAAAATTAAAGAAAATAAAAGAAATAAATATTTACTGAATTTAAAGCGATATGAACTATACGTTTAATTTTGCTTCTGCTTCCAAAACACTGTAAAACTTTTAAAAACTTGAAAACCACTACATAAGAAAATAAATAAGTATAATTGATTATTAATAAATTTCGTTATATTTCCTATTCACTTTAAAAATGAGAGAAGTATCATCACATAAAATGTTCCAGAAAAAAATATATGTGTACCTCGCATACAATTAACGCTCAAAAATAACGGTAACGATTTTTTCCAAATTTTTGTGATCGACGACTATTATTACCTATAATATACCAATGTGTGTGGCACTAATATCTAGGAAAACTGAAAAAAAGGTACCTTCCATACAAATTTAAAAAATTACAAGATAATGTGTTCTCCGTGGGGAAATCAGTTTTTATTTGTGACCTAACTACCCATCTCAAAAAATTCATTTGTATAAATTCTGTTCTTCACACCGCACTATTTAACTGTAGTTTGTTACAGTATAATGAGAACTTTATAACGATTACATTACAAAACTCCTCCAATTTTTTTTGGTTTGGTCTCAAATTTTTTTTCTTCTGGAACCTACAAATTGTAAGATTTAATTTCAGATACGAGATTTACCAGTGCCTCGCGAGCATCCGTTAACAGTGGACTTAAGAGAAAACAACTTGAAAAGCCTATCTAAATATTTTCTTCATGCTGCAGAACCGATGGAGGGGACATACGATAAGGTAAATATACAAAGACTCACATCACAATACGACGAATGCATAGACTAAGAGGAACACAAATAAAAGCTATTACTTATCTGTAAGTAATCTTATTAGTTACAAGGTTTTTTGTCAATCGTCTTCATTTTTTACAATATCACAGCCTAGATTTAGTTATACCTATTATGTGTTCACCACACAAATTAAGCGATATTGAGAAAACCTATTAAATCTTTATTATTATTACAATCTTAATTTTTACTAGGTACCTCTACTATTTTTATTACTTTTTATTGTACAATAAAGTATAATTGATTTGATTTTAGTAAGTATGACATTTTTGTCTTTTCCATGTTCATTTTTACCGACTTTAAAAAGGAGGAGGTACTATGTTCGACTGTATATTTTTTTTAATGTATGTTCACCGATTTCTCCGTCAATTGTGGACCGATTTTTAAAATTATTTTTTCAGAAAGAGTATACTCACAAGAGGGTTACATTGTCACCAAGTCAGGATCTGATGATGGGATCCCAGGGAAATCGAGAGCAACCCTCAAATTACTCATTACGTAGGCACTTATAACGTGATTCATATGTTTTCTAAAGTTATTAAAATACTTGCATATGTTAGTCATAATCTCATGTTGATAAGCTGATGAAGGAAATTAAGGAGTTGAATCCTTAACGGTTAGGAGTCGGAGGAAAATTCTTTCAATATTATACATAGATATATACGTAGGTATGCATAGACCGGTAGGTTGTATTCTTTCAGGTTAATCAGATGAGTTTCTTCTTCTTCTTCAAATTTAAGAGCTAATGCTCTTGCCGGTGGAGCAATCTCCAATTTTTTCTATCCTCTGCCACCGTCTTTACCTCTCGATACGACACGACAGCAACCTTCTCCTTAATTTGTTCTGGGTAATTTCGCCTTGGCCTTCCTCTACTTCTCCTCCCCTTTATCTTTCCTTCTATGATTGTTCTCAGTAGACTGTCGTGTCGTACTAGGTGTCCCAGCATATTTCCTCTTCTGTTTTCTATGGTCTTTAATAGGCTTTTTTGGAGTTTACTCCTTAAGAATCGATTTGCATATATAAGGGGCCCGGTATGAGAAAAATGTGAGGAGTAAAATCTATCGATGAATGACAGCGTTACGAAAAAGTTTCGATACAAAAAGGTCGTGTTCAATAGTAGAAATGAAGTGAGTTATAGTTTTTTTTCAAGCGCGAGTAAACTCCAGTCGTGCGTCGGAGCTGACACACACAATTTTTTTTTTTCTTAAATTATTTCAGGTACTTCTACGTTCGTTTTCTTTTCTCTCCAACCAATTCTATCCACTCTCCTAAAGCACCACATTTCAAACGCTTCCAATCTTTCTCTGTCCCATTGAGTGAGTGTCCACGCTTCTGAACTATACAACGCAATGCTCCAGATGTAAGTTTTCATAAAGCGTTTTTTTATTTTTGCGTGACATTTTAGATGAAATAAGGTTC
Source organism: Coleophora flavipennella (assembly GCA_947284805.1). NCBI lineage: Eukaryota > Metazoa > Arthropoda > Insecta > Lepidoptera > Coleophoridae > Coleophora > Coleophora flavipennella. Next base: position 7,145,494 of record OX369253.1, read on the forward strand.
TTTTTATTATTAAAAGCTGTTTTTGCCATGGCCACTCTTGAAATGATATATGGAATACATCTTGAGTCATTGCTTATTAAACTGCCTAAATACTTGAAGTTTTTAACCTGTTCTATTGCTTTGTTTTTTAAATGGATTTAGGTATAAATAATTGTTTTTTTTTTCGAGATGATCATTGTTTTTGTTTCGTTTGTGTTTCTCGTAAGCCCAAATTCTCTGAATATTCTATCCATTCTCTCAACTAGTTTCTCAAGGTCTTCCGCGGTTTCTGCAATGCTGCTATGTCATCTACGAATCTAATAAAATGTATTCTTTTCCCATTAAATTTTACTCGGCCTTCCTCAGTTTCAATAATTTTTTTAGTGGCACATTCTATAAAAATATCAAATTTCAACATCCTTGTTTTATTTTTGCCTTTTCATATTCGTCTCCGATCTCTATTATGCTTTCTTGATTTTTGTGAAGCTGGTATAATATTTCTGTCCCTGTAATCTATACCTGCATTTTTCAAAACCCCCATCATCAGTTTCCAGTTCACCTTGTCAAAAGCCTTTTCCAAATCAATAAAAGCTAAATGTTTATTTATGTTCAAGTTTAGTCTTCTGTCTACTATTAATCTTAATGCTTAAGTGGCTACCCTAGTTCCTCTGTTTTTTTTCTAAATCCATACTGATCTAAACCTACATATTCTTCGGCTGTTGATCTTATTCTGTTTTTGATGATTTTGAGTAATATTTTGGAGGCTTGTGATATTATGCTTAGTGTTCTGTGCTATTCACATTTAAACGTATTTAATTATTTATAAATTGTCACAATACTATTGTGACAGTTTAGCTAATTTAAAAAACTTCCAGAACTTCACCCGTTAAGTAAATTTCCTGTATTAGTGCAAAAATTTCATCTAGTATGGGATCACATCTGGCATATTTAATCAGTTCTATGTAGATACCATCATTTTCTGCGGCTTCACCATTTTGAATACTGTTTAAGGCTTTATCAAATTCTTTTCTGAGAATAAGTGGACCCAAACTGTTTTCTTCTACTGACATAAACACTTCTATATCTTCATCGTCTAAACCTTGCCCCTCATATAAATCGTCTATATACTTTTTCCATCGTCTAACTATGTCTTTGTTGTCACTTAGCAGTTTTCCTTCTTCATCTAGAATTGCAGTGCTTTTGGTCTTATGCTTTTTGTTCATTTCTCTTATCACCTTATACGCTTGATCCATCTGACCTTTCTGAATACAGTTTTCTATCATCTCACAGGTAGCCTCGACATACTTTTCCTTGCTTTCCTTGCACCTCAAGGTTATCTTATTTGTTATTTTTTATATAGTTCAATATTTTTTTCATTGCTATTGTTTCTTAGTTTCCTTCTTTCCAACATGAGATCTATAATTTCTTGGGTGAGCCATTTTTTTCCAAGTACTAACTTTCTTTTTCTAAGCATTCTTCGGCACTTGACTTAATTATATTCCTAACGTTATTCCAGTTTTATTCTATATTATTTACATTATAGCCTTCCTTATTTTTATAAAATTATATTTTGTCTCCTAATTTTATACTATATTGCACATTATGGTAACTGTTAGATTCCTTAAGTTTATTGAGATCTATTTTCTTTGGTTTAGTTTCCTTTCTGTTTTTTCTTAACTCAAAAATACTTTTGCAGACTAGTAAATTATGGTCTGTGTTGAGATCAGCACCTGGTAGAGTTTTACAGGTTTACACTTGATTGCGGTGTTTATTTTTTATAAGAATGTAATCGATTTGATATTGTCCGATATCAGCTGGCATTTTCCATGTGTACAGCCTTCTCTTAGGTTGTATAAAGACAGTATTTAGGATAGTCATATTGTTTTCTTTACAGAACTGTATAAATCTATCTCCTCTATTTCTTTTACCCAGACCAAAATTTCCCATTATATTTTCAACTGATCCTTCCCAACTACAGCATTAAAATCTCCCATTACTATTAAACAATCTTTTTCTTTTATGGTATCGGTTATTGTGTCTATAATAATGTCTATTTCTTCTATTTCTTCGTCAGAATGGCTACCGGTCGGCATGTATACTTGAATTACTGAAATAGGGTCTGTGGCTGTCTTCAGTTTAATTGCTGTTATTCTGTCACTATAATGTACTGTATTTTCCAGTTGTGTGCCCCATTTTTTATTTAAGACTATTGCTGTTCCATTTGCTCCCTGTTTATACCCAGTGTATATAATTATATAGTCATTTTTCCAAAAATCTCCATTCGTTCCCATATGACTTCGCTTAAGCCCAGAATATCAATATCCAGTCGGTCCATCTCTGATATAAGCTCTTCCAACTTTCCCGGAGCCAACATAGTTCTCACATTCCTCGTTCCAATTTTGCAAGGGTTTCGCATGATGACGACCGGTTCAGCCTTGCGCCTGTACCTGCCGGACTCAAACTGCCACGGCATGTTACATCGTGGAAGCCCGTTTTCAAGGACATTATTATTATTATTATTTGTCATTCTCATTACTCCAAGTTTAGGGAGGTTAGTACGGTGGTTTCCCCATTTGCCTTCCGTACCGCAGTATAACAGTTATGATGGACGATTAACTCCATAACTTTCATGTTATGGAGTTAAATCGTCCATCATCATCCGCGGAGATGATGATGGAAGCCACAGGACTTTGTATCTGTGAAACACATGTATTATGATTTGATAATTCCTATTGGTGAGTAAGTGATTGGGTTTAACGTTGTTAGATAGATAGCATTATCACTAAAAATAAAGAAAATAAAAATGAAAGTTTTAAAGAACTAAAAACCGACTTCAAAATGAAATTCACTCAAAAGTATAATAATATTATTATACTTAAATACACAACATTTACCAACAATAACGAAATCAAAGGTGGGTACGAATTAAATTAGGGGCTTACATTTTTTTTTGAGGTCGGTACCAGCACACAGTTACTTACGTATCAAATGGTTTAGATTCGATGGTTTGCTGACACTGACCTCAAAAAAAAATTAAAACCTCTAATTTAATTCGTACCCACCTTTGATTTCGTTATTGTTGGTTAATGTTGTGTATTTAAGTATAATAATATTATTTCATACTTTTGAGTGAATTTCATTTTGAAGTCGGTTTTTAGTTTTTTAAAACTTTTATTTTTAAGACTCACTCGTTGAGAAGCTATTCTGAGGCCATTAAGAACTGTGCCTAGGTCTTCCATCAGTCTCAGCCTTATGGCTGATCCGTGGTTATCCACGATATCGTCAGCGAATCGAAATTACGTAATGTACTCGCAGGTGATATATTCCTCCCCAGTTCAGAAGCTTGAAAACAACTTCTGAAGCGGCGGTAAACAGTTTCGGAGATATAAGGTCTCCCTGTCTCACATATCACGAAATATTTAAATTCTGGTCTTGGAGGCGAACGGAAATAGTGGCTTATTATACAACCTCTTCAATACCTCCATGCATCGATAACCAATTTGGCTCCGCTGGAGAAACTGTAAGACAGCCCAGGGTCCGACCGAATCAAAGGCTTTCTTACAGTCCACAAACGCCAAGCATGGTAAAAAATAGTTTATTTTGACTCTCACAAAAATTTTATGAAACCCTAATTTCTAAACTACTCACAAATATTGGTATATATCTACACTACAATCAAAAGTATCAACTATTCTAAACTAGTCGTGTGTGTGTGTCTTTGTGTCTGCTGTGTATACACCACAGTAGATGACAGGTTTTTTAAAAAAATTGGTGAACTGATAGTCAAATTTCTGAAGTTAATAGAAAATCTTTATCTCATCTTATCAGCTCATTTACTTCCCACCGAGGGGCTCGAGCCTACCCTAAATTAGGGTGATCGGGTCATAGTCGACCACGCGGGCTCAGTGCGCGTTATACGTAACCTAACTGTAACCAATCTGTACCAATCTGGGTGACGAGGGGGTGAGGTCGGAATCTAGAGAGCGGCAGGGAGTGCCCAAACTGTATGTAAGTACTAATATATATACTTTGCCTTGGGGGAGCCTATGTCCAGTAGTGGACGTCCTTTGGCGGATATGATGATGATAATTTAACTCGCACATTCTCGCACACCACGCAACATCGGTGGCGAGCCGCTTGCGGGTAACTCACCAAGCACCATCCAATGCGGAAATGAAATTAAAAATGATTATGCTGCGGAGCAACACGGATTCCCCTCATAACACTGTAAAACTACTCCAATCTTCAATGATTTAGTCGCCAAAAATTGTGTAATTTTTTTTGATATGAATGTAAAATTTCATTTCAGATGCGATATTTGCCAAAACCTTATCCTAAACATCCGTTGACAGTGGAATTGAAAGGATCAAGCTTAAGTAGAATATCCAAGTTCGTACTTGAGAAGATATACGATAAGGTAAGCGACGACTCACGTCACAATACGACGGACGAACGGACTAAGAGGAACACAGCTAAAAAACCGTCCAATTGCGAGTCAGACTAGCACTCCGAGGGTTCTGTACCACCACACATCTCCGCACAACTACATAGTAATAATGAAAGATACCTATTCACATAACAAAAAAAAGAAAAAAGAGCCGACTCTGAGTCTTACTAGCGCCTGTGACATAGTGGTGTGTGACGTAGGCGTCATGTGAAGTAAACAAGAAAATAATATGATCAAACAACGCTTATAATGTCTCAAGACAAATATACAAATAGAGCAGGGACACAAGTTTAATACATTTAAGGACACAAAAATTAAGAAATATTACAATAAAACATTGAAATCATATTAAAATGTAACTGACGCAACGTATAAAGTTACGTGAGTGTTCCTTAATGCTGTCGGCCTTTAGTTCATCAACCAAACCACCGTAGGTACTTAATTGTTGAAGTAAATTTGCCTACCAATCGCCTCAGGGATTGACGTGTTTAGACGAAACAAGTCAACTCCCTTACACACACTCAAAACAATCAAAGGGTGGCTAGTTAAATGATAATAATGTCTTTTTATAAACAGTAAAATCTATAACTGCAGAACGTTCGTTGCAAAAACAAAGAGAGGGCGCGAAAGTATAATGTGCTATTTAAGTGATTTTTCAATTACCTGAACAGCATATTGTGGTCGATTCATTTAATATTTTAGCATGTTTACCCGCTGTTGACGGGCAATCATTTCCAAGGGGCTAAAATCGACGATCTGCGTGAACTCACTCTAATTAATTATAGGTACTTAGCTGAAGCTGATTATCCATTAGCCGCTGATAGTATCACTCTTACTCGGCCACTAATTCAAATAAGAATGCGTCACTTCACCTTAGACAATTTTTTCTACCGTCCGTCTTTCCAGACAGTCTTTCTACTCTGTCTTAATCTTAACTCAACTCGGAACACTGAACGCGCGCACGACTTTTTCGTCCTTCTTCTCTGCTCGACCTGAAATTCTAGCTCTTGTCACTGCGCCCGAGCTTCTCCCGGAGCCTCACCCCTCACGTCCCCTCTCAGGCTCCGTCCCCGACGCGCTTATCTGATGCACCGATTTGCCCTTCAGGATTGGTGAAATTGTCTAAAACAAGGTACTATGCACAGAGCAACACTGCACTCTTTGCACTTAATTTTGCTCCTTTTACTGTTGGTTTTTGTGCTGCAAAGCTAGCAACGACTGTAGGAATCCAAGGCCACTGGCATTTGTGCACCTACATCTTGGTAACGCTGTTCAACTGGGAAAGTATTGATAATTTTCAAATTCTAGTAATTGCATTCTAGTACTTCATCAAACATCTCTGGCTCAGGCCGCATAATACAAATTCTCTTTTCCCAAGGTTCACTTTCTTTAATTTCAAACTCACTTGACTCTTCAGACTTCCTTAGATCTTTAGATTCGCTTACATGTTCCACATCTTCATCTCTCTCTGGTAAAACTACTGGATCAGAGATAGTTTGGGACGTAGAAATTGCCTCTGGTTGAATCTTTAATAAACTTAAACCTGATTCTATCGAAGCAGGAGAACTAACAACTGGATATTCTAATAAACTTTGTAAGGTATTAAAATTAAATTCTTGCTCTTGATCAGACTCTAAATCATCTTACGAGTAACAGTTGTCTGAAATTTAATAAGTCTACTCTAAAACCCGCCAATATTCAAGTCCTTTAGATGTTTCCGTGAACTTTTGTCCAGACAAACAGTCTACATAAATTCCCAAAATATCGAATAATCAAGCCAGGCAACGGGGGCTATATTCCCACCAAAAAAACCATTCAATGCAAAAAAAGTATTTGCGTTTCCAAAAAATTTAAATATTAAGAATATATACAACTTTGACAAAAAAATCCTTATCTTATTTAATAATATTAAAAATGTAAGATGCGCGTAGTTAAAATTTAAACATCTAAAACAACGTACTTTTAACAAAAAACATGGGCTTCCGTACTATCATACTAGATAGCGCTAGTTTCTTCAGTTCCGTACTATCATACTAGGTGACGCTAGTTTCTTCAGTTCCGTACTATTATACTAGATGGCGCTAGTTTCTTCACGTTTTAAAAAATTACGTTTTTTCAAGGAGATTTTCACTTTTTCTAACATTTAGTATTTGTTGTTTTAGCGGAAACATCTGTAAAAATTTCAACTGTCTAGCGATCACAGTTTATGAAATATAGCCTGGTGACAGACGGACAGACGGACGGAGAGCTCAAAAGAGAAAAAAATATTTTTTTTATAAAAAATGAGTTTTTGGTGAAATGACAAAACACGTCCCCATTCTTTATTCATGTTGGTAAATTTTTAGTATTTTGAAAGCCATTTTCTCTAACAAGTTGAGTTTGGGCAGCTAAAAAAAAAATACGTGTCCGTTATTTTAGACTACTATATAACATATATCAAAATAAATCAAATCGGAGTCGGACAGTCGGGTACCCTTCCTTGTTAGTAATAGTGTCCCATTTTTACCCTTTGGGTACGGAACCCTAAAAAACATACCGCCTTGACACCTAAAACGTAAATTTTCTTTTTTTCTGCGCAAGAATGTATGCACAGTGTGTTTGTATAATTTATTTGTTATTGTTATAAATTAAGTAGCTCCAGCGTGCTTGTGTAACTTCATCGTTTCCCCACCTAGTAGGAATGAATCCGCCTTGGGAAAACCGCCTCCGTGGCGTAATGGATAGTCCATTCGCTTCACACCAAGAGGACGCGATTCCCGGTGGTTTGGTGGAACTTTGGTTGGTGGTAGGGCATTTTCATTGCCTGCCTGGCTAGCTACCACCATCTTATCTAAGTCTTGCCGCCAAACATCAGTGTTAACAGCATTCATGTGTTCCGGCTTGAAGATAAGATAGCCAGATCCCCCATTGCGTTGGGGAATGTTGGTAAGCCCGATACCATCTTCGGCATCATCATCACTTACCATCTTCGGCATCATGTTCACTTACCATCAGTTGAGATAATTCCAAGGGCTTACCAATTGTATTTTTTTTTAAATCCTACTATTGAAACACAGAATTATTGGATGTCCCCCACTAGGTAGTTTAATGATCTAGTGAAACTCGCTTGCTGGATAAGGCTGAGGGCATGTAAATCAGGATAGTACCAGGCCTGTCGCACTCTGCGCTTAGGTATGAAAATGTTTTAAATGTACCTGCGCCGCGCGGCCCCTTGCAAGGTGTATATTCAGTAGTCAGAAGAGATAAGAGTTACGCGATAGAAAGAGAGGCAACTTGTAATTGAATATAACTATAGGTAATTAGCGCTGTGCGACCTTAATTTGCACTTTATTGTGTCGTAGCAAGAGTCGCCATTCATTCAAATGATTTTGCGGAGTTAACCTTCTTTTACGTAGTAAATAGTCTTTATTCTTTAATAGTACTAATTGGAGGTATCATAATAGAATCCATCAAAAAAGGCATATTGAAAGTTATGTGAACTGATAAAAAAGGACTTATCTGATCTTAAAATATGTTGTGTTTATTTTTTCAGAGTTCTAATTTCACAATTCTTTTGGATGGGAAGTTGGAGTGTGATTGTGAATACAGCCGGTTCGTAATAGCTTTACGAAACTTGCCACAAATGAGCTTTCAAAACGCTGTATGTTCCAGTAAGTTTCCTATATTAACGTGTTAAAATCAGGGATTCATGTTTTTATCACGCTTTTATTAGCTTCATCTGAATGTATGTATGTATTTAACCGACTCCTTTGCACTCGATTTTGACACATTGTATACATACAGATTTAATTCAAACTTTGTACATTTATCAAGAATAAATACAATAATTTCATAAGTTTATCTCATTATCCTGATCAAGATCGCCAGGATTAAATGCATATTAAACCAAAAATTTAGAAATAAAGTTTAAAAAAAAAACAAAAAAATCTTCTTCACGAAATGAAAAAGCCACCCCACGCTTTTTCATTTCGTGAAGAAGATTTTTTTGTTTTTTTTTTAAACTTCAACTTTTGTGCCATATTTTTATATATGGAACAACCCACGCTTTTTTCACAATAATGCTAATAGTTTTCGTTCATTATTGTTTTTAGCTTATATTAAGAATTATTTTTAATTTTTTAGTTTGATGTGCTTTAAAAGCGTGTTTTTTTTAGTTATTTTTAACTATATTTTAGTTCTAAATAAGCTTTTATGTAGTGTGTAAAACTATAAAATTAATAAAAATATAAATTCCGTATTACAAGTCTCAGCATAATAAAATTATGTATAAGAACAAAAGCAAGCGTTTCTGCACAATGTTAAAATCCATTTAGATTAGATCTTACATATTATGTAAGTGAAATCTTCATAACAATTTAATGGAAAAGATAATCTATGATTCTTACGTGGCGAGGCTTTGTGGGGTAAATAACGTTTAAATTTAAAATCTATAAAAGCACAGTCTTTGAAATGCTTTTTTCAACCGACTTTCAAAAAGGAGGAGGTTTTCAATTCTACTGTATGTTTTTTTTTCTTTTATGTGTGTTAGTAACCTCATAACTTTTGACTGGGTAAACTTATTTTACTGATTCTTTTTTCATTTAAAATCTAGTGCTTTCCTAGTGGTTCCATATAAATTTTATTAAAATCTGTGTAGTAATTCATAGAAAATCAACAAATACCAAAAATAATAATGCAAAAATATACAAAGTTGTTGCGATTGAAGTCGGTTTCTTAACGTGTTTAGAGTTTTCAATTAGTTAAATAAATATAGTTAAAAAAAAAACTAAAAAAACACGCTATTAAAGCACGTCAAACTAAAAAGTGAAAAATATTTCTTAATATAAGCTGAAAACAATATTGAACGAAAATTACTAGTATTATTGTGAAAAAGCGTGGGTTGCTCGATATACGAAAAATATGGCACAAAGCGCCCCACGCTTTTTTCAGAACTATACTAGTATTTTTTGTTCACTATTGTTTTAAGCTTATATTAAGAACAATTTTTCTTTTTTTTAGTTTGACGTGGTTTGAAAGCGGGTTTTTTAGTTTTTTTAACTACATTTTTTTTTCTATTTTAAGTTCAGGATTATGAGACAAACTGATGAAATTATTGTATTGTCACTAATTGTTGATAAATGTACAAAATTTGAATTAAATCTGTCCATTCAAAGTGGGTCAAAATCGAGTGCAAATGAGTCGGTTACAAACATACAGCTGAAGCGTGTTAAAAACAGATGGACAACATTTAGTCAATTTCACCGGTGACAAGTTTCGTTGTGTCAAACATGGCTGTGGCAGCTGTATGTGCCGCACCTTCTGGGACGACGAAAAAACTACCGCAGACTGCGATTCAAGGGAACTGCATACCTTGCCGGAAATTTGGAATGAGAAAGACAAGAAAATTGTCCTGAAGAAGATTGTAGCTTCGAACAACTTTATTGAGACGCTTCCAGCATACGAATATCCGGAGACATTGGATGTGAGTAAAAATTTGGTGTTTCTTCTTCACAAAGTGTGCAGTGATATGAGACTAGGAGGTCATGACAAATTTGGTAACGATAACGGAAATGGGTAACTTAGGTTGATAGGATAAATGGCAACCCTCTGATGTTAAATATGTCAGTTTGCCTGCGCAAAGTGGTTGCGTTATGTACTTATAGCGCCTGAAAAACTATTTATCGTGACCAAAAAAAAACGATAAGGGAAATGGCTGAGTAAGATAGAAAATGAAAGTACTGGTTGTACTCATGACAATTATGCAAAAACTGACCATATTTATTGGGTTGTGTTATGGAGCAACGCCCGTTAGTTGTAGAAAAAGCGAGTTTTCTGACTCGGCATTGACCGTTTATATACGGGCGAATTGTTATAATTTGCCTGGTTTGGCATTTTACAATCTGCGTACAGAATTTTACATTTTGCCTGACCGTTTACATACGGACGAATTATTACAAATTGCCTGAATTGGCGTACAGCATTTGAAGTTTTGTGTGACCGTTTACATGAGGACGAATTATACATTTTGCCTGACCGTATGTGAAATGACTAATCATACAATTTGCCAGCCACATATACGTTATATTTCATAACAGTACCACAGTCTAAGAATCTATACAGTCGTCCAACCAAGACGTCTAGACAGGGCAATCGTGCGGGGCGGGGGCTAAGGGGCGGGTACGGCCCACTAGACCATTGTCATCGTTTGTTCGGTGCGGTGGGACCATTCAATGAGGGTCGTCTCGTCGCATTTTTCAAATGGTGCATACTACATGTGCCATGAGAGAATGCTATTCCTCATTAAAAATACATAAAGAATTAAAATTCATAAATTCCCGCACCGGGAAGACAGGTAAATATTGATAATATTGGCCGCCTTTTTAAAATTTTTAGTTACCAGACCGACTGCTTCCAAAATCGATATCGATTTTGGAAGAAATCGATTCAGTAACTAAAAATTTAAAAATGGTGGTCATTACTTGCAAAAAGTGCAATTCTGATTACGGTTTTGTGATTGTTGACCTCAGGGACTCTCATATATCGATTTTGTATCAATCCACAAACTAAAAAGTTCAAAATAGCGGCCAATTTTTTAAATTCTGGCAATGGTTTCGTGATTTTGGATCTCAGGGACCAGATATCGATTTTGAATGCAATCGGTCCAGTAACTAAGAAGTTCAAAATCGCGGCCAATTTTTTCAACTCATACATAACATACTATGTTTCGTGATAAGGCACTTCAGGGACCTTCGGATATCGATTTTGAACATACATCCATACATTCTTACAAACTTTCGCATTTTAGAATATTAGTAGAATGTATTTTACTTTTACTCAATTTGGTAAGCAGTTAAATCATAGCCCAAATAAAGAAGCATCTTTAAGTAGAAAATTCAGTAATCTTTTGTAAATAATAATAATATATAGTATGATATGTGGCGAGTGGAATCCACCAAAATCATCTCCGTAATCATATCCGTGAACGGGCTACTTTAAATTTCAACGCCCGGATAGTTCGATGCTTCTCGCCCCGTCGCACTGAACTCCAGCCGACTGTGCTTCCGCTGGAGATGCTCCTGCCACTTCGCCTCGTGCCAAGTGAGCAGAGTAGCTTAGATTTTATATATTTTCACATCAGCTCATATACGTCCCCATCGAGGGGCTCGAGGCCACCCTGATCGGGCCTTAGCCGACCACGCTGGCCCAGTGCGAGTTGACTTCACACACAATCTTTGAGTTTCTTCGCAGGCATATGCAGGTTTCCTCACAATGTTTTCCTTTACCGTATAAGTGCGTCGGATAAACGTATTATTACGTGGCAGGATCGAACCACGACATCAAGGACAGGAGATGGTAATGGCCCTTGCCATTACGCCACCAACGCTGTATATTTAAAGAATAATAATAATAATTTATTTATTTATTCAAGTAACAAAGACCAATAACTTTTACAGGATTTAGATTTGAGCCACAATCGAATTGCTCACCTATCCGAAAGTGCATTGAACTCACTGTTTCTTGGCGGTAGACGTCAAATACATCTCTCAGGGAACCCTTTGTTGTGTGACTGTGATACACAGGCCATGATTGATACGCTCAGGTTGAATAAAGATCAGGTAAACAACTGCAGTATATCAAGACTCTATATCATAAGACATCTCATCATATCAGCTCATATTCGTCCCCACCGAGGGGCTCGAGCCTACCCTGAATTTGGGCAATCGTGCCTTAATCGACCACGCGGGCCCAGGGCGGGTTGGTCGACTTCACACACAACCTTCGAGTTTCTTCGCAGGCGTGTGCAGGTTTTCTCACGATGTTTTCCTTCACCGTATAAGAGCGTCGGATAAACGTACATCATCATTATCATTACAGCTCATATACGTCCCCACCGAGGGGCTTGAGCCTACCCTGAATCAGGGCGATTAGGCCTTAGTCGACCACGCGGGCCCAGTGCGGGTTGGTCGACTTCACACACAACCTTCGAGTTTCTTCGCAGGCGTGTGCAGGTTTCCTCACGATGTTTTCCTTCACCGTTAAAGCAATCGGTAAGTATGTACGTAAGTTTTTTGAAAAACTCATTGGTACATTGGCCGTCCAGATTTGAACCCGGTACCTCTGGTTAGATGGACCGAGTCGTTACCGGTTGAGCCACAGACGCTTTTTTCTGAAACGTACGTGGCAGGATTCGAACCACGACCTGGTCAGGAGGCGGCGGCCCTACTATGACCATGACTACGCTCATGAGATATCTATATCATAAGATATATATCATAAGACGAGTTGTCCATTATATTGGAAGATTTTTCCGTAATCCCCACGCTTGGCAGACGGGTTGGTGATCGCAGTGCGGTTACAACTGTGGTTGCAATTATGCTGAATGGACACTGCTCCCTATTCTTTTATTAATTTCTTTATCCCCTATTGATACGAGTAAGCCCTTGGCATCATCACACCTGATGGTGACTATGATGCCGAAGATGGAAGCGGGCTTACCAAGATGGGAAAATTCAGCGAATACAACTAAAGTCAAATAAAGTGGCCTACGAATATTATGTTTTTTTATTCACAATTGCTAAGTTCTCGGCATAATCTCACCTGATGGTAAGTGACGATGATGCCGAAAATGAAAGAGGGCTTGCCAAGATTCCCCAACGCAATGGGGGATCTGGCTATCCTATCTTCAAACCGGAACACATCAATGCTGTTAACACTGATTTTTGGCATGACTTAGATAAGATGGTGGTAGCTAGCCAGGCGGGCTATGTATAATCCTGTCTTACAAAGTTGACCCCGCCAGGAATCGACCCTTCGACCTCTTGGTGTAAAGCGAATGGATTAACCGGTACGCGGTTGCTATACCCTGGTTTGTTTCACTTAATAGCCACTTACAACAACTTTGGGAAAAGGTGGGATGGTGCTAGTTAACGGCCGCACAAGAGACTGAACCGACGAACTGATGAAGGCTGTGTGACACTGCGCGTCGTTGTTATAATCTTTGGAGGGAAGTCTTTGTCCAGCAGTGGACGTCTTTCAGCTGATATGATGACGATGATATCAAAATGGTAAGGTTAAATTGACATATGACTAAATGAAATATTTTGCAGATACCCGACTACGAAGCCCTGCACTGTTCGAACCGGGACTTATATCTCACAGAAATATCCAAGCTCTCCCTCTGCTTAGAACGAGCTTTTCTTACTGTCGGTATTTTAAGCGTATCGCTTATAGCTTTTGCTGCCATCATGACCTCACTGTACTTCCGCTACAAACTGACTATAAAAGCCTTTTTATACGCAAGGGGGTTATGCCTCTATTGTATCACAGAGGAAGAGTTAGATGCAGATAAGGAATATGACGCTTTCATTTCTTTCGCGGGTCTCGACGAAGAACTAGTTGAAGATGAATTACTACCAGGACTAGAAAACGACTACAAACTCTGCGTTCACACACGAGACTGGTTACCCGGAGAGACGATTTACACGCAAATCTTTGAATCAGTTGAGAAATCAAGGAGAACTGTTATAGTTTTGACGAAGAACTTTGTGGAATCGGTATGGGGGATAGTGGAATTTCGTACGGCATATATCAAGGCTTTGCGCGAAGGAAGAGTTAGGGTGATCTGTATTTTGGTTGATGATGATATCAATGATATGGATTTGGTCCCTGATCTAAAGGCCTATCTGAAGAGTAATACCTATTTGAAGTTGAGGGATCCTTGGTTTTGGCAGAAGCTTAGATATGCGTTGCCGCACCCTTCGGTTACCAACCAGTCAGGACTGCAGGATGAGAATGAAGAGAATAGATGTCAAGAGGTAGAACTAGCTTCAATGCCATAATATCATTAACACATGCATGTTAGTTTTGAAAATCATGAGAGGATTAATATCGAGGGTATTCTGACAGCACTGGATAAGTGCACAATACGCGATGATGATGTGCCAGGTTCAAATCTGGACGGCCAATGTACCAGTGAGTTTTTTTAAACTTACGTACATATACTCAGCGATTGCTTTAACGGTGAAGGTAAACATCGTGAGGAAACCTGCACACACCTGCGAAGAAACTCGAAAGGTGTGTGTGAAGTTGACCAACCCGCACTGGGCCCGCGTGGTTGACTAAAGCCCGATAGCCCTAATTCAGGGTAGGATCGATCCCCTCGGTGGGGACGTATATGAGCTGATATATTGATGATGATAACGCGATGATGAGAAAAAGAGCACTTTATGTTTTGGGTGATCACAGATTCACAGTGAACCATGATAACAACATGGTAATAGTACTTGTAGTAAAATTTGTTATTTAAGTAGTTTTGATAGGTACATTAATTAATTTAATGATTGTCATTTAAAGGGAAGGAAAAAGGAAAAGTTGGCATCAAGGTAGTGCAATTATTTAGTTTTACCTGAAATTTGTAAATAAGCTGTAAATATTTATTTCGTTTTGCTTCTCTGTTGTTATGAAGAGTAAAAAGAGTTAAAACCTTTAATTTTGTTCACACTGTATTTTATTAATCATATCATGTCTAAAGAGATTGTATCACTTTTTGCTTTTAAGTTTAAAGGCAAAAAACGTACAAAAAACCGTAATAAAAGATTTTACAGTTAGACGATTTTGCCACAAAAAAGCGGAAAAAACTAAGGTATGCCTTTGTTTTAACTATTTTTTAAAAGTTTTGCACTTATTTGGTTCTGCCAGAATACCTTCGATATACTCTTAACAATCTAAAAATGTAATGAACCTATATACCTACTACGGTTATTTTTCCAGTAACCCCTCCCTTCACGAGCATTGGCAATATATTTGTCAGGCATGCTGTGTCAATATTAATCTGTATTTTCTTCGAATAAAGTTCATTTTTTCTTGTTCACCGTTGCTTCGTTGCTCGAGTAAGGGTTGAGTGGTTGATGATTCTGAATATAAAGGACATTAAAGTTATATGTGAATAGTTAAATAAATTATTATTATGTTAAATTTAACTAAGGCCTAAATGTTGCAGTCTTAAATTGTATGTTGTACTTGTATTTTGTTTTCAAAAATCTCGTTCTTTCGATAAGGGTATAGTGATCCGAAATGGGCAGCGTTCGGGAAGCTTCGCAATAACTTTACGTCCCAGATACCGTAGTGTCTTAAGACCAGCGCTGTAGGTACATTATTACCTGCAGCATATGCTGAGTCGGAGCCATTTCAAAGTTACGATACAATTTTATATATCTACCCCCTTTATACATTTATGCTTAGATATAAGAAGTTTTTTTTTTTAATTTTATTTTTGTGTATCAATTGTAATTTATGTAGCTTTGAATAAATATTTTATCTATCTATCTATCTATCAGTGTGTGTTGCCAGTGATGACACGGAACTGAGACATACTATGGGCCTCATAAGAAGGCTCAAGGTCACCCAAAGGGCAATGGAGCGTGCTATGCTCGCAGTTCAGAAACGAGGAGATCCGTAGGAGAACCAAAGTAACCGACATAGATCTCAGAATTAATAAACTTGAGTGGAAGTGGGCACACCCCACATTGCTCGTAGAACAGATGGCCGTTGGGGCAGTAAATTTCTCGAGTGGCGACCACGCACAGAAAAACGTAGTGCAGGCAGGCCTCCCACTCGGTGGACCGATGACCTGGTGAAGGTCGCGGGAAGCCGCTAGATGCGGGCAGCGCAGAACCCGTCGTTCGTGGGAATCCTTGGGGGAGGCCTATGTCCAGCAGTGGATGTCCTACGGCTGATATGATGATCAAAAATAATATAGATACAGACTAATTCCTAGTGCGGACTCCAGGCACTCAGAGAGGTTACCTCAAGGCTTTAAGATGACTCAATCCGAGCAGGTTGATACGTGTTAAAATAATATCAAACGTAAGTCTATTCATTTTAAGCTCAAATAAATGCGGGCTTCAACGCGGCTGTTACGTTGAAACCGAACGCCCAATTCTCGATCTTTACATATTTTTATTACTTTTATTCACTTTCAAATAAGTGTAAAAAATTTGTTAAAATAAAATGAAAGGTGTTAAAGTCACTGATTTTTTTATTTTTTTTATTCACAATTGGTAAACCCTTGACAACATCTTACCTGGTGGTAAGTGACGATGTTGCCGAAGATGGAAGCGGGCTCACCAAGATTCCCCAACGCAATGGGGAACTGGCTATCTTATCTTCTTGCCGGAACACACCAATGATATCAACATTGATATTTGGCGGCAAGACTTAGATAAGATGGTGGTAGCTAGCCAGGCGGGCTTAGAAAATGCCCTACCACCAACCAAACCGAGTCTTACAATTGACCCCGCCGGGAATCGAACCCGCGACCTCCTGTGTAAAGCCAGTGAACTTTGCCACTGAGCTACGGAGGCGGTGATTTTTTTTGTGTTGGTTTCATTCAACATTAAGTATTTGTTTTTGAGAAATTTTGCAATTAATGCCAAAAACTGGGTCTACGGTATATTTTACAGTATATGTACCTTAATACTCCCGTTTTTACCTTTTCGGTACGGAACTCTAAAAAAACTTCAAAAACTATAGTATAAACTTATATACCTAGTATAAACTTATATAGTATAAACTTTTTTTTACATAATTATAGTAGCTATTTATTTATTATCAAAAACTATTGATTGTGCAACGGAGTCGTCAGATATTAAGAGCCGCACGGCCCCCCTCAAGTCGCCTTCGTGAACTTTACCTTCAATCGTCCACAAAACTGAAGGTGAGTATTGTGGACTAGTGGCAAACTCATCCGGGAAGGTAAACTTAAAATTTTATTCTGTTCTATCTTAATCTCTTTTGTCTCTTGTCATGAGATGAAATAAATATATTTGTCCAACAGTGGTTGTTTTTTGGCTGGTATGATGATGATTATTGTTTTAATGTACTTTGTGGGATAAATG
Source organism: Coleophora flavipennella (assembly GCA_947284805.1). Taxonomy (NCBI): domain Eukaryota; kingdom Metazoa; phylum Arthropoda; class Insecta; order Lepidoptera; family Coleophoridae; genus Coleophora; species Coleophora flavipennella. The sequence goes on from OX369253.1 coordinate 7,162,795, forward strand.
TTTATTTGAAGTAGAAATCTACATACCAATGACATTCACAGTTGATTACAAAAATTAACGAAAACCTATAGGACAAAAACTGGCCAAGCGCGAGTCGTACTCGCGCAAAGTAAAGTTTCGTTGTATTTTCAAAAAATAAATGTGTATTAAAAAAAACGGTTTTTGCATTTGGTATTAGAACATTTTTTATAGAAAATCTACGAACTTTTTACAAATCTAACTGCACGTCTTAAGTTGGTCGGCTATAACTCCAAAAATAAGAAAGCCTACTTAACCACAACAGTTTTCCTTTTTTATTGAAGACGCTTTATTGCACAACAGATGAAAAAAACATACTTGAGGAAGTTATACATATAGGCGGTCTTATCGCTAAAAAGCGATCTCTTCCAGACAACCTTTAGGTGAAAGAAACATAAAAAAGTATGTATGTTCTGTTAACAATTTTATCAGCTGTCTTGAAATAGCGGTTTGGCTGGTAAGGGGGGGTGGCACACGCCTTAATATTCCGCAAACGGAAACCTGAATCGAAAATTAATTACCAACCCTCATTACTTTTGAAATATAAAAAAAAAACAGAAAAGTTGTGAAACTCAAGGGTTATAGAATAGAATCCCGAGCGTAGTGAGGTATTAAAAGTAAGCCACTTGAGTTTGAAATATAGTTTAAAAAAACACGCTTTTAAAGCACATCAAACTAAAAAGGGAAAAATAATCCCTACTTAATATTATAAAATGCGAAAGTAACTCTGTCTGTCTGTTACGCTTTCCCGCAAAAACTACTGAACGGATTTGGCTGAAATTTGGTAGGTATACAGATTAGGACCTGGATTAAGACATAGGCTACTTTTTACCATGCTCGCGAGCCTCTTGCGGCTCGCGCACTGCGCACCCTCGAAAAGTCATAGAAACGTGGTCCACGCGGGTGAAGCCGCGGGAAACAGCTAGTTCTTAATATAAGCTGAAAACAATAATGAACGAAAAATACTAGTATAATTGTGAAAAAAGCGTGGGGCGGTTTGAGCCATATTTTTCGTATATCCAGCAAAACCACGCTTTATTCACAATTACACTAGTATTTTTCGTTCATTATTATTATTATTTTCAGCTTATATTAAGAATTATTTTTCACTTTATAGTTTGATGTGCTTTAAAAGTACGTTTTTTTAGTATTTTTAAACTATATTTATTTTTCAGTTTTTAGTTTAGGATAACGAGATAAACTTACGAAATTATTGTATTGTCACTGTATCTTGATAAATGTACAAAGTTTGAATTAAATCTGTCCGTTTAAAGTGGGTCAAAATCGAGTGCAAAGGAATCGTTTACAAACAAAAATACATACATAAGCTAGTTAAATATAGTTTTGCTCCCGAGATGGACGCTCTACTTTTTATCAAGAGTAGCACGGGTTTTTTTAATTTTTTACAATATTTTTTTAATTTCGTCCGCGCGTGGTTTTTTTTATTACAGCCAGTTACTTGTTCATACAATGTTCTTGTTTGATCTGTTTGTATTGGAATATTTGCTAACAATATCCATATTCTTTAATGGATAGGGACTACAATAGTGATTTCAATTTGGTAAAATCACTATTGTAGTCCCTAGGGATTAAAGAGCTACTTTGGTCTGTGTTTACAAAGAACCAACTAGCTCTTTCTGTATTCAACCAGCTTATTAAGGTTCGATACCCAAAGGGTAAAAATATTACTGAAACTTCGCTTTCCGTCTGTCTGTACGTCCGTCCGTCCGTCTGTCACCAGGCTGTATTTCATAAACCGTAATAGCTGACTGTTGAAATTTATGATGTATTTCTGTTGCCGCTATAAAAACAAATACTATAAACAGAATAAAATAAATATTTAAGGGGGCTCCCATACAACAAACGCGAAATTTTTGCTTGTTTTTGCTTTATATTCATAATGGCAACATTGAGACGCTTAATATATTCAAAATTAAATAAAAATAATATTTAAGTGGGGCTCACATACAGAAAACGTGATTTTTATAGATAATAGTACGGAACTCTCCGTGCGCGACTCCAACTCGCACTTGGCCGATTTGATGATTTGTGTCTATTGATGTGAAAAAAACATTAATATTTGTTTTTTTCGCATCAATAGACACAAATCAATAGATAGTTTTTAAGATCTTGAAATAAAAAAAATTGAAATCTTTGGACACTTTGAAAGAATCCTGCCATAAATTATTTTAATTACAAGTCTAATAGAAGCTCTGGAAGGTCGCGCAGAACCGGTAGTTGTAAAAATCCTTGGGAAGGCCTTTGTCCAGCAGTGGACGTCCTTCGGTTGATATGATGATGAGAAGCGCTGATTTAGATTCCTCTATGTTTGACTAGCCACCCGCCCGCGGCTACGCCCGCGTTGTTTATAATTTTCCCTTGGCAATAAGACGTTTTCCCGAGATAAAAAGTAGACTATGTGCTATTCCAGGACCTAAATTAAACGTGTGCCAAGTTTCATCCCGATCCATTCAGTAGTTTTTGCGTGAAAACATCCGTGTTTTAACCGTGGTACCACGGCTTTTGTACCACAGGGGGACCACGGGTAATCCATACATCCTCAAACACTTTCATGTTTATAATATTCATCATATCAGCTCATATACGTCCCCTTCGAGGAAGTAACTAGTATCTCATCTGTGAACGAGGGCTCGAGCCTACCCTGAAGCGATCGGGCCTAAGTGGACCACGCGGGCCCAGCGCGGGTTGGTCGACTTCACACACAACCTGCGAGTTTCTTCGGTTTCCTCACGATGTTTTACTTCACCGTAAGAGCGTCGGATAAACGAACATATGAAATCGAAATTCGAAAACACATTGGTACGTGGCAGGATTCGAACCACGACCTCCCGGACAGTAGGCGGCGGCCCTAGCCTTTACGCCACCGACGCTCCTCCGACGTTTATAATATTAGTATGATGATAAATAAGTATTTTCGTCAGTATAAGCGTCGGTGGCTCAACCGGTAACGACTCGGTTCTTCTAACCAGAGGTACCGGGTTCAAATCTGGACGGCCAATGTACCAATGAGTTTTTCAAAACTTACGTACATACTTACCGATTGCTTTATCGGTGAAGGAAAACATCGTGAGGAAACCTGCACACGCCTGCGATGAAACTCGAAGGTTGTGTGTGAAGTTGACCAACCCACACTGGGCCCGCGTGGTCGACTAAGGCCTGATCGCCTTAATTCAGGGTAGACTCGAGCCCCTTGGTCTGGACGTATATGAGCTGATATGATGAAATAAGTATTTTAAGAGTGCTAAGTTTTATATCTAGTGTTTTAGTTTTTATAGGTTATAAATTCATCAAGTGTAAATTCTTCAACTATCTACGATTAATGTAGGCTTTTAATTTTTTTGTAACTTCTCTAAAATAACATGTTAAGTTGTGTGCACGTCTGCCATCTCAGTTAAATTTTTCTTCTTACCCCGGTCTGCTGGAAAAAATTTCTTTAGAAATAAGCTGTACCCTTTACGTGACCTTACTGTGTAAAATGTGTATTTTATGTATCCTGTGTACAATATTTATTTGTGTATAATGTTTATTTACATTAATTGTGGAATAGTGCAAGAAAAACCTAAATATGTTCAGTTCAGTGTTCCACCAAGAACCTACTATCGCAAGCATACAATACTGTGTACAATAAACTATAAAAATAAAATAAATAAATAAAAATAATAAACTTACAACATTTTACTGTGATTTAAACATTTTTATTTCTTTAATAAATAAAATGACTTGGCCATCGCACGGCAACATAATTACAAAAAGGATTAAATATAATGTCCACCAAAATAGTAGATTGTATCTTAAGGGGGGAGCAAAGACATATTTTTTGGAGTAGGCGCTTTTGAGTTCAGAGTGAAGTGAGGGATTCTAGAGTAGAATCCCCGAGCCTGTGCCAAATATATATATTGCGCCCTAATAATACACTCTACTTTTCATTAGCCTCTATGAGAAAATAAAAGGCGCCTCAAATTTTATTCTCCCGGGACTTTGCAGGTAATAGATTATCCATCACATTTCTTGCGGCAGTTCTAATACTCTCAGGAGTTAATTCTATACTTTCACTGTCACTTGAAGAACTCATTTTTCAAAAGAAAGCCATGAATTTCTAACAATTTGTGAAAATTGACGAAAACGCGGACTGTCGTTCGCACTTTATCAATTTGATTTCTTTTTTTCTAATTCAGCCGCGGCGCGACTATGGGTCGCCGTACCAGACAGTCTTTTGAAATGATATGGGCTAAGTTAAATAACTTCATAAATTAATTACCAAAACCCGTCCTTTGCAGTCGGGTAAAAACACGACTGCACAAAAACTTAACACCACTTTTTGGCTAGTCGGTTAAAAATGTATCTAGTGTCACTCACGGGATAAAGGCGAATCTAACGACAACTCGCACTCAAAATCCATTGAGCCGTTTAGGCTACAGAGCATGCCAAAGAAATGTACATGATTAAAACTTTTAAAACGGCTGATTCAGTTTATTTTTTGCAATAATATTACTTTAGTTACTTATTTGGGTTGTTATTTTATCATATCACGTTATATGCGGATTTCGCTTAACACGATTTTGTTCGGAACGCATTTTTTCAGGATGTAACACGCAAGCTCAAATATTGCCTATTCAATCTCGACTTAAAGATTCCTAAATTATTCCAATCGGGGAATACAGACGCTGGCAGGGAATTCCACTCCTTGGTCGTTCGCATAATGTACGAAGAAGCAAAACGCTTCGTGCGTAAAGGTGGAACATTAACGACAAAGGTGTGGAATCGCCCTCCGCGCCTGGTTGTCCGATGATGAAATGGAGAGGGGGGAATGAGGTGGTGAAGCTCCAGGGCACACTCTCCGAAATGAATCCTGAGGCGACTTTGCGGCGATGCTCGAGGCTTTGGAGCCTGTTTAATACAAGTTCCTTGTCGCCAATGAGTCTCCTGGCGCGTCAGGTAGAGTATTACTGTAACGAAATTGAAATTCGAAAATACTTTGGTACGTGACAAAATTCGAACCATGACCTCCCGGACAAGAGGCAACTGCCCTATAACATTGTTAATATAACTATGTAAGGTATATAAGTGCGATAAGATTATTTTAAAAAAATGTACTGGAAAACTGAAAAATCAATCATGCTGTGTAAAATTGAAAAAAAAAAACTCAGGATCTAATCATGTAATTTGACTACTTTTTCTAAGAATCCTATTCAATCGCAGCAACAAAAAAATATTTCTCTTTTTTTTTACACAGGCTTACCCCTTGGCATCATTTCACCTGATGGTAAGTGAGGATGATTCCGAAGATGGAACCGAGCTTACCAAGGATACTGGATCATATAAATGATATTAACATTGATTTTTGGCGGCAAGACCTAACATAGCTGCTAGGCGCTTAGAAAATGCTCTTTCACTTACCAAACCAAGTCCTACAAAGTTTGACTTCGCCGGGAATCGATCCGCAACCTACTGATTTGAAGCTAATGGACTCACCATTACGTCACGGAGGTGTTTAAATTTTAATAAATTAACTTTTTGTGGAATTTTTGCGATTGCAAAAGTTACTTGGAATTTTTCGACTATATGTTTTTGTAGGTTTTGCAGCAAAATCGGGTTAAAATCTTTTTTAGATACATAAAACAAAATCGGATTATTTACACCATTTATAAATTAAGAACGACTGGACAGATTTGCATGATTTTTGGTTTGTTCGATTTGTCTTGACCCTTAAAATAGCAGAATAACTATTGAAGTGTATAGTAGTGTAGTGTAGTGTAGTGTTGTGCAGTTTAGTTTAGTGTAGTGTAGTGTAGTGTAGTATAGTGTAGTGTAAGGCGGTACGAAGTTCGCTGGGTTAGCTAGTTGGAAATATATCAGAGAAACCCGATTGCTACGAATACGGTGGAATTTTGTTTTAGGTCCTAATATATGGTTTGTGGTGCTAACCATTGGTGGTAAAAGAAAAAAAGGTCTTAGGAATAATAGAATCGGAAGATTAAAAAATAATACAAAGAAAATTTTCATCGCTCGATATAAACGTACGCGTAAAAAGTGAACAAGTGGGAACGTGACGAAATGGGAAAGTGACAAATGGGAATTTTAAAATAATTATATCGGCAAATGACAATTTAAAATCAAATGGCTAACGGCATACGTATGTATGAGGCCAAGGTGACGTTTTAAGATTGTAATGTATAGGAAATTTGTAAAAAAAATGAACTTGAAATTATGTTTAAAAATTAGGTCTCCTGGCACAGCGATCCAGCAAGGGGCGCTCCTGGCGCAGAAATCCAACCAGGGGCGGCAAAGATGTTAAAATAACGCAATATGATATTTCCCTGGGAAAGAGCACGACCAGAGGTCGTTCTTGGAAGTCGTAGCGGTCGAGTAGGACTTGACTCGTGTATGATGCGCTGAAAAAACCAAGGCCGCTCGTAGAAGGTTGTGGAGTCCCGAAGGATCTGCCGCTGGCCGCAAGTCGTAGGGTATATTCTGCGTGTAGAAAAAACCCTCAGGAATTCAGCGAGGAAACTGATTGATGTAGACGTCCCCACCGAGGGGCTCGAGTCTACCCCGAATTAAGGTGATCAGGCCTTAGTCGACTTCACACACAACCTTTCAGTTTCCTCGCAGGCGTGTTCAGGTTTTCTCACATGTTTTCCTTCTCCGTAAGAGCGTCGGGTTACGTACATATTATAGAAATTGAAATCCAAAAACACATTGGTACGTGGCAGGATTTGAACCACGACCTCCAGAATAGAAGGTAGCGTAACGCACCGACGCTCTTACATTTTATTTAATTTAGTGGTAATATTTTAAAACGTAATGTTTTTTCCGTCTTGAGTGATGACAACTGAGTTAAAAACTTTAATTTCACTGTCTACACAAATAAAAAAAAATATTTTCAGCAAAAAGATTAAGGCCAAAGTTCCGTGAAGTCAAGCGCATAAAAAATCCTATCATCATATCAGCTCATTTATATGTTCCCACCGAGGGGCTTGAGCTTACCCTGAATTAGGGCAATTGAGCCTTAGTCGACCACGCGGGCCCAGTGCGGGTTGTCAACTTCACACACAACCTTCGAGTTTCTTCGCAGGTGTGTGCAGGTTTCCTCACGATGATTTCCTTTACCGTAAAAGCGTCGGATAAACGTACATATTATATGTACAAACACATTGGTACGTGGCAGGACTCGAACCATGAACTCCCGGATAGGAGGTAGCGGCCCTTGCCGTTGCGCCACCGACGCTCTCAAAAAATCCTATATGCAACTAATTTAAATGCTACAGTTTCTTTTCGCAGATTTTGAACCGATTTTCATTATTTTTTTATTATTAGATATTGTATACTGTCAGTGTTAAAGCTACTGCTTTATAATTTTACTATATGTTATATTATGTTTAATTTAGCCATCAATTGATAGATGGCGTTACCGGCCTTTTAAAACACGGTATCAAAGCGTTTTACTGTTATAATGACTGATTTATGTTTGCTCAATAAATTGCTCTTACCTACCATCACACTTAGGTGTTTCATTCAAACCCATAGATTCAGTGGTAGTTTTTTGGGACTTTTGTACATGGTCCTTCGAGCCGGATAGGCAAGGAAGTCGGCTAGTACGTCCATCCAGCGCTGAGCCCAGACAGTGGATCGCTGTCTAGCGCAACCCTTCTTCCTCGAGGAGGGAAGAAAGCAGCGGGAGGGGAGCACCCCCCCTCATGCCCTGCATTGGAGGTCCGAGGCGTGGACCAAGGTGAAGGAAAACGGGACAGGAGCACCCCCGCGGTGACCCTACCATCAACGAGCGGACTGACGGAGTACTACCAGCTGGGCATAGCACGGACAGCATTTGAGCGGGGAGAGCACCCCCTCAAACACCCTGCGACGTGAGGTTCAGCTTCGGTATCAGCGTGCTACGTCATACGGTCGACGTCAACGTCATCAGCATCGTGACGTATGGAAATTTAATTAATGACGTGTGTGTGTGCAGTGCAAGAAAAAACTGTGAGTACAATTTCAACCTTATTGCTAAAGGAGAATTAACTTAGTAAATTTTAGGTAATTTGTGGACTTAGAAAAATTTCAATAAAATTTAGTATGGATTAGAGACTTAGAATAATTCGACGAAAAGTGAACCGACGGGGAACCTATGCCTGATTTTGGACCCAAGTGGAATTAGTGTTAGACTTAGAAAATTTCGTTGAATTTTACACTACATTGGACTTGTGTTATTTAAACTTATGATTAAGAACTTTTAGTCTTTGAGCGTTAAATAGTTAGTATATAACTTATGATAGTTTTGTATTAGTCTTGACTGAATTTAATCATAAACATGGCTGAAAATAATAATATTAAAATGCAAGAAGAACTTGCAAATACAATTTCTAGAGGTTTAGTTAATTTTAAAAAGTCTCCGAAAGATCGTATAACTCTTAGTTATATAGAAACAAGGTTGGAAAGTCTAGATTTTCAATGGACAACCTTTCAAAACACGCACCATAAAATTGTGTGTGAAATGAAACGAGCTGACTATGCAGAGACTAATTACTCTATTGCAAATGTTTATGAAAGTACAGAAGAGGAATATTTTTTATACAAGTCAATGTTGAAAGAAAATATGTACAAACTTAAACCTAAAAATGAGGAACAAACTAAAACTAATTCTGAAAACACAAAACGAATGTCAGTAAAATTACCTGAAATAGTTTTACCGAATTTTTCAGGAAATTATTCGGATTGGGCGAATTATAAGGATATTTTTAAGTCTATAATTGATCGTAACGATTCTCTAGATGATGTTCGGAAGTTACATTATTTGAAGGGTTCTCTCGTCGGTGAAGCTGCAGCTTTGGTTAGGAACATTGCTATTACTGCAGACAATTATCAAATTTGTTGGAACCGATTGGTCTCTCGCTACGAGAACAAAAGGTCTATGGCAAACTCTATTATCAAGCGAATGATGAGTCAGAAGAATTTGTCTTATGAGTCTGCGGTTTCTCTTAGGTGTTTGCTTGACACAACAAGCGAATGTCTACAAGCTTTACGCAACTTGGGTGTGAACACGTCGTCATGGGACGTTATCCTCATCTACACCATGAGTCAGAAACTTGATCCACAATCAAGGGCAAAATGGGAGGCTAAAATGAGCGAATCGGATCATGATTTACCTCAGCATAGGGAATTTGAAGAATTTTTAGAGACGCGTTTCAGATCCCTAGAGTATAAGTTGACAGAAAAAGACAATACACACATCACAAAACACTCACACACAGTCACAGCAGTAGAACCAGTTTGCAGTTTCTGTTCAGAGAGTCACAAACTGAACAATTGTAAAAAGTTTCTTAGGGAAAATATTGATGCAAGGCGTCAATTTGTGCAAAATAATCATTTATGCTATAACTGCCTAAGCGCAGAGCATTCAGTGTACGGATGTACAGTGTCGAAAACTTGCCGTTTATGTAAAAAGCGACATCACACGCTGCTTCATCCCAAGACACCACCGGTAGGTAAACCAGGGCCACCTCACGAACCAAGCAAATTTGTCGCAGTTGTGAGTACGCCGGAAGAGTTGGTCGAGGTTGAAGAAGTAGAAAGCTCTAGGATTGTCACTTCGTGCTTCTCTACTTCTCGCAGCACAGTTTTATTAGCTACTGCCTTGGTAAATGTCAGTGCACAAACCAATGACAGTTCGGGTAGTGTGTTGAGATCTTTGTTAGATCAGGGATCTCAAGCATCATTTCTGACTGAATCTGCAGCTCAACTACTTGGCCTCAAAAGAGTTAAAGAAACTGTTTCAGTTTCTGGAGTAGGCAGCTCGGGTTCAATCAATTCTAGTTCGTCGGTGAACTTGCTCATTACCTCGCGTAATGATCCTTCTTTCTCCCTGTGTGTGAAGGCACATGTCTTGGACAAAATTACATCAGTGATGCCTAGTAGCAAGATCGTCGTTGATCCTTCTCAAATTACTGCTTTGCCCACACTAAAGCTTGCTGATCCAACATTCAATCAGCCAGGCTGCATCGATTTGTTGTTAGGTGCTGAAGTGTATGGAAAAATCATGATGACTGGTCTCATTCATTGTGGGAATGGTTCCCTCTTAGCTCAGCAGACTAGGCTTGGGTGGATTTTGTCTGGAGTCGTCGAGAAAGACACTTCAACCACTCAAATTGCCAGTCAACTCAAGTGTCATTCGGTCACTTTGAACGAGGTCAACGACGACGTACTTTTAAAAAGGTTCTGGGAGAAGGAATCGGAGCCGGTAACAAGCAAGGGTATTTTAACTGTAGAAGAGAATCTTTGTGAAGAATTGTTCTCAAAGACAACTAAAAGAGACGAGTTTTGTCGATATGTCGTCAAACTTCCGTTCAAAAATACAGACCCAGCGTGCAAGTATAGTGGATCCCAGGATATTGCACGCAAGCGGTTCCTGTATTTGGAGAAGCGTTTGTTGAATAACCCCACACTCAAGGTCGAATACTCAAAGGTGATTAATGAGTACCTGGCCATGGGGCACATGGAGACCTGTGTGGATAAATCCAAAACAGACGCAGTCTACCTCCGTCATCATGCTGTCGTCCGTGAAGACAAGGACTCGACAAAGGTGAGAGTGGTGTTTGATGCTTCCTGTAAAGGAACGAATGGGGCTTTCTTAAATAGCGACTTAATGATAGGCCCAAGGATTCAGCCCGAACTGCGACATTTAGTGATGAGGTGGCGCTGCTATCCCATCTCACTAGTCGCAGACATCGTGAAGATGTGCCGTCAGATCAAGGTAACTGACGAGGATGCTGACTTCCAAAGAATTCTGTGGCGCGATAATCCAGGCGAAGACCTGAAACACTTCAGGCTACTCCGTGTCACATTTGGAACATCAGCAGCTCCACATCTTGCTGTACGTGCACTTCAACAAGTAGCGCATGACGAAGGTGACGAGTTTCCACTTGCTGCAGACAGGGTTCTCAACGACTTCTACGTTGATGATTTAATGACTGGTTGTCATTCGGTTGCGGAAGGTGTACAAGTTGTCGAACAGATGACTAAAATGTTAGATCGAGGCGGTTTTCCTATCCATAAATGGTCGAGTAACAGCGAAGAATTGCTCAAGCTCATCAACAACAATGTTTCGAACTCAGACCAAAACATGAACCTAAAGACTGACGAGGTCATGAAAATTCTCGGTCTCACTTGGAATCGGGAGACGGATGACTTTCGATTTAAAGTTAATTTGCATCCGCAATCTGGTTTAGTAACCAAAAGAAAGGTCATCTCAGACATCGCGAAGTTGTTTGACCCAATCGGATGGTTAGCGCCTGCGATTGTCTCTGCTAAAATATTCATTCAGAGACTGTGGCTGTTAGGCATTGGTTGGGATGATCTGCTACCATCCGGTCTGCTACAAGATTGGCTAAGTTTCAGAAACGATCTGATACACTTGGAGAAATTCATCATTCCCCGATGGATTAAGGTTAATAGAGACAACCAATGTCTAGAGCTACATGGCTTTTCGGACGCGTCTAACGCAGCCTTTGCTGCAGTGGTTTACGCACGGCTAATTGACAAGGACAAAAATATTCATGTGTCTTTAGTCACCTCAAAGACAAGAGTCGCACCCATCAAACAGGTAGCAATACCTCGCTTAGAGTTATGTGAAGCCTCTTTATTGGCTAAACTGCTCAGTGAAGTCGCTGCTCTCCTGAATGTTGAGAAGTCGAACGTTCATGCATGGACTGACTCGACAATTGTGCTTGCGTGGTTAAGCAGTCACCCTAGCAGGTGGAAAACGCTTGTCGCGAATAGGGTCTCCGACATTCTCACCTCCATGGACGGGAATCAATGGTCTCATGTCCGAAGTCAGGACAATCCCGCAGATTGCGCATCCAGAGGTCTTCCACCTGCTGAGTGTGCTGAAAATCTGCTTTGGAAACAGGGACCAAGATGGTGGCATAATATTCAAATAAATTATGCCAAAGGTGAAGTAATTGGCACCAAACTTGAAGTAGAGAAGTACCCAGGTACAGATCGCATCACTCGCGTGGTAGGTTTAAGGTACAAAGGTCAAATTTTTAAAAGACCTATTTCCAAATTTATAATTTTACCCAATGCCGAGTGAATCATTAGTAGTTTTGTAGTTGTTGCGAACCTGTTATTATGCATTGATTTTGAAATGTTTGTAGAATTTCATTATTGTTGTTTCCTTTTATGGACTCGTCACAAACGGTCCATGGCGGGCGGTATGTTAAAGCTACTGCTTTATAATTTTACTATATGTTATATTATGTTTAATTTAGCCATCAATTGATAGATGGCGTTACCGGCCTTTTAAAACACGGTATCAAAGCGTTTTACTGTTATAATGACTGATTTATGTTTGCTCAATAAATTGCTCTTACCTACCATCACACTTAGGTGTTTCATTCAAACCCATAGATTCAGTGGTAGTTTTTTGGGACTTTTGTACAGTCAGATTAGTTTCACATAGTAAATTTTATCAAAATTGATTTCGCCTTTTTTTAGAAAATTAATAAAAACCAAAAAACTTACTTACTTACTTCGCTGGCTCAGCGACCCGAAGTGGATCTTGTCCTCCGACATTAAAGCGCGCCACTCTATCCGATTTTGTGCCAAGTTTGACCATTCGGGCACTCCCAACTCTATGAGGTCTTTGGCGACTTCATCTTTCCAGCGATACCTTGGTCGACCCACCGGGCGGCGCCCGGAGGGTTTTCCAAGATATGCTCTTTTGGTTGCTCCATCCTCTCCCATTCTTTCTACGTGTCCTAGCCAGCGAAGTCGGGCTGCTTTTATTTCCCCGAAGATGTTCGGCTCGGTCACTAGGTCTTCCAGACCAAAAAACGTTAAATTATTTTTTTTTCTTTCTTGGTGGTTTCACTTTAAATCAAGTTTTTTAGATTTTCTTGTTTCCTAATATTAATATTCCAATTACTAATATTACAAATATAAAAGTTTGTATGTATGGATATTTATGTATGGATGTTTGTTACTCTTTCATGCAAAAACTACAGAACGTATCTGGTTGAAATTTGGTAAGTAGACAGATTAGGACCTGGATTAACAATATAGGTTATTTTTTCCACGCTGGCGACTGCGCACCCTCGAAAACAGTCATAGAAAGAAGCGAGCGAAGCCGCTGGGAAAAGCTAGTGAATAGTTAAATTTATTTATTTATTTTATTTTTACTTTTATTTAAACGTTTACGTACTTTGAAAATTGTTCTATATTCATCATTATCATATCAATCGAAAGCCTCCACTGCTGGACATAGTCCTCCCCCAAAGATTTCCAAGACGAACGGTCCTTCACTGTCCGCATCCAGCGGCTTCCCGCGACCTTCACCGGGTCGTCGGTCCACCGCGTGGAAGGCCTGCCTACGCTACGTCTTCCGGTGCGCTGTGGCTGCTCGAGCACTTTACTGCCTTCCTATATTTATATTATACTTTATTTTTTAAGTACATACATATGGGTCAGAAGTGAAGACAGAATGGAGAATTTGTGAAATATTAATATAATAAATCAAAGCGTAGTTAGATCACCTTGAAACATCCTTGTCAATCACAGCATACGCTCACAAACAGAAAATGTATCCCGTTTTTCCCTAGAGTGAGGTTCAAGTTTCAAGTGATAAGCGAGTAGCGTTATTCTGCTCCCTTTAAGTATATTCTGGGAGCGTAAGATCATAAATGTTTATAAATTGAGCTTGTTAACACATAGCATTTCAAAAATTTTCGTTTTTTTAAATACATTGACACTCGTATAAATGTTTTACTAAAACAATGTAGTTTATAATGTTGTTAACAATGATGTTTAGCGGCAAGACTAAGATAAGAGGGTGGTAACTAGGCAGGCGGGCTTAGAAAATGCCCAACCACCAACCAAACCGAGTTTTACAAGTTGACCCCACCGGGAACCTATCCGCGACCTCCTGGTGAGAAGCGAATGGACTAACCATTACGCCACGGAGGCGGTTAAAAAAAAGTAAAATTTTAATTGCGTTATTATCGAAATTTCATAACGCAAATAATAGGAATGAAAATGCCGATTCTGTTTTTGAAGTTCAATGCCAATTTTTATTGAAAATAAAAAGTTATTGTTTTGTGTTATTTACCTTGATAATGGTCTTTTATTAGTAACTAGTGGCATGTCTTTCATGTTCAAATCCCCTGAGCTATGTACCATTGAATGGAACAAAGGCGTTTACTTAGTGGTCAGTTAGGGCAATTTTTTAGGCTAGTTAATTTTCTTGAATTTTCCTGAAAGTGACGAAATATTATGCGGAGTATTTCCAAATATGACATTAGTAACGAAGAAATTGTTGCGATAACTCTAGAGCTCTGAAATTAAAAATGTGTATTTTTTGCCCCAATAAAGACGATTTTTCAGGTGAAAAAACCCAACTTCATGGGGTTAAAGTCACCGTGCTCTCAAAATATCTTAAAAAATTGGCACATCTTTACCACCATTTAATTTCAAATAGTCTAATGCTACTTTGAGAATTAATTTTGTTTTAATAACTTTTATTCTTAATATTAATTTTTATCTTCAAACTTTTTTACACAATCGGCAATTTCATAGGTAAAGACCCTAATATATATATTTATCTGTTTTCCTGTGACTTACACCACAAAGTGAAGTGTAACTGTCTGATAAAATGGCGGAAGTGAGATCCCGCAATATTTTTTCTGATACGGCGCCTGTGCCACCGTGACACAGTACTTATTCAGGTGTGAACATAGTGCCATTCGTAGATTCTTCATAGAGAGCAGAGAACGTAGCAAACTAAGTAACAGTAAAGCAATATTTAATAGTATTATAATTTTTAACAAAAAAAAACGACTTCAAACAGGAAACTATGGTTCCTCTTGATTTCTCTGGCATGCCATCATCAGATCTTGATTTTTTTATCATGGTACAACCCTTGGGATATCTCCTATCCATCAAAAAAAGGATCATCAAAATCGGTTTATAAACGACGAAGTTATCAGCGAACACACATAAAAAAATACGGTCGAATTGAGAAACCTCCTCCTTTTTTGAAGACGGTTAAAAACTAGTAGCACTGTGAGCTGTAGACCTTGCGGGTTTTTCGAATTTTTGGAGTTTACTCCTTAACAATCGATTTTGATATATAAGCCTGAAGCCTTGATATATAAGTATGAAAATTTATGGGGAGTAAAATCAGACGTTATGCGTTATGCTTTAGTTGTATATTATAGTTTATTAATTTTGTGAGCAACTTATTTGGGTGTATGTATATATGTTTTTATTTCTTCGGCACGTCCTGTAGCCTTAACGACATGATGACTGAGGTGTCGTTAGATTTATCTTGTCAGAATTGAAAAAAGTGGCAGCCGTTTTGAACTTTTTAGTTACTGGACCGCTTGCTTCCAAAATCGATATCTGAGGGTCCCTGAAATTCGATATCGTGAAACCATAGCCAAAAAAAAAATGCCGCCATTTTTTACTTTTTAGTTACTGGACCGAATGCTTTCAAAACTGATATCTGAGGGTCCCTGAAGTCCCTAATCATGAATCCGTAGTCAGAAATGAAAAAAGTGGCCGTCATTCTGATCTTTTTAGGTACTGGACTGATTGCTTCCAAAGTCGATATCTGAGGGTCGCGGAAGTCCCTAATCATGAATCCGTTGTCAGAATTGAAAAAGTGGCCGCCATTTTGAACTAAGTAGTTACTGGACAGATTCCTTCCAAAATCGATATCTGGTAGTCCCTGAGGTCCCTAAGTACGAATCCGTTGTAAGAATTGAATAAATTGGCCGCCATCCCCCAACACATTTATAACAATCGTTAGTAAGGAGTAAACTCCAGTCGTGTGTCGAAGCTGACACACAAACTATTTCGTTATTTATTTACAATTGGTAAGCCCTTGGTATCATCTCACATGATGGTAAGTGACTATGATGCCGAAGATGGAAGCAGGTTTACCAAGATTCTCCAACGCAATAGGGATCTGGATATCTTATCTTCTAGCCGGAACATATCATTTTTTTTTTTTTTTTTTATTAACAATTGGTAAACCCTTGACAATATCTCACCTGGTGTTAAGTGACGATGTTGCCGAAGATGGAAGCGGGCTTACCAAGATTCCCCAACGCAATGGGGAAACTGGCTATCTTATCTTCATGCCGGAACACACCAATGATATCAACATTGATATTTGGCGGCAAGACGGTGGTAGCTAGCCAGGCGGGCTTAGAAAATGCCCTACCACCAACCAGTGCTTTTAACACTTAAGTTTGGCGGCAAGATTTAGATAATATGGTGGTAAATGCCCTACCACCAACAAAACCGAGTCATACAAAGTTGACCCCGCTGGGAATCGAACCCGCGACCTCCTGGTGTGAAGCGAATGGACTAACTATTACGCCACGAAGGCGGTTAAAATGGCTGAAGTATATTTTTTACGTTTTCAAACCCCATGGCTTCGCCGTTTTAGAAAATTTCCTTAAACTTCGACAAAAATCCACATTATAATTTGTCGAACCAGCTCACAAAATTTCACGAGAACGGTGGAGAAATGCGGCCTATAGCCACATCCGGACATGCACCGGATATATGAAATATTTTGTTACAAGCTGAAACAGAGACGCTTTGCTCATGGTTTGTGCTAGCTCGGTCAAATACCTCTCATCTGTTCTTTATGAAGACTCTTACTTTGCCTAGAACTACCCGGCTAGGTGAATTTCTTAGCCGGAACTACAGGTCTGCCTGTTTAGATCAGAGTACTACGGGGTCGGGGGTAGCCCACCGCTTGCCTGCTATCGGATCAATCGCCTTCGGTAGGCTTGTCGGTCCCCCGACTGGGTCAAGGACTCGTAGTGGTTAGTTGCAGGGTTTGGGCAATGTATGTTGCCCGGCAAGCACGGTGGCGTACAGGCGTCCTTCCTGGTGCAACTAGTGTTCTCGTAGACGGCCACGTAAGCTCTAGGCGAAAACATTACTGAGCACGTGAGTTGTCCATTTTGCGGAACTGTTGGTTTATTTACTGCCGGAGAAGCATCTCCGGCACTAGTACTGCTCCGTCGATCCAGCCGCGTAGAAGTGAGACTGGACAGGTGCAATAAGTGCCGGAAGATCAGCCTGCCCGCAGCTCCAGTACCACACTGGTGATGTGGGAGCCAGCTTCTCTGACCTCCGGTGCTGGGATTGAACCACCAACAGCGAAAGCCGCGGGAGTTGAGCGTGCCTACTGCTCCGGGACCTACCTGGAGAGTTGGTAGTGGTTCTCTTCTACGAGGCACTCGCCTTGCAGAGTACCAGGACAAGCATCTTGGCGGCAAGACCGAAGTTGGTCCTTGCCCTCGCCTCACGGCGTTGGCACGAATGGCGGCCCTCACTATATGACCTTGCTGAGATGCTATATCATAAATCTGGTAGTTTAGAGTATCTGGTAGATATACGTGAGGCCATGTTATTTAAGAAGAAACGAAAGACAAAGAACAAGATGGACGGATAAGTTAAATAAAAGCTCAAATAGTTTGGTGATAAAATTTCAATTAAAATGGACAAATCTTTGAAAATCTTTCTAAAACCACCATCGTCATTATCATCTTATTTGATCTGTTAAATCTGTCTTCAATTCAAAAGAACCTATACAATTGTCATTGTTTAAAAAAAATACTGTTTTTTAAAAAAAAAACTTTTAGGTACGTACAAGATTTTAGTCGGAAAGAGTTTTTATGCTTAAAAACCCAAATGTTCAAATCAATGATATAAATACACGAGTCCAAACTCAAAGTGTATTTATTAGGAAAAGGTCAAAAATGTAAACAGCACGTTTTATCATAATCACCTTACATTTTGTACATCGACCATATGTGCTACGAGATTTTTAAAGACTAATTTTAAAAATATACCTAGATACTTATTTAATTATATTAAATTTATTAATTTGTGGTCGGACCACAGTAATCCATTATTTGTAAGTGAAATTATCGTAGAGCGATTCCTTTCAAATCGGTTTACACAAAAATTATTCCGCTCCGCTTATGAATGTAGCACCATCCTTGTGGTTCCATTCAGTGTGTCCTCGATACGATACGAACACCTACAAACGATAGGTACTATTTCCGATGATCGACGATACTGTATCTCAGGGTGTCATACAAAAATTTTATGTTTTGGTACAGTTAGTACATCAACGTTTTTAAAAGGTCATAGATTATAAACATTTACAGCAATTTCAAGATTAAAGATTCAAGATATTCATTCAAAACTAGCTTTTGCCCGCGACTTTGCCCGCGTGGACATCGTTTTAATGACAGTCTTTTAGGGTGAGTGGTGGTTTTAGGAACGATATCGGGCTATTCTGATTAGAAGTATATAATTTATTGGCATATGCATTTTCTAAAGTTTGATTACTATAGATTTAAAGCTGTAATTTCAATAAATATATATAAAATAAAATATAAATAAAATAAAATATATGTCACTTCCCACCCCCTCAACCAATTATATACAAAAAACCACTTCAGTCCGTAGCTCCGTTGCGACGCTGACGTGCGCGAGCACAGAATGAGTTTTCCCCAGATCCGTCGGGAACCATGTCAGGATATGCTTGTTAACTTCGATAGCTTTTGGGTGCAATGGATATGCAATAAAAATAGTTTTGGATAATTTGTAACGAATATAATACTGTTAGCATAATACAAAAGAAAAGGAAGGTTGCCTATTGGCTTCGATCTGTATCGATGTAGTGATTCGTGCGCGGTCCGCGCCGGCCAGCACTCCCCGCCAGGTCGCCGCTGTTAGGTGGTGGGGCAGCAACGGTGCTAGTCGCAACAATTTTAATTAGAAAATAATGTTATTTTTCACCCCCTCAGCCATCTCTGTGCAAAAATTCACAACAATCCATTGTTCCGTTGCAATTTTAAAGAAACTAACCAAAAAAAAGAGTATATTTTCAGTTCCCTCAGGAACTGCATCGGACTATGCTATTTTCGCGTAATAAAAAGTAGTCTATGTCCTTCCCAGTGACACAGGCTACCCGCATGCCAAATTTCATCAAGATTACTTAAGGTATTAAAGCGTGAAAAGGTAACAAATAAACAAACAAATACATTTTCACATTTATAATATTAGTAACAATAGGTGCAAGCAAATTACACTCTTTCTGATATTCATAAAATAGTTAATACTCGTAGATAATTTCATTTGTAAAAAATCAAGAAATAAACAATCATTAGTTAATAACGTCAAAATCCAATCTTTGATATAAAAAAAAAATTATGTCATTAGAACATGAAAACAATATGACACCAGAATTTATACATTAAAATCATTGAATGTCATGAATGCCTTGGACAAATGCAGGCCAGTGCACACGGACAGCACCCGGTCACGAGTATAACGCGAGAGTCAGCCATCGCTCCCATCAACCATATTAGAGGGAAAGGAACGACCCTGCTCCCGATGTGCCACCATCCGCACGAACATTTAAGTGAGCATGCACCACTCATGTCAATGCTAAGATAAAAATATGAAAGACAAGAAGTACTATACTTGTCATATCTTGTCGCTTCCACGTCAATTCTTAGTTTGATCTTCATTTTATTACTATTTAACAGGATTAGTAGCGTTGATAGAAGAAACAGTGTCTACCCTTACATTTTTGTTATTTAAGTATTCGGATGTCTTATAATAACCTTTTTACAAGGAGTTCTTTTGACACATTTTTTTTTCAAGTTTGCCTTGGTTAGCATTCCGTTATAGTTTTAGTCCTTCTAAGTCCCATCCATTTACATGCATGATACATCAAAAGGCCGTCTGTCGCCCTAGTAGGACGTGCGACCCGACCTGCTTCGGACGATTGATACCGTCGTGTCGTATGCTTCGATGATGTCCCCCGGTGATGGATCTACGGGTGCAGGCGTCGCCGGCCGTGAACTCGTGCCGCCCCCGAGCCATATCGAGGAAGCGGATGAAACTCGACATTGCACACGCCATACATCGTAAGGGAGCCATTGTCGGTCAGCGGCACATACTAGTTTCGGGGTCGCCTTTTTCAAGGCAGTCTTTACGATCAATACATCATCATCGCGGGTCGTCGTGTGCTTCGGAGGTGTATCGCGGCGATGGAGGAGCACGCAGGATCGCAGGCGTGTAACTCGAACCGCCCCCTCTGACCCCCGGGAGAGTTAGTCGACATAAAGCGAGTGTAACTCGGTCACCGTGCACGTCTCCATCGTCGGGAAGCCAACGTAGCCATACACGTCGCGACCCGGCCAGCTTCGGACGATCAATAACGTCTTGTCGTGTTCTTCGGTGGTGTCCCCCGGCGATGTATATTCGTGAGCAAAGGCCACCGTCGTAGAGTATACTCACTGGCACTGTAATTCGACTAGCGCACGCCATTCTTCGTCGGGGAGCCATCGTCGGTCTGCGGCACATACTCGTTTCGGGGCCGCCTTTTTCAAGGCAGTCTTTACGATTAAACCGTCACCACCCACCTCTCAGTTCTTGTGCCATCCCCGTATGGCATATTGCCATGGGAGGGGCCCCTGTATTGGACGCGCTGGCTATCTACACGGTGCGTTTGGTGCAACCCTTCTCTACTTACGCACCCACACCCTTCCCTAAGGGTGTGGGTCGCTCCGATTAGCTTTTAAGGCAGCTTATCTGCCAAGGCTACATGGGGTTGTTAGTGGGTAGTGTGGTCTTGGGCCTGTTATTTATATATACCTTATGTATATAATGGGTATGTATGCATATAGGCGCAGGGCTGTGAGTCCACATAACCAGTACAGCCGGCTGTATTGGTATGGGTAAATGCATTTTCCCCATTCCCTCCTCCGCAGTCCGAGGGAAAAACAAAACCATCCATATGACAGCATAAACTTTATTCAACCTAAGGATATAAAATAACTTAGGGTACTGGTAGTACTTACAATAAAAAGTGTGCAGCCTTATCCCTATGTCATCAGGGTCGCGGCTATCTAAACAAGAAAGGCGTAGTAACACTTTTTTCGGCGAAGCGATAGCAATCAGCCGTCAAATCTCGGAGGGTTAAACCTTTCTTAGATTAGGTCTTTGTTGGTCGCCAAATCCGATAAGTATTAAAAATGTTTTGGAGGACTGCATTTTTTTTAAATTGGGTAGTTAGCTAATGTTATATATATGGGCGAGCGTCGGTGGCGTAATGGCTAGTGCCACCGCCTCCTGTCCGGGAGGTCGTGGTTCGAACCTGCCACGTACCAATGTGATTTCGAATTTAGATTTCATATGTACGTTTATCCGACGCTCTTACGGTTAAGGAAAACATCGTGAGGAAACCTGCACACGCCTGCGTGGAAACTCGCAGGTTGTGTGTGAAGTCGACCAACCCGCGCTGTGCCCGCGGCCCGCGTGGTTGACTAAGGCCCGATCGCCCTAATTCAGGGTAGGCTCGAGCCCCTCGGTGGGGACGTAAATGAGCTGATATGAATGAATATATATGGTGTTTTAATTTTGATCTATACCAAAAAGGACCAAAGTAATAAAAAGTTAAGGTTTTTTTTGTTTGTTGTGGGGGTAATTTTTGAAACTACAGAACCGATTCTGAAAATTCTTTCAGCAATAGAAAGCTACATGATCACTGCGCCACAGATTACTAATTAGTTACTACGTAACAGATACTTCACTCAGTAGTAAATTTCCAATACCTACTGCTATAATAGCCTACTCCATCGCGTCAGCAACCGCAGTACTTGCTTCACACCGCGCGATCGCAGGGCTGCCTCTTCGATAAAATTTAATTAACATAACTTTTTGTGTCTATGTTATTGAGAACTGTAAATATGTTTTGACTTATAGGTGGTAGTTTAAAATTGTATCATCTATCTATCTATAATATAAAAATGAATCGCAAAATGTGTTGGTAAGCGCATAACTCGAGAACGGCTGGACCGATTTAATATAATATAATAAGCTAATTCTTTTTTTGTCGAGTTCGTTATTGTCAGGAGAAGGTTCTTATGTAAGGTAGGGTAGGGTAGGGCAGGGCAGTGTAGTGTAGTGTAGGGTAGGGTAGTGTAGAGTAGGGTAGGGTAGTGTAGGGTAGGGTAGGGTAGTGTAGTGTAGTGTAGGGTAGTGGATTTTATTAGTGCATTATTATTATTATTATTCTTTTATTAATTGACTGAATTATGCATTTAATGAATGGCACACAACTTGTTTATTTTTTAGGTCAGCATGTTTTTTCTTTTTTTCCTTTTTCATTTGAAAATCGGTCAGTAAGTTTAGTTTCCACACACTATTTATAACGTTTATTTCAACAACTTCTAGCAACTTTAGACCTATGGTCTCCGTACAATTTTTAGTTTGTATAGTGATATACAATATAACAAAAAAAAAATTTTTAAGAAAAAGTCATATCTCCGGAGTTTATACTCCAGGCAGGACGTATCATTTTTTCTTTTTTAACACGCAATTTTTATTTTCTCTAAAATTGAGATCACGGTTCCTAAGAGCGCTTTGCTCTATCTCATAATTTAGAAATTCCTCATAGAAAAAATTCACCATGTATATTTTTTACAAATCGCATAAAACCGAATCACAAGCATAGATTACTAAATAGTTATGTCACAAGTGTTTGTGTGCGCTAACAGCACGACAAGTTGAGACAGGTCGCTGCGCCTACGACTCACATATTATCACAATTTTATTAAAAATAGCTTTTTAAACGTTGTTAAAATAGTCTTTAAGGTAAGTATGACGTTTCTATGTAACAAAAAAATGTAAATCTGTGTCTGAAAGGCAAGCTAATGCCACAGTGTAATAAAGAGAACTAGCTAATGCTTAGTATACCTAGTATTAAAAATAATTTTAAAACGACAAAAATAGTAATAGTTTATCACTTACCTTTCTTCATTGACAGGTAAATGGAAAAATGTTAGGTGTTTATCTCTTCTTTTGCTTGATTTGCACCCATCTACAGCACATAAGGCACCAGACGGCATCGTAGGTACGCATACGAACGAACGAAACGATTTAAATTGAAATACGTGCGTGCGCTTCGTTTGTGAAAACCGCACTGAATTGGGTCCGCAAACGGCCCGAGAACGCTCGGCCGGGCGGTAGGTTATTATAGCGCGCAAGTACATGGAGTGACGGAGGCCTGACTGCGCACCCTCTAGTGTTTTGACTATAGGGAATTCAAAATTATTCCTTACTAAATATTAGGTCTTTACCTATGAAATTGCCGATTATATAAAAAGGTTAAAAATGAAAATTAATATTAAATAAATAAATAAATATTCTAGGACAAATCACACATGGTCATCTGGCCCCAAAGTAGGATTCCCTGTGTTATGGAAGAACCAGAGACTGATATTAATACATAAATACGTTTAAATACATACATGATATATAGATATTTAACACCCAGACACAGAGCAAACAAAATTGCTCATCACACAAATGTTTGCCCTGGGTAGGGATCGAACCCATAACTCTCAAATCAGCAGTCAAGAGCACTAACCGTTGAGCCACCGAGTCAGTCAATAGAATAATACATAGTTACTAAAACTAAATTTATTCTCCAAATACCATTACAATATATGAAATTAAGTGAACATATGCCTATTGGTTAGATATTTCGAGAGCGCGGTGGCTTTAACCATATGATGTCGTGTTTTTTCACCTGAAAAAAATCGCCTTTATTGAGGCAAAAATACACATTTTTAATTATAAAGCTCTAGAGTTATCGCAGCAGTTTTTTCGTTACTAATGTCATATTTAGGAATACCTTGCATAAGATTTCGCCACTTTCGGAAAAATTAGAGAAAATTAACCAGTCTTAAAAATTGACCCATCAGACCACTAAAAAAACGCCACCAGGAATCGAACTTACGACCTCCTGATGTGAAGCGTATGGACTAACCATTGCGCCACGGAGGCGGTAAAATCATTTATTGTTGACTAGCTGTCCCGACGAACTACATTCCACCTTACACTACACTATACTACCCTACCCTACCCTACACTACACTACCCTACACTACCCTACACTACCCTACACTACACTACACTACACTACCCTACACTACACTACACTACCCTACACTACACTACCCTACCCTACCCTACCCTACACTACACTACACTTAACTACACTACCCTACCATACCCTACCCTACCCTACATTAGAACCTTCTCCTGACAATAACGAAGTCGACAAAAAAAGAATTAGCGAAATCGGTCCAGCTGTTCACGAGTGATGCCGTGACCAAGGGAAATAGGGATTCATTTTTATATGTATAGATATCAAGGGATAGTATAAAAAATGCTCTAAAACTATTTACTTCTGGATGTTATAAAGCTGTTTAGCATATTTTTTTATTGAAATTTAAATTTGGAGCCATTAGAAATGGTAAAAAAATAATCAACACCTTTATCTTATAATTAAATTAAACAGCAATAATTAGGGATTTTCATAAATTTCCAATATTTATTTGGTTTTTATCCCCTACCAAATTTTAGTCAAATCAGAGCAAATTCACTTTCGGCGCGGCGGCTATATTTTTTTTCCGCCATTTTGTCTCTTTTATTGCACCTCGAACCTGCATATGCTGTGTATATTATTTTAGTCCAAGCACCCCTCTCTTTCTTTTAGGAGATGACCATTCATGAACGGCTGAATGGATTTTTATCAAACATGACTAGAAACATCTCGATTAATCTAGTTTAATATTTAAAAAAAAAACGCATTTAAATTGGTCTACCAGTTTGGAAGCTACGACGGCACAGACAAATATACACACCTTAAACTTATTTTTGCATCGGGGGTTATAAAAAATTACAGTGTTTTTCAACAGCCTGTGTTTCTCCAAATTCTGTAATGGCGAGTCTGTAGCAAAAAAAAGCAAAAAGACAAGGGTTTTGTCGATGTAAACAGTGGCATTGCTGTTTTACATACAATGTCCTGAGGGTCAAGTGTGGTGCAATTTATAGGATCCACCGGAACATCAGCATTATTAAAGCTGTTTAAAAGTAACCAAATTCATATTGCACCACGCGCAAAGCAGGGTTTTGTGGTCATTTTAATAACAGTTTAATTTTTCAGTTACTTTCGAAAAAAAAAATAGTTTCCTTAATGCTTACTAATCCTTACTAATATTATAAATGTGAAAATATGCTTGTTTGTTTGTTTGTTTGTTAGTTTGTTTGATAAAGAGTGTAATTTGCACCTGTTTTGAATAAATATCTTGAATATTGAATCTTGATGTCCACGCGGGCGAAGCCGCAGGCAAAAGCTAGTAAAACTATATTATTATTTTTTTGCATCACTTGGCCTTTGAATGATTATGTCCTAGCAAGCATTTGAGAGATTATTCGATTTTTCTCCCACATTACATAAGTCAGGCGCATGAAATAAATACCGACAGTAAGAGAATAAAGGTATTGATAAAACGGCTAACACCAAATTTTCTTAAAATTTTTACTAAGCTTGCAATAAACGAAAAATTGACGCCCGAAGTAAAGGATGTAAGTCGCGTTAAGACACTCACGCGAAATTTAACTGCAACGCTGATTCTATAAGGTTGAATATCAGGTTAATCACGAGTGCCGCGCTAGGAGCCTACTCTTAAGGCTTTAAGAAGACTCTATCCGAGCAGGTTGAAACGTGCTAAAATACTATCGGACGTAAGTATATTCATTTTAAGTTCAAATCAATGCAGGCTTCAACGCGGCTGATACGTTGAAACTGAACGCCCAATTTTCGAATTTTTCATGTTTTTATTACATTTCTTCAGTTTCAAAAAAGTTTTAAAAAATGTTTTGAATTAAAATGAAAGGTGTTAAAGTCACCGATATTTGTGTGTTGGTTTCATTCAACATTAACTCGAGAAATGTTGCAATTAATCCCAAAAAAAATTTACAGTATATTTTTTAACATCAAAAGAGGTAATATTTTTAAAATTGTATTCAACTAAATAATGTTTTTATTACTCCAAGTATATTAGGTATTTTTTCATCGTGATAGCTTTACACAGTCTTTCAATAATTTGAATTGAAATTGTCATTTGACCCATCGTTATAGTTTGTGCGACAATCACGAAACGCTTCCAGAAAAGGGAGGTAGTGCTCTTTTGGCTCCTCTTGGCGGGAGAGGGGGGGGAGGAACTACCGTGCCTCCAGACACACAATATTGCGTCTCACATAAGTTATAAGTGATCTAACGTTTAATTTTATACCGCTTTTTTCAAAATCAAAGAGTATGTTTTTTTTGACTTGTACCACAACTTTAACAAAATAATGGGGACATAGGTGATCCTAAATATACACTCGACGCAGAAATGTCTTTTGTTTAGTCGCTGTGCGCTGTGAGAACGAGTTTTTTTTTTAATACCTACGGTAGTTGTTTTTAGGGTTCCGTACCCAAATGGTGCCAACAGAACCGTATAACCAAGCCTCCGCGTCCTTCCGTCCGTCCGTCTGTCTGTTAGTCAGCGAGCTGTATATCATAAACCGTAATAGGTTGACAGTTTCTTTCCCTCTAATATGGTTGATGGGAGCGATAGCTGACTCTCGCGTTATACTCGTGACCGGGTGCTGGCCGTGTGAACTGGCCTAGTTATTCTTGTCAAAGGCATTAATGATATTTAATGATTTTTATGTAGGATAACTTTTCGTGTCATATTTTTTTCATGTTCTAATGACAAGGAATTTCAAGGATTGAATTTTAACGTTAAAAACTAATGATTGTTTATTTCTTGATTTTTCACAATCAATGTTATTATTTTATGACTATCAGAAAGAGTGAATGCAAACCTATTTTAAATAAATACCTTAAATCTTGAATGTATTTCTACGGCGCTATTGTACGTATAATAGAAATATGATAAAACTAAAAATTTAAACGTCGGTGGCGTAATGGCAAGGCAATCGTCAGTGGCGTAATGGCAAGGGCCGTTACCTCTTGTCCGAGAGGTCGTAGTTCGAACCCTGCCAAAAGAATTGTTCCAACGTGATTTTGAATTAAGGTTTCATATGTACGTTTATCCGACGCTCTAACGGTGAAGGAAAACATCGTGAAGAATCCTGCATACGCCTGCGAACAAAATCGAAGGTTGTGTGTGAAGTCGACGAACCCGCACTGGGCCCGCGTGGTCGACTAAGGCCCGATTGCCTTAATTTAAGGTAAGCTCGAGCCCCTCGGTAGGGACGTATACGAGACGATAAGAAGAAGATGAAGATAAGTTTAAGGAAGCCCCGATATATGAATCGTGATATTTTCATTATTAAAAATGTACGATGGTACGAAGTTTGACCGATCTTTACGATTATCTGAAGCTTCTGAAAATATATTACTTTTAAGCCTTTTTCCCAGAGCTCTGCAAAGCATAGCATAGCATAATGCTTATATATATTTATTTTTTATTTAGTACGGAAGCGTCGGTGGCTCAACCGGTAACGACTCGGTCCATCTAACCAGAGGTACCGGGTTCAAATCTGGACGGCCAATGTACCAATGAGTTTTTCAAAAAACTTACGTACATACTTACCGATTGCTTTAACGGTAAAGGAAAACATCGTGAGGAAACCTGCACACGCCTGCGAAGAAACTCGAAGGTTGTGTGTGAAGTCGACCAACCCGCACTGGGCCCGCGTGGTCGACTAAGGCCTAATCGCCCTGATTCAGGGTAGGCTCGAGCCCCTCGGTGGGGACGTATATGAGCTGTAATGATATTTAGTACAAGCCAGTAAAAGAACATAAATACAACTAAAATACATATAAACTTAAGTAACTTAATTTTAAGAAATACAAAATACTTAAGTTAATTAAACTATGATACATAATATAATAGTATATAAACACACCTTAAATAAAATGCCTAAAATATTTAAAGTTACCTTAAATATATATATTATGCATCATAGTTATTAATATGTTAGATTTAACTAATTGTATTTCTTTAAATTAAGTTACTTAAGTTTCAATGTACCTATGTTTAATTGTATTTATGTTCTCTTACTGGCTTGTACTTAACTACGTGTCCTCTGTATAGTACAGCAAAGGTTGACAGGAAAGGTCCCTTTAAGGGTAAAGTCCGCCTTTGTACATAAGCTTGTTTT
The DNA here is from genome assembly GCA_947284805.1 of Coleophora flavipennella. Lineage (NCBI taxonomy): Eukaryota > Metazoa > Arthropoda > Insecta > Lepidoptera > Coleophoridae > Coleophora > Coleophora flavipennella. The sequence goes on from OX369253.1 coordinate 7,190,899, forward strand.
AAATATTATTTTAAGTGTATATTTTGTACCATTAAGAGTATACAAACAAACAAACTTCACTCGCGTGGATATCCTTTTTAGGTTTTTGCAGTTGCTCCTAACGAGTGACCCTTATAAGATAGTTGTGTCCGTCTGTTTGTCAAAACCATATAACATTTATTAAACCAAATTTATGAAAGGCACAAAAGAAATTTTCATAACGTCCTTGATCTTCGTATGTATATAAAAATGTTCATTTGTTTGAAACAATAAAACTCCGAAGGTGATTCACCGATTACGATCAAACTTTGTTCAATTGTTGTAGGCTCGCCATGAAAGACTTCTGGTAAAAAAACTGCAGGCATAGCCACGGGGCGTAAAGCTAGAAATAAAATTAATTTTGATTAATTAAATACTAAATACTGAGGTCTATATTTTTTTTATTCTTAAGGGCTTACCAAAAGCCCTTGGCATCATCTCACCTGACGGTAAGTGACGATGATACCGAAGATGGTAGCGGGCTTACCAAAATTCCCCAACGCAATGGAGAACTGGCTATCCTATCTTCAAGCTGGAAACATCAATATTTTTAACACTGATGTTTGACGGCAAGACTTAGATAAGATGGTGGTAGCTAGCCAGGCGGGCTTAGAAAATGCCCTACCACCAATCAAGCCGAGTCTTACAAGTTGACCCCACCGGTAATCGAACCCGCGACCTCCTGGTGTGAAGCGAATGGGCTATCCATAACGCCACGAAGGCGGTTAAAACTATTTTACTGCCAATTTTCATGCAATTCAGTTTTAAAATAGTTTTTGACTGTGCCGGACAAATAGACAGACGGACGGACCGATCGACCTTATAAAGGTTCCTTCTAGGGATTCCGGAACCTTAAAAAGTGAGTAAGAGCATTATATATTGCCAGACTTCAATGTCATATTGGCAGACTTCAATGTCATATTGCCAGATTTCAATGTCATATTGTCAGACTTCGATGTCATATTTTCAGACTTCAATGTCATATTTACAAAAAGTGTTATATATGTAACTAGCTTTGGCTAGTGGCTTTGATAGCGTGAACTAACTGTTTTGTAAAATTATGGATTACACAATATGCCTGCAACATATACATGCTCTGAAACATATTTTATTCGCCGTCACTCTCCGCGCGTAAACTCCGCGTCACAAAGGTACAACTTCTGAATAACTCATCAGTGATACGCACACCTCCAATGTTTTTTAGATAAAGCCATAAGTCATTATATCTAGGGTTTTTTTTATTTTTTTGATATGATTTTTTTTCCGACAAAAAATTACCATATTTTTTATTTTTTTTTCGATTTTCTACGAAAAATGTGTACAGAGTAGTCTGATTTGGATAACTTATTTTTATTGGATTGGATAAACTTCGAAATTGGTTGTGTTTAAAATTTATAAAAAATGCCTTTAAGTGTAGAAATATTAGGGAACGATTGATACTTCACCCACTGAAGTTTCAGTTGTGAACCGATTCTGTTAAAACTTGACACACAAAATTAGTTTTGATGGCATTTATTAGGACTAGCTGTTTCCCGCGGCTTCACCCGCGTGGACAACGTTTCTATGACTTTCCGAGGGTGCACAATGCGCGAGCTGTAAGCGGCTCGCGATTATGGAAAAAAGTAGCCTATGTGTTAATCCAGGTCCTAATCTGTCTATCTACCAAATTTCAGCCAGTTCCATTCAGTAGTTCTTAATGAGAACTTTATACTCACGGTGAACGGACTAGCTTATAATTTATGGGTTACGACTACCCTAACAATTAATCTTTGAAATGTTTTATTCAGTTATTGTTAAGCGCATTTTTAAAATGCTAATGTGAAAATCTGACGTAAAAAGCAGTCCAAATTTGGGTACCAAAATAAAGAAATTGGCGACCAACTGGTGACATAGAATACAGTAGTACTAGTTATTATACGAGTATATCTACTTAAGAAGTCATCATTATAACGCAAAGCGTATTTTTCACAATGCCTTTGTACCCATTTCCATATTTTCCACTTAAGAGAACGTAAAAGAGAATTTATACACATAAGAGTTACGTAATGCAGCGTATGTTGTGTTCTTATTTCATGATTTAATGACCCACAAAATACAGCTTAAGCCACGTAGGGATGTACGGGCTTATCGCAAGGCCGTAATATGATGTTCATTTTATGACGTAATTCCATTCCAGGTTCCATACTGAGCTCGGGTAGAAATGGTTCCAGATACGCTATCAAGCAATACTTGTAACGACATCTGTTGGTGAGAATCTGAATTAAGACAACTGCAATACTAGCTGGCCGCGCGCGGGGCCGCGGGTGACTTGGTCTGATTTGGTTTCTTCGCCATAGTCAAAGATGTCGCTGCCTGCTAGGTGCTGCTAGGCAAAAGGCTAGGGAAACAAAGTATCAATAATTTTCTACGTTTTTGTCCTTTTGGTCTAAACTAAAATATCTGGCAGAAACAGTGTTTACCTGGCGGTCCGGGAGTCGGTAAGGTGGCCGGGCAAAATTAAAGTATCTTTCTTTCCCATATAATCCGATAAAGAAAGCGTTTTTCCCCTTTGTCTCATGCCTGGTTCCCGGAACACTCCCGGATTGTCCGCCAGGTCTGCGGCAACGCTAAAGTGTCCAAGCAAAAAACAGTGTTGCCCTCTAATTTTAATATTGCAAACTCAACTTTAAATTTTCAATAGAGCGGAAAGGTACTGTGTTTTATTGAAGTGAAAACTTCTTAAGGCGCGTTACTATTATGAATATCGTACGGCCTTTCTAAAGGAAACCTGGATTGTAAAGTTAAATATCTATATCTAAGTTCTGTAGCCAGTCTACAGCCACCGGGATAATGTACTATGGAACACGGGACACTGTTTCTCCGACATCGGTACCGACACCTTAATGTCTGTGGGTACAAGGCCGATACCCTTAATGTCTGTGGGTACAAGGCCTAATTGTTAAAGTTTTCACTTCTGTTGGCACTTCCGGAGTGCTTTTTTTTGTATGAGACCTTGTTACTTCGTACTTGATAATGGAGCTATCCCATCGTCAGAATTAACGACTGAACACACAAGCATTTGTATAAGTGTTACTCTAGTGACTTACCCCAATGTTTTTGTGCTGATGAGTGGTGTTTTGAGGCTGAGGAACCCATTCAGACGGCTGATGTTCTTGCTTAGGCCGTCTCCAGATTGGTCGGCCCTGTAAAAATTTAAAAATAAATTTCATCATCTAACATCAAATTTTCTTAAGAGGATTGTGAAGCTGCGACTTTTCATACAAACGGCGTTAACAATTTTCACCTCTTAAATGTTAATCGATTTGGAACGATTTTTGATAGGCTGGCAGTTCTTAGTTATAGATAAAGATAGTGCGTCGGTGGCGTAGAGTAGGGCAGCTACTTCCTCTCCCGGTGGTCGTGGTTCGAATCCTGCCACGAACTAATGCGTTTTGGAATTTAGATTTCATAATATGTACGTTTATCCGACGCTTTTACGTCGAAGGAAAACATCGTCAGGAAACTTTCACAGGCCTGCGAAGAAAGACGAAGGTTGTGTGTGAAATTGACCAACAACAGAACAAAAGCTAGGTTTATACAGTTTGTTTTTTAAATTACTGATTATAAATAAACAAAAAAAGGCCTAAAGCCGTATAAGCCTAGCTTCAGTTCTGACTGACAACCTGTCAAAAATTGGTCCAAAGCGGCTAACATTTAAGAGGTGAAAATCGTTAACGCCGTTTGTATGAAAAGTCGCAGCTTCACAATCCTTCTTTACGCAGATTTGATATAAGAGCGACATCTTTTGCGATGCTTTAAAACTAACAGATAGGCTGTATACATAAATTGTTTTTCTTATCTGTGGCTGTACGCTAGGTCTTATCGCTGCCTCATTTTGAGAGTTACAAACATCCCCAGGTAGAGGACTCTGGTTAAGGTAGATTTTTACCTGACTATCCAAAAAGGAGAGTAATGTTTTTTGGGTGTTTACTTAAATAAGTATATCTGTTTCATAAACGAATTGATGAATGTCGGAGTGCAAGGAGTTTCTAAATTTATCTTGACCCCTGATTGGATACATTTAATTGGTAAAAAAAGAAAAAAAAACGTGTGGCACTCGGGAACTGCCGCGGTAAAGCTATTGCATAGCATTTTTATCAACTTATGCAATTATAATTATTTATTTATGCAGTATATACCAGTACACTATAGTCCTTGGGATGCGGGATGTTTAAGTAATAAATTAACACTAAGAAAGTTACACCAGTAAAATCGACTGAGTCCTTTTAGTACCGCAAATCACTAATAGATGGCACTGTAAGAGTTAAGAACGCGGTAACGTTCGGCCGAGCTACATGGTAGGCGGAGTGGGGGTGTTAGGTTTTATTTTCGTTACGGAATTTCTTGATTTGGTCGCCGCGCTCAAAGCCCGCGATAAAAGCTATGCAATAGCTTAATAAAAATGGATGTCATTTATATCTGTTTGTCGCTTACTTATTTACTGTATTATGCGGGGTGTAATATTTTTTTGTAGAACCCGTTAACTGGACAATTTACTGATTTTGTTGAACAATTTTTCCAATGAACATACAGCAGGCCTGTCGTACTACTCGCACTCCACGCTGTAGGCATAAAAATGTACCTACGCCACGCTCTTCCCTGCGCGGCCCCCTGCATGGGGCAATTCAGTAGTCAGAAGAGATAAGAGTAACGCGATAGAAAGAGAGGCAACTTGTACGTGGATATAATTGTAGGTAATTGGCGCTGTGTGAACCTGAATTGCGCTTTATTGTGTCGTAGCAAGAGTCGCCATTTATTTAAATGATTTTGCGGAGTGAAACTCCTTTTACTTTAGTAAATAGACTTTATTCTTTGCCTATAGTCAAATCTAAAAACAAATATTGGACTCTTCATACAACATTGCATTTGTTTTTTTTTTGATGACTTATTATTATTATTATTCACAATTGGTAAGCCCTTGACAACATCTCACCTGGTGGTAAGTGACGATGTTGCCGAAGATGGAAGCGGGCTTACCAAGATTCCCCAACGCAATGGGGAACTGGCTATCTTATCTTCATGTCGGAACACACCAATGATATCAACATTGATATTTGGCGGCAAGACTTAGATAAGATGGTGGTAGCTAGCCAGGCGGGCTTAGAAAATGCCCTACCACCAACCAAACCGAGTCTTACAATTGACCCCGCCAGGAATCGAACCCGCGACTTATGGGTCTCTTTTAGGTAAGCTATTCAGTATAATGAGTAGAACGGTTAACGGGTTCTATACTTACCAATTTCGTTACACTTGTTATGTAGATAGGTACGTAATATTAAAATCCCGTTTTTAGGGTTCCGTACACCCAAAAGGACCCTATTACTTAGCCTCCGCTGTCCGTCTGTCCGTCCGTCTGTCAGCGGACTGTATTTCATGAACCGTAATAAGTAGACAATTGAAATTTTCACATAATGTGTATATTTCTATTGCCGCTATAACAACAAATACTAAAAAATTAAAAAGTGATTAAACAAGGTTTTTTTATAGGTCTTTAAAATAATATTTGTTTTAGCTCTATCGTCTGTGGCAAGCGCCATTATGCTACGAATTCCAATTTCCCCCTATTCTTTCCTTGTGGAGTACCCCATTTTGGTACGCTGTTGACGTACTCATATATCGAGCTAAACACATTAATAAAACTAATTTTGTCTTTATCTATCGCATTCAAAAGTGTCATAGTAAAGCAAGACAGCTAGTGAAATGACGGCCGCGTCAAAGTGTAGTTGTGTAAAGGATTTTTCGCAGCAATTCTTCATATACAGTGGTTTTTATGCAATATAACTAGAATACGCTGAAAATGTAATTAATCTTTCAGTTCTTAATCGAATTAAGTGTGTGTCTAATGATTTTAAGTGAGAAAAATAGCATTAAAATAGTAGCCTAACCCATGCCTGGCCTTTACCTACTCAATGTTTTTTTGCTTTTCTAACAATAAATAACCTAATTAAGAAGTGCCTATTACTTTTTCAAAATGGTAATTTACGTAGATTCGTTTTGGTACACTCTAAACAAGGTTATTTCATCCCATATTTAATATAAAATGACTAAAACTATCACTGTTCGATTAGAACCCCAAAAAGGTATTCTCCACAGACAGGTCTAATACCAAATCGGTACGCCCAACAGACGCCTCTCACGAGTTTTATTGGCCGACAGTGTCATCATCATCATATCAGCCGAAGGAAGTCCACTGCTGGACATAGGCCTCCCCCAAGGATCTCCACGACGACCGGTTCTGCGCTGCCCGCATCCAGCGGCTTCCCGCGACCTTCACCAGGTCATCGGTCCACCGAGTGGGAGGCCTGCCTATACTACGCTTTCCGGTGCGTGGTCGCCACTCGAGAACTTTACTGCCCCAACGGCCATCTGTTCTACGAGCAATGTGCCCCACCCACTGCCACTTAAGTTTAGCAATTCTGAGAGCTATGTCGGTTACTTTGGTTCTCTTACGGATCTCCTCGTTTCTGATTCGATCACGCAGAGAAACTCCGAGCATAGCACGCTCCATTGCCCTTTGGGTGACCTTGAGCCTTCTTATGAGCCTTCTTATCTTATTACTTGGCCGACAGTATATGGTTCGCATAACATGGAATAGCCGCGGCTATTGTGTCGAGTTTGCTTTGCAATTTTTTTGGAGTTTACTCCATAAGAATCGATTTTCATATATAAGCCCGGGGTATGAACATTTATGGGGAGTAAAATCAAAAAGTTATAAATTGTCATTATTGTAATAATAGTCAAATAAAACAACAAATAATAAAAATCGGCCAAGTGTGAGTCTTACTCGCTTTAAGGAGTCCTAACTGAATGACAAAAAAAAAACATTTTCTTAAAGCAGATGTCTTTTGCTTGTAATGTGAAATAATGTGAATAGGTATCATTGTCATTGTATTATGCAGTTGGGTGGAGAAGTGTGGTGGTACGGAACCCTTGGAGTGCTAGTTCGACTAGCACTTGGCCAGTTTTTAGGGTCCCGTACCTCAAAAGGAAAAAACGGAACCTTATAGAATCAATGTGTTGTGCGTCCGTCCATCTCTCTGTCAAGACCCTCTAACTCGAGAACGCGTGAAGTTATATTGAGTTGAAATTAAAACCATATACTTTGGTCTACAGTCCCTTGAAGTTGTGAAAAAATCAAACTTCTAAGTTAACGTTGAAAAAAGATACGGCTGTTTATGCCCCAAAAAACGTATATTTCGACACTCTCAAGGGAATCGAAATTCATAGGGTATTTTCCGTTGACCTGGCACTATGTGATTTGGCAAATAATACCGTCTTATACTACAAGTATGGGGTAAAATCTGAAAACTATACATTTGTAATATGCAAGAAACGGCGCGGGCGGTCCAAATTTTGAATTGAGTTAACCATATCATGTGGGGTATGAAAGGACTTAATTGGCACCAGATTGAACAGATTTTTCATTATAAACACGCTTATATTAGCTTCACCTGTATGTATGTTTGTAACCGACTCCTTTGCAATCGATTTGGACCCACGATTTAATTCTAACTTTGTACATTTATCAAGAATCAGTGACAATACAATAATTTCGTAAGTTTATCTCATTATCCTGAACTAAAAGTTAATAAAAAAAAAAGTTAAAAAAAATAATTAAAGCACATCAAACCTTAAATGTGAAAAATAAATCTTAATATAAGCTGAAAACAATAATGAACGAAAAATACTAGTATTATTGTGAATAAAGCGTGGGTTGCTCGATATACGAAAAATATGGCACAAAGCGCCCCACGCTTTTTTCACAATAATACTAGTATATTTCGTTAATTATTGTTAGTTTAGTTTTCGATTAACGATGAAGAATTAAAAAAAATCGTTTCCCTTTTTTTAAGTATATACCTATATCTAATACTTATGGTGTATGAAGGTAGTACACCTACCAGTTTGCACTGTTATGATTTTATAATAATGTGTATCTACAAATTTGTACGGAACCCTCAGTGGGCGAGTACGACTCACACTTGACCATTTTTTTAAATTACTAAGCTTGTTAGTTTTCGTTCTTTGCATTGTAAATCTGCAAATAAAACTGAATATCTAACATCGTAAATATATCAGGATCTATATTCCAAATTTAAACTCGACGTTCCACACGCTCGTTAACGTCAGCAACCGTCCATTTTGATTAGGGAAACGTTCGCGCCGCGTCGTGATAGGCCAATTTGAAATTCGAATCAGTCCCAACCAGTCATGCATTCCGATGGTTACACGTGAAACTGTTAAACACACAAAACATTTTTAATATTATTTTTTGTTTTACTAAAAATTATATTTTTTGCTTTACTATTTTTGTTATTTAAGAAATTTAGCTCTCGCAATGAACTTAAATTTTCTGTGTAAAAAAACTCAAGATATCATTTTTTCATTTTCATCGTATCAGCTCATATACGTCCCTACTCTGAATTAGGGCAATCAGGCCTAATTTGACCACGCGGGCCCAGTGCGGGTTGGTCGACTTCACACACAACCTTCGAGTTTCTTCGCAGGCGTGTGCAGGTACTGCACAAACAGACAGACGCACTAGTGATCCTATAAAGGTTACGTTTTTTTACGGAACCCTAAAATAGCTATTTATGCAACTGTTGCATAATGAGGGGTATTTAACACGAGTGGGGTTTATGAAACGAGCGCAGCGAGTTTCATAAAAGTATATACGAGTGTTAAATACTAATTATGTACAGTTGCATACAATAGTTTATCTACACTCATACAACAAATTTAAATTAAAGACAAAATAAAGTAATCATTGTTTATAAAAACTTGTAATAACGACTTACTTATTACAACGAATAACGAATTACATATTATACAAACTGCATAAGGAAAAATACAAACGTTAATGGCGCGAAAATAAATTTGCAGTAATATCGCACCGCGCATGCGCGCCGCCAAGGTTGCGTTCCGAAACACGCTAGTGTGATCAAATAGCAAGATTCTGCGTAATTTTTTTTTAAAAAAAAACTTCATTTTGTTACAACTTTGCGATAACGAAATGAAATTTGTATGGATCCTTAGTCACGGCTCCATCGAAAGGTATATCATTTGCTTAGCGTTTCTGATAAGTAAATGAAGGATTTACGACATGAGTGTAGATAAATACTTTTTTTGTATGGAGACTGCTAGTCCGACTCGCACTTGGCCGATTTTTTTGTATACTACTTTTTGTAATGATAGTTAGACCAGAAGATAGTTACGTATGTAAATATATTTATTTTACTTGGATATTATTTTCATTAAAAAAATATAATTTTACTTCAATGTTTTCTCGTCCAAAAATTTATTTATACTAAAGTAACATTTAGATATTAATAGGTTTTTTTAGGTTGTTCTAACATTTTTTAGTATTTCCTTCCGATTTTAAAAATTTTGGGAGTTTGTTATACACTACGATTGACTTATAATAAGGGCTGGCTTTGTAGATTTCCAATATTGGTGTAGGCTGAACTAACAGGTGATTTCTATATCTATGTACAAAAAATATTTTTATATCTAACAGATGTACCGTTAGCAAATTAAGGGCAGCCAAGGTCGTAATTAAGTGTCCGCCCGCCCCCTAAGGTTACTTAGCTGTTTGACCCAGAAATTTTAATCACCCTAGTAAGTGGGTCTTACTAGGAAAATTAAATGAAAACTATTTCGGGTATTTTGAGATACTTAGTAATTCACTATTGATAAACCCTTAGCTCGTAACGTAGCAGGCCTTCCACTGGGTGGACCGATGACCTGGTGAAGGTCACGGGAAGCCGCTGGATGAGGGCAGCGCAGAACCCGTCGTCGTGGAAATCCTTGGGAGAGGCCCATGTTCAGCAGTGGACGTCCTTCGGCTGATATGATAATGATGAGCATCATCTCACTTGATGGTTAGTGAGGATGATGCCGAAGATGGAAGCTGGCTTACCAAGATTCCCCAACGCAATGGGGATCTGGCTATCTTATCTTCAAGCCAGCATTGATGTAATGCTGTTAACACCGATGCTTGGCAGCAAGACTTAGATAAGATGGTGGTAGCTAGCCAGGCGAGCTATGAAAATGTCCAACCACCAACCAAACCGAGGTTTACCAAGTTGACCCCGTCAGGAATCGAACCAGCGACCTCCTGGTGTCACGCGAATGGACTAAACATTACGCCACGGAGGCGGTTAATTCAAGTAATCAGGTAATAAATGTGGAACCTTTCACTATGCGAGCGCCAACGCGTACTTGGCCGGCTTTTTACCCGATTTCCCAAAAAGGCAGGGTAATGTATTTCAAATGTATGTACATTGTACGTTCGTTTCATTGGATTAGCCTATTGATTTAACGGCTTGACGGAATTTGGAGTGCGAGGTGTCGTTAGATTCTTCTTGATCTCGTCAGTGACATAGGATTTTATTTTCAAGACTGCTTAAAAAAAAAGGTACTTAATCTTTTTATGCAGTTGGGTTTTTAATTAAATTGGTTACGTTATGATGTAACATGGATTTAAATGTGGCCGAAAACGGCACTAAAAATAAAGTGAACTATTGAAACGTGGCCGAAAACGGCGCTAAAAAATGAAGTGAACTATCGAAATGGGGCTGAAAACGGCACTAATAAATAAAGTGAACTTCTAATGTTGCCGAAAATGACACTTAAAAATAAAGTAAACTACCAAAATTTGGCCGAAAATGACACTTATAAATAAAGTGAACTACCAAAATGTGACCGAAAACGTCACTAACAAATAAAGTGAACTTTCGAAATGTGGCCAAAAACGGCACTAACAAATAAAGTGAACTATCGAAATGAGGCCGAAAACAGCACTAACAAATAAAGTGAATTTATGGAAATGGCATTTTGATTGACATCTTCGTTGACAAGCAGCACTCTCACGATCGGCGAACCACAACAAGATAAAAAAGCGACATTGAAAATAGACATTGACAATAGACTTGACGGTAGACATTGACAATAGACATTGACTGTGATTAATTTACAGGGCGTCATTTTCATCGTCCCTGCAAAAAACGTGGGCTAATCTTTTTTCTGCTTAGTCACTCAAAAGTTTAGTAACTTTGCCCAAGAAAGAAATCCATTTCAACCTCTTTTAAAACGTTAGGTAATGCCAACTTATAAAAGTAGAAAGTACCAACTTAACGATCTTACCACTTAGATTCGAAGGCGTAGGTTAAGAGCTAATAACGGTATCGCGGCACAACCTAATTGCGAATTTGTGTAATTCGACATCACTAAAGCTCTACGCTCGGAGTTTCTCTGCGTGATCGAATCAGAAACGATGAGATCTGCAGGACAACCAAAGTAACCGACATAGCTCACAGAATCGCTAAACTGAAGTGGCAGTGGGCAGGGCACATAAAAACTCGTAGAACAGATGGCCATTGGGGTAGTAAAGTTCTCGAGCGGTGACAGCGCACCAGAAAACGTAAAACTCGCGGGAAGCAGCTGGATGTCGGCAGCGCAGAACCGTTCGTGGTAAAAATCCTTGGGGGAGGCCTTAATAAATCGAATTGTACGTTGTTGGTCATCATATCAGCTCATTTAGGTCCCCAGGAGCTCAAGCCTACCCTGATAGCGATCGAGCCTTAGTCGACAACGCGGGCCCAGTGCTTATTGGTCGACTTTACACTCAATCTTCGAGTCTCTTCGCAGGCGTTTGCAAGTTCCCTCACAATGTTTTCCTTCAACGTAAGAGCTCCGGATAAATGTACATATTACTGCATTTTTGCTTATGGGCAATTTCAGGTCGAGTATGAGTTAATTATCAGCGGTGGACTGACGACCTGGTGAAGGTCGCGGGAAGCCGCTGGATGCGGGCAGCGCAGGACCGGTCGTCGTGGAAATCCTTGGGGGGAGGCCTTTGTCTAGCAGTGGACGTCTTTCGGCTGATATGATGATGATGAGTTAATTAATACGAGAGCTGAAATTACCATTTAAATTTTTTTAGGGTCCCGCATACCCAAAGATTGACCAATGAGACCTTAATACTAAGCCTCTGCTGTCTGTCTGTCAGTGGGCTGTATTTGATGAAATGAATGCCGCCTTTTCGCTCCGCAAAGAAAATCAAATTAAATACATAAACCGCTATTAAAACTCAAAACCAATTCTAAAAGTGTGTGTCTAGCCGTTTTAGTGTCGTTTGGTGTTAGAAACAAGGGCCGCAAGAGGAAGCAGCTGAATCTGAGGACCTGAACCGGCGACGGTTCCCGTGTGCTGATTCTACTTGTGATGCATGGAGAGTTCCTCTCCCTTATTGTTCGGTCTATTTTATTTCCCCGCTTAATTCCAGGGCAGAACACTCTCCTACTGCATATATGATAGACTAGACACACAGCGTTTGATGAACCGCAATACTCCACCCTCTCCCGCCTGTCCACTAATATTTTAGCAAAAAACTGAACCAGCGTTCCTACCATTGTCACTGAAACCTTTCATTTCATCTGCATCATTGTCACTTACCATCAGATGAGATGTTGTCAAGGGTTTACCAATTGTGGATAAAAAAATACTTGGAAAAAAAAGCTTCTATTATTTGGTTAGCATGGTTAATTGTGCCACATGATAAGAAAGAAAGAAAGCATCTATTCAAGGAACGTGATCGTGAAGAAACTAGCGACATCTAGTAGGATCTTGTAGTATCTTCTACATAGTTAGTTTACTCAGTGCTGGAGTCCAACTTCACCAGGCCTGTTTAGAATTAATGATTTATCAATCTCCTTAAGGGTTTAAACTTTAGTGGTAAGATCCAACTGAACACACAAACAAAGAATGTTTTTAGACTTTCAACTGATCCATCACCCGTCACAGATGAAGCAATTTTCATCGTTCAATGCATCATCTGTAAAAATTTCAACTGTCTAGCGATCACGGTTTATGAAATACAGCCTGGTGACACACGGACAGACAGACGGACAGCGAAGTTTTAGTAATAGGGTCCCGTTTTTGCCCTTCGGGTACGGAACCCTAAAAAAAACAAAAAATGAATACTATCGTGTTTAAATTGACATATATAGATAGACAATTTCATTAGCTAACTATATGAGTAATTAGATTTTACAGGTTTTATACAAAAATACTGAGAAATCTTCAGTAATCCCCAGCGCGGCCGCCCCCCGCTAATCCGTCGAATTTACCCCACTTGCAGATACGCCCTGGGCGGTCAGTTTGATCTGAGTAGTGGAAGACTAAGGGAATACTAGCTGTCCCGGCGAACTTTACACTAAACTACCCTACCCTACCCTAACCTACACTACCCTACCCAACCCTACATAAAAACCTTTTCATGACAATAGCGAACACTACAAAAAAAATAATTAGCAAAATTGGTCCAGCCTTTCACGCGTGATGCGATGACCAAGGGAAATAGAGATTAATTTTTATAACATAAGATAAGATGAAGATAAGATAAATACTATTTATTGTACAACTAGAATAAAAATATAAACAAATTATAACTTAACTTAAAAAATATATAAAAAAAACACAGTGAAAAAAAGGAACTAAAGCGGTACAATTTGGGCGATCTTATCGCTCAAAGCGATTTCTTCCAGACATTTTATATTTATAAGAAGACTAGCTGTCCCGGCGAACTACGTACCGCCTTACATTACATTACACTGCCCTACCCTACCCTACCCTACCCTACCCTACACTATACTACACTACCCTACCCTACACTACCCTAACCTACACTACCCTACCCTACATACACTACCCTACCCTACACTACCCTACCCTACCCTACATACACTACACTACACTACCCTACACTACACTACCCTTCCTTACCCTACACTACCCTACCCTAAAATAAAATAGATGTTGACCGATTCTCAGACCTACTCAATATGCTCACAAAATTTCATGAGAATCGGTCAAGCCGTTTCGGAGGAGTACGGGAACGAACATTGTGACACGAGAATTTTGTATATTATAAGAAATAGTGAAAACTCTGCATGATCGCTCATAGTTTGTAACATAAACCGCTTGCGGCAACGTATACTATCTTATCCAAATCTCACAGCTTTGACGTCTGGGACTACCTTTTTGTTTTACGCAGAGGCCTACTTATCTGACGTTCCCTGACCTCACAAAGAATGCCTTAAAAGCCCTGTTCCAGACTCCTTATCGTAAGAATAAAAACCTCTTTAGTATCTTGGATCGTATGTTATTAATTTATATAATTAAAAGCTATTAAACTTGTTATGTTTGTTTTTATATGTATATATTATTATATCAGCTCATATACGTCCCCACCGAGGGGCTCGAGCCTACCCTGAATCAGGGCGATTAGGCCTTAGTCGATCACGCGGGCCCAGTGCGGGTTGGTCGACTTCACACACAACCTTCGAGTTTCTTCGCAGGCGTGTGCAGGTTTCCTCACGATGTTTTCCTTTTTATTATGTATATGTTTGTTTATTTCAAATTTTGCGATTGATTTCAGAGCGACTTCCAGGGGTCCGATTAAGCTTAAAATTTAGAATGAAACTGTATTCCATGAGACAAAAGATCCTTTTGTTAATTTTAAGTTGATCTGTTGATGAAATTTGGAGGTTAAATCAAGTTCCCAGAATCGTCATTTATTTTTGTGCTCATATATTTTTGAATTTGGAACCGTGTATTTTTATAATCACTTGAGCATTTGGCTTTCTGAGCATGAAAAATCTTTACAAATAGAAGCTTGTGCCTAAAAGCAACTTTTTAGGTTTTTTGAAAAATATGATGTATTATCGCATGTTGATCATTATACAATTAAGATTTAAATATCCTGGTCTGTTAATGGTTTTTTTTTATTATTTTATTAGATAACCAGATGATGTGCGGTGCTTTTTTTGAGTTTTAACGTAATCTGCCGAGCCATTTTAGAGTTTTTGCGAGACTAACGCACGGCAATAGATTTTTGACATGAAGTAACATATGGGCTTGTAGTATGCATCAAACTGAACCATTTTTGTTCTACCTTTTTTGGTAAAATTATAAGATTTTTTTTACGAAATTTGATCAACTGATTGGCCGGTTTGAAAACAAAAAAAAAATCGCGATTTCAGCCAATTTTGAGAGAAAAAGTTGTTCAGTTTGATGGGTACCTGCCCAACTTAAAGTAACACAGCACCTTTATGTTACACCCTGTATATAACTATACAGAGTGTAACAAAATTGGTGTAGGTCCCGTTAAATGGGACTTCTACTCATCAAACAAGTTTTTTTCTACAAGTTTGTTAAAATCGCATTTTTTAAAATCTTTTCATACAAAACAATCAGCTGATTGATCAATTTTGTTCATTTTTGTGGTTTTTTTTTCTGATTGACCACGGGTTGCTTGGGTAAAGTTGTTCAGTATGATGAGTAGAACTCCCAGTTAAAGGATCTTACACCAATTTCCTTCACCCTGTATATATTGGACTTATTTGTTCAGTAACTGGGTGTAGTGTCTCTGTTGTTAAGTGGTGGTTTCTTCTCAGAGATGACACCTATCTGGAAACTTCGAAAGTAAAACATTAACTTATTAAAAAAATATCTAAATCGATAGAGCCGTTTCCGAGAAACCAATTTCCGACCTATTACAGGGATTGCTCACTTTTTCATATGAAAACGACATTTTTATGATTTAGTAGTTTTGAGTAGAGTGGCTATGCTGACTTTTTTTATTTTTTTATTAAAAATTTGAGTGTGTTTGGCTGCACCTCACCTGATGGTAAGTGCCTATGCAGCCGAGGATGTAATACGCAAGCTCAAATAGTCCCTATTCACTCTCCACTTGAATATTCCTATATTATACGAATCGGGGAACACAGACGCCGGCAGGGAATTCCACTACTTTGCTGTTCGCATATGAACGAAGAAGCAAAACGCTTCGTGCGTAAAGGTGGAACATTAACGACAAAGGGGTGGAATCGCCCTCCGCGCCTGGTCGTCCGATGATGAAATGGAGAGGGGGGAATGAGGTCGTGAGGCTGTTCTTTATTGGGATCATTTTAGGATATTGATAGGCATGAAAGAAAGAATGATGATGCTAAAGGCTGACGAATTGTGAATTAAAAAAAATAGCTAAAATGAATATTCTTGAACAGAAAAAGAAAAATATTCAGCCTACCTAAATCAATAAAATTGAACATCAAAGATTCAGTCACCTTCTGGCATCTACTAAATAGTTGGGACAAAACGCTTAAATCTCGTCACTTGCACCACATGTCGCAAGCTAATATCAATGGGCGCTGGCTCACAGCAACATCTGTTCCTGACGCAGCCGCTTCTAACGAAATATCGTAGCAGAAGATAACATTCTCTAGCTGAATCATGGGGCAAAATTGCAGGAGGCTCGAGTTTCCATACAAACGTAGTTCCGCTTTAACACAAAAACTACATGCCGGATTGAATCCAACATGAAGATCGTAGTTTTAAACATAACTAAACGAAAGCTTAAATTAGTTTTGTACTGAAAGTTTAAAACTGCTCTAATTTTTTTCCGTTTTATATTAGCACATCGAAAACTAATTAAAAACGTAGATATGTGTATAATCAATATATTTGCAAAGTATGGATTCAACCCGGCATGTAGTTTTTGTATTAAAGCGGAACTACGTTTGTATAGAAACTCGAGCCTCCTGGGAAGGTCCCAGCACGCCAGCAATTTTTTTAAACCAACTCCGTGGAGTTTTTTTTTATTATTTTTTTATTCACCATTGGTAAGCCCTTGGCATCTTCTCACCTGATGGTAGGTGACGATGATGCTGGGGATCTGGTTATCTTATCTTCATGCTGTTAACACTGATGTTTGGCGGCAAGACTTAGATAAAATGGTGTTACCTAGCCAGGCAGCTTTGAAAATGCCTTACCACCAACGAAACCGACTCTTACAAAGTTGATCCCGCCGGGAATCGAACCCGCGACCTCCTGGTCTGAAGCGAATGGGCTAACCATTACGCCACGGAGGCAGTTTGACTCTTTTGAGATGACAACTTTACTGCCCCAACGGCCAACCTGTTTTACGTGTTATGTGCCCCGTCCACTGCCACTTAAGTTAAGCAATTTTGAGAGCTGTGTCGGTTACTTTGGTTCTTCTAAGAATTTCCTCGTTTCTGATTCTATCACGCAGGGATCCTCCGAGTATAGCACGCTCATTATACCCTTTCGTTGACCTTGAGAATTCTTATGAGGCCCAAAGTAAGCGAACATGTCTCAGTTCCGTATGTCATCACAGGCAACGCACACTGGTCAAAGATCTTACACTGCAGTATTTGGAGCAGATTTAGATGCGATTGAAAATGGCGGAAAACAAATGAACGTCTAAAGCAAAGGTTTATATTTATTAGTACTAACATACAGTATGGACACTCCCTGCCGCTCTCTAGATTGCGACCTCACACCACACCCAGATTGATACAGATTGGTTACAGTTTGGTTTTCGAATAGGATATCACCGCCATTTTGTTTGCTCCGTCATTCGTTTTTTGAAATGTCATTTCTGGCCCGTTATAATATGAAGTCGCCAGGGTGTGCCTAAAGTGAAAATGCTCTGATTTGGCTATTTATTTGGGGGTTAATTAATTAACTTTGTGTATTATTTTGGACTCGCAGTCGGTCTACTCATAATATTTACGAATGTTAAATATTATACTTTGGCTTTGAAGTGCGTTGAACGCAAATTTGTACGCGCTGAACGCATTAAACGAAGCGAACAAGCCTAATTTAAATTTCTTTTTTCGAAAAGAAAACAAACCTCGTTCACCAATCCATGTCGAACCATTAGCCGGGATTGGTGATGGATGTTTATTTATTTCACAATTTATTGTAGAAATAGGGACAAAAAATGAAATGTATGCTGGGACACATAGTAGAAGTGAAACTTCAAAGGATAAGTGGAACTACCAAAAAAATATTTAAAAAATGTCAAAATAAACATATTTCAAAAAAAAATCCCAAAAAATTTTTCAAATAAATATTTTTCAAAATAAAAATATTTCAAAAAATATTCCTCTGCCACTTCCATCTCTCACCACGCGATATATCATCTGCCCCCTCCACGCGGCTGTAAAGATTTTTCGTGACAGAAAAAAAAACCAATACCTATATATAGTTTCACCTCAATAAACATTAAAAATATACAAAAAATACAGGTTATTTCTATAGAGCGTCGGTGGCGCAACGATGACGGCCGCTACCTCCGGTAGGTCGTGGTTCAAATCAGGCCACGTACCAATGTCTTTTCGAATTTCGATTTCATCTGTGTGGGAAGCCGCTGGATGCGGGTAGCGCAGAACCGGTCGTCGTGGAAATCCTTGGGGGAGGCCTATGTCCAGCAGTGAACGTCCTTTGGCTGATATGATGATGATGATGTACGAGTACGTGTATCCGACGCTCTTACGGTGAAGGAAAACATCGTGAGGAACCCTGCACACGCCTGCGCGAAAACCCGAAGCAAAGTATATGTAATAGTACTAACATACAGTACGGACACTCCCTGCCGCTCTCTAGATTGCGACCTCACCCCCTCGTCACCCAAATTGAAACAGATTGGTTACAGTTTGGTTGTCGAACGTATAGGATTTCGCCGCCATTTGGTTTGTTCCCTCATTCCTTTTTTGAAATGTCATTTCTGGCCCGTTGTATGAAGTGTCCAGGGTGTGCCCGAAGGTTGCGTGTAAATTTGACCAACCCGCACTGGGCCCGCGTGGTCGACTAAGGCCCTATCGCCCTAATTCAGGGTAGGCTCGAGCCCCTTAGGTGGGGACGTATATGAGCTGATATGATGATTTCTATAAGAAATTTCTTACAGTAAACCTTGAAGTTCTGTGTATCATATTATTCGTAGACAGAATTTTAAATTCGAGTCCTTTGACGGTGCATATAAATGTGCATTTACCTTAAGTTTGCAGCAAAGTGCCCCTTAATTAATGCACTAGGAGAACTGCAGTGGGTGGTGAATTAGTGAATAGCCATATGCTGCTCGAAGAGTTACGAAAATTAACGAGAATTTTAAAAAGATAACAACTTTTTTAAAATTCTCGTTAAGGCGAGATATTGATTGGAACAGTTGTCTCTGTCTTTTTCTTTACGTGTAAAGAGTAAATAAATTAACCACACTTTTTCACTTTTTCAGTGGTTTTTCGTTACAATCAAAAAATACAATAAAAGTATAAAAAATAATAACATTGCTCACTTTAGAATATTATAACAAATATTGTTGTATATTTTTTAAAATTTGTACTTCATATTATTAGTCATAACTGGAGTTGAAAGTAACGGTGTAGACACCTATCTTTGGGTTTTTTCTTTCGAGCCAAAACTACTTAATCGTGTTTCTAATAGCTTTTGACTTTAAGGAACATCATCAACGATATGGGTATTGTTTTTCGACTTTGGGTTTTCTATCATTTAGAAGTAATTGACGTCAAAAATAACGATAATCTGTAATACTAGCTGTTTCCCGCGGCTTCACCCGCGTGGACAACGTTTATATGACATATCGAGGGTGCGCAGTGCGCGAGCCGCAAGCGGCTTGCGAGCATGAAAACAAGTAGCTAATGAATTAATCCAGGTCCTAGTTTGTCTAAGTACCAAATTTCAGCCAGATCCGTTCTGTAATTTTTGCGTGAAGAAGTAACAAACATACATACTCACACACTCACAAACTTTTGCCTTTATCATATTTAGTGTGATTACCGCCTTAATTTTTATAACTTGCATAGACGTCCAATGCCACCTCCAGGCATTCCCGAACAGGTCCTGCACTGCCCACATCCATCGGCTTTCTATGACATTCCAGGTCGTTGCTCCACGTTATCTTTCCTACGAGCTATGCCTCTAAATTTTAGCGGTTCTGTCAGCTATGTCAGTTACCTTGATTCTCCTACGGATTTCTCCATTTCTTACTCAATCACCTAGTGAAACTCCGAGTAAAGCTCCCTTCATGTAACACTTATTGACTATTATAGTTCTACAACTTTTCTGAAATTAAAAAATGTTTTGACTTCCCCCCATACAAAGTTAGCTAATCAGCTGATCGTTTGTTTGAGAAGTCCAAAACTTGTAAGCAAAGTTTTAAAACCTAAATTGTTAAGTTTCTCTCGAGGTGAAGCTTTCCTTAAAAAGTCTGGTCCATTTTATCTACCAAGTTTTTTTGCCTAGTTGATTTTTAGGGTTCCGGAGCAAAAATTGCAAAAAGGGAACCCTTATGGTTTTTTCAGGTCTGTCTGCCTGTCACTATAAAACCTACAGTTACTACATTTGTAACCCAGATCTATAATATTGACCCGAAATTAAGATTATTTTAACTTCCTTTTTTGGGGATCATAAAGTAGTTTTTTTTTTAATGAAGTAATACTTTCTTACGATCGAATCAGAAATGAGGAGCTCCGCAGGATAATCAAAGTAACCGAAATAGCTCACAGAATCGCTAAACTGAAATCTTGTCCGTAAACCGACTTTACAGACAACCAGTTTTTTAAAATTGTTTTTTTTTTTATTTAAAATTTGAGTGCATTTGGCTGCACCTCATCTGATGTTAATTGCTGATGTAATACGTAAGCTCAAATAGTGCCTGTTCACTCTCGTCTTTAAGATTCCTAAATTATACGAATCGGGAAAT
Source organism: Coleophora flavipennella (assembly GCA_947284805.1). Classification (NCBI taxonomy): domain Eukaryota; kingdom Metazoa; phylum Arthropoda; class Insecta; order Lepidoptera; family Coleophoridae; genus Coleophora; species Coleophora flavipennella. Next base: position 7,211,540 of record OX369253.1, read on the forward strand.
ACAGACGCAAGCAGTTAAGGTTGTTCAATAAGGTTTTTATATTGCCAATCAAACTTTTAAGGGGTGCCTTCCACATACAAATAAAAGGGGGCACGCAAAAAACTTCTTTATATTTGGATCATGGAATTGTGACGTTTACTTACTCTCAACATATTTTTGACAGATGCTACGCCAGATATTCGTTACCCAAAAATAGTTCATGTAGTTAAAAAACTTGTCCCGTGTTTCTGAAAAATTGGAACTTAGGTAAAAAAACGTGTCCCGTGTTTCTGAAATATTAGACCTAAGGTAAAAAAAACGTGTCCCGTCATCCCGTGTTTCTGAAATATAGAACCTTAGGTAAAACAAACGTGTCCTGTTTTTCTAAAATAATGGACCTTAGGAAAAAAAACGTGATTCGTGTTTCTGAAATATTGAACGTAAGGTAATAAAAAACTTGTCCCGTATTTCTGAAATATTAGACCTAAGGTAAAAAACGTGTCCCATGTTTTTAAAATACTGGACCTAAGGTAGCGATGTAGGGTATCCTGAGATTTAAGTTACGGAGCACTACAATATGGGCGTTTAACCGTGGTCCCACCGCTATATACTCTTAACCGAGTGCTGTCCGTGTGAACTGGCCTACTCTTGTCAAAGGCATTAACGACAAGTTCAATAATTTTAATGTATTACTTGGCGTGAGGAGGCGCATAATAGGGAAGAGTGGCGACTTTCGGTGTTCCGACACCAGATCCTCTTTGGGTCGATCCAGAGGCTCAGATCCTCTTTGGGTCGCTGAACCAGTGAAATAATACTTCTCGTGTCATATTGTTTTCATGTCCAAATAACATTATTTGTTTTAAATGAATGCTTTTATTGACATTGTTAACTGATGATTGTTTGTTTTTAATTTTCGATCTGACATTATGACATTATGTTATGTCATTACTATCATTATGACCATCAGAAAGAGTGTAACATGCACCTATTTTACCCGAAAACAAAAAATAGGGTAATATTTTAGACAGTATATGTACATATGTATGTATGTATAAATGTGTGTTCGTCAAACATTTCTTTTCATTTCATAAACCACTTAACCGATCTTGATAGTGTCAAAGGATTTAATAGCATTAAAAAAATAATATAGTGGATTATACAGGTAAAATCATTATGGCTATTGACCACGACTATTACCCAGATGAAGCAAAAAATATAGACTATGATTTCAAGCGGGAAACTTTTGTTTTCATATTTTTCCGCAGTCGGGTTTTAGTTTTTTTTTAATTTTATGAATTAACATTTTTAATCTTGAATCTTCACTTTGCGTGGTTGCGACACGAACTTGGCCGACTTTCTTTACAAAATACCTTTGTTATTTCACCCAAGAGAGTGAGAACGCTGCGAGAGTAATATGTAGGCTTATCTCGAAGACCGTCGTAAATCAAGTGACGAAGCTGCCCCGTGTTTATTAGCGCAACGAAGTTACACATTTTTACATTAGACAGATGTGCGTCACAAATTTACGAAAGTGGAGGAATACAAATTTAATGAATGATAAATATTTATTCAGAAAAAAGTTACGTTCATTACAGCTCATATACGTCCCCACCGAGGGGCTCGAGCCTACCCTGAATCAGGGCGATTAGGCCTTAGTCGACCACGCGGGCCCAGTGCGGGTTGGTCGACTTCACACACAACCTTCGAGTTTCTTCGCAGGCGTGTGTAGGTTTCCTCACGATGTTTTCCTTCACCGTTAAAGCAATCGGTAAGTATGTACGTAAGTTTTTGAAAAACTCATTGGTACATTGGCCGTCCAGATTTGAACCCGGTACCTCTGGTTAGATGGACCGAGTCGTTACCGGTTGACCACCGACAGAAAAAAGTTACGTTACAAATGTTTAAATATTTAAAATTGGTCGATCAGCTGATCGATTTGTATGAAGAAATTTTTTTTTGCGATTGCAGCAAAGTCATAAAACAAAAGTTGTTCAGTATGATGAGTAGAAGCCCCAGTTAACGGGACCTACACCAATTTGGTTACACTCTGTATGTAAGTACTGACATACAGTATGGACCCTCCCTGCCGCTCTCTACATTGCGACCTCACCCCCTCGTCACCCAAATTGATACATATTGGTTGTCGAACGTATAGGATTTCGCCGCCATTTTGTTTGTTCCGTCATTCCTTTTTTGAAATGTCATTTCTGGCCTGTTGTAGGAAGTGTCCAGAGTGTGCCTATACCGTGGTAGCCACAAAACAAGATTACGCGGCTGTGTCAGTCTGAATTGTGATGAAAATTAACAAAATTACACAATTAAAAAATAAAATAAAAAGGAATGCTTAAGCTTGCATTTTTATACTGTGTTCGTAAGTGTGTGTGTGTGTGTTCGCCTTTTTTTTATTCTATCCTCAATTGATAAGCCCTTGACATCATCTCACCTGATGGTAAGTTACGATGATGCCGAAGATAGAAGCGGTCCTATCAACTTTCCCCAACACAATGGGGAACTGGCAATCTTATCTTCATGCCGGAACACATCAATGCTGTCAACGTTGATGTTTGGTGGCAAGACTTAGACAAATGTGAAACAAATCGCATTATTGACGTGAAACTTGTATAAAATCACATTCGGGGTACCAGTTCAATAAATTTTACGGCAGCCAGTACTAAACTTTCTCGTCATTTTTAAGCTATTGCATAGCTTTTATCGCGGGCTTTGAGCGCGGCGACCAAATCAAGACATTCCGTAAGGAAAAAACCTAACACTACCGCGTTCTAAAAAAACTTACAGTGCCATCTATTAGCGATTTGCGGTACTAAAAGGACAGTAAATTTTACTGGTGTAACTTTCTTAGTGTTAAAAGTTGATAAAAAAAGCTATGCAATAGATTTACCGCGGCAGTCCCCGAGTTATTTTTTACTTTACCCGACTGCCTCAGAAAGAGGGTTATGTTTTTTGAGTGTATGTATATATTTAGATTTCTATGTTCCCTACAGCCTGAACGCCTTGAAGGATTTTAAAGTATGAGATATCGCTAGATTTGTCTTGATCCCGTGAGTGACATAGGATACATTTTAGCCGATTGGCCAAAAGAGGGGTTAAGTTTTTACGCAGCCGGGTTTTTAATCTTTAATTTTTATTATTCTTCTTATCAGCTCATTTACATCCCCACCGAGGGGCATGATCCTACCCTGAATTAGGGCGATCGAACCTTAGTCGACCACGCGCGCCCAGTGCGGGCTGGTCGACTTCACACACAACCTTCGAGTTTCTTCGCAGGCGTGTGCAGGTTTCCTCACGATGTTTTCCTTCACCGTAAGAGCGTCGGATAAACGTACAATTATTATTATTATATCAGCTCATATACGTCCCCACCGAGGGGCTCGAGCCTACCCTGAATCAGGGCGATTAGGCCTTAGTCGACCACGCGGGCCCAGTGCGGGTTGGTCGACTTCACACACAACCTTCGAGTTTCTTCGCAGGCCCTGTGCAGGTTTCCTCACGATGTTTTCCTTCACCGTTAAAGCAATCGGTAAGTATGTACGTAAGTTTTTGAAAAACTCATTGGTACATTGGCCGTCCAGATTTGAACCCGGTACCTCTGGTTAGATGGACCGAGTCGTTACCGGTTGAGCCACCGACGCTTCAAACGCTACAACCTACAAACGTACAATATGAAATCAAAATTCGAAATTACATTGGTACGTGGCCGGATTTGAACCACGGCCTCCCGGACAGGAGGTAGCGGCTGTAACCGTTACGCTACCGACGCTCTAAAATGATTATTGTTAATCATTATTTATTCAGAAAACTAGTACAGTCCACTTTTATTAGTAAGTTGCATATAAACTAATATTAGATACACACAAAAGAAAAAAAAGTAAACAACAAAACCGGTAAAGTGCGAGTCAGAACAGCGCACAAAGGGTTCCGTAACATTATAATCTTAAGTAGTTTCTTTACTTTTCAAAAATAACAAGTTTTTTGTACGGAGATCCCACTTACTTTTTAACTTTGTCTCATGTTTAGTATTCGTTAATATAGCGGTAACAGAAATTCTATGTGAAGATTTCAACAGTCTACCTATCACAGTTCATGAAACACAGCCTGTTGACAGACGGATGGATGGACAGCGGAGTCTTAGTAGTATACTACTAAGACTCCGCTATTAATTATTATTAATAATATTCACTTGGGTCAAAACAATATGGCTAAGACAACTCATGTTCTTGACTGAAGTATTCCTTTTTTTCCGTGTAGGGTCCCGTTTTTACCATTTGGGTATGGAACCCTAAAACAAGAATTACGATTAAAACCATTTTCTCACTTCACACATCGACAGTGCATGCATGAGGTGTGAAAATAGATGAGAGTCGTATCTCTCCGCTGTAACTTTTAGGATGCTGTTGGGGTAGACGCGCAACCTGCTCAACAAGGAGGCTGATCGTTTGCGCAAGATTGCATGAAAGCTGTCAACGTACGCCCGCGCAAACATGCCGGACGCTCTGCAGCAGCGGGGAAACGCCAACCTCAATTCGTAAAATTATTTAAATATATTTTTTAAAGAATTTATATTGCATGACTCAACACATATACGTCCCCATCGAGGGGCTCGAGCCTACCCTGAATAAGGGCGATCAGGCCTTAGTCGACCACGCCGTCCCAGTGCGGGTTGGTCGACTTCACACACAACCTTCGAGTTTCTTCGCAGGCGTGTGCAGGTTTCCTCACTATGTTTTCCTTCACCGTAAGAGCGTCGGATAAACGTACATATACACTTATTCGCAGTACATGACAATTCAATAGCTCCAACCATTTGTGAGTAAATCGCGAGTTTCAATTTCATTTGTAGGAGAACCATACAAACACGATTTTTCCCAGACCAAAGAGTAAAACTTTGTAATAAATAAACATAAGCAACTCCGACGTGCAACGTTTCATCAGTATCGTAAGAGCCGTTTTTGAGAAAAAAAAATTTTTTTTGTTGTATGATACCTACTCTTCGGTTTGACGGTACGAAAAAAATTCCGATAGTCCCCTGATGAAATAATTTAAAACTCTTAAGTTCCAAATGTCGTCCCAAATGCTTAAAGATATAGCCCTCAGAGCCAAGCATGACGGACGGACGCACGGACAGAATTGAGATATTCGGTTTTTCGGTATGTGTTAATGATAAAGAACACATTTTCACGAAAATTGGAAAAACTTTTGTTTTGCAATAACAATACTTCCTCTAACCTAAGTACGGTACGTACCGTACTACTGATTCAAGAAAGTAAAAATATAGTTTAAAAAAAAAAACAAGCTTTTAAAGCACATCAAACTTAAAAGTAAAAAATTATTATAAATATAAACTGAAAACAATAATGAACGAAAAATACTTGTATTATTGTGAAAAAAGCGTGGGTTGTTCCATGTACTAAAAATATGACACAAAGCGCCACACGTTTTTTTTTTTTTTTTCCATAATACTGGTATTTTTTGTTCATTATTGTTTTCAGCTTGTATTGAGAATTATTTTTCAATGTTTAGTTTGATGTGCATTTAATCCTGGCGATCCTTATTAGGATAATGAGATAAACTTATAAAATTATTGTATTGTCTCTGATTCTTGATAAATGTACAAAGTTTGAATTAAATCTGTATGTTTAAAGTGGGTCAAAATCGAGTGCAAACAATGTTTGTAATCGACTAGTGAAGCTAATAAAAGCGTGATAAAAAACTTAAATGTAACGTAAATAAGGAAAGAGACTTAGATATGTATCCGGTGGGACCCGCCAATTGTATAACAACTTCAATCCTTGGAACAAGCAATCCTAATTAGTTATCCAATCACGGAGCCAAATTGAAATTGTTTTACGTTAAACCAACGACAGGGCGCCCTGACACAGCGACACCCGATTTTTGTTTAGTTACTCGTTTGTTTCTGGAATTTTTCAACTGACTTCCAAAAAGGAGGAGGTTCTCAAATCGACTGTATGTTTTTTTTTTGAGTGAACCGATTTTTATATCTCTTTTTTTATTTGAAAGCTAGTGCTTCCCGTGTGGTCCAATATAAATTTTATCAAAATCCATGAAGTACTTTATTAGAAAATTAACAAAAATCATAAATAATAATGCAAAAATGTACTAAGTTGTTGCGATGGACGTCGGTTTTTTAACCGTTTTCAATTATTTAGTTACTCATTAAAACAACTAATCACCTATCAATTGGTTTTCATCAAATATCTATGACAATCATATCAAAAATACTGGTTGCAAATCAAATTATCTATCCTTTTCAACTGAACTAGAGTTGAGCGAGCGAAGTGAGCTATAATAGGTTCGGTTAGGTTTGATTGATTATACCGTCGATAAGCTTCTCGTAGCAAAGGTCCTCCTCCTGGATGGAGGATCTGACTTTCGAAATAATAAAACAGTATATAATAAAGTATATAATATATTAGTACTAACATACAGTATGGACACTCCCTGCCGCTCTCTAGATTGCGACCTCACCCCCTCGTCACCCAGATTGATACAGATTGCTTACAGTTTGGTTGTCGAACGTATAGGATTTCGCCATTTTGTTTGTTCCGTCATACCTTTTTTGAAATGTCATTTCTGGCCCGTTGTATGAAGTGTCCAGGGTGTGTGTGTAGGTGAACTGTGGTGCGTTACGAATCTAAATTGTTGCTTAATTAATTATATTTTGAGGTAAGTATTTTGCTGCGCAATCAGTATCTTTGATGGGATTTGGGATTCTTTTAGTATACAAAAAGTAGTTTTTTTGATTTGCATTTAAATACTATCCTTTGTTTCTCAAACCTTACATATTTCGGTGGCAGCTCGGCCCAGGCACTTCATTACGGGGCTCCGAAAAACCCCCGCCTACCCTCGTTTTACATATTGTACATTCATCTAAAAAGGTTATGTTTTGATTTAACGCATATCGTACAGAGTAGATAGTTCTGGACCTAGACATCAATCGCTAGACCTGCTTCAGAACATTTGGCTTCAAAACCTTCAATTTTTCTTCTTCTATCATGTCGACGACCAATCAATCTCTTGGCCTCTCCAACGTCCATTTCCTCCTACCGAGCACAGGTGTTAAACATAAAATCATATGGGCAATTGTTTGTGGAGCACCACACCTACATCGTAGGGCCGGTTCGTGAACCCCAGCTTAAATCGATTGTCTTTGCTTTGGCCGATTCGAGTTGTTTAAAAAATTAACAAAAACAAAAAAAAAAAAAAAAATTTACTAAGTGATTGCGATAGAAGTCGATTTTTTTAGGGTTCGGTACCCAAATGGTAAAAACGGGACCCTATTACTGAGACTTCGCTGTCTGTCTGTCAGTCTTTCCGTCCGTCCGTCCGTCTGTTACCTGGCGGTATTTCATGAACCGCGATAGCTGGATAGTTCAAATTTTCCCAGGTGAAGTTTGTTGCCGCTATAACAACAAATACAAAAAAAAAATAGAAAAAGTGAAACAATAAGGGGGGTTTCCATACAACAAACTTGATTTTTTTTGCTCGTTTTTGCCCAACATTGATAACGGTAACAGGTAGACACTTGAAATATTCGTAAATATTCAATTAAAAATAAATAATTATATTCAATTAAAAAATAAATAATTATATTAAAATAAAACATACATTTATCCCATAAAACAAACGTGATTTTTTTTGCTCGTTTTTGCTTGATATTGATAACGGAAACAGGTAAACGCATGAAGTATTCACAGAGTATTGAGTTTTATTATTTAATTTCAAAATAAACAATTACATTAAATAAAATCAATGTTTAAGGGTTTTATTAATTATTAATTTATTTTCCATACAACAATAGTAATTTTTATAGATAACGGTAAGGAACCCTTCGTGCGCGAGTGCGACTCGGACTTGGCCGGTTTTTTAACTTGTTTAGCGTTTCCAACTATTAATTTCGAGTGGCCTGTCTTTAAGATTTACTTAAAAGGTCTTTGGTCCCGGACCCTGTGGGCACTGAATTTCACGGTCTGTGCGCAGATTCGGCCAAAACGATTTATTTAGAGATAAACACACTATAATTTATACAATAGTCCTTTTGGAAGACACCACAGATAAGAACATTCAATGGGTAGACAGATACTATAAATTTATACAGACGTTCTTTGACTCTCTGAAACAATAGAGTTTAACAAAAATCAACCATGTGCGAGTTGGACCCGCGTACTGAGGGTTCAGTATAACAACACCTATAAATAGGAATAAAGCAATGATACATATTCATTACAAACAAAAGACATCAACACGAACGACAGAAAAATGACTTTTTTTCATGCAGTTTAGAATCCTTAACACGAGAACGACTCACACTTGGTTGGTTTTTATTATTTTTTGTGTTACTTCAGGATAGTACTCACAAACACATTGACACCAAGTTTCACGCTTGCATGTGTTAGTGTTTTTAAGAAAGAGTAAAAACGAAGAAAGAATCCTTTTAAAACACTTTCATTTTATTTCATTTCATTTCGTTTCGTTTCCTTTCGTTTCTTGACTATAAAGCTCGCTCGAGCTCGAAAGATCTGCTGAATATGAGCAACGATGCAAACAGTATCACTTCCTACCACTCTCACTATACCGCCGAGCTAGTGATATTTGTTACATAGCCTGTGGGTGTCATATACCCAAAAGGCTTAGAACGCCTTGCACGTAAAATATAACAACTACCTAAGGTTGCTGTTGGGGCTACCGCGTCACTGTAGTGCGTCACAGATGTTCGCGGATGCGGTGTCCATGGTCAGTAGGGTAGAGGGAGCACCAACAGCATCCTGGTAGTCATTGCAGCGAGGTTTGACTCGCATTTCATGAAGAAATGGTTACTAATTATAAAGAGTGTTTGGAGTTTATAGGTAGATTTTTAAAAAATGACAAACTTAAAGAGGGACTTGACGTGATTTATATAACATATGAGCAGGTATTGATGTTGTTTTTACCTAAACGTTTCGACTATGCTTGCGCCGTCGGCGATAACACCGCGGCTTCAGTCTACTCGCGACCATGGCTATCGAAGCATAGTCGAAACGTTGAGGTAAAAACAACATCAATACTTGCTTATATTTTATATAAAATCACGTAAAGTCCCGCTTTCAATTTGTCATTAAGAATAACCTTAAAATTTTAAAGTGTTAGATTTGTAAACAATATTTATTTTTTGTTGTTCCGTGGCAGTGGGTGGAGCACATAGCTCGTAGAACTGATGGCCGTTGGGGTAGTTAAGTTCTCGAATGGCGATCGCGCACCGGAAAACGTAGCGTAGGCAGGCCCCAATTCAGGGTAGGCTCGAGCCCCTCGGTGGGTACGTATATGAGCTGATATGATGATATGATAGCTGATATTGTGATCTTTGTGATGGCAGCATATTATGAGCTGCTACCTTTTCAGTGATAGGTATAAACTGTTGTATGTTAAAAACTACGCAATATTTCACTTGTGTGTACTTATCACTGAATCAACATTTATTCTATTCTATTCTATTCTGATTACTTTCAAATATTGAAATACGCTTCAATATGCCAAGCCTGAGACGAGAAAGTAAGCTGTGCCTCTATCAAACACTGACTACAGCCGTAACTCATTATTTTCACGTGTTACCACTGGATCAATAAAGCTAATTTAAATCCTGATCTTTTCTGCACCGGCACCGCATCCGTCAGGAAAAGCTTCTTTGAATAACTTTTTTTTTGCACCACTTTAATGCTGTTTTTTCAGTGGACGATTTCCGGCTGTTATGATGATGATGATGAAGGTGCTTTGCACACGACGGGGCAGGGCGGGCCGGTCAATCTTGCCGCCAACGATAGCACAAAGGGAATCCTGTACTACCAACGCACATGGAGGCGGCGCGGTCGGCGTGGTCTTTTTGTCCTCCATGTGCGTTGCGCGCCTAAATGTATTATTATCCAGGAAATGAGTTTTTTTTTTCTTTTTTTACTATTGCGCTACCTATTTTATAGATGTGCACGCCCCTCTCCCTCGCCGTATTGCCTGCTGCGCCGTATTTTGTTTAGATTGGCATTTTTAAATCCTAATATCTTTTGAATACGCTCTTACGGTGAAAGAAAACATCGTGAGGAAACCTGCACACGCCTGTAAAGAAAGTCGAAGGCCGAGTGTGAAGTCGACTAACCCGCACTGGGTCCGCGTGGTCGACTAAGGCCCGATCGCCTTAATTCAGGGTAGGCTTGAGTCCCTCGGTGGAGCCGTTTATGAGCTGATATGATGATGATGAATATGTTTTGATTGAAATGTGCGATTTCAAAAATTCAAAAAGTAATCAACCGGTATTGAAACAGTCTTGAATACGATGTTATTTGGATAAAGATTAAAACAAAGGTATGGATAACATGGTCTGATTTTGGTTCGCATTTCTATCAACTTTTTAAATATAAAAAAGTAGACTGACAAAACTACATCAGTTGGACACTGGTATCGCTAATGATTTTGTAGATATTAATATATTCGTTAGTATTGTGAAATATATTTTTGTTCTTTTATTAATAGTTTCCGCAGCGCATGCAATGAAAGACATTTTATAACTAGTTTTTGTACACCTTGGGAACATTATTGAAGTTTTAGTACAGATACCTAAATTATGTAATAATTAATACAGCCTATTTTAATCAAGGTTAATGTAGCATTCTAATGATGAAATAATTTTTGAAATCAGTTTAGTAGTTTTTGAGTTTTTTTGTTACAAACATACAAAAAAACAAATGCAAATCTTTACTCGTTATAATTTAATTTATAGTCTAGATTTAAGATTTATTATTTTAGTGTATTGAGCTGAAATTTACATACACGTTAAGTTTTGAGAATAATGTATGGTTAGCTAAGTGATCATCGTCATCATATCAGCCGAAGGGCGTCCACTGCTGGACATAGATGAAGGGGTACGGTCTGCGCTACCCGCATCCAGCGGCTTCCCGCGACCCTCATCAGGTCATCGGTCCACCGAGTGGGAGGCCTGCCTTTGGTACTTTTTCCCGTGCGCGGTCGCCACTCGAGAACTTTGCTATCCCTACGGCACTTTCGATCTACGACCTATGTGCCCCTCCCACTGCCACTTAAGTTTAGCAATTCTTAGAGCTATGTCGGAAACTTTGGTTCTCCTACGAATCTCCTCGTTTCTGATTCGATCACGTGATATCATTTTAAATCCAATATGGCGGACCAGTTTTTGTTTAAATCCTCATGATATCAAATGTAAGGGTTTGCTGAGAAGAATAATTATAATAAAAACAATTAAAATAAACACTTAGAGTTTTTAAATAGGTACCTACTTAACTGAATGATATAAATGATAAAGATTTTTTAAGTCAAAGTCTAAATCCCGAACGGGCATAATCGATAGCGATTTTGTCCTACCCTAATTTATATCCCGTAATATATCCCGTAATTAGTCTGAAACTCAGAAAACGGTTCTCGTCATTGTCGACTCATCGAGAAACGGATATTCATCACGTCCCTCCCCTGGGCTGCGATAAATTATATCCTTCGTTGTGATATCCGTTATGGAGACCTGCCAATTTTTCTAGAGCTTCACTTGGCTTGCGATATCAAATTGTATGATACAGGTTGTAAGAAATGCTATGATAAAAGTTGTAATAAATTCTATGATAAAGGTTGTAATAAATTTTATGATAACGGTTGCAATTTATTGTGCCGGTGACTAACTTTATTATTAGCTTTTCAATATCAGATGTGGTTTTAAGACTTTTGTTTACTTTTAATATAACCGCGTGTGGCAATAAAATAATATATGAGCGTATAAGAGCGTCGGATAATTGATTGGGACTTCTACTCATCATACTGAACAACTTTTGTTCTACCAGTTTGCTGAAATCGCAAAAACATTTTTGAACTTTTCGTACAAAACGATCAGCTGATTGACCAATATTGTGCATTTATATATTGTGCGTCGAATTTGTTTTTGGAATTGACTATTGGTGTATAAAAGGTCTAACAAAATTAGCTGAAACTATTTTAACTGGTGCTTCTACCCATGAAACTGAACAACTTTCCCCATGGAACCCATAGTCAAATCGCAAAAAAAAATTGGCTCTCCCATACTAACTCGATCAGCTGATCAGCCAGCTTATTGTTAGTGTGGGAAGTTCAATTTTTATTTGAGATTTTACTATGGGTTTCATGGGGAAAGTTGTTCAGTTTCATGTGTAGAAGCACAAGTTAAAATAGTTTCAGCTAATTTTGTTAGACGTTATATACAGGGTGTAAAAAAAATGGTGTAGGGCCCATTTAACTGGGGGTTCTACTCATCATACTGAACAACTTTCAGCAAGTAACCCATGGTCAATTCTCAAAAAAAATTGGACCCTCCATTCTAAAATGCACAAAATTGATCGATCAGCTGATTTTTTTTCGCGATTTCAACAAAGTCGTGAAACAAAAGTTGTACAGTATGAATGAATGAATGAATGAATGAATGAATGAATGAATGAATGAATGAATAATATTTATTTGCTCGAATACAAGAAGAGAGACGAAGCACCAGTTAACGGGACCTACACATTTTTTTTTGCATTCTGTATACTTTGCTGTATACATTGCTCGTAGAACAGACGGCCGTTGGGTCAGTAAAGTTCTCGAGTGGCGACCTCGCACCGGAAAACGTAGTGTAGGCAGGCCTCTCACTCGGTGGATCGATGACCCGGTGAAGGTCGCGGGAAGTCGCTGGATGCGGGCAGCGCGGGGCCGGTCGTCGTGGAAATCCTTGGGGGAGGCTTATGTCCAGCAGTGGACGTCCTTCGCCTATGATGATGATACTTCGCTACAGTTATGTTTGTTTGCACATATTCAAGAAAAAAACAGCGCCATCTATGTATTTTTATGGAAACTGTTCCTTTACCGGACAAAAACTTTTGAAACGCTAACTATCGTTTCGAGCCGATCTCTTTTGTTGCGTTTCATAATTAAATTCTTTTTGATGTCGTTGCTCTATGGGATTTGAATTTGAAAATAGTTGTTATTTTTTGACAAGAGAAAAACAAAAGGTTGACCGTGATCCCGTCTACACTGATGTGAATTTAAATTTTTTGGATAAATTGTTTTATAATGTTTTGTTGAGGCCCACTATTTTATTCTGTGGTAAGTAATTTGTATAAGGAAACCGCTTTGCGTGTATTTTTGGTAGTGCTGCGTACTAGATTTATATATGTCCGTAGGGTTTCATCCACCCCCCTGCGAGGTTGACATCCCGATGCTTTACCTGGTTAAGGATTAATCCTGAGATGGAGCTGTGCTGACCACCAGCCAGTCCTTTCACTGCCCGCCCAGCTGCTTGCCAAGGGAAGTGAATACTTATTTTATCTTTTGTCCCGAGTATCTCTCTAATTCTTTGACTTTTCTGCCATCCTAGAAGATTTCCTGCTTCCAGTTTCTAACCATTAATTATTTATTTTAAATTTTAAAAGTGTTTTGTATCTGATACGTGTTATGTTAGAAAAATAGGGTAATTCAGACCAAAGTGAAATTTAATTATTTTAGAACTTAGTAACTTATATAAGTACCAAAGGTACGGTAACGATCGTTGCCTACCGGCATTCTATAAAATAACCTTTTTATATACTAATAAAATTGTAACTTTAAATTTATTTCCGGGAATTGTCCATAAATAAAGTAGGTCATTGTTTTAAATTTTCAACACGGTCAACCAATGTAATCACACCTTTTTTTATACTCATATTGTTTATTGTTCCTTCCTTTTAAAATAATCATAAAATACATATTATATTCTAATTTACCCCATAACATTTTTTTTCTTAAAACTCCGTTTAGGCCCGAACTTCTAAATCTTACGTATCATATGTGGCAAACTCCGTAAGGGTTTTTATCCCCAGTTCCCATTATTTTTGTCACATATTTATGGCGCCCGAACTAATGTTTTATCCCCTTTTCTGCCTTTAATCTTTCCCTAACGAACCCGTTTTTTTGTCGTTCGTAGGTGTATCCGTTTTTCGGATATTATGGTTCAAGTTTTAATACCTCAAGACTCCCTTACTTAATTTAATCGTGCAGTTTTCTTTGAAACGTAAGGTTTTTTTGTTTGTATGCACGGTATTTTTTTGCTTCTCTTGACACGGGTCGTTTTTTTCCCCGGCTTAATGGCATTATACCTCTTTCGGATAATTGCTTACGTGTTGTTGAGTTGTTTTTGCCGGTGCATACCCTTACGATTCCAAGAGAATTTTTAATTTAAGTAGTCAATGGCCAGACTCTAGATTTCTTTCAATCGAAAGTCGGGACAGACTTACTTTTAGTTCACGATTATTTAACGTTGTTTTAAGGGAAATCTTTAAGGTTAACTGTTTGGAATATTTTTACGCGTTGCTTTGCGAGGTACTCCTTAAATTTTTGGCGTACCCTGTTCACTTTTATGTGACAACGTTTCGGTATTCCGCAGTATTGTTTAGATTTCTTGAGGTCTTATAACAATTTTCCATTTTTCAAATTTCTTTCATTAATCTTGCCCTTGTCTTACCTCAAATGGCCTATTTTTTCGGTAGAGTTGTCCCTTTAGACTCTTGCGTATCGCGTTTCAGACTTCCGGTGTTAATTTTATCCGTGAGTCGGATTTTCACGCATCCGCCTTTACCGTTTTTGTCCACATTTTGCTGGGGTAACCGACAATGTTTTGCAAGTTTTTTTCAGTTTTTGTCAACCCTATTGGTCTTTAATGTTTTAGTAGTTGTTTGATTTCTCCTGTTTTCTTAAGTGACTAGTTTTAGGCTCAATACACAGCGATCCTTTAACGCTAGTGTGTTGTTGGGGTTATTGAGTCTGTTCACTTTTAGATGGAGTTTTTGCCGTTTGTATGTGTACGTTCGTGTATAAATGTCAATTTCTACCAGCTTCAAGTAAACGTTCGTAGTTAACTAGTTACTTAGAGAGTTTTTATTTTTTTTTTCTTCAGGGCTGTCCAACGTCTATAGGGTTGTCCAAATTTCAAAAATTTTTGGACTTCTCGCCTTTTTTTTGTGAGTATGTGGGTATTTTGAAACGCTAACTATCGTTTCGAGCCGATCTCTTTTGTTGCGTTTCATAATTAAATTCTTTTTTGATGTCGTTGCTCTATGGGATTTGAATTTGAAAATAGTTGTTATTTTTTGACAAGGAAAAAAATAACAACTATTTTCAAATTCAAATCCCATAGAGCAACGACATCAAAAAAGAATTTAATTATGAAACGCAACAAAAGAGATCGGCTCGAAACGATAGTTAGCGTTTCACTTTGCAACGTTTTCATGACATAAATTTTCTGAACTCGTAAACTAAGAACTTATACTTGAATAGGCATTACTTGTAGAAGGCCTCGCAAAGCTATGATTTATAGTACCCACGAGCCCTTAGGTAATTACGTTATCAAAGGTCCTTCTCCCTCCCTACGGGTATAAATGATGCTCGTGTTATTGCAAACTAATGCTTCATTTGTAATGCTAACTTATGGCACAGTGTAAGAATTCATAAGTCGACGTCACCAGTACTAGTCACCAGTCGGAGCGGTCCGTGTACATACTGAGGCCTGCAGCACACCCATACACTTCATACAACGGGCCAGAAGTGACATTTCAAAAAAGGAATGACGTAACAAACAAAATGGCGGCGAAATCCTATACGTTCGACAACCAAACTGTAACCAATCTGTATCAATCTGGGTGACGATGGGGTGAAGTTGCAATCTAGAGAGCGGCAGGGAGTGTCTATACTGTATGTTAGTACTCACTTTGCATGTAGTATACAACAGGCTGCCGGACTCTGTCAGGGATGCACTTTTCACACACCAGTTTAAGACTCGTATCGAAAAATGGCTGCTCGAGAATCAATTTTACGAGTTTTAGGAACACATCAATGTTGTTAATACTGTATTGGCAATCATCATCATCATTACAGCTCATATACGTTCCCACCGAGGGGCTCGAGCCTACCCTGAATCAGGGCGATTAGGCCTTAGTCGACCACGCGGGCCCAGTGCGGGTTGGTCGACTTCACACACAACCTTCGAGTTTCTTCGCAGGCGTGTGCAGGTTTCCTCACGATGTTTTCCTTCACCGTTAAAGCAATCGGTAAGTATGTACGTAAGTTTTTGAAAAACTCATTGGTACATTGGCCGTCCAGATTTGAACCCGGTACCTCTGGTTAGATGGACCGAGTCGTTACCGGTTGTGCCACCGACGCTTTTAAATACTTTTAAATATTGTATTGGCAATAAGAATTAGATAATATGGTGGTAGTCCGTCATGGGATACTCATCTCAACTTACCTTTCCGGTAGTTTTGGTATAGTATACGGGTATGCGACCCCAGCTTCCCTAGCTATTACTGTCCAATCTCTTGCCCTCCTGGGCGATAATATCCTGCATTTCCTATTTCCCACTCTAACTTACCAATCTTCCTTTTCACACACCTATCCTTCCCTTTCCCTATTCCTACCTCTCCGCCTATTCAACATCTGCCGCGCGGATAGATGCATGGCTAGGGGCAAGTGTAGTCGTTAGCGTGCCACCTTGCCCTGGGACCGGGCGACCCCAGAATTAAGCTAGCCTTACCCTGGCATGCGGGGCTCTGCTTAGGTGAACAAACCTTTCCTTCGCTATTCGTGGGAACGCAATGGATATTCAAAAAATAATTTAACTAACCTAAATGGTGGCGATCTGGTTCGCCACCCATCACGTCTCGTTTCTCGTGGGGACCAAAAGCGGCCCATGGAGAGCCGCTTCGCTACGTTGAATGTAAGAGGAGGAATGGATGGTAAGGTAGATGAAGTATGTCAGATGATGGATGAACGATGCATAGATATTCTGTGCGTGACCGAAACCAAGAGGAAAGGGTGTGACACCACGGTTCATGGTCCCTACACGGCATACTGGTCGGGAGTCCCCCAAACTAGCCGAGGCTGTCAGGGAGTTGGCGTGATTCTTTCCTCTCGAATAGTTGAATGTGTGATGGAGCATGAATGTGTAAGCCCAAGACTCCTCTGGATTAGGTTAAAGACTCACTCGCTTGTTTATCCTTGGGGTCTATGCACCGACGAATCTGCGCGGAGGTGGGTCATTAAAAGCCCAATAAGAGAGAGAGGAATTTTGGGATAGTATGAGAGAGGTCTTGAATAAATGCGGAGAAAATGAACGGATCGTGATGTTAGGGGACTTTAATGGGTGGGTATTAAAGCGTGATGGGTATGAAGGAGTTCTGGGTACCTTTTGGGACGAGAGAGTGAATGAAAATGGGAGAACCCTGCTTGAAGTATGCTTGGATTGAAATCTTTGCGTGACCAACACAATATTTGACCACAAAAAGATCCATTTGTATACAAGAGAAGAGGGTGAGTCTAGAAGCATGATTGATTTTGTAATTGTAGATGAAAGACTAAGGAAGAAAAGAGAAGAGTGTCTAGCACTCGGGTATACCGCGGTGTAGGCCTAGACTCAGACCACTTCCTGGTCATAGCCCGAATGCATGGCCTCTTTAAACGGTGGCAACACCGAGGGGCCGAGCTTACGAGTGTTTTGGACAGAGGAAAAGTGGAAAATCTACAAGAAAAAGAAAAGAAAGACGAGTATGTAGAGAAACTGAAGGAAAGTTTTAAAGGCATAGAGGAGATAGGTGTGATTGAAGATTTGTAGGAAACATTTAAGAAAGGGGTCGTAAATGTTGCTATTGAGGTATGCGGGGTAGCTAAAAGAAGGAAAGGAAGAAAGAACTATAATGTGTGTATGGATAAAGAGGTACAAAGGGCTGTGCAAGAAATGAAGAAAGCGTGGTTGGATTAGTAAGCAACAAAAGCAGACCAAAAAGTTCAAAAGGCAACGGATGACGAGATAAAGGAAGCAAAAACGAAGTATAAAAGATTGAAATCAGCAGCGAAAGAAGTTGTGTCTAGAAAGAAAGAAGAACGAAAGGATGATTTTGATAGGAGGCTTACTGAAGATTTCCAGTCAAACATCAAGTTTTTCTGGATATCCATCAAAACAGCCAGAGAAAAAACTTCTACCTTGGAGCTGAGTACAATCAGGAGTCAAGACGGAGGCATTATAAAAGGAGAAGAATGTGTGTTAAAGAGATGGAAAGAGTATTTTGAAAGTTTGTTTGAAAGACAGGAAGTGCAGGTACAACATCCAGCACCTTCCATGGAAAGTAATATAAATGTTGATGAGAGTGAGAATGAAATAGTGAAAGCGTTGAAAAGTATGAGATTAGGTAAAGCTGCAGGGTATGACAGGATTACCGTCGAGATGCTGAGGGCTGGACAGGGCATAGTACCTAGCCAGCTGTACCGCCTTTTCAATTTGTGCTGGCGAAATGGGCAAGTACCGAGAGACTGGTGCAAAGCCTTAATCGTGCTATTGTATAAGAGAAAAGGGTCACGACAGGACTGCAAAAATTACCGCGGTATAAGCCTTCTCAGCGTCGTCGGTAAATTGTATGCGAAAGTGTTGAGTGAAAGGGTTGTGAATGAAACAGACGAAAAAGTATGGGATGCACAAGCGGGATTGAGAAAAGGAATGGGATCGAAACTTACCTACATATAACTCACCGATTGCTTTAACGGTGAAGGAAAATATCGTGAGGAAACCTGCATACGCCTGCGAAGAAACTCGAAGGTTGTGTGTGAAGTCGACCAACCCGCACTGGGCCCGCGTGGTCGACTAAAGCCCGATCGCCCTAATTCAGGTTAGGCTTGAGCCCCTCGGTGGGGACGTATTTGAGCTGATATGATGATGATCGTACAGATAAGTCGTAGATAGCAGGAGCAACACAGCTGGAGCTCAAGATGTAGGGAAACCGGACAGGAACCTTGTGGAAACTGTTATGAACCGGGATCGATAAGAACTAGGAAACTGACCTCCAACAGCTTCCGTGGCGTATTGGTTAGTCGATTCGCTTCAAACCAGGAGGTCACGTGTTCGATTCCCGGCAGGGTTAACTTTGTAAGAATCGGTTTGATTGGTGGTAGGGTATTTTTATACCCGCACTGAAACATCCTGTATAATATACCTCTGCTTACATAGAATACCAGAGCTTCCATTCCAATGCTTGGCTTTCGTTTCCATGGTAGCAGTTACCATATATTTGCTCATTTAAATACTAATAGAGTTATACTAGGGGCCTACTTTTTTGTCATGAAAACAAAAAAATGTTTTTTTTTTAAATATTTTATTTTTTTAATATTATTAACCTAATAATCAGAATTCGTCCATTGGTGAATGCCGTATAAAAAACCGTATGGTAGTTTTGAGATTATCACGTTCAGAATGAACGAATGAACGAATGAATGAATGAAGACAGACATACGCAGCGGATGGACTTTGTTTTATTATAGACTAGGTGTTTCCCGCGGCTTCACCCGCGTGGACCACGTTTCTATGACTTTTCGAGGGTGCGCAGTGCGCGAGCCGCAAGCGGCTCGCGAGCGTGGTAAAAAGTAACCTATGTCTTAATCCAGGTCCTAATCTATCTACATACCAAATTTCAGCCAAATCCGTTCAGTAGTTTTTGCGGGAAAGCGTAACAGACAGACAGAGTTACTTTCCCATTTATAATATTATAGTAGGGATATTAGTAGGGATACTAGTTGATCCCCGCGGCTCCGTCTATGTGGATATCGAGGGTGCGCGCTGAGGGAGCCACAAGCGTTTTCATATAAACCAGGGAAGGTTGCGCACAACGATTCATTAAAGTTTCATTTAAGTCGCTCCAGCTGTTTAGGAGTCCATAGGGAACAAAAATACACAAATCAATTTTTTTATAGAGTATTATTACTTCGGTTCGTATTATACACCTACACCTTCCTTAAGAACCACTCCCTCCATCGGTGAAAACTGTATGAAAATCTATTAAGTGGTTTCTGAGATGATTTCATTCAGACAGAAAGACGAGGTGGGGGTTTTTTTATTGTGTAGTAATATGTGTAGATTTACTACGCGGCCCTGCTACGCAGCGTAGTGTACCTTCGTAGCACGAACTACGAAGACACACAAACACGTCGTAGTTACTACGACGCGACGTGATTAATGTGGGGGCGGTCAAAAGGGTTCAACTTATTTTTATTACCTTCAAAGTTATACAGGATGCAGAAAAAGGCATTTATGAAGAATCTTTTTCAAGGGACCTCTTTCAACACTTACGTTGTAGTTTTTCAATGTTATTTATGTACTTTTTTGCTTTTTATATGCTTATTGTTTTTTACATTTCATTTTTATTAGCTTTATATTCAGAATTGATAAACCCTTGGTATCATCTCACCTGATGTTAAGTGACGATGATGCCGAAGATGAAAGCGGGCTTACGCTAGAACACTTAATTATATTAGCTTTTTTGTCCACAATTGAGAAGCCCTTGACATCATCTCACCTGGTAAGTGACGATGATGCCGAAGAAGGAAGCGGGCTTACCAAGATTCCCCAACGCAATGGGGATCTCGCTATCTTATCTTTAAGCTGGAACACATCAAAGCTGTTAACAATGACGTTTGGCGGCAAGACTTAGATTAAATGGTGGCAGCTAGCTAGGAGGGCTATGAAAATACTCTACCACCAACCAAACCGAGTCTTAGAAAGTTGACCCCGCCAGGAATCGAACCCGCGAGCTCCTGGTGAGAAGCGAATAGATTAACCATTACGCCACGGAGGCGGTTAAACTTAGAAGTTTAGGCTTCACCTATGAATCTATACCGGTATATTTAAATGCGATTTTCAGCCATTTCAAGACGTTGCATTAAATTTAAAACTAAAACAAAATTTATAACAATAAAAAAGTAGGCCAAGTGTGAGTCAAACTAGCACTCCGAGGGCTCCATACCTCCACACCTCTCCCCACAAATACATAGTAATAATGACAATGATACCTATTCACATTACAAACAAGAGATATCAACGCGAGCTACAAAAATATTCTTCTTTCGTCATAAATTTCGGACTTCTTAGCGCGAGTACAACTCACACTTGGCCAATTTTATTATTTTATGTTTTATTTTAGTTTTAGTACTATATTCACACTAAGTGTCACGCTTGTATGTATTACTGTTTTTACGATAGAGCTAAATAAAAAACACTTCTAAAGACCTTTAAAAAAAGGTTTTTTCTATGGAGATTTTTATAGCAGCAACATACATATTCTGTAAAATTTCAACTATCTGCCTTTTCATCATATCAGACGTCCACTGCTGGACATAGGCCTCCCCCAAGGATTTCCGCGATGACCGGTTGTGCACTACCCGCATCTAGCGGCTTCCCGTGACCTTTACCAGGTCATCGGTCCATCGCGTGAGAGGTCTCCGGTGCGCGGTTGCCACTGGAGAACTTTACTGCCCCAACGGCCATCTGTTCTACGAGCTATGTACCCCGCCCACTGCCACTTAAGTTTAGCAATTTTGAGAGCTATGTTTGTAACTTTGGTTCTCTTACGGATCTCCTCGTTTCCGATTCGATCACGCAGAGAAACTCCGAGCGTAGCACGCTCCTACCTAATCTACCTATTACGGTTCATGAAATACAGCCCGCTGACAGATGGACAGATATTTATAGGGTCCCGTTGGTCACCCGTTGAGTGTATGGAAGGAACCCTAAAAAAGAAAACAATATTTTATAAAGTAGTTCGTTTTATGGCGAGTTAGTGCGTCAGTAATTTTTAGATTTAATTAAAAAATTAAAGACATGAAGGGAAATAAAGCAAGTACTTAAGCTCGAATGTTTTGTTAAATTTATATTAAAATTTAACGACAACTAAACTAGCGCCATCTGGTATGATAGTACGGAACTGAAGAGACTAGCTCCATCTAGTATGATGGTACGGAACCTTATGTATACGATTCTGAATCGCACATGGCCGGTTTTTTTAAAGTTTTTTCATTTGATAACTGATTTTATTGATTGCAAAATTCTATGACATACATATAAGTAAAGTTCAATATACATAAAAAACCTTTATGAAGATTTAATAAAATTAGCTGATAGACTTGTATGAAGTATTTCTATTGCCGCTATAACAAAAAACACTAAGAATTTAAAAAATAAGGGGGGTCTCCATACAAAAGACCTGTTTTTTTATAGGTTTTTAAAAGTATATTTATTTTAGCTCTATCGTAAAAACAGTAATACATAAAAATGAAAAACTTGGTGTGATTATAGTTCTTATACTTTAGTAAAACAATTAATAATTAAAAGTCTGAGTTGTACTCGTGCTAAGGTGTCCAAACTGCATGACAAAAAGCACATTTTTGTCGTAGCGTTGATGTCTTTTGCTTGTAATGTGAATAGGTATCATTGTCAGTAAACTATGTAGTTGTGTGGATAAGTGTGGTGGTACGGAACCCTCGGAGTGCTAGTACGACTCGCACTTAGCCGGTTTTTTTTTCTATTCCCAGTTGATAATTGGAATCGAACCTTATTGGTAAATTGATCAGTATAATGTTATGGCATGATGAATGAAGCCCCACTTACGGGCTCGTTCACCAACTATTTTTACACTTTTTTTTTATTCCCAGTTGATAAATCGGATAAGTGACAATACTGCCGAAGATGGAAGGAACTGAGCTTACCAAGATCCCCCCATAATGGGGAACTGGCTATTTTATCTCCATGGAAAAACACATTGAAGTTTTCTGACAAAAAAAAATGGTAGCTAGCTAAGCGGGCTAAAAAAACACCCTATCACCGACCAAGCCGAGCCTTTGAAAGTTAGGACCTGGCGGGAATCAAACCTGCGATATCCAGGCTTGAACTGAGTGGACTAACCACTGCGCCATGGAGGTTGTTCAAAGAGTTTATCGTCTATCCTTTTACTTACCTATGAAGACTCATTATAAGTGTTTTCTTCTCAGATTTTTTTTTCACATTTGAATCCAATGGTAGTTAAAACTATTTGAATGAAACTTTTCACGATACTTTTATTTTACACAAGTAGCATTTTTTTAAATTCACCAGCTATAACCACAACAAAAAAACTAGGTTCTTTTTATTCAAATTCGTAAATTCAACCCTATCTATTTGGGAACTTTTAAAGTCAGGTGACCGAAAAAGATTGTTCGTTTTGGGTTGGCGGGAAATACTGTGAATAAAAAAAAAGAAACATATATAACATATACATAGATATGTTTCTATTTTTTCTATTTAGTTTCTGGTTGGCGGGAAATATTGTGAATAATAATAAATAGAAACATATACATTCACAATAGTTCCCGCCAACCCAAAACGATCAATCTTTTTCGGTTAACCTCAATACTGAAAATTGGAGGCAACGCGGACGTCTTTTGCCTCCAGGAGGAAACGTGCAACTAAATTTCAACCCTACAGCCCATGCCACAGTTGCTTAAAAACCTCTCACACTGAACAGTACTCTACGATGTAACGATAAAGCCCACAATGGAGCAGCAAGAAAACAGTAAAGTCATTTTTGAAGGTTTTGTGTAACATGCTGTTTTGAACTGTAATTTAAAGATGATAAGGTAAGCTTTGCAACGACTTAGGTTGATGAATATTGGAGAACAATACTAAATTAGCTGATTTGAATACAGGGTGTTTATTTATGTACGAATCGAACGGGGGGGGGGGGGGGGGGGGGGTTCAGGTTACAACTTTAACCCAAAACATTAGTTTGCTTCCTAAATCTTAACCCTAGAGTAGGCGCGCCGTTAAGTGCAACGTGAGTGGTCGCGTGGGAGAATTTTGCCCCCTTTTTTATTTTCAATTGGTAAGCCCTTGGCATCATCTCACCTGATGATAAGTGACGATGATGCCGAAGATGGAAGCGGGCTTACCAAGAGCCCAATGCAATGGGGATCTGGCTATGTTATGTTCAAGCTGGAACACATCAATGTTGTTAACACTGATATTTGGCGGCAAGACGGTGGTAGCTAGCCAGGCGGGCTTAGAAAATGCCCTACCACCAACCAAACCGAGTCTTACAAGTTGACCCCACCGGGAATTGAACCCGCTACCTCCTGGTGTGAAGCGAATGGACTAACCATTATGCCTTGGAGGCGGTTAAAATGCCCTATATTAAAATGCTTGTTTTGTTCAAAAACTTATAAATGTTTTAAAAAGAATAAATATCAACTATGTATGTATACAAAACAGTAATATTTATTTAATTAAATTAAAAAAAAAACCACTTGACAAAATCTTTGAGAAAATTGCCAAATTTTTACCATCTTTATGTATCTTTTATAGTTTTTGTTTAAATCGTTTATTTAATGGCGGATTTATATATTTTTATTACTTTCAGCATATATTTTATTAAAAATAAGTCCTGAAAATGTACGAACAGTGCTCGCTACACAATAAATTTGCTTATACAGGGTGACTTTTATTTAGTTCTTGATAACAAAAGATATGCATGTACTCGTGATTACAAACAACTTGCCCAAATAAACTATATATCAAATCAGAAAAAAATATTGGTCATTGATACATAATAAGTTATTAAATCGGCAAAAATGTATCGAGGACAAAACATTTTTTTTCTTAGTTGACATATAGTTTCTTTGGGAAAGTTGTTTGTAAACACGAGTACATTCATATCCTTAGCTATCAAGAACTAATTAAAAGTCACCC
Source organism: Coleophora flavipennella (assembly GCA_947284805.1). Classification (NCBI taxonomy): domain Eukaryota; kingdom Metazoa; phylum Arthropoda; class Insecta; order Lepidoptera; family Coleophoridae; genus Coleophora; species Coleophora flavipennella. The sequence continues at coordinate 7,236,117 of OX369253.1, forward strand.
TATATTTGAGTAATGCTAATAATTTTGGTCCTGGCAGGCAACAACACTTTCCTACCGCGGTCACCCGCGCATTGATGGTCTTCCAACTTATGATACAGGTAGGTAAAGGTCAGAGGAGCAGCTACTGGGAGGCTTGACCTTGGTGAGTGCATAGTTTATAAAATCATCATCATATCAGCTCATATACGTCTCCACCGAGGGCTTCGAGCCTATCCTGAATTAGGGCGATCGGGCCTTAGTCGACCACACTAGCCCAGTGCGGGTTGGTCGACTTCACACAACCTGCGAGTTTCTACGCAGGCGTGTGCAGGATTCTTTACGATGTCTTCCTTCACCGTAAGCGCGTCGAATAAACTTACCTAAAAAAACTAAATTCGAAATCACATTAGTACGTGGCAGGATTTGAATCACTAGTCGGTACGCCACCGACGCTCTAGTTATAAAATATTATACGTTATTTACAGAGGGCGTCAAAATGCTCATAGTGGGAGCACTCTAGGGTTAATTGTAGTACTTAAAGAATAACTTGAAACTTTCAAATAAAACGTTGCCAGAAGCGGAAGCAAAAAAATACTAAATTAAATTTTTTAAAAATTATAATAAATTTATCAGTTTTTGATGGCACCTCAGACTCCAAAATCTATCAATCCGTTTAGGCTACTGGTTCAGCCAAAGAAACAGACATACACCCGAAAATATAACTCTCCTTTTTATGTTTTTCTTCTTGTGTTGGGTATAGCCTTATTCAGCGTAGGCTCGAGCCCCTCGGTGGTAATTTATCTGAGCTGAAAATATGATAATGATGATGATACCGATGATAGTGATGAGTATGGCCTTAAGGAAGCGCAGCTTTGTGTGTGCACGCTTCGGGTGCCGTTATGACAAGGCCCTAAGAGCATTTTATTCATATTTAACTAGGCAGGTACGTAAGTTTAAGTACGTAAGGTTTTCTCAGAAATACGCACCTCTTAAGGCTTTATGAAAGTTAATTAATGCTCATCATCATCATATCAGCCGAAGGACGTCCACTGCTGGACAAAGGCCTCCCCCAAGGATTTCCACGACGACTGGTTCTGCGCTGCTCCCATTCAGCGACTTCTCACTATCGGTCCACCGAGTGGGAGGCCTACCTACGCTACGATCGCCACTCGAGAACTTTATTGCCCCAACGGCCATCTGTTCTACGAGCTATGTGCCCCGCCCACTGCCATTTAAGTTAAGCAATTCTGTGAGCTATGTCGGTTACTTTGGTTCTCCTACGGATCTCCTCGTTTCTGATTCGATCACGCAGAGAAACTCCGATCATAGCACGCTTAGTTGCCCTTTGGGTGACCTTGAGTCTTCTTTTGTGAAATTAATTTTCAATTAGTAATTTCGAACGATATAATATTAAGTTATTATTTGTAAAGATTCGTTGGACCGAAGGTGATTTGCTTTTTTAAGCAATTAGATCGCCTACCTGTGTATAACCTTCTCTCTGGTCTGTATTTTTAACCAATTCCCAAAAATGAGGAGGTCCATAATTCGACTGTATGTTCATTAAGGGTTCCGTACTCAAAGGGTAAAAACGGGACCCTGCTACTAAGACTCCGCTGTCCGTCTGTCCTTCTGTCACCAGAACATTTTGAACCGTGATAGCTATACAGTTGAAATATTCACAGATAATGTATTTCTGTTGCCGCTATAACAACAAATACAAAAAGTTTGAAAAAGTAAAAAAAATGGGGTCCCCATACAAAAAAACGTGTTTTTTTTAAACGTGAAGAAATTAGCACAACCTATTATGATGGTACGGAACCCTTTGTACTAGCGCCATCTAGAATGATGGTACGGAACCCTTTGTGTGCGGGTCTGACTCTCACTTGGCCGGTTATTAGTAATTAGGTCTCCTTCCTGTGTCTACCCTTCTCTTTGGTCTGTATTTTTAACCAATTCGCAAAAAGGAGGAAGATCTTTTTGTGTGACATGATCTCTTAGCCATTTTTAAACTGATTTTCTCTATATTTCCTTGATTGGTCTCACATTAACTATATCAAACCGCTTAATTCCTTTTGTAAAAAAATATCAAAAATGATAAATGACGTGGTTAACCAACCAGAAGCATGATCATTACTTGGATGGGTTTGACTGTTAGTGGCATTTATCTTTCGACCGTTTCCGTGTTTCGCAAGATGCGTTAAGCCGTTGGTGCAAGTTGCTTTCACTGGCTGAAAGTCGTTAAGTCGTGTTAGAGACCTGATAGTCGGCTTAAAACTTTTGACAGTGTAGCGTCTGCCACTAACCCTACAACCTTCGGCAACCTTCGGAAACAATCGGCAAAGGATTTAAGTTTCTCCTGTATGTATATAAAAATTGTTCTTTTGTGCTTATCCATAATTGGTAAGCACTTGACATCATCTCATCTGATGGTTAGTGAAGATGATGCCACATATGGAAGCGAGATTACCAATATTCCCCAATGCAACGAGGAACTGGCTGTCTTATCTTCATGCCGGAACACATCAATGCTGTTAACATTTTTGATCAAAAAAACTTTAATTAAGTTAATAAGATAAGGGCTTAGGAAATCGCCTTCCACTAGCCAAACAGAGTCATACAAAGTTAGAGTACACCGGGAATTGAACCCGCAACCTTCCAATGTGAAGTTAATGGGCTTAAACATTATGCCACGGAGGCGTTCATTTCTCAACAAAACCCTACATATTAAGGAGCCGAAATTGAAACAAATGTTATCAAAGTTACAAAATACATTACCTCGTCTTGTTATTGGAAAAGTTATTTTACTTTTATATCCCTTTTTAGGGTCCCGTGCCTAGTAACCGTCGTATCAGCTCATATACGTCCCCATCGAGGGTTTCGAGCCTACCCTGAATATGGGCGAATTAACCACTGGAACTTTGGAAATGATAACGTCTTATAAACCGATGAACGCCGGCTGCACTCACGAAAAAGCATGACTTATTGACACGTCCGTCCTCATTGTCACAAGCCGAGCGTGCAAGCGAGAGTGCGGTACAAGCGATAGAGAGGCACGATCGACCAAAGCGTTCGGCTTGTGACACGTTATCACGTGAAATTATCGACCGTAAACCGGCTTTACAGACAACCAGTTTTTTTATATATTATTTTATTCAAAATTGGTAAGCCCTTGGCATCATCACATCTAATGGTAAGTGACGATGATGCCGAAGATGGAAGCGGACTTACCAAGATTCCCCACGCAATGGGGATTGGGGTATCTTAACTTGGAGCCGGAACGGTTTTTTGAACTCAATTAGTATAAGACAAGCAATCCCAGGCGTCGGTGGCTCAACCGGTAACGACTCGGTCCTCCTAACCAGAGGTCCCTAGTTTAAATCCGGACGGCCAATGTACCGCTACGTTTTTCGAAACTTATGTGCATATATGTGGGCTGGAACGTAAGGACTGTACGTGAGATTGATGCGTGAAATGAAACAAATTAGGTGTGAAAGGGATGGAAGGATGAGGGAGAGAGATAGGGAATAGATGGCGGACGACGAACGAAATAAAGAAGTGTGCTTTTCCGAATAAATTTGATTATAATAAAGCAGTGTAAAATTTTACGTTGGTTTTGCTGCCTCAAGAATCCCACATTTTTGGGGGCTCGTCCGGGATAAGAGGCAGTGGTGAAAGTACAGTTTTTGGTGGAAAATACGACGAACCACGCGAAAGCTGCACGTGGGCACCGGCGAACTACAGGACGACGCCATCGCTCGCTTTGTGCACGAGGAAAATTAGTGAAAATTACGACGATCACGACAATTTTTTTTTATCAATTGTAATTATTGCCATCCGTTATATCCAAGAAAGACGAAAATATCGAGGAAGACAAGGAAACTCCACCGCCGACCGAAGACGGCGCACGTGGTTTGCTCTTCATGATGGAAGGGCTCATACCTAAATTTAGTGGCCAAGACAACAGTTAACCTAGCCCACAATGGATACAAAATCTTGAAGACTATGCCGAAATTTTCAAACGGACGCCTATGCAACAATTACTTATGGCCAGACGGTTACTCACCGGAACGGCTGAACTGTGGCTAAATGTGAAAAAGCCTTTAGAAGCTGGAAAGATCTTAAAAAAGCAATTTTGAACGAGTTCCCAGACAATCTGGACATGAAGGCTATACATGAGTTGATGAGCAGTAAAACGAAACAACAAAACGAATCTTGCTTAGACTATATGCTTTCCATGAAAGAATTGGGAAAACGAGGCCGGATGCCTGACTATGTGGCAATAAAATACATAGTAGAAGGTATTCCTGACTATGAGTTAAATAAAGTCATGCTGTACGTAGTTACAACATATTTAGAGCTCAAGGAAAAGTTGAAAATCTATGAAGCTATGAAGGAAAAAATCAAGAAGAAAAAAGGGGCTCCGATGGATTCTGCACAGTCCCAGCAATCTAAAGAAAATTCAAGTCTACGCGTTCGCTGCTTTAACTGTGGAGAAAAAAGTCATATGTCATCTGAATGCCCATCAAAGAAGCAAGGGACCAAATGCTTCAACTGCAATCATTTTGGACATTTTTCTGCAAATTTCCCCAAGCGCAGTGACAATGACATTCAAAGTACAAAACCGTGACAAAACCACAGAGCTCAAGCCTAAAGGAAGTCCATTTTAACACAGAAACGACGGTAGAGGGCAGCACTGACGACGGCGAAAACTACGATTATGAGGTTGGCAACGTCATGATGGCCCCTTATATATAGCATATCTTTGGCGCGGGCGAACGAGATTGGCTCCAGCAACAAGATGGCGTCGGCTGAACAGCAGCTTATCAACGACTTTGACGTTTCTGATGTCAAAACAAACCAAACAAACGGACTTCGTAAAAAGCTAGGAAAACCAATGAAAATAGTAAAAATGTTCGGAAAACTTACTAGTGCATTGGTAGATTCGGGTAGTGACGTGAATTTAGTCTCAATTGACTATTACGAGCTAATAGGTTTTCCAAAGTGCGACGTAAACAAAAACATAACCCTCTCTGGGTTAGGACTTTCGAAGGTAACTCCCGTTGGACATTTTTCTACGTGTGTCAAGATCGATGGCTACAAATACGACGGTATTAGGTTTTACGTGGTGCCTAGAGACTGTATACCGTTTATGATAATATTAGGGCATGAGTTTTTGTGTAATGTCATAACAGTAATGAAAGGTGGATCTGTATGGATGAAACCAAACAATTGGATACACAAGGTGAATTTTTTTCCATGTTCTGCTGATTTTGTAGGTCATATAGCTGATGAGGGTGTAAAGAATGAGGTTCTGAAATTGGTGGAGAGTTACAATCCGAAACAAACAAAAGAAGCTCCCATTGAGTTAAAGATAGTGCTGAAGGACATACCTGTGACACAGCGACCACGACGGCTTGCACCAAAAGAACGACAAGAAGTGGATCATACTCTAAGCAGGGAATCATACGGGTGAGTTATTCGGAATATTCTAGCCCTTTGGTTTTGATTAGAAAAAAAGATGGCAGTCTAAGAGTATGTATCGATGCCTCAAGAATCCCACATATACTTACCGATTACCTACTTTAAAGGTGAAGGTAAACATCGTGAGGAAACCTGCACATCTGATTCCAGAGGTGTATAAAGGTTGCGTTGCACACGTCCGTAGGTGAAATCTAAATGCCCTACACGTGACCGCGGGTGACGCTAAGTGCAACACCAGGCAACTGCTGTCTATCCCTTGGATAGCACGGTTAATTGTGCTACACGATAAGAAAGAGAGATCCCATCAAAATTTGACTTTGTTTGCTATCATAACATCTTCACGACACGCTCACTTCTCAGCCACTCGAAAATAAAAATGGCTGTTTCATTCATAAAACTGTAGCTAAGAATATCAAGACAAAGAAAAAAAATAATACTGAATATTTTTACGATAACATCAAAAAAGAACTGGGAAAAGTGCTAACACGGCTTTTTGTTTGTCTCGTCAAAACAACTAAATTTTATCAACAAGCTGAGTCAAACCGAGCTCTTTTAGACGAAACGACAATAATTTTCGAAAAACCTAAAAAAATCATGGTCTCTTCTCTTCTCTTATCGTGTGGCACAATTAACCTTGCTATCCAAGGGATAGACGGCGGTTGCCTGGTGTTGCACTAAGCATCACCCGCGGTCACGTGTAGGGCATTTAGATTTACACCTAACGGACGCGTGCAACGCGACCTACATACACATCTGGAATCAGATGTGACATGTTCCCTAACGATGTTTTCCTTCACCGTTAAAGCAATCGGTAATATATGTAAGTAAGTTTCTAAAAACTCATTAGTACATTCGCCGTCCGGGTTTGAACCCGGGACCTCTGGTTAAGAGGACCAAGTCGTTACCGATTGAGCCACCGACGATTTATCATCAAAATTTAGGTACAATTAAGCTTTAATTTGAAAATGTTTTCAATTATTGTGAACTAGCTTTAGCCCGCGGCTTCATAGTGGACATAGTTTTGTAACTGTCTTTAAGGGTGACTTTGAAATAAAAGATCACTTCAATACGTTGCTCCGTTGCGACGCCAAAGTGCGCGACTTGCGCGAGCGTAGAAATTAATGTTCCCCTGATCGGGAACTATGTCAGGTTATGCTAATTAGTAAATTATGTCATTTGCCACGTCCTCAACTTTCTCTGTGCAAAAAATCACAACACTGCATTGTTCCATTGCGATGTTAAAGAAATTACCAAACCAAAAAAAGAGTATTATTTCAGTTCCCTCAGGAAGTGCATCGGAACATGTTTTTTACGGGATAAAAAGTAGCCTATATCCTCCTCAGTGAAACTTCATCAAAACAAGTCAAGGTGTTGAAGCGTGAAAAAGTAACAAACAAACACACTAATAAACAAAAAAAACACATTTATAATATTGGTAAGGAATATTCTGAGCAAACCTTTTCATTACATACCCATATCATGGGTTGCATAAAAAATAACTGTCCACAATATTCTATTTAAAATGTCGTCACTTAGCTAATTTGTGCTCGAAATTTAACGTGTATGCAAAATTTCAGGTCAATCAGAAAACGGAAAGTGGTACGTATTTAGCTTTCAATATAATTATGCCGGTCGAAAGCGTCGGTGGCTCAACCGGTAACGACTCAGTCCATCTAACCAGAGGTACCGGGTTCAAATCTGGACGGCCAATGTACCATGAGTTTTTCAAAAACTTATGTACATACTTACCGATTGCTTTAACGGTGAAGGAAAAACATCGTGAGGAAACCTGCACACGCCTGCGAAGAAACTCGAAGGTTGTGTGTGAAGTCGACCAACCCGCACTTGGCCCGCGTGGTCGACTAAGGCCTAATCGCCCTGACTCAGGGTAGGCTCGAGCCCCTCGGTGGGGACGTATATGAGCTGTAATGATGATATGTACATATGTATCTATGTACATATGTATGTATGTTTAAATGTGTGTTCGTCAAACATTTCATTTTATTTCATAAACCACTCAACCGATCTCGATAGTGTCAAAGGATTTAAGGGTAGTATTTAAACGCAAATCAAAAAATATCCTTTTTCTATGCAATAAGATTCCAAATTCCCATCAAAATTACTGATTGCACAGCATAATATTCAACTCAAAATATCACTAAACACACTACAATTTATTTTCGCAGCGTACAGCAATGTACCAATGAGTTTTTCAAAAACTTACGTACATATACTTACCGATTGCTTTAACGGTGAAGGAAAACATCGTGAGGAAACCTGCACACGCCTGCGAAGAAACTCGAAGGTTGTGTGTGATGTCGACCAACCCGCACTGGGCCAGCGTGGTCGACTAAGGCCTAATCGCCCTGATTCAGGGTAGGCTCGAGCCCCTCGGTGGGGACGTATATGAGATGTTATAATAATAATAAATAATTATGTCCCAAACTAACTATCAAGGCAAAATAATATAAAGCTTGTAAGCAGACAAGCAGTAAAAATTTAAGGTCGCGAGGATTCTGAAGCTGCGACTTTTCATAAAAATGGCCTTAACGATTTTTACCTATTAATTGTTAACCGTTTTCACAAATTTTTAACACGTTGTTAGTCAGAACAAAAGCTAGGCTTATATTTTTTTTGTTTTTTTGAAAAAATTATAAGGTTAATTTCATTGTAGTTCACGTGTTTTCATACAAAACTAATTTCGACCATTTTTTGTTTATTTATAATCAGTAATTTTAAAAACGAAACGTACGAGTACAAGCCTAACTTTTGTTCTGACTTACAACCTGTCAAAAATTGGTCTAAATCGGATAATATTTAAGGGGTGAAAATCGTTAACGCCGTTTTTTATAAAAAATTGCAGCTTCACAATCCTCTTAAGGCGGTAATATTATTTTAGATTTACTAGTGTAAATTTCAAATGTCTACACGTGACCACAGGTGATGCTAAGTGAAACGCGAAGCAACTACCCCTTGGGTAACACGACTGAAAAGGGAACATACGACATAATTTTGTCGGACAGTTTAAATGGTTCTTTTAGTTTAGACCATTCTAGCGAAAACATTTCTCGTTAGTACTCGATAACTCAGCATCGTATAACGCATTTATATGGACACACGATGAGATTACAGTATTCAGAAAAGTCATAATAATGTCTTTCACTCTTTTGTGTCTGTCTGGGATAAAAGTGACATCTTCCAGTAGAATCATCTTAGAATCGTGACACTTTTTACCCGATTGCGTATAAGAATCGTAAAGCTTTTTTACCTGATGGCGTATAAACTTTTCTTTGGCACGCTCTGTAGGCAAAATGGTTTGATTATGTGGAGAGCCTTCTTAGAATTGTTGAGTAAAATACATAGTATAGCCTCAGGAGGCGTGTGTGAATGAATGTGTGTGTGTTTGGCAGGTCACACACACACATACACAATATTTGGTTATCTGTTCTTTGTTTATATTATTTGTCTTTAATCCTTTTGTTGTCATCCACTTCTTGTAATAATTACTTAGTTTCTGTTATGTTGCTTATGCGCCTCCTGTTAAATCTTGTTTTATGTCTATGATCTTTTGACCGCCACGAGACAGGCCTAGCCTAGTGTGGGGTCACAGTCAACTTGTATTTATTAAGTAAAGTAATTAATTTATTAAGTAAAGTAAGTGAGAGCGCCAATAGTTCGAGGGTGGAATGGGTCATTTCACCCGAGTTAAACACTCTACTTTTCATTTCGACTGTGAGGAAATTAATTATTTATATGATATAAAGTATTAATTAGATATCAATAATTTAAGCTTACCTATACCCAGCCTCCAACCTTTTCGCAATGGCCGCTAGCCACGGCCGACTAGATTGTACCTAATCGAGATGGTCACGACGTGCATCTAGGTGGCCATGGCCAAAGTGTCATATTTTTATCATTGCAATATGGCGCGCAGCAGAATGATTTAATATCAACCTATAGATCTAAAAAAACACGTCGTTTAATGTTTAGTTGAGTTTAGATATATGAAAACCTCTTATTTTAATGTAATTTAATAATATGATGTAACTCAATTATCTTCGACTCCGTGGCTGGAAATATATAAAAAAAATACTTTCCACCCTAGGGATGACAATACTTTCCACCCTAGGGATGACAATACTTTCCTCCCTAGGGATGGAAAAGCAATGTTCCGCCCGGCTATCTACTCATGAAAATTAAACTTTCCGAACAGGAGAGATGAAAAAATATTTTCTGTGTCTCTCACTGGATTAAGACAAATCTAACGACACCCGGACTCCAAAATCCATCAAGCTGTTTAGACTACAGGAGGCCAGGGTTGAGCAGGCAAGATAAGTACCTACACATTGGCGCGGCTCACAGGCCGCGCTCTGCTCGTCAATCGGTTGTGAGCGCTAGAACGCCGTACAGTCGCCGCCGCAATTCGCGCGCCGCCCGTTGACGCAGTTATAACCGCTAAGTCGAGCGCCTTTATACCCATATTTCCGTGTATTTTCTGACAGTGGTAAGGAGTAGATGAATAAATGCGTAGGTATAAGGAAGTGCAATATCTGATACGAAGTAACTAGTGTCTCATATGTGCTACTGGGCGTGCACAAAGATACATTCATACACTGGAAAATCAAAACCCACATTTTGTCGCACTCAGGTAAAACTACAACTTAACCTTTTTTCATACAAATGCCATAATTAAGTCATCATCATCATCACATCAGCTCATATATACGTCCCCACCGAGGGGCTTGACCCTACCCTGAATTAGGGCGATCGGGGCTTAGTCGACAACGTGGGCCCAGTGCGGGTAGGTCAACTTCACACACAACCTTCGAGTTTCTTCGCAGATGTGTGCAGGTTTCCCCACGATGTTTTCCTTCACCGTAAGAGCGTCGGATAAACGTACATATATGAGATCAAAATTCGAAAACACATTGGTACGTGGCAGGACTCGAACTATGATCTCCCAGATAGGAAAGAGCAGCCCTTGCCGTTGCGCCACCGACGCTCAAATAATAATTAAGTAAGTTAGTGTGTTATTTTAACTAGTATCCTAAACAGATTATGTTTATCAACCCTTCTGACAATGGTGTTGAAACTTTAAAACTCGCATTTTCAAAACTTCTCCGAACTCCTCTAACTGTCTCAAAGTCCAAAAGTCAAGCAAAAATTATGAACATACTTACATCAAAAGTCCTAAGTTTGACACTTCATTAAAACTTTAAGTTTTCAGATGGTGCAAGGGGGTGAGTAAACTTTTTCGGAAGACTGGGTGGGTTGGGTACCGTGTTCCCGCGGGTGGGGCGAGATACCAGTGCGATTTTTGGCACACAACAACGATTTTAGGTGCATGTTGGTACCCAATTTCCGATAAAGTGAGCCTTTTGTCTTCCTTATCAAATTTAATTAGTCATCATTATCGTCATAACAGCCGAAGGACGTCCAATGCTGGACATAGGTATCCCCCAAGGATTTCCACGACGACTGGTTCTGCGCTACCTGCATTCAGTGGCTTCCCGCGACCTTCACCACCCAATATTTAATAAAATTACAATAATAATTGTAAAACGAAGTAACTATGATAATTAGTAAAAATAAAATAATAATTAGTGAATTTATATTAATTAAAGGAGTGAAATTAAAATAATTATACAATTACAAATATTACAATAAAGAAAGTGAAATTATAACAAAAATTCGTGAAATTTAAACCAAAAAGTCAATTTTAAACTTATTTTCAATTTCAGTCAATTCAGAGCAATTTCACTTTCAGCCGCCATTTTGTTTTCCGCCATTTTGATTGTTTTGTTACACCTAAAAGCACCATCCCTCTATCTCTTACCGTTTTAGCAAGCAGTTGAACATCTTCGTTAATAATAATAACAATAAATAATTAATTAATACAAAAAAAACTGGCCAAGCGCGAGTCGGACTCGCGCATGAAGGGTTCTGTACCATTATATATAAAAATCATGTTTGTTGTATGGGAGCCCCCCTTAAATGTTATTTTAATTAATTAATTATTTATTTATTTTTTTTATTTTTAAAGTGAACAATACAACTCAATTATTTTTTATTATTATATCAGCTCATATACGTCCCCACCGAGGGGCTCGAGCCTACCCTTAATCAGGGCGATTAGGCCTTAGTCGACCACGCGGGCCCAGTGCGGGTTGGTCGACTTCACACACAACCTTCGAGTTTCTTCGCAGGCGTGTGCAGGTTTCCTCACGATGTTTTCCTTCACCGTTAAAGCAATCGGTAAGTATACGTACGTAAGTTTTTGAAAAACTCATTGGTACATTGGCTATCCAGATTTGAACCCGGTACCTCTGGTTAGATGGACCTGTTAGACGAGGTTTCACGGAGCTTGTTTTAAAAAAAACTTTATTGTTCAAAAACTAGATTTTAATTATAAAAATTCACAAATAAATCGATTTTTACAAAATGTGTGAGGAAGGACTGAATTGCGCGGCGGTCGGGGCAGGACTGGCTAGGAAAGAAGGTTTCGTCATACAGGCTTATGGAAAATGATGATTAGGCAAATGGAAGATGCATCTATGCGAATATATATACAAAGGAAAGATATAACAGCCCCCCGCGGAGGACTAAACTTACGCCTTTAAAAGCGAAGTTTATGGATAGGATGTTTATGGAGAATAAGACAGGAGAACCTTAGGACATTCGGATCCTGGGAGCTGGTACAGGATTTTCGCGCTCTGCGAGTTCAATGTCTGTCTCATTAACTTTGTTTCGTTTAATACACTTCTTGACAGAACCACCTTTAGTAATCAGTAAATACAGTATTACACAGGCTATAATAAAATTAAATATTATCATTGAAATGGGATATCCAGAGTGGTATCTCAATAGAAATGGTTCGGGTTCTCTTTCGATTTTGTCCATATTGTCAAAAATAATATTTGATGTTTTACTAAATTCCTTAAGTTTGTCCAAATTTACATTAGAAATATTAACTGGTTTTATAAGGGGAGAAAACGTCCTAAATTTAGATAAATTGCAACACGAGTCATTTATGAGATTGAACTCTGAATGTACTAAATTAAGGCTTAAACTAAGTTCATATTTGGCAACTAACATAATATCCTTATAATATGCTACACAATGATTTTTTAATTCTAAAATACCAGTACCTAACAATTTTATTTCCTTTAAATCGTCCTTGTTACAGTCTATTGCTATTTTGGATTGGTCAGATTGAACAAAAATCCATCTATTTCCTTTAAGCTTCTGCCAAATATCAATTTTACCATACAAAAATTTTGTATTACATAACTTGGGTAATGAGGTGACGACCTTGGCAATGATCTCGGTCTCACAGCTAGGGTTATTTGCAGTAGAGTACATGTTCTGATTATTACATATGAACAGCTGATTAGCGATTTGTTTACAAGAGCTCAAGTCTGTTATGGTATAATAAGTGGCCTTATCTTTACTTATGGCTATAAAGTTACTAGATGGGACAATCATCACAAATGAGTTAGGGTTTGCTAAATCTAATGGAATCGGTACTGGAATATTTTTATATAAATTATATTCCATGTGATGAACTAGTGGAATTTTGACAACAAATACAATTTTTCCATCTGAATAATAACAAATTATCTCCGACATAGAGATTAAGGGATGTATATTTTCTAAATCTATTGTTATAGGGAACTCCTTATAAGTAGGTAGGTATCTTACATTACTAACTAACTCTTCATAGAGCTGCCTCGGAGATATTATTGAAGGATGCAAGGTATGACTTTTAGTAAACAATATAGCGTTAACTAAGTCTTCGACCTTAAATGACAAGGTAAGTAAGTTAGATTCTAAGATATTTAACATTTGATTAATACTAGTTCTAACACTAATTTCATTTGTTATCACACTAAGATTCTTAAGATTTAAAGACAATTGATCAACGGCGCTATTCAATCGTGCCTCATTTACATTAATTATATTTATAGTTTCATTAAAGTTTGCTATTGCCGAGTTTGCTAGTAAAATATTTTGTTTTAATAAAGAGGCTAGATTTTTATTATTCTTATCTAGTATTTGAAGAGCGCTGTTGTATTTGATAGCATCATCCTCGTCCATGGTTCCAAATATGTGTTTAAAAATTGTACCTATGCCAGAGAACCACGCGGCTCTTCTAGTACGAGATGAGATTAGATGAGATAGGGTGTCATATTCTTTAATAATGTCATTAAATCGTGCCACAAGTGGTTCTAAGACGTTATGGCATTCAGAGTCAGGAATAACAGTGTTCTGCTGACACAGGAACCGAGATGTGCCGATTACACTTTTTATGTTATCTATATGGGGCTTAATATAAGATATATCTACAGGGATAACTACACTAAAATAATCATTAACTAGCTTAGTATGTCCTACGGGGTCAAAGTAGATACCGGGGCTACTTTGAATCGGTGTGACGTACTGCCCATTGGTTTGCGTTACTACTATGGTGCAGCTGAAAAGATAAAGTTAATATTATAATAATATTAAGAGGCGGGTTTGACTTCATCGAAATGATGTTTAACGTGTCTCCTGTTTATAAGTAGTGTTAGGGTGTTGTTAGGGTGAACCTTTACTATCTTAAATGGTCCTTTCCATACAGGAGACAGTGCTTTTCTTAGACGGAGATGATTTTTAATATAGACGAAGTCACCGACCTTGTATTTGACAGGTCGTGTCCGTTGATCATAATATTGTTTAGACCTTTCTTTCGACTTGTTTATGTTTTCAATCGCCTTGTCTCGAGATAGCTTAAGGCGATGATGAAGCATTTTTACGTACTCGGGATAAGTGAGGTCTGGGCGTAGTTCATAGACTGAGTCGGGTATGAATGGTTTATGCCCGAAAATAAGTTCGTAAGGGGTAAACTGTGTTGTTGTGTGGATAGTGCTATTATAGGCAAGCATGGCGGTGTAGACATATTTATGCCAGTCGGTTTGGTTTTCATTTACATAGGACTTGAGATACTCTTTTAGAGTAGAGTGACTACGTTCTAAAGCGCCTTGTGATTGTGGATGGTAGGGTGTTGACCAAATATTTTTTATTTTTAGGAATTCACAAACCTTTTTGAACAGGTCTGCTGTGAAATTGGTGCCTTGGTCGGAATTGATGTATTTGGGTATACCAAATACGGTGATAAAGTGGACTAGACACTCACATGTTTCCTCAGCTGTTGCATTGGATATTGGGTAGGCATGTGAGAATTTGGTCAGGTCGTCTTGAAGAGTGAGGATGAACTTAAGTTTAGCGGTGCCGGCTTCTGGTAGTGGACCCACTATATCAAGACTGATACGCTCAAAGGGGCGTGTCGATGTGGAAGTTATTTGCATAGGAGCCTTATTTATTTGACGAAACGCTTTGTTAGTTTGGCAAAGAGAGCATTCTTTAACAAATCTCTCGATATCTGAACGCATGTTTTTCCAATAATATTTTTCTTTTATCCTGTTATACATGCGTGTAGACCCTAGATGTCCAGCTATTGGGATATCATGGTTTTCCTTCATAATTTTGATTGTCTCGCTTAGGGTAGGATATACAATAGTGTTGTGATATATATTTATTCTTATACCAGTATTGTTGAAAAGGTATAGCAGTATATTGTAGATTTTCAGGAATGTTGGATTTTCGAATGAGTTTTTGAAGTCAGATATCGCTATTTCTTCGATATCGGCTGTAACTATAAGTTCATTCCTTAAGTTTTTCAGGGACTGAAAAATATCTTGATATGTGCATTGATCGAAGTAGTGTACCTTTGTGAAAAGGAAGTAGTATTTCCTTTCACCTGTGTCTAGGAGTTTAAAGGAGTGAAGGTTTCGCTCTTCGTCCAGAAGGTCTTGGATGTCACTGCTATTACTGAGAATAGTTTCTACATACGGATTGGATTCGTCAAGGTCAATTGATGTGGGGATTATTACAATTTTTGAGTTAGTCTTATGGATGTCTTCGTTAAATTGCTGAATGTTTACATTTGATTGGAATTTCTTATCACATATGGATTTCAGGCATTGACTATAGGTTTCGTTATCGTTAACGCATTGTAGAGGATCTATTTGAGTAGGATTACGACTTGGACTTGGTGTAGGGTTTTGATTGGAGTTAGGATCATGACCTTGTGATGGTGAAGGGTTCACGACGTGACGAGGGATTATGTTAGGAATCGGATCAGGATTCGTCACGGGAATGTCAGGGATAGTACTTGGCCCTGGGGTTGGATCTTTGTAAGGATCTGGGTTAAGATCTGCAGTTAAATCGAATCCGCTTAAGGGGTCACTTTCATCTTCGAGATCACAAGCGAGAGGGTTTAGGTCAGGGAAAAGATCTTCATTGATAGTAATTCCTTCGGGATTTTGGGTTATACCTTGAGACTCATCCTCAGGCGTAATGGATATTGGGTTGACAGGATATCTAGAGAGTGCGTCGGCAGCACAGTTTAATTTGCCCTTGCGATAGACTATTTCGTAGTCGTATTCTTCGAGATCACAACGCCAACGTTGGAGTTTTGAGCTTGGATCTGTATGATTCATGAGGTACTTGAGTGGCCTATGATCGGTTACAATTTGAAACTTTTTACCAAAAAGATATGGTCTGAACGTTTTGCACCCGAAGACAATAGCTAACAGTTCTTTTTCTGTCGTACTATAATTACATTGAGACTTGTTTAGTGTAGTTGATGCATAGGCAATAGGATGCTCATTTTTTTGAGAACCTTGAGAGAGAATTGCAGAGATAGCGTAGTTAGATGCATCACATGTGAGAATGAAAGGTTGTGTATAATCCGGGTATGCCAAGACCGGGGCAGAGATTAGTTTCTGCTTTAATGTTTCAAATGCGAGCTGCTGCTCATTGTCCCAGATATACGGCGCATCTTTCTTTAGAAGATTTGATAAGGGTTTGGATATCTTTGAGCAATCTGGGATAAAACGGCGATAGTAGTTTACAAGACCTAGAAAAGCCCTAATGGCTTTGGTAGAAGTTGGGACTGGGAAGTCATGGACAGCCTTGACCTTGTCAGGGTTCGGTTTTACTCCTTCATTACTGATTTTATGTCCCAAGTATGAGACTTCCTTACAAAAGAACTCGCACTTGTCGGGTTGAAGTTTGAGGTTATAACCTCGAAGTCTATCGAACACATCATTGAGGTCTTTAATGTGCCTTTTAAGATCATAGGAATAGATAACAATGTCGTCAAGATAGACAAAGCATTTAATGCCGGTTAGGCCAGAGAGACAGGTGTTCATAAGTCTTTGAAAGGTAGCCGGGGCGTTCTTGAGTCCAAATGGCATACGATTGAATTGGAAATGGCCTTGAGGCACAGAGAAGGCTGTTTTCTCAGCATCTTCTTTAGAAACTAAAACCTGATAGAAGCCAGAGGCTAAATCTAACGTAGAGAAATACTTGCTTTTCCCTAACTGGTCGAGGATTTCTGATATTTGAGGAATGGGGTATGTTTCCCCGATAGTGACATCATTTAATTTGCGGTAGTCTATCACTACACGCCATTTACGCTCACCGGATGCGTCTAGTTTTTTGGGAACCACCCAGATTGGCGATGACCAGGGAGACACAGATGGAACAATGATCTTTTGTTCAAGCATTTTGTTAATTTGTTTTTCCACTTCTGGTTTGTGGCATTCTGGGAATCGGTAGGTTTTCGTATGAATAGAAGTATCACTTGAGGTTCTTATCTTGTGTTGGATTTTAGAAGTATAAGTCAGTGGTTCACCTGGTAAGTGAAATATGTCTGCATATTTAGAGCAGAGTTCGATAAGGGCATCTGCTTCTTCCTTGTTCAGGTTAGATGTCCTTAGTTGGCGCAAGACTTCATTTGTCCTATCAGTAGCATTTGCGCAGCAATAGGGTTCTTTACTCAAGGGAATAGCAGTAGAACTAAGAGGTTCCAGTTGGAGCCTTAGGTCCGAACTAACAGAGATAGGTTTATCGGATGTGTTTACTAGTGTTATATTTACTCGGTTATTAGGTTTTACCTTGGTAATACAATTTGCCACTAGAAGTTCTTCAGAGATATGTTGGTCAGTTATTATACCTTCTTTAAGCTCAGGATTGGTAACTGTACATTCTATTACTGTTTCAGTTCGAGGAGGGATGGTATAGACTGGCTCACTGTGTTTCATTTTGATTACAACATTGCGGATTTGCAAGCTATTGCGATTATAGTCAATTTTGCAGTCTAGGTCATTCAGGAGGTCGCTCCCTATAATACCGTCATAAAAAAGGTTGATTTCTTTTACAACATGGAATTTGTACGAGATATCGGGCTCGGAATTTGGAAATAGGTTAAGTCTAAATTGACCTTGAGTGGAGACAGTACTACCATCTGTACTAATGCCCTTTAGTTGAATTTTTTCCTTTCCTAGTTTGGGCATATGTTTAATGGATTCTTCTTTCAGAAGGCTCACGCATGAACCAGTGTCAACTAATAGACTCAGGGGTCTGTCAGAGACGTTGGTTTTCAACTGTACGTGGGGTAAGTATCTTTTGTTAGAATTAGAGGATATCTCATAGATTTTGATGTCTATTGCATTTGAGGGATTTATAGGTTTAGAAGTCTCACGTTTAGTCTGGGTCTTTGATTTGGTAGACATACTTTCTTTTTGGGACTGGTTACCCTGTTGGTAAGTATGTGTGGATTCAGAGGACAGACTATCAGTTTGGGGCTGGCTACCCTGTTGGCAAGTCTGTATGTTAACAGAGGAAAGACCGTCGGTTTGGGGCTGGTTACCCTGTCGGTTGGCCTTATTGGATTTAGAAGGAAGACCGTCAGTTTGGGGCTGGTTACCCTGTCGGTTGGCCTTGTTGGATTTAGAAGGAAGACCGTCAGTTTGGGGCTGGTTACCCTGTCGGTTGGTCTTATTGGATTCAGAGGAAGGGCCGTCGGTTTGGGGCTGGATACCCTGTTGGTTGGCCTTTTTGGATTTACTGACGCCGGCTTGTGCTAATGGATGCCTCGGGCGGCGTCTGATCGAGACATTTGGTAGTTTAAATTACTCTGAGAGGGCTCATCATCACAGGATTCGACTTGGTATGGGGTTTCGTTATCAATTTCCTCAACATGATGCATGGACCTAGGTTTTGAGAAGTTAGGACGATTGTTTTGCCTCGGTGCAAAGTTTTGTTGTCTCTGTCTGTTATTGTATTCGCGTTTTCGACAATTCTCAATAGTATGTCCAAAGATTTTACAGTACCTACATGAAACTGTATTTCCACTGCTATTAGGATTCACGGGGTTAGTGATCGCGAGTTGTTGAGATGTGTGGATAGAGGGTTTGTATGTGTGGTCCCTAGGACGAGGGCGATCACTACCACTAGGAGTAGACCTATGGTAAGCATTTTGATTTAGCTTGTCTTCAGAGACAGCAAAGTTGATGGCTTCATTAAGAGTTTCTGGGTCTCTGCACCTTACAATAGTAGACAGTTTAGAATGGAGGCCCATTACAAATGTATGCAGGGCTAGGTCCTGCATAGCGGCGACCCTGCCAGCCAATTCGCCTTTCTTTTTAGTAGGTATTGAAACATTGATTTCTGTTAAAAGTTTACTTAGACAAGACTCGACACGTAATGCGAATTGGTTGACGGGCTCATGGCTACCTTGTTTACATTCTTGCAATTCTGTTAAAAGATAAGTGTAGTGCTTCTTTTCTCCGAAATGATCTTTCAGAAATTCTTCTAATTGTGCCCAATTTTCAAAATCTTTTATAGAGCAAGCAGCTTCTGCTCTGCCTTCAAGTTGACTTAGAATGTATTTAAATAATATGCCCTGCTGTGAAGCAGAGGATAGGTTGATTGCATTTTTACAGTTATTCAGAAAAGAGTTAAGCTTATCTCGGCTGCCATCGAATTTGTTAATAAATTTTACTAAAATATTTAAATCTATTGGTTCAATGTTCATATTTGTAGTTTCGTCCTTTGGCATTTTACAATCTTAGAAGCTCAGTTAGATAGAATAAACAGAATGTAGACGGCGGAGTGACCCTTGATACGTCTTCACTTGAATACAGCGCTGCGGACTGGCTTATCGCGCAGGTGTTTAGTTAACGCGCACTGTTCGAGATAACGGTTCGGAGTAATGCACTGCTTAACACTGTGTTAGGCGGAGTTGAGAGTTATGAGTTCACTTAATTTCTTCTTTTTATAAGTTGAGATTGACTTACAAAATTGCAAGGAGTTTCGGTCCCATGGTAGAAGTAGAAGAAGGTGACTGACCACACCTTGGAGACAGGATTTGACGGAGATTTGAATGAGTCCTGGATTTAGAAGATCTTGAGATTGGATTATGGAATTAGCCGCACTTTTTATTTTGATTTATGCACTTTTTATTTTGATTTATGCACTTTTCACTTCACTTCACACACTGAGGCGATCCGAGGACCTGTTAGATCCCTTTACGCTAGCCACCAAATGTTAGACGAGGTTTCACGGAGCTTGTTTTAAAAAAAACTTTATTGTTCAAAAACTAGATTTTAATTATAAAAATTCACAAATAAATCGATTTTTACAAAATGTGTGAGGAAGGACTGAATTGCGCGGCGGTCGGGGCAGGACTGGCTAGGAAAGAAGGTTTCGTCATACAGGCTTATGGAAAATGATGATTAGGCAAATGGAAGATGCATCTATGCGAATATATATACAAAGGAAAGATATAACAGACCGAGTCGTTACCGGTTGAGCCACCGACGCTACTAACTCAATATTTTGTGAATATTTAAAGCGTCTACCTGTTGCCGTTAACAATATCGAGCAAAAATGAATAAAAAAAATCACGTTTGTTGTATGGGAGCCCCCTTAAATGTTTGTTTTATTTTAATTTAAATATTTATTTTTAAATTGAATATATAACTAAATATTTTCTGAATATTTCAAGCATTTGTTGCCGTTAACAATATCGAGCAAAATGGGCAAAAATATTATAGCCCGCCCGGCTAGCTACCACAATCACATCTAAGTCTTGCCGTCAAATATCAGTGTTAACAACATGGATGTGTTCCGGCTTTAAGATAAGATAGCCAGTTCTTCTTTGCGTTGGGGAATTTTGGTAAGCCCGCTTCCATCTTCGGCATCATCGTCATTTTCCATCAGGTGAGAAGTTTTTTTTTTATTATTTACAATTGGTAAGCCCTTTGCATCATACAAAAAAACTAAGGTAAGTGATGATGATGCCGAAGATGGAAGCGGGCTTACCAAGATTCTCAAATGCAATGGATAACTGGCTATCTTATCTTCAAGCCGGAACACATCGATGTTGTTAGCGGCAAGACTTAGATAAGATGGTGGTAGCTGGCCAGGCGGGCTTAGAAAATGCCCTACCACCAACCACACCGAGTCTTACAAGTTGACCCCACCGGGAATCGAACCCGCGACCTCCTGTTGCGAAGCGAATGGACTAACCATTACACCACGGAGGCGGTTAAAATGCCAAGGGCTGACCAATTGTGAACGATAAAAAAAAACCAAAGAGTGGCAGTATTGTTATTTGTAGTGGTAATTTGTTATACATCATGTATAGCTGAAGAGATCAAGCGTTAAGGCCTTAAGATAGGTCAAATGACAATATTCAATTCAAATTATTGAAAGACTGTGTATAGCTATTACCATGGAAAAAATATATGATATACATAAAGTAATAAAAAATGTATTTAATTGAATACAAATTTAAAAATATGACTACTTTTGATGTAAAAAAATATACTATAGACCCTGTTCTTGGTATTAATTGCAAAATTTCTTGAAAGCAAATAGTTAATATTGATTGAAACCAACACACAAAAAACGGTTACTTTAAGACCTTTCTTTTTAATTGAACACATTTTTTTAAAACTTATTTGAAAGCGATAAAAAGTAATAAAAACATGTGAAAATTGAGAATTGGGCGTTCAGTTTCAACGTAACAGCCGCGTTGAAGCCCGCATTGATTTGAACTTAAAATTAATAGGCTTACGTTCGATATTATTAAAACACCTGCTCGGATTGAGTGATCTTAGCTCCTTAAATTTTTATAATTATATTAGCACAAGTATATCCGATCCATCTTGACAATATAGATTCACCTATTCGGCACGTACGTATAGTTACAAACGTGAGAAAAGACGGCAAATTTTATTTGTATACAATTTCTACAATTTCATTAGGATAATAATTGGTTGGGGCAGTAAAGATATCGAGTGGCGACCTCACACCGGAAAACGTAGCTTAGGCAGGCCTTCCACGCGGTGGACCGACGACGTGACGTGAAGATCGCGGGAAGCCGATGGATGCGGACAGCGTGGGACCGGTCGTCGTGGAAATCCTTGGGGGAGGCCTTTGTCCAGCAGTGGACGTTTTCGGCTGATATGATGATCATGGTGAATAATTTGTTCTCCGAAGTGTGTGTTAGCTCAGTAACGTAGGTCACAATCACAGGATGGAATAAGGGAACACAATAAAACAATTCTAAGTGTTCAATAATAAATGAGTAATAATTACACGAATTAAAAAAAAAACCTGATTGCATAAAAACTGAACCCCTCTTTTAAGGCTTGGTGGGTAAAAAAGTATGCTATGTCTCTCATGGGATCAAGGCGAATCTAACGACACCCCGCACTCCAATATCCATCAAGCTGTTTAAGCTACACATACGTTCATACATACGCTTGAAATACATAAATCTCCTTCTAGCGCAGTCGGGTAATAACCAGTTTACCAGCGGCTGGGGCAAATGGAAGCGCCCAGGTACCTACCTATATTTACGTACATAGCTGTGTATTTTATTAATTACATGAGACATTCAATCAATACTTAGTGACTTGGAACTTAGGCTTGAGGATCATATTGTTTTAGAATTATGCCAGTGGCTAGGGCCGTTAGCTCCTGTCCGGGAGGTCGTTGTTCGAGTCCTGTCACGTACCAATGTGTTTTGGAGTTTAAACAACATATGTACGTTTATCCGACGCTCTTACGTTGAAGGCAAACATCGTGAGGAAACCTGCACACGCCAGCGAAGAAACTTTAGGGTTGTGTATGTAGTCGACCAACCCGCACTGGGCCCGCGTGGACGACCAACGCACGATCGCCCTAATTCAGGCTCGAGCCCCTCGGTAGAGACGTAAACGAGCTGATATGATAAGAATTTAGATAGATCGAGAAATACCTATCTGATAAGGTTTACTCTCTGATGAGAAGCTCAGTGAACTCAATCTTCACGACCCATTAAGTGCAGTGTCTTAAGACCAAGGTTTTTGAACAGTGTGTGTTGCCAGTGATGACGTTGTAAGATCCATTACTCCGAACGTTCAATCCGTAAGCTAGGTACCCCCGTCTCCTGGCAAGCCACAGCCAAATACTTAGGAGTTACCCTCGACCCCCAGTCTATATATACGTACATAGCTGTCTAACTTATTAATCACATGAGACATCCAATCAATACTTAGTGACTTGGAACTTAGGATTATAATAATAACTAGATTTTGCCCGCGGCTTCGTCCGCGTGGACATCGTTTTTATGACTGCCTTTTAGGGTGAGTGGTGCACGAGCCGCTTGCGGACATGAGTTTTCCTCAGATCCCTCAGGAACGATACCGGGCTATTCTGATTAGAAGTCTATGTCACTTCCCACCACAGAGCAGAACCAATAGTTCTGCTCTGTGCTTCCCACCCCCTCAAACAATTCTATACAAAAAAAACACTTCAGTCCGTAGCTCCGTTGCGACGCTGACGTGCGCGAGCGCGGAAATGAGTTTTCCCCAGATCCCTCGAGAATGCCAGGATATGCTAATTAGTAAATTATGTCATTTCCCACCCTCTCAGCCATCTCTGTGCAAAAAATCACAGCAATCCATTGTTCCGTTGCAATGTTAAATAAATAATAAATAAATATTCTGGGACAAATCACACATGGTCATTTGGCCCCAAAGTAGGATTCGCTGTGTTATGGGTTACCAGAGACTGATATACATACTTATATACGTTTAAATACATACATATGTAGATATAATTTAACACCCAGACACAGAGCAAACAAATCTGCTCATCACAAAAATGCTGCCCTGGGTGGGGATCGAACCACTCGGATCAGTAGTCAAGGGCACTAACCACTGAGCCACAGAGTCAGTCAACCTAAAGAAACTAACCAAAAAAAAACATTATATTTTCAGTTCCCTCAAGAACTGCATCGGACTATTCTATTTTCACGGGATAAAAAGTAGCCTTCCCAGGGACACATGCTACCTGAATGCCAAATTTCATCACGATTGGTAAAGATGTTGAAGCGTGAAAAGGTAACAATCAAACAACCACATTTTCACATTTATAATATTAAGTAAGGATTAATATGGCTTCAAGGCGTTATAAACATGTCGCGGCCCTATTGTTTGGTGTTATAAATAGCCAATCTCCAAAATATCTATTTAATAAGCTCATCTGGTCGCACACCACTTACAAATACAGTACACGGGCACAGACAGACCGCTGTGCCGCGCGTGCATGGCGGCCGAGGAGACAGCCGCTCACATCCTCCTGGACTGCAGAGAGATGGTGGCGTACAGGGCCAAGCATCTCGGAGACCTAAGGACACTTCCGGAAGTCGTCGGCAATCTGCGGGGGCTACTGGGCTTCCTGGAGGAGCTGGGATGGCAGTTATGCCGGCTAACCACGCAAAATGGGAGCATCAGACGCCTGGTTGCGGAAATCAGTCCGTTCTTACAATTACAAATGAGCACACGGGCAACTTCATATATACTAATTTGTACCGCGAGATAAAACGACGAAGTTCAGGGGCAGTTTCAAATACGCTGCCAGTAAAATCTGGAATACCTTACCGCCACCCATCAGTAAGTGTGTCTCGGTCTTCAGCTTCAAACGTCAAATAACATATTTTTGCATAGAAGAACAGAAGGCCGGGCGCACTACCACACCCTGGACATTTTATTTATAACGGACCAGAAATTACAGTTCAAAAAAGGAATGACGGAACAAATAAAATGGCGGCGCACCAAACTGTAAATGTGTATCAATCTGGGTGACGAGGGGGTGAGGTCGCAATCTAAAGAGCGGCAGGGAGTGTCCATACTGTATGTTAGTACTAAAATATACTTTGCCGTTGGTGAATGTAAGATCGATAAGAAGAATATTGTAAATTATAATAATGGTACACAATATCTTTTTTAGTTTTTTTTTTAACCTAAGTATAAAAATAATTTCATCATATCAGCAGAAGTACGTCCACTGCTGGACATAGGCCTCCCCCAAGGATTTCCACGATGACCGGTTCTGTTCTTCAAGTGGCGGCGACTGGAAAATGAAAAATAATTTATCTCTTACTAAATTGCTGTCGTTTTTTTATGTATATTTAAATTTTAATTTAGTTTAAATTTTTAATTACGAAGTCTCTACTTCGTCTAAGTCCAACCCCTAGGTAGTAGCTGAAAAGGTAGTAGCTGAAAATCAGCGCTGGTATCTCTTTGATGACAGCATATGCTGAGCTGCTAACTTTCCAGTGATAGGTTCAAACTACGAGTATGTATTCTAAAACTATGATTATTTCACCAATGGGTACTTATCACTGAATAAAAAAAGCTATTCTTTTTCTATATTGTTTAAGAATTAGGTCGGTGGCGTAACGGCAAGCGCCGCTACCTCCTGTCCGGGAGGTCGTGGTTCGAATCCTGCCAAGTACCAATGGGTTTTCGAATTCAGATTTCATATGTACATGCAAAAAACATAATAAACATCCGACGCTCTTACGGTGAAGGCAAACATCGCGAAAATACCTGCACACGCCTGCGAAGAAACTCGAAGGTTTTGTAATATTAGGTCTTTATCTATGAAATTGCCAATTGTATAATAAAAAAGTTCAAAGATGAAAATTCATATTAAGAACCATATCAGCTCATATACGTCCCACCGAGGGGCTCGAGCCTGAATTTGGGTGATCGTGCCTGAATTTGGGTGATCGTGCCTTAGTCGTCCACGCGGGCCCAGTGCGGGTTGGTCGACTTCATACACCACCTGCGAGTTTCTCCGCAGGCGTGTGTAGGTTTCCTCACGATGTTTTTCCTTCACCTTAAGAGCGTCGGATAAACGAACATATGAAATCTAAATTCGAAATCACATTGGTACGTGGTAGGATTCGAACCATGACCTCCCGGACAGGAGGCGGCGGCCCTAGCCGTTACGCCACCGACGCTCTAATATTTAGAACAATAATTATTAAAACTAAATTTATTGTCAAAATAGCATTAGACTATTAGAAATTAAATGGTGGTAAACATAAGCCTATTGTTTATATATTTTGAGAGTACGGTGGCTTTAACCCGATGAAGTAGGGTTATTTTATCTGAAAAAATCGCCTTTATTGAGGCAAAAAATACTCATTTTTAATTTTAAAGGTCTAGAGTTATCGCAGCAGTTTTTTTGTTACTAATGTCATATTGGGAAATACCTCGCAAAAAAACTCGTAAATTTCAGGAAAATTCAAGAAAATTAACTAGTTATAATTAATCGTTCGCTAATTGTAGTATTAGTAGGAGAACCAAAGTAACCGACATACTCGTAGCTCTCAGAATTGCTTAACATAATTGGCAGTGGGCGGGACACATAGCTTGTAGAACGGATGGCCGTTGGGGCAGTAAAGTTCTCGAGTAGCGACCGCGCACCGGAAAACGTAGCATAGGCAGGCCTCCCACTCGGTGGAACGATGACCCGGTGAAGGTCGCGGGAAGCCACTCGGTGAGGGCAGCGCAGAACCGGTCGTTGTGGAAATCCTTGGGGAAGGCCTTTGTCCAGCAGTGGACGTCCTTCGGCTGATATGATGATGATGAATTGTTCGCTGCCCTTTCGCCTAGCAAACAAATCGCTTGCCAACTGCCAATAGTGACATCATAGCCTTAACTCTTAAAATAGACATTCAAGACCTAATATACAACATTGTATTGTATAGTACGTTCGAGGAATCAGCTGCGGTACACCCGAATGGAGTTCTGGAAATGTGTTGAAGGATTAAATAAGCAAACGAACTTTACCTGATAGCGCAACTGGTGCCATCTTCGTCGTCCTCTCTCTTTCTCCGTCTCCTTCGCACAAACAGGTACACTGCAAGTGCGAAGAGAGCAGCTGCAGCGCCGCAGCTCAACACTACCACGAGAACTATGTCCCGTTTTCTCATTGTGATCTGAAAAGAGACAGAATATCGATAAATACTTAGTCATTTTTGACATCATCGTATCAGCCGAAGGACGTCCACTGCTGGACATAGGTCTTACCCAAAGACTTCCACGACAACCAGTACTGTGCTGCCCGCATCCAGCGGTTTCCCGCGAGCTTCACTAAGGAAATCGGTCCACCGAGTGGGAAGCCTGCCTACGCTACTTTTTCCGTATAATTTTTGACATATCGATTTAATTTTCCATTTTGGGTCATAATTTTACATTTCGATACAAAATACCTACCTACTATAACAAGGTTTAATAGTGGGAGAGAAAATAGTATATATCGTTTATGTCTCATTTCTCATTTCTCTTACTGTGGCATACGGACAGATGGACGGACGGAGGGATAGTAAGAAATTATTTAAGGCTTCTTTATTTTGCTATTTTGGTTCCGGAACCCTAAAAACATGTTCTCTAAAACTGTCCGTTTGTCCATCCGTCCTTTTATCATAGCTTGTCGATGGATACTGAGCACCATCTGACTGGATTGTTAACAAAAATATAAAAATCACTAAAACTTCATTTAATTTTAATTTATTTTGTCACCATCATCATCATCAGATCAGCCGAAAAACGTACACGGCCTCCCCCAAGGATTTCCACGACGACCGGTCCCGCGCTGCCCGTATCCAGTGGCTTCCCGCGATCTTCACCAAGTCGTCGGTCCACTGCGTGGGAGGCCTTCCTACGCTACGTATTCCGGTGCGCAGTCGCTATTTGAGAACTTTACTGCCCCAACGGCTATCGGTTCTACGAGCTATGTGCCCTGCCCACTTATTTATTTTGTAAAGCTAAGATATAAGATCATTCATATTGTATGTACATATAACACTTTAAACTGTTTCATATGTTGTTGTTCATAATGACAAAATTGAAAGCGGGACTTTGAAATTGAAAGCTTTGCTCGTCGTGGAATCCGGTGATTGATAAGTGTCAACAAGTAAACTGCGAACAAACAACCGTGCGGCCTGTGGACTGTGTCAGTGTAGTGTGTCGTGACCCTAACTTATTAAGTGAAATGTGTGGTAACCCTAAACCTTCATAAAATTAAGTGAGGGTAGATGGAGGTGTTCCTGCGATGCGCCGGCGGCGATGACACAGCGGCTTCAGTCTGCTCGCAACTAGGGCTATCGAAGCATAGTCGAAACGTTGAGGTTAAAACAACATCAATACCTGCTTATGTTATAAAAATCACGTCAAGTCTGTCTCAGTTTCAATTTTGTATACACATATTATATTGTATATTGCACCTATGTATATACTAGTCACGGTGAAGGAAAACATCGTGAGGAAACCTGCACACGCCTGCGAAGAAATTCGAAGGTTGTGTGTGAAGTCGACCAACCCGCACTGGGCCCGCGTGGTCGACTAAGGCCTAATCGCCCTGATTCAGGGTAGGCTCGAGCCCCTCGGTGGGGACGTATATGAGCTGTAATGATGATATACTAGTATCTCGTATACGCAAATCCACTAAGAACCTAACGAGCGTAAATCTGAATAATCGATTGTGCATTTATGTTTTCCCGTATGGAATGAAACCAATAATATAATAGGTGCATTGAATGCAGTACTGCACTCAGCAATGTTGTGTGCACAATAATTCAACTGCATTCTATCTCAAGCTATGTGAGCTTTGCACAATACAGGATAGTTGTTTAAGATGGGGCTATAAGGACAGGTACCTTAAACATTGCAGCTTCAGGATAGCGTTCATAGAAGACTATACCTATACTTTAAGACATATTATTTAGATTTATCATATCAGCTGTTATCCCTGCAGTCGTCGCCCCCCCAAAAGTCACTTGGGTGGTCGCGTAGATAACATAATATGTATGCCGAATTGTTTTCAAATTTTTTTTATAACATTCATTTATGTTATAATTATTTTATTGGAAAATGGAAAGTTGCCTTATCTGAAATTAAATTATGATGAGAAACTGAACAGAAGAATTAACATTTTTGTCAAAATAAACCAAAACACAAACTTTTTATAAATCGTCTTTAAAAATTTATTTTGGATTATATGAGACCTTAACGCGCGTTAACGGTTATTGCGAAATTTCTAAAAGGAAACTACATACATATTTGGAATCAACAGAGCGGGGGTGGGGATTATCATACTTAAAGTACACGTAGTCCTGTGTAACACACGTGAACTGTTTACAAATGATTTCATTTTTAATTTCCATGGATTATCTTTAATCCGCGCGACCACTGCAGGGTTAAACGTGATCACCGTGGTGTCGATCGGGACTTAGATGACCAACCGGGATGATCGATTTCTTTACAGGCGCGTGCAGGTTTCCTCACAATGTTTTCCTTTGGTACTTGGCAGAATTCGAACTACGACCTCACGGACAGCAGGTAGCGGCCCTAACCGTTACGCTACCGACGCTCTTACAGGCTGTAAAAGAGTTTTATTAAATTTAAGTATATTATCATATCGATACAAGTTTTTCATATACCGATGGGGCTAGTAAAACTAATAATTTCTCCAAGGAATTCTGATTTAAAAAATGGAGCCCATTTTACCCGACTGCGCCAGAAGACGGGTTATGTTTTTTGAGTGTATGTATGTATGTAAAAATTTTTGGCATGCTCTATAGCCTAAACGGCTCAGTGGATTTTGGATTGCGAGGTGTTGGTCGTCTTGATCCCGTGAGTGACATCATCATATCAGCCGAAGGAAGTCCACTGCTGAACATAGGCCTCCCCCAAGGATCTCCACGACGACCGGTTCTGCGCTGCCCGCATCCAGCGGCTTCCCGCGACCTTTACCAGGTCATCGGTCCACCGAGCGGGAGGCCTGCCTACACTACGCTTTCCGGTGCGTGGTCGCCACTCGAGAACTTTACTGCCCCAATACGATACAGTAATTTTACCCGACTGGCAAAAAACATAGGTTAAGTTTTTTATGCAGTCGGGTTTTTAATTTCTTATTAATTTGTTTCATCATCATCACAGCCGAAAGATGTCTACTGCTGGACAAAGGCCTCCCGCAAAGATTTCCACGAGGACCAGTCCTGCGTTTCCCGCATCCTACGGCTTCCCACGACTTTCATCAGGTCGTCGGTCCTCCGCGTAGGAGGGCTGCCTATTTTTTACTATTTAATTGTACGTTATTTATATTTTTATTTAATTGTACGTTACAAAAAATAATAATTTTTAAAATTATCAGCCCCAAGATGGGTTTTAATACCGTTTACCAGTCTCAATCATGCATTACCATTAAAACTATTAAAATTAAAGTTGCTAAAATTAACCTAAAATACGTAGTCATATTATTGGCGCCTTAAGTTTTGACATGGGGGCTCATGCATCTATTTCAAGAATGCACTGCGAAACATGAGATAAGAGAAACCGTCGCGCTGGAAACTTTTCTCTCAATTTCAACATTTAAATTCGAGCCATGTGAGTTGTCAACCCGTCTTGCTGGAACCATGTGTCTCCCAAATTGGTTTTCTCCCTCACTTAATTCTTCCAAATCTGGTTTAAAAATGTTTTCCTACATCATAACTTACGTTCAGCATTTGCTGTTCTTCATCAGTGCATCGCCGTTGATGATCCCATCTTGCTTATGTAATTTTAAAAATTGTGTAACAAATGGCATACCATACTGACTTTAATAAAATAAACCGCACTTATATATAAATCTAATACTTTTTTTCTATGGCCTTTCAAAACCGATTTTTTTTTTATTCACCATTGGTAAACCCTTGACAACATCTCACCTGGTGGTAAGTGACGATGTTGCCGAAGATGGAAGCGGGCTTACCAAGATTCCCCAATGCAATGGGGAACTGGCTATCTTATCTTCATGCCGGAACACACCAATGATATCAACATTGATATTTGGCGGCAAGGCTTAGATAAGATGGTGGTAGCTAGCCAGGCGGGCTTAGAAAATGCCCTACCACCAACCAAACCGAGTCATATCATTTGCCCCACCCGGTATATGACATACAATTTTTAATTAAAGATGCTCTTTTAAATACTTGCTCGATAGTTTAAACTGCGTTACCCTATTGTAAGGCACCTTAGTCAAAAAATGGAAACCACAGTTTTAAAGACCATGTATTCAAACTATTTTACGTTATTAATAGGCCATGTTCAGAAGCAAAAGTCTCACAAGTTCTAAGAAGCTTATTGAGAGCCTCCTGAGCAGCCGGTCCAACAGCACCACGTCATTCGCGTAGCTAAAGCTATTTTTACAAATCCCATCAAAGTAGCATCCGACATATATGCTGCTGAGATGAGCGACAAGGTCGTATTTGTAGATTTGAAGAAAAATGGTGAAGTTAATCCTCCCTGCCTCACCCCGCACTCCAACCTGTACTTATCACATAGTGTCTCTCTCCATTGCACCTGATTAACCTGATTGTTGTATCAATGCTAAAAACTAGTGTCTAATCAGTGGGCACCCCTGTACTCCTCAACTTAATCCACAGGTTATCAAAGGATACGAGATCAAATGTCTGAGATAAGTCCAGCAAAACTGCTTATAAGTAAAGGTGTGAATCTTTTGATATAGTACTGGACCGGAAACTTGAGGCCCAGAATCATAGTATTTATAAAGGTCGATTTAAGACTCTAGCAAACCGTCCAGCCCCTTCGCAAAGACTATCGCTAGTGAGATGGGGCGGTAATACCTTTATCTGTAATATACCCTGTTTTGTTTTTCACTATTGCCACAACAACATTACAGTCCTCATGAGATCAGGCAGTAAATAATAATGGCTCAGGCACAGTCAGTAGAATCTGGGTAGGTGGACCCCAGTGTGTGTTTTAGATGCTCGATGCTGAGATAATCGTAAACAGGTGATAAATATTAATATAAAAACTGGCAAATGCGAGTCAAACTTGTGCACTAAGGGTTTCATACCAAAAACGAATTTTCCTAAACAGCGCCATCTATAGATATAGATAAAAGGGAACTAATTGCTGTTGTCGTATTACCACGTAAATTAACTATGCAGAAGATACTACTAAATCCCACTAGGTGTCGCTAGTTTCTATACAATCGGACTTTGGAAATTTAATTTTTCCTGCAAAAAACGGAAAGTTTGTTTATTTGTTTGGTTTAGATAACTTCCTGAATAGCATGGTTAGTTGTGCCACTCATTATGAAACAAATGTAGGCTCTTAAAACAAAAGTCCAGGCAGTAGTTTTATTACAACGCTTCATCATCATATCATCTCATATACGTCCCCACAGAGGGGTTCGATCCTACCCTGAATTAAGGTGATCGGGCCTTAATTGACCATGCGCGCCCAGTGCGGGTTGGTCGACTTTACACAATCTTCGAGTTTTTTTGCAGACGTGTGCAGGTTTCCTCACGATGTTTTCCTTCGCCGTTAGAGCGTCGGATAAACGTCCATATGAAATCGAAATTCGAAAAGACATTGGTACGGGGCAGGATTTGAACCACGACCTCCCGGACAGGAGGTAGCGGCCCTTGCCGTTGCGCCACCGACGCTCCAGCTTAGATTAAAAGAAAATAATTGTAATGCTTCCCGCGACAAAGTTAGCAACTTGATCAAAATTTTAGTTTAAAACTGTAATTACAAGTTTTAAGACCTAAGTTTTATAAACTTACTAGCTGATTCCCGCGGCTTCACCCGCGTGGACCACATTTCTATGACTTTTCGAGGGTGCGCAGTGCGCGAGCCGCAAGCGGCTCGCGAGCGTGGAAAAAGTTGCCTATGTCTTAACCCAGGTCCTAATCTGTCTACCTACCAAATTTCAGCCAAATCCGTTCAGTAGTTTTTGCGGGAAAGCGTAACAGACAGACAGAGTTACTTTCACATTTATAATATTAGTAGGGATTAGTAGGGATAGGGATTATAAATTTATGTTGTTGAATGCTACGTAACAGTAATTTAAAATTTTGGCCTTAAGTTGTTTAATATTTTAAAAATATAAGCATTTTATGGCTCTTGTTGCGGTGTTTTGTTTACAAACAGCTCTTTTTATTATTAACCGACTTCAAAAAGGAGGAGGTTTCTCAATTCGACCGTATAATATATTTTTTTATGTGTGTACGCGGATAACTTCGTTGTTTATAAACCGATTTTGATGATTTTTTTTTGTTGCAAAGGAAATATCCCAAGGGTAGTACCATGATAAGAAAACCAGGATCTGATGACGGAATCCTAGAAAAATCGAAGAGAACTTTAGTTTCCTGTTTGAAGTCGATTTTTTTGTTCTAAATTGTGTTCTACATAATAATAAATATGCAAATGAAATGGATTAAATAACGAAAAGGTCTTACAAAAATATTGACACTTATAAAATAACAATAAAAAAAGAAATTAGTCCAAAATCCCGCCCGAATCGTACCAGTCTCAATCACACCCGCAGCGTCACCGCGTTGATTTGCGATGGATATTTCGCAGGCATACTGTATGATTCGTCATTTTACATACGATCAGGCAAATTGTGTAATGGTGAGGGCCTTGCTTCAAGAGGCTCTTTGACCGTTAAATCAATCAAATCAGACCGAACCTTACATCACTCGCTTCGCGAGCTCATTTACAATCTGCCGTACGGCATTTTGATAATTTGCCTGGCTCGGCATTTTGAAATATGCGTACAGAATTTTACATTTTGCCTGACTGTTGATGTCGTGATGCAAAAGCGTGCGATTCGTGCCATGGCTGGGATTCCCGATGACGTATCTGCTCATGAGTATTTCAAGGCTTATAATATTTTAACCAGTGACTTATATATTACTGGCGTAAGGACCCGGCCAACGCGCGCGACTAATGGTCCCAGCGAATTGGTGCGAAAATCGAAAGTTTCGCACACTCGCGACTCAGTCGTCTGCGGGAAATTGTACAGTGCGGTGGAAAGATATACCCTATAAAAATGCCTTATTGTGTTGTTAGAGGCTGTAAAAATAATGAAAGAAAGGCTAAAAAGAAACATGGGATGTTGTATCATCGTTAAGTAACCTTACATTTTATTTTTTCTTGAAAACAAATTAAATAAACGAATTTTAAAGCGACAATTCTACCAAGGTTCTTTTAACGCGGCACTGACGTCAACTCTCGGCCACGCTAGTTCGTACGAGTTATGTTAGATGGCGCTACTTTTTGCTTGTATCAAGAAAATCTGAGTCAAATATGGAGACGGGCGGATCCTTCTATTCAAATCTGTGATTTTAACCCTACCCTGCATATTAATACAACAAGTAGCTGTGTTTACACATACAAATATCTCCCTTTTCCAAACGAGGGGAACGAATAAAAAAATTAACCTTAGAAGTAATAGATATAGCGGTCGTCTAGCAACTGTGCCGCACAAATTAAAAAAGAGCGAAAGATCGGTTTATGTGATGGGACCATCCGTATATAACCGGCTTCCCGATAGCATCAGGGATGCACCTTCCGTCCATTGCTTCAAGCGTAAATTAAAGGAGTGGCTTCTGGAGAGACAATTTTATGACATAAGAGAATTCTTAGAAACAAAACTCCAGCCTATGTAAAGTGTCAGCAATAGTACGAGTCATTATATATTTTTTTATTTTTATTATGTACAAGATAAATCTAAGTTATTTTTATTTTTTTGACATTGATTAATAAAATTAGTGCTATTACTAATAATCCTTATTAGATGTATACATATTATTAATAATATTATTAATACTATAAATTGATTTGTACTTCAATTGTATTTTAAGTACATTAACGTGCAACAGAACATGTTGTTAATAAAATTTTCATTTTCATTTTTTCATTTTATACGGACAAATTATTACAAATTGCCTTAATTGGCGTACAGCATATTACATTTTGCCTGACCGTTTTCATACGGATGAATTATACAATTTGCCTAACCGTATGTAAAATGTCTAATCATAAAATTTGCCTGCGACAGATATACGTTGAATCAGGTGCGACTCATGGCCCCTCTGACGTAAACGAGAGGCCAAGTCATTAATAAAAGCCCTGGCTTCCGATCCCCACGCACCAGAGGTCTTCAAAGCAAACGGGACAAAAAGTAATTGCCTTCTAAAGCGGCATAAGAAAATATGCATGTAAATTATTGCAGGCTAGGAAAAGTGAGTTTTATTTTAAATAAACCGGCCAAGTGCGAGTCATAACCGCACACAAAAGGTACCATCATACTAGATGGCGCTAGTACAAAGGGTTCCCTTCCATCTTAATAGATGATGCTAGTTTCTTATGTTTCAAAAAAAATTGTATGGAGACCCCCCTTATTTTTTTCACTTATTCTAATTTTGTGGATTTTTTTGTTATAGCGGCAACAAAAATACATCATCTGTGAAAATTTCAACTGCCTAGCAATCACGGATCATGAAATACAGCCTGATGTCAGACGG
Source organism: Coleophora flavipennella (assembly GCA_947284805.1). Lineage (NCBI taxonomy): Eukaryota > Metazoa > Arthropoda > Insecta > Lepidoptera > Coleophoridae > Coleophora > Coleophora flavipennella. Next base: position 7,271,134 of record OX369253.1, read on the forward strand.
ACAGGCAGACAGACAGACAGACGGACGGACAGCGAAGTCTTAGTAATAGGGTCCCGTTTTAACCCTTTGGTTACGGAACCCTAAAAAGAGCGAATCGACAAGCGCAACGAGGGTCCCGGACCACTTATGTAAACCACATCCTTATGTACAGCCTTAATCCTTATCCTTGTAATTAAAAAAACATTTTCGAAAAAACTAAAAGCTTTTAGTTTACAAGCTTATAAGTGAAAAGAGTTTTTATGCTCAAAAGCCGAATGCTCAAATGAATATAAATACAGGGTTCCGAATTCAAAAAAGGCTGTATTTTCTAGAGGTTCTATTGAAAATTAAAGACGATTCTGGGACCATGACTCCACCTCCAAATTTAATCATTAGATCGACTTCAAAATACCAAGAGGATCTTTTGTCACCGGGAATACGGCTTCGTTCCAACTTTTGTGAACATTTGAAATATAAAAAATTACATACATCCATACACACATTCATATACACATACGTACACACATACATAAGAACAAACATACATACATACATAAATACAAACATAACAAGTTAAATAAAAGCTTTAAAAAAAGTTCTACAAATCAATACACCATACAATCAATTCTCCAACTGCAAATGTATGTTTGTGATCGCAATTTTTCGATAATATTACAGATTTTCGTTACCTTTGACTTCAATTACGCCTAAACAGAAGAAAAACCAACGTTTAGAAAAAACCTTATTGTTGATGATTTTCCCTAAAGTCAAAAGCAATTAGAAACACGATTGAGCAGTTTTAAGCTCGATAAAAAAAACAAATATATGTCTACATCGTTACTTTCAACTCTAGTTATGACTAATATTTTGAAGTATAAATATGAAAAAATATGCAACAATATTTGTTAATATAATAGAAAATAAAAAATGTTATTATTTTTAATACTTTTATTGTAGTTTTTGATTGAAACTAAAAACTATTGAAAAAGTGTGGTTATTTTCTTGACCCTTTACACGTAAAGAAAAAGACAGAGACAACTGTTCCAATCAATACCTCGCTTTAATGTGATATTGCTACAAAATTATGAATTTCGGGCTTTTTCCTTAACATAATGAGACCTTTTGATGAGACCTATGAGAGATTTTGTTTAATACATAATTGGTAAGCCCTTGGCATCATCTCACGTGAAGCTAAGTGGTGTTAATGCCGAAGATGGAAGCGGGCTTACCAATATTTCTCAACGCAAAGGGAAGCTGGCTATTTTATCTTCAAGCTGGAACATATCAATGCTATAAACATTGGTGTTTGGCAGCAAGACTTAGATAAGATAGTGGTAGCTAGCCAGGTGGGCTTAGAAAATGCCCTTCCACCAACCAAATCGAGACCTACATAGTTAGACTCCGCCGGGAGTCGAACCCGTGACCTCTTGATTAAAGCTAATGGACTTAACTTAAAAACTTGCTTCTTGATAAATTTAAGGCCAGGTATTGATTGGAACAGTTGTCTGTCTTTTTCTTTACGTGCAAAGAGTAAAGAAAATAACCACACTTTCTCAATGGTTTTTCTTTTCAATCAAAATCTACAATGAAAGTATAAAAAATAATAACATTACTCACTTTGTATTATCATAACAAATATTTATTTATTTATTGTTTATTGTACACAGTAAATGAGAAATACATAAGTAAAAAAACATAGGATTTACATTTATAGGATAGGATTTATATTGCTGTATATTTTTTTAAATTTATGCTTCAAAATATAAGTCATAACTAGAGTTGAAAGTATCTTTGTACACCTATCTCTGGTATTTATTTCTATCGAGCCAAAACTGCTCAATTGTGTTTCTAATAGCTTTTGACTTTAAAGAACATCATCAACAATAAGAGTATTTTTTTCAACCTTGTGTTTTCTATCGTTTAGGAGTAATTGACGTCAAAAATAACAAAAATCTGTAATATTACCTCCCTAATGATATTTCGTCAACTAGAAGTATCTACCCTATAGGATTCGATTTATTATCGAATGTTCAAAAAAATGTTTTTGACGCTTCATTTATTATAATGACAACTTTCATAAAGTAAGACAAAGAAAAATAGTATATTATGCAACTAGTGAATAAAGGACGGATTTAAAGCGAGGGCCATAGATGAACCACGAGCAAGTGAAGGGTTCTAATGACTGAATCACGAGCGTAGTGAGTGATTCAAGTATTAGAACCCTGAGCGACGCGAGTGATTCATGGCCCTCGATATAAATTCGTTTTATTCAAGAGTTGTATACTATACTTTATACCATGACTCCGAGAAAAAGAAACATTTGAGCAAAAATAGATATCTAATTAAGAAAAAAGGAATGTTAAATGGATTAAAATGTTCATTAAAATTGCAACAATTACTAAAATAAAAACTAATTTTCTTTGTGTTCGTACAACTTATAGTAAGTATTTAAAATAGCGCCAATTTACTAATGAAATGACAGCAAAACAGTTTTTATTCTAATGCTAAACTCCTTTTCTAAAATATCGAACAATCAAACCTCGAGGAGTTATTTGTACAAAGAGTTTGTATGACAAATATTCTTTGGATTAGGAGTTTGTATCAAGTATTTTTTGCGCAAGGAGGTTGTATAGCCGAGATGGAGGTCGAATATTATATTGGTGTGTTCTAAATTCAAACACCGAAATAGTGATTAAAAGAGCTTTTTATTCACTGTTTTCAGTGAATAAAATAAGCTTTTTAGAGGAGCAATGGTATAAATTGGATTTTTTAAATAAAAATCGATCAGCTATATGGCCAATTTTGTGCATTTTTAACCGACGAAAAAATGGAGGAGGTTCTCAAGTCATTACCATTATATAATCAGCCGACGACATCATATGCGCGGGCGGCAAGCAATTAAAGCGCATTGTTGAAGCGCATTGTTGTCACAACAATGCGCCTGCCGTCCGCTCCTCTCCCGACCCCCTCTGTCACCATACCCTCGCGCCCCTGTACCGCGCGGGCGTGGACTCGTTTAAGCGGTCTACCTTCTTTTTTTTATAGGTCCAAGGAACTGTAAACAATTTACAGTACGAAATTACGCATTCTTTTAAAACAAAAATTTCAGCGTCTACATAAAAATTATAGAATCGACCACTCCCGTAATTTTCCTCTTCATTCGAATTTTAAAATGTTCTGTGGCGCGAAACAGGCGGTACTTCCGGCGGGCGGAACCGGAAGTGCTGTAATTGCCACTTTTAACTTAGACGTTGGCTGTGGCTTGGCAGTTACACTTTGTAACTTATATGAAATACAAACAATTTTAATTTAAAGTTTTATGTTTATTGGGATACCAACATTGATAATACATAGAAATACTAGCTGTTTCCCGTGGCTTCGCCCGCTCAGATCCTAACAGGAGTATGGCAACTAACACTATGACATATGATATATATATATATATATATATATATATATATATATATATATATATATATATATATATATAAAAGTAAGTACATAAAAGTAATAATAGCAAATGATAGGATTGACTGACTCGGTCAGGCCTCCGTCACTCCATGTACTTGCGCGCTATAATAACCTACCGCCCGCCCGAGCGTTCTCGGGCCGTTTGCGGACCCAATTCAGTGCGGTTTTCACAAACGAAGCGCACGCACGTATTTCAATTTAAATCGTTTCGTTCGTTCGTACGCGTACCTACGATGCCATCTGGTGCCTTATGTGCTGTAGCATTCAACAATGTGCAAAGCAAATATGTGCAAAGCATTCAACAAAACATCGTCTCTTTATGGAAAGTTAAAAGTACCAACAGATGCGTTTTATAATTATGTAAGAGAACTTGAGACTATTTTTATTAATAATTTTGAAAAAAATATAAAACAAAGGCCGGGTAGTACTCTATATGAAATTTTAAATGACATACATTTTGACTCTCCCTGCCCTTGTTTCCCAAAACAATATCTAATAAAACTTTTTAGTAGATTCAGGATTTTTGCTACACTAAAATTTAATAACCGAGAATTTAGAAAGGGTAAAAAATTAATAAAAAATTATATAAAAATAAAACACATGTAACTCTCAAAGATTTTTTTCATTTTACTTACACACTGACCTCTAAAATTATGTGTTATCTAGATGTATTGCACAGTTAGCACCAATTTATAAAAAAATATATATTTTACTAGCTGTTGCCCGCGGCTTTGCCCGCGTAGAGGTATGAAAACAATAACGAACTCGACAAAAAAAGAATTAGCCAAATCGGTCCAGTCGTTCTCGAGTTATGCGCTTACCAACACATTTTGCGATTCATTTTTATATTATAGATAGATAGATAAATGATACAATTTTAAACTACCACTTATAAGTCAAAACATATTCACAGTTCTCAATAACATAGACACAAAAAGTTATGTTAATTTAATTTTATCGAAGAGGCAGCCCTGCGATCGCGCGGTGTGAAGCAAGTACTGCGGTTGCTGACGCGATGGAGTAGGCTATTATAGCAGTAGGTATTGGAAATTTACTACTGAGTGAAGTATCTGTTACGTAGTAACTAATTAGTAATCTGTGACTCGGTGGCTCAGTGGTTAGTGCTCTTGACTACTGATCCGAGGGTTGTGGGTTCGATCCCCGCCCAGGGCAAACATTTGTAAGATGAGCAGATTTGTTTACTCTGTGTTGGGTGTTAAATATCTGTTTAAGTATGTATTTAAACGTATATAAGTATGTATATCTGTCTTTGGTTCCCATAACACAGGGAATCCTACTTTGGGGCCAGATAACCATGTGGGATTTGTCCCAGAATATTTATATTTTATATTTATACTAGCTTTTAACCGTGGCTTCGCCCGCGTGGACATCTTTTTTATGACTGTCTTTAAGGGTGATAGTAAATTATGTCGTTTCCCACCTACTCAACCATCTCTGTGCAAAAAATCACAACAATTGAGTATTTTTTTAGTTCCCTCAGGAACTGCATCAGATTATGCTATTTTCCCGGGATAAAAAGTAACCTATGTCCTTCTTTGTGACACAGGCTACCTGCATGCCAAATTTCATAAATATTGGTCAAGGCATTGAAGAGTGAAAAGGCAACAAACAAACAAACACATTTTCACATTTATGATATTAAGTATGGATAAGGATTATAATAGGTATCCACTTTTAAAAAACGGGCCAAGTGCGACTCGGGGTCACTAAAACAAGGTTCCGCACCAAAACTTAATAAGAACCGACAGAATAAGACCTCTCAGTTACATACTTTGCTTTAGGTAAATGGCGGTATATATGTCGTGGCCATATCGTTGAAATTGGTCAGATCATGAAATGGCCGTCGTAGAATTGGCCAGATCATGAAATGGATTGATCAGATCATGAAATAGCCAAGCATATCATGCTAACCTAACCTAACCTAATTGCCTTCTTTTCTCCACCCAGGGGGGAGCCTAGCTTGCGAGGCTCTTTGACAGTATCATCGTCAAACCTAACGAACCTATTATAGGTCGCTTCGCTCGCTCAACTCAGTTCCGTCCGGGTATTCATGATCTGGCCAATTCTACGACGGCCATTTCATGATCTGACCAATTTCAACGATATGGCCACGACATATATATTCTGAACCCCAGAAATTTTATTTGCCCTGTGGGAACGGAAGGACCTTAGATTTTTTCATAGATTTTCCTATAATCTATGCATTCAACCTCTTATACTGTGATTTTTTCACGATTTTGGGCCTTGAAGTTTGGGAGATAAGAGGGGGAGGGGGGGGGGGGGATTGTGGCTCGCGCACCACTCACCCTCAAAGTCAGTCATAAAAACAATGTCCACGTGGACGAAGTCACGGGCAAAACCTAGATATCTTATAGAAAGGACATAAATCGAGTAAAAGTATTTTTTTTTTGTAATCCACCATTTATAAGCTTAAGCACACAATGGTAAGTGACGATGATGCCGAAGATAGAAGCGGGCTTACCAAGATTCCCCAAAGCAATGGAGAACTGGCCATCTTATTTTCAAATCAGAAAACTTCAATGCTGTTAACACTGATGTTTGGTGGCACTCGAGAACTTTACTGCCCCAGCAGCCATCCGTTCTACGAGCTTTGTGCCCTAGATAAGATGGTGGTAGCTAGCCAGGTGGGCTATGAAAATGTCCTACCACAAACCAAACCGAGTCTTACAAGTTGACCCCGCGACCCGCGACCTCCTGGTGTGAAGCGATTAGACTAACCATTTTTATGGCATTTGCAGCCCTCAAAATAATCTTTAAATGTAGATTACTCGCGTCTTACCGTGAGGATTTCACATGTGACATTTCGTATTCGACTTTGGCATTGTACGGAACCTTCTTCACGTGAGTTCAACTCGCACTTGGCCGGTTTTTTTATTTTTCTTGCCCATTATATTGAGATTAAACACTAAGTCTTCTCGTGTCAGCTCCGAACTTTCCTTTGAGTCGGGCCTGAAGTTTTCCAAAATAACTCCCATTTAACTATGAAATTAATCTTATTTAGCAAACCATTAGTAAAACAGATAGTATAAAAGCTAAAATAAGAAAAAAAATAATTTTTAAACAAGCTTTTATTCTGCCTAGTGTGAACCTACTGGCTTCCATCATCAGACCTTGGAAATCATCTATGGTAGGAAAGAGACCTTGTCAAGACCAATCAAAGGAGCACTGTCTGTTTGTATGTTCGCGCATCTCGAAAAAATACCAGGCCGATTTTGATAAATTTTGTTTGGTGGTTCCTTATATCCCGGATTAACATATAGGATACTTTTATCCCGGAAAATTTAAGAGTTCCCGTGCGAAAATTCAAAATCTCCACGCGGACGCAGTCGCGAGCACAGCTAGTCATTTAATATCTTCTTTTTCTTAGCATTTACAGAATTAAAGTCACTATGCTTTGGGAACGAAACGAATAAAGTCCCACCCTGTATTCCTGGGATTCGTTACTTATTCAATGAGCGATCAAGCCAACTTGGCGGCCCACCAGAACCTAATAGCAAAGAATAAAGACTATTTAATAACGTAAAAGAAGTTTCACTCCGCAAAATCATTTGAATGAATGGCGACTCTTGGTACGACACAATAAAGTGCAAATTCAGGTCACACAGCGCTAATTACCTACAGTTATATTAACCTACAAGTTGCCTCTCTTTCTATCGCGTAACTCTTTTCTCTTCTGACTACTGAATAGGGATGACGAATGCAAGTCACCTGATTTACTTTTAATCATCTGTCAAAAAAATATTTTGTTCTAAAAATGTTTGAAGTACCTAGGCGTGACGTCATAGTTTTGCAGCGTCATTTATGTATTCATTTTGTGATTTTAATGAATTAAAAATCGAAGACTTGATGGAAAACAAAACGAGTAAGGTTTTCCGAAGTTTAAGTAGGAGGGCAATTTAGTGATCAAGAGTTCATAATTTATTTCTGATGCTGTCGTCATCCCTATTTGCACCTTGCAAGGGGCCGCGCGGCTTGGCGTGGCGTAGAGCACGGCGTAGGTACATTTTTAACATTTTCATACCTACAGCGCAGAATGCGACAGGTCTGCTAATAGCTCAATTATTGGGCACCAGACTGCAAGGAACGACAGTAGGTTCGGTTTTTGTTTAAGTTTTTTTTTTTATTAAAAATTTGAGTTCGTTTGGCTGCACGAGCCGAGGATGTAACACGCAAGCTCAAGTAGTGCCTATTGAAACGCAAACTATCGTTTCGAGCCGATCTCCTTTCTTGCGTTTCATAATTAAATTCTCTTTTGATCTTGTTCGTCTATAAAAATAGAATTTGGAAATGATTGCGAGCTTTTGACAAAGAGTGAAAACAATTGAGGAGTGTTGACCGTCGAAATAGGTTTTTTAAATATAAATATTATTATTATTTTCAAGACCTCCTATTTTTAACTGGGGTAAGTAATTTATGCTTAGAGATAGCTGTCCAATTTTATTTAGTGCCGTTGCGAACTAAATTTTATTTCATCGTTGTAGGGTCTTCCATACGGGTCTTCCACACGGTCTTCCACACAGTCTTCCACACGGACCGAACATGTCGGCATACTACCACTATACCCCGGAGTATTGCTAACTACGCCGATCAGCAACTTCCTGCCGCTTACCAAAAGGGAAGTGAAACTTTTGTTCATATCTAATTTAAGGCCCATTGGACTTGATTCTTACTGGTGATCAAGCATTACGACCTGCCCGCGCCTTTTGTTGTCTCTAGTGACCAAGCATTACTACTGCCCGACAAATTTCTGCTGTCGTCCTCCAAGCACAGCTGCTGGCCTGCCTGTTCTCCTGTCTCCCTTTTATTATAACAATTTTGTGTTTGATTTAAAATTTATTAAGAGTATGGTACACCCAAAGTTTTTTACGTATAACGTTCAAGGGTAATTTCGACAGCTGATAATTGAACTTGATTTACTTTTTTAGGAATATATCAGATCATTTTATATACCCGGGGGGACGATCGATCGTTACCTAACCTTTTTTTTATATTTTAAAATTATGTAATGTGTTGTTTTTATATTTAGGATATTTCCACGGTCATTCATTCTTTACATCTTTATTTATCCACTGGTTTATATCTTTACCCAAATATTTCTAAGCTTATAAAATAAAAGTATTCCATATTACCCTAAAATTTATTTTCTTTCCGAAATTCTTATTTAGGCCAGGAGTAAAAATTCTACGTATCATATAGCATCTCTATTATATCATATCATCATTACAGCTCATATACGTCCCCACCGAGGGGCTCGAGCCTACCCTGAATCAGGGCGATTAGGCCTTAGTCGACCACGCGGGCCCAGTGCGGGTTGGTCGACTTCACACACAACCTTCGAGTTTCTTCGCAGGCGTGTGCAGGTTTCCTCACGATGTTTTCCTTCACCGTTAAAGCAATCGGTAAGTATGTACGTAAGTTTTTGAAAAACTCATTGGTACATTGGCCGTCCAGATTTGAACCCGGTACCTCTGGTTAGATGGACCGAGTCGTTACCGGTTGAGCCACCGACGCTATTATATCATATAACCCCCTTTAAATTCAATTATGCTACATTTCATGGCGCCCAAACTAATGTTTTTATCCCCTTTTCTGCCTTTAATCTTTCCCTATCGAACCCGTATTTTTGTCGTTCGTGGATGTATCCGTTTTCCGGATATTATGGTTCAAGTTTTAATACCTCAAGACCCTTACTTAGTTTAATCGTGTAGTTTTCTTTGAAACGTAGGTTTTTTTTGTTTGTATGCACGGTATTTTTTTGCTTCTCTTCACACGGGTCGTTTTTTTCCCCGGCTTAATGGCATTATACCTCTTTCGGATAATTGCTTACGTGTTGTTGAGTTGTTTTTGCCTATGTATTCCCTTACGATTCCAAGAGAATTTTGACGTGATAACGTCTTATAATTCGATGGAGCCGGCTGCACGCACGAAAAAATGCGTCGTTACCATGCGTCGTTACCTCGCTCTGAGGCGTTCCGTGAATGCGTCGTTACCTCGCTCTGAGGCGTTCCGTGAGGCGTTCCGTTTATGAAACCATTCCATCAGTATTTTATTATGACGTTGTCACGTTCAACTATCGTCAGTAAACCGACTTTACAGACAACCGTTTTTTTATTTAAGTAGTCAATGGCCAGACTCTAGATTTCTTTCAATCGAAAGTCGGGACAGACTTACTTTTAGTTCACGATTTAACGTTGGTTTAAGGGTAAAAATCTTTAAGGGTTACTGTTTGGAATATTTTTACGCGTTGCTTTGCGAGGTACTCCTTAAATTTTTGGCGTACCCTGTTCACTTTTATGTGACAACGTTTCTGTATTCCGCAGTGTTGTTTAGATTTCTTGAGGTCTTATAACAGTTTTCCATTTTTCAAACTTCTTTCATTAATCTTGCACTTGTCTTACCTCAAATGGCCTATTTTTCGGTAGAGTTGTCCCTTTAGACTTTTGCGTATCGCGTTTCAGACTTCCGGTGTTAATTTTATCCGTGAGTCGGATTTTTCACGCATCCGCCTTTACCGTTTTTGTCCACATTTTCGCTGGGGTAACCGACAATGTTTTGCAAGTTTTTTTCAGTTTTTGTCAACCCTATTGGTCTTTCATGTTTTAGTAGTTGTTTGATTCCTCTTGTTTTCTTAAGTGACTAGTTTTAGGCTCAATACACAGTGATCCTTTAACACTAGTGTGTTTATGGGGTTATTAAGTTTGTTCACTTTTAGATGGAGTTTTTGCCGTTTGTATATGTAGCTTCGTGTATAAATGTCAATTTCTACCAGCGGCAAGTTAACGTTTGTAGTTAACTAGTTACTTAGAGAATTTTTATTTTCTTCTTCTTCAGGGCTGTCCAACGTCTATAGGGTTGTCCAAATTTCAAAAATTTTTTGGACTTCTCGCCTTTTTTTTGTGAGTTTGTGGGTATTTTGAAACGCAAACTATCGTTTCGAGCCGATCTCCTTTCTTGCGTTTCATAATTAAATTCTCTTTTGATCTTGTTCGTCTATAAAAATAGAATTTGGAAATGATTGCGAGCTTTTGACAAAGAGTGAAAACAATTGAGGAGTGTTGACCGTCGAAATAGGTTTTTCAATATAAATATTATTATTATTTTCAAGACCTCCTATTTTTAACTGGGGTAAGTGATTTATGCTTAGAGATAGCTGTCCAATTTTATTTAGTTCCGTTGCGAACTAAATTTTATTTCATCGTTGTAGGGTCTTCCATACGGGTCTTCCACACGGTCTTCCACACGGACCGAACATGTCGGCATACTACCACTATACCCCGGAGTATTGCTAACTACGCCGATCAGCAACTGCCTGCCGCTTACCAAAAGGGAAGTGAAACTTTTGTTCATATCTAATTTAAGGCCCATTGGACTTGATTTTTACTGGTGATCAAGCATTACGACCTGCCCGCGCCTTTTGTTGTCTCTAGTGACCAAGCATTACTATTGCCCGACAAATTTCTGCTGTCGTCCTCCAAGCGCAGCTGCTGGCCTGCGTGTTCTCCTGTCTCCCTTTTATTATAACAATTTTGTGTTTGGTTTAAAATTTATTAAGAGTATGGTACACCCAAAGTTTTTTACGTATAACGTTGAAGGGTAATTTCGACAGCTGATAATTGATTTACTTTTTTAGGAATTTATCAGATCATTTTATATACCCGGGGGGACGATCGATCATTACCTAACCTTTTTATTATATTTTAAAATTATGTCATGTGTTGTTTTTTATATTTAGGTTATTTCCACGGTCATTCACTCTTTACATCTTTATTTATCCACTGGTTTATATCTTTACCCAAATATTTCTAAGCTTATAAAATAAAAGTATTCCATATTACCCTAAAATTTATTTTCTTTCCGAAATTCTTATTTAGGCCAGGAGTAAAAATTTTACGTATCATGTAGCATCTCTATTATATCATATAACCCCCTTTAAATTCAATTATGCTACACTATTCACTCGCGACTTGAAGAAGTTAAAAAGAGTAATCAAATTTCAATAATGTATTAACCCTGTAGCACGTCGTCGGTGGTGGGTAGGTAAGGTAAGCAGGGCGTGGGTTAATATACCGTACGTGCACGCAGTAATTTAATATAGAAAACCGCCTCCGTGGCGTACTGGTTAATCTGGTATAACGCGAGAGTCAGCCATCTCTCTGGAGTGAAGCAGTGTCTACCTTCTATCGTGTAAGCCAAATCCTCACTTTCTTTGAGCATATCTCACGTCGTGTTGACTCTTCTGTGGATCGTCTTGTGGTCCAGGGGAAAATGGAAGGCACAAGAGAACGTGGCAGATCGCCTGTGCGTAAGACTGATCAATTAAAAACCTCAGTCAATGGGCCATTACAAGAATGTACCAGGAAGGCAGCGGCGAGAAAAAAATGGCGACAAATTGTGAAGCGCGTCCCCAGCCCCGAAGACCACGAGTACTCTTCCAAGAGTGTAGCGACAAAGAAGAAGAAGAGAGTTTTCAAAAACTTTTTGTAAGAGACTGATCTGTTTAAATATAGGAGTGGAATTTCCTTCCGGCATCTGTATTATCATCATCATCATCATCATATCAGCCGGAAATCGTCCACTGCTGGACAAAGGCCTCCCCCAAGGATTTCCTAGACGACCGGTCCTGCGCTGCCCGCATCCATCGGTTTCCCGCGATCTTCACCAGGTCGTCGGTCCACCGCGTGGGAGGCCTGCCTACGCTACGTTTTCCGGTGCGCGGTCGCCACTCGAGAACTTTACTGCCCCATCGGCCATCTGTTCTACGAGCTATGTGCCCTGTCCAATGAAACTTCAGTTTAGCGATTCTGTGAGCTATGTCGGTTACTTTAATTCTGTATAATTATAGGAATTCATAATTTATGAATCTTCAAGAGAAGAGTGAATACGCACGATTTGAGCGTACGTGTTACATCCTCGGCTGCATCGGCACTTACCATCAGCAACGAAACGCACTCGAATTTTTAATAATTAAAAAAATATATAATTATGTTACCACCTTAATGTACCTTATTCTTTGCAAGTAATAAAACAATTATTTCAGCAGGAGAATATCTAAGGTTTAACCAAAGTATTTATACATATTAATACTAACATTCAATATGGACACTCTCTTCCACTCTCTATATACCGACCTCACCCCCTCATCACCCCGAATGATACAGATTGGTTATAGTTTGGTTGTCGAAAGTATAGGATTTCGCCGTGATTTTGTTTGCTCTGTCATTTGTTTTTTAGAAATGTCATTTCAAGATCGTTGTATGCAGTGTCCGGGGTGTGGTTTAACTCCAACCCACGAACGCCCGAACCAAAACACTGTGGCTTGCATAGTTATTGGTTTCGAAAAGTTGCGATTCGCACAAAAACTTTGTGGAGCGGAAGTTCTAATGCGGACAGCTATGCGGCAGGGGTCGCATCGATCCGGTTGAGCGTTTAGACAAGCGAGACTAAGCGAGTGAACTTGTAATGTGTATTAAATTTAGGCAAGCTAATTTACTTGTACTGATTAAAGGAAAGTATTTTATGACACACTTAAATTTGTAAAAACACGATTTGCATACTTTCTCGCTTAGCTTTCATTCTCGGGTATACATATATCTGCATTAAATACGCTTACCTAGAAGCAACGAAAATGTACCTAATTAAAAAAACATATAATGTTGGTTTGCATGGAAGTATATTGAAACTTTTTTTTGTAAAATAATGAACTACCCAGTAAAGCAGACCTAATAAAGTTATAGTAACTAGAAAAAGTTAATGTGAATCGTTACAGCTAGTTTTACAAAGAAAAAGATCCTGAAGTTGTATGGGAAGTACCCTATTCCTAATTTTCCTGTAATAATGAACATTACATTATAGTAGGGTCACATAAAGTTGTACTATTTTTAGGTTGCACCCTAAAAAAAAGTTGTAGAAAAAATTTTAAAAAACGGCTAGAATTATTTTCCCTAATCCAAATCTAATCATAAAAGTTATTTTTAAAAAAATATATTGATTTTGTACTATGGTGGCAACCCTGAAGAATCTAAGGACAAATATAAAAACCAGCGAGTCAGAACTGCATACAAAGGGTTCCGTACCATCATATTAGATTGCTCTAGTTTTTGAATGGACACCCCCCTTATTTTTTAACTTTTTTTAATTTTTAGTATTTGTTATTATAGCGGCAATACAAAACATCATCTCTAAAAATTTAAACTGTCTTGCTATCACGGTTCATAAAATACAACCTGGTTACAGACAGACAGATAGACAGACAGACAGATGGACGGGCAGTGAAGTCTTAGTAATAGGATCTCGTTTTAAACCTTTGGATACGAAACACACACAGACACAGACACAAATACACACAATATTTATCTTTCAGTTTTTAGACTATATTAGTCTAAGACAATCGATCCCCTCAGTCTCTCACTCGGGAGACCGATGACATGGTGAAGGTCGCGGGAAGCCGCTGGATACGGGTAGCGCAGAACCGGTCGTCGTGAAAATCCTTGGAGGAGGCCTATGTCCAGCAGTGGTCGTTCGGCTGATATGATAATGATCCCTTAAAAATATCAACCCCATTAAAATTCAAATTTTTGTTGCCATCACAATTCTTCTTCACTCCTTCGTTGCTCAAAAGTTAAATTAGTAATTGCACATTAAAATAATTGCTGTTTTCGAATTAAGAGCAGGCTACCAAAATCAGTGCATTTTTGCTAGAATATGTTGAGTCGGCCGCAAGCTTGTTTACGTGAAACTACACGGCAAATTTTTTGGACCTTTTTCTTTTGTATGCCTAAATCAAAAACACAATTTATAGATTTTTGCTCGATTCTTTTTATTTTGTAAAACCATATAGATTTAAGAAATTATAATTTTTTTTTCTACATTAAATAAGTTAGGCGCATAAAATGAATACCATCAGTAAGAAAATAAAGGTATATATAAATTGGCTAGGTAATAGTAAATTTTCTTAGAAGTTTATTAAGCTCGCAATAAACAAAAATGTGCATTAACGCCCGAAGTAATACAAAAGACGTATGGTCGCGTTAAAACACTCACGCAAAATTCAGCTGTAAAGTTGATTCCCTAAGATTAAATGAAACTTTATTGCAGACTAAAGTAAATGTTTTATACTTAATTCTACAGCATTAAATAATCTGTGATTAGTCAGTTGTGCAGTCAGTGTCATCACGGATGTCCAATAGAGTGCTTGTCCATAATATTAGATCATTAGTTGTAGATTTACGGAATTGACTTCATGACAATTCACTTAAATGTATGTAATGAATCACAACAAGTATAATATCCTCTTTTAATGTCTTTTTACCTATTGCAAGATGACTCCTCGCAAAAAAAAATCTCACAAGTAGCAAATAAGGCCAGTGAACTTTCCCGTCTCAACGTAGCACAGTTTACATAGATAGCGATATCAACAGAGAGTAGGTAAGTGCTCTTAAAATAAGTCGGACTGTTCAGGGGTGATATCCACTCGATAGAACTCAGTTTTACAGTCCACAGGAGCCCTTTGAGGATTACTTTTTACTATGACCCATGTATGGGTTAAGAACAGTCTTATTTCATGATAAGTACTGAACTTTTTTTTTTTGGCTTTTACTGAACGTATTTAAGATAAGATAAGATAAATCTTTATTCAGAAAAAAATACACTACAAATGTTTACAGTGACCCCACACTAGGCAACGCCTGTATCGTGGTGGCCAATAAATACGATTAACAAGATAACTATTACGCGGCTGTGTCATTCTGGATATTGATGAAAATTAACAAAATAATACAATTAATTAATAAAATAAAAATTAGTACTATAACTTGCATTTTTATACTGTGTGTTTGTAAGTGTGTGTGTGAGAGTGAGTGTGTGTGTTGGGTGTAGGTGGGGAGAGGAAATTTAAAATTAGTCACAAACAAAAAACGAGGAGACATCATTGCTTTTATTTACAATAACTTTAAAGTAGTTTGAAAAACTAAAAAAACACGCTTTTACCAGGCACTAAAAATTACAAAATATCCAATCCGCCATCTTGGATGTCCGCCATGTTGGATTAAAGTCACGTGACTATTTTTTCGTATTCCTGACAGCAAACCCTTTCATTTGATACCCATATCATGGGGGTGGATTTCAAACAGCCAGTCTGCCATCTTGGGGAGGCCGCCATATTGGATTTGTAATGACGTTTCTTAGCTAGTCATGTATTGTCATCAGAACTCAGAGCGTGTGCAAAATTTCATCTTAATCGTAGACCGGGAAGTGGGTCAAATTAAGATTCCCAGATTTTCTTACATGTATAGTTAGTTACAAGTGAAGCTAATAAAAGCGTGTTGAAAAGAAACTAGCTGCTACCTTTTCAGTGAAACGGACAAACTATGTGCTCTAAAAAAATAAAAAAAAATACGGAAATTGAAAAAAAAAATCAAGGATATGATAGGTACTGAACTTATGAATAGAAAAACACCGGTTTAGTGCTAGTCAGATTCGTGATCCAAGGGCTCCGTACGGTAAGAATCTTCAGTTCTATTTATTCAGTTCCATCAAAATACATCAATGGGAGCGACAGCATAATGTTTTTTTGATTTATTCAGTTTGGGATTTTTCATCATCAACATCATCGTATACACATACATAAATACAAACGTACACTCAGCCGGTAACTGGGGATTCATCATCATCATCATCATATCTGCCGAAAGACGTCCACTGCTGGACATAGGACTCCCCCAAGGATTTCCATGACGTCCGGTTCTGCGCTGCCCGCATCCAGCTGCTTCCCGCGACCTTCACCAGGTAATCGGTCCACTGAGTGGGAGGCCTGCCTACGCTACATTTTACGGCACGCGATCGCCACTCGAGAATTTTACTACCCCAGATGTCATCTGTTCTACGAGCTATGTGCCCGCCCACTGTCAATTAAGTTTAGCAATTCTGAGAGCTATGCTGTGATCTTTACCGTAAGTATAACTCACAGTTGGCTTGTTTTTATTGTTTGTTGCTGTAGTTTAAAATTTAAAACATAGAAACAACAAGTTTGAGGCTTGTAGATATTATCATTTTTACGATAAACAAAAAAAAACCTCATTTTCTGTTTCCAAATTTTTCGCCGTAAATATTCTGTGAAAACTTCAAACGGTCACCTGATATGGTTTAAAAGATACAGCCCTTTAATAGTTGGATGGACGGACGGCGTAGTTTAGTACTTACTTAAGTAACAATAGAGTCCAGTTACCTTTAAGAGGATTGTGAAATTGCGACTTTTTATAAAAACGGCGTTATTGATTTTCACCTCTTAAATTTTAACAGATTTTGACCAATTTTTGATAGGTTGTCAGTCCAAACAATAGATAGGCTTATACGTTTTTGTTTTTTCGATAAAATTTATAAGTTTAATTTTATTGTCGTTCACGTGTTTTCATACAAAACTAATTTTGGTCATTGTATGTTTATTTGCAATAAGTAAGACCGATTTGGACCAATTTTTGACAGGTTGTCAGTCAGACCTAAAGCTAGGTTTATATAGCTTTAGTTTTGACTGACAACCTGTCAAAAATTGGTCCCAATTGGTTAACATTTGAGAGGTGAAAATCGTTTACGCCGTTTGTATGAAAAGTCGCAGCTTCACAATACTCTAGTACGGAACCTTAAAAAGATCGAAAAAGTGAAAGTAGGACCCACCCACACGCTAAGAGTTCCATAACAACAACGCGTGCTGCAGAGCATTTTGTTGAATTCTTATTTAACACTAGCTTTTGCCCGCGGCTTCGCCCACGTGGACATAGTTTTTATGACTCTTTTTGAGGGTGAGTAGTGCGCGAGCCGCAATCAGCTCGCAAGCGTGGACATGAGTTTTCTCCAGGTACCTCAGGAACTGTATCGGGCTATTCGGATAAGCAGTCTTTGTCACTTCCCCCCCCCCCCCCCCCCCCAACAAATTCTATACAAAAAAATAACTCTAATCCGTTGCTCCGTTGCAACGCCACTAACGTGGTTAGGTTAACCAGTTGTCCCCCGATCCCTCGGGTACTATGTCAGGATATACTTATTAGTAAATTATATTTTCCACCTCATCTCTGTACTAAAAATCACACCAATCCATTTTTTCGTTACGATTTTAAATAATTTTGCGAACAAAGAGTATTGTTTTAGTTTCCTCAGGAACTGCATCGGGCTATGATAATTTCCACAGATAAAAGGTTGACTATTTAATTTCCAGTGATACAGGCTACCTGCATGCCAAATTTCATCAACATTGGTAGAGGTGTTGAAGTGTGAATAGGTAACAAACAAACAAACACATTTTCACATTTATAATATTAAGTAAGGATTTCTAAATCTTAAATAAAATATAGAGCGTCGGTGGCAAAACGGTTAGGGCCACTACCTCCTGTCCGGAAGGCCGTGGTTCGAATCTGCCACTTACCAATATCTATACGAATATCGATTTCATACTGGAATGTACGTTTATCCGACGCTCTTACGGTGAGAAAAACATCGTGAGGAAACCTGCACACGCCTGCGAAGAAATTCGAAGCTTATGTGTGAAGTCAATCAACCCGCAATGGGCCCACGTGATCGTCTAAGGCCAGATCGCCCTAACTCAGGGCAGGTCGAGCCCATTGGTGGGGACGTATATAAACTGATATGATGAAATATCACATTACCTATATTATCAAAAAACTAATTCAAATCGTTATAGGTCTCAATCTAGTAATAAAATTTCGTAACAATATTATTATGGGTCAAATCCTCGAGTCGTACGTATAAGACGCACTTCTCGTTGCCGCGCTGGATAGCAATAGACAACCTTAGCAGCAGGTAGAACCTCACGTCACATCTCCTCTCTCGAAGGCGAAGGCCAATCTCCTTTATGAAGGCAAAGCCCTCTCTCAAAGGTTCAGCAGCCGGTTGTCTCACAGACCAGCGGCACAAATTAGTAATTTGCCTCCAAGACAGAGTACTTATAATGCTTCTTTCTCGCCGCAAATTGAGCAGCAGTACCGTACGGCTGAGGAGTGAGGCAGAAAAAGTGGCTTCCCAAAGCAGACACGTTCCTCTCTGCCATAGCACCTGTTTAAAACCTCCGGCCTTTTGCTATCAGATCGACTAAAGCCCGGCCGGCGGCTGCATCAAAGATGGAATATTCCATCTGGCCGAGATCAGTGCCCTCCGAGTGAGGTCATTAAGGAATTATTGACGTGGGAATCTTCACAAACACGACTGCAACTCAGTGAGTGATGGACAGCTGCCTCCACCGTGGACCCGCAAATACATTGATGAGGTTCACAGATATTGATATTGCAGGCGGAGAGCAACTGCCACACGCAAATAGTCGCCGTCAGAAGAGTTCCCATATCTGTGCCTCCTGTTAAAAGATGCTAAACTCGATTTATGTGTTTTTATTTTTTTACATGATTGGAATCTGTAAAAAAATACCTCTCTGTTCGTCTATGAAACACATCGCTACGTACCATAGTTCCAGAGTTTAAAGTAGCGTATGCTGAAAAATACATAAAAGAAATCCACTCAAAAGTATGAAAAAATATTTTAATGTTTTAATACAACTTAGGCGCGTTTTATTATCCCTGCAGCGCCATCTATTGAAATTCTGCTACTATGATTATAATGTTTGGTATGTGTAGCTAATAAATAGAAAAAAGTACTCTAATGTTATTATTGTAAGTATCGATAGATAATTTCCCACGGGACCTCTTTAGTTTTCCGGGATAAAGGATGCCCGACTATACAATGATGGTCAAAACACCCCATCTCAATGTAAAGGTTTCATATTGTTACGTTGAGCCAATCTAAAGATACAATTTTTTGCATTCCTGTAGGAACCCTAATTTTTTTGGGATTCACAATGTCCCAGTTTTAGTTCGCGATAAGGGTATCAACGTGTAAAATTTGATTGTAATAGGTTAAGCCACATTTGCGTGGTGAGCCATTCTATAAATGAATACTTTTGATTTTCCCACGGGAACTCTTAAATTTTCTGGGATGAAAAGTATCCTATATGTTAACCCGGGCTATAAGGAACCACCATACAAAATTTCATCAAAATCGGCCCAGTAGTTTTTGCGTGATGCGCGAACATACAGACAGACAGACAGACAAAAATTCCAAAAGTTGTTGTTTTGGCCTCTGTATCGTTAGTAATGTCCACCACAGTTATTATTTCCCAAAAATATTTCATGTACAGACACGGCCCCGTTACAGTTTTATTATATTATAGATTTTTAAGGTGGCCACACACGGGCGCTGTACTATAAGATATATTTAAAGTAACAGATATCTTACAATATCGCTCTTCATAGAAATCAACGAGAGTACAAACACGGGGCAGTTAATATATATTTCATCGTGTTTATTGATATTCAAACTTAAAGTCTGAGCAGTTTCATGATCGGACAGACCCAAGTAGTGAATCTCTGATTCTGCCTGTTTTATATTGCTGGCAATTTGATCGATACATGCTTTTCGCCTAGTAGCTGATCTTATATGAGTCCTAAAATTATAGTTTTCAAGGATGCTAGTAAGATCTTTAGAGAAGTTGTTGTTTTTTAAAAGATTAATATTCCAATCTCCACAAACGACAATTTTCTTCTTTTTATATTTATTTGTTAGGCGATACAACAGTTTATCTAGTTTATTAATAAATATACTAACATGAGATTTAGTTTGCTTTGGTATTCGATATATAGCTACAATAATAAGGTCAACTCCAATAAACTCAACACCACAGCATTCAAAATAATTTTGTGTGGCGATCTCGGACAAAAAGTTCAATGGTTTCACGTCGAACTCTTTCTTTACCAATATCGCTGTGCCACCTCTACTTTTTTCACGGCAATAAGATGAAGCTAACTTAAAGTCATTGAAATTCACATTAATGTCAGAACCTTTTTTAACGAATGTTTCACTAAAGCAAAGTACATCAATCTCCCTGTTTTCATCATTAAACTCTTTCAACACAATTTCTAGCTGATCTTCTTTATTCAATAAACCTCCAGTGTTCTGATGTAATATTCTAAATGAGTGCTTTGAATGAACATAAATCTTTTTTGAATTATCTTTCACACTAGGTACTTCATGATTATGTGCTGGAGAGTCGAAAAAAGTTCTCCGCAGCTAAAATATTCTGGTTGTACATTCTTTTTTCAGCATTTACCTATAAAACTTTAGATTTAATTCCATTAATTAAGCATTCTCTTTCATATGTAACATAGTCAATTTCTACGTTTAGTTTAAAGGTAACCGAATTCAGGAATGATTTTCTATAGTGTTGGTTACTGTACATTTCAGGTTTTACTTCAATATATTTACAATTAGAATAATTTTTTGCAATCATTTTTAGTTCGAAATTCAACAATTTTACATTTAGGTTTCTATTGTGTCGAACACTCAGTATGAAAATGTTTTGTTCGTTAAACTTAGACAAAGTATTACACATTTTCGTGAATAATTCATAAGGATTCTTGTCGTTTGATCCAACCGATATAATTATTATGTCGTCCTTACTAATTTCATTTGATAAACAGTCAACACTCTTGAATATCTCATTGCATGTCGCGTTGGGCTTTACCATTCCCGAAACTCGATAATTGTCATTCCACTTGCCTGATCTTGATAGCATCATGCTTACGGAAAGACCTTTTGCTTGCTGATCTCCACATATGAATATAGTCGGTTTCTTCTTTGATTCATTTTTTTTTGATTGGATATGGTGAATGTAGGTGTTCTCTACATTTATTTTATCCTGTGAAACAGTGGACTCGGTGTTAGATAGGGGAAGACTTTGGTTTTGAGCATATAAATGTTCCGAGTCGAGGTTTAAGATTGTTTTCTTGGTACTTTTTCTGGAACTCTTAACTGTTTTAGAGGGTGTCATACATATTTTGATCAAATTTTTGTTTTTCTGTTCATAGCTTTCTATTTTTCTCATAAGAGCACTGTTTTCTTGGAGTAGGTTAACTGTTTCATTTTCAGCAATTTCAAGTTTATTTTGCAAGTCTTTCACTCTCTTTTTCATATCGTCTAATTCTTCAATGTTGTTTCCAGGGTTGGGGCAACTCCTATTTAACCTGCTGGTCGAATCGTTTTCCTCATCCTCATCGTCAGTACTTAGTGTCTCAAATGAGTTTTCCGTGGAGACATTTATTATAATTTTTTTGCGTAGTGTCACTATGTTTTGGGGGGTTTGGTCATTATTAGAACTGCTGGCCTTCATCGGTGATGAATTACAAAAAAATTTTTCCCCTTTTCTTAAACAGTTATCACATCTCCATTTAAGTTTTCTTTGTTGATCAAGGGCATAAAAAGAATTAAATCTTGCCTCAGAAAGTGTTGTGCATAATACATGGAATGACTTTTTACAAATATAGCAAGTTAGATATTTCCTGTCTGTAAAGTTCAAGTTACATTTATCGCATTGAGTCGCCATCTCGTGACAGTTATTCGAACTAATTAAATCTTGAAAGATCGATGTCGAAGTCAAGATAGTACAAGGGATTAGTTAGCTGCTCTCGATGATTGATCGTAGTTTGGAGTTTTTTCCCTGGATGGCGCTAAATAACACAAGCAAGTTACTTAAGATTACACATCGATGTTAATATTGCTACTTGCTCATAGGTGGTGTTATTTTACTCTTAACTCGGTACAGATGATGATTGTTTACATCTGATTACTGTGAGTTTTAAATTGCATAACGGAAATTTAAAAATGTTTTTTGTTAATTATGTCGATTTACTCACTGTTTTTATTGTCCTTAGGTTTTGCAAGTATATGTGATTAAATGTTCTGTAATTCTAACACCTAACTCATCGCGTAATATAACTGTTTAGTTTTTATTTACACTGTTAAAGTAGAATGGTTTATATACACATAACTTTAGCTTCAATGAAAATTTCGTTGAGATAACACTACCACTGTTACACTGTAACATATAGTAAACATTGTTCACTTTACTCTGCTTTTTTATACACTTTTACTATTTTAAATAAAAAATAAATTCGGAGTCGATATGAACTAGGCGAATGCAGCGCCACCTCTTCAGTGTTAACAAATGTAGCACGACAGGTAGGTATAATAAGGGCGTGGGTTAAATGATGGCTGTTCGTACTTACAAAATGTAATAATAAAGAAAATACCCAAAATGGGTCTTTAGAGAGAGAATTTGTTTTTACAAGGTATTTTATTTTATTTTACAGTTTAGGTGGTGAAAATATTAAAGGATAATTTTTATTTTAGAATGAAATGTCAGCGCATGCGCAAAAAAATAAATACATGGAATGAAAAAAGATCGAATGAAAGAAGAACGCAAAACAGCGTGCCGCGTTACACAATACTGATGTGCTCCAGCTTGAAGATAAGATAGCCAGTTCTCCATTGCTGGGGAATCTTGGTAAGCCTGCTTCCATCTCCGGCTTCATCGTCACTTACCATTAGGTGAGATGATGCCAAGGGCTTGCCAATAGTAATTTTTTTATGTACCATTTTTTAACGGATTTCCAAAGAGGAGGAGGTTCTCAATTCGACTGTATGTTTTTTTGTATGTTTGTTACGCGATATCTTTGCAGATTGTGAACCGATTTTCATGATTCTTTTTACAATCGATGGGGTATGCATTCTAGTAAGTTTTAAATAAATTTTAACAAAATCGGTGAAGTAATTTATTAGAAAATTAACAAAAACCAAAAATAATAATGCCAATTTTACTAAGATGGAAGTGGGTTTTTAGGGTTCCATACCTAAGGGGTAAAAACGGGACCCTATTACTAAGACTTCACTGTCCGTCCGTCTGTCTGTCCGTCTGTCACCAGGCTGTATTTCATGAACCGTGATAGCTAGACAGTTGAAATTTTCACAGATAATGTATTTCTGTTGCTTCTTTAACAACAAATACTATAAATTAGGAAAAGTGGAAAAAGTAGGGGGTCTTTTATGATATATAAACTTGCGCCATCTATTATGATGGTACGGAACCCTTTGTACAAGCGCCATCTAGTATGATGGTACGGAATCCTATGTGTGCGGTTCTGACTCGCAATTGACCAGTTTATTTTTCTTTTGAGTTATAAAACCCTAAAACTACGTAGGTATCTATATTATTACATACAAATTTCATTATTACATATATTACTTAATGGTACTTAGCACTAAATAAACATATATTCTATTCTACAAAGATTAATATGTATTAATTGAAAAGGGAATTAGTACCCACATATATCTCTCGAATATGTATTCAATTACCGAGCTTTATTGTTGTGGAGATCGTCAGTGTTTTAGAAAATCTATCAATGAATATGTATGTTATGTTTATGGTATGTTTAATAACTAACTGAGGTACCCGGCTTCGCTCAGGCAGTACAAATACAGAAAGGCCTCGAATGGTCCACAATGTTCCAGAACACTCCACAACATTCGAGAGTATTTTTGGAAGGTTCCACAATAATCTGCGATGTTGTTTGGGATTGCTAGCGAATACTCTCAAATGTTCTGGGCTGTTCTATAAGTTTCTAGAGTGCACACCTTCCAGTCATTATATCGTCAAAAGTAAGCCTTTTCGAAAAACCTAAAATCTTTTAGGTACAAGCTTTTAATAAGGCATTGTCACGCGATATACAATGCATGTAAAATTTCAGCTCAATCGCAAACCGGGAAGTGGGTCAAATTTAACCTGCAAGATTCCAACCGAACAAACATACACATTGCAAGTTAAATGAAAGGTTGTAAAAAACGGGAACCTTCTTCATGGATGGAGGATAGAGGGCCAGCACACCATATGTATAACTTCCTTGATCGTACCGGGACTCGTTTCTGAGTTTTAGCGGAACTTAACTTTTTTAATACATTTCGATGATTAATATCCATGGGGATTTAGGTACAATTTTTTTATATCAACCGACTCCAAAAAAAAGGAGAAATTTCTATGTTCGACTTTATATATTTTTTAAGTAAGTTCGCCGATTGCCCGGTCAATTGTGGATAGATTTTATAAAATATTGTTTCAGTTGATAGGTTATGTCTTCATAGTCGTCACTTACTATCAGGTGAGATGATGCCAAGGGCTTACCAATTGTGAATAAAAAAAATAAAGTAGCTTGCAAAATTGAAATCGGTTTTGAAGTGAAAACTCCTTTAGGCGCATTGAGCACCAGGAACAAAACGTATAAAACTGTATTTGAGATGGGAAAAAACCATTGAACTCGGGACACCTTACCGTTACCTGTTGCCTGTTACTTTTAAAACTTTTCTTACCTTTATAAAACGATACGGTACGATACTATGCTATACGATATTATGCATATTATGCATTTATTCTCAGGAACGCGTGGAGGTTGAAATTGGTATCAAGTACTAAAGTCTCTTAAGAGCGTCGGTGGCGTAACGGCTAGGGCCGCTACCTTCTGTCCGGGAGGTCGTGGTTCGAATCCTATCATGTACCAATGTGTATTTGAATTTCGATTACATGTGTACGTTTAATAGTCGACTATGGCCCGATCGCCCTAATTCAGGGTAGGCTAGAGCCCCTTGTTGGGGACGTATATGAGCTAATATGATGATGTACGTTTATCCGACGCTCTTACGGTGAAGGAAAAACATCGTGAGGAAACCTGCACACGCCTGCGAAGAAACTCGAAGGTTGTGTGTGAAGTCGACCAAACCGCACGGGCCCATGTAAGTCGACTAAGGCCTGATCGCCCTAATTAAGAGTAGGCTCAAGCCACAAAAACGAATAGTAACAAAAATACAAAAAGGAGACAATAGGGGATCGGACTGCATCAAAAATAAATTCTTAAATATGTACTCCTAAGATTGCACTCCTCTTGAAATTTAAAAAAACCTTACTTGTTTTGTTTTTACGTCACGTCTTCAATTTTTAATTGATCAAATTCACAAAATAAGTTCGTCAATGACACTAAAAATCTATGACGTCTCTTTTCAAACATTTTCA
This sequence comes from Coleophora flavipennella, assembly GCA_947284805.1. Taxonomy (NCBI): domain Eukaryota; kingdom Metazoa; phylum Arthropoda; class Insecta; order Lepidoptera; family Coleophoridae; genus Coleophora; species Coleophora flavipennella. The sequence goes on from OX369253.1 coordinate 7,296,575, forward strand.
AGCGACTTCCAAAAAGGAGGAAGTTCTCAATTCGACTGTATTTTTTTTATGTGTGTTACCTCAGTACTTTTGCTGGGTGAACCAATTTTGATGATTCTTTTTTATTCGAAAGCTAGTGCTTCCCATGTAGTCCTGTATAAATTTTATCAAAATTGGTATAGTGCTTTATTAGAAAATTAACAAAAAACCAAAAATAATAATGCAAAATTCTTCGAAGTTGTTGCGATAGAAGTCGGTTTTTCAAAGTGTTTAGCGTTTTCAATTATTAGAAAAAAAATCGTTTTTGACAGATCATAAAAAGTAACTCAAATAACTGGCAGTCCGATCCCCTATTCGCAAAATAACATTGGACACCCTTAAAATGGATAGAAAATTGCTTTAGATTACTTGCGAAGTGCTGCAATAAGTCTTCCGACATCTGCAGAGGCAGGTCTTGGGACAGACATGACGGAAATAGGAGAAGATTTTTATTTCAACATTCATCGGGATATTTGGGAGTTGCCCATTTTTTTTAAGATGCCGTACCTCAAAAGGTAAAAACTTAACCCTTCGCATACAAGGTGGGGTCTTTTAGACCCCAACGGTTTTAAAATCTAATATTAAAAAAAAAAACGTAACGGCGAGGAGTGTAATTCTGAGTAGCTGGGTTTGCGGCGTTGCCACGTCGACCTGTTTTGTTAATTCAGTGCTGTGCGGGCGCTTGACTGCGATAGACGTGTTTATAGTCAGTGAAACGCATATTTGTTTTGTAAAGATTGTCTTAAAAATAAATAAAAAATATACCTGGAAGTTCCCAACACTAGTAATTACTATTGGAAGACTTAATATTATTGTAGGGGTACATACCTACCTACCACATAGATCGCAGCGTAAGCGCTCGTGGCTCGACTCGGCTTTGTTCGCCAGTCGTCCCGAACCCGCGTCCAGATATAGACTCAACCTAAGAACAACCTACCTATGTAATTCATTCATGTAAAAATAAATCCGGAAATTCGTGAACTGCAAACCTGGTCACTTTTCATTGAACATTCCACGCAACCTTAAACAACAGGTCCCTCGACCACGGACCCCTAACATTGGTGACACCCTTGTGAGTGAAAAGTGATATTCGTGTTGTGCACAGAGACTTAATTTCCGCTTCACCGGGACGACTCACTTCGTCTATATCTGGACTGCACATACCTATACGGTAATTTTATTTCAAAGTTTCGCACACGCGTTCTGTTAGAACTTTCCAACCATGGTTGATAACGACGGTGAAAAATCTGGTGACTTTGCAGAGCAAAAACCTGACTTAGTGCTGATTTCTGTTTCATCAAGGATACCAGAATTTTGGACTGACCAGCCTGGATTGTGGTTTATTCAGTTTGAGGCTGCGATAGCGCCTCAAAAAGCCAGCGACAACGCCCAGTTCCAGCTTCTTATTGCCAAGTTGGGCAAACACGTCATACAACAAGTGGCTGATCTTTTGGCCAAACCTCCTGAAGCAGATAAGTACAAGACACTAAAGAAGCGATTGTTGAGTATCTATGAGGAGTCGGAAAATAAGCGCATCCAAAAACTGATTGGAAATATGCAGCTCGGTGACCAAAAGCCGTCGCAATTGCTTAGACGCATGCAGAACCTGGCAGGTGCACGGATGACTCAAGAAACCCTCATACTTCTTTGGCAAAATCACCTCCCCGCGTCAGTAAGAACCGTACTGGCAGCCACCACACTGGAGGACAGCGAAAAGTTGGCAGCGGTTGCTGATAAGGTCATGGAGACCTCCAAAACTTCTATCGTCGCGGAAGTGTCTCAGGATTCCAGTTCCCTGGCCGATGCAATTGCAGAATTGCGCGTTGAAGTGGCAGACCTTCGCAAATCCAGGGATCACAGGAAACGCGGTCAAAATCCTCGCGCTCGCAGCCAAAGCCACAGCAGAGGAAACCGTTCGCTGTCTCGGAAACGTGACCGACCCTGCTACTACCACTACCATTTCGCTGAAAAAGCCCAGAAGTGCAGAGCTCCCTGCAACTGGAAGAAGAACCAGGAAAACTAGATGCCGTGCAGTCGATGGCGGAACGCTGTAACGAAGGTATGAACCGTCGCTTATGTGTTTTTGACTACAACAGTGGACTGAACTTTTTAGTTGATACCGGTGCAAATGTATCCGTTTTACCCGTAAATTCCGTATTAAGGCATAAGTCTATGTTTAGTGATAACAGTGATTATACCTTGTATGCCGCTAATGGCACTAAAATCGATACCTATGGTACTCACACATTGACAGTAAATATTAAGCTTAGGAGAGCGTTTAGATGGACCTTTATTATCGCTAATGTCAAACAACCTATCCTCGGTGCTGACTTTCTTAGCCACTATGGTTTGTTAGTCGACTTAAGTTCAAAAAAATTTATTGATAACGTCACGAAACTTAATGTTAATGCTAGCATTCAAAACTGTCAAAATCCGTCAGTCAAAACAATAGACGAAGGCCATCCCTACCGCGAATTGCTTAATTCCTTTCAAGATATCACTAAACCTATCTCATTCAAAGACCCTCCTCAGCACTCGATTTACCACCACATCGAGACGTCTGGACCACCAGTTCACGCTAGAGCGAGACCTCTGCCTCCCGACCGCTTCAAAAAGGTAAAAGGCGAATTTAAGCTAATGCAGGAACTAGGGATATGCAGGCCGTCCAAGAGTGCGTGGGCGAGCCCGCTACACGTCGTGCCCAAGAAAAACGGCGAAATTCGGCCGTGTGGTGACTATCGGCAGCTAAACGCCATCACCAAACCCGACAGGTACCCTATTCCCCGCTTACACGATTTTACCTACGTACTAGAAGGTAAGAAAATATTTTCGCGCATCGATGTTAATCGTTCGTTCCATTTTATACCTATCAATCCGGCAGATGTAGAGAAAACTGCAATTATAACCCCGTTTGGGTTATACGAGTTCACGAGGATGACCTTTGGCCTTCGAAATGCAGCACAAACCTTTCAGCGGTTCATGCATCACACTGTCCTTGAAGGTCTAGACTTCCTTTTTAGCTACATCGATGATGTCATCATCGCCAGCGATAACGAAGAGCAGCACAGTAAACATCTTCGCTTGCTGTTTGAGCGCCTATCCAGGTACGGACTAACTATTAATGTAGCAAAATGTTGTTTCGGAGCCACTGAACTTGACTTCGTAGGTTTCCACGTGTCAACAGATGGAATTCGACCTTTAGATGACAAGGTAAAAGCTATCACCGACTTTCCGAAACCTAAAAATGTCAACGAGCTTCGTCGTTTTCTCGGAATGGTAAACTTCTATAGAAAACACATGCATTCAGTCCGTAGTCAAGCCGTACTATCTAAGTACCTACACAACGCTAAAAAGAACGACAAGACTCCTATTGTGTGGACGACAGACGCTGAAACAGCATTTCGCGAATGTAAGTTGCAACTGGAAAACGCCGTCACGTTGTCATACCCGAGCACCGACGCTAAGCTATCACTTATGGCTGACGCATCAGACACGTGTGCAGGGGCCGTTCTACAACAACTAGTCAATAGTGTGTGGAAGCCTCTAGGTTATTTTTCCAAACGTTTCTCGGAAACGCAACAAAGATACAGTACGTATGATAGAGAGTTACTCGCCGTATACATGGCCGTCAAACATTTTCGTAAACTGTTCGAAGGTCGGCCTCTAACAATATTCACCGACCATCGCCCCTTGGTACATGCCTTTACCAAAGTAGGTACCAATTCTGAAACATCTCGCAGAACCAGGCAACTGTTATTCATCAGTGAATTCACTACTGATATTCGACACGTAAACGGTAGCGAGAATGTTGTGGCTGACGCCTTATCGCGAGTCGCTACGATTTCCTGTCCCACGAGTCTCGACTACGACCAACTAGCTGAGTCGCAGAAATCCGACGACTACATTACTAAGTACCTAACTGGTAACAATGTAACTAACAACAGCGTGGTTATTAAAAGCATATTCTTGCCTACTTGCGACCAGAATATTTTTTGCGAAATGTCGACACCTAAAGCGAGGCCATATTTACCTAAAGGTTTTAGACGCCTAGCATTCGATAGCGTTCACAACTTTAGCCACCCAGGCATAAGAACCACTCGGAAAATGGTAACTGAAAGATTTTTCTGGCCAGGGATGAACTCAGACATTGGCAAATGGGCAAAAGCATGTGTTAATTGCCAACGCGCTAAAGTAGGTAGACACACCATCGCAGGTTACGAGAGTTTCCAGCAGGTCGATCGATTCGAACACATCCACGTGGATATCGTCGGTCCTCTACCTATATCAGCAGACGGATACAGGTATTGTGTTACCATCATAGATAGAGGAACACGTTGGCCGGAGGCGTTTCCGATTAAAGACATAACCGCGGAAACCGTGGCCAAGGTGGTCTACGAAGGCTGGATTACCCGTTTCGGCTGTCCAGTCAGACTAACTTCGGACCAAGGGCGGCAGTTTGAGAGTCTGCTGTTCACAGACTTGCTTAAGTACTTGGGTGTTAGCAGAATTAGAACCACTAGCTATCATCCTCAAGCCAACGGCATGGTCGAGCGCTGGAACCGTGCGATGAAGGCAGCCCTTATGACTCGTCTAAGTACCGAATCATGGGTAGACGAGTTGCCCACTGTCCTATTTGGTTTACGCGCAGCAGGTCGCAGCGAGAGCGGCATCAGCGCAGCTGAGTATACATACGGTAAGCCATTACGATTGCCTAGCGAATTTTTCGATTCGGCGAAATCAAACCTTGGTGACGAAAATAGAGTTGTGGAGAATATTCGAGATACGATAAACAAGTTAAAACCAACTTCTACGACGCATCGTGCTAATCGTAAGTTTTTCGTACATCCGGATCTGCAGTCCTGTACGCATGTGTTCGTCAGAGATGACACGGTGCGTAGGCCGCTTAAAACTCCCTACGATGGCCCGTTTAAGGTAATTAAAAGGGGTTCTAAAGCTTTCGAGTTGCAGTTATATAATCGTAATGCAACTATATCGATAGACAGGCTTAAGCCGGCGTACCTTCTCAACGATTCCGATTACAACTCATTTTCGATACCAAGCAAGGCCCACGCGGACACAGACGACGCACAGGTCAAAGTACGGACTGACAGGTCGCCTGCACCCAAAAAAACGCGTAGTGGACGCCTTATTAAAAAGCCCGTACGTTTCAAATAGAAACTGGGTTAAGAAAATCTAAGTAAGCAGATTAGTTTTAAGTTTTTTTTCCAATATAAGTAGGTATGGCAGTTTGGACTCACACTTATTCATAAACCAGCTTGCAAGCCGAGTAGCCAAAATAAGGTACTCTTGTTATATTTTTAAATATGGGTAATTACAGTACCAAGAACGAGCAGACTATGGTTGCAGCACGGGCTGAAGTTAACCAGCGAGTAGACCAGTTCAAAGTGCAGATGGAATTATATGGCGCCGTCATTGTCACGGTAATCATTTTAGTGATTTTCATAATCTTGTGTTTGTGTTGCACGAGATGCTATAAGTACTTCGGCAAATGGTTCAGCAAGAAGCTAAGTTCATCAGTTAATCAAGCTATATTTCACCAACATCAGTTAACCTCGGTACGCACAAATCATTCTCCACCACCAGTTACAAAACCCTCTTCCGTACCTACAAAAGTAGTTTTAGCTTAATTTTAATATTATGTAGTTGCTGTTCGCGAATGTAATATCAAAATATTTTTTTGGCAAATTCGTTTGTTTTGACTGTATAGCTAGCCTAACTTAACTACCTCATTGTATCTGTAAATCAAAATACCAAATGTAATAACCTAAATTTAGTTTTAATTTTAATCGATAACGTTCATTTTGTATAAGTAATGTAACAGACTTGGTAACTTAATATGTATACTCACCTACTTGTTAGATCGAACCTTACCCAAGTATTATTCTGTATCAGTTTAGTAGTGTAAGAGCTATGTACCTACTACCTATAAAAATGTAATATACTTACCGCTCATGTTGATAAAGCGCTCGTAGTCAGCGGATCAAGTATCATCAATGTTATTGTACTGCATACTTTGTAATGTACCTAATGCGTTAGTAATACTGTATAACTCCTGTTTGAATTTTATTTGTAAAATTTGGTTTGTATACGTTTCGGTTTACCAAATTTTAGGAGGGGTGTGATGTAGGGGTACATACCTACCTACCACATAGATCGCAGCGTAAGCGCTCGTGGCTCGACTCGGCTTTGTTCGCCAGTCGTCCCGAACCCGCGTCCAGATATAGACTCAACCTAAGAACAACCTACCTATGTAATTCATTCATGTAAAAATAAATCCGGAAATTCGTGAACTGCAAACCTGGTCACTTTTCATTGAACATTCCACGCAACCTTAAACAACAGGTCCCTCGACCACGGACACCTAACATTATTTTCTGTTTTTTCTAACATCATGTAAGTTTAAACACGGTTTTAGGACTGATTTCTATACTAAATTTTTCAGTTTGAATGAGCCTCATGAGCCTCGTATTTCACTGCAAAATTAAAACAAACGATTGATTGCAAGTGAATATTGACTTTTCATTGTCGTTCTAACTATCCTTTAAATTAATAAAATAGTATATTATGCAACTAGCGAATAAAGGACGGATTTGAAGCGAGGCCCATAGATGAATCACGAGCAAGTAAAGGGTTCTAATGACTGAATCACGACCGAAGGAAATATAAAAACCCTGAGCGACGCGAGTGATTCATGGCCCCCGATATAAATCCGTTTTATTCAAGAGTTGCATACTATACTTTATGCCATGACTCCGAGAAAAAGAAACATTTAAGCGAAAATAGACATTTAATAAAAAAAAGTAATGTTAAATTAAAATATTCATTAAAATTGGAACAATTACTAAAATAAGGAGTAATTTTCTTTGTGATCGAACAACCTATAGTATTCAAAATAGCGTCAATTTACGAATTAAATGACAGAAAAGAGCACAAAACAGTTTTTATTCTTATGCTAAACTCCTTTTCGAAAATATCGAACAATCAAATCTCGATGAATTATTTGCACAAGGAGTTTGTATCGAGTATTTTTTGCGCAAGGAGGTTGTATAGCTGAGATGGAGGTCTAATATTATATTGGTGTGTTCTAAATTCAAACACCAAAATAGTGATTAAAAGAGCTTTTTATTCACTATTTTCAGTGAATAAAATAAGCTTTTTAGAGGAACTCATTTTTGAATGTATTTTTTAAAGTATATTAATTACACAGGAGTCACCTTTGGGTTATTTAGACCCCATCTTGTATGGCACGTAACTTTTTGTCACCTTGTATGCGAAGGGTTTAGCATTATAACGTCACTCGTGTGTCTGTCTGTCGATCTGTACATCTGTGACAGCCAATTTGCTCGGTAACTATTGGATCGATTGGGGTTCAAATTTGGTACACATATAATGCAAGTTGGTGACCCAAAGACGTATTTGTAACGTAAATAAATGAATTTTAAATATGGGGGCCATTTTTGGGGGGCAAATGAGAAATTTTACTTGCCGTGATAGTTAGTGTGGGATAAACTTTGGAAGACAAATTAGAACCATTTGCAGATTTCCGATTGAGCTGAAATTTTGCATAAACATTAACTTTGGAGCACAATGCATGGTTAGCTAAAATATGTCATTCTAAATCCAATATGGTGGACTCCCAAAGATGGGGCACCAGTTTTTTTTTGCATCCCCATGATATGGGTATCAAATAAATTGGTTTGCTGAGAATAATAATAAGAAATTATTTAAATTATTTTGAAACGAAAGCTTGTTCCTAGCGGTTTATAGGTTTTTCGAAAAAAAAATCGGTCTTATCGACGTAGCTAAAGCTCTTCTATATCCAAAAATATTTTTTAAGTACGATTATGTTTACCCCTTTGCTGTTGATATTCAGCCTATACGCACGAAGCGTAACGCTTCCTCATTTATTATGCAGACAGCGATGGAGTGGAACTCCTTGCCTGCGTCTGTGTTTCCCGACTCCAACAATTTGGGGATCTTCAAGACGAGAGTGAATAGGTATTATTTGAGTTTTCCTGTACCATCCTCGACTACATCGTCACTGAGATATAGTCAAACGCAAAAAAATCAAAAAAATATTTAAGTTCACTTGTTTTATCGTATCAACATGCTCTCTCTCTTATCGTGTGGCACAATTAACCCTGCAAGGGATAGACGGGGGTTGCCTGGTGTCGAACTTAGTATCGACATTAAGATCTCGTGTAATGTGATCCTTTTATCGTATCGACATTCTCTCTCTTATCGTGTGGCACAATTAACCCTGCAAGGGATAGACGGGTTGCGTGGTGTCGAACTTAGTATCGACATTAAGATCTCGTGTAATGTGATACTTTTTATCGTATCGACATTCTCTCTCTATTGTCGTGTGGCACAATCAACCCTGCAAGGGATAGACGGGGGTTGCCTGGTGTCGAACTTAGTATCAACATTAAGATCTCGTGTAATGTGATACTTTTTATCGTATCGACATTCTCTCTCTCTCTTATCGTGTGGCACAATTAACCCTGCAAGGGATAGACGGGGGTTGCTTGGTGTCTGTCGTATCCCAATAAAACAATTAAATTAATTAATTAAATGTATTTTGAAATACTTATTAGGTTATACCATTTGATACCACGAGACGGAGAGAAAATGTAAGAGGCTCCTTGACAGCTGTCAAAATCTAACATGGCCGCAAGGTAGCGTTCAGAAATTAACATAGCGATCTCACACTCTCCTCCGCCATTGAAGAACACTACTCTAATTGTGAACAAAATAAACCTTAAAACTAAACTATTCTTATTCTTCTAATAATGCACATGTTATCATTTAATTAACATGTCGTTTACATCTTACACCTTCTACATCAATAATGTAAGTTACTCCCGGAATCGATTCGCCCACAACGATCCCCATAGCCCATGGCTTGCGACCCCTACGGTAATCACGTACCATTACATTCTGTCCAAGTGAAAAATTTGTGTTTCGATTTCCGGACCTCTCAGTTATTTTATCTTCACCATCATACAATTTTTCAGCAAATGGTGGTGGTCTCAATATTGTGAATCTATTCCTTAATTCCCTCCCCAGAAGTAATCGAGCAGGAGACTGTCCTGTCGTTCTTTGAGGGGTGCTACGGTAGTCAAATAAGAAAAGATTTATTGCCGATGTTATACTTTGACCACCGTCCATTATTTTAGTTATGTGTGATTTAAAAGTCTCTACGAATCTCTCGGCTGCTCCATTAGTCGCAGGGTGGTACGGTGGTGTAAAGGTATGTTTTACTTGTATTAATTTACAGTAATCCTTAAATTCAGAACTTGTAAAACTTGTTCCATTATCGGTCACTAAATGTACCGGAAAACCAAATCTACAAAATAGACCCTTAAATACCTCAATAGTATTTTTAGCTGTTATGTTACTCATTTGAAAAACTTCAACCCATTTTGAGTAACTGTCAATTATTACCAAAAACATTTTATTTTTGAATGGTCCCAAGAAATCTGCATGTAATCGGTACCAAGCCGATGGTGGTACAGGCCATGGTTTCATTGTTTTTGTTGGACTTTTGCTATTTACTAAACATAATTTACATTCTTTTGTAATTGTTTCTATTTCACAATCTAAATTGGGCCACCAGAAATAAGATCTAGCTATTTCCTTCATACGCACAACGCCGAAATGACTTTTATGCAACTCTTTTAGCACTAATTCTCTCAATATTGGTGGTATAATTATTCGAAAACCCCAAAATAAACAATTTCTGTCTAAGCTAATTTCATTTTTCCTGTTATAGTATGGCATGATTTCTTTTTCTATTTCTTTTTTATCAGGCCAACCGTCTGTTAAATATCTGGCTATTTTTGAAAACATACAATCTTTTTTTGTTTCTAACTGAATTTCCTTCCAATTTAAATTTTCTATTTCGGCGTTGCTCACATATGTTAAATAGCCTTCATTGCCATCCTTACATATAGTATGAAGATTTAAATTAGTATTATCTTCAGTTTTAGCGTTCCTAGATAAATAATCGGCTGGGTTTTCATTGCTTTTTATATGTCTTATGTCATAGGTAAATGCCGATAAAAATATGGCATAGTGTTGCAGTCTCTTAGCAGCCATTTTGGGAATTGATTTGGTGGGACTAAATATGCGGACTAATGCTGCGTTGTCTGTTTCTAATCTTCTACAGTTTCATTGGGCAACTGGTTTCTTTTTCGAAAAGCTGCTCTCTCCAATGTAGTTGGTCTTATTATGCAATACTTTTCTTGTAGTTTAGTGCATAGGGATTTATAATCATTGTCAATTGGGTTGCTAGGAGCACACAATAATGACAGACATTTAAAAACTTTTGGTTTTAATTTTGTCAGCAGTAACGGTACCTTTTTTTCCTCGGGTATGTCATTTAGTGTAATGATACAATCCAGTTGTTGACGAAACGTTTCCCATGCGTTTCCGTCGAATAATGGTATGTCATAGTGTGACATTGTCTTTGTCACTGAACTAGTTTTTGTTTTAGTGAAATGTTTTCTCAATTTTTTTCGTAAGATGTCAACTGTTGTTGTTGAAGTGTGCTGAATTCCAAGATCACGCAATATCTGACAAAGTTGTTCCTTGTTACATTTGTGAATGTATTTTTTATGACCAGACTTCACAAGACTCACGTAGTCGTCGTTTTGTTCCTCGTGTTCGCTACTCGCACTTTCTTGTTCCGAGTCTGATGTTTTTATAACACTCATTGATGTCTATGGGAATTTGTATTTTCTGACTATTTTTCTTTGATTTGATCAAACAATGGTGCCAAGGCAACCGCCATGTCTTTTAGAAAACGCGAATAATATTGAATTTTTCCTAAAAATGATCTAAGTGCTGTTATGGTTGTTGGGGCTTGGGTCTCTAATATGGGCCTTTTCTTAGTAATATTATTATAATTTACATTTAAATCTTCAATTATACCTACTGGCTTTGATTCACTTTGGTCAAAGTTTTTAAATATTACTTTACAATTTTTAATTTTTTTTAATGGAAATAATTCATTTTTAGTGTGAGATCGCTATGTTAATTTCTGAACGCTACCTTGCGGCCATGTTAGATTTTGACAGCTGTCAAGGAGCCTCTTACATTTTCTCTCCGTCTCGTGGTATCAAATGGTATAACCTAATAAGTATTTCAAAATACATTTAATTAATTAATTTAATTGTTTTATTGGGATACGACAGTGTCGAACTTAGTATCGACATTAAGGTCTCGTGGAATGTGACACTTTTTGACAAGTCTTACTAATATTATAAACGCGAAAGTTTGTAAGAATGTATCGATGTATGTTGTTATTTTTCATGCAAAAACAACCCAACGGATCTGTCCGAAATTTAGGTATTTAGTAGTTTATTTAGTTTATTGTAGGTAGACAGATTGGGGCCTGTATTAACACATAGGCTACTTTTTTCACGCTCGCAAGCCGCTTGGGGCTCGCGCACTGCGCACTCTCAAAAAGTCATAGAAACGTTGTCCACGCGGGTGAAGCCGCGGGAAACAGCTAGTATTGATTAAATTTTAGTACAATTCAAACTGAAAGTGTAGTAAAATAAAAGTTCAATGGAATTATTAAATACATTATAAGTCCATTGGTATTGTAGGTACTGATACAATTGAAGTTAATAATGTTAATAATGCACGCACAATACCGTTTTCCAATAACTTGTATATGGCCAATCGTAGCTACTAATCCTTACTAATATTATAAATGTGAAAAAGTGTTTGTTTGTTTGTTACCTTTTCACGCTTCAACACCTTGACCAATCTTGATGAAATTTGGCATGCAGGTAGCCTGTGTCACTGGAAAGGACAAAGGCTACTTTATATTCCATGAAAATAGCAAAGTCCGATACAGTTCCTAAGGGAACGGAAAAAAAATCTTTTTTTGGCTAATTTCTTTAACATCGCCACGGAACAATGGATTGTGGTGATTTTTTGCAGCGATGGTAGAAAAGTGACATAGATCGCTAATCACAGTAGCTCGATCTGGGATAGAGACCTGGAATAAACTCATTTCCACGCTCGCGAGTCGCTGGCGGCTCGTGCATCACTCATCCTTAAAGACAGTCATAAAAAAACTATGTCCACGCAGGCAAAGCCGCGGGAAAAAGCTAGTATTATTATAAATGTGAACGTTTGATTGAATGGATGTTTGTTACTCTTTAACGCCTGATCCGCTGAACAGATCTCTCTAAAATTTAGTAGGAAGACAGAATAGGGCTTCGAAGACAGTTATATAAAATATGTTCACGCAAATGAAGCCGCTGGCAAAATCTAGTATTTTATTTATATTTTTTTTGATCACCTGAGGGCGTATGTTGTTGTGGTAAGCCTGCTTCCATCTTCGGCATCATCGTCACTTACCATCAGGTGAGATGACGCCAAGGGCTTTCTTATTGTAGATAAAATAATGATAATATCAATATACAATTTTTGACTTAGCACGTCTTTTACCCGACTGCCTCCATAAGGAGGGTTATGTTTTTCGTGTTTGTGTATGTATGTATGTATGTAGATTTCTATGTTCCCTGCTACAGCCTGAACGGCTTGAAGGGTTTTAACGTATGAGGTATCATTAGATTCCTCTTGATCCCGTGAGTGACATAGGGTACATTTTTACCCGTCTGGTCAAAAAGGGGGCTTATGTATTTACGCAGTCGAGTTTTTATTTTTAATGAACCCCTAAAGTTATTTTTAACGTTGATGAAAGTAGTATAATACCAACTGTCCCTTATAGATTGGATTTTCATTGAAGCTTATGTAAAATTGATACCTTGTATGTTACAATATGCAAAAAATATACCGAGCGCAATTATAAAAGCTTATTCAGTACTTTTATTTACTTACCTATAACTGTAGCGTCGGTAGCTTAATGGCGAGGGCCGCTACCTCCTGTCCGGGAGATCGTGGTTCGAATCATGCCAGGTACCAATGTGTTTTCGAATTCCGATTTCATATGTACGTTTATCCGACGCTCTTACGGTGAAGGAAAACATCGTGGGGAAACCTGCACACGCCTGCGAAGAAACCATAGACTTAGGATATTTTTGCTACGAAAAAAAAACTCGCACTGGGCCCGCGTGGTCGACTAAGGCGCGATTGCCATGATTAAGAGTTGGCTGGACACGTTTATGAGCTGATGTGAATGTATATTTTTTACCTTCAGTTTTTTTAACTGAAAGATCATCGAGCTGAATGATCGTTAGATAATCTTTTTTCTTTGTATTAGATTAAGAGAGTTCTTTTAATGAAGACTTTTCCTTAATGAGTTCTATTTGAGCTAGAAAGGTATCGGATTACGAAGTATAAATGAAAAGATACGGTTTTTATTTATTTTGTTGGAACAAATAAAAATTGAGATTGGTCTCGGTAATTAGATAAGTCAAGTGCTACTTATCGGATTTAATTATTTTGCTTATCACGTTGACGTTCGTTAAATGAGCACTCGTCAATTATTTATCTTTAAAATGGCGTGAATAAAAAGTTAATAAAAAAATACACTTCAATCACAACAAACACGTACAATCCTACTAATATTATAAAGTTTGTATGTATGGATGTATGGATGTTTGTTACTCTTTCACGCTTCAACCGCGTGGTCGACTAAGGCCCGGTCGCCCTAAATCAGGGTAGGTTCGAGCCCCTCGGTGGGGATGCATAATTATGAGCTGATAATGATGATAGCGTCAACAGTTGACTTGGAAATTTTATTAAATTTCAACTAAATTATACCAGCAGTTATGGATCATTTAATCTGATATTAAATAAAAATATAGCGAGCAGGCTAATCCCAGCCGAACTTCCGGACGAGCGTAATCTTGTGAGTTGTGAGTCGCGTATTTTCTGTGCCGCTTTGTGCCACATGATGACGCAACATTTCATATGAACGGACCGAAATTGCGCGACTCACAACTCACAAAATTACGCTCGTCTGGCTTCACCCGACTTGAGGCAGACCTACAATTGCGGCAATTCAAAAAGTAGTCCTCATCGACAGTGTCCGGATAGTCCGACGATTTCTCCCCGTCACTGAACTCCAGCCGACGCGGTTCCGCTGGAGGTGCTCCTGCCACTTCGCCTCGAGCCACGTGAGCAGGGTAGCTTATGTTTGTATGTATGTATGTTTGTTTAGTTCAAATCTTGCGATCGATTTAAGAGCGACTTCTTAGGGCCCGATTGATCTGAAATTTGGAATGAAGCCATATTCCTGGAGATATTAGATCCTTTTGGTATTTTGAATTTGATCTGATGATGAAATTTGGAGGTACAATCGTGGGCTCAGAATCGTCTTTTATAGGAAACTAGCTGTTTCCCGCGGCTTCACCCGCGTGGACCACGTTTCTATGACTTTTCAAGGGTGCGCAGTGCGCGAGCCGCAAGCGACTCGCGAGCGTGGTAAAAAGTAGCCTATGTCTTAATCCAGGTCCTAATCTGTCTACCTACCAAATTTCAGCCAAATCCGTTCAGTAGTTTTTGCGGGAAAGCGTAACAGACAGACAGAGTTACTTTCACATTTATAATATTAGTAGGGACTAGTAGGGATTAGTAGGGATTGAGAATTCTGGTTTTGAGCATAAAAAATCTTTTCAAATAAAAGCTTAGACCTAAAAGCTTTTAGGTGTTTCGAAAATTATTTTTAAATAATAATAATAATAGGATAAAACAAAAATATTTTGATAGGTCCTTCTCCTTATCTTCGTAGGTACATAATCTCCGTAGGTATTAATCTCACTTCTGATAAATGATACCGAGGGCGAAATCGCGTTACGTTACACATTTGTTTTGTCTAAACTGCCCTGGAGGCTTCCCAAGATTTTCTCTGTTTTTTTCGATCTACTATGTTTTTGACCCCCGACGCTAACATAGAGGTTTAACGTGTGTGTACGTGTGTTTGTGTATCGTTAATTTTTTTACGCATAGTAGTTTCCAAACGAATGAATCAATTTTGATCTAGTTTTTTTTTTTGTAGGAAACCAGACTTGATCGACACTCTCGTTTAAAAAAAAACAATTAGACTTTCCATAGAAAAATGCACAAAATAGGTCAACCAGCTGATCGATTTGTATAATGACTCCATTTTTACCCGACTGCGCCAGAATTTACTTACTTACTTCGCTGGCTCAGTGACCCTAAGTGGATCTTCGACATTAAAGTGCGCCACTCGGTCCTATTTTGTGCCAACTTTGAGGTCTTTGGCGACTTCATCTTTCCAGCGATACCTTGGTCGACCCGCCGGGCGACGCCCTAAGGGTTCTTCAAGATATGCTCTTTTGGCAGCTCGATCCTCTCCCATTCTTTCTACATGTCCTAGTCAGCGAAGTTGAGCTGCTTTTATTTCCCCGATGATGTTCGGTTCGGACACTAGGTCTTCCCGCTCCTGGTTAAATATTTGCCTCCACTCCACGTCCTCTCCTCCTGTAGGTCCCAGAATCTTTCGCAGGATCTTTCGTTCCGCGACTAGGAAGAGACTGCGCATGTATCTATGTGTATTTATTTGACATGCTCTGTAGCCTTAACGGCTCGATGGATTTTGGAGTGCGAGTGTGTTCCGATTTGAAGATAAGATAGCCAGATCTCCATTTAATTTAATTTAATGTAATGTAATGTAGTTTAGTTTAGTTTAGTTAGGTTTACTTTACTTTACTTTACTTCACTTCACTTCACTTCACTTCACTTCACTTCACTTCACTTCACTTCACTTCTCTTCACTTCACTTCACTTCACTTCACTTCACTTCACTTCACTTCAATTCAATTCAATTTATCTTAATTTAATTTAATTTAATTTATCTTAATTTAATTTAATTTTTTTTTTACCAGACAACATGGGCCCATGATATGTTAGTAAAAATCTTACTGACTATGTTAGTAAAACAAGAAAAAATAAAGAAATCAATTAATATAATAAATCTGCCCAGCGTGTGGGTGAATCTGCCCAGCGTGTGGGTGAATCAGGGCTGACACCCAGTGCTTCTGCAGCACACTGTCGGGTCTGTCTGCCAGCACCCTCAGGATGGTGTTGTTGCTGCCCAGCATTCTACTACGGACTGAGTCTAATTTTTGAGCATTAATGCGTGAAATCCGTCTACTCGGGCTGCTGCAAACATGCCTGAAGCACTGCAGAACCTGGGCAACCTCAAAATCATCCTGAACACATTATTGTACTGGAAAGCCCGAAGGGTATAGCTAGCCCACAGGCCATTGCATTGGGGAATATTGATAAGCCCGCTTCCATCTTCCTCATCATCGTCACTTAACCATCAGGTGAGATGAAGCCAAGGGCTTACCAATTGTGAATAAAAAAAATGCCTGTTTTACGTTCAAATGCATTAATTTTGTAGATGTGGCGCTTACTCTGAAATCTCTCAAACTGACTGTAATTGCGTTAGGTAAAAGATGGAACTCACCGTAAGATTGTAAATTCCGTAAGATTATAATCTAACGGAATTTATCTCGCGAGATTGTGAACTGTCGAAAGATTGTGAACTGTAACATATTGTTTAAGTTTTCACTAGTGACATTGTAATCTCAATAGTGACATTACAATAACACTAAGGAAAGTGAAAAACACTAAATTAATGAGCTGGCGAAGCGAACGATGTTAAGTTCGGTCAGGTTTGATTAATAGGCTACCACCTGGGTAACAGAATGCTTCGCAGCAGAAGAAATCATCGGTTTTATTCGGAGGAGGTACAAGAATAGACCGTGAAATTGTGATCCGATTCACAATTTACCGTTATGTTAGAATCTAACTAGTGAGATTGTAATATCGCGGTTTTCACAATATCCCGGTGACTATACATTGAAGGTAATGTTAAAGCTATCTGTTGGCTTTAGTTTGTATCTTTTTGGAATAATATTTGCTTAGGGCACGGTTGACAATAACAAATATCCTTTTGGTTAACAAAACAAGTGACCATCGCAGCTGGAGGCGGTTTAATAATATGTAAACAGTAGAACGTGCCTAGTTTACAGAGTCGCAGATAACTCGAATAGGAATTATGGCGTTAGGACGATTCGATTCGAGCAAGTCGATCTGTGATAAAATAATATCAAAAATAACACTATTAGTTTTAAATTCAAATTAATACGGTCTTCAACGCGGCGGTTACGTTGAGATCGAACGCCCGATTCTCGATTTTTACAAGTTTTTCACTATTAAATAAGTTTTAAAAAAACGGTAAAGTGTGAGTCAGAACCGTGCACAAAGGGTTCCGTACCATCATACTAGATAATTCTAGTTTCTTCACGTTTTAAGAAAAAAAAACATATTTTTTGTATGGAGACTTTCACTTTTTCCAATTTTTTGTATTAGTGGCAACAGAAATACATCATCTATGAAAATTTCAACTGTGTACCTATCACGGTTCATGAAATACAGCCTGGTGACAGATTACAGACAGACATCCAGAGTCTTACTAACAGGGTCTTGTTTTTACCCTTTGGGACGGAACTCATATAATGTGTTCAATTAAAATGAAAGGTGTTAAAGTTGCCAATTTCTGTGTGTTGGTTCAACATAAACTGTTTCTGAAATTTTGAAAGTAATGCCAAAAACAGGTTTTATAAAATACTTTTCAGGGTTTCGTACCCAAAAAATAAAAACGGGACCCTATTACATAAGACTTCGTAGCCTGTCCGTGTGTCTGTCCGTCTGTCACTCATGAACCTGTATTTCATGAACCGCGATAGCTAGACAGTTGAAATTTTCACAGATGTTGTATTTCTGTTGCCGCTATAACAGCAAATACTTTACTTTATCTTATTTTTATTAAGTTGAGTACGAATTAAATTAGGGGCTTAATTATTTTTTTTTTGAGGTTGGTACAGTTACTTACGTATAAAATGTTTTGATTCGATGGTTTGCTGACACCGACCTCAAAAAAAATGTAAGCCCCTGGTTGAATTCGTACCTAACTTAGATTTCGTTATTGTTGGTTAATGTTGTGTATTTAAGTATAATAAAATTATTTCATACTTTTTGTGAATTTCATTTTGAAGTCGGTTTTTAGTTTTTTAAACTTTTATTTTTATTTTGTTTATTTTTAGTGAAAAATGATAATGCTATCTTTCTCACAACGTCAAACCCAATCACCTACGCACCAATAAGAATTATCAAATCATAATACATGTGTTTCATTAACAGATACAGAGTCCTGTGGCTTCCATCATCATCTCAGCAGCATGAAAGTTAAGGAGTTAAATAGTCCATCATCAGCTCATCTGAATAACCTGAAAGAATACAACTGTCGGTCTATGCATACCTACGTATATATCTATGTATTTAATGCCTCCAATCCCTAACCGTTAAGCTAACCTTTCTTCATCAGCTTACCAACATGAGATGATGACTAACAGACGCAAGTATTTTAATAGCTTTAGATAACATAATATGAATCACGTAATAAGTGCCTCTAAAATTTGAGGGTTGCCCTCGTTTTCCCGGGGATCCCATGATCAGATCCTGATTTGGTGACAATGGGACCCCCTCGGGAGTATACTCTTTCGAATAAAAAAAGAATTTTGAAAATCGGTCCACAATTGACATCGGTGAACTAACATTAAAAAATTACATATGTATATATACTGTATTCGACTGTAACAGTCAAACATAGAACCACCTCCTTTTTGAGGTTGGTTAAAAAGCTATTAGAAACACGATTGAGCAGTTTTGGCTAGATAGAAAAAAATCACAAAGTTAGGTCTACACCGATACTTTCAACTCTAGTTATGACTAATATTTTGAATTATAAATTTAAAAAAATATACAATAATATTTGTAATGATAATACAAAGTGAGCAGTTATAATTTTTTTATACCTTCATTGTAGTTTTTGAACAAACCAAAAAAACCATTGGAAAAGTGTGGTTATTTTCTTTACTCTTTACACGTAAAGAAAAAGACAAAGACAACTGTTCCAATCTATACCTCGCCTTAACTGATAAACACTTGGCCAGTTTTTAATTATTGACCTTTAGTGACTTTTTCTTTACACTTATTATTAGATACCTATTGTATCCACTCGATCATTAATCATAAAGTCAGATGACAAGAAAAGCTGAACCCTTGTCAGTTTGACGTTGAAGCCATACCTACTTTAATGACAAATTATTAGTTGCAGCCAGTTAATCCAAGAGGTCATAAATTATCTTGGACTTCAGCCTTGTTTTAAAACCAAAGACGTTCCTGATAACTATGGACGAGCAAAGTATGTCGAAAAGTAAATTTTTATTTGTCAGTTTGTCGTTAATTATATGCATATTTTAATGACAAATTATTAGTTGCAGCCAGTTAATCCAAAAGGTCATAAATTATCTTGGACTTCAGCCTTGTTTTAAAACCAAAGACATTCCTGATAACTATGGACGAGAAAAGCATTTAGATAAGTAAATTTTTACATGTCAGTTTTACGTTAATGCCATACATATTTTAATGACATTCTCCATGACATAGGCTACTTAATTTTGTTAAGATTGCTAGAGTTGTGGAAGCGTAAAGAGGTAACAAACAGACAAACACATTTTCACATTTATGATATTTTTAAGGATAAGGAATAATGAAAAGGCCAGATTTTTCAAAATTCTTACAGGTCCCTATTCTATAACAAAAACAAAATAACATACCTTTAATGTTTTTCTTTTTTATTTATAGTATCTATGTCGTGTTATTTTTGTTAGTTTTATATATATGGGCCTGTACTTTAGTACAAGTTGCCTGAAAATAAAAGAGTAATGATAATAATAATAAGCTGATGCCGCAAAAAGGACCAAGTAAGTACCAGGACCTGGCGCACGAGGTTACTGATATGTGTCCTATCCATGAACGGGCTAATTTCAGCCGACCTTGAACGTCACCTAAGGCGGCTGGATCTCCGAAGCAGACCAATAATTGCAGCAATGAAGCAAGCAGTCCTCCTCGACAATGCCCGGATGGTTTGACGCTTTCTCTCCCCGTCGCACTGAACTCCAGCTGACTGTGCTTCCGCTGGAGGTGCTCCTGCCACTTCGCCTCGTACCGAGTGAGCAGAGAGGATTTAATTTTATATTCGAAGATAATAATAACAATAAAAAAAAAAGTTAAAAAAAGTTTAAAAAAACTGAAAAATGACTTCTAGATGAAGCAAACCATCGAATCTAAAAATTTTAAGCCCCTAATTTAATTCGTACCCGCCTTTGATTTCGTTATTGTTGGTTAATGTTTATTTAAGTATAATAATATTATTTCACACTTTTGAGTGAATTTCATTTTGAAGTCAACCGACTTAAGTTTCTTTTAAAACTTTTTTTATTTTCTTTATTTTTAGTGTTAATGCTATCTATCTAGCAACGTTAAATCTAATCACCTATACTCACCAATAGGAATTATCAAATCATAATACATGTGTTTCATTAACAGATACAGAGTCCTGTGGCTTCCATCATCATCTCAGCAGCATGAAAGTTAAGGAGTTAAATCGTCCATCATCAGCTCATCTGAATAAACTGAAGGAATACAACTATCGGTCTATGCATACCTTCGTATATATCTATGTAACATTCAAAAGAAATTACCTGCAACTCCTAACCGTTAAGGAGTTGTACCTTCCTACATCAGCTTATCAACATGAGAATATGACTAACAGACGCAAGTATATTAATAGCTTTAGAAAACATAATTATGAATCACGTAATTAGTGCCTTTAAAATTCAAATTTTTCATTATTTTTGAAGGGTTGCCCTCGATTTTCCTGGGATCCCATCATCAGATCCTGACTTGGTGACAATGGGACCCCCTCGGGAGTATACTCTTTCGAATAAAAAAAGAGTTTTGGAAATCGGTCCACAATTGACGGAAAAATCGGTGAACTTTCATAAAAAAAATATTCAGTCGAACTTAGTACCTCCTCCTTTTTGAAGTCGGTAAAAATGGGAACGAAGTCGCGGGTAACAGCTAGTGAAAAATAATATAAAACCGTGCTACCACTCAGGCTTCGCGGGGACTTGAATAAATAATAAATTCATTTCCCTGTCGCCTGTACAGTGCAATGTAGGTTAGCCCTGGAGCCGACACCTTGGATTGACAAGATTAAATATAAGTGAGTCAACAGTGAATGGTAAAAAAAGTTGTGTAGGTATGCTTAAAAAATATTGTTATCAAAAAGTATCATTCAGACTAGCCTTACTAATATTATAAATGTGAAATGTGTTTTTTTGTTTGATACTTTTTCACGCTTCAACGTTTTTAACCAACCAAAATTGCATGCAGGTAGCCTGTGTCACGAAGAAGGACATACTCTAGGTTATCTCATAAAAAAAATAATATCATAGTCCGATGCAGTTCCTGAGGGAACTAAAAAAATAATATTTTTTGGTTAATTTCTTTAACATTGCAACCGAATAATGGATTGTTGTGATTTTTTGCACAGAGATCGTTGAGGGAGTGGCAAAAGACAAAGACTGCTAATCAGAATAACTCAATCCGCGGGCATAAGCTAGTAATTTGTAAATAGGTTGCACAATATATCATTTAACCCTGCTTCTGTCAGGTTGGGTCACAATGACCCATGATGTTTTCAAATGCTTTGATTTTAAGATTTTTATAAGTGTGACGTTATTATTTTTCTCAGTAGCTACAGTTCCCCACTCTTTTTAAGGGACTTAAAAAAAGGAGGAGGTTTCTCAATTAATTCTACCGTATATTTTTTTTATGTGTGTTCGCGGATAACTTCGTCGTTTATGAACCGATTTTAATGTTTTTTTTTGTTGGAAAAAGAAATGGTATTGCGGTTTTTTTTTAATTCAACATGTATTTTTTTAAGTAATGTAGAATTTAAGTTAGGTAACTCTATACCTAGTGTAATTCATGGAGACCACAGATTTGGACAGAAGGATCCGCCTTCTTCATATTTTACTCAGATTTTCTTCATACAGCCAAATAGTAGCGCCATCTGACATAACTCTTACGAACTAGCGTGGGCGAGAGTTGACGTCAGTGCCACGCTAAAAGGACCTCGGTAAATTGTAGATCGGCAGCGCAGGACCGGCCTTTGTCCAGCAGTGGACGATTTCCGGCTGATATGATGATGATGATAGTGAATAAAGTTTTTGTAGACAATTTAAAACACTTATGATAAAAAAATATAAACGGTAGAATTGAGACACCTCCTTCTTTTTTTGAAGTCGGTTAAAAAACTGGTCAAGTATTAGACGCTAATCATCTTGAATTAGAACAAAATATAAGTAACAATTTTTGAGCTATATTTCCATTTTACAAACTAACATGAACGGGAATTCCCATGGATTTTTTTTGTGCGCTTATCATTTTTGGTCTCTTACTGATTTGTACCATAAGTTATAGAGATAAAGTTCAAAAATCTATTAACAATTTGGTTACGGAAATTACACTCTTCGGCAGTGAAAATTGGCTATTATTTCTGTCTCCATCAATGACTTCTATATTATTGGCGTAATTACCCGGCCAACGCGCGCTACTTATGCTCCCAGCGAATTGGTGCGAAAATTTAAAGTTTTGCACACTCGCGACTCAGTCGTCTGCGGGAAATTATAGAGTGCGGTCTAGTACTCTTTATTGTACTGTGGTGCGGTGGAAAGATATTTCATATAAAATGCCTTATTGTGTTGTTTGAGGCTGTAAAAATCATGAAAGAAAGGCTCAAAAGATACATGCGAAATCGTATCATCGTTAAATAACCTTACATTGTATTTTTTTTGTAATAAAAAAAATTAACACATTTTTAAATCTACAATTTACCGAGGTCCTTTTAGCGTGGCACTGATATCAACTCTCGCCCACGCTAGTTCGTACGAGTTATGTCAGATGGCGCTACTATGTGCTTGTACGAAGAAAATCTGGGTAAAATATGGAGACGGGCGAATCCTTCTGTCTAAATCTGTGGTCTCGATGAATTACAGGTATAGAGTTTCTTAACTTAATTTATTAGTTAGTTGTTTGATTTTAAAGTTTCGGACACGAACTCTCGGACTATTGCACTTGACAGCTCGACCCTTGTCCGAAGTTGCCATGTTCTGTATATTTTTTCGTTTATTTTATAGGATGTGCGAAAAATATTAATTGGGTGCCTTGACCTCATCATCATCATCATAATCAGCCGAAGGACGTTCACTGCTGGACATAGGCCTCCCCCAAGGATTTCCACGACGACCGGTCCTGCGCTTCCCGCATCCAGCGGCTTCCCGCGAGCTTCACCAGTTCATCGGTCCACTGAGTGGGAGGCCTCTGCCTACGCTACCTTTTTCGGTGCGCGATCGCCACTCGAAAACTTTACTGCCCCAACGGCCATCTGTTCTACGAGCTATGTGCCCCGCCCACTGCCACTTAAGTTTAGCAATTCCAAGAGCTATGTCGGTTACTTTGGTTCTCCTCCTTGACCTATGAAACTAAAAACCTTTTCCTAGAGGATCCAAAGTAAAGATTATGAAGACCACACGTCTGCCTGTCAGCGATCTGGCTAAAGACCCAAGAGCCAGACTAACCCGACACTATAACGAAGATATCCCGGACGTCAGCTTGTACGAGATTAGAATGGCTCTCAAACATCTCAAGAACAACAAGGCCCGGGTGAAGATGGAATTACGGCTGAACTTCTGAAAGCAGGTGGAACGCCAGTACTTAAAGCTCTTCAGAAGTTATTAATTTCCATTATACTCGAGGGGGAAACGCTTTAAATGACAGCATCAAAAATAAATTATGAACTCTTGATCACAAAATTGCCCTCCTACTGAAATTAAAAAAAAAACTTGACTCGTTTTGTTTTTAATCAAGTCTTCAATTAGTAATTCATCAAAATCACAAAATGGGTATATTAATGACTTTGAAAAAAAAATCTAAAACCCGATTACGGAATAGTATGAAAACAAGAGCTTTCCGGCTGAAATCATAGCCTTTATATTTCCCTTCATCTGGGGTAATAATCCGCCATGTTGATTTTTTTATATGTTTTGTATCCTATGACTCGCGGAGTGATGGCACAAATCCAAAGATACCATATTAATTGCCAAAATCGGTTAAGTGGTTTAGGAAATACAAGGGAACAGATGAACATCAATACATACATACGTAGACTGAAAAACATAACCGTCCTCTTTCGTAGTCAGGTATAAACTATGACTAAGGCCTAATCGCCCTGATTCAGGGTAGGCTCGAGCCCCTCTGTGGGGACGTATATGAGCTGATATAAACTATGACGTCACGCCTAGGTATTTCAAACAATTTTTTAACAAAATTTAGTTTTTGACAGATGACAAAAAGTAACTCAAATGACTAGCAGTTATAACCCCTAATCGCAAAAATAGGGTCTTCCACGCTAATATTATATCAGTTGATTAATGAACTTTGTACGGGTGATACAAAGTTTTTTTTAATTATTGTTCAGTTTCAAGGATATGATTTTATGCAGTCACCTGCAGACTTTAACTATCGGAAAAGTGGCAAAGGCCTGCCTACCCTACGTTTTCGTTGGGTTTGGGAGCCTGGCATCTGCCGGGGATTCTTCGCACACCCCGCCCCGCCGTTACCATGACTGCTACCGGAGCCAGGAATAGCAGGGTCGCAGGGGTCTAGGGGCCGTTTCCTGGGTGAGTTACCGTATTCGCCATGCTTGGCAGGCTGGTTGGCGATACCAGTGTGGTTGCAGGTGTGTTGCAATGCACGGAAAGGACGCTGCTGCCCATCCTCCGGTTTTAAGTCGACTCTTACGAACCCTATTGGAAGAAATGGGATGGTCCTATTCTAAGCCGGGAGCCTTACGGTCTCAATAAAAAAATTCACCAACAAAACAAACTATCTTCTTGAGCGTCACGTGGACTACTGATAGGCCGCATAAGATTCTATTTCTTGAGCGTAAGGCATAAGGCCGCACAAACTTCACTCAACTAGTATCTCATCTGTGATAATACATTGAAGCTCAGATGAGATACTAGTACTAAGTATTTTTTGTAGTCAACTTTGTACTTATATTTATAACCAGTTTTTAGTAGGAATATTGAGCCTTTGCTAGATGCCAAGCCAGTAAAAAAATAATTGCAATAGAGTTTACGCAAGCGGCCATTTTCGCTGTGTGTCGGATTTCTTTTGTAAAGTAAAAAAATGTTTTCTAAATAAAATAGGTAAGTGTTATATAAGAATCTAATATCAAATTACTGGGAAAATAACGCAGATTATGTGTACTCAATAAGTTTTTGAAATAGTTCTAAAATACTTTGTGAATAAATGCATTAAAATTTCGTGCCAGTGAAAAGTTCACGATAAATTTTTGAATGTTCAAAGAAAACCAAAGGATTTAATCAACAGTTAAACATCCCGCGCAGATCCCGATTTTTGCGGTTCCCGTGGGAATTTCCCAATATCCCTTTTTTAGCGGATGCCTACGTCATAACATCTACCTGCATTCCAAATTTCAGCCCGATCTGTCCAGTGGTTTGGGTTGTGCGTTGATAGATCACTATGTCAGTCAATCACCTTTGTTTTATATAATTAGATAAAACTACATCTATTAGTTAGGCAATTTCATGAAGAACACAATGACATATATTCCATTAGATAAACTTATATATTTATCACCAAATAAATCAAGAATACTTAAGCCATGACCAAAACTGGAACTGATCCCTAGGTCTAGGGACAGCGCGCCGTTTACGGGCTATTAACTCTACCTAAAAGCCCTAACTCTACAAACTCTATCTTGGTAAAAAGGTATAGATTATCCGTATTGTTCGTCAAACTATTAAGTAACATAATATTTAAGCCCAAGGGATATTTTGTACGACAATCACGAAACGGCCTAGCCATAACTTTATTACCAAGATGTAGAGTTTGTATGTGTGGCTGGAAATTTGTATGATTAGTCATTTTACATACGGGCAGGCAAAATGTATAATTCGTCCGTATATAAACGGTCAGGCAACTTGTAGAATTCTGTACGCAGATTGCAAAATGCCGAGACAGGAAAATGACAAAATGCCATACGGCAGATTGTAAAAGAGCTCGCGAAGCAATCGATGTTAGTTCCGGTCAGGTTTTGTTGATTTAACAGTCCCCGTCCTCGCCATTATATAATTTGCCTGACCATATGTTAAATTACGTACCATACACTATGGTTGCAACATATACATATAGCACTTCGTTCTTCGTTTATATATAACACTTCGGTCGTTCGAGCGTCGGTGGCGTAACGGTTACGGCCGCTACCTCTTGTCCGGGAGGTCGTGGTTCGAATCCTGCCACTCACCAAGATGTTTTTGAATTTCGATTTCATATGTACGTGTATCCGACGCTCTTACGGTGAAGGAAAACATCGTGAGGAAACCTGCACACGCCTGCGAAGAAACTCGAAGGTTGTGTGTGAAGTCGACCAACCCGCACTGGGCCCGCGTGGATACTAAGGCCCGATCGCCCTTATTCAGGGTAGGCTCGAGCCCCTCGGTGGGGACGTATATGAGCTGATAAGAAGAAGTAGAAGATACATAAAACTTTAAACATTCACGTTTATTCATAGTGTTTGTATAGTTATAGGGCTTATAGGTAGAGTTATTTGTTATTTAATAATATGAAAGCATTTGAAGCTTACTTTCGGCTTGGGATAGGCCAAGTGTCTAAATTGAAATTTTAATTTACAATTTATGTTCCGATAGTATATTAGGTCAGGGAAAAGTATAAGTTGCAAATTTAAACTTAGTGACCAGAGCGATCTGCATCTTGAATGTTAAAATTTATCGACTGGAAACGCTTGAACAGCAAAAGTTATATTCGCGGTCTTGTTGGACTTTTACCTTTTTTTAAAAAAAAAAAAAAAATGTAGCGAGTTTTTTTATTCTTTTCACTAATTTTCTTAGACAGAATCGCCTCGAATGGTCGCGGGTTCGATTACCGGCGGGGACAACTTTGTAGGACTTGGTTTGGTTGGTGGTAGGGCATTTTATAGCCCACCTGGCTAGCTACCACCATCCTATCTAAGTCTTGCCGCCAAACACCAGTGTTAACATCATTCATGTGTTCCGGCTTGAAGATAAGATAGTCAGGTCTTGGTGAGCCCGCTTCCATCTATGACATCATCGTCAGTTACCATCAGGTGAGATGATGCCAAGGGCTTAACAATTGTGCATTAAATTAACAATGGTGCATTAAAAAAACAGAAAAAATGATACTAAATTTTATACATTTTAAGTATATTAAAGTTTTGATTGTTTATCTTTTAAATTTCATTGTAACCAGCCAGGTACAAATAATACAAGCAAAGAGATTTGATTACAAATTTATACTTACACAAAAATAAAAGTTTAAAAAACTAAAAACCGACTTCAAAATTACATTCACTCAAAAGTATGAAATAATATTATTATACTTAAATACATAACATTAACCAATAATAACGAAATCAAAGGTGGGTACGAATTAAATTAGGGGCTTATAATTTTTTTGAGGTCGGTACCAGCACACAATTACTTACGTATCAAATGATTTAGATTCGATGGTTTGCAGACACCGACCTCAAAAAAAATTGTAAGCCCCTAATTTAATTCGTCACCCCACCTTTGATTTCGTTATTATTGGTTAATGTTATATATTTAAGTATAATAATATTATTTCATACTTTTGAGTGAATTTAATTTTGAAGTCGGTTTTTAGTTTTTTAAACTTTTATTTATATTTTCTTTATTTTTAGTGATAATGCTACTATCTAACAACGCTAAACCTAATCACCTACTCGCCAATATGAATTATCAAATCATAATGCATGTGTTTCACATAACAGATACAGATTCCTGTACCTTCCATCATCATCTCAGCAGCATGAAAGTTCAGGAGTTAAATCTTCCATCATCAGCTTATCTGAATAACCTGAAAGAATACAACTATCGGTCTATGCATACCTACGTATCGATCTATGTATAAAATTGAAAGAATTATCCTCCAACTCCTAAACGTTAAGGAGTTGCACCTTCCTTCATCAGCTTATCATTATGAGATGATGACTAACAGATGCAATTATTTTTATTAATCCTGACTTTGTGACAATGGGACCCCCCCTTTTTTCCTAACAGTTCTGCAAATGGCTAAAGTTATTTGGAATTTGACTTTTTTTTATGCACTTGACATGTGAAATTAAGTGGTGCTTTTTATCTCTAAATCCTGCAGAACGCAATTTATTTTAGTTCTCCGAACTGACTAGGGACTGACAGAATCGTTTTTATTTATGCGAAACATACTTAGAGTTTCAACCGAACAAAAAATACTAAATTTATTTAAAGAGACATGGATAGTAACACACGTGGTGTGCTATCACAAACAACTTATTATTAAATGCTAAGAAAACAAAATGTATAAAATTTTGTTTGCTAAATGTAAAAAAGGTCAATAATAGTATAATGTTAGACAGTAATAAATTAGAATTTGTAAATACTTTGGTGTTCCTTGGTATAACTTTGGATGTTTCACACATTGAAACTTTAGCGGGAAGACTTAGTTCAGCTGCATGCCGTTAAGAAAATAAGACGAATGTGGGTATTGCGAGACTAGTGTATTTTAGTTACTTCCATAGTATAATGTCTTATGGCATATTACTGTGGGGGCATGCGGCTGATATAGAAACTATTTGCATCTTGCAGAAAAGAGCTATCCGCGCAATCTAGCAGATGCGATCACGTGGGTCGTTACAGAATAAGTTCAAAGAAATCAATATTTTAACTGCTGCTAGTCAATTTATATATGAAAACATCATGTACGTTCGTAAGAATTTGCATTTATTTCCTAAATACAGTGACAGGCATAGTTTGTATTTAAGAAATGTAAATAAAATAGATATAGCCTTTTCGAGACTGAGTAAGGTTAAAAAGTCATTTGTGGGGCAGTGTATAAGATTCTACAATAAAATTCCAGAAAATGTAACTAGTTTGTCAGAGAATAAATTTAAGACTCATGTCAAAAAATGTTTATGCTCTAGAGGATATTATAAAATAATAGATTATGTAAATGACAAAAATATATATGTTGATTCTATAACAATTACCATTACCCGAGACTGTAATCTGAATCCGAGTTCCACGTATTATTTGTTGTATTTTTCATTATCAAAGTATAATACATTATAAAATTCTTTTTTGAAAAAAAAACACATGAATAATCGCTTGATAATCGATAGATAATTGGACGGTTACGAATAACCGTGAAATGTCCATAATCGTCGATTACGATTAATCGAAATCGTAATCGTTTCATCACTAGTTAGTGTTAGTGTTCGTTTTTAGTTTTAGCGAATGCGGTAGCGTTAGCTTTAGCTTTAGCTTTGGCTTTGGCTTTAGCTTTAGCTTTAGTTTTAGCTTTAGCTTTAGCATTAGCATTAGCTCTAGCTCTAGGTCTAGCTCTAGCTCTAGGTCTAGCTCTAGCTCTAGCTCTAGGTCTAGTTCTAGTTCTTGTCCTAGTCCTAGACCTAGACCTAGTCCTTGTTCTAGTCCTAATTCTAGTCCTAGTTCTAGTCCTAGTTCTAGTTTTAGTGTAAGTGTTAGTGTTAGTGTTAATTTAAGTTTTAATTTTTTTTAGTTATAGTGTTAGTTTTAGTGTTAGTGTTGGTGTTAGTTTTAATGCTATTGTTAGTTCTGTTTTAGTTTTAGTGTTACTGTTAAAGTTAGTTTTAGTTTTAGCGTTAGTATTAGTGTAAGTGTTATTGCACTACCAATATGTAGTGTTTTAGTATTAGTTTCAGTTTTAGTTTTAGTTTTAGTTTTAGTTTTAGTTTTGGTTTTAGTTTTAGTTTTAGTTTCGTAAGTGTTATTTTGTTATTTTATTTTGTTATTTTTTTATTTTGATATTTTTTTATTTTGTTATTTTACCAATTCACCAGGTGACAACTCACCAGGTGGCGCACGAGGTTGTGTACAAACCAATGTTGCCATTTATCTCTAAAAACTACTAGTCCGATTTTGTTGCGGTTTTCAATGATTTGTTACAATTTGATTGGTGCATGTTCTTAGATAGATGTTACGGTGACAACTTATCAGGGAGCGCTGCAGTAAATATTTTTTAGTACCAATCAATGTTGCCATTTATCTCCAAAACTACTAGATTAATTTTGATGCGGTTTTCAGTGATGGGTTTGGATTTGATTGGTGCATGTTCTTAGATATGTTACGGTGAAAACTTACCAGGGAGCGCTGCAGTAGATATTTTTAGTACCAACCAATGTTGCAATTTATCTCCAAAACTACTAGACCAATGTTAATGTGGTTTTCAGTGATGGACTCTGGTTTGATTGTTGCATGTTTTCATATATGTGTTACGATAAAAACTCACCAGGGCACGCTGCAGTTATTATTTGTTTGTGCAAAACCAAAACTACTTGTCCGTTTGGGATGCGGTTTATTTAGTGACAGGTTTGGGTTTCATTCTGGTGCATGTACTTAGATATGTGTTACGGTGACAACTCACCAGTGGACACTGCAATAAACATTTGTTTATGCAAAACCAAAACTACTAGTCCGATTAGTATGCCGTTTTCAATAATGGGTTTATGGTTGATTTAGTGAGGATTCTTAAATAGGTGTTACGGTAGATACTCACTAGGTGGCGCTGCAGTTATAAATAGTCCGATTTTGATGGGGTATTCAGTATAAGGTTTGTGGTAAATGAAACCATTGTACATTCTCTATTATTCCTAGAAGTTTTAAATACATATTTGAAATTCCATAGCTATGATATAGGAACCACTATAGAACTTGGTACAGAGGCCAGCACGTCAAGCTAGACACTTTGGACTCTGTACCGTTCTTATTCCGTTGGCGTATGATTCGGAATCGCACTACGAGTGTTTAGCTTGATGTGCTGGCCTCTGTACCTAAACTTGGCCCCATTTATGTTTTGTTGGGATACCATTAATTTTTGTAAAGTATTATTTTGATTTCCTATCTTTATTCAAGCGATATAAGATAATTTTGGTGGTAACGAACCCTCGGTGAGCAAACCCGGATAGCAATGCAATACACCCAATGAACCTTTTTCGATTCCACATCTCAAATTAAAAAGTCACTCGGAGGTGGTCTATATAATTATTCCAATGAGTAGTGGTGGTACGGAACCAAAAATTCCGTGAGTCCAACTCGCACTTGGTCGGTTTTTCAAGCGACTTCCAAAAAGGAGGAGGTTCTCAATTCGTCTGTATGTTTTTTTTTTATGTTTGTTACCTCAGAACTTTTGACCGATTTTTATGATTCTTTTTTTATTTGAAAGCTAGTGCTTCCCGTGTGGTCCCATATAAATTTTATCAAAATCGATGTAGTACTTTAGTAGAAAATTAACAAAAACGAAAAATAATAATGCAAAAATGTACTAATTTGTTGCGATGGAAGTCGGTTTTTTAACGTGTTTAGCGTTTTCAATTATCTTTTTCCTTTGTATACGCCTATTGACCTTCCTTAAAGCGAAACCAATTTTTAAGTCTCCTGGAAATAGTCTATCTTCTTCTTTCGGTGCCCTATCCTAACGGATGTCGGCTATAATTTTGATAAATAGAAGTGGAACATTTATTTCGCAAGTCCGACTCGAACTTGGCCTGTTTTTCGATTTTTTTCTTTGTATACGCCTAATAACTTATCTCGAAGGCAAATTTCAAGTTTATTATTTACTTGGAAGTCGTCTATATATTTATTTTGCCAAGTAGTAGTGATACTATGAAAATGATATGTATGTATAATATACGAGTATGTACCTCACCCTATACTCTTGAAAAAGTTTAAAATAATTAAAAGGCAACATTAAAATTTTGAAAAAACCCACGACGGTTAAAAGGTAAAGTTTAGTTGTAAATACTTATAATAATTATATAAAAATAATAAACTTTATTATTTGTGTTTATAACCCATGCTCTTTAAATAGTTGGAAAGAAAAAGGAAATTTTTTTTTTTTAAAGATTCATGACGTTAAAATGTAATTAAAAAGGATAAAATACTAACAAAAACCCGACTTAAAGAATTTATGTAACTAGAGATAATAAAAGTAAAAAGCTTTTTTAGGAAGAATGAGGAACTTTCCAGGCTCCGTTCCTTGAAAAAATCATAGATGGCGCTGTCTAGTGTACTTAGCAAAGAGAGTTTAACAAACTAAAGTTTTTACTTAGTCAAAGATGACCTTTTATTCTCCATATGTATTATATGTGTCTAATTGCCTCCTAGGCGTAATGGTTAGTACATTCGCTTTACACTAGGAGATCGAGGGTTCGATTCCCGGTGGGGTCAACTTGCAAGACTCGGTTTGGTTGGTGGTAGGGCATTTTCTAAGCCCGCCTGGCTAGCTACCACCATCTTATCTAAGTCTCGCCGCAAAACGTCAGTGTTAACAACATTCCGCTCAAAGATAAGAAAGCCAGTTCTCCATTGCGTTGGGGAATCTCGGTAAGCCCGCTTCCATCTTCGGCATCATCGTCACTTACCACCAGGTGAGATGATGCGAAGGGTTTACTAATTGTGAATTTAAAAAAAAGACTAATAAAATACGTCCTAATTTTTTTTGGATGTGTGCAAAAAATATTTATGCCTGCACATGATGCAATATATATGCTGTTTTCGCTGCCGGAGGTCAAATGGTTCTCAAACTCGCTGCCGGCCGAGAGGCCCCTCAAGGTGGACATCCGTGGCCTCCCCTCCACCACCGAGCCCGCCGAGATCACTGGCGCCCTAGCCGAACACGGCTTTGAGGCAGAGCACGTGAAGGCCACCAGGGAGCGCGCAGGACACCCCGGGTGCATCTTCTACATGCAGATCCAGCGGACCACCAACTTTACAGCCCTCTACACCATCGCGGAGCTCCTTCAAATGCCGGGCATCGTCATCTCGGCTCTGGCGTTAGTACTAATATATATACTGTGGCTCTGGCGTGGCAAGCGAAGACCCGCGCAGTGCCACCGGTGCCAAGGATTTAGACACTCCTCGCATGGCTGCCACCTCCCGCTGGCCTGCGTCCGCTGCGGTAATTCCCACGCCGCAAAGGAC
The DNA here is from genome assembly GCA_947284805.1 of Coleophora flavipennella. NCBI lineage: Eukaryota > Metazoa > Arthropoda > Insecta > Lepidoptera > Coleophoridae > Coleophora > Coleophora flavipennella. Next base: position 7,329,622 of record OX369253.1, read on the forward strand.
TGCCTACGGCCGCGGAGGACCCAGCGACCTGTGCCAACTGCGCGGGCCCGCACCCCACCAACCACGTCTCGTGCCCAGTGTTCCGAAGCGCCTGCCGTCACTGCTGAGCGCGCCGCACCGGCAGCGCCCGCCATGCAGAGCGGCTCGGCCGCCGCGCCCGCGCCCAGCCGTAAAAATGGACGAACCCGACGGAGGAAGAAGAGGCAAGGGAGAATAGCCCCCGCTTCCGCCGCCCTCAATGTCGCCAACACCACCGCCGTGCCCTCCCAGAGCGACCTCCTGCAAGCTCTGGGAGTGATCCAGCAGTTGCTCACCTCAGCCGGGGCTGGAAAGGCTGCCAAGAGCCCTGTGCTCAGCCCAAGGACCCGCTCATCGTAATGGGCGGCGGAAGCAGCCACGTCAAGGAGGCTACGCCTCGGGGAAGTGTCCCCATCGCCCCCTTCGGGGGCAACGAGAAGAATACCACGGACTACCACTGACGCACACCGCTAGCAGTCCATTATGACCACTAGCACTTGAGCATCACTTGAGGGCGGAACGTCGCGTTGTTCTGACCTGTGCCTACTGTTCTCATTAAAAAAGACCCACATAATACATCATATGGGGAATAAAAGGTCATCTTTAACTAAGTAAAAACTTTAGTTTGTTAAACTCTCTTTGCTAACTACACTAGACAGCGCCATCTATGATTTTTTTAAAGAACGGAGCCTGGAAAGTTCCTCATTGATCTCTCGCAGAGTCTGAAATATGAACAAGAGTATCAGTTTTTAAAGCACTGCCCTACGTACCTATTTGGTTTCCGAAGATGTAGATGTGGCAATAAAATATTAAAGTTCCTATGAACTTATTAAAAAACCAAGAAAATCCGTCGGGGGCTGCCATCACTATTTTGAATTTCAACATAAATTTAAGTAATTATAGCAATAAAATATCTCCAAATTATTCACGTTACTATAAAACAACAAAACTAGTTCATAATATAATGGCAGCCCCGGACAAAGTTTGTTTCGATTGTTATACTTGTTGATGATTCTAGGTTTTTGTCCCAAATGTGTTTTGATTCGGAACCCTCAGTGTGCGAGTCTAACTCGCACTTAGCCAGTTTATTTTATTTATTTATTGTGTAATTTTGTTTCTAGGAATAAACATTTTATACCATTGTAAGTAAATTTTTGAAACAAAGAAGAAAATTTCTGTGAACTGTCTCAAAATATTTCAATGCTCTATGTTATGTTTCTCCGCAGGAGACCCGGCTTAACAAAGACAATGTCATTAACTACCTACCTACCTATACTTACTCATTTAAATGTAAATTGTCAGTAAGACCCAATTTATGGTTGCTCTAACAATAGCAATGTAAAGGACAGAACTCCCCAATGAATAAATTTCAGAACATTTCATTTTGTGTTTTCTTATTATCTTTACCATCACAGCGACGGGGCGAAACACAATAATGTTTTGTTTAAGTAACAACGAAAACAGACCCATATACAGAATGTAAAAAAAAAATGTGTGTTTTAGCTCCGACGCACGACTGGAGTTTACTCCATACTAACGCATATCGCCTGATTCGTTTTTCGTTTTCCGTTATTCGTTTCTCGTTTCTCTTTTGTCATTTTTCGTTTTTGACGTGATAACGTCTTATAAATTGATGACACGGGCTACATTCACGAAAAAGTGTCCCGTTACGTGACGTCATTGTCCCGTTACGCCAGAACGCTGAGCCAAACGTGCAAGCGAGAGTTGTACTTGTAATTGCTTAGGGCTTGGAGCCTGTTAAGGTCAAGGTCAAGGTCAAGCTAATTTAAGTTAAAAGGATTAAAAGTACCTACTAGACTTCCAGGATCTTACAAGAGGTGTTCCAATTCGGTCCATTCTTTGTGAGGAAATGCCAAAGAATTAACTCACCCGACAATGGGCGGGATCTTACGTCTCCTTAAACATGGAGCTGAAGAAGATTTACTTCAGTCGTGTGGTCTAAAGCACACAAGCATTCGGCTTGTGATACGTTATCACGTAAAATTATCGTCCGTAAGCCGACTTTACAGACAATATCGGATTTTTTGTTACGTAGGCACACACACAAGATGCGCTGCATACATAATGTATTATAATGTTCCATCTCATTCTTTCATTTTTAAATTGTACTTGTCTCTTTTTTTCTTCTCTTTTCCTCATAAAATTTGCATACTGGGCCTTATAACTCAAATCGTCTCTTAAGGAGTAAAATCCAACAAAATATGTGTCTTTTGTTGTTTTTGTCCTATAATACCCCAGTGGCAAACCCTGGACACATCATACAACGGGCCAGAAATGACATTTCAAACAACGAATGACGAAACAAACAAAATGGCGGCAACAAAATACGTTCGACAACCAAACTGTAACCAATCTCTATCAATCTGGGTGACGAGGGGGTAAAGTCGCAATCTAGAGAGCGGCGGGGAGTGTCCATACTGTATGTTAGTACTAATATATATACTTTGCCAGTGGTTCAAAGGGCCTTCGTGAGTCAGCGCCATTCCTACCTGTCTTGTTTCTCGTCCTCCACATCGCTCACGCGCAACTCTGCTGCTAGCAGTTCGGCTTTGACGGTGTACTACCACGTGCGGGCTGAACGGCTTAGCCGCCCACTCCCGCTCGGCTACCAAATGAACAGGAGTCCCAGACATGTTTTAGCTGCGCGAACGCACCTTTCGCCTTTTCTCTCCTAGCCTTAACGACATCGTCAGATCCACCGATGCTGGTCACGATGTTATTCATGTACATAAAATCCTTGTAGAATTCGTTAACTGGGGCTTGTTGTTGTAACTTGACTTGACGTACTGAAAAATTTTACCCAAGAGACTCATAGTCAAATATTTTGAACTCTTCATAAAAATTTAAATTTTTTAAACTAAAATTTTTACTTTCGTGAATTTTTATGCAGTGTTAGTAAAATGCAACATATTTTAAAGCAATTTTCTAGTTATAAAACAGATAAATTTTTGTACAACTTGTTGAAATTGCATTTTGTACGATAGATCACCTGATTAATTTTTTATAATAAGTAACATACTTTCTAGTAAAAGTTTATTAAACAATTGAAAATATTACAGCTTTAACAAATTTTGCTACAACCGGTATACAGAATGTAACAAAAGTGTAGTTCCCGTTACCTGGGGGTTCTACTTGTCATATTGAACAACTTTCTCCATGGAACCCACAGTCAATTCTCAAAAAAAAAATTGCACCCTCCATTCTAAAATGATCGATTTGTATGAAGAGTAAAAAAAAAATTACGTTTTCAGCAAAGTTGTAGAACAAAAGTTGTTCAGTATGATGAGTAGGAGCCCCAGTTAACGGGACCTACACCAGTTTTGTTACATTCTATATATATATTGTTAGTCTAAAAAAATAGTACCCAATGAAAAATACCTTATTTTAAAGGCCCTGCGAGTTATTTAGGGCGTCGGTTGAGTTTGTCATTTATAAGAAGTGAAAGCTTTTCCCTACTAATTATGTAACTGGAGTCAACAGAGCCTTTATAATTAACTGCCCCTTAAAATAATAAGGGCATGTTAATTTGTGGGCAAAACAGCTGAGAAAACATAATGGCACTCACATATGTTGTACTCCTGGCATTGGTAACGTATTAGCATCCTGGGAAACTGTAAGCACTTGTTGTTAATTGATCAATAATTAAATACGAGTAATTAGTCGTTTACAGGACAACAATTAAGGTCTTATTTGGTAACATAGTAAGACGATAAAGTGCAAAAGTTAGTCTTGTTTGGTTACCTAATAAAACATTAAAAGGGCAATAATTAAATTTTTCATTTGGTAACATAGTAAGACATTAAAAGGGTTATAATTATTTTCTTATTTTTATAACATAATAAGATGTGAATTGCAAAAATTAAGGTCTTATTTGGTAACATATTAAGACATCAAAAGGGCAATAATTAAATTCTTAATTTGGTAACATAGTAGAACATTAAATGAGTTATAATTATTTTTTATTTTTGTAACATAATAAGACGTGAATTGCAAAATTAAGGTCTTATTTGGTAACATATTAAGACACTAAAAGGGCAACAATTAAATTCTTTATTTGGCAACATGATATGACTGTAAAGAGTTATAATTTTTTTTTTACTTTTTTAACATAGTAAGATGTTTAAGGAGAAATAATAAAGGTCTTATTTTGGAAACACAGTAAGATTTTTAAAAATAAATAATTAAGGCCTTATTTTGGTTACATAGTAATATGTTTAAAAATAAATAATTGAGGTCTTATTTTGGTAACACAGTAAGACGTTAACAGGTCAATAGTTTAGGTTTTATTTTGTTAACAAAGTAAGACGTTTTAAGAGCTATAAATAAAAGTCTTATTTCGGTATCATGATAAGACGTTTAAAGGGCAATGATGAAGGTCTTATTTTGGTAACATATTAAATCGTGTATATTTCAATAATTATGGTCTTATTTTGGTAACTTATTAAGACGTTTACAGGGCAATAATTAAGGTCTTATTTTGGTAATTTATTAAGATGTTTACAGGGCAATAATTAAGGTTTTATTTTGGTAACTTATTAAGACGTTTACAGGGCAATAATTAAGGTGTTATTTTGGGAACCTAATAAAATAAATCTTTATTATACACTACACTTGTAAGATTTGGCCCTATCATTATGAATATGATTTTATTGAGAAAATATGATGACTTATTTTATTATGATAGAGTGAGCCCACTACGTCTGTTTTTTTATTTATATTGTTCATATAGCTTTAATAGCTGTTGCCGGTGACTTTGCCTGCGTAGTTATTGAGAGTGCGCGTTGCAACTTATCCATTTTTTCTTTCCTATAATTACGGCTAATAACAACCATAAAAAAACATTGGCCAAATTGGTACAAGTAGTAAAATCATATTTGTTATTCTAAAAGCATTTTTTGTATATATATATATATATATATATATATATATATATATATTATATAAAAATACGCACATTTGGGGATCACTAAATCTGCTTTTGTGTTTTAAGCCCAGTAGACATTGACCAAACAATAAATCGAAAAACCTATAATCTTTTAGGTACAAGCTTTTAATTGAAAATAGTTTTTATGCTCAAAAAGCTAAATACTCAAATGGATATAAAAAATTCACCGTTCCAAATTCAAAAAAGGTGAGCACAGTATTGTATTTCTCAAAATTCTATTGACAAACAAAAGACGATTCTGGGACGTTGACTCCACCTCCAAAGTTCATCATCAGATCAAATTAAAAAATAACAAAAGGTTCTATTGTCACGGGGAATAAGGCTTTATTTCAAATGACAGTTCAATCGGAGCCCTGGAAGTTGCTCTAAAAGTGATCGCAAGATTTGAACTAAACATACATACATATATACATACAAACATTGCAAGTTAATTAAAAGCTTTCAGAATAGAAATCGATTGGTTGAAACAAGCGAGTATGTAACTCAACATGTTCCGCCTACCTTTGTGTTAAATTTAAAAACCGGTAAAGAACAAGTTTAGAAACCGGTAAAGGGTTCCGTACCATCACACTAGATGGCGCTAGTTTCTTTACGTTTAAAAACCACGTTTTTCCCCCTTAGTTTTTGATTTTTTCTAATTTTTAGTATTTGTTGTTATAGCGGCCACAGAAATACATCATCATCATCACGGTTCATGAAATACAGCCTGGTGACAGACGGACAGACAGAGATGGAAGGACAGCGAAGTCTTATTAATAGGGTCCCGTTTTTACCCTTTGGGTGCGGAACCCTAAAAAACGACACTTGAAAAACATATGCAAATCTGAGGTGTTTGTCAGCGTGTCCCGTACGTGACTCGACTGAAAACCAGGACTGTCACTGCTAGGGGTGTCTATGGAATTATTCAGAGTGAGATTTTGATGGCCTAAAATTAAAAAAAAGATATAAAATACAATAAACCACAATAAATAACAAATCTTTCCTCTTTATAATATTATTGTAGATATAGAGTTGTCAGTGAGATTGAATTGTAAGCGACATCTCGTGTCAACAGACCGAACTATAGAAAAAACTTAATAAGCTAAATTTTAATTTTTTTCTAGACTAAACGTTAAACGTTTGCTCTAACCATAAGGCTAATAAGCTCATAACATCGAATGCAAAATTACCAATCATATTGCGCGGGTAAGTCCAGTTGCGTGAAATCAATTTATATTAAAATATTTGAAATCATAAGTTAAAATTTGTATGAAAAAATAAAATACTACTTCTTATATTTATGAAATAATGAAAACCGCAATGTTTTGTGGCGCCATCTATCGAAGAATGACAAAACTAAAGACCTCGACATTTGCTCATACAAGAGTAAAATGTTCTAAGTGTTAATACCACAGATAAGAAAAAAAAATTGCCGCTCCGATAGATTGCTGAAGGAGGCGTGGCAGGTGTGTTAGCTTCTTGTACAACGAGATATGTTGCAGTCATTCGTAAATGATTGTACTTCGCAGAAATTGTACAATTGCATAGCACGCTGAGCTCCTCGTGTTTTAGTTACAAAATTGCCGTGATGTGCAATAATAAGCTGCAAAAATGTAACTGGCAAAATAAATTTAATAAATGGAGGAGTTTTTTTCCATGTATAAGTGAAAATTAAAAAAAAATTGAAAATTAATAGTTATATAAAAATATGAATTTTTATTTTTGGTTTCTTGTTATTTAGTGCGAAGGTGTTGTGGATATTTTTCAACGATATTTTTTTAATTAACATTCAGTTTTCCAAAAAATCTCGAAATGAAGGAAAAGTACATCAGAACTACAGAACGTAATTTTTTTTTCCACAAAATCACGCACAGTTTATTCAAAGCATTTGAAAGATGATCTCTCTGTGGTTACACCGCGGGTACGTATTGGATGTCTAAAATTAAAAAAACTAACGTAAAATAACCTACGTTCAAAATCCCTAAAATCTAAATACCAAATGTTTTTAAATACCTAAGTAACTAACACCTACCTACGAAATACCGAAGTCTTAAATACCGATTGGACTAAATATCTAATGTTTCAAACATCAACTGTTATTACACTTAAGTTTGATACACCAACATTTGAAATACCAAATGGTCAAAATACCTAAAATGATGCATCAATTACGAGCTATTTGTATGCAGTAGTATATCAGGTTCCGCGAGCGTAAAAGAGGATAGATTGATAAAGTACAAATTGTGAGTTACAAAATAGCTCAGGTAGTGTGAACTAAAATTCTGCATTTGTTGCTACGAGTTAATAATGGTTGCCATCATGTCGCCAGTATGAGGTCATTATCATGAGGTCAGAGGTCGTACGTACCATAAGTGAAACAATCATTAGGTATTTATATTTATGGGACTTTGAACGTATTCGTAGGTTATTTAACGTTATTTTTATTTAGACATTGCAATACTAACAAAAAACTCTAAAAACTGTAAATGAGCGAGTGAAGCGAGCGATATTAGGTTCAGGCAGACTTGATTGGTTATACAGTCAAGCGAGGCTCCCCCCCTGGGTAGCAGACACAGGCGTGTTAAAAAGTTGACGAGTTAGGAAAGTGTCTCCTGTTACACGTTCGAACTTGTTTGCATCTAGTTTAATCCAACAGGAATTGGTTGGATCTAGTTGTAGTTAAGAATTGAAAATAATTATTGTGTTTTTTTTTTATTTTAAACTTTACATAGGTAAGTTGATCGGTATTTTTCATTTTGATCGATTAACTGTGAGGTAAACCAATTTTAGGAACTTTGTATATAGGAATTTCAAGTTTTAGCGTTATGAACTTCAGTAACATATCCATTTGACATTTTAAGCTTTCGGTATTTTGAATATGAGTGAAACAAACATTAGGTATTTAAATTTTAGGGATTTTGAACGTAGGTTATTTTACATTACTTTTTTTATTTATTTTGGACATTCCAATAGATACCCCTCACCACAAAAAAAATGCATAAAATGTTCCACACTGCCTTATGTAGAAGTTTGCATACTGTTTTCAGTACGTATCGGTCGTTTAATATTTTCTTTACTTTTTACCTATTTACACCCTATTGTACTGGGAAACATAGTTTGGGGCTAGATGACCGTGTGTGATTTGTCCATGAATACCTTTTTCTGTAAGTAGATAAGTATCTAGTCAGTATCTATCATCATCATCATATCATCATAGGATTTCCGCGACGACCACTCCTGCGCTGCCTGCATCCATTGGCTTCCCGCGATCTTCACCAGGTTGTCGGTCCACCGCGTGGGAAGCCTGCCTACGCTAAGTTTTCCGGTGCGCGGTCGACACTCGAGAACTTGACTGCCCCAACGACCATCTGTTCTAAGAGCTATGTGCCCTGCCCACTGCCACTTCAGTTTAGCGATTCTTTGAGCAACGGCAGGCGGGTTGCAGGTGTGTTGCAATGCACGGAAAGGACGCTGCTGCCTAGCCTCCGGTTTTAAGTCCCTTAGACTCTTACGACCCCCATCGGAAGAGATGGGATGGTCCTATTCTTAGCCGGAAGCCATACGGCCTATAATAAGTATCAATAAGTAGTAATAAATATAGTTTTAATAGAGTTTTAGTTTAGTTTTCCTTGAATGAAATGAATCATTAGTACAGGTAAGCAACAAAATATTTACAGGCTAAAAAAATATACAAAACAATATATACAGGTATGTGGCGAAAAAAAAACGTAATAATTTGTCACCACAAATGGTACGAAAAAACAGAAAATTATAAATCAACAGAAAAAGGTTGCTAAGCAACGCACATTTTAACGGTTATAAGCAGCAAAAATAATTTACAGTGGCGCAAGTAAGAATTCCGCGGACTGCGGTAAATATAAAATATTATTATAAATGAGTCTCACGAGTCAATCAGCGCCACCTTGCGCTGGGGCCGGGCGTTACGCACTCGCGGCGCCGGCAGCGGCTGTTTGCACCCGCGCCCGGTGCGCGTACGCACCGCGCGGCTGCCGCGCCAACTGCTAGGGCACTAAAGCTGCTCAACTTGATGCTCACAATGCACCCAAACGTGGACATATTCTTTGAAGGACAAGGTATTGTGCATCGAATAATACTATCCTTTGCTGAGAGCCTTCTGTGATATGTACCTACATATTCTCTTAACTATAATTAGTATTTTAATGTAACATTTTTTTTTCTAACTATTGTAATTTTATGTCTGAAATTCTACCCATGTAAGTGCTTTGGTGTAAAACTGTTAACTTTCATGTAAATAAATAAATAAATTACAGTTGCAAATTATTACATTTTTTTTGTGAGTACAAAGTATTTATATATAGTGTTTAGTTACATTAAATTGTATATAGTAACCGAGCCAACCAAGTAAATCGAGTAGTCTTGATAATAAAATAAAATATATGTTATAATAAAATGAAAGTTATGAGAATGAAATTTTAATAAACACGTAATCGATATCTGAAGGTCCTTGAGGTCTTTGACCACGAATCCGTTGTAACTTTCGAAGCAATAGGCGCAGTGACTACCATACCTCACACACGTAATGTAATCTATCGATATTAAAAAAAATGCCTAACTATAACTACAACACTATGGGAGTGATACCATTTTTCGGAAAAAAATTGCACGGAAAGTTTCAATTGAATTACTTTACTTCTAATCTGACAATCTGAAATTTAATTCGAAATAAATGCTTTTTAATGAATTGCATAACATAACATAATATTTCTTGAGATCTTAATAATCACATTAATTAATAATTTTTTCATGCTCAACAATTAAACTAAGTTTTACTATCCTGGTATCGCTTACCATTCTGGTAATTTTAATAAACTCAATCTTATGTTATACAGTTTTAAGTCTATTTTTAATTATTGATTTTACAGGTTTGTTTTTTGTTTTTGGGGAGGTTACTTAAAAAAAATACCCAATAGCATCAACCTGTTTGTAGTGTGCTGTATGTGTAATGGCTAGCTCGGTGTTAGTACTAAAATAACTTTAAATTAGTTTAAAAAACTTAAAAACACGCTTTTAGTAAACACGTTAAGTAGTTATCTTGGATGTCCGCCATGTTGGATTTATGTCACGTGACTATTTTTTCGTATTCCTGACAGCGAACCCTTTCATTTGATACCCATATCATGGGGGTGGATTTCAAACAGCCAGTCCGCCATCTTGGGGAGGCCGCCATATTGGATTTGTAATAACGTTTCTTAGCTAGTCATGTATTGTCATCAGAACTCAGAGCGTGTGCAAAATTTCATCCTAATCGAAGACCGGGAAGTGGGTCCAATTAAGATTCCAAGATTTTCTTACATGCATAGTTAGTTACAAGTGAAGCTAATAAAAGCTAATAAAAGCTGTTAAAATCAACATCAGCGTTCTATAGAGTTCTTCTATTCTGTGGTTAATACCCTGCTACCTATATACCGTACCTACTTTAGTCTCTACGTGCTACGTAGGGTTCCTAACCTAATGCAATGTGTCGTAACTAATTCGTCCTTGAGATCCCGAGGGATAATACAGACCTCACACACACTCTACTATAGTGAGTTTACACACTGAGTAGGATCCTAATGCGATTAGCATAGGCTTTGCGAGGCGCTATCTATTATCTATACATTTATTAAACCTGTAACGGGGCTGTGTCTATACATGAAATATTTTTGGAAAACAATAACTGTGGTGGACATAACTAACGACAAAGAGGTCAAAACAACAACTTTTGGATTTTTAGTATGTCTTTCTCTATGTTCGCGCATCACGCAAAAACTTCCATGCCGATTTCGATGTAATTTTGTATGAGGGTTTTTTATTGCCCGGGTTTTTTATTGTAGGATAATTTTTATCCCGGAAAAATCAAGAGTTACCGTGGGGAAATTCAAAAACCTCCACGCGGACGAAGTCGCGGGCACAGCTAGTATTGCAGATCATAAAAGAACGAAAATCTCAATCAAGGCGAGTTATTGATTTGAACAGTTGTTTTTGTCTTTTATTTACGTGTAAAGAGTAAAAAAATAACCACACTGGTTTTTCGTTTCAATCAAATCTACAATGAAAGTATAAAAAATAATAACATAACTCACTTTGTATTATTATAACAAATATTTTTGTATAATTTTTGAAATATATACTTCAAAATATTAGTCATAACTAGAGTTGAAAATAACGGTGTAGATCTTTATTTGGGATTTTATTCTATCGAGCCAAAACTGCTCCATCGTGTAGAAACACTATAGCTTTTGACTTTAAGGAACATCATCGACAAAAAGGGGTTTTTTTCAACCTTCGGTTTTCTATCGTTTAGGAGTAATTGACGTTAAAAATAACGAAAATCTGTAATAATACCGCCTTAACTCCATTCTGTTCTTTTCAAGCGATTTTTAAAGACCCGTTGCATTTATGTAGAAAATGTTACTAGTGATCATCATATCAGCACGTCCCCACCGAGGGGCTCGAGCCTACCCTGAATTAAGGCGATCGGGCTTTAGTCGACCACGCGGGCCCAGTACAGTTGGTCGACTTCACACACAACCTTCGAGCACAGTCCTGACATACAACGGTCGTGAAATGACATTTCTTAAAACAAATGACGGAGCGTACGAAATCACGGCGAAATCCCATACGTTCGAGAACCAAACTATAACCAATCTGTATCAATCTGCGTGACGCGGGGGTGAGGTCGGAATCTAGAGAGAGGCAGAGAGTGTCCATACTGTATGTTAGTACTAATATAATTTTATGCTTTGCTTCGGGTTTCTACGCAGGCGTTTGTAAGTTTCCTAACGATATTTTTCTTCACCCTGATAACGTCGCATGAACGTACATACGATGAAATTGGGAAACCCATTGGGACGTGGCAGGATTTGAACCACGACCTTCCGGACAGGAGCTAGCGTTCCTGGCCGTTACGCCATTGAAGATGCTCCCGTTTTTAGTGATATTTAGTTTAAATTGAGGCAAATTGAGCGTCGGTGGCGTAAAGGATAGGGCCGCCGTCTCCTGTCCGGGAGGTCGTGGTTCAAACCTGCCATGTACCAATATGACTTCGAATTTAGATTTCATATGTACGTTTATCCAGGTCCTCCGGAGGGGTTTATCCGACGCTCTTACGGTGAAGGAAAACATCGTGAGGAAACCTGCACACGCCTGCGAATAAACTCGCATGTTGTGTGTGAAGTCGACCAACCCGCACTGGGCCCGCGTGGTCGACTAAGGCCCGATCGCCCTAATTCAGAGTAGGCTCGAGCCCCTCAGTGGGGACGCACATGAGCTGATATGAATGACGAATTGAGAACATCTCTTTGGAAGTCAGTTAAAGATTTTTTTAGGGCTTTGTTCCAAAAATCCGTCTGTTAGTCTGTTTTACTCTTAATGGCTCGTATCTTTTGTTATACATGAAAAATAATATAAGAATGTAGGAAAAATATGTTTTAAAAAAAGTAAATTAGTTAGGTATTTATCACCACCAGTGATACGCAACCCTTAGTGCGCGTGATTTTTAGCGACTACAAATATATGATACACTAGCTGTCCCGGCAAACTTCGTACTGCCTCATACTTACACTACACTGGCACTCTACTACATTACACTACACTACACTACACTGCACTGCTTTTTGTAGATAATGCAGGAATTTTTAGATATTTTTTTTACACCTTGGATTACATTATTGCAGTTTTAGTAAGGATCCCTAATTTTATTGAAAATATAATATAGCCTACAGCAACCACGGATAGTAAAGCTTCCCAAAATTGAAAGAATTTTTTAAATCAGTCAAGTACTTTCTGAGCCTATTCATAACAAACAAACAAACAATCAAATCTTTCCTCTCTAAAATATAAGTGTAGATGTATCAACACTTAGAATTCTAATCATATCATCATGCAGCTCATATACGTCTCCGCCGAGAGAATCGAGCCTACCTTGAATTAGAGCGATCGGGCCTTAGTCGACCACGCGGGCCCAGTGTGGGTTAGTCGACTTCACACACAACCTTCGAGTTTATTCGCACGCGTGTGCAGGTTTTCTCACGATGTTTTCCTTCACCGCAAGAGCGTCGGATAAACGTACATTTGTAATCGAAATTCCAAAACACATTGGTACGTGGCAGGATTTGAACCACGACCTTACCGGACAGGAGGTAGCGGCCCTTGCCATTAAGCCACTGACGGTTGGTATTCTATTAAAAGTATGTAATAACGAGACAGCTAGAAAAATGGCTCAGACACATACGATGCCGACAGTACCTATCCATCATAAAAGGCTTTTATCTTACACATAGTAGATACACTTGGCTGCACAGTGTGGTATTTCAGCCACGAATATGGGCTTTATCACACTCTTATATACCTACATAAACTTTGAAACACGGATTCAGTTACGTACTCGTTCGAATATAAGAGTATTTTCCACTTATTTAAATCAGTAACTTTTTAACATCTGTCAAAATAGTAGTTTCTACAACTGTTATGTAATGACAGGTCTTAAAACGTAAGTGTGTTTTAACGAAATGAGGCGAAGCCAAACGACGGACGAGTCCGCCCACGGGTATTTTATGAAATTTAAAATATTAGCTTTGCCCTGCATAATTATTCAGCAAGTAGCTGTGTTTACATCCACAAACATTGATTTATTTACAACACGTGGAATTAATCAAAATTTTAACTTAGGGAGTAATAAAGATAGAAGCCGTCTTGCGTCTGTGCCGCACATGCTAAAAAAGAGCGAAAGGTCGATGTATGTTATAGGACCAGCCGTGTTTTTATCGGGTACCATACCAGACGACATCAGGGATGCACCCTCACCCACTATTTTAAGAACAGACTTAAGGCACACCCCTGACACTGCATACAAAAATCGTGAAATGACATTTCTAAAAACAAATGACGGAGCAAACAAAATCACGACGAAATCCTCTACGTTTGAGAACTAAACTATAACCAATCTGTATCAATCTGGGTGACGAGGGGGTGAGTTCGGAATTTAGAGAGCTGCAGGGAGTGTCCATACTGTATGTTAGTACTAATATATATGATTTGCTTAAGGAGTGGAAAAACTGTTTTACGACATAAAATAATTCTTGCAAACGAAGCTCCAGCTCACGTAGGGTCTGCAGTTAAGTACGTATCATCATATCAGCCGAAAATCGTCCAATGCTGGACAAAGGCCTCCCCCAAGATTTTCCACGACGACCGGTCCTGCGCTGCCCGCTTCCATCGGCTCTCCGCGATCTTCACCAGGTCGTCGGTCCACCGCGTGGGAGGCCTGCCTACGCTACGTTTTCCGGAGAGCGGTCGCCACTCGATAACTTTACTACCCCATCGGCTAATCTGTTTTACGAGCTATGTGCCCTGCCTACTGCCACTTCAGTTTAGCGATTCTATGAGCTATGTCGGTTACTTTGGTTCTCCTGCGGTAATTAATAAGTATTACTTATCATTTATTGTGTCAAATTCCTGTCATTTATTGTATTTTTTTGTAGTGACATTTATGTGTATTTTTATGTGTAGTATGGTGTTGTGAAAAATCCTACCTACCGACCTCGACTTGAAAGAAATGTTTTTAAAAGTAATTTTTAATTTAAATTTTTCAGTGAGGTATATAAGGGTATTTTCCACTTCAAATTTTTATGCTATATTTTTAACATACTCGTATGCCAAAAACTATATTTTCAAACGACTTCCAAAAAAAGGAGGTTCTTGCTTCGAATATATATTTTTTGTGTGTTTGTTATGCAGTATGCGATATCTTTGCAGATTGTGAACCAATTTTCATAATTCTTTTTTAGGGTTCTGTACCCAAAGAGTAAAAACGGCACCCTATTAATTAGACTCCGCTGTCCATCCATCTGTCACCAAGCTATATTTGTGATTGTAGTACTAACACTGAGATAAAACCACAAATATTAAACTTGGTGTGATTGTAGTACTAACACTGAGATAAAACCACAAATACTACACTTGGTGTGTTTATAGTACAAAAACTGAGGTAAAATAAAACATAATAAAAATCAGCCAAATGTGAGTCGCACTCGCGCTAAGGGGTCCGAACCGAATGACAAAAAAAAACATATTTTTGCAGTTCGTGTTGATGTTTTTTTTATTTCAATGTGAATAGGTATCATTGTCAGTATTACTATTTAGTTGTGGGGAGAGGTGTGGAGATACATAATGCTCGGAGTGCTAGTTTGACTCACACTTGGCCGATTTTTTAGGGTTCCGTAGTACAACAAGGAATAACCTTATAGTTTTGTCATGTCTGTCTGTCCGTCTGTCTGACCACGGCCTAGCTCCTAGACTATTAGTAGTTAAGAGCTGAAACTTGGCAATAATAATAACGCGGAGAGAACTGTAAAAAAAATTGGGGAAAAAAAAACTTTTTATGGGTATTTCCCCTACAAGTAAAGTGGGATCGATTTTTTTTTCTCGTCAAACCCAGTCGTGGGGGGTTTGGTTGGTAAGAACTTAAAAAATAGTGGTAAGTCTTCTAAAACCATTTTATAATTTAAAATTGGCATATTTGGAAATTTGAAAATTAGATATGGACGCGATAATGGCAAATACGGAACCTTACATTGCGCGTGGCCCGACACGCACTTGGCCGGTTTTTTACAGAAAAAACTTGCTTGCTCCGGCCCTGTGTGGACGCAACAGAAGGCGCAGTTACTCGTATCCATAATAGATTTCGAGTCGTGTCATGCTCGCCGGGGAGTAGATTGTAAATGGGTCACTCGCTGACGTGCATTGTGTTAGTAACAACGTAGGGGTTAGTTTGGTGTGGACAAAAACTTGAAAAGCACCAGTCATTAAAATTAATTCATCGTCATCATATCAGCTCATATACGTCCCCACCGAGGGGCTCGAGCCTACCCTGACTTAGGGCGATCGGACCTTAGTCGACCACGCGGGACCAGTGCGGGTTGGTCGACTTCACATACAAACTTCGAGTTTCTTCGCAGGTGTGTGCAGGTTTCCTCACGATGTTTTCTTTCACCGTTAAAGCAATCGGTGAGTATATGTACGTAAGTTTCGAAAAACTCAATGGTACCTACATTGGCCGTCCGGCTTTAAACCCCGGCACCTCTGGTTAGGAGGACCGAGTCGTTACCGGTTGAGCCACTGACGCTTTTATTTTTAATTAATTCAAGTTGAAGAAACAGTAAAAAGATTTAGATATAAGCTTTTATTTCAAAAAACTTTTGCTTATAAGCCATATGCTCACGATGCCAAATGTGAATGCAAATAGACGTTTCCAAATTCAACAACTAAACGAATTAATTAAAAACACGACGGCATAAAACCTTAACCCCACTTTATGGCAAGTCGGGTAAAAATGTATCAAAAATCTTACGACACCTCGGACTCAAAAATACATCGAGGCGTTTAGGCAAGATAGCCAGTTTCCATTGCGTTGGGGAGTCTTGGTAAGCCCGCTTCCATCTTCGGCATCATCGTCACTTACCATCAGGAGAGATGATGCCAAGGGCTTACCAATGGTGAATAATAAAAAAATAAAGGCTACAAAGCATGCCAAAGAAATAAATAAATATATACATACATACACTCCTAAAACAGAACCCTCCTTCAGACGCAGTCGGGTAAGAGAAGGCGAGCACATTATTTCCTACAAATTTAATTGAAAGTTCAAGGTCAAGTAATGTATTGTAGAGGAATTAAATTTACAAAGATCGAACATAACGGCAATAGAAAAAGTTCACTTCAATTCAACTTAATAATCAGGTATACATAATAAGTAATAATAAATCCAGCTTAAATCACACCCTGGACACTTCATACAACGGGCCAGAAATGACATTTAAAAAAAGGAATGACGGAACAAACAAAATGGCGGCGAAATCCTATACGTTTGACCACCAAACTGTAACCAATCTGTATCAATCTGCGTGACGAGGGGGTGAGGTCGCAATCTAGAGATCGGCAGGGAGTATCGATACTAAATGTTAGTACTAATATTTTACTGAAATAATGTCATATAATAGCAATCGACGACTCAAAACCGACAAGTGTGGCGAAAGATGACGAGGAGAGCCGACCCCAAATAGAAATGGGATAAGGCTAGGCCAAGAGAGAATGTCATATAATAGCATGATCATATCATCCGAAAGACGTCCACTGCTATAAAAAGGCCTCCCCCAAGGATTGCCCCACATCGCTAAACTTAAGTGGCAATGAGCAGGGCACATAGCTCGTAGAACAGATGGCCAATGGGGCAGTAAAGTTCTTGGGTTCGTAGGCAGGCCTCCCATGCGGTGGACTGACTACCAGATGAAGATTACGCGAAGCCGCTGGGTGCGGGCAGCGCAGGACCGGTCGTCGTGGAAATCCTTGGGAGAGGTTTTTCGGCTAATGTGATGATGATGATGATAATGAAATTAAGCTTACTCAATGTCATTTATTAGCATCATATGAACCGAAAGACGTCCACTGCTAGACAAAGGTCTACCCCAAAAATTGCCCGCATCGCTAAACTCATAAAACAGATGGCCGTTGGGGCAGTAAAGTTCTTGAGTGGCGATCGCGTGCCGAAAGACATAGCATAGGCAGGTCTCCTACACGGTGAACTGATGACCTGGTTAAGGTCGAGGGAAGCCGCTGGGTGCGGGCAGCGCAGGACCGGTCGTAGTGGAAGGCATTTGTCTAATAGTGGACGTTTTTCGGCTATTATGGTGATGATGAATTCAAGCTCACTCAAGTTAATTTATCAGCATCATCATATCACCCGAAAGACGTTCACTGCTTCATCATCATATCAGCTGAAGGACGTCCACTGCTGGACATAGGCCTCCCCCAAGGATTGCCCGCATCGCTTAACTTAAGTGCACATATAGCTCTTAGAACAGATGACTGTTGGGGCAGTAAAGCTCTCGAGTAGCCACCGGAAGGCAGGCCTCCTACACGGTGGACTAATGACCTGGTGAAGGTCGTCGGAAGCCGCTGGATACACTAGCATAAAAAATAATTATTAACAAAATGTCAATAAAAGACGATCCTGAGACCTGTATTCCTCCACCTCTAAAAGTTCATCGGATCAACTTCAAAATACCAAAAGGATTTATTGGGGGAATACGGCTTCATACGAAATTTCAGCTCCATCGCTGGAAGTGGATATCGTTTTCAAGATTTAGCCTAAACATACTAACATAAGTACATACACACACAAACATCGCAAGTTAACCCGGCAAGACTCTGGCCGGGTATGTCATACCTATCCACTTATTTAAGTGGGGGTACTTTACAAAATCATTACCCAAACTATTTGTGGCTTTGAGTAGCTGGAGTTAATGAGTTTCGAGAGAGGGTAGTGAAGTGTTTGCAGGCATAACTTAACCACCGTTTGAGTAGGACATATTTTAGTTATCGTTTGGGCATCTCATACCCGCGACACAGCTGTGCTGACCAATTTGTGCAAATAATATATTATAGTACCGTTTAAGTTTTTTTTGCATACTTTCCGGTTTTTATCGTAGTTATTGTTTGAAAATGGACACGGAAAGAGCAGAAAGGCGACTAAGCTCCATGCTGGAGGAAGTTTTTGACGATTCTTCGTACGAATCTAACTCTGATTTTGAACCAGACTACTGCAAATTGACTGCTAAATTTCTTAAAATGTTCCAAAATAAAAACTTTTTTTGATCAATATGATTTTAATAATTCAATTTTTTTCTATAGTAACATGTGTTTCTTTGATTTTATGGCTAATTTGAAAATGCCTATGTTTTGGTTTTAAAAGTTTACTGTAAAATATTACTTCTAATTGCTAATACAAAAATATTTCAAATAAGACTGTATATGCTATGAAATATTACGAATTTACAGCCATTTTTAAATATGGTTATCATATACCCTATCACACACTCCATGTTACGTTTCTTCACCAGACTCCCACTGGGTTAAAAATATTTAACTTTAAACTTTAACTGGGTTAAACCGGACTGCATAAAAACCTAAACCCTCTTCGGCCAGTGGGGTAAAAATATATTCTTATGCTACTCACGAGATCAAGACGAATATAACGACACCTCGCACTCTAAAGTCAAAAACTTAATGCCTATTTTTTGGCCAGTCGGGTGAAAATATATCCTATGTCACTTACGGGTTCAAGACCATCAAATCAAAAATATTTATTGATGTGTAACATCTTTGCTCTCGCTTTCCTGCAATTTGTGGGAGTGATTTCGTGAAATGGGACGGAAAAGTGTCCCATGTGACGGAAATGTGTAACAAGGAGTCGCGTTTTTTCAGGCTTTAAAAGCGCGGAAAAGGCAAAGGTATCTATGACCATACAGCCTAGTCTGCCGTATCTTTGCCGTCCTTTTTTCAGGCTTTAAAAGCGCGGAAAAGGCAAAGGTCTCTACGACCATACAGCCTAGTCTGCCGTATCTTTGCCGTCCTTTTATAAAGTATTTTGTCACATGTTACACATCATATGCGAGTACTGTAGGTCTCGCTCGATTTTTTTTTAAAGAGGTGTTTACACACACTTTAAAATAGTCAAAAAAACTTATTGTCTATTACAAATAATGTCATGATTCAGATTGTGTCTCAGGTAATGGTATTTGTTATAGAATCAACATAATATGTCTTTGTCATTTGCATAATTTATTATTTTTTAATATCCTCTAGAGCACAATCATTTTTTGACATGAGTCTTGAATTTATTCCCTGACAAACTAGTTGCATTTTCTGGAATTTTGTTGTAAAATCTTATACACTGCCCCACAAATTACTTTTTAACCTCACTCAGTCTCGAAAAGGGCTATATCTATTTTATTTACATTTTTTAAATTCAAATTCATATGAGCTGTTACGACGAAATTCAAATTATGTCTGTCACTGTTTTAGGAAATAAATACAAATTCTTACAAACGTACATGATGTTTTCATATATAAATTTACTAGCAACAGTTAAAATATTGATTTCTTTCAACTTATTATGTTTAGAATTAAACGACAGCTCGCTCACCAAAATGCATCAAACCATTTAAGCTACAGAGCGTGCCAACGAAATAAACATACATACATAACCCCTTTTTCTAGCGCAGTCGGCTAAAAAGCGCCAATAAAAGAGCAGCCGAATGTTGAGGTTAAATAAATTAAAGTGAATGTATGTCTAGTTTTCGTTTTATTTCACCAAAACTTTAACTGTCGTCATTGCGTTACGGTTAGTCTATTTGCTTCATACCCGGAGGTCTTGGGTTCAATTCCCGGCGCAGTCTAATTTTGTAAGACTTGGTTTGGTTGGTGGTAGGGGGGAAGTTCTTAATCCGCAATCTTATCTATGTCTTGTCGCCAAAAATCAATGTTGATAGCATTAATGTGTTTTGACTTGAAGATAAGATAGCCAGTTCCTCACTGCGTTGGGGAATTTTGGTAAGCCGCTTCCATCTTCGGCGCCATCTTCACTTACCATTTAGTGAGATGATGCCAAGAGCTTATCAATTGTAAATAAAAAAACCAGCCAAGTGCGAGTCGGACTCGCAAACGTAGGATTTCTTATCAGCTAACAAAAAAAAACAGTTTCTAAATTTTAACTATTTACTGCTATAGGGGCAATAGAAATACTCACTTTGCAAAAAAATCAATTGTCAACCTATTACGGTTCATGAAATACAGTCCGCGGACGGACAGACGGACAAGGGAAGCTTAGTAATAAATAGCACAGTCTTAATAGGGTCCCGTTAGTCCCCCTTTGGTTTACGGAACCCTAAAAAGCTTAACCTAAAAATTCCTTTATAAAATCCTGTACCTATCAAATCAACAATACCTTGGGAATCATATTTTCCCAGCCGGCCCTGATGCCTCGGAGAAAGGACGACGGCTTACCTAATAGAAGGTAGCTAACGCAGCCTTAATGAAATATAAGGAAAATGGGAAAACAAAGGATCAAAAAGCAGAGGAGAAGTTATCTTAAAAGGGAGCTCCAACAAGTCTTTTGACACCAAACAGAAGGGTGGGGGGGACACATTTTAATGTTTAGTGTTTGTTATTATCAAAGCGTCGGTGGCTCAACCGGTAACGACTCGGTCTATCTAACCAGAGGTACCGGGTTCAAATCTGGGCGGCCAATGTACCAATGAGTTTTTCAAAAACTTACGTACATATACTTACCGATTGCTTTAACGGTGAAGGAAAACATCGTGAGGAAACCTGCACACGCCTGCGAAGAAACTCGAAGGTTGTGTGTGAAGTCGACCAACCCGCACTGGGCCCGCGTGGTCGACTAAGGCCTAATCGCCCTGATTCAGGGTAGGCTCGAGCCCCTCGGTGGGGACGTATATGAGCTAATATAATAATAATAAAAAAAATATCAAAACTCTTTATAACCCCCGACGCTAAAGAGGGGTGTTATAAGTTTGACGTGTGGATCTGTGCGTCTGTCTGTGGCATCGTAGTTATTAAACATTATAACCGATTTTGTTGCAGTTTTCTTTTTGTTTGAAAGCTGATGTGATCGAAGTGTTTCTCATTTATAATTTGCGAAGATATGTTCAGCCGTTTGAAGATCATCAGCTCTTATCTAGGAGATGAAGGGATGTGGGTAACTTATACTGGGCTGATCGATTCGAAATCTGGTGCTTTGTTAGTGTAATAATATTTCGAAACCATGGTAACCTTGACCTGAAGCTGCATGATCTCCTGAAATCTGCAGGTTACCCAACTCCTCGCCAACTAACAGCAGAAGCATCGTATCATGCTCACTGGAATAGTATCAATGAATAGGTGTTATAAAGAACATGGTAACCTTGACCTGAAGCTGCATGATCTCCTGGAATCTGCAGGATACCTAACTCCATTTGGGCTTATAAGAATATTCTCAATGAATAGGTGTTAGATAAAACATAGCAACTTTGACCAGATGCTGCAGCATCTTGTAAAATCTGCAGGATACCCAACTCCTCACAAAATTACAGCAGATAAATCGTGTTTGGGCCATATGGATTTTTTTATATATTTTTTTATCATATTACAATAAAAAACTTAAAATTAAGACACATTGATACCGGTGCAACAAAAAACCGTAAAGATTTGTCCGTGCACTGTCAATCATCATCGCATTACGGTATCCTTACCGAATATAATATTTGTGTAGCTGTAGTTGTTACGCGTAATACTAATTTATAAGCTTCATATCAACAGCTGATTTCGTGGAGAAAAGTAGATCGACGAGCGTCAGTGGCGTAACGGTTACGGCCGCTACCTCCAGTCCGGGAGGCCGTGGTTCGAATCCTGCCACGTACCAATGTGTTTTCGAATTGTGATTTCATATTTACGTTTATCCGACACTCTTACGGTTACGGGAAACATCGTGAGGAAACCTGCACACGCCTGCGAAAAAGAAAAAAAACTTGAAGGTTGTGTGTGAAGTCGACCAACCCGCACTGGGCTCGCGTGGTCGACTGAGGCCCGATCGCCCTAATTCAGGGTAGGCTCGAGCCCATCGGTGGGTACGTTTATGAGCTGATATGATGATGATGATGACCTACTCGTAATACCTACCTAGTACTCTATAAATACGTAGGTACTTATAGACTAATAGTTTTTTTTAATTAAAAAAATTATAGTACAGAAAAATTAGCTTGAAATTGGGTAAGTTAGTCAAATTCTTGTACTTACTTGTAGTCGTTCAGCGTAGACATTTAATTAAAACGTATAATAAACGCCCAAGGTCCTTCAAGAAGAACCAAATATTAAAAGCTTTTTTGTGTCATAAAATAACAGGAATTAGTGACTGTTGGTAGAGGTTATATACTATATTCAATAAGAATGTACAGAGGCCAGCACATCAAAATGTACACAGGCCAGCACATCAAAATGTCCACAGGCCAGCACATCAAAATGTACACAGGCCAGCACATCAAAATTTCCACAGGCCAGCACATCAAAATGTACACAGGCCAGCACATCAAAATGTTCACAGGCCAGCACATCAAAATGTACACAGGCCAGCACATCAAAATGTACACAGGCCAGCACATCAAAATGTACACAGGCCAGCACATCAAAATGTACACAGGCCAGCACATCAAAATGTACACAGGCCAGCACATCAAAATGTACACAGGCCAGCACATCAAAATGTACACAGGCCAGCACATCAAGCTACACACTTTGGACTCTGTACCGTTCTTATGCCGAATGCGTATGGATCAGAATCGCACTACGAAGGAGGATTATTTTTTTCGAGTATATGTATGTTTGTATATTAATTTCTTAAGCTCGCTCTGTAGCCTAAACTTGTAGTGCGATTCTGATCCATACGCATTCGGCATAAGAACGGTACAAAGTCCAAAGTGTGTAGCTTAATGTGCTGGCCTGTGTACATTCAAAACGGTAGTCGGGCTGATAACGGCGCAGTCAGGCTGCGCCAGAAGAAGGGTTATGTTTTTCGAGTATGTATGTATGTATGTATATTAATTTCTTAAGCTCGCTCTGTAGCCTAAACTCGTAGTGCGATTATGATCCATACGCATTCGGCATAAGAACGGTCCAAAGTCCAAAGTGTGTAGCTTGATGTGCTGGCCTGTATACATTCTAAACGGTAGTCGGGCTGATAACGGCGCAGTCGGGCTGCGCCAGAAGGAGGGTTATGTTTTTCGAGTGTGTATGTATGTATGTATATTAATTTCTTAAGCTCGCTCTGTAGCCTAAACTCGTAGTGCGATTCTGATCCATACGCATTCGGCATAAGAACGGTACAAAGTCCAAAGTGTGTAGCTTGATGTGCTGGCCTGTATACATTCTAAACGGTAGTCGGGCTGATAACGGCGCAGTCGGGCTGCGCCAGAAGGAGGGTTATGTTTTTCGAGTATGTATGTATGTATATTAATTTATTTAGCACGCCCTGTAGCCTAAATGGCTTGATGGATTTTGAAGTGTGAGGTGTCGTTAGATTTGTCTTGATCCCGTGAGTGACATAAGATATACTTTTACCGATTAGCCAAAAAAGAAGGGTATTTATTTATTTCGAGGTATCATTAGATTCGTCTTAATTCCATGAGCAACATCACACTAATCTTTAATATATATAAATCTCGTGTCACAATGTTTGTCCCCAATGGACTCCTAAACCACTTAACCGATTATAATAAAATTCGCACACCATGTGCAGTTCGATCCAACTTGAGAGATAGGATAGGGTAGGGTAGGGTAGTGTAGGGTAGGGTAGGGTAGTGTAGTGTAGGGTAGTGTAGAGTAGTGTAGGGTAGGGTAGTGTAGTGTAGTGTATGTAGGGTAGTGTAGGGTAGGGTAGTGTAGTGTAGGGTAGTGTAGGGTAGGGCAGGGCAGTGTAATGTAATGTAAGGCGGTACGAAGTTCGCCGGGACAGCTAGTATTATATACGCGAAAGTTTGTGAGTGTGTATGTTTGTTACTTCTTCAGGCAAAAACTACTGAAAAGAACTGGCTGAAATTTGGTAGGTAGACAGATTATGATCTGGATTAACACATAGGCTACTTTTTTTCACGCGCACCCTCTAAAAGTCATAGAAACGTTGTCCACGCGGGTGAAGCCGCGGGAAACAGCTAGTAGGACATATTTGTACCCGTCTGGCTAAAAAAATGAGGTTAAGTTTTTATGCAGTTGGGTTTTTAACTTTTAACTAATCTGTATAAATTAATGATCTATAGAATTGTTTTCAAACTACAAAATTAAATTTGTCCTTCGCTGTTGTACTCGTCAATTTTTGTAAGGTTTCGTAACCAAAGATGTTTTGGTACAGAAACCTCAGTGCGCGAGTGCGACTCTAGCTTGGCCGTTTTTAGGGTTCCGTACCCAAAGGGTGAAAACGGGACCCTATTTACTAAGACTCTGCTGTCCGTCCGTCTGTCACCAGGCTGTATTTCATGAACCGTGATAGTTAAACAGTTGAAGTTTTCACAGATGATGTATTTCTGTTGCCGCTATAACAGCAAATACTGAAAATTAGAAAAAGTAAAAAAAATAAGGGGTTCATTGAAAAAAATCCTGTTCTTTTTAAACGTGAAGAAACTAGCGCCATCTAGTATGATGGTACGGGACTCAATGTGTGCGGTTCTGACTCGCACTTGGCCGGTTTTTGCTTTGGTAAACCAATTTTCGTTGAACCTTCTCAAGAGGGTACTTATTTAAGGGCGCTAGGCAAAGTAATATAATTAAAAATGACATCTAATTGAGTTCAGTAGAGTGCCGTCAGGGAATCCATTAATTAGTATTAATTGAACTTTAAATTTTAATGGCCAAGACTCAAGATTCAAGATATTTACTATTCAAAATAGGTGCAAATTACACTCTTTCTGATAGTCATAAAATAGTAATTACATAATTTTATTTGTAAAAAATCAAGAAATAAACAATCATTAGTTATTATCGTCAAAATATAATAATTGATATAAAAAAAAATATTTCATTAGAACATAAAAACAATATGACACGATAAGTTATACATTAAAATCATTGAATGACATGAATGCCTTTGACAAGAGTAGGTCAGTTCACACGGACAGCACCCGGTCACGAGTATAACGTAAGAGTCAGCCATCACTCCTCTCAACCATATAATATTAGCCTAACCACCAACCTTCTCTTAAAAACTACTTCGGGCCTGGCCGTATTACCACTGACACGGTGGCGCCGTACCCTGTGTGCATTGGATCATGGTGTGGCGCCGTGCCGTGAAATCGCAAGATGTGGCGCCGTGCCGTAATCCAGTGCGATTGTGTACTTGACCATAGTAGTAGGTGACATGGACAGCACAAGACGAGTTCCATAATCTATTATGTTATATATCAATTGAAACGCCGCCGGTGCTACATCGAATCACGGCGTGGCGCAGGGTGGTGCGTTTACACGGCGCGGCGTCGCACGCGTGGTGATGTGGATGTGGCAGGCATTTTGTATGATTAGTCATTTTACAAATGGTCAGGCAAATTCTATAATTCATCCGTATATAAAAGGGCAGGCAAATTGTAAAATGCCGTACGCAGATTATAAAATTAGCAAGCGAAACTAATATGGCGAGCGAATCGAGCGATGTTAGGTTAGGTTGTTAGATTAAGATGTTAGGTTAGATAGAATGGATGGTATGTTAGATTAATCTGCGTACGGCACTTTACAATGTGTCTAACCATTTGTGAAATGACGAATTACACAATATGCCTGCGACATGGACACAGGTTCGTGACAATATTAATCATATCAGCTCATATACGTCCCCACCGAGGGGCTCGAGCCTACCCCGAATTAGGGCGATTGGCCCGAGTCGAACCCGCGGGTCCAGTGCGGGTTGAGAATATGATTTATGAGTAATTTATAAAGACAAGGTAAGATACAAACTTGTATACCCTTTCAGAGAAGAGCGGCCCACGTTGGGCGCCAGTGTGGCACGACGGATCGGGCTATGTAGATATAGTAGGGTAAGCTATGTTAGGGCGTGGGTTTAAAAACTCCGTTTGTGGACACGACTTAAATTTAATTATAAAAATGAGACCTAGATAGAAATATATAAAAAAATATAAAAGGATTACCACACGTTAAATTTATATCACAATTTACAGAAAAAAACACAAATGTAACCTACCCAAAATGGGTCTTTTGTAAGAGAGAATTAGTTTTTTAATTTATTTTATTTGGAAATATAAAGGACGAATAGAACGATTTTGATAGATGGATGACAGCGAATGCGTAAAAAAGATAGATGGAATGAAGAAGAGGTCGAATAAAAAAAGAACTCATAACAGCGTGACGCGTTACAGAGGTGTTCATAATCACTCTGGGGACAATTTCAAAGCTCATTTTTCCAATTTTTATTGGTTTTACTCCTTTCTTAGGGTGCTCCTTATATTGTGTTGTATTTTATCTATATAATATATTATAAAAGAAAGTCGTGTTAGTTACACCAATTTTAACTCAAGAACGGCAGGACCAATTTTTATGATTTTTGTGTTTTTACATTTGTCTTTGTCTAGAATAGGAGTAAAATATGATATTCATCAATAAAAAATATTATCAGTCAAAAATTATTGGTTTTAGGGTAGGGTAGTGTAGTGCAGTGTAGTGAAGTGAAGGTGTAGTGTAGTTAGGGTAGGGTAGTGTAGTGTAGTGTAGGGTAGTGTAGGGAAGGGTAGGGTAGTGTAGTGTAGTGTAGGGTAGGGTAGGGTAGGGTAAGGTAGTGTAGTGTAGTGTAGTTTAGTGTAGTGTAAGGTGGAATGAAGTTCGCCGGGACAGCTAGTTTATCTATATTATATCTATGTGCTTTAAATTTTAAATGTGCATTATAAGGTGCCAAATTTGGCCCATCCGATAATATACAACCCATAAATGACATCCCCATAATGAAACGGGAGGGAATTTAGCGTTTTATTCTCAGAGTTTCCCTATGTTTCAGTGTTTCTTTATGTATTGTGCCTTTAAGTGATATCAAGTTTCTTCCCTACTCAATTGATTCAGAAATGAGGAGATCCGTAGGATAATCAAAGTAACCGACACAGCCCTCAGAATGGCGAAACTTAAGTGAAAGTGGACGGAGTACAAGCTCATAGAACAGATGTCCTTTGGGGTAGTAACGTTTTCGAGTTGTGACCACCTACCTGAAGACCCAACAGGAACTACAAATATAAAAAAAAAATGCTATTCTATGTGTATCAAACTGTATAATAAATTACCTGAGGAAATGAAGGAATTGACGCATAAGAAATTTTTAAAGACACTGAAAAAATTTACTTATTGATAAAATTGCTACTACTCGGTGAATAAGTTTTTAGATGAAAATATGTTAAATTTTATTTTCTAAGTTGTTGTTTGCATGTCTTTGAAATAAGGCTAAATGTGTATTGGACTATTAATTTACCTATCAACATATTGTACCTACCACATTTACGAAAATAAAATATTATTCTATTCTATTCTATTCAATTCAATTCAATTCTGTTCTGTTCTGTTCTGTTCTATCCTATCCTATCCTATCCTATCCTATCCTATCCTATCCTATCGTTTCCTATCCTATCATATCCTTTCCTATCCTATCCTATCCTATCTTATCCTATCCTATCCTATCCTATCCTATCCCATCCCATTCCATCTAATCCCATTCCATCCCATTCCATTCCATCCAATCCCATCCCATATAATCCCATCCCATCCCGTACCATCCCGTACCATCCCATCCCATCCCATCCCATTCCATTCTATTCTATTCTATTCTTGCGTAGGCAAACTTCCACTCGGTGGACCATCTAAAAGTCGAGAAGCCGCTGTATGCTTGCGGCGCACGCCCGGTCGTTGTATAAACCCTTTGAGGAGGCCTTTATCTAGACGTCTTTCGATTGATGATGATGATGGTGATGATAATGACGACGACAATTAGATAAAAGCGTGTACCTAACGAATTGGTTATTCGATAGGTACTCCAGAAACATGATACACTCACATGACAAACAAAACCGAACAAAGAATCGTGGCATGACAGTATAGTGTTATCCGAGGCTTACCCTATGTCCAGGGGTGCACTCGGACCGGGGCGGCAAGAGGTGAGGGGGCCTTTCGGTGGATCTTTCGCCAGTTGTAGTGGAAAAATGTTAAGCAAAATTTGAATTAGATAGTCGATAATTTCTTATAGATTTTCTTTGATATCAGCCGAAGGAAGTCCACTGCTGGACATAGGCCTCCCCCAAGGATCTCCACGACAGCTAACTAAGCGCGCGATCGCACCGGGCGCGGGCGGCGGCAATAAGAGTGACGAACCACTATAACGAACATGCAAACAGAAGGTTACAATAAGGTGACTTTTATCACGTGGCAATACGGAACCCTTAGCGCGCAACACCGACTCGCACTTGACTAGTCTTTGTCACTTAGAGGGGTATTTTTTTTGTGCCCGGGGCGCCGGATTCTCAAATACGCCTCTGAGTGTTGTCCTTGTAAGAAAACAAAACACCACACCCCATGTGTTGCCATGATTAATAATGGTGCTGGTGTGGTTAGGTCTTGGTGCTTGGTCAGCTTGTAGATCATTACACACACACACAGTTTCTAGTGTCTTTAACTTTATTTATTTTTTATAAATACACCCGTTTCTAACATTTTCGACTGCTGAAAATCAGCGCTGTGTCGCCACTGCTGAGTTAGAGTCCAATTTTCTGGCACCACAGCACTTCAAATTATGACCGCCTCCGTGGCGTAATGGTTAGTCCATTAGCATCACGCCAGGAGGTTGGGGCTTTGATTCCCGGTGGATTCAACTTTGCAAGACTCTGTTTGGTTGGTGGTAGGGCATTTCCATAGCCCGCCTGGCTAGCTACCACCATCTTATCTAAGTCTTGCCGCCAAAACATCAGTGTTAACAGCATTGATGTGTTCTGGCTTGAAGACGAGATAGCCAGACTCCATTGCTTTGGGGAAGCCCGCTTCCATCTTCGGCATCATCGTCACTTACCATCAGGTGAGATGATGCCAAGGGCTTATCAACTATTGTTTAAAATAAACCGGCTTAGTGCGAGTCAGAACCGTACACATAGGGTTCCGTTCCATCAAAATAGATGGCGCTAGTTTCTTCAGTTCCGAACTATCATACTAGAGAGCGCTGGTTTCTTCACGTTTATAAAAAAACACATTTTTTGTATGGAGTCACTTTTTCAATTTTTTTTTGTATATTTGTTGTTTTATCATCTGTAAAAATTTTAACTGTCTAGCTATCACGGTTCATGAAATATAGCCTGGTGAAAGACGGACAGACGGACGGAAATCTAAGTCTCAGTAATAGGGTCCCGTTTTTACCCTTTGGGTACGGAACCCTAAAAACATTTTGTTTCATTAAAATCATTTTTTATAACTCGTTTAGTATTTTTATTTAGTTGCTTATGTTATTAATTTTCTTTCATTATTATTTTTTTGTTTCATTCCTTTTTTAATATAATATTTCTTAGCGATGAAAATGATTAATGCTGCCTTTGTCTTATTAAATAATTAATTAGTTACCAGTTAATAAATCTTTTAACAGAGTCGGTGGCTCAACCGGTAACGACTCGGTACTCCTAACCAGAGGTGCCGGGTTCAAATCCGGACGGCCAATGTACTAATGAGTTTTTCGAATTTTACGTATGTACACTTACCGATTGCTTTAACGGTGAAGGAAAACATCGTGAGGAAACCTGCACACACCTGCGAGGAAACTCGAAGGTTGTGTGTGAAGTCGACCAACCCGCACTGTGCCCGCATGATCGACTAAGGCCCGATCGCCCTAATTCAGGGTAGGCTCGAGCCCCTCTGTGGGGACGTATATGAGCTGATATATGATAACAGAGTTGGTACAATTTAGCCTCAAAACTGTAAAATAGCACAGTGAGAACCATCGAGATCGAGTGCAAAAAGTTAAAATGTTGTCAAAAGTTAAAATGTCATTAATATAAGTTAGAGTCCAATCCAAGATTTAATCACATTTAAATGAAATTTCAAAACTCATCGCTAGATGTCGCTAAGAAATTGAATTACGCAAGTTATGTAACGATATTGACTGTCAGTCTTCTTGTAAAATGTGGTCTTTGATGAAACGAATAACATTTTATCCTGTACTAGCTTTTGCCTGCAGCTTCGCCCTCGTGGACATAGTTTCTTTGACGGTACGAGGATTCGTGGTGCGCAAGGGCAAAGAATAAAGACTATTTACTAACGTTATTTTGAGCGTCGGTGGCGCAACGGCAAGGGCCTCTACCTCCTATCCGGGAGTTAATGGTTCGAGTCCTACTACGTAACAATGTGTATTCGAATTTCGATCTCATATGTACGTTTATCCGATGCTCTTACGGTGAAGGAAAACATCGTGAAGAAACCTGCCCATATTATCTGCGAAGAAACTCGAAGGTTGTGTGTGAAGTTGACCAACCTGCACTGGGCCCACGTGGTCCACTAAGGCCCGATCGCCCTAATTCAGGGTAGGCGTAAGCCCTTCGGTGGGGACCCGTATATACGAGCTGATGTGATGATGTGACTAACACAAAAGAAGTTTCACTCCGCAAAATTATTTAAATGAATGGCGACTTTTGCTGCGACACCATAAAGTGCAATTCAGATTCGCACAGCACCAATTACCTACAGTTTTATTCACCTACTACTTGCCTTTTCTTTCTATCGCGTAACTCTTATCTCTTCTGACTACAGATCTGCCTCCTGCAGGAGGCCGCGCGGCGTAGGTACATTTTCATGCCTACAGCGCGGATTACGACAGGCCTGACAAGGCGCAAGCGCCTCTTGAGCGTGGAAATTAGTTTTCTCCAGATTCGTCGGGAACTATGTCGGGCTATGCTAATTGGTAGCCTATGTCACTTCCTCCCCCGCAACTATCTCTGTGATAAATGTCACGTCAATCCGTTGCGTAAGACTGTACGAATGCGCGAGCTACAGAGTTTTTTTCAGATCTCTCGGGAACTACTCGTATGTCAGGTTATGCATATTAGTAGGCTGTATCAATTTCTACCCCCTCAACTATCACTCTGCAAAATATCACGCTATTTATTCGTCTCAATGCGACGTGAAAGAAATTAACAAAAATAAACATAAATCAAAAAACTAAAAAACATGCTTTTAAAGCACATCAAACTAAAAAGTGAAGAATAATTCTTTATGTAAGCTGAAAACAATAATGAACGAAAAATACTAGTATTGTTGTAAAACAGCGTGGGTTGCTCGATATATGAAAAATTAGGCACAAAGCGCCCCACGCTTTTTTCACAATAATACTAGTATTTTTTAACACGTTAAAAAACCGACTTCCATCGCAACAACTTAGTACATTTTAGCATTATTATTTTTGGTTTTTGTTAATTTTCTTATAAAGTACTACACCAATTTTGATAAAATTTATATAGAACAATACGGAATGCACTAGCTTTCAATAAAAATAAGAATCATAAAAATCGGTTAACCCAGTCAAAAGTTCTGAGGTAACACACATAAAAAAAACATACAGTCGAATTGAAAACCTCTTGCTTTTTGAAAGTCGGTTGAAAAAATCAGGATTCTCCATGCCAGAGGTTGCGTGTATATCCATTTTCGTCAAGATTGGTTCAGACGTTGAAGTGTGAAGAGGTTATACATAAACCAAAAAAACATTTTTACATTTACCTATAACATTAATAAAGATTTAGGGAGCGGGTAGCTACGCCCGCCGTAGCGTTGATCCCGCCCACCTTAATATATTGTTTTCGCGCCAATATTTACTTCGCCTGTAAATTACCCGTTAATGTCTCTACAAACATGTGACGCAGAACGTATTTACAGACAATAATGGCTTCAGGGGCCCAGGGCCGGTGCTAGGCAACAATAATTTTCGAAAAACCTTAAAACTTTTAGGTTTTTTTTTATATCTATTTGATAAAAAGAAAGTTACCAAAAATTATGATAATATTATTACATAAAAAAACCTTTACAGGTTTATGCGTGCACTAGGTAACATCGTTGCTGGCACAATCATCTTAAGCTACATAAAAGTAAGTACCTACAGTATGTAAACAAAAATAAAAAAGATAAAAAATAAATAAGAAAATGTACCAGTATTACAAGAATAATAATGAAATAATATATGTATTCAAGTATTAAGAAGGCTCAAGGTCACCCAAAGGGCAATGGAGCGTGCTATGCTCGGAGTTTCTCTGCGTGATCGAATCAGAAACGAGGAGATCCGTAAGAGAACCAAAGTAACCGACATAGCTCTCAGAATTACTAAACTTAAGTGGCAGGGGGCGGGGCACATTGCTCGTAGAACAGATGGCCGTTGGGGCAGTAAAGTTCTCGAGTCGCGACCATGCACCGGAAAGCGTAGTGTAGGCAGGCCTCCCACTCGGTGGACCGATGACCTGGTGAAGGTCGCGGGAAGCCGCTGGATGCGGGCAGCGCAGAACCGGTCGTCGTGGAGATCCTTGGGGGAGGCCTATGTCCAGCAGTGGACTTCCTTCGGCTGATATGATGATGATGATGATCCAAGTATTAAAAAAACTGGCCAAGTGCGTGTAGGGTCACGCGCAATATATGGTTCCGTAGTTGCCATTACCGCGTCTCTATCTAATATGCAAATTTCCAAATACAGCGGTTTAGTTGGTAGGGGGTGGGGACACTCGATTCCAACAAAATTTAGCACTTTCAAGCCTATTTTTTCATAAACGAAAGTTGAGAGGGATATATAAACTAGTGAAGATAGAAAGAGAGATACTATTTATTGTTGTTTAACAACAATATCCGTTGCCAAGGCAAAAATATCGGTTGTCAAAACAAACACAAAAGACAAAAAAGATTTGATAATTTTTAGAGGATAATAAAACTCTTTTCATAAACTGTCTATACCTACATATGACAAAAAGACTAAGTACGAGTATTTACTTTCATCTACATCTACATCTACACTAATATTATAAAGAGGAAAGATTTGTACCTATTTTTGTATGTTTGTATGTTTGTAATGAATAGGCTCAAAAAGTACTGGGCCGATTTAAAAAATTCTTTCACCAATAGAATGCTACATTCTTCCAATTTGACATAGGCTACAAAATTAGGGATCCTTGGCTACAAAATTAGGGATCCTTGGTAAAATTTGAACAATGTAACCGAATGTGTAGAAAAATGAGTCTTAAAATGTCTTTCGTCGAATGCGCTGCCGAAACTATTAGCGATAGAACAAAATAATGTACAACAATATTGAAGAACATCATAATGTCTATAAAAAACTCTGCGGTAGCATATGTCCAACTATTGTAGTTATGTCACTACAACAACTTTTTTCATTTTAAACATTAATGAAAATGCTAACCAAATTCAAAACATGCTATTTATGTGTTTATGTTAATCCTTATCCAAATAAATTATTTTATGGTCAAGACCATTTAACTACCTATAAAATAATTTTTAAATTATTTAAATTGGACTTTCCATTCAAAAACAAGATCAGGATTGTGACGTACACAACGAAGGCTTGATACAAATAGAAAACAAGCTTTTGGAACTGAACGACAAGCATTTAGCAGATTTTGGATTGCCTTCCCCGAATCGGCAACAAAATATCGTCCATGCGATACCCTGCCGTCCGCATGATATTAAAGAGTTGTCTGTATTTGTCAACACGCATGTACCCAAGTTAGTGGCAGATCAAAAAATAGCATTCGATGCTATAGTACAGAGTGTTGAAAATCACAGCGATAAACTGTTTTTTTTGGAAGCGCCGGGTGGAACAGGCAAAACCTTCCTTGCCAATTTAGTGTTGGCAAAAGTACGTCAATCTGGAAAAAAAGCTGTCGCAGTGGCATCGTCCGGAATTGCTGCAACCCTATTAAATGATGGAAAGACTGCTCACTCTACATTTAAATTACCATTGACTTTGTCTTTGGAACAACAATCTGTGTGCTCGATCCGCAAAAACGGTCCGCTGGGGCAGCTCTTACAAGACACTTCGCTGGTCATCTGGGACGAGTGCACCATGAGCCACAGGGCGCACGTGGAAGCCGTGGAGCGCACGCTGAGAGACATCCGAAGCTCAGACCGTATAATGGGGGCGTGACGTTTGTTTTTTACTCGAGCTGACGTTATTCGAGCTTGCCTTAAATCATCAACTTTATGGCAATCGATTGAAACTCTTAATCTGCGCACAAATATGAGAGCACATTTAAGTGACAATGACGATAATAATTTCTCACAAAAACTTCTAAAACTTGGAGACGGAAAATTACCGTCTCCGGTTGCAAACAGTCCCCAGGTATTGTTGGATAACGAATTGGGTCAAATCGTTCAGAGTCTAGAAATTCTTGTGGACACAATATATCCGGACATACAAAATCTTACGGAGAGAAATTTCAATTGGCTCTGTTCGAGAGCGATAGTGTCCCCGCGAAATGAATCGGTTAATGAGATTAACAAAATTATTATGGAAAAAGTACCCAATGAATTTGAATCTTACAAATCTATTGACACAGTATGCAACATCGAAGATACAGTGCACTATCCACAAGAATTTTTAAATTCCCTGAATCCTTCCGGCTTGCCGTCCCACGAACTACAATTAAAGGTAGGCACTCCCGTAATGCTGCTAAGGAACCTATGCCCTCCCAGCATGTGCAATGGCACGAGACTTCTGGTGAAGGAATTGCGGGAGAACGTCATAGTAGCCACTATAATCACCGGGGCCGCGGCCGGACAGCTCGCCCACATACCGCGGATCCCCATGATTCCTACGGACTTGCCTATATCTTTTAAGAGGTGACAGTTTCCTCTAAAAACATCATTTGCCCTCACAATAAATAAGTGCCAGGGTCAAACATTTTCGATGGTTGGCATCGACCTAAGAAAAGAATGCTTTTCTCATGGACAACTATATGTTGCCCTTTCTCGAGTAGGATCTCCTGAAAATCAATATATTTTGTTGCCATCTACAAATACCACTGCCAACGTAGTTTACAGTGAAGCTTTAAGATAAAAACTGACAAATATAAAAGTAAAAAACGTAAATCTACCTTAATATTATATCTGTAAATAATGTAAAAGTAAACCTGTAAAATAAAAAATACTAAAAATGTAAATTATTAAGTAATAATAAGAATGAAAATGATTAATGACAAACCCTTTTTTAATAAAAAATAAAAAACAAAAAAAATATATATATAAAATCAAAATAAAAAGCACAAAACAACAAAAACCAAACAAAAAAAATAATTGTAAGGAAAATACTAAATAATGATAGGCAAGTTTCTATCGACACGAACAAAAATTTCTTTGAAATACCTAGATGTATAGGTAGATACATTTTTAGTTGAAAGTTGTCAACTTTTAATTTAGACTGTATATATTTTATTTGATTCTGCTTTTATTCTAATTACTTAAAAAAACATAGTAAAAATGTATATAATATCCTATGTAAATATTACTTATTTAAGTGCCCGCCACTTAAACCATCAAAGAAATTGAACATAAATAGACTTACATACAAATATAACTGTGGGATTTTTTTTAATACAAATAAAAATATTTGTGAAAAAAAGTGTTTTATATCCAAATTTCCAAAAATAAATAATTGTCTACCCCGTGCGAAGCCGGGACGGGCTGCTAGTATAATATATAGATAGAGCTATAGTATTGTAAATGTTTAAAATACACAACAATATTATACCTAATTATCTATGTGCATTAAAAATATTTTTTTATTTGTATAAAATAAATGTCATGTCCATAAATTAACTAAAGATGGTCAACGATATTGGATCAACATTGAATGCTTGTCCTGGATTATAACACGATAAGCTGTTATCCGTTCTTTTTTCATAATAAAAAAAAATGAAATGAAATGAAATGCAATGAAATGAAATAAAGCGAAGCTAAGCGAAGAGAAGTTAAGAGAAGAGAAGAGAAGCGAAGCGAAGTGAAGTGAAGTGAAACAAAATAAAGTAAAGTAAGGTAAAGTAAAGTAAAATAAATATGACCTTTTTTCATTCATCAAATTCTTCCAATACGCATGCGCTGTCAATCTATGTGACAATACGATTTAAAATTATTTTCGAACACAAAACTTAATAAATTATAAAATAAAATAAATTACCTAACTCGGATATATTTACCGGCTGCTCCTTTTAAAAAGACCCATTTTGGGTAAGATATAATTATACAATATGTATAATTCGTTTGTGTATAATGTAAATTTAATATGTATAATGTTGTCTAATTCTCGTATACTTGTTTTTAGGTCTTGTTTTTACTAATAAATTAAATTCTGTAGCACGCAACTTCTTTTTAAACCCACGCCCACTACCGTACCTACCTACGAAGTCGTGCTACAGGTTGTATAAAAGAAATCACTTTGAGCGATAAGACGGCCTAAATAATTGTACCACTATAAGTTCATAAGATTTAGTTTTAAATTGCGTTTTTTTTATTTTTAAGTTTTACATTGTGTTTATTTTTAATTAGTGCGTACAATAAAGAGTCAAGATTTAGATAAGATGGTGGTAGCTAGCCAGGCAGGCTAAAAAAATGCTTTTCCACGAACAAAACCGAGTACCACAAAGTAAGAATCCGCCAGGAAACGTAATGGTTAACTCCATTAGCTTCACATAAGGAGGTCGCGAGTTCGATTCCCAGCTAAATCTAACTTCATAAGACTCGGTTTATTTGGTTGAAGGGCATTTTCTAAGCCCGCTTGGCTAGCTACCTCCATCTTATCTAAGTCATGCCGCCAAGCATCAATTTTAACAGCATTGATGTACAGTGTTACGTTTAGGAGTCTTGCTAAGCCCAATTACATCTTCGGCATTATCGTTACTTAACAACAGGTGATACCAAGAACTTAATAATTGTATTAAGGCGCTAAGATCACTCAATCCGAGCAGGTTGATACGTGTTTCAATAATGTCGTACGTAAGTCGTATTTTACGTATTTTAAGTTTAATTCAATGCGGGCTTCAACGTGGCTGTTACGTTGAAACCGAACGTCCAATTCTCAATTTTTACATGTTTTTATTACTTTTCATCACTTTCAAGTTTTAAAAAAATCAGTTCATTAAAATGAAATGTCTTAAAGTCATCGATTTTTGTGTGTTGGTTTTCAGTCAATATTAACT
Source organism: Coleophora flavipennella (assembly GCA_947284805.1). Classification (NCBI taxonomy): domain Eukaryota; kingdom Metazoa; phylum Arthropoda; class Insecta; order Lepidoptera; family Coleophoridae; genus Coleophora; species Coleophora flavipennella. Next base: position 7,367,185 of record OX369253.1, read on the forward strand.
ATTTGTTTTCGAGAAATTTTGCAATCAATGCAAAAAATGGTCAACAGTATTTTTCTTACATCAAAAGTGGTAATATTTAAAAAAATGTATTCAATTAAATCGATTTTTATTACCTTAAGTATACATTTTTTTCATAGTGATAGCTTTACACAATATTTCAATAATTTGAATTGAATATTGTCATTTGACCCATCTAAAGGCCTTAAATTAATAGTTCAGCCTTCTTTCTCGCAAAGCCTTCACCGTCTGTCCTGGTCAGGTATAAACAAATCTACAATTAATATTACACTTACTTAGTAACAAAGAATAAAGCTAGGTATGTCATGAAAAATTTAAAAATAATTTGTATTTGTATAGGAGCTACCTTCATTTTTTTCTGGACTAATGAAGTACCTAGTGCAGTAGGAATGATAAAGTCCTAGTTACCTACAAAGTTTCATTAAAATCGTTAGAGCCATTTTTGAGAAATAGTTTGTACAAATTCGGTTTTTATGGGCGGTACCTTTTTCCGATTTTTCCTGGAATTACAAACTATCGTGTGACGTTGGCCGAATATAGTTGTAGTCGCTTTTTGAGAAAAAATAATAAATCAAATTTCCCTAGCCTAAATTATACTTAAATTTGTTCAGTACTTTAGGTGCTAGACCACCATACGGACGCACATACACATACACACACCCATACCTCTCTATCTGTGAGTGTAACACAATAAATCCCCTTCATTTTTTCGTCGCTCGAACATTAAAACCGTACAATGTTATAAAAAGCCGTACAATGTTACAAAAATCCATACAATATTAAGTAGCCATAGTATGTAAAGTACTATAATATTTAAATATATTATATTTTATTAAATAAGTATGTAAGTATATTTATTATATACCCATATTAAATTGTAGTTTATTATCTGTTTATTACTTAAGATTATTATTTTTACACCTTTTAAATTGTGTACTATTTTTTTTCTGCTTAAAATTTGAATCCTTTCCATCCCTGTTTGGGATAAGTCCTCCTTTGTGCATACTTCTATTCTATATATACAGTTGTATATTTTGTTGTACAATAAAGACTTCACAAACAAACAAAAAATGTTATAATAAAAAGCCGTACAATATCAAAGATAAGTGCATTTTGTCGTAAACCAGAAAGCATGAAGAGCACTCGACACTCGTAAACAAAGAGCATCAATTACACACTATTAAACTTTACTGCCTCGCTGTATTGCAGCCTTTTAAGAGTAATTTTATGGACCATTTCGTATCACTGTATCGTACGGTATCGTATACGATACACCCTATGGCTGTAAAAAAGCTGTAGAGCAGAGGTTCCCAATTTTTTATGCCACGGAACCCTACTTGATTATACTATTCCTAGCGGAACCCTAGTTTTGCAAAAGAAAATAATTACTTTGTAGTTTGTATATAAAAAAAACATTATTTTAAGTTTTAACTCGCGAATAACTGTTGTGATTTTTTTTACGAAAGTTTTGTTTATTTTTTGGTCAGTACGCGGAACCCTTGTGGCCCTTCCACAGAACCCCAGGGTTCCGCGGACCACCATTCGGGAAACGCTATAGTAGAGAATAAACATTTTAATTATACTAGTTTTTGCCCGCGGGTTTGTCCGCATGGACACGATGTCCACGGGTTTAGGGTTCCGTACCCAAAGGGTAAAAACGGGACCCTATTACTAAGACTTCGCTATCCGTCCGTCTGTTTGTCTGTCTGTCTGTTTGTCTTTTTGTCACGAGGCTGTATTTTATGAACCGTGATAGCTATACAGTTTAAATTTTCACAGATGATGTATTTCTGTTGCCGCTATCAATTGTTATCAAAAAAAGCCAAAAAATTAGAAAAAGTGAAAAAACCGGGTTTTTTTTAAACACGAAGAAACTGGCGCCATCTAGTATGATAGTACGGAACCCTTTGTACTAGCGCCATCTAGTATGTTGGTACGGAACTTTTTGTGCGCGTTTCTAACTCGCACTTGGTCGGTTTTTTTATGACCGCTTTGAGGGCGAGTGGTGCGCGAGAGTAGACATAAGTTTTCTCCAACTCCCTCGGAAACTATTTAAAAGCTGCTGAGAGAATACAGGGTGTAACAAAATTTGTGTAGGTCCCGTTAAATGGGGCTCCTACTCACCATACTGAACAACTTATGTCCTACGACTTTGCTCTGAAATCTTAAAAAAAACTGTACATACAAATCGATCAGCCGATCGACCAATTTTGTGCATTTTAGTATGAAAAGTCCTATTTTTTTTTGAGAATTGACTGGGTTCAGTTTGAAGGGTTATACCCACAGTTAAGGGTTCCTACACAATTTTTTGACACCCAGTATAGATAAGATTTAGATTAACCGCCTCCGTGGTATAACGGTTAGTCCATTCGCTTCGCAACAGGAGGTCGCGGGTTCGATTCCCGGCGGGGTCAACTTGTAAGACTCGGTTTGGTTAGTGGTACGGTATTTTCTAAGCCCGCCTGGCCAGCTACCACCATCTTATCTAAATCTTGCCGCCAAACATCAGTGTTAACAACATTGATGTGTTCCGGCTTTTAGATAAGATAGATAGCCAGTTCTCCATTGCATTGGGAAATCTTGGTAAGCCCGCTTCCATCTTCGGCATCATTGTCACTTTCCTGATGGAGAGATGATGTCAAGGGCTTACCAATTGTAAAAAAAAAGGTTCCATTAGATAATTATTTCATGTCACTACATATTTATGAAAAAAATATATTAAAAATGTCAAAGTGTCACAAGATCGTCAAAAAATTCATAATATCAATGTCACTATAAAAATAAGATGTCATAACTAAATAAATATTAAATGTTAAAATAACACATGGTTGCCAAAACAAAATAATAACTCATCCTAATTTATGATTAAAATTTATTTTGAAGAAATTCGTCAACATTGTAAAATTCATTATGCAACAATAGTAATTTATTTCACAATTACAGAAGAACAACAATTATTTTTTTTTGGAAATTAATAAATGTCACGAACAATAAATCGGCCACTAGCTTCGTCACGTTGAAATCCCGTTCCGACTCATACCCGGCCCAAATGTTCCCACGATTCCAACCGCGTTGCCGCGCTAGAGAGCCACAGAAACACGTTGGACTAGGTAGGAGCCGAACCGGGGGTCACAGCCCCGCTGTCACAGTCGCCCCTCTCAACCCCACACAAAAGCTTTGGCTTCCACCCCCCACGTACTCGCATCCTCTACTACGAACGGCACGAACTCTTAGCCATGGACCAAGTTGCTATACTTATCATTCTTTTATAACAAAAAGTTTTTCATTTGGAGATAGAAAAATTCATCATTTATGAGCATTCCCCATTTTTTGTGAGCGTCGGTAGCGTAACGGCTAGGGCTGCAGCCTCTTGTCCGGGAGGTCGTGGTTCGAATCCAGCGACGTACCAATGTGATTTCGAATTTAGATATCATGTACTTTTGTCCGACGCTCTTACGGTGAAGGAAAACATCGTGAAGAAACCTGCACACGCCTGCGAAGAAACTCGCAGGTCATGTGTGAAGTCGACAAACCCGCACTGGGCCGGCGTGGTCGACTAAGGCCCGATCGCCCTAATGCAGGGTAGGCTCGAGCCCCTCGGTGGGGACGTGATGATGCTGAACATTCACTAGATCTGCAGGAAGGAGCTCGTAGTAGGTGAGTCCGATAACGCGTAGGTTTTTCGTACATAATATTAGTTACTAAGAGATACAAATTTTCAATCATTTATTCACCGAGAGACGCTTAACCATTTCATTACATTGAGTTAAATCTAAGTGCCTTTTCTCTTCAACGACCGACATCCTGATCCTCTTGTGATAGCAGCGATTGGTGAGAAATCCGGAATTATGTCGGCCACTCAATTTGTAAATTACTTGACGAGATGGTTAGATTTGGTCGGAAGGTTTTAGTTAAAAGCTTTTAATTAACTTGCAGGAGAACCAGAGTAAACCACCTAGCTCACAGAATCGATAAACTGAAGTGGCAGTGGGCAGGGCACAGAGTTCGTAGAACAGATAGCCATTGAGTTCTCGAGTACCGGAATACGTAGCGTAGGCAGGCTTCCAAACGGTGGAAAGACGACCTGGTGAAGATCGCGGGAAGCCGCTGGATGCGGGCAGCGCAGGACCGGTCGTCGTGGAAATCCTTGGGGGAGGCCAATGTCCAGCAGTGGACGATTTTCGGCTTATGCGATGAGGATGATGATGAATTAACTTGTAATGGTAACAGCCGGACAGTTGCCACACTTTTTGAAATCTCTCAGTACAAAAGCAAAATACTTTATTTACAATACTGGCCGGTACTTTAATTTATTATCTACAAAGAACCCCATACCAAAAGTATGGAAAATGTGGTTTTAATTAAATATTCTGAGATTTTGATATAATATAGATTTTAACGTCCTGATCAAAAGTCTCTATGGGGGCTACCACTGTAGCCGAGTCCCTTTCAGAGTTACGACTGATTTGATTTGATTTGAAATGAACCCATAATAAATGCCCCCATAGAGACTTTTGTTCAGGACGTTAAAATCTATATTATATCAAAATCTCAGAATATTTAACTGAAACCACATTTTCCATACTTTTGGTACGGGGTTCTTTATGAACAGTAAAAACATTATCTTTTATATTTCCAGAGTATTAGCGATTTTTGCGAACCTCTTTATTTTGGAACATCTATCCCACAAAAGGGATATAACACTTTAAACTTTCACGATTATTCATAATGACAATTGAAAGTGGGACTTGACGTGATTTAATTTAACATATAAGCAGGTAATGATGTTGTTTTTTACCTCAACGTTTCGACTGTGCTTCGATAGCCGTGGTCGCGAGTTAACTGGAGCCGCGGTGTCATCGCCGCCGGCGCATCGCAGGAACACCTCCATCTACCCTCACTTCATTTTGTGAAGGGTTGATGATAGTCGAAACGTTGAGGTAAAAACAACATCAGTACCTGCTCATTATTATTATTATATCAGCTCATATACGTCCCCACCGAGGGGCTCGAGCCTACCCTGAATCAGGGCGATTAGGCCTTAGATGAAACAGGACATCTATCCAGCAAAAACTTTGATCGCATTTTGCCTTTTCATGCATTCGCACAGAGACATGAGACACGGTCAACTAAGTGGTAGTTGGAGATTATTTAGTTAGATTAAGGCCTAAATATGGGTCAAATGACAATATTCAATTCAAATATATTACCACTTTTGATGTAAAAAATATACTGTACACCCTGTTTTTGGCATTAATTGCAAAATTTCTCGAAAAAAAATAGTTAACGTTGAACGAAACCAACACAAAAAATTCGGTGACTTTAAGACCTTTCATTTTAATTGAACACATTCAAAAAAAATATTTAAAAGTAAAGAAAAGTAATAAAAACATGTATTAATCGAGAATTGGGCGTTCGGTTCTGAAGCCCGCATTGATTTGAACTTAAAATGAATAGACTTACGTTCGATATTATTGTAACACGTATCAACTTGCTCGGATCGAGGCATCTCAAACCCTTAATAAAATAGCATCCGCGAAACTAGAGTACTAACAATCGGGCCAACTATACCCCCGGGGCAACAATCCTGGTTTTACCCTATGTATATACGTAAGTTAGTTTGTAAAAGTCAAATCTTGAAAAAGATTTTAGAGTGAATTCCAGGGGTCCAACTGAGCTGAAATTTGGTGTATTCTCGATGGCAATAGATCCTTTTGGTACTTTGAAGTTGATCTCATGATTGATGAACGTTGGAGGTGGTATCAAGGTCCTAGGATCATCTTTTATTTTCAATAGAATAGTAGGAAAGAGCTTAAGGTGTTGGTGAAAGACAGAGGTTAATGGAGATAACTCCACCATTAATATAATTATTAAACTAGCTTTTGGCCGCGGCTTCGCTCGCATGACCATTTTTTATTACTGTCTTTGAATAGTCGTAAGCGGCTCAGGACCGTAGACAGGAGTTTACTCCAGATTCCTCGGGAACTATATCGGGCTATTCTGATAAACATTGTATGTCACTTTCCACCCCCTAAACTATTTTGCAAAAAATCACGTCAATCCCTTGCTCCGTTGCGACGCCGAAGTGCGCGAGCCTTGATATGAGTTTTCCCCAGTTCCTTTGGGAACTATGTCGGGTTATGCTCATTAGTAATCTAAGTTACTTCCCACCCCCTCAACCATGTCTGTGCAAAAAAATCACAGCAATCCGTTTCTGCGTCACGATGAATATATAAATAATATTTATAGAAAGCAACTAAAAAGAGCCTTTTTTCATTTCCCTTGGAAACTGTATCAGCTATGCTATTTTCACGAGATAAAAAGTATCCTATGTCCTTCTCCATATTTTTTTTTTGTTTTTTTATTCACAATTTGTAAACCCTTGACAAAATCTCACTTGATAGTAAGTGACGATTTTGCCGAAGATGGAAGCTGGCTCACCAAGATTTCCCAACGTAATGGGGAACTGGCTATCTTATCTTCATGCCGGAACACACCAATGATATCAGAATTGATATTTGGCGGCAAGACTTAGATAAGATGGTGGTAGCTAGCCAAGCGGGCTTGCAAAATGCCCTTTCACCAACCAAACCGAGTCTTACAATTGACCCCGCTGGGAATCGAACCCGCAACCTCCTGTGTAAAGCCAGTGTAATTTCGTCAAGGTTGGTTTAGGTGTTAAAGCGTAAGAAGGTAATAAACAAACAAACAAAGTGACACATCTGCGCATTTATAATATTAGTAAGGATAAAACAACATATTAAAATTGATGTCAATTGGAAATCACAGATTTAATTTATATATGTATATAACTTATGGGGTGTTAAACCCGTGGCGCCCAATATAACACAACAAACAACAAATCTGTGATTTCCAATTGACAACAATTTTAATATGTTGGTTTAAAGGACAATAATATATTAAGGTTCTAAAATGTATGGATGTCAAGCTATATAAAATTTGTTTTAAATTGCCCCATTGTTTACATTACTATTTGTAAACAACCCCAAGTCTGCTTGCGTACGGATGACTGAAACTACGTAATATAATGTTAATGTAACATTATTTTAGGTATCTCTTGTCTTTTTTATAAGCTTTCATTTAACATGCAATGTATGCATCTATACTTGTTTAGTTTAAATCTTGCGATCGATTTCAGAGCGACTTTCAGGGGTCCGATTGAGCTGAATTTTGGAATGAAGTCGTATTCCTGGTTACATTAGATCCTTTTGGTGTTTTGGTCTTGATCTGATGATGAATCTTGCAGGATAAATCAAAGTCCAAGAATCGTCTTTTATTTTCTAAGAGCTGTCCCGGCGAACTTCGTTCCACCTTACACTACCTTACCCTACCCTACTCAACCCTACCCTACAATACAATACCCTACCCTACACTACACTAATACTTCACCACACTACACTAACTTTCTGATCCGTTTCTCAAAATTGTATAATTGCTTTTGCTGTTACTAATATAGGTTAAGTTGTGTTCATACTAAAAAACTATAGATCTTTAGTCTGAAAATAAATGATTTTATTATTATTATTATTACTACACTACCCTACCATACCCTACACAACCACAGATGAGATACTAGTTACTTCGACACTACACTACAATACCCTACACTACCCTACCCTACCCAATCCTACCCTACCCTACATTACCCTACCCTACACTACATTATACTACATCACACTACACTACCCTACCCTACCCTACACTATAATACACTACAATACACTACAATACACTGCACTACACTACACTACACTACCCTACCCTACCCTACATAAGAACCTTCTCCTGACAATAACAAACTCAACAAAAAAAGAACACTACTCTACACTACCCTACACTACCCTACCCTACACTACACAACCCTACCCTATACTACCCTACCCTACATACACTACACTACACTACACTACACTACCCTACCCTAACCTACACTACAATACTCTACCCTACCCTACCTTACACTACACTACCCTGCCCTACACTACACTACCCTACCCTACCCTAACTACACTACACTACACAACACCTACACTACACCTACACTACACCTACACTACACTACACCTACACTACACTACCCTAAAACCAATTATTTTTTGACTGATATTTTTTTTATTGATGAATATCATATTTTTATACTTAATACCCTATTCCCGACGAAGACAAATGCAAAAACACAAAAATCATAAAAATTGATACAGCCGTTATGAATGCATCGATATTCATTGTTTAGGTACTTAAGTATATCTATTACCGATTTCTCGAGATATCAACTCTTTTTTAGTAAGTATTTTTACGTCTTTTATAATATTTCGTTACATAATAATTGGGTTAAGTCGGGGGTTTTGAGTTATTTTATTCTTTTTCGATGAGATTTTTACCGACGTGGGTTTTTTCAAAATTTTTAATTTTCACTCTTGCAGTTACTTCACTCGCTTGCTTGTAGATGTAATGGAACATTAGGTAAAAAAATAAAAATTAAGGAAGGTCCAAGCATAAAAACAAATTATAAAAGCCGACCAAGGAAGAGTCGTACTCGCGAAGTCTTTTTTCTTTTACTGGATTTAAAAAAAAAAATTTTTTTCCGCCACTCTCGTTTATGTCTTTTGTTTAAAATGAATATACATTATTGTTTTTGTGATGCGGAGAGGCGAGGTTACACGAAATCCTCGGTTTGCGAGTCCAAATCGCTCTTGGCCGGGTTGTTATTAAATTACTAGCTTTTTCCCGCGGCTCCGCCCGCGTGGATATCGTTTTTATGACTATCTTTAAGGGTGATTAGTAAATTATGTCGTTTTCCACCTACTCAACCCTCTCTGTGCAAAAAATCACAACAATCGAGTATTTTTTTTTAGTTCCCTCAGGAACTGCATCAGTTTATGCTATTTTCCCGGGATAAACAGTAGCCTATGTCCTTCCCCGTGACACGGGCTACCTGCATGCCAAATTTCATAAAGATTGGTCAAGGCGTAGAAGCGTGAAAAGGTAACAAACAAACAAATACATTTTCACATTTATAATCATCATATACCATCAGGCCTCCCCCAAGGATCTCCACGACGACCGGTTCTGCGCTGCCCGCATCCAGCGGCTTCCCGCGACCTTCACCAGGTCATCGGTCCACCGAGTGGGAGGCCTGCCTACAATACGCTTTCCGGTGCGTGGTCGCCACTCGAGAACTTTACTGCCCCAATGGCCATCTGTTCTACGAGCAATGTGCCCCGCTCACTGCCACTTAACTTTTACATTTATAATATTAGTAAGGATTAATGTTAATAGCCTTTTTAGAGAAAATAGTTCTGAATTTCGTGAAGCCCTGTCTCTAATATCGCGAAACAAATGAAGCGTAGCAAAGTATCATCCCACATCAAAATACATGAGACAAAATTACCAAATCAACGAAGCGAGGCATCTCATTTTCATCTTTACCCCAAAATTAAATCTAGAGTGTTTTGAATTTAATTTAATTTTATCGGATTATGAAAGATTAACGCCGGGAGGCAGGGCAAGGATGCTCGGCCGGCAATTTTAAATTTAAATAAGATGGGCAACGTAATGTCGTACCCGGTAAATTAATGCTTATTTGAATTTTAGATTATGCCACCCGCGATGTAAATAATGCGTCCCTATGGCTGGGGAATGTCAGATAGGTAAGGTTAGGCCAAAGACCATTTGTAAAAATAGATTGACTCCCCCCCTCCCCCCCCCCCCCCACAGCTACTCCTCATACGGCATCCTTTTAAAGTTTTAAGGATACATGAGTGGTCCCAGCCTTATGGCCTTAAGGTGGGACGGTAACTATAGGGCGCGAATTTATTTTTTTAGGGTTCCCGGCAAGTTAAGGGGAACCTATAACTAAGCCTTCGTCGTCCCCTCTGTCTGACCTTTAAAAAGCTTTATTTTTAACCGTTTTAAATATACAGCTGAAATTTTCAAAGAACTGTTATGATGGATGATAATTTTGGAGTTATTCCTTAAGCATTTACTTATATACTACTAGCTTTTTCCCGCGGCTTTACCAGCTTAGATCACGGTGAAAAATTTATTTTCTCTACCTATTCTCAGACCTAACGAATAAAAAGATTAAATTTCATGGAAATCCGTTCAGCCGTTTTGGAGGAATACGGCAACTAACACTGCGACAGTAGAATTTTATATATATATAGACAGAACCCGATACGAAAAATATGCAAGAGATGAAATCGAGTGGTGTTACCATTACTTTCACTGTCATTACGTTTTTTCCAGTCACGGAGGCTAAGGCAACATGGCCTTACCACCCAATGCGAGGTTGGAGGCCGAGCTCCGCGTAGGGTGAAGCTAGGGCGTTCCTCCTTGCAAGGCCAAAAAAAAGGTTTATAAGTAAACTCCCTTTTTTAGGGTACCGTACAAAATAAAAAGGAACCCTTATAGCACTCGTGCGTCTGTCTGTCTGTCACAGCTAATTTGATCCGAATCTACTGGACCAAATCAGGTGAATTTGGTGCGATGGTGTAATCCTATGACCGAAACACCAATGAGCAAAGTTTTTTTTTTTTTAATAATGGTCATTTTCGGAGAACAAATTAGAAATTAAAAAAAAAGTTTTGCTAACCTTACTGTGTCATATTATATCAAATGAAAGGGTTCGTCATGAGGATTACAAATATGTTTTTGTTATTATTGTAAAATAAATACAAAAAGACAACGCCCTATCCAGCCGGGCTTTTGCTCATGAAACTGAACCACTAATGTTCTAAAGTTTTGCTAAGATTGTACAAAAAATGGACTATTCATACAAATCGATCAGCTGGTTGACCAATTTTGAGAGGTTTTTTTTTTTTAAATTGACTATGCATTCTTTTGGAAAAATTGTTCAGTTTCATAGGTTCTCCTGAAACGGTTGTTGTTGATGAAAACAATAACTGTCATCATCATCATATCAGTCGAATAACGTTCACTGCTGGACATAGGCCTTCCCAAAGGATTTCCATGACAACCGGTTCTGCGCTGCCCGCATCCAGGGGCTTCTCGCGACCTTCACCAGGTCATCGTTCCACCGAGTGAGAGGCTTGCCTACGCTACGCTTTTCGGTGCGTGGTCGCAACTCGAGAACTTTACTACGCCAACGGCCATCCACTCTACGAGCTATGTGCCCCACCCACTGCCACTTAAGTTTAGCAATTCTGAGAGCTATGTCGGTTACTTTGATTCTCCTACGGATCTCCTCGTTTCTGATTCGATCACGCAGAGAAACTCCGAGCATAGCACAAACAATGAAGATAACAACACCTGTATAACGATAAAAAAAATAACCTTTTAAAAAATATTTTGCGCCAAGCCCTCAACGTTTAACCCTAAGACAAGTAAAATGTTGGATTTTCTTACAAAAAAGATTGAATTGCGTAGAAGCAGCTGACACATCCCATTTATCAATCAATTTGATCGCAAGAGCAACCGCTCGCGGTAAAAGCCTCGGTTTGTCTCTTAAATTGGTGTGCTACTGTTTGTTCTCGATTTTATTACAAGCTTTTATTTAGCGTTTATTTTATTTAGTCAGTGGCGTAATGGCAGGGGCCGCTACCTCCTGTCCGGGAGGTCGTGATTCGAACCTGCCACGGACCAATGTGTTTTCGAATTTCGATTTCATATGTACGTTTACCCGACGCTCTTATGGTCACTGTTGTGTGGAAAAATTGCATACGCCTGCGAAGAAACTCGAAGGTTGTGTGTGAAGTCGACTAACCCGCATTGGGCCCGCGTGGTCGACTAAGACCCGATCGCCCTAATTTGGGGTAGGCTCAAGTCCCTAGATGGGGACGTATATGAGCTGATGTGTGTATTTAGTTTCAGTAATCAAATCTTTCAAATTTAATTTGACTAACTTCCCGTTTTCCGATTCAGCTGAAATTTTGCACGCATATGTAAATCGGATGATATAACAATGACACTTATGAAATGGAGCTGATGTGATGAAGGTGGCAATGGGACTCTATAATAAAACAACGTCACCCCATCAAGTTTGGGCTCGTTTGCTTTTTCATGATAAGGACTCTGATTTTAAATGATGATCAGGGGTCTGATGATGGAGCGAGTATGTGTCAGACGGCTAATAGCTTGTACCTTAAAGTTTAATATTTTTCTTGGCTTTAGATACAATGAATGACCAATTTAAGGTCATCATATCAGCTCATTTAAGTACCGAGGGGCTCGAACCTACCCTAAATTAGGGCCAAACGCCAAGTAGCAGATTATACTCTTCAATCTTCTGTGTAATCTGCCGCAGCGTATGTATGTGGTCTATGGTACTAAAGCCTCTTCGGAAGCCGGCTTGTTCGAAAGGCTGGAAGGCCTCAAACCTGCGTGCGAGACGATTCGTAATGAAACGATACTTGAGAGTCAAAAAAAAGGGTGTGTGTCAGATCCGACGCACGACTGGAGTTTACTACTTAAGTACGATTTTCTAAACAGGCACAAAACAGGGCTTGACTTTAGTTTTAAGTTTAATCTGCACAGTTTTTATAACTTATGATTCCAATTTCCGGCCTCTTTTCATAGCTGATATGTCAGGTGTTTTAGCTCCCATGATCGCAGCTACTATAATAATCCATCTGGTGTTTGGCAGCGCTAACCTCATATGCTTTGGATGCAGTTATACGAGCATATCTTAGGTCATACCATAAAGGGCTCTTACATTGGTTCGAGTTAACTTTTCAATTAAATCAAGAGCTACTAATGGGCCGATCGGGCCTTAGTCGACCACGCGAGCCCAGTGTGGGTTCGTCGACTGCACACACAACCTGCGAGTTTCTCCGAAGGCGTGTCCAGGTTTTCTCACGATGTTTTCTTTCACCGTAAGAGCTTCGAATAAACGTACATATGAATTCGAAATTCGAAAACACATTGGTGCGTGGCAGGATTCGAACCACGACCTCCCGGACAGGAGGTAGCAGCCCTTGCCATTACACCACCGACCCAATTTAAAGGTATATCGTGATTATGTCCGAGATACTTTCTATTATGTAAATATTGTATTATATATATTTTTGTGCAGCTAAAAATTTATATTTATTTTATGCCTCTCTATGTACATAATTAAAAAATTCATGTTACTATAAGATCTTTGTACCACAGTCCTACTAATATTATAAACGCTAAAGTTTGTAAGAATGTATGGATGTAAGTTTGTTACTATTTCACGCAAAAATTACTAAACGGATCGGGCTGAAATTTTGATAGGTAGACAGATTAGGATCTGTATAAACACAAAAGCTACTTTTTTCCACGCTCGCCAACCGCTTGCGGCTCGCGCACTGCGCACCCTCGAAAAGTCGAAAAGTCATAGAAACGTTGTCCACGCGGGTGAATCCGCGGGAAACAGCTAGTAGTAATAAAAATTCTGATTCTGATTTTGATGCCTATACAAGTGTCATACTATTTTCAAGCGACTTCCAAAAAGGAGGAGGTTCTCAATTCGTCTGTATGTTTTTTTAATGTTTGTTACCTCAGAACTTTTGACTGGGTGAACCGATTTTTACGATTCTTTTTTTATTTGAAAGCTAGTGCTTCCGGTGTGGTCCCATATAAATTTTATAAAAATCGGTGTAGTACTTTAGTAGAAAATTAACAAAAACCAAAAATAATAATGCAAAAATGTACTAATTTGTTGCGATGGAAGTCGGTTTTTTAACGTGTTTAGCGTTTTCAATTATTTTAACACTTGTGAGGTAATAATATAAAAAAAAGAACGTAAATATTCTTTGAAAATATTCTCCCCCTGTTCTGGCAAAATTAATGAAACATTTCTAGTGGTTACTTACCTACCTACTCTTTGCAAATAAAAATGGCGATTTCTTTTTACTGCGCGCGCCAAGGAGGTTTTATACTTACGACTATTTGTTATGGAATTATTTGCATAGAAACTATTCATTATAGCACTTGTAATATAATTTATTATATTGAAGCGCCGGTGGCTCAACTGGTAACGACTCGGTCCTCCTTATCAGAGGTCCCGGGTTCAAATCCTGTCGGCCAATGTACCAATCAGTTTTTCGAATACTTACCGATTGCTTTAAAGCGGTATTATTACAAATTTTCGTTATTTTTGACGTCAATTACTCCTATACGATAGAAAACCCCAGGTTGAAAAAAATAATCTATTATTGTTAATGACGTTCCTATAAGTCAAAAGCTATTAGAAACACGATTGAGCAGTTTTGGCTTACACCGTTAGTTTCAACTCTAGTTATGACTATTAAATTTTGAGGTATCAATTTAAAAAAATATACAACAGTATTTATTATAATAATACAAAGTGAGTAATGTTATTATTTTTTATACTTTCATTGCAGTTTTTGATTGAAACGAACAACCATTGAAAAAGTGAAAAAGTGTGGTAATTTTCTTTACTCTTTACACATAAAGAAAAAGATAGGGATAACTATAGGATAAATATAGGAGGTCGCGGGTTCGATTCCCGGCGGGGTCAATTGTAAGACTCGGTTTGGTTGGTGGTAGGGCATTTTCTAAGCCCGCCTGGCTAGGTACCACCATCTTATCTAAGTCTTGCCGCCAAATATCAATGTTGATATCATTGGTGTGTTCCGGTATGAAGATAAGATAGCCAGTTCCCCATTGCGTTGGGGAATCTTGGTAAGCCCGCTTCCATCTTCGGCAACATCATCACTTATCATCAGGTGAGATGTTGTCAAGGGTTTACCAATTGTGAATAAAAAAAAAACTGTTCCAATCAATACCTCGCCTTAACCAAAGTATATAATTATATTAGTACTAACATACAGTATGGACACTCCCTTCCGCTCTCTAGATTGCGACCTCACCACCTCGTCACCCAGATAGATACAGATTGGTTACAGTTTGGTTGTCGTACGTATAGGATTTTACCGCCATTTTGTTTGTTCCATCAATCTTTTTTTGAAATTTCATTTTTGGCCCATTGTATGAAGTGTCTAGGGTGTGCCTTTACGGTGTAGGAAAACATCTTGTAGAAATCTGCACATCTGGTTTCTGATGTGTATGAAGGTCTCGTTACACACGTCCGAAGATGTAAATCTAAATGCCCTTCACGTGACCGCCGGTGATGCTAAGTGCAACACCAGGCAACCGCCGTCTATCCCTTGGATAGCACGGTTAATTGTGAGAGATAGGAGAGAGAGAGATAAGAGAGAGAATATAATATTATATCAAAGTAGTAGAAGCGCTGCAGTGAAAATCATATAGAGACTTTTTTTTCTCAATTGGTAAGCTCTTGGCATCATCTCACCTGATGGTAAGTGACGATAATGCCGAAGATGAAAGCGGGCTTACCAAGATGCCCCAACGCAATGGGAATCTGGCTATCACATCTTCAAGACGGAACATATCAATATTACGGGCTTAGAAAATGCCCTACCACCAACCAAACCGATCCTTACAATTTGATCCCACCGGGAATGGAAACCGCGACCTCCTGGCGTGAAGAGAATGGACAAACCATTAAGCCTCGGAGGCTCTCAAATGTAAAAAAACGGGTAACAGCATATTTTTTTACAGAAACGGAAAATATAGTATATTAAAAAACATTATTAAAGGAAAAATATAGGGAAAGAGAAGAAGTAAAAGACCGAGGATAACATGGAGTGACAAATCTTACCATCAGGTGAGTTGCAGTCAAACGCACTCAATTTTTAATAAAAGAAAACAAAGAAACATTTAAAAAAAATGGGTAGAAAGCAAAGACGCTGTCAGTCTTTGCAGATGGACTGGAAACAAGGTGAATTTCCGTCCGAAGGTGGGAGCTGATATCTGTTAGGATCTACCACCCCCCAGAGTAAGAAGACTCTCTTTGTATGTCACGTAACCTGGTGAACTTTTTATTTCAGCCTTGCTTTACAAGCCTAGCTGTGTGAGGACCTCTATTTACATTTTATTACGAAACTAGCTTTTGCCCGCGGCTTCGCCCGCGTGGACGTCGTTTTTATGACTGTATTTTAGTGTGAGTGGTGCGCGAGCCGGAGGCGGCTTGCAAACGTGGACATTAGTTTTTACCGGATCCCTATCCCAGATCGGGGTATTCTGATTAGCAGTCTACGTCATTTCCCACTCCCTCAACCATCTCTATGCAATAAATCACAACTATCCATTGTTCCGTTTTAAAAGAAATGAACCAAAAAAATACTATTTTTTCAGTTCCCTCAGGAACAGCTTCGGAATGTGCTATTTTCATGGGATATAAAGTAGCCTATGTCCTTACTCGTGACACAGGCTACGTGTCTGCCAAATTTCATCAAGATTGGTCAAGGCGTAGAAGCGTGAAGCCGCGGGAAGCAGCTAGTTTATAGTATTAGTAAGGATAAGAATTTATAAAATTCAAAGGCAAAAATAATTAAATTACCTGCTCGGAGCGACTTTTAACATCGAAAATGTTTTATCGCACGCACCGGGAAAAGGGGAGTGGGGTACCCTCTTCAGCGAAAGTGTGACATGACGATTACTCTGAAAGTATATAAGGTGTCGTAATGATGTATGTATCACAAAGTGCGTACGGGCAAAGAATAAAGACTATTTACTACGTAAAAGAAGGTTAACTCCGCAAAATCATTGGAATGAATGGCGACTCTTGCTACGACACAATAAAGTGCAAATTCAGGTCGCACAGCGCTAATTACCTACAGTTATATTCACCTACAAGTTTCCTCTCTTTCTATCGCGTAACTCTTATCTCTTCTTACTACTGAATTTGTCCCATTCAGGTGGCCGCGCGGCGTAGGCGTTAGTACAAATACATACAGGATGTAACAAAATTGGTGTAGGTCCCGTTAACTGGGGCTTCTACTCATCATACTGAAAAACTTTTGTCCTAAAACTTTGCTGAAATCGCAAAAAAAATATTTTACTCTTCATACAAATCGATCAGCTGGTAGACCATTTTTGTGCTTTTTAGTATGGAGGGTCCAAATTTTACTTTGAGAATTGACTATTGGTTCCTTGGAGATAGTTGTTCAGTATGATAAGTAGAACCCCCAGTTAACGGGTCCTACACCAATTTTTTTACATCCTGTAAATAATTTAGCGTAGGCAAATTTTCGTGCCTACAGAGTGGAGTGCGACAAGCCTGGTATTGGTATGGGATGTAGTTAGAAAAAAAAGTTAAGAACTACATTAGGAAATCGAATGAAACTGAAAAATATTATCCCTTTTTAGGTTTCCGTTCACCCAGCGGGTTTTTTTTTCACAATTGGTAAGTCCTTGGCATCATCTCTCACCTGATCTATTACTAAGCGTCCGCTGTCTCTCCGTCTATTTGTCTATCAGCGGGCTTTATATCATGAACCGTAATAGGTAGACAGTTGAAATTTTCAAATAATGTGTATTTATTTTGCCGTTTTAACAACAAATACAAAAAAATAGAAAAAGTGAAAAAATAAAGGGAAGCCGCTGGATGCGGGTAGCGCAGAACCGGTCGTCGTGGAAATCCTTCGGGGAAGCCTATATCCAGCAGTGGACGTCCTTCGGCTGATATGTATTGTAAGGTACGAGATCTGTGATTTTTGTCCTTTTTCATATTCTATTCAGAACTGAAAACCTATGGTAGGAGCTGAACTAGGTATTTTGAAGAACAGTGCAAAATACGCTGGTTTCTATATCTTTACAGACATTTTGAGTGGCATGTGAAAAGGGGCTGGTGTTCAATGTCTACTGATTCGATATACCATGCTCGTTCACTGTATGTATAGCTGCTCCATACCTACTAGCGACAAGACATGAAAAATCTTGTACTTCTTTTAATTAATATTTTTATCTTAGCATTGACATGAGTGGTGCATGTTTGTACGGACGGTGGCGCATCGGTAGCCGGGTCGTTTCTTTCCCTCTAATATGGTTGATGGGAGCGATGGCTGACTCTCGCGTTATACTAGTTACCGGGTGCTATCAGTGTGAACTTGCCTACTCTTGTCAAAGGTTTCAATGACATTCAATAATTTTATACACGGTGTAAAAAAATTGGTGTAGGACCCGTTAACTGGAGGTTCTACTCATCATACTGAACAAATTTCGTGCTAATCAATTCTCAAAAAAAAAATTGGACCCTCCATACTAAAATGCACAAAATTGGTCGATCAGCTGATCAATTTGTATGAAGAGTAAAAAATTTTTTTTGCGATTTCAGCAAAGTCGTAAAACAAAAGTTGTTCAGTATGATGAGTAGAAGCACCAGTTATCGGGACCTACACCAATTTTGTTACACCCTGTATATAACTTTTCGTGTCATATTGTTTTCATGTTCTAATAAAATAATCTGGTTTATTTCAAGGATTTAATTTTAACATAATTAACTAATAAATGTTTATTTCTTAATTTTTAATAAATGAAATTATGTTATTATTATTTTATGACTATCAGAAAGAGTGTAATTTGTACCTATTCTCAATAAATACCTTTAATATTGAATTTTGAATCTATTTTGTACACAGAGTGGTTATTTATATCACCTCATATACGTCCCCACCGAGGGGCTCAAGCCTACCCTAAATTAGGGCGATCGGGCCTTAGTCGACCATGTCGACTTCACACACAACCTTCGAGTTTCTTCGCAAACGTGTGCAGGTTCCCTCACGATGTTTTCTTCACCGTAAGACATCGGATAAACGTATATATGAAATCGAAATTAGAAAACACATTGGTACTTGGCAGGATTCGAAAGACGACCTCCCGGACAGGAGGTAGCAGCCCTTGCCATTACGCCACCGACGCTCTTGACCGACAAAGGGTGTGAAAAGGCTGAAAACGGTACATAACTCAAAAAAAAAGACAAACACAATATAAAAAACAGAAACTGTAGCGGTACAATTTGGGTGGTCATATCGCTCAAACAATCCAGTTTTTTTAAAAAAAATTTTTTATTCACAATTGGTAAACCCTTGACAACATCTCACCTGGTTACTTTTAAGTTACTTTTTATCAATGTCAAAAATGACATTTTGTTTTGTGTAACGTTATAGTTTTTTTTGCACTCCTTTAATGTAATTTAAGAATTGATGTAAAACAAAGCGAATAAGGTAATTTAAGTTTCAGGGTCAGGGTAATTTAGGAAATCATAAATATCTCTCTAAAAAATGTTTTAAGATGTAAACAAAGACATGAAAAATTATTTCACGAACCTAACTTGTCTGATACAAATTAATTGCGACCCCACACAAGGCTAGGCTTGTCTCGTGGCGGTCAAAAGATCATAGACAAAAAACAAGATTTAACAGCAGGCGCATAAGCAACTTATAGCAAACTAATTAATTATTACTATAATGTGGAAGAGTATAAAAGATTAAAGACAATTAACAGAAACAAAATTATAACAGAAACATTGTGTGTGTTTTCGGTTTTTAATTAACTAAAAAAAGAGTATTTTTTCAGTTCTCTCGGGAACTGTATTTGATGAAAACTAGTCTATGTCCTTCTTAGTGACACGGACTACCTGCATGCCAAATTTTATTAAGATTGGTTAAGGTTTTGAAGCGTAAAAAGGTAACAAACAAACAAACAAATCACATTTATTATATTAGTAAGGAATTTGGTTAACGTTCAGATTTTTTTTTTTTGTTTTGCGACGCAAAAAGAGGAGTGTTATTAGTTTGAGACCAATATCTGTGTGTGTGTGTGTGTGTGTGTGTGTGTGTGTGTGTGCGTGTGCGTCTTTGTGTGTTTTGCTCCAAATGTACTTGTTTCTTGGGGATGATAGTTCATTTCTCTAAGTAACTTCTACGATTACTTACTCCGGTAACCATGGTAACCATTTATTGTCAATAATCCATGTGATCGATTGGTTTTAAATTTTAGCCTCATTTTTAGGGCTCCGTACACCAGGTAACGGAACCCAATTACTAAGCTTACGCTGTGTGTCTGTCTTTATCTTTTTAACCGTAATAGGTATCCGGCTGATGTTTTCACAGAATATTGGTCATTCTGGCGATTTACTAACAAATTCAAATATATTTTATTAAAAAATATACAATAAACATACAAAAGGCTGAGCCGGTATCGTGGAAACCCATTAAACATGAACATATAACTGATGCCGAGTTATAAGGAACAAAGAGAATAGTTTTATAATTTAAAGCATGCATTAAATCTAGACTCTGCAAAATAATTAATGTATATAATGGAAAAAGCAACAATGAATCAATAGGGAAAAACGAAATGTGAGCTGGCACACATAGTAGAAGTGAAACTTCAATGGACAAAAAAATATTTAAAAAATATATTTCAAAAATAACAATATTTAAAAATAAAATATTAAAAAAATATTTAAAAAAATGAATTTCATAAATAAATATTTAAAAAATATTTTATAAAAAAAATATATTCAAAAATATAAATTCCAAAAAAAATATTAATTTTTTTTTTTTTTTTTAAATATTTCAATAAAAATATTTCAAAAAAATATCCCTCCCCAACTGCCGCCTCTCACCACGCGATATATCGTCTACCCCTCCCACGCGGCCGTAACGCTTTTTCCTGACTGAAAAGATCCTAATACCCTCCCCCCCCTGTCTATATAGAAGTTCCACTTCAAAAACACTGTGTGTAAAGTGTTCTTGTTCTCGTAGGTGTGTATGTAAAATAATAGAAATTAAATAGTTGAAAATAGGTATCATTATTGTACTTGTGTGGAGTTACCATTTTGAGTTGAAAACTAATATTTTGAATTTAAGTATTTTGAATTAAAATTAGTCTATAGTGATTTATTCTTTGTTATTTGAATTTTAATCTTTTTGTTGATGTTTTTAAATAAAATTATAACTTACATGTTATGGATTGTAATTGTCTGAAAGTAAACTTTATTTTATTTTATTTAAAAAACAGGTTTTTGTTTTTTGACTTATCATTTCCGTTTTATTTTATCCTGTATCATCATCATCATATCAGCTCATATACGTCCCCACCGAGGGGCTCGAGCCTACCCTGAATTAGGGCGATCGGGCCTTGGTCGATCACGCGGGCCCAGTGCGGGTTGGTCGACTTCACACACAACCTGCGAGTTTCGTCGCAGGAGTGTGCAGGTTTCCTCACGATGTTTTCCTTCACCGTAAGAGCGTCGGATAAACGTATATATGAAATCTAAATTCGAAATCACATTGGTACGTGGCAGGTTCGAACCACAACCTCCCGGAAAGGAGGCGGTGGCCCTAGCCATTAAGCTACTGACGCTCTTATCCTGTATAGATAATTTCAAATCATTGAAAATGATTTTTTGCTCGGTCCGGTAGGGGTGCCTTTTTTAGCGAAAAAGCGACATGGCAATTACTCTAAAAATGCCTATATAATATTAAAAAAGCCAAGCGCAAGTCAGAACCGTACACACAGGGTTCCATAACATCATATAAGATGGCGCTAGTTACTTCAGTTTCGTACTATCGTACTAGATAGCGCTAGTTTCTTCACGTTTCAAAAAAATACCAGGTTTTTTGTATGAAAACATTCACTTTTTCCAATTTTGAATTTGAATTAAACCTATAGAAGACCTATAATTTTAGTTGAAATTAAAAAAAGGAAAGAATAGTACTTTCATAAAAATGTGTTCTCTTACACCAACACCCTGTATGTTTCCAGAATCAGCAGCATTAAGTGGCTCATAACAAGATAAATTGTTCTCTCCAGAATGCTGTGAGAGCTTGGATACCTTTACGGGGCGTAGTTGGTGTATAGTCTGTTTGAAACAAAACTTTACATTGAAAATATACAAAACGATCAGCTGATCTGTACTTATAAAATCGTTGACCCTGACTGACAATCAAGGCACAGCTCAAACCACTTTACGGCTTGGGCTGAAATTTGGCATCCGCTAAGAAAATATGGGAAATTCCCGAGGGGATTGCGGAAAGGCGGGATCTGCGCGGGTAACGCCGCTGGGCATTCTCTAGTTGATTAAAAAAATTGACATCGAATGATCGAAGGTATTTGTTGAGAATTTATCATGGAAAGAAAGAAATAAATTAAATTTATTCGGCAAACAAAGTATAAAAAATAAAATTATCAATATTAGGAATCGAATAAGTAAACAATTTCAAAAACTAAGGTTTTCTTACGGTGAAGGAAAACTCGCAGGTTGTGTGTGAAGTCGACCAACCCTTACTGGGCACGCGTGGTTGACTAACCCGATCGCCCTTACTCAGGGTAGGCTCGAGCCCCTCGGTGGGGACGTATATGAGCTGATATAATGATGATGATAAAGGTTTTCTTAGGAAAACTTGTTTAGATGATAAACAGACTCCTCAAATTCAGTAATTTGACCAGTGTCCTGAACCAATTTTATAACATTCAAACTTATCTTAGTCTTGCCGCCAAACATCAGTGTGTTAAAAACATTGATGTGTTCCGGCATGAAAAAAAGATAGCCAGTTCTCCATTGTGTTGGGGAATCTTGGTAAGCCCGCTTCCAACTTTGGCATCATCGTCACTTACCATCAGGTGAGATGATGCCAAGGGCTTACCAACTGTGAAAAAAAACATCCCATATTTTCCTATTCATATTTATAAAAGCCAATAAACGAACACCAATTAACCAATATTCTGCTCAATCTATTCAAAATACGCTAATAAATAAGCAATTCATTAGCACCCAAATTGCTCACAAAAGCTTTATTTGCTACACTCCGTCATCTGGACGCGTCAAGCGCAAACTTTTTAGGGTGACCATGTTATACATTAAATGCGAGAATCATCATTACAGCTCATATACGTCCCCACCGAGGGGCTCGAGCCTACCCTGAATCAGGGCGACTAGGCCTTAGTCAACCACGCGGGCCCAGTGCGGGTTGGTCGACTTCACACACAACCTTCGAGTTTCTTCGCAGGCGTGTGCAGGTTTCCTCACGATGTTTTCCTTCACCGTTAAAGCAATCGGTAAGTATGTACGTAAGTTTTTGAAAAACTCATTGGTACATTGGCCGTCCAGATTTGAACCCGGTACCTCTGGTTAGATGGACCGAGTCGTTACCGGTTGAGCCACCGACGCTTTAAATGCGAGAATACTAAAAAACAAATCATGTAAAAAATACACACAATGGGCTCAACAGCTTATTGATTTGTATAAATACTCATGTTGTTTTACGAATTGATTGTATGATATTGTCAGCTAAAAAAAGTCCACTACTAGACAAAGGCCTGGATGGAATTCCGCGACGAAGGAATTGCCCGGCAGCATTCCCGCGATCTTCACAAGTATAATGTAAGTCTTATGGCTTCTTACTGTACGGCTGATATAGAAACTATTTTCATCTTGCAGAAAAGAGCTATCCGCGCAATCTATTAGATGCGATCACGTGAGTCGTTAACAAACAAGTTCAAAGAAACCAATATTCTAACTGTTGCTTTTCAATTCATATATTATGAAAACATCATATGCGTTCTAAAGAATTTGCATTTATTTCCTAAAAACAGTGAGAGGCTTAATTCGAATTTAAAATAGATATAGCCTATTCGAGACTAAGTACGGTTAAAAAGTCATTTTTGTGGCAGTGTATAAGATTCTACAATAAAATTCCAGAAAATTTAACTAGTCTGTCAGAGAATAATTTCCAGACTCATATCAAAAAATGCTTGTGTTCTAGAGAATATTAGAAAATAAAAGATTAGTTAAAGACAAAGACATGTGTTGACTCTATAATAAATACCATTACCTAAGACTGTAATCTGAATCATGACATTATTTGTAACAGACAAATATTTTTTTACAATTTAAAAAAGTGTGTAAACCCCTTTTAAAAATAAATATTTTTATTGCGATTTTGATTTTTTGATTCGTTGGTGTGGGAGGATTTCCTACGCAACGTTTTCCGGTACGCGGTCACCACTCAAGAACTTATCTATTCCAACGGCCATCTGTTTTGCGAGCTATTTGCCCTGCCCACTGGCACTTCTGTTTAGCGATTCTGTGAGCTATGTCGGTTATTTTGATTCTCTTGCGGATCTCCTCATTTTTGTTTCGATCGCGTAAGGAACGTCCAAGCATAGCTCACTCCATTGCCCCTTGGGTGACCTTGAGCCTTCTTAAGAGGCCCATAGTAAGTGACCATGTCTCAGTTCAGTTCAGTGTCAATCCGATGACATACGGATTATTTAATACGATGAATTAATGAGTCCTAAGTACACCAATTTCATTACACACTAGCTTTTAGCAGTGGATCCGCTCGCTTTATATATAAAAACACCCCCCTTCAGTGCTTAAGGCAGCGAACTGCACCGATAGGTCATGCCGTGCGTGTCCCCTGTGTTACGGTAACTTCGTGTCTACTATGTTACCAAACTTAGATTGTGTCTTCGAGTGTGGAATCTAGGCTTGAACTTGCATGCGCTAAGCGGCTTTAAGCACTGAACCCTTAGCGCTGCGTATCGCAGCCGATGTTCACTCCCCACCTATGGGGCCTTAGACACACAAATCAATGGGACTAACACGCGTCTTTATTTAGGCCTGCGGGTGTCGAGCGGGCGTTGTAAACACTCATTCTTCGTTTCGCCATTGGGATGTAACCATGCCCACTGCCGCTGTTTAGGCTTTTTGAAGAAGAAGTTTATCATAAGGAGGCCTTTACTCTCCAAAAAGTCGGCCAGCAGCTGGCCACGTGCATTCCTCTCTCCATATCCAAGTGGCCCCACTCTCAGCCCACCATTACTTCGTTTGGCCTGTTTCGCGTTTAAGTCCCCAATAACAACAGTATATTGGATCCGGGAACTATTATGTAAAGCTCTAGAAATATCCTTGTACATATATGACCTTCACTTCGTCGTCGGAATGTTCCGCGGTTGGTGCGTATACCTGTATGACCTTCAGTGACTACCGTTTGGCGATTCTGATAGTACACTACCCTCGTCGAAACACTCTCGATCCGGACCGCATATTTAATGAGGGACTTGTGGACCAAAAACCCGATACCACCCTGGGACAGTTGGTCCCCGTCCCGGAAATAGAGCAGGTTTCCGGATTTAAGGATAAAAGTGTTCTCTCCCTCTCTTCGAACTTCACCCAATCCAACGATATACCATCGTAACCTGCTAAATTCTTCCTCGAGTTCTCTCAGCTTCGCGTTGGTCCGCAGTGTGCGCGTATTGTAGGTTGCCAGGGCCAGAGGTATTTTGGTTTGGTAGCCTGGCATCTGTCGGGGATTCTTCACAATCCATGCCCCGCCGTTACCTTGACCACAACTAGAGCCAGGAATAGCTGGGCCGCCGGGGAATAGGGTCCGTTTTATTGTTGTGTATATCATTGGGGGGTGTTGCCGTAATCGCCACGCTTGGCGGGTTGGCAATCGCAGTGTTGTTGCAGGTTGACTGCAAGTTATGGAAATGACGCTGCTGCCTATCCTCCATTTTAAGTCTCTAAGTCGACTCCTACGACACCTATTAGAAGAGATAGAATGGCCTTATTTTAAGTCGGGAGCCATACGGAAAATTCTAAGCCAGGAGCAAGGAGCGGATAAGTTCCTCATAAAATAAATATTACTGCCCCGTAAATGGAACAAATTATTTCGCTTAAGCCATCGAACATGATATCGACATAATAAAACAAACTAGATTTTGTTTACTCTACGGAGATGGTACTGGAAACGCTTGGCTTCACTTCCTAATTTCTTATCGAAATATGGTCACCCCGGAACTTTTCCACGTTCAATATCACGTAATGCCTGCCTGTCGAAGTTTTTAAGTCGTTCGTAATGAAAGCCCCAGACTTGCTTTTAATTGCTCGATTCTGAGAGTGGGATTTGTTTGAAGCGTGATTTGAGTTGACTATTAATAAGTATTGGAAATAAGGACTTATATACCACACGATAGGTACTTCTAGTTATAATTGGGATGAGATGGCAGCATCAAAAATAAATTGTGTACTCTTAATCACTAATGTGCCCTCCTACTGCAACTTTGATTAATTGGAAACGCTTAACACGTTAAAATACAGACTTCCATCGCAACACTTTAGTACAATTTTGCAATATTATTTTTGGTTTTTGTTAATTTTCTAAAAAAAGTACTGCACCAATTTTGATAAAGGGGTTTGAAAATGTTTGTATGGAGACTGGCATACTGGAGTCCGCCATATTATTATTTTTTTCGTCAGAAATGACGTCGCATATTGAGGTCTATATATTTGGATAGGTGGCATACAGACAAACAAAAAATATCATGTAACATAGTGTCCTAAAACGTCACGTTACGGAGATAATTGAATATTTAATATATTCAATAATTATTTATATTATTTTAACTTCCATATTATCTCAGAAACGTGACACCTTAGGTCAAAATGTTATATGACATTTTTTGTTCTACTATAGGTCTTCTATCCAAAAATACAGGTTAGATTGTACGACCCCATTTTGAAAAAAAAACAAAATGGCAAATCCTCAGTATGCCAATAACTTTCAAACCTCTTTCTATGGGACCAGTTCGGGAGCATTCTCTATAGAATTTAAAAAAGAATCATACAAATTGGTTCACAATCTGCGAAGATATCGCAAAACAAACATACAAAAAAAACATGCAGTCGAATTGAGAACCTCCTCCTTTTTGGAAGTCGGTCGTAAACCTTATTCGTTTTGTTTTCCATCAAGCCTTCAATTTTTAATTCACCATAATCACAAAATGAGTACTTGAATGACGCTGAAAAACTATGACGTACACCCACTTCCATTTTCGGTGTCATCGTCACTTACCATCAGGTGAGATGATGGCAAGGGCTTACCAAATGTGGAAAAAAGTCAACCATAAATAGAATAGTATACTGTGTTAGGTTACATGTACATAGGTAGAGCGTCGATGGCGCAACGTCAAGTGCCGCTACCTCCTATCCGGGAAGTCGTGGTTCGAGTTCTGCCACGTACCAATGTGTTTATCCGACGCTCTTACGGTGAAGGAAAAACATCGTGAGGAAACCTGCACACATCTGCGAAGAAATTCGAAGGTTGTGAATGAAGTTGATCAAACCGCACTGGGCCCGCGTGGTCGACTGAGGCCCGATCGCCCTAATTAAGGGTAGGCTCGAGCCCCTCGGTGGGGAAGTTTATGTGAGCTGATGTGATGACATAAGTGCTAAGATGCAAAGAGACTATTTACAGCTAATAACCATTGATACTGTAGGAACGGGTTTGTTTCTACTCTTGTCGAGAGCAATAGGAGATATCTCCGCCAAACGAGGTGGTGTGCCTGAGTTCCAGCCCTGCACCAACCGTAGATGATTGGTAGTTGAATATGCTACAGTTAAAACCAGTTTTTCGATTTAGCGCTTTTCCTAGCTAGAACTAGTTTATACTAAATGCCTTTTTTATATTTTTATTCACAATTGGTAAGCCCTTGGCATCACCTCACCTGATGGTAAGTGACGAGCCGAAGATAAGAGCGGGCTTACCAAGATTACCCAACACAATGAAGAACTGGCTATCTTATCTTCATGTTTTTGTTAAAACTGGAACTAGATCAGCCGGGTACACTTATTCCTACCGAGCTATCTCTAACTGGTTCAGATAAGTACACGTTTTAGTTTTAGTAGATTTATTTCTACCTGTAGGCATGTGTGGAAATAAACAGTAACACAAATGAGCGAGCAAAGCGAGCGATGTTAAGGCGGTAACATTACAGATTTTCGTTATTTTTGACGTCAATTACTTCTAAACGACAGAAAACCCAAGGTTGAAAAAAAATACCCTTATTGTTGATGACGTTCGTTACAGTCAAAAGCGATTGAGCAGTTTTGGCTCGATAGAAAAAAATCCCAAAGCTATCTACACCGTTACTTTCAACTCTAGTTATGACTAATACTTTGAAGTATAAATTAAAAAAAATATACTACAATATTGTTTATGATAATACAAAGCGAATAATGCTATTATTTTAAAGTGAAACTTTTATTACATCGTCTCAAATTGTTTCGTCTGTGTGTTGCATTTCGCGTGACGGTCGCTTTCGTCTGACGGTATAATCGTTTCGTCCTCTGTAAAGTTTCACTTTTACCGTGGTTTCATAAAACCACACACTTACTCTGCCGTCCTAATTTATTCGACCGTAAGTACAAAAACATGAAACGGAGAAAAACGCGTTTAAAGTTTTTTTTCCTTATCCTGCGATTACATGGAAACTACTAAAGATATCGCAATAAATTTTATATCACCTTGTAGCGTTTGAATTGGACTATAGTTTTGTATGCTTTAATCAATGATAACGTTAGTTAAGCGCACAATAATACCAAAATACAGTTTATGTTTAGGAAAGGCAAAACTTAACGAGTAGCAACCCTAAGCATAAGGAAAGTAAGTATAGGAGTTACGGTGTTTATGATTAGCACATGTTAGTTACGGCTCTAATGCTTAGTATACAAGTAAGATTATCAAAAACGGATCCTAGAAATATTCGTTACTAGTGAAGTTTATACGGCTCTTTTAACTAGGTAGAAGAGCGATTTACACAACGATACGGTTTTCTAGTTAAGCATATACTGTTCTTATGATTAGTATGGGTCATATAATTTAATGACGTTTCATATAAAAAATCAAATGAATTCCCCTATTTTCCTGTATTTCATGTTACCTTTCATTTAAATATTAAAAAAAATGATTTTTAATGATATGTAAATATGCAATTATATAAAGAAAAATCGTAGTTTATAACCTCAAAGATTTTTGTGTATAGGAAAAAAATCATGTTAAATTATAAATATTTTACTATCTAAATTAACACAGCTTTGCATTTCCAGGTTCATGTTATTTAAATAAACTACTTATTTAAAACAATGTTTTTCCTTTATAGAAATAACATAAATGTAACTGTACTCATAATATTAAAACTGTTCACTTTTTTAACTATTAATAACCTTTAATAAAATATGCACTCCTTATAAATGCCAAAAAAATATTCATTCCATAAACAGGTACAAAATTATTTATTATCTTTAAGATATTATGTCGGAGTGCTAGGAGGTGGCGACAGTCAACTCCCATGTATGCGTCGAAGCGCCATGTGACATGTGTTATGTCTTGAAACGTCAAAAGGTTAAGCTAGGGTAGAAATAAAAGGTCATCTTTGGCTAGTGTGTGGTTGGTGCTAGGCTGGAGACCTTTTAGTCGGTACATGTTGTGTTGGCAAACCAGATTAATTTGATTAACGAATACAGACGGAACAATCAATAAATTAGATACAATTCAGCCAACCTAACGGAGGCTACGATAGAGGCACCAATTATTTTACGAGTACTTTTGATCGAGAAGCTGAACACGTAAACGTGTGTGAATATTAAAGGTACACTCCAAAACTTCTCAGACGAGTTTATTTTTGAGATCCGGCCAAAACCCTTTTGAAGATCCGAAAGATTTAATTAATACAAATGTCTTCTCATAATATTAAAACTAACAAGGCAAGTTTAAGACATTTTTTTAAAGTAATTGGTAACTAAATAACTAACTTGCAATAAATAGTTATAAGAAAATCAGTTGGAACAAGTAAGTATCGCACTAAGATAACAAAACTTAGAGATGCGTTAATATTAATCTGCAGCTGATTGGTAATATACCTGAAAACCTTTCAATTGGTGAATCAACTCATAAAACTGAACAAATTGTATTTAACTACATTCATAAAATGGTAAAAACAATTTTGGTCGTCCCATAAAAAGTTGTCTGATCAAATATTCAATTATTAAGGGAAGTCGATTGCTTTTTCCTTGGAGAATCACCAACTAAGAGGCTTGCAGTTATGTACCAGTCATTTGATAATATTCATAATAAACACAAACTTTATCTTATAATACTAAAACAATTTAGAGACCGAAACATATTGTTAGTTATTTAATCACATACAGTTTCTTTACTTAAGTATTTTATGAATTAATTTTCAAATAATAATTAACTCCCCATCATGTTTCGTCACGTCATTGGTATAATTCTCGTCTTTTTCGTTAACAAAAGTGGTAATAGGTAAATTTTGCCAATATACTCTTTTCGTATACCTAGAACGAAACTGCCAATATACGTTTTTCTGGCATGGCTAACTTATTAGTATTGCAGATTTGTGTTCCTGTGTGATCCTCTTTAAATGAGTATTTAATTGCAGTGCTGGAAAAACGCCTTTGGTGTTTTTGTTTTAAACAAAGTCCAATAGTAATAGGTAGGAGCACTTTTATATTTGAAAGTATATGACCCTCTTTGAAATTTAACCGCCATTATGTCTTTTAGGTAAATACTTTTAGGGAAGCCAGATCTGGACAATAGTTCCTGTTGGTGGTGGAATGAATTAGCAGACTTAAAACTATGCCCCGGTTCAAAGAACTTTAACGTTATGCTTTCCGCATTTATCAAGTTGCTATTCACCATGTTGGTCAAATCAGTAAGCAGCGCCTAGTTTTTATTCTGAGTTGAACAATTATCAAGCCACAATATGATATATTTAGCGTCTCGATTATGAAGTAGAAACGCTCGAAATGTAATTATTATATCTTCTTAGCGCCGTCCCGATATAGTTTCGTTCTAGGTGACAGCATACGAGTATGTCATGAGACATGCATAAGTCTCATTATAGTCTTAAAATACAGCCACTTTGAACTGCTCCATAGTGGTAATTTTGCATATGTATTTTGTATTTTGATGTACAATAAAGAGTTATTTGATTTGATTTAATAAATGGTTCCACTGTTTGCTTCACCAGCTTTATCTACATTAATTTGATATTCTAAACGAGTTTCTGTATATCGATTTTTGTGTAGTAAATAGTTCCCACAAATGTTACAAGATTCTTCTGAATTCTGTTTGTGTTCTAAGTCATGTTTATGAAATAGTACACACTGCTAATTTTTTCATGGCCTGACTGAGCGAATGAAATTTTGCAATCATGCTTTACTAGTCTTCGATAATATTCCATTGAATATTTGATTGAAGAATTACTCTCACAAAAGTTTTTGTACATTTGGGTTATCGTATTATCGCTTAGTAGGTATAGTTTTTTAAGAGCCTTTACATCTATAGTGGTATAAGAAATACATGGATTGTGACTCTTGATATCAGTTTTTGTAGTTTCTTTATCGATCTTATTTAATCTTCGCTAATCACTATAATTTATTTTTTGGCAGTCAATACCTTTACGTAAGCTATTCTTAACATGAGTTTTATTATAAGGACCAAATCTAACAGTTGTCAAAAAAAGGTTTTACAAATTTCTATTCCGTCATATAAAATACTTATCCATCTTCGGCATCATCGTCACTTACCATCAGGTGAGATCATTCCAAGGGCTTACCAATTGTGAAAAAAAATAGTATTTTCATCTAGTAAATGCATTTGTATCATGTCAATATGTTCTTTTATATAATTGGGCGTTCAATGTATTCTCGGTATATGGGTATGTTAGGAAAAAGATAAAATCTTGAAAAAAATAGTCACCCATGATATCAATACATTTGTTTGATCGCGAAATAAGGTTTTCTATTCCCTTAAAAAAATAATTTTCTTCTTGGCCCGAAAAATGCTCGAAATTTAGATATTCTTTTGTTTTCTAGGATCGCCGTCTGTTTTTAAACCCTTATCATGTTCATCTATAGATTCCAAACAAGTCGTCATGTTGATTACTCTGTTCTTGATTGTTTGAAAACACTTTATTGCACAACATAAGAAAAAAAAAGATACAATGATTAAGGAAGTTGTACATATAGGCGGTCTTATCGCTAACAAGCGATCTCTTCCAGACAACCTTTAGGTGAAGGAAATATGAGAAATCATTATTGTGGGGTAGTAGTGGGCAATAAACAAATTCATAGAGAAAAAATAAATAAATAAACTTAAACTACGTAATACACGTAAATATATAAGTAGATATAAATGATATAACTAAAATACATATACATAAAAAATACATATACATAATACATACATACATAACATATATAGTATAGTAAGTACATACATAACCATATTAATGATGATGATGAGAACAACTAGAGATAATATGTAGGAGATTAAACAGATTTATGAAATTTATAGCGCTAGAAAGTGATATTTAACTTTAGATTTAAATATATTAAGGGAAGGAGAATTACAAATTTTACTGTTCTTCAGCTTCTTCATTTCTCTATTGCACGTCTGTTAGGTCAACGATTTTTTCTTACGGTTGTACGTAGGTTAAATAAAAGTCTTGTTCTTCACTATTTTTGCCTAAAGATGCAATAAAGTGGTGTTTTTCCTTTTCTTGTTTTGAGGGTTGGATAATGTTTTCTGTAGGTACGGAAAGCTAGTCATCTGTTTTTGTGTAGGTTTCTGCAATCTAGGTATGTTTTGTTTTTTCTTAATTGGTACGTTTTGTTTTGCTACTACTTTTACTGAAGATGATTTAAACTGCTGCTGGTCATCCGTCCGTTCTTCTTTATATTGTGCTGGAGGTTGTATATATTGTTCTTTACAGTATGCTGGTTGTTTGTCACCTGTCAATTTCATCTTTACGCCGATGATCTTCAGATCTACATTCACTTCCCTGTTTCTGAGGCCTCAGCTGCCATCAACTCTATGAACGCTGATCTAGCAGCGGTACAGATATGGGCTAAATCGTTCAGACTCCTGATCAACCCTTTCAAATCACAGTCTATTATAATCGGCAGTAGTCGTTTGAGGGGTGGCATGAATCAGTGCTTACCCTCAATATTCTACGATGGCGTTGCGATTCCTTTCACTGAGAAGACCCGAAATTTGGGTCTTATCATGGACTCCAACCTGTCGTGGTCCTCTCACATCAATGACGTCAGCAGGCGTATGCATTTTTCTTACCACTCCCTTAAGCGACTCCAGTTCTTTTTCCCTTTTTAAACAAAAATAATGCTCGCCCAAACCCTTCTGTTGCCGCTGCTCGATTATGCAGATGTCTGCTACTTGGACGCCACTGAGGAGCTCCTCAATAAGCTCGAGCGCCTACAAAACCTCGCCATCAGGTTTGTGTTCGGCTTGCGAAAGTTCGACCATATATCTGAATATCGGTCTTGGCTTAATTGGCTCTCTGTCCGCCAGCGTCGTAATTTACACATCCTCACAGTCCTCTACAAAATCCTTAAAAATCCTTCTCTTCCTGAATATCTCTGCTCCCGTTTCCAGCCACTACCTGTGCCTTCCCCACCCAGACGTAAATGTGTCACCAAAACTCTGGTAGTTCCCCGCTACAATACCAAATTCTTCTCCAATTCCTTCACTGTTGAAGCTGCGAACCTATGGAACAAGTTACCCGCAAACATTCGCGACTGCTGCCCCTCTGTTAACACTTTCAATACTAAGCTTAAAGAGCATCTTCTTTCCCTACAGAATATATAAGTTTATCTATATAGTATTTATTTTAGTAGGAACAATAATTATTACAATTTTAGTTATGTATTATATATGCTACTAATTTATTTATTAAAAGTATGTGTTATTTATGTACCTAGATTAGGTTAGTTTGTATTTAATTGTATTTTATTTAGTTTATATGATTATCAAGTACACACAGGTTTGCCTTCCATATTTTTAAAGTCTCCTAACACCCGGAAGGTTGGCTGGAAGAGATCTCTTATAGAGATAAGTCCACCTTTGTACACGTCCTCTCTAAGTTCTTGTCATTTAAATGTTTGTGTACAATGAAGGATATATATTTGTTTTTTCTATAACTTCTGTATACTGAGGTATCTATGTTTTTATTTATATCGTGCTGGAAGTTGGATGTCTTGTTCTTCAATATTCTTCATCGTCGTTTCTATAAACTGTTCTTCGCTTATTTTGGTAGGAGTTGGGTGTCCTATTTTTTAATACTCTTCGTTATAGGTTCTTCGAGCTGATAATCTCTCTGTTTTTCTTTTTGTTAAGGTTGAATATCTTATCCTGCAATATTTTTTATCGTCGTTTTTCCTTTTCTTTTACTGGGGGTTGGATGTCTTGTTTTTTAATATTTTTATTCATAGGTTCTGCCAGTTGAATTTTTTTTCATCTTCTTTTTAGGTTTTCGGTTACGTTTCATAGATTAAGTATTCATCACTTTTAACAGCGGTCCACGCGACGTTCTTTTTTAGTTAAAAAAATCAATTTTTTGACATGACTTTGTTTTATATTTGTATCACTGTCAGATTAAAGGACAACGCTAGACAAACATGTCTGTAAATCTGCAGATTCCTTATTTAGCGTTATCCCTGTCGACCGTACGAGTGGTGAGGAAAATATGAGGAGTTTGTAAAAATCCAATATGATGCATTGAATCTGCATACACCACTCCCCCACCAAGTAGTCAATGTTACCTTTAGTAACTACCTACTACATTTTTAAATATGATTAATATTGCCAATATTTACTGTTGTACTTTTTTGCATATAATCTGACACATTTCTAATAATTCATACGGAATATGCTTCTGTTTATCCTTATAACTAGCACATGAAAGTTTTGATTTCGTATATTGCTAAAAATAAACGGGGTGGTTGGCAATTACGGTTATTATATGTAGTATGTGCCTTTAGAAAGAAATATCACTACTAAATAATGACCACATTAAAACACTTAAGGATGTTTATTACTAGCACTATTAAATAATTCTCAAATGTTTAACTACTCATAATCACAGTACAAGCACTTACTTTTGTTTTATCTAGTACTTTGATAATTATTTTTTTAAATTCACTAATATTTACAAGGGTCATGGCTGTTACGGCTGTTATGTGTAGTTGTTCATAAATGGAACACTGTACAATTACCAGATACATCGGCAGTATGAGCTCTTATAGTGATTATGCCTTGGATCAGTACACATAATACGGTAAATAGATCGAAGTAAGGGCGTATACGGTTGTCTTGTTAGCATTGAATGACAAAATTTGAGAGTTACGGTTGTTATGCTTATCGAAACTTTCAATTCTATTGCAGTTAAAAAAAAACGGGTTAGAGGGTCGTATGGATCTCGTCGCGCTGATTCCGAATATGGAATAAACTCATTTTTACCAAATTGCGACTTACGGTCGAATAAATTAGGACGGCAGTACTTTTATCATACTTTCATTGTAGTTTTTGATTGAAACGAAAAACCATTGAAAAAGTGAAAAGTGTGGTTATGTTCTTTACTCTCTACATGTAAAGAAAAAGACAGAGACAACTGCTACAATCAATATCTCACCTTAAGTTCAATCAGGTTTGATTTATTAGTCATAGAACCTTGCGTAGCGAGACTTCACCCTGAGTAGGGCTCCCCCCTGGGTAGCATAATGCTTCGCAGGAGAAGAAATCAGCGGTTTTTTTTTTACTTCTACCGGTAGGAATATGTGGCACAGTCCATTTCCACATATCCCTACCGTTAGAATTTCTAGTTTTAACTAGTGAAAACGCGTTATAACTAATAATGGGTTACAAATGTAACTGTATTCTCGAAGACAATACATCATTTTGGTATTTTAAAGTTGATCTGATGAAATTTGGAGGTGGAATCATAGTCCCAGGATCGTCTTTTATTTTCAGTAGTTTCTTAGGAAATTTTCATTGTGCTCGCCTTTTTTAAAATCTAGAATTTGGAACCTTGCATTTATTCATTTGAGCATTTGGTTTTTTGAGCATAAAACATCTTATCCAATGAAAGCTTGTGCATAATAGCTTTTAGGTTTTTCCAAAATTATTTAATTATTATGAATATAATATGAATTATGAATCATACTTATCTTATACTGATCGCAGCTATTTTATTTCTCCAGCTTACCTGAAAATTAAACACTTAATTAAATTTAAATATTTTCATTATTGCAAAAGAAAGCGGACAAGTGTGAGTTGGATTCGCGTATCAAGGGTTCCGTAGTAAAACGTCATTGGGCACGAAACCCCATAAACATTGACGAGTATAACAATCGGATTGAAGAACTAACTTAACTTTGTACATGAAAAATGTTCTGTCATGAATTGATATTCATCACGGCCAATTCTTCAACCGCTAGTCATCACAACCATCATCATATCAGCTCATATACGTCCCCACCGAGAGACTCGAGATTACCCTGAATTAGGGCGATCGTGTCTTAGTCAATCACGCGGGCCCAGTGCGGGTTGGTCGACTTCACACACAACATTCGAGTTTCTTCGCAGGCGTGTGCAGGTTTCCTCACGATGTTTTCCTTCACCGTTAGAGCGTCGGAAAAACTTACATACGAAATCAAAATTCGAAAACACAGTTGTATGTGGCAGGATTTGAACTACGACCACAACCGCTATGGTAAATTTGTATTTTTTTTAATGTAATTTAACCACACATTAACAATTTTAGGATATTTTCCATTTACTTGTGCTGTGAGACTTCGCTTTTTGGCAAAGGACAATGCTCACAATGTATCGGGAAAAAACCCAAATGAAATGTATCTCAGATTTTAAGTATTCATAAGTGACAAAATATTCAGTAGGGGGCGTTGTCAAAATCTTTTTTTAAGTATCATAAATTTATATAGTTTATTTTGTAAGGAGTATAAAAATGGGGAATTCTTTTTTTTTCTTTACTTTTGTTCTAAATATGACATTTAGGCATCTATTTTGACAACTCCACCTACATTATCTGTAATGTCAGGGTTAACAAAAATCATGGGTAAATGAAATTATTTTATTATAATAGGTATATTACAAATTACAATGGCTTATACATTAATGATTTTTAAAATATAATTTAGATTATGTTTTTTCTGAATATTTTGTCGCATATGAATAGTTGAAATTTGAGATACATTTAATTTGGGCCGGGCCTTGTTTTTTTAAGCATTGTCTTTTCATTATTCTAGATCAACAGACAATTAACTTGTTAGTTTTGAATTATTTGAGAGTGTCAAAAAATGCAGCATAAATGGCCGCATTTTTTGATTGCGTTTACTTCGAAGCTTGTTTTTTTTTTACATCTTCAAGGAATTATAGACCTTAACATTTGATATAAGTTTCAACTTGATGTCTACACGCGTTCCTGAGAAACAGGGTCTTAACATACAGACAGACAAACAACGAAGTGATAGTATTAGGGTTACTTTTATTTAGTCACGAAACCCTAAAATCAGTCTTCTTAATTGGATGATAATAGACATAAAGGTAAAACATTCATTCAAACCTACATAACAATATACAGTGATACACAAAAAGAACCACCTCTTACCTTTAACCGCCTCCGTGGTGTGTAATGGTTCACACCAGGAGGTCGCGGGTTCGTTTTTTGGCGGGGTCCACTTGTAAGACTCGGTTGGTGGTAGGGCATTTTCTAAGCCCGCCTGGCTAGCTACCTCCATCTTATCTAATTCTTGTCGCCAAACATCAGTGTTGACAGCATTGATGTGTTCCGGTTTGAAAATAAGATAGCCAGTTCTCCATTGCGTTGGAGAATCTTGGTACGTCAGCTTTTATCTTCGGTATCATCGTCACTTACCATCAGGTGAGATGATGCCAAGGGCATATCAATTTGTGAATGGAAAAAAAAGAAAAGAAAACATAAAATAACAAAAACTTTTTTTATCTATGCTAGACTGTAAAAACCGGTTAAGTGCGAGTCTGACTAGCACTCCGAGGGTTCTGTTCCTCCACACCTCTCAACACAACTACAGTGTTAGAATTCACATCGTAAGACATAAGACATCAACGCGAGCTACAAAAATATGCAAGTCATTCGGTTCGGACTCCTTAGTGTGAGTACCACTTAAACTTTGCCAATTTTTATTATTTGCTGTATTATTTCTGTATTATTACAATAATCACACCAAGTTTCACGCTTGTATAATATTCCCGTTTTTGCCATAGAGCTAAATTAAAAATACTTCTAAAGACCTATAAAAAACAAGTTTTTTTTTGTATGGAGTTTGTATTTTTGTATCTATTGTATCTTTTTTTTTCACTTTTTCTGATTTTTAGTATTTTTGTCATAGCGGCAAAATAAATACATATTTTATCAAAATTTTCACTGTCTAGCTATTACGGTTCATGAAATGCAGCCCGCTAATGGACGGACAGACAGCGGAGGCTTAGTTATAGGGTCCCGTTGGTCACTCGTTGGGTGTATGGACGGAGCCCTAAAAAGGGGGTACATAAATAAAATTGCGCCGTAACTGAGAAATGGCTCCACTTAGTATTATTATTCTGCAGATAATTATGTACTTACTGCGCTGATATTATGCCGGTGCCGGGACGGAAACCGGTCCGACGGATTTATCCGGGAGTGATTTGGAGTTTCATTCTTTCAGGATATTTTATAGGTGATAGGTATAATCGTCCCCATTTCTGGGAGACGGCCTTCCTTCCAAGTTTGGGAAGATCCTAGGCTCTAGGTTATATAATAGGTCTTTAACTGTGAAATTGCCGATTCAGTTTTGACGTTCAATGCCAATTTTTATTGAAAATAAAAAAGTTTTTTTTTATTATTGACCTTATGGTGACACTACTTATGGTGTTTTATTAGTAACTAGTGGCATGTCTTTCATGTTCCAATCCCCTGAGCTATGTACCATTGAATGGAACAAAGGCGTTTTATTAGTGGTCAGATGGGGCAATTTTTAGACAAGTAAATTTTCTTGAATTTTCCTGAAAGTGAAGAAATCTTATGCGGGGTATTCCCAAATATGACTATAGTAACGATTAAACTGTTGCGATAACTCTAGAGCTTTGAAATTAAAATGTGTTTAGTTTGCCTCAGTAAAGGCGAAATGGGATTAAAGCCACCGTGCTCTTAAAATATCTAAACAATAGGCATATGATTACCACCATTAATTTCAAATAGTCAAATGCTATTTTGAGAATAAATTTCGTTTTTTATTTTATTTTTTTCACAATTGGTAAGCCCTTGGCATCATCTCACCTGATGGTAAGTGACGATGATGCCGAAGATGGAAGCGAGCTTACTAAGATTCCCCAACGCAATGGAGAACTGGCTATCTTATCTTCGAGCCGGAACACATCAATGTTGTTAATACTAACGTTTGGCGGCAAGACTTAGATAAGATGGTGGTAGCTAGCCAGGCGGGCTTAGAAAATGCCCTACCACCAACCAAACCGAGTTTTGCAAGTTGACCCCACCGGGAATCGAACCCGCGACCTCCTGGTGTGAAGTGAATGGACTAAACATTACGCCACGGAGGCGTTTAGATAGATAGATAAACCGTTTATTCACCGACCAGGCACAAAAAAAACAATAAGTAAAACTTTGGTAACAATAAAGTAAAAAAAAGAAGATTAAAGAACTATTGTTGTTAATATTAATTTTCATCTTTAAACTTTTTTATACAATCCGCAGTTTCATAGGTAAAGACCGACTCGGTCCTCCTAACCAGAGGCCCCAGATTCAAATCCGGACGGCCAATTTACCAATAAAAATTTTGAAACTTATCTAAATATACTTATGAGTTAAGGGTGTAGGAAAAAATCGTGAGGAAACCTGCACATCTGATTCCAGATTTGTATGAAGGTCTCGTTGCACACGTCCGTAGGTGTAAATCTAAATGCTCTACACGTGACCGTGGGTGATGCTCAGTGCAACACCAGGCAACTACCGTCTATACCTTGGATAGCACGGTTAATTGTGCCACACGATAAGAGAAAGAGACGACCGTACTACGGGTCAGTGAGGTGAAGTTGTAAGATTACAGAATAAAAAAATAATAATAAAAAAAAATATCTTGGTAAGCCCGCTTTCATCTTCACTTACCACCAGGTGAGATGTTGTCAAGGGTTTACCAATTGTGAATAAAAAATAATAATAAAAAAACCAGCCGAATGCGAGTCACAAGCGCACACAAAGGTTTCCGTACCATCATACTACATGGCGCTAGTACAAAGGGTTCCGTACCATCACACTTGATGGCGCTAGTTTCTTCACGTTTAAAAAAATACGTTAGGTTTCCGTACAACAACTAAAAAACGGAACCCTTAGAGGATCATTCGTGCGTCTGTCTGTCTGTCAGTCCATCTGTCAATTTACTCCTAATCTACTGGACCAAAACAGGTGAAATTTGGTACAATAGTGTAATATCCTATGACCCAATGACCCAAGATAAGCAAAGTAAATATTTTTTTTAAATAAGGGTAATTTTCGGGGGGGAAATTAGGAAATAAAAAAAAAGATTTCCAAACCTTTCTGTGTCATATATCAATGAATGCGCTTGTTATGAGGATCTCAAGTATATTTTTTTTATTACTGTAAAATAAATTGTTTTGATTTTATTCATGAAAGAAATCGAAAATTGACCATTCCTCCCTGAACCCCGCAACTATTGAGCCTAAACTTTTGAAAAAAAATACAAAATATACTTCATTGCTTGTAGATTACAGAGAATCCTATAAAAAAATCTGTCAATTAAAGATAAAGTGGAATACTTAATATAATACGTTCAATTACGGAAAATACTTGTAGTTCACTAAAACGACAGTAGATGTAGTATTTTTTTGATAGTATTTTTCTATTGCTCACGTTTGTGTCTTTTGTTTGTCATGTGAATAGGTATCATTGTCATAGTTAAGTGGAGAGGTGTGGTACGGAA
Organism: Coleophora flavipennella; assembly: GCA_947284805.1. NCBI lineage: Eukaryota > Metazoa > Arthropoda > Insecta > Lepidoptera > Coleophoridae > Coleophora > Coleophora flavipennella. Next base: position 7,407,701 of record OX369253.1, read on the forward strand.
CCTTCATACCGCGAGTCCAACGCGCACTTGGCAGGTTTTATGTGTATGGAGACCTCTTATTTTTTCACTTTTTCAAATTTTTTGTATTTGCTAATATAGCGGCAACAGAAATACATCATCTGTGAAGATTTCAACTTTATAGCTATCATGGTTCATGAAATATAGCCTGGTGACAGACGGACAGATAGACAGACACACGTACGGACAGCGAAGTTTTCCCATTTTTACCCTTTTGCTACGGAACCCTAAAAAGACCAGATTGCAAGTATTTAACATAATATATTTTTTTAAAATATTTAACCTTAAATACTATGTTATTTACCAAGTGTTTCAAACCAAGCCTGCAAGCTTTTTATCGCTCCAAAGTAAAGCTCTTCTGTAAGCCTGCAAACTCATTTATTTCTTGTCCCACCGAGTTGAGTGGGTGAATACTTGTGTAAGTATTTGTCGCTGACTGTCAGCCTTTTCATTGACTTGTAAGATAAATACATATAACTAAGTAATTGTCTTGACATTTATAACATCTAAACAGAAATTAAAATATCTTGCTTAAAGCCTTAATGGCCGTTGGGGCAGTGAAAATCTCGAGTGGCGACCGCGCACTGGAAAACGTAGCGTAGGGAGGCCTCCCACGAGGTGGACCGACGACCTGGTGAAGTTCGCGGGTAGCGCTGGATGCGGGCAGCGCAGGTCCGGTCGTCGTGGAAATCCTTGAGGGAGGCCTTTGTCCAGCAGTGGACGTTTTTTGCCTGAATAATGATGATGATGAACCCATATCTGTGTCATTTAACATATCTAATAATACGTGCATAAAGCATAGGACGCAGTGAGGGTATTCACCTGTTTGTAGTTAAGGCTCATCCGACCCTAAAAATAGCAACTCGATTCAGAATGTTTCAAACATCGAAGCTTGGAAATAAAATTCTTGTCAGTTCGTACTGCGACGTGGCTGTTACGTCAATCGCTAAATATTTTTCACAAAGTAAGAAAACAAAATCAATTTATGTGTTTTGTTAATAATAAGTTCATTAATTATGATAATGTTTCGATTAAAATTGCAGCAGTTCTATGATTACAACTAGAAAAAAAGGGTGCATTAGGAATTTTTCTTCTTTGGGTATGTGTAATAAAATAGAATTCGAGGAAATCGAAAGCACTTCTCATATCCTGTAAATGACAAAACAATTTTTTTTCGATTAAAAATCCTTAATTAAAGTTAAAAGTGTTTACGAAGTTGGTTGTTGAAGGCGGTATAAGCCTTAATACTATGCCATCCACAAGAAGTGATTCGCTTCCTCATCACATCACACCAATATTATAAAGACGAAAGTTTGTGAGTGTGTATGTTTGTTACTTCTTCACGCAAAAACTACTGAGCGGATCTGGCTGAAATTTGGTAGGTAGACAGGTTAAGACCTGAATTAACACATAGACACTGCGCACCCTCGAAAAGTCATAGAAACGTAGTCCACGCGGGAAACAGCTAGTTTAATATAAGGACGGCTCAAGAGTGGAAAACAATTGAACAATTTGAGAACCCACAAAGACAGCGCCTATACAAAGGCATTGTCCTTCAAGGATTAATTACGAGATTAAGAAGCGTGAAAATGACCGAACAATACCGGATTCCAATTTCGATACCAGCCCAAATCAATGGATGACGTCATCTCTTTGATTGATCGAGTTTCACGTCAATTGCAGTTTCAATCAAAAGGGCCTTTGATTTGATTTGGTGAACCTTAAGAGCATCGGTGGCATAACGGTTAGGGCCACTACCTCCTGTCCAAATGGTCGTGAAGTCGTGGTTCGAATACTTTCTTATACCAATGTGTTTTTGAATTTCTATTTCATATGTACGTTTATCCGACGCTCTTGCCCGCGTGGTCGACTGAGGCCCAATCGCCCTAATTCAGGATAGGCTCGATTCTTTTTTTTATATTCACAATTGATAAGCCCTTGGCATCGTCTCATCTGATGGTAAGTGACGATGATGCCGAAGATGGAAGCGGGCTTACCAAGATTCCCCAACGCAATGGGGATCTGGCTATCTTATCTTCAAGCCGGAACACATCAATGCTGTTAACACTGATGTTTGGCGGCAAGAATTAGATAAGATGGTGGTTAGATGGGGGCTAGAAAATGCCCTACCAGTAACTAAACGGAGTATTACAAGTTGACGCCCCACCGGGAATCGAACCCGCGACCTCCTGGTGTAAAGTGAATGGACTAACCATTACGCCACGGAGGCCTCTCGGTGTGGACGTATATTATGGGCTGATATGATGATTCTGATGAAGGTAAACCTTACATTAAACAGGATTTTGGACGTAAAACATGTTTAAAATCAAATACGGATATCAATTCAGAAAAGTGCACCGCAAGTAAAACGTAACGAAATAGACTTAAATCTGTTTGCGTTTTACGACAAGGCTAAGATTCAATGGCTTACCACAAATTTTAAGGGTTCCGTAAAACAACAAAAAAAGGAAACCTTATAGGATCACTCGAACATCTGTCTGTCTGTCAGTCCGTCTACTACAGGCAATTTGCTCCGAATCTACTGCACAAAATCACGTAAAATTTGGTAGAATGGTGTAGTCATATGACCGAAACACACTGCTGTGCAAATTAAATATTTTTTTTATTTAAATAAGGGTTATTTGCAAAGGAAAAATTAGGAAATGTATTAGAAAAGTTTAGCAAACCTTACTGTTTCATAAATTTAATGAAAGGGCTCGTTTTGAGGATCTCAAACATATATTTTTTAATTATTGTAAAAAAAGTAGTTTTGATTATATGAAGACGAAAATTCACTATTCCCCCCTGGATCTCCTAGACTACTGATCCTAAAATTTTGAAAAAAAAAAGAAAATATAGTTTATAGTAGATTACAGTAAAACCTCTAAGAATTCTATCAATTGAAAATAAAGTGGTGAACTCAATATGATACCTTCACTTACGGAAAAAAATTCACTAAAACACTGCTAGATAGTATTTTTCTGTTGCTCGCGTTTGTGTCTTTTGTTTGTCATGTGAATATGTATCATTTACATAGTTGTGTGGAGTGTTGTGCTGTTACGGAACCCTCATACCGCGAGTCCAACTCGCACTTGGCCTTTTTTATTCTTATTGAAACTTCATCGCTATATAAAGTAAGTGAGTTTTCTCATATAACTCAAAAGCTTAGATTTGCTTATACAAATCAGTGATAACCAATTATGAACTTTTTGAAAAGGATATTTTATTTGCGATAATGACAATAGGGTTACCTAGTTGAATGGTTCAAAAATAAATTATGAAATAATGTTTGTTAAATTTTTCTCCCACTGAAATTTCAAAAACCTTTGCTTGTTTTATTTTTCATAGTCTTAAATTTTAAGGGTTCCGTACCCAAAGGGTACAATTAGGAACCTATTATTAAGACTCCTCTGTCCGTCCGTCTGTCTTTTTGTCTGTCCGTCTGTCACCAGGCTGTATTTCATGAACCGTACCTACTAGGAAGACCGTAGAAATTTTCAAAGATGATGTATTTCTGTTGCCGCTATAACACCAAATACTAAAAATTAGAAAACGTGAAAAAATAAGATGGTCTCCATACAAAAAACGTGTATTTTAAAACGTTAAGAAAATAGCGCCATTTAGTATGATGGTACGGAACCCTGTGTGTGCGGTTCTGACTCGCACTTGGCCAGTTTTTAATTTTTCGAAATGACAAATTAAGATTATAACAACGCTGAAAACTATAACATTGCTATTTCAAACATTTTTAACCAAAAAAATTAACTTTTGACAAATGATAAAAATGAACCAATGGTCTAGCTCTAGGTTGCGGGTTCGATTCCCGGCAGAGATATACTTTGTAGGACTATGTATGGTTAGCACTGGAGCACAGGTTATAGCGCCAAACATCAGTTATAAATAGATTGATTTGTTTGTTGTAAGACTCGGTTTGGTGGGTGGAAGGGTATTTAGTAGGGATGCCTCGATACGCCTTTTTGCCGATACGATACCGATACCGATACTCTTATAAAAATAACGGCGATACTGATACCGATGCCGATACGCTTATTGAATTCAAAAAGGAAGGTAGAATCAATAAAACACAATTAATTAATAGTTTTAGTTATCAAAATTAACATTTATAAGATTTATATTTAAAAAACAAAGCATTCTTAAGTTTTGCGGGCAAAGGCGATTTCGCGAGTCTGTTTGAATAAGACCTGCGGTGGAAAATAGTCTCTCAGATGCGACAGATGCCTCGTTTGCAACGAAATAGATGGGGCAACATACGCTCGTTTACATTACATTTTTAACGCGCGAAATTTAAAATGTATCGTTGAATCTGCTATTAAAATATCGCCGATACCGATATATCGGCAAACCCGAACTATCACCGATATATCGGTATCGGTATCGATATCGGATGCATCACTAGTATTTACTAAGCCCGCCTGTGATCTAAGTCTTTCCGCCAAGCATAAATTTTGATGTGTTCTGACTTTAAGGTAAGATAGCCAGTTCTCCATTGCATTAGGGAATCTTTGTAAGTCCGCGTCCATTTTCGGCATCATCATCACTTACCATCAGGTGAGATAAAGTCAAGGGCTTACCAAACGTGAATAAATTTAAAAAAACCAGGGCGAACATAGTACACAGGTAAATAACATGGTCACGACTAGTTAGCGCGTAGTTTGGACAGCTATTCTTCTTCTTCTTCTCCCATGTCGAGGTTCCTCCTCATGTGCATGATGCCCAGCTATTAATGAGCACAGATATGTGCAAATGCTTGACAGATAGTTTCACAAGGATATTTAAATTATCGTGGTGGTGGGTGTTCTGTGGCAGAAAATATATTGTTGTTGCTTTTTCGACGGTAGATCGTAAAAATCCGGTAGATCGCGATCAAAAGCCCAGGAATTTCATCGCGGGGCTCCGAAAAATACTAAAGTTTATGTTCGTTTAACATGTCTGGTGCTATCGTAGTAAGGAGTCCCACGAAGTGGGGCTCCGTCGACTTAGTAATTTTCGGAGCCCCGCAATATTGAAATGCCTGGGTTTTAATTAATTCAATCAGCCGGGATTCCACGATCTGCCGCTGACATATTATACACCAGCTGTTTTTCGCGGCTTGACCCGCGTGGACAACGTTTTTCGTCGCGAGCGTGGAAAAAAGTAGACTATGTGTTAATCCAGGTCCTAATCTGTCTACCTTCCAAATTTCAGCCAGATCCGTTCAGTAGTTTGTGCGCGAAAAAGTAACAAACATACATCAATACATTCTTACAAACTTTCACGTTTATAATTTTTGTTGCGCTTCGCATTTGAAGTTAGTTATGCTAAAACTTAAATATAGAAAACTAATAGCTGTCCCGGCGAACTACGTACCGCCTTACATGACATTACACTGCCCTACCCTACCCTACCCTACAATACACTACACTACCCTACCCTACATACACTACACTACACTACTCTACCCTACCCTACACTACCCTACCCTACACTACCCTACCCTACCCTACATACACTACACTACACTACCCTACCCTACACTACCCTACATTACACTACCCTACACTACACTACCCTACCCTACCCTACCCTACCCTACACTACCCTACCCTAAAATAAAATAGATGTTGGCCGATTCTCAGACCTACTCAATATGCTCACAAAATTTCATGAGAATCGGTCAAGCTGTTTCGGAGGAGTACGGGAACGAACATTGTGACACGAGAATTATATATAAGATAACTCTGTAATCTACCCAATTTTAGAAATATTTATATATTAAGTTACGACTGTTTGTTTCTCAAAAAAAGAAATAATAAAAAATAATAATAATATTTGTAGGATTTAGGCCCTCCTCTTCAGATAGAACCTTCGTCAATTGTGATACTGTTCGTAACTAGTCCATATACAGAAAGTGACAGTTTTATAAGCAACGTGAACTAGCCCGTTATCCGTAACTGATATTTGGATCCGAAAAGGGTCCTGAACACGACATAATCGGTACGTTACGTGAAGGTAATAGCTTGGAAAGTGCTGGAACAAGGCACAGGAGGAAGCGATTAGAATAGAATAGAAAATGTTTTATTCACGAACCAACACAACTCGCAACAGATAAATAAAATATTTAAATTTCTCCATACCAGGGAAAGTGTGGAAATGATACAAAGTTACATATAGCCAGGTGAGTTGTGCAGACTCAGCGAAAAGGATGTGACTCAGCATATGTTGTGGATTACGATGTTCCACATAGCTGGTATTCTGCCAGATCCCATAAGGTGAGTGCGCACTTCACGAGGAAAAAGAAAACAAAAGATATGAGTAAAAGTAAAAAAAAAATGTAAAATAGATTAAAAACTTAAAAATGCAATAGATAATATTGATTAGATAATATTGTCTATCGACCGATGCACTAGGAGACTCATTAGCGACTAGGAACTTGTATCAAACAGACTTTAAAGCCTCGAGCATCGCCGCAAAATTGCCTGTCTATCGGTGTTCTACAGGATTAATTTCGAAGAATCATCAGACGACCAGGCGTGGAGGGTTTTTTGAATAAAGGTGTATTGATCCCTTTGTCGTTAATGTTCCACCTTTACGCACGAAGCATTTTGCTTCTTCGTTCATTATATGAACAGCCAAGCAGTGGAATTCCCTGCCAGAATCTGTATTCACCGATTCGTATAATTTAGGAATCGTCAAGAATAGGTTCTATTTGAGCTTGAGTATTACATCCTCAGCTGCATCGGCACTTACCACCAGGTGAGGTGCAGTCAAACGACAAACTGAAATCACACTAATATTATAAATGCGAAAGTTTGTGAGTGTGTGAGTGTTTATGTTTGTAACTTCTTCACGCAAAAATTACTGAACGGATCTGGCTGAAAGAACAACGGCGAGATCTGACCCAACATAAGTAAAATGTATATGAAAAAGACTAAAACCGAAATATGTTAAATATTTTTGCTTGATTTTTTATGATATCAGTGTGTTTATATCTACCGGAGGATTATTATTAATTATTTTTGGATGTTTAGTTGACTGACGCCATTATCTTTGTAGGCCCGCCATGTAAAATGAAAGCTAGTGTTGCCATATAGCTGCACACTTCACCGATTTTGAAGAATTATTCCTTGTTTCACTTTAATGTTAAAAAAATATTTTTTTCTCAAAATGTGCGGTGGGAATTATAGATAAGCACGTACCCGTGTATTTACCTTCTAGAGGGTAAATACTGGGTACATACCCTAACGTACCCATTAAAATAAATATGTTTTGTATAAAAATAGTAGAAAATGAAAATTATTATTATGGCAACACTGTTTTGACAGTCCGCTGCGATGAAACGTCAATTATTTCACACACAGATCTCCGTTTCGTTGCTTTTGCGCGTGTCGTTTTTCTGTGCGATTATCGATTGTTTTGTGATTGCCTTTTGTTTCTGACCCGGATATCTTTTTTCCTCCGGTTTAGATAGTCATAATTGTTAAAGTAGTACGTTATTGAGTTAAACGTGGATAGTTTTTTGTATTTTTCATTATTATACATTGGCAAATGTAGACCGGGTCAAATAATGTATGGAGTTTGCCATTATTCTTTGGACCTGGATTGACACATAGGCTACTTTTTTTCACGCTCGCGAGCCGCTTGCGGAGCGCACTGCGCACTCTTGAAAAGTCGTAGAAACGTTGTCCACACGGGTGAAGCCGCAGGAAACAGCTAGTTTTTTATTAAAAAAAAGAACCAGGTAGGTAGAGATTGAACGGTTATAGTATCTCGATCTCGGCCTACGGTAGGTAATGATGACTGTCTCAAGACGTGGTGTGAGGAAAACGGTCCAGGCAAGGGTTCGTTTTTGCAACCCATTTTTAAAAGTTTATGATTTAAATCATTTTCATTTGGAATTGCGTATCCTTATGGTAGAATATGAAAAGTAGGTATGACCTGCTCAGAGACTGGCTTTGAGCAATTTAACGAGCAAGAAGCGTTCTTTCAGCCTATTTTTATCGACATAAATTATTATATTAAATCTCATAATAATAGAGCATGCCCTCTTGTACATCTACTAGATACGCCTTAAGGCGAGGCATTTGTAAAACAGTTGTTTCTGTTTTTTCAGAGTCAAGACAATAACCACACTTTTGCACTTTTTCAATTTTTTACGTTATTATTTCTCCTAAGATTTCAATGTAAAAACTAAAATTTAGCAGGTTCTCTGTAGTACTTAAAAATAAATATCTCCATATAAAAATAATATGCAAATTTAGAAATTTTATTAATAAACAATTCGTTTTAGACTTTATTTAGACGTTTTAGACCTGTTTTTGGGTTCTTTTATGATCAAGTAAAGTACACACTATCGTGTAACATATTAGCACATTCCTCAGAAAACATCCTTAAGTATGGTCCAATATTTTTTGCAAGACCGATATTTAGTAGTAATTACCCAAAAAAATTGATCTAGCAAAAGGGTTTCTCCGCTTTTCCTCTGGTGCCTCGCCTTAACTTATATTTATATTATAGTGTCCCCACTCACCCAACCTTAGGGCCGCTATTATTGGGATCGATATGAAGCAAAGACAAGTACCAGCTATTCGGAATAACGTTAGTCCTTCCTTTGCCATCTTGATTCGCCAAGCAAATGTAGACTTTCGGTCTTTTTTGTACTTCAATATGCCTGAAGATTGTGAAGCTGCGATTTTTCATACAAATGGCGTTAACGATTTTCACGTTATAAATGTTAACTGATTTGGATAAATTTTTGATAGGCTGTCAGTCAGAACTAAAGTATAATTTACCTTACCTAAGCCTCTATGTTTTCATTTTATTGTAAATATGCGTATTATTTTTTTGGTGGGTATCTGAAAATGACGTTTCAATTGGGCATTTTTTTTAGTTTTTTGAAGGCTCATACTTCCTATTTTATTTAGAATACGGAAAAAAACAAAACATAGAGGCGTGGCCATGGTAGATATAGGTTTCATGAAAAACATATTTTTGCGCTCTAGGGAGGAAACAGGGGACTACGTTTGTATGGAAAAAATGAGGCCCGCGTTTCTTCTTTAACGCTATTTTGCATCACTTTGCTACCAGTTTGAATTAACCCTAAGAAAGAAATTTGAACTATCTTAGATACGAGTACATATATACATATAAACTTGCAATTTCTATGACAACGTTTCTATGACTTTTCGTGGAAGCGCAGTGCGCGAGCCGCAAGTGGCTCACGAGCGTAGAAAAAGTAACCTATGTGTTAATCCAGGTCCTAATATCTCTACCTACAAAATTTCAGCCAGATCCGTAGTTTTTGCATGAAAGAGTAACAACATACATCCATACATTCTTACAAACTTTCGCTTTAATAATATTATTAGTATTCGGCACACTGAGCATTTGGATTTTTAAGCATATTATAAACTTTTTTCAAATAAAAGCTTATACATAAAAGTTTTTAGGTTTTTAGAAAAATATTTCTTATGACTTGGACCACATTACATCATAGTCTTCTCGATTTTACGAGGCCCCATACAACCGGCGAAGGTCTCGCCTACGGTATATTACTGAAATTCGAAATAGCTCTGTTTATAGAGGGATTGAACATACCTTCACATAACTCTAGGCGGACAGTTAAAAGTCACCATTTATGAGTAAAGTAAGGCCAACATAAGTTGAAGCACAGGGGGTCAAAAATACAAGTAGGTACATGTATAAGCACGAGTTTTAAGCACTGGCTATTGACCATGCGAAATTATTTTTTTACCCGACTGTCTCAGAAGTAGAGTTATGTTTTTGAGTGTATGTACTTGTATGTACCTATGTATGTAAATTTCTATGTTCCCTGCTATACAGCCTGAATGGCTAAAAGGATTTTAACAAAAAAATAAACTGACGAAAAAAAAGGAACTGAAAAGCGAAAAATAAAAAAAAAACCTTTATGGTCTAACTGAGCTCCTGCACTTATGTAAATACCTAAATAATTTTGAGTCGGCGCCAGTCAAACAAATAAGCAAATTAAATATTACGTAAAATAAAATGATAGCCTGCAGCGGAATGCACGGCGGCGGCGACCGACGTGATGCGTTCCTTTGTTGGAAATTGCCGAACGTTTCGTTTGTTTGTTTGGCACCGACTCAAAATTATTTAGTTATTTACTTTATTTATTGTGTAGAAGCTCATTTAGACTATAAAAGGTTTTTTTTTATTTTTCGCTTCTCAGTTCCTTTCTTTTTTCGTCGGTTAATTTTTTTGTTAAAAAGTTTTTTATTTTTTAATATTTTGAGGTTAAAATATACTAATGGGTGCGCCATGTTTAAAAGCACTTTTTGTTTTTTTAATTAAAAAAGAATCATCAAAATCGGACTACTATGTAAAAAGTTTTGGGTGGTCATACATTACAATCAGTGAGTGAACAATCAATCATCCCCTGTATTCTGACCTTAGGGTTGGATTTTTTTTCCAAATTTATATGGGACCAATTTCGGGGTATACCCTTTCCAATAAAAAAATAAATATCAAATACGAACAACTCTGTAAAAAGTTATGCGTGATCATACATAAAAAAAAAAACAAATATACGCGTCTGTTTTTTCGTCGGTTAAAACAAATGACGGAGCGAACAAAATCACGGCGAATTCCAATACGTTCGAGAACCAAACTATAACCAATCTGTATCAATCTGGGTGACGAGGGGGTGAGGTCGCAATCTAGAGAGTGGCAGGGAGTGTCCGTCCATACTGTATGTTAGTACTAACTATACGAGTATATACTTTGCCCACAGTATAATATTTGTACCGGAGGGTCTGGTTTCTCAAATACAGGGTTACCCTAGCTTAGAAACCAGCGCAACAAATTTATGCAAGCAAGTATTTTATAATTCTATAAAAAATAACCTAACCACTCTGGGAGTGCCGACAGAAGTGAGAACTAGAACAAAACTTTTTATAGTTTTATAAGTTTTGACCCTGCGAGTGTTCCTGGTAAGGTATTGGTGACGGTGACGGTGTGGCGGGTTCAATGGTTTTTCCTATCTTCAAAAATGCCCAAAGCGCCTAAAAAGTATTCACTTAAAAAAATATATCTTCTCGAAGTTGAATTTCCTATGCTGGTGCAACCTATACATAAAGATATAATTGACAGTAAAAAACGCTAAACACGTTAAAAAACCGACTTCCATCGCAACAACCTAGTACAATTTTGCATTACTATTTTTGGTTTTTGTTAATTTTCTAATAAAGTAATACACCGATTTTGATAAAATTTATATGGGATCACACGCTAAGCACTAGCTTTCAAATAAAAAAATAATCATCAAAATCGGTTCATTCAGTCAAAAGTTCTGAGGTAACACATATAAAAAAACATACAGACGAATTGAGGACCTCCTCCTTTTTGTAAAGTCGTTTGATAACATATTTGGTTTTGCTATTTATGGTCTTGCAAAAACAAACAAGGCATTCATTTTATTCCAAGTTTAACGAGTTCTAATAAAACTAAGTAAACACTTCAACCCTTCTTGATGAGAGGATATAAACGAACAGACGCGCAATCTTTATTGGCACTAATAAAATTAGAGTGGGGAATAGTATTTACTTAATTAATTTTATGAGTATAGTCATTGTTTGTCACATAAGCTAGCTGTGTTGGAGTGATAAAAAATAAGGTCTGGATTATTTTACCCACCAGATGTCTCGTTTTTATTAAAGTACTAGCTGTTTCCCGCGGCTTCATCCGCGTGGACAACGTTTCTATGACTTATCGAGTGTGCGCAGTGCGCGAGCCGCAAGCGGATCGCGAACTTGAAAAAGGTAGCCTTTGTGTTAATCCAGGTCCTAATCTGTCTACCCACCAAATTTCAGCCAGATCCGTTCATTAGTTTTTGCATGAAAAAGTAACAAACATACACACTCACAAACTTTCGCATTTATAATATTTGTGTGATGTGATATTAAGAGCCAGAGAGCGTCGGTGGCGCAATAGCAAGGCTACTACCCTCTATCCGGGAGTTCGTGGTTCGAGTCCTGCCACGTACCAAAGTATTTTCGAATTTCGATCTCATATGTACGGTTTATCCGACGCTCCTACGGTGAAGGAAAAATATCGTGAGGAAACCTGCACACGCGTGCGAAGAAACCGGAAGGTTGTGTGTGAAATCTACCACGCGGGACCATTATGCCCAGGCCTGATCGCCCTAATTCAGGGTAGGCCCGAGCCCCTCGGTGGGGCCGTATATGAGCTGATACTATGATGAAGGATTAAAGAAAATAACAACATTTTTGCACTTTTTTTTAAAAAAATTCATTTTAACTTAGATATAGGCATTTTTAGGCAAAAAAAGTAAGTCCGACAATATGTCAGGATTTTATTGAGGAAAGAGAGAGAAAAAAAAGTGCTATGTCTAATTGTAGTGAAGTGAAACTCATTTTTGCGATCTAAAAATTGATAAATTTAAGCGAAAATTGCAATTTTTTTCCATCGCCAAAATTTTATCAAATCGTATTTTGGCCTCCTACACTTTGTAGCAGACATCATCACATCAGCTCATACACGTCCCCACCAAGGGGCTCGAGCCTACCCTGCATTAGGGCGATCGGGCCTTAGTCGACCACGCGGGCTCAGTGCGGGTTGGTCGACTTCACACACAACCTTCGAGTTTCTTCGCAGGCGTATGAAGGTTTCATCACGATGATAAACGTACATATGAAATCGAAATTTGAAAACACATTGGTACGTGGCAGGATTCGAACCACGACCTTCCTGGACAGGAGGTAACGGCCCTTGACATTACGCCACCGCCGCTGTAGCAGATATAATGTAATAAATTTATAAAAAAAAAACTAATAAATCCAACAACAGAAAAATGACTTTTTCCAACCGTCGATTTCGGAGTTGGCATTATTTTCTGAAAGGGTTTCGCCTTAAAGTATATTAGAGCCACTTACAAAGTCTCAAGGTCCAACATATTGAAACACCAACGGAGGACCTCTTGTTAATGACTTTGGTAGCCTTTTTTTTTTAACAGCTCATATACGTCCCCACCGAGGGGCTCGAGCCTACCCTGAATCAGGGCGATTAGGCCTTAGTCGACCACGCGGGCCCAGTGCGGGTTGGTCGACTTCACACACAACCTTCGAGTTTCTTCGCAGGCGTGTGCAGGTTTCCTCACGATGTTTTCCTTCACCGTTAAAGCAATCGGTAAGTATGTACGTAAGTTTTTGAAAAACTCATTGGTACATTGGCCGTCCAGATTTGAACCCGGTTTCTCTGGTTAGATGGACCGAGTCGTTACCAGTTGAGCCACCGACGCTTCAATTGACGATTACTTGTAGAATAACTATATCATTATCATATAAGCCGACGGACGTCCACTTCTGGACATAGGCCTCCCCCAAGGATTTCATCCAGCGGCTTCCCGCGACCTTCACAAGGTCATCGGTCCACCGAGTTCCCGACCTACGCTACGTTTCCGGTGCACGGTCACCACTCGAGAATTTTACTGCCCTAACGGCTATCTGTTCTACGAGCTATGTGTGTGTAGAACAACTGTATATTTTTCTTTATATCTTTTTACTACTGGTATAAAACTCTTGCAGAGTAAAGCTTACCAACTTTAAATCTTGTGTATTTAACTTAGGTATTTCTCATGTACTGTATACAATTAACCTATAAATGCCTTCGTGGCGTGATGGTTAAGTCCATTACCTATAAGAACGTTGCGGGTTCGATTTCCGGCTGAGTTTGACTTTGGAAAACTCATTTTGGTTGGTAGAAGGGCATTTTCTAAGTCCGCTTGCCTAGATACCATATCTTATTATCTCATCTAAGTCTTATTGATGTGTTCCGGTTTAAAGATAAGATAGCCAGTTCCCCATTGCGTTGGGGAATCTTGGTAAAACTGCTTCCATCTTCTTAAAAACCCTCTAAAACACTTTTTTTTTCAAATCTCTATCTATAATCTGTTCATTAAGACCATAAAGATGAGCCCAAACACAATATTTCTGCTGTATGAAGGTGAGTAGGGTATCCTGCTGATTCCAGGTTATGCTGCTGCATTAGTTGAAGGTGACCATGTCCTTACAATATCATTGAAGTAACAATACCAAATTTCGAATCGATCAGCGCAGCGGAATTTACTCACATCCCTTTATCAAGAAAAGAGCTGATAATCCTCAAACGGCTGAACAGATTATCTTTGATGGCTTTTTAATTTAATTTTTGAAAAACCTTAGAGCTTTTTAGTACAAGCTTTTATTGTTACGCGGTATACATATGCATGCAAAATTTCAGCTCAATCTGAAACCGGGAAGTAGGTCAAATTTAACTTGCAAGATTTCATTACAGACACCGGGACAGGTGAAACTAAATAAAAGCTTGTAAAAATAAACTTTCTCATCATGCTTGTGATCCCTCCTTTGCAAGTAAAGAAAACGAAAATTGTATTGTGTAGACCATAGATAGATACACACTTTAATATTGTAAAACCCTTTTGTTTGGATCGGGGGTCAAAAACAATACACAGAAATACCAAAACACTCTATATACGAAGAACCTTCTGGAGATCTTGACCAACTTCCATCGTGCTTGTGTTCCCTCTTTTGCAAACACAGAAATCATTTTTTTCTGTGTTGTATTATGTAGGCTATAGATAGATACACACTTTGATCTTATAAAACCCCTCGTCGGGGGTCAAAAACAATACACAGAAATACCAAAACACTCTATATACGAAGAATCTCCTGGAGATCTTGACCAACTTCCATCGTGCTTGTCTTCCATCTTTTGCAAGTACAGAAAACAGTTCATGCTGTGTTGTATCATGTAGGACATAGATAGATACATACTTTAATCTTATAAAACCCCTCGTCGGGGGTCAAAAACAATACACAGAAATACCAAAACACTCTATATACGAAGAATCTTCTAGAGATCTTGACCAACTTCCATCGTGCTTGTGTTCCCTCTTTTGCAAGCACAGAAAACATTTTTTCTGTGTTTTATTATGTACGCTATAGATAGATACATACTTTAATATTATAAAACCCCTCGTCAGGGGTCCAAAAAAATACACAGAAATACCAAAACACTCTATATACGAAGAATCTTCTGGAGATCTTGACCAACTTCCATCGTGCTTGTGTTCCCTCTTTTGCAAGCACAGAAAACATTTTATTCTGTGTTGTATTATGTAGACCATAGATAGATACACACTTTATTCTTATAAAACCCCTCGTCGGGGGTCAAAAACAATACACAGAAATACCAAAACACACTATATACGAAGAATCTTCTGGAGATCTTGACCAACTTCCATCGTACTTGTGTTCTCTCTTTTGCAAGCACAGAAAACATTTTATTCTGTGTTATATTATGTAGGCCATAGATAGATACACACTTTATTCTTATAAAACTCCTCGTCGGGGGTCAAAAACAATACACAGAAATACCAAAACACTCTATATACGAAGAATCTTCTGGAGATCTGACCAACTTCCATCGTGCTTGTGTTCCCTCTTTTGCAAGCACAGAAAACAGTTTATTCTGTGTTGTATTATGTAGGACATAGATAGATACATACTTTAATCTTATAAAACCCCTCGTCGGGGGTCAAAAACAATAAACATAATTACCAAAACACTCTATATACGAAGAATCTTCTGGAGATCTTGACGAACTTCCATCGTGCTTGTGTTTCCTACTTTGCAAGCACATAAAAAAAAAATCTGTGTTGTATTTTAGTAAATTTTGGGTTTAAAAAAGGTAGCAGTTAAATGATAGGTTGGTGCCTTATACATAACTAGTGGATGCTCTCGGCTTCGCCCGCGCAGATCCCGTTTTTTCCGGTTCCCGTGGAAATTTCCCAAAATCCTTTCTTAGCAGATGCCTACGTCATAACATCTACCTGCATGCCAAATGTCAGCCCGATCCGTCCAGTGGTTTGGGCTGTGCGTTGATAGATCACTATGTCAGTCAGTCAGTCAGTCACCTTTGAATTATACATATTTAGATATAGATTAGATTGCTGGCATTTTATTGTTTCTATTCTGTGCGTAATTTTAACATGTAGTCCATCAGCTAACAGCACAGAATCTTTGTAAAAAATTTTTTGTTTATTTATGTGAGCATCCGGTTTATAATGGAAAAAATATGATGCCCGTGTAACAGAATTCGAAGGGAATACACAAGCGAACGCAAGGACAAAAGAAAGATTTTAGGTTTGAAATAATTATGACTCTGACACACATTAAATAAATTTATGAATTATTGAAGTATTTTCAGTTTTATCTGTTCTTTTGTAAAAATAATTGGAAACACTATAAACACGATTAAAAACCAACATTCATTTCAACAACTTAGTACAACTTTGCATTTTTTTTATTTTATTATTTTTCTTAAAAACTTCTATACCGATTTTCGAAAAATTTATGTCAGGCCAACCTGGCAACACAGCCTATCAAAAACAAAGAATCATGATTATGAGTTCTCCAATCGGCGAAGATATCGCGTAAAAAAACATATTACAAAAAAAGTTAAATTGAGAACAGTTGAATTAAGATTCTCTTCTTTTTTGAAAGTCAGTTGAAAAAAATAAAACAGGAAGTCGCGGATGTCCAGTATTCGTGGTGACTAACTGAACTGGCTGGTTGGTCACTGATGACGAAATGACAAATGACGGCTTTGAAAAAACAGCTGAGATCGAACCTGACACGGGACGAGACGTCTAGGAAAGCTAAAATACTATTGGACATAATAGGTATTTATCTATGAAATTTCCGATTTCGTTTTTGAGGTTCAATGCCATTTTTTTCATAAAAAATTTAGTGTTTTCTATTATGGACCTTATGGTGACACTTTTTATGGTCTTTTATTAGTAACTAGTGGCATTTCTTTCATGTTTCAATCCTCTGAGCTATGTACCATTGAAAGGAACAAAGGCGTTTTCGGCGTTTTCTTAGTGGCCAGATGCGGCAATTTTTTAGACTAGTTAATTTTCTTGAATTTTTCTGAAAGTGACGAAATCTTATGCGGGGTGTTCCCAAATATGACATTAGTAACGAAGAAACTGGTGCAATAACTCTAGAGCTTTAAAATTAAAAATGTGTATTTTTTACCTTAATAAAAGCGATTTTTTTTGGGGGAAAAAACGTCGGGTTTCATGGGGTTAAAGCTACCGTGCTCTTAAAACACCTAAACAATAGACATAATATGTTTACTACCATTTAATTAATATTTTTGATTAAAACCTTTGAAAGACCGTTCAAAGAATAATGTATCTGACTTTAAAAAAGTGTACATTCCCCTGGCTTTTTATAAGCGTCGTAGCCCCCCCCCCCAATCCATTCAACCAGGAGGGTAAATAATGACTCAACATTTCCTTTTCGCCTCGCGTCCTTTTCAAAGGTGTTCTTTGCAAACACAATAATATTATTTTTGATATTTTCGGCCCTACCTTCTTTCTTTGTAGATTTTTGTGATCCCTTTCAGAAGCCCTTTGTGGGTTTATAAAGGTTTGAAACACGCTACCTTACGCTTGTATAGTATTTATATACAGGCTGTTAAATTAGAGCTGGATTCGCTAACTGAGGCTTTCACTCATCAAACTGCCTCCGTAGCGTAATGGTTAGTCCATTCACTTCACACCAGGAGGAGGGTTTGATTCCCGGCGGGGTCATCTTTGTAAGACTCGGTTTGGTTGGTTGTAGGGCATTTTCATAGCCCGCCTGGCTAGCTACCACCATCTTATCTAAGTCACCAAACATCAGTGTTAACAGCATTGATGTGTTCCGGCTCACAGGTAAGATAGCCAGATTCCCATTGCGTTAGGTAATCTTAATAAGCCCGCTTCCATCTTCGGCATCATCGTCAGTTACCATCAGGTGAGATGATGCCAAGGGCTTACCAATTGTGAATAAAAAAAAACTGAACAATTTTCTTCAAGAAGCCAATGAATAGACAATTCTCAAAAATAACTACACGGATTAATTAATAACTGCATAAACACTTTTTTTTGACTAGTTGGCTAAAAATATATCCTTTGTCACTCACGGGATCAAGACAAAATATTTTGTGGCAATAAAAACAAGGTGTTTTGAGCCTTGTTTGACTTTACAAATCGAGCATGAAGGCATGAAGAGATGAAAATCGAAACAGTACCAAAATATCTCGTTTTGTACAGAAAATTATGGCATGGAGAATATTTTACACGAAATATAACTCCTTTTGCTCTAAACATTCTATGTTTTTTTTCTATTAACCCGGCGACATAGACGCTGGGTCATATTGTCCCGAGCGATTTTCAATTGGGGAAATTTCGAAAAAAACATATTATAATCGTTCATGGTTTTCTCAGTAGCTGGAGATGAGACCTCAATTCATATGATTTGTAACATAGTGTAGTGAGCAAGCGCCAGTGAAGAATGGTAAAATCCCTTTTCCTCAATAAAACGGCTACAGCTCCATACATTTTTAGTTCTACAAGAGAAATTATTTTCGTTGCCCTTTTGAAGTTTTTATTTTAAAACAAATCATAATTTGATATCTTAATTAACTTAAAAATCTTGGTACTACAATGACTTCTTAGTCATGCAATAGTTATTACTTTGTATTTAATTTGGTATAATTCAGCAGATAACCAGATAATAAAACTATCACTGTCACTATCCCCCCCCCCCCCCCCCCCCCCCTCCCACCTCTACCAAACTTTCAGGAAATCTGGATATAGTGCATTAAATTAATTTACAAGGATTTATGAGTAAAAGTCGACCAACTTAAGCTATGCAGTTGGATTTGTGAAAAGTTCATAGATTTATCATACGAAATGGTCTATAGCAACTGGAAAAATATTTTTTTTAAATAAACGACATTGGAAAGAATACGGAACCTGACTTTTCACGTGATCTTAGACACACTTGACAACTTAAGCTATGCAGTTGGATTTGTGAAAAGTTCATAGATTTATCATACGAAATGGTCTATAGCAACTGGAAAAATAACTTTTTTTATATAAACGACATTGGAAAGAATACGGAACCTCACTTTTCACGTGATCTTAGACACACTTGACAACTTAAGCTATGCAGTTGGATTTGTGAAAAGTTCATAGATTTATCATACGAAATGGTCTATAGCAACTGGAAAAATAACTTTTTTTTAATATACGATATTGGAGAGAATACGGAACCTGACTTTTCACATGATCTAAGACATACTTGACAACTTAAGCTATGCAGTTGGATTTGTGAAAAGTTCATAGATTTATCATACGAAATGGTCTATAGCAACTGGAAAAATAACTTTTTTTAAATGTACGTTTTTGGAAAGAATACGGAACCTGACTTTTCACGTGATCTTAGACATACTTGACAACTTAAGCTATGCAGTTGGATTTGTGAAAAGTTCATAGATTTATCATACGAAATGGTCTATAGCAACTGGAAAAATATTTTTTTTAAATAAACGACATTGGAAAGAATACGGAACCTGACTTTTCACGTGATCTTAGACACACTTGACAACTTAAGCTATGCAGTTGGATTTGTGAAAAGTTCATAGATTTATCATACGAAATGGTCTATAGCAACTGGAAAAATAACTTTTTTTAAATATACGATATTGGAGAGAATACGGAACCTGACTTTTCACATGATCTAAGACATACTTGACAACTTAAGCTATGCAGTTGGATTTGTGAAAAGTTCATAGATTTATCATACGAAATGGTCTATAGCAACTGGAAAAATAACTTTTTTTAAATATACGATATTGGAGAGAATACGGAACCTGACTTTTCACATGATCTAAGACATACTTGACAACTTAAGCTATGCAGTTGGATTTGTGAAAAGTTCATAGATTTATCATACGAAATGGTCTATAGCAACTGGAAAAATAACTTTTTTTAAATGTACGTTTTTGGAAAGAATACGGAACCTGACTTTTCACGTGATCTTAGACATACTTGACAACTTAAGCTATGCAGTTGGATTTGTGAAAAGTTCATAGATTTATCATACGAAATGGTCTATAGCAACTGGAAAAATAACTTTTTTTAAATGTACGTTTTTGGAAAGAATACGGAACCTGACTTTTCGCGTGGTCTTAGACACACTTGACAAATTTTTTTGGTTAGTCTTTATCGTTATTATCTCGTCGGCATATATTATCCTTACTGATATTATAAATGTGAAAATGTGATTGTTTGTTTATTTGTTTGTTTGTTACCTTTTCACGCTTGAATACCTTAACCAATTTTGATGAAATTTGGCATGCAGTTAGCCTGTGTCACTGAGAAGGACATAGGCTACTTTTAAACTCGTAAAAATAGCATATTCCAATGCAGTTCCTGAGGGAGCTGAAAATTCACTCTCTTTTTTGGTTAGTTTCTTTAACATTACAACGGAACAATGCATTGCTGTGATTTTCGCACAGAGATGGCTGAGGGGGTGGGAAATGACATAATTTACTAAGTAGCATATCCAGACATGGTTCCTGAGGGATCTGGGGAAAACTCATTTCCGCGCTCGCGCACGTCAGCATCGCAACGGAACTACGGACTGAAGGGGTTTTTTGTATAGAATTGGTTGAGGGGGTGGGAAGTGTCATAGACTTCTAATCAGAATAGCCCGATATCGTTCCTGAGGGATCTGAGGAAAACTCATGTCCGAACTCGCGAGCTGCTTGCGGCGCGCGCACCACTCACCCTCGAAGGCAGTCATAAAAACGATGTCCAGGCAGGCGAAGTAGCGGGCAAAAGCTAGTATTATAATAATTTTTTCACAAAATTTTACGTTATTTTTTTTTCAAAAAGGCTGTAGCGTGCTAGGTAATTTATGATTACAGACTTAAAAGTAAACAATTTCCTCAAAACTCATAAATAGTTTTTTCCCTAAAAATAGCTCACAATATATCAAACCTATAAACAAAGAGACTATTTTTTTTTTGTTTATATAGGTACAACTACATTTTTTTTTATCCACAATTGGTAGTCCCTTGGCAACATCTCACCTGATGGTAAGTGACGATAATGCCGAAGATGGAAGCGGGCTTACCAAGATTCCCCAACGCAATGTTTTGTCAACCCTGGTTCGGAATCGTACCTTTCACCAATTTCCATTGTCCATATACAGAATGTAACATAATTGTCATTTTTCACGTGTAACTTTTTAATAAAAAAATTGCACTAGAAGACACTAATGAATGGCTGACTCTCGCGTCATACTCGTGACCGGGTGCTGTCCGTGTAAACTGGCCTACACTTGTCAAAGGCATTCATGACATTCAATTATTTTAATGTATAAGTTCTCGTGTCATATTGTTTTAATGTTCTAATGACATAATTTATTTTTTTATATCAAGGATTGGATTTTGACGTTATTAACTAATCATTGTTTATTTCTTGATTTTTACGAATAAAATTATGTAATCACTATTTTATGACTATCGGAAAAAGTATAATTTGCACCTATTTTGAATTAAATATCTTGAATCTAATTTGAACATTTTTGTTTATTATTCACTGGTTAGTTTTTATGATTTTTCAAATGTCAAGAAGTGATGACATCACTAACCTAAATACTATGAAAAAAAACCCCTCAGTACTAATTTAACTTAACGATTATGAAATGAATTTATTGATTTATAGAAGCGTCTGTGGCTCAACCTGTAATGACTCTGTCTTTCTACCCAGAGGTCCCGGGTTCAAATCTGGACGGCCAATGTACCAATGAGTTTTTTGAAACTTACGTACATATAAATATTTACCGATTGCTTTAACGGTAAAGGAAAACAACGCGAACAAACTTTCACATCTAACTCCAGATGTGTATGAAGGTCGTGTTGCACAAGTCCATAGGATGTAAATCTAAACGCTCTACACGTGACCGCGGGTGATGCTAAGTGCAGTAACAGGCAACTGCCGTCTATCCCTTGGAGAACTAGAAGATTGGGTTTGAGTTATAAAATAAAAAAAGTCGTTATATATCCTAATAGTTTTTATTTTATTTTACAGAACAATTCCAATTGGTGGAAGCCCCGAAAATAGGAACTTTAGTTCACCATACCTTACAACTTTCCCTATAAGAGAGTCATAACACACCCCGGACACTGCATACAAACGGTCGTGAAATGACACGGCGAAATCCCATACGTGCGACAACCAAACTGTAATCAATCTAAATCAACCTGGGTAACAAGGGGGTGAGCTCGCAATCTAGAGAGCGGCAGGGAGTGTCCATACTGTATGTTAGTATTATTATATATACTTTGGTCATAGCAAACAGATCATTACCAACCCCTTCCATCCCCGATGCTGGGCACGCATGTCTTCCAACACTCGGGTAAGTTAGGCCACACTTCACACACCGGGGACCAATTCCGAGTTGATGGAGGTTGTATGACATATGTCGCAGCCATCTGATTAAATCTGCCATTTGATATGAAGGCTAGCCCGTTGATTAAATGTCGACGTTCAATTGAATGACTAAAGGACAACTGGTCGAGTCGTGGAATGTAACGTTCAATGACTTTGTTGAACGTTATTTAGCCAAGTCGTTGAATGGGATATTCCAAATATACCCCGAATAAAAAACCGATGATTTCTTCTTCTGCCTACCTATGGGGGGGAGCTTTGCTTCGCGAGGTTCTTTGACTGTATAATTAATCAAACCTGACCGAACCTAATATCGCTCGCTTCGCTCGCTCTTTTACAGTTTTTTTGAAAAAACTAATTTTTGTCAACTCCCTTTTTGTTGTATGGGATTTTACGTGTTAGAAGGGCTAGCTTACAATCAGCCAACTAGTAAAACGTTAAGTGACGTTTTTTTCAATAAAAGTTCGTCCACCATGTTCAAAGGGCTAGCTTACAATCAGCCAACTAGGTTTAACATTAAGTGACGCCTGTTAAATAAACGCTCGGCCTAGAATTTAATTTCATTTAATTGAATGTCGCTATTCAATGAACCAGCTAGGCAGTTAATTGAATGGATAACTTAACCA
Organism: Coleophora flavipennella; assembly: GCA_947284805.1. Classification (NCBI taxonomy): domain Eukaryota; kingdom Metazoa; phylum Arthropoda; class Insecta; order Lepidoptera; family Coleophoridae; genus Coleophora; species Coleophora flavipennella. Next base: position 7,430,696 of record OX369253.1, read on the forward strand.
GTTGGCTTAGATACATACATATGTCGTAGAGATATTATAGAATTAACAGTATTATCAGTCTAGAAATCCAAGACTGTGGTATTATCATCAAACCTAACGAACCTGTTATCGCTCGCTTCGCTCGCTCAACTCAGGTTTTTATGATAATCCAAAATCTCGCCAAACGTTTTGAAAAATCATCAATCGCTGATTCATTTGTTGGTTTGGCCAAACTATCATGATATGGGCAGCGGATTATGACAATTTCATGGAATTTAACCATTTCATGCAATTCTATGATAACGGCACTACACACACCTACTAAGAATGCATCAGCTGATTGAAAGTTTTCTGCATTTCTTTATGGAGAGCAAACATTTTTTGCGAATCTACTGTTGACCTCTTTGGGAAAGTTGTTCAATATGATGAGAACAAGTCCCAGTTGATGACTCCTACATCACGTTTGTGACACTCAGTACAATTTTCATTTATTTATACATAGCTCGGGTGAGGATTTACAGAGATCAAATCTACTATAAGTCTTGCTCTTGAAGGCATCAAAAGGGCCCTTAAAGAACCGCTGGGCCGAACGTAAAGGTTCAACATGTTAAGTAGAAGTCCCAGTTGATGGCTCCTGCACCAATTTTGTGACACTCTGTACAATTTTCATCCATCCTGTATACATAGCTCGGGTGAGGATTTACAGTGATTGTATTTACTATAAGACTTGCCCTTGAAGGCATCAAAAGGGCCCTTAAAGAACCGCTGGGCCGATCGTGAAGGTTCAACATGTTAAGTAGAAGTCCCACTTGATAGCTCCTACACCAATTTTGTGACACTCTGTGCAATTTTCATTCATTCTGTATACATAGCTCGGGTGAGGATTTACAGTGATTGTATTTACTATAAGACTTGCCCTTGAAGGCATCAAAAGGGCCCTTAAAGAACCGCTGGGCCGATCGTGAAGGTTCAACATGTTATGTAGAAGTCCCACTTGATAGCTCCTACACCAATTTTGTGACACTCTGTACAATTTTCATTCATTCTGCATACATAGCTCGGGTGAGGATTTACAGTGATTGTATTTACTATAAGACTTGCCCTTGAAGGCAACGAAAGGGCCCTTAAAGAACCGCTGGGCCGATCGTGAAGGTTCAACATGTTAAGTAGAAGTCCCACTTGATAGCTCCTACACCAATTTTGTGACACTCTGTGCAATTTTCATTCATTCTGTATACATAGCTCGGGTGAGGATTTACAGTGATTGTATTTACTATAAGACTTGCCCTTGAAGGCAACGAAAGGGCCTTTATAGAACCGCTGGGCCGAACGTGAAGGTTCAACATGTTAAGTAGAAGTCCCAGTTGATGGCTCCTACACCAATTTTGTGACACTCTGTACAATTTTCATCCATCCTGTATACATAGCTCGGGTGAGGATTTACAGTGATTGTATTTACTATAAGACTTGCCCTTGAAGGCAACGAAAGGGCCCTTAAAGAACCGCTGGGCCGAACGTGAAGGTTCAACATGTTTAGTAGAAGTCTCAGTTGATGGCTCCTACACCAATTTTGTGACACTCTGTGCAATTTTCATCCATCCTGTATACATAGCTCGGGTATGGATTTACAGTGATTGTATTTACTATAAGACTTGCCCTTGAAGGCAACGAAAGGGCCCTTAAAGAACCGCTGGGCCGAACGTGAAGGTTCAACATGTTTAGTAGAAGTCTCAGTTGATGGCTCCTACACCAATTTTGTGACACTCTGTGCAATTTTCATCCATCCTGTATACATAGCTCGGGTGAGGATTTACAGTGATTGTATTTACTATAAGACTTGCCCTTGAAGGCAACGAAAGGGCCCTTAGAGAACCGCTGGGCCGATCGTGAAGGGTCAAGCGTATCGCAAAATGAGAAAAAGTTCCGTCGGCTTAGCTAACTCTCATGAATAAGTGCCTTTTTGTGTAACGGCCGATTCTATTGGACTTTTTTCTTCAGTTACCGACTATTGGCTAATCCCTAGGCAAGAAATAAATGCTTTAGCACTTTATTGTCTGACATTGATATTGACCGTTATAGTAGGGACAAAAGAATCTAACTCGTGTTAGCAACATGAGAAGTATTTGAGAGTTAATAGCATTTCTTTACATTACTAATATTTAAGAGAACTTCTAGGTACCCTTGAATTTTTTTTTCAAAAAAAATGTTTACTGTTATCTCCGCGTTATATATATGTTTGCCAAATTTTACCTTTTAACGAGTACTAATAGTCTTGGAGCTAGGCCGTGGACAGATAGACGGACAGTTGGACAGACAGATATGATGAAACTTTAGGGGTTCCTTGTTGTACTGCGAAACCCTAAAAGGAAACTCCGTCTAATAAAGTAACTAATACTCGTCTTGAATACGAAAACAAATATGCATTAATGTCTGCAGGCTGCATCGTGTTAGTTTCAAAAAAATTAAAGTGTTACATAGTATAATAAAATTTTTACTATCATAAACAGGAAGCTTAAACTACTTAAAATACTTAGCTATAGCCTCAGAATACAGAACAGACAGCTGAGCAATTATTTAAAACAACCATACGAGTGTTTTGAAGGAAAGACCGAATTCAATGGGTCTTCCTCTTCCGCACTTTCCTTCGATCTTATCGTACATTTATTTATTTATTTATGTTAACAGTTTTACACCAAAGCACTTACATGGATAGAATTTCAGACATAAAATTTCAATAGTTAGAAAAAAAGAAAATGTTACATGGAAATACTAAATTATAGTTAAGAGAATATGAAGGTACATATCACAGAAGGCTCTCAGCAAAGGATAGTATTAATCGATGTACAATACCTTGTCCATCAAAGAATATGTCCACGTTTGGGTGCATAGTGAGCATCAAGTTGAGCAGCGTTAGTGCCCTAGCAGTTGGCGCGGCAGCCGCGCGGTGCGTACGAGCACCGGGCGCGGGTGCAAACAGCCGCTGCGGGCGCCGCGAGTCCGTAACGCCCGGCCCCAGCGCAAGGTGGCGCTGATTGACTCCAGACAGTCCTATGCGCTCCAGCGCTAGTGGATTGTCCACTTTATTAGATATCAGCTGGTAGTAATGTACGAGTAAGAGCATCCTACGCTGAACCTCTAGTGTCTCCAGGCCCACCATACCAGATCTTTTAAACATATACCTAGTAAAACGACGTTGTATTTTTTCTATCATATGCACGTATTTAGTCTCGTAGGGTGCCCACACGACTTATACTCCAAGCGACTACGTACATATGCGTTATATAGCGTGGATACAAGTTTGTTGTCGTTAAATGAAGAGGCTACTCTGACTATAAAGCCTAGTGTTTTGTATGCTTTTGTGCAGTTTGTTTTTATGTGTTCTCTGAAGTCTAGTCGTGAGTCCATTATCAGTCCTAAGTCTCGTATTTGCTCGACACGCTCAAGTGGTGTACCAAAAATGTGGTAACTTGTGCGCAGAGGCGCGCGATTTCGGGTGAACGTGATGACTTTGCATTTGGATATGTTTAGAGATAAACGGTTACATATAAAATCGAAAGTTGAAAACACATTGGTACATACGGTAGGAACCACGATATCCCCGACAGAAGATAGCGACCTTAGCAGTTACTGACAGACGCTCTTAAAAAAACTTAAAAAAAAACCTAATTTATTTCACCCAATACCACGTGTACATGACAAACGCGAACATCATAACTCCACCGCGACCAAAATTCAGCGAACTGGTAATTAATACAACTAAAGTCAAATAAAGTGACCTGCGAACATTATGTATTTTTTTATTCACAATTGGTAAGTCCATCTCACCTGATGGCAAGTGACGATGATGCCGAAGATGAAAGCGGGCTTACCCAGATTCCCCAACGCAATGGGGAACTGGATACCTATTCTTCAAGTCGGAACACATCTATGCTGTTAATATTGATGTTTGGAGGCAAGACTTAGATAAGATGGTGGTAGCTTGAAGCGGGTTTATTAAATGCCCTTCCACCAACCAAACCGAGTCTTACAAAGTAAGACTCCGCCGGGAATCGAACGCGCGACCTCCTGATGTGAAGCGAATTTACCTAAGGCGAGGTATTGATTGGAACAGTTGTCTCTGTCTTTTACTTTACGTGTAGAGAGTAAAGAAACTAACCACATGTTTTCAATGGTTTTTCGTTTCAATCAAAAACTACAATCAAAGTATAAAAAATAATAATATGTACTAACTTTGTATCATCATAACAAATATTGTCTATATTTATTAAAATTTATACTTCAAAATATTAGTCTTAACTAGAGTTGAAAGTAACGGTATAGACCTGTCTTTGGGTTTTTTTTTCTATCGAGCCAAAACTGCTCGAATTCTAATAGCTTTTGACTTTAAGGAACATCTTCAACAATAAGGGTTTTTTTAACCTTGGGTTTTCTATCGTTTAGAAGTAATTGTCGTCAAAAATAACGAAAATCTGTAATATTTCCGCCTTAAGGGTCCCCAGGTGGCTTGAGTTTCCGTACAAACGTAGTTCCGCTTTAATACAAAAACTATATGCAGAATTTAATCCGAACTTTGCAAATATATTGAGAAGACACATATCGATGTTTTTAATTAGTTTTCGATGTATTATTATAAAACAGAAAAAAATAAAAGCAGTTTCAAACTTTCAGTACAAAACTAATTTAAGTCTTCGTTTAGATATGTTTAAATTTACTACGATAAAAACTGATTACAAACATCGATATGTGTCTACTCAATATATTTGCTAAGTTTTGGATTCATTCCGGCATGTGGTGTTTGTATTAAAGCGGAATTACGTATGTATGGAAACTCAAGCCTCCCTTAACCATTATGCCATGGAGACAGTGATGTACTTGATTCTGCACTACCTATAGGAGATCGTCAGCATAGACTACTAAGGAGGTACCAGGCGCCAGTCATCTGCGTAAAATATTCCAGAGGCGTCGACATTGCTAATTTATTCCGACGGATTTGGCATTCATTGTCAAAGTGTATTACATAGATTTACATAAATTATTTTCTTGGATTTTCTTATGTTTTCTTTACAGAATTTTTGAAGTGAAAACTTCTTTAACACCACTGTTATTTGAAAATCGATAAAACGAAAAAGTCTCACTAAAACGTTTACTTTTACATGTGAACTGCACACATTTCTTTAACGAAGTGTAATTTTTTTTGCACCGTTGTGATTAGAAGCTAAATGAAACAAAAAAGTAAAACTAAAAAGTCTATTTTTTTTTTTGCATAGGAACTGCAGTATGGTAAGAACGCACTAGTCGGAACTGAGCGACACGACTTTGTCAGTTGATCAACTTTGCCGCGCAGTTCTGCTGCAGTGTAGTTCCAGTGTGCCATTTCTTTAACGAAGTGTAATTTTTTTGCACCGTTGTGATTAGAAGCTAAATGAAACGAAAAAGTGAAACTAAAAAGTCTATTTTTAAAGTTTCACTACTACTGCGTAGGAACTGCAGTATGGTAAGACCGCACTAGTCGGAACTGCACCGCAGCGGAACTGAGCGACACGACTTTGTCAGTTGATCAACTTTGCCGCGCAGTTCTGCTGCAGTGTAGTTCCGTTGCCGCTTAGGGCGTGTTTTATCATTTAATTTCATATAAAAAATATTTTAATGCGTCGTGTCGCGCAGTTCCGCTGCAGTGCAGTTCCGCCTCGTGTGGTCTTACTTTTATGAAATGAAAACTTCTTCAGCATCGTTGCGATTAGAAGCTTAATGAATCGAAAAAGTGACACTGAAAAGTTTATTCTTGAAGTTTCACTTCTACCGCGTGTGAACTGCACACATTTCTTTTATGAAGTGAAAACTTCTTTAGCATCGTTGTGATTAGAAGCTCGATGAAACGAAAAAGTAACACTAAAAAGTTTTTTCTTAAAGTTTCACTTCAATCGCGTGTGAACTGCAGTAAGGTAAGACCACACTAGGCGGAACTGCACTGCAGCGGAACTGAGCGACATGACTTGGTCTTTGCCGCGCAGTTCTGCTGCAGTAAACCTACTACTACTAATGTCTAGGGAACTGGCTATTCTATTTTATATATGAACACATCAAAACTATTAACATTGATTTTTGGCGGTAAGAATAACATAAGATGGCGGTAGCTATCCTAGTGGGCTTAGGAAATGACCTGACACCAACCAATCTGAGTCCTGAAGCGACAAACGATTTTTCCTAGTCGCCTGATTTCCGCCACAAGTATAATCATCATCATATCAGCTGAAAGACGTCTACTGCTGGATAAAGGATTTTCACAACGACCGGTCCTACGCTGCCTTCATACAGCGGCTTCCCGTGACATTCACAAGTTCGTTAATCCACCGAGTGGTAAGCCGGCAGAAGTGTGCCTTGCCAGTGAGTTTTTGTTTGCAAGTCCTCTTAGTGCATCAAGGTAAACTCGAAGTTGTTGACGTATAATTATACTTAGGACAATCAATCAAGTTAGGGAGGTCCAATTTCGATAAAGAGATAAATCGACGAATCCAACTCGGCTGGACAGCGTTCGGTAAGCTTTGCAATGTCTTCACGTCCCAATTACCACAGAGTCTCAAGACTAAAAGGACTGACCAGTAAGTATTACAGTGATGACACAGAACTGAGACGTGTTCGTTTACTATGGGCCTCATAAGAAGTCTAAAGGTCATCCAAAGAGCCATGGAGCGAGCTATGCTCGGAGTTTTCTTTCGCGATCTAATCAGAAATGAGGAGGTAACCGACATAGCTCATAGAATTGCTTTACTTAAATGGCAGTGGGTGGGGCACATAGGTCGTAGAATAGATGGCTGTTGGGCAGTCAAAGTTTTAAGTTGCGACTGCGTACCGTAAGAAGTAGAGTAGGCAGGCCCCCCCTCGGTGGTCCAACAACCTGGTGAAGGTTACGGGAAGCCGCTGGGTGCGGGCAGTGCAGGACTGGTCGTCGTGGAAGTGACGGTTGGGATTTGTCCCTAAATGTTAGTTGCCCGCAGCTTCGCCCCCTTCGCATGTGGCTCGCAGGGTTTATTTAGAATACAAACCTTGTTGTCCTGACAATTTATGTTAACAAAGGAAAAAAAAAACATAGCTACTATGTTGCAAAATGTACTTGATGATAATAATGATGAAGCATGTTGTATGATGTATGTTTAAAGCTGACCCTGATACCAAACGCGACCAGTTAAATTCCCGACCACTTGCGACCATTTCATACAATTACGAGGGTGGCATACTTAAATGCCCTCAGTGCTTCGCTGCGAAGATTGGCTACATAAACCATCTTCGAGCGCACGTGCGGCAAACCGACTAGGAGTCGAAGTGGTTGCCATGATCGAAATCGGTCGAATAGATCATCATCATCATCATCAATGTTCACATCGAAAATAAAAACAAATCCGTTTCTAAGTGATGCTCCATTACACATGTAGCAATAGATTTTTATATACACTTTGTAACAAAATTAGTGTGGGTCCCGTTAAAATGATTTTGCTGAAATCGCAAAACAAAATCACTCATCATACTAATCGATCAGCTTAATGACCAATTTTGTGCATTTTTGTATGATGGGTCGAGGGAGGATCCATTTTTTTTTAAATATGACTGGGTTCCTTGGGGAAAGTTATTCTATTTACTAGAATCCCCAGTTAACGGGTCCTACACCAAATTTTTGAAGTTATACTTCTTTAGGCGCGTTATGAAAAAAATATGAGAGTGAAATTTTAAGATGCGCGCGCATAACTGTAACACAAAAGTAACACTTTGAAGTTGGCGCTTTATGAAAAAATTAGAGTGAAATTTCAAGATGCGCGCGCTTCACGTTGAAGTTGGCGCGTTATGAAACGCCTTGTGATTGGTTGCAGCTCTGGTGACATTACAAGTAAAAATGGCCACAGTATTGCGATAGACATGGCTTTCTAGTTTGCGTTTTGTGTATTCTGGGTGTTACATTTGATTTCCTAGCTATTTCTGAAGCAGTTTTCTGATAATTTTTGATAAATATAATACTGGCATATTTAAAATATATTCCTTTCAAATCTCAAAATGGAGACAAATTTTGTGCGAGCTGATAACAGCAACCTACCTAGGATAGACGGATTTATGGTTGCACTTTTCTTGAATAACGCTGATTACTATAAAAAATCTTTATTCAGGCAACCACGGGCCCACAAACAGAAAATTCAGCTCACAATAAAACTATGCTGCAGAACTTAAAAATGTAAAAACAGCAGTGTAAGTACCACGTAACAATTATTTATTTACACCCCCCTATGTAGATAAGATCTTTCAGATGTTTTGCAAAATCACATTTTAGGTTATATTGTTACATACATAGAAATTCCCTTTGTCATGGTGTTATATTTTATTTCACAGATATGCACGGGAATGGTATGGAGACGAAGCGGTTGGCTATGTCCAACTACATCGGGAGGGTAGGGTTTTCACAGTTAAGTGTAAAGTGTGCCCAGAGCAAAAAGTAAAAACCAAAGCATATAATGTGACTATGATCATTATCGAAAATGATAGTAAAATTATTAGCTGTCAGTGCCACGACTGTGCTGCTTCAGATGAAGGATGTAAGCATGCAGTTGCTTTTTTGATGTGGGTCCATTGTCGCAATGAGGAACCTGAATGTAGGTACTTCAATATTGAAAAAAGCCAACTTTGTCCAGAGTAGCCACTACTACGAAGTACATTACTGTGCAGCAGATGTCTAAAAAAGAAGTACCCCACAGACCGAGTACATCAGCAGTTTATACTGAATTCATTTAAGAAGACAAAAAAAAACGAGCGAGACCTACAGTACTCGCATTATGATGTGTAACATGTGACAAAATACTTCACACTAGGCGGCATGGCTATGACAACCTTAGTTTTCGAGAATTAAAAAACGTTCGCATTTCCTGTTACACATTTCCGTCCCATGTTACACATTTCCGTCCCATTTCACGAAATCACTCCCACAAATTGCAGGAAAGCGAGAGCAAAGATGTTACACATCAAAAAATTAATAACTGTGAATTGCTTAAATATCAGCATTCAATATCAATATCAGCAAGTGTTGCAGTATTTATTGCACTGCTTTATAATGGACCAATCCCCCTGAAATTAAAAAAAGACGAAGACAGGGTTGTAGAGGCGATGAAAGCAACATTAACTAAAACTGTGATAAAGTGATGAGGTATGATATGCGATATGTTTATTTAATTTTTAAAATTTACACTGAACTTTATTGACTGTGTTGACTATCTTTTTCAAGTCCTTTTATTATTTTATTGTAATTAAATATTTGCATCCAATTAAAAACTATTAAATAATGATGATAAAGAAGGAAATATAAATTCTCACGCACGTACATAAGCACACGCACCCATTTAAAAAAAAAATCTGTATATTAATAGCAGGGATGGTACGGATGTCAAATTTGTCACAATAGATATATAGATAGATAGATAAAACTTTATTTCACTAAAAAGGCACAATACATTTTAACAATAAACAAACAAATAAATGAAACTTAATGACAAATATTACTAGTTTATATAAAAAAAATATGAAACAGTGTCAGTGGTGCCAAGTTAGTGAAACTGGTCCAGGCTCAGCATAAATGTTGTGGGTCGCAGAGTACTCACAACGCTGTTTTTCAGCCAAAACCAAGAAAAACTTACACAATGCGAATGCTAGTGTTAACGCTGCGAATGTGCGAATGCGAATGTTAAGACTGTTAATGTTTTAAAAATACTTTTTTAAACATAAACTATTTGTCTGCTTACGTAATAAGTAATTACAGCAAACTGGCAACTAAAACAAAACAAATCAATCAAGCAACAGAGTGACCAATCAACAAGCAATCACAAAAAAATCCCGCGTGAAATAAACGCTTCCTATTGGTCGAATTTTTTTACGCTATGCGCGAATCACCAAAACACAGATGCGGCGCGGCCGCACGGGCGATGGCAAAGCACTACATGTCACGACCTGCATACATTCGCATTCGCATGACATTCGCATTGATTCATGCGAACTCGAATGTCGATGCGAATGTTAAAACGTTGCGAACCATTCTGACCATTCGCATAAGCGAATGCAAATGCGAATATTCTTAATATCCCTTATAGATAGATAAAAAATATATAAATATTCTGGGACAAAACACACTTGACCATCTGGCCCCAAAGTAGGAACAAGAGACTGATATACATACTTATATACGTTTAAATACATACATATATAGATAATTAACACCCAGACACAGAGCAAACAAATCTGCTTATCACACAAATGCTTGCCCTGGGTGGGGATCGAACCCACAACCCTCGGATCAGTAGTCAAGAGCACTAACCACTAAGCCATCGGGTCAGTCAAAACAAAACACATTTAGTTCAATTATGAACACACCTACTCGTATTTGAAATGTGCTTAATGGTTATTCATAATTTTAACCCAAAAACCTTAATTTAGAATGCATAATGTCTTAAATTAACAGGGCTTTCCATCTACAGTATATTCAGGAGAATTCTCTTAACCGAGTTCGGTTACCAATTTTCTTACAAAAACAAATACACGACCGAGCTGACTTGGCTGTGTGTTTAGCCATTTGACTGAAGACATCTTCTCGAAACTAGACCTGCACTTCTAACAAAATGTTCTTGACCTTTTTCTTACCTTCTATATACAAGGTTCGACTAAAGGTTTTAACAGCCTCCGTGGCTTAATGGTTAGTCCATTCGCTTCACACCAGGAGGTCGCGGGCTCGATTCCCGGTGGGGTCAACTCGTAAAACTCGGTTTGGTTGGTGGTAGGGCATTTTCTAAGCCCACCTGGCTAGCTACCACCATCTTATCTAAGTCTTGCCGGCAAACAATAGTGTGGTGAGCAACATTGATGTGTTCCGGCTTGAAGATAAGATAGCCATATCTCCATTGCGTTGGGGAATCTTGGTAAGTCCTCTTCCATCTTCGGCATCATTGTCACTTACCATCAGGTGAGATGATGCCAAGGGCTTACCAATAGAAAAAAAAAATAGGTAGGGTAAATAAACGGTTGGAACGATTTGAATGATTTTTTTTTGTATGCATTTGGGTGGCGCCCTGGATGGTTTAGATTCACAAATCAGCCCAGCAGATGGCGCTGGTAGTGTAAGGTGGAACGAATTTTTATAATATTTAAGTATTTTATGTATAATATTTAAGTTATTGTTATAATGTTTAAGTATTTTATGTAACTGTCTTTTGAAAATTTTTCTGTTTTAAAGTTATTGCTCCGCACCTTAACTTATTCTATCGCTATTACACAGACGTTGCCTGGAAGAAATTGCTACCTTGCAATAAGGCCGCCTATTGTATAGACTTTTTTCTTTATTGTTCATTTCTTTTTTTATGTTGTGATGCAATAAAGAATATTGTATTATTGTATTGAAGATTGTGTGTGAAGTCGATCAACCCGCACTGAGCCCGCGTGGTCGAATTAGGCCCGATTGCCCTAAGTCAGTGTAGGCTCGTGCCCCTAGGTGGGGATATACATGAGCTGGTATGATGAATGTTAAAGACCATATCAAACTTTACACAGCCAGTATAAACAGACCTCGCGTAGGTCAATCACAAATGGTGTCGCGTGGTCAGCTTATACTAGCAGTGTCTGACCTGATATGATTTCTAAAGTACCACTGATTGCTCTGTACTTGCCGTAAAGCAGCTTCCTGTGTTCCAGCGGGTGGTGGCGACTTATCGCCAGCGATATCTCTGGCTTATGAGGCATTCCATCTTAGTCCTCGAAGAGTACTTAGATGATAAGTCGCTATGATTGGTAGGTAGATAAATTCATTTCTTGTAATATTTTGTTATCTTGAACTAAATTTCGACATTTATTTATTATAACTTGATATATTTTTTTATGTAATTTTATTTCTATGAAATTTGACTGATTCGCGATGAATTATATTTTAAATAATAAATATAGTGAAAAGAAAACTAAAAAATTAAAAATAATTCTTATTATATATGTATTATTAAGTAATTTTTTTTTCTGCAGCCACCCGCATTTAGCCTTTTACCTACCAACTCCTACCGGTTACCTTAAGGTTGCCTGGAAGAAATCGCTAAAAGCGATAAGGCCGCCTTTGCACTGTACATTTTTAAATTAAGTTTCTGTAAAGTTTTTTGGTATGCATTTTTTTATTTATTTTCAAATTTGGTTCGAGTAACATAAACTCATAGCTTGTTAGTAGACTTATAGACTATGTTAGTAAAAATAAAATAAAATGGAGAATCAAATAATATTATTTCTGATTGCGTGTGACCTGTCGGTCACAGCATTTCAATATATACGGACAGTCTACCCTGTCCGCAATCATCATTAGGACGCTGTTGGATCTGGCGCGCACCCTGCGCACCAGAGACGCGCATCTCTTGCGCATTACTGCATAAAAACAGTCGATGCGCGCCTCCGCGAACATTCCCGAGGCGCTGCAGCGCCACGGCAACCCCAACATCGACCTAAGCGCATTGTTATATTGGACCCGGAGAGCCCCATACGATTTTTGAGTGTAGTTCACCCATAGGTTGCACGTATAAAAAGATGTACAGTAGGCTCGGAATAGGGATTTTTTTACTTCCGTTGAGCATCGTGCAAACCTGCGGGCGATCATATTCGCTCTTACACATAAGGTTCTCCGTTCCCTTTCAATGTCATCATCATCTTTGAGGCCGGCTGTAAGTAAATGCCCGAGGTATTTAAATTTATCTACTATCTGTAGCTGTGCATTGTTTAGCCGTATGGGCGGCACATTCGAGCGGCGTTTAGAACCGTCCTCAAAGACCATGACTTGACTTTTCGTCACATTATACTTTAGGCCGTGACTTTGAGCATATGCCTCACATATACACAACAGCCTCCTGAGCCCGCTGACCGATGCACTCAGCAGCACCATGTCGTCTGCGTAACTTAAATTATTGACACAAGTACCATCGATGTGGCAGCCAACATGTGTGCTACTGAGCTCACCGATCAGTGCGTTAATGTACAGGTTGAAGAGCGTAGGAGAGCTCAACCCCCCTGTCTCACTCCGCACTCCAACCTATACGGCTCCGATAATGAGCCTGCCCATCTAACACAATTGACCTGGCCTCCATACCAATACTTGAAGATGTTAACAAGTTCTTTTGGTAGCTTTATATCGTCTAACTTTTTCCAAAGAACGTCATAGGAAATCAGGTCAAAAGCTTTAGACAAATCAAGGAAACAACTGTACACAGGAGTCCCTCGGTTAAGATAATATCTATCGGTGTGCTTAAGACTCAATATGGCACTTTCAGTAGAAAGTCCAGGCCTAAACCCGAACTGATTATCGTGCAGTTGTACATATTTATTAAGTTGAGTATTAAGCACAGCGTCAAACACCTTGGCGATTATGGTCGCCAGTGAGATAGGCCTATAGTTATTTTTGTCAGAGGTGTCTCCTGTCTTGTTCTTTACTACAGGTATCACAATGGTTTTCATTAATTCAGTCGGCAGATACGAATGACTTATGCACAGCGAAAACAACATAGCCAGAACTCTTGACATATGAGGACCGGAATGTTGTAGATGCTCAATGCTGAGAAATATTTATTATTATTATAATCTGAAAACATGAATGAACGAAAAATACTGATATTACTGTGAAAAAAGCGTGGGTTGCTCAATATACAAAAAATATAGCACAAAGCGCCCCACGATTTTTTGACAATGATACTAGTATTTTTCGTTCATTTTTATTTTTACCTTATAATAAAATTTTATTTTTCACTTTTTAGTTTGATGTGCTTTAAAAGCGTGTTTTTTAGTTTTTCTTAACTGTATTTATTTTTCAATTTTTAGTTTAGGATAATGAGATAAACTTATGAAATTATTGTATTGTCACTGATTCTTGATAAATGTACAAAGTTTGAATTAAATCTGTCCGACATACAGATGAAGCTTATAAAAGCGTGATCATCATCATTACAGCTCATATACGTCCCCACCGAGGGACTCGAGCCTACCCTGATTCAGGGCGATTAGGCCTTAGTCGACCACGCGGGCCCAGTGCGGGTTAGTCGACTTCACACACAACCTTCGAGTTTCTTCGCAGGCGTGTGCAGGTTTCCTCACGATGTTTTCCTTCACCGTTAAAGTAATCGGTAAGTATGTACGTAAGTTTTTGAAAAACTCATTGGTACATTGGCCGTCTAGATTTGATCCCGGTACCTCTGGTTAGATGGACCGAGTCGTTACCGGTTGAGCCACCGACGCTTTTAAAAAGCGTGATACAACATGTATAATTTAATGTAATTTAATGAGATTTTATATTATAGACTTATTTTATATTATTGTATATTATTGTATATTATTGTATTTTGTCATCTTTTTAACCTATGATCCACAATAAATAATTTTCATTTCATTTCAAGAAGGTTGTAAAAGCATAAAATTACTCGTTTGCCCGGCACACTATTAACACTTTGAAGGACAGTGCAACTGACCTGTTCTATTTGCGGAGAACGGACGCTGATAGGGTACATCACCGAAAAAAAATCATCCGCTCTTTATATGAAGGGGAGGTACCCTAAAAAATATTTTTCCAATATTTCATTGTACCACTTTGTCGGCGTGATTAATATGTATACCCATGTCAAATTACAGCTTTATAGTGCTAATAGTCTCCGCGCTGAGCCGCGGACAGACAATCGGACAGACAGACATGGCAAAACAAAAATAAAAATAAATAAAAAACTATAAGGGTTCCTTGTTGACAACGGAACCCTAAAAATGACACTTACAGGCGTGGAGTGACGCAGGAACTAACTGGAATGAGACCAGAATCCGAGATAAAAAACATTCAAAGCCAACGCCAAATGATTGGAAATAATAAGAAGAAGATAACGATGAGTCCAACTGATTCATGTGATGATCGCGTTGCAGGTAACTTAACCTGCGCGATCGACGCTACCAGCTATATTGCACTGAACTGCGACCACCAAGTATAACCATCTTATTTTTGTTCTATTGTGTGGAGTTTCGATGTTTTTTTTTCATTTACAATTGATAAGCCTTTAGTCAGTTATTTTTCTGTTTCTAATTATTGCACCGCCCCTTAACTTATTCTATCGCTGTTTTTCTACCCAAAGGTTGCCTGGAAGAAATTGCTACCTAGCAATAAGGCCGCCTATTGTATAGGCTTTCTTCTTCATTGTTAATTTCTTTTTTATGTTGTGATGCAATAAAGAATATTGTATTGTATTGTATTGTAAGCCCTTGGCATCATCTCACTTGATAGTAAGTGACGATGATGCTGAAGATGGAAGCAGGCTTACCAAGATTCCCCAACGCAATGGAGAATTGGCTATCTTATCTTCATGCCGGTACACGTCAATATTGTTAACACTGATGTTTGGCGGCAAGACTTAGATAAGATGGTGGTAGCTAGCCAGGCGAGCTTAAACCAAACCGAGTCATACATGTTGACCCCACCGGGAATCGAACTTGCGACCTCCTGGTGTGAAGCGTATGGACTTACCATTATGCCACGGAGGCGGTTAAAACGGTGGTGTGTATTTATGTATGTATGTATAAATTATTTATTTAATGTGCTACTAGACCAAAGTTTATTATACAGGCTGTGACATAAAACGTAAAGGTGATACTTTGTGGTGTGTTTGTTCTATAAAACTGAACAACTTTTGTTTTACAACCTTGCTGAAGTCGCAATTTTTTTTTATACAAGTCGGTCAGCTGATTGGTCAGTTTTGTATCACATCAGCTCATATATACGCCCCCACCGAGGGGCTCGAGCCTACCCTGAATTAGGGCGATCGGGCCTTAATCGACCATGCGGGCCCAGTGCAGGTAGGTCGACTTCACACACAACCTTCGAGTTTCTTCGCAGATGTGTTCAGATTTTCTCACTATGTTTTTCCTTCACCGTAAGAGCGTCGGATAAATGTACATATGAGATCGAAATTCGAAAACACATTGGTACGTGGCAGGACTCGAACCGCGACCTCCCGGATAGGAGGTAGCGGCCCTTGCCGTTGTGCCACCGACGCTTTTAACCTGTCAGTTTTGTATAAAAAGTATTTTTTTTTTTCAAATTGATTGATTTATTTTATTTATTTATTTACACTTATAGTACACCAAAACAATATCGTAAAGCTAATACATATAGTTATTATAATGAAGTGTACAGTAGGCGGTCTTATTGCTAAAAGCAATCTCTTCCAGACAACCTTTAGTTACAGGAGAGCACGAAATACTTAATTTTACAAAAGGGCAGAGAAATAAGCAACTTAATTAAATATTAAAAAACAATACATGCTAATTTTATTATTCAATACATATTGTAACAATTTTAATTATTGATCACAGGTTTCTTGTAGAAAATTATTCAATTTGATGAGTGAAAGCCCACTTTAAAGTATCACTGCATCTTTACGTTAAACCCTGTACTAACATACAGTATGAACACTCTTTGCCGCTCTTTAATTCCGAGCTCACCCCCTCCTCCCTCCGCCGCCCAGATTGACACAGATTGGTGCTAGTTTGGTTGTCGAATGTAAAGAATTTCGCCGTGATTTAGTTTGTTCCGTCATTTGTTTTTAGAAATGTGATTTCTCGCCTGTTGCACAGTATATGGCTTACAGTAGCGCAACGCCTTTGATGTCGCACTATGCCGCCACGGCGTAGGTTGCTGGTACCTACGCCGTGGCGGCATCGTACTAGGTTGTAGCCAGCCTGGCAATTTCGCGGAGTTTGCCAAGCTGTGCCCTGCCGCTCGCTGCCCCGCAACCACCCTTCCGTTGCTCTGCGTAAGTACATTCGTTACACTACTGTTAGCCGCTAGATTGTAATACTGTGGTATTACGATATGGCTTACAGTACCGCAACGCCTTTGATGTAGCACGATGCTGCCACGGCGTAGGTACTAGCAGTACTAGCCTGGTAGCCAGCCTGGCAAATATATATTAACGTCTCTGGATACAAGCCTTTTTGAGACAGTCTTCATTTATTAATTTTAATGTCTGTGTCCGGGGTGTGACTAGACTGACCCTCCCAACTAACTTACAATTCTTACTGGCTCCACTTGGCTCAACCCGTCCTTACGAAACAATGTTCAGTCATTGTTCTTGACTAATTAAAGAGAAACATAGGGCTACAATTACAAAGGGCTTGAGGATTTGTAGCTGTTAAACAGGCTGAAGGTTGAAAGTGGGTATGATGCCTATTGTAAACACGGACAATGGGCTTTAACTTCTTCTACCCGACTACAACACAGCCGTAATGAAGGTTTATGAATTTCACAGGCAAGTACGTAAGCATGTAAGTTGATTTATGCGAACAGCCTAAACGTCGTTAGATTATTAATCTTCTTTCATCATCATCATCATTTCAACTTATATACGTCCCCACCGAGGGGCTCGAGCCTAACCTGAATTGGGGCGATAGGGCCTTAGCCGACCACGCGGATCTAGTACGGGTTGGTCGACTTCATACACAACCTGCAAGTTTCTCCGCAGGCGTGTGCTGGTTTCCTCACGATGTTTTCCTTTACCGTAAGAGCGTCGAATAAACGTACATATGAGCGCACTCAACATTTTAATAAAAAAAAAATAAAAAAATCTGAATTGGAATTCAATTCGAAATCTAAATTGGTCGTGGATCGAATCCTGCCACGTACCAGACGTGGCAGGATTCGAACCACGACCTCCCAGACAGGAGGCGGCGGCCCTAGCCATTACGCCACCGACGCTCTTTGACGTCTATGTCATTCGACATTATCTTCTGTGTGTCTTTACAAATTTATATTATTCACAGTTTTTAACCGACTTTAAAAAAAGGAGGAGGTTTCTCTATTCGACATATTTTTTTATGTGTGTTAGCGGATAACTTCGTCGTTTATGAACCGATTTTGGTGATTCTTTCTTTATTGCAAAGATGATATCCCAAGGGTGGTACCATGATAAGGAAACCAGGATCTGATGATGGCATCCTTGAGAAATCGAGGGGAACCTTAGTTTCCTGTTTGAAGTCGGTTTTTTTGTTCAATATTATTATTTTTTTAATTCTAATAATACTTGAGTATTTATTGTTTTAGTTGGATACTCGTGCAATACCTGTTTTGTATGCTTTTGTCTCCAAACATGGGGTTATCTGGAAGAAATCGCTTTTAGCAATAATACCATTTTTGGCGTGCAATAAAGTATATTTACTTACTTACCACCTAAATTGTACCGTTTATAGTACCTGTCTAATATTTTTTTCGCATTGTGTTATTTTATTTGTTTACGTTTTGAGGGTTATGTACCCATAGGGTAAAAACGGTACCCTGTTACTAAGACTCCGCTGTCCGTCCATCTGTCTGTCTGTCCGTCTGTCACCAGCCTGAATTTCATGAACCGCGATAACTGGACATTTGAAATTTTCACAGATGATGTATTTCAGTTGCCGCTATAACAGCCAATACTAAAAATTAGAAAAAAATAAAAATTACAGGGAGTCTCAATACAAAAAAGTGGTTTTTTTAGACGTGAAAAAACTAGCGCCATCTAGTATGATGGTACGGAACCCTTTATGCCCGTTATTTTTTTTATTTTTTTAAAATTATTGTGTGCAATGAAGAGTAAGTATTTATCTTATCTTATAGATAAGGTGTCATTAAAAGATATACCTTTTATCTTGTAACGCGGTACGCTGTTATTCTGTTTGTTATTTTACGTATGCGCTGTCATCTATGTGACATGTGACTCAAACTCCATTCATTTTTAATATCTTTAATAAATTAAATAAAATATTTAATACCTTGATACTTACCTAAAGACCTATTTTGGGTCTTTTTCTTGTACTTCAACTTCAGCATTAAATTTAATTGTGTAAGCACGTACGGCATTTTTAAAACCCACCCCCTACCGTACACTTGCATCTACCCGTCGCGCCACAAACTATCTCATCATATCATCATATCAGCTCATATACGTCCCCACCGAGGGGCTCGAGCCTACCCTGAATTAGGGCGATCGGGCCTTAGTCGAACACGCGGTCCCAGCACGGGTTGGTCGACTTCACACACAACCTTCGAGTTTTTTCGCAGGCGTGTGCAGGTTTCCTCACGACGTTTTTCTTTATCGTAAAAGCGCCGGATAAACGTAATGAAATCGAAATTCGAAAACACATTGGTACGTGACAGGATTCGAACCACGGCCTCCCGGACAGGATATAGCGGCCGCAACTGTTACGCCACCTAATTTTTTTTACTACTTTTTTTTGTTTCATTATGTTGTGTACACGCGTCTGCCATCTCAGCAAAACTTTCTTCTTTCCCGGGTCAGCTGGAAGAAATTTCTTTAGAAATAAACTGCACCCTTTGTGTCAGCTTACTGTTTAAAATCTGTTTTTTATGTATCCTGTGTAAAATAAAATAAATAAAAAAAAAGCAAACACTGTTTACCAG
This sequence comes from Coleophora flavipennella, assembly GCA_947284805.1. Taxonomy (NCBI): domain Eukaryota; kingdom Metazoa; phylum Arthropoda; class Insecta; order Lepidoptera; family Coleophoridae; genus Coleophora; species Coleophora flavipennella. Next base: position 7,450,137 of record OX369253.1, read on the forward strand.
CCTCCCAGCACGGTTATCAGAGCTATTAAGTCCAATGATTCTATTACGATTCCACGATTTTACTTTTAGAAACTTTAATAATAATATAGGTAGTGACTAGGGTTATCAATCGATTTACTTATAAAATGAACCAAATACTGTTCACCGACCTCCCTGCACGGTTATCAGAGCTATTAAGTGCAATGATTATTTTGCGATGACTTAGAAGTATTTCCCACGATTTTACTTTTAGAAACTTTAATAATAATATAGATAGTGACTAGTAGTATCAATCGATTCACTTATAAAATAAACCAAACACAGTTATCAGAGCTACTAAGTCCAATGATTATGTTGCGATGACTTAGAAGTATTTTTCATGATTTGCCTTTTCAGAACTATATAATAATAATATGGGTAGTGACTAGTAGTATCCATCGATTTACTAATCAAATGAACCAAATACTCTTCACCGACTAATGATTCTGTTGCGATGACTTAAAAGTATTTGCCACGATTTTAATTTTCGAAACTTTAACAATAACTAGCTGTCCCGACGAACTTCGTTCCACCTTACACTACACTACCCTACTCTACCCTACACTACCCTACCCTACCCTACCTTACACTACGCTACACTATACTACACTACCCTAACCTAACCTAACCTTAAACCTTCTTCTTTCTTTCAATATCTCCTGACAATAATGAACTCAACAAAAAAATAATTAGCGAAATCGGTCAAGCCGTTCTTGAGTTTTAAATGGTGCAACTAACACGACTTTCTTTTATATATATAGATATAGTTATTGACTAGTAGTATCAATCGATTTACTTATAAAATGAACCAAACACTGTTCACCAACCTCCCAGCACGGTTATCAAAGCTATTAAGTCCAATGATTACGTCAACTGATAGTATCGCATTGATTGGAGGCCAGTAATCGAGTTTCATACGATATTGTCCGCATGGCCCCTGATGCAGAAGATATAAAGCAGCTGGGGATATTATGCCGTGTACAAAATAATAGGAAAGGCTAAACAGGTTAAAAAACTGGCCAAGTGCGAGTCACACCCGCGCACAAAGGGTTCCGTACCATCATTATAGATGGCGCTAGTGTCTTCGCGTTTAAAAAAAACGTTTTTTGTATGGACACTTTCACTTTTTCTATTTTTTTGTATTTGTTGTTATATCGGCATCAGAAATACATCATCTGTGAATATTTTAACTGTCTAGCTATCACTGTTCATGAAATACAGCCTGGTGACAGACGGACAGATAGACAGACAGGCTTCCATCGCAACCGCTTGGTACAATTTTGCATTATTATTTTTGGTTTTTGTTAATTTTCAAAAAATTACGACACCGATTAAAAAAAATATATATGGGACCAAACTGGTAGCATATCCTATAGAATAATAAAAAAATAATGAAAATCGGTTCACAATCTGCGAAGATATCGCATAACAAACATACAAACAAAAGCCTAACCACAACGGGAATGTCGACAGAAGTGAAAACTTTTTATAATTTTATAAGTTTTAACCCTCTATGTGTTCTATGTAACGGTAAGAGTGTCGCGAGTTCAGTTGTTTTTCCCATCTCAAATACATTTTTATAAGTTTTGACCTTCCGAGTGTTCCTGGTGCCCAACGTGCCTAAAGAAGTTTTTACTTAGAAACATACAATCCCCCTCCTATTTGGAAGTCAGTTGAAACCTAATATTTACCGACCTTGTACGTACGTGTAAATTACAGACTAGCTGTGACCGCGACTTCGTCCGCGCGGACTTTTTGAATTTTCCCATGGGAAACCTTAATTTTTTCGAGATAAAAAGTATCCTATCTGTTAATCCGGGCTAAATGGAACCACCATACAATTTTTTTAAAAATCGTCCTGGTAGTTTGATGCAGACAGACAGACAAAAATTACAAAAGTTGTTGTTTTGGCCTATATAGCGTCTGTAATATCCACCAAAGTTAATATTTTCCAAAAATATTTCATGTACAGACACGGCCCCGTTACAGTTTTATTATATATATAGATTACATACTACCTAGAGCTTCCATAATTTGAAACGCTGAACTCGTTAAAAAACTGACTACCTACCATTAAAGTCCGTTCTCTTAGATAGTGTCGCTCGCCCTTTGTAAACACCGACACAGCGCGTGTCACTGCGTGTCAAAGAACGCCGCCTTGATGTCAAAGAATGCTGACACATGTGTAATACTTGATTTGTATTTGTCATCTGTAAATTGTCTATTAAAGTAGATTAAATTATATTTTAATTTTAGGATACAAGTTTATTATATTTTATTAAATAAGTACCTATGTAAGAATATATTTTATAAAACATACATGTCAAAAATCAAACGAAAATCTATCATAATCCTTACTAATATTATAAATGTGAAAATGTGTTTGTTTGTTTGTTACCTTTTCACGCTTCAACGCCTTGACCAATCTTAATGAAATTTGCCATGCAAGTAGCCTGTGTCACAAGAAAGGACATGACATGGACAAAGGCTACTTTTTATCCCGTGAAAATAACATAGCCCGATGCGATTCCCGAGAGAACTGAAAAAATACTCTTTTTTGGTTAATTAACATCGTAACGGAACAATGGATGAGGGGGTGGGAAATGACACGATTATCTAAGCATATCCTGACATAGTTCCCGAGGATCGTCACAAAAACGATGTCCACGCGGGTGAAGCCGCGGGCAAAATCTAGTAATCTATAAATAACAATCAGTCAATAAATAACCCGCCCCTTACCATACCCGGCGCAGATGTGCCCATTACACCAGCTGCAGGACCCCGCTGAATGGCAATGGCCAACCTTTGCACCAGAAACGAACCGAAGCGGAAGTCGCCGCTTATATTATTAAGCCTTCTTCCTGATTCATTAATGAGCTGCTTCGCATCTGTCCCCCAACTGCCCATAGTCTCCAAGGCAAAAGGAATGAAACTGTAATGAGGCTCAACGCCGCGTACTTCAGCCTCTTCTTCTGCGCAGCGTCTTCCACCTTGTACGACTCAGGTGGCTGGCGGCGACCGTGCTGACGCAAGTTGCGTCCCATATAAGGCACTTGCAGTTTAATTTAATTTAATTCTTGCATTTTGTTTAAACGAATGACACTATCTGAGCGAATCGACTTTACCTCTACTTGCAACAACTTATTAGAATTTTGCATTATTATTTTTGGTTTTTGTTAATTTTCATAGAAAAAGAATACACCGATTTAAATAAAAATTATACAAGGCCAACCTGACATCATAACCTATCGAATAAAAAAAGTATCATGAAATTCGGTTGACAAACTGCGAATATCGATATATTCGAGTTACCTACACGATGTAACAAACATACAAAAACCGGCTAAGTGCGAGCCAGAGCCGCACACATAGGGTTCCGTACCATCATCATCATCATATCAGCTCATATAAGTCCCCACCGAGGGGCTTGAGCCTACCCTGAATTAGGGCGATCGGGCCTCAGTCGACTACGCGGGCCCAGTGCAGGTTGGTCGACTTCACACACAACCTTCGAGTTTCTTCGCAGGTGTGTGCAGGTTTCCTCACGATGTTTTTCCTTCATCGTTAAAGCAATCGGTGAGTATATGTACGTAAGTTTCGAAAAACTCATGGGTACATTGGCCATCCGGATTTGAACCCGGTACCTCTGGTTAGGTTACATACAGGCGAATTGCGAACCACCTCCTTTTTTTAGAAGTTTGATTAAAAGTACTATAAAAAAACTTATAGCACTAAAGTTCTTAGTACTAAAAAGCTGTAATTTTGCATCACGCCGACAAAGTATCTATATAAGTACTAGCTGTCCCGGCGAACTTCGTACCGCCTTACATTACATTACACTGCCCTGCCCTACCCTACACTACCCTACACTACACTACACTACCCTACCCTACATACACTACACTACACTACCCTACCCTACACTACTCTACACTACCCTACACTACACTACTCTACCCTACCCTACACTACCCTACCCTACACTACCCTACCCTACCCTATCCTATCTCTCAAGTTGGATCGAACTGCACATGGTGTGCGAATTTTATTATAATCTTTTAAGTGGTTTAGGAGTCCATTGAGGACAAACATTGTGGCACGACATTTATATATATTAAGATATTTTTAGGGTTCCTTCCCTACACGTATAAGTGGGTGCGACATTTTTCTCGACATGGTGTCGTTGGATAGGTCATCATCATCATTACAGCTCATATACGTCCCCACCGAGGGGCTCGAGTCTACCCTGAATCAGGGCGATTAGGCCTTAGTCGACCACGCGGGCCCAGTGCGGGTTGGTCGACTTCACACACAACCTACGTTGGATAGGTATTTTGAAAATATTGTGTGTTCTTCGATTCCGGGATCCATTTTTTTTTTTTTTTTTTTTATTTTTTATGAATTATTCAACTGTTAACCAGCAGCTAAACCAATATACAGGACATATAAATAATTTAATAGAAAAATAATCACAGTTAATGACGAAGCTAATGGACTAACCATTAGTTAATTCAATGTTCGTGAACATTTAAAGAGAGGTGGGTTTAGCCGATAATTACCAGCATCTGTAGTAAATTACTCACTCGGATATCAGTTTCATTCTCGCCTAATGGCCGTAGTAAACCTTCCCCAAGGGCTAATGAAGCCTCTATTATTATCCTTATGCTCTGATAATTATCCTTATTACACGTTTTGGGGAAAATCCTTGACTCAAACGGGAAATAATCTAACTGGTATACAGCTTAATAAATTCCAACAAAATATAAATATGAATGGGAGCCAAGTTCCAAGCAAAAAAAATTTCGGAAATCTAAACGAGTAGGTACCAAGTTCTGTAATGGTCTCTGAAATGTATATTTTAATTTTTTTTGTTATTTTTTTTATGCACAATTGATAAGCCCAAAGCAATGGGGAACTGACTTATCTTCAGGCCGGAACACATCAATGCTGTTAACACTGATGTTTGGCAGCAAGACTTAGATAAGATGATGGTATCTAGTCAGGCGGGCTATGAAAAAGCCCTACCACCAACCAAACCGAGTCTTACAAAGTTGACCCCGCCGGGCATTGAACCCGCGACCTCTTAGTGTAAAGCGAATGGAATAACCATTAGGCCACGAAGGCGGTTTTCTTTCAATAATATACAATGTTAAAGGGTTTTCAGTTGATTAACGAAAATTTGTTATATTCTCTGTTAATAGTGGTGTAGGTTTTCACTATCCAACTTTATATTCTGTACTAGATTTTGCCAGCGGCTTCACTCGCTTGAACATAGTTTCTATGACTGTCTTCGAGGTTGCGCAGTGCACGAGCCGCAAGCGGCTATCGAGCGTGGAAAAAAAGTAGCCATTATGTTAATCCAGGTCCTAAGCTGTCGACCTACCAAGTTTCAGCCAGATATGTTCAGTAGTTAGTTAGTTTTCGCGTGAAAAGTGTAGTGTTAGTGAAAAGTAGTTTTTATGTCTGTCGTGCTGTCGAGCGTGGGAACTGAGTCAAGTCTAGATCCCTTGGGACCTATGTCGGGCTATGCTAATTAGTAGTCAATTAGATAATCAGTATTAATTAGCACGTCAATCCTTCGCTTCATTGCGAAGTGACATAAATTAACAAAGAAGATAGAGTTAATAGCTACCCCAAGGGAACCACTTAAGAAATCGGGATAAAGAGTAGCCTATATGTTAATCCAGGACCTAACCTATATGTGTGCCAAGTTTCATCCCGATCCGTAAAGTGGTTGAAGCGTCAAAGAGTAACAAACATCTATCCATACATACATACAAACTTTCACATTTATAATATTAGTAAGATTTTTTTTTTATTTTTTTTTATGCATTATTGGTAAACCCTTGACAACATCTCACCTGGTGGTAAGTGAGGATGTTGCCGAAGATAGAAGCGGGCTTACCAAGATTCCCCAACGCAATGGGGAACTGGCTATCTTATCTTCATGCCGGAACACACCAATGATATCAACATTGATATTTGGCGGCAAGACTTAGATAAGATGGTGGTAGCTAGCCAGGCGGGCTTAGAAAATGCCCTACCACCAACCTAACCTATATGTGTGCCAAGTTTCATCCCGATCCGTAAAGTGGTTGAAGCGTCAAAGAGTAACAAACATCCATCCATACATACATACAAACTTTCACATTTATAATATTAGTAGGATACGCTTGGCTTGCTTGGTGGCTTGACTATTTAAACCCACAACCGGTGTCGCCCTTTTCTTTTCGAAATTGGTGGACACACTGCCGTGTGTCTAGATATAGATAGAAGCTTATTAGCTAAATACTAGATTTTATAAAGGGTATATTTGCCCTTACAGACTCACGTTATACTTGTGACCGGGTACTGTCCGTGTGAACTGCCCTAATCTTGTTACAGGCATTAAATGATTTTTATGTATAAGTTTTCGTGTCATATTGTTTTCATGTTCTAATGACATATTGAATTTTGACCTTATTAACTAATAATTGTTTATTTCTTGATTTTTCACAAATGACTTTGTTATAATTATTTTATGACTATCAGAAAGAGTGTAATTTGCACCTATTTTGAATAAATAATATATTGAATTGAATAGAGATATAATAATAGAGATATATAAATATATTGAATTGACTCCCTACTGCTGGAGAACGGGTTTATCTTTACTAAATATTAAAAATATGAAAAATGTGTTTTTTTGTTGCTTTTTCACGCTTTAATACCTTAATCAATCTTGAAAAAAATTGGCATGCAGGTATCTTTTATCATAGGAAAGGACATAGGCTACATTTTATCTCGTGAAAATAGCATAGTCCTATGGGAATTGAAAATTCCTATGTCTTTTTCTATGATACAGGCAACCTTTATGCCAAATTTTTCCAAGATTTATTAAGGTATTTAAGCGTGACAAAGCAACAAAAAATCACATTTTCATATTTTTAATATTAAGTAACGATAGATCCGTTGTCCAGCATTAAGGTGTCTGTAAGGGCAAATAAACCGTTTATAAAATCTAGTATTTAGCTAATAAGCTTCTATATATAGAGACACGGCAGTGTGTCCACCAATTTCAAAAAGAAAAATACTCTTTTTGGTTGATTTCTTTAACATCGCAACGGAGCAACGGATTTTTGTGTTTTTTTGCACAGAGATATTAGAGGAGATGGGAAATAATATAGAGTACTAATAAGCATGTTCGAAATAGTTCCCGAGGGATCTATGGAAAACTCATTTCCTGGATCGCGCTCGCTGGCGTCGCTCAGCTCGGGTCGGTTCGAGCTTCGGGTCAATTATTGACCCGCATGATCGACGCAAGTCGCACTGCACTAAGCTAGGTCCGCTTAAACCTAGGTGTAGCCATACTTCAGGCATAGCCTGTAACTCTATACTCGTACGTCCACTGATATCCTGCTGAGAAATAAACCACATTTCTCAAAAAAAAAAACAATAACAGTCTATGTCGATGACTACAGTTGACCCCATTCAAAATCCTGAGCTGCAGCCGCGCTTGTGTGCAATTGTATGCAAAACATTTTTCTGTCACTTTCGTTGAAGTTATTTTATACAGGTCTAACAAAATTGGTGTAGATCCCGTTAACTTTGGTTTCCACTCATCATACTAAACAACTATTGGTCTAAGACTGCCAAAAAAGGCAATTTTTTTTCCTCTTCACACAAATCGATCATATGATTGATTAGTAATGTGCATTTGAGTATGGAAGGCCACATTTTTTTTGGATCCGGTCACTTAGGGCCACTTTCCTCGCACGGCCACATACCTGGCATGCCCACATCCCTGAACGTCCATGTCGCTCGAACGACCATAACACTAGAAAGGCCACGTGCTTTCAGTTCGACTTCGTCATTTTCTTAAACTTGTCTTTTTTCTAAATTGTCACTTTCCTAACTCGTCACCTTTTAAAGTGACCGGATCCTTTTTAAATGGGGGGGGGAGCTCTTTGACTGTATAATCAATCAAACCTGACCGAACCTAATATCTCTCGCTTCGCTCGCTCATTTACAGTTTTTTTACTAAGTTTTATCTTAAAAAAAAATGTACAATAAAAGAAGTGGTCGTTCAAGGAAATGTATGAAAAAGAAGTGGACGAACAAGGAAATGTACAAAAAAGAAGTGGTCGTTCAAGGATGTGGGCAAACTAGGAATTTGGATAGTGGCCATTAGAGGAAGTGGCCGTAAGTGACCTAATCGTTTTTTTTTTTTGAGAATTGACTATGGGTTTCTTGGGGAAAGTTGTTGTGTATGATGAGTATAACCCCCAGTCCAACACCAATTTTGTACACCCTGTATAATCTTAATGTTCATGTAATAGGCAACATGCAATATTTTTATTTTTGCTTTCATTTTAAAGAACTCCATGCAGAATAAACCAGGAGTATATAAAAAAAATAAAAAAACTTGTTTTTTAAATTTTAAATGCGGTTTTAAAGTAACCGTTTAAATTTGCGCGCGCAAACGGACGTATAGTTCCGATGACGTCACTCCTGTCTGTTGCTCAGACCAAAGAGAATATAATATATTACAATTACAATTAAATTACAATGTATTATATTCTCTTTGGTCTGAGTGACAGACAGGAGTGACGTCATTGGAACTATACGTCCGTTTGCGCGCGCAAATTTAAACGGTTACTTTAAAACCGCATTTAGAATTAAAAAAGAAAATTAAAACAAGTTTTTTTATTTTTTTTATATACTCCTGGTTTATTCTGCATGGAGTTCTTTAAAATGAAAGCAAAAATAAAAATATTGCATGTTGCCTATTATAAGAGCGTCGGTGGCGTAACGTTATGCATTATGCGTTAGTTGTATAGTATAGTTATTAATACCCTTCTTCAACGAAACTAAGCGTTGAATTTTAGTATGTATGTGTGTATTTCATGTGGGTTTTGTGTACAAGTGTGCCTATGTATGAACATATGTGTCCATATGTGTACATGTGTTATATAGTATAGTTATTAATTTTGTGCGCAACTTATCTTGCGCATCCCCTAGCATATTAATAATCGTTCGTAACGAGTAGACTCCAGTCGTGCTTCGGAGCTTACACACACACACACTTTCTTGTTTTGATTTTTTATACAACACCAGCCCGTAAGCTAACCGTACAATCCAAATTTAAAAAATCGCAATTTCGGCAAAGTTATAGAAAAAAAAATTGATCAGTTTGATGAGTAAAGGCCCACCTTAAAGTATCATCAGGTAATATAATAAAGGTCGATCAGCTGATCGATTTGTATGAAAAATTAATAAAAAAATTACGTTTTCAGCGAAGTTGTAGAACTAAAGTTGTTCAGTGTGATGAGTAGAACCCCCAATTAATGGGACCTACACCAATTTTGTTACAACCTGTATGTGTAGAATAACGTGCTATCGCGTCGAACTAAACATTATATTAAATATGTATGCATTTAGCCGACACGCATGACAGACTTAATGTCAACGATATGAGAATTATTTTCACGTGAAATAGAAATTTTGTATGTTATTAGCTGTGTCCCGCGGCTTCGACCCCTCAGATCCCGGTGAAATTTTTTTTTATACCTATTCTCAGACCTACCGAATATACACAGAAAATTTCATGGAAATCCGTACAGCCGTTTCGGAGGAGTATGGCAACTAACACAGGTTTTTATATATATAAAAGTAAAGGGATTACCTGGCTAACGCCGACATCTGTTAAAATAATATTATTTGCTGAGTATATATTTTGAAGAAAATACTCTTTTTTGTACCCACAAATTAAAAAATAAACACAATGTTAAACTTAAAAACTATAACATAAAAATTTAAAGAAAAACACAACATAAAACAAAATCTTATAGCGGTACAATTTGGGCGGTCTTATCGCTCAAAGCGATTTCTTCCAGAAAAGTTAAAATTTAAACAGCCAAAAGTACCCACTTTTAGTACTTATGCCATCTGTAACTACATTCAACTATACTCGTATTTCACAGAGTTAATAGTTTCCAACAAGTTTCAATATAAACTTAAGTACCTATTTTAAAATTGATCGTTTGAAATTTTTGTCAGGTATGTATTTATTCAGTGAGCAATTATTTTTGAACTGGTGGCGGCGCTAGTTCACTGGGGGTGTTGAATTATTTAGTCAACCTTGAACTGTAAACAATTTAGGGTAACGAGTTGAAAGAACGGACACATTTCAGTAGGTAAATGAAAAGACGAAACTGAATTCATTAACCAAATTTGAAGGAAAAGTCCAATTTTTGCGTGAATTAATCATTGGGTCTTTGGCTAAAGGTTTTGAACTGTAAACCATTTAGGGTAATGATTGAAAAACTATCAAATTTCAAAAGGTAATTGAAAAGACAAAACTGAATTCATTAACTAAATTTGTACGAAAAGTCCAATTTTTGCGTGAATTGATCATTGGGTCTTTGGCGAAAGATATTGAACTGTAAACCATTTAGGGTAATGATTGGAAAACTATCAAATTTCAAAAGGTAAATGAAAAGACAAAACTGAATTCATTAACTAAATTTGTACGAAAAGTCCAATTTTTGCGTGAATTGATCATTGGGTCTTTGGCAAAAGATATTGAACTGTAAACTATTTAGGGTAATGATTGAAAAACTATCAAATTTCAAAAGGTAAATGAAAAGACAAAACTGAATTCATTAACTAAATTTGTACGAAAAGTCAAATTTTTGCGTGAATTGATCATTGGGTCTTTGGCTAAAGGTTTTGAACTGTAAACCATTTAGGGTAATGATTGAAAAACTATCAAACTTCAACAGTTAAATGAAAAGACAAAACTGAACAACATTCTTAAAGAGACCTACTCGTATGGTTAAGTCGCAACAAATCGATCAGCTCGTTAACCAAATTTGTGCGAAAAGTCAATTTCTTTCGGGAATTTGCCATTATCATTTATTTACCATTGGTTTTTGTGTACATTGTGTAACTGGGGGTTCTAATCATCATACTGAAAAACTTTTCCCATGGAACACATAGTATATTCTAAAAAAAATACAAATCTAAATACAGAATGCCCAAAATTGGTCGATCAGCTAATCGATTTATATAAAGACTAGCTGTTTCCCGCGGCTTCACCCGCGGTGGACCACGTTTCTATGACTTTTCGAGGGCACGCAGTGCGCGAGCCGCAAGCGGCTCGCGAGCGTGGTAATAAGTAGCCTATGTCTTAATCCAGGTCCTAATCTGTCTACCTACCAAATTTCAGCCAAATCCGTTCAGTAGTTTTTGCGGGAAAGCGTAACAGACAGACAGAGTTACTTTCGCATTTATAATATTAGTAGGGATTAGTAGGGATAGGGATAGTAGGGATAAGTAGGGATTTTGTGATTTCAGCAAAGACATGGAAAATAAGTTGTTCAGTTTTCACTTTAACCGTGTATGAGCACATCCTTTTTAAAGAATTGACTTACTTTTGGTTGTTTAGTACGATGGAGCATGATATCCATGTAGTTAACAAGTTCTAGACCCTGTATTTTAAATGGACCCAAAAGTCACCTCAATAAATAATTCTTTGCAATGTTGTTGACTGCCTACACTGTATGAAATATTCAAGATTTCTAGCCAAGGCGCGTAGGTATAGTTCGTTCGCTGAATTAGGTGCTCCTTTGATAACTACCGCGACCCGGCAGCGGCGGTCAATATTAATCAGAGGCGCAGCTAATTCAGCCAACGAACTATAGTTGTGTCACAGTATTATGAATGAAGTAGTATCAATGAATGTGTGTTAGATAGAACATTTATGTATGCCAAACCCTCTGAGGGTTAAGTAACAGTATTACGATATGGCTTACCGTAGCGTAACGCCTTTGATGTCGCACGATGCCACCACGGCGTAGGTACTAGCAGTACTAGCCTGGTAGCCAGCCTGGCAAACTCGTGGAGTTTTCGAGGCTGTGCCCCGCCGCCCGCTACCCCGCCAGTACCCTTCCGTTGCTATTCGTTGCGTTACTGGAAGCCGCTATATTGTAATACTGTGGTATTACGATATGGCTTACAGTAGCGCAATTCCTTTGATGTTGCACGATGCGCCACCGGCGTAGGTACTAGCCTATAGTCAGCCTGGCAAACTCACAAGTACCCTTCCGTTGCTCTGAGTAACTATATTCGTTGCGCTACTTTAAGCCGCTATATTGTAATACTGTGGTTGTGTGGACTCTACCAGCGATTACTGCTGAGAATTACACTAATGTATCACTCAGAATAATATTCTGAATATAAATATATTATATTATTTTCCCTGAAATTAAATAATGAGCAAATGGAAGCGCAAAGCTAAATTGTGAAGCATAATAACCTTAAATATTTATATTTATGGAAAGGTCGAAGCACAATGTGACCTTCGTGGTTAGGTCGATCACGCAGGCTAACTGACCTAAAGCACGGTCATTACCTGGATGGGTTTGAGTGTTAGTGCCATTTTTTTCGACCGTTTCCGTACTTCGCAGGCACGTTAAGGCTTATACCGCCGCCAACAACCAACTTTTTGCTTCAATTAAAGATTTATTATTGAAAATTTTTTTTTTGAAATTTACAGGATATGAGGATTGATTTTGATTTCCTCGAGTTATTTTTTTAAAGTACAGAACTAAAGAAAAAAATATCCTAATGCACACTTTTTTCTAGTTGTAACCATTAAAAACTTCTGCAATTTTAAAGGAAATATTATGATAATTTATTGAATAACAAAACAATATAAAATGATTTTGTTTTCCCACTAATTGGAAATCCTTCTTTTTTTATTTAAAAAGAATTAAAAAACAAAATTTTCACACGATTCGTTCGCAGATATTGACGTAACAGCCGTTGCAGTACGAGCTGACAAGAACTTTATTTCCGAGCCATTTCCTTCGATGTTTGAAACATGTATCGAGTTGCTAATTTGAGGGATGTAGGAGCCTTCAGTCGTTGGTTCTGGTTACTTATGGTGGTAGTCGTTGAGCCGTATCAGATGCCTTTCTCTGAGCCTTGAATAACTTATGACAGTGGAGTTCGCCACCAGCCCTTTAACCCAGGTCTTGGCCCCCATGTGTGGAGTATGGCTGACTTAATCTTCCTGAGTGTGGGAAGAGAGCTGTGGGAACGTATATCCTACTACTATTATAAATGTGAAAGTTTGTATGTATGTATGGATCTTTGTTACTCTTTAATGCAAAAACTACTGAACATATTATCTAAATGAAATTTGGTAGGTAGTCAGATTAGAACCTGTATTAACATAAAGGCTACTTTTTCCACGCTCGCAAGTCGCTTGCGGCTCGCGCACTGCGCACCCTCGAAGACAACCATAGAAATATTTTGAGTCGGTCGCAAGCTTTCTGAACGTGAAAACAACACAGCTGATCCTTTGAACATTCTTTTTGAACCTGGCTAAAACCAAAATACGATTTATTGGTTTTTGCTCGATACTTTTTATTTTGTAAAACTTTAGTTTTGAGAGATTATTGGATTTTCCTCCTACAATATATAATTCGAAGGCTCCGGCATCCGGCTCGAAGGACCAAAATGATGTTTGGGCTGTTACTACCCAGAACACCTTTATTGCTGGTGAAATGATACAACTGTATTTTTCTTTTTTATTTTCTTGATAGTGAGTAGGTACGCGGGCGCGGTACGGTGACCGAACGTATATTAAATGATAAATGATAATGATTTATTTGCTTTAAATGTGGTAGGTAATTATAAATTATTGGAAGAAATTCTGAGTATCACACATTTAACCAAAGGTATTGGCATGCAAATTTAATGTTAGTTTAATCTATAGGTATTAAACAAGAATAAAAAAGAATATAACAGAATGAAGACAAGTCAAATAATGTAGGTACTTACTCTATTAACAATACGCTTCTATATAAATTGTAAAATTTAAAACAATGTTAAGTTTTCAAATTATATCAAAATATAAATTATACTTAAAAGTCAAAAATACGTAATTAACACATTGACTTTTATATTTCACTTATATTCCATGTATTCTTTGATGGAGTAAAACAATTTCTCTAATAGCCATAATTTTAAATATCTGATAAATTTTGAGTATGGCATGTCTTTTAAATCTTTTGGTAGTTTGTTATAAACTGTGATGGCCATTGAGTAACAATTTTTTAAATAGCGTGATGTTTTTGGAGCATATTCATATACAAGTCTTTCTTGGTTTCTGGTGTTTCTTGGAAACATATCCTTAGCTGTCATAAAGAGGTCAGGATGATCTCTTACAAATTTAGATATTTCAAAGATGTAAAGACATGGAAGGGGGAGGATTTTTAGTATCTTAAATAATGGCTTACATGAGTCTAGCGGAGCAGCTCCGTATAGTGCTCGGACACATTTTTTCTGTGCAATAAAAGCTTTGTACATTTCTACGCTATTTCCCCAAACAACAAGACCATACCTAAGGATGGACTCTACATAAGCATGATAAGCAACCTTTGCAGTATCTCTGGAAGAGGTTTTCACTAATTTAAATAAAGCATAAGCAAATCTGTTTATTTTTGAACAAACTTTATTGATTTGATCTTTCCAGTCCAGTAAATTGTTAATAGTTATGCCTAAAAATGTCACACTATTAGCTTTTTTAAGAGGCTGTCCATTGAAATGAATATTTAGTGTATTGTAATGATTAAAATTCATAAAATGAGATTTGTCAATATTAAGATGCAAGTTATTATTGTTAAGCCATGTCATAATTGTATTAATTAGTTTATTTATGTCTCTTTCGTGTGCGTCAATTGTCAAATTCATGTTCGTCGTCACAACTGCGGATAAATCGTCAGCATAAAGGATGGTTCTAAAACTAGATTGTTCAACTAAGTCATTTACATATAGTAGAAAAAGCAGAGGACCCAGCACACTGCCCTGTGGTACTCCAGAATTTTTTAATTTATAGTTAGAACGATAGATTTGGGACACATTTTTTGAATCTACTCTTGTTATTTCCACACACTGTGTTCTATTGTACAGGTATGTTCTCATCCAGTCTAATGTGTAATTAATAATACACGTATTAATATTACACTTAATAAATGAAGTTAGCGTAAACCGCTGACGGCGCGATGTGCGGTCGCAGACCGTACATAGGCGCATGAAATAATTACCAACAGAAACAGAGTGAAGTTATTGATAAAACGGCTAAGACAAAATATTCCTAGAACGTTTACTAAGCTCGCATTAAAGGAAAATGTGCATTTACGCCCGAAGTAAAGGAGGTAGGTTACGTTAAGACACTAACGCGAAATTCAACAGTAAAGCTGATTCCATTAGATTAAATATCCTGATATTTGCCAGTGCCGCGCTGAGAACCTGCGTTTATGAAAACACGTGAACAACAATAAAATTCAACTCATCAAATGCCTGGACTTTTACCCTAACGGACACAATATCTTCTGTTGTACACAATAATTTTGGGTGGCTGGTATTTATAGTGATGTGAAATTAATCTGTTTGGAATTTAGAATTTGACAAAATAGAAAACAACGAATTTTTCCTTATCTTTAGAGTTCATAATATCTTGAAAACTACCTACTGCACCGATTTTGATAACTTGCACTGTTCCTAAAGGGTCCTCAGGAGGCTCAAGTTTCCATACAAACGTAGTTCCGCTTTAATACAAAAACTATATGCCGGATTGAATCCAAACTTTGCAAATATATTTAGTAAGAAATCGATGTTTGTAATTAGTTTTCGATGTTTTAATATTAAACGGAAAAAATTAAGAGCAGTTTCAAACTTTCAGTAAAAAAAAGTATGTCAAAATTTACGACGATGAAAACTAATTACAAAGATCGATATGTGTCGACTCAATATATTCTAAAAGTTTGTATTTAAACCGGCATGTAGTTTTTGTATTAAAGCGGAACTACTTTTGTATGGAAACTCGAGCCTGCTAGGGTCCTAAAAGTTTAAAAAGTCAGCTCCGACGCGCGACAGGAGTTTACTCATGTAACTTTTTTTTTCTTCCTCAGGCCTCCGGCCTTTGGTCCAATACGGAAAGCTCCGGTAACTAATTAGTAATCTGTGGCTCCGGGCTCCACCCTACGCGGAGCTCGGCCTAAGGCCTCGCATTGGGTGGCATGACCATGGAGCCTTAGCCTTGTCAAATAAAAATATGACTTACTTAAAACGTAAAGTTAATACATTTTGATTTCTATATTGGTGCTGTCGAGAGAATGCTGATTTGATATATGCTAGTTTGACGAAAATAAATACTAAGTACCTATCATGTAGATGTAACATATAACGAAATAAAATAGCCATTGCTAAAATTGTGTTGCCAAACCCAAAGCTAAAGTGTAAGTCGTGGACCGTGTAATGGGTGATGGGGGTGGAAAATAATAAAAATTGTGTGGCTTAAAACTAATTATTCGTCAAAATTAACCCAATTTGTTGTATTGCGGTTGAATATAATCCCTTGCAATCGAATTGAAAAGCAGAGTATAAACTCCAGCATGAAACCAATTTTAGGCTCTTGTTGTACAATCTACTTTTGTTTTCACTTAAACGTATCTTTTTTACGCCTGAATCTTTTATGTTTGGTTGATTTGACCAAAAATAATAATTGTTTGTATGGTAATGAATTCATAATATTTTTAACAAATTTATACGTTACAAATACGCTATCAGTAGTTACATGTGGTAACATCACTAATATTAAGAAGAAATGACCATAGAACGTAACCGTTTCAGTAACGTTTCATACAATTACAAAATACACATTAAACATAAACATCATCATTACAGCTCATATACGTCCCCACCGAGGGGCTCGAGCCTACCCTGAATCAGGGCGATTAGGCCTTAGTCGACCACGCGGGCCCAGTGCGGGTTGGTCGACTTCACACACAACCTTCGAGTTTCTTCGCAGGCGTGTGCAGGTTTCCTCACGATGTTTTCCTTCACCGTTAAAGCAATCGGTAAGTATGTACGTAAGTTTTTGAAAAACTCATTGGTACATTGGCCGTTCAGATTTGAACCCGGTACCTCTGGTTAGATGGACCGAGTCGTTACCGGTTGAGCCACCGACGCTTTTAAACATAAACATAAAACTAAATATATGTTCTGTTACTATGATTCAGCAAAAAAAAATATTTTTTTTAAGCTTAGAAACTAATGAAAGATTTATTACATGGTAATTTCCTGCAATAGCAGGCTCGAAGTGTCAAATCAGCATTCTCTCGACGCCCGTACTATAGTTTCTCAGAAATACGTGGACACACATGTACAAATACGTACATACCTACACGAATATTGCGCAATTCAAACAATATTACACTAGCTGTCCCGGCGAACTTTGTACCGCCTCACACTACACTGCACTACCACTATCACTACACTGTCACTACACTACTTTTTGTATATATTGCAGGAATTTTTAGGTAATTTTTTACACCTTGTGTCGCGGAGCGATGTATATATCAGTATCCACGCCGCGATTGTCATGTACGCACTTATGATTAAACTCACATGTGACTCGCTGTACTGCACAACAATTCATGTCCTTCACCATCGCAGAGTACACCCGACCACCCGTGCTGCCAGGTGTTCGTCCAACTCCTGTAATTAAACTGGTATGAGTATGATAGCGGATCCCATAATCTGACGTGATGAGTGGGGTTCTACCTTGGGATGGACATGCCGTCCATGGCTAAATTATGGGACGAGGATGCACATGAAATAAGCAATCGGTGTTACATATGGTGCCTTTCTATGAGAGTGTATTTGATGTCAAGTGTGCATACAAATGAATATCACATAATACATGAACACAATAGCATGAGTAAAGCAATGGTTAGTCACACATCAAACGACAACAGCGCTGAAAGAAATGAATCATTAATAGGTCGATGGTAAGGAAGGTAAGAGAAGGGGATCACATTGCCACGTCCCACGTTGGAGGAGCCACTCTCCTCGTCCCCTCGTCCCACCCGCGTCCCGGCTGGCGAGTCATTGGGGACTGTTGCCTTGTCCCACGTTGGAGGAGCCATTCTCCTCGTCCCCTCGTCTTTCCCATGCCTGGGCCGCGAGTCGTCAGGGACCGTTGCCATGTCCCACGTTGGAGGAGCCACTCTCCTCGTCCCCTCGTCCCACCCGCGTCCGGGCTGGCGAGTCGTTGGGGACTGTTGGGGGAGTAGGTAGCGTTCCCCATGTCCCACGTTGGAGGAGAAACACATCCCCATGTCCCTCGTCGGGGGAGAGGTTTAATTTCCCCATTGCCAGGCGACATCTGGCTATCCGTCCCCTCGTCCCACCCGCGTCCGGGCTGGCGAGTCGTTGGGGGCTGTTGGGGGAGTAGGTAGCGTTCCCCATGTCCCACGTTGGAGGAGAAACACATCCCCATGTCCCTCGTCGGGGGAGAGGTTTAATTTCCCCATTGCCAGGCGACATCTGGCTATCCACGTTCACCGAAGTATCAGCAGGTACCACGCTAGTCTCACATGTCGATTGATCCACATCTCCGCGTGGGGTACCGCAAGGTTCAGTGCTTGGGCCTCTGCTTTTTATTATATACACTGCCGATGTTATTAACCACATTAACCATTCGCATTACCATCTCTATGCAGATGATATTCAAATTTATTTGTCTGTCGATGCAAAAGATCCTGCAACAGCTATACATAATTTAAATGCTGACCTTGATCGCATTCACCAGTGGTCTCTCAGAAATTGTCTTCTTCTTAATCCCCTAAAATCCAAGTTTATGATTATGGGCACCAAAAACCAGATACAGCGAATAGAGAACTTTAATCCCAATATTAACATTCAGGGCGTCCAAGTAGAAAGAGTTAGTGAAGCTCGTAATCTTGGAATACTGATGGATGAGCGGCTGCTTTTCGAAAATCATGTGTTGGAAATTGTAAGGAATTGTTTCTACAGGTTGAAGGTTATAGAATAAGACCATTTCTAGAAACTAAGATACGTATTAATCTCTGTGAATCACTCATCTTATCTAAACTAAATTATTGTATCACGGTGTATGGTTCTTGCATCTATAAGAAAACTCAGCGTTTAATACAGCGGGTTCAAAACGCCTGTGCACGTTTTTCTTTTCACATTCCCCC
This sequence comes from Coleophora flavipennella, assembly GCA_947284805.1. Classification (NCBI taxonomy): domain Eukaryota; kingdom Metazoa; phylum Arthropoda; class Insecta; order Lepidoptera; family Coleophoridae; genus Coleophora; species Coleophora flavipennella. The sequence continues at coordinate 7,469,210 of OX369253.1, forward strand.
TAGAACTCATGTTACTCCCTTTTTAAATAAATCAGGTCTATTGAAGATGGAAAGCCGCTATAAATTGCATTTTGCTACTTTGCTATTTGGTATAATCAAACATAAAATGCCTGAATACCTGCACAATAAACTCACTTGGTCTGCTGCTGGCCATCGCTACAACACTAAGGCCTCTGCCTATCTCCTATGTGTTCCACGGCATAGGTCCTCTGCATTTCGTGGAAGCTTTAGGTATCTAGCCACGAAATGCTGGAACAACTTACCTCCTCCTGTCCGCGATGTACAAAGTTTGTTCTCTTTTAAGGGAAAGTATCGCGAGTATCTCCTTGATTTGCAAAGATCAGAGTAACTACTTACTACATAATAATTCTTTTTTTTTTTTAATATACCTAACCTTATAAATTGTACTCTAGTATGATATATTGATATTCTTTATACCCATTAATACTAGTTTTTATCAGCGGCTTCGCTCGCATGGGTATCGTTTTTGTGACTATCTCTGAGGGTGAGTGGTGCGCGAGCCGCAAGCGGTTCGTGAGCGCAGTGTCAATCGGGAAAGTGTAGCTTTCTACTGGTGAAAATATTTTCAAATCGGTTCAGTAGTTCCAGAGATTACTTACTACAAACAAACTTACAAACTTTGCCTCTTTGTAATATTATTGTAGATTAAGTACCTACCTTTATTTATATATTTATATCTTTATTTATAACATATTTACTAACATACTAGGCATACATACAATCGCACACAGTTTAGTTACCTATTTAGTTTTACAACGATGTAATTTGTTCGTTCTTGTACCTCTACTTTTAAAAAATATCATTTTTATTGTTTCTATTTTAATTCATTAAATTTATTTTTAACATGTTGTGAAGAGCGTGCGTTCGTTCGCCGAACCGGTTTCTGGCAGAATAACAGCGCTGCAGAGTATACTGCAGCATATGCTGAGTCAGTACCGTTTTGGTGCACAGTACAGCTATTTTTTATAGTTTATTTCTATCGTTTGTAAATTGTACCTGGAAATTGTTGTACTGTGCTCTAAATAAAAGTTTTTCTATTCTATTCTATCTAGGGAGTCGGCACTCTGGAAGGATCTGCGGCTTCCGTAACTTACAGATCATACTCGAGTATACTGTCTTCCGTATATCCATAAACAGTCTCAGGTTCATCCAAGGTGATTGGGCTCCTGTCCGTTCCGTGTACTCAAAAGGATCTGCAGCGCGCTCGCCACGTCAGCGCCACGTCGTTCAATTGTCGTCTCTCCACCTAGCTGTGTTAGGAAAACAATGTGTCAAAGGACACGATGATTATAGGTTATGTGCGAGCTGTGGTAGCGTGTATGATGTGTCGTGGAAATATGGTGCAAGGTCGATGGGGTTTGGTGATTGTGGAGCCTTCAGGCTGATACCGGCACCAGGCATTGTGTAAACATCAAGATTACATCGGATATAGTTACATGAGCAAGTTAGAAGCAAAGAGAGATTTCGACAAGATATGAAATCAACTATGATACTAAACTTGGGTCCTTTGGCGCAGTAGTAGCGGCAGCTGGCTCGGGTCTCCTTCCTTCCTCGTGGTTGGCTCGAAGAGATGTTGATCGAAGCACACGCGAAATCGAAATGAAATGAATTATGAGCCCGGCGCTTCTATATAAAACGAGTGAAATGACTAAGAGGATAAAAACTCTTTGCTGTTTACCGATTTGTCATAGACTAATCAATTTAAGTTAGGTCATCTTTATGAAGTTCATTCGCGACAAGATGTTAAATCCATCATGTTCGCGATACCTTGGGTAATTTTTTTTAAGTTTTAGAAAGGATCCCTAATGTTTTGAAAATATAATTAATTTAGCCTTTAGCAACCGCGGATAGTGTAGCTTCCCAACGGTGAAAGAATTTTTCAAATCGGTCCAGTAGTTTCGGAGTCTATTCAAACAAACAAACATTCAAATCTTTCCTCTTTATAATATAACGATACATACGGGTTCATTTGAATACCTCCTTTTTTGAAGTTTGATAAAATTCGTACCTAGTATATGTCTTTTTTTCCTGCAGATCTCGATGTTCATAGAGCTTAAGACAGTTAAGTTTCATGATTTGACTTGATGACCAACCTCTTTTCTTCAAAACACCATGATGGTTGCGACCACAGACTATTACAACATATCTATGATATGGCAGGCCTATGGCAAAGTATATATATTAGTACTAACATACAGTATGGACACTCCCTGCCGCTCTCTAGATTGCGACCCCGTCTCGTCACCACCATTGATACAGATTAGTTACAGTTTGGTTGTCGAAAATGTATAGGATTTCGCCGCCATTTTGTTTTTTCCTTCATTCCTTTTTTGAAATGTCATTTCTGGCCCGTTTTATGAAGTGTCCAGGATGTGCCTATGGTGACACTAATCACATCGTACATTTTAACCAAAGTGAATGTAAGGTAAGCTTTCAGTTGTAGAAGGAGATTATATTATATCATTTATCCCGTCTATGCTTTCTTCTTGTAATAGTCTGTGGTCGCAAACACCGCGCTTATTTGAAGAAAAGAGGTTGGTCATCAGCGACGACGCCAGAAGACTAAAAGTAGTGCCTTATATTCTCTTTGCAGACGACGGCGACCAGTAAGTGGTGTAGACGCTACGTCTGTTAGGCATAATTCCGTAAGTTAACTCTTTCAAAATCAAACTTAAAGAGCATCTTCTTTCCCTACAAAACGTGTAAGTTTATTTGTATATATTTATTTTAGTAAGAATAGTAAGTATTCTATTTTAGGTATGTATTATGTATAATATTAATTTATTTACTATCGGCATGTATTATTTATGCGAGTAGATTAGGTTAGTTTACATTATATTATATTAGTATTTTATTTAGTATAATTTAAGTACACATAGGTTTGCCCCCGTCCTTTGAATTCTCATAACACCCGGTAAGGTTCGCTGGACGAGATCTCTTATAGAGATAAGTCCACCTTTGTATATGTCCTTTCTTAGTGTTTTTCATGTAAATATTTGTGTGCAATAAAGAATATAATATAAATGTGGTCATACTAGATGGACTCCGCGCCGACCTAAAGTGAAAGAAGCCTATGCTACATTGTGTACGATGCCGATGGTAGCAGTTACAAGTAGTAGTTACTCCTCAAATCCTTCTTTTCTCCCCAAAAAATGGTATATTTCTTCCCTTCACTTTCTTTAAGCTGTGTCAAATAAAAATATATTTCGAACTTTCTTTTGTAAAAGGGCACGAATTCAGTTAGGTACTCCCTGCATATTTCTCAGCACGACTCCCTTTGAAGCCCCCGACACCTTATGTAATCAAATCGTGCGTAAAATCAATATGGCGCAATAAAAGTGTGCCATCTTTACGGTGATCGTGAAAAAAATATATAGGTAGGTTGTAGAAAATAGCGTGGAAAATCCCGTTATTTATTTTTTGTGTACATGGCAACAAAAAGCCTGAAGCTTATCTGCCCGTTTATAAGGGTTTTTACCCCTGACGCAAAAAGATGGGTGTTATAAGTTTAAAGCTAAAGCCTGTCTGTGTGTCTGTACATGTCATCGCAGCTCCTAAACGGGTGGATGCGGTTTTCTTGATCGTAGTGGCTCTTAGCCATGTTTGATAGAAATCTATTCAAACGTTTCTGTAGATGGTCAGCTGCGTACCAAAAAGTATTAATTTAAGTTAATAAATAAATAATTAATAATTATTGTTATTATTAAGGGTATGATTTTATCGATTGTCAATTAAATAGATTCGATCACTAAATAAAAAAATGAAATTCCCTAAATAGTATAGTTTGTACTCAAAATAGTAGATCTGTCACCAAAGTAAAGTCATCAAACAACACCAAAACAATACTCAAAAGGAAAAGATTTATCACCAGAAAAGTCTTTTAACGATTGTCAATTAAATAGCTTCGATCACTAAATAAAAAAATTGAAATTTCATAAATAATATAGTTTGTACTCAAAATAGTAGATCTTTCGCCAAATAAATGCCTAAAATTACTAACAAAGGTGACCTACAGATACTCCCACATCCTCTTCGGATCCCGAAAGTTTGTTGATGTTCGAAACGGGCGGCGGGGGCTACGCCCCCGTTAGGGGTCATCTTCCGATGATTTCTTCTGCTGCGAAGTAATTTTGTACCCAGGGTGTTAAATCAATCAAACCTGACCGAACCTAACATCGCTCGCTTCGCTCGCTCATTTATTCATTGTTTTTGACAGATTACCCCCTAGTTTTCGATTTGTTACCATGCAATAGCTTTACCGCGGCAGTCCCCGAGTGCCACACGTATTTTTAATGACAGATCTATCAATTTGATGACAGATCTATCAATTTGAGAACGAAAATATTGAATAGAGATGAATCTATTTAACTGGGGACGAAAAATATAATTCCCTATTATTAATAAGTCGTTTTTAGGTCTGACTAAGACTAGCTACTCTCCGGGTCCACTGGGGTCCCAGTTATCTGCCCCTTAATTAATTTTATTACACCCTGTATAGGCACACCCCGGACACTGGACAACGGTCGTAAAGTGACATTTCTAAAAACAAATGACGGAGCAACAAAATCACGGCGAAATCCCATACATTCGACAACCAAACTATAACCAATCTGTATCAATCTGGGTGACGCCCCTCGTCACTAGTCGGTCGCAATCTAGAGAGCGGCAAGGAGTGTCTATACCTAGAGAGCGGCAGGGAGTGTCTATACCTAGAGAGCGGGAGGGAGTTTCTATACTGTTATTTATTATGTTAAAATACGTGTGAAGTGTGAAATGAAAAACTGCATCAAATAACAATTTTTCTTTTTCTCCGGGCATATGTACACTCGACAGCAAAGAAAACGCGTCGGTAACAAAAATCTAAATACTTCACAAATATTAAAACTAGCTTTATGAAATAAAGACTTCATTATAGACAATTTTATAGTGCTTAAATAAAAATAAGTCATAAAAGTTCAAGATAAAAAAGTTTATTTTGAATAAAAGTAGGTGAAGTAAAAAATTCAAATTTTTCACTAGGTTGCCACGGGCAACACCCGGTTTCGAAATATGTGCTACGGTGTCAAGTAAGCAATTTTCACATATTATAGTATTTTTTATAACCAACAGGAACTATTTAAACAGCTGTTACACGCTTTAGCACAGCTGTTACAAGTTGAAAGGGCCAAAACATATTATTTTCTACTTTTTAGCGGTATTTTTGTCGGGGGGTTTTTTAATTTTAAGTTTTTTAAAACAATCACCTAAAAGAAATAAAAAGGTTTTACTCCTTCATTTATTCGTAATGAAATAAACTTTAATATAGTTTTCATTTTGAAAGGATTACTCAAATATTTTGAAAGATATCGCATTTTTTATAACCGACCCGTTTTCTTTGCGACCCAGTCACGCAAAATTGTTTGTGAAATAAAATCGCTCGGTAACAACTTTCTTCGGGGAAATTTCGTGAGTAATATCACCACGAGACGCGAGCCATATTTTCCGCACACCATTTATAAAATACAGGATTTTACACCTACATAAACAGGGTGTAACAAAATTTGTGCAGGTCCCGTTAACTGGGGGTTCTGCTCATCATACTTAACAACTTTTGTTCTAAGACTGCTGAAATCGCAAAAAAAAAAAAATATTTTTGCTCTTCATACAAATTGATCAGCCGATCGATCGATGGAAGGTCCATTTTTTTTTATCAATTCTCAAAGAAAAATGCGTTTCTTGGAGAAAGTTGTTCAGTATGATGAGTAGAACCACCAGTTAACGGGACCTACACCAATTTTGTTACATTATGTATCCCTACTAATATTATAAATGCGAAAGTAACTCTGTCTGTCTGTTACGCTTTCCCGCAAAAACTACTGAACGGATTAAGACATAGGCTACTTTTTACCACGCTCGCGAGCCGCTTGCGGCTCGCGCACTGCGCACCCTCGAAAAGTCATAGAAACGTGGTCCAAGCGGGTGAAGCCGCGGGAAACAGCTAGTAGGTCATATAAGTTCCAAGTCTGACTGACTGACATAAAACGTACAACAATGATGATAAGGATATGAAAACATGATTAACTCGTATGTACTTAACGTGAGTTATGGACTAACTTCATCATCATCATCATATCAACCGAAGGACGTCTACTACCACCACTAACATAGTCACTTACCACCAGGTGAGATGTTGTCAAGGGTTTACCAATTGTGAATAAAAAAAAAAAAAAATACTGCTGGACATAGGCCTTCCCCAATGATTTCCACGACGACCGGTTCTGCGCTACCCGCATCCAGCGGCTTCCCGCGACCTTCACCAGGTCATCGGTCCACCGAGTGAGAGGCCTGCCTACGCTAAGTTTTCCGGTACGTGGTCTCCACTCGAGAACTTTACTGCCGCAACGGCCATCTGTTCTACAAGCAATGAGCCTTGCCCACTGCCACTTACGTTTAGCAATTCTGAGAGTTGTGTCGGTTACTTTGGTTCTCCTACGGATCTCCTCGTTTCTGATTCGATCACGCAAAGAAACTCCGAGCATAGCACGTTTCATTGACCTTTGGGTGACATTGAGCCTTCTTCATCATTACAGCTCATATACGTCCCCACCGAGGGGCTCCAGCCTACCCTGAATCAGGGCGATTAGGCCTTAGTCGACCACGCGGGCCCAGTGCGGGTTGGTCGACTTCACACACAACCTTCGAGTTTCTTCGCAGGCGTGTGCAGGTTTCGTCACGATGTTTGCCTTCACCGTTAAAGCAATCGGTAAGTATGTACGTAAGTTTTTTGAAAAACTCATTGGTACATTGGCCTTCCAGATTTGAACCCGGTACCTCTGGTTAGATGGACCGAGTCGTTACCGGTTGAGCCACCGACGCTTTTGAGCCTTCTTATGAGCCTTCTTATGTGTACAGAAAACCCTCGCAAACGAAGTCACTGGCATCCGCTAGCCTATATACAGGGGTGTCGATAGTAAACACCCTATTTAGTATCATGTACAGGGGCCAGCACATCAAGCTAGACATTGTGAACTTTGTACCGTTCTTATGTCGTATGCTTATGGATCAGAATCGCACTACAAGCGTAGCTTGATGTGCTGACCTCTGTACCTATGTCGACCTTCACGCTTCAGCGACCTCGGTGACAAAGAATACATTAATGAGTAGACGCGGCATTTCAAAGGCGACCGCACAGTGGGACCGCTATGCTAACGAGCTAAACCGCAACAAAATACAATCTTGGCCTAGGCCGTAAAATATTTATTGCAAAAACTTTAAATTAATTTTAGTTTTTCCTTTTTTTCTCAGCAAACCCTTCATTAAGATACCCATAACACATTATTACAATATAGCGGCTTACAGTAGCGCTACGGATGTACTTTCCCAAAGCAACGGAAGGGTACTGGCGGGGCACAGTCTGCCAAACTCCGCGAGTTTGGCAGGCTGGTTACAGGCTAGTATGCTAATACCTACGCTGGTGGCGGCATTGTGTGACTAAAAAAGCGTTGGGCTACTGTAAGCCATATCGTAATACTGTGCCCATATCAAAGTTGACTGACTCGGTGGCTCAGTGGTTAGTGCTCTTGACTACTGATCCGAGAGTTGTGGGTTCGATCCCCACCCAGGGCAAACATTTGTGTGATGAGCAGAATTGCTTGCTCTGTGTCTGGGTGTTAAATATCTATATATGTATGTATTTAAACGTATATAAGTATGTATATCAGTCTCTGGTTCCCATAACACAGGGAATCCTACTTTGGGGCCAGATGACCATGTGTGATTTGTCCCAGAATATTTATTTATTTATTTATTTATTTATTTATATCATGGGGGTGCTTAAAAAAACTTATCCGCCATCTTTGGGAGTCCGCCATTTTGCATTTAGAATGACGTCACTTACTAACCATGTAGGTAATGTTCTCTAAACCTAAAATGCATGCAAAATTTCAGCTCAATCGAAAACCAGGAAATGGTTCTAATTTAGCTACCAAGATTTGTCCCGAACTAACAGACAAACTAACTAACTGACACGGCAAGTTAAAAGAAAGCGGAGTGGGCTGTGTTGGAGCCACAGCCGCTTAACTTTTAGGATTCTCGAATGTGATGCCGCAATTAAATGTTTTTAAAAAAAAAAAAACAGCCAAGTGCGAGTCATAACCGCACACAAAGGTTTTCGTACCATCATACTAGATGGCGCAAGTTTCTACACGTTTAAAAAAAGTCACGTTTTTTATATGACCACCCTTATTTTTTATTTTTTTTTATTTTTTGTAAGCGGCAACAAAAATGTATTGTCTGTGAAAATTTCAACTGTCTAGCTATCACGGTTCATGAAATACAGCCTATTGACAGACGGACAGACAGACGGATGGACAGGGGAGTCTTAGTAATAAAAAGTATCCCGTTTTTACCCTTTTGGCACGGAACCCTAAAAAAACACTCTGTATAACAACGGATAAAACTCATTACCTGAAGTATCTTTCATTAGAATTCATGAAGATTCGTCTCCGTGGCGTAATGATTAGTTCAAGGCCGGCCAAACTCAGGCACGCGGGTCACGAAATGGCCCGCCAAGGTATTTGAATTTTGCCGCCGTTACTTCGCTCGACCGACTGGCCTGTGCCTGTGCGCAGTGACACCGCTGCCACCTGGTTGCTCGGTTGAAACTTCAAAAAATCACACTGCCTTTAAAAATCTACGAAAAAAATTATCTACAGTGCAACTAACAGAAAATTTTGCAAATTTATGGAAAATAGTTTCAAGTGAAGATATCTCAGAGTTGCGCAACCTTTTTTATAGAAATTTTAACCCTAGAGCAGTCGCGCCTTTCCTTGAAACGTGAATGGTCGCGTGGGGAGTAATTTTTTCGCTCACGTTAAAATGCTTTTGACGTGATAACGTCTTATAAATTGATGACATTGGCTGCATGCACGAAAAAGTGTCATGTTACGTGACGTCATTGTCCCGTTACGCCAGTACGATGAGCCAAACGTGCAAGCGAGAGTTATACTTGTACTTGCTTAGGGCTTGGGGCTTGGCGCTTGGGGCCTGTTAAAGTCAAGGTCAAGGTCAAGTTAAGTTAAGGTAGGTTAAAATGATTAAAAGTACTAGGCTTCCAGGTTCTTACAAGAGGTGTTCCAATTCAGGGCTTGTGACACGTTATCACGTAAAATTATCGTTCGGAAACCGACTTTTCAGACAACATCGTATTTTTTTGAACACAATGGTTTCAAAAAACTTATAAATGTTTTTAGAAGAATAAATATCAAATCATGTACAGTAAAACAGTAATATTTATTTAAGTAAATTTAATAACTTTAGACAAAAAAAAAACACATGACAAGATCTTTGGGAAAATTGCTGAATTTTGATAATTTTTATGTATATTAGATAGATAGATAGATAAAACATATTATATTCAAAGCTACATTACAATTGATAAACAAAAATAAAACAAAAAATAAAAAATCTTCTTATATCTAAGCTTAATTGGATGGAATGGAATAGTATGGTATGGAATGGAATTAAATGGAATAGAATACCTAAATGTTTATGTTAAATATTGCGTAATTTTAAATGACATAGTTTGTACCTATCACTGAAAAGCTAGCAGCTCAGCATGCTGTCATCATAAATTTCACAGCACTGATTTTCAGCTACTACCCCTTCAAGGAAGGGGGGTGGACCTAAACGAAGCAAAAAAAACATCATATTTTTAAAATTTTAACGAAATAATAATTGAAAGAGAGTTAATAACGAATGCCTCTATAAAAATATACTTTTCTATCCAAAAAGTAAATTTTTAAAGAGTTGGCAGAGATTCCAAAGTTGTTAATAGTACCAAAGCAACTATTGTCATAGCATTGCCAGTGGAAAGTCAGCCTAAAAGTAAGATTAATTCCGATCTGCCTACATTCAAGGCCTTATGTAGAACGTGCATAGTAATTTAATTAGAATTTGGGAATTAATTTATAATTCGAATGTTCAGATCAATGGGATCAGGAAAAATAACGTATTAGGTCGGTAAAATTACAGATTTTCGTTTTTTTTTGACGTCCATTACTCCTAAACGATAAAAAACACAAGGTTGAAAAAATACCCTTATTGTTGATCATGTTTCATAAAGTAAAAAGCTATTAGAAACACGATTTAGCAGTTTTGGCTCGTTATTACAAAATCCCAAAGATAGGTCTACACCGTTACTTTCAACTCTAGTTATGACTAATATTTTGAAGAATAAATTTAAAAAATATTTGTTATGATACTACAAAGTGAGTAACGTTATTATTTTTTAAACTTTCATTGTAGTTTTTGATTGAAACGAAAAACCATTGAAAAAGTGAAAAAGTGTGATTATTCTCTTTATTATTAACACGTAAAGAAAAAGACAGAGACAACTGTTCATTCGCATGAAATCTGTTTTGTTTCAACAAACAATTTTTAAATAAATTTTTTTACCACCCCCAAAGGTCTCATCACTTTTATAAGGAGACGTTAATGGTTATGTTTTTAAACTCTGTACCTATAGTACACAGATAAGAAAATTTTTTTCCGCTCCGATAGATTGCGTAAGGAGGCGTGGCACACGCGTCGCCTTCATGCATAAACGGGTATGTTGCTGTCATTCGTAAATGATTGTACTGCGCAGAAATTGCACAACTTCATAACAAGCTGAGCTCCGAGTATTTTTGTGACAAAATGCCGAAATGTGCTATAATAAGCTGCAAAAATGCAAGTAGTAAAGTGAATTTAAAAAAGGGAGGAGTTTCTTACCATGTGTAAGTGAAAAACATTAATGAAAATCAATAGTTATATAAAAATATGAATATTTGTTTTTGGGTCTTTGTTATTTAGTGCGAGGGTGTTGTCGATATTTTTCAACGATATATTTTTATTTTCACTTTCAGTTTTCCAAAAAATCCTGAATTGAAGGAAAAGTGGATCACAAGTACAGGGCGTAACAGTAATTGGTTTCCCACAAAAACAAGCACTGTTTGCTCAAAGCATTTTAACGATGATGACTTTGTGGTTACACCAAACAAAAAATACATAAAATGTTTTGCTCTGCCTCATGTAGACGTTTGCATACTGACTTCAGTACGTATCGGTCGTTCTAATATTTTCTTTACTTTTTACAAATTTACAACCCCATAGTACTGGGAAACATAGTTTGGGGCTAGATGAAAGTGTTTGATTTGTTCATGAATATTTTTACTGTAAGTAGGTAAGTATATAGTAAGCATCTTTAAGTAGCAAAAATTATAGTTTTAATAAAGCTTTAGTTTAGTTTTCCTTGAAATAAATCATTAGTACAGGTAAGCAACAAAGTATTTCGTGGCTTAAAAAACGTAATAGTTTGTTACCCATTCGTAAAAACATAAAACTCGAAGTCAACAGAAAAAGGTTGCTAAGCAACGCATATGTTGAATTGTTGACAGTTATAAACAGCAATAAGTACCTATTTACAGTGGCACGACTAAGCAGTCCGCGGACTACGGTAAATATTAAATATTAGGGTAGTAAATTATTAGGTTTACTTTTTGTAAGTACGAAGTATTTATGTATAGTAACATTACATTGTTTAAAAATAGTAACTAAGGGTTTTATTACCTTCGCATCGGAACCCGCTTTAGGTACATACATCATTTTATTAGCCAAGGGACGTCCACTGCTGGACAGAGGCCTCCCCCAAGGTTATCCACAACGACCGCTCTTACGCTGCCTGCAAGCAGCGGTTGTCGGTCCACCGAGTTGGAGGCCTGCCTAATCTACGTTTTTCGTTACGCGGCCGCCACTCAAGAACTTGACTGCACCAACAGCCATCTGTTCTATGTACAGGTTGTTAGGTTGTTGTTGTATTCTAACTTTGTATAAATTCTGAAATTGCAGTAATGTTTTAAAACAGAAGTTGTTCAGTTTCATGAGTAGCTTTCTTAAAAAAATGTGTTGTATTAACATCCTATATAGGTACTTCGATTTTTTTTCAGTTTGATACAAGTCCAATAAAAGTAGACAATGTTTCTGGATCGGCTCTGAAACGAAAACAGCACGTAGTTGAAGACACAATTACTCATAAAATATTTAGACCACTTCCAGGTGACTTAGAAACTTTAAGTTTGGCACCGAGGTAGGTTATTGGACGTATACAAGAGAATAACTCAAAAAATGGCCAAGTGTTAGTCGTACTCACACAATTTGAGTTCCGTACCACCACTGCTCATTGGAATAATTATATAAGACACTTCCAGGTGACTTTTTTAATTTGAGATTTGGAATCGCAATGGGTTTATTGGACGTATTAAGTAAAAATTTAAAAACTGGCTAAGTGCGACTCTGGCTTGCGCACCGAGGGTTCAGTACCACCAAAAATATCTTATATGTATATCTATTACTTAAATAAGGATAGGAAATTAGTATTTGTACTTTACATAATTTAATGATATCCGAACAAAACATATTTTTTTTTTTTTTTTTTTTATTGCTGGGACAAATCACACATGGTCATCTGGCCCAAAGTAGGATTCCCTGTGTTATGGGAACCAGAGACTGATATACATACTTATATACGTTTAAATACATACATATATAGATATTTAACACCCAGACACAGGGCAAACAAATCTGCTCATCACACAAATGTTTGCCCTGGGTGGGGATCGAACCCACAACCCCTTGGATCAGTAGTCATGAGCACAAACCACTGAGCCACACAAATTAGAAATGGGGCCAAGTTCGATGTAAAAAAATTACAGTGATCTAAATGGGTAGGTACCAAGTTGTATAGTGCTTCCTAAAATTAAGTCATAGCTACGGAACAGAAATATTTATTCTCAACTTCAAGATGTTCGAGCGTAATATGTACCGAACTCGATCCGCTAGGTTCAATTACTATATAATTATTATTATTCATTTATTCTCAGGTTACTTAGTACTAAAAGTACAGACCCATAGATATATAAAAAAACTTATAAAAATAACATTACATAGATACTATAAATATAATACATTATATGTATGTCAGAGTGTAACTTAACCAAGATGTTAGTAGTTTCGGTGACGCGTTGATAGGCATGGTGCCTCGGAACCGCCGAAACACGATCTTTCGGCCAGAAGTCGGTGCTGGCGTTGGTCTCCAGCAGAGGCTTCGGCACGCGCACCACGTACGACGTGAAGTGCACGTAGTGGCGCGACTCCAGCGGGAACACCCGCAGGCCGTAGAAGGACTTCTGGTGGACGTACTCCGTCACGTCCTTAGCCGTGACCGAGTGGTGCAGCCACGACACGTAGAGCGCGACGTTCGGTGTGGCGGCACGCAGCACGGAGCCCTCTTCCGGTGCGGCCGTACCACACAAGCTTCTGCGAGGTTGCCTTCGGAATTTGCACCTCCTCTGTACCAAGGTGAAACCCTCCTCATCCACCCTGGCACGAGAGGGGTCACTCGATGTAGGCGGCGACCTCGGTTTTCCGGACGACTTAGGTGGTGCGGGTCGCCGGCGGTGGCGTGCGGTGGCGGTGAAGTCACGGCAGCTCGCACGAACCAGCGGCGTTGGGTTGTCGGACACAGGCGCCCGCGGCGGGGGCTGAGCGGCCGCGCGGGCAGCGCTCACAGGCAGCGACACAGGCTGCGACGAAATCGCTGATACGACGGAGCTCGACGTCGGTTGTTTGTCGAGGGCTCCACGTAGCGCGTCGATGTAAGCTGGCCTAGTTTCAGTGCTGCGTAGCGAACGTAATTCATTGCATGTCGGTCAGACTCTTTTTTAGGAACACGATGTCCTTCAGCAGGCTGGTGACGTCGACGTGGTCGAACCTGACAGGTGGTAGTTTGGCCAGCTCCCGCGCCACAAACGACGGCATATCGTCAGAGTCCGTCTCCTTCAGGACCTTAATGATGTCTTGAAGGGACTTCTTTCCATGTTCATCACCCCTTCTATGGGGAGCGAAGGTGCCGCAGATCTTCAGTGACCGGTAGAGCACCTCTTTGCGCTGCAGATGTCACTCACGCTGAAGTTGCTGGAACAGATGTGGATGGCAGACAGCTCGTCCATCACGTCCAGCTTCTGCTGCAGGAACGCCAGGAGCTATTTGACGATGAGTGGCGCGTCGGAGGTGCTCTTGATGACGCGAGCAGCGGTGCGAGCCGCGCTCGACACGTAAAATGTATCACTATTAATTCCCTGACTCGGTAAATCGACCGCATCGCAGCGCGCATTGCACAGAACTGTGACACTATATTATAGTAAAGTGTACGTACGTGTAATATTATAGTACGTGTAATAAACACCTAATCGATATCTGACGGTCCTTGAGGTCTCTGACGACGGATCCGTGGTCACTTTCGTAGCAATCGACGCAGTAACTGAAAAACCTACCATACCTCGCATTCCTAATATAATCTATCGATATTTAAAAAATGCCCTAATATAACCACAACACTATGAAAATGATACCATTTTTGGAAAAATTATTGCACGGAAAGTTTCAATTGAATAACCTTACTTCTAGTATTACGATCTGAAATTTTATTCGAAATAAATGTTTTTTAATGAATTGCACAACATTACATATTATTTATTTAGTTCTAAACAATCACATTATTTTTTAAACTTTTAGTGTTCATCAATTAAACTGGGCAGTTTTACTATTCTGGTATCACCTTACCGTTGTCATTCTGTCAATTTTCATAAACTCAATCTTATTTAATACAGTTTTAAGTCTATTTTTATTAAATGATTTTAAAGGTTTGTTTTTTTGTTTTTGGGGGAGGTTACTTTAAAAAAATACCCAATAGCTTCAACCTGTTTGTAGTGTGCTGTATGTGTAATGGCTCGCTCGGTGCTAGTACTAAAAAATAAACATCAGCGTTCTATTTAATTCTTCTATTCTGTGCTATAGTATATGACGGTCAGTCAGGCTGTTCTCGCGTCGTAATCTACGTAACTAAAATAGATTGCTCCATAGGGCTGGGGCCAAGTTACCCTCGATCAATAAGGGCTAATTTTGACTGACAATATAGCTTTAATATAGCTTTATAGCTTCAGTTTAGTCTGAATTTAGGGCAACGACGCGAGCAAGGAAAATTAAGTTCCGGTTTAAAAGGAGGTTAACCGCCTACGTGGCGTAATGGTTAGTCCATTCGCTTCACACCAGAAGGTCGCAGGTTCGATTTCCGGTGGGGTCAACTTGTAAGACTCGGTTTGGTTGGTGGTAGGGAATTTTCTGAGCCCGCCTGGCTAGGCTATTACCATCTTATTTAGGTCTTGCCGCCAAACAACAGTGTTAACAACATTGATGTATTCCGACTTTAAGATATGAAGCCAGTCCTCTATTGCGCTGGAGAATCTTGGTAAGCCCGCTTTCATATTCGGCATCATCGTCACTAACCATCAGGTGAGATGATGCCAAGGACTTAACAATTGTGAATTAAAAAAATCATAAAATTCATAGCCAAATTGTAGATCTAGCCGTTTTGCAAAACGGCGCAGTGCTTTTTTAACTAGTGTAACTTTGTTTATCTGCTTCCGTGGCGTAATCGTTAAGTTCATTTTCTTTAGATCAGGAGGTCGCGGGTTCGATTCTCGGCGGAGTCTAACTTTGTAAGACTCGGTTTCGTTGGTGGAAGGGCATTTTCTAAGCAAGCCTGGCTAGCTACCACCATCTTATCTAAGTATTGTCGCCAAACATAAAGATGTGTTCCGGCTTGAAGATAAGATAGCCAACTCTCCATTGCGTTGGGGAATCTTGGTGAGCCCGCTTCTATCTTCGACATCATCGTCACTTGCCATGGATTAAGATGATGCCAAGGACTTATATTCTGCTGTGCCTGCTGGCTTATTATTCGTATAGAAATATACTTAGCTAGTACTTTGTAGCTGTTCAGGCAAAATTTTATATTCGGTAGAAATCATGGAACCTCTGTCCTGAGCGAAGATCAAACGCAGAACGTCGATTCCTCATTGAATTGGGGAATATTGGTAAGCCCGCTTTCATCTTCGGCATTATCGTAACTTACCATAAGGTGAGATCATGCCAAGGGTTTACCAATTGTGCATACATAAAAATAGTAAGTAAAAATCCTCCGAATCGGACGGATAAACGGTTGGATTTGGTTTAGGTAAAGCATGTCTAGAGCGTCGGTGGCGCAACGGCAAGGGCCGCTCCCTCCTATCCGGGAGGTCGTGGTTCGAGTCCTGCCACGTTTCAATGTGTTTATTCGACGCTCTTACGGTGAATGACAACATCATGAGGAAACCTGCACATATCTGCAAAGAAACTTGAAGGTTAACCCGCACTGGGCCCGCGTGGTCGACTAAGGCCCGATCGCCCTAACTCAGGGTAGGTTCGAGCCCCTCGGTGGGGACGTGTATATGAGCTGATGTGATAAAAGCATGTCTAGACCTCCCATCAAACTCGGTTTTATTTGGAGTTTTTTTACTCGGCAGTTTTAGAAAGCGGCGCATTTTGTAAAACGGCTAACTCTACGATATGGCTGCTACATATTATATATACTTACCTATAAATTATTCAGATTTTGTATACACAATTTGTAAGCCGTTGGCATCATCTCACCTGATGCTAAGTCAATTCAATTCAATATATTTATTCAAAATAAATGCAAATTACACTATTTCTGCTAGTCATAAAATAATAATAACAATGTCATTTGTGAAGAATCATGAAATAAACAATAATTATTTAATAATGTCAAAATTAAATCCCTGATATAAACCAGATTATGTCCTTAGAACATGAAATCTGGGGGCACGGCAGTGCCCCCGCCAAGTCGAGCAAAAAAAAAGCGGCACGGCCGTACCATCCTTTTCTCGAAGCAGTTCAGGCCATTTTCAACCCCCTACAACTTCGTTGTGGATTAAACCAGAAGCCTGAATTTTCAGTACCCAAGCAGGCGTTGTATAAGCAAGGTATATTCCAAATTTCATTCAATTTGAACCAGTACTTTAAGAATGATAACTAGTCAAAGTTTCCTAATTTTGTCACTCACTGACTGACAGATCATCAAAATTCCAAGGCACTTCTAGCCGACATAGAAGCTTCAAATTTAGAATACAATTAGTCTTTAGTGTAAAAAGCAAGGAAAAATTAAAATATTTTGCAATTTCGGTTCAGTTTTCTAGATACACAAACCGCATAAATAACTTTGTAATCCCATATAAATGTATAGGATTACAAAGTTACATTTGCAGTGAATGAATCAGTGTACCTGCATATGTGCGGGATGTACGGGAGGGGGTATAGAGCGGGAAAGGGTGTTAAGGGTGTGTTCAGTCCATGAAACTGGACAACTTTCCCCTAGGGACATAGGCCAAATATGAAAAAAAATCGATCTCCATACATTGACCTAAGAGTGTCGCTGATACTTGAAATCGTCACTAGATGGCGCTGGCTGTATTTTAAAACGCGCTAACGCTTTGTATATTTAGCAACCTTATATGGCGAAGTGGCGGTCGACCGGTTTTTACATTTGCAGTGAATGAATCAGTGTACCTGCATATGTGCGGGATGTACGGGAGGGGGTATAGAGCGGTTAAGGGTGTGTTCAGTCCATGAAACTGGACAACTTTCCCCTAGGGACATAGGCCAAATATGAAAAAAAATCGATCTCCATACATTGACCTAAGAGTGTCGCTGATACTTGGAATCGTCACTAGATGGCGCTGGCTGTATTTTAAAACGCGCTAACGCTTTGTATATTTAGCAACCTTATATGGCGAAGTGGCGGTCGGCCGGTTTATAGTCGTTTACGACATTCTTCTACTGCGCGCGCATGAAAATCGTTTGCTAGGGAATATTTGTTGTTCTGTATTTCGTGAGGCTAGATAGTTATCTGACCGATTTATATTTAAGATACTGAAAGGCTTACTCAATGGTTTACTGACATATTGGCTTACGATTTGGATGTTGTTTGGATAATTTTAAGTTTATAAACGTTGTAATATTACCGTAAGTTTGCTATTTTCGTTTATATGGAGGAGAACATAATTATAAAAATAGGAGCAAAAGTCATGTTAAGGCGGAATATTGACGTGAGTCTTGGTTTAGTTAATGGTTCTATCGGTATAGTGCAAAGAGTAAAGGTTGATCCGGAAAATACAAAAATAATCAAGAAAATATACATAACATTTAATGATCATGTCTATGAGCTTGGACCGGTCAAAACTAAATTTGAAATTATAAATAGAGCTTATGTTTATCGCGAACAGTTTCCCATATGTATAGCCTATGCTATAACTATACATAAAAGTCAGGGCCTAAGCCTAAATAATGCGCTGATGGATATCGGTTCTGCAGTATTCACATCTGGTCAAGCTTACGTGGCACTTTCAAGAGTTACAAGTCTGGGCGGCTTACATCTAATTAATATTGACTTTGGAAGTATTAAAGCGCAGGAATCCTCAATTTGTGAATACAATAGACTAAGGAGTATTTACCGTCCAGACTTGTCAAAAATTGTAATATCGAAGCCTCCGAGAAAAACCAATAGAGACAGGGAATGGGCTTTGAGAAAATCTGTAACTGAAGCTCAAGAAGTAGTACCGGAAAAGAAAAAAAGGAAGACTATCTACAAAAAAAAGAAAAACTCATAAAGACGAAATGGATGTTAGGAAAATCCGTTGTTGATATTCAAGAAAAGGTAAAAAGTAGGTAGTCCCTCTACAAAAAGAAGTGAGATGCCATCAAAAACATAACTTGTAAAAAAACCCCAAGTCTCGCAACACAGTTTTTCTACCGTAAAAAGTTGTGAGATCCATGTAATAGCAAGTCGGTTAATATATTCAGTCCGTACCTAAGAGACCTTCTGTCTTAAGTTATTACGAAATTAGATAACCTAACAACATCTTATTGTGACCATATCAATATTTTAAAAATCTCTTATGTTTTAAATAAATAGACTGACTTCGCAATCGCACTAAACAAATCTCATGTCGCCGCTAATCTCCTAACAGTACACGCCATAACTCTACAAGCTCTAATTTCATAAACTCTACACCTTAGCCAAAATAATGTGAAAAACTTACAAAGCCTATGTAGAGCCAAACTCCTTCTATGTGCTTCAACTCTACAAGTTCTAGCTTCACCAACTCTACCTACATCTTAATTAAAACGCGTGGCTTGGCCGTTTTGAGGCAGGAGACGTTAATGGTTATGTTTTTAAACTCTGTACCTATAGTACACAGATAAGAAAATTTTTTTCCGCTCCGATAGATTGCGTAAGGAGGCGTGGCACACGCGTCGCCTTCATGCATAAACGGGTATGTTGCTGTCATTCGTAAATGATTGTACTGCGCAGAAATTGCACAACTTCATAACAAGCTGAGCTCCGAGTATTTTTGTGACAAAATGCCGAAATGTGCTATAATAAGCTGCAAAAATGCAAGTAGTAAAGTGAATTTAAAAAAGGGAGGAGTTTCTTACCATGTGTAAGTGAAAAACATTAATGAAAATCAATAGTTATATAAAAATATGAATATTTGTTTTTGGGTCTTTGTTATTTAGTGCGAGGGTGTTGTCGATATTTTTCAACGATATATTTTTATTTTCACTTTCAGTTTTCCAAAAAATCCTGAATTGAAGGAAAAGTGGATCACAAGTACAGGGCGTAACAGTAATTGGTTTCCCACAAAAACAAGCACTGTTTGCTCAAAGCATTTTAACGATGATGACTTTGTGGTTACACCAAACAAAAAATACATAAAATGTTTTGCTCTGCCTCATGTAGACGTTTGCATACTGACTTCAGTACGTATCGGTCGTTCTAATATTTTCTTTACTTTTTACAAATTTACAACCCCATAGTACTGGGAAACATAGTTTGGGGCTAGATGAAAGTGTTTGATTTGTTCATGAATATTTTTACTGTAAGTAGGTAAGTATATAGTAAGCATCTTTAAGTAGCAAAAATTATAGTTTTAATAAAGCTTTAGTTTAGTTTTCCTTGAAATAAATCATTAGTACAGGTAAGCAACAAAGTATTTCGTGGCTTAAAAAACGTAATAGTTTGTTACCCATTCGTAAAAACATAAAACTCGAAGTCAACAGAAAAAGGTTGCTAAGCAACGCATATGTTGAATTGTTGACAGTTATAAACAGCAATAAGTACCTATTTACAGTGGCACGACTAAGCAGTCCGCGGACTACGGTAAATATTAAATATTAGGGTAGTAAATTATTAGGTTTACTTTTTGTAAGTACGAAGTATTTATGTATAGTAACATTACATTGTTTAAAAATAGTAACTAAGGGTTTTATTACCTTCGCATCGGAACCCGCTTTAGGTACATACATCATTTTATTAGCCAAGGGACGTCCACTGCTGGACAGAGGCCTCCCCCAAGGTTATCCACAACGACCGCTCTTACGCTGCCTGCAAGCAGCGGTTGTCGGTCCACCGAGTTGGAGGCCTGCCTAATCTACGTTTTTCGTTACGCGGCCGCCACTCAAGAACTTGACTGCACCAACAGCCATCTGTTCTATGTACAGGTTGTTAGGTTGTTGTTGTATTCTAACTTTGTATAAATTCTGAAATTGCAGTAATGTTTTAAAACAGAAGTTGTTCAGTTTCATGAGTAGCTTTCTTAAAAAAATGTGTTGTATTAACATCCTATATAGGTACTTCGATTTTTTTTCAGTTTGATACAAGTCCAATAAAAGTAGACAATGTTTCTGGATCGGCTCTGAAACGAAAACAGCACGTAGTTGAAGACACAATTACTCATAAAATATTTAGACCACTTCCAGGTGACTTAGAAACTTTAAGTTTGGCACCGAGGTAGGTTATTGGACGTATACAAGAGAATAACTCAAAAAATGGCCAAGTGTTAGTCGTACTCACACAATTTGAGTTCCGTACCACCACTGCTCATTGGAATAATTATATAAGACACTTCCAGGTGACTTTTTTAATTTGAGATTTGGAATCGCAATGGGTTTATTGGACGTATTAAGTAAAAATTTAAAAACTGGCTAAGTGCGACTCTGGCTTGCGCACCGAGGGTTCAGTACCACCAAAAAAATCTTATATGTATATCTATTACTTAAATAAGGATAGGAAATTAGTATTTGTACTTTACATAATTTAATGATATCCGAACAAAACATATTTTTTTTTTTTTTTTTTTTATTGCTGGGACAAATCACACATGGTCATCTGGCCCAAAGTAGGATTCCCTGTGTTATGGGAACCAGAGACTGATATACATACTTATATACGTTTAAATACATACATATATAGATATTTAACACCCAGACACAGGGCAAACAAATCTGCTCATCACACAAATGTTTGCCCTGGGTGGGGATCGAACCCACAACCCCTTGGATCAGTAGTCATGAGCACAAACCACTGAGCCACACAAATTAGAAATGGGGCCAAGTTCGATGTAAAAAAATTACAGTGATCTAAATGGGTAGGTACCAAGTTGTATAGTGCTTCCTAAAATTAAGTCATAGCTACGGAACAGAAATATTTATTCTCAACTTCAAGATGTTCGAGCGTAATATGTACCGAACTCGATCCGCTAGGTTCAATTACTATATAATTATTATTATTCATTTATTCTCAGGTTACTTAGTACTAAAAGTACAGACCCATAGATATATAAAAAAACTTATAAAAATAACATTACATAGATACTATAAATATAATACATTATATGTATGTCAGAGTGTAACTTAACCAAGATGTTAGTAGTTTCGGTGACGCGTTGATAGGCATGGTGCCTCGGAACCGCCGAAACACGATCTTTCGGCCAGAAGTCGGTGCTGGCGTTGGTCTCCAGCAGAGGCTTCGGCACGCGCACCACGTACGACGTGAAGTGCACGTAGTGGCGCGACTCCAGCGGGAACACCCGCAGGCCGTAGAAGGACTTCTGGTGGACGTACTCCGTCACGTCCTTAGCCGTGACCGAGTGGTGCAGCCACGACACGTAGAGCGCGACGTTCGGTGTGGCGGCACGCAGCACGGAGCCCTCTTCCGGTGCGGCCGTACCACACAAGCTTCTGCGAGGTTGCCTTCGGAATTTGCACCTCCTCTGTACCAAGGTGAAACCCTCCTCATCCACCCTGGCACGAGAGGGGTCACTCGATGTAGGCGGCGACCTCGGTTTTCCGGACGACTTAGGTGGTGCGGGTCGCCGGCGGTGGCGTGCGGTGGCGGTGAAGTCACGGCAGCTCGCACGAACCAGCGGCGTTGGGTTGTCGGACACAGGCGCCCGCGGCGGGGGCTGAGCGGCCGCGCGGGCAGCGCTCACAGGCAGCGACACAGGCTGCGACGAAATCGCTGATACGACGGAGCTCGACGTCGGTTGTTTGTCGAGGGCTCCACGTAGCGCGTCGATGTAAGCTGGCCTAGTTTCAGTGCTGCGTAGCGAACGTAATTCATTGCATGTCGGTCAGACTCTTTTTTAGGAACACGATGTCCTTCAGCAGGCTGGTGACGTCGACGTGGTCGAACCTGACAGGTGGTAGTTTGGCCAGCTCCCGCGCCACAAACGACGGCATATCGTCAGAGTCCGTCTCCTTCAGGACCTTAATGATGTCTTGAAGGGACTTCTTTCCATGTTCATCACCCCTTCTATGGGGAGCGAAGGTGCCGCAGATCTTCAGTGACCGGTAGAGCACCTCTTTGCGCTGCAGATGTCACTCACGCTGAAGTTGCTGGAACAGATGTGGATGGCAGACAGCTCGTCCATCACGTCCAGCTTCTGCTGCAGGAACGCCAGGAGCTATTTGACGATGAGTGGCGCGTCGGAGGTGCTCTTGATGACGCGAGCAGCGGTGCGAGCCGCGCTCGACACGTAAAATGTATCACTATTAATTCCCTGACTCGGTAAATCGACCGCATCGCAGCGCGCATTGCACAGAACTGTGACACTATATTATAGTAAAGTGTACGTACGTGTAATATTATAGTACGTGTAATAAACACCTAATCGATATCTGACGGTCCTTGAGGTCTCTGACGACGGATCCGTGGTCACTTTCGTAGCAATCGACGCAGTAACTGAAAAACCTACCATACCTCGCATTCCTAATATAATCTATCGATATTTAAAAAATGCCCTAATATAACCACAACACTATGAAAATGATACCATTTTTGGAAAAATTATTGCACGGAAAGTTTCAATTGAATAACCTTACTTCTAGTATTACGATCTGAAATTTTATTCGAAATAAATGTTTTTTAATGAATTGCACAACATTACATATTATTTATTTAGTTCTAAACAATCACATTATTTTTTAAACTTTTAGTGTTCATCAATTAAACTGGGCAGTTTTACTATTCTGGTATCACCTTACCGTTGTCATTCTGTCAATTTTCATAAACTCAATCTTATTTAATACAGTTTTAAGTCTATTTTTATTAAATGATTTTAAAGGTTTGTTTTTTTGTTTTTGGGGGAGGTTACTTTAAAAAAATACCCAATAGCTTCAACCTGTTTGTAGTGTGCTGTATGTGTAATGGCTCGCTCGGTGCTAGTACTAAAAAATAAACATCAGCGTTCTATTTAATTCTTCTATTCTGTGCTATAGTATATGACGGTCAGTCAGGCTGTTCTCGCGTCGTAATCTACGTAACTAAAATAGATTGCTCCATAGGGCTGGGGCCAAGTTACCCTCGATCAATAAGGGCTAATTTTGACTGACAATATAGCTTTAATATAGCTTTATAGCTTCAGTTTAGTCTGAATTTAGGGCAACGACGCGAGCAAGGAAAATTAAGTTCCGGTTTAAAAGGAGGTTAACCGCCTACGTGGCGTAATGGTTAGTCCATTCGCTTCACACCAGAAGGTCGCAGGTTCGATTTCCGGTGGGGTCAACTTGTAAGACTCGGTTTGGTTGGTGGTAGGGAATTTTCTGAGCCCGCCTGGCTAGGCTATTACCATCTTATTTAGGTCTTGCCGCCAAACAACAGTGTTAACAACATTGATGTATTCCGACTTTAAGATATGAAGCCAGTCCTCTATTGCGCTGGAGAATCTTGGTAAGCCCGCTTTCATATTCGGCATCATCGTCACTAACCATCAGGTGAGATGATGCCAAGGACTTAACAATTGTGAATTAAAAAAATCATAAAATTCATAGCCAAATTGTAGATCTAGCCGTTTTGCAAAACGGCGCAGTGCTTTTTTAACTAGTGTAACTTTGTTTATCTGCTTCCGTGGCGTAATCGTTAAGTTCATTTTCTTTAGATCAGGAGGTCGCGGGTTCGATTCTCGGCGGAGTCTAACTTTGTAAGACTCGGTTTCGTTGGTGGAAGGGCATTTTCTAAGCAAGCCTGGCTAGCTACCACCATCTTATCTAAGTATTGTCGCCAAACATAAAGATGTGTTCCGGCTTGAAGATAAGATAGCCAACTCTCCATTGCGTTGGGGAATCTTGGTGAGCCCGCTTCTATCTTCGACATCATCGTCACTTGCCATGGATTAAGATGATGCCAAGGACTTATATTCTGCTGTGCCTGCTGGCTTATTATTCGTATAGAAATATACTTAGCTAGTACTTTGTAGCTGTTCAGGCAAAATTTTATATTCGGTAGAAATCATGGAACCTCTGTCCTGAGCGAAGATCAAACGCAGAACGTCGATTCCTCATTGAATTGGGGAATATTGGTAAGCCCGCTTTCATCTTCGGCATTATCGTAACTTACCATAAGGTGAGATCATGCCAAGGGTTTACCAATTGTGCATACATAAAAATAGTAAGTAAAAATCCTCCGAATCGGACGGATAAACGGTTGGATTTGGTTTAGGTAAAGCATGTCTAGAGCGTCGGTGGCGCAACGGCAAGGGCCGCTCCCTCCTATCCGGGAGGTCGTGGTTCGAGTCCTGCCACGTTTCAATGTGTTTATTCGACGCTCTTACGGTGAATGACAACATCATGAGGAAACCTGCACATATCTGCAAAGAAACTTGAAGGTTAACCCGCACTGGGCCCGCGTGGTCGACTAAGGCCCGATCGCCCTAACTCAGGGTAGGTTCGAGCCCCTCGGTGGGGACGTGTATATGAGCTGATGTGATAAAAGCATGTCTAGACCTCCCATCAAACTCGGTTTTATTTGGAGTTTTTTTACTCGGCAGTTTTAGAAAGCGGCGCATTTTGTAAAACGGCTAACTCTACGATATGGCTGCTACATATTATATATACTTACCTATAAATTATTCAGATTTTGTATACACAATTTGTAAGCCGTTGGCATCATCTCACCTGATGCTAAGTCAATTCAATTCAATATATTTATTCAAAATAAATGCAAATTACACTATTTCTGCTAGTCATAAAATAATAATAACAATGTCATTTGTGAAGAATCATGAAATAAACAATAATTATTTAATAATGTCAAAATTAAATCCCTGATATAAACCAGATTATGTCCTTAGAACATGAAATCTGGGGGCACGGCAGTGCCCCCGCCAAGTCGAGCAAAAAAAAAGCGGCACGGCCGTACCATCCTTTTCTCGAAGCAGTTCAGGCCATTTTCAACCCCCTACAACTTCGTTGTGGATTAAACCAGAAGCCTGAATTTTCAGTACCCAAGCAGGCGTTGTATAAGCAAGGTATATTCCAAATTTCATTCAATTTGAACCAGTACTTTAAGAATGATAACTAGTCAAAGTTTCCTAATTTTGTCACTCACTGACTGACAGATCATCAAAATTCCAAGGCACTTCTAGCCGACATAGAAGCTTCAAATTTAGAATACAATTAGTCTTTAGTGTAAAAAGCAAGGAAAAATTAAAATATTTTGCAATTTCGGTTCAGTTTTCTAGATACACAAACCGCATAAATAACTTTGTAATCCCATATAAATGTATAGGATTACAAAGTTACATTTGCAGTGAATGAATCAGTGTACCTGCATATGTGCGGGATGTACGGGAGGGGGTATAGAGCGGGAAAGGGTGTTAAGGGTGTGTTCAGTCCATGAAACTGGACAACTTTCCCCTAGGGACATAGGCCAAATATGAAAAAAAATCGATCTCCATACATTGACCTAAGAGTGTCGCTGATACTTGAAATCGTCACTAGATGGCGCTGGCTGTATTTTAAAACGCGCTAACGCTTTGTATATTTAGCAACCTTATATGGCGAAGTGGCGGTCGACCGGTTTTTACATTTGCAGTGAATGAATCAGTGTACCTGCATATGTGCGGGATGTACGGGAGGGGGTATAGAGCGGTTAAGGGTGTGTTCAGTCCATGAAACTGGACAACTTTCCCCTAGGGACATAGGCCAAATATGAAAAAAAATCGATCTCCATACATTGACCTAAGAGTGTCGCTGATACTTGGAATCGTCACTAGATGGCGCTGGCTGTATTTTAAAACGCGCTAACGCTTTGTATATTTAGCAACCTTATATGGCGAAGTGGCGGTCGGCCGGTTTATAGTCGTTTACGACATTCTTCTACTGCGCGCGCATGAAAATCGTTTGCTAGGGAATATTTGTTGTTCTGTATTTCGTGAGGCTAGATAGTTATCTGACCGATTTATATTTAAGATACTGAAAGGCTTACTCAATGGTTTACTGACATATTGGCTTACGATTTGGATGTTGTTTGGATAATTTTAAGTTTATAAACGTTGTAATATTACCGTAAGTTTGCTATTTTCGTTTATATGGAGGAGAACATAATTATAAAAATAGGAGCAAAAGTCATGTTAAGGCGGAATATTGACGTGAGTCTTGGTTTAGTTAATGGTTCTATCGGTATAGTGCAAAGAGTAAAGGTTGATCCGGAAAATACAAAAATAATCAAGAAAATATACATAACATTTAATGATCATGTCTATGAGCTTGGACCGGTCAAAACTAAATTTGAAATTATAAATAGAGCTTATGTTTATCGCGAACAGTTTCCCATATGTATAGCCTATGCTATAACTATACATAAAAGTCAGGGCCTAAGCCTAAATAATGCGCTGATGGATATCGGTTCTGCAGTATTCACATCTGGTCAAGCTTACGTGGCACTTTCAAGAGTTACAAGTCTGGGCGGCTTACATCTAATTAATATTGACTTTGGAAGTATTAAAGCGCAGGAATCCTCAATTTGTGAATACAATAGACTAAGGAGTATTTACCGTCCAGACTTGTCAAAAATTGTAATATCGAAGCCTCCGAGAAAAACCAATAGAGACAGGGAATGGGCTTTGAGAAAATCTGTAACTGAAGCTCAAGAAGTAGTACCGGAAAAGAAAAAAAGGAAGACTATCTACAAAAAAAAGAAAAACTCATAAAGACGAAATGGATGTTAGGAAAATCCGTTGTTGATATTCAAGAAAAGGTAAAAAGTAGGTAGTCCCTCTACAAAAAGAAGTGAGATGCCATCAAAAACATAACTTGTAAAAAAACCCCAAGTCTCGCAACACAGTTTTTCTACCGTAAAAAGTTGTGAGATCCATGTAATAGCAAGTCGGTTAATATATTCAGTCCGTACCTAAGAGACCTTCTGTCTTAAGTTATTACGAAATTAGATAACCTAACAACATCTTATTGTGACCATATCAATATTTTAAAAATCTCTTATGTTTTAAATAAATAGACTGACTTCGCAATCGCACTAAACAAATCTCATGTCGCCGCTAATCTCCTAACAGTACACGCCATAACTCTACAAGCTCTAATTTCATAAACTCTACACCTTAGCCAAAATAATGTGAAAAACTTACAAAGCCTATGTAGAGCCAAACTCCTTCTATGTGCTTCAACTCTACAAGTTCTAGCTTCACCAACTCTACCTACATCTTAATTAAAACGCGTGGCTTGGCCGTTTTGCTACCGTAACGAGATTACTTCCATAGGCATACGTTCCTTCTATGTTAAGAAAATACCCAGTTTCTGTGGTAACGAAACGGCGAAGCCCCGCGTTTTAATTAAGATGTAGGTAGAGTTGGTGAAGCTAGAACTTGTAGAGTTGAAGCACATAGAAGGAGTTTGGCTCTACATAGGCTTTGTAAGTTTTTCACATTATTTTGGCTAAGGTGTAGAGTTTATGAAATTAGAGCTTGTAGAGTTATGGCGTGTACTGTTAGGAGATTAGCGGCGACATGAGATTTGTTTAGTGCGATTGCGAAGTCAGTCTATTTATTTAAAACATAAGAGATTTTTAAAATATTGATATGGTCACAATAAGATGTTGTTAGGTTATCTAATTTCGTAATAACTTAAGACAGAAGGTCTCTTAGGTACGGACTGAATATATTAACCGACTTGCTATTACATGGATCTCACAACTTTTTACGGTAGAAAAACTGTGTTGCGAGACTTGGGGTTTTTTTACTAGTTATGTTTTTGATGGCATTAATATGACACGAAAAGTTATACATAAAAATCATTGAATGCATTTAACAAGAGTAGGCCAGTTCACACGGACCGCACCCGGTCACGAGTATAACGCCCGCATATAATATATAAGTGACGACGATACCGAAGATGGAAGCGGACGTACCATGATTCCCCAATGCAATGGAGAGCTGGCTATTTTATCTTCAAGCCGGAACACATCAATGTTGTTAACACTGATGTTTGGTGGCAAGATAGATTAGAATTAGACAGGATGGTGATAGCTATCCAGGCGGGCTTAGAAAATGCCCTACCATCAAATTGAACCCGCGACCTCCTGGTGTGAAGTGAATGGACTAATTGTTACGTCACGGAGGCGGTTAAAAGTCAGTTTATTTAATTATTTCTTTTATTTTACAAAACTGATGCGACACTGAATAAGTTATACATATTATAAAATAACACATTTTTGCATACACCTTGCTTGAAACTACCTTTCTACGTTGGTCTATGTAAGATCGATAAGGAGAATATTGTAAATTATAATATTGGTACACAATGGTGTCGATTCGGTGTTACACGACTTAACTTAATTGACAGGATTAAACTAAATTTGTACATTCTGTCTTTTACTTTCTGTATCGAAAAGACAAGGATAGAATGCTTAAATTTAGTTTAGTCCTGTCAAACAAGTTAAATCGTGTTACACCGAATCGACACCAATATCCTCAAAGTCCTCCTATACGTCCCCACCGAGGGGCTCGAGCCTACCCTGAATTAGGGCGATCGGGCCTTAGCCGACCACGCTGGCCCAGTGCGGGTTGGTCGACAAATCTAAGTATTAAAAATAATTTATCTCTTACAAAATTGTTGTATGTGTTAAATTTTTAAGTTTTCCTTTTTGTTAATATGTTTCAATTTTTATTTACTTGGTTTTAATTTTAAAATATGATGTCTGTACTTCGTCTAGGTCCACCTCTCTTCCCTGAAGGAGTAGTAGCTGAAAATCAGCGCTGTGATCTCTTTGATGACAGCATATGTTGAGCTGCTAGCTTTTCAGTGATAGATACAAACTATGTATTCTAAAAAGACGTGTGGCACTCGGGGACTGCCGCGCTAAAGCTATTGCATAGCATTTTTTCAACTTATGCAATTATAATTATTTATTTATTTTTTATTTATGCAGTATTTACCAGTACCATATAGTCCTCGGGGCGCGGAATGTTTATGTAATAAATTAACAGAAAGAAAGTTCATCATCATCATCATCATCCGCCATCATCATTCGCCATCATTATCCGCCATCATCAATCTCCATCATCAATCGCCATCATCAGTCGCCATCATCAGTCGCCATCATCAATCGCCATCATCAATCGCCATCATCAATTGCCATCATCAATCGCCATCATCGATCGCCATCGCCATCACCATCGCCATCATCATCATCATCATCATGATGGATAGTGTCAGGTTTTATTTTGCGTTACGAAATTTCTTGATTCGGTCCCCTCAAATCCCGCGATAAAAGCTATACAATAGCTTAAAAACTACGCTATATTTCACTTGTGGGTACTTATCACTGAATAAAAAATTGTTTTATTCTATATTATATTACGTGTAATGGATAAGTTGCCGGTTTAGGCTATTTATAGATTATATCACATACCGTAAACTGTGTCGTAGAATTCCTTTTGTTATCAGATGCGTCTTACCTGGAACAGAAAGAAAAATATTGACAATATCTTCATATCAGCTCATATACGTTCCCACCGAGGGGCTCGAGCCCACCCTGAATAAGGGTGGTCGGGCCTTAGTCGACCACGTTCGCCCAGTGCGGGTTGGTCGACTTCACAGGTTTCCTCACGATGTTTTCGTTTACCGTATGCAATACTAAACAGTTCAAAATGGTTGCCACTTTTTTCAATTCAGGCAACGGATTCGTGATAACGGAACCTTAGATATCGATTTTGGAAGCAATCGGTCCAGTAACTAAAAAGTTCAAAATTGCAGCCGCTATTTTCAATTTGGGCAACGGATTAGTGATAACGGACCCTCAGCTATCGATTTTGGAAGCAATCGGTCCAGTAAATAAAAAGTTCAAAATGGCGGCCATTTTTTTAATTCGGGCAACGGATTCGTGATAAGGGACCTCAGGGACCCTCAGATATCGATTTTGGAAGCAATCGGTCCAATAACTAAAAAGTTTTACTAAAAAATACACCCCATTAATACCTATAAAATGATCCACATGAGGATCTTCAAGGCGAGAGTGAATATGCATTATTTGAGTTTACGTGTACCATCCTCGAGTACATTGTCACTTACCATCAGGTGAGATTTCGTCTAACGCACACAATATTTTTAATTTAAAAAAAAGTTCAGTAACTACAAAAATCAAAATGGCCGCCATTTTTTGATTCTGACAACGGATGTTCTTGATCAGAAATCTATGGTACCTTCAAATACCGATTTTACATTTTTGAAGTAATTTTTGTACGTGATGGCATTTTCTTTCATTTAATTGTCAAGTATTGTGACAACCCTTGGTTCTGTGATCAGTGACTCGTGAAATCGGCGATGACGCGATTATTATAGGCGTTGGATGACTGTATGGATTCTTAGACTGTGTTTTGGACGTATGAAATATATTTGCATGCAAAATTTCAGCTCAATCGGAAACCGGGATATGGGTCAAATTTAACTTGCAAGATTTCATTACAGACGCCGGGACAGGTGAAACTAAATAAAAGCTTGTAAAAAAGAATAATTCTTCAACAACCAACCCCTAGCAAGCCTCTCTTATAGAACAACTTGTAGCACGACGGTAGGTAGGTACGCTAATATCACACTCCGGATACTGCATACAACAGTCGTGAAATGAAATTTCTAAAAACAATTGACGGAGAAAACAAAATCACGGCGAAATCTTATACGTTCGACAACTAAACTATAACCAATCTGTATCAATCTGGGTGACGAGGGGGTGAGGTCGGATTCTAGAGAGCGTCAGGGAGTGTCCATACTGTGTGTTAGTACTAATATATATACTTTGGTTGGGCGTTGGGTTGAAAATGAGACGTCGTGCTTACTGATAGCAACCTGTCTGGCGACCATATCGAACGCGCCGACTCCGCCCACGCGACCGGTACTTCCGATCTGGTTTTGCGAGGGTTGGTCGCGCTGCGGCTTTCCGAGGTTTTCTCAGTATATTTGTATGAAACCTATAAAAACTAATTACTGATCTAGTAAGCTGATTAAATTTCCTTTTTGATTATATTTTTTTTAGATTTCTTTTATCACAAAAAAATTAAATACAACATGATTAATTTAGGATTTATTTTTTTTTGTTTTTTTTTTGTTTTGTTTTTTTATTTGTATTTATATTCTACATAAATACAGTTCAAAATGATTGTTTTCTAATGACTAGGTAATGTACCTACATGATACAAAACAAAAAAGAGATAGCCTAGTGCAAAAAAAAAATTAAAAAAATTTTGCTTTACGATAGGTAACCGGATGGGTTTGGACTAGCGGGGGTGGACCGCACTGCGGATTTCCGAGGTATCTCAGTATTTTTGTATAAATCCTATAAAAACTAGTTATTGATCTAGTAAGTCGACTAAGGCCTAATCGCCCTGATTCAGGGTAGGCTCGAGCCCCTCGGTGGGGACGTATATGAGCTGATATAATAATAATAAGCTGATTAAATTTTCTTTTTGATTATATTTTTTTTTAGATTTCTTCTATCACAAAAAAAATAAATACAACATTATTAATTTGAAGGTTTTGTTTTTTTTTGTTTTGTTTTACTATTTCTTTTTCTATTCTACATAAATACGGTTAAAAATGATGTTTTTCTAATGACTCGGTATTGTATCTACATGATACAAAACAAAAAAGAGATAGCCTAGTGTTTTGGATATTATTTTAGAAGCTTACAGAGAAACGACTTTTTCCCAACTGACACATATGTTTTATTTGTTGCTATGGTATTTTTGTGACACTCCCGGCCAGGGAGGACCGGAAGGTCCAAAGATCATACATAAAGGGTAAATAGAACATACAAAATTACATAAAATTAAACCGTGCGGGTGGCCTAGACAAACGTCCAAAACGAGTCACAGTCGGTTGTCCAATTACGTCAGTGTTTGAGGCTCCCACGCTAGTGTCTGTCTGAGTCTGAGTCAAAGTAAGTGGTACTAATCCCTCAACGTCCTTGGGTGCTTGATGAAGCTCGAGAGGATACAGCCTCTGAAATGGTCGCACTTTATGGCCGGAAGCTGTACAAACCTTCGCAACACGATCATGTCCAACACGACCAATGTATGTTTCTTCAACGATACCTAGTGGCCACAACAAACGTTTGCAGTCGGACTCAATGAGCACGACGTCACCGATCTTCAGTGATTGTGAGGTGTTCCACTTGGAACCCTTCTGTATGAGGTGACTAATGTATTGACTGCGGAAACGTTGTCTAAAATTATCCCTCAATGTCTGGCAGTACTTGGCTCGCACATTCAGGGACGTATTATCGACCTCATCTATATCCCCGACATCATTGCCCCTGAGAGGCTGAATAAAGTACGAGGGGGTTAAAGGCCTTAGCTCATCGGTATTGTTAGCGAAGTAAGTAAGAGGTCTATTGTTCATAGTTGCTTCACAATCGCATAGAACAGTATAAAATTCGGTCAGTGTAAGCAATGCACGACCCAGAACTCTTACTAACATCTGCTTGACAACACCAATAAGTCTCTCGTAGAACCCTCCCCACCAAGGAGCGCTGGGAGGCAAGAAATTCCATCTGATTTTCCTCATATTGGAAAATGCAACAACATTGTTCCAGTCAACAGAATTTAGCATGTTGCTGACACCGATGGCCTCCTTCCTAAAGTCAATAAGTAGGTTAGGTATTAATTCGATCAGATTAGCGCTTTTCTCAAGACAGCTATTTAACGAGACACCATTAATGTCTTCCGCAGAGGCGTCAAAAACGGGTCTAATCTTAGTTGTTGCACTCGACTCCTTTATTACGGCGTCATGTGGCATGAAAAGCCCAGTTTTTGAATCTTGACATGGGGCTTCTTCAATTATTCCTAGTGTCAACCATTCTTTAAAAGCAACATCGTATGCACCTGCCCTACCTAAGGATTCTAGTCGCTTCGTAGTCGACAGAAGTCGTTTCCTAGCTACCTCGTAGTTGGGCTCAGGTCTGAGAATATTTTCGCGCCATGCGAGACAAACCTCGTACCTGGTCTTTTCATTTACAGAGATAGTTTCATTGAAACGTTGTAATACTTCCTTGTCTCGAGACTGCTTTGAAACTTGTTCGCTGGGGTCCCGGATACCCAGAATTTCTAAATCCCACAAGTCCGATATTTCTGGTCTAAAAGAGCTGTGAAGGTTCGTTATCATCGACGTCGTATAGACACCAGTCGTGACGGGACCTTGAATCGTCCAGCCCATTTTAGTCTGAACTGCGGTTAATTGACTGTCGAGTTGTAAAAAATTACCAGTCATTATCATACCTGAGAAGTCAGCACCAATAAGAAGAGTCACATCGTCAGGAGTTGCCGTCGATTCCGTCAAAATTATACCCTTCTGTCGTAGTTGCTCAATCAAAACATCAGACCTAACTTTAGGCAAAATACCGCAAATATTTTCTTGTCCTAAAACAGAAATTTGTAAAGAAAAGTCATTACACAGACTTTTTAGACAGACATCGTAGACCGAATGATTTTCAGTACAAGTTTCGATGCCACCAAATAAGCAGTGCGTAAGTTTCTCCACACGAACGGGCTTTAAACCTAGTTGTCTAGCTAAATCTTTTTTGATGTACGAACGTTGAGCCCCAGAATCGATAAGTACTCTTACAAAAATCTCCTTGTTGTCCGAAATGAGTTTTATCGCTAAAGTTTGCAACAAGGTAGTCGATTTGAGTTGACATAGTAAATTATTCGATCTTCTTTCGGGTTCTGACGAATCCTTTCTCTCTGGCAGAGTTTGACACATAAGGGTGACGTGACGTTTCTTACAAAACAAACATTTTGGAAAATATCTGCATCTTTTTGTAATGTGCGACTGTTTTAAACAAATTAGGCATGCTTTCTTGGATTTTACGAATTCGATTCGTTCTTTTGGCGACATTCTCGATGCTTTGTGGCATTCAGTGCTTGTATGAGTTTCTTTGTCGCACCACAAACATAATATTGGATTAGTTCCAGCATTTGAACAAGAAGCATGAACTTCTTTTTTAGTTTCCGAGACAAAACAGGCGGTTGGCTGCGAAACGGAAGGAATATTAGTTGAGTCAGATTGCGAAAACCCTTGCCGAGCCATATTTATGAGTTCCTCTGATTCTACTTCTGATCTGAGGAAGGACATGAGTCTGCTAAGTTTATCATCTACCTCTTCACGGGGAAACTCGCGTTTTGACCGAATGCGATTCCAAGATCTAAGTATGTCTTCGGGTAGCGCACTTTCTATCATCGGATATAGAATACAGGCAAACTTATCTGTAGTAACATTCAGTGTTTCCAAAGCTTGAAGATGCGTTTGTAGGTTGTCGTAGAGGTGTGATAAATTGCACGAAGTATCACCTTTCAACTGTGACCAAACCAAACTGAGTAGGCCTCGCACATATGTTTCTATCAACATGTCATCCCGGGCAAAGCGAGCCTTGAGAGCATCAATAGCTTTTGGATAGTTGGCTGCACTCGGTGGGTAGCTTATAACAAGTTGACGAGCAGGGCTATTCTCTGTAGTCGACTGTATAAGATATTGAAATTTATCTATGGCGTCAGTACCGGCGTCCTCGTGAATCTTGCTGAACTGGCCCCAAAACTGTATCCAGTTTTTGACATCTCCATCAAACTTGGCCAACTCGAGCTTGGGCATCTTCACGTTCTTAGTGTTCACATGTCGATTTGAGCGCACTGTGTTAACGTCGATCGAAGCATCCGATTTCAATGAAACTTGGCTGTTACATCTTGACGTTGAAACGATAGGTGTCGGCTTGAGAGATTTGTACTTGGTGCTAATCACGTCCCATCGTAACTTGTACTCCAAAGCCTTGTCCTGATCCTCTTCGAAGGCAGCTTCATCGAAATCTTTCGATTCGCAAAACGCGTCCGTTAATTTCGCTTCTACATCGAACAAGGCTGTTGCGACTCCATTTAGGGTCGTAAAGATAGGTTCTATGTCTTCATCGGCGCTGTCAAATGCGGACAAAAATTTATTTTCCAATTTTGTGAATTCGCGACGGAGTTGAGTACGTTTACGCTTCAAACAATCCATTGTAATTTTTTAATGTAGATTGCAGCTTCAGGAAGCTACCACGGTCGCCACGATGTTTTGGATATTATTTTAGAAGCTTACAGAGAAACGACTTTTTCCCAACTGACACATATGTTTTATTTGTTGCTATGGTATTTTTGTGACACCTAGTGCAAAAACAATTAAAAAAAAATATTGCTACATTGTGACTTTCATTTGTTTTCCTTGCCGCTGCAAACAATGTTTTTATAATTTTTCTAAGAGTTTTTTCGAACAAGATACGGTGATAAAATCACTACACAGTAAAGCAGTAATACTTAAGAATAGAAATACATGCAATTTACTTACCTTTCCATCTTATAATCCCTCAGAATTGATACAAACTGGTCACGGAACTCTAATTTGTTGATAATTTTTCACAAGAGTTTTTTCGAAAAGGAAACTATGTAAAAATCACTTCACAGTAACGCAATAACACCTTACTATATGAATAAATTCAATTTACTGAGAATTCCGTGCTAATTTAATCAAAATCGAAGTGTAAAAAAGAGACATGTTTACAAAACAAAAATCGGCCATTTAAATTGATTATTTACGCGATTTATGTGCGTTTTATTGAGTCTAAAACGCACATAAATCGCGTAAATAATCAATTTAAATGGCCGATTTTTGTTTTGTAAACATTTTATTGAGTCTAAAACGCACATAAATCGCGTAAATAATCAATTTAAATGGCCGATTTTTGTTTTGTAAACATGTCTCTTTTTTACACTTCTTATTTTACTGGCTCTGGGTTTGAGGCCTGATA
Organism: Coleophora flavipennella; assembly: GCA_947284805.1. Classification (NCBI taxonomy): domain Eukaryota; kingdom Metazoa; phylum Arthropoda; class Insecta; order Lepidoptera; family Coleophoridae; genus Coleophora; species Coleophora flavipennella. The sequence continues at coordinate 7,505,601 of OX369253.1, forward strand.
ATACTGGCCTAATGGCCGGACCTATAGTTCGCGTACAATTTTGCCAAAGATTACCAACTTTTGTATACTATTTCAACCACGCGATCGGGGCGCCTTAAAGTACGTAAAAATCAACCAAATTTGGTTGTTGGTCGTGTGAGCGATGTTCGTTAAACAGCCAGATCTGGCCGTTGGTCGCGTGAAGAGACTTATAGTAAAGTAAAACACCCGAAATGGGTCTTTTAGTAAAATACAAGTTATTAAATAAAAATTTATTAACAACTAGCTTTTGCCCGCGGCTTCGCCCGCGTGTACATAGTTTTTGTGACTGACTTAGAGGGTGCGCGGTGCGCTCGCGAGAGTGGACATCAATTTTCTCCACATCCCTCGGGAACTATGTCAGGATATGCATATTAGTAAATCGTGTCATTTCCCACCCCCTCAACCATCTCGATGCAAAAAATCACACAATCCATTGTTCCGTTGCGATGTTAATTAACCAAAAAAGAGCATATTTTTAGTTACCTCGGGAATTGCATCGGGCTATGCTGTTTTCACGGGATAAAAAGTAGCCTATGTCCTTCTTTGTGACACAGGCTACCTGCACGCCAAATTTCATTAAGATTGGTCAAGACGTTAAAGCGTGAAAATATAACAAACAAACAAACACATTTTCACATTTATAATATTAGTAAAGATTTGTGATGGTTAGGGCCTTATCACACTAACGAGTTTCGAGCGAGTGGAAAGCGGGGCGAATGCGTAGCGAGTTTGCTGCGAGTTTACAACGTGTGCGTGGCGAACACGCCGCGAGTGCGCAGCGAGCTCGCGACGAACAGCGCTGTCGACGCCATTTTTTACACTCTCGTTCACTTCTGGCACTGAATGTACAAAACGCGGATCGATCGCCGCGAACTTGCTCGCTTTCACCACGCACACGTTGCGAGCTCACTGCACAATCGCCCCGCTTTCCACTCGCTCGTAACTCGCTAGTGTGATAAGGCCCTTAGGATGACCAAAACGATGATCGTATTTTCAGTTTTTAAAAATCAAATGTCAGCGCATGCGTAAAAGAATAAATAGATGGAATGAAAACAAGTCGAATGAAAGAAGAACGAACAATAGCGTACCGCGTTACAAACTAAGCCACTTTTGTCTCATCGCACTGAATAAACTAAGTATTATATTCAGGCACATAGTGGTCCAGCAGTAATCTAATAAATGTCACAAGAAAGGACAAGGGATCACAATATTAACTTTGACATATGCCAATATCTCGGTAAAATTGCTCTATAGCAATAGTTATTTTAGAAAAACCTAAAAACTTTTAGGAACTAGCTTTTAATCCATGTCACGAGTTATCGAGCTGTCCATTATAGGTTGTGCACTATCGGGTCGCGCATTATTGGTATTCCATAATGTTTTTTCAAGTAAATGACACCAGCTATCGGGCTGTAAATTCGTAGGTCGTGCATTATCGGGTCGCGCATTATTGGTACTCCATTATGCTTTTTCAATTCCATGACATGAGTTATCTGGCTGTACATTCATAGGTCGTGCATTATTAGTACTCCATAATGTATTTTCATGTCAATGGCACAAGCTATCGGGCTGATTATTTATAGGTCGTGCATTACCGGGTCGCGCATTATTGGTACTCTATAATGAATTTTTAAGTCAATGACACGAGCTATCAGGCTGTACATCCATAGGTCGTGCATTATCGGGTCGCGCATTATTGGTACTCCATAATTCAAGACAATGACACGAGCTATCGGCCTGTTTATTCATAGGTCGTGCATTACCGGGTCGCGCATTATTGGTACTCCATAATTCATTTTCAAGTCAATGGCACGAGCTATCGGGCTGTTTATTCATAGGTCGTGCATTACCGTGTCGCGCATTATTGGTACTCCATAACGCATTATTCATAGGTCGTGCATTATCGGGTCGCGCATTATTGGTACTCCATAATGCATTTTTAAGTCAATGACACGAGCAATCAGGCTGCATATTTATAGGTCGTGCATTGTCGGGTCGCGCATTATTGGTACTCTAAAAAGCATTTTTAAGTCAATGACACGAGCTATTGGGCTGGACATCCATAGGTTGTGCATTATCGGGTCGTGCATTATTGGTACTCCATAATGCATTTTTAAGTCAATGACACGAGATATCAGGCTGCATATTTATAGGTCATGCATTATCGGGTCGCGCATTATTGGTACTCTATAATGCATTTTTAAGTCAATGACACGAGCTATTGGGATGGACATCCATAGGTCGTGCATTATCGGGTCGCGTATTATTGGTACTCCATAATTCATTTTCAAGTCAATGATATTAGACATTCCATAGTATGAGGTTTCTGAGCTGATCTGATTAAAATTTACCTCTGAGACTATCAGCCGAAAGACATCCACTACTGGACAAAAGCCACAACAATCGTTCCTGCCCTTGACAGTTGATTTTCTCTGTATAATCAAAATTTATACAAAATCCTTTTCTTAATTAGAATAAGAATAAATAGCTATACAAAAAACTAAATTGCAGCAGAACTCTAAATGCATCCAGCGGCTTCCCACGACCTTCACCAGGTCATCGGTCTCCCGAGCGGGAAGGCCTACGCTACGTGTTCAAGTGCACAGTCATCACTCGAAAACTTTACTGTCTTAACGGTCATCTGTTCTAAGACATTTGTGCCCCGCCGGCTGACACATAAGTTCAGTGATTCAAAATAGCTCCAAAAAGGCGGTAATATTACAGATTTTCTGTATTTTTGACGTCAATTACTTCTAAACGATAGAAAATCCAAGGTTGAATAAAATAGCCTTATTTTTGATGATATTCCTTAAATTCAAAAACTATTAGAAACACGATTGAACAGTTTTGGCTCGATAAAAAAAAATCCCAAAGATATGTCTATACCGTTAATTTCCACACTAGTTATGAATAATATTTTGAAGAATAAATTTAAAAAATATACAAAAATATTTGTTTTGATAATACAAACTGAGTAAACCCTTGAAAAAGTATGTTTTTTTTTTATTCTTTAGACGTAAAGATATACACAGAGACAACTGTTACAACCAATACCTCGCCTTACATACATGATGATGATGATGATGATGATGATGATGATGATGATGATGATGATGATGATGATCTATCCGACCAATTTCGGTCATAGCGAACACTTCGACTCCTAGTCGGTTTGATACCTACATAATATATGGGTTAAGGTTCCATAACAAAATAGTCTTCCATACAAACGAATAATTCTAATTTCAAGAAAACATAAGACCTTTTAAGTAAAACACAAAATAATTAGTAAGTGTACGATTTACACTATTTTGGAAACACTTAGGAAAGTGAACGAGGTAGGAAAGTAAACGGAGTAGACAAGTAGACGAAGTAGGAAAGTAGTCGAAATAGGAAAGTAGACGAGGTCCTCCGGAGGGACTTAATTCGTAAGAAGTGAAGCGCTTTTTAACTTACAGTGGAAAAATTAAAATCTCAATATTTTTGTGAAACATTTTTTTTGATGTCATATATTGATGACACGGGCTGCATTCACGAAAAAGTGTGACACGTGTCGCCAGTGTGACGTAATTATCACGTTACTCCCATTGTCACGTTACGCCCATTATCACGTTACGCCAGTGTGACGTCATTGTCGCGTTACGCCCATTATCGCGTTACGCCCATTGTCTCATTATGCCAGTGTGACGTCATTGTCGCGTTACGCCCATTGTCGCGTTACGCCAGTGTAACGTCATTGTCGTGTTACGCCAGTGTAATGTCATTGTCACGTTACTCCTGAGCCGAGCGTGCAAGCGAGAGTTGTATTTGTACTAGTATTTATATTTGGACTTGGACTTGGTCTTGGACTTGGACTTGGACTTGGTCTTGGACTTGGACTTGGACTTGGTCTTGGACTTGGACTTGTACTTGAACTTGGACTTGGACTTGGACTTGCACTTGGAGGACTTGGACTTCACTTGGACTTGGACTTGGACTTGGAGGACTTGGACTTCGACTTCGACTTTACTTGGACTTGGACTCTGACTTGGACCTGGACCTGGACTTAGACTTGGACTTGGACTTGGAGAACTTGGACTTGGACTTGGAGGACTTGGATTTTGACTTAGACTTCACTTGGACTTGGACTTGGACTCTGACTTCGACCTGGACTTGGACTTGGAGGACTTGGACTTCGACTTCGACTTCACTTGGACTTGGACTTGGACTCTGACTAGGACCTGGACTTGGACTTGGAGGACTTGGACTTCGACTTCGACTTCACTCGGACTTGGACTTGGACTCTGACTTGGACTTGGAATTGGACTTGGACTTGGACTTAGACGGACGTGTCTAAATGGATTAAATGTATTGGGCTTCCAGGAGCTTACAAGAGGTGTTCCGATGCGGTCGACTCTCTGTGAGGAAAACTGTCATACTAAAAAAAAGAGGCGATTCTTATACCTGACATCAGTGTGTCATTGGATTAAGAGTACTAGACTTTCAGGAGCTCACAAGAGGTTATCCAACTGTGATATATGTTGTAGTTGTTGTAAGTTAACTCACCCGACTATGGGCGGTATTTTAAATCTCCCTAAAGATGGTGCTGAAGAAGTTTTACTTTAGTCGTGTGGCCTAAAGCACTATATCGGGCTCATATACGTCCTAACCGAGGGTCTCAAGCCTACCCTGAATTAGGGCGATCACTCAGGGGGACCCACTGGTCACTTCAATAAATACCAAATTATAAAAAAAAATAATTTTCGAATAACCTAAAAACTTTTAAGTACAAGCTTTTATTATTGTATTGTCATGTGACATACATATGCATGCAAAATTTCAGCACAATCGGAAACTAGGAATTGGGTCAAATTTAACTTGCAAGATTTCACCCGAACAAACATACATACATTGCAAGATAAATAAAAGCTTGTAAAATAGGTATCTATGATAAGTTTCTTCGTTTTGGATTTCATAATGTGTAGGGTATTTGAAGTAACTTTATAATTTATCTGACCCCGGAATTTCATTACCCTTTGTTTTCATTTACCTTGTTGCTTCAATAACTTACAACACTTTTGCGTAACAAAATTAATAATTAACACAACTTTTGAAAACTCAAATAAGTTTTGGGTTAAAATCGGGATCATAAGCCATTATCCACTTTGGGAACCGTAATTGTTTTCAAAAGTTACCCATTTGAAATAAAACCTCGAAAAACGAGCGAGCCGCCACACAACAGGACAGCTATTCCCAAAGTTTGGGGCGAGACAAGTGCCCAAATACTTTTGTTTGTTCTCAAACTTTTTCTTATAAAAAATGTCGGCAGCGGCGTAACTGCCTGCTTATTTCGCGAGTATAAAAATGATGGATTACTAAAACCTTAGTTATTTTATTCCATTGATTTTGGTTAAGAGTAATTTTCTTTTTAGGTTTATTTTTATAAAAATAAGCTCTTGGTAAAAAATATTTATTTACAAACGACTTTATAATAGTTGTAGTGTCTCAAAGCGACTGTTTGTTTTTCTATGTGTATTTTACGTGATTTTTTCGCCCGCTGTGAACCTATTTTTATCATCATCATATCAGCCGAAAAACGTCTACTGCTGGACAAAGGCATGCCCCAAGGATTTCCACGACCACCGGTCTTGCGCTGCCCGCATCCAGCGGCTTCCCACTATCTTCACCAGGTCGTCGGTTCACCGCGTGGGAGGCTTGCCTACGTTACGTTTTCCGGTGAAAGGAGATAAGAAAGCTTAAGGTCACCCAAAAGGCAATGGAGCGAGCTATGCTCGGAATTTCCCTACGCGATCGAATCAGAAATGAGGAGATACGCAGGAGAACCAAAGTTACCGACATAGCTCACAGAATCGTTAAACTGAAGTGGCAGTGGGCATGGCACATAGCTCGTAGAATAGATGGCCGTTGGGGCAGTAAAGTTCTTGAGTGGCGACATTTACATATAAATTTTATCAAAATCTGTTCCGTAATTATTTGGGAAATACACAAAAACGAACAAAAAGTTGGCAAAATTTTACTTATTTCTTGAAATTGATATACAGGGTCAACTTCAATATACAGAATGACATGAAAAACCGCCACCTCTCTCTTTTCAATATACTGGGTGACGTGAAAAACCACCACCTCTCTTTAATATACAGGCCTACGTGAAAAACCACCACTTTTCTCTTTAATTTACAGTGTGATGTGAAAAACTACCAGCCCTTTCTTCAATATGCAGGGTGACGTGAAAAACCTGGTGGTGTTCCTCTCTCTTCAATATACAGAGTGATGTAAAAAAACCACCACCTCCCTCTTCAATATACAGGATGTCGTGAAAAACCACCACCTCTCTCTTCAATATACAGGCTAACGTGAAAAACCACCACCTCTCTATTCAATATACAGGCTAACGTGAAAAACCACCACCTCTCTCTTCAATATACAGGCTAACGTGAAAAACCACCACCTCTCTATTCAATATACAGGATGACGTGAAAAACCACCACCTCTCTATTCAATATACAGGCTAACGTGAAAAACCACCACCTCTCTCTTCAATATACAGGCTAACGTGAAAAACCACCACCTCTCTATTCAATATACAGGCTAACGTGAAAAACCACCACCTCTCTATTCAATATACAGGCTAACGTGAAAAACCACCACCTCTCTCTTCAATATACAGGCTAACGTGAAAAACCACCACCTCTCTATTCAATATACAGGATGACGTGAAAAACCACCACCTCTCTATTCAATATACAGGCTAACGTGAAAAACCACCACCTCTCTCTTCAATATACAGGCTAACGTGAAAAACCACCACCTCTCTATTCAATATACAGGCTAACGTGAAAAACCACCACCTCTCTCTTCAATATACAGGCTAACGTGAAAAACCACCACCTCTCTATTCAATATACAGTGTGACGTGAAAAACCACCACCTACCTCTTCAATATACAGGATGTCGTGAAAAACCACCACCTCTTTTTTCAATATACAGGGTGACGTAAAAAACCACAACCTCTCTCTTCAATATACAGACTGACGTAGAAAACCACCACCTCTTTCTTCAATTTACAAGGTGACGTGAAAAACCACCACCTTTTTTTTCAATATACAAGGTAGCGTAAAAAACCCCTACCTCTCTTTTCAATATACAGGAAGACGTGAAAAAGTAGGTTCTACGCTGGCAACTGAACAACTCCACGTAAACAATCAAAGCAAAAAAATTCAAGACTTCATGAAAATCGTGATGGCATGAGTGACAAATAATATGGGTATTTTTTTTTTGTTTGCCGGTCACTTTGGAAAAAAAATGGAGTGAAGTTCTTTTTTTTTCAAAGTTACCATATAGAAATTAAAATGAATTACCCAACGTTTCCTGGACTCAGCACATTGCTAGATTAGTAGTATTTTCTAGATGTATCTCTATTATGTGTGTTTAAGTAAGCTTTTTCGTAACTGTTTTGTTTTATATTGTGTGTGTTTTTGTTAACAAACATTTTTTTATCCTATTCTATTTCAACTTTGAATTACTCGGTTTGTTTGGTGGAAAGGCATTTCCTAGACCCGCCTGGTTACCACCATCTTATATAAGTCTTGCCGCCAAGCATCAATGTTAACAGCATTGGTGTGTTCCGGCTTGAAGATAAGATACACAGTTCTCCATTGGGTTGGGGAATCTTGGTAAGCCCACTTCCGTCTTCGGCATCATAGTCGCTTACCATCAAGTGAGATGATGTCAAGGGCTCACCAATTGTGGTCAATATATATATATATAGGCAAATCTTATTAGAAATATTTTTAGTCGCTCATCAAACAACTAATCACCTATTAATTTATTGTCATCATCTATTTTATGACAATCATATTAACAATACTTAAAAATAGTTCCATCTTCGGCATCATCGTCGCTTACCATCAGGTGAGATGATGTCTAGGGCTTACCAATTGGGGATAAAAAAAATAGCATCCTCAAAATTGTTGTCCATTTTGGCCAACACCCTGTGTTACAGTGTTGTCCTTCGGCCGTAACTCATCGGTTTCCATACGATCGCGTGCCATCCCACACTTACATGACTGGCATATCGATCCAGCACAGCTTAATGTCGACCTGGATTAGTTGCGTGCAAGCCTGACGTTTTCCTTCATTGCATACCTGGTACCGTTTCATTTGGGCTTTTATTTTGTTTCGGTTTTCTGTTGTCATTCAAGGTCCGACAAATGAGGCCAGTAAATCAGCGAGAGATAATTTTTGCATTTGTATAATTACACAGTACTTTTAGAATAGAAGTGTTTTTTTTACCTTTAATTGATGAGCTATTAGCATCATCTTACTTAATGGTAAGTGACGATGATGCTGAAGATGGAAGCGGGCTTACCAAGATTCCCCGACGCAATGGGGATGTTAATATTAAACGGCTAGTGTCGGAGATCGTTCCTGCCCAAACAAAAATTGCGTTCGGAATTTTTAAATTACTAGCTGTTGCCCACGGCTTTGGCGTGCACATCGTTTTTATGATAGCTGTTGCCCACGGCTTTGGCGTGCACATCGTCTTTATGACTGTGCTTCTTCCTTCATCATGCGAACGGCCAAGGAGTGGAATTCCTTGCCGGCGTCTTTATCCCCGATTCGTATAATTTAGGAATCTTCAAGACGAGAGTGAATAGGCACTATTTGAGCCTGCGTGTGACATCCTCGGCTGCATTGGCACTTACCATCAGGTGACCAATCAAACTCATTTTTGATGTGTAACATCTTTGCTCTCGCTTTCCTGCAATTTGTGGGAGTGATTTCGTGAAATGGGACGGAAATATGTAACATGGGACGGAAATGTGTAACAGGAAGTCGCGAAGCGCGGAATTCTACTTTACGAGAGTCCGACTCGCACTTCGTCGGTTTTTTTCGTTACTGTCAGATCCGCCACCCAGGTACAATATCGTCATCAAATCTAACTAACCTAAAGTATTTTGTCACATGTTACACATCATATGCGAGTACTGTAGGTCTCGCTCGAATTTTTTTTTATTAAAAAAGTCATCGAACAAAAGTTGTTCAGTATGATGAGTAGAAGCCCCAGTTAACGGGACCTACACTTATTTTGTTGCACCCTTTATATCTACTCACGTAGTATTTTTCTCCATAAAGTTACAAGCTTTATGTAAAGTAACGCCTAAACAAACTGTAACGTAATAAGCGTTACACGAACCGTGAAGAAAGTCGTGTTTTGTTAACAAAAACCTAATTTGTTTGGACTCACTAATGAAGGCCGTATAAAAATTATTTATGTACATTTCCGAAAGGAAATTAAAAAGAACACGACAGGAAGTGTACCTACATAATGAAATATTAGAGCTTTTATCAACAAAGTTAAACCTAAGTAAAATAGTTTGATGGTTTTTTTTTATGCACAATTGGTAAACCCTTGACAACATCTCACCTGGTGGTAAGTGACGATGTTGCCGAAGATGGAAGCGGGCTTACCAAATGTATGCACACATGTACACACTTGTCCACACAAGTGCACACTTGTACACACATGTACATACAGTACAGACATGTTCACACATGTGCAAAAATGTGCACACATCGACACGCATGTGTACACTTGGGCAACATGGGCATGCATGTACACATATGTGCACACATGTTTACTTATGTACATATTTGTTCACACACGTACATACATACACACTTTCACACATATACATACACACATACGTACATACATACACAAATACATACGTTTGTATTTTTATCGTTTGTTTTTGATTGATTGACCAGTGTGTGTTGTCATTAATGACTTACTATGGGCCTCATAAGAAGACTCAAGGTCACCCAAAGGGCGATGGAACGACCTAAGGTCATCGAATCAGAATGAGGAGATCCGCAGGGGAACCAAAGTAACCGACATAGCTCACAGAATAGCTAAAATGAAGTGCCAGCGAGCAGGGCAAACTGCTTATAGAACAGATGGCCTTTCTTTCTTTTCTTTTAATTAATGGCCGTTAAGTTCTCGTGTGTCAACCGCGCCCCGGAAAACGTAGCGTAGGCAGGCCTCCCACGCGGCGGACCGACGACCTGGTGAAGAACGCGGGAAGACACTGGATGCGAGCAGCGCTGGACTGGTCGTCGTGGAAATCCTTGAGGGAGGCCTTTTTCCAGCGTTGAACGTTTTTCGGCTGATATGATGATAATGATCGTTTGTCACAAAACTTGAGAGGCAAATATAATAGAATTGTTTAGTTGCTCATCAAACAACTAATCACCCATCAATTTATTTTCATCACTTGATTTATGACAATCATATCAAAAATAATGATTGCACATCAAATTATATCATCCTCAACTGGACTAGAGTTGAGCGAGCGAAGCAAGCGATAATGGGGTTGGTTAGGTTTGATTGATCATACCGTCGATCCCCCCAAAAGGTCCCCCTCTTGGGTGGCGGATATGACTTACGAAATAATAAAACTGTTTTACTTAAACCAGATAAACGCTATACTTGTAGGTAAATAGTAGTGTGTCACGAAACTAAATTGTTGCTTAATAAATTATATTTTGAGGTAAGTATTTTGCTGTGCAAAAAGTAACTTTGATGGGATTTGTGATTCTTGTATTTTACAAAAAGTATTTTTTTTATTTGCGTTTAAATACCCAACTTATTTTTATAGAACACTAGGATAGTGGTTTTGAAGGTCTTATGAAACATGACCCAACTTGCGGGATTTCGGAAAAAATACGTCAAAATTCCTGGTAAAAAAATCGGTGGTAACTTGAGTTTAGCGGCGGAAATCTTGCATGATGTGACGTCACTGGTTTTGAGATGTGAACTTGGGGGTTAATTTTATGGAAGTGTTACAGATTGCGCCTAACTTCCAATTCGATTGGAACACTGACACGATTCGCGAAGCAGTAGCAAAATTTTGTGGCCTGCAAATCGAAGGAAACTTCACAGCGGGACTAGAAGGTTAATTTTATAGAAGTGTTACAGATTGCGCCTAACTTCCAATTCGATTGGAACACTGACACGATTCGCGAAGCAGTAGCAAAATTTTGTGGCCTACAAATCGAAGGAAACTTCACAGCGGGACTAGAAGTTAGGAGTGTACTCGTACTTGATAAGTAGATTTGGATTTAAATAGGGATGACGAATGCTAGTCATCTGAGTTACTTATAATCATTTGTTAAAAACGACATTTTGTTCGAAAAATTTTAGAAATACCTAGGCGTGACGTCATAGTTTAGCAGCGTCATTTATGTACTTATTTTGTAAATTTTAGTGAATTAAAAATCGAAGACTTGATGGAAAACAAAACGAGTAAGGTTTTCCGAAGTTTAAGTAGGAGGGAAATTTAGTGATCAAGGGTTCATAATTTATTTCTTATGCTGTCGTCATCCCTATTCACTCTTCTATGCACTAATCAATATTTTAGGGTCCACAGTAGGCCCAAGTTTCCATACAAACATAGTTACGCTTTAATACAAAAACTGCATGCCAAATTGGATATAACCTTTGCGAATATATTGAGTGGACACATGTGTAATTAGTTTTTATAATAGTAAATTGAAACATACTTAAACGATGGCTTAAATGAGTTATATACTGAAAGTTTGAAACTTCTCCTATTTTTATTCTGTTTTCTATTGATTGGTATGTGTCTACTCAATATATTCGCAAAGTTTGAATTCAATCCGGCCTGTAGATTTTACCTTAATGCTTTAGAAGGAGGGTTATGTATTTCGAGTTTATTTTTGTACTAGATTTTGCCAGCGGCTTCGTTTGCAAGAACATAGTTTCTGTGACTGGCTTCGAGGGTGCGCAGTGCACGAGCCGCAAGCCAATTCCAGGTCCTAATATGTCTGCTTAGCAAATTTCATCCAGATCCATTCAGCGTTTCAGGCGTGAATGAGTAACAAATATCCATACATACAAACTTTCACATTTATAATATTAGTAGGATGTATGTATATTTCTAAAAAAGCGTCGGTGGCTCAACCGGTAACGACTCGGTCCATCTAACCAGAGGTACCGGGTTCAAATCTGGACGGCCAATGTACCAATGAGTTTTTCAAAAACTTACGTACATACTTACCGATTGCTTTAACGGTGAAGGAAAACATCGTGAGGAAACCTGCACACGCCTGCGAAGAAACTCGAAGGTTGTGTGTGAAGTCGACCAACCCGCACTGGGCCCGCGTGGTCGACTAAGGCCTAATCGCCCTGATTTAGGGTAGGCTCGAGCCCCTCGGTGGGGACGTATAAGAGCTGTAATGATGATGTATATTTCTATGTTCCCTGTTATAGCCTGGACGGCTTTAAGAATTTGAACGTATGAGGTATCGTTAGATTTGTCTTGATCCCGTGAGTGACATAAATTTTTACCCGTCAGGCCAAAAAGAGGGTTTAAGTTTTTACGCAGTCGGGGTTTTAATTTTTAATGAATTCTTAAAGTTATTGTATTAAAGCGAAACTACGTTTATATGGAAATTCAAGCCTCATGGGGACCCTAAAGACCTTAAAAATGTAGGTTAAAGCCTTAAGATAGGCCAATTGACAATATTTAATTCAAATTATTGAAAGACTGTGTAAATCTATCACCATGGAAAAAATATATAATATACTTAAAGTAATAAAAAATCGATTTAATTGAATACAATTTTTAAAATATTATCACTTTTGATGTAAAAAAAATACACTGTGTTTTTGGCATCAATTGCAAAATTTCTAAAAAAAAATAGTTTATATTGAATGAAACCAACATACAAAAATCGGTTACTTTAAGACCTTTCATTTTAATTGAAGACATTTTTTTAAACTTATTTGAAAGTGATGAAAAGTAATAAAAACATGTAAAAATCGAGAATTGGGCGTTCGGTTTCAACGTGATAGCCGCATTGAAGCCCGTATTAAATTGAACTTAAAATAAATAGACTTACGTTCGATATTATTGAAACACGTATCAATCTTCTCGGATTGAGTGATCTTAGCGCTTTAAAAACTTATCGCAATGTGCAAAACACAGAAACAATCCTAATACCTATATCATGGTGTGAATACTTTTTGAGATATTCGATATCATCATTTCCTTGCGTCACTCAAAAAGTGAAACTTTGTCTGCAAATAACAAAAAAAACTTATTCCACGCCCCAAAGATAGAAAAAGATGAATGATTAAAGTTGCGTAAGATGAATGACGATAAATCGACGCGCATTCAAACTTAAATAGCTTTTTGTTGCCAATCGCTGATATTAAGGGCAGTAAGGCAGTTAAAATAAGCTCTTTGACATTATCCAAGGACATCATCTAATATATAAAAATGAATCGCAAAATGTGTTGGTAAGCGCATAACTCGAGAACGGCTGGACCGATTTCGCTAATTCTTTTTTTGTCGAGTTCGTTATTATCAGGAGAAGGTTCTTATGTAGGGTAGGGTAGGGTAGGGTAGTGTAGGGTAGGGTAGTGTAGGGTAGGGTAGGGTAGTGTAGTGTAGTGTAGGGTAGGGTAGGGTAGTGTAGGGTAGGGTAGGGTAGTGTAGGGTAGTGTAGTGTAGTGTAGGGTAGGGTAGTGTAGGGTAGGGTAGGGTAGTGTAGGGTAGGGTAGTGTAGGGTAGTGTAGGGTAGTGTAGGGTAGTGTAGGGTAGTGTAGGGTAGGGTAGTGTAGGGTAGAGTAGTGGGGTAGAGTAGTGTAGGGTAGGGTAGTGTAGTGTAGGGTAGAGTAGTGGGGTAGAGTTGTGTAGGGTAGGGTAGTGTAGTGTAGGGTAGAGTAGTGTAGGGTAGGGTAATGTAGGGTAGGGTAGGGTAGTGTAGTGTAGGGTAGGGTAGGGTAGGGCAGTGTAATGTAATGTAAGGCGTTACGTAGTTCGCCGGGACTGCTAGTTTTATATAAAGAACAGTTATAGTATGAGTGTTAAAATAAACAAGGTCTAACAAAATATATATGCATTTTTTCCATTTAATTATCATAATCATAATAAACTAAAAATATGTAAAAAAACATAAAACGTTCCAAAAACCACAGAAGTTTGGATAGGAATTAGGATATGATAGCAGCCATTACTGTACTATACTATACTTTACTGTACTGTACTATACTGTAATACACTACACTACGCTACGCTACACCACACTACACTACACTACATTATACTACACTACACTACACTATACCATACCATACTATAGTATACTATTACTATACTGTATAGTATACTATACTGTACTATAGTATACTATACTGTACTATAGTATACTATACAGTACTTTGCTATACTATACTATTATTTGCTGTACTCTACTGTATTGTACTGGAACCCAACCTTACACAGCTTTAAAAACTATATCCACTGGGGCGAAGCCGCGGGCAATAGCTAATGTAGTATAATTTGTGGGCTAGCAATAGCGATGTGGTCCCCTACGGGCCCTGTTATGGAGGACGATAACATTTGTTTATAAACTTCATGTGTCCAAGCCAAGGGAATTACAACAGCTATGATAGAGTCAATTAAACTTGCGTAAGAGCTGGATCTATTCTAAGTTGAGGTTTGTTGCCTGATAGATCACACAAAAGTTTCGCTTTAGGACCTGTTCACGTCAAGCACAGTATTACGATATGGCTTGCAGTAGCGCAACGCCTTTGATGTCGCACCGTGCCGCCACCGACATAGGTACTAGCAGTACTAGTCTGTAGCACACACTGGACTCTTCATACAACTATACGGAACAAACAAAATGGCGGCAAAATCCTATACGTTTGACAACCAGACTGTAATCAATCTGTATCAATCTGGGTGACAAGGGGGTGAGGTCGCAACTAGAGAGCGGCAGGGAGTGTCCATAATGTATGTTTGTACTAATATATATACTTTGCCTGTATACAACACTCGCGTAGTTTGGCAGGCTGTGCCCCGCCGCCCGCTGCCCCGCAAGTACCCTTCCGTTTCTCTGCGTAAATACATTCGTTGCGCTACTGTAATCCGCTATATTGTAATACTGTGCCCCAAGCAACCTACGTCCTACGACATAGGAGCTAGCATCTAATCGAACTAGTGCTTGAACTCAGGGTCAGATTTAGAAATTATATTTAATCGTAGTGAGTGCTATACGTCTCCCTTACGTTTTAGCACATAGCTCGTAGAACAGATGCCGTTGGGGTAGTAATGTTCTCGAGTGGCAACCGCGCACCGGAAGACGTAGCGTTAAAGGCCTCCCAGTCGGTGGACCGATGACCTAGTGAATATAGCGGGAAGCCGCTGTATGCAGGCAGCGCAGGACCGGTCGTCGTGGAAATCCTTGAGGGAGGTCTTTGTCCAGCAGTGGACTTCTTTCGGCCGATATGATGATGATGAAAGTGATGCCGTTATGTCATTTTCAATACACTTAATACATCTGTCTGTGTGTTTATAGGTATGTTTATTACGTTTCCCTGCTAAAATTATTAAACCGTTTTAGCTAAAATTCGGCATAGACTTTGAGTAAAATGCGGAGAGAAGTACCTCTGTTTCTCGAAATTCAGGTCTTCGATCAGTATGAGTCGCTAGTAATCACATACAGAACTGAGACCATCTTAACCGCCAGTTTAACCTCCTCCGTGGCTTAATGGTTAAATCCATCAGAAGGTCGTGGGTTCGATTCCCGGTGGGGTCAACTTGTAAGACTTGGTTGGGTTGGTGGTAGGGAATTTTCTAAGCCCACCTGGCTAGCTACCACCATCTTAACTAAGTGTTGCCGCCAAACATCAGTGTTAACAACATTGACGTGTTCCGGCTTGAAGATAAGATAGCTAGTTCGCCATAGCGTTGGGGAATCTTGGTAAGCCCGCTTCCATCTTCGACATCATCATCACTTACCATCAGGTGGGGTGATGCCAAGGGCTTACCAATTGTGAATAATAAAAAAGGTTTTTTGTCAGCTCCGACGCACGACTGGAGTTTACTCCTTACTAACGATTATAAATGTGCTGGGGGATTGCGGTCATTTTTTTCAATTCTGACAACGGATTCATGATTAGGGACCTCAGGGACCCCCAGATGTGGATTTTAAAAGCAATCTGTCCAGTAACTAAAAATTTCAAATTGAAGGCCACTTTTTTAAATTCTGACAACGGATTGTTGTTGACTTTGGAAGGTCCAGTAACTAAAAAGTTCAAAACGGCGGTCATTTTTTTAAATTCTGACAAAGGATTCATGATTAGGGACCTCAGGGACCCACATATATCGATTTTAGAAGCATTCGGTCCAGTAACTAAAAAGTTCAAAACGGCGGTCATTTTTTTAAATTCTGACAAAGGATTCATGATTAGGGACCTCAGGGACCCACATATATCGATTTTAGAAGCATTCGGTCCAGTAACTAAAAAAAGTTCAAAATGGCGGCCTTTTTTTTCAATTCTGACAAAAAAATCTAAGCCATTTAGGCTACAGGACGTGCCAAATAAATAAACATACATACATTCATACACTCAAATAGGTTGCGCACAAAATTACTATACTATACAACTAACTACAACTAACTTATATATGCAAATCGATTCTTAAGGAGTAAACTCCAAAAAAAAAGGTCCAGCTTTAAATGTATGAGATGAGTATGAGAGTATAATCCGGCCCTGGACAGTAAGTGAATCAAGTTACGAGTGTGTACGCCTTCCCAAAGGACCCGAAGAAGATCGAATCGACTCCAATATTACCTCCCAGGGAGTTGAGACGTGACTTAAAGGAAAAGGTAGTGTTATCTGTTTAAATATTTCAAGAACCTTCCCGACAACATAAGAAGGAGAGTAAGTTTTTTGTATGTATGTATGATTATTTATAAGATTATAAAGTACTCCTACATCAAAAAGAGGCCATACAAGTTTACATACATACTATCTAAAATAAAAATAAAATCTGTAATAACAAGGAAACTGAGTTGAGAGGAGCGATGGCTGACTCTCGCGTTATACTCGTGACCGGGTACTGTCCGTGTGAACTGGCCTACTCTTGTCAACGGCATTCATGAAATTCAATGATTTAATGTATAACTTCTCGTGTCATATTGTTTTGATGTTCTAATGACATAATTTGTTTTTCATCCCCCCATCTCGGAAATTGTATTTTTGCTCTTCGATATCTGAGTGCAAAAGTCGTTTTTATTCGCCAGAGGATTAAGTAAATATCTGAGTGCAAAAGCCGTTTTCCTTCGCTAGAGGAGAAAATTAAATTGAATTTAGAACATCGTGAATTCAAAACATTATTATATCTAATTACTTCTACCTCCATGGTGCCGAATTTATCATACAACCTTTTTTAATTTGTTAAAAACTCAGACTCGGAACCTTCTTGGTGTACTTTTTTTTTATTTGCTTTGCGCGTGCCATTTTCTTTTCACGTCATATTGTTAAAACCTTAGGTTAAAAACAAGAAACATGAAAACAAGTGAAAAACCTAAAATGAGTGATTATAGTGACGAGGAAGTTTATTTGACGCCAACAGGATTGACTGAAACTGTTTGTAATGCGCAAATGTTATTTTTTCATTTAGTAATTTCCTCGCTGAGGTGGAATGAAAAGTTACGTGTTGCACTCGAGTGCAAAGATTTTTCACCTCGTGCTCTTTTGATTCCCTCGCTAACGTTTAGGATTCTCATTTTTGAACCACTCGCTGCGCTCGTGATTCAAATTTAGACACCTTCGCTTGCTCGGTCATCAAAATTGAGTACGCGGTTAAAAAGCAACTTTGCACTCATGTATAACAAATAACTATTTTTTTATATCAAAGACTGGATTTTGACGTTATTAACTAATTATTGTTTATTTCTTGATTTTTTACAAATAAAAATTTGTAATCACTATTTTATGACTATCAGAAAGAGTGTAATTTGCACCTATTTTGAATAAATATCTTGAACTAATAATTAATAATTAAAACAATCCACCCATAATCGTTCATGGTGCAAAGGTTCCCATGAGGCTCGCAGCATTGCCACGCTGCATTGCGATAGATATCCTTTGCACCAGGAAGGATCTGGAGCGGGAGTCAAACCCATTATTTCTTAGTCGGCGCCCAATTCCTCTTATGCAGGCCTTTACCTCCATGCCCCACGGGCCAGCCGTTTCAACAGCGAAATCGTATGATAGCTTAAGCGTGGCGTACTTCGCGTGTTTATGGCACGCTGCTGCTTCCGCGGCAGAACCGATGGTTCTCACTGTCCGGGGCAGATGTGAGGGTGCCAAAGTCTGCATCGCACAGCAAACACCTCCCCCTCTGTTATGGTACCAGGGTCAAGACGAATTGTATTTATGTATGTTTCTTTGGTTGAGCTAGTAGACTGAAGGTCTTGATGGATTTTGGAGTGCGGGGCGTCATTAGATTCGTCTTGATCTCGTAACTGATGAAGGATACACTTTTACCCGACTACCCAAAAAGAAGGAGTAATGTTGTTGTGCAATCAGGTTTTTAATAGAATTCGTTAAGGTATTTCAAATTGTGAATGGCGGCAAAAATTGGAAGAGGCCTATGTCCAGCAGTATAGATGTCTTTTGGCTGAAGTATGTATGTGTGTGTGACACTAAAGAGATAACGTCATCAAGTCCAAGGTCCATTAAACCAATGAACCAGACAAACAAACATACATACATTCTAAAAAATAGACAGTCTTGTAAAAAGCAGCAAATACGAACGTACATAGTCAATAACAATATCTAATCTTTTATTTTCTTTTTTTTTTATAAAAAAATTTATTGCGTTAGCCTGCACCTCATCTGATAGTAAGTGCCGATGCAGCCGAGGATGTAACACGCAAACTCAAATAGTGGCTATTCACTCGCGACTTGAAGATTCCTAAATTATACGAAGCGGGGAATACAGACGCCGGCAGGGAATTCCACTCCTTCCATTTTGTGGTGAATTCCTATTCCATTTTGTACATCTCCCCGGCTTAAACAAGAATGTGTGAATTCTCGTTCACACAATCCCAGAGCCCGGAGACAGGTATTAGTCACTACGGGTGTGTTCATATTATTATTATTATAACAGCTCATATACGTCCCCACCGAGGGGCTCGAGCCTACCCTGAATCAGGGCGATTAGGCCTTAGTCGACCACGCGGGCCCAGTGCGGGTTGGTCGACTTCACACACAACCTTCGAGTTTCTTCGCAGGCGTGTGCAGGTTTCCTCACGATGTTTTCCTTCACCGTTAAAGCAATCGGTAAGTCGTATGTACGTAAGTTTTTGAAAAACTCATTGGTACATTGGCCGTCCAGATTTGAACCCGGTACCTCTGGTTAGATGGACCGAGTCGTTACCGGTTGAGCCACCGACGCTTTTTAGCCACCGTGTTCATATAGGTGAATTAAAAGATTCGAGGTTTTTAGGTTTCCGTACCCAAATGGTAAAAGCGGAACCCTATTACTAAGACTTCGCTGTCCGTCCGTCTGTCCGTCTGTCACCAGGCTGAATTTCATGAACCGTGATAGCTAGATAGTTGAAATTTTCACACATGATGTATTTCTGTTGCCGCTACAATAAAAAAAACTAGAAGTTAGAAAAATTGAAAGTCTCCATACAAGAATCCAGCATGTAGTTTTTGTATTAAAGCGGAACTACGTTTGTATGGAAACTCAAGCCTCCTGGGGACCCTTACATGTAATTTATTTTCTCAGTTGTTTTTTAAATTGTCATACGTACCTTAACTCCTATCCTGTCAATACTTCACCTCTGTTTTCCATATTTCTCGTTTATTTGTTATTTAAAAATACATATTCACTTGTTGGTGGCTAATGCTATTTAATTTGTTTTGTTAGACCCTGCCCTCCCTTCCATAAAATTACTCTTAATATCGTGCGTGCGACGACGGCGCAGACGGAGGGTGCGCTGTCCGCCGCACTGGCGCCCAAACATTTTTTAAGGAAAATCTTTAAACTTTTTACAAACCCAACTGCACATCTTAAGTTGTTCGAATATAACTCTTTATCTAAGAAAGCCTATTTGGCCGTTATAGTTTTTCCTTTACATTTATTTTATGCCACACTATTTCCAATATTTTTTAGGTTTTTTAAACAAAGGTTTAACTGGTAGGGGGTGAGGGCATGTAACTCTAAAAAACGCCCTTTAAAAACCTAATATTTAGTTAACAAATCTATATACAGGTGAGTTTTACTAAGGGTCAGTATGGGGAAATTCTAAACTATAAGAGATAGAGAAAAACTCTCTTAGTAACCGTGATCTCAATTTTAGATAGAATAAAAATTGCGTTTTTAAAAATTAAAAAAAATCTTGATAGGTTCGGAGATATGGCTTTTTAAAGTAACGTTAAACTCAAGTGGCAGTAGGTGGGGCAAAAAGCTCCTAGAATAGACGCATAGTCTGAGATAGTTCCCGGGGGATCTAAGAAAAACTCATTTCCAGGCTCACGCACGTAAGCGTCGCAACGGAGCAACAGATTGACGTGATTTTTTATATAAAAATAGTTAAGGGAGTAGGATGTGACATAGACTTCTAATCAGAATAGCCCGATACAGTTCCCCAGGGATCTGTAGTAAACTCGCATCACTTACCCACAAAGACAGTCATAAAAACTATGCCCACGCGAGCGAGGCTGGGGAAAAAAGCTAGTTCTAATTCGTCATCATCATAACAGCCGAAAATCATCCACTGCTGGACAAAGGCTTCTCTCAAGTCCTCAACGACCGGTCCTGCGCTGCCCGCATCAATCGTCTTCCCGAGATCTGCACCAGGTCGTCGCTCCACCGCGTGGTAGGCCTGCCTACGCTACGTTTTCCGGTGCACAGTTGTCACTCGAGAACTTTACTGCCCCATTGTCCATCTGTTCAGGCCATAGTTCAAATTAAATTGATAAAAATATCTACTGACGTACTTGCTACCAATTTTTATAATCATTTTTCTCGCCCAGATAATCTCCATATTTTTTTTCTGAACGCACCCTTATAAGCCTCTTCTACAGTTCCCACCTCATAAACGGTAATGACGGCTTAAACTCCACTTTGTATTACCCCCTACATACAAAGTTGTGATAGCGAATCGTATGCTTGAGTTAACTTTGCTTTTAAATTACTAATTTAAGTTAAATTTCGTTAATTTGCACGAAAATACCTAAGGGGACCTCTATTAACTACGTGAGATAAGAGGAAAGAGGTGTCCAACAACCTAAGGGGATAGTTTTTATTATTTGTTTTTTCTACTTTAGGATTAGTACTATAATCACACAAAATTTCACGCTTGTATGTATGCCCAGTGGGTTGGTTGACTTCAAACACAACCTTCGAGTTTCTTCGCGGGTGGGTGAAGGTTTCCTCACGATGTTTTCCTTCACCGTAAGAGCGTCGGATAAACGTACATATGAAGTCTAAATTCGAAGTCACATTGGTAAGTGGCAGGATTCAAACTACAACCTCCCGGGCAAGAGGCGGTGGCCCTAGCCGTTACGTAACCGACGCAAGAAAATAATGTTATTAATTACAATCGATTTCAAATCTATTATTTAAAAAAAACAGGTAGCTACTTGCTTATTACGGTCTCAAAGATACAGTTTAAAAAACTGTAGCGCCGGACGGACAGACAGCGCAAGATTATTAAGGCGATGTATTTATTGGAACAGTTGTCTCTGTTTTTTTCTTTACGTGTAAAAAGTAAAGAAAATAACCACACTTTTGCACTTTTTCAATGTGTTTTCGTTTAGTTTTTCTAAATGAAGGTTTAAAAAATAATAACATTTCTCACTTTGTATTATCATAACAAACATTGTTGTATATATTTTTTTATTTATACTTCATAATATTAGTCATAACTAGAGTTGAAATTAACGGTGTAAATCTATTTTTGGTATTTTTTTATTGAGCCAAAACTGCTCAATCGTGTTCTAATAGCTTTTGACTTTAAGGGGAACATCATCGACAATAAGGGTATTTTTTCAACCTTGGGTTTTCTATCGTTTAGGAGTAATTGATGTCAAAATTAACTAACAACTGTAATATTGCCGCCTTAATAGGGGCCCACTACTTGTTAAAGAACCTTTAAAATTAAGTATATTCAAACGCGCTTAGAGTACAAAAGGAGCCATTTTTTTTAATACACCTCACGTAATCAATGGACGTGCCCACTTCGAAAAAAGTTAATTGAGATTGTTTTGTAGAGTAATTACGTTTTATTTTCTTACAATTTATATTAACTATAGTGAAAAAGCTTCGAAATTGATTGTAATTAATAACAGTATTTTCTTAGGAAAATTACATAAAATTTAATATAAACTTTCGAATTAGTACCAAATTGAAAATAGGTAGGTAGCCACGAATACCATATACAGGCTGTTAGGTAAAAATAAATTAAAAACACTACTTCATAAAAAAAAATGTACCTATTTTTTGGGAAGTCAGATTATTTGTATACTATATGTCATGTAAATCTATCCTAAGTCCGGTGGCTCAACCGGTAACGACTCGGTCCTTCTAACCAGAGGTACTGGATTCAAATCCGGACGGCCAATGTACCAATGAGTTTTACAAAAACTTACGTACATACACTTACCGATCGCTTTAACGGTGAAGGAAAACATCGTGCGGAAACCTGCACACGCCTGCAAAGAAACTCGAACCAACCTGCACGGGGCCCGCGTGGTTGACTAAGACCTGATCGCCTTAATTTAGAGTAGGCCTAAGCCCTCGGTGGGGGACGTTTTGATGATGCCACTCAGGGGATCAAGATGAATCCAACGATTCCTTGCACTCTAAAATCTCCAGAAAAACATTACCCTTCTTTTTTAAAGGGTAAGATACAAAAGGGGGACTGTAAATAATAAGAGACTTGCAAAATAACAAAAAAAATTAATTTTAATTTTCGACTCCGTATTCTCTTAAAACGCGTCGATGGCTCAACCGGTAACAACTCGGTCCATCTAACCAGAGGTACCAGGTTCAAATCTAGACGGCCAATGTACCAATGAGTTTTTCAAAAACTTACGTACATATAATTACCGATTGCTTTAACGGTGAAGGAAAACATCGTGAGGAAACCTGCACACGACTGCGAAGAAACTCGAAGGTTGTGTGTGAAGTCGACCAACCTGCACTGGGCCCGCGTGGTCGACTAAGGCCTAATCGCCCTGATTCAGGGTAGGCTCGAGTCCCTCGGTGGGGACGTATATGAGCTGATATAATAATAATTAATTCTCTTCACAAATCACTACTTGTAGACTACGCCTACGTGCTACGTGCTCGTGCTACGTGCTACGCCGTAGTAAAATTGTAGTAAATTGTTACAAAATGCTCTATTTTCTTTAAAAACTCTTTCCATGACACTAAACTTCGGCCAATTGCGAGTCGAAAACGTGCACCAAGGGTTCCGTACCACCAGAGGTTTGGGTACAAAAACTTAAAACTATCAACGAGTACAACAATAACATTTACTTAAATACTAGCTTAAGATTGTGGCTTCACGCGCAAAGACATCGATTTTATGCCTGTCTTTGAGGGCGAGTGGTGTGCGAGCCGAAAACGGCTCGCGAACTTGGACATGAGTTTTCTCCAGATTCCTCAGGAGCTATATCGGACTAATTCTTATTAGCAGTCTTGTCCCACCCCAATCATGTCATTTTCTACCCCCTCAACCATATCTGTGCAACAAATCACAACAATCCATTGTTCCGTTGCGATATTAAAGAAATGAACCATAAATAACAGTATTTTTTTAGTTCCTGCAGGAACTGCATCGGATTATTCTATTTTTATGTCTCTGGTAAGTATATAGGCTACCTGCACGCCAAATTTCATTAAGATTGGTTGAGCTGTTGAAGAGTAAAAAGGTAACAAACAAAAAATCACATTTTCAAATTAATAATATGAGTAAGGATGAAAAAAGAGACCTAAAGTAAAAAAAAAAATTTGTTCATCCAGTTCGGGATCTGGCTGGTTTTTTAATATTTATTTTTCGGTGATACAAAGTTTCGTAAAACCATGTTTGACGCTTGTGTGTACCACCGCTTTTACGGTGAAGTAAAAACAAAAAAAAAACTTAAAAAAACATATCGTTTGTTTGGGAAAGCCTTTTAAATTTTTTATTGTTTAATTCGTTGGGGATCCGCTATAATATCACATAATATTATGTGAACAGTTCAACATCAACTCAACCTACCTACCTTTGAAACTTACTGTTTGACTACACTGCTGACGTAGCGCGATGTAGCCCTACACGCTACGCCGTACTAGGTGTATTGTATTGTGACGTAGTGCGATGTAGCGCTACACGCTACGCCGTATTACGTGTATTATCTTGTGACGTAGCGCGATGTAGCGCTACACACAATGCCGTAGTACGTGTATTGCCTTGTGACGTAGTGCGATGTGGCACTACACGCTACGCCGTAGTACATATATATTGTCTTGTGACATAGTGCGATGTAGCGCTACACGCTACGCCGTAGTACGTGTGCTGTCTTGTGACGTAGTGTGATGTAGCGCTACACGCTACGCCGTAGTACGTGTATTGTATTGTGATGTAGCGCAATGTAGCGCTACACGCTATGCCGTAGTATGTGTATATCTAATATGAGCATATTCACAAAATCGTTTCCAATACGAATTTAAAATTACTATTACTTGAAAATGGATGAGCCGATTCTAATCAAACTTTGTACTCATTTTAGCTTGTGGATAGATTTAATCATCAAAAAATAGTTTTGTTACTAATTATTAGTGATTTAAAGTGTTCAGAGTAATCTTAAAATTCACTAATCTTTTTTTTAAATGTAAAGTATATCGAAAATCTAATCTATCCATAAACTAAACATTCTTCACTTGCTTATGTATAAACAGTTTCATTAGTGTCAATCCATCCATTTTCAAAAAATAGTAATTTTAAGTTTGTACGGGAAACGATTTTTTTTTTATTTTTTTTATTCACAATTGGTAAGCCCTGCATCATCTCACCTGATGGTAAGTGACGGTGATGCCGAAGATAGAAGCGGGTTTACCAAGATTCCCCAACGCAATGGAGAACTGGCTATCTTATCTTCAAGCCGGAACACATCAATGTTGTTAACACTGATGTTTGGCGGCAAGACTTTGATAAGATGGTGGTAGCTAGCCAGGCGGGCTTAGAAAATGCCCTACCACCAACCAAACCGAGTCTTACAAGTTGACCCCACCGGGAATCGAACCCGCGACCTCCTGGTGTGAAGCGAATGGGCTAACCATTACGCCACGGAGGCGGTTAGATATTGTGAATACGCCCATCATATTCGTAAGATCATCTAATATATAATGAAGTATTTAAACAATGCTCTATTTTTCGAGTTATGTCTGCACCTCACAAACAAAATTATATTAATTAATTTGCCCACCTTTTGTCCTTTTTCCTTTTGTTCCGGTTTGTCTTTTTTCCTACAGGATCCCTCGTCATTTCACGGATCCCTGAAACCTAAAGACCTGCCCTATGCATAGCTATGCAGGGACCAATTAAGTTCCCTGTAAGTGCCGCGGAGAACAGCGGTGCCCGATCGATTCCCGGTCGAGTCAATATTGGTGTGCCAGGGCCGGACTCGAATTGATGCACTATTATGAACATTATTATCTCTGCTAAACAACACTTGTTTTGCTATACAAAATGTTCAGATATAAATGTTGTCGTCAGCCCTTCACCTGCTAGCCCAAGGCACACCCCGGACACTCCATACAAACGAGCGAGAAATGATATACATATATATAACTGACATATCTATAGGCAAGAATGCAGGTAGGGTTGAATCACGAAATGTTTGTTAGTTGTTTACTGAATGCAACAGTGTGAATACTAAACTCTTTTTTTTAATACTTTTCGTTGTAAACAAACACCGTTCGAACAAAAAACACCACTTTCCGAATACACCATACACATTGGAACTAAAAAACATTGTAAATGGTAACTGATATGTGGACGTATGAATTAACACTGAAAACTGCTATTATTTTGTACATCTTTAAACACTTTTTCCATCAAATTGCGAAATTGATAAAGGATTTTGTCACAGATTAAAAATCGACATGATAGTTTGGTGTAGAGATGGGACGAAGTGAATGACTGAATGAATGATTTTGAACTGTTGTTGCGAGGTAAAAATTGGGTCATCTTTGATAATTTTTGGCTCAACTGTACAATAGGGTACATCGATTTGGAAGTCCGCGATTTTTTTTGTAAGAGATAGGCTTTAGCTGAACATACCAAATTTCAAGGTTACGAAACCAGCGGTTTTTGAGTTATGAATTTTTAAAAATTGTATTTTTAGGTACTCTTTGGTCTTTGTTTTGTGAGTTTAGGTAGGACCAAAGATGACTTATTACTGATTGTATAATTTGATTCCAAAGATTCATAATATGGACCCCTAACGGGGGCGTAGCCCCCGCCACCCATTTAAAACCCCCAACAAACCTTCGGGATCCGAGAGGGATGTGGGAGTATCAGGGTGGGCAAAGCACGCGGGGCCGACTTGAGTGCAGACAAACTTTTTTGTTAGGTAGTCTTTGACCGACAAATCGTTACCGCTTATTAAAAAAAAGGTCATCTACTTCTACTACCGCTTTAAAAATTAAACTTGTTGAATTACTGACTCACTGACATGCGCAAGATTTGATTTTAGTTTTTGGAATTGATCAATGTAAACGATGGACCATAATCAAAATCTCAACTTTGTTTTTACCCGATACCTTGTTCTCTCCTTCGTCGCTCAAAAGTATAAATAGGAGTTTAAAACGCCTCCTTGGCGTAATGATCAGTCCGTTCCCTTCACATCAGGAGGTTGCGGGTTACATTCCCGGCGGGGTTAACTTTGTAAGACTCGGTTTGGATGGTGGTAGGGCATTTTCGTAGCCCGCCTGGCTAGCTACTACCATCTTATCTAAGTCTTGCCGCCAAACATCAGTTTTAACATCATTGACGTGTTGCGGTTAGAAGATAAGAAAGCCAGATCCTCATTGCCTCATTGTGTGTATTATGGAATCTTAGTAAGTCCGCTTCCATCCTCGGCATCATCTTAAACTAATTATCAGGTGAGATAATGCCAAGAGCTTATCAAAAATACATTGGACTAAAAAAAAGGTGGAAACACATACAAAAGAGGAGTTAGGCAAAGCGCAACTGTGTGTACGACAGAACACGCAACAAACCAGTCCTTATTTTAAGTGTTTTTTCAATCTTTCTTTTTTCAATTCCCTCTTGTCAGGGGACTTTCAAATAAGTTATCCTTTTCCGGTTTCCTTTTTACATTAACATGCGTTAAGTTACTAGTTCCAATAAAATAAGACAATAAAAAAATATCAAAGAGCGTCGGTGGCGTAACGGTTACGGCTGCTACCTCCTGTCCGGGAGGCCGTGGTTCGAATCCTGCCACGTACCAATGTGTTTTTGAATTACGGTTTCATATGACATAGCGTCGGCGGCTCAACTGGTAACGACCTGGTCCTCCTAAGGTACCGGGTTGAAATCCGAACGGCCAATGTAAAAATGAGTTATTCGAAACTTACGTACTTATACTCACCGATTGCTTTAACGGTGAAAGAAAACATCGTGAGGAAACCTGCATACGCCTGCGAAGAAACTCGAAGGTTGTGTGTGAAGTCAACCAACCCGCTCTGGGCCCGCGTGGTCGAGTAAGGCGCGATCGCCCTAATTCAAGGTAGCCTCGAGCCCCTCAGTGGGGACGTATATGAGCTGATATGTTGATGTACGTTTATCCGATGCTCTGTGATTGAAAACGTAGTGAGAAAACCTGCACACGCCTGCGAAGAAACTCGAAAGTAGTGTGTGAAGTCGATTAACCCGCACTGGGCCTACGTGGTCGACTAAGACCCAATCGCCCTAATTCAGGGTAGGCTCGACTCCCTCGGTGGGGACGTAAAGATTTGATTAGATTTATTCATCACACGACACAAATTCATAAATTATAAATGTCAAATTATAAAATTTGTCAATGGTGAGGTGATCGTCAAAAATAAAATTAACAAAAACAAAATGTCAAATTACAAAAAGTAAATTGAACTATGGGTTAATAAATATAAATTAATATATGAAGTACTCGTATGTCAGTATTTTATTTTTAAAAATTCGTCAATTGAATAAAATTCCTTATCCAACAAGAAGTTTTTGAAATATTAGCTGATATGTTGACAGGCAGGCCTCCCACGCGGTGGACCGATGACCTGGTGAAGGTCGCGGGAAGCCGATGGATGCGGGCAGCGCGGGACCGGTCGTCGTGGAAATCCTTGGGGGAGGCCTTTGTCCAGCAGTGGACGATTTGTGGCTGATATGATGATGATGATGATGTTGACAAATCCTTACGACAGGAGTCAGGGCGAAGCCTCAGTAATGGGGTCCCACTTGGCATCCGTTGGGTGCGGAACATTAGAAAATAAAACGGTGCCCCAATAAAATACTAAGTCAGGCACTTTGCAGAGCTGGTACCATTTATTTGCGCGAGGCTTGTTTAAGCGCGTATGTCAACAGAAATTGTGTTCGAACTGAAGACGAGGAGATATTGGAAAACGTTGGAGAATGTTGCTTTTCGTAAGCAGTTTGTCTTTTATAAGAAGCATATGTAGTAATGAAGACACCTTATTGGTTGGATGTAAAAACTGCTTTCAAACTTTTTGTATTCAGTTAATATTGCTGGAGCACGGGCCTTTTCTCATACTTTCTCATGTTCCGAATGATAAATGTAGATATTAGATTGTGTGTTACTGTTTTGTATATTATACTAGCTGTCCCGGCGAACTTCATTCCACCTTACACTACACTACACTACCCTACCCTACACTACCCTACCCTACACTACCCGACCCTACACTACACTACCCTACACTATTTTACTCAACACTACACTACCCTACCCTACTCTAACTACACTACACGTACACTACACTGCACTACCCTACCCTACCCTAAAACCAATTATTTTTTGACTGATAATATTTTTTATAAATGAATGTCATATTTTAATACCTATTATCCTATTCTGGACAAAGACAATTGCAAAAATACAAAGCATAAAAATTTCTACAGCCATTCTTGAGTTGTAAATAGTGTAACTAACACGACTTCCTTTATTATATATATATATACTAGCAGTCCAGGCGAACTTCGTTCCACCTTACACTACACTACACTACCCTACCCTACCCTATACTACCCTAAACTACACTACCCTACCCTACACTACACTATCCTAACCTACCCTAACGTACGTTACACTAACCTACCCTACCCTAACTAAACTACACCGACACTACACTACACACCCTACCCTAAAACCAATGATTGACTGATTTTTTTTTTATTGATGAATATCATATTTTAATACTTATTATCCTATTCCCGACGAAGACAAATGCAAAAACACAATAAAAACGGCCAAGTGCGAGTTGAACTCGAGTGGATAGGGTTCCGTACAATGCCAAAGTCAAATACAAAATATCACATTTGAAATCCTCAGGAGATGCGAGTTATTTTTTATTTTTTTTTTAAATTTTAGTGCACCTGGTTGTTTGTTTATAAATTGAAGAGGGGGAATGAGGTCGTGAAGCTACAGGACACACTTTCCGAAATGAATCTTGTAGAACACCGATACACTTTTTTCTATTATGACTAGAACTATTTTCCGTAGGTGCACGTATTATATTGAGTTCACCACTTTTTTTAAATTGATAGAATTCTTATAGGTTTTCCTGTAATCTACAAGCAATGAACTACATTTTGTATTTTTTTAAAATTTTAGGCTCAGTAGTTTCGGGTAACAGGGGGGGTGGTCAATACGTCTTCTTTCGTAAATAAAATCAAAACTATTTATTTTACAATATAAAGAAAAATATATTTAGGATCCTTATAACGAGTCCTTTTATTTGATATTATATGACATAATAAGGTTTCCAAAACTTTTTTTTTCCTAATTTTCCTCCGAAAATAACCCTTAATTAAATAAAATATTTATTTACTTTGCACACCTGAGTTTGGGTCATAGGATCACACTATTCTACCAAATTTCACCTGATTTGGTCCAGTAGATTGGGAGCAAATTGACTTGGACAGACGGACGGACAGACAGACAGACGCACGAGTGATCCTATAAGGTCCCGTTTTGTTTTTTTTGTACAGAACCAAAAAATCATAAAAATTGGTCCAGCCGTTCTTGAGTGTATAAATTAATGGTGTAACTAACACGACTTTCTTTAATATATTTAGATTTATTTTTGAAGTAAAACTTCTTTACGCACGCTTGACTTGGGGAGTAAGCTGGTGGATGCGTGAAGAGAGCGTTACGGAAGTGTGTGCGGGCGAGGCGAACGGAAGTTGAGAGGGATATATAAATTAGTGAGGACAGAAGGAGATATACTGTTTATTTTTGTTTACCGACAATATCGGTTGTCAAAATAAATAAAACAAACATATATGATAAAAACATTTGATCATTTTCAGAGAATAATAAAACTCTTTTCGTAAACTGTCTGTATCTCCATATGACAAAAAGATTAAGTATTTACTTACATACATAATATAGATGGAGTACCAATGAGTTTTTCAAAAACTTACGTACATATACTTACCGATTGCTTTAACGGTGAAGGAAAACATCGTGAGGAAACCTGCATACGCCTGCGAAGAAACTCGAAGGTTGTGTGTGAAGTCAACCAACCCGCTCTGGGCCCGCGTGGTCGACTAAGGCCTAATCGCCCTGATTCAGGGTAGGCTCGAGCCCCTCGGTGATGACGTATATGAGCTGATATAATAATAATAAATATAGATGGAGCTAAAGAAGAACTTCTTTATACTATTAAGTATAACTTTATACTTCAGTGGTGTGGTCTAAAGCACACTCGTATTTTTACCGACTTCAAAAAGGAGTAAATTCGACTGTATATTTTTTTTTATGTATGTTCACCGATTTTTCCGTCAATAGTGGACCGATTTTCAAAATTCTTTTTTAATTCGATAGAGTATAATCCCAAGGGGTCCCATTGTCACCAAGTCAGGATCTGATGATGGGATCCCAGGGAAATCGAGGGCAACCCTTCAAAACTAATGAAAAATTTGAATTTTAAAGGCACTAATTACGTGATTCATGTTTTCTAAAGCTATTAATATATGTACTTGCGTCTGTTAGTCATATTCTCATGTTGATAAGCTGATGTAGGAAGGTACAACTCCTTAACGGTTAGGAGTTGCAGGTAAATTGTTTTGAATGTTATACATAGATATATACGTAGGTATGCATTGACCGATAGTTGTATTCCTTCAGGTTATTCAGATGAGCTGGTGATGGACGATTTAACTCCTTAACTTTCATGCTGCTGAGATGATGATGGAAGCCACAGGACTCTGTATCTGTTAATGAAACACATGTATTATGATTTGACAATTTATATTGGTGAGTACAGGTGATTGGATTTAACCTTGCTAGATAGATAGCATTACCACTAAAAATAAAGAAATTAAAAAAATGTTTAAAAAAACTTAAAACCGACTTCAAAATGAAATTCACTCAAAAGTGTGAAATAATATTATTATACTTAAATACACAACATTAACCAACAATAACCAAATCAAAGGCGGGTACTAATTTAATTAAGGGCTTCAAATTTTTTTGAGGTCGGTACCAGCACACAGTTACTTACGTATTAAATGGTTTAGATTCGATGGTTTGCTGACACCGACCTCAAAAAAATTTTAAGCCTCTAATTTAATTCGTACCCACCTTTGATTTCGTTATTGTTGGTTAATGTTGCGTATTTAAGTTTAATAATATTATTTCACACTTTTGAGTGAATTTCATTTTGAAGTCGGTTTTAAGTTTTTTTTAAACTTTTTTATTTATTAGCTATCCGTGTTAGTTAGTTTGGTACAAATATTGGAACCTAACTTAGAACCACTTTCCAACTTCCGATTGAGCTGAAATTATTATGGTAAATGACGATGATGCCGAAGATGGAAGCGGGCTTACCAAGATTCCCCAACGCAATGGTGATCCGGCTATCTTATCTTCAAGTCGGAACACATCAATGATGTCAACACTGATGTTTGGCCGCAAGACTTAGATAAGATGGTGGCAGCTTGCCAAACAGCCTATGAAAAGGCCCTACCACCAACCAAACCGATTCTCACAAAGTTTATCCCGCGACCTCCAGGTGTGAAGCATATGGACTAACCATTACGCCAGGAGGCGATTAAATTCTTCATTTTTTACTAGCCTACAATAGTTATGTGTCATTGATCCTTAGATTTAAGCTAGTCATTTGGGGTAAATAACGGTTCCTACGTAAGAAATGCATTTGTACCTCAGAAAAAAATCATCAGAAGCATATGCGGAGTTGGCTCATATGATACGTATAGACCCTTATTGAAAAAAATAACATTTTAACTCTGCCATCTTTATACAGGGTGTAACAAAATTGGTTTAGGTCCCGTTAACTAGGGCTTGTACTCATAAAACTGAACAACTTTTGTTCTGTGACGTAATCGCAAAAAAAAATTTGCTTTTCATAGAAATCGATCAGGTGATCGACTAATTTTGTGCATTTTAGTATGGAGGGATCACATTTTTTTTTGGAGAATTGACTATAGATTCCTTGAGAATAGTTGTTTAGTATGATGACTAGAACCTTCAGATAACGAGTCCTACACCAATTTTTTACACCCTGTATTTTTTTAAATTTGCGAATTAGTAACAAATAGTCCTGATCTCTTCAAAACTGCCTTAGAGATATATCCAAGAAACATAAATATAGTTTATAAAAACTAAAAAAACACGCTTTTAAAGCACATCAAACTAAAAAGTGAAAAATAATTCTAAATATAAGCTGAAAACAATAATGAACAAAAAAAACTAGTAATATTGTGAAAAAAGCCTGAGTTGCTCGATATACGAAAAATATGACACAAAGCAACCCTCACTTTCTTTACAATAATACTAGTATTTTTCATTTATTATTATTTTCAACTTATATATAGAATTATTTTTCACTTGTAAGTTTGATGTGCTTTAAAAGCGTGTTCTTTTATTTTTTTAAACTATATTTTATGTTTGTTGGATTTATATCTAAGGCAGTTTTAAAGGGATCAGGACCATTTGTTACTAATTTACACATTTCAAAGATATGCGGGGTGTAAAAAAATTGGTGTAAGACCCGTAACTGGGGGTTCTAGTCATGATGACTGAACAACTTTCCCCATGGAATCCATAGTCAATTTAAAAAAAAAAATGATCTGTCCACACAAAATTGGTCGATCAGCTGATCGATTTATATGAAGAGCAAAATTTTTTTTAAGATTACAGCAAAGTCGTAGATTAAAAGTTTTTTTTTATTATTTTTTTTATTTATTTATTTCTTTGCCAGGAAAAAATACAATACAAGTAAATTTATAGAACGGTGGTCCCTACACTAGGCTAAGCCTGTATCGTAGGGGCCGTGAGTGCAAACAATTTCCATGCTTAAGGTAAGCCGACAGTAAAGAATAAAACTAAAACTAAAATTTTAAATTTAAACTTAATAAACATAGTCATTCATAGATCAAACATAGTTGTTCAATATGATGAGTAGAAGCCCCAGTTAACAGGCCTACACCAATTTTGTTACACCCTGTATGTATAAAGATGACAGTGTTAATATGTTAAGTTTTTCAATCAGGGTCTATACGTATAATAATATGGGCCAACTCCGCATATGGTACTAATGCATTTTTTCTGAGGTACAAATGAGTTTCTTGCGTAGGAACCATTACCCCCAAATGACTAACTCATATCTAAGGACCGATGACAAGGCTAGTAA
This sequence comes from Coleophora flavipennella, assembly GCA_947284805.1. Classification (NCBI taxonomy): domain Eukaryota; kingdom Metazoa; phylum Arthropoda; class Insecta; order Lepidoptera; family Coleophoridae; genus Coleophora; species Coleophora flavipennella. Next base: position 7,539,383 of record OX369253.1, read on the forward strand.
AGAATGAAGAATTTAATCGCCTCGTGGCGAGTCCATTTACTTCACATCAGGAGGTCGCGGGTCGATTCCCGACGGAGTTAACTTTGTAAGACTCGGTTTGGTTGGTGGTAGGGAATTTTCATTAGTTTTTTTAAACTTTTTTTTTTTAATATTTACTTCATGATAATGATATAACCTTATGAAATTATTGTATTGTCACTGAATCTTGATAAATCTACAAAGTTTGAATTAAATCTGTTTGTTTAAAGTGGGTCAAAATCGAGTGCAAAAGAGTCGTTTACAAACATACAAACATACATATGTGGAATAGATAATGTCACCACTGGGATATGTATATCACCACTGACCGTACGGTATAAATACACTGTCCGTACGTAGGCAAATCCAATGTCCTGATCTACCTAACGATTTCTATCACTCTTTAGGGTCAGAGGATGGTGTTCAGTGAAACAAAAGATTTACGTTTTACCTTGTACTGTTACACAATAAAATGTCTGTTTTAATTCTACTAGATAGTAAAGCGCAAAGTATCGCTTCAAAGCCGATCTTCTTTCTTGCTGTTTCATATTAAATTCTTTTTGGTTTCCGCTGTTGGTATTGATTTTTGGATTAACGGGGAAGGATTGACAAGTTAAAAAAGGGATGACAGTCGAATTTTTGTTTGAATTTTGGGTTGTGAATATTAAAATTTTTAGTTATCGGATATATTATTATTTATAGTTATTTTGAGTTTTTCTGAGGGCCTTTTCACTCCGGCCGCTTTTTTGGAATCCCGAAGATATTCAGCTTCGGAAGAACCTGAGACGTAATACAATACCAGCGCAAGATACAATATACTACAACGTTTTGCCAACTCTCCCTTTTTGCTGCGCCGCATGGTGCAGTACTCGCTTGAAGAGTGGTTGGATCCCGGGAAGGAGCTGTGCGTTCAGCCAGCCATCTTTTATTGCTGTGCGGCACGTCCGACTTCTAGCTCCAAGGGAAGTGTTTTCTTTTTCATTATCTTAACCATACGCTACCTTCGAGGACGTGCGATGTAAAGTATTGTGGCTGCCCTGCGGGTTTCTGTTGTTCTACATCAAGTGTTACTTTCAAGCTTCAAGTTCCTTCAGCTCTTTCTATTTTAACGGACTATAAATTTTAAGTTACTTAAGACTATTGTGTTCCCTTCTGGTGATACTTATAACCTTGGGGTAATTTTCACCCCAAGTAAAAATTATTATTTTTATATCTCATTATTACATTTTATCGTTTTAATACCCAGGGAAGGGGACGATCGTTGCCTTACCGGCCTACAATTAAAATTAAATTTTGTAAATTTTGGTATACCGATGCTTTGAGCTAATTTGTATAAAACATTCCTACATCTTCATCTCGTAATCCTTTTAGTATATTTTACCCTTTTTTACTTCAAATTTGTTTACTATATTAAAGGTATTCTGATACAGCCTAAAATTATTTTCCTTTAAAAATCCGTCTAGGCCTTGATTCAAATTCCACAATTTAACCTCAATATTTTATTTTATTTTGGTCACAATAGGTACTACTTATACAATTAGAGTAGGTACTGATCACCGGTTAACATGACCGCGGACGAGAGGCAACTGCCGGATCTATATGTAAAACGGGCGAGCTTCGCCTTGCTACAAAAAGTGTTGACACTACTGTGTCCCCACACATACATACAAAAAGAGAACTATCTGATAAGTATCATCCAAACACATCACTCTATCTGAATAGTAGTATATATTTCGTAGCCATATGGTAGAATTAGCTGTTTTACAACACGTCGCGCCACTTTGTAAAACTGCTAAGTGAAAAACTCCGAATAAATTCGAGTCGAACGGAGCTCCGCTTCACGAGTCTTCTTTTCACGGTAGGACAAGACGTGTAAAGCTAACCCAACCTAACTGTCTTCTCCGTCCGTTCGTCTGATTCGTTTTATTCTGAGTTTTTTACTTAGTAGTTTACAAAACGGGTAATTCTATAATATGGCTGCGATATATACTGCGGAGTTCAAAACTACAGACCTCATTCTTCAAACTCAAAGTAGCGTAGACAGGCAAGTATGCTTCAAGTTTCATCATCATCATCATATCAGCCGAAATGCGTCCACTGCTGGACAAAGGCCTTCCCCAAGGATTTCCACGACAACCGGTCCTGCACTGCCCGCAATCAACGTCTTCCCGCGATTTTTACCAGGTCGTCGGTCCAGCGAGTTGGAGGCCTGCCTCAGCTACGTTTTCCGGTGCGGGATTGCCAGTCAAGAATTTTACTGCCCCAAAAGCCATCCGTTCTACGAGCTATGTGCCCTGCCCACTACCACTTCAGTTTAGCGATTCTGTGAACTATGTCGGTTACTTTTGTTCTCCTGCGGATTTCCTCGTTTCTGATTCGATCACGCAGAGAAACTTCGAGCATAGCACGCTCCGTTCCCCTTTACAAAGTTCATGGTTTCGTAATGAACTACGGTAGCTATTCTTGAAATTAAAAGTCGAAAATCTTCGATGAATTCGGTATGTACTCATCGTGTAATTATTTTCAACTGAACTTCCAAAAAGAGGAGATTCTCAATTCAACTGTATGTTTTTCAGTTTTCCGTACTTAAAGAGTAAAAACGGGACCCTATTACTAAGAATTCATTGTTCGTCCGTCCGTCGTCTGTCTGTCACTAGGCTGTATTTCATGAACCGTGATAGCTTGTAACCTCTATTTAGAAAAATTATAAGTTGTAAATAAAAGATTCAAATTCCAATCAAAAGGGTAGTTTATTAACAAGAAAAGTATTTAGTATACATATCAAAAAAACCTAGTTAGGTTCTGATACTGTGTGTTAGATATTATGTAAGCTCCTTAAGTTAATAAGATGATTAGAGTCCAAGAAAATGTATACTTGGTATGGATATAATAGCTAGGAGATCATAAAAAAAGGAAAATACCTATTTCAGGATTTTATGCAGAATATCAGGTCAACTTAAGTGAGGTTATCAGTGAGAAATATTAATCCGCAGCTATACAAAAATAAAAGTTTGGCTTCGTGGGTCAAGATTATTGCAACTACCTTATTGCACTTATAGACTAATTAATTAGCTAGTTAAACCTATGTAATGAACAATTTGTTACACAAAAAAAGAGAAACTTAAACGAAAAGTAATTCTAGGCGGGCTATACAAGTTGTGTTTTGCAAGAAAGTGAAAGGACACCTTAAATATAACAATATATGGCTGGAGAGGCCAGCCTAGACAAAATAAGGATGAATTTCTGAGAGTTGCTCACACAATACAGATGAGAAAAAATAGCACCGCCGTAGAAGTTTTAAAAATGAGGTTAGAAATATCCAAATCTTTTATCCCTACGAGGAATTGAGAATTAGCGGGCGCCACGCATCTGTGCGCACTAGAACAGATGCCGAAAAATGTGGAAAATGTATAAAAAGAAATATTTTGGAGTACACCTTATAATTTAACTGCTTCCTGGGTGAAACGCTCCGAGGTGGTCCGGCTGAAGTCGGGTTGTGCAGTGATCTGCGAGGCAGCGAGGTTCACGGAAGGTGTGTGCGGTGGTCAGCACGATCAGTGTACTCCAACAGCTTGGTTTCGGCGTGGGCGCACGAACCAGGTGACACAGTGTCGAGGTTATGCTATTTGCAAAGAGAGAAATTGCGCTTTAGACTTGCACGTATATGAGGAGAGGAATTAGACTGGATACGGGTGGTTTGAGTTTACTTACACATTTGAAGAGAAGTAGAGTATTAAGCACAGAAACAAAAAATGTTGCAATTTGACTTCACTTTCACAAAATATGACAGTTCATAAGTCGATTTACTGTTATTTCCACGAGTAGTAGCGAGTGGGCTGTGACTGTGGAGTCAGCTCGTTGGTTTTCTTCAAGAGATCAGAGCCAAAAAAGACCGAGGGTGGTTTCCTCGTGGTCGTATTTATATGCTACTTCGGGGTACAAAGAATCTCGGAAGTTTTACGTTCCTTTGTCGGAAGTGAAGGACTTTCTATAACGTTCCTTGGGGATGTTTTATTTTATGTCATATGAATTTAGTTTAAGGTTTATGGAGGTACAGGAAAATGAGGAAATGTTAAATCTTTTATGATAATAATTGTCAGATTTTTTTAGACTAAAGAAAATGGAAGTTTTGTATGTTCATGAAGGAGTGAATTCAAGGAATTTTGAGTGCAACGGAGCGTATTTTTTTGTGATTGGAGTCGAGTCAATTTGAGATACTTGGTGTACGGGGATTGGCCGATTCTGTAGGAGTGAAGGTTTTGATTGGTGTCATGCTATATAACGTATGATAGTGTTTGTTTTATTTGCACAGAATGTAAACAAACGTTTTGTTTATTTTTTTGATAAATTTGGTATATTGTTAATTTATTTAATAAGGATTTGCAGTGATATATGTGCGGTGATAGTTATTATGTTTTATAATTGTTTTGGAGCAGTTAAAGAGGTAAGTTTTTTTTTGGCTGTTCAGATAAAAATGTGACGATGTTGTTTTGCATCGTAACAAGCTAGACAGTCGAAATGTTCACATATGAAGTATTTCTGTTGCCGCTATAACAAAAAATACTAAAAACAGAATAAATTAAAATTTTCAGGCCCCCCTTACAACAAAAGTATTTTTTTGAAACTTGAAGAAATAGCGACATCTAGTACAATGGAACGGAACCCTTTGTGCGTGAATCTGACTCTCACTTTACCTGGTTTTTAACATGTTTAGAGTTTACAATTATTTAATTGATTGCGGCCCCAGTGAGCTGTGCTTTTAATTGGCTAATTATGAGATTATTTCTGCAATGTATCACCTTTATGTGTACCATATAAAAAACGTTCATTTATTCAATAATTTTAAAAAGAACGGCCAAGTACGAGTCAGAACCGCACACATAGGGTTCCATAGCATCATAACTAGATGGCGCTAGTTTATTCAAGTTTTTTTTTGTGTGTATTACCTCCTTATTTTGTCACTTTTTCTAATTTTTTGTATTTGTTGCTACAAATACATCTTATGTGAAAATTTCAACTGTCTAGCTATTACGTTTTATGATATACAGCCTGGTGAAAGACAGATAGACACACAGACAGACGGACCCTTTGGGTACGGAACCCTAAGAAACTGGCCTCAATTTACAAATCACAATGGCCGCGACGGTCAAATAAATCGAATAATTCCAAATTAGTACGAAGAAACAATTAGACCAATTAAAACTTTTTTGGACTAGTCTCGAAGTCCATAATTACAAGGCGCTGGGTACAGGTACGGATTCAGATTTAGTTATCGATCATCATCATCATCATCATCATATAAGCCGAAAGTAACCACTGCTGAACAAAGACCTCCTAAAAGAAATCCACATCAACCGATCCTGCGTGGCTCCACCACCTGATTTCCACACACCGATTTAAGCCGCCTCCGTGGCGTAATGGTTTCTTTTTCTTTACACTAGGAGGTCGCGGGTTCGATTCTCGGTGGGGTCAACTTGTAAGACTCGGTTTGGTTGGTGGTAGGGCATTTTCTAAACCCGCCTGGCTGGCTACCACTTATCTAATCTTGCCGCCAAACATCAGTGTTAACAACATTGATGCATTCCGGCTTGAAGATAAGATAGCCAGATCCCCATTACGTTGGGGAATCTTGGTAAGCCCGCTTCCATCTTCGGCATAATCGTCACTTACCATCAGGTGAGATAATGCCAAGAGCTTACCAATTGCGAATAAGAATAAAAACACACACACTGTTGCTGAGCTTCCTATATCCAGCGACTTCCCGAGACCTTCACTAGGTCGTCAGTCTAACGAGTGGGAGGCCTCTCCACGCTACGTCTGCCTGTGCGCGTTCGCCACTCGATAATTGTTGTTCTGCCCCAACGGACATTCCTCGAGTGCGGGCTTGATTATGTTTTATACAATAATATGTAGTTAGATTATAACATGACGGTAAATTATCAATCTGTTTACAATCCGAATAAAACCGATAATTTCTTCTTCTGCGAAGCATTCTGCTACCTAAGGGGGAGGAGGAAGCCATGCGAGGCTATTTGACTGTTTAATCAATCAAACCTGACCGAAACTAACATCGCTCGCTTATTTGTTTAATGTTATTCACTTCGCTTAGTGTTATTTAATGTCACTAGTGAGATTACAATGACACAAGTGAACGGTTCACAATCTTTCGACAGTTCACAATCTCGCGAGATAGTTACCGTTAAATTATAATCTAACGGTTTATACAAATTAACGATGAAATATACACCCTATAAGTGAGATATTCATTTATCGATAAAAATAGTGATTTTGGTTGAACATCTAAAAATGGTAAAAAACTATTCATGAAAATTGGGATTTTAGGCGGTCGACAGGTTTTTACTAGACACACGAAATCACAAGTGTGTAGGTCAAAAAGATTTTAATTTGCGGGTGGGTTGAAAGTGGCTCGAAATAGTTCGTGTAATTTAATCCACGGCCGGTAACACTTCTCCTTTACGAAGTTGTCTGAGACGCTGCCGTGTTTATGTTTATATTTATCTAATATAAGGGGTTTCTAAAAAATACGAATGATTTACGAAGATAAAATATAAATATCTCTCATCATATCAGCTCATATACGTTCCCACCGAGGGGTTGGAGCCTACCCTGAATTAGGGCGATCGGGCCTTAGTCGACCACGCAGGCCCAGTGCTGGTTGGTCGACTTCACACAACCTGCAAAATTTCTCGGCAGGCGTGTACAGGTTTCCTCGTGATGTTTTCCTTCACCGTAAGAGCGTCGGATAAACGTATATAGGGTGACCTTAAATTAGTTCTTGATAGCAAAGGATATGAATGTACTCGTGATTACAAACAACTTTCCCATAGAAACTATATGTCAAATATGAAAAAAAATATTTGGTCCTTCATACATTTTTGTCGATTTGATAACTTGTTATGTACCGAGGACCTAAAATTTTTTTCTGATTCGACATATAGTTTCTATGGGAAAGTTGTTTGTAATCACGAGTACATTCATATCCCTTGCTATCAAGAACTAATTTAAGGTCACCCTATATAATGAAATCTGAATTCGAAATCACATTGTTACGTGGCAGGATTCGAACCATGAACTCCCGGACAGGAGGCGGTGGCCCTAGCCGTTACGCCACTGACGCAAAAAGTATTATCGACATGTCAAGTGTGTAATGTGTACATGTACAACAAACGTTGGAAGTTTGTTGTGTAGTATATTTGGATATTATTTAAACACATAACTTTTGGTTCAGCTCCATCCTTAGGTTCCATCAATCGAGTTGACTGATGTTTAGTCAAAAACATGTTATTAAATGTTTGCTTACTTAATACGTCCCTGTTTGTAAGAGGAGTACGAATAACCCCCTTTCTGTCGGACCGACTTGAAACTTCGGTGCCAGTTTTTTCATATCTTAGTGGTTGAATTTTAATTTAAGCTGTTTTTTAGGCCAGGATTTCAGACTTTCATATTTTTTTTTTATTAAAAATTTGAGTACGTTTGGCTGCACCTCACCTGATGGTAAGTGCCGATGCAGCCGAGGATGTGACACGCAAGCTCAAATAGTGCCTATTCACTCTCGTCTTGAAGATTCCTAAATTGTACGAATCGGGGAACATATGAACAATGTAGGTACCTACTGTCATATAGGTAGATACTTACAGGTAATCCTTATATATATAAATCTTCTGTCCGTGTGTTAGTCATTGAACTCCTCCTAAACGGCTGGACCGATTTTGATGAAATTTTTTGTGTGTATTCCAGGGGGTTTGAGGATGGTTTAGATTCACAAATCAGCCCGGTAGATGGCGCTGTTAGTGTAGGGTGGAACGAAGTTTGCCGGGACAGCAATTTAATAATAAAAACTGGTCAAGTGTGAGTCGGACTCGCGTTTTGAGTGTTACGTACTACTATACCTCTCCACACAACCATGAAAATGTTACATAGTCACATTACAAACAAAAGAGTTTAACGCGAGCAACAGAAATATACTTTTTTTTATTGAGTTCAGACCACTTAGCGAGAGTACAACTCACACTTACCCGGTTTTTTTATTTTTTGTTTTATTTCAGGATTAGTACTGTAATAGCACTAAGTTTCACGTTGTACGTTTTAACGATAGAACTAAATCAAAAAAAAACTCTAGAATACCTATAAAAATTGTTTTTTTGTTTATGTTTTTTTATTTTTGGTATTTGTTAATAAAGCGGAAAAAGAAATACACATTCTGTGAAAATTTCAACTTTCTAACTATTACGTTTCATGAAATACAGCCCGCAGACAGACGGGCAGACAGCGGAGGCTTAGTAATAGCACACCCCGGACACCGCATACAACGGTCGTTAAATGACATTTCTAAAAACAAATGACGGAGCAAACAAAATCACGGCACGGCAAAATCACATACGTTCGAGAACCAAACTATAACCAATATGTATTAATCTAGATGACGAGGGGGTGAGGTCGGAATCTAGAGAGCGGCAGGGAGTGTCCATACTGTATGTTAGTACAATTATTTTTTTTTATTATTTTTTTTTTCCCCATGAGATGTTGTGTAGAGGAGAGCGAATCAGTGGGTTGGGATGCGACTCCGAGGACTTGAAGAAGTTCTCGGAGAGGCCTTTGAGGAATTTTTGGGTGGTGGGTAAGCCTAAGTCCCTATGCAAGTCCGGGTTTCTGACGCACCACGGTGCGTCCAGAGCCCTACGGCAGAAAATGCTCTGGACTCTTTGGATCAATTCCATCATATTTGGGTTCGCGTGTGCAAATACGGGGGCCGCGTATGTCATTACCGGTCGGATGCAAACCTTATAGAGTGTTCGCTAATTAATGGGGGACATTTTGCTGTGCCTACCTAACATGCTATTTAGCCTGCCCAGGTAGAAGCGGGCGTTTCGGGTCACATTTGTAATGTGAGGTCCGAAAGTGAGACAGGAGTCGAAGGTGACTCCTAAGTATTTGGCTGTACGTTGCCAGGGGACGCGGGTGCCTAGCATGCGGATTGAGTCTGCGGGTTGATTTAGCCTATAACGGTAGTCGAAGCGGATCGCGGAGCTTTTGCTCGGGTTTACTTCGATTCTCCATTTCCTAAACCATCTACCTAACTTGTCAACTGAGATTTGTAGTTTGTCTATTAGTGGTGATAGAGATATGGACTGCCCCCTTACGTAGAGGGCGGTGTCGTCCGCAAATAGGGAGAGCTGTACTGTTAGCCCTGATTTGCTTCGTTTTGGGATGGGGATGTCGTTAATGTACAGAGTGTACAATGTTGGGGAGAGTATGGATCCTTGGGGGACCCCGGCTCTAATGGGACGCGGTGAGGAAAGTACCCCTTCGTGTCTAAAACGGAAAGTACGGTCTTGGAGGTAGCACTCCACTATTCTAACAAGACGGTCTGGGAGGTCCATATGGTAGAGTTTGTATACAAGTCCCGCATGCCAGACCTTATCGAAGGCATTTGCGACGTTGAAGAAGACTGCTACTGTATTTTCGCGTCTGGGGTAAAATCCGTCCAGTATGTATTCGACAATGCGGTGGACTTGTTGAGGGCACGAGTGTTTGGCGCGGAACCCAAACTGGTGGTTAATTATAAGGGGAGGTTTGTCCGGCGGGAAGATATGACTTTTGATTCGATTGAGTATGACTCTTTCGAAAAGCTTCCCCATAGTCTTGAGTAGACTTATGGGGCGGTGGTTTGTGGGGATGTTAAGGGGCTTGCCTGGCTTTGGGATGCCTATTACTATTGCTTCCTTCCATGCTGTCGGGAAGTAACAGTGTTCAAAGCAGGCGTTGATGATAATAGCTAGCAGTGCAAGTAACTGTTCCGGATAGTATTTAAGAGCTTGGTTTGAGATACCGTCTGCTCCTGGGGCTTTTTTAGGTTTAAGACCTCTAATAATGGAGCGTAGTTCGTCAGTTGATTCAGCCATTGACGCCTCCGACTCCGCATACGCTTTCTCGCCCGACTACCTTGACAGTACTGACAAGATAGATAGCGCAGTTAGTAGTATCACCCACTTAGTACAGGCTGCGATTAAGGAGAACGAAAAGGTCGTTACCACCAAAGACCGCAAACTCCCGCGTGAGACAAAACTCTTAATCGCAGAGAAAAGAGCAGCTCTCCGTAGAGCCGCAGACTATCCCACACCCGACAATAGGAGGGAAGCCAACTCCCTACAGCGTAAGCTTAGGAAGCATCTTTCCGAACTGAGAAACTCCAACTGGAGTAAACTCATGGAGGATATCACCCCCTCCCACACTGCCTACTACAAAGTAGCCAAGGCTCTCCGCGTAGACGCAATCACGCACACCCCTCCCCTAACGCGACCAGACAATACAATAGTATTTGAGGACATAGAGAAAGCGGAATGCTTCGCGGACAGCATTGCCGACCAATGCACACCTAGCACACAAGAGTGTGATCCCGATCATATAAAAACAGTGGAGGATGAGGTACGTAGTAGGTTAGTATTAATAAATAATAGTTAATTATACCTTGGTTATAGGGTCCCTATGGGTGTGTGTACGGAAACCGAAAAAAAAATTTTGTATGGGTTAGTAACTCTAGCAGACTGTGTTTTCGCTGAAGGTTCTCCTGCCACCTTGCCTCGTGCCAAGTTAGCAATGTAACTGAAATAATACATAGTATTTTCGAGGATTTTAGGGTTTTGTACACCCAACGGGTGACTAACGGGACCCTATTATTACTAAGGCTCCGCTGTCTGTCCGTCTGTCAGCGGGCTGTATTTCGTAAACCGTCATAAATAGACAGTTAAAATTTTTACAGAACGTGTATTTCTCTTGCCGCTTTAACAAAAAATACTAAAAATTAGAAAAAGCTAAAAAATAAGGCGAGCCTCCATACAAAAAACGTGTTTTTATAGGTCTTTAGAAGTTTTCTTTTTTAATTAAAAAATTTGAGTGCGTTTGTGTAATTTTTATTTAGCTCTATCGTAAAAACGGTAATACATACAAGTGTGAAAATTGTTTTTTTTTAAAGAACTAACACAAAAATAATAAAAATTGGCCAAGTGTGAGTCGTACTCGCGCTAAGCAGTCCGAACTGTATGACAAAAAAAGCAAATGTTTGTCGCTTGCGTTGATGTCTTTTCTTTGTAATGTGAAGGGGTATCATTGTCATTATACTATGTAGTTGTGTGGACTCCACACAACTACACTGTGGAGAGGTGTGGTGTTACGGAACCCTCGGAATGCTAGTCCAACTCGCACTTGGCAGATTTATATTTTTATTTAAAGAGGTTTTTTTACAGGGTCTTACTAAATCAGAAACTGTGTGTCGGCGAGCCGACTCAAAATAAGGATGACGAAAGCTAGTCATCTCAGTTACTTTTTATTATCTGTCAAATACGACATTTTGTTCTAAAAATGTTAGCAATACTTAGACGTGACGTCATAGTTTTGCAGCGTCATTTATGTATTCATTTTGTGATTTTGTTGAATTAAAAATCGAAGACTAGGTGGAAAACAAAACGAGTAAGGTTTTCCGAAGTTTAAGTAGGAGGGCAATTTAGTGATCAAAAGTTCATAATTTATTTCTGATGCTGTCATCGTCCCTATTATTGTATCACCACGTACAAGCTTCCTATTCAGCCGTTATAAATCCGAGAGCGGTGCTACTTGTGTCTGTCACGAGAAGAAGCTTGCGCAGTCAAGTTAACAATAAAAATACACACTAATATCTATAAAATAATATTAGCTCACACATTTTGGTATATATTTTCTAGATGGCTCTGTGGAGGATGCTGAAGTCGGTTGCGGTGGATGGAGTATCCTACGTCGAGACCGTGGTTCTTGTGGAGGTGGAGTCCTTCTCGCTGCGCGGCCTGGTATCGTCTTGCGCCGCCGACCCGAGTACGAGACAGGTAGTGGAGAGGACATGTGGACTACTCTGATATGGAAAGGACACTTAGTGCATGTATGTGTGGTCTATACAGGGTGGGAAGGAGTATACCGACAGATTTTAAGAATGGATTCCTGGTGGTATTATGAGTAAATAATGTTATATCAACATGGGTCTAAAACTGCCTTATTAACTTACCTAATTTCTGGAACAAAAAAATCAATTAACGATCCCTTCTGAACGAAACCTTAGTCTAAAGAGTGAAAAAGAAAACTTCACACTACACGAACGACTCCGACAACATACGATAAACGACGAGTGAAGTCAACGTCAGTATGATACTTTGAGGCAACAAACGTCAGATAAGATTAAGAAGAATAATAAAGTTATCTGAATTACTAATTACAAAAAATTTTTATTATACTATCAAAAATACGCTGGGAATCGCAATTATTAGGGCGTGTTACCCTTGAGATTTTTTGAACTTGTGAATTATTTAAAAAATTAATATCTCGAAAATTAGGCTTTACTGGCCCATGTTTATATTACTTTTTTTTTTGTCTAAATAGGCATTAGAATCTTTGGTTAAAATCTGTCGGTATACTCCTTCCCATCCTGTATAAAACCCAATGCCCGTGATGATGTGTATTTCAAATGGTTTTGTAAAATTGAAAATTTCATTCTTAATCTTAATGGTACAATTATTCTTGTCGGTGATATTAATCTAAACAGTGCATCTGCTAATGTATGTAATTTTTAGGATTTTTTTCTGTTATTTTGTAACCTGTGTGAAAAGAATACGGTTAGAAATATCTATGGTGGCAAGCTCGATGTTGTCCTGACCCAGGAAGGTGTAAATGCTATCAAAGTGGTACCGGCTGAGTGTGGTGGTATTATGCGCGTTGACCAGTATCACCCCCCTCTTGATATCGAGGTTTCTATCCAGGTGGGTCCAAACAGAAAGTCCCCCCAGCAATATTGATCCAGCCCAAGATTGGGATTTCAAAAAGGCCAATTACCCTTTGTTGTACCAGGCGATTTATGATGCTGATTGGTCTACTATCTTGCAATCGACAGATGTTCACAATGCGGTCCAATATTTCTACAAAACGCTTTACCAGCTCTTTGACAAGTATCTACCTAAAAAAAGAGATGTCGCGAAACAGTCACAAAAAGCTTCCCGGTGTGGTATACGTCTGATATAATATGAAATATTGGAATAAAAAATAAATTACACAAAGCCTGGAAGCGAAAAAGTTGTAACATTTTGCACTCGAAATTTTGTCAGCTCCGGGCTGAACTTAAGCACCGTATCCCTGAGGCACATGATTTGTTTATAGAGCGTATTGAGCGTGATGTCAAAGATGATCCGTGTGCTTTCTGGCGACACATGTCTAGCCTAAAGTCTAAGCAGTCATCGAACATGACGGTCAATCACACTCTGGAAAATAAGCTGCTGAGGTGTTTGCTAACTATTTTGCAAGTGTTTATCTTCCTGATCCGCCTTGTCTGGATCCATTGACCTGTGATAAGAGTGTTCAAACTGAGGGGGTTTGTTTGACGGTTTCCCACTTCACTGAACTTGAAGTAGAGCGAAGCATCAAGAAACTTAAGTCCTCAAGTTCTTCGGGTCCCGATAACATACCCACATTCATATTGAAGGACTGTCGTGAAGTATTATCGACTCCTTTGTCTCATATAATCAATTTGATTTTGAAGACATGTACTTATCCCCAACAGTGGAAGTTATCCAGGGTCACACCGATACCTAAAACCACAAGTAAGCCTTCAGTTAACGAATACCAACCTATAGCAATATTATCATCTCCGGCTAAGGTATTTGAAAACCTAACGCACAATGCAATATACCACCAAATTTAACAAAAAATCTGTGCTGAACAACATGGGTTTAGACCTGGGAGATCAGTTGACTCTAATCTGCTATTTTTAGTAGATTATATATCGCGAGGTATGGATGAGGGGTGCCAAGTTGACGTACGTTACTTTGATGTTCGTAAAGCTTTTGATAGGGTAGACAATGACATTTTACTGACAAAACTGAATCAAGTCGGCTTTTCTCCTACCCTTCTTCAGCTTTTTGCTGAATACTTTCGAGACAAACAGCAGTTTGTGAAGTATGGGTGCTACTGTTCAGAACCATTCTACACGCGGTCTGGTATTAGTCAAGGATCCACGCTTGGACCTTTATGTTTTCTAATCATGATCAACGACGTGATCAAGGTTGTAAACCATGCCAAATGTTTACTATACATGGACGATCTGAAGCTGTTTATGAGGATACGCAGCCCTGAGGATACAAATAAATTGCAGCAAGACATAGATGCTGTTTTCAAATGGACCGGAGTTAATGGTATGCAATTCAACAACTCCAAGTGCCATGTGGTGACGTTCAGTAGGGGGTCAAAATCAATTCAAAGAGAGTATAAACTAGGTGATGATACTGTATCTCGGTTGACATCTATAAAAGACCTTGGTGTCACTTTTGATACTTACCTTTACGTTTAATACGCACATCACCTATCATGCTGAAAATTGCTATAAGCGTCTGGGTTTTATACTTCGAAACATGAAGGACTTCCATGAACCACAGGTTATGAAACTTCTATTTAACACTTTGGTTAGAAGTAAATTGGAAACCAGTTAGTTGGAATAAAATAATGCGTGATTGTTTGAGTTTTTGTGAGCGTGACGTATGAAAGATGTTCTTTTTTTTCTGTCTTAAAACTGTGATAGATAATAATTATTTCTTTTGTCTGTAAGTAGTATAATGAATATATTTTATGTTCATGTATAATGTCAATAACTGTTATTGGGGTACACCCGTTGTTATTAAACAATAAATAAATAAATATTTACACTAATCCTAAATTAAAACTTACTATCCTTACTTCCTTACTTATATTATAAATGTGAAAATGTGTTTGTTTCTTTATTTGTTTGTTACCTTTTCACGCTTCAACACCTTAAGGAATATTGACAAAATTTAGCAGGCTGATAGCCTGTGTCACGGGAAAGGACATAGGCTACTTTTTATCCCGTGAAAATAGCATATTCCGATAAAGTTCCTGAAGGAACAAAAAAAAGAATCTTTTTTGGTTAACTTCTTTTACATCGCATCGGACCAATGGATTGTTATGGTGTTTTGCGCAGAGATGGTTGATGGTGTGGGAAACGAAATAATTTAATAATCAGCCTTAAAAGCAGTCGTAAAATCGATGTCCACGCGGGCAAAGCTGCGGGGAAAATCTAGTTCCTAATTAAATTAATAAAACCACACCTTATATTTTGTCAGCGACCGGCTTCGAACAAAATCTTCAGGCAGACTGGATGGTGTTCAAAGCCGATCGCTTACCAATAATAACGTGTATTTTTATTTATTTTATTTGGGATGAGTGTAAATATAGAACAAAATGTGTGATATATTGTTTCATCAAGAACCTTTAATCAAAAGTATCCTCCTAAAATTATAATCGCGAAAGTTTGTAAGAATGTTTGTATTTATTTTTGTTACTCTTTTACGCAAAAAACAAAAGACAGATTAGCACCTGGATTAACACATAGACTACTTTTTTCCACGCTCGCGAGCCGCTTGCGCACTGCGCACCCTCGAAAAGTCATAGAAACGTTATCGCGGGACACAGCTAGTCAACTATAATATTATCTGATGCCCACGTCTTCGCTCCCGTGGATATCAAGAGTGAGCTGGTTTTTTGGCCTTTGTCCATCCTGAAATGTTATTCTTATTTTTGGTAAAAGTTTTTTTTTTTAATTCGGATTTGTAGTTGCGAAGATTATCTCCTATACAATCATACAAACTTTACCTCCTTAAATTGTATGATGGTACGGAACCCTTTGTGCGCGGTTCTGACTCGCACGTGGCTGGTTTTTTTTGTTAAATATGTAAGTACTACAACAAGTCTCGTCCCATCCGCCATTTTCCATTCTGCGCCGCCGCTGCATATACAATGTGCAGTCTGCGTTGCATACAAATCAAGATCCGTCTGTGTCTGCCTATTATACAAATGCAGAATGTGGAAGAGGTTTTGCTGTTGTAACCTGAAAAAATGTAACCGCGTACGTGGCGTGGTGGTTAGACAACTTGCTTCACACTAGAAGGTCAAGAGTTCAATTACCCACAGGTTTTTTTTTAAATTCCACAATTGATAAGCCCTTGTCATCATTTCACCTGTTGGTAAGCGACGATGATGCCGAAGATGGAAGCGGGCTTATCAACATTCCCCAACGCAATGGGGAACTGGCTATCTTATCTTCATGCCGGAACACATCAATGCTGTCAACGTTGATGTTTAGTGGCAAAACTTAGATAAGATGGTGGTAGCTAGCCTGGCGTGCTTAGAAAATGCCCTACTACCAACCAAACTTAGTCTTATAAGAACCCGTGACCTCCATGTGTGAAGCGAATGGACTAACTATTACGCCACGGAGGCGGTTGAACTTAGTAGATTCAGTTTGTTTGGTTGATTATGCATTTCAGTGCATTTCTTAACCCTATAGATGGCTAGCTACCGTTATTTTACTAAGTCTTTAAGGCCTTAAGATAGGTCAATTGACAATATTCAATTTAAGTTATTAAAAGACTGTGTAAAACTATCACTATAGAAAAAAAAATGTATAATTGAATACAATTTTAAAAATATTACAACTTTTGATGTAAAAAAATATACTGTAGTGTAGTTTGTTTTTGCATTAAGTTTCATTTTAATTGAACACATTTTTTTACACTTTTTTAAAAGTATGGAAAAGTTATTTGAAAGTATGGAAAAGTAATAAAAGCACGTAAAAATCGAAAATTGAGCGTTTGGTTTCAACGTTACAGCCGCGTTGAAGCTCGCATTGATTTGAACTTAAAATGAATAGACTTACGTCCGATATTATTATAACACGTATGAACCTGCTCGTATTGAGGCGTCTTAAAGCCTTTGTGTTTATGTGTTGCGGTATGAAGATAGATAGCTACAAGTAGTTCCCCATTGCGTAGGAGAATCTTCGTAAGTCCGTTTCCATCTTTGGCATCATCGTATAAACCTTTTCTTATCCTTTTGTTATATTATATCTTATAATCTGTAAGACATACAAACGAAAACCTTAAGAGCCCTCTGGAGTTCATAAATCCCATACAAACGTAGTCTTTCATTTATTTATTAACCAAACAACCGATTTTGAAATAATTTTATATCGATAATTGGATGACGTATATCTGTGTCGGTATCACATTACTTTTTTAAAAAACGAATCAAGAATCCATTATACACCAATAAACAATTTTTTTAGAAACTTTTTTAGAATTATTTTTTTAATTCTGATTTACCCCTCAAAAGTGGCCTCCATGTTTAAAACTCATTTGTTTACTTAACATTTCCATCTTTAGGTCAGTGACATAAATATGTGTACCAAATATCAACTCAACCGGTCCAGTAGTTTACAAGCAAATTGGCTGTGACAGATAGACGGATAGACACACGAGTGATCCTATAATGGTTCCGTCTTTAACTTTCGATGTACGAAACCCTAAAAATATGTTATCTGGTGTTTTCTTTGATCTTTCAATTATAATAAATAAATATCATTGCAAGTGTTTACCAATTGTGAATAAAAAAAATAAAAAAACATTGTTTTACTAGTGTGGAGAGGTGTGGAAAGGTTTGGGGAGGTGTGAAGAGATGTGGAAAGTTGTGGTGGTACGGAAACGGTACTTGGCCCTATTTTATTGAATCGCTAAACTTAAGTGGCGGTGGCGTAGCTCGTAGAACATATAGCAGTTAAGTTAGTAAAGTACTCAAGTGGTGAAAACGCGCCGGAAGACGTAGAAAAGGCAGGCGTCCCACTAGGTAGACTAACGACCTTGTGAAAGTCACGGAAAGTCGCTGGATGCGGGCAGCGCAGGACCGGTCGTCTAGGAAATTCTTGGGGGAGGCTTTTGTCCAGCAGTGGACATCTTGGGGCTGATGATTATATAAAGATTGTAAGAAGAGGCCTCAGTTTCAATGTTACTCTCCAGTTTCACTGTTTTTAGGGTTCCGTGCCTCAAGAGGAAAAATGGAACCATATAGTATCACTTGCGTGTCTGGTCTGTCCGTATGTCAAAGCCAATTATCTGCAAAACTACTGGACCGATTAAATTAAAATTAGGTACACTTATGTAAGTCGGTGATGAAAAGACGGTTGTGTCATTATATGAATTTTAACATGGGGTCCGTTTTTGGGGGGTAAATTTAAAAAAATGCAAAGTATATTGTGTAACAAGTCAAATGAAGAGGCTTATAATGAAAAAAATACGAGTGTGCTTTAGACCACACGACTGAAGCAGAACTTTTTTAGCTCCATCTATATGTATGAAATTAAATACTTAGTCTTCAGAAAATAATCTTTTTTTTTTGTCATATGGCGGTATAGACAGTTAATAAAATGAGTTTTATTATTCTCTGAAAATGATCAAATCTATAATCTTATATTATGTTTGTTTTGACAACCGATATTGTTGCCTTGGCAACCGATTTTGTTGGTAAGCAAAAATAAATAGTATCTCTCTTTCTATCTTCACTAATTTATATGGCCCTCTCAACTTCTGTTCGCATCGCCCGAACACACTTCCGTAACGCTCTCGTCACGCATCCACCAGCTTACTCCCCAAGTCAAGCATACGTAAGTAAAACTTCAAAAAGGGAAATCTATAAGAGAAGTCCATGGTATTTAAAATAACAAAGGAAATATCTAAATCAACGTACGGAAACCTCTCCAGGCGAGTTTAACTTACACTTTTTTGGTTTTTGTATAATATCATCTTATCGTGTTCTAGCAGCTAGTCTACTGCCTGCTGGGCCGAGGTTACGGGTTCGATTCCCATTCAGGGCAAACATTATAGTGAGATATAGGTTTGTGTGCTCTGTGCCTGGATGTTTAAGGGTCCCCAGGAGGCTCGAGTTTCCATACAAACGTAGTTCCGCTTTAATACAAAAACTACATGCGGGTTTGAATCCCAACTTTTCAAATATATTGAGTAGACACATGTCGATGTTTGTAATTAGTTTTCATAGTAATAAGTTGAAACATTACTAAACGAAGGCTTAAATTAGTTTTGCACTGAAAGCTTGAAATTTCTCTTTTTTTTTCGTTTGATATAAGTACATCGATAACTTATTAAAAACATCGATATATGTCTACTGAATATACACGCAAAGTTTGGATTCAATCCGGCATGAAGTTTTTGTAGCGGAACTACGTTTGTATGGAAACTCGAGCCCCCTTGGGAACCTTATCTTCACATTTATTTTTTTTATTTATTTATTTATTTATTTATTTGCCAGGAAAAAATACAATACAAGTAAATTTATAGAACGGTGGTCCCTACACTAGGCTAAGCCTGTATCGTAGGGGCCGTGAGTGTAAACAATTTCCATGCTTAAGGTAAGCCGACAGTAAAGAATAAAACTAAAACTAAAATTTTAAATTTAAACTTAATAAACATAGTCATGCATAATAGAAAGTGAGTGAGTTGTGTATGTGTGTGTGTGTGTGTGTGTGTGTGTGTGTGTGTGTGTGTGTGATGTGTGTGTGTGTGTGATGTGTGTGTGTGTCTGTGTGTCATCGAGTTACTCTCAAAAAATCTTCTGTTTCATTGTAGGTCCATGTAGAAATTACATTATTTATTTTTATTTTACTCTCTCTAGTTGTGCAGAGCTTGATATCAGTAAGTCTTACTATTTTGTTATAAACATGTAGGTACTGATATGTATTTAAACTTACTATTTTGTTATAAACATGTAGGTACTAATATGTATTTAAACGTATATATGTACATATAGCAGTATCTGGTTCCCATAGTTCAGTTAAACCCAGTTTAGGACCAGGTGACCGTGTGTCCAGAGGATGCCTTTATCTAGCAATGGACGTCTCTCGGCTGATATGGTAATGATGATGACCGTGTATGATTTAAACCTGAATTTGATTATATTACTTCTACTCTCTACTCCCCCCCACTTCCTCCCTTACAAGTTATTTAACACCCTTGTAGAAACACAACACCTTCTTCTCCCCAAGGGACAGTAGTTATCCAACCTAGCTATAACCATAGATAATAAATAGCTCGATCAATACCATGACCTATCGCGTGACAGCTTTCTACGTTGTATGCTATCCACATAGCGTTATACTCACACGAATGGGCGTGTTAGAGGTACAGCTAAAAATAATTATTATTCTTAGGGTAAATACAGGGTAAACATCCCTGGGGGAGGCCTATGTCCAGCAGTGGACATCCTTCCGCTGATATGATGAAATAAAGGGTGATTAAAAAAATGATTTGTATTTTACTCATGAAATTAGAAGAACGATCCTAACTCAGCGCGACTGTTTATATCGTCTCCGCTACGTGGCGTAATGGTTAGTCCATTCACTTCACACCAGGAAGTCGCGGGTTCGATTCCGTGTGAAGTCAACTTTGCAAGACTTGTTTTGGTTGATGGTAGGGCATTTTCATAGCACGCCTGGCTAGTTATCACCATCTTATCTGAGTCTTGCCGCCAAACAGCACAGATGTGTTTCGGCTTGAAGATAAAATGGCCAGATCCCCATTTCATTGGGGAATCTTGAATCTTGGTAAGACCACATCCATCTTCAGCATCATCGTCACTTACCATCAGTTGAGATGATGCCAAGGGCTTTTCAATTGTGGATTTAAAGAAAAAACTTGTGTGCTTGGGTCGATCACGCCGGTAAACTGACCTTAAGCACGGACATTACCTGGATGGGTTTGACTGACTGTGCCATTTGAATAATTTGAGTTTCCAATTACTACCACTAGATGGCAGTCGTCAATCTGTGTCGGATGCCAGAAAGGTGGCTTGGAAAACTTCTGACTGTTGGGTTCGCACCAATGAACCGCACCAACCAACCTGGACTTGGACCTCGTGTATGGGGGCCTGGCCTATGCTTCTCTAGTTTGGGAATACCCATGTCCCACCAGTAGGAACGTGTGGGTCGATACCGACATGGAACTAAACAACCTTCACCAAGAAACCCAGTCATCTAGCAAAAAGAATTTTAAACTTCTAATGCAAATTGATCAGCTCATTAGATTATATAATCTTTTGTATGGGAAGTCGCATTTTTTTGCCAATTGACTATCCCCCCTCTCGTCGTATTAGCCGAAAAACGTTCACTGCTGGACAAAGGCCTCCCCCAAGAATCTCCACGATTACCGGTCCTGCGCTTCTCGCATCCATAAAAACCCCTATTTATTGGGTCCTTATCTATGAAATTACCGATTGTATTAAAAAGTTTAAAGATGAAAATTTATATTAAGAACGATAGTTATTAAAACAAAATATACTCTCAAAATAGCATTAGACTATTATAAATTAAATGGTGGCAAACATATGTCTATTGTTTACTCATTTTGAGAGCACGGTGACTTCAACCCCATGAAGTCGGGTTTTTTCACCAAAAAAAATCGCGTTTATTGAGGCAAAAAATACATATTTATAATTTTAAATCTCTGGAGATATCGCAGCAGTTTCTTCGTTACTAATGTCATATTTGGGAATACCCCGCATAAGATTTCGTCACTTTTAGGAAAATTCAAGAAAATTGTCTAAAAAATTTCCCCATCTGGCCACTAAGTAAACGCCTTTGTTCCATTCAGTGATATGGCTCAGGGGATTTGAACATGAAAGACATGCCACTAGTTACCAATAAAAGACCATAAGTAGTATCACCATAAGGTCAATAATAAAAACAATAACTATTTTTATTTTCAATAAAAATTGGCATTGAACTTCAAAAACTGAATCGTCAATTTCATAGGTAAAGACCTATTTTATAAAAATGAACCCACCTCACGCGTGAACGGCTGGACCGATTTCCGATTTATTGTCAGGAGAAGATTCTTATGTAGGGTAGGGTAGGTTAGGGTTGAGTAGGGTAGTATAGTGTAGTGTAGGGTAGGGTAGGGTAAAATTAACCCCTATTTCTTCTGGTCATCGCATCACGCGTGAACGGCTGGACCGATTTATTGTCAGGAGAAGGTTCTTATGTAGGGTAGGGTAGGGTAGGAAGGGGTAGGGTAGTGTAGTGTAGTGTAGGGTATGGTAGGGTATGGTAGGGTATGGTAGGGTATGGTAGGGTATGGTAGGGTATGGTAGGGTAGTGCAGTGTAAGGTGGCACGAAGTTCGCCGGGACAGCTAGTAATTTATAAAAAAGGCTACAAAACCGATCTTTCCAACTATAGACCTGTAAGTATGCTCTCTCAGATATATAAGCTTTTTTCGAAAATTGTTACAACCAGCTTAACTAGCAAATAAGCATTTTACCAACCTATGGAACAAGCCGGCATTACAAGCGGTCATGGTACGACAGAACATAATATATTAACTTAGAGAGTGGTAATCGAAAAACCTACGGAATACCTGACACCGCTTTGGCTAGCATTTATTGATTATAAAAAGGCATTCAACAGCGTAGAAACTTGGGCGGTGCACCAGTCATTAAGAAATGCGAGAATAGATTCCAGATACAAAAACTTAATTGGAAGAATCTATCACAACGCAAAAATGAAAATATCTTAGCCCAATCTTACGCAAAAAAAATACTTTTAAAGGGGGCATGACTGTACAACAAACTACCTTCACATGTAAAAAATGCGGAATTATTCAACATATTTAAAGGTAAACATATTTGCCAAATAACGATGTGATGAATGATCCTGCAAACAAACTAATTTTTAATAATTTTTTTTATGTTTCCAATACGAGCGAACACAACTTACAAATTGTACTTTATTGAGTATAATATTTATATTTTTCTTATGTAAGTGACTGCTGTCTTTATGGTAATAAAATATCTTTAAACTTAATGTTACAAACCCGATTCAAATGAAGAGGGGAGTCAGGCAGGGGGGCTCATTGTCGCCGAAACTTTTCCCCCTGGTTTTCGAAGATATATACTACGAACTCCACTACCAGAAATAAATTTACTTTTTTGTCTCTGGTTAAAGAACGAAAATTTTTGTATCGATGTGTCCTATCGAAAACAGCCAAATCCATCACATTTACAAGGAAATTCAAACAAAATATTAACTGTTATTTCAAAGCAAACCATCTCTGTCACATACTTCATTTCAAACAGAGTCAAAGTTTCCAAAGTTCACTGGCTTTACACAGCAGGTCGCGGGTTCGATAACCGCCTCCGTAGCTCAGAGGCAAAGTTCACTGGCTTTACACATGAGGTCGCGGGTTCGATTCCCGGCGGGGTCAATTGTAAGACTCGGTTTGGTTGGTGGTAGGGCATTTTCTAAGTCCGCCTGGCTAGCTACCACCATCTTATCTAAGTCTTGCCGCCAAATATCAATGTTGATATCATTGGTGTGTTCCGGCATGAAGATAAGATAGCCAGTTCCCCATTGCGTTGGGGAATCTTGGTAAGCCCACTTCCATCTTCGGAAACATCGTCCCTTACCACCAAGTGAGATGTTGTCAAGGGTTTACCAATTGTGAATAATAATAAAAAAAGCCAACTCCATTTCAACCAATCGCAGACCGGAATAGCGGCAATATGGCGGCTAGTTATTAAATCACTGGCATGGTAAGATAAAGGAATTCCGATACATGACGCTCGTTTGTTCAACCTTACATTCGCAGATGACATCGTTAACTTCTCACACTCGCCGACAGAGCTACAAGTTATCATCATACAACAAGCTTAGCTCGCCCTAATTTATGGTAGGCTCGAGCCCCTCGGTGGGGACGTATATATGAGTTGATGTGAACGAGATTAGAGTGAGAAGAGACTTAGCTCTCATCTTATATATTTTTAAATTTATGCGGGGGAAATAATGGCGACATATTGGCGCGGATTGGACTGAATGTCCCAGACAGGTACGTGTGGCGGCGACCGGGGCCGCGGCTGCTGGCCTTGCCGCGCGCGCGACCAACCTCCTGGAGACGGTACCGTCATAGATTCAAGATATTTATTCAAAATAGGTGCAAATTACACACTGTCTGATAGTCATTAAATAATAATAACATAATTTCATTTGAGAAAAATCAATAAATTAACAATCCAATTCAATGTCTACATGCAATCCTTGAAATAAACCAGATTGTGTCATTAGAACATGAAAACAATATAATTTACGAAAAGTTTACCCGGTCACGAGTATAACACGAGAGTCGGCCATTGCTTTCATCAACCATATTAGAGGGAAAGGAACGACTCGGCTCCTGATACGCCACCATCCGCACAAACATTTAAGCGAGCAGAAAGCAAAAAAAGTCTTTTTACTATGGCACCGTTGACGCGAGCACTGCGCACTCTTAACCGCATGGCTGAACAGATTGATTTGTTTTTTTGCTCAAATGACGAAAAATTAAGAATTGAAATTAAGTTTATATAATGTACACTATTGTATTAGGCTAAGGTTGTAATGAATGTGAATGTGCCGTATGGCTCCCGGCTTAGAATAGGGCTATCCTATTTCATCCAATAGGTGTCGTAAGAGCCGACTAAGGGACTCAAACCGTAGGATGGGCAGTAGCGTCTTTCCGTGACTTGCAGCCAATCTGCAACAACACTGCGATCGCCAACCTGCCTGCCAAGCGTGGCGATTACGGCAACACCCCTAATGATCGACACAAACAGTAGGAAGGCCTCCCACTCGGTGGACCGATGACCTGGTGAAGGTCGCAGGAAGCCGCTGGATGAGGGCAGCGCAGAACCGGTCGTCGTGGAAATCCTTGGGGGAGGGCTATGTCCAGCAGTGGACGTCCTTCGGCTTATATGATGAAGCTTGTAATGGTAGATGTATGTTGGTTAAATAAATAAATAAAAATCATGGAACTACATGGGGCATCCCTTAAAGTTGCACTTGAAAGTAAACCTTGAAAAGACTAAGGTGATGACTTCATCAGAGAATCATGACAAATCATCAATAAATATGATACATATATATTTGAAATGCATAATAAACATTCAGTCCGCAAAATAACTACTTGAGCGGCAAGATTTCATGATTGAGCGGCAGAAAACACTGTAGGAAGAGTGTGGTACGGGGAGTTCCAAATGGAAGCGGGAGCGAGCGAAGCGAGCTCGGACTTGCGGAGCACCCCGACTCGGATCCGTTAGGTTCGGAGACTGTGCGGGGAGGCGAGCTTAGCCGTAGTGTTAGGTTTAACATGAGAACACAGAAGTAGGAGCCCCGAAGGGGCTCCGTCGACCACTCAACACTGTAGGAAGAGTGTAGTACGGGGATGTTTAAAATAATTACAGCCATCCAGAATGACATAAATTGCTGATTGATTTTGAAATGTTTGCTGACCATGAGTTGCTGACCAATTAGCTATTTCTGCTCACCGATTATATTTTTCTGCTCACAGAAATAACAATACTATGCTAACCATTTAATTGACACCCAATAAATATTAAGGGAATTGAGATAGAGCGGGTCCAAAAATACCTACATATATCTGGGCCAAGAGATTATAAATGGGGAAAGATAATCAGTTTAACGAGATCGATAGACGCATAAGACTGGGATGGGCAGCTTACTCACGAGGCACAAATATTTGACCAGTGCTTCAAATGAATAGACTTACGTTCGATATTATTTTAACACGTATCAACCTGTTTTGATTGAGGCATCTTAAAGCCTTAACAAAGTCACTTACACGAGAAGAAATATACTAATATTATGCTTACATTTATCGTTCGCTTCAATTTTGGTTAAAGTTTACAAATTTGTTTAGCAAGATAAAACTCAACTCAAATATTTTATTGTCGATCATTTAGATTTCAAAGCCTAGCTTTTGTTCTAACGGACATCCTATCAAAAATGGTCCAAATCGGTTAACATTTCAGAGGTGAAAATTGTTAACGCCGTTTGTATGAAAAGTCGCAGCTTTACAATCCTATCTTAATAATGATATTTTTTCTTTATGTAGTCTATGTGTATAAATCAATTAGATGTCTGTCTAGTCTTACGACCAAGATATTTAAAAGGGATGACGACAGCATCAGAAATAAATTATGTAATCTTGATCACTAAATTGCTCTCCTATAATTCGGAAAACTTTACTCATTTAGTTTTCCATCAAGTCTTCCATTTTTAACTCACCAAAATCACAAAATGAGTACATATATTATGACGCTGCTAAACTATGACGTCACGTCTAAGTATTTCAAATATTTTTAAAACAAAATGTCGTTTTTGACAGATGATAAAAAGTAACTCAGATGACTAGCATTTGTCATCCCTGTTACCTAAAAAAGTAACATTATATATCATTGCCTAAAAATACCTAACCTAACCTACCTAGCATTCTAAATCAAAGTTCTTCTGAAACATTAAACCACACCACACATATTTTCGCTCCCTAAAACGCTCGCTAAATCCAAATCCAACCCTGAAATTTAATATTTAATGAAGTGAAAATGTGCCGAATGACTCTCGTGGAAGTTGCGGGTCCGACAAAAAAGGAAAGAAAAAGCTGTGGTGAGCTGGGACGCCGGGAATAAATAATGGACTTAGCGAAAATAACAATCACAATCTAAGTACGTAGGTATGTACCATTGACACAAGGGCTTAAGGGTTTTCTTATGTCGATGGTACATATAAACTATTTCGGACCTTCTAGAACTGAGAGGAAATTTAAGGCGGTAATATTACAGATTTACGTTATTTTTGACGTCAATTACTTCTAAACCCAACGATAACCCAAGGTTGCAAAAATACCTATATTGTTGAAGTCAAAGGCTATTAGAAACACGATTGAGCAGTTGAAGCTCTTTAGAAAAAAATCCCAAAGATAGGTCTACACCGTTACTTTCAACTCTAGTTATGACTAATATTTTTAAGTATAAATTTCAAAAAATATACAACTATATTTATTATGATAATACAAAGTGATTAATGTTATTATTATTTTTTCTTTCATTGTAGTTATTTGATTGAAACGAAAAACCATTAAAAGTATGCTTATTTTCTTTACTATTTACTGCTCCTGTCCGTTTTGATGGGTACCGACCCTTGGTAATTAGGTCAATATTTCACCCTTTGGGCAAAGTATACATATTAGTAGGTACGAACATACAGTATGGACACTCCCTGCCGCTCTCTAGATTGCCACCTCACCCCCTCGTCACCCAGATTGATACAAATTGGTGCTAGTTTGTTTCTCAACCGTTCTCGCCGTGATTTCGTTGCCGTCGTTTGTTTTTATAAATGACATTTCTCGCCCGTTGTATGAAGTGTCCGGGTTGTATTTTGGGTACGAAACACATTCCAAAAAATGCACTATTGCAGGAAAAATCCTCATCAGGACACAGTCCTTGGTCTGTGGCAGAATGACCAGTGTGTTGCTGAGTCTCGGCCCTTTTGTACACATATGTTTTTGTATTGATATGTATTCACACACATATGTTTTTGTATTCTTTTTTTTTTGCTCTTTTTAATTTGTTACGTTATATTTTATATTATGTTTGAGTGTAATAATATGTGTGTGATTGCAGTGACAAATAAACTTGTTATCTATACAGGGTGTGAAAAAAAATCGTGTAGGACCCGTTAGCTGGGGATTCTACTCATCATACTGAACAACTTTCCCCAAGGAATTCATAGTCAATTCGCAAAAAAAAAATTCGGCGCTATGTATGGACAAAAATGCACACAATTTGTCAATCAGCTGATCGTTTTGTATGAAGAGTTCAAATTTTTTTTTCGATTTCAACAAACTTATATAGAACAAAAGTTGTTCACTTTGAATAGTAGACGCCCCAGTTAACGGGAACTACACCAATTTCGTTACACCCTGTATATCTATCTATCCGCCTCCGTAGCCCAGAGGAAAAGTTCACTGGCTTTACACAGGAGGTCGCGGGTTCGATTCCTGGCGAAGGTAAAATATAAGACTCGGTTTGGTTGGTGGAAGAGCATTTTCTATGCCCGCCTGGCTAATTACCACCATCTTATCTAAGTCTTGCCGCCAAATATCAATGTTGATATCATTGGTGTGTACCGGCATGAAGATAAGATAGCCAGTTCCCCATTGCGTTGGGGAATCTTGGTAAGCCTGCTTTCATCTTCGGCAACATCGTCACTTACCACCAGGTGAGATGTTGTCAAGGGTTTACCAATTGTGAATAAAAACAATATAGGTATCTAAAAATTGCTTTTAAACCTTTGAAAATATCTGCTCGTTTCGACCAATGTATTAAAATCTCCTTTGGCTTACTGTGTTGAACGTTAACACCTATAACATTACCCAAAAGTTTTCCCAATCAGAACCATTCGTGCGAATGTTAACTTTTTCAATTATCGCCTTCGTTCGCGGCGAAGATTGGAATCCCTTGGGTTATATCGTTACGTAGTAGCTGTCTTACCCAACGTTCCTTGAACGATGAACAGATGCTGATTGTACCACAGATATGCGAATTCGCTGATACTCGACTGTAATTACCTGAAAAAATAAAAAAGATATGACATAACTAACTAAAGTAACCGACATAGCTCTCAGAATTGCTAAACTTAAGTGGCAGTGGGCGGGGCACATCGCTCGTAGAACAGATGGCCGTTGGGGCAGTAAAGTTCTCGAGTGGCGACCACGCACCGGAAAGCGTAGTGTAGGCAGGCCTCCCACTCGGTGGACCGATGACCTGGTGAAATATGATGATGATGATGATGATGACATAACTACACAAATTTATTAAACATTTAAAACCCGACTGCATAAAAAATTAAACTTCTTTTTTGGCCAGTCGAGAAAAAAATATCTTATGTCACTTACGGGATAAACCTCGCACTCCAAAATCCATTTATTGATTTTAGCTACAGAGCGTGCCAAAGAAATATCACACTTATATTATAAAGGCGAAAGTTTATGAGTGTGTGAGTGTGTATGTTTGTTACTTCTTCACGAAAAAACTACCGAACGGATCTGACTGAAATTTTGTAGATAGACAGATTAGGACCTGGATTAACACATAAGCTACTTTTTTTCACGCTCTCGAGCCGCTTGCGGCTCGCGCACTGTGCACCCACGAAAAGACACAGAAACGTTGTACACGCGGGTGAAGCCGCATGAAAAAACTAACATTATAAAGGCAAAAGTTTGTGAGTGTGTATGTTTGTTACTTCTTCACGCAAAAACAAATGAACGGATCTGGCTAAAATTTGGTAGGTAGATTAGGACCTGGATCAACACATAGGCTACTTGTTTTCACGCTCGCAAGCCGCTTGCGGATCGCGCACTGCGCACCCTTGTCAAGTCATAGTAACGTTGTCCACGCGAGTGAAGCCGCGGGAAACAGCTAGTACATACATAATAATAATTTTCGAAAAACCTTAAAACGTTTAGGTACAAGCTTTAATTTTAAATGAATTTTGATTATTTCGTATTCTTGTCAGCAAAACCTTTTTATTTTGTATCAATATGAATTTGTTTATTGCCCACTACTACCCCACAATAATGATTTCTCATATTTCCTTCACCTAAAGGTTGTCTGGAAGAGATCGCTTGTTAGCGATAAGACCGCCTATATGTACAACTTCCTTAATCATTGTGTCTTTTTTTTTCTCTTATGTTGTGCAATAAAGTGTTTTCAATCAATCAATCAATAATAATAACTGGTCCGCCATGTTGGGTGTGCTGCCATGTTGGATTTAGAATGACGTCACACAGTTAACCATACATTGCCATCCAAACTGAACGTGTATACAAAGTTTCAGCTCAATAGGTTGAAGATATCCGCTTCAAAATTGAGTCGCAAGATTCCACCCGAACAAACATAACATACATTGCAAGCTAAATAAAAGCTTGTTAAAATTAGTAATTAAATACGAGTATTTTTGTATTACTCTGCCCAAAAGGTGATGGACAATATGTATAATGCCCGGTCAATTTGATTATTTGAATAATTATTATCAAATTGCACTTTAATATTGGACATTTTACATAATGGCCGGGAATAATGTATAATGCCCAATTTATCAATTGGTCCATAACACTTACACAAATGCATACATACATACGTACACTTAAAAACATAACCCTCCTTCCGGTGCAGTTGAGTTTTTTTTTTTAATAAAAATTTGAGTGCGTTTGGCTGCACCTCACCTCATGGTAAGTACCGATTTTTTTTATTTTTTTTATTCACAATTGGTAAACCCCTGACAACATCTCACCTGGTGGTAAATGATGATGTTGCCGAAGATGGAAGCGGGCTTACCAAGATTCCCCAACGCAATGGGGAACTGGCTATCTTATCTTCATGCCGGAACACACCAATGATATCAACATTGATATTTGGCGGCAAGACTTAGATAAGATGGTGGTAGCTAGCCAGGTGGGCTTAGAAAATGCCCTACCACCAACCAAACCGAGTCTTACATTTGACCCCGCCGGGAATCGAACCCGCGACCTCCTGGGTAAAGCCAGCGAACTTTGCCTCTGAGCTACGGAGGCGGTTATAAATATGCAGCCGAGGATATGACACGCAAGCTCAAATAGTACCTATTCACAATTACTAATTTAAAAGAGCTCGTTACATTGTTTCGTAATACAATACTAGTACTTCTAATCATCTCGCTTTGACATGCGATGATGATGACCAACATCACATTAGCAAAGTATATTTATATTAGTATTTACATACAGTATGGACACTCCCTGCAGCTCTCTAGATTGCGACCTCACCCCCTCGTCACCCAGATTGATACAGATTGGTTACAGTTTGGTTGTTTGGATGTATAGGATTTCGCCGCCATTTTGTTTGATCCTTTTTTATATTGTCATTTCTGGCCCGTTGTATGATGTGTGCAGGGTGTGACATTGATAATTGATTGTGACATTGATTGTGCCAAAATACGTCCACTGCTGGACATAGGCCTCCCCCAAGTTGAGAAGTTTTGACAAAGAGTTCTAACCGCCTCCATGGCGTAATGGTCAGTCCATTTGCTTCACACCAGCAGGTCACGGTATCGATTCCCGGCGGGTTCAACGTTGTAAGACTCGGTTTAATTAGTGGTAGGGCATTGTCATAGCCCGCCTGGCTAGCTACCACCCTTTTATCTCAGTCTTGCCGCCAAACATCAGTGTTTACAGCACTGATGTGTTCCGACTTGAAGATAAGATAGCCAGATCCCGATTGCGTTGGAGAATCTTGGCGAGCCCGCTTCCATCTTCGACATCATCGTCACTGACCATCAGGTGTGTGTTTAGACTAATCGACTGTGTGGTTAGAAAATTTTGAGGTTTAAACCGATCTGGTTTGCCTATTGCAAACCTCTGTTTCAAAAGAGGTTTCTTTGATATATTTTTTAGCCGCCTCCGTAGCCCAGAGGCAAATTTCACTGGCTTTACACAGGAGGTCGCGGGTTCGATTCCCGGAGGGGTCATTTGTAAGACTCGGTTTGGTTGGTGGTAGGGCATCTTCTAAGTCCGCCTGGCTAGCTACCACCATCTTATCTAAGTCTTGCCGCCAAATATCAATGTTGATATCATTGATGTGTTCCGGCATGAAGATAAGATAGCCAGTTCCCCATTGCGTTGGGGAATCTTGGTAATCCCGCTTCCATCTTCGGCAACATCGTCACTTACCACCAGGTGAGATGTTGTCAAGGGTTAACCAATTGTGAGTAAAAAAAAAAAAAATTTTTTTCTGTTATAAAAGTTAACGAATCGTGTTTCTGGAACTGACAAAATTGTAATTGCTGAGTAAAATCGAGATCCCTGCGACCAACGTTTCTAATGCGTCGCCATAATATTAGATATTGTCACTGCCGCAAGGATTTTAAATAATTTTGAACAAAAAAAAACGACTTCAAACAGGAAAATAAGATTCCCCTCGATTTCTCTTAGATTCCATCATTAGATTCTGATTTCCTTATCATGGGATATCTGCTTTCCAACAAAAAAATAATCATCAAAATCGGTTCCAGTTCAAGACGAAGTTATCCGCGAACACACATAAAAATGTTCTGAAAATGTTCTCGAGTGGCGACCGCGCACCGGAAAACGTAGCCCTCCCACGCGGTGGACCAATGACCTGGAAAAGATCGCGGGGAGCCGATGGATGCGGGCAGCGCAGGACTGGTCGTCGTGGAAATCCTTGGGGGAGGCATTT
The DNA here is from genome assembly GCA_947284805.1 of Coleophora flavipennella. Classification (NCBI taxonomy): domain Eukaryota; kingdom Metazoa; phylum Arthropoda; class Insecta; order Lepidoptera; family Coleophoridae; genus Coleophora; species Coleophora flavipennella. The sequence goes on from OX369253.1 coordinate 7,571,407, forward strand.
GTCCAGCAGTTGACAATTTGTGGCTGATATGATGATGATGATGATGACACATAAAAAATATATATACGGTCGAATTGAGAAACCTCCTCCTTTTTTGCAGTCGATTAAAAACTACTTTTATCGCATAGCCTAAATTAAATCTTCATTTTTATTGAGTTCTTGTAAAGGTTTTATTTCCAATAACTGATATGATATCTCTATGCTATCGACTATTTTCATTAACTTAATGCACTCACGATATTGAAAGATAAGGAATGCGCAGAGCTTTTATGACGCTTTGAAAACTCTTTTTAGGCATGTTTATATTATTGGACCTCTCTCTGTTATTAATGAGCAAGCGAAGTGAGCGAAGTTTTCAGAATTTTAAATATTTACTGGAACAATCCGGCGTTTTTATGTATGTATGTATTATTGTTTGTCTTAGTTATTTGAGTATCGTTTATCGGAACGTCTTGATATTTGGTAGACGACTTAATGAGACAAAAAAAATAAGTTCGAACATGAGCCAAATGTGTCAAGGGGATGGCGAGATAAATATGTTGTAAATATTGAAAACATGGTTTCTCTAAACACCACTAGATGGCGTTAGATGGCGCTGGACGGATCCTACATCGCGCAAGCGTTAGTGAGCGTATCTACATTTTTTAAAACGTATACATCGCGAGTTGTACTTCTTAACCGCCTTCGTGGCGAATATTAGCTTTACATCAGGATGTTGCGGGTTCAATTCCTAGCGGAGTCAAACTTGTTATTACTCGGTTTGTTTGGTGGAAAGGCATTTTCTAAGTCCGCCTGGCTAGACTATCATCTTATTTAAGTCTTGCCGCCAAACATCAATGTTGACATAATTTATTTGTTCCGGCTTGAAGATAAGATAGCCAGTTTTCCATTGAGTTGGGGAATCTTGGTAAGCCCGTTTCCATCTTCGGCATCATCGTCACTTACTTTCAGGTGAGATGATATCAAGGGCTTAGGTACCAATTGTGGATTTCAGCAAACTTGTAGAACAAAAGTTGTTCAGTTTAATAAGTACAAGCCCACCTTAAAGTATCACCACACCTTTATCTTTATTTTAATGACTTTTGTAGGGTTCCGTACCCAAAGGGTTAAACGGGACCCAATTACTAAGACTTACCTATCACCACGGCCAAGGAGTGGAATTCCCTTCCGGCATCTGTATTTCCCGATTCGTATAATTTAGGAATCTTCAAGGCCAGAGTGAATAGGCACTATTTGAGCTTGCGTGTTACATCTTTGGCTGCATCGGCATTTACCACCAGGTGAGGTGCAGCCAAACGCACTCAAATTTTTAATAAAAAATACTTCGCCGTCCGTCTGTCTGTCCAACTGTCACCAGGCTGTATTTCATGAACCGTGATAGCTAGTCAGTTGAAATTTTCACAGATAATGTATTTGTATTGCCGCTATAATTAAGGACAATATAGATATTTTGGCAGAGCCATTAGCTCAACTTTTTAATAAGTGCTTGAAACAAGGTAACTATGTTTCCCGAGCAGTTAAAAATAGCAAAAGTACCTCAAGTAGCACCTCAAGGATCAGTCTTGGGTCCAATTTTCTTTATTATATTTATGAATGACATGCACTACTACATGTATAACGCCTTACCAGAAATCGGAATAGTATTATTTGCAGATGATACCAATGCTATTTTATCAAGCAAAATGATTTTGAAAATGTATGCAATGAAACGATGTCCTTATTTGAGCGGTGGTTTTCTGTCAATGACTTACATTTAAACACTCAGAAAACAAATGCTATGCTATTTAAGACAACTACAAAAAATAAAAAAGAACACTTACATATTATATCAACAATGAATGACACGTTGGTTCAGGTAGACGTTGTAAAATTTCTGGACTCTTTATTAAACTGGAAGGTTGAAGTTATCACAATTGAAAACCATATAAGCTTAGCTTGCTATGATTTGCGCACTTTAAGAAATGAATTGAGAACTGATCACTTAATACTGGTTTACTATGCTCTGGTTGAGTCAAAGCTGAGGTACAGCATAAGGTTTTGGGGCAACAGCTACAAATATAACATACATAGCGCATTTGTTATTCAGAAAAGGGCAATAAGAACTATAGCACGTATTCCTCAATGGGAATCTTGTAAGAAGTACTTTAAAAAATTCAGAATACTAACAGTTCCCAGTCTTTATATTTTAGTCCTTCTGACAGACGTATTAAAAAATAGACAAAATTATGAATCTGAAATTAAGATGCAGGCAAGGTTCGAAACAAGGAGAAAAGACCTTTAAAACAAATTTAAACCACAACTCAGAGTTGTAACGCATTCCGCAAAAAATCAAGCAGTATTGCTTTTTAATAAGTTGCCTATTGAATTAAAATTGGAGTCACGCATTCATGTTTTTAAAAGCGCACTAAAGGCACTTCTTTTGGACAAGTGTTGCTATTGCATTGAAGATTTTACTCTTTCATAATTAGATCGTAAAATGTGATACTTCGTTGGGATTAGTTTATGTAGGTACTTTAGTTTCGTTTAGTTTTTGAATTGTTTGTATGCTATTTATATTTTTATGTAATTCGTACACAGTTTAAATTGTTTTTCGAACAAACTTGAACTTGAACTATAACAACAAAAGCTCAAAATTAGACAAAGTGAAAAAATGAGGGGTCTCCATACAAAAAACCCTTTTTTTAAACGTGAAGAAACTAGCGCGGCGAAGGCAGTTCCACCTGTTTGACGCTTTATTTTTATTTCAATTTATGTATTTTGTATGAATCAATTATATCAATCTACGCTTTAAGTGAGTTACGACATTTCTACATTGGTATCTTTTTTTAATTCTTTTTTTTATTGGGTATTATATTAATTTTAATATTCCTGGCATTTATCAAAGATAATTTTACCTAACGGTGTGAATGAAACCTTAAGCCTTCAACAATTTTGACGCAAAAGCAAGTCCTAATACTTTAAGCCGCTTAGTATCGGTATGACAATGTTATGTATGATATTTGCAAAGATTTGTGTGTTATAAAGGTACATACTTAGGCCAAAGTATATATTAGTACTAAAATACAGTATGGACACAACCTGCCGCTCTATAGATACCGACCTCACCCCCTCGTCACCCAGATTGATACAGATTGGTTATAGTTTGGTTCTCGAACGAATAGGATTTCGACGTGATTTTGTGTGTTTCGTCATTTGTTTTCAGAAATTTCATTACCCGACCGTTCTATTAAGTTTCCGGGGTGTGCTTAGACATAGGCTGAAATTAAGTACTTAATTATAGGGAGTGGCATGCCAACTATTAAATTATACAGAATGTATCAAAATTGCTGTAGGAGCCTCTACTATTAAAGTGAACAACTAATAATTTTCATATTTTTACTCCCCTTAAAAATAGATTAGCTGATTACCCAGAGGGGTTTGGATTTTTTTGTATGGAGCGTGGCATAATTATGTACTTACATACATTTTTGTTCAAAAACTTTTGCACACGATTAAATCTATTAGTTTCGATTAAACCTATTAATTTCGATGGGGGAATAGAAGTACAAACTGAAAATATTCTACAAAGTCAAAGATCTAAAACAAATTGAAGATTGTAAAAAACACTGATATGAAACTCAAACTCATTTTTTTTTTAATAATTTTTTTTAATTTACATTTTTAATAATTTTTTTTTCAATTCCCCTCTATCACTCAAAATATCTCAGTAATATGACGCTCTTGGTGAAAATTTTCTGTTATATTTTCGTATCGTATTTAAATTCGCTATCAAAATATACATGGTGATTTTTAATTAGTTCTTGATAACAAAAGTTATGCATGTACTCGTGATTTCAAACAACTTTCCTAAAGAAACTATATGTCAAATCAGTAAACAAATTTTTGGTCCTCTATAAATTATTAAAATAAGTTATCGAATCGGCAAAAATGTATAAAGGACCATAATTTTTTTTCTTATTTGACATATATTTTCTTTGAGAAAGTTGTTTGTAATCACGAGTACATTCATATCCTTTACTATCAAGAACTAATGAAAAGTCACCATATATATGTCATATTATGTGCAAAAGATTTCAAAAAACGAGCGAGCGTGACAGTAGTCGCATATAATATTAGTAAAAAAACCTATTTTCTTCCGGCCTACAGGGCGCGCTCCAGATTTCACCCAGCATTCAGCAGATGCTACCCAGCATTCTGCTTCGCAAGGCTCTTTGCCTGTTAAATTAATCAAACCTGACCGAACCTAACATCGCTCACTTCGCGAGCTCATTTATTTAGTGTTTTTCACATCGCTTAGTATTACTGTAATGTCACTAGTGAGTTTACAATGTCACTAGTGAAATTGTAGACAATATGTTATAATTCACAATCTTTCGATAGTTCACAATCTTGCGAAAAAATCCCGTTAGATTATAAACTAACGGAATTTACAATCTTACGGTGACATATATAAAGCAACATATCATATCAACTCAAACTAGGTTTGAACATATCATATCAACTCCCTGAGCGAAGCCAGGTACCCCAGCTAAATTTCAATAAACTAATTCAATCAGAAAGCGCAGCAAATTCGATATGCTGCACTATTGCTTATTCTTTTACTCTCGAATGAATATAGGTAGATATGCGAAAGGGGGATAGGTGAGGCCCTGAGGCTGGTTTCCGGAATGGCCTTAACTGGGGCTTCTACTCATCATACTGAACAACTTTCCAATTTTCAGTTTCAAGATATTTATCCAAAATAAAGTAAATAAATGGGGCAGTAAAGTACTCGAGTGGCGACCGCGCACCGGATATCGTAGCGTAGGCAGGCCTCCCACGCGGTGGACCGACGACCTGGTGAAGATCGCGGGAAGCCGATGGATGCGGGCAGCGCAGGACCGGTCGTTATGGAATAGGTGCAAATTACACTCTTTATGATAATCATAAAAAAATTATACCATAATATCATTTATGAAAAATCAAAAAATAAACAATCATCAGTTAATAACGTCTAAATGCAATCCTTGATATAAACCAGATTATGTAATTAGAATATAAAAACAATATGACACGAAAAACTATACATAAAAATCATTCATTGTCGTTAATGCCTTTGACAAGAGAAGGCCAGTTCACACGGACAGCACCCGATCACGAGTATAACGTGAGAGTCAGCTATCGCTCCCATTAACCATATTAGAGGAAAGGAATGACTCGGCTCCCGATGCGCCACCATCCACACTTTGGTTCTTTGACTTTGCTAAAATCGCAAAAAAACTTCAATCTTCATATAAATCGAGCTGAATGAGCAATTTTGTGCATTTTAGTAAATTGGCAAGCATTCAATGAATCATGGTCGCTTTTTACAACTTCGACGATCGTAAAAAAAATTGGTGCGAGGGGCAATGAGTTTAAAAAATAGTGTGTGTGTCAGCTCCGACGCACGACTGGAGTTTACACTGACAACGGATTCGTGATAAGGGACCTCAGGGACCCCCAGATATCGATTTTGGACGCAATTGATCCAGTAACTAAAAATTTCAAAATGGCGGCCACTTTTTTTCACTTCCGACAACGGATTAGTGATAAGGGACCTCAGGGATCCCCAGATATCGATTTTGGAAGCAATCGGTCCAGTAACTAAAAAGTTCAAAATGGCGGCCACTTTTTTCACTTCCGACAACGGATTAGTGATAAAGGGCCTCAGGAACCCCCAGATATCGATTTTGGAAGCAATCGGTCCACTAACTAAATAAAAACTTTTTAAATATTTTTTTTTGTCTCATATTTGGAAACTCACAACGAAGCGCATGCGGTTCTTTTTTCAAATTTGGCGCGAAAACAAGTAACACATTCATACAATAATATACCTATATAATACACTGTGGTCGGGGATAGGTAAAATTTTTCGTTTAACGCACTCGGGTATCATCGCGTAACATCGTAGTTTGATTTTACTCCCATATATTTCATACCCCGGCCTTACTTGTATATATGCAAATCGATTCTTATGGAGTAAACTCCAAAAACAAACATTTTACTCGACACAAAGGGTAACGAACGAGTAGATTGTATTTGACGTGAACAACAGCTACTTTCAACAACGAGGTTACGAACAACAGCGTCGTCGGTGGCTCAACCGGTAACGACTCGGTCCATCTAACCAGAGGTAACGGGTTAAAATCTGGACGGCCAATGTACCAATGAGTTTTTCAAAAACTTACGTACATATCATTACCGATTGCTTTAACGGTGAAGGAAAACATCGAGAGGAAACCTGCACAGGCCTGCGAAGAAACTCGAAGGTTGTGTGTGAAGTCGACCAACCCGCACTGGGCCCCCGTGGTCGACTAAGGACTAATCGCCCTGATTCAGGGTAGGCTCGAGCCCCTCGGTGGGGACGTATATGAGTCGATATAATAACAGCTACATATGGGTAACTATCTTTTTCCCGCGGCTTCACCCGCGTGGATAACTTTTCGATGACTTTTCGAGGGTGCACACTGCGTGAGCCGCAAGTGGCTAGCGAATGAAGAAAAAAGTAGTTCATGTGTTAATCCAGGTTCTAATCTGTGTAGCTACCAAATTTTAGCCAGATCCGTTCAGTAGTTTTTGCGTTAAAGAGTAACAAACATACATCTATACATTCTTACAAACTTTCGCGTTTATTATATTAGAAGGATTGTTTAACATGCAAAGTAGGTACTGAGATCAACCAGCGACGGTCTGGCTCTCACGGGAGGGGAACAAAGCTGTCGTTTGAACCTCTAAATTTCTGTTAGACAAACATAACTGTACTGTAATAACGTCTAAAAAGATAAATAGTGCTATTTGGTACAAGAATCAAGTCTAGGTTATTTTATTTGCATCAAAAGTGATGTCTGTAAGGTAGCCTGTATACTCTCTAATTCGAAAGCCGCTTCAGAACTTTATATACTAGGAGTAACGATAAATTTGGTAACGATAACGGAAACGGGGGGCGACCTACCATTATTTTTAGAAATTAATGTCGGCCATTTCCAACTTCGGTGCTCCGGCACGTCCAGAATTCCTACTATTAACGGGCGTTGCTCCATAACGCAACCGAATACTTGGTCAGTTTTTGCATAATTGTCATAAGTACAACTAGTACTTTCTTTTTGTATCTTATATTCAGCCATTTCCTTTATCGTTTTTTTTTTGCTCACGATAACTAGTTTTTCAGGCGCTATGAGTACATAACGCAACCAGTATAACATCAGAAGATTACCATCTAACCACTTAACCTAAGTTTATTCATCTCCGTTATCGTTACCAGATTTGTCATGACATCCTCGTCTATTACTAACCTTTTTTGTTCTCTGTCATACCATCATAATCTGCATATGTTACTGGGATATTGTGAAAACCGCGATATTACAATCTCACTAGTTAGAATATGATATAACGGTAAATTTTGAATCGGATCATAATATCACAGCCTATTCTTGTACCACCGAAAAAAAACGATATTTTTTTTCTGCTGCGAAGCATTCTGCTAACCTGGGGGGGAAGCCTTACTTCACGAGGCTCTTTGACTATTAAATCAATCAAACCTGACCGAATCTGACATGGCTCGCTTCGCGAGCTCATTTGTTTAGTGTTATCTACTTCGCTTAGTGTTATTGTATGTCTCTAGCGACTTTACAACGTCACTAGTGAAATTGTAAACAATATGTTACAGTTCACAATATTTCGACAGTTCACAATCTCGCGAAATAAATCCCGTTAGATTATAATCTAACGGAATTTACAATCTTACGGTGACTGTACAACATAGTAGCTTTGTGATCATAACTTTCACTGCGTTTTACTTTTTTTATAATTTCAACGATTTCTACTTTTTTTTTCGACTGGCCAAGAAGGAGTGTAATGTTTTCGGGTATGTTTGTATATATTTTTGTTTCTTCGGCTCAACTTACAACCTAAACGGCCTTAACATAGGATACATTTGAAATCTTAAAATGCAGTGGGGTTTTTTTTTATTTTTTTTATTAAATTTGTTATCTTGTCTCTACGTAGCACATACAATACTTCATCAAACACATTTTCTTTTTTTTAAGTATTGAGTAAGGTTTCTTGGGGAAATTGGCCTTTGTCCAGCAGTGGAAGATTTTAGGCTGATTATGATGATGATGATTGTGGTAATTTGGTATAATGACTATAAACCCCAGTTAATGGGTCTTACATATTTTTTTAACACGCTATACACTCAATGAATAACGAAATTAATTCAATATCTAAGACTGCCACTGTTTATATATTATACTGTCTTGTCAAATACGTTGCCGTCGCGTCGTTGTCTGTCTGTGACAGACTCATTTGTTTTATAAGACGATAAAACTAGATGAGAAATGCAAGAGATGCATTTATTAAAGAGCTTAGAGAAGTATGTAGGTACCTCATGTAAGAATTACGGGCGCCTGGAGAGAATCACTTGCGCCTGACATGGCGGAAAACATATACCAAAAAAAACCTAACCACTCTGGGAGTGGCAACAGAAATGAAAACTTTTTACAGTTTAATACATTTTGACCCTGCAAGTGTTTCTGGTACGGTGGCGGTTACATTAAAGGTTACATTGTCGCGAGTTCAATGGTTTTTTTCCCATCTGCGCCTAAAGAAATGTTCACTTATAAAATCCTTAAGTGCATCTCCTTGGATTAAATACTTACCTACCTACTACTGGAAAATAAACAGAGGAGTCAGATGGGGCCATGTTTTATGGTCGGATTGTACTCTTGTGACAGTGGGGTCTGCCACTAACTACCATATATGGGGTCATAACACTTTTTAGATTTCTTGATAATGTAGCAGTTCACCTGGTAGTGAGGACATGTAACTCTAAAGCATATCACCAATTAAAAACTTTGAGAATTTATTAAAAATTAAAAACCCAACTGGATAATAAACTTAACCCCTATTTTTCAAGCTAGTCGGGTAAAAATGTAACCTATGTTACTGACGGGATTAAGACGAATCTTACGACACTTCGCATTCCAAAATCCATCAATCCGTTTAGGATACAGAGCGTGCCAAATAAATAACCCACCTCTTTTTTTGGCAAGTTGGGTAAAAATGCATACTATGTCTCTCACGGGATCAATAAAAATGTAACGACATCTTGCTCTCCAAAATCCGTCAAACCGTTAAGGCTTACCAATTGTGAATAAAAAAAAAAAAGCTACAGGGCGTGCCAAAAAAATATACATGCATTTAAAAAACCTCCTCCTTCTGGCGAAGTCGGGTTAAAAATGACCATGGCATGCTCCCAATAATTTATAAAAACCTATTCAATGATACCTTACAAGTTGTAATAGATGTATAAAAAAACCACCCCCACTTTACATGTATGGGAGTTACCTTGAAAAGTAACAGGTTTTTTCCATAATTATGTTTATAGTCACATATTTGTATAATTTCAGCTTTATAACAATAAAATAGTATTTGATCATAACGACAGTTAATTGTGCCACACGATAAGAGAAGACGACAGTGACATACGACGGACAGACAGACAGATGGACATGGCGAACCAATAAGGGTTCCTAGTTTGGTTTAGGAGCCCTAAAAAGTTGTAAATGTGCCGCTCGCTACAGATTCAGCGTTCTTTAGACCAATGTTGATATCATTGGTGTGTTCCGGCATGAAGATAAGATAGCCAGTTCCCCATTGCGTTGGGGAATCTTGGTAAGCCCGCGTCCATCTTCGGCAACATCGTCACTTACCACCAGGTGAGATGTTGTCAAGGGTTTACCAATTGTGAATAAAAAAAAAAAAAAAAAAAAGTTTCCGAAGAAAATAAATCACATTTTCACTTTTACCGCCAAAGCTGTCAAATATGTCAAAAAAAGAGTTATTAGCGAAAAATCTTATAAAAGCTAAGTAACAAAGGCCGAGTTCATCAATTCTGGCGAAATTATTGCAAAAATTTTAAAACTTTTTAGTCTTGATCCTTTTCCTTACTATACAGGCTGACTTTTTATTTCTGAAAAGCGGAAAATGAAAACAACAACTTAACTACCTATGGGAGCCTACAATGGGAGCTATAGAAGTTCAACCAGCATTAGGTCAAGGTTACCATGTTCTATCTAAAATCTATTCATTGAAACTACAACAATGATCCCAAATACGATTCATCTGCTGTAAGTTGGTTACCCTGGGGAGGAGTTGGGTAACCCTGCAGATTCCAGGAGATGCTGCAGAATTAGGTCAAGGTTACCATGTTCCATCTAACACCTATTCATTGATACTATTCCAATGCGGCCAAATAAAATGCCTCTGCTGTAAGTTGGCGAGGTGTTGGGAACCCTGCAGATTCCAGGAGATGCTGCAGCATCAGTTCAAGGTTACCATGTTCTATCTAAACCTATTCATAAGGGCTAACATTTAAAATACTTGAATTAGGTTTTATATAATGTATTTGATGGTTAAATATTACAATTAGTTTCTCGTCACACTCGTGTTGTATGAGTGAAGAGCGGATCGCAGGTAGATCGCTAATGAAGTGTTGGCGGGCTCTCGGCTCGACGGCGATGTCGCGCTCCCCGCACCCGCCTCTTTCCTCAGCACCTCATGTTGTCGTAGACATACTGGGGGCCCGGGCCTTTGCTGAAATTTTATGAGGAGTTGGGTATCCTGCAGATTCTAGGAGATGTTGCAGCGTCAGGTCAAGGTTACATGGTTTTTAAATATTATTACTTTAGCAGGGCACCAAACTTCAAATAGATCAGATCGAAAAAAACAAAACTACCGTTTTGTTTGTTAACATATTATATATAAACTCATGTACGTCCTCACCGAGGGGCTCGAGCCTACCCTGAATTAGGGCGATCGGGCCTTAGTCGGCCACTTGGGCCCATTGCAGGTTGGACGACTTCACACACAACCTTCGAGTTTCTTCGCAGGCTTGTGCAGGTTTCCTCACGATGTTTTCCTTCACCGCAAGATCCACACTGGTACGTGGCAGGATTCAAACCACGACCTCCGGACAGAAGGTAGCGGCCCTTGCCTTAATGTTAATTGTAATAACTGAATGCTTTACGTAAATTATAACAACTGAATGCTTAATGTAAATTGTAATAACTGAATGCTTAATTTAAATTGCAATAACTAAGTGCTTAATGTTAATTGTAATAACTGAATGCTTAATGTTATTTGTAATAACTGAATGCTTTATGTAAATTGTAATAACTGAATACTTAATATAAATTGTATTAACTGAATGCTAAATGTAAATTGTAATAACTGAATACTTAATATTCATTGTAATTACTGAATGCTCAATGTAAATTGTAATAACTGAATACTTAATATAAATTGTAATAACTGAATGCTTAATTTAAATTGTAATAACTCAATACATAATATTAATTGTAATAACTGAATGCTAAATGTAAATTGTAATAACTGAATACATAATATTAATTGTAATAACTGAATGCTAAATGTAAATTGTAATAACTGAATACTTAATGTTAATTGTAATAACTGAATGCTAAATGTAAATTTTAATAACTGAATACTTAATGTAAATTGTAATAACTGAATGCTTAATGTAAGTCTATCGGTGTTCTACAGGATTCATTTCGGAAAGTTTTTATTTGAAAAAAAAGAAGTTCACTAAAACACCACTAGATTGCGCTAGTAGTAGTTAACTGTATGGAGTACTGCTCTCACTTGTGGGACGGATCGGCTCGTTACCAGCTATATGCCTTGGATTCTATCGACCGACGCGCCAGGAGACTCATTGGCGACGAGGAACTTGTATCAAACAGGCTCCAAAGCTTCGAGCATATCCACAAAGTCGCCTGTCTATCGGTGTTCTACAGGATTCATTTTGGAGAGTGTGTCCTGGAGCTTCACGACCTCATTCCCCTCTCCATTTCATCATCGGACGACCAGGTGTTGAGGGCAGTTCCACTCCTTTGCCGTCAATGTTCCACCTTTACACACGAAGCGTTTTGCTTCTTCGTTCATCATGCGAACGGCCAAGAGGTGGAATTCCCTTCCGGCGTCTGCGTTCTCCGATTCGTTAAATTTAGGAATCTTCAAGACGAGAGTGAATATGCACTTTTAGAGTTTGAGTGTTACATCCTCGGCTGCATCGACAGTTACCACCACGTGAGAAGCAGCCAAACACACTCAAACTTTTAATAATAATAAAAAATAACTCTATCTTACTGTGAGGATTTCAAATGTGATATTTTATATTTGACTTTTGCATTGTACGGAACCCTCTCCATGCGAGTTCAATTTGCACTTGACCGGTTTTTTTTGTATTTGTCTTTATAACGGCAACAAAAATACATCATCAGTGAAAATTTGAACTGTCTAGCCAACACGGTTTATGAAATAAAGCCTGGTGACAGACGGATGAACAGCGAAGTCTAAGTAATTGGGTCCCGTTTTTACCCTTTGGGCACGAAACCCTAAAAAGGTGAAGTTATGTTTATTATTTTTATGCATTCTTCGTTTCCACCGAGGGCCACTGGCCTACCCAGATTTAGGGCGATCGGGCCTTAGTCGACCGCGCGCGCCCAGTGCGGGTTGGTCGACTTTACACACAATCTTCGAGTTTCTTCGCAGGCGTGTGCAGGTTTCCTTACGATGTTATCCTTCACCGTAAGAGCGTTGGATAAATGTACACATAAAATCAAAATTTCGTAGTTTTTTTTTACTTAATATATAAATAATATTAATTGTATTCCGCACAAACCGGGATCCTGCGGGATTGAAAATGTTCAGTCCCGCATGAACCCAGTTGGAGACATGCTGCGGGATCGAAAATCATAAAATGAACTCACAGGCTTAGCGGTGGCGTCACGGCTAGGGCCGCTAGTCCGCAATATACTGTCCGGGAGGTCGTGGTTGGAATTCTGATACGTACCAATGTGTTGTCGAATTTCAATTTCAAATGTAAGTTTATCCGACGCTCTTACGGTGAAGGAAAACTTCGCGAAGAAACCTGCACACGCCTGTGAAGTAACTCGAAGGTTGTGTGCTAAGTCAGCCAACCCACGCTGGGCCCGCCTTATTCAACACTAAAGCCCGAACGCTCTAATTCAAGGTAGGCTCGAAACCCTCGGTGGGGACATATATGAGCTAATATGACGATGCTCATACGCCGCTTCGGTAACATCTCGTGGTCACCGAGATCGCTCGATTTGACCCCAGTTAACTATTTACCAGTACCCAATAGTACCGCAAAAATATGGAATAACCCCTTTTAATAGCAGTTTTCGACTTCGCTATTAGGCAACCAAGTGTTGGAATAGCGTGTGTTGCTCTGAGTTTCTCTGCGTGATCGAATCAGAAACGAGGAGATCCGTAGGAGAACCAAAGTAACCGACATAGCTCTCAGAATTGCTAAACTTAAGTGGCAGTGGGCGGGGCACATAGCTCGTAGAATGGATGGCCGTTGGGGCAGCAAAGTTCTCGAGTGGTGAACGCACACCGAAAAACGTAGCTTAGGCAGGCCTCCCACTCGGGAGACCGAAGACTTGGTGAAGGTAGCAAGAAGCCGCTGGATGGGGGCAGCGCAGAACCGGTAGTTGTGAAAATGCTTGGGGGGAGGCCTATGTCCAGCAGTGGACGTCCTTCGGCTGATAAGATGATGATGATGATGATAGAATAATCTGCCGCCGTTGCTTTGGAAGCCTATGATGTCTAAAAGTACCTTTTGAAAGCCATTTTAACAGTTTTTTTATTAGAAAAACAAAAGCTGCTGCAATAATGACTCCCAATGCCATAGATACAACCTCCCCCAAGGATTTTCACAACGACCGGTCCAGCGCTGCCCGCATCCAGCGGCTTCCTGCGGCTTCACCAGGGCGTCGATCCACCGAGTGGGAGGCCTTCCTGTGCTACGTCTTCTGGAGCGCAGCCGCCACTCGAAAATTTTACTGCCCTAACGGCCAACTGGTCTACGAGGTATGTGCCCTGCCCACTTCCACTTAAGATTAGCAAATCTGAGACCTATGTCAGTTACTTTAGTTCTCCTACCGATCTCCTCGTTTTTTTTTCTATCACGCAGTGAAACTCTGATTATAGGTACCTACATAGTTTCCCATCTGAAAAGAATCAACGCAACTCAATTCAACTACCTGCTATAATAGGGATGACCACAGCATCAGAAATAAATTATGAACTCTTGTTCACTAAATTGCCCTCTTGCTTAAACTTTGGAAAACCTTACTCGTTTTGTTTTCAAGTCTTCGATTTTTAATTCAACAAAATCACATAATGAGTACGTAAATGACGCTGCTAAACTATGACGTCACGCCTAGCTATTTCTAACATTTTTAGAACAAAATGTCGTTTTTGACAGATGATAAAAAGTAACTCAGATGACTAGCATTCGTGTTTTTTTTAATTCGCAATTGGTAAGCCCTTGGCATCATCGCACCTAACGGTAAATGCCGATGATGCCGAGTGACGGGCTTACCAAGATTCCGAAACGCAATAGGGTAACTTAACGTATCTTTAAGCCGAAACACATCACTGTTGTTAACACTGATTTTTGGCGGCAAGACAGATAAGAATGGTGGTAGCTAGCTTTTCTAAACAAATGCCCTTCCACAAACCAAACCGAAACTTTCGAGTTAGGCACCGCCGGGAATCGAACCCGCGACCTCCTGACGTGAATCTCACGGACTTAAACACTACGCCACAGAGGTGGTCAGTCTACTTTAATTTATATCATCATCATCATCATCATATCAGCCGAAGGAAGTCCACTGCTGGACATAGGCCTCCCCCAAGGATCTCCACGACGACCGGTTCTGCGCTGCCCGCATCCAGCGGCTTCCCGCGACCTTCACCACCTTCACCTTTAATTTATATATAAGTACCTTATACCTACTTAGCAGGGATTTAGACACTGTAAGTAAAAAAAAACTAAGTGTAACAAAACCAAAAAAAAACATTAAAAATACATAAATTTGCATTAAAACATGAAGATAAATTATATAACCGTATCTATATTTCATACTTACAGCTTACGAACCGCACATTACTTACCTTATATCAATAAATCTCCAAGTCAAATCAAAATTATCCTTTATCCATTACTTACAACAACACATTAAACTCAAATAACACTTTTGATAATAGATAAAAAAAACACAGGTTTAATAAAAAAACACTGACTACAGTACAACACGTCTAAATTCAACACTTCACTTCAATTCGAAAACACAAAAACGCGAACTTTGAATTCGGGAAAATCGTTACCGAACGCACGTGCGTACTCTCGAGCGTGCGGAAAGCGACTGAAGCACTGAAAATGAAGATAATAGTGAAGCCGTGGTTGTCGGTGATCGTAGCACAGTTTGACTTGCGTGGCTCCGTCGATAAGTTCCCCACTAACCCTACCATCATCATCATATTAGCCGAAGGACGTCGACTGCTGGACCACACCCCGGACACTGCATACAAATGATCGTGAAATGACATTTCTTTAAACAAATGACGGAGCAAACAAAATCACGGTGAAATCCCATACGTTCGAGAACCAAACTGTAACCAATCTGTATCAATCTGGGTGACATGTGCGTGAGGTCGGATTCTAGAGAGCGGCAAGGAATGTCCATACTGTATGTTAGTACTAATATGTATACTTTGGCTGGACATAAGATTCAAGATTCAAGGTATTTATTCAAAATAGGTGCAAATGACACTATTTCTGATCGTCATAAAATAATAATAACAATGTCATTTGTGAAAAATCCAGAAATAATCAATCATAAGTTTATAACGTCAAAATTCAATCCTTGAAATTAACCAGATTATGTCATTAGAACATGAAAACAACATGACACGAAAGCTTATACATAAAAATTCATTAATGCCTTTGACAAGAGTAGGCCAGTTCTTACAGACAGCACCCTATCACGTGTAAATTGCAAGAGTCAGCTTATAGGACTATCATATCCCTATCATATCAGCTCATATACGTCCCCACCGGCCTTATTAGACCACGTTTTTTTATTTTTTATTCACAATTGGCATCATCTCACCAGATGGTAAGTGACGATGATGCCGAGGATGGAAGCGGGCTTACCAAGATTCCCCAACGCAAAGGAGAACTGACTATCTTAACTTCATGCCGGAACACATCAATGTTGTTAACACTAATGTTTGGCGGCAAGACTTAGATAAGATGGTGGTAGCTAGCCAGGCGGGCTTGGAAAATGCCCTACCACCAACCAAACTGAGTCTTACAAGTTGACCCCACCGGTAATCGAACCCGCGGCCTCCTGTTGTGAAGCGAATGGACTAACCATTACGCCACGGAGGCACTAACCATTACGTCACGTGGGGGTTGATCGACTTCAAATGCAACCTTTAAGTTTCTATGTAAACGTGTGCAAGTTTTCTCACGATGTTTTCCTTCACCGTAAGAGCTTATGCATAGAGACGCAGGCGAAAAAACCAAATGGATTCGGGGAACCTGAAGAGGAGTCCTTAATTGATTCCTGCTTATTGATTTTATGCGTGTAATGTAATGAATATTTTTTAGTTATATTTTTACCTAAATTACTTTTTTTATGGTGTGTGGTGATATCTTTACCATGTATTTTATAATAATACTAGCTGCCCCGGCGAACTTCGTTCCACCTTACACTACACTACATTACACTACCCTTCCCTACCCTACACTACCCTACCCCACACTAAACTACCCTACCCAACCCTAAATACACTACACTACAATACCCTAAAACCAATTATTTTTTGACTGATAATATTTTTTTTATTGATGAATATCATATTTTATTACATAATATCCTATTCAGGACGATGACAAATGCAAAAACACAAAAAACATAAAAATTGGTCCAGCCGTTCTTGAGTTATAAATGGTTTAACTAACACGACTTTATTTTATATTTATAAATAGATGTCGCGATTGGAATCCACTGAAATGATCCCCGTAGTCCTATCCTTGAACGAGCTAATTTCAGCCGAGTTTGAATATCACCTAAGGTGGCTGGAACTCCGAAGTAGTCCAATGATTGCAGCAACGCAGAAAGCAGTCCTGCTCGACAATGCCCGGATAGTTCGACGCTTTCTCTCCCCGTCGCACTGAACTCCAGCCGACTGTGCTTCCGCTGGAGGTGCTCCTGCCACTTCGCCTCGTGCCAAGTGAGCAGAGTAGCTTAGATTTTATCATCATCATCATATCATCCAAAAATCGTCCACTGCTGGACTAAGGCAGATAGATTAGATTTTATATTTTGAAATAATTATTAATTTATTTACGACCTACTCAAGGATCAATTTGTTTTAGTAATCTTACAAACTTAGCTTACACACTAAAATGTTACTAAAAATTTAACAAAAATATAAGATCAGAAACTTCTTTGAGTTTTGTTTGCCGGCACATGAACATTGCTACAAGGAGCGTTGGTAGCTCAACCGGTAACGACTCGGTCCTCCTAACCAGAGGTGCCGGGTTCAAATCCGGACGGCCAATGTACCAATGAGTTTTTCGAAACTTACCTACATATACTCATCGACTGCTTTAACGGTGAAGGAAAACATCGTGAGGAAACCTGCAAACGCCTGCAAAGAAACTCGGAGGTTGTGTGTGAAGACGACCAACCCGCACTGTGCCCGCGTGGTCGACTAAGGCCCGATCGCCCTAGTTCAGGGTAGGCTCGAGCCCCTCGGTGGGGACGTATATGAGCTGATATGATTAAAATCGCTACAATGATTCATGTAGCAGCAATCAAACCTGTCCGCTATCATAGCCAGGATGTTGTTGGCACTACTGCGCACTCTGCGTACCAAGGACGCGCACCTATGTACATTTTATATTGAGAATTTTATTGCAAAATTTTAATTATGTTATTTTCTATATTTTTTTTATTTTGAATTTTGTATTTATTGTGACAGAACATTGTTTTAACTTACTTTTAAAGATAAGCATGCGCTATGGTGTGTTAAGGAATATTTTTTTTTATATATTTATTACTTTTTAATAGGAGCGTCGTCATCATCATCATCAGCATATCAGCCGAAAATCGTCCACTGCTGGACAAAGGCCTCCCCAAGGATTTCCACGACGACCGGTCCTGCGCCGCCCGCACCCATCGGCTTCCCGTGATCTTCACCAGGTTGTCGGTCCACACTACCCACTAACAACTCCCTGTAGCCTTGGCAGCTAAGCTGCCTTACAAGCTAATCAGGGCGACGACCCCCCCCTCCGGTGCGAAATATAAGGATATTAATCATTAGTAATTAATCATTAATAATTAGTAATATATTAAGGCCTTAAGATGGGTCAAATGACAAAATTCAATCTGTGGACCCTGTTTTTGGCATTAATTGCAAAATTTCTCGAAAACAAATCCTTACTAATATTATCAATGTGAAAATGTGTTTGTTTGTTTGTTTGTTACCTTTTCACGCTTCAACGCCTTGACGAATATTAATTAAATTTGGCATGCAGGTAGCCTGTGTCACGAGAAAGGACATAGGCTACTTTTTATCCAATGAAAATAGCATATCCTGTTGCAGTTCCTGATGGAACTGAAAATATACTCTTTTTTTGGTTAATTTCTTTAACATCGCAACGAAACAATGGATTGTGTGATTTTTTGCACAAAGATGGTTGAGATTTACTAATAAGCATATCCTGACATATTTCCCGAGAAATTCATGTCCACGCAAGCGGCTCGTGCACCGCGCACCCTCTAAGTCAGTCATAAAAACAATGTCCACGCGGGCGGAGCCGCGAGCAAAAGCAAGTAGTTAATATTGAATGAAACCAACACAAAAAAATTGGTGACTGTAAGACCTTTCATTTAAATTGAACCCATTTTTTTAAACATAATATGTTTATTATTATTATTATGTTATTATTATGTTATTATTATGTTTATAAATATTATTTGAAAAGTAATAAAAACATGTAAAAATCGAGAATTGGGCGTTCGGTTTCAACGTAACAGCCGCGTTGAAGCCCGCATTGATTTGAACTTAAAATGTATAGACTTACGTTCGATATTATTGAAACACGTATCAACCTGCTCGGATTGAGTGATCTTAGCGCCTTAAGAACCAACCAAAGTTAATGGACTTGAAGGAAGAAAGTTAAATTGGATCAATATCAACAAATCGAGTGACTTTTATCACATACGATCGCGGACATTTCCGCTGTACTGATAATCGATTTTTGCGGCGTACTCGCGAATTATACGTGGATGCTCTGGGAGTAACCGCGTCTGTGGAGTAGTGGTTAGTCTACTTGGGAGGTCGCGGGTTTGATTCCCGGCGTCACCTTTACCAAAGTATATGTATAGTACCCTTTACTATACTCTGTTTAGCTTTTGGAAATATTTTTTTAATCCCGCTTGGCTGGCTATCTTATCTAAGTATTGCTTTCAAAAAATGAACCAAAATTAAAAAACTAAAAAGAAACACGCTTTTAAAGCACAAGAAACTTAAAAGTGAAAAATAATTCTTAATATAAGCTGAAAATAATAACGAACAAAAAATACTAGTATTATTGTGAATTTTCTAAAAACCTAAAAACTTTTAGGTACAAGCTTTTAATATTGCATTTTCACGGATTATACATACATATGCATGCAAAATTTCAGCTCAATCGGAAACCGGGAAGTGGGTCAAATTTAACTTTCAAGATTCCACCGGAACAAACATACATACATTGCAAGTTTATTAAAAGCTTGAAAAAAAGCGTGGGGCGCTTTGTGACATATTTTTCGTATATCGAGCAACTCACGCTTTTTTCCACCATCATACTAGTATTTTTCATACATTATTATTTTCAGCTTATTTTAAGATTATTTTTCACTTTTTAGTTTGATGTACTTTAACAGCGTGTTTTTTTTAAAAAAACTACATTTATTTTTCAGTTTTTAGTTCAGGATAATGAAATAAGCTTACGAAATTATTGTATTGTCACTGATTCTTGATATATGTACAAAGTTAGAATTAATTCTGTCCGTTTAAAGTGGGTCAAAATCGAGTGCAAAGAAGTCGGTTACAAACATACAAATATACATACATACAAAAACAAACATACATACGAGTGAAGCTAATATAAGCGTGTTAAAAAAATTAATATTAATACAATTGATGTGTTTTTGTGTTTGGTAGTAAGACTGGTTGTAACACGAAAAAGGAGGAACGATAAAAAGATATATCTTATCTTGGTGAACCTGCTTTCGTCGTCGGCATCATCATCGCTTACTGCCAAGTACTATAAAAAAACCAACCAAGTGCGAGTCAGAACTACGAATAGGCACTATTTGAGCTTGCGTGTTACAATCTCGGCTGCATCGGCACTTACCATCAGGTGAGGTGCAGCCAAACGCACTCAAATTTTTAATAAAAAAATAATTTCGAACAAAAAAAAACTGACTTCGAGTTCTCTAGGATGCCATCATCAGATCCTGGTTTCCTTATCATGGTACTACCCTTGGGATATCTCCTTTCCAATAAAAAAATAATAATCAAAATCGGTTCATAAACGAAGATGTTATCCACGAACACACATTAAAAAAAATATACGGTAGAATTGGAAAACATATATTTTTTTAAGTCGGTAGAAAAAACAAAGGATTCCGTACCCATCATATTGGATGGCGCTAGTGCAAAGGGTTTCATACCATCATGACACTAGTTTCTGCACGTTCAAAAAATACGTTTTTTGTATGGAGACACTCATAATTATTTCATGTTTTCAAATGTATAGTATTTGTTTTTATAGCGGCAACAGAAATACATCGTGTGTGAAAATGTTAACTGTACAGCTATCACGGTTCGTGAAATACAGCCTGGTGACAGACGGACAGACAGTCAGACAGACGGACGGACAGCGGGGTCTTAGTAATAGTCCCGTTTTTACTCTTTGGGTACGGAACCCTAAAAAGAGAGAGGCAGTAAAGGCGCAGCTCCGTATGTTTCCGTGACTATGTACATATTCTACTAGTTTATAGCAACATCAAGTAATCTGAACACTGAACGGAGCTGAATAGGAGCTCCTAATTCACATTGATGTAGTTTGGGCTCCACTGAATCTTGATCTTAATGAGTTCTCTGCTGACAGAGTATTGTCTTATCACCTGAATTTCTCGTTGATGTCCTTTCTATGAAGTTACAAAGAAAAAGTAAATAAAGGGTTTTCCAATAAGAGGTATTATTTTGAATAGCCCGTTAATTCGGTAGATTTCACTTTTAAAGCTGTAATTTTTTTACATTTGACAAGTAGAAACTACGCCATTAATAAAAATGGAACGATACACGCTTCAACAACGCACTGAAATTATTAAAATTCACTATAAAAATGGTGAAAATTTGGCAGAGACGGTTTGTAAAACTCGAACATTTTTGGGTCGTCGTGAAGCACCTTGTCGGACCGCAATACAGAAATTGGTGGAAAAATTCGAGCTGTTGGGACAAGTTAGTGATGTGAAGAATAAAACCGTGCATGTCGCTCAAAAACAGCCGAGAATATTGCTGCAGTAGCCGAAAGTGTCGAAGAAAACCCAGGTTTGTCCATTCCTCGTCGTTTTGCCGGAAAAGTTTCCGGACCGTGTTATCTCTCGATGAGGTAATCACAATTGGCCACCGGGATCTTGTGATTTAACACTTTGCGACTTCTTCCTTTGAGGCCACGCGAAAGAGAAGGTCTACGCCAACAGCCCAGCGTCGATTCAAGACCTCAAAGATGGAATTCGTGAGGCTCTCGAGGACATAGGGCAGCCACTTTGCGATTTGGTTATGGAAAATTTCATGAAAAGGATATGGTCCTGTAAGCGTGATTCCAAAATTGCGGCCGGAGTGAAAAGGCCCTCGGAAAACCTCAAAATATAACTCTGAGATAAATAAAAATTTAAATATTTACAACCCAAAAGAAATCAAACAAAATTTCACCGTCATCTCTTTTTTCTCCAACTTAATCTCTTTTTAACTCCCGTTAATCAAAAAAATCAATACTACGACCAACAGCGGAAACCAAAAAGAATTTAATATGAAACAGCAAAAAAGGAGATCGGCTTTGAAGCGATACTTTGCGCTTCGCTACCTATAGTATTCAGTAGTCTGTTGTTTCAAAAAAATTCGGAATAAGGTACCTCCCATACAAATCCAGGTTGTACAAATGGCTCTAACGATTTTAATGAAACTTTGTGAATAATTATGTCCTAATAAGGCCTTCTACACTGTGTACTTCATTATTCCAGAAAAATCATAGTAAGGTACCTCCCATACAAACCTATTTTTTTTTATCAAGCCTGATTTGCTACTAAGTAAGTGTAATGTTTATTGCTAATTTAAGTATGCCCGACTACGACAGACGGTGAAGGCTTCGCAAAAAAGTATGCTCAGCGTGGCTGTACAATTTTTACAGAAATGATTAGCGTAACACGTGCGAATGTGTTGATGTTTGTAGCCGCACTGCGAACCGTATTACATTACTAAAACAAACGCGCTACCTTAGGCGTCGGTGGCTCAACCGGTTACGACTCGGTTCTCCTAAACAGAGGTCCCGGGTTCAAATCCGGACGGCCAATGTACCAATGAGTTTTCCGAAACTTAAGTACATAAACTTACCGATTGCTTTAACGGTGAATGAAAACATCGTGAGGAACCTACACATCTGATTCCAGATGTGTATGAAGGTCGCGTTGTACACATCCGTAGGTGTAAATCTAAATGTTCTACACGTAATCGCGGTTGATGCTAAGTTCAACACCAGGCAACCACTATCTATCCCTTGAATAGCATGGTTAATTGTGCCACACGATAATGTACTATGACTTATTCTACGTGACGCCTGGAGGATCGTAGCAGGTAGAACAGTACCGTTGAAAGAAAACACTTTTGTACGAATTAAATATGGCTGAAGAGCTTTCTTTATTGAATTCGTAAAATTGATATTGGCTCTGTCAGCTGACTTATTATTGGTTCTTTGAATGAAACTATTTAAAATACTCTCTTGCCTTAAGAAATGGATAAATAGGGATCTCTGCCCTGGCGCGCGGTCTTCAATCTATCACACACTTGATGATGGACTTCTGTCCTGGCTCGCGGTCCACACTAGAATGAAACTCAACTGTTTCGGAAAGCTTTCGAACGACTTACTAATTTGAATTTGAACTTAGGTTTTTAATACGATTCGCGCTGGCAAGTGAGTAATAAAGGAGGCGCGAGTGCACAAACGTAGAGATATACGATCTCTACGGTACCTTAGACGGTGTGCGGGCGGGGACCCGCATTCCACATGAGTGCCGAGTGCCTACTTGGCTTGTTGGAGTAGTATACAAGATCCTTCTAGGTCATTATATTATGTGCTTGCTGAGCTCAGGACGAGACACTACAAACATTCACGAGTTCGACAAACAAACAAACTTTAAAGTTGAAAAAACCGGAACACTATACAGGATATAAACTTAAGTGGCAGTGGGCGGGGCACATTGCTCGTAGAACAGATGGCCGTTGGGGCAGTAAAGTTCTCGAGTGGCGACCACGCACCGGAAAGCGTAGTGTAGGCAGGCCTCCCACTCGGTGGACCGATGACCTGGTGAAGGTCGCGGGAAGCCGCTGGATGCGGGCAGCGCAGAACCGGTCGTCGTGGAGATCCTTGGGGGAGGCCTATGTCCAGCAGTGGACTTCCTTCGGCTGATATGATGATACAGGATGTAGAGTTCCGGTTTAACAGGGTGTAACATAATTGGTGTAGGGGGACCTACATCATTTTTTTTACACCCTGTATAGTGCTCCGACAGCTAATCAGAATAGATCGATGTAGTCTCTGAAGGATCTGGAGAAAACTAGAGCCGCTAGCGGCTCGCGCACCACTTACCCTCAAATACAATCATAAAAACGATGTCCACGCGGGCGAAGCCCGAGGAAAAGCTAGTATTTTCTATGATATGCTAATTTACAAGTTTTACAGGGTGTAACAAAATTGGTGAAGGTCCCGTCAACTGACATAAAAACGATGTCCACGCGGGCGAAGCCCGAGGAAAAGCTAGTATTTTCTATGTTATGCTAATTTACAAGTTTTTACAAGGTGTAACAAAATTGGTGTAGGTCCCGTCAACTGAGGCCTCTACTCATCATATTGAACAAAACATAGCGTAACAATTTTTTTCCACCCTGTATTTAATATCATACGTTCGTCAGGCTTGATGATGATACCTACTGTCAAAGAACCTAGCAAAGCGAAGCTTCTCCCCTGAGGTGGTGGATCTGACGATTACGAAATAAAGACCGCGATAACGGTATATTTCGTTCGCTGATATAACTGCATTTTTGACGGCTCCCAGCAAACACACTGTCAAAGGTGCCGCTCGAAGTTCAATCGTGACGACCGCCACCTCCTGATGCCGTTTGTGGCGGGCAGCGCCTTTGACAGTGTTTGTCGAGAGCTGTCAAAGTTGCGGTTAAATAAGTGAACGAACTTTAGTATCACGGGATAGAAAAAATACCGTTTATAAATGTTTTTTTTTGGTTCGCCAGTTTAAGAATCACATTATGCGCCATCTACGGAAAGTGTTACGAACTTTTTTATGTTATTTGATCTTGTACTGCTGAAAAACAATCTGACCTCGCCTCGTTCGCTTTCAGTTCGCTGGAGTTTCTCTACAACCGCCATCTATCGCGGCAACGCAGAAGTTTGGTTGTGTCTTGTGAGATGGTGAGGTGTGTTGGTCGGTTCTAATCTAAAGTTTTATTTTTTATGTTTTTGTGTAGGTGACGTTACTAGGTACGTAGATACAATAAATTTTATATTTACGTCGTTGTCAAAACTACATACCATTTTGCTATTTTAAGAGACGTAAAAAAGCAATATCATGTATTCCATTAAAACGTTTTTATGTAAAAATTCGACAAGTCTCGTGACACTCTCATCAAAATATATGAGATCTAAGGTAGTTTAGAACTATTTTTTTATCTTGACAACATTTTTACGGAAAAGTCACGACACTTGTAAATTTCTTACATTAAAATGTTTTCGATGGGACTTTTTTTCAGGAATTTTCCTTTTTTTATTTGGTTGTTGAGATAGTTGTCCGTTTTTAGGGTGCCGTACCTCAAAAGAAAAAAACGGAACCCTTATAGGATCACTTTTTTGTCCCTCTGTCCATCCATCCGTCCGTCTGTCTGTCAAGACCCTTTATCTTGGGAACGCGTGGAGGTATCGAGTTGTTTTTTTTTTTCATATTATTCACAATCGGTAAACCATATATTTCGGTCTACAGTCCCTTGAAGCTGTAAAAAAATCAAATTTCTAAAAACGTATATTTTGACACTTCTAAGGGAATCAAAATTCATAGGGTATTTCTCGTTGACCTAGAACTATGAAATTAGGCAAGTTATACCGTCTTATACTGCAAGTATAAGAAAAAATCTGAAAACTGTACATTTGTAATTAAATCATAAAATAAATTCAATCTTTATTTTAAGTGCGCATCAATATAATATAATATAAAATAATAGATTATGTAAATGACAAAGATATATATGTTGATTCTATAACAAATACCATTACCTGAGACTGTAATCTGAATCATGACATTATTTGTAATTTTATTTTTATTTTTATTGTATTTTTTTTTTGGTTTGACTATTTAAAAGTGTGTGTAAACACCTATTTGAAATAAATTATTTTTGATTTTGATTTGATTTTTTGATTTTATGCAAGAAACGGCGGTTCAAATTTTGAATTGAGTTAACCGTGTCATGTGGGGTATAATATGAAAGGGATTCATTGGCACAAGCTTAAACAGATTTTTAATTTGTTTTTCGATGTATAAGTTTTCGATTTATGACGAAGAATGAAAAAAAAACTTTTCCCATTTTTTTTATTCACAAGTAGTAAGCCCCTTGGTATCATCTCACCTGATGGTAAGTGACGATGGAAGTAAAGATGGAAACGGGCTTACCGTGATTCCCCAACGCATTGGAGAACTGGCTATCTTATCTTCAAGCTGGAACACATCAATGTTGTTAACACTGATGTAAGGCGGCAAGACTTAAATAAGATCATTTCCCTTTTTTATATGTATAGGTAGGTACCTAATAATTTTGGCGTATGGAGGTACCCAATAGTTTGCACTGTTATGATTTATAATATGTACCTACAAATTTGAACGGAACCCTCGGTGGGCGAGTCCGACTCGCACTTGTCCGGTTTTTTTAAACTATTTAACAGGTACAATAAGTTTATATCTAACCATAATAAAATACTATACTTAAATATACTAGTACAAATGTATATCTCTTACTTTGTAAATGACTGAATTCAATACGAGCTGTCATCTCCTATTTCACCCCCTTAGGGGTTGGACTGGAAATTTGTTTTTTTCAGATTTTCCTTTTACAATTATCTATCTCCATACCAAATTTCAACTTTCTTAGTCACCTGGAAGTGGTCTTTGTTTTTGATGATCAGTGAGTCTGTGAGTGATTGAAGAAATATCAAAACTTCGATAAACGCTATTTCAAATTCGAATCATTTATTTCAGATAACCAATCCATAATGTGTTAGTAACAGAAATCTTATAAAACTAGGTTAGTATCAGCAGTAATATCAAAAATATAAATCATAATAATGTCAAAGTAAAATAATATTCCAATTTAATAATATTCAATGTCTAGTGGCAACCACGCACCGGAAAACGTAGTGTAGGCAGGCCGATGACGGCTCGCGCACTGTGAACCCTCGATAAGTCCTAGAAACGTCCAGGCGGGTGACAGGCGGGTCGCGGGAAACAGGTAGTTACATTATACAGCAAAAAGATTTTAAGAAATGGGTGCAATGGTCAGGGGTGGATCGATAGAATTGTTAAGAAGTGCATTTCAGATTATGTAAGATTCGCCATGCAGGACGAGAAATGGAAGAAAGACCATGAATAGTATTGTAAATAGAATAAAACTGGCCAAGTCCGTTAGCACTTTTAAAGCTTAACATTTCGCTTATGATCCATGTATCGAATAATAGATATAGTGATATAGTGAACCTTCAGTAATTTTAAAAGACCTATTCAACGATATCCCACGCGATAGGATACGTCAAACGAAAAAAACTTCAACCCCTCTACTTGTAGGGAAGGTGCTCCAAAAATATTTTTTTAGAAGATTTTAATATACCACTTTGTCGGCTTGATTAATGTAGTATATTAAATGTAATTAATTTTAATCCAAAAAAAAAACAAAAAGCTAAACTTTTGGTATATTGAAGGTAATTAATCTTAATCCAAAAAAACAAAAAGCTAAACATTTGGTATATTGAATGTTATTAATCTTAATCCAAAAAAATAATAAGCTAAATTTTTGGTATATTTAAGGTAGGTAAATTATCTTAATCCTAAAAAAACAAAAATCTTAAATTTTGTTACATTGAAGGTAATTAATCTTAACCCTAGTAGATAGTTTATGGCGGTTCTAACACAGAGGATGAGGATGACCAATCAGCAAGCAGTATGAGTATGACATTATACTCGATGACGGCGGAGGCGGCGGCGGGTCAAGTGACGCGCAACGTTAGCAGGGGCGGGGGCGGGACACGTGGTTGTTTAAAAATAATAATTAATTGATAAATAAATAAAAAAGAAAATTTTGGTGTACATCTATCTTATACCGTCTTTTCACGCATTTAGGGTTATTTTAGTCATTCTAGGTCGCCACTTGAGAACATTATTACCTATCTTAACTACTATCTGTTTTACGTGTTAACAGAATCTAAATATATATATATACAAAATAGGTGAGCAGGTTAACACTTTTACATCTGACTGTATCGACTAGACAAACTGAATTATTATCATCTTTAGTAAGATGCGCATACTGTTCTAGTATATGAAGGCTGCAGGTAAAGCTGATAAATACATTATGTTCACATTAATATAAATTAAAATAAAACACAAATTTAAATGATACCATATTAGTTTATTTTATTATTTTTATCAATCCAACTTGTAGAATTTAAACCCAACCATTTCACAAGTACCTTGTCACCTCTTTTTTTAAGCACTTTCTCCACCAAATAAACACCAGGATACTTTACTTTTTGAAGTTCTTGTTCATAGAAACCCCCAAGAATAGGTTGTTTGTTTTCGTCTTGCAACTGATAGGTAATAGGACTGGTAGTATTAACTTACATGATTTGAAATATTTCTACACTCCAATTTCCTGTGTAGCCTTTCGAAAAAGCAGACTTATATTTGCTTATTCGCACAAAGTCACCAATAGCGAATTTAGGTTTAGGTCGTATCTTTATGTGACTAAACACAGTTGTAAGGAGCTTATTAGCATTCGCATGACTCACTGCAGCTGGAGGATTCCAATAGTGCGGTGAACTTTGTTATTATATTTTTGCATTATTTTGTCAAGCTCTTTCCCATTCCATTTATAGGAACCGTTATATCTAAATTGTTGCCATATCCAATTTTTTATAGTTCTAATGACCTCTCCACAATCGATGCTTTCGTTGTACTGTATGTTGTCATTAAAGATTTAAATTTATCGTTGAAGAATTCACGTCCATCATCCGACTGAATATTTTTTGGACATCGGCTGTTATCATTCCTGAGTATTTTAAGCATGGCTTGCGTTACGTTGTCAGCTGATTTGCTCTTCACAGGATTAGCCCAAGTATATTTTGAGAAGGTGTCTATACACACCTAAATAAGTAAGTTAAGTTAAGTAAGTTTTAAGTTTTTCTTTGTAATAATTAATTTATTGTATGTATTGATGTAAACAATCATTAGTGAACCTAATAAATAAAATAAAATAAAATTAAATAAATATACTTATATCCTCCGTTGTATCTAGAGTACTTCTGCATATCAATCAAATCTATTTGCCAGGTATCATCTAAACCTTTTTGAATAAAGCGTCTTCGAGGTAACCGTTTGCGAGCACTTTTTTTAAGCTCTTTAACAACTTGCCATTTACTCATAATCAATGTATATTTCGGATCATCAGAAGGGTTTTGGCCGTATCTAAGAAATAAACTTGTCTTCGAGAAGTTTTGGAGTATAAAATCAATATTCACACAAGTTTGCAACACGAGGCTTCACGATGATTCGGATGAAAACCGATTATTTTATAGACTGCGATGAGTTCGGCACGGGGCTGGCTTCCCAAGTTGACAGTTCAGCTGCTCGATCAAAAGTGTTCGTAAAATAATTGGCGCCTCTGTCGTAGCCTCTGTAGGTTGGCTGCATTGTCTTTAATGGTTCGATAATCACGACGATTCTGATTGGCTAACAAAAAAGTACCAACACTACCAACTTCCGGGTTCCGGTCTCGCACAGACTACGCCTTGGCCAAAGATGACTATTAATACTACCCTAGCTAACCGCTTGACGTTTCAAGATAAAACACACGGTGCTTCGACGCATGCAAAGATGGCGCCACGTACTTGCGCTCCGACATATATAAATTAAAAATTAATATAAATTTTCATTGGTGTTGCGGTGGTGGAAAATTTTTGTTAGCAGCAGTTGATGTGGTGGTTGGTTTTGTTTCATCAACTTTAAGTTATTCAATGATTTATTTTATATTGCGACTATTTTCTTTTATTTTAAATAAGCATAGAATTAACTGCTCATCAAGTTGTGCTTTGATGATCACGTCATTTTTTTAAATACATTGTTTAACGTTTCTCAGAAGGCGCTCCTCAAAATCTACAACATTTTTTCGAATTACAATATCATAGTAGGTACTTTGATCTCACACCACCAGTATCAGTCAGATAACGTCCAAATTTATTGATGGTCATCTTGATAATAAACCTATTTTGCCAATGAGGTTGTTTAAAATATAAGTGGGGGGTGACCTTATCACACCAGCTTCAACGAGTTCTTCAAGCAATATCCCAATAAACTAAGTATGTGTTTGGATGATATTCCTTCATCAATAGTGGTTGGTAAATGGTACTGTTTTCATTTTTTGAGAGGTGACCACCTGTTTTTTCAGGTTTTTGTTGTAAGTAATTCTTATATTTAGTGCTTTTATCACCTTGGATTTGCCCAGTGCTAATAAAACCGCACCTATTAGCATAAGTTGTTGTAATTATCTTGTTATAAGCATATACATCTGATTGTGAGATCAATTGAGCATTCGGACTTTTTTGAAAATAGTTCAAGCAAACCATGTGTAGGAATAACGTATGTTTTTTTATAAATAAATCGCTTCCATCATAGTAAACGGGGCTATCTCCAATGAATATACCTTCTGGTTCAATGTGTACGCCAAATATATTTTTTTAATATTGTTAATAATCATGTTATCAAAATATTTTTAAATTGTTTGTCCTTGGGACTCAATTTCTTTGGATTTGCTATATATTCGGGTGATGAAGATGAGGAGTTTGTAGTATTATCATCTATCATAGGAGAGGATCGTTGATGCTTAACTGATGCAGCCTTTGGAGTTGAAAATAGTGTTAAATCGTCTTCTTCACCATCCTCTTCTTCCTCCTCGTCATCTGCATTACAACTGTTATCATTGTTATCTGAAATAGGTTTTTAGTTCAACCAAAGTTTCTTTTTATCAACATGGAATAAGTGTTTTCTTTTGTGTTGTCTGCTATGATTTGATTCTTTTGATTTAAATGTTTTAGCGACAAGAGCATTCAAGGGTCGAGTTATAGGTTGAAAGGTTTTTTCGAATGTTGAAGTGAACTCTGACTTTTGTAATGATTTAATTTTTTTTAACAGAATCCACCATATCGCTTTTGTCTGTGTATGTGTAGAAGTTCAATCCAGGAACTCTGTTAAATACTTCTCTGAGAAATATGTATTTGGCTTGATGTACGCTTTTTGAATACAAATAGACATTTTTAAATTTTAATCCTTGTGGTTCAATCAGTAGGGTGAGTATTAAGTTTGTTTTACCACAACCTGAAGGACCACATATAAGGCATATTACATTATTTGGTAATAATGTGCTGTGTTTGAAACTAGTGGAACCCTCCATTTTTACATCCCAGTCTTTAACTAATAAAGACGTGTTTTGTTTTCTAATCTTCATTTTGATGTGAGCAATCGAATGAAGTGGATGCTTTATTTATAAGCTGAATAAAATGGGATCAACATACAGCAACAAGTTAATGATGAATCCACCAACTTGCGAAGAACTTAGTGGTGTACCAAAATCATTCCTCACAAAGTATTGTTCTGGATTGTTGTATTTATAGGAGGAACGCTTACCTGATCATCTTCATAACGATTTTGATATACGGAAATACTTTGTATGCGTAAAACATCCAGTTAATTCTGATCCTAATGCAAATCAAATTGATTTGCCCTATTGTATTAGAATCAATTGTCCATATTGTAAAAAAGAAAAGGCACTGAAAGACGGTAAAAAAATGACTAAACTTGAGAAAATAGATAATAGTTGTGATTAAGACTCTTCAAATGAATCATCATCAGGTGATGAAAAGCAGCCACACATTGAATGTGATTGTGGTATGGTAAGGAGTATACAGTAAGGTACTGGTAGAAGTCTAGGTCCAATAAAACGTAGTATAAAATACTTTGTTTCTAATTATTTTGAGAACATTTTACGTGATACGTAACATGATAACACATGTGAATTCAGTCAGTAGGAAGCGGTATCCAACTAAAAGTACAAGTGGTTTTGTGAATAAACTCATTAATAAATTACCGTTTGAACTACTCTTGCCTGGTTACAAATATTGTGGTCCTGGTACTAAACTGGAAAAACGTCTACATCGCGTTCATAAAGGTATTAACCTGTTGGATGAAGCGTGCAAGTTGCATGATATTGCTAATTATCGGAGCCAATCATTGGAATCAAGGCATAAGGCTGATTTAGAATTAACTACTACAGCAGAGAAACGTTGTCGTGAAGCACCTAATTTTTCCGAACGATTGGCAGGTCTAGCTGTTAATAAAGTAATGAAATACAAAGTGAAACATGGTATGTGTTTACCCCTTTCCAAGGTGATGAAAGGTGCTCGCGATGCTATCCGAATACAACAACAACTATTGAGGAAGCAAAAGAGACCTCTCAACACAAAAACACTGCTGAGAGCAGCTGTAAAGGCAGCCAAATGCTGTGGCAATGGGAAAAAGATCAACACACCCAAAGTAGTCCCATTACCCAAAAGGGGTGGATTTTTACCTCTTCTACCCCTACTCGGTGCTTTGGGTGCTTTGGGTGCGGCGGGTTCCTTGGCTGGTGGTGTAACTGCAGCCGCGAAAAATATTATGGATTTAATTCATAGAAGTCCATCATCATCTTCACCGTCAACAGTTGGTAAAGGCATGTATCTGGCACCGTACAAGAATGGTATGGGTCTTTATCTATCACCTTATCGGAGAAAAAACTGAATAACTGCCTCCCATCAACATTACCCAACCGACCTCTTACTGATCACGATATAACAAGATGTGTGAAGCAATGGGGTATACCATCTTTTCGTGGTGTGTTTATGAAAGATGATTTACCTTATCATGAAGGAAAAAAAACCCACAAATGTGAAACCGGAGTTATAAACTTGGACAGATCTGTAGGAGAGGGTACGCATTGGGTGGCATACGTAAAGAAAGACAATTATTGTGAATACTTTGACAGTTACGGAGACTTGAGACCACTGTAACACCCCACCCGACCTATTTAAAATATATAAATATAAATATATAAATATAACTAACTAAACCTACCTATAATACGCATACGTACATACAACATACAACCTACCGCTATCTACCTATAAAAAGTATGTAAACTAAACTTGATTTTTATTGCATTTTAAAATACGATTAAACGTTTGGCCAGATCGTCTAGAGAACCCTAAATTGTGATCGCAGTAACTCAGAGTCTTTTTGAAGGCGAATGACAAGTTATTTTTAAGAGATTAATCTATCACGTTGTGTTTGGACGAACGATGTAGTCTAACCTATAATTTTGAAGTATTTCGCGCAGAACCCTAATTTCCCTACTGTGATTGGTCCCTATTTTGGGCCCCCCCAAATTGGGAAGGGTAGCTAGCCCCCAGTGCTCGGAATAACGTAATACTTGACTGACGTCAGTACTGCATTATTTTGGTGATTAAAACAATGTACATCTAACTCAAAGTAATTGAACGAGCGATTTTAGCTCTACACAGATAATTATAACTACGTGAGCCCCGCTAGCTACTGTCTCTGGCAGGCCACTAAGGTACATGATCAGAGTCCACCCTCTTCAAGTGTATTTTAATTAAGCTACACGACAATGTAAAGTGTGCTATGCCGTGTTCCTCCCGAATCCCAAAGCTAGTGTATATAAAACGCTTGTGAGGCGCCTTATTATACGTGTATAGTGTGAACTATAGCTGAGTCTTTACAGCCATAGCTTGTCCATCCCTATTCGTCAGGTAGGATTAATACCTTCGAACAGTGACTGATCGCGAATACATATTAGCACTAGGTACTAAAATAAAGTATATATTCCGACTTGAATGTCGCTCATCCTGTGAGAAGAGCACTACGGAATGTGAAATAAGTAGTTAATCTACTAATATGGTTCTTAGACCTGGAACTGTGCCATACAGTTGTATATAATGATATAAAGACCTGCGGTCTATA
Source organism: Coleophora flavipennella (assembly GCA_947284805.1). Taxonomy (NCBI): domain Eukaryota; kingdom Metazoa; phylum Arthropoda; class Insecta; order Lepidoptera; family Coleophoridae; genus Coleophora; species Coleophora flavipennella. Next base: position 7,604,994 of record OX369253.1, read on the forward strand.
TGACTAAAGCGAAATGGACACGATATCCATCGTGCCGCCGGCTCCAAAATAATACATAGTGTTAAAGCTCTGTCTTTAGACGTAGCAAACCCTTGATAAAGGGCGAAAGTAATGTCAGTTTAATAGTTTGGCTGAACGTGAAGAACAACGAACCAACACAATCGCAACCCACTGTGAGACCCACGCGAATCATAGTCGCGGCATCACAATTAGGTCAAAGCGAGAAGGCGTGTAAGCCAAGTGTTTGGTCGAGGCGCTAGTTCAGGACGCAATAGGAGCCGACAGGACCCGGACACCGTGAACACTGCCCATAATATCCGAAAACCGTAGAATAGATTTAGTTTCTAAATCTAGCGCATATCAACTGACCCTAGCTACGGTTACCATCAGGATGGGTCGGCTACCTTCATCATAATCGGTCTTACTATAATCACTATTAGTAAGGCGCGAACGCCTAACCTATTCGTATGTTTGCTCAATACCTTCCTAGACGCTTGGTCCGATTCAGGTGAAATTCTGCCAAGGCATGCTTGTGATAAGCTACAGATAGGACCTACCTATCTAAAATTACTTTAGTATCAGAATAGGCGAAGCTCGAACGCCTATAGTTTGTTTGTTAGTCCATTACATTTATCCCATAAAAGTGTGGACAGATTTAGCTAAAATTTGGTAAAATTAGGAGTTGTTCATATCTATGAACCACTGAACTACATATCTAGCCCATATTGCATGGAGCTTGGTAAACAGCCATCTCAAGTATGACATAGGCCTTCCCGCGACAGCATAGCGCCGTACTATCTCGAATGAGATTAGTGAACTGAGTGGACCACGTGTTCACGGAACCCTAAAACTTATAATGCCGCGTGGCACTTGCAGTGAAGGCAGTTCGTAAATAAATAAAACGTTGGCATAGCTTAGACCTACCTACTACTTATTCAATAATATGACTCGCATTTCTTCTTAATAACGTTATTCTAAAACCTAATTCGCTATTCCCTAGTAATAGATTTATTTACTAGAATTCCTACAGCACTGTACCAACCCGAATGAAATTAATGAACTGAGTGGACCACGTGCTCGCGGAACCCTAAAGCTTGTGATACCACGTGTCACCTGCAGTGACGGCAGTTCGATAAAGTAAAACGTGGCATCGCTTAGACCTACCTACTACTTATTCTCTAATATGACTTGTTTCTTCCTAATAGCGATATTCCAAAACCTAATTCGCTATTCCCTAGTAATAGATTATTAACTAGATTTCCTACATATCGCAATCCCCCTAACTCAGCCCTAGTTTTTCCCTATCCTAGCGAGATAGCTAAGTTTTACGAGAACTAAATTTTATTTTGATGTCCATGTTTCAACAAACAGTTACAACTCGTGGCGGCTTTATTCGTCTTTCCCCCGGGGTACTAAACCAACCGTGCCTTCGAGATGAACCAATTAGGTGTAGTGTGTCATGGTGTGGTGAGTACCTAAAGCTAACTTGTGTCCTAGTTCCCTACGGCTAAAGTGTACCTGCCCTGAATAAGAAATGCCGCTGCCACGACAGACCAGGTCTGCCGCTTCGCTGCACCTCCTAAACAGTGTGTTTGGATGGGATTTGGATAGGTAAGGCCTGTCCCAAATACGGTGGCTCCGTACATGAGTGCGCTAACGCTTGTCCAACCTGTGGTCCTCATGACGGTAGGTCGTAAGATGGTACAGTCAGGATGTTCCGGCCATAACCAAACTTGGGTCGCTAGCCAGGCAAGCCCTCCTGTCAGCTTGCTTTCGGCACTTGCATTGATAAACCCACGCTTCGTTGTCACGGTTGCGTATCCACGTGAATTAAATCAACTAGCCTTCCTGAAAACATGAACTACCAACCTGGTCACTTGACGATACCTTCAGCTAGCAACCGACCTGGCATCTTGTTTCAATTCCTAGATCCCAGCTCGATTGCCCACTGTACCTCACTTCCTAACTGCACTAAACTATGGCTTGATCCCAGGTAGGAGCCTGAACTTTCGAAGGCAAATAACTAGGATTTCGGCCACACTAAATTCTATTCTAAACTCACAATATAAAGTGAGATTCCTAAGTTAATTCGCGACTAATAAGTACTTGGCGTGACACTTGCCCGGGGCGCGCGGCAGCTGTTCTTCGGATACGTCCTCCTCCTCTGGTGGTCTGTTCGACTGAATGCCGCTACGTCCGCGTGTCCGTGGTTTTAAAAGCTTTCACACAGACGCAGCCTCGGCAGCGCGCGGGCCGCCGCACACATACAACCGACCTCGTGGTCGAACTGCGCGAGCGCCGGCCGCTGTCCGGACGCAGACAGGGCGGCGCCTCTATCCCTTTAGCCTCGGTTTTCGCGCCATTTATTACCTAAGGCAATCTGTTATAACGTGCGCACCGCGTGGTTCGAATGACGACCGACAGGCGGCAGTCTGGCTTCTCGGAAATAATCCCTGAGCTAATTTGTTTCAATAACTGTCTATTCACTCGACTCGAGGTTAATCCTCACCCGACCGAACAAAACTAGTTATGTTTTTCCCAATAGACAGATTCCTTTTAGTCTATCAAGACTTACTGTATTACCTATAGATATTTATTTATACATATGGATCCGTTACAATCCAACCCCCTGAAAATTTTTAAAAATAGAATTCAGAGAATTGTCTTTTTGAAATTTTCAAAATAGCTAATAACTATTAAAATTTCCTGTTGGCACATTCTCCCCTAAGTGTGGTGTGTATTTAAACCAGGCATGTCATTTATTGTCCCTTGATTGATACACTCAACCATAAACAAAACCAGATTAGCACAGGACCAGCTCCTGCCATCACAGAGGAGTTCGAACGGGCATTTCGGGTGTGAGTCGAAGCCACTGCTACGTTCGCGCATAGGCGTATACATTGAGTGGACCACTAGCTTCCAATTCCCCACGCACCAGGAAACTCTACTGGCATACGCGCATTAGTAAATTGTCAATCTAGTTTACCTCTCCAAACTGTCTGTGATATAACTGAAGCGGTTCCCGCGACAATCAGTCAAGTTCTCCGAATAGAGCTTCCCCCAAGTGACAATAGAATCTTACCTTGGAGTATGTATAGTGTATAAGTCCAGTTCTTAGCTTCTGGTAGAGTAATTAGCCCAAACCAACGTAACGTAAGACTCAAAAGAACAAATTGTTGGTTCAAACTATTTTTGTATACATGAAGAAGGACAGCGTGTGCCAACAGCTGACTCAGATATCCAGTATTTGTTGACTCTCCTTCAAGATCACGCTCCCCTTAATTTTATTCCCAAAATATCAAAGCAACTCACACAAAACCCCTCTTTTCACATCACTCTCAAATTTCCTTTTGTAACATTCCAATCCTGGAAAGGTCAACAAATCCTTATCTTCAGCCAGGATATTTATTGTAGTCAACACAAGAGAATATGTAGACCTATTTTCAAGTATTTAAACACAATTCTCCAATAAACCCCAAACATGGACACATCTATGACTGTGACATTTTCATATCGCAGCTAAGTCACGTTCCGAAACTATCTTTCATTACTAAACGCCAGTATGTATTATAACAACAAGGCTGCCCTAAGTAAATTATTTGAACAAGAATATCACGCATTTCCCTTTTTCAATCAGAGTTAACTACGACTCTGTGCTGTGTATTACTGACCTCCACCTTCCCCTCAGTCAGTCCGCAATCCAACCAATAGAAATGCATGATCTTCCTTACAAATAGACTGAAACTATAACCTTTCGTTTTACAAGTTTAATATACCTCCTGTACCTGAAAAACATTTACCCTTTTACCTTTTACCTAGCAAGAATATAATGGAACTCTACCACTATATTCAAGCTGTACCTTCTGTAGTAAACCCAATTTTATTACCGTAATTTACCGTTACCTAGCAAGAATATAATAGAACTCTACCACTATATTCAAGCTGTACCTTCTGTAGTAAACCCAATTTTATTACCGTAATTTACCGTTACCTAGCAAGAATATAATAGAACTCTACCACCATATTCAAGCTGTACCTTCTGTAGTAAACCCAATTTTATTACCGTAATTTACCGTTACCTAGCAAGAATATAATAGAACTCTACCACTATATTCAAGCTGTACCTTCTGTAGTAAACCCAATTTTATTACCGTAATTTACCGTATAGCGGGGAAAATAAAATATCATTCCTTATACACATTTATTCTAACAATACTCCTCTTTTGCTAGTCAATTCCTATCCTAGGATTTATTTTACCTTTACCCCAGGCGAACTTGATTACTCTAACACCAGCCAAAGTTCGAAACTCATATTATGTACACACCCACACACATACACATACCCATATGTAAAGGCAATGCTAGAACTCTACATATAATATTTATTATTCTTAATTAACACATACTATGAAACCTTAACTTACTACACTATTTCCTAGTTCTATTACATCTTTATCTAATTACTTATCCTACTTGCCCACTATTTAGGTAATGAAATAATTAACAAATCTTAAATCAACTTAATGCTTGTAACGCGTTTTAATTACTCGAATTTCGGAATCAACCTCTCAAACTAGTTTCTGTCCCATCCCCGGTCCTATTTACTTGTAGTACCGTGATAGATTAACGGCATTGAAGTTTCCCCTAATTTCACCCGTATTAGGGTGCATCAAAGTGTACACATTTTGGAACGGTATTGAAGCTACCCTAAACGGACCCTCATAAAGTAATTCAAATTTCTTTGTCAATTTCTTTTGAGCATCCGATTTATTCAATTTCTTTAATTTAACCCAATCCCCTATTTGAAATTGTATAGTCTTATTCCTCTTATTAAATGCCCGCTGTCGAATTGAGCTAGCCTTCTCTAGGTTTTTCCTTACCTGGCCTCGTATCCCCTCAACATTACCCAACCTCTGATACCCTAATATTGAATCATAACTCATTCGCGTGGGACTTCCGTAAAGAATCTCGCTTGGTGTGAATCCCGTGCTTTCATGATAAGTATTGTTATATAATTGTTCCAATTTTGGTAACATAGTTGCCCAACCCCTGTGGTTAGTATGGCAAAAGGTACGAAATAACCTACCCAATTCCCTATTTACCCTTTCTGTGATATTTGGTCTAGGATTCCTCACTGTAGTATAAATTGCCTTGATTCCCAGTTGCCTCATACCATTTTTCCATACATCACTACTAAATTGAGTCCCATTGTCCGTCATTATTGATTGTGGCCATATGATTTGTGCAAACTGCCTTATTTTTCCCACGACAGCCTTAGAAGTTGCCTTCTTTAAATCATAGAACTTCACAAATTTACTAAACGAATCCTGTACAACCAGAATATATGCAGATCCGAATTTCCCCTTAGGCAGCGGGCCGTACAAGTCAGCCATCACTAACTCCCCTATTGCCTGAGTTACCACACTTTGGCATGGTCCTACTTGCTTAGCATTGTTACTCTTTGACATCTGACAAATGTGACATAGCCTTAACCACGACTTTACATCTCTGGACATGCCGATCCAATAGAACCGTTCTCTTAGGTACCTCACTATCTTATAAGCCCCCTGGTGCCCCATCTCTACATGAGTTTGTATGACTACTTCATCCCTCAAGCTCTTAGGTAAATAAGGGACCTTACTAAGATCGTTTCTTCTGACATAAACTATGCCATTTTCTTCAACGCAAATTGACGCTACTCTACCTATCCTACTCGACTCAAATAGCTGTGCCTTGATTTGCATATCAATTGTTCTAACTTCCTCGTCTTGGCATTGAAGCTCGGCCAACCTTGACAACTTTTGTTCTAACTCCTTATTTTTCCCCGTTTCGGTGTATAATATTTCCGGTTGTATGATCTTTTCTTCCTGAACCCTTTCCCCTGTAGGTAAATATCTCGACAGAGTGTCAGCTACCACATTCTCCTTGCCTTTTATATGCTCTACCCTGTACGTAAACTGTTCTAAATACAAGATCCACCGAGTTATTCGTCCATTATACAATTTCCACTTTTTTACGAATTGCAAAGCTTTATGGTCCGTTTGTATGATAATTTCGGCACCCCTAAGATAAGTCTCGAACTTCTTAATACAGCTTATTACAGCGTAAAACTCCTTTTCCGTAACTGTCCAATTTAACTCTGACCCTCTCAATGACCTACTGTAGAAACTTATTATACGTTGTTCAAAAGCGTCATTTAATTGGAACAGCACCCCAGCAAGTCCTATCCCCGAACTATCAGTTTGTAAATAGAATGGTCTCAAGAAATCCGGAAAATGCAACCTAATCGTGTCTATAAAGGCGCTCTTAATTAATTCAAAAGCCTCCTGTTCCACTTGACCCCACGTCCACGGCACGCCTTTCTTTAATAATTTACATAATGGTACGATATAATTATTATAGTTTGGTATGAACCGCCTGTAAAAATTACACAATCCCAAAAAGGCCCTTAACTGTTTGATCTTCCCCGGACGCGGGAACTCTTGTATAGACCTAACCTTTTCTGGATCAGTCATAACCCCTTCAGTTGAAATTATGAACCCCAACATCCTTACTTCCTTACACAAGAACTCACACTTTTCTAAATTACATGTCATACCCGCAATTTCTAACCTTTCCAACACCTTGTCTATATGTTCCAAGTGTAAACTTAAATCCCCACAGGTAATTATAGCCAAATCGTCCAAGTAGTTCACGCAGAACTCGCGTACCTCTGTACCTAGTATTATATCCATTGCTCTACTAAAACTACCTACTGACGTTTTTAACCCTTGAGGTAGGACATTATAAACGTAACTCTTACCGTTCACTGTGAACCCTGTATACTTTTTACTAGCTTCCGTAAGTGAAATCTGAAAATACGCGTTATTAAGATCAATTATAGTCATATACTTAGCTCCATGGAAGGCATTTATGATATCTACTTGCATTGGAGGCTTTTCCGAATCGGATACCATGTACTTATTTATCTCCCTTGCATCTAACAAAACGCGTATTGAACCGTCCTTTTTTAGCGTGAACGTCAATGGGCTGCTATACGGAGTAGCTGACCTACTTATGATCCCTAACCCTTCCATTTCGCTTAGCTTCTCATCTAATTTGGCCCTGTACACATACGGAACCGGATATGATCGCTTCATGATAATAGGATGTTTTCCCATCTTAATCTCATGCTCATAACAGTTGGCCCTTCCTAATTTCACCGTGAAAAGCTTCGAGTGTCTGTTGAATATGGATTCCAATTTTATCAGGGCCTCATGGTCCCTAATATCCCCTATTTTCACGTTAAAACTCCTATTTCCATTTCTCATTTCATTTGAATTATTCTTCTTTTGTTCCGACCTACTGATGGAAAATTCCAAAACCAATTTTTCTTGCCCATTTTTAATAAGTACACCCCTTGTTTCACTACTCAAGTCTAATATCACTTCATGTTTCGTCATCCAATCAAATCCTATTATCAGTGGTCGCGACAGGCCTGGTATAACCAAAAAGCTTGTGTCAAACACTCTATCTCCTAGTTTCATTGGCAAAAGGACCATACTTTGTATTTTCGCGCTTTTCTGCCCTACTGCCCCTTTTATATGAAAAGGTTTGACAGGTAGTATAGGTATTTTATCGACTTTATTCCTAATTTCATTCCAAAACTCTTCAGATATACACGTAACATCACTACCTGTATCCAACAACCCTAGCAACTCATACTGATAAATCTGCACCTCGATCTCCGACCTAAAATTATCATCCTCATCCTGCGGTTCGACGGTTTCGTCGAACACTGCATTCGATATTGGTCTTGCGAAGCTTCTTTCACTAAACAGCTCTGACCTCAATTTTATCCTATCTACAAGACACCTTGCTATGGAATCCCCCTCCTCGGCTTCCTTCTCCCACAACGAGCCTGTAAACCCCAATCCAGATCTATCAGTTTGACCTACTCCTTTCAAGGGTATCCTCAACCCCCTTCCATTTATTCCCAAAAGGTCACCTGGTCTCCAGCCCATTTTTAACATTAAATTTAACGGAACATCCCCTTTTTCTGAAGTTAACCCGGGGACGGGACAGTCAACTTCATTTAATTTAAATCACCCTGATTATCATTAGTACAATCAATAACAGCAGTAACCTTGCTAACATTATTATTGGGTCCCTTCCTAAAATTACTGTTTCCGGATTGTTCGGGTTTCCTCCAGCTTTGATAATTGCGTTGTATATCACGCTTACGCTTATCTATTGTACTCTGTTGCCCTGGTACCTGACTAACATTGCTATTCTGCTTAATTTCCTGTTTACTAATATCATCCAAACCCCTCAAGAACTCTGCCGTCTCAATTATTGTAGTTATTTTGGACAAAGACCATAAACTCTGTACATTCCTAGGGTAATGCCTAATTACGTCCGTCACTAATTGAGTTTCGGGTATCTGAAACGTGAGCATTTGAGCTTGTCCTGTCAACTGCAAGAAGTGCCCTAACATCGTTGGATGTTTCTGCTTATCCCATATGCTATGAACGATATTACGCCGAAGGATACTTTGTTCTGTCTCTCCCCAATAGATTTTTAGAAAATCTTCCCTGAAATCCTCAAATGTAGCCCAACGACTCTTGTAAATCCTAGCCCAATCCCTAACTTCTCCGATCAAACACTCGACTATTAAATCGATTTCTTTACCTTCCCTAGGTAACCTCTTGAGATAACTCTTTAAATCCTCAATGAAAGTTACAGGATGGATATTGCCCTTATTAGAGAACTTGGGCTTCTCCATATTTTGTACGTTACACATAGTGATAGCTGGTCTCAATACATTTCCTTCACTCAACTGTGGGGCTGACTCCATCGTGGCAGTCCCCGGCGCCTCTAACCCCTGATTATCTTCCCCGCCAACAATTTCCGAAGAGGGCAAGATTTGAGGAATCCCTAGCTCCGATTCGTCGTTTTGCCCCATCGTAGTGTCCTGGCTTACATTAATAGGTACCTGAGCTAATTTTCCCTGTTCATTTAACCTATCTTCTATACTATTTATCTTAGTTGAAAGCACTCCAAAAGTACGCCGCATGGAACGGTAAAGAAATCCAGTAGCGTCCATACGCCTCCTTTGTACTATAGGTGATACTGGTAACGATGTGGAATGGGCCATATCCACGAATCCTGTTCCAGTCCTGCCATTTTCCCCTATTACATTCCCCTGCTGTTCTGTTCCCCCTCCAGAATTTACTGTCATTGCCTCCGGTTCTGCCTCCAATTGTGCTAAATTTGGAGCACTTGTCTGAACCCCTCCCTGAACTGGTGTAGGGTCTGATTTCTTTCCCTTAGCCTTCCTAGTGGACCGCCTCATCTTCTCCTGAACCAAAGAGTGAACCTCCAAAGCGTTCAATACTCCGCAAATATGTACTATGAGAACCTAAAACATAATATTTAACTTAATTCGATTGCCCATGCAAAATGGATTTAGCATCGCCTAAAGTTTACGTGATGTAAATTTCCAATCAACAATCAATAACCAGTGATAGGAGATTCCCTCCTACCTATTAACATTTTCGAATGCTACACTTATACCAACACTAGTGCAAAGAGACCATCCTTTATTCTGTCAGATTGAGTGATTACTTTGGAATTTAGCCATTTTTTTTTTTCTTAACCACAACAGGAACCGAACCTGCGACCCTAGTATGCGAAGCTACTAGCTACTCCTATAACGTAAATAAATTAAAACTTAAAAAAAAATAATTTTTTCAACCGCAACAGGAACCGAGCCTGCGACCCTAGTATGCGAAGCTACTAGGTACTCCTATAACGTAAATAAATTAAAACCTAAAAAAAAATATTTTTTTCAACCGCAACAGGAACCGAGCCTGCGACCCTAGTATGCGAAGCTACTAGGTACTCCTATAACGTAAATAAATTAAAACTTAAAAAAAAAATATTTTTTTCAACCGCAACAGGAACCGAGCCTGCGACCCTAGTATGCGAAGCCACTAGGTACTCCTATAACGTAAATAAATTAAAACTTAAAAAAAAAATATTTTTTTCAACCGCAACAGGAACCGAGCCTGCGACCCTAGTATGCGAAGCCACTAGCTATTTCTAATTTACAACCTAGATATATTAAGAACTAAAATAATATATTTTTTTTTTCTAAATTTGCCTCCCTCGGGACTCGAACTGGCGACACCAAGTTACGAGGCTAATTACAGACTCCTAATATACAATCTAACAAAAATAAAATTAAAATTTATCTTTAAAACAAATTACCTCTAACAGGATCGAACTTGCGACTGTGAATTGCAAGGCTACGGATATATTATTGTGCCATAGCGCACTAGCTTGAAGTTCCTACGACAATATCAAGAGCAAATCGCATGTCCTTCACAGACCTTTTGCGATTCCAACAACAGTAGGCATTCAATGTAACAACTGCTTCTTTTACGAAATGTAAATAACTTAAATATCACTATATTTCGATACAAAATAGTATATAACCTACCTAAAATTTACTTAGATTACCTAACCTATTAAATAAGTGCAACTTCACAGCCCCGTCTACCTACATAAGTACACGCTATTCGTAACGCTCAACTACCTTATTTATCAATTATTATGAGAGACCTTTTTCTCTGAACTAAGTCGTTAACTACCCATCCTATACACCAACTAGAAAATGTACCTACCAAATATTTCTTTCGAACAAATACTTATTTAATTATTTACATCCGGAATTTTACTAACGGAGTATTGAGAAGAAACTATATTATCAATGCCTACTTCAAATACGCTGCCATATAAAAGAATTCAACGGGAGCGCTCACTCACTCGTCGACCCCTATATTAGTTCTAAGTACAAAATACGAGCTTCAACCCCCCGGATATAAGACAATAGCTGGGGTTTAAATTAACCTATAAACTATAAAACTACATAGGATAAAATAACAATTTTCTCTTTGTTTGATAGATTAATCATTCAGTTATAATTGTCATTCGCACCTCATTCCATTTCACGAACATCAAATTGTGGCATAAACCGAAGCCAACTAAAGTTATTTATCTATGTTTATCACAAATAACTGAACACAAAGTTTTATTATACAAAACGACTACCTACAAGATTCAGTATACGAACGCGAAAATCAGATGTCAGACATCCAAGTTCTTTGGTAGCACTGTAACCGTCCGTTTCCGCCCACGAACCCTGATTTTGACTATCCAAATGTAATATTTTGAACCCTCTTCTTATCCTGGTCACGGCTTATCAAATTGTAACACCCCACCCGACCTATTTAAAATATATAAATATAAATATATAAATATAACTAACTAAACCTACCTATAATACGCATACGTACATACAACATACAACCTACCGCTATCTACCTATAAAAAGTATGTAAACTAAACTTGATTTTTATTGCATTTTAAAATACGATTAAACGTTTGGCCAGATCGTCTAGAGAACCCTAAATTGTGATCGCAGTAACTCAGAGTCTTTTTGAAGGCGAATGACAAGTTATTTTTAAGAGATTAATCTATCACGTTGTGTTTGGACGAACGATGTAGTCTAACCTATAATTTTGAAGTATTTCGCGCAGAACCCTAATTTCCCTACTGTGATTGGTCCCTATTTTGGGCCCCCCCAAATTGGGAAGGGTAGCTAGCCCCCAGTGCTCGGAATAACGTAATACTTGACTGACGTCAGTACTGCATTATTTTGGTGATTAAAACAATGTACATCTAACTCAAAGTAATTGAACGAGCGATTTTAGCTCTACACAGATAATTATAACTACGTGAGCCCCGCTAGCTACTGTCTCTGGCAGGCCACTAAGGTACATGATCAGAGTCCACCCTCTTCAAGTGTATTTTAATTAAGCTACACGACAATGTAAAGTGTGCTATGCCGTGTTCCTCCCGAATCCCAAAGCTAGTGTATATAAAACGCTTGTGAGGCGCCTTATTATACGTGTATAGTGTGAACTATAGCTGAGTCTTTACAGCCATAGCTTGTCCATCCCTATTCGTCAGGTAGGATTAATACCTTCGAACAGTGACTGATCGCGAATACATATTAGCACTAGGTACTAAAATAAAGTATATATTCCGACTTGAATGTCGCTCATCCTGTGAGAAGAGCACTACGGAATGTGAAATAAGTAGTTAATCTACTAATATGGTTCTTAGACCTGGAACTGTGCCATACAGTTGTATATAATGATATAAAGACCTGCGGTCTATATGACTAAAGCGAAATGGACACGATATCCATCGTGCCGCCGGCTCCAAAATAATACATAGTGTTAAAGCTCTGTCTTTAGACGTAGCAAACCCTTGATAAAGGGCGAAAGTAATGTCAGTTTAATAGTTTGGCTGAACGTGAAGAACAACGAACCAACACAATCGCAACCCACTGTGAGACCCACGCGAATCATAGTCGCGGCATCACAATTAGGTCAAAGCGAGAAGGCGTGTAAGCCAAGTGTTTGGTCGAGGCGCTAGTTCAGGACGCAATAGGAGCCGACAGGACCCGGACACCGTGAACACTGCCCATAATATCCGAAAACCGTAGAATAGATTTAGTTTCTAAATCTAGCGCATATCAACTGACCCTAGCTACGGTTACCATCAGGATGGGTCGGCTACCTTCATCATAATCGGTCTTACTATAATCACTATTAGTAAGGCGCGAACGCCTAACCTATTCGTATGTTTGCTCAATACCTTCCTAGACGCTTGGTCCGATTCAGGTGAAATTCTGCCAAGGCATGCTTGTGATAAGCTACAGATAGGACCTACCTATCTAAAATTACTTTAGTATCAGAATAGGCGAAGCTCGAACGCCTATAGTTTGTTTGTTAGTCCATTACATTTATCCCATAAAAGTGTGGACAGATTTAGCTAAAATTTGGTAAAATTAGGAGTTGTTCATATCTATGAACCACTGAACTACATATCTAGCCCATATTGCATGGAGCTTGGTAAACAGCCATCTCAAGTATGACATAGGCCTTCCCGCGACAGCATAGCGCCGTACTATCTCGAATGAGATTAGTGAACTGAGTGGACCACGTGTTCACGGAACCCTAAAACTTATAATGCCGCGTGGCACTTGCAGTGAAGGCAGTTCGTAAATAAATAAAACGTTGGCATAGCTTAGACCTACCTACTACTTATTCAATAATATGACTCGCATTTCTTCTTAATAACGTTATTCTAAAACCTAATTCGCTATTCCCTAGTAATAGATTTATTTACTAGAATTCCTACAGCACTGTACCAACCCGAATGAAATTAATGAACTGAGTGGACCACGTGCTCGCGGAACCCTAAAGCTTGTGATACCACGTGTCACCTGCAGTGACGGCAGTTCGATAAAGTAAAACGTGGCATCGCTTAGACCTACCTACTACTTATTCTCTAATATGACTTGTTTCTTCCTAATAGCGATATTCCAAAACCTAATTCGCTATTCCCTAGTAATAGATTATTAACTAGATTTCCTACATATCGCAATCCCCCTAACTCAGCCCTAGTTTTTCCCTATCCTAGCGAGATAGCTAAGTTTTACGAGAACTAAATTTTATTTTGATGTCCATGTTTCAACAAACAGTTACAACTCGTGGCGGCTTTATTCGTCTTTCCCCCGGGGTACTAAACCAACCGTGCCTTCGAGATGAACCAATTAGGTGTAGTGTGTCATGGTGTGGTGAGTACCTAAAGCTAACTTGTGTCCTAGTTCCCTACGGCTAAAGTGTACCTGCCCTGAATAAGAAATGCCGCTGCCACGACAGACCAGGTCTGCCGCTTCGCTGCACCTCCTAAACAGTGTGTTTGGATGGGATTTGGATAGGTAAGGCCTGTCCCAAATACGGTGGCTCCGTACATGAGTGCGCTAACGCTTGTCCAACCTGTGGTCCTCATGACGGTAGGTCGTAAGATGGTACAGTCAGGATGTTCCGGCCATAACCAAACTTGGGTCGCTAGCCAGGCAAGCCCTCCTGTCAGCTTGCTTTCGGCACTTGCATTGATAAACCCACGCTTCGTTGTCACGGTTGCGTATCCACGTGAATTAAATCAACTAGCCTTCCTGAAAACATGAACTACCAACCTGGTCACTTGACGATACCTTCAGCTAGCAACCGACCTGGCATCTTGTTTCAATTCCTAGATCCCAGCTCGATTGCCCACTGTACCTCACTTCCTAACTGCACTAAACTATGGCTTGATCCCAGGTAGGAGCCTGAACTTTCGAAGGCAAATAACTAGGATTTCGGCCACACTAAATTCTATTCTAAACTCACAATATAAAGTGAGATTCCTAAGTTAATTCGCGACTAATAAGTACTTGGCGTGACACTTGCCCGGGGCGCGCGGCAGCTGTTCTTCGGATACGTCCTCCTCCTCTGGTGGTCTGTTCGACTGAATGCCGCTACGTCCGCGTGTCCGTGGTTTTAAAAGCTTTCACACAGACGCAGCCTCGGCAGCGCGCGGGCCGCCGCACACATACAACCGACCTCGTGGTCGAACTGCGCGAGCGCCGGCCGCTGTCCGGACGCAGACAGGGCGGCGCCTCTATCCCTTTAGCCTCGGTTTTCGCGCCATTTATTACCTAAGGCAATCTGTTATAACGTGCGCACCGCGTGGTTCGAATGACGACCGACAGGCGGCAGTCTGGCTTCTCGGAAATAATCCCTGAGCTAATTTGTTTCAATAACTGTCTATTCACTCGACTCGAGGTTAATCCTCACCCGACCGAACAAAACTAGTTATGTTTTTCCCAATAGACAGATTCCTTTTAGTCTATCAAGACTTACTGTATTACCTATAGATATTTATTTATACATATGGATCCGTTACACCACATAAAGAATTTCTACAGTACATGAGACAGGGCGCTGCAGTTAATATCTATTACAATTATAATAATGTTCAAAAAGGAAATAGTTACAATTGCGGACATTTATGCCTAAGTTTCCTGTTGAATGCATGTAACACTTTGTTTTAGAAATAAATAAATATGTAAATTACGTGTAATTTGTTTCATTTCTCGTCTAGAACTGACATCATCATGTCTTTCACAATCACGCTGAACAACAATGATTCAGTGTTAAATTTTTTTTTCTTACCACCTATAGAACTTGGAGATAATAATAATTTTGAATGTGCTTTAGTTTACCTAAAAACATTCAATTTTATACTTAATGTTGATAACAGTAACAACCTTTTTCACTATGGTAATGGTAAAGTCATAGAATTACCAGTGGGTCCCTATGAACTTGATGACATATTTCGGTTATTGAATCATAGACTCTTGCTACAATCCAAAGATGATCAAGATAAATTAAGTCACACTTAAACTTTTTAAAAGAAAAGAAAAAAATCTTCGACTTTTTCCAATATAATATTGAGGGAACTTATCAACCATGGCTTTTTATAAGCAACGGTGGTATTTATCCTTTATTTGTAAACAGCAAAGAGTGGAAAAACATTTTTCGTTACATGGAGTGTATGAATGGTCAAATGAATAACCTTAAGAAACTCAAAGCCCACTATGATAACCGTATAAATTTCTTCAAAGGGCAAATGAAATTCAGCAAGCCCAGAACTATGGATGAAGCCCTTACTATTGTGAATAACTGTTATGATGAGAAATCTATTGTTGATTGTGAAATCAAATGTTTCTTGTTAGAATATATATATATATATTTAACTGATATCTTATCAATTAAATAAATTATTTTTTCAGTATTTTTTGTTTAAATACGTACATAGAAACCAACTTTTTAAATGTATTTGGTGTATTGTTCCTTATAAAGATACAACATCACCAGGGGAATGAATAATAATAATTTAAGTATATTGTAATGTTCTGTTTGATAGATACAAGGGCTAACTAGAAATAAAACATAGTATCCTTTGAAATTAAACAATGTAATTGAATTAAGTAAATACACTGTTGCTGATCCCCTTCGATGATGATACAGGAAATGCAGGGCGACGCGGAGGTTGTAGAGACAAGGAAAACAGCCGTGATATCTTCAGTCTTGAACAATTTCAGTGGTTGATTTGCTTATGGGAGCTCGAGGGAGGTCTCGTTGTTACTCGGTGGCTTGTCGAAAATGTTGAATTTGAATGAATACGCTCTATGACGCCTACGCTATATTTATATTAAATTTCCAGAGCGGGATGGCGCCATAGGAGGAAGCGAGACGGAAGATGGTGCACTTACCCACCCCTTTGGAGCAATACCGTACAGAGAGCCGCCTACGACCAATTTCCGCGCCGCGCCGTTTTGAAATAACGGTCGCGGAGGCAGCTCGCTGCTTACCAAAAAAACTTTTACCTCTCCTCAGGGGTTCTACCAGGCTTCCATCTCGCCACCTTTACCAAACTAATTACCTAGACCTCCCTCTAAGCCTCCCCAAGCAAAACACAGTTACAAAACACATTTATTTAGAAAACATACAAAAGGCTTATAAAACAAGATAACTTAAAACTACAACTTAACTATCTATATCTATGTACATATAACAATTCAAAAATAAAACGTATCGCACTTTAAGACATACACAAATTTACAATCAACAAAATTTATCAACAAGTAACTTTACGTTTTTAAGTGTCCATCGTGCACATTCTCCCGCCGTCACCTTCGTGATCCAGCACTGGTAGCACGATGATCTTCTTGGTGGGCCGCCTCAGCACGCGTCCTCGGCTCGTGGTCACCTCCACCACGCGCACTTCGCCGTCCTCGCCCGGGAACGTCCGGGTGATGCGTCCTCTGGGCCAGCAGTTGCGTGGCAGGTTGCTGTCGGCGATGACCACCAGGTCACCGATTTTGGGGGCCTCTCCGGAGGCCCTGGGCTCCCGCCGGTGTTGGAGTGTGGGGAGGTACTCTCTCACCCACCGCCGCCAGAAGTTGTCGGCTAGCAGCTGTGCGCGCCTCCAGTGCGTGCGCGCGTTGATGTCTTCGGGAGTGAACGTGCCCGGGGTTGGCACATGACAGTTGGGCCCGACCAGGATGTGATTCGGGGTCAGCGCCTCGGGCTCCGCTGAGTCGACGCTCACGTGGGTCAGCGGTCTCGAGTTCACCACATTCTCGCACTCCACCAGCAGGGTATGGAGTGTTTCCTCGCTCGGCCGCTGCTCCTGCAGCGTGGCTCGCAGCGCCTCCTTGACTGTGCGCACCATGCGCTCCCAGGCGCCTGCCATGAAGGGGGCTGAGGGTGGCATGAACGGTAGATCATTATGAAGGTTATGCAAAGTTGATGGATATTCTAAATCCACTTCTAAGAAATAGCCTTTTTCACTATCTGAACTTATATCACTTAGGTTAAAGTTCTTACTATCATGTTCGCTTAACCACCTAAAGTCCTTACATAGTAGATATTGCGACATGGCCCAGCTATACAAATTATTAGCATCTAAAAATTGGATATACTTGGATTCCTTGTTTGGATCATACCCACTCATATATTTATTATTCGCAGTAGAATATCTTTTTGTTACATTTACTAAGCCCACCTCGAATCCCTTTGCTAATAAATTTGATCATTGCCAGATGAGTGAGAAGTTCCAGCTCTATTCCAGTATGTTTGAGCATCGCATCCCAACTGAGTCCTGGCGCAGTGAAATAATGCGCAGGATCTAGCTGATATATCTTAAGACAGACCTCTCTAAAGTTTTCAAACACATGAGCTAATAGCAAAACATCTGTTTTTAAATAAATATCACTATATTCTCCGAGTTTTTTACTTCAAAGGTGTTCCAAAATTTCTATGCGTGCTTATGATACTCATCGGTAATATTTTAATTTGTTTTATTTTAACGCTTCTTTACTTGGCAGTGATTTCTCTTCTAGCTTTTCCCAACTATCTACATACTCATAACACCTTTTCTACATAACAAGTCTACTTTATCAGAAGGAAAGTGTGAGATGATGTTATTTAACTGACTCTTTAGTAAATTTTTAGCCAATTTGTCTAAGAAGGATGCCATAAATCTTAAAGAATCTAAAGATCTAAGTTCTACGCCTAAGCCGGGGCTTTTAATTGTAAAGGAAATAAAATTTTTCTTATTTTTTGGAATAATATTTACATTATCATACTTTCGCAATGATTTTATTATGAAATGTGAGTCATAGCCGCTAAGGTTATGCATCACTATGGGAATTTTATTATAAATTTTATAATTTACATTACAGTTTGAATGCGCCGCTCCCCTGAATCGCCCCGTTAAATGATCATGATCGTGAACTCTATCCTTATCCAGTTTCTTACCACAAATATGACAAATCACCGCTGTTTGAAACTTTTTGATCTGCTCTATTGTCAGGGGCTGCATTGGGACTGTCGTTTTCATAGCTGTAGCGAAGGGTACCAACTCTTCCTCTAAAGATTTTAGAAATTCTTTGGCAAAATCTTCACCGCGGCGTAAGACGAATTTGGAAAGTGAATCATCATAGGAACATTTGATGTAGTAGCCGAAACTATATTATGGTTCATGTACTTGATAATTATATGTATATGATTATGCCCGCAATAGTATTACCACCAGAATGTCACGCACGTTCAACAACAGATTTGGTGAACTTGATCCTTTCAGGACCTCTAAAACTACATTTAGAGGTGAGTTGAGTAAATTACTGGAAAATTCAGTGTGACGAATAGTGATGAAAACACACACGCACACACACACACACACACACCCACACCCACACCCACACATACACACACAACATAAACACATATACACAAGCTTGCACTTGCTCATGTAACTAAACTTAATTTAAGTAATTAATGAACAAAAGATTTTGTAATTTAATTGATACTTGCCTATTTAACTGCTATATTGTTCACTTTTGCACGACTTATACTGTTTAGGTAATGTTCGTGAAAATCTGTAAAGGCCTATCATAAAAATCTGTACTGTTTTTAATATTACTATAATTTAAGGCTGTTGATTTTCCTTAATAAATAAATAAATAAATGATGAGCTGCTACTTCGAGTACATGAAGCTACTGGCTTGAGAAGGGTCTCAAAATCTGCGTAAACCACAACAGGCGCTCTCATAGTAATTTTTAAATTTCAGTATATTCTCCCCCTCGCTCAGTATGAATGTCGTAATATGTGAGCAGTCATGCTTGGTATGTTCTATGTATTTATTCTCATCTGAGAATGTGAGTAGGCATCCATCATAAATAAACATTCGGTGTTCATGCTTCGACGTCTGGTTTCTAATCAGCCTACTCAAGCTCTTGATCCAACAATAGTGATGCTTTTTCCCATCCTTAACGAGGAGTAGATTTATGTGTTTATCACGCCTATTCTTAGTGTGAAATATAGGTCCAGTGATTCTTTGCTCACTGATTTCAAATACATTAACACTTATGTTATTTGATGCTTCGAAACGTCGTATCCCACACAATGACATGGGAAATGATACCCCCTCTAATTTTAAGACATTTTTGTAGTGGGGATATGATGATACCCTTTCCCCATTTTTATCTGCTGGGTACAGTGAACAGCACATGCAGTTGGACATAATGGCCTTGAAAATGTTCGAAGTTGAACAGAGCCAATGCGAAAAAGAGATAGTAATTGTTCTATTCGCATTGTTTTCAATCTGCGCTGACGCTTACCGCTGGCCGGTGCGGGTAGGCGGGGTCGGGGGAGATCGCGTTCGTCCGAAGATTTTACATACATACTTATTGATAGAAATTCCGATTTATTTGTGAAAAAGACCAGACTTTTAAGAATAAAATATTATAGGTAGTGGTAAGGTTTGTTTATTTGTTTGGTTGTAGGGGGTTAAACTTTAGAATTATTGAACCGAATCTAAAATTCTTTAACCGCCTCCGGGGCGTAATGGGTAGGTAGCCTATTCGCTTCACACCAGGAGGTCGCGGGTTCGATTCCCGGTGGGGTCAACTTGTAAGAATCGGTTTGGTTGGTGGTAGGGCATTTTCTAAGCCCGCCTGGCTAGCTACCACCATCTTATCTAAGTCTTGCCGATAGACATCAGTATTAACAACATTGATGTGTTCCGGTTTGAAGATAAGATAGCCCGTTCTCCATTGTGTTGGGGAATCTAGGTAAGCCCGCTTCCATCTTCGGCATCATCGTCACTCACCATCAGGTGAGATGATGCCAAGGGCTTACCAATTGTGAATAAAAAAAAAACAGTGAAGTATGAGACGGTGTACGCTCACAAGTTCACAATTAATGCTATCTAATATCTATGCGACTGGACTTGGACTCACAAACGTAGTAGGTATTGGTGACTTATATTCTCTTTGGACGAGACGAGAACGTAGTGTATTATATTCTCTTTGACGGAGACGGATGAGTGAGTGACTTTAATATACTGGCAGTGTTGCCGTTAGGACAATATTGTTTGTGGTTATTAAAATGAAAAAGTGGCCAATTTTGTAATAAGGATGTGGGTTTAATTAAAACAGTATCTAATAAATGTAGAAAAAAAATAATTGTAGGTCTACAATGGCATCATTCTGAAATCTCTACGTCAACGTCAATCGATCTGTGATGATGATGTAGATGGGGTTTCAATTTTTTTGATTGCTTTGTCCGCTTCTGTAAATTTGTTTAAAACTTCAGGTGGCAAAACATAGTCGTGGCATTTTTATTATTTATTTTTATTGACTTTTAATCATAATTATGGAATTAAGTGTTTATGCACACATTTTGTTTCATAATTTATTTTTCAGTGTGTTCATGACACTTAACTACTTACTTCCGCATTAGAGTGAGGAAGACAAGACCGCAGTAACTAGGTCAAATATTTGGTCAACTGTAAACATTAATTATCAAAAACATAATTACCAAAAGTAGCTAGAATCGTTTGGTTAGCTAGAATTATTTTTGGCTAAACCGTTATAAATATGCTAGATCTAGCCACAAAGTGGCTAAAACGGCAACACTGCTTGCTAGCTCGTGTCACTGCGCGGATGCTTGGTTTATTAGATCTGTGGCGGATGCTTTGTAAGGGGCGTGGCTTATGATTTGTGTGAATTCGTTATTGGTCTTAAATAGACGCTTATTTAGAAAAGAATGTCGATTGGTATATTTTCGTAAAGATGACGAATTCTACCAATCACCGAAGTGTGCGAGTGTTCAACTGTTAAAAATCGGTCGTAGTTATATGTGTGTATACTGTCCATCGCCACGTGCTGGCCACTGTACAATGCCCTAACCACTGCCCACGCGAAGCATGCGTCATCCTCATTTTTTATATTCACAAAAGCGCGCTTACCTTGTACCCACTTGGGTAGTGGTACATAGCTAGATCCTTTGAGCGATGAAAACTTGTAAATATTTATTTCTAAATACTAAACCTTTTCAATGGACCATCCGCTATCTCTTTCCTGGAACTCATCAACCTTGGCACAAATTTCCTCGATTAATGAATAATATTTCTGTCCGATGTCAGCATCTATAGGAAACACCTTGTTCTTTGTATTGAAAGATTTTATTTCTTCCTTCTTATCATCAGCATCACAAACATCTCCTTGCTTTGTATAAAGTGCAAACAGTTCTAAATTAATTTTTACAGCGCTTTCCACCTCTGAAAGTTTCTTCTCGATGAGATTAATAACCCGCTGACGCTCGTTCTCCAAAAAATCTTCTGGAGTGAGATGATTTTTTTCCGAAAAAAGCCTATATGATATTATTCTACTTTAATATGCTGAAGCCAATATCTCAGTCCGATCATTATATATCTCACACCTCTGGTTCCTTTTATGGGTTGCGCTTTTCAAGTGGTTGTGTAGAGATAATGATATCCACATTACATAGTTCACACCTCTGCTTCTTGATAGGTGGCTCACCGTCAATACCACTATCTCCTTCACGTTTACCACCTTACAAATTTTTATATGTCTGTTAAGGACATCTGGACGTGATAATGTTTTATCACATTGCAGGTACTTTATTTTATTTCCTTTTCGTTTTTTGCAATATTCCATATGCCGCTTTTTATTATAATTCAGCGTAAACTTCTCACCACAATATACACAATCAAACATTTTTAAGTATTACACGATTCGAGAGAGAATTAGACACTTCAATTACTCCTTAAGGAATACAGAATAAAGCGAATAATCTGTGCTTTTATACTATTCACACCCACATTAGATGTTTCATTAACGAGACTGATTCACCTTGCCCTATAACTATAACTCACTGACACAGTATGCAATAATTATAAGTAACCAGCTACACGAAATAAGTTTAAAGTTATCTCAAAAAAATCTGGTTAGACTAATTAACTTTTTTGGTAGATTTGTAGGTTTATCGGTCATCTTTTTAAATAAACTTTAATTGAACTAGTATAAAAAATATTGATTACTGTTTGACAAAAATAAAATTATAACCTGCGAGTATAGATGATTAAAATTGTATTCGACTGTACCAATGATAATAAATAATACTTCAATTTTCTGCTTAGAAAGGTACAGTTTCATGCAAAAGTGTGTACATATTTTAATGTTCTACCAACTATGTTTTACCATTATTTTTATTATTATTTAATAAGTAAACCAAACTTCAAGCATTTTACTGTAAACTGTTATTTGTATTATGATAGACCTCCTTCATTTAAGTTTAAAAGAATCAATTCATATGTATTTTTGCTTAGGTATCTAGAGAATTAGTAATATATTTTGTACCCGTAATGTACACAAAGTGAACGGCTTACTTAGTGTCATGCATTAATCTTTTATCGTATTCAAGGTTATAAAGTTTGAAATGAATAATATTTTCAACTAGAATCATTTGATTTCTGTCTAAAATATATTATTGGAATATATTATTGGAAATATATTATTATTCGTTACAAGCTTTTTCCCGCGGTTTCGCCCGAGTGAATATAGTTTTTACGAGTGTAGATATTCGAGTCGAAGATTTTGTCATTTATTTCGGACTCACACTTGACCAATGTTATAATTTTTGTTTAACTTCAGATTAGTACTATTATAACAATATTTTTTACGCTTTTATGTAATACCGTTTTTATTTGAGAGCTAAAAATAACTAAGTACATAAAACACTGGTTATTTATTTTGTATTTTTTTTCTAATTTTCAGTATTTGTTGTTAGAGCAGCCATAGAAACACACATTCTGTAAGAAATCAACTACCTACCTATTACGGTTCATGAAATACAGCCCGCTGACAGGCAGACAGACGGACAGACAGGAGGCTTCGTAATAGAGTCCTTTGGGCGAACGGAACCCTAATAATGTGTTGTTCGCCACCCTTAACATTTGAGTGTAGGTAATCGGTTAATTGGATTAACCTTAGGAACAAACAGATACACAGAGATACTCACTTTTAGATTTATATGTATCAGTAAGGATTATTTACTTATGATAAATTGATGAAGACGTCCATAGGTGAAACAAAATAACCTACATAGCACATAGAATCATAGAACTCGTTATGTAGCTCATAAAACAAATGCTTAGTAGGTTCGTGATAATAAAGTTCTCAAGTGGCAACTGCATACCATCAGAATATGTGAAATAACCTCATAAGCGTACAAATACGGAATAAAATGTGTCTGCGTAATTATTGTTTAATATTTCCATTTATTTTATTAATTAACCTATTTATCCTCATACATAAGCGTAAAAAGACGCTATTAGATGTGTCTACATAATTAATTTTATATTTTTTTATTAGCGTAGTTTATTCTATTTTTAAACGACCACGTGTCCCGCCCCCGCCCCCGCTAACGTTGCGCGTTACTTGACCCGCCGCGCCACCGCCGTCATCGAGTATGATGTTATACTCATACTGCTCGCTGATTGGTCATCTTCATCCTCTGAGTTAGAACCGCCATAAACTATCTACTAACCCTAAAAAAACAAAAAGCTTAACTTTTGGTATAAATAAATAAAAATAAATATTCTGGGACAAATCACACCTGGTCATCTGGCCCCAAAGTAGCATTCCCTGTGTTATGGGAACCAGAGACTGATATAAATACTTATATACTTTTAAAAACATACATATTATATAGCTTATTTAACACCCAGACACAGAGCAAACAAATCTGCTCATGACACAAATGCTTGCTCTGCGTGGGAATCGAATCCACAACCCTCGGATCAGTAGTCAAGAGCACTAACCACTGAGCCACTGAGTCAGTCAAGGTATATTGAGGGTAATCAATCTTAATAAACAAAAAAAACTAGAGTTTTGGTATAATATTGAATGTAATTAATTTTGATCCTAAAAAATAAAAAGCTTATCATTTATTATATTGAATGTAATTAATCTTATCTACTCATATCTTGTAGTATTGTGATGATCTTTTTTTTCAACACGTGGTTAAAAACAATGTTCAGATTTTTATATTATAATTATCTATTGTTTAATTTATATTACAATTAACTATTGTTTATTTTTATATTACAATTATCTATTGTTTATTTTACACTTAAGCTAATAGAGGTAGATTGGCAAATACAATAAAATCCTTAATTATAAAAAATATTCATATTGCTTATATTCGAGAAAAAAGTGTGTAATTAAAATTAGTTTTTTCAAAAATAAATGTTTAATTTTTAGTTTTTTTTTTTAATTGTGTGTATAAAATCTATGAACTTTTTACAAATAAGTAAGTTTGTCGACTATTACTCCTAAACTAAGAAAGCCTACTTAGCCGTGATAACTTTCCTTGTCAACTGATAATGTTAGGTCCTATTATTTCCAATTTTTTTTCAGATTTCCATGGCTTTTTTTTTTTTTTTTTTTTTTTTTTTATTCACAATTGGTAAACCCTTGACAACATCTCACCTGGTGGTAAGTGACGATGTTGCCGAAGATGGAAGCGGGCTTACCAATATTTCCCAACGCAATGGGGAACTGGCTATCTTATTTTTATACGATGAGGCGGGGGACGAAGGTGCGGCTTGGTCTTCACGGTCTGCGACTGGGTGAGGCGGGGCTAGCATTCTGGCGACCGAAGTCTGTCAGGCAGAGTTGTCGCTATCCTCGTAGCAGCCAGGGCTGTGTGTCACAACTGAAAAAACAACCAAATAAATCTGAATGAAAAATAAAGCATTTTCCTTACACTCGCGTTGATCTATTTTTTTACAGGTATCATGGTTATACTTGTGTGGAGAGGTGTGTTGATACATTGCTTTCGATGCACGAGTCCAACTCACACTTGGCCCGTTCTCATCTGACTTCCAAAAAGGAGGATGTTCTAAATTCAATTGTAAAATAAAAAGCTAATCATTTGGTATATTGAATTAATTATTAAAGGGAAACTTTTATTACATCGTCTCAAATTTTTTCGTCTGTGTGTTGCATGTCGCGTGAAGGTCGCTTTCGTCCGAAAGGTATGATCGTTTCGTCCTCTGTACCGTAGTGAGAGCAGCCATGATCGTTTCGTCCTCTGTAAACTTTCACTTTTACCGTGATTTCATAAAACCACACACTTACTTTTATTTTGTATGTTTGTCACGCGATATCGTTACGAGATAGATCAAACTAATGAACTACGGAATTGTATATCTCAAAAAAGATCGATAAAAAAGTCTACGATACTATATATTTATCTCTTATGGATAACCCACGGTAATCATTTTTATTATTTACACTAGCTTTTGCCCGCGGCTTCGCATGCGTGGACATAGCTTTTATAAACAGTTGTCCTCAGATCCCTCGGGAACTATGTCAGGATATACTTATTAGTAAATTATATCATTTTCCACCTCATATCTGTGCTACACCAATCCATTTTTTCGTTGCGATTTTAAATAAAAAGAACAAAGAGTATTGTTTTAGTTTCCTCAGGAACTGCATCAGGCTATGATAACTTCCAGAGATAAAAAGTAAACTATTTCATTCCCATTGATACAGGCTACCTGCATGCCAAATTTCATCAAGATTGGTAGAGGTGTTGAAGTGTGAATAGGTAACAAACAAACAAACACATTTTTACATTTATAATATTAAGTAAGGATTTATAAGTCTTAAATAACACATAGAGCGTTGGTGGCGTAACGGTTAGGGCCACTACCTCCTGTTCGGACGGCCGTGGTTCGAATCCTGCCACTTACCAATATCTATAAGAATATCGATTTCATACTCGTATGTACGTTTATCCGACGCTCTTACGGTGAAGGAAAACATCGTGAGGAAACCAACGCACGCCTGCGAAGAAACTCGAAGCTTATGTGTGAAGTCAATGAACCCGCAATGTACCTGATGCAGGTATGTTATGCCCTATTTCAGGGCAGGTCGAGCCCCTCGGTGGGGAAGTATATAAACTGATATGATGAAATAACACATATACCTATATTA
The DNA here is from genome assembly GCA_947284805.1 of Coleophora flavipennella. Lineage (NCBI taxonomy): Eukaryota > Metazoa > Arthropoda > Insecta > Lepidoptera > Coleophoridae > Coleophora > Coleophora flavipennella. The sequence goes on from OX369253.1 coordinate 7,631,315, forward strand.
TCAAAAAACTAATTCTAATCATTATATCAATGTAGTAATAAAATATCCTAAACATATTAATATGGGTCAAATCCTCGAGTCGTATCAGCTCCAAAGGAGCCCATGATGCACTTCTCGTTGCCGCGCTGGATGGCAATAGACAACCTTAGCAGCAGGTAGGACCCGGAGCAGGCGTCACATCTCCTCTCTCGAAGGCTACGGCCAATCTCCTTAGTGAAGGCAAAGGCCTCTGAGGCTTCAGCAGCCGGTTGTCTCACAGACCAGCGCCAATTGCCTCCACCGTGGACCCGCAAATACATTGATGAGGTTCACAGATATTGATATTGCAGTCGGAGAGCAACTGCCACACGCAAATAGTCGCCGTCAGAAGAGTTCCTATATCTGTGCCTCCTGTTAAAAGATGCGAAACTCGACTTATGAATTTTTAATTTTTTTACACGATTGGAATCTGTAAAAAAATGCCCACCTGTTCGTGTATGAAACACATTGCTACGTGCCATAATTCCAGAGTCAGAGTTGTGTAAAGTAGCGATGCTGAAAAATACATAAAAGAAATCTACTCAAACGTATGAAATAATATTTTAATGTTTTAATACAACTTAAGCGCGTTTTATTATTCCTGCAGTGCCATCTATTGACATTTTGCTGCTATGATTATAATGTGTGGTATGTGTAGCTAATATGGGGAAAAAGTATTCTATTGTTATTATTGTAAGTATCGATAGATCTAATTTCCCACGGGACCTCTTTTGTTTTCCGTGATAAAGAATACCCAACTATACAATGATGGTCAAAACACCCCATCCCAATGTAAAGGTTTCATATTGTTACGTTTGATCCATTCTAAAGATACAATTTTTTGTATTCCTGCAGGAACCCTTAATTTTTTTGGGATTTACAATGTCCCAGTTTTAGTTCGCGATATAGGGTATTAATGTGTAAAATTTGATTGTAATAGGTCAAGTCACATTTGCGTGGTGAGCCATTCTATAATTGAATTCAAAAGTTGATTTTCCTACGGGAACTCTTAAAAGTATCCTATATGTTAACCCGGGCTATAAGGAACCACCATACAAAATTTCATCAAAATCGGCCTGGTAGTTTTTGCGTGATGCGCGAACGTACAGACAGACAGACAGACAGCCAAAAATTCCAAAAGTTGTTGTTTTGGCCTCTTTATCGTTAGTAATGTCCACCACAGTTATTATTTTCCAAAAATATTTCATGTACAGACACGGCCCCGTTACAGTTTTATTTTATTATAGATATAACAAAAAATATGTGTTATTTACCTAGCTTTTTTATACAATAGAGTATAATTCCTTTCAATACAGTTGCTCGAAAAGTGGTACTTTATATACCAGTCAAGTGTGCGCAAAATTCGCAAAATTGATTTTACCGCATACGTGCTTTTACTTTACCACTTTTTTTTTATTTATAGCGCGGATGAAAAAGACATTTCTAGCAAATAAAAAAATAAAATAACCAAAGATACAGAATCTTCTTAAAACTTTTTGAAAGAAAAATTTAAAAAAAAATTGTTTGTAACTCCGTCAGGTTAGTTTATAACATAACGCTAGCTGATTAGATTCTCTTTGGGTTATATCTTTGTGAAGAAAGGAGAATAAATATGAATGAAGCGCATGGGTTACAGGAAGGTCATCTTTTTCAAGGAGGTTTTAATGCTTACATTAATATTGTTCCAGGCCATATTGTAATCTATTTATGGTAATATTAAAAAAAACCTTACGCATGCGTACGTGTGCCTAACTAAATTAAATATGGCGCAATTTTCGTAATCTGAATTGTGTTTTCTTGAACACAAAAAAAATTATGAATATGTGTAATAAAAAATATACCTATGTGTATGTTTAAGAAAAAACAAAGTGAGAGTACTCTCCGGACATTCAAAATGAGTCAAAAGTAGCGTGAAATTAACTTTGGTTGCCGAAACCTTGATAAGTATGTATGTATTTATTTTTCTGTCACGGTCGTTTTTTATTTTAACAGTTTTCTTACAACTGTATTGAAAAATGTTGTATGATACATGGGTGTAAAATAAAATAACAAACTTGTGTAGATGGTAAACCCTCGCCTGCGGCTCGGGCTTACAAATGTCACTCGTTTGTTATTGACCTTTTTACTACCCTTGTATCATAAATTACTGTTATCTAATTGAATACAATACATGCGTTGTGCATTTCATGTAGATCAAAACTGTCCTTATCAGCATTTTATTAAGGCGGTTATATTACAGATTTTCGTTATTTTTGACGTCAATTACTCCTAAACGATAGAAAACTCAAGGTTGAAAAAAATACACTTATTGTTGATGAATTTCCTTAAAGTCAAAAGCTATTTGAAACAAAATTGAGCAGTTTGGGATTGATAGAAAAAAAATCCCTAAGATAGGTTTACACCGTTATTTTCAACTCTTGTTTTATAATATTTTGAAGTATAATTAAAAAAATATATACAACAATGATTCTTACCATAATACAATGTGAGTTATGTTATTATTTTTATATTATATAGTTTTATTTTTTTTCCAACCTTGGGTTTTCTATCGTTTAGGAGTAATTGACGTCAAAAATAACGTAAATCTGTAATATTACCGCCCTAAGTGGAAATTCTCATTGAAAATTATCTCGGATCGAGCTTTTAAGTTAAACTATGCGTGGCCAAACACGTACTTGGCCCGTATTTTTTTTTACAGTAACAGATTTAATAACAATAGCTAATTATGGAAAAACACGTAAAATAATGGGTTTGTACAAGTAATGGCCTTCAAAAGGTTGAAGAAGCCACCCAAAGAATAGCGACTCTTATACGTTCATCAGTATGGGAGGACTATTATTATGTGTCGAATGGCGATCGAAAAGTGAAAGTGGCCTATTATGAAACTCATTCGAAATGTTATTTCATTGAATCTTTATTTTGTGCCTATGTTTTATTGATTTGAGACAAGTTTATGGGGCGTTCTATATCACCTCCGTAAATGTTGCACACCATGAAAATTATACCTGTCTTAAAACTAGCGATTAGGGATGACGACAGCATCAGAAATAAATTATGAACTCATGATCACTAAATTTCCCTCCTGCTTAAACCTTACTCGTTTTGTTTTCCATCAAGTTTTCGATTTTTAATTCTCCAAAATCACAAAATGAGTACATAAATGACGCTGCAAAACTATGACGTCACGCCTATTTCAAACATTTTTAGAACAAATTGTCATTTTTGACAGATAATAAAAAGTAAATCAGAAGACTAGCATTCGTCATCCCTATTCAATGGATTTAATAAAATTAACCATAACAAGCATTTTAAGGATAATTCATAAACTGCCCTTTCCTCATTGATACGAGGCAGCATAAGGACTATTAGTTAGAAAGTCAAAGACAAGAAAGATGGAATAGTAAGCCAATGAAAGTACCTTTTGCAGCTCAAATAATGATTATTTAACATACCTAAGTCTGGCGTGTTACTCGGCTCAGCTATAACGACGCGTGCCATATCTTTTTGCAATGTCTGTGAACAAAAAACCTAGATAAACATAATACTTATGTAAAAATAAGCCAATGAAAGTACCGTTTGCAGCTCAAATAATGATTATTTTTATACCTGCATGCCCTGGCCTTGCGTAGCGTCATAGGCCGTGTTGATAGGCCCTGATACAATAACGCCAGCAATATCTTGTTGCCATGTCTGTAAAAATACCATAGCAAAGATAAAGATAATGATGTAGAAGTATGGTAATGAAAGTAACTTTTGCAACTCAAACAATGATGATTTACATACTTGCATGACCTGGCCTGGAGATGCGTCATAGGCCATGTTGCTGGGCCCAGCTACAATGACACCTGCTCTATTTTGTTGCCATTGCTTTAAAAATAAAAAGCATACATAAAAATATTAATGATGTAGAAATAAGTTAATGAAAGTACCTTTTACAGCTCAAATAATGATGATTCCCATACTTGCATGTCCTGATCCCGCGTAGCATCATGAGTCGTGTTGCCAAGCTGCGCTATAAAAACGCCTGCTATATCTTGCTGCCGTGGATGCAAAAAAATTGGAATAGATAAAGATAAATATATTGGAGAAGTAAAGCAATAAAAGTACTTTTTGCAGCTCAAATGATTATTATTGTCATACCTGAATACACTGGCTCATCGTGGAGTAACAGGCCGTGTTTTTGGGCCCGGATGCAACGTGGCCTGTAATATCTTGCTGCCGTGACTGTAAAAAAAAATGTTTTTAGCCCTCGGCTACTTCCACGTTGATACCGTTCTTACGGCTGTACTCAGGGGCATTCGGGTAATATCCTCCGTATAAATAGTAATGAAAAAAATTACCCTATACTTAAGCTTTATTACGAATTTCAACAATTCAGTAAGGTAGTTTTAGCGTGAAAGCGTATTAAACCGCCTTACATATTTGTTGCAATTGCCATCGCTATATAAAAAATAAGTAAAGATATCAATGATGTAAAAGTAGGCTAACTAAAATACCTTTTGCAGCTCAAATAATGATGATTGTCATACCTGCATGTCCTGGGCCAGCGTGGCATTATATACCGTGTTGCTAGGCCCTGCCAGAAAGCCTGATATATCTTGTTGCCGTGGCTGTGAAAATAAAAAAAGCATAGATAAAGATAACAATAAAGTAGAAGTAAGCTAATAAAAGTACCATTTAAAGGTCAAAATAATGATGATTGTCATACCTGCATACCCTGGCCTAGCGGGGCGTCATAGGCCATATTGTTGGTCCTAGCTACAACGACGCTGGCTATATCTTGTTGCCATGACTGTGAAAATAAAATAGCATAAAGATAAAAATGATGGAAAAGTAAGCAATTGAAGGTACCTTTTGCAGCTTAAATAATGATGATTGTCATACCTGTATGCCCTGGCCTGGCGTCGCGTTATAGGCCGTGTTGCTAGGCTCTGCCACAACGCCTGCTATAACTTCTTGCCGTGGCTTTAAAAATTAAATAGCATAAATAAAAATAACAATAATGGAAAAGTTAGCCAATGAAGGTATATCTTGTTACCGTGGCTGTGAAAGTAAAGTAGCATAGATAAAAACAACAATGATGGAAAAGAAAGCCAATGAAGGTATACCTTTCTGCCATGGCTGTGAAAATAGAGTACCATAGATAAAGATAACAATGATGCAAAAGTAAGCTAATTAAGGTACATTTCGCTGATAAATAAATCATTATCATCAGATTGTCATACTTTCATGCTCTGACCCGGCGTGGCGACATAGTCCATGTTGCTGGGCCCAGCTACAACGACGCCTGCTATATCTTGTTGCAATGGCTGTGAAAATAAAAAAGCATAGATAAGGAAAAAAATATGTGTATGTCAGCTCCGATGCACGACTGGAGTTAACGCCTTACTAACGATTATAAATGTGCTGGGGGATGGCGGCCATTTTTTTCAATTCCGTCAACAGATTCGTAATAAGGGACCTCAGGGACCCCCAGATATGGATTTTAGAAGCAATCTGTCCAGTAACTAAAAATTTCAAAATGGTGGCCACTTTTTTCAATTCCGACAACGGATTCGTGATTAGGGATTTGAAGGACCCCTCAGATATTAACTTTGGAAGCAATCAATCGGTCCAGTAACTAAAAAGTTCAAAATAGCGTCACTTTTTTTCAATTCCGACAACGGATTCGTGATTAGGGATTTGAAGGACCCCTCAGATATCAACTTTGGAAGCAATCAATCGGTCCAGTAACTAAAAAGTGAAAATAGTGCCTCTTTATTTCAATTCTGATAACGATTTCGTGATAAGGGACTACAGATATCGATTTTGGAAGCATTCGGTCCAGTAACTAAAAAGTTCAATTCTGACAACGTATTTGTGGATTAGCGACTTCTAGGACCCTCAAATATCGACTTTGGAAGCAATCATTCCAGTAACTATTAGTTCAAAATTGCGGCCACTTTTTTACAATTCTAACAACGGATTCGTGATTAGGGACCTCAGAGACCCTCATATATCGATTTTGAAATCAATCGGTCCAGTACCTAAAAAAATCAAAATGGCAGCCACTTTTTCAATTCTGACAACGGAATAGTTATAAGGGACTTTAGAGATCCTCAGATATTAATTTTGGAAGCATTAGGTCCAATAACTAAAAAGTTCAAAATGTCGGCCACTTTTTTTTAAATTCTGACAACAGATTCGTGATAAGGGACCTCAGTGACCCTCAGATATGGATTTTGAAAGCAATCGGTCCAGTAACTAAAAAAATCAAAATGGCTTCCACTTATTTCAATTCGGACGACGGATTCGTTATAAGGGACTTCAGATACCGATTTTGGAAGCATTCCGTCCAGTAAGTACATAAAAAGTTTAAAAATGGCGGCCATTTTTTTTTATTCTGACAAGAAAAATCTAACGGCACCTCACACTCCAAATTTCACACTCTACATTTCCATCAAGCCGTTTAGGCTACAGGACGTGCCAAAGAAATAAACATACATACATACGTACACACCCCCAAACAAGTTGCGCACAAAATTAACAACTATACTATACAATTAAAGCATAACGCATAACGTCTGATTTTACTCCCCATAATTTTTTATACCCCGGGCATATATGAAAATCGATTCTTAAGGAGTAAACTCCAACAATGATGTAGAAGTAAGCTAATGAAAGTACATTTTGCAGCTTAAATAATGATGATTGTCATAACCGCATATCCTGGCCCGGCATGGCGTCATAGGCCGTGTTGCTAGGCCCTGCTACAACAATGCCTGCTATATCTTGTTGCCATTGCTGTAAAAATAAAGTAGCAAAGATAAAAATAACAATGATGTAGAAATAAACTATACCTGCCATACCTGCATGTCCTGGTCTGGCGAAGCGTTATGGACTGTGTTGCTAGGCCCTGCCACAGCAACGCCTGCTATGTCTCGTTGCCATGTCTGTTAAAATAAAAGAAGCATAGGTAAAGACAAAAATGATGGGAAAATAAGCTATCGAAAGTTACTTTTACAGCTCAAATAATGATTACTTTCATACCTGCATGCCGTGGCCTAGCGTGGCGTCATATGCCATGTTGCTGGGCCCAGGTACAATGACGCCTGCCATATCTTGCCGCCATGGCTGTCAAAATAAAAAAAACATAGATAAAGGTAACGATGATGTAAAAGTAAGCTAGTGAAAGTACCTTTTGCAGCTCAAATATTGATGATTTTCATACCTGCATGGCTGTGAAAAAAAAATAGTTATTAGCGCTTGGCTGCTTCCACGTTGATTTCATTTTTACGACTGTATTCAAGGGCATTCGGGTAATATGCCCGGTATAAATATTAGTAATAATTGTTTTTGGCCCTATAATTTACCTATATTTCAAAAATTTCTGTAAATTCGGTGAGGTAGTTTTAGCGTGAAACCGTCTCGAAATTTTCTCATATCACTCGGGATTTATGATTTTTTTGTGTTGTCATCCGCTCATTACTTTACACAAAGGTTACCTGTCCTTGTGAACTGGCCCTACTCTTGTCAAAGATGTTATTTACAAATTTATTCACTGGCTTCGCTCGCGTTGACATCGTTTTTATGACTGTCTTTGAGGATAATTAGTGTGCGAGCCACAAGCGGCTCGCGAACTTAGACAAGATTTTACTCCAGAACCCTTGGGAACTTTACCGGTCTATTCTGATTAGCAGTCTATAATTATTACTTTTCATCCCCTCAACTACTTTTATGCAAAAATCACGTCAATCCATTGCTCCGTCGCGATGTTAAAGAAATCAACCAAAAAAAAAAACGAGACTTACAGCACTTGCATATGATGTGTAACATGTGACAAAATACTTATGAAATTAATTAATTATCGGGTCGTACATTCACGGGCCGACCCTTCGAATAGTAGTATGTCATCTTTGCCTTTGCCATCACACTAGGCTGCATGGCTATGACAACCTTAGTTTTCGAGAATTAAAAAACGTTCGCATTTCCTGTTACACATTTCCGTCCAATTTCACGAAATCACTCCCACAAATTGCAGGAAAGCGAGAGCAAAGATGTTACACATCAAAAGGTATTTTTTAATCCTCTCAGAATCTGTGTCGGACTATGCTATTTTCACGCAATAAAAAGGAGTCTTTGTACTTCCCCATGACACAGGCATCTGGGGTAATAGCCGTAGTCACAAGTCCTATCGTAATCAAAAGTTATGGCTTGCGACCACGGTTATTACCCCAGATGAAGGAAAAATAAAGGCTATGATTTCAGGCGGGAAACTCTTGTTTTCATACTTTTCTGTAGTCGGATTTTAGTTTTTTTAACTTTTATTTTTACTGAGCACAGTTCGTCGCTCGAAAGAAATAATTTAAGAAAAACCTAAAAAAAATTAATAGCATTTTAGTTGAAAATAATTTTAATTATTTCTTATTCTTAGCAAACCCTTTCATTTGATACGCATATCATGGGGGCGCATAAAATAATAACTGTTCCACCATCTTTCGGAGTCCGCAATATTAAATTTAAAATGACGTCACTTATTTATTTTGGGTTCGATCGGAAACTGGGAAATGGTTCTAATGAGGGATCTAATTTAGCTTCCCAGATTTGTTCCAAGCTAACAAACACAGCAAGCTAATGTAAAACATTTAAAAATAGTGGCTTATACCTCGTAACGGTTTTCTTGAAAAGACTCGTCCTGGATGTACTCGTTGCTTCCTGGAACCAAAGGCACACTTGTACTTACGAGGGCTTACCATTGTGGATTAATTAAAATCCATAAACTAATAGCAAGTTTATGGAAGGATCTCATATGCAAGATTCAATTGGGTAGGTAGCACTGCACTGTTCGCCATACTATGCCGCCCCAAGCAGGGTGTTGTGTTCTGGTGGGCGAGGCGACAAGGGCGCTGCCAGCCAATGGCCCAGGGAACGGCAGCGGACTATACCCTGCCACTCGAACTATCTCGACACATGGTCCGAAGACAAAGACACTAACTGTCTGATACTCTTGACCAAATTTCAGCCGACCTGAACTGCCTCCTGGCGGCTCAGCGAGGATCCGATTGTGTCAATCTTCAGGATGACATGACCCCCCCCCCCTGACTAGCACAACAAATGCAAACTCTAAGCGGTAGCTTTCATCTGGATTAATATTTCTTTTTTGACATTTAGTTCGGACTCCTTAGCGCGTATACGGCTCATACTTGGCCTTGACTTGTTGTTCTACTTCAGTATCAGTACTTTAATCATTTCAAGTTTCAAGCTTCTACTTATATGTATAACTGTTTTTACGTAAGAGCTAAATCAAAAATATTTCTAAAGACCAATGAAAAACACGGTTTTTGTATAGAGACCTCCTTATTTTTTCCAATTTATATTTATAGCGGCAACCGAAATATATATTTTGTTAAAGTTTTCACTTTGTACTTATTACTGTTCATGAAATACAGCCCGCTGACGGACGGACAGACTGACATGAAGACAGATGGACAGACAGCGGAGGCTTAGTAATAGGGTCCCGTTGATTACCCTTTAGGTAAACGGAACCCTAAAAGTGACGTTTCTTTAAAGCTGACCATTCGGTTTAATTGTCTACTGTTGCTTCCATAGTACAACTGAAAATTTTAAAAAATCAAGCTAGACACTCGTAGTGCGATTCTGATCCTTAACGCATACGGCATAAGAACGGTACAAAGTCCAAAGTGTCTAGCTTGAAGTGCTGGCCTCTGTGCCTTACCCGCTATGTTTTCCATCAGGTGTTCAATTTTCAAACAGTTCATCAGATCAACTTCAAAATACTAAAAGGATCTATTGCCAACGGGAATACGGCTTCATACCAGAGATATGCTTATAAGGGGAGGCTTCATACTAAATCCTTAATATTGACATGCGGGTAGCCTGTGTCATGGGAAAGGACGTCGGCTACTTTTTATCCCGTGAAAATAGCATAGCCCGATGCAGTTCCTGAGAGAACTGAAAAAATACTCTTGTTTAACCGACTTCAAAAAATGGAGGAGGTTTCTCAATTCGACCGTATATATTTTTTTTATGTGTGTGTTCGCGGATATCTTCGTCGTTTATGAACCGATTTTGATAATTCTTTTTTTGTTAGAAAGAAGATATCTCAAGGGTGACACTATGATAACGAAACCAGGCTCTGAGGATGGCATCCAAGAGAAATCGAAGGGAACCTTCGAAAATCGTAGTGACGACTAGTGTGTTTGAAGTCGGTTTTTTTTTGTTTAAAAATATTGGTTAATTACTTTAACATAGCAACGGAACAATGGATTCTTCTGATTTTTTGCACTGAAATGGTTTAGGGAGTGGGAAATGACATAGACTGTTAATCAGAATAGCCTGATCTGAAATAGGGATTTGGAGAAACTATTGTCCTCGCTCTACCCACTCTCGCACCACTCACACTAAAAAAAATCATAAAAAAGATGTCCACGCGGGCGCAGCCGCGGGCAAAAGCTAGTTGTATATATAAAAACATACATATAAACATTTCAAGTTAAATAGAATTATTTTTTTAATATTTTTTTAATACAGCCATTTTGGGAGCTATGTCCGTTACTTTGGTTCTCCTACGGATCTCCTCGTTTCTGATTCGATCACGCAGAGAAACTCCGTGATAATGGGCGGGGCACATAGCTCATAGAACAGATGGCCGCTCATAGAACAGAGGGCAGTAAAGTGCTAGAGTTGCGACCGCGCACCGGAAAACGTGGCGTAGGTAGGCCTCCCGTTCGGTGAACCGATGATCGGTTGAAGGTCGCGGGAAGTAGCTGGATGCGGGCAGCGCAAAACCGGTCGTCATGGAAATCCTTGGGGTAGGACAATGTTCAGCAGTATACGTCCGTCGGCTGATATCATGATGATGATGATGATGATGATGAATAACTATCCAACTCAACTAAGTTGGTCACACACGTGAAAGAAATTGCAGCAAGAGATTATACAATAACACGTGACAATTTTTTCTGTTCCTTTTAAACACTTACCGTTACGCTCGGGATACTCCGTCACGCTTCGAGGCATGGCTATCTTGCGTTTCTTTGTGGCCATATAATGCTCTAAAATAAAACAAGAAAATTCAAACAAGTTTTAATCACTTACGTGGTGTAATGGTTAAGTCCATTAGCTTCACATCAGGAGGTCGCGGGTTCGATTCCCTGCGAAGTCTAACTTTGTAAGTCTCGGTTTGGTTGGTGGAAGGATATTTTCTAAGCCCGCCTGGCTAGCTACCACCGTCTTATCTAAGTCTTACCGCGAAACATCAATGTTAACAGCATAGATGTGTTCCGGCTTAAAGATAAGATAGCCAGTTTCCCATTGCGTTGTGATATGTTGATAAGCCCGCTTCCATCTTCGGCATCATCGTCACTTACCATCAGGTAATATGATGCCAAGGGCTTACCAATCATTTCAGCTCATACGCGTCCCCACCGTGGGGCTCAAGCCTACCCTGAATTAAGGCGATCGGGCCTTAGTCGACCACGCGGGCCCAGTGCGGGTTGGTCGACTTCACACACAACCTTTGAGTTTCTTTGCAGGCGCGTGCAGGTTTCCTCATTATGTTTTCCTTCATCGTTAGAGCGTTGGATAAACGTATATCATCATCATCAAATCAGCTCATATAGGTCCCCACTGAGGGGCTCGAGCCTACCCTGAATTAGGGCGATAGGGCCTTGGTCAACCACGCGGGCCCAGTGCGGGTTGGTCAACTTCAGACACAACGTTCGAGTTTCTTCGCAGGTTTCCTCACGATGAAATCGAAATTCGAAAACACATTAATAAGTGGCAGGATTCGAACCATGACCTCCCGGACAGAAGGTAGCGACCCTTGCCATTACGCCCCCGACGCTCCAATAATAATTGTGAATTTAAAAAGTGAACAATGTGATAGTTTAAAAATGTAGCCGTTATAAAACTAATTATTAGGTAGGTACTATAAGGTACAAGTCAGCTCTGTTGGTCGCCTCTTCATCAGCTAGGGCTGCCACTCTGCCTCAAGTGTATAAGCTCATTACGAAAAAACTAAAAGAGTAATTCAGTTCAGTGTTCCAAACGAGGTACAGTATACCCAATCTTCTTCTTCTTCTTATCGTGTGGCTCAATTAACCGTGCTATCCAGACAATAGACGGCGGCGGTTGCCTTGTGTTGCACTTAGCATCACCCGCGGTCAAGTGTAGGGAATTTAGATTTACACATACGGACGTGTGCAACGCGACCTTTATACACATCTGGAATCAACCTCATGATGTTTTCCTTATAATATATTTTCCTTTCTGCAATTTTATTGCATGTGATGCCAAGGGCTTACCAATAGAGAAAAAAAAATCCTTTTTGCAATTTTATTGCATATTATGTTAAATTTGCACAACCCTTATTTTTGAGTAGGTGTACCCAACCTCTGGGTTCCCTTGAAGAAGTTGCTTGAAGCAATAAGGACGCCTAAACTGTACAATTAAACCTTTTACCATCTATTCTGTAAAGCAAATTTGATTAATTTATTGATTAAAAACAATAGACGATCCTGTCGACTTGATTTCACCTTCGTAGTTCGTCATCAGATCAACTTCAAAATACCAAATTTAGTCTCAACCGGAGTTCTGGAAGTGAGTCAAATTTGACTTGCCAATTTTGAAGCGGACTTACGAACATGGCAAGTTGATTGTAAAAATTAACAATTCTCACACGCTTCACGCGATGTTTTTCAATACACTTGCTAACATACTTTTTTAATTCACAATTGGTAAGCCTTTGGAGCGAGATATGCTCGAAGCTTCCCTTCGTGATTGAATCCTGTTTCAGTGATATATCATAAATGCGAAGATCCGTTGGAGAATCAAGGTAACAGACATAGCTCACAGAATTAAACATAAGTGGCAGGGGGTGGGGCACATAGCACGTAGAACAGATGGCAGTATAGACAATGAAAGTAGCGTACAAGACCTGGTGAATGTCGCCGGAAGCCGCTGAATGCTAGCACCCAGGACCGGTCATTGTGGAAATCCTTAGGAAAGGCCTTTGTCCAGCATTGAAATATCTGGCTGATATGGTGATGATGATGATACTGATGAAGGCCTTGACACCACCTCACCTAATGGTAAGTGGTAATGATGCCTAAGACAAGAGCGGGTTTTTACCGGAAGACACGGTTTTTACACAATTAATAGATATACTCGTAGGTACACTACAATCCTTACTTATCCTTACTTCACTACATAGTATAAAACAAAGTCGCTTTCTCTGTCCCTATGTCCCTTTGTATGCTTAAATCTTTGAAACTACGCAACGGATTTTGATGCGGTTTTTTTTAGTAGATAGAGTGATTCAAGAGGAAGGTTTATATGTATAATAACATCCATTAAATAGTGGAAAAGTACTGTTATTTTTGAGGTTTCTAATGTGATGTCGTAAATAATTACATTTTTTCCGCTTACATTGCAAACGCAGGCTGAACCCTACGAGTTTTATCAAAATAATGTACTAAGTATTGTACACATTGAAAAGGTCTACAGAAAAGTCCGTGACGGTATATGTCTATCTCTTATGGATAACCCACAATAACTTTTTTTTGTCATTTACTTTTTACGACAAATAATGGCTAATTTTCGAAGCGATTTTAACCAATACAGCATTAACCCTTAACCAATTAAATACCTTGAATACATTGTTCATTTAATATAGATCTATATGGCCCGTTACACCGTATGATTTAAGTGAATATTTTCGAAGATATTACACATTTAAAAATTGCGGGACGTAGCGTTTGCGGCGGTACTGGCCGGCCACCCGGTGCGGCAAGAGCGTGCCTAACAATGTCTATCCTGACATTGATAACATAAGTTATAAGACAATATCTTGGTTTAAAGAAAGAGCGATTCTGTCACCAAATAACGAACAAGTAGATAAAGTAAATAACTTGATTCTTTCAAAGATTGATGCGCCGACGAAAATATACTACTCGGTCGATACTGTTCTCGATTTGGAAGAAGCTGTTCATTTTCCTACAGAATTTCTAAATTCTTTGAACCCGTCTGGACTCCCTCCTCACAAAATGGTGTTGAAATTAGGTTGTCCTGTTATTTTATTAAGAAACCTGAATCCACCTAAACTTTGCAATGGCACGCGTTTGCTGGTAAAATCATTGAAAACTTTCATTATAGAGTGCACAATACTCACAGGATGTGGTACCGGAGAAGATGTATTGATTCCCCGAATCCCTCTGATACCATCGGATTTACCCTTCCAATTTAAACGTTTACAGTTTCCGGTAAAGACATCTTTTGCAATGACCATTAATAAATCGCAGGGTCAAACCTTCAACGTTGCAGGCTTAGATTTGAGCGTTGACTGTTTTTCACATGGACAACTGTATGTCGCTCTTTCAAGAGTGACCTCCAGAGAAAACATGTTTGTATTGTCTAATGACAAGAAAGCTGTGAACGTTGTTTATAAAGACATTCTGTAATATGTTGTAAAAATAAAATAAATAGTTAAAATTGTAAAAATAAATAAGTAAAAATGTAGTGTATGAATTTAGATATTCCAAAGATAGCAGGAAATCTTCATGGTATAGGGAAAGGGGGATTGTTTTACTCCAAATTTAACGCGTGCGGGCCACGGGCAGTAATGAATAAATCAAAACTACTGAATCGATTTTAATCACATAGGCTATATATTTTATACCCGTGCGAAGCCGGAGCGGTCCGCTATGTTTTTATATACAACGTTCTCAGTTTTTCTGTAGTGTATTTAGTATCAGCATTGCACCCGTGCGAAGCCGGGGCGGGTCGCTAGTAATTTATAAATGTGAAAATGTATTTGTTTGTTTGTTACCTTTTCACGCTTCAACACCTAGACCAATCTTAATGAAATTTGGCCTACAGGTAGCCTGTGTCACGAGGAAGGACATAAGCTACTTTTTATCCCGTGAAAATAGCATAGTCCGATGCAGCTCCTGAGGGAACAGAAAATATACTCTTTTTTGGTTAACTTCTTTAACATCGCAACGGAACAATGGACTGTGTGAATTTTTGCACAGAGATGGTTGAGGGGGTGGGAAATGACATGATTTACTAATAAGCATATCCTGACATAGTTCCCGAGGGATCTGGAGAAAATTCATGTCCACGCATCCTCTAAGACAGTTATAAAAACGATGTCCACGCGGGCGAAGACCCGGGTAAAAGCTAGTACAACATAAAACAGAACGGAATTATATTACTGAATTTACAGAACAAAAAAAAACAATGATTAAGTACACCTATCTTTGGGTATGTATTAAAATTCCTGATAATCCCCTGCTAGTGAGTTGCGTTATATTGTGATGTCAAATGGGGCTCATTTCAGCAAGTGCTGCAGCATAGCCATAGCGCTGGTTTTCAAACGTGCTCTAAGCCTCTGTAGATATTGAGTTTCATACAACAACCATAAAAAAACGAGACCTACAGTACTTGCATATGATGTGTAACATGTGACAACATACTTATGAAATTAATTAATTATCGGGTCGTACATTCACGGGCCGACCCTTCGAATAGTAGTATGTCATCTTTGCCTTTGCCATCACACTAGGCGGAATGGCTATGACAACCTTAGTTTTCGAGAATTAAAAAACGTTCGCATTTCCTGTTACACATTTCCGTCCCATTTCACGAAATCACTCCCACAAATTGCAGGAAAGCGAGAGCAAAGATGTTACACATCAAAAAGCGGGGTAACACTTGTTCTATTACATACGTATGCATTTTCACCTTAAGTGGTGTTCTCGAATAATGTTTTGACACGTGAAAGTCCTATCCTTCACTGTAATTGATACAGGGGCATTTTAAATGTGTCACAGCACATTTCGGTATAATGACGGTAAGTCTGCGAACGCGTGACTCTTAGAAAAATCTGTTTCATCGTGATTGGAACAGAGTTTTTCTTACCCGTTATCAAAGTGTTAACACTAAGTCTACCTCCTATTTTTGATCTGAGGCTCTAAGTGACATTGAGCTAGCCCTAACATATAAGTAACAGGTGTCCAACGGCAGATTTCTGATTTTGAAAACTTATATTAACATTCAGTTTTGTGGGTCCAATGTTTACCTATGTACTCATTTTTTTTGATTAATAAATACATAAATAAACATACGTACCAAAACTATTTATAACTATGGACAGAAGACAAAAGCGGATCTAATTTTTTAAAGATTACATTTTCTAATTGTCGACCTTCGTTTTGTACGCATTCCTGCAACCTATTCCGCATATTTTTTTAAACACGCCTACTCAGTGCACTGGAAAGTGCGTTTATTTCAGATCGGATATTGTCTTTTAACTGTGCAATACTAACAGGCTGAATTATGTAAACGAGGCTTTTGAGATAGCCCCACAGAAAAAAGTCACATGAACGGAAGTCAGGAGATCTTGCGAGCCAGGCGATGTCGCCAAATCTGGAGATCACTTTTCCTGGGAATTATGCCCTTACTGCATTCATTGATGGCTGGGCTGTATGGGGAGTTGCAACGTCTTGTTGAAACTAAGTGTTTCGATTGAAAAAGAACTATCTTCAACGTGTGATCTAAAAAAAGTGTCAAAAAAAGTGTCAGTGCACTCTTTTAAAAAAAGTAGGACCCTATCGTCCATCCGTCTGTCCGTAGGTGACAGTAATTTATTTCTGCCAATATTAGACTTACTGTAACGAATTTTAAAACACCGCTGTAAAGTTATAACCCGGAATTAAAAATGGTCAACTATCAATAAAAAAGGGGAGCCTCCGTACATGTTGGAGGGAATTAAGTTTTTTTAATGTAACACCTCGATCGTTGAATAGGTCTCATGAAATTAGGTAATTAAAGGCTTCTTTGAACATTTTTAATTAGCTTCATAATATTCTTTGCCACTTCCCACTTCATGTAGGGTCGGTTATCCTAATTCTGCGGCGCCAGGACGATTGGTCGTGGGTTTTCAGGTCGGATAGTTTTCCTCTCGTAGGAGTTTGGTCATGCTGATCCACCCGGTTGTAAGAGGGCACCCTCTAATTTTTTTTGTATTCTGGCAGGCATTGTGCTTTGCGAGACTACCAAATTAAAAAAAAACCTCTGGCCCTGGCAACCTACAACACGCGAACACTTCGGACCGAAGAAGTTTACTTAATTCGAGGAAGCATTGAGCAGGTTACGATGGGATATCGTAGGTTTGTATGAAGTCCGAAAAGAAAAGAAGGACACAATGATCCGCAAGGCGCCCAATGGGTGAGTTTGGGGGCAGTTTGTGCATAGTAATTTGGTAACTTGGTACGTGGGTGTGTACTCGTAGGGTACAACGTTACTGTACACTTCCTAATCGCCTTACTATTGCCTCAGCTCGATGAATACTTTGTATTGCTTTAGTTTTATTTCTATAGACGTTAGTACTTGGAGTCACTGGAGAGTCACTATCGGTAGGAGCCGCGTCAGCCGCACGAGGCGGGAGAGGTTGGGTCGGTTTGTGCGTGGTACCTTGGTAAGTGGATGTGTACTCGTAGGGTATAACGTTACTGTACTAATCGCCTAATAATTGCTTCAGCTCGATGAGTTCTTTGTATTGCTGTAGTTATTATCTATAGACGTTAGCGCTTGGATTCACTGGAGAATCACTGTTGGTAGGAGCCGCGTCAGCCACACGAGGTGGGAATGGTTGGGAGCGGTTGTGCGTGGTATCTTGGTAAGTGGGTTTGTACTCATAGGGTACTCTGATCGCCTAATAATTGCTTCAGCTCGTTGAATACTTAGTATTGCTTTAGTACTTATCTACAGACGTTAGCGCTTGGAGTCACTGTCGGTAGAAACCGCGTTAGCCGCACGAGGCGGGAGAAGTTGGGGGCGGTTTGTTCGTGGTACATTGGTAAGTGGGTGTATATGCATAGGGTATAACGTTACTGCACATGTCCTGATCGTCTAATAATTGTCTCAGCTCGATAAGTACTTTGTATTGCTTTAGTTATTATCTATAGACGTTAGCGCTTTGCGTCACTTAAGAGTCACTGTCGGTAGGAGACGTGTCAGGTGCACGAAGCGGGAGAGGTTGGGGGTGGTTTGTGCATGATACCTTGGTGCGTGGGTGTGTACTAATAGGGTATAACGTTGCTCTACACTTTCTTATCACCTAATAATTGCCTTAGCTCGATGAATACTTTGTTTTGCTTTAGTTTTATTTCTATAGACGTTAGCGCTTGAAGTCACTGGAGTGTCACTACCGGTAAAAGCCGCGTCAGCCGCACGAGGCGGGAGAGGTTGGGTCGGTTTGTGCGTGTTACCTTGGTAAGTGGGTGTGTACTTGTAGGGTATAACGTTACTGTGCACTTCCTAATCGCCTCATAATTGCCTCAGCTCGATGAATACTTTTTATTGCTTTAGTTTTATTTCTAAAGACGTTAGCACTTGGAGTCACTGGAGAGTCACTATCGGTAGGAGCCGCGTCAACCACACGAGGCGGGAGAGGTTGGGTCGGTTTGTGCGTGGTACCTTGGTACGTGTGTGTATACTCATAGAGTATAATATTACTGTACACTTCGTGATCACCTTATAATTGCCTCAACTCGATGAGTACTTTGTATTGCTTTAGTTATTATCTATAGACGTTAGCGCTTCGAGTCACTGGAGAGTCATTGTCGGTAGGAGCCGCGTCAGCCGCACGAGGCGAGAGACGTTGAGGGCGGATTGTGCGTAGTACCTTGGTAAGTGGGTGTATATTCTTAAGGTATAACGTTACTGTACACTTCTGGATCGCCTAATAGTTGCTTCAGTACGATGAATACTTCGTATTGCTTTAGTTATTATTTATAGACGATAGCGCTTGGAGTCACTGGAGAGTCATTGTCGGTAGGAGCCGCGTCAGCCGCACGAGGCGAGAGACGTTGGGGGCGGATTGTGCGTAGTACCTTGGTAATTGGGTGTATATTCTTAAGGTATAACGTTACTGTACACTTCTGGATCGCCTAATAGTTGCTTCAGTACGATGAATACTTCGTATTGCTTTAGTTATTATTTATAGACGATAGCGCTTGGAGTCACTGGAGAGTCATTGTCGGTAGGAGCCGCGTCAGCCGCACGAGGCGAGAGACGTTGGGGGCGGATTGTGCGTAGTACCTTGGTAATTGGGTGTATATTCTTAAGGTATAACGTTACTGTACACTTCTGGATCGCCTAATAGTTGTTTCAGTACGATGAATACTTCGTATTGCTTTAGATATTTTTTATAGACGATAGCGCTTGGAGTCACTGGAGAGTCATTGTCGGTAGGAGCCGCGTCAGCCGCACGAGGCGAGAGACGTTGGGGGCGGATTGTGCGTAGTACCTTGGTAATTGGGTGTATATTCTTAAGGTATAACGTTACTGTACACTTCTGGATCGCCTAATAGTTGTTTCAGTACGATGAATACTTCGTATTGCTTTAGTTATTATTTATAGACGATAGCGCTTGGAGTCACTGGAGAGTCACTGTTGGTAGGAGCCGCGTCAGCCACCCGAGGCGGGAGAGGTTGGGGGCGGTTTGTGCGTGGTACCTTGGTAAGTGGGTGTGTACTCGTAGGGTACAAAGTTACTGTACACTTCCTGATCGCCTAATAATTGCCTCAGCTCGATGAGTACCTGGAAAAAATTGTTGGGGGTCAGTCAATTTGCCTTAATTGCGAATCCCCACCGTTTCACATTCACATTGTTTGGTCTTTAGTACTTACACCATGAGTGGTAACGAGAAAAGAAAATATCAATCAATAACATAACCAAAGTATATTATATTGGTACTAACATACAGTATGGACACTCCCTGCCGCACTCTAGATTGCGACCTCACCCCCTCGTCACCCAGATTGATACAGATTGGTTACGGTTTGGTTGTCGAACGTATAGGATTTCGCCGCTATTTTGTTTGTTCCGTCATTCGTTTTTTGAATTACATTTCTGGCCCGTTGTATGAAGTGTCCAGGGTGTGACATGACTATCATTAATGGGGCCTTCTGTTATCATAAGGCCAGCCAACTAACTACCTGCTGCCTGTAACAGGCATATTACAATATTTAAGTGATAGTGTTTAAAAATTAAACTAAAAAACAATCAGTAACTGAATTAAAAAGTTTGAAAATTTAAGTAACAATTCTTGCTAACCAACTTATAATCCTTATAGATCCTAAACGGTCATTTCAAATTAAAAATGATAAAAGGAAACTAAAAATGATTTTTAAATACGAATTGCATAATGCCCTACTTGAAGATCGCTTACTTATTTTTTTTATTTTTCACAATATGGCGTCTGCTTGTTACCATATTGAATTTTGATTACTGTCATGTCGTTCTTTAGTGACACTCGCAAGGTTACGAAAATATGATTGACGTAAGAATTATACATACATACATATACAGGATGTAACAAATTTGGTGTAGGTCCCGTTAAACTGGCACTCCTACTCATCACACTGAACAACTTTTGTTCGACGACTTTGTTGAAATCGCAAAATAAAATGTAAGAAGCTCGCTGGAGTTCATAAATCCCATACAAACGTAGTCTTTGATTCATTTGTTATCCAAACAACCGATTTTGAAATAATTTTATATCGATAATCGGATGACGTATATCTGTGTCTGTACCGCATCACTTTTTTAAAAAACGAAACAGGAATCCATTATTCATCAAAAAACTTGTTTTAAGGTAAAAGACGGAAAAAAAGTTTATGGGTATTAAATGGAATTCTGTTACGTTTTCCATAAAGTAATGAGGTACATACACAGATATACGTCATCCAATTATCAATATAAAATTATTTCAAAATTTGTTGATTGGTTAACAAATGAATCAAAGACTACGTTTGTATGGGATTTATGAACTCGAGCGGGCTCCTAACTCTTCATACAAATCGATCAGCTGATCGACAGATTTTGTGCATTTTTGTAGGAGGCTCGAATTTTTTTTTAGAATTGACTATGAGTTTATTGGGGAAAGTTGTTCAGTATGATAAGTAGAACCTCCAGTTAACGGGTCCTACACCAATTTTGTTACACCCTGTCTATATAGGGTATAGACAGGGTGTAATAAAATTGGTGTAGGACCCGTTAACTGGAGGTTCTATGCTGATAGACATATTACCTTCCTCTGTGTCGCGCAGGAGGGTAAAAATAAACGTAAACTGATTTTCGTATATTCTGATACACGATATTTCCTTCTAAATATAAGCGTCGGTAGCTCAACCGGTAACGACTCGGTCCTCCTGACCAGAGGTGCCGGGTTCAAATCCGGACGGCCAATGTACCAATGAGTTTTTCGAAACTTACGTACATATACTCACTGATTGCTTTAACGGTAAAGGAAAACATCGTGAGGAAACCTGTACAGTACACACCTGCGAAAAAACTCGAAGGTTGTGTGTGAAGTCGACCATCCCGCACTGGGCCCGCGTGGTCGACTAAGCCCCGATCGCCCTAATTCAGGGTAGGCTCAAGCCCCTCGGTGGGGACGTATATGAGCTGATATTATGTGAAATGAAATAGAGAAGTAAGCACGGATACACCGTTATTATTAATAATACGAAACATGTATACTTGAATACACGACAAATGGCAAAAATAAAATAAAATGTTCGTGCGGATGGTGGCGCATCGGGAGCCGGGTCGATCCTTTCCCTCTAATATGGTTGAGAGGAGCGATGGCTGACTCTCGCGTTATACTCGTGACCTCGTCCGTGTGAACTGGCCTACACTTAGTCTTGTCAAAGGCATTCATGACATTTTTTGATTTTAATGTATAAATTCTCGTGTCATATTGTTTTCATGTTCTAATGACATAACTTATTTTTTTATATCAAGGATTGGATTTTGACATTACTAATGATAGTTTATTTCTTGATTTTTTACAAATTAAATTATGTAATCTTTTTTTTATGACTATCAGAAAGAGTGTAATTTACACTTATTTTGAATAAATATCTTGAATCTTGAAACAGTATATATACTTATTTGGCGTTTACTTGGATAAAACATGTTTTATCACAATGACAAAATGCATTAGTGCCGTAAGATAAAGTACACGAATTTTCATCTCTTAAAATCTAAATGTAAAAACAAGTTATATATTTCAGATTTCGCCACCTGTTGAAACTGTTAACAAAATTTTGATTTCTTTTCTAATACATTGAAACTACAAATTTTTAAGAATGCTTTCACCGGCTAACTATAATATTGAAATTAAGTGAACTACACCATTTTTGTTATCAGCGCCATTACAAGCGTGAAACTTGGTGTGAAGATAGTACTAATTCAGAAAAAAAAATCTGAAGTAAACTCCCGAGCTCGCTTCACTTAGTCTCTCATTAGTGGAGTTTTGAAAGTTTAAAGAGTTTCAGAATTTTAAACACTAGAAATTATCACTAATGGGAACAACTCGCTTCACTTACTCTCGTGTTAGTAGAGTTTTGAAAGTTAAAAAGAGTTTAAAACACTAGAAATCATCACTAATAAGAGCAAGCGAAGCGAGCTCAGAACTTCCGAGCTCCCTTCATTTACTCTAGTTTTGAAAATACTACTACTAATAATAGCAAGCGAAGAGAGCTCAGAACTTCCGGGCTCACTTCACTTACTCTCGCATAAGCGAAGTTTTGAAATTTTCAAGAGTTTTAAACACTAGAAACCATCACTAAGAAGAGCAAGCGAAGAGAGCTCAGAACTTCCGGGCTCACTTCACTTACTCTCGCATTAGCGAAGTTTTGCAAAGAACCCCGTAAAAAAAGTATGGAAAATGTGATTTCAGTTAAATATTCTGAGATTTTGATATAATATAGATTTTAACGTCCTGAACAAAAGTCTCTATGGGGGCTACTACTGTTGCCGAGTCCCTTTCAGAGTTACGACTGATTTTGTATCAGACAACTAATCATTAATTAGATGCAATTACCAACTATTTATTTAAACAATTGACTCTTATTAATTAAATAAGATTTAACGAGTAACACTATTTTTCTTTGATTATACCCGTTATTAATAGTTTGTTTTGTCTGGTACTACTGTAAAAATATGCGTGCATTAAAAGGCACAAAAATATGTTTCAATGATCTGTGTGTCGTTGTAATAAGAACTTCGTAAAATATTTATGAAACATCTTATTTTGCACTTGAGAAAGACGCTGGAAGTGTCATATTATTGATATTACTGTCACTGTGACAAGGTGCGACTTGGTACTAGAGTCGATTTCCTTAAGGGTATAAAATCAGTCGTAACTCTGAAAGGGACTCGGCAACAGCGGTAGCCCCCATAGAGACTTTTGTTCAGGACGTTAAAATCTATATTATATCAAAATCTCAGAATATTTAACTGAAACCACATTTTCCATACTTTTGGTACGGGGTTCTTTCAAGAGTTTTAAACACTAGAAACCATCACTAATGAAAGCAAGCGAAGAGAGCTCAGAACTTCCGAGCTGACTTCACTTACTCTCGCATTAGCGAAATTTTGAAAATTATAAGAGTTTTAGAGTTTTGAACACTAGAAATCATCGCTAATGGGAGCAAGCGAAGCGAGCTTACAAGTTCGGAACACCTAGAAGTTTAACTTTTTAAGTTGAAAAATTTTGTTGCAAGAGGCGAGCCTTTAGTAAATTGTGAAAGTTTGTGTGTGTGTCTGTTTTTTTTGTAACCTCTTTAGGCCTTAACGGCTGAACGGGTTTGGATGAAATTTGGTAGTTAGATTAAGACCTGAATAAACATTTATTTTTTAAAATTTAAGTTTTATAAGCATAGGGTATCATATCACCTGATGGTAAGTGACGATGTTGGTGAAGATGGAAGCGAGCTTACCAAGATTTAAGATATTTTCAACTGGAACGAAGTTGCGGGCAACAGCAAGTACTGTATCCTTCGCCACTATTGTCATTTTAGCCAAAATACGTCTACTGCTGTACATAGGCCTCCCTTAGGCCTCCCCTTCGGCTTCCCGCTACCTTTCATCTCGTCGTCAGTCTTTTGGACGGGAAGCCTGCCTACGCTACGTCTTCCAGTGCTTGGTCGTCTCTCGAGAACTACACTTGGGGTCCTCATACAGTAGCCACATATCGTAGTTACTTATACTTATGTCGAAGAAAAAGCCGTTAGCGCGTTCTGGAAAACTTTAGAATATGTGTTACTACACTTACTTCGACGTGCTTGTCAGCAGAGGGGTCGGGGTACGGTGGCATAGTAAACACGATGGCTGAACGACAGTGGATTTGGTTTATGGATGCTCTGCTCTGCTTCTGGCCCGGCAAGTAGACCAACACATATATGTTGGCCAATTGTGTGCCTTTCATTGGCTGTGTAAAAAAAAGTTTTATTAACTGTGTGACAACATCAAAATGTGAGTTTCTCTGCGTGATCGAATCATAAACGAGGAGATCCGTAGGAGAACCAAAGTAACCGACATAGTTCTCAGAATTGCTAAACTTAAGTGGGAGTGGGCGGGGACATTGCTCGCAGAACAGATGACCGTTGGGGTAGTACAGTTGTCGAGTGGCGACCGCGCACCCAAAAACGTAGCGTAGATATGCCTCCTTCTAAGTGAAGTGACGACCTGGTGACGGTCGCGGGAAGCCGCTGGATGCGGGCAGCGCAGAACCGGTCGTCGTAGAAATCCTTGGGGCAGGCCAATGTACAGCAGTGGACGTCCTTCGGATGATATGATGATAATGATGATCATGACAAAATCAACCTCAGCATCAGGGAATCGTGATTTTTTTTGTGGTTCCGTAACTTATAAGGAAAAAGGAACCCTTAGAGAATTACTTTGCTGTCCGTTGGTCAGTCCGTCTGTATGTCTGTGCTTTTTCTTAGGAACGTGTCGAGATACGAGTTAAAATTTATCATATCAGCTCATATACGTTCTCACCGAGGGGCTCGAGCCTACCCTAAATTAGGGCGATCGCGCCTTAGTCGACCACGCGGGCCCAGTGCGGGTTGGTCGACTTCACACACCACCTGCGAGTTTCTTCCCAGGCGTGTGCAGGTTTCCTCACAATGTTTTCTTTAACCGTAAGAGCGTTGGATAAACGTACATAATGAAATCTAAATTCGAAATCGCGTTTGTACCCGGCGGGATTTCAACCACGACATCCCGGACAAGAGGCGGCAGCCCTAGCCGTTACGCCACCGACGCTCAAGATAAAATTAATATCACTTAATAAGTTCTTCGGTCACTTGGAGGCATAGAGTTCTAGACACACGGCAGTGTGTCAGCCAAGTTTGAAAAGAAAAGGGCGACAACGGCCGTGGGTTACTTCCACGAACCATTTCGGGCCACTTTCGACTTACCCGTAACTTAAAATCTGTTTCACCAACACACTCGCAAGTTTGTGTGTCTCGTAAGACCCCTCGATCAATTAGAATACAAATTTTTATAAATGTACTAGCTTATTGTGGACATTGTTTCTTTGAGTTTTTGAGGGTGCGTAGTGCGCGAGCCGCAAACAGCTCGCGAGCGTTAAAAAAGTAGCATATTTGTTTATCCAGGTCCTGATCTGTCTACCTACCAAATTTCAGCTAGATCCGTTCAGTAGTTTTTGCGTGAAGAAGTAACAAACATACACACTCACAAACTTTCGCCTTTATAATATTAGTGTGATATCTTACCACATGTCTGGGATATTGAAGTCCGGAAACCACATTTTTCTTATACACTGATTGATTCTCTGACTTGTTCAATCCTTACTAATATTATAAATGTGAAAATGTGTTTGTTTGTTTCCTTTTCACGCTTCAACGCCTTGACCAATCTTAATGAAATTTGGCATGCAGGTAGCCTGTGTCACGTGGAAGGACATAGTAGGCTACTTTTTATCCCGTAAAAATAGTATATCCCGATGCTGTTCCTGAGGGAACTGAAAATATACCCTTTTTTGGTTAATTTCTTTAACATCGCAACGGAACAATGGATTGTTGTGATTTTTTGCACAAAGATGGTTGAGGGGGTGGGAAATTACATGATTTACTAATAAGCATATCTTCACATAGTTTCTGCGGGATCAGGAGAAAATTCGTGACCACGCACCTTCTAAGATAGTCATAAAAACGATGTCTACGCGGGTGAATCTTTGGGCAAAAGCTAGTAAAATATATAAACCACTTCCAGGTAAGTTACAAACTCTAAATCTGGCATCGAAATAAGTTATTTGGCGTATGCAAAGAAGTGATTCAAAAAACGGTCCAAGTGTAAGTCTGACTTACAAAATTAGGGTTCCTTACTACTACCATTCATAAAATAAATGCTTAATGCTTAAATGCCCTCAGTGGCTACATAAATCATCTTCGAGCGCACGCGCGGCAAACCGACTAGGAGTCTAAGTGGTCGCCATGACCGAAATCGGTCGGATAGATCATCATCATCATTTATAAAAATTAAAGACCACTTCCAGGTAACTTAGTAACTTGTTTGCCATTTCAGTCGATTATTGGGCGTATAATAAGAAAAAAAAATCGGCCAAGTGAGAGTCTGAGTAGCAAAATTAGGGTTTCATATAACCACTTCTCATCAGAATAATTCGTAAATTAAAATATAATATTGGGCTTATAAAGGAAAATTAAAAATCTGGCCAAGTGAGAGTCGGAGTTACGCACCGAGGGGTCCATACAACCATTCATCATCATTAGACCATATTCGCTCGAGCCTACCCTGAATTAGGGTGATCGGGCCTTAGTCGACCAAGCGGGCCCAGTGCTGGTTCAATGACTTCACACACAACCATCGAGTTTCTGCGCAGGCGTGTACAGGTTTCCTCACGATGTTTTTCCGTCACCATAAGAGCGACGGATAAACGTACATATGAAATCAAAATTCAAAAACACATTAGTACGTGGCGGGAGTCGAACCACGACCTCCCGGATAAGAGGTAGCAGCACTTGCCATTTCACCACCGACGCATACCACCATTATTGTAAGCGACTAGAGGCAATAAACCCTACAATTTGTAAATAATGTTATTTAAGCACTTATGTTCCTTTGTTTTAAATGTTTATGTGTATGTTTAGTTTCTAAGTATTTTTTCTATAAAAAAATAAATAATAAATAAAATAAGTTTATTGTTTTTAACAAGGAGTACACTTTGAGATGGGGTCGGTGTCTCCTTTTAAGCATAAACAGCCTGTGTCAGGAGGCACCGCTCTTCCTTAACATAATAAATGTTGTTCCCGTTAAAATTTTTACTTACAGAAGAAACAAAAAAAAATTAAAAATAAAATATATATATATATATATATATATATATATATATATATATATATATATATATATATGTATAACAATCATATTAGGACAATTATATATTATATTTTCCTATTATTGAATAATAAAGTGATCATGCATAAAATATTAGGACAATTTGAGTTATGCAAAGTAATATAAAATTACAAAAGTATATATAGTAAGTGCCAATGCGTGTGTCTGTGTATGTGTGTGAGTTTGTGTGTGTTTGTGTGTGTGTATGTATGTGTGTATGTGTGGGTGTATGTGTGTGTGTGTGTTTGTGTATGTGCGTGCGTGAATGAGTGCGTGTGTAATCAAGACATGGCGTGACATAGCCCTACGAGTTCATCTTGGGATCGGAAGCTACTATGTAACTCCCACTAAGTAACCAGCAGTTCTTCAATTTCATCATATGTTTTGGACTCGAGCCATATTGATACAGCTTTTTTACATTCAAAATATTTCTTATGATAAATTAACAGTTCTTTATTGAGTAAGTTGTATAGCTGAACAGAGCGTTTATCATATTGTCTGCTAGCAAAGGTGGAATTTGTCACTGTCACTTTAGCAGCGGGCGGCTTCCTTCTTCTACCGGTATTATCAGCAGTGCTAGGGTCATACGGCAAACTTTTATGTTTTCTAAGCACGACCCGGGTTATGTATAGTTTCCTAACTGACGCTAGTTTGGTTAGGTGATACAATCTTTCAGTGGGAAACATTCTATTTTTGAAGTACATAATTATATTGTAAAAAACAAACTCCTCTAAATAAACAAACCGTCACCCATGATCCCACTATTAGCGAGTTAGATAAAAACCTACAAATAAAGGAAATCACCGCCATACTTTACGACATACATTGGCTCACACCGTCTGCCGTCCCGGTAGCACGTGTGCGCTCAGTACCCCCGCCCGCTCTCGGCGCCCCGCCGACAACTGCTCTCGTTTGTGCTCTTATCGATCGTCGTTAGCGTCGATCGATAAGAGTCATGTGTGTGTGTGTGTGTGTGTTTGTCGCCCGCGCTCTCGCGGGCGGCTTCCTGCCGCCTGATTCTGGAGTAAGACTCTTTTATTCTCACTACTGTTTTACTTGTTCTATTCTTGTATACTGTGTCATTTTGTGTTCCCCTGTTTACTGTTCTCCCTGTCTCGTACGGTCGGGGTTATCCCCGTACCACCACTGCGTTCTAGCGCAATGGCGCAGGACATTTCGTCCGACCGACTGACTTCTGCGTTAGTCGCGTTTCTCCAAGCACAGCCTAGCTACTTGGAGAAAATCTTTCACGCCATCCCCCGCAAAGCCTTAGTAGCATACCTGCCCCCGCCCCAGATACCCGACTCGCCCGCGTCTCCCACGCCGTCATCGACCACGCCTGCCCCCGAGCAAGCGTCCGAGGTTGACAATGGCAAAGACCAGGTCGCCGAAATATCCATGGACGCTGACACCGAGTCAGTGTCCTCCCGCGCTAACAAACGTAGCCATCCCAAAGACTTAGACTCATCTGAGTCATCGGAGGACACCGTTACGGGTGACTCCGATTTCCAGTTCCAATCCGCTAGCGATAGGAAAGCCGCCAAAAAAGCTAGGAAAGCAGCGAAGCGTCAACTTGCCGAGCTCGAAAGAGCGAAGCAGGCGTCGCTGTCTCTTTCCTCTTTACCCAATCCTCCCGCTAGTTCCACGTCGCCGTCGTCCCGTCCCTCTCTGATGGACGTAGTTGTTCCCCCCCCCGCCCGCGCCGCCACGCCGCCCGCGGCATCGAGCCATTCCGGTAAAAACAACACGCCGAACAAACCAAATCGGTGCGCCCCGGTCCCACCGAATATCAAATCCCCCCCCGAGCGTTTTCCTCAGAAATAAGAGCAAGTGGTCACACACTAGCCAACTCTGCAAGGACAACAAAGTCAATTATACAAAAGCGTCAAACATGGGTGAGACTATTAAAATAGAGGTCCCAACGACCTACGACTTTAGGAACCTCACTAGGCTCCTATTCACTAATAAAATTCCTTACCACACTTACGCTCTCCCCGAAGAGCGTAAGATTCGCGCCGTCCTACGCGGTATCCCACATGAGATCTCAAACGAGGACATATTCACTGACCTGAAATCGTTAGGGTTGCCAGTTGAGGGTGTGCACAAGCTGCACAGCCGTTCCGGCAAAAACTTTCCCCTCGCTCTCGAAATCTTGTCCAACAAGCCGGGGGCGAAAGATATCTTTAGATTAGGTAAACTCACCATCTGTGGGCTATCTTATGTAAGGGTAGAGCCCCCGCACAAACGCGGCTACCCCGGGCAATGCCACCGTTGCCAAATGTACGGCCACGCAGCGGCAAATTGCACTGCCACCCCGAGGTGCGTTAAGTGCCTAGGTTCCCACGGGACCAAGGAGTGCACGCGTAACCGCGGCTTGGACCCATCTGCCCCAGCCTCTGTCTTATGCGGCCAAGAGGGCCACCCTGCCAACTACCGTGGCTGCCCGCGTGCCCCAAAACCACCACCACTAAAGGTCAAACCCTCCCCGCAACCCAAACAGGGTTCTAAGTGGGCACCGGCACCAACGGCAAACTACTTCCCCGCGTTAAGGACCCCTACAGTCCAACCAAACACGGCCCCCAACAACGCCTGGGGTAGGGCTCTCCCAACAGCCCCCTCCAAACCGGCCCCTAAAGCCACCCCTCCCCCCCCCCACAACCGCGACCCCAACCGGGCGGCTCTCAGCCCTCCCTTAAAGACGATATGCAAACGGTGGCCGCCACCATCGCTAACATCGACTTCGGTGAAATAGCGGTTTAAGCTGGAAAAATACGCGCCTCTCGCACTCCCCAAGAGCGCTTACTCGCTCTTGTGGAACACCAACACCTCCTTAGCTTGTTTTAATAATGCCCTTAGGGCAAAACAAAACCCCAACTTTAAGTGTCAATACAGGTCGGGTGAAGCCCAAAGGGCTGTCACTCATCACTTTTAACACGCACGGTTTATGTAGCAATATCCCCGAGCTTAAACTATTCGTTAAAAGTATGCACATAGAAATACTAGCAATGCAGGAAACTTTCCTCAAAACCCACATAGTCAAAGGATTTAACATTCCCCAATACAACATTATTAGAAACGATAGGCTTAACGAACAAAGGGGTGGAACAGCCATCTATTATAGGAGAGCAATCCGCTGCTCACAAATTCCCACCCCTCAACTCACCAACATGGAAGCCACTATAGTCATATTAGCTATGACAGGACATCAGTCACTAGTCATAGCTTCAGTGTACATCCGTCCTAACAAACCTTCCTTACAAAGTGATTTTGAGGCCATACTAGCCCTGGGCGGGTCCACCATTATGATTGGAGACTTCAACTCCAAGCATACTGACTGGACGTGCCTAAAAACTAACGACAATGGTGCAAAGCTCCTCAAAATCACTGAAGATCTCGATCTTAATGTATACTCCCCCACGCACTACCCGGATAATCCGGACCACGACCCTGACATACTTGACTTTGCCATAGTTAAGGGAGTTTCCCTTAACGTGTGCGCAATTGACACCCTTGACGAGCTAGGTTCGGACCACCGCCCAGTCTCCCTGAAACTAGGCCCCCAAAATAGCACACCCGCCCCCACGACAACCAAAATTCACCAACTGGGACGGTATCACTGACTCACTGACCTCAGCCATTGACGCCGCCGACTCCGCATACGCTTTCTCGCCCGACTACCTTGACAGTACTGACAAGATAGATAGCGCAGTTAGTAGTATCACCCACTTAGTACAGGCTGCGATTAAGGAGAACGAAAAGGTCGTTACCAAACGAAGTAAACCCAGCTGCGAAGGAACTCCAGCTGGAGTAAACTCATGGAGGACATTACCCAGTCACACACTGCCTCCTACAATGTAGGCAAGACTCCGAGTAGACGCAATCACGCACACCCCTCCCCTAACGCGGCCAGATAATACGATAGCTTTCGAGGACAATGAGAAAGCGGAATGCTTCGCGGACAGCATTGCCACCCAATGCACCCCTAGCACACATAAGTGTGAACCCGGCCATATCCAATCAGTGGAGGATGAGGTCCGCAGCAGGATTTCACTCCCCCTCACTGCGGACTCCATCACAGTGTCCACTGACGAAATACGCTCCATAATTAGAGGTCTTAAACCTAAAAAAGCCCCCGGAGCAGATGGAATCTCTAACCCAGCACTCAAATACTATCCGTAACAGTTACTTGCACTGCTAGCTATTATTTTCAACGCCTGCTTAGAACACTGTTACTTCCCGACAGCATGGAAGGAAGCAATAGTAATAGGCATCCCAAAGCCAGGCAAACCTCTAAACGACCCACAAACTACCGCCCCATAAGTCTACTCGCGACCATGGGGAAACTATTCGAAAGAGTCATACTCAATCGAATTAAAAGTCATATCTTCCCGCCGGACAAACCATCCCTTATAATTAACCACCAGTATGGGTTTCGCGCCGAACACTCGTGTCCTCAACAAGTCCACCGCATTGTAGAATACATACTGGACGGATTTTACCCCAGACGCGAAAGGACAGTAGCAGTCTTCTTCGACGTCGCAAAGGCCTTCGATAAGGTCTGGCATGCGGGACTTGTATATAAACTCTACCACCTGGACCTTCTAGACCGTCTTGTTGGAATAGTAGAGTGCTACCTCCGAGACCGTTTTTTTCCGTTTTAAACACGAAGGGGTGCTCTCTGCACCGCGTCCCATTAAAGCGGGGGTCCCCCAAGGGTCCATACTCTCCCCAACATTATACACTCTGTACACTAATGACATCCCCATCCCAAAACAAAGCAAATCAGGGACAGCAGTACAGCTCTCCCTATTTGCAGACGACACTGCTCTCTACGTAAGAGGGCCGTCCGTAGTGCTTACACCACAAATAGCCAAAAATAGACTCAATCCGCATGCTAGGCACCCGCGTCCCCTGGCAACCCACAGCCAAATATTTAGGAGTCACCCTCGACTCATGTCTCACTTTCGGCCCTCACATCAAAAATGTGACTCGGAATGCCCGCTTCTATCTGGGCAGGCTAAACAGCATGATAGGTAGGTATAGCAAAATGTCCCCCTCCAACAAGCGTACACTCTTTAAGGTTTGCATCTGACCGGTAATGTCATACGCGGCCCCTGTATTTGCACACGCGTCCCCCAAATTCATAGACATGATCCAAACAGTCCAAAGCATTTTCTTCCGTAGAGCGTTTGACGCCCCGTGGTACATCCATAACGCCGACCTGTACCGAGACATGGACATTCAGACCATCCAACAATTTTTCAAAGGCCTCTCCGGGAACTTCTTCAAGTCCTCGGAATCGCATCCCAATTCGTTAATCCGAGAGGCAGCGGACTATTCCCCGCCTCTCGTACTAACTAGTAATATGGTCCGCAGACCAAGAAATGTCTTGTCCGATCCTCCCGACAAAATATCAGCCGACCTGAACTGCCTCCTGGCAGCTCATGGAGGAACAGATAGTGTTACTTTTTGAATGACACAGCCCCCATCATTTTACACATTAATGTGATTCACAAAGCGGCCACTCCCAGCAGGAGCTCTCCGCGCTGTCCCCTTAGCGTGAATTTTTCGCATATAGGGGGGGCGTCGCTCCGATAGACTTTTAGGGTGGCCTATGCTGCCTAAGTTTTTCAGGGGGTGTTTAGTGGGTAGTGCGGTCTTTGGGCCTGTGTATACATATTCATATGTACCTTATGTGTATAACGGGTACGTATGCATATAGGCGCAGAGCTGTGAGTCCCACATAACCGGTGCAGCCTTAGGCTGCACAGGTATGCGTAAATGCATTCACCTCCTTCCCTCCTTCACAGTCCGAGAGAAAAAAAAGCCATACTTTACTCTCTGCAACTATCTCACTATATGTGTCTCGCTCTTACGGCGAACTTCGAACTAACCTATGGAGTTACAATTCAATACAATCCCCTTCAATTATTGTGTTATATATAAATAATGTGTTATAAAAATATATGTTATGTATGTCTGTTCTTTCTTTCTTATCGTGTGGCACAATTAACCGTGATAGACGGCGGTTGCCTGGTGTTATACTTAGCATCACCCGCGGTCACGTGTAGGGAATTTAGATTAACACCTACGGACGTGTGCAACGCGACCTTCTTACACAGATGTGCGGGTTTCCTCCCGATGTTTTCCTTCACCGTTAAAGCAATCGGTAAGTATATGTACGTTAGCTTAGTTAGTGTATGTCTGTTACTTGAGTAAAGAGAGAAAACAAATATAATAAGTTTTAAAAAATAATGGTAGCCCAACAAAACATTAATTTGAAAGGGATAATGCCATAATACCTCCTATCCAGGCAAGTGTGGCAAGGGCCGCTACCTCCTGTCCGGGAGTTCGTGGTTCGAGTCTTGCCACGTACCAATGTGTTTTTGAATTTCGATCTCATATGTACGTTTATCCGACGCTCTTACGGTGAAGGAAAACATCGTGAAGAAAACTGCACACGCCTTCGAAGAAACACGAAGGTTGTGTGTGAAGTTGACCAACCCGCACTGGGCCCGCGTGGTCGACTAAGGCCCAATCCTAATTCACGGTCGGCTCGAGCCCCTCGGTGGGGACGTATATATGAGCTGATGTGATGAATGCTAAGGGAAAAGTGCCAAGTTCGAAGCAAAAAAATTGATCCAAATATTACCAAGTTCTATAGAGGTTTCTTAATACATATAACTACAGGACTACTCTAAAAATTTAATATAAATACAAAGACAACTAAGATAATTTATTCAAATACTATCATGTTCAAAATATGTACGACACAGTAAAACTTGCAATTGTAACACAATATAATAATTGAAAACACTAAACACGTTAAAAACCGACTTCCATCGCAACAACTGACGGACGCACACACAGAATTTGATAAAATTTATATGGAACTACACGAAAAGTACTAGCTTTCAAATAAAAAAAGAATCATCAAAATCGGTTCACCCAGTCAAAAGTTCTGAGGTAACACACATAAAAAAATAATAAAATCATACAGTTGAATTGAGAACCTCCTCCTTTTTAAAAGTCGGTTGAAAATAACATAAATCAACTAGAAAAACAACGTATAAGGCCTGGTAATATGCTTAATTTGTCATATCTTCCATAGTTTTGTATACCTAAATCTAATAATGAATATGGTATGAGAGTCTGGAGGTGCATACTACCTTGTGTCTAAAACAATCTACCTAAAGATTTAGTAGAAAAAAATAAAAGATAGTACCAACCATCAAACAAAAAACATCCTTTAAAGTTTCCTTGCTCAGAAAAAGAAGCTAACTGTCGAGGCTGGTGGACATCCAGACGCTCAAGTTGCGATCTGTGCAACTAACGCTAAACCACAACCTGGACACTTCATACAACGGACCAGAAATGTTATTTAAAAAAAAATGACGGAACAAACAAAATGGCGGCGAAATCCCATACGTTCGTCAACCAAACTGTAACCAATCTGTATCAATCTGGGTGGCGAGGGGGTGTGGTCGCAATCTAGAGAGCGGCAGGGAGTGTCCATACTGTATGTTCGTACTAACATATATAGGGTGACTTTTAATTAGTTCTTGATAACAAAAGATATGCATGTACTCGTGATAACAAACAACTTTCCCAAAGAAACTATATGTCAAATCAGAAAAAAAAATTCGGTCCTCGATACATTACAAGTTATTAAATCGGCAAAAATGTATGAAGCACCAAAAATTTTTTTATATTTGACATATAGTTTCTTTGGGAAAGTTGTTTGTAATCACGAGTACATTCATATCCTTTGCTATCAAGAACTAATTAAAAGTCACCCCATATACTTTGGCTATACTCACATAATCTTTTTATATCAAGATTTGCGTTTTTTGTGTTGCATGAAGTGTTTTCTTTTTAATGAAATAAACAATTTAAATTTTAAAACAAAAACTTCAAATTAAAATGATTATTTTTAACTTCTCCAAATAATGGAGAACGTACAACGGTTTTCAGTTGCTTAAAAAAATGAGTTATGTTCTGTGCTACTAAATGGTTTAACTTGGCAAGTTCAAATAGTCAAGCCACCGAGCAAGCACAGCTTTATCATCATATCCGCCGAAGGACGTGAACTGATTTCTACGACACACGATTTTGCTCTGCCAGCTTTCAGCAGCTTCGGGCAACCCTCACCTGCAGGCGTAGCATGAGGTCCATTTTGTCTACCCACTTATGTCAAATGTAGACTTCGAAGCGCGACGAAACGGTTGTATCTCGACACTGAGCATGGCCCTCGCGAGATAATACTGGTCTCGCTCTCATCTGTCATTTGTAGAGAGTGTGTAGAGATTTTTATCTCGTGCCGAGCATGAACGCACTGGAATAGGCTTATTTTGACGTTTGATTGAAGACATATATGTCGGCACCCCTTTGAGGTGTCGGCAAACTTCTAGCGACTGTTTATTGATTTTTTGTGTATTATTATTGTTTTATTATCAAAAAAGCGTCGGTGGCTCAACCGGTAACGACTCGGTTCATCTAACCAGAGGTACCGGGTTCAAATCTGGACGGCCAATGTACCAATGAGTTTTTCAAAAACTTACGTACATATAATTACCGATTGCTTTAACGGTGAAGGAAAACATCGTGAGGAAACCTGCACACGCCTGCGAAGAAACTCGAAGGTTGTGTGTGAAGTCGACCAACCCGCACTAGGCCCGAGTGGTCGACTAAGGCCTAATCGCCCTGATTCAGGGTAGGCTCGAGCCCCTCGGTGAGGACGTATATGAGCTGATCTATCTATAATATAATAAAACTGTAACGGGGCCGTGTCTGTACATGAAATATTTTTGGAAAATAATAACTGTGGTGGACATCACTAACGATACAGAGGCCAAAACAACAACTTTTGGAATTTTTGTCTGTCTGTCTGTATGTTCGCGCATCACGCAAAAACTACCAGGCCGATTTTGATGAAATTTTGTATGGTGGTTCCTTATAGCCCGGGTTAACATATAGGATACTTTTTATCCCAGAAAATTCAAGAGTTCCCGTGGGAAAATCAAAAGTATTCATTTATAGAATGGGTCACCACGCATATGTGGCTTGACCTATTACAATCAAATTTTACATGTTGATACCCTTATTGCGAACTAAAACTGGGACATTGTGAATCCCAAAAAAGTTAAGGGTTCCTTCAGGAATGCAAAAAAATGTATCTTTAGAATGGCTCAACGTAACAATATGAAACCTTTACATTGGGATGGGGTGTTTGGTTCATCATTGTATAGTCGGGTATTCTTTATCCCGGAAAACTAAAGAGGTCCCGTGGGAAATTATCCATCAGTACTTACAATAATAAGAATAAAGTACTTTTTTCCACATATTAACTACACATACCACACATTATAATCTTGGCAGCAGAATGTCAATAGATGGCACTGCAGGGATAATAAAACGCGCTTAAGTTGTATTAAAACATTAAAAGATTATTTCATACTTTTGAGTGGATTTCTTTTATGTATTTTTCAGCATAAGCTACTTTACACAACTCTAACTCTGGAACTATGGCACGTAGCGATGTGTTTCATAGACGAACAGATAGGTATTTTTTTACAGATTCCAATCGTGTAAAAAAAATAAAAACACATAAATCGAGTTTAGCATCTTTTATCAGGAGGCACAGATACGGGAACTCTTCTGACGACCA
This sequence comes from Coleophora flavipennella, assembly GCA_947284805.1. Classification (NCBI taxonomy): domain Eukaryota; kingdom Metazoa; phylum Arthropoda; class Insecta; order Lepidoptera; family Coleophoridae; genus Coleophora; species Coleophora flavipennella. The sequence goes on from OX369253.1 coordinate 7,668,240, forward strand.
CTATTTGCGTGTGGCAGTTGCTCTCCGCCTGCAATATCAATATCTGTGAACCTCATAAATGTATTTGCGGGTCCACAGTGTAGGCAATTGGCCATCACTCACTGAGTTGCGGTCGTTGTTTGCGAAGATTTCCACGTCACCAATTCCATAATAACCTCTCTCGGAGGGCACTGGTCTCGGCCAGATGGAATATTCCATCTTTGTTGCAGCCGCCAGGTTTTAGTCGATCTGATGGCAAAAGGCCGGAGGGTTTAAACAGGTGCTATGGCAGAGAGGAACGTGCCTGCTTTGGGACGCCACTTTTTCTGCCTCACTCCTCACCCATACGGTTACTGCTGCTCAATTTGCGGTGAGAAAGAAGCATAATAAGTACTCGGTCTTAGAGGCAATTTACTGCTTTGTGCCGTTGGTCTGTGAGACAACCAGCTGCTGAACCCTCAGAGGCCTTTGCCTTCACAAAGGAGATTGGCCGTCGCCTTCGAGAGAGGAGATGTGACATGAGGTCCTACCTGCTGCTAAGGTTGTCTATTGCCATCCAATGCGGCAATGAGAAGTGCGTTATGGGCTCCTTTGGAGTTGATACGACTCGCGGATTTGACCCATATTAGTATTTTTAGGATTTTTTTACTAGATTGATATAATGATTTGAATTAGTTTTTTGATAGTATAGGTATATGTTTTATTTCATCATATCAATTTATATACGTCCCCACCAAGAGGCTCGACCTGCCCTGAGTTAGGGCGATCAGGCCTTAGACGATCACGAGGGCCCATTGCGGGTTGATTGACTTCACACATAAGCATCGAGTTTCTTCGCAGGCGTGTGCAGGTTTCCTCACGATGTTTTTCTCACCATAAGAGCGTCGGATAAACGTACATACCAGTACGAAATCGATATTCGTATAGATATTGGTAAGTGGCAGGATTCAAACCACGGCCTTCCGGACAGGAGGTAGTGGCCCTAACCGTTCTGCCATCGACGCTCTATATGTTTACTATCCTTACTTAATATTATAAATGTGAAATGTGTTTGTTTGTTTGTTACCTATTTACACTTCATCACCTCTACCAATCTTGATGAAATTTGGCATGCAGATAGCCTGTATCACTGGGAATAAAATAGTCAACTTTTTATCTGTGGAAATTATCATAGCCCGATACAGTTCCTGAGGAAACCAAAACAATACTCTTTGTTCGTTAAGTTATTTAAAATCGTAACGAAAAAGTGGGTGATTTTTAGCACAGAGATGAGGTGGAAAATGATATAATTTACAAATAAGTATATCCTGACATAGTTCCCGAGAGATCTGGGGACAACTGTTTTCTACGCTCGCGCACGTCGGTGGCGTCGCAATGGAGCAACGGATTAAAGTAATTTTTTGTATAGAATTTGTTGAAGGGGTGGGAAGTGACAAAGACTGCTAATCCGAATAGCCCGATGCAGTTCCTGAGGTACCGGGAGAAAACTCATGTCCACGCTTGCGAGCTGATTGCGGCTCGCGCACCACTCACCCTCAAAAATAGTCATAAAAGCTATGTCCACGCGGGCGAAGCCGCGGGCAAAAGCTAGTATAATAATAAATATCAAATAACAAATAATAACAAGGTACTTTTTTCTTTTATTTTCCTTTGCTTATTTATTTTATTAGTCTCAGAAACTTGCACGAAAACCAACGAAACCAGACAGTCCCCTTACCTCGAAAGAGCATATAATCACTACGTTTGCCCACCTCACAAACGATAACAGTTGTTTTTCTGTAAAATTATTACTTAATCAAGCAAATTTTCATATCTCGGTCTCTTTTTGGAAATACAAACCAAGCAATTTGCGAACAACAAAACTAAATCTTATAAAAGAATTGTCGCCTATCAAACTGCTATGTCGCCGCGACTTTTCACTCTACACACTCTCTACCTGTAACGGCATGCTCGCACACGCGACAAAAGCCCGTAGAAAGAGATAATTTTCTCTCGTCGCACGCGACACATGTCTATGACCTCATTCTACGCCTGCAGGTCACTACGTACCGGAAAACGTAGCATGAGCAGGCCTCCCACGCGGTGGACCAAAAACCTGGTGAAGATCGCGGGAAGTCGATCATCAATAGCTTCCGCAGCCCATGCGATGAAAGACATTTTGTGGCAATTTTCTTACACCTTGGGTTACATTATTGAAGATTAATTGGGATTCCTAATTTTTTCTATTAATAAATATAGCCTATGTTATTTAGCATTCTAATGGTGATAGAATTTTTGAAATCAATTTAGTATTTAAAAAAAAAAAAAAAATTATGCGTTTGACTATATCTCACCTGATGATTAGTGACGATGTAGTCGAGGATAGTACACGCAAACTCAAAGAATGCCTATTCACTCTCACCCTGAAGATCCCCAAATGGTAGGAGTCGGGAAATACACACGCAGGCAAGGATTTCCACTCCATCGCTGTCCGCATAAAAATGAGGAAGCGTAACGCTCCGTGCGTCTAGGCTGAATATCAACAAGTTTTGAGTTTATTTGTTACAAATATACAAAAATATAAATTGTTCGTCTTTATGTAATTAAGCGAACATTCTATAGATGTTTTGGGTAGGCATCGTGGGCACCGTAAACAGGAACGTACCTTGCAGAGCAGGGCGACTTCATTGCCGCCCCTAATGGAGCCGGAGGAGGGGACGATGTAGTCGACTTCTAGTTTCAAGTCATTGCGAATAACTTGTGACGCGATCGCCGGCAGTGGCTGGTCGACCTTGCCGGATTTACTCGCGAGGAACACTTGGATGCCCAACCGCACGGCATTTTGGTTGAAGTTCAAGTTTCCGAAGCCTTCTGTGAAAGAATTTTTTTTTGCATATCTTTGTTCGCATCATCTTTATTGTGTTTTTTTTTGAAATTGGTAAGCCCTTGGGATCATCTCATCCGATGGTAAGTAACGATGATGCCAAAGATGGAAGCGGGCTTACCAAGAATCCCCAACTCAAAGATGTATATAATATTCAAAACAGAACACCTCTATTCTGTTGACATTGATGTTTGGCGGCAAGACTTAAATAAGATGGTGGTAGCAGCGAGTAGCCAGGCTTGTTTAGAAAATGCCATTCCATCAACCAAACTGAGTCTAGAAAGCTAGACTCCGTCGGGAAACGAACCCGCGACCTCCTGATGTGAAGCTAATGGACTTAAACATTACACCACGGAGGCACTTAAACTCACCTGGTGTAAACCAGACCGTACATAGTTTCGTGTGTAAAATAATGCACACCGCATTTTGATTTTGTAAGTACGCAAGCGAAGCCGCGGGAAAAAGCTAAAATTATTTAATTTTATTGTCGCCCAGGAGTCATTAATCGCTTAAATGTGCGGTGTTTGGTATATGTGGTGTGTGATGTGTGGTGTGTGGTGTGTAATATGTGGTGTGTGGTGTGTACTGTGTGCTGTGTGCTTTGTGCTGAAAGGTGTGTGGTGTGTGGTGTGGTGTTAGGCGGTACAATACACGGGTACATAAAATTGACCAAAACATAGCGATTGTTACCCTAGATAGGGTATGCACCAACAAATATCATTTGAAAATTGACAATATATCACACAATATATAGATTGTACGCTTCCATTGGACCGAATGCTACTAAGAAAACAAAATGGCGGATTTTTGGCGCCAAATTCCAATGTTAGGCACGCACGGCTCGATAGATTTAGTTTGAGGGGTGTCGTTAGATAAATATTTACTGTGTGAGTGACACTGGGTATATCAAAATAAAAAAAAAACAAAATGGCGGATTTTTGGCGCCAAATTCCAATGTTAGGCACGCACTGCAGCCTGAACGGCTCGATAGATTTTAGTTTGAGGGGTGTCGTTAGATAAATATTTACTGTGTGAGTGACACTGGGTATATCAAAATAAAAAAAAACAAAATGGCGGATTTTTGGCACCAAATTCCAATGTTAGGCACGCACTGCAGCCTGAACGGCTCGATAGGTTTTAGTTTGAGGGGTGTCGTTAGATACATATTTACTGTGTGAGTGACACTGGGTATATCAAAATAAAAAAAAACAAAATGGCGGATTTTTGGCACCAAATTCCAATGTTAGGCACGCACTGCAGCCTGAACGGCTCGATAGATTTTAGTTTGAGGGGTGTCGTTAGATACATATTTACTGTGTGAGTGACACTGGGTATATCAAAATAAAAAAAACACAGAATGGCGGATTTTTGGCGCCAAATTCAAATGAACTCATTCAATAATAAAACAAAAAAAATGAATAAAATAAAAAACGGTAATTTAAAAAACTAAAAAACCCGCCTGCGTTTCTGTGTAATTTGGAAATGAAAAACCCTGAAACAAGAAAGTCGTCCTACCCGATTGCACTTAGTTTAAGAAAAATTATAGCAGTCGGGACCCATTCTAGAAATGAAGGCATAGTGAATTGAGAGCACATACCTGTATTACATTGCAGATTACTCCAATATACTGACTAGACGGCTGACTTTCTAGAATGGGTCCCGGTTAAGTGCAATCGGGTAGGACGACTTTCTTGTTTCAGGGTTTTTCATTTCCAAATTACACAGAAACGCAGGCGGGTTTTTTAGTTTTTTAAATTACCGTTTTTTTTCTCCTCTAAAATTGATTTAAGTATAATAATGGTATTTCAATAGTATATTATGCAACAAGTGATTAAAAGAAGAATTTAAAGCGAGGGCCATAGATAAATCACGAGCAAGTGAATGGTTCTAATGACTGAATCACGACCGTAGGGAGTGATTCATGACGATTCAAGTATTAGAACCCTGAGCGATGGGAGTGATTCATGGCCTTCGATATAAATCCATTTTATTCAAGAGTTGCATACTATACTTTTTACCATGACTCCGAGAAAAAACAGTTTTTATTCTAATGCTAAACTCCCTTTCCAAAATATCGAACAATCAAATCTCGAGTAGTTTTTTGCACAAGGAGTTTGTATGTCAAATATTCTTTGGATTAGGAGTTTGTATTGAGTAATTTTTGCGCAAGGAGGTTTATATAGCTGAGATGCGAGGTCGAATATAATTAGTGTGTTCTAAATTCAAACACCAAAATAGTGATTAAAAGAGCTTTTTATTCACTTTTTTCAGTGAATAATATACGTTTTATAGAGGAGCAATGGTATAAAATAATTTAAACAATTATTAAATAAAACCTAGAAGCTATTTGGTACAAGATTTTATTTGAAAGAGTTTTTATTCTCAAAAAGCCAAGTGCTCAATTCAATATAAAAATACACGGTTCCAATTTCAAAAAAAGGTGAGCACGGTATTGTATATCCTAAGTTTATATTTAAAACTAGCTGTGACCGCAACTTTGTCCGCGTGGAAGTTTTGAATTTTCCTACGGGAACTCTTGAATTTTCCGGAATGAAAAGTATACTTTAAGTTAACCCGACCTGTAAGGAACTACCATACAAAATTTCATCAAAATCGGCCAGGTAGTTTTTCGTGATGCGCGATCATACAGACAGGCAGAAACTCCAAAATTGTTGTTTTGGCCTCTAAATCGTTATATATATAATATCCACCAAAGTTCCAAAAATATTTCATGTACAGGCACGGCCCCGTTACAGTATTATTATATGTTACAGCATAAAATCTATTTAAACTGCAAAAGAGGAAGAACTCTTTGGTTCCCTCTTTGGCAGAGCCGGTCGAATATTTTCAAATGAGTGAGACCTCAGTTTTTTTGTTCTAGTCGTCATCAAAAACCGAAGTTAAAAAAACATACATGAATTTAATTTCTTGGTTTCTTACAGGTATAGACTCAAAATTTTAGTACGTTGTTTTCACAAATGTGTACGTGACAGTGTTCCGGTAGCCCTCAGCCATTTTTCCCGAAGTGAGCGAGTGAATTTTACGTGGTTGGTCTTTCTTATCGCTGAGTTCCATAGTAAGTTGTTTGCATTGTTTTGTTAAAGGGTCCCATCATCCGACCGGCCTAACATCCTTAGGTCCTAAAGCCGGAGTACCACCTCCTACAACCAGTACTCCATGCCATACTTCAAGATCTAAAGTCCCGGGTGGATAGTCCAGCTTCTTGCCGCGCCACCGGTTATCATTGTGCACTGGTGCCACAAGGTCTGCGCGGCAGAATTCCACGTGTCGCCGCCCACCGTCGTGACGGTCGACCACAACTAACTGCCCCATCCATTCTTCACCCACGGACTTATAAGTATTTTTGATCTTTTCTTACCTTTAAACCTGCGTGATCAGCATGTCCAACAAAACCTCCGCTTCGGTCTACAACTAAAATTTATATTTTACGCCGGCTCGTCCTTCCGTCCTATTTGGTGTTTATAGTTTTAAATTAACTTTAAGAATTTGTTATGTCTTGTACGTACAAGCCATAACTAACTGCTGTTGAAATCACAATTATTAAAATCCATTAAGGGTAAACGTCCGTTTTCCCACCCAATCAAAAAAGTCAGTTTGGTGACGACAATTTTTTACCACGCTTGTTTACCTCTTTTTATCATATAATCATAAATTTTTCCTCTACCCTCTAAACCTTTTTTTCTCTTCAGTTCCTAAAAATATTACTCCAGGCCAATCTACTCTAAATTACTTCGTGTTAATGTAGCCAAAGATTTTCTGTGGCTATTTCCCACCTTTCCGATTCACTTTCACTGCAATGTATAGATTAAAGACGATTTTGGGACCTTGATTTCATCTCCAAAGCTCATCATCAGATCAAATTAAAAACAACAAAAGGATCTATTGTCACCAGAAATACGGCTTCATTCCAAATTTCAGCTTAATCGGACTTCTGGATGCCGCTATAAAATTGATCGCAAGATTTGAACTAAACAAACATACACACAAACATTGCTAGTTAAATAAAAACTTTAAAAAAAGCTTTAGCTTTGCCTCTATCACACCCTGGACACTTCATACAACGGGCCAGAAATGAAATTTCAAAAAAGGAATGTCGGAACGAACAAAATCATCTTACCGTCAGGTGAGTAATATACTTAAATTTTTAATAAACAAAAAAAATATAAAAAAAAGAATCCTATACGTTCAACAATCAAACTGTAAACAATCTGTATCAATGTGGGTGACGAGGGGGTGAGGTCGCGAACTAGATAGCGGCGGGAGTGTCCATACTGTATGTTAGTACTAATATATACGTATATATACATTGTTAATAAGTATGCATATATTTTTTGTGAGTGTCTGAAAATGATTGAGGAAATTTTCTTCGTTTTTGAAGGTTCTTTCTTCTCTATTATAATTAAAATATGGAAAATAACAAAACATAGGAGCATGGCCATGGTATTAGGGTGATCGGGCCTTAGTCGACCACGCAGGCCCAGTGCGGGTTGGTCGACTTTACACACCAACTGCGAGTTTCTGCGCAGGCGTGTGCAAGTTTCCTCACGATGATTTCCTTCATCACAAGAGCGTCGGATAAACGTACATATAGAATCTAAATTCGAAATCACATTGGTACGTGGCAGGATTCGAACCATGACCTCTCGGACAGGAGGCGGCGGCTCTAGCCGTTACGCCACCGACAATCGACTGAAATGTCACATACAGGGAGGAAATAGGGGACTACGTTTGTATGTATAAATGGCGCCCGCGTTTCCTCTTAAAGAGACATTATTACTCAGGTAATTACCAATTTACTTTCCAGAGAATTAGTCTGTTTGGGACATACATTTATTTTCCTAGTTAAAGTCATAGTATGTAACACTGAGCGTCGGTGGCATAACTATGAGCCTAGGGCTGCCGCCTCCTGTCCGAGAGGTCGTGGTTCGAATCCTGCCACGTACCAATGTGATGTCGAATTTAGATTTCGTTTATCAGACGTTCTTTTGCGGTGTAGGAAAAACATGGTGAGGAAACCTGCACACGCCTGCGAAGAAACTCGCAGGTTGTGTGTGAAGTCGACCTACCCGCACCGGGCCCGCGTGGTAGACCGCCGATCGCCTTAATTCAGGGTAGGCTCGAGCCCCTCGATGGGGTCGTATATGAGCTGATATGAATGTAACACTCACGTCTGAAAGGATCGATACGATGCTGGTGTCTCTGTCGGAGTGCGCGATTAATATCACATTTCCTGACGCACTGGATGCCGATGTTTTTCAGGGTCACCAAGTTGACGCCATTGCGAAGGTTCACTTCCTTAAGGTAAACACCTCCTCTGGTTACGCGTTCTGCGGGGTTATACGGTTGTACGTGGTCGACCAGTTTATGGGGGTGTTGTCTGTGGGAGAAAACCAGTTTTACGACACATCTCTCAGGTTTCAATTTCGCCGGAATCTCCAAAAGTTTTGCGGTACTAATACACGTAAAAAGTCAAATACAACTATTTTTTGTATAATAAAAGAATCCGTATTCCCATCAAAGATACTGATTGCACAGCAAAATACATCAAAGTAAAATTAATTGAGGGTTCTTAGGTCCTCAGGAGGCTTGAGTTTCCATACAAACGTAGTTCCGCTTTAATACAAAAATTACATGCCGGATTGAATCTAAACTTTGCAAATATATTAAGTAGACACATATCGTTGTTTGTAATAAGTTTTTGATGTACTAATATAAAACGGAAAAAAATAAGAGCAGTTTTAAACGTTCAGTTTAAAACTAATTCAAGCCTTCGTTTAGTTATTTTTCAATTTACTACATAGCCTTCGTTTAGTTATTTTTCAATTTACTACATTGAAAACTAATTATATACATCGATATATGTCTACTCAATTCATTTGCAAAGTTAGGACTCAATCCGGCATGTAGTTTTTGTATTAAAGTGGAACTACGTTTGTATGGAAACTCAAGCCTCCTGCAATCTGTAGGAATGATTGGAAGAGGGATGGAAGTGTGTGACAGGAAACAGTTTTTTTTTTCTCAGTCACGACGGCTAAGGTAACATGGCCATGCTGCTTTACGTTTTTTTTGTCACAAAGGCTAAGAAAACATGGCCATGCCGCCTTATATTTTTTTTCAGTTACGAAGGCTAAGAAAACATGGCCATGCCGCCTTATGCGAGGCCGTAGGCCGAAAGTCCGGTAGGTTTTATACTTACGTCAGATGTTACACATCATATGCGACTACCGTAAGGTTCCCTCGGTTTTTATAAAAAAAACATGCTCTAACCTGAGGTTGTCATCAGCCACGCAGGAGATCATGACTATCCCCTTGGCGCAATGCCTTTCGATGCATATCTCAATGGTGGGAAAAGTCGGATTTTCGGCGGTAGAGTTGACACCCTGAATCAAACACGACCGATTCTCGGACTCGTATCTGAACCTGGTGACAATACGGGGAAAATAATTAAAAAAGAAAAAAAAGGTGGCTAAGTGCGTGTGGGACCACTTGCCAAGTAGGGTTCCTAGTCTTTAAAAGTAGGACTAGCGCAGAGTTCCGTAGCCTTTCAAAAAATTAATGTATATCATCATTTCAGCTCATATACGTCCCCACCGAGGGGCTCGAGCCTACCCTGAATTAGGGCGATCGGGCCTAAATGTATATATTTTTTAAAAAACAAAATTATTTTTGCAGTAGTAAAAGAACATTTTGTATGAAAAACGTTCGAACTTTTTACAAATCCAGCTGCATATCTTAAGTTGGTCGAATAATAAGTACTCGTACTCCTAAACTAAGAAAGCCTACTTCGTCATGTTAGACTTTCTTTTAAATACATTATATATCCTACTGTTTAAAAAAATTGTAAACAGAGTAGGGTATATATTTTATATGCACGGTGTAACAAAAGTTGATATACGTCCCGTTAACTAGGGCTTCTACTCAGCATACTGAAAAACTTTTGTACTATGACATTGCTAAAATCACAAAAAAAAAAAATTCATACAAATCGATCAGCTGATCAAACAATTTAGTGCATTTTTGTATAGATGGCCCAAATTTTTTTTGAGAATTGATTATAGGTTCCTTTGGAAAAGTTGTTCAGTATAATGGGTAGAACCCCCAGTTAACGGGTCCTATACCAATTATGTTGATAATGTTCCTAAAAGTCTAAAGCTAAAAAATCACAAATATAGGACTAAACTATTACTTTCAACTCTAGTTATGACTAATATTTTAAAGGATACATTTTAAAAAATATACAAAAATATTTTTTAAGATAATAGAAAGTGAGTAATGTTATTATTTTTTATACTTTCATTGTAGTTTTTGATTGAAAGGAAAAACAACTGAAAAAGTGAAAAAGTGTGGTTATTTTCTTTACTCTCTACACGTAAAGAAAAAGAAAGAGACAACTGTGTTCCAATCAATACATCGCCTTAAACTAGGTTCATACTTGGCAACTAACATAATATCCTTATAATGCTATAATGTTTTATTAGTGCTAAAATACCAGTACCTTACAATACAATTATTATTCTTTTTAACTCATCTTTGTTACAGTCTATTGCTATTTTGGATTGGTAAGATTGAACAATAAATAGAGTTAAAAAAAAAGCGTCGGGCGTTTTGCTCCATATTTTTCATACATCGAGCGCCCGACGCTTTTTTTTTCACAATAATACTAGTATTTTTTATTCATTATTGTTTTAAAGTTATTTTAAAATTATTTTTAACTTTTTAGTTCGAAGTGCTTTAAAAGCGTGTTTTTTAGTTTTTTTAAACTCTATTTATTTTTAATTTTTTGGTTCAAACTTATGAAATTATTATATTGTCGCTTATTCTCGATAAGTCTACAAAGTTTGAATTAAATCTGTCCGTTTAAAGTGGTTCAAAATAGAGTCCAAAGGAGTCGGTTACATACAAACAAACAAACATACAGGTGAAGCTAATAATAAAAAGCGTGTTAAAAATCCATCTATTTCCTTTAAGCTTCTGCCAAATATCAATTTTACCATACAAAAATTTAGTATTACATAACTTGGGTAATGAGGTGACGACCTTGGCATTGATATTGGTCTCACAGTTAGAGTTATTTGCAGTAGAGTAGGTACATATTCTGATTTTTACATAGGAACAGCTGATTAGCGATTTGTTTACAGGAACTCAAGTCTGTTATGATATGATAAGTGGCCTTATCTTTACTTATGGCTATAAAGTTACTGGATTGGACAATCATCTCAAATGAGTTGGAATTTACTAAATCTAATGGAATCGGTATAGGAATGTTTTTATATAAATTATGTTCCATGTGATGAACTAGTGGAGTTTTGACAACAAATACAATTTTTCCATCTGAATAATAACAAATTATCTCTGACATAGAGATTAAGGGATGTATATTTTCTAAATCTATAGTTATAGGAAACTCTTTATAAGTAGGTATATTACATTACTAACTAACTCTTCATAGAGCTGCCTCGGAGATGCAAGGTATAACTTTTAGTAAATAATACAGCTATAACCGAGTCTTCGACCTTGAATGATAAAGTAAGTACTAATTTACATACTTTATCATTCAAGGTCGAAGACTTGGTATTTAACCTTTGATTTATACTAGTTCTAACTGTAGCAAATATGAATTAAATTAATTTGAAATATCTGCTATGGTTTCGCTACATAATACGTATAATTTAGATTAAGGGCCCAAAATCGGATATATGAAAAGAAATTATTTATGGGGTAAATCGGAAATATATTTTTTGGAGTTTACTCGATTTTCATATAAAAGCCGGGGTATGAAAATTTATGGGGAGTAAAATCAGACGTTGTGCGTTATGCGTTAGTTGTATAGTATAGTTATTAATTTTTTGCGCAACTTATTTGGTTGTATGTATGTATGTTTATTTATTTGGCACGTCCTGTAGCTTAAACGGCTTGATGGATTTTGGAGTGTGAGGTGTCGTTAGATTTGTCTTGTCAGAATTGAAAAAGTGCCCACCATTTTGAACTTTTTAGTTACTGGACCGCTTGCTTCTAAAATCGATATCTGAGGGTCCCTGAAGTTCCTTATCACAAAATCGTAGCCAGATTTGAAAAAAATGGCCGCAATTTTTAACTTTTGGAGTTCCTTCAGAATCGGTTTTCATAATAAATTCTGGGGTATGAAAATTTATGGGGAGTAAAATCAAATGTTATCCGTTATGCGTAATGCGTTGAGTTTACTCCTTATGAATCTATTTTCATATATAAGCCCGTGGTATGAAAATTTATGAGAAGTAAAATTAGACGTTATCCGTTAAGCGTTACCTATGCTTTAGTTATATAGTATAGTTATTAATTTTGTGTGCAACTTATTTGGGTGTATGTAGTATGTTTATTTCTTTGGCACGTCCTGTAGCCTAAACGGCTTAATAGATTTTGGAGTGTGAGGTGTCGTTAGATTTGTCTTGTTAGAATTGAAAAAAGTGGCCGCCATTTTGAACTTTTAAGTTACTGGACCGCTTGCTTCCAAAATCGATATCTGATTTTCCTTAAGGTTCCTTATCACGAAACCGTTGCCAGAATTGAAAAAAGTGGCCGCCATTTTGAACTTTTTATTTACTGGACGGAATGCTTCCTAAAATCGATATCTGGGGTCCCTGAAGTTCCTTATAACGAATCCGTCGTCAGAATTGAAAAAACTGGCCGCCATTTTGTTTTTTTTAGTAACTAGATCGATTGCTTCCAAAATCAATATCTGAGGGTCCCTGAGGTCCGTTATCACGAATCCGTTGTCAGAATTAAAAAAAGTGGGCGCCATTTTGAACTTTTTAGTTACTGGACCGAATGCTTCTAAAATCGAAATCTGATAGTCCCTGGAGTCCCTTATGAAGAATCCGTTTTCAGTATTGATAAATGTGGCCATCATTTTGTTTTTTTTAGGGACTGTACAGATTGCTTCCAAAATCGATATCCGAGGGTCCCTGCGGTTTCTAATCACGAATTCGTTGTCAGAATTGGAAAAAGTAGCCGCCATTTTGAACTTTTTAGTTACTCGACCGAATGCTTCCAAAATCGATACCTGAGGCCCCTTATCACGAATCCGTTGTCAAATTGAAAAAAGTGGCCGCCATTTTGAACTTTTTAGTTACTCAACCGAATGCTTTCAAAATCGATATCTGAGGGTCTTTGAGGTCCCTAATCACGAATCCGTTGTCAGAATTGAAAAAAAAATACCGCCATCCCCCAGCACATTTATAATCGTTAGTATAATGAGTAAACTGCAGTCGTGCGTCGGAGCCGACATACATACTTTTTTTTTTGTTCTTTTTAGTTTAGGTCATTATTTCAAATTAATTCGACCTAAAATGTTACATTTCTTGGCTAGATCTTTTCAAATTTGTAATAGCAAATAAAATATTTACAAAAAACGATCAATGGATAAACATTTATTTTATGTTGAGTATCTCTAATCAATTAGTACATTCATCCTGTATGTTCTAACTAATTTTGATTTTTAAGCGACATAATCTTTTAAAATAAGTAGTTTTCATGTTTTCTTGCATTGTATTATCTGTTTTTTACCCGATTGCGCTAGAAGGAGAGTAAAGTTTTTCGAATGTATGTGGGACTATACTGGCGGGGAATTACCTATGAACTATGAATTTACATTCTATGAATTGAATAGGAAAAAAACCCAATATTTCAATGACTTATATGTCGGAGCGTCATTGAAAACGCGACCAATACCAGCTCGAGATAAGTTTACATAGTTACACTTTGTTTGGATCAAACGTCAGGTATTAGTACCTGGGTGAAACCGGTGGTGGCGTGACGATCGCTTGTACTCGTGAGACGATCGTTTGTGGCAGCAAAGATGACGAATTAACGGAAGGCTGTTTGTGCTGCCACACTGAGTTGAGAATTTATTAAATCTGTGGAGAAGCCATATTAGCTGGACGTCAGTCTCGAGGCAGACACTTTTAAGCCATTGTATAGCTTTTATCGCGGGCTTTGAGGGGACCGAATCAAGAAATTTCGTAACGAAAATAAAACCTGACACCCCAAAAAAAATATATAATTATATTGAGTTCAAAAAAACTTACAGTGCTATCTATCTATCCATCATGAATATCATGATGATGATAATGATGATGATGATGGCGATGTCGATTGATGATGGCGATTGATGATGTCGATTGATGATGGCGATTGATGATGGCGATATTAATGATGGCGATTGCGATTGATGATGGTGATTGATGATGGCGATTTATGATGGCGGATGATGATGGCGGATGATGATGATGATGATGATGATGAAGATGGTGAACTTTCTTAGTGTTAATTTATTAGGTACATAAACATCCCGCGCCCCAAGGACTATATGGTACTGGTAAATACTGCATAAATCTATATATATAAAAGAAAGTCGTGTTAGTTACACCATTTATAACTCAAGAACGGCTGGACCAATTTTTATGATTATTGTGTTTTGCATTTGTCTTCGTCTGGAATAGGATAATAAGTATTAAAATATGATATTCGTCGATAAATAATATTATCAGTCGAAAAATAATTGATTTTAGGGTAGGGTAGGGTAGTGTAGTTTAACGTGGAACGAAGTTCGCCGGGACAGCTAGTAAAAAACAAATAAATAATTATAATTGCATAAGTTGATAAAAAATGCTATGCAATAGCTTTACCGCGGCAGTCCCCGAATGCCACACGTCTTTTTTTGACGGAGCGTTGAGCAGAACACATGCAGTGGTGATCTGTGAGCAAAATGGACGTGTCACGCCATCGCTGTGATCACCGCGTTTGCATCCATTGTTGAAAAATGATTATCAAGAATATTGAAAGAGGACTTCTGAGATATAGCTGCATTGTTATTTCAACGCCCACGACCGAAATAGTTAAGGACGTGAACCACAAGGCCATCCATAACCTAACCACCACCACCCCCCCTATTTCGACATATACTATGACTGGCGTAAGGACCCGGCCAACGCGCGCGACTAATGCTCCCACTAATTGGTGCGAAAATAGAAAGTTTTGCACAGTCGCGACTCAGTCGGTGAAGCGGAAAGATACTCCATATAAAAATGCTGTCTTGTGTGTTATTAGAGGCTAACAGGAAACCAAATATAGAATTGATCAGACCGGTAGAAGTTGCCGACATCCCTTTATCATCTAAAAAAGAGCTGATGATCTTCAAACGGCTTAACAGATCTTCATAAACTATATCTAACAATCACCTAGTTCACGACAGCTTTCAAACAAAAAAACCGCATCAAAATCGGTACATTCGTTGAGGATCTACGATGCCACAGACAGACACACAGATACACACTTCAAACTTATAACACCCCTCTAGGTGGTGCCCGATGTCAGCGTACTCCATCCGCTCCCTGTCTCGTACAGAAGGTAGAAAGAGATGAAGCATAGTTCTTTAAATGTTATAGGTACATATAGACCGCTAAACTTAAATGGCAGTGGACAGAGCACTTGTAGAACAGATGACTGTTGGGGTAACAAAGTTCTCGAGTAGCGACCGCGCACCGGAAGACGTAGCGTAAGAAGGCCTTCCATACGGTGAACCGACGATATGGTATAGGTCGCGGGAAGCCGCTGGATAGGTTGAGTGCCTTACGCCTAGGTTGAGTGCCTTTAGGTTGAGTGCCTTCCGCACTCGGTTGAGTGCCTTATGCACTCGCCTCCCCTGCCTGGTAAAGTTGTAAAGGCCCCCACGGCCAACAACAAGCATGTCGTTCGAAATAAAATAAAACCGCTAGATGCGGGCTGCACAGAACCGGTCGTCATGGAAATCTTTGGGGGAGGCGTTTGTCCAGCAGCGGACGTCTTTCGGCTGAAAAGAATGACGTCGTCACAGTAGGTAACCCTTCTATGTTGAAGTGATAATGCTGTTACAACTGAAAACTCTTTCGCTCTGAACTAAGACTTTCTTACCTGTATTTGTCCTTTGGCTGCTCGAGAATACGCACGTACATCGCGGACACGGGCAAGCGGACCCCGGCCGCCGGAGACGGCGGTGCTATATCCGCCGCCGCCGCTATCGCATGCGCAGACGCCGCTCTTGATATAACCTCTACTGTAAACAAATTAATAAACTTTATTAGTCTCAGTTATTATAACGAGTTCAAGACACATCGAGACACAATCTTCGAAAAAACTTAATAACTTCTAGGTACACGTACAAGCTTTTATTTGAAAAGGGTTTTTAAGGCGCTAAGATCACTCAATCCAAGCAGGTTGATACGTGTTTCAATAATATCGAACGTAAGTCTATTCATTTTAAGTTCAAATCAACGCGGGCTTCAACGCGGCTGTTACGTTGAAACCAAATGCCCAATTCTCGATTTTTACATGTTTTTATTTTTTTACATTACTTTCAAATAAGTTTTAAAAATTTATTCAATTAAAATGAAAGGTCTTCACCAGGTCATCGGTCCACCGAGTGGGAGGCCTGCCTACACTACGCTTTCCGGTGCGTGGTCGCCACTCGAGAACTTTACTGCCCCATCGGCCATCTGTTCTACGAGCAATGTGCCCCGCCCACTGCCACTTAAGTTTAGCAATTCTGAGAGCTATGTCGGTTACTTTGGTTCTCTTACGGATCTCCACGTTTCTGATTCGATCACGCAGAGAAGCCGCTGGATGCGGGCAGCGCAGAACCGGTCGTCGTGGAGATCCTTGGGGGAGGCCTATGTCCAGCAGTGGACTTCCTTCGGCTGATATGATGATGATGATGATGAAAGGTCTTAAAGTCATCGATTTTTATGTATTGGTTTCATTCAATATATTTTTTTTATTTTTAAACTTTTGCATAGCTTTTATCGCGGGCTTAGAGCGCGGCGACCGAATCAAGAAATTCCGTAACTTACAGTGTCATCTATTAGCGATTTGCGGTACAAAAAGGACATTCCCTCTCGTATATCTACCAGATACGCTAAACTGCCAGGTTTATGATATAGCGTCCACACACACCGACAGCAAGGTCATATAGTGAGGGCCGCTATTCCTGCCAACACCATAAGGTGAAGACAAGGACCAGATACGGTAGGTCTTGCCGCCAAGACGCAATAGGGTACTAAAAGGACAGTCAATTTTACTGGTGTAACTTTCTCAGTGTTAAAAGTTGATTAAAAAATGCTATGCAATAGCTTTACAGCGGCAGTGCCCAAATGCCACACGTCTTTTTTTTATTAACAATTAGTAAACTCTTGACAACATCTCACCTGGTAGTAAGTGACGATATTGCCGAAGATGGAAGCGGGCTTACCAAGATTCCCCAACGCAATGGGGAACTGGCTATCTTATCTTCATGCCGGAACACACCAATGATATCAACATTGATATTTGGCGGCAAGACTTGGATAAGATGGTGGTAGCTAGCCAGGCGGGCTTAGAAAATGCCCTACCACCAACCAAACCGAGTTTTACAATTCACCCCGCCGGGAATCGAACCCGCGACCTCCTGTTTAAAGCCAGTGAACTTTTGCCTGTGAACTACGGACGCGCTTAGGTTAGGTAACTATTTGTTGTCGAGAAATTTTGCAATTAATGCCAAAAACAGGGTCTAAAGTATATTTTTTTTTACATCAAGAGTGTTAATATTTTTAAAATTGTATTCAATTAAATCGATTTTTAAGCTATTGCATAGTTTTTTCGCGGGCTTTGAGTACGGTGACCGAATCAAGAAATTCCGTAACGATAAAACCTAACACTACCGCGTCCTAAAAAAACTTACAATGCCATCTATTAGCGATTTGGGGTATTAAAAGGACAGTCAATTTTACTGGCTCGGCTGAGCGTGACGTAAAGTTTACGCGTTCTAAAAAACTTACAATGCCATCTATTAGCGATTTGCGGTATTAAAAGGACAGTCAATTTTACTGGCTCGGCTGAGCGTGACGTAAAGTTTACGCGTTCTAAAAAACTTACAGTGCTATCTATTAGCGATTTGCGGTACTAAAAGGACTTAGTCAATTTTAGTGGTGTAACTTTCTTAGTGTTATAAATTAATAAAAATTGCTATGCAATAGCTTTACCGCGGCAGTCCCCGAGTGCCACACGTCTTTTTATTGATTACTTTAAGTATTATATATTTTTTCCATGGTGAAAGCTTTACACAGTCTTACAATAATATGAATTGAATATTGTCATTTGACCTATCTTAAGGCCTTATGCTCAAAAAGCCAAATGCTCTGTGTGCCAAATATTAATACACAGTTCCAAATAAAAAAAGGCAAGCACATTTTATTTTCTACGATTCTAAAGAAAATATAAGACGATCCTGGGACCTTGATTCTACCTCCTGCGAACTTCTAAGATTCCAAAGTTCATCATCAGATCAACTTTACTTCGAAGTCAACGGGAATACGGCTTCATACCAAATTTCAGCGGATTTCTGGAAGTTGCTCTAAAATCGTTAAAAAACATGTGTATAATATATATAAATGTGTAAATGTTTGTTTGTTTGTTACCTTTCACGCTTCAACACTTAGACCAATCCTGATGAAATTTAGCAAGCAGGTAGCCTGTGTCACTGGAAAAGACATAGGCTACTTTTTATCCCGTGAAAGAAGCAAAGTCCGATGCAGTTCCTGGGGGAACTGAAAAAATCTTTTCTTTTGGTTAATTTCTTTAACATCACAACGGAACAATGGATTGTTGTGATTTTTTGCACAGAAATGATTGAGGGGGTGGTAAATGACATAATTTACTAATTAGCGTCGGTGGCAGAACCGGTAACGACTCGGTCCTCCTAATCAGAGGTGCCGGGTTCAAATCCGGACGGCCAATGTACCAATGAGTTTTTCGAGACTTACGTACATATACTTACCGATTGCTTTAACGATGAAGGAAAACATCGTGAGGAAACCTGCACACACCTGCGAAGAAACTCGAAAGTTGTGTGTGTAGTCGACCGACCCGCACTGGGCCCGCGTGGTGGACTAAGGCCCGATCGCCCTAATTCAGGGTAGGCTCGAGCCCCTCGGAGGGGACGTATATGAGCTGATATGATGGCTAATTAGCATATCATGACATATTTCCCGAGGGATCTAGAGAAAAATCACGTCTACGCTCGCGAGCCGCTTTCGGCTTGCGCACCACTCATCCTTATAGACAGTCATAAAAACCCACGCGGGAGAAGCCGCGGGCAAAAGCAAGTAATATATAACTACAAACATTGCAACTTATATAAAAGGTAGGTAGGTAGGTAGGTTTCGAATAACTCATTGGCCGTCCGGATTTGAACCCGGTACCTCTGGTTAGGAGGACCGAGTCGTTACCGTTTGAGCCACCAACGCTTCTTTTTCGTGGTTAATCCTTACTAATATTATACATGTGAAAATGTGTTTGTTTGTTACCTTTTCATGCTTCAAGACCTCCGCCAAAGGACTTAGTGAAGGTCGTGGGAAGCCGCTATTTGCGGACAGTGCACGACTGGTCCTTGTGAATATCCGTTGGGAAGGTCTTTGTCTAGCAGTGGATGTCTTTCGGATGAAGAATCTTTCACGCTAAATCTATCGAAAGTCAGTGAAGAGAACTACTTGCGGCTCCCGCGTCGCACTGTCACACAAGACATCAACGCGGGCGAAGCGTTTAATACTAAAAACCGGCCAAGTGTGACTCGGGGTCACTCTCAAACAGGGTTCCACATCAAAACTTCAATTACCAACATAAAAAGACCTCTCAGTATATACTTTGCTCTAGGTAAATAAGATTCTACTTATTCTGGACATATGATAGGTATTTATTTTTTTCCTGTAGGAAGGAAGGATTTCAGATTTTTTAAAAGTGTTTCCTGTAGTCTATGTATTTATCCTCATACACTGTGAATTTTTAAAGATTTTAGGCCCAGTAACTTCGGAAATAAGGAGGATTTTTTTTTTTTTTTAAATTTGAGTGCGTTTTTTGATTTTTTGTCGTTTTTTTTGCGTTTTTGGTTAATTTTCACTTATTACACAATTACGAAAAAGGAGGGTTATGTATTTGATAGTCTATATATGGACGTTCATCTCATCATATCAGCTCATATACGTCCCCATCGAGGGGCTCGAGCCTACCCTGAATTATGGCGATCGGTCCTTAGTCGACCACGCGGGCCCAGTGCGGGTTGGTCGACTTCACACACAACCTGCGAGTTTTCTGCGCAGGCGTGTGCAGGTTTCCTCACGATGTTTTCCTTCACCGTTAAAGCAATCGGTAAGTATGTACGTAAGTTTTGAAAAACTCATTGGTACATTGGCCGTCCAGGTTTGAACCCGGTACCTCTGCTTAGAAGAACCGAGTCGTTACCGGTTGAGCCACCGACGCTTGGGGACGTTCATCTGTTCCCTCGTATTTCCTAAATCACTTAACCGATCTTGAATAATATGGTGTCTTTGGATTCGTGCCATTACTTCGCATGTCATAGGATATATAGAATTTATAAAAATCAACATGACGGATTTTATAGGTGAATTAAACACAACCAAAAAAAAAATATTTTTTTTGTATTCATATTATGTCTGGTATTTAAAGAACGGTTTTGACGAGCACATTCCAAATCTATATACAGATACTAGCTAACTTAACGGGATTTATTAAGCGAGATGGTGAACTGTCGAATCGAAGGATTGTAAACTGTAACATATTGTTTACAATTTCACTAGTGTCATTGTTAACTCACTAGTGACATTACAATAACACTAAGCGAAGTGAAAAACACTAAATAAATGAGTTAGCGAAGCGAGAGATGTTACTCGTAGGTTCGGTCAGGTTTGATTAACAGTTAAAGAGCCTCGCGAAGCAGAATGCTTCGCAGCCGAAGAAATCATCGGTTTTATTCGGAGGTTATAATAACGCGGTTTTCACAATATCCCGGTGACATATGTATACAATATACTTTAGTACAGGTGCGTTTCACTAACTTCGAATAGGAGTCGTACTTATCACTGCAAACTCGAATATCTCTTATTAGTTATCCAATCGAATCCAAACCAATCGAAGCGTCGGTGGCTCAACCGGTAACGCCCAACCAGAGATGTCGGGTTCAAATCCGGACGGCCAATGTACCAATAAGTTTTTCGAAACTTACGTACGTATACTCACCGATTGCTTAAACGGTGAAGGAAAACATTGTGAGGCAACTTGCACACACCTGCGCAGAAACTCAAAGGTTGTGTGTGAAGTCCGCACTGAGCTTGCGTGGTCGACTAAGGCCCGATCGCCCTAATTCAGGGTAGGCTCAAGCCCCTTGGTGGGGACGTATATGAGCTGATATGATGAAGTTATCCAATCACGCGTATTTCCAGTAACTGCAGTTACAGAGGCAATCAGATCGAGTTCTTACACACGCGATAAGCGGTAACTTTAAATAATGCATAATATTACTGATATCGACTAAAGAAAATTACAAGTTAAATTTGTTGTGTGACTGGCACTTATGAAAATTGTTCTTTTCCAGTCAAGTACCGGACTACAACAAAGAGACACACGATTATGTATCGTATTTATTCACGAATTGAGTTCAAAGTCGTGCACTCTCTACTGGAACGTATACGTTTCAGCGGGCTTGAGAGGTTAATTAAGGTTAATGATCCTGGAAAATACGATTGATATTTGTTTCGTGTAACTCATGTATCTGCAGTTACAGGACATTGGCTGCAGTCGTAGTTTACAATTAACCCTTGAGTGTTGGGGAGTACTTACGGGCATCACCAAGGTCATCATTTTGGTCTGTCTGCGAGTCCTCTGCAAACAAACGCAACGCTTTTAGTTCACACAATTTAAGGCTCTTCTATCCCTAAAATTATCAACTCGATTTACGATGATTCAAACATAGAACGAAATAGCTTGGAAACAAAGTTCTTGACAGCTCGTACTGCAACGTGGCTGTTACGTCAATCATGCTAAAATTGTGCTTTTTAATTCATTATAAAGGTCACCCAAAGGGCAATGGAACGTGTTATGCTCGGAGTTTTTCTGCGTGATAGAATCAAAAACGAGGAGATCCGTAGGAGAACCAAAGAAACCGACATAGCTCTCAGAATTGCTAAACTTAAGTGGCAGTGGGCGGGGTACATAGCTCGTAGAAGAGATTGCCGTTGGGGCAGTAAAGTTCTCGAGTGGTGACCGCGCAGTGTAGCGTAGGCAGGCCTCCCACTCGGTGAACCGATGACCTGGTGAAGGTAGCGGGAAGCCGCTGGATGCGGGCAGCGCAGAACCGGTCGTCGTGGAATTCCTTGCGAGAGGCCTATGTCCAGCAGTGGACGTCCTTCGGCTGATATGATGATGATGATGATAAATAAAATTTAAAGAATTTCCGAAAAGTACGAAAACAAAATCATTTTATATTGTTTCGTTATGAAGTTCATAAATTATCATTATGTTGCGATTAAAATTGCTGCAGTTCTATGGTTACAAATAGAAAAAAAAGTTGCATTAGGATTTTTTTTTCTTTAGTTTGTGTATTAAAATAAAAGTCGAGGAAATCAAAATCACTCCTAATATCCTGTAAACCAAAGTTAAGAAAAATTATTAACTAAAGTTAAAGAATAAAACATTAAAATAAAATTAGTCTTTCTCAATTCAACGATATGTTTTTACCAAAAAAAAAAACCTTTAATTCAATTTAGGATCTTTAAAAAGACATAAACGAGACCAACATTAAAAAATGTTTTTTGTTTTATTCGGTTCGGAATTCTTATCATAAGCATAAACACATGATAATATGGTTTTGATTATTTTTTAATTAACTTTATATAAAACTAAACACACATACTGATATAATCATATTATCAAGTTTGACGTTGATATTAGGGGTCAAGTATGAAATTGCCGATTTAATGAAATATTTTTATCACAAACGAGTCGGTTGACGTAAAGAATTATAGCGTGTGTGTTATTGACGGTAGTTTCAGTGCTAATCGTATTTAAACTTGAAAATAAGATGAAAATGGGGTCGTCACTTACCATCAGGTGAGATGATGCTAAGGGCTTACCAATTATGGATTAAAAAAAATACAATTAAAAAAAATTGAAAATGTACATTTTGACATTAAGTTGAATTTGGAGGTTAGAATCGTTTAGTATGATATGCTCGGCCATTTTATGAAATGTTCGTGCATTTCATGACCTTGCCAAACGTGGATTGACAAATTACCAAACGTTGACGTTTAAACCATGAGGTCAGTTTTAGTTGACTGACGTTTGGCTAGATCATGAAATGCACTTCCATTTCATAAAATAATTGACCTGATTATGAAATACACCACCATTTCATAAAATGATTGACCTGATCATGAAATGCACCACCATTTCATAAAATGATTGACCTGATCATGAAATGCACCACCATTTCATAAAATGATTGACCAGATCATGAAATACACCACCATTTCATAAAATAATTGACCAGATCATAAAACGGCAAAGCATATCATTCTAAACAAACTTAACCTCAAAATGCATTCCGCAACGTAGAAGGGAGCATCGAAAGTACTATCATGATACCTAACGAACCTTTTATCGCTCGCTTCGCTCGATCAGTGTGTCATTACGACATTTTATTTCACTCTTATCCTTACTAATATTATAAACTCGAAAGTTTGTATGTATGGATGTTTGTTACTATTTTACGCCACAACAGATAAACGGATCTGGATTAAATTTGGTAGCTAGACAGATTAGGACCTGGATTAAAATATAGGCTATTTTTTTTCAACGCTCGCGCGCGTTTGCGGCTTGCGCATTGCGCACCCTCGAAGACAGTCATAGAAACTATGTTCAAGCGAGCGATGCTTCAAAGCTAGTCTTCAATATATGAACAAAACTCTAGTTGGACATGAAGGAATGTAGTCAAAACTTAATAAGTCACTCAAAATTCATTATATTATAAGAATTATACATGTTTTTATTAGAAGCCCGTTGACACTTGTCAAATACTCGTTGCGTAATTAATCCATCGTGGCGTTATCGCTCGAATAACGTGCTTAAAATATACTCATTGACAGTCCCTTTTTTAATTACAACAAAACAATTCATACAGGTAATCTCATATATAATTTGAGAACGTAAATGAAACCTAAATTTACTAACAGACGGTAAGTTAGGTTTGATGATAGTAGTTAAAAGGTTCATCAGGTTTTAACCACCTCCGTGGCGTTATGGTAGTATATTCGCTTCACACTAGGAGGTCGCGGGTTCGATTCCCGGTGGGGTCAACTTGTAAGACTCAGTTTGGTTGGTGGTAGGGCATTTTCTAAGTCCGCCTGACTAGCTACCACCATCTTATCTAAGTCTTGCCGCCAAACATCAGTGTTAATAACGTTGATGTGTTCCGGCTTGTAGTTAAGATAGCCAGTTCTCCATTGCGTTGGGGAATCATGGTAAGCCCGCTTCCATCTTCGGCATCATCATCACTTACCATCAAGTAAGATGATGCCAAGGGCTTACCAATTGTGAATAAAAAAAAAGTGGTTGGATCATATAACTGTAGATGCTCCCGCGTGGGTTGCGGAATGTAATTTGAGGTTAATTATGGTAATGTGACGAAATGCACGAACATTTCATGAAATGGTTGAACAGATCACGAAACGGCCGCTGCATTTCACAAACCTAACCTCAAATTGCAACCTAACCTTAAAATTTGCCTTTAAAATTTTCTTGTTGCATTCCTTACCCATTTTTATCTTATTTCAGGTTCAAATACGATTAGCACTCAAACTACGTCAATAATGCATACGGCCATTTTTCGTTACGTCAACCGACTCGTTTGACGATAAAAATATTTTATCCAATTGGATATTTTATACTTAAACCCCTAATAAAAACGTCAAAAAAACGGTTTGATTATACTTAAAGTAAATTAAAATTAATATAAGCCTAAAAAACCCAAAGTGAATGAAATTAATATAAGCCTAAAAACCCAAAGTAAATGAAATTAATATAAGCCTAAAAACCCAAAGTAAATGAAATTAATATAAGCTGAAAACAATAATGAACGATAAATACTATTGTGAAAAATATTATTGTGAGAAAAGCGTGGGTTGCTCAATATACGAAAAATATAGCATAAAGCGCCCCACCCTTTTTTCACAATAATACTAGTATTTTTCGTTCATTATTTTGTTTTCAGCTTATATTAAGAATTATTTTTCACTTTTTAGTTTAATGTGCTATGTAAAAGCGTGTTTTTAAGTTTTTTTTAACTATATTTATTTTTCAATTTTTAGTTCAGGATAATGAGATAAACTTATGAAGTTATTGTATTGTCACTGATTCTTGATAAATGTACAAAGTTTGAATTTAATCTGTTCGTTTGAAGTGGGCTAAAATCGAGTGCAAAGAAGTCGGTTTCAAACATACATACTTTTCATTTATTTATTTAAGGAACATACATACATACGGTAAAGCTAATATAAGCGTGTGAAAAATAATCAAAATCATTCCATGTGTGAGTATTATTTGTACTAGTGTTGTTTTAAAAATTTGTACCTAAAAGTTTTTAATCTATTCATTGTAAATTTGTTTTTAGTACATCATAGCAAGTGAATCCATCTTTAATTAATTTATTTTGTTTTATCACACAAATATAATTAGGCTTGACATAGTCATCTGCTGTGTTATTATAACAGCTGTTTTATCATGTATATACTGATAAAATTATTTCTGATTGAAAAAATGTTTTGTAAATTAATGTTTATCGCTATTTGCAAAGATAAACAAATAGTTATAAAATGATTTCCTTATTTTATAAACTTTTATTAACACTTGTAAGGGTTCCGTAGTACAATCAGGAACACTTATAGTTTTGTGAAGTCTGTCTGTCCGTGTGCCCGCGACCTAGCTCCTAGAGTATTAGTAGTTAAGAGCTGAAATTTGGCAAGTCAAATCCAGTCGTATGGGGTATGGTCGGTTACAACTTTAAAAAAAAGTTGTGAGTCTTCTTAGAACAATTTATAATTGAGGCTGCCGTTTTCGAAAAAATAGGCTTGAAAGTGCTAAATTTTGTTGGAGTCGAGTGTCCCCACCCCCTTACAACTAAACCGTTGTATTTTGAAATTTGAAAAAAATTATGAAAGTACTCTTTTTAATGAATTTAAATGGAAAAGTATCACAACTAAGTAAGCTTTCTTAGTTTAGGGGAAATAGTCGACCAACTTAAGATGTGCAGGTCGATTTGTAAAAAGTTCATAGATTTTTCATACAATATGTTCTATTACCAACTGCAAATATATATATTTTTTTTAAATAAACATTATTTTTTTTATATTATATTTTTTTTTATTCACCATTGGTAAACCCTTGAAAAGACTACGGAACCCTAATTTGCGCGGTCCGACTCGCACTGGGCTGGTGTTTTTTTTTTAATATGTTTTTAACGAACCTAGAATTTAAAAAAAAACCCACGGTATATGTATAGGAAGTCTAATACTTGAAAGAATTTGCATTCCTAAGACGCGAGGTGACCATGAATGGTCTTGCAAAGTCGGTGCCAACACCGTCAAATGGTCTGGCTATATTACCCACATCAGGAGGCAGGTCAACCATCTGTAGCTGTATCGTGGTTGCCTTTCGCAGATAACAAGGCATACAATGGAACACGATGCTGCGTACTGTCCTCGTGCCGGTCAAAATCCACAATTCATGTTGCAAAATCGCCAGTAAAGCACTGCAGCCTGCATGTAAATTCTTTAAGTGGCGATCCCGCACCAGCAACTCAACCAAAGGTTCAGCCAGACAGCTGCATCGTCTTATGCTGGTTAAGGACGTCTGTACACACTCTTGAGGTGTTTGTGGCCAATCGCGTGTGTCAGATAGTGTGTTCGGAGAATCCTGTAATCTGGCGACATGTGCGACATGTCTGACGAAACACGTGGTTGCACAGCTCCTGAGCTCGCAGACCACCCCTTATGGTAAGGAATTTAGTGGTTGACCGGAGCACCGCATGAATGGCCATTTAACAAAATATGCGGGGTGACTAGTGATATCCCAAAACAAGGTTTGTTGGTGAATATCACCAAGGCTGAACCGAAGCCAGATGCCTCGTTCTTACTGGAGCGCTATATCTCTCTTGATCGTATCCTTGGAGTAACGGCGTAGATTAGGCCATTCTTAAATAACTGCCGCAAACCAGCTGCGAAATGAGACCTGTCGCCGATCATCTCGTAATCAATTTAAATAGAATCAATATAAATTTTGAATATAATATTTAAATATAATCAATTTAAATTAGAATTTAGAATTTAATTTAATCTAAACTGAACTTCTTTTAATCTAACTTATTTCAAATTCATTTTACTCAAGTTGGTTTAAATATCTTCTCAGCAAATAATGTGGATTTGAAAATTTTTGGTATGGAGACTGCCATAGTACCAGGTCCACAATTTTCGAAACAACTTCGCACAATTAAACCTATACATATATTTGAATAGATAACATCAAAAAAATATCATTTAGCATTACGTCCTGAAACATATCTCTATCTCAAATGGATATAATTTGACTCAGAGAAATTAAACGAAAATATTTCGAGTCATCCTATAACTATTAACTCCGTAATGTGACGTTTTAGGTCCTTTGTGCTAAATGATATTTTGGTTTGCATAAATGTCCCATAGCTCGCTCTATTCCCCTTCGGGGGACCTTGAGCCTTTAGTAAGCGAACATGTCTCAGATCCGTATGTCACATAGCTCGAAGAACAGATGGCCGTTGGGGTAGTAAAGTTCTCGAGTGGCAGTGGCATCGGAAGACGCAGCGTAGGTAGGCCTCCTACACGATGGATCGACGATCTTCAAAACGAGACTGAAAAGGCATTATCTGAGCTTGCGTGCTACATCATCAACTGCATTGGCACTTACCAGCCAGTGAGGTGCAGCCAAACGCAACAAATGAACATCCTCGTTTCAATGAAAAGAGATCAATGAGAGCGACAGAAAAGTGTTTTCTTTTGGAAGTTACTCCTTATGAAACGATTTATATATGGCGAGTGAAGTCGAGTGGTAACTTCGTTAACCATACAGCCTAAGCGAAGTCTAAGGCTCCATGGCCATATAGCCTAAAGGGAAACAAAGGCGCCATGGCCATATAGCCAAAAGGAAGGCTAAGGCTCCATTGCCATACTGCCTAAACTGCAAGGCCGTGGGCCTTGCTCCGCGTAGGAAAAAGCCTGGAGCTTTCATTCTGTAAGGTCAGTATCCTCCAGTCACGCGTCCGAGCTGATACGTTAATTTTTACAAGCATTTATTTAACTTGCAATGTATGTATGTTTGTTCGGGTGAAATCTTGCAACTCAATTTTGAAGCAGATATCTTCAACCGATTTAGCTGAAATTTTGTATATACGTTCAGTTTGGATGACAATGCATGGTTAACAATGTGACATTATTCTAAATCTAACATGGCGGCACGCTCAAGATGGTTGACTAGTTATTTTTAATTCACTCCTACAATATGGGTATCAAATGAAAGGGTTTGCTGAGAACAATACGAAGTAATTACAATTATTTTCAAATTAAAGATTGTACCTAAAAGTTTTTGATTTTCGAAAATTATTTTTATTAAGTTCGGGTTCTACCCAGTTATTATTTGTAGTTTTAGTAAGTCTTCTTATCGTGTCGACGTTCCGAAGAGTTTAAGATAAGTATAAAGTTCTATGTTCTGTGACAAATTTATTGGTCTATGCGACTTATGTAGCCAGACACACGGCAGTGTTTCGGTTAAGTTCTAAAAGAAAAGGGCGATTTCCATTTCGGACCACTTTCAACCTACCCGTAACTTAAAATATGTTAGTGTGTTAAGCAAAACCCTCGATTACCTAGAATTCCAATTTTTATAAATATATCTTTTACCATTCCTAAAATATTGACGTTCGAAAATCGCTATTTTTACGACTCACTCACTCACAAAATTATAGACCACTTCCAGGAGACTTAGAAAATTTCAATTTTGACATCAATGTAGGTTACTGGACGTATACAAAGGAAAATTCAAAAAAAGGCCAAGTTTGGGAGGTAATCGTGCACCAAGGGTTCAGTATCACCACAGTCTAAGAATCTACACAGTCGTCCAACGCCTATAATAATAGCGTCATCAACGACATCACGAGTCACTGATCACAGTACCAAGGGTTGTCACAATACTTGACAATTAAATGAAAGAAAATGCTATCACGTGGAAAAATGACTTCATTAGTGTAAAATCGATATTTGAAG
This sequence comes from Coleophora flavipennella, assembly GCA_947284805.1. Lineage (NCBI taxonomy): Eukaryota > Metazoa > Arthropoda > Insecta > Lepidoptera > Coleophoridae > Coleophora > Coleophora flavipennella. The sequence continues at coordinate 7,697,286 of OX369253.1, forward strand.
GTACCTTAGATCTCTGATCAAGAATCCGTTGTCCGATTCACAAAATGGGGCCTCCATTAGATTTTTTTGTTACTGAACCGATTGCATCCAAAATCGATATCTGAAGTCTCCTGTGGTCACTAATAACGAATCCGTTATCAGAATTGAAAAAAGTGGCCGGCATTTTGAACTTATAAGTTCCAGTAACTAAAAAGTTCAAAATGGCAGCCGCTTTTTTCGATTCGGGCAACGGATTCGTGATAAGGGACCTCAGATATCGATTCAAAACAAATTCAAAACAATTTATTTCAAATAGGTGTTTACACACACTTTTAAATAGTCAAAACAAAAAAAAAACAATAATAATAAAATTACAAATAATGTCATGATTCAGATTACAGTCTCAGGTAGTGGTATTTGTTATAGAATCAACATATATATCTTTGTCATTTACATAATCTATTATTTTATAATATCCTCTAGAGCACAAAACTTTTTTGACATGAGTCTTGAATTTATTCTCTGACAAACTAGTTACATTTTCTGGAATTTTATTGTAGAATCTTATACACTGCCCCACAAATGACTTTTTAACCTTACTCAGTCTCGAAAAGGCTATATCTATTTTATTTACATTTCTTAAATTCAAATTATGCCTGTCACTGTTTTAGGAAATAAATGCAAATTCTTACGAACGTACATGATGTTTTCATATATAAATTGACTAGCAACAGTTAAAATATTGATTTCTTTGAACTTATTCTGTAACGAGTCACGTGATCGCATCTGATAGATTGTGCGGATAGCTCTTTTCTGCAGGATGAAAATAGTTTCTATATCAGCCGCATGCCCCCACAGTAATATGCCTTAAAACATTATACTATGGAAGTAACTAAAATACACTAGTCTTGCAGTATCTACATCCGTTAACTGTCTTATTTTCTTAACGGCATAAGCAGCTGAACTAAGCCTTCCCGCTAAAGTTTCAATGTGTGGTCCCCATTTAAGTGAAACATCCAAAGTTATACCAAGGAACACCGTGGTATTTACAAATTCTAATTTATTAGTGTCTAATATTACACTATTATTGACCTTTTTTACATTTGGCAAACAAAATTTTATACATTTTGTTTTCTTAGCATTTAATAATAAGTTGTTCCCAGTGAACCAGTTCAGTATCTTTGAAAGAGTGTTGTTTACTTCGTCAATTTCGTTTTCTTTCCTATTCACTTTAAAAATAAGAGAAGTATCATCCACAAACAACACAATATTTGACAGATGTTGTACCATAAAAGGAAGGATCATTTACGTAAACAAGGAAAAGAAAAGGCCCTAATATGGAACCCTGGGGCACACCCATTTTCACTTTAGTTCCAGATGAGTTCGTGCCATTCACTTGTACTTTTTGTATTCTGTTGTCTAAATACGAATTTAAAAGACTGAGAGCCCCTTCCTCTACACCATAATGCTTTAATTTCATAAGAATTGTTTGGTGTTCAACACAATCAAAAGCCTTAGATAAATCACAAAACACTCCAATTGCATTCTGCGATTCCTCGAAGGTATCATATATGTTTCGAATGAGTGCTACTGCATCAGTTGTTAATCGTCCTTTAGTGAAACCGAATTGTTGGTTATGCAGTTGTTTGTTTTCTGTAAAATATTGTACCATTTGGTTAAGCATAATCTTTTCAAACACTTTACTAAGAACTGGCAGCACCGAAACTGGTCTGTAGTTGCCTGGCTGTTTTTGAACCAGATTTATATAAAGGTATCACTTTACTAAGCTTCATGAGATCTGGAAAGACGCCAATATCAATGCTAATATTAAAAAGACAAGCTAAATATGGCGCTAAAGTATCAATTACATTACTGATCAAGCTTACCGATAATCCTCAGAGGTCTTCGGTTCTTTTCACTTTAAGAGATTTAAAAGTTTTTACAATAGATTGTGGTTCAATTACTCTGAAGGAGAATTTTTGATCACAATTACTAACATTATCCTTTCGCAGCCTTTGAGCATACATAGGTGATGAGTTTAGGGCTTCAGTAGTCTTAAGTGGAATATTTGTGAAAAAAGTTTCGAATTCTTTGGCTACATCGGCATTCGAACTAATTTTACCTTGATCTGTTTGCAAAACATATTCTTTGTCGCGAGGTTTGACTTTACCTGTTTGTTTGCTAATGATATTCCAAACAGTTTTTATTTTATTATCTGACAATTTTATTTTTCTAGCCAGATAATTAGATTTTGCTACGTGGCAAACCTGCTTAAAAATTTTTGAATATTGTTTCACATAATTTGTAAAGTTCTCATCAAAAGTATAAGTTTTTTTGTCATAAAGGTCAAACAAAGTTTGGCGAATTTTGTATATACCTATAGTAGCCCATTCACTGAATTTAAATTTGATGTTACTGATTGTGGTTTGGACTTAAATATACTTTTAAATTCCCTATCCAGTACTGTAAAAAAATCATTGTAAAAACTGTTGGCTTGCACTTCATTATCAAAATCTGTTATGGGCAGTTTTTCATCTAGCACTGTTTTAAACTTTTCTATTCGACTAGCAGTGACCGGTCTCGTTTGAATTTTTATGTGTTCTGCAGAAATACTTACGGGAAAGCTAGCCATTACTCCGCTATGATCTGACCTCAAACAATTAAAAACCTTTTTATTTAAATAACAGCAATTACAAAATATGTTATCTATACATGTGGCAGAGGTCTTTGTTATTCTTGTGGGTTCCAGAAATACATAATTTAAATCAAATGACTTGAAGAGACAAGTAATTCGAGTCGTCAAGGACTTTTTTTCCAACAAATCAACATTGAAATCGCCGCATACTATCACGGATTTACGGCTTTTACTAACGATATTTAATACATCCTCCATTGCCGATTCGAAGCTAACAAAGTTATCGTCATATGGGGGCCTATACACGCAAATAATGATGTGGTTCTCCAGCTCCACACAAGATAATTCCACAGCTTTTTCAATCGAAAGGTCTACAACGTCCTTCCGTTCTTTAAACTTTAGAGAATTTTTGGTAAATATAACTGAACCTTCACATTGTAAGGACTTTCGATTGAATGCACTGGCTGTACAATAATTTTCAAAACTAAAAAGCATTTCATGGTCTTTGAGCCAGTGTTCTGTTACACAAAAAATATCTACACAATACTTTTCCAGAAAAAAAGTTCTATTTCTAATTCTTTGCCGAGGAAGCCTTGAATATTTTGGTAATTTTGGAAGCAATCGGTCCAGTAGCTAAAAAGTTCAAAATCGCAGCCGTTTTTTTAATTCTGTCAAAGGATTCGTGATAAGGGACCTCAGGGACCCCCAGATATCGATTTTGGAAGCAATCGGTCCAGTAACTAAAAAGTTCAAAATGGCGGCCGCTTTTTTCAATTCTGACAACGGATTATAAAATATATTATGTCATATTCGTAAAAAAACACCCCATTATTACCTATAAAATGATCCACATCAGGATCTTCAAGGCGAGAGTGAATAGGCATTATTTGAGTTTACGTGTACCATCCTAGAGTACATCATCACTTACCATCAGGTGAGATGTCGCCTAACGCACACAAATTTTCAATTTAAATAAAAGTATCGATATTGCTACACTATAATACAGGGTCTTCGGCAGATGGTTGAAAATACGAAAATGGGGGGTAGGTGGGGTCGCCTCCCACCTATTTTGAGAATTAAAAAAAATCTAGGACTTGTAATTTTTTTTACAGGATTTTTTTTCCTTTTTTTAGAAATTTTGCCATTTTTATACCTTTGAACACATGTAACTTTTTGTTTTTTAAAGCTAGCTCCAAAATCTTTTTTTTAATAGACTTTTATAAGATTGTCGGCTCTAAAAAAAATTATGTTTGTTTCAAGTTATTGCTAAAAACAAAAATGTGGGCCCCCGAACTTAAAAAAAAGTTGAACAAAAATTTAAAAGTCAACTTTGCGATGCATTTAAAAAAAAAATAATGGGGCTGGAAGGCTTCTGTTTTTTTTAAAACATCTCTAAAGCTTAGGCTTTTGAATGGTATGTAATTTGTTTCGGTATCTTTTTTGTAACCGGAGTTGTTAATTTTTTTTACTCAATTGGACCATGTTGACGAAATTCCACTAGTTACATGTTTTGTGAAATGTATCAAATGCAAAGTTGAAAATAATGTAAATACTTACTGTTGGGACGGTTACAAAGAGCAGGTACGTTTTTTTACATTCTTGCACACACATAATGGCTATCTTTTGTCATTTATTGGCATATTGGAGTTAGCACTTCCATATGCCAATAAAATGTCCGCATATTCCGCATTGGTAAATTGAGCCATTTTAAACCACAACAAAGTCTTAACAAAACGTCTGATAATAACAAAAAGTGACAAACAACAAAAAAACTTAACAAAATCACAAACGTTAATAACGTTAACTTTTTTTTTTTGTTTTCGTTAATTTCACTTTGCTGTGTTTGTGATTTTGTTAAGTTTTTTTGTTGTTTGTCACTTTTTGTTATTATCAGACGTTTTGTTAAGACTTTGTTGTGGTTTAAAATGGCTCAATTTACCAATGCGGAATATGCGGACATTTTATTGGCATATGGAAGTGCTAACTCCAATATGCCAATAAATGACAAAAGATAGCCATTATGTGTGTGCAAGAATGTAAAAAAACGTACCTGCTCTTTGTAACCATCCCAACAGTAAGTATTTACATTATTTTCAACTTTGCATTTGATACATTTCACAAAACATGTAACTAGTGGAATTTCGTCAACATGGTCCAATTGAGTAAAAAAAATTAACAACTCCGGTTACAAAAAAGATACCGAAACAAATTATATACCATTCAAAAGCCTAAGCTTTAGAGATGTTTTAAAAAAAACAGAAGCCTTCCAGCCCCATTATTTTTTTTTTAAATGCATCGCAAAGTTGACTTTTAAATTTTTGTTCAACTTTTTTTTTAAGTTCGGGGGCCCACATTTTTGTTTTTAGCAATAACTTGAAACAAACATAATTTTTTTTAGAGCCGACAATCTTATAAAAGTCTATTAAAAAAAAGATTTTGGAGCTAGCTTTAAAAAACAAAAAGTTACATGTGTTCAAAGGTATAAAAATGGTAAAATTTCTAAAAAAAGGAAAAAAATCCTGTAAAAAAAATTACAAGTCCTAGATTTTTTTTAATTCTCAAAATAGGTGGGAGGCGACCCCACCTATCCCCCATTTTCGTATTTTCAACCATCTGCCGAAGACCCTGTATATTTAATATATTATTTAAATTATTAAGACTTTGTTACAATTATTTTTTTAATAATTTTAAATTAATAATCAAAATAATTGTAGCAAAATGAATAATTTTAAATTTATTAAAAAAATAACTGTAACAAAATGATTATAATATTTATTTAAATTGTAATAAATAATTTTTAATAAAAAATATATATATAAACCAAACTAAATCAAAAGATGAAAATGAGCCGTGCGTGAATGATTGATAATAAAAATTCGACATGACGACCTTTATTGAATGGGCCCACCGCACTATACAAACGGTGACAATGGTCTAGTGGGCCCTACCCGCCCCGCAACCCCCGCACGATTGTCCGTCTTGACGTCTTACGTTGGACGACTGTATGGATTCTTAGACTGTGGTATCACCATGCTCATCAAGTTATGGAGGGTGTAACAAAATTTATGTGATTCTTCTCATCATAATGAACGACTTTTCTTCTAGGACTTTGCTGAAATATACAAAAACCCTTTTGATACAAATGGATCAGCTGATCGACCAGTTTTGTGAATTCTTGTAAGGAGGGTTTAATTTGTATTTATAATTGACAATGGATTCCTTGGGGAAAAATGATCAATATTATGATTCGAACCCCCAGTACACTACTAGATCCTGCAGTACTTTTTTCACACCCTATTTAGACCAATTTCAGGAAACTTATAAACCTGAAATTTGGCATCAAGATAAGTTATTAGGCATATTTCGGAAAAAAAAATCAAAAAAATTAAGTGCGCGTAGGACTTGCAAAATTTGGTTTTCTTATTACTACAATTCATCAAAATTATAGACCACTTCCGGGTTCTTTCAATTCCTTTTGCGTCAATCTCTTATTTGCGTTGGTAAAGCTTAATGAAACTCTATATGGAAGTAAGAGATTATCATATCAGCTCATATATGTTCCCACCGAGAGGCTCAAGCCTACCCCGAACAAAGGCGATCAGGCCTTAGTCAACCACGCGGGCCCAGTGCAGGTTGGTCGACTTCACTCACAACCTTCGAGATTCTTCGCAGGCGTGTGCAGGTTTCCTCACGATGTTTTCCTTCACCGTTAAAGCAATCGGTAAGTATATGTACGTAAGTTTTAGAAAAACTAATTGGTACTGTGGCGGCAACTGCAGTAACGTGCCACTGAACCTTAACACAAGCGAAGAGAGAACAAAAGAAATACAACATCTAGAACGCGCTCTTAGAATTTCTTAAGCGCTGAGTATATATTCATCATTGCCTCACATTTCACTGCAAAATTGAAACAAACCATTGATTGCAAGTGAAAATTGGCTTTTCATTGTCGTTCTTACTACCCTCTTAATTTATAAAAAAGCATTTTTGAATGTATTTTTAAAGTATATTTACACTGGAGTCACTTATGTTCGGTTCATTTAGACCCCAACTTGTATGGCAAGTAACTTTTTGTCACCTTGCATGCCTAGGGTTAACAACGTTGATATGTTCCGGCTTAAAGATAAGATAGCCAGTTCTCCATTACGTAGGGAAATCTCGGTAAGCCCGCTTCCATATTCGGCATCATCGTCACTTACCATCAGGTGAGATGATGTCAAGGGCTTACCAATTGTGAACAATTATAAAAAAAAACAAGTTTTTAATATTTGGAAACCTTCAAGCCTAGTTTGCGTAAACCACCTCGATCTGCATCATCCCATCAGTCTTAAGAGTATTAACCATTTGTTTCGATCCGGAGCCGTTAAAAAAAAAATCTAATGGAGGCCCCATTTTGTGATTCCGACAACGGATTCTTGATCAGAGATCTAAGGTACCTTCAAATATCGATTTTACACCATTGAAGTCATTTTTCTACGTGATAGCATTTTCTTTCATTTAATTGTCAAGTATTGTGACAACCCTTGGTACTGTGATAAGTGACTCGTGATGTCGTTGATGACGCTATTATTATAGGCGTTGGACGTCTATGTGGATTCTTAGACTGTGGTGATACTGAACCCTTGGTGCACGATTACCTCCCAAACTTGGCCGTTTTTTGAATTTTCCTTTGTATATGCCCAGTAAACTACATTGATGTCAAAATTGAAATTTTCTAAGTCTCCTGGAAGTGGTCTATAATTTTGTGAGTGAGTGAGTCGTAAAAATAGCGATTTTCGAACGTCAATATTTTAGGAATGGTAGAAGATATATTTATAAAAATTGGAATTCTAGGTAATCGAGGGGGTTTTGCTAAACACTCAAAATCGCAAGTGTGTACGTCAAACAGATTTTAAGTTACGGGTAGGTTGAAAGTGGTCCGAAATGGAAATCGCCCCTTTCTTTAAGAACTTGGCGGAAACACTGCCGTGTGTCTGGCTATATAAGTCGCATAGACCAATAAATTTGTCACAGAACATAGAACATAGTACTAACCTTTAACTCTTCGGAACGTCGACACTATAAGAAGACTTACTAAAACTACAAATAATAACTGGTGCAACATAATTTAATTAAAATAGGTTAAAATAATATAATAGAGCGGTATTGCTTTTGCCACATTATACGTAGAATTTTTACTCGCTGCCTAAACATGAATTTCGGAAAGAAAAATTTTTTTGTGGTAATATGGAATATTTTATTTTATAAGATTAGAAAAAATTGGGTAAAGACGTGAACAAGTTGATGACGGTAGAAATAGAGTCAATATAAAAAAACAACACATTACATAATTTTAAAATACAAAAAATAGGTTAGGTAACGATCGATCGTCCCCCCAGGTGTAAAAAATGATCGAATAAATTCCTAATAAACCTAAATGGAGTTAATTTATTAGGTGTCTAAATTACCCCCCAAAGTTGTAGAAAAACTTTGGGTGTACAATACTCTTAATCATTTTAAACTAAACGCAAAATTGTCATAATAAACGGAAACAGGAGAACACACAGGCCAGCAGCTGCGCTTGGAGGAAGACAGCAGAACCTTGCCAGGCAGTAGCAGTGTTTGGTCACCAGTGATAAGAAAATGGCGCGGCAGGTCGTAATGCTTGATCACCAGTAGTAGTGTTTGGTCACCAGCGACAACCAACTTCAATGGGCCTTAAAATTAGGTAGAAACAAAAGTTCCACTTCCCTTTTGGTAAGCGGCAGGCAGTTGCAGAGTGGCGAAACAAACGCCGGTGGTAGACTAGCAGTAATTCAGGGTAATACTGATTTGTTCGGGCCGGGTGGAAGACCCTACGAACATAAATAAAAATTTAGTTCGCAACGGCAACAAATAAAAATGGATAGCTGTCTCTAAGCATAAATCACTTACCCCTGTAAATTATAGGAGGTCTTGAAAACAACAAGAAAAATCACAGAACTTTTAAAATATTTTCATCGAAACACCTATTTCGACGGTCATCAGTCATCAATTGTTTCACTCTTGTAAAAAGCTCGCAATCATTTTCAAATTCTATTTTCATAGACGAACAAGATCAAAAGAGAATTTAATTATGAAACGCAAGAAAGAAGATCGGCTTGAATCGATACTTTGCGTTTCACTGGCTAGAACCCGAACTTAATAAAAATAATTTTCGAAAAACCTAAAAACTTTTAGGTACAATCTTTTACACTATTGAAGTCATTTTTCCACGTGATAGCATTTTCTTTCATTTAATTGTCAAGTATTGTGACAACCCTTGGTACTGTGATCAGTGACTCGTGATGTCGTTGATGACGCTATTATTATAGGCGTTGGACGACTGTGTGGATTCTTAGACTGTGGTGATACTGAACCCTTGGTGCACGATTACCTCCCAAACTTGGCCGTTTTTTGAATTTTCCTTTGTATACGTCCAGTAACCTACATTGATGTCAAAATTGAAATTTTCTAAGTCTCCTGGAAGTGGTCTATAATTTTGTGAGTGAGTGAGTCGTAAAAATAGCGATTTTCGAACGTCAATATTTTAGGAATGGTAAAAGATATATTAATAAAAATTGGAATTCTAGGTAATCGAGGGTTTTGCTTAACACACTAACAGATTTTAAGTTACGGGTAGGTTGAAAGTGGTCCGAAATGGAAATCGCCCTTTTCTTTTAGAACTTAACCGAAACACTGCCGTGTGTCTGGCTACATAAGTCGCATAGACCAATAAATTTGTCACAGAACATAGAACTTTATACTTATCTTAAACTCTTCGGAACGTCGACACGATAAGAAGACTTACTAAAACTACAAATAATAACTGGGTAGAACCCGAACTTAATAAAAATAATTTTCGAAAATCAAAAACTTTTAGGTACAATCTTTAATTTGAAAATAATTGTTATTACTTCGTATTGTTCTCCATTTGAGATAGAGATAAGTTTCGGGACATATTGCTAAATGATATTTTTTTGATGTTATCTATTCAAATATATGTATAGGTTTAATTGTGCGAAGTTGTTTCGAAAATTGTGGACCTGGTACTATGGCAGTCTCCATACCAAAAATTTTCAAACCCCTGTACCACATTATTTGCTGAGAAGATATTTAAACCAACTTGAGTAAAATGAATTTGAAATAAGTTAGATTAAAAGGAGTTCAGTTTAGATTAAATTAAATTCTAAATTCTAATTTAAATTTTATTTTATCATTGCATGAAGTGGGACTGCAACTTATTTTTTGTTGTTCTTTTCTTTTACTTTTTTTTCTGAAAGGCAAACCTGAAAAACTTTTATTGTAAAATTAACATCTGTATTTTAATTTACTCAATTTTTTTGCAAATAAAACTTTCTCTATCTCTATATAGATATAGATACAGATATAGAGATAGGAATAGGGATAGGGATAGAGATAGATATAGAGAAAGAGAAAGTTTTATTTGCCAAAAAATATAAGTAAATTAAAATACAGATGTTTGTGTTACAATAAAAGTTTTTCAGGTTTGCCTTTCAGAAAAAAAAGTAAAAGAAAAGAACAACAAAAAATGAGTTGCAGTCACACTTCATGCAATTATAAAATACAATTTAAATTAATTAATTTATATCTATATCTATATATCTATCCCTATCCCTAACCCTATCCCTATCTCTATCCCTATCACTATCACTATCCCTATCACTATCACTATCCCTATCACTATTCCTATCCCTATCTTTATCTCTATCTCTATATCCATCTCTATCTTTATCTTTACTTGTGCAAGTAAGTAAGTACAACAGATGGTGCGTGTAGTACATTTCTTCGCTTACCTCTATCGTTGCCCATAGCGATAGCGGACAGTCGCTAACGCCTCGTAGCTGCTTCCTGCTTCAACGGAGCGACCGGCAATTCCTTCTCAATAAGATGGCTACTTTAATACACACAAAATCACTTTGGACACGTCTATTTACTTTGTGTCCTAAATCATTTCTGCTCACTAAAATTATTTAAAATTAGGTAACACAGGTTATCAATTGTTTATTTTATCACATTTTTAGTTATTGAATTAAATTTTAAACTGGCTGTTGCCCGCGTTTTCACACGCGCAGATACCGTTTTTTGCTGTTCTTGTGGGTTTCCCCAAAACCCTTCTTCGCGGATGCCTACGTCATAATTGCTATCTCTATGTGTAATTTCAGGCCGATCAATCCAGTGGTTAAAGCTGTGCGTTGATAGATCAGTCAGTTACGGTTTACCTTTACAGGTATGTGGATGTGGAAGCGGTATTGTAGAATCCGCCGTTTTCCACAACAGCTCGCTAAATAACGCTGGATTGTAAAATTTGTGTAAAAACTATTTATAAAAGTATAAATGAGCGAGCGAAGCGAGCGATATTAGATTCGGTCAGGTTTAATCAGTAATTAATTATACAGTCAAAGACCCTGAGTAGCAGAATACTTAGCAGAAGAAGAAACCATCAGTTTTATTTGGAGTTTTTGACTCAGTACTAAGTTTACAAAGCGGTTTGAAATCCGCCGTTTTGTAAAGCAGCGCTCTGTTTTGCAAACCGGCGTATTCTTTATAACGGCTGCGATATAAACACAGAAGACTTCACTTCCAATACACTTCCAGTTATAATGGACCTTTCAAAATATATTCACGTTTTAATGTATCAAAGGTTTTGGTTGCTGGTAGTACAGGAACGTTACATATAAGGGACAGTACAACTATTAAATATGAAGACAAAAAAACCAGCCATTTGCGACTCGAGGTCACAAAAAAAGGCTTCCGCACCAAAACTTTAACTACCAACACAGAACAAGACCTCTCAGTACTTACTTTGCGCTAGGTAAAACTTAAAACTCAAACTAAAATTCATTTATACCATTGCTCCTTTAAAAAGCTTATTTTATTCACAAAAAATTATCACTATTTTGTTGTTTTAATTTAGAATACACCAATATATTCGACCTCCATGCTATACACGTAAAACCTAACTAAAAATACTCGATTAAACTCCCTTATCCAAAGAATATTTGTCATACAAACTCCTTGTGCAAATAACTTCTTAAGATTTGATTGTTCGACATTTTCGCAAAGGAGTTTAGCATTAGAATAAAAACTATTTAGTGTTCCCTGCTTTTATTTCATTAGTAAATTAGTGGTATTTTGAATACTTATAATACTAATAACACAGTCTAAGAATCTATACTAATATGTTGTAAAAAACAAAGAAAATTACTCTTAATTTTAGTAATTGTTCCAATTTCAACGAGCATTTTTATTAATTTAAACTTCCTTTTTACTTCATCATCGTCATCATATCAGCTGTAAAACGTCCACTTCTAGACAAAGGCCTCCCCCAAGTATTTCCGCGAGGACCGGTCCTGCGGTGCCCGAATTCAGCGGCTTCCCGCGATCTTCACCAGATCGTGGGTCCACCGCATGGGAGTATGCCTGTATGTCCTGCCTATGCTACGTTTTCCAGTGCGCGGTCGCCACTCGACAAACTTGACTGCCCCAACGGCCATCTGTTCTACGAGCTATAAAGCCTGGCCCATTGCCACTTCAGTTTCCTTTTTACTTAATTAAATGTCTATTTTCGCTTAAATATTTCTTTGTCTCGGAGTCATAGTATAGTATGCAACTATTGAATAAAACGGATTTATATCGAGGGCCATGAATCACTCGCGTTACTCAGGATTCTAATATTTAAATCACGAGCGTAATAAATCACTCCCTACGGTCGTGATTCAGTTGTGATTCAGTCGTTTTATTATTATTGGACCGATTGCTTCCAAAATCGATATCTGAGGGTCCCTGAGGTCCCTTATCACGAACCCGCCGCCTGAATTGAAAAAAGTGACCGCCATTTTGAACTTTTTAGTTACTGGACCAATTGCTTCCAAAATCGATATCTGAGGGTCCCTGAAGTCCCTTATCACGATTCCGTTGCCCAAATTGAAAATAGTGGCCGCCACTTTGAACTTTTTAGTTACTGGACTAATTAATTCCAAAATCGATATCTGAGGTCCCTTATTACGAATCCGTTGTCGGAAGTGAAAAAAGTGGCCGCTATTTGGAACTTTTTAATTATTGGACCGATTGCTTCAAAAATCGATATCTGAGGGTCCCTGAGGTCCCTTATCACGAATCGGCTGCCCAAATTGAAAAAAGTGGCAGCCATTTTAAACTTTTTAGTTACTGGACCGATTGCTTCCAAAATCGATATCTGAGGGTCCCTGAGGTCCCTTATTACGAATCCGCTGCCCGAATTGAAAAAAGTGGCTGCCATTTTAAACTTTTTAGTTATGGGACCGATTGCTTCCAAATTCGATATCTGAGGGTCCCTGAGGTCCTTTATCACGAATCCGTTGTCGGAAGTGAAAAAAGTGGCCGCCATTTTGAACTTTTTAGTTATTGGACCGATTGCTTAAATAATTGATATCTGAGGGTCCCTGAGGACCCTTATCACGAATCCACTGCCCGAATTGAAAAAAGTGGCTGCCATTTGTGATCGATATCTGGGGGTCCCTGAGGTCTCTTGTCATGAATCCGTTGTCGGAAGTGAAAATAGTGGCCGACGTTTTGAACTTTTTAGTTACTGGACTGATTGCTTCCAAAATAGATATCTGGGGGTCCCTTAGGTCCCTTATCACGAATCCGTTGTCGTCATTTTGAACTTTTCAGCTACTGGACTAATTTCTTCCAAAATCTTCCCTTATCACGAATCCGTGAAAAAAATTACCGCCATTTAAATATTTTAGTTATTAGACCGATTGCTTCCAAAATTGATATCTGAGGGGTCCCTGAGGTCCCTTATCAAGAATCCGCTGCCCGAATTGATAAAAGTGGCCGCCATTTAGAACTTTTTAGTTACTGAACCGATTGCTTCCAAAATCCCAAAGTCCAAAGTCCCTTATCACGAATGCGTTCAAAAATGCTATGCAATAGCTTTACCGCTGCAGTCCCTGAGGGCCACACCCTTTTTTTTAATTCACAATTGGTAAACCCTTGACAACATCCCACCTGGTGGTAAGTGACAATGTTGCCGAAGATGGAAGTGGGTTTACCAAGATTCCCCAACGCAATGGGGAACTGGCTATCTTCATGCTGGAACACAACAATGATATCAATATTGATATTTGGCGGCAAGACTTAGATAAGAAGGTGGTAGCTAGCCAGACGGGCTTAGAAAACGCCCTACCACCAACCAAACCGAATCTTACAAATGACCCCGCCGGGAATCGAACCCGCGACCTCCTGTGTAAAGCCAATGAACTTTTGTCTCTGGCCTACGGAGTCGGTGAAATTATACCATTGCTACTCTAAAAATATTATTTTATTTACTGCAAACAGTGAATAAAAAGCTCTTTTAATCACTTTTTTGATATTTGAATTTAAAACACACCAATATATTCGACCTCCATATCAATGCTTATACAACCTCCTTGCGCAAAAAATACTCGATACAAACTTCTTGTCTAAAGAATATTTGACATACAAACTCCTTGTGCAAATAACTTCTCGTGATTTGATTGTTCGACATTTTCGACAAGGAATTTAGGATTAGAATAAAACCTCTTTTGTGTTATTTGCTATCTTTCATTAGTAAATTGGCGCTATTTTGAATACTATAAGTTGTACGAACACAAAAAATTACTCTTGATTTTAGTAATTGTTACAATTTTAATGAGCATTAATTTTCTTCATTAAATGTCTATTTTCGCTTAAATGTTTCTTTTTCTTGGAGTCATTGTATAAAGTACAGTATGCAACTCTTGAATAAAAGAGATTTATATCGAGGGCCATTAATCACTCCCTACGGCCGTGATTCGGTCATTAGAATCCTTCACTTGCTCTTGATTCATCTATGGCCTTCGCTTTAAAATTTAAATATTTAATTATTTTTTTATTATCTTTAAGATCTTTTAACATACCTATGGTTATGCAATAACAGTATATTATGCAACTAACCATATATACATACATATTGCATAACCATAGGTATGTTAAAAGATCTTAAAGATAATAAAAAGCTTTCACCATGGCTTACCTAAACAGGTGAAAATATCATTTTCTTAAATCATCACATTAGCTCATATGCGTCCTCACCTATATGGTATAGCTTTACACAGTCTTTCAATAATTTGAATCGAATATTGTCATTTGACCCATCTTAACGCCTTAATTTGAAAATAATTTTAATTATTTCGTATTTTTCTCAGCATACCCTTTCACTTGATACCCATGTCATGTAGGTGAATATTAAAATGACTGACCCGCCACCTTTGGAAGTCCGCCATATTGGATTTAGTATAACATCATTTAGCTAACCATGCACTTTTCTCCAAATTTTACGTGTTTACAAAATTTTAGCCCAATCGAAAGCCGGAAAGTAGTTTTAATTTAGCATACAATATTTTTCCCTAACTAACTTATCAGACAAACTGTCTCTCTCATATGGTGAATTTACACTCAGCTCTTTTGGGCAGATAAGTGAGCAGGAAAGTGGGCAGCGTGAGAATGTAAATAGGTCACTCTCGCTGCCACTGTTAATGCCGCTGCTGCTGCTATTGCCACGATTTTCGGCTTTCGGGCGGAAGTCAAAAGAATCGGCTGAGTGTGAGCAGTGAGCACTCACTCGTGTAGACGCTGCCGTAGAAGTATTTGTGGCAATATTTCCGGCAGCGGCAGGAGCAGTGGCAGTGGCTGATTTTAAATCCCGGGTAATAATCTGACACAATATCCAGTGCTATCCAAGTGTTAAACGGCGGTTGACTGGTGTTGCACTTAGCATCGATCATGGTCACGTGTAGGGCATTTCGATTTTAGACCGTGTTGCGTACGCCTATAGGTTTAAATCTAAACAGACAAACTAACTTTCTAACACGGCAAGCTAATATAAAGCTTGTAAAAAATCACTTATACTTTTGGGCTCTTATCATTTTAATTACGATGTTTACAAAATGGTTCATACGTCGCTTAATGCGTCAAAGTGGACAATTGGGGAAGTACGTATGTAAATTTTATTTTTTATTTTATTTTATTTTTAAGGAAAACTAGGTTACATTATATGATGAAACATTTAGAAGATAAGGAACATTGAGAAGTTTTCGCCTTTAGGTTAGAGATAAGCTAGCTTGACGTACGCCATACAGTTCAAACAGTAACAGTACAACAGTAATATAAAGAATAATAGTACAACAAACATGAACCTTATAAAAAAAAGTTAAATCAGTTCTTAGCAACAATAAAATAGAAAGAAAAAGTTAATAATATCCTAAGGTTAATTACGTTGTTTGAGATTGAGAACCAAAGAATTCGCTATTGTATACGCGTTTTAGGGTATTCGGACTAATGCAAATATATCAAAATTGAAATTGAAGACTAAGTCATTCATAATGCCTGGTGCACGCAGTAAATAGGAGTTGCGCCTATAGTTAGTTTGACATTGGGGAATGTAGAAGACCCTAGGATGTCTTTGATGAAAAGCAGGTACGTAAAAATTAAGGGAATTTCCAACGATTCATATCTTAAAATGGATTCACAGAAAACTAAATAATACTTCCATCTTCGGCATCATCGTCTTAAATCGTAATCGTTTCCTTAAGATGGCAGACCAGTTATTTTTTTATGCACCACTATGATATGGGTATCAAATGAAAGGGTTTACGAAATAATTAAGTCTTTTCAAATAAATGCTTGTATCTAAAAAAAATTAGGTCTTTTTAAATTAACTTATTTGTATTTGGAACCATTTATTTATATTTATTTGGGCATTGAGCTTTTGTCCACAAACATTTTTTTTTAATAAAAGCTTGTACCTAAATTATTTAATTTAATTATTCCTAAGTTTATTTTTGTATGCATCTTTCTAGAGCTATGCTTCATATTTGGTTGAATCGGAAATGACGACATCCGTAAGAGAACCAAGGTAACTTAAATAGAATCGCTAAACTTAAATGGTAGTGGGTGGGGGGCACATAGTTCGTGGAACAGAACAATAGCCAAAAGGGCGATAAAATATCCGAGTGGCATTGGAACAGGAAGTGTAGGTATGCGTAGGCAGACTTCCTACTTGGCAATATACATTTTCGACCAACATTTAACTCCGTGGCGTAATGGTTAGTTCAATCGATTAACACCTGGCGTTCGCGGGTTTGATTCCCGGCGGGGTAAATTTTGTAAGGCTCGGTTTGGTTGGTGGTAGGGCATTTTCATAGCACGCCTGGCTAGCTGCCACCATCTTATCTAAGTCTTCCCGCCAAACATCAGTGCCGACAGTATTGATGTGTTCCGGCTTGAAGTTAAGATAGCCAGATCCCCATTGCGTTGGGGAATCTTGGTAAACCGCTTTTATCTTCGGGATCTTCGTCACTTACTATCAGGTGTGATGATACCAAGGGCTCAGCAATTGTAAATAAAAGAAACATGGGACAACTTAGCGAGGAGCACGGTAACTTTTTCTAACTTATCTCAATGCCAAATAACTACCTTGAAGTAGTCTATATATTTTGATCGGTAGTGGTGATACAGAACCCTTAGTGCGAAAAGACGACTTACACTTGGCCATTTTTAGTTTTTTTTCTTTGTATACGTTTAATAACTTACGTCGATGCCAAATTTCAAGTTTCTAAGTCACCTGTAAGTTGTTTAAAATTTTGATGAGTGAGTCCTGAAAATAGTGTTTTTCGGACGTCAATATCTTAGAAACAGTAAAAAAAATATTTATGAAAACTGGGATTCTAGCTAATCGAGGCGGCTTAATAGATATACAAAACGAAACAGACTTTAAGTTACCGTTTGGTCGAAAGTGACCCGAAATGTCAGTGTCTCCTTTTCCTGTACGAACTTAATATTTATGTATGTATGTAAGTATGAAACGAGGAGATCCGAATGAGAATCAAAGTAACCGACATAGCTCTCAGACTTGCTAAACTTAAGTGGCAGTGGGCGGGGCACATAGCTCGTAGAACAGAAGGTTCTTGGGGCAGTATAGTTCTCGAGTGGCGACCGCGCACTGGAAAACGTAGCGTAGGCAGGCCTCCCACTCGGTGGACCGATGACCTGGTGAAGGTCGCGGAAAGCCGCTGGATGCTGGCAGTGCAGAACCGGTCGTCGTGGAAATCCTTGTGGGAGGCCTATGTCCAGCAGTGGACGTCCTTCGGCTAATAAGATGATGTAAGTATGTACGTATATTTATGTATTTGTTGTTTACGTTCTTTGTTTAAAATTAACATTCATTTAATGTTACGTATGTCATGCTGTATACACGTCTTTTCTGCCATCTCAGTCAAAACTTTCTTCTTTCCCGGGTTTGCTGAAATAAATTTCTTTAAAAAAAAGCTGTACCCTTTATGTGACCTTACTTTGTAAAATGTGTAATTTATGTATCCAATGTAAAATAAACTATAAAAAATTAAAAAAGACGTGTGGCACTGCCGCGGTAAAGCTATTCCATAGCATTTTTTATCAACTTTTAACACTAAGAAAGTTACACCAGTAAAATTGACTACTGTCCTTTTAGTACCGCAAATTGCTAATAGATGGCACTGTAAGTTTTTTTAGAATGCGGTAGTGTTAGGTTTTTTCGCTACGGAATTTCTTGATTCGGTCGCCGCGCTCAAAGCCGCGATGCTTAATAAATAAACTTGGCTCACACAATGCCTCTTGTCTGGGCTCCGATTGAGTATTAATGGGACCCATCTGTCCCGGTAAGTTGTTCTTTCCGTTGAGTATTAATGGAACCCATCGGCCCCGGTAACAACACACGACCTTATGCTCTAAAGTACACAAATATAGTTAAAACTGTGTTGAAACTGCCTTGGGTTGATTTATGTACCTACGTCGTTATTAAATTCCGCTCTTAGTGCCATATGCAGTTTAATATAAAATCATAGATAAACTTTTCATAATTTGACAATTTCTTGTCATTTTCCGCCATTTTGGAAAATGGCGGGTCCGCCTGAAGGAAGGGAACGTCAATATTCAAGGTCGGCCTGGACGGTTAATGCGCCAAAAATTCTCTTAGAAAGGGGTGCGATATGAATATATAATTTTAGTGAATTTCTGCCAAATGTGGCAATCGCCGTGCAGGATCAGAAATGGAAGAAGGGCGATACACTTAGCAATAGTCCTCTAAGTAAAGAACTACACTTGGAAGTTAGACTTATGTAAACACACTTTTATTAGCTTTACCTGTATGTTTCTTTGTAACTTACTGCCTGTAGTACTGATGCCTGGTTACCGAAGGTAGCCCCCCGCCTCGTATGGCAGTCTCTAAATAACAAGGCAACAGGGATCACGTACCTATCTTCTGATTACTAATCATGTCAAGTGTTTTCAATTTAGTGATAACTTTAAAGGGTCTTTCCTTTCAACTAAGTATAGATAAACCGTTTATATCCCGTAGAGACACATCTAAATTTGGTGACCACAGTTGCCCTCATAAATACTTTAAAGCTTGTGTTTTAATAACTATACTGTGCATACGGAGTTACGAACTATATAATAGCGAATACGTGCAACTAAGTATAGGTAAACCGTTTATTTATACCCCGTAGAGAATCACATTTAAATTTGGTAACCCCTGTTGCCCTCATAAATACTTTAAAGTGTGTGTTTCAATAACTCTACTGTGCGTACGGACTTACGAACTATATCATAGCGAATACGTGCAACTAAGTATAGATAAACTGTTAAGTTGACCCCTGTTGTCCTCATAAATACTTTAAAGCGTGTATTTTAATAACTCTACTGTGCAAACGGAGTTACGAACTATATCATAGCGAAATCGTGCAACTAAGTATAGATAAACTTTTTAGTAGAGTAGAGACTCAAATATAAATTTGGTGACCCCTGTTGCCCTCATAAATACTTTAAAGTGTGTGTTTCAATAACTCTACTGTGCGTACGGACTTACGAACTATATCATAGCGAAATCGTGCAACTAAGTATAGATAAACTTTTTAGTAGAGTAGAGACTCAAATATAAATTTGGTGACCCCTGTTGTCCTCATAAATACTTTAAAGCGTGTATTTTAATAACTCTACTGTGCAAACGGAGTTACAAACCATATCATAGCGAAAACGTGCAACTAAGTAAAGATAAACCGTTTATACCCCGTACAAGCGTCGGTGGCTCAACCGGTAACGACTCGGTCGTCCTAACCAGAGGTGCCGGGTTCAAATCCGGAAGGCCTATGTACCAATGAGTTTTTCGTAACTTACGTACATATATCGTGAGGAAACCTGCACAACACACCTACGAAGAAACTCGAAGGTTGTGTGTGAAGTCGACCAACCCGCACTGGGCCCGCGTGGTCGACTAAGGCCCGATCGCCCTAATTCAGGGTAGGTTCGAGCCCCTCGGTGGGGACGTATATGAGCTGACATGATGATGACCCCGTAGATACTCACATCTAAATTTGGTGACCCCTGTTGCTCTCATAAATACTTGAAAGCGTGTGTTTTAATGACTTTACTGTGCGTATGGACTTACGAACTACATCATAGCGAATATGTGCATTCCGCGTCTTGGAAAATCAACGCGTGATCGATGAACAGCAAAACCAACTATTTCGCCAACAGCAGCACTTCAACACTGACCTAACCGCTGTCAGTGTGACTTCGAGAATACCACTCTTTTTGAAAGACATGCTACGTATGTGGTTTGCCCAGTTCGAGGCGATCATTGGACTACAGAATCAGAGCGAAGCGGTTAAGTACGACCTGGAGTTATCTAAGCCGGATAAGTAAGAGTTGAGTCAAATAACCGACTTGATCGATGAACCATCCACAGAGCAGCGTTATACAACTCTCAAGACCCGGTTGATCAATGTTTTTCAGGAAAGCGCCAAGGCTCAGTTCCACAAGCTCGTGAAAGAAAAGTATATGGGAACGCAACGTCTATAGTAGTTTTTATAGCAAAAATGCGGGAGCTCGTCGAAAATTCAGGCACAGGAGGCGACACATTAAAAAAAATTATGGGTTGCACGCTTACCAGGGTGGGTACTCGCGATTCTAGCCAGCTCCAGCGAAGACACAAAGCTGGATGACCTTGCTAGGTTCTTGCACTCATGTGGTTTGCCCAGTTCGAGGCGATCATCTGACCAAAGCGTCAGAGCAGCGGTAAAACCTGATGTTATCTAAGCTGGGTAAGGAAGAGTTGAGTCAAATTACCGACTTGATTGTTGAATCACTTACAGAGCAGCGTTATGTTGGTCAATGTTTTTCAATAACACCCCGATTCTCAGTTCCACAAGATCGTGAAAGAAATGGATCTTGGAAAGCATAGTCCATCGCAGTTCTTATAGCAAAAATGTGGGAGCTCGCCAAAAATTCAGGCACAGCAGGCGACACATTCAAAAATTTTATAGGTTGCACGCTAACCAGGGCGAGTACGCGCCATTCTAGGCAGCTCCAGTGTAGACACTAAGCTGGATGACCTATCAGGATTAGAAGATGATATTATGGACAACTAGCTTTTGCCCGCGGTTTCGCCCACGTAGACTTGGACTTTCATACAAATTACCATCCTCTGTATTAACCACAAAAGGGGGTTAATTTCTAAAGAAACATTATTAGTACACCTCCACACCATCTATAGAGCGTACATTTTAAATTTCAAGTCTCTTACTTCAAAAACATAGGACTTTCATACAAACTTCCAACCCCCGTTTTACTCCCTTAGGGGTCGATTTTCAAAAAATCCGTTCTTAACGGATGTCTACACCTTATAAGAAACCTACTTGCCAAATTTCAAGATTGTAGGTCCTATAGCTTTTGAGATTTCGTGATAGAGAAAATAGGTCAGCAGGTTTACACTTTTACATTTGACTACATTATGTTCAGATTAATATAAATTAAATAAAACACATAGATTTTAATGATACCTTGTCACCTCTTTTTTTAAACACTTTCTCCATCAAATAAACACCAGGATACTTTACTTTTGAAGTTCTTGTTCATACGAGTAGAAACCCCCAAGAATAGGTTGTTTGTTTTCGTCTTGCAACTGATAGTTAATAGGACTAGTAGTATTAACTACTAGATACGTTGTATCTAGAGTACTTCTGCATATCAATCAAATCTATTTGCCAGGTATCATCTAAACCTTTTTGAATAAAGCGTCTTCGAGGAAACCGTTTGCGAGCACTTTTGTGAAGCTCTTTAACAACCATCAGGTGAGGTGCAGCAAAACGTACTCAAATTTGTAATAATAATAAAAAAAAAACTTGTCATTTACTCAGAATCAATGTATATAAATTAAAAATTAATATAAATCTTAAGTCTTTGGTGTTGCGGTGGTGGAAATTTTTTTGTTAGCAGCGGTTGATGTGGTGGTTGGTTTTTTTTCATCAACTTTAAGTTATTCAATGATTTATTTTATATTGCGACTATTTTCTTTTATTTTCAATAAGCATAGAATTAACTGCTCATCAAGTTGTGCTTTGATGATCACGTCATTTTTTAAAATACTTTGGATAACGTTTCTCAGAAGGCGCTCCTCAAAATCTACAACATTTTTTCTAATTACAAGATCATAGTAGTTTGATCTCACACCACCAGTATCAGTCAGATAACGTCCAAATTTATCGATGGTCATCGTGATAATAAACCTATTTAGCCAATGAGGTTGTTTAAAATATAAGTGGGGGGTGACCTTATCACACCAGCTTCAACGAGTTCTTCAAGTATTGATACAATCTCATTTTCGTGTCCGGTATTTCCAGCTAAACGTGAGGCGATGAGTAAGCTTAATCTATTAACAAGCTCTTTAGCAGTATCCCAATAAACTAAATCTGTGTTTGGATGATATTCCTTCATCAACAGTGCTTGGTAAATGGTACTGTTTTCATTCTTTGAGAGGTGACCACCTGTTTTTTCAGATTTTTGTTGTATGTAATTCTTATATTTAGTGCTTTTATCACCTTGGATTTGCCCAGTGCTAATAAAACCGCGTCTATTAGCATAAGTTGTTGTAATTATCTTGTTATAAGCAGATACATCTGATTGTGAGATCAATTGAGGATTCGGACTTTTTTGAAAATGAGTTCAAGCAAACCAGGTGTATAGGAGTAACTTATGTTTTTTTATAAATAAATCGCTTCCATCATAGTAAACGGGGCTATCTCCAATGAATATACCTTCTGGTTCAATGTGTACGCCAAATGTTTTTTTTTAATATTGTTAATAATCATGTTATCAACATATTTTTGAATTTTTTGTCCTTGGGACTCAATTTCATTTGGATTTGCTATATATTCGGGTGATGAAGATGAGGAGTTTGAAGTATTATCATCTATCATAGGAGATTATCGTTGATGCTTAACTGATGCAGCCTTTGGAGTTGAAAATAGTGTTGAATCGTCTTCCTCATCATTTTCTTCTTCCTCCTCGTCATCTGCATTACTACCGTTATCATTGTTATCTGAAATAGGTTTTTTGTTCAACCAAAGTTTATTTTTATCAACATGAAATAAGTGTTTTCTTTTGTGTTGTCTGTTATGCTTTGATTCTTTTGATTTCAATGTTTCAGCAACAAGAGCATTCAAGGGTCGAGTTATAGGTTGAAAGGTTTTTTCGAATGTTGAAGTGAACTCTGACCTATCATTTTGTAATGATTTAATCTTTTTTTTAACAGAATCCACCGAATTGATAAGCTTTCGTTTTGGCTCTTTATTACCAAATATCTGTTGTGCTGTTGCAGAGCTCATGATTGGATGTGTACATTGCTTCTTTGCAGTGAGCATATTTATAGGTACTAAAAACTAATGAACTTGTCAAAACCCTTTCGATATCTACCTTTATTCATCTCATTTTCCTTATCAACTGTTAAAAAAACTTACTTTTCTTCCCAAATGGGTCGACAAATTTGTTGGAATGTTTCCCAGGACATATCTGTATTTACATGGTCATCTTACACATGTCTTAGGTTTAAGTCATCCTGTTTGAAGACGATAATTAAGTTTGCGTTATTCCGCACCAGCTGTTTTGGTATTTTACTGTAAGTTTGACATAAATAAAAGCAGTCTAAACATCTGTGTCTACCCATAGAGAAATATAAACGTATGGACTCTTGATCCTCCATTGCCACATCATCAAATATAACAACACTGTCGACGTCAGCTTCTTTTGGTGGTATCATATCGCTTTTGTCTGTGTATGTGTAGAAGTTCAATCCAGGGACTCTGTTAAATACTTCTCTGAGAAATATGTATTTGGCTTGATGTACGCTTTTTGAATACAAATAGACATTTTTAAATTTTAATCCTTGTGGTTCAAGCAGTAGGGTGAGTATTAAGTTTGTTTTACCACAACCTGAAGGACCACATATAAGGCATATTACATTATTTGGTAATAATGTGCTGTATTTGAAACTAGTGGAACCTTCGATTTTTACATCCCAGTCTTTAACTGATAAAGACGTGTTTTGTTTTTTAATCTTCATTTTGATGTGAGCAATCGAATGAAGTGGATGCTTTATTTATAAGCTGAATAAAATGGGATCAACATACAGCAACAAGTTAATGATGAATCCACCAACTTGCGAAGAACTTAGTGGTGTACCAAAATCATTCCTCATAAAGTATTGTTCTGGATTGTTGTATTTATGGGAGGAACGCTTACCTGATCATCTTCATAACGATTTTGATATACAGAAATACTTTGTATGCGTAAAACATCCAGTTAATTCTGATCCTAATGCGATTTCAATTGATTTGCCCTATTATATTAGAACCAATTATCCATATTGTAAAAAAGAAAAGGCACTGAAAGACGGTAAAAAAATGACTAAATTTGAGAAAATAGATAATAGTTGTGATCAAGACTCTTCCAATGAATCATCATCAGGTGATGAAAAGCAGCCACACATTGAATGTGATTGTGGTATGGTATGGAGTATACAGTAAGGTACTGGTAGAAGTCTGGGTGCAATAAAACGTAGTATAAAATACTTTGTTTCTATTTATTTTGAGAACATTTTACGTGATACTTAACATGATAACACATTTGAATTCAGTCAGTAGGAAGCGGTATCGAACTAAAAGTGGAAGTGGTTTTGTGAATAAACTTATTAATAAATTAACGTTTGAACTACACTTGCCTGGTTACAACTATTGTGGTCCTGGTACTAAACTGGAAAAACGTCCACATCGCGGTCATAAAGGTATTAACCTGTTGGATGAAGCGTGCAAGTTGAATGACATTGCTTATTATGGGAGCCAATCATTGGAATCGAGGCATAAGGCTGATTTAGAATTAACTACCACAGCAGAGAAACATTGGCGTGAAGCACCCAATTTTTCCGAACGATTGGCAGGTCTAGCTGTTAATAAAGTAATGAAATACAAAGTGAAACTTGGTATGGGTATAACCCTCTCCAAGGTGATGAAAGGTGCTCGCGATGCTGTCCGAATACAACAACAACTATTGAGGAAGCAAAAGAGACCTCTCAACACAAAAACGCTGCTGAGAGCAGCTGTAAAGGCAGCCAAATGCTGTGGCAATGGGAAAAAGATCAACACACCCGGAGTAGTCCCAGTACCCAAAAGGGGTGGATTTTTACCTCTTCTACCCCTACTTGGTGCTTTGGGTGCGGCGGGTTCCTTGGCTGGTGGTGTAACTGCAGCCGAAAAAAATATTATGTATTTAATTCATAGAAGTCCATCATCATCTTCACCGTCAACAGTTGGTAAAGGCATGTATCTGACACCGTACAAGAATGGTATCTATCACCTTATTAGAGAAAAAAACTGGATAACTGCCTCCCATCATCATTACCCAACCGACCTCTTACTGATCACGATATAAAAAGATGTGTGAAGCAATGGGGTATACCATCTTTTCGTGGTGTATTTATGAGAGATGATTTACCTTTCCATGAAGGAAAAAAACCCCACAAATGTAAACCGGAGTTATAAACTTGGACAGATCTGGACTTTATCTATCACCTTATTAGAGAAAAAAACTGGATAACTGCCTCCCATCATCATTACCCAACCAACCTCTTACTGATCACGATATAAAAAGATGTGTGAAGCAATGGGGTATACCATCTTTTCGTGGTGTATTTATGAGAGATGATTTACCTTTCCATGAAGGAAAAAAACCCCACAAATGTAAAACCGGAGTTATAAACTTGGACAGATCTGTAGGAGAGGGTACGCATTGGGTGGCATACGTAAAGAAAGACAATTATTGTGAATACTTTGACAGTTACGGAGACTTGAGACCACCTAAAGAATTTCTACAGTACATGAGACAGGGCGCTGCAGTTAATATCTATTCCAATTATAATAATGTTCAAAAAGGAAATAGTTACAATTGCGAAAATTTATGCCAAGTTTCCTGTTGAATTCTTGTAACACTTTGTTTTAGAAATAAATAAATATGTCAATTCCGTGTAATTTGTTTCATTTCTCGTCTGGAGCTGACATCATCATGTCTTTCACAATCACGCTGAACAACAATGATTCAGTGTTAAACTCTTTTTACTTACCACCTTTAGAACTTAGAGATAATAATAATTTTGAATGTGCTTTAGTTTACCTAAAAACATTCAATTCTATACCTAATTTTGATAACAGTAACAACCTTTTTCACTATGGTAATGATAAAGTCATAAAATTACCAGTGGGTCCCTATGAACTTGATGACATATTTCGGTTATTGAATCATAGTCTCTTGCTAGAATCCAAAGATGATCAAGTAAATTAATTGATATGGAAGCAAATGCAAATACTTTAAAGTGTACAATTCACTCACCTTCATACGATATTCACTTTGAAAAAAAGAACAGTATTGGAAGTCTACTCGATTTTTCAAAAAAGGTACTTAAAAAAATGTGTTGCATATTTCAGATAAACCAATTAATATACTAATCACAAACACTATAAGAGTTGAGTGTAACATAACTGAGGGTTCATTTGTCAACGATAAACCATCACATGTAATTCATGAGTTTTCACCTACAGTGCCACCTGGATATCAAATAATAGAGCGTCCCTCAAACCCAATTTATTTACCCTTGAAAGTTAATACTATACAATATATTCAAGTGCGCATAGTGAATGAACACGATAACTTGGTCAACTTTCAGAAAGAAAATATATCCCTGAGTTACACATTCGAAAAGCATTATGATTATTTATAAAAATGCAACTGAAGTGAATGTGACTCACAGTTCAAAACACGCTGTACTGGAGACAGCACCTCAACTTAAGCTTAGAAGAAGTGCTACCAATACAAATAAACATAAATTAAACAAAAAAAATATATAATATCTTCAATCACTCGGGTTGCAAGTATGTGGTCCTCAATTTTAAATATCAATGAAAAGGTCACCTTTGATGATAGCATTGAAAGCATTGAATATCACCCTATAACGAATACAATGAATCTTTTAAAAACAATGATGAGATCTGTATAAGAGTCAAGATTTAATAGTGTTACCATGTGAGAGTCAGTTAATTATAGAGGGATCCATCGAAAAGGACTGCACTTTTGTCAACAACGCTCCAGCATTTCTTTTTCAAGACATTCGCTATGAACTGAACGGTGTTGAGATTGATAGAACAAAGAACTGTGGAGTAACAACCACTATGAAAGGCATACTCTCCTACAGCAAGTCACAGACTAACGTATCGGAGAACAAAGGATGGAATTTAGGCACCATCAAGGAGCATGACTTTAGCTTCACTATTCCTCTCTCACATTTGCTGGGTTTTGCCGAAGACTACAGAAAATTAATTATGAATGCAAAACATGAACTGGTACTGAACCGATCCAGTTCAAATGTGAACTGTGCTGTTACTAAGGATGCTGCTAAGCACATCAAACTGGATGTGACCCGCATAGTCTGGCGGATGCCTGTTGTTAAAGTGTCAGATCGAGAGAAACTGCGTCTGTTGAATTTAGTTGAGAACGATATACCTATTCCCATTGCATTCCGTACATGGGATTTGTATGAATACCCAGTATTACCAACAGCTCAGAAATATGTATGGAGTGTAAAAACAACAACACAGTTAGAAAAACCGCGATATGTCATTATTGGTTTCCAAAGCAACCAAAAAATTAAAGATATGAGCGTATTTGATCATTGTATTTTTTACAATGCTAGATTATACCTCCACTCGCAGTATTACCCATACGATTCATTTGCAGCTGATTTCGAGAAAGGAATGTATTCTGTACTTTACGAGGCATTCGTTAAATTTCAAAAATCATACTACAACCTTGAGAGTTCAAGCGTACAAAGCAATCTGTGTAATTTTAAAACTAAGACACCTCTGATAGTCATCGATTGTTCTAGACAGAATGACTCTCTTTATTTAGGAACTGGTGGTGGTTTAGCTGTTGACATCAAACTGGAACTGGAGTTTAAAAAGAATTTACCAGCTAACACAACCGCTTACTGTTTAGTAATAAACGATTCACTGTTCGAGTACAGCGCATTAACAAAAGCAGTTCATAAGTTGACAAGCTAATCAGTTGACTGTTGAACGCTGTTAAGGGAAGATGGATCAAACACCACCGTCATACACTCCATCAATTCCAATGAAATATTGTGAACTGGCTGCAAGTACATACCACCTATCACCAAATGTAACAATCACTTATATATCAACCTATCAATCATCACATGGAGAATTAGAAGCCTTCGTAGATTTGGGTGGAGAGCTGTGACTGAGTCATCAACAATGGGAAAACTTTTGAAAAGAAAAGAAAAAAATCTTCGACTTTTTCCAACATAATATTGAGGGAACTTATCAACCATGGCTTTTTATAAGCAACGGTGGTATTTATCCTTTATTTGTAAACAGCAAAGAGTGGGAAAACATTGTTCGTTAAATGGAGTGTATAAATGTGCAAATGAATAACCTTAAGAAACTCAAAGCCCACTATGATAACCGTATAAATTTCTTCAAAAGGCAAATGAAATTCAGCAATCCCAGAACTATGGATGAAGCTCTTACCATTGTGAATAACTGTTATGATGAGAAATCTATTGTTAATTGTGAAATTAAGTGCTTCTTGTTAGAATATATATTTAACTGGTATCTTATCAATTAAATAACTTATTTTTTCAGTATTTTTTGTTTAAATACGTACTTAGAAACCAACTTTTTAAATGTATTTGGTGTATTGTTTCTTATAAAGATACAAAATCACCAGGAGAATGAATAATAATAATTTAAGCATATTATAATGTTCTGTTTAATAGATACAAGGGCTAACTAGAAATGAGACATAGTATCCTTTGAAATTAAACAATGTAATTTAATTAAGTAAATACCCACATAAAAGCCCAATAAGGTTCTACAATTGTACACATTCACTTAAAGAATACCTACTGACAAAAACGAAAAATTCTGTTACAACAAAACTGATTGTTTACATAAGTTTAAAACATAGGAATCAACAGTTATGTATCAACTAGACTCTTTAACACAGTATCTTATAAAAGAAAACATTTCATTAGTGATTATCTAAAAAATAAATACCTAGATTAATTAAAATAAGGTGCTACAACTCTAAAGTGATATACAAACAAAAAGTATTTATTTAAAGAATTTCTGGTTATAACAACAAATCAATTCAGTTACTCATAACAAAACTGATTGTTCACATATAAAAAGATATGTAGAAATCAATAGGCTGACATCGATTGGACTCTATATAAAATAATATTTATCAATATCAATATGTCCTCATGCCAAAGTTTGATGCGGCACGTCTGGTATGGGAAACCTCTTATCATCATAATTTTTAACGCTATTTTATTGATAGTTTGAGTATGTACTTCATGTCGATTGCTGCGAATTACATACATCTTTCTATATTGCGATGGCGAACTCACCTCAGATACACATTTATAATAATCCTCACCAGACACATCATTAGCAACGACATTTCTCCTAATATGTAAACATCTTGCTTTGTATAAAGTACAAACATTTCTAAATTAATTTTTACAGCGCTACCCACCTCTGAGAGTTTCTTCTCGATGAGATTAATAACCCGCTGACGCTCGTTCTCCAAAAAGTCTTCTGGAGTGAGATGATTTTTTTCCGAAAAAAGCCTATATGATATTATTCTACTTTTATATGCTGAAGTCAATATCTAAGTCCGATCATCATATCACCTCTGGTTCCTTTTATGGGTTGCGCTTTTCAAGTGGTTGTGTAGAGATATGATATCCACTTTAAATAGTTCACACCTCTGCTTCTTGATAGGTGGCTCACCGTCAATACCACTATCTCCTTCACGTTTACCACCACCCACGTTACAAATTTTCATATGTCTGTTAAGGACATCTGAACGTGATAATGTTTTATCACATTGCAGGCACTTGATTTTATTTCCTTTTCGTTTTTTGCAATATTCCATATGCCGCTGTTTATTATAATTCAGCGTAAACTTCTCACCACAACATACACAATCAAACATTTTTAAGTATTAGATGATTCGAGAGAGAATTAGACACTTCAATTACTCCTTAAAGAATACAGAAAAAAGCGAATAATCTGTGCTTTTATACTATTCACACCCACATTAGATGTTTAATTAACGAGACTGATTCACCTTGCCCTATAACTCACTGACACAGTATGCAAATGCAAGTAAATCAGCTTAGTTACTACAGTCGATTATAATAATTATAAGTAACCAGCTACACAAAATAAGCTTAAAGTTATCTCAAAAAAATCTGGTTAGATTAATTAAGATTTTTGGTAGATTTGTAGGTTCATCGGTCATCTTTTTAAATAAACTTTAATTGAACTAGTGTAAAAAATATTGATTACTGTTTGACAAAAATAAAATTATAACCTGCGAGTCTAGATGATTCAAATTGTATTCGACTGTACCAATGATCCCTACTAATATTATAAAGGCGAAAGTAACTCTGTCTGTCTGTTACGCTTTCCCGCAAAAACTACTGAACGGATTTGGCTGAAATTTGGTAGGTAGACAGATTAGGATCTGGATTAAGACATAGGCTACTTTTTACCACGCTCGCGAGCCGCTTGCGGCTCGCGCACTGCGCACCCTCGAAAAGTCTTAGAAACGTGGTCCACGCGGGTGAAGCCGCGGGAAACAGCTAGTAATAAATAATACTTCAATTTTCTGCTTAGAAAGGTACAGTTTTATGCAAAAGTGTGTACATATTTTAATGTTCTACCAACTATGTTTAACCATTATTTTTTTTTATGCACAATTGGTAAACCCTTGACAACATCTCACCTGGTGGTAAGTGACGATGTTGCCGAAGATGGAAGCGGGCTTACCAAGATTCCCCAACGCAATGGGGAACTGGCTTTCTTATCTTCATGCCGGAACACACCAATGATATCAACATTGATATTTAGCGGCAAGACTTAGATAAGATGGTGGTAGCTAGCCAGGCGGGCTTAGAAAATGCCCTACCACCAACCAAACCGAGTCTTACAATTGACCCCGCCGGGAATCGAACCCGCGACCTCCTGTGTAAAGCCAGTGAACTT
Organism: Coleophora flavipennella; assembly: GCA_947284805.1. NCBI lineage: Eukaryota > Metazoa > Arthropoda > Insecta > Lepidoptera > Coleophoridae > Coleophora > Coleophora flavipennella. Next base: position 7,728,399 of record OX369253.1, read on the forward strand.
TGCCTCTGAGCTACGGAAGCGGTTTAATAAGCATTATGATAGACCTCCTTCATTTAAGTTTAAAAGAAACAATTCAAAGGTATTGTTGCTTAGGTATCTAGAGAATTAGTAATATATTTATTACAAGTATTGTATGCTTGCGATAGTAGGTTCTTGGTGGAACACTGAACTAAACATATTTAGGTTTTTTTCTCTTATTTAGGTTTTCTATCTTATTTATTTATTTAGGTACTAGTATGACACAAAAACTACCGTTTTGGTAGATTTTTTCAGAAACTGTTATCCCTATTTTTAGTAAGTACTAGCTTTTGCCCGCGGCTTCGCCCGCGTGGACATAGCTTTTATGACTCTTTTTGAGGGTGAGTAGTGCGCGAGCCGCAATCAGCTCGCAAGCGTGGACATGAGTTTTCTTCAGGTACCTCAGGAACTGTATCGGGCTATTCGGATTAGCAGTCTTTGTCACTTCCTACCCCCTCAACAAATTCTATACAAAAATCACTTTAATCCGTTGCTCCGTTGCGACACCACCGACGTGCGCTAGCGTAGAAAACAGTTGTCCCCAGATCCCTCGGGAACTATGTCAGGATATACTTATTAGTAAATTATATCATTTTCCACCTCATCTCTGTGCTAAAAATCACACCAACCCATTTATTCGTTACGATTTAAAATAACTTAACGAACCAAGAGTATTGTTTTAGTTTCCTCAGGAACTGCATCGGGCTATGATAATTTCCACAGATAAAAAGTAGACTTTTTCATTACCAGTGATACAGGCTACCTGCATGCCAAATTTCATCAAGAGTGGTAGAGGTGTTAAAGTGTGAATAGGTAACAAACAAACAAACACATTTTCACATTAATAATATTAAGTAAGGATTTTCTAAATCTTAAATAACATATAGAGCGTCGGTGGCAGAACGGTTACACTATCTCCTGTCCGGAAGGCCGTGGTTCGAATCCTGCCACTAACCAATATCTATACGAATATCGATTTCATACTGGTATGTACGTTTATCCGACGCTCTTACGGTGAGAAAAACATCGTCCTGCACATGCCTGCGAAGAAACTCGAAGCTTATGTGTGAAGTCAATCAACCCGCAATGGACCTGCGTGATCATCTAAGGCCTGATCGCCCTAACTCAGGGCAGGTCGAGCACCTTGGTGGGGACGTATATAAAGTGATATGATGAAATAACACATATACATATATTATCAAAAAACTAATTTAAATCATTATATCAATCTAGTAATAAAATTTCCTAAAAATATGAATATGGGTCAAATCCTCGAGTCGTATCAGCTCCAAAGGAGCCCATGACGCACTTCTCGTTGCCACGCTGAATGGCAATAGACAACCTTTGTAGCAGGTAGAATACATTGATGAGGTTCACAGATTTTGATATTGCAGACGGAGAGCAACTGCCACACGCAAATAGTCGCCGTCAGAAGAGTTCCCATATCTGTGCCTCCTGTAAAAGATGCTAAACTCGATTTATGTGTTTTAAATTTTTTTACACGACTAAAATCTGTAAAAAAATACCTATTTGTTCGTCTATGAAACACATCGCTACGTGCCATAGTTCCAGAGAGTTGTGTACAGTAGCGTATGCTGAAAAATCATCATATCAGCTCATATACGTCCCCACCGAGGGGCTCGAGCCTACCCTGAATTAGGGCGATCGGGCCTTAGTCGACCACGCGGGTCCAGTGCGGGTTGGTCGACTTTACACAAGTTGTGTGCAGTCGTCATCGAAATGCAAATTTATATATTTATTCCTAAGAATTTTGTTATGTAAGTGAATCAGTTTGTATTTTGTTTCTGCATCAAATAAAATAAAATAAACCTGCGAGTTTCTCCGCAGGCGTGTGCAGGTTTCCTCACGATGTTTTCCTTCACCGTTAAAGCAATCGGTAAGTATGTACGTAAGTTTTGAAAAACTCATTGGTACATTGGCCGTCCAGATTTGAACCCGGTACCTCTGGTTAGAAGAACCGAGTCGTTACCGGTTTAGCCACCGACGCTTTTTTATGCTGAAAAATACATAAAAGAAATCCACTCAAAAGTATGAAATAATATTTTAATGTTATAATACAACTTAAGCGCGTTTTATTATCCTGACATTCTGCTGCTATGATTATAATGTGTGGTATGTGTAGCTAATATGTGGAAAAAAGTACTCTATTGTTATTATTGTAAGTATCGATAGATATTTTCCCACGGGACCTCTTTAGTTTTTCGGGATAAAGAATACCCGACTATACAATGATGGTCAAAACACCCCATCCCAATATAACTGTTTCATATTGTTACGTTGAGCCATTTTAAAGATATTTTTTTTTCCATTCCTGCAGGAACCCTTATTTTTTTTGGGATTCACAATGTCCCAGTTTTAGTTCGCGATAAGGGTATCAACGTGTAAAATTTGATTGTAATAGGTCAAGCCACATTTGCGTGGCGAGCCATTCTATAAATGAATACTTTTGATTTTCCCACGGGAACTCTTGAATTTTCCGGGATAAAAAGTATCCTATATGTTAACCCGGGCTATAAGGAACCACCATACAAAATTTCATAAAAATCGGCCTAGTAGTTTTTGCGTGATGCGCGAACATACAGACAGACAGACAGACAGACAGACAGACAGACAGACAGACCGACAAAAATTCCAAAAGTTGTTGTTTTGGCCTCTGTATCGTTAGTAATGTCCACCGCAGTTATTATTTTCCAAAAATATTTCATGTACAGACACGGCCCTGTTACAGTCTTATTATATTACTAGCTTTTGCCCGCGGCTTCACCCGCGTGGACATAGCTTTTATGACTCTTTTTGAGGGTGAGTAGTGCGCGAGCCGCAATCAGCTCGCAAGCGTGGACATGAGTTTTCTTCAGGTACCTCAGGAACTGTATTCTGTATTGTAACCTATTCGGATTAGCAGTCTTTGTCACTTCCTACCCCCTCAACAAATTCTATACAAAAATCACTTTAATCCGTTGCTCCGTTGCGACACCACCGACGTGCGCTAGCGTAGAAAACATTTGTCCCCAGATCCCTCGGGAACTATGTCAGGATATACTTATTAGTAAATTATATCATTTTCCACCTCATCTCTTTGCTAAAAATCACACCAACCCATTTTTTCGTTACGATTTAAAATAACTTAACGAACCAAGAATATTTTTGTTTTAGTTTCCTCAGGAACTGCATCGGGCTATGATAATTTCCACAGATAAAAAGTAGACTTTTTCATTACCAGTGATACAGGCTACCTGCATGCCAAATTTCATCAAGAGTGGTAGAGGTGTTAAAGTGTGAATAGGTAACAAACAAACAAACACATTTTCACATTAATAATATTAAGTAAGGATTTTCTAAATCTTAAATAACATATAGAGCGTCGGTGGCAGAACGGTTACATTATCTCCTGTCCGGAAGGCCGTGGTTCGAATCCTGCCACTTACCAATATCTATACGAATATCGATTTCATACTGGTGTGTACGTTTATCCGACGCTCTTACGGTGAGAAAAACATCGTCCTGCACATGCCTGCGAAGAAACTCGAAGCTTATGTGTGAAGTCAATCAACCCGCAATGGGCCTGCGTGATCGTCTAAGGCCTGATCGCCCTAACTCAGGGCAGGTCGAGCACCTTGGTGGGGACGTATATAAAGTGATATGATGAAATAACACATATACATATATTATCAAAAAACTAATTTAAACCATTATAATATCAATCTAGTAATAAAATTTCCTAAAAATATGAATATGGGTCAAATCCTCGAGTCGTATCAGCTCCAAAGGAGCCCATGACGCACTTCTCGTTGCCACGCTGAATGGTAATAGACAACCTTTGTAGCAGGTAGAATACATTGATGAGGTTCACAGATATTGATATTGCAGACGGAGAGCAACTGCCACACGCAAATAGTCGCCGTCAGAAGAGTTCCCATAACTGTGCCTCCTGTAAAAGATGCTAAATTCGATTTACGTGTTTTCAATTTTTTTACACGACTAAAATCTGTAAAAAAATACCTATTTGTTCGTCTATGAAACACATCGCTACGTGCCATAGTTCCAGAGAGTTGTGTACAGTAGCGTATGCTGAAAAATCATCATATCAGCTCATATACGTCCCCACCGAGGGGCTCGAGCCTACCCTGAATTAGGGCGATCGGGCCTTAGTCGACCACGCGGGTCCAGTGCGGGTTGGTCGACTTTACACAAGTTGTGTGCAGTCGTCATCGAAATGCAAATTTATATATTTATTCCTAAGAATTTTGTTATGTAAGTGAATCAGTTTGTATTTTGTTTCTGCATCAAATAAAATAAAATAAACCTGCGAGTTTCTCCGCAGGCGTGTGCAGGTTTCCTCACGATGTTTTCCTTCACCGTTAAAGCAATCGGTAAGTATGTACGTAAGTTTTGAAAAACTCATTGGTACATTGGCCGTCCAGATTTGAACCCGGTACCTCTGGTTAGAAGAACCGAGTCGTTACCGGTTTAGCCACCGACGCTTTTTTATGCTGAAATATACATAAAAGAAATCCACTCAAAAGTATGAAATAATATTTTAATGTTTTAATACAACTTAAGCGCGTTGTATTATCCCTGCAGTGCCATCTATTGACATTCTGCTGCTATGATTATAATGTGTGGTATGTGTAGCTAATATGTGGAAAAAAGTACTCTATTGTTATTATTGTAAGTATCGATGGATAATTTCCCACGGGACCTCTTTAGTTTTTCGGGATAAAGAATACCCGACTATACAATTATGGTCAAAACACCCCATCCCAATATAACTGTTTCATATTGTTACGTTGAGCCATTTTAAAGATACATTTTTTTTCCATTCCTGCAGGAACCCTTATTTTTTTTGGGATTCACAATGTCCCAGTTTTAGTTCGCGATAAGGGTATCAACGTGTAAAATTTGATTGTAATAGGTCAAGCCACATTTGCGTGGCGAGCCATTCTATAAATGAATACTTTTGATTTTCCTACGGGAACTCTTGAATTTTCCGGGATAAAAAGTATCCTATATGTTAACCCGGGCTATAAGGAACCACCATACAAAATTTCATAAAAATCGGCCTAGTAGTTTTTGCGTGATGCGCGAACATACAGACAGACAGACAGACAGACAGACCGACAAAAATTCCAAAAGTTGTTGTTTTGGCCTCTGTATCGTTAGTAATGTCCACCGCAGTTATTATTTTCCAAAAATATTTCATGTACAGACACGGCCCTGTTACAGTTTTATTATATTAATAGATTAATAGATAGATAGATCACACTACCCTCACTTTGAAATAAAGTAGTCTACTGCCTGAAGATGATCACGAAACCGGTTGCAGTATAAACAAATTTTGTTTTATTTACATTAATTGTGGAATAGTGCAAGAAAAAACCTAAATATGTATTTATTACAAAGTGAACGGCTCACTTAGTGTCATGCATTAATCTTGCCTTATTTGAGCGGTGGTTTTCTGTCAATGACTTACATTTAAACACTCAAAAAACAAATGCTATGCTATTTAAGACAACTACAAAAAATAAAAAAGAACACTTACATATATCAACAATGAATGACACGTTGGTTCAGGCAGACGTTGTAAAATTTCTCGGCGTCCACGTGGACTCTTTATTAAACTGGAAGGTTGAAGTTATCGCAATTGAAAACCATATAAGCTCAGCTTGCTATGCTTTGCGCACTTTAAGAAATGAATTGAGAACTGATCACTTAATACTGGTTTACTATGCTCTGGTTGAGTCAAAGCTGAGGTACAGCATAAGGTTTTGGGGCAACAGCTACAAATATAACATACATAGAGCATTTGTTATTCAGAAAAGAGCAATAAGAACTATAGCACGTATTCCTCCATGGGAATCTTGTAAGGAATACTTTAAAAAATTCAGAATACTAACAGTTCCCAGTCTTTATATTTTAGTCCTTCTGACAGACGTATTAAAAAATAGACAAAATTATGAATCTGAAATTGAGATGCAGGCAAGGTTCGAAACAAGGAGAAAAGACCTTAAGAACAAATTTAAACCACAACTCAGAGTTGTAACGCATTCCGCAAGAAATCAAGCAGTATTGCTTTTTAATAAGTTGCCTATTGAATTAAAATTGGAGTCACGCATTCATGTTTTTAAAAGCGCACTAAAGGCACTTCTTTTGGACAAGTGTTGCTATTGCATTGAAAATTTTACTCTTTCATAATTAGATCGTACAATGTGATACTTCATTAGGATTAGTTTATGTAGGTACTTTAGTTTCGTTTAGTTTTTGAATTGTTTGTATGCTATGTTTATTTATATTTTTATGTAATTCGTACACAATTTAAATTGTTTTTCGAATAAACTTGAACTTGAAAAAGACGCTATAAGATGTATCTACACAATTAATTATATATTTTTTTATCTTTTTCTTTATTAGTTTATTTTTTTATTAGCGTAGTATTTTTCTATTTTTAAACGACCACGTGTCCCGCCCCCGCCCCCGCTAACGTTGCACGTCACTTGACCCGCCGCCGCCGTCATCGAGTATGATGTCATACTCATACTGCTTGCTGATTGGTCATCCTCATCCCCTGAGTTAGAACCGCCATAAACTATCTACTAACCCTAAAATACAAAACGCTTAACTTTTGGTATGTCGGAGCGCAAGGACGTGGCGCCATCTATGCATGCGTCGAAGCACCGTGTGTTTTATCTTGAAACGTCAAGCTGTTAGCTAGGGTAGTAATAATAGTCATCTTTGGCCAAGGCGTGGTCTGTGCGAGACCGGAACCCGGAAGTTGGTAGTGTTGGTACTTGTTTGTTAGCCAATCAGAATCGTTGTGATTATCGAACCATTAAAGACAATGCAGCCTACCTACAGAGGCTACGACAGAGGCGCCAATTATTTTACGAGCACTTTTGATCGAGCAGCTGAACTGTCAACTTGGGAAGCCAGCCCCGTGCCGAACTCATCGCATTCTATAAAATAATCGGTATTCATCCGAATCATCGTGAAGCCTCGTGTTGCAAATGTGTGTGAATATTGATTGTACACTCCAAAACTTCTCTAAGACGAGTTTATTTCTTAGATACGGCCAAAACCCTTCTGATGATCCAAAATCAGAATTGGGATAGGACATGGACGCCCCACGTGTTCCAGATAGTGATGTGAGCAACACAAAATAGAAAGTGCTTCTGGAACAACGAAATCAGAATTTTCTGACGCTGATACTAGCCACGCGGACGCCATCATCGTCCCATGAATTGAGGTTACCCAATTTCAACCCCTATAGATCGGATGTGAATGCACGTGCATGGATTGCTACTACGGATCTGTGTATCTACGACCCATATCGGCAAGGGGCAGGGCCACTACATGTCTAGCTGCTTGAAGCGATGCAGCCAAGAGGGAAGCACCTGTGAAGCTGCCCCAGTGATGGAGAAGAGAGTGAACCTTTGCGTGGTTGATGCACAATACTGGAATTCCATCGGGTGAGCAGTTTTCATTAAAAAGAAATCTGTTGTTATCTGTTGAGTCAGTGCAAGTTAAAAGGCACTGAGTAGGTACATGACTACCATTGACAATGCTACAGACTGACGACAGCTGGTTGTCCGACTCTTTAGTCTGACGACTCAATGTCGGCACGGAGCCGACACGACACCTTGGTTCGAAACCATCATAGACTAACTGACCATAAACTAACTAATCATAAGCTATAACAAAGAAAAACATGGTGCCGACCATATGATTTGGTCGTTTCCGTGTAGATTTGTTTACAGCCAGTGTTGTTTGGTCAGGTTTCCTGATGATACTTGTAGTGACGACTGCAAACTATTTCACATTTTTACCGTCAAGGAAAATTTTAAGGAATGCCTTTTCCCCTGTGTACCACGGCGTACAAGACCGCCCAGAGCACAGCATCGACCTTTCCTTTTTTTTTAGAGCCCTTGTGTACCACGGCGCATATGGACATATGCGCCTAGAGCACAGCATCGACCTGACCTTTATCATTTTAGAGCCTATGTGTGTCACACAGCATCGACCTCTACGTATTCCCTTTATTTTTATGAGCTTTGCCCTGTGGAAGGGGAGTTCAAGTACCTACCTTTTTTTTCGTGAGCTTTACCCTGTGGAAGGGGAGTTCAAGTACCTACACAGCTCATCGTCATCACATCAGCCAGGCAACGTTCACTGCTGAACAAAGGCGCAATCGCTTGGCAGGCAGGTGGGCGATCGCGGTGTGTGGCACGGTACGCAGAGAAGACGCTGCTGCCCATCCTCCGGTCTTTGATCCATTAGTCACCTCTTACCACACCCTCGGGAAGAGATGGTTGGAACTATTCTAGGGCCATACCACAGGCCTACTTGTCCGTAGTAGATTTATGATAAGTTAGGTAATCTGAATACCTAACTTAAACACACATCCACTCCTCATTACTGATTATGGCAGCTGCTGGGCACGCATCGCCGTCAGGATGGCCGTGTCGGAGCGCAAGGACGTGGCGCCATCTATGCATGCGTCGAAGCACCGTGTGTTTTATCTTGAAACGTCAAGCTGTTAACTAGGGTAGTAATAATAGTCATCTTTGGCCACGGCGTGGTCTGCGCGAGACCGGAACCCGGAAGTTGGTAGTGTTGGTACTTGTTTGTTAGCCAATCAGAATCGTTGTGATTATCGAACCATTAAAGACAATGCAGCCTACCTACAGAGGCTACGACAGAGGCGCCAATTATTTTACGAGCACTTTTGATCGAGCAGCTGAACTGTCAACTTGGGAAGCCAGCCCCGTGCCGAACTCATCGCAGTCTATAAAATAATCGGTTTTCATCCGAATCATCGTGAAGCCTCGTGTTGCAAACGTGTGTGAATATTGATTGTACACTACAAAACTTCTAGAAGACGAGTTTATTTCTTAGATATGGCCAAAACCCTTCTGATGATCCGAAAGGTATAAATAAATAAATATAAATATTCTGGGACAAATCACACATCTGGTCCCAAAGTAGCATTCCCTGTATTATGGGAACCAGAGACTGATATACTTATATACTTTTAAAAACATACATATATAGATTATTTAACATCCAGACACAGAGCAAACAAATCTGCTCATGACACAAAAGCTTGCTCTGCGTGGGAATCGAACCCACAATCCTCGGATCAGTAGTCAAGAGCACTAACCACTGAGCCACTGAGTCAGTCAAGGTATATTGAAGGTAATCAATCTTAATCGTAAAAAACAAAAAAAAACTAGAGTTTTGGTATAATATTGAATGTAATTAATTTTGATCCTAAAAAATAAAAAGCTTATCATTTGTTATCTTTACATAGTATAAAATGAAGTCGCTTCCGCTGTCTGTTCCCTTAGATCTTTTGAAGTACTCAACTGATTTTAATGCAGTTTTCAGCAATAGATAGAGTGATTCAAGAGGAAGGTTTATATGTATAATACATTATAGTACAGAAAAGCTGAAAAATTCAAAAATTTATAATGAGACATCTTTATCTTTCATACATATAACAAAAAATGAAGTTGCTTACGCTATCTATTCGCTTAGATTTTTTAAACTACTCAACGGATTTTAAGGCAGTTTTAAGCAATAGATAGAGTGATAAAAGGGTAAGGTTTATATTTATGATACGTATATATTATGGTACAGATAAACTGAAAAATTCAAAGATATGTAATATATTCTACTTATTTTCTCTTTACATAGTCTGTCTCACGCGACCAGCGACGAAACGCGGACGCGGCGATATCGTTAACTCGGTGACTCATTGCGTAAAAATGACTAACATTGTGAAGTGTTCAAATTGTAACGTCGTAATTAATGAATTACTGACTTTTGTGAGAAATGTCTTGGATTACATGGATGAGGAGAGTATACACCAGCTGTGTACCACAGCATTCTCGGCAGATGATATTGTAAAGGCCAAAAACCTACTTTTTGACTCCATGCCAAATGCGAAAAAAATGCCTTTACGACGTCGAAAGGACAAGAAAAGGATGTCTAGAGACCTCGATGATAATATCATCAGCTTAATGAAAAGTGCTGATCCTCAGATCTTTCCTATATTTGTTGCCAAAGACCTACATTTGATCCCACCTGTGACCTTTGATCATGTTGATGTAACCCGCTTTATGAAGGAACTTGTATCGCTAAAAAACCGAATGTGTGTAATGGAGGAAAGCACTGAAACTTCGGAGCAATTTAACCTTCTTAAACAGGAGCTTGAGCATATGAAATACGCTTCAATAATAGATGACTATACACCCGGAATAAATATAAACAAGCGAAGAGGAGCGTGTTTACAAAGCAGTTTTGATATGGATAGTGGACCTAGTGGTCTTCATTTTATTCCTGAGTATGTGCCTATAAAATCAACACAAACATTAGCTGTTACCGGGGTGAATGACCGACCTCCTGTGGTGAGACAATCGTCGTCGTTGTCAACGGAGATTGATGTGCACAATTCTACCCTCCTTAGTGGCAATCAAAACAAGGTGACGGATATACCTCAGCAAGTGGAGGACCGGTCAGGCCTCGCGATTTCGACTGAGGTGAGTCAGAGTGGCTACCTGTCGAGATCAGTATGCAACAGCACTTCAGGTGTGAAAGAGACGGAGCGAATGCCAGCGCGCGTGGAGATACCCGCGCGGCCTGTGGTCTCGACACGAATGACGGCATCCCTACCGGCGGCGGCGGCGCCCGCGGCGGCGGCGCAAGCGGTTGCGCCCGCGCCGACGAGTTGCGGTGGTGCTACAAACGGTACTCGATCGGAAGTTTCCAAGCAGGTATCGCACATGCCAAATCCGATCGAAACACAACGACCCAGGGAACAATGCCACGCCGCGTCGGATGTGAGTGTGAAAGGTGATCAAGTGGTAAGGGACTCCGAATGGCAAATTGTACGTAATAAGTCTGCCCAGCGTTATAAATTAATTGGACAAAGAGGTTGCGCTCCGACCGCGCAGGACAGTAAGTTCAGAGCGGTTGATAGTAAAGCGCCCCTTCTAATAACAAACGTTTGTAAAGATGCGAGCTGAAGATGATATTATGGACTACATAAAAGGAAAAACTGATTTGAGTGTTTCTTTAAAAAAGATAAATATGAGAAACACACAAATGTATAATTCGTATAAGCTGTTTGTTCCTAAGCATAAAATAGATTTATTTTTAAATGATGAATTCTGGCCAAGCGGTATAACTTTCAGGCGTTTTGTACATTTTATGTACAGAACAAATCCGGCAAAAGTAGTTAAAGTTAACACTTAATATTTTTAATGGATTTAAGACTCAATCAGCATATTAGTATGATTAGTTTTAATTGTTTCTTTGTTAAGCGGTCGTTTGACGATTTGCAGAACATTTGTAAAAGGACGGATTTATTAGCGCTTCAGGAGACGTGTCTGCTTCCCCATGACCTACCACTACTAGGAACTATTTCCAATGAATTCGAATATACAGGTAAATCTGCTGTGGACACGTCTGCTGGCCTGCTGAGAGGTAGACCATACGGGGGTGTGGCTATTTTATGGAGAAGGGGCATTTTTGACAGCGTTACTGTGTTAAATTGTAGGAGTGCTCGTCTGGCAGCCATTAGAGCTACTATTGCACATAGGTCCATAATAGTGATGTCTGTATATATGCCTACCGATTCGATCGATAATTTGCCTATCTTTACCGAAGTACTTGGTGAAATAAGTGCAATTGTAGAAAGCGAAAACGTGGAGAGTGTATATGTATTGGGTGATTTTAATGCTCACTCCCATGAACTGTTCTATGATGAGCTTACCAACTTTTGCTCGGACCATAGTTGGGTCTGCGCCGACATAGAGAAGCTAGGACTGCACTCTAACACGTATACTTACGTTAGCGCGTCCCACGGGTGTAGGCGATGGCTGGACCACTGTGTTGTCTCAGATTCGGCATGGCAAACGGTTATGGAGGTGGGGGTAATTGAGGATGTTTTTGTGTCGGATCATTTACCATTAATTGTGAAATGTGCCCTAAATATTGTAAGGCTGAAACTCAGGTCATGTTTCGTCATACCCCGGAATACAGTAGTGTGGGGTGAAAGAGATGAAAATCAAATAGCCAAGTACCATCAGCTATGTCACAGTAGTCTACGTGAAATTGATTTTCCGACGGAATTCACGGCTTGCAGTCGCGGGCTATGCAGTTCGGAAGAACATAAATTAGTTTTGGATCGGCTGTATCACAGCATTGTAAGTGCATTTCAAAACTCAGCAAGCAAATCGGCAGAGAGGCATCCAAGCAAGCCAAACAAAAGTAGGCATTTATGTGGATGGAACAAGCATGTACACGATGCACATCGGGTAGCCAGGCTTAATTTCAAGGTTTGGGTGTCGTACAATCGACCAAAATCGGGTAGAATCTATGACCAAATGAAGGAATCGCGTAAAGTGTTTAAAAGTCGCTTAAAATGGTGTCAACGTAATCAAGACCAGCTTAAAATGGACATCCTAGGTGAACATAAAGCAGCGAAAAATTTTGGTCATTTTTGGAAAGCGACAAAGAAGTGTGATGTTAAGCCTGGCCTCCCGGCAAGTGTGGATGGGGAAAGTGAGCCGGAGCATATAGCCAATATGTTCATGGACCACTTCAAAATACACTCCCCATTAGGCCCTTCGGCATCCACACAAAATGTTGAATCCGGATGTCAGGGAGAGGCGGCACTGGTGCGAGTTACGGCCCAGCAGGTCAGAGTCGCTTTAAAACAAATGAGTGGTGGCAAATCTCCTGGGCATGAAAGTATCAGTGTAGAGCACTTGAGACACGCGGGGGTTCACCTTCCGAGGGTGCTGGCTTTGTTCTTTACAATGTGCATAAGTCACTCTTACCTACCACATGACTTGTTAAAAACAATCGTAGTGCCCATTGTGAAGAATAGAACTGGTGACATTTCTGATAAGGGGAATTACCGCCCAATTTCACTAGCTACAACAATTGCGCAGGTCCTGGACAGTGTGCTAAATTCTTTTCTTAAAAGATACCTGAACGTTCATGACGCGCAGTTCGGATTTCGATCTGGACTTTCTACTGAGAGCGCAATCATTAGTCTTAAGCACACTGTACAGTACTATATAGAGCGCAAGACGCCGGTGTACGCCTGCTTCCTTGACCTCTCCAAGGCCTTTGACCTAGTGTCGTATAAGGTACTTTGGAAAAAGCTGGGAGACAGGGGTGTACCGACTGAGGTACTGAATATTCTTAGAGTTTGGTATACTAACCAAACTAATTTTGTAAAGTGGGCTAATTCTGTATCGGACGCATATAGGTTGGAGAGTGGGGTGAGACAGGGGGGTTTGACGTCTCCCACACTCTTCAACCTTTATATGAATGATCTCATCGTGGGGCTGAGCAGCATGCGTGTCGGGTGCCGGATAGATGGCGTTAGCATTAACAACATAAGTTATGCTGACGACATGGTGCTGCTCAGCCCGACGATGGGGGGTCTTCAACAGATGTTAAGATTATGTGAGACTTATGCAACCGAGCATGGACTCGTGTATAATGTAAAAAAAACTGAATACATGGTCTTTGGGGTCGTCGGTAAATGGCCAGATTACTCTATGAATATTACCCTCAATGGCATGAACGTCAAGCGTGTTACTAAATTTAAATACCTGGGGCATATCATTGCCGATGACCTCAAAGACGATGACGATATTGAAAGGGAGCGTAGGGCTCTGGCAGTTAGAGGTAATATGCTGGCTCGCAGATTTTCCCGTTGTACTGAGGAAATTAAAGTTATGCTTTTTAAAGCATATTGCCAAAGTTTGTACACGGGGAATCTGTGGGTCAAGTATGCCAAAAAATCGCTAGACACCCTGCGCGTCCAATATAATAATATATTTAGGATGATGATGGGATTGCCCAGATTTTGTAGTGCGTCAGGGATGTTTGCGGAGTACCAAACTGATGATTTTGCAGCCATCATTCGCAAAAAAACTAACTCCTTGATACGCAGAATGCGGGACAGTCCCAACAGCATCCTAAATACCATAGCTGACAGATATACATCGCCTCTATGGAGGTGTCTAGTGCGGAGAGTGATCACGGAAACAAGCTTTTCTCCCTGATCACTCTGGGCATGCAGATTGTATATATCTGTATAATTACCTTTTTTTTTGTTTTGTTTCGTTCTCTTATTATTGTTACTAACCTACTATAAGCCTTACTAACACGCTATGGATCTTTTAGTTATCCGAAATAAACCATTTTTATTTATTTATTTATTTTATAAAATTAAAGCGCTTCCGCTGTCTGCTCACTTAGATCTTTTAAACTACTGAACCGATTTTAATGCAGTTTTCAGCAATAGATGAGTGATTAAAGGGGAAGGTTTATATGTATAAAACGTATATATTATGGTACAGAAAAACTGAAAAATTCAAAGATTTGTAATATTTTCTACTTCTTTTCTTTACAAAGTATAAAATTAAGGCGCTTCCGCTGTCTGTTCGCCTAGATCTTTTAAACTACTAAACTGATTTTAATGCAGTTTTCAGCAATAGATAGAGTGATCCAAGAGAAAGATTTATATGTATAATACACACATATTATAGAACAGAAAAGCCGAAAAATTCAAAGATTTGTAATGTGATGCCTTGACAAACATATTTTTGTGCACTTAAATTGCAAACGCTGGCTACACCGTACGAGTTGGATCAAATTAATGTACTACGGAATAGTATATCTTAAAAACATCAAAAAAAGTCCGCAATGGCATATATTTATCTCCTAAGGATAACCCACAGTAACCATTTTTATCTTTAAAATTAAAAATATGCGTTATTTACAGAGCTACTTTATACAATACAGTATTCTTTATCCAATTAAATATATTACTTACGTTGTACATTTCATGTAGATCAAAACTTTCATTAAAAATTAAATGGATAATTATCTTAGAAGCAGAGATTTAAAAATGCGGAGGCACAGCGGCTGGCGGGCCGTACGTTTCGCCCCGGTTGGAAGCGGTCGGCGGTAACATTGTATACAAAAATATCCTGTAGTATAGACTAATCATAAAATTATTAATCACTCCACACGGTCCCATATAGTATCTACATTGAATCCGTGCGAAGCCGGGGCGGGTCGCTAGTATTGAATGTAATTCATCTTATCTACTCCTATCTTGTAGTATTGTGGTGATCCTTTTTTTCAACACGTGGTTAAAAACACTGTTCAGATTTTTATATCATAACTAGCTGTCCCGGCGAACTACGTACCGCCTTACATTACATTACACTGCCCTACCCTACCCTACCCTACACTACACTTCCCTACCCTACATACACTACACTACACTACCCTACCCTACCCTACACTACCCTACGCTATACTACCCTACATACACTACACTACACTACCCTACCCTACACTACACTACCCTACCCTACCCTACACTACACTACCCTACCCTACCCTACACTACCCTACCCTAAAATAAAATAGATATTGGCCGATTCTACCTAATCAATATGCTCACAAAATTTCATGAGAATCGGTCAAGCCGTTTCGGAGGAGTACGGGAACGAACATTGTGACACGAGAATTTTATATATAAGATTAACCTGTCACGCGACAAACGGCCATCTTGGGATGTTTAACGAACATCGCTCACACGACCAACAACCCATTTGTTGTTTTTTTCCGTACTGGTTTAAGGTTGAAAATAGTATATAAAACTGCGTCTATCGTTATGTCATCTTTGGCAAATGTGCGTGGAACGTGTGCATCCACCTTAATTGATATACTTTACATCCCATTTGATAGAATAATATTTTTTAAAACGAAGTTTGCTTCCCGTTTTTCTGTGGTTGTCAGCCATTACGTCAATTACGTGTGATGTTTGAGTGATGTTGTTTTGTGTTATTTATCATGGAAGGGTATGTAAATTGAATTTATTTCCATTGTAAGATGTTATTGCTTTACAGTATAGTGATTTTATCACCGTATCTTTCTCGATAAAACTCTTAGAAACACATTGAGTTTGTAGCGGAAAATTGAACAAACTTATTTTTTTTGTCTCAAGTATGTTCCTAAACGGTTCCTAAATTCACCAAAACGGCTTGTTTTTGATATATATATACATCTTCTAAACTGATCATCATCATTTCTAAGTGTTTGCATTTAATTTAGATCACCTAGGGTTTTTCCAAAGCAACCTGTTGCAATTCAACACAATGGTATATTTTTGTGTAAAATTATGTAATTTAACCCTTCCATCCTACCAAAATACGAATAAATGTTGATTTATCATCATCATCTGACACCATTATCATAGTTTCTAAGAATTTAAATGAATTTTAGACCAATTTAAATTTTCTCCGAGGCAGCCTCGGGTAACTCAAACGATGGACTTTATTTGTACTATACCTACCCCCAGCTGGTTTTTAATTTACCATCATCATCACACCGTCATCATCACACAATCACTATAGTTTCTAAGAATTTACATGAATTTTTAGAACAATTCAAATTTTCTCTGAAGCAGCCTGCGGCAATTCAAATGATGGACTTTATTTGTATTTATTTTGTACTATACCTACTTGTTTTTGATTTACAATCATCATCACACCATCATCATCACACTAATCATCAGTGTCTAAGAATTTAAATTAATTTTAGACCCATTCAAATTTTCTCTGAAAGCAGCCTGCGGCAATTCAAATGATGGACTTGTTTTTATATTTTGAATTAGTTCTATTGCTCCGAATGTTTTTTTTCGTGATAAGCCAAAAGGCCATTCTACTCAGAAAAATAAAAATTCAAACATCTATACTTCAATCGGGGTCTCAAAAAAAAATCAAATTACTAGTTCTGTGTTCGAGTTTTGTAAATTTTTGGTTGTTTTTGAAACTAATTATAAAAATTGTTTTTGCATTAAACATTTTTTTTTTGTATTTTACCATGAAGATATTTAACTAAACCATTAGAAAAAAATATTTCATATGTATATCTAGAGTGCTTAGATAGAAATAGATAAGGTAAGAAAATTGGAACAGAAAATAAAACACAATTTTAAATTTCAAAGTATTGTATTTAATTTATCTCTAATCTAACACATGTAAAATAAAAACCATTAAAAATTAAATTTAATCATCTTACTAGATCAGTAATTAGTTGTTATAGGTATCATGCAAAAATTATGAGAAAACTTCGGAAATCCGCAGTGCGGCCGACCCCCGTTGAACGGCCCGCGCGGCACAAAATTTAATCATTTTTGTAATATTTTTTTTAATTTGTTTTTGCACTAGACAATCGTTTATTTGTATTTTATCATGTAGATATATTACCTAGCCATTAGAAAAAGATCATTTTAACTGTATATATGTAGAATATAAATAGAAAAAGTAAAAAGAACGAAAAAGGAACCAAAAAAATCAAAAGTTTCAAATTAATCGTGTTCTATTTTATTTCTTTGTGATAGAAGAAATCTAAAAAAAATATAATCAAAAAGGAAATTTAATCAGCTTACTAGATCAGTAATTAACTTTTATAAGTTTCATACAAAAATACTGAGAAAACCTCGGAAAGCCGCAGCGCGGCCGACCCCCGCAAAACCAGACCGGAAGTACCGGTCGCTATTATTTAATTTATATTACAACTAGCTGATTCCCGCGGCTTCACCCGCGTGGACCACATTTCTATGACTTTTCGAGGGTGCGCAGTGCGCGAGCCGCAAGCGGCTCGCGAGCTTGATAAAAAGTAGCCTATGTCTTAACCCAGGTCCTAATCTGTCTACCTACCAAATTTCAGCCAAATCCGTTCAGTAGTTTTTGCGGGAAAGCGTAACAGACAGACAGAGTTACTTTCGCATTTATAATATTAGTAGGGATTATCCATTGTTAATTTTTATATGTCAATTATATACTGTTTATTTTTTACGGGCTAACATTCTGGCGACCGAAGTCTGTCATGTAGGGTTGTCGCTATCCTCGTAGCGATCAGGGCTGTGTGTTTCAACTGAAAAAACAACCAAATAAATCTGAATGAAAAAAAAGCATTTTCCTTACACTTGCGTTGATCTGTTTTTTTAATTAACAGGTATCATGGTTATACTTGTGTGGAGAGGTGTGTTGATACGTTGCTTTCGATGCACGAGTCCAACTCACACTTGGCCCGTTCTCAACTGACTTCCAAAAAGGAGGATGTTCTAAATTCAATTGTAAAATAAAAAGCTAATCATTTGGTATATTGAATTAATTATTAAAGGGAAACTTTTATTACATCGTCGTCTCAAATTTTTTCGTTTGTGTGTTGCATGTCGCGTGACGGTCGCTTTCGTCCGAAGGTATGATCGTTTCGTCCTCTGTAAACTTTCACTTTTACCGTGGTTTCATAAAACCACACACTTACTTTTATTTTGCATGTTTGTCACGCGATATCGTTACGAAATAGATCAAGCTAATGAACTACGGAATTGTATATCTCAAAAAAGATAAAAAATGTCTGCGATACTATATATTTATCTCTTATGGATAACCCACGGTAATCATTTTTACTATTTACACTATTACAAAAAAATATGTGTTATTTACCAAGCTATTTTATACAATAGAGTTTAATTATTTTCAATACAGTTGCTCGAAAAGTGGTACTTTATATACCAGGCAAGTGTGCGCAAAATTTATTTTACCGCACACGTGCTTTTACTTTACCACTTTTTTTAATTTCTAGCTCGGATGAAAAAGACATTTCTAGCAAATAAAAAAATAAAATAACCAAAGATACAGAATCTTCTTTAAGACTTTTTGAAAGAAGAATTTTAAAAAAAATTGGTTGTAACTCCGTGAGGTTAGTTTATAACATAACGCTAGCTGATTAGATTCTCTTTGGGTTAAACTCGTATCTTTGTGAAGAAAGGAGAATAAATATGAATGAAGCGCATGGGTTACACGAAGGTCATCTTTTCCAAGGAGGTTTTAATACTTACATTAATATTGTTCCAGGCCATATTGTAATCTATTTATGGTAATATTAAAAAAAAACTTACGCATGCGTACGTGTGCCTAACTAAATTAAATATGGCGCAATTTTCGTAAACTGAATTGTGTTTTTTGGAACACAAACAAAATTATGAATATACGTGTAATAAAAAATATACCTATGTGTATGTATAAGAAAAACAAAGTGAGATTACTCTCCGAACATTTAAAATGAGCCAAAAGTAGCGTGAAATTAACTTTGGTTGCCGAAACCTTATATTTATATAACCCATGTATTTTATTTTTCTGTCACGGTCGTTTTTTATTTTAACAGTTTTCTCACAACTGTATTGAAAAATGTTGTATGATACATGGGTGTAAAATAAAATAACAAACTCGTGTAGATGGTAAACCCTCGCCTGCGGCTCGGGCTTACAAATGTCACTCGTTTGTTATTGACCTTTTTACTACCCTTGTATCATAAATTACTATTATCTAATTGAATACAATACATGCGTTGTGCATTTCATGTAGATCAAAACTGCCCTTATCAGCATTTTATTAAGGCGGTTATATTACAGATTTTCGTTATTTTTGACGTCATTAACTCCTAAACGATAGAAAACCCAAGGTTGATAAAAATACACTTATTGTTGATGAATTTCCTTACAGTCAAAAGCTATTTGAAACACAATTGAGCAGTTTGGGATTGATAGAAAAAAATCCCAAAGATAGTTCTACAGCGTTACTTTGAACTCTAGTTATGACTAATATTTTGAATAAATTTTAAAAAATATACAACTATATTTGTTATGAAAACACAAGAATGAGTAGTGTTATTTTTTTTTTTTTAGTTTTTGATTGAAACTAAAAACCATCTAAAAAGTGAAAAAGTGTGGTTATTTTTAACCGACTTCAAAAACGGAAAAGGTTTCTCAATTCAACCGTATAATATTTTTTTTTATGTGTGTTCGCGGATAACTTCGTCGTTGATTAACCAATTTTTATGATTTTTTTTTTGCTGGAAAGGAGATATCCCAAGGGTGGTACATGATAAGGAAACCAGGATCTGATGATGGTATCCCAGAGAAGTTTGAAGTCGGTTTTTATTTTGTTCAAAATTATCTTTACTCTTTACACGCGGGGTGTGCCGTGCGCCTATAAATAGCGCATCGATGGCTGCGCCACGCCTTATAAAATCAGCTGTGAATATTGTATATAAAGATATCCTGACTAATCATAATATTATTAATCACTCCACACTTCCCAATATTAGTGTCTAAATTGCACCCGTGCGAAGCCGGGGCGGGTCGCTAGTTTTTCAATCAACTTCTAAAAAGGATACCTTGGACGCCATCGACCGACGCGCACGGAGACTCATTGGTGACGACGAGCTAATCAATGGCAAGCTCCAAAGCCTTGAGCATCGCCGCAAAGTCGCCTGTCACGACCTCATTCCCCCAGAACCATTCCACCGTCAGTCAACGAGACGCAGGGAGGGGTTGCACCTGTTTGTTGTTCATGTTCCACCTTTTCGCACGAACCGTTACGCTTCTTCATTTATTATGCGTACAGCACAGGAGTGGAACTCCTTGCCTGCGTCAGTGTTTCCCGATTCCTATAGTTTGGGGATCTTCAAGGCAAGAGTGAATAGGCATTATTTGAGCTTGCGTGTACCATCCTCGACTGCATCATCACTTACCGTCAGGTGAGTTGCAGTCAAATGCACTCAAATTTTTATTAAAAAAAAGGAGAGGTTCTCAATTCGACTGTATGTTTTTTTTTATGTGTGTTACCTCAGAACTTTTGACTGGGTTAATCGATTTTTATGATTCTTTTTTTATTTAAAAGCTGGTGCATTTTATGTGGTTCCATATAAGTTTTATCAAAATCGGTGTAGTACTTAATAAAGTAATAAAGTTCTAATAAGAAAATTAACAAAAACCAAAAATAGTAATGGAAAAATGTACTAAGATGTTGCTATGGAAGTCAATTTTATAAAATAAATATAAAAGAAAGTCGTGTTAGTTGCACCATTTATAACTCAAGAACGCCTGGACCAATTTTTATGATTTTTGTTTTCTTGCATTTGTCTTGGTCCGGAATAGGATAATGAGTATTCAAATATGATATTTATCAATAAAAAAAACAGTCAAAAAATAATTGGTTTTATGGTACGGACGGAAAGTGTAGTGTAGGTGTAGTGTAGGTGTAGTGTAGGTAGGGTAAGGTAGGGTAGTATAGCGTAGTGTAATGTAGTGTAGGGTAGGGTAGTGTAGAGAAGTGTAAGGTAGGTCAGGGTAGTGTAGTGTAGTGTAAGGTGAAACAAAGTTCACCGGGACAGCTACGTATACAATAAATGGTGACGTCATATTTCCTAAGGGAAATATTATTAAGAAGTGCTGGTCAAAATGATTTTACCTCAAATATACCTGTGCTAAACAGCTATATGACAAGGATTTGTTTTTTTTTGCGTACACCTATTTTAGTAGACTCGATGATGGATCTACCCGTGGGCAAGTTGAATATGAATTAGTACTATGGCTTTCTGACTGCAAATAGGGCTTACCAATTGTTAATAAAAAAAAAATCATTAAGGCGGGGTATTGATTGGAACAGTTGTCTTTGTCTTTTTCTTTACGTGTAAAGAGTAAAGAAAATAACCACACTTTTTCAATTTTCAATAGTTTTTCGTTTCAATCAAAAAATACAATGAAAGTATAAAAAATAATAACATTACTCACATTGTATTATGGTAAAAAACATTGTTGTATATTTTTTTAAAATTTATACTTCAAAATATTATAAAACAAGAGTTGAAAATAACGGTGTAAACCTATCTTTGGGATTTTTTTTCTATCGAGCCAAAACTGCTCAATCGTGTTTCGAATAGCTTTTGACTTTAAGGAACATCATCAATAATAAAGGTTTTTTTCCAACCTTGGGTTTTCTATCGTTTAGGAGTAATTGACGTCAAAAATAACGTAAATCTGTAATATTACGGCCTTAAGTGGAAATTCTCATTGAAAATTATCTCGGATCGAGCTTTTAAGTTAAACCACACCCCGGACACTCCATACAAACGAGCGAGAAATGATATACATATAAACAAGTGACGTATCTATAGCCACAAATGTAGGTAGGGTTGAATCACACTGGCGGCATTGGTCACGAAATGTTTATTAGATATTTATACTGCACGTAACAATCAACAGTGGCTACCTACCTACTTAGTAGGTAAGTTAAATGAATAAAATTGTTCTTCAAACATAGCTAAATAGGTACGAATACAACTAAAATCCCCCGCCCGCTAGTAATAGGTCAATGATCCCCGCACTGCGGGACCGTATATTCGCGCGCAAAATTAAAAAAAACACGAAAGCCTTGACGTGACCTGGAGAGCAATGTCCTCGAGGTACCGACCGTTGATAATAATTATCAAGGATGATGTGATAAACTTTAAAAATGAAGACGTAGTTAAATTACGTAATCTTTGACGTGAATCCGTAGAGCAATGAACTCGTGTTACAGATCGTAGAATCGACTGAATCTTCTAAAGTTGACTCCTCCGGGAATCAAACACGCGACCTCCTGGTGTGAAGCAAATGGACTTACCATTACGCCACGGAGGCGGTAAAAATCAATGGTTAGTCCATTCGCTTCACACTAAGAGGTCGCGGGTTCGATTCCCGGAGGGGTCAACTTTGTAAGACTCAGTTTGGTTGGTGGTGGGGCATTTTTATAGCCCGCCTGGCTAGCTACTACCATCTTATCTAAATCTTGCCGCCGAACATCAATATTAACAGCATTGATGTGTTCCGGCTTGAAGATAAGATAGCCAGATCCCCATTGGGGAATCAACATGAGCCCGCTTCCATCTTCGGCATCGTCGTCACTTACCATCAGGTGAGATGATGCCAAGGACTTATCAACTGTGGATTAAAAAATATAAGATGATAAACTTAAAAAAATTACGTAAAGGTAGGTTAGGTACCTACAATAACAGTCAATATTTTTTTGGAATGAGATAATTTTTTATTTTATTATTCACAATTGGTAAACCCTTGACAACATCTCACCTGGTGGTAAGTGAGGATGTTGCCGAAGATGGAAGCGGGCTTACCAAGATTCCCCAACGCAATGGGGAACTGGCTATCTTATTTTAATGCTGGAACACACCAATGATATCAACATTGATATTTGGCGGCAAGACTTAGATAAGATGGTGGTAGCTAGCCAGACGGACTTAGAAAATCCCTACCACCAACCAAACCGAGTCTTACAATTGACCCCGCCGGGAATCGAACCCGCGACCTCCTGTGTAAAGTCAGTGTACTTTGCCTCTGAGCTACAGAGGCGGTTTTATATATTTTACGATGGTACGGAATTGTACGTGTGCAAGTCAGACTCGCACTTGACCGGTTTTATTTCTACACTAGCAAATAATCATATGCTTTGTATTTAAGAATCTTCACAAAAAAGCAAGGTTAATGCGTTTTCTCCAGATACTTACCTAAGTGTGACAAAATACGAAATAAAATAATGAACTGGCTTTTTGTGTTGCTTTTTATCCAAAGGATATCTGTAAAAGCTTATTTTATTGCATTTATCATTACGTGAACTAAAACATCAGCTAAATGAACAGTTTACCAAATTTGGATTTAATAATTCCCAAACGAAATCACAGCGTAGCTCATCCTTTCCGTTGGTACCCAATCTACACCCAATCTGCGTGACGGGGGGGTGAGGTCGACTTTAGAGAGCGGCAGGGAGTGTCCATACTGTACGTTAGTACTAATATATATACTGTGGTTAAACTATGCGTGGCCAAACACGTAAGTACTTGGCCCGTATTTTTTTTTACAGTAACAGATTTAATAACAATAGATTATTATGGAAAAACACGTAAAATATTGGTAAAACACATTGGGTTTGTACAAGTAATGGCCTTCAAAGGGTTAAAGAAGCCACCAAAATGATAGCGACTCTTATACGTTCATCGCGCATGCGCCAGTATGGGAGGACTATTATTGTGTGTCGAATGGCGATCGAAAAGTGAAAGTGGCCTATTATGAAACTCATTCGAAATGTTATTTCATTGAATCTTTATTTTGTGCCTATTTTTTATTGATTTGAAACAAGTTTATGGGACGTTCTCTATCACCTCCGTAAATGTTGCACACCTTGAAAATTATACCTGTCTTAAAACTAGCGATTAGGGATGACGACAGCATCAGAAATAAATTATGAACTCATGATCACTAAATTGCCCTCCTGCTTAAACTTCGGAAAACCTTACTCGTTTTGTTTTCCATCAAGTTTTCGATTTTTAATTCTCCAAAATTACAAAATGAGTACATAAATGACGCTGCAAAACTATGACGTCACGCCTATTTCAAACATTTTTAGAACAAATTGTCGTTTTTGACAGATAATAGAAAGTAAATCAGATGACTAGCATTCGTCATCCCTATTCAATGGATTTAATAAAATTAACCATAACAAGATTTTTACGGATAATTCATAAACTGCCCTTTCCTCATTCATACGAGGCAGCCTAAGGACTATTAGTTTGAAAGTCAAAGACAAGAAAGATGGAATAGTAAGCCAATGAAAGTACCTTTTGCAGCTCAAATAATGATTATTTAAGATACCCGCATACCTAAGTCTGGCGTGTTACTCGGCTCGGCTATAACGACGCGTGCCATATCTTTTTGCAATGTCTGTGAACAAAAAACCTAGATAAAGATAATAATGATGTAAAAGTAAGCCAATGAAAGTATCGTTTGCAGCTCAAATAATTATTATTTTTATACCTGCATGTCCTGGCCTTGCGTGGCGTCATAGGCCGTGTTGTTAGGCCCTGCTACAATAACGCCAGCAATATCTTGCTGCCATGTCTGTTAAAATAACATAGGCAAAGATAAAGATAATGATGTAGAAGTAAGGTAATGAAAGTAACTCTTGCAACTCAAATAATGATGATTTACATACTTGCATGACCTGGCCTGGAGATGCGTCATAGGCCATGTTGCTGGGCCCAGCTACAATGACTCCTGCTCTATTTTGTTGCCATTGCTTTAAAAAAAAAAAGCATACATAAAAATATAAACGATGTAGAAATAAGTTAATAAAAGTACCTTTTACAGCTCAAATAATGATGATTGCCATACTTGCATGTCTTGATCCCGCGTAGCATCATGGGTCGTGTTGCTAAGCTCCGCTTTAAAAACGCCTGCTATATCTTGCTGCCATGGATACAAAAAAAATTGGAATAGATAAAGATAAAAATATTGGAGAAGTAAAGCAATGAAAGTACTTTTTGCAGCTCAAATGATTTTTATTGTCATACCTGAATACCCTGGCTCAGCGTGGAGTAAAAGGCCGTGTTTTTGGGCCCGGATGCAACGTGGCCTGTAATATCTTGCTGCCATGGCTGTAAAGAAAATAGTTTTTAGCCCTCAGCTACTTCCACGTTGATGCCGTTTTTACGGCTGTACTCAGGGGCATTCGGTTAATATCCTCCGTATAAATAGTAAAAAAAAAATTACCCTATACTTTAGCTTTATTACAAATTTCAGCAATTCAGTAAGGTAGTTTTAGCGTCAAAGCGTATTAAACTGTCTTACATATTTGTTGCAATTGCCATCGCCATATAAAAAATAAGTAAAGATAACAATGATGTAAAAGTAGGCTAACTAAAATACCTTTTGCAGCTCAAATAATGATGATTGTCATACCTGCATGTCCTGGGCCAGCATGGCATTATATACCGTGTTGCTAGGCCCTGCCAGAAAGCCTGATATATCTTGTTGTCGTAGCTGTGAAAATAAAAAAAGCATAGAGAAGATAACAATAAAGTAGAAGTAAGCTAATAAAAGTATCATTGATAAAGATAACAATGATGGAAAAGTAAGCTAATTAAGGTACATTTTGCTGATAAATAAATCATTATCATCAGATTGTCATACTTGCATGCTCTGACCCGGCGTGGCGACATAGTCCATGTTGCTGGGCCCAGCTACAACGACGCCTGCTATATCTTGTTGCAATGGCTGTGAAAATAAAAAAGCATAGATAAGGAAAAAATATGTGTGTGTCAGCTCCGATGCACGACTGGAGTTAACTCCTTACTAACGATTATAAATGTGCTGGGAGATGGCGGCCAATTTTTTCAATTCCGTCAACCGATTCGTGTTTAGGAACCTCAGGGACTTTAGAAGGGATTTTAGAAGCAATCTGTCCAGTTACTAAAAATTTCAAAATGGTGGCCACTTTTTTCAATTCCGACAACGGATTCGTGATTAGGGATTTGAGGGACCCCCCAGATATCAACTTTGGAAGCAATCAATCGGTCCAGTAACTAAAAAGTTCAAAATAGCGCCTCTTTATTTCAATTCTGACAACGGATCCGTGATAAGGGACTTCAGGTATCGATTTTGGAAGCATTCTGTCCAGTAACTAAAAAGTTCAATTCTGACAACGTAATTGTGGATTAGCGACTTCAATGATCCTCAGATATCGACTTTGGAAGCAATAATTCCAGTAACTATAAAGTTCAAAATTGCGGCCACTTTTTTACAATTCTAACAACGGATTCGTGATTAGGGACATCATAGACCCTCAATATCGATTTTGGAAGCTATCGGTCTAGTACCTAAAAAAAATCGAAATGGCAGCCACTTTTTTCAATTCCGACAACGGAATCGTTATAAGGGACTTCAGAGATCCTCAGGTATTAATTTTGAAAGCAATCGGTCCAGTAATTAAAAAACATCAAAATGGCTTCCACTTATTTCAATTCTGACGACGGAATCGTTATAAGGGACTTCAGATATCGATTTTGGAAGCATTCCGTTCAGTAAGTACATAAAAAGTTTAAAAAAGGCGGCCACTTTTTTCAATTCTGACAAGAAAAATCTAACGGCACCTCACTCTCCAAATTTCACACTCTACATTTCCATCAAGCCAAAGAAATAAACATACATACATACGTACACACCCCCTAATAAGTTGAGCACAAAATTAACAACTATACTATACAACTAAAGCATAACGCATAACGTCTGATTTTACTCCCTATAATTTTTTATACCCCGGGCTTATACATATATGAAAATCGATTCTTAAGGAGTAAATTCCAACAATGATGTAGAAGTAAGCTAATGAAAGAACATTTTGCAGCTTAAATAATGATGATTGTCATACCCGCATTTCCTGGCCCCGCATGGCGTCAAAGGCCGTGTTGCTAGGCCCTGCTATAACAACGTCTGCTATATCTTGTTGCCATGTCTGTTAAAATAAAAGAAGCTTAGGTAAAGACAAAAATGATGGGAAAATAAGCTATCGAAAGTTACTTTTACAGCTCAAATAATGATTACTTTCATACCTGCATGCCGTGGCCTAGCGTGGCGTCATATGCAATGTTGCTGGGCCCAGGTACAATGACGCCTGCCATATCTTGCCGCCATGGCTGTCAAAATAAAAAAACATAGATAAAGGTAACGATGATGTAAAAGTAAGCTAGTGAAAGCACCTTTTGCAGCTCAAATATTGATGATTTTCATACTTGCATGGCTGTGAAAAATAAATTAGTTTATAGCGCTTGGCAGCTTCCACGTTGATTTCGTTTTTACGACTGTGTTCAAGGGCATTCGGGTAATATGCCCCGTATAAATATTAATAACAATTGTTTTTGGCCCTATAATTTAGCTATATTTAGAAAATTTCTGTAAATTCAGTGAGGTAGTTTTAGCGTGAAACCGCCTTGAAATTTTCTCATATCCCTCGGGATTTATGAATTTTTTGTGTTGGATAACAACACCAGATTCGTGATTAGGGATTTGAGGGAGCCCTCAGATATCGACTCTGGAAGCAATCAATCGGTCCAGTAACTAAAAAGTTCAAAATAGCGCCTCTTTATTTCAATTCTGACAACGGATTCGTGATAAGGGACTTCAGGTATCGATTTTGGAAGCATTGTGTCCAGTAACTAAAAAGTTCAATTCTGACAACGTATTTGTGGATTAGAGACTTCAAGGATCCTCAGATATCGACTTTGGAAGCAATAATTCCAGTAACTATAAAGTTCAAAATTGCGGCCACTTTTTTACAATTCTAACAACGGATTCGTGATTAGAGACCTCAGAGACCCTCATATATCGATTTTGGAAGCAATCGGTCCAGCACCTAAAAAAATCAAAATGGCAGCCACCTTTTTTCAATTCTGATAACGGAATCGTTATAAAGGCCTTCAGAGATCCTCAGATATTAATTTTGGAAGCATTAGGTCCAATAACTAAAAAGTTCAAAATGTCGGCCACTTTTTTTTTAATTCTGACAACAGATTCGTGATAAGGGACCTCAGTGACCCTCAGATATGGATTTTGAAAGCAATCGGTCCAGTAACTAAAAAAAGTCAAAATGGCTTCCACTTATTTCAATTTTGACGACGGATTCGTTATAAGGGATTTCAGATATCGATTTTGGAAGCATTACGTCCAGTAAGTACATAAAAAGTTTAAAAAAGGCGGCCACTTTTTTCAATTCTGACAAGAAAAATCTAACGGCACCTCACTCTCCAAATTTCATACTCTACATTTCCATCAAGCCGTTTAGGCTACAGGACGTGCCAAAGAAATAAACATACATACATACGTACACACCCCCTAATAAGTTGAGCACAAAATTAACAACTATACTATACAACTAAAGCATAACGCATAACGTCTGATTTTACTCCCTATAATTTTTTATACCCCTGGCTTATACACATATGAAAATCGATTCTTAAGGAGTAAATTCCAACAGTGATGTAGAAGTAAGCTAAAGAAAGAACATTTTGCAGCTTAAATAATGATGATTGTCATACCCGCATATCCTGGCCCCGCATGGCGTCAAAGGCCGTGTTGCTAGGCCCTGCTATAACAACGTCTGCTATATCTTGTTGCCAAGTCTGTTAAAATAAAAGAAGCTTAGGTAAAGACAAAAATGATGGGAAAATAAGCTATCGAAAGTTACTTTTACAGCTCAAATAATGATTACTTTCATACCTGCATGCCGTGGCCTAGCGTGGCGTCATATGCAATGTTGCTGGGCCCAGGTACAATGACGCCTGCCATATCTTGCCGCCATGGCTGTCAAAATAAAAAAACATAGATAAAGGTAACGATGATGTAAAAGTAAGCTAGTGAAAGCACCTTTTGCAGCTCAAATATTGATGATTTTCATACTTGCATGGCTGTGAAAAATAAATTAGTTTATAGCGCTTGGCAGCTTCCACGTTGATTTCGTTTTTACGACTGTGTTCAAGGGCATTCGGGTAATATGCCCCGTATAAATATTAATAACAATTGTTTTTGGCCCTATAATTTAGCTATATTTAGAAAATTTCTGTAAATTCAGTGAGGTAGTTTTAGCGTGAAACCGCCTTGAAATTTTCTCATATCCCTCGGGATTTATGAATTTTTTGTGTTGGATAACAACACCAGATTCGTGATTAGGGATTTGAGGGAGCCCTCAGATATCGACTCTGGAAGCAATCAATCGGTCCAGTAACTAAAAAGTTCAAAATAGCGCCTCTTTATTTCAATTCTGACAACGGATTCGTGATAAGGGACTTCAGGTATCGATTTTGGAAGCATTGTGTCCAGTAACTAAAAAGTTCAATTCTGACAACGTATTTGTGGATTAGAGACTTCAAGGATCCTCAGATATCGACTTTGGAAGCAATAGCTCCAGTAACTATAAAGTTCAAAATTGCGGCCACTTTTTTACAATTCTAACAACGGATTCGTGATTAGAGACCTCAGAGACCCTCATATATCGATTTTGGAAGCAATCGGTCCAGCACCTAAAAAAATCAAAATGGCAGCCACCTTTTTTCAATTCTGATAACGGAATCGTTATAAAGGCCTTCAGAGATCCTCAGATATTAATTTTGGAAGCATTAGGTCCAATAACTAAAAAGTTCAAAATGTCGGCCACTTTTTTTTTAATTCTGACAACAGATTCGTGATAAGGGACCTCAGTGACCCTCAGATATGGATTTTGAAAGCAATCGGTCCAGTAACTAAAAAAAGTCAAAATGGCTTCCACTTATTTCAATTTTGACGACGGATTCGTTATAAGGGATTTCAGATATCGATTTTGGAAGCATTACGTCCAGTAAGTACATAAAAAGTTTAAAAAAGGCGGCCACTTTTTTCAATTCTGACAAGAAAAATCTAACGGCACCTCACTCTCCAAATTTCATACTCTACATTTCCATCAAGCCGTTTAGGCTACAGGACGTGCCAAAGAAATAAACATACATACATACGTACACACCCCCTAATAAGTTGAGCACAAAATTAACAACTATACTATACAACTAAAGCATAACGCATAACGTCTGATTTTACTCCCTATAATTTTTTATACCCCTGGCTTATACATATATGAAAATCGATTCTTAAGGAGTAAATTCCAACAGTGATGTAGAAGTAAGCTAATGAAAGAACATTTTGCAGCTTAAATAATGATGATTGTCATACCCGCATATCCTGGCCCCGCATGGCGTCAAAGGCCGTGTTGCTAGGCCCTGCTATAACAACGTCTGCTATATCTTGTTGCCATGTCTGTTAAAATAAAAGAAGCTTAGGTAAAGACAAAAATGATGGGAAAATAAGCTATCGAAAGTTACTTTTACAGCTCAAATAATGATTACTTTCATACCTGCATGCCGTGGCCTAGCGTGGCGTCATATGCCATGTTGCTGGGCCCAGGTACAATGACGCCTGCCATATCTTGCCGCCATGGCTGTCAAAATAAAAAAACATAGATAAAGGTAACGATGATGTAAA
This sequence comes from Coleophora flavipennella, assembly GCA_947284805.1. Taxonomy (NCBI): domain Eukaryota; kingdom Metazoa; phylum Arthropoda; class Insecta; order Lepidoptera; family Coleophoridae; genus Coleophora; species Coleophora flavipennella. The sequence goes on from OX369253.1 coordinate 7,759,216, forward strand.
AGTAAGCTAGTGAAAGTACCTTTTGCAGCTCAAATATTGATGATTTTCATACTTGCATGGCTGTGAAAAATAAATTAGTTTATAGCGCTTGGCAGCTTCCACGTTGATTTCGTTTTTACGACTGTGTTCAAGGGCATTCGGGTAATATGTCCCGTATAAATATTAATAACAATTGTTTTTGGCCCTATAATTTAGCTATATTTCGAAAATTTCTGTAAATTCGGTGAGGTAGTTTTAGCGTGAAACCGCCTTGAAATTTTCTCATATCCCTCGGGATTCATGATTTTTTTGTGTTGGATGACAACGACGAATTCGTGATTAGGGATTTGAGTGAGCCCTCAGATATCGACTCTGGAAGCAATTAATCGGTCCAGTAACTAAAATGTTCAAAATAGCGCCTCTTTATTTCAATTCTGACAACGGATTCGTGATAAGGGACTTCAGGTATCGATTTTGGAAGCATTGTGTCCAGTAACTAAAAAGTTCAATTCTGACAACGTATTTGTGGATTAGAGACTTCAAGGATCCTCAGATATCGACTTTGGAAGCAATAATTCCAGTAACTATAAAGTTCAAAATTGCGGCCACTTTTTTACAATTCTAACAACGGATTCGTGATTAGAGACCTCAGAGATCCTCATATATCGATTTTGGAAGCAATCGGTCCAGCACCTAAAAAAATCAAAATGGCAGCCACCTTTTTTCAATTCTGATAACGGAATCGTTATAAAGGCCTTCAGAGATCCTCAGATATTAATTTTGGAAGCATTAGGTCCAATAACTAAAAAGTTCAAAATGTCGGCCACTTTTTTTTTTAATTCTGACAACAGATTCTTGATAAGGGACCTCAGTGACCCTCAGATATGGATTTTGAAAGCAATCGGTCCAGTAACTAAAAAAAGTCAAAATGGCTTCTACTTATTTCAATTTTGACGACGGATTCGTTATAAGGGATTTCAGATATCGATTTTGGAAGCATTACGTCCAGTAAGTACATAAAAAGTTTAAAAAAGGCGGCCACTTTTTTCAATTCTGACAAGAAAAATCGAACGGCACCTCACTCTCCAAATTTCATACTCTACATTTCCATCAAGCCGTTTAGGCTACAGGACGTGCCAAAGAAATAAACATACATACATACGTACACACCCCCTAATAAGTTGAGCACAAAATTAACAACTATACTATACAACTAAAGCATAACGCATAACGTCTGATTTTACTCCCTATAATTTTTTATACCCCTGGCTTATACATATATGAAAATCGATTCTTAAGGAGTAAATTCCAACAGTGATGTAGAAGTAAGCTAATGAAAGAACATTTTGCAGCTTAAATAATGATGATTGTCATACCCGCATATCCTGGCCCCGCATGGCGTCAAAGGCCGTGTTGCTAGGCCCTGCTATAACAACGTCTGCTATATCTTGTTGCCATGTCTGTTAAAATAAAAGAAGCTTAGGTAAAGACAAAAATGATGGGAAAATAAGCTATCGAAAGTTACTTTTACAGCTCAAATAATGATTACTTTCATACCTGCATGCCGTGGCCTAGCGTGGCGTCATATGCCATGTTGCTGGGCCCAGGTACAATGACGCCTGCCATATCTTGCCGCCATGGCTGTCAAAATAAAAAAACATAGATAAAGGTAACGATGATGTAAAAGTAAGCTAGTGAAAGTACCTTTTGCAGCTCAAATATTGATGATTTTCATACTTGCATGGCTGTGAAAAATAAATTAGTTTATAGCGCTTGGCAGCTTCCACGTTGATTTCGTTTTTGCGACTGTGTTCAAGGGCATTCGGGTAATATGTTCCGTATAAATATTAATAACAATTGTTTTTGGCCCTATAATTTAGCTTTATTCCAAAATTTCAGCAAATTCGGTGAGGTAGTTTTAGCGTGAAACCGCCTTGAAATTTTCTCAGATCCCTCGGGATTTATGAATTTTTTGTGTTTTCCTCCGCCCATAACTTTACACTATGGGTACCTGTCCTTGTGAACTGGCCTTCTCTTGTCAAAGATGTTATTTACAAATTTAATAATTTTGATTTATTTATTCACTGACTTCGCATCGTTTTTATGACTGTCTTTGAGGATAATTAGTGTGAGGGCCACAAGCGGCTCGCGAGCTTAGACAAGAGTTTACTCCAGAACCGTTTACTCATCCCCTCAACTACTTTTATGCAAAAATCACGTCAATCCGTTGCTCCGTCGCGATGTTAAAGAAATCAACCAAAAAAAAGTATTTTTAGTCCTCTCAGAATCCGTGTTGGACTATGCTATTTTTAAGCAATAAAAAGGAGCCTTTGTACTTCCCCATGACACAGGCATCTGGGGTAATAGCCGTAGTCACAAGTCTTATCGTAATCAAAAGTTATGGCTTGCGACCACGGTTATTACCCCAGATGAAGGAAAAATAAAGGCTATGATTTCAGGCGGGAAACTCGTGTTTTCATACTTTTCTGTAGTCGGATTTTAGTTTTATTAATTTTTATTTTTACTGAGCACAGTTCGTCACTCGAAAGAAATAATTTTAGAAAGCCCTAAAAAAATAATAGCAAAAATAATTATTTTCAAATTTTAATTATTTCTTATTCTTAGCAAACCCTTTCATTTGATACCCATATCATGGGGGCGCATAAAATAATAACTGTTCCACCATCTTTCGGAGTCCGCAATATTGAATTTAAAATGACGTCACTTATTTATTTCGGTTCGATCGGAAACTGGGAAATGGTTCTAATGAGGGATCTAATTTAGCTTCCCAGATTTGTTCCAAGCTAACAAACAGCAAGCTAATGTAAAACTTGTAAAAATAGTGGCTTATACCTCGTAACGGTTTTTTTGAAAAGACTCGTCCTGGATGTACTCGTTGCTTCCTGTAACCAAAGGCACACTTGTACTTACGAGGGCTTACCATTGTGGATTAATTAAAATCCATAAACTTATAGGAAATTTATGGAAGGATCTTATATGCAAGGTTCAATTGGGTAGGTAGCACTGCACTGTTCGCTATACTATGCCGCCCCAAGCAGCGTGTTGTATTCTGGTGGGCGAGGCGACAAGGGCGCTGCCAGCCAATGGCCCAGGGAGGGGCCGCGGACTATACCCTGCCACTCGAACTATCTAGATACATGGTCCGAAGACAAACACAAGTACTGTCTGATCCTCATGACCTAATTTCAGCCGAACTGAACTGCTTCCTGGCGGCTCAGCGAGGATCCGATATTGTCAATCTTCATATGACACAGCCTCTCACTAGCACAAAAAATGCAACTCCCTAAGCGGTAGCACTCAACTGGAGCACTGCTACGCGCCCTCCTTCTCCCAGGTGGGGTCACTCACGATGAAGCCTTTAAGGCCCCGAGAGCTAAAGCCAACAGCAGATGGTGGTTAGTGGGTAGGCACAGATTAGCTGTAAGTCCCACAAAACCAGTATCCATCTACTTATTGCCACCTATCTACAATTGACCTGCTTCGAGTTTGGGATTACCTGATAAGTGAGTAGCTAGATTTAAGTTGGTTTTTTGGTTGCGTGCTTACTTAGATGGTTATTTGTAAGTTGTTTCTACCTGATATATTAGGAACAGTCTACGGGGACAGCATTAGATATAAACACCCCCCCTCCGGTGCTTAAGGCTGCGAATAACGTCAGTAGGTGGCGCCGTGTCCCCTGGGTTACGGAGACTTCGTGTCCCCAGTATGGCTATTTCATGTCCCATGTGTTAGCAAGCCTAGTTTGTGTCTCTGTTTGCAGAGCTTAGACTTGATCTTGTATTCGCTTAGCGGCTTTAAGCACTGAACCCCTAGCGCTGCGTATTGCAGCCGAGTTCACGTCCCTATCTGTGGACCTAAGACACGAAGCTGTATGGGCCCAGCGCGCGTCTTTGTTTAGGCCTGCGGGTGTCGAACGGCGTCGTGAACATTTTGTATGTTTGTATGTATTGTAGCAAAATTTGATTTAATTAAAGAAAATAACCGGGATAGCCTTTGCTATGTACATGAATACGTAAAAAAAATTGGGAATGTTTGCCTAAAAGTTGAAGCATGGAAAAAGGAATAACGATAGTGAGGAAAGTAAAAATATAATTATTTGATTAGATACAAGGAGACAGAGATCTTAAAAAAAGGTTGCTATTGCTAGCTAATAAAAAAAATACATAAATTAAAAGTGCCTATGTGAAATAACACCTAAAATTTTAATTTGAATTACATCATTTTTTAAGCTGCGATAGCAACCTCGTACGTACGGGACCGCAGTAAATTAAAACACACATCCTAATTTTTAAAACGTTCAATAAGTCCAAGTGGGATTCTTGATCACGAAGATAGGGAAAAAACGCCACTCACAGTCAAACACATCCAGGTAATGACCGTGGTTCTGATCGGTTAACCTGGGTGATCGATGCAACCACGCAAATCGCGGTGAACTACGACCGTTCAGCCGTGTCAGATACCATAAAGGTGGCATGAAAAATTTCTGACAGTGGGGTTCGTCACAAGCCTACAAGTCCTACATCCTGCACCAACCTTGGACCTGGCCCCCGTGTGTGAAGTATGGCCTAACCTTCTCCCGATTTTGGAAAGAGACCGGCACCCCAGCAGTGGGGGACATTATAGACTGTCAAGACTTTAGCCGATACTAAAAAGAAATGATTTTTGTCCAACAAATGTCCACCTTACTATAACAAAAACCGGCTAAGTGCGAGTCGGACTAGAACTCCGAGGGTTCCGTACTACCATACCTCTCCACACAAGTACATAGTATAATGACAATGATACCTAACAAGCAAAAGACATCAACGCGAGCAACAAAATATTTATTTTTTGTCATTCAGTTCGGACTCCTTAGCGCGAGTACGACTTATACTTGGCCTTGACTTGTTGTTTTACTTCAGTATTATAGTTTTTGTTACTTTAATCACTTGAAGTTTCACGCTTCTACATACATATAATGTATTACAGTTTTTACGATAGAGCTAAATCAAAATTGCTTCTGAAAGACCTATAAAAAAACACGGTTATTGTATAGAGTGGCCTTAATTTTTCAAGTTTTCAGTATTTCTCGTAATAGCGGCTACAGAAATATACATTCTGTTTAAGTTTAAACTTTGTACTTATTACTATTCATGAAATACAGCCCGCTGATGGACGCACAGACTGACAGACAGACAGACGGACAGACAGTGGAGGCTTAGTAATAGGGTCCCGTTGGTCACCCTTTGGGCATACGGTGTGACACGACGGAAGGAGTAGGTTAAGGTAAGGGCGTGGGTCTAAAATTCCGTTCGTGAACACGTAATAAAATTAAATGATGAAAATAATACATAGAAAGAAATATATAATAGTTATTTATGATACAAGGGTTGTAAAAAGGTCAATAACAAACGAGCGACATTTGTGAGCCCGAGCCGCATGCGAGGGTTTACCATCGTCACGAGTTTGTTATTTCCTTTTACACCCATGTATCATACGAAATTTTTCAATACAGTTGTGAGAAAATAGATAAAATAAAAAAACGATCATGACAGAAAAACAAAATACATGGGTAGGTACATACTTATCAAAGCTTCAGCAACCAAAGTTCATTTTACGCGACTTGTGGCTTATTTTAAATGTCCGGGAAGTAATGTCACTTTGTTTTTTCTTATACATACACACAAGTATATTTTTTGTTACGTTTGTTATTAACTTTTCTTAATTTTATTAGTTTTCACAACTAAAACATCTTAATTCAGTGTTACGAAAATTGCACCATATTTTCGGAAGCACACGTAAGCATGCGTAAGTTTTTTTATTATCATAAATAGACTACATTATGGCTTGGGATTCTTAACCTCTTGGGAAAAGATGACCTATTCCTTGGTGTAACCGGTTCCACTTCATTCATATTTTTTCTCTTTTCTTCACAAAGATATAACCCAAAGGGAATCTAAACAGCTAGCGTTATGTACTACCTATCTCTTTTAAAATTCTCCTTTCAAAAGTCTTAAAGAAGATTCTGTATATTTTTATTATATTATATTTTTTATTTGCTAGAAATGTCTTGTTCCTCCGAGCTAGAAATAAAAAAAAGTGGTAAATTAAAAACACGTGTGCGTTAAAATCAATTTTGCGCACACTTGACTGGCATATAAATGACCACTTTTCGAGCAACTGTATTAAAAAAGTTATAAAAGTACACACGTTAATTTACATCACATATCATGGAAAACACAATTATAACCTACCCGAAATGGGTCTTTTATAAGAGATAATTAGTTATTTATTTTATTTTATTCAGAAATATTATGCTGAGGATAGGATGAATATAATAATTTTGTTGGATGGATGAAAGCGCATGCGTAAAGGAAGAAATAGATGGAATGAAAGAAGGTCGAATGAAAGAAGAACGAATAACAGTGTACCGCGTTACAGCGGAACCCTAAAAATGATTTTCCTCTAAAGCTGACCATTTGGTTTAATTTTCCGCTGTTGCTTCCATAGCACAACTGAAAATTTTAAAAACTAAATGTACAGAGGCCAGCACATCGAGCTAGACACTGGTAGTGCGATTCCGATCCATACGCATATGGCAGAACGGTACTAAGTCCAAAGTGTCTAGCTTGATGTGCTGGCCTCGGGACAAATTTTACTGTTCCTTTTAAACACTTACTTTTACGCTCGGGATACTCCGTCACGCTTCGAGGCATGGCTATCTTGCGTTTTTTTGTGGCCATATAATGCTCTGAAACAAAACAAGAAAATTAAAATAAGTTTGAACCGCTTCCGTGGCGTAATGTTTGAGTCTATTAGCTTCACATCAGGAGTTTGCGGGTTCGATTCCCTGCGAAGTCTAACTTTGTAAGTCTCGGTTTGGTTGGTGAAAGGGTATTTTCTAAGCCCACCTGGCTAGCTACCACCGTCCTATCTAAGTCTTGCCGCGAAACATCAATGTTAACAGCATAGATGTGTTCCGGTTTGAAAATAAGATAGCCAGTTTCCAATTGCGTTGAGAAATCTTGATAAGCCCGCTTCCATCTTCGGCATCATCGTCAATTACCATAAGGTACGATGATGCCAAGGGCACACCAATCATTTCAGCTCATATTTGTCCCCACCAAGGGGCTCGAGCCTACCCTGAATTTGGGCGATCGGGCCTTAGTCGACCACGCGGGCCCAGTGCGGGTCGGTCGATTACACACACAACCTTCGACTTTCTTCGCAGACGTTTTCCTCACGATGTTTTCCTTCACCGTAAGAGCGTCGGATAAACGTACATATGAAATCGAAATAAGAAAACACATAGGTAGCGGCCCTTGCTATTACGGCACCGACGCTACAATAATAATTGTAAATTAAAAAAGTGAACAATGAGATAGTTTAAAAATGTAGCCGTTATAAAACTAATTATTAGGTAGTGAAACGCAAAGTATCGATTCAAGCCGATCTTCTTTCTTGCGTTTCATGATTAAATTCTCTTTTGGTTTTGTTCGTCTATGAAAATTTAATTTGAAAATTATTGTTAGCTTTTGACAGGAAAGAAACAATTGATGACCGTCGAAATGTGTGGTTGGACAAAAATATTTTAAAGTGCTGTGATTTTTCTTTTTGTTAACAAGACCTCCTATATTTATCAGGGGGTCTTCCACCCTGCCCGTACGAATCATTATAACCCTGGGTCACTGCTGAGTCTTCCACCGGCATTTATTTCGCCGCTCTGCACTACCTGCCGCTTCATCATTACAGCTCATATACGTCCCCACCGAGGGGCTCGAGCCTACCCTGAATCAGGGCGATTAGGCCTTAGTCGACCACGCGGGCCCAGTGCGGGTTGGTCGACTTCACACACAAGCTTCGAGTTTCTTCGCAGGCGTGTGCAGGTTTCCTCACGATGTTTTCCTTCACCGTTAAAGCAATCGGTAAGTATGTACGTAAGTTTTTGAAAAACTCATTGGTACATTGGCCGTCCAGATTTGAACCCGGTACCTCTGGTTAGATGGACCGAGTCGTTACCGGTTGAGCCACCGACGCTTTTTTACCTGCCGCTTACCCAAAGGGAAGTAGAACCTTTACTTCTATCTAATTTTAAGGCCCATCGATATTGCGTATCATTGGTGACCAAGCATTACGACCTGCCACGCCAATTGGTTATCACTGGTGACCAAGCACTACTACTGGTGACCAAGCATTACGACCTGCCACGCCAATTGGTTTGCACTGGTGACCAAGCACTACTACTGCCCTGCAAAATTCTACTACCTGCCTCCAAGCACAGCTGCTGGCCTGCATAACCTCCTATTTCCATTTACTTTAACAATTTAGCATTTAATTTAAAATTATTTAGAGTACCGTATGCCCAAAGTGTTTCCTACAACTTTAGGGGGTAATTCCGACACCAAATAAATTAACTCCATTTATGTTTTAGGTATTTATTCGATCAATTTTTATACCTGGGGGGACGATCGATCGTTACCTAACCTTTTTTTGTATTTTAAAATTATGTAAATGTGTTATTTTTTATTAGTCTATTTCCACGGTCAACCATTTGTTTACATCTTTACCTATTTTTTTTAATATTATAAAATAAAAGTATTCCATATTACCCCAAAATTTATTTTCTTTCCGAAATTCATATTTAGGCTGCGAGTAAAAATTCTACGTATAATGTAGCGAAAGCAATACTGCATTGTATATTATACAACCCATTATAATTAAATTATGCTGCATTAATGGCTCCCGAACTAATGTTTTTATCCCCTTTTCTGTCTTTAATCTTTCCCTAACGAACCCGTTTTTTTGTCGTTCGTGGGTGTATCCGTTTTCCGGATGTTATGGTTCAAGTTTTAATACCTCAAGACCCTTACTTAATTTAATCGTGCAGTTTTCTTTGAAACGTAAGGTTTTTTGACGTGAATACGTCTTTAAAATTACCTCCATAGGGATGCAATCCAAAAAAACGAATGATAACAAAATCGGGGGATACAGTTTAGTGTTGTAGCTACATATCTATCATCTCCATCCAAATTTCGTTTACACCACTTGATAGCTAAAGAATCAAAGAATTTATTACGCTAAGTAAGGACTGTAACACATTGCGCGCGGGGGAGGGGGCAGCCCCGCCATTTTGAAGGTCATTTTGCTGCGTATCGAGATTTCCATTTAGTATAACTTTCGACTCGGTGAAGCTACGACGTTCATTCAAGTTTCAATCGTCAGCTCTCGTCAAAATCTATCGATTATATTATATTATCTATGATTAGGACATACATAAATAATAATATTTTATATAGAAACTACAAGTGATTACGAATGATAACAAAGTTTAAAACATTAGTGTACCCAGAGGACTTCTTATGATTATGACATACATAAATAATAATATTTTATATAGAAACTACATATTACCCGTTACGAGACGTATTCACGTTAAAACCAACGGCCGTGTGCCCCGACACAGCCCCACCCGTTTTTTTTGTTTGTATGCACGGTATTTTTTTGCTTCTCTTCACACGGGTCGTTTTTTTCCCGGCATAATGGCATGAGTACGAGTATGAAATCGATATTCGTATAGATATTGGTAAGTGGCAGGATTCGAACTACGGCCGTCCGGACAGGAGGTATTGGCCCTAACCCTTACCCCACCAACGCTCTATATGTAATTTAAGATTTGGAAATCTTTACTTTATATTATAAATGTAAAAATGTGTTTGTTTGTTTGTTACCTATTCACACTTCAACACCTCTACCAATCTTGATGAAATTTGGCATGCAGGTAGCCTGTATCAATGGAAATGTAATAGTTTACTTTATATCTCTGAAAGTTATCATAGCCTGATGCAGTTTCTTAGGAAACTAAAACAATACTCTTTGTTCGTTTTATTTAAAATCGCAACGAAAAAATGGATTGGTGTGATTTTTAGCACAGAGATGAGGTAGAAAATGACATAATTTACTAATAAGTATATCCTGACATAGTTCCCGACGGATCTGGGGACAACTGTTTTCTACGCTCGCGCACGTCGGCGGCGTCGCAACGGAGCAACGGATTAAAGTGATTTTTTGTATAGAATTTGTTGAGGGGGTGGGAAGTGACATAGACTGCTAATCCGAATAGCCCGATACATTTCCTGAGGTACCTGGAGGAAACTCATACCCACGCTTGCGAGCTGATTGCGGCTCGCGCACTACTCACCCTCAAAAAGAGTCATAATAGCTATGTCCACGCGTGCGAAGCGACTGGAAAAAGCTAGTACAACATAAAACAGAACGGGATTACATTGCGGAATTTACAGAACACAACTTAAATTATTTAAAAGAAAAAAAGAATGATTATGTTCACATATCTTTGGATATGTTTAAAAAAATCCTGATGATCACTTGCCAGTGAGTTGGGTTGTAATGCGATGTCAAGTGGGGCCCATTTCAACAAGTGCTGCAGCAGAGCCATAGCGCTGGTTTTCAAACGTGCTCTAAGCTTCATTACATATTGAGTTTCATACAACAATCATAAAAAAGTTGGGTAACGCTTGTTCTATTATATACGTAAAGTATGCATCTTTACCTTATGTGGTGTTCTCGAATAATGTTTCGACTCGTGATAGGTCCTATCCTTCACTTTAATTGAGACAGGTGCATTTGAGACGTGTCACAGCACATTTCGGTATATCTGCGAACGCGTGACTCATAGTAAACTCTGTTTCATCGTGATTGGAACAGAGTTTTTCATACCCGTTTTCAAAGCGCTAACACTAAGTCTACCTCTTATTTATGATCTGAAGCTCTAAGTGACAGTGAGCTAGCACTAAGATATAAGTAACAGGTGTCCAACGGCAGATTTCTGATTTTGAAAACTTATAATAAAAGACAAAATCATACGGACCAAAACTATCTATTACTATGGAAAGAATACATTTTCTAATTTTCGACCTTCGTATTGTACGCATTCCTCCAACGTATTCTGAACATTTTCAAAAACACGCCTACACAGTGCACCGAAAGTTTCGTTTATTTCAGATCGGATATTGTCTTTTAACTGTGCGATACTAACAGGCTGAATTATGTAAACGAATCTTTTGAGATAGCCCCACAGAAAAAAGTCACATGGACCGAGGTCAGGACATCTTGCGAGCCAAGCGATGTCGCCAAATCTAGAGATCACTTTTCCTGGGAATAATGCCCTTACTGCATTTATTGATGGCCGGGCTGTCGTGTTGAAACTATGTGTTTCGTTGAAAAATAACTGTCAATCAGTTCGCTGTATCTTTCAGAGTTGACGGTGACAGCTGCGCCGCGCTCTTTTAAAAAAAAGTCGGGCCGTATCGTCCATCCGTCTATCCGTAGGTGACAGTCAATTTTTTTCTGCCAATATTAGACTTACTGTAACGAATTTCAGTACATCGCTGTAAAGTTATAACCCAGAATCAAAAATGGTCAACTATCATTAAAAAAAGGGGAGCCTCCTTACATGTAGGAGGGAATGAAGTTTTTTTTAATGTAAACCTCGATCGTTGAATAGGTCTCATGAAATTAGGTAATTAAAGGCTTCTTTGATCGTTTTTAATTAGCATCATAATATCCTTTGCCACTTCCCACTTCACTGGGTCGGCTCTCCTAATTCTGTGGCGCCAGGACGATTTGTCGTGGGTTTTCGGGTCGAGCAGTTTTCCTCTCGTAGGAGTTTGGTCATGCTGATCTACCAGCTAGTAAGAGGGCACCCTCTACATTTTTTTTTGTATTCTGGCAGGCATTGTGCTTTGCCAGACTACCAAATGAAAAGAGCTCTGGCCTTGGCAACCTACAACACGCGAACACTACGGACCAACGAGAAGCTTACTTAATTCGAGGAAGTATTGAGCAGGTTATGATGGGATATCGTAGGTTTGTATGAAGTACGAAAAGAAAAGAAGGACACGATGATCCGAAAGGGGCCCAACTGTCCCAAGGAGGTGACAGGTTTCTCGTCCACACGTTTCGACGAGTGTAACGTACTATACTCAGATTCAACAAACAGTATTCGTTGAAAGTCATACAGATAAATTAAATTTAAGTATGTAAATCAAGGTAGGAATGTGAACGCTTATAATGACAGATTTGTGTAAATGGTCCAAACGGTCGGGTGTAATATCTAAGATTATATGGTCTCAGACTGAGTTGCTTGAAGAAGTTGAGAAGTTCTACGAACAATTGTTCAAGATCACACGTCTGCCTGTCAGAGATCTGGCTAAAGACCTAAGAGCCAGACTAACCCGATACTATACCGAAGATATCCCGGATGTCAGTCTGTACGAGATTAAAATGGCTTCCAAACAGCTCAAGAACAACAAGGCACTGGGTGATGATGGAATTAAGGCTGAACTTCTGAAGTCAGGTGGATAATCGGTACTAAAAGCTCTTCAGAGGTAATTTAATAACGTTATACTCGAGAGACTAACGCCCGAGGCATAGCACCGAAGTGTGGTCGTGCTTTTGATCAAAAAGGGCGACAACACCCTGCTGAAGAACTACAGGTCCACCTCACTTCCGAGCCATGTCTACAAGCTGTTTTTGAGAGTCAATACGAATTGTCTCGCACGCAGGTTTGACGACTTCCAGCCTCTTGAACAACAAATTGACTATCGATACATCGAGGTGGTAAAATTTCTGTGTGAAAACGCCACCATGTCGGTTCGCGTCCAGGACCAGAACTCGAAAACTATCCAGTTGCAGCTAGGGGTGAGACAGGGAGACGATATATCTCCGAAACTGTTCAGCCGCCCTGAAAGATGTTTTCAAGCTTCTGTGGGGGAGACTCGGCATCAATATCGACGGCGAGTTCATAACTCACCTCTGATTAGCTGATGATATCTTAGTCATGACTGAGACTATGGAAGACCTAAGCACAATGCTCGATGTCCTCAGTAAAGTCTCTTAACAAGTGGGTCTTAAAATGAACCTGGACAAGACTAAAATAATTGGATGTTATCAGGAAAACTTCCAAATGAAAACAAGGATAAAGAACAGATTTCGGTTATAACATATTTCCAGACAGGAATCGACTTCAAATTGGATAAACCCGACACTCCTTTAGACCAAGGAAGTGTAGCGTTCCTCTGGGAACTTGACGCAATAGGTATAACCGATTCGCCTAAAATTACAAGAGAAGAAGAAGCAATTACTAAATTCAACGAAACTACGAAATTAATTGACAAATAGATATCATGTTAGTTGGGACCAATGAGTTTTTCAAAAACTTACGTACATATCATTACATATTGCTTTAACGGTGAAGGAAAACATCGTGAGGAAACCTGCGCATGCCTGCGAAGAAACTCGAAGGTTGTGTGTGAAGTCGACCAACCCGCACTGGGCCCGCGTGGTCGACTAAGGCCTAATCACCCTGATTCAGGGTAGGCTCGAGCCCCTCGGTGGGGACGTATATGAGCTGTTATGATGATGATCATGTTAGTTGGCCATGGAATGAATATCCACCAACATTAACACCTAAGTATGGACTAGCTTATGGTCGACTAGTGAATTTAATAAAGCGGTTAGATACAGAAACGCTAAAATCCTACGATGATACAATAAAAGAACAAATTTCGGAGGGTATTGTCGAAGAAGTATTGGACATTCGAAATGTAGAACATCCTGTACACTATCTGCCATATCATTGTGTTGATCAGAATGGCAAACCTATTAGAATTGTCTATGATGCCTCATCAAAAATTAAAGGAAGCAAAAGCTTGAATGAATGTCTTTATTGCAGTCCATTGATGTTGGAAGATTTGCCATGCTTACTTATTCGTTTTAGTAGTCATAATATAGCTCTATCAGCAGACGTCGAGAAGGCTTTCCTTCAGATAGCACTTCATGAGCAAGATCGTGACGTAACAAGGTTTCTATGGTTGAAAGATATTGAGAAACCACCGAGTAAGGAAAACCTTATCTGCATGCGGTTCTGCAGAGTCCCATTCGGGATTATATCAAGCCCTTTCTTACTAAATGCAACGATTAAACACCACCTTTCTAAAGGAAGTGAACAATTCAAACTAATATCCAAAGATATTTATGTCGACAATTTAGTAACAGGAGTACAAAGGGAAAATGAAGCTTTGCAATTATATGGGGAGTCTAAGGACGCTTTTAAAGAGATCTCAATGAATCTCAGAGATTGGAGTTCCAATTCCAAACACTTCATGGATAACATACCTGACGGTTCAAAGGAAAAAATTGTAAAGATTTTGGGTTTAGATTGGCATTTAGAACATGATGCACTCCATATGAGATTTAAAATCGATACAGATGCAAATTCCAAACGTGAAGTTTTAAGGGTAATCGCTTCTGTGTACGATCCATGTGGATTTGTGGTGCCGCATGTTTTGGCTGCCAATTTTTTTGTCCAGGAACTTTGGAAAGCAAAAATTAAATGGGACGTCACACTTTCAAAGGAAATGAAAAATAAATGGTTTGAAATAACTAAGGAATTAGAAGATATTCGACAAATATCAATACCGAGATGCTATATTAAAAATGTGAAAAGTAAAAATTACAATTTACATTGTTTCACTGACGCGTCACTTCAGGCGTATGCCGCAGTTGTATACATAACGCATGGAACCGAAAGAAGTTTTGTTATCGGAAAGTCACGTCTAGTACCTATAAAGATCAACAACATTTAAAAATACCTCGCTTGGAATTATTAGGAGTTATAATCGGTTGTAGACTCATAAAACTAGTTCTGAAAACATTTAATACGGATATAAAGCACCAAACGTTATGGACCGATAGCCAAATTGTTATAGAATGGTATCAATCTCATAAACTACTCCCACCGTTTGTAGCGAGAAGAATTGAAGAAATAAAACGCAACAAAGAGCTTTTGATCAAATACGTACCTTCGGAGTTAAATCCAGCTGATATTGCGACCAGACCGATATGTTCTATCGAAGATAAAGAAAGATGGTTAAAAGGTCCTCAATTTCTTTCGGAACCCACAAATCAAATATTTCATTTTAATAACTTTTCGTAGACTTTTCTTCTCTCGACTCGGGAGGGTCTGCCGAATACTTCTCAATACCAGGAGGATAACTCTATGCTCGTGGATAATTCTATAAAAGAAAACGTTGAAATACAAAAGGATAGTAATAACGCAGACAATAAACCTTTAAGCATTACTCAGGAAACAAAAGAACTGCAAGCCAAACATTTCGCACAGGAAGTTGCTGGAAAAGAAACTGATTTAATTCGCAACCTAAAATTATTCAAAGATATCGACGGAGTGTTACGTTGTAAAGGACGTTTACAAAGTGCAGATATTTCTTTTGATCAGCGTTACCCAATATTAATTCCCAAATAATGTGATTTTACCATTGATCTTATCAAGAAAGTTCATTGTGATAACTATCATGTTGGCTTGAATCACACACTTAGAATAATTAGACAATCATATTGGATTCCTAAAGGTAAATCACAAGTAAACAAAATATTGAAAAAATGTCCTAGGTGTGTAAAACATGGAGGCGGACCCTTTAAGGCGCCACCTACTCCAGCATTACCTACAGAACGAGTATGTCATAGTAAACCTTTCAATTTTACCGGAATAGACTATATGGGACCTGTCCTCGTCAAGAATGGCCATAAGAGATGGATTTGCCTATTTACCTACCTGGCAGTGAGGGCAGTCCATCTGGAAGTAGTACAAGATCTAACAGCGGAGGAAGGACTATTGGCTTTGAGAAGGATTGTAGCAACCAGAGGGATTCCTAAACTTATAACATCGGATAATGCTACACATTTTAAACTGATATCAGAGATTCTTTCAAAACAGTACTGCGTTGATAACAAAATCCGTTGGAAATTTATTCCACAGCTAGCACCATGGTTTGGAGGTTATTATGAAAGACTTATTGGCATATTAAAAAATTGTATGAAACGAACACTAGCGAAGCATATACTTTCAGATACACAATTAGCTACCGTTGTTAAAGAAATCAAAGCTGTTGCGAATACTCGACCTCTTACGTGTGTAGACGCCGAGCTCGATATCATTTTAAGGCCAGCTGACTTCCTTACCACAGGAAGATGCATTACCATGGAAGATTCACCTGAAGATTGTATCGAAAAGGGTACTACGATTAAAGTCGACCTTATAAAAAGTTGGAAAAGAGGTCTCATCATATTGCAGGAATTCAAAGATATGTTCATAAACAGATATTTATTAAGTCTTCGAGAAAGATATAACCACTCGCCTAAAGAGCCACGCGTCACTTCGAAGGAATCTCCTGTAATAGGACAAGTGGTCCAGATCAAGGGGGATACTAAAAATCGAGAGACATGGAAAGTCGGCAAAATTGCTTCACTTCAGAAAGGAGGAGTAGCTATAATAAAAGTTGGAGACAAAGAATTCATGCGATCGATCACGCAATTATATCCTCTAGAAGTTTCAGAAACGAAACCGCAAATGAATGTAGGATTCGAAAAGAACAGCGTTACTAGGGAGCAATCTCCCATAACTTTCATTGAACCATTAAATGAGGATACAGACCGGGATATAATTATCCCTGACAATGTTGATGATGGAATGACCATGAAATCTGATTATGTCCATGAGCATGCTCGAGATAACATCAGTTACCAAAACCTAGATGACGAAATGGAAGAGACTTCTGTAGATAAAAACAAATCGGAGAGATTAGAGCCAATAGAGAGAGTTAAAGAGAGAGTTAAAGATGAGAATGAAGAAGGAAGAGAAACTAGGATGAAGAGAGTTGCAGCCACTAAAGCTCTGCAGAAGATCAGAGATGGGACGAGCAACTTGTTATGTCTCTTCTAATTTTCCGGCCGGGAGTGTCGCGAACCGACTATGGTCCGCAAATCACGTGTAAGTAAATGGCAACATTGTACTTACCTGAGAGACAGAGAGAGCAATATGACATTTGTCAATGGTCTGATGACGCATATTTCTTTTATACTCTTTTTTTCTACCGGTGTGAATGTGTGACTAGCCTCGCTCCGACTATCGTGTGGTGATCATGGAATTCAGCTAAGTATTTAGGACAATTAACTTTGAACTATGTTGTGTATCCAGATTTGGTTGAATGCGTATTTATACCTGTACTAATTTTCTTGCTGTCCTTGAGTATGTGAGATGCGGAGTCAATGGGCCATGCTTGTTACAGCTACGGAGCTGTTGTGTATTTGATTCTGACTAAGAAAGGTACGGTCGATGCTACAGCCAAGATATGTTACGGTTGTGGAACTATTGTGTATTTGATTCCGACTAAGAAATGTACGGTCGATGCGATAGGCAAAATATGTTGCGGCTATGGAACTATTCTGTGATGATACCGACCTGGAGGTAAGGTCGATGTGGTGGCTAAGATATTTCGACTGCTGTGATGATATGCCCCAGTAGTTGTCGTTACGAAAGGGTCAGTACCTATGCACGCGGCATGATCGTCCGAGAACGGATCATGCTCGCTAGCATGAGGTACTCGTAAATGCATCTCACAACTCACCGGGTCCTTGCCGGACTGTAGGCTTGGATGGACCGGTTGTAATTTTAACTGAAACCATTGTTTTACTTGTGACCATTTACTATCAATGTCCTGAATCTTAATGACACCAAGATAGTCGGTGTCAATGATTGTATACTCTGTGCAGGTCTCCGAGTCAGAATCAACAGCTGGATAAATGTAACGTGCGCTGAGATAGTAGAGAGGACTAAGGACTGGTGAATGGCGTAGAGTTCACCAGAGGATATCTAAGGTATGACTTCACTATGGAATTTTGTTTTATTCGGGGATGTCTGCTATGTTAGTTACACCCATTTACGTGGCATACTGATTATAGTCACCGACTCGTCCTCATACCGAGGATTGAGTGGCACACACCCCCCGACATGGTAGAAGTACCGGGATGGCAGACATCTCGCGACAGGTGTGTACTCACATGCTAACGCTACTGTACACTTTCTGATCGCCTTATAATTGCCTCAGCTCGATGAGTACTTTGTTTTACTTTAGTTACTATCTATAGACGTTAGCGCTTGGAGTCACTGGAGAATCACTTTCGGTAGGAGCCGCGTCAGCTGCACAAGGCGGGAGAGGTTGGGTCGGTTTGTGCGTGGTACCTTGGTAAGTAGATGTGTACTCGTAGGGTATAATGTTACTGTACACTTCCTAATCGCCTAATAATTGCCTCAGCTCGATGAATACTTTGTATTGCTTTAGTTTTATTTCTATAGACGTTAGCGCTTGCAGTCACTGGAGAGTCATTGTTGGTAGGAGCCGCGTCAGCCGCACGAGGCGGGAGAGGTTGGGTCGGTTTGTGCGTGGTACCTTGGTAAGTGGATGTGTACTCGTAGGGTATAATGTTACTGTCCTAATAACCTAATAGTTGCTTCAGGTCGATGACTACTTTGTATTACTTTAGTTATTATCTATAGACGTTAGCGCTTGGAGTCACTGGAGAGTCACTATTGGTAGGAGCCGCGTCAGCCGCACGAGGTGGGAGAGGTTGGGGCGGTTTGTGCGTGGTATCTTGTTAAGTGGGTGTGTATTCGTAGGGTACAACGTTACTGCACACTTCCTGATTGCTTAATAATTGCCTCAGCTCGATGAATACTTTTTATTGCTTTAGTTATTGTCTATAGACGTTAGCGCTTCGAGTCACTTGAGAGTCACTAACGGTAGGAGCCGCGTCAGCCGCACGAGGCGCGAGAGGTTGGGTCGGTTTGTGCGTGGTATCTTGGTAAGTGGTTGTTTACTAGTAGGGTATTACGTTACTGTACAGTTCCTTATCGCCTAATAATTGCTTCAGCTAGATGAATACTTTGTATTGCTTTAGTTATTATCTACAGACGTTAGCACTTGGAGTCACTGGAGAGTCACTAACGGTAGGAGCCGCGTCAGCCGCACGAGGCGCGAGAGGTTGGGTCGGTTTGTGCGTGGTACCTTGGTAAGTGGTTGTTTACTAGTAGAGTATTACGTTACTGTACAGTTCCTTATCGCCTAATAATTGCCTCAGCTCGATGAATACTTTGTATTGCTTTAGTTAATTATCTACAGACGTTAGCACTTGGAGTCACTGGAGAGTCACTAACGGTAGGAGCCGCGTCAGCCGCACGAGGCGCGAGAGGTTGGGTCGGTTTGTGCGTGGTACCTTGGTAAATGGTTGTTTACTAGTAGGGTATTACGTTACTGTACAGTTCCTTATCGCCTAATAATTGCCTCAGCTCGATGAATACTTTGTATTGCTTCAGTTTTATTTCTATAGTATAGAATTTAGCGCTTCGAGTCACTGGAGAGTCATTGTCGGTAGGAGCCGCGTCAGCCGCACGAGGCGAGAGAGGTTGGGGGCGGATTGTGCGTAGTACCTGGGTACATGGGTTGGTACTCGTAGGGTACAGCGTTACTGTGCACTTCCTGATCGCCTAATAATTGCCTCAGCTCGATGAATACCTGGAAAAAATTGTTGGGGGTCAGTCATTTCGCCTTACTTGCGCATTCCCACCGTTTCACTTTTAAATTGTTTGGTCTCTAGTACTTACGAGTACACCATAAGTGGTAACGAGAAAAGAAAATATCAATCAATAACATAACAAAAGTATATAATATATTAATACTAACATACAGTATTATCACTCCCTGCCGCACTCTAGGATTGCGACCTCACCGCCTCGTCACCCAGATTGATACAGATTGATTACAGTTTGATTGTCGAACGTATAGGATTTCGCCGCCATTTTGTTAATTCCATCATTCGTTTTTTGAAATGTCATTTCTGGCCCGTTGTTTGAAGTGTCCAGGGTGTGACATAACTATCATTGAGAAATGGTAATGGGGCCTATTGTTATCATAAGGCCAGCCAACTAACTACCTGGTGCCTTTAACGTGCATAGGTACAATATTTAAGTGAAAGTGAAGAAAAATGTAACTAAAAAACAAACAGTAACTAAAACATAAAGTTTGAAAATTTAAGTAAGAATGGTTGCTAACCAACTTTTAATCGTTATAGATCCTATAGGTTATTCCAAATTAAAAATGATAAAAGGAAACTAAAATGATTTTTAAATACGAATTGCTTAATGCCCTTATTTTTTTATTTATCACAATATGGCGTCTGTTTGTCGCCAGTCTTACGAAAACAACCTTCAACCTAAAAAATCCGAGTCGGGTGCTCAGAACTCCCGAGCTCACTCCGCTTATTCTCGCATTAGTGGAGTTTTGAAAGCTAATAGAGTTTTAAACACTAGAAATCATCGCTAATGAGAGCAAGCGAAGCGAGATGAGAACTTCCGAGCTCGCTCCACTTACTTTCGCATTAGTGGAGTTTTAAATGTTTTTACAGTTTTAGAATTTTAAACACTAGAAATCATCGCTAATGGGAGCAAGCGAAACGAGCTCGGAACCTCCGAGCTCACTTCACTTACTCTCGCATTAGCGAAGTTATGAAAAAGTAAAGAGTTTTAGATTTTTAAACTCTAGAAATCATCGCTAATGGGAACAAGCGAAGCTAGCTCAGAAGTTCAGAACACCTAGAAGTTTAAAGTTTTAAGTCGAAGGTTGTGTTGCAAGAGGCGAGCCTTTAGTAAATTGCGAAAGTTTGTATGTGTGTGTCTGTTTTTTTGTAACCTCTTTAGGCCTTAACGGCTGAACGGGTTTGGATGAAATTTGGTAGGTAGACAGATTAGGACCTGAATTAACATAATATTTATTTGATTTAAGTTTTATAAGCATAGGGTATCCTCTCACTTGATGGTAAGTGACGATGATGCCGAAGATGGAAGCGGGCTTACCAAGATTCAAGATTTTTTCAACTGGAACAGAGTTGCGGGCAACAGCAAGTACTGTATACTTCGCCAATATTGTAATTTTAGCCAAAATACGTCTACTGCTGTACATAGGCCTCCCTTAGGCCTCCACTAAGGATTTCCCCGACTGTTGCTAGGCTGCCTACACCCAGCGGCTTCCCGCTACCTTCCATCTTGTCGTCAGTCCATCGAACGGGAAGCCTGCCTACTCACGTCTTCCAGTGCTTGGTCGTCTCTCGAGAACTACTCTTGGGGTCCTCATACAGTACCCACATATCGTAGTTACTTATACTTATGTCGAAGAAAAAGCCGTTAGCGCGTTCTGGAAAACTTTAGAATACGTGTTACTACACTTACTTCAACGTGCTTGTCGGCAGAGGGGTCGGGGTACGGCGGCATAGTAATCACGATGGCTGAACTACAGTGGATTTGGTTTATGGATGCTCTGCTCTGCTTCTGGCCCGGCTCGTAGACCAACACATGTATGTTTGCCAATTGTGTGCCTTTCATTGGCTGTGTAAAAAAAAAGTTTTATTAACTGTGTGACAACATCAAGATGTGAGTTTCTCTGCGTGATCGAATCATAAACGGGGAGATTCGTAGGAGAACCAAAGTAACCGACATAGTTCTCAGAATTGCTAAACTTAATTGGCAGTGGGCGGGGCACATATTGCTCGTAGAACAGATGACCGTTGGGGCAGTAAAGTTCTCGAGTGGGGACCACGCACCAGAAAACGTAGTTTAGGCAGGCCTCCCACTCGGTGGACCGATGACCTGGTGAAGGTCGCGGGAAGCCGCTGGACGCGGGCAGCGCAGAACCGGTCGTCGTGGAAATCCTTGGGGCAGGCCTATGTACAGCAGTGGACGTCCTTCGGCTGATATGATAATAATGATGATGATGACAAAATCAGCCTCAGCATCAGGGAATCGTGATTGTTTTATGGTTCCGTAACTTATAAGGAAAAAGGAACCCTTAGAGAATTACTTTGCTGTCCGTTTGTCAGTCCGTCTGTATGTCTGTGCTTTTTCTTAGGAACGTGTCGAGATACGAGTTAAAATTCATCATATCAGCTCATATACGTCCCCACCGAGAGGCTCGAGCCTACTCTAAATTAGGGCGATCGCGCCTTAGTCGACCACGCGGGCCCAGTGCGGGTTGGTCGACTTCACACACCACCTGCGAGTTTCTTTGCAGGCGTGTGCAGATTTCCTCACAATGTTTTCTTTCACCGTACGTAAGAGCGTCGGATAAACGTACATATGAAATCTAAATTCGAAATCACATTGGTACCCGGCGGGATTTGAACCACGACCTCCCGGACAAGAGGCGGCAGTCCTAGCCGTTACGCCACCGACGCTCAAGTTAAAATAAATATCACTTAATAAGGTCTTCGGTCACTTGGAGGCACAGAGTTCTGGACACACGGCAGTGTGTCAGCCAAGTTTGAAAAGAAAAGGGCGACAACGGCCGTGGGTTACTTCCACGAACCATTTCGGGCCACTTTCGACTTACCCGTAACTTAAAATCTGTTTCACCAACACACTCGCAAGTTTGTGTGTCTCGTAAGACCCCTCGATCAATTAGAATATTTTTTTTATAAATGTACTATCTGTTTGTGGACATTGTTTCTTTGACATTTAGAGGGTGCGCAGTGCGCGAGCCGCAAACGGCTCACGAGCGTTAAAAAAGTAGCATATGTGTTTATCCAGGTCCTGATCTATCTACTTACCAAATTTCAGCTAGATCCGTTCAGTAGTTTTTGCGTGAAGAAGTAACAAACATACACACTCACAAACTTTCGCCTTTATAATATTAGTGTGATATCTTACCACATGTCTCGGATATTGAAGTCCGGAAACCACATTTTTTTATACACTGATTGATTCACTGACTTGTTCAATCCTTACTAATATTATAAATGTGAAAATGTGTTTGTTTGTTACCTTTTCACGCTTCAACGCCTTGACCAATCTTAATGACATTTGTCATGCAGGTAGCCTGTGTCACGTGGAAGGACATAGGCTACTTTTTATCCCGTGAAAATAGCATATCCCGATGCTGTTCCTGAGGGAACTGAAAATTTACTCGTTTTTGGTTAATTTCTTTAACATCGCAACGGAACAATGGATTGTTGTGATTTTTTGCACAGAGAGTGTTGAGGGGGTGGGAAATTACATGATTTCATCATCATCATATCAGCCACAAATCGTCCACTGCTGGACAAAGGCCTCCCCCAAGGATTTCCACGACGACCGGTCCTGCGCTGCCCGATTACATGATTTACTAATAAGCATATCTTGACATAGTTTCCGAGGGATCAGGAGAAAATTCGTGACAAAGACAGTCGTAAAAACGATATCCACGCGGGTGAAGCCTCGGTCAAAATCTAGTAAAATAATTAGACCACTTCCAGGTAAGTTACAAACTCTAAATCTGGCATCGAAATAGGTTATTTGGCGTATGCAAAGAAGTGATTCAAAAACTGTCCAAGTGTAGGTCTGACTTACAAAATTAGGGTTCCTTACTACTACCATTTATAAAAAAAAACGACGGTTGCACTCCGGGAGTGCCGGCAGAAGTGAAAACTTGAATATTAACGTTGTGCATTTTTGATATTTTAGAATGGTTAGGGAATAATTTTGCACGAATTTCTTTGATTATCAGTATTAAAGTACTATCATTTATGTGGTAGAATACAATATTTATTTATTGCGCTATCGTACACAAACATGACAGTTTATATTACATTAAAAAGTTTATATCTCAGAAAAATCAACAAAAAATCAACTCCATCCGTCTTACGAATTTTCGATCAGGTCACGTGTCCTGACGCGAGTTTAACATTTTTTACCCATTACAAAACAAGTGCACAACGCCGCTAAAGAAGTTTTCACTACTCCATACGTCTTACGAATTTTCGATCAGCTCACGTGTCCTGACACGAGTTTAACATTTTTTACCCATTACAAAACAAGTGCACAACGCCGCTAAAGAAGTTTTCACTACTCCATACGTCTTACGAATTTTCGATCAGGTCACGTGTCCTGACGTGAGTCTAACATTTTTTACCCATTACAAAACAAGTGCACAACGCCGCTATAGAAGTTTTCACTTTAAAAATCTTACAGTTGAATTGAGAACCTCCTCCTTTTTGAAAGTCGGTTGAAAATAACATAAATCAACTAGAAAAACGTATAAAACCTTGTCATATCTTCCATTGTTTTGTATACCTTTTTGTTTTTTATTTTTTATTTAAAAAAATGAGTGCGTTTGGCTGCACCTCAACTGATGGTAAGTGCCGATAATAAAATACCTAAATCTAATAATGAATATGGTAAGAGAGTCTGGCTGGAGATGCTGCATACTACCTTGTGTCCTAAACAATCTACCTAAAGATTTAGTAGAAAAAATAGAAGATAGTAATAACAATCAAACAATAAACATCATTTAAAGTTTCCTCGCTTAGAAAAAGAACCTAACTATCGAGGCTGGTGGACATCCAGACGCTCAAATTGCGAGCTGTGCAACCAACGCTAAACCAAACCCCGGACACTTCATACAACGGGCCAGAAATGACATTTCAAAAAACGAATGAAGGAACAAACAATCTGTATCAATCTGGGTGACGAGGGGGTGAGGTCGCAATCTAGAGAGCGGCAGGGTGTGTCCATACTGTATATTAGTAATAATATATATATTTTGACTAAACGCACATAATCTTTTTATATTAAGATTTGCGTTTTTTGTGTGGCATGAAGTGTTTTCTTTTCAATGAAATAAACAATTTAAATTTTAAAACAAAAACTTCAAATTAAAATGATTATTTTAAACTTCTCCAAATAGTGGAGAACGTACAACGGTTTTCAGTTGCTTAAAAAAATGTGTTGTGTTCAGAACTACTAAATGGTGTAAGTTGGCAAGTTGAAATAGTCAAGCCGCCGAGCAAGCACAGCTTTATCATCATCATATCCGCCGAAGGACGTGAATTGATTTCTACGTCGACCGGTTTTGCGCCGCCAGCTTCCAGCGCCTTCCCGCAGTCCTCACCGAGTCGTCGCGCAGCATTCTAATGGTGATTATCAGTATTAAAAATTATTATTAAAATTTATTTAAAAAATGTAAAATTAAAAAAAATGTATTAAAAATTTAAATTTAAATTAAAAAAAACACTTACTAAACTGATTTCCAAAATTCTATCACCATTAGAATGCTGAATAACATAGGCTATATTTATTAATAGAAAAAAATTAGAAATCTCACCTGATGGTAAGTGACGATGTAGTCGAGGATGGTACACGCAAACTCAACTAATGCCTATTCACTCTTACCTTGAAGATCCCCAATTGTAGGAGTTCAGAAATACAGACGCAGGCAAGGAGTTCCACTCCATCCCTGTCCGCATAATAAACGAGGAAGCGTAACGCTTCGTGCGTATAGGCTGAATATCAACAAGTTTTGAGTTTATTTGTTACAAATATACAAAAATATACATTGTTCGTTTTTATGTCATTCAGCGAACATTCTATAGATGTTTTGGGTTGTCACTATGAGCACCGGAAACAAATGAACTCGATATAGTACAGGAACCCAGAAAACATATTATCACTAATATCATATCAGTATGGTTAAGTGAAAATATATAAATAATGATAAGTATACGTTATCATATTAATGTTAGTTTATTTCCATGGTAATATTATGGCAAAAAGGAATTTGAATTAAAATAAAATAAATAATTAATACTTACAGTACGTGCTTTGTCTGTTTACACATAAATACATATAAACTCGTGCTCAACTCTTGGCCTATAATACATTATATTATTCACAAAAAACTGTGAAATGTTCAGCTTCGAGTGCCAAAAATTACTGAATATGAAAATACTGTAGTAAGCTCGATCATTCGAATTCAGCGCTGAAAATTATTTTCTCAGCGCTGAATTTTTTACGAATAGCCCCCCAGCAACGTACCTTGCAGAGCAGGGCAACTTCATTGTCGCCCCTAATGGAGCCGGAGGAGGGGACGATGTAGCTGATTTTTAATTTCAAGTCATTGCAAATGACTTGTGACGCGATCGGCGGCAGTGGCTGGTCGAACTTGCCAGATTTACTCGCGAGGAACACTTGGATGCCCAACCGCACGGCATTTTGGTTGAATTCTGGTTTTTTGAATCCTTCTGTGAAAGAATATTTTTTTTTGCATATCTTTGTTGGCATCATCTTTTTTGTGTTTTTTTACAATTGGTAAGCCCTTGGCATCATCTCATCCGATGGTAAGTAACGATGATGCCAAAGATGGAAGCGGGCTTACCAAGATTCCCCAACTCAATGAGGTATATAATATTCAAAACAGAACACCTCTATTCTGTTGACATTGATGTTTGGCGGCAAGATTTAAATAAGATGGTGGTAGCAACGAGTAGCCAGGCTTGCTTAGAAAATGCCATTCCATCAACCAAACTGAGTCTAGAAAGCTAGACTCCGCCGGGAAACGAACCCGCGACCTCCTGGTGTGAAGCTAATGGACTTAAGCATTACACCAGAGAGGCACTTAAACTCACCTGGTGTAAACCAGAACGTACATAGTTTCGTGTGTAAAATAATGCAGACCGCATTTTGATTTTGTAAGTACGCAAGCAAAGCCGCAGGAAAAAGCTAGAATTATTTAATTTTATTATCGCCCAGGAGTCATAAATCGCTTAAATGTGCGGTGTTTGGTATATGGTGTATGGTGTGTGATGTGTGGTGTGTGGTGTGTAATATGTGGTGTGTGGTGTGTACTGTGTGCTTTGTGCTGAAAGGTGTGTGGTGTGGTGTTAGGCGGTACAATACACGGGTACATAAAATTGACCAAAACATAGCGATTGTTACCCTAGATAGGGTATGCACCAACAAATATCATTTGAAAATTGACAATATATAACACAATATATAGATTGTACGCTTCCATTGGACCGAATGCTACTAAGAAAAAAAATGTGTGCTGGGACACATAGTTTTTTTTTTTTTTTTATTAACAATTGGTAAACCCTTGACAACATCTCACCTGGTGGTAAGTGATGATAAGTGATAAGTAAAAGTGAAATTTCAACAGTCAAGTGGAAATGGTAACCCAGGCTAAGTACCTACTTTATATCTCCATCTCAACTTTTCTCTATCTACGAATACAGTCGTTGCCCTCTCTCCGCTGCCGACAGCCTTTCTCTCTCTATCCCCCTCCAACGCTTTTTCGTGACAGAAAAAATCGTATTACGCCCCGTCTATATAGAGGTTTCACTTCAAAAGAGATGTGAATTGTTTTCTTTTTATTTGCATCATTTTACGTTACATATAACCTATGTACTTACGAGTCCTTCCCCATATGTATAGCATACCTCTGCCCAAACAGCATTTCGAGTCCACTATTTTCTACTCTAAAATTGATTTATAATAATGGTATTTCAATAGTATATTATGCAACTAGTGATTAAAAGACGGAATTAAAGCGAGGGCCATAGATAAATCACGAGCAAGTGAATGGTTCTAATGACTGAATCACGACCGTAGGGAGTGATTCACGATGATTCAAGTATTAGAAACCTGAGCGATGGGAGTGATTCATGACCCTCGATATAAATCCATATTATTCAAGAGTTGCATACTATACTTTTTACCATGACTCCGAGAAAAAGAAACATTTAAGCGAAAATGGACACTTAAGGAAGAAAATGTAATGCAAATTAATTAATATATTCATTAAAATTGGAAAAATTACTAAAATAACTAGTACTTTTCTTTGTGTTCGTACAACTTATAGTAGGTATTGAAAATAGCGCCAATTTACTAATGAAATGACAGCAAAGAATGTAAATGCCTCTGGCATATCATTAAATATAGCCAATAATAGAACACAATAAAATGTGATTTCATGTATTAATCATTAAAGTGTGCGTGCGTGTGTGAAAATAAAGGTTGTTTAAAGGAGCGAAACTAACCTATAGGGAGTGCAAAATATCGAATATGAGTCGAAAATTATAAAATTTAAAATTTTAAAAATCATGAAAATTTTTAGTATGGAGCGGGTTTACCAAAGACGTGCCTCATATATATATGGGAAGGCAGATGCGAGACAAAGTACAAAGTACGAGCCAAGGCGTACATATTATGGTAAAACGCTCTGCACGGCGTAAACCAAAGCTTATATAATAATGATAAGGCTTGACCCGAGGGTCATGACCATAAATTAGCAAAAATGCTATTTAGGCAATTTCAGGCGCTAAGACCATTTTGGGGCGAGGTGGTCTAAAGTGTCAATGGTGACGCACGGCATCATAAGGCTGGTGTATATATGCCGATACATCAGCAGAGAGCTTGATAATTACATTATTGAGCAAAACATAAGGAGAGGCATGGAGGAGGCAGTGATGTTGTGTCGGCCGGTTTACTGACATAAGTCGTATGGTGTACGGTGCGGATTCACAATCGTGGTATACATCATGTTCGGCAGTCTGAATGGTAAACACCTATCGGTCGTTTAAAGTTGTCAACGGTGCGCATGGTGTAACATACACTTGTAAGCTGACGTTTCATAAAGAAGCAAAGAGTTAATTCGCTTTGTTTCCGAGCACAGTAACAGCATGTCTAAAGTGATACCACGAATCACTCGATATATTAGTCTTGATTTAATAGATCGTATTCAGTCACTTGGGGAGGTGACAGATCTAGAGCTAATATGCAATTAAAACTCTGACCAGCAATGGAAGGAGAGGAGTGCAGTTATTAGATCAAATACAAACAACGGAAGAACTTGAGTCTTATGTTTGATTTGATAACTCTGACACTAAACTATTGCTGATCGCACGGTTCAATACCGGCGATGCATCTTTGAATAGTCTGCCATATCAGCTATGATGGTAGTATCTTCGACTACCATGGTTGTTACGGGTAAACGGGGAGTCAGGGTCGATTCCGGCGAGGCAGCCTGAAAGATGGCTACCATCATAAATATGGCATGCACACAAGAGTACAACTACTAAAACGTATAAAACTCACCAATAAAGAAAGTCCAAAAAAAAGTTGCTGAGTGCTAATTGATAATAAAATCATTAAAAAGACGATAGACCGTAAACAAAGTACAACCTATTCTCAAAAATGTGATCACTGAAGATCACATGTAAAAGCATTTAGATGGGTTTGTCCTATCTACTTGCTAAAGCTCGAGGTCTAAGGACCCTCTGATGGCATTTCGAACGCAATACGTCTCTGCGGAGTCATACATTCCATTCCATTGGGCCCACACGCTATTGTGTGTCGTGGAATGAAGCTGTTGGTGGAGTTAGTCTTTACCGATAGCTAGAAGCCTCTTGTTATAAGCGATCGTAATTCCCCGAAGGAATGATCCCTTGTCTCTAGCACAGATCAACATTCCATAACGGAATGATCTTTAGTCTCTGAAGGCAGTTTAACTAAGATCGTTTGAAAGAATGATTATGGTTGAATTGTAGCCTCTGTTTAACTGGAGATTGATGTTTGCATTAAATTGAGGGTAGGCGCAAAAAGTCGCAACTTAGGTTGCTCCTATTTATTATACTAATTAAAAATAGAAAAAACCTAAATTCATTCTTAAATCTAGTATATTATGAACAAGTGAACCAAGTTACCTGCCAGCAGTAATAGCTCCTATACAAATCTCCAGTACACACTGATTACTGCAAAACTTCTTGTGCACTTTGGACTTAGACATGGATGCAATCAAACAATCTCTTGAAGATATGTCTGCTCTCTTTAACACAAAGATGACTCAATTTCAAAAAGAGCTCCAAAAACAAGAGGCTATCCCTCCGGCCACAATCTCCTCGCTTGCAGCTGAATTCACCACCTTCAAAACATTTGTTATCTCTGCACTCGAGGCGCTTCAGAAACAGGTGGAGTTGCTCTCGCAGGAGTCCGAAAAAGTTGAAATGAGAAGCAGACGTAAGTTTTTACTTCTCCATGGCGTGCAGGAACCCAAGGATGAAACTGCTGCCTTTACTGCCGTTCAAAGCCTGACGACACATATCAAGCTTCCCCTCACTGATGCTGACTTCAGTCAATGTTTCCGCCTCGGGCAAGCTTCAAAAGACAGACCTCGTCCTTTGTTGGTAAAGTTCCGCGATATCACCATGAAAGGCAAGGTGTGGAATGCTAAATCAAGTCTCAAAGGTACTGGTATTACTGTATCCGAATTCTTAACTAAGCTCCGCCATAATGTGTTTATGGCTGCACGACAAAGCTTTGGCATCTCTAAATGCTGGACTCGTGACGGCGTTATCTTTGCTATCGGTGCTGATGACAAGCGTCACCGGATAACCTCCATGTCCGAGTTGGAGAAACTTTCAAACTTGAAGGCGTGTAGTGCTACTATCGCAGCCCCAGCGAAGCCCAAGAAACGTATAGCTAGTAAAAAATAGTCAATCTTTCTCGCCACTTTGCTGTGTCTAATTATTTAGCCGTCATAAATGCATCGAAGGAAACCTCGCTTGCTTTAAGTTTTGATTGTTTTGTTTGTTAACATAGCCTAATGTACTTACTAATTAGTTACTTAAATAGTTGTAACTTACATATTCTTCCATCTAGCTCCACTCACCACTTTCCCAACTGTCAACCATCTCTTTTAGACCTTATAATTGTTTCCTCCCTGGACCACGTTGAAGATCATGGTCAAATATCTGCTGACGCCTTTTCCTTTCATGATTTGATTTTTCTGTCTTATAAAATTCGTCCACCTAAGCTTAAACCAAAAACTGTTTTACAACGTAACTTTAAAGACATGGACCTGGATAGCCTTAGGCTGGATGCAGCTAAGATTGACTGGAATCCTGTACTAGATGCGGAAACTATTGACTCAAAGGTTGAGATTTTTAACAGTATTCTCTCACAGCTGTATAACATTCACGCTCCAACTCGCGCCATTCGCCTCAAACACCTCCCTGCACCGTGGCTTACTACCGAGGTACGTGAGCTAATGGCAAGGAAAGACGCAGCAAAAACTAAATATAAAATTTCTCCCACCGACAGCAATCACGAAAAATATAAATCCGCCCGCAATCACTGTAATTTAATATGTCGTGATGCCCAGCGTCGCCATATCCACGCATCCGTTGAAAATGGTAACCCAGCCAAAGTATGGAAATTTCTTAGAAGTATTGGTATCGGCAAACAAAAACTTGATTCACCTGCTGACATCGATGTCAACTTATTGAACCAACACTTCTCATCTGCTAGTAATAATACAGCCTTTTCTACTGACTCTCATAAGTTCGATACCCTGTCTCATATAAGTCAACTCCCCTTGCCAAACCATACTCCTTTTTCATTTAATCCAGTTCAACCTGAGCAAGTCCAAAAGCACATCCTGTCAATCTCTTCCAATGCTGTAGGTTGTGACGAAATCAGTCGAAACATGATAATTCCGATCCTGGACGTGATTCTGCCAGTCATCACTCACCTTTTGAACTTTTCGTTGTTTTCACATACTTTTCCCTTTGTCTGGAAACAAGCCATTATCGTTCCACTACCTAAAACCCGAAATCCTACAACCCTTTCTCACTTCAGACCCATCTCCATCCTTCCCTTCCTGTCTAAAGTTCTGGAACGTTTGGTTCATCACCAGTTATTCTCTTTTCTCTCTGCGAACCAATTACTTAACCCTTTCCAATCGGGCTTCCGACCTGGGCATAGTACTGTCACTGCACTTGTCAAGGTAACTGACGACATCCGTTCTGGCATGGAAAAACAGAAGGTCACACTCCTCACTCTCCTTGATTTTAGCAATGCTTTTAATACAGTAGACTTCGACATCTTACTAGCTTTTATGAGTTCTTTAAATATGTCATCAGATGTAATTGCCTGGTTCAGAAGCTACCTCTGTGAACGTCGGCAACGCATTAAGGTTGAGGTGAAGTTCTCTGACTGGTGCAACGTCAACCTTGGCGTTCCCCAAGGTGGAGTATTATCACCTCTTCTTTTTTCTCTCTTCATCGATTCTATTACGCGTTCCCTCTCTTCTTCCTTCCATCTCTACGCTGATGACTTGCAGGTTTACGTCCAGGAGTCACCTGAGCATATTGCACATGCTGTTAATGTGATGAATAAGGATCTGAATGAAATCTCGTCATGGTCCGCAAGGCATGGTCTCCTAGTCAATCCGAGCAAATCTCAGACTATCATATTAGGGAGCTCTCGTCAATTAGCTAAAATCGACTGCTCATTGCTGCCTGCGGTACTTCTTAATAACATCCCCATACCTTACAGCAAGAATGTCAAAAACTTAGGTATCATTTTTGACCAAACTCTGTCCTGGTCCAGTCAAATTGGCGAAGTCAGCAGAAAAATTTTTGGTTCCATTGCGTCTATGAAGCGTCTCAAAAACTTTTTGCCCATGGCCACCAAAACTGTACTTGCACAGACGCTCTTGCTTCCGATCCTGGACTACGCAGATATTTGTTATCTGGATGCTACGGAGGAGCTGCTAAACAAACTGGAACGTTTGCAGAATGTGTGCATCAGATTTGTCTTTGGTCTAAGGAAGTTCGATCATGTGTCAGAGTATCGAATTAAGCTAAAATGGCTTCCCATCCGTTTGAGACGTGAAATGCACTTACTTTGTATGCTTTTTAACATATTGCACAGCCCAGCAGCTCCTCCGTATCTCAGGACTAATTTTCAGCGCAGAGAGGCTGTTTCTGACCGTCAACCTCGGTCATGTAATGAATTTCTCTTGTCATTTCCTACGTGCCATACAGACTTTCTGAGCAAATCCTTTATGGTTCAATCAGTGCGTCTGTGGAACCTACTTCCTGCTTCCATCCGAACGGCTGAGTCTTTGTACTCCTTTAAAAAGCGACTCAAGGATCATTACTTTACGCTTTGTAATTACTGAAACTGTTCACTGCTATTTTGCGTGTTTATATATTTATAGTATGTATGTGTATGTATGTATGTATTTTAGTATGTTTTATTGTATATATGTATTTTTGTTTAGAATATAAATAAGTCTATAGACTTGTTTTTTTAATTACTTTTAGTTATAGCACTTCTATTAGTTATAATAATAAGTTAGATTGTTTAATAGTTGAATTTGCTGCCATCCTGTACAAGTTTACCTGTCTTTCAATCCCTAACTTAAGGTTGCCTGGTAGAAATCGCTTAAAGCGATAAGGCCGCCTTTGCACTCTATGTTTTCTTACAAATTATAAGTCCTGTATTGTTTTTGTGGCTTGCAATAAAGTATATTTACTTACTTACTTACTTGATGTACAGAAATGGTGAGCGCATTCGTAACGATATGGCGAGCATCAATTGTCAATTATGTTCTACTAGAGGGTAATCTCGAACGAGCATTTGACTTTACTGGATCTCAGTTGTGTTGTGGAGTTTTTGCGATCCAGGACTGTTTTCAGACTCCGTTTTGACAGTTATGCTAAAGGGGGGGCAGTTTACTGTGACTTAAATAAGATACGGTATGAGCATTGTGCAGTGTGACGACAATTTTTTACCACGCTTGTTTACCTCTTTTTATCATATAATCATACATTTTTCATCTACCCCCTAAACCGTTTTTTTCTCTTCAGTTCCTACAAATATTACTCCAGGCCTATCTATTCTAAATTACTTCGTGTTCATGTAGCCAAGGATTTTCTGTGACTATTTTCCACCTTTCCGACTCATTTTTAGACCTTGATTTCATCTCCAAAGCTCATCATCAGATCAACTTAAAAACAACAAAAGGATCTATTGTCACCAGAAATAAGGCTTCATTCCAAATTTCAGCTTAATCGGACTTCTGAATGTCGCTCTAAAATTGATCGCAAGATTTGAACTAAACAAACATACACACAAACATTGCTAGTTAAATAAAAACTTTTAAAAAAGCTTTAGCTATGCCTCTATCACACCCTGCACACTTCATACAACGGGCCAGAAATGATATTTCAAAAAAGGAATGACGGAACAAACAAAATCAACTTACCTTCAGGTGAGATATAGTCAAACGCACTGAAATTTTTAATAAATAAAAAAAAGAAAAAAATAATCCTATACGTTCAACAACCAAACTGTAACCAATCTGTATCAATGTGGGTGACGAGGGGGTGAGGTCACGAACTAATGTCCATACTGTATGTTATGTGACAAAAATAAAATAAATTGTGTCTAAAAACCCTTATGGAGTTTGCCACATATGATACGTGGAATTTGAATCAAGGCCTAAACGGATTTTTAAAGGAAAATAATTTTAGAGTGAATCAGAAAACCTTTAATATAGTAAACAATTTGAAGTAAAAAGGGTAAAATATACTAAAAGGATTACGGGATGACGATGTAGGAATGTTTTATACAAATTAGCTCAAAGCATCGGTATACCAAAATTTACAAAATTTAATTTTAATTGTAGGCCGCTTAGGCAACGATCGTCCCCTTCCCTGGGTATTAAAACGATAAAATCTAATAATGGGATATAAAAAATATATTTTTTACGGTGAAAATTACCCCAAGTATCACCAGAAGGGAACACAATACTCTTAAGTAACTTAAAATTTATAGTCCATTAAAATAGTAAGAGGTGAAGGAATTTGAAGCTTGAAAGTAACACTCCATGTAGAACAACAGAATCCCGCAGGGCAGCCACAATACTTTACATAGCATGGCCTCGAAGGTAGCGTAATGTTAAGATAATGGAAAAGAAAACACTTCCCTTGGAGCTAGAATTCTAGCTCCAAGGACGTGCTATAGTCGGACGTGCCGCACAGCAAATAAAGATGGCCGGCAGAACGCACAGCTCCTTCCCGGGATCCAACCACTCTTAAAGCGAGTACTGCACCATGCGGCGCAGCTAAAAAGGAGAGTATACTGTATCTTGCGCTGGTATTGTATTACGTCTCAGGTTCTTCCGAAGCGGAATATCTTCGGGATTCCAAAAAATGCGACAGGAGTGTAAAGGCCCTCAGAAAAACTCAAAATAACTATAAATAATAATATATCCGATAACTAAAAATTTTAATATTCACAACCCAAAATTCAAACAAAAAATTCAACCGTCATCCTTTTTTTTCTCCAACTTGTCAATTCCATCCTCCGTTAATCAAAAAAAATCAATACCTCGACCAACAGCGGAAACCAAAAAGAATTTAATACGAAACAGCAAGAAAGAAGATCGGCTTTGAAGCGATACTTTGCGCTTCAGTTAGTACTAATATATATACGTATATATTATACATTGTGAATATGCGTATATTTTTTGTGAGTGTCTGAAAATGATTGAGGAAATTTTCTGCGTTTTTGAAGGTCCTTTTTCTCTATTATAATTAAAATATGGAAAATAACAAAAAATAGGAGCATGGCCATGGTAGATATAGGTTTTGTGGAAATATCACTATCATATCAGCTCATTACGTCCCCACCGAGGGGCTCGAGCCTACTTTGAATTAGGACGATCGGGCCTTAGTCGACCACGCGGGCCTAGTGCGGGTTGGTCTACTTTACACACCAACTGCGAGTTTCTGCGCAGGCGCGTGCAAGTTTCCTCACAATGATTTCCTTCATCACAAGAGCGTCGGATAAACGTACATATGAAATCTAAATTCGAAATCACATTGGTACGTGGCAGGATTCGAACCATGACCTCCCGGACAGGAGGTTGCGGCCCTAGCCGTTACGCCACCTACGCTCGACTGAAATGTCACATACAGGGAGGAAATAGGGGACTATGTTTGTATGTATAAATGGCGCCCGCGTTTCCTCATAGCGAGACATTATTACTCAGGTAACCAATTTACTTTCCAGAGAATTTGTCTGTATGGGACATACATTTATTTTCCTAGTTAAAGTCATAGTATGTAACACTGAGCGTTGGTGGCATAACGGCTAGGGCTGCCGCCTCCTGTCCGAGAGGTCGTGGTTCGAATCCTGCCACGTACCAATGTGATTTCGAATTAAGATTTCATATGTACGTTTATCCGACGTTCTTGCGGTGAAGGAAAAACATCGTGAGGAAACCTGCATACGCCTGCGAAGAAACTCGCAGTTGGTGTGTAAAGTCGACCAACCCGCACTAGGCCCGCGTGGTCGACTAAGGCCCGATCGCCCTAATTCAGGGTAGGCTCGAGCCCCTCGGTGGGGACGTAATGAGCAGACATGATAGGGATATTTCCACAAAACCTATATCTACCATGGCCATGCTCCTATTTTTTGTTATTTTCCATATTTTAATTATAATAGAGGTTGACTTCACAACGCAGGTTGTGTGTGAAGTCGACCTACCCGCACTGGGCCCGCGTGGTCGACTAAGGTCCGATCGCCTTAATTCAGGGTAGGCTCGAGCCCCTCGTTTGGGACGTATATGAGGCTGATATGAATCTAACACTCACTTCTGAAAGGATCGATACAATTCCGTTCTCTCTGTTGGATTGCGTCATTAAAATCACATTTCTTGAGGCACTGGATGCCGATGTTTTTGAGGGTCACCAAGTTGACGCCATTGCGAAGGTACACTTTCTTAAGGTAAACACCTCCTCTGGTTACGTGTTCTGCGGAGTTCAACGATTGTACGTGGTCGACCACTTTATGGGGGTGTTGTCTGTGGGAGAAAACCAGTTTTACGACACATCCCTCAGGTTTCAATTTCGCCGGAATCTCCAAAAGGTTTGCGGTACTAATACACGTAAAAAGTCAAATACAACTACTTCTTGTTTAATAAAAGAATCCAAATTCCCATCAAAGGTACTGATTGCACAGCAAAATACATCAAAGTAAAATTAATTTAGGGTCCTGAGGAGGCTTGAGTTTCCATACAAACGTAGTTCCGCTTTAATACAAAAATGACATGCCGGATTGAATCTAAACTTTGCAAATATATTAAGTAGACACATATCGATGTTTGTAATTAGTTTTCGATGTACTAATATAAAACGGAAAAAAATAAGAGCAGTTTTAAACGTTTAGTTTAAAACTAATTCAAGCCTTCGTTTAGTTATTTTTCAATTTACTACATTGAAAACGAATTACAAACATCGATATATGTCTACTCAATTCATTTGCAAAGTTTGGACTCAATCCGGCATGTAGTTTTTGTATTAAAGCGGAACTACGTTTGTTTGGAAACTCAAGCCTCCTGCAATCTGTAGGAATGATTGGAAGAGGGATGGAATTGTGTGACAGGAAACCGTTTTTTTTTCTCAGTCACGACGGCTAAGGTAACATGGCCATGCTACTTTACGTTTTTTTGTCACAAAGGCTAAGAAAACATGGCCATGCCGCCTTATATTTTTTTTCAGTTACGATGGCTAAGAAAACATGGCCTTGCCGCCTTATGCGAGACCGTAGGCCGGAAGGCCGGTAGGTTATATTCTTACGTCAGATGTTACACATCATATTATGCGACTACCGTAAGGTTCCCTCGGTTTTTTTAGAAAAAAACATGCGCTAACCTGAAGTCGTCATCAGCCACGCAGGAGATCATGACTATCCCCTCGGCGCGCTGCCTTTCGATGCATATCTCAATGGTGGGAAAAGTCGGATTTTCGGCGGTAGAGTTGACACCCTGAATCAAACACGTCCGATTCTCGGACTTGTATCTGAACCTGGTGACAATACGGGGAAAATAATTAAAAAAGAAAAAAAAGTGGCTAAGTGCGTGTCGGACCACTTGCCAAGTAGGGTTCCTAGTCTTTAAAAGTAGGACTAGCGCAGAGTTCCGTAGCCTTTCAAAAAATTAATGTATATCATCATTTCAGCTCATATACGTCCCCACCGAGGGGCTCGAGCCTAAATGTATATATTTTTTAAGAAACAAAATTATTTTTGCAGTAGTAAAAGAACATTTTGTATGAAAAACCTTCGAACTTTTTACAAATCCAGCTGCATATCTTAAGTTGGTCGACTAATAAGTACTCCTAAACTAAGAAAGCCTACTTCGTCATGTTAGATTTTCTTTTAAATACATTATAATATATCCTACTGTTTAAAAAAATTGTAAACAGAGTAGGATATATATTTTATATGCACGGTGTAACAAAAGTTGATGTACGTCCCGTTAACTAGGGCTTCTACTCAGTATACTGAAAAAATGTTGTACTATGACATTGCTAAAATCACAAAACAATATTCATACAAATCGATCAGCTGATCAAACAATTTAGTGCATTTTTGTATAGATGGCCCAAATTTTTTTTGAGATTTGATTATAGGTTCCTTTGGGAAAGTTGTTCAGTATAATGGGTAGAACCCCCAGTTAACGGGTCCTATACCAATTTTGTTGATAATGTTCCTAAAAGTCTAAAACTAAAAAATCACAAATATAGGTCTACACTATTACTTTCAACTCTAGCTATGACTGATATTTTGAAGGATACATTTTTAAAAATATACAAAAATATTTTTTAAGATAATAGAAAGTGAGTAATGTTATTATTTTTTATACTTTCATTGTAGTTTTTGATTGAAAGGAAAAACAACTGAAAAAGTGAAAAAGTGTGGTTATTTTCTTTACTCTTTACACGTAAAGAAAAAGAAAGAGACAACTGTTCCAATTAATACCTCGCCTTAAACTAGGTTCATACTTGGCAACTAACATAATATCCTTATAATGCTACACATTGTTTTATTAGTTCTAAAATACCAGTACCTTACATTTATTCTTTTTAACTCATCTTTGTTACAGTCTATTGGTATTTTAGATCGGTAAGATTGAACAATAAATAGAGTTTAAAAAAACTAAAAACACGCTTTTAAAACACTTCGAACTAAAAAGTTAAAAATAATTTTTAAAATAACCTTAAAACAATAATGAATAAAAAATACTATTATTATTGTGAAAAAAAAGCGTCGGGCGCTTTGCTCCATATTTTTCATACATCGAGCGCCTGACGCTTTTTTTTACAATAATACTTGTATTTTTTATTCATTATTGTTTTAAGGTTATTTTAAAATTATTTTTAACTTTTTAGTTCGAAGTGCTTTAAAAGCGTGTTTTTTAGTTTCTTTAAACTCTATTTATTTTCAATTTTTTAGTTCAAACTTATGAAATTATTATATTGTCGCTAATTCTTGATAAGTCTACAAAGTTTGAATTAAATCTGTCCGTTTAAAGTGGGTCAAAATCGAGTCCAAAGGAGTCGGTTACATACAAACAAACAAACATACAGGTGAAGCTAATAATAAAAAGCTTGTTAAAAATCCATCTTTTTCCTTAAAGCTTCTGCCAAATATCAATTTTACCATACAAAAATTTTGTATTACATAACTTGGGTAATGAGGTGACGACCTTGGCATTGATATTGGTCTCACAGCTAGAGTTATTTGCAGTAGAGTAGGTACATATTCTGATTATTACATAGGAACAGCTGATTAGCGATTTGTTTATTAGGAACTCAAGTCTGTTATGATATGATAAGTGGCCTTATCTTTACTTATGGCTATAAAGTTACTAGATT
Source organism: Coleophora flavipennella (assembly GCA_947284805.1). Lineage (NCBI taxonomy): Eukaryota > Metazoa > Arthropoda > Insecta > Lepidoptera > Coleophoridae > Coleophora > Coleophora flavipennella. Next base: position 7,798,438 of record OX369253.1, read on the forward strand.
GGACAATCATCTCAAATGAGTTGGAATTTACTAAATCTAATGGAATCGGTATAGGAATGTTTTTTATATAAATTATGTTCCATGTGATGAACTAGTGGAGTTTTGACAACAAATACAATTTTTCCATCTGAATAATAACAAATTATCTCTGACATAGAGATTAAGGGATGTATATTTTCTAAATCTATCTTTATATATAAATCTTCTGTCCGTGTGTTAGTCATTGAACTCCTCCTAAACGGCTGGACCGATTTCGCTAATTCTTTTTTTGTAGAGTTCGTTATTGTCAGGAGAAGGTTCTTATGTAGGGTAGGGTAGGGTAGGGTAGTGTAGTGTAGGGTAGGGTAGTGTAGGGCAGGGTAGGGTAGTGTAGTGTAGGGTAGTGTAGTGTAGTGTAGTGTAGGGTAGTGTAGTGTAGGGTAGTGTAGGGTAGTGTAAGGTAGTGTAGTGTAGGGTAGAGTAGTGTAGGGTAGGATAGTGTAGGGTAGGGTAGTGTAGTGTAGTGTAGGTTAGGGTAGGGTAAGGCAGTGTAATGTAATGTAAGGCGGTACGTAGTTCGCCGGGACAGCTAGTAGTTATAGGAAACTCTTTATAAGTAGGTATATTACATTACTAACTAACTCTTCATAGAGCTGCCTCGGAGATGCAAGGTATCACTTTTAGTAAACAATACAGTTATAACCAAGTCTTCGACCTTGAATGATAAAGTAAGACAGTACTAATTTACATACTTTATCATTCAAGGTCGAAGACTTGGTATTTAACCTTTGATTTATACTAGTTCTAACTGTAGCAAATATGAATTAAATTGATTTGAAATATCTGCTATGGTTTCGCTACATAATACGTATAATTTAGATTTAGGGCCCAAAATCGGATATATGAAAAGAAATTATTTGTGGGGTAAATCGGAAATATATTTTTTGGAGTTTACTCGTATTTCATATCCCTACTAATATTATAAATGCGAAAGTAACTCTGTCTGTCTGTTACGCTTTCCCGCAAAAACGACTGAACGGATTTGTCTGAAATTTGGTGGGTAGACAGATTAGGACCTGGATTAAGACATAGGCTACTTTTTACCACGCTCGCGAGCCGCTTGCGGCTCGCGCACTGCGCACCCTCGAAAAGTCATAGAAACGTGGTCCACGCGGGTGAAGCCGCGAGAAACAGCTAGTTATTATATAAGCCGGGGTATAAAAATTTATGGGGAGTAAAATCAGACGTTGTGCGTTATGCGTTAGTTGTATAGTATAGTTATTAATTTTTTGCCCAACTTATTTGGTTGTATGTATGTATGTTTATTTATTTGGCACGTCCTGTAGCCTAAACAGCTTAATAGATTTTGGAGTGTGAGGTGTCGTTAGATTTGTCTTGTCAGAATTGAAAAAGTGCCCGCCATTTTGAACTTTTTAGTTACTGGACCGCTTGCTTGCAAAATCGATATCTGATTGTCCTTGAGGTTCCTTATCACGAAACCGTTGCCAGAATTGAAAAAAGTTGCCGCCATTTTGAACTTTTTATTTACTGGACGGAATGCTTCCTAAAATCGATATCTGGGATCCCTGAATTCCTTATAACGAATCCGTTGTAGAATTGAAATAACTGGCCGTCATTTTGTTTTTTTTTTAGTAACTAGATCGATGGCTTCCAAAATCAATATATGAGGGTCCCTGAGGTCCGTTATCACGAATCCGTTGTCAGAATTGAAAAAAGTGGCCGCCATTTTGAAATTTTAAGTTACTGGACCGAATGCTTCTAAAATCGAAATCTGAGAGTCCCTGAAGTCCCTTATGAAGAATCCGTTTTCAATATTGATAAATGTGCCATCTTTTTGTTTTTTTTAGGGACTGTACAGATTGCTTCCAAAATCGATATCCGAGGGTCCCTGCGGTCTCTAATCACGAATTCGTTGTCAGAATTGGAAAAAGTAGCCGCCATTTTGAACTTTTTAGTTACTCGACCGAATGCTTCCAAAATTGATACCTGAGGCCCCTTATCACGAATCCGTTGTCGAATTGAAAAAAGTGGCCGCCATTTTGAACTTTTTAGTTACTCGACCGAATGCTTTCAAAATCGATATCTGAGGGTCTTTGAGGTCCCTAATCACGAATCCTTTGTCAGAATTGAAAAAAAATACTGCCATCCCCCAGCACATTTATAATCGTTAGTAATGAGTAAACTGCAGTCGTGCGTCGGAGCCGACACACACACATTTTTTTTTTGTTCTTTTTAGTATAGGGCATTATTTCAAATTAATTCGACCTAAAATGTTACATTTCTTGGCTAGATCTTTTCAAATTCGTCATAGCAAATAAAATATTTAAAAAAACGATCAATGGATAAAAATTTATTTTATGTTGAGTATCTCAATCAATTAGTACATTCATCCTGTATGTTCTAACTAATTTTGATTTTTAAGCGACATAGGGACTTTCCTAGCGGGACTATACTGGCGGGGAATTACCTATGAACTATGAATTTACATTTTATGAATAGGAAAAAAACCCAATATTTTAATGACTTATATGTCGGAGAGTCATGGAAAACGCGACCAATACCAGCTCGAGATAAGTTTACATAGTTACACTTTGTTTGGATCAAACGTCAGGTATTAGTATCTGGGTGAAACCGGTGGTGGCGTGACGATCGCTTGTACTCGTGAGACGATAGTTTGTGGCAGCAAAGATGACGAATTAACGGAAGGCTGTTTGTGCTGCCACACTGAGTTGAGAATTTATTAAATCTGTGGAGAAGCCATATTAGCTGGACAACAGTCTCGAGGCAGACACTTTTTGACGGAGCGTCGAGCAGAACACATGCTGTGATGATCTGTGAGCAAAATGGACGTGTCACGCCATCGCTGTGATCACCGCTTTTGCATCCATTGTTATCCAAGGTATCCTGTACAATTTCGATTACCAAATGATCAAGACTATTGAAAGAGGACTTCTGAGATATAGCTGCATTGTTATTTCGACGCCCACGACCGAAATAGTTAAGGACGTGAACCACAAGGCCATCCATAACCTAACCACCACCAACCCCCCTATTTCGACATCAGAAGTGGGATTGTTTCCTGCGCTCGCAACAAGACTAAGTGGACAACGACAGGAAAATGTGAAAAATGATAATAAAGCAGTGAAATAAAAACCACTGGCAACAATTCTTCGAGCTACAGAACAACATGCTGCGATTGATTGAGGTTATGCAAGCACCATCGACTACATCTGCTGCAATCATATTGCCAGCTTTCACATGCTTTCGGATCATTCCTTGTGACAGAACGTCGTGATTGAACGGAAGATTTAAAAAGAGGACTCATTGTAAATATGATGATTCATTTAGTTAACTAGAGTTTCGGTTATACAAACTTAAACCAGGATTGGAAGTATTGAAACCCCTTTAAGCTTTTATAATATTGAGACTGACATATTTACATGGAGTGAAAAACCCTTTTTAGCGTTCGTAGTATTGGGACTGATATTCTCATTGAGCATAGGCCAATGTTGTTGCCTATTTTTAATAGCTTTCGTGATGAATTTGTCGAGGGCATCCTTAATGCCCCGCTATCGCATAGACCCTATGTAGGTAGATGAGTTTCGGGGACCCCAATAAAATTGTTTGTTTAGCAATTGTAAAAAAAAAGAATAATAACGGGGTAGTATGCGGAGTGCAGTGGTGGACGTCTTACGGCTGATGTGATGATAATACAGGATTCATGGGCTGAAGGCTGCGAATGTCACTTGCTTTTTGACGGCCTTATCATGCTGGTAAAGAAAAAGGATGGCCTGGTACGCAAGTGTGTTGATAACCGTGAATGAAATGTCAACAACATGCCTGAACGGAAATTGCTTCCTCTGATAGCTAACTACTTCATAAGTGGTCACTATTTTACCACGTCAGGCATACCTAGTGTTTACATCAGGTGCATTCTATCCCTATTAAATCGAAATGACTGATTTTGTAATTCCGAAGGGTCTGTTTGAAAACGTCCACGTGTCATTCGATCTACGTAATGCCCCCTTGTGTTTCAACTGACGTTCATAAACGCTTTAGTTGATTTTAGTTGGTGAATCTTAGTACGTTTAAACGTTGGTACTCTTAGTTAAGTGTCCTTTAAAATATGCTCACTTCCTTAGAGTACAGTAATGAGATATCATGCTACAAGTCCTTCCATGATGATCATTTGGCAACAACCAAACTGTTGGGTTAACCGAGTTACGAAGTACAGTCTCCTGGAGTTGCTTCTAGGTACGAGTAAAGTAGCTTAACCTCTAAATGTCATGTTTGCCGATTACACGCACAGGCTGTAATTTTATCTAAGTGAAGCACGACAACAGACTAGTGATAATACGGAGAGTAATGCATCCTATGACAGGAGTTGTTAATCAGCTTGCTGCTGATATGATAATAGACATGGGCCTCCCCCATGTTGGAGCGGTTAAAAAATAAACGCTACACTTGGCGGGCTGTTTGGCGGTACAGTATAGGCGTGAAGGACGCTGCTGCTCATCGTCAGTTTTTTTGGTCCCTTAGTCACTTCTTGTGGAGCCCTTGGGAAGAGATGGGTGGTGTACTGCTCTGGGGCGGCGCCAGTGGCTGATTTCTAAACTAAAGCTTAGCTTCACAAGTTACCTAACTTTACGTTGTTACAAATGGAGAAGCATGACCGTTATGTCCTTAAAGCGTTAACTTCTAACCTGACCAACAAATACGCTCATGACAGATTACGCTAAATGCCCGATTGGTGACAGTATTATTGACTTGGACACAATTGATGATGGAGAGACTGAACCTCGACCATCTACTAGTGCAGAGTAAGGACTTTTGTACTTGACCGTGATTTTAACGTTCACTAGTTGGTATTTTGAACCTTAGACGTAAACAATTTTTCGCAACTGGATGCCAATAGCCTCAGTCATTCGTAGACGTAGGCGTAAAACACCGAGTTAGTTTCTCGTTGCTGTGCGGCCACAACTGTGTGGCGTGCGTTTGGCTAGCAGGCGTATCACCTGAGGGAGGTGATGTTGGCAATTACCAAAACTAGGTGAAGTTCAAGATCGCTGGTTGAATGCGATAATGTGGTTTTGGACACCGCCGGAGGGAGGTGGTCCAAGAGTTGCCAGGTGGGTGACTGTTTTACTGGGTGTACACCTAAGAGGTTGTCTGAGAGTCGCCAGGTAGAGCGACTGTGAGTTTGGGCGGGCACAGGATGGAGGTGTCTGAGTCCTGAGAGTCGCCAGGTAGAGCGACTGTGAGTTTGGGCAGGCACCGGATGGAGGTGTCTGAGTCCTGAGTTTCGCCAGGTAGAGCGACTGTGAGTTTGGGCGGACACCGGATTGAGGTGTCTATATCCTGAGAGTCGCCAGGTAGAGTGACTGTAGTTTGGTTGGACCAGAGTTGCCAAGATGGGTGACTGTTGTGGTTATCAACCGAATGGGGGTTACCGAACTGCAGTTAATTTGTTGCGAAACATCTCGATACATTGCGATACATTGAGATACATTGCCAAACGTTATAAATTGCGAAGCATTGTGATAAAATTCAAGTAATTAAACGAGATAAATTTTTAACAGTTGACATTGACCTGACTGTTTTACTGAAAGTGCCTATTTATTTTAAAAGCTTAGTTAACTTTTTTTCTGTAAACTGTGATAAAAATCTCTTGATGCTGAATTTTATGTCAGGTTGGCCGAGTGGGCCAGTTAAGTAAACAAATACTCTGGTGGTCTTGTTTTTCTTTCAGGTAACCCACACGGGGACGTGTGATGTGTTAAGATGGCCGTGTCGGAGCGTCATTGACAACGCGACCAATACCAGCTCGAGATTAGTTTATATAGTTACACTTTGCTTGGATCAAACGTCAGGTATTAGTACCTGGGTGAAACCGGTGGTGGCGTGACGATCGCTTGTACTCGTGAGACGATTGTTTGTGCTAGCAAAGATGACGTATTAACGGAAAGCTGTTTGTGCTGCCACACTGATTGAGAATTTATTAGATCTGTGGAGCTTATATTAGCTGGACGTCAGTCTCGAGGCAGACACTTTTAAGCTTTTGTATAGCTTTTATCGCGGGCTTTGAGGGCTTTCAAGAAATTTCGTAACAAAAATAAAACCTGACACCCCAAAAAATATTTTTTTTAAATTATATATTGAGTTCTAAAAAACTTACAATGCCATCTATCTATCCATCATGAATATGATGATGATGATGATGGCGATGGCGATGGCAATTGATGATGGGGATTGATGATGGCGATTGATGATGGCGATTGATGATGGCGATTGATGATGGCGATTGATGATGGCGATTGATCATGGCGATTGGTGATGGCGATTGATATGGCGATTGATGATGACGATTGATGATGGCGATTGATGATGGCGAATGATGATGATGAACTTTCTTAGTGTTAATTTATTAGGTACATAAACATCCCGCGCCCCAAGGACTATATTTTCTTTTATATAAATCTATATATATAAAAGAAAGTCGTGTTAGTTACACCATTTATAACTCAAGAACGGCTGGACCAATTTTTATGATTTTTGTGTTTTTGCATTTGTCTTCGTCTGGAATAGGATAATAAGTATTAAAATATGATATTCGTCAATAAATAAAATTATCAGTCGAAAAATAATTGGTTTTAGGGTAGGATAGGGTAGTGTAGTGTAAGGTGGAACAAAGTTTGCCGGGACAGCTAGTAAAAAATAAATAAATAATTATAATTGCTAAAGTTGATATAAAAATGCTATGCAATAGCTTTACCGCGGCAGTCTCCGAGTGCCACACGTCTTTTTTTGACGAAGCGTCGAGCAGAACACATGCAGTGGTGATCTGTGAGCAAAATGGACGTGTCACGCCATCGCTGTGATCACCGCATTTGCATCCATTGTTATCCAAGGCATCCTGTACAATTTCGATTACCAAATGATCAAGACTATAGAAAGAGGACTTCCGAGATATAGCTGCATTGTTATTTCGACGCCCACGACCGAAATAGTTAAGGACGTGAACCACAAGGCCATCCATAACCTAACCACCACCAACCACCCTATTTCGACATCAGAAGTGGGATTGTTATTGTTTCCTGCGCTCGCAACAAGACTAAGTGGACAACGACGGGAAAATGTGAAAAATTATAATAAAGCAGCGAAATAAAAACCACTGGCTACAGAACAACATGCTGCGATTGATTGAGGTTATGCAAGCACCATCGACTACATCTGCTGCAATCATATTGCCAGCTTTCACATGCTTTCGGATCATTCCTTGTGACAGAACGTCGTGACGACGTGAACGCGCGCGACTAATGCTCCCACTAATTGGTGCGAAAATCGAAAGTTTCGCACACTCGCGACTCAGTCGTCTGCGGGAAATTATACAGTGCGGTGGAAAGATACTCCATATAAAAATGCTGTCTTGTGTTATTAGACGCTGTGAAAATCATGAAATCAAGGCTAAAAAGAAACATGGGATGTCGTATCATCGGCAAGTAACTTTCCATTGTATTTTTTCTTGTAAAAAAATTAAGTAAACGCATTTTTAAACCGACAATTCTACTAAGATCCTTGTAGCGCGGCACTGATGTCAACTCTCGCTAGTTCGTACCAGTAGTCAGATGGCGCTACTTTTTGCTTGTATGAAGATTTGAATGAATTATTTTCTTTCGACAGCCGACATAAGGGACTTTCCTAATGGGACTTTACCGGCGGCGAATTACTTATGACACACAATTTTGATTTAATAATAACATGTATTATTTATGGAACTTAAAATATGTACTAGATACCGGGCTCTGAACTTGGAAATAGATCAAGTTTAAATTGACCTTAAGTCACACCCTGGACACTTCATACAACGGGCCAGAAATGACATGTGAAAAAATTAATGACAGAACAAACAAAATTACGGTGAAATCCTATACGTTAGACAACCAAACTGTAACCAATCTGTATCAATCTGGGTGACGAGGGGGTGAGTTGGCAATCTATAGAGCGTCAGGGAGTGTTCATACTGTATGTTAGTACTAATATATATACTTTGCTTAAGTGGAGACAGTACTACCATCTGTAATAATGCCCTACTAGTTAAACTTTTTCCTTTCCTAGTTTAGTCATATGTTCAATTAATTCTTTTTTCAGAAGACTCACGCATAACCCAGTGTCAACTAATAGATTCAGAGGTCTGTTAGAGATGTTGGTTTTCAACTGCACGTGTGGTAAGTATATATATATATATATATATAGGAATAGTCTCAATGAATAGAATTCATTGAGACTTTTCCAATCAGCCCAAATACGATACCTCTGCTGTAAGATAATGAGGAGTTGAGTATCCTGCAGATTATAGGAGATGCTACAGCATCAGGTCAAGGTCACTATGTTCCATCTAATACCTTTTCATTGAGACTTTTTCTATGAGCCCAAACACGGTGCGTCTACTGTAAGTTGGTGAGTAGTTGGGTATCCTGCATATTCCAGGAGATGCATATTCCTGCAGCATCAGTTCAAGGTTACCATGGTTTTGCAATATTGATATAATAACAGGAAACCAAATATAGAATTGATCAGACCGGTAAAAGCTGCCGACATCCCTTCATCACCTAGAAAAGATCTGATGATCTTCAAACGGCTGAACAGATCTTCATAAATTATATCTAAAAATCACCTAGTTCACGACAGCTTTCAAACAAAAAAACCGCATCAAAATCGGTCCATTCGTTGAGGATCTACGATGCCACAGACAGACACACAGATACACATGTCAAACTTATAACACCCCTCTAGGTGGTGCCGGATGTCAGCGTACTCCATCCGCTCCCTTTCTCGTACAGAAGGTAGAAAGAGATGAAGCATAGATATTTAAATGTTATAGGTACCTATAGACCGCTAAACTTAAATGGCAGTGGGCAGAGCACTTGTAGAACAGATGACTGTTGGGGTGGCAAAGTTCTCGAGTAGCGACCGCGCACCGGAAGACGTAGTGTAGGAAGGCCTTCCATACGGTGAATCGACGATATGGTGTAGGTCGCGGGAAGCCGCTGGACTAGGTTGAGTGCCTTCCTCCTAGGTTGAGTGCCTTTAGGTTGAGTGCCTTCCGCACTCGGTTGAGTGCCTTCCGCAGTCGGTTGAGTGCTTTACGCACTCGCCTCCCCTGCCTGGTGAAGTTGTAAAGGCCCCCACGGCCAACAACAAGCTTGTCGTTCGAAATATAAAAAAACCGCTGGATGCGGGCAGCACAGAACTTTTGGGGGAGGCCTTTGTCCAGCAGCGGACGTCTTTCGGCTGAAAAGAATAACGTCGTCACAGTAGGTAACCCTTCTGTGTTGAATTTATAATACTGTTACTACTGAAAACTCTTTTGCTCTGAACTAAGACTTTCTTACCTGTATTTGTCCTTTGGCTGCTCGAGAAGACGCACGTACATCGCGGACACAGGCAAGCGCACCCGGGCACCGGTCGTCGTGGAAATCCTTGGCGGTCCAGCGGTGGACGTATTTCAACAGAAAAGACTTACTTCGTCACAGTAGGTACCCCTCCTGTGATGAATTGATAATACTGTTACTACTGAAAACTCTTTCGCTCGGAACTAGGATTTTCTTACCTGTATTTGTCCTTTGGCTGCTAGAGAATACTCACGTACATCGCGGACACAGGCGAGCGCACCCCGGGCATCGGTCGTCGTGGAAATCCTTGGCGGTCCAGCGGTGGACGTCATCATCATCATCATATCAGCCGAAGGAAGTCCACTGCTGGACATAGGCCTCCCCCAAGGATCTCCACGACGACCGGTTCTGCGCTGCCCGCATCCAGCGGCTTCCCGCGACCTTCACCAGGTCATCGGTCCACCGAGTGGGAGGCCTGCCTACACTACGCTTTCCGGTGCGTGGTCGCCACTCGAGAACTTTACTGCCCCAACGGCCATCTGTTCTACGAGCAATGTGCCCCGCCCACTGCCACTTAAGTTTAGCAATTCTGAGAGCTATGTCGGTTACTTTGGTTCTCTTACGGATCTCCTCGTTTCTTATTCGATCACGCAGAGAAACTCCGAGCATAGCACGCTCCATTGCCCTTTGGGTGACCTTGAGCCTTCTTATGAGGCCCATAGTAAGCGACCATGTCTCAGTTCCGTACGTCATCACTGGCAACACACATTGGTCGAAGACCTTGGTCTTAAGACACTGCGGTATCCGGGACGTAAAGATATTGCAAAGCTTCCCGAACGCTTCCCAGCCGAGTTGGATTCGACGATTGATCTCTTTCTCGAAGTTGGACCTACCTAACTGGACTGTTTGTCCCAGGTATACATATTCGGTAACAACTTCGAGTGTAGAGCCTCCAACCTTCAGAGGAGTAGGTATGACACGGACGTTTGACATAATTTTCGTCTTGTCCATGTTCATTTTAAGACCCACTTGTTGAGAGGCTCTACTGAAGCCATCGAGCATTGTGCCTAAGTCGTCCATAGTCTCAGCCATGACCACGATATCGTCAGCGAATCGAAGGTGGGTGATGTACTCGCCGTTGATATTGATGCCGAGTCCACCCCAGTCCAAAAGCTTAAAAACATCTTCCAGGGCGGCGGTGAACAGTTTCGGAGATATAACGTCTCCCTGTCTCGCGGTGGACGTATTTCAACAGAAAAGACTGACTTCGTCACAGTAGGTACCCCTCCTGTGATGAATTGATAATACTGTTACTACTGAAAACTCTTTCGCTCGAAACTAGGACTTTCTTACCTGTATTGGTCCTTTGGCTGCTCGAGAATACGCACAGGTCGTCGTGGAAATCCTTGGCGGTCCAGCGGTGGACGTATTTCAACAGCCGGAGACGGCGGTGCTATATCCGCCGCCGCCGCTATCGCATGCGCAGACGCCGCTCTTGATATAACCTCTACTGTAAACAAATTAATAAACTTTATTAGTCTCAGTTAAGAGGAAACCTAAACCTGCACACGCCTGCGAAGAAACTCGAAGGTTGTGTGTGAAGTCGACCAACCCGCACTGGGCCCGCGTGGTCGACTAAGGCCTAATCGCCCTGATTCAGGGTAGGCTCGAGCCCCTCGGTGGGGACGTATATGAGCTGATATAATAATAATAATAATAATTAGTCTCAGTTATTATAACGACTTCAAGACACATCGAGACACAATCTTCGAAAAACTTAATAACTTCTAGGTACACGTACAAGCTTTTATTTGAAAAGGGTTTTTAAGGCGCTAAGATCACTCAATCCGAGCAGGTTGATACGTGTTTCAATAATATCGAACGTAAGTCTATTCATTTTAAGTTCAAATCAATGCGGGCTTCAACGCGGCTGTTACGTTGAAACCGAACGCCCAATTCTCGATGGTTTCTGATGGTCAGCTCCAGACACGCACGGCGCACCTTGCTGCTGAAGAACACAGAAGGCACGAGCACTTCACAAAACAAGGCCTGAACAGTTCGGTAGCACGACTAGCCGGTGAAAATATGAAAAGTCCTTTTTGAAGGCAGCCCGTAATTATAGACAAAGTCAAGTGACACAACGTGTGCCTCTGACGACAGTTGCGGGCGAACAGGATGAGGGTCGGTGCGAGAGCCGTCACCAACCATATTCAAAGCGACGGTAAGATACAAAAATTAGTGGAGAAAAATATCCTTTTACCCACAAATAAAGACAAAGCCCGAACATTCCCCCCACCGAAATCACTATGATGATTTCTAATAAATATAATGAAGGTAATTATAATTCAGATATGAAAATATTATAAGTTAAGATTATACTATTAACTTGAAAGTTAGATAGAGTGCAGAAAAATGCTGCAATTTTCCTGGTTAAATTTAAAGATAATATAATAAAATTATAATGTAAACTTAAACCTAATGCGTTTAGTATTAAATTTAATTTGCATAAAGCAAAGGACAGATTTTATTTACCGGTCTTTTGAAAAGTCCACTCTGTGTACGTACAGTTACGACACGTACTATTTTGTCAATTCCTGGATGAACTTCTTCTATCCGGCCAACAGGCCATTGTAATGGTTTAGTTAAGTTGGATTTAAGCAACACTAAGTCACCCACTTTGACGTTAGGAGATGATGCAAACCATTTTTCTCTCTGTTGGAGAGTGTGCAGGTAATCATCAGACCAGCGTTGGTCAAATACTTTATTAGGCTGTAACCTGGACGCGGGTAACGTACCCATTGCGGGCTGAATGGCCGAAGGACGACATTTAAAACATTGGACACATTTCGATAAGACAGAGCGAATAACTCTTCTAGCATTTACTATCCAATAAGATTTACATAAGATACCTTGCAACGTGCGAGGACCAGCGTGCAAATATTTTTTATGAAAATATTCCACGATTAAATTTGTCGTGTGACACTTTTTTGGCAACAATACAGGGTGTTTTGTGTTATATGGAAGATCAGACTGCAAAATTCTACCCCCCACCCTGAGGAATTGGTCGGTGTCAGTGAATGGTGATAGCTTTCGCAATGAGTTGACATAACCTTTTTTGGTTAGTGTTTGTATTTCACTTTCAAAGTGATTAGATTTAACTACATGAATTATGGTTTCATGACCTTGTTTTAATTCAGATGTTTTTAATGGGCCGAAATATCTATCCTGTTTTTTAAGTTTCAAATTATTTATGAAACGATGGCACCACCCAACGACACGTTGCATTTTGTTGAATGACGAAAATTTATTAAATGTGATTTCAAAGTTTTATCGTCACACGAATTGAAACAAAACGTATCCACGGTTGATTTTAACTCGGGAATTTTGTTTTCATTTTTTATAAAAAAGGTACTGATCGGCCAGTCCTTAGGTTCATTGTTTAGCCAATTTGGACCATTAATAAATTCTTGGGCAATTTTTACAAGCTGACTAGGTAGTGCACCACGGGAGCACACGTCAGCCGCATTGTTTTCACTTTTAATGTGATGCCAGCAGTTAGGCGGTATCATATCAATAACATCACTTACTCGACTTGATACGTAAGTTTTTAATTTATACGGTGGAGTTAATATCCATGACAGTACGACTGTCGAATCACTAAGCGCAATTATCGGAAAGTCCTTGTAGGTAATGTTTTGTACGACAAAACGAATAAGTTTGGAAAGAAGCACGGCTCCCATTAACTCAAGTCGCGGGATAGATAGCAATGGTTTTAATGGGGCGACCTTTGATTTACTTGCCAGTAACCTGCTCTTTACATTCCCTTTGTCATCTACGCTACGCAAATAAACACTAGCGGCGGCGTAACCTCGCGATGACGCATCGCAGAAGCCTACTAGCTGAGCGCTAGAACAATTAGGTATTAACAAGTGTCGCTCGATTCGCAACTCGGCTAGACAAGATAACTCGTCAATAAATTTACTCTACCTATTATGTAATTCTGGTGGTAAGGGATCGTCCCAGCCAATACCTAACTTCCATAAATCTTGCATTATGCATTTAGCTACAAAGGTACATGATGAAATAAAACCCACCGGATCAAATATGCTTGCGAGCAGTGTCAATACCGATCTTTTTGTGGATTTTGCGTCACTCGGATTGTAATTAAAAGAAAAACAATCAACAGAGGGCAGCCAAGTTTATCCTAAAACCTTCAGAGACGATGATAACGTATCATCTTGGAAGTCAATTTTTGAGCTTTGATCAACTTCTATAAGCGTGGGTGTTACTTGCCCATTTCTTCAATTCAAAACCGCCACTTTTAAGAAGTGACGTCAACTCGTCTTGTATATGACAAGCTTCAGAAATAGTTTTACATGACCATAACAAGTCGTCCACGTAAAAACCTTGCATGAGTACTTCAGAAGCTACAGAGTTAGGGTTATCATGGGCCAGCAGATGCAACGCGCGAACAGCGAGAAACGGGGCACTGCGGAGTCCGTAGGTATTTGTTTTGAGTTCAAAAATGCGAACTGGCTCCGCGGGAGATTCACGCCAAAGTATGTGTTGGTACATTCGGTCTGGAGGGTCGATTAGCACTGCCCGGTACATTTTTGACACGTCAGCAGTGAAGCATACATCATGCAATCTAAAATTGGTTACGATTTTCAAAATGTCCTGGTGCAGTTTGCGGCCGGTCAAAAGTATATCGTTTAACGATAAGCCAGTACTTGTGTTTGCTAAGCCATTGAACACTACACGTAAGGGTGTGGTCGTACTAGACGGACGTAACACGCAATGATGTGGAATCAAATATTTAGAAGGCTCAGTGCCTAAGTAGGGCTCCATGTGACCTAAAGTCTCATACTCCTGCATAAAATCTACGTATGCCTTTTGGAGGTCGGGGGAGAGAACGAGTCTACGCTCAATTTGTAGGAGCCGCTTGTACGCTAGATCATAGGAATCTCCTAAGGGCTTGTGAGTAGGTTTTAATAATATAGGCACAACGAAACGACCAGTTTCGTCGCGGTAATGTTTTTTAAAAAACATTTTTTCGGCAAGTTCTTTTGAAGGACTCATTGGAATTTCGCACGGCGTAGATTCCACCTCCCAAAAACGTTTGAGAGTGTTATTCAGGGCATTTTCTTCAATAGTATACGATACTAAAGATGTGGTTGACGTTACAACGTTAACGTCCGTGACGTCACAAGGCGGCGTAATTGACAAACTGCCCGTGATAACATACCCAAATACACTACTCAGTGCTGTAGGTATGTCGGAGTTGAATATTATTTTCTTTCCATCATAGATGTGAGGGAAAACGTCCCCTGCTAAAATAATGTCAATAGGTTTCTTTTTATAAAACTCAGGTTCAGCTAAAAACAAATTGTTATACTCATTTACTACATTCTGTGGTATTTGTGCGGTTGGTAAATCAGATGTAATTTTTGGTAACACAACGGCTTCGATATTAAAAATCGGGTTTGTGTTATGACGCGGTTTTATTGAACAAGATGTCATCCTGTGTGTTTTCACACTCTCACCAGCGAGTCCGTATATTTTTAAGGGGCATTTACGGGGAAATAAACCCAAGCGTTGCATACAGGCACTCGATATAAAATTAGATTGAGCGCCAGAATCAATGAGAACGCGACATGGCTGATAACAGTTTAAACTGTCCTTTACATGCACAATAGCGGTACCCAGAACTACAGCATTATAGCTATGGCTATGCAGTGATGACGCATGGTGACTGGGGCTGTTCATCTCGCTCTCGCTCGAGTTGGCGGCAGCGGAGGCGCCGCGGGCAGGCCCAGCGGTGGCGCACCTTGCAGTCTGCGGCTCGGGCGCGGGTCGCGGGTTCGATAAAACAATTTTTTTTATTTTCAATTGCATATGCATCGCTATGTAATAATAAATGGTGCGGCAATTGACACACTATACACCTAAACTCACTTTTGCACTCGTTAGCGTTGTGGTCTGCCTTAAGGCAGTTTTGACATAAATTAAGACTATTAGCACGGCTAAGTCTCTGGGCGTTGGTCAATTTACGAAATTGATCAGGAAACTCATGTGATTACCGCTACAATGTAAACAAGACATATTCATATTTTTTGAGCGCGCGGAAGATGATGCATGTGAATAGTTTTTGTTCGTGTTTTTATTCGACCTACTGTAATTATTGTTTGTAGCTTATTTACTTGCATACCTGAGCTGCCTGCACTTGATGAATACGAGGTTGAGTGGTCAAGTACCTTTATGTGATTATGGATGAAGGACATTAGTTCTGTGAATTTAGGTAATGATTTTTGATCTAAGCTTTGCTCAAAAGATTTTCGGGTTTGGGAATCGAATGCTCGCAGAGCAATGTGGCACAGAACATAACTACTCAGGTTATCAATTTTTAACGCGTGTATCGCCTTGTAAGAATGTTCAAATGTTTCGATAAACATGTTTAGATGAGTTGAGGACTCTTTATTTAGCGGCGAGAAACTTAACATTTTATCTAAATACCTACCTACAAGCATGCGGTTGTCCTGGTATTTATCAAGCAAACTTTGCCACACTCATCATATCAGCCACAAATCGTCCACTGCTGGACAAAGGCCTCCCCCAAGGATTTCCACGACGACCGGTCCTGCGCTGCCCGCATCCATCGGCTTCCCGCGACCTTCACCAGGTCATCGGTTGGTAGCCTGGCATCTGCCGGGGATTCTTCGCACCCCCTACCCCGCCGTTACCATGACTGCTACCGGAGCCAGGAATAGCGGAGCTGCCGGGACTAAGGGCCACACTAAATCGTAGTTATTTTCCGAAATCGGAACGCTTTTGACAATATTTAATGCTGAGCCTTTTGTACGTGATAACAAATAATGAAATTTGTCTATTTTTGGAATGTTTGGCTGATTATGTACCAATGAACAGGATGTCTCGCAAAAGGTGCTAAAGTTTTCGATGTCACCGTCAAAACTAAATAATTCTAATTTTGGCAAACGTGGTCGTGATTGCATTGAGGAATTTTCAACTTTGCTAGATTCTTGAACAATAGGTATTAATTTTGATGCAATCATTTTGGATCTAAGTATAAGTCGTCGAAACTTTTCGATTCTTGACTTTTGAGGGTAGATGAAGGATCCACTTTTAATTCTTTATCAAAAATTGCAAAAATCGTTTTTTCGAACAATTTTCGCAAGTCATCTATTTCTGCGACGCGCAGCATAAACAATTCTTTTGTTTCGTTATCACTAACATTTTTACTTAGATCGAAAACAGTTTGTATCTGCTCATAATATCTTTGTTTGTGCTGGATTAAAATATTTAAATCCTTAGAAAATATATCATCCGCGTCTTTTTTAGGCGGCATTTTATTTTTCTGGTAGGTACCTACCTACCTGCACGGAATTGACAAAATAGCACATTTTTTTTTTAAAATATGGTATTTAGCTTGAAAAATACACTGAAATATACTTGTACGACAAGAATTAAAGACTTTTAGTTAGTCTTAACTAGTAAATATTATTTTTAAAGCAGATACTTAGGTAAAATAACTGTTCAATGTGGAACGTCCACGTGATTAGTTACGACATTTATAAAATTATTATTTTTAAGACTTTAACTTTATAAAATATGATATCTTAACGGAAATTTGCCAGGCTTAAGGGACCAAAGTTTTGGCGAAAAATCCGATTCGAAGACCAAAAAAATTGTGCAAACGTTACACAATGTAGGAAAGTAATTTAGTGGACTGTATGAAATGATGAAGGATGTAAATCAGGCTTTGTCCAAATAATAATAATAATAATAATAAAGCTTTATTTAATTCCATACAGATTATTACAACGATAAATTTATATTATACATAATAGCCATTGTTAAATTAATAAATATATTAAACATATATCACTTTCTGTTTTTATAGTATTTAGTTCTATTCTAATTTTAGTTATTATTTATTTATTTTTTATTTCTTGTATGGATCCCGTTTGGGTAAAAGCCTCCCCCAAGGAATGCCACGTTTCTCTGTTCTTGGCTTTGTCCATCCAACTTCCGCCCGCCATTGCGAGCAATATTCATACATTTTCTCCTAGGCGGCGAACTTCGCACAGACAGACCTCTAAAAAATCACGAATAATCACGATTAATTTTTGATCAGAACATTACGTTAAGGGTACAAATATAGGTTTTTTTTTCTCTTGGGGGGTTTTGGTCGTACTCTCCCTCGGTGACCGGCCGTACTGGGAGATTGGGGTTGGAAGAGGGTTCGATTTTGATTGCTATACTGTGTTGTACTGAGGTGTGTTCTTTTGGCATTTAGCTGATCCTGTTTGAGCGAGGGTTAATTTGGGCGTTTGTATTAAATAGTTCTTCATGTTTCCTTTGTTTTTCTTAGGTGGTTGTTTATTAGTCTGAAGAACATTTTGGCTGCCAGGGTTAGGTGTCTCCGGGGATTCCGATAGGTTTCTTTTGTTTGCCTGTTTATGTGGGGGTGGTTTGTGGTTTAATATAAGGCTTTGTCCAAATAAGTGAATAAAATGCTCCACCAACCTTTGCTCCCCCTTCACCTCGGATGATGGTCAGCTCCAGACACGCACGGCGCACCTTGCTGCTGAAGAACACAGAAGGCACGAGCACTTCACAAAACAAGGCCTGAACAGTTCGGTAGCACGGCTAGCCGGTGAAAATATGAAAAGTCCTTTTTGAAGGCAGCCCGTAATTATAGACAAAGTCAAGTGACACAACGTGTGCCTCTGACGACAGTTGCGGGCGAACAGGATGAGGGTCGGTGCGAGAGCCGTCACCAACCATATTCAAAGCGACGGTAAGATACAAAAATTAGTGGAGAAAAATATTCTTTTACCCACAAATAAAGACAAAGCCCGAACAACTTTACATCACTTTCAAATAAGTTTAAAAAAATTATTCAATTAAAATGAAAGGTCTTAAAGTCACTGATTTTTGTGTATTGGTTTCACTCAATATTATTTTTTATTTTAAAGCTATTGCATAGCTTTTATCGCGGGCTTTGAGCGCAGCGACCGAATCAAGAAATTCCGTAACGAAAAAACAAAACACTAGCGCGTTCTTAAAAAAAACTTACAGTGCCATCTATTAGCGATTTGCGGTACTAAAAGGACAGTCAATTTTACTGGTGTAACTTTCTTAGTGTTAAAAGTTGATAAAAAATGCTATGCAATAGCTTTACAACGGCAGTCCCCAAGTGCCACACGTCTTTTTTTTATTCACAATTGGTAAACCCTTGACAACATCTCACCTGGTGGTAAGTGACGATGTTGCCGAAGATGGAAGCGGGCTTACCAAGATTCCCCAACGCAATGCGGAACTGGCTATCTTATCTTCATGCCGGAACACACCAATGACAACAACATTGATATTTGGCGGCAAGACTTGGATAAGATGGTGGTAGCTATGCAGGCGGGCTTAGAAAATGCCCTACCACCAACCAAACCGAGTTTTACAATTGCCCCCGCCAGAAATCGAACCCGCGACCTCCTGTGTAAGGCCAGTGAACTTTTGCCTGTGAGCTACGGACGCGCTTAGGTTAGGTAACTATTTGTTGTCGAGAAATTTTGCAATTAATGCCAAAAACAGGGTCTAAAGTATATTTTTTTTACATCAAGAGTGGTAATATTTTTAAAATTGTATTCAATTAAATCGATTTTTAAGCTATTGCATAGCTTTTCTCGCGGGCTTTGAGCGCGGTGACCGAATCAAGAAATTCCGTAACGAAAAAATCTAACACTCCCGCGTTCTAAAAAAACTTACAATGCCATCTATTAGCGATTTGCGGTACTAAAAGGACATTCAATTTTACTGGCTCGGCCGAGCGTGACGTAAAGTTACCGCGTTCTAAAAAAACTTACAGTGCCATCTATTAGCGATTTGCGGTACTAAAAGGACTTTACTGGTGTAACTTTCTTAGTGTTATAAGTTGATAAAAAATGCTATGCAATAGCTTTACAGCGGCAGTCCCCGAGTGCCACACGTCTTTTTATTGATTACTTTATGTATCATATATTTTTTCCATGGTGATAGTTTGACACAGTCTTTCAATAATTTGAATTGAATATTGTCATTTGTCATTTGTCAAATCTGGACGGCCAATGTACCAATGAGTTTTTCAAAAAACTTACGTACATATAATTACCGATTGCTTTAACGGTGAAGGAAAACATCGTGAGGAAACCTGCACACGCCTGCGAAGAAACTCGAAGGTTGTGTGTGAAGTCGACCAACCCGCACTGGGCCCGCGTGGTCGACTAAGGCCTAATCGCCCTGATTCAGGGTAGGCTCGAGCCCCTCGGTGGGGACGTATATGAGCTGATATAATAAAAATTGTCATTTGACCTATCTTAAGGCCTTAAGCTCAAAAAGCCTAATGCTCTGTGTGCCAAATATAAATATAAATACACGGTTTCAAATAAAAAAAGGCAAGCACATTTTATTTTCTACGATTCTAATGAAAATATAAGACGATCCTGGGGCCTTGATTCTACCTCCTGCAAACTTCTAAGATTCCAAAGTTCATCATCAGAACAACTTCACTTCAAAGTCACCGGGAATACGGCTCATTACCAAATTTCAGCGGATTTCTGGAAGTCGCTCTAAAATCGTTAAAAAAAAACATGTGTATAATATACAGGGTCTTCGGCAGATGGTTGAAAATACGAAAATGGGGGATAGGTGGGGTCGCCTCCCACCTATTTTGAGAATTAAAAAAAGTCTAGGACTTGTAATTTTTTTTACAGGATTTTTTTTCCTTTTTTTAGAAATTTTGCCATTTTTATACATTTGAACACATGTAACTTTTTGTTTTTTAAAGCTAGCTCCAAAATCTTTTTTTTAATAGACTTTTATAAGATTGTCGGCTCTAAAAAAAATTATGTTTGTTTCAAGTTATTGCTAAAAACAAAAATGTGGGCCCCCGAACTTAAAAAAAAAGTTGAACAAAAATTTAAAAGTCAACTTTGCGATGCATTTTAAAAAAAATAATGGGGCTGGAAGGCTTCTGTTTCTTTTTAAACCATCTCTAAAGCTTAGGCTTTTGAATGGTATGTAATTTGTTTCGGTATCTTTTTTGTAACCGGAGTTGTTAATTTTTTTTACTCAATTGGACCATGTTGACGAAATTCCACTAGTTACATGTTTTGTGAAATGTATCAAATGCAAAGTTGAAAATAATGTAAATACTTACTGTTGGGACGGTTACAAAGAGCAGGTACGTTTTTTTACATTCTTGCACACACATAATGGCTATCTTTTGTCATTTATTGGCATATTGGAGTTAGCACTTCCATATGCCAATAAAATGTCCGCATATTCCGCATTGGTAAATTGAGCCATTTTAAACCACAACAAAGTCTTAACAAAACGTCTGATAATAACAAAAAGTGACAAACAACAAAAAAACTTAACAAAATCACAAACGTTAATAACGTTAACGTTTTTTTTTGTTTTCGTTAATTTCACTTTGCTGTGTTTGTGATTTTGTTAAGTTTTTTTGTTGTTTGTCACTTTTTGTTATTATCAGACGTTTTGTTAAGACTTTGTTGTGGTTTAAAATGGCTCAATTTACCAATGCGGAATATGCGGACATTTTATTGGCATATGGAAGTGCTAACTCCAATATGCCAATAAATGACAAAAGATAGCCATTATGTGTGTGCAAGAATGTAAAAAAACGTACCTGCTCTTTGTAACCGTCCCAACAGTAAGTATTTACATTATTTTCAACTTTGCATTTGATACATTTCACAAAACATGTAACTAGTGGAATTTCGTCAACATGGTCCAATTGAGTAAAAAAAATTAACAACTCCGGTTACAAAAAAGATACCGAAACAAATTACATACCATTCAAAAGCCTAAGCTTTAGAGATGTTTTAAAAAAAACAGAAGACTTCCAGCCCCATTATTTTTTTTTAAATGCATCGCAAAGTTGACTTTTAAATTTTTGTTCAACTTTTTTTTTAAGTTCGGGGGCCCACATTTTTGTTTTTAGCAATAACTTGAAACAAAAATAATTTTTTTTAGAGCCGACAATCTTATAAAAGTCTATTAAAAAAAAGATTTTGGAGCTAGCTTTAAAAAACAAAAAGTTACACGTGTTCAAAGGTATAAAAATGGCAAAATTTCTAAAAAAAGGAAAAAAAATCCTGTAAAAAAAATTACAAGTCCTAGATTTTTTTTAATTCTCAAAATAGGTGGGAGGCAACCCCACCTATCCCCCATTTTCGTATTTTCAACCATCTGCCGAAGACCCTGTATAATTCTAGCTATCCCGGCGAACTTCGTTCCACCTTACACTACACACTACACACTACACTACCCTAACCTACACTACATTACCCTATGCTACCCTACCTACCCTACCCTACACTACCCTACCCTATACTACACTACCCTACCCTACACTACACTACCCTACCCTACCCTACCCTACCCTAACTACACTACCCTACCCTACACTACCCTACACTACCCTACCCTACACTACCCTACACTACCCTACCCTACCCTACACTACCCTACCCTACCCTAACAACACTACACCGACATTACACTACCCTACCCTACACTACACTACCCTACCCTACACTACCCTACCCTACACTACACTACCCTACACTACCCTACCCTACACTACTCTACCCTACCCTAAAACGAGTTATTTTTTGACTGATATTTTATTTTTTGATTTTTTAAAATTTAATTCCGAGTATTTTTATATTTATTCACCTTTTAAACCTTCTCTGGACTTCCACAAATAATTCAATACCAAAATTAGCCAAATCGGTCCAGCCGTTCTCGAGTTTTAGCGAGACTAACGAACAGCAATTCATTTTTATATATATATATAGATTATAAATGTGTAAATGTGTTTGTTTGTTTGTTACCTTTCACGCTTCAACACCTAGACATGCAGTACCATGCATAAATATGGCATGCAGGTAGCCTATGTCACTGGGAAAGACAAAAGCTACTTTTTATCCCGTGAAAATAGCAAAGTCCAATGCAGTTCCTGGGGGAATCTTTAACATCACAACGGAACAATGGATTGTTGTGATGTTTTTGCACAGAGATGATTGAGGGGGTGGTAAATGACATAATTTACTAATGAGGGTCGGTGGCATAACCGGTAACGACTCGGTCCTCCTAACCAGAGGTGCCGGGTTCAAATCCGGACGGCCAATGTACCAATGAGTTTTTCAAACTTACGTACATAATATACTCACCGATTGCTTTAACGATGAAGGAAAACATCGTGAGGAAACCTGCACACACCTGCGAAGAAACTCGAAGGTTGTGTGTATAGTCGACCGACCCGCACTGGGCCCGCGTTGTTGACTAAGGCCCGATCACCCTAATTCAGGGTAGGCTCGAGCCCCTCGGAGGGGACGTATATGAGCTGATATGATGGCTAATTAGCATATCATGACATAGTTCTCGAGGGATCTAGAGAAAAATCACGTCTACGCTCGCGAGCCGTTTTCGGCTTGCGCACCACTCACCCTTATAGACAGTCATAAAAACTATGTCCACGCGGGCGAAGCCGCGGGAAAAAGCTAGTAATATATAAATACAAACATTGCAACTTATAGAAAAGGTAGGTAGGTTTCGAATAACTCATTGGCCGTCCGGATTTGAACCCGGCACCTCTGGTTAGGAGGACCGAGTCGTTACCATTTGAGCCACCAACGCTTATTTTTCGTGGTTAATCCTTACTAATATTATACATGTGAAAATGTGTTTGTTTGTTACCTTTTTATGCTTCAAGACTTCCGCCAAAGGACTTAGTGAAGGTCGTGGGAAGCCGCTATTTGCGGACAGTGCAAGACTGGTCCTTGTGAATATCCGTTGGGAAGGTCTTTGTCGAGCAGTGGATGTCTTTCGGCTGAAGAATCTTTCACGCTAAATCTATCGGAAGTCAGTGAAGAGAACTACTTGCGGCTCCCGCGTCGCACTGTCACACAAGACATCAACGCGGGCGAAGCGTTTAATATTGAAAACCGGCCAAGTGTGACTCGGGGGTCACTCTCAAACAGGGTTCCACATCAAAACTTCAATTACCAACATAAAAAGACCTCTCAGTATATACTTTGCTCTAGGTAAATAAGATTCTACTTGTTCTGGACATTTGATAGGTATTTATTTTTTTCCTGTAGGAAGGAAGGAGTTCAGATTTTTTTTAAAGAGTTTCCTGTAGTCTATGTATTTATCCTCATACACTGTGAATTTTTAATGATTTTAGGCCCAGTAACTTCAAGAAATAAGGAGGATAATGGTTAATTTTCACTTATTACACAACTATGGAAAAGGAGGGTTATGTATTTGATAGTCTATATTTGGACGTTCATCTGTTTCCTCGTATTTCCTAAACCACTTAACCGATCTTGTATAATATGGTGTCTTTGGATTCGTGCCATTACTCTGCATGTCACAGGATATATTATAGAATTTCTAAAAATCAACATGACGGATTTTATAGGTGATTTAAACAACCAAAAAAATTTTTTTTTATATTCATATTATGTTTGGTATTTAAAAGAACGGTCTTGACTAGCACATTCCAAATCTATACTAAACATATACTAGCTAACTTAACGGGATTTATTAAGCGAGATGGTGAACTGTCGAAGGATTGTGAACTGTAACATATTATTGTTTACAATTTCACTAGTGTCATTGTAAACTCACTAGTGACATTACAATAACACTAAGCGATGTGAAAAACACTAAATAAATGAGTTCACGAAGCGAGAGATTGATTAACAGACAAAGAGCCTCGCGAAGCGATGCTCCCCCCTGGGTAGCAGAATGCTTCGCAGCCGAAGAAATCATCGGTTTTATTCGGAGATACAAGAATAGGCTGTGATTTTGTGATCCGATTCACAATTTACCGTTATATCATAATCTAACTAGTGAGATTATAATAACGCGGTTTTCACAATATCCCGGTGACATATGTATACAATATACTTTGGTTCAGGTACGTTCCACTAACTTCGAAAAGGAGTCGTACTTATCACTGCACACTCGAATATCTCTTATTAGTTATCCAATCGAATCCAAACCAATCGAAGCGTCGGTGGCTCAACCGGTAACGACTCGGTTCTCCTAACCAGAGATGCCGGGTTCAAATCCGGACGGCCAATGTACCAATAAGTTTTTCGAAAATTACGTACGAATACTCACCGATTGCTTTAACGGTGAAGGAAAACATCGTGAGGCAACCTGCACACACCTGCGCAGAAACTCAAAGGTTGCGAGTGAAGTCCGCACTGAGCCTGCGTGGTCGACTATGGCCCAATCGCCCTAATTCAGGGTAGGCTCCAGCCCCTCGGTGGGGACGTATATGAGCTGATATGATGACGTTATCCAATCACGCGTATTTCCAGTAACTGCAGTCACAGAGGCAACGTATAGATCAAGTTCTTACACACGCGGTATGCGTCAACTTTAAATACTGCAACCAAGTGCTGGAATAATCTACCTCCACCGCTCAGAAACCCTATGCCTAAAATTACCTTTAAAAAACACTATAAGATTTTTTTATTAGAAAACCAAAAACTGCTGCAAAAATGACTCGTAATTCTATGGATACAACCATAATGATAAGCAAAATTTGTAGATTAGATAACCTATGTATAAGAAGTTAGTAAATTAGATTTAAGTATACATTATATATTGTTTTGTAGTAACAATATACTAAGTGATATTTATTAAACCTTATATGTAAACTGTCGCGTCCGCGCCTGACTGACAGCGGCGGGTACCAACAGAATACCAACGCTTCGCTTCCGAGACTAGCATATGCTGAGTTGGGAACCTGTGGTTGCAGTGGCACCTCATGAATATATGTAATTACTAGCTGTTTCCCGCGGCTTCACCCGCGTGGACCACGTTTCTATGACTTTTCGAGGGTGCGCAGTGCGCGAGCCGCAAGTGGCTCGCGAGCCTGGTAAAAAGTAGCCTGTGTCTTAAGCCAGGTCCTAACCTGTCTACCTACCAAATTTAAGCCAAATCCGTTTAGTAGTTTTTGCGGGAAAGCGTAACAGACAGACAGAGTTACTTTCGCATTTATAATATTATTATATATATTATATATATTATATTATATATAAGTAGGGATTATTATTTTATATTTACCTCAACTTTTGTTACGTATTATACAGGGTCTTCGGCAGATGGTTGAAAATACGAAAATGGGGAATAGGTGGGGTCGCCTCCCACCTATTTTGAGAATTAAAAAAAATCTAGGACTTGTAATTTTTTTTACAGGATTTTTTTTCCTTTTTTTTAGAAATTTTGCCATTTTTATACCTTTGAACACATGTAACTTTTTGTTTTTTAAAGCTAGCTCCAAAATCTTTTTTTTAATAGACTTTTATAAGATTGTCGGCTCTAAAAAAAATTATGTTTGTTTCAAGTTATTGCTAAAAACAAAAATGTGGGCCCCCGAACTTAAAAAAAAAGTTGAACAAAAATTTAAAACTCAACTTTGCGATGCATTTAAAAAAAAATAATGGGGCTGGAAGGCTTCTGATTTTTTTAAAACATCTCTAAAGCTTAGGCTTTTGAATGGTATGTAATTCGTTGCGGTATCTTTTTTGTAACCGGAGTTGTTAATTTTTTTACTCAATTGGACCATGTTGACGAAATTCCACTAGTTACATGTTTTGTGAAATGTATCAAATGCAAAGTTGAAAATAATGTAAATACTTACTGTTGGGACGGTTACAAAGAGCAGGTACGTTTCTTTACATTCTTGCACACACATAATGGCTATCTTTTGTCATTTATTGGCATATTGGAGTTAGCACTTCCATATGCCAATAAAATGTCCGCATATTCCGCATTGGTAAATTGAGCCATTTTAAACCACAACAAAGTCTTAACAAAACGTCTGATAATAACAAAAAGTGACAAACAACAAAAAAACTTAACAAAATCACAAACGTTAATAACGTTAACGTTTTTTTTTGTTTTCGTTAATTTCACTTTGCTGTGTTTGTGATTTTGTTAAGTTTTTTGTTGTTTGTCACTTTTTGTTATTATCAGACGTTTTGTTAAGACTTTGTTGTGGTTTAAAATGGCTCAATTTACCAATGCGGAATATGCGGACATTTTATTGGCATATGGAAGTGCTAACTCCAATATGCCAATAAATGACAAAAGATAGCCATTATGTGTGTGCAAGAATGTAAAAAAACGTACCTGCTCTTTGTAACCGTCCCAACAGTAAGTATTTACATTATTTTCAACTTTGCATTTGATACAATTCACAAAACATGTAACTAGTGGAATTTCGTCAACATGGTCCAATTGAGTAAAAAAAATTAACAACTCCGGTTACAAAAAAGATACCGAAACAAATTACATACCATTCAAAAGCCTAAGCTTTAGAGATGTTTTAAAAAAATCAGAAGCCTTCCAGCCCCATTATTTTTTTTTAAATGCATCGCAAAGTTGAGTTTTAAATTTTTGTTCAACTTTTTTTTTAAGTTCGGGGGCCCACATTTTTGTTTTTAGCAATAACTTGAAACAAACATAATTTTTTTTAGAGCCGACAATCTTATAAAAGTCTATTAAAAAAAAGATTTTGGAGCTAGCTTTAAAAAACAAAAAGTTACATGTGTTCAAAGGTATAAAAATGGCAAAATTTCTAAAAAAAGGAAAAAAAATCCTGTAAAAAAAATTACAAGTCCTAGATTTTTTTTTATTCTCAAAATAGGTGGGAGGCGACCCCACCTATCCCCCATTTTCGTATTTTCAACCATCTGCCGAAGACCCTGTATATTTTGGTGAGGTGTTACTGAAACCAATAAAAGTATTTCTTTCTTTCTTCTTTCTTTCTATATCGACTAAAGAAAATTACAAGTTAAATTAGTTGTGTGACTGCCACTTATGAAAATTGTACTTTTCCAGTCAAGTACGGGACTACAACAAAGAGACACACGATTATGTATCGTATTTATTCACGAATTGAGTTCAAAGTCGAGCACTCGTATACGTTCCAGCGGGCTTGAGAGGTTAAGATTAATGAGCCTGGAAAATACGATTAATATTTGTTTCGTGTAACTCGTGTATCTGCAGTTACAGGACATTGGCTGCAGTCGTAGTTTACAACTAACCCCTGAGTGTTGGGGAGTACTTACGGGCATCACCAAGGTCATCATTTTGGTCTGTCTGCGAGTCCTCTGCAAACAAACGCAACGCCATTAGTTCACACAATTTAAGGCTCTTCTATCCCTAAAATTATCAACTCGATTTACGATGATTCAAACATCGACCGAAATAGCTTGTAAACATAGTTCTTGTCAGCTTGTACTACAATGTGGCTGTTACGTCAATCGCTGCGGACGAATCGTGCTAAAAATGTGGTTTTTGAGTAATTTAAAATAAATAAAAAAGGAATTTACAAAAATTACGAAAACAAAATCATTTTGTATTGTTTCGTTAAGAAGTTCATAAATTATCACAATGTTGCGATTAAAATTGCTCCAATTCTATGGTTACAACTAGAAAAAAGAAAGTTGCATTAGGATATTTTTTTCTTTAGTTCTGTGTATAAAATAGAATTTGAGGCAATCAAAACCACTCCTCATATCCTGTAAACCAAAGTTAAGAAAAATTATTAACTGGAGTTAAAGAATAAAACATTAAAATAAAATTAGTCTTTCTCAATTCAACGATATTTTTTTACCAAAAAAAAACATTTAATTCAATTCTGGATCTTTAAAAAGACATAAACGAGACCAACATTAAAAAATGTTTTTTGTTTTATTCGGTTCGGAATTCTAATCATAAGTATAAACACATGATAACATGGTTTTGATTATTTTTTCCTTAACTTTATATTTTGCACTAAGTATAATCATAACAAGTTTGACGTTGATATTGGGGGTCAAGTATGAAATTGCCGATTCAATGAAATATTTTTATTCTCAAACGAGTCGGATGACGTAAAGAATTATAGCGTGTACGTTATTGACGGTAGTTTCAGTGCTAATAGTATTTAAACTTGAAAATAAGATGAAAATGGGGTCGTCACTTACCATCAGGTGAGATGATGCTAAGGGCTCACCAATTATGGATTTAAAAAATACAATTAAAAGAATTTGAAAATCTACATTTTGACATTAGGTTGAATTTGGAGGTTAGAATCGTTTAGTATGATATGCTCGGCCATTTCACCTTGCCAAAAGTGGATTGACAAATTGTCAAACGTTGACGTTTAAACCATATGGTCAGTTTTAGTTGACTGACGTTTGGCCAGATCATGAAATGCACCACCATTTCATAAAATGATTGACCTGATCATGAAATGCACCACCATTTCATAAAATGATTGATGATCATGAAATGCAACACCATTTCATTAAAAGGTTGACCAAATTATGAAATGCACCACCATTTCATAAAATTATTGAACAGATCAAAAAATGCACCACCATTTCATAAAATGATTGACCAGATCATAAAATGGCAAAGCATATCATTCTAAACAAACTTAACCTCAAAATGCATTCCGCAACATAGAAGGGAGCACCGAAAGTACTATCATGATACCTAACGAACCTTTTATCGCTCGCTTCGCTCGATCAGTGTGTCGTTACGACATTTTATTTCACTCTTATCCTTACTAATATTATAAACGCGAAAGTTTGTATGTATGGATGTTTGTAACTATTTTGGGCCACAACAGATAAACGGATCTGGATTAAATTTGGTAGCTAGAAAGATTAGGACCTGGATTAAAATATAGGCTATTTTTTTTCAACGCTCGCGCATGTTTGCGGCTTGCGAATTGCGCACCCTCAAAGACAGTCATAGAAACTATGTTCAAGCGAGCGAAGCTTCAAAGCTAGTCTTCAATATATGAACAAAACTCTAGTTGGACATGAAGGAATGTAGTCAAAACTTAATAAGTCACTCAAAATTCATTATATTATAAGAATTAGACATGTTTTTATTAGAAGCCCGTTGACACTTTTTAAATACTCGTTGTGTAATTAATCCATCGTGGCGTTATCGCTCGAATAACGTGCTTAAAATATACTCATTGACAGCCCTTTTTTTAATTACAACAAAACAATTCATACAGGTAATCTCATATATAATTCTAAAACGTAAATCAAACCTAAATTTACTAACAGACGGTATGTTAGGTTTGATGATAGTAGTTAAAAGGTTCATCAGGTTTTAACCGCCTCCGTTGCGTTATGGTAGTATATTCGCTTCACACTAGGAGGTCGCGGGTTCGATTCCCGGTGGGGTCAACTTGTAAGACTCGGTTTGGTTGGTGGTAGGGCATTTTCTAAGTCCGCCTGACTAGCTACCACCATCTTATCTAAGTCTTGCCGCCAAACATCAGTGTTAATAACGTTGATGTGTTCCGGCTTGTAGTTAAGATAGCCAGTTCTCCATAGCGTTGGGGAATCATGGTAAGCCCGCTTCAATCTTCGGCATCATCGTCACTTACCATCAAGTAAGATGATGCCAAGGGCTTACCAATTGTGAATAAAAAAAAAGTGGTTGGATCAATATAACTGTAGATGCTCCCGCGTGGGTTGCGGAATGTAATTTGAGGTTAATTATGGTAATGTGACGAAATGCGCGAACATTTCATGAAATGGTTGAACAGATCACGAAACGGCCGCTGCATTTCACAAACCTAACCTCAAACTGCAACCTAACCTTAAAATTTGCCTTTAAAATTTTCTTGTTGCATTCCTTACCCATTTTTATCTTATTTCAGGTTCAAATACGATTAGCACTCAAACTACGTCAATAATGCATACGGCCATTTTTCGTTACGTCAACCGACTCGTTTGACGATAAAAATATTTTATCCAATTGGATATTTTATACTTAAACCCCTAATAAAAACGTCAAAAAAACGGTTTGATTATACTTAAAGTAAATTAAAATTAATATAAGCCTAAAAAACCCAAAGTGAATGAAATTAATATAAGCCTAAAAACCCAAAGTAAATGAAATTAATAAAAGCCTAAAAACCCAAAGTAAATGAAATAAATATAAGACTAAAAAACCCAAAGTAAATGAAATTAATATAAGCTGAAAACAATAATGAACGAAAAATACTATTGTGAAAAATATTATTGTGAGAAAAGCGTGGGTTGCTCAATATACGAAAAATATAGCATAAAGCGCCCCACCCTTTTTTCACAATAATACTAGTATTTTTCGTTCATTATTTTGTTTTCAGCTTATATTAAGAATTATTTTTCACTTTTTAGTTTAATGTGCTATGTAAAAGCGTGTTTTTAAGTTTTTTTTAACTATATTTATTTTTCAATTTTTAGTTCAGGATAATGAGATAAACTTATGAAGTTATTGTATTGTCACTGATTCTTGATAAATGTACAAAGTTTGAATTTAATCTGTTCGTTTGAAGTGGGCTAAAATCGAGTGCAAAGAAGTCGGTTTCAATCATACATACTTTTCATTTATTTATTTAAGGAACATACATACATACGGTGAAATTAATATAAGCGTGTGAAAAATAATCAAAATCATTCCATGTGTGAGTATTATTTGTGCTTGTGTTGTTTTAAAAAGTTTGTACCTAAAAGTTTTTAATCTATTCATTGTAAATTTGTTTTTAGTACATCATAGCAAGTGAATCCATCTTTAATTAATTTATTTTGTTTTATCACACAAATATATTTAGGCTTGACATAGTCATCTGCTGTGTTATTATAACAGCTGTTTTATCATGTATATACTGATAAAATTATTTCTGATTGAAAAAAATGTTTTGTAAATTAATGTTTATCGCTATTTGCAAAGATAAACAAATAGTTAAAAAATGATTTCCTTATTTTATAAACTTTTATTAACACATTTAAGGGTTTCGTAGTACAATAAGGAACACTTATTGTTTTGTGAAGTCTGTCTGTCCGTGTGCCCGCGACCTAGCTCCTAGATTATTATTAGTCAAGAGCTGAAATTTGGCAAGTCAAATCCAGTCGTATGGGGTATGGTTAGTTAGAACTTTAAAAAAGGTTGTGAGTCTTCTTAGAACATTTTATAATTTAAGCTGCCGTTTTCGAAAAAATAGGCTTGAAAGTGCAAAATTTTGTTGGAGTCGAGTGTCCCCACCCTTACAACTAAACCGTTGTATTTTGAAATTTGAAAAAATTAATGAAACTACTCCTTTTAATGAATTTAAAAGGAAAAGTATCACAACTAAGTAAGCTATCTTAGTTTAGGAGAAATAGTCGACCAACTTAAGATGTGCACGTCGATTTGTAAAAAGTTCATAGATTTTTCATACAATATGTTCTATTACCAACTGCAAATATATATATTTTTTTAAATAAACATTTTTTATATTATATTTTTTTTTATTTACCATTGGTAAACCCTTGACAAGACTACGGAACCCTAATTTGCGCGGTCCGACTCGCACTGGGCTGGTTTTTTTTTTTAAATAAGTTTTAACGAACCTAGAATTTAAAAAAAACCCACGGTATATGTATAGGAAGTCTAATACTTGAAAGAATTTGCATTCCTAAGACGCGAGGTGACCATGAATGGTCTTGCAAAGTCGGTGCCAACACCGTCAAATGGTCTCGCTATATTACCCACATCAGGAGGCAGGTCAACCATCTGTAGCTGTATCGTGGTTGCCTTTCGCAGATAACAAGGCATACAATGGAACACGATGCTGCGTACTGTCCTCGTGCCGGTCAAAATCCACAATTCATGTTGCAAAATCGCCAGTAAAGCACTGCAGCCTGCATGTAAATTCTTTAAGTGGCGATCCCGCACCAGCAACTCAACCAAAGGTTCAGCCAGACAGCTGCATCGTCTTATGCTGGTTAAGGACGTCTGTACACACTCTTGAGGTGTTTGTGGCCAATCGCGTGTGTCAGATAGTGTGTTCGGAGAATCCTGTAATCTGGCGACATGTGCGACATGTCTGACGAAACACGTGGTTGCACAGCTCCTGAGCTCGCAGACCACCCCTTATGGTAAGGAATTTAGTGGTTGACCGGAGCACCGCATGAATGGCCATTTAACAAAATATGCGGGGTGACTAGTGATATCCCAAAACAAGGTTTGTTGGTGAATATCACCAAGGCTGAACCGAAGCCAGATGCCTCGTTCTTACTGGAGCGCTATATCTCTCTTGATCGTCTCCTTGGAGTAACGGCGTAGATTAGGCCATTCTTAAATAACGGCCGCAAACCAGCTGCGAAATGAGACCTGTCGCCGATCATCTCGTAATCAATTAAATAGAATCAATATAAATTTTAAATATAATATTTAAATATAATCAATTTAAATTAGAATTAAGAATTTAATTTAATCTAAACTGAACTTCTTTTAATCTAACTTATTTCAAATTCATTTTACTCAAGTTGGTTTAAATATCTTCTCAGCAAATAATGTGGTACAGGGGTTTGAAAATTTTTGGTATGGAGACTGCCATAGTACCAGGTCCACAATTTTCGAAACAACTTCGCACAATTAAACCTATACATATATTTGAATAGATAACATCAAAAAAATATCATTTAGCATTATACCCTGAAACATCTCTCTATCTCAAATGGATATAATTTGACTCAGAGAAATTAAACGAAACTATTTCGAGTCATCCTGTAACTATTAACTCCGTAATGTGACGTTTTAGGTCCTTTGTGCTAAATGATATTTTGGTTTGCATAAATGTCCCATATATAGCTCGCTCTATTTCCCTTCGGGGGACCTTGAGCCTTTAGTAAGCGAACATGTCTCAGATCCGTCTGTCACATAGCTCGAAGAACAGATGGCCGTTGGGGTAGTAAAGTTCTCGAGTGGCAGTGGCATCGGAAGACGCAGCGTAGGTAGGCCTCCTACTCGATGGATCGACGATCTTCAAAACGAGACTGAAAAGGCATTATCTGAGCTTGCGTGCTACATCATCAACTGCATTGGCACTTACCACTTACCAGCTTACTTACTTACTCCTTATGAAACGATTTATATATGACGAGTGAAGTCGAGTGGTAACTTCGTTAACCATACAGCCTAAGCGAAGTCTAAGGCTCCATGGCCATATAGCCTAAAGGGAAACAAAGGCGCCATGGCCATATAGCCTAAAGGAAGGCTAAGGCTCCATTGCCATACTGCCTAAACTGCAAGGCCGTGGGCCTTGCTCCGCGAAGGAAAAAGCCTGGAGCTTTCATTCTGTAAGGTCAGTATCCTCCAGTCACGCGTCCGAGCTGATACGTTAATTTTTACAAGCATTTATTTAACTTGCAATGTATGTATGTTTGTTCGGGTGAAATCTTGCAACTCAATTTTGAAGCAGATATCTTCAACCGATTTAGCTGAAATTTTGTATATACGTTCAGTTTGGATGACAATGCATGGTTAGCAATGTGACATTATTCTAAATCTAACATGGCGGCACGCTCAAGATGGTTGACTAGTTATTTTTAATTCACTCCTACAATATGGGTATCAAATTAAAAGGGTTTGCTGAGAACAATACGAAGTAATTACAATTATTTTCAAATTAAAGATTGTACCTAAAAGTTTTTGATTTTCGAAAATTATTTTTATTAAGTTCGGGTTCTACCCAGTTATTATTTGTAGTTTTAGTAAGTCTTCTTATCGTGTCGACGTTCCGAAGAGTTTAAGATAAGTATAAAGTTCTATGTTCTGTGACAAATTTATTGGTCTATGCGACTTATGTAGCCAGACACACGGCAGTGTTTCGGTTAAGTTCTAAAAGAAAAGGGCGATTTCCATTTCGGACCACTTTCAACCTACCCGTAACTTAAAATATGTTAGTGTGTTAAGCAAAACCCTCGATTACCTAGAATTCCAATTTTTATAAATATATCTTTTACCATTCCTAAAATATTGACGTTCGAAAATCGCTATTTTTACGACTCACTCACTCACAAAATTATAGACCACTTCCAGGAGACTTAGAAAATTTCAATTTTGACATCAATGTAGGTTACTGGACGTATACAAAGGAAAATTCAAAAAAAGGCCAAGTTTGGGAGGTAATCGTGCACCAAGGGTTCAGTATCACCACAGTCTAAGAATCTACACAGTCGTCCAACGCCTATAATAATAGCGTCATCAACGACATCACGAGTCACTGATCACAGTACCAAGGGTTGTCACAATACTTGACAATTAAATGAAAGAAAATGCTATCACGTGGAAAAATGACTTCATTAGTGTAAAATCGATATTTGAAGGTACCTTAGATCTCTGATCAAGAATCCGTTGTCCGATTCACAAAATGGGGCCTCCATTAGATTTTTTTGTTACTGAACCGATTGCATCCAAAATCGATATCTGAAGTCTCCTGTGGTCACTAATAACGAATCCGTTATCAGAATTGAAAAAAGTGGCCGGCATTTTGAACTTATAAGTTCCAGTAACTAAAAAGTTCAAAATGGCAGCCGCTTTTTTCGATTCGGGCAACGGATTCGTGATAAGGGACCTCAGATATCGATTCAAAACAAATTCAAAACAATTTATTTCAAATAGGTGTTTACACACACTTTTAAATAGTCAAAACAAAAAAAAATACAATAATAATAAAATTACAAATAATGTCATGATTCAGATTACAGTCTCAGGTAGTGGTATTTGTTATAGAATCAACATATATATCTTTGTCATTTACATAATCTATTATTTTATAATATCCTCTAGAGCACAAAACTTTTTTGACATGAGTCTTGAATTTATTCTCTGACAAACTAGTTACATTTTCTGGAATTTTATTGTAGAATCTTATACACTGCCCCACAAATGACTTTTTAACCTTACTCAGTATCGAAAAGGCTATATCTATTTTATTTACTTTTCTTAAATTCAAATTATGCCTGTCACTGTTTTTAGGAAATAAATGCAAATTCTTACGAACGCACATGATGTTTTCATATATAAATTGACTAGCAACAGTTAAAATATTGATTTCTTTGAACTTATTCTGTAACGAGTCACGTGATCGCATCTGATAGATTGTGCGGATAGCTCTTTTCTGCAGGATGAAAATAGTTTCTATATCAGCCGCATGCCCCCACAGTAATATGCCTTAAAACATTATACTATGGAAGTAACTAAAATACACTAGTCTTGCAGTATCTACATCCGTTAACTGTCTTATTTTCTTAACGGCATAAGCAGCTGAACTAAGCCTTCCCGCTAAAGTTTCAATGTGTGGTCCCCATTTAAGTGAAACATCCAAAGTTATACCAAGGAACACCGTGGTATTTACAAATTCTAATTTATTAGTGTCTAATATTACACTATTATTGACCTTTTTTACATTTGGCAAACAAAATTTTATACATTTTGTTTTCTTAGCATTTAATAATAAGTTGTTCCCAGTGAACCAGTTCAGTATCTTTGAAAGAGTGTTGTTTACTTCGTCAATTTCGTTTTCTTTCCTATTCACTTTAAAAATAAGAGAAGTATCATCCACAAACAACACAATATTTGACAGATGTTGTACCATAAAAGGAAGGATCATTTACGTAAAGAAGGAAAAGAAAAGGCCCTAATATGGAACCCTGGGGCACACCCATTTTCACTTTAGTTCCAGATGAGTTCGTGCCATTCACTTGTACTTTTTGTATTCTGTTGTCTAAATACGAATTTAAAAGACTGAGAGCCCCTTCCTCTACACCATAATGCTTTAATTTCATAAGAATTGTTTGGTGTTCAACACAATCAAAAGCCTTAGATAAATCACAAAACACTCCAATTGCATTCTGCGATTCCTCGAAGGTATCATATATGTTTCGAATGAGTGCTACTGCATCAGTTGTTAATCGTCCTTTAGTGAAACCGAATTGTTGGTGCAGTTGTTTGTTTTCTGTAAAATATTGTACCATTTGGTTAAGCATAATCTTTTCAAACACTTTACTAAGAACTGGCAGCACCGAAACTGGTCTGTAGTTGCCTGGCTGTTTTTGAACCAGATTTATATAAAGGTATCACTTTACTAAGCTTCATGAGATCTGGAAAGACGCCAATATCAATGCTAATATTAAAAAGACAAGCTAAATATGGCGCTAAAGTATCAATTACATTACTGATCAAGCTTACCGATAATCCTCAGAGGTCTTCGGTTCTTTTCACTTTAAGAGATTTAAAAGTTTTTACAATAGATTGTGGTTCAATTACTCTGAAGGAGAATTTTTGATCACAATTACTAACATTATCCTTTCGCAGCCTTTGAGCATACATAGGTGATGAGTTTAGGGCTTCAGTAGTCTTAAGTGGAATATTTGTGAAAAAAGTTTCGAATTCTTTGGCTACATCGGCATTCGAACTAATTATACCTTGATCTGTTTGCAAAACATATTCTTTGTCGCGAGGTTTGACTTTACCTGTTTGTTTGCTAATGATATTCCAAACAGTTTTTATTTTATTATCTGACAATTTTATTTTTCTAGCCAGATAATTAGATTTTGCTACGTGGCAAACCTGCTTAAAAATTTTTGAATATTGTTTCACATAATTTGTAAAGTTCTCATCAAAAGTATAAGTTTTTTTGTCATAAAGGTCAAACAAAGTTTGGCGAATTTTGTATATACCTATAGTAGCCCATTCACTGAATTTAAATTTGATGTTACTGATTGTGGTTTGGACTTAAATATACTTTTAAATTCCCTATCCAGTACTGTAAAAAAATCATTGTAAAAACTGTTGGCTTGCACTTCATTATCAAAATCTGTTATGGGCAGTTTTTCATCTAGCACTGTTTTAAACTTTTCTATTCGACTAGCAGTGACCGGTCTCGTTTGAATTTTTATGTGTTCTGCAGAAATACTTACGGGAAAGCTAGCCATTACTCCGCTATGATCTGACCTCAAACAATTAAAAACCTTTTTATTTAAATAACAGCAATTACAAAATATGTTATCTATACATGTGGCAGAGGTCTTTGTTATTCTTGTGGGTTCCAGAAATACATAATTTAAATCAAATGACTTGAAGAGACAAGTAATTCGAGTCGTCAAGGACTTTTTTTCCAACAAATCAACATTGAAATCGCCGCATACTATCACGGATTTACGGCTTTTACTAACGATATTTAATACATCCTCCATTGCCGATTCGAAGCTAACAAAGTTATCGTCATATGGGGGCCTATACACGCAAATAATGATGTGGTTCTCCAGCTCCACACAAGATAATTCCACAGCTTTTTCAATCGAAAGGTCTACAACGTCCTTCCGTTCTTTAAACTTTAGAGAATTTTTGGTAAATATAACTGAACCTCCACATTGTAAGGACTTTCGATTGAATGCACTGGCTGTACAATAATTTTCAAAACTAAAAAGCATTTCATGGTCTTTGAGCCAGTGTTCTGTTACACAAAAAATATCTACACAATACTTTTCCAGAAAAAAAGTTCTATTTCTAATTCTTTGCCGAGGAAGCCTTGAATATTTTGGTTATTTTGGAAGCAATCGGTCCAGTAGCTAAAAAGTTCAAAATCGCAGCCGTTTTTTTTAATTCTGTCAAAGGATTCGTGATAAGGGACCTCAGGGACCCCCAGATATCGATTTTGGAAGCAATCGGTCCAGTAACTAAAAAGTTCAAAATGGCGGCCGCTTTTTTCAATTCTGACAACGGATTATAAAATATATTATGTCATATTCGTAAAAAAACACCCCATTAATACCTATAAAATGATCCACATCAGGATCTTCAAGGCGAGAGTGAATAGGCATTATTTGAGTTTACGTGTACCATCCTAGAGTACATCATCACTTACCATCAGGTGAGATGTCGCCTAACGCACACAAATTTTCAATTTAAATAAAAGTATCGATATTGCTACACTATAATATATTTTATATATTATTTAAATTATTAAAAGACTTTGTTACAATTATTTTTTTAATAATTTTAAATTAATAATCAAAATAATTGTAGCAAAATGAATAATTTTAAATTTATTAAAAAAATAACTGTAACAAAATGATTATAATATTTATTTAAATTGTAATAAATAATTTTTAATAAAAAAAAAATATATAAACCAAACTAAATCAAAAGATGAAAATGAGCCGTGCGTGAATGATTGATAATAAAAATTCGACATGACGACCTTTATTGAATGGGCCCACCGCACTATACAAACGGTGACA
Organism: Coleophora flavipennella; assembly: GCA_947284805.1. Taxonomy (NCBI): domain Eukaryota; kingdom Metazoa; phylum Arthropoda; class Insecta; order Lepidoptera; family Coleophoridae; genus Coleophora; species Coleophora flavipennella. The sequence continues at coordinate 7,837,001 of OX369253.1, forward strand.
ATGGTCTAGTGGGCCCTACCCGCCCCGCAACCCCCGCACGATTGTCCGTCTTGACGTCTTACGTTGGACGACTGTATGGATTCTTAGACTGTGGTATCACCATGCTCATCAAGTTATGGAGGGTGTAACAAAATTTATGTGATTCTTCTCATCATAATGAACGACTTTCTTCTAGGACTTTGCTGAAATATAAAAAAACCCTTTTGATACAAATGGATCAGCTGATCGACCAGTTTTGTGAATTCTTGTAAGGAGGGTTTAATTTGTATTTATAATTGACAATGGATTCCTTGGGGAAAAATGATCAATATTATGATTCGAACCCCCAGTACACTACTAGATCCTGCAGTACTTTTTTCACACCCTATTTAGACCAATTTCAGGAAACTTATAAACCTGAAATTTGGCATCAAGATAAGTTATTAGGCATATTTCGGAAAAAAAAATCAAAAAAATTAAGTGCGCGTAGGACTTGCAAAATTTGGTTTTCTTATTACTACAATTCATCAAAATTATAGACCACTTCCGGGTTCTTTCAATTCCTTTTGCGTCAATCTCTTATTTGCGTTGGTAAAGCTTAATGAAACTCTATATGGAAGTAAGAGATTATCATATCAGCTCATATATGTTCCCACCGAGAGGCTCAAGCCTACCCCGAACAAAGGCGATCAGGCCTTAGTCAACCACGCGGGCCCAGTGCAGGTTGGTCGACTTCACTCACAACCTTCGAGATTCTTCGCAGGCGTGTGCAGGTTTCCTCACGATGTTTTCCTTCACCGTTAAAGCAATCAGTAAGTATATGTACGTAAGTTTTAGAAAAACTAATTGGTACTGTGGCGGCAACTGCAGTAACGTGCCACTGAACCTTAACACAAGCGAAGAGAGAACAAAAGAAATACAACATCTAGAACGCGCTCTTAGAATTTCTTTAGCGCTGAGTATATATTCATCATTGCCTCACATTTCACTGCAAAATTGAAACAAACCATTGATTGCAAGTGAAAATTGGCTTTTCATTGTCGTTCTTACTATCCTCTTAATTTATAAAAAAGCATTTTTGAATGTATTTTTAAAGTATATTTACACTGGAGTCACTTATGTTCGGTTCATTTAGACCCCAACTTGTATGGCAAGTAACTTTTTGTCACCTTGCATGCCTAGGGTTAACAACGTTGATATGTTCCGGCTTAAAGATAAGATAGCCAGTTCTCCATTACGTAGGGAAATCTCGGTAAGCCCGCTTCCATATTCGGCATCATCGTCACTTACCATCAGGTGAGATGATGTCAAGGGCTTACCAATTGTGAACAATTATAAAAAAAAACAAGTTTTTAATATTTGGAAACCTTCAAGCCTAGTTTGCGTAAACCACCTCGATCTGCATCATCCCATCAGTCTTAAGAGTATTAACCATTTGTTTCGATCCGGAGCCGTTAAAAAAAATATCTAATGGAGGCCCCATTTTGTGATTCCGACAACGGATTCTTGATCAGAGATCTAAGGTACCTTCAAATATCGATTTTACACCATTGAAGTCATTTTTCTACGTGATAGCATTTTCTTTCATTTAATTGTCAAGTATTGTGACAACCCTTGGTACTGTGATAAGTGACTCGTGATGTCGTTGATGACGCTATTATTATAGGCGTTGGACGTCTATGTGGATTCTTAGACTGTGGTGATACTGAACCCTTGGTGCACGATTACCTCCCAAACTTGGCCGTTTTTTGAATTTTCCTTTGTATATGCCCAGTAAACTACATTGATGTCAAAATTGAAATTTTCTAAGTCTCCTGGAAGTGGTCTATAATTTTGTGAGTGAGTGAGTCGTAAAAATAGCGATTTTCGAACGTCAATATTTTAGGAATGGTAGAAGATATATTTATAAAAATTGGAATTCTAGGTAATCGAGGGGGTTTTGCTAAACACTCAAAATCGCAAGTGTGTACGTCAAACAGATTTTAAGTTACGGGTAGGTTGAAAGTGGTCCGAAATGGAAATCGCCCTTTTCTTTAAGAACTTGGCGGAAACACTGCCGTGTGTCTGGCTATATAAGTCGCATAGACCAATAAATTTGTCACAGAACATAGAACATAGTACTAACCTTTAACTCTTCGGAACGTCGACACTATAAGAAGACTTACTAAAACTACAAATAATAACTGGTGCAACATAATTTAATTAAAATAGGTTAAAATAATATAATAGAGCGGTATTGCTTTTGCCACATTATACGTAGAATTTTTACTCGCTGCCTAAACATGAATTTCGGAAAGAAAAATTTTTTTGTGGTAATATGGAATATTTTATTTTATAAGATTAGAAAAAATTGGGTAAAGACGTGAACAAGTTGATGACGGTAGAAATAGAGTCAATATAAAAAAACAACACATTACATAATTTTAAAATACAAAAAATAGGTTAGCGTCCCCCCAGGTGTAAAAAATGATCGAATAAATTCCTAATAAACCTAAATGGAGTTAATTTATTAGGTGTCTAAATTACCCCCCAAAGTTGTAGAAAAACTTTGGGTGTACAATACTCTTAATCATTTTAAACTAAACGCAAAATTGTCATAATAAACGGAAACAGGAGAACACACAGGCCAGCAGCTGCGCTTGGAGGAAGACAGCAGAACCTTGCCAGGCAGTAGCAGTGTTTGGTCACCAGTGATAAGAAAATGGCGCGGCAGGTCGTAATGCTTGATCACCAGTAGTAGTGTTTGGTCACCAGCGACAACCAACTTCAATGGGCCTTAAAATTAGGTAGAAACAAAAGTTCCACTTCCCTTTTGGTAAGCGGCAGGCAGTTGCAGAGTGGCGACACAAACGCCGATGGTAGACTAGCAGTAATTCAGGGTAATACTGATTTGTTCGGGCCGGGTGGAAGACCCTACGAACATAAATAAAAATTTAGTTCGCAACGGCAACAAATAAAAATGGATAGCTGTCTCTAAGCATAAATCACTTACCCCTGTAAAATATAGGAGGTCTTGAAAACAACAAGAAAAATCACAGAACTTTTAAAATATTTTCATCGAAACACCTATTTCGACGGTCATCAGTCATCAATTGTTTCACTCTTGTAAAAAGCTCGCAATCATTTTCAAATTCTATTTTCATAGACGAACAAGATCAAAAGAGAATTTAATTATGAAACGCAAGAAAGAAGATCGGCTTGAATCGATACTTTGCGTTTCACTGGCTAGAACCCGAACTTAATAAAAATAATTTTCGAAAAACCTAATAACTTTTAGGTACAATCTTTTACACTATTGAAGTCATTTTTCCACGTGATAGCATTTTCTTTCATTTAATTGTCAAGTATTGTGACAACCCTTGGTACTGTGATCAGTGACTCGTGATGTCGTTGATGACGCTATTATTATAGGCGTTGGACGACTGTGTGGATTCTTAGACTGTGGTGATACTGAACCCTTGGTGCACGATTACCTCCCAAACTTGGCCGTTTTTTGAATTTTCCTTTGTATACGTCCAGTAACCTACATTGATGTCAAAATTGAAATTTTCTAAGTCTCCTGGAAGTGGTCTATAATTTTGTGAGTGAGTGAGTCGTAAAAATAGCGATTTTCGAACGTCAATATTTTAGGAATGGTAAAAGATATATTTATAAAAATTGGAATTCTAGGTAATCGAGGGTTTTGCTTAACACACTAACAGATTTTAAGTTACGGGTAGGTTGAAAGTGGTCCGAAATGGAAATCGCCCTTTTCTTTTAGAACTTAACCGAAACACTGCCGTGTGTCTGGCTACATAAGTCGCATAGACCAATAAATTTGTCACAGAACATAGAACTTTATACTTATCTTAAACTCTTCGGAACGTCGACACGATAAGAAGACTTACTAAAACTACAAATAATAACTGGGTAGAACCCGAACTTAATAAAAATAATTTTCGAAAATCAAAAACTTTTAGGTACAATCTTTAATTTGAAAATAATTGTAATTACTTCGTATTGTTCTCAGCAAACCCTTTAATTTGATACCCATATTGTAGGAGTGAATTAAAAATAACTAGTCAACCATCTTGAGCGTGCCGCCATGTTAGATTTAGAATAATGTCACATTGTTAACCATGCATTGTCATCCAAACTGAACGTATATACAAAATTTCAGCTAAATCGGTTGAAGATATCTGCTTCAAAATTGAGTTGCAAGATTTCACCCGAACAAACATACATACATTGCAAGTTAAATAAATGCTTGTAAAAATTAACGTATCAGCTCGGACGCGTGACTGGAGGATACTGACCTTACAGAATGAAAGCTCCAGGCTTTTTCCTACGCGGAGCAAGGCCCACGGCCTTGCAGTTTAGGCAGTATGGCAATGGAGCCTTAGCCTTCCTTTAGGCTATATGGCCATGGCGCCTTTGTTTCCCTTTAGGCTATATGGCCATGGAGCCTTAGACTTCGCTTAGGCTGTATGGTTAACGAAGTTACCACTCGACTTCACTCGCCATATATAAATCGTTTCATAAGGAGTAACCTCCAAAAGAAAACACTTTTCTGTCGCTCTCATTGATCATTTTTCATTGAAACGAGGATGTTCATTTGTTGCGTTTGGCTGCACCTCACTGGCTGGTAAGTTCCAATGCAGTTGATGATGTAGCACGCAAGCTCAGATAATGCCTTTTCAGTCTCGTTTTGAAGATCGTCGATCCATCGTGTAGGAGGCCTACCTACGCTGCGTCTTCCGATGCCACTGCCACTCGAGAACTTTACTACCCCAACGGCCATCTGTTCTTCGAGCTATGTGACATACGGATCTGAGGCATGTTCGCTTACTAAAGGCTCAAGGTCACTCAAAGGGAAATAGAGCGCGCTATGGGACATTTATGCAAACCAAAATATCATTTAGCACAAAGGACCTAAAACGTCACATTACGGAGTTAATAGTTACAGGATGACTCGAAATATTTTCGTTTAATTTCTCTAAGTCAAATTATTTCCATTTGAGATAGAGATAAGTTTCGGGACATATTGCTAAATGATATTTTTTTGTTGTTATCTATTCAAATATATGTATAGGTTTAATTGTGCGAAGTTGTTTCGAAAATTGTGGACCTGGTACTATGGCAGTCTCCATACCAAAAATTTTCAAACCCCTGTACCACATTATTTGCTGAGAAGATATTTAAACCAACTTGAGTAAAATGAATTTGAAATAAGTTAGATTAAAAGGAGTTCAGTTTAGATTAAATTAAATTCTAAATTCTAATTTAAATTTTATTTTATCATTGCATGAAGTGGGACTGCAACTTATTTTTTGTTGTTCTTTTCTTTTACTTTTTTTTCTGAAAGGCAAACCTGAAAAACTTTTATTGTAAAATTAACATCTGTATTTTAATTTACTCAATTTTTTTGCAAATAAAACTTTCTCTATCTCTATATAGATATAGATACAGATATAGAGATAGGAATAGGGATAGGGATAGAGATAGATATAGAGAAAGAGAAAGTTTTATTTGCCAAAAAATATAAGTAAATTAAAATACAGATGTTTGTGTTACAATAAAAGTTTTTCAGGTTTGCCTTTCAGAAAAAAAAGTAAAAGAAAAGAACAACAAAAAATGAGTTGCAGTCACACTTCATGCAATTATAAAATACTTCTTCTTCTTCTTTGTCCTGGCGCTATCCCATTTACTTGGGGTCGGCCCTCCTGATTCTTTTCCGCCATTCAGGGCGGCACTGCGTCATTTCGGGTGTTAGGCCCGTCGTCATCATATCCCTTTCCACGGTTCCTGTCCAGGTCACAGGGGGGCGCCCTCTGCCTCTCTTGGCTTCCTCTCCGATGCTCATCACTTTCCTCGTCAAATGATCTTCCTCTCTCCTCATGACGTGTCCGTACCAGCGCAGGCGATTTTCTTGTAATTTATTTGAGATGTCTGTTACTTTGAAGGAGCCCCGGATGTATTCATTTCTTATCTTATCCAACCTGGTCACACCGCCAGACCAGCGCAACATTTTCATTTCAGCCACATGTAGTTTCTGACCGTCAGCCTTTCTCATCGCCCAGCATTCGGAACCGTAGAGCATAGCCGGTCGCACAGCTCGCTTGTACACTGTACCTTTGGTCTTTATTGGTATTTTTGGGTCACATAGGACACCGGTGAGTGCTCTCCATTTGGTCCAGCCTGCTCCAATTCGGTTTTCTATATCTTTTACAGTGCTTCCTGCCGAGTCCAGCAGCGAACCCAGGTACTTAAATTCAGAGACTTTGTTCAGCCGGGTGCCCTCTATCTCCGGTGCCCAGTTGGATTGGTTCCCCGAGAAATTACAAAACATGTATTCGGTTTTTTGTCGGCTTACTCTGAGGCCTCGCCGCTCCAGTGTGCTTTTCCAGTCGTTCAGGTCATTTTGAATGTCTCCTTGCTTTTCAGAGATAAGGACAATGTCATCCGCGTACAATAAACACCAGGGCGGTGGTTTCTGGAGATCTTTTGAGGCATAATTTATACAGAGATTGAATAGTAGTGGGCTTAGAGCCGACCCTTGATGGACACCAACGTCTACGCTAAATAGGGCACTGGTTCCCACCGGGGTAACTACTTGTGTCGCGACTCCCGTGTACATATCCTGAATGAGGCTAACATAATGCTCTGGTACTCGCTGATCTCTAAGAGCCTGCCATATAAACTGACGCGGTATCCGATCGAATGCCTTTTCCAAGTCGATAAAAACTAGGTGAAGATCTTTTTTCCGTAACTTATATTTCTCCAGTAGTACACGGGTAGTGTGTATAGCATCGGTTGTTCCAACGCCACTTCTAAATCCACACTGGTTTGGAGTAATATTTGTAAGCTTGTTGAGGCGCTTTGACAATACTCGTTCCCATACTTTTAAGCAGTGTGATGTTAACTTTATGGCTCTATAGTTGCCACATTCTGCAACGTTGCCTTTGTTTTTATAAAAGGGTATAAGGTTACTTTGTCTCCACATGTCTGGAATTTTGCCTGTAGTTAAAATGATATTGAACAGGTATGTTAGCCAAGTTATCCCTGCATCACCCATACTTTTCCAGAGTTCGGCAGGGATTTCATCTGGACCTGGAGACTTTTTATTCTTCATTCCAGACAGAGCGACCCTTACTTCTGCTTCGGAAATTTCATCAATCGGTCCTTGTACTGATGGTAGTAATGTTAATGGCTCTTGATGGCATTCCTCGTTCAAAAGCTTTTGGAAATATTGATGCCATCTATCCAAAATTTCGTTATTGTTAGTTAATAGCTGACCCGTAGCGTTATTTATGTATTTATTTTGCTTGAAGTCTTGAGTCTGTCTATTGCGCTCCTTTGCAACTTTAAAGATTTCATGGTCTGTTTCGCATTTTTCAAGTTGTTCTATAAAGGACGCTTGTGCAATGGCTTTGGATACTGCCACAGATTTCCTTGCGGCTTTTTTAGTAAGTTTGTACTTTTCTTTGTATTCTTCCTTTAAGATCTCGTTTTTAGTACTTTGCCATAGTTTAAGCTTCTTTTTTATCACTTAACTTTGCCTTGACCTCATCGTTCCACCAAGTAGCGTCCTTTCCGATGTTGAGTTTACCCTTGCTAGTGCCTAGATTTTGTTTGGCAGATTGGGTGACGCATACGTGAAAGCGATTCCATATGTTGTTAGTATCGGTTTTGTTGTCCAGGTTTAGAGACTCAGAGACTGATTTCAGTGCACATTCTAGCGCTTCTGTAATAACAACGCTTCCTTCAGGCTTATTTAGGTTGTACCATTTAATTCTGGGGGTTTTCTTCAATCTGTCCTGTTGTTTCCACCGAGGCATAGTAAGACATGCCACTAGCAACCGATGTTGAGAGGTCAGTGGTTCTCCCGGTATAACTTTGCAGTCCTTGAAGCATCTTCGAATGTTGTAATCACACATAAAATAATCAATTTGTGAGGATGACTTTCCACTTTTATAAGTGATGAGATGGTCATCTTTCTTTTGAAAAAAGGTGTTAATTATAGGCATATTAAAGGTCGTCGCCATTTCCAAGATATTATTTCCTTGCTCATTAAGATTTCCATAGCCAAAGTTTCCATGTATATTAGAGTTAGCGGGGGCTTGGCGCCCTACATGTCCATTGAAATCACCAGCAATTATTTTTCTCTCTGTGGTTGGTATACTTTGTACGACCTCTTGCAGCTCATCCCAGAAAGTCTCTTTTTCGTCCTTAGTGCAACCTGTTTGCGGAGCGTAAATAGACAGGATATTAAGACATGGTTGTGCAATTGTATGCAACTATAAAATATAAAATGCAATTATAAAATACAATTTAAATTAATTAATTTATATCTATATCTATATATCTATCCCTATCCCTAACCCTATCCCTATCTCTATCCCTATCACTATCACTATCACTATTCCTATCCCTATCTTTATCTCTATCTCTATATCCATCTCTATCTTTATCTTTACTTGTGCAAGTAAGTAAGTACAACAGATGGTGCGTGTAGTACATTTCTTCGCTTACCTCTATCGTTGCCCATAGCGATAGCGGACAGTCGCTAACGCCTCGTAGCTGCTTCCTGCTTCAACGGAGCGACCGGCAATTCCTTCTCAATAAGATGGCTACTTTAATACACACAAAATCACTTTGGACACGTCTATTTACTTTGTGTCCTAAATCATTTCTGCTCACTAAAATTATTTAAAATTAGGTAACACAGGTTATCAATTGTTTATTTTATCACATTTTTAGTTATTGAATTAAATTTTAAACTGGCTGTTGCCCGCGTTTTCACACGCGCAGATACCGTTTTTTGCTGTTCTTGTGGGTTTCCCCAAAACCCTTCTTCGCGGATGCCTACGTCATAATTGCTATCTCTATGTGTAATTTCAGGCCGATCAATCCAGTGGTTAAAGCTGTGCGTTGATAGATCAGTCAGTTACGGTTTACCTTTACAGGTATGTGGATGTGGAAGCGGTATTGTAGAATCCGCCGTTTTCCACAACAGCTCGCTAAATAACGCTGGATTGTAAAATTTGTGTAAAAACTATTTATAAAAGTATAAATGAGCGAGCGAAGCGAGCGATATTAGATTCGGTCAGGTTTAATCAGTAATTAATTATACAGTCAAAGACCCTGAGTAGCAGAATACTTAGCAGAAGAAGAAACCATCAGTTTTATTTGGAGTTTTTGACTCAGTACTAAGTTTACAAAGCGGTTTGAAATCCGCCGTTTTGTAAAGCAGCGCTCTGTTTTGCAAACCGGCGTATTCTTTATAACGGCTGCGATATAAACACAGAAGACTTCACTTCCAATACACTTCCAGTTATAATGGACCTTTCAAAATATATTCACGTTTTAATGTATCAAAGGTTTTGGTTGCTGGTAGTACAGGAACGTTACATATAAGGGACAGTACAACTATTAAATATGAAGACAAAAAAACCAGCCATTTGCGACTCGAGGTCACAAAAAAAGGCTTCCGCACCAAAACTTTAACTACCAACACAGAACAAGACCTCTCAGTACTTACTTTGCGCTAGGTAAAACTTAAAACTCAAACTAAAATTCATTTATACCATTGCTCCTTTAAAAAGCTTATTTTATTCACAAAAAATTATCACTATTTTGTTGTTTTAATTTAGAATACACCAATATATTCGACCTCCATGCTATACACGTAAAACCTAACTAAAAATACTCGATTAAACTCCCTTATCCAAAGAATATTTGTCATACAAACTCCTTGTGCAAATAACTTCTTAAGATTTGATTGTTCGACATTTTCGCAAAGGAGTTTAGCATTAGAATAAAAACTATTTAGTGTTCCCTGCTTTTATTTCATTAGTAAATTAGTGGTATTTTGAATACTTATAATACTAATAACACAGTCTAAGAATCTATACTAATATGTTGTAAAAAACAAAGAAAATTACTCTTAATTTTAGTAATTGTTCCAATTTCAACGAGCATTTTTATTAATTTAAACTTCCTTTTTACTTCATCATCGTCATCATATCAGCTGTAAAACGTCCACTTCTAGACAAAGGCCTCCCCCAAGTATTTCCGCGAGGACCGGTCCTGCGGTGCCCGCATTCAGCGGCTTCCCGCGATCTTCACCAGATCGTGGGTCCACCGCATGGGAGTATGCCTGTATGTCCTGCCTATGCTACGTTTTCCAGTGCGCGGTCGCCACTCGACAAACTTGACTGCCCCAACGGCCATCTGTTCTACGAGCTATAAAGCCTGGCCCATTGCCACTTCAGTTTCCTTTTTACTTAATTAAATGTCTATTTTCGCTTAAATATTTCTTTGTCTCGGAGTCATAGTATAGTATGCAACTATTGAATAAAACGGATTTATATCGAGGGCCATGAATCACTCGCGTTACTCAGGATTCTAATATTTAAATCACGAGCGTAATAAATCACTCCCTACGGTCGTGATTCAGTTGTGATTCAGTCGTTTTATTATTATTGGACCGATTGCTTCCAAAATCGATATCTGAGGGTCCCTGAGGTCCCTTATCACGAACCCGCCGCCTGAATTGAAAAAAGTGACCGCCATTTTGAACTTTTTAGTTACTGGACCAATTGCTTCCAAAATCGATATCTGAGGGTCCCTGAAGTCCCTTATCACGATTCCGTTGCCCAAATTGAAAATAGTGGCCGCCACTTTGAACTTTTTAGTTACTGGACTAATTAATTCCAAAATCGATATCTGAAGTCCCTTATTACGAATCCGTTGTCGGAAGTGAAAAAAGTGGCCGCTATTTGGAACTTTTTAATTATTGGACCGATTGCTTCAAAAATCGATATCTGAGGGTCCCTGAGGTCCCTTATCACGAATCCGCTGCCCAAATTGAAAAAAGTGGCAGCCATTTTAAACTTTTTAGTTACTGGACCGATTGCTTCCAAAATCGATATCTGAGGGTCCCTGAGGTCCCTTATTACGAATCCGCTGCCCGAATTGAAAAAAGTGGCTGCCATTTTAAACTTTTTAGTTATGGGACCGATTGCTTCCAAAATCGATATCTGAGGGTCCCTGAGGTCCTTTATCACGAATCCGTTGTCGGAAGTGAAAAAAGTGGCCGCCATTTTGAACTTTTTAGTTATTGGACCGATTGCTTAAATAATTGATATCTGAGGGTCCCTGAGGACCCTTATCACGAATCCACTGCCCGAATTGAAAAAAGTGGCTGCCATTTGTGATCGATATCTGGGGGTCCCTGAGGTCTCTTGTCATGAATCCGTTGTCGGAAGTGAAAATAGTGGCCGACGTTTTGAACTTTTTAGTTACTGGACTGATTGCTTCCAAAATAGATATCTGGGGGTCCCTTAGGTCCCTTATCACGAATCCGATGTCGTCATTTTGAACTTTTCAGCTACTGGACTAATTTCTTCCAAAATCTTCCCTTATCACGAATCCGTGAAAAAAATTACCGCCATTTAAATATTTTAGTTATTAGACCGATTGCTTCCAAAATTGATATCTGAGGGGTCCCTGAGGTCCCTTATCAAGAATCCGCTGCCCGAATTGATAAAAGTGGCCGCCATTTAGAACTTTTTAGTTACTGAACCGATTGCTTCCAAAATCCCAAAGTCCAAAGTCCCTTATCACGAATGCGTTCCAAAATGCTATGCAATAGCTTTACCGCTGCAGTCCCTGAGGGCCACACCCTTTTTTTTAATTCACAATTGGTAAACCCTTGACAACATCCCACCTGGTGGTAAGTGACAATGTTGCCGAAGATGGAAGTGGGTTTACCAAGATTCCCCAACGCAATGGGGAACTGGCTATCTTCATGCTGGAACACAACAATGATATCAATATTGATATTTGGCGGCAAGACTTAGATAAGAAGGTGGTAGCTAGCCAGACGGGCTTAGAAAATGCCCTACCACCAACCAAACCGAATCTTACAAATGACCCCGCCGGGAATCGAACCCGCGACCTCCTGTGTAAAGCCAATGAACTTTTGTCTCTGGCCTACGGAGTCGGTGAAATTATACCATTGCTACTCTAAAAATATTATTTTATTTACTGCAAACAGTGAATAAAAAGCTCTTTTAATCACTTTTTTGATATTTGAATTTAAAACACACCAATATATTCGACCTCCATATCAATGCTTATACAACCTCCTTGCGCAAAAAATACTCGATACAAACTTCTTGTCTAAAGAATATTTGACATACAAACTCCTTGTGCAAATAACTTCTCGTGATTTGATTGTTCGACATTTTCGACAAGGAATTTAGGATTAGAATAAAACCTCTTTTGTGTTATTTGCTATCTTTCATTAGTAAATTGGCGCTATTTTGAGTACTATAAGTTGTACGAACACAAAAAATTACTCTTGATTTTAGTAATTGTTACAATTTTAATGAGCATTAATTTTCTTCATTAAATGTCTATTTTCGCTTAAATGTTTCTTTTTCTTGGAGTCATTGTATAAAGTACAGTATGCAACTCTTGAATAAAAGAGATTTATATCGAGGGCCATTAATCACTCCCTACGGCCGTGATTCGGTCATTAGAATCCTTCACTTGCTCTTGATTCATCTATGGCCTTCGCTTTAAAATTTAAATATTTAATTTTTTTTTATTATCTTTAAGATCTTTTAACATACCTATGGTTATGCAATAACAGTATATTATGCAACTAACCATATATACATACATATTGCATAACCATAGGTATGTTAAAAGATCTTAAAGATAATAAAAAGCTTTCACCATGGCTTACCTAAACAGGTGAAAATATCATTTTCTTAAATCATCACATTAGCTCATATGCGTCCTCACCTATATGGTATAGCTTTACACAGTCTTTCAATAATTTGAATCGAATATTGTCATTTGACCCATCTTAACGCCTTAATTTGAAAATAATTTTAATTATTTCGTATTTTTCTCAGCATACCCTTTCACTTGATACCCATGTCATGTAGGTGAATATTAAAATGACTGACCCGCCACCTTTGGAAGTCCGCCATATTGGATTTAGTATAACATCATTTAGGTAACCATGCACTTTTCTCCAAATTTTACGTGTTTACAAAATTTTAGCCCAATCGAAAGCCGGAAAGTAGTTTTAATTTAGCATACAATATTTTTCCCTAACTAACTTATCAGACAAACTGTCTCTCTCATATGGTGAATTTACACTCAGCTCTTTTGGGCAGATAAGTGAGCAGGAAAGTGGGCAGCGTGAGAATGTAAATAGGTCACTCTCGCTGCCACTGTTAATGCCGCTGCTGCTGCTATTGCCACGATTTTCGGCTTTCGGGCGGAAGTCAAAAGAATCGGCTGAGTGTGAGCAGTGAGCACTCACTCGTGTAGACGCTGCCGTAGAAGTATTTGTGGCAATATTTCCGGCAGCGGCAGGAGCAGTGGCAGTGGCTGATTTTAAATCCCGGGTAATAATCTGACACAATATCCAGTGCTATCCAAGTGTTAAACGGCGGTTGACTGGTGTTGCACTTAGCATCGATCATGGTCACGTGTAGGGCATTTCGATTTTAGACCGTGTTGCGTACGCCTATAGGTTTAAATCTAAACAGACAAACTAACTTTCTAACACGGCAAGCTAATATAAAGCTTGTAAAAAATCACTTATACTTTTGGGCTCTTATCATTTTAATTACGATGTTTACAAAATGGTTCATACGTCGCTTAATGCGTCAAAGTGGACAATTGGGGAAGTACGTATGTAAATTTTATTTTTTATTTTATTTTTAAGGAAAACTAGGTTACATTATATGATCAAACATTTAGAAGATAAGGAACATTGAGAAGTTTTCGCCTTTAGGTTAGAGATAAGCTAGCTTGACGTACGCCATACCGTTCAAACAGTAACAGTACAACAGTAATATAAAGAATAATAGTACAACAAACATGAACCTTATAAAAAAAAGTTAAATCAGTTCTTAGCAACAATAAAATAGAAAGAAAAAGTTAATAATATCCTAAGGTTAATTACGTTGTTTGAGATTGAGAACCAAAGAATTCGCTATTGTATACGCGTTTTAGGGTATTCGGACTAATGCAAATATATCAAAATTGAAATTGAAGACTAAGTCATTCATAATGCCTGATGCACGCAGTAAATAGGAGTTGCGCCTATAGTTAGTTTGACATTGGGGAATTAGAAGACCCTAGGATGTCTTTGATGAAAAGCAGGTACGTAAAAATTAAGGGAATTCCCAACGATTCATATCTTAAAATGGATTCACAGAAAACTAAACAATACTTCCATCTTCGGCATCATCGTCTTAAATCGTAATCGTTTCCTTAAGATGGCAGACCAGTTATTTTTTTATGCACCACTATGATATGGGTATCAAATGAAAGGGTTTACGAAATAATTAAGTCTTTTCAAATAAATGCTTGTATCTAAAAAAATTTAGGTCTTTTTAAATTAACTTATTTGTATTTGGAACAATTTATTTATATTTATTTGGCCATTGAGCTTTTGTCCACAAACATTTTTTTTTAAATAAAAGCTTGAACCTAAAAGCTTTTGGTGGTAACGCCATCTCTCATCAGGATAGCAAACTACATTAAGTAAAAGCTTATTAGAATTCACCTATCCTCTTTTTCCTTTTCCCGCAAGCGCATTATTGTATCGCTGCATTGCACTCGCCGGTCGAGTGCAAAGATGAGAAGAAAAAAGAAGCCATATTGTTTTCTGAGCCACATCGAATCGCCAACCCGGCTGGTCAAAAATCTTTAAAATTTAAAACAAGCTGTGTGTGTTTTGTGTAAAAATATAATTCAAAAGGTATAACGCGTGTGCACTAACATTAATATCTGGATATTTGTAAAAAAAAAGGAATTGGAATTCCTTTCGAGCGTGAGCTGAACTCGCTCCGCTTCCATGTGCTCAAGACCCTGGAGGACGTCGCCTCATCTGACGAAAACCAGCAGCAAGGGGTGAGTGCGCTTTGAAGCGCTAAGTATCGCTTTAAGCCGATCTCTTTTGTTGCGTTTCATAATTAAATTCTTTTTTGATGTCGTTGCTCTATGGAAATTGAATTTGAAAATATTTGTTATTTTTTGACAAGAGGAAAACAAAAGGTTGACCGTGATCTCTTCGACAGTCATGTGCATTTTAAATTTTTGGATATATTGTTTTTTAATGTTTTGTTGAGGCCCACTATTTTATTCAGTGGTAAGTAATTTGTATGAGGAAACCGCTTTGCGTGTATTTTTGGTACTGCTGCGAACTAGATCTATATATGTCCGTAGGGTTTCATCCACCCCCTGCGAGGTTGACGTCCCCGAAAGTTTACCTGATTAAGGATTAATCCTGGGATGGAGCTGTGCTGACCACCAGCCAGTCCTTTCCACTGCCCGCCCAGCTGCTTGCCAAAAGGGAAGTGAATACTTATTTTATCTTTTATCCCGAGCGACTCTCTGACATTTCTGCCGTCCTAGAAGATTTCCTGCTTCCGGTTTCTAACCATTAGTTATTGATTTTAAATTTTAAAAGTGTTTTGTACCTAATACGTGTTTTTTTAGAAAGATAGGGTAATTCGGACCAGAGTGAAATTTAATTATTTTAGAACTTAATAACTTATTTAATTACCAAAGGGACGGTGACGATCGTTGCCTACCGGCATTCTATAGAATAACCTTTTTATATACAAATAAAATTGTCACTTTAAATTTATTTCCGGAAATTGTCTATAAATATATTAGGTCATTATTTTATTGTCAACGCGGTCAACCAATGTAAATCACATCTTTTTCTAATACTCATATTGTTTATTGTTCCTTCTTTTTAGAAAAATCATAAAATACATATATTCTAATTTACCCCATAATATTTTTTTCTTAAAACTCCGTTTAGGCCCGAACCCCTAAATCTTACGTATCATACGTGGCAAATTCCGTGAGGGTTTTTATCCCCAGTTCCCATTATTTTTGTCACATATTTATGTGTCAAAAAATAACAAATATTTTCAAATTCAATTTCCATAGAGCAACGACATCAAAAAAGAATTTAATTATGAAACGCAACAAAAGAGATCGGCTTGAAGCGATACTTAGCGCTTCAGCTTGCAGTTCTCCTTCCCAAATCTTCATTCCTCGAGATATACAGTCCATTAAAAATTGCGGCAGTACCGCTGTCTCATCACGGACAGGCCTTGCCATACCAAAAAAACCGCGTCACCATTTGGTTTTCTATAATTATTTAATTTAATTATTCCTAAGTTTATTTTTGTATGCATCTTTCTAGAGCTATGCTCCATATTTGGTTGAATCGGAAATGACGACATCCGTAAGAGAACCAAGGTAACTTAAATAGAATCGCTAAACTTAAATGGTAGTGGGTGGGGGGGCACATAGTTCGTGGAACAGAACAATAGCCAAAAGAGCGATAAAATATCCGAGTGGCATTGGAACAGAAAGGGTAGGTATGCGTAGGCAGACTTCCTACTTGGTAGACTGGCAATATACATTTTCGACCAACATTTAACTCCGTGGCGTAATGGTTAGTCCAATCGATTCACACTTGGCGTTCGCGGGTTTGATTCCCGGCGGGGTAAATTTTGTAAGGCTCGACTTGGTTGGTGGTAGGGCATTTTTATAGCACGCCTGGCTAGCTGCCACCATCTTATCTAAGTCTTGCCGCCAAACATCAGTGCCGACAGTATTGATGTGTTCCGGCTTGAAGATAAGATAGCCAGATCCCCATTGCGTTGGGGAATCTTGGTAACCCGCTTTCATCTTCGGGATCTTCGTCACTTACTATCAGGTTTGATGATACCAAGGGCTTACCAATTGTGAATAAAAGAAACACGGGACAACTTAGTGAGGAGCACGGTAACTTTTTCTAACTTATATCAATGCCAAATAACTACCTTGAAGTAGTCTATATAATTATTTTGATCGGTAGTGGTGATACAGAACCCTTAGTGCGAAAAGACGACTTACACTTGGCCATTTTTAGTTTTTTTTCTTTGTATACGTTTAATAACTTACGTCGATGCCAAATTTCAAGTTTCTAAGTCACCTGTAAGTTGTTTAAAATTTTGATGAGTGAGTCCTGAAAATAGTGTTTTTCGTACGTCAATATCTTAGAAACAGTAAAAAAAAATATTTATGAAAATTGGGATTCTAGCTAATCGAGGCGGCTTAATAGATATACAAAACGAAACAGACTTTAAGTTACTGTTTGGTCGAAAGTGACCCGAAATGTCAGTGTCTCCTTTTCCTGTACGAACTTAATATTTATGTATGTATGTAAGTATGAAACGAAGAGATCCGAAGGAGAATCAAAGTAACCGACATAGCTCTCAGACTTGCTAAACTTAAGTGGCAGTGGGCGGGGCACATATCTCGTAGAACATAAGGTTCTTGGGGCAGTAGAGTTCTAATGTAGAAAACTACTAACGGAGAAAACGTAGCGTAGGCAGGCCTCCCACTCGGTGGACCGATGACCCGGTGAAGGTCGCGGAAAGCCGTTGGATGCGGGCAGCGCAGAACCGGTCTTCGTAGAAATCCTTGTGGGAGGCCTATGTCCAGCAGTGGACGTCCTTTGGCTAATAAGATGATGTAAGTATGTACGTATATTTATGTATTTGTTGTTTACGTTCTTTGTTTAAAATTAATATTTATTTAATGTAACGTATGTCATGCTGTGTAGACATCTTTTCTGCCATCTCAGTCAAAACTTTCTTCTTTCCCGGGTTTGCTGTAAGAAATTTCTTTAGAAAAAGCTGTACCCTTTATGTGACCTTACTTTGTAAAATGTGTAATTTATGTATCCAGTGTACAATAAACTATAAAAAAATAAAAAAGACTTGTGGCACTCGGGGACTGCCGCGGTAAAGCTATTCCATAGCATTTTTTATCAACTTTTAACACTAAGAAAGTTACACCAGTAAAATTGACTGTCCTTTTAGTACCGGAAATCGCTAATAGATGGCACTGTAAGTTTTTTTAGAATGCGGTAAGTGTTAGGTTTTATCGTTACGGAATTTCTTGATTCGGTCGCTGCGCTCAAAGCCACGAAGCTTAATAAATAAACTTGGCTCACACAATGCCTCTTGTCTAGGCTTTAATGCGCCAAAAAATCTCTTAGAAAGGGGTGCGATATAAATATATAATTTTAGTGAATTTCTGCCAAAAATGTCAATCGCCGTGCAGGATCAGAAATGGAAGAAGGGCGATACACTTAGCAAAAGTCTTCTAAGTAAAGAACTACACTTGGAAGTTAGACTTAGGTAAACACACTTTTATTAGGTTTACCTGTATTTTTCTTTGTATCTTACTGCCTGTAGCACTGATGCCTGGTTACCGAAGGTAGCCCCCGCCTCGTATGGCAGTCTCTAAATAACAAGGCAACAGGGATCACGTACCTATCTTCTGATTACTAAAATCATGTCAAGTGTTAACAATTTAGTGATTACTTTAAAGGGTCTTTCCTTTCAACTAAGTATAGATAAACCGTTTATATTCCGTAGAGACCCATCTAAATTTGGTGACCACAGTTGCCCTCATAAATACTTTAAAGCTTGTGTTTTAATAACTATACTGTGCGCACGGAGTTACGAACTATATAATAGCGAATACGTGCAACTAAGTATAGGTAAACCGTTTATTTATACCCCGTAGAGAATCACATTTAAATTTGGTAACCCCTGTTGCCCTCATAAATACTTTAAAGCTTGTGTTTTAATAACTATACTGTGCGTACGGAGTTACGAACAATATAATAGCGAATACGTGCAACTAAGTATAGGTAAACCGTTTATTTATACCCCGTAGAGAATCACATTTAAATTTGGTAACCCCTGTTGCCCTCATAAATACTTTAAAGCTTGTGTTTTAATAACTATACTGTGCGTACGGAGTTACGAACTATATAATAGCGAATACGTGCAACTAAGTATAGGTAAACCGTTTATTTATACCCCGTAGAGAATCACATTTAAATTTGGTAACCTCTGTTGCCCTCAAAATACTTTAAAGTGTGTGTTCTAATAACTCTACTGTGCGTACGGACTTACGAACTATATCATAGCGAATACATGCAACTATAAGTATAGATAAACTGTTTAGTAGAGTAGAGACTCAAATATAAATTTGGTGACCCCTGTTGTCCTCATAAATACTTTAAAGTGTGTATTTTAATAACTCTACTGTGCAAACGGAGTTACAAACCATATCATAGCGAAAACGTGCAACTAAGTAAAGATAAACCGTTTATACCCCGTACAAGCGTCGGTGGCTCAACCGTTAACGACTCGGTCGTGCTAACCAGAGGTGCCGGGTTCAAATCCGGACGGCCAATGTACCAATGAGTTTTTCGTAACTTACGTACATATACTCTCCGATTGCTTTAACGGTGAAGTAAAACATCGTGAGGAAACCTGCACAACACACCTGCAAAGAAACTCGAAGGTTGTGTGTTAAGTCGCCCAACCCGCACTGGGCCCGCGTGGTACACTAAAGCCCGATCGCCCTAATTCAGGGTAGGCTCGAGCCCCTCGGTGGAGACGTATATGAGCTGACCCCGTAGATACTCACATCTAAATTTGGTGACCCCTGTTGCCCTCATAAATACTTTAAAGCGTGTGTTTTAATGACTTTACTGTGCGTATGGACTTACGAACTATATCATAGCGAATATGTGCATTCCGCGTCATGGAAAATCAACGCGTGATCGATGAACAGCAAAACCAACAATTGCGCCAACAGCAGCAGTTCAACACTGACCTAACCGCTGTCAGTGTGACTTCGAGAATACCACTCTTTTGGAAAGACATGCTACGCATGTAGTTTGCCCAGTTCGAGGCGATCATTGGACTACAGAATCAGAGCGAAGCGGTAAAGTACGACCTGGAGTTATCTAAGCCGGATAAGCAAGAGTTGAGTCAAATAACCGACTTGATCGATGAACCATCCACAGAGCAGCGTTATACAACTCTCAAGACCCGGTTGATCAATGTTTTTCAGGAAAGTGCCAAGGCTCAGTTCCACAAGCTCGTGCAAGAAAAATATCTGGGAACGCAACGTCTATCGTAGTTTTTATAGCAAAAATGCGGGAGCTCGTCAAAAATTTAGGCACAGGAGGCGATATATACGATATACGATATACGATATATTTTTTTTTTGGAGGGTAGGCACAAAAGTGAAAACATCAGAATTTTGTGCTCTCAGTAATTTTTAATTTTAAAATTAAACAGACAGCAAGTAAAGGTTCAGTTTTAGTGCTAAATGTGTTAAGAGTCTAACCTGCACCTGCTGACTCACTATCTCCTCTCCCACTGCACTCTCACCACACAAAATGGATCTGGCTTCACAACTGAACACTAAGATGGACGAAATTGTAACTCTCTTTGCTACGAGAATGGGTGAGTTCGAAAAGACTCTTGGACAGCAATCCTCCAATCCATCGACGGCCCCACAGACTGTGAAGGCGCTTGCAGCAGAGTTCATCGGATTCAAATCCTTTGTGCTGAAGGCCATCTCGTTACTCAAGGACCAGCTTGAACTCCTCGCCCAGGGATTCGACCGACAGGAGACACAATCCCGGCGCAAGGTCCTGCTCTTCCATGGCCTGGCCGAGACGAAGGATGAGAATCTGATGACCAAAGTCCAGGCGCTGTTAACCGCCCAAATGAAATTGACTGGCATTGATGACACGGCTATTGAGGTTTGTCATCGCTTGGGTGAGCGGAAGACGAAGGACAGGCCCGTGCTGGTGCGTTTTTGCTCAGTGAAGTCTCGCACAGCTGTCTGGAACGCGAAGACGAAGCTCAAGGGCTCCAAAGTGTCGGTGAAGGAGTTCCTCACAAAGCCGCGGCAGGAGGTGTTCGCCGCTGCTCGCAAGCACTTCGGCATTAAGAATTGCTGGTCTAGTGACGGTACGATCTTTGTGCTCCGTCCGGACGGTACGCGAAAGAAGCTGTTCTCCATGGCTGAGTTTCGTGAGCTTCAGTCGCAGTACCCGGCTGCTCATGCAACCTGAGTCGCGTCACTATTAACTTTATGCGCTTTCTCACGTCGTCGGCAGTGTTGTGACTATTCATTTTAGCCGGCTATGTGTTTTAACTTCGTAGGCAAGGTAGGTAGTTCTATGTTTTGTTTGCAAAAAGCATTTTCTATATTGACAGTGACACTCTTGCTAGCGTTTTAGCAGTTTTTTTTTTTCTCTGTTCCAATTTTTTTTTATATAATATTTTATAGCTCTGGCCTCTAGTCATTAAGCCGTTCCTGATTTCTTTCAGTCAGCAGTGCCGGTGTTGTGTTGGACTATTACTGGTTTGTTTTGCTCTAGTACAATAGATCTTATTTTTCTGATTTATTTTATTTAGTTTATTATTTTATTACTAAATATTTATATATTATTATTTTATTATAGATAAATTATATTTTATATAATTTTATTATATTTCTATGCCTCTTAGTAACATATTTGATGATTTTCTTTCTTGCTCTTCTTCTGATGATTATGAAAGTGCTCTCAGTGATGTGTCTTTCACCTCTGATACTACGGGTACCGCTCCACTTGGTGTCCAGCTTCAAACAGCGCTCGATAAGAAATGCCTAAAGCTTGTGCATATCAATGCCCAGAGTCTGGTCGGCCATTACACGGATCTAATCGTTACTTTCGGTAACCAGTGTACCGATGTGATACTCGTCTCTGAATCTTGGTTGAAACCTTCCTTGCCGTCGACGCTCTGTGCACTTCCGGGTTACAAAATACTGCGCAATGACAGAACTGGCTGTGGGGGTGGTGGTGTGTGTATTTATCTTCGTGCTGACATCCCAAGTGCTATTGTGAGTCAGTCCTCAAGCGGATTGCCTTATGTTGCATCTCTTGAACATCTCCTTGTGGAAATCACAGTGCATCACACGAAATTACTTCTTGGTGTACTTTATTGTCCTAGCGATAAAATAAACTATTTTAACTCTCTGGAAGCCATTTTGGCAGCTCACCGTGCTGATTATGATCATGTCATACTGATGGGTGACTTGAATACCTGTCAGTTGAAAAACGATTGCAGGTGTCGCAGCCTGCAGGAAGTGGTTTCAGGCCTTGACCTGAAAATACTCCCGTCTTATGCTACACACCATTACCCAAATTCCAGGCCATCTCTAATTGACTTAGCGATTGTTTCCAAGGACAGTTTGGTTGCATCACATGGACAGCTGACCGCTCCATTTTCGTACCACGATCTAATCCATCTTTCTTATAAAGTGCGGCCTCCCAAGCGCAAAGGTAAGGTCGTCCTTCGTCGGAATTTCCGAGATATGGACGTGGACCGACTAAAGGAAGACGCAGCAAATCTAGACTGGTCGTCCTTGTATGCAGCCGTTTCCGTTGACAATAAAGTAGACATTTTAAATACCATGCTTCATGAACTATTTGATATTCACGCCCCTCTGCGACCTGTCCGTGTGAAGCATTTTCCTGCACCTTGGCTCACTCCAGATCTTAAGCGTATAATGGCTAAACGCGACAGGGCCAAAGTGAAACATAAAAAGGACCCTACTAATCAAAATTTTGTCGCATACAAGAAGATTCGCAATAGTTGTAATCGGATGTGCAGAGATGCTAAACGTCGCTACATTCACAGCAGTTTACAAAACATCTCCCCGGCACAAACATGGCGCTTCTTAGAGACACTAGGAGTGGGCGGGAGCTCTGATAGACAATGTGGCGCACTGAACCTGGATGACCTCAACCGTCATTTTTCGACTCCCCCAGTCACACTAGATGAGCCTATCAAATATGCATCTCTACGCTCCCTGGCCGACTTGCCTCTGCCTGACTGTGACCCATTTGTGTTTACCGATTTGTTCGAGGTTGATGTTAGGCGAAGTATTGCAGCGATCTCGACGAGGGCAGTGGGTAGTGATAGTTTGAGCCGTGAAATGCTGCTTCCAATCTTGGACAGTGTAGTCCCGGTTATTACTCACATCATGAACATATCTTTATCCTCGAATACATTTCCAAGTGCGTGGAAGCTGGCTCATGTTATCCCTCTTCCTAAAAAACCCAACCCCAGTTCGTTTTCCCAGTATCGTCCTATCTCCATTCTTCCTATCCTATCCAAGGTGCTAGAAGGTTGTGTGCACCACCAGCTTTACAAATATCTTTGTAGGAATGACCTTCTCAGCACTTTTCAGTCCGGTTTTCGTCCCCATCATAGTACGGTTAGTGCATTGCTGAACGTCACTGATGACATCCGTTACGCAATGGATAATAAAAAACTTACGTTGGTAACTCTACTTGATTTCAGCAATGCATTTAACTCGGTAGACTTTGATATTCTCCTAGGTATCCTCAAATCATCCCATATTCCTGACTTAATTATTCCCTGGTTTGATTCCTACCTCCGAGGACGGCGCCAATGTGTAAAAACAGACGAATCGCTGTCGGATTGGTGTGAGCTATCAGCTGGTGTACCTCAGGGTGGAGTTCTATCGCCTCTTCTTTTTTCGATATTTATCAACCAGATCACTAAAGTGCTCACTTGCCAGTTTCATCTTTATGCCGATGATCTGCAGATCTATGCCCACTTCCCTGTTTCCGAGGCCTCAGTCGCCATCAACTCCATCAATGCTGATCTAGCAGCGGTACAGAAATGGGCTAAATCTTTCGGTCTCGTGATTAACCCTTCCAAATCGCAGTCTATCATTATCGGTAGCAGTCGCTTGAGGGGTGGCTTGGATCAGTGCTTACCCTCAATATGCTACGATGGCGTTGCGATACCGTTCACTGAGAAGACCCGGAATTTGGGTCTTATCATGGACTCCAACCTGTCGTGGTCCTCTCACATCAATGACGTTAGCAGGCGTATGCATTTTTCTTACCACTCCCTTAAGCGACTCCAGTTCTTTTTGCCTCATAAAACAAAAATTATGCTCGCCCAAACTCTTCTGTTACCGCTGCTCGATTATGCGGATGTATGTTATTTGGACGCCACTGAGGAGCTCCTTAATAAGCTCGAGCGCCTACAAAATCTCGCCATTCGGTTTGTGTTCGGCTTGCGAAAGTTCGACCATATTTCTGAATATCGCGCTCGGCTTAAATGGCTCCCTGTTCGTCAGCGTCGTAATCTACATATCCTCACACTCATGTACAAAATCCTTAAAAATCCTTCCTGTCCTGAATATCTCCGTTCCCGTTTCCACCTACTACCCGTGCCTTCCCCACCCAGACGTTTATGCGTCACCAAAACTCTAGTAGTTCCCCGCTGCAATACCAAATTCTTCTACAACTCGTTCACTGTTGAAGCTGCGAACCTCTGGAATAAATTACCCGCCAACATTCGCGACTGCCCCTCTGTTAACTCTTTCAAAATCAAACTTAAAGAGCATCTTCTTTCCCTAGAAAACGTGTAAGTTTATTTGTATATATTTAATTTTAGTACAAATAGTAAGTATTCTATTTTTAGGTATGTATTATGTATATTATTAAATTATTTACTATCGGTATGTATTATTTATGTGAGTAGATCAGGTTAGTTTACATTATATTATATTTAGTATTTTATTTAATTTTAGGTACACATAGGTTTGCCCCCCGTCCTTTAAATTCTCATAACACCCGGTAAGGTTGGCTGGAAGAGATCTCTTATAGAGATAAGTCCACCTTTGTATATGTCCTTTCTAATTGTTTTTCATGTAAATATCTGTGTGCAATAAAGAATATATATATTAAAAAAAAATATGGGTTGCACGCTTACCAAGGTAGGTACTCGCGATTCTAGCCAGCTCCAGCGAAGATACAAAGCTGGATGACCTTGCTAGGTTCTTGCACTCATGTGGTTCGCCCAGTTCGAGGCGATGATCGGACCAAAGCGTCAGAGCAGCGGTAAAACTTGGTGTTATCTAAGCTGGGTAAGGAAGAGTTGAGTCAAATTACCGACTTGATTGTTGAATCACTTACAGAGCAGCGTTATGTTGGTCAATGTTTTTCAATAACACCCCGATTCTCAGTTCCACAAGCTCGTGAAAGAAATGGATCTTGGAAAGCATAGTCCATCGTAGTTCTTATAGCAAAAATGTGGGAGCTCGCCAAAAATTCAGGCACAGCAGCGACACATTCAAAAATTTTATAGGTTGCACGCTAACCAGGGTGAGTACGCGCCATTCTAGACAGCTCCAGTGTAGACACTAAGCTGGATGACCTATCAGGATTAGAAGATAATATTATGGACAACTAGCTTTTGCCCGCTGTTTCGCCCACGTAGACTTGGACTTTCATACAAATTACCATCCTCTGTATAAACCATAAAAGGGGGTTAATTTCTAAAGAAACATTATTAGTACACCTCCACACCATCTATAGAGCGTACATTTTAAATTTCAAGTCTCTTACTTCAAAAACATAGGACTTTCATACAAACTTCCAACCCCCGTTTTACCCCCTTAGGGGTCGATTTTCAAAAAATCCGTTCTTAACGGATGTTTACACCTTATAAGAAACCTACTTGCCAAATTTAAAGTTTGTAGGTCCTATAGCTTTTGAGATTTCGTGATAGAGAAAAAAGGTGAGCAGGTTTACACTTTTACATCTGACTACATTATGTTCAGAATAATATAAATTAAATAAAACACATAAATTTTAATGATAACTTGTCACCTCTTTTTTTAAGCACTTTCTCCATCAAATAAACACCAGGATACTTTACATTTGAAGTTCTTGTTCATACGAGTAGAAACCCCCAAGAATAGGTTGTTTGTTTTCGTCTTGCAACTGATAGGTAATAGGACTGGTAGTATTAACTACTAGATACGTTGTATCTAGAGTACTTATGCATATCAATCAAATCTATTTGCCAGGTATCATATAATCCTTTTTGAATAAAGCGTCTTCGAGGAAACCGTTTGCGAGCACTTTTGTGAAGCTCTTTAACAACCATCAGGTGAGGTGCAGCCAAACGTACTCAAATTTTTAATAATAATAAAAAAAAAACTTGTCATTTACTCAGAATCAATGTATATAAATTAATATAAATCTTAAGTCTTTGGTGTTGCGGTGGTGGAAATTTTTTTGTTAGCAGCGGTTGATGTGGTGGTTGGTTTTTTTTCATCAACTTTAAGTTATTCAATGATTTATTTTATATTGCGACTATTTTCTTTTATTTTCAATAAGCATAGATTTAACTGCTCATCAAGTTGTGCTTTGATGATCACGTAATTTTTTAAAATACCTCGGATAACGTTTCTCAGAAGGCGCTCCTCAAAATCTACAACATTTTTTCTAATTACAAGATCATAGTAGTTTGATCTCACACCACCAGTATCAGTCAGATAACGTCCAAATTTATCGATGGTCATCGTGATAATAAACCTATTTAGCCAATGAGGTTGTTTAAAATATAAGTGGGGGGTGACCTTATCACACCAGCTTCAACGAGTTCTTCAAGTATTGATACAATCTCATTTTCGTGTCCGGTATTTCCAGCTTAACGTGAGGCGATGAGTAAGCTTAATCTATTAACAAGCTCTTTAGCAGTATTCCAATAAACTAAGTCTGTGTTTTGATGATATTCCTTCATCAACAGTGCTTGGTAAATGGTACTGTTTTCATTCTTTGAGAGGTGACCACCTGTTTTTTCAGATTTTTGTTGTATGTAATTCTTATATTTAGTGCTTTTATCACCTTGGATTTGCCCAGTGCTAATAAAACCGCGTCTATTAGCATAAGTTGTTGTAATTATCTTGTTATAAGCAGATACATCTGATTGTGAGCTCAATTGAGGATTCGGACTTTTTTGAAAATGAGTTCAAGCAAACCAGGTGTATAGGAATAACGTATGTTTTTTTATAAATAAATCGCTTCCATCATAGTAAACGGGGCTATCTCCAATGAATATACCTTCTGGTTCAATGTGTACGCCAAATGTTTTTTTTTAATATTGTTAATAATCATGTTATCAACATATTTTTGAATTTTTTGTCCTTGGGACTCAATTTCATTTGGATTTGCTATATATTCGGGTGATGAAGATGAGGAGTTTGAAGTATTATCATCTATCATAGGAGATTATCGCTTAACTGATGCAGCCTTTGGAGTTGAAAATAGTGTTGAATCGTCTTCCTCATCATCTTCTTCTTCCTCCTCGTCATCTGCATTACTACTGTTATCATTGTTATCTGAAATAGGTTTTTTTTTCAACCAAAGTTTATTTTTATCAACATGAAATAAGTGTTTTCTTTTGTGTTGTCTGTTATGCTTTGATTCTTTTGATTTCAATGTTTCAGCAACAAGAGCATTCAAGGGTCGAGTTATAGGTTGAAAGGTTTTTTCGAATGTTGAAGTGAACTCTGACCTATCATTTTGTAATGATTTAATCTTTTTTTTTAACAGAATCCACCGAATTGATAAGCTTTCGTTTTGGCTCTTTATTACCAAATATCTGTTGTGCTGTTGCAGAGCTCATGATTGGATGTGTACATTGCTTCTTTGCAGTGAGCATATTTATAGGTACCAAAAACTAATGAACTTGTCAAAATCCTTTCGATATCTACCTTTATTCATCTCATTTTCCTTATCAACTGTTAAAAAAACATACTTTTCTTCCCAAATAGGTCGAAAAATTTGTTGGAATGATTCCCAGGACATATCTGTATTTACATGGTCATCTTACACATGTCTTAGGTTTAAGTCATCATGTTTGAAGACGATAATTAAGTTTGCGTTATCCCGCACCAGCTGTTTTGGTATTTTACTGTACGTTTGACATAAATAAAAGCAGTCTAAACATCTGTGTCTCCCCATAGAGAAATATAAACGTATGGACTCTTGATCCTCCATTGCCACATCATCAAATATAACAACACTGTCGACGTCAGCTTCTTTTGGTGGTATCATATCGCTTTTGTCTGTGTATGTGTAGAAGTTCAATCCAGGGACTCTGTTAAATACTTCTCTGAGAAATATGTATTTGGCTTGATGTACGCTTTTTGAATACAAATAGACATTTTTAAATTTTAATCCTTGTGGTTCAAGCAGTAGGGTGAGTATTAAGTTTGTTTTACCACAACCTGAAGGACCACATATAAGGCATATTACATTATTTGGTAATAATGTGCTGTATTTGAAACTAGTGGAACCTTCGATTTTTACATCCCAGTCTTTAACTGATAAAGACGTGTTTTGTTTTTTAATCTTCATTTTGATGTGAGCAATCGAATGAAGTGGATGCTTTATTTATAAGCTGAATAAAATGGGATCAACATACAGCAACCAGTTAATGATGAATCCACCAACTTGCGAAGAACTTAGTGGTGTACCAAAATCATTCCTCATAAAGTATTGTTCTGGATTGTTGTATTTATGGGAGGAACGCTTACCTGATCATCTTCATAACGATTTTGATATACAGAAATACTTTGTATGCGTAAAACATCCAGTTAATTCTGATCCTAATGCGATTTAAATTGATTTGCCCTATTATATTAGAACCAATTATCCATATTGTAAAAAAGAAAAGGCACTGAAAGACGGTAAAAAAATGACTAAATTTGAGAAAATAGATAATAGTTGTGATCAAGACTCTTCCAATGAATCATCATCAGGTGATGAAAAGCAGCCACACATTGAATGTGATTGTGGTATGGTATGGAGTATACAGCAAGGTACTGGTAGAAGTCTGGGTGCAATAAAACGTAGTATAAAATACTTTGTTTCTATTTATTTTGAGAACATTTTACGTGATACTTAACATGATAACACATTTGAATTCAGTCAGTAGGAAGCGGTATCGAACTAAAAGTGGAAGTGGTTTTGTGAATAAACTTATTGATAAATTAACGTTTGAACTACACTTGCCTGGTTACAACTATTGTGGTCCTGGTACTAAACTGGAAAAACGTCCACATCGCGGTCATAAAGGTATTAACCTGTTGGATGAAGCGTGCAAGTTGAATGACATTGCTTATTATCGGAGCTAATCATTGGAATCGAGGCATAAGGCTGATTTAGAATTAACTACCACAGCAGAGAAACATTGGCGTGAAGCACCCAATTTTTCCGAACGATTGGCAGGTCTAGCTGTTAATAAAGTAATGAAATACAAAGTGAAACTTGGTATGGGTATAACCCTCTCCAAGGTGATGAAAGGTGCTCGCGATGCTGTCCGAATACAACAACAACTATTGAGGAAGCAAAAGAGACCTCTCAACACAAAAACGCTGCTGAGAGCAGCTGTAAAGGCAGCCAAATGCTGTGGCAATGGGAAAAAGATCAACACACCCGGAGTAGTCCCAGTACCCAAAAGGGGTGGATTTTTACCTCTTCTACCCCTACTTGGTGCTTTGGGTGCGGCGGGTTCCTTGGCTGGTGGTGTAACTGCAGCCGAAAAAAATATTATGTATTTAATTCGTAGAAGTCCACCATCATCTTCACCGTCAACAGTTGGTAAAGGCATGTATCTGACACCGTACAAGAATGGTATGGGTCTTTATCTATCACCTGATTAGAGAAAAAAACTGGATAACTGCCTCCCATCATCATTACCCAACCGACCTCTTACTGATCACGATATAAAAAGATGTGTGAAGCAATGGGGTATACCATCTTTTCGTGGTGTATTTATGAGAGATGATTTACCTTTCCATGAAGGAAAAAAACCCCAAAAATGTAAAACCGGAGTTATAAACTTGGACAGATCTGTAGGAGAGGGTACGCATTGGGTGGCATACGTAAAGAAAGACAATTATTGTGAATACTTTGACAGTTACGGAGACTTGAGACCACCTAAAGAATTTCTACAGTACATGAGACAGGGCGCTGCAGTTAATATCTATTCCAATTATAATAATGTTCAAAAAGGAAATAGTTACAATTGCGAAAATTTATGCCAAGTTTCCTGTTGAATGCTTGTAACACTTTGTTTTAGAAATAAATAAATATGTCAATTCCGTGTAATTTGTTTCATTTCTCGTCTGGAGCTGACATCATCATGTCTTTCACAATCACGCTGAACAACAATGATTCAGTGTTAAACTCTTTTTACTTACCACCTTTAGAACTTAGAGATAATAATAATTTTGAATGTGCTTTAGTTTACCTAAAAACATTCAATTCTATACCTAATTTTGATAACAGTAACAACCTTTTTCACTATGGTAATGATAAAGTCATAGAATTACCAGTGGGTCCCTATGAACTTGATGACATATTTCGGTTATTGAATCATAGTCTCTTGCTAGAATCCAAAGATGATCAAGATAAATTAATTGATATGGAAGCAAATGCAAATACTTTAAAGTGTACAATTCACTCACCTTCATACGATATTCACTTTGAAAAAAAGAACAGTATTGGAAGTCTACTCGATTTTTCAAAAAAGGTACTTAAAAAAATGTTTTGCATATTTCAGATAAACCAATTAATATACTAATCACAAACACTATAAGAGTTGAGTGTAACATAACTGAGGGTTCATTTGTCAACGATAAACCATCACATGTAATTCATGAGTTTTCACCTACAGTGCCACCTGGATATCAAATAATAGAGCGTCCCTCAAACCCAATTTATTTACCCTTGAAAGTTAATACTATACAATACATTCAAGTGCGCATAGTGAATGAACACGATAACTTGGTCAACTTTCAGAAAGAAAATATATCCCTGAGTTACACATTCGAAAAGCATTATGATTATTTATAAAAATGCAACTGAAGTGAATGTGACTCACAGTTCAAAACACGCTGTACTGGAGACAGCACCTCAACTTAAGCTTAGAAGAAGTGCTACCAATACAAATAAACATAAATTAAACAAAAAAAATATATAATATCTTCAATCACTCGGGTTGCAAGTATGTGGTCCTCAATTTTAAATATCAATGAAAAGGTCACCTTTGATGATAGCATTGAAAGCATTGAATATCACCCTATAACCCATACAACGAATCTTTTAAAAACAATGATGAGATCTGTATAAATAGTCAAGATTTAATAGTGTTACCATGTGAGAGTCAGTTAATTATATAGGGATCCATCTAAAAGGACAGCACTTTTGTCAACAACGCTCCAGCATTTCTTTTTCAAGACATTCGCTATGTACTGAACGGTGTTGAGATTGATAGAACAAAGAACTGTGGAGTAACAACCACTATGAAAGGCTTACTCTCCTACAGAAAGTCACAGACTAACGTATTGGAGAACAAAGGATGGAATTTAGGCACCATCAAGGAGTATGAAGGAGACTTTAGCTTCACTATTTCTCTCTCACATTTGCTGGGTTTTGCCGAAGACTACAGAAAAGTAATTATGAATGCTAAACATGAACTGGTACTGAACCGATCCAGTTCAAATGTGAACTGTGCTGTTACTAAGTATGCTGCTAAGCATATCAAACTGGATGTGACCCGTATAGTCTGGCGGATGCCTGTTGTTAAAGTGTCAGATCGAGAGAAACTGCGTCTGTTGAATTTAGTTGAGAACGATATACCTATTCCCATTGCATTCCGTACATGGGATTTGTATGAATACCCAGTATTACCAACAGCTTAGTAATATGTATGGAGTGTAAAAACAACAACACATTTAGAAAAACCGCGATATGTCATTATTGGTTTCCAAAGCAACCAAAAAATAAAGAAATGAAGGATATGAGCGTATTTGATCATTGTAACTTTTACAATGCTAGATTATACCTCAACTCGCAGTATTACCCATACGATTCATTTGCAGCTGATTTCGAGAAAGGAATGTCTTCTGTACTTTACGAGGCATTCGTTAACTTTCAAAAATCATACTACAACCTTGAGAGTTCAAGCGTACAAAGCAATCTGAGTAATTTTAAAACTAAGACACCTCTGATAGTCATCGATTGTTCTAGACAGAATAACTCTCTTCATTTAGGAACTGGTGGTGGTTCAGCTGTTGACATCAAACTGGAACTGGAGTTTAAAAAGAATTTACAAGCTCACACAACCGCTTACTGTTTTGTTATAAACGATTCACTTTCCTAGTACAGCGCATTAACAAAAGCAGTTCGTAAGTTGACAAGCTAATCAGTTGACTGTTGAACGCTGTTAAGGGAAGATGGATCCAACACCACCGTCTTACACTCCATCAATTCCAATGAAATATTGTGAACTGGCTGCAAGTACATACCACCTATCACCAAATGAAACAATCACTTATATATCAACCTATCTGAAGCAATCATCACATGGAGAATTAGAAGCCTTCGTAGATTTGGGTGGAGAGCTGTGACTGAGTCATCAACAATGGGAAAAATTTTTAAAAGAAAGGAAAAAAATCTTCGACTTTTTCCAATATAATATTGAGGGAACATATCAACCATGGCTTTTTACAAGCAACGGTGGTATTTATCCTTTATTTGTAAACAGCAAAGAGTGGGAAAACATTGTTCGTTATATGGAGTGTATAAATGTGCAAATGAATAACCTTAAGAAACTCAAAGCCCACTACGATAACCGTATAAATTTCTTCAAAAGGCAAATGAAATTCAGCAATCCCAGAACTATGGATGAAGCTCTTACCATTGTGAATAACTGTTATGATGAGAAATCTATTGTTGATTGTGAAATTAAGTGCTTCTTGTTAGAATATATATTTAACTGGTATCTTATCAATTAAATAACTTATTTTTCAGTATTTTTTGTTTAAATACGTACTTAAAAACAAACTTTTTAAATGTATTTGGTGTATTGTTTCTTATAAAGAAACAAAATCACCAGGATAATGAATAATAATAATTTAAGCATATTATAATGTTCTGTTTGATAGATACAAGGGGTAACTAGAAATGAAACATAGTATCCTTTGAAATTAAACAATGTAATTTAATTAAGTAAATACCCACAAAAAAGCCCAATAAGGTTCTACAATTGTACACATTCACATAAAGAATACCTACTGAAAAAAACGAAAAATTCTGTTATAACAAAACTGATTGTTTACATAAGTTTAAAACATAGGAATCAACAGTTATGTAGCAACTAGACTCTTTAACACAATATCTTATGAACGAAAACATTTCATTAATGATTATCTAAAAACTAAATACCTACATTAATTAAAATAAGGTGCTACAACTCTAAAGTGATATAAAAACAAAAAGTATTTATTTAAAGAATGTCTGGTTATAACAACAAATCAATTCAGTTACTCATAACAAAACTGATTGTTCACATATAAAAAGATATGTAGAAATCAATAGGCTGACATCGACTGGACTTTATATAAAATAATATTTATCAATATCAGTATGTCCTTATGCCAAAGTTTGATGCGACACGTCTGGTATGGGAAACCTCTTATCATCATAATTTTTAACGCTTTTTTATTGATAGTTTGAGTATGTACTTCATGTCGATTGCTGCAAATTACATACATCTTTCTATATTGCGATGGCGAACTCACCTCAGATACACATTTATAATAATCCTCACCAGACGACCCAGACACATCATTAGCAACGACATTTCTCCTTAATATGTAAACATCTCCTTGCTTTGTATAAAGTACAAACAGTTCTAAATTAATTTTTACAGCGCTACCCACCTCTGAAAGTTTCTTCTCGATGATATTAATAACCCGCTGACGCTCGTTCTCCAAAAAATCTTCTGGAGTGAGATGATTTTTTTCCGAAAAAAGCCTATATGATATTATTCTACTTTTATATGCTGAAGTCAATATCTCAGTCCGATCATCATATATCTCACACCTCTGGTTCCTTTTATGGGTTGCGCTTTTCAAGTGGTTGTGTAGAGATATGATATCCACTTTAAATAGTTCACACCTCTGCTTCTTGATAGGTGGCTCACCGTCAATACCACTATCTCCTTCACGTTTACCACCACCCACGTTACAAATTTTCATATGTCTGTTAAGGACATCTGGACGCGGTAATGTTTTGTCACATTGCAGGCACTTTATTTTATTTCCTTTTCGTTTTTTGCAATATTCCTATTGTTGCCACTTTTTATTAGAATTCAGCGTAAACTTCTCACCACAATATACACAATCAAACATTTTTAAGTATTAGACGATTCGAGAGAGAATTAGACACTTCAATTACTCCTTAAAGAATACAGAAAAAAGCGAATAATCTGTGCTTTTATACTATTCACACCCACATTAGATGTTTAATTAACGAGACTGATTCACCTTGCCCTATAACTCACTGACACAGTATGCAAATGCAAGTAAATCAGCTTAGTTACTACAGTCGATTATAATAATTATAAGTAACCAGCTACACGAAATAAGTTTAAAGTTAAATCAAAAAAATCTGGTTAGATTAATTAAGATTTTTGGTAGATTTGTAGGTTTATCGGTCATCTTTTTAAATAAACTTTAATTGAACTAGTGTAAAAAATATTGATTACTGTTTGACAAAAATAAAATTATAACCTGCGAGTCTAGGTGATTCAAATTGTATTCGACTGTACCAATGATAATAAATAATACTTCAATTTTCTGCTTAGAAAGGTACAGTTTTATGCAAAAGTGTGTACATATTTTAATGTTCTACCAACTATGTTTAACCATTATTTATATTTTTATGCACAATTGGTAAACCCTTGACAACATCTCACCTGGTGGTAAGTGACGATGTTGCCGAAGATGGAAGCGGGCTTACCAAGATTCCCCAACGCAATGGGGAACTGGCTTTCTTATCTTCATGCCGGAACACACCAATGATATCAACATTGATATTTAGCGGCAAGACTTAGATAAGATGGTGGTAGCTAGCCAGGCGGGCTTAGAAAATGCCCTACCACCAACCAAACCGAGTCTTACAATTGACCCCGCCGGGAATCGAACCCGCGACCTCCTGTGTAAAGCCAGTGAACTTTGCCTCTGAGCTACGGAAGCGGTTTAATAAGCATTATGATAGACCTCCTTCATTTAAGTTTAAAAGAAACAATTCAAAGGTATTGTTGCTTAGGTATCTAGAGAATTAGTAATATATTTATTACAAGTATTGTATGCTTGCGATAGTAGGTTCTTGATGGAACACTGAACTAAACATATTTAGGTTTTCTTCTCTTATTTAGGTTTTCTATCTTATTTATTTATTTAGGTACTAGTATGACACAAAAACTACCGTTTTGGTAGATTTTTTCAGAAACTGTTATCCCTATTTTTAGTAAGTATCACACTACCCTCACTTTGAAATAAAGTAGTCTACTGCCTGAAGATGATCACGAAACCGGTTGCAGTGTAAACAAATTTTGTTTTATTTACATTAATTGTGGAATAGTGCAAGAAAAAACCTAAATATGTATTTATTACAAAGTGAACGGCTCACTTAGTGTCATGCATTAATCTTTTATCACATTCAAGGTTATAACGTCTGAAATGAATAATATTTTCAACTATAATCATTTGATTTATGTCTAAAATATATTGTTGGACGTTCGTTACTAGCTTTTGCCCGCGGTTTCGCCCGAGTGGATATAGTTTTTATGAGTGTAGATGTTCGAGTCGAAGCTTTTGTCATTTATTTCGGACTCACACTTGACCAATGTTATAATTTTTGTTGAACTTCAGATTATGTTATTAGTTTGACGCTTTTATGTAATATCGTTTTTATTTGAGAACTAAAAATAACTACAAAAAGCATAGGTTATATATTTTGTATTTTTTTTCTTATTTTCAGTATTTGTTATAGCAGCCATAGAAATACACATTCTGTAAAAAATCAACTATCTACCTATTACAGTTCATAAAATACAGCCCGCTGACAGGCAGACAAATGTACAGACAGGAGGCTTCGTAATAGAGTCCTTTGGGCAATGACTTATATATTACTGGCCTTTGGGTGAACGAAACCCTAATAATGTGTTGTTCGCCACCCTTAACATTTGAGTGTAGGTAATCGGTTAATTGGATTAACCTTAGAAACGAACAGACACACAGAGATACTCACTTTTAGATTTATATGTATCAGTAAGGATTATTTACGTCTTATGATAAGTTGATGAAGACGTCCATAGGTGAAACAAAATAACCTACATAGCACATAGAATCGATAAATTTAAGAGAATACGTTATGTAGCTCATAAAACAAATGCTTAGTAGGTTAAGATAATAAAGTTCTCGAGTGGCAACTGCATACCATCAGAATATGTGAAATAACCTCATAAGCGTACAAATACGGAATAAAATGTGTCTGCGTAATTATTGTTTAATATTTCCATTTATTTTATTAATTAACCTATTTATCCTCATACATAAGCGTAAAAAGACGCTATAAGATGTATCTACATAATTAATTATATATTTTTTTATCTTTTTCTTTATTAGTTAATTTTTTTATTAGCGTAGTATTTTTCTATTTTTAAACGACCACGTGTCCCGCCTCCGCCCCCGCTAACGTTGCACGTCACTTGACCCGCCGCCGCCGTCATCGAGTATGATGTCATACTCATACTGCTCGCTGATTGGTCATCCTCATCCTCTGAGTTAGAACCGCCATAAACTATCTACTAACCCTAAAATACAAAAAGCTTAACTTTTGGTATGTCGGAGCGCAAGGACGTGGCGCCATCTATGCATGCGTGTTTTTATCGTGTTTTATCTTGAAACGTCAAGCTGTTAGCTAGGGTAGTAATAATAGTCATCTTTGGCCAAGGCGTGGTCTGTGCGAGACCGGAACCCGGAAGTTGGTAGTGTTGGTACTTGTTTGTTAGCCAATCAGAATCTTTGTGATTATCGAACCATTAAAGACAATGCAGCCTACCTACAGAGGCTACGACAGAGGCGCCAATTATTTTACGAGAACTTTTGATCGAGTAGCTGAACTGTCAACTTGGGAAGCCAGCCCCGTGCCGAACTCATCGCAGTCTATAAAATAATCGGTTTTCATCCGAATCGTCGTGAAGCCTCGTGTTGCAAACGTGTGTGAATATTGATTGTACACTCCAAAACTTCTCGAAGACGAGTTTATTTCTTAGATACGGCCAAAACCCTTCTGATGATCTGAAATCAGAATTGGGATAGGACATGGACGCCCCACGTGTTCCAGATAGTGATATGAGCAACACAAAATAGAAAGTGCTTCTGGAACAACGAAATCAGAATTTTCTGACGCTGATACTAGCCACACGGACGCCATCTACGTCCCATGAATTGAGGTTACCCGATTTCAACCCCTATAGATCGGATGTGAATGCACGTGCATGGATTGCTACTACGGATCTGTGTATCTACGACCCATATCGGCAAGGGGCAGGGCCACTACATGTCTAGCTGCTTGAAGCAATGCAGCCAAGAGGGAAGCACCTGTGAAGCTGCCCCAGTGATGGAGAAGAGAGTCAACCTTTGCGTGGTTGATGCACAATACTTGAATTCCATCGGGTGAGCAGTTTTCATTAAAAAGAAATCTGTTGTTATCTGTTGAGTCATCATATATCAGCCACAAATCGTCCACTGCTGGACAAAGGCCTCCCCCAAGGATTTCCACGACGACTGGTCCTGCGCTGCCCGCAGTTGAGTCAGTGCAAGTTAAAAGGCACTGAGTAGGTACAGGACTACCATTGACAATGCTACAGACTGACGACAGCTTGTTGTCCGACTCTTTAGTCTGACGACTCAATGTCGGCACGGAGCCGACACGACACCTTGGTTCGAAACCATCATAGACTAACTGACCATAAACTAACTAATCATAAGCTATAACAAAGAAAAACATGGTGCCGACCATATGATTTGGTCGTTTCCGTGTAGATTTGTTTACAGCCAGTGTTGTTTGGTCAGGTTTCCTGATGATACTTGTAGTGACGACTGCAAACTATTTCACATTTTTACCGTCATTCCTTTTCCCCTGTGTGCCACGGCGTACAAGACCGCCCAGAGCACAGCATCGACCTTTCCTTTTTTTTAGAGCACTTGTGTACCACGGCGCATATGGACATATGCGCCTAGAGCACAGCATCGACCTGACCTTTATCATTTTAGAGCCTCTGTGTGTCACACAGCATCGACTTCTACGTATTCCCTTTATTTTTATGAGCTTTGCCCTGTGGAAGGGGAGTTCAAGTACCTACCTTTTTTTTTCGTGAGCTTTGACCTGTGGAAGGGGAGTTCAAGTACCTACACAGCTCATCGTCATCACATCAGCCAGGCAACGTTTACTGCTGAACAAGGGCGCAATCACTTTGCAGGCAGGTGGGCGATCGCGGTGTGTGGCACGGTATGCAGAGAAGACGCTGCTGCCCATCCTCCGGTCTTTGATCCATTAGTCTGAGTAAGTTCAGAGCGGTTGATAGTAAAGTGCCCCTTCTAATAACAAACGTTTGTAAAGATGCGAGCTGAAGATGATATTATGGACTACATAAAAGGAAAAACTGATTTGAGTGTTTCTTTAAAAAAGATAAATATGAGAAACACACAAATGTATAATTCGTATAAGCTGTTTGTTCCTAAGCATAAAATAGATTTATTTTTAAATGATGAATTCTGGCCAAGCGGTATAACTTTCAGGCGTTTTGTACATTTTATGTACAGAACAAATCCGGCAAAAGTAGTTAAAGTTAACACTTAATATTTTTAATGGATTTAAGACTCAATCAGCATATTAGTATGATTAGTTTTAATTGTTTCTTTGTTAAGCGGTCGTTTGACGATTTGCAGAACATTTGTAAAAGGACGGATTTATTAGCGCTTCAGGAGACGTGTCTGCTTCCCCATGACCTACCACTACTAGGAACTATTTCCAATGAATTCGAATATACAGGTAAATCTGCTGTGGACACGTCTGCTGGCCTGCTGAGAGGTAGACCATACGGGGGTGTGGCTATTTTATGGAGAAGGGGCATTTTTGACAGCGTTACTGTGTTAAATTGTAGGAGTGCTCGTCTGGCAGCCATTAGAGCTACTATTGCACATAGGTCCATAATAGTGATGTCTGTATATATGCCTACCGATTCGATCGATAATTTGCCTATCTTTAACGAAGTACTTGGTGAAATAAGTGCAATTGTAGAAAGCGAAAACGTGGAGAGTGTATATGTATTGGGTGATTTTAATGCTCACTCCCATGAACTGTTCTATGATGAGCTTACCAACTTTTGCTCGGACCATAGTTGGGTCTGCGCCGACATAGAGAAGCTAGGACTGCACTCTAACACGTATACTTACGTAAGCGCGTCCCACGGGTGTAGGCGATGGCTGGACCACTGTGTTGTCTCAGATTCGGCATGGCAAACGGTTATGGAGGTGGGGGTAATTGAGGATGTTTTTGTGTCGGATCATTTACCATTAATTGTGAAATGTGCCCTAAATATTGTAAGGCTGAAACTCAGGTCATGTTTCGTCATACCCCGGAATACAGTAGTGTGGGGTGAAAGAGATGAAAATCAAATAGCCAAGTACCATCAGCTATGTCACAGTAGTCTACGTGAAATTGATTTTCCGACGGAATTCACGGCTTGCAGTCGCGGGCTATGCAGTTCGGAAGAACATAAATTAGTTTTGGATCGGCTGTATCACAGCATTGTAAGTGCATTTCAAAACTCAGCAAGCAAATCGGCAGAGAGGCATCCAAGCAAGCCAAACAAAAGTAGGCATTTATGTGGATGGAACAAGCATGTACACGATGCACATCGGGTAGCCAGGCTTAATTTCAAGGTTTGGGTGTCGTACAATCGACCAAAATCGGGTAGAATCTATGACCAAATGAAGGAATCGCGTAAAGTGTTTAAAAGTCGCTTAAAATGGTGTCAACGTCATCAAGACCAGCTTAAAATGGACATCCTAGGTGAACATAAAGCAGCGAAAAATTTTGGTCATTTTTGGAAAGCGACAAAGAAGTGTGATGTTAAGCCTGGCCTCCCGGCAAGTGTGGATGGGGAAAGTGAGCCGGAGCATATAGCCAATATGTTCATGGACCACTTCAAAATACACTCCCCATTAGGCCCTTCGGCATCCACACAAAATGTTGAATCCGGATGTCAGGGAGAGGCGGCACTGGTGCGAGTTACGGCCCAGCAGGTCAGAGTCGCTTTAAAACAAATGAGTGGTGGCAAATCTCCTGGGCATGACAGTATCAGTGTAGAGCACTTGAGACACGCGGGGGTTCATCTTCCGAGGGTGCTGGCTTTGTTCTTTACAATGTGCATAAGTCATTTTTACCTACCACATGACTTGTTAAAAACAATCGTAGTGCCCATTGTGAAGAATAGAACTGGTGACATTTCTGATAAGGGGAATTACCGCCCAATTTCACTAGCTACAACAATTGCGCAGGTCCTGGACAGTGTGCTAAATTCTTTTCTTAAAAGATACCTGAACGTTCATGACGCGCAGTTCGGATTTCGATCTGGACTTTCTACTGAGAGCGCAATCATTAGTCTTAAGCACACTGTACAGTACTATATAGAGCGCAAGACGCCGGTGTACGCCTGCTTCCTTGACCTCTCCAAGGCCTTTGACCTAGTGTCGTATAAGGTACTTTGGAAAAAGCTGGGAGACAGGGGTGTACCGACTGAGGTACTGAATATTCTTAGAGTTTGGTATACTAACCAAACTAATTTTGTAAAGTGGGCTAATTCTGTATCGGACGCATATAGGTTGGAGAGTGGGGTGAGACAGGGGGGTTTGACGTCTCCCACACTCTTCAACCTTTATATGAATGATCTCATCGTGGGGCTGAGCAGCATGCGTGTCGGGTGCCGGATAGATGGCGTTAGCATTAACAACATAAGTTATGCTGACGACATGGTGCTGCTCAGCCCGACGATGGGGGGTCTTCAACAGATGTTAAGATTATGTGAGACTTATGCAACCGAGCATGGACTCGTGTATAATGTAAAAAAAACTGAATACATGGTCTTTGGGGTCGTCGGTAAATGGCCAGATTACTCTATGAATATTACCCTCAATGGCATGAACGTCAAGCGTGTTACTAAATTTAAATACCTGGGGCATATCATTGCCGATGACCTCAAAGACGATGACGATATTGAAAGGGAGCGTAGGGCTCTGGCAGTTAGAGGTAATATGCTGGCTCGCAGATTTTCCCGTTGTACTGAGGAAATTAAAGTTATGCTTTTTAAAGCATATTGCCAAAGTTTGTACACGGGGAATCTGTGGGTCAAGTATGCCAAAAAATCGCTAGACACCCTGCGCGTCCAATATAATAATATATTTAGGATGATGATGGGATTGCCCAGATTTTGTAGTGCGTCAGGGATGTTTGCGGAGTACCAAACTGATGATTTTGCAGCCATCATTCGCAAAAAAACTAACTCCTTGATACGCAGAATGCGGGACAGTCCCAACAGCATCCTAAATACCATAGCTGACAGATATACATCGCCTCTATGGAGGTGTCTAGTGCGGAGAGTGATCACGGAAACAAGCTTTTCTCCCTGATCACTCTGGGCATGCAGATGGTATATATCTGTATAATTACCTTTTTTTTTGTTTTGTTTCGTTCTCTTATTATTGTTACTAACCTACTATAAGCCTTACTAACACGCTATGGATCTTTTAGTTATCCGAAATAAACCATTTTTATTTATTTATTTATTTTATAAAATTAAAGCGCTTCCGCTGTCTGCTCACTTAGATCTTTTAAACTACTGAACCGATTTTAATGCAGTTTTCAGCAATAGATGAGTGATTAAAGGGGAAGGTTTATATGTATAAAACGTATATATTATGGTACAGAAAAACTGAAAAATTCAAAGATATGTATTATTTTCTACTTCTTTTCTTTACAAAGTATAAAATTAAGGCGCTTCCGCTGTCTGTTCGCCTAGATCTTTTAAACTACTAAACTGATTTTAATGCAGTTTTCAGCAATAGATAGAGTGATCCAAGGAAAGATTTATATGTATAATACACACATATTATAGAACAGAAAAGCCGAAAAATTCAAAGATTTGTAATGTGATGCCTTGACAAACATATTTTTGTGCACTTAAATTGCAAACGCTGGCTACACCGTACGAGTTGGATCAAATTAATGTACTACGGAATAGTATATCTTAAAAACATCAAAAAAAGTCCGCAATATATAGATAACCCACAGTAACCATTTTTATCTTTAAAATTAAAAATATGTGTTATTTACAGAGCTACTTTATACAATACAGTATTCTTTATCCAATTAAATATATTACTTACGTTGTACATTTCATGTAGATCAAAACTTTCATTAAAAATTAAATGGATAATTATCTTAGAAGCAGAGATTTAAAAATGCGGAGGCACAGCGGCTGGCGGGCCGTACGTTTCGCCCCGGTTGGAAGCGGTCGGCGGTAACATTGTATACAAAAATATCCTGTAGTATAGACTAATCATAAAATTATTAATCACTCCACACGGTCCCATATAGTATCTACATTGAATCCGTGCGAAGCCGGGGCGGGTCGCTAGTATTGAATGTAATTCATCTTATCTACTCCTATCTTGTAGTATTGTGGTGATCCTTTTTTTCAACACGTGGTTAAAAACACTGTTCAGATTTTTATATTATAACTAGCTGTCCCGGCGAACTACGTACCGCCTTACATTACATTACACTGCCCTACCCTACCCTACCCTACACTACACTTCCCTACCCTACATACACTACACTACACTACCCTACCCTACCCTACACTACCCTACGCTATACTACCCTACATACACTACACTACACTACCCTACCCTACACTACACTACCCTACCCTACCCTACACTACCCTACCCTAAAATAAAATAGATATTGGCCGATTCTACCTAATCAATATGCTCACAAAATTTCATGAGAATCGGTCAAGCCGTTTCGGAGGAGTACGGGAACGAACATTGTGACACGAGAATTTTATATATAAGATTAACCTGTCACGCGACAAACGGCCATCTTGGGATGTTTAACGAACATCGCTCACACGACCAACAACCCATTTGTTGTTTTTTTCCGTACTGGTTTAAGGTTGAAAATAGTATATAAAACTGCGTCTATCGTTATGTCATCTTTGGCAAATGTGCGTGGAACGTGTGCATCCACCTTAATTGATATACTTTACATCCCATTTGATAGAATAATATTTTTTAAAACGAAGTTTGCTTCCCGTTTTTCTGTGGTTGTCAGCCATTACGTCAATTACGTGTGATGTTTGAGTGATGTTGTTTTGTGTTATTTATCATGGAAGGGTATGTAAATTGAATTTATTTCCATTGTAAGATGTTATTGCTTTACAGTGTAGTGATTTTATCACCGTATCTTTCTCGATAAAACTCTTAGAAACACATTGAGTTTGTAGCGGAAAATTGAACAAACTTATTTTTTTTGTCTCAAGTATGTTCCTAAACGGTTCCTAAATTCACCAAAACGGCTTGTTTTTGATATATATATACATCTTCTAAACTGATCATCATCATTTCTAAGTGTTTGCATTTAATTTAGATCACCTAGGGTTTTTCCAAAGCAACCTGTTGCAATTCAACACAATGGTATTTTTTTGTGTAAAATTATGTAATTTAACCCTTCCATCCTACCAAAATACGAACAAATGTTGATTTATCATCATCATCTGACACCATCATCATAGTTTCTAAGAATTTAAATGAATTTTAGACCAATTTAAATTTTCTCCGAGGCAGCCTCGGGTAACTCAAACGATGGACTTTATTTGTACTATACCTACCCCCAGCTGGTTTTTAATTTACCATCATCATCACACCGTCATCATCACACAATCATCATCACACAATCACTATAGTTTCTAAGAATTTACATGAATTTTTAGAACAATTCAAATTTTCTCTGAAGCAGCCTGCGGCAATTCAAATGATGGACTTTATTTGTATTTATTTTGTACTATACCTACTTGTTTTTGATTTACAATCATCATCACACCATCATCATCACACTAATCATCAGTGTCTAAGAATTTAAATTAATTTTAGACCCATTCAAATTTTCTCTGAAAGCAGCCTGCGGCAATTCAAATGATGGACTTGTTTTTATATTTTGAATTAGTTCTACTGCTCCGAATGTTTTTTTTCGTGATAAGCCAAAAGGCCATTCTACTCAGAAAAATAAAAATTCAAACATCTATACTTCAATCGGGGTCTCAAAAAAAAATCAAATTACTAGTTCTGTGTTCGAGTTTTGTAAATTTTTGGTTGTTTTTGAAACTAATTTTAAAAATTGTTTTTGCATTAAACTTTTTTTTTTTGTATTTTACCATGAAGATATTTAACTAAACCATTAGAAAAAAATATTTCATATGTATATCTAGAGTGCTTAGATAGAAATAGATAAGGTAAGAAAATTGGAACAGAAAATAAAACACAATTTTAAATTTCAAAGTATTGTATTTAATTTATCTCTAATCTAACACATGTAAAATAAAAACCATTAAAAAT
Organism: Coleophora flavipennella; assembly: GCA_947284805.1. Classification (NCBI taxonomy): domain Eukaryota; kingdom Metazoa; phylum Arthropoda; class Insecta; order Lepidoptera; family Coleophoridae; genus Coleophora; species Coleophora flavipennella. The sequence goes on from OX369253.1 coordinate 7,881,299, forward strand.
TAAATTTAATCATCTTACTAGATCAGTAATTAGTTGTTATAGGTATCATGCAAAAATTATGAGAAAACTTCGGAAATCCGCAGTGCGGCCGACCCCCGTTGAACGGCCCGCGCGGCACAAAATTTAATCATTTTTGTAATATTTTTTTTAATTTGTTTTTGCACTAGACAATCGTTTATTTGTATTTTATCATGTAGATACATTACCTAGCCATTAGAAAAAGATCATTTTAACTGTATATATGTAGAATATAAATAGAAAAAGTAAAAAGAACGAAAAAGGAACCAAAAAAATCAAAAGTTTCAAATTAATCGTGTTCTATTTTATTTCTTTGTGATAGAAGAAATCTAAAAAAAATATAATCAAAAAGGAAATTTAATCAGCTTACTAGATCAGTAATTAATTTTTATAAGTTTCATACAAAAATACTGAGAAAACCTCGGAAAGCCGCAGCGCGGCCGACCCCCGCAAAACCAGACCGGAAGTACCGGTCGCTATTATTTAATTTATATTACAACTAGCTGATTCCCGCGGCTTCACCCGCGTGGACCACATTTCTATGACTTTTCGAGGGTGCGCAGTGCGCGAGCCGCAAGCGGCTCGCGAGCTTGATAAAAAGTAGCCTATGTCTTAACCCAGGTCCTAATCTGTCTACCTACCAAATTTCAGCCAAATCCGTTCAGTAGTTTTTGCGGGAAAGCGTAACAGACAGACAGAGTTACTTTCGCATTTATAATATTAGTAGGGAAGTAGGGATTATCCATTGTTAATTTTTATATGTCAATTATATACTGTTTATTTTTTACGGGCTAACATTCTGGCGACCGAAGTCTGTCATGTAGGGTTGTCGCTATCCTCGTAGCGATCAGGGCTGTGTGTTTCAACTGAAAAAACAACCAAATAAATCTGAATGAAAAAATAGCATTTTCCTTACACTTGCGTTGATCTGTTTTTTTAATTAACAGGTATCATGGTTATACTTGTGTGGAGAGGTGTGTTGATACGTTGCTTTCGATGCACGAGTCCAACTCACACTTGGCCCGTTCTCAACTGACTTCCAAAAAGGAGGATGTTCTAAATTCAATTGTAAAATAAAAAGCTAATCATTTGGTATATTGAATTAATTATTAAAGGGAAACTTTTATTACATCGTCTCAAATTTTTTCGTTTGTGTGTTGCATGTCGCGTGACGGTCGCTTTCGTCCGAAGGTATGATCGTTTCGTCCTCTGTAAACTTTCACTTTTACCGTGGTTTCATAAAACCACACACTTACTTTTATTTTGCATGTTTGTCACGCGATATCGTTACGAGATAGATCAAGCTAATGAACTACGGAATTGTATATCTCAAAAAAGATAAAAAATGTCTGCGATACTATATATTTATCTCTTATGGATAACTCACGGTAATCATTTTTACTATTTACACTATTACAAAAAAATATGTGTTATTTACCAAGCTATTTTATACAATAGAGTTTAATTATTTTCAATACAGTTGCTCGAAAAGTGGTACTTTATATACCAGTCAAGTGTGCGCAAAATTTAGTTTACCGCACACGTGCTTTTACTTTACCACTTTTTTTAATTTCTAGCTCGGATGAAAAAGACATTTCTAGCAAATAAAAAAATAAAATAACCAAAGATACAGAATCTTCTTTAAGACTTTTTGAAAGAAGAATTTTAAAAAAAATTGGTTGTAACTCCGTGAGGTTAGTTTATAACATAACGCTAGCTGATTAGATTCTCTTTGGGTTAAACTCGTATCTTTGTGAAGAAAGGAGAATAAATATGAATGAAGCGCATGGGTTACACGAAGGTCATCTTTTCCAAGGAGGTTTTAATGCTTACATTAATATTGTTCCAGGCCATATTGTAATCTATTTATGGTAATATTAAAAAAAAACTTACGCATGCGTACGTGTGCCTAACTAAATTAAATATGGCGCAATTTTCGTAAACTGAATTGTGTTTTTTGGAACACAAACAAAATTATGAATATACGTGTAATAAAAAATATACCTATGTGTATGTATAAGAAAAACAAAGTGAGATTACTCTCCGAACATTTAAAATGAGCCAAAAGTAGCGTGAAATTAACTTTGGTTGCCGAAACCTTATATTTATATAACCCATGTATTTTATTTTTCTGTCACGGTCGTTTTTTATTTTAACAGTTTTCTCACAACTGTATTGAAAAATGTTGTATGATACATGGGTGTAAAATAAAATAACAAACTCGTGTAGATGGTAAACCCTCGCCTGCGGCTCGGGCTTACAAATGTCACTCGTTTGTTATTGACCTTTTTACTACCCTTGTATCATAAATTACTATTATGTAATTGAATACAATACATGCGTTGTGCATTTCATGTAGATCAAAACTGCCCTTATCAGCATTTTATTAAGGCGGTTATATTACAGATTTTCGTTATTTTTGACGTCAATTACTCCTAAACGATAGAAAACCCAAGGTTGATAAAAATACACTTATTGTTGATGAATTTCCTTACAGTCAAAAGCTATTTGAAACACAATTGAGCAGTTTGGGATTGATAGAAAAAAATCCCAAAGATAGTTCTACAGCGTTACTTTGAACTCTAGTTATGACTAATATTTTGAATAAATTTTAAAAAATATACAACTATATTTGTTATGAAAACACAAGAATGAGTAGTGTTATTATTTTTTATTTTTTTCAAGTTTTTGATTGAAACTAAAAACCATCTAAAAAGTGAAAAAGTGTGGTTATTTTTAACCGACTTCAAAAACGGAAAAGGTTTCTCAATTCAACCGTATAATATTTTTTTTATGTGTGTTCGCGGATAACTTCGTCGTTGATTAACTAATTTTTATGATTTTTTTTTTGCTGGAAAGGAGATATCCCAAGGGTGGTACATGATAAGGAAACCAGGATCTGATGATGGTATCCCAGATAAGTTTGAAGTCGGTTTTTATTTTGTTCAAAATTATCTTTACTCTTTACACGCGGGGTGTGCCGTGCGCCTATAAATAGCGCATCGATGGCTGCGCCACGCCCTATAAAATCAGCTGTGAATATTGTACATAAAGATATCCTGACTAATCATAATATTATTAATCACTCCACACTTCCCAATATTAGTGTCTAAATTGCACCCGTGCGAAGCCGGGGCGGGTCGCTAGTTTTTCAACCAACTTCCAAAAAGGATACCTTGGACGCCATCGACCGACGCGCACGGAGACTCCCTGGTGATGACGAGCTAATCAATGGCAAGCTCCAAAGCCTTGAGCATCGCCGCAAAGTCGCCTGTCACGACCTCATTCCCCCAGAACCATTCCACCGTCGGTTAACGAGACGCAGGGAGGGGTTGCACCTGTTTGTTGTTCATGTTCCACCTTTTCGCACGAACCGTTACGCTTCTTCATTTATTATGCGTACAGCGCAGGAGTGGAACTCCTTGCCTGCGTCAGTGTTTCCCGATTCCTATAGTTTGGGGATCTTCAAGGCAAGAGTGAATAGGCATTATTTGAGTTTGCGTGTACCATCCTCGACTGCATCATCACTTACCGTCAGGTGAGTTGCAGTCAAATGCACTCAAATTTTTATTTAAAAAAAAAGGAGAGGTTCTCAATTCGACTGTATGTTTTTTTTATGTGTGTTACCTCAGAACTTTTGACTGGGTTAATCGATTTTTATGATTCTTTTTTTATTTAAAAGCTGGTGCTTTTTATGTGGTTCCATATAAGTTTTATCAAAATCGGTGTAGTACTTAATAAAGTAATAAAGTTCTAATAAGAAAATTAACAAAAACCAAAAATAGTAATGGAAAAATGTACTAAGATGTTGCTATGGAAGTCAATTTTATAAAATAAATATAAAAGAAAGTCGTGTTAGTTACACCATTTATAACTCAAGAACGCCTGGACCAATTTTTATGATTTTTGTTTTCTTGCATTTGTCTTGGTCCGGAATAGGATAATGAGTATTCAAATATGATATTTATCAATAAAAAAAACAGTCAAAAAATAATTGGTTTTATGGTACGGACGGAAAGTGTAGTGTAGGTGTAGTGTAGGTAGGGTAAGGTAGGGTAGTATAGCGTAGTGTAATGTAGTGTAGGGTAGGGTAGTGTAGAGAAGTGTAAGGTAGGTCAGGGTAGTGTAGTGTAGTGTAAGGTGAAACAAAGTTCACCGGGACAGCTACGTATACAATAAATGGTGACGTCATATTCCCTAAGGGAAATATTACCCGGCGAGCATGAGCCAGGGTATCTGATACCCTGGTAGTATTAAAAAAGTGTCGGTTTTTTTTTATTTTTTGTCTGGCAACTCTAGCTCGCTCAGTAGCTGGAGCCAGTGGTGTGCGGGAGGGGATAGTGGCGTGATCGCAGTGTGGCGTGAGGTGCCGGCCGGAATATTCGTGTGCGAACCTGTTTCGGGTATGTCACACCCTGCCTCATTTTTATTGTATTTTTTTATGTATTATTTTTTAAATTATTTTATCAAGTTGTTATTATTGTTTATTCTTATTTATAATTTATTTTGGTTGACATTGTGTTATTCTTTTCAGTTTTTCATCAGTTTGGAGCACGCAAAATTTAGGTGCCAAAATTGTACTGATCTCGATGGCAGTGATTAATCATATATGCAATTAAAAAAATATAATTAAGTTTTTAAGAAGATGATCTCATTATCTTTCAGTTTAAATTTGATTTATAGTACAAATAATTACTTTTTTGTTATAATTGTTGATTTTTGTAAACCTCTAAACTTTTGTTCCTATTATTTCATAGTATAAGAAAAACATGAATAAATAAAAATAATTTCATAAATAAAACTTCTCTTTCATTTAATTCTATTAAATAATACTTCTCTTTCATTTAATTCTATTAAATAATTCATTATTTAACAACATACAATCGACAAAATAAAATAAAATTTAAATCAACTATATTATGGTACATTAAATTTTGGGTATGTCATACCCTGCCACACGCTTGATGTAATTTTTTTCCACCTCATGCTCGCCGAGTTAAGAAGTGCTGGTCAAAATGATTTTACCTCAAATATACCTGTGCTAAACAGCTGTATGGCAAGGATTTGTTTTTTTTTGCGTACACCTATTTTAGTAGACTCGATGATGGATCTACCCGTGGGCAAGTTGAATATGAATTAGTACTATGGCTTTCTGACTGCAAATAGGGCTTACCAATTGTTAATAAAAAAAAATCATTAAGGCGGGGTATTGATTGGAACAGTTGTCTTTGTCTTTTTCTTTACGTGTAAAGAGTAAAGAAAATAACCACACTTTTTCAATTTTCAATAGTTTTTCGTTTCAATCAAAAAATACAATGAAAGTATAAAAAATAATAACATTACTCACTTTGTATTATGGTAAGAAACATTGTTGTATATTTTTTTTTAATTTATACTTCAAAATATTATAAAACAAGAGTTGAAAATAACGGTGTAAACCTATCTTTGGGATTTTTTTTCTATCGAGCCAAAACTGCTCAATCGTGTTTCGAATAGCTTTTGACTTTAAGGAACATCATCAACAATAAAGGTTTTTTTTCCAACCTTGGGTTTTCTATCGTTTAGGAGTAATTGACGTCAAAAATAACGTAAATCTGTAATATTACCGCCTTAAGTGGAAATTCTCATTGAAAATTATCTCGGATCGAGCTTATATGTTAAACTATGCGTGGCCAAACACGTAAGTACTTGGCCCGTATTTTTTTTTATAGTAACAGATTTAATAACAATAGATTATTATGGAAAAACACGTAAAATATTGGTAAAACACATTGGGTTTGTACAAGTAATGGCCTTCAAAGGGTTAAAGAAGCCACCAAAATGATAGCAACTCTTATACGTTCATCGCGCATGCGCCAGTATGGGAGGACTATTATTGTGTGTCGAATGGCGATCGAAAAGTGAAAGTGGCCTATTATGAAACTCATTCGAAATATTATTTCATTGAATCTTTATTTTGTGCCTATTTTTTATTGATTTGAAACAAGTTTATGGGACGTTCTCTATCACCTCCGTAAATGTTGCACACCTTGAAAATTATACCTGTCTTAAAACTAGCGATTAGGGATGACGACAGCATCAGAAATAAATTATGAACTCATGATCACTAAATTGCCCTCCTGCTTAAACTTCGGAAAACCTTACTCGTTTTGTTTTCCATCAAGTTTTCGATTTTTAACTCTCCAAAATTACAAAATGAGTACATAAATGACGCTGCAAAACTATGACGTCACGCCTATTTCAAACATTTTTAGAACAAATTGTCGTTTTTGACAGATAATAAAAAGTAAATCAGATGACTAGCATTCGTCATCCCTATTCAATGGATTTAATAAAATAAACCATAACAAGATTTTTACGGATAATTCATAAACTGCCCTTTCCTCATTCATACGAGGCAGCCTAAGGACTATTAGTTTGAAAGTCAAAGACAAGAAAGATGGAATAGTAAGCCAATGAAAGTACCTTTTGCAGCTCAAATAATGATTATTTAAGATACCCGCATACCTAAGTCTGGCGTGTTACTCGGCTCGGCTATAACGACGCGTGCCATATCTTTTTGCAATGTCTGTGAACAAAAAACCTAGATAGAGATAATAATGATGTAAAAGTAAGCCAATGAAAGTATCGTTTGCAGCTCAAATAATTATTATTTTTATACCTGCATGTCCTGGCCTTGCGTGGCGTCATAGGCCGTGTTGTTAGGCCCTGCTACAATAACGCCAGCAATATCTTGCTGCCATGTCTGTAAAAATAACATAGCAAAGATAAAGATAATGATGTAGAAGTAAGGTAATGAAAGTAACTCTTGCAACTCAAATAATGATGATTTACATACTTGCATGACCTGGCCTGGAGATGCGTCATAGGCCATGTTGCTGGGCCCAGCTACAATGACTCCTGCTCTATTTTGTTGCCATTGCTTTAAAAAAAAGCATACATAAAAATATAAACGATGTAGAAATAAGTTAATAAAAGTACCTTTTACAGCTCAAATAATGATGATTGCCATACTTGCATGTCTTGATCCCGCGTAGCATCATGGGTCGTGTTGCTAAGCTCCGCTTTAAAAACGCCTGCTATATCTTGCTGCCATGGATACAAAAAAAAATTGAAATAGATAAAGATAAACATATTGGAGAAGTAAAGCAATGAAAGTACTTTTTGCAGCTCAAATGATTTTTATTGTCATACCTGAATACCCTGGCTCAGCGTGGAGTAAAAGGCCGTTTTTTTTGGCCCGGATGCAACGTGGCCTGTAATATCTTGCTGCCATGGCTGTAAAGAAAATAGTTTTTAGCCCTCAGCTACTTCCACGTTGATGCCGTTTTTACGGCTGTACCACAGTATATATATTAGTACTAACGTACAGTATGGACACTCCCTGCCCCTCTCTAAATTCGACCTCACCCCCCCCCCGTCACTCAGATTGGGTGTAGATTGGGTACCAAACGTAAAGGACGAGCTACGCAAGCACTTTTATTCATTATATTCACTTTGCGCGCCGCTGTGATTTCGTTCACAAGCATAAAAACCAACCAGTTACCGAACGTAAAGGCCCATGATCAAATTGACTTCACCTTTTTTTGGAATAAGCGGTAGCGATTTTCGCCGTCAGAGAAGTGGAGGACCTTTTTTTAATAAGCGGCAGCGATTTTCGGCGTCATAGAAGTAGATGAACTTTTTTTAATAAGCCGTACATATTTGTCGGTCAAGGAAAAAGTGTTTTTCGTCTCATAATGTGTATGGTGTATTCGGAGGTTTTTTTTTCGAACGGTGTTTGTTTACAACGAATAGTATGAAAAAAAAGAGTTTAGTATTCACACAGCAGTCAGTAAATAACTAACAAACATTTTGTGACCAATACCGCCGGTGTGATTCAACCCTACCTGAATTCTTGCCTATAGATATGTCAGTTATAATTATGTATATCATTTCTCGCTCGTTTGTATGGAGTGTCCGGGGTGTGGCTGTACTCAGGGGCATTCGGGTAATATCCTCCGTATAAATAGTAAAAAAAATAATTACCCTATACTTTAGCTTTACTACAAATTTCAGCAATTCAGTAAGGTAGTTTTAGCGTCAAAGCGTATTAAACTGTCTTACATATTTGTTGCAATTGCCATCGCCATATAAAAAATAAGTAAAGATAACAATGATGTAAAAGTAGGCTAACTAAAATACCTTTTGCAGCTCAAATAATGATGATTGTCATACCTGCATGTCCTGGGCCAGCGTGGCATTATATACCGTGTTGCTAGGCCCTGCCAGAAAGCCTGATATATCTTGTTGCAGTAGCTGTGAAAATAAAAAAAGCATAGATAAAGATAACAATAAGTAGAAGTAAGCTAATAAAAGTATCATTGATAAAGATAACAATGATGGAAAAGTAAGCTAATTAAGGTACATTTTGCTGATAAATAAATCATTATCATCAGATTGTCATACTTGCATGCTCTGACCCGGCGTGGCGACATAGTACATGTTGCTGGGCCCAGCTACAACGACGCCTGCTATATCTTGTTGCAATGGCTGTGAAAATAAAAAAACATAGTGGAAAAAATATGTATGTGTCAGCTCCGATGCACGACTGGAGTTAACTCCTTACTAACGATTATAAATGTGCTGGGAGATGGCGGCCAATTTTTTCAATTCCGTCAACCGATTCGTGTTTAGGAACCTCAGGGACCCCCAGATATGGATTTTAGAAGCAATCTGTCCAGTTACTAAAAATTTCAAAATGGTGGCCACTTTTTTCAATTCCGACAACGGATTCGTGATTAGGGATTTGAGGGACCCCACAGATATCAACTTTGGAAGCAATCAATCGGTCCAGTAACTAAAAAGTTCAAAATAGCGCCTCTTTATTTCAATTCTGACAACGGATCCGTGATAAGGGACTTCAGGTATCGATTTTGGAAGCATTCTGTCCAGTAACTAAAAAGTTCAATTCTGACAACGTAATTGTGGATTAGCGACTTCAAGGATCCTCAGATATCGACTTTGGAAGCAATAATTCCAGTAACTATAAAGTTCAAAATTGCGGCCACTTTTTTACAATTCTAACAACGGATTCGTGATTAGGGACATCATAGACCCTCAATATCGATTTTGGAAGCTATCGGTCTAGTACCTAAAAAAAATCAAAATGGCAGCCACTTTTTTCAATTCCGACAACGGAATCGTTATAAGGGACTTCAGAGATCCTCAGGTATTAATTTTGAAAGCAATCGGTCCAGTAACTAAAAAACATCAAAATGGCTTCCACTTATTTCAATTCTGACGACGGAATCGTTATAAGGGACTTCAGATATCGATTTTGGAAGCATTCCGTTCAGTAAGTACATAAAAAGTTTAAAAAAGGCGGCCACTTTTTTCAATTCTGTCAAGAAAAATCTAACGGCACCTCACTCTCCAAATTTCACACTCTACATTTCCATCAAGCCAAAGAAATAAACATACATACATACGTACACACCCCCTAATAAGTTGAGCACAAAATTAACTACTATACTATACAACTAAAGCATAACGCATAACGTCTGATTTTACTCCCTATAATTTTTTATACCCCGGGCTTATACATATAATGAAAATCGATTCTTAAGGAGTAAATTCCAACAATGATGTAGAAGTAAGCTAATGAAAGAACATTTTGCAGCTTAAATAATGATGATTGTCATACCCGCATTTCCTGGCCCCGCATGGCGTCAAAGGCCGTGTTGCTAGGCCCTGCTATAACAACGTCTGCTATATCTTGTTGCCATGTCTGTTAAAATAAAAGAAGCTTAGGTAAAGACAAAAATGATGGGAAAATAAGCTATCGAAAGTTACTTTTACAGCTCAAATAATGATTACTATACCTGCATGCCGTGGCCTAGCGTGGCGTCATATGCCATGTTGCTGGGCCCAGGTACAATGACGCCTGCTATATCTTGCCACCATGGCTGTCAAAATAAAAAAACATAGATAAAGGTAACGATGATGTAAAAGTAAGCTAGTGAAAGTACCTTTTGCAGCTCAAATATTGATGATTTTCATACTTGCATGGCTGTGAAAAAAAAATTAGTTTATAGCGCTTGGCTGCTTCCACGTTGATTTCGTTTTTACGACTGTGTTCAAGGGCATTCGGGTAATATGCCCCGTATAAATATTAATAACAATTGTTTTTGGCCCTTTAATTTAGCTATATTTAGAAAATTTCTGTAAATTCGGTGAGGTAGTTTTAGCGTGAAACCGCCTTGAAATTTTCTCATATCCCTCGGGATTTATGAATTTTTTGTGTTGGATAACAACAACGGATTCGTGATTAGGGATTTGAGGGAGCCCTCAGATATCGACTCTGGAAGCAATCAATCGGTCCAGTAACTATAAAGTTCAAAACTGCGGCCACTTTTTTACAATTCTAACAACGGATTCGTGATTAGAGACCTCAGTGACCCTCAGATATGGATTTTGAAAGCAATCGGTCCAGTAACTAAAAAAAATCAAAATGGTTTCCACTTATTTCAATTTCGACGACGGATTCGTTATAAGGGATTTCAGATATCGATTTTGGAAGCATTCCGTCCAGTAAGTACATAAAAAGTTTAAAAATGGCGGCCACTTTTTTCAATTCTGACAAGAAAAATCTAACGGCACCTCACACTCCAAATTTCACACTCTACATTTCCATCAAGCCGTTTAGGCTACAGGACGTGCCAAAGAAATAAACATACATACGTACGTACACACCGCCAAATAAGTTGCGCACAAAATTAACAACTATACTATACAACTAAAGCATAACGCATAACGTCTGATTTTACTCCCCATATTTTTTTATACCCCGGGCTTATACATATATGAAAGTCGATTCTTAAGGAGTAAATTCCAACAATGATGTAGAAGTAAGCTAATAAAAGAACATTTTGCAGCTTAAATAATGATGATTGTCATACGCGCATATCCTGGCCCGGCATGACGACATAGGCCGTGTTGCTAGGCCCTGATATAACAACGTCTATATAGCTTGTTGCTATTGCTGTAAAAATAAAGGAGCACAGATAAAAATAACAATGATGTAGAAATAAACTATACCTGCCATACCTGCATGTCCTGGTATGGCGAAGCGTTATGGACTGTGTTGCTAGGCCCTGCCACAGCAACGCCTGCTATGTCTCGTTGCCATGTCTGTTAAAATAAAAGAAGTATAGGTAAAGACAAAAATGATGGGAAAATAAGCTATCGAAAGTTACTTTTACAGCTCAAATAATTATTATTTTCATACCTGCATGCCGTGGCCTAGCGTGGCGTCATATGCCATGTTGCTGGGCCCAGGTACAATGACGCCTGCCATATCTTGCTGCCATGGCTGTCGAAATAAAAAAAGCATAGATAAATTTAACGATGATGTAAAAGTAATCTAGTGAAAGTACTTTTTGCAGCTTTTTTTATTAGCGCTTGGCTTCTTTCACGTTGATTTTGTTTTTTCGTCTGTATTTAATGGCATTCGGGTAATATGCCCGGTATAAATATTAATAACGTTTTTGGCCCTATAATTTAGCTTTATTCCAAAATTTCAGCAAATTCGGTGAGGTAGTTTTAGCGTGACACCGCCTTGAAATATTCTCAGATCCCTCGGGATTTATGTTTTTTTTTGTGTTTTCCTCCACCCATAACTTTACACTATGGGTACCTGTCCTTGTGAATCGGCCTTCTCTTGTCAAAGATTCTCTTCTCTTACAAATTTAATAATTTTGATTTATTTATTCACTGGCTTTGCTCGCGTTGGAATCGTTTTTATGACTGTCTTTGAGGATAATTAGTGTGCGAGCCACAAGCGGCTCGCGAGCTTAGACAAGAGTTTACTCCAGAACCCTTGGGAACTTTACCGGGCTATTCTGATTAGCAGTCTATATTACTTTTCATCCCCTCAACTACTTTTATGCAAAAATCACGTCAATCCGTTGCTCCGTCGCGATGTTAAAGAAATCAACCAAAAAAAGTATTTTTTAGTCCTCTCAGAATCCGTGTCGGACTATACTATTTTTAATCAATAAAAAGGAGCCTTTGTACTTCCCCATGACACAGGCATCTGGGGTAATAGCCGTAGTCACAATTCTTATCGTAATCAAAAGTTATGGCTTGCGAACACGGTTATTACCCCAGATGAAGGGAAAAATAAAGGCTATGATTTCAGGCGGGAAACTTTTGTTTTCATACTTTTCTGTAGTCGGATTTTAGTTTTTTTAACTTTTATTTTTACTGAGCACAGTTCGTCACTCGAAAGAAATAATTTTAGAAAACCCTAAAAAAAATAATAGCATTTAGGTTGAAAATAATTTTAATTATTTCTTATTCTTAGCAAACCCTTTCATTTGATACCCATATCATGGGGGCGCATAAAATAATAACTGTTCCACCATCTTTCGGAGTCCGCAATATTGAATTTAAAATGACGTCACTTATTTATTTCGGTTCGATCGGAAACTGGGAAATGGTTCTAATGAGGGATCTAATTTAGCTTCCCAGATTTGTTCCAAGCTAACAAACACAGCAAGCTAATGTAAAACTTGTAAAAATAGTGGCTTATACCTCGTAACGGTTTTCTTGAAAAGACTCGTCCTGGATGTACTCGTTGCTTCCTGTAACCAAAGGCACACTTGTACTTACGAGGGCTTACCATTGTGGATTAATTAAAATCCATAAACTTATAGGAAATTTATGGAAGGATCATAAATGCAAGGTTCAATTGGGTAGGTAGCTCTGCACTGTTCGCTATACTATGCCGCCCCAAGCAGCGTGTTGTATTCTGGTGGGCGGGGCGACAAGGGCGCTGCCAGCCAATGGCCCAGGGAGGGGCCGCGGACTATACCCTGCCACTCGAACTATCTAGATACATGGTCCGAAGACAAACACAAGTACTGTCTGATCCTCATGACCAAATTTCAGCCGACCTGAACTGCTTCCTGGCGGCTCAGCGAGGATCCGATAGTGTCAATCTTCATATGACACAGCCCCCCCTCACTAGCACAAAAAATGCAACTCCCTAAGCGGTAGCTCTCAACTGGAGCACCGCTACGCGCCCTCATTCTCCCAGGTGGGGTCGTTCACGATGAAGCCTTTAAGGCCCCGAGGGATAAAGCCAACAGCAGATGGTGGTTAGTGGGTAGGCACAGATTAGCTGTAAGTCCCACAAAACCAGTATCCATCTACTTATTGCCACCTATCTACAATTGACCTGCTTCGAGTTTGGGATTACCTGATAGGTGAGTAGCTAGATTTAAGTTGGTTTTTTGGTTGCGTGCTTACTTAGATGGTTATTTGTAAGTTGTTTCTACCTGATATATTAGGAACAGTCTACGGGGACAGCATTAGATATAAACACTCCCCCTTCGGTGCTTAAGGCTGCGAACAACGTCAGTAGGTGGCGCCGTGTCCCCTGGGTTACGGAGACTTCGTGTCCCCAGTATGGCTATTTCATGTCCCATGTGTTAGCAAGCCTAGTTTGTGTCTCTGTTTGCAGAGCTTAGACTTGATTTTGTATTCGCTTAGCGGCTTTAAGCACTGAACCCCTAGCGCTGCGTATTGCAGCCGAGTTCACGTCCCTATCTGTGGACCTAAGACACGAAGCTCAATGGGCCCAGCGCGCGTCTTTGTTTAGGCCTGCGGGTGTCGAACGGCGTCGTGAACATTTTGTATGTTTGTATGTATTGTAGCAAAATTTGATTTAATTAAAGAAAATAACCGGGATAGCCTTTGCTATGTACATGAATACGTAAAAAAAATTGGGAATGTTTGCCTAAAAGTTGAAGCATGGAAAAAGGAATAACGATAGTGAGGAAAGTAAAAATATAATTATTTGATTAGATACAAGGAGACAGAGATCTTAAAAAAGGTTGTTATTGCTAGCTAATAAAAAAAATACATAAATTAAAAGTGCCTATGTGAAATAACACCTAAAATTTTAATTTGAATTACATCATTTTTTAAGCTGCGGTAGCAACCTCGTACGTACGGGACCGCAGTAAATTAAAACACACATCCTAATTTTTAAAACGTTCAATAAGTCCAAGTGGGATTCTTGATCACGAAGATAGGGAAAAAACGCCACTCACAGTCAAACACATCCAGGTAATGACCGTGGTTCTGATCGGTTAACCTGGGTGATCGATGCAACCACGCAAATCGCGGTGAACTACGACCGTTCAGCCGTGTCAGATACCATAAAGGTGGCATGAAAAATTTCTGACAGTGGGGTTCGTCACAAGCCTACAAGTCCTACAGCCTCCACCAACCTTGGACCTGGCCCCCGTGTGTGAAGTATGGCCTAACCTTCTCCCGATTTTGGAAAGAGACCGGCACCCCAGCAGTGGGGGACATTATAGACTGTCAAGACTTTAGCCGATACTAAAAAGAAATGATTTTTGTCCAACAAATGTCCACCTTACTATAACAAAAACCGGCTAAGTGCGAGTCGGACTAGAACTCCGAGGGTTCCGTACTACCATACCTCTCCACACAAGTACATAGTATAATGACAATGATACCTAACAAGCAAAAGACATCAACGCGAGCAACAAAATATTTATTTTTTGTCATTCAGTTCGGACTCCTTAGCGCGAGTACGACTTATACTTGGCCTTGACTTGTTGTTTTACTTCAGTATTATAGTTTTACTTCAGTATTATAGTTTTTTGTTTTATTAAGTGATTATTAAGTGATTAACACTTGAAGTTTCACGCTTCTACATACATATAATGTATTACTGTTTTTACGATAGAGCTAAATCAAAATTGCTTCTGAAAGACCTATAAAAAAACACGGTTATTGTATAGAGTGGCCTTAATTTTTCAAGTTTTTAGTATTTCTCGTAATAGCGGCTACAGAAATATACATTCTGTTTAAGTTTAAACTTTGTACTTATTACTATTCATGAAATACAGCCCGCTGATGGACGCACAGACTGACAGACAGACAGACGAACAGACAGTGGAGGCTTAGTAATAGGGTCCCGTTGGTCACCCTTTGGGTATACGTGTCACGTATACTTGGGTATACGTGACACGACGGAAGGAGTAGGTTAAGGTAAGGGCGTGGGTCTAAAATTCCGTTCGTGAACACGTAATAAAATTAAATAATGAAAATAATATATAGAAAGAAATATATAATAGTTATTTATGATACAAGGGTTTTAAAAAGGTCAATAACAAACGAGCGACATTTGTGAGCCCGAGCCGCAGGAGAGGGTTTACCATCGTCACGAGTTTGTTATTTCCTTTTACACCCATGTATCAAACGAAATTTTTCAATACAGTTGTGAGAAAATAGATAAAATAAAAAAAAGATCATGGCAACAAAAACAAAATACATGGGTAGGTACATACTTATCAAAGCTTCAGCAACCAAAGTTCATTTTACGCGACTTGTGGCTTATTTTAAATGTCCGGGAAGTAATGTCACTTTGTTTTTTCTTATACATACACACAAGTATATTTTTTGTTACGTTTGTATTAACTTTTCTTAATTTTATTAGTTTTCACAACTAAAACATCTTAATTCAGTGTTACGAAAATTGCACCATATTTTCGCAAGCACACGTAAGCATGCGTAAGTTTTTTATTATCATAAATAGACTACATTATGGCTTGGGATTCTTAACCTCTTGGGAAAAGATGACCTATTCCTTGGTGTAACCGGTTCCACTTCATTCATATTTTTTCTCTTTTCTTCACAAAGATATAACCCAAAGGGAATCTAAACAGCTAGCGTTATGTACTACCTATCTCTTTTAAAATTCTCCTTTCAAAAGTATTAAAGAAGATTCTGTATATTTTTATTATATTATATTTTTTATTTGCTAGAAATGTCTTGTTCCTCCGAGCTAGAAATAAAAAAGTGGTAAATTAAAAGCACGTGTGCGGTAAAATCAATTTTGCGCACACTTGACTGGCATATAAATGACCACTTTTCGAGCAACTGTATTAAAAAAGTTATAAAAGGATTACACACGTTAATTTACATCACATATCATGGAAAACACAATTATAACCTACCCGAAATGGGTCTTTTATAAGAGATAATTAGTTATTTATTTTATTTTATTCAGAAATATGATAGTGAGGATAGGATGAATATAATAATTTTGTTGGATGGATGAAAACGCATGCGTAAAGGAAGAAATAGATGGAATGAAAGAAGAACGAATAACAGTGTACCGCGTTACAACGGAACCCTAAAAATGATTTTCCTCTAAAGCTGACCATTTGGTTTAATTTTCCGCTGTTGCTTCCATAGCGCAACTGAAAATTTTAAAAACTCAATGTACAGAGGCCAGCACATCGAGCTAGACACTGGTAGTGCGATTCCGTTCCATACGCATACGGCATAAGAACGGTACAAACTCCAAAGTGTCTAGCTTGATGTGCTGGCCTCGGGACAAATTTTACTGTTCCTTTTAAACACTTACTTTTACGCTCGGGATACTCCGTCACGCTTCGAGGCATGGCTATCTTGCGTTTTTTTGTGGCCATATAATGCTCTGAAACAAAACAAGAAAATTAAAATAAGTTTGAACCGCTTCCGTGGCGTAATGTTTGAGTCTATTAGCTTCACATCAGGAGTTTGCGGGTTCGATTCCCTGCGAAGTCTAACTTTGTAAGTCTCGGTTTGGTTGGTGAAAGGGTATTTTCTAAGCCCGCCTGGCTAGCTACCACCGTCCTATCTAAGTCTTGCCGCGAAACATCAATGTTAACAGCATAGATGTGTTCCGGTTTGAAAATAAGATAGCCAGTTTCCAATTGCGTTGAGAAATCTTGATAAGCCCGCTTCCATCTTCGGCATCATCGTCAATTACCATAAAGTACGTGATGCCAAGGGCTCACCAATCATTTCAGCTCATATTTGTCCCCACCAAGGGGCTCGAGCCTACCCTGAATTTGGGCGATCGGGCCTTAGTCGACCACGCGGGCCCAGTGCGAGTCGGTCGATTACACACACAACCTTCGACTTTCTTCGCAGACGTATGCAGGTTTCCTCACGATGTTTTCCTTCACCGTAAGAGCGTCGGATAAACGTACATATGAAATCGAAATAAGAAAACACATAGGTAGCGGCCCTTGCTATTACGCCACCGACGCTACAATAATAATTGTGAATTAAAAAAGTGAACAATGAGATAGTTTAAAAATGTAGCCGTTATAAAACTAATTATTAGGTAGTGAAACGCAAAGTATCGATTCAAGCCGATCTTCTTTCTTGCGTGTCATGATTAAATTCTCTTTTGGTTTTGTTCGTCTATGAAAATTTAATTTGAAAATGATTGTTAGCTTTTGACAGGAAAAAAACAATTGATGACCGTCGAAATGTGTGGTTGGATAAAAATATTTTAAAGTGCTGTGATTTTTCTTTTTGTTAACAAGACCTCCTATGTTTATCGGGGGGTCTTCCACCCTGCCCGTACGAATCATTATAACCCTGGGTCACTGCTGAGTCTTCCACCGGCATTTATTTCGCCGCTCTGCACTACCTGCCGCTTACCCAAAGGGAAGTAGAACCTTTACTTCTATCTAATTTTAAGGCCCATCGATATTGCGTATCATTGGTGACCAAGCATTACGACCTGCCACGCCAATTGGTTATCACTGGTGACCAAGCACTACTACTGGTGACCAAGCATTACGACCTACCACGCCAATTGGTTTGCACTGGTGACCAAGCACTACTACTGCCCTGCAAAATTCTACTACCTGCCTCCAAGCACAGCTGCTGGCCTGCATAACCTCCTATTTCCATTTACTTTAACAATTTAGCATTTAATTTAAAATTATTAAGAGTATCGTTTACCCAAAGTGTTTCCTACAACTTTAGGGGGTAATTCCGACACCAAATAAATTAACTCCATTTATGTTTTAGGTATTTATTCGATCAATTTTTATACCTGGGGGGACGATCGATCGTTACCTAACCTTTTTTTGTATTTTAAAATTATGTAAAAATATATATATATATATATATTATGTATTATGTTATTTTTTATTAGTCTATTTCCACGGTCATCCATTTGTTTACATCTTTACCTATTTTTTTTTATATTATAAAATAAAAGTATTCCATATTACCCCAAAATTTATTTTCTTTCCGAAATTCATATTTAGGCTGCGAGTAAAAATTCTACGTATAATGTAGCGAAAGCAATACTGCATTGTATATTATATAACCCATTATAATTATATTATGCTGCATTAATGGCTCCCGAACTAATGTTTTTATCCCCTATTCTGTCTTTAATCTTTCCCTAACGAACCCGTTTTTTTGTCGTTCGTGGGTGTATCCGTTTTCCGGATGTTATGGTTCAAGTTTTAATACCTCAAGACCCTTACTTAATTTAATCGTGCAGTTTTCTTTGAAACGTAAGGTTTTTTGACGTGAATACGTCTTTAAAATTACCTCCATAGGGATGCAATCCAAAAAAACGAATGATAACAAAATCGGGGGATACAGTTTAGTGTTGTAGCTACATATCTATCATCTCCATCCAAATTTCGTTTACACCACTTGATAGCTAAAGAATCAAAGAATTTATTACGCTAAGTAAGGACTGTAACACATCACGCGCGGGGGAGGGGGCAGCCCCGCCATTTTGAAGGTCATTTTGCTGCGTATCGAGATTTCCATTTAGTATAACTTTCGACTCGGTGAAGCTACGAGGTTCATTCAAGTTTCAATCGTCAGCTCTCGTCAAAATCTATCGATTATATTATATTATCTATGATTATGACATACATAAATAATAATATTTTATATAGAAACTACAAGTGATTACGAATGATAACAAAGTTTAAAACATTAGTGTACCCAGAGGACTTCTTATGATTATGACATACATAAATAATAATATTTTATATAGAAACTACATATTACCCGTTACGAGACGTATTCAAGTTAAAACCAACGGCCGTGTGCCCCGACACAGCCCCACCCGTTTTTTTTGTTTGTATGCACGGTATTTTTTTGCTTCTCTTCACACGGGTCGTTTTTTTCTCGGCTTAATGGCATGAGTACGAGTATGAAATCGATATTCGTATAGATATTGGTAAGTGGCAGGATTCGAACCACGGCCGTCCGGACAGGAGGTATTGGCCCTAACCCTTACCCCACCAACGCTCTATATGTAATTTAAGATTTGGAAATCCTTACTTTATATTATAAATGTAAAAATGTGTTTGTTTGTTTGTTACCTATTCACACTTCAACACCTCTACCAATCTTGATGAAATTTGGCATGCAGGTAGCCTGTATCAATGGGAATGTAATAGTTTACTTTATATCTCTGAAAGTTATCATAGCCTGATGCAGTTCCTGAGGAAACTAAAACAATACTCTTTGTTCGTTTTATTTAAAATCGCAACGAAAAAATGGATTGGTGTGATTTTTAGCACAGAGATGAGGTAGAAAATGACATAATTTACTAATAAGTATATCCCGACATAGTTCCCGACGGATCTGGGGATAACTGTTTTCTACGCTCGCGCACGTCGGCGGCGTCGCAACGGAGCAACGGATTAAAGTGATTTTTTGTATAGAATTTGTTGAGGGGGTGGGAAGTGACATAGACTGCTAATCCGAATAGCCCGATACATTTCCTGAGGTACCTGGAGGAAACTCATACCCACGCTTGCGAGCTGATTGCGGCTCGCGCACCACTCACCCTCAAAAAGAGTCATAATAGCTATGTCCACGCGTGCGAAGCGACTGTCAAAAGCTAGTACAACATAAAACAGAACGGGATTACATTGCGGAATTTACAGAACACAACTTAAATTATTTAAAAGAAAAAAAGAATGATTAAGTTCACATATCTTTGGATATGTTTAAAAAAATCCTGATGATCACTTGCCAGTGAGTTGGGTTGTAATGCGATGTCAAGTGGGGCCCATTTCAACAAGTGCTGCAGCAGAGCCATTAGCGCTGGTTTTCAAACGTGCTCTAAGCTTCATTAGATATTGAGTTTCATACAACAATCATAAAAAAGTTGGGTAGCGCTTGTTCTATTATATACGTAAAGTATGCATCTTTACCTTATGTGGTGTTCTCGAATAATGTTTCGACTCGTGATAGGTCCTATCCTTCACTTTAATTGAGACAGGTGCATTTGAGACGTGTCACAGCACATTTCGGTATATTGACGGAAAGTCTGCGAACGCGTGACTCATAGTAAACTCTGTTTCATCGTGATTGGAACAGAGTTTTTCATACCCGTTTTCAAAGCGCTAACACTAAGTCTACCTCTTATTTATGATCTGAAGCTCTAAGTGACAGTGAGCTAGCACTAAGATATAAGTAACAGGTGTCCAACGGCAGATTTCCGATTTTGAAAACTTATAATAAAAGACAAAATCATACGGACCAAAACTATCTATTACTATGGAAAGAATACATTTTCTAATTTTCGACATTCGTATTGTACGCATTCCTCCAACGTATTCTGAACATTTTCAAAAACACGCCTACACAGTGCACCGAAAGTTTTGTTTATTTCAGATCGGATATTGTCTTTTAACTGTGCGATACTAACAGGCTAAATTATGTAAACGAATCTTTTGAGATAGCCCCACAGAAAAAAGTCACATGGACGGAGGTCAGGACATCTTGCGAGCCAAGCGATGTCGCCAAATCTAGAGATCACTTTTCCTGGGAATAATGCCCTTACATAGGATTTATTTGATGACGAAACTTGTCTGAAATCTGACCATTTTTTTAAATAAATAATTTCCATTCAAAATAGATGATCCCTAACCTAGTCAAATCATATGCTAATTTTATGTCTATCAAACACCCACTAGCTTCTTAGCTTCTAGCTTCTTGGTACCCAAAATACGTGAACTGGTTGAGATAGATCAGTTGGTTGATGGTGAATGTACTTACAATCCGTGGATGACAGAACTTTGGGATTTTCCCTACTCTCAAAACAGGATGTTTTTCTGTCAGATAACGACTGTAACACACACATTATATTAGTCATGTGAATTCCCGAACTAAAAATATGTAAACATAAAACTTTTTAGATAAGAGTGGTCAGCATAGGTACATCGCATTTATTAAGGAAAACCACACTTATTAAATGCGATGTACCTATAATACAATAACAAGATATAAATAGCTTACGTGGACATTTGATAGTTGTTTGAAAAATGTTCTTAAAAATATGCAATTTAAAAGTAAAAAGGACCCTAGGTCAGTCGGGCCAATGGAGAAAGAAAAGTTAAGCGAGAGAGAGGACCATTTTTTATATAAGGAACATTTTTTTTTCCTTCACATAGCACAACAGAGATAGACTGGATTCAAGTGCTAATAACTACAGCCTCCCTGATATAATAAAAGGATTTGAATGTAAATCACATGTTAAACGCTCATAAGAATTAGAAATGATTTGAACGATTAAAAATTATTCAAAATGATTACAAATCAAATCATTTTTAATCCTTTTTAATGATTTTGTTTAATCAGGGCTGTGATTAAAATAACTAAAAAAGATATTATAAGGTTTTCTTATTTGTTTACTTAGCTTAAGTAATAAAAATATGTATCGTTTATTTAAGTAAATAAACTTTAAACAAAAAAAAATGTTATGAGAAAGTGGTAGCCCTAGTTTTGATAAGCATTGCTATTTAAACGGAGACGGAGGGTCGAAATGATTCATATTGTTGCAACCATTCCGGTCAAATGGAGTCCCAAAAAAAAACATGTATCAATTGTGGCAGAGTATACGATTTCAGCCCATTTTGGAGGTGGTGCAGAGACTGCGGAATAAATAAATTTATCGAGGAGGAGAAGAAAAAAAAAAAAAAATAAGTGTTAATCTTCCGTTCACACATCATGAATTTCGTGTCTAACATTTTTTTTGGTGTTTGTCTAAACGTACTATCCTCATAGATAGCAGTGAGAAGCCAGTGCTGTCGTTAGCTGGTAAAGATATTGAGTAAGTTAGTATTCTCAAGAACCTGGAAGCTATTATCGATCCGACTCTGCAATGATCTGAGAACAACCGGACTATACGCTGTTATCGCCGATTCCGGGTTTCTGGAACTTTGTGCCACCTGCTGTTTCAACTGCTGCTTCCCTGGATGAATTCAAGACGATGCTACAACCACTTACTTGCTATTGAGCAAGCTAAGTCGCGAGTGCATAGTTTCTGGTGTGTGATGTGCTGGTAGGGCTGTCAAGTGTTATATGATACAATACTTTTTGTAAATCGTTTTGTTTCTGTTTTTTTAAATGCCATGAGTTTTATATTATTTTTGTCTTTATTTTAAAAAAAAAGGTTGAGCTAAAGCTTTTGTATTTTGTAATGATAAAGCCTACTCGAGCCTACATCAACGATACGTCATTTAACTAATTTAACTATAACTTTGAATAGTTATTCTGACTATATTTTTTTCTCCGTGTGCTTTTTATATTAATAATATGTATGTTGCAGTCGTTATCTAACAGGACAAAGTATTATTTTGAGAGTAGGGAAATTCCGACGGAAGTACGGTACTGCTATTGGTTTCTGGCAATTGCATGACACCACCTCGTGGTCAAATAATATAAGTAAAATAGTCTTTTTCTTTCTAATTTAGAGGTAAGGGTTAATTTTAAGGGTCTTAGGAAATGAAAATGTAAAAAAAAATACATAAAAGTTATGCAAATTTAAAATATGCGACATTAATACCGTAGATAAGTTTATATAGTTCAGGATCGTGTATAAAGATATGCATAGAGCTACTGTTTCGTAATTAATGTTTTACTTAAGAAGAAATAGGTCATAGATATAATTATAGAGTAATTTAGGTTTCTTCTTTGTTTGCTAGTGAAAACTGCCAATGTTTTTATGTTATTATTTATTATCTCGAGTTGTAAAAGGATGTCTTTCTTTCTGAAACTTTATATGTGTAATTAGACATTATCTTCATTAAGTTTTTATAGAGTGTATAGACTTCCTTTGTGACATTTGATGTGTATTTTCGTTCATTCTCTAAAAAGCTACAAAATTTGCGAACTAGTCACAGATTTGTAAGCTCTCAGATACCATAAAATTCACTATTTATCAACCATTATGATTCAGCATAGAACGATCGCCATCCAACACAATAAATGGTTAAATTTTTTATAAGAATTTTCTAGTTGTTTTCTTCTAATCTTTTGATGCGCACTCACAGAAAATCTCGTCGAGTTTAGTTAAGTCCTTACTTTTGGATCCGAATAAATTCTGAGTTACTGCATTTATTGATGGCCGGGCTGTCGTGTTGAAACTATGTGTTTCGTTGAAAAATAACTATCAATCAGTTCGCAGTATCTTTCAGAGTTGACGGTGACAGCTGCGCCGCGCTCTTTTAAAAAAAAGTCGGGCCGTATCGTCCATCCGTCTATCCGTAGGTGACAGTCAATTTTTTTCTGCCAATATTAGACTTACTGTAACGAATTTCAGTACATCGCTGTAAAGTTATAACCCAGAATCAAAAATGGTCAACTATCATTTAAAAAAGGGGAGCCTCCTTACATGTAGGAGGGAATGTTTTTTTTTAATGTAAACCTCGATCGTTGAATAGGTCTCATGAAATTGAAATGAAATGAAAAGAAATGAAATGAAATTTATTTTTAACAACATTTGTTGCAAGTCTACTACTACACTCAATGTAGTCAATACTACACAAAAATACACAAAAATGCTAATGCAAGAATAATAAAAATAAATGTCAGGAATTTGATACAAAAAATTTATAATTGATATGTAAAGTAATACGTATATTAATGTACTAAAATAACTGCAGACCCTACGTGAGCTGGAGCTTTGTCTGCAAGAATTCTTTTATGTCATAAAACTGTTTTTCTAGAAGCCACTCCTTAAGTCTGTTCTTAAAACAGTGGGTAGAGGGTGCATCCCTGATGTCGTCTGGTAGCCGATTAAACACGGCTGGTCCCATAACATACACCGACCTTTCGCTCTTTTTTAGTGTGTGCGGCACAGACGCAAGACGGCTGCTATGTTTATTACTCCTTAAGTTAAAATTTTGATTAATTTTACGCGTTTTAAATAAATCAATGTTTGTGTATGTAAACATAGCCACCTGCTGAATAAGTATGCAGGGCAATGTTAATATTTTAAATTGTTTAAAATACCCGTGGGCGGACTCGTCGTCAGGGATTCCGGCCATTGCACGGATCGCGCGCTTCTGCATCACAAAAACCCGATGCCAGTCTGCAGCATTAGCCCACAGTTCGGTCCCGTACGATATGATTGAGTGTACGGTAGCAAAGTAGCACGATCGTACTACCTCACTGGTTGCTGTCGCTGCGAGGCGACGCAATGCAAAGCACGCCCGACCGAGCCTCGCGCATAGCCCCTCTATGTGAGAGTCCCATCCCAGTGCGCTGTCCAAGCAGAAGCCCAGTAGCCGCGTCTCTGTCACCTGCTTTATCTCGGTACCGCTAGCCAATATCTTCATAGACTTCGGTGGATGTCCATTGAGATAAAAACGCATAAAATACGTTTTATCTCTATTGAGCGCCAACCCGTTTAGATGGAACCAATTACAAAGGCGCTGCACCGTGTCACTAGTTTTTTCTTCAAGTTGCTGATTTGTATTGGCTGAGATGACCGCGGTTACGTCATCCGCATACATATATATCTCTGACCCTACGACTACCTGGGGGAGATCGTTTAGAAGGATGCTAAACAGAGTGTTGGACAGGCATGAGCCTTGTGGGACACCCAGTAAGTTTTTAAGCTCGGACGACCTGGCACGTCCGCCATCGCCCACCACAACCTGTGACCTATCAGACATGAAGGACATGATCAATTTTAAGCAGGTCCGCGTATTCCGTAATAGGCCAGCTTGTCCGCTATAAGGCGATGGTCGGCAGTGTCGAACGCGCGCGAAAGGTCGCAGCACACTATTGCGACTTGGCGGCCCGCCTCACGCGCCCTTAACACGGACCACTGCACTTCACGAACTAGATCGGTGGTAGATCTACCTGATCGGTAGGCATACTGTCGCTCTGATAAAATAAAAAGGGGGTTCCAGTAGGCTAACACTCTTTGATTTATACCCACCTCCAAAATTTTGCTAACAGCGGGAACGAGGGATATAGGACGATATGATTTAAGGGAGGCTTTAGAGCCTTTGCCTTTGTACAGGGGTGCTATCTTTACTTTTTTGAGCTCTGTAGGAATTATGCCTTCTCGTATGCAACAATTATATAACTCGGAGAGCACGTAACATATGGGTCCACTGACACTCTTTAACATGCTAGCCGATAAATTATATATGTCGCAGCTATTTTTACACGCAATGTGGATATTCAGTATTCTGATAACCTCGTCCGGGGTAAAGGGCTTCAGCCTAAGAGAGCGGTCGCAGGCGGGGGCGCAGGCCTCCAGCGCCGCCAGGCAGCGCGCGGCGTCGGGCGCGGGCGCGCCGCAGAGCGCTGCAGCCGTCACGAACTCGCGGTTCATTGTATCGACTGCTAGTTGTTTGGATGGGAAAATTTTACCTTGATTGTCCCTTACTAACTCTGTAAAATCGACTCGACTGTTGTTTTTTCTACCAAGTTCGCTGTTAATCACGTTCCACATGCATTTACTTTTGTTAGGGTCGCGCTTTATCATTCTACTGTAGTAATCGATGCGTTTATGTTTAATTGTGGAATTATATTTGGCTGATATTTTTTCCGCGGCATCAGCGAAACGTATATCCCATGGATATTTATTCTTAAGTTTAATTGTGTCAAATAACATTAATTTTAAATTAATAGTTTCCGTGTCCACCCACGGAGTCCTTTTAGCGCATATGTTTGGTACTTTTTTCGGAAAACATATTTCGAACTTATTTTGCAATATATTTATAAGGGTTTCTGACAGTTTGCCGCAATTACTATCGCACTTTGCAACTATTTCAGGCCAATCCACTGATAACAGCGCGGCATAAAATGTATTCATATTATTCCTATTGATCACCGGCCGTGGTGCGGGCGCTCGCTCGGCGCTCGGGCACTGCGCGACAACCAGTCGCTGCGCCGAGTGATCGCTCAGGTGGGTGACGACGCGCTCGCGCGACACACGGTCCTCGTCGATGTTGGAGTACGCGTGATCGAGCAATGTTGAGGAACACTTTGATTCTCTAGTAGGAAAGTTAATATGTTGCTTAAAATTATGGCATGATAATATATCCGAGACCCTTTTTTGGATAGTAGAGTTTGCTAAAAGATCTATGTTTATGTCGCCCATTATAATTGTACTCATAGCCTCGTTATTTATTCTACGTAACAATTTTTCAAATAAGTCAAGATATTCGTTGTCATTTGTACGGTTTGAATGATAAATTCCTACGATTAACAGGTCTAGGTCCAGCAAATGTGTCGCACACACATCGAATATTTGTTGAACAGACATGCCGCTATAGTCAGGTCTATTCAAAGCTTTTATACCAGACTTAACAAAGATGCAACTACCACCATGTAAGATAGTGGGTCTGCAGTAATACGAGATAAGGTCATAATTATGTAACGTCACTGATGTAATTTCTTCGTCAAGTAGCCAGTGCTCGGTCATTACAAGGACATCACAGTTTAATTCTTTCGTGAGTAATACTTCCAATCTCTTTGTCTTGTTTGTCAGACAACATACATTTTGATGACAAAGTGTTAGCACTCTAGGAGTTCCCTGTCGCGTCCGACTAGCGCTTTGCATCCTTGACGTCAGTGTGTAGTGTGACGCAGGTTGTTTAGTTGTTAGGCACGGCGGCGGCGGCCCCAGCGGTTGTGATGGCTGTGGCTGCGGCAGCGGGGGCTGCGGCAGCGGGGGCTGGACGCTGTTGCTCGTGTCGCTCGCGCATACTTGCGCTCTGGCGATGGAGGGGCGCGCGCTCGCGCCCCGTGCCCTGCCGAAACCACTCGCTAACCTCTGTACCGGGTGGCCAATTCTCAGCTAGCATAAAGAAATTGAAGGTACTTTCCGGCAATGTTATCGAAAATGATGCATAGTGTTGGTGCCTAAGATGCAGTTTTTTTACATCGTAGGCAGGGCAATTCTTCTTTTTCTCCATGTATTTTCGAATCGCCTCTGCAGTTGTGTCGGCTTTAAAGAAACAAGTGTGTATTTTCTTGATGCGTTCAGTTGTTTGTAGTGTCTCATCGGTTGGGCCAGTTCCAGTGATAGCTACACGGGTTCGTCTGTGCTGATTTTTACGCTTATTAACTAATTTCCAACTACTACCCTGAGTGAGTTCGTCATCGTCTTGACTCGTCAATACCTCGGTGTCATCTATGGTCCCAGTTTTATTTTGAAAGCACCTATCTGTGGTACCTGTCTTATGATGATGATTCGCTGTTTGCTCAGTCGAAAGATGAGCAGATGCAACCATACCAGCAGCGGCGGAAGAGCGGGTGGTGAGCGGCGGCGGCGCCGGCGGCTGCGGAACGGTGGCGGCGGCGGCGGCGGCGGTGGCATGCCGGCCAGCGTTCGAGGCTGCAGGGAGGGAGACTCTCCGTGTGCCCGTGGTGTTTTGTTGCTTACCCTCAATTGCCGAACGGTGATTTCTTGCCGGGATCGTCGCTGCGGCACTTTTTGTTACAGTTGCGGTGACACGCGGTCCATTCGGGTGAAAATTGCTTGATAGCGCTTGTGGTGCTTGGTTGGTGCTACCGTCAAATTTAGTGCGCGCCTCTTCTCTTCGTTCTAGTATTGATATTTTGTCATCTAATTTCTTAATCTCCGTCAAAACACATAAGATTTTGGATTCAATTGGTTCCAAGTACTTTTTTATAACTTTTTCGAGACACTCAATTGTAGATTTCGCCATGATACTATTTTTCAACACAAAAAACACGACGCAGGCGATGTGAACCGTGCACAGTTTATCCCAATTAGGTAATTAAAGGCTTCTTTGATCGTTTTTAATTAGCATCATAATATCCTTTGCCACTTCCCACTTCACTGGGTCGGCTCTCCTAATTCTGTGGCGCCAGGACGATTTGTCGTGGGTTTTCGGGTCGAGCAGTTTTCCTCTCGTAAGAGTTTGGTCATGCTGATCCACCAGCTAGTAAGAGGGCACCCTCTTCATTTTTTTTTGTATTCTGGCAGGCATTGTGCTTTGCCAGACTACCAAATGAAAAGAGCTCTGGCCTTGGCAACCTACAACACGCGAACACTACGGACCAACGAAAAGCTTACTTAATTCGAGGAAGTATTAAGCAGGTTATGATGGGATATCGTAGGTTTGTATGAAGTACGAAAAGAAAAGAAGGACACGATGATCTGCAAGGGGCCCAACTGTCCCAAGGAGGTGACATGTTTCTCGTCCACACGTTTCGACGAGTGTAACGTACTATACTCAGATTCAACAAACAGTATTCGTTGAAAGTCATACAGATAAATTAAATTTAAGTATGTAAATCAAGGTAGGAATGTGAACGCTTATAATGACAGATTTGTGTAAATGGTCCAAACGGTCGGGTCTAATATCTAAGATTATATGGTCTCAGACTGAGTTGCTTGAAGAAGTTGAGAAGTTCTACGAACAATTGTTCAAGATCACACGTCTGCCTGTCAGAGATCTGGCTAAAGACCTAAGAGCCAGACTAACCCGATACTATACCGAAGATATCCTGGACGTCAGTCTGTACGAGATTAAAATGGTTTCCAAACAGCTCAAGAACAACAAAGCACTGGGTGATGATGGAATTAAGGCTGAACTTCTGAAATCAGGTGGATAACCGGTACTTAAAACTCTTCAGAGGTAATTTAATTACGTTATACTCGAGAGACTAACGCCCAAGGCATAGCACCGAAGTGTGGTCGTGCTTTTGATCAAAAAGGGCCTGCTGAAGAACTACAGACCCACCTCACTTCTAAGCCATGTCTACAAGCTGTTTTTGAGAGTCAATACGAATTGTCTCGCACGCAGATTTGACGACTTCCAGCCTCTTGAACAACAAATTGACTATCGATACATCGAGGTGGTAAAATTTCTGTATGAAAACGCCACCATGTCGGTTCGCGTCCAGGACCAGAACTCGAAAACTATCCAGTTTCAGCTAGGGGTGAGATAGGGAGACGTTATATCTCCGAAACTGTTCAGCCGCCCTGAAAGATGTTTTCAAGCTTCTGTGGGGGAGACTCGGCATCAATATCAACGACGAGTTCATAACTCACCTCTGATTAGCTGATGATATCTTAGTCATGACTGAGACTATGGAAGACCTAAGCACAATGCTCGATGTCTTCAGTAAAGTCTCTTAACAAGTGGGTCTTAAAATGAACATGGACAAGACGAAAATAATGTTCAATGTCCGTGTAGCATCCATCCCTCCAAAGGTTGTAGACTCTACACTGGAAGTTATTGACGAACATAACCTGGCACAAACAGTCCAGATAGATAGGTCCAACTTCAAGAAAGAGATCAATCTACGAATTCAACTTGACTGGGCAGCGTTCGGGAAGCTTCGCAATATCTTCACATCCCAAATACTGCAGTGTCTCACGACTAAGGTCTTTGACCAGTGTGTGTTGCCAGTGATGACATACGGAACTGAGACATGGTCGCTTACTATGGGCCTCACTCATCATCAGAAGGCTAAAGGTCACCCAAAGGGCAATGCACTGTGCTCGGAATTTCCCTACGCGATCGAATCAGAAATGTCGTCATTACTTTCGGCATTACTTTTAAGGCGGTTTCTATTGCTTTATTTATTATCTATAAACGTTAGCGCTAGCGGAGTTAGTAGCCGAGTTGACAATTTTATCGATACCACTGTCTCTTTCGCGTGCGTCAGCGACTTCTATGTTGTTATTGTTGTCAGTCAGCGACAGTAGGAGCCGCGTCAGCTGCACGAGGCGGGAGTGGTTGGGGGTGGTTTGTGAGTAGTACTTTAGTACGTGGGTGTTGTCGCGAACCGACTATGGTCCGCGAATCACGTGTAAGTAAATGGCAACATTGTACTTACCTGAGAGACAGAGAGAGCGATATGACATTTGTCAATGGTCTGATGACGCATATTTCTTTTATACTCTTTTTTTCTGCCGGTGTGAACGTGTGACTAGCCTCGCTCCGACTATCGTGTGGTGATCATGGAATTCAGCTAAGTATTTAGGACAATTAACTTTGAACTATGTTGTGTATCCAGATCTGGTTGAATGCGCATTTATACCTGTACTAATTTTCTTGCTGTCCTTGAGTATGTGAGATGCGGAGTCAATGGGCCATGCTTGTTACAGCTACGGAGCTGTTGGGTGTTTGATTCCGACTAAGAAAGGTACGGTCGATGCTACAGCCAAGATATGTTACGGTTGTGGAACTATTGTGTATTTGATTCCGACTAAGAAATGTACGGTCGATGCGATAGCCAAGATATGTTGCGGCTATGGAACTATTCTGTGATGATACCGACCTGGAGGTAAGGTCGATGTGGTGGCTAAGATATTTCGACTGCTGTGATGATATGCCCCAGTAGTTGTCGTTACGAAAGGGTCAGTACCTATGCACGCGGCATGATCGTCCGAGAACGGATCATGCTCGCTAGCATGAGGTACTCGTAAATGCATCTCACAACTCACCGGGTCCTTGCCGGACAGTAGGCTTGGATGGACCGGTTGTAATTTTAACTGACACCATTGTTTTACTTGTGACCATTTACTATCAATGTCCTGAATCTTAGTGACACTAAGATAGTCGGTGTCAATGATTGTTTACTCTGTGCAGGTCTCCGAGTCAGAATCAACAGCTGGATAAATGTAACGTGCGCTGAGATAGTAGAGAGGACTAAGGACTGGTGAATGGCGTAGAGTTCACCAAAGGATATCTAAGGTATGACTTCACTATGGAATTTTGTTTTATTCGGGTATGTCTGCTGTGTTAGTTACACTCATTTACGTGGCATACTGATTATAGTCACCGACTCATCCTCATACCGAGGATTGAGTGGCTCACACCTCCCGACATACCGGGATGGCAGACATCTCGCGACAGGTGTGTACTCACGTGCTAACGCTACTGTACACTTTCTGATCGCCTTATAATTGCCTCAGCTCGATGAGTACTTTGTTTTACTTTAGTTACTATCTGTAGACGTTAGCGCTTGGAGTCACTGGAGAGTCACTTTCGGTAGGAGCCGCGTCAGCCGCACAAGGCGGGAGAGGTTGGGGCGGTTTGTGCGTGGTACCTTGGTAAGTGGATGTGTACTCGTAGGGTATAATGTTACTGTCCTAATAACCTAATAGTTGCTTCAGGTCGATGACTACTTTGTATTACTTTAGTTATTATCTATAGACGTTAGCGCTTGGAGTCACTGGAGAGTCACTATTGGTAGGAGCCGCGTCAGCCGCACGAGGTGGGAGAGGTTGGGAGCGGTTTGTGCGTGGTACCTTGGTAAGTGGTTGTTTACTAGTAGGGTATTACGTTACTGTACAGTTCCTAATCGCCTAATAATTGCCTCAGATCGATGAATACTTTGTATTGCTTCAGTTCTATTTCTATAGTATAGATGTTAGCGCTTCGAGTCACTGGAGAGTCATTGTCGGTAGGAGCCGCGTCAGCTGCACGATTCGAGAGAGGTTGGCGGCGGATTGTGCGTGGTACCTGGGTACGTGGGTTGGTACTCGTAGGGTACAGCGTTACTGTGCACTTCCTGATCGCCTAATAATTGGCTCAGCTCGATGAATACCTGGAAAAATTGTTGGGTGTCAGTCATTTTGCCTTACTTGCGCATTCCCACCGTTTCACTTTTAAATTGTTTGGTCTCTAGTACTTACGAGTACACCATAAGTGGTAACGAGAAAAGAAAATATCAATCAAGAACATAACCAAAGTATATAATATATTAATACTAACATACAGTATTATCACTCCCTGCCGCACTCTAGGATTGCGACCTCACCGCCTCGTCACCCAGATTGATACAGATTGATTACAGTTTGATTGTCGAACGTATAGGATTTCGCCGCCACTTTGTTAATTCCATCATTCGTTTTTTGAAATGTCATTTCTGGCCCGTTGTTTTAGTCTTAGGGCTTACGGCGATCTGGTCATCGGAAGCTGCACCTGCGGCGGATTACAAGCCGCTTTGCACAGTGATACTAGGGACCAATATGAATGATTTCATTCGAGTAAATGAAAATTTCATCCACTGGAATTCAAGATGGCGGACCTTTTCCAAAATGGCGGCGGCATAATTTTAAAATAATTATAGTGTCAAAACGGCTGCACCGATTTTTGTGATTGGGGTGTCAATTGATTTGTATTGAAAAGCTCTTATTAAAAAAAAATACCATTTTATAAATAAAAGATGGCGGCCGAAGATTACCAAAATTGTGTAAAATTTCAATTGTTTTTTTTTCGTTCTATTGAAAATAATAACGAAATATTCTATGATATGGTTACATAGTTTTGATTTTAAATAAAACCTGATATTATTATCTACAAAATAAAATAAAATGCTTGAAAATCCGACGAATAGTTTTTGAATTATACGCATTACAAAAGAAACGCGTGGTTTTGAAAGCCTTCATTTCACGTGATGTGATGCATCGTAAAATCAAAATGAGAGCACTGATTTCAGTTTTTTTCATTACAGATGATTTGTATTTAATCCTGTATTATATGGCGTCTCTGTGAAAACGGGCTAAGTGCGAGTTGGACTCGCGCATATAGGGTTTCGTACCACTACACACATAATTGTTTATTTGTTTTAATCACAAGTGTCACAACTTACTAAAATGTCATTCTGAATCAACAGTTTCAGTTATATGTTTTTTATGTAGTTATGACTATGTTTCTTTTATTACCTATGTAGAAATCTCAAATCCTACCTGGTTTAGTTTTAGGGGATATTATATTAGGCCCTCGTAACAAAAACACAACTTTGATGGCCCCCTTTTCTTTATTTTTAGACGTAAAGCAGAAATGTACATATGTATGTATGTGTGTATATATTTTTTTTATATATATTATATATATAATTACACTACCTTCCCGCCCAAGATAATAAAAACTTATAATCACTAACCAAACTTAGGTATTTATTATCACTCCTCGTCCGATGTGCTTAAACTGAAAGAAGAGAAAATTCATATGAAATCAGAACAAAATATACCTAATATAATTTATAAATAGTATGTTATATACCTTTCGTTTTTGCAGCTGCCTTTGCATATGCTGCATTGCACTGTGCAGGGAAGACCCACCCGCCGACATGTGCAGCGCATTGTTTCGCAACCTTTTTTACAACCGCAATGATCCAAATATGACAACTCACGCCATATCTCCCTGGCTTCAGACCACTGCGGTACCCAGCTATCGTTCAAGGTCTTCCAACCCCAAAAGGATGGCAATGGCACAGAGGCACCATCAAGTGTTAGAGCATTGCCCCATAAGTGGCCCGCTTGATAAACGACACGGAGCGCGTGTTTTTCTAATGCTGCCGCTGTTGGTGGGATGCTGGTTACTGGTTTATTTTTTGTGGCAAACAGTTCCTTGCGTACCAAGTTCACTGATGAATGTGCTGTTTGCGGATCATACAGGTAGCAAGTAAACTTTTCCAGCATAGCCATTGTTTCTGCAGAAAGTCTTTGTAATGGCTGCGATATTTCTTTCAAAGCCGGGGTAACTTCAGGATGTGACAACCACGTTTTAAAGCACGACCTTTTTCCTTTTGTGTGGAAGTAAGAAGTAGTGTCACACCCTGTAAAGGCGTGAAAACCACGAAGAGCAGTCGATCTGTCAGGACCCAAAGTTTCAGCAATTTTATGGACTTCGACATAACGGTGTTTATTTGCAGTTCCGGTCAGTAGCCATACCTCTTGCAGGCCGCTCTCAATTGACATTTTATGAAAATATGAGATTAATAACACCAAAACATCTGTATCGGAAGATCTGATCAAAATGCGCGTTATTCCTTGTTCCGCCATATCTTTTACGTGAAGTACAAAAGGAAAAAGGTCGTGCTTTAAAACGTGGTTGTCACATCCTGAAGTTACCCCGGCTTTGAAAGAAATATCGCAGCCATTACAAAGACTTTCTGCAGAAACAATGGCTATGCTGGAAAAGTTTACTTGCTACCTGTATGATCCGCAAACAGCACATTCATCAGTGAACTTGGTACGCAAGGAACTGTTTGCCACAAAAAATAAACCAGTAACCAGCATCCCACCAACAGCGGCAGCATTAGAAAAACACGCGCTCCGTGTCGTTTATCAAGCGGGCCACTTATGGGGCAATGCTCTAACACTTGATGGTGCCTCTGTGCCATTGCCATCCTTTTGGGGTTGGAAGACCTTGAACGATAGCTGGGTACCGCAGTGGTCTGAAGCCAGGGAGATATGGCGTGAGTTGTCATATTTGGATCATTGCGGTTGTAAAAAAGGTTGCGAAACAATGCGCTGCACATGTCGGCGGGTGGGTCTTCCCTGCACAGTGCAATGCAGCATATGCAAAGGCAGCTGCAAAAACGAAAGGTATATAACATACTATTTATAAATTATATTAGGTATATTTTGTTCTGATTTCATATGAATTTTCTCTTCTTTCAGTTTAAGCACATCGGACGAGGAGTGATAATAAATACCTAAGTTTGGTTAGTGATTATAAGTTTTTATTATCTTGGGCGGGAAGGTAGTGTAATTATATATATAATATATATAAAAAAAATATATACACACATACATACATATGTACATTTCTGCTTTACGTCTAAAAATAAAGAAAAGGGGGCCATCAAAGTTGTGTTTTTGTTACGAGGGCCTAATATAATATCCCCTAAAACTAAACCAGGTAGGATTTGAGATTTCTACATAGGTAATAAAAGAAACATAGTCATAACTACATAAAAAACATATAACTGAAACTGTTGATTCAGAATGACATTTTAGTAAGTTGTGACACTTGTGATTAAAACAAATAAACAATTATGTGTGTAGTGGTACGAAACCCTATATGCGCGAGTCCAACTCGCACTTAGCCCGTTTTCACAGAGACGCCATATAATACAGGATTAAATACAAATCATCTGTAATGAAAAAAACTGAAATCAGTGCTCTCATTTTGATTTTACGATGCATCACATCACGTGACATGAAGGCTTTCAAAACCACGCGTTTCTTTTGTAATGCGTATAATTCAAAAACTATTCGTCGGATTTTCAAGCATTTTATTTTATTTTGTAGATAATAATATCAGGTTTTATTTAAAATCAAAACTATGTAACCATATCATAGAATATTTCGTTATTATTTTCAATAGAACGAAAAAAAAACAATTGAAATTTTACACAATTTTGGTAATCTTCGGCCGCCATCTTTTATTTATAAAATGGTATTTTTTTTAATAAGAGCTTTTCAATACAAATCAATTGACACCCCAATCACAAAAATCGGTGCAGCCGTTTTGACACTATAATTATTTTAAAATTATGCCGCCGCCATTTTGGAAAAGGTCCGCCATCTTGAATTCCAGTGGATGAAATTTTCATTTACTCGAATGAAATCATTCATATTGGTCCCTAGTATCACTGTGCAAAGCGGCTTGTAATCCGCCGGAAGTGCAGTTTCATTTTGCTAAGCCCTAAGACTATTTGAAGTGTCCAGGGTGTGACATAACTATCATTGAGAAATGGTAATGGGGCCTATTGTTATCATAAGGCCAGCCAACTAACTACCTGCTGCCTTTAACGGGCATAGGTACAATATTTAAGTGAAAGTGAAGAAAAATGTAACTAACAAACAAACAGTAACTAAAACAAAAAGTTTGAAAATTTAAGTTAGAATGGTTGCTAACCAACTTTTAATCGTTATAGATCCTATAGGTTATTCCAAATTAAAAATGTTAATAGGAAACTAAAATGATATTTAAATACGAATTGCTTAATGCCTAACTTGAATGTCGTTGACTTCTTTTTTTTATTTTTCACAATATGGCGTCTGTTTGTCGCCAGTCTTACGAAAACAACCTTCAACCTAAAACATCCGAGTCGGGTGCTCAGAACTCCCGAGCTCGCTCCGCTTATTTTCGCATCAGTGGAGTTTTGAAAGTTTATAGAGTTTTAAACACTATAGAAATCATCAGTAACGGGAGCAAACGAACCGAGCTTAGAACTCCCGAGCTCGCTCCACTTACTTTCGCATTAGTGGAGTTTTGAAAGTTTATAGAGTTTTAGATTTTGAACATTAGAAATCATCGCTAATGAGAGCAAGCGAAGCGAGCTTAGAACATCTGAGCTCGCTCCACTTACTTTCGCATTAGTGGAGTTTTGAAAGTTTTTAGAGTTTTGAACACTAGAAATCATCGCTTAAGGGAGCAAGCGAAGCGAGCTTAGAACTTCCGAGCTCGCTCCACTTACTTTCGCATTAGTGGTGTTATAAATGTTTTTAGAGTTTTAGAATTTTAAACACTAGAAATCATCGCTAATGGGAGCAAGCGAAGCGAGCTCGGAACCTCCGAGCTCACTTCACTTACTCTCGCATTAGCGAAGTTATGAAAAAGTAAAGAGTTTTAGATTTTTAAACTCTAGAAATCATCGCTAATGGGAACAAGCGAGGTGAGCTCAGATCTTCCGAGCTCACGTCACTTACTCTCGCATTAGCGAAGTTTTGAAAATGTAAAGAGTTTTAGAGTTTTAAACACTAGAAATCATCGCTAATGGGAGCAAGCGAAGCGAGCTCGGAAACTCCGAGCTCACTTCACTTACTCTCGCATTAGCGAAGTTATGAAAAAGTAAAGAGTTTTAGATTTTTAAACTCTAGAAATCATCGCTAATGGGAACAAGCGAGGTGAGCTCAGAACTTCCGAGCTCACGTCACTTACTCTCGCATTAGCGAAGTTTTGAAAATGTAAAGAGTTTTAGATTTTTAAACTCTAGAAATCATCGCTAATGGGAACAAGCGAGGTGAGCTCAGAACTTCCGAGCTCACGTCACTTACTCTCGCATTAGCGAAGTTATGAAAAAGTAAAGAGTTTTAGATTTTTAAACTCTAGAAATCATCGCTAATGGGAACAAGCGAGGTGAGCTCAGATCTTCCGAGCTCACGTCACTTACTCTCGCATTAGCGAAGTTTTGAAAATGTAAAGAGTTTTAGAGTTTTAAACACTAGAAATCATCGCCAATGGGAGCAAGCGAAGCGAGCTCGGAAACTCCGAGCTCACTTCACTTACTCTCGCATTAGCGAAGTTATGAAAAAGTAAAGAGTTTTAGATTTTTAAACTCTAGAAATCATCGCTAATGGGAACAAGCGAGGTGAGCTCAGAACTTCCGAGCTCACGTCACTTACTCTCGCATTAGCGAAGTTTTGAAAATGTAAAGAGTTTTAGATTTTTAAACTCTAGAAATCATCGCTAATGGGAACAAGCGAGGTGAGCTCAGAACTTCCGAGCTCACGTCACTTACTCTCGCATTAGCGAAGTTTTGAAAATGTAAAGAGTTTTAGAGTTTTAAACACTAGAAATCATCGCTAATGGGAGCAAGCGAAGCTAGCTCAGAAGTTCAGAACACCTAGAATTTTAAAGTTTTAAGTCGAAGGTTGTGTTGCAAGAGGCGAGCCTTTAGTAAATTGTGAAAGTTTGTATGTGTGTGTCTGTTTTTTTGTAACCTCTTTAGGCCTTAACGGCTCAACGGGTTTGGATGAAATTTGGTGGGTAGACAGATTAGGACCTGAATTAACATAATATTTCTTTGATTTAAGTTTTATAAGCATAGGGTATCCTCTCACTTGATAGTAAGTGACGATGATGCCGAAGATGGAAGCGGGCTTACCAAGATTTAAGATTTTTTCAACTGGAACGGAGTTGCGGGCAACAGCAAGTACTGTATACTTCGCCAATATTGTAATTTTAGCCGCAATACGTCTACTGCTGTACATAGGCCTCCCTTAGACCTCCACTAAGGATTTCCCCGACTGTTGCTAGGCTGCCTACACCCAGCGGCTTCCCGCTCCCTTCCATCTTGTCGTCAGTCCATCGAACGGGAAGCCTGCCTACGCTACGTCTTCCAGTACTTGGTCGTCTCTCGAGAACTACTCTTGGGGTCCTCATACAGTACCCTCATATCGTAGTTACTTATACTTATGTCGAAGAAAAAGCCGTTAGCGCGTTCTGGAAAACTTTAGAATACGTGTTACTACACTTACTTCGACGTGCTTGTCGGCAGAGGGGTCGGGGTACGGCGGCATAGTAATCACGATGGCTGAACTACTGTGGATTTGGTTTATGGATGCTCTGCTCTGCTTCTGGCCCGGCACGTAGATCAACACTTGTATGTTTGCCAATTGTGTGCCTTTCATTGGCTGTGTAAAAAAAAAGTTTTATTAACTGTGTGACAACATCAAGATGTAAGTTTCTCTGCGTGATCGAATCATAAACGAGGAGATCCGCAGGAGAACCAAAGTAACCGACATAGTTCTCAGAATTGCTAAACTTAAGTGGCAGTGGGCGGGGCACATTGCTCGTAGAACAGATGACCGTTGGGGCAGTAAAGTTCTCGAGTGGGGACCACGCACCAGAAAACGTAGTTTAGGCAGGCCTCCCACTCGGTAGACCGATGACCTGGTGAAGGTCACGGGAAGCCGCTGGACGCGGGCAGCGCAGAACCGACGCTCAAGTTAAAATTAATATCACTTATTAAGGTCTTCGGTCACTTGGAGGCACAGAGTTCTGGACACACGGCAGTGTGTCAGCCAAGTTTGAAAAGAAAAGGGCGACTACGGCCGTGGGTTACTTCCACGAACCATTTCGGGCCACTTTCGACTTACCCATAACTTAAAATCTGTTTCACCAACACACTCGCAAGTTTGTGTGTCTCGTAAGACCCCTCGATCAATTAGAATACAATTTTTTATAAATGTATTAGCTGTTTGTG
Organism: Coleophora flavipennella; assembly: GCA_947284805.1. Taxonomy (NCBI): domain Eukaryota; kingdom Metazoa; phylum Arthropoda; class Insecta; order Lepidoptera; family Coleophoridae; genus Coleophora; species Coleophora flavipennella. The sequence continues at coordinate 7,920,179 of OX369253.1, forward strand.
GACATTGTTTCTTTGACTCTTAGAGGGTGCGCAGTGCGCGAGCCGCAAACGGCTCGCGAGCGTTAAAAAAGTAGCATATGTGTTTATCCAGGTCCTGATTTGTCTACCTACCAAATTTCAGCTAGATCCGTTCAGTAGTTTTTGCGTGAAAAAGTAACAAACATACACACTCACAAACTTTCGCCTTTATACTATTAAGTGTGATATCTTACCACATGTCTGGGACATTGAAGTCCGGAAACCACATTTTTTTTATACACTAATTGATTCACTGACTTGTTCAATCCTATTAATTATATAATATTATAAATGTGAAAATGTGTTTGTTTGTTACCTTTTCACGCTTCAACGCCTTCACCAATCTTAATGACATTTGTCATGCAGGTAGCCTGTGTCACGTAGAAGGACATAGGCTACTTTTTATCCCGTGAAAATAGCAAATCCCGATGCTGTTCCTGAGGGAACTGAAAATTTACTCGTTTTTGGTTAATTTCTTTAACATTGCAACGGAACAATGGATTGTTGTAATTTTTTGCACAGAGAGTGTTGAGGGGGTGGGAAATTACATGATTTACTAATAAGCATATCTTGACATAGTTTCCGTGGGATCAGGAGAAAATTCGTGACCACGCTCGCGCACCGCGCACCCTCTAAGACAGTCGTAAAAACGATGTCCACGTGGGTGAAGCCTCGGGAAAAATCTAGTTAAATAATTAGACCACTTCCAGGTAAGTTACAAACTCTAAATCTGGCATCGAAATAAGTTATTTGGCATATGCAAAGAACTGGTTCAAAAACTGTCCAAGTGTAGGTCTGACTTATAAAATTAGGGTTCCTTACTACTACCATTTATAAAAAAACGACGGGTTGCACTCCGGGAGTGCCGGCAGAAGTGAAAACTTGAATATTAACGTTGTGCATTTTTGATATTTTGGAATGGTTAGGGAATAATTTTGCTCGAACTGCTTTGATTATCAGTATAAAAGTACTGTCATTTATGTGGTAGAATACAATATTTATTTATTGCGCTATCGTACACAAACATGACAATTCATATTACATTAAAAAGTTTATATCTCAGAAAAATCAACAACAAATCAACTCCATCCGTCTTACGAATTTTCGATCAGGTCACGTGTCCTGACGCGAGTTTAACATTTTTTACCCATTACAAAACAAGTGCACAACGCCGCTAAAGAAGTTTTCACTATTCCATACGTCTTACGAATTTTCGATCAGGTCACGTGTCCTGACGCGAGTTTAACATTTTTTACCCATTACAAAACAAGTGCACAACGCCGCTAAAGAAGTTTTCACTATTCCATTCGTCTTACGAATTTTCGATCAGGTCACGTGTCCTGACGCGAGTTTAACATTTTTTACCCATTACAAAACAAGTGCACAACGCCGCTAAAGAAGTTTTCACTACTCCATACGTCTTACGAATTTTCGATCAGGTCACGTGTCCTGACGCGAGTCTAACATTTTTTACCCATTACAAAACAAGTGCACAACGCCGCTAAAGAAGTTTTCACTTCAAAAATCTTACAGTTGAATTGAGAACCTCCTCCTTTTTGAAAGTCGGTTGAAAATAACATAAATCAACTAGAAAAACGTATAAGACCTGGTAATATGCGTAATTTGTCATATCTTCCATTGTTTTGTATACCTTTTTGTTTTTTTATTTTTTATAAAAAAAATGAGTGCGTTTGGCTGCACCTCACCTGATGGTAAGTGCCGATAATAAAATACCTAAATCTAATAATGAATATGGTAAGAGAGTCTGGCTGGAGGTGCTGCATACTATCTTGTGTCCTAAACAATCTACCTAAAGATTTAGTAGAAAAAATAGAAGATAGTAATAACAATCAAACAATAAACATCATTTAAAGTTTCCTCGCTTAGAAAAAGAACCTAACTGTCGAGGCTGGTGGACACCCAGACGCTCAAGTTGCGAGCTGTGCAACCAACGCTAAACCAAACCCCGGACACTTCATACAACGGGCCAGAAATGACATTTCAAAAAACAAATGAAGGAACAAACAATCTGTATCAATCTGGGTGACGAGGGGGTGTGGTCGCAATCTAGAGAGCGGCAGGGTGTGTCCATACTGTATATTAGTAATAAATAATATATATATTTCGGCTAAACGCACATAATCTTTTTATATTAAGATTTGCGTTTTTTGTGTGGCATGAAGTGTTTTATTTTCAATGAAATAAACAATTTCAATTTTAAAACAAAAACTTCAAATTAAAATGATTATTTTAAACTTCTCCAAATAGTGGAGAACGTACAACGGTTCTTAGTTGCTTAAAAAAATGTGTTATGTTCTGTACTACTAAATGGTGTGACTTGGCAAGTTCAAATAGTCAAGCCGCCGAGCAAGCACAGCTTTATCATCATCATATCCGCCGAAGGACGTGAATTGATTTCTACGTCGACCGGTTTTGCGCTGCCAGCTTCCAGCGCCTTCCCGCAGTCCTCACCGAGTCGTCGCGCAGCATTCCAATGGTGTATTAAAAATTGAAAAATATTATTAAAATTTATTTAAAAAATGTAAAATAAAAAAAAATGTATTAAAAATTTAAATTTAAAAAAAAAACTTACTAAACTGATTTCCAAAATTCTATCACCATTAGAATGCTGAATAATAGGTTATATTTATTAATAGAAAAAATTTGGAAATCTCACCTGATGGTAAGTGACGATGTAGTCGAGGATGGTACACGCAAACTCAAATAATGCCTATTCACTCTTACCTTGTAACGCTTCGTGCGTATAGGCTGAATATCAACAAGTTTTGAGTTTATTTGTTACAAATATACAAAAATATACATTGTTCGTTTTTATGTCATTCAGCGAACATTCTATAGATGTTTTGGGTTGTCACTGTGGGCACCGGAAACAAATGAACTCGATATAGTACAGGAACCCAGAAAACATATTATTACTAATATCATAACAGTATAGTTAAGTGAAAATATATAAATAATGATAAGTATACGTTATCATATTAATGTTAGTTTATTTCCATGGTAATATTATGGCAAAAAGGAATTTTGCATTAAAATAAAATAAATAATTAATACTTACAGTACGTGCTTTGTCTGTTTACACATAAATACATATAAACTCGTGCTCAACTCTTGGCCTATAATACATGATATTCACAAAAAACTGTCAAATTTTCAGCTTCGAGTGCCAAAAATTACTGAATATGAAAATACTGTAGTAAGCTCGATCATTCGAATTCAGCGCTAAAAATTATTTTCTCAGCGCTGAATTTTTTTGCGAATAGCCCCCCAGGAACGTACCTTGCAGAGCAGGGCAACTTCATTGTCGCCCCTAATGGAGCCGGAGGAGGGGACGATGTAGCTGATTTTTAATTTCAAGTCATTGCGAATGACTTGTGACGCGATCGGCGGCAGTGGCCGGTCGAACTTGCCGGATTTACTCTCGAGGAACACTTGGATGCCCAACCGCACGGCATTTTGGTTGAAGTCATATTTTTCGAATCCTTCTGTGAAAGAATATTTTTTTTTTGCATATCTTTGTTGGCATCATCTTTTTTGTGTTTTTTTACAATTGGTAAGCCCTTGGCATCATCTCATCCGATGGTAAGTAACGATGATGCCAAAGATGGAAGCGGGCTTACCAAGATTCCCCAACTCAATGAGGTATATAATATTCAAAACAGAACGCCTCTATTCTGTTGAGATTGATGTTTGGCGGCAAGATTTAAATAAGATGGTGGTAGCAACGAGTAGCCAGGCTTGCTTAGAAAATGCCATTCCATCAAACAAACTGAGTCTAGAAAGCTAGACTCCGCCGGGAAACGAACCCGCGACCTCCTGGTGTGAAGGACTTAAGCATTACACCAGGGAGGCACTTGAACTCACCTGGTGTAAACCAGACCGTACATAGTTTCGTGTGTAAAATAATGCAGACCCCATTTTGATTTTCTAAGTACGCAAGCAAAGCCGCGGGAAAAAGCTAGAATTATTTAATTTTATTGTCGCCCAGGATGACTCGCTTAAATATGCGGTGTTTGGTATGTGGTGTGTGGTGTGTGATGTGTAGTGTGTGGTGTGTGATGTGTGGTGTGTGATGTGTGGTGTGTGGTGTGTAATATGTAGTGTGTGGTGTGTACTGTGTGCTGTGTGATTTGTGCTGAAAGGTGTGTAGTGTGTGGTGTGTGATGTGTGGTGTGTGATGTGTGGTGTGTGGTGTGTAATATGTGGTGTGTGGTGTGTACTGTGTGCTGTGTGATTTGTGCTGAAAGGTGTGTGGTGTGTGGTGTGGTGTTAGGCGGTACAATACACGGGTACATAAAATCGACCAAAACATAGCGATTTGTTACCCTAGATAGGGTATGCACCAACAAATATCATTTGAAAATTGACAATATATAACAAAATATATAGATTGTACGCTTCCATTGGGCCGAATGCTACTAAGATAAAAAATGTGTGCTGGGACACAAAGTAAAAGTGAAATTTCAACAGACAAGTGGAAAGGGTAACCCAGGCTAAGTACCTACTTTATATCTCCATCTCAACTTTTCTCTATCTACGAATACAGTCGTTGCCCTCTCTCCGCTGCCGACAGCCTTTCTCTCTCTACCCCCCTCCAACGCTTTTTCGTGACAGAAAAAATCCTATTACGCCCCGTCTATATAGAGGTTTCACTTCAAAAGAGATGTGAATTGTTTTCTTTTTATTTGCATCATTTTACGTTACATATAACCTTTGTACTTACGAGTCCTTCCCCATATGTATAGCATACCTCTGCCCAAACAGCATTTCGAGTCTACTAATTTCTCCTCTAAAATTGATTTATAATAATGGTATTTCAATAGTATATTATGCAACTAGTGATTAAAAGAAGGAATTAAAGCGAGGGCCATAGATAAATCACGAGCAAGTGAATGGTTCTAATGACTGAATCACGACCGTAGGGAGTGATTCACGATGATTCAAGTATTAGAAACCTGAGCGATGGGAGTGATTCATGACCCTCGATATAAATCCATTTTATTTAAGAGTTGCATACTATACTTTTTACCATGACTCCGAGAAAAAGAAACATTTAAGCGAAAATGAACACTTAAGGAAGAAAATGTAATGCAAATTAATTAATATATTAAAATTGGAAAAATTACTAAAATAACTAGTAATTTTCTTTGTGTTCGTACAACTTATAGTAGGTATTGAAAATAGCGCCAATTTACTAATGAAATGACAGCAAAGAATGTAAATGCCTCTGGCATCTCATTAAATATAGCCAATAATAGAACACAATAAAATGTGATTACATGTATTAATCATTAAAGTGTGCGTTCGTGTATGAAAATAAAGGTTGTTTAAAGGAGCGAAACTAACCTATAGGGAGTGCAAAATATCGAATATGAGTCGAAAATTATAAAATTTAAAAGTTTAAAAATCATGAAAATTTTTAGTATGGAGCGGGTTTACCAAAGACGTGCCTCATATATATGTGGGAAGGCAGATGCGAGACAAAGTACAAAGTACGAGCCAAGGCGTACATATGGTAAAACGCTCTGCACGGCGTAAACCAAAGCTTATATAATAAAGATAAGGCTTGACCCGAGGGTCATGACCATAAATTAGCAAAAATGCTATTTAGGCAATTTCAGGCGCTAAGACCATTTTGGGGCGAGGTGGTCTAAAGTGTCAATGGTGACGCACGGCATCATAAGGCTGGTGTATATATGCCGATACATCAGCAGAGAGCTTGATAATTACATTATTGAGCAAAACATAAGGAGAGGCATGGAGGAGGCAGTGATGTTGTGTCGGCCGGTTTACTGACATAAGTCGTATGGTGTACGGTGCGGATTCACAATCGTGGTGTACATCATGTTCGGCAGTCTGAATGGTAAACACCTATCGGTCGTTTAAAGTTGTCAACGGTGCGCATGGTGTAACATACACTTGTAAGCTGTCGTTTCATAAAGAAGCAAAGTGTTAATTCGCTTTGTTTCCGAGCACAGTAACAGCATGTCTAAAGTGATACCACGAATCACTCGATATATTAGTCTTGATTTAATAGATCGTATTCAGTCACTTGGGGAGGTGACAGGTCTAGAGCTAATATGCAATTAAAACTCTGACCAGCAATGGAAGGAGAGGAGTGCAGTTATTAGATCAAATACAAACAACGGAAGAACTTGAGTCTTATGTTTGATTTGATAACTCTGACACTAAACTATTGCTGATCGCACGGTTCAATACCGGCGATGCATCTTTGAATAGTCTGCCCTATCAGCTATGATGGTAGTATCTTCGACTACCATGGTTGTTACGGGTAAACGGGGAATCAGGGTCGATTTCGGCGAGGCAGCCTGAAAGATGGCTTCCATCATAAATATGGCATGCGCACAAGAGTACAACTACTAAAACGTATAAAACTCACCAATAAAGAAAGTCCAAAAAAAAGTTGCTGAGTGCTAATTGATAATAAAATCATTAAAAAGACGATAGACCGTAAACAAAGTACAACCTATTCTCAAAAATGTGATCACTGAAGATCACATGTAAAAGCATTTAGATGGGTTTATCCTATCTACTTGCCAAAGCTCGAGGTCTAAGGACCCTCTGATGGCATTTCGAATGCAATACGTCTCTGCGGAGTCATACATTCCATTCCATTGGGCGCACACGCTAGTGTGTGTCGTGGAATGAAGCTGTTGGTGGAGTTAATCTTTACCGATAGCTAGAAGCCTCTTGTTATAAGCGATCGTAATTCCCCGAAGGAATGATCCCTTGTCTCTAGCACAGATCAACATTCCATAACGGAATGATCTTTAGTCTCTGAAGGCAGTTTAACTAAGATCGTTTGAAAGAATGATCATGGTTCAATTGTAGCCTCTGTTTAACTGGAGATTGATGTACAGAAATGGTGAGCGCATTCGAAACGATATGGCGAGCATCAATTGTCAATTATGTTCTACTAGAGGGTAATCTCGAACGAGCATTTGACTTTACTGGATCTCAGTTGTGTTGTGGAGTTTTTGCGATCCAGGACTGTTTTCCGACTCCGCTTTGACAGTTATGCTAAAGGGGGAGCAGTTTACTGTGACTTTTAAATAAGATACGGTATGAGCATTGTGCAGTGTGACGACAATTTTTTACCACGCTTGTTTACCTCTTTTTATCATATAATCATACATTTTTCATCTACCCTCTAAACCGTTTTTTTCTCTTCAGTTCCTACAAATATTACTCCAGGCCTATCTATTCTAAATTACTTCGTGTTCATGTAGCCAAGGATTTTCTGTGACTATTTCCCACCTTTCCGACTCATTTTTAGACCTTGATTTCATCTCCAAAGCTCATCATCAGATCAACTTAAAAACAACAAAAGGATCTATTGTCACCAGAAATAAGGCTTCATTCCAAATTTCAGCTTAATCGGACTTCTGAATGTCGCTCTAAAATTGATCGCAAGATTTGAACTAAACAAACATACACACAAACATTGCTAGTTAAATAAAAACTTTTAAAAAAGCTTTAGCTATGCCTCTATCACACCCTGGACACTTCATACAACGGGCCAGAAATGATATTTCAAAAAAGGAATGACGGAACAAACAAAATCAACTTACCTTCAGGTGAGATATAGTCAAAGGCACTGAAATTTTGAATAAATAAAAAAAAGAAAAAAAGAATCCTATACGTTCAACAACCAAACTGTAACCAATCTGTATCAATGTGGGTGACGAGGGGGTGAGCTCGCGAACTAATGTCCATGTTATGTGACAAAAATAAAATAAATTTTGTCTAAAAACCCTTATGGAGTTTGCCACATATGATACGTGGAATTTGAATAAAGGCCTAAACGGATTTTTAAAGGAAAATAATTTTAGAGTGAATCAGAAAACCTTTAATATAGTAAACAATTTGAAGTAAAAAAAAAGGTAAAATATACTAAAAGGATTACGGGATGACGATGTAGGAATGTTTTATACAATTAGCTCAAAGCATCGGTATACCAAAATTTACAAAATTTAATTTTAATTGTAGGCCGCTTACGCAACGATCGTCCCCTTCCCTGGGTATTAAAACGATAAAATCTAATAATGAGATATAAAAAATATATTTTTTACGGTGAAAATTACCCCAAGTTTGTAAGTATCACCAGAAGGGAACACAATACTCTTAAGTAACTTAAAATTTATAGTCCATTAAAATAGTAAGAGGCGAAGGAATTTGAAGCTTGAAAGTAACACTCGATGTAGAACAACAGAATCCCGCAGGGCAGCCACAATACTTTACATAGCATGGCCTCGAAGGTAGCGTAATGTTAAGATAATGGAAAAGAAAACACTTCCCTTGGAGCTAGAAGTCGGACGTGCCGCACAGCAAATAAAATGGCCGGCAGAACGCACAGCTCCTTCCCGGGATCCAATGAACAGGACCCAACTTCCCCATCTAAGACCATAGGCCTGTGTCTTAGTGAAAATTCGTGATCGTCATTCGTTTTATTTTTCCATAAGGGAAAGTGAACCCTGCATTGCCCCTTCATTGGAGGGAAATTGTAGCTATGGAATATAAAGTTCCCACGAGATGCTTTCTGTCTATAAATAACATCATATCAGTCCCTACACGTCCCCATCGTGGGGCTCAATCCTCTACTTATTTTAGAAGTTGAAAATAGACTATTCAGAAATTACCAAAATGCGAGTTACCTTTATCTTCTGTTCTAGTTCTAAATAAAGGAAATTCGTAGACTCACCGTAAATCTCAAGGTTGTAAGCGAAGGTAAAAGGAAAGAATAAAATAAAATATCCTGGTTGAGTCTTAATGGAAATTGAAAGTTTATTTGACTCAAATTGTGGAGAAACCTTACTTTTTGTAGGCGTAAAACTCCACGTTACATTATATAGTTAGTATTAAAAGTACGGCCATACATTAATTTTATCTCTATATGTTAATTATTGGCCCAAGAAGAATTTGCATTTATTCTAGTATTTAACGGTACAAATTTGATATTATATTGAATTATGCAGCTCGCCCTGTACAATGTCACGTACTAAACTTACGGGCGTATATGAAATAGCATTTAACTTATATACTTAAAATAAAGTTAAAAATTAGACAGAATTAAGTAGACTAATGACAGTAATGAAAAGATAATTTAGATATTTTAGACTATACATTTACGTCAAGCAACCAAACTACAACCACTGTACATTTCTGTAACTCACAGAGAACCCTAAATTTTAAAGAACCTTTCGAGTGCTTCCCTATTTGGGTTTAATAAAACTTTGGACATTTAAAAGGTGATTCACGTTAGATCTTAAGACCTAAAGTAATACGTACCCAGACACACGTCGCACCTCACAAAACTATTACTTTTCACACCAAAATTTGCACAGGAAAACAAACAGTATTTCAGCCTCGAGACACGACCCAACTCATCTCGCCATTCCATCTCCTCTCCCGCTGCTCACGCGCATTTTCAAGAAACAGCCTTGGCTTTCTATCTCCTTCACACAACGACACAAATCCAATTCTTTTACTCACTCGCTCTTTCCTACCCTATCTTGCGAACATTAAATCGTATTTCATTGGTCCCAAGTGCTAACATTTTACATACTTGAGTTAAGGAATTCGGCGTCAGACCGAACCTTCAAAAAAAATAGTTCAGCAACTCAATATTATTATTAGGATTCCATGTGGTGTTACGCAGTAGTTCTATTTCAAAAGTTATTATTATTAGGGTTCCGTATGGTGTCACGCAGGAACCATCACACCAACCACTCTTCAAGCGAGTACTGCACCATGCGGCGCAGCAAAAAAGGAGAGTATACTGTATCTTGCGCTGGTATTGTATTACGTCTCAGGTTCTTCCGAAGCGGAATATCTTCGGGATTCCAAAAAATGCGACAGGAGTGTAAAGGCCCTCAGAAAAACTCAAAATAACTATAAATAATAATATATCCGATAGCTAAAAATTTTAATATTCACAACCCAAAATTCAAACAAAAAATACGACCGTCATCCTTTTTTTTCTCCAACTTGTCAATTCCATCCTCCGTTAATCAAAAAAAAGACGTGTGGCACTCGGGGACTGCCGCGGTAAAGCTATTGCATAGCATTTTGTATCAACTTATGCAATTATAATTATTTATTTATTTTATTCATGCAGTATTTCTTTTTCTTTGATATTAATTCAAGTTACACTTTTTGAGCGTGGTGACCGATAAGAAAACAATTTTTTCTTTTATTAAATAAATAACAATATTTAGAAGTGATTATCGAATTTCGCGCGATGTACATTTATATAGATATAATATCATATATACTTTCTCTGCGCGGCATTCATGTGCATTATCTATACACCAAAAACAAAATAGTAGTGAATAGTACACGTGCTTGGTTTGATGGATTCTGTTATATACATAATGATATTGAGAATCTAAATTGAGAATTTAAACTATACGCGTGTGTGTGTTTGTGTGTATAAAAGAGGGCTACTTTTAATATCGCTCATTTTAATATCAAAAATTTAGGTCACCTTTATAGCAGTATTATATTTTCAATTCAAAATTAATACTGCATTTGTGATAATAATAAAATGTATGTATATAGAGTACTCACTCATTTTCTTTCACTATTTTTTCGTGACTTTCTTCATTAATAATAAATGCACTTTGTTCATTCATATTTATTATTTATTTTCGCTTAACCGCGCTTTTATTACTTTCTTCATTAATAATAAATGCAGTTTGTTCATTCATATTTATTATTTATTTTCGCTTAACCGCGCTTTTTTACATCTTTGTTTTTTTTAAGCAATGGTAGTTGGAACTATACAGCCAAATATGGAATAAAATCTTTTTGTACTTTTTTTAAGCAATGGTAGTTGGAACTATACAGCCAAATATGGAATAAAATCTTTTTGTACCTATCTCTATAAATACAAACAGCTGTGTCTTAAATAAAATCTTTTTGCATTTGATAAATAAAAAATAATCAAATCTTTTTTGTCATATGGAGGTATATACAGTTTATGAAAAGAGTTTTATTATTCTCCGAAAATGATCAAATCTTCTTATATGTTTGTTTTGACAACCGATATTGTTGCCATGGCAACCGAGCGTCAGGTTTTTCTTCGTTACGGAATTTCTGGATTCGGTCCCCGCGCTCAAAGCCTGCGATAAAATCTATGCAATAGCTTAAAAATCAATACCTCGACCAACAGCGGAAACCAAAAAGAATTTAATACGAAACAGCAAGAAAGAAGATCGATCGGCTTTGAAGCGATACTTTGCGCTTCAGTTAGTACTAATATATATACGTATATATTATACATTGTGAATATGCGTATATTTTTTGTGAGTGTCTGAAAATGATTGAGGAAATTTTCTGCGTTTTTGAAGGTCCTTTTTCTCTATTATAATTAAAATATGGAAAATAACAAAAAATAGGAGCATGGCCATGGTAGATATAGGTTTTGTGGAAATATCACTATCATATCAGCTCATTACGTCCCCACCGAGGGGCTCGAGCCTACTTTGAATTAGGGCGATCGGGCCTTAGTCGACCACGCGGGCCTAGTGCGGGTTGGTCGACTTTACAAACCAACTGCGAGTTTCTGCGCAGGCGTGTGCAAGTTTCCTCACAATGATTTCCTTCATCTAAATTCGAAATCACATTGGTAAGTGGCAGGATTCGAACCATGACCTCCCGGACAGGAGGTTGCGGCCCTAGCCGTTACGCCACCGACGCTCGACTGAAATGTCACATACAGGGAGGAAATAGGGGACTACGTTTGTATGTATAAATGGCGCCCGCGTTTCCTCTTAACGAGACATTATTACTCAGGTAACCAATTTACTTTCCAGAGAATTAGTCTGTATGGGACATACATTTGTTTTCCTAGTTAAAGTCATAGTATGTAACACTGAGCGTTGGTGGCATAACGGCTAGGGCTGCCGCCTCCTGTCCGAGAGGTCGTGGTTCGAATCCTGCCACGTACCAATGTGATTTCGAATTAAGATTTCATATGTATTCAAGCAAATAAATATTATTCATTTCATTTTTCATTTTTTATGTACGTTTATCCGATGTTCTTACGGTGAAGGAAAAACATCGTGAGGAAACCTGCATACGCCTGCGAAGAAACTCGCAGTTGGTGTGTAAAGTCGACCAACCCGCACTAGGCCCGCGTGGTCGACTAAGGCCCGATCGCCCTAATTCATGGTAGGCTCGAGCCCCTCGGTGGGGACGTAATGAGCAGACATGATAGGGATATTTCCACAAAACCTATATCTACCACGGCCATGCTCCTATTTTTTGTTATTTTCCATATTTTAATTATAATAGAGGTCGACTTCACACGCAGGTTGTGTGTGAAGTCGACCTACCCGCACTGGGCCCGCGTGGTCGACTAAGGCCCGATCGCCTTAATTCAGGGTAGGCTCGAGCCCCTCGTTTGGGACGTATATGAGCTAATATGAATGTAACACTCACTTCTGAAAGGATCGATACGATTCCGTTTTCTATGTTGGATTGCGTCATTAATATCACATTTCTTGAGGCACAGGATGCCGATGTTTTTGAGGGTCACCAAGTTGACGCCATTGCGAAGGTACACTTTCTTAAGGTAAACACCTCCTCTGGTTACGTGTTCTGCGGAGTTCAACGATTGTACGTGGTCGACCACTTTATGGGGGTGTTGTCTGTGGGAGAAAACCAGTTTTACGACACATCCCTCAGGTTTCTATTTCGCCGGAATCTCCAAAAGGTTTGCGGTACTAATACACGTAAAAAGTCAAATACAACTACTTTATGTTTAATTAAAGAATCCAAATTCCCATCAAAGGTACTGATTGCACAGCAAAATACATCAAAGTAAAATAAATTGAGGGTCCTGAGGAGGCTTGAGTTTCCATACAAACGTAGTTCCGCTTTAATACAAAAATGACATGCCGGATTGAATCTAAACTTTGCAAATATATTAAGTAGACACATATCGATGTTTGTAATTAGTTTTCGATGTACTAATATAAAACGGAAAAAAATAAGAGCATCAGTTTTAAACGTTCAGTTTAAAACTAACTCAAGCCTTCGTTTAGTTATTTTTCAATTTACTACATTGAAAACTAATTACAAACATCGATATATGTCTACTCAATTCATTTACAAAGTTTGGACTCAATCCGGCATGTAGTTTTTGTATTAAAGCGGAACTACGTTTATATGGAAACTCAAGCCTCCTGCAATCTGTAGGAATGATTGGAAGAGGGATGGAAGTGGGTGACAGGAAACAGTTTTTTTTTCTCAGTCACGACGGCTAAGGTAACATGGCCATGCTGCTTTACGTTTTTTTGTCACAAAGGCTAAGAAAACATGGCCATGCCGCCTTATATTTTTTTTCAGTTACGAAGGCTAAGAAAACATGGCCATGCCGCCTTATGCGAGGCCGTAGGCCGGAAGGCCGGTAGGTTATATACTTACGTCAGATGTTACACAACATATGCGACTACCGTAAGGTTCCCTCGGTTTTTTTTAAAAAAAACATGCGCTAACCTGAGGTCATCATCAGCCACGCATGAGATCATGACTATCCCCTTGGCGCGATGCCTTTCGATGCATATCTCAATGGTGGGAGAAGTCGGATTTTCGGCGGTAGAGTTGACACCCTGAAGCAAACACGACCGATTCTCGGACTCGTATCTGAACCTGGTGACAATACGGGGAAAATAATTAAAAAAGAAAAAAAAAGTGGCTAAGTGCGTGTCGGACCACTTCCTAGTCTTTAAAAGTAGGACTAGCGCAGAGTTCCGCAGCCTTTCAAAAAATTAATGTATATCATCATTTCAGCTTATATACGTCCCCACCGAGGGGCTCGAGCCTACCCTGAATTAGGGCGATCGGGCCTAAATGTATATATTTTTTAAGAAACAAAATTATTTTTGCAGTAGTAAAAGAACATTTATATGAAAAACCTTCGAACATTTTACAAATCCAGCTGCATATCTTAAGTTGGTCGACTAATAAGTACTCGTTAACTAAGAAAGCCTACTCAGTCATGTTAAATTTTCTTTTAAATACATTATATTATATCCTACTGTTTAAAAAAATGTAAACAGATTAGGATATATATTTTTATATACACGGTATGACAAAGTTGATTTACGTCCCGTTAACTAGGGCTTCTACTCAGCATACTAAACAACTTTGGTTCTATGACATTGCTAAAATCACAAAAAAAAACTATTCATACAAATCGATCAGCTGATCGACCAATTTTGTAAAAAAAAAATTCAGATTTGATTATAGGTTCCTTTGGGAAAGTTGTTTAGTATAATGAGTAGAACCCCCAGTTAACGGGTCCTATACCAATAATGTTGATGATGTCCCTAAAAGTCTAAAGCTAAAAAATCACAAATATACAATAGGTCTACACCATTACTTTCAACTCTAGTTATGACTAATATTTTGAAGGATATATTTTTAAAAATTTACAACAATATTTGTTAAGATAATAGAAAGTGAGTATTTGTTTTTTACCCGACTGCGCCAGAAGGAGGGTTATGTTTTTCGAGGGTATGTATGTATGTATGTATGTATGTTTGTATGTATAATTGTTTGGCACGCTCTGCAGCCTGAACGGCTGGATGGATTTTAGCCTGAGACGTGTCGTTAGATTCGTATTTACTGTGAGAGTGACACTGGGTATATCAAAATAAAAAAACAAAATGGCGGATTTTTGGCGCCAAATTCCAATGTTAGGCACGCACTGCAGCCTGAACGGCTCGATAGATTTTAGTTTGAGGGGTGTCGTTAGATACATATTTACTGTGTGAGTGACACTGGGTATAACAAAATAAAAAAAAAAAAAATTGGCGGATTTTTGGCGCCAAATTCAAATTAACTCATTCAATAATAAAACTAAAAAAATTAATAAAATAAAAAACGGTAATTTAAAATAAAAAAACTAAAAAACCCGCCTGCGTTTCTGTGTAATTTGGAAATGAAAAACCCTAAAACAAGAAAGTCGTCATACCCGATTGCACTTAACTTAAGAAAAATTGTAGCAGTCGGGACCCATTCTAGAAATACCTATATTACATTGCAGATTACTCCAATATACTGACTAGACGGCTGACTTTCTAGTCCCGTTTTTTATTTTATACTTCCATTGTAGGTTTTCAAAGGAAAAACCACTGAAAAAGTGAAAAAGTGTGGTTATTTTCTTTACTCTTTACACGTAAAGAAAAAGAAAGAGACAACTGTTCCAATCAATCTCCGCCTTAAACTAGGTTAATACTTGGCAACTAACATAATATCCTTATAATGCTACACAATGATTTTTTAGTTCTAAAATACCAGTACCTTACAATTATTCTTTTTAACTCATCTTTGTTACAGTCTATTGCTATTTTAGATCGGTAAGATTGAACAAAAATCCATCTATTTCCTTAAAGCTTCTGCCAAATATCAATTTTACCATACTAAAATTTAGTATTACATAACTTGGGTAATAAGGTGACGACCTTGGCATTGATATTGGTCTCACAGCTAGAGTTATTTGCAGTAGAGTAGGTACATATTCTGATTATTACATATCAAAAACTTCAAAACAATTTATTTCAAATAGGTGTTTACACACACTTTTAAATAGTCAAAACAAAAAAAAAACGACGGGTTGCACTCCGGGAGTGCCGGCAGAAGTGAAAACTTGAATATTAACGTTGTGCATTTATATTACATTAAAAAGTTTATATCTCAGAAAAATCAACAAAAAATCAACTCCATTCGTCTTACGAATTTTCGATCAGGTCACGTGTCCTGACGCGAGTTTAACATTTTTTACCCATTACAAAACAAGTGCACAACTCCGCTAAAGAAGTTTTCACTACTCCATCCGTCTTACGAATTTTCGATCAGGTCACGTGTCCTGACGCGAGTCTAACATTTTTTACCCATTACAAAAAAAGTGCACAACGCCGCTAAAGACGTTTTCACTTCAAAAATTGTATATAACAATAATGTCATGATTCAGATTACAGTCTCAGGTAATGGTATTTGTTATAGAACCAACATATATATCTTTGTCATTTACATAATCTATTATTTTATAATATCCTCTAGAGCACAAAACTTTTTTGACATGAGTCTTGAATTTATTCTCCGACAAAGTAGTTATATTTTCTGGGATTTTATTGTAGAATCTTATACACTGCCCCACAAATGACTTTTTAACCTTACTCAGTGTTTACTCACGTAAGGAAGGATCACTATAGAAACGCACACAATACCACAGATTACTAATTAGTTACAACGTAACAGATACTTCACTCAGTAGTAAATTTCCAATACCTACTGCTATAATAGCCTACTCCATCGCGTCAGCTTGCTTCACACCACGCGATCCCACAGCAATCGCAGGGCTGCCTCTTCGATAAAATTAAATTAACATAACTTTTTGTGTCTATGTTATTGAGAACTGTGAATATGTTTTGACTTATAGGTGGTAGTTTAAAATTGTATCATTTATCTATCTTTATATCTAATATATAAAAATTAATCGCAAAATGTGTTGGTAAGCGCATAACTCGAGAACGGCTGGACCGATTTGGCTAATTCTTTTTTTGTCGAGTTCGTTATTGTCAGGAGAAGGTTCTTATGTAGGGTAGGGTAGGGTAGTGTAGTGTAGTGTAGGGTAGGGTAGGGTAGTGTAGGGTAGGGTAGGGTAGGGTAGTGTAGTGTAGTGTAGGGTAAGGTAGGGTAGGGTAGTGTAATGTAATGTAAGGCGGTACGTAGTTCGCCGGGACAGCTAGTATTATTATATATAATTCTCGTGTCACAGTGTTAGTAACCATACTTCTCGGAAACGGCTCGACCGATTTTTATGAAATTTTGTGTGCATATCGGGTAGGTCTGTGAATAGGTTTTTATCTATTTTTCATACCCCTACGTGGGCGAAGCCGCGGGCAACAGCTAGTAAAATATATATTTATTTTAAAAAGGTGCTGATAGTGCAATACATCTAGATAACACATAATTTTAGAGGTCAGTGTGTAAGTAAAATGAAAAAATCTTTAAGAGTTACATGTGTTTTATTTTGATATAATTTTTTATTAATTTCTTACCCTTTCTAAATTCTCGGTGATAAATCGCATAAAACCGAATCACAAGCACAGATTACTAAATAGTTATGTCACAAGTGTTTGTGTGCGCTAACAGCACGACAAGTTGAGACAGGTCGCCGCGCCTGCGACTCACATATTATTATCACAATTTTATTTTAATAAAAATAGCTTTTTAAACGTTGTTAAAATAGTGTTTAAGATAAGTATGACGTTTCTATGTAACAAAAAAATGTAAATCTGTGTTTGAAAGACAAGCTAATGCCACAGTGTAATAAAGAGTACTAGCTAATGCTTAGTATACCTAGTATTAAAAATAATTTTAAAACGACAAAAAATAGTAATAGTTTATCACTTAACTTTCTTCATTGACAGGTAAATGGAAAAATGTTAGGTGTTTATCTCTTCTTTTGCTTGATTTGCACCCATCTACAGCACATAAGGCACCAGACGGCATCGTAGGTACGCGTACGAACGAACGAAACGATTTAAATTGAACTACGTGCATGCGCTTCGTTTGTGAAAACCGCACTGAATTGGGTCCGCAAACGGCCCGAGAACGCTCGGCCGGGCGGTAGGTAATTATAGCGCGCAAGTACATGGAGTGACGGAGGCCTGACAATACACTGTTATATTTGTTTAACTCACACATGTAAACAGTACTGATGTTTACTAACTGTACTGAACTCAAAGAAGTATCGAATTCCTCTAGGACAAGCCGGTCGGCCGAAACAAATCTATAGCGCGTTTTATTATTCTACTAGTTACATCTATTGGTGATTTACACATTCCGCCCACCAAGGACTTGTTCTTTAAATAACACTTAATTACACAACAACACTTTAAGAAACACAAAGTTGAATATAAAGTTGAACAAAAATGAAATGCATCCGCCTACCGTGACAAAAAGAAAATACACGTAAAAAGATAACCTGGTACAAATAAAAAATTTAATTACTTAGTTAAGACACATACTTTACTAATAGCCCGTTTGAAACAACCAGTTTTACATTTAATAGTAACAACTCTCGTTATATTATCAGGGCCTACATGTTTATCTACAACTTTACCCAAAATCCACTTGGCTGGCGGTACAATATCATCTCTAACAACAACCACATCTCCAATGTCCGGTTCACACTTTTTAGTGCTCCATTTATATCTTTGATTTAAATTTACTAAATATTCTTTTGACCAACGTTTCCAAAAGTCACTAACCATTCTTTGAACTAACTTCCATCTGTCTAACCCAATTACATTCTTAGTACTATAATCCTGTTCAACTACGTTTATCAACGGTTCACCAACTAGAAAATGGCCTGGCGTCAATGGGAGCGGGTCATCAGGATCATCACTTAATACTGTCAAAGGACGAGAATTAAGGCACGCTTCCACCTGAGTCAGCGCGGTTGATAATTCCTCATACGTGAGAGTGCTGTTGCCAATAACCTTCCGCAAATGATTTTTAGTACATCGAATACCTGCTTCCCACAGGCCACCGAAGTTTGGAGCCTGAGAAGGTATAAAGTGCCATGTAGTTTTCTCCAGTGTTAGCATTTCGGCAATTTCATTGGGCAGTTCTGATTTAGCACTATCAAACATCTTTCGTAACTGTCTATCTGCCCCAACGAAATTAGTGCCATTGTCACTGAACAAATCTTTGCAGTGTCCTCTTCTTGATGTGAATCGACGAAAAGCAGCAATAAAGCCTTTAGATGTTAAATCGGTTACTGCTTCTAAATGTATTGCGCGGGTAACCATACAGATAAATAATCATATATACCCTTTGTATGATTTTGCACCTCTACCGGGCGAAAATTTGATATTTATGGGACCCGCATAATCAACACCCGTTGATTTGAATGGCTTACTTGGTTTGAGTCTCACCTCAGGGATTTGGCCCATAAGAGGTCGCGGGTACGATTCCCGGCGGGGTCTAACTTTGTTGGTAAGTGGTAGGGCATTTTCTAATTTAATTCGTATTTTTATACATTAACTACATCCAGTAATCCGTTCGGATATACTGGCACTATCTGAGTGAATGGACTATACCTGACTACTTTATGATTACATACTCGTAGTACCTACCCTCTACTAGCTAAAACCACTATTTCAGGAAATATGAAAAATAATGAAAATATGTAGGTATAAAAGTTTTGAAGAAAAATTATAATCGCCAAAATTTTTAGTTTACGACTAATATCTCATCTGTGGTTTAGGAGCAAAAGTCGACCATCTTAGAGTGTGCATTTGGATTTGTAAAAAGTTCATAGATTCTTTCATACCTATACAAACTGCAAAAATTACTTAGTTTTTTTTTATATTTTTTTAAAGACTACAGAACCCTAAATTGCGCGTGGTCCGACACGAACTTGGCCTGTTTTGTTCAGATCACTTATCTAGTTCTTCGATATTGTCAATATCGATATCCATCGCCGAGCATCGACACGACGTCCTTCCCTAGCAAGTGCTCTCGACCGATTGTCGGTGAGTCGTGTGCGTTAGCGCATACCTACAATTCCATACGTTCCATTTTTTCGCTGATAATCGGATCGGCCGAAACCCACCAACTTTTTGCATTGCCTACTTTTTGTAGGACGTGTGCGTTTCAACATTGCAATCCATATGTTCCATTTTCCTCCCACAAAAAGTCGGTCACCGATTGTAGGACGTGTGCGGAGAGCCGTAAGGCGACTAATGCTCCCACTAATTGGTGCGAAAATAGAAAGTTTCGCACACTTGCGACTCAGTTGTCTGCGGGAAATTATACAGTGCGGTGGAAAGATAGTTACTCCATATAAAAATGCTGTCTTGTGTTATTAGAGGCTGTGAAAATCATGAAAGAAAGGCTAAAAAGGAACATGGGATGTCGTTTTATCGGCAAGTAACCTTCCATTGTATTTTTTCTTGTAAAAAAATTAAGTAAACGCATTTTTAAACCGACAATTCTACCAAGGTCCTTGTAGCGCGGCACTGATGTCAACTCTCGCTAGTTCGTACCAGTAGTCAGATGGCGCTACTTTTTGCTTGTATGAAGATTTGAATGAATTATTATATTTAGACAGCCGACATAAGAGACTTTCCTATTGGGACTTTACCGGCGGCGAATTACTTATGACACACAATTTTGATTTAATAATAACATGTATTGTTTATGGAACATGGAATAGTACGAGATACCGGGCTCTGAACTTGGAAATAGATCAAATTTTAATTGACCTTAAGTCACACCCTGGACACTTCATACAACGGGCCAGAAATGACATTTCAAAAAAGGAATGACGAAACAAACATAATGACGGTGAAATCCTATACGTTCGATAACCAAACTGTAACCAATCTGTATCAATCTGGGTGACGAGGGGGTGAGGTGGCAATCTATAGAGCGGCAGGGAGTGTTCATACTGTATGTTAGTACTAATATATATACTTTGCTTAAGTGGAGACAGTACTACCATCTGTACTAATGCCCTACTAGTTAAACTTTTTCCTTTCCTAGTTTAGTCATATGTTTAATTAATTCTTTTTTCAGAACACTCACGCATAACCCAGTGTCAACTAATAGATTCAGAGGTCCGTTAGAGACGTTGGTTTTCAACTGCACGTGTGGTAAGTATATATATATATATATATATATATATATATATATATTCTATCTAAAACTATTCAGACTATTCTAATGAGCCCAAACACGATGCCTCTGCTGTAAGTTGGTGAGACGATGGGTATCCTGTAGATTCCAGGAGATGCTGCAGCACCAGGTTTTCATTATCATGTTTTATCTAACAACTATTCATTGAGACTATTCCAATCAGCCCAAATGCGATACCTCTGCTGTAAGATAATGAGGAGTTGAGTATCCTGCAGATTATAGGACATGCTGCAGCATCAGGTCAAGGTCACTATGTTCCATCTAACACCTTTTCATTGAGACTTTTCCTATGAGCCCAAACACGGTGCGTCTACTGTAAGTTGGTGAGTAGTTGGGTATCCTGCATATTCCAGGAGATGCTGCAGCATCAGGTCAAGGTTTTTTTTTTTTTATTTGAGTGCGTGACTGCGTTTGTTTACCATGGTTTTGCAATAATAATATAATAACAGGAAATCAAATATAGAATTGATCAGACCGGTAGAAGTTGCCGACATCTCTTCATCACCTAGAAAATATCTGATGATCTTCAAACGGCTGAACAGATCTTCATTAATTATATCTAAAAATCACCTAGTTCACGAAAGCTATCAAACAAAAAAACCGCATCAAAATCGGTCCATTCGTTGAGGATCTACGATGCCACAGACAGACACACAGATACACACGTCAAACTTATAACACCCCTCTAGGTGGTGCCGGATGTCAGTGTACTCCATCCGCTCCCTTTCTCGTATAGACGGTAGAAAGAGATGAAGCATAGTTCTTTAAATGTTATAGGTACATATAGATCGCTAAACTTAAATGGTAGTGGGCAGAGCACTTGTAGAACAGATGACTGTTGGGGTAACAAAGTTCTCGAGTAGCGACCGCGCACCGGAAGACGTAGCGTAGGAAGGCTTTCCATACGGTGAACCGACTATATGGTGTAGGTCGCGGGAAGCCGCTGGACTAGGTTGAGTGCCTTCCGCCTAGGTTGAGTGCCTTCCGCACTCGGTTGAGTGCCTTACGCACTCGCCTCCCCTGCCTGGTGAAGTTGTAAAGGCCCCCACGGCCAACAACAAGCTTGTCGTTAGAAATATTAAAAAAAACCGCTGGATGCGGGCAGCACAGAACTTTTGGGGGAGGCCTTTGTCCAGCAGCGGACGTCTTTCGGCTGAAAAGAATAACGTCGTCACAGTAGGTAACCCTTCTGTGTTGAATTTATAATACTGTTACTACTGAAAACTCTTTCGCTCTGAACTAAGACTTTCTTACCTGTATTGGTCCTTTGGCTCCTCGAGAATACGCACAGGTCGTCGTAGAAATCCTTGGCGGTCCAGCGGTGGACGTATTTCAACAGCCGGAGACGGCGGTGCTATATCCGCCGCCGCCGCTATCGCATGCGCAGACGCCGCTCTTGATATAACCTCTACTGTAAACAAATTAATAAACTTTATTAGTCTCAGTTATTATAACGAGTTCAAGACACATCGAGACACAATCTTCGAAAAAACTTAATAACTTCTAAGTACACGTACAAGCTTTTATTTGAAAAGGGTTTTTAAGGCGCTAAGATCACTCAATCCGAGCAGGTTGATACGTGTTTCAATAATATCGAACATAAGTCTATTCATTTTAAGTTCAATTCAATGCGGGCTTCAACGCGGCTGTTACGTTGAAACCGAACGCCCAATTCTCGATTGTTACATGTTTTTATCACTTTACATCACTTTCAAAAAAGTTTAAAAAAAAAATTCAATTAAAGTGAAAGGTCTTAAAGTCACCGATTTTTGTGTATTGGTTTCATTCAATATTATTTTTTATTTTTAAGCTATTGCATAGCTTTTATCGCGGGCTTTGAGCGCAGCGACCGAATAAAGAAATTCCGTAACGAAAAAACCTAACACTAGCGCGTTCTTAAAAAAAACTTACAGTGCCATCTATTAGCGATTTGCGGTACTAAAAGGACAGTCAATTTTACTGGTGTTACTTTCTTATTGTTAAAAGTTGATGAAAAATGCTATGCAATAGCTTTACAGCGGCAGTCCCCAAGTGCCACAGGTCTTTTTTTTTATTCACAATTGGTAAACCCTTGACAACATCTCACCTGGTGGTAAGTGACGATGTTGCCGAAGATGAAAGCGGGCTTACCAAGATTCCCCAACGAAATGGGGAACTGTCTATCTTATCTTCATGCTGGAACACACCAATGATATCAACATTGATATTTGGCGGCAAGACTTGGATAAGATGGTGGTAGCCAGGTGGGCTTAAAAAATGCCCTACCACCAACCAAACCGAGTTTTACAATTGACCCCGCCGGGAATCGAACCCGCGACCTCCTTTGTAAGGCCAGTGAACTTTTGCCTGTGAGCTACGGATGCGCTTAGGTTAGGTAACTATTTGTTGTCGAGAAAACAGGGTCTTAAGTATATTTTTTTTAAATCAAGAGTGGTAATATTTTTAAAATTGTGTTCAATTAAATCGATTTTTAAGCTATTGCATAGCTTTTCTCGCGGGATTTGAGCGCGGTGACCGAATCAAGAAATTCCGTAACGAAAAAACCTAACATCACCCCGTTCTAAAAAACTTACAATGCCATCTATTAGCGATTTGCGGGACTAAAAGGACATTCAATTTTACTGGCTCGGCCGAGCGTGACGTAAAGTTACCGCGTTCTAAAAAAACTTACAGTGCCATCTATTAGCGATTTGCGGTACTAAAAGGACTTAGTCAATTTTACTGGTATATCTTATCTTATCTTTGTAAGTGGGGGCTGCAGTTGCAGCGACACTTCAACCCAATGGGATCTTTTGTGTCTACCCCTATAACCTTTGCACCCCAACCTACTCGAAGATGTTCTGCATTAATGCAGCAATTCCGCTGATTGGAAGGTGCTTGTAGTCCTCCGGTGTTGGGTAGCCATCACCTAGGAGGTACATACGCTTACTAGCCAGGACATCGCAGTGACACAGTAAGTGTTCCATTGATTCTATATCTTCACCACAGGCCCTGCAGGTCGGGTCGTGCGTCAGGCCGATTTTTTGCAGGTGTGCATTTGTGGCAAAGTGGCCCGTCAACGCTCCTGTTATCGCCCTGACTCGCGTCCTGCTGTTATTCCAAATGTACTTGGTTGCCCCTGTGGTGACCTCACCGATGAAGAGCTTAGAGTGTTTATGTCCATCTCTGGATAGCCATGTCAATCTGTGTCTTCCCTCGGCCTGTTCCTTTAATGTCCTTATAATAGTGCTCCTTGGTAGCCCTATCCTCGGTTCTGGACCACACATTGTTGTTTGTGATCCCATTCTAGCCAGTTTGTCTGCTTCTTCATTGCCTTCCACTCCTACGTGTCCAGGGACCCAGACCAGTTGCAGTTTGTTGTGTCGGCCCACCTTATTGAGGACCTTTACACAATTAAGCACTAGCCCGGAGTCAACCTTGATGGAATCAAGAGCTTTAAGAACAGCTTGGCTATCGCTGAGAATATAGATGGTTTTGTCTTTGACTTCCTTGTCTATAATCTCATGTGCGCATGCAATGATAGCATAAGTCTCCGCCTGGAAGACTGTTGCATATTGCCCTAGACTAATACTCGCTGAGTAATCCTTAGCATAAACGCCTGCACCAGCACCAGACTCCATTTTCGATCCGTCTGTATACCATGTAAGAGTGTTTGGTCCTTGTTGTTTAAGTCCTTTACTCCATTCTTCCCTCGTAGGAACATAGATTTTATATTCTTTTTTGAATATGTGCACAGTCTGTATTTTGTCACATCCCATGCGCATAAGCCTTTCCATACCTGTGTCTAGTTGTAGATTGGTATGTCTGGTTTTGGGCATGTCAAAATTCCACATGCCATATTTAACGATAACCTGTGTAGGGCCTTGGCCGCTTCTGTTTGAATGTGTATTTGAAGCGGCTTTAGATTTAGCAGCATTTCCATAGATGCAGTAGGTGTTGTACGAAATGCTCCGGTAATTATTTTGACTGACTCGGTGGCTCAGTGGTTAGTGCTCTTGACTACTGATCCGAGAGTTGTGGGTTCGATCCCCACCCAGGGCAAACATTTGTGTGATGAGCAGATTTGTTTGCTCTGTGTCTGGGTGTTAAATATCTATATATGCATGTATTTAAACGTATAACTATAAGTATGTAAATCAGTCTCTGGTTCCCATAACACAGGGAATCCTACTTTGGGGCCAGATGACCATGTGTGATTTGTCCCAGAATATATTTATATTTATATTTAATTGCCAGGCAGGCCAACCGCTGAAGTTTTGTCAGTGTTTGCCTGCACGTGCCTAACTCCATTCTAGGCCACCACACAATGCTGCCATAAGTAATAATGAGGCTTACTAACATTGTGTATAGCCAATAAATGACTCTGGGTTTCAGCCCCAGGTCTTTCCGTACGCAGATCTTAGCATACCAAAGATTTTTGTGGCCTTGACCATGATCCTTTCTGTGTGCAGACTTAGTTCTTTATCCAAGGTCATGCCTAGATATTTGACGCTCGTGGACCAGTTTAGTTCTGTACCATACAGTTTGAGAGTTTGTAAACCTTGTAGGTTTCTTTTCCTTGTGAATGGTACAACCGTTGTCTTGCTAGGGTTAATCGACAGGTGGTTTTCACCACACCGCCTTTCAACTTTTCGCAAGGCCTTTTGCATTATTTCCGATACTATGTTCGGAAATTTGCCGCTGATTAGTATAGCTAGATCGTCAGCATAACCAATCGTGTAAA
This sequence comes from Coleophora flavipennella, assembly GCA_947284805.1. Lineage (NCBI taxonomy): Eukaryota > Metazoa > Arthropoda > Insecta > Lepidoptera > Coleophoridae > Coleophora > Coleophora flavipennella. Next base: position 7,945,683 of record OX369253.1, read on the forward strand.
GAGGTCCGGTGTTCAGCTCCTGTAGGAGCGAGTTGACCACTAGGCTGCAAAGTGTTGGTGACAGAACGCCACCTTGTGGGCATCCTTTTGTAGTGGTGGCAGTAACCTCGTCCCCCATTAGTGAAGATGTTATAATTCTCTTCCTAAGCATGATATCTATTCATTTGCATAACGTTTGGTCTATGCCATGGGAGATAGCTGCATTCTTGATTGCCTCGAAAGTAGTGCGATCAAAGGCTCCTTCTATGTCAAGGAAGGCAGCAGCACATACTTCCTGGTTCTCCAACGCTCTTTCAGCACGTGATACTACAAGGTGAAGTGCTGTTTCAGTCGACTTGCCAGACTGATATGCACATTGTAGTCCATGAAGTGGTTTTTCCGCAAGGGACCCTCCTTAATTTTTTTGTCGACCAGCTTTTCCAAAGCCTTTAGCAGGAATGAAGAAAGGCTTATGGGTCTATTAAACCTCGGTTCATCATATCTGGCTCTTCCTGGCTTTAGCAAGTAGACAACCTTCACACGTCTCCAGATTTTAGGATTATATCCGAAGGCGATACACGCTTTGTATAGCCTGTATAATGGCTTAAGTAGCGCCTTTGATCCTTTTTGTAGTAGGATGGGGTAGATCCCATCTAGTCCTGGCGATTTCAATGGTTGAAAGCTACCTAAAGACCATAGAAGCTTTTGCTCATTTACTACCTTCTTAGCTACGTCCCAGTCTTTTTTCCTCGTTTGAGTATTCAGCTCATTCCGAGTTACTGGGTCATCCTTTTCGCTATCTGTTATTTCACAGCCCGGGAAGTGGGTTTTAAACATCACTTCCAATGTTTCCTTCCCAGATTCAGTCAGGTTTCCCTCTTCGGTTCTAATAGATTTTAGCTGATCTGATTTTGTAACAGAGAGCGCCTTTGAGAGTCTCATTCCTTCAGGAATATTGTCAATACTTTGACAGTGTTCTCTCCACACACCTCTTTTTATTGATTACTTTAAGTAATATATTTTTTCCATGGTGATAGCTTTACACAGTCTTTCAATAATGTGAATTGAATATTGTCATTTGACCTATCTTAAGGCCTTAAGCTCAAAAAGCCGAATGCTCTGTGTGCAAAATATATACACATTTCCAAATAAAAAAAGGCAAGCACGTTTTATTTTCTACGATTCTAATGAAAATATAAGACGATCCTGGGACCTTGATTCTACCTCCTGCAAACTTCTAAGATTCCAAAGTTCATCATCAGATTAACTTTACTTCAAAGTCACCGGGAATACGGCTTCATACCAAATTTCAGCGGATTTCTGGAAGTCGCTCTAAAATCGTTAAAAAAACATATGTTATATATAATATTATAAATGTGTAAATGTTTGTTTGTTTGTTACCTTTCACGCTTCAACACCTAGACCAATCTTGATGAAATTTGGCTTGCAGGTAGCCTGTGTCACTGGGAAAGACATAGGCTACTTTTTATCCCGTGAAAATAGCAAAGTCCGATGCAGTTCCTGGGGTACTGAAAAAATCTTTTTTTCTTTGGTTAATTTCTTTAACATCACAACGGAACAATGGATTGTTGTGATTTTTTGCACAGAGATGATTGAGGGGGTGGTAAATGACATAATTTACTAATTAGCGTCGGTGGCTCAACCGGTAACGACTCGGTCCTACTAACCAGAGGTACCGGGTTCAAATCCGGACGGCCAATGTACCAATGAGTTTTTCGAAACTTACGTACATATACTCACCGATTGCTTTAACGATGAAGGAAAACATCGTGAGGAAACCTGCACACACCTGCGAAGACACTCGAAGGTTGTGTGTATATTCGACCGACCCGCACTGGGCCCGCGTGGTCCACTAAGGCCCGATCGCCCTAATTCAGGGTAGGCTCGAGCCCCTCGGAGGGGACGTATATGAGCTGATATGATGGCTAATTAGCATATCATGACATAGTTCCCGAGGGATCTAGAGAAAAATCACGTCTACGCTCGCGAGCCGCTTTCGACTTGCGCACCACTAACCCTTATAGACAGTCATAAAAACTATGTCCACGCGGGAGAAGCCGCGGGCAAAAGCTAGTAATATATAAATACAAACATTGCAACAAAAAGGTAGGTAGGTTTCGAATAACTCATTGGCCGTCCGGATTTGATCCCGGCACCTCTGGTTAGGAGGACCGAGTCGTTACCGTTTGAGCCACCAACGCTTCTTTTTCGTGGTTAATCCTTGCTAATATTATACATGTGAAAATGTGTTTGTTTGTTACCTTTTCATGCTTCAAGACCTCCGCCAAAGGACTTAGTGAAGGTCGTGGGAAGCCGCTGTTTGCGGACAGTGCAAGACTGGTCCTTGTGAATATCCTTTGGGAAGGTCTTTGTCTAGCAGTGGATGTCTTTCGGCTGAAGAAACTTTCACGCTAAATCTATCGAAAGTCAGTGAAGAGAACTACTTGCGGCTCCCGCGTCGCACTGTCACACTAGACATCAACGCGGGCGAAGCGTTTAATATTAAAAACCGGCCAAGTGTGACTCGGGGTCACTCTCAAACAGGGTTCCACATCAAAACTTCAATTACCAACATAAAAAGACCTCTCAGTATATACTTTTCTCTAGGTAAATGAGATTCTACTTGTTCTGGACATTTGATAGGTAATTATTTTTTTCCTGTAGGAAGGAAGAACTTCAGATTTTTTTTAAAAGGTTTCCTGTAGTCTATGTATTTATCCTCATACACTGTGAATTTTTAAATATTTTAGGCCCAGTAACTTCGGAAATAAAGAGGATAATGGTTAATTTTCACTTATTACACAACTACGAAAAAAGAGGGTTATGTATTTGATAGTCTATATTTGGACGTTCATCTGTTTCCTCGTATTTCCTAAACCGCTTTACCGATCTTAAATAATATGGTGTCTTTGGATTCGTGCCATTACTCCGCATATCACAGGATATATAGAATTTCTAAAAATTAACATGACGGATTTTATAGATGAATTAAACAACCAAAAAAAATATTTTTTTATATTCATATGTTTGGTATTTAAAAGAACGGTCTTGACGAGCACATTCCAAATCTATATAATATACAGATACTAGTTAACTTAACGGGATTTATTAAGCGAGATGGTGAACTGTCGAAGGATTGTGAACTGTAACATATTATTGTTTACAATTTCACTAGTGTCATTGTAAACTCACTAGTGACATTACAATAACACTAAGCGAAGTGAAAAACACTAAAGGGACCGTCCATTAATCACGTGAGGCTTGAAAGGGGGGGGGGGGGAGGGGTTTGACAAAAATCACGAAATGTCACAACTGGGGAGGGGGGGTGTAATAAGATACCACGTGTATTTATTTTTTCAAACGCGCGATTTTTAAATCGAAAAGCGGCGTGTAGTGTGACCTTGACTCGCCGTTGCTAGGCAACGAACGAAGTACCTACTCACGCGTCGCCGACGACTTCCCGGCTCGGCACGCCAATCGCCTAAAAATAATGAAATTTTTTGTAGATACTAAAAATACACGTGATGTTGGGTGGGGGGCGGGGGGGTAGTCTTAAACCTCACCATGTATCACCAAGGGGGAGGGGGGGTTAAAAATGCTTAAAAAAAGATCACGTGATTAATGGACGGCCCCAAATAAATGAGTTCGCGAAGCGAGAGATTTTACTTACTCGTAGGTTCGCCTAGGTTTGATTAACAGTCAAAAAGCCTCGCGAAGCGATGCTCCCCCCTGAGTAGCAGAATGCTTCGCAGCCGAAGAAATCATCGGTTTTATTCGGAAGTACAAGAATAGGCCGTGAAATTGTGATCCGATTCACAATTTACCGTTATATCATAATCTAACTAGTGAGATTATAATAACGCGGTTTTCACAATATCCCGGTGACATATGTATACAATATACTTTGGTTCAGGTACGTTCCACTAACTTCGAAAAGGAGTCGTACTTATCACTGCAAACTCGAATATCTCTTATTAGTTATCCAATCGAAGCGTCGGTGGCTCAACCGGTAACGACTCGGTCCTCCTAACCAGAGATGCCGGGTTCAAATCCGGACAGCCAATGTACCAATAAGTTTTTCGAAACTTACGTACGTATACTCACCGATTGCTTTAACGGTGAAGGAAAACATCGTGAGGAAACCTGCACACACCTGCGCAGAAACTCAAAGGTTGTGTGTGAAGGCCGCACTGGGCCCGCGTGGTCGACTAAGTCCCGATCGTCCTAATTCAGCGTAGGCTCAAGCCACTCAGTGGGGACGTATATGAGTGATATGATGAAGTTATCCAATCACGTGTATTTCCAGTAACTGCAGTTACAGAGGCAACGTATAGATCGAGTTCTTACACACGCGGTATGCGGTAACTTTAAATACTGCATAATATTACTGATATCGACTAAAGAAAATTACAAGTTAAATTTCTTGTGTGACTGCCACTTATGAAAATTGTACTTTTCCAGTCAAGTACCGGACTACAACAAAGAGACACACGATTATGTATCGTATTTATTCACAAATTGAGATCAAATTCGAGCACTCTCTACTGGAACGTATATTTTCCAGCGGGCTTGAGAGGTTAAGATTAATGAGCCTGGAAATGCGATTAATATTTGTTTCGTGTAACTCATGTATCTGCAGTTACAGGACATTGGCTGCAGTCGTAGTTTACAACTAACCCCCGAGTGTTGGGGAGTACTTACGGGCCTCACCAAGGTCATCATTTTGTTCTGTCTGCGAGTCCTCTGCAAACAAACGCAACGCCATTAGTTCACACAATTTAAGGCTCTTCTATCCCTAAAATTATCAACTCGATTTACGATGATTCAAACATAGAACGAAATAGCTTGGAAACGAAGTTCTTGTCAGCTCGTACTGCAACGTGGCTGTTACGTCAATTGTGCTAAAATTGTGCTTTTTAATTCATTATAAATGTCACCCAAAAGGCAATGGAGCGTGTTATGCTCGGAGTTTCTCTGCGTGATCGAATCAGAAACGAGGAGATCCGTAGGAGAACCAAAGAAACCGACATAGCTCTCAGAATTGCTAAACTTAAGTGGCAGTGGGCGAGGCACATAGCTCGTAGAAGAGATTGCCGTTGGGGCAGTAAAGTTCTCGAGTGATGACCGCGCAGCGTAGCGTAGGCAGGCCTCCCACTCGGTGGACCGATGACCTGGTGAAGTTAGCGGGAAGCCGCTGGATGCGGGCAGCGCAGAACCGGTCGTCGTGGAATTCCTTGCGGGAGGCCTATGTCCAGCAGTGGCCGTCCTTCGGCTGATATGATGATGATGATGATAAAAAAAATATAAAGAATTTCCAAAAAGTACGAAAACAAAATCATTTTATATTGTTTCGTTAAGAAGTTCATAAATTATCATAATGTTGCGATTAAAATTGCTGCAGTTATATGGTTACAATCAACTTGTAAGACTCGGTTTGGTTGGTGGTAGGGCATTTTCTAAGTCCGCCTGGCTAGCTACCACCATCTTATCTAAGTATTGCCGCCAAACATCAGTGTTAATAACGTAGATGTGTTCCGGCTTGTAGTTAAGATAGCCAGTTCTCCATTGCGTTCGGGAATCATGGTAAGCCCGCTTCTATCTTCGGCATCATCATCACTTACCATCAGGTAAGATGATGCCAAGGGCTTACCAATTGTGAATAAAAAAAACACACCGGTAGCACCCCGGGAGTGCCGGCAGAAGTGAAAACTTTAGTATTAACGTTTAGTATTAATTCGGAGCTGGCCTAAGCAACTGTGCACTGTGATTTTCGTCAGGTGCCCATGTATCGAGACTCGCATTATTGGTGTGTTTTCGCATTTTTAAGAAGAAAAGGATGAAGTGTTGTGTTTTATCGTGTCGAAGTTATTCAGACAGACGTTCTGATGCTATGAATGGTATCACATTTCATTTGTAAGTAATTTTATACGTAACTATTAAAATAGTTCTAGAAAATTCTCGGCTTTCAAGTATAAATTATACTTCTCGACACTAGGTGGCGTAACTTTTGTGAATAAAAAATACGAGTACGTAAAGTTCCGCATTGGTATATAGTTATAATCATACGTGGATACTGAAAATTAAAGTATACAATTAAACCTGAATACTTTTTAGTCGCCAAAACAGTACTTTAGTGATTTTTATAATCATATTGTAAACAGGCCGCCATCTATCGTCAACAAGAACAACTATTTTCAACGTACCAAATATCCAGGGCCGTAATTAGATTCAAATAATTTTACCGAATAACACACGGCTATGGTCAGTAATGAAATAACATTTTCATAGCAAATATTTTCAAGTAACAAAGATCTGAGTTGTATACATACTCGTACTATTCTCCGTGACTGTTCATGAATTGAAAGAACTTCGAATGTTAAATAATCATTTTATTCATATTAAGATAATTTACCACCTAGTTAATTTTATTTCTTTTTGTTTGTTTTAGATTTCCATCCGATGATAATTTAAAACAACAATGGATCACAAAAGTGAATAGACCGGATTGGACTCCGACAAAATATACAAAGATTTGTTCTTGCCATTTTAATGATGCAGACTTCATAGTGACAAAAAAAGGCCATAAAAAATTAAAGATGGGCACTTTACCTAGTTTAAAACTGGATTTGTCGGTTGGTTTCGGTATTGTTTGTATAACCGAGTTTCAATTATTTTAGGAGAATAAGTATGTATTTCATTTTATTTTTTAAATTACAGCTTTGACCAATCACCGACTGTAAATCATATTATACTGCTGATTAAATCTTTATCAGAAAAATATATAGATATTCGTTTTAAGCATTTCGCAACCATTCAAAACGATAGGGCAAAGAACCGACAACAACTAACTAAAACTGTTATTTTCGCAGGTAATTGAATTTTGTAAATAAAATTATGTTCGTAATAATAATTTGTCTATTATTTTGTGCTAGAAATTTTAAGTACGTCAGTACACATACAAAACAGTAAAAATGTTAACCCTCATTTTATTCATTTATTACACAAACTTTTTAAAGCTCATAGTTCTGAGTACGTCCCATTACTTTCTACACTTATTGACATCTAGTGTGAAATAGCTGAACTACGTAGTGATATCAATATGTCGATGTTAGGTCGCTAGGCGAGTAGTTTTGCTACTAACCGGCAGATGGAAAATTGAGAAAAGCGCCCTGTGCTGCCTAAGCGAAGCAGCACACTCAGGCACGGTAGAAAGAGTGGGAGATACTTGTTCCTCTCCCTTCCCCTCGATCTTACGCTTTTTCGATCAGCATCACGTGACCCTGACGCGAGTTTGGAAGTTTTTACCCATCCAACAAAAAGTGCTCAGCGCCGCTAAAGAAGTTTTCACTTCAAAAAGTGGTTGGATCATATTACTGTAGATGCTCCCCCGTGGGTTGCGAAATGTAATTTGAGGTTAATTTTGGTAATGTGACGAAATGCACGAACATTTCATGAAATGGTTGAACAGATCACGAAACGGCCGCTGCATATCACAAACCTAACCTCAAATTGCAACCTAACCTTAAAATTTGCCTTTTAAAATTTTCTCGTTGCATTCCTCATCCATTTTTATCTTATTTCAGGTTTAAATACGATTAGCACTCAAACTACCGTCAATAATGCATACGGCCATTTTTCGTTACGTCAACCGACTTGTTTGACGATAAAAATATTTTATTCAATTGGATATTTTATGCTTAAACCCCTAATAAAAACGTCAAAAAAAACGGTTTGATTATACTTAAAGTAAATTAAATGAATATAAGCCTAAAAAACCCAAAGCAAATGAAATTAATATAAGCCTAAAAACCCAAAATAAATGAAATTAATATAAGACTAAAAAACCCAAAGTTAATGAAATTAATATAAGCTAAAAACAATAATGAACAAAAAATACTATTGTGAAAAATATTATTGTGAGAAAAGCGTGGGTTGCTCAATATACGAAAAATATAGCATAAAGCGCCCCACCCTTTTTTCACAATAATACTAGTATTTTTCGTTCATTATTTTGTTTTCAGCTTATATTTATAATTATTTTTCACTTTTTAGTTTAATGCGCTATGTAAAAGCATGTTTTTAAGTTTTTTTTGAACTATATTTATTTTTCAATTTTTAGTTCAGGATAATGAGATAAACTTATGAAGTTATTGTATTGTCACTGATTCTTGATAAATGTACAAAGTTTGAATTTAATCTGTTCGTTTGAAGTGGGCTAAAATCGAGTGCAAAGAAGTCGGTTTCAAACATACATACATTTCATTTATTTATTTAAGGAACATACATACATACGGTGAAGCTAATATTAGCGTGTGAAAAATAATCAAAACCATTCCAAGTGTGAGTATTATTTGTACTTGTGTTGTTTTAAAAAGTTTGTACCTAAAAGTTTTTAATCTATTCTTTTGTTTTATCACACAAATATAATTAGGCTTGACATAGTCATCTGCTGTGTTATTATAATAGCTGTTTTATCATGTCCTAGCTGTCCCGGCGACCTTCGTTCCACCTTACACTACACTGCACTACATTACACCACATTACACTAAATTGCACTACATTACACTAAATTACACTACCCTACCCTACACTACCCTACCCTACACTACCCTACACTAACCTACCCTACACTACACTACCCTACACTACACTACCCGACCCTACACTATCCTACCCTACACTACCCTACCCTACACTACCCTACCCTACACTACCCTACCCTACATACACTACACTACCCTACCCTACACTACACAACACTACCCTAAACTATCCTACACTACACTACCCTACCCTACACTACCCTACATACACTACACTACACTACACTACCCTACCCTACACTACCCTACACTACACCACCCTACACTACACTACCCTACCCTACACTACCTTACCCTACAATACCCTACCCTACACTACCCTACCCTACCCTACATACACTACACTACCCTACATTACACTACCCAACCCTACCCTACCCTACCCTGCACTACCCTACACTACCCTACACTACACTACCCTATACTATACTTTCCTACCCTACACTACCCTAACTACACTACACCTACACTACACTACCCTACCCTAAAACTTATTATTTTTTGACGGATATTTTTTTTTTATTTAATTCCGAGCTGTTTTATATTTATTCACATTTTACACCTTCTCTGGACTTCCACAAATAATTCAATACCAAAATCAGCCAAATCGGTTCTGCCGTTCTCGAGTTTTAGCGAGACTAACGAACGGCAATTCATTTTTATGTATATAGATAAACTGATAAAATTATTTCTGATTGAAAAAAATGTTTTGTAAATTAATGTTTATCGTTATTTGCAAAGATAAACAAATAGTTAAAAAATGATTTCCTTATTTTATAAACTTTTATTAACACTTTTAAGGGTTCCGTAGTACAATAAGGAACACTTATTGTTTTGTGAAGTCTGTCTGTCCGTCTGTCCGCGACCTAGCTCCTAGAGTATTAGTAGTTAAGAGCTGAAATTTGGCAAGTCAAATCCAGTCGTATGGGGTATGGTCGGTTACAACTTTAAAAAAAAGTTGTGAGTCTTCTTAGAACATTTTATAATTTAAGCTGCCGTTTTCGAAAAAATAGGCTTGAAAGTGCTAAATTTTGTTGGAGTCGAGTGTCCCCACCCCCTTACAACTAAACCGTTGTATTTTGAAATTCGAAAAAATTTATGAAATTACTCTTTTTAATGAATTTAAAAGGAAAAGTATCACAACTAAGTAAGCTTTCTTAGTTTAGGGGAAATAGTCGACCAACTTAAGATGTGCAGGTCGATTTGTAAAAAGTTAATAGATTTTTCATACAATATGTTCTATTACCAACTGCAAATATATATATAAGGTCTAACAAAATTAGCTGAAACTATTTTAACTGGTGCTTCCACCCATGAAACTGAACAACTTTCCCCATGAAACCCATAGTCAAATCTCAAGAAAAAATTGAACTTCCCATACTAAGTTGCCTGATCAGCTGATCGAGTTTGTATGGGAGAGGCAATTTTTTTTGCGTTTTGACTATGGGTTCCATGGGGAAAGTTGTTCAGTTTCATGGGTAGAAGCACCAGTTAAAATAGTTTCAGCTAATTTTGTTACACCTTATATATATATATATATATATATATATATATATATATATATATATATATATATATATATATATATATATATATATATATTTTAAATAAACATTTATTTTTTTAACATTTTTATTTTTTGACTAGTGATATCCCAGAACAAGGTTTGTTGGTGAATATCACCAAGGCTGAACCGAAGCCAGATGCCTCGTTCTTACTGGAGCGCTATATCTCTCTTGATCGTCTCCTTGGAGTAACGGCGTAGATTAGGCCATTCTTAAATAACTGCCGCAAACCGGCTGCGAAATGAGACCTGTCGCCGATCATCTCTCCAGTGGATCGAGATACGGCTCTGGTAGGAGTTGTTCAGACAGAAAATTTTAGAGTTTAGATCGAGATCCTCCGTACTGGTCGGGTTAAGTTGAAGGGAAGTCTCGTGCGTCTAAGCCCGTTTATCGATGAGTACGGATTGCTCTGGGTCTGAAGTAGACTTCGGAACGCGAACTTATCCTATTCAACGCGTCAACTTTTGATCCTCGCAAAGAACAGACCTTTGGTTGAGCTGCTGGTGGTGCTTTACTTGCGATTTTGCAACGTGAATTCTGTATTTTGACCGATAGAAGGACAGTGCGTAGCATCGTGTTCCAGTGTATGCCTTGTTATCGGCTAAAGGCAACCACGATACAGCTACAGATAGGTGACCTGCCTCCTGATGTGAGTAATATAGCCAGACCGTTTGATGGTGTTGGCAACTTTGCAGGACCATTCATGGTCACCTCGCGTCTTAGGAATGCAAAGTATTTCAAGGCGTACTTGTAGATGTTTGTGGGCGAAGATTTCATGTTTATGTATGACAATGCAAGATCCCACACTGCAAGTGTCGTCCTTGAATACCTTCGAGACACTTGATGCCGAGTCCACACCAGTCTAAAAGCTGAAAAACATCTTCTAGTATCAACAATATTTATAATACATACAGTGCAGTGTTATATTAAAAATAACTACAGTCACTGACATTTCATCACGATGTTTATTCATGGGCCAATCTTCAAGGTTGTAAGTTTATTAGTGTCAGGTATATGATGCGACAAACACATGATAACTTTGTAATTGCTCTACTGTAAAATTTGAATTTTGCGTATCTGCAAGTACATGTAGGGCCTGAACTGTTCTACCTAGCTGATGAATCCACAAATAACCCCTTAAGGCCTGCTAGATCCCAGGTTGACGACGACAACGGCTCCGGATCGAAACTAATGGTTAATACTCTTAAGACTGATAGGATGATGCAGATCGAGGTGGTTTACGCAAACTAGCCTTGAAGGTTTCCAAATATTAAAAACTTGTTTTTTTTATAATTATTCACAATTGGTAAGCCCTTGACATCATCTCACCTGATGGTAAGTGACGATGATGCCGAAGATGGAAGCGGGCTTACCAAGATTTCCCAACGTAATGGAGAACTGGCTAACTTATCTTTAAGCCGGAACATATGAACTTTGTTAACTCTAGGCATGCAAGGTGACAAAAAGTTACGTGCCATACAAGGTGGGGTCGAAATGAACCGAACATAAGTGACTCCAGTGTAAATATACTTTAAAAATACATTCAAAAATGCTTTTTTATAAATTAAGAGGATAGTAAGAACGACAATGAAAAGCCAATTTTCACTTTGGTTTGGTTTGTTTCAATTTTGCAGTGAAATGTGAGGCAATGATGAATATATACTCAGCGCTAAAGAAATTCTAATAGCGCGTTCTAGATGTTGTATTTCTTTTGTTCTCTCTTCGCTTGTGTTAAGGTTTAGTGGCACGTTACTGCAGTTGCCGCCACAGTACCGATGAGTTTTTCAAAACTTGCGTACATATACTTACCGATTGCTTTAACGGTGAAGGAAAACATCGTGAGGAAACCTGCACACGCCTGCGAAGAAACTCGAAGGTTGTGTGTGAAGTCGACCAACCTGCACTGGGCCCGCGTGGTCGACTAAGGCATGATCGACTTTATTCAGGGTAGGCTCCAGCCCCTCGGTGGGAACATATAATATGAGCTGATATGATGATCTCTTACTTCCTTATAAAGTTTCATTAAGCTCTACCAACGCAAATAAGAGATTGACGCAAAAGGAATTAAAAGAACCCGGAAGTGGTCTATAATTTTGATGAATTGTAGTAATAAGAAAACCAAATTTTGCAAGTCCTACGCGCAATTAATTTTTTTTTTTTTTTTTCCGAGATATGCCTAATAACTTATCTCGATGCCAAATTTCAGGTTTATAAGTTTCCTGAAAGTGGTCTAAACAGGGTGTGAAAAAAGTAGTGCAGGATCTAGTAGTGTACTGGGGGTTCGAAACTTTTAGGTACAATCTAATTTGAAAATAATTTTAATTACTTCATATTGTTCTCAGCAAACTCTTACATTTGATACCCATATTGTAGGAGTGAATTAAAAATAACTAGTCAACCGATGACCTGGTGAAGGTCGCGGGAAGCCGATGGATGCGGGCAGCGCAGGACCGGTCGTCGTGGAAATCCTTGGCGGAGGCCTTTGTCCAGCAGTGGACGATTTGTGGCTGATATGATGATGATGAGTCAACCATCTTGAACGTGCTGCCATGTTGGATTTAGAATAACGTCACACATATAACCATGCATTGTCATCCAAAATGAACGTGTATACAAAATTTCAGCTAAATCGGTTGAAGATATCTGCTTCAAAATTGAGTTGAAATATTTATAGATACCAAAAATTTTCAAACCCTTGTACCACATTATTTGCTGAGGAGATATTTAAACCAACTTTAGTAAAATGACATTGAAATAAATTAGATTAAAAGGAGTTCAGTTTAGATTAAATTAAAATTCTATATTCTAATTTAAATTGTATTTTATCATTGCATGAAGTGTGACTGCTACTTATTTTTTTGTTGTTCTTTTCTTTTACTTTTTTTTTATAAAAGGCAAACCTGAAAAACTTTTATTGTAACAGTATTTTAATTTAAAAGTATATTAATTAGTATTTTAATTTACTCATATTGTTTGGCAAATAAAACTTTCTCTATCTCTATATAGATATAGAGATAGATATCCCTATCCCTGTCCCTATCCCTATCACTATCCCTATCACTATTCCTATCCCTATCCCTATCTTTATCTCTATATCCATCTTTATCTTTACTTGTGCAAGTAAGTAAGTACAACAGATGGTGCGTGTAGTACATTTGTTCGCTTACCTCCATCGTTGCCCATAGCGATAGCGGACAGTCGCTAACGCCTCGTAGCTGCTTATAGCTTCAACGGAGCGACCGGCACTTCCTTCTCAATAAGATGGCTACTTAAATACACACAAAACATTACAAACTGTAAACTAATAATTAAAATCGCTTTGGACACGTCTATTTACTTTGTGTCCTAAATCGTTTCTGCTCACTAAAATTATTTAAAAATAGGTAACACTTATCAATTGTTTATTTCGTCACATTTTTAGTTATTGAATCAAATTTCACACGCGCTTCACACGCGCAGATCCCGTTTTTTGCTGTTCTTGTGGGTTTTCCCAAAACCCTTCTTAGCGGATGCCTACGTCATAACTGCTATCTTTATGCGTAATTTCAGCCCGATCCGTCCAGTGGTTAATGCTGTGCGTTGATAGATTAATCAATCACGGTTTTTCTTTACAGGTATGTCGATGTGGAAGCCGTATTGTAGAATCCGCCGTTTTGCACAACAGCTCGCTAAATAACGCTGGATTGTAAAATTTGTGTAAAAACTATTTATAAAAGTATAAATGAGCGAGCGAAGCGAGCGATATTAGATTCGGTCAGGTTTAATCAGTAATCAATTATACAGTCAAAGACCCTGAGTAGCAGAATATTTCGCAGAAGAAGAAACCATCAGTTTTATTTGGAGTTTTTGACTCAGTACTAAGTTTACAAAGCGGTTTGAAATCCGCCGTTTTGTAAAGCAGCGCTCTGTTTTGCAAACCGGCGTATTCTCCATAACGGCTGCGACATAAACACAAGACTTCACTTCCAATACACTTCCAGTTATAATGGACCTTTCAAAATATATTCACGTTTTAATGTAACAAAGGTTTTGGTCGCTGGTAGTACAGGAACGTTACATATAAGGGACAGTACAAATATTAAATATGAAGACAAAAAAAAAACCAGCCATGTGCGACTCGAGGTCACACAAAAAGGGTTCCGCACCAAAACTTTAACTACCAACACATAACAAGACCTCTCAGTACCTTCTTTGCGCTAGGTAAAACTTAAAACTCAAACTCAAATTCATTTATACCATTGCTTCTTTATAAAGCTAATTTTATTTACAAAAAAATTATCACTGTTTTGGTATTTGAATTTAGAATACACCAATATATCCGACCTCCATGCTATACACGTAAAACCTAACTAAAAATACTCGATTTAAACTCCCTTAACCAAAGAATATTTGTCATACAAACTCCTTGTGGAAATAACTTCTTAAGATTTGATTGTTCGACATTTTCGACAAGGAGTTTAGCATTAGAATAAAAACTGTTTAGTGTTCCCTGCTTTCATATCATTAGTGGTATTTTGAATACTTATAATACTAATAAGTTGTACAAAAACAAAGAAAATTACTCTTAATTTTAGTAACTGTTCCAATTTTAACGAGAATTTTAATTAATTTAAACTTCCTTTTTACTTCATCATCGTCATCATATCAGCCGAAAAACATCCACTTCTAGACAAAGGCCTCCCCAAGGATTTCCGCGAGGACCGGTCCTGCGCTGCCCGCATTCAGCGGCTTCCCGCGATCTTCACCAGATCGTGGGTCCACCGCGTGGGAGGCCTGCCTATGCTACGTTTTCCAGTGCGCGGTCGCCACTCTACAAACTTGATTACCCCAACGGCCATCTGTTCTACGAGCTATAAAGCCTGGCCCATTGCCACTTCAGTTTCCTTTTTACTTAATTAAATGTCTATTTTCGCTTAAATGTTTCTTTGTCTCGGAGTCATGGTATAAAGTATATTATGCAACTATTGAATAAAACGGATTTATATCGAGTGCCATGAATCACTCGCGTCACTCAGGATTCTAATATTTGAATCACGAGCGTAATAAATCACTCCCTACGGTCGTGATTCAGTCGTTTTATTATTATTGGACCGATTGCTTCCAAAATCGATATCTGAGGGTCCCTGAGGTCCCTTATCACGAATCCGTTGCCCGAATTGAAAATAGTGGCCGCCATTTTGAACTTTTTAGTTACTGGACTAATTGATTCCAAAATCGATATCTGAGGGCCCCTGAGGTCCCTTATTACGAATCCGTTGTCGGAAGTGAAAAAAGTGGTCGCTGTTTTGTACTTTTTAGTTATGGGACCGATTGCTCCAAAAATCGATATCTGGGGGTCCCTGATAGGTCTCTTGTCATGAATCCGTTGTCATAAGTGAAAATAGTAGCCGCCATTTTGAACTTTTTAGTTACTGGACTGATTGCTTCCAAAATAGATATCTGGGGGTCCCTTAGGTCCCTTATCACGAATCCGTTGTCGCCATTTTGAACTTTTTAGTTATGGGACCGATTGCTTCCAAAATCGATATCTGGGGGTCTCTGAGGACCCTTATCACGAATCCGTTACCCGAATTGAAAATAGTGGCCGCCATTTTGAACTTTTTAGTTACTGGACTAATTGATTCCAAAATCGATATCTGAGTGTCCCTGAGGTCCCTTATTACGAATCCGTTGTCGGAAGTGAAAAAAGTGGCCGCCGTTTTTTTACTTAATTAAATGTCTATTTTCGCTTAAATGTTTCTTTGTCTCGGAGTCATGGTATAAAGTATAGTATGCAACTATTGAATAAAACGGATTTATATCGAGTGCCATGAATCACTCGCGTCACTCAGGATTCTAATATTTGAATCACGAGCGTAATAAATCACTCCCTACGGTCGTGATTCAGTCGTGATTCAGTCGTTTTATTATTATTGGACCCATTGCTTCCAAAATCGATATCTGAGGGTCCCTGAGGTCCCTTATCACGAATCCGTTGCCCGAATTGAAAATAGTGGCCGCCATTTTGAACTTTTTAGTTACTGGACTAATTGATTCCAAAATCGATATCTGAGGGCCCCTGAGGTCCCTTATTACGAATCCGTTGTCGGAAGTGAAAAAAGTGGCCGCTGTTTTGTACTTTTTAGTTATGGGACCGATTGCTCCAAAAATCGATATCTGGGGGTCCCTGAGATCTCTTGTCATGAATCCGTTGTCGGAAGTGAAAATAGTAGCCGCCATTTTGAACTTTTTAGTTACTGGACTGATTTCTTCCAAAATAGATATCTGGGGGTCCCTTAGGTCCCTTATCACGAATCCGTTGTCGCCATTTTGAACTTTTTAGTAACTGGACTAATTGCTTCCAAAATCGACATCTGGGGGTCCCTGAGGTCTCTTGTCATGAATCCGTTGTCGGAAGTGAAAATAGTGGCCGCCATTTTGAACTTTTTAGTTACTGGACTGATTGCTTTCAAATTAGATATCTGGGGGTCCCTGAGGTCCCTTATCACGAATCCGCTGCCCAAATTAAAAAAAAGTGGCCGCCATTTAAAACTTATTAGTTACTGGGCCGATTGCTTCCAAAATCGATATCTGGGGGTCCCTGAGGTCCCTTATCATGAATGCGTTCAAAAATGCTATGCAATAGTTTTACTGCGGCAGTCCCCGAGTGCCACACGCTTTTTTTTACTTACAATTGGTAAACCCTTGACAACATCTCACCTGGTGGTAAGTGACAATGTTGCCGAAGATGGAATCGGGCTTACCAAGATTCCCCAACGCAATGGGGAACTGGCTATCTTCATGCCGGAACACAACAATGATATCAATCTCTGGCCTACGGAGTCGGTGAAATGATATTTGGTGGCAAGACTTAGATAAGATGGTGGTAGATAGCCAGGCGGGCTTCAAAAATGCCCTATCACTAACCAAACCGAGTCTTACAAATGACCCCGCCGGTAATCGAACCCGCGACCTCCTGTGTAAAGCCAGTGAACTTTTGTCTCTGGCCTACGGAGTCGGTGAAATAATACCATTGCTCCTTTAAAAATATTATTTTATTCCCTGCAAACATTGAATAAAAAGCTCTCTTAATCATATTTTTGATATTTGAATTTAAAACACACAATATATTCGACCTCCATATCAAAGCTTATACAACCTCCTTGCGCAAAAAATACTCAATACAAACTTCTAAACTTCTAAAGAATATTTGACATACAGACTCCTTGTGCAAATAACTTCTCGAGATTTGATTGTTCGACATTTTCGACAAGTAGTTTAGGATTAGAATAAAACCTGTTTTGTGATATTTGCTATCTTTCATTAGTAAATTGGCGCTATTTTGAATACTAGTTGTACGAAGACAAAGAAAATTACTCTTGATTTTAGTAATAGTTCCAATTTTAATGAGCATTAATTTTCTTTATTAAATGTCTATTTTCGCTTAAATGTTTCTTTTTCTTGGAGTCATGGTATAAAGTAACAGTATATGCAATTCTTGAATAAAAGAGATTCATATCGAGGGCCATGAATCACTCGCGTCGCTCAGGGTTCTAATACTTGAATCATGAATCACTCCCTACGGCCGTGATTGGGTCATTAGAATCCTTCACTTGCTCTTGATTCATCTATGGCCTTCGCTTTAAATCCATCCTTTATTCACTAGTTGCATAATATACTATTATTGCTTAACCATAGGTATGTAAAAAGATCTTAAAGATAATAACAAGCTTCCACCATGGCTTACCTTAACAGATGAAAATATCATTTTCTTAAATCATCACATCAGCTCATATGCATCCCCACCGAGGAGCTCGAGCCTACCCTGAATTAGGGCGATCGGGATTTAGTCAACCACGCGGGCCCAGTGCGGGTTGGTCGACTTCACACACAACCTTCAAGTTTCTTCGCAGGCATATGCAGGTTTCCTCATGATGTTTTCCTTCACCGTAAAAGAGCGTCGGATAAACGTACATATGAAATCGAAATTTGAAAACACATTGGTACGTACATTGTATAGGCTCTCCTCTTTATCATTGATTTCTTTTTTTATGTTGTGATGCAATAAAGAATTTTGTATTGTATTGTATTGTACGTGGCAGAATCGAACCACGACCTCCCGGACAGGAGGTAGCGGCCCTTGCCATTACGCCACCGACGCTATTTTCTTTTTCTTTAGTTTTTCTAAGCTGTTGTGTTGCCTTGTGTTATGCCCAGTGGGTTTCAAATCTGAACAGGGAATCAAAGGCGTCTGTTTACTAGTCATTTATGTTTAAAAAGTAATTAAAGGAAATTAAATAACGATAGGTAGATGTTGCCTGGCCGCGGCCGCGCCTTCGATAGTTCAGCTTCGTTCACCAGGCGGCGCCGCGGACAGCAACAAGACTCGCGTTCTCGTTAGGGTAGTTCGCGTCGAGGAGAGGCTATGACGAGCCCATGTCAAACAATCGTTCGATCTTCAGAAGTTTATTTCGCAGGAAAAACAACAGGAATACACTTCCGGCGCGCATGCCGGTTATATTTATACTAAAAATTGCCTATCGCAACTAGTGTACCATACAGCGAAGCAGCGAAATCTCATGCTATCTCTAGATACTATTTCTATTTCACACAGTTTCTTATGTTAGGCAGAGTGGAGTTTCGCTACAATAACTCTAATTACGCTAAGGGATCGATACAAATACAAAAATAAAAAATAATAAAATAATTAATACTTATTTATACCTCGGTACCGAGATCATCGGCTGCCCGTAACATTCCGCCCCCCGTACGAGGATAGATTTACTACCATAACAATTCAAGTTATCCGAGTACAATATCGGTGGTGGGCAGTACGATGATCTTTGTTACCGGTCGCCTCAATACACCGTGTCCCGTTTTCACATCCACAATACGCACTTTCCCGTCCTTTCCGGGATACACTTGCACTATTTTGCCTTTTGGCCACTGATTTCGCGGTATTGTGTCATCGCATATGACTACAATATCGTCGATTTTTAGGTTCACTGAGTCACTTGTCCACTTCACTCGACGTTGAAGCGTCGGTAGATACTCGCGACGCCATTGCCTCCAAAATTCATCAGCCAAGGCGTTGGCACGCCTCCACTGATGACGGACATCCAAGGCCGCCGCACACGATGGCGCAAACGAAGCGGCGCCCGATCCCGTCCCCAACAGGAGATGATTCGGCGTGAGGACGGTGGGACTTGTCGCATCCCCAACAGGCACGTAACTGAGAGGCCGACTGTTCACAGTCAACTCGGCCTCAAGGAGCAGGGTATGCAGCACTTCCTCTCGAGGCGCCGTCTGGCGCAAGGTGACTCTTAGCGCATTTTTGATGGAGCGCACGAGTCTTTCCCATACGCCACCCATATGCGGAGCGGCTGGTGGATTAAATGACCACTCGATGTTTTTCAACCTCACGGCTTCGGCAAGTTTGTCATGGTCAAATTCCTTCAGTGCTGCTCGCAGCTCTTTATCCGCACCGACAAAATTCGTTCCTCGGTCACTTCTCATTGTTTCAGGTTGACCTCGTCTTGCTATCAATCTCCTCACGGCGAGGATTGCTGAATCGATGTTGAGGGATGCAGCTAATTCCATGTGCACCGCCCGAGTGCTAAAGCAGGTGAACAAGACACCCCAACGTTTTTCTCGTCTTCTCCCGATTGTTACTTCCATCGGTCCAAAGTAATCGATGCCGCAATGCACGAATGCGCGCCTCGATGACTGCACGCGCACCTCTGGAAGGTCAGCCATCTTGGGTACTGTTGGCTGGCCACGCAGACATTTGCATATGACGCACGATCTCAACAATTTCTTCACAGTGTTTCTTATGTCTGTGACCCAGTACCTTTCTCGGATGCTGTTTACCACATGTTCAGTTCCAGCATGTGCGGTCTTATGGTGATAGTGCTTTAATGATGATTGGGTGTTTCTCGTCGAAGGACAGCTCGGTCGACGCCCCAATTCGGCCCCTCACTCGCAGCAGTCCATCTTCATACAGCATGGGATCCAGGGCTCGTAGCTTGCTGTTTGTCGGCAAATTCTTGCCGGATCGTAATATGCCGATCTCGTTCGAGAAATGCTCTTTCTGAGCCTCCTTTAGGAGCAACGTTTCCGCATCTCGGAAATCTTCCTTCTCCAGGTGATCGGTCTTCCTTCCTCTGCATTTTCGTACGAAAGCCAACGCTCTCGCAGTCACTCGTACCGCTCGTTGCCAGGAAGAGAAGCGCCTGAGGTCGATCAATGGCTCCTGTAACTGGGCCTGAGCTACGACGTTTACTCTAAGCTCTAGGTTTGCCTCAGGGACTTCCTTGGTGACTGCTTTCGGCCACAGGTGCGGAGGATCACGCAGAAAGCGGGGCCCCGAAAACCAGATGCTTCGATCCCGAGGCCAGCCCAACTTGGTTGCTTCATCAGCAGGGTTCTCCGCCGACGCGACCCACCTCCAATCACCCCTCTCACTCTTTGACTCTATTTCGCATAGACGATGCGAAACGAATCGCTGATAGTCTCTAGCGTCAGAGGCTATCCACCTCAACACCGTTTGCGAGTCAGTCCAGTAATACATATTTACAACTAATCCTAACTCATTTCTAATGCTATTTCCTAA
The DNA here is from genome assembly GCA_947284805.1 of Coleophora flavipennella. NCBI lineage: Eukaryota > Metazoa > Arthropoda > Insecta > Lepidoptera > Coleophoridae > Coleophora > Coleophora flavipennella. The sequence goes on from OX369253.1 coordinate 7,966,442, forward strand.
CCTGCAAGCTAAGACTGCAGCCTGAAGTTCTAACCTAGGAATGCTAACTATTTTTAGCGGGGCGACCCGTGTCTTCCCTGCCACTAGTGAACATTCACGTTCTCCGTTCCCGTTCACACCTACCAGGTACGCTACGGCAGCGTACGCCAATTCGCTCGCATCTCCAAAAACGTGCAGTTCTAGTTCTCTACTTAGGTCTAAGCCATAACACCTAGGTATCCTAACACTACTGATCTTATCTACGTTTTCTATCCATCTTCTCCATGCTCGAGCCTCTCGGTCCTGCAACTTATCATCCCATCCAATGTCAGACTTCCAGATCTGCTGCAACAGAATCTTGGTGGGAATGACAGCTGGACTTAGAAAACCTAGAGGGTCGAACACAGACATGATGACCTTAAGAAATTGTCTTTTCGTAGGCACTACCTCCCCACTCGCGATTTCCCCAGGAATTTTCTTGAAAGATAAATCAAACGATAAGTCATCTGACTGAGGGTTCCAGATCAAGCCTAGCGTTCGTTCTATAGGTAACTGCTCTAATCCTTTTCCAAACTCCACGTTTTGAGCTACCTGTGCCGTTCCGTCTACCTTCTCACACATGTCAGGAGAGTTGGAAACCCACCCCCTTATATGGAAACCCCCCGCAGCATGAGCTTGCGTTACCTCATTGACTACTGTCTTAGCTATCTTGTCATCATCAAAGCTATCTAAATAATCATCTACATAGTGCTTCTTTTCGATCGGATCCACAGCGTTAGGGAATTTGTCTGCTAAATCCCTAGCGTTCTTGTTCAAAATATATATCGCCATCGAAGGCGAGGAGGTGGCTCCGAATATCATGGAAATTATGACGTACACGTCTGGGCGTCTGTCGCGGTCTTGCCCGCGCCATAAAAACAGTTGGGCCCCCTTGTCCTCGTTTCTAATCTTTACACGTAAAAACATGTCGGCAATATCAGCCTTGACGGCGATCCTACCGCAACGAAACCTAACTAACACACCAAACAGCGAGTTTAGTAGCACAAGTCCGCTAAGTAAGTTAGAGTTCAATGACACTGCTTTGTAACTAGCTGCAGCGTCGTACACAAGACGAAGCTTCCCAGGCTTATTGGGGTTCACTACACCGAAATGAGGCAAGTACCACCTTGGTTCTGTGTTCCATCCATCAGGTACCTTCTCAGCATAACCCTCGTTTAAAAGCCTATCGATCTGAGCTACGTAAGCTGCGCTAAACTTAGGATCCTTGTCCATACGCCGTTCTATTCCTTTCAACCTACTTAGAGCCTGACTATGGTTATCGGGAAAGCTGGGGTTTTCGTTTTTCCAGAGTAAGCCACACTCCCAACCGCCTTCTACACGACGACTAGTTCGTTCCAAAATAGTGTTGGCTCGCTCAGTTTCCACGTTCTTGCGTTCTACCTCAGCTATCCCAATACTATCTAACTCAAACTGCATCTTAACTAAATTATGTAAATCACTATTTAACCTACTCTTAGCGACTACAGCTGCACAATGGACCGACTCACAATCGGAGGAAGTAGATGCACAGTTACCTAGTTGGCCATGAATAACCCATCCTAACTGAGTAAGAGACGCAATTGGCTGGCCAGACTTACCCCTGCGGATTTCCCTGCCGACGATGAGCTCCCAGTTGTCCTGACCCAGGAGCAGCAGCGGCTTCGTCTCCCCTCCCTCCTTGCAATCCTCACTGCAATCCATGGTGTCACATAAGTCACTAAGATGTACGTTCTTGTACACTTCCATGGGAATCGTCTGACTGGGCAGATTTAACTGAGCCATGGTACGCACATTCACACAATGTTCTAGTCCGTTCGGACCACACAGTCTAATGTTCACTCTACGCGATTCACTGTCCGTAACACGTTGTCCGTTCGCGGTCACTATGGTGAGAGGGCACGGCTCTGCGTCACTACACGTCACTAGGCTGCTGTCCATTAGTGATACGGTAGCGCCGTCGTCCAGCAAGGCGTGAGTCTGTATCACGCAGTTGTCTCTTTTGATAGAGACGGGCACTATCTTCAGCAACGCCTTAGTGCAAGTGCCTCTAACACTTAGGGCTTGCTTTACTTCTGTTTCTGGAACCGAGGTCGGCGGTACAGAGGAGTCCTCAGCCGGCCGAGTGTAGTGCAGCAGCCCATGGTGCGGAGCGTTGCATTGTTCACAACGCTTAGCTCGACAAAATTCCCGAGCATGTCGATAACACAGACACTTAAAACACAGTTTATTGTCTTTCGCAACGTTCCATTGTTCACTATTGTCCAATGCTACAAACTTATGACACGACGGTAGCGAGTGATTTTCGTTACACAACACACACACTTGCGGCGGGCGCGACGCTACGGGGGCGGAGCTTACTGTTCGCGGCGCGGGCCTCGACGCTTCCGGAGCGGAGGCTACGGTGGCGACTTTCTGTACATTTCGGTGTACAGGCAACACTCGCGGACGCGGCGCGGTTTGGGTCGCGCTTACCGACGGCGCGGCCAAGTCCATGGGCACTAGGTACGAAGCGGAACGCGACCGCTCAGCCAAGAATTCAAGTAAAATGTCCAAGCTTGGCGACACACGCAAGTCCACACTACACACACTATCTTTATTTTTCACAAAATCACCATATAATGTTCGTTGAAGTGTAGAAAGTTTATTTAAAAGTTCACTCACTAGTTGTGGGTTATTCAGATACCCATCCGCTTTGACATTCCTCAGCAACGACACACAATTTCGCACCACTGAAGTGAACTTTTTCAGTTCGCTTCCACTGTCCGTAACTCGCGGCAAAGCCTTAATTTTTCTTAAGGCATAATTCAATATGGCGCTAGGGTGACCGAACTCCTCCTCGAGAGTATACATCACATCACTAGGGTCACCAGCACCTCTCAAAATGTCCTCCACTGCACTCTTTGCTGCCCCCACAAGCGCTTGCTGCAGTCTTGCCATGTTCTCGTACGCCTCGAACTTGTAGGTTGCTGTTGATCGTTCATACATGCACTTGAACGTCGGCCAGTCCGCAGGGTTGCCATCAAACTTGGGTAGCTCGTACGTCTGGCGCGGTCTCGGCCTAGACATGCCGACGATTGCATCCGCCAACTTCTCTAATCCCTCCATACTCTTCCGAGGGTGCTCCTCTGACCTCTCTCTCTTCGGCGTATGCGGCGATGCGTGCGGGAGCGTTTCGTCGAACCTCACTTCAGTGGCAGAAGGGCGCGGTATTTGTCCACGTTCACGAGGCGCTCCTTCTTTCACACGTGGCGTTCGGCTGAGCCACTCTTCCACACGGTGCTGGGACGCTGCCTGTGCCTCAGAGTGCCGTTCGTCAGCTTCTTCCTCAGCTGCTGCCTCTGCGGCGTCGATGTTCGCCATCCGGAGAGCGAGCTGCTTCTCCAACACCTGCATCCTTATTTTCGCTCGTTCCATTTCTATTTCCAGCTCCACTTGTCGCCGCTGAGCATCCAAGGCCGTTCTTTGGCTGCGGCGAGAACTGATGCTTCCCGAGGTGCTCTTCAACTCGATGGGTCGAGGTGGCGGCACAAAACCACGAGGATCACACAGCACGCTGCCCACCGGATCTGACGGTATGGGTGGTGGTGGCGGCTGTTGACCGGGAGAGGGCTGCTGTTCGTCGGGCTCCTTCGGATCCCGATGGTCGATCACGCGTCCGCCCGGATTTGTGAGCGGGATCGATGTGGGCGGCGGGTTGGTCGAGCGCGAGGCCGCGGCACCGTGCCCCGCTGTATCCGCATCCGTAGAGACGTCTTCAATGCCCTCTTGGTTGAGTCCGGCTTGTTCTGCCATTTTTTTCTGGCTCCTTGTTACTGCCGACATGGTGGTAGCCTGCTCGACGATCCGGCTCCGAAGGACCACTTGTTGCCTGGCCGCGGCCGCGCCTTCGATAGTTCAGCTTCGTTCACCAGGCGGCGCCGCGGACAGCAACAAGACTCGCGTTCTCGTTAGGGTAGTTCGCGTCGAGGAGAGGCTATGACGAGCCCATGTCAAACAATCGTTCGATCTTCAGAAGTTTATTTCGCAGGAACAACAACAGGAATACACTTCCGGCGCTTTTTTTTTTTTTTTTTTTTTTTTTTTTCCCCCGAAAGATGGTTGGTGGGGAGAGAGGTGAATACGTTTACGTATACCTGTGCAGCGATAAAGCTAGCACCGGTTATGTGGGACTCACAGCTGTCGAGCCGCACTACCCACTAACACCCCCCGAAGAACTTTGGCAGAAGAGCCACCCTAAAAGTACATCGGAGCGACGCCCCCCCCTAGGGAGGGGGGGGGTGCGAAAAATATACGCTAACCTAAGAACAGCGTGGCGAGCTCCTGAGGGGAGGGCCGATTGGTTTATCACATTAAGTGTGCAAGTGAGGGGACGGTGTTATTCAAATAATAACACTAGCAGTCTCCCTGAGCTGCCAGGAGGCAGTTCAGGTCGGCTGATATTTTATTGGGAGGATCGGTGAGGACATTTCTTGGTCTGCGGACCATATTACTAGTTAGAACGGGACGTGGGGAGTAGTTCGCTGCCTCGCGAATCAGTGGGTTGGGATGCGACTCCGAGGACTTGAAGAAGTTCTCGGAGAGGCCTTTGATGAATTGTTGGGTTGTAGGTATGCCTAAGTCCCTATGCAAGTCTGGGTTCCTGACGCACCATTGGGCGTCCAGAGCCCTACGGCAGAAAATGCTCTGGACTCTTTGGATCTTATCCATCATATTTGGGTTCGCGTGTGCAAAAACGGGGGCCGCGTATGTCATTACCGGTCGGATGCAAACCTTAAAGAGTGTTCGCTTATTCATGGGGGACATTTTACTGTGCCTACCTAACATGCTGTTTAGCCTGCCCAGGTAGAAGCGGGCATTTCGGGTCACCTTTGTAATGTGAGGTTCGAAAGAGAGACATGAGTCGAGAGTGACTCCTAAATATTTGGCTTTACGTTGCCAGGGAACGCGGGTTCCTAGCATGCGGATTGAGTCTGCGGGCTGGTTGATCCTACGATGGTAATCGAAGCGGACCGCGGAGCTTTTGCTCGGGTTCACTTCGATTCTCCATTTCCTAAACCATCTACCTAACTCGTTGACTGCGGTTTGCAGTTTGGCTATTTGTGGTGTTAGCTTAACGGAAGGCCCTCTTACGTAGAGGGCAGTGTCGTCAGCAAATAGGGAGAGCTGTACTGTTAGCCCTGATTTGCATGGTTTTGGGATGGGGATGTCGTTGGTGTACAGAGTGTACAATGTTGGGGAGAGTATGGACCCTTGGGGGACCCCGGCTCTAATGGGACGCGGAGAGGAAAGTACCCCTTCGTGTCTAAAACGGAAGTTACGGTCTCGGAGGTAGCACTCCACTATTCTAACAAGTCTGTCTGGTAGGTCCATGTGGTATAGTTTGTATACAAGTCCCGCATGCCAGACCTTGTCGAAGGCCTTTGCGACGTCGAAGAAGACTGCTACTGTCCTTTCGCGTCTGGGGTAAAATCCGTCCAGTATGTATTCGACAATGCGGTGGACTTGTTGAGGGCACGAGTGTTTGGCGCGGAACCCAAACTGGTGGTTAATTATAAGGGGAGGTTTGTCCGGCGGGAATATATGACTTTTAATTCGATTGAGTATGACTCTTTCGAAAAGCTTCCCCATAGTCTTGAGTAGACTTATGGGGCGGTGGTTTGCGGGGATGTTAAGGGGCTTGCCTGGCTTTGGGATGCCTATTACTATTGCTTCCTTCCATGCTGTCGGGAAGTAACAGTGTTCAAAGCAGGCGTTGATGATAATAGCTAGCAGTGCAAGTAACTGTTCCGGGTAGTACCTAAGCGCTTGGTTTGAGATGCCGTCAGCTCCGGGGGCTTTTTTAGGTTTAAGACCTCTAATAATGGAGCGTAGTTCGTCAGTTGATACTGAGATGGGGTCCGCAGTTAGGGGGAGCGAATTCCTGCTACGTATCTCATCCTCCACTGTTTTTATATGAACAGGATCACACTCTTGTGTGCTAGGGGTGCATTGGGAGGCAATGCTGTCCGCGAAGCATTCCGCTTTCTCTGTGTCCTCGAAGGCTATCGTATTGTCTGGCCGCGTAAGGGGAGGGGTGTGCGTGATTGCGTCTACGCGGAGAGCCTTGGCTACTCTGTAGTAGGCAGTATGGGAGGGGGTGATATCCTCCATGAGTTTACTCCAGTTGGAGTTTCTCAGTTCGGAAAGATGCTTCCTAAGCTTACGCTGTAGGGAGTTGGCTTCCCTCCTATTGTCGGGTGTGGGATAGTCTGCGGCTCTACGGAGAGCTGCTCTTTTCTCTGCGATTAAGAGTTTTGTCTCACGCGGGAGTTTGCGGTCTTTGGTGGTAACGACCTTTTCGTTCTCCTTAATCGCAGCCTGAACTAGGTGGGTGATACTACTCACTGCGCTATCTATCTTGTCAGTACTGTCAAGGTAGTCGGGCGAGAAAGCGTATGCGGAGTCGGGGGCGTCAATGGCTGAGGTCAGTGAGTCTGTGATACCGTCCCAGTTGGTGAATTTTGTTGTCGTGGGGGCCGGGTGTGCTAATTTGGGGGCCTAGTTTTAGTGAGACTGGGCGGTGGTCCGAACCTAGCTCGTCAAGTGTGTCAATTGCGCATACGTTAAGGGAAACGCCCTTAACTATGGCAAAGTCGAGTACGTCCGGGTCGTGGTCCGGATTGTCCGGGTAGTGGGTTGGGGCGTATGGGGAGTATACTGTTAAATCTAGATCTTGAGTGATTTCGAGGAGCTTTACGCCATTGTTGTTGGTTTTAAGGCAAGTCCAGTCAGTATGTTTGGAGTTGAAGTCTCCAATCATAATGGTGGACCCGCCCAGGGCTAGGATGGCCTCGAAATCACTTTGCAAGGGATTTTTTTTGGGACGGATGTAGACTGAAGCTATGACTATTGACTGATGTCCTGTCATAGCTAGTTTGACTATAGTGGCTTCCATGTTGGTGAGTTGGGGGGTGGGGATCTGTGAGCAGTGGATTGCTCTCCTATAGTAGATGGCTGTTCCGCCTCCTCTACCTTTAAGCCTATCGTTACGGATAAGATTGAATAAGGGAATTTTTAGATCTCTGATGAATGGTTTGAGGAGCGTTTCCTGCACTGCTAGTATGTCTATGTGCATACTTTTAACGAATTGTTTTAGCTCGGGGACATTGCTCTTTATGCCGCGCGAGTTATAGGTGATGAGCGATAGCCCTTTGGGTTTGACCCGACCGGTATTGACGCCTATCTTTGGGGTGTTGTTTTGCCCTAAGGGCATTATTAAAACAAGCTAAGGAGGTGGTGGTGTTCCACAAGAGCGAGTAAGCGCTCTTGGGGAGTGCGTGAGGCGCGTATTTTACCAGCTAAAACCGAAATTTCGCTGATATCGATGTTTGCGATGGTGGCGGCCACCGTTTGCATATCGTCCTTAAGGCTTATCCGCAAACGACAAAAAGGCCGCAAAAAAGGCTAGAAAGCTCGCAAAGCGACAGCTAGCCCAACGCGAGAGAGCAAAGCTAGAGTCGCTAGCGCTGTCTCGCTCTACCGTGCCCAGCCCTCCCGCTAGTTCCGCGCCGCCGCCGGCCGCAGCTACCACCCCCTCCACCCGCGCCGCCCCGCCGCCCGCGGAATCGAGCCAGTCAGGCAAAAATACCACGGCGACTAGGCCGAATCGGTGCGCTCCGGTCCTACCGAGAGCCAAGCCCCCACCTAACGTGTTCCTTAGAGATAAGAGCAAGTGGCAGACCACTAGCAATCTCTGTAAGGAGCACAACGTCAGGTATACCAAAGCGTCTAACTTAGGTGAGACGATAAAAATCGAGGTCCCTACGACCGACGATTTTAGGAATCTTACCAGGCTCCTACTCACACATAAGATACCTTATCATACATACGCTCTCCCTGAAGAGCGCAAGATTCGTGCGGTCCTTCGCGGTGTCCCACACGAATTATCCAACGAGGAGGTATTCACAGACCTCACTCAGTTAGGATTGCCAGTGGAGGGTGTGCACAAAATGCACAGCCGCTCCGGCAAAAACTTCCCACTCGCCCTCGTAGTCTTGTCAAACAAGCCGGAGGCGAAAGACATTTTTAAAATGGGTAAGCTCACCATCTGTGGGCTATCCAATGTAAAAGTGGAGCCTCCGCACAAACGCGGATACCCCGGGCAATGTCACCGTTGCCAGCTATACGGTCACGCGGCGGCCAATTGCACTGCCACCCCGAGGTGCGTAAAGTGCCTAGGGCCCCACGGCACTAAAGAGTGCACGCGTGACCGCGCGTCTGACACATCTCCCCCAGCCTGCGTCCTATGCGGCCAGGAAGGCCATCCGGCCAACTACCGTGGTTGCCCGCGCGCACCAAAACCCAAACCGCCCACACCTCTAAGAGGTAAACCCACCCCGCAACCCAAACAGGGTTCGAAGTGGGCACCGGCCCCAACAACGGCAAATTTCCCCGCGTTAAGGACCCCTAGGTTCCAACCTAACACGGCCCCCAACAATGCCTGGGGTAGGGCTATCCCAACAGCCCCCTCTAAACCGGCTCCTAAAGCCACCCCTCCCCCCCCTCAACTTCCGGCGCGCAGGCCGGTTATATTTATACTAAAAATTGCCTATCGCAACTAGTGTACCATACAGCGAAGCAGCGAAATCTCATGCTATCTCTAGATACTATTTCTATTTCACACAGTTTCTTATGTTAGGCAGAGTGGAGTTTCGCTACAATAACTCTAATTACGCTAAGGGATCGATACAAATACAAAAATAAAAAATAATAAAATAATTAATACTTATTTATACCTCGGTACCGAGATCATCGGCTGCCCGTAACAGTAGATTCATTAAGTAATCGTCGGTTTCATTGTTGAACATATAAAGCATAATTACAGGGGCCGTATTTTTCATTGTATTTGGGCCATTGGTGTCAGCTAACTTTACTTCCACTCATCATACTGAACAACATTTGTTCTACGACTTAGCAGAAATCGCAAAAAAAATTACTCTTCATACAAATCGATCAGCTGATCGTCCAATTTCCTTGGGTTCCTTGGGGAAAGTTGTTCAGTATGATGAGGAGAACCCCAGGTAACGGGTCCAGTTTTTTTATAATCTGTATATTGTTCGGCCGTATTTTGATAACCATTATGGATTTAAACTACTTCACTGTTGTTTTTTACATTGTATTTTTTTTGGTTACAAATAATGCAAGTGAAGTGTAGCACATTTTATCTGCGACTCACCTTTCAGAGAAAACTAAATGGTCCTAAAACTAACAATAATAAACAATGTCAAACTAAAAATAAAACTCGGTGATAACAGAACTAGCTAGTTACTGTTAGATGCAAAGACTCATGCAAGCTAGGGTCACAGTATTACAATATAGCGGCTTACAGTAATGCAACGAATGTACTTACGCAAAGCACGGAAGGGTACTTGCGGGGCACAGCCGCTACAAGCTTTAAGGCGCTAAGATCACTCAATTCGAGCTGGTTGATACGTGTTTCAATAACATCGAACGTAAGTCTATTCATTTTAAGTTCAAATCAATGCGGACTTCAACGCGGCTGTTACGTTGACACCGAACGTCCAATTCTCGATTTTTACATGTTTTTATTACTTTTAAATAAGTTTAAAAAAAATTGGTTCAAATTAAATGAAAGGTCTTAAAGACGCCGATTTTTGTGTGTTGAATTTATCCAATATTAACTATTTGTTTTCGAGAAATTTTGCAATTAATGCCAAAAACAGGGTCTACAGTAAATTTATTTACATCAAAAGTTGTAATATTTTTAAAATTGTATTCAATTAAATCGATTTTTCATTACTTTAAGTATATTGTATATTTTTCCATGGTGATAGCTTTACACAGTCTTTCAATAATTTGAATCGAATATTGTCATTTGACCCATCTTAACGCCTTTATTTGAAAATAACTTTAATTATTTCGTATTTTTCTCAGCATACCCTTTCACTTGATACCCATGTCATGTAGGTGAATATAAAAATGACTGATCCGCCACCTTTGGAAGTCCGCCATATTGGATTTAGTATAACATCATTTAGCTAACCATGCACTTTTCTCCAAATTTTACGTGTTTACAAAATTTCAGCCCAATCGAAAACCGGAAAGTAGTTTTAATTTAGCATACAATATTTGTCCCTAACTAACTTATCAGACAAACTGTCTCTCTCTTATGGTGTATTTACACTCAGCTCTGTTGGGCAGATATGTGAGCAGGAAAGTGGGCAGTGCGAGAATGTAAATAGGTCACTCTCGCTGCCACTGTTAATGCCGCTGCTGCTGGTATTGCCACGATTGTCGGCTTTCGGGCAGAAGTCAAAAGAATCGGCTGAGTGTGAGCACAAGGGTTACCTATTTATTTTTGAGGTCGGTACCAGCACACAGCTATTCACATTTTATTTATGGCATTGCTGACACCGACCTCAAAAAAAATTTTAGACCCCAAATTTAATTCGTACCGACCTTTGATTTCGTTACTGTTGGTTAATGTCGTGTATCTAAGTGTAATAATATTATTTTATACTTTTGAGTGAATTTCATTTTGAAGTCGGTTTTTAGTTTTTTTAAACTTTTATTTTTATTTTCTTAATTTTTAGTGATATTGCTATCTAACTAACAACGGTAAACCCAATCGGCAAGAGGAACCATCAAATTATATGCATGTGTTTCTTTGTCAGATACAGATTCCTGTGGCTTCCAATAGCATGAAAGTTAAGGAGTTAAATCTTCCATCAACAGCTCATCTGAATAACCTGAAAGAATACAAGTATTGGTACATACGTACCTTCGTATCTACGTAAAATTTTTGAAGAATTATCCTCCAACTCCTAACCGTTAAGGAGCTGTACCTTCCTTAATCAGCTCATCAACATGAGATGATGACTACCAGACGTAAATACTTTAATAATTTATGAAAATACATGAAACACGTGAAACTTGCCTATAAAATTTGAGGGTTGCCCTCGATTTCCCTAGAATGCCATCATCAGATCCTAACTTGGTGACAATGGGACCCCCTCGGGAGTATACTCTTTTGAATAAAAAAAGAATTTTGAAAATCGGTTCACAATCGGCGGAGATATCGCGTAACAAACATATAAAAAAAAACATAAGGTCGAATTGAGAACCTCCTTATTGAAGTCGGTTGAAAATATGGTAAACTTAATAATAAGTTAGGTAGCGCAATCAAATTGAAAGATAACATTATGGACAATTTGCTATTAATTTAAAAATTTTAGAAATATCGGGTTTTGACCAAATAACTTGGATTTATCGGGTTATGGTAGTTTGTAAACATGATTTGACAGTGACATTGACAGCTATGACACTGGGTGCGTTCACGAAGTTTGATTGACCAAAATATGTAAATATTTTAAGGTCGGATACTTTGATAGCACTTTGATCTCTAGGATTTATCGGTGTTTGTATCCCTACTAATATTATAAATGCGAAAGTAACTCTGTCTGTCTGTTACGCTTTCCCGCAAAAACTACTGAACGGATTTGGCTGAAATTTGGTTGGTAGACAGATTAGGACCTGGATTAAGACATAGGGTACTTTTTACCACGCTCGCGAGCCGCTTGCGGCTCGCGCACAGCGCGCCCTCGAAAAGTCATAGAAACGTGGTCCACCGCGGGTGAAGCCGCGGGAAACAGCTAGTCGACCATAAATTGACTCATTGGATTTGTCGTATTTAGAAATAAACATTATTTTTAATATTTTTTTTTGAACAGGATTTAACTGTTTTTAAAGAAATCTGCTTGCAGAGATGTTTGAGATTCAACACAAAGTACCGAAAAAAAATGAGAAAAATATATGCCATAAATGGCGGTTGATCAGTTTTTATTGCGACGCTCCTCGGTTGTCCCGGCGGGACATAGAAATTTATGTGACAAATACGGGACGAGTGGCAACACTAGTGAGCACTCACTCGTGTAGACGCTGCCGTAGAAGTATTTGTGGCAATATTTCCGGCAGCGGCAGGAGCAGTGGCAGTGACCGATTTTAAATCCCGGGTAATAATCTGACACAATATCCCGTGCTATCCAATTGTTAAACGGCGGTTGACTGGTGTTGCACTTAGCATCGACCATGGTCACGTGTAGGGCATTTCGATTTTAGACCGTGTTGCGTACGCCTATAGGTTTAAATCTAAACAGACAAACTAACTTTCTAACATGGCAAGCTAATATAAAGATTGTAAAAAATCACTTTTACTTTTGGGCTCTTATCATTTTAATTATGATGTTTACAAAATGGTTCATACGTCGCTTAATACGTCAAAGGGTATCATTGGGGAAGTACGTACGTAAATTTCTAACGATTCATAACTTAAAATGGATTCACAGAAAACTAAATAGTACTTCCATCTTCGGCATCATCGTCTTAAATCGTAATCGTAAAATTAAATAGTATAGGTACATACGAGGGCTGTTTGATAAGTACCCGTTTACTAAATATATTAATATCACTGGCCGAAAATAAGTATACCACCTTTTAAAGCCATTTTTCAGAGGCGGGAAAAAGAAAAAAAAAATGGCATTCTTTTGTTTTTTTTCTCATTTGACAGCGATTTAGTGAAAGCGTGAACTTAAAATTGTTAAAATGGAGAAAGAACAGTATCGGTCTGTAATTAGATTCTTGTTTTTGGAAGGAAAAACATGTGATGAAATAAAAGTAAGAATGCAAGCGGTTTACCATGAATGTGCTCCTTCTATGACAACCGTCAGCTATTGGTATAACGAGTTTAAGCGGGGGAGAACAACCGTCTTTGATGAGGATCGCCCAGGCCGGCCAATTGAGGTGACTACAGACGATATGGTTAAGAAAATTTAACATATCGTTTTTGCCGACCGCCGAAATAAACTTCGAAAAATCGTTGATGGTGTAAACGTTTCAATCGAGAGGGTACAACACATATTAGAAGAAAAATTGGGTATGAAGAAAGTATCGGCGAGGTGGGTGCCGCGTTTACTCACGGAGGAGCAAAAACGGAACCGACTGACTACTTCGGAGCAGTGTTTGGCCGCGTTCAAACGTAACCCGAAGGAGTTTCTGCGTCGTTTCGTAACCGTGGACGAAACGTGGGTTCACCACTACACCCCGGAAATGAAAGAGCAGTCGAAGCAGTGGATTTTACCGGGTGAACCTGCTCCAAAGAAAGCAAAAACCGTCCCATCGGCTGGAAAGGTCATGGCGACTGTTTTTTGGGATTCGCAGGGTATTATACATATTGACTACTTAGAAAAGGGGAAAACGATAACAGGGCAGTGCTATGCTAATTTATTGGATGAATTTGACGCCGTCTTAAAGGACAAACGACCCCATTTAAAAAAGAAAAAAGTACTGTTTCATCACGACAACGCCCCGGCTCATTTGTCCAGAGTTGTGACGGCTAAATTAGCACAGTTTCGCTACGAACTACTGCCTCACCCCCCGTATTCTCCAGATTTGGCCCCATGCGATTTCTTTTTGTTTCCCAACCTAAAAAAAATGGCTCGGTGGTAAGCGATTTGGATCAAATGACGAAGTCATTGCCGCCACAGAGGCCTATTTTAATGACTTTCCAAAATCATACGTTTTGGATGGTTTATTGAAGCTTGAGTATAGGTGGAACAAGTGTATAGAGTTAAAAGGTGACTACGTAGAAAAATAAATGCATATATTAAAAAAAAAAATATTTTTTTTCAATAAACGGGTACTTATCAAACAGCCTAGGTATAAAGTAATCGGAATCAGTTACCTACAAATTACTTTATGAAGCAGTCGGTTACCTACAAGCACAGAAAAAGCCTCGATCGAAACTAATTACGTACAAGTAAAAAAAGTACTTGATCGAAGCCAGTTACGTACAAGTACTACAAAATCCTTGTTCGAAGCCAGTTTCGAAACTCAGGTTTCGTAGACGGCCGAAGGGGGCGGACCAGTTATTTTTTTATGCACCCCTATGATATGGGTATCAAATGAAAGGGTTTACGAAATAATTAGGTCTTTTCAAATAAATGCATGTATCTAAAAATTTTTAGGTCTTTTTAAATTAACTTATTTGTATTTGGAACCATTTATTTATATTTATTTGGGCATTTAGCTTTTGTCCACATACATTTTTTTTCAAATAAAAGCTTGTACCTAAAAGCTTTTGGTTTTTCTAAAATTATTTAATTTAATTATTCCTACGTTTGTTTTTGTTTACATCTTGCTAGAGCTATGCTCCATATTTGGTTGAATCGGAAATGACGACATCCGTAAGAGAACCAAGGTAACTTAAATAGAATCGCTAAACTTAAATGGTAGTGGGTGGGGGGCACATAGTTCGTGGAACAGAACAATAGCCAAAAGGGCGATAAAATATCCGAGTGGCATTGGAACAGGAAGTGTAGGTATGCGTAGGCAGACTTCCTACTTGGTAGACTGGCAATATACATTTTCGACCAACATTTAACTCCGTGGCGTAATGGTTAGTCCAATCGATTCACACCTGGCGTTCGCGGGTTTGATTCCCGGCGGGGTAAATTTTGTAAGGCTCGACTTGGTTGGTGGGCATTTTCATAGCACGCCTGGCTAGCTGCCACCATCTTATCTAAGTCTTGCCGCCAAACATCAGTGTCGACAGTATTGATGTGTTCCGGCTTGAAGATAAGATAGCCAGATTCTCATTGCGTTGTCCCAACCCGCTACTCGTAAACGCCGCCGTTTACGAGCTACCCGCAAACCCCATTCGCGTAATCCGACGCCCCAGACATGTACTCACTGACCCCGATGACCCGACCACGCTAGCCGTAGCTGCCCTGACCCCGCCCCCTAACCCACAGAGAAACACTGCACCGACATTCTGCCCTCGCTGGCGAGGGCGGCGTTCCCCCGCTTCTGGCGCTTACCAGCGCTACCGGCATATATACCAGGCCGCTTCTCTCCGATCCTCCCACGTCCAAGCAACGACCTAAGCCGAGGTCCGTGCCCACAACAAGCTTGTCCTTTCGAAAAAAAAAAATCATTGCGTTGGGGAATCTTTGTAAGCCCGCTTTCATCTTCGGGATCTTCGTCACTTACTATCAAGTGTGATGATACCCAGGGCTTACCAACTGTGAATAAAAGAAACATGGGACAACTTAGCGAGGAGTACGGTAACTTTTTCTAACTTATCTCAATGCCAAATAACTACCTTGAAGTAGTCTATATATTTTGATCGGTAGTGGTGATACAGAACCCTTAGTGCGAAAAGACGACTTACACTTGGCCATTTTTAGTTTTTTTCTTTGTATACCGTAAAATGGGGTGAATAGGGACTGTTTCCAAGTTTATGGCTGATTTTAACCTCTTTAAAATTGTCAATGCTGTGTTTTATAGGCGTTCCTGTCTATCCGACAACCTAAACTACCTACAGAATAAAAAAAAAAAAGGAATTTCTCTATGATTTCTTTATAAAATGCAAAAATTATGATCATTCCCTATTCGCCCCTGAACGGGTTCAAAAGGGATGAGACTGGGGTGTTTTGGGAAATTGTCTAGGGCTGATACATTGCAGAAAATGATTAAGAGTGAATCAATGAGTTTTTTCAAAATAATTTCAAACAACAAAGTTTTTATTTTAATTAGGTTAATAAACAAGAAATTAAGTTCAATTCAAACTATTTAAAATTGACAAACTTAAATTCTCTTCTCATAGACTTAATAAGTAATTTTATTGAAGATGATTAAGAGTGAATAAATGAGTTTTTCAAAATAATTTCAAACAACAGAGTTAAATAATTATCAAACAATATAAATTTAATATTAATCAATAAACAAATGTTCGAATTTAACTATCAAAATAATGTATTTAAATAAAAAACAAATAAAAAAACGCATTATGTATATACCTACAGAAGCCCATTTATTATTTTTCTAACAAAAAAAACAAAGTAAAAGAAATGTAAATGTAAAATTGTAAACATCAAATAATTTAAGGAAAATATAAAAGTGCCAACCCTAATTAAAAATCCCCATCCACCTCATATCCGTACCTATTTACCCTATTCCCGTCCCAATTCACCCCACAGGAGTCCCTATTCACCTCTTCCCCATATATCATTCACCCCTCTAGCATCCCTTTCCCCCCCAAAATGTTTGATTTCGATAGACAGATATAAAACCTCACATTTCTGAAAATATAGTGCATTTTTGTACTTAATTTTTATGTTATCGGGTGCCCAAAACCCCAATACACTCATTAAATAACTTTTATTGCACTAACTCACTTTAGAACTTCACAAAATCAAAGTTTTCTGGAGCGTTTTTGGCGCATATCACGACCTTAGCCTTGAAAACTTTGTTTTTTCCTTTTTTTTTGCTGATTTGGATACTTGGTGATACCAGATCAAAGAGAAAAAAGAACCTACTACATTGGTAAAATTTGGCTGCATCATGAATACAAAAATTCACTGTTTAAATCGTTGGTTATTTTAGAACTGCTGATTTTCCCTTTTCACCCCGCGATCCCTATTCACCCCATTTTACGGTACGTTTAATAACTTACGTCGATGCCAAATTTCAAGTTTCTAAGTCACCTGTAAGTTGTTTAAAATTTTGATGAGTGAGTCCTGAAAATAGTGTTTTTCAGACGTCAATATCTTAGAAACAGTAAAAAAATATTTATGAAAATTGGGATTCTAGCTAATCGAGGCGGCTTAATAGATATACAAAACGAAACAGACTTTAAGTTACTGTTTGGTCGAAAGTGACCCGAAATGTCAGTGTCTCCTTTTCCTGTACGAACTTAATATTTATGTATGTACGTAAGTATGAAACGAGGAGATCCGAAGGAGAATCAAAGTAACCGACATAGCTCTCAGACTTGCTAAACTTATTTTCCTGATTGTAATCTCTTTTTACTACGAAATAACTGGACATAGGGGTTTGTTTATTTTTAACAGGAATATTTATTATCTGAGCTGTGTTGTGGTCTAGCGTTGTCCATATTACTAATTATGAGGTCAATGCTAGAGTTCATGTGAAGTCAAGTTATAATTATTCAAGATGTCTTGAAATTTGGTAGTGGTTCTGTTGTTGTTTAATATATTAATGTTTAAATCTCCCAGTATAACAAATGTATGTTTTGAGTTCTGTGATAATTTCCATAGTAGTTCTTCAAGTTTTTGAAAAAAGACATCAATATTAACATTTTGTTTACTTGGTGTTCTGTAAATACAAATAATTATAAGGTTATTTTTAGGAATTTTGGAGTTGAGTCAAATTACCGACTTGATTGTTGAATCACTTACAGAGCAGCGTTATATAACTCTCAAGACCCGGTTGGTCAATGTTTTTCAAAAACCGATTCTCAGTTCCACAAGCTCGTGAAAGAAATGGATCTTGAAAAGCATAGTCCATCGCAGTTCTTATAGCAAAAATGTGGGAGCTCGCCAAAAATTCAGGCACAGCAGGCGACACATTCAAAAATTTTATAGGTTGCACGCTAACCAGGGTGAGTACGCGCCATTCTAGCCAGCTCCAGCGTAGACACTAAGCTGTATGACCTATCAGGATTAGAAGATAATATTATGGACAACTAGCTTTTGCCCGCGGATTCGCCCACGTAGACTTGGACTTTCATACAAATTACCATCCTCTGTATTAACCACAAAAGGGGGTTGATTTCTAAAGAAACATTATTAGTACACCTCCACACCATCTATAGAGCGTACATTTTAAATTTCAAGTCTCTTACTTCAAAAACATAGGACTTTCATACAAACTTCCAACCACCGTTTTACCCCCTTAGGGGTCGATTTTCAAAAAATCCGTTCTTAACGGATGTCTACACCTTATAAGAAACCTACTTGCCAAATTTCAAGTTTGTAGGTCCTATAGTTTTTGAGATTTCATAATTAATCAGTGAGTGGTATTTCACTTTTATAAATATATATATGTATCATCATATCAGCTCATATACGTCCCCACCGAGGGGCTCGAGCCTACCCTGAATTAGGGCGATCGGGCCTTAGTCGACCACGCGGGCCCAGTGCGGGTTGGTCGACTTCACACACAACCTGCGAGTTTCTCCGCAGGCGTGTGCAGGTTTCCTCACGATGTTTTCCTTCACCGTTAAAGCAATCGGTAAGTATATACGTAAGTTTTGAAAAACTCATTGGTACATTGGCGGTCCAGATTTGAACCCGGTACCTCTGGTTAGATGGATCGAGTCGTTACCGGTTGAGCCACCGACGCTTTTTTTAATTTATATATATATATATATATATATATATATATATATATATATATATATATATATATATATATATATATATATATGTCGGAGTGTCATTGAAAACGCGACCAATACCAGCTCGAGATAAGTTTACATAGTTACACTTTGTTTGGATCAAACGTCAGGTATTAGTACCTGGGTGAAACCGGTGGTGGCGTGACGTTGAGAATTTATTAGATCTGTGGAGAAGCCACATTAGCTGGACGTCAGTCTCGGAACAGACACTTTTTGACGGAGCGTCGAGCAGAACACAAGTAGTGGTGATCTGTGAGCAAAAGGGACGTGTCACGCCATCGCTGTGATCACCGCGTTTGCATCCATTGTTATCCAAGGCATCCTGTACAATTTCGATTACCAAATGATCAAGACTATTGAAGAAGGACCTCTGTGATATAGCTGCATTGTTATTTCGACGCCCAATACCGAAATAGTTAAGGACGTGAACCACGAGGCCAACCATAACCTAACCTGCACCCGCACCCTTCGAGATCAGAAGTTGGATTGTTCCCAGCGCTCGCAACAAGTGGACAACGACGGGAAAATGTGAAAAATGATAATGGAGCAGCGAAATAAAAACCAACTGGCAACAATTCTTTGTGCTACAGAAACAGAACATGTTGCGATTGATTGAGGTTATGCAAGCACCATCGACTACATTTGCTGCAATCACACTGCCAGAATTCAACCAGAATATACCTGAAGCTAATCCACGTTCACGGTGCTCGTTTGTCGACATCTCCCTTACGGAAAGACAGTTGCAATGAGGTGCAATGCTTATTTCACTTAGCAAACCGTTGAAAGGCATATGCTCCTGTGCTTCCGGAATGACTCGGAGCCAGTTTAGAAACCTGTTCCTGATGCGCTGTTTGGAAATGGGCGACAGTATGGGCTGCGCTGGCAGCAGCGGAGATCCACGCAAGCGGCGCGTGCAGCTTCAGCGAAGTGCGTGATGTACGCGGAGCTATGAAAATCCGGTGAGTCGTACCCCTTTTGTTTTGATAGTTGTGGTACGAGTACTATTACCTAATCTGTGGTGGTACCGAGTGTTCTCTCGTTAAAGAAAGTTTCGTGTATAGACTTTCGGGAGTGTGTTCAATACTAACGCACTATTGACTTTTGTAGGCAACTCTTAAGTTTACTGTACAGAACAAATATCGAGTGAGGGTAATATTGACGGGCATCGTTCAGAATGGTCATATCTTGTTATGCCAGACGAGTACGAACGATATTATGATCGACTCAGATATTTTAAATCTAGGATTGACGGTATTCTTAAACGAGTCTGTCAATAACAAAACAGCTTGACTGTCGGTAAGGATGCGAATAGAGTAGTTAGTCCCTTACCCTTCGAGTAGTGATTGCATTAGCAGCTAAAATGATGCCTTATGGAAAGTACTCTTTCACATGCTTTCGGATTTTTACTTGTGACACAACGTCGTGATTGAACGGAAGATTTAAAAAGAGGACTCATTGTAAATATGATGATTCATTTAGTTAACTAGTTTCGGTTATACAAACCTAAACCAAGATTGAAAGTATTGAAACCCCTTTAAGCTTTTATAATATTGAGACTGACATTTTTACATGGAGTAAAAAAAAAAACCTTTATTAGCTTTCGTAGTATTGGGACTGATATTCTCATTGAGCATAGGCCAAAGTTGTTGCCTATTTTTAATAGCTTTCGCGATAAATTTGTTGAGGGCATCCTTAATGCCCCGCTATCGTATAGACCCTATGTAGGTAGATGAGTTTCGGGGACCCCAATAAAATATTTTGTTTACCAATTGTAAAAAAAAAAAGAATAATAACAGGGTAGTATGCGGAGTGCAGTGATGAACGTCTTACGGCTGATGTGATGATGATACAGGATTCATGGGCTGGAGGCTGCGAATGTCATAAGCCCCGAAGCTTTCCCTTTTTGACGGCCTTATCATGCTGGTAAAGAAAAAGGATAGCATAGAACGCAAGTGTTGATAACCGTGAAAAAAAAATGATAACAACATGCCTGAACGGAAATTGCTTCCTCTGATAGCTTGGAACATCGATTGACTTCATAGGTGGTCACTATTTAACCACGTCAGGCATAGCTAGTGGTTACATCAGGTGCATTCTTTACCTATTAAATCGAAATGACTGATTTTGTAACCTCTGTTCAAATACGTCCACGTGTCATTCTATCTACGTAATGCCCCCTTGTATTTGAACTTACGTTCATAAACGCTTTAGGCGCGTGGCAACGGTCAGGTGAATCTTAGCACGTTTAAACGTTGGTACTCTTAGTTAAGTGTCCTTTAAAATATGCTCACTTCCTTCGAGTATAGTAATGAGATTTCAATGTTACAAGTCCTTCCATGATGATCATTTGGCAGCAACCAAACTGTTGGGTTAACCGAGTTACGAAGTACAGCCTCCTGGAGTTGCTTCTAGGTACGAGTAAAGTAGCCTAACCTCTAAATGTCATGTTTGTCGATTACACACACAGGCTGTAATTTTATCTAAGTGAAGCACGACAACATACTAGTGATAATACGGAGAGTAACGCATCCTATTACAGGAGTTGTTAATCAGCTTGCTGCTGATGTGATAATAGACATGGGCCTCCCCCATGTTGGAGCGGTTTCACCAATTGTAAAAAAAAAAAAAAAAAAAAAACGCTACGCTTGGCGGGCTGTTTGGCGGTACAGTATGAGCGTGAAGGACGATGTTGCTTGTCCTCAAATTTTTAGTCCCTTAGTCACTTCTTGTGAAACCCTTGGGAAGAGATGGGGTGGTGTATTGCTCTGAGGCAGCGCCACTGGCTGATTTCTAGACAAAAGCTTAGTTTCACAAGTTACCTAACTTTGTGTTGTTACAAATGGAGAAGCGTTACCTACCACTTTAGATATCAAATACCGTCAGTTATTGAGGACAGACTACGTTAAATGCCCGATAGTGACAGTATTATTGACTTGGACAGAATTGATGATGGAGAGACTGAACCTCGACCATCTACTAGTGCAGATTAAGGACTTTTGTACTTGACCGTGATTTTAACGTTCACTAGTTTGTATTTTGAACCTTAGACGTAAACAATTTTTCGCAACTGGATGCCAATAGCCTCAGCCATTCGTAGACGTAGGCGTAAAACACCGAGTTGATTTTCTCGTTGCTGTGCGGCCACAACTGTGTGTGGCGTGCGTTTGGCTCGCAGGCGTATCACCGGGGAGGTGATGTTGGCAATGACCAGAAAGAGGTGATGTTTGAGATCGCCGCATGGAAGCGATAGTGTGGTTGGACACCGGAGGGAGGTGGTCCAAGAGTCGCCAGGTAGGGTGACTGTGTTTTTGGGCGGACACCTGAGAGGTTGTCTGAGAGTCGCCAGGTCGAGTGACTGTGTGTTTGGGCGGGCACCGGATGGAGGTGTCTGAGAGTCGCCAGGTTGGGTGACTGTTGTTTGTTTGGGCACCGGATGGAGGTGGCCCAGAGTTGCCAAGATGGGTGACTGTTGTGGTGATACAAAATAAGGAGCGTAACCAAACCAAGTTAGATCCCAAATACCGAGGGCCGTTCAGGGTCGTAGAGGTCTTAGAAGGTGACAGATACAAATTACAAGCTTTGAATTTGAGACGAAGTTACAAGTATGCCCATGACCGTTTACGTAGTATGTCCGAAGGTTATTTGCCTCCGGATGTTGACGATGAATCTGGTGCAGAGGCGTCTACCTTTCAATGTTAATTGTGTTGACAGATCGTAACTCAATCAATTGTGTACAGTTGTAATTTTTTTCTTTATCGTTTATTTTTGTGTGTAGTACTGAAGTATTCCAACATGTTTCAGCGGTAAATGAAGAGTGCTGAATGGCGCTATATGTTTGCATGAATTGGCTGCTGCTTGTTTTGTCAGACTCGTTCTGTCATGACGTGTAGCAGGTACATTCGTGTTTTTGTAAAAAAGAAGTATCCCGTTTACCGGCTAAAACTGTTGATGGTATTCCGTCGCCTGTACTGGCGATGATGGTATTCCGTCGCCTGTATTGGTGATGATGGTGTTCCATTGCCTAGATTGGTGATGATGGTATTCCGTCGCCTGTATTGGTGATGATGGTGTTCCATTGCCTAGATTGGTGATGATGGTGTTCCATTGCCTAGATTGGTGATGATGGTGTTCCATTGCCTAGATTGGTGATGATGGTGTTCCACTGCCTAGATTGGTGGTGATGGTGTTCCGTCACCTGGACTGGTGATGATGACTGATTGGTATTCCGTCGCTTGGCGTTAGTGATGATGATTCTTTGTGGTGTCCCGCCACCCGGATGTGGTGATGTTTAGTTCTGGTGTTCCGTCGCTTGTGATTTGCGATGATGATTATGTTCCGTTCTATGTGCCCCTAAAAGTTGTAAATGGTTGTAAGGTTTCAAGCCTTGCAGCTGTGATTTACCTTGGAGACCTAAACTGATTTGAGATTGTTTGAGTTACGATGCTAATGCTGAGGTTTATTTAGTTTACGAGAGTGAAATTATTTTGGTTTTTTGAGGCTGTTAAAATGTGTTGTCACCATGATTGTAGTCTTGAATTAAAGCTTCACATTATTAGCGTTGCTTTTATTCCTTGAGCTGTGGACCTTCCTAATGAAGGTCAGGATTGGCCGAACGAAATGGAATCTACTGGCTACCCTTTTCTTTTTCAGGTTAGTCACCCGAGGACGTGTGACTCGCAGGATGGCCGTGTCGGAGTGTCATTGAAAACGCGACCAATACCAGCTCGAGATAAGTTTACATAGTTACACTTTGTTTGGATCAAACGTCAGGTATTAGTACCTGGGTGAAACCGGTGGTGGCGTGACGATCGCTTGTACTCGTGAGACGATCGTTTGTGGTAGCAAAGATGATGTATTAACGGAAGGCTGTTTGTGCTGCCACACTGAGTTGAGAATTTATTAGATCTGTGGAGAAGCCACATTAGCTGGACGTCAGTCTCGGAGCAGACACTTTTTGACGGAGCGTCGAGCAGAACACAAGTAGTGGTGATCTGTGAGCAAAAGGGACGTGTCACGCCATCGCTGTGACCACCGCGTTTGCATCCATTGTTATCCAAGGCATCCTGTACAATTTCGATTACCAAATGATCAAGACTATTGAAGAAGGACCTCTGTGATATAGCTGCATTGTTATTTCGACGCCCAATACCGAAATAGTTAAGGACGTGAACCACGAGGCCAACCATAACCTAACCTGCACCCGCACCCTTCGAGATATATATATATATATATATATATATATATATATATATATATATATATATATATATATATATATATTACGGAGCGGTGAAATCACAGAAGCAGATACACGCTCCGCATCTTCTTCAGCCATAAACTTGGAGCTACTAACGCAAGTACAAGACCTACTGGCAGACCTCAAGGCTCTATGCTGTGAGATGGACAGCATCAAGGGACGTGGACGACCAGCCCAGCGTAGTATGCGTTGGAACCGCAGCAGATTCCGTTCGCAGTCCAAACCAAGGCACATACCTCAGAATGCTGACTGGCTATGCTGGTACCATTACAAGTTCCGCGAGACAGTTAAGATATGCGAGTCACCCTGCAATTGGACAACCATTAAGGGCCGCCAGGAGGCTCCAGTTTCCATACAAACTATTTAATGTATTTACAAAGTTTGGATTCAATCCGGCATGTAGTTTTTGTATTAAAGCGGAACTTCGTTTGTATGGAAACTTCGGTATCATCTGGTACATTATAGGAGTGTATAGATATCAACGAAAATCACCGGTTATGTGTAACCGATTCCAAAACGGGTATAAACTTTTGAATAGATACGGACGCCAATGTTTCGGTTATTCCATTGTCTAAAGTTAATCGTAACCAGTGCGGGTTGGTCGACTTCACACACAACCTTCAAGTTTCTTCGCAGGCGTGTGCAGGTTTCCTCACGATGTTTCCTTCACCGTATAAGAGCGTCGGATAAACGTTCATATGAAATCGAAATTCAAAAACACATTGGTACGTGGAAGGATTGAACCACGATCTCCCGGACAGGAGGTAGCCATTACGCCACCGACGCTCTACTACGCCACCGACGCTCTCGGTGCTATAAGCGTCGGCGACTCAACCGGTAACGACTCGGTCCTCCTAATCAAAAGTGCCGGGTTCAAATCCGGACGGCCAATGTAACAATGAGCTTTTCGAAACTTACGTACTTAATCGTAGTATACTCACCGATTGCTCTATCGGTGAAGGAAACCATTGTGAGGAAACCTGCACACACCTGCGAAGAAACTCGAAGGTTGTGTGTGAAGTTGACTAATCCGCACTGGGCCCGCGTGGTCGACTAAGGCCCCGCCCAATCGCGCTAATTCAGGGTAAGCTCGAGCCCCTCGGTGGGGAAGTATATGAGCTGATATGATGAATCGTAATCAACAAAATGCCGACTGTACATACAAATTGTTTTCGGCAAATGGTACCAAAATTACAGCTTACGGTACTATAACGCTGGAATTTAACTTAGGCTTAGGAACTTGTCCTTTTATCATTCGTAATGTAAACAAACCGACTAATGGGCCTGATTTTTTAACAAAACACCAAGTAATTGTCGAATTATATAATTAAAAAAACAGGCCAAGTGCGAGTCAGAACCGCATACATAAGGTTGCGTACCATCATACTAGATGGCGCTAGTACAAAAGGTTTCTTACCATTATACTAGATAGCGCTAGTTTCTTCACGTTAAAAAAAATCACTTTTTTTGTGTGTATATCCCCCTTATTTTTTCACTTTTTCTAATCATTAGTATTTGTTGTTATAGCGGCAATAGAAATACATCATTTGTAAAAAAATTTAACTGTCTAGCTATCACGGTTCCTGAAATACAGCCTGATGAAGGATGGACAGACAGACGGACGGACAGCGATGTCTTAGTAATAGGGTCCCGTTTTTACCCTTGGGTACGGAACCCTAAAAAAATTGTTGACGGACTGACTGAATTATTTGCGATAGGGACCATTATAAGTTTTTTGAAGCCATCAATAAAAAGATAATTTTCTCAAGACGAGATACGTACTTATTATTACATGAGTACATGTAATATTATGGCGCTTGTTGTTGTTTTTGCATTTATTATCACGTCGGGGTCACCTCTTTGTAATTTATCACTTATAAACAATAGGTAGGTATATAAGGTAAACGCTTATGTAGTAACCCCATATTATAGAGTGTTTTTTATTTTTATTTTGACCGTATTAATTTATTTCGAAGCAAGTACAAGGGATTCGCCGCGCAGAGCTAAACACACGGGCCAGAAATGATATTTAAAACGAATGACAGAACAAACAAAATGGCGACGAAATCCTATACCAAAGTATATATATTAATAATGACGTACCTTTATGTTCGACAACCAAACTATAACCGATCTGTATCAATCTGGATGACGAGGAGGTGAGGTCGCAATCTAGAGAGCGGCAGGGAGTGTCCATACTGTATGTTAGTACTAATATAATATACTCGTATTATTATTATATCAGCTCATATACGTCCCCACCGAGGGGCTCGAGACTACCCTGAATCAGGGCGATCAGGCCTTAGTCGACCACGCGGGCCCAGTGCGGGTTGGTCCACTTCACACACAACCTTCGCGATTTTCATCGCTGGCGTGTGCCTCACGATGTTTTCCTTCACCGTTAAAGCAATCGGTTAGTATGTACGTAAGTTTTGAAAAACTCATTGGTACATTGACCATCCAGATTTGAACCCGGTACCTCTGGTTAGAAGAACCGAGTCGTTACCATTATACTCGTATACTTTGGCTAAAATCTGACTGTCCGTCATCGACACCTACATACATACTAGCATTGGAATCAGGCTCTCAGAAAACTATTGTCTATGGAAATTAAAAAGATATTATTTACCAAAATTTCGTTTTAGATTACATTATAGTCATTTGTGAATTTTTTATTTTAAAATACTCATTTAAATCTAAATTGGTTTTGAAAACTACTAAATTAAATGAGAATATCTATATCAGCTAATTCTTAAATGGGAACTTCATCGTACTTAGCATTAATAAATAAATAAATATTCTCGGGCAAATCACACATGGTCATCTGGCCCCAAAGTAGGATTCCCTGTGTTATGGGTTACCAGAGACTGATATACATACTTATTTTATATTATTTAATACGACGATACAATATGTCGTCGGAGGGCATAAAACCCTTGCATTGAGGGGTAAATAAAAAGAAAATAGCATTAAATAATTAGGTTTCAACAATAATAGTCTTTTCCACTAATTGCCAGTTCCCCATTGCGTTGGGGAATATTGGTAGGCCCGCTTCCATCTTCGGCAACATCTTCACTTACCACCAGGTGAGATGTTGTCAAGGGTTTACCAATTGTTAATAAAAAAAATAAAAAAATAAAAATTACCCGTGGACCCGGTAATTCGACCCACTGACGGGTCCAGCATTACTTAACCATAATAATATTGTATTTACCGATTGATCACCTTCACACCAATTAAACCTACAATGTGATAAGTGAGTCCGCTCTGTACGTAGGCCCACCCCTTTTCCTTTTTCTCCCCTCCTTTGGGTCCGGACAGAATATCAGCGCTGTGGTTTTAGATAATAAATGCACAGCACCATGCTGAGTCTTGGACCTATATAGGCTTACATATAGGCCTACATAGGCTTACCAAATCAGAGAGATCGGCGTACGTGATCGGCCCCGTAGTCTACAATCGTTTGCCGGAATCTATTAAGAGTGCAGCGTCTACATCTGCCTTTAAGTATAAATTAAGAAAGTGGCTCCAGGAGCAATTATTTTATAATTATGAAGAATTCTTTAATAATTCTATTATGAACGTACCTGGGAAAGAAGGGTACCTTTAATATACAATTGTAATTTTTATTATTATTACTATTAAGTTTTGACGTATAACCAGTGTTATAAATAAATATTTCATTTCATTTCATTTCTATTCGGCATAAAATTTAATTTTAGTTTTTAGTTTTAATCTTTATCTATAGTTTATTTCAATTAAGTACCTAATATTGTAATTATTTTTCTATTTATTTTTTGCCGAATAAACTTTATTTCTTTCTTCTTTATTCTTTCTATATACTATACGCATCACGAAAATATGGTACAAATAGTATAATTATACTACAAAATCCAAAACTGAAACAAAATGTGTGCGTACTGCATATAGGTAGGTAGCTAGGACTCTACATATTATATGCAGGCATCTACAATTATTTTGATGTCTTTTGGAGGAAAGTATCGCCGAGCTATGCTCAATGTCGGAAGCTTTCAAGTCGCTTGAGGAATATGACACGGCTCATCTACCACAACCGGCACCAAGCTGAACGTAGCTCGGTACGACTAGCGTAGTCACGCTGATTACTATATTTATCTGACCATGAGTGCGGTCATTACCTGGATGGATTTTGTTGTAAGTCGAATTTAAAATCCTTATAAATATAAAAATATGTTTGAATTGAAATGAAATGAAATGTTTTTGTTTTGCTTTAAACATGGTAAGAATAAGATGTTTATATAGTAATAAAGTTTCTCATGTTTAGTCTGAGATAAGCATGCAAAATTATGTATGTTACAATCCCACAAAAACATAAATGTGAAAAATGTTAGCCAAGTTCAATACTAAACAATGCTTGGTTGGCCTACAAAAGGATTGAGATCTAAATGGGTGCCAAGTTCTGCAGATAATCTTGAAAACTACTAGTAAGAGTGCTAAGTTCTGCAGATAATCCTGAAATCTACTTATAAGAATAAATAACTTTATAAACAAATAGAAAACTCTATTTCTTTGTCTTCTTTGCTAAAGCAGTGTTTCATAATTAAAATTATAAATTCTGAAATTTAACTGTCGAATAATTAAGACAAAGTAGACAACTTATTATGTTAAATTGAAGTTTAAGATTTGACTTGGCTACTTTTTACATACAAGTCATCTTATTAACTTATCATCTATATTTTTTATTATATATGGCTAACCTGCGAAGAAGGAAGTTGTGTCGCATCCCGTTATTGCGTGAAACGCTAGGAGGTTCTTTACAATCCCGGATTGTCTATTTGCCACCTCTTGAATTGGTACTTATTTTTTGACCTTGCTAAGTACCTGCTAACATTTAACATCTTGGCTTTTCATATTTTTCAAGTGGTGTATTAAGAGAAGAAAGAAATCAGTGACGCTTACTACGACCCTGTTGTGCGGTGAATTCACAACATGAAGTATAAGTGAGTTTACTTGTTTAGAAAGAGATTGTCAGCTAGTTCAAGGAAGTTCGCACGTTATATATATAGACTAGCTGTTTCCCGCGGCTTCACCCGCGTGGACCACGTTTCTATGACTTTTCGAGGGTGCGCAGTGCGCGAGCCGCAAGCGGCTCGCGAGCGTGGTAAAAAGTAGCCTATGTCTTAATCCAGGTCCTAATCTGTCTACCTACCAAATTTCATCCAAATCCGTTCAGTAGTTTTTGCGGGAAAGCGTAACAGACAGACAGACAGAGTTACTTTCGCATTTATAATATTAGTAGGGATAAACGCGGTTGGTATGGTATAATAATATAATATCTTCGTGTGTAAGTTATGAGTAAATATTTATGTAGATACGAAAAAGGCAAGGTTATCTATCGTAACCGGGTTCCAATGGTTCTACTTAGAGGGCGCTGTTTTCATTTTTTCATTTTTGTGT
Source organism: Coleophora flavipennella (assembly GCA_947284805.1). NCBI lineage: Eukaryota > Metazoa > Arthropoda > Insecta > Lepidoptera > Coleophoridae > Coleophora > Coleophora flavipennella. The sequence goes on from OX369253.1 coordinate 7,995,409, forward strand.
TTCGTAGTCATTAATGTAAATAATTTATAAAAATGCCACCAAATGCCACCAATTGCGGAAGATGTAAAAAATATGCAAACGAAACGATTACTTGGTGTGCAATATATTATGTAAAGAAATTGTATATAAAATATAAAAAAACATAAAATAATTCTGACAGGGGATTTGAACATCAACACAATGGAAACGAATAATACTACTAATCATCTGCGTGACTTATGTAAGAATTACAATTTTATATTGCATATAAATGAACCAACTAGGAAGTCATCGTGTATTGATCATATTTTGAGTAATATTAAGAGGGCTACTTCAGAACTGTTCCATTTACATATATCAGACCACAACACTGCTCAAATTATTAGTTTTAAAGTAAAAATTAAAATACAGGTACCTTTATATTGGTTTATTTACAGAAAGATTATAGTGAAGACAATATCCGTAAATTCAGACACTGTATAAGTAGCCTTTCATTTAGTGACATTTATGAGCAATCGGACTTCAACAAAGCATTTGATTTATTTCATAACACGATCTGCCTTTTTTACCAACTTTGTTTCCGAACCTAAAAACTAAAATGACAAATACAATTAAGAGCCATAAATGGATAACGAAAGATTTAAAAGTGTGCAGTAAAACGAAATGCCACTTAAGACTTCACTACTATTAACACAAATCTATTGATCACAAAAACAACTATAACACGTACACAAAAATATTCAGAAGGTGTGTAAATGCTGCCCAAAATAATTGTAACACAAGATACATTAATAATAGTAAAAATCAAAGTAATGCTTCCTGGACTGTCATAAAGGAGGTGACAGAGAATAAATATTTATGTCAAAATATTAATGAAATCAAAATTGATCATAATATAATTAATAACCCTGTTGACATTGTCAATACATTCAATGACAATTTTATTGACATTATTATTAATCATAGTCATAGTAACAAACCTAACTTAAAAATTACATATAATCATAATATGACATCTTCTTTGTTTCTGTTTCCTCCTTCCGTAGCTGAAGTTACAAATATTATTATGTCATTAAAAAAATCTAATGCCACAGGTTCAGATGAAATATGCACAAAAATAATTAAAACATGTGAAGATGATCTAGCACCTGTATTGACACATTTAATTAATTAGTCATTTGAGACCGGTACTTTCCCAGACAAGCTGAAGGTTTTCTATTATAAAACCTCTCTTTAAAAAGGGGAGCGAGAAATCATTGACAATTATCGACCGGTAGCACTAGTTTCAGTTATCTCCAAGATAGTTGAGAAATGTATGTTTAAGAGATTAGTAGATTTTTGTAACAAATTTGGTATCATAATACCAGAAAAATTTGGGTTCCAAAAATGAAAAACTACTACGCTTGCCATATTTAATTTAGTAAACAATGTTTTAAAAAATATTGACAGTAAGGTGCTGACATCTGTTCTGTTTTTTGACCTGTCAAAAGCATTTGACTATATAGATCACAATATATTATTATATAAACTAGAAAAGTATGGCATGAGAGGCCCGACACTGGATTGGATTCGTTCATACTTTCTATTAATATAATAAAACTGTAACGGGGACGTGTCTGTACATGAAATATTTTTGGAAAATAATAACTGTGGTGGACATTACTAACGATACAGAGGCCAAAACAACAACTTTTGGAATTTTTGTCTGTCTGTCTGTCTGTCTGTCTGTATGTTCGCGCATCACGCAAAAACTACCAGGCCGATTTTGATAAAATTTTGTATGGTGGTTCCTTATAGCCCGGGTTAACATATAGGATACTTTTTATCCCGGAAAATTCAAGTTTTCCCGTGGGAAAATCAAAAGTATTCATTTATAGAATGGCTCACCACGCAAATGTGGCTTGACCTATTACAATCAAATTTTACACGTTGATACCCTTATCGCAAACTAAAACTGGGACATTGTGAATCCCAAAAAAAATAAGGATTCCTGCAGGAATGCAAAAAATTGTATCTTTAGAATGACTCAACGTAACAATAAACAATATGAAACCATGGGGTGTTTTGAACATCATTGTATAGTCGGGTATTCTTTATCCAGGAAAACTAAAGAGGTCCCGTGGGAAATTATCTATCGATGCTTACAATAATAAATATAGAGTACTTTTTCAACATAATATAAGCTGCAGCAAAACGTCAATAGATGGCACTGCAGGAGTAATAAAACGCGCTTAAGTTGTGTTAAAACATTAAAATATTATTTCATACTTTTGAGTGGATTTCTTTTATGTATTTTTCAGCATACGCTTTTTACACAACTCTCTGGAACTATGGCACGTAGCGATGTGTTTCATAGACGAACAGATAGGTATTTTTTTATAGATTGCAATCGTGTAAAAAAATTAAAAACACATAAATCGAGTTTAGCTTCTTTTAACAGGAGGCACAGATATGGGAACTCTTCTGACGGCGACTATTTGCGTGTGGCAGTTGCTCTCCGCCTGCAATATCAATATCTGTGAACCTCATCAATGTATTTGCGGGTCCACGGTGGAGGCAATTGGCCATCACTCACTGAGTTGCGGTCGTTGTTTGTGAAGATTCCCACGTCACCAATTCCTTAATGACCTCACTCGGAGGGCACTGGTATCGGCCAGATGAAATATTCCATCTTTGATGAAGCCACTGGGCTTTAGTCGATGTGATGGCAAAAGGCCGGAGGGTTTAAACAGGTGCTATGGAAGAGAGGAACGTGCCTGCTTTGGGACTCTACTTTTACTGCCTCACTTCTCACCCGTACGGCACTGCTGCTCAATTTGCGGCGAGAAAGAAGCATAATAAGTACTCGGTCTTGAAGGCAAATTACTGCTTTGTGCCGCTGGTCTGTGAGACAACCGGCTGCTTGCCTTCACAAAGGAGATTGGCCGTCGCCTTCGAGAGAAGAGATGTGACGTGAGGTCCTACCTGCTGCTAAGGTTGTCTATTGCCATCCAGCGCGTCAACGAGAAGTGTGTCATGGGCTCCTTTGGAGCTGATACGACTCGAGGATTTGACCCATATTAATATTTTTAGGAAGTTTTATTACTAGATTGATACAATGATTTGAATTAGTTTTTCGATAATATAGGTATATGTGTTATTTCATCATATCAGTTTATATACGTCCCCACCACTCGACCTGCCCTGAGTTAGGGCGATCAGGCCTTAGACGATCACGCGGGCCCATTGCGGGTTGATTGACTTCACACATAAGCTTCGAGTTTCTTCGCAGGCGTGTGCAGGTTTCCTCACGATGTTTTTGTCACCGTAAGAGCGTCGGATAAACGTACATACCAGTATGAAATCGATATTCGTATAGATTTTGTTAAGTGGCAGCATTCGAACCACGGCCTTCCGGACAGGAGATAGTGGCCCTAACCGTTCTGCCACCGACGCTCTATATGTTATTTAAGATTTAGAAATCCTTACTTATATTATTATAAATGTGAAAATGTGTTTGTTTGTTTGTTACCTATTCATACTTCAACACCTCTACCAATCTTGATGAAATTTGGCATGCAGGTAGCCTGTATCACTGGGAATGAAATAGTCAACTTTATATCTGTGGAAATTATCATAGCCCGATGCAGTTCCTGAGAAAATTAAAACAATAATCTTTGTTCGTTAAGTTATTTAAAATCGTAACGAAAAAATGAGATGGTGTGATTTTTAGCACAGAAATGAGGTGGAAAATGATATAATTTACTAATAAGTATATCCTGACATAGTTCCCGCGGGATCTGGGGACAACTGTTTTCTACGCTCGCGCACGTCGGTGGCGTCGCAACGGAGCAACGGATTAAAGTTATTTTTTGTATAGAATTTGTTGACGGGGTGGGAAGTGACAAAGACTGCTAATCCGAATAGCCCGATACAGTTCCTGAGGTACCTGGAGAAAACTCATGTCCACGCTTGCGAGCTGATTGCGGCTCGCGCACCACTCACCCTCAAAAATAGTCATAAAAGCGTCCACGCGAGCGAAGCCGCGAGCAAAAGCTAGTACAAAATAAAAAACAATGTGTTGCAATCAGCAATCTAGATGGTGATAAAGTAATGAAAAAACAGAACAATAAGCTGTTTGAAACTGCCTAAGATATTTACCCTCGTAACACGAGACACCCAGACAGGCTGGTTCTAGATCATTTTCCACGGACAACCTTATACCAAAATAATTGCTTCAATATGTGCATCAAAATTTAGAATAAAGTACTACATAATATAATTATTCTGCCCATAAATCTGTTTTAGAAGAGGCTATTTAACTGGATATTAGAGCATAATTTTTATAGCGTTATGGAATTTCTTGACGGAAAATTTAACGACTAATTATTGTAACTTTGATATGTGATATAGTTCGGAAATGTAATTTAATAATATAAATGAATAATGAGATGTACCTATTGACTTGCATATGTAGTGTAGCCAAGTAAAATTATAACTGCATTAACCTTATTTATGTTTGCATGCTATTTTAATAGTTGTACCAGGAGATTTTTTGTACTATGTTATCTTGCATTTTTTGTATCTTTACCCTGAACAAAGCAAATAAATGAATTATGATTCTCCTTTTATCGACCGACCTTTTAACTTATAGTCACTCAAATTTTGATTATAAAAAAATTCGAGCGAGACCTACAGTACTCGCATATGATATGTAACATGTGACAAAATACTTTATAAAAGGACGGCAAAGATACGGCAGACTAGGCTGTATGGTCATAGATACCTTTGCCTTTTCCGCACTTTTAAAGCCTGAAAAAATGCGACTCCCTGGGACACATTTCCGTCCCATGGGACACTTTTCCGTCCCATTTCACGAAATCGCTCCCACAAATTGCAGGAAAGCGAGAGCAAAGATGTTACACATCAAAAATAAACAATAGTAGTCCTGAAAAAACTGCGTTGATTTTAGGTGTACCTACAGTATAAACCTTGTCGTGTGAGCGCAAGGTCTATCGACCGAGCAATTCAACATAAGAAGAAGACTAGAAACCTTGGGATTTTTAAGAACCTGTGACCATAATAACTTCATAATGAAATGATTCCGTCGCAATGGCAAGTCCGTTTATTATTATTTTTACTATAACAGCTTATATACGTCCCCACCGAGGGGCTCGAGCCTACCCTGAATCAGGGCGATTAGGCCTTAGTCGACCACGCGGGCCCAGTGCGGGTTGGTCGACTTCACACACAACCTTCGAGTTTCTTCGCAGGCGTGTGCAGGTTTCCTCACGATGATTTCCTTCACCGTTAAAGCAATCGGTAAGTATATGTACATAAGTTTTTGAAAAACTCATTGGTACATTGGCCGTCCAGATTTGAACCGGGTACCTCTGGTTAGATGGACCGAGTCGTTACCGGTTGAGCCACCGACGCTTCCGTTTAAGGGAGCCGAATAATGGCCCTCCATATTATTTAGAAATACTTCTAGTATACATACGAATTTGTCATCTTTATTTTTGAAATCTACGACCACGATAACCCTGAAAAAAACACCTCTTTAGCATTCCTGGGGCAAAAAATAAATATTCGATACTTTTTTCGGAATTTACCCGCCATTTTGATTTTACGGCCCTTCAATGACAAGATACGGCTGGCAACAATAAAAAATCTTATTTAGAAGGGTCTTATTAGTCTAAAATAACATGTTGCCAATATGTCTCCAAGAAGCCGTTAGAAACGAGAAATAAGCACATTTTTCTATTTTCCCACCCATCTAGATAGCTAGACAGTTTAAATTTTCACAGATGTTGTATTTTTGTTGCCGCTATAACAACAAATACAAAAAAATTTAAAAAGTGAGAAAATAACGGAGGGTTTCCATACAAAAAACGTGTTTTTTTTAAACATGAAGAAACTAGCGCCATTTAGTATGATGGTACGGAACCCTATGTGAGCTGTTCTGACTCGTACTTGGCTGGTTTTTAGTACAAAGTCGACTCACATTGTGCTTGTTGGGTAAATATCTGCTTCCACCTTACTTTTTACATTGACCTCGATTTGAAGACGAGTCTTATTTATCATCGGCTAGCTGATTAATATGTGAAACACCGAGAGACACAAAAACATAAACACAATACTAATTCGTAGTATGATGTTATACAATAACAAGTATCTACCTATTGTTTAAAAATTGTTTATCTGTCTGGCTCAACAACCGAATTCGCTTTTAATGATCTTGGTTTTATATCATTATTTAATTGTCCTAATCAGAAGTGTGCTAATAAAATGTCTAAGTTATTCCAGGATAACATTTATATTTTATTTGATTTAATTTTATTACATTGAGTGTGGCTGCTTAGTACAGTAACTTGGAGGCGACTGAAGTCGCAACGGGAAGCGGGGGGTTCGCCCATACAAAAATGCTGACAGTACAATGTAAGCTAGTGTGTCGCTACAATATTCCTCCCCTTTTTCAAAAAAATATTATTTTTTTAATTAAGGAACATACAACTCATTATTCAACTGCATATCAAATTTTAACTCTAAACTAAATAGGTACACTCTGTAAGTAAGTATCAATTACTCTGCAAGTAAACGAATGTTACACATCATCAAAATGCAAACATGCGCTTATCGCTAGGTGTTCGATTACATGAGTGCTTGGTCGAGTTTGAAGCAAATAATATTATAATGTAATGAACCGACTCAATACAAAGTAAATGTGAGTTATGTCTTCGTTTTATATGTAAATGTAACAAATCAGGTCAGAAATTACAAAATTTAGAGATTACACTAATACTTAGGTATTATTACATAACTTAACCTAAACACAAAAGTTTTTCAACAGAACAACACTCACTTTTCACTTTAACTAGTATGTTTGACTGATCACCTGAGCTGGTGGTTGCTGAACTGTTTTCGGGTGAATTTGGGGAATCTGTCCTTTTTCCATTGATGACACAATGTCGCTGACCAAAACTTTTGTGATTTTCCGTCCACAAAATTTAAAAATCAAAAAGAAAAGTATTATTATCATGGTTGCCATCAAAAATATTGTGAAAATTCCGAACATTTCCATTTTCTTCTCCAAATTTGTTGTTAATGCTTCATTAGCACCATTTTGTGCAATTATAACTTCAGCGTTTTTACTTTGCTGTTTTCCCATTTTTATGGTAAAAGTAAAATAAGAACTTGTCTTGAGTGTTTTTCTGATGGAAATAATGACATAGTTTAAAAATCTTAATTTATGTAGCTTACTTAGTAAAAAAACTAGGTTTTACCTAAAAATGTCGTTATGGCAAAATGTACAAGTGATCAGTTTGTACAGAATATTTAGCATAACAAGATTTTTATTAACTCGGCACTAGGTCGCTAGGTAAGTAGGTACTACGTAGTCTCAACAATACATTTACGTGACCAACACCTAGTTGACTCACTCACTACGAAAAACAATCGCTAAAGCGACAGAGTAATGTCGCGTACACAAGTGTTACAACATTTAATATAAAAATAATTATAATAAACTTATTAAAAATCATATGTAGACTAAATTATAACTTATTTAGATAGCTATCTTAGGTACCTATTTTTCATCGAAAAATCGTGTTTTCTTAACCACTCGGCCACTGTGCGTTACTTTCGGAAGGGGTTTTTCTTTTTCAACCTTTGTGCTAGGTAAAACACTATTTTTCGATATTATTTTACTCTTATTTCTACATATCTTCTTATCCGATACATTTGGTGTCGAGTCAAAATCGTCTTCATATAATAAAAAAGCTAGTTTCAGCCGATCGATTGAAATACACGATTCTTTACCTGATATATCTACTTTGAAATACTTGTCTCTCCTGTTTATGACGCGGAATGGGCCATCATATGGGGCTTGGAGAGGTTTGCGTACTGTTTGGTTGCGAACAAAAACATATTTGCACACTTCTAAGTCCGGATGTACAAACAGAGTACGGCCTTTGTTTTCTCTAGTCGTAGGTCTAAACCTTTTAAAAGTTTCGCGGAGCTTACTAACGTAACTATCAAAGTCTTGTATTTCCGTTCGGTTAGTTGCGAAAAAATCTCCTGGCAATCTAATGGGGCGACCGTAAATTAACTCTGCAGCGCTGTGTCGGGTTTCACCTCCGATAACTGCTCGTAACCCATACAAAACTATAGGTAAGGACGCACTGTATCAGTAGACATTTCACAGTAAATGGATTTACCTATAATCGGACTACTTACTCTTTTAATAACTACTTTGCTGTGTGTATTACAGTCATTTGACACTCGTGTAATGTAGTCGTCAGTTTCCTGTGCCACAGCTAGTTCTGCGAAGTCGATGGCTGTCGGGCAATGTATTTCTGCTACACGTGATAACGAGTCAGCAACTATGTTCTGTGTACCACTTAAGGGTCGAATGTCCGTTGTGAATTCACTAATGTATAGCAAATGTCTAGTACGAATTGGCGTTTCTGAATTACTGTTCAATTTCGAAAAAACGTAGGTCAATGGTTTATGGTCAGTAAATACAATAAGTTCTCGACCTTCAAACAACTTTCTAAAGTATTGAATCGCCATGTAAATCGCTAAAAGTTCACGATCATAAGTGCAGTATTTTCTTTACGAATCAGAAAGCTTTTTAGAAAAATATACTAACGGCTCCCATTTCCCATCAATTTGCTGTTGGAGAACTGCGCCTACGCAAGTGTCTGACGCGTCACACATAAGTGAGATAGGTACATCGCCGCGGGGATGTGTCAATGTAACCGCCTGTTGTAGGCTAAGCTTACATTGCTCAAATGCAGTGTTCGCTTTTTTGTCCCATTGTACTTGAGTCTTATCGTTTTTCTTGGAATGATGTATGAACTTATTGAGTTCTATTTGCGACTCTACTGCCCTCGGAATATGTGAACGATAAAAGTTCACCATTCCCAAAAATCTACGCAATTCAAAAACGTTTTCTGGTTTTGGAAAATTAAAAATTGCTTGTACTCGCGACTTTAAAGGTTTAATACCTTTATTCGAAACCTCAAAGCCTAAAAAGTCAACTTTAGTTTGACCAAATGTACATTTTGAAATATTAATTGTTAATCCAAATTTTTTTAATCTTTCAAAAACAGTTTTTAAATGTTCTCTATGCTGTTCTTCACTCTCGCTAGCGATGATTACGTCATCAATATATGCAAATAAAAAATCTAGTCCTTCCAGTACAGTCGAGTTGATAAATCTTTGAAAAGTTTGTGCGGCGTTGCGCAAACCAAAACTCATTCTAGTAAATTCGAAAAGGCCAAAAGGTGTTATAATGGCTGTCTTTTCAATTTCATCTGGATGGATTGGTATAAAATGGTACGCTCTATTAACATCTAACCGAGTAAATATCTTTTTGTTCGCCAGTACATAGGTAAAATCTTGTAATCGTGGCACGGGATAACGTTCCGGCTTAGTAATAGCATTGAGTTTCCTGTAATCGCCGCACGGTCTTATTTCACCATTTTTCTTCGGTACAACATGTAAAGGACTAGCCCAGGAACCTTTACTAGGCCTACATATTCCTATCTCTTGCATGACCCTGAACTCTTCTTTAACTTTAGCATACCGGTCGGGTGGTAATGGCCTTTCTCGGGCATATACCGGTGGTCCGGTTGTCTCAATATGATGACAGACTGAATGTTTGGGAGGGTCATTGAAAGATGTGGGCCTAGTAATTTCGGGAAACTCGGAAATTACATCATAGTAAGGCTGATTACAATCTAAAGTTTTTACAAATGGGGTACAACTACTTACAACTGAAACATTAACATTTAGGTAGGTCACTTGGTCGATCAGCTTCTTTGCGCTGACAGCTACCAAAAGTTTGTGATAACATAAAAAGTCTGCTCCAAGGATAGGTTATTTAACATCTGCAACTACAAATTCCCAACGAAAACTACGACGTAGTTTTAAATTCAGCACTAGGGACTTAACACCATAGGTTAATATTTCCGTACCGTTTGCTGCGTACAGCTTATGACTACACTTCGGAACTGACCTATTTCTTTTATTCACTGGTATAACCGAAACATTAGCACCTGTATCCACTAAAAAGTTTAAACCGCTATTCACGTCGGATATACAGAGGCGGTGGGCTGGAGTGATGGTGCAGATTTCCGCCGCTGGCTGCACCTTCTCTAGTTTTCCGGTTTCTCATCCCACGCGCAAGGTTTTACGCAGTCTCGAGCTTTTTTTCCATAGCGGAAATGGTAAAAACAAAGCCAATCCGGTTTTCTTGATGCAGGTCGTGAATTACTTCTTCTCTTGGTAGTTCGCGGTTGGCGGTTTTGGCTACGTGATCTATTATCTGTAGCACGCCTTTCCAGTTGGTCAAAACGTGCGCTAAGCTTTGCTATTTCAGCTAGGATGGATGTCTCTGAAGAAGTTGAGGTACGGGGTTGCTGTTGTACGGCTGCCTAGTTTCGTCGCTTCGTATACATCGTCAGCTACGACCGAAAGCTTTTCAAGGTCACGGTTCTCCGTAACCGTAAGTAAAGCACGGACCGTGGTTGGAAGCAGGTTTTGCCAAAGAACTCTGAGAGTGTCATCGGGAACCTTGTCGCGTCCGAGCTCTTTCATTCTACTCAGGAGCTGAGAGGGTTTTTGATCGCCCAACTCCATTTCACTAATTAATTTCTCTATTTGCCGATTTTTCGAATCTTCAAATAGCGTAAGTAACTTACTTTTCAGAGCTTCATATTTTTTGGTGTCTGGCGGATTCACAAGAAAGTCGGTGATTTGTCCAATGACGTCAGCGCCTAATTTTGATACGACAAGGTAAAATTTTGAGCCGTCTCCAAGTTTCTGCGGGCCCAGTATTGCCTCCGTCCGTATAAACCATACCCTCGGTTGGTGGACCCAAAATTCAGGAATCCGCGATGAGACGGTAATGGAGGCCAGGTCGGGAACCCCGGTGGATGCGGCGGCCGGCGGTATTACAGTAGCAGGATCCGTAGACATTTTTCACTATACACAACGTAATCCGTAGGAACAAAAATTTACTGGTTCACGGATGGTTTAGTTCAAACGCGGGTCACCACTTTAATGATCTTGGTTTTATATCATTATTTAATTGTCCTAATCAGAAGTTTGCTAATAAAATGTCTAAGTTATTCCAGGATAAAATTTATATTTTATTTGATTTAATTAAAAACAAAATAAAATAACTTACCATCACATATTTTTTACATACCTATACTTATATACTTAGTTACACTCGCATATCACACACACATACAGAGAAAGACACATTACAGCAGAACCCAGTTACAAACCTACTAACCTACCCTATCCATTGAAATAAGACCATTTAAAATGTATATTATTGTCACTCACGTTAACGTCTGCATTGTACCTAAGGCGACACAATAAGGTTTGCTGATGTCTACGACACAGGTCTTCCTAGTATAGGCATTAGCCGTATCAATTTAACTTTTACCTGCCTACCGTACTTAATATCTTAATATTATCGTGAATTACTTAAGAAAACAAGTGTATCTCTAAAACCTTTAGTTTAAGATGCTATTGTAAATTACTTCTGTTAATAAAATTTATTATTATTATTATTACATTGAGTGTGGCTGCTTAGTACAGTAACTTGGAGGCGACTGAAGTTGCAACGGGAAGCGGGGGGTTCGCCCATACAAAAATGCTGACAGTACAATGTAAGCTAGTGTGTCGCTACACGCTCATTAAGCTAGCTACCACCATCTTAAGTCTTGCCGCCAAACATCAGTGTTAACAGCATTAATGTGTTCCGGCTTGAAGACGAGATAGCCAGATTCCCATTGTGTTGGGGAATCTTCGGCATCAACGTCACTTACCACCAGGTGAGATGATGCCAAGGGCTTACCAATGTTAAAAAAAAAAACGAAACCAAAAACAAACAATTTTTGGAAGTTTTTTTTTGACGGAGGCTCGTTGTGCCTAGCTCCTAATAGGACTGGTGTTGCAAAACGCAAACTAAATTAACTAAATAGATATTTCATCTCATTATTATATCAGCCGAAAGATGTCCACTGCTGGACTACGGCCAAGGATTTTATTTATTTATTTATTTTATTCAATTCGAAAAACATACAGCTTTAACAACATAAGTAAGTATATAAGAGAAAGGTATCTTATATCTTAGAAGCCATTATGAAGTTTTCGCAAAATAGATTCACGCATGCAGTCAAAAATTATAAGACAATTAGAAAAATAGAGAACTCAAAATGTAACGAAACTCGAAACAAAGAATCGAAACAGCTCAACAATATAAGTAAGTAAGTAAGTAAGTAAGTAAAACTTTATTTGCAGAATATTGGTAACAAAAGTTGTAGTCTTAAATAATAGTGCCTTAAATATTCCGCCGTAAAACGGCATGCAAATCTTTAGTAACATGGTGATGAAATACAAATTTAAATGATTACATAAAAAGAAAAACACTAGTATATAGTTTAAAAATTAAAAGGAGTTAAAACATTTCAAATTATTAACTAGAGAAATTCACTTTAATAATAACATAATAAGTTCATTGATTAACAAGAGGTCAATTAAATTAAAAATAACAGAAACAAATCATTAGGTAGGTAGCACCAGTCGCAGATGAAATAAAAATAGTTACATGTCAAATTTATAATAAAGTAGGAAATGTCCCATTTTAGTCATTAAGATATTCGTCAACAGAGTAATATGCCTTCTTCAGTAACATATCACAAACTTTTTTTTTAAAAACATCTAAACAGTCAATCTCTTTTATTCTTGTTGGCAACTTATTGTACAGTTTCGGTGCCATTGCTAATATACTTTTATGCAGTGAGGTGGTTTTGCAGGGTATCAAATTTAATTTGTGTCGTCGTCTTTCGCTACTAACGTGGCCAAACAAACTCAAATTACTCTTTACAAAAACTACTGTTTCGACAATATATAAACAGGGAACGGTGTGTACTTGGAGTTCTATAAAGAATGGCCTACAACTGTCAGTTTGCTTAAGGCTACAGATTGCTCGAATACATCTTTTTTGAGCTTTGAAAACCATTTCCTTTCCAGTACTGTTACCCCAAAACATGATTCCGTACCTTAATGTTGATGCTACGAAACCATGGTATGCTATTAGGACAGTCTTTCTGTTAACTATCTTTGTTAACATGTACAATCTATACGCTAATTGATGAATTTTGTTGCACAGTATCTCAGTATGGGAGTTCCAAGTAACGCCTTGATCTATTTGCAAACCTAAAAATCTCATGACATGTGTTTCTTCAATCTTCTTGTTTTTGTGATTAATGTTTAGGTGGAAAATTCTTGATTGTCTGTGTCTAAGTATCATAAATTTTGTTTTGTCCAAATTAATTTTTAAATTGTTGCACTCCAACCAATAAATTATATCATTCAGGTTATTATTTATTTCAGATTCGACTTCTTTCATGTCATTGCCTTGAAAAATCACGGTACTATCATCAGCAAAGAGGATCATTGGGTGATTTGTAACTTTTGGGAGATCGTTAATGTAAGCTAGGAAAAGGAGGGGACCTAAAACACTTCCCTGGGGAACTCCGTATTTTATCACTCTTTGGTTCGATGAGTAAGACGTGACAGTTTTATTTTTCATATCAAGTCTTTCTATGTAAGTTAATTGACGCCTATCTGTAATATATGATTTAATCAGTTTTAAAACATTTCCTCTCACCCCATATCTCATCAATTTATCTAGAAGCAAACCATGGTCAACATAATCAAAAGCTTTAGTCATATCCATAAATAGAGACACGACTGGATATCCTCGATCCATTTTCATAAGTATGTTACTTAAGAAGTCATATATTGCTAAATTAATACTTTTATTCTTTCTGAAGCCCTTTTGTTCACTGCACAATATTTTATTCTTTTCAAAGTAAGTATATAATATGTCATGAATTACTCTCTCATATATTTTAGACAATATTGGAATTAAAGCAATAGGTCTGTAGTTATTCATACAAAGTTTGTCTCCTTTTTTGAAAAGTGGTTTTATGACTGAGATTTTCAGCTTGTCAGGAAAAACACCATTCTCGATGCATTTGTTAAATATGTCACTAAGCACGGGGCTTATAAGACAAGCTACGCTTTTTATTATTTTTGTGTCAATGTTGTCGTAACCTGTACTGTTTGTGTTTTTTAAATTAATAATGATATTGTAGATGTCAACAGGAGTGCATGGTCGCATAAATATAGAATGTGGATTATTATAACGACATGTGTTGGTCAACACAACGTTAGGCAGTATTTGTACTTGTTCAATGAAATGATCATTAAATTTTTGAGCTATTATTCGTGGATTATGAATCAGGCTATCATTAATTTTTATTACTGTTACACTTTCTTTAGGATAGTTAGAATTGGTTCCATTGATGATTTGCCACGAAGCTTTTGATTTGTTTCGTGCATTTAGTATATGATAGTTATTCTGCCTTTTCTGTGTCAATTTTATAATATTATTTATAGTTTTGGAATAAGTTTTGAATTTAATTTTATTTTTGTCATTTGGACGCAATCGATATTCCCATAACAGTTGTCTTTTACGTTTACAGCATGTTTTTATTCCCTTTGTTATCCACCTTGGTTTTTTTTTCGTTGGAATTTTCACTTTTACTATGGGAAAGCAAAGGTTATAGAACAATTGGAAAAGGTCATGAAAACTGTTGAATGCTTTGTTTGGATCTTGTTCATTAAATGCTTCATTAAAAGTAAGATTCTCTAAACATTTGTAGAATTTACACTTATTTTCTCTGGAATAGTCACGCCTCAAAACAAACCAGTAATTATACAAGTCTTCTTAACTGGGCATTGAAGTAATTGGGCTGTGTGGTCAGATACAGCGAACTCAATTATTTCTCCTTTACTGCCACGTATATTATGTAGTATATTATCTATACAAGTACCACTGGATAGACGAGTGGGAGCATTTATCGAAGCTTTTATATTGAAGCCCTTCAAAAGTTGTTCAAATTCTATGCTATCTCGGGACTTTTTTAGACGGTCAATATTAAAATCACCACAGATTACTATTTTACGGGAATGATCGCAACAGTATTTAAGAATGTCATGCATTTTGTCAATGAAGATTTTGAAGTATCTTAATTTTTCTTTCTTTTTGGGGACCCGATATATACATAAAACTATTATTTTGTGAACAGTAAGCTCTATTGCACAGCCTTCAATTACATTTGGAATACAGTATTGAGCAATTTTGTCAAGAACTAGAAATGTGCAATCATCATGAACCATAACACATGCACCCCCTTTACGATCTTTTCTTACAAATTGTGATGCGAGAGTATAATTAGGTATCCTTAAAAGGCTAGTATCTTCCGCTTTCATGTTATGTTCCGTAAAACATAGTACATCGACATGCTTACCTTTGCTGCTTAGTTCATCAAGACATACCGTATACAAATTCGATTTACTTATTAAACCACAAATGTTCTGATGTAAAATATTAATATTTTTATACACGAAAAAACTCCTTGTGTTCAGTAGCACAGTTAATATGTTGTTCAATGATAGATAAGTCGGTGACTTTAGGCAGTTCCTCTTGTGTTATGTCTATTTTAGGTTTAAAGTAGTAAGGTATTGTGCTTTTTTTAGGACCACAAATCTCTTTTAATATTTGCATATTACTTTTGCTTGGGGATTTATTTAGCATTTCCATTGATTGATTTTTTACTACTATTGGTTTAAAGTAATAGGGTATAGTGCCTTTTCTAGATTCATTGATTTCTTTTGATGCATGCATGTCACATTTTCCTAAAGAGTTACTTAATGTTTTCATTACATATTTTTTATAATCGTTGTAGTAGCTTAACCTCAAAATCTCCCTTAATATATTGCGGCACATATACACAGTATGTTCCCTTTGGTTAGGTAAACCTCTACTGAAGTCCATGTCCAAGAATACAGTGTTACTGAACTTACTGCATATGAACTTTATTTCGTTGTTCAGTTTTGTTTCATTCAGGTATTTGTTACATGGAGTTTCACATATTATGACATTGGTGGTTTTAGTAAAACCTAACCAAGATGTCAGATTGTATCGCACTGCAAACGGGTCATAATCATTTGTAAAGCCTATTACAATAACATAGTCATCTTGAGTAAGTTCGCCTATATCGGAACGACATGAGGATAAAATGTCTATAATTGTAGCACCGGGTTTCCAGAAGCAAAAAACGTCATATTTAGGTCCAAGTAAATTCTTCAGTGTCTGTTGAACGCCCTGTCCCTGCTGGTCTGCCAGGATGATAACCCTTTTCTTTTCTGAAGTCTTTGTTTTGGGCTGTTTTCCTTTATTTGTGATAGTGAATTCATTTGCATCAAGTTGTAAATTTTGCGTTATTTCTTTATTTGCTTTTTGTATTTCTGTGTTGTTTTTTATGGGTGAACTAGTGTAAATTTGTTTGTTATTTTCCATTATGTTTTTGTCATTTTTTACGATTTTCTTGGGTGTATTTGTGATATTTAATGAATAGTTCAGTCTTACTTTATTTGAGTTGCTGCGTTTCTTTGTTGACATTGGTGTGCTTTTAGCTGATTTGCAGATACTTAATAATTGCTCTATTTTCTTTTGATTGTCATTAATTTGTTTTTTTTAAATGATAATTTTCAGACATAAGATTTTCGACTTCCTGATCAGCAGATTGTAAGGAAGCTCGCAGCTCTGAGATAATCTTTCTCAGTTTGTCCCTCTCCTCCACATCACAGGTGTTAGCCATAGGACAGCTCATATTCCCCTGTTGTGAATCATTATTAAAATCATCATCATCTAAGAGGCTGAAGGTGTTATTAATGGGGACGTTTATTTTAACTTTTACCCGCTCTGTCACATAACAAGTTGTTGATGAGTTAGGTGACTCCGAAATTAAGGAGTGAGTATGAGAATTCTCGTTTCGCTTATTTTCATAGCATGATAGACAAGTCCAATTTGTTTTCTTTTCTTCAGTCATCAAGAAGAATCTTTTTTCTGCATTTGTGCAATGCGTGTGATAAGCATGTTTACATGAAAAACAAACCAGAAAATTTCTATCAATTATTTCACAACTGCATCTTTTACATATTAGTGCCATCTTGTGATTGATCGTCGTAACAGGTTAATTAGCTTGGAACCCCAAGACAAAAAATAGTCCAATCAGTTAGTTTTGCTATTCTCTGCTAGATGGCGCTTTTAGTTGATGCGCAGAAGTATTAAAATATTTCCGACAACGTTGAAAAGTCCTCAGTGTGATAAGTGGTGCGCCCTCGTGTGTTGAGTGGCTAAGCTATCAATAGTAAACGAGTCACTAACCTGCTATGTTTATTGAAGTCATGTGATTGGTCAGCTGTTCTTGTTTACAATTCAATTCGAAACGAGTAACGTATTTGAAATGCCTTTATTTGCCTGTTTTTCCCAAGATTTACTTTTAATCAATCATCACTCTCAAGATTAATTGAAATGTATCAATCACAGGTTATGTAATAGAATGTCACAGCTATTCATTCAAATCAATCAGTGTTTTCTTAGAAAACTGATATTAAAATCGCACACACACTGTCGTTTGTAATCTCGTAAACCACAGTTTTTTTTTTCAAGAAAACATTCACACAACACTGTCTTGAGTTGAAATTTAGATATTTTATTTGTAAACTGTATTTTAATGCACTGTTTATTTTTGTAATTTATTTAATTGCGGAGCCGATGTAATCCGTGACACTAGCGCCACCTACCTATATGATAGTGCTAAGATATAATACATACCTACATTATAAAAATTAAATAGTAAAAGTAAGCACGTAGGTAGGTAACTAATTCACATATTATAACATGTAGCATATAACATTTTCAAGTATTATTTCACCTATTCGTCGAAAATTATTAAAAAAAAAATATTGTGTGTAAACTCTCTTTTTTGGCCAGTCGGGTAAACATTTTTCTATTTCACCAACGGGATCAAGACGAATCAAAGGACACCTTCCTCGCACTCCAAAATCTATTAAGCCGTTTAGGCTATAGAACGTGCCAAAGAATTAAATATACATACATATACATAGGTTAGGCGCAGTCGGGTATAAAAATATAGTTTATATAAACTTTCTTAGTCGATTAGTCTAAACACACAATTCAATATGCCAATTAATTGTAGTTTTTAATTAAACTAAAAACATTGAAAAAGTAAATGTGTGGTTTTTTTTTGCTCTTTACATATAAAGAAAAAATATAGAAAAAAATATTGTGAAAAAGCGTGGGGCGCTTTTTGCCATATTTTTCGTATATCGAGCAACCCACGCTTTTTTTACAATAATACTGGTATTTTTCGTTCATTACTGTTTTCTGCTTATTTTAAGAATTATTTTTCACTTTTTAGTTTGATGTGCTTTAAAAGCGTGTTTTTTTAGTTTTTTTTTTAAATATATTTATTTTTCATTTTTAGTTTAGGGTGATGGGATAAACTTACGAAATTATTATATTTTCACTGAATCTTGATAAATGTACAAAGTTTTAATTAAATCTTTCAGTTTAAAGTGGGTCAAAATCGAGTGCAAAGGAGTTTATTACAAACATACATACAAACATACATACATGCAGGTGAAGCTAATATAAGCGTGTTAAAATAAATCGGATTTTGGACAAAAGTTACGTATCTTTATATATATAAATCTTCTGTCCGTGTGTTAGTCATTGAACTCCTCTTAAACGGCTGGACCGATTTTGATGAAATTTTTTGTGTGTATTCCAGGGGGTTTGAGGATGGTTTAGATTCACAAATCAGCCCGGTAGATGGCGCTGTTAGTGTAGGGTGGAACGAAGTTCGCCGGGACAGCTAGTGTATTATATACGTCACGGTCACTTTCCCAACTGCAATAAATGTAAGATTGTCATCTCATTTTTTTAATGTAATTAAATATGGATCGGCCTTAACCATAAATTAATCTAGTAAAAATATGTCAAATGCAACTACAAGCAAACACATACTCACACTATTCTAGCCTACCGCGTCTCGTTCAAATATAAACAATGACAGACATAAAGTATCGGAATATAGCAAGAATGAGATAGTAAATTTCACCCATTTTGACGTTCAACCCGTTGGGGAATACTGATCGACTGGGATGAAATGAGCGAATGCACTCATTCTGTACGCAACAAAATCAAGGCTTACCAATTATTGCGAATAAAAAAAATTAAAAAAAATCTGCAGTTTTTTAATTTTTCCTTTTTTTGACTTCTTTAGGCGCGTTGGGCATTTTTGAGATGGAAAAAACCATTTAACTCGCGACCATTTAACGTAACCGACACCGTACCAAGAACACTCGGAGGGTCAAAACTTAATAAACTTTTTTTGAGATGGGAAAAAACTATTGAACTCGCAGCACTGTAACGTAACGTAATTGTAACAGGATACATCGGAGGGTCAAAACTTATAAAACTGTAAAAAGTTTTCACTTCTGTCGGCACTCTCGGAGTAGTTACGTAAGGTTTTATTGCCTTCCTAGTAGATATTTCTTCTTGCCAAATTTTAATATTCTTGGTCAATGGGAAGTACCGTGTTAGTTTAGATATATTTTTTTTATTTACAATTGGTAAGCCCTTGGCATCATCTTACCTGATGGTAAGTGTCGATGATTCCGAAGAAGGAAGCGGGCTTACCAAGATTCCCCAACGCAATGGGAGAACTGGCTATCTTATAATAAAGCTGGAACACATCAATGTTAACACAGATGTTTGGCGGCAAGACTAAAATAAGATGATGGTGGCTAGCCGGGCGGGCTTAGAAAAAGCCGTTCCACCAACCAAACCGAGTCTTACAAGATGACCCCATCGGGAATCGAACCCGCGACCGCCTGGTGTGCAGTGAATGGACTAACCGTTGCGCCACGGAGGCGGTAAAATTACGATAATTTACGTGCGAGTGTTAAGCGGCATGAATGGCTTAGTTTTTTAATTGCGTTGACTTGGAAGCTTGATTTTTTTACAGCCTCAGTGGCGTAATGGCTAAGTCCATAGCTTCACATCAGGTAGTCAAGGGTTTGATTTCTGGCAGAATCTAACTTTGTATGACTTGGTTTGGTTAGAGGAAGGGCATTTTATAAGCCCGCCTGGCTAGCTACCACCATCTTATCTAAGTCTTGCCGCCAATCATCAATGTTAACAGCAAAGATGTGTTTCGGCTTAAATATAAGATAGCCAGTTCCCTATTGTATGGGGAATCTTGGTAGGCCCGCTTCTATCTTCGGCATCATCGCCACTAACCATCAGGTGAAATGATGCCAAGGACTTACCAATTTTGGGTTAAAAAAAAGGCCCAAAGGACCGTAGACCTATGTATTTGTTATTATAATTACAACTTGATACCTCCACGTGTATCTGAGGAAGAAGCTCTTGACAGACAGACAGACGGACAACGAAGTGATCCTATAAGGGATTCTTTTTAGGTTCCGTACAAAAAAACGAAACCTAATAGGATACTCGTGCGTTTGTCTGTCCGTCTGACTGTCCAAGCCAATTTGCTCCGAATCTACCAGACCAAATCAGGTGAAATTTGGTAGGATAGCGTGATCCTAAGACCCAAACACAGATGTTCAAAGTAAATAATTATTTATTTTTAAATAAGGGTTATTTTCGGGGGACAAATGAGTAAATTAAAAAAAGTTTTGGAAACCTTATTGTCATATATCAAATGAAAGGGCTCGTTATCAGAATCTTAAATTAATTTTTATTTATATTGTAAAATAATTAGTTTTGATTTTATTCACGAAAGAAGACGAAAAATTGACCATTCCCCCCTGTTCTCCGAAACTACTGAGCCTAAAATTTTGAAAAAAATATAAAATATACTTCATTGCTTGTAAATTACAGAAAAACCTATAAAAATTCTATCGATTGAAAAAAAAGTGGTGAACTCAACATAATACGTATCAAACTTGGTAAGCCCGCTTCCATCTTCGGCAACATCGTCACTTACCACCAGGTGAGATGTTGTTAAGGGTTTACCAATTGTGAATAAAAAAAAATATAAAAAAATCCTTTCATCTAAGAAAATAGTTCTAGTCATAATATAAAATAATCTATCGGTGTTCTACAGGATTCATTTCGAAAAGTGTGTCCTAAAGCTTTACGACCTCATTTCCCCTCTTCATTTCATCATCGAACGACCAGGTGCGGAGGGCGATTCCAACCCTTTGTCGTCGATGTTCCACCTTTAAACTCGAAGCGTTTTGCTACTTCATTCATTATGCGAACGGGCAAGGAGTGGTATTCTCTGCCGGTGTCTGTATTCCCCGATTCGTATAATTTAGGAATCTTCAAGACGAGAGTGAATAGGCACTTTTTAAACTTGCGTGTTACACCCTCGGCTGCATCGGCACTTACCATCAGGTGACGTGCAGCCAAACGCACTAAAACTTTTATTTACAAAAAAAAGTTTACTAAAACACCACTAGATTGCGCTAGTAGTAGTTAACTCTATGGAGTACTGCTTTCACTTGTGGGACGGATCGGTTCGTTACCAGCTATATGCCTTGGATTCTATCGACCGAAGCGCTAGTAGACTAATTGGCGACGAGGAACTTGTATCAAACAGGCTCCAAAGCCTCGAACATCTCCACAAAGTCGCCTGTCTATCGGTGTTCTACAGGATTCATTTCGGAGAGTATGTCCTGGAGCTTCACGACCTCATTCCCTCTCTCCAATTTGTCATCGGACGACCAGGTGCGGAGGGTGGTTCCACCCCTTTGTCGTCAATGTTCCACCTTTACACAAGAAGCGTTTTGCTTTCAAATGTGATATTTTGTATTTGACTTTGGCATTGTACGGAACCCTCTCCACGCGAGTTCAACTCGCACTTGGCCTTTTTTTAATATTTAAAATTAAATATCTTCAAAACGGTTAAGTTTCGGACACCATATTACAGAATGAAGTCCATCAGAAATGACCTGAATAATAACGTCCTTTAATAATCTGTACAACTTTCCCTTGTATATACTTTGGTAATACTGAAAAAATATTTGCTCCAGCACTGCTTTTATTCATTGATGAGTTTTTACTATAAATAATGTGATTTGTTGATATTTTATTCAATTTTTATATTTTTTATGAGAGCTGGACATTTTTTATAACTTTTATTTTAGTTATTTAAATTTTTACTATAATTTGTTTGGTAAATTAACTTAAAATTATTTCATGAGTCAGATTATTTGAATGTATTTGGACTAACAAAGTGATTTTATGTAATGAATAACTGTTGTCCTGCTTGAAATTTTTATACCTTATTAAATTATGAAATGTAATGTAATCATAAAGAAACAGAGAATAAGATTTTTTAATGTAAAGTGATATTTGTTCACCTAAATTTAAGGTTGAGTTTGCGCACATCTATACCATGAACATCAAACTGGACCGAATACTTGAACATATAAATATATTGTATTGTTTTGTATTGTATTGTATTTCAAATAAAGAAATACCGAATATCTCAATTCCGTCCATGCATCTGTGCGTTCGTCCGTCACGCTTGGCTCTGTAGGCTATATTCGGAACTTAGGAGGATTGTGAAGCTACGACTTTTCATACAAATGGCGTTATCGATTTTCACCTCTTAAGTGTTAACCGATTGGACCAATTTTTGATAGGTTGTCAGTCAGAACAACATCTTTTTTGTTTTTCAATAAAGTTGATAAGTTTAATTTTATTGTCGTTTACGTGTTTTCATACAAAACTAATTTCGGCCATTTTTTAATAAGAAATGTAAAAAAACCGGCCAAGTGCGAGTTGAACTCGCGTGGAGAGGGTTAAGGAGAGGTACAATGCCAAAGTCAAATACAAAATATCACATTTGAAATCCTCACAGTAAAAAGAGAGTTTTTTTTATTATTAACCTGATGGTAAGTGCCGATGCAGCCGAGGATGTAACACGCAAGCTCAAAAAGTGCATATTCACTCTCGTCTTGAAGATTCCTAAATTATTCGAATCGGGGAATACAGATGCCGGCAGGGAATTCCACTCCTTGCCCGTTCGCATAATGAACGAAGAAGCAAAATGCTTCGTGCGTAAAGGTGAAACATCAACGACAAAGTGGTGGAATCGCCCTCCGCACCTGGTCATTCAATGATGAAACGAAGAGGGGGAATGAGGTCGTGAAGCTCCACGACACGCGTTCCGAATTGAATGGCACTGTAAGTTTTTAGAGTTACGTTACTTACTGCGTTCTAAAAACTTACAGTGCCATCTATTAGCGATTTGCCGTACTAAAAAGACTTGTCGGAGTGAGGAGCGTTAGGTTTTATTTTCGTTACGGAATTTCTTGATTCGGTCGCCGCGCTCAAAGCACGCGATAAAAGCTATGCAATAGCTTAAAAATATTTATTTACTTTACACATCTGTGTTTGGGTCATAGGATCACACTATCCTACCAAATTTCACCTGATTTGGTCCAGTAGATTCGGAGCAAATTAGCTTGGACAAAAGGACGGACCATTTCAAACATGAATTTTAAATACAATTGTTCTTTTTTTGTTTTATTCATGTATTTTAGCAATATTTTCAAACTAAAAATGTACCCTCTGCTACCTTAACTGTTATTTGGTCAATGTTTTTCCAGTTTGATAGCCATACCTTCTTGAATAGCTAAAGAAACGTAGAAGTTTTTTAAACTATTTTCAGAATAAGTTCGATACATTTTTTTATGAAAGCGCTTCTAATTTAAAAACACTTAGTGAAAATTATTTAGATTTAACAGTTTTCGAGCATTATTTTTAAGCTGTTAGTAGTGGGTTCAGTTTTTGCTAACCTTTTTTAATTATTTGCATGCCTTCTAACTAGATACATACAAAAAAACAGATTCTACGATCTCTCATCTCAAAAAAATCGATGAAAAGCAAAAAAATAAATGATTTTTTAAAAAAATCTTTGAAAATAAATATTTACAGAAAGAAATCCATCAGAAATAACCTGAATAATAACATCCTTTAATATTATGTACTACTTTCTCTGTGACCCTGTATATTAGTACTAACATACAGTATGGATATTCCCTGCCGCTTTCTAGATTGCAACCTCACCCAGATTGATACCGTTTGGTTGTCGAACGTATAGGATTTCGCCGCCATTTTGTTTGTTCCGTCATTCCTTTTTTGAAATATCTTTTCTGGCCCGTTGTATGAAGTGTCCAGGTTGTGGTCTTAATTTAAATTATTGTAATGGATATTCTTTCATATCATCTGGCAGTGCATTATATATTTTAATACACATGTGATTTACATTATTTTGACATGAAGTTAAATTTACTTTTGGGTTATATAATTTATGACCATATATAGACCTGTGCATTTTCTTTCCTTTCTTCGTTTTAAATAAATGGGAATTCTCTTTTACAAATAAACATATTCCAGTATTATACAGGCTTGGTAGTGGTAAAAGATTACTCTTTTGAAACAGCGATTCACACGAATTTAGAACGTACACTCCAAATATTGCCTCAATACATTTTTCCTGTGCAATAAAAGACTTATTTGCATTTACTGAGTTACCTCACAATATCAGGCCATATCGAAGAATAGATCCAAGATGTCCGTGGTAAGCCTCTAATGCTGCTTCAATAGAAACTCCATTCTTAATTTCCTTAGAGCGAAAACAAACTTATCAGTCCTTGAACACACTGATTAAACATGCTGTTTTCAGTTACATTTTTTGTCTAAGACGATGCCAAGAAAATTTGTAAAATCCTCTTCTTCTATAATTTCACATTTATGAGTACGAATTGACATTGGAGATGAATTATAAGTAATAAACTGAATTAATTTTGTTTTTGTTACGTTAACATTAAGGTTATTATAATCCAGCCATTGTATTACTTCTGAGAGAGATGTATTAATATCGCCTTTAAAATTATTTTTGTTAACACATTGGACAGTTATCGTGGTACCATCAGCATATTGTATACATTTTTGATGGATGTAAGTGGGTAGGTCATTTATATACAACAAGAACAAAAGTGGGCACAAAACTCTCCCTTGTGGCACACCATATTAGTTCTCCCTAAATTCTGATCTATATACTTGTTTATTTATGTTTATTGATTCCGGTGATTTCTGTACACTGCTTTCTATTATCTGGGTAGTTTTTACCCATTCATATACTGGTCCACGTACTTCATATGCGTATATTTTTTTGAGAAATAAGCTATGGCAAACAAAGTCGATAGCTTTTGACATATCTAAGAACAAAGTAACAACTAGAACTTGTTATCTAAATTTTAGCAAGATATACTTAATCAAAGAAAAAAAGACTAATGTTGTAGACCTATTTTTGAGAAAACCGTACTGTTCTTTATGGAATATTTTATTAGTATCAAAGAAGGATTACTTTTGTTCGTACATTATTTTTTTCAAATATTTTAGACAAAATAGGTACCAAGGTATATAATTATATAACATTTTTCATCACCATTTTTAAAATTGGTAGTATTTTTGAGTATTTTAGTTTACCTGGATATAGACCTTGCTCTAAAGATAAATTTATTATTTAAGATAGTGGATTTAATCATATCAGTTTGCTTAATCATTTTTGTATCTAGTTGATTAAAACCAACTTAACTAGTATTTTTAATGACAAAATCAATTTGTTTAATTCTATCTGGATTAAATGGCCTCAAAAATATAGATGGAATAATAGATTTGACGTTCGGTTATTTCTAATTCATATTTTATTTTACATTTTTACTTATTACTTCAATAAAATAGTCATTAAATATTTTACAAATGGCTTCAGGGTTATTATATATTTTATCATCTACTGTTAATTATTCTATATTTATTTTTTCTATAGTGTTAATTGATACAAAATATATTTTTAAGAAAATTGGTTAAACTTTTTACAATACGTCCTGTACTGCGGGGTCGAAAAAATAAAAAGGAGAGCGAACTATTTTGGAATCTGATTGTATTTAAAACAGAAGGAAAAGTGTACAGCAACAGAGAAAGGGGAAGACTAAGAATCAATTACATTCAACCACTTGAAACATGGTCTGAATGTCATTCATACCAGATGTTAAAGGAAAGAACGCAGGAGATGGCCAGAAAATGATGGCCTTTAAAACGATAGGGGCTCTGCTCCTCAGATTAAAAAGAAAATATAGGTATACTTGGTAAAGTAATATGAATGTGTTTGTAAGACACAGTCAACTGGGAATTTACGTACATACGATAACGCTAACCTTTGACGTGTAAAGTCCTACTAGTCAAACTATTTGGTAAACAACATAGGTAGGTTCATAATAATCAGAGCCTGAAAGTAAAAGTTTTCTTTTACCTTATATTATCTTATACATACCTGCTTGTATGACTCTCTGCTTCTAATAATATTTACAGAAAGTTAGTTTAGCGCCATATTACCTTGTTATATTTTTACTTTGTCTCTGTCCACAGAATACATATCTTTTTTTTTAAGGACCGTTCTATATTATGACCGCTAAGATATGACACAAATTCACTGTTTTAATACACTCAGTTTTTAGGGTTCCGTAGTACAACAAGGAACCCTTATAGTTTCGTTATGTCTCTCTGTCCGTCTGTCTGTCCGCCGCTTAGCTCCTAGACTATTAGTATTTAAGCGCTGAAATTTGGAAAAGATATATATAATAATAACGTAAAAAGAACTGTAAAAAAAATTTGGACAAAAAAACGTTTTAAGGGTACCTCCTCTATAAGTAAAGTGGGGATGATTTTTTGATCTCGTCAAACCCAGTCGTGTGGGATAGCGTTGGTTAGAACTTACAAAATAATTGTGAGTATAAGACCATTTTATAATTTAGGGTTCTGTTTTCGGAAAAATAGGCTTGAAAGTGCTAAATTTTGTTAGAGTCGAGTGTCCCCATCCTCTAACAACTAAACCGCTGTATTTGGAAATTTAAAAAAAAATCATGAATGTAGTCTATATAATGAATTTAAAAGGAAAAAATATCAAAGCTAATGAGGCTTTTCTAGTTGACGTCAATAGTTGATCAAAAAAATAATATATCTTATAATAATCTGTCTTATGGGAACCAGAGACTTTTAAACATAATTTACATACTTTTCATTACAAACATATACAGATATGAAACACCTTGTCAT
The DNA here is from genome assembly GCA_947284805.1 of Coleophora flavipennella. Lineage (NCBI taxonomy): Eukaryota > Metazoa > Arthropoda > Insecta > Lepidoptera > Coleophoridae > Coleophora > Coleophora flavipennella. Next base: position 8,022,491 of record OX369253.1, read on the forward strand.
AGAGCAAACCTATTTGTCACGCGAATGTTGGCCCTGTGTGGGGATCAAACCCACGACCCTTGGCCCAGCATTCAGAAGTTGATCACTGAACAAACGGGTAAGTCAAAGAAAAAAAAAATTCGTTTTATGTTATATTTTTAACTAAAGGCCCACCCCTTTTTTCAAATACTTAAACGCTGTACTAATCAGCATTCGATCCCTCGGCTCCACCCGCATTTTTTTTTCGACGCTGTCCTTTTGTAATATGTGGGTGTAGAAGGTACTTGGCAAACTCGTGACGTTGTAAACTTTCGCCTACGACTTGGGCTGACAAATGTCACTCATTTACCATTTTGCTGTTTACCATCCTTCACATATACCGAAGACAAAGTTCTTTGACCAGTAAGTGTTTCCAGTGATGGCAAATAACTATTAAAAACAAATAGGCATCGATTGTGCATTTTGAGCTTTACTTTGTTGTCATCATTACAGCTCATAAACGTCCCCACCGAGGGGCTCGAGCCTACCCTGAATCAGGGCGATTAGGCCTTAGTCGACCACGCGGGCCCAGTGCGGGTTGGTCGACTTCACACACAACCTTTGAGTTTCTTTGCAGGCGTGTGCAGGTTTCCTCACGATGTTTTCCTTCACCGTTAAAGCAATCGGTAAGTATGTACGTAAGTTTTTGAAAAACTCATTGGTACATTGGCCGTCCAGATTTGAACCCGGTACCTCTGGTTAGATGGACCAAGTCGTTACCGGTTGAGACACCGACTTTGTTGTGATAACATATAATTGGGATCAGCGCTGTAGGTGGCGACAACAGTGGAGATAAGCAGCTCATCATATCAGCCGAAAATCGTCCTGTTTCGTGAACATAATGGGGTCTTTAAACTTAGTATATAAAGGCCCAAAGTTAGTTTTGAATAGATTTAATTTTATATTTTAATGTTGTACATAAAGGTGTTAATTATATGACGGTGAATTAGCTAATGAGTTCGTTATAAAATTGTGTATTGCATAGTCAAACCGCCTGACAATACATTAGGAGCAAATACACTAAACGTATTAATAATAATTAAAATTGGCTGTAGGCGTTGGCCGCAACATATTCCCCCCTCGCTGAAAGGTCCACCTTTCAGAACTCAGATGAAATTGGATGCAGAGGACACAAACGCACCAGCGGACGGCGAACACAACCTCTCATCGTCTTGACATCCGCTACTCTTGTGATGCCGTCAGGGCCCGGGAACAAACGATGAACTCGACCAAGACGCCAGCTGAGTGGTGGGACGTTGTCTTCTTGTAGAAGTACCAAGTCACCAATTTCCAGTTTTCTAGCATTATTATCTTTACATTTCTTTCTTTGTTGTAATTCTTTGCCATCGGCTCCAAAAGTGCTGATTGATTTTTTGAAGGCGAGCATAGCGCGTGAGGGATGACTCAGCACGGGTTTCCAATGAAGGCGTAGGCAGCGCAGTTAACGTCCGACCCACGAGAAAGTGCCCTGGGGATAGGAAAAGGAAGTCGTCAGGGGAATTGGATAGGGGACAAATTGGGCGACTGTTTAAAACCGCTTCAACATGGGCAAACAATGTCATAATTTCCTGAAGGGTTAGGTGCGAGTTGCCCATAACTCGTTTTAAGTTATGTTTGGCGGACTTAACTCCGGCCTCCCAAATGCCACCAAAGTGAGGAGCGTAGGTGGGTATGAAATTAAATTTAATTCCTTCTTCGGCTGCAAACTCAGATATATCTTTGTTTACTTGTTTTAAAAATTGTGACAACTCTTTAGCTGCTGCTACAAAATTGCGACCGTTATCGCAAAATATTTCGGTTGGCTTTCCTCGACGTGATACAAACCTTCTCAAAGTCATGATAAAGGCGTCCTTTGAAAGATCACTCACCGCTTCAAAGTGCATACATTTGTATTTTAAACATATAAATAAACATAAATAGCATTTTATCAATCTAGCTTTTTTGTTTAAAATTAAGAAGGGATCGGCGAAGGCTAGTCCTACACACGTAAAGGGAAAATCTGCCTTTAATCGTTGAGACGGAAGGTCACCCATCTTTGGTTGTATTGTTTTGTATTGTAATCGACTGCAGCGGACACAGTTGCGTACAGTACGCCGCGCAAGTCGTCTTCCATTAATCGGCCAAACAAACTCGCGTACAGATGACAACAAAAGTTGCGGACCTGCGTGTAGGTTCCGTATGTGCTCTCGTTGAAATAAAAGTTTAGTTAAATGGTGAGTTGCATCTAACAAAATGGGATGTTTTTTGTTGTAGGGGTAATCAGAGGTACCAATTCGACCACCCACTCGTAACACATTGATATCGAAGAAAGGTGAGAGTGACAGAATTTTGGACTTTTGTTTCAGTGGGGCTTTGTTTAATAATAATTTGTACTCGTCGGGAAATGCTTGCTGCTAGGCTATAGAACACAGGTATTTAAATGATTTTTTTAATTCTTCGGTAGTTAAACAATCGGTACATTTATTTTTAGGATTTTTTAAGTTGTAAATAAATCTTTGAACGTAGGCAAAGGTTCGCTGTAATTTATTTAGTTTAGAAAAAAATTCAAATTGTACTATACTTTCGAAATTTGTATTTTATGTATTTGTTTTTCTTTCAGGTGAAGTCAGATTCTGACTGCTTAATGAGTATGACGTTGTAGGTAAGTTTTTAGTTTTTAAGTTAGTTTCTTTAGTTTTTAATTTAGTTTCTAAGTTTTTTGTTTCAGGTAATTTCTCCTTTTCGATGTGTGAATTTAGCACGGGCCACCGACCCTCTTCATGGCGTAAAAAGCTAGGACCTGACCACCATAAGTCAAAGTTTAGCAGCTGACTGGCGTTGACTCCGCGCAAAATAAGGTCAGCTGGGTTAGACTCGGTAGGTACATATCGCCAGGAAGATGACTCAGTCAACTCGTTTATTTCGCCTACCCGATTCGCTATAAAAGTTTTAAGTTTACTGGGGTCGGATTTCAACTAACCGAGTACCACACTCGAATCACACCAATGTATAATTCGTGTAGGTGTATAGCGAAGTGTATCTGTGATTGCACGACTCAATCACAGATTACTAATTAGTTACTGACTCAATCTTGCAGCGAGTAGCGCCGCGCATTACTTAGTAACTAATTAGTAATCTGTGCTCGAGCCTGGGGATCGTAACCGGTTTAAGGCTCGCGACTTTTGATTTAGCGCACAATAATTTCACAGTTACGTCACTGTTATTGTTCACAGAACGTATGTAAACACAGGCGCCGTAGGCACGCTGCGAAGCATCGCTAAAGGAATGCATTTCTATGTATCTGGGGAGATCGCATATGATGTGTCTAGGTATTTTTAGATCCATAAGATATGGTAGACCTTTAACAAACTCACACCAGTCATTTATGGTTTTTTGGGGTACAGGATCGTCCCAATCAATTTTTTGTGTCTATAAACTTTGTAATATCATTTTTGCTTGCATGATAAATGGACTTAGTAGACCTAAAGGATCAAATATTCTAAAAGAATTCGACATAATGACCCTTTTCGTAATATTTTCACTTTGGGATGGAAATTGGAATGGAAACTGGGATGGAAAATGGGGAAGTGAATTGTGTCACTGGAAGGGTTCCATCCGAGGCCGAGGGTGTTTGATGACTCACTTATAATTAGATTTTCTTGGGTGTCTAGATCAGATGATTCGAATATTGTGGGGAGGTTACTTTTGAATTTTCGTAAATTAAAACCCGCTGCGTTTAATGCAGTCACGATTGATGACTTTATGTGACGTAGTTGAGACTCGTCATTACATCCAGTGTATAAGTCATCGACGAAAAAATCCTTTTGTATAATAGTTTTAATACTATCATCTTCGCATTTCTCGCCTATCTGCCAGAGGCAGCGAGTGCTGAGGTAACTCGCAGAGGCGGTTCCGTAGGTAACTGTATTTAAACGCATGGTTTTATAGGGTGCGACTGAAGATTGCGATCGTTATCAGTGACTAATACTTGGCGGTACATTTTTTCGATATCGCGACTGAAAACGTATTTGTATTGTCGCGCTCTAATTAATATATTAAAAAGTGAATCCTGTACGTTCGGGCCAACCATAAGTATATCGTTAAGTGAGTAGCCAGACGACGTGGGATTTGAGCCATTAAACACAACGCGGATCTTTGTTGATTCGCTGTCTTCTTTGAAAACAGCGTAGTGGCATAAAAAAATATGATGTCTGCGGATTTTTAATAGGGGATTCAGATAAGTGACCCAAATCAGAATATTCGCGTAAAAATTGTACATACTGTGTTTTTAAATCTGGATTTTTTTCAAGAATCTTTACTTACTCAAGCCATCTTAATACATACCTACTAGTCATACATTTATTCAAAAGTAAATAGCTATTGCCAGCGGTTTCACCCCCATGCATATCGAGTGTGCGCGGTGCGCGAGCCGCAAGCTGATCAGGGTGGCCATATTTAATTATTTTTCCTCCTGAAAAAAAAACCTTATTACTATTACTAGGTTTATTTATTACCTTTTTTGTGTCTGTTTTTTTCTTAAACAATTTAAAATTAAAAAAAAAATACAAAACCAGTCCAGCCCTTCTAAAGTTACGCGGTTAATAAGGAACAGTATTTTTAGATTAATATCAAAATTCACAATTTAACACATTTAATAAACACTCATTTACAAAATTAGATTAAAATCGATGTAGTTACAAATTTTATAAATACTCATGTAGTGTAATATACGGCAGTATGAAGTTCGCCGGGACAGCTAGTGTACATATAAAATCGAAATTCGAAAACACATTGGTACGTGGCAGAATTCAAATCACAACCTCCTGGACAGGAAGTATCGGCCCTAACCATTGCGCCACCGACGCTTTACCTGTGTAATTGTTCTAAAAAATCTGCTTTAAAAGTATTGTGTATTGTCCGTTTTTATAAGATCAACTGTTAGTTAAAATATTATATCGGAGAACAGTTTCATTGTATGAAAATAAAAATAGGGCGACCAGAGCGAGCTTTATCTAGAACGTTAAAATTTCCTGACCGGAAACTCTTAAACTAAGTTTGTGCAATATACAGACTGCATTGTTTCTTTGGCGTGCAATAAAGTATATTTACTTACTTACTGATACTGCATCGGGTCCATAAACAGCACAAACGATATTTGCCGGCCTGTATTGCTGTTTAGGATTCCATACCTCAAAATAAAAAAAACCGAACCCTTATAGGATTGCTTTGTTGTTCGTGCGTCCGTCCATGTGTCTGTCAAGACGCTTTATCTCGGGAATGCGAGGAGGTATCGAGTTGAAATTAAAACCATATTCTTCGGTCTACAGTTCCTTGAAGCTGTAAAAAATCAAGCTTCTAAACTAACGATATAAATAGATACTGCCGTTTATTCCTCAACCAACCTATATTTTGACACTCTCAAGGAAATTAAAATTTATAGGGTATTTTCCGTTGACCTAGAACTATGCAATTTGGTTGTAATCTGAAACTATAGATGTGTATTTAAATCATTAAAAAATATAGTATTTGTTTAAAGTATGTCATCAATTATGCAAGAAAAGGCGATCCAAATTTTTGAATTGAGTTTGATTTAAACAAACTAACTAACATACATACGGACACACAAACATTGCAAATTGTATAAAAGCTTGTAGTAATAACATATTTTCAGTTTTATTTACGCCCTCTTTAATACACTGATACGAGCTAAAAAAATAACTTTTCTTTGTGTTACAGCGCCATCTAACCTGTAACTCATTTTCTACGTTCATCTCGTAACCGCCTATCTTACTACTTATTTACAATATGTAAATTTCATTTCACATTGGCCTTTGTCCAGCAGTGGACGATTTGTGGCTGATATGATGAAATTTCATTTGTCTTTAACATAAATACCACAGAGGGCGCCTGATCAACATTAATATATAAAAACACTGTACTGAGTTGTTCGTGCATTCTCAATCCGTACCTACCGAACAAAATATAAAAACGTATCTGTATTTCAAGAAGTGTTTCCATCTCTTGGTCCCCAATTCTTCATGGTGACCCCGAACAAAGAGCTTCGAAACGAAGACCAAACAAAATCGATACGGCAACTTTCTGTTTCCTGAGAAAAGGCAAAAAAGGCGGGCCGGCCGGCGAAGAGACGAATTCCGATCGAGGGTGTGGCTGCAAGCTCCTGAGTTCCTGACCACATAGCGTCGTCGTGGGAATTCCACTGGCGTTTCCTGAGATTTCCAGCCCTTCTTCACATGCCAGAAGCCGAGTGGACCTTTTTTTCAACTGCCAAAAACTTGAAATTGGAAATTTTCAAGAAAATCGTTCCAAAAAGGATTTTTTTTTTCAAAAAGGACCTGAAAGAGATTGAATCGTCGTCACTGCAGCACGTTTAACCGAATAATCAACCGAGAAGAATCATCTTGTCAAATCTTAATTATATTTATTTTTGGTACATTACAGATACTTGACACAATAAAGCAGGACATACTAAAAGAGAATGAGTTGTCTGTTGATTGGAATGTGATATTACAATATTGGTTTATTTTGGTAACACTATCATTAAATCCCAAGACCTCCATATCTAAATTTCGGTTCGGTAAGTTGAGTTTCTGGAAGGCACTTTAGGTAATGAAATTCGATTGGGACCCCGAATCGAGTAGGGCCCTAAAAGTATGTAATTGGTTATTACTATCGACCACATTTACGAGGGCAGTCGATAAAATAACATTATTTTGTTGAATGTTACTATTCGGTTGTGTGAGGGTAGTATTTAGTACCTGAGTCGCTGTACTACGAGAACTGGTTGAACGAGGTTCGAGGTTCGATTCCTGCTCCGTGTACAAAGTCGATATTTGGTTTCGGTTGTTCGGTTCAGTGCTCTGGACATTGTTTTGTGTTGATATCGGTGAGATATGCAACAATGTGTGATGCTTGCCTTTACACGGGTGCACTCTTTAGCCCACAGCTAAGTGTAGTTAGTTTGTAGGTAAGAATCGGTTCTTGTGACTCTTTAGCCCAAAGCTAAGTGTAGTTAGTTTGTAGGTAAGAATCGGTTCTTGTGACTCTTTAGCCCAAAGCTAAGTGTAGTTAGTTTGTAGGTAAGAATCGGTTCTTGTGACTCTTTAGCCCAAAGCTAAGTGTAGTTAGTTTGTAGGTAAGAATCGGTTCTTGTGACTCTTTAGCCCAAAGCTAAGTGTAGTTAGTTTGTAGGTAAGAATCGGTTCTTGTGACTCTTTAGCCCAAAGCTAAGTGTAGTTAGTTTGTAGGTAAGAATCGGTTCTTGTGACTCTTTAGCCCAAAGCTAAGTGTAGTTAGTTTGTAGGTAAGAATCGGTTCTTGTGACTCTTTAGCCCAAAGCTAAGTGTAGTTAGTTTGTAGGTAAGAATCGGTTCTTGTGACTCTTTAGCCCAAAGCTAAGTGTAGTTAGTTTGTAGGTAAGAATCGGTTCTTGTGACTCTTTAGCCCAAAGCTAAGTGTAGTTAGTTTGTAGGTAAGAATCGGTTCTTGTGACTCTTTAGCCCAAAGCTAAGTGTAGTTAGTTTGTAGGTAAGAATCGGTTCTTGTGACTCTTTAGCCCAAAGCTAAGTGTAGTTAGTTTGTAGGTAAGAATCGGTTCTTGTGACTCTTTAGCCCAAAGCTAAGTGTAGTTAGTTTGTAGGTAAGAATCGGTTCTTGTGACTCTTTAGCCCAAAGCTAAGTGTAGTTAGTTTGTAGGTAAGAATCGGTTCTAATGACTCTTTAGCCCAAAGCTAAGTGTAGTTAGTTTGTAGGTAAGAATCGGTTCTTGTGGGTTTCTCCTCCATAAAATACATTGTGTTTTTTGTTGGGGGGGGGGGTGATATAAATCATTCGGTAATTTTTTTCTATATCGGCAATAATAACATTTTTTTTTGAAATCTCAATAATATGTTTATTAACTCATCCTGGTTCATAGTGCCTTTATATTGTATGTCGTTTAGCGATAACGCTGTATCGGTAGGACTAGATGCGTCAAAAACAAATCTAAGTGTGGTGGTTTTTTGATAATTTATTACTGCATGGTGGGGTAGGTAGTTACATGAACCATCAGGTTTATCCAGTTTAATCATATGGCCCGAATCTTCGAATTCTTGCATAAATTGCACATATTTTTTTTTTGTAATCCAAATTGCGCGAAAACTTGGTTTCTAATGACTTAAATATCTTATAAGCAACGTGTCTTGAATGACCAAGACAAGATATAGGGGATTTAAATGGTATTTCTACCACAAAATTACCATCAGAGTTACGAGTGTGTTTACTGAAATTTTTTTCACACTGCTGAATTTCATCATCTGGTAAATTATGCACAATTATTATCGTTTGAATCAAAAATATTTTGCATTTGGTTTTCAATAATAAAGTTGCACCGTGTTTTAGCGTATGGTTGCACATTCTTTATCGCGATCGCGCCGGACACTATCCATCCAAAACGGTTTTTTTGCATAATAGGTAATCCGTCACCGAGCTTGTGTTGACCGATACACAATAGGTTATAAAATAACTCGGCACCTATAATTATATCTATCTCACCGGCCACATAGAACTTTTCATCGGCTAATTTATACTTTCGCGGAATCTTAATTTTTTTTCAAGATTTTATCTTATCTTTTTTTTGGCTTGATTAATATGTTAAGGAAATTATTTTTAGTACTAATAGTCCCTGAGCTATTCCGCGGACAGACGGACAGACATGGTTGTTGACTACAGAACCCTTAAATGTTTGTCTTAGCCGGAAATCGAATCGACCAAATGTTAAAAAAAATTAACGATAGGAACTTCACTCAGAGGAGACTTTGTTCAATTTGTAAAAATAAGTAAAACTGCATTCATATATTTTTGAAAAATCGTTTGGCTTGGCGGGAAATCGAACTGGCATTATGGAAAAAAATTAAATGTATTCCATGGTCGTCCTTTAACATATGACACGCATAATGTAGGCATATGTAGGGTTCCCGACATAGTAAAATAATTTTACTCCGGACTTGAGGAGTCATTACTTGAAAACTGTTCGTTTCAGGATACACTATTTTTTATCCACAATAAGTAAGCCAAAATAAGTTCAAACACGCTAGGGACACTAAAGATTTTGAATAACTATTTAGATTTATTTTGGAAAGAGAACCCTCGATATAATTATGTTGTAAAAAAGCACTGGCGGTGCTAACAATCGATTTTTTTCATACCACTTTTACTTATTTGGGAAACAAACCCATTTTTTGTTAAAATGACTCATTTATTATTTTGCTTTCTATAAATTTTATTTCTGTAGAAATAATAGACCAGGGCAGCAGTAAGAATTTCAAAAACAACTTTCGCTCGTATGGGATGGCGGTAAAAAAAGACTTCCATACTAAATACTTTCTGTTTGCTAATTTGAGTTGTCTGTATTTTGTCGGCATTCCAATAAGTCCCAGTTCACAGGTTAGCGCCACCCTAACACAAAGGTTAGCGCCACTCTAACACAAAGGTTAGCGCCACTCTAACACAAAGGTTAGCGCCACCCTAACACAAAGGTTAGCGCCACTCTAACACAAAGGTTAGCGCCCCCCTTACACAAAAAGCGCCACTTTGGAGAACAATATTTCGTAACTGTTACTTTAATTGAAAAAGGGTTCAATGAAACCTTTAATTCATTTAAAAGACATATTTAACGATAATATTATAAGTACTAATAAATAATACTCGAGAAAATTCACAAAAAAAGATTTTATTAAACAATTCGGGTCTTATCAATTTCATAGACGACAATTTTTAACAAAAAAACATATCTTTCGTTGTATGTGGGATAATTCTAAAAATGATATCTCCCATACAAATTGATCGATGTTAGACGCTCCTGCGAGGAATTATGTTCTCTGTGGAGGGTTCAGTTTATTTATAACTCGTATGTAATCATTTTCAGCACCCTGCCCACCAACCAACGGAGGCGACGGCGGCGACCCCTCCGAAGGTGACCACGGAGGCAACAACGACGGCCACACAAACGATTACGACAATAATTGATACATCTCATCAGCTAATTAAGTTAAACTTACCAAAAACGAACGCATTCGTTTGCTGAATCTAGTCAGATTATAGTCATTGCAAATGCTCACGCACTTTGACAAGTTCAGCTTATTGTTTTGTGTGTTTTATAAAGAGAAAGTGTACATTTTCATATCTTTTTCATCCCTAAAATAACAGCACGCATGTCAGAGTGTCCTGGATAAATCTTTACACCCTATGAACACATCATTAACTCGCCATTCAAATCATTTTCTTCCAACACTTCTCACACGCGCAAGTACCTACCACACTCATGTTTCCATAATTGTGCACTTGAAACGATTCAGCAAGCCTTCCCAGTCGTTTGCAGCTGGTCTATAATATCTATGATCTAAATTTATAATCAAGGACTAATTCATGATATTCGATAACTTTATTTTCTGAATTTTGTACATTTAACTTATAATAAAACAGGTTATGTTAATTAATTTTATAATTTAGATTTATTATACCTTTTACTTCACATCGCTTTTTACTTTCGAAGGAAGATAGATTCGAGCCGTAATATCTATGGTCTAAATTTATAATCAAGGACTTATTAGTTATAACTGTATTTTCTGAATTTTGTACATTTGTTTACTTACCTTATAATAATCTAGTTTATGTTACATTTTAAATATCAAAAATTTTAATTTTCTTCACATCCGCTTTTTACTTTTAAGGAAAGAAGGTATTGTGATGACACAAGAATCAAAGTTGAGATTTTAATGGAGGTTGATTTTCTGACACTAATGTTAAAAAAAATGTGTGTGTGTCTGTACGTCCGTCCGGTGCTCTAGTTCCCATCAACTCGACGGATTTGGGTTACATTTTGTATGTAGAAAAATACTAACATCTCCAGCCAGTTTTTCAAAATTCTCGTATCTTGATTTTTATAGGGTTGCCACCATAGTAAAAATTCGTATTTTTTCTCAAAAATAGCTGTAATAATTTGGTGTTATTTTCCTTAAATTGTAATTCAGTGGTTATTTTTTAACAACTTTGGACAACAAAGTCGACAAAGTCTCAGAACAAACATTACTTAGGAGTGCTTCACCTTCAGCCTGGAGCGCGCCGTGCGGAGGGTACGCTATGGGTACGTTGGATTGCAGTGGGGTCTTATGAATGTGGATTCATACTCGTCACTCTTTTTACCCGACTGCGCCAGAAGGAGGGTAATGTTTTTCGAGTGTATGTATGTATGTACAACTATTTCTTTGGCACGTTTTGTAGCCTAAACGGTGTGATGGATTTTATTTTTATTATGCAGTTTTGCACAAAGTAACATACAATTAGTCCTAACATTACATGCTAACATAGCCCACAACGCAATATATTAAACGCAAAAGAAAAATAGTGAACGGAAACATTAGTTAACAAAAATAAAAAGGTTAAAAAAACTAAAAACCGTTTTCAAAAAGAAAATACTCAAATTATGAAATAATATTTTTGTGCATATAAATAAATACACGAAATTAACCAAACAATAATGAAATCAAAGTTAGGTACGAATCAAATTAGGGGACTTCATTATTTTTTTTGAGGTCGGTACCAGCACACAGCTACTTACCTATCAAATGTTTTAGATTCGATCGCTTTGCTGGCACCGACCTAAAAAAATTGTAGTACACTAATTTTATTCGTACTTACCTTTGATTTCATTATTGTTGGTTAATTTCGTTTTATATTTTAAAAATATTATTTTATAATTTGAGTATTTTCTTTTTGAAGTCGGTTTTTAGTTTTTTTATTTTTTATCTTTAGTGATAATGTTATCTATCTAAGAACGCTTAATCCAATCACCTACTCGCCAATAGGAATCATCAAATCATAATGCACGTGTTTCATTAACTGATACAGAGTCCTGTGGCTTCCATCATGATCTCAGCAGCATGCAAGGTAAGAAGTTACACCTTCCATCATCAGCTTACCTTAATAACCTGAAAGAATATAACTATTGGTCTATATGTATACTGAAGCAGAAACTTCTTGCTTCAAAATCAGTTTTCCCATCGCATCTTCTTGCTGTTGGCTCCTTCAGTTTTGGATTTTATTCACTTTTCCGAATTGTTTTGAAAATTGTGATAGATTGTCAAACTGTCGTGAGTTGTTTTTTTACAAAGGAATTGTCATCGCGACTGTAATTTGTATTTTTCTGAAAATCTTTTATAAATTTATCTATTAGTGCCAGTTTCGCTCAGCAAGATATTTTAATTATTGTCCTCGGTCCCTTTTCGATATTTTTTAAGAGGTAAGTATTTCCATATTTATTTCATCGTTTTAAAGTGTCAAGTGGTGATGAGAATCACGGTCCTTTTACGTTTCAGGGTCTTAGTCTACGACGTCCCAACAATGCAGAGAGCCAGCTTGTGCTCGTCTTTGTGAGCACCAAAGGACTAGGGTGTGCGTTTCTTCGTCCGGCCTACCGGTGTTTGTTTGAGCGCCTCCATTTGGTACACCTCAGCGTGGACAGCGTGGTTAATTGTAATTCAAGTAATACCTTTTATTTATTCTCTCCCGCGAAATGGAAGATACCCAAACGTAGGAATTAAATGAACTTTAAATTTAAGTGAAGATTGCAAGTGTCATTTATTTTTAGATTTTGTGTGCTAACTTAATATTTAAAAAAAACCATCTGTCATAGCAACTCTGCACGTGCGTATTTGCTACCGTATATTTAAATAATTCGTTATTTTAATTATTTGAAAACTTGTAAATTCAAAATCTTACTGTTAAGTTCCTTCTTTTACCAATCAGCGATGACATTCCTATTTTATAATCTTCTTTTAATCTTCATAACTATTTCTTTGATTATATTTCTTTATTTACCATGCAATTTTCTTTTTTTGTCTGGGTGTTAAATTTATCTATATATGTATGTATTTAAACGTATATATGTATGTATATCAGTCTCTGGTAACCCATAACACAGGGAATCCTACTTTGGGGCCAGATGACCATGTGTGATTTGTCCCAGAATATTTATTTATTTATTTATTAGGCAATCTTTCAAAATTCTACGTATCATGTAGCATTATTAATAAATTGATTTAAATTCATTTATGCTACAATACCTACTTATCTACGTATAATATTAAAAGAATTATCCTCTTACTCCTAACCGTTAAGGAGTTGTACATTCCATCAGCAGCTCAGCAACATGGAATGATGACTACCAGACGCAAATACTTGAATACCTTTAGAAATACTTAAAAAATTAACTTGTGGTCGCCACTAGATTTTCGAAGGTTCCCCTCGATTACTTTGGGATGCCATCATCAGATCCTGGTTTCCTTATCGTGATACTACCCTTGGGATATCTCCTTTCAAACAAAAAAAGAATTGTCAAAATCGGTTCATAAACGAAAGCGAACACAATAAAACCGCGCCTTTAAAAACATACAGTCGATTTGAGAACCTCCTTATTTTTAAAAGTTGGTTAACAAGACTACGCAATCCTAGTTAACGCGTGGTCCTACACACACGTGGCCAATTTTTTCAGTTGATAATTAATTTGATTAATGTTTTAATTTATTTATTAATAGCGCGAAAAATATTTTTTATAAATCAATTATATCATAGATATCTTTAACTAGTACCTAATACTTACCTACAGGTATATGCGGCGGGCGGCGCACCCTCCGTCTGCGCCGTCAATCGTACGAGAAGAAAATAAAGTAAAAATTAAAAATTTTAAAAACCCACCGACACAAAAAATGAATTCTAAAAACTAACAAATAATATTTTAAACCTATTATAATTACTATCGTCACATATATTATGTAAGTTCAAATATTTTATTTTCCAAGCGTCGACGCGTCGGGGGACCGCTTAAGTTTATAAAGTATTTTTCCAACAACAGATAATTAATCATTACTAATTACATTTAGGTACGATACGAGCGATCTTAAGTTTCATAGTTTCATATAATATAGTCTACGCTCTGCGCGCGACCTAGGTGTGCGGTATGCGGCGCGGGGATGGGCGTCACCAAGTGCGGCGACCCGAACGGGCAGACACGTGAGGGCAGACGACGTTGACGGTGGTGTCGATTTTGCAAATTTTTCGGAGTAAATTCTTTTGTTGCAATCTGCGACTACACCTGTTTTTCTCACTTAGCGGTCCCCCGACGCGACAACGCTTGGAAAATAAAATATTTGAACTTACATAATATATGTGACGATAGTAATTATAATAGGTTTAAAATATTATTTGTTAGTTTTTAGAATTCATTTTTTGTGTCGGTGGGTTTTTAAAATTTTTAATTTTACTTTTATTTTGTCCTTTTTAAAGTAGGTATAAATATTAGGAAGGTATTTATAGTGATTAGTTAGTTGAGTTAGTAACTTAGTTAGGTACTAGGTATCATTATTAGTTTCAATTTACTAGATTAAGTTTTAACTACCTACTCTAAGGTTAGTTTAAAGATAAGGTAGGTATTAGTGATTAGTTTAAGCAACTGATGATCTTCAAACGGCTGATCAAGTCATGGTTACCTTACCATATTATACTTTCAATACCATTGAAGTAACACGGTACTAAATTTCGAATCGATCGGACATAAGTTAGTCAGATCCCTCATCAACTAGAAAGGAGCTGATGATCAGCCGTAACACGGTACTAAATTTCGAATCGTTCGAACATAAGGAAGTTAGTCAGATCCCCTCATCAACTAGAAAGGAGCTGATGATCTTTAAACGGCTGATCAGGTCATGGTTACCTTACCATATACTTTCAATATCATTGAAGTAACACGGTACTAAATTTCGAATCGATCGGACTTAAGGAAGTTAGTCAGATCCCTCATCAACTAGAAAGGAGCTGATGACCTTCAAACGGCTGATCAGGTCACGGTTACCTTACCATATACTTTCAATAACATTGAAGTAACACGGTACTAAATTTCGAATCGTTCGAACATAAGGAAGTTGGTCAGATCCCCTCATCAACTAGAAAGGAGCTGATGATCTTCAAACGGCTGATCAGGTCATGGTTACCATACCATATACTTTCAATACCATTGAAGTAACACGGTACTAAATTTCGAATCGTTCGAACATAAGGAAATTAGTCAGATCCCCTCATCAACTAGAAAGGAGCTGATGATCTTCAAACGGCTGATCAGGTCATGGTTACCTTACCATATACTTTCAATATCATTGAAGTAACACGGTACTAAATTTCGAATCGATCGGACATAAGGAAGTTAGTCAGATCCCCTCATCAACTAGAAAGGAGCTGATGATCTTCAAACGGCTGATCAGGTCATGATTACCTAACTATATACTTTCAATATCATTGAAGTAACACGGTACTAAATTTCGAATCGATCGGACATAAGGAAGTTAGTCAGATCCCCTCATCAACTAGAAAGGAGCTGATGATGTTCAAACGGCTGAACAGATTTTCATGAAACATGGCTAAGAACACTCGGGATAAAATTATCTATGACACAAAAAAAACTAAACGGAAATCGGTTCATCCGTTTGGGAGCTACGATACCACAGACAGATACACAGATACACAGATACACAGACAGACAGACACGTCAAACTTATAACACCCCTCTGTTTTGCGTCGGGGGTTAAAAAGGATTATGGACGGTGAGCATGGTTCTTCTTAAAAATAAAAAAATCCACAAAGTAACATAATTTATATGAAAAATGAAGAAATTAAACTTAAAAATATGGTCAAATTACAGTCATTTTGAAAAACGAAAAATTCCACCAAGTAACAATAGTATATTATGCAACTAGTGAATAAAGGACGGATTTAAAGCGAGGGCCATAGATGAATCACGAGCAAATGAAGGGTTCTAATGACTGAATCACGACCGCAGGGAGTGATTCGAATTTCGAATATTAGAAACCTGAGCGACGCGAGTGATTCATGGCCCTCGATATAAATCCGTTTTATTCAAGAGTTGGATAATATACTTTATACTATGACTTCGATAAAAAGAAACATTTAAGCAAAAATAGACATTTAATGAAGAAAAACTGATGTTAATTTTTTTTTAAAATTCATTCATGGGGTGTGGAAGGGTTTTTTTAACTTTTATTCTCTGTTACTGTATTATTTTATTCTGTGTTCTACTAACATAAGTGTAATAAGACGTTTGTATTACTAACAAAAATGGACCATATTGTTTGACAAATAAAGATAATAATAATTAAAATTGGAACAATTACATTATAAAATAAAGAGTAATTTTCTTTGTGTTCGTACAACTTAAAGTATTCAAAATAGCGCCAATTTTCTAATAAAATGACAGCAAAGAACACAAGACAGTTTTTATTCTAATGCTAAACTCCTTTTCGAAAATATCGAACAATCAAATCTCGAGGAATTATTTGCACAAGGAGTTTGTTTAACAAATATTCTTTGGTTTAGGAGTTTGTATTGAGTATTTTTTGCGCAAGAAGGTTGTGTAGCTGATTGTGAGATGCGAGTTCGATTATATTGGTGTGTTCTAAATTAAACACCAAAATAATGATTAAAAGAGCTTATTTTTCACTGTTTCCAGTGAATAAAAGAAGCTTCTTAAAGGAGCAATGGTATAAAATATATTAAAATGAAGAAATTAAACGTAATAATATGGTAATGGACAGATGTTTCAATAAGTAGGAATTAAATTACAGTCAATTTGAAAAGACAAAAAAAACACAATAACAGGGCACCAAGTTTTGAATAGTTCAGACATGTATTAGTTGCCCACATCCCTTTATCATTTACATAAGAGCTGATGATCCTCAAACGGCTGATCAGATCTTCATAAATTTTATCTAAGAACCACCTCGATCACGCCAGCTTTCAAACAAAAAAAAACATACAAATCGGTCCATTCGTTTAAGAACTACGATGCCACAGACAGACACACAAATACACAGAAACACACAGACACACAAAAACGACGGGTTGCACTCCGGGAGTGCCGGCAGAAGTGAAAACTTGAATATTAACGTTGTGCATTTTTGATATTTTGGAATGGTTAGGGAATAATTTTGCACGAATTGCTTTGATTATCAGTATAAAAGTACTATCATTTATGTGTTAGAATACAATATTTATGTATTGCGCTATCGTACACAAACATGATTCTGCAAAACATGTAAGCGGTTTATGTCATCCGTCTTACGAATTTTCGATCAGGTCACGTGTCCTGACGCGAGTTTAACATTTTTTACACATTAAAGCTGTAACAGACGTTCGAATATGGTCCGCTCCGCACCGTGACTTTGGTGTGCTCCGGACCATATTCGATGGTATGTTCAGCGGTCCGGCGCACATTATTATTATTGCCGGTGCTCTCGGTTCGATGATTTTTCCACAGGATTTGGTGCGGTCCGCACCAAGTTCGGTCGTGTGGCCGAACCACCGCACCGTTCAGCGCTTTAATCGCAATTCTACCTCCGAGTGAGACACACGTTTTCAATGGCATCAGACCTACAAGCCGTGAATTTTACGGAAAAAACTCAAAACATCAACTTATGCTAAGATTTATACGAAAATCTTCATCATCAAGGTCTTTTATAAGTCGAATATGACTGTACGACTCTCTGTTTTTTAAATAGAATTTTGCCCATTCTTTTCTGTCTTTTCTCTTCATTCGATAGGTACACTACGACGGATGCCGCAAGTAACGCGATTTTAGCTTGTTTAGATAAAGTTGGAGGCATGTCGACGTGATCACTGTCCGGAAAGCACTGGACCGTCTTTGGTGCGGTGCGGTGGTGTGGCGTGTCGAGCGCACCGTATTGGTCCGTCGGTTCGGCCGCACCATATTCGAACGTCTGTTAATACTTTTACAAAAAAAGTGCACAACGCCGCTAAAGAAGTTTTCACTTCAAAAATACCGTTCAAAAACGTCCGCTCCGTTCAGCTTCACTACATTTGAACGGTATTTTGCCAATCAAAAGTAAACTAAGGGAACCCCTTGATTTTCCGGGATCAAAAGTATGATTTCGGAACTATTACTAATCAGGTGTTACCATATTGAACACAAACGTATTAGATTAGACAAGTCAAGACAAGTTTCATCGTAAAACATTGAGCCATTCGAGAGACAACATTTTGTTCCTTCGACATGTCTAATCTAACAATGAAGGTTGCATCTTAATTCTACTAATAATGTATGTATAGATTTATGTATGACTAGCTTTTGCCCGCGGCTTCGCCTACGTGGACATAGCTTTTATGACTCTTTTTGAGGGTGAGTGGTGCGCAAGCCGCAATCAGCTCGCAAGTGTGGACATGAGTTTTCACCAGGTACCTCAGGAACTGTATCGGGCTATTCAGATTTGCAGTCTTTGTCACTTCCCACCCTCTCAACAAATTCTATACAAAAAATCACTTTAATCCGTTGCTCCGTTGCGACGCCACCGACGTGCGCAAGCGTAGAAAACAGTTGTCCCCAGATCCCTCGGGAACTATGTCACGATATACTTATTAGTAAATTATATCATTTTCCACCTCATCTCTGTGCTAAAAATCACACCAATCCATTTTTTCGTTACGATTTTAAATAAAACGAACAAAGAGCATTGTTTTAGTTTCCTCAGGAACTGCATCGGACTATGATAATTTCCACAGATAAAAGGCTGACTATTTAATTCCTAATGATACAGGCTACCTGCATGCCAAATTTCATCAAGATTGGTAGAGGTGTTAAAGTGTGAATAGGTAACAAACAAACAAACACATTTTCACATTTATAATATAATAAAAGTATGGATTTCTAAATCTTAAATAAAATATAGAGCGTCGGTGGCAAAACGGTTAGGGTCACTACCTCCTGTCCGGAAGGCCGTGGTTCGATTCCTGCCACTTACCAATATCTATACGAATATCGATTTCATACTGGTATGTACGTTTATCTGACGCTCTTACTGTGAGAAAAACATCGTGAGGAAACCTGCACACGCCTGGAAAGAAATTCGAAGCTTATGTGTGAAGTCAATCAACCCGCAATGGGCCCGCGTGATCGTCTAAGGCCAGATCGCCCTAACTCGGGGCAGGTCGAGCCCCTTGGTGGGGACGTATATAAACTGATATAATGAAATATTATCAAAAAACTAATTCAAATCATTATAGGTATCAATCTAGTAATAAAATTTCCTAACAATATTAATATGGGTCAAACCCTCGAGTCGTATCAGCTCCAAAGGAGCCCAAGACGCACTTCTCGTTGCCGCGCTGGACGGCAATAGACAACCTTAGCAGCAGGTAGGACCTCACGTCACATCTCCTCTCTCGAAGGCGAAGGCCAATCTTCTTTGTGAAGGCAAAGGCCTCTGAGGGTTCAGCAGCCGATTGTCTTACAGACCAGCGGCACAAAGCAGTAATTTGCCTCCAATACCGAGTACTTATAATGCTTCTTTCTCACCGCAAATTGAGCAGCAGTATCGTACGGGTGAGGAGTGAGGCAGAAAAAGTGGCTTCCTAAAGCAGACACGTTCCTCTCTGCCATAGCACCTGTTTAAACCCTACGGCCTTTTGCCATCAGATCGACTAAAGCCCGTGCGGCGGCTGCATCAAAGATGGAATATTCCGTCTGGCCGAGACCAGTGCCCTCCGAGTGAGGTCATTAAGGAATTGTTAACGTGTAATCTTCACAAACATGACTGCAACTCAGTGAGTGATAACCAATTGCCTCCACCGAGGACCCGCAAGTACATTGATGAGGTTCACAGATATTGATATTGCAGGCGGAGAGCAACCGCCACACGCAAATAGTCGCCGTCAGAAGAGTTCCCATATCTGTGCCTCCTGTTAAAAGATGTTAAACTCGATTTATGTGTTTTTATTTTTTTACACGATTGGAATCTGTAAAAAAATACCTCTCTGTTCGTCTATGAAACACATCGCTACGTACCATAGTTCCAGAGTTTAAAGTAGCGTATGCTGAAAAATACATAAAAGAAATCCACTCAAAAGTATGAAATAATAATTTAATGTTTTAATACAACTTAAGCGCGTTTTTTTATCCCTGCAGTGCCATGTATTGACATTCTGCTACTATGATTATAATGTTTGGTATGTGTAGCTAATATATAGAAAAAAGTACTCTTTTGTTATTATTGTAAGTATCTATAGATAATTTCCCACGGGACCTCTTTAGTTTTCCGGGATAAAGAATACCCGACTATACAATGATGGTCAAAACACCCCATCCCAATGTAAAGGTTTCATATTGTTACGTTGAGTCATTCTAAAGATACAATTATTTGCATTCCTGTAGGAACCCTAATTTTTTTGGGATTCACAATGCCCCAGTTTTAGTTCGCGGTAAGGGTATCAACGTGTAAAATTTGATTGTAATAGGTCAAGCCACATTTGCGTGGTGAGCCACTCTATAAATGAATACTTTTGATTTTCCCACGGGAACTCTTGAATTTTCTGGGATAAAAAGTATCCTATATGTTAACCCGGGCTATAAGGAACCAACATACAAAATTTCATCAAAATCGGCCTGGTAGTTTTTGCGTGATGCGCGAACATACAGACAGACAGACAGACAGACAAAAATTCCAAAAGTTGTTGTTTTGGCCTCTGTATCGTTAGTAATGTACACCACAGTTAATATTTTCCAAAAATATTTCATGTACAGACACGGCCCCGTTACAGTTTTATTATATTAGATAGATTGTTACTCTTTAACGCAAAATCTACTAAACGTATCCGAACGAAATTTGATAGGTAGACACATTAGGACCTGGATTACCAAATAGGCTACTTTTAGCTCACCCTCGGAGGCAGTCATAGAAAATATATCACGCGAGCGAAGCCGCTGCCAAAAATATAATAAACTGAGCCAAACCAGAGATAGTTCACCTGCTATCCTGTGGGAATCCTTCAATTATCTGAGTAAAAAATCGAGATGTTTACTCATAAGAAATTATCAGGCCAAAGTCACTAAACGCATGATGAAGCATTTAATAAATACCAATATTGTTTAATCATTTTTCAAATTCATTTTCAGGAACACTTCTAAGAACTTCTGACTTTTCCGCGATAAAATATCTCCGGAACATAAAGTATAATCTTGAAAAGTTTTCTTAAAATCGGATTTGCTCTTTTTGCGTGCTGCGTGGACAGACAAAAAATTATAAAAATATAAATTAAATGTGTCTATATTGGTAGTGATGTTTGCCTAGGTTATTATTTTTTTAAAATATTTAATTTATTACAGGCACGGCCTCGTTGTTATAGTTTTATTGCACGTACGTTTACTCGTAGCTTGCACTAAATTTTTATTACGGCTTTGAATTTGGCGCAGTAGCAAACTTTGGGTGTTAGCGGGACGTAAATGTACCTACTACACGGTTATACCGACGGCGCGGGCGCAGTAAGCACTCGCGTCACAGTTCATATCAGTTATAAAGTTTGGCGCGAGCTGTACCTACAAACAGATTTTACACTTTTTTTTCTGCTTTACAACTTGTCATTATGTTGTTAATTAGTTGTTAAATGAGATAGCCAGTTCTCCATTGCGTTGGGGGATCTTGGTAAGCCCGCTTCTATCGTCGGGAATATCGTCACTTACCATCAGGTGAGATGATGCCAAGGGCTTACCAATTGTGAATAAAATAAAATAAAAACCTACACCAACCCGGACTTGGCCCCCGTGTGTGGAGTGTGGCCTAACCTTCCCGAGCGTGGGGAGAGCCCCGTGCCCCAGCAGTGGGGTGTGGGTTGTTAGCGACCTGCTCCTCCATTCATTCAAGTGTGCAATCAATGTCCTCATTGCCCAAGAATCACTTCAACTATAACAAAATTTCATTGAAGTAACCTGGGTCTTCTATGACTATGGGAAACAGTGAAAATAAAACTTATGAATTTCAGTACATGTTATTTATTTTAAACTCCAATCAAAATGACACACAGAGAGAGAGAGAGAGAGAGAAATTCAAATTTGATCGGAGTAGGTAGGTACTTAAGGTAATAAATGTCCACTGTCAGTGTTGTGACAGCCACTTCCATAACCGGTTTCCTTGCACACCCACTTGTTCTTAGTACCGCTGTTCTTGGTGCAGTTAAACTTCCGCACGTTGGACCGGAAGCAGCACTTATTGAGCGAATGATAATTTACATAATTTCTCTCACTCGCCGTCGGGGCGAAGATCGTGTTAGTGGTTGGGTTAGTTCCCCGCCAACGCACAGCGTCGGCAGCCCTGTCCGTTACCTTTCCCAGTAGGTTCCTTGGTTTATTTCTTCCATCGTCCATACACACGTGGCGATTTTCAAAACTAGGGTGTGGACAATGGGCCTGGACCACAAAAACTAAAGCACACAGGGCTAATACTATCTTCGTGATCGTTGCCATGTTTTCGGTAAAAGCGAGAAGCGACGACTGCTTTGAACACTGCAGAGTGAGCTCAATTTATATGAATGGGACTGATTAGATAACAAACATAATACAACAACTATACCTATAAGAGTGGGGGATGACGCTGCTTTGCCGCGCATATACGCTAAACTCAGTATCTAGCAAAAAAAAAACTGTAAAAAAAACCGGCCAAGTGCGAGTAGGACTGGCGCACGAAGGGTTCCGTACCATCTAAATATATATAACTCAAAGGTGACTGACTGACTGACATAGAGATCCATCAACACACAGCCCAAACCACTGGATGGATCGGGCTGAAATTTGGCATGCAGCTAGATGTTATAACGTAGGCATCCGCTAAAAAAAGATTCTGGGAAATTCGCACGGGAACCACAAAAAACGGGATCTGCGCGGGAGAAACTGCGGGCATACACTAGTTATCTATAAAATCAAGTTTGTTGTATGGGAATGAAATATAAATTGTATTTTAATCTATTTTTTTATTTTTAATGTGAATATTACAACTCAATATTCTGTGATTATTTCAAGCATCTACCTGTTGCCGTTATAAATATCGAGCAAAAACGAGCAAATAATTCACGTTTTTGTATGGAAGCACCCTTAAATATTTATTTTATTCTGTTTTTTTAGTATTTGTTGTTATAGCGGCAACAGAAATACATTATCTGTGAAAACTGCAACTGTCTAGCTATCACCGTTCATAAAATACAGCCTGGTGACAGACGGACGGACAGACACACGGACAGTGAAGTCTCAGTAATTTGGATACGGAACCCTAATAAAAACGTGCCAAGTCTCAATTAAGATTGCTTGGCCATAATAGGTTGTGGAATCCAACAAAGAGTCAGATCTAAGTGAGTAGAAGACAATTAGTGATTTGGCCGTTAAACATTTTTTAATAATATTATTTAAGTAACTTTAATTTTTTAGTAATAAGTCTGGGTACATATTTAGATCCTTGTATTCTCTTAGAATTATTTTAAATCTGTAAAAGCCTTCTATAAGAGCTATCTTTGTTTCTAGATTTACTACTCTTACAAAATGTTTAACGGCCAAGTCACTCGTTCCCTTCTATTCACTTACGTAGACTGGGCTCTTTATTAGATTTCACAATTTTTATGGCCAACTAATCTTAATCGATACTTAACTACTTGCACAGAACGCTTTCGTTGGAATTTCACTTTTTTATGTACGAACATTACTCTTCTTAGATTTCTTTTATAATTCCCATCATAATGAACAACTTTTGTTCTACAACTAGTTAAGTTGTAGAAAGTAGTAGAAATCGCAAAAACGCTTCCTCATTTATAATGCGTACAGCGATGGAGTGGAACTCCTTGCCAGCGTCAGTGTGTCCCGATTCCTAGAATTTGGAGATCTTCAAGGCAAGAGTGAATAGGCATTGTTTAAGTTTGCGTGTACCATCCTCGACTGCATCATCTCTTATTATCAGGTGAGTTGCAGTCAAACGCACTCAAATTTTTAAATTAAAAAATGCACTTGTCATACAAATCGAGTAGTTATTTGACCGATTTTATATGGAGAGGCCATTTTTTATAGAATTGACTGTATTCTGTTGTTTGGGGAAAGTTGTTCTGTTTCATGAGTAGAAGCCTTCCTGAAAAAGGGGTTGTCGACCAAATCACCACACTGTATAGGAAGTACTAATTCTATTTTGATGATCTATAAGTGAGTTAGTGAGTAAGTGTCAAATTAGCTGTAATTTACCATTAAAATTTCAAGTTATTAACTTGAAATTCTGGGGTTCTCATTAATTGTTACTGTAACATCCTTGACCTACCTATAAATAGACATACGTACATACAACCTACTACCTAAAAGAAACACGTAAATAATACAAACTGTATCGAAATAATATTGAATTGAAAAAATACAAAAAAGGGTTTGGCCAGATCATCTAGAGAACCCTAATTTGTGATCGCAATAACTCAGAAACTTTTAGAAGGTGAATGACAACCTTTTTTAATGAGATGAATTTCTATTTAGTTGGATTTGAAAGAAAATTGTAATCTAGTTTAGAATATTAAAGTATGTCGCGCGGAGCCTTGACATTCCTAACAAAATGGGACTCTTTTAAGGATTCGCCCCCACTCCTGAAAAGTGAATCCTGCCCCCTTTGCTAGGAATAATGTAATAACTGACGTTGAGGAAAATACGACTGTTATTGTAAAACACAGTCACACACGATACCGCTGACCTTTGACGTGTGAAGTCCCACTACTAGCCAAACCATTTGGTAAACAACATACGTAAGTACCTAATGATAAGGGCCCGACAGTGAAGATATTATTTTAACCTAATATCTAAGCTTGTATGTGTATCCGCTTCTAATAGTAGGGAATTCTAGTTAAGAGCCATATCACCGTGTTTGATTTTTAGCTCCCGACGCAAGAAGAGGGGTATTATAAGTTTAACGTGTGTATCTGTCGATCTATGTGTCTGTCTTTGCCATCTTAGTTCCTAAACACATTGTCCGATTTTGATGCGGTTTTTTCTTGTTTGAAAGCTAACGTAATCGAGGTGGTCCTTAGCTATAATTTCTAAAAATATGATCAGTATATTTATAGTACTTAAGCTCTTTTGCAGGTGATGAAGGAATTTGGGCACTTTAACCGGTATGATCGATTGGAAATTTGATGTGCTGTTACTTTAATGTTACTTTGCAAAATTATAGTAACCTTGACTTGATTCTGCATCATCTCCTGGAACCTGTAGTAAACCCAATTCCACACTAAATTACAGGAGTGGTATCGTGTTTGGGCTCATTAGAATAGTCTCAATGAATAGGTGTTAGGTAGAACATGGTAACCTTGACCTGATGCTGCAGAATCTCCTGGAATTTGCAGTATACTCAACTACCCACCAACCTAAAGCATTGTTATCGTGTTTTAGTTTATTGGAATAGTCTTATTAAATAAGTGTAAAATAGAACATGGGAACCTTGACCTGATGCTGCAGCATCTGCTGGGAGGGATTAACAGGATATTTTTTTTTGTCTGAAGATAAAATATGCTGCCCTTTGCTAACATTATTTTAACAAAAAACCGAGTTTTAGAAAACTAGTGAAAAATTAAGGATTTGTTTCAGTTTTTTTTACAAGGGGTCCTTTCTCCAGCTACTCTCTGCTTTTCACTGGATCTTCTGCTAGGCTTTTCACCCCGTACCTTTACCCGCGTTTTTTAGATCGCTACCAACTTCTATGATACATGGCCTTTAAAGGTAGGTAGTTGGTGCGGCTCTATGTCCCTTTTTTTCTATTTTCCTATTTACCATATCATAAAACTTTTATTAAATTAAATTTAGTACTTAAATAGAAACATCTCCATACAAAAATTATATGCAAAGTTAGAAATTTTATTATTACACAATCCGTTTACGACTTTTACCGTTTAGACTGTTTTTGGTCTTTCAGATCGCTAATAACATCCTATCTGTAACAAGTAAACGCATTCTTTAGACAACATCCTTAGATGTAGCGTTAATTTTTGTAAGACCGTTATCAAATAGTAATACTAAACCATTGATCTAACGAATCAGTTTTATTTCCGTTTTTCTTTCGGTGTCTCACATTAAAAAAAAACCGGTATAGTGGAAGTCCGATTCGCGCATTGTTTGTAAGTGGATTTTTTCTCTACCGTTTCCCTGCTTCGCAAGGCACGTTACTCCGATGGTGCCGATTGCTATTTCAAGATGGCAGTCGTAAAGCCTTGTTAGATGCCTTTTAGGTGGCAAACATCTTTTGACTGTGGGGTTCGCCACTAGCACTAAAACCTCTCCCAACCCGGACTTGGCCCTCCATGTATGGATGTGGAGAATGAGTAGTATGACCTAACCTTTCTAGAGTTTTGGAAGAGATCCATGTCCCAGCAGTGGGGATGTTTATGTTTTTTCTCGTCCTTGAATAAGCATCCTACTTGCGTAGGTACTGAGTACTTTTTGAGCATAAAAAAAGGATGATAGAGCGATAGGTGGGAGGAAGAGATAGGGAAACGTTTTCGGAAAGTGTGTATTTATGTAGATAAATTATGTCAATGACACTTTTTTAATTTAGTAGCATGTACACGTGTAGGTACAAACGCGACCGAGGTGGATGCTTAAACTGATATCAGTATGCAAGTATTGCATTTTCTATAATTATTTTAATTACTATTTAGAAAACTCGGAATTAAGTACCTATCTAGTATGTAGACACTCACGCGCGACTTTTCCAACTTATTTGATTTGTGGCCGCTACCTCCTTTCCGGGAGGTTGTGGTTCGAATCCTGCCACGCACCAATGTATTTTTTACTTCGATTTCATATGTACGTTTATCTGACGACGCTCTTACGGTGAAGGCAAACATATTGAGGAAACCTGCACACGCCTGCGAAGAAACTCCAAGTTTGTGTGTGAAGTCGACGAAACCGCCTCGGCCAGCGTAGTCGATAGCGGCTCGATAGCCCTAATTCAGGATAGGATCGAGCCCCTAGGTGAGGACGTATATGAGCCGATATGATGATAATAAAAGACATCAACGAGACTCAGAATAAAAAATGTTTTTCTTTGATTCAGGGTTACCTTCCCTCTTAGCGCAAGGTCGACTCACACTTGGCTGGATAAGTTAGCAAGTACCTAAGTACTTTCAACTTACTTCTGGCAGTAACCTCGAATCGCAGGCGCGTCTTATCATCGGCTAGCAGATTAATATGTAAAATCCCGAGTGACACAAAAACATAAACACGTTACTCATTCATAGTAATTACGGTAAACAATAACATGTATCTACCTATCGCTTAAATTAGAATAGTTTATCTGTCAGCTAAAACACCGAATTCGCTCATTAAGCGAAATGAATAACCTAAACGCACAATTTCTGAAGTTTTTGAAGTGAAAACTTCTTTAGGTGAGGTGGGCATTTTTTGAGATGGGAAAAAACCATTGAAGTCGCAACCGCTACCGCCACTGACAGGAACACTTGGAGGGTCAACACTTATAAACACGCGACCGTTACCGACACCTACAGGAACACTCGGAGGGTCAACACTTATAAACTCGCGACCGCTACCGCCACTGACAGGAACACTTGGAGGGTCAACACTTATAAATACGCGACCGTTACCGACACCTACAGGAACACTCGGAGGGTCAACACTTATAAACTCGCGACTGTTACCGACACCTACAAAAACACTTATTTAGGACCGCCACCATATTAAAAAATCACTTATTATTTTTAAACTCAAAAATTATGGCTCTAACGATTTTTATGAAACTCGGTACGTTACTATAACCTTATAAGTCCTTTGGTACGCGGTAGTCTTTTGTCCAAAAAAAACCAGAATAAGGTACCTCCTATACAAATCCAGATTGTTTGTTACTTTTTCTCAAAACTGGCTCTAACGATTAAAAAAAAAGAATTTAGGATTTAATAAGACCTACTGCACTGGGTCATTCCAGGAAAAATCTTACTAAGATACCTCCCATACAAACACAAATTATTCGTGAATTTTCACCAAGTCTGAAATACCTAGTTTAATGCTGTGCTAATAAGTAAGTGTAATGTTTATTGTTGATTTGTGTATGCCCGACTACGACAGATGGTGATAGCTTGGCGGGAAAGTATGCACAGCATGGCTGTACAATTTTCCTTTATTTGCTAAATTGCAAGATTTTAGGTTAACGGGAATTACCTTATTGGTTTTTATTTACTATATGAGTGTCAAAATATGCGGCATAAATAGCTGAATTTCTTGATTTCATTGACTTAGAAGATTTATTTTTTACAAGTCCAAAGGACCGTAGACCTAATCATTTGATATTCATTGTAGATACAGCTCGCACCAAACGGCTCTGAAGTTAATCCCAAGACGCATCGCAGTAGCGAACTTTGGGTGTTAGTAGGACGTACAGCTCTATGCGTTAGGCCAAAAAGTAGCCCCACCTCGGATCCAGCCTTTTCCCTCATATGACGCTCTAAATCTTCTAAAAAAAACTTGTTCTCAGAGCATAACTTCAGCGAAGATTAAAACAAAAGTTTTCAGTTTAACAAACAAAAGAGTACCTTGAAGTATTGCCTACACTTTTGTAACAACTTGCCACAGTCAATGGAGACTTAATGTTATAAACACAGAGCAGAACTGTGGTTATAAAAGCTCATTAATTTTTCTCTGATCCTTTTTAACACATCCCCTGACACGATGATGATGAACTACGCTGTTACCATGCGTAGTAAGATGTAGCTCTACACGCTACGCCGTAGTAAGACGTAGTGTACACGCTACGCCGTATTTAAAAGGTTTGTTTCTAATTTTTTTTCTTTGATGTGGAACGTCTTTCATTTGGATTTTTGATAAGGTTTGAGAACCCGCTGAACTCTACTTACTCTATATTTTTAGGAAATTATTTGTATAACAAAACATATAAAATCATGAAGATTAGTGACCTCAATGCTTACAGATGCAAAACTACAATCACTGCTTGGTTGCTGACTCTTGATTACTCGGAAACGGAAAAATTTATACGAATAATATCACAGATGTTTCGTTACTTATTTTTGTTTCTCACACTAACACACACACACACACACACACACACACATAAACACACACATACACACACACACACACACACACACACACACACACACACACACACACACAAACACAAACCTTATCTAATCTTTGTATTTTTTATATTTTTATTTTTTATTTCTTGTTTACTTTTTATTCCTACTTCGCTAAGCTTGTTTTGTTTCTTGTGTACTGAGGGTAGGAGGCCTGGTGACCTATACTATAAGATTTTAAATCTTATTTTAGGCACCAGTCACCCACCAACATATCTTTGTATATAATATATATTTTTCTTACTGTACCTGATGAATATATTTGTGGGAAGAAATAAATTGTGATTTTTTATTATATCGATTTTATGATTTTAGTAGTTTTTCGAACTTGCTATTATTCGCAACCTATAGTTAACGAACAATATAAATTACTGTAAAATGTAAAATAATTAGAAATTTACTTCGTAGTGTCTGTGGTCAGCTTTGAAAAAAAAAGAGACATTTAGCACCAGTTTTATATGCGAACGGATTGATTGACTGATTCCGTCTTACGTAGTTTCTAGGTCAAGCTTAGACTCACAGGCGAAGCTGATATTTAACTTGAACGAAATTAATCGGTTATTGGAGTTGATATAACACACGGTACGAAAAATATATGAAAGGGTAAAATGGAGTGCAACAAAGGGTCAGTTTTACTTCAGTCAAATTTTATATTAGAAAGGCAATATACAGTACAAAATTTTTCATTTTATCAGCATTGAAACAAAGTAAAAAAGTTAAAAATGCCAATGAATTGCGACAAAAAAAACGGTTGTCTCTAAAGTCGGTTTACGGACGATAATTGTACGTGATAACAAGTACTCGTCCAAGTCCAAGTCTCACGTCAAAAATGCAAGGAATCAAAATGGACTTTTGTGTTTCATCACAGAGAATTGACCGTATTGGAAATTGGTAAGCTCCTGGAAGCCTAGTACTTTTAATCCATTGACACACTTGTTTGACGGTTCGCCCGTCCGTCCGTCAGTCCGTCCAAGTCCAATTACAAACACAAGTAACTAGTAAAGTTAGCCCTTATTAATCCTAGGCTACGTTTCCCATAGCTCGGTTGTCACTCGAGAACTTACTGCCGCAACTGTTCTACAGCCTATGTGCCCGCCCACTATCACTCAAGTTTTAACGATTCTAAAGGTTATGTCAGTTGATTTGGTTATTTTGCGGGTAACCTCGTTCCTGATTGATCACGCAGGGGCCATACCCTTTGGGTGACCTTGAGCCTTACCCGCTTCAGTCCCGTATGTCATCACTAGCAACACACTATGGTCAAAGACCTTTGTATTAAGACACTGCGGTATATGGGACGTGCAGATATCGTGAAGCTTCCCGAACGCTGTACGGATGTGAGAGCTGGAATACTACCAAAAAAAAACATTTAAAAGCTTGCGATAAGTGGCGTATAATGCTTAAGTTAGCTGAATAGACATGAAAACAAACCAAGGAGTTTTGTAACTGGCAAAAGAGAAAAGGGTCGAGAGCACGATTGTAAAACTGATCAAGTGCGAGTCGGACTCGTGCTCAGAGGGTTCCGTACTACTGCATCTCTCCACACGACTATGAATATTATACCTATTCACATTACAAACAAAATAGAACAACGCGAGCGATATATATTTTTTTTGTTTAGTTCGGACTACGAATTGCGAGTACGTCTCACACTTAGTTGGTTTTGATTATTTGTTTATTTTAGTTCAAAATTAGTTCTATAATCACACCAAGTGTCACACTTACATATATTACCGTGTTTACAATAGAGTTAATCAATAATACCTACAAAATACCTATAAAAACACGTTTTTTGTACGAGGACCACGCTTAACATTTCACTTTTAAAATTTATATTATTTGTCCTTAAAGCAGCAACAGAAAAAAACATTTTGAGAAAATTTCTTATGTCTGCCTATCACAAGCCTACTAAATTACCTATTGAAAAGGAGAGCAAACTGTTTTGGACACATTCTAAGCCATCACAATCTGATTGTACAATTAATAGAAGGAAAATTAGACTGCAAAACAAAGAGGGGGAGACCAATAATCAATTAAATTCAACGACTTCGAACATGGTCTGAATATCAGTCGTGCCAGATGTTGAAAGAAAGAGCGCAGGATAGACGACAATGGTGGCTTATGAAACGACAGAAGCTCTGCTCCTCAGATTAAAAGAAAAGATAGGTATACTAGGTTAAGTGATATGAATGTTTTTGTAAGACACATTCAACTGGGAATTTACGTACATTATCGCATGCTAACCTTTGACGTGTAAAGTCCCACTTTTCAAACTATTTGGTAAACAACATACGTACGTACCTAATGATCAGAGCCCGAATTATAAGGTATGTTTTTACCTAATACCGCCTTGTGCCTAAGCTAGTATGAGTCTCTGCTTCTAATAATACATACTGGATATCCTAGTTTCGTCGGTCATCTAGGAGCGTCGGTGGCGTAACGGCTAGGGCCGCCGCCTCCTGTCCAGAAGATCGTAGTTCAAATCCTGCCACGCACCAATATGATTTCGAATTTAGATTTCATAGTTACGTTTATCCGACGCTCTTACGTTGAAGGAAAACATCGTGAGGAAACCTGCACACGCCTGCGAAAAAACTCAAAGGTTGTGTGTGAAGTCGACCAACCCGCACCGGGCTCGCGTGGTCGACTAAGGCCCGATCGTCCTAATTTTAGGCTCAAGCCCCTCGGTGGGGACGTATATGAGCTGATATGATGATCCTAGTTTACGGCCATATCACCTAGTTTAATTTTAGTTTGTCTTAATACACTTATAACTAACATATTATAATTACTATAGTGGAGCCGTTCTATGATGACCGCTTAGAAATGACACAATTTCATTATATTGATACAGTAAGTTTTTTTTGTTGTATCAAGGGTGAGTCGCAGATTCAATGCTGCCAAAGGCTTGCATTAATAACAAAAAACTGTATGGAAAAAAACAAATAAAAAAGCACATAAAAGCTAGATAAAGATAATAACGACAAATCACAGAGAAAACCTAATCGTCACGCAAATGTTTGCCCGCGTGGGGATCGAACCCACGACGCTTTACCTAGCAGTTAGCAGCTGACCACTGGGTCAGTCAACCGAAAAAATGAGAATTTATTTCATGTTATATTTTTAACTAGCGGCCCGACTCTGTTTTAAGGTTTCCATGCCTCAAAAGAAAAAAAAGTAACCCTTCTAGGATCAGTTAACTGTCCGTCCGTCTGTCTGTCAAGACCCAATTTCTTGGGAACGTGTGGAGGTATCAAATTGAAATTAAAATCGTATACTCCGGTCTACAGTCCTTTAAAGCTATGAAAAAACCAAACTAAAGATACGGCCATATATGCCGCCAAAATGTATAATTCGACACTCTCAAGGGAATCAAAATTCATAGGGTATTTTCCGTTGATTTAGAACTATGAAATTTTGCAAGTAACACTGTAATAATATAATACAAGTTTAAGTAAAAATCTGAAAACTGTTCATCATCATATCAGCCGAAAATTGTCCACTGCTAGACAAAGGCCTCCCACAAGGATTTCCACGACGACCGGTCCTGCGCTGCCCGCATCCAATGGCTTCCCGCGATCTTCACCATGTCGTCGGTCCACCGCGTGGGAGGTCTGCCTAACGCTACATTTTTCGGTGCGTGATCATAAGAAGGCTCAAGATCACCCAAAGGGCAATGAAGCGTGTTATGCTCGGAGTTTCTCTGCGTGATCGAATCAGAAACGAGGAGATCCGTAGGAGAACAAAAGTAACCGACATAGCTCTCAGAATTGCTAAACTTAAGTAGCAATGGGCGTGGCAAATTGCTCGTAGAACAGATGGCCGTTGCGGTAGTAAAGTTCTTGAGTGGCGACCACGCACCGGAAAGCGTAGTGTAGGCAGGTCTCCCACTCGGTTGACCTATGACCTGGTGAAGTTCGTGGGAAGCCGTTGGATGCGGGCAGCGCAGAACCGGTCGTCGTGGAGATCCTTGGGGGAGGCCTATGTCCAGCAGTGGACGTCTTTCGGCTGATATGATGATGATGATGATGAAATCAAATTTAAAAATTTATTGATTACAAGCTTATAAGCTAGATATAAGGTTTTGACATCAATTTTGTAATTGTAACCTTTTGGTGCGAACCACCTAAGAAATATATCTTTTTGAAATTAATCTTTAAAGTTTTTTTACAATTTTCCTGTTTACCATCTTTCCCATATACCGCAGTGTCTAAAGACAAAGGTGTGTGTTGCCAGTGACACATAACTATTAAAAACAAATAGGCATCGATTGCGTGTTTGAGCTTTACGTTGTTGTGATAGCATATAATTTGGATTAGCGCTGTAGGTGGCGACACTAGTGGAGATAAGCAGCTCGTAGCTGTATAAAAGGAAGGTTTGTTTAGATTTATTCATCACACTCCAAGAGTCGGCGCCCGCGCACACTCCCCTTCGCAGCTCCTCGCCATGTCTCCTCGTCGTCTACTGGTGAGTTATGTATATCAACACACAATATTACATTCATTTCGAAACATTTACCAAAAGGGCACCGGAATTTAGGATAATGCATAAAAGTTTGACAAAACTTTAGGTGGGACTTCCATGGGCGCGCGTGAGCGTCAGCAGCGCGCGCATCCTCGTTGGTTGACGCTTGTGGAGCAACGCACTGCTCTGCTGCTGTTGTAAATGCAGTTCAACAAAATATCATTATAATCATCTTCATATTACCCGAAAGACGTCCACTGCTGGACAAAGGCCTCCCCCCCCCGACGATTTCCACGACGAACGCTACTGCGCTGCCCGCATGCAGCGGCTTCCCACGACCTGCACCAAATCATATTCTGTCAGAAATTCATTAACATCTGATTGCCATTCATTATCATATGTAATTTTTATAAGTTAAAATATGAGTATGGGGGAGTTTCTGAGTTTCTTCGTATTTTGTATGTAAATTCAAACCGGGCGACCAGAGCGAGCTGCATCTTGAACACTAGACTGTCAACGCTTGAACTAAGTTTGTGCTACTGACTGATACTGCATTAGATTCGTAAACTGCACAAATTTTATTCGCGGTTTGTGTTGCTTTTTTATTAATAGTTTTTATTTAACTTGCATGTATGTTTGTTCAGTTCAAATCTTGCGATCGATTTTAGAGCGACTTCCAGGGATTAAGATGTAATTAAGAATGAAGCCGTATTCCCGATGACAAAAGATCCTTTTGCTATTTTAAAGTTGATCTGATGATGAACTTTGGAGGTGGAATCAAGTTCCCAAAATCTTCTTTTGTTTTTGAGTAGAATTGGCTTTTTAAACATAAAAACTGTTTTCAATTAACAGCTTGTACAAAAAAACTTCTAGGTTTTTTGAAAATTATTTACTTTTTCGACGTACGTACGTAACGTAGGGGAGAGGAAGTATTGTTGTCGCAAATTTTTTTTTTTGATAATTTGTTTTATATCGTTATCACATCTCAATTCCGTCAGTCTCTGCGTCCGTGGGTCCGTCCGTCACGCTTGGCTCTGGACACTAAATCTTTAGTCCAATTTGGACCAAATTTGGAACTAATAAATTTAAATGATTTCATCGAGGGATTATCAAAAGTTTCTTCGTACCGTCAAACCAAAAGTAGCTGTCAAACAAAAAAATAATAATATTTTTTCTCAAAAACGGCTCAAAGGACTTTCATGCAACTTTGTACGTCGTAGTTGCTTATATTTGTCTATTACATAGTAATACGCATTAGTATGCTAACATCGTGTTTGTATATAGTTCTTCTACAATTTAAATTGAAACTAGCGATTTACTAACAAATTGTTAGAGCTATCGAATGTCATGTATTACGAATAAGTATATATTTTGTTACAAAAAAGTATAAATTTTTAACAATGAATTCATATTTTAACCGCCTCCGTGGCGTAATGGTTAGTCCATTCACTTCACACGTGGGTTCGCTTCCCGGTGGGGTCAACTTATAAGACTCGGTTTGGTTGGTGTTAGGGCGTTTCCTAAGCCCGCCTGGCTAGCTAACACCATTTTATCTAAGTCTTGCCGCCAAACATCAGTGTTAACAACATTGATGTGTTCTGGCTTGAAGATAATATAGACATTTCTCCATTGCGTTGGATAATCTTGGTAAGCCCGCTTCCATCTTCGGCATCATTGTCACTTACCATCAGGTGAGATGATGCCAAAGACTTACTTATGAATTAAAAAATTAAAAAATATCAAAACTATTAAAAAAAATGTATCGTCATCATCATCTTTTCAGCCGAAGGACATGGGACATGGGCCTCCCCTAAGGGTTTCCACGATGGCCGGTTCTGCGCTACCTGCATCCAGTGGCTTCCCGCGACCTTCACCATGTACTTTAAAATTTTTGTATAAAAGATAGTAAAAAAATGGTCCAGAAAGTTTAGTGCGGGCTGCCATACAATTTATTTAAATAAAATTTCAAGATTAAGCCTTCTACGTTCCTTTCACTCATTGTTGTAGACGAAAAAAAACAATTAAAAAATGACGAGAATTTTTAATTAAAAACTTTTATTAAAATCTCGGATGTTCACCTTTTTAGGATTCCGTGCTTAAAAAGAATAAAAACGGAACTATGATGGGATCACTCGCGTGTCTGTCTGTCCGTACGTCTGTCACAGCCAATTTTTCCCAAAACTACTGGACTGATTCAGTTGAAAGGTACACATATGTAAGTAGGTGACCCGGACAGACAGATGTGTAACGTAAATAAATGAATTTTAAATACGGGGACACTTTTGGGGTTTAAATTAGAAAATTTAAAAATAAATTCAAATGATAAGATCGTTTGTTATCTATCTGAATAAAAATGAATCCCTATTTCCCTTTGTCACGGCATCACGCGTGAATGGCTGGACCGATTTCGCTAATTCTTTTTTATCGAGTTCGTTATTGTCAGGAGAAGGTTAGGGTAGTATAGTTAAGTGTAGTGTAGTGTAGTGTAGGATAGGGTAGGGTAGGGTAGTGTAGTTTAGGGTAGTGTAGGGTAGGATAGGGTAGGGTAGTGTAGTGTTGGGATAGGGTAGGGTAAGGTAGGGAAGGGAAGGGTAGGGTAATGTAGTGTAGTGTAGTGTAGTGTAATGTAGTGTAGTGTAGGGTTGTGTAGTGTAGGGAAGGGTAGTCTAGTGTAGTGTAGGGTAGGGTAGGGCAGTATAGTGTAGTGTAAGGTGGTACGTAGTTCGCCGGGACAGCTAGTATCAAATAAAAGGGCTTGCTGCGGCAATCTAAAGTATATTTTTTATCTTTAAGATATATAGTTTTGAAGATTTTTACCGAGAATACGGCTTCATACCAAATTTCAGCTTAATTGAAGCCCTGGAAGTAACTCTAAAATCGTTTGCAAGATTTTACCTAAAAAACTAACTAACATATATATATATATATATATATATATATATATATATATATATATACATTGCAAGTTAAATAAAAGCTTGTAATAATTTTAGAAAAATGTCAAAAATATTCGGTACAAGCTTCTAATATTGCATTGTCACGCGATATACATATGCATGAAAAATTTCAGCTAAATCGGATACCGGGATGTGAGTGAAATTTAACTTGCAAGATTTCATTGCTGACACCGGGACAGGTGAAACTAAATAATATAAGCTTGTAAAAATAATGAAAATGTGTTCTGTTTGATTTAAACCCTCCATAGGACATGAAATTATAATAAATCCCACATACAAGATACGAGCGAGTAACTCAATCAATCCATGTAGTCAAATAAAATAGCGCTGATCCGTCTACCTAGACGCAGACACCGATAAAAGAGCGCTGATCCGTCTACCTAGACACAGACTCCCATAAAAGAGCGCTGATCCGTCTACCTAGATGCAGACTCCGATAAAAAAGTGCTGATCCGTCTACCTAGAAGCAGATTCTAATAAAAGAGCGCTGATCCATCTACCTAGACGCAGATTCTTATAAAAGAGCGCTGATCCGTCTACCTAGACGTAGACTCTTATAAAAGAGCGCTGATCTTATCTACCCAGATGCAGACTCCAATAAAAGAGCGCTGAACCGTCTACCTAGACACAGATTCTAATAAAAGACCGCTGATTCGTCTACCTAGACGCAGACTGTAATAAAAGAGCGCTGATCCGTCTACCTAGATGCAAACTCCAATAAAAGAGCGCTGATCCATTAATCTAGACGCAGATTCTAATAAAAGAGCGCTGATCCGTCTACCTAGACGCAGACTCTAATAAAAGAGCGCAGATCCGTCTACCTAGACGCAGATTCATATAAAAGAGCGCTGACCCGACTACCTAGACGCAGACTCTAATAAAAGAGCGCTGATCCGTCTACCTAGACGCAGACTCCAATAAAAGAGCACAGATCCGACTAAATAGATGCAGACTCCTACAAAAGAGCGCTGATCCGCCTACCTAAACGCAGACTTTAATAAAAGAGCGCTGATCCGTCTACCTAGACGCAGACACCGATAAAAGAGCGCTGATCCGTCTACCTAGACACAGACTCCCATAAAAGAGCGCTGATCCGTCTACCTAGATGCAGACTCCGATAAAAAAGTGCTGATCCGTCTACCTAGAAGCAGATTCTAATAAAAGAGCGCTGATCCATCTACCTAGACGCAGATTCTTATAAAAGAGCGCTGATCCGTCTACCTAGACGTAGACTCTTATAAAAGAGCGCTGATCTTATCTACCCAGATGCAGACTCCAATAAAAGAGCGCTGAACCGTCTACCTAGACACAGATTCTAATAAAAGACCGCTGATTCGTCTACCTAGACGCAGACTGTAATAAAAGAGCGCTGATCCGTCTACCTAGATGCAAACTCCAATAAAAGAGCGCTGATCCATTAATCTAGACGCAGATTCTAATAAAAGAGCGCTGATCCGTCTACCTAGACGCAGACTCTAATAAAAGAGCGCAGATCCGTCTACCTAGACGCAGATTCATATAAAAGAGCGCTGACCCGACTACCTAGACGCAGACTCTAATAAAAGAGCGCTGATCCGTCTACCTAGACGCAGACTCCAATAAAAGAGCACAGATCCGACTAAATAGATGCAGACTCCTACAAAAGAGCGCTGATCCGCCTACCTAAACGCAGACTTTAATAAAAGAGCGCTGGTCCGCCTACCTAGACGCAAACTCTTATAATCCTTTATTTTCGTATTGGCAGATAATCCTAGCGTGCGTGGCCGCTCTGTTCGCGCTGGCAGCGGCTCAAAGCGACTACAATGTTGCCTCCATGCGCGGCGGTGGAAACCGACGGCGGCAAGGACCCATCAGACGCAAGCCAAACCCAGGTCCAGTGATAACAATTAATGGTAAGAATCAATTAATCGTTTGATCACAAGGTCACCCATAGAAAGATGGAGCGAGCTATCCTCGGAGTTTTCCTACGCGATCGAATCAGAAATGAGGAGGTCCATAGGAGAACCAACGTAACCGACATAGAGCACAGAATCGCTAAACTTAATTGGCAGTTGGCAGGGCACATAGCTCGTAGTACAGATGGCCGTTGGAGCAGTAAAGTTCACGAGTGGAGACCGCGAACCAAGAGGCCCTCCCACTTGGTAAACCGACGATCTGGTGAAGGTCATGGGAAGTCGCTGGATGCGGGCAGCGTAGGACCGGTCGTTATGCAAATTCTTGGGATAGGCCTTTGTCCAACAGTGGACGTCCTTCAGCTGAGATGATGATGATAATGTAGGGTTCCGGAGTCATTACTTGAACACTGTTTGTCTCAGGTTACCCCGTTTTTTTATGGACAATAGGTAAGCCCCAATCAGTTCAAACACGCAAGGGATACAAAGCGAGTTTGAATACCTACATAGATACATTTTGGGAACAAAATCAAATTATATATTATTATATTATTATTATATCAGCTCATATACGTCCCCACCGAGGGGCTCGAGCCTACCCTGAATCAGGGCGATTAGGCCTTAGTCAACCACGCGGGCCCAGTGCGGGTTGGTCGACTTCACACACAACCTTCGAGTTTCTTCGCAGGCGTGTGCAGGTTTCCTCACGATGTTTTTCCTTCACCGTTAAAGCAATCGGTAAGTATATGTACGTAAGTTTTTGAGAACTCATTGCTACATTGGCCGTCCAGATTTGAACCCGGTACCTCTGGTTAGATGGACCGAGTCGTTACCGGTTGAGCCACCGACGCTTTTTTTTATATATAAATAGTACTAACTTATCAAAAGGCTGATTACAATAAAATAATTATATGACTTATACATAAATAAGAGGAAACCATTTAAGCCCAAGTATAAGCTAACATGCACGTGCAATATCACTGTAGATTTAAAAAACGAGGTGAGCAGTGAAAATTTCAAAAATAACTTTCACTTGTATGGGGCATGGTGGTAAAAAACTACTTTAATACCAAAATACTTTCGTTTGTTAATTTGAGTATTCTGTGTTTTTTCAGTATTCCAAGGCCCAGTTCAAAAATTAGTCCCACTGTAAGACGAAAATCGCCATTTTGGAGCGCAAAATATCGTAATTGTTACTTTCATTGAAAAAGTGTTCAAGGAAAACTTTGATTTATTTAATAAGACATATTATACGGTACCCTACTTGAGGGTACACAAAAAAAATCATCCTTCTTTGACATACCACAACAGATGCAAACTCAAAAAATAAAGTATTATATAGACTATATTTTCCATATCGGGTCATGACAAATTCATTGATAATTTTTAATCTTTATCTTCTTATAAAGCGTCGGTGGCTCAACCGGTAACGACTCGGTCCATCTAACCAGAGGTACCGGGTTCAAATCTGGACGGCCAATGTACCAATGAGTTTTTCAAAAACTTACGTACATACTTACCGATTGCTTTAACGGTGAAGGAAAAACATCGTGAGGAAACCTACACACGCCTGCGAAGAAACTCGAAGGCTGTGTGTGAAGTCGACCAACCCGCACTGGGCCCGCGTGGTCGACTAAGGCCTAATCGCCCTGATTCAGGGTAGGCTCGAGCTCCTCGGTGGGGACGTATATGAGCTGTAATGATGATCTTCTTAGCGAACTTTGTACCACCTTATACTACACCACACTACACTACGCTAGTACTAACATACTGCACTGCACTACACGTGCCTTCTCCAGAGAATCACAAAAAAAATCGGAATCGGTCTAGCCGTTCACGCGTGATGCCGTGACCAAGGAATTAGAGATTCATTTATAAATTATACAGGGTCTTAACAAAGGAATGCACTTTTTAAACTGGAACTTGTACTCATGTAACTAACCAACTTTCCTCAAAAAGCCCATGGTCATTCGCATTTGTTTTTTTAAATGATATTAAATTGCGTGAAATACACCAGAATACGTACCATTGCGGGCCGGCGCGGTCATTGAACGTCGGCCGTTGAGTGTCAAGTCCGTAAACCTGGGAGTTATTCTGAGCAGTTTGACAATTTAAAAAAATGAAAATAATTGCGAATTGACCATGGGTTTCTTGGGGAATATTGTTCAGTTTCATTAGTACAAGCTCCATTTCAAAAAAGTGTAAATTGTTAAAGACCCTATATAATATTTTTTTTAATGTATTTGTTGTATATGTAGGAGAATTATATAAATGGTACTCCTATAATAATTGAATGATGTTGATGTTCCTGCGAGAAAGTGTGTTCTTTGAGAGGAGTTCATTTAATTTATATCCCGTATGTTATCCTTTTCAGTACCCAACGGAGGCCACGACAACTATCCCCCTGAAGACGACAACGTCGGCGACTACTGATTTACCTCAGCTTATTCAGTTAAACTTAACAAAAACGATCGCATTCGTTAGTAACAAGATGTATAACTGAATAAAAACGTTTATTTT
This sequence comes from Coleophora flavipennella, assembly GCA_947284805.1. Lineage (NCBI taxonomy): Eukaryota > Metazoa > Arthropoda > Insecta > Lepidoptera > Coleophoridae > Coleophora > Coleophora flavipennella. The sequence continues at coordinate 8,063,337 of OX369253.1, forward strand.
AGAATTTTTAGGTTTGCTGATAGAAATCGCTTTAAGCGATAAGTTCGCCTTTGCATATTATTTTATATTTTGCTTGTTGATATTTTTTTTTCATTTTTGTATATTTAGTGTGCAATAAAGGATATTTATCTTATCTTTTTTTTTAATGTCCTTAGTTGAAAATCGCTCGGTTCCTAATGACCCTGCGTCATCGACGACGGGCGGGTTAATGTCTGCATAGGGAGAAGATTTCATATGTTCATCCAGGACACTCTGAGATGCATCTTTGGATGCGTGTTGTCCTTTTTGATATGAAAAAGTAACGAAAATGTTAAGTAACTCATTGTAGAATAAACAAAACAACAGATTGAACTTGCCAAAAGTGAGTGAGTATTTTTGCAATTTCTATCAATTCGCTAGATTCAGCTGATTTTTTTATCCCAAATAGGACAGCATGCGTCTCCGAATGTCCTGGATAATCAAGTTAACACAATTAAAATAAAATATAAAATAGTCTACACCTTATGCACACCGACATTAATCTGTCGCCGATAACGCATGTTCATTTCGAACCGAGCGATTTTCAACTACGGATATTAAAAAAAAATTAAGTCTGCATTGAAAAAAAAGTTAAAACACTGTTCGTTATTTGTGCGTGTAAGACATTTGGAATAACCCTGACCCGTAATTGCTATTTTAAATTTAAGTGTGAATCTCGCGTGGAATTCAATAAAGTTTAATTAAACGGTTGCGGTGCCAAAGGCGTGTACAAAACACAACGCGGACGATAACCCGTGTATATTTTTCTTAATTATCGATTTAACAGCTCAATGTAATGTAATTCCAAAAAATGATCTTTGCGAATACTAAAAAGAAATATACGATAAAATAATAGTTAGAAGTGCCCTATAGTAAAGGTTATTTACAAATCAAATATAAAACTATAATTTTTATATTTTACGAACAATTTAAAAAAAGGGGAACAAAAAGGGCTATCGTGTTCGTGAGCTTTCCGCAAATAGGATTGTGCCGTTCTTCGCTGGCACTTGCCGAACACACTATGGAACAATACATTTGTGATTTGGAAACGATTTAGCAAGCCTTCCCAGTCGTTTAAAGATGGTCTTTATTATCTATGGTATAAATTTATAAATTAAGCACTGGTTAATGCTAACTGTATATTTTTATTTTTTACATTTGTTTTCTATAATAATCAGGTTTCAGCTTATTATAATAAATAATATTATAATTTTATTTAAATAAATCTTTTTAATCATATCCGCTTTTTACTTTCGAGGGACGAAGGATAGGGAAGGTATAGTGATGATCAAATGTCTTACACTAATAGTCTTAAAAAAGGAAAAAAATATATGTGTGTGCATGTACATGTGTGTGAATGTGTGTGTGTTTATGTGTGCGTGAGTGTGTGTGTGTGCATCCCTCCGGTGCTATATTTCCCAAACAACTGGACGGATTGGGGTAATATGTTAAAATTTCGCCTCTTGATTTTTTTATTCCTAAGGACCACATTCAAAAATGGTTTGTATTAACTCATACCTAGCGTGCAATTATATGCACAAATAAGCAATCTGTCGTCAGACTTAAAGCAGCTTTGCCTCAGTACTTTTAAAATAAACTCTAATTATGGAAACAATTGAAAGGGAATTTTGCGCTACGCGATTAGCAGAGGCAATGGTTTAAGGGATGCGCGAGTGGTGTTTTGATTATCAAACGCAGTATAAATTGGAACGTAGAGGTTCCTCTGTCCAGCAGTTGACGTTTATCGGCTGATATGGGAAAATATAAATTTTAAGATGGGTATGGGAAGTGTAAGGAATATAATGACATAAGTTTGTGTAGCTTGTTATTCGTTCTCCTTTCATTCGACCTTTTTTCATTCCATCTATTTGTTCTTTTACGCAGGCGCTGTCATCTATGTGACTTTTTATTCAAAAACCAAAATTCGATCATCTTTTCATATTATTATAACCATCACAATTTTTTTCTAAAGTAATATACCTACACGTCGTCGTGCCACAATCTTTTGTTCAAAAAAATGTACATTGGGCATGTAGGTACTGCTTCTTATATCTGCAGTCAGAATTTTGAGATTTTAGTAATAAAAGATGAAAAAATCGGAATATAGTTATAATATTGGAAAGAGAAACACTTACAAATTATGAGGAACATATTATCTCAGTCATATGATATAAAATATTTAGCAAATTAACAGTGTTTTCTACTTAATTGAGTTGAACTTTTACAAGAAAATAACAAGAAAAAAAAACGTTGGATGGATGGATGGATGGATAATAAGACACATAGTCTTATAAATCAAAATATAAATTACTAGTTTTTCCCGCGGTTTCGCCCGCGTGGACATCGTTTCTATGGCTGTCTTTAACCCGCACACACCTGTGAAGAAACTCGAAGGTTGTGTGTAAAGTCGACCAACCGACACTGGGCTCGCATGGTCGACTAAGGCCCGATCGCCCTAATTCAGGGTAGGCTTAAGCCCCTCGGTGGGGACGTATAAGAGCTAATATGATGATGATATTTAAATCAGCCTTATTTTTTTATTCTCTATGGTAAGCCCTTGGCATCATCTCACCTGACGGTAAGTGACGATGATGCCGAAGATGAAAGCGGGCTTACCAAGATCTCAAACGTAATGGGGATCTGGCTATCTTATTTTCAAGCCGGAACACATCAATGCTGTTAACACAGATTTTTGGCGGCACAATTTAGATAAGATGATGGTAGCTCTTACGGTGAAGGAAAACATCGTGAGGAATACTGCACACATCTGCGAAGAAACTCGAAGGTTGTGTGTAAAGTCGACCAACCGACACTGGGCTCGCGTGGTCGACTATGGCCCGATCGCCCTAATTCAGAGTAGGCTCAAGCCCCTCGGTGGGGACGTATAAGAGCTAATATGATGATGATATTTAAATCAGCCTTATTTTTTATTCTCTATGGTAAGCCTTTGGCATCATCTCTCCTGATGGTAAGTGACGATGATGCCGAAGATGAAAGCAGGCTTACCAAGATTCCCCAACGCAATGGAGACTGGCTATCTTATCTTTAAGCCGGAACACATCAATGTTGTTAACACTGATGTTTGGCGGCAGGACTTAGATAAGATGGTGGTAGCTAGCCAGGCGGGCTTGCCCTACCACCAACTAAACCGAGTCTTACAGGTTGACCCCACGGGGAATCGAACTCGACTAACCATTACGCCACGAAAGCGATTGAAATACGGTTATATCTACAAAGGAAATGTTCGTGTTATGTAAATAAACCAGTTATAATTATCCAGATGATAACAGTTGAAATTTACTTCTATTACGACGTTGCGCCATGTCTAGTCGATCTTTACACCTCTACAGATTTTTTTTTAATCGGCTTCCAAAAAGTTAGAGGTTCTCAATTCGAATGTATGTTTTTTAGGGTTCACCCAAAGATTATTACTAAGACTCCGCTCTCCGTCCGTCTGTCACCAGGCTGTATTTCATGAACCGTGATAGCTAGATGGTTGAAATTTTTACAGATGATGTATTTCTGTTGCCGCTATAACAACAAATACAAAAAATTAGAAAAAGTGAAAAATAAGGGAGGTCTCCATACAAAAAAACATGAATACACTAGCGCAATTTAGTATGGTGGTACGGAACCCTATGTGTGCGGTTCTGACTCGCACTTGGCCGAATGTAAGCTGGTGGATGTGTGACGAAAGCGTTACAGATGTATGATGGGGCCAGGCGAACGGAAGTTGAGAGGGATAATTATATAAATTAGTGAAGATAGAAAGTGAGATACTATGTATTTTTGTTTACCAACAATATTGGTTGCCAAGGCAACAAAATCGGTTGTCAAAACAAATTAAAACAAAAATATTAGATAAAAAGATTGGATCATTTGCATAGGATAATAAAAACTCTTTTCATAAACTGTCTATACTATACCTCCATATGAAAAAAAGATTTGATTTTTTTCTGAAGACTAAGTATTTGCTGTCATACATATAGATGGAGCTAAAGATGCTTTACTTCATTCTTTTGGTCTAAAGAACACTCGTATTTTTTTGTATTTTTGTTACACGATATCTTCGCCGATTGTAAACCGATTTTCATTATTCTTTTTTTTATTCGATGCTCCCGAATTAGTCCTATATAAATTTTAACAAAATCAGTGCTGTACTTTATTAAAAAATACTAAAACCAAAAATAATAATGCAAAATTATACAAAGTTGTTGCTAAATAAGTCGGTTTTTAAAGTGTTTAGCGTTTTCAATTATTTTTATGTTAGCATTATCCTAGCTTGACATTTCAGTTTGGAAATAATTTTCGAAAGACCTAAAAACTTCAAAGTGCAAGCTTACTAATGATACCGGGTCTGGCAGGTGAACTTTACTTTGTAGAAAATTGTAGGCGGGGCCTTAGGAGGATAGAGTAAAAAATATTTTTAGACGTGATAACGTCTTATAATGATGAACGCACGAAATAGTATCACGTTCCGCGTGCAAGTAAGAACGCGGAACAAGCGATAGAGAGGTACGATCGGCCTAAGCGTTCGGCTTGTGATCAATGTTTTCTTATGACGTTATCACGTAAAATTATCGTCCGTAAACTGACTTTACAAACAACAAGTTTTTTTCTCATTTTTTTATCCATAACTGATAAGCCCTTGGCATCATCTCAGCAAATAGTAAGTGACGATGATGCCGAAGATGGAAGCGGGCTTACCAAGATCTCAAACGCAATGGGGATCTGGCTATCTTATTTTCAAGCCGTAACACATCAATGCTGTTAACACAGACTTTTGGCGGCACAATTTAGATAAGATGATGGTAGCTCTTACGGTGAAGGAAAACATCGTGAGGAAACCTGCACACATCTGCGAAGAAACTCGAAGGTTGTGTGTAAAGTTGACCAAACCGCATTGATCTCGCGTGTTCGGCTAAGGCCCGATCGATTGCCCTAACTCAGGGTAGGCCCGAGCCCTTCGGTGGGGACGTATATGAGCTGATGTGAGTAAGCTAGCCAGGCTGGCTATGAAAATGCCCTACCACCAACCAAACCGAGTCTTACAAAGTTAACCCCGCCGGGAATCGATCGGGTTGTGAAGCGAATAGGCTAACCATTATGCCACGGAGGCGGTTCGAACGATTTGGATTTTTACAAGTTTTCTTTTAATCAGGTTAATGCGACTGGTTTTTTTTTTACCAACTCTGGAGCCAGGCAACCCTTACTCCCGAAAAAAATGGACAAAGTCCCAGAACAAACGTTACATAGCCTCACCGCACACGGGTCACCGGCCACAACCACAAAACGCTGCCACCGACATATTTTCTATAGTTTTCATACATTTTATATGGTTTCGCCCCACACAGTTGACGCCGGTGGCCGCTACACGCTACAAATCGTCGCTGCTTGCTTCTTGTGGCCCGCACCGGCCACAGAACGCCAACACAAAACGCCGACACAAACCGCCGACACAAAACGCCGCCACACTACCTGCGCGCATGGGTTAAAAAAAGTAGCAGCCACCGACCGCAAGTGTTGACCACCGGCCACAAGTGGCTGTCAAGCGCTTCAGCTACCTTTGTGACTGCTTCTAGCTTCTCGTGGCGGCTTTTGTGGCTGTCGCGTGCTTTAGCTACCTTTGTGGCCGCTTCTAGCTTCTTGTGACAGCGTTTGTGGCTGTCGCGTGTGGCCCGTGTGTGGCGACCCTTAGGAGCGCTTCATTTTTAACCTGGTACATGCCGTTCAGAGACCTTATATGTATTTACGTGTCTTTGCAGTGGGATATTATGCACATCCACATCTATATTCATCACTCTTTTTCAGGGTACACAACATAGGAAAGAAGAGAAAATAAACACCTCTTATTCACGTGTAGGAGAGGTACCCTAAAAATATTTTCAAGATTTTCTTTAACCAGTCTGTCGGCCTGATGAATACGTACACCAATACCTAATTATAGTTTTATAGTACTAAGAGTCTCCGAATTAAACCGCGAGCAGACGGACGAGCAGGCTGACAAGGCAAAATTCAAGGGTTCCTTGTTCACTAAGAGACCCTAAAAAATACAGAAAAAATACTACATACACTGGCAAAAAAACATAAAATCCAAAGAGACATTAATTTCCTAAAAAATATTTTGAAATCGTTTGAGGAAAATGGTACTAAAACCAAAATTTACGTACGTATTTTAAAGCGGCCAACCGCTTAACCGATCCAGGTAATGATTGAGTATTTTACGCAAATAGGAAGACAATAACTATTGTTTGTTTGTTATTTTATTACTGTGAATATAATCAACAAGTTATTGTTCGCAAAACTGTTAAAAATGGCCACTTTTAGCAGTTTTGCAAAAAGTTACTTGTTGCTAATATTTTACAGTTCTAAAATAACAATAAAAATAGTGTATTTTGCGTAAATTACTAAATGATTAAGAATGAAGTCTATAGGAATGAGTAAATTGTTAATTTCTATAGGCGAACCGCCTTAACAGAATTAACTGATTACGCTGCTACGATGCGTAGCGAGACGTAGCTCCGTATGCTACGCCGTAGTAGAAAGGTGTGTTTCCAATTTCCTTTTCTTTTAACGTAGATCGTGATACGGGGGAACCCCCGCTTTACTCGATTTTACGATTTCAGTAGTTTTTAGTACTTGCTATTATTCGCAAACTGTAGTTGACAAAGACGAAAGATTACAGTATTAATTTAAAGTCGACTTCCCAGTACCTAGAGTCAGCTTTAAAAAAAGTGGTTGTATGTAAAGTCGGTTTACGGCAGATAATTTTACGTGATAACGTCATAAGAAAATATTTATCACGAGCCGAACGCTTAGGCCGATAGTGCCTCGTGCTTGTTCCGCGCTGAAACGTGACACGAAACGGAACGTAACAATGAGTCGTGTTTTTTTGCGCATGCAGCCGGCGTTAACTGATTTAAAAGAACACGTCAAAAAAGATTTAACACCAATTTTAGCGACGAACGGAGCTGTAACTATCTGATTCTTAACTAATTGTATCTCAAATAATTAAAGACGAAATTGATTACATATTACACTCCCTCCAAGATCAAGATCGGAGGTCTCCCTCGGTGATTTGAGTCAGTGCGCATTCATCATCATCATCATATCAGCTTATATATGTCCCCACCGAGGTGCTTCAGCCTACCATAATTTAGAGCGTTTAGGCCCTAGTCTGTGCCACGACGCCAAGTAGGAGTAGATATGGTAGGGCGTGGTTAAAACTCCGTTATTGCACACAATTTAGTTTAATTATAAGACGAAATATAAGACCCGAGAAGGGACTTATAGAAACAATCAGGTTTAAGTTTCCGTAGCGTAATGGTTAATCCATTCGCTTCACACCAGGAGGTTGCGGGTTCGATTCCCGGCGGGGTCAACTTTGTAAGACTCGGTTTGGTTGGTGGTAGGGCATTTTCATAGCCCGCCTGGCTAGGTACCACGATCTTATATAAGTCTTGCCGCCAAACATCAATGTTAACAGCATTGACGTGTTCCGGCTTGAAGATAAGATAGGAAAATCCCCATAGCGTTGGGGAACCTTGGTAAGCCCACTTCCATCTTCGGCATCATCGTCACTTACCATCAGGTGAGATGATGCCAAGGGATTACCAATTGTAAATAAAAAAAAAGTCATTTCATTTAATTTTACAGTAAAATATTGAAATATGAAATATTGAAGGACAGGAAGAATTTTGATTTTGAAATGCACGTATCACAGTTTATAACACAATGTGACACATGGATTGTCATGTACCAGCGCATCAGAAATAGATGAAATAAATCAAAAGGAAGAAGACTACGTTACCGCGTTACAAATCGACCACGCGGGCCCAGTGCGAGTTGGTCGACTTCACACTAACCTTCGAGTTTCTTCGCAGGCGTGTGAAGGTTTCCTCACGATATTTTCCTTCACCGTAAGAGCTTTGGTACGTTTACGGTGGTACATGGCAGGATTTGAACCACGATCTCCTGGACAGGAGGTAGCGACTGATGCCCTTATGTGCAGTGCCGGGCCGAATAGGCCCATGGCAAATGGGTCGCAAATCTACGGCTTTTAAATTACAGCCAAATTAATTTTCAAATTTTGTATGAAGAACGCATTGATTTAATTCTTGTGTTGTGTGTTGAAAAAAATTGTATGTAAGTCGGGATGGAGGCTGGCGTTAGGCGTCATGGCAAGGAAAGCCGGTGGTAGGCACAGAGTTAGCATGTGGCTACAGGTAACTTGCTGCTGAAGCTCTTCACCAGTCTCCGTGAAGTAGCTGGCCAGGAAACTCGACGTCTCGGGTTGCGATGGTCCTGATTGACTTCGACTTTTTATCACATTTCCACCCTTCCACTCGTTAACACGGAAGCCACTATAGTCCAACTAGCCATAACAGATCACCGTTCACTTGTTATAGCACATCCCGAGTTTACATCCCGAGTGGTACACCTCCCCTACAAAGCGATGACGAGGCTATCCTCGCCTTAGACGAGTCCACCATTATGTTTGGAGACTTTAGCTCCTCGAAGTCACTCAAATCTTAATCTAACCGTATATTCCCCATACTCCTCCACGCACTACCCAGGTAATCCATACCACACCATTGACATACTGGACTTTGCCATAGTTAAGGAAGTTTCCCTAAAGTTATGGGAATTCGACACACTCGACGACCTAGGCTCCGACCACCGCCCAGTTTCCTTGAAACCAGGGCCCTAGAATGCCATTCCCCACCGCACAACTAAATTCACCAACTGGGACGGCGTTACTGACTCACTTACCAAAGCTATTGACGCCCGCGACTCCTCATACGCTTTCTCACCCGAAGACTGACAGCACTGACAACATAGATAGCGCAGTAAAGGCCATTACCCAGTTAGTTCAGGCTGCGACTACAAATACCACAAACTCCCGCGCGAGACTAAACTCTTAGTCGCAGCCAAAAGAGCAGCTCTCCGTAATGCTGCGAAATACCACACACCCGATAAAAGGCGAAAAGCCAATAAAGTCTAGCGCAAGCTGAGAAAGCACCTTTCCTATATGTAGCAAACTCATGGAGGACATTTACCCATCTCATACTGCCTACTATAAAGTAGTCAAGACACTCCGCGTAGACTCAATCATCCACACCCGTTCCCGAAAGCGGCCAGATAACACGATAGCCTTCGAGGACGATGTGAAAAAACTGAATGCTTCTCGGACAGCATTGTCTCTCAATGAACACCTAGCACATCACAGTGAACCCGGCCATATCCTAACAGTAGAGGAGGAGATCCTAACATGAGCTCACTCCCCCAAACCGCGGCCCCCATCTCAGTATCGACAAATGAAAAACATACAATAATCAGACGTCTTTAATCTAAGAAAGCCCCCGGCTCAGATGGAATATCTAATTAAGTCATGAAACTCTTACTTAAACAGATGCTCGCATTACTTACTATCCATAATTTTTAACGCCTGCTTTGACCACTGTTACATTCCGATGGCATGGAAAGAAACAATAGTGATAGGCATCCTAAAGCCAGGCAAACCCCTAAACGTCCCATCTAACCATCTTACCACTGTTAATTCCCGACAGCATGAAAGGAAACAATAGTGATAGGCATCCCAAAGCCAGGCAAACCTCTAAACATCCCGTCTAACCACCGCCCTATAAGCCTCCTCAAGGCCACGGGGAAAGTACTCGAAAGAGTTATACTTATTTGAATAAACAGGCATATTTTCCCGCCCGAAAAACCACCCCTCATAATTAACCACCAGTTAAGGTTTCGAGCCAAGCACTCGTGCCCGAAACAAGTCCACCGCATAGTAGAATACATACTGAACGGATTTTTATCCCAGACGCGAGAAGAAATTCGCTGTCTTCTTCGGCGTAGCCAAAGCCTTGAACAAGGTCTGGCATGCGGGACTACGTTTTATGAACTCTACCACCTGGACCTACCCGACCGACTCGTACGTATAGTGGAGTGCTACCTACAAGACCGCACCTTCCGCTTCAGACACGAAGGAGGTTTGTAATGCGAGCAACTGTTCTGGGAAGTGTTTCAAGGCTTGGTTAGATATTCCATCTGCGCCGGGGCTTTCCTAGGTTTAAGACGTCTGATTGTTGTCTGTATTTCGTATACCTATACTGACTTGGGGCCTGCGGTTAGAAGGAGTGAGTTCCTGTTACGGACCTCTTCCTCCACTTTTTGAATATGGCCGGGTTCACACTCTCGTGTGCTAGATGTGAAATGAAAGGCAATGCTGTCCATGAAGTATGTATTATTAAAAGCAGAGACTCATAAACTCTCTTAAACGCCTCTGTAGCTCAGAGGCAAAGTTCACTGGCTTTACACAGGAGGTCGCGGGTTCGATTCCCGGCGGGGTCAATTGTAAGACCCGGTTTGGTTGGTGGTAGGGCATTTTCTAAGCCCGCCTGGCTAGCTACCACCATCTTATCTAAGTCATGCCGCCAAATATCAATCAAATTGGTGTGTTCCGGCATGAAGATAAGATAGCCAGTTCCCCATTGCGTTGGGGAATCTTGGTAAGCCCGCTTACATCTTCGGCAACATCGTCACTTACCACCAGGTGAGATGTTGTCAAGGGTTTACCAAATGTGAATTAAAAAAAAAAAAGCTAAGGCATTAGACAGTATTGGGTAAAAACATACCTTCTTATTCGGGCTCTGATCATTAGGTACCTAAGTATGTTGTTCACCAAATAGTTTTAAAAGTGGGACTTTAAACGTCAAATGTTATCTGTATCGTAGCTACGTAAATTCCCAGTTGAGTGTGTCTTATAATAACAGTCGTATTATTTATAGTACATATCTTCTGTTTTTTAACCTGAGTGGCAGGGCCTCTGCCGTTGTAAAAGCCACTATTTTCTTCTACCCTGCGCTCTTTCCTTCAACATCTGGTACGACTGATACTCAGACCATGTTTTAAGTCATTGAATGTAATTGATTCATGGTCTCCCCTTCTCTGTTTTGCAGTCCAATTTTCCTTCTATTATTTGTACAGATTGTGATGGCTTAGAATGTGTCCTAAACACTTTGGCTCTACTTTTTCAATAGGTAATTTAGTAGGTTTGTAATAGGCAGACGTTTGAAATTTTTAACATGTTTTGTAGGTTTAAGTTGCCCGCAAACATTTGCGACTGCCCCTCTGTTAATACTTTCAAAACTAAACTTAAAGAGCATCTTCTTTCCCTACAGAACATGTACGTTTGTTAGTATAGTATTTATTTTAGTAAGAACATTAATTATTATATTTTAGTTATGTATTATATATGCTATTAATTTATATATTATAAGTATGTGTTATTTATGTACGTACATTAGTTTAGTTTCTATTTGATTGTATTTTATTTAGTTTATAATTATGATTATTAAGTACACACAGGTTTACCTCCCATACTTTAAAGTCTCCTAACACCCGGTAAGGTTGGCTGGAAGAGATCTCTTATAGAGATAAGTCCAACTTTGTACATGTCCTCTCTAAGTTCTTGTCATTTAAATGTTTGTGTACAATAAAGGATATTTATATATATTTTGTAGGTATTTTTGATTAAGCTCTGTCGTAAAAACGGTAATATATGTGAGTGTGAAACTTGATGTGATTGTAGTACTAATTCTGAACTAAAACAACAAATAATTAAAACCGGCTAAGTGTGAGACGTACTCGCAATTTGTAGTCCGAAATAAACAAAAAAAATATTTATATCACTCGCGTTGTTCTATTTTGTTTGTAATGTGAATAGGCATAATTTTCATAGTCGTGTGGAGAGATGCAGTAGTACGGAACCCTCTGAGCACGAGTCCGACTCGTACTTGTTCGGTTTTACAATAGTGCTCTCGACCTTTTTCTCTTTTGCCAGTTACAAAACTCCTTGGTTTGTTTTCATGTCTATCCAGCTAACTTTAGCATTCTACGCCACTTATCGCAGGCTTTTAGATGTTTTTTTATTTGGTGTTATTCCAGCTCTCACATCCGTACAGCGTTCGGGAAGCTTCACGATATCTGCACGTCCCATATACTGCAGTGTCTTAATACAAAGGTTTTTGACCAGAGTGTGTTACTAGTGATGACATACGGGACTGAAGCAGGTAAGGCTCAAGGTCACGCAAAAGGTATGGCCCCTGCGTGATCAATCAGGAACGAAGAGACCCGTAAAATAACCAAATTAACCTAATAGCCTTTAGAATCGTTAAAACTTGAGTGACAGTGGGCGGGCACATAGGTTGTAGAACAGTTGTGGCAGTAAGTTCTCGAGTGGCAACCGAGCACTGGAAAACGTAGCCTAGGATTAATAAAGGCTAACTTTAGTAGCTACTTGTGCTTGTAATTGGACTTGGACGGACTGACGGACGGACGGACGGACGAACCGTCAAACAAGTGTGTCAATGGATTGAAAGTACTAGGCTTCCAGGAGCTTACAAGAGTTGTTCCAATGCGCTCGATTCTCTGTGACGAAACACAAAAGTTCATTTTGATTCCTTGCTTTTTTGACGTGAGACTTGGACTTGGACGAGTACTTGTTATCACGTTCAATTATCGTCCGTAAACCGACTTTACAGACAACGGTTTTTTTTTGTTGCTATTTTTTTGCATTTTTAGCTTCAAAGTAGTTTCAATGCTGATGAAATGAAAAAGTTTGAACCGTATTTTGCACGCCAATTAATGTAAGGTAAATTTTTATTTGTAAAATCACAAAACATTTTAAGAAATGCGGTTTTTACACAAAAATTAAAAATTAAATGGGCTATTTCTCAATACCGTTGATTTCCGACCCCTAGTAAATATGACTTTTTGACCCCCCCACCCACCCTTCAGTACAACAACCACAGTATTGTGAGTAAAATGTAAAATGATTACAAAATAATTATGGAAAATTTTAAGTACATATTTTTAGTGGTGGCCGTATAAATAAAATTTTTGTTTTGAAATTTCACCCTAATTCAAGGTTGGTCAATGTAAAATTTCACAAAATAGTGTGCGTGTCAGCACTAACGCGCGACTGGAGTTTACTCGTCGTGTAACGACTAGTTCGGACTCCGGCCTCGCGACTTAGCCTTCATGGCCATGGAGCCTTAGCCTTTCAAATATAAAATTTAAGTGACGTAAAACGTGACGTTTTGTTGCACTCCATTTTAGCCACCAAATATTTATCGTACCGTGTGTTATATGAACTCCAATAACCGATGAATTTCGTTCAAGTTCTCTAAGTCTTAGCTTGACCTAGAAACTAAGTAAGATGAAATCAGTCGGATAAAACAGGTGCTAAAAGTCTCTTTTTTTCAAAGCTGACCACAGACACTATGAAGTGGATTTCGAATTATTTTAAATAATATAGTAAAACATATATATTAATATCTTCTTCGTTAACTATAGGTTCCGAATAATAGCAAGTTTGAAAAACTAGGTACTAAAATCGTAAAATTGAGTTCAGTGGGTTCTCAAACCGTATCAAAAATCCAAATCAAAGACGTTTTACGTCAAAGGTAAAGAAAATTAGAAACAAACCTTTTAACTACGGCGTAGCGTGTAGAGCTACGTCTTACTACGGCGTAGCGTGTACAGCTACGTCTTACTACGGCGTAGCGTGTAGAGCTACGTCTTACTACGCATCGTAACAGCGTAGTTAATTTATTGTGTTAACACTTTCCGTGCCACTGTCCACTCTAGTTTCATAATCATTGTCATCTAATTTTCATTATCATCGTGGAAGGGAAAGTGTTAAAGGGGATCAGAGAAAAATGAAGGAGCTTTAATAAAGTCTACATTGACTGTGACAGGGTGTTACAAAAATGTGTGGCAATACTTCAAGGTAGTTTTTTGTTTGTTAAACTGAAAACTTTTGTTTTAAACTTCGCTCAAGTGGTGCTCTAAGACCAAGTTTTTTTTACAAGATTTAGAGCGTCATATGAGGGAAAAGGCCGCAGCGTATGTATGTGGTCTATGGTACTAAATCCTTTTCCGAAACCGGCTTGTTCGGGAGGCTGGAAGTCGTCAAATCTGCGTGCGAGACGATTCGTAATGACCCTCGAAAACAGTTTGTAGACATGGCTCAGAAGTGAGATGGGTCTGTAGTTCTTCAGCAGGGTATTGTCGCCCTTTTTGAAGAAAAGCACGACCACACTTCTGTGCCATGCCTTAGGCGTTTGTCCCTCAAGTATAACGGAATTAAATAATTTCTGAAGAGCTTTAAGTACCGGTGTTCCACCTGCTTTCAGAAGTTCAGCCGTAATTCCATCATCACCCGGTGCTTTATTGTTTTTAAGCTGTTTAAGAGCCATTCTAATCTCGTACAGGCTGACGTCCGGGATATCTTCGGTATAGTGTCGGGTAAGTCTAGCTCTTGGGTCTTTAGCCAGATCGCTGACAGGCAGACGTGTGGTCGTGTACAATTGTCCGTAGAACTTCTCAACTTCTTCCAGCAATTCAGTCTTAGACGATGTGATCCTGACGTCCTCAGTCTTCAGCTTGGTCAGTTGGCTTTGACCAACAGACAGATTTGAGCCTTTGTTGTTCTCAATCGCCTCTTTAACACAATTTGTAATTTGTAAAAAGGTAGTTTTTTGTTTGTTAAACTGAAAACTTTTGTTTTAATCTTCGCTCAAGTGGTGCTCTGAGACCAAGTTTTTTTTACAAGATTTAGAGCGTCATATGAGGAAAAAGGCCTGGATCCGAGGTCGGGCTCTTTTTTGGCCTAACGCATGGAGCTGTACGTCCTACTAACACCCAAAGTTTGCTACTGCGATGCGTCTTGCGATTAACTGCAGAGCCGTAGTAATGTTTGGCGCGAGATGTATCTATTATTAATTTCAAATAATTAGGTCTACGGTCCTTTGGAGCTGTAAAAAATCATTTAAGTCAACGCAATCAAGAAATTCAACTATTTATGCCGCATATTTTGACCCTCACATAGTAAATCAAAACCAATAGGGTACTTCCCGTTAACCTTAAATCTTGAAATTTTCCAATAAAGGAAAATAAATTGTACAGCCACGCTTACAACTCTTTCACCATCTTTCGTAGTCGGACATACACAAAACAGTTACAGTTAACATTAACAAACACATACAGTTAACATTACACTTACTTAGTGGCAAATCATGCTAGGTATTTCAGACTTGGTGAAAAATTCACAAATAATTTGGGTTTGTGAAGGAGGTACCTTACTCAGATTTTTCCTGGAATGATGAAGTAGTCAGTGCAGTAGGCCTTATTAAATACTTACTTCAATTTTTTTTATTAAAATCGTTAGCGCCATTTTTGAGAAAAAGTAACAAACAATCTGGTTTTTTTATATGAGGTACCTTTTTTCGATTATTCTTGAAATAAGGTACTACCGCATACTGTAGGCCATATACAGTTATAGTAACATACAGAGTTTTATCAAAATCGTTGAAGCCGTTTTTGAATAAAAAAAATAATAAGTGTTTTTACTATGGTGGCAGCCCTAAATAAATTGTACGGCAACCCGCACTAAACTTTCTCGACATTTTTTTATCATTACCTTTTTTACACAAAAATTTAATTAAAAAAATTTGAAATAATTTTGAAGAATTCATATTGCATGACTTAATATATACTTATTCCTTATAAATAACAATTTATTAGCTCCAACGATTTGTGAGTAAATCGCAAGTTTCAATTTCATTTAGTATTACCGTGTAATAGATAAACATAAGCAAATCCGACTTACAAAGTTTTATTAAAATCTTTAGAGCCTATTTAAAGAAAAAGAGTTTTGGTAGTATGACAGCTCTATTCGGTTTGATGGTACGTAGAAACTTTTGATAATCCCTCAAGGACATAACTCAAAACTTTTTAGTTCCAAAATTTGGTCTCAATCGGACAAAAATAGCCTCCAGAGCCGAGTGTGACGGACTGGCGCACGGAAAAAATTGAGATATTCGATTTTTGGTATTTGTTAATGATATTAAAAAATATAGAACACATTTTTACGAAAACTGGAAAACCTTCTTTTTTCGCGATAACGTACTTCCTCTACCCTACCTATGTACGTACGTACCGTACTGTCCGAACTACGGGGTCGAGTGGATACAAATTAAGATAGAGGAAATTTAAAAAAAAACCTCCTGGAGATATAAAAATAATATTGCTCTAACCCAAATTTTACCAAAGCCGTCCAGTAATTTAGGAACTAGACGGGACTTAAGCACTGGAACAACATACAGACACACACGTACATTTTGTTTTTTTTTTAATTTTAGACTATAGTGTAGGAAAATGTATCCCATCAAAATCTCAACTAAGATTTTTTTGCTATCACAGTACTTTCTTCACTCCATAGTCGCTCAAAAATAAAAAATAAAAAAATCGGAAATTGTTGAGTTGTAGATTTATAACATAAAAAAGATTTTTTGTAATTACATTTTTTTTATTAAAAATTTGAGTGCGTTTGACTGCAAATCGCCTGATGGTAAGTGATGATGCAGTCGAGGATGGTACACGCAAACTCAAATAATGCCTATTCACTCTTGCCTTGAAGATCCCCAAATTATAGGAATCGGGAAACACTGACGCAGGCAAGGAATTCCAATCCTGCGCTGTACGCATAAGAAATTCAGCAGTTGGAAAATTGTCCGTGACGTACATCGATGTGTGGTACAGCATTTTTTGAACTACTGATTTGAGTTTGTTAAGTTTGTCTCTTATTCTGACTTATTTTTTGTACAGACACAACACAAATAATATATTGTGTGACGCTACGGAACCCTCGGTGCGCGGACCAGGGCCAGACTCGCAATTGGCCGGTTTTTAACAATATTTAATAGGTGTAATAATAAGAGAAATTCCTTGAGGAAGGCCTTTGTCCAGCAGTGTACATCCTTTTCTGAACATAATGAGGTGAATCACTTTATTAATTTAGTTTGTCTTAATGCAACACCATACACATTGGAGCCATGCGAAGCAAGACTCCGAAAAAAAACTAACCACTCCACTACTGCCGACAGAAGTGTCGCGAGATGTCTGCCTTCCCGGTACTTCTACTATGTCGGGAGGTGTGTGCCACTCAATCCTCGGTATGAGGATGAGCCGGTGACTATAATTAGTATGCCACTTATATGGGTGTAACTAACATAGCAGACATCCCCGAATAAAACAAAATTGCATAGTGAAGTCATACCTTAGATATCCTCTGGTGAACTCTACGTCATTCACCAGTCTTTAGTCCTCTCTACTATCTCAGCGCACGTTACATTTATCCAGCTGTTGATTCTGACTTGGAGACCTGCACAGAGTAAATAATCATTGACACCGACTATCTTGGTGTCACTAAGATTCAGGACATGGATACTAAATGGTCACAAGTAAAACAATGGTTTCAGTTATGATTACAACCGGTTCATCCAAGCCTACAGTCCGGCAATGACCCGGTGAGTTGTGAGATGCATTTACCTCATGCCACGTGCATAGGCACTGACGCTTCCGTAACGACAACGGCTGGGGCATATCATCACAGCAGCCGAAATATCTTAGCTACCACATCGACCGTACATTTCTTAGTCGGGATCAAATACGCAATAGTTCCACAGCCGTAACATATCTTAGCTGTAGCGTGGACCGTACCTTTCTTAGTCGGAATCAAATACACAATAGTTCCACAGCTGTAACATATCTTAGCTGTAGCATCGACCGTACCTTTCTTAGTCGGAATCAAACACCCAACAGCTCCGTAGCTGTAGCAAGCATGGCCCATTGGCTCCGCATCTCACATACTCAAGGACAGCAAGAAAATTAGTACAGGTATGAATGCGCATTCAACCAGATCTGGATACACAACATAATTCAAAGTTAATTGTCCTAAATACTTAGCTGAATTCCATGATCACCACACGATAGTCGGAGCGAGGCTAGTCACACGTTCACACCGGCAGAAAAAAGAGTATAAAAGAAATATTCGTTATCAGACCATTGACAAGTGTCATATCGCTCTCTCTGTCTCTCAAGTAAGTACAATGTTGCCATTTACTTACACGTGATTCGCGGACCATAGTCGGTTCGCGACACTCCCGGCCGGAAAATTAGAAAAGACATAACAAGTTGCTCGTCCACTCTCTGATCTTCTGCAGAGCTTTAGTGGCTGCAACTCTCTTCATCCTTGTTTCTCTTCCTTCTTCATTCTCATCTTTAACTCTCTCTTCAACTCTCTCTATTGGCTCTAATCTCTCCGAGTTGTTTTTATCTACAGAAGTCTCTTCCATTTCGTCATCTAGGTTTTGGTAATTGATGTTATCTCGAGCAGGCTCATGGACATAATCAGATTGCATGGTCATTCCATCATCAACATTGTCAGGGATAATTATTTCCCGTTCTGTATCCTCATTTAATGGTTCAATGAAAGTTGTGGGAGATTGCTCCCTAATAACGCTGTTCTCTTTGAATCCTACATTCATTTGCGGTTTCGTTTCTGAAATTTCTAGAGGATATAATTGCGTGATCGATCGCATGAATTCTTTGTCTCCTACTTTTATTATAGCTACTCTACATAAGCCATCACTTCCTTTCTGAAGTGAAGCTATTTTGCCGACTTTCCATGTCTCTCTATTTTTATTATCCCCCTTGATCTGGACCACTTGTCCTACTACAGGAGATTCCTTCGAAGTGACGCGTGGCTCTTTAGGCGAGTGGTTATATCTTTCTCGAAGACTTGGTAAATATCTGTTTATGAACATATCTTTGAATTCCTGCAATATGATGAGACCTCTTTTCCAACTTTTTATAAGGTCGACTTTAATCGTAGTACCCTTTTCGATACAATCTTCAGGTGAATCTTCCATGGTAATGCATCTTCCTGTGGTAAGGAAGTCAGCTGGCCTTAAAATGATATCGAGCTCGGCGTCTACACACGTAAGAGGTCGTGTATTCGCAACAGCTTCAATTTCTTTAACAACGGTAGCTAATTGTGTATCTGAAAGTATATGCTTCGCTAGTGTTCGTTTCATACAATTTTTTACTATGCCAATAAGTCTTTCATAATAACCTCCAAACCATGGTGCTAGCTGTGGAATAAATTTCCAACGGATTTTGTTATCAACGCAGTATTGTTTTGAAAGAATCTCTGATATCAGTTTAAAATGTGTAGCATTATCCGATGTTATAAGTTTAGGAATCCCTCTGGTTGCTACCATCCTCCTCAAAGCCAATAGTCCTTCCTCCGCTGTTAGATCTTGTACTACTTCCAGATGGACTGCCCTCACTGCCAGGCAGGTAAATAGGCAAATCCATCTCTTATGGCCATTCTTGACGAGGACAGGTCCCATGTAGTCTATTCCGGCAAAATTGAAAGGTTCACTATGACATACTCGTTCTGTAGGTAATGCTGGAGTAGGTGGCGCCTTAAAAGGTCCGCCTCCATGTTTTATACACCTAGGGCATTTTTTCAATATTTTGTTTACTTGTGATTTACCTTTAGGAATCCAATATGATTGTCTAATTATACTAAGTGTGTGATTCACTCCAACATGATAGTTATCACAATGAACTTTCTTGATAAGATCAATGGTAAAATCACATTCTTTGGGAATTAATATTGGGTAACGCTGATCAAAAGAAATATCTGCATTTTGTAAACGTCCTTTACAACGTAACACTCCGTCAATATCTTTGAATAATTTAAGGTTGCGACTTAAATCAGTATCTTTTCCAGCAACTTCCTGTGCGAAATGTTTGGCTTGCAGTTCTTTTATTTCCTGAGTAATGCTTAAAGGTTTATTGTCTGCGTTATTACTATCCTTTTGTATTTCAACGTTTTCTTTTATAGAATTATCCACGAGCATAGAGTTATCCTCCTGGTATTGAGAAGTATTCGGCAGACCCTCCCGAGTCGAGAGAAGAAAAGTCTGCGAAAAGTTATTAAAATGAAATATTTGATTTGTGGGTTCCGAAAGAAATTGAGGACCTTTTAACCATCTTTCTTTATCTTCGATAGAACATGTCGGTCTGGTCGCAATATCAGCTGGATTTAACTCCGAAGGTACGTATTTGATCACAAGCTCTTTGTTGCGTTTTATTTCTTCAATTCTTCTCGCTACAAACGGTGGGAGTAGTTTATGAGATTGATACCATTCTATAACAATTTGGCTATCGGTCCATAACGTTTGATGCTTTATATCCATATTAAATGTTTTCAGAACTAGTTTGATGAGTCTACAACCGATTATAACTCCTAATAATTCCAAGCGAGGTATTTTTAAATGTTGTTGATCTTTTACAGGTACTAGACGTGATTTTCCGATAACAAAACTTCTTTCGGTTCCATGCATACAACTGCGGCATACGCCTGAAGTGATGCGTCAGTGAAGCAATGTAAATTGTAATTTTTACTTTTCACATTTTTAATATAGCATCTCGGTATTGATATTTGTCGAATATCTTCTAATTCCTTAGCTATTTCTAACCATTTATTTTTCATTTCCTTTGAAAGTGTGACATCCCATTTAATTTTTGCTTTCCAAAGTTCCTGGAGAAACAACTTGGCAGCCAAAACATGCGGCACCACAAATCCACATGGATCGTACACAGAAGCGATTACCTTTAAAACTTCACGTTTGGAATTCGCATCTGTACCGATTTTAAATCTCATATGGAGTGCATCATGTTCTAAATGCCAATCTAAACCCAAAATCTTTACAATTTTTTCCTTTGAAGCGTCAGGTATGTTATCCATGAAGTGTTTAGAATTGGAACTCCAATCTCTGAGATTCATCGAGATCTCTTTAAAAGCGTCCTTAGACTCCCCATATAATTGCAAAGCTTCATTTTCCTTTTGTACTCCTGTTACTAAATTGTCGACATAAATATCTTTAGAAATTTGTTTCAATTGTTCACTCCCTTTAGAAAGGTGGTGTTTAATCGTTGCATTTAGTAAGAAAGGGCTTGATATGATCCCGAATGGAACTCTGCAAAACCGCATGCAGATAAGGTTTTCCTTATTCGGTGGTTTCTCAATATCTTTCAACCATAAAAACCTTGTTACGTCACGATCTTGCTCATGAAGTGCTATCTGAAGGAAAGCCTTCTCGACGTCTGCTGATAGAGCTATATTATGACTTCTAAAGCGAATAAGTAAGCATGTCAAATCTTCCAACATTAATGGACCGCAATAAAGACATTCATTCAAGCTTTTGCTTCCTTTAATTTTTGATGAGGCATCATAGACAATTCTAATAGGTTTGCCATTCTGAGCAACACAATGATGTGGCAGATAGTGTACAGGATGTTCTACATTTTGAATGTCCAATACTTCTTCGACAATACCCTTTGAAATTTGTTCTTTTATTGTATCATCGTAGGATTTTAGCGTTTCTGTATCTAACCGCTTTATTAAATTCACTAGTCGACCATAAGCTAGTCCATAGTTAGGTGTTAATGTTGGTGGATATTCATTCCATGGCCAACTAACATGATATCTATTGTCAATTAATTTTGTGGTTTCGTTGAATTTAGTAATTGCTTCTTCTTCTCTTGTAATTTTAGGCGAATCGGTTATACCTATTGCGTCAAGTTCCCAGAGGAATGCTACACTTCCTTGGTCTAAAGGTGTGTCGGGTTTATCTAATTTGAAGTCAATTCCTGTCTGGAAATATGTTATGACCGATATCTGTTCTTTATCCTTGTTTTCATTTGGAAGTTTTCCTGATAACATCCACCCGAATTCTGAATCTACTAAGTATAAGTTTTCCTTTATTTGAATTTTTTCTGTACGAAGCAATGAATGATAATAGTCGTTTCCGATAAGAATATCAACCTGATTAGTTAGAGATCCGTCATCTGCAAGTTTCTCTTTACCTTCCCAATCGTTAGGTAATTTGACAAAAGTTACTCCTTCTGTAATCATAGGTACAACGTTAGCATAAATCGTTTTCCTATCCTTGGATTTAGTTTCTAGCTCGAATTTAACAACTGGACTTTCAAATTCTTGTGGGCTCTTTGAACCAAAAGTATAAACAGATAAGCTTTCCTCTTCTTCTGTTGGTAGCTTTAGCTCTTGAGCAATTCTACGAGTAACGTAAGATCTCTGAGATCCTGAGTCAAACAGTATACGGCAACGTATTTG
The DNA here is from genome assembly GCA_947284805.1 of Coleophora flavipennella. Classification (NCBI taxonomy): domain Eukaryota; kingdom Metazoa; phylum Arthropoda; class Insecta; order Lepidoptera; family Coleophoridae; genus Coleophora; species Coleophora flavipennella. Next base: position 8,085,421 of record OX369253.1, read on the forward strand.
AAAAGAATCGTGCTTGTTTCTTCGCGTAGTAACTACCGCTGTTTGAAGAACTGTGTGTCCCTTTCCGTTTACAGTTGAAAGTGTTGTAGTTTCTGTCTTACATGAAAATTTCTTAGGACATAACGCCCTGCTATGTTGGCCACGTTTCTTACAGTAAACGCATGTAGACCTTCTCCTACATAATCTTGTCATATGTCCATGTTGGAAACATCCAAAACATCTCCCATTCAATTGGGCTATTCGGTCCTTGGTAGTCTTATATTTGTCGCACTGATCGTTAAAATGACCACCCTTACAGAAGAAACAAGATAGCTTCCTTCTTTTCTTATCAACTCCTTCATCTTGCCTCCTATTTCCTTTAAATGTTAATTTCCTCTTTAGATTATCACATTCTTCGGTTTGGTCAAATCGTCCTTTACGGAAAGTTTGTGGTTCTCCTTTCATTGTTTGTGTAATCCTATTATTCCGTCTGAAGTCTTCCTTTGGTCTCATTCTTTGCCTTTTATACTTATTGTGCCTTTGACTTTCTTGTGTTATATGTAGCGTCTCAACTGTGTAATTTTGTACTTCCTTTGAACTACTTCCTTGAGTAATTCGGTTAGCATCTTCTCTTGCTGTAATTATATTCTCTAATTGTTTCCTTATTACATGTATAGAGTCGTCCTTTGTTTTTAATTTTAATTCGTAAATTAGATCTTCTGGGAATTTAGCAAATATGAGATGACGTAGGCGATTATGGTTCACATCTTCACCCAATGATTCTAGAACCCGTAAATGTTTTTCTATTTCATCAAAAGCCTTTCGGTATGACGTTATTGTTGAACCCGATGTAGCTACTTTTGACAATGCGGAATAATGCGCGTCAATTAAGTGAGAACTTTTACCATATCTATCCATGAGCGTATCAATAGCGATTTTATAGTTTTTGTTCGTTGTCTCAAGACCGTCTATAACCTTTTTAGCTTCTCCTTTTATTGAAGCTTTGAGGTATAATAGTTTGTCAACTTCTGGTATATTTCGGTCGTGAATGTTCGATTGGAACTGATCCCAAAATTGATACCAGTGCAGTATCTCACCATCGAATTCAGGTAAATTAAGTTTAGGTAATCGGCATGATGCTGTCGGAGTCGTCGGATTAACCACTTGTGCGTTTCTATTATCATTTTTAGTTTTTGTAAACAATTTAAGCCTTACTGTAAGCTCTGATAAATTTTCTTCTGCTTTAAGTTGTATTTCACTTATTTCACCTATTTCATCAGCCGATGGAACATTTACCATCCTAAAGTAATTATTCAAATCTTCTTTGAGCCGCGTTAAAAGATTTTCTAATTTGACTATGGTCACTTCTGCATCATATAAAGAGTCATCGTTCAGAGAGATAAGATTTTCAGCCTGATTTGAGAGAGTTTTAATTTGTGTAGCAAGAAGTATCAGTCTATTAATCAACAGTTCGTCCATGATTAATTTTCTGTAACAAATATTTAATATGACAGGCGTTGCTACTATTTGTCACCTGTATTGAGTTTATTTAAATATGCATTATTGCTGCAGTATGTTTTTTATCCAATACTTCCTTTAAAATTTATTATTATATTTAATTATTTGTTTTTGTAATTTTAATTTTAATATCAAACTTTATATTTACTTAGTTCACTATCAACTCTATAAGTAAATCTTAACATTAAATACTTTTCATGATATTTATGGTTAAATACCTTTACTAACATTACAAACAGAAAGTTTGTATGTATGAATGTTTGTCACTCTTCCACGCAAAATTACTGAACGTATCTGGATGAGATTTTGGTAGGTAGAATGGTTAGGTCCTAAACAGGCAGGTTACCATTGTCTATGCTCACGAGCAGCTTGCGGCTCGCGCACCCTCAAAGATAGTTAGAGAAAATATGCTTACATGAGCGAAGTCGCTGGCAAAGGCCAGTTATATCGAAATTTATTTGTTTAATAGGTATCTACAACAATCTGTGTTCGTATTGTACTAACTCAAAATACACTCGGCATGTGTAAGCACCCCCTTACATCCATATACGAACCACAGTAAACAACAAGTATCTAACAAATGAACATTCAAGGATATTTATCTATTACATTGCAACAGCATGGTTAAATGAAATGGAACAACTGTGTCCTGTTTGACAGCTTAGTTACCAACTTCATATTTCAGTATTCAGATAACTCAAACTTCTTACAAAGCACTATTAATTTAAATTTTAAATTAGTCAATTTTTGTTGAGCTTTTGTTTAAGGAACTCAATAATCCAATTTAATCACTCCTGGAGTGCTGACAGAAATCAAAAACCCTTTACAGTTTTATAAGTTTTGACCCTCCGAGTGTTCCTGGTGAACAACTCAATGTCCTTTTCCCAAATGCTCGATCGCCTACAGTAGTTTTCATGTCAATAATCTATAGGCACATATACACTTATATGAGGTACCTTCATACACCAATGTTACCTTGTACTCTGATAATAATTAAAGTTTCAAATAATATTCACAATGAGTACAATGTTAACTGAACACTTTTATAAATTTTAAAAGAGCAAATTCAAATATAATTTTATGTAAGTGTGATAATTGTTTTTTGTACCTTTAGTACAGGTTCTGCTTAATTTTATGCCAATTGGACTTATGTGAAATGTTCAAACATTTATTTATTTAGTTAGGTATCATTTTATTTGACAATCACAGAATTTGTGAGGACTAGTCGGTTTGAATTGTGAGTTTATTTACTTTTATTTGTCTTATTTATAATTTATTCACCATGTATGTTTTACAATAGTTATAGGCAACACAAAGAAGTATCATCGCTATAAGAAAAGATATAAACGAAGAAGACACAACTATATTTTATAAAATTAAGTATCTCCTTGTCTTTGTACTTAGTATAAGTACTTAGTATGATACAAATTAATGACTGATTCACATACTGTGAAGAGTATACTCAATGGCAGTTCATATGCCTTCTAACAAACAATTCTGAAGTTTTGCACATCTTCAATAAGATTCAAGTAAGAATCAGTTACTGTTTTAAGTTAGTTCAGACATGAAGACCTTCTGTATTTGAGGTGGTGCCTCAATGTCAAACCATCCAAATACTACTCATCAGGTACAAATCCTAAATGGTATCGGATTATAGCCAAGTAGGTAGACAGGTAGGCAAGTACCTACTCACGTGGGAATCACCTACTCAGTGTCCCGGTGGCTGGCAATACAAATCTATCCATCGCCAGGCAAATCGTACTGGTGCTTTAGCGATCATTTAAATAGGTAAAGTATACAAAATCTTACTTGCGTCAACCTGTTGACCAGTGTCAAAGCCGCTTGTTTGCGACAAGATGGCTACCACAGGTAGGAAGTAATAATTCTGGAAACAATTAGTTTCACTGTAAACTGCTGGTAAGCTATAAATGTACTTCGATCTTTATGAAGTTAGCAAACCTTGGACAGTCTAGTAAGATTTTAAAGTAAGATTCTAAAGAAAAATTATCTTGTTAACTCAATCGAAATAAGTAGGTAGGTATTTTGTGTTTCTGCATTTTTAAGTTTTAATCGAGATAATATTCCTTTTACTGCGTTCTCAACAATTCTATACAGATTGAAAATTGAAATTATGGTACCGACTTACCCTTTATAATCACGAAAACACTTATCGCGGTAATCAGTCAGTGCCGAACACAATTTGCCTTTGAAGAGAACAGTAAACTTAGAATGACATTCTGATGCATGCGAACTAAATAGTGATGTCCAAGAACAATTGTAACGGATTCGGTTTCGTCATTTACCCGAAACAGATAGGTACTGTTTCGAAAATTTAAATTTTAAATTTAATTATATTTATTAGACTTTATTTAATCGACATTTAGTAGAATGTGTATGCTTTAAGATACTCGGATCTGTAGTGAAATATAAGTTTGCATACGCACCGTTCGTACGTTTCCTTCACTCTTTAAACTTCGGATACAAGATTCGACCCGCAAGTGGAGAATAAAAATTCTCGACAAACAGTTCTATTGGTTTTGGTCAAAGGATAAAGATAATGTTTTCGTCCATCTTGATTGGTATTTTATTGTTTAATTTAATTTCGAGAATTCGTACTTAATTTACGGAAATCCCTAAAATCGACATTTTCGGAATTCTTTAGTTATTTGTTGCTCAGTTATATTACTCTTAGTGATTTATAGTATTATTTGCCATCCTGGAGTATAAAATCAAAACACTAACATTCGAATTTGGATATTCGAGAAGATCCGATCACTACCGGAAATAGTCAATCCCTAGAAAACAAAGCAAGGAACGAATGGACTTCCTGTCGCCATCGGAACAATTTTTTGCTGCAATATCTATTATTATCACGTAAACGACTCAATTCTGTATACCACATCTTATTGCAACAAATATAAAAACAATTGAACTTTATTTTCAATTTAAATGTTCGTAGATTTGTCCATTTAATCTTTAAAGCAAATTAAAAGTAATTTTATTGACATTCCGCGGGCAATTTACGAAAGCAAGCTTTATCTCTGTCCTTTTCCAAAGTACTCGGAAAAATAAGTTTCTCTCGCTCTTTTCCTATAAAGCAATAGCGTCACGGAAACAGATAGCATTTCCTGTTATCTAGGTAATCAAAACATCGACTTTCGATACGATCTTAGTTCAAAGAAGTTCCGGTCATTTCGTCAAAAACTACATACGAGCGCCATCTACCGGCAACCGTGTGAACTCCTCATATCCTTATTTGAGGTTTTACAAATTTTAAGCGATATTCACGAATCAACAGCTGCTGTTCCCGCTGGAACAGATCATTTCTTTACTAAATTCGTTTTCTCATTAGATGTCGCTAGTAGAGAGGACTTCTTAATTTCGTGTAGGCTTATGATATGACTTCACATGCTAAAGGTCTCGGTTCTTTATGAATATCCCAGCACTGCTCCACCATGTCGCGAGATGTCTGCCTTCCCGGTACTTCTACTATGTCGGGAGGTGTGTGCCACTCAATCCTCGGTATGAGGATGAGCCGGTGACTATAATTAGTATGCCACTTATATGGGTGTAACTAACATAGCAGACATCCCCGAATAAAACAAAATTGCATAGTGAAGTCATACCTTAGATATCCTCTGGTGAACTCTACGTCATTCACCAGTCTTTAGTCCTCTCTACTATCTCAGCGCACGTTACATTTATCCAGCTGTTGATTCTGACTCAGAGACCTGCACAGAGTAAATAATCATTGACACCGACTATCTTGGTGTCACTAAGATTCAGGACATGGATACTAAATGGTCACAAGTAAAACAATGGTTTCAGTTATGATTACAACCGGTTCATCCAAGCCTACAGTCCGGCAATGACCCGGTGAGTTGTGAGATGCATTTACCTCATGCCACGTGCATAGGCACTGACCCTTCCGTAACGACAACGGCTGGGGCATATCATCACAGCAGCCGAAATATCTTAGCTACCACATCGACCGTACATTTCTTAGTCGGGATCAAATACACAATAGTTCCACAGCCGTAACATATCTTAGCTGTAGCGTGGACCGTACCTTTCTTAGTCGGAATCAAATACACAATAGTTCCACAGCTGTAACATATCTTAGCTGTAGCATCGACCGTACCTTTCTTAGTCGGAATCAAACACCCAACAGCTCCGTAGCTGTAGCAAGCATGGCCCATTGGCTCCGCATCTCACATACTCAAGGACAGCAAGAAAATTAGTACAGGTATGAATGCGCATTCAACCAGATCTGGATACACAACATAATTCAAAGTTAATTGTCCTAAATACTTAGCTGAATTCCATGATCACCACACGATAGTCGGAGCGAGGCTAGTCACACGTTCACACCGGCAGAAAAAAGAGTATAAAAGAAATATTCGTTATCAGACCATTGACAAGTGTCATATCGCTCTCTCTGTCTCTCAAGTAAGTACAATGTTGCCATTAACTTACACGTGATTCGCGGACCATAGTCGGTTCGCGACAAGAAGTGAATAATACAGTTTTATAAGTTTTGACCCTCCGAGTGTTTGATCGGGGTGCCCCGAGCCCCCGGGAAGCAGCGAAAGGACCCAGCTGAGACAGTCACAAGCTCGGCGACCGCACAGTCGGCGAAGATGGCTCGCCTCGATGAGACTCTGTCTCCACGTGGTGAGCCCAAAAAGCCGAGGGTGGGGTCGGCGAGCAAGCCCTAGCGTACTTACGCGGAGTCCGCGTCCGCTGACCTTTCGGTTGCTGTCACGGCGGCAGCATCCGGCAATCTCAGCCAAAAGGACGTGGACTATATTCTGAGCGCCTTCACCAACCGGGTAGGGGAACAGTCGATCACTCAACTCGGTTCTGCCGGCCCAGTCCTCAAGGGCAAACCCGTCCACGCGGAAGGTGCCCTGAAGATTTGGTGCGGCAACTCGGCAGCGTTGGAGTAGCTTCGGGCGGCAGTCTCCAACATAACACTGCCCCGAAGTGAGGCGCTCACCCTCAAACGATAGACTGAGCTGCCCCGTATCGTGTTAGGAGGCATACTGCTCACCGGCATTTGGGAAGCAGTAAAAGCCGGACGAGCCTTAGGCTTCCAAAACCTGTGGGCCCAAATCCACAGGTGGAGGTTGCTTAAGATTCTACCTCAGGGCACCGACACAATCATCGTCGTAAGCTTGCCAGAGGATCTGGTCGAGGACCTGCTGTAACACGAGCGCCAGCTTGCTCTGGTGGTAGGCTCAGTCTACCTGAAGTTCCGGGGACCGAGGGACAGGTTCAGCGCAACCTACCTGGGAGGACCAGATCCCGATCGCGCGTCCCCTACAACTTTACCGGAGCCCATGGAAGGGACTATCGTGCCACAGGATACGGAAACGGAAGCCGTGCGGTCTCCCACCTCGGTCGCTCCTCGGAGCCCTTCGGACAACCCCGTGTTGAAAGAGGGCGGAGAGGAATGTTTCGAGGGGTTGGGCGGTCTTACAGCTTCCTCCGAGAAGGAAGAGGTGCTGCTGTCGCAAGACAGTGCGCCCTTTCTCAAGTTGTAGGGCCCTACAAGCGAACCTCCAGCACAGTCAAACCGCTACGGCTCAATTGCGAATGAAAGTTAGGCTGCTCGAAGGCACAACAAACCCCAGTCTGCCGTAGATGATCGTCGCCTCCGTGTACATGCCTGATGATGACGATCCACCACCACCAGAACTGGCAACATACTGCGAGGAAGAATGACTGGAGCTGCTAGTTGCAACAGACTGCAACGCGCACCACTCCCTCTGGGGGATGAAAAACTATAGTGAAAGAGGTATTACTTTGGTAGATTACCTGTTCACAACTGGTCTCCATCCACCAGCAGTCTAAAGGTAAACTGGTGGGGACCAGAACTGGAGAGGCTCAGGAAAAAGGTCAGAAAGCTTTTTAACAGAGCTATGAACACAAATGATGAACAGGACTGGGATAACTACAAAGCCGCCAAGTCCAAATACAAGAAAAAGATACGATACCGCAGCACTGCATCGTGGAGAACTTTCTGCGATAGAGTTGAATCGTGTCAGCAAGCAAACAGGGTAAGAAAAGTCCTCTCCAACGGGCCCAGCCAAGGCTTGGGTTCACTTAAAAAACCCGACGACACTCTCACCAGCACGCCACATGAGACGGAAGATGTATTACTGCGGACATACTTCCCTGACTGTCGTATTGTATCAACGTTAAGCTGGGACGATGATCCTATACTAGCAACTGTGGAGGACTGGTTTGTCGCAGACAGGGTGGTCTCCACAGATAAGGTAAGATGGCGATAAACAGCTTTCAACCCTTTAAGTCAGCTGGCTGCGATGGCGTCTTCCCAGCACTACTACAGGGGGGGGGGCGACGCAGTGGTGATAGCCGTGGTCAGGGTCCTAAGGGCATGCCTAGCCCACAAGTATGTGCCACATACTTGGAGAGAGGTGAAAGTGGTATTTATACCAAAACCAGGAAAGTCTGACTACACGGATCCAAAATCCTTCAGGCCCATAAGTCTCACGTCCTTCCTACTGAAGGCACTGTAGAGACTCTGTGACAGAGAACTTTTGGAAAACGCACTGCAGGACACACCCCTGCACCGCAATCAACACGCGTATAGCCAGGGTCATCTACAGAATCGGCCTTGCATGCTGTCGTTAGCAAGATCGAGGCAGCAATACAGAACAAGTCTATGTGCTTAGGCACCTTCATAGATATTGAGGGCGCTTTTGATAAGACAAACTTCAACAGCACGAGGGCGGCACTTCTGAAACATGGAGCAAACGCCACTATGACCGACTAGATTGAAAACATGCTTCGACAGCGGGTCATCACACTGGTGAAGGAGGAGACCAAAGCGGCCATTGTAGCAAAGGGATACCCCCAAAGAGGAGTCCTATCACCGTTACTGTGGAACCTGGTGGTAAATGACTTGATCACCACCTTAAACGGTAAGCACTTCTATACAATCGGATATGCGGACGACTTGGTTATACTTGTGTCGGGTAACTTCACCAATGTTATCTGCGACGCAACTCGAGCTGCTCTGCGAATCGTGGAGCGCTGGTGCAACGAGTACAAACTGTCCGTGAACCCGAGCAAAACTGAACTAGTACTGTTCACCAACAAACGCAACTTAGGTAACTACCTTACTACCTAAACTCTTCAAAACAGAACTCCGCCTATCAACGGAGATCAAGTACTTAGGTGTCACACTCGACAGCAAACTAAACTGGAGTAGCCATCTCACCAAGAAAATAGAGAAGGCAACTATTGCCCTGTGGCAATGCCGTAGAATGGTAGGTAGGAAATGGGGCCTTACCCCAAAGATAATGCTATGGCTATACACAGCGGTAATACGTCCAATGATAAGCTACGGCGCAGTAGTCTGGTGGCCACGAACAAAGTTATCTACGGTCGTGAGTAAACTGCAACGCTTTCAAAGAATGGTATACATGGCTGTGACAGGCTGCATGCGGACAACTCCCACTGCAGCCCTTGAAACCATCCTGGACCTGCCGCCTCTGCACCTGTTTATCCAACAGGAAGCAGCTAGTGCTGCAACTCGTCTAAAATTGCTGTCTCTTTGGAGCATAAACAGGATCCCGCACACTGAGCTTCTGCACGATATCATCGCGGAGGAGCCATTGTTCGCAGCGACGAATGATAGAATCCCTAAACGGTATGTCTTTGACATGAAATACAAGGTATAGCTACATGAGGAGCCCTGGGAGGGTCAGAACCTGAAAGAACTTCGGGCGTTTACCGATGGTTCCAAAACAGGCACTGGCACCGGGTATGGGGTTTTCTCCGAGGATCTTAACATCAGGATAGCCAATCCCCTGGGTGCGCATAACACGGTCTTTCAGGCTGAGTGTATGGGCATCATCAAGGCAGCTGAGGCGGTTGCTGCAAGGGAGGTGCGTGAGTACCCCATCCGCTTCCTTTCTGACAGCAGAGCCGTATTACAGGCCCTGCAGAGCAGCATAATCACATCGGGGCTCATACTCAACAAAAATTGACAGAGGTATGTAACCGCGGCGGCGTAACTCTGCAGTGAATTAAAGGGCATAGTAACTCACGCGGCAAGGCCGGGGGACCGGAACCTATAATACCCCTCCCATATGGCTGGCTATATACGGTCCACCCTGAGGAATCACACAAGAAATGAACACAATTTGTACTAGTCCGGTTTCGAAACCTGCAAGCAAGCTAGAGTGGCCCTTCCGGATACTACCCCTGGTCTACCTAGAAAGCTTTTGAGACTTGGGAGAGCTCAGCTCCGCAAGGTAACAGCCGCTATTACTGGAAATGGCCATTTTAATAAACACCTATTCGCTCTACGTATCACCGACATATGCAGAGCGTGTATGGAGGCTGAGGAGATTGCTGCCCACATCCTACTGGATTGCGAGGGGCTGGCACAGTACATGGTCGTGCACCTCGGTGACCCGAGGTCACTCCAGGAAGTCGTCGGCAACCTACAGGGGCTACTGGGCTTCTTGGAGGAGCTGGGCTGGCACTGATGCCGGCCAAACACGCAAAATGGGCGCAGTGGTCACCTAACTTCAACTTCAACTTCAAGTGTTGACCCTCCGAGTGTTCCTGTCGGTATTGGAAACTGTCGCGAGTTTATAAGTTTGACCCTCCAAGTGTTCCTGTTGGTGTCAGAAACGGTCGCGAGTTTATAAGTGTTGACCCTCCAAGTGTTCCTGTAGGTGTCGGTAACGATCGCGAGTTTATACGTGTTGACCCTCCTAGTGTTCCTGTCGGTGTCAGTAACGGTCGCGAGTTTATATGTGTTGACCCTCCGAGTGTACCTGTCGGTGTCAGTAACAGTCGCGAGTTTATAAGTGTTGACCCTCCAAGTGTGCCTGTAGGTGTCGGTAGCGGTCGTGAGTTTATAAGTGTTGACCCTTCGAGTGTTCCTGTAGGTGTCGGTAACGGTCCGCGAATTTATATCTGTTGACCCTCCAAGTGTTCCTGTAGGTGTCGGTAGCGGTCGCGAGTTTATAAGTGTTGACCCTCCAAGTATTCCTGTAGGTCTCGGTAACGGTTGCGAGTTTATAAGTGTTGACCCTCCAAGTATTCCTGTAGGTGTCATTAACGGTAGCGAGTTTATAAGTGTTGACACTCCAAGTGTTCCTGTAGGTGTCGGTAACGATCGCGAGTTTATACGTGTTGACCCTCCAAGTGTGCTTGTAGGTGTCGGTAACGGTCGCGAGTTTAGAAGTGTTGACCCTTCGAGTGTTTCTGTAGGTATCGGTAACGGTCGCGAATTTATATCTGTTGACCCTCCAAGTGTTCCTGTAGGTGTCGGTAGCGGACGTGAGTTTATAAGTGTTGACACTCCGAGTATTCCTGTAGGTGTCGGTAACGGTTGCGAGTTTATAAGTGTTGACCCTCCAAGTGTTCCTGTAGGTGTCATTAACGGTAGCGAGTTTATAAGTGTTGACCCGCCAAGTGTTCCTGTAGGTGTCGGTAACGATCGCGAGTTTATACGTGTTGACCCTCCAAGTGTTCCTGTATGTGTCGGTAGCGGTCGCGAGTTTAGAAGTGTTGACCCTTCGAGTGTTCCTGTAGGTGTCGGTAACGGTCGCGAGTTTATTTGTGTTAACCCTCCAAGTGTTCCTGTAGGTGTCGGTAACGATCGCGAGTTTATACGTGTTGACCCTCCAAGTGTTCCTGTATGTGTCGGTAGCGGTCGCGAGTTTAGAAGTGTTGACCCTTCGAGTGTTCCTGTAGGTGTCGGTAACGGTCGCGAGTTTATTTGTGTTAACCCTCCAAGTGCTCCTGTCAGTGTCGGTAGCGGTCGTGAGTTCAATGGTTTTTTCCCATCTCAAAAATTGCCCACCGCGCCTAAAGAACTTTTCACTTCAAAAACTTCGAAAATTGTGCGTTTAGGTTATTCATTTCGTTTAATGAGCGAATTCGGTGTTTGAGCTGACAGATCATCATATCAGCCGAAGGAAGTCCACTGCTGGACATAGGCCTCCCCCAAGGATCTCCACGACGACCGGTTCTGCGCTGCCCGCATCCAGCGGCTTCCCGCGACCTTCACCAGGTCATCGGTCCACCGAGTTGGAGGCCTGCCTACACTACGCTTTCCGGTGCGTGGTCGCCACTCAAGAACTTTACTGCCCCAACGGCCATCTGTTCTACGAGCAATGTGCCCCGCCCACTGCCACTTAAGTTTAGCAATTCTGAGAGCTATGGCGGTTACTTTGGTTCTCTTACGGATCTCCTCGTTTCTGATTCGATCACATAGCATGCTCCATTGCCCTTTGGGTGACCTTGAGCCTTCTTATGAGGCCCATAGTAAGCGACAATGTCTCAGTTCCGTATGTCATCACTGGCAACACACATTGGTCGAAGACCTTGGTCTTAAGACACTGCGGTATCTGGGACGTAAAGATATTGCGAAGCTTCCCGAACGCTGCCCAGCCGAGTTGGATTCGACGATTGATCTCTTTCTCGAAGTTGGACCTACCTAACTGGACTGTTTGTCCCAGGTATACATATTGGGTAACAACTTCGAGTGTAGAGCCTCCAACCTTCATAGGAGTAGGTATGACACGGACGTTTGACATAATTTTCGTCTTGTCCATGTTCATTCTAAGACCCACTTGTTGAGAGGCTCTACTGAGGCCATCGAGCTTTGTGCCTAAGTCGTCCATAGTCTCAGCCATGACCACGATATCGTCAGCGAATCGAAGATGGGTGATGTACTCGCCGTTGATATTGATGCCGAGTCCACCCCAGTCCAAAAGCTTGAAAACATCTTCCAGGGCGGCGGTGAACAGTTTCGGAGATATAACGTCTCCCTGTCTCACCCTTCGCTGCAGCTGGATAGGTTCCGAGTTTTGATCCTGGAGGCGAACCGACATGGTGGCGTTTTCATACAAACACTTCAGTACTTCGATATATCGATAGTCAATTTGGCACCTCTGGAGAGACTGTAACACAGCCCAGGTTCGACTGAATCGAATGCTTTCTCATAGTCCACGAACGCCAAGCATAGTGGCTGATTGTACTCTTCGGTCTTCTGTATAATCTGCCGCAGCGTATGAATGTGGTCTATGGTACTAAATCCTTTTCGGAAACCGGCTTGTTCGGGAGGCTGGAAGTCGTCAAACCTGCGTGCGAGACGATTCGTAATGACCCTCGAAAACAGTTTGTAGACATGGCTCAGAAGTGAGATGGGTCTGTAGTTCTTCAGCAGGGTATTGTCGCCCTTTTTGAAGAAAAGCACGACCACACTTCTGTGCCATGCCTTAGGCGTTTGTCCCTCAAGTATAACGGAATTAAATAATTTCTGAAGAGCTTTAAGTACCGGTGTTCCACCTGCTTTCAGAAGTTCAGCCGTAATTCCATCATCACTCGGTGCCTTATTGTTTTTAAGCTGTTTAAGAGCCATTCTAATCTCGTACAGATAAACTATTCTAATTTAAGCGATACCGACTTGTTATTGTTTACCGTCATTACTATGAATGAGTCACTTGTTTATGTTTTTGTGTCTCTCGGGATTTTACATAGTAATCTGCTAGCCGATGATAAGTCACGCCTGCGATTCGAGGTCACTGGAAAAATTAAGTTGGAAGTACTTAGGTACTTGCTAACTTAACCGGCCAAGTGTGAGTCGACTTTGCGCTAAGATGGAACGTTACCCTGAATCAAAGTAAAACATTTTTCATTCTGGGTCTCGTTGATGTCTTTTATCATCATCATATCGGCCCATATACGTCCCCACCTAGGGGCTCGAGCCTACCCCGAAATGGGGCTATCGAGACTAATTAGACCACGTGGGCCGAAGCGGGTTCGTTGACTTCACACACAACCTTATTCCGAGTTTTCTAAATAGTAATTAAAATTATTTTAGAAAATGCAATACTTGCATACTAATATCAGTTTAAACATCCACCTCTGTCGCGTTTGTACCTACACGTGTACATGCTACTATATTAAAGTTAAGTGACATCTAGATTAACATTATTTATCTACAGAAATACACACCTCCCGAAAATGTTTCCCTATCTCTTCCCTCCCACCTAACTCTCTATCATCCTTTCTTGTGCTCAAAATGTACTTAGTACCTACAAGAGTAGAATGCTTATTCAAGGACGAGAAAACACATAAACATCCCCACTGCTGGGACATGGATCTCTTCCAAAACTCTAGAAAGGTTAGGTCATACTACTCATTTTCCACATCCACACATGGAGGGCCAAGTCCGGGTTGGGGATAGGTTTTGCTAGTGCTAGTGGCGAACCCTACAGTCAAAAAATGTATGCCGCCTAAAAGGCATCTAACAAGGCTTAACGACTGCCATCAGAAAAAAAAAAAATTTATAAAAAAGAAAAAAAAAATGTAATAGCAACCGGCACCATCGGAGTAACGTGCCTTGCTAAGCAGGGAAACGATCGATAACAATGCGACTAACAATCAATGCGCGAATCTGACTCGCACTTTACCGGTTTTTTTAATGTTAGACTAAGCGAGAACCAGAGAACAAACGGAAAAAAAACAGTTTCGTTAGAGCAATGGTTCATGTATTTTTTTTTCTTTAAAAAATAGTATAGGACAAAAAGAACCCTCATAGTACGGAGGGGGTTCAACAATGACCTAACATTTTTTTGCTGTTTTTTAGGGTTCCGTAACCAAAGGGTAAAACGGGACCCTATTAGTAAGACTTCGCTGTCCGTCCGTCTGTCTGTATGTCTGTCTGTCTGTCTGTATTTCATGAACGATGATAGCTAGACAGTTGAAATTTTTACAGATGATGTATTTCTGTTGCCGCTATAACAACAAATACTTAAAATTAAAAAAAGTGAATAAACAAGGGGGTCTTCATACAAAAAACGTGATTTTTTAACATGAAGAAACAAGCGCCATCTTGTATGATGGAACTGAACCCTTTGTACTAACGCCATCTAGTATGATGGTACGGAACCCTTTGTAATAGCGCCATCTAGTATGATGGTACGGAACCCTTTGCGTGCGGTTCTGTAAAAAGTTGTAATTTAACATGGGTATACATATTAATCACGCTGACAAAGTAAAACGATTACATCTTGAAAAATTTTTTTTATGGTATCTCCCCTATATGTAAAGAGGGGGTGATTTTTTTTTTAACTAAGGGTTTGCCAAAACCATTTTTGATTCAGGGATTTCATTAGAAAGTAAATTCACGCGAATAGAGGTTCAGGCATAACATAGTTTATTGTGTGCACAGGGTTTAAGGTGAAATAGAGCATTTTTTTTAAAGAGGCCTTTGCTATAAAACTGAACTTTTGTACTATTGTCCGTTTCCCACCTTACTACCAGACCTTACTACCAGTAGTAAAGGGGGCAACTTTTCTTACCCAACTTACAACCAACGCTTGCAGTAGTGTGGTGTGGGTTTTATTTACCCTCCTTATTACTAAGTAACCCTACTCTAACCTCCTTACACTTTATCCAAAGTCGTAAAAAAAGATTTTCCTGTAAAAAGTTGACAAAAATTGAAATTTTGTAAGAGAATTATCATCCGCAAACACAATATTTGACAGATGTTGCACCATAATTACAAATCATTTATGTAAACAAGGAAAAAAGCCCTAATATGTATCCGATCTTCTTTATTATTGACACACATCATGACCACTGACTGGTAGATAAGCCGAACAAACAAGGTTGAATATAAAGCGACACGATCAATACCCACTAAATCAATCAACACTACGCTGTGGAACATTGCGCACGAGTTTTTTTTTTATTATTCTCTATTGGTAAGCCCTTGGCTCAGTTTGACTGTTAAAAGAAATAAAAAAGTAAAATGAATAAAATTCTTATCGTGGCTTTTGCTATATGCTTCGTCAACGTAAGTTATTTTTGAAAGCTTTTATATAACTTGCAATTGTATGTTTGTTTACTTGAAATCTTGCGATCGATTTTGAGGCGACTTCCGGGGGTCTGATCAAGCTGAAATTTGGAATGAAGCCGTATTTCCGGTAACAATAGATACTTTTGGTAATTTGAAGTTGATCTGATGATGAACTTTGGATTGATTTTTTTATTTTTCAATAGAATCGTAAGAATCACAATACTGTGCTTACCATTTTTTGAATTTGGTACCGTGTATTTCTTATATTCATACCAGCATTAGGCTTTTTGAGCATAAAAACTATGTTTAATAAAAGCTATTGAGTTTACATTTATTAGTTTTTTGCGAATTGAGTATGGATCTCCTAAGATGAGTTGTTCAGTATGATGAGTGTAAGCCTTGGTTAACAGCTCATTCACCAATGTTGTTACAGACTACACTTCAAAAATTATTTGTGACTGTGAAATCGAATGGTCTATCTTTATTGGTTTAAACTATAAATGTTTATTTTTTTTAACTAAATCTTTCCAACAACAGGTTCACGCCTCTGCTTTAAAATATTGTGGTACAGAACAAACATTTGAAAGTATTGCTCAAGAACAATTTTTTGATTCGTTGTTTGAGCGACTTGATACGGTGTTTCGTGAGCATCTTAATGAAGCAATGAAATTATATAAGGACGTCGAAGATGAATTTGAAAAGTTTGATAAAGACGTCGTTGAAGAATACAAAAAGTTTGGGAAAAAACCACCCATTGACATAATAATTGAGGACAAGAAAAAGGCTTTCAGCATACTTGACGCTGGCAGAAAAGGCGCTAGTACACGAATTGCGCATTTGCGGAGAAAAGCTTATAAAGATGTAGAGAAAATATGGGAAGACTCTGACAGTGAAGAGGACAAAAATAAAAACTGCCTTGATTTTATCGACGATACAAGGAAAAATTTACACAATAGTATAGAGGATGCATGGAAAAACGGATGCGATAAATTGGAGAGTAAAAAAAAAGAATTACACGATTATCTATTGAAGGAAAGTTTTCTATAGACGGTAAGTACGCATAATAATATTCAATTTTAGCAAATTTATAGGGTGTTATAGATAACGTAATAGAGGGGAGGCATTCGCCCAGCAGTGGGGTGAAATAGGCTAATTTTAGAAAATGGGTTTCCGTTTCTCAAAGGATGCCAACGGGACCCTATTACTATTACTAAGCCCACGCTGTCCGTCCGTCCGTCTGTCCAATATTTAAAGGGCTGTATTTCTTGAACTATAATTGGTAGCCGATTGAAGGTTTTTGTATGTGTTATTGTAGCAATTACCCTTAAAAAAATTAAAAAGGTCCCTTCTCATACAAAAATAGTATATTATAAAAAATACATACCAGCGTCAAACTTGGTGCGAGCATAGTACGAACCCTACACTAAGGCAAAAAATATAAAAAACGGTCAAGTGTGACTAGTCATCACACAAACAGGGTTCCGCACCAAAATTTTAATTATCAACAAAACAAGAGGTCTTATTACATACTTTGCTTTAGATAAGTAGGGCTCTACTTGTGCTGGTTTTTGGAAATTTTATTTTTTCTGTAACGGAAGGACTTTAGGTTTTTTCATATGTTTTCGTAAGGATGGGACGGTCTATTTGAGCCTATTTTCTTAAAAACTTCAAATCTATTTATTTTAAAATTACAAAAAATATATATTGGAGGTTCTCATAATAATCCCTTTTATTTAATAAGTCACACGATATAGTTGGAAATTATTATTTTTTTTAGTTTTCTAATTTACCCCCCAAAAGTGAACCCAAAGTTCAAAATTCATTAATTTACGTTACACATCCATATATGAATCACCGACTTACATAAGTGTACTGAATTCAAACTCAATCTATTAGTAGTTTCCGAGCAAATTCAATGTGACAGACGGATGGACAGACACACGAGTCATCCTATACAACCTTGATAATTGAAAACGCTTAACACGTTAAAAAACCGACTTCCATCGCAACAAATTAGTACATTTTTGCATTATTATTTTTGGTTTTTGTTAATTTTCTACTAAAGTACTACACCGATTTTGATAAAATTTATATAGGACCACACGAAAAGCACTAGCTTTCAAATAAAAAAAGAATTGTAAAAATCGGTTCACCCAGTCAAAAGTTCTGAGGTAACAAACATTAAAAAAAAAAAAACATACAGACGAATTGAGAACCTCCTCCTTTTTGGAAGTCGCTTGAAAATCGGCAGAATGCGTGTTAGGTCACGCATACTGTAGGGTTCCGGAGTTATTACTCGAAAACTGTTTGATACTCTAAATCGTCGTTGAGCTATGCTAAGCTATGCTCGGAGTTTCCCTACGCGATTGAATCAGAATCGAGGAGATCCGTAGGGAAACCAAGACAACCGACATAGCTCACAGAATCGCAAAACTTAAGTGGCAGTGGGCAGAGCACTTATTCTTTGCCGCCTTTAATTATCTCAAAATTTCTGCCGTAGGGCAAAGAGAGATTACGCTATCTCTCTATCTTTATCGGATTTTAAATAATTTTATACAAAAAAAACTACTTCAAACGCCCTAGTCGCCACTACAATTTTCGAAGGTTCCCCTCAATTTCTCTGGGATGCCATCATCAGATCCTGCTTTCCTTATCCTGGTACCACCCTTGGGATATCTCCTATCCAACAAAAAAATAATCATCAAAATCTGTTCATAAACGACGAAGATAGTCACGAACAAACATAAAAAAATATATACACGGTCGAATTGAGAAACCTCCTCCTTTTTTAAATTGGTTAAAAAGAAAGATTGAAAAACTTGAAATAAAAACTTGATTCTAATATCCATGTATGTAAAATAATACCTACATTCCTTAAAAGATCAAACCGTCAACTCACTTTAAGCAAAATATTACTTTATCTTAAATCTTAACGAGGCCTTTAAAAGGCCCTACAAATGCCTGATAATACACACGTTTGGAGATATAGCTGCCCAATTTTTTTTTTTATTCACAATGGATATGCCCTTGGCATCATCTCACCTAATGATAAGTGATGCTGTAGATGGAAGTGGGCTTAACAAGATTCCCGAACGCAATGAGGATCTGGCTAACTTATCTTCAAGCCGGAACACATCAATTCTGTTAACACTGATGTTTGGCAGCAAGACTGAGATAAGATGGTGGTAGCTAGCCAGGCGGGCTTAGAAAATGCCCTAACACCAACCATACCGGACTTACAAAGTTGAGCCCGCCGGGAATCGAACCCGCGACCTCCTTTGAAAACCTCAGCCCCGCTTTGTTACATTATATCTCAAAAAATAATATTCGATCTGTAAAAAGCGTGTATGACTACACAAATACTGTATCAATAGGTTGGTTGAACCCATCAAACATACAAATGAATCCCTGTGATTGTTGTAGCAACATTATTCATCTAAAATCTTATCAAACCCCTGAAAAGGCCCTACAAATGTTTGAAAATCCCTTCGTTTGGGGATATATCAGCACTCGCCTCGCACCCAGTCCCGCCTCCTTGCTTAAAAAATCTTACACAAGTACGTACCTACTGTATTAAAGCTTGGCTTTAGGGTTTCGTGAACAGGGGCCTAAACAGAGACCGATAATTTGTTGTGGAAACATCGTTTACCCCAATTCTTATTGAGCCTCTAACAAGGCCCTGCAAATGTACAAAAATCCACTCTTTTCAGGATATCTATAGAGCGCCGGTGGGTAATGGCAAGGGCCGCTACGTCCTATCTGGGAAGTCGTGGTTGGAATCCTGCCACGTTCCAATGTGTTTTCGAGTTTTGGTTTTATAGTACGTTTATCCGACGCTCTTACGGTGAAGAAAAACATCGTAAGGAAACCTTGCTCACGCCTAATTCGAAATTCGAAAGGTTTTGTGAAGTCGATTAACCCGCATTGGGCCCTCTGGTTTCAAGGGTCGATCCTCTCGTTGGGGATTAATATACGAGCTGATGTGATGAGGATATATCAGCACTCGTAGTGTCGTACCTTAGCCGTGCTTCCTTACTTTATTGATCAGCATGTAATGTTTGGTACAGAATGTTTCAAAATTAAAGTAGTGCGGTTTATGGATCTGCGGCTATCAAAGTTTCTTCGCCACTGAGCATATATGCAACTACCAACCATCAACGGTTGGTCCACGGCCGGACACCAGGCACACTCCTCGCCTGGCGGAGATATGGTCACCTATTTGGTAAACTTGCGAATCTGCCATTTTTGCGAAAATGACTTTTTTAAAGCTTTGTATGCCAAATAAGGTAATACATTTTGTGGCATCAGAAAAGTATCTTTTGTAGATCCAAAGTTAAGGTCGTTGTAAAAATGCGAAACTGCATATTTTCCAATTAATGATCACAGTAAACTTACAAAAGCAAGATAAGTGATTTTAGCGTCACTAATTGGTTCGCACTTAAAAAAATGAACATCTAGTAAACTAGCGAAACTGACAGATTCACAAATAAACTATGTGCCTAATTTTATTGGTTGTGTGATTGTTCCTACGAATAACCTACACGTCTAAGAAATACTAATAACAAATAAAACATTATCATTATTGATTATTTTAATGTTTTTGATGTGTAACATTTTTGTTCTCGCTTTCCTGCAATTTGTGAGAGTGATTTCGTGAAATGGGACGGAAATGTGTAAAATGGGACGGAAAGGTGTAACAGGAAGTCGCGAAAGCGCGCGCTATTCGATCTGACGAATGAGCTTTGCTCTCGCTTTCCTGCAATTTGTGGAAGTGATTTCGTGAAATGGGACGGAAATGTGTAACAGTGATTTATTACACATCATATGCGAGTACTGTAGGTCTCGCTCGGTTTTTTTTTATTAACTTAACATTATTTTTGTCAACGTTTCTCGTACTATTACCATCTGAGAAAACACAAATTCATTTCTTGTTTAGTTGCTTATCTGCGAATCTAACAGTTGCGTGATTTTACCGAGGTAGAAAACAAAAAGAAAATCGAATTTAGTATGGAGAATTAAAGTTGCGAATGTGCAATAACTCACAATTAAATAACTATATTTCAAAAAAGAGAGCCTACATTTTTACTACTATTTACATGAAAAAATTAAATAAAAACAATTCGGTTTTGAAAACGTTTTTTTGCTCTCCTGTAAAGTTTGAAAAAATCACATTCGAAGTTTACCTAAAAGATGACGATATCTCCTATTGCTCTCGTCAAGTAGGAACATAACCGTGACTACATTTGATGACGCTACAGAGCTTTGGGTAATTTTGAAGATATTTTTAAAATACATCACTAACATGAATAAATAATTGTTAGAATTTAAGATTAGATTACTCATAGATAATCACATAAATAACAAACATCCTAAGTCATTAGATAAGTACCTACCAAGAATCTGTAAGTTTATGACCTCCTTTGTACGAGCGTAGACAATGTTAACACGAATAAGATGGTCAATCACACAAAATGAAAAAAAAACTTTCGCTTTTTGATAACTCTACCTCAAATAAGAGATTAGTGTTGAAAATTACAATTGGTAAAATTTTCAATTAAAAAAAATAGATAAATATTTTTTTGTCAAAATTCTTTATTTTTTTATTAAAATATTTTTGCTTTAAAAATGTGTTGACGTTGATTTTCTTTTTTTGCAGGTACGTCACGTTTCTAACTGAGGCACGTCTGAATTTATTGAAATCTATCAGCAGAATGTCGTTTTAACCATAATAATAGGGTATATGTATGCATCAGAAATAAATATATTGTTCACTGAATTACCGTATACTGTTTCAAAAACCGTACCAATTTTTGTATTCCATTATATTTTAGTTTTTTAATTATCTCTACTAATATTATAAAGAGGAAAGCTTTGTATTTTTGTATGTACAAAAATTAAATTATTTTTGCTACAAAGCAAATAATCTCAAAAACTACTGAACCAATATGAAATCATGTTTTATATTTTTAATTTATATTAAATAAAAAAACCGGCCAAGTTCGATTCAGACTCGCGCAAATTAGGGTTTCATTCTGAAGAATTTTGAAAATTAAATGTACAATTTTAAAAACAAAATAATATTTTCAATTGATTATAGAACAATTAGTATGGAAAATCTATGAACTTTTTATAAATCATACTTCATATCATTAGTTGGTCGACTATTACTCCTAACCTAAAGTAGTAACGATTATATTAATCTGCGCCTAAACCACAGAATATATATTAGTACTTAGCCTTGATAGTTTTCCTTTTAAATTGATTATATGTCGTACTATTTTTTTTTTATCAAATGTTTAGGACATAGAGGTTTAGCTGGTAGGTTAGTGTGGGCTACCTTCGATCGACATTAAAATCCGGGAGAGCAGTGGACTGTTTTAACAGGGGAGGCTGTTGATCGTATGGTTGCGACTGGCTTCAGCAGCAAGTTGCCGGCAGCCACAAGCTAACTCTGCGCCCACCACCGTCTTTCCTTGCCATGACGCCTGGCGCCAGCCTTCATCCCGACTTACCATGAGCATATTCGCTACCTCCTGTCCAGGAGATCGTGGTTCAAATCCTTCAACGTACCAATGTGCTTTCGAATTTCGATTTCATATGTACGTTTATCTGATGTACGTTCTTACGGTGAAGGAAAACATCGTAAGGAAACCTGCACACGCCTGCAAAGAAACTCGGAGGTTGTGTGTGAAGTCGACCAACAAGCGACTTGTAACGTGGTCTTCTTCCTTTTGATCTATTTCATCTATTTCTCATGCGCTGGTACTTGGCAATCCATGTGTCACATTGTGTTATAAACTGTGATACGTGTGTTTCAAAATCTAAATTCTTCCTGTCCTTAATTATTTCATATTTCATTATTATACTGTAAACTTAAATAAAATAACTTTTTTTATATTTAAAATTGGCAAGCCCTTGGCATCATCTCACCTGAAAGTAATTGACGATGATGCCGAAGATGGAAGCGGGCTTACCAAGGTTCCCCAAAACTATGGGGATCTGTCTATCTTATCTTCAATGCTGTTAACATTGATGTTTGGCGGCAAGACTTAGATAAGATGGTGGTAGCTAGCCAGGCGGGCTATGAAAATGCCCTACCACCAACCAACCCGAGTCTTACAAAGTTGACCCTGCCGGGAATCGAACCCGCAACCTCCTGGTGTGAAGCGAATGGGCCTGATTCTTTCTATAAGATTTAAGATTCAAGATATTTATTCAAAATAGGTGCAAATTACACTCTTTCTGATAGTCATAAAATAGTGATTACATAATTTCATTTTTTTAAATCAAGAAATAAACAATCATTACGTCAAAATACAATCCGTGATATAAAAAAAATGTCATTAGAACATGAAAACAATATGACACGAGAAGTTATAGGTACATCAAAATTATTGAAAGTCATGAACGCCTTACATGTGGTCTCTGCCTACCCCTCCGGGAAAGAGGCGTGATCTTATGTATGTATGTATGTATGAACGCCTTTGACAAGTGTAGGCCAGTTCACACGGACAGCACCCGGTCACGAGTATAACGCGAGAGTCAGCCATCGCTCCTCTCAACCATATTAGAGGGAAAGGAACGACCCGGCTCCCGATGCGCCACCATCCGCAAGAACATTTAAGCGAGCGTGCACCACTCATGTCAATGCTAAGATAAAAATATTAATTAAAAGAAGTACTACTTATACTTTTCATGTCTTGTCGCTTTCACGTCAATTCTTAGTTTGATCTTCATTTTATTACTATTTAACAGGATTAGTAGCGTTGATAGAAGAAACACTGCCTACCCATACATTTTGGTCATTTAAATATTCGGATGTCTTATAATAACCTTTTTTTACAAAGAGTTCTTTTGACACAATTTTTAAACTGTTTTTCTGACAAATTAAAGACATCAACAGGTAATTTGTTTTATATGAGTGTGCATTGACCCACAAATGAGTTATTGATTTTGCTAAGTCTGGTATAAGTTACTTGAAGTTTATTCCTATTCCGAAGATTACGACTGTGCCTGTCACTATTCAGTGAAAAGAGATGAAGATTTTTACGAACATACATTATATTTTCATAAATGTACTGACAGGGGAAAGTCATTATATTAATATCTTTGAACTTATCTCGGAGCGACTCACGAGAACGCATTCCATAAATTGCGCGAACCGCTCTTTTTTGCAGAACAAATATGGTATTTATATCAGCTGCATGTCCCCACAAAAGTAGGGTAGTAGTAGACCCATCTCGGGTCTTATATTTCGTCTTATAATTCTTTTTTAAATTAAATTGTGTGCAATAACGGAGTTTTTACCCACGCCCTACCATACCTACTCCTACCTGGCGTCGTACCACAGACTAAGACCTAATTGCCCTAATTCATGATAGGCTGAAGCCCCTCGGTGGGGACATACAAGAGCTGATATGATGATGACTGCGCACCGACTCGAATCACCGAGGACGACCTCCGGTCTTGGAGGGACTATAATATGGTGGCATCTACAGTAACCCACCACAGGGACGATCTACAAAAAACGTGACACTCTGTTGCACTCCATTTAACTACCCATATATATTTTTCGTACCGTGTTCTATATAAACACCAATAAATGATAGATTTTATCAATTTTGCCTCTGAGTCTGAGCTTGATCTAGACACTACGTAAGATGAAATCAGTCAAGAAATCAGATTGCTAGAGCTCCGTTCGTCATTAAAATTGGTGTTAAATCTTCTTTGACGTGTTCCTATAAATCGATTAACGCCGGCTGCATGCACGAAAAAGTATTACTCATTGTCACGTTCCGTTCCGTGTCACGTTCCGCGTGCAAGCGAGAGCGCGGAACAAACGATAGAGAGGCACAAGCGGCCTAAGCGTTCGGCTAGTTATCAATGTTTTCTTATGACGTTATCTCGTAAAATTATCGTCCGTAAACCGACTTTACAGACAACGAGTTTTTTTTAAAGTCGACTAAAGGTACTACGAAGTGAATTTAAAATTTATACAGTTATCTTTCGTTTTGTCAAATTCAGTTTGCGAATAATAAATAGTAAGTTCTAAATCTATTAAAATCGTAAAATCGAGTTCATCGGGGTCCACCCGTACCACGTTCCACGTTAAAAGGGAAGGATATTGGAACCACACCTTTCTACTACGGCGTAGCATGTGGAGCTACGTCTCGCTAAGCATCGTAGCAGCGTAGTAAATTTATTATGTTAAGGCGGTTCGATTAGCGCACTAGTGCCGCAAATATAAATTAACAATTTACTCATTTTAAGGACTTTAATCGAAATTATTGATTATTTTGCGAAATAACTATTGTTTGATTGCTATTTTATTACTGTAAATATTAGCAACAAGTTATATTTTGCAAAACTGCTATAAGTGGCCATTTTAACAGTTTTACAAATAATAACTTGTTGCTAATATACACAGTAATAAAATATCAATCAAAAATAGTTGTTTTCTCCCTATTTGCGAAAAATACTCCATTATTACCTGGATCGGTTAAGCAGTTGGCCGCTTTGAAATACGTACGTACTTTTTGATTTTCGTAGCATTTCCCTTAAAAGATTTCAAAATACTTTTCAGGAAATTAACAGGTCTCGTTCGACTTTATACGAGTATACCAATTGGTCAGCAGATTTTCCAGTGTATGTACTATTTTTTCTGAATTTTTTAGGATTCCGTAGTGAAGAAGGAACCCTTGAATTTTGCCATCTCCTTCTGTTTGTCCGTCTGTCCGGGGTTTAACTCGGAGACTCTTAGTACTGTAAAGCTATAATTTGGTATGGATATACATATTAATTAGCCGACAGAGTGATAAAACAAAACCTTGAAAATATTTTTAAAGTACCTCTCCTACTCTTGAAAAAGAGGTGTTATTTTTCTCAACTTCGCAATTCAATTTTGAAGCAGATATCAACCAATTGAGCTAAAATTTTGTATACACGTACAGTTTGGATAACAATGCATGGTTAACTGTGGAACGTCATTCTAAATCTAACATATAGACACACCCAAGATGGCGGACTAGTTATTTTTAATGCACTCCTACAATATGAGTATCAAATAAAAGTATTTGCTGAAAAGAATACGAAATAGTTGAAAATTTTCAAACAAAAGCTTGTACCTTAAAGTTTTTAGATCTTCGAAAATTATTTCCTAACTGAAATGTCAGGCTAGGATAATGCCAACATAAAAATATTTGAAAACGCTAAACACGTTAAATAGTAAGGTCTGGTAGTAAGGTGGGAAACGGACGTTAAAAACTGAGTCCCTTAGCAACAACTTAGTATAATTTTGCATTATTATGTTTGGTTTTACTTATTTTTTTTAATAAAGTACAGCACCGATTTTGATAAAATTTATATGGGACTAATTCAAGAGCATACCCTATCGAATAAAAAAAAGAATAATGAAAATCAGTTGACAATCGGAGAAGATATCGCGTAACAAACATACAAAAAAAATACGAGTGTGCTTTAGACCACACGAATGAATTAAATCTTCTTTAGCTCTATCTATATGTATGAAAGTAAATATATATATATCCTCCTCAGCCGATTTCGGTCATGGCGACTGCTTACTACTCCTAGGCCAGGTTGTGACGTTCGTGCGCCCTAATGTGGCTAACATAGCCGATCTTAGCGGCAAATACCCGCGCACAGTGGGGGCACGTGAGAACGCCGTTCACAAAGTTGTAGTTTATAGCCGATGGTGGTCGGGCTTTTATTTCGTCGCGTTTGTTGTCTCAGTCTATCCTGCGACGGTCTTCGAAAGAGTCGGTTTTTTTCTTTACCAAATGTCGCCATTCGGGGCGCTGTGCCGCCAGTGCCTCCCATTGCGAGGGTTCAATGTCGCATCCTTTCAGATGCCTTTTCAGGACATCTTTATATCTGAGTAGCTGGCCGCCATGCTTGCGCTTGCCCTCTTGCATCTCAGAGTAAAAGATGCGTTTTGCCAGTCGTTTGTCCGCCATTCGTGATACATGCCCGCACCATCGAAGCTGTCGCCGCATTAAATAAGCCTCAATGCCACCAACATTGGCTCGACGCAGTACCTCGGTGTTTCGTACACGGTCAGACCATCGGATGTTCATTATATTGCGCAAGCATCTAAGGTGAAATTGGTCTAACGTGCGTATATGGTGGCGGTACAAATACCACGTCTCAGAGGAGTATAGAAGATTTGGCAGCACAACTGCCATGTAAGCGGATATCTTTGTGGCTAGTTTCAGGTCATGTGAGAAGAAAACCTTAGAACTTAGTTTACCGAATTTTACAGCAGCAGCAGCAATTCTACCATTGATTTCAGCATCAAGGTCGCACTTAGCTGAAAGTGTGCTCCCCAGATAACGGAATTTTTCCACCTGTTTTAGTACGTCCTCACCAATCCGTATGGTCAGTGTCTCGTGACCTTGAATGTCCAGGAACATTACTTCGGTCTTTTTGACACTGATCTTCAGGCCAAAATTGTAGCATGACTGGTGAAAAACGGACATCAACTGCTGCAGGCCGTCTGGAGATTCTGCCACAAAGCATAAGTCGTCCGCATACAAGATCTCAGTGATCAAGGCGTACGAAACTTTGGTGTGGTCCTTAAATCTAGCCAGGTTAAAGAGTTTGCCGTCAGTACGGAAACGGATGCGGACTCCTTCAGTAGAATTCTGCAGGACCTCCCGAACTACTTCAGCAAAATATAGAGCGAACAGTGTTGGTGCAAGTACACAACCTTGTTTCACCCCACAGGTAACGGGAAAGAAACTCGACTGTTCGCCATCGACTGCGACACAGCACTGCATATCGTCATGCAGCAGTCTCAGAAGTCGTACGAACTTCTCTGTGCATCCCAATTTCGAAAGAACAAGCCAGAGGGCTTCACGATTCACACTGTCAAATGCTTTCTCCAGATCAACAAAGCAGAGATACAGCTTTTGACCCTGTTCTCTGCTTTTTTCCATTAGTTGACGCACTGAGAAAATTGAGAAAGTAAATACTTAGTCTTCAAATGCAAATTATCAAATTTAATTTAATATTTGAGTATACATGTCACATAATAATTATTATTATTATATTAACTCATATACGTCCCCACCGAGGGGCTCGAGCCTACCCTGAATCAGGGCGATTAGGCCTTAGTCGACCACGCGGGCCCAGTGCAGGTTGGTCGACTTCACACACAACCTTCGAGTTTCTTCGCAGGCGTGTGCAGGTTTCCTCACGATGTTTTTCCTTCACCGTTAAAGCAATCGGTAAGTATATGTACGTAAGTTTTTGAAAAACTCATTGGTACATTGGCCGTCCAGATTTGAACCCGGTACCTCTGGTTAGATGGACCGAGTCGTTACCGGTTGAGCCACCGACGCTTTTTTATGACAAACTATAATATAATAAAACTGTAACGGGGCCGTGTCTGTACATGAAATATTTTTGGAAAATAATAAATGTGGTGGACATTACTAACGATACAGAGGCCAAAACAACAACTTTTGGAATTTTTGTCTGTCTGTCTGTCTGTCTGTCTGTCTGTCTGTCTGTATGTTCGCGCATCACGCAAAAACTACCAGGCCGATTTTGATGAAATTGTGTATGGTGGTTCCTTATAGCCCGGGTTAACATATAGGATACTTTTTATCCCGGAAAATTCAAGAGTTCCCGTGGGAAAATCAAAAGTATTCATTTATGGAATGGCTCGCCACGCAAATGTGGCTTGACCTATTACAATCAAATTTTACACGTTGATACCCTTATCGCGAACTAAAACTGGGACATTGTGAATCCCAAAAAAATTAAGGGTTCCTGCAGGAATGGAAAAAAAATGTATCTTTAAAATGGCTCAACGTAACAATATGAAACAGTTATATTGGGATGGGGTGTTTTGACCATCATTGTATAGTCGGGTATTCTTTATCCCGAAAAACTAAAGAGGTCCCGTGGGAAATTATCTATCGATACTTACAATAATAACAAAAGAGTACTTTTTTCCACGTCATATTAGCTACACATACCACAAATTATAATCATAGCAGCAGAATGTCAATAGATGGCACTGCAGGGATAATAAAACGCGCTTAAGTTGTATTAAAACATTAAAATATTATTTCATACTTTTGAGTGGATTTCTTTTATGTATTTTTCAGCATAAAAAAGCGTCGGTGGCTAAACCGGTAACGACTCGGTTCTTCTAACCAGAGGTACCGGGTTCAAATCTGGACGGCCAATGTACCAATGAGTTTTAAAAAACTTACGTACATACTTACCGATGCTTTAACGGTGAAGGAAAACATCGTGAGGAAACCTGCACACGCCTGCGGAGAAACTCGCAGGTTTATTTTATTTTATTTGATGCAGAAACAAAATACAAACTGATTCACTTACATAACAAAATTCTTAGGAATAAATATATAAATTTGCATTTCGATGACGACTGCACACAACTTGTGTAAAGTCGACCAACCCGCACTGGACCCGCGTGGTCGACTAAGGACCGATCGCCCTAATTCAGGGTAGGCTCGAGCCCCTCGGTGGGGACGTATATGAGCTGATATGATGATTTTTCAGCATACGCTACTGTACACAACTCTCTGGAACTATGGCACGTAGCGATGTGTTTCATAAACGAACAAATATACCCGCTTATATTTATATGTATTTTTTTACAGATTTTAGTCGTGTAAAAAAATTAAAAACACATAAATCGAATTTAGCATCTTTTACAGGAGGCACAGATATGGGAACTCTTCTGACGGCGACTATTTGCGTGTGGCAGTTGCTCTCCGTCTGCAATATCAATATCTGTGAACCTCATCAATGTATTCTACCTGTTACAAAGGTTGTCTATTACCATTCAGCGTGGCAACGAGAAGTGCGTCATGGGCTCCTTTGGAGCTGATACGACTCTAGGATTTGACCCATATTCATATTTTTAGGAAATTTTATTACTAGATTGCTATGATTTAAATTAGTTTTTTGATTATATATGTATATGTGTTATTTAATCATATCACTTTACATACGTCCCCACCAAGGTGCTCGACCTGCCCTGAGTTAGGGCGATCAGGCCTTAGACGATCACGCAGGCCCATTGCGGGTTGATTGACTTCACACATAAGCTTCGAGTTTCTTCGCAGGCGTGTGCAGGACGATGTTTTTCTCACCGTAAGAGCGTCGGATAAACGTACATACCAGTATGAAATCGATATTCGTATAGATATTGGTAAGTGGCAGGATTCGAACCACGGCCTTCCGGACAGGAGATACTGTAACCGTTCTGCCGACAACGCTCTATATGTTATTTAAGAATTAGAAAATCCTTACTTAATATTATTAATGTGAAAATGTGTTTGTTTGTTTGTTACCTATTCACACTTTAACACCTCTACCACTCTTGATGAAATTTGGCATGCAGGTAGCCTGTATCACTGGTAATGAAAAAGTCTACTTTTTATCTGTGGAAATTATCATAGCCCGATGCAGTTCCTGAGGAAACTAAAACAATACTCTTGGTTCGTTAAGTTATTTTAAATCGTAACGAAAAAATGGGTTGGTGTGATTTTTAGCACAGAGATGAGGTGGAAAATGATATAATTTACTAATAAATATATCCTGACATAGTTCCCGAGGGATCTGGGGACAACTGTTTTCTACGCTAGCGCACGTCGGTGGTGTCGCAACGGAGCAACGGATTAAAGTGATTTTTGTATAGAATTTGTTGAGGGGGTAGGAAGTGACAAAGACCGCTAATCCGAATAGCCCGATACAGTTCCTGAGGTACCTGAAGAAAACTCATGTCCACGCTTGCAAGCTGATTGCGGCTCGCGCACTACTCACGCTCAAAAAGAGTCATAAAAGCTATGTCCACGTGGGCGAAGCCGCGGGCAAAAGCTAGTGACAAATAATACTATAAACTAATTTATACCTAACTTAAATAAAAGGTACTAATCTAACAATAAAAATATTAATAAAAATCAAAACTCCTAGTCGAACCAGCCGCAAAGGAGCCCATGACACACATCGCGTTACCGCGCTGTATGGAAATAGACAACCTTTGCAGCAGGTAGGACCCGCAGCGCATCTCCTTTATGAATCCCAATGCCTCTGAACCCCAGCAGCCCGTTGTCTTACACGCCAGCGGCACAAAGCAGTGCGAGTGAGGTGTGAGGCAGCAAAAGTGCTAACGCACGTGGCGTCCCAAAGCAAGCACTTAACTTACCTTTCTGCCATGACACACCGTGGGGCATTTTTCCATCAGAACGACTGAGTCCCGGCGGCTCCATCAAGGACGGAATATTGGCCGGTACCAGTGCCCTCCGGGTGATATAATTGAGGGCGTGGTGGCGTGGGAATCTTCCCAAACAACGACCGCAACTCAGTGCGTGATAGCCAGTCGCGTCCACCGTGGACCCGCAAATTCATTGATGAGGTTCACAGACATTGCAGCTCAGGCGGAGAGCAACTGCCATACGCAAAGAGTCGCTGTCGAGAAGAGTTCCCATATGTGGTGAAGGCAAAGCTTGCAGCCAAGCGCCGGAATCTGCCCTCGAAACCGCCTTGAGTCTGGCTAAGTTAACACCAACCGCCGCACCCAACAGTCGATCCAAAGTATCCTTGGCTCCAACTTCATCCCACACCCGCTGCTCATTAGAAACTTTGGAAACAGGCGCATTCGGGAAGAGGGCAGTCCACTCTGTTAACACCTTAGCCTCAAAAGGTAGGGCCTCGTTTCCATGGTAAGATAAAATTTCAGAGTCAAGACCAGCAACCCCTTACGTCGAGGCGAGAAAAGCTGGCGAATTCACGTTCCCCAGTCGTTGCACCCCCAGATCACCGTACCGTATGGGCAGAGACGCCTGACTCCACTGGTCTTCGCCAAGGGATATATTCATAAGCGTCTCAACTACATCTTTTAAAGTTGCATCAAAAGAGGCGACGTTATTCGGAAACAGCCAGGTCGGGGCCGTCCTTAAAATGTACATTACCCTAGGGACTGCAAAGCACATCCTCAACAACACCAAAGCAACATGAGCAGAAACACTTCTAAGGCGGTCCTGAGCAAGGAGAAGGAGACGTCTCCTAGCTTTTAATGCGTCAGGAACTAGGTGAACCTAAAAGGTTAAAAGTTCTGGGGGCAAGTTCCTGCAGCCCAGGGAAAATGGAACTAATAATGGAAAGAAAGCACGTGCTACTGGACTGCAGGAAAAAAACTCGCACTTGCAAACATTTATATCCAAACCTAGCTCGCTAAATCGGGGAAGTAACGTCAGTGAGTCTTGTTTCACTTCCTCTGGCTTTCCCCCAATGGTACCATCATCTAAGTACCATAAATTGAGAGGAGATTTCAAATTTGAAATGGCTTTATGGATAGCAAGGCTGAATACAAGTGGCCCAAGCGGGTCTCCCTGCTGCGCACCGACTTAAGAAAGGATTGAAGGCATTTTTTTGGCAAATGATGAGGGCATTTATATACTTTAAGAAGGAAAGGATATAAGGAAGGAATATTTTCTCTCACCTCGCTGAGGAGTACGTCTCCTTCCACGCTTTTAAACGCATTTTGAACATCTAATTTGACGACAATACAATCCGCGTTCCAAGGGTCTGCGGTGAAAGCGCGCGTTGCATGGATCGCCCATTTGTGTCCCAAATCCCAACTGATATGGCTGCAGATATGAAGCCAATATCACTCTGCAAATGATCAAATCTTTTTTATCTTATATTTTTGTTTTAATTGTTGGTAAAAAAATAATAATAGTATCTCACTTTCTATCTTCACTAATTTATATAATTATCCCTCTCAACTTCCGTTCGCCTGGTCCCATCATACATCCGTAACGCTCTCTTCACGAATCCATCAGCTTACATTTGGCCAAGTGCGAGTCAGAACCGCACACATAGGGTTCCGTACCATCATACTAAATTGCGCTAGTGTCTTCATGTTTTTTTAAAAAAAACGCGTTTTTTGTATGAAGACCTCCCTTATTTTTTCACTGTATCTAAGTTTTAGTATTTGTTGTTATAGCGGCAACAGGAATACATCATCTGTGAAAATTAAACCGTCTAGCTATCACGGTTCATAAAATACAGCCTGGTGACAGACGGACAGACAGACGGACGGACAGCGGAGTCTTAGTAATAGGGTCCCGTTGTTACCCTTTGGGTACGGTACCCTAAAAAACAGACATTCGAATTGAGAACCTCCTCCTTTTTGGAAGCCGATTAAAAACAAACCTGTAGTAATGAGATGTGAAGATCGACTAGACACGGCGCATCGTCGTAAGAGAAGTAAATTTCAACTGTTATCACCTGGATAATTATAACTGGTTTATTTACATAACAAAAACATTTCCTTTGTAGATAAAACCGTATAGATATATCCGTATTTCAACCGCCTCCGTGGCGTAATGGTTAGTCCATTAGCTTCACACCAGGGGGTCGCGGGTTCGATTCCCGGTGGGGTAAACCTGTAAGACTCGGTTTAGTTGGTGGTAGGGCAAACCCGACTGACTAGCTACCACCATCTTATCTAAATCTTGTCGCCAAACATCAGTGTTAACAACAATGATGTGTTCCGGCTTGAAGATAAGATAGCCAGTCTCCATTGCGTTGGGGAATCTTGGTAAGCCCGCTTTCATCTTCGGCATCATCGTCACTTACCATCAGTTGAGATGATGTCAAGGGCTTACCATAGAAAATAAATAAAATTAAAATAAGGCTGATTTAAATATCATCATCATATCAGCTCATATACGTCTTCACCGAGAGGCTTAAGCCTACCCTGAATTAGGGCGGTCGGGCCTTAGTCGACCATGCGGTCCCAGTGAGGGTTGGTCGACTTTACATACAACCTTCGATTTGCTTCGCAGGCATGTGCAGGTTCCCTCACAATGTTTTCCTTCAACGTAAGAGCGTCGGATAAACGAACATATTAAATCTAAATTCGAAAACATATTGGTACGTGGCAGGATTCGAATCACGACCTCGCGGACAGAAGGAAGCAGCCCTTGCCATTACGCCACCAACGCTCTTTTAATAAATTTAAATTTATTTGAAATATTTTTTCCAGAATGTTCAAATGCCTTCAACCACCGTGTCGATGAATTATTTTACGAAATTTTTTGCACATCGGTTATGAGTTCATAACAAGTTTAATTAATTATTTTTTAGTTTTTGTTTTTACAGACACCGGAGATACAGATATATTGCAGTGACTCGAAGAGTCGGAATATGACGACAACAACACAGGCGATGAATATCTACCTGATGATTTTATAGCCCACGAAAGTTCCAACTCATCTTCTTTGGAATCTGAATGAAAAATGCAGCTGGCAAAAACAATTTTGGGTCAAAATTTTTATGAAAATGAACCATGGCTTGAGGACGAAAAAATTAAATGAAAAACGTGTTTTGCAGTATCGCATTTTTAAAAATATTACATGTTGCAGGAGACTTCTTTTAAGTATAAGAATTCTTGTGCCACAAGGATTCGCTCTTCCATAACTAATAAACGACACAGAGATACAATAATAAAACTTAAGAGATACACTAAGAAAAATTAAAAAAAACAATACTTTACAAATACTCGTATAAGCGCTACGTATTAATAATCAAGCGCGCGTAAATATTTATGTGTGCATGTGATTGAGTGTGTGTGAATTTGGGTAGTGTGCGTGTGTGGGTGTTTGTACGAAAAGCCACAAGCCTCTCGACAATGAGGCAAACGAGCAAATGTTCCACGTCCAACAAAGATCCGTTTGTTCCACGGTCCGATGCTATTCCCCTTTTTGAAGTTCAGCCAAGCAGAGGCCGTTCACTGGTTTGCAAGAAACGGACGGCTGCTAAATGCAGTACCTGTCAACTTTACCTTTGCTTGATATCCTCCCGCAGTTGTTACAAAGAACTACATGAGCCTCAATCCTTACTATAATATTATAAATGTGAAAATGTGTTTGTTTGTTACCTTTTCACGCTTCTACACCTCAACCAATTTTGACAAAATTTGGCATGCAGGTAGCCTGTGTCACGGGGAAGGACATAGGCTACTTTTTATCCCGGGAAAATAGCATAATCCGATGCTGTTCCTAAGGGAAATAAATATATTTTTTAGGTTAATTTCTTTTACCTCGCAACGGAACAATGGATTGTTGTGATTTTTTGCACAGAGATGGTTGAGGAGGTGGGAAACGAGATAATTTACTAATCACCCTTAAAGACAGTCATAAAAACGATATCCATACGGGCGAAGCCGCAAGAAAAAGCTAGTAATTTATGTTTTGATTTATAAGTGTCTAATTATCATAAAAACATTAGATTTTCTTGTTATTTTCTTGTAAAAGTTTAACACAATTAGATAGAAAATACTGTTGATTTGATAAATATTTTTTATCATATGACTGAGATAATATGTGCCTTATAATTTGTAAGTGTTTATCTTTCAAATAATTATACTTCATTCTGATTATTTCTTCTATTATTAGTAAAATCTCAAAACTCTGATTCCAGTTATAAGAAGCAGTACATGCCCAATGTACATTTTTGAAAAAAATTTAAGCAACCCAAACTTATGTCATTAAACATTATACTCCTTACACTTCCTTTATGTATCCTAAAATATATTATTTTCCTAAGTCAGACTATATTTCAAAGTACTGAGGCAAAGCTACTCTGGGTCTGACGGCAGATTTTTAATTTGTGCATAAAATTGCACGCTGGGTCTGAGTAAATACAAACCATTTTTGAATGTGGGCCTTAGGAATAAAAAATCAAGAGGCGAAATTTGAAAATGTTACTTAAATCAATCGATCAACACTGTACTTTCTTCATTTCTTCATCCCTCGAAAGTAAAAAGCGCATATGATTAAAAAGATTTATTTAATTAAAAGTATAATATTAAAAAATTAATCAGCTTAAACCGAATTATTATAGTACACAAATATAAAAAATTAAAAATATACAGTTATAACTAACCAGGCCTAGTTTATAAATTTATACCATAGACATTAAAGACCAGCTACAAACGACTGGGAAGGCTTACTGAATCGTTGCCAAATCACAATATGTATTGTTCCATAGTGTGTTCAGCAAGTGCCGGGGGGCACAATCCTCTTTGCGGAAACCTCATAAACACGATGGCCTCGGGTACGTGTACAGTTTTATTTCTTAAAAGGAAATGTGGAGAAATCTAAGTTTGTTGCCCTTTTTGAGGTTATTCGTAAAACGTAAAAATTTTAGTTTTATATTTTATTTGTTAATAACCTTTATTATAGGGCATTTCTTACTATTATTTCATCGTATATTTCTTACCAGTATTCGCAAAGATCCCTATTTGCGATACTTATAGCTGGGAAATCGATAGTTAAGAAAAAAATACACGGGTCATAATTGTCGACACGGGTTATCGTCCGCGTTGTGTTTTGTACACATCATTGGTGCCGCACCGGGTTAATTAAATTTAATTGAATTCCACGCGAGATTTCAACTTAAATTTAAAATAGCAATCACGGGTAAGAGTTATTCCAAAATGTCTCACACGCACAAATAACGGTCAGTGTTTTTAACTTTTTTTCAATTAAGACGTTAATTTTTTTTAATATCCGTAGTTGAAAATCGCTCGGTTCGAAATAAACCTGCGTTATCGGCGGCAGATTAATGAATAATAATGTGTGCATAGGGTGTAGAGTTTTATTTAGTTTATTTACAGAGTTAACATGTTTATCCAGGACATTCTGAGACGCATACTGTGCTTTTTGGGATAAAAAATAAAAACTGCAACTTTTGATAAGTTCAACCTGTTGTTTTGTTTATTCTACAAAGAGAAACTTTACATTTTCGTTACTTTTTAACTCAAAAAAAACAGCACGCATCTCAGAGTGTCCTGGATAAACATATGAACTCTACTCCCTATGCACACATTAACCCACCCGCCGTCGATGACGCATGGTCATTAGGAACCGAGCAATTTTCAACTACGGATATTTAACAAAAAAAAAAACGTTTTTATTGATTCATACGTCTTTTTACTAGCGAATGTGGTAGTTGTTGTTAAGTTTAACTGAATAAGCTGATGAGGTTTATCAATTGTTGCCGTCGTTGTCGCCTTCGGAGGAATTGCTGCCGTCGCCTCCGTTGGTTGGTTCTGGGTAGGGTGCTGAAAAGGATAACGTACTTGATATAAATTAACTGAACTCCCCACAGAGAACACACTTTCTTCAACATCATCCAATTTGTAGTGTTGTGCAGTGTAGTGTAGTGTAGTGCGATGAAATTGTCACGACCCGAAATGGAAAATAAAGTCCATATATAACAATATTTTTTGGGTGTGCATCTAATGTGGTATGTAAAAGAGGGATGATTTTTTTTGTGTACCCGAGGGGTATCGTTTAATATCTATAATATTGTCTTATAAAATGAATTAAGTTTTCCTTGAACACTTTTTCAATGAAATTAACATTTACTATGCATTGGGCTCCAGTGGCGCTTTTCGTGTTACAGTGGGACTACCTTTCGAACTGGGACTTGGAGTTCTGAAAACACACAGACTACACTAATGAACAAACGAAATGTATTTTTGTATGAAAGTATTTTTTTTATTACCGTCACATACAATTGAAAGCAATTTTTGAATTTTTCACACACTCACACATTCGCACACACATACATACACACACGCACAAATACACACACAAACCATTTATTTGCTTAGCAATATCTATACTTACTTAATTTGTCTTTTTCTCCTGTTCTGTTTTTATATGTATTATTATTATTATACCATATTATTATACCAAGTCTTATTGGCAACAGCAAGTGTAAATACTCTTTCGAATAAAAAAAGAATTTTGAAAATCGGTCCACAATTGACGTAGAAATCGGTGAACATGCATTAAAAATAAAAATATACAGTCTCCTTTTTTTGAAGTCGGTTAATAAATAAGTTATTTTGCTTGGAAGGGCCTAGTTTCTGTAACACGGGCTCTGCCTAGACAGATACTAGGCACACCCGGATGTTCCTACACAATTTAAGAAACTCATATGATAAGACTTCTTAAAGTGAATAAACAATTTATTTATTTACTGCTTGCCTCGTCTTTATAGATATACAGTGATAAAATTTAGCGAGCTTGTACTTAAGGCAAAGTAATAAATGAAGCCATTTTTTCAAAAAAATATGGTTTCTTCTTATTTATGTAAAAGTCATATTATTTTTAGGGTTCCGTACCCAAAGGGTAAAAACGGGACCCTATTATACTAATACTTCGCTGTCCGTACGTCTGTCCGTCTGTCACCAGGCTGTATTTCATGAACCGTGGTAGCTAGATAGTTGAAATCTTTACAGATGATGTATTTCTTTTGCCGCTATAACAACAAATACTAAAAGTTAGAAAAAATTAACAACTCCATACAAAAAATGATTTTTTTTTGAAACGTAAAGAAACTAGCGCCATCTAGGATGATGGTACGGAACCCTATGTATACGGTTCTGACTCTCACTTGGCCGGTTTTTGGTAGGTATTGAAACTCTCTATGTGTCTCTTGCGTGTTTAAACTTTTTAGGGCTTACCTATTGTGGCTAAAAAACAGGTATCCTAAAACAAACAGTTTTCAAGTAATGACTCCGGAACCTAACATCATCATCATAATCTCAGCCGAAAGACGTCTACTGCTGGACAAAAGTCTACCCCAAGCATTTCCACAACGACCGGTATTGCGCTGCCCGCATCCAGCAGCTTCCCATGGCCTTCACGTGTCTGCCTCCGCTACGTCTCCCGGTGAGCGGTCGCCACTCGAGAACTTTACTGCCTCAACGGCCATCCGTTCTACGAGCTATGTGCCCTATACACTGCCAATTAAGATTAGCGATTTTGTGAGCTATGTTGGTTACGTTGGTTCTCCTATGAATCCCCTCATCTCGCTCCATCGAATTGGGTGACCTTGTGATCATACGATTCATTGATTCTTACCTTGTACTATTACATCAATGATTGTGTCTTTATGTGTGTGTGGCTTGTACTTGATGGGCTTTGGCCGCCTTCGGTGCTTGTGGGCATCATTGTGGCCACTTTTAGCGGCTGCCAGCGAGAACAGAGCGGCCACGCACGCTAGGATTATCTGCCAATATGAAAATAAAGGGTTATTAGAGTCTGCGTCTAGGTATACGATCAGCGCTCTTTAATTAGAGTCTACGCCTAGGTAGGCAGATCAGCGCTCTTTTATTGGAGTACGGATCAGCGCTCTTTTTTTTGGAGTCTGCGTCTAGGTAGACGGATCAGCGCTCTTTTATTAGAGTCTGCGTCTAGGTAGTCGGGTCAGCGCTCTTTTATTGGAGTCTGCGTCTAGGTAGACAGATCAGCGCTCTTTGATCAGAGTCTGCGTCTAGGTAGGCGGATCAGCGCTCTTTTATTGGAGTCTGGGTCAAGGTAGACGGATCAGCGCTCTTTTATATGAGTCTGCGTCTAGGTAGACGGACCAGCGCTCTTTTATTTGAGTCTGCGTCTAGGTAGACGGATCAGCGCTTTTTTATCGGAGTCTGCATCTAGTTAGACGGAGCAGCGCTCTTTTATTAGCATCTGCTTCTAGGTAGACGGATCAGCACTTTTTAATCGGAGTCTGCGTCTAGGTAGACGGATCAGCGCTCTTTTATTGGTGTCTGCGTCTAGGTAGACGGGTCAGCGCTCTTTTATTTGACTGCATGGATTGGTTGAGTTACTCGCTCGTATTTTGTGTGTGGGATTTATTATAATTTCATGTCCTATGGAGGGTTTAAATCAAACAGAACACATTTTTATTATTTTTACAAGCTTATATTATTTAGTTTCACCTGTCCCGGTGTCAGCAATGAAATCTTGCAAGTTAAATTTGACTCACATCCCAGTATCCGATTGAGCTGAAATTTTTCATGCATGTGTATATCGCGTGACATTGCAATATTAAAAGCTTGTACCAAATATTTTTGAGATTTTTCCTAAATTATTACAAGCTTTTATTTAACTTGCAATGTATGTATATATGTTAGTTAGTTTTTTAGGTAAAATCTTGCAAACGATTTTAGAGTGACTTCCAGGGCTTCAATTAAGCTAAAATTTGGTATGGAGCCGTTGTCTCGGTAAAAATCTTCAAAACTATATATCTTAAGATGAAAAATATACTTAAGATTGTCGCAGCAAGCCGTTTTATTTGATACTAGCTGTCCCGGCGAACTACGTTCCACCTTACACTACACTATACTACCCTACCCTACCCTACACTACACTATCCTACCCTACACTACACTATACTACACTAGACTACCCTACCCTACACTACACAACCCTACACTACACTAAATTACCCTACCCTTCCCTTACCTACTCTACCCTACCCTACCCCAACACTACACTACCCTACCCTACCCTACTCTACACTACCCTACCCTACTCTACACTACCCTACACTACACTACACTACACTAAACTAAACTATACTACCCTACCCTACCCTACATAAGAACCTTCTCCTGACAATAACGAACTCGATAAAAAAAAGAATTAGCGAAATCGGTCCAGCCATTCACGCGTGATGCCGTGACCAAGGGAAATAGGGATTCATTTTTATTCAGATAGATAACAAACGATGTTATCATTTGAATTTATTTTTAAATTTTCTAATTTAAACCCCAAAAGTGTCCCCGTATTTAAAATTCATTTATTTACGTTACACATCTGTCTGTCCGGGTCACCTACTTACATATGTGTACCTTTCAACTGACTCAGTCCAGTAGTTTTGGGACAAATTGGCTGTGACAGACGCACGGACAGACAGACACGCGAGTGATCCCATCATAGTTCCGTTTTTACCCCTTTTAGGCACGGAATCCTAAAAAGGTGAACATCCAAGATTTTAATAAAAGTTTTAAATTAAAAAATTCTTGTCATCTTTCAATTGTTTTTTTTTTCGTCTACGACTATGAGTGAAAGGAACGTATAAGGCTTAATTTTGAAATTTTATTTAAATAAACTGTATGGCAGCCCGCACTAAACTTTCTCGACAATTTTTGTATTATCTTTTATACAAAAATTTTAAAGTACATGCTGATGGTCGCGGGAAGCCGCTGGCTGTGGACGTATTTCGGGTAATATGATGATGATTATAATGATATTTTGTTGAACTGCATTTACAACAGCAGCAGAGCAGTGCGTTGCTCCACAACTGCTGACGCTCACGCGCGCCCATGGAAGTCCCACCTAAAGTTTTGTCAAACTTTTATGCATTATCCTAAATTCCGGTGCCCTTTTTGTTAATGTATCGAAATTAATGTAATATTGTGTAGATATACATAACTCACCAGTAGACGACGAGGAGACATGGCGAAGAGCTGCGAAGGGGAGTGTGCGCGGGCGCCGACTCTTGGAGTGTGATGAATAAATCTAAACAAACCTTCCTTTTATACAGCTACGAGCTGCTTATCTCCACTGTTGTCGCCACCTACAGCGCTGATCCAAATTATATGCTATCACAACAATGTAAAGCTCAAAATACACAATCAATGCCTATTTGTTTTTAATAGTTATTTGTCACTGGCAACATACACCTTTGTCTTTAGACACTGCGGTATATGGGAAGGATGGTAAACAGGAAAATTGTAAAAAAAACTTTAAAAATTAATTTCAAAAAGATATTATATTTCATAGGTGGTTCGCACCAAAAGTTAACATTTACAAAATTGATGTCAAAACCTTATATCTAGCTTTTAAGCTTGTAATCAATATTTTTTTTTTATTTCATTTCATCATCATCATCACATCAGCCGAAGGACGTCCACTGCTGGACATAGGCTTCCCCCAAGGATCTCCACGACGACCGGTTCAGCGCTGCCCGCAGCCAGCGGCTTCCCGCGACCTTCACCAGGTCATCGGTCCACCGAGTGGGAGGCCTGCCTACACTACGCTTTCCGGTGCGTGGTCGCTACTCGAGAACTTTACTACCCCAACGGCCATCTGTTCTACGAGCAATGTGCCACGCCCATTGCCACTTAAGTTTAGAAATTCTGAAAGCTATGTCGGTTACTTTGGTTCTCCTACGGATCTCCTCGTTTCTGATTCGATCACGCAGAGAAACTCCGAATATAGCACGCTCCATTGCCCTTTGGGTGACCAGAGGCTTTTTATGAGGCCCATAGTAAGCGACCATGTCTTAGTTCCGTATGTCACACTGGCAACACACACTGGTCGAAGATTTTGGTCTTAAGACACTACGGTATCTGGGACGTAAGGATATTGCGAAGCTTCCCGTACGCTGCTCTTAAATAAATAATAATAATTTTAATAAGCTGCTTAATAAATTATTTGATTTATTCCCACATTAAGATTGGTATGTACTAAGAGTTCATTTTCATAAACTTTAAAAATTTCGTTATTTTACTTTTGTGATTTATATTGTGTTTTTATTTTTTAAAGAATCATTTATGATGGAAATATGACTTTTTGGTGTGGAGCTCCACAGTTTGGTAACGATCAGAAAAAAACGCAGGTGAAGACACGGGGCGGAAAGCTGATTAAATCAGAGGGTGATCCTGTGAAAAAAAACTGGACAAGTGCAAGTCGGACTCGCCCACCGAGGGTTCCGTACAAATTTGTAGATATATAAATTATAACCGTGAACTACATACCTCAAAATTATTAGGTACCTACCTATACCTACATATAAAAGATTTTTTTCATTCTTCGTCATAAATAGAAAACTATACATCACAAAAATTATTAAAAATCTGTTTAAGGTGGTTGCAGAGGCGTCATTTTCATACAAAACGTTTGACCAATACACTCATCGAGTGTTAGAGTATTAGGTTATCAAACAATGTCAAAAAAATGTTTAAAAAAACTTGTTTTCGCGAATGAAATCAGATTTGTGATAAATCGAACAATTGAAAAGTTATTAAGGTTTTAAATCTTGTTCAAAAGTGTCGATTTTACGTATGTGTGCGTTACATTTACACAACATAGACACTTATGCGTACCGTAAAGCTATGTATGAACAGTGCGTTCTGAAACTCTACTTGTGTTATAGGAATCTAAATATAAAATGTTTTTTCAGAGTGAATACAAATCAATTTATTTTTTATTAATAACACCCATAATTAATAGTGTAAAAAACTAATACAAAGATTTAGTTTTTCAAAGATGTTCATATATTTTTGTTAAAAAAATTAAAACAACACACTTTTTGAACGCACTTATCCCCGTAACACTCTGTGGCTGAATATGAATGAATCAGTGTTGCTATATATACGGATTTATCTGCACTCGTATGGATTTTTGAGGTCCAATGCGGATAATTCCTGATTATGGATTTACGCGACACAAATATCATATTCCTACATCCAAAGGTATTGTTTACAGGTTGAATTTATGAATATTCCTTTCGTTTTCCTTAAAATTTGTCTTGTACTCATGTAACTGAAAAACTTTCCCCAAGGAACCGGCTGCTGTGTCATATACAAATTTAGCTTTGTTGGACTTCTCAAACTTTGTATGGAGAGTTCAAACATTTAGATAAGATAACAAAAAAATATATATTACACTTTAGACTTCTGTACATATTTTTACGAGAAAGTTTATGTGACTTGTGGCGTATCCTTTTTGTCATACGGTATAGGGTATTTGACAGTATTTAAAATAAATTAAAAAATACTATTCACTAAATAGCATTTCTCCTACAAAAGCATACAAAACATTCATTTAACATTTTATTCTAAATTCAATTTTATATTTATCAAAATCACTAAATCAGTTCGTCAAAAACAATGACGTCACAACTTTGTAACACGAACAATTTCAGAACAAAATTTCGTTTTTGAGCGTTGAT
Source organism: Coleophora flavipennella (assembly GCA_947284805.1). Classification (NCBI taxonomy): domain Eukaryota; kingdom Metazoa; phylum Arthropoda; class Insecta; order Lepidoptera; family Coleophoridae; genus Coleophora; species Coleophora flavipennella. The sequence continues at coordinate 8,128,604 of OX369253.1, forward strand.
AAAAAGTAACTCAAATGACTAGCAGTCAAATACCGGATTGTATTAACAATTTTAACTGACAATTATTTACTGTTGCACGAATTTTGTCAAGATTTTGGACTGAAGATAGATTTCTTGATTCCTCCACATGGCAACACTGTTTTTTTGCTCTGCAGTTAGTTTGTGAATTTGGTAAACAAATGGCTTTTGTAACAAAATGAATTAACGCTTTTACAATAAATACGTATACTCAGGACGCAAAGTAAACCCAAAACGATCGCGAGCCGGTTTGTTACGGTATCATGCACTAGAATAGAAATGGCTTCGTAAGTACCTATAATACAGGCAATCCTCTTCCGTGTTTGTGAACATTACTTACATACACTGTAGGTGTGTCGCTATCAACCGTTCAGAGTGCTCCAGCGATTTGAAGAGACTGGATTCAATATGCACAGACCAGGAACAGGCCGAACAAGGTGCACGATAGCGCGGGACGATCGATATATGGTGTCAACAATATTGAGAAATCGATTTCAAACGGCTGTTGAAGTCAAAAATCACCTTCTACGTGCTGAAGAGAGCAATCCGGGCACGTGTACAGTGAGGCCGCGTCTTGCTGAAGCGAACATGAAGCCATTTAGACCCACCAATGGTCCAAAACTCGGAAGGCAGCATCGAAATTCAAGGCTGAGTTATGCTAGAGAACACATGAATTGGACTTTCAATGACTGGTCAACAGTTATGTTTTCGGACGAGTCGAGATTCATGCTATACAAGCACGATGGGAGACGAACTTTAACTGCAGAGAGATACGTGAATGAAACCTTAAATGAGTATGTTGGCCCACTTTTAGTAAACATGCGCAAGAATGCCATCCTTATGCAATATAATGCTCATCCCCACACAGTCTATATCACATGCATGCAGTGGCCAGCACGCAGCCCAAACTTGAACTTCATCGAGCATGCTCGGATGAAGCAGTGATAGAGGAATGGGAGAATAATCCTCAGCATCAACTCAGAAATCGAAAGTGGAAAGCATGCTAAACCGTGTAACAGCTGTTTTAATAGATCTCAGTGGTAATACAAAATACAAAAATGTGTGAAAATTGCAATTTCGAAATCTAGTGAAAAATTTACATTTTTTCTTAACTTACTTTTATTCAAAATAAACTTTATAAACTTTTATGACTTATTTTTATTATTATACTAGCTATCCCGGCGAACTTCGTTCCACCTTACACTACACTACACTATCCTACCCTTCCCTATACTACCCTAACTAAACTACACCTACACTACACTACACTACCCTACCCTAAAACCAGTTATTTTTGACTGATATTTTTTTTATTGATGAATATCATATTTTAATACTTATTATCCTATTCCAGACAAAGATAAATGCAAAAACACAAAAATCATAAAAATTGGCCCAGCTGTTCTTGAGTTATAATGGTGTAACTAACACAACTTTCTTTTATATATATAGATGCACTATAAAATTGTCTATAATACAGTCTTTATTTCATAAAGCTTGTTACAATATTTTGGAAGTTATTGAGGTTTTTGTTACAGACCCATTTCCTTTGCTGTCGAGTGTATTTACACAATAATTAGTAAATTGTATATCGTAATGTGCTATTTTTAGGCCGAACACAGGCAACAACAGCAATCACTAAAATATACAAGCTGTTCATAAGTAAGTAAATCATAGATATTCCATTTGATAAGTTTAAAAAAAAGGAAGAAATGGAACCCTTAAAGGATCACTTTGTTGTCTGTCCGTATGTCTGTCAAGACCCTATATTTCGGAAACGCATGGAGGTATCGAGTTGAAATTACTACCGTATAGTCCGGTCTACAGTCCCTTGAAGCTGTGAAAAAATCAAACTTCTAGGTTAACGTAAAAAAAGATACGGCCGTTTATGCTGCAAAAAACGTATATTTCGACACTCTCAAGGGAATCAAAATTCATAGGGTATTTTCCGTTGACCTAGAACTATGAAATTTGGCATGTAATACCGTCTTGTACTACAAGTAAAGGGATAAATCTGAAAACTTTACATTTGTAAAAATATAATCTTTATATTAAGTATGTAATCAATTATGCAAGGAACGGCGGTCCAAATTTTGAATTGAGTTAAGCGTGTCATATGAGGTAATGGTAATGGTAATGGTAAGGACGGGCTGGTTTCCGCAACCAGGCGCCCGAGCGCCCATTTTGCGTGGTTAGCTGGCATCACTGCCAGCTCAGCTCCTCCAGGAAGTCCAGTAGCCCCCGCAGGTTGCCAACGACTTCCGGGAGTGAGGGATATGAGGTATCCTATGAAAGGGCTTCATTGTCAGAAGCTTAAACAGACTTTTAATTATTTTTTTGATGTATAGTTTTCGATTTATGACGAAGAATGTAAAAAAAAACTTTCCCCTTTTTTATATGTGTAGGTAGGTACCTAATAATTTTGACGTATGTAGTACCTAACAGTCTGCACTGTTATGATTTATAATATGGATCTACAATTTTGTACGGAACCCTCGGTGGGCGAGTCTGACTCGCACTTGTCCAGTTTTTTGTAATGACAAAACTTATCGAGAGCCATTTTTGAGAAACCTATGTTTTACCCTTTTCTCATGGCAGGTCGTTAGAGTTTTACCAGATAAAGTACCACTTGTAGCATATTATAGATATTAAATTTGAAAAACATCTTGAAGAATTTTTTGGGGATCAAACAAAGATTTGTTACCATAGATGAGTTATGCACTAACAACATTTGAAAATCGAACCCCTTTACACACAGTATTAAAGGTAGTTCACTTCCATTGCACCAAATGCTACTAAGAATGCTTTTTTGCTTCACTTTTTGTATGCATGTAACCTATCTATATCTCTGGGATTAAATGATTAAAATTGAAAAAAACATGATATTGAATATGATTATTTTATTTTATGTATGTCCCTTGTGCCAACTTTTAACCGCCTCCGTGGTGTGATGGTTAGTCCATTTGCTTCACACCATGAGGTCGTGGGTTCGAATCCCGGTGGGGTCAACTTGTAAGACTCCGTTTGGTTGGTGGTAGGGCATTTTCTAAGCCCGCCTGGCTAGCTACCACCATCTTATCTAAGTCTTGCCGCCAAACATCAGTGTTAACAATGTTGATGTGTTCCGGCTTGAGGATAAGATAGCCAGTTCTCCATTGCATTGGGGAATCTTGGTAAGCTTGCTTCCATCTTCGGCATCAGCGTCACTTATCATCAGGTGAGATGATGCCAAGGGCTTACCAATGGTGAATTAAAAAATAATAATAAGGCTTCAGCAGCGCCCATGAAAATGGTTATTATGTGTAAAGGTGGTGATCATCATCATATCAGCCAAAAGACGTCCACTGGTGGATAAAGACCTCTCACATCCAGCGATATTTTCTATATATTTTTGCTGATCAACTGTAATTACATTCCTTTCTCGATCTACATTGATATTCATTTCTAGATATCATCTCACAGGACCTAGGTTTTCATATCTTAAACCACGATCTGCTATATTAAATGATTAAAACAAAAGTTTATTTTGGCTGGAAGTACTTATATTTTTACAATGAGAAACAAATCAATCACAACAATGAAGTCTGTGTCACACCATAGAAGAGACAGAACATAAAGACTTAATGGAAGATATGCAAACTTCACATCTAACTACCAGAGAGAAGGTGTTCTCATAATCTATTACAGGTTGCTGCGTGAAACCTTTTGTCACTAGTCTCCCATGATAACGCACTTTGTTGTTCACATCAAACTGTTTATTTAGCACCCACTTGCACTTATCAACTATTGTTGCACCACCTGACATATCAATAAGCTCCCGAGCATTGTTTTCCCTGAACGACTGCTATGGCTCAGCAGCTGGATATGTACACACGGAGAAACCATATCTATTGAGGTAGGTAGTTTCCTCTCTCTGTTTTCGTTCTCTATAGCACATGGAGTAGACATGGGCTTTCTTTCAATTCCCCCACTGAATCTGTCCTCCTGGCTGTCTTCAGGTGACATTTCTTCTCCATGAAACCAGATAACACTATTCTTCAGTTTCCTCATTTCCATTTTGTCTTCCATTACAATCACGTCTCTGCTAATTATCTGCATTTTTACAAGGATTCTACACTGTATCCAAAAAGATAATCGTAAAAACGATTTGACGAAAATCCGATGTGCTCTCAGTTTTGCTTTTTTGTCCCAAGAATAAAATGTAATTTTGTTTATGTAGGTATTTATTTCGTAGTGATTTCTATTCTCTTTGTATACCGCTATTGTAAACTGACAGATATTACGCGACTTTTTATTGAATGAATTGCACCCACACACTTACAATTCGTGCCTGCAGTGTGCGTGACTGCTATCAGCTGCTAATTGTGGGATAACACGGGAGAATAAAACAATAAATGAAGTTAAACACTTACTATATCATCGAAACATCAATAAAAGGGCTCGCGAATAAACAAGTTTTGCCTCAAACTTATCTAATTTACGAAATATTTGTCAAAAACAACAATATTTGCTCGCCAGCGCCATCTAGGTTGCGATGTCTATTTTTGTTTCCTCTGCAACCGCCTTAAGTGTGTGCCAATGAAGCCCTTTCATACGATACCCCACATGACACGGTTAACTCAATTCAATATTAAGACCGACGTTACTTGTACAATTAGTTACGCAATTTAAATGAATACTATATCTTTTATGACTCCATTTCAAATGTATAGTTTTTGTTTTCCGGTGTGCGGTCGCCACTCGAGAACTTTACTACCCCAACGGCCATCTGTTCTACGAGCAATGTGCCACGCCCATTGCCACTTAAGTTTAGAAATTCTGAAAGCTATGTCGGTTACTTTGGTTCTCCTACGGATCTCCTCGTTTCTGATTCGATCACGCAGAGAAACTCCGAGAATAGCACGCCCTTTGGGTGACCTTGACCTTCTTATGACCACGCCATGACTTCTTTTTTTTTTTTTTTGCGGCATAAATGGCCGTATCTTTTTTTTACGTTAACTTGAAAGTTTAGTTTTTTCACAGCTTTAAAGGACTGTAGACCGGAGTATACGATTTTAATTTCAACTTGATACCTCCACTCGTTCCCAAGAAATTGGGTCTTGACAGACAGACGGACGGACAGTTAACTGATCCTAGAAGGGTTACTTTTTTTTCTTTTGAGGCATGGAACCCTTAAAACAGGGTCGGGCCGCTAGTTAAAAATGTAACATGAAATAAATTCTCATTTTTTCGGTTGACTGACCCAGTGTTTAGCAAGTAACTATTTATTAATCTGTGGTTCAGCTGCTAACTGCTAGGTAAAGCGTCGTGGGTTCGATCCCCATGCGGGCAAACATTTGCGTGACGATTAGGTTTTCTCTGTGATTTGTCGTTATTATCTTTATCTAGCTTTTATGTGCTTTTTTATTTGTTTTTTTCCATACAGTTTTTTTTTTATTATCTGCGACTCACCCTTGAGAGAAGAAAAAAAAACTTAGTGTATCAATATAATGAAATTGTGTCATTTCTAAGCGGTCATCATAGAACGGATCCACTATAGTAATAATAATATGTTAGTTATAAGTGTATTAAGACAAACTAAAATTAAACTAGGTGATATGGCCGTAAACTAGGATCATCATATCAGCTCATATACGTCCCCACCGAGGGGCTCGAGCCTAGAATTAGGACGATCGGGCCTTAGTCGCCACGCGGGCCTAGTGCGGTTGGTCGACTTCACACACAACCTTCGATTTTTTTCGCAGGCGTGTGCAGGGTTCCTCACGATGTTTTCCTTCACCGTATAATATGAAATCTAAATTCGAAATCATATTGGTACGTGACAGGATTTGAACTACGACCTTCTGGACAGGAGGCGGCGGCCCTAGCCGTTACGCCACCGATGCTCCTAGACGACCGACGAAACTAGGATATCCAGTATGTAATATTAGAAGCAGAGACTCATACTAGCTTAGGCACAAGGCAGCATTAGGTAAAAACATACCTTATAATTCGGGCTCTGGTCATTAGGTACGTACGTATGTTGTTTACCAAATAGTTTGAAAAGTGGGACTTTACACGTCAAAGGTTAGCATGCGATAATGTACGTAAATTCCCAGTTGAATGTGTCTTACAAAAACATTCACATTACTTATATACCTATCTTTTCTTTTAATCTGAAGAGAAGAGCTTCTGTCGTTTCATAAGCCACCATTTTCGTCTATACTGCGCTTTTTTTTTCAACATCTGGTACGACTGATATTCAGACCATGTTTCAAGTCGTTGAATTTAATTGTTTATTGGTCTCCCTCTCTCTGTTTTGCAGTCCAATTCTCCTTCTATTAATTGTACAATCAGATTGTGATGGCTTAGAATGTGTCCAAAACAGTTTGCTCTCCTTTTCAATAGGTAATTTAGTAGGCTTGTGATAGGCAAACGTTAGAAATTTTCACAAAATGTTTATTTCTGTTGCTGCTTTAAGGACAAATAACATAAATTTTAAAAGTGAAATGTTAAGCGTGGTCCTCGTACAAAAAACGTGTTTTTATAGGTATTTTGTAGGTATTATTTATTTAGCTCCATCGTAAAAACGGTAATACATGTAAGTGTGAAACTTGGTGTGATTGTAGTACTAATTCTGAACTAAAACAACAAATAATTAAAACCGGCTAAGTGTGAGACGTGCTTGCAATTCGTAGTCCGAACTAAACAAAAAAAATATCGCTCGCGTTGTTCTATTTTGTTTGTAATGTGAATAGGTATAATTTTCATAGTCGTGTGGAGAGATACAGTAGTACAGAACCCTCTGAGCACGAGTCCGACTCGCACTTGATCGGTTTTACAATCGTGCTCTCGACCCTTTTCTCTTTTGCCAGTTACAAAACTCCTTGGTTCGTTTTCATGTCTATTCAGCTAACTTTAGCATTCTACGCCACCTCACGCAAGCTTTTAAATGTTCTTTTTTGGTGGTATTCCAGTTCTCACATCCGTACAGCGTTCGGGAAGCTTCACAATATCTTCACGTCCCATATACCGCAGTGTCTTAATACAAAGGTCTTTGACCAGAGTGTGTTGCTAGTGATGGCATACGGGACTGAAGCAGGTAAGGCTCAAGGTCACCCAAAAGGTATGGCCCCTGCGTGATCAATCAGGAACGAGGAGACCCGCAAAATAACCAAATTAACCGACATAGCCTTTAGAATCGTTTAAACTTAAGTGACAGTGGGCGGGCACATAGGTTGTAGAACAGTTGCGGCAGTAAGTTCTCGAGTGGCAACCGAGCTCTGGGAAACGTAGCCTAGGATTAATAAGGGCTAACTTTACTAGTTACTTGTGCTTGTAATTGGACTTGGGCGGACTGACGGACGGACGGGCGAACCGTCAAACAAGTGTGTCAATGGATTAAAAGTACTAGGCTTCCAGGAGCTTACCAATTTCCAATACGGTCAATTCTCTGTGAGGAAACACAAAAGTTCATTTTGATTCCTTGTATTTTTGACGTGAGACTTGGACTTGGACAGGTACTTGTTATCATGTACAATTATCGTCTATAAACCGAATTTACAGACAACCGTTTTTTTTGTCGCAATTCATTGGCATTTTTAACTTTTTTACTTTGTTTCAATGCTGATAAAATGAAAAATTTTGTACCGTATATTGCCTTTCTAATATAAAATTTGACTGAAGTAAAACGTGACCCTTTGTTGCACTCCAGTTTACCCCTTTATATATTTTTCGTACCGTGTGTTATATCAAGCGTCGGTGGCTCAACCGGTAACGACTCGGTCCATCTAACCAGAGGTACCGGGTTCAAATCTGGACGGCCAATGTACCAATGAGTTTTCAAAAACTTACGTACATACTTACCAATTGCTTTAACGGTGAAGGAAAACATCGTGAGGAAACCTGCACACGCCTGCGAAGAAACTCGAAGGTTGTGTGTGAAGTCGACCAACCCGCACTAGGCCCGCGTGGTCGACTAAGGCCTAATCGCCCTGATTCAGGGTAGGCTCGAGCCCCTCGGTGGGGACGTATATGAGCTGTAATGATGATGATGTGTTATATCAACTCCAATAACCGATTAATTTCGTTCAAGTTAAATATCAATTTCGCCTATGAGTCTAAGCTTGACCTAGAAACTACGTAAGACGGAATCAGTCAATCAATCCGTTCGCCGACAAAACTGGTGCTAAATGGCTCTTTTTTTTTCAAAGCTGACCACAGACACTACGAAGTAAATTTCTAATTATTTTACATTTTACAGTAATTTACATTGTTCGTTAACTATAGGTTGCGAATAATAGCAAGTTCGAAAAACTACTAAAATCATAAAATAGATATAACTAGCTGTCCCGGCGAACTACGTACCGCCTTACATTACATTACACTGCCCTACCCTACCCTACCCTACCCTACACTACACTACACTACCCTACCCTACACTACACTACCCTACCCTACCCTACACTACACTACCCTACCCTACCCTACACTACCCTACCCTTCCCTACACTACCCTACCCTACACTACCCTACCCTACATACACTACACTACACTACCCTACCCTACACTACACTACCCTACCCTACCCTACACTACCCTACCCTTCCCTACACTACCCTACCCTACACTACCCTACCCTACATACACTACACTACACTACCCTACACTACACTACACTACCCTACCCTACCCTACACTACCCTACCCTACCCTACACTACCCTACCCTAAAATAAAATAGATGTTGGCCTATTCTCAGACCTACTCAATATGCTCACAAAATTTTGCATCTGTAAGCATTGAGGTCACTAATCTTCATGATTTTAGATATTTTACTAGATATATAGAGTAAGTAGAGTTCAGCGGGTTCTCAAACCGTATCAAAAATCCAAATGAAAGACGTTCCACATCAAAGGAAAAAAAATTTGAAACAAACCTTTTAAATACGGCGTAGCGTGTACAGCTAGGTCTTACTACGGCGTAGCGTGTAGAGCTACGTCTTACTACGCATCGTAACATCGTAGTTAATCATCATCGTGTCAGGGGATGTGTTAAAGAGGATCAGAGAAAAGTTATTGAGCTTTTATAACATTAATTCTACATTGACTGTGGCAGGGTGTTACAAAAGTGTAGGCAATACTTCAAGGTAGTCTTTTGTTTGTTAAACTGAAAACTTTTGTTTTAATCTTCGATGTAGTGGTGCTCTGAGACCAAGTTTTTTTTACAAGATTTAGAGCGTCATATGAGGGAAAAGGCCTGGAATCAAGGTCGGGCTCCTTTTTGGCCTAACGCATGGAGCTGTACGTCCTACTAACACCCAAAGTTCGCTACTGCGTTGCGTCTTGGGATTAACTTCAGAGCCGTTTGGCGCGAGCTGTATCTACAATGAATATCAAATGATTAGGTCTACGGTCCTTTGGACTTGTAAAAAATAAATCTTCTAAGTCAATGAAATCAAGAAATTCAGCTATTTATGCCGCATATTTTGATACTCATATAACCTAAAATCTTGCAATTTAGCAAATAAAGGAAAATTGTACAGCCATGCTGTGCATAATTTCCCGCCAAGCTATCACCATCTGTCGTAGTCGGGCATACACAAATCAACAATAAACATTACACTTACTTATTAGCACAGCATTAAGCTAGGTATTTTAGACTTGGTGAAAATTCACGAATAATTTGTGTTTGTATGGGAGGTACCTTACTCAGATTTTTCCTGGAATGACCCAGTGCAGTAGGTCTTATTAAATCCTAAATTCTTTTTTTTTAATCGTTAGAGCCAGTTTTGAGAAAAAGTAACAAACAATCTGGATTTGTATAGGAGGTACCTTATTCTGGTTTTTTTTTGGACAAAAGACTACCGCGTACCAAAGGACTTATAGGTTATAGTAACGTACCGAGTTTCATAAAAATCGTTAGTCATAATTTTTGAGTTTAAAAATAATAAGTGATTTTTTAATATGGTGGCGATCCTAAATAAATTGTACGGCAGCCCGCACTAAACTTCCTCGACAATTTTTTTCATTACTTTTTTTCACACAAAAGTTAAATTAAAAAAAGGGGAAATAGTTTTGATCAATTCAAATTGAATGACTAAATACTTATTATCCGTTATAAATAACAATTCAATAGCTACAACCATTTGTGAGAAAATTGAAAGTTTGAATTTCATTTGTAGGAGAACCATATAAACAACATTTTTCTCGGAACAATTAATATTACCGTGTAATAGACAAACATAAGCAAATCCAACTTACAAAGTTTCATCAAAATATTTAGAGCCAATTTTGAGAAAAAAAACCACTTTTTGTAGTATGATAGCTCTCTCTATTCGGTTTGATGGTACGTAGAAACTTAAGATAATCCCTCAAGGAAATAACTCAAAACTTTTAAGTACCAAATTTGGTCTCAATCGGACTAAAATAGCCTCCAGAGCCGAGCGTGACGGACGGATGCACGGACGCATGGACGGAATTGAGATATTCCGCTTTAAGGTATGTGTTAATGATATAGAACACATTTTCACGAAAATTGGAAAACCTTCTTTTTTCGCGATGACATACTTCCTCTACCCTACGTACGCTACGTACGTACGTACCGTCCTGTCTGTACTACGGGTTCGAGAAGGTAAAAATTAATATAGAGGAAGTTTGACCCAAATTTGACCCAAATCCGTCCAGTTATTTGGGAACTAGAGAACCGGATGAACGTACAGACACACACATACGTTCTTTTAGACTGTTAGTGTAAGACAATCGATCCCCATCAAAATCTCAACTTCGATTTTTTTGCCATCACAATACCTTCTTCACTCCTTTGTCGCTCGATAGTAAAAAGAAAAAAGTCCTAAATTAATGATTTATAGTTTTATAACATAAAAAAGCTTTTTTTGCGATTACAAACTTAGCAGTTGAAAAATTGTCTGTGACGTAAATCGATGTGTGGTAGGACATTTTTTGAACTACGAGGTTAAGTTTGTCTCTTAATCCGACTTATTTTTTCTAAAGACACAAAACAAATAATATATTGTGTGGTGCTATGGAACCCTCGGTGCGCGGACCAAGGCAAGACTCACAATTGGTCGGTTTTTAAAAATAATAATTTTTTTATAGGTGAAATAACACTTGAAAATCCTTGGGGTAGGCCTTTTTTTTCAAATTCAAATTCAAATTATTTTTTTTTGTGATCATAAGTAAATGTAACAAAATTAATGTGCTTTATGACCTGTCCTTTAGGACGTACAAAATTAGAATAAAAAAAACCTGTTATATCAGGAAAAGGCATACAATAAATTTCAGAAAATAATATAAAGTAATGTCAAAATAAATTCTTATGACATAGTAAACATAACCTAAAATTCAAAATACTATTTCAATGGGTTTATCAAAGTTATATAGTATAACAGTATGTCAATGAATGGAACAAATATGTCAAATGGATTTATCGTTTACAAATTCATTAATTGTATAGTACGCTTTTTCTGTCAAAAAAGTCCATAATTGTCGTTTTAAACTATTTATGTTATTTGAGTCACGTATTACTTTAGGTATTTTATTATATATTGGAGCCATTGCAAATATACTACTGTGAAAGAGCGTAGTTTTACATGTTACGTGGCACAGACGATCGAAGCGTTGCGCTCGTGTGCTACACTGAAAATATTGTGGGTGTAATCTAACAAAAACTGCGGTTTTATACATATACAGAGCTGGTACTGTAAGTAGCTTAAGTAGCCTAAATTGTGGCACACACGTGTCCGTTTTATGTAAACAGATGGCCCTTATGCATCTTTTTTGGGATCTCAGCACCGCCTCCTTGCCAGTAGCATTTCCCCAGAAAATTATTCCATTTTTCAAAGTTGGTAACACATAGCCATGATAAGCTGCAAGCATTGCTTTGCGATCTACCGTTTTATCCAACATATAAAGAGCATAGGAAAACTGAGTTACTTTTTTTCATACTTGATCAATATGTGTACCCCACTTCAAATTACTATCAATTTGCAAGCCTAAAAATTTAGTCACCATAAGTTCCTTAACTGCTTTACCTGCAAACTGAACATTAGTCGTAACATTTGTAAAATTTCTATGTTTGAAAGACATAATATTAGTTTTTTCAATATTAATTTTATGGTTGTTTTGTTTTAGCCAACTGACTATTGAGTTGAGGTAATTGTGCATATCACTTTCATTTTTGCAAATCACAGTACTATCGTCAGCATATAAAACCATTGGATTTTTGATACTGTTAGGTAAATCATTTATGTACTCGTATATAAGGAACAATAACGGTCCCAGAACACTTCCTTGAGGCACACCGTATTGCAAACTTCGTGGGTCAGAAATGTAAGATTTTTCAGTTTTGGACGTAGCACATATGCGTTCAATTTTAGTAACCTGATTTCTGTTACATATGTAAGATTTTATTAAATCGTTTATGTTTCCTCTTACACCATAAGATTCAGGTTTCTTAAGTAAAATTTTGTGGTCTACGTAATCAAATGCCCTCATCATATGTAGATAAAGTGCGAACACTGGTAATCGATTATCGACCCTTTTATATATTGTTAGTAAAAATCATAGACAGCTACATATTTTTTTTTATTTTTTCTGAATCCGTTCTGTTCTTTTATTTCCTCCTTTTATTATTAGTTTCCAAGTATTTATACAGTCTTTTGTGTATAATTTTCTCTATAATCTTCGCCATAATGGGAATCAATGCAACCGGTCTATAAAACTTCATGTTGTCTTTGTCGCCTTTTTTAAATATAGGTTTTATAACAGACAGTTTAAGCTTCTGTGGAAATACACCATGTTCGATGCAGAGGTTAGTGACATTACTTAATATTGGCGCAATTATTAGTGGATACGTACTTTACAATTCGTGTACTTACATTATCATACCCTGTACTATATGTATTTTTTAAATTTCTAATATTTTGATGGATTTCTTCAGGGCAGGTTGTTTCCACGAATAGCGAGTTAGGTTTGCTAAATAATTCAGTTAAATTAATGGCTTCTAGGTTAGCCTGAGTTAATGGTAGTACTTCATAAATAAAGTAATTATTAAAATCTAGTGCTATTTCGCGTGGATTTTCAATGAGTCTATCATTCACTCTTATTTGTGATATATATTCTTTAGGCAGATTGTCTTTTGCTTGATTGGTTACTTGCCATGTAGCTTTAGATTTGTTTCTTGCATTTAAAATGTGATAATTATTTTGTGCTTTCTTCGTTAGTTTTATTATATGGTTTAATCGCTTGGAGTACGTTTTGAATTTATTTTTACTTTGAGACGTTTATTTGACCTGTACAGAGTAGATCCCTACAGCGCCTACTGCAATTCTTAATGCCTTTTGATAGCCATTTAGGAGACTTTCTTGTTGTATTTTTCAATATTAAGATGGGAAAGCGTAGGTCATAAAACTTTATAAATATGTCATAGAAGTTGTAAAAAGCATCGTTAGGATCCACTGAGGTGTATGTGTCTGTGAAGTATTTTTTTTCCAAACATTGTCCAAACTTCAGCATATTCTCTTTTGAAAAATCCCGATTTGACGAGTACCAGTACTTAAGCTTGCAAGTCCTCTTAACAGGACACTTCAATATTTGTGCTGTATGATCAGATACAGCGAACTCAAATATTTCGCCCTTGCTACCGTGTATGTTATGAATTATGTTATCCAAACATGTCTTGATACAAGGACGTGTTGGCTGCCTTATCGAAAATTTCAAGTTATTACTTAATACCAATCCTCAAATTCCTGTGAAAATTTTGTCTGTACTAAGAGATCGGTATTAAAATCACCGCAGATTACTATTTTCTTTTTATTATTGCAAATAAATAAATTTAATATGTCACATAATTTACTAAAATTAAAATTTATGCCTTTGTCCAGCAGTGGACATCCTTGGCTCAACATGATGAGGCCAATCACTTTATCAATTTAGTTTGTCATTATAATGCAACACCATACCTATAGAAGCCATGCCAAGTGGGACTCCGAAAAAAACCTAACAACCCGGGAGAGCCGACAGAAGTAAAAACTTTTTACACTTTTATAAATTTCGACCCTCCGAGTGTACCTGTCGGTGTCGGAAACGGTCGCGAGTTTATAAGTGTTGCTGTAGGTGTCGGTAGTGGTCTCGAGTTTATAAGTGTTGACCCTCCGATTGTTCTTGTAGATGTCGGTAACGGACGCGAATTTATATATGTTGACCCTCCAAGTGTTCCTGTCGGTATTTGTAACGGTCGTGAGTTAATAAGTGTTGACCCTCCAAGTGTTCCTGTAGGTGTCGGTAGTGGTCGCGAGTCTATAAGTGTTGACCCTCCGAGTGTTCCTGTAGGTGTCGGTAACCGTCGTGAGTTTATAAGTGTTGACCCTCCGAGTGTTCCTGTAGGTGTCGGTAACGGTCGCAAGTTTATTAGTGTTGATACTTCAAGTGTTCCTGTAGGTGTCAGTAGCGGTCAAAAGTTTATAAGTGTTGACCTTCCGAGTGTTTTTGTAGGTGTCGGTAACAGTCGCGAGTTTATAAGTGTTGAGCCTCCAAGTGTTCCTGTATGTGTAGGTAGCGGTCGCGAGTTTATAAGTGTTGAGCCTCCAAGTGTTCCTGTAGGTATCGGTAGCGGTCGCGAGTTTATAAGTGTTGACCCTCTAAGTGTTCCTGTAGGTGTCGGTAACGGTCGCGTGTTTATAAGTGTTGACCCTCCAAGTGTTCCTGTCAGTGGCGGTAGCGGCTGCGAGTTCAATGGTTTTTTTCCCATCTCAAAAAATGCCCACCGCGCCTAAAGAAGTTTTCACTTCAAAAACTTCGGAAATTCAGGTTATTCATTTCGCTTAATGAGCGAATTCGGTGTTTAAGCTGACAGATAAACTATTCTAATTTAAGCGATAGGTAGGTACTTGTTATTGTTTACCGTCATTACTATGAATGAGTAACGTGTTTGTGTTTTTGTGTCACTCGGGATTTTACATATTAATCTACTAGCCGATGATAAGACGCGCCTGCAATTCGAGTACAGTGGAAAAAGTAAGTTAAAAGTACTTAGGTACTTGCTAACTTATCCAGCCAAGTGTGAGTCGACCTTGCGCTAAGAGGGAAGGTAACCATGAATCAAAGAAAAACATTTTTCATTCTGGGTCTCGTTGATGTCTGTTTTCGTCAACATATTGGCTCATATACGTCCTCACCTAGGTGCTCGATCCTACCCTGAATTAGGGCTATCGAGCCTTAGTCGACCACGCGGGCCGAGGCGGGTTCGTCGACTTCACACACAACCTTCGAGTTTCTTCGCAGGCGTGTGCAGGTTTCCTCACTATGTTTGCCTTCACCGTAAGAGCGTCGTCAGATAAACGTACAACAAAATCGAAGTAAAAAATACATTGGTGCGTGGCAGGATTCGAACCACAACCTCCCGGAAAGGAGGTAGCGGCCACAAATCAAATAAGTTGGAAAAGTCGCACGTGAGTGTCTACGCACTAGATAGGTAATTCCGAGTTTTCTAAATAGAAATTAAAATAATTTTAGAAAATGCAAGACTTGCCTACAAATATCAGTTTAAGCATCCAACTCGGTCGCGTTTGTACCTACACGTGTACATGCTACTATATTAAAAAAGTGACATCCAGGTTAACATAATTTATCTACAGAAATACACACTTCCCGAAAATGTTTCCCTATCTCTTCCTCCCACCTATCGCTCTATCATCCTTTTTTTGTGCTCAAAAAGTACTCAGTACCTACGCGAGTAGGATGCTTAATCAAGGACGAGAGAACACATAAACATCCCCACTGCTGGGACATGGATCTCTTCCAAAACTCTAGAAAGGTTAGGTCATACTACTCATTCTCCACATCCACACACGGAGGGCCAAGTCCGGGTTGGGAGAGGTTTTAGTTCTAGTGGCAAACCCCACAGTCAAAAGATGTTTGCCACCTAAAAGGCATCTAACAAGGCTTAACGACTGCCATCTTGATATAGCAACCGGCACCATCGGAGTAACGTGCCTTGCGAAGCAGGGAAACGGTAGAGAAAAAATCCACTAACAAACAATGCGCGAATCGGACCGGTTTTTTTTTAATGTGACACCGAAAGAAAAACGAAAAAAAAAATGTTTCGTTAGATCAATGGTTTAGTATTTACTATTTGATAACGGTCTTACAAAAATTAACGCTACATCTAAGGATGTTGTCTAAAGAATGCGTTTACTTGTTACAAGATAGGATGTTATTAGCAATCTGAAATACCAAAAACAGTCTAAACGGTAAAAGTCGTAAAAGGATTGTGTAATAATAATTTTTTTTAACTTTGTATATAATTTTTGTATGGAGTTGTTTCTATTTCAGTACTACATTTCTATTTGTATTTTCTATAATATAATAAAACTGTAACAGGGCCGTGTCTGTACATGAAATATTTTTGGAAAATAATAACTGCGGTGGACATTACTAACGATACAGAGGCCAAAACAACAACTTTTGGAATTTTTGTCGGTCTGTCTGTCTGTCTGTATGTTCGCGCATCACGCAAAAACTACTAGGCCGATTTTTATGAAATTTTGTATGGTGGTTCCTTATAGCCCGGGTTAACATAGGATACTTTTTATCCCGGAAAATTCAAGAGTTCCCGTGGGAAAATCAAAAGTATTCATTTATAGAATGGCTCGCCACGCAAATGTGGCTTGACCTATTACAATCAAATTTTACACGTTGATACCCTTATCGCGAACTAAAACTGGGACATTGTGAATCCCAAAAAAAATAAGGGTTCCTGCAGGAATGGAAAAAAAATGTATCTTTAAAATGGCTCAACGTAACAATATGAAACAGTTATATTGGGATGGGGTGTTTTGACCATCATTGTATAGTCGGGTATTCTTTATCCCGAAAAACTAAAGAGGTCCCGTGGGAAATTATCTATCGATACTTACAATAATAACAATAGAGTACTTTTTTCCACATATTAGCTACACATACCACACATTTTAATCATAGCAGCAGAATGTCAATAGATGGCACTGCAGGGATAATACAACGCGCTTAAGTTGTATTAAAACATTAAAATATTATTTCATAC
Source organism: Coleophora flavipennella (assembly GCA_947284805.1). Lineage (NCBI taxonomy): Eukaryota > Metazoa > Arthropoda > Insecta > Lepidoptera > Coleophoridae > Coleophora > Coleophora flavipennella. The sequence goes on from OX369253.1 coordinate 8,145,683, forward strand.
TTTTGAGTGGATTTCTTTTATGTATTTTTCAGCATAAAAAAGCGTCGGTGGCTAAACCGGTAACGACTCGGTTCTTCTAACCAGAGGTACCGGGTTCAAATCTGGACGGCCAATGTACCAATGAGTTTTTCAAAACTTACGTACATACTTACCGATTGCTTTAACGGTGAAGGAAAACATCGTGAGGAAACCTGCACACGCCTGCGGAGAAACTCGCAGGTTTATTTTATTTTATTTGATGCAGAAACAAAATACAAACTGATTCACTTACATAACAAAATTCTTAGGAATAAATATATAAATTTGCATTTCGATGACGACTGCACACAACTTGTGTAAAGTCGACCAACCCGCACTGGACCCGCGTGGTCGACTAAGGCCCGATCGCCCTAATTCAGGGTAGGCTCGAGCCCCTCGGTGGGGACGTATATGAGCTGATATGATGATTTTTCAGCATACGCTACTGTACACAACTCTCTGGAACTATGGCACTTAGCGATGTGTTTCATAAACGAACAAATATGTATTTTTTTACAGATTTTAGTCGTGTAAAAAAATTGAAAACACATAAATCGAATTTAGCATCTTTTACAGGAGGCACAGATATGGGAACTCTTCTGACGGCGACTATTTGCGTGTGGCAGTTGCTCTCCGTCTGCAATATCAATATCTGTGAACCTCATCAATGTATTCTACCTGCTACAAAGGTTGTCTATTGCCATTCAGCGTGGCAACGAGAAGTGCGTCATGGGCTCCTTTGGAGCTGATACGACTCGAGGATTTGACCCATATTCATATTTTTAGGAAATTTTATTACTAGATTGATATTATAATGATTTAAATTAGTTTTTTGATAATATATGTATATGTGTTATTTCATCATATCACTTTATATACGTCCCCACCAAGGTGCTCGACCTGCCCTGAGTTAGGGCGATCAGGCCTTAGACGATCACGCAGGCCCATTGCGGGTTGATTGACTTCACACAGTCATAAGCTTCGAGTTTCTTCGCAGGCGTGTGCAGGACGATGTTTTTCTCACCGTAAGAGCGTCGGATAAACGTACATACCAGTATGAAATTGATATTCGTATAGATATTGGTAAGTGGCAGGATTCGAACCACGGCCTTCCGGACAGGAGATAGTGTAACCGTTCTGCCACCGACGCTCTATATGTTATTTAAGATTTAGAAAATCCTTACTTAATATTATTAATGTGAAAATGTGTTTGTTTGTTTGTTACCTATTCACACTTTAACACCTCTACCACTCTTGATGAAATTTGGCATGCAGGTAGCCTGTATCACTGGTAATGAAAAGTCTACTTTTTATCTGTGGAAATTATCATAGCCCGATGCAGTTCCTGAGGAAACTAAAACAAAAATATTCTTGGTTCGTTAAGTTATTTTAAATCGTAACGAAAAAATGGGTTGGTGTGATTTTTAGCACAGAGATGAGGTGGAAAATGATATAATTTACTAATAAGTATATCCTGACATAGTTCCCGAGGGATCTGGGGACAACTGTTTTCTACGCTCGCGCACGTCGGTGGTGTCGCAACGGAGCAACGGATTAAAGTGATTTTTGTATAGAATTTGTTGAGGGGGTAGAAAGTGACAAAGACTGCTAATCCGAATAGGTTACAATACAGAATACAGTTCCTGAGGTACCTGAAGAAAACTCATGTCCACGCTTGCGAGCTGATTGCGGCTCGCGCACTACTCACCCTCAAAAAGAGTCATAAAAGCTATGTCCACGCGGGCGAAGCCGCGGGCAAAAGCTAGTAATTTAATAAAAGTTTTATGATATGGTAAATATGGTAAAATAAAAAAAGAGACATAGAGCCGCACCAGCTACCTACCTTTAAAGCCCATGTACCATAGAAGTTGGTAGCGATCTAAAAAACGCGGGTAAAGGTACGGGGTGAAAAGCCGACTAGCCTAGCAGGAGATCCTGTGAAAAGCACAGAGTGGCTGCAGAAAGGACCCCTTGTAAAAAAAACTGAAACAAATCCTTAATTTTTCACCAGTTTTCTCAAACTCGGTTTTTTTGTTAAAATAATGTTAGCAAAGGGCAGCATATTTTATCTACGACTCACCGTCAGACACAAAAAATATACTGCCAATCCCTCCCAGCAGATGCTGCAGCATCAGGTCAAGGTTCCCATGTTCTTTTTAAAACTTATTTATTGAGACTATTCCAATAAACTCAAACACGATAACAATGCTTTAGGTTGGTGGGTAGTTGAGTATACTGCAAATTCCAGGAGATTCTGCAGCATCAGGTCAAAGTTACCATGTTCTACCTAACACCTATTCATTGAGACTATTCCAATGAGCCCAAACACGATACCACTCCTGTAATTTACTGAGGAATTGGGTTTGCTACACGTTCCAGGAGATGATGCAGAATCAAGTCAAGGTTACTATAATTTTGCAATATCATTAAAGTAACAGCACATCAAATTTCCAATCGATCATACCTGTAAAAGTGCCCAAATCCCTCCATCACCTGCAAAAGAGCTTAAGTTCTATAAATATACTGATCATATTTTTAGAAATTATAGCTCAGAACCACCTCGATTACATCAGCTTTCAAACAAAAAAAAAACGCATCAAAATCGGACAATGTGGAAAAGGAACTAAGATGGCAAAGACAGACAAATAGATCGACAGATACACAGATCGACAGATACACACGTTAAACTTATAATACCCCTCTTCTTGCGTCGGGAGCTAAAAATCAAACACGGTGATTTGGCTCTTAACTAGAATTCCCTACTATTAGAAGCGGATACACATACAAGCTTAGATATTAGGTAAAAATAATACCTTCACCGTCGGGCCCTTATCATTAGGTACCTACGTTAGTTGTTTACCAAATGGTTTGGCTAGTAGTGGGACTTCACACGTCAAAGGTCAGCGGTATCGTGTGCGACTGTGTTTTACAATAACAGTCGTATTTTCCTCAACGTCAGTTATTTCATTATTCCAAGCAAAGGGGGCAGGATTCACTCTTCAGGAGTGGGGGCAAATCCTTAGAAGAGTCCCATTTTGTTAGGAATGTCAGGGCTCCGCGCGACATACTTTAATATTCTAAACTAGATTACAATGTTCTTTCAGATCCAACTAAATAGAAATTCATCTCATTAAAATAAGTTGTCATTCACCTTCTAAAAGTTTCTGAGTTATTGCGATCACAAATTAGGGTTCTCTAGATGATATTATATATCTACCCACATTTTTATTTATTTTTTATAGATGAGATTAAAGCATTAAAACTTACCTTTTGTTCTTAAATTAGGGAAGAGACTGGTTACCCACAACACAGGGAATCCTAGTGTGGGGACCAGGGATACTTACTGTGCTTTAGCTATAAGTCTCTTTTTGGTGCAATAAAATATTTTTATTTTATTTTATTATTATTATCTGGCCAAACCCTTTTTTGTATTTTTTCAATGCAATATTATTTAGATACAGTTTGTATTGTTTACATATTTCTTTTAGGTAGTAGGTTGTATGTTTGTATGTACGTATGTCTATTTATAGGTAGGTCAAGGATGTTACAGTAACAATTAATGAGGACCCCAGAATTTCAAGTTAATAACTTAGATATTTTAATGGTAAATTACGGCTAATTTGACACTCACTCACTCACTCATTGACTCACTTATAGATCATCAAAATAGAATTAGTACTTCCTATACAGTGTGGTGATTTGGTCGACAACCCCTTTTTCAGGAAGGCTTCTACTCATGAAACTGAACAACTTTCCCCAAACAACAGAATACAGTCAATTCTATAAAAAAATGGCCTCTTCGTATAAAATCGGTCAAGAAACTACTCGATTTGTATGACAAGTCCATTTTTTTATTTAAAAATTTGAGTGTGTTTGACTGCAACTCACCTGATAATAAGTGATGATGCAGTCGAGGATGGTACACGCAAACTTAAACAATGCCTATTCACTCTTGCCCTTGAAGATCTCCAAATTATAGGAATCGGAAAACACCGACGCAGGCAAGGAGTTCCACTCCATCGCTGTACGCATTATAAATGAGGAAGCGTTTTTGCGATTTCTACTACTTTATACAACTTAACTAGTTGTAGAACAAAAGTTGTTCATTATGATGGGAATTATAAAAGAAATCTAAGAATAGTAATGTTCGTACATAAAAAAGTGAATATCCAACGAAAGCGTTCTGTGCAAGTAGTTAAGTATCGATTAAGATTAGTTGGCCATAAAAATTGTGAAATCTAATAAAGAGCCCAGTCTACGTAAGTGAATAGAAGGAAACGAGTGACTTGGCCGTTAAACATTTTGTAAGAGTAGTAAATCTAGAAACAAAGATAGCTCTTACAGAAGGCTTTTACAGATTAAAAATAATTCTAAGAGAATACAAAGATCTAAATATGTACCCAGACTTATTACTTAAAATAAATAAAAATGAAAAATGTTGAACGGCCAAATCACTAATTAGCTTCTACTTACTTAGATCTGACTCTTTGTTGGATCCCACAAGTTATTATGGCCAAACAATCTTAATCGAGACTTGGCACGTTTTTATTAGGGTTCCGTATCCAAATTACTGAGACTTCACTGTCCGTGTGTCTGTCCGTCCGTCTGTCACCAGGCTGTATTTTATGAACGGTGATAGCTAGACAGTTGCAGTTTTCACAGATAATGTATTTCTGTTGCCGCTATAACAACAAATACTAAAAAAACAGAATAAAATAAATATTCAAGGATGCTTCCATACAAAAACGTGAATTATTTGCTCGTTTTTGCTCGATATTTATAACGGCAACAGGTAGATGCTTGAAATAATCACAGAATATTGAGTTGTAATATTCACATTAAAAATAAAAAATAGATAAAAATAAAATTAATATTTCATTCCTATAACAAACTTGATTTTTATAGATAACTAGTGGATGCCCGCAGCTTCTCCCGCGCAGATACCCGTGGGAATTTCCCAAAATCCTTTCTTAGCGGATGCCTACGTCATAACATCTACCTGCATGCCAAATTGCCCGATCCGTCCAGTTGTTTAGGCTGTGCGTTGATAGATCACTATGTCAGTCAGTCAGTCACCTTTGAGTTATATATATTTAGATGGTACGGAACCCTTCGTGCGCCAGTCCTACTCGCACTTAGCCGGTTTTTTTACAGACTTTTTTGAGTTTAGCGTATATGCGCGGCAAAGCAGCGTTATCCCCCACTCTTATAGGTATAGTTGTTGTAATAAGTTTGTTATCTAATCAGTCCCATTTATATAAATTGAGCTCACTCTGCAGTGTTCAAAGCAGTCGTCGCTTCTCGCTTTTACCGAAAACATGGCAACGATCACGAAGATAGTATTAGCCCTGTGTGCTTTAGTTTTTGTGGTCCAGGCCCATTGTCCACACCCTAGTTTTGTAAATCGCCACGTGTGTTATGACGATGGAAGAAATAAACCAAGGAACCTAGAGAAAAAGATAAGGGACAGGGCTAAGCAAGCTGTGCTTTGGCGGGGATCTAACCCAACCACTAACACGATCTACGTCCTGACGCCGACGGAGACAAGTTATACTTCTTATAATATGCAAAATGAGTGCTGCTTCCGGTCCGATGTGCGGAAGTATAACTGCGCCAAGAACAGCGATACTAAGAAAAAGTGGGTGTGCAAGGAAAAAGGTTATGGAAGAGGCTGTCACAGCACTGACAATGGACATTTATTATCTTAAGTACCTACCTACTCCGATCAAATTTGAATTTCTCTATCTCTCTCTCTCTGTGTCATTCTGATTGGAGTTTAAAATAAATAACATGTACTGAAATTCATAAGTTTTATTTTCACTGTTTCCCATAGTCATAGAAGACCCAGGTTACTTCAATGAAATTTTGTTATAGTTGAATTGATTCTTGGGCAATGAGGACATTGATTGCACACTTGAATGAATGGAGGAGCAGGTCGCTAACAACCCACACCCCACTGCTGGGGCACGGGGCTCTCCCCACGCTCGGGAAGGTTAGGCCACACTCCACACACGGGGGCCAAGTCCGGGTTGGTGTAGGTTTTTATTTTATTTTATTCACAATTGGTAAGCCCTTGGCATCATCTCACCTGATGGTAAGCAACGATATTCCCGACGATAGAAGCGGGCTTAACAAGATCCCCCAACGCAATGGAGAACTGGCTATCTCATCTAACAACTAATTAACAACATAATGACAAGTTGTAAAGCAGAAAAAAAAGTGTAAAATCTGTTTGTAGGTACAGCTCGCGCCAAACTATATTACTGATATGAATTGTGACGCGAGTGCTTATGCTCCATTTACACGGGGACAATAGCCGAGACAATCCAGTAAGCCAGGACAGCAGGACAATGAAAAAGTATCGTCTAAATGGGGACAATCCACTAAATGGATTGTCCTCAAGACAATTGACAAGTTTACTAAAGTCGAGACAATCCAGTAAGCCAGGACAGCAAGACAATGAAAAAGTATCGTCTAAATGGGGACAATCCACTAATTGGATTGTCCTCAAGACAATAGACAAGACTACAATAGTCGAGACAATCCAGTAAGCCAGGACAGCAAGACAATGAAAAAGTATCGTCTAAATGGGGACAATCCACTAACTGGATTGTCCTCAAGACAATTGACAAGTTAGGACAATGGAATAGAACGATTTCAAAAATATAGCCCGCATGGCTAGCTACCACCATCTAAACATCGGGGTCGCGGGTTCGATTCCTGGCGGGGTCAACTTTGTAAGAGTCGGTTTAGTAGGTGGTGGGGACCTTTTATAGCCCGCCTGGCTAGCTACCACCATCTAATCTAAGTCTTGCCGCCAGACATCGGGGTCGCGGGTTCGATTCGTGGCGGGGTCAACTTTGTAAGAATCGGTTTGGTAGGTGGTGGTGACTTTTTATAGCCCGCATGGCTAGCTACCACCATCTAATCTAAGTCTTGCCGCCAGACATCGGGGTCGCGGGTTCGATTCCCGGCGGGGTCAACTTTGTAAGACTAGGTTTGGTTGGTGGTGGGGCATTTTTATAGCCCGCCTGGCTATCTACCACCATCTAATCTAAGTCTTACCGATAGACATCGAGGTCGCGGGTTCATTTCCTGGCGGGGTCAACATTGTAAGAGTCGGTTTGGTAGGTGGTGGGGACTTTTTATAGTCCGCCGGGCTAGCTACCACCATCTTATCTAAGTACCACCAACCAAACCGAGTCTTACAAAGTTGGCCCCGCCGGGAATCGAACCCTCGGCCTCGATGTTTGGCGGCATGACTTAGATAAGATGGTGGTAGCTAGCCAGGCGGGCTACAAAAAGTCCCCACCACCTACCAAACCGATTCTTACAAAGTTGACCCCACCAGGAATCAAACCCGCACCCCGATGTCTGGCGGCAAGACTTAGATTAGATGGTGGTAGCTAGCCGGGCGGGCTATAAAAATGCCCCACCACCAACCAAACCTAGTCTTACAAAGTTGACCCCGCCGGGAATCGAACCCGCGACCTCGATGTTTGGCAGCAAGAGTTAGATAAGATGGTGGTAGCTAGCCAGGCAGGCTATAAAATAAAAGTCCCCACCACCTACCAAACCGATTCTTACAAAGTTGACCCCGCCAGGAATCGAACCCGCGACCCCGATGTCTGGCGGCAAGACTTTGATTAGATGGTGGTAGCTAGCCAGGCAGGCTATAAAAAGTCCCCACCACCTACCAAACCGATTCTTACAAAGTTGACCCCACCGGGAATCGAACCCGCGACCTCGATGTTTGGCGGCAAGACTTAGATAAGATGGTGGTAGCTAGCTAGGCGGGCTATAAAAAGTCCCCACCACCTACCAAACCGATTCTTACAAAGTTGACCCTGCCAGGAATCGAACCCGCGACACCGATGTCTGGCGGCAAGACTTAGATTAGATGGTGGTAGCTAGCCAGGCGGGCTATAAAAAGCCCCCACCACCAACCAAACCTAGTCTTACAAAGTTGACCCCGCCGGGAATCGAACCCGCGACCTCGATGTTTGGCGGCAAGACTTAGATAAGATGGTGGTAGCTCGCCAGGCGGGCTATAAAAAGTCCCCACCACCAACCAAACCTAGTCTTACAAAGTTGACCCCGCCGGGAATCGAACCCGCGACCTTGATGTTTGGCGGCAAGACTTAGATAGCCCTCATAGCAGTTTTGCATCTATCCATCGCGAGAAAAGCGTATAAATCCAACGGTGTAACTGGACTAATAGGCCTACGTGTGAACGACATAGGATTTTCCAATTGTCCTGTCCTATTGTCTTAGTGGCCTGGCGACTGGATTCATAGGCCTACGTGTGAACGACATAGGATTTTTAAATTGTCCTGTCCCATTGTCTTAGTGGCCTGGCGCCTGGATTCATAGGCCTACGTGTGAACGACATAGGATTTTCCAATTGTCCTGTCCCATTGTCTTAGTGGCCTGGCTTACTGGATTGTCTCGGCTATTGTCCTCGTGTAAAAGGAGCATAAATGGGGACAATCCACTAACTGGATTGTCCTCAAGGCAATTGACAAGACAGGACAATGGAATAGAACGATTTAAAAAATAAAGCCCGCATGGCTAGCTACCACCATCTAATCTAAGTCTTGCCGCCAGACATCGGGGTCGCGGGTTCGATTCCTGGCGGGGTCAACTTTGTAAGAATCGGTTTGGTAGGTGGTGGAGACTTTTTATAGCCCGCCTGGCTAGCTACCACCATCTAATATAAGTCTTGCCGCCAAACATCGAGGTCGCGGGTTCGATTCCCGGCGGGGTCAACTTTGTAAGACTCGGTTTGGTTGGTGGTGGGGCATTTTTATAGCCCGCCTGGCTAGCTATCACCATCTAATCTAAGTTTTGCCGCCAAACATCGAGGTCGTGGGTTCGATTCCCGGCGGGGTCAACTTTGTAAGACTAGGTTTGGTTGGTGGTGGGGCATTTTTATAGCCCGCCTGGCTAGCTACCACCATCTAATCTAACTTTCTAAGTCTTGCCGCCAGACATCGGGGTCGCGGGTTCGATTCCTGGCGGGGTCAACTTTGTAAGAATCGGTTGGTAGGTGGTGGAGACTTTTTATAGACCGCCTGGCTAGCACCACCATCTTATCTAAGTCTTGCCAGTAAACATTGAGGCCGCGGGTTCGATTCCCGGCGGGGTCAACTTTGTAAGACTCGGTTTGGTTGGTGGTGGGGCATTTTTATAGCCCGCCTGGCTAGCTATCACCATCTAATCTAAGTCTTGCCGCCAAACATCGAGGTCGTGGGTTCGATTCCCGGCGGGGTCAACTTTGTAAGACTAGGTTTGGTTGGTGGTGGGGCATTTTTATAGCCTGCCTGGCTAGCTACCACCATCTAATCTAAGTCTTGCCGCCAGAAATCGGGGTCGCGAGTTCGATTCCTGGCGGGGTCAACTTTGTAAGAATCGGTTTGGTAGGTGGTGGGGCATTTTTATAGCCCGCCTGGCTAGCTACCACCATTTTATCTAAGTCTTGCCGCCAAACATCGAGGTCGCGGGTTCGATTCCCGGCGGGGTCAACTTTGTAAGACTAGGTTTGGTTGGTGGTGGGGCATTTTTAAAGCCCGCCTGGCTAGCTACCACCATCTAATCTAAGTCTTGCCGCCAGACATCAGGGTCGCGGGTTCGATTCCCCGTGGGGTCAACTTTGTAAGACTAGGTTTGGTTGGTGGTGGGGCATTTTTATAGCCCGCCTGGCTAGCTACTAGCTACCACCATCTAATCTAAGTCTTGCCGCCAGACATCGAGGTAGCGGGTCCGATGTTCGGATCCTTAATAAGTTCACTAAAATATTTCAACAAAAATACAATATTTTACTTCCACATCTGGTGATCACGAATAAATAAAATGGCGTCATGTCATTGCATTCCGTTTGGAGTCAGGTATGATTAAGTATGTCTGTCCCTTTTGAACACATTGCGTTGCACGTAAGTTGGTTAGGCCACGCTAGTGCTTTACTTTTCAAATAAATACTATTCCTCCAGGCTAGTTATTTCCAAGGTCCTGCCTATTGTGAATGCGCGTTCCGAGCCAGTGAGCCAGCAGTCAAGGGTTTGAGCGCAGGCACGTTGTATTTTTATGTGAAATAAATAACTCGTAAATTATGGTTCTAACAAAATGGTCTAACGAAATGACATCTAAATTTATAACACTTTACCGGGAACAAGAATGTCTCTGGAGAACTGATACACTAACTTATCGTGATAGAGATGCCAGAGATACTGCATTGAGAAATATAATTGCCGGTATGGAGATTCCTGAATTCTCTATTGAGGATGTAAAAAAGAAAATTAAATATTTAAGGTCTACTTATAACACTGAAGCTAACAAAATTGAAAAAAGTCGGCGATCTGGAGTTGGAACGTCAACGATTTACAAATCATCTTTGACGTGGTTTGATAAAATGCATGCATTCATCAAATACGTAAATGTTAAAAGAAACACACAAAGTTCATCGGTAAGTATTTTTATTATTTTTACTATGATTATCACATACCCACTTAGAGTGCTTAATTAAATTACCTAACAGTAGTACTTATATTATTATTAAAGTAATATACGTTAGTACTAATTATATATATACTTTGGTAATATTATGAATAAGCCCGCGCGTGCCCGCGCGCCGCGCGTCGCTCGCCCTTTGTATACACCGACAAAACGTGTGCCGCCGCGTGTCAAAGAACGCCGCCTTGACTTCAAAAAATGCTGACATATGTGTTATTCTTGATTTGTATCTGCATTGCCTATTATAGTAGGTTTAATTCTTGCATTTTGTTTAAATGAATGACGCCATCAAAGCGAACGGGCTATACATTACTATTTTAAGAGCAGATTTAGACCGTGTATAATTATACATAGTAGTTTATGCAACTGTAGGTATGTAATGACAAGTCTTAAAACCACAGATTTCCAGTAATATAGGTATAAGTCATTGCTTAAAACATGAGTTGTTTAAGTTTTAACGAACTGTTGTAATGCTGATTCTTGAACAAAATAATTAAATAATAATCGTGCAGCGCTTATTATTCTACTTTACTACTAGGTATGTTGTGGTGTCCATACAGGGTGAAGTTATTAGTTCTTGATCGGAAAAAGGGAGATTGTACTGCTCAAATACAATAACTTTCTTTGAAACCTATGTCAAAATATATATAAAACCCGGCCAAGTGCGAGTCAGACTCGCGCACGAAGGGTTCCGTTCCATCCTTACTATGTAATATTATAAATATGAAAATGTGTTTGTTTGTTACATTTTCTTTCACGCTTCTACGCCTTGACCAATCTTAATGAAATTTGGCATGCAGGTAGCCTATGTCACAAGGAAGGACATAGGCTACTTTTTATCCCGTGAAAATAGCATAGCCCGATGAAATTCCCAAGGGAACTGAAAATATACTTACTCTTTTTTGTTTAATTAACATCGCAACGGAACAATGGATTGTGTGATTTTTTGCACCGAGATGGTTGAGGGGGTGGGAAATGATACGATTTACTAATAAGCATATCCTGACATAGTTCCCGAGGGATATGGAGAAAATTCATGTCCACGCTCGCAAGCCGCTTGCGGCTCGCGCACCGCGCACCCTCTAAGTCAGTCACAAAAACGATGGCAAAAGCTAGTTATCTATAAAAAATATATTTTATAGGAGCCCCCCTTAAATATTTTTTCAATTCTCTTTTTACTATTTGTTGTTATAGTGGCAACAGAAATACATCATCTGTGAAAATTTCAACTATCTGGCTATCACGGTTTATAAAATACAGCCTGGTGACAGACGGACGGACAGCGAAGTCTCAGTAATAGGGTCCCGTTTTGAATTTGGGTATGGAATCCTAATAGCTGTTTCCCGAGGCTTTGCCAGCGCAGATCCCGTTTTTTACACTTCCCGTTAAAATTTCCGAATGAAAATGCGACCTATTTTCAGACAAACCGAATATACATAAAAAATTTCATGGAAATCGGTGCACCCGTTTCCGAGGAGTATGGCGACCAACTAAATTTTAAAACGTGGGGTGAATGAGTGAATTTCATTTTGAAGTCGGTTTTTAGTTTTTGTCATGGACGTCGAAGTAAAACACACACGTAAACACCACGCCACGATTAGTCCCAAGATGAATCGCTCAAAGATTTTTGGCAAAAAAAATAGCAAACAAGCAAAGCAAATGGAAATTGCAAACCTGAACTCTGTACAAAATTATATAAAAAGTTTTTGGTAATTAATGACAAGAATCTCCCTTTCTTTGATCATGAACGAATTTAAGGTCAACAGTTGTATACAGGTTGTTACAAAAATGGATTAGTTATTACATAATTTATGATTATAAAGGAAGTTTGGCGCATCGTGTGCCAAAAGAAAATGGCACACGATGAGCCAAACACATAGGGAGCTTATGATAAAACCTCATTATATAATAGGCCTAAATAATGGACCTCTTACATACTAGGTTACATTGTTTATCTGATCATCTTGTTTTGCCACGGAACAGCCCCTACACCAGAAAAATAATTTTTATATTCATCTCTGACAGCTTTCGCGTTATTGGAATAGTGGTTTCCTCTAACACGCGCAATGCCATTTAAAATCACATTAGCCTCACGCCATTGACCAGGTATTAACTGAGCAGTATTTACATTTTCAAAGTCAACATAATTTTTTGGCGTATAAGTTTTTTTATTTGTTCGTCTGAGCCAGTTATGTAAGGCGCAAGCACACATTATTATTTTGTCTGCAGTTTCCAGTTTGGTCGTAATAGAACCTCGAAATATTTGAAATCTATTAACCAAAATACCAAAAGCGTTCTCTACAATCCTTCGCGCCCGTGATAGTCTATAATTAAAAATTTTCTCTTCGAATGTAAGATTATTCCTTGAGTATGGTTTCATCAAGTATGGCTTAAGTGCGAATGCATCGTCTCCTACTATCACGCCCCCATCAGGAATCAAAGTTTTATTTTCTAACGCCATGGCTAAAGAGCAATTGTTAAATACTCCCCCATCAGAAGCCATACCATTAGCTCCTACATCTATGTACGAAAAGCAGTAGTCGTGGTCTACTAAAGCAAGAAGTACGATGCTATTTTGTTTTTTATAATTATAGAACTGGCTTCCACAGTTTGGAGGTGCAATTATAGTAAAATGCTTGCCGTCAATGGCTCCATAGCATTTCGGAAAGTTCCACCGGTTACGGAATCCTTCTTCTATGATTTTCCATTCTGCGCTTGAACTGGGGACCTAAAAAAATAATAATATGAATATCATATGTAGGGATCCTTAGTTTTAATTTATTAACAATCATTTATTATTTTAGATTTCTCAACCGGATTCCGAGAAGACTATAAGAGATGAACCAACCGGGGCGAACGAAAACAATGAAACAGGTACAGAAAGCATGGGAATGGGTCAACAAACATATAATGATGGGGAGCAAGAAAATAGTCTTAGACGGAACATTAACATACTATCTGGTGCGACAACAAGAGAAACAGACAGAGACCATCCATCTCAAGCTGGTGCAAAAAGATCACGATTAAACAAATTGAGCTCTGTTGTAAGAAATATGCAATCACTTGCTGAGACTTTAAATAACGATGAAGACGGTAATAACGAATTTGACGTTTACGGAAAATATGTTGCTATGCAATTAAAGTCTTTGCATGAAGAAGATGCAATCCTTGCGCAACAAGAAATACAGTCCATTTTAACTAAATACAAACTGAAGAAAATACAGCGCACTCATTATAATATCACTCATACGTCTACAAGCTCTTCACAATTTTCAGATTATCAATCTCTCGTTTCGCCTATCTTGGGCCGTAGAAGCGCTTCTTCAAATAGCTGTTCACCTTTGCCACCTCAATCACCCACACCACAACAGACGCACATGCCATACCAGTCACCTTTGCGATCTCAATCACCCACACCACAACAGACGCACATGCCATACCAGTCAACTTTGCGATCTCAATCACCCACACCACAACAGACGCACATGCCATACCAGTCATCTTTGCCATCTCAATCACCCACACCACAACAGACGCACATGTCATACCAGTCACCTTTGCGATCTCAATCACCCACACCACAACAGACGCACATGCCATACCAGTCACCTTTGCGATCTCAATCACCCACACCACAACAGACACACATGCCATACCAGTCACCTTTGACATCTCAATCAACTATACCACAACAGACGCACATGCCATACCAGTCACCTTTGCGATCTCAATCACCCACACCACAACAGACGCACATGCCATACCAGTCACCTTTGCTATCTCAATCACCCACACCACAACAGACACACATGCCATACCAGTCACCTTTGCCATCTCAATCACCCAAACCACAACAGAAGCACATGTCATACCAGTCACCTTTGTCATCTCAATCAACTATACCACAACAGACGCACATGCCATACCAGTCACCTTTGCGATCTCAATCACCCACACCACAACAGAAGCACATGTCATACCAGTCACCTTTGTCATCTCAATCAACTATACCACAACAGACGCACATGCCATACCAGTCACCTTTGCGATCTCAATCACCCAAACCACAACAGAAGCACATGTCATACCAGTCACCTTTGTCATCTCAATCAACTATACCACAACAGACGCACATGCCATACCAGTCACCTTTGCGATCTCAATCACCCAAACCACAACAGAAGCACATGTCATACCAGTCACCTTTGTCATCTCAATCAACTATACCACAACAGACGCACATGCCATACCAGTCACCTTGCGGTCTCAATCACCCACACCACAACAGACACACATGCCATTCCAGTCACCTTTGTCATCTCAATCACCCACACCACAGCAGGCGCACATGCCACACCAGTCACCTTTGTCATCTCAATCATCTATACTACAGCAGGCGCACATGCCATACCAGTCACCTTTGTCATCTCAATCACCTACACCACAGCAGGCGCACATGCCATACCAGTCACCTTTGCCATCTCAATCACCCACACCACAACAGACGCCTGTACACTATTCTGATGATCAAACCCTCATGACTTCAAATATATTAAATAAATCTTCTTTTGAAGAGGACACAGAAGAAGAAACGCTCACGGCTGCAAAGTTTCTAGCTCAATACAATGCTTATTAATTGTATAGTTTGTTTCCCATCTCCATCTTGTTTGTCAACATCGTAAATTCATTAAGTAGGGGAGGGGGGGGGGGGTACACTTGTCCCTAGGGGCAAATTTGGTAAACTCGATTTGCTAATCTACCAAATGTGTTGTAACGTTATTATCGCTAGCAAAACTATTAATTTATTGCCATGTTAACTTTTTGTCATGGTTAGTTTGAACAAATGTCAAAGGTTCACAAATGGTGGTCGCTGAAAAATTTTAGCAGTGTTACACCTAAATTTTGGTAAGTTTTGGCACGATTTTTTGCAAAATATGATTGTATGGGTTCAAGGCGGTTTGCCTATCTTTTTAAACGTATATTAACCTCTTGATTACCGTTAATTATTGTTAAAAAACTAATAAATAGATCTGAATGGATCATGTTTTATAACGGTAGAGTGAAATACTTTATCCTTTTGTTTTGGGGGTGCTATGTTCCCCGGGATCAAGTGGCCCCTGTGAGGATTAAGTCTACCCTCTATCAAAATCGACTAATTATATGTTGAGTTGTGTTAATTCATAATTAAATAGGGATTTAGTAGGGATGTATCAAATCGTTAAAAGGTTTCCTCCTCCTCAGTTCTAATATTCCTCTAGACGTGTAGGTTCATTTGAATTTCCAGTCACTCAGAAAGTAAAAAATACAAAAATAAGTTTTGGACATATCTTGTTAAATTTGTTTGATACAGTTTTATCATAGTCGTTTATTTTTTAAACTAAAAACAGTTGTATATTACTAGACTGATTAAAATAATGCAACTGATTAGTAAAACAGTTAACAATATGATTTTATAATTGTTTTGGAAGTTTGTTTCTAGATTGTTTAGGTTTTTTGTGACTGCAGTTCCTATAGACTAAATTGTACTTGTTACGAAAATCTTTAAGGTTATAAATGTCATGACCAAATTTCAAATTTGGTGTATTTTTAATTAGTTAGGTATATTATACTGTTTTGTTTACTTTGCAAAATACTATGCAATACTTATCTTGCGACTGATTAAAATAATGCTACTTATTTATACCTAAATTAAGTTTAAAATAAAAAACTTAGTTCATAATATGATTATATGAATTGTTTTGAAAGGTTTTTGTTACTGCAGCTCCTATAGATCAAGCTGTACTTTTTAGAAGAACTTTTGAGGTTATAAAAATTACGACTAAAATTTTAAGTTTTGTGTATTTGATTAAAACTTCATATATTAATTAGGCAAGTTTCCGAATTTTTCCTTTCCATAACAATACTTACCTTCTAAACATTAAAATAAATAAAAGAAACTGATCATTATTTTGTGTTTTTATTTGTAACCTACAGATACTTTATTTCTTTACATTTTTGGAATAAATTAGTTCATCCCAGTTTCTTCTGTTGGTTTTCAATATAGTGAATAATAAGAAAATTGTAGACCAAAATGAAAAGGGTGGATCAAACCTCCTCAGCCTCCCCTACCTACTTACATGTTTATTGTTTATGCAGGGTGTAACAAAATTGGTGTAGGTCCCGATAACTGATTTCTACATAGGTTCCATAGGGAACGTTGTTCAGGTCATTCTGTATACATTAGAAGTGAAGAAGGATATTAAGTAAATATTATAGTTACTAGCTTTTGCCCGCGGCTTCGCCCGCGCGGACATCATTTTTATGACTGTCTTTGAGGGGATTTCACGGGATAAAAAGTAGCCTATGTACTTCCCCGTGACACAGGCTACCTGCATGCCAAAGTTCATCAAGATTGGTAGGTGTTGAAGTGTGAAAAGGTAAAAAACAAATAAACATATTTTCAAATCCTTACAAATATTATAAATGTGTTTGTTTGTTACCTTTTTACGCTTCAACGCCTCGACCAATCTTGATGAAATTTGGAATTCAAGTAGTCTGTGTCACGGGAAAGGACATAAGCTACTTTTTATCCCGTGAAAATAGCATAGTCCGATGCTGAGGAACCTGAAAAAATACTCCTTTTTTGGTCAATTTCTTTAATATCGCAACGGAACAATGGAGTGTTGATTTTTTGGACAGAGATGGTTGAGGAGGTGGAAAATGACATAGTTTACTAATAAGCATATCCTGTCATAGTTCCCGAGGGATTTGGGGTAACTCATTACCACGCACGCGCACGTCAGCGTCGCAACGGAGCAACGGATTGAAGTAATTTTTGGTATAGAATTGGTTTAGGGGGTGAGAAGTGACAGACTGCCAATAAGATTAGCCCGATCTGAGATAGGGATCTGGAGAAAACTCATGTCCACACTCGCGTGCCGCTTGCGGCTCGTGCACCACTCACCCTCAGAGACAATCTTTAAAACGATGTCCATGCGGGCGAAGCCGCGGGAAAAAGCTAGTTTATAATATTAGTAAGAATATACAAGGCGTAGCAAAGTTGTTCAATTTCACGTCTGGATTTTCATTTAAAATTATTCACAAATTTTGTCACACCTTATACAGGATGTTAAATTCCTGAAAAAAAACTTGATTAAGTACTTACCTTTCTTTGGTTTTTCAACGCCTTAGTAATTGCATCACATACTTCTGGAATCATAGTTGAAATAGCCGGCATTGAAACTCTGAAACTTCTTTGTAATAATCGGAAGCTGCATCCACAAATTAGATATGTCAATGTCAATTCTAATTTTACTAAGGCAGGTATAGAGTCACGCATTATCGTATTTGATTTTTGTATTTCAGGTCCAACTAAACCAAGAAGAGTTTCCATCATTTCCGTCGACATTCTCATGCACAATTTGTATTCTTCAGGATCTTCAGCTTGAAGTTCTCTTAAGATTTGACTTGATTGACCTAATAAAGATCTCCTGGCCATCCACGGTCGAATCCACCATCGCCTTTTAAAATGTATTTCGTCATGAAGCACATCCAAAGCTTCTTTTTGCATTAAAATTAACACATTTTTTAACAAAGCCCTCATGGCAGTTTTGCGTCTATCCATCTCGAGAAGAGCGTATGGATCCAACGGTGTAACTCTCTTAACTGACTGGATTCATAGGCCTACGTGTGAACGACATAGGATTTTCCAATTGTCCTGTCCTATTGTCTTAGTGGCCTGGCGACTGGATTCATAGGCCTACGTGTGAACGACATAGGATTTTCCAATTGTCCTGTCCCATTGTCTTAGTGGCCTGGCGCCTGGATTCATAGGCCTACGTGTGAACGACATAGGATTTTCCAATTGTCCTGTCCCATTGTCTTAGTGGCCTGGCTTACTGGATTGTCTCGGCTATTGTCCTCGTGTAAAAGGAGCATATGCTGGGTGGTGGGGCATTTTTATAGCCCGCCTGGCTAGCTACCACCATCTAATCTAAGTCTTGCCGCCAGACATCGGTGTCGCGGGTTCGATTCCTGGCAGGGTCAACTTTGTAAGACTAGGTTTGGTTGGTGGGGCATTTTCATAGCCCGCCTGGCTAGCTACCACCATCTAATCTAAGTCTTGCCGCCAGACATCGGGGTCGCGGGTTCGATTCCCGGCGGGGTCAACTTTGTAAGACTAGGTAAGGTTGGTGGTGGGGCATTTTTATAGCCCGCCTAGCTAGCTACCACCATCTTATCTAAGTCTTGCCGCCAAACATCGAGGTCGCGGGTTCGATTCCCGGTGGGGTCAACTTTGTAAGAATCGGTTTGGTAGGTGGTGGGGACTTTTTATAGCCTGCCTGGCTAGCTACCACCATCTAATCAAAGTCTTGCCGCCAGACATCGGGGTCGCGGGTTCGATTCCTGGCGGGGTCAACTTTGTAAGAATCGGTTTGGTAGGTGGTGGGGACTTTTATTTTATAGCCTGCCTGGCTAGCAACCACCATCTTATCTAACTCTTGCCGACAAACATCGAGGTCGCGGGTTCGATTCCCGGCGGGGTCAACTTTGTAAGACTAGGTTTGGTTGGTGGTGGGGCATTTTTATAGCCCGCCCGGCTAGCTACCACCATCTAATCTAAGTCTTGCCGCCAGACATCGGGGTGCGGGTTTGATTCCTGGTGGGGTCAACTTTGTAAGAATCGGTTTGGTAGGTGGTGGGGACTTTTTGTAGCCAGCCTGGCTAGCTACCACCATCTTATCTAACTCTTGCCGCCAAACATCGAGGTCGCGGGTTCGATTCCCGGCGGGGTCAACTTTGTAAGACTAGGTTTGGTAGGTGGTGGGGACTTTTTATAGCCCGCCTAGTTAGCTACCACCATCTATTTAATAAAAACTTAGTTACTAAATTAAGAACGAAATTGAATTAAAAAATCTTTCATTAACATGTTTACTGTGAATAAAATGTAACTTAAAGTGTGTATATGTGACGAAGTCAATCTTTTTGGTTCTTTTTATATTCAACCTATTTTTATATCATCTTTTTTGTCTATTTTTACTTTTTAACCCCCGACGCAAAAAGAGGGGTGTGATAAGTTTAACGTGTGTGTCTGTGTGTTTCTGTGTATTTGTGTGTCTGTCTGTGGCATCGTAGTTCTTAAACGAATGGACCGATTTGTATGTGTTTTTTTCAACGCGTTAACTAGGATTGCGTAGTCTTGTTAACCAACTTTTTATATTAAGGAGGTTCTCAAATCGACTGTATGTTTTTAAAGGCGCGGTTTTATTGTGTTCGCTTTCGTTTATAAACCGATTTTGATGATTCTTTTTTTGTTTGAAAGGAGATATCCCAAGGGTAGTATTATGATAAGGAAACCAGGATCTAATGATGGCATCCCAAAGTAATCGAGGGGAACCTTCAAAAATCTAGTGGCGACTAGTGGGTTTGTTAATTTTTTAAGTATTTCTAAAGGTATTCAAGTATTTGCGTCTAGTCATCAAATCAGATCAAATAACTCTTTATTGTACATCAAACTAATTCCATGTTGCTGAGCTGCTGATGGAATGTACAACTCCTTAACGGTTAGGAGTAAGAGGATAATTCTTTTAATATTATACGTAGATAAGTAGGTATACATATAGACCAATAGTTATATTCTTACAGGTTATTAAGGTGAGCTGATGATGGAAGGTGTAACTCCTTAACTTGCATGCTGCTGAGATCATGATGGAAGCCACAGGACTCTGTATCAGTTAATGAAACACGTGCATTATGATTTGATGATTCCTATTGGCGAGTAGGTGATTGGGGTAAGCGTTAAGCGTGCCAGCAAAGCGATCGAATCATAAACATTTGATAGGTAATTAGCTGTGTGCAGGTACCGACCTCAAAAAAAATTGAAGTCCCCTAATTTGATTCGTACCTACCTTTGATTTCATTATTGTTTGGTTAATTTCGTGTATTTATATGCACAAATATATTATTTGATAATTTGAATATTTTGTTTTTGAAATCGGTTTTTAGTTTTTTTAACCTTTTTATTTTTGTAAACTAATGTTTCCGTTCAATCTTTTTCTTTTGTGTTTAATATATTGCGTTGTGGGCTATGTTAGCACCATCTCATGTAATTTTAGGACTAATTGTATGTTACTTTGTGCATAACTGCATAATAAAAATAAAATCCATCACACCGTTTAGGCTACAAAACCTGCCAAAGAAATAGTTGTACATACATACATACAGGCAAACATACATACATACACTCGAAAAACATTACCCTCCTTCTGGCGCAGTCGGGTAAAAAGAGTGACGAGTATGAATCCACGTTCATAAGACCCCACTGCAATCCAACGTACCCATAGCGTACCCTCTGCACGGCACGCTCCAGGCTGAAGGTGAACCACTCCTAAGTAATGTTTGTTCTGGGACTTTGTCGACTTTGTTGTCCAAAGTTGTTAAAAAAAACCACTGAATTACAATATAAGGAAAATAACACCAAATCATTATAAATATGAATAAATATTCAGGGACAAATCACACATGGTCATCTGGCCCCAAAGTAGGATTCCCTGTGTTATGGGAACCAGAGACTGATATACATACATATATAGATATTTAACACCCAGACACAGAGCAAACAAATCTGCTCATCACACAAATGTTTGCCCTGGGTGGGGATCGAACCCACAACTCTCGGGTCAGAAGTCAAGAGCACTAACCATTGAGCCACCGAGTCAGTCAAGCCATTACAGCCATTTTTGAGAAAAAATACGAATTTTTACTACGGTGGCAACGCTATAAAAATAAAGATACGAGAATTTTGAAAAACTGGCTTGAGATGTTGGTATATTGCTATATACAAAATGTAACCTAAATCCGGCGAGTTGATTGGAACTAGAGCACCGGACGGACGTACAGACACACACACATTTTTTAACATTAGTGTAAGAAAATCAACCTCCATTGAAATCTCAACTTCGATTCTTGTATCATCACAATACCTTCTTTCCTTAAAAGTAAAAAGCGGATGTGAAGAAAATTTAAATTTTAATATTTAAAATGTAACATAAACTAGATTATTATAAGGTAAGTATACAAATGTACAAAATTCAGAAAATACAGTCATCACTAATTAGTCCTTGATTATAAATTTAGACCATAGATATTACGGCTCGAATCTATCTTCCTTCGAAAGTAAAAAGCGGATGTGAAGTAAAAGGTACTTATAATAAATCAAAATTATAAAATTTATTAACATAACCTGTTTTATTATAAGTTAAATGTACAAAATTCAGAAAATACAGTTATCGATTATCATGAATTAGTCCTTGAGTAGTGTGGAATTGGGGTTTCTAATCCACGTTTATTTGCGGTTGAAAGCGTGGGTGTCTCCATACAAAATGTATGAAGAGTTGATTTTACCAACTACAAAAGGCGACTTTAACTTTGTAAAAGGGGTCTCTGGCGTGACCGTGTTGTTGATCGCTTAACCTGAGTGATGTCGAGAGCCGCTGGTGCGACGCCGGAGTGTCATTGTCGATGGTGTGGTGTGAAGACAGGTGTGATAGGTGTGTTCAACAGCCGCTGCTGCGACGCCGGAGCGCCATTGTTGGTGGTGGTGTGGTGTAAAGATGGGTGTGACAGCCGCTGGTGCGACGCCGGAGTGGAATTGTTGGTGGTGGTGTGGTGTGAAGCCAGGTGTGATAGGTGTTTTCAACGTCCACTGGTGCGACGCCGGAGCACCATTGTTGGTGGTGTGTGTTGTAAAGATGGGTGTGACAGCCGCTGCTGCGACGCCGGAGTGCTATTGTTGGTGGTGGTGTGTTGTGAAGATAGGTGTTATGAGTTGAGGGTGTGATTTAACATCCGGTGGAGGTGGAAGGTTTTAGGGGTGTGTTTTCATGCAGGGTTGAGGGGTGGTTAAAGGTTTTGTGGAGGCGGTAGAAGCTCTGAGGGGTGGGTAGTAGCTCTGAGTGATGAGGCTTTGAGGGGGTGGGGGAGTTGAGGGTAAGAGGCGAGGCCCTAGGGGATGGTGCATACATCCTGTGAGGTGCTAGGTGTAAGGTTCTAGAGGGGTGGGGAGTTGAGGGTGTGGAGGTTCTAGGGGATGATCGGTGGAGTGCTGGGTTCTAGAGGGGTGGGTTTTAGGGGTATATGTAGCCAGGGTGAGAGGCTCTGAGGGGTGGGTAAAGGCTCTGAGGGGTGGGGTGGGGAATGGTGCTTGATCAAGGCTTCGTAAGGTTAACGTTAGACAAGCACGGATGTAGCGAGATATCCTATATGTTAGAGTGAGAATGGTGTGAGAATCGAACCCCACCCACATGCAATGTACCTAACCACTGTGCCATGAGCAACGGCCTTCCCGAGTCTTATCAGCGCATGCCGCTCGCAGGCGGATGTGGTCAGCTGATATAAGTATAAAGTTTAATAGAATTTTATGTAGTTAACGAGAAACATCTTTTTAGGGTTTCGCATACAATTCTTAAAAATAAAAAACCGTTTTCATTTATGTTTGTATATTTACTATGGTTATAATTTATCTATATAATGAGCACATTACAATAGTTAGCTATTATAAAATACTTATCGCTATATAATATCCTTATAGCTAGTCTTAATTTTATTTTATGAAGAGCTTATATCATATTTATTTTATAGTGACCCCACGCTAGGGTATTAATACAATCATTGGTTATGTAACGTTTATCATCATTTCCACACAAGACTTTTTTCTTCTATAACTAAGTGCAATTCATAAAAATAAAAAACCGTTTTCATTTATGTTTGTATATTTACTACGGTTGTAATTTATCAATAATAATTTAACATAATAATATAACATTACAATAGTTAGCTATTATAAAATACTATCGCTATATAATATCCTTATAGATCTAAAAAATCTCTGGTCTGATCATATTAAAATACTACCAAAGTATTTTTTCATCACCCAATGAAATCACTCTTCTAACTCGTAAGGGTGTTTTCCCTTATGTTATCTGCAGGTATATCTGATATATTATAATATGTTAGTTATAAGTGTATTAAGACAAACTAAAATTAAACTGGGTGATATGGCCGTAAACTAGGATCATCATATCAGCTCATATGCGTCCCCACCGAGGGGCTCGAGCCTAGAATAAGAACGATCGGGCCTTAGTCGCCACGCGGGCCTAGTGCGGTTGGTCGACTTCACACACAACCTTCGATTTTTTTCGCAGGCGTGTGCAGGTTTCCTCACGATGTTTAAGTGCGTCAGATAAACCTACATAATATGAAATATAAATTCGAAATCATATTGGTGCGTGGCAGGATTTGAACTACCATCTTCTGGACAGGAGGCGGCGGCCCTAGCCGTTACGCCACCGACGCTCCTAGACGACCGACGAAACTGGGATATCCAGTATGTATTATTAGAAGCAGAGACTTATACAAGCTCAGGCATTAGGCAGTATTAGGTAAAAACATACCTTCTAATTCGGGCTCTGATCATTAGGTACATACGTATGTTGTTTACCAAATAGTTTGACAAGTGGGACTTTACACGTCAAAGGTTAGCATGCGATAATGTACGTAAATTCCCAGTTGAATGTGTCTTACAAAAACATTCACATTACTTAACCTAGTATACCTATCTTTTCTTTTAATCTGAAGAGAAGAGCTTCTGTCGTTTCATAAGCCACCATTTTCGTCTATACTGCGCTCTTTTTTTCAACATCTGGTACGACTTGTGATAGGCAGACGTTAGGAATTTACACAAAATGTGTATTTCTGTTGCTGCTTTAAAGAAAAATAATATAAATTTAAAAAGTGAAAAGTTAAGCGTGGTCCTCTTACAAAAAACTTGTTTTTATAGGTATTTTGTAGGTATTATTGATTAAATCTATTGTAAAAACAGTAATATATGTAAGTGTGAAACTTGGTGTGATCATAGAACTAATTTTGAACTAAAATAAACAAATAATCAAAACCGACTAAGTGTGAGACGTACTTGCAATTCGTAGTCCGAACTAAACAAAAAAAATTTGTATCGCTCGCGTTGTTCTATTTTGTTTGTAATGTGAATAGGTATAATTTTCATAGTCGTGTGGAGAGATGCGGTAGTACGGAACCCTCTGAGCACGAGTCCGACTCGCACTTGATCGGTTTTACAATCGTGCTCTCGACCCTTTTCTCTTTTGCCTGTTACAAAACTCCTTGGTTCGTTTTCATGTCTATCCAGCTAACTTTAGCATTCTACGCCACTTCTCGCAAGCTTTTAAATGTTTTTTTGGTGGTATTCCAGTTCTATACGCAAAAGATATTAAAAAGCGTCGGTGGCTCAACCGGTAACGACTCGGTCCATCTAACCAGAGGTATCGGGTTCAAATCTGGACGGCCAATGTACCAATGAGTTTTTCAAAAACTTACGTACATATACTTACCGATTGCTTTAACGGTGAAGGAAAACATCGTGAGGAAACCTGCACACGCCTGCGAAGAAACTCGAAGGTTGTGTGTGAAGTCGACCAACCCGCACTGGGCCCGCGTGGTCGACTAAGGCCTAATCACCCTGATTCAGGGTAGGCTCGAGCCCCTCGGTGGGGACGTATATGAGCTGATATAATAATTCCAGTTCTCACATCCGTACCGCGTTCGGGAAGCTTCACAATATCTGCACGTCCCATATACCGCAGTGTCTTAATACAAAGGTCATTGACCAGAGTGTGTTGCTAGTGATTACATACGAGACTGAGTCAGGTAAGGCTCAAGGTCACGCAAAAGGTATGGCCCCTGCGTGATCAATCAGGAACGAAGAGACCCGCAAAATAACCAAATTAACCTAATAGCCTTTAGAATCGTTAAAACTTGAGTGACAGTGGGCGGGCACATAGGTTGTAGAACAGTTGTGGCAGTAAGTACTCGAGTGGCAACCGAGCACTGGAAAACGTAGCCTAGGATTAATAAGGGCTAACTTTACTAGCTACTTGTGCTTGTAATTGGACTTGGACGGACTGACGGACGGACGGACGAACCGTCAAACAAGTGTGTCAATGGATTGAAAGTACTAGGCTTCCAGGAGCTTACAAGAGTTGTTCCAATGCGCTCGATTCTCTGTGAGGAAACACAAAAGTCTATTTCGATTCCTTGCATTTTTGACGTGAGACTTGGACTTGGACGGGTACATGTTATCACGTACAATTATCGTCTGTAATCCGACTTTCCTGACAACAGTTTTTTTTTGTTTGCATTTTAACTTCAAAGTAGTTTTAATGCTGATAAAATAAATATTTTGCACGCCAACTGGTAGGGTAACTTTTTTTTGTAAAATCACAAAACATTTTAACTAATGCGTTTTTTACACAAAAATTAAAAATTAAATGGCCTATTTCTCAAAACCTTTGATTTCCGACCCCTAGTAAATATGACTTTTTGATCCCCCCCCCCCCCCCCCCGCCCCTCAGTACATACCCTATTGTGAGTAAAATATAAAATGATTCCAAAATAATTATCCTTTTAATTTGTTTATGTTTATATTGCCTACAATTGTGGAAAATTTTAAGTTCATATTTTTAGTGGTGGCCGTATAAATAAAATTTTTGTTTTGAAATTTCACCCTAATTCAAGGTTGGTCAATGTAATATTTCACAAAAAACGTGTGCGTGTCAGCACTAACGCGCGACTGGAGTTTACTTGTCGTGAAACGACTTAGCCTTTCAAATATAAAATTTAACTGACGTAAAACGTGACCCTTTGTTGCACTCCATTTTAGCCACCAAATATTTATCGTACCGTATGTTATATGAACTCCAATAACCGATGAATTTCGTTCAAGTTCTCTAAGTCTTAGCTTGACCTAGAAACTAAGTAAGATAAAATCAGTCGGATAAAACTGGTGCTAAAAGTCTCTTTTTTTCAAAGCTGACCACAGACACTATGAAGTGGATTTCGAATTATTTTACATAATATAGTAAAACATATATATTAATATCTTCTTCGTTAACTATAGGTTCCGAATAATAGCAAGTTTGAAAAACTAGGTACTAAAATCGTAAAATTGAGTTCAGTGGGTTCTCAAACCGTATCAAAAATCCAAATCAAAGACGTTTTACGTCAAAGGTAAAGAAAATTAGAAACAAACCTTTTAACTACGGCGTAGCGTGTAGAGCTACGTCTTACTACGGCGTAGCGTGTAGAGCTACGTCTTACTACGCATCGTAACAGCGTAGTTAATTTATTGTGTTAACACTTTCCGTGCCACTGTCCACTCTAGTTTCATAATCATTGTCATCTAATTTTCATTATCATCGTGGAAGGGAAAGTGTTAAAGGGGATCAGAGAAAAATGAAGGAGCTTTAATAAAGTCTACATTGACTGTGACAGGGTGTTACAAAAATGTGTGGCAATACTTCAAGGTAATTTTTTGTTTGTTAAACTGAAAACTTTTGTTTTAAACTTCGCTCAAGTGGTGCTCTAAGACCAAGTTTTTTTTACAAGATTTAGAGCGTCATATGAGGGAAAAGGCCGCAGCGTATGTATGTGGTCTATGGTACTAAATCCTTTTCCGAAACCGGCTTGTTCGGGAGGCTGGAAGTCGTCAAATCTGCGTGCGAGACGATTCGTAATGACCCTCGAAAACAGTTTGTAGACATGGCTCAGAAGTGAGATGGGTCTGTAGTTCTTCAGCAGGGTATTGTCGCCCTTTTTGAAGAAAAGCACGACCACACTTATGTGCCATGCCTTAGGCGTTTGTCCCTCAAGTATAACGGAATTAAATAATTTCTGAAGAGCTTTAAGTACCGGTGTTCCACCTGCTTTCAGAAGTTCAGCCGTAATTCCATCATCACCCGGTGCCTTATTGTTTTTAAGCTGTTTAAGAGCCATTCTAATCTCGTACAGGCTGACGTCCGGGATATTTTCGGTATAGTGTCGGGTAAGTCTAGCTCTTGGGTCTTTAACCAGATCGCTGACAGGCAGACGTGTGGTCGTGTACAATTGTCCGTAGAACTTCTCAACTTCTTCCAGCAATTCAGTCTTAGACGATGTGATCCTGACGTCCTCAGTCTTCAGCTTGGTCAGTTGGCTTTGACCAACAGACAGATTTGAGCCTTTGTTGTTCTCAATCGCCTCTTTAATACAATTTGTAATTTGTAAAAAGGTAGTTTTTTGTTTGTTAAACTGAAAACTTTTGTTTTAATCTTCGCTCAAGTGGTGCTCTGAGACCAAGTTTTTTTTACAAGATTTAGAGCGTCATATGAGGAAAAAGGCCTGGATCCGAGGTCGGGCTCTTTTTTGGCCTAACGCATGGAGCTGTACGTCCTACTAACACCCAAAGTTTGCTACTGCGATGCGTCTTGCGATTAACTGCAGAGCCGTAGTAATGTTTGGCGCGAGATGTATCTATTATTAATTTCAAATAATTAGGTCTACGGTCCTTTGGAGCTGTAAAAAAAATCATTTAAGTCAACGCAATCAAGAAATTCAACTATTTATGCCGCATATTTTGACCCTCACATAGTAAATCAAAACCAATAGGGTACTTCCCGTTAACCTTAAATCTTGAAATTTTCCAATAAAGGAAAATAAATTGTACAGCCACGCTTACAACTCTTTCACCATCTTTCGTAGTCGGACATACACAAAACAGTTACAGTTAACATTAACAAACACATACAGTTAACATTACACTTACTTAGTGGCAAATCATGCTAGGTATTTCAGACTTGGTGAAAAATTCACAAATAATTTGGGTTTGTGAAGGAGGTACCTTACTCAGATTTTTCCTGGAATGATGAAGTAGTCAGTGCAGTAGGCCTTATTAAATACTTACTTCAATTTTTTTTATTAAAATCGTTAGCGCCATTTTTGAGAAAAAGTAACAAACAATCTGGTTTTTTTTATATGAGGTACCTTTTTTCGATTATTCTTGAAATAAGGTACTACCGCATACTGTAGGCCATATACAGTTATAGTAACATACAGAGTTTTATCAAAATCGTTGAAGCCGTTTTTGAATAAAAAAAATAATAAGTGTTTTTACTATGGTGGCAGCCCTAAATAAATTGTACGGCAACCCGCACTAAACTTTCTCGACATTTTTTTATCATTACCTTTTTTACACAAAAATTTAATTAAAAAAAATTTGAAATAATTTTGAAGAATTCATATTGCATGACTTATACTTATTATACTTATTATATTATACTTATTATACATATACTTATTCCTTATAAATAACAATTTAATAGCTCCAACAATTTGTGAGTAAATCGCAAGTTTCAATTTCATTTAGTATTACCGTGTAATAGATAAACATAAGCAAATCCGACTTACAAAGTTTTATTAAAATCTTTAGAGCCTATTTAAAGAAAAAGAGTTTTGGTAGTATGACAGCTCTATTCGGTTTGATGGTACGTAGAAACTTTTGATAATCCCTCAAGGACATAATTCAAAACTTTTTAGTTCCAAAATTTGGTCTCAATCGGACAAAAATAGCCTCCAGAGCCGAGTGTGACGGACTGGCGCACGGAAAAAATTGAGATATTCGATTTTTGGTATTTGTTAATGATATTAAAAAATATAGAACACATTTTTACGAAAACTGGAAAACCTTCTTTTTTCGCGATAACGTACTTCCTCTACCCTACCTATGTACGTACGTACCGTACTGTCCGAACTACGGGGTCGAGTGGATACAAATTAAGATAGAGGAAATTTAAAAAAAAACCTCCTGGAGATATAAAAATAATATTGCTCTAACCCAAATTTTACCAAAGCCGTCCAGTAATTTAGGAACTAGACGGGACTTAAGCACTGGAACAACATACAGACACACACGTACATTTTGTTTTTTTTTTTAATTTTAGACTATAGTGTAAGAAAATGTATCCCATCAAAATCTCAACTAAGATTTTTTTGCTATCACAGTACTTTCTTCACTCCATAGTCGCTCAAAAATAAAAATAAAAAAAATCGGAAATTGTTGAGTTGTAGATTTATAACATAAAAAAGATTTTTTGTAATTACATTTTTTTTATTAAAAATTTGAGTGCGTTTGACTGCAAATCACCTGATGGTAAGTGATGATGCAGTCGAGGATGGTACACGCAAACTCAAATAATGCCTATTCACTCTTGCCTTGAAGATCCCCAAATTATAGGAATCGGGAAACACTGACGCAGGCAAGGAGTTCCACTCCTGCGCTGTACGCATAAGAAATTCAGCAGTTGGAAAATTGTCCGTGACGTACATCGATGTGTGGTACAGCATTTTTTGAACTACTGATTTGAGTTTGTTAAGTTTGTCTCTTATTCTGACTTATTTTTTGTACAGACACAACACAAATAATATATTGTGTGACGCTACGGAACCCTCGGTGCGCGGACCAGGGCCAGACTCGCAATTGGCCGGTTTTTAACAATATTTAATAGGTGTAATAATAAGAGAAATTCCTTGAGGAAGGCCTTTGTCCAGCAGTGTACATCCTTTTCTGAACATGATGAGGTGAATCACTTTATTAATTTAGTTTGTCTTAATGCAACACCATACACATTGGAGCCATGCGAAGCAAGACTCCGAAAAAAAACTAACCACTCCACTACTGCCGACAGAAGTGAATAATACAGTTTTATAAGTTTTGACCCTCCGAGTGTTCGATCGGGGTGCCCCGAGCCCCCGGGAAGCAGCGAAAGGACCCAGCTGAGACAGTCACAAGCTCGGCGACCGCACAGTCGGCGAAGATGGCTCGCCTCGATGAGACTCTGTCTCCACGTGGTGAGCCCAAAAAGCCGAGGGTGGGGTCGGCGAGCAAGCCCTAGCGTACTTACGCGGAGTCCGCGTCCGCTGACCTTTCGGTTGCTGTCACGGCGGCAGCATCCGGCAATCTCAGCCAACAGGACGTGGACTATATTCTGAGCGCCTTCACCAACCGGGTAGGGGAGCAGTCGATCACTCAACTCGGTTCTGCCGGCCCAGTCCTCAAGGGCAAACCCGTCCACGCGGAAGGTGCCCTGAAGATATGGTGCGGCAACTCGGCAGCGTTGGCTTCGGGCGGCAGTCTCCAACATAACACTGCCCCAAAGTGAGGCGCTCACCCTCAAACGATAGACTGAGCTGCCCCGTATCGTGTTAGGAGGCATACTGCTCCCCGGCATTTGGGAAGCAGTAAAAGCCGGACGAGCCTTAGGCTTCCAAAACCCGTGGGCCCAAATCCACAGGTGGAGGTTGCTTAAGGTTCTTCCTCAGGGCACCGACACATTCATCGTCGTAAGCTTGCCAGAGGATCTGGTCGAGGACTGGAACACGAGCACCAGCTTACTCTGGTGGTAGGCTCAGTATACCAGAAGTTCCGGGGACCGAGGGACAGGTTCAGCGCAACCTCCCTGGGAGGACCAGATCCCGATCGCGCGTCCCCTACAACTTTACCGGAGCCCATGGAAAGGACTGCCATGCCACTGGCTACGGAAACGGAAGCCGTGCGGTCTCCCACCTCGGTCGCTCCTCAGAGCCCTTCGGACAACCCCGTGTTGAAAGAGGGCGGAGAGGAATGTTTCAAGGGGTTGGGCGGTCTTACAATTTCCTCCGAGGAGGAAGAGGCGCTGCTGTCGCAAGACAGTGCGCCCTTTCTCAAGTTGTAGGGCCCTACAAGCGAACCTCCAGCACAGTCAAACCGCTACGGCTCAATTGCGAATGAAAGTTAGGCTGCTCGAAGGCACAACAAACCCCAGTCTGCCGTAGATGATCGTCGCCTCCGTGTACATGCCTGATGACGACGATCCATCTCCACCAGAACTGGCAACGCTCATCACATACTGCAAGGAAGAAGGACTGGAGCTGCTAGTTGCAACAGATTGCAACGCGCACCACTCCCTCTGGGGGATGAAAAACTATAATGAAAGAGGTATTACTTTGGTAGAGTACCTGTTCACAACTGGTCTCTATCCACCAGCAGTCTAAAAGTAAACTGGTGGGGACCAGAACTGGAGAGGCTCAGGAAAAAGGTCAGAAAGCTTTTTAACAGAGCTATGAACACAAATGATGAACAGGACTGGGATAACTACAAAGCCGCCAAGTCCAAATACAAGAAAAAGATACGATACCGCAGCACTGCATCGTGGAGAACTTTCTGCGATAGAGTTGAATCGTGTCAGCAAGCAAACAGGGTAAGAAAAGTCCTCTCCAACGGGCCCAGCCAAGGCTTGGGTTCACTTAAAAAACCCGACGACACTCTCACCAGCACGCCACATGAGACGGAAGATGTATTACTGCGGACATACTTCCCTGACTGTCGTATTGTATCAACGTTAAGCTGGGACGATGATCCTATACTAGCAACTGTGGAGGACTGGTTTGTCACAGACAGGGTGGTCTCCACAGATAAGGTAAGATGGCGATAAACAGCTTTCAACCCTTTAAGTCAGCTGGCTGCGATGGCGTCTTCCCAGCACTACTACAGGGGGGGGGGGGGGGGCGACGCAGTGGTGATAGCCGTGGTCAGGGTCCTAAGGGCATGCCTAGCCCACAAGTATGTGCCACATACTTGGAGAGAGGTGAAAGTGGTATTTATACCAAAACCAGGAAAGTCTGACTACACGGATCCAAAATCCTTCAAAATCCAAAAGGCCCATAAGTCTCACGTCCTTCCTACTGAAGGCACTGTAGAGACTCTGTGACAGAGAACTGATGGAAAACGCACTGCAGGACACACCCCTGCACCGCAATCAACACGCGTATAGCCAGGGTCATCTACAGAATCGGCCTTGCATGCTGTCGTTAGCAAGATCGAGGCAGCAATACAGAACAAGTCTATGTGCTTAGGCACCTTCATAGATATTGAGGGCGCTTTTGATAAGACAAACTTCAACAGCATGAGGGCGGCACTTCTGAAACATGGAGCAAACGCCACTATGACCGACTAGATTGAAAACATGCTTCGACAGCGGGTCATCACACTGGTGAAGGAGGAGACCAAAGCGGCCATTGTAGCAAAGGGATACCCCCAAAGAGGAGTCCTATCACCGTTACTGTGGAACCTGGTGGTAAATGACTTGATCACCACCTTAAACGGTAAGCACTTCTATACAATCGGATATGCGGACGACTTGGTTATACTTGTGTCGGGTAACTTCACCAATGTTATCTGCGACGCAACTCGAGCTGCTCTGCGAATCGTGGAGCGCTGGTGCAACGAGTACAAACTGTCCGTGAACCCGAGCAAAACTGAACTAGTACTGTTCACCAACAAACGCAACTTAGGTAACTACCTTACTACCTAAACTCTTCAAAACAGAACTCCGCCTATCAACGGAGATCAAGTACTTAGGTGTCACACTCGACAGCAAACTAAACTGGAGTAGCCATCTCACCAAGAAAATAGAGAAGGCAACTATTGCCCTGTGGCAATGCCGTAGAATGGTAGGTAGGAAATGGGGCCTTACCCCAAAGATAATGCTATGGCTATACACAGCGGTAATACGTCCAATGATAAGCTACGGCGCAGTAGTCTGGTGGCCACGAACAAAGTTATCTACGGTCGTGAGTAAACTGCAACGCTTTCAAAGAATGGTATACATGGCTGTGACAGGCTGCATGCGGACAACTCCCACTGCAGCCCTTGAAACCATCCTGGACCTGCCGCCTCTGCACCTGTTTATCCAACAGGAAGCAGCTAGTGCTGCAGCTCGTCTAAAATTGCTGTCTCTTTGGAGCATAAACAGGATCCCGCACACTGAGCTTCTGCACGATATCATCGCGGAGGAGCCATTGTTCGCAGCGACGAATGATAGAATCCCTAAACGGTATGTCTTTGACATGAAATACAAGGTATAGCTACATGAGGAGCCCTGGGAGGGTCAGAACCTGAAAGAACTTCGGGCGTTTACCGATGGTTCCAAAACAGGCACTGGCACCGGGTATGGGGTTTTCTCCGAGGATCTTAACATCAGGATAGCCAATCCCCTGGGTGCGCATAACACGGTCTTTCAGGCTGAGTGTATGGGCATCATCAAAGCAGCTGAGGCGGTTGCTGCAAGGGAGGTGCGTGAGTACCCCATCCGCTTCCTTTCTGACAGCAGAGCCGTATTACAGGCCCTGCAGAGCAGCATAATCACATCGGGGCTCATACTCAACAAAAATTGACAGAGGTATGTAACCGCGGCGGCGTAACTCTGCAGTGAATTAAAGGGCATAGTAACTCACGCGGCAAGGCCGGGGGACCGGAACCTATAATACCCCTCCCATATGGCTGGCTATATACGGTCCACCCTGAGGAATCACACAAGAAATGAACACAATTTGTACTAGTCCGGTTTCGAAACCTGCAAGCAAGCTAGAGTGGCCCTTCCGGATACTACCCCTGGTCTACCTAGAAAGCTTTTGAGACTTGGGAGAGCTCAGCTCCGCAAGGTAACAGCCGCTATTACTGGAAATGGCCATTTTAATAAACACCTATTCGCTCTACGTATCACCGACATATGCAGAGCGTGTATGGAGGCTGAGGAGATTGCTGCCCACATCCTACTGGATTGCGAGGGGCTGGCACAGTACATGGTCGTGCACCTCGGTGACCCGAGGTCACTCCAGGAAGTCGTCGGCAACCTACAGGGGCTACTGGGCTTCTTGGAGGAGCTGGGCTGGCACTGATGCCGGCCAAACACGCAAAATGGGCGCAGTGGTCACCTAACTTCAACTTCAACTTCAAGTGTTGACCCTCCGAGTGTTCCTGTCGGTATTGGAAACTGTCGCGAGTTTATAAGTTTGACCCTCCAAGTGTTCCTGTTGGTGTCAGAAACGGTCGCGAGTTTATAAGTGTTGACCCTCTAAGTGTTCCTGTAGGTGTCGGTAACGATCGCGAGTTTATACGTGTTGACCCTCCTAGTGTTCCTGTCGGTGTCAGTAACGGTCGCGAGTTTATATGTGTTGACCCTCCGAGTGTACCTGTCGGTGTCAGTAACAGTCGCGAGTTTATAAGTGTTGACCCTCCAAGTGTGCCTGTAGGTGTCGGTAGCGGTCGTGAGTTTATAAGTGTTGACCCTTCGAGTGTTCCTGTAGGTGTCGGTAACGGTCCGCGAATTTATATCTGTTGACCCTCCAAGTGTTCCTGTAGGTGTCGGTAGCGGTCGCGAGTTTATAAGTGTTGACCCTCCAAGTATTCCTGTAGGTCTCGGTAACGGTTGCGAGTTTATAAGTGTTGACCCTCCAAGTATTCCTGTAGGTGTCATTAACGGTAGCGAGTTTATAAGTGTTGACACTCCAAGTGTTCCTGTAGGTGTTTATACGTGTTGACCCTCCAAGTGTGCTTGTAGGTGTCGGTAACGGTCGCGAGTTTAGAAGTGTTGACCCTTCGAGTGTTTCTGTAGGTATCGGTAACGGTCGCGAATTTATATCTGTTGACCCTCCAAGTGTTCCTGTAGGTGTCGGTAGCGGACGTGAGTTTATAAGTGTTGACACTCCGAGTATTCCTGTAGGTGTCGGTAACGGTTGCGAGTTTATAAGTGTTGACCCTCCAAGTGTTCCTGTAGGTGTCATTAACGGTAGCGAGTTTATAAGTGTTGACCCGCCAAGTGTTCCTGTAGGTGTCGGTAACGATCGCTGTTGACCCTCCAAGTGTTCCTGTATGTGTCGGTAGCGGTCGCGAGTTTAGAAGTGTTGACCCTTCGAGTGTTCCTGTAGGTGTCGGTAACGGTCGCGAGTTTATTTGTGTTAACCCTCCAAGTGTTCCTGTAGGTGTCGGTAACGATCGCGAGTTTATACGAGTTGACCCTCCAAGTGTTCCTGTATGTGTCGGTAGCGGTCGCGAGTTTAGAAGTGTTGACCCTTCGAGTGTTCCTGTAGGTGTCGGTAACGGTCGCGAGTTTATTTGTGTTAACCCTCCAAGTGCTCCTGTCAGTGTCGGTAGCGGTCGTGAGTTCAATGGTTTTTTCCCATCTCAAAAATTGCCCACCGCGCCTAAAGAACTTTTCACTTCAAAAACTTCGAAAATTGTGCGTTTAGGTTATTCATTTCGTTTAATGAGCGAATTCGGTGTTTGAGCTGACAGATCATCATATCAGCCGAAGGAAGTCCACTGCTGGACATAGGCCTCCCCCAAGGATCTCCACGACGACCGGTTCTGCGCTGCCCGCATCCAGCGGCTTCCCGCGACCTTCACCAGGTCATCGGTCCACCGAGTTGGAGGCCTGCCTACACTACGCTTTCCGGTGCGTGGTCGCCACTCAAGAACTTTACTGCCCCAACGGCCATCTGTTCTACGAGCAATGTGCCCCGCCCACTTCCACTTAAGTTTAGCAATTCTGAGAGCTATGTCGGTTACTTTGGTTCTCTTACGGATCTCCTCGTTTCTGATTCGATCACATAGCACGCTCCATTGCCCTTTGGGTGACCTTGAGCCTTCTTATGAGGCCCATAGTAAGCGACAATGTCTCAGTTCCGTATGTCATCACTGGCAACACACATTGGTCGAAGACCTTGGTCTTAAGACACTGCGGTATCTGGGACGTAAAGATATTGCGAAGCTTCCCGAACGCTGCCCAGCCGAGTTGGATTCGACGATTGATCTCTTTCTCGAAGTTGGACCTACCTAACTGGACTGTTTGTCCCAGGTATACATATTGGGTAACAACTTCGAGTGTAGAGCCTCCAACCTTCATAGGAGTAGGTATGACACGGACGTTTGACATAATTTTCGTCTTGTCCATGTTCATTCTAAGACCCACTTGTTGAGAGGCTCTACTGAGGCCATCGAGCTTTGTGCCTAAGTCGTCCATAGTCTCAGCCATGACCACGATATCGTCAGCGAATCGAAGATGGGTGATGTACTCGCCGTTGATATTGATGCCGAGTCCACCCCAGTCCAAAAGCTTGAAAACATCTTCCAGGGCGGCGGTGAACAGTTTCGGAGATATAACGTCTCCCTGTCTCACCCTTCGCTGCAGCTGGATAGGTTCCGAGTTTTGATCCTGGAGGCGAACCGACATGGTGGCGTTTTCATACAAACACTTCAGTACTTCGATATATCGATAGTCAATTTGGCACCTCTGGAGAGACTGTAACACAGCCCAGGTTCGACTGAATCGAATGCTTTCTCATAGTCCACGAACGCCAAGCATAGTGGCTGATTGTACTCTTCGGTCTTCTGTATAATCTGCCGCAGCGTATGAATGTGGTCTATGGTACTAAATCCTTTTCGGAAACCGGCTTGTTCGGGAGGCTGGAAGTCGTCAAACCTGCGTGCGAGACGATTCGTAATGACCCTCGAAAACAGTTTGTAGACATGGCTCAGAAGTGAGATGGGTCTGAAGTTCTTCAGCAGGGTATTGTCGCCCTTTTTGAAGAAAAGCACGACCACACTTCTGTGCCCTGCCTTAGGCGTTTGTCCCTCAAGTATAACGGAATTAAATAATTTCTGAAGAGCTTTAAGTACCGGTGTTCCACCTGCTTTCAGAAGTTCAGCCGTAATTCCATCATCACTCGGTGCCTTATTGTTTTTAAGCTGTTTAAGAGCCATTCTAATCTCGTACAGATAAACTATTCTAATTTAAGCGATACCGACTTGTTATTGTTTACCGTCATTACTATGAATGAGTCACTTGTTTATGTTTTTGTGTCTCTCGGGATTTTACATAGTAATCTGCTAGCCGATGATAAGTCACGCCTGCGATTCGAGGTCACTGGAAAAATTAAGTTGGAAGTACTTAGGTACTTGCTAACTTAACCGGCCAAGTGTGAGTCGACTTTGCGCTAAGATGGAACGTTACCCTGAATCAAAGTAAAACATTTTTCATTCTGGGTCTCGTTGATGTCTTTTATCATCATCATATCGGCCCATATACGTCCCCACCTAGGGGCTCGAGCCTACCCCGAAATGGGGCTATCGAGACTAATTAGACCACGTGGGCCGAAGCGGGTTCGTTGACTTCACACACAACCTTCGAGTTACTTCGCAGGCGTGTGCAGGTTTCCTCACTATGTTTGCCTTCACCGTAAGAGCATCGTCAGACGTACATATAAAATCGAAGTTAAAAAAAAATACATTGGTACGTGGCAGGATTCGAACCACAACCTCCCGGAAAGGAGGTAGCGGTCACAAATCAAATAAGTTGGAAAAGTCGCTCGTGAGTGTCTACATACTAGATAGGTAATTCCGAGTTTTCTAAATAGTAATTAAAATGATTTTAGAAAATGCAATACTTGCATACTAATATCAGTTTAAACATCCACCTCTGTCGCGTTTGTACCTACACGTGTACATGCTACTATATTAAAGTTAAGTGACATCTAGATTTACATTATTTATCTACAGAAATACACACCTCCCGAAAATGTTTCCCTATCTCTTCCCTCCCACCTAACTCTCTATCATCCTTTCTTGTGCTCAAAATGTACTTAGTACCTACAAGAGTAGAATGCTTATTCAAGGACGAGAAAACACATAAACATCCCCACTGCTGGGACATGGATCTCTTCCAAAACTCTAGAAAGGTTAGGTCATACTACTCATTTTCCACATCCACACATGGAGGGCCAAGTCCGGGTTGGGGATAGGTTTTAGTGCTAGTGGCGAACCCTACAGTCAAAAAATGTATGCCGCCTAAAAGGCATCTAACAAGGCTTAACGACTGCCATCAGTAAAAAAAAAAAATTAATAAAAAAGAAAAAAAAAATTGTAATAGCAACCGGCACCATCGGAGTAACGTGCCTTGCTAAGCAGGGAAACGATCGATAACAATGCGACTAACAATCAATGCGCGAATCTGACTCGCACTTTACCGGTTTTTTTAATGTTAGACTAAGCGAGAACCAGAGAACAAACGGAAAAAAAACAGTTTCGTTAGAGCAATGGTTCATGTATTTTTTTTTCTTTAAAAAATAGTATAGGACAAAAAGAACCCTCATAGTACGGAGGGGGTTCAACAATGACCTAACATTTTTTTGCTGTTTTTTAGGGTTCCGTAACCAAAGGGTAAAACGGGACCCTATTAGTAAGACTTCGCTGTCCGTCCGTCTGTCTGTATGTCTGTCTGTCTGTCTATCCATCTGTCACCAGGCTGTATTTCATGAACGATGATAACTAGACAGTTTAAATTTTTACAGATGATGTATTTCTGTTGCCGCTATAACAACAAATACTTAAAATTAAAAAAAGTGAATAAACAAGGGGGTCTTCATACAAAAAACGTGTTTTTAACATGAAGAAACAAGCGCCATCTTGTATGATGGAACTGAACCCTTTGTACTAACGCCATTGTACTAGTATGATGGTACGGAACCCTTTGTAATAGCGCCATTTAGTATGATGGTACGGAACCCTTTGCGTGCGGTTCTGTAAAAAGTTGTAATTTAACATGGGTATACATATTAATCACGCTGACAAAGTAAAACAATTACATCTTGAAAAAAAATTTTTATGGTATCTCCCCTATATGTAAAGAGGGGGTGATTTTTTTTGAACTAAGGGTTTGCCAAAACCATTTTTTGATTCAGGGATTTCATTAGAAAGTAAATTGACGCGAATAGAGGTTCAGGCATAACATAGTTTAGTGTGTGCACAGGGTTTAAGGTGAAATAGAGCATTTTTTTTAAAGAGGCCTTTGCTATAAAACTGAACTTTTGTACTATTGTCCGTTTCCCACCTTACTACCAGACCTTACTACCAGTAGTAAAGGGGGCAACTTTTCTTACCCAACTTACAACCAACGCTTACAGTAGTGTGGTGTAGGTTTTATTTACCCTCCTTATTACTAAGTAACCCTACTCTAACCTCCTTACACTTTATCCAAAGTCGTAAAAAAAGATTTTCCTGTAAAAAGTTGACAAAAATTGAAATTTTGTAAGAGAATTATCATCCGCAAACACAATATTTGACAGATGTTGCACCATAATTACAAATCATTTATGTAAACAAGGAAAAAAGCCCTAATATGTATCCGATCTTCTTTATTATTGACACACATCATGACCACTTACTGGTAGATAAGCCGAACAAACAAGGTTGAATATAAAGCGACACGATCAATACCCACTAAATCAATCAACACTACGCTGTGGAACATTGCGCACGAGTTTTTTTTTTATTATTCTCTATTGGTAAGCCCTTGGCTCAGTTTGACTGTTAAAAGAAATAAAAAAGTAAAATGAATAAAATTCTTATCGTGGCTTTTGCTATATGCTTCGTCAACGTAAGTTATTTTTGAAAGCTTTTATATAACTTGCAATTGTATGTTTGTTTACTTGAAATCTTGCGATCGATTTTGAGGCGACTTCCGGGGGTCTGATCAAGCTGAAATTTGGAATGAAGCCGTATTTCCGGTAACAATAGATACTTTTGGTAATTTGAAGTTGATCTGATGATGAACTTTGGATTGATTTTTTTATTTTTCAATAGAATCGTAAGAATCACAATACTGTGCTTACCATTTTTTGAATTTGGTACCGTGTATTTCTTATATTCATACCAGCATTAGGCTTTTTGAGCATAAAAACTATGTTTAATAAAAGCTATTGAGTTTACATTTATTAGTTTTTTGCGAATTGAGTATGGATCTCCTAAGATGAGTTGTTCAGTATGATGAGTGTAAGCCTTGGTTAACAGCTCATTCACCAATGTTGTTACAGACTACACTTCAAAAATTATTTGTGACTGTGAAATCGAATGGTCTATCTTTATTGGTTTAAACTATAAATGTTTATTTTTTTTAACTAAATCTTTCCAACAACAGGTTCACGCCTCTGCTTTAAAATATTGTGGTACAGAACAAATATTTGAAAGTATTGCTCAAGAACAATTTTTTGATTCGTTGTTTGAGCGACTTGATACGGTGTTTCGTGAGCATCTTAATGAAGCAATGAAATTATATAAGGACGTCGAAGATGAATTTGAAAAGTTTGATAAAGACGTCGTTGAAGAATACAAAAAGTTTGGGAAAAAACCACCCATTGACATAATAATTGAGGACAAGAAAAAGGCTTTCAGCATACTTGACGCTGGCAGAAAAGGCGCTAGTACACGAATTGCGCATTTGCGGAGAAAAGCTTATAAAGATGTAGAGAAAATATGGGAAGACTCTGACAGTGAAGAGGACAAAAATAAAAACTGCCTTGATTTTATCGACGATACAAGGAAAAATTTACACAATAGTATAGAGGATGCATGGAAAAACGGAGGCGATAAATTGGAGAGTAAAAAAAAAGAATTACACGATTATCTATTGAAGGAAAGTTTTCTATAGACGGTAAGTACGCATAATAATATTCAATTTTAGCAAATTTATAGGGTGTTATAGATAACGTAATAGAGGGGAGGCATTCGCCCAGCAGTGGGGTGAAATAGGCTAATTTTAGAAAATGGGTTTCCGTTTCTCAAAGGATGCCAACGGGACCCTATTACTATTACTAAGCCCACGCTGTCCGTCCGTCCGTCTGTCCAATATTTAAAGGGCTGTATTTCTTGAACTATAATTGGTAGCCGATTGAAGGTTTTTGTATGTGTTATTGTAGCAATTACCCTTAAAAAAATTAAAATTAAAAAGGTCCCTTCTCATACAAAAATAGTATATTATAAAAAATACATACCAGCGTCAAACTTGGTGTGATCATAGTACGAACCCTACACTAAGGCAAAAAATATAAAAAACGGTCAAGTGTGACTAGTCATCACACAAACAGGGTTCCGCACCAAAATTTTAATTATCAACAAAACAAGAGGTCTTATTACATACTTTGCTTTAGATAAGTAGGGCTCTACTTGTGCTGGTTTTTGGAAATTTTATTTTTTCTGTAACGGAAGGACTTTAGGTTTTTTCATATGTTTTCGTAAGGATGGGACGGTCTATTTGAGCCTATTTTCTTAAAAACTTCAAATCTATTTATTTTAAAATTACAAAAAATATATATTGGAGGTTCTCATAATAATCCCTTTTATTTAATAAGTCACACGATATAGTTGGAAATTATTATTTTTTTTAGTTTTCTAATTTACCCCCCAAAAGTGAACCCAAAGTTCAAAATTCATTAATTTACGTTACACATCCATATATGAATCACCGACTTACATAAGTGTACTGAATTCAAACTCAATCTATTAGTAGTTTCCGAGCAAATTCAATGTGACAGACGGATGGACAGACACACGAGTCATCCTATACAACCTTGATAATTGAAAACGCTTAACACGTTAAAAAACCGACTTCCATCGCAACAAATTAGTACATTTTTGCATTATTATTTTTGGTTTTTGTTAATTTTCTACTAAAGTACTACACCGATTTTGATAAAATTTATATAGGACCACACGAAAAGCACTAGCTTTCAAATAAAAAAAGAATTGTAAAAATCGGTTCAC
Source organism: Coleophora flavipennella (assembly GCA_947284805.1). Taxonomy (NCBI): domain Eukaryota; kingdom Metazoa; phylum Arthropoda; class Insecta; order Lepidoptera; family Coleophoridae; genus Coleophora; species Coleophora flavipennella. The sequence goes on from OX369253.1 coordinate 8,187,486, forward strand.
CCAGTCAAAAGTTCTGAGGTAACAAACATTAAAAAAAAAAAAACATACAGACGAATTGAGAACCTCCTCCTTTTTGGAAGTCGCTTGAAAATCGGCAGAATGCGTGTTAGGTCACGCATACTGTAGGGTTCCGGAGTTATTACTCGAAAACTGTTTGATACTCTAAATCGTCGTTGAGCTATGCTAAGCTATGCTCGGAGTTTCCCTACGCGATTGAATCAGAATCGAGGAGATCCGTAGGGAAACCAAGACAACCGACATAGCTCACAGAATCGCAAAACTTAAGTGGCAGTGGGCAGAGCACTTATTCTTTGCCGCCTTTAATTATCTCAAAATTTCTGCCGTAGGGCAAAGAGAGATTACGCTATCTCTCTATCTTTATCGGATTTTAAATAATTTTATACAAAAAAAACTACTTCAAACGCCCTAGTCGCCACTACAATTTTCGAAGGTTCCCCTCAATTTCTCTGGGATGCCATCATCAGATCCTGCTTTCCTTATCCTGGTACCACCCTTGGGATATCTCCTATCCAACAAAAAAATAATCATCAAAATCTGTTCATAAACGACGAAGATAGTCACGAACAAACATAAAAAAATATATACACGGTCGAATTGAGAAACCTCCTCCTTTTTTAAATTGGTTAAAAAGAAAGATTGAAAAACTTGAAATAAAAACTTGATTCTAATATCCATGTATGTAAAATAATACCTACATTCCTTAAAAGATCAAACCGTCAACTCACTTTAAGCAAAATATTACTTTATCTTAAATCTTAACGAGGCCTTTAAAAGGCCCTACAAATGCCTGATAATACACACGTTTGGAGATATAGCTGCCCAATTTTTTTTTTATTCACAATGGATATGCCCTTGGCATCATCTCACCTAATGGTAAGTGATGCTGTAGATGGAAGTGGGCTTAACAAGATTCCCGAACGCAATGAGGATCTGGCTAACTTATCTTCAAGCCGGAACACATCAATTCTGTTAACACTGATGTTTGGCAGCAAGACTGAGATAAGATGGTGGTAGCTAGCCAGGCGGGCTTATAAAATGCCCTAACACCAACCAAACCGGACTTACAAAGTTGAGCCCGCCGGGAATCGAACCCGCGATCTCCTTTGAAAACCTCAGCCCCGCTTTGTTACATTATATCTCAAAAAATAATATTCGATCTGTAAAAAGCGTGTATGACTACACAAATACTGTATCAATAGGTTGGTTGAACCCATCAAACATACAAATGAATCCCTGTGATTGTTGTAGCAACATTATTCATCTAAAATCTTATCAAACCCCTGAAAAGGCCCTACAAATGTTTGAAAATCCCTTCGTTTGGGGATATATCAGCACTCGCCTCGCACCCAGTCCCGCCTCCTTGCTTAAAAAATCTTACACAAGTACGTACCTACTGTATTAAAGCTTGGCTTTAGGGTTTCGTGAACAGGGGCCTAAACAGAGACCGATAATTTGTTGTGGAAACATCGTTTACCCCAATTCTTATTGAGCCTCTAACAAGGCCCTGCAAATGTACAAAAATCCACTCTTTTCAGGATATCTATAGAGCGCCGGTGGGTAATGGCAAGGGCCGCTACGTCCTATCTGGGAAGTCGTGGTTGGAATCCTGCCACGTACCAATGTGTTTTCGAGTTTTGGTTTCATAGTACGTTTATCCGACGCTCTTACGGTGAAGAAAAACATCGTAAGGAAACCTTGCTCACGCCTAATTCGAAATTCGAAAGGCTTTGTGAAGTCGATTAACCCGCATTGGGCCCGCGTATTTCAAGCCTCGATCCTCTCGGTGGGGATTAATATACGAGCTGATGTAATGAGGATATATCAGCACTCGTATCGTCGTACCTTATCCGTACTTCCTTACTTTATTGATCAGCATGTAACGTTTGGTACAGAATGTTTCAAAATTAAAGTAGTGCGGTTTATGGATCTGCGGCTATCAAAGTTTTTTCACCACTGAGCATATAAGGTACTGTAATGATTTTATTTCTTTGTGAAAACTAAAAATTGCAATCACTATCTTTTTGCCTTAGACATAATGTTCAATTTCTTTAAAAGTATAACACATAGAGAAATAATGATTTCTGATTATTGTAGAGCGTAGCGCGGCCTATACATAGGTGTCACAAATGCAGTTAATGACTTTTTGCGGATAATGACTTTTTGCAGTAAGCCGACGATATATGCAACTGCCAACCATCAACGGTTGGTCCACGGCCGGACCCCAGGCACACTCCTCGCCTGGCGGAGATATGGTCACCTTTTTGGTAAACTTGCGAATCTGCCATTTTTGCGAAAATGACTTTTTTAAAGCTTTGTATGCCAAATAAGGTAATACATTTTGTGGCAAATTTTCAGAAAAGTATCTTTGTAGTTTCAAAGTTAAGGTCGTTGTAAAAATGCGAAACTGCATATTTTCCAATTAATGATCACAGTAAACAAAAGTATACAAAAGCAACATATAAGTGATTTTAGCGTCACTAATTGGTTCGCACTTAAAAAAATGAACATCTAGTAAACTAGCGAAACTGACAGATTCACAAATTAACTATGTGCCTAATTTTATTGGTTGTGTGATTGTTCCTACGAATAACCTACACGTATAAGAAATACTATAATACAACAAATAAAACAATTCATTATTGATTATTTTGATGTTTTTTATTAACTTAACATTATTTCTGTCAACGTTTCTCGCACTATTACCATGTGAGAAAACACAAATTCATTTCTTGTTTAGTTGCATACCTGCGAACGTGATCTCACCGAGGTAGAAAACAAAAAGAAAATCTAATTTTGTATGGAGAATTAAAGTTGCGAATGTGCAATAACTCACAATTAAATAACTGTATTTCAAAAAAGCGTCGGTGGCTCAACCGGTAACGACTCGGTCCATCTAACCAGAGGTACCAGGTTCAAATCTGGACGGCCAATGTACCAATGAGTTTTTCAAAAACTTACGTACATATAATTACCGATTGCTTTAACGGTGAAGGAAAACATCGTGAGGAAACCTGCACACGACTGCGAAGAAACTCGAAGGTTGTGTGTGAAGTCGACCAGGCTCGAGCCCCTCGGTGGGGACGTATATGGGCTGATATAATAAATTTCAAAAAAAAGAGCCTACATTTTTACTTCTATTTACATGAAAAATATATGGGCTGATATAATAAATTTCAAAAAAAAGAGCCTACATTTTTACTTCTATTTACATGAAAAAAATTAAATAAAAACAATTAGGTTTTTAAAACGTTTTTTTGCTCTCCTGTAAAGTTTAAAAAAATCACATTCGAAGTTTACTAAAAAGGTGACGACATCTCCTATGGCTCTCGTCAAGTAGGAACATAACCGTGACTACATTCAAATCAATCATCAATGACGCTACAGAGCTTTGGGGAATTTTGAAGATATTTTTAAAATACATCACTAACATGAATAAATAATTGTTAGAATTTAAGATTAGATTCGATGGAGATATCGTCACCTTTTTGGTAAAAAGCGTCGGTGGCTCAACCGGTAACGACTCGGTCCATCTAACCAGAGGTACCGGGTTCAAATCTGGACGGCCAATGTACCAATGAGTTTTTCAAAAACTTACGTACATACTTACCGATTGCTTTAACGGTGAAGGAAAACATCGTGAGGAAACCTGCACACGCCTGCGAAGAAACTCGCAGATTGTGTGTGAAGTCGACCAACCCGCACTGGGCCCGCGTGGTCGACTGAGGCCTAATCGCCCTGATTCAGGGTAGGCTCGAGCCCCTCGGTGGGGACATATATGAGCTGTAATGATGAAGATTAGATTACTCATAGATAATCACATGAATAACAAACATCCTAAGTTATTAGATAAGTACCTACCAAGAATCTGTAAGTTTATGACCTCGATCGTATGAGCGTAGACAATGTTTACACGAATAAGATGGTCAATCACACAAAATGAAAAAAAAACTTTCGCTTTTTGATAACTCTACCTCAAATAAGAGATTAGTGTTGAAAATTACAATTGTTAAAATTTTCAATTAAAAAAATAGATAAATATTTTTTTGTTAAAATTCTTTATTTTTTTATTAAAATATTTTTGCTTTAAAAATGTGTTGACGTTAGTTTTATTCTTTTGCAGGTACGTCACGTTTCTAACTGAGGCACGTGTGAATTTATTGAAGTCTATCAGCAGAATGTCGTTTTAACCATAATAATAGGCTATATGTATGCATCAGAAATAAATATCTTGTTCACTGAATTACCGTCTACTGTTTCAAAAACCGTACTATCTCTTTTTGTATTCCATCATGTTTTTAAGTTTTTATTTATCTATACCAATATTATAAAGTGGAAAGCTTTGTATTTTTGTATGTTTGTAGCAAATAATCTCAAAAACTACTGAACCAATTTAAAATAATGTTTTCAATTTTTAATTTATTATTATTATTATATCAGCTCATATACGTCCCCACCGAGGGGCTCGAGCCTACCCAATCAGGGCGATTAGGCCTTAGTCGACCACGCGGGCCCAGTGCGGGTTGGTCGACTTCACACACAACTTTCGAGTTTCTTCGCAGGCCTGTGCAGGTTTCCTCACGATGTTTTTCCTTCACCGTTAAAGCAATCGGTAATGATATGTACGTAAGTTTTTTGAAAAACTCATTGGTACATTGGCCGTCCAGATTTGAACCCGGTACCTCTGGCTAGATGGACCGAGTCGTTACCGGTTGAGCCACCGACGCTTTTTTAATAATTTTATTTTATATTAAATAAAAAACCGGCCAAGTGCGATTCAGACTCGCGCAAAGTAGGGTTTCGTTCCAAGAATTACAAAAAAAAAATGTACATTTTAAAAACAAAATTATATTTTCAGTTGGTAATAGAACAATTAGAATGGAAAATCTATGAACTTTTTATAAGTCCAACTTCATATCCTAAGTTGGTCGGCTATTACTCCTAACCTAAAGTAGTAACGATTATATTAATCTGCGCCTAAACCACAGAATATATATTAGTAATTAGCCTTGATAGTTTTCCTTTTAAATTGATTATATGTCGTACTATTTAAAAAAAAACAAACGTTTAGGACATAGAGGTTTAGCTGGTAGGTTAGGTTAGTGTGGGCTACCTTCGATCGACATAAAAAGCCGGGAGAACAGTGGACTGTTTTTACAGGGGAGACTGTTGATCGTATGGTTGCGACTGGCTTCAGCAGCAAGTTGCCGGCAGCCACAATGTAACTGTGCGCCCACCACCGTCTTTCCTTGCCATGACGCCTGGCGCCAGCCTTCATCCCGACTTACCATGAGCATATTCGCTACCTCCTGTCCAGGAGATCGTGGTTCAAATCCTTCAACGTACCAATGTTCTTTCGAATTTCGATTTCATATGTACATTTATCTGATGTACGCTCTTACGGTGAAGGAAAACATCATAAATAAACCTGCACACGCCTGCAAAGAAACTCGGAGGTTGTGTGTGAAGTCGACCAACCCGCGACTTGTGACGTGGTCTTCTTCCTTTCGATCTATTTCATCTATTTCTTATGCGCTGGTACTCGGCCATCCATGTGTCACATTGTGTTATAAACTGTGATACGTGTGTTTCAAAATCTAAATTCTTCCTGTCCAAATATTTCGAATTTCATTATTATACTGTAAACTTAAATCATATCAGCCACAAATCGTCCACTGTTGGACAAAGGCCTCCCCCAAGGATTTCCACGACGACCGGTCCTGCGCTGCCCGCATCCATCGGCTTCCCGCGACCTTCACCAGGTCATCGGTCCACCGCGTTTAGTTCTCCTGCGGATCTCCTCGTTTCTGATTCGATCACGCAGAGAAACTCCGAGCATAGCACGCTCCATTGCCCTTTGGGTGACCTTGAGCCTTCTTATGAGGCCCATAGTAAGCGACCATGTCTCAGTTCCGTAAGTCATCACTGGCAACACACACTGGTCAAAGACCTTAGTCTTGAGACACTGCGGTATTTGGGACGTGAAGATATTGCGAAGCTTCCCGAACGCTGCCCAGCCGAGTTGGATTCGTCGATTGATCTCTTTCTTGAAGTTGGAACTACCTAGCTGGACTGTTTGTCCCAGGTATACATATTCGTCAACAACTTCCAGTGTAGAGTCTCCAACCTTTAGAGGAGTGGGTGCGACACGGACATTTAACATTATTTTCGTCTTGTCCATGTTCATTTTAAGACCCACTTGTTGAGAGACCTTACTGAGGCCATCGAGCATTGTGCTTAGGTCTTCCATAGTCTCAGCCATGACCACGATATCGTCAGCGAATCGGAGGAGAAGTTCAGCCGTAATTCCATCATCACCCGGTGCCTTGTTGTTCTTGAGCAGTTTGAGAGCCATTCTAATCTCGTACAGGCTGACGTCCGGGATATCTTCGGTATAGTGTCGGGTTAGTCTGGCTCTTGGGTCTTCAGCCTGATCGCTGACAGGCAAACGTGTGGTCTTGTACAATTGTCCATAGAACTTCTCAACTTCTTCCAGCAACTCAGTCTTAGACGATATGGTCCTGCCGTCCTCAGTCTTCAGCTTGGTCAGTTGGCTTTGTCCAACAGACAGATCTCTCGCTAACATTTTTGAGCCTTTGTTGTGCTCAATCGCCTCTTTAATACAATTTGTATTAAATTGACGTAAATCGCGAGTTAGGGACTTAGAGATCTGCCTGTTTAGTTGCCGATACTGAGTAGCGTCTTCAGAGGACTGCAAAACCAATCTGCGTCTTTCTTCCATGAGGTTGCTGGTGAAGTCTGAGATTTTTTTGGTTCTGTTTGAACGGCGAGTTTTAAAAATCTTAGACCCGACCGTTTGAACAATTTCCACGAACCTCTCATTATAATCGTCCACATTCTCGCAGTCTCCTAGGCATTCGAAACGATTGTGCAACTCGAGCTGAAAGCTCTCGGGGTTTTGGAGCTGGATGGGCGCTGGTCGGAGCGTAGACTTCATCAGTCAACATCTTTCTAGCTTGGTCTTTAGATTCAATGTGCCTCTGACCATCCGGTGATCGCTTCCTGTTTTGACTGAATTGATCACGGAGACATCATTGAATATTTGCTTCCTTGTCGACAAGATGAAGTCTATCTCGTTTTTTGTTACGCCATTGGGATGCAACCATGTCCACTTCCGCTGTTTTGACTTTTTAAAGAAGGAGTTCATCATAAAGAGGCTCTCCTTCTCCATAAAGTCGGCCAACATCTGGCCACGTGCATTTCTTACTCCATATCCAAATTGCCCCACTCTCAGCTCACCATCGCTTCGTTTGCCCAGTTTCGCGTTAAAGTCCCCCATAACAACGGTATAATGGGTCCTGGTGCTATGTAAGGCTGTAGAGATGTCCTCATACATACTCTCTACCTCGTCGTCGGAGTGTTCCGTAGTCGGCGCGTATACCTGTATGACCTTCATCGAATACCGTTTGGTGATTCTGAGTATAAGGTATGCTACCCTTGTCGAAACGCTCACGATTTGGACCACATTGTTAATAAGGGACTTGTGGACGAGAAACCCGACACCACCCTGGGACTGTTGGTCGCCCTCCCGGAAATAGAGCAGGTTTCCGGATTTAAGGATCATGGTGTCCTCTCCCTCTCTTCGGACTTCACATAAACCTACGATATCCCACCGTAACCTGCTCAATACTTCTTCAAGTTCTGCAAGTTTCTCGTCAGTCCGCAGTGTGCGCGTGTTGTAAGTTGCCAGGGCCAAAGGTCGTTGGGTTTGGTAGCCTGGCATCTGCCGGGGATTCTTCGCACCCCCTACCCCGCCGTTACCATGACTGCTACCGGGCTGCCGGGGACTAGGGGCCGTTTTCTGGGTGTGAAATTCATAGGGAGGGTTTTGCCGTAATCGCCACGCTTGGCAGGCGGGTTGGCGATCGCAGTTTGATTGCAGGTGTGTTGCAATGCACGAAAAGACGCTGCTGCCCATCCTCCGGTTTTAAGTCCCTTAGTCGCCTCTTACGACACCCATTGGAAGAGATGGGATGGTCCTATTCTTAGCCGGGAACCATACGTTCAACTTAAATAAAATAACTTTTTTTATATTTAAAATTGGTAAGCCCTTGGCATCATCTCACCTAATAGTAATTGACGATGATGCCGAAGATGGAAGCGGGCTTACCAAGGTTCCCCAAAACTATGGGGATCTGGCTATCTTATCTTCAAGCCGGAACACGTCAATGCTGTTAACATTGATGTTTGGCGGCAAGACTTAGAAAAGATGGTGGTAGCTAGCCAGGCGGGCTATGAAAATGGCCTACCACCAACCGAACCGAGTCTTACAAAGTTGACCCCGCCGGGAATCGAACCCGCAACCTCCTGGTGTGAAGCGAATGGACCTGATTCTTTCTATAAGATCCATCTCGGGTCTTATATTTCGTCTTATAATTCTTTTTTAAACTAAGTTGTGTGCAATAACGGAGTTTTTACCCACGCCCTACCATACCTACTCCTACCTGGCGTCGTGCCACAGACTAAGGCCTAATCGCCCTAATTCATGGTAGGCTGAAGCCCCTCGGCGGGGACATATATGAGCTGATATGATGATGATGACTGCGCACCGACTCGAATCACCGAGGACGACCTCCGGTCTTGGAGGGACTATAATATGGTGGCATCTACAGTAACCCACCCCAGGGACGATCGACACAAAACGTGACACTCTGTTGCACTCCATTTAACTCCCCATATATATTTTGCGTACCGTGTTCTATATAAACACCAATAAATGATAGATTTTATCAATTTTGCCTCTGAGTCTGAGCTTGATCTAGACACTACGTAAGATGAAATCAGTCAAGAAATCAGATTGCTAGAGCTCCGTTCGTCGTTAAAATTGGTGTTAAATCTTCTTTGACGTGTTCCTATAAATCGATTAACGCCGGCTGCATGCACGAAAAAGTATTACTCATTGTCACGTTCCGTTCCGTGTCACGTTCCGCGTGCAAGCGAGAGCGCGGAACAAACGATAGAGAGGCACAAGCGGCCTAAGCGTTCGGCTAGTTATCAATGTTTTCTTATGACGTTATCTCGTAAAATTATCGTCCGTAAACCTACTTTACAGACAACCAGTTTTTTTTAAAGTCGACTAAAGGTACTACGAAGTGAATTTCAAATTTATACAGTTATCTCTCGTCTTGTCAAATTCAGTTTGCGAATAATAAATAGTAAGTTCTAAATCTATTAAAATCGTAAAATCGAGTTCATCAGGGGTCCGCCCGTACCGTGTTCCACGTTAAAAGGGAAGGATATTGGAACCACACCTTTCTACTTCGGCGTAGCATGTGGAGCTACGTCTCGCTACGCATCGTAGCAGCGTAGTCAATTTATTATGTTAAGGCGGTTCGATTAGCGCACTAGTGCCGCAAATATAAATTAACAATTTACTCATTCTTAAGGACTTTAATCGAAATTATTGATTATTTTGCGCAATAACTATTGTTTGATTGCTATTTTATTACTGTAAATATTAGCAACAAGTTATTTTTTGCAAAACTACTATAAGTGGCCATTTTAACAGTTTTACAAATAATTACTTGTTGCTAATATTCACAGTAATAAAATATCAATCAAACAATAGTTGTTTTCTCCCTATTTGCGAAAAATACTCAATTATTACCTGGATCGGTTAAGCGGTTGGCCGCTTTGAAATACGTACGTACTTTTTGATTTTCGTAGCATTTCCCTTAAACGATTTCAAAATACTTTTCAGGAAATTAACAGGTCTTGTTCAACTTTATATGCCAATCGGTCAGCAGATTTTCCAGTGTATGTACTATTTTTTCTGAATTTTTTAGGATTCCGTAGTGAAGGAAGGTCCGTCTGTCCGGGGTTTAACTCGGAGACTCTTAGTACTGTAAAGCTATAATTTGGTATGGATATACATATTAATTAGCTGACAGAGTGATAAAACAAAACCTTGAAAATATTTTTAGGGTACATCTCCTACTCTTGAAAAACAGGTGTTATTTTTCTCAACTTCGCAACTCAATTTTGAAGCAGATATCAACCGATTAAGCTAAAATTTTGTATACACGTTCAGTTTGGTAACAATGCATGGTTAACTGTGGAACGTCATTCTAAATCTAAAATATAGGCACACCCAAGATGGCGGACTAGTTATTTTTAATGCACTCCTACAATCATCATTACAGTTCATATACGTCCCCACCGAGGGGCTCGAGCCTACCCTGAATCATGGCGATTAGGCCTTAGTCGACCACGCGGGCCCAGTGCGGGTTGGTCGACTTCACACACAACCTTCGAGTTTCTTCGCAGGCGTGTGCAGGTTTCCTCACGATGTTTTCCTTCACCGTTACAATATGGGTATAAAATAAAAGTGTTTGCTAAAAAGAATATGAAATAGTTGAAAATTTTGAAACAAAAGCTTGTACTTTAATTTTTTTTTTTCTTCTCCCTTTTAGGGCAGGCTAAGGCTCATTGGCCATACCGCCTAGTCTTCAGTATATTATGTTTTTCAGCAGTATTAATTTGTAGAATTCACGTCTTCAGTAATTTTCAGTATATTTTTCAGAAGTAGTATTTTTCTCCTTTTCAGTCTTCAAGGTCACTATTTCTTCACGTTCACATCATATACTTGTCTATAAACTAACCTAACCTACATACTCTAGCAAAATGATAGCACTTTTGCTAAAGCTTGCTCGGACTTCTTGTGGAAACTCGAAACACAGTATACACACTTTTATTTCATTATCCTACACAAGAAACACATAAATGATACTTCGCTGATAAATACACTATCAATATTACACATCGAAAACCACTAAATGTAATTTTTCGGATAATAAAAGAAAAATTACAATCTGTACGCTACAAATTCCCGCCAAAAAGTCCTTGTACTTTAAAGTTTTTAGATCTTTCGAAAATTATTTCCAAACTGAAATGTCAGGCTAGGATAATGTCAACATAAAAATATTTGAAAACGCTAAACACGTTAAAAACCGAGTCCCTTAGCAACAACTTAGTATAATTTTGCATTATTATGTTTGGTTTTACTTATTTTTTTTAATAAAGTACACCACCGATTTTGATAACATTTATATGGGACTAATTCAGGAGCATACCCTATCGAATAAAAAAAAGAATAATGAAAATCAGTTTACAATCGGCGAAGATATCGCGTAACAAACATACAAAAAAAATACGAGTGTGCTTTAGACCACACGAATGAAGTAAAGCTTTTTTAGCTCCATCTATATGTATTAAAGTAAATACTTCGTCTTAAAATGCAAATTATCAAATTTAATTTAATATTTGAGTATACATGTCAAATAATATTATTAACTTACTAGCTGTCCCGGCGAACTACGTACCGCCTTACATTACATAACACTGCCCTACTCTACCCTACCCTACACTACACTACACTACCCTACCCTACCCTACCCTACACTACACTACTCTACCCTACCCTAACCTACACTAACCTACCCTACATACACTACACTACACTACCCTACCCTACCCTACACTACCCTACCCTACCCTACACTACCCTACCGTACACTACCCTACCCTACACTACCCTACCCTACCCTACATATACTACACTACCCTACACTACCCTACACTACACTACCCTACCCTACCCTACACTACCCTACACTACCATACCCTAAAATAAAATAGATGTTGGCCGATTCTCAGACCTACTCAATATGCTCACAAAATTTCATGAGAATCGGTCAAGCCGTTTCGGAGGAGTAAGGGAACGAAAACTGTGACACGAGAATTTTATATATTAGATTTATACCTCACTTAAATTAAAGGTACTAATCTAACAATATAAATATTAATAAAAATCAAAACCCGGAGTCGAACCAGCCGCAAAGGAGCCTATGACACACATTGCGTTACCGCGCTGTATGGAAATAGACAACCTTTGAAGCAGGTACGACCCGGAGCGCATCACCTTTATGAATCCCAATGCCTCTGAACCCCAGCAGCCCATTGTCTCACACGCCAGCGGCACAAAGCAGTAATTTACCTCCAACATCGAGTATTTAACATGCTTCATGGCTGCCGCGAATTCAGCAGCAGCCCCAGTCAAATGCAGGTGTGAGGTAGCAAAAGTGTTAACGCACGTGGCGTCCCAAAACAGGCGCTTAACTTTCCTTTCTGCCATGGCACCAGAGTTAAACCGTCCAGCTTTTTTCCATCAGAACGACTGAGTCCCGGCGGCTCCATCAAGGACGGAATATTGTCCGATACCAGTGCCCTCCATGTGATATCATTGAGGGCGTGGTGGCGTGGGAATCTTCCCAAACAACGACCGCAACTCAGTGGGTGATAGCCAGTCACGTCCACCGTGGACCCGCAAATGCATTGATGAGGTTCACAGACATTGCAGCTCAGGCGCAGAGCAACTGCCACACGCAAAGAGTCGCTGTCGAGAAGAGTTCCCATATGTGGTGAAGGCAAAGCTTGCAGCCAAGCGCCGGAATCTGCCCTCGAAACCGCCTTGAGTCTGGCTAAGTTAACACCAACCGCCGCACCCAACAGTCGATCCAAAGTATCCTTGGCTCCAACTTCATCCCACGCCCGCTGCTCATTAGGAACTTTGGACACAGGCGCATTCGGGAAGAGGGCAATCCACTCTGTTAACGCCTCAGTCTCAAAAGGTAGGGCCTCGTCTCCATGGTAAGATAAAATTTCAGAGACAAGTCCAGCAACTTCTTACGTCGAGGCGAGAAAAGCTGGCAAATTCACGTTCCCCAATCGTCGCACCCCCAGATCACCGTACCGTATGGGCAGAGACGCCTGACTCCACTGGTCTTCGCCAAGGGATATATTCATAAGCGTCTCAACTACATCTTTTAAAGTTGCAACAAAAGAGGCGACGTTATTCGGAAACAGCCAGGTCGGTGCCGTCCTTAAAAGGTACATTACCCTAGGGACTGCAAAGCACATCCTCAACAACACCAAAGCAACATGAGCAGAAACACTTCTAAGGCGGTCCTGATCAAGGAGAAGGAGACGTCTCCTAGCTTTTAATGCGTCAGGAACTAGGTGAACCTAAAAGGTTAAAAGTTCTAGGGGCAAGTTCCTGCAGCCCCGGGAGAATGGAACTAATAATGGAAAAGAAAGGACGTGCTACTGGACTGCAGGGAAAAAACTCGCACTTGGAAACATTTATATCCAAACCTAGCTCGCTAAATCGGGGAAGTAACGTGAGTAAGTCTTGTTTCACTTCCTCTGGCTTTCCCCCAATGGTACCATCATCTAAGTACCATAAATTGAGAGGAGATTTCAAATTTGAAATGGCTTTATGGATAGCAAGGCTGAATACAAGTGGCCCAAGCGGGTCTCCCTGCTGCGCACCGACTTAAGAAAGGATTGAAGGCATTTTTTTGGCAAATGATGAGGGCATTTATATACTTTAAGAAGGAAAGGATATAAGGAAGGAATATTTTCTCTCACCTCGCTGAGGAGTATGTCTCCTTCCACGCTTTTAAATGCATTTGAACATCTAATTTGACGACAATACAATCCGCGTTCCAAGGGTCTGCGGTGAAAGCGCGCATTGCATGGATCGCCGCTTCACAACCCATTTGTGTCCCAAATCCCAACTGATATGGCTGCAGATATGAAGCCAATATAACTCTGCAAATGATCAAATCTTTTTTATCTTATATTTTTGTTTTAATTGTTTTTACAACCGATTTTGTTGCTTTGGCAACCGATATTGGTGGTAAAAAAAAGAGTATGATTTTATCGATTGTCAATTAAATAGATTCGATCACTAAATAAAAAAAATGAAATTCCCTAAATAGTATAGTTTGTACTCAAAATAGTAGATCTGTCGCCAAAGTAAAGTCATCAAACAACACCAAAACAATACTCAAAAGGAAAAGATTTATCACCAGAAAATTCTTTTATCGATTGTCAATTAAATAGCTTCGATCACTAAAAAAAAATTGAAATTTCATAAATAATATAGTTTGTACTCAAAATAGTAGATCTGTCACCAAATAAATGCCTAAAATTACTAACAAAGGTGACCTACAGATACTCCCACATCCTCTTCGGATCCCGAAAGTTTGTTGATGTTCGAAACGGGCGGCGGGGGCTACGCCCCCGTTAGGGGTCATCTTCCGATGATTTCTTCTGCTTCGAAGTAATTTTGTACCCAGGGTGGGGAGCCTCGCTTCGCGAGGCTCTTTGACTGTTAAATCAATCAAACCTGACCGAACCTAACATCGCTCGCTTCGCTCGCTCATTTATTTATTGTTTTTGACCGATTACCCCCCAGTTTTCGATTTGTTACCATGCAATAGCTTGACCGCGGCAGTCCCCGAGTGCCACACGTATTTTTAATGACAGATCTATCAATTTGATGACAGATCTATCAATTTGGTGACAGATCTATCAATTTAAGAACGAAAATATTGAATAGAGATGAATCTATTTAACTGGGGACGAAAAATATAATTCCCAAAAAAAAATCATAGTATCTCACTTTCTATCTTCACTAATTTATATAATTGTCCCTCTCAACTTCCGTTCGCCTGGTCCCATCATACATTCGTAACGCTCTCTTCACGCATCCACCAGCTAACATTGGTCAAGTGCGAGTCAGAACCGCACACATAGGGTTCCGTACCATCATACTAAATTGCGCTAGTGTCTTCATGTTTTTTTAAAAAAACACGTTTTTTTGTATAAAGACCTCCCTTATTTTTTTACTTTATTTAATTTTTAGTATTTGTTGTTATAGCGGCAACAGAAATACATCATCTGTGAAAATTTCAACCGTCTAGCTATCACGGTTCGTGACAGACGGACAGACGGACGGACGGACAGACGGACGGACAGACAGCGTAGTCTAAGTAATAGGGTCCCGTTTTTACCCTTTTGGTACAGAACCCTAAAAAACATACATTCGAATTGAGAACCGCCTCCTTATTGGAAGCCGATTAAAAACAAACCTGTAGTAATTAGATGTGAAGATCGACTAGACACGGCGCATCGTCATAAGAGAAGTAAGTTTCATCTGTTATCATCTGGATAATTATAACTGGTTTATTTACATAACACAAACATTTCCTTTATAGATATAACCGCCTAGATATAACCGTATAGATATAACAGTATTTCAACCGCCTCCGTGGCGTAATGGTTAGTCCATTCGCTTCACACCAGGGGGTCACGGGTTTGATTCCCGGTGTAGTCAACTTGTAAGACTCGGTTTAGTTGGTGGTAGGGCAAGCCCGCCTGGCTAGCTACCACCATCTTATCTAAATCTTGCCGCCAAACATCAGTGTTAACAACATTGATGTGTTCCTGCTTGAAAATAAGATAGCCAGTCTCCATTGCGTTGGGGAATCTTGGTAAGCCCGCTTTCATCTTCGGCATCATCGTCACTTACCATCAGGTGAGATGATGTCAAGGGCTTACCATAGAGAATAAAAAAAATAAAAATAAGGCTGATTTAAATATCATCATCATATCAGCTCATATACGTCTTCACCGAGAGGCTTAAGCCTACCCTGAATTAGGGCGGTCGGGCCTTAGTCGACCACGCGGTCCCAGTGTGGGATGGTCGACTTTACATACAACCTTCGATTTGCTTCGCAGGCATGTGCAGGTTCCCTCACAATGTTTTCCTTTAACGTAAGAGCGTCGGATAAACGAACATATGAAATCTAAATTCGAAAACATATTGGTACGTGGCAGGATTCAAATCACGACCTCGCGGACAGAAGGAAGCAGCCCTTGCCATTTCGCCACCAACGCTCCTTTAATAAATTTAAATTTCTTTGAAAGATTTTTCCAGAATGTTCAAATGCCTTCAACCACCGTGGCGATGAATTATTTTGCGAAATTTTTTGCACATCGGTTTTGAGTTTATAATAAGTTTAATTAATTATTTTTTAGTTTTTGTTTTTACAGACGCCGGAGATACAGATATATTGCAGTGTCTCGAAGAGTCGGAATATGACGACAACAACACAGGCGATGAATATCTACCTGATGATTTTATAGCCCACGAAAGTTCCAACCCATCTTCTTTGGAATCTGAATGAAAAATGCAGCTGGCAAAAACAATTTTGGGTCAAAATTTCTATGAAAATGAACCATGGCTTAAGGACGAAAAAATTAAATGAAAAACGTGTTTTACAGTATCGCATTTTTAAAAATATTACATGTAGCAGGAGACTGCTTTTAAGTATAAGAATTATTGTGCCACAAGAATTTGCTCTTCCATAACTAATAAACGACAAAGAGATACAATAATAAAACTTAAGAGATACACTAAGAAAAAATAAAAAAAAACAATACTTTACAAATACTCGTATATGCGCTACGTATTAATAATCACGCGCGCGTAAATATTTATGTGTGCATGTGATTGAGTGTGTGTGAATTTATGTGTGTGTGTAGGGGGGGGGGGGGGGGGGTTAGTGTGGTGCGTGTGTGGGTGTTTGTCCGAAAAGCCACAAGCCTCTCGACAATGAGGCAAACGAGCAAATGTTCCACGACCAACAAAGATCCGTTTGTTCCACGGTCCGATGCTATTCCCCTTTTTGAAGTTCAGCCAAGCAGATGACATTCACTGGTTTGCAAGAAACGGACGACTGCTAAATGCAGTACCTGTCAACTTTACCTTTTCTTGATATCCTCCCGCAATTGTTACAAAAAACGACATGAGCCTAAATCCTCCTTACTATAAATGTGAAAATGTGTTTGTTTGTTACCTTTTCACGCTTCTACACCTCAACCAATTTTGACAAAATTTGGCATGCAGGTGGCCTGTGTCACGGGGAAGGACATAGGCTTCTTTTTATCCCGGGAAAATAGCATAATCCGATGCTGTTCCTAAGGGAAATAAATATATTTTAATTAGGTTAATTTCTTTTACCTCGCAACGGAACAATGGATTGTTGTGATTTTTTGCACAGAGATGGTTGAGGAGGTGGGAAACGAAATAATTTACTAATCACCCTTACAGTCATAAAAACGATGTCCATACGGGCGAAGCCGCGGGAAAAAGCTAGTAATTTATGTTTTGATTTATAAGACTAAGTGTCTAATTATCATAAAAACATTATACTTTCTTGTAAATGTTTAACAAAATGAGATAGAAAATACTGTTGATTTGATAAATATTTTTTATCATATGACTGAGATAATATGTGCCTTATAATTTGTATGTGTTTATCTTTCAAATAATTATACTAAATTCTGATTTTTTTCTTATTTTATTAGTAAAATCTCAAAATTCTGATTCCAGTTATAAGAAGCAGTACATGCCCAATGTACATTTTTGAACAAAATTTAAGCTACCCAAACTTATGTCATTAATCATTATACTCCTTACACTTCCTTTACGTATCCTAAAATATATTATTTTCCTAAGTCAGACTATATTTCAAAGTACTGCGGCAAAGCTACTCTGGGTCTGACGGCAGATTTTTAATTTGTGCATAAAATTGCACGCTGGGTCTGATGAGTAAATACAAACCATTTTTGAATGTGGGCCTTAAGAATAAAAAATCAAGAGGCGAAATTTCAAAATGTTACCTAAATCTGTCCAATTTTTTGTAAATTACAGCGACGGAAGGATACACACACACACAAACATGTAAATGCTCACACATGTATTTTATTCCTATTTTTGGGGATTTATGTGTAAGACAATCGATCATCACTGTACCTTCTTCATTCCTTCGTCCCTCGAAAGTAAAAAGCGCATATTATTAAAAAGATTTATTTAATTAAAAGTATAATATTAATTAATTATAATCAGCTGAAACCTGATTATTATAGAAAACAAATGTAAAAATATACATTTATAACTAACCAGAGCCTAATTTATAAATTTATACCATAGACATTAAAGACCAGCTACAAACGACTGGGAAGGCTTACTGAATCGTTTCCAAATCACAATATGTATTGTTCCATAGTGTGTTCAGCAAGTGCCGGGGGGCACAATCCTCTTTGCGGAAACCTCATAAACACGATGGCCTCGGGTACGTGTACAGTTTTATTTCTAAAAGGGAAATGTGGAGAAACCTAAGTTTGTTGCCCTTTTTGAGGTTATTCGTAAAACGTAAAAAGTTTAGTTTTATATTTTATTTGTAAATAACCTTTATTATAGGGCACTTCTTACTATTATTTCATCGTATATTTCTTACCAGTATTCCCAAAGATCCTTATTTGGAATTACATAACATTGAGCTGGTAAATCGATAATTAAGAAAAAAATACACGGGTCATAATTGTTGACACGGGTTATCGTCCGCGTTGTGTTTTGTACACATCATTGGTGCCGCAACGGGTTAATTAAATTTTATTGAATTCCACGCGAGATTTCAACTTAAATTTAAAATAGCAATCACGGGTAAGAGTTATTCCAAAATGTCTCACACGCACAAATAACGGTCAGTGTTTTTAACTTTTTTTCAATTATGACGTTAATTTTTTTAAATATCCGTAGTTGAAAATCGCTCGGTTCGAAATGAACCTGCGTTATCGGCGGCAGATTAATGAATAATAATGTGTGCATAGGGTGTAGAGTTTAATTTAGTTTATTTACAGAGTTAACATGTTTACCCAGGACATTCTGAGACGCATACTGTGCTTTTTGGGATAAAAAATAAAAACTGCAACTTTTGACAAGTTCCACCTGTTGTTTTGTTTATTCTACAAAGAGAAACTTTACATTTTCGTTACATTTTAACTCAAAAAAAACAGCACACATCTCAGAATGTCCTGGATAAACATATTATGAACTCTACTCCCTATGCACACATTAACCCACCCGCCATCGATGACGCAGGGTCATTAGGAACCGAGCGATTTTCAACTATGGACATTTAAAAAAAATAACGTTTTTATTGATTCATTCGTCTTTTTACTAACGAATGTGGTAGTTTTTGTTAAGTTTAACTGAATAAGCTGATGAGGTTTATCAATTGTTGCCGCCGTTGTCGCCTTCGGAGGGATCGCTGCCGTCGCCTCCGTTGGTTGGTTCTGGGTAGGGTGCTGAAAAGGATAACATACTTGATATAAATTAACTGAACTCCCCACAGAGAACACACTTTCTTCATCATCATTCAATTTGTAGTGTAGTGCAGTGTAGTGTAGTGTAGTGTAAGGTGGAACGAAGTTCGCCGGGATAGCTAGATAAGAATAAAAATTAAAATTATCGATGAAATTGTCACGACCCGAAATGGAAAATAAAGTCCATATATAACTTTATTTTTTGGGTGTGCATCTAATGTGGTATGTAAAAGAGGGATGATTTTTTTTTGTGTACCCGAGGGGTATCGTTTAATATCTATATTGACTTATAAAATGAATTAAAGTTTTCCTTGAACACTTTTTCAATGAAAGTAACGTTTACTATGCATTGGGCTCCAGTGGCGCTTTTCGTGTTACAGTGGGACTACCTTTCGAACTGGGACTTGGAGTTCTGAAAATACACAGACTACACTAATGAACAAACGAAATGTATTTTTGTATGAAAGTATTTTTTTTACCACCGTCACATACAAGTGAAAGTAATTTTTGAATTTTTCACACACTCACACATTCGCACACATACACACACACACACACGCTCAAATACACACACAAACTATTTATTTGCTTAGCAATATCTATACTTAGTTAATTTGTTTCTTTCTCCTGTTCTATTTTTATATGTATTATTATATTACGCTGATAACGCACCAAGTCTTATTGTCAACAGCAAGTTTAATAAATAAGTTATTTTGCTTGGAAGGGCCTAGTTTCTGTAACACGGGCTCTGCGTAGACAGATACTAAGCTCGCACACCCAAATCGACGCCCCCAACGAATAAGCCGGTAATTGCAAAAACCAAATTTTACAGGAAAAATAAAAAACTATTTTTCAATCATAACTTCTTCCGAAATAATTTTACAGAATTCTTGTAAGTATCAAATGAAAGCTAATTTTTTTACTATCTGATAGGTCTAATAAAAGTCAGCTTATTCTTGTTAGGTTCGTCACATTTGATAAAAATGTATTTTACTGTTCTTGTATCATTGATCTCTTACAGTAATGCACGATTACGATATTATTCGTGTAATTTATGCTAGATGAGTTGTTACAGTAAATGCTTATTACGATATTATTCCATTAATATTTTTATATGGTATGTATATGTAATTAGCTTTTACTGTGTTATTTGTGTATTTACGTTTAAGTTTTTTTTACGGTTATGCTACATTATAATTATTTTTCAGTAAAATTTTAGAATATTTTTTTAATGTAAATGAAGCATACTGTGTTGTTATTAATTTTCATTTCAATGTAATGTAATACTTCCCAAAGTTTTAACTTACTTTAAGAGCTTATAGGTATTAATTTTATGTGTTGATGAAGTAGGTCTAGATATTATTATTTAGTATTAAATGAAACTATGAACAATTAAGTTGTCATTTTTTTTATTTCAAATCATCCAAAGCTAAAAAACAAGTTTTGTTCAGCATAATTATTAATTATATTATGAATATGAAATATCTTATTCTTCTTCTTCTTCTTCTTCTTCTTCTTCACCGTAGCTCAAAGACTGGTAAAATCCATGGTAATGTCTTGGAATTGCTGCGGAGCTACACAAACTTTGTAAATCTTTGTATAACGCCTTGCTTATAGGTATAGGTTTTTCATATGCTGGTTTTAATTCAGTATTATCAATCAGTTGCATCTGTTGCGGTATTTGCCCACGACGCTGTCTGTTTCGGACCTTATTTTGTGGATTGTTATCTAGTTCAGAGTATTCCTCATCAAAATCGTACTTGAATTGGAAACAGTTTGGTTTTTCATGAGAAACACTGACTTCCATCACTTCAGACCAGCGTATCTTTTCCCCGTTCTTATCTTGCAGCCATTTTCTAGGTACAACCAGTTTTTTTATATCAAGAAATTCAGCTTGACTCATTTCATTCAGGGCGTATTTTTCCCCTGTAACTTTTGCGTTTAATATTATTCCATATATTTGATCAGGTGTGTAGATAACTTTATTCTTCATGTTTCTCTCTATGCAAGCATGCATAGAATCACCTTCGTTTTGGCTATGTCCAGTAACAAAAAATCTATGCGTTATTTCCAGCTGTAGAGTTTTTGCTGCATAAACGTAAAGTGCAAATATGTATCTATTTTTATTCTGTCCGTAGCATCCATCGGAATAAAATAAAAATTTACGTATACCTTTTTTGTGTTCAGTTCTCATGAAATTTAGCAAACAACTTCCTATTTCTATGCAACCTTTTTTTCCATTTTGTGCATGCCAAACGTAGCAATAGCCATGTTTGTTTAAAGCGTCAAAAACTGTGAAATTGTACACAGGATATTTTCTTTTATAGTGAAATATGGAGACTTCTGATTGAGGCACATTTAAAACTTTTTCCAAATCGAAAATAGCGAGTACAGTATTCGTCTTGTCAGACATTTTTTTCTCTTCTTTTTTGATATCACGTATTCTTTCTTTCCTTTTCAAATGGGTTGTGTATTGTTCTTCCATTGAGGATTTTTCATTAGACTCAGCTTGCGTATACTTAGCACATAACGTGCATTGATCCTTTTTTGGCTGGAAAAATGAATAG
Organism: Coleophora flavipennella; assembly: GCA_947284805.1. Taxonomy (NCBI): domain Eukaryota; kingdom Metazoa; phylum Arthropoda; class Insecta; order Lepidoptera; family Coleophoridae; genus Coleophora; species Coleophora flavipennella. Next base: position 8,209,109 of record OX369253.1, read on the forward strand.
TTATATTTTGTGTTGAACACTGTTGTGTATTGTCGTTTTGATGCCATTTGAACGTCTTCAGTATAATTTTGCTCCGTGAACCATTCTTTATACAAGCGATACATTTTCGAAATGTTCAGTGATTCCGATAAATATTCTCGTTTGGATTCTTTCCTGGTGTAGTGCGATTCGACTTTAGGGAACATGTTAATGTGTGTAATAACGCTCGCTTCTGTAGACGGCTGCATTTTATGTGGTCTGTTTTGGTGTTTACCTCGATTGTCAGTGAAACTTTCATCTTTCTTATTTTTTTCTATTGCCGTGTAAACCATATCTTCGCTTATAGAAAGAGTACGTAAAAAGAAAACTTTACATACTTGAATTTCTTCTCCATTAAGCGGAAGATAATATTGTATTGTCTGTGTGCGATTTTTTTCTCTCATTACAGTTACTCGCTTAACATCTTGCGTTTTAACATGTCTAAGTACGAAAAGCCATTGTTGCTCACGATGGGCGAGTTTATAAATTTTTTTGTGTATGGCTTGTCTCTGTTCTGCATCAAATTTTAATCCACACATTTTACAACAAACGCAGCTAGATAGAACCGTTTTTTTTTCATTTTTTTTTTGTCCGGGTCCCTTCATATGCCTCGCCAGAGTTTTTAAGTAATTTATTTTTATTGTCTCTCCATTCGCTCACATCTCGCTTACGTTTCCTAGTTAATTTTTTCGATGGTAATGGATCTCGATTTTCAGAACCTGAGGCGAGGAAGTCATCCTGTACCTCATTAGCACTATTATTTGCTTCATCTTCATCTTCCTTTCGTTCTTTCTGTGCCTCATTAGCATTATTACATGCTTCATCTTCATCTTCCTTTCTTTCTTTCTGTACCTGATTAGCACTATTACATGCTTCATCTTCATCTTCCTTTCTTTCTTTCTGTATCTCATTAGCATTACATTCTTCATCTTCCTTTCTTTCTTTCTGTACCTCATCAGCACTATGACATGCTTCATCATCATTTTCCTTTCTTTCTTTCTGTACCTCATTAACAATATTACATGCTTCATCTTCATCTTCCTTTCGTTCTTTCTGTGCCTCATTAGCACTATTACATGCTTCATCTTCCTTTCTTTCTTTCTGTACCTGATTAGCACTATTACATGCTTCATCTTCATCTTCCTTTCTTTCTTTCTGTATCTCATTAGCATTACATTCTTCATCTTCCTTTCTTTCTTTCTGTACCTCATCAGCATTATGACATGCTTCATCAACATTTTCCTTTCTTTCTTTCTGTACCTCATTAACAATATTACATGCTTCATATTCATCTTCTTTTCTTTTTTTCTGTACATCACTAGCAATATTACATACTTCATCTTCATCATCCTTTCTTTCTTTCTGTACTTCATCAGCATTATTAGATGTTGCTTTATCTTCATCGTCCTTTTTTTCTGATTTATCATCTTCATCTTTCTTATGTTGAGGAGGTTCCGGTTGTATATCTATTTCGGATTGTTTTTTTTCAAAAGCATCTGAAATTGGTTCAGCCAAATTATCATCCTCGGGAAACTCTGGTTCAATTTCTATTACAATGTCATAATTGTAAATTACATATTCTGTAGTATTGTTTTCGGTGTTCTCCTTATTTTCTAGTAATTTTGGCTTACAATTGGACAGGTTATTTTCGTTTCTTGCACTTTTTTTTTCTGGACTTATGAATGGTATATTTGAATCAATCATGCGAACATCAGTGTTAACTGTTAATTCATTAAAGGTTTTGTTAGGTGTCAACGTTTGTTCGAGGTTTTTCTCAACCTCAATATCAGGAATTTGGACGTTCTGCTGTGGTTTAAGCGTAATGTCTACTAACGGATAATATCTTTTCAATTTATTCGATGTGTATTTTTCTTGTTTGACTTGCTTAGGAGTGGAGAAAGTAGTATCCGGAGAATTCGAACCATCAGTATCAAGCATCTGAGACAATCTTGAAACTGTAGACGGTGTTCGCAAGATATTTATATTATTATGTAGTAAAAGGTCATCTAAAGCTTGTAAATCACCAGCCAAACTTGATGTGCTGGAACTAATAGTTGCAGTACGATCTGGACTCGGAAGATATTCAGAACAGTCTGGAGAATAGTCCTCGTCATCTTCGCCATCAAAATATTTTTTTTTTGGAGTTTCTGAAAAAAGGACATTAAAATTTAATTTTTGTATTCAGTTTAAATAACAGTTCCACATTACATAAAATACAATGATTTACTCACCACGTAACTTGTACCTGGTGCCGCGGTCAGCAGCACCGGCCAAGTCGAGCCGCACTGTCTCATCCTTTTCTAGAAATGATTCAGGACACTTTTTGACACCCTGTATCGCCAGGTCGAGCCGCACCGTAGCTTCCTTTTCTTGAACTGATTCAGGGATTTTTTCAATCCCCTGTATCTTTACTGCAAATAAGAGAGAACGTCTTATATTCATCCATACGCATTTAGCGAAACTTGAAAATTGAAACCTTCCACTTATTACGTACGTACGTTTATGAAATAATTACAGTCAAATTTATTTATTAATTATTAATTAACAGCGTCGGTGGCACAATGGTAGTAACTCAGACCTCCCTAACCAGAGGTCCCGGGTTCGAATCCTGGCCAGTGTACCAATGATTTTTCGAAACTTACGTACAGTTTCATACCGACTGCTGTAACGGTGAAGGAAAACATCGTGAGGAAACCTGCACATCTGAATAGATGTGTATGAAGGTCGCCATTCCTCCAGGGTTTTCATCCCAGAGGTTCGGGGGTCAGACGGCAGTCGCCCCGGTAATTGGCACTAAACCAGTCAAAAAACAAAAGCGGACCCTGGGTTCTCCCGCGCTGGGACGAGCAACCGGGATAAACGCTAGGCAGAAGAAGAAATTTATTTATTAATTTATTATGTCACTGACTCACTTACCCATCATCTAAACTTACATCTAAAAACCTACAAACTTGAAATTTGGCATGAAAATATTCTATATTTTCCTTCATAATTATAGGCCCAGCAGTTTCGGAGATAAGGAGGGAATGGTAAATTTTCAACTATTTTCTTGAATAACTTCAAAACTATTTAAAAACTATAGAAAAATGTATTTGAAATTCTTAAAATAACCTATTTTATTTACACAATATACTTAGTTGGCAAACCTTTCTTATTTGAAGTTGCAGCTATGGTCTCAGATATTGCAGAAAGTTCTAAAATTTGTTCAGTATCATTGCCGTTAGTGTCAATTTCACCTTCGATAACGCGGTTATCACACACATTATTTTTTGTATCTGAAATAATAAAAAGGAGAAATGAGGAGATTCGTAGGAGAACTAAAGTAGCCGACATAGCCCAGAGAATCGCTAAACTAAAGTGGCAGTGGGCGGGGCACATAGCTCGTAGAACAGATGGCCATTGGGGCAGTAAAGTTCTCGAGTGGCGACCGCTCATCGGAAGACGTAGCGTAGGCAGACCTCCCACTCGTTGGACCGATTACCTGGTGAAGGTCGCGGGAAGCCGGTGGATGCGGGCAGCGCAGAACCGGTCGTTATGGAAATCCTTGGGGGAGGCCTATGTCCAGCAGTGGACGTCTTTCGGCTGAAATGATGATGATGAATAAAAAGAAAAATAATATTTTCAAGTCCAAAGCATTGCCAGAAAAAAGTTATAAAGTATACCTAACAGTTAGTTATAGTTAGCGAAGTATCTACCTCCTCCCTTATTTTCTTTCTCGCTAAACTAATTAGTGCTCATTGTAATAACAGGTATAAATACGACATTCAATAGATACCTAAGTGTTTGAAGTCCCTACATACCAAATTTCATCCTAATCCGTTCATCCGTTTAGGCGTGAAAGTGGAACAAACAAACGTAGCTATCCTACAGGAAACATGAATTCTTCCGGGATAAAAGTTGCCTATGTGTTAATCCAGTGCTTGAAATCCCTACAATATAACAATTTTCATCTAAATCTATTCAACCGTTTAGGCGTGAAAGAGGAACAAACATCCATACATCCATACAAACTTTCGCGTTTATAATATTATAGTGGGACGGGATTAATTCAATTATGTCATGGTTTTAATAGGTATACATATTTAAGAAGCAACTAATTGAATGTACTCGTAGCAATAACAAATTATGAAAACTGCAAAGAACTTACCATCCTTGTGGCATTCATCCATTTCCAAACTTAATTTTTTTCTTATTGAAACGTTTTTTAAGAAACGCGCCATAGTTTACACCTCAACACCATACCTACTTAATCGATCACCAAAAAAGTAGTTAGTTTTCACTATGACAATACGTAATTATCGAAATATAAAACTCGAGCAAGTTGCGCAACCATCTCCTGCAAAGCAATCTTTGCGACTAAATGCCGGTAAATAAACAATGCCACGCGACGAGCACGCTTTGGGGGCGGGGCTTTGATCATAACCGTTACAATAGACATAATCAAAAACTGTACATGTCAATACGGGTCGCATATCAAATGCGGTGTATGGTAAAGATCTGTTACTGTTTTGTGTGCTAAATTTACTTCCAACGAATAATGTCGTAATAATAAACAAACTCGGTAAATATCTTTACTGTTAACAGTTCAACATACAAAAACGAAAAAAATACTGTACTCGCACTTACCAAATATCAGTTGAAAAATTATTACGCGAATAATACCGTAATGTCGTTTACTGTATAACTCTGTTATATTTGTTTCGGTAACATTAGAAAACCTTATTATTCGCTAAAAATAAAATATTGTTTGCTCTTACGGAATAAACACGTAATTTTTTCTAACTTTTTTGTTTTCAGTAGGAAAATTCTAAAAAAAATTCACAAGGTGTATTCCGACCTAAAGATATCGAATCTGCAATAAAAGGGAAAACCCCATAATAGTAGATTACCGGCTTATTCGTTGGGGGCGTCGAAATGTTCCTAAATAATTTAAGAAACATATATGATTAGATTTCTTAAAGTGATTAAACATTTTATTTATTTATTTATTTACTGCTTGCCTCGTCTTTTGGATCTACAGTGTTAAAATTAAATAATAAATGAAGCCATTTTTCAAAACAAATATGGTTTTCTTCTTAAATAAGAAAAAAAAAAGTCATATTATTTTTAGGGTTCCGTACCCAAAGGGTAAAAACGGGACCCTATTGTGTCGGTTCATGAAATACAGTCTGTCACCAGGCTGTATTTCATGAACCGTGATAGCTAGATAGTTGAAATCTTTACAGATGATGTATTTCTGTTGCCGCTGTACAACAAATACTAAAAATTAGAAAAAGTGAATGTGTCCATACAAAAAACGTATTTTTTTGAAACCTAAAGAAACAAGCGCCATTTAGTATGATAGTACGGAACTGAAGAAACTAGCGCCATCTAGTATGATGGTACGGAACCCTATGTATACGGTTCTGACTCGCACTTGATCGGTTTTTTTATATATCTAAGTAGGTATTGAAGTTCTCTATGTGTCCCTTGCGTGTTTAAACTTTTTAGGGCTTACCTATTGTGGATAATCAAACAGGGTATCCTGAGAAAAACAGTTTTCAAGTAATGACTCCGGAATCCTACATCATCATCATAATCTCAGCCGAAAGACGTCTACTACTGGACAAAAGTCTACCCCAAGCATTTCCACGACGACCGGTCCTGCGCTGCCTGTATCTATCGGCTTCACGAGGCTGCCTCCGCTACGTCTCCCGGTGAGCGGTCGCCACTCGAGAACTTTACTGCCTCAACGGCCATCCGTTCTACGAGCTATATGCTCTGTTCACTGCCAATTAAGTTTAGCGATTCTGTGAGCTATGTCGGTTACGTTGGTTCTCCTATGAATCTCGTCATCTCGCTCCATCAAATTGTATGACCTTGTGATCATACGATTCATTGATTCTTACCTTCTATATTAACATCAATGTTTATGTCTGTATGTGTGTGTGGCTTGTGCTTGATGGGCCTTGGCCGCTTTCGGCGCATGTAGGCATCATTGTAGCCACTTTGAGCCGCTGCCAGCGCGAACAGAGCGGCCACGCACGCTAGGATTATCTGCCAATACGAAAATAAAGGGTTATTAGAGTCTGCGTCTAGTTAGGTGGATCAGCGCTCTTTTATTGGAGTCTGCGCCTAGGTAGGCAGATCAGCGCTCTTTTATTGGAGTACGGATCAGCGATCTTTTATTGGAGTCTGCGTCTAGGTAGACGGATCAGCGCTCTTTTATTAGAGTCTGCGTCTAGGTAGTCGGGTCAGCGCTCTTTTATTGGAGCCTGGGTCTAGGTAGGCGGATCAGCGCTCTTTTATTGGAGTCTGTGTCTAGGTAGACGGATCAGCGCTCTTTTATTTGACTGCATAGAATGGTTGAGTTACTCACTCGTATCTTGTATGTGGGATTTATTATAATTTCATGTCCTATGGAGAGTTTCAATCAAACAGAACCCATTTTTATTATTTTTACAAGCTTATATTATTTAGTTTCTCATGTCCCGGTGTCTGCAATGAAATCTTGCAAGTTACATTTGTTTCACTCACATGTCGGTTTCCAATTGAGCTGAAATTTTGCATGCATATGTATATCGCGTGACAATGTAATATAAAAAGCTTGTACCGATTAGTTTAAAGTTTTTTTTTAAATTATTACAAGCTCTTATTTAACTTGCAATGTTTGAACGTATATATTTTAGGTTCTTTTTTTAGGTAAAATCTTGCAAACTATTTTAAAGTGACTTCTAGGGCTTCGATTAAGCTGAAATTTGGTAAGTAGCCGTATTCCCGGTAAACATCTTCAAATCTTTATATCTTAAAGCTACGAAAAATATACTTTAAATTCTCACAGCAAGCTTTTTCATTTGATATGCCAAACAATGTTAATTATTATTTTCTTTTCTTTTTAAATTTTCTAATTTAAACCCCAAAAGTGTCCCGATATTGAAAATTCATTTATTTATATTTGTCTGTCTGGGTCACCGTCTTACATATGTGTACCTGTCAACTGAATCAGTCCAGTAGTTTTGAGGAAAATTGGCTGTGACAGACGTACGGACACACAGACACGCGAGTGATCCTATTATAGGTACGGAATCCTAAAACGGTGAACACCCGAGATTTTAATAAAAGTTTTAAATTAAAAAATTCTCGTCATTTTTCAACTGTTTTTTTTTTCGACTACGAAAATGAATGAAAGGAACGTAAAAGTTAGCTTAATTTTTAAATTTTATTTTAATTAAGTATGGCAGCCCGCACTAAACTTTCTCGACGTTTTTTTTATTATCTTTGATACAAAAATTTTAAGGTACCGGGTGAAGCCGCTGGATGCGGGCAGCGCAGAACCGGCCGTCGTGGAAATAGTTGAGGGAGGGAAGGAGGGATACAATTTTTTTAAATAGTTTTGATGAATTCATAACAAAATATAGACTTGTTCGTAATAAATGACATTCAATAGCTCTAACCATTTGTGAGTAAATCGCTAGTTTTAATTTAACTTGTAGAAGAGCTATATACAAATACGATTTTTCCCAGACTAATGCGTATTACTATGTAATAGACAAATATAAGCAACTACAACGTGCAAAGTTGCATAAAAGTCCTTAGAGCCGTTTTTGAGAAAAAATATTTTTTTTTTGTATGACAGCTACTTTTCGGTTTGACGGTACGAAGAAACTTTTGATAGTCCATTTAAAACTCTCAAATTCCAAATTTGGTCCAAATCGGGCTAAAGGTTTAGTCTTCAGAGCCAAGCGTGACGGACGGACGGACGCAGGGACGGTCGGAATTGAGATGGTGATAATGATATTAAACACATTTTGACGAAAATTGTAAAAAACTTTTTTTTGGCGATAAAAATACTTCCTCTACGTACGTACTTACGTACCGTACTATAGGGTCGAAAAAGTAAATAATTTTAGAAAAACTTTGAAACTTTTTGGTACAAGCTTTTAATTGAAAACAGTTTTATGCTCAAAAAGCCAATTCTATGGAAAAACAAAAGACGATTTTGGGAAGTTGATTCCACCTCCAAAGTTCATCATCAAAAAAAATTTAAAAAAATCTTATCATCAGATCAACTTTGATAGTAATTTATGATACAAGGGTGGTAAAAAGGTCAATAAGAAACGAGTGACATTTGTGAACCCGAGCCGCAGGCGAGGGTTTACCATCGTCACGAGTTTGTTATTTTCTGTTACACCCATGTATGTAACGTTTTTTAATACAGTTGTAAGTAAACGGGTAAAATAAAACGACCGTGACAGAAAAACTAAATACATGGGTAGATACATACCTATCAAGGTTTCGGCAACCATTTTACGCGTTCATTTTACGCGACTTGTAATTTTAAATGTCCGGGGAGTATTCTCACTTTGTTTTTTCTTATACATACACATCAGTATATTTTTTATTACACATATATTAACTTTTCATAATTTTATTCATTTTCACAACTAAAACTAAAAAATTTAGTTTAACAAAAATTGCGCTATATTTTAGCTAGTACACGTACGCATGCGTAAGTTTTTATAATACTATCAAAAATAGACTAAAATATGTAAGTAAGGCTTGGAATTATAATATTACACACATTAAAACCTCCTTGGAAAAGATGACCTATTCCTTAGTGTAACCTATACGCTTCATTCATATTTAATCTCTTTTCTTTACAAATATATAACCCAAAGAGAATTAATCAGTTAGCGTTATGTACTAACCTCACGGAGGAACAACCTATCTCTTTTAAAATTCTCCTATCAAAAGTCTTCAAGAAGATTATGTATCTCTGTTTTTTATATTTTTTATTTGCTAGAAATGTCTTGTTCCTCCGAGTTAGAAATTTAAAAAAGTGGTAAAGTAAAAGCACGTGTGCAGTAAAATCAATTTTGCGCACACTTGATTGGCATATAAAGGACCAGTTTTCGAGCAACTGTATTGAAAAATTACAAAAGGATTTAGTGTCGCCGGGAATACGGTTATTATATTTTTTATTTGCTAGAAATGTCTTGTTCCTCCGAGCTACAAATTTAAAAAAAGTGGTAAAGTAAAAGCACGTGTGTGGTAAAATCAATTTTGCGCACACTTTACTGGCATATAAAGGACCACTTTTCGAGCAACTGTATTGAAAAATAAAAAAAGCATCGGGAATACGGCTTCATTCTAAATTACAGCTTAATCGGACCCCTGGAAGTCGCTCTAAAATCGATCGCAAGATTTGAACTAAACAAACATACATGCAAACATTGCAAATTAAATTAAAGCTTTTAATATAATCAACACAAACCGCGAATAAAATTTGTGCAGTTTATGGATCTAATGCAGTATCAGTCAGTAGCACAAACTTAGTTCAAGCGTTTCCAGTCTGGTGTTCAAGATGCAGCTCGCTCTGGTCACCCGGTTTGAATTTACATACAAAACACGAAGAAACTCAGAAACTCCCCCATACTCATATTTTAACTTACAAAGATTACATATGATAATAAATAGCAATCAGATGTTAATGAATTTCTGACAGAATATGATTTGGTAAAAGTCGTGGGAAGCCGCTGGATGCGGGCAGCGCAGGAGCGTTCGTCGTGGAAATCGTCGGGGGAGGGGGGGAGGCCTTTGTCCAGCAGTGGACGTCTTTCGGCTGATAATGATGATAATAATGATTTTTTGAACTGCATTTACAACAGCAGCAGAGCAGTGCGTTGCTCCACAACTGCTGACGCTCACGCGCGCCCATGGAAGTCCCACCTAAAGTTTTGTCAAACTTTTATGCATTATCCTAAATTCCGGTGCCCTTTTTGTTAATGTATCGAAATTAATGTAATATTGTGTGTAAATATACATAACTCACCAGTAGACGACGAGGAGACATGGCGAGGAGCTGCGAAGAGGGAGTGTGCGCGGGCGCCGGCTCTTGGTGTGATGAAAAAAATTAAACAAAGCTCCTTTTTATATAGCTACGAGTACGAGCGGCTTATCTCCATTATGGTGGCTTAATTATTGAACTTTATGCTATCAAGTTATTAAAAACGTGTTTAAGATATGTTTATCATTCACTAGTTCCCATAACACAAATTATTATAGTTTGGGGTCAGTATGATATGTCCGTGAATATTTATTTTTAATTATTTATAACCAGCTTTTGGATGACCGCTCTTTACACTGTTTCACTAGTTTTTTTACAATCAGTTTTTTTTAATAATGCAAGCAAAGGGCAGCATATTTTCTACGACTCACCTTGAGAACAAAAAAAACAAAATGAATGGGTGGTGCTACTCCAACGATTTTTCCATGCTTGGCAATACTAAGTATTTGCACAGGCACAAACCTAGCCAGGATTCTACACCAAGAGATCGCTCTACAGTATGGCTCATATCTCGGCAGTTGCCGTATTACAAGTACACGCTGGAGACGGGTCAAGAAAACGACGGCGCCAAGCTCTACTGGGACCGATCCATTATCACGGACAGGACTATTCCTTCGAATAAGCCTGATATCGTGTTGATAGATCGGGCGCAGTCAAGGGTGTTTTTGGTGGATGTCACTATCCCATCCCATACGATGAAAACCTCGTGCAGGCTGATGCCGAAAAAAAGACCAAGTACCTGGACCTAGCGTACGAGGTTACTGATATGTGGCGAGTGGAATCCACCGAAACCATCCCCGTTGTCCTATCCATGAATGGGCTAATTTCAGCTGACCTTGAACGTCACCTAAGGCGGCTCCGAGATAGACGAATAATTACAGCGATGGCTGACTCTCGCGTTATACTCGTGACCGGGTGCTGTCCGTGTGAACTGGCCTACTCTTGTCAAAGTATCAATGACATTCGATGATTTTTGTGTATAGCTTTTGTTGTCATATTGTTTTCATGTTCTAATGACGTAATCTGGTTTGTTTCAATGATTGAATTTTGACGTTATTAACTAATGATTGTTTATTTCTTGATTTTTCACAAATGAAATTATGTTATTATTTTATGACTATCAGAAAGAGTGTAATCCCACCAAAAACATCCTGTAAAAACTAGCCAAGTCTCGATTGAGCTGCTTGTTTTTCTATAAAAAGTAATGAAATCTCTAAGCAAAGCCAAGCCTAGTCTAGGGTTCTTTACTGCGATTTCTTTATTATTATGGTTAGATTTTATGTGACCTGCCGTTGAACATTCTTTATGCATATTTACTCCTTGAGACATCCAAGTCAACGGCCAAGTCACATAAAATCTAACCATAATAATAAAGAAATCGCATTAAAGAACCCTAGAGTAGGCTTGGCTTTGCTTAGAGATTTCATTACTTTTTATAGAAAAACAAGCAGCTCAATCGAGACTTGGCTAGTTTTTACAGGATGTTTTTGGTGGGATTTCACTTATTTTTGTAGAAAACTACATTGATTCATGAACTGCGCCTTAAAAACTAGTAAATCCCCAAGGAGTTCGGTCCTGCGACTGCATAAATAACTTTGTAATCCTATATATTTTATATGGGATTACAAAGTTATTTATGTAGTTTGTGTAACTAGAAAACTGGACCGAAATTGCAAAATGTTTGAGTTTTTCCTTGCTTTATACACTAAAGACTAATTGTATTCTAAATTTTAATCTTCTATGTCGGCTAGAAGTGCCTTGGAATTTTGATGATCTGTCAGTCAGTGAGTGACAAATTAGGAAACTTTGACTAGTTATAATTCTTAAAGTACTGGTTCAAATTGAATGAAATTTGGAATATACCGTGCTTATATGATGCCTGCTTGGGTACAGAAAATTCAGGCTTCTAGGTTTATCTACAACGAAGTTGTGGGGGGGTCGAAAATGGCCTGAACTGCTTCGAGAAAAGGATGGTACGGCCGTGCCGCTTTTTTTTCTCGACTTGGCGGGGGCACTGCCGTGCCCCCAGATTTGCACCTATTTTGAATAAATACCTGAATCTTGAATGCAGAAAGCAGTCCTCCTCGATAATGCCCGGATAGATCGACGATTTCTCTCCCCGTCGCACTGAACGCCAGTCGACTTGCTTCCGCTGGAAATGCTCCTGCCACTTCGCCTCGTGCCAAGTGAGCAGAGTAGCTTAAGTTTTATATTTTTAAATAATAACCATAATATGTCTTTGTCATCTTTGTATGTTTGTACTAAAAAACTAAAAAAAATATAAAAACTGCCAACAAAAACCCCCAAAATTAAATAATTAAATGATATGCATAAGCATTTTAATATAAGTAGTGTTATTATGATAAAGAGTCGTCGTGTATGGTGACCGCTAAGTTGTGAAATTATTAGTAATTAGTTGTAATAATTAGGAGCGTCGGAAGCGAGTGCTGCCACGTACCAATGTGTTTTCGAATTTCGATCTCATAATATGTACGTTTATCCGACGCTCTTACGGTGAAGGAAAACATCGTGAGGAAACCTGCACACATTTGACGACTCGGTCCTCTTAACCAGAGGTGCCGGGTTCAAATCCGGACGGCCAATGTACCAATCAGTTTTTTGAAATTTACGTACATGTACTCACCGATTGCTTTAACGGTGAAGGAAAACATCGTGAGGAAACCTGCACACACCTGCGAAGAAACTAGAAGGTTGTGTGTGAAGTTGACCAACCCGCACTGGGCCCACGTGATCGACTAAGGCCCGATCGCCCGAATTCAGGGTAGGCTCGAGCCCCTCGGTGGGGACGTATATATGAGCTGATGTGATGTGATGAAGTTAGTGAGGAGTTGCGTATTCTGCTAATTTCAGGAGATGCTGCAGCATCTGGTCAAGGCTACCATGTCCTATCTAACACCTATTAATTGAGACCCTTCTCATGAGCCCAAACACGACACTTTTGCTGTTAGTTAATAAGGAGTTGGGTATCTTGCAGATACCAGGAGATGCTGCAGCATCAGGTCAAGGTTACTATGTTTTGTTACTATTGTTTTGTTTGCATTAAAGTAACGGCACATCAAATTTCGAATCGATCCGACGGGTACAAGTTGCCCACATCCCTTCATCACCTACAAAAGAGCTGATGATCTTCAAACGGCTGAACAGATCTTTAGAAATTATAGCTAAAAACCACCTCGACTACGTCAGCTTTCAAACAAAAAAAACGCATCAAAATCGGTCCATTCGTTTAGGAACTACTATGGCACAGACAGACACACAAATCGACAGATACACACTTTAAACTTATATAATACCGCTCTTTTTGCGTCTGGGGTTAAAAATCAAATACGGTGATATGGCCCTTAACTAGGATTCCCTACTATTCATCATATCAGCTCATATACGTCCCCATCAAGGGGCTCGAGCCTAACCTAAACTACCACGCGGGCCTAGGCTGGTTGGTCGACTTCACACACAACCTTCGAGTTTCTTTGCAGGTGCGTGCAGGTTTCCTCATAATGTTTTCCTTCACGGTTAGAGCAATCGTTGAATATACAGGGTGTAAAAATTGGTGTAAAAAAACTGGTGTAGGACCCGTTAACTGGGGGTTCTCCTCATCATACTAAACATCTATCCCCAAGAAACCCATAGTTAATTCTCAAAAAGAAATTTGAACCCTCCATACCAAAATGCACGAAATTGGTCGATCAGGTAATCGATTTGTATGAAGAGTAATAATTTTTTTTGCTATTTCAGCAAAGTCGTAGAACAAATGTTGCACAGTTCGATGAGTAGAGTTAACGGGACCTATACCAATTTTGTTACAACCTGTATATGTACGTAAGTTTCGAAAAACTCATTGGTACACTGGCCGTCCGGATTTGAACCCGGCACCTCTGGTTAGGAGGCCCGAGTCGTTACCGGTTGAGCCACCGACGCTTATCCCTACTATTAGAAGCAGACAATCATTAAGTAAAGTTATACCTTCACTTTCGGGCTCTTATCAGTAGGTACCTACGTATATCTATTGCTTACCAAATAGTTTAACTAGTGGGACTTCACACGTCAAAGGTTATCTAGCAGTATCGTAGGTACTCGTATGTAAAATTCCCGTTGACTGTGTCTTACAATAACAGTCATATTTTCCTCATTCCTATCTTATTAACCTAGAAGATACGTTTTGTAATTGTATGGAGACTGCAGCCATTTTCTTTGTCCACGATATTGATCGTCTTCGCGATGCACATATTATTTCTATCCTCTATAAAAATCCTTCACATTCTTTCCTCTCCTTCATATTTGCAAGATCGCTTTCCAAAGATAAGCCTTGCCGATCTGTAAGATCTCTGTTACTGTAATAACCCTTACTCTTTTCTGTTACTAAAATTTCCCTCTCACAGCTCCTTCCGCTATGGTGGGTCTTTTTCTGTGCATACAGTAAGACCTTAGAATGCGCTTCTTCATAAAATTCGTGACATTTCTAGCATACACGTATTTAATATGAGAATAATAGAGCATTTTATTATTATTTATTTTATGTATGTAGTAGGTACATTATTGTTTATTATATTTATATAAAGAGCGTCGGTGGCGCAACGGCCAGGGCCGTTACCTCCGGGAGGTCGTGGTTCGAGTCCGGCCACGTACCAATGTGTTTTTGAACTTCGATTTCATATGAACGTTTATCCGACGCTCTTACGGTGAAGGAAAAACATCGTTAGGAAACCTGCACACACCTGCGAAGAAACTCGAAGGTTGTGTGTGAAGTTGACCAACCCGCGTGGTCGACTAAGGCCCGATCGCTCTAATTCAGGGTAGACTCGAGCCCCTCGGTGGGGACATATATGAACTGATATGATGATGATATTTACATACTTTAACATATTACTTTGTATCTTGTGGTAATTTTGTATTTATTAAATTACCAGTATAAATTTTTTGTACCCGCCTCTACCAGTTTGTATTTAATTTGTTTCTCACTTACTTATTGGCAGAAAACTCTTGCAGAGTTAAACATGCCAATTGTTGATCTTGTAATTTAATTTAATCATTTTCTTTTTTATTATTTTAGCTGCACTATTCCACAGTTAATATAAATAAAACACAATATCTAGACACACGGCAGTGTGTCCGCCAAATTCGAAAAGAAAAAATCGCCACCGGTCGTTGAATAAATGTATTACACGAACATATTACACGAACCCTTTCGACCCACCTGTAACTTAAAATATGTTAGGTTTAAAAACTTGCGATTTTGTGCATCTAGTATGACCCCCTTGATCACCTAGTATACCATAAATGTATCTTTTACCATTTCTGAGATTTTGACATCCGAAAATCACTATTTTTACGACTGACTGACAGACTGGTTATCAAAATTATCGACCAGTTCCAGGTGACGTAGAAACTTAAAACTTGGCATCGAGGTTGGTTATTGGACGTATGAAAAAGGAAAATTAAAAAATCCAACTGTGAGTCGTTCTCGCGCACTGAAGGTTCCATATCGCCACTACTCATTAAAATGTATAGACCACTTCTAGGTAACTTATAAACTTGAAATTAGACATCGAAGAAGTTTATTGGACGTATACAAAAAAAAGTTCGAATAACGGCCAAGTATGAGTCGTACTCGTGCACTAAGGGAGAACCCAATAGGTACGGAAGTATAACCACTACTCAGCAAAATATGTAGACCACTTCTAGGTAGTTTATAAACTTGAAATTTTCCATCGAGATGAGTCATTAGGCGTATAAAAAGAAAAAAATCGATTATCTGTCCGAATACGAGTTGTAATTGTGAAATTAGGGTTCCTTACCACTACTATTCATAAAAATTATAGACCCTTTCCAGGTGACTTAGAAACTTGTTTGGCATTTAGTTAGGGTATTGAACGTATACAAAGTTAAAAGAAAAACCAGCCAAGTGCGAGTCGTACTCGCGAAATTTGGGTTACTACTTATCGAAATAATTATATGTACAGACCACTACCAGGTGACACTACAGGTGAAATAGGTTTACGGCGTATTGAGTAAGAATTTATAAAACTGGCTAAGTGCGACTTAGACTTACGCACCGAGGGTTCCGCACCACAAAAATTATTTATTATTATTTATTTCTTACTTTCCATATGTCTATTACTTGAATAAAGAGGTGAAATTAATATTATTCATCATTACAGCTCATATACGCCCCCACCGAGGGGCTCGAGCCTACCCTGAATCAGGGCGATTAGGCCTTAGTCGACCACGCGGGCCCAGTGCGGTTTGGTCGACTTCACACACAACCTTCGAGTTTCTTCGCAAGCGTGTGCAGGTTTCCTCACGATGTTTTCCTTCACCGTTAAAGCAATCGGTAAGTATGTACGTAAGTTTTTGAAAAACTCATTGGTACATTGGCCGTCCAGATTTGAACCCGGTACCTCTAGTTAGATGGACCGAGTCGTTACCGGTTGAGCCACCGACGCTTTTAAACTTTACGCAAATTAATGATATCCCAAAAAAACATAAATGTGAAAGTGGGAGAAGTTCGACACAAACAAATTACAGCGATCTTAATGGGTAGGTCATAGCATAGCTACAGAACTTCAAATAGAAATATTTATTTACTTATTTATTTACTTAAAGTATCACCATCACTTCGTTTGCCCACTTTCGCGTTAAAGTACCTCATAACAACGGTGTATTGGGTCCGGGAGCTACTCGTAATATGTAAAGCTCATATAGGATCTCCACTTCGTCGTCGAATTGTTCCGCGGTCGGTGTATATACCTGTATGATCTTCAGCGAATACCGTTTAGTGATTCTGAGTATGAGGTACGCTACCCTCGTCGAAACACTGTCTATCCAGACCACATTGTTGATGAGGGACTTGTGGAATAGAAACCCGACACCACCCTGGGACAGCTAGACACTCTTCCGGTAATAGAGCAGGTTTCCGGATTTAAGGACTATAGTGTCCTTCCCCTCTCTTCAGATTTCACATAATCCTACGATTTCCTATCGTAACCTGCTTAATTCTTCCTCGAGTTCTGTTAGCTTCGCGTCGGTCCGCAGTGTGCGCGTTGTAGTTTGCCAGGGCTAGAGGTCTTTTGGTTTGGTAGCCTGGCATCTGCCGGAGATTCTTCGCACCCCATGCCCTGCCGTTACTTTGACTGCTACCAGAGCCAGGAATAGCGAAGCCGCCGGGGACTAGGGGCCGTTTTTTTGTAGTGCAGATCATTGGGAGGTGTTGCCGTAATCGCCACGCATGGCAGGCGGGTTGGCGATCGCAGTGTTGTTGCAGGTCGACTGTAATTCGCAGAAAGGACGCTGCTGCCTATCCTCCGGTTTAACTCCCTTAGTCGACTCTTACGAAACCTATTGGAAGAGATAGGATAGCCCTATTCTTAGCCGGGAGCCATACGGCATTAAAACATAATAAATCCAATCTTATTTATTTCTATCTGTGGTACCGTTCCCAAGGCTTGGTCGTCAAAGTCGTCAAACACGTTTGTATTCCTGGCGTGTCTGAACTGTTGGACCTATATTTGAAATCTCTGAAATGTGTAATGTAGGCCTTAATAGGAACAATCAAGATAAACTGTATTTAGGTTAAGGTTAAGTTTTTAAGTAATGAATGACTCGAGAACCCTTGCGGCACGACATGCATTTGGTCGATTTTTTACAAAGATTGATAAAAAAAACCGATAAAGTGCGAAAAACCGCGCACAAAGGGTTCCGTACCATCATACTAGATGGCGCTAGTTTCATCAAGTTTAAAAAAAAACATGTTTTTTGTATGGAGACTTACTTTTTCTAATTTTTAGTATTTGTTGTTATAGCGGCAACAGAAATACATCAACTGTGAAATATCAACTATCTAGCTATCACGTTTCATGAAATACAGCCTGGTGACAGACGGACAGAAGGACGGACAGCGGCGTCTTAGTAAAAGGGTCCCGTTTTTACCCTTTGTGTATGGAACCCTAAAAATCCTGTATTCAATACTCGATACCACAGATTACTAAATAGTTACTTCGTCGATACTGAGTAACTCCTTAAAATTTCGCTGGTAACTTTTTTAACATCCCTTGTAATTGATCGATAACCTTTGACTGTTTCTTGTATATATTCTGGTGAAACTGTTCAGCCATTCACAAGTGGATTGTTGTTTGACAGATGAATACCTGACTAAAAATGGTCCGATTTATATACGTCGCGCTTTCAATGTTGCTGACTATCGACCATTGTTCTTCGAGTGCGCCGAACCGAGCAAGGCGACAACTGCAAAAAGATACTGAAGAATTCATAAAACTAATGGGCACCAAATTTAGTGACGCTATTTTGAATATAAACAAGTGCAGCTCAGAAGCCGGCTGCCACAAGGGTTATTGCTGGACGTGGTGCGGGGCGGACTTGAACAGATCGCCATTGAGTGATTGGTGTTACACGACTAAAACTTACTCGCAAAGTTATAACTACGTGAGGTGCAATGCTGACCACGAATGCAGTACATGTTGGAAATGCGGTGGTCCATGTGCTGCGTTTTAATTTTTTACGCAACTGTCTTGGTAAATAAAGAATCGTGAAAATTTTGGCTTATTTTTTGTCACGTTACCTCGAGCAAGTCTTAAAACTTTTAACTTAGGTACTGCAAATAAGAAGTAGTTCAATAGCAACAATTATTGTAATTTTGCTGTGTATTTTTTTTTTGTTAATTTGCTAAAAAATACTAACCGATTTTGATACAACGCTGAAGGCAAAATTATAAAATAATAACTTAACCATACATTTTTTTTAAATTTTGTACTTGGACGGACTGACATACAGAATATGATTCATCGGATTTCATTTGATTTTTCGGTAATCTTTATGAAAGGCTTATCAATTTTTGCTTCTTTAAAAAAAATGCCTAGCAGTTTCGGAGATAATTGAGGACTGGTCAATTCATAGATTTTGTTCAAACACGTTATACATAAACTTTTAAATAATGTAAATATATATTCTTAATAATATATATAAATCTCGTGTCACAATGTTTCTCCCCAATGGACTCCTAAACCACTTAACCGATTATAATAAAATTCGCACACCATGTGCAGTTCGATCCAACTTGAGAGATAGGATAGTTTAAATCTCAAATTATAGTCGCAATTTTAATTAATAATCCAGAAATTCCGTAACGAAGAAAAAAACTTCACGCTCGGTTGCCATGGCAACAATATCGGTTGTCAAAACAAACATATAAGAAGATTTGATCATTTTCGGAGAATAATAAAACTCTTTTCATAAACTGTATATACCTCCATATGACAAAAAAGATTTGATTATTTTTTATTTATAAAATGCAAAAACATTTTTATTTAAGACACAGCTGTTTGTATTTATAGAGATAGGTATACAAAAAGATTTTATTCCATATAAATCTTCTGTCCGTGTGTTAGTCATTGAACTCCTCCTAAACGGCTGGACCGATTTCGCTAATTCTTTTTTTGTCGAGTTCGTCATTGTCAGGAGAAGGTTCTTATGTAGGGTAGGGTAGGGTAGGGTAGGGTAGGGTAGTGTAGTGTAGGGTAGGGTAGGGTAGTGTAGGGTAGGGTAGGGTAGTGTAGTGTAGGGTAGGGTAGGGTAGGGTAGTGTAGGGTAGGGTAGTGTAGTGTAGGTTAGTGTAGGGTAGTGTAGTGTAGGGTAGTGTAGTGTAGTGTATGTAGTAGGGTAGGGTAGTGTAGTGTAGGGTAGGGCAGTGTAATGTAATGTTAGGCGGTACGAAGTTCGCCGGGACAGCTAGTCTTAATATATATAAATCTCGTGTCACAATGTTTGTCCTCAATGGACTCCTAAACCACTTAACCGATTATAATAAAATTCGCACACCATGTGCAGTTCGATCCAACTTGAGAGATAGGATAGTTTAAATCTCAAATTATAGTCGCAATTTTAATTTATTGCTAATTATTTGTCTGTTATTATTTGACAGTCACAATTATCTGTTAACTCCAAATGATTCTAACAGATGTCGATACCTTTCGACTGGGTTGAGTAAGTAATCAATAGATGGCGCTGCTATGGTATGTAGGGTAGGGTAGGGTAGTGTAGGGTAGGGTAGTGTAGGGTAGTGTAGTGTAGGGTAGTGTAGAGTAGTGTAGGGTAGTGTGGGGTAGGGTAGTGTAGTGTATGTAGGGTAGGGTAGGGTAGTGTAGGGTAGGGTAGTGTAGTGTAGTGTAGGGTAGGTTAGGGTAGGGCAGTGTAGTGTAATGTAAGGCGGTACGAAGTTCGCCGGGACAGCTAGTATATATATATATATATATATATATATATATCACACTATATATTTATTTAATTTTCTACTTTCAGACGGACGGACAGACAGACACATCATTCATCGGATTTAATTTAGATTTTCCAGTAAATGGTGAGCTGAGAGTGGGGCAATTTGAATATGGAGAGAGAAATGCACGTGGCCAGCTGCTGGCCGACTTTATGGAGAAGGAGGGCCTCTTTATGAGGAAGAGGACATGGTTGCATCACAATGGCATAACGAAGAACGAGATTGATTTCATCTTGTCGACGAGAAGGCGAATATTCAATAATATATCTGTGATCAACTCAGTAAATACAGATCGCGATCACCGAATGGTAAGAGGCACATTGAATCAAAAGACCATACTAGAAAGATGTCGACTGATGAAGTCTACGCTCCGACCGGCACCCATCCAGCTCCAAAACCCCGAGAGCTTTCAGTTCGAGTTACACAATCGCTTCGGATGCCTAGGAGACTGCGAGAATTTGGACCATTATAATGACAGGTTCGTGGAAATTGTCCAAACGGTCGGGTCTAAGATTTTTTTTCAAACAAAACCAAAAAAATCCCGGACTTCACCAGCAACCTCATGGAAGAAAGATGCAGATTTGTTTTGCAGTCCTCTGAAGATAGACGCTTCTCAGTATCGGCTACTAAACGAGCAGATCTCTAAGTCTCTAACTCACGATTTGCGCCAGTATAATAGAAATTGTATTATAGAGGCGATTGAGAACAAAAAAGGCTCAAAAGTGTTCGCGAGAGATCTGTCTATTGGTCAAAGCCAACTGACCAAGCTGTAGACTGAGGATGGCAGGATAATATCGTCTAAGACTGAGTTGCTGGAAGAATAGGAGAAGTTCTATGGACGAGCATCCGGAGGGCGCGGGTTTGATTTCCGGCAGATTATAACGTTGTGAGACTCGATTTGGTTGGTTTACCAGGAAATTATGTGAACTGTTTGCCTAAATACGCTTTTATAATTATTTCAGATTTAGAGAGGTAAAATTCTTTATAAATAATCTCTCACCTTAAACAATTATTTCAACAATTTCTTTGAAACTAGTCAATGATCGATCACTCAAGTCAATGCTGATAAGTTTTGACACTTTTCCCGAGTGACATAGTTGAGCCACTGCCTACCAAAGTTGTTTACCCTTTCCTCAAGTGAGATAGTTGAGTCACTGCCTACCAAGTTGTTTACACTTTCCTTAAGTGAGATAGTTGAGTCACTGCCTACCAAGTTGTTTACACTTTCCTCAAGTGAGATAGTTGAGTCACTGACTACCAAGTTGTTTACACTTTTCTCCGGTGAAATAGTTAAGTCACTGCCTAGCAAGTCGTTTACCAAGTGATCATACCAATTGGTCCAGCGCATGGACGTCCTTTCTCAACGGTTATCCAAACAAAACTCGAAAATACGGTAATTAGTGTATTAAGCAAACTTAAACACTGCTTGTGACCAATCAGAGATTATCATTATGATAGCAGTGTTTAATGCAAAAAAATGAAAGGCTGATTTTAAATACTTAACGGCGTGTATTTTAACAAAATTAATGTGTCCAGTTTCCCATTGCGTTGGGGAATCGCGTGCCTACACCCTTGGCATCATCGTAACTTATCATCAGGTGACATGATTCCAAGGGCTTTATCAACTGTAAATAAAAAAGCAGATACTACAAAAGAGTCTGAGGTACAATGAATGTGCATTAAAATCATCATCATCATCACCACATCATCCGAAAGACGTCCACTGCTAAACAAAGGCCTCCCCCAAGGATTTCCACGACGACCG
The DNA here is from genome assembly GCA_947284805.1 of Coleophora flavipennella. Taxonomy (NCBI): domain Eukaryota; kingdom Metazoa; phylum Arthropoda; class Insecta; order Lepidoptera; family Coleophoridae; genus Coleophora; species Coleophora flavipennella. The sequence continues at coordinate 8,231,024 of OX369253.1, forward strand.
GTCCTGCGCTGCCCGCATCCATCGGCCTCCCACGACCTTCACCATGTTGTTGGTCCACTAAGTGGGAGGCCGTACTACGCTAAATCTTCCGATACGCGCCACACGATAAGAGAGAGAGAGAGTATAGCAGCGGTATTTCGAAAACCTACTAATATCGTGATTTTAAGCTCGAAACTTAGATCACACAGTTCAAAAAGTGCTTGACCAGTTAGTTACATTCGGCGTACATAAACCCCAGGAATAAGTATTCCTTTCCAAGACTGGTTACAAAAAAAATGGCCTGACGTATGACCTGACCTGCAGAGACTGTGGTGATGATATAGAAGGAATGGAACACTTACTGCGTCACTGCGATGTCCTAGCTAGCAAGCGTATGTACCTCCTTGGTGATGGCTACCCAAAACCGGAAGACTTAGACCGGAGGACTACAAGCACTTTCCACTCAGCGGCATTGTGGCATTGATGCAGCACATCTTCAAGTAGGTCACAGTGCAAAGGTTATAGGGCAGATACAAAAGAACCCATTGGGTTGAAATGTCGCTGTGACTGCAGCCCCCTCATACAAAGATAAGATAGGACGTGTTACAAACCAACTTTAAGGCCACCTATCGGAAATAACTCTATTAATCATATTCAGAAGCAACAATATAAATAAATAAATATTCTGAGACAAATCACACATGGTTATCTGCCCCAAAGTAGGATTCCCTGTGTTATGGAAACCAGAGACTGATCATCATCATCATCATATCAGCCACAAATCGTCCACTGCTGGACAAAGGCCTCCCCCAAGGATTTCCACGACGACCGGTCCTGCGCTGCCCGCATCCATCGGCTTCCCGCGACCTTCACCAGGTCATCGGTCCAGTTAAATACTACGTTGAACTACATACATATATAGATATTTAACACCCAGACAAAGGCAAACAAATCAGACACAAATGTTTGCCCTGGGTGGGGATCGAACCCACAACTCTCGGATCAGCAGTCAAGAGCACTCACCACTGAGCCACCGAGTAAGTCTAAATTTATATAGTAACCATAGTTATGAGGCGAACTGAAGTTATAAACTAAGCTTACACCGTAAGACGGGTTAAAAATGAACGTTAACAAGGCCATCTATTTATAGGGTTATCTGAACTTCAGAAGCACCTGTTACAAGTTTGATGATAACACGCGACCGTTCGTTCATCAGTTGTCAGGAAGTTTAGTAGTCTTACCGAGTAGTAAGACTACTGGGATCTGGGGAAAAAAAAGCCTCTCCAAGTAAGTTCAGCGCCGGGACCAAAGCCTACCCAATTCGATCCCAAAAAACCTTCGGGATCAAAGGGCGAACGTTGTCAGATGGCTGAGGAAACATGGCGATGCCGCCTAGCGCGGAGCCGAAGGGCCGACCCGTGAATACACGACCCGATAATTCATGGTTCAGTTTATCATAAGCCTATAGTCTCGTCTCTGCCCCAAATTAATAAAAAAATAACTATCTAAATCCGCGATTGCGAGAGCATCTTCTCCTTCAAAAAGAAACTCAAAGAGCACAACCTCTCCCTTTCTTCTTGAGGTCGATAAGCCATGTAAGTATTATATTATTTAAATCATATAATTAAACCTATGTAAGTATTTCATAAAATTATTTATACAAATTATTTAAATTTTACACTATTGTATCCTTACTTATATATTTTAATAACTTCTTTATTTGTGTACTTGCCTTCCATTTAAACTAAAACTTACTCGTTCCCGGGTTTGCTGGAAGAAATTTCTAAATAGAAAAAAGTAATACCCATTGTATAATTTTATTTTCATTTTCTGCCTGTAATTTGTTTTTTTTTTGTACACAATGAACTGGTAAATAATAAATAAATATCTTCGAATTAAATAAAATATAATTTTCATTAAAAATAAATATTTTTTGATGCGAAAACTCATTTCAAATCAAACACCAACTTTGTTACACCTGTACTATATTACTTTTTTTCGAAAAGAAAATATAATGAAAGGTCTATTGTGAAAGGTCTGCTGGAAGAAATTTCTTTAGAAACAAGCTGTACCCTTTGTGTGACCTTACTGTTTAAAATGTGTATTATATGTATCCTGTGTACAATAAACTATAAAAAAATTATATGATTGCCCCACATAAGGCTGGTTTCCCTAGGGTCTCATATTTACGGGGCCACCCGCTTAAGTAGCGCCCAGATAGCTGTAAAACGAGTCAGCGTGGGAGTGTACCGAGAGCAATGCTCGTCTCTGTGATACGATGTTCTATTGTAACTCCTCACGTGTGTCTCCGCTCCGGAAGACCATACCTAGGTACAGGCAGGCCGTACGGGGTCTCCCGAATAGCTGTGATAACAGCCTTAATGATCGTGAAAAAGGTATTTGTGAAGAGAAATCCAATTTATAAAAAAATCATTTATTTCATAATCATTAGACAGTCTTTAATACTTACTCTCAACATGCAGTGGTGACTATGAAATAATGACAAAATCGACATTATTTACCTAAATAAAAAACCTACATTTTACAATGAAACTATCATAATTTAACTAAAATGTAACTAAAATGAACAAAGAGTAGCATTTTTTTAACAAAAGCTTACATTTTGATGAATTATCGGACGAATTATCAGAAAATGTTGCAAATGATTTCGGCTTCTTATGTCGAAAATAAGATCACTATATAATATTTTTTCAAAAGCTTACACTTTGACGAATTATCAGAAAATATTGCAAATGATTTCGGCTTCTTATGACAAAAAGAAGATTACAGTATATATTTTTTTCAAAGTTTACATTTTGAGGAATTATCAGAAAATGTTGCAATTGATTTTGGCCTATATACAAAAATAAGATTACCGTATAATTTCTATTCTTTTTCTTAGCCAAGTCTTTACAGGCTCCGGGCTCGAGTTGGCCCAGAGCCTGTAAAGTTGGTGGGGTTACAATTGGGATAGTGCCTCTGCCCAAATCAGGGCACACCTTTGGTCCTGCTCTGCGATTCCTATCACCTGTACACGCGAGAACCTGTACAATGGAACAGACAATACCATTTTGGTGGCAGAGTAAGTACAGGTCTGGAATAATTTGAGCCAACGAAGGATCGACTCGCTAAGACGATTTGTGTAACATGTCGCAAAAGCGTCTGCTTTATTTAGATAGAAGTATATTATAGTATTTAAAATTTATGAATTTTACTGTTATTTTATCATGAGGGCTTTCATACAAACACTGTATTTCTTGTAAATATTTACTCGATTTTGTATGGGGAACATTTGGGATGGTGACTGCATTAAAGATAAATTATGAACTCTTGATCACTAAATTAACCTGCAACTGATTTTTTTTAAAAAAACTTACTCGTTTTGTTTTCCATCAAGTCTTCAATTTTTAATTTATTAAAATCACAAAATGAGTACTTTGATGACACTGAAAAATTATGACGTCACGCCTACAGCCCAGCAAGAAAGTCCAGAAATAAATAGGGTCGCCACTATCGCTAATGTAGCAACCCTGATAGTGCGTCTAAACAACTTGATACATAATTGAAGTACCATACTAAACTTATCCTAGGTAATTGTTTTAATTTCTATCTTAGCAGCTATAATTAACTATTACATAAATTAATACTATTACATTCTTCTATATATTTGGTCAAAAAGCAGATTTTAAAATTACATCTCAACTGTCAAGCTATAATTACTCCCTCTCTCCCTATCTGTCGCAACCGCTAGCTGGACTGTGAGAGACAGGGGTTCTAGGCGCACTATTGTTATTGGATTTTCTGTGAATCTAAATGAAATATTGTGTATTTCCATATAAAATATTATTCTAAATAGAGTGTTTATAACATAACAATAAAAGAACGATAATCCTTTACATAAGATTTAGACCAATTGAGTAATAAAAAAATGCCACAAAAAAGGACCAATTTTCACAGCAAATCAGAAGTATGTTATTATAAGTAATAAAAATGAATGATTACGTACCCTGGCATCGTTTTCACCGCCAAACATTTTTTAGAAACACAGAAACAACGACTTTTGAGTGAAGTTTCTCTGAATATTTTTGTACTGCAAGTGTGGCTAATGATTGGCCACAGAGGTAGCCAACTTCACTCCCATTCATTTTCTAGCTTTTTATTGGTTCATAAGCAACCTATGATTTAATTTAGGCGCTAATTTGAACCGCCGTAAATCGTACCGCCCGGCGATCAGCGACAGACAGGGGTTTTTTTCTTTTGCCGCCTGGCGGTATTTGACAGTCAAGAGGTGAAAACTAACAATAAATCAGTACTAATATTTCTTTCATTGACCTAGTGAAGGTCGCGAGAAGCCGCTGGATGCGGATAGCGCAGAATCGGTCGTCGTGGAAATCCTTGGGGGAGGCCTATGTCCAGCAGTGGACGTCTTTCGGCTGATATGATGATGACAGTGACTTATATATTACTGGCGTAAGGACCCGGCCAACGCGGGCGACTAATGGTCCCAGCGAATTGGTGCGAAAATCGAAAGTTTCGCACACTCGTGACTCAGTCGTCTGCGAGAAATTGTACAGTGCGGTGGAAAGATATTCCATATAAAAATGCCTTATTGTGTTGTTAAAGGCTGTAAAAACCATGAAAGAAAGGCTAAAAAGAAACATGGGATCTTGTATCATCGTTAAGTAACCTTACATTGTATTTTTTCTTGTAAACAAATTAAATAAACGAATTTTAAAGCGACAATTCTACCAAGGTTCTTTTAACGCGGCACTGACGTCAACTCTCGCCCACGCTAGTTCGTACGAGTTATGTTAGATGGCGCTACTTTTTGCTTGTATCAAGAAAATCTAAGTCAAATATGGTGACGGGCGGATCCTTCTATTCAAATCTGTGGATGATGATGATGATTTCTTTCATTTTATAAAATCAATATTTATAGTTTTGGCTCGGGATTAAAATGTAACCCTTTGATTATTATCACTCGCTAAGAAGTTGTTTCATATATTCGTTTTCTAAAGTTTCTTTATCATACCTAGGCTTGTGCTTCCTGCGACCGGATTAGCGCGTGTTTTTATTTGGTAGTATTATACATCATTAAAACAAAATTACTAATCAAGTATTAAAAAACATTATGAACAGATTGTTTATAATATTTTTTTGGTGCAAGTATCTATCTATTCTCTCAATTTTGGCTTCTATTAAAGAATTCTGCCAATGTCATGTCAGTCATGGGAGTGACACTTAGGTGCTAGTATCAAGTTGGTTTAGGTCTAAGAAAATGATCGACGCTGACAGATACTTGACAGTTATGAGAATGTAGCCAGTAATGAAAAACATTAGTTCCATTTCTAGACTTTGTTGCGAGACTGTAGGTATTTCATTTTTAGAACAAAATTTCGTTTTTGACAGAAGACAAAAGTAATCCAAATAACTAGCAGTCATCATCCCTATTTATTTGCATTTTTGCATCTGGCAACACTGCCCAGCGACGGACGCTTGTGGTTGAGAGTTTTTAGTGGTGAACGCATTCCTCGTTTTATTTTATTGTATTTGCATTGTTTTCTAGTCTTGGACAAAATCGTCTGGTGCACGTGAGCAATGTAGAGAGCAACAAATCCGATTTGCACTGGGTGCAGTTATAAAGACGCCCTACCCGGTTCTGCCTCAGAATGCACCGGCACTAGCATTACAAATCCAAAAAACAAATTATAAAGTGAAAAATATTTACAAATTAGGCTAAAGGACTCGTTTCCATGGCCAAGAAAAATTCACAACCAAGCAGCCGCCTGTGAAAAAGCTTTGTGGAGGAATTTGTGTGGTAAACTCGTTCGTAGTTTTTTTTGTGATTTTGCATTGTTTTCTGCTGGAATTTTGCAATATAAAGTGTTGTATTTTAGAGGAAATGGTTTCATGCACGTGAGTAATATGGAGAACAAGATAATAAAGTGAAGGAGGACGTAATAACCCGACTTGCACTGGATGCAGTTTTTTGTGAATGAGGTTGCTGCATCAACAACTCCAGAGAAGATATTTTGTAATGCACCGACACTAGCATTGCAATTCAATAAGGATAATAAATGAAGACTGTTATAAACGGCTTGTACCCAGAGACGTTAATATTTTCTAAAAAAAAGTTAATTATTAATTAGTTTGCGACAAGGTTTATTTACTGCACTGAGGACCTTTACTTCTGATACAAATAAATAAAATAACAATTTCACCACAAAAGTGGCGAACCCCAAAAACACTGTATCAAGATAAAAAAAAAGCCGTCATTAATACAGCTTAAGGGGATCCCCCTACCTAACGAGCACCGCTATTCTATTAGTTATATTGCCTATGCTCGTGGAAGGGTTAACGAAAACGTTCAAAAAAGTCAATGAAGAACAGGTATTTAGTTGTGCTCTAACCTACAGTACCTGTTCTTTAAGTATGTACCTACTCAGCGAGTGTAAACTCTATATAGCGACACTCAAGGGACCGGGCGTTTTGTGACGTTATTGAGAATTTTCGTTATACAGAGAGAAATTAGCGTCAAAGTAAACCAATACAACTGGAGCCAGAAAATTTTTACATTTTAAAGAGTGAATCTATATCGAGTGACGTTTTACAGAGTTTACACTGTATTTTGTTTTTGTTCTATCTGTGTATGTGTGTAGGTTTTTTATGCAAGTATGTCAGTTTCTTTGGCTGAGCTTGTAACTTAAACGGCTTGATGGATTTTGAAATAAGGGGTGTCGTTAGATTTTTTTTTAATTCTGAAAGTGACATAGGATACATTTTGAGCCGACTGCCCAAAAAAGAGGGGTTTTTATGCAATCAGTAAACCGACAAAAAACAACCGAATTAAAATTAAATTTGTTAAGTTATAACGATGGCGGCGCTGGTTAGCCCCTTAATAATAGTCCAAGGGCAATGAGGTTCTATATCTCCAGAGGAGATTCTATGTAGGCCCACGTGGAGTATGCCGTTGCTGTAGCAAAAGCGAGACAAATATAGTGTAATTATCATACAATTTAATTTTCTCAGCTGTCTTATTGTCTGTTAAAAAGTGCCAAAAAAAGGCGAGCCGTGAAAATGTCGACAAGATGTCGAAAGGATGTCGACTGCTAGTCATTTGAGTACTTTTTTATCACCTGTCAAAAACGAACTTTTATTCTAAAAATGTACGAAATAGGAACGTGTGATGTCATAGTTCTTCAGCGTCATTGACGTAGTCCTTCCGTGAATTTTACTAATTATTAAAATTGAAGAATTAATGTGAAACAAAACGGGCAAGGTTTTTTTGAAATTTCAGGAGTAGGCCAATTTAGGAAATATTATTACATAATTTATCTCTGATGCAGTCAACATCCCTATAAGATATAAAACCTCATTGTCCTAGGATCAAACACAACTTAATTAGAGGCAGGGAAGGGGGGAAGGGGGGGGCTTAACTCTCCCATTTCTTGAACTCCATCCCGTCTGGCGGCTTCACGTCCACCTTCTCCTTGCCCACCTGGTTCCAGTTGGTGCTCAGCACAGTGCCGCCTGACTCCAGCTGCCAACAACAGTTTGTAAACTGGTGAGTATGTGATTATTAAACCTATAACATCCCCCACAGGTATGGCACGGATCTTATTCTGAACTCGAGAAGGTTAGGATTGGTGCTAGCGAGGATTGACAGGGCTTAGTGACTGCCATCTAGTGATAGAAACCTGCAAGTGCTTGAAAGTCATCGTAAATAAACGATTAAAAATAATTAACTGATCAGTACAGTTTGACATAACTTGTAATTTTAACCAAATCGAATACCAAAGGAACTGACATAGCTCTCCGAATCGCACATAGCTAAAAAAAATTCACATAAAAGAAATGTTGTTTATTAACAAAACACATGAAATCAGCACATTAATACAATAATCCTACACTAGGCTACGCCTGTCTTGTGGAGATCAATAATACGATTTACAAATTGAAATGCGGTTGCAGACGTACACTAAGAAAACTAATTATATAAATAAAAGCTGCATATTAGGAACACATTAAAATAACAAAAAATGATTTTAATACTAAAATTTAAAAATTAGGTTTGTGTATGTGTGTAAGAGTATATGCGTGTGTGACAGTGTGTGTGTGTATGTTTAACATATAACTCTTAAAATACCCTCTTCTTCAGCTCGTAGAACAAATGGCCGTTGGGGCAGTAAAGTTCTTGAGTGGCAACCGCGCACCGAAAACTTAGCGTAGGCAGGCCTCCCACTCGGTGGACCGACGACCAGGTGAAGCTCGCGGGAAGCCGCTGGATGCGGGCAGCGCAGGATCGGCCGTTTCAATTATCCTTCGGGGAGGACTTTGTCCAGTAGTGAACATCCTTCGGCTGATATGATGATAAATTGATGATAATTCCAAACCGCCTCCGTGGCGTAATGGTAACATCCATTAGCTTCACTTCATCAGAAGGTCGCGGGTTCAATTCCAGGCGGAATCTAACTTTAAGTGACTTGGTTTGGTTGGTGAATGGCCATTTTCTAACCGCCTGGTTAGCTGCCACCATCTTATCTAGGTCTTGCATTGATGTGTTCCAGCATAGCCAGTTTCCTATTGCGTTGGGGAATCTTGGTAAGCCCGCTTCCATCTTCGGCATCATCGTCACTTACCATCGGGTGAGATGTCAGGGCCATAACTTTTTTGTGAACCAATGCCTAGAACCAATGACAAAAGCCTCCCCCAAGGATTTCCACGACAACCGGTACTGCGCTGCCCGTATCTAGCGGTTTTCCGCGGCATTTCCCCGGTCGTCGGTCCGCCGAGTGGGAGGCCTGCCTCCGCTACGTCTTCCGGGGCGCGGTCGCTCAACGGCCTATTGTTCTACGAGCTATGTGCCCTGCCCACGTTACTTTGGTTCTCCTACGGATCTCCTCATTTCTGAATTGATCGCGAAGGGAAATTTCGGGCATAGCTCACTCCATTGCCCTTTGGGTGGCCTTGAGCCTTCTTATGAGACCCATAGCTCGCTCCATCGCCCTTTGGGTGATCTTGAGCCTTCTTATAAGGCCCATAGCTCGCTCCATTGCCCTATGGGTGACTTTGAGCCTTCTAAGGCTCATAACTTGCTCCATTGCCCTTAGGGTGACTTTGAGCCTTCTGAAGAGGCCCATAACTCGCTTCATCGCCCTTAGGGTGACCTTGAGCCTTCTTATGAGGTCCATAGCTCGCTCCCTTGCTCTTTGGGTGACCTTTAGCCTTCTTATGAGGCCGATAGCTTGCTCCATTGCCCTTTGGGTGACCTTGAGCATCCTTATGAGCCCCATAACTCGCTCCAATGCCCTTTAGGTGACCTTAAGCCTTCTTATAAGGCCCATAGCTCGCTCCATTGCCCTTTGAGTGACTTTGAGCCTTCTTATGAGGCCCATAACTCGCTTCATCGCCCTTAGGGTGACCTTGAGCCTTCTTATGAGGTCCATAGCTCGCTCCATTGCCCTTTGGATGACTTTTAGCCTTCTTATGAGGCCGATAGCTCGCTCCATTGACCTTTGGGTGACCTTGAGCCTTCTTATGAGGCCCATAGCTCACTCTATTGCCCATAGGTGACCTTAAGCCTTCTTATGAGGACCATAGCTCGCTCCATTGCCCTTTGGGTGATTTTGAGCCTTCTTATGAGGCCCAAAACTCGCTTCATTGCCCTTAGGGTGACCTTGAGTCTTCTTATGACGCCCATAGCTCGCTCCATTGCCCTTTCGGTGACCTTTAGCCTTCTTATGAGGCCGATAGCTCGCTCCATTGCTCTTTGGGTGACTTTGAGCCTTCTTATGAGGCCCAAAACTCGCTCCATTGCCCTCAGGGTGACCTTGAGTCTACTTATGACGCCCATAGCTCGCTCCATTGCCCTTTCGGTGACCTTTAGCCTTCTTATGAGGCCGACAGCTCGCTCCATTGCCCTTTGGGTGACCTTGAGCCTTCTCATGAGGTCCATAGTAAGCGACCATGTCTCAGTTCCGTATGTCGTCACTGGCAACACACTAACGAATAACCTGTGTCAAATTGTATAATCTAAAGTGGTGAAACTTACGAAGCTTTTGTTCATAGCACGTCTAACTTCGTCGGAGCCCTCTCCGTATATTTTCTGGAAGAGAGCGTTGAGCGCTGCGTCGCCTTCCGGTTTTTCTTCCTCCTCCTGGATAACGAAACAAATTGTACAGCCACGCTCCTGACTGAACCATTACTCCACGAAGGTGGTTAAAATATCACACTAATATTATAAAGGCAAAAGTTTGTGATTGTACGTTTGTTACTTCTTCACGCGAAAACTACTGAACGGATCTGGCTGAAATTTGGCAGGTAGACAGATTACCTGGATTAACACATAGGCTACTGTTTTTCACGCTCGCGAGTTGCGACTCGCGCACTGCGCACCCTCGAAAAGTCATAGAAACGTCCACACGGGTGAAGCCGCGGGAAAAAGCTAGTATAAGTATATAAGTAACAACCACTAAATAGGGACATTGATTTACTTTTGTTATTCTTATAAGTACTTATTATAAGTAATTAAAATCTGTTATGCGATGACTCAAATATTTCCGTTTTTGTTTAAAGTTTTTTAGACATACCTAAAAGCCCACGATCCAGAATTATTATTCAATCAATACATTTAGTGGTTTTAACAACTCCATGTTATATGCTCTCGCGAATACTCTACCTATTTTGATCACTCAATGTCACGAATCTAACAACAAATAAAATTCTTGCCTTGGAAAGTCTTACCATTTTCTTAATGTCTTTCTCTATTTTGTCCCAGTCTTTTCTAAATAGTTTTGGAGGTTGTTTAGGTCCCGAGGCGTCTATGACAGCTGCAAAAAAAAATAGATTTAAGCATAGTTTCGGAGAAAGGTTTGAGTAAACAATCGTTATATGGAAATGTAGTAAGAAGTCTCTGTAAAATTGTCAAGCAAATTTTTTTTAAAGTACAGACAAACTGGGAATGCTTTCTCGCTAATTCTTCACCGTCTGGTCATGCTCCCGTCACTCGGTCGAGCAAGCAAGATAAGTACCCACACATTGGATTGGCTCCGCACGTCAGCGCTAGAACACCGTACAGTCGCCGCCACAATTCGCGCGTCCCCCGTGTACGCAGTTATAACCGCTAAGTCGAGCGCCTTAATACCCATGTTTCCGTGTATTGTCTGACAGTGGGAAGGAGTAGGTGAATAAATGCGTACGTATTTTCGTTTTATAAGGAAGTACAATATCTGTTACGAAGTAACTAGTATCTCATCTGTGGTATTGTGTACAAACATACGTACACAAATCAACAACACTTAATATTAATTACTTAGTAGCAAAGAATAGAGGTATATCATACTTAATGAAAGATTTACAAATAATTTAAGTAAAATAACAAACAACCTCCCCAGAGTGTTATCAAAATCTTGATCCATTTAAAAAAAAATAAGAATATAGTGGCAATAATAAATCAAGATAGGAGAAATTCGGAAAGAACGGTTGGAGATATAAAAATAATATAGCCCAACGCAAATTTTACTCAAATACTTCCAGCAGTTTGGGTACTAAAGCACCGAACGAACGCACAGACGCACGGACACACGTAAATTTATACGTTTTTTTAAAAAAAAAATAGTTATTTACACTATTAGTGTAAAACAATCAATTCCCATCAAAATCTCAACCTCGATTTTAACGTTATTATTGTACAGCCACGTTGTGCTTACTTTCTCACGACTTAACCACAGTATTACAATATAGCGGATTACAGTAGTGCAACGAATGTACTTGCGCAGAGCAACGGAAGGGTACTTGCGGGGCAGCGGGCGACGGGGCACAGCCTGGCAAACTCCGCTACTTTTTCCGTCGGGGGTTGAAAACTGAACATCATCTAAACGCAATGCGCCGGCGCCCGCGCCGTGTCAGTGCTTGGATAGGCAGTTTCAGGACACGATATCGTGCCATGATACGACATCGTGTCGTCAATCTCAGCGGATACCTAGTAGTTACCAGTTGTAGTGGCCATATGGCTGAAAATGATGATGTAATCGTAAGCTCACCTTGAGGTATAGCCTTGACTTCCTCCTCCTTGCCCTCTCCCTCTAGCACCGTCCACCGGATGCCCTCCTTCTTCCGAAGCTTCACCTCGATCTTGGAGGGAGAGACCACGTGTGTGCACAGCGAGGGAACGATCTCGTGAGACAGTTCCAGTTCTAAACTGTATTCTGAGTCGGAGCCAGGTATACAGCTTGTAAGTGATAGCTGAAAGAATATAATAAATGGTACGATAATTTATCATATTTAGGGATAATCACACAAGGTCATCTGGCCCCAAACTGGTTTACCTACCTACACACATCAATTTACCACTTTTACGATAGAGCAAAAACAAACTACAGTGTAAACTCTGTAAAACATCACTCGATATAACGATTCACTCTTTGAAACGTCAAAATTTTCTGGCTCCAGTTGGTTTTTTGACGCTAATTTCTCTCTGTATAACGAAAACTCTCAATAACGTCACAAAATGCCCGGTCCCCTGAGTGTCGCTATATAGAGTTTATACTGTACCTTTAATAAATATGTGTCTTTAGACCCCTTTTATTTTTCCACTGTTTTAATATTTTTTATTAAATTCCAATAATTACACATACTCTGTGAAAATTTCAGCTGACTACCTGTCGCGGTTCAAAAGATAGAGCCTTTTAAAAGTCGGAGAGAAATACAGACAGACTCTCTGATTAATGTTTTGATAGCATTACAAAGAAATATAAACAAACATTGAAATTGAAGCATCGGTGGCTCAACCGGTAACGACTCGGTCCTCCTAACCGGATGTGCCGGGCGCCGCATATACTCACCGATTGCTTTAACGGTGAAGGAAAACATCGTAAAGAAACCTGCACACACCTGTGAAGAAAGTCGAAGGTTGTGTCGAAGTCGACCATCCCGCACTGGGCCCGCGTGGGCGACTACGGCCCGATCGCCCTAATTCAGGGTAGGCTCGAGCCGGTCGGTGGGGACGTATATGAGCTGATATGATGATTGAAATTGTACCAATTAAATGCAGTAAGTAGACGTTTCAATTGGTAAGGAAATAAAATGTTTAATTACCCACGAAACATCAGTTTACTGCAGCTAATTAAAAGTCCGGCTTTATGTACATATTAACTTTGTAGCCATTAACTTCAAAATTGTTCTCATTCTATAAAATAATTTTCGAAAAACATAAAGCTTTTTGGTAAGTACAAGCTTTTATTTGAAAAGAGTTTTTATGCTCAAAAACCAAATGCTTAAATGAATATAAAAAATACAAAGTTCTAATTTCAAAAAAGGTGAGAACAGTACTGTTTCCTAAGATTCTATCGAAAAATAGAAGACGATTCTGGGAGCTTAATTCAACCTCCAAAGTTAATCATCAGATCAACTTCAAAATAACAAAAGGATCTATTGTCATCGGGAATATGGATTCATTCCAAATCCAACTAATCGGACCCCTGGAAGTCACTCTAAAATCGATCGCAAGATTTGAACAACTTCATTTCAAATTTCAGCTTAATCGGACCCCTGGAAGTCACTCTAAAATCAATCACAAGATTTGAACTAAACAAACATATATACATGCATACAAACATTGCAAGTTAAATAATAGTTAATTATGCCACTGCTAAGTAATGAAAGCAATTGTAACATGAGTGCTGCATATACACAAGTATAATAAACAGCACAAGTGTTACAGTGTCTAATTGCGTGCAGTGGCATACAATACTTTTTCTATGACCATGAAAACAAAATTCATTGAAGTTTTGTCATAACCATATATTGATTTTTTTAAGTCAAAGCCATAAAAATATTTAAAAAGTTTCATTGTTATGCAGTCGTCACTTTTTGAAATGATCATTGTAAAATGACTTGTAGGAATGAATACTTTTGTGATATGATTTGAGGTTATGTATTAAGCAAATTACCAAATGGGAGCAAGCTCTAGAAATATTTGCATTGTGTGACATGACAACAATAAATTAAAGCTAACAAGAAGTCATTTACAATGAAAATTACACTTGGCCTTTATCCAATGAATGCTATTTTCATTTCAGGAACAATTAACATATATACAAGTCGGAGAAACTGCTTACACAGAGCTTACAGACTTGAGTGAGTGACTCATATTATAGGAATGGGACCATAATCAGAAACATTCTCATAGTATGGAAAAATCTGCAGTGCGTGTCATACATAATATAGGGTTCCAGAGTTTTAGCAACTATAATATAAAATGAAAGGGTTTGTTGTGAGAATCCTAAATATATTTTTTTTATAAATAGTTTTTAAGTTATTTAAGAAAATAAGCCAAAATTGACCATTCCCCCCCTTATCTCCAAAACTACTGGACCTAAAATTTATTTGAGATTCTCACAACAAACCCTTTCATTAGATATATCACACAATATTAGTTAGCAAAACTTTTTTTTAATTTACCCCCCAAAAGTGGCCCCTATGTTTAAAATTAATTTATTTATGTTACATGTCTCTCTTTGGGTAACGGACTTTCATATGTGTACCAAATTTCAACCCAACTGGTCCAGTAGTTTTGGAGCAAATTGGCATAGACAGATGGACAGACGAACAACCTGACAGACAGACAGATAGACATACGAGTGATCCTATAATGGTTTCATTTTACCCTTTCGAGGTACAGAACCCTAAAAACAGACAGTTCATAAAGTATTCATAAACCATTTGATTTAAAAATTAAAAAAAACTTTTTTTAACAACCCTGCTGTACTTTGATCTATATTCTTGTTTGTTTTTTTAAGTGCCTCATTTGCTTTACTCCAAGAAATAGTTTTGTTTTTTCTTACTTACACTACGATCACCATAATGAGCTTTCACTTTATCGGACGGTGCATTCTTGATCAAAACAGTGACCACAACCTGTGCTTCTGTCTGATACCAGTCATGTTTTATCTTCGGTTTAACTGGCTGCAACAAAATACAGAATTCCTCATAAAAGTTACAATTTTAGACACAAAAACAAATCAAGGTAAGTTTCTCTTTTTTTACAATTCTTTTGTAACTTTCTAGGCCTCAGATTCCTATGCTCTGCTAAAGTTCAACTTTAGAAGTAGGTCTTTGAGTAAAACGGTTGGCATAGGTACAGTCGAGTTCATTAATATACTGGCAGGGCCAATGGTTCTAAACATTGTAAGCGTTGAAATATATATAAAGTTCTATACAAACATATGTAGATATCAATAAAATGTTATCATGTAAACGGTTCATTAATTGTTTGTATACAACTTTATATTCATTTCGACGCTTGCAATGTTTTGAACCATTGACCCTGCCAATATATTAATGAACTCGACTGTACTAGAGCAATTATATTCTCAGTAACAGAATAGGGGATCGAACTGAATCAAAAATAAATTCTGAAATATGCTTTCCTAAATTGCTCTCTTCTTGAAGTTTCATAAAACCTTACTTGTTTTGTTTTTCAATCATATCTTCAATTTTTTATTGATCAAATTCATAAAATAAGTTTGTCAATGATGCTAAAAATCTATGATGTCACTTGTGGGTATTTTAAACATTTTTAGAACAAAATTTCGTTTTTGACAAATCATAAAAAGTAACTCAAATGACTAGCAGTCCGATCCCCTAAAGGCAGCCCTCCCAGGTGATATCCTACCCTGCCTAACCTACATACATAATACCAGGAATAGACACAGAAAGTGCGCCTTAGGTCCCCAACCAAACTAGACAAAAAATATTTAGGTCCTAC
Source organism: Coleophora flavipennella (assembly GCA_947284805.1). Taxonomy (NCBI): domain Eukaryota; kingdom Metazoa; phylum Arthropoda; class Insecta; order Lepidoptera; family Coleophoridae; genus Coleophora; species Coleophora flavipennella. Next base: position 8,246,769 of record OX369253.1, read on the forward strand.
AGAAGATTTAATTCTACTCTTGCAAGTTTTAGAATCATACAGCAAAACAACTTCAGATTTTTAAGATAAATTATAGTATTTACCTCAGCTGTGTTGTCCTTATTATCAGTCATTTTCTTGACAGTTGAGCTATTATTGAGCTACCTGAACTTTATTTTACGTTTTTATCACGTTTTTATTCACAATCACAGATTACTAAATAGTAACTTTGTCACAATCTCGAGTTTTCGAGAAATGTTTATTTTTGCAACGAATATCAAACCAGACATACAGATCAGACCATAGAGTTATCCAGAAATAGAGTTGTCATTGGCAGTGAGTGATATTACTGAATTGTAAGCGACATCCTGTGTCAACTGTCCGAACTACAACGTAAAAGCAAAAACTAATTTCGCACATTTCGATGATTAGACTTATACACTATAACGAATGTGCTATTAATCCCTTTACATTGAATTTAAACGTATAGAATAAACAGAGACAACTGTTCCAATCGATGCCTCGCCTTCGAACAGTAACAGTACAACAGTAACATGAAAAATAGTAGTACAACAAACATAAAGAGAAAAAAGACCTTATTAAAAAAGTAAATCAGTTGTTTGCAATAAAAAACAGAAAAAAGTAATATCATTTCGCCATGATTTCTTTTTTCCTTTTTCGCTACAGTTGTGTGGATTTTGAAATATATGAAATCATAAGTATTTTTTTTTTATGAAACAATGTAAGTATAATTTTATATTTTTGTAAAAGAGGAGAAATCTCAATGTCTTGCGGCGCCATCTATCTAGAGATGTAAAAAAAATTGATATTTTCTCATACAAAGTAAAATGTTCCAAGTGATAAATATCTGGATCAGACGTACCACAGATGAATAACATTAAAGTAAATTGCCAGTTCCTGATTGCGTTGGGGAATCTTGGTAAGCCTGCTTTCATCTTCGGCATCATCGTCACTAATCATTAGGTGAGATGATGCCAAAGGTTTAACAATTTTGTATAAAAAAATGGATACAGTAGAAGTGTGTTTGATGGGTTAAGTCAAGAGTCGAGGCATCACTGATGGAGCAAAAAATATTTATTAGTCGAAATATCAATATTTTAAGACCCACGGTGAGTTTAAGCATCATCATATTATCAGCTCATATACGTCCCCACCGAGCGGCTTGAACCTACACTGAATTAGGGTGATCGGGCCTTAGTCGACCACGCGAGCCCAGTACGGGTTAGTCGACTTCACACACAACCTTCGAGTTTCTTCGCAGGCGTGTGCAGGTTGCCTCACGACGTTTTCCCTCACCGTAGAAGCGTCGTCGGATAAACGATTATATGAAATTGAAATTTGAAAACATATTGGTATACCGCGCGTAACGTAAAAATAACGCTGACCGTTGGACGCGCGCAATCAATTTTAACTCTAATGTACAACGCTTTAAGGATGCAACAACCCTCCCCCACCACCGCGCCCAGCGTTATTTTTACAATACGCGAGCTGTACGTGGCTGGATTCTAACCACGACCTCCCGGACAGGATGCGGTGGCCCTAGCCGTTACGCCACCGACGTTCTTACCCCACCGACGCTCAATTTCATTCATTCATTCCACAAAAAAAATCAGACAAGTGGGATTCTGGGTCACACAAACAAGGTTCCGCACCAAAACTTGAATTACCTTCTTTTCGAGTTGAGGGCAAACTCAGACAGTCCCATCCCAAAACCGGGCCACGCATATTGCCTTGTCATTGGCCTGCATCAAGTCCTCCCTTCATTTATTTACTTTTACTACCAAAAGAACAAGACTCCTCAGTACATATTAGCAGGTTTTGGAGGAGGTAGCAGCCTTTGCCATTACGCCACCGACGCTAGTTTAAGCAAGAAAAATTCTGGGGTGTTTTTGTTATTAAGGTCACCTCATTCACGTGCCAAAAAATAAATACTGCACTTGATTTGAGTAACGCAGTACTTTACATGCTGGCATCACCCCACTTTGGCAATGTGAAAAATATGGTAAAATTTCAGATATTATAAACTCAATGAAACCATTTTTTATTGGTATTTGATTGGGATTTGATGTACCATCTTATCAGAAATCATTTTTTTTTTCTTGGTATTAAGTAAATGTTTTGCAAGCTAATACGTGTTATTCAAATTATGTTAAAGGGTCATTGACGCTTAGTAATGTGAACGATATGGTAAAATTTCAAATATTATAAACTCAATGAAATATTTTTTATGGATTTTTGATTGGGATTTGATGCACCTTCTTATCAAAAATACACTACGAAGACACTTATTTAATCTGTGAAACAAGAAGAAAGATGGATTGGGATGTTGGAAGTCCAACCAAGCGGACACACACAGATAGGAGTACATACCTATTTAGTTCATTATTTATTTAGCATGGTTTCCATATTTGTAGTTATAAAATAGGCTAAAGAAACCTTGCTAAAATAAATGACTATAAGGATATTTGTTGTTGCATTTCTAGTGCCTAGCTCAATATTTTTATGAAAATATGAAATATGAAATTCAACAACAAATAGCCTTATTGTTAAAGCATTAATTACTTCTATTTTACGCCACGACGGTTCTCTTTTCGTGCAGAACACCTATTTAACATTTTTATTTCGTACTGAGATTCGTTTCTACTGCTACGGTTACAACTGTTTTGTCTGTGGTTTACATAAGTGGCTGTCAATGTCATTGACTGCTGGCTGATTTTAAATTTTTCTGCATCTGCAAACTTTAAGATAAGTAATCAGTGATCGCAATTTGCATTGGATTTGTTGCAAAAAGAAAATAAATTTTAGCACAGGCGTACGCCGCACAATGCGGGTAAGCTTTTACTATCTAATTTTCGTACTATTGAATAACCTACAATAAACCATTTTACTGTAACCACGTACTATGTTACTTTTATCTTAAGTACTAGTTTTGTTTAAGTACCAATTTAAACGGCTTTCCGATTCGCCTTGCGGCGTCGCGATGCCGCCCTGCGCAGCACGAAAAAACTGGCCTCTTCAAGCATCATCGCATCGCGTCTCGGTCTGAACTTTAGTCAATACAGCCATGTAATATTCCCTCAGAATACAGAAAAAACCAGAATGCGCGTTAAGTTAAGAATAGTATGACGCGCGCTGAAGCCAAAAAGTCCACGAATACCCTCCTTCCCTTGGCTGTAATGTTGCTATATTAGGTCGGATTTTAATACTTTTTGAATTAGGTAAGTTATGAAGAACCACTGCTTGTTTACTCACAAAAATAAATCACCTACATGTAGGATTTAGAAGGAACAAAACGTCAAAACTACACCGATTTAGAGTAGTTTCATACAAGCACAATTTGCCTCACTTTTATCGCCGTACGCGTGTTCTGGTTTTTCTGTATTCTGAGAATATTCCATACCAAGATGATTACAAACAGATAACAAGATTCTGTTAATTGTCTTAATATAAACAATGAAATGTGAAACCACTATCACACACAAATATAATATCCCGAAAATGCTGTGAAACTTTCCTTATATTAACCGATTGAGTATTAATGGGACCCATCGGCCCCGGTAACTTGTTCTTTCCGTTGAGTATTACTGGGACCTATCGGCCCCGGTAGCGAACACGCCATATTATGCTCTTATGTGTAAAAAATATAGTTTAAAGTCCCGTGGTAGATTTATGCACATAATTTGTTATTAAATTGCGGTTTCGATGACATGCGCAAAACAAGGCCAAACTTTGAGTTGGCTCCAAAAACCCGCCATTTCTTGGCTCATCGTTCGTGGTGCACGCTCAGTGAATGACATCCGGTAAATTCGTGTAAAGGCTGTGAAATCTTCAGGTAAGAGTTATTTGAGTGTACTTTTTGTGTTATTTGGTAAGTACTACAACTTATGTTATACTTACTTACCATGGTTGTAATCGTAAACACTTTTATTCAATCATTTTCAATTCACCCACAATACACCGTGCACAAGTGCTATTCGATTCACCAAGCTAATTTCCTTCAAAGTACATTTATATGAACAGAGGAGTGTATTGTACTTCATGAAAAACGTATAATATTTCATAACTATTAGTGATAAACAAACTCCATTATTTATTTCAATTGTTCACTATTGTAAATAGTCCAAATAAACACACTTGTCCTTGAATACCGCTCGTACTTCAATAACCTAAAATGGCGGCGGTGGCCCGTTGCCGGCCGGCGGTAGGACGTTGCCATGGCAACTGAGCCATAGTCTAGGGTATGCAGAGACTGATATCTATGTTATATCGATAGTTCATCTTTTCATACTCAATTATTTTATGTGATTTGAAAAACGTGTCAGAGTATTAGATAATTAGTGCAGGGCTTATATAAAAATATTTTTGGATAATATTATGACTTGCTCTAATTATAAATGGTGTTAGAGGAAATAGAACACTGTTTGAAGTGCATTCCGTCATAAAACTGAACAATATTTATTATTTGAGTTTGCGTGTACCATCCTCGACTGCATCATCACTTACCATCAGGTGAGTTGCAGTCAAACGCACTCAAATTTTTAATAAAAAAAAAAAAAAAAAAAAAAACTTATATCCTACAACTTCGCAAAAAATTTACTTCAATTGATCTATTTTGTATAGGAAGTCCGTATTTTTTTGCAATTTCAACAAACTTGTGTAACAAAATTTTAACCATTTTATAAGCAGACTCCTATCACATAAAATATTCTTTGTGTACATTTATTTCGTATGGTGCACCTTTTTTAAAATTCAAAAATGCTGTTGTGATTTTGATGTTGATTTATCCCGGCGGATCACAGGATAGAACAAAAACCATAAAATCAAGATTATTGTGTGAGGATCCCCCTAGTTTTTTTAACGTGCTTTGTAATAACATATCCTGTGAAAATTTCAACCGGCTACCTATTACGGTTTGAAAGAAATAACCTTATACAGACAGTAGGCTTAGTAATAGGCTCTTGTTATGTAGTATTGAATCCAAAAAATATCTTTTTGTCTTTAGTGTCACAACACTCTGAAGTTTGTTTATTGCAAAGTCAAATTCTTATACAAGGAAACAATTACAGTTACGTTATGTTAAGCCCGCTTCCATCTTCGGCAACATCGTCACTTACCACCAGGTGAGATGTTGTCAAGGGTTTACCAATTGTAAATAATAAAAATAAAAAAAACACATAATTATTTTTGCGGTGCACTATTTCCTAAAAATATATATTAGATTTACAACTTCCAATTTTTAACTATTTTGATAAGAGTACGTAAGTAGGTACCTATTTCATTTATACATTACTTTGTGATTTTTTTTAGTAAAATGTCTTGGAACATTGGATCAGGGGACAAGCCCCCCGACAATTTTGTTAGAATGCTGGTGGACAGCGATGAAGAGAGCGAAGAAGAGGATGATCGAATTGATGTGCTGGATCAGAACAATGTGGATGTTCAAAATGATGTGGAAGAGTTTTTTGAAGAGGTGGTTGACTATGCAAACGGAGACAGCGAGTCAGATTTTGAAGATGCTATTGAATCCGTAAGAAAACAGTATTTTTTTTACTTTGTATTCTACCCATATGAACGAAGTCACCGAAGATACCTTATACATTCATATTATACAGAACAAAACCTGTTGAAAACGAAAAAAAATACTGTCTCAAAATGTTAGGTACCTCTTTAGTAATAAATTGATGTTTTAATTTTTATATTTTTTTTACAGCGGCTGTCAATCAATACTCAAGGGATAAGTATCGTGTTCATTGTCCTAGCCTTATTCCTAACCATGTGGGGTTGGCTTTAAAGTCTCCATTCTGGCCTCCAGTTAGATCCTGCGCCACTCCACAGTCTTCCGTATCCCTGTTAACTCCATCGCTTCTTTGGTCCTCATCTCTTTCTATATTCCTTCCCTCTACACTTATGTCCTCAGCTCTTCATGTCACATGCAAAGGATAAGTATATCTGGGTGTTTTTAGTGCTTGGGAATATAGATTTTTTCTGCTTCTTATCTGATTAAACTTGTGCTTTTGACTGTGATCGTGTTACACATCGTTTTGCTCCAGCATAATTTGCATGTTTTAATTTTTGTTTCCTTGTCTGTAAAATAACTTTTCGAAGTTGTTTGTTTGTTCATTCTATTTTTTTGTTTGTTTTTTATCTCTAGCAGGATTAAACATGATCTTGCTTATATTTGTGTAAAAGAGCTTCTTTCTTCTAGGAGTGTTTGTATATTATAGCTAATGGAGCTTTTCCTTAAATTTATACACTTCAATTATATTTGCGGTTGAATGTGGTTCACCTGGGTGATTTAACTTATTGTGTGAAGCGTGTCCAGTGACAATCACATAAGTTTTTTTTTCTAGGAGCTCCTAAACTACGATATGGATGTCGCCGAAACTGCAGATGAAGAGGTTCGCTCTGTTGTTGAGGAAAATCGGTAATTAGCTTTTCTTACCTATTTCACTTTGTTAATGTTTTTCTCAGTACTTTAACTTTTTTTCCTTTCAGACAACCACTCAATTTGATAGCGGTCTACAATGAGAGTGGAGACGTCATGGTTCCCAGCCCCGTCGCACCTCCTTACTCACCATGGCCTCCAACATTGCGTTCACTATCTTCGTCTCCAGCCCGCTCACCCGTACCACCCGGCTTGCCTGCTTCACCACAGTAATTACTATAAAGTCAAATGTTATAGACTAAAAACAGCATAGGTCATTGTGGAAATCCATGGAAAGGCCTATGTTTAGCAGTAGACCTTTCGGCTGATAGGATAATGAAATTGAATTATTTCACTAAACTTCTTCGTTATGTTATTTTATTTTATACAAAATTTACGGCGAAGTTAATATTTTGAGCACAGCCGCCTTGCTGAGAACCTATGCAGTTTATATCAGTCATTAATATTATTTTTTTACAATTCAATTTAGAATTTTCATTTACATATTAAATGATTGCTTTTAGATCACACAATCGTATCAACGACGTGGTTGTGGTTGTAGAAAGAATGGGTCCCGATTTTGAGATCAACGATCCTCAACCACAAAATGGCCGTGGAAGAGGCGCATTTGCCGGGCGTGGACGAGCACGGGGTGGCAGAGGAGGTCGACGCATCAATGCAGATAGGATTGTGTGGAGTAGGGGTGACCGCCTTACACAAATCTTCCTGACGGATGACGACGTGCCTGCGGAGCTTCGGACTACAATAATGAGGATCGTAGAACAAAGGTTAATAATATTATATTTGCTTTTTTTCTGTGTTCCTTTTTTTAAATAAGTTACGGTTTATGGAAATCGTTAGTGTTTTTGCAATAATGGTGCCTTCTGCAGTTTTACCAGTTTCTCACTATTTTGACTTTCTATGCGTACTTCACTAGTTTCCTTCAACAAATTTTTCGTATCTTTCAGGGAGACGCGAGAAAGGCGTGAGCGAAGAAGGAGGATAGAGGAGGACGAAGGAGATGAAGGCCTTTTTAATGGCAGTGAAGAAGCTCTTCATTTTCAGTGGGAGGCCATGGACGGGCCTAAAGAAGAATTTACACCCGAAAATCGCCCTGGACCAACCACACCTCCCGAAAGCGCCTACGGAGCTTTTCGTCAGTACTGGGACGATGACATCTTGTACCATATTGTGCAAGAAACCAATAGATATGGAGCAGGATTGGCTGCCTCCGTGGGCGCTTTTGGAAGGTCGTGGTACGAGACAAACTTACATGAAATATTAATCTTGTTTTCCTTTTGGATGATGCTAGGCATCGTACGCATGCCTAGCATCAAGTCTTGCTTTGCCAACCACCCCCTGCTGAAAACGAATGTATTTCGATGTATGCTCAGCCAGAAGAGATATGAAAATCTGTGCAGAGCGTTGCATTTTGCTAATAATAGTGCCCGCACTGCTAACTCAAGCCGGCTGTACCCACTGGAAACGGTTATAACGCACTTAAACATGAAATTTATGGAAGCGTATGTTCCCAAGCAGGACATCTGTATTGACGAAAGCCTCACACTGTGGAAAGGTCAATTGTGCTTTCGACAATATATCAAAACTAAAACAGCTCGTTTCGGAATTAAAACATTTGAACTGTGTGAATCGGCCACAGGATACTTGTGGTCCTTCTTTGTGTACACAGGGAAGGACGACACAAGAGACGAGCGTTTCCCATCGTCACTGCTCGTGAGCACTAAAACCGTGCTAAGACTGATCTGGCCTCTGCTAGACAAAGGGTACACATTATTTATGGACAATTGGTTCAACTGCCCACTCCTGGCTCGTTTTTTAAAGTCAAGACAGACAGACTGCGTCGGAACTTTGCGTTCAAATCGTCGCAATGTGCCACTTTTGGTGACACATTGCCAACTACAACCAGGACAATTCGTCGCGCGCCACTCAGGTGACACGATGGTCATGGCCTACCAGGATAAAAAAAAAATACCCATGATAAGCACCTATCATGGGACTGGTCAGGCCATGAACGTACCAAAGCCACACCGCCCAGCTCAGTGGAAGCCTCAAGTCATTCTGGACTACAATAAAAACATGGGAGGTGTTGATAGGAAGGACCAACAATTGGAACCGTACCTATTAGAGCGAAAACGATGTGCGAAATGGACCATGAAACTTTTTAAGAGGCTCTTAAACGTTTCTATATTGAACTCCCGGATCTTGGTGCAGCAATCCAGTGATGACCCAGTAAGCCATCTGGCTTTCCGCCTTGAACTGGTGCAACAAATCCATAGTGAGCACTTACAGCAAGTGCCACGCCCGCACAGAGAAACCTCGCATGCGTCTAGAGCCGATATGCCAGGGAATCGCAGTGTTTCGAACACACATTGGCTTCGCACTTATGCGACTCGTACAGTGACTGGCCGGGTCGCTCGCCGCCGTTGCATTTGGTGCAGCAAACGAAACCAAAAAGAAACCCGTACGCTATACGAGTGCGAAGCATGCGAGGTTCCTCTGTGCCTCGAACCTTGCTTTAAACTTTATCACACTTCCAATTAGTCAGACAATAATTCACAAACAGACAGACCATGTTTTTTTTAAACCAATAATAGGATGGGTCATTGTGGAAATCCTTTGGGTAGGCCTATGTCTAGCAGTAGACATCTTTTGGCTGATATCATGAAACCAATAGTTGACAAACAGACAGACAGACATTTTGTGCATCGTTTTCGCTCTAATTACGCAGTAATAGTTAGTATTCTTTGCCTGGGTTACCTGTATGGAACTCGACTAGGACGTTTTTTCAAACTTTGCAGACACTTCGTACTGGCTGCCATATAGTCGAAAATAATATGTTCTTTGAGTGTTATTTCGTTACCTTTTGAATTATTTTGTCACTTTTGCCGCTGCCCTGGCCAGATCAGTTTTAGTTCTATCACACTTAGAGGTTTTTTTTTATTTCGCTAACATTTCCCGTGACTGCATGCGTACAGTTTCCGATTGACAGGATCCTTATAGGTAGTAAAATACTTTCAGAAAATTTAAGTTTCGAATGGACTATTTTATTGTCCTTTTGACGTATTACCTATTCACCATGACACTTTGTATTGCGCTGCTTTAGCAATAAGACGTGGTTCGTAAGGATGATCACTGTGTGTTTGAATAACGTTGTAATACTTATGTAAATATTAGTATACTATACATCAGTATAGATAGAAGTACGCATGTTTTTTGATATAAATCTGAAACGTTGCAGTCCTGCCTGGGAATATTATACGCCAACGTTTCTTCCCATTTTTCTCCTGAGACTGAAACTATACAGTTTTCGAATACTTAGTAGTATTTATTTATTTTACTAGGCGTAAACAAACTATGTCAAATAACTTTCGAATATCCTAAAAACTTTTAAGTATAAGCTTTTAATATTACATTTTCACGCGATATACATATGCGTGCAAAATTTCAGCTCAATCGGAAACCGGAAAGTAGGGTCAAATTTAATTTGCAAGATTTCATTACAGACATCGGAACTGGAGAAACTAAACAACTCAAAAGTGCCTCTAAACCTAAAAACTTTTAAGTACAAGCTTTTAATATTGCATTGTCACGCTATATACATATGCATGCAAAATTTCAGCTTAATCGAAAACCGGTAAGTGGTAAAATTTAACTTTCAAGATTTCGTTAGACACCGGGCAGGTGAAAGTAAATAAAAGCTTGTAAAAATAGTGCACAATTCTTTTTATAGATTTGAGAAGGGCGTTGGTTGGCAAAGCAAGGCAAGGGTCTAAATGGTAGGCATACAGATCCCAAATTTTCAACCATTACCCAACAGTGCACAAAAATATTATCTTCTAACAGTTGACTGTGACATCGCGAGCATGGGAGTTTTTACTGCTTCCATTGGAACAAATTTCCTTTCTGTAACTAGAAGTAGCATTGCAGTATGTATATTGTCGCAATAAGACTTAGGAAAAAAACCGGCCAAGTGCGAGTCGGACTCGCGCAAGAAGGGTTCTATACTATTATCTATAAAAATCACGTTTGTTGTATGGGAGCCCCCTTAAATATTAATTTTATTTAAATTTAGTTATTTATTTTTAAAGTAAATAATACAACTCAATATTTTGTGAACATTTCAAGCGTCTACCTGTTGCCGTTATCAATATCGAGCAAAAACGAGCAAAAAAAATCACGTTTGTGTCACGTTGTAGTGAAACAGAGAGCAACAAAGAGTTTCTGTACCTGTTTATTTATTTATTTAACAGTTTATTGTGTACAAATAAAAGATATTACAGACAAAAGAAAGTCATACTCGTACAATGGGTATTACTTATTTCTGATAACCTGTATTGCTAGAGGGAGATTTTTGTCAAGTAAGTGACCCCACGTCCAGTATGCCCTACGGCATACTGCTCCTCATATTGTGCTGCTTTAGTGAGAGTGGGACAAAATAGTTTATTTTTTTCGGCTACATTGTATAATCTGATCTTGTGAAAAGACATTGCTTCTCTTTTTTTAAGACATTTTATCTCGTTGGAGAGCGGTAGCTATGTTATAATAGATTTTTCAGATGACTATTTTTATCTCTAGTGTCAATAAAACGACAGTTGGTCCGTTATTACATCAAAAATATCACAAATGTGAAGCTAAACAACTTTTCTCAAACATGCTTGGAAGCATTATTTTGACAACCTCCTTCGAGATGAATCGAAATTGCTGTACTAGCCAAATTCATGCGAACAGTGGCCGGCAAAAGCTGTATGAAAATCCATATCTGTCGTGTTTAGCAGCCAAATAAATTACTATGTAAACTCATATCTGTCGTGTAACTTAAAATAGGGATCTATCTAATACTCCAAAACATGGCCACCATGGAGGTAACACATAAACACAATAAACACTGGTGCGTGAAAAATATAGTTTTTTGTTGTTCGTCATTGATTTTGAAATGTTATAATTGTAGTTTTAATTTCCGGGAATTTTTGATAAAAGTACTATACAAGCCTTGGTCACAACTAGGCATTGATGGACTTACGTATGTGTGCCTTGGTTTCGCCTCGGCCCACATTTACACGTTCGTCCCTCAATGCCTCTTTTGCTCGCCGCTGCAGTAATGTACTATTTTCTAAGAAACCTTCGTCATTGAGGCGATCAAGAAATCCTTTGCGCAAAGTGTAGGTCTCACAACCAAGGAATAATTTTTGCTCATGTGTGTTTTTGTAACTTTCATTTTATTTTTACTATCTTTACAGGTTAACCCCAATTCAATAGTGCAGTAACATTAACTAAAAACAACAATCGTAAATTTAAAAAAGAGAAGGTTAATTATGTGTTGCTTAAATAACTTACAACTACTTTTTCGAATTACGTCAGAGTACACTTGAATATATCTACATCCTGCGCCACCCTATTATAATTCCAACTGCCCTTGGGATAGGAGCGAACTTCCCTATGTTTGTTCTGAACGCAGATTCTTCAAACACTGTTCCTGGGATGTATGTATGTATGAATGAATGTATATGTTTTTTGTACGGTTCATTTTTATCTATATTTTAGGTCTTAAACTTATCGTGAGGACGATAAGTTGCGTATTTTTATTTTAAGTTAGTGTACATATCTGAACTCTTTTTAATGGTAAGTAGTGTGGTTTTTTAAAATAAATTATTTTATCATAACAGTTTACTGCTGCTTCTTTTATTTTAGCTTCCTTCTGAACCGAGGTCTTCCCTAAGGGATCTCCATAACACCAGGTCTTGCATTGCCCGCTCTTGTTTATACTCATGTTATGAAACTGAACAACTTTCCCCAAAAAACTTATACCTACTGAATTTGCAAACGAACGGGCCAAATGCAAGACGAATATATTTATTTCGATGTTATGAAAACTCCCATTTTTATTAGCTCATCGAAAAGATTGTCAATAAGATTATTTTTGTTCTAGTTTTTTGTTTTGGAAACGAATCGTTTCTGAAACAAAATGCTCTTTAACTTTTGGCTCCATTGTCTCGGAAACCGTTCATGGTAGGAAAAAAACTTCTATTGGCAAAAATGTATTCTTTTGTTATGGCCTACACGACATCGTTAGTAAAACCCATTTAATCCGATTGTGTAATTTTGCTTGGTTAATGTTGTACAGTTTCTTCAATGACGTTTATTTCGATGTCATGAAGACACCCATTTTTATTAGTGCGTCAAAAAAATAAAGTCAATGTTTTTATTTCTGGTCAAGTATTTTTTTTAGTAACACATCGCTTCTGAAAAAAAAAGCTATTTAGTTTCTGGGTCAATTTTCTCGGAAACCATGCAAGGTAGGAAAATACTTTTAACGACTAAAAATTATTCCTTTAACAATACCTACACGATGTCTCTAGTAAAACCATTAAATCCGAGAAAATTGACGTAGAAATAAAAGTGCATTTTTTTTCAGAAACGATGCGTTACCAAAAAAAACATATCCAAAAATAGTAGTCATATTGACAAAAAATTCTGGATGCGCTAATTAAAATGCGGGTTTTTATAACATCGGAATAAATCTCACACAAGAAACTACAACTTTACCAAAAAAACTTACACAATCGGATTTAATTGTTTTACTAGCATGTTCGTGTAGGCTTATTATAGGAATACATTTTGGCCATTAGAAGTTTTTTCCTATACCCTATATCAATAACAAAAAGCAAAAGGTAAACAAAAGTACAATGGAATTGACATTGGTGCTTTTTTTTATTGGTATAAGGTATACAATTCACGGTTTCCGAGAAAATTGACCCAGAAATTAAAAATCATTTTTCAGAAACAATGCATGTTACCAAAAAAATTACATGACAATATCTTTTTGATTCTCTAATAAAAATGGGGGTCTTCATATTTTTTTTTTACATAAATCTCACTAAAGAAACTACAACTTTTCTAAAAAAAACTTACACAATCGGATTTAATTGTTGTTACTAGCAATATCGTGTAGGTCTTATCAAAAGAATAAATTTTGGTCATTAGAAGTCTTTTCCTAACATGAATGTTTTCCGAGAAAATTAACTCGGAAATTATAGCATTTTTTTTTTCAGAAACCATGCTTGTTACTAAATAAAATAATATGACCAAAAATAATCTCATTGACAGTACCTTTTCGATAAGCTAATAAAAATGGGGGTTTTCATAACATCTAAATAGATAATAAAGAAACCTATGTTTTAAAAGTAAAATGACGGGAACAGCCTAAAGGGAACGTATCGAATTACCAGTAATCCTGTATACATAAAAATAATTGCCACATGTATGACAGAGCATAACTCGCGGTTGCGGCTCGCGCACCACGTACCCTCGATATCCACAGGCGCAAAGCCGATAACGGTTATATGTAATATAATTAGTATATACTTGCGAGCCTCTTGCGTTTGGCGCACACTAGTAGATTTTTTTATCGATAACTTCACGCAACTGCCCCATCCCTAGTAACCATTTGACTTTCCATACAAACTAAAGGTCACTGTCGCCACTTTACAGCTGCTGATTTCTTTAGTTTTTTGTTTGATGATTTGAAGAAACGCAATGAAAAACGTTGTTTTACTATATTATTATTCTTGTAGGTGTATTTTTTTTGTAAAACAATGAATAAAATGGGGTCAAATTGAGTCTTGAAAATTGCTTATAAAGTAGTGAATATTTTTCTCCCTTGTCAAACAATTTCGGTTATATTTCTAAAACGATCATATATTTCTAGAAATAGCCCCCAGGATTGACATAATAGATTTATTTCTAGCTATTTTACTTATTGCATTTACAAAAAACTCTGTGTAGGCCATATCAAAATCAGTAGCCAAGTACTGCAAGTTCCCGCGAATTTCCGTGTGTTTCTCACGCAGGGCCAAGAATTTTCGGATGGAATTCTCTAAAAAGTTTTATAATATACACCAATATGAAAATGACAAGTGTCTTGCTTGATTATTCATATCTATTTAGTAAAAAAAAAACTGCATGATTGTGTAACAATTGTGATGACAAATCTCCTTTTTGGGTTTCATAGCAGACCACGAACAAGGAGTCGCAGTTCAATGCGTTTTTTCTATAAAGTGGTGGTTGATAAGTTTTATCTTTGTTTACATTACTATAGAACAGTGTTACCAGATCCTATAACTAAAAACCTTTTGTAAGTAGCATGTTTAGTTCTCGAGATATAAGTGTTTATGTGAGCTCCGGTAATTTGACACCAGAAGCACAGCGGGTGGTTCCGCTCAAGGGAGGGGGGACGTTAGCTAGGCTACCGGCTTGAGAGGTTAAGGTGGGCCATAAGCCTTTTGCTACTGTTAACTTTAAAAAAAAATTGGCCAAGTGCATGTTGAACCATCCATAATGTAAGGTTTTGTAGAGTTTATTGAAAACTGTTTATCACAATTTTTAATAAAAGACCATCAGTAGCGTAATGGTTAAGGCTGCTACCTCCTGTCTGGGAGGTCTTGGTTTGAATCCTCCAATGTCATCATCACATCAGCTTATATATATGTCCCCACCGAGGGGCCCGAGCCTACCCTGAATTAGGGCAATCGGGTCTTAGAAGACCACGCGGGCCCAGTGCAGGTTGGTCAACTTCACACACAACCTTCGAGTTTCTTCGCAGGCGTGTGTAGGTTTCCTCACAATGTTTTCCTTCACTGTAAGAGCGTCTGATAATTAATGTACATATGAGATCGAAATTTGAAAACACATTGCAGTGGCAGTGGCCAATGTACCAATATGTTTTTGATTTCCAAATTCCATACTATTTAATTTAAATAGGTGTTTACACACACTTATAAATAGTCAAAAAAAACCTTAATGTCTGTTACAAATAATGTCATAATTCTGATTACAGTTATCCATATATACATCATATATATAGGACTGATACTTATCCATATATCCTTGTCATTTACATAATCTATTATTTTATAATATCCTCTAGAACACAGGCATTTTGGACAAGAGTCTTGAATTTATTTTCCGGCAAACTAAGTGGTTACATTTTCAGGATTTTTTCGATTTTGACTTTATATATATGTTTATCTACTGCTCTTACAGTAAAGGAAAACATTGTGAGCAATCCTGCACACACCTGCAAAGAAACTCTGGGAAGTTGATTAACCCGCACTGGGTCGCCTAAGGCTTGATTGCCCTCATCAGGGTTGGCTCGATCCCCTCAGTGGGGACATATATGAGCTGAAATGACGACCAAACTTAATTTTAATTGATATTTCCTATAAACAGAACACTCATCACCAAAAGAAGTGATATACCCTCGTGCAGCTTTGTCTGCCAAGCTTTTGTACATTTCTGTGTCCACTAATAGCCATCGTAATTCCGTGATACCCAATTGCCCTAAGTATTTATTTAATGGTATGGCAAAAGTCAGATACAGAAAATCATAAATTTAACTCAAGATTCAAGATATTTATTCAAAATAGGTGCAAATTGCACTCTTTCTGATAGTCATAAAATAGTAATTACATAATGTCATATGTGAAAAATCAAGAAATAAACAATCACTAGCTGTTTCCCGTGACTTCACCCGCGTGGACATTGTTTCTTCGAGGGTGCGCAGTGCGCGATTATTTAATATATTTAATATGATTAGTTAATAATGTCAAAATCCAATCCTTGATAATACATAATTTGTTTTATATCAAGGATTGGATTTTGCTATATTAACTAATCATACTAATGTTATAAAGGCGAGAGTTTGTGAGTGTGTATGTTTGTTACTTCTTTACGCAAAAACTAATGAACGGATCTGGCTGAAATTTGGTAGGTTTTATGAATTTGATGTATTGGAATCCTGTGAAATTGTGGCGCATCGGGAGCTGGGTCGTTCCTTTCCCTCTAATATGTAGCGATAGCTGACTCTTGCGTTATACTCGTGACCGGGTGCTGTCCGTGTGAACTGGCCTACTCTTGTCAAAGGTATCAATAACAGTTAATGATTTTTATGTATAACTTTTCGTGTCAAATTGTTTTCATGTTCATATGACAATCTGGTCTATTTCAAGGGTTGAATTTTGACATTATTAACTAAATTGTTTAATTCTTGATTTTTCACTAATGAAATTATGTTATTATTATTTTATGACTATCAGAAAGAGTGTAAGTTGCACCTATTTAGAATAAATACCTTGAATCTTGAATCCTTCAAGAAAGTTTTTCAGTTTATGAGTATAATCCCTTGTTAAAGTTTCCTGAAGAAGGGGTCTTTTTTACAACCTGTATTTTTTTTACAGTATTGGAATTTCACCCTACTAAGAAGAGTTTCAAAATTAGAGAGGGTAAGACATATGAGCGCAGATATGAGTGTGAACAGGGTAGCAGTATGCCAGATGACTTCTGTAGCTGACAAGGCTACTAATTTGAATGTTGTTAGTAATCTGATAAGTGATGCAGTCAAGGAGAATGTGCAGGTATGTTATATCCTTCCTTACTAATATTACTAATGTAAAAATGTGTTTGTTTGTTTGTTACCTCTTCATGCTTTAACTCCTCAACGAATCTTGTGCACATAGCCTGTGTCATGAAGAAGAACATAGGCTATTTTTTATCCTGTGAAAATGGCATAGTCCTGTACAGTTCCTGAGTGAACTTAATTTTTTTTTTTGTGGTTGGTTCATAGCAATCAAACAACGGATTTTTGTGATTATTTTGCACAGAAATAGGTTGAAAGGATATTTTATTCTCATAAAAGACAAAATGTCACTTACATGAGAAGAAGAGATGGTTGATAGGATAGGACATAGACATAGTTCCCGAGGGATTTGGGGCAAATTCATTTCCACGCTTGCACATGTCGAAACAGAGCATTGTGTTTTTTTTTTTGCACAGACACTAGTGAAGGGGTGACATAGACTACTAAATAGCATAAACTGACATACGTAGTTGCCGACGAGGGATCTGGGGAAAACTCATTTCCAAGCTCGCACACGTCGTTGTCGAAATGGAGCAACGGATTGACGTAATTTTTTACATATGATTTTTGAGGGGGTGGGAAGTGACATCTACTGCTAATCAGAATAGCCCGATATAATTCCCGAGGGATCTGGTGAAAACTTGAAAACGGCTTGCGTTCCACTTACCCTCAAAGACAATTAAAAAAAGCATGTCCACCATGTGAAACTATCAACATAAATTGTGCATGTGCACTGTGCATATTATTTCACGTAGCCTTAACCCTTTTTTTATATTAAAAATTTGAGTGCGTTTGACTATATCTCACCTGATGGTAAGTCGAGGATGGTACACGCAAACTCAAATAACGCCTATTCACTATCGCCTTGAAGATCCCCAAATTATAGGAGTCGGGAAACATACATAAAACAACATTAAATACACATTTACCTGGTACCAAAAAAAGAGGTGTATCAGAGTTGATGAAGAATTTACAAGATAGCCTTACGTTTTTATATGGAATAATTAAATACTCAGTGTACTTACTACACAGATCTTGTGGCACAGTATATATATTAGTACTAACGTACAGTATGGACACTCCCTGCCGCTCTCTAGATTCGACCTCACCCCCCCGTCACTCAGATTGGGTGTAGATTGAGTACCAAACGTAAAGGACGAGCTACGGCTACGCAAGCACTTTTATTCACTATATTCACTTTGCGCGCCGCTGTGATTTCGTTCACAAGCATAAAAACCAACCAGTTAGCGAACGTAAAGGCCCAACTGAACACTTTTTTTTTCATACTTGTCTTATGTTGCAAACAAACACCGCTCGAACAAAAAACACCACTTTCCGAATACACCATACACATTAAGAGACTATAAAACATTGTAAATGGTAACTGCGACGTGGACGTATGAATTAACACTGAAAACTGCTATTATTTTATACATCTTTTAACACATTTTCCATAAAATTGCGAAATTGATAAAGGATTTTGTCACAGATTAAAAATCGACTTGATAGTTTTGTTGCTTTGGTGTAGAGATGGGACGAAGTGAATGACTGAATGAATGATTTTGAACTGTTGTTGCGAGGTTAAAATTGGGTCATCTTTGGGCTCAACTGTACAATAGGGTACATCAATTTGGCAGTCCGCGATTTTTTGGTAAGAGATAGGCTTTAGCTGAACATCTTTACCAAATTTCAAGGTTAGGAAACCAGCGGTTTTTGAGTTATGAATTTTTAAAAATTGTATTTTTACGTACTCTTTGGTCTTTGTTTTGTGAGTTTATGTAGGACCAAAGATGACTTATTACTGATTGTATAATTGGATTCCAAAGATTCATAATATGGGGTTAAACCCCCAACAAACCTTCGGGATCCGAGGGGGATGTGGGAGTATCAGGGTGGGGAAAGCACGCGGGGCCCGGATCCCTAACGGGGGCGTAGACCCCGCCACCCATTTAAAACCCCCAACAACCTTCAGGATCCGAGGGGGATGTGGGAGTATCAGGGCGGGAAAAGCACGCGGGGCCCGGCGCCACCTATTTAAAACCCCCAACAAACCTTCGGGATCCGAGGGGGATGTGGGAGTATCAGGGCGGGGAAAGCACGCGGGGCCTGGACCCCTAACGGGGGCGTAGCCCCCGCCACCCATTTAAAACCCCCAACAAACCTTCGGGATCCGAGGGGGATGTGGGAGTATCAGGGCGGGGAAAGCACGCGGGGCCCGGCGCCACCCATCTAAAACCCCCAACAAACCTTCGGGATCCGAGGGGGATGTGGGAGTATCAGGGCGGGGAAAGCACACGGGGCCCGGACCCCTAACGGGGGCGGGGCCCGGACGTTAGGGGTATGGGCCCCGCGTGCTTTCCCCGCCCTGATACTCCCACATCCCCCTCGGATCCCGAAGGTTTGTTGGGGGTTTAACCCCATATTATGAATCTTTGGAATCAAATTATACAATCAGTAATAAGTCATCTTTGGTCCTTCATAAACTCACAAAACAAAGACCAAAGAGTACCTAAAAATACAATTTTTAAAAATTCATAACTTAAAAACCGCTGGTTTCCTAACCTTGAAATTTGGTAAAGATGTTCAGCTAAAGCCTATCTCTTACCAAAAAATCGCGGACTGCCAAATTGATGTACCCTATTGTACAGTTGAGCCCAAAGATGACCCAATTTTAACCTCGCAACAACAGTTCAAAATCATTCATTCAGTCATTCACTTCGTCCCATCTCTACACCAAAGCAACAAAACTATCAAGTCGATTTTTAATCTGTGGAGTGGAGGTGGAGGTTTTTAATCGGTGGAGATCTGGGTGGAGGGGGCTGGGCTTCTGGACCCCATATCATGAATCTTGGTAATCAAATTGACTTACACGTTTTTTGGAATAAGCGGTAGCGATTTTCGCCGTCAGAGAAGTGGATGACCTTTTTTTTATTAAGCGCTAATTTTTTTTATTTTTAGGCAGCGATTTTCGGCGTCATAGAAGTAGATGACCTTTTAGACTAACTAACAAAAAAGATTACCCCCTAGTTTTCGATTTGTCACCCCCAAGTTTGCCCGCCCTCAAGTCGGCCCCGCGTGCTTTTCCCGCTTCGCGGACCCCATATTATGAATCTTTGGAATCTAATTATACAATCAGTAATAAGTCATCTTTGGTCCTTTATAAACTCACAAAACAAAGACCAGCTCATCTTTAGAATCTGAAACACCTCAAATTGGATTGATATTGGGTGGGGGGAGGGGGGGGGACTGAAGTGGACCCCTATGAAGAAGGATGCGCGGAGCCTCCTCCATTTTGAGAAAAAAAAATGAAGTTTTGTGGTTATGTACGAACAAAGATGACCTATAATTATACTGTTTATGGTTTTTGAACCTCTACAAACCTTCGGGAGCCGAGGGGGGTGTGGGAGTATGGGAAAAGCACGCGGGTTCGACTTGATGGCGGACAAACTTGACGGTAACAAATCGAAAACTAGGGGGACTCAACTGATTGTCAAGGTTAAAGTCAATTTGAATCCAAAGATTCATAATAAGGGCTTAGCCCCCGCCGCCCATATCGTAACCCAACAAACCTGAAAATGGAAGCGGGAGCGAGCGAAGCGAGCTCGGACTTTCGGAGCAACGCGACTCGGATGCGTTAGGTTCGGAGACTAGTTAGGAGACTAGTAGTCGTAGTGTTAGGTTGAACATGAGAACGCAGAAGTAGGAGCCCCGAAGGGGCTCCGTCGACTTAGAAACTTATCTCAACACTGGAAAGTAAATGAGCTTTAACTAGGGCGTAATCAGTCAAAATTAAAAACGACTCCGAAACCTATCTTAAGACTGGAAAGTAGATGAGTCTTGTTTTTATTAAGCTGTAGCGATAATGGAATGGACACGCTGGAAAGAAGAAGAGCTTTTCGTAAGGCGTAAAAGTCGGTGAGCTTTTTTTTCGTAACTCAATAAAGTCAGTGATAATAAGCGGTGGCGATTTTCCGACCAAAGACTACCTCACAAATCCCAATTTCAAAATTCATTTTCTCAAAAAGGAGAGGGCTCCGCAGGGGGGGAGTGACCCCAGAGTGTCCCCCTAACTCCCCTACCCTCCTCCCCCCAATCTCCACTTTTTGTGGAGTTGCATGGCGATTTTCCGACCAAAGACTACCTCACAAATCCCAATTTCAAAATTCATTTTCTCAAAAAAGGGGGCTCCGCGGGGGGGAGTGACTCCATTGAGTCCCCTAACCCCCCCGCCCCTTCCCCTCCAAATCCCCCCTTTTTGTGGTGTTGCATGTTCTAAAGTGCTTCCCAAAGACCAAAGAGTACCTAAAATACAATTTTTAAAAATTCATAACTTAAAAACCGCTGGTTTCCTAACCTATTGTACAGTTGAGCCAGAAATTATCAAATATGACCCAATTTTTACCTCGCAACAACAGTTCAAAATCATTCATTCAGTCATTCACTTCGTCCCATCTCTACACCAAAGAAACAAAACTATCATGTTGATTTTTAATCTGTGACAAAATCCTTTATCAATTTCGCAATTTTATGGAAAAAGTGTTTAAAGATGTACAAAATAATAGCAGTTTTCAGTGTTAATTCATACGTCCAAATCGCAGTTACCATTTACAATGTTTTTTAGTCTCATAATGTGTATGGTGTATTCGGAAAGTGGTGTTTTTTGTTCGAGCGGTGTTTGTTTACAACGAAAAGTATATAAAAAAAGAGTTTAGTATTCACACTGTTGCATTCAGTAAATAACTAACAAACATTTCGTGATCAATACCGCCGGTGTGATTCAACCCTACCTGCATTCTTGCCTATAGATACGTCAGTTATATATATGTATATCATTTCTCGCTCGTTTGTATGGAGTGTCCGGGGTGTGCTTGTGGCCTAATTAAGTTCTAATAACTGTAAAAGTTTTATAAGAATCGTTAAGCAATTATTTAACAAAAAATAAATATCCCTTGATGGCCTGGATGTTTATTGGAAGTACTTTATTCCGAGTTTTAACCGACTTCAAAAAAGGAGGAGGTTCTTCTTAGAATTATGAACTTCATAGGGTGGCAGGCCGCATAGTGTTGTAGTAACATACCTACAAAGTTTGAGAAAATCGTTGGAGCCATTTTTGAAAAAAAAAAACACACAGGTTGAAATAACAAACCTTGACGTTGTAGTTTTTCAGATTTAGTGATCTAATAATTTTGGAATTTAATAATTGACATCGCTAAACACGTTAAAAACAGCCAACTTCAAATTTGCTTTATTTTTTAGATTGTTTGTTAATTTGCAAAAAAAAATACCAAACCGATTTAATTGAGGAAAATTTTTGCAAATCCATCCTCGAATTGAGGGAGAAATCGGTATGGACATAAAAAAACGAACATAGAACCTCTTTTTCGAAGTCAGTTAAAAAATTTAAGACAGAAGGAAAAAAAAAACGAGTAAGCTTTTCGAAATTCAATTGGAGGGCAATTTAGTGAATAATTTTTCATTATTTTATTTTGATGAAGTCAACTTTAATGGTAATATTTAATGGTATCTCATCCTGGTTTCCAGATGGTATTCTTCCCAGAAGCCTGCGACTACCTCTCTGACAATAAGAAGGATACTATAGGGCAAGCAGAGCCGATATTAACAGGGAACATCGTCAATAGGTATCGCCAGTTGGCTGCACAGCACAAAGTTTGGTTGTCTATGGGCGGGGTGCATGAAAAGGTGCATATGTTATCTGTTTTAATCTTTAATTTGGTAAGCTCTTTTATAGCACTTCTCATCTCAGCTTCGGCTTGAGGCTGCGGTACGTGGCATTGACACGACTCGACAAAAACAAAACAGTACTCGACACAAAAAGACATAGTACGACAAGACACGACATCATCATATGTTCCAAGCTGGTTTCATCTGACACATGTCACTTCACGACACGGCATCGCACGGCACTTTACGAACCGGGACGGCACGTTACGTCACTGCAAGGCACGGACCAGCACGACACGGTACGGCTCGGCAGGTCACGGCACGACACGACACGACACGAGACCTGTCACATGATACAACACCAAAAGATAGAGGCCACACGACACGACACAACACGTCACGACGTGATCCGAGGCGACTCGGCTCACAACGGCCTGGGCATGCCCGACCCGATAAATCATTATAAATGAAAATTTATTTATATACACTGACGGAATTTAATATAGTATTAATAATAGTTTCGAAAAACAGTTTTAAAATGAGGTTCTTGCATATTACTGCTTTTAATACTAAGCCAGCGAAAAATTTTGGTTGTAACGTAAACTCAAAAAGCGTCGGTGGCTCAACCGGTAACGACTCGGTCCATCTAACCAGAGGTACCGGGTTAAAATCTGGACGGCCAATGTACCAATGAGTTTTTCAAACACTTACGTACATATACTTACCGATTGCTTTAACGGTGAAGGAAAACATCGTGAGGAAACCTGCACACACCTGCGAAGAAACTCGAAAGTTGTGTGTGAAGTCGACCAACCCGCACTGGGCCCGCGTGGTCGACTAAGGCCTAATCGCCCTGATTCTGGGTAGGCTCGAGCCCCTCGGTGGGGACGTATTTGAGCTGATATATAATAAACTCAGTAGCAAAGAAATGTTAATAGCGCGTTTAAGATGCCGTATATATTTTGTACTCTCGTCGTTCAGTATTCTCTGCGTCGGGTTACTGAAGGTGTCGCTACTGGCTGATATGATATTTTCATTTCATTTTATTTATTTCATAGAAATACTGACATTACAGAAAAGTATCCAAATCGTCAATATCACATTAAAAAATCAAAATCAAGTACATAAATAGTAATCAAATTATAAATGTCATATTATCATATTTTATGTCATGGTCAAAATTATACAATTTTACATATTAAAAACATATTACATTATAGAAGATAGTCTACTATTTAATTCAAAAACTCTCTTACACTCTTTCATGCCAAGTTGGAGTGGAAGAGATCACAGTGCGGGGCCTCAGCGAGCACCGCGTCGAGCAGCGCACGTGCGCGCGCCGCCGGCGCATGTTCGTGGCGCACAGTGCGTGCGGCCGGCGCCGCCAGCAGGCCGCGCGGCCGCGGCCGCAAATACGAAAGTAGATGAGTGTCCGGCACAGACAGCTTTACAAATAGCTCCACGTATATTATACCCAAGACAAATTTAGCTAGGGCTAAGGACCTTCTTAATTCAAGAGACTCGAAACCTAATTGACCCTGAATGAAGAGAGTCGGGTACATGTAGGGGTAGTAATTAAAAACCTTCTTATACATATTTCTCAGAAACTTTTTTTGGACACGTTCGATCATGAGGACATATTTATCCTCATGAGGAGCCCAAACGACCGAGTTAGTTTCCAACATGCAACGTACCAAGGCCGCATACAAGGTATTAGTGGCAGCGGGCGTGAGGGAGGTGGAGTTGCGCAGCACGAATCCTAAACGGCGGTGCGCCGCGTTAACCACTTGCTGTACTTGTTCGTGGAATGTGAGGCGCGCATCGAATAGTACGCCTAAGTCCCGAACCTGCTGTACGCGCGCCACAACAACATCACCCACCGAGTACTCATGTAGCAGCGGCTGGGGAGATCGCGTAAAAGACATAACCTCACATTTTTTAGGGTTAAATAACAGTTTATTTGATAAGCTCCATGCATTCACCGCGTCGATATCCCGCTGAAGCGCCTCGCTATCAGCTGTTGATTTGCACGCCCTCATAAGTTTCACGTCATCTGCGAATATAGAAATAGAAGATTCACAGACAACATCCGGGAGGTCATTGATCAAGGGACAAACAGGAATGGTCCAAGATTCGATCCTTGGCTTATGCCGGAGCGCGTATGATATGGTCTCGAAACGTACGGACCATACTTCACGTACTGCTGCCGGTCGCCAAGATAATTTGCGAATAATTTGAGAAGTTTAGGAGTGAATCCCATTTTACCTAATTTTAAGAGCAGCACGTCATTATGAACACGATCAAAGGCTTTTTGGAAGTCCAAGTAGATAATATCCACTTGGCTTCTATTATCCAATTGGTCGGAGAGCTCATTAACCAAAGTTACAAGGTTAGTAGCCACAGATCGACGCGGCAAAGATGCGTGCTGCACATCGGTAATGTACGGCATACACTGTGGCAACAAACGTGAATGCATGACCATCTCGAAGACCTTCGCTAGTGCACAGAGGATCGCTATGGGTCGGTAATTTTCAATTTTACTTTTTGATCCCGACTTAGGTATGGGACACACACGTGATCTTTTCCACGTCAGTGGGTATTCTCCTGTTTTTAAAACTAAATTAAAAATGAATAAGGTTGGCTGAATTAGCTCGTCTATACATCCCTTAACGACAAATGTCAGTAAGGCGTCTGGCCCCGGCGAGGTATCTGGCTTAAGTTTTTTAACAGCCTGGCGCACTTCGGACTCGCAGAAAGCGCGTATATCGACGCGGCGATTGTCGGCAGGCAGTGCGGCACTGGCGGCGAGTGGGTCAAGCGTGGGCACGTCAGGCAGGAACACAGAGCTAAAGTGGTTTGCGAAAGCGGTGGCAGCGCCTGGACCCGTATACTCAATATCTCCGCCAGTTACTATAGGTTCAAAGCCCCCACGGTTACGAAGCGAGTTAACAAAAGCCCAAAAATCCTTAGGATTTTTGCACAAATTAACAGAGATTTTCTTTGTGTATTTATTATACGCAACTTTCGTTTGTCTTTTAATTTTATGTCGCAGCTCTTCAAAGCGGCAGCGGGCCGAGCGGTCACCCGTATGTTTCCATAAGCGATGAAAGTATGCCTTCGTACGAATGTCATTTATTAAGTCACTAGTGTAAAAAACAGGATACGTACGGCTGCATGTTTGTTTACGTGTTTTTTTTGGAATGCATTGATTAAATGCGCTTTAAATGGCGTTATAAAAGAAATCCACAGTATCAATAACCGATGACAATTTGTAAAGATTATCCCAATTCAAATCACGAATTAAGCAGAATAAGGTATAGAAGTCACCTTTGGCAAAATTCCAATCATTTTCGGTAAGAATATTGGACGGTTCAATTTTTGTTAAGATTTCTGGGAAATTGTACTCAATACTCACAATCAATGGAGGATGATGACAATCTATTTTTGTCAAGACTTCAGCAGGTTCAGCGGCACGCACGCACACCGAATCTCTTAACTCAGGGCTAGTCATCACAACATCGAGCACACGTTCATTCTTACATAATTATATTGTTCCAGGTTACAAAGCGAACAAAAGCATTTAAAATAGTTATTAATATTATTACTTGCACTATATAGGTTCAAATCTCCTAATATTATTATTTTGGAAGGCGAATGCGAGGAGCACACGTTTTCGACACTTTCGAACCATTTCATGTAATCTACGTCACTAGAATTAGGTGGTAGGTATACAACACATACAAAGATGCACTGATCGTCCAGTTTGAACTTGGCCCATAGATCTTCCCCATGGGGTGTTTCGCAGCGCGTCAACCTGTCAGGCAGTAAAGGCGCGCGCGCCGCTAGCAGCACCCCGCCGCCGGTGCGCCCACGCCGGTCACGCCGCAGCACGTTCCAGTCGTCACCAGAGCCACATAGTTCAGCGTCACTCACAGATTCATCCAAATTTGTTTCAGTCACCGCAACTAAATGCAGATTCTCCGATGTTATAAGGTTATTCCGCCAGTCAAAAAGTTTGGTTTTGAGCCATCTTACATTTTGGTAGTACAGTTGTAACGTGAACGGTTTTTTATGAGTTCTCTTCACTTTGTTTACTTCGTTCGAGTCGAAAAAGCCACCGCTCGGCCGAGAATCCCTTCGGCCAGAACTGCGGCATCAAGCATTCTTCAATTAAATCCTCCGGAACACCAACTTTAAAAGACGAATATTCAGTCTGTCGCTTAACTTCCATTTTATGAGCAGAATAAAGTGGAGATTTTTTCTTACTGTTAAGATAAGTGATAACGTTTGCTTCCGTAGTGTTGGGATGCGCACCCCATACATGTAGAAACTTTTTTCTCTCTGCCGCAGTTAACAGGTCGCTGGATTCCCCCCTACAGCGAATGATTGTCCTATTTCTTTGTTTACGAATGCGGCTTTTTGGTTTAACCTGAATCCACTCGTCATTCTGAATATTACTGGAGCCTGGCTCAGGGTTTGAATTTTTGGCAGTGGGGGTTTCTGGTTGCTTGAGTTGTGGGGTGGTGACTTTTGTTACAGGTATTTGTTTTGGTTGCTGTGGTTTTGTCTTAGTATTGATGTGATTAACCAAGTTACCATTGTTTTGTTTACTTTTTGGTCCGGTAATTCCGGTCGCTTTAAGCAGTGGCGGCAATACGTTGGTCTCACTCGCACTCTCAAGTTTTGTGTCACTTGAAGTTTTAAAGATATGACTACCGGGTACTGCGTCACTCTTATCAGTTTTTTCACTTCTACCCTCACATAGTGATTTTACCAAGGATGTGAGCTCAGTTATTTGCTGTTTTAATGCACTTATTTCACTGTTTTGGGCACTAACTATAGTTTCCAAGTTAGAAAGACTTCTTTTTATTATGGCACTATCACTTTCACGCACTCCCGCCGGCATTTTCAACGGGAAATGATTTTACTCTAGGAGCGAGATTTAATACGTCTATACGTCAATCGCAGCGGCATGTGTATATATATAGATATTGATTTATTATCATTTACTTTTAAAGCAATGTCTTGTACTTGAGAAACGCCAGGTCATCTTTGCTATCGCTGATTTTGTGACTTATCCCGGTGAATCCACCGATATAAGTTCATGATAATTTGAAAAATAGGAGTTTGGAAAAATTGAATCAAAATACAACATGATACTAAGCATCTCTGATCTGATGAATTGATCTGATTGCCATAATTCAGGGTAGGCTCGAGCCCCTCGGTGGGGACTTTACTATACTATACTTACTATGTTACAATGAGTGTAATCTCCAGAGGGAGATTCTATGTCTACGTAAATGGCCCCACGTTACGTTGCTGTACCTAGTATAATTACCCGACTGCCCAAAAAATAATGTTTTTTGGTTGTATGTAAGTAATTAAGTATGTATGTGTTTCTGTTTCTTTGGCTCAGCCTGTAGGCCTAAACGGCATAATTGAGTGCGTGGTGTCGACAGAGGCGTATTTAAGAATCCGGCGCCCCGGGCACAAAAAAAAACCGCTTCTCCAAGTGACAAAAAACCGGCCAAGTGCGAGTTGGAGTTGCGCTCTAAGGGTTCCGTACTGCCTCACGATAAACGTCGCCTTAATCTAACATTCTGTTTGCATGTTCGTAGTGGTTCTTCACCATTATTACCGCCAGTCCGACTCGCACTTGGCTAGTTTTATTATTTTTTGGTGAACCAAACGGATCCCTAAAATAAGAAAACAAAAAAATATTCACATGAATAAAACTTTTAATTGAATACAAAAATAAAATGTTCATATTTATAATCGCTTGTTGTTAGCATAATACTTATTGTTTTACTTAATCCTAGTAATGTTTATACGAAATTGATAATTAATTTTTCCTTTTACGTGTCAAAGATAATCTTTAAGAAATTTTCTACTACCTAATTTTAATTTTTTCGACTACGACTGGCGATAGAACAGAAATAATTTTCGAAAAAGCTAAAAACTTTTAGGTACAAGCTTTTAATATTGCATTGTCACGCGATATACATATGCATGCAAAACTTTAGCTCAGTCGGAAACCGGGAAGTGGGTCAAATTTAACTTGAAAGGTTCCACCCGAACAAACATACATACATTGCAAGTTAAATAAAAGCTTGTAAAAAGGTCGGCCTCCGGCCGCCCCTCGCCTCTTGCCGCCCCTCGCCTCTTGTCGCCCCGGGTCAAGTGCCCTGGACATAGGGTAAATACGCCTCTGTGTCGTTAGATTCGTCTTGATCCCGCGAGTGACTAAAGATGTTTTACCCGGCTGCCCAAAAAAGAGGAGCAATGTATTTATGTAGTTGGGTTTTTAAATTTAGGATACTTTAATTTTTCTCAGCTCCGTCCTTGTTTATGTTACTTGACTTCACTTTTCCATCGAGCCGTGAAGACATTGCTTCTCTATTGTAATGTGTAAGATATACATTGTGTAAAAAAATTGGTGTAAGATCCGTTAACTGGGGGTTCTACTCATCATAATGAACAACTTTCCACGAGGAACTAATAGTCAATACGCAAAAAAAACTAAAATGCTAAAATGCCCTCCATACTAAAATGCACAAAATTGGTCAGTCAGCTGATCGATTTGAATGAAGAGTAAAAAAAAATTTTTGCGATTTCAGCAAAGTCGTTGTTCAGTATGATGAGTAGAAGCAAAAGTTAACGGGACCTACACCAATTTTGTTACACCATTTATAACTTCATTGCTATGTTAGAATCAGACTCGATACCTATCTCATTCTCCAGGACGAAAAAGATCCCACAAAGATGTTCAACACACACGTCATAATCAACAGCTCGGGCGACATAGTGCAGACGTATCGCAAGCTGCATCTGTTCGACGTGGAAATCCCGGAGAGAAACGTCAGACTAAAAGAGAGTGACTTCTCGCATGGAGGGGCGCATATCGTGTCGCCAGTCGACACGCCTGTCGGAAAAATTGGTATGTAATACACATTCTTAGTCAGAATAGATGGCTAACCTTCATAGTAAGGATGTTAGTGCCAAACACTGTCTCTAGATGGCGCTGTGTACGTCGATCAGAGCTAACCTTCATAATAAAAATGTTAGTATAAAACACTGTCTCTAGATGGTGCTGTGTACGTCGATCAGAGCTAACCTTAATAGTGAGGATGTTTGTGCCAAACACTGTCTCTAGTTGGCGCTGTGTAGTTTAAGGTCGATCAGAGCTAACCTTCACAGTAAGAATGTTAGTGCCAAATACTGTCTCTAGATGGCGCTTTGTAGTTTAGGGTCGATCAAAGCTAACATTTATAGTAATGATGTTAGTGCCAAACACTGTCTTTAGATGTTGCTGTGTAGTTTAGGGTCGATCAAAGCTAACCTTTATAGTAATGATGTTAGTGCCAAACACTGTCTTTAGATTGCGCTGTGTAGTTTCGGGTCTATCAAAGCTAACCTTTGTAATAATGATGTTAGTGCCAAACACTGTCTCTAGATGGCGCTGTGTAGTTTAGGGTCAATCAAAGCTAACCTTTGTAGTAATGATGTTAGTGCCAAACACTGTCTCTAGATGGCGCTGTGTAGTTTCGGGTCGATCAAAGGTAGATGGCGCTTTTAGAACTAAATTAGTTTTTCGCCTCAAAATTTGCGGCCTCGGCGTGCCCTCCGCTTCGCGTCTAAGCTTGCACAATTAAATTTGGAAGACTCGGAGGGCAGCGGTAAGGTTTAATTTAGTAAAATAAAACTATACTTTTACTACGATATTATGATGATGATATTTGAAAACGCCAAACACGTTAAAAAAACTGGCCAAGTGCGAGTCAAAACAGCACACATAGGGTTTTGTACCATCATATCCTTCCCAGTGACACAGGCTACCTGCATACCAAATTTCATCAAGATTGGTCGAGGTTTTAAAGCCTGAAAAGGAAACAAACAAACAAACGCGTTTTCACATATTTTATAATATTACTAGCTTTTGCCCGCGGCTTAACCCGTGTGGACATCGTTTTTATGACTGTCTTTGAGGGTGAGAAGCGGCTCGAGAGCGTGGACATTAGTTTTCTTCAGATCCCTATCCCAGATCGGGCTATTCTAATTAGCAATCTATGTCATTTTCCACTCCCTCAACCATGTCTGTGCAAAAAATCACAATCCATTGTTCCGATGCGATGTTAAAGAAATGAACCAAACAAGACTATTTTTTCAGTTCAGGAACAGGAACTGCATCGGACTATGCTCTTTTCACGGGATAAAAAGTAGCCTGTGACATAGGCTACCTGCATGCCAAATTTCATCAAGATTGGTCAAGGTGTTGAAGCGTGAAAATGTAATAAACAAACACGTTTTTTCATTTATATTACTAGCCGTCCGACCGCGGCTATGCTCGCATTGTTTTCGATTTTCCCGTGGGAATAAGACGTTTTCCCGGGGTTAAAAGTAGCGCTATCTCCTATTCCAGGGCCTAACCTATATGTGTGCCAAGTTTCATCCCGATCCGTCAAGTGGTTGAAGCGTGAAAGAGTAACAAACATCCATACATACATCCATATATACAAACTTTCACATCCTACTAATATTATAAATGTGAAAGTCTGTATGTATGGATGTATGCCGCTTGCGGCTTGCGCACCACTCACCCTCAGACAGTCATTAAAACGATGGCCACGCGGGTAAAGCCGCGGGCAAAAGCTAGTTTATATTTGTTTTTTTTTTCGAAATGACAAGCTTGTTGTTGGCCGTGGGGGGATTTACAACTTCACCGGGTGGGGAGGCGAGTGCGGAGGGCACTCAACCTGAATGCAAAGCAAAAATATACAACTAGCTAAGGGCGCCCAGGTGGGCATGGACTTCGGCTTAGTTTGTTGCTTGGACGGGGGAGGATCGGAGAGAAGCGGCCTGGTATGTGCCGGTAGCGCTGCTAAGCGCCAGAAGCGGGGGGACGCCACCCTCGCCGGCGAGGGCAGAATGTCGGTGCGGTGTTTCTCTGTGGGTTGAGGGGCAGGGTCAGGACGGCTACGGCTAGCGTGGTCGGGTCGTCGGGGTCAGAGAGTACATGTCTGGGGCGTCGGATTACGCGAATGGGGTTCGCGGGTAGCTCGTAAACGGCGGCGTTTACGAGTAGGGGGTTGGGGTGGTGTTCGGCATACTTAAAGTAGCGGATAGAGGCCTGCTTTAGGTATTGGGCTATGGTGGGGAAATCTAAATCGCAATGAAGATTTTCATTCCCACGGGCAGCCCGTGGCTCTACGCATGAAGCGATTTTGAATGACTTGAAGTAGGTGTATGAGGCGGGCACTGGTGTGAGCGAAAGCTAGGTGAGGATGGGGCGTCCGTGGGGGGAGAAGGTTTTGTAAAGTGTTACCTTATTTCTAAGGGACTGTTAACTCCGCTTGTTGGTCATGGCCCATGGGGTAGAGACGGCCTAGTACGAACGCAGCCTTGTTACTTACTCGTTATACTCGTATGTAGTCCTTGAACTTCAGTCGATTATCTAGGGTTACTCCCAGGTACTTGACCGAGCGTTCCCAAGAAACAGGGCTACCGAAAATGGTAATGTTGCGGTCTATGGGGTTATTAACAGAACTGAGCTGCTTGAAGGTAAACAGAATCGCTGCGCTTTTCTGTGGGTTTATCTTGATCCTCCATTTCCTAAACCAGTCTCCTAAGACTTGGGCTGAGGATTGGAGGCTTTTGATGATAAGATTAGATAGAGTATCGGTTAGATAGAGTTTATAATATTATAGTAAGGATTGATGCAGTGAACTACCGTAATGTCTCCAGGTATGGCGATATGCTACGACATGCGTTTTCCTGAGCTCAGCACGACGGTCAGCATACTCAGTGCCGAGATACTCACCTACCCTTCAGCATTTACGCAGGTGACAGGCGCTGCGCACTGGCACACAATTCTTAGGTGAGGTCTTGTCTATGGTTTAAATTTCCAAACAGTTTTACACTGTTTAACCGACTTCAAAAAAGGAGGAGGTTTCTCAATTCGACCGTATATACAGGATGTAAAAAGACCACTCTCGGAAACTTAAACTGGGGTTTCTACTCATCATACTGAACAACTTTCTCCAAGGAACCCAACCTGAATTCTGGAAAAAAAATGACTTTTCATACAAATCTAATCTAATCTAAGCTAGCTAATCAGTATAAGTCCAAAATTTTTTTCGAGATATCAGTTGGAAAAAGTTGTTCAGTAAGATGAGTAGAAACCCCAGTTTAAGTTTCCGGGAGTGGTCTTTTTACATCCTGTATATATATATTTATGTGTGTTCGCGGATAACTTCGTCGTTTATGAACCAATTTAAATGATTCTTTTTTGTTGCAAAGGAGATATCCCAAGGGTGGTACCATGATAAGGAAACCAGGATCTGATGATGGCATCCCAGAGAAATCGAGGGGAACCTTAGTTTCCTGTTTGAAATCGGTTTTTTAAATTAAAAATTACCTTTTGCCCGCGGTTTCGTCCGCACGGACATCGTTTGCATGACAGTCTTTGAGGGTGAGTGCGGCTCGCGAGCGCGCACGTGAGTTTTCCCCAGATGCCTCAGGAACTATATCGGGCTATTTTGATTAGCAGTCTATCTCACTTCCCACCCCCTTAACAAATTCTATACAAGAAAATCACTTCAATCCGTTGCTCCGTTGCGACGCCGACGTGCGCGAGCGTGGAAATGAGTTTTCCCCAAATCCCTCGGGAACTATGTCAGGATATGGTAATTAGTAAATTACGTGATTCTCCCCTCCCCCCCAACAATCCATTGTTCCGTAGCGATGTTTTTTCAGTTCCCTTAGAAACTACATCGGACTGTGTTATTTTCACGGGATAAAAAGTGGCCTTTGTCCTTTCCAGTGACACAGGCTACATGCATGTCTCAATAAGATTGGTCAAGGTGTTGAAGCGTGAAAACAAAACAAACACATTTTCACGTTTATAATATTAGTAAGGATTTTAGTGCGTTTGACTACATCTCACCTGAAGAAAAGTGACGAGACGATGTACCGAGGATGGGACATGCAAACTCAAATAATTTTCACTCTCGCCTTGAAGATCCCCAAATTGTAATTAAACGCTTCCGTGGCGTAACGGTCACGGCCATTAGCTTCACATCAGGAGGTCACGGGTTCGATTCCCATGGTAGTCTAACTTTGTAAGACTCGCTTTAGTTGGTGGAAGGGCATTTTCTGAGCCCGCTTGGCTAGCTACCACCATCTTATCTAAGTCTTGCCGCCAAACATCAATGTTGAACATTGATGTGTTCCGGCTTGAAGATAAGATAATTGGTGGGCAAAGCAGAACCGCTTCTATGGCCTAATGGTTAAGTCCATCAACTTAACATCAGGAGGTCGCGGGTTCAATTCCCGCCGGAATCTATTTTTGTAAGACTCGGTTTGGTTGGTAGAAGGGCATTTTCTAAGCCCGCCTGGCTAGCTACCACCATCTTATCGAAGTCTTGCCGCTTGTAGATAAGATAGCCAGTTCCCCATTGCGTTGGGGAATCTTGGTAAGCCCGCTTCCATCTTTGGAATCATCATCCAGGTGAGATGATGTTAATGGCTTACCAAGTGTAGATAAAAAAAAGTCGGGAAACTTAAACGCAGGTTAGGAGTTCCACTCAATTGCTGTCCGCATAATAAATGAGGAAGCGTAACGCTTCATGCGGAAAGGCAGAATATCAACAACAAAAGGGTGGAAGGAAAGTTGACCGAATGTGAAATGGAGGTGGGGGGAATAAGGTTGTGTAGTTCTTGCGAACACTCTTCGAAAGGAATTCGATTGAATACCAAAAGACCGGCAACTCTGCGGTGATGTTCAAGGCTTTGAAGCTTGTTTTTGACAAGCCCATCGTCGCCAAGGAGTCTCCGGGCACGACTGTCGATGGCGTCCAAGGTATCCAGCTGATAGCGGACTGCTCCATCCCATAGGCACACCCTGGATACTTCATACAGCGGGCCAGAAATTCCATTACAAAAAAACAAATGACGGAACAAACAAAATGGCGGCGAAATCCTATACGTTTACTTCATACAATGGGCCAGAAATGACATTTCAAAAAAACAAATGACGGAACAAACAAAATGGCGGCGAAATCCTATACATTCGCCAACCAAACTGTAACCAATCTGTATCAATCTGGGTGACGAGGGGGTGAGGTTTCATGAGGAAAGTTTTTCAGTTTCATGGGTAGAAGCACCAGTTAAAATAGTTTCAGCTAATTTTGTTAGACCTTATATACTTTGCCATAGGTGTGAACAGAACTCATTCAGGTAATGACCGTGCATCAGGTCAGTTGACCTGCGTGATCGACTTAACCGCAAGTCGCATTTAGCTACGACCAGGGTTGCCAATGTTTAAAAAAATTGTTTAAGACACTGGAAAAAATACAGACCTGTTTAAAAGAATATATGAAACATTTTGTTTCATCATATTAGCTGAAGGGCGTCCACTGCTGGACATGGCCTCCCCCAAGGATTTCCACGACGACCGGTTCTGCGCTGCCCACATCCAATGAGACATGGTCGCTTACTATGGGCCTCATAAGAAGGCTCGAGGTCATCCAAAGGGCAATGGAGCGTGCAAAGTTTCTTTGCGTGATCGTATCAGAAACGAGGAGATCCGTAGGAGAACCAAAGTAACCGACATAGCTCTCAGAATTGCTAAACTTAAGTGGCAGTGGGCGGGGCACATAGCTCGTAGAACATTTTGTTTGAAACATGTTTAAAAGAAGCCATAATATAACATTTTTTTTCGCTTCTTCGTTCATAATGCGAACGGCCAAGGAGTGTAATTCTCTACCGGCGTCTATATTCCCCGATTCGAATAATTTAGGAATTTTCAAGACGAGAGTGAATAGGGACTATTTGAGCTTGCGTGTTACATCCTCGGCTGCATCAGCAATTACCATCAGGTGAGGTGCAGCCCAACGCACTAACATTTTTAATAATAGTAAAAAAACCTCAAAGCTTGTGTGTGAAGTCGACCAACCCACACTGGGCCCGCGTGGTCTTAATTCAGGATTACCTCGAGCCCCTCGGTGGGGACCTCTATGAGCTGATATGATGATAATACGCAGAAGCTTTCGAATGAGAAGAAAAATAGCAGATTTCTCAACTACCACTAAGCCACTTAAATGTGACGGTTAAAATATTCAGTATCTACTTACACATTTGCTAAAAACCTACTCAACTATGCCTTTTTATCTTCGACAGGGCAAGAGCTATAGAGAACCAATGCTACGTGATAGCGGCCGCCCAGGTGGGCGCTCACAACCCCAAACGCAAGTCATACGGGCACGCCGTGGTCATTGACCCGTGGGGCGAAGTCCTTGCCGACTGCGGCGACTGCGCCCCCACGTATCGAGTGGCTGAGATTTCGCAGAAAAGGTTGATGGAAGTCAGAACGAATATGCCCGTTTTTCAACATAGAAGGTTTGTACATTTTACCTTGTATTGAATCTTTAACAGTCGCACTTTGGCGCCTCAGGATAGTTTAAGGTGCATGAAGACATTTAGGGGCGCGATAAGACACTTCTCAATAAGTCTCTTGTAGTGCCCCAAGCCCCGATTCGTTAATCCTAACCAAAAAGGTCCCGGGTTCAAATCCGGTCGGCCAATGTAGCAATGAGGTTTCGAATCTTACGTACATATATACTTACCGATTGCTTTAACGGTGAAGGAAAACATCGCGAGGAAACCTGCACATCTTATTCCAGATGTGTATGAAGGCTGCGTTGCACACGTCTGTGGTGTCTTGGATAGCTCGATTATTTGTGCCACACGATAAGAAGATAAAAATAATGGTCATAGATGCGTAGGGCGAAGTCCTAGCCGACTGTGGCGACTCTTCCCCCTTGTACGAGGCTTCTGAAAAAAGGTTGATAGAACTCAGAAAGAATATGTCAGTTTTCCAGCACAGAATTGCCTAGAAACTTAACCAGACCCTTTTCCTCCTATATTTGATTTTTAATTTCGTATTAATTTACTACAAAATGGTTAAAAATAAAAAAATCGACTGCGTAAAAACTTAACCCTCTGTTATGCCCAGTCGGGTAAAAATGTGTCCTAAGTCACTCACGGGATCAAGAGAAATCTAACGACCCATAATCGCACTCCAATAATGTGTCCCAAGTCATTCACGGGATCAAGAGGAATATAACGACACCTCGCACTCCAAAATGTGTCCTAAGTCACTCACGGGATCAAGCGGAATCTAACGACACTTTGCACTCCAAAATGTGTCCTAAGTCACTCACGGTATCAAGAGGAATCTAACGACACCTCGCACTCCAAAAATGTGTCCTAAGTCACTCACGGGATCAAGCGGAATCTAACGACAACTCGCACTTCAAAATGTGTCCTAAGTCACTCACGGGATCAAGAGGAATCTAACGACATCTCGCACTCCAAAAATGTGTCCTAAGTCACTCACGAGATCAAGCGGAATCTAACGACACCTCGCACTCCAAAATGTGTCCTATGTCACTCCCGGGATCAAGCGGAATCTAACGACACCTCGCACTTCAAAATGTGTCCTTAGTCACTCACGGGATCAAGAGGAATCTAACGACACCTCGCACTCCAAAATGTGTCCTATGTCACTCGCGGGATCAAGCGGAATCTAACGACACCTCGCACTTCAAAATGTGTCCTAAGTCACTCACGGGATCAAGAGGAATCTAACGACACCTCGCACTCCAAAAATGTGTCCTAAGTCACTCACGGGATCAAGCGGAATCTAATGACACCTCGCACTCCAAAATGTGTCCTAAGTCGCTCACGGGATCAAGCGAAATCTAAAGACACCTAGCACTCCAAAATGTGTCCTAAGTCACACACGGGACCTTGAGGAATCTAACGACACCTCGCACTCCAAAATCCAACAAGACGTTTGGGCTCATTCTGGCGCAGTAGGGTAAAAACGGAGGCTAAATATACCTCCTGATAATTATACTAATATAAACACCAAAGTTAATTGAGTGTCATATTTACATGAGCATAAGGTGTTTAATAAAAACATTTAAATACGATCTGATTTGAAAAAGCGTTCAGAGGAGTAGGAATGACACGGATGTTCGACATAATTTTCGTCTTGTCCATGTTCATTCTAAGACCCACTTGTTGAGAGGCTCTACTGAGGCCATCGAGCATTGTGCCTTAGTCGTCCATAGTCTCAGCCATGACCACGATATCGTCAGCGAATCGTAGGTGGGTGATGTACTCGCCGTTGATATTGATGCCGAGTCCACCCCAGTCCAAAAGTTTAAAAACATCTTCCAGGGCGGCGGTGATCAGTTTCGGAGATATAACTCGTCCCTGTCTCACCCCTCGCTGTAGCTGGATAGGTTCCGAGTTTTTATCCTGGAGGCGAACTGACATGGTGGCGTTTTCATACAAACACTTCAGCACTTCGATATATCGATAGTCAATTTGGCGCATCTGGAGAGACTGTAACACAGCCCAAGTTTCGACCGAATCGAAGGCTTTCTCATAGTCCATGAACGCCAAGCATAGTGGCTGATTGTACTCTTCGGTCTTCTGTATAATCTGCCGCAGCGTATGTAAGTGGTCTATGGTACTAAATACCTTTCGGAAACCGGCTTGTTCGGGAGGCTGGAAGTCGTCAAACCTGCGTGCGAGACGATTCGTAATGACTCTCGAAAACAGTTTGTAGACGTGGCTCAGAAGTGAGATGGGTCTGTAGTTCTTCAGCAGGGTATAGTCAACCTTTTTGAAGAAAAGCACGACCACACTTCTGTGCCAAGCCTTAGGCGTTTGTCTCTCAAGTATAACGGAATTAAATAACTTCTGAAGAGCTTTAAGTACCGGTGTTCCACCTGCTTTCAGAAGTTCAGCCGTATTTTTAAGCTGTTTTAGAGCCATTCTAATCTCGTACAGACTGACGTCCGGGATATCTTCGGTATAGTGTCGGGTAAGTCTAGTTCTTGGGTCTTTAGCCAGATCGCTGACAGGCAGACGTGTGGTCGTGTACAATTGTCCGTAGAACTTCTCAACTTCTTCCAGCAACTCAGTCTTAGACGATATGATCCTGCCATCCCCAGTCTTCAGTTTGGTCAGTTGGCTTTGACCAACAGACAGATCTCTCGCGAACACTTTTGAGCCTTTGTTGTTCTCAATCGCCTCTTTAATACAGTTTGTATTATAGTGGCGCAAATCGCGAGTTAGAGACTTAGAGATCTGCCTGTTTAGTTGCCGATACTGAGTAGCGTCTTCAGAGGACTGTAAAACTAATCTGCGTCTTTCTTTCATGAGATTGCTGGTGAAGTCCGAGATTTTTTTGGTTCTGTTTGAACGGCGAGTTTTAAAAATCTTAGACCCGACCGTTTGGACAATTTCCACGAACCTGTCGTTATAATCGTCCACATTCTCGCAGTCTCCTAGGCATTCGAAGCGATTGTGCAACTCTAGCTGAAAGTTCTCGGGGTTTTGGAGCTGGATGGGCGCTGGTCGGAGCGTGGACTTCATCAGTCGACATCTTTCTAGCTTGGTTTTTAGATTCAATGTGCCTCTTACCATTCGGTGATCGCTTCCTGTTTTTACAGAGTTGATCACAGAGAGATCATTGAATATTTGCCTCCTCGTCGACAAGATGAAGTCGATCTCGTTCTTCGTTACGCCATTGGGATGCAACCATGTCCACTTTCGCTGTTTAGGCTTTTTGAAGAAGGAGTTCATCATAAAGAGGCCCTCCCTCTCCATAAAGTCGGCCAGCAGCTGGCCACGTGCATTTATCTCTCCATATCCAAATTGCCCCACTCTCAGCTCACCATCACTTCGTTTGCCCAGTTTCGCGTTAAAGTCCCCCATAACAACGGTGTATTGGGTCCAGGAGCTATTATGTAGAGCTCTAGAGATATCCTCATATAGGATCTCCACTTCGTCGTTGGGTTGCGCGGACGGTGCATATACCTGAATAACTTTCAGCGAATACCGTTTGGTAATTCGGAGAATAAGGTATGCTACCCTCGTCGAAACACTCTCGATCCGGACCACATTGTTAATGAGGGACTTGTGGACTAGAAACCCGACACCACCCTCGGACAGTTGGTCGCCCTCCCGGAAATAGTACAGGTTTCCGGATTTAAGGATTATAGTGTCCTCCCCCTCTCTTCGGACTTCACACAATCCTACGATGTCCCATCGTAACCTGCTCAATGCTTCCTCGAGTTCTGTTAACTTTACGTCGGTACGCAGTGTGCGCGTGTTGTAGGTTGCCAGGGCCAGATGTCTTTTGTTTTGGTAGCCTGGCATCTGCCGGGGATTCTTTGCACCCCATGCCCCGCCGTTACCTTGACCGCTACCGGAGCCAGGAATAGCGGGGCCGCCGGGGACTAGGGGCCGTTTTTTATTTGTGTCGATCATTAGGGGGTTTTGCCGTAATCGCCACGCTTGGCAGGCGGGTTGGCGGTCGCAGTGTTGTTGCAGATTAGCTGCATGCAAGTCACGGAAAGACGCTGCTGCCCATCCTCCGGTTTGAGTCCCTTAGTCGTCTCTTACGTCTCTTAAAAAGAAGAAACAAAGATTAACACACTCAGAAAACGGATCCTCGTGTCCGCGCGGCCCTGTTATTCTTGACTCCGGTAGTAGTCACGGTAACGGCGGGGGGCGGGGGTGGGGGGAAGTCCTTTGGGGATGCCTTTGTCCAGCAGTTGACGTCTTTCAGCTGATATGATGATGATGAATTGTACAAAAATGCCTATAGTAAATAGCGTCAAAACAAAATATTGTCATTGGAACATGAAAACAATATTACACGAGGAATTATGAAAAAATGTTTTTGGCGCTGGCAATATTTTACAGTACAGTAAAAATAGAGGCTACAAGAAGACGAGATCTAAAAAATATTATCTTTTCGACGTTGCACGTTGTGGAGCACTGCCTACAGTATCGGTCTGTTAAATTTTTCAATGAATTGCCTACTGAGTTTAAACATATGACAGATTTAAAGTTTTTAAGAAAAGACTAAAAGCTGTACTATTGGAAAAGTGTTGCTGTGAAATAGAGGATTTTAAATTCTAATGTTTATACCACTACTATTATTTTTACTTTTGTACAAATATTCTGTGTGACAATTTTACTGTTGATATTATAATTTTTAATGACATTTAAATTTTAACGTCATTATATTTTTGACGTTCTAATTTGTTATGTTAGCTTTGTTTTATATTTTGGATTTCTCTTACTTGTATGAATGTTTTATGTTACGTCTTTTATTTAAACTACCTACGAGTACTGTTACATTCAAATACAATATTATTATTGTTTATGAATAAATAAATGAAATAAATAAACTACACCTAAAACATTTAATATTTTTTTGCAGACGAGACGTCTACTCACTCCACGCTTTGTCCCTTCGCAAAGACCTGCTCCCAGAACATGACCCCAATCACAACAACTGCGCATTGAGCGAAACCGAAGACTCTGCAGACAACGGGCCCTGCAACGTGTTCGGGCACGTGCGTGTACCGGAAACATGCGTGTTTTACAAGTCGAAGCTGAGCTATGCTTTTGTTAATCTAAGGTAAGGTCATCATACCCTGAATTAGTGCGATCGGGCTAAGGCTTAGTCGATCACGCGGGCCCAGTGCGGGTTGGTCGACTTCACACACAACCTTCGAGTTTCTTCGCAGGCGTGTGCAGGTTTCCTCGCGATGTTTTCCTTCACCGTTCTTAGAGCATCGGATAAACGTGCATATGAATCTAAATTCGAAATTACCAGTTCATTGGTACCTTCGCAGGAAGCCGCTGGATGCGGGCAGCGCAGAACCGGTCGTCGTGGAGATCCTTGGGGGAGGCCTATGTCCAGCAGTGGAGGTCCTTCGGCTGATATGATGAGAAAGGCCCTAATTATTATTATTATTTTATTTTATTATATTTGGAAAACTTACTGCTATTATACAATAATGATAAAATAAACTTTATGTATCTAAAAGCTGATGACAAGTTTTCGCAGATAAAATTTAAGAAGATATATTATATGTTAAACACAAATGTAAAGCCAAACTAGAAAAAAAAAAGTTTTTAAATACATAAAATTTAACAATTTCACATGACTGTACTAGTGGACCGGGGCTGGAAGGCCCTGTAACGTCGCCGTGAGTTTACGCTTTAATATGGTTATACTCATATTGAAAATATCAATGTCATGGTTTTGTGCTGCTAGTTTGTTTATGGAGTTTATGGCTCTGACAAAAAACGAATTTTGGCGATAATTGGTTCTGCAAATTGGCGGTGCAATGTACTGTTGGTAGTTGCCTACAAACTTTTTGATCTAGAAACTTAATATCACTAGATAATAACTGTTATTGAAAATTATTTCTCAATTTACAGATGCGTGATACCTGGCCACGTCTTAGTGGCACCTTTGAGAGAAGCTGAGAGGAACCAAGACCTTACCGAAGAAGAGGCGGAGGACTTCTTCAGGACTATACGACTTGTACAAAAGGTTACTAAATTTTTGACGTGATAACGTCATATAAATTTATGACGCGACTGCATACACTAAAAAGTGTGACGTCATTGTCACGTTACGCCAGTGCGACGTGATTTTCACGCTACGCCAGTGTGACGTCATTGTCACGTTACGCAGTGTGACGTGATTGTCACGTTACGCCTGAGCAAGCGAGAGTTAGACGGATGGACGGACGAACCGTCAAACAAGTGTGTCAATGGATTAAAAGTACTAGGCTTCCAGGAGCTTACAAGAGGTGTTCCATTGCGGTCGATTCTCTGTAAGGAAAACCGTCAAGCTAAAAATTAAGTTATTCCGCTAAAAGTACCAGGAGCACATAAGTGCCAGGGAGTTAACCAGTACCTTGCTGGTACCTTACCAATACCTTGATGTTACCTTACCGATAGCTTGCTGGTACCTTACCGATACCTTACTGGTACCTTACCAATTCCTTAATTTTACCTTACCGATAGCTTGCTGGTACCTTACCAGTACCTTGGTGGTACCTTACCGATACCTTGCTGGTACCTTAACAATACCTTGCTTTTACCTAACGATACCTTGATGGTACCTCACCAGTACCTTGCTTGTACCTTACCGAAATCTTGCTGGTACCTTAACAATACCGTGATGGTACTTACCGATACCTTGCTGATACCTTACCGTTACCTGAACTCTTCTTTTCAACTAGGAATTATCAACTGCTTCCCACGACCTTTACCAGGTCCTCGGTCTACCGAGTGGTTGGCGTTCCTACTCTACACTTTCCGATGCACAGTCGCCATTCGATAACTTAACTGTCCCAACGGCCGTACGTTTTAAGAGCTATATGCCTAGCCCCTGGATTCGGACAGCGCATGATGGGTCGTGAAAATCCTTGGGGAAGGGAGGGGGGAGGACTGTTCATCAGTTGACGTCTTTCAGCTGATAAGTTGATGATGGAGATGATTATTGTTGCAGTTAATGGAAAGAGTACACAAGACAGGGTCGTGTACAGTGACGATACAAGATGGGCCCGACGCTGGACAAACAGTTAAGGTATACCTTATTCGATTATATACCCGACTGCGCCAGAAGGAGGGTTATGTTTTTCGAGTGTATGTATGTATCTTTATCACGCTATTTAGCCTAAACGGCTTCATGGATTTTGGAGTGCGAGGTGTCGTTAGATTCCTCTTGATTTTACCTGACTGACAAAAAGAAAGGGCTTAAGTTTTTACGGAAACGGATTTTTAAATTAATTCCTAAAGTTATTGGTTATAAATTACGATTTGTCATCTGCTGCCAATGAGGTTTTACATCTACAAAGGAGATTCTATGTGAAGTACGTGGCCCCACGAAGTATTATGCCGTCCGACAGACTCCTTCCTCAAAGGCTGCAGTAGTGAGAGTAAAACAGTTGCACACTATCAGCAAAGTATATATATTAGTACTAACATACAGTATGGACACTCCCTGCCGCTTTCTAGATTGCGAACTCACCCCCTCCTCACCCAGATTGATACAGATTGGTTATAGTTTGTTTCTCGAACGTACGGGATTTCGACGTCATTTGTATTTAGAAATTTCATTTCACGACCGTTGTATGCAGTGTCCGGGATGTGCTATCGGTGTGCATTCACACATATGCAACACCTTTTGACACCTTGAAGAAAAAAAACAGATGTAGGGTAAACGGAACAACACAAAATAATTAAAAACGCTAAACACGTTAAAAAGCGACTTCAATCGGAACGTTTAAAAACCAAACCATTTAACCGATTTTGATGAAATTTCTGTGGGACCGATCTGAAAGTATATCCTTTCATGCTTCTTTTGTTGAAGTAGAGTTTCGCCTATTTTCTTAACTTCAAAACTATTTATCTTAAAATTAAAAAAATATATATATGTGAGATTCTCGCAAGAAGCCCTTTTCGCCCCCCCCCCCCAAAAGTGTCTCCCATGTTTAATATGATTATTAAGTTTTACGTTACATTAGGATTCAAGATGTTTATTCAAAATAGGTGCAAATTACACTCTTTCTGATAGTCATATAATAGTAATTACATAATGTCATTTGTGAAAAAAATTAAAAAATAATTATGACGTATACAACATATAGAAATCTAAAATAGAATCAGAATATAACACTTTGTCTATAAAAAAATAAAATCATGATATAACACGTTGAATCTAACAAAATAGAATCGTAATATAACACTTTT
The DNA here is from genome assembly GCA_947284805.1 of Coleophora flavipennella. NCBI lineage: Eukaryota > Metazoa > Arthropoda > Insecta > Lepidoptera > Coleophoridae > Coleophora > Coleophora flavipennella. The sequence continues at coordinate 8,290,949 of OX369253.1, forward strand.
TGTAAAAAAATAGAATCAATATAACACTTTCTCCCCAAAAAAATAGAGTCATAATATAACACTTCCTCTCTAACAAAATAGAATCATGATATAACACGTTCACTCTAACAAAATATAATCGTAATATAACACTTTCTCACTTACAAAATAGAATCATTATATAACACTTTCTCTCTAACAAAATAGAATCATGATATAACACCTTCACTCTAACAAAATAGATTCATAATATAACACTTTCTCTCTAACAATCAATAACATAACAATTTCTTTCTAACAAAATATAATCGTAATTAACACTTTCTCTCTAACAAAATAGAATCGCAATTTTACACTTTCTCTCTTACAAAATAGAATCATAATATAACACTTTCTCTCTATCAAAATAGAATCATAATATAATACTTTCTCTCTAACAAAATAGAATCTTAATAGAACACTTTTCTCTCTAACAAAATATAATCATAATATAACACTTTCTCTAATGTTATACAAAACATTTTTTACTGACAAAATACAGGGCAAATCCAATAACTTTACTATCACCAAGGAGATTTCATCAAATGATTTTCTTCTAATGAAATGCATATGCGAGGCGCGCCATTTTTATGGCATTACAAAAAACCTGTCTGTGACAGCGCCCACTTTAGCGCATGCGCGGTGCGGTGATGTGTTGGGTTTGGCGTCATTCATACGTTTTGTTGTGTACTTAATTTCGTGAGAAGTTTTTTTTGCTTACTGCTTTAACTTTGATCTTATGTTTAGTAAGTTCAATCCCAGTGTATGAGGTTAGATATAGTAGTGTATGAACTGCACATAACTGGGTATTAAAACACTCGTGTGATACAATTAAAAAACTCGCCAAGGTTCGGTTTTTAAACTCATACCCGTTTTTTAATACCTCTCATTATGCAACAGTTTCATTAATTACTATCATTTTATAGTATGTGATGGAAAAATAGCGTACGGGGCAGTAGTCCAACTGCTCCAAGTACAACAGGCCTTCACTATGGATCTTTGTCCAACCTATTTTTAACCGACTTCAAAAAGGAGGTGGTTCTATGTTCGACTGTATATATATTTTTTTATGTATGTTCATCGATTTCTCCGTCATTTGTGGACAAGTTTTCAAAATTATTTTTTTATTTGAAAGAGTATACTCCCGAAGGGGTCCCATTGTCACCAAATCAGGATCTAATGATGGGATCCCAGGGAAATAGAGGGTAACCCTCAAATTTTAGACTTATTACGTGATTCATATGTTTTCTAAAACTATTAAAATACTTGCGTCTGTTAGTCATCATCTCATGTTGGTAAGCTGATGAAGAACGGTACAACTCTTTAACGGTTAGGAGTTGGAGGAAAATTATTTCAATATTGTACATAAATATATACGTAGGTATGCATAGACCGATAGTTGTAATCTTTCAGGTTATTCAGATGAGCTGATGATGGACTATTTAACTCCTTAACTTTCATGCTGCTGAGATGATGATGGAAGCCACAGGACTCTGTATCTGTTAATGAAACACATGTATTATGATTTGATAATTCCTATTGGTGAGTAGGTGATTGGTATTGGTTTGACGTTGTGAGATAGATAGCATTATCATTTAACACTAAAAATAAAAGTTTAAAAAAACTAAAAACCGACTTCAAAATCAAATTCACTCAAAGGTGTGAAATAATTTTATTATACTTAAATACGCAACATTATCCTACAATAACGAAATTAAAGTTGGGTACGAATTAAATTAGGGGCTTAAATTTTTTTTTGAGGTCGGTGTCAGCAAACCATCGAATCTAAAACATTTGATACGTAAGTAACTGTGTGCTGGTACCGACCTCAAAAAAAAATCAAGCCCCTAATTTAAATCGTATTCAACTTTGAATTCGTTATTGGTGGTTAATGTTGTGTATTTAAGTATAATAAAATTATTTCACACATTTGAGTGAATTCAATTTTGAAGTCGGTTTTTAGTTTTTTTAAACTTTTATTTTTTGTAGTTGGACTTACAATATCGCTTCACAGTCCCGTGACGGATCTGAGTTGAGCGAGCGAAGCGAGCGATAATATATTCGTTTGTTTTGATGATTATACCACAGTATTACAATATAGCGGCTTACAGTAGCGCAACGAATGTACTTACGCAGAGCAACGGAAAGGTGACTCCGCAAGTTTGCCCGGCTGACTGCAGGCTAGTATGGGCTAGTACCTACGCCGGTGCCACATCGTGCGACATCAAAGGCGTTGTGCTACTGTAAGCCATATCGTAATACTGTGATAATACACCACCCTCCCCCTTGGGTGGAAGAATGCAGTTGAATAATAATATACTGGTTCGACTCCTTACGAGGGCCAAGTTCTATTTAGATTTTACTTTTGTGGAGTAGAGAAACATTTGAATTTCGTGATAAAATTCTGCGAAAAATTCCAGTAAGTACCGATTTTAACTTTTTTTTAATATTCGATCCAAGTCTTTTTGTTATTTAACAATAACAGAACATTGACAAAATTAACTTTTTTCCAAAGTCAACAAAAAGAACTTGGCCTCGTTTTTACAATCCCAATTTTGGTTCATTTTAGTTTTTTTTCTATTTCTAGCATCTCCACTGCCACATAATGCCAAGAACAAAGGGCGATTTCTTGCACAACGCCTTAATATACCTGGAGCTGGCGAGGCACGACCAGTAAGCGAACTCACTTTTTTTTCTTTTTGTTTTTCCCTCGGATGCGGAGGAGGGAGGAGGATAAATGCACTTACGCATACCAGTACAGCCGGCGCTGTACTGGTTATGTGGGACTCACAGCCCTATGCCTATATGCATACATACACATATACAGAATGTAACAAAATTGGTGTAGGTCCCGTTAACTGGGGGTTCTACTCGTCATACTGAACAACTTTCTCCAAGGAACACATAGGTAATTCTCAAAAAAAAAATGGACCTTCCATACTAAAATGCACAAAATCGGTCGATCAGCTGATCGATTTGTATGTAAAGTAAAAAAAATGATTACTTTTTCAGGAAAGTCGTAGCACAAAAGTTAACGGGACCTACACTAATTTTGTTACGCCCTGTATACATAAAGTGTACATAAGTATACACAGGTGCAGGACCGCACTACCCACTTAACAACTCACTACATAAGATGGATGACGAATGCTAGTCATCTGATTTACTTTTTATCATCTGTCAAAAACGACATTTTGTTCTAAAAATGTTTGAAATACCTAGGCGTGACGTCATAGATATTCAGCGTCATTTATGTACTCATTTTGTGATTTTGGTGAGTTAAAAATCGAAGCGTTGATGGAAAACAAAACGAATAAGTTTTTCTGAAGTTTAAGTAGGAGGCCAATTTAGTTCCGTGTTAACAACATTGATGTGTTCCGGCTTAAGGATAAGATTGCACTGGAGAATCTTGGAATGCCCGCTTCCATCTTCGGCATCATCGCCATCATCATCAGGTGAGATGATGCCAAGGGTTTACCAATTTTGAATAAAAAAAAATTGAAAAATTGTGATCAAGAGTTCATAATTTATTTCTGATGCTGTCGTCATCCCTATTCTCTAAGTACTTCAGCCTCCACGTGTCTTCCAACTCGCGCCGATGCTTGCACGATTAGATAAGGTGATAATGGGATAGTGACAATAAGCCTGCGAAGAAACTCGAAGGTGGTGTTTTAGGTCGACTAACCCGCACTGGGCCCGCGTGGTCGGTTAAGGCCCGATCGCCCTAATTCAGGGTAGGCTCGAGCCCCTCGGTGGGGACGTTTATGAGCTGATATGATGAATAGGAGGGTCTGGGTCCGTTGCAGTTTAATAAAAAATACTTTTGAAACGCTTGTATTTCATTTGCAATGCTTGTATGTATCTCTTATAGAGATAAGTCCACCTTTTTATATGTCCTTTCTAAGTGTTTTTCATGTAAATATTTGTGTGCAATAAAGAATATATAAATATATTAGTACACTAAGTACACCGGAAAACGTAGCATAGGTAGGCCTCCCACTCGGCGGACCGATGACCTGGTGAAGGTCGCGGGAAGCCACTGGATGCGGGTAGCGCAGAACCGGTCGTCTTGGAAATCCTTGGGGGAGGCCTATGTCCAGCAGTGGACGTCCGTCGGCTGATATGATGATTTATGTTAGTATGTTTGTGTAGTTCAAATTTTGCGATCGATTTTAGAGCGACTTCCAGGGGTCCGATTAAGCTGAAATTTGGAATGAAGCCGTACTCTCGGTGACAATAGATCCTTCCGGTTTTTTGAAATTGATGTGATGACGAGCTGGAATCATGCTCCCCGATCGTCTTTTATTTTCAATAGAATAGTAGCGAATACAATACTGTGCTCGCTTTTTTTCATTTGCGCGTTTGGTTTTTTGAGCATAATAAAAACTATTTTCAAAAAAACCTTGAGCTTAAAAGCTTTTAGGTTTTTCGAAAATTATATCAACAACACTAAACTATTTATATTTAAAAAACCACAAGAAAATAATTAAAGAGTGAACAAAACAAAATAAAAACCGGCCAAGTGCGAGTCGGACTAGCACTCCGAGGGTTCCGTACCACCACGCCTCTCTACACAACTACATAGTATAATGACAATAATACATATTCACATTACAAACAAAAGACATCAACGCGAGCTAAAAAAAAGTGTGTTTTTTTTGTCATTCAGTTTGGACTCCTTAGCGCGAGTACAACTTACACTTTGCCAATTTTTTATTTTTTGTTGTTTTATTTCAGTATTAGTACTATAATCACACCAAGTTTCACGATTGTATGTATTACAGTTTTTACGATAGAGCTAAATTGAAAATACTTCTAAAGACCTATAAAAAAAACACGTTTTTTGTATGGAGACATACATCATCTGTGAAAATTTCAACTGTCTATTACGGTTCATGAAATACAGCCCGCTGACAGACGGATAGACAGAAAGCTGTAGCGCGGTGCGCAGTTATTCGTTCTCCTTTCATTCCATTTATTTCTTTTCCGCGCATGCGTTGACGCCATCTGACATTATTATTTAAAAAAATTAAATTCTTCCGATCCATTCATCCATAATTATATTTAAATAAAATTTACGAATTTACTACTTTCCTAAGACCCATTTTGGGCAAGTTATATTAAGTTTTTTTATGATTTGTGATATAAATTAATAACGTGTGTAATCCTTTTATAATTCTTATTTATTTCTTTCTAGGTCTGTATTTCATATTTAAATAAACTAAATTGTAGCACGCGCGTCTTCTTCATCTTTCTTTCGAACCTACGCCCTGCTACCTACAAGTCGTGCTACACTGGCGCCTCCACGTTGGGCTTAGTAATAGGGTCCCGTTGGTCACCCCAAGGCAGAACAGAATGGAATAATATGTTATCTGTGTGACTTTTATTGAGGGTTTGCTAAAGTTATTTAGCTAAAAACTGCATCTTTTCGAAGTCAATCTGTTTAGTTCTTTTTACGTTCAACCTGTTTTTAATATCATCTTTTTTGTTATTTTGTTTGTTTTTCAAATTGTCACTCATTCGTTCAATTCCGGCTCCGATCATCAACATTATCTATTTTTATATTTCACGTTTATTTCTTTTTCCGATATTACTTTTTAATACATATTAATTATAATAGGTGTCGGTGGCGTAATGGTTCGAGTCCTGCCAGGTACCAATGTGTTTTCGAATTTAGATTTCATATGCCCCCTCGGTGGGGACGTATATGAGCTGATAAGATAAAACATTTAAAAGGAAAACTATCAAGGTTTACTAAGCTTTCTTAGTTTAAGAGTCATAGTCGACCAACTTAAGATGTGTAGTTGGATTTGTACAAACTTCATAGATTTTATCTATTACGTCAACTGCAAAAATAATTTTGTTTTTTAAAACGTGCAGTTTTTTTTTTAAAGACTACGGAACCCTACTTTGCGTGAGTCAGACTCGCACTTGACCGTTGTTTTAGAAATGATTCTGAGGTCTTGCCAACTGTGGTAATAAATAAAGTTTTATGTTTTGGTGAAAAATGTTCAGTTTTTGTCACGCTTTTAGTAGCTTCACCTGTATGTACTCGTATGTATGTTTGTAACCGACTCCTTAGTACTCGACTTTGGCTACAGATTTAATTTAAACTTTGTACATTTATTAAGAATCAGTGAAAATACAATAATTTATAAATCTATCTCATTACCCTGATCAGGATCGCCTAAAAATTGAAAAATAAAATTAGTTTAAAAAAACCAAAAACACATCAAACTAAAAATTTAAAGCACATCAAACTAAAAATTTAAAGCACATCAAACTAAAAATTTAAAAATAATTCTTAATATAAGCTGAAAACAATGATGAACGAAAAATACTAGTATTATTGTGAAAAAAGCGTGGGGCGCTTTGTGCCATATTTTTCGTATATCGAGCAATGGTGCTTTAAAAGCATGTTTTTAAACTACTGCAATTCGTCTTCGGTACTATGTTTGTACCACAACGGGGATAAAAAGATACCCACTTATGATCGGTGGTACTGTGAGTCTGACGTGTACAATGTGTGGTTTTCATAAAAAAAAACAATTTTTTGTTGCAGATTCAAAAGTGGCCCTAGAAACAAGCCGCCAAGAACAAAGCAAGAAATGAACGAAGAAGCTTCGTTCCTAAGGAACGAAATAGCAACACTTGTCGAGCAAGACGGAAATAGGACAAAAGACAAGATGAAATAAAATCAGCACCTATAAATTTCTATTAGTTATGTTAAAAGTTCTCGAGTGGCAGTCGGGTACCGGAAGACGTAGCGTAGGTAGGCCGCCTTCCCACTCAATAGACTAATGACCTGATGAAGGTCGCGTGAAGGGATGTAAGCATCGCTGTGGAAATCCTTGGGGGAGGCCTTTGCTCAGCAGTGGACGTCTTCCGGCAGAGATTATGATGATTAAGGTGGAACATTATTATTGCCTATCATTGACTCCAAATTGGCTCGCACCTTCGCAGTATGCCTTGAGTGGCTCCTGTTATTATACACTATCATTTAGACCTAAGGTTGTGGCCACATCACCACCGGTGCGGCGTCGTGCCGTGCATAAGATAAGGGTGCGGCCCCACTCCGTAATCCGGTGCGCGCCGTGAAAAAGCACGTTGCGGCGCCGCGCCGTAATCCTGTGCGATCGTGTACTTGATGACCTTATTTTTTTCTAGACATGGACAGCACAAGACGTGATCTTCTCCTGTTTTTGTTAAGAAGAACGCATGAAAGAAGAATACAAAATTAAACAGAAAAAAAGAACACATTTTTGGTATATATTTACACTAATCATATGTGAAATTTTATGTGAAATTAGTGTAAATATATACCAAAAATGTGTAATATCACGTCCGACCAATAATCTACAATTAAAAAAGTATTAACTAATCAGAAAAAAAGAAGAAAAAAACAAAAGAAGAAATTAACATAAAACAACAAAAGAATGAGAAAAAACAAAAACATGTAACAAAAGAATTAAACGTCAAATTGAAACTTGACCGGCGCCGGATCACAGCGTGGTGCTGGTCTACAACGTGGTCCGACGCGTTTCACGGTACGGTGCCACACCGCTGGTGATGTGGCCACAGTCTAGGTGTGACAAAATTGGTGACCCGTTAACTGGGGCTTCCAAAAACCTAACCTAAGCTAACCACTCCTGGAGTGCCGACAGTTGTGAAAACTTTTTACAGTTTTATAAGTTTTGACCCTCCGAGTGTTCCTGGTTACGGTAACAGGTAACGGGTAACAGTGTCGCGAGTTCAGTGGTTTTTTTCCCCATTTCAAATACAGTTTTATACGTTTTGACCCTCCAAGTGTTCCTAGTTACGGTAACAGGTAACGGGTAACTGTAACAGTGTCGCGAAATCAATGGTTTTTCCCATCTCAAACATAGTTTTACAAGTTTTGACCCTCTAAGTGTTCCTGGTTACGGTAACGGTAACATTGTCGCGAGTTCAATGGTTTTTTCCAATCTCAAAAAATTAACGCGCCTTAAAAAGTTCTCGTTTAAAAAAAACATTTGAGTTTGAAAATCGCACAATTAGTCTATCAGCTGATGGATTAAAATGAAGAGTATTAATTACTTTTTTGGGAGGTCTCTTGGGGAATCTTGGTCAGAATGACGAGTGTGGGTAAAAGCCACAGTAACCGGTCCCTTCACCTAGCCTGTTATTTTCATAGTTATTTTTAATACGACGTGCAACTATTTTGTTACAGCCTGTTGTTTTCGTTTTGTTATTTTTTATACGACGTGCACCTATTTTGTTACAGTCTGTTATTTTCGTTTTTGTTATTTTTTATACGACGTGCACCTATTTTGTTACAACCTGTTATTTTCGTTGTTGTTATTTTTTATACGACGTGCACCTTTTTTCCTTTACAGCCTGTTATTTTTGTTGTTTTTATTTTTTATACGACGTGCACCTATTTTGTTACAGCCTGTTATTTTCGCTTTTGTTATTATTTATACGACGTGCACCTATTTTGTTACAGCCTGTTATTTTCGCTTTTGTTATTATTTATACGACGTGCACCTATTTTGTTACAACCTGTTATTTTCGTTTTTGTTTTTTTTTACGACGTGCTTCTGCAGCCGGTACCGGTTACGGGAAGTGACTGGGCAAAAAATGGCAGTGGCAAATCAAGATTGCCGCCGAAAATGAGCTGTTTACTGTCGTTTGTTTTATGTTTTCGATCTCGAATTGTTTGCTTCGCACTTGTTTTGTGGAAACTGCCACTGCCAATCCCGCTTCTGTTGAATTTTTTATTGGAACCGGCGCCGGCTATGGAGGCATTTCCTATTATTTTTAATAATTTTTTTTTGTTCTCGAGTGGAGACCACGCACCGGAAAACGTACAGTAGGCAGGCCGCTCACTCGGTGAACCGATGACCTGGTGAAGGTCGCGGGAAGCCGCTAAATGCGGGCAGCGCAGAACCGATCGTCGTGGAATTCCTTAGGGGAGGCCTATGTCCAGCAGTGGACATCCTTCGGCTGATATGATGATGATGAATTATTTTTTTATTAGTAGTTTGTTTCCGTCGACAGCTAGATCAAAAACACAATATCGACAGTAAATAGCTGACTGTTGGTGGCCATCGTGATTTACCACTGCCGACGCCGGCTATGGAGGCACTTCCTTTTAAACAAAAAATATTTTTATTAGTTGTGTATTGATATTTACTTACTTTTGTTTTTAGATTAAATGTTAACTATGTCAATAGTGCGGTGGATTAACTGAATTGTGAAATTAGAGGTGAAAGCGATTGCGATCGATTTTAGAGCGACTTCCAGGGGTCCGATTGAGCTAAAATTTGGATTGAAGCCGTATTCCCAGTGGCAATAGATCCTTTTTGTATGTTGAAGTTAATGATGATGAAAGTTTTCATAAAAATGGTGGAATCATGGTCCCAGAATCGTCTTTCATTTTTCAATAGAATCGTAGGAAATACTACTAGGTTGTGGAGAAATGGCCAAGTAAGTAAACAAATCGTGAAGTGTTTTCTTAAAAATATACCATTTGTAGTTGGTATTTAAGTCTTAAATGAACTACACACGTTGATTATTTAATTAAAATGCTCGCAAGAACATGCTCGATGTCCTAAATTTAATGTGATTCAGATAAAATGTAATTAATGATAAAATGTTTTGTTTACATATTTGACTCCATCCAAACAACCAAAATTAACTGTGCTCCTTTTTTTAAAAATTTGGAACCAGAAATACAGATATTTTTTATATTCATTTGAGCATTTGGCTTTTTGAGCATGAACACACTTTTCAAATAAAAGCTTCTACCAAAAAGCTTTTAGATTTTTCAAAAATCATTAAAATTATTTTTTGGAGCGTTTTTAGTTTTGGAGGCATTCACTACGTCATTCGGGTTATTATACGACAAATTTAAGCAGCAAAGAGAATGACAGTCCATTTGACCTATAAAACGAGACATTGTTCGTACTGGTTCATGGTGCTTTTGTAGCCTCGATTTTCCGACAAGCACCGTTTCTTCTTTTAAGTTTTAACACAGACTTTAGAGAGTCGTGTACATACTCATCAAATACTACATCTATTCTCTGTGCCTTATCGAACCCTGGACCCCTCGAATAAGCTATGAATTTCCCCCGCTATTCAGCAAAGAAGTTTCTGTGGCGAAGTTAATGGGGAATAGCATGATTTTTCAAAGCTCATTCATATAAGAAACGGTATACCAAAAATATTTTTGAATAACTATAAAAATAGACCAACCCTCACTGGGCCCGCATGGTCGACCGAGGCCCGATCGCCCTAATTCAAGGTAGGCTCCAGCCCCTGGGTGGGGACGTATATGAGCTATATGACGTATATCTTTTTCTAGTAAAACAGATTGTAGCATAGAGTTTATATGGACCGTGTGTTTTATGTCGTCACATTTACATATCGGATCACTCTGTCTAATTAGTAGTTGAAAATGCTTATATTTTCCGTAGTTCTTGGCCGATCTTAATTTTCATTTCACTTTTTGACATTGTTTTTACGAAATTTTCATATTTGTTAAGAAATGCAATAAAAAAATTCATGCTTAGACTCTATTGCAAGTCGCTGCACCGTCCATCACCATCATATCGAAATCCAGGGATTGATGTTCTGTAGTATCTTCTCCAGTCTGTAAATAAGCCAAAAGGTCTGCTTTCTTCCCGAATCGAAGCTCTCCGTTTTCTAAAAAATCTGGAGGGTAGGTATGGTTCTCGTGACTACTTTTACACAGATGAACAGTTCTTCCTTCCGAGATAAGGATCACGCAGAAATACTGGCAGTAAAGTTCTCGAGTGGAGACCGCGCACCGGAAAACGTAGCGTAGGCAGGCCTCCCACGCGGTGGACCAACGACCTGGTAAAGATCGCGGGAAGCCGATGGATGCGGTCGTCGTGGAAATTCTTGGGGGAGGTCTTTGTCCAGCAGTGGACGTTTTTCGGCTGATTTGATGATGAAGAGAAAATCTGTTAAAGTTTTTCAGTTTGATGAGAATAACGTATGCCACAAATTTTCTTACATCCTAAACCAATACAGTACGTGCAGGAATGCCTTCACCTTGGAAACCAACGTTTATTCCCATCTGCCCCCTTCGGAGCTTGCCACCGGGGTGGCGGTTGGGACTAATTAGGTGACGTTCGCCACCACCGTTTATTCCCATCTGCCCCCTTCGGAGCTTGCCACCGGGGTGGCGGTTGGCACTCAATGCTCGTATGAGAATAAAATAGGTCTTGTTTTTTTGTAAACGTTTAGAGTTCAATATGTTCTTAGATAATTTTACTTAGTAGCTGCCGCCGTGTTTGAATTCCTAAATTTTAACGTTATGGAAAATAATATTAAAAAAAAACATAAATATCTGTATTAACAATTTGGTATTCTTATTAATCGTATCGATATAAATTTTATATGTGTAAATTATATAATGTAGATTAATTTTGATTTTGACAGTTGCGCTATGTTGGGTAATTTTGGTAAGGCCGCTTCCATCTTTAGCATCATCGTCACTTACCATCAGGTGAGATGATGCCGAGGGCTTACTAATTGTGGTTTTAAAACACTTTATCCCCTTCCACAGATAACAAATCTGACTTGCCTAAAACAAATCTTTTGGTACTTACTATTTATGGTAAGAACTCATGCTTACTTTAACCTCAAATTACTCGATTCTGGCCAAAATGTTCAGTTTATCCGCCGTAGGTACTACAAGGGTTGTCCTACTTGTTGTGATATAGTTTTATTGAACACTTAAAAAGGTTTGTGAAGCAGCGAATTCTCATACAAATGGCGTTAACGATTTTCAACTTTTAAATGTTAACCGATTTGGACCAATTTTTGACAAGTTGTCAGTCAGAACAAAAGCTAAGCTGATACGTTTTTGTTTTTTTGATAAAGTTAATAAGTTAAATTTTATTGCCGTTCACGTGTTTTCATACAAAACTATCTTCGGCCATTTTTTGTTTATTTATAACCAGCAATTTAAAAAAACGAAATGTATAAGCTTAGCTTTTGTTCTGAATGACAACCTATCAAATATTGGTCTAAATCGGTTAACATTTAAGAGGTGAAAATCGTTAACGCCATTTTTATATGAAAAGTCGCGGCTTCACAATCCTCTTAAACCTTAGAAAAAATATGTCTTAGTCCATATTTAAAGTAATGCTTAAAATAGTCTATTACAATTTGTCGAGTTTTACAATAAACTTTTATAGAATTATGTGTGTTATTATTTGTTCCCAAATCGATCGTTCATGTGTGTATTGAGGGAATCACGTTTACTGCATCAAATAGTTATTTTTGTAACAAGAGACAAAGTAGTATTTTGTTCCGAAGGCGTTAGGATTCCACAACAGAATCCTGAGCTTAGCGAGGGATTAAATATACGTCGCCCGAGAATAAAATGTTTTGGCCCCCAATTGAAACACACAATTTTCACCACGACCTATAAGAAAACAGAAGCACGAACGCAGACCTATCAGAAGAAATATAGCTCAAACTACAGCTCGAACGCAGACCTATCGGAAGAGAGAGAGCTCAAACTACAGCACGCACGCAGACCTATCAGAAGAGATAGCTCAAACTACAGCTCGAACGCAGACCTATCAGAAGAGAAATAGCTCAAACTACAGCTCTAACGCATACCTATCAAAAGGGATAGCTCAAACTACAGCACGAACGCAGACCTATCAGAAGAGAGATAGCTCAAACTACAGCTCTAACGCAGACGGGTTGTTCGACTTCACACACAACCTTCGAGTTTCTTCGCAGGCGTGTGCACAGCAGGTTTCCTCACGATATTTTCCTTCACCGTAAGAGCGTCGGATAAACGTACATATGAAATCGAAATTCGAAATCACAGTGTTATGTGGCGGGATTAGAACCACGACCTCCTGGACAGGAGGCGGCGACCCTAGCAGTTACGCCACCGACGCTCTCGGGAAGTACCTTATTCCGACTTTTCCTAGAATAATAAACATCATGGTACAGTGGGCCGTATCAAGTTGAAGTAACACACAAAGATTCACTAAAATCGTTAGAGCCGTTTTTTTAAAAAAAAAGTTATGATGTTTTTACAACCCTAAAAAAACAAGATAGAAATAATTTGAGACAACCCTAAAAACGGCTTGAGACATAAAACTAATAATGCTTTGAGCATTTTTGATGCCGCCTCGATTGGGCGCATAAAACGTAGTTAAAAGTTGAGTTAAGCAAAACGGTATAAGACCGTACACTGATTGTACCGACTGCCCATTAAAGATGTATGTATGTCTGTTGTAGCCAAAAATGGCTGAACCTGTTTTGAAGTGCGATTCGTCCGGATCCCCCGAGTGTTTTCCAAATTTTAAATTAAATTGGTTCGATTGATTCACGTTTTCTTTTTTTTCTAGCATCTCCACTGTCACATAATGCCTAGAAAAAAAGGAGATTTCATCGAAAACGACCTAATATATTTGGAGTTGGCCAAGTATGACCAGTAAGTAGTTCCAGAATAGGAAATATGCATATTTTTTCAGTTATAATACTAGTCTCAACTGGTAAACGAATAAAAAAAAATTCAAAAATTAATAATTTTTATTGATTGTCACCCTAGTGGTAAAGGTAAATTTTTTGATTCAAAATTGGTAAGCCCTTGGCATCATCTCATCTGATGGTAAGTGACGATGATGCCGAAGATGTAAGCGGGCTTACAAGATACCTCAACGCAATATCTTTTCTTTAAGCCGGTACATATTCATATTGTTAACATTGATGTTTGGCGCAAGACTTAGATAAGATGAAGGTAGCTAGCCATGTGGACTTAGAAAATGCCCTACCATCAGTCTTATTAAATCAAATATATTTATTTTAAATAGGTGTTTACACACTCTTTTAAATAGTCAAAAAAAAACTTATTGTCATGTACAAAGTTAAACTCCGCTGGGAATCTAACCCGCGACCTTCTGATGTGAGGTTAATGGACTTAACCATTACGCCACGTAAGCGGTCTAAAGTATATTATCGTAACCTTCATACAGCCAAAATAACAACACTTCTCAATGTGTTATAAAAATAAGGTATAGGGTTTTTTAAAAATAAAAAAATATATTATTTGGCCTAATTTACCTATAGCTATATTCCATTACAAATACCAAGGCCACATTCGGCTTGAGACGCTCGTTAGGTGTTGACATAGGGACAACCATACAAATCGGCAAAATAATGAGGGACAAATCTTAGACCCTATTATGGTACGGTTTTTTTAACAGATTCATGTTGAGGTATTACCTAAAGTAATAAGACAACAAAAAATTGGGCCGATCCCAGTATACTTACCGTAGTCTTACCAGTTGAACTACTGATAAGTAATACTTGGATGGTGTCATTTTATTCCCATTAGTTTTACTACATCAAAATTTACAAAAGACTTTAATAATATATTTTTTATTCACTTAAAAGAACATTAATAGACAATAAGAACTCCTCGCCATACCTCGCCCGACACGCATTTGGCCAGTTTTTTAGGGTTCCGTGCCTCAAAATTAAATAATAATAATAATGACGACCGACGACGACGACGACCTGAAGCAACGGATTGCTGCGTGGGCAAACCGTATTCGGCGATACTCGGAGTGGGTAGACCGGTTTCGCCAGAATCGCCTCTTTATGAGTGATCAGAAGAAGTTCTACAGGTTACTGGACCGACCTGTTGTGTTGGACACAGGCGAGAGACCGGATCATACGGGTATTGTAGCCTTTTGGCGTAACCTGTGGTCCCGGCCTGTGCAACACAACGAGGGGCAATGGACGGCTGAGCTGGAGGAGGCGTGTGCTCGCATCGAACCTATGAACCCCGTGGGCATTAGTGCCGATGATGTGTTGCAAGCGGTCCGTAAAGCTCCGAAACTCCAGGGAGCGACGGACTGCACCACTATTGGCTTAAGGGGTTCCATGCGATTCACGAGACCTTGGCCAGCCAGTTCCAGCAAGCACTCGAGCAGCATCAGGTCCCGAACTTTTTGACCACTGGGATCACTCATTTGGCTCCTAAGTCGAGTAATACCGCTGGTCCTAGTCAATACCGCCCTATCACTTGTCTTTTCACCACCTACAAGACACTGACAACCATTCTGAGTTACCAGAATGGTTGTCGGGGCGGTAGTCGCGGTACGAAGGAGCTACTCCTGATTGATGCGGTCGTAGTTAAATTGGTGAACCGCAATCGACGCAATTTCTCCGCTGCCTGGATTGATTATAAGAAGGCTTTCGACTCGGTCCCCCATTCATGGTTGAAGAGGGTCCTCGAACTGTACAAGATAGATGAAACAGTTCGAGACTTCCTCGGATCGTATATGGGGCAATGGAGTACGATCCTTAGTCTCCATGGTCAGCGGTTGTCAAATGCGGAGGACCGGATTTGGATTAAGAGGGGAATATTCCAGGGCGACTGTCTGAGTCCACTTTGGTTTTGCCTGTCCTTGAATCCACTCAGCTTTCTGCTCGAGAAATCAGGGACGGAATTTCAGTTTCGGAGAGGTGATTCACGCATGACCCACCTTTTCTACATGGACGATCTCAAACTGTTCGCTCCAAATGCAACACGGTTGGAGGAACTGTTGAAAATCACTTGTGATTTCAGCAGTTCCATCAACATGGAGCTAGGAGTGGATAAGTGCGCGATCCTTCATGTAGACAGGGGTAGGGTGGTACATTCAGATGGAGTCGAAATCGACTCCAATAAACATCCGCATCCTCTCTGAAACTGATACATACCGGTATCTGGGTACATACGTGCGACATCGCAGAATATTGGTGTTCACGAGGCAGGGGTGAAACGTGTTTTGGGAACGCCTGACAAAAGTTCTTGAGAGCTATTTGTCGGGCGTTAACAGGATACGAGCATTCAACGCCTGGGTCATGCCTGTTCTTTTGTACACCTTCGGCATACTCAGATGGTCACAGACCGAACTGGACGCCCTGGATCGAAAAGTCCGCACTACTATGACACTCCATAGGATGCATCACCCAAGGTCGTCAGTGATGAGGCTGTATATCCCACGGAAGAGTGGCGGTTGTGGCCTTTTAAGTGCCAAACAAATGCACAACCGCGAGATATGCAGCCTACGAAGTTATTTCCTGACGAAAGTCAATAGTGACTTGCATAGAGTTGTCATAGCCTGTGATAAAGGACTAACCCCTCTATCCATGGCCCAAGAGAACTGGAGGGCGCCGGCTGTACTTAGCACTGCTGAGCGAGAGGCCATCTGGAAAGACAAAGAGCTACACGGTAGGTTCTTCAAGGCCCTTTGTGGATCCTTCGTAGATCAGAAGGCCTCCGTGCACTGGCTGCGCTTCGGAGACCTTTTTGCAGAGACCGAGGGTTTTGTCTGTGCAATACAGGATCAGGTGGTCAAGACGAACAACTATAGGAGGTTCATAATAAAAGACGGCACCTTGGACGTTTGTCGGTTGTGCCGTCAACCAGGGGAGACCCTGCGTCAAATAACCTCCGGTAGTTCCATGCTTGCCAACACTGAGTATTTGCACAGGCACAACCAAGCAGCCAGGATCCCACACCAAGACATCGCTCTAAAGTATGGCCCATATCTCGGCGGTTGCCGTATTACAAGTACACGCCGGAGCCGGTTCTCGAAAACGACCGCGCCAAGCTCTACTGGGACCGACCCATCATCACGGACAGGACTATTCCTTCGAATGAGCCTGGTATCGTGTTGATGGATCGGGCGCAGTTAAGGGTGTTTTTGGTTGATATCACTATCCCATATGACGAAAACCTCGTGCAGGCTGATGCCGATAAAAGGACCAAGTACCTGAACCTGGCGCACGAGGTTACTGATAGGTGGCGAGTGGAATCCACTGAAATCATCTCCGTAGTCCTGTCCGTGAACGGACTAATTTCAGCCGACCTTGAACGTTACCTAAGGCGGCTGGATCTCCGAGGCAGACCAATACTTGCAGCAATGCAAAAAGCAGTCCTCCTCGACAATGCCCGGATAGTTCGACGCTTTCTCTCCCCGTCGCACTGAACTCCAGCCGACTGAGCTTCTGCTGGAGATGCTCCTGCCACTTCGCCTCGTGCAAAGTAAGCAGAGTACCTTCAATTTTATATATTCAAATAATAATAATAATAATACCGACCCATCATCACGAACAGGACTATTCCTTCGAATAAGCCTGATATCGTGCTGATGGATCGGGCGCAGTCAAGGGTGTTTTTGGTTGATATCTCTATCCCATATGATGAAAAACTCGTGCAGGCTGACGCCGATAAAAGGACCTAGTACCTGGACCTGGCGCACGAGGTTACTGATATGTGGCGAGAGGAATCCACCAAAATCCCACTATCCGTGAATGGGCTAACTCCAGCCGAACTTGAACGTCATCTAAGGCGGCTGGATCTCCGAGGCAGACCAATAATTGCAGCAATGCAGAAAGCAGTCCTCCTCGATAATGCCCGGATGGTTCGACGCTTTCTCTCCCCGTCGCACTGAACTCCAGCCGACTGTGCTTCCGCTGGAGGTGCTCCTGCCACTTTGCCTCGTGCCAAGTGAGCAGAGTAGCTTAGGTTTATTTACTAAGATAATAATATAATATTCAGTGACAAATCACACACGGTCGTCTGGACCAAAACTAGGATTCCCTGTGCTAAGAAAACCAGAGACATACATACATTCACACTTATATACGTTAAAATACATACACATATAGATATTTTGGTTGGGGTTCTAACCTACGACCCTCGGTCTAGCAGGCAGCAGCACTGCCACTGGACTAACGGGTCAGTCAATATGAACCCACATAGAAGGGATCATTGTAGGATCACCCCGTTATTCTATGTCTGTCTGTCATCATAGGAACATAGAAAGAAACCCAAAGGGGCCAGTTTTTAATTTCAACGTTAATTTACAGGTTCAAGCAAAACTACCCCTCGAATCCTGCGAGAACGAGACAGGAGATGGAGGCGGAAGCCGCAATGCTTAGGAAAGAGATAGTTGCACTATTAAATCCGGGGGCACTGCATAGTTAGCTATGAGTGTTGTAACCTTGTAATATTAAGTTGCTAACTGATTAATAAAATAGGAGTTATTTTAAAGGAAAAAAAGATAGTTTTATTCTAAAGTTCCCATCATACAGCCAAAAATAAATTATTATTATTATTTATTTCAGACATAGACCATCTAAATAGGACATCTAAATTTAATAAAAAAATAAAGCCGTCTTTTAAAAAATATTTATTTGGCCTTATCTATTTTTTTTATCCATAATCGGTAAGCCCTTGGCATCATCTCACCTGCTGGAAAGTGACGATGATGCCGAAGATGAAAGCGGGCTTAACAAGATTCCCCAACCCAATGGGGAACTGGCTATCTTATCTTCAAGCCAGCACACATCTTTTTTTTTATTCACAATTGGTAAGCCCTTGGCATCATCTCACCTGATGGTAAGTGATGATGATGCCGAAGATGGAAGCGGGCTTACCAAGATTCCCCAACCCAATGGGGAACTGGCTATCTTATCTTCAATCCAGCACACATCCATGCTGTTAACATTGATGTCTGGCGGCAAGACTTAGATAAGATGGTAGTAGTTAGCCAGGAGGGCTTAGATAATGCCCTTCCACCAACTAAACCAAGTCAAACAATGTTTGACTCCGCCGGGAATCGATGATCAATATGAGTGCACTTTTTAAATTTTGCGGCATTTTTTCTCGTGTATGTGGCAAACCTGAAATTTGACAGCTGTCACAATCAAACCTAATTTTTTATTTTTAGTATTAATATCTTTTTTTTTTCTTTTAATGTTCCTAATATCTAGCTTTTATTTATTTAATTCGATTTCTTAGTTGTACATCTGCAGCCGCATTTAATTTTGTAAATCGTATTATTGATCTCCACAAGACGGGCGTAGCCTAGTGTGGGATTATTGTATTAATGTGCTGATTTCATGTGTTTTTATTAATAAACTGAATTTTATTTTTTCTTAATTAAATTTTTTCGCGTTTATAATATAAGTATGATTTGATGTGTCCAGATATATATAGCAACTTCTAGTCTACATAATTTATTAAAATTCAACACTGCTCAGAAATATTTGAACACCTCGCCCGCTACGATATATCTGATGGTGACTATACAAGCTATAATTTGAAAAGAATTTCAACTATATCAACAAACCCTTTTATTTGATACCCATATCATGGGGGTGCAAAAAAATAACTGGTCCGCCATATTTGATTTAAAATGACGTCTCTTAGCAAACCATGCATCGTTCGCCAAACTTTTTAGCTTCTAAGATTTGTCCCGAACTAACAAAAAAACTAATTAACACGGAAACTCAATATTAAGCCTGTGATAAAATAATAATTTCAACAATAAATTATTTATTTATTGACTGCTTAAAAAATAAAAATGTACAATTGGAACTACTTAATGATCTGTTGATTTCTTACACTATAGTCTGATTCACGCAGAAAGGTTCAGGTGTGCGGCAGACCCGCGAATTTTAGCTAAAACTACGATTTCTTTTCCGTTACACTTGAATCTTGACCACAATATTGGATAAAAAAACCCAGCGAACCTTACAGTAGTCGCATATGATGTGTAACATCTGACATAAATAAAAAAACCCTACCGGCATTTCGGCCTCCAGCTTCGCATTAGGCTGAATAGCCATGTTTCCTTAGCCTTCGTGACTGAAAAAAAAACCGCATTTCCTGTTACACACTTCCGTTCTTTTCACGAAATCACTCCCACAGATTGCAGGAAAGCGAGAGGAAAGATGTTGCATATCAAAAACTTCATCATAAATGTAATACAACAAACTTAACACGTAGTAAGTAAGGAAATAGATAAGTTAATTAATTTTAAGTAAACAGTCTTTTGAGAGCTGTTAAGTAGTGCGTGATATAGGAGATAAGTGGACAAGCAGAAAATAATCTAATCTATTTTTCGAATAAGTAGCCTCACCCCCCGCACCGCGCGCATGCCCCCGGTGGGGGTGGCCTGCTACTATATTGTAATTTAGTACGTGTAAACACTTTTTAACTTAAATTTTAGTTAACTACGAAATCACTTACTACTTATTCACTTAATACACTCGACTACTTATAATACGGATGACGAATGCGAGTCATCCGTGTTACTTTTTATCATCTGTCAAAAACTACATTTTGTTCTAAAAATGTAAGAAATACCTAGGCGTTACGTCATAGTTTAGCAGCGTCATATTATATGTACTCATTTTGTGATTTTGGTGAATTAAAAATCGAAGACTTGATGGAAAACAAAACGAGTAAGGTTTTCCGAAGTTGCAGTAGTTATGAGGACAATTTAGTGTTCAAGAGTTCATAATTTATTTGTTATGCTGTCGTCATCCCTATTAACTTATTTTTAAGTAAACATCAACTTAATTAAAGTCGATTCGCTCAGATAATTTCATTTGTTTAAACAAAATGCAAGAATTAAATTTACTTTAATACACAATTTACAGATGACAGATACAAATCTCTACGTATTAACATTACGAAATTGTTTTGGTGTAAATAAATAAATAAATAAAGTAATACACATGTGTCAGCATTTTTTGACGTCAAGGCGGCGTTCTTTGACACGCGGAGGCACGCGCTGTGTCGGTGTTTACAAAGGGCGAGCGACACTAAGCGAACGGGCTTTACTTCGCTCCTAAATACACGTAACCAGGGTTAAGCTATGTTTGAATGCAAGTTTTGAATTGGGATGATGACGGCATAAAAAAATAAATTATGAACTATTTATCGACTAAGATCACATAAAAAAACAGATTCTTGGTCACACAGTCAACATATTATAGTCACCTTTTTCTGTTTACGTTAGTGTACGTTGGCGGTTCTTTCTCTCTGTCCAACATAGATTAATATCCTTGTCTCCTGTTAATCAACTGTCGGGCCTTTTTTAAAGTTTATATACATGTGATAACATTTGATAGTACTTTTAATGTGATCTCATTGATCACTTTTCCTCCTACTAAAATTAAAAAAAACCTTACTTTCTTTGTTTTCCATCACTTGTCCAATTTATATAAAATCGCGATGATGACTGCTAGTCATTTGAGTTAATTTTTGTCATCTGTCAAAAACGAAATTTTGTCCTAAAATGGCTTGAAAACATAGAAGTGACGTAACGGATTGTGCCATTTATGTACTCATTTTAAATAATAATTGAAGACTTGATGTAAAACAAAGCGAGTAAGATTTTTAAATTTTCATAAGGATGAAAATTTTGTGATCAATAATTCGTAATTATATTTCAATGCAGTCATCATCCTCATTCATGAAAATTACAATAAATCAATGACGCAGAAAAACGACGACTCACGGCTACGTATTTTAAATATTTTTAGAACAAAATTTCGATTTTTACAGATGATAAATGTATTTCAAATGACTGGCAGTCAACATCCCTATCCCATCGTTTGGCTCAAAAAACCCAGAAAAATATATATTTTTAGAACAAAATTTCGATATTGACAGATGATAAATGTAATTCAAATGACTGGCAGTCATCATCCCTATCCCATCGTTAGGCTCAAAAATAAAAATAAAACATTTTTAGAACAAAATTTGGATATTGACAGACGATAAATGTAATACAAATTAATGGCAGTCATCATCCCTATCCCATCGTTTGGCTCAAAAAACTCAAAAAAGAGACACCTGTCACCTGTCTACGTGAACTATACTTTAATAACTATAGTTGAGTAGTTTATCGGTCAATCTCTCCGAACACAACGTCCAGGGTGCCAATAATGGCGACAATGTCAGCTAGCATGGAGTTTCTGCCAATTTTCTCGAGCGCCGCGAGGTGAGCGAAGCCCGGCGCCTTGATTTTGCATCTGAAAAAAAAACATAAGACATAAAATATTGATTCCTTGACACCAAACACTACGTTCTCACCGTTCCTGTAATTATTATGTGCTGTAATAAAATGTATCTAAGGGACCTCGCCGCTTATTTTGAGGTCCGTTCGTTCTGATTCCTTGGTCGTCTCCCTTTATGCTTCGCGCTGATGTACATTGTGTTCCTTTTTGTTTTTTTAAGGGTCCCACCAACTATTTATTCTCGATGATTCACTTGCCTGGCAATTAGGACCAACGTCTCTCACCCAACGTCCTACATTGAGGCTATTTCTACTTCTGTGTCACCGACATTTTACCTTGTTCATTGTTGTGAATCTTGGCCATGGAAACTAGTCCTTCAGCCGGATTCGTAAATAATTTTCATTTTCTTCATTTGTTTTTGGATTTGTAATGCTAGTGCCGGTGCATTACAAATCTTCTCTGAAGTTCTTGACAGCATTTGCAGCAGCTGCATTCTGAGGTGGAACACCCAGTTGCTGTTGGGCGTCTATAAAACTGCACCCTGAGCAAGTTGGGTTCTCAAGTCCTCCTTCGTTTTATTTTCTTGTTCTCCACATTGCTCACGTGCACTAGACGATTTTCTCCAAAATGCACCACTTCTTGAACATAATCCCAGCAGAAAACAATGAAAAAACAACAAAATAAAACTACGAATGCGTCCACCACAAATCCCGCCAAAAAAACTCCCTTGTTCATTGGTCCAGCCAGTGTTGCCAGACCTACGGATTTGTCTGTAGATCTACGGACTTTAGGTCTGGTCTACGGACATATGGATTTTAGTCGCAAATCTACGGATTTTTGTTTGATTTCATCCACCCGACCCAAACTATAGTATAATTACCCAAATAAATTAAATTTTGCGTAAAACCAACACGTAACTCCAATATTGTTTGTCTGTAATACAATACCTACATAATTTCATACCATTTGTCTAAAGACAATTTATTTTGATTAGCGACTTACGTAAAACGTAATGAACTATTCGTGATTCCTTAGTTGGGTTTTGTTAGCGGCATTGACGTGAAGATTATTTTAGGTTAGTAAAATATTTTGTTTTGGTTGGGTTGACTACGAGTACTGTGCTGTTTTCTTGTTAATCATCCAAGGATTTTTCGATTGTTGGTACTAAAATGAAAAAAATATTAGTAGTGAGAGTGAGAATGGCGCCAACACTCCTTCTGGAACTTTGGCGAAGAGAGCAAAAATTCGCTATGATCAGAAATATTCTGCTGCGTGGGAAATATCATTCGATTGGTTGAAAAAAAAAGTACAAAAGGCGAATCTTTCTGTTATTGTTGTGCATGTGAGGTTGTTCTAAAATGTGGTGGTGGAATTAAAGACTTATGAAAACATGCTACTGGTACTTAACGCGTGACACGCGTGAAAGGTTGGTTTTATTCAATCTATAATGCTTTCATTCTAAAAATAATAAAAAAGTATTTTTCATCCCCCCATCTCGGAAATTGTATTTTTGGTCTTCGATATCTGAGTGCAAAAGCCGTTTTTATTCTCTAGAGGATAAAGTAAATATCTGAGTGCAAAAGCCGTTTTTATTCGCTACAGGATAAAGTAAATTAAATTTAGAACATCGTGAATTCAAAACATTATTATACCTATGTACTTCTACCTCCATGGTGCCGAATTTATCATACAACCGTTTTTAATTTGTTAAAAACTCAGACTCGGAACCTTCTTGGTGTACTTTTTTTTTAATTTGCTTTGCGCGCGCCATTTTCTTTTCACGTTATATTGTTAAAAGCTCAGGTTAAAAACAAGAAACTTGAAAACAAGTGAAAAACCTAAAATGAGTGATTGACTGAAACTGTTTGAAATGCGCAAATGTTTTTTTTTCCATTTAGTAATTTCCTCGCTGAGGTGGAATGAAAAGTTACGTGTTACACTCGAGTGCAAAGTTTTTTCACCTGGTGCTCTATTGATTCCCTCGCTAACGCTCAGAATTCTAAACTCCTTCGCTTGCTCGGTCATCAAAATTGAGCACGCGGTTAAAAAGCAACTTTGCACTCTTGTATAACAAATAACTATTCTTTTGTCTTGGAGCCTTTATTTTTTTATGACAATTTCTTTACCAGCAAGGAATTAGTTTAAGGTCAGTCCATCTCTAAACAGTCGGGTTTATTAGCTTTAAAAAATGTCCGTAGATCTACGGATTATTGTAAAGGCAATCTACTGACTTGTCGGATTTATGAGCGAAGCCCTACGGATTTTTAAAAATTGGATCTGGCAACACTAGGTCCAGCTAAGCAGCGCAGGGAAGTAGAACTTTAAATTATATTTTCTTTCCCATTACGTTAACAAGATTCCTTTTGGACTTTACGAACTTTTAAAAATTGATGAAGTGTTATATATATGTATATATATATATATGTGTTTTACGTGTAATTTTTTAAGAATGAACAGGTGTACAATAGCCCCGTACATACATGGTTGCCTCCACATTAATGCAGCAGTCATATGACCCAACTGCACGGCTTGAAGTTTCCGTCTAAGACGAGCTAGATGTGAAACTCCCTTCGGGTGCCTCCACCGCGGTGTAGGTGGACGGGCGGCACCTGATGGCCCTGCGTGACCGGCTTGCAGGCTACGTGAGCAGCTTGCAGTGACATATGCAGCAGTAATATGACCAACCTATACGACTTGGAGTTTCCGTCTAAAACGAGCTAGATGTCGAACTCGCCTTCGGGTGCCTCCACCGCGGTGTAGGTGGACGGGCGGCACCCGGTGGCCCTGCGTGACCGGCTTGCAGGCTACGTGAGCAGCTTGCAGTGACGTATGCAGCAGTCATATGACCAACCTATACGACTTGGAGTTTCCGTCTAAAACGAGCTAGATGTCGAACTCGCCTTCGGGTGCCTCCACCGCGGTGTAGGTGGACGGGCGGCACCCGGTGGCCCTGCGTGACCAGCTTGTAGGCTACGTGAGCAGCTTGCAGTTGCAGTCTGCGTTAGAAGCTTGCAGTGACATATGCAGCAGTCATATGGCCTACCTGTACGGCTTGGAGTTTCCGTCTAAGACGAGCTAGAAGTCGAACTCGCCTTCGGGTGCCTCCACCGCGGTGTAGGTGGACGGGCGGCACCCGGTGGCCCTGCGTGACCAGCTTGTAGGCTACGTGAGCAGCTTGCAGTTGCAGTCTGCGTTAGAAGCTTGCAGTGACATATGCAGCAGTCATATGGCCTACCTGTACGGCTTGGAGCTGCCGTCCGAGACGAGGTAGACGCCAAACTCTCCTTTGGGCGCCTCCACGGCTGTGTAGGTGGCGCCGGGCGGGACCTGGTATCCCTGCGTGAACAGCTTAAAGTGGTGGATGAGCGCCTCCATCGATGTCTGAAAGTAAAAGTGAAAAAATTAATCAAACTTAAAGCAGATCCTGTGTAATTTGATCATATTCCTAGAGAATCGATAAATCACTGATGGCACAGTTATAGACAATTTAAAAAACTTTAAAAATGATTATTTCAAAATACGGGAAGCTTCGCAATATCTTCACGTCCCAGATACCGCAGTGTCTTAAGACCAAGGTCTTCGAGCAGTGTGTGTTGCAAGTGATGACATACGGAACTGAGACATGGTCGCTTATTACGGGCCTCATTAGAAGGCTCAGTCACCCAAAGGGCAATGGAGCGTGCTATGCTCGGAGTTTCTCTGCGTGATCGAATCAGAAACGAGGAGAACCAAAGTTGCCGACATAGCTCTCAAAATTTCTAAACTTAAGTGGCAATAGGCGGGGCACATAGCTCGTAAAACAGATGGCAGTAAAGTTCTCGAGTGGCGACCGCGCACCGGAAAACGTAGCGTAGGTAGGACAGCCACTCGGTGGACCGATGACCTGGTGAAGGTCGCGGGAAGCCATGGCGCTGGATGAGGGCAGCGCAGTACCGGTCGTCATGGAAATCCTTGGGGGAGGCCTATGTCCAGCAGTGGACGTGCGTTGGCTGATATGATGATGACGATGATGGTTTTAAAAATACACACAATATGTATGTGGCAGGCAAATTTTATGATTAAATTTTATAATTCGTCCGTATGTAAACGGTCAGGCGAAATGTAAAATGCTGTACGCCGATTCAGGCAATTTGTAATTGTTCATCCGTATGTAAACGGTCAGGCAAAATGTAAAATTCTGTACGCAGATTGTACAATGCTGAGCCAGGCATTCGTCCGTATATAAACGGTCAATGCCGAGTCAGGCTTTTTTTATTATTTACAGTTGGTAAACCCTTGACAACATCTCACCTGGTGCTAAGTGACGATGTTGCCGAAGATGGAAGCGGGCTTACCAAGATTCCCCAACGCAATGGGGAACTGCAAATTGTCAAAATGCCGTACGGCAAAATTGTAAATGAGCTCGGGATGTTAGGTTCTTATTTAACTGGCTCCCCGCCCTCGCCATTATATAATTTGCCTGCGACATATACAAACGTGGATGGGAGGATTTCCTAGAAGCTCTCAATTATCAGTATCTTTTTAGGGTTCCGTACCCAAAGGGTAAAAACGGGACCCTATTACTGAGACTTCGCTGTCCGTCTGTTTGTTGTCCGTCCATCTGTCACCAGGCTGTATTTCATGAACCGTGATAGCTAGGCAGTTGAAATTTTCACAGATGATGTATTTCTGTTGCCGCTATAACAACAAATATTAAAAAACAGTATAAAATAAATATTTAACGGGGCTCCCATACAACAAACGTGATTTTTTTGCTCGTTTTTGCTCGATATTGATAACGGCAACAGGTAGACGCTTGAATTATTCACAGAATATTGAGTTAGTTGTATTATTCAATTTAATAATACATAATTAAATTAAAATAAAATTAATATTTATCCCATCCCATACAAGAAACGTGATTTTTATAGATAATGGTACGGAACCCTTCGTGCGCGAGTCCGACTCGCACTTGACTGGTTTTTTTTTGTTACGTGATATCCTCGCACATCGTGAAACGATTTAAATGATTCTTTGTTTATTCGATAGCTATAGGGTATACTACCAGGTTGGTGCGATATAAATTTTCTCGAAACAAATACTTTTTTAAGCAATTAAAAATCAAAAATGAACCAAAATAAATTGTGCTTGGTTGTTGCGATTGAAGTCGTATTTTTAACGTTTTCAGCTTTTTTATACCTTATTGTATGATACTATTAAAAAGCTCACCAAGGCTCTGTTCTCACACTCGTGTTTTAATACCCCTCATTATGCAACGGTTTCATAAACTACTATTATAAACGGATCCAGTTGAATACTTGTAAAATACGTTTTGAAGGATACCAAAGCTACACTATGGAGTTAGCGAATAAATAAATTGACCATTGGAAGAAGGTGTGAGTTTGGCGTCGCCGGTCTTCACTTCGTTATCGCCATTTAGTTGAGACACTGTTCTATGATAGGCGTATTTCAGTACTCTATGGTGAAATATTGCACTGTGATGTTTAAACTGAACTGAACTGCACTGTGCTGTGCTGTAATTAACTGTGTTAAACTGAACTGTGGTATACCTTCGTCTCGCGGGAAGGCGGCGTGAGTTTGGCAACGTCGGTCTTCACTTCGCCCGCTGGCATTTGGTTGAGACACTGCTCTATGATGCGAAATAATTGACGCATTTCGGTACTGACTAGTGTACTGTGACGTACTGAGATGTAGTGATGTACTGAACTGTACTATACTGTACTGTGAGGCAATGAACTGTACTGTGCAGTATTGAACTGTACTGTGACGCACTAAGTAATGTACTATACCTTCATCTCCTCGCGTGAAGGAGGCGTGAGTTTGGCATCGTCGGTCTTCACTTCGCCCGCTGGTATTTGGTTGAGACACTGCTCTATGATGCGAAAGAATTGACGCATTTCGGTACTGACTAGTGTACTGTGACGTACTGAGATGTAGTGATGTACTGAACTGTACTATACTGTACTGTGAGGCAATGAACTGTACTGTGACGCACTAAGTAATGTACTATACCTTCATCTCCTCGCGTGAAGGAGGCGTGAGTTTGGCATCGTCGGTCTTCACTTCGCCCGCTGGTATTTGGTTGAGACACTGCTCTATGATGCGAAAGAATTAACGCATTTCGGTACTGACTAGTGTACTGTGACGTACTGAGATGTAGTGATGTACTGAACTGTACTATACTGTACTGTGAGGCAATGAACTGTACTGTGTAGTATTGAACTGTACTGTGACGCACTAAGTAATGTACTATACCTTCATCTCCTCGCGTGAAGGAGGCGTGAGTTTGGCATCGTCGGTCTTCACTTCGCCCGCTGGTATTTGGTTGAGACACTGCTCTATGATGCGAAAGAATTAACGCATTTCGGTACTGACTAGTGTAATGAGATGTAGTGATGTACTGAACTGTACTATACTGTACTGTGAGGCAATGAACTGTACTGTGACGCACTAAGTGATGTACTATACCTTCATCTCCTCGCGTGAAGGAGGCGTGAGTTTGGCATCGTCGGTCTTCACTTCGCCCGCTGGCATTTGGTTGAGACACTGCTCTATGATGCGGAGTGATTGACGCATTTCTTCCACACGGATCAGGTACCTGTGGTCAGATTAAAGTTATTTACAACTAGCTGCCGCTCGCGACTGCGCCTGCGTGGCATTTGGAACGCGTTTTGGAAGAAAACAAATTATTCCTTATACTAGGTCTTTTTTACCTATGAAATTGCCGATTGTATAAAAAAAGTTTAAAGATGAAAATAAATATTAAGAACGATAGTTAGTAAAACAAAATTTATTCTCAAAATAGCATTAGACAGACTATTAGAAATTGTTAATGCCTATTGTTTAGATATTTGAGAGCAGTAACGCCACAGTGAAAGAATCCTTACAGCGGTCCAACGAGCCTCTATTCGCTGTGTGGGCGCGGACCGCCAGATTTTTTTCTAACCGACTGCTCAAGAAGGAGCGTAACGTTTTTGGGGTGTATGTATGTATGTATGTACGAGTATGTAGAACCCGTAGGAAAAATCTGTGGACCTGACCAGTGAAGTCATAAAAAAAATAATTTTATTTATTTCAGATGGCCGTTGGGGTAGTAAAGTTTGCGAGTGGTGACCACGCACCGGAAAGCGTAGTGTAGGCAGGCCTCTTACTCGGTGGACCGATGACCTGGTGAAGGTCGCGGGAAGCCGCTGGATGCGGGCAGCGCAGAACCGGTCGTCGTGGAGATCCTTGGGGGAGGCCTATGTCCAGCAGTGGACGTCCTTCGGCTGATATGATGATTTATTTATTTCAATGACCAAAATACTTGAGTACAATCATTTTTAACAAGTAAAGATTATTAATAAAATTATTGAGCAAATTGACACTGTATCTTCTATCAACGCTACTAATCATGTTTAATCATCGTATCAGTTCATATACGTCCCCACCGAGGGGCTCTAGCCTACCCTGAATTAGGGCGATCGGGCCTTAGTCGACCACACGGACCCAGTGCGGGTTGATCGACTTCACACACAACCTTTGAGTTTCTTCGCAGGCGTGTGCAGGTTTCCTCACGATATTTTTTCTTCACCGTAAGAGCGTCAGATAAACGTACATATGAAATCGAAATTCGAAACACATTGGTACGTGGCAGGATTCGAACCACGACCTCACTAGCGGCCCTTGCCACTACGCCGTCGACGCTCGTTTAAAAGTAATAAAATAATGACCAATCTAAGAACTGACGTGGAAGCGACAAGACATGGCATGGCAAGTCTAGTATTTCTTCAATTAATATTTTTATCTTAGCATGGACATGAGTGGTGCATGCTCGCTTAAATGTTTGTGCGTATGGTGGCGCATCGGGAGCCGGGTCGTTCCTTTCCCTCTAATATGGTTGATGGGAGCGATGGCTGACTCTCGCGTTATACTCGTGACCGGGTGCTGTATGAACTGGCCTACACTTGTTAAAGGCATTCATGACATTCAATGATTTGAATGTATAACTTCTCGTGTCATATTGTTTTCATGTTCTAATGATATACAGTGTAAATTCTATATAGCGACACTCAAGAGACCGGGTATTTTGTGACGTTATTTGTTTATATCAAGGATTTGATTTTGACGTTTTTAACTAATGATTGTTTTTTTTTCTATATATTTTTGACGTTTTTAACTAATAATTGTTTTTTTCTATATATTTTTTACAAATGACATTATGTTATTACTATTTTATGACTATTAAAAACAGTGTAATTTGCACATATTTATAATTAATAACATTAATCTTGAACATTATGATGATATGAAATGGTTATATCACCACCAACCAAACTGAGTCTTAAAAAGTTAGAATCCGCGAACTCCTGATGTGAAGCGAATGGACGAACCATTACGCCACGAAGGCGGTTGAACAGTCATTATACCTGTCATAGCAGTCGCCGTTGGTGCCAATCGGGACGTCGAACTCGACGAACGGGTACGCGTCGTAGGGCTGAGACTTGCGCAGGTCCCATTTGATGCCGGAACCCCGTAGCATCACGCCACTGTCAACAAAATGCAATCATCATCATCATTTCAGCTCATATATGTACCCACCGAGGGGCCCGAGCCTACCCTGAATTAGAGCGATTGGGCCTTAGTCGACCACGCGGGCCCAGTGCGGGTTGGTCGACTTCACACATAACCTGCGAGTTTCTTCGCAGGCGTGTGCAGGTTTCCTCACGATGTTTTCCTTCACCGTAAGAGCGTCGGATAAACGTACATATGAAATCTAAATTCGAAATCACATTGGTACGTGGCAGGGTTCGAACCACGACCGCCCGGACAGGAGGCGGCGGCCCTAGCCATTACGCTACCGACGCAAACAAAATGCAATGTTGGGAGCGATGGCTGACTCTCGCGTTATACTCTAATTTGCACCTATTTTGAATAAATCTATTGAATTGAATTGCAATACAAGATCCTTACATATTATTATAAACTAGCTTTTGCCAGCGGCTTCGTTCGCGTGGACATCGTTTTTATGTCTGTCTTTGAGGGTGAGTGGTTTTACTTCAGATCCCTTAGGAACTATATCTGGCTATTCTGATCAGCAGTCTATGTCACTTCCCACCCCCTCAACTATTTCTATGCAAAAACAAGCCAATCCGTTGCGACGCCGAGTGCTAGAAACGAGTTTTCCCTAGATCCCTCGGGAACTATCTCAGGCTATGCTAGTTAGTAGTCTATGTCATTTCACACCCCCTCAACTATCTCTGAGCAAAAAATCAAAACAAACCGTTTCTCTATTGCAATGGTAAAAAGAACAACCCAAAAAAGTCAGGTTTTTTTTTGTTAATGATGTTTTTTTTTATTCACTATTGGTAAACCCTTTACAACATCTCACCTGGTGGTAAGTGACGATGTTGCTGAAGATGAAAGCGGGCTTACCAAGAATCCCCAAAGCAATGGGGAACTGGCTATCATATCTTCATGCCGGAACACGTCAATGATATCAACATTGATATTTGGCGGCAAGACTTAGATAAGATGGTGGTAGCTAGCCAGGCGGGCTTAGAAAATGCCCTACCACCACAACCAAACCGAGTCTTACAATTTACCCCGCCGGGAATCGAACCCGCGACCTCCTGTGTAAAGCCAGTGAACTTTGCCTTTGAGCTACGGAGGCGGTTAAAATCTGATGATTTAGAAATGCATCTGACCATAGGATAAAAAGTAGCATATGTCCTTTCCCATATTACAGGTTAAGATTGGTTAAGGTGTTGAAGCGTAAAAAGGTAAACAAACAAACACATTTTCATATTTATAATATTACTAGCTTTGGGGACGAATGTTGCTCACGTCCGCAGGAGTTACCGCCACAGCCCTGCACGTGTCCCCTGGGTGGTGCTAAACGAGCAACAAACACTAGGCGAAACAGGTGAAATACAAATAATATTCAGGAAGAATCAGGTGTTATATTGAAATATGAGGCAGCATACGCATATGAAGAAAAAAGGTTCTTTACAGAACCCTATGACAAAAGATGTAGGACCATCAGTCCGCATCCTACAACTTAATGTAGAAGGAATAAGTTTAGCTAAATGTGACTACTTGCAGAACTTCCTGCGAGATAACAAAATTGATATCGTCAATCTTCAGGAAACACACACCAGGGATGCAAGCGATATTGAGAGGAGAGGCAAGATTGCGGGGTATAGCCTAATCAAGGCTCTTCACCACCCAAAATATGGCATTGCCACCTATGCCAGATCGAATTTGTCGGACGTCTATGCAGTAGAATCAAGCGATACAGAACTTATTTTCACAATCACTACCAGATTTAGAGCACTGACCATAGTAAACATCTACAAACCCCCTCTAGTCAAATGGCCGCAAAATGTTCTGCCTACCTATGAGCATCCCTGCATCTACCTGGGTGATTTAAATAGTCACCACACTAACTGGCGATATGCGGCTGTTGATGATAATGGTGAGGCGTTGATGCAATGGGTGGAAATATCTGATGTGCATCTGGTATTTGACGCCAAAGACAAAGGCACTTTTCATTCGGCTCGATGGCGCCAGGATTACAACCCTGACCTAACATTCGTGTCCAGAGACTGCTGTGATCAACCACTATGCACGTCGCGCATCGTTATGTCGAACTTCCCCAACAGTCAACACCGCCCTATCATCCTTGAAGTTGGAATAAAAATCCCCTTAACAAAATCTATGCCCATACCGCGATGGAATTTCAACCGAGCAGACTGGTGCGGATTCCGGGATGAACTGGATTTCGTGATTGCTACCGAAAATCTGGAGCCTCGGCCTGAGAACTATCAGGAATTTGTAAACATTCTCATCAAAGTGGCCAAGTCGCATATCCCTAGAGGCTACCGAAAGGAATACATCCCAGGCTGGAACCTGGAGAGCGACGCATTGTACAAAGAGTATCAAAACACCGGTGACCAAAAAGTTGGTTCTGAATTACTTCTGTCTCTTGACGAAAATAGAAAGTCAAAATGGAAGGCAATGGTAGAGACAATGGACTACAAAAAATCTAGTAGAAAAGCTTGGCGAGTACTACACACCCTGACTGGAAAGGTACATCCCCCAAAGGTAAAAACTAAACTACACCCGGACGCCATTGCTAACCGTCTAGTTGACCTGACTAGAGCAAAGAGAGACAAATATCACACTAGAAATGTTAAAGCCGAACTCACTAAACTTAAACATCATGTACAATGCGAAGACCACCTCTCTAAACCCTTTTCTATCGGCGAGGTCACCAATGCTATCAAACTTCTAAAAACCAACAAAGCAGCTGGGCCAGATAACATATATAATGAATTCCTCCGAAACATCGGTCCTTCAACTATAAGCTGGCTTACAGAATTATTTAGTGTCATCCTGAGAGATAACAAACTCCCTAAGCAGTTTAAGCTGTCAAAGGTGATAGCGGTTCTTAAACCGGGTAAAACTGAAGAAGCTCCTGAAAACTTTCGGCCAGTGGCCCTCCTGAGCTGTACGTACAAACTTCTGGAAAGATTACTTCTTACCAGGATTGAACCTTATATTAACGCTGTCACTCCACAGGAACAGGCTGGCTTTAGGAGTGGACGGAACTGCACAGACCAGGTTCTTGCCCTTACCACCCACATAGAAGCTGGCTTCCAGAATAAATTGAAATCGATGGCAGCTTTCATTGACCTCA
This sequence comes from Coleophora flavipennella, assembly GCA_947284805.1. Lineage (NCBI taxonomy): Eukaryota > Metazoa > Arthropoda > Insecta > Lepidoptera > Coleophoridae > Coleophora > Coleophora flavipennella. The sequence continues at coordinate 8,324,496 of OX369253.1, forward strand.
CTGCTGCATATGACACAGTCTGGAGACACGGATTACTTCTTAAAGTTCTCAAGGCTATTCCTAGTAAGAAGATCGCTGAACTGATCTCCAATATGTTAAGCGAAAGAGCGTTTGAGGTATTTCTGGGGGACAAAAAGAGCCGCAAGAGAAAGCTGAATAACGGTTTGCCTCAGGGATCTGTGCTGGCCCCCCTTTTATTCAACTTGTACATAAGCGATCTGCCTCGTACAGAAGCGAAAATATTCGCCTACGCCGATGACATCGCGCTCGTTGTACAGACCAGGTCTTTTGAGGAGGGTGAAAAGCTCCTTACTGGGGCTTTGGAATGCATGGCAAAATACTTTAAAGCCTGGCGGCTCATTCCCAGCACAAGCAAAACTGAGGTATCTTGCTTCCACTTGTCCAATCGAATGGCAAAATACGAGCCCTCAGTATATTTCAAAAGCCAGAGGCTCAAATACAATGCTTGCCCAAAATACCTTGGCGTTACTCTTGATCGGGCCCTCACTTACAAAGAACATTTGAGTAAATTATCTCTCAAAGTCTCGACCAGGAATAACATTTTGCAAAAGCTATGTGGAACCTCATGGGGAGCATCTGCTGACTGCCTCCGCACAACAGGGATCTCTTTAGTTTACTCTGCAGCAGAGTACTGCGCTCCTGTTTGGCTGGAAAGCGCGCATGTGCACCTGGTCGACTCAAAGCTCAACGACACAATGAGATGCATCACGGGCACTATTAAATCCACACCTTCTCACTGGCTACCTGTGCTGAGTCATATTCCACCGCCCCATCTCAGAAGACAGCACGCGTTAATGAGAGAGTCCAAGAAGATCTGGGCGTCCCCTTCTCTGCCCATCCATGAGGAGTTCTGCAACCCCCCACCACGGCGTCTCAAGTCCCGACGGCCGGCTTGTGTAATTGGGGGCCAGCTGATCTCCGGTCAATTTGACATTAGTGATTGTTGGAAGAACGAGTGGGCCACGCAGCAAGCACAAACCAATTCACCTGGTTTAGACCCGACCGTAAAACCAAAAGGCTTCCATCTACCGCGTAAACAGTGGTGTCGACTGAACAGATTAAGAACTGGCCACGGAAAGTGCAATCACTTTCGGCACAAGTGGGGATGGAGGGAGTCTGCCTGCTGCGACTGCGGTTTGGAAGACCAAACAATGGAACATATCGTCGAGCGTTGCCCACTACGGCGATACCACGGCCCCACTAAAGACCTCTTCGACCTCAGTCCTGATGCATATACATGGCTGTGTGGCCTGAACATTGACATTTGAGAATTACCTGTTCGACAAATCGCCATACGATTAAATAAAACTAGCTTTTGCCCGCGGCTTCGCCCGCGTGGACGTCGTTTTTATGACTGTCTTTTAAAGTGAGTGGTACGCGAGCCGCCGCGAGAGCGGACACGAGTTTTCCTCAGATCCCTCAGGAACGATGTCGGGCTATTCTGATTAGAAGTCTTATGTCACTTCCCACCTCCTCAACCAATTCTATACAAAAAACCACTTCAGTCCGTAGCTCCGTTGCGACGCTGACGTGCGCGAGCGCGGAAATGAGTTTTCCCCAGATCCCTCGGGAACCATGTCAGGATATGCTAATAAGTAAATTATGTCATTTCCTACACCCTCAACCATATCTGTGCAAAAAATCACAGCAATCCATTGTTCCGTTGCAATGTTAAAGAAACTAAACAAAAAAGAGAGTATTTTCAGGTCCCTCAGGAACTGCATCGGACTATACTATTTTCACCCAAAAAAATTGGCCATGTCCTTCCTAGTGACCTAGGGCTACCTTCATGCCAATAAAAACATGTAAAAATCGAGAATTGAGCGTTCGGTTTCAACGTAACAGCCGCTTTGGAGCCCGCATTGATTTGAACGTAAAATGAATAGACTTACGTTCGATATTATTTTAACACGTATCAAACTGCTCGGATTGAGTCACCTTAAAGCCTTAACTGAGGAAAGCTTTACTTGACCAATGGACATTTTTTTTCTTTTTAATCTTAAAATAAAATCTTAGAACAAACGGCCGTTGGGGTACTTAAGTTTACGAGTAGCGAACACGCACCGGAGGACGTAGCATAGACAGGACAGGCTTTCCACTCTGTGGACCGACGACCTGGTTGCAGGAAGGCACTGTATGAAGGCAGCCTAGAACCGGTCGTTGTTGGAGGAGGGGTGGGAGGGGGAGGCCTCTCTTCAGCAGTGGACGTCTTTTCGTTGATATGATGATGATGAATAATGCAATCCAAGTCCTCACCTGAAGCCGTAGTTGAGGGCATCCTCGGCAGTGACGAAGCCGATGTCCTTGGTCCGCTGCACCCAGATTCGGTTCGTGGTGAGTACGTCTTCCACTTCGTCGAGCCGCTCGGCGAACTTCGACGCGAACTCGTATATGTCGTCCATAAGGCCGAGAGGCATGTCCTGCGAGGGATAAAATCAATGTAAAGGTAATAAAAAGTAATAAATAGATCATCATCATGTCAGCTCATATACGTCCCCACCGAGGGGCTCGAGCCTACCCTGAATTAGGGCGATCGGGCCTTAGTCGACCACGCTGGCCCAATGCGAGTTGGTCGACTTCACACACAACCTTCGAGTTTCTTCGCAGGTGTGTGCAGGTTTCCTCAGGATGTTTTCCTTCACCGTTAAAGCAATCGGTGAGTATATGTACATAAGTTTCGAAAAACTCATTGGTGCATTGGCCGTCCGGATTTGAACCCGGCACCTCTGGTTAGGAGGATCGAGTCGTTACCGGTTGAGCCACCGACGAATAAAAAGATAAGAGATAGATAAGATAAAGCATTGCTGCAGATACTTACATAATATTAAATTGTTATGTTTTGAATTATACTAAATATAAAAAACACATCAACGTAAACGAAGAGAAAAAAAACCGGCCAAGTGCGAGTCGGACTCGCGCACGAAGGGCTCTATATAAACCACGTTTGTTGTATGGGAGTCCCCTTAAATATTAATTTTATTTTTATTTATTTATTTTTTAATAGTACATTATGGTACAAGTGAGTAATGTTGGTGATTACCGCTGAGGCGCCATTGAGACCCGAGCCGTTAGGTAAGGGTCTTAAGAGAGCCGAGGTCGGTAATCATCAATACACACGTGTATCATACGACGTTTTTCAACACACTTGTGAATAAAATAATAATGAAAAATCATTATATGTAGTAGATAAGATTTCTTGCTTCTAAATCCGTCGGATAATCTCTTTACATAAGCTGACAAATTAGAGTATGTTTTTAAGTCCACTCCATTCTTTGTTCGAACTGTACTTAACATTGAGTAATACTTATACACCACAAAGAGCTAGGTTTGTACTTAGAAGATAATTCTTTAAAGTACGCCATAAACACATTTTCTGAAGAAAAAAAAGAATGCGTATTCTTTCTGGTTGTTTCGCCATTGTATGAAATTTTGGTACTTACGCTAATAGATATTTTTCCCTTGAGTTTTTAGGTAGTAAACTTTCCATTCCGTTAAGGGCTTCACATCTTATATCGGGCGGTGTACAACATAAATAATTTTCTTTATAACTAGTACTTGTACACATTTTAATTAATAAATAACTATAATTTCAACAGTGAAAACGAGTTGTGAAAAAATGTTCGCTATGGCGGGAAAAATTAATCAGTTTTCCTATGCGCGCGCATCTAACAATGGCGATCGACCATAGACTAAAAGAATGAGATTTCTTTTTTTTTGGCTTTCCGCGGGTAGCCTACATGGTTTTAGCCACGTACTAAATGGTACTTAAAGTTTTCTTTATTACTTACAGAGAAAACAAAAGTTATATTTGAGTGAAAGTTTAAGTTTAAATTATCCATTTAAATACGATGTTGCATGAAATGAGTAAGCAATAGGTACATTAATTTATTTGTACAATTGAACACGATCTTTTTTGTATCGAAACTTTTTTAAGAACAAAGCAACTCAACCAATAAAATTATAAAAAACTCTTAACTCACTTGTGAATAATAGCAATGAAGAAATCACAGTTTGATTACAGGTGTCATTATGTGCCTAATTGCGGTGAAATTAGAGCCACTTTATGAGCAAGTGTGTTGAAAAGTGAATAATACTCGTACAACTAACTCAATATTTTGTAAATATTTCAAGCGTCGACCTGTTGCCATTATCAATATCGAGCAAAAACGAGCAAAAAAAATCACGTTTTTTGTATGGTGACGTCCCTTAGTTTTTCACTTTTTTCTAATTTTGTTGTATTTGTTGTTACTTATAGCGGCAACAGAATTACATCATCTGTAAAAATGACAGCTGTCTAGCTATCACGGTTCATGAAATACAGCCTGGTGACAGACAGACAGCAAAGTCTCAGTAATAGGGTCCCGTTTTTACCCTTTGGGTACGGAACCCTAAAAAAACTGCTGGAATGGGTTCCGGCTCAGAATAGTACCGTACCGTATAAAAGATATCATACTAATGTTATAAATGTGAATGATTGTTGGTATGGATGTTTGTTACTCTTTCACGCCTGAACCGCTGGACGGATTTGGATGAAATTTGGAAGGTAGATAGATTACGACCTGAATTAACATATAGGCTACTTTTTTCCACGCTCGCGAGTCACTTGCGGCTCAGTCATATCACTCTCGGAGTCAGTCATAAATTATCTTCACCCGAGCAAAGCCGCTGGCAAAAAATTCCTTAGTGAAACAATCTCTTTTATTATAAAATGATAAGAAAACTTTTACTAAAAAAAAACGGTTGTCTGTAAAGTCGGTTTACTGACGATAGTTGAACGTGACAACGTCATAAGAAAATACTGATGGAATGGTTTCATAATATCGAAAACGGAACGCCTCACGGAACGCCTCAGAGCGAGGTAACGACGGAACGCCTCAGAGCGAGGTAACGACGCATTTTTTCGTGCGTGCAGCCGGCTCCATCGAATTATAAGACGTTATCACGTCAAAAAAAATATAGTACAGCCACGCTTTGCATATTTTATCGCAATTCGAGTTTGGCGTCGTCGGGCATACACTGTTAAGCAACAAACATTACACTTACTTAGTAGCAAAGAATAAAGATGTAGCAGTGATTATAAAAAAATACAAATAATTTGAGTTTGTATGGGAGGTACTTGGTACCTTTCACACAATAAAGTTACATATCAGAATTAATAAAACTTCAACAAATAAATTGGGTTTGTATGGGAGGTACTTGGTACATTCCATGCAATAAAGTAAGGTAGGTATCCGAATTGATAAAACTTAAACAAATAAATTGGGTTCGTATGGGAGGTACCTTACCATATACAGATTTTCCTGGAATAATGAACTACCTAGTTTAGTACACTTATTAAGTCCTAGTTATTTAAAAAGTTTTCATTAAAATATTAAAATCGTTACAGCTATTTCAGAGAAAAAGTAACATACAAACTGAAGTTTTATGAGAGGTTCCGATTTTTATTGGAATAACAATTTTCCGCGTGTTGTAGGCCAGATGAAATTAAAGTAACGTATTGAGTTCATCCAAATTTAAAAAAGCCATTTTTAAGAAAAAATCGGTTTTCTATAATGGTGGCAACCCTAAAATCAAGTTAGGGTGAATTAAAAAAAAACAATTTTTTTATAAAAAGTACAGTATTTTAGCAATAGAGCACCGGACCTACATTTCCTTTATTGACAGTTTTTTTATCTTAGCGACACGTCATTCATTCACTTCCCCAAAAGGACCACTTGCCCGAACGCCTCAGTGGTAGACCTATCGAATCTTACCAATGAAACTCCTCCAGGTCTGATGTAGGCGGCATGCATGCAAGCGACGAGCGACACGTCATACATTCACTTCCCAAAAGGACCACTTCCAAGAACGTCTCAGTGGTAGACCTATCGAATCTTACCAATAAAACTCCTCCAGGTCTGATGTAGGCGGCATGCATCCTAGCGACGAGCGACACGTCATTCATTCACTTTCCCAAAAGGACAACTTCCTCGAACGTCTCAGTGGTAGACCTATCGAATCTTACCAATGCAACTCCTCCAGGTCTGATGTAGGCGGCATGCATTCTAGCGCCACTAACTCTTTCGTAGAACTCCATCATCTTCTCTCGCTCTTCGAAGAGCCAGAAGAACGGTGTGAGAGCCCCTATGTCGAGCGCGTGGGTGCCCACCGCCATGATGTGGTTGAGCAGACGCGTGATTTCCGCAAAAAGTGCTATGGACAAGGAATACACGTCAAAGAATATCATCTCATAAGTACTATTAAAGGGTTGTTTAAAATCATCACCATCATCATCATATCAGCCGAAAGACTGCTGGAAAAAGGCCTCCCCCATAATTTTTTAAGATGATCGGTCCTGTGCTGCCCGTATCCAGCGGCTTTCCGCGACCTTCACCAGGTCGTCAGTACACCGAGATTAGGATGGCTCTCAAACAGCTCAAGAACAACAAGTCACCGGGTGATGATTGTATTACGGCTGATTTTTTGAAAGGTTTTTAAAATAACATCAATTACTAATGATCAGTATACTATAAATCACCTGATGGTAAGTGACGATGTAGTCGAGGATGGTACACGCAAAATTAAATAATGCCTATTCACTCTCGCCCTGATGATCCCCAAATATCTGACTGACTGGTATATCAACACACAGCTTAAACCACAGGACGGATCGGGTTGTAATTTAGCACACAGATAGCAATTCACACGCATCCGCTAAGAAAGGATTTTGGGAAATTCCCACGAGAACCGCAAAAAACGGGATCTGCGCAGGCGAAGCCGCGGGCACCGACTAGTTTTGACTAAAAAGAAACACGTTTATCGGTTGCAATATCAACATACAATAATAATAATAATACAGATATTATAGTTTAACAATAATTCAATACACAAATATACGTTACTCCAGAAACACAATAGGAATGACGAATGCTAGTCATCTGATTTACTTTTTATCATCTGTCAAAAACGAAATTTTGTTCTAAAAATGTTTGACATACCTAGGCGTGACGTCATAGTTTTTCAGCGTCATTTATGTACTCATTATGTGATTTTGGTGAATTAAACATCGAAGACTTGATGGAAAACAAAACGAGTAAGGTTTTCCGAAGTTTAAGTAGGAGGGCAATTTAGTGATCAAGAGTTCATAATTTATTTCAGATGCTGTTGTCATCCCTATTAGACAAACTAGGCTTGAAACTTTTTTCACAAGTCGGACAGGTCAGATAGGTAGCTTTTAAAATTGACTAACTAACGTATAAAAAGTATTAATTTCAATTTTAAGGGTATAAAATTAAGAGGGGGTGGGGCCCAGGCACTAGGATAGCACAGGGTATTAAAAAAATGTAGCCAAGTGCGTGTCATACCACGCCAAAGTAGGGTTCCGTAAAATGACCTTTCTATATTCCATAGATAGACTTCAAAAAATAAATGTATATTTTAAGAAACAACGTTACTTTTGCAGTTGGCGTAGAACATTTTGTATTGGGAGACTGTGAAATTTTTACAAATCTAACTGAATAAGTTGATCGACTATTACTCCTAGAAAAAGAAAGCCTACTTAGCCGTGCGTGATAATAGTGATGATGACTATACCCTATTTATTTTAGCGAGCGAGTATTTAGTAATCTGTGCTAGTACTGAGAAAATCGTCTCGTTTGTGATTAGCCGGAGTGATGACGCTAAACCCGCGTTCACGGTACGTATTTTTTCAGTCTATTCATGCGACTCGAACTGTTTAGACGTCTCCACCTCTCTGCGATCGATTGTTGTGAACCTAGTGATTTGGCGTGTAATTTGAACTTTTGATTTGCCGATAATGTGCATTTTTTGTAGTATATTTGTATAGGTAGAGACTATTTTAACAATTTAAAAAACTGCGTTTTTGTTTTCCTTCCAAAAATAAATAGTAATTATATTCCACCTAGCGAGTAGCACTGCTCGTTGCACATCACGGAGACGTAGTCGAAACGGCGAGATCAGCTAGTTAACAAATAAGCAACACTCACTTCTAATATACCTGGCTCTCAGCGGTATGTCAATGTTGAGTAGTTTCTCCACAGCTATCGAGTAGCACTGCTCGTTGCACATCACGGAGACGTAGTCGAAACGGTCAGATCACTTAGTTAACAAATATATAGCTCTCACTTCTAATATACTTGGCTCTCAGCGGTATGTCAATGTTGAGTAGTTTCTCCACGGCTATCGAGTAGCACTGCTCGTTGTACATCACGGAGACGTAGTCAAAACGGTCAGAGCAGCTAGTTAACAAATAAACAGCACTCACTTCTAATGTACTTGGCTCTCAGCGGTATGTCAATGTTGAGTAGTTTCTCCACGGCTAGCGAGTAGCACTGCTCGTTGCACATCATGGAGACGTAGTCCAGACGATCAAAGTATGGCAGAGCCTGCGTGTATGTCTTGTACTCGATCAGTTTCTCGGTGCCTCGGTGGAGTAAGCCGATGTGGGGGTCAGCTGCGCGAACGGTCTGAGGAGAGTGTGAAGTTTTTTATTAGGTAAATAAATTATACAGCCACGGACAGACGGACAAGCGGCGGTTCAGTTAAGCTGTCTGCTGTACCTATGTTAACAATTCGCAAAAAACACTACACTGAGCTTTTGCCTTTTTGTACTGCTTATTTGTGTATTTCTTTTTTAATTTATGTTTTATCCTTTGTTAGTATACAGGGTGGGAAGGAGTATATCGATAGATTTTAACCAACAACATGCCTATTTGGACAAAAAAAAAGTTATAATAAAAACATTGCTGGATAAAGCCTAATTTTCGAGATATTCAGTAATCTAAAGTTGAAAAATCTCAAGGGTAAAATACACCTTAATAATATCAGATGTTTATCTGACGTTTGTTGTCTAAGCTCAAGTGTCAACTGACGTCGTACATCATACTCCACTCGTCGTTTATCGTATGTTGTCGGAGTCATTCGTGAAGTGTGTGAAGTTTTCTTTTTCACTCTTTAGCCTAAGGTTTCGTTCACAAGGGATTACTATCTTTAGTTGATTTTTTAATCTAGACATTAAGTACGAGTAAGTAAGTTAATAAGGCAGTTTTGGACCCATGTTGATATAACATTATTTACTCGTAATACCACCAGGAATCCATGGTTAAAACTTAAAATCTGTCGGTATACTCCTTCCCACCCTGTATAATACTTTTGTTTTGTTTATATTATTTTTCTATAACTTATTAATGTAACCTATACAATAAATCTTTCATTCATTCATTTATTCACAACCTCCCCTATACTCGAGTCCAATCAAATCAAAATAATTTATTTTAAATAGGTGCTTACACACACTTTTAAATAGTCAAAAAATAATAATATACTTATTGTCTATTACCTATTGTCATAGGTAAAGGTATTTGTTATAGAATCAACATATATACGAGTATCTCTGTCATTTACATAATCTATTATTTTATAATATCCTCTAGAGCACAAGCATTTTTTGACATGAGTCTTGAATTTGTTCTCTGACAAACCAGTTACATTTTCTGGAATTTTATTGTAGAATCTTATACACTGCCCCACAAATGACTTTTTAACCTTAGTTCGTTTTTTTTTAGTCTTTTCCCGAACACGGGAAGTTTAGGCCAGACATACTCCACACACGGGGGTGGGGAAAGTCCGGACTGGTGGCGGGTGTACTAGGGCTAATAACAAAACCCGCTGTCAGAAAATTTTCAAGCCGCCTGTATAAGGCATCTGACGCGGCTTGACGACTATCATCTACCGATAGAGACCGGTACCAACGGCTTCGAGTGCTCTGCGACGCACGGAAACGGTCGAGAAGAATGACACTAGCAGTCAAACTCATCCATGTGAAGAGCAAGCTTCAAGTCAGCTACCCCTTCGTGATCGACCCAACCGAGCAAGTAACACTTCATCTTATCAGCTCATATCCTCGAGCCTACCCTGAATTAGGGCGATCGGGCCTAAGTCGACCACGCGGGCCGAGTGCGGGTTGGTCGACTTCACACACAACCTGCGAGTCTCTCCGCAGCAGGCGTGTGCAGATTTCCTCACGATGTTTTCATTCACCGTAAGAGCGTCAGATAAACGTACACATGAAATCTAAATTCGAAATCACATTGGTACGTGGCAGGATTCGAACCTCCCGGACAGGAGGCGGCGGCCCTAGCCACTACGCCACCGACGACGCTTACTTCAATGATATTTCAAGAGCATGGTAACCTTGACCTGATGCTATAGCATGACCTGGAATCTGCAGGATACCCAACTCCTCACCAACTTACAGCAGTTATCGTGTTTGGGCTGATTAGAATGGTATAATGAATATCACGACCGCTACCTTTTCTTGTGTACTTACTTATTTACTTCAGTTTACACACAAATTGAGAAAAATGCGAAAGCAGTAAATTTGTAAAAAGCAATACTTTAAGCGATAAATTGAAGCTACACCTATAACAGTAGATTATGCACCAAGGGGATAAAGCAGTGTCTTACGTCACGGTCGGCACATTGGACCTTGAGCGTAACGAGGGACTCAAGATAACTCCTGAGCCAGCGAGAGTTATGTAGAGTCCTGAGTGAAGCGAGGGGTTCAAGCCGCCCAAGAAGAAGACACGTTTTATTCCAGAGGCGAATACCTACTGCGAGGCAATAAAAACCAGGGCTACATAAATAATAATTAGAATAATACCATACACCGTCTTTTGTTTCACATTCTTTGTAACAGCGACTTTTTTGTTGTTTTTTTTCTGCCAGACCACCATAGCCAGCTCGATTCGAATAAACTCTCTTTAAAATGCTCAGATCAAGAAAAAAGTCATTTCTTGATATGAGTTACAATGCCTTAAGCTAAGAGTTTTCATACGAGTTTTAACGTTCCAAATTCAAATCACATTACATAATTCCGGGATTCTTGTATAGCTTTATCTCCCTTGGGATATAATGCCTTGCTTTACGTTGAGATTGCGTGATATACAGGATGTAACAAAATTGGTGTAGGTCCCGTTAACTGGAGCTTCGACTCATCAAACTGATCAATTTTTGTTTTACAAGTTTGCTGAAATCGCAAAAAAATTGGTGAACTCTTCAAACAAAACGATCAGCTGATTGACCAATTTAATGCATTTTTGTATGGAGCGTCGTTTTTTTTGCGAATTGACTATTATGGGTTCCTTGGGAAAAGTTTTTCAGTATGATGAGTAGAAGAGATAAGATTACGAGAAGCCGCTGGATGCGGGCAGCGCAGGAGCGGTCGTCGTGGAAATACTTGGTGGAGGCCTCTGTCCAGCAGTGGACGTTTTTCGGCTGATATGTTGATCATATGATGATGATGATGGTGTGATGAGTGGAAGCCCCAGTTGACGGGTCCTACACCAATTTTTTACACCCTGTATAATTGATCTTTGTCGAGAAGGTGGTGTGAAAATAAAATATCTCTCCATCCGGAAACGGCCGGGGGGGGGACCCTTTCTAAAAGACACACAGTTGGAAGTCTACTAATAAAGTTACCGCTGTAACAATTTAAAACTTTGTACCTAGATTCTAGAATATGCTTTTGTAAAGCTGTTGTTGATAAATATAGATAAATAAAAATAGAACCTCTCCATCCAGCTCCAGCACGAGACGCAGCACGCCGTGGGCGGCAGGGTGCTGCGGCCCGAAATTCAGAACCATGTTCTTCACTTGCTTCTCCGTGGGCGCGATCACACCTGGTGACGAACAAACATAACTATGGTTTTGTTTAGTTTTCAGGGTCTATGTCGCTTAAGGGCCGCCAGGAAGCTCGAGTTTCCATACAAACGTAGTTCCGCTTTAATAATCCTGGAGACTCTTAAGGGATCAAGACAAATATAACGACATCTCGCACTTAGAAGAAAAAAAAACATAAATACAAACACTAAAAAAAACATTACCCTCTATGTTGGGCAGTTGGGTGAAAATACTGTATATGGTATGTCACTATGTCAATATTCCTCAATAATACAATATTCCCGCAAAAGTTAAAAACCTAATGGCCAACCCGAATATAATTGGTGAAGTTGTCTTGCAAACTTGCCTGGCTTGGCCACGTGGAAATAATGGAGGAGGATCGTGCCGTAAAAAGAGCATATCTGGGTCTAGGACAACTAAGCGAGAAATGCCCAGCCAGACGCCCCAGGTATTGCTGGAGGGATGTAGTGCCAAAGGACCTGTGCGAAATCCAGATAGCTGACTGGCGAGAGATGGCGCAGAACAGAAAAGAGTGGCGCCATCTAATGCCGAAGGCTAAGATCAATTTTGATCCAGTTTGAAGAAAGAATCTTGTGCCTGCCTTTTATCACATCTTCATCATATCAGCCGAAAGACGTCCACTGCTGTTTCCGAGAGCTATTACGCATCATCTCGCATGCAGGTTCAACAACTTCTAGCTTCCTAAAAAAGTCGATTTCTGAAAAGGCTTCAGCGCCATAGACATATACATACGCTACGACAATTATACAGAACACTGAAGAGTCATCATCATCATATCAGCCGAAAGACTTCCACTGCTGAACAAAGGCCTCCTCCAAGGATTTCCACAATGATTGGTCCTGCGCTGCCCGCATTCAGCGGTTTCCCACGACCATCAGCAACTCATCGGTCCACCCAGTGAGAGGCCTGCTTACGCTATGTCTCGCGGTGCGGGGTCGCCACTCGAGAACATTACTACCACACCAGCCATCTGTTCTACGAGTTATGTGCCCTACCCACTGCCACTTACGAGTAAGTTTATCAAATCTTAAAATTATCAGCAATGCTTGCGGATATTTATTTATGATGTGACTAAAGACAGTCAAAAGGTCAGGAAACTTCTTTCGCGTGCCAAAACTTTATCAATCAGTTTGAGATGTATTTCCCAGTTAATAAGATGTTACATATCAGCTCATACAGGTCCCCACCGAGGGGCTCGAGCCTACCCTGAATTAGGGCGATCGGGCCTTAGTCGACCACGCAGGCCCAGAGCGGGTTGGTGGACTTCACACACAACCTTCCGACTTTTCTGCGCAGGCGTGTGCAGGTTTCCTCGCGATGTTTTTCCTTCACCGTAAGAGCGTCGGATAAACGTACATATGAAATCGAAATTCGAAAACACATTGGGATGTGGCAGGATCGAACCACGACCTCCCGGACAGGAGGTAGCAGCCCTTGCCATTACGCCACATACGATAAAGATGTATTTCCCAGTTAATAATGAAGACTTGTTAGATTTCATTAAAATAATAATTTGGCTCCTGATAAGTATGTCTAATTATTATAAAATTTATCAGCACTTGCATAATTAATATGTTTTAGCGTTCCGTACATTTTCAAAAACGGAACCATTTTATAGGATCACTCATGTGTCTGTCCATCCGTCTGTCACAGCTAATTTGCTCTGAAACTACAAGATCGATTGAGTTGAAATTTGGTATACATATGTAAGTTGGTGACCGAAAGACGGACGTGTAACGTAAATAAATGAATTATAAAATAATAATGGGGCGTAAATTAGAAATTGAAAAAAAAAAGTTTTGCGAACTATATATCGTGTGACATAACAAATGAAAGGGCTTGTTCTAAGAATTTCAAATATATCTTTATTATAATTTTAAGAAAAAAATAATTGTGAATTTATTTAAGAAAATAGGAAAAAATTTACCCTTATCTCCGAGACTACTAGGCCTAAAATCTAAAAAAAAATCACAGTATATGAAGTTAAATGCACACAGTCCAGAAGTCTCGAATTCAGAAATTTTGTTTTCCACTGGGAACAGAAGTTCTTTAGATTTTCTTTTACATTATCCTGTAATCTAGTACGGTGAAGGAAAACATCAGGAAACTTATCCTGTAATCTTTGCATTCAGCCTCAAATACGGTGATTTTTTCAAGATTTTAGGCCTAGTAGTTAGGGAGATAAGGGCGAATCGTCAATATTTTCTTTTTTCTTAAATAACTAACTTTACAAAATATGTACTGAGGAGTCTTGTTCTTTTGGTAGTTAAAGTAAATAAATGAAGGGAGGACTTGATGCAGGCCAATGACAAGGCAATATGCGTGGCCCAGTTTTGGGATGGGACTGTCTGAGTTTGCCCTCGACTCGAAAAGAAGGTAATTCAAGTTTTGGTGCGAAACCTTGTTTGTGTGACCCAGAATCTCACTTGAATGTTTTTTTTTGTGGAATGAATGAATGAAATTGAGCGTCGGTGGGGTAAGAGCGTCGGTGGCGTAACGGCTAGGGCCACCGCATCCTGTCCGGGAGGTCGTGGTTGGAATCCTGCCATGTACCAATGTGATTTCGAATTTGGATTTCATATCTACATTTATCCAGTGTTCGTACGGTGAAGGAAAACATCGTGAGGAAACCTGCACAGGCCTGCGGAGAAACTCGCAAGTTGTGTGTGAAGTCGGCCAACCCGTACTGGGCCCGCATGGTCAACTAAGGCCCGATCGCCCTAATTCAGGGTAGGCTCGAGCCCCTCGGAGGGGACGTATATGAGCTGATGTAATGAATTGATGAATGAATGAAATTTATAAAATTTGACTGTGTGGAATATGGATTGCTTGGAGTATTTTTTTTGTTAAACTATATTTGCTGACATTTAGTCAATAGCACGTTGTTTTTATAAAAAATTTCACAGCTGTATGAATATCCAGTATACTGCTGGATATTGGACTACTATCCAGTATCCGGCCAATTGGCCTGATACCAGATACATACTGGACCTCTGCTTTATTATTATTATTTGATTAATACATTAGCAGCTCTAAGAGCTGATGCGTGTATATCACTGCACTTGTGTCCTAAAATAGGGATCACGACAGCATCAGAAATAAATTATGAACTCTTGATCACTAAATTGCCCTCCTACTTAAACTTAGGAAAACCTTACTCATTTTGTTTTCCATCAAGTCTTTGATTTTTAACTCACCAAAATCACAAAATGAGTACATATATGACGCCTCTAAACTAGGACGTCACGCCCAGGTATTCGTACCATTTTTTAGAACAAAATGTAGTTTTTGACACTATGTTAAAAAGTAACTCAGATAACTACAATTCGTCATCCCTATTATTGTAAATAATTTTATTATCCAAATCAGTTCAAAACTGTGAAAGTTATGACACTGTGACTGACTAGGATGGACAGATGGAATATAAAACTTACCCATATATGGAGGGTGCTTGATGAGACTGGTGATCTCATCCGGGTACATGACTGCCCCCTCGAACTGCTTCACATACTCCGCATCTGGCATCCATCTATGCGCATTACGTTGTGAGCTGTAAATAACATTTTTTCTGTTATAAAGTAACAAAACTTATTTGTAAAACTGACCAAGTGCGCATCGGGCCACGCACAATTTAGGGTTCCGTAGTTGCCATTATCGCGTCCATATCTAATTTTCAAATAAGCTTACTTTTTTTTGTTCTAAAAAATGGTACGAATACCTGAGCGTGACGTCATAGTTTAGAGGCGTCTTATATGTACTCATTTTGTGATTTTGGTGAATTAAAAATCGAAGACTTGATGGAAAACAAAACAAGTAAGGTTTTTCTAAGTTTAAGTAGGAGGGCAATTTAGTGATCAAGAGTTCATAATTTATTTCTGATGCTGTCGTCATCCCTATTTTTAGAGATAAAGCAGAGGTCCAGTATGTATCTGGTATCAGGCCAATTGGCCGGATACTGGATAGTACTGAAGATTACTGGATGATCCAGGTCAACTGTCTATTATTGACCTTTTGCATCAAAGTATAACAGCCAACAGAATATCATAGAAGGGCTGTCTTTTCCACAGCCGGTGCTCTTGGACACAAAGAATGCAGGAGCCTGGAACCTGTGTCACAGTCTCAACCTAACTCGTCAATACATGCGGAGGAAGGAGACAGCCGTATTTTCAGATTGAACCCTACTTACGCCTAACAGAGACCCCATGCTGCATTTGATTTTGAAGTTTTCTTTCAGCTTCTAAGGTACACAATAATTTGAAACTCGTATTTAACAAACTGTGTGAAAAAAAAACTAAGCCCTACGGTGCGATATATTCATGAATAAGGTGTATTTCACCCATTAGGATATTTTTCAAATATAAATTCAACTTGAATATTAAGCTCTAATTGTATTTAAGTAGTAATAAATTATTGATATGTGCGACAAAAATCCGAAAAACATAACCTCTGAAGTTACATAATTTTAAAAACACTAAATCATAACAGTAAACCCATTATTTATTTATTATTTGCAAAATTCACTCACTTCACATTGTAAGCTGACGGTAAATTCTTAATTAGAGCTTTCGATGGGCCCAAATTAGTAGATTTTCGAAGCAAAACATTCAATATCGATGCCATTTTTACTGGACTACGTTCCGAATTTCCAAATTTTCAATAATGACTAAATAGAATAGAAATTATTAACGAATCAGCGAATGACAAACAAATAAAAATAAGATAACATGTTTGAGAATAAATAATATTTTTCCTGTTTTTATTATTACAATCAAAAAACATTGTTTTAATAATGTAAAATTATTGTTGTACAGTGTAATAAGTTATAATGTAAGGGAACTTTTTCTTCCAACGGAACGTAAAAAGAGTTGTCAAACCACACTGTCATAGTGGTGTCATACGTTGCACCCTCTAGGTCTCATCACATGTGTTCAATTTTAACTTCAAAAAATATGCCAGGCAAGCGTGAATGACGTGCATCATTCACTCACTCACTCTCTTTCTCTCTCTTAAGTATACTAGGAGGTCATGACAAAATATCTGGTAACGGTGACGGAAATGGATAACCACAGATGGATAACCTTCGGTTGACAGGATAAATAAATGGCAACCGTCTGATGATAAATATGTCGAATGTCGGTCTGCCTGCGCAAAGTGGTTGCGCTATGTATGTACGTATATTGCCTGAAAAACTAGTTATCGTGACCAAAAAAAAGGTTAATGGATGAGTAAGATATAAAATGAAAGAAGTAGTTGTACTCATGACAATTTTGCAAAAACTTACCAAGTATTCGGTTGAGTTATGGAGCAACGCCCGTTAGTAGTAGGATTTCTGGACCAGGCCACCATCCCCCTGCCGGAGTACCAAAGATAGAAATGCCGGACATTAATTCCTAAGAAAAAGAAAAACGATGGACAAAGTTCTAGGATCGATAATCCTATCTAACAACAGATAGGGTTCGGAGCGTTTAACAAAGGACAAGTGAATTGTGTGTACGATGGAGTCCATTGTTCAGAAAAGTGTCCGGCGACGTCTACCTAACTGCTCAAAAATGTCTTACAAGTGTATTATGTTCGTTTCTTTGACGTAACCTAAATTGTTTGATAGAATTTGGAGTGCAAGGTGTCGTTAGATTCGTCTTGACCCATTAGTGACATGACTATATTTTTACCCGCCGGCTATAAAAAAGAGGCGTAATGTTTTAATGCAGTCGGGTTTTTTGTGAAATTGGTTAGGGTATTTCTACTTTCTTGTTTGTATTACGTTTATTCCAGCACAGACCTGTTACTAAAGGATAATCTTAACATTGTTCATGATGCTCTCTGGCTGGCGTCTTTTATTTTTATTACGTTCGTGCCTGTAGAAGCGTGTTTCTAAGTCATGTATATTCAGATAAAGATAAAAGATATTTTATTGCTGTAAATGTGTTAATACTTACTAAACATAGTAAAGTTCAGCACATTTAGTTATTTGTACGACATACAAAAATTTAAGAAAAAAAATTAAATATAAATTATATGGCATTCATGTAAAAAACAAAATGAAAATGAAAATCGTATTCTTATCATAATTTGACATTACCAAAATAATCAAGTGTTATGTTAATCAATTATTACTATGCAGCCAGTCAACGAATAAATTAATAGTATTTATGATGTCATATTCATAGGTTTGTATGTCAATAATTTTATTAGAAGTTACAACAATAGACACATCGTCGGCAAATAGGGTGCAATCAATCATATTGATTCACGTTCGGAAGGTCATTAATATAGAGATTAAAAAGTAGAGATCCTAAAAAACTACCTTGGGGTACCCCATAATGATTAAATTGAAATTCAGATCTATGAGCTGTTAAAACTAAGTCTTTGCTGAGTCTTGAAATCTCTACTCATTGTTTTCGATTTTCTAGATATGAAGATAGCCATTTTAATGCGGGCTCTCTTATTCCATAATTATCCAGTTTGCGTAAAACTATTCGATGGGAAACGAAATCTATCTATTTCCTTTTTTTATAAAGGCTGGTAAGGGTAGTAAATTGAGAAGAAACGCTAAGCACAAAGAAGGTCACTTTGACTCCTTTTCAAAACGAACATACTTGAAGTTTATTACAATATCATATAGCTTTATCATTCAAAAAAACTATCTTAAATTTATCAAACAGGGTTACAGAGCACTTGTCTGGATTTCAATAGCAGCAATACAGGTGGTAGTGAAACCGACTAACTGGATTATCTTGTAACAAATGTGCCGATTCGTGGCATTACAGCCCCTTTTCATGTATGTCGATCGAGTCCACTCTACATTTTTATAACAAACTGACAGCTGTCAAAGTTCTCGAATATGATTGGCTAACTACTTTAGACCCAGTAAGTTAATAACAATAGTTAACATTTTCTTTATATGAATATCAATGTGTATTGTGTTTTGGTTTTCTGAATTTGTTGATTATTTAAAAAAATAATTTAATGAATTATATCTTATCATTGATCTGTTGATATGGGGCGTTCAAAAAAAAAATGAAACTGGAGAGTACTTAGATTTTCGTGGCCAAAACAGTGCAGAGCGAATTTCCCTCTTGAAGAACTGGTCAAATGCACAGACGTATAGAGGTTTGAAGGATCAAATCAGGGGCTATTCACACAGAACATTTTTTTTGTATGAGAAACTGTAGTTTTCACATTCTTTATTAGTTGGCGCCACAAGCCATTGTGATTTGTCTACGAAATTAGTCAAAAATTTGACATTGTGACTACGAAACTAGTAAAAAAATTTCGCAATACGTATATCTGATATATACCCGAAAGGTTAAGTGATATGATAACAATTCAGAGTGTGCGCGAGTTCTAAACCAGTAAAAATTTTATATTAGTTTTGATATATCCGTATTAGTTTGAGCTCTTTCCTCTAGGGGCGCTGTTTTATTTGAAAAAGTGACTATTCTATTTTTCGTATGTGTTATGGTACTCTATGGTTCAAATTATATTTTAGTGTCTGCAGATAAAAACTTATATTATCTGAAGGTATCACACACGGGACTGATACGATAATACGTGAAAACCTTTGGTGAAAACCGAACATCATATTACGATTCTTTGAATGAGCTACACGTAAAACGTTTTATACAGAGTGATTAAGAAAAACCGGTAAAGTGCGAGTCAGAACCGAGCACAAAGGGTTCCGTACCATCATACTAGATGGCGCTAGTTTCTTCACGTTTAAAAAAAAAACACGTTTTTTGTATGGAGACTAACTTTTTTCTAACTTTTACTATTTGTTGTTATAGCGGAAATTTTATACTTTATCTGTGAACATTTCAACTGTCTATCTACTGTCTTCATGAAATACACCCTGGTGACAGACGGACGGACAGCGGAGTCTTAGCAATCGGGTCCCGATTTTACCCTTTGGGTACGGAACCCTAAAAAATAGTTCGTGTATAATTGCTATTGGACTTGCTAGACAGTTCGTTAGAGGACGATGCTGATTTTGAATTTGACTTACATGCTGCTTTGTCGTGCACCAAAAAACGAACTTTATGTGTGGTTACATAAATAAATTTTCAATATATTTCCGACGCCAAAGAGCGTCATTCAATGCAGATTCACACCCTCCTCATCGCAGACCACCCCCAAATACACCCGCGCGCGCAATATCACGAAATTCGCTGTTACCTACGTCCCCACAGCTGGGGCACGGATCTCTTTCCAAACACGCGAAGGTTGGCCAAGTCCGGGTTGGTGGATGTTATAGGGTTAGTGCGAACCCAACTGTCAGAAGTGTTTTAAGCCGCATATAACGTACCTGACACGACTTAAGAACTGCCATCTATTAATAACAAACAGCACCAACGGCTTAACATGCCTTGCAAAGGATGGTAGAGGAAAAATGCCACTAACGGTCAAAACCATCCAGGTAATGACCGTGCTACAGATCAGTTAACCTAACCTGCGTGCACGACCTATCTACGCATGTAGCACTGAGGTACAACCGCTTCAGCTGGTCACGAAATTATAACCCCGTAATAATCCTTCCTTACTAATATACTCGTATTAACCGAGGGACTCCTATGTACAGTTGTTTCCTTGATTTGTCTAAAGCTTTTGATCTGATTTCCTATGACATTCTTTGGACAAAGTTAGACGATATATAAAGCTACCAAAAGAACATGTTAACATCTTCAAGTATTGGTATGGAAGCCAGGTCAATTGTGTTATATGTGCGGAGTGAGACAGGGAGGGTTGAGCTCTCCTACGCTCTTCACCCTGTACAGTACATCAACGCGCTGATATTAGGTGAGCTCAGTAGCACACATGTCGGCTGCCACATAAATGGTTCTTGCGTCACTAATTTAAGTTACGCAGACGAAATGGTGCTGCTGAGTGCATCGGTCTGCGGGCTTAGGAGGCTGTTGTGTATTAGTGAGGCATAGGCTCAAAGTTACGACCTCAAGTGTAATGTGACAAAAAGTCAAGTAATGGTCTTTGAGGACGGTTCTAAACGTCGCTCAAATGTGGCGCCCATACAGCTAAACAATGCATCGCTACAGATAGTAGATAAATTTAAATACCTCGGGCATTTACTTACAACCAGCCTCAAAGACGATGATGACATTAAAAGGGAACGGAGAGCCTTATGTGTAAGAGCAAATATGATCGTCCGCAGGTTTGAACGATGCTTAACGGAAGTAAAAAAAAAACCTTTTCCTAGCCTACTGTACATTTTTTTATACGTGCAACAAGTGGGTGAACTACAGTCAAAAATCGTATGGGGCTATCCGGGTCCAACATAACAATGCGCTGGCGACGTTGGGGCTGCTGTGGCGCTGCAGCGCCTGGGGCATGTTCGCAGAGGCGCGCATCGATTATTTTTATGCAGTCACGCGCAAGAGGTGTGCGCCAGCTCCAACAGCGTCCTAATGAAATGTGTATAACTATCCATTTTAATATTTTACTAACATAGTCTGTCTGCTAACACACTATGAGTTTATTGTTACACGAATTAAAATTGAAAATAAAATAAATATGTATTATAAATCTGAAAATGTGTTTGTTTGTTTGTTACCTTTTCACGCTTTTAACGCCTCGACCAATCTTGTTAAACATTTGGCGTGCAAGTACCCTATGTCACTGGGAAGGACAAATACTTTTTATTCCGTGAAAATAGCATAATCCGATGCAGTTCCTGAAGGAACTAAAAAATACTCTTTTTTAGTTCATTTCTATAACACCGCATCGGAACAATGGATTGTTGTAATTTTTTGCACAGACATGGTTGGCAGAGTGGAAAATGACATTACTTACGAATCCTATATATATGCTACATAATTCCCGAGGGATCTGGGGAAAACGCTCGCGCTCGCGCACGTCGGCGTCGCAACAGAGCAACGGACTGAAGTGATTTTTTGTATAGAATTGGTTGACGGGGTGCGAAGTGACATAGGCTGCTACTCAGAATAGCCTGATATAGTTCCTGAGGGATCTGGAGAAAACTTATGTCCACGCTCGTGCACCACTCACCCTCAAAGGCAGTCATAAAAACGGTGGAAACGGGGGCGAAGCCGCGGGCAAAAGCTAGTATAAATTAAAATTAAGTTCAGAAACTAAAACCCGACTACTGAAAAACCAAAAAAATATGAAACTTCTCATCTAAAATTGTTATGTAGAAAAAAATCAATACGTGAATTCCAATTCAAATATTAGGTGTGATTAAAGGTGTTTTAGGTGTTTTATTCTATGTATTTTAGGTGTATTTTGTAATGAATTATAACAAAAAAATAAAATCTATTTAATTATTCTATACGTATAATGGTACGAAACAACTTACACTATTTTATTTTATCACTAGTATTCCTGGCGAACTTCGTACCACCTTACACTATACTTCCCTACCCTACACTATATTACACTACACTGCTCTACACTACTCTACCCTAACCTTCCCTACCCTACCCTACACTAAACTACACTACACTACACTACACTACACTACCCTACCTTTCCCTACCCTACCCTACCCTACCCTACACTACACTACCACACACTACCCTACCCTACATAAGAACCTTCTCCTGACAATAACGAACTCGACAAAAAAAGAATTAGCGAAATCGGTCCAGCCCTTCACGCGTGATGCCGTGATCAAGGGCAATAGGGATTCATTTTCAACCGACTTCAAAAAGGAGGAGGTTCTCAATTCGACTGTATGTTTTTATTTTTGTATGTTTGTTACGCAAAATCTCCGCCGATTGTGAACCGATTTTCAAAATTCTTTTTTTAATCGAATTGTCACCAAGTCAGGATCTGATGATGGGATCCCTGGGAAATCGAGGGCAACCCTCAAATTTTATAGGCAAGTTTTACGTGTTTCATGTATTTTCTAAAATTTGTAAAGAATTTGCATCTGGTAGTCATCATCTAATGTTGGTGAGCTCATGAAGGAAGGTACAACTTCTTAACGGTTCGGAGTTGGAGGATAATTCTTTAAATATTAGATACGTAGGTACGTATAGACCGATATTCTATCAGGTTATTCAGATGAGCAGATGATAGAAGATTTAACTCCTTAACTTTGATGCTGTCTAGATGATGATGGAAGCCACTAGGAATCTATATCTGTTAATGAAACACATGCATTATAATTTGATGGTTCCTGATTGGGTTTAACGTTTTTAGATAAATAGCAATATCACTAAAAATAAAGAAAATAAAACTAAAAACCGACTTCAAAAAGAAATTCCCTAAAAAGTATGAAATAATATTATTATACTTAGATACACGACATTAACCAACAAAAACGAAATCAAAGTGGGTATACAATTGAAATTAGGGGCCTAAATTTATTTTTGAGGTCGGTACCAGCACATAGCACATTTTACTTATAGCATTGCTGACACCGACCTCAAAAATAAATTTAGGCCCCTAATTTAAATCGTACCCACTTTGATTTCGTTATTGTTGGTTAATGTCGTGTATCTAAGTATAACAATATTATTTCATACTTTTGAGTGTAAGTTTTGAGTTTAATTTTAAGGTCGATTTTTAGTTTTTCAAACTTTTATTTTTATTTTCTTTATTTTTATTATAAACAAAGATAGATTATAGTTAAATCTACATGTAAGAGCTATTTTACGTTGGCGGGTCTAAGTTTTTAAGCTTGTTTGTTCAAGGAGCGATTTTGGGGAATTGTATTGCCACAGAATTACAATATGGCCATATCGCAATACCGTGGTATTGCGCTTAAGTTCTAACATATTATAGGAACGGAAGGGTACTTGCGGGGAGCGGGCGGCGGGGCACAGCCTGGCAAACTCCGCGATTGCCAGGCTGGCTACAGGCACTACAGGCTAGTACTGCTAGTATAGTACCTATGCCGCCGTAGCGGCATCGTGTGACATCAAAGGCGTTGCGCTACTGTAAGCCATATCGTATACCACAGTCTAAGAATCCATACAGTCGTCCAACGCCTTTGATAATCGCATCATCGCTGACATCACGAGTCATTGATCACAGTAACAAGGGTTGTCACAATTTTTGACAGTAAAATGAAAGAATGCCATCACGTAGAAAAATGATTTCAATAGTGTAAAATCGATATTTGAAGGTCTCTGATCAAGAATCCGTTGTCAGAATCACAAAATGGCGGCCATTTTGATTTTTTACTTACCGAACCGATTGCTTCCAAAATCGATATATGAAGGCCCCTGAGGTCACTATAACGAATCCGTTGGCTGAATTGAAAAAAGTGGCCGCCATTTTGAACTTTTTAGTAACTGGACTGATTGATTCCAACATCGATATCTAAGGGTCCCTGAAGTCCCTTATGACGAATCCGTTGCCAGAATTTAAAAAAGTGGCCGCCATTTTAAACTTTTTAGCCCCTGAGGCCCCTTATCACGAATCCATTGTCAGGATTTAAAAAAAGTGGCCGCCATTTTGAACTTTTTAGTAACTAGATCAATTGCTTTTACAATTAATATCTGGGTGTTCCTGAGGTCCCTTATTACGAATACGTTGCCAGAATTTAAAAAAGTGGCCTACATTTTTAAAATTTTTAGTTATACTGTACTGTACTGATTGATATTGTATATATTATGTATTCCATATTATATTTACATTAGGTATATATTAGGTATACATTATCTGTGTTATATATTGTGTAATTATCTGTGTACACGCCAATTCAACCCTCACATCTCATTTCTCATCGTCTATGGTATGTAGGAAGAAAACTCTTAAAGAGTTATTCATGCCATTTGTATACATTTAGTTTGTAAGGGTGACTATTAATTAGTTCTAAATAGCAAAGGATATAAATGTACTCGTGATTACAAACAACTTTCCCAAAGAAACTATATGTCAAATATAGAAAAAAACATTTTTGGTTCTTTATACATTTTTTCCGATTTGAAAGCTTATCAACTTATTATGAATTGAGGTCCAAAAATGTTTTTTTTTGATTTGACATATAGTTTCTTTGGGAAAGTTGTTTGTAAACACGAATACATTCATACCTTTTGTTATCAAGAACTAATTAAAAGTCACACTGTATATGTGTAGGTATGCTAGAACTGTCACGAATTTCATGAGGAGGCGCATTCCAAAGTCTTACTGAATGCACCGATAAAGACCCACCATAGGGGGGGGGAGTTGTGAGAGGGAAATTTTAGTAACAGCCAAGAGTAAGGATTATTACAGTAACAGAGATCTCACAGATCGGCAAGGCTTATCTTTGGAAAGCGATCACGCAAATATGAAGAAGAGGAAGGAATGTGAAGGATTTTAAAGAGGATAGTAAGAATATGTGTTATTGTGCATCGCGACGACGATCAATATAATGGACAAAGAAAACAGCCTGTAAAGAACACCGATCGCTGTGCGACAGGTACATTGTTTTGATTGTGGGATTACAAAGCCTGCACTTTTACTAGCCAATTTGCATGTCTGTATAATGTAAGGATGAAAAGTTAGGTGGGAATCTAATTAAGTACCTAAACCGCGTACCTCCTGTCTGTTGAGAATTTGCCCAGAGACCGTATAGTTGAAAGCAATCGGACGCGGAGAACGCGAGAAAGACATAATATCAAATTTTTAGATATTAAGTACTAAGACCTAGTAAATTAAAAACAATAGTTAACATATTCTTATATTAATCTTCGATATAAATGTCAATGTACGTTTTGTTTTTGTCTTCTCAGTTTGTTGAATATTTATTAAAATATTTTAGTTAACTGTAACTAATCGCTAAAACACAATATTCCAGATAATCCTACTAATATTATAAACGCGAAAGTTTGTATGTATGGATATATGTTTGTTACTCTTTCACGCAAAAACAACTAAACATATCTGGGTGAAATTTGGTAGATAGACAGATTAGGACTTGGATTACATATAGGCTACTTTTATCACGCTCACAAGCTGCTTGCGGCTTGCGCACTGTGCACCCTCGAAGACAGTCATAGAAACTATGTTCACGCGAGCGAAGCCGCTGGCAAAAGCTAATAAAGAAATAAAACTTTAAACTGTTGTATTTTACACATTATTGCCATTAAAAATTATATTCATCATCATTTCTTGAACGTTGCTACTTACATCTCTAAAATTTCTAAATATTGTACAAATACTTTTATGCATTTTGCAAAAATATTCAACATTAATGCTTTTACTTGAGATCATATTGTAACACGTGCAGCCAAGCCCCGGACTCCGGCCGAGAAACCGCCTTTAGTCGGGCCAGATCCGCACCAGTAGCATCCTCAACTAAACGATGCACCGCCTCATCGCCTCGGAGCCCACCTCATCCAGGCACGCTGAGTTGCCGCAGTCACTGGAGCAGGCGTCCACCGGTGTGAAGTTAGCAGCCAAAAGTTAGCAGCCGTTATAAACCGACCATACTAAAAAGTCATCTTATATCTGAGTAAATAAGAACCAAAGGAGATAACTAAACATTATATTCGTTAGATCTACACTTTCTGATTCCCAGACTACTAGAAATAAGATATAAAATTGATTACTAAACGAGTTATGAAAAAAAAGAAACTGTTCCTGAGAGAACACAAATATTCGTATCTGAGTATTTGCTATTGTACAATTTCAGGGTCTTACAACAAAATGAACCTAGGAGTGCTGGTCCAGCAAACCTGATGAAAGGAAACATACTTAGAAACCTAAGATATCCGTTATATCCAGATTTGAAGACTTTTCTAGCTTTCTAGATTTGCTATCAACACATTGAAGCCGTTTGGTAGGTACATAATGAGGAAGAGAATCTAAACTGCTTCCAGGTCGCGCAAGTCAACAGTGCTAACGGAGCGGCTTGATATAGTCCGCAGATATCGAATGCTATCGACAAATTTAGAATTATCGATTTCTAGGACACCAACACACGAGTGCGAAATTTGAAAAAAAAAAGTTTTTTCAAACTACGCATCAGACCGTTCTAAGGAGTGGAAGTCCACCGCACCTGTTTTGTCGGGTGGAGATAAACATGCTGCATCTAAAAATACCATCAGCAGTCGAAACTTCGATTGCCGTGACACCCGTAGGACGATTTAATCAAAAAAGGCATGTCCATACTGAACGACCGTAATGACCTCGTTCCCCGCATCTAGCCCCAACCGAAACCCATATGAAAGTTAGCAAACGTCACCGAGCATCGTTTCCAGCCTCCAGAAGTGGACTTTTCCAGCTAGATTTTCTCTATAAGGCTGGCAGCCGTTCTGTAACTGCATAATGAGGAAGAGGATTTGGACTGCTTCCAGGTCGTGCAAGTCAACTTTGCTAATGGAGCTGTTAGATATAGTCCGCATGTATCGAATGCTATCGACAAATTTATAATTTTCGATTTCTAGGACACCAACACACGAGTGCGAAATTTGAAAAAAAAAAAGTTTTTCAAACTACGCATCAGACCGTTCTAAGGAGTGGAAGTCCACCGCACCTGTTTTGTCGGGTGGAGATAAACATGCTGCATCTAAAAATACCATCAGCAGTCGAAACTTCGATTGTCGTGACACCCGTAGGACGATTTAATCAAAAAAAGGCATGTCCATACTGAACGACCGTAACGTCCTCGTTCGCCGCAACTAGCCACAACCGAAACTCATATGAAAGTTAGCAAACGTCACCGAGCATCGTTTCCAGCCTCCAGAAGTGGACTTTTCCAGCTAGATTTTCTCTATAAGGCTGGCAGCCGTTCTGTAACTGCATAATGAGGAAGAGGATTTTGACTGCTTCCAGGTCGTGCAAGTCAACTTTGCTAATGGAGCTGTTATATATAGTCCGCATGTATCGAATGCTTTCGACAAATTTATAATTTTCGATTTCTAGGACACCAACACACGCGTGCGAAATTTGAAAAAAAAAGTTTTTTCAAACTACGCATCAGACCGTTCTAAGGAGTGGAAGTCCACCGCACCTGTTTTGTCGGGTGGAGATAAACATGCTGCATCTAAAAATACCATCAGCAGTCGAAACTTCGATTGCGGTGACACCCGTAGGACGATTTAATCAAAAAAAGGCATGTCCATACTGAACGACCGTAATGTCCTCGTTCCCCGCACCTAGCCCCAACCGAAATCCATATGAAAGTTAGCAAACGTCACCGAGCATCGTTTCCAGCCTCCAGAAGTGGACTTTTCCAGCTAGATTTTCTCTATAAGGCTGGCAGCCGTTCTGTAACTGCATAATGAGGAAGAGGATTTGGACTGCTTCCAGGTCGTGCAAGTCAACTTTGCTAATGGAGCTGTTAGATATAGTCCGCATGTATCGAATGCTATCGACAAATTTATAATTTTCGACTTCTAGGACACCAACACACGAGTGCGAAATTTAAAAAAAAAAAAAAGTTTTTTCAAACTACGCATCAGACCGTTCTAAGGAGTGGAAGTCCACCGCACCTGTTTTGTCGGGTGGAGATAAACATGTTGCATCTAAAAATACCATCAGCAGTCGAAACTTCGATTGCTGTGACACCCGTAGGACGATTTAATCAAAAAAAGGCATGTCCACACTGAACGACCGTAATGTCCTCGTTCCCCGCATCTAGCCCCAACCGAAACCCACATGAAAGTTAGCAAACGTCACCGAGCTTCGTTTCCAGCCTCCAGAAGTGGACTTTTCCAGCTAGATTTTCTCTATAAGGCTGGCAGCCGTTCTGTAACTGCATAATGAGGAAGAGGATTTGGACTGCTTCCAGGTCGTGCAAGTCAACTTTGCTAATGGAGCTGTTAGATATAGTCCGCATGTATCGAATGCTATCGACAAATTTATAATTTTCGATTTCTAGGACACCAACACACGAGTGCGAAATTTGAAAAAAAAAAGTTTTTTCAAACTACGCATCAGACCGTTCTAAGGAGTGGAAGTCCACCGAACCTGTTTTGTCGGGTGGAGATAAACATGCTGCATCTAAAAATACCATCAGCAGTCGAAACTTCGATTGCTGTGACTCCCGTAGGACGATTTAATCAAAAAAAGGCATGTCCACACTGAACGACCGTAATGTCCTCGTTCCCCGCATCTAGCCCCAACCGTAACCCACATGAAAGTTAGCAAACGTCACCGAGCTTCGTTTCCAGCCTCCAGAAGTGGACTTTTCCAGCTAGATTTTCTCTATAAGGCTGGCAGCCGTTCTGTAACTGCATAATGAGGAAGAGGATTTGGACTGCTTCCAGGTCGTGCAAGTCAACTTTGCTAATGGAGCTGTTAGATATAGTCCGCATGTATCGAATGCTATCGACAAATTTATAATTTTCGATTTCTAGGACACCAACACACGACCTGACATGCCTTTTTTTGATTAAATCGTCCTACGGGTGTCACGGCAATCGAAGTTTCGACTGCTGATGGTATTTTTAGATGCAGAATGTTTATCTCCACCCGAAAAAACAGGTGCGGTGGACTTCCACTCCTTGTAGAACGGTCTGATGCGTAGTTTGAAAAAACTTTTTTTTTTCAAATTTCGCACTCGTGTGTTGGTGTCCTAGAAATCGAAAATTATAAATTTGTCGATAGCATTCGATACATGCGGACTATATCTAACAGCTCCATTAGCAAAGTTGACTTGCACGACCTGGAAGCAGTCCAAATCCTCTTCCTCATTATGCAGTTACAGAACGGCTGCCAGCCTTATAGAGAAAATCTAGCTGGAAAAGTCCTCTTCTGGAGGCTGGAAACGATGCTCGGTGACGTTTTCTAACTTTCATATGGGTTTTGGTTGGGGCTAGATGCGGGGAACGAGGACATTACGGTCGTTCAGTATGGACATGCCTTTTTTTGATTAAATCGTCCTACGGGTGTCACGGCAATCGAAGTTTCGACTGCTGATGGTATTTTTAGATGCAGCATGTTTATCTCCACCCGACAAAACAGGTGCGGTGGACTTCCACTCCTTAGAACGGTCTGATGCGTAGTTTGAAAAAACTTTTTTTTTCAAATTTCGCACTCGTGTGTTGGTGTCCTAGAAATCGAAAATTATAAATTTGTCGATAGCATTCGATATATGGGGACTATATCTAACAGCTCCATTAGCAAAGTTGACTTGCACGACCTGGAAGCAGTCCAAATCCTCTTCCTCATTATGCAGTTACAGAACGGCTGCCAGCCTTATAGAGAAAATCTAGCTGGAAAAGTCCACTTCTGGAGGCTGGAAACGATGCTCGGTGACGTTTGCTAACTTTCATATGGGTTTCGGTTGGGGCTAGATGCGGGGAACGAGGACATTACGGTCGTTCAGTATGGACATGCCTTTTTTTGATTAAATCGTCCTACGGGTGTCACAGCAATCGAAGTTTCGACTGCTGATGGTATTTTTAGATGCAGCATGTTTATCTCCACCCGAAAAAACAGGTGCGGTGGACTTCCACTCCTTAGAACGGTCTGATGCGTAGTTTGAAAAAACTTTTTTTTTTCAAACTTCGCACTCGTCTGTTGGTGTCCTAGAAATCGAAAATTATAGATTTGTCGATAGCATTCGATACATGCGGACTATATCTAACAGCTCCATTAGCAAAGTTGACTTGCACGACCTGGAAGCAGTCCAAATCCTCTTCCTCATTATGCAGTTACAGAACGGCTGCCAGCCTTTTAGAGAAAATCTAGCTGGAAAAGTCCACTTCTGGAGGCTGGAAACAATGCTCGGTGACGTTTTATAACTTTCATATGGGTTTCGGTTGGGGCTAGATGCGGGGAACGAGGACATTACGGTCGTTCAGTATGGACATGCCTTTTTTTGATTAAATCGTCCTACGGGTGTCACGGCAATCGAAGTTTCGACTGCTGATGGTATTTTTAGATGCAACATGTTTATTTCCACCCGACAAAACAGGTGCGGTGGACTTCCACTCCTTAGAACGGTCTGATGCGTAGTTTGAAAAAACTTTTTTTTTCAAATTTCGCACTCGTGTGTTGGTGTCCTAGAAATCGAAAATTATAAATTTGTCGAAAGCATTCGATACATGCGGACTATATCTAACAGCTCCATTAGCAAAGTTGACTTGCACGACCTGGAAGCAGTCCAAATCCTCTTCCTCATTATGCAGTTACAGAACGGCTGCCAGCCTTATAGAGAAAATCTAGCTGGAAAAGTCCACTTCTGGAGGCTGGAAACGATGCTCGGTGACGTTTGCTAACTTTCATATGGGTTTCGGTTGGGGCTAGATGCGGGGAACGAGGACATTACGGTCGTTCAGTATGGACATGCTGATTAAATCGTCCTACGGGTGTCACGGCAATCGAAGTTTCGACTGCTGATGGTATTTTTAGATGCAGCATGTTTATCTCCACCCGACAAAACAGGTGCGGTGGACTTCCACTCCTTAGAACGGTCTGATGCGTAGTTTGAAAAAACTTTTTTTTTTCAAATTTCGCACTCGTGTGTTGGTGTCCTAGAAATCGATAATTCTAAATTTGTCGATAGCATTCGATATCTGCGGACTATATCAAGCCGCTCCGTTAGCACTGTTGACTTGCGCGACCTGGAAGCAGTCTAGATTCTCTTCCTCATTATGTACCTACCAAACGGCTTCAATGTGTTGATAGCAAATCTAGAAAGCTAGAAAATTCTTCAAGTCTGGATTTAACGGATATCTTAGGTTTCTAAGTATGTTTCCTTTCATCAGGTTTGCTGGACCAGCACTCCTAGGTTCATTTTGTTGTAAGACCCTGAAATTGTACAATAGCAAATACTCAGATACGAATATTTGTGTTCTCTCAGGAACAGTTTCTTTTTTTTCATAACTCGTTTAGTAATCAATTTTATATCTTACTAGCTTTTGCCCGCGGCTTCGCCCACGTTGACATAGCTTTTATGACCCTTTTTGAGGGTGAGTAGTGCGCGAGTCGCAATCAGCTCGCAAGCGTGGACATGAGTTTTCTCCAGGTACCTCAGGAACTGTATCGGGCTATTCGGATTAACAGTCTTTGTCACTTCCCACCCCCTCAACAAATTCTATACAAAAAATCACTTTAATCCGTTGCTCCGTTGCGACGCCACCGACGTGCGCGAGCGTAGAAAACAGTTGTCCCCAGATCCCTCGGGAACTATGTCAGGATATACTTATTAGTAAATTATATCATTTTCTACCTCATCTCTGTGCTAAAAATCACACCAATCCATTTTTTCGTTACGATTTTAAATAAAACGAACAAAGAGTATTATTTTCGTTTCCTCAGGAACTGCATCGGGCTATGATAATTTCCACAGATAAAAGGTTGACTATTTCATTCCCAGTGATACAGGCTACCTGCATGCCAAATTTCATCAAGATTGGTAGAGGTGTTAAAGTGTGAATAGGAAACAAACAAACAAACACATTTTTACATTTATAATATAAAGTAAGGATTTCTAAATCTTAAATAAAATATAGAGCGTCGGTGGCAAAACGGTTAGGGCCACTACCTCCTGTCCGGAAGGCCGTGGTTCGAATCCTGCCACTTACCAATATCTATACGAATATCGATTTCATACTGGTATGTACGTTTATCCGACGCTCTTACGATGAGAAAAACATCGTGAGGAAACCTGCACACGCCTGCGAAGAAATTCGAAGCTTATATGTGTGAAGTCAATCAACCCGCAATGGGCCCGCGTGATCGTCTAAGGCTTGATCGCCCTAACTCAGGGCAGGTCGAGCCCCTTGGTGGGGACGTATATAAACTGATATGATGAAATATTATCAAAAAACTAATTCAAATCATTATAGGTATCAATCTAGTAATAAAATTTCCTAACAATATTAATATGGGTCAAATCCTCGAGTCGTATCAGCTCCAAAGGAGCCCAAGACGCACTTCTCGTTGCCGCGCTGGATGGCAATAAGCAACCTTAGCAGCAGGTAGGACCTCACGTCACATCTCCTCTATCGAAGGCGAAGGCCAATCTTCTTTGTGAAGGCAAAGGCCTCTGAGGGTTCAGCAGCCGGTTGTCTCACAGACCAGCGGCACAAATCAGTAATTTGCCTCCAAGACCGAGTACTTATTATGCTTCTTTTTCACCGCAAATTGAGCAGCAGTACCGTACAGGTGAGGAGTGAGGCAGAAAAAGTGGCTTCCCAAAGCAGACACGTTCCTCTCTGCCATAGCACCTGTTTAAACCCTCCGGCCTTTGCCATCAGATCGCCTTAAGCCCGGTCGGCGGCTGCATCAAAGATGGAATATTCTATCTGGCCGAGACCAGTACCCTCCGAGTGAGGTTATTAAGGAATTGGTGACGTGATAATCTTCACAAACACGACTGCAACTCAGTGAGTAATGGCCAATTGCCTCCACCGAGGACCCGCAAATACATTGATGAGGTTCACAGATATTGATATTGCAGGCGGAGAGCAACTGCCACACGCAAATAGACGCCGTCAGAAGAGTTCCCATATCTGTGCCTCCTGTTAAAAGATGTTAAACTCGATTTATGTGTTTTTATTTTTTTACACGATTGGAATCTGTAAAAAAATACCTCTCTGTTCGTCTATGAAACACATCGCTACGTACCATAGTTCCAGAGTTTAAAGTAGCGTATGCTGAAAAATACATAAAAGAAATCCACTCAAAAGTATGAAATAATATTTTAATGTTTTAATACAACTTAAGCGCGTTTTATTATCCCTGCAGTGCCATCTATTGACATTCTGCTGCTATGATTATAATGTGTGGTATGTGTAGCTAATATCGGGAAAAGTACTCTATTATTATTATTGTAAGTATCGATAGATAATTTCCCAAGGGACCTCTTTAGTTTTCTGGGATAAAGAATACCCGACTATACAATGATGGTCAAAACACCCCATCCCAATGTAAAGGTTTCATATTGTTACGTTGAGTCATTCTAAAGATACAATTTTTTGCATTCCTGTAGGATCCCTAATTTTTTTGGGATTCACAATGTTCCAGTTTTAGTTCGCGATAAGGGTATCAACGTGTAAAATTTGATTGTAATAGGTCAAGCCACATTTGCATGGTGAGCCATTCTATAAATGAATACTTTTGATTTTCCCACGGGAACTCTTGAATTTTCTGGGATAAAAAGTATCCTATATGTTAACCCGGGCTATAAGGAACCACCATACAAAATTTCATCAAAATCGGCCTGGTAGTTTTTGCGTGATGCGCGAACATACAGACAGACAGACAGACAGACAGACAAAAATTCCAAAAGTTGTTGTTTTGGCCTCTGTATCGTTAGTAATATCCACCACAGTTATTATTTTCCAAAAATATTTCATGTACAGACACGGCCCCGTTACAGTTTTATTATATTATAGATTTCTAGTAGTCTGGGAATCAGAAAGTGTAGATCTAACGAATATAATGTTTAGTTATCTCCTTTGGTTCTTATTTACTCAGATATAAGATGACTTTTTAATATGGTCGGTTTATAACGGCTGCTAACTTTTGGCTGCTAACTTCACACCGGTCAGGCGTCCCAGGGTGCTGCGCCGACCAAGTCGCCGAAGCCTCCGACACAAAAGGGATGCTCGCCTCGCCACCATCAAAAGACAGTATACTAGTAGAATAGTTTTACGTTTTTTTATTCATTATTTGAAGGAGTGAAGGAGAACATCGTCGTCGTGAGGAAACCTGCAAACGCCTGCGAAGAAAATCGAAGTTTGTGTGTGAAGTGGACCAACCCGCACTGGGCCTGTGTGGTCAACTAAGGCCTGATCGAACTAATTCCGAATAGGCTCTAGCCCCTCGGTGGGGACATATATGAGCTGAAATGATGAGCTTTAATAGTGTCAGAGAACATTGAATATGACATACGGACAAATAAACAGACAGACGGACGGACATGGCACATTTACAAGGGTTCCGTTTTTGTAATTTTGGCTCGCAACCCTAAAACAAAGCTCACAGTCATGTCTATTTAATTTACTTGCCCTATCTATTTGATTCACTTAATGTCTCCGTGGTGAAGCGGTTAGTCCACTCGCTATACACCAGGAGGTTGCGGGTTAGATTCCCGGCGGAGTCCAACTTTACATGACAAGGAATGGTTTTGCTAATGGTATGAAACTTTCCGAGCCGGCCTAGTTTGCTGTCGCCATCTTTAAGACTTGCCGCCAAATAGATTCATAGATTTTTTAATAATTACATAGTTGAACCGGGAATCGAACCCGCTACACGCGAAAAAAAAATACCCTGTAGCTTTATCATACTCTGGTCAAGCTTGTTGGCATTACGAGAACCTACGATGTGTATGTGTAGGTGTGGATTAAGAAAAAACTAACAACCTTATTGTCCTAATACCGTCCTTTTCAACGGACTTCCAAAAAGGAGGAGGTTCTCAATTCCATTGTATGGTTTTTTTAATGTGTGTTACCTCAGAACTTTTGACTGGGTGAACCGATTTTTATATTTTTTATTTTTTTAAAATTTGAGTGCGTTTGACTGCAACTCACCTGATGGTAAGTGATGATGCAGTCGAGGATGGTACACGCAAACTCAAATTTATTACAAATTATAAACAAAAATTTGAAAGCTAGTGCTTTTCCTGTGGTCCCATATAAATTTTATCGAAATCGGCGTAGTACTTTTTAGAAAATTAACAAAAATTAAAAATAATAATGCAAAATGTACCTACTAAGTTGTTGCGATGGAAGTCGGTTTCCGTGTTTAGCGTTTTCAATTATAAAAAAATTGATCAAACCACCAGGACTGAAAATATATTTTTTAAAAATAGAAAATTAACAGTATTGTATTGACAGGATAGGATTAGAATGAAAATTAAAAAAAAAAGTTAAAAAACTAAAAACCGACTTAAAAATGAAATTCACTCAAAAGTATAAAATAATGTTATTAAACTTAAATAAACGACCTCAACCAACAATAACAAAATCAATACCAGCACACAGTTACTTACGTATCAAATGTTTTAGATTCGATAGTTTGCTGACAAAAAGACCTCAAAAAAAGTTTTGAGCCCCTAATTTAATTCTTACCGACCTTTGATTTTGTTACTTAAACAAATACAACATCATGTTTTATATTTTTTAACCTTTATTACCTTAATTTGTTTTATTACATCTGATATTAGCTCAGTAGAAATGCAGTGGCGGATACAACTGATTGCTTACATCACTAACCTATACCAATTTTCTATCATAGTGTCCATTGATAGCGGAGTGAGAGCCCATTCCAAATCCGTTTCGGTGGCATTGCCATTTTTTTATAGTACGTTTTTTGTTAAAACGGGTAGTCATGATGCATTCGTACCTTGGAACGGCGTTCACGAAGCGGCATATGTTGTCAACATCCAAATAGTATGTACGCTGAGCCTTAGTCGGGATGAAAAACGTTTGTTTGTCAGTATAAACTTTTCGTATTAGTGCAAGCGCTTTAGCGGAAGAAACTACAAATTGAAGTATTTGTTGAGGTTTCCAGTCTTCTTTTGCATCCAAAACGTGGCGTTCCGTAAATTGCTTATGTGGACATTGCTTCACCTGGGCCTTGACCCCAAAAAAAACGGTACACAGGCACAGAGTTACTATAATCTTCGCCAGCGTTGTCATGTTGTCGATAGAAGCCAGAAGTAACGACTGAATTGAACACTGAACATAGAACTCTTTTTATACTCCTAATCAGTGTAACCTTTCGGACCCTCATTTATCAAAAGGTTAGGTAGGATTTTCCCAGCGGGGACGTCCCATGTCAAAGACAATAGTACCTACGTAGGTAGATTCCTGCTAAAGTATGTCTACAATAATAACACTCGTATTAATATGTTTTTTGAAAAGTGTCTATAGGTAAATACTGCAAAGTTGAAATGGATTTTTATTCGTATTAATGTTCATAGCTATTTTTGCACAGAAAATTCCGAGAAAGGAATGTGCTAGATAGCAATTCAGTGTATTCCTGCAATAGTGAAAATCGCCCTCTAATACCAGGAGTAATAAAGAAGGGCACGATCTTTTTTTTTTTAATTTACAATTGGTAAACCCTTGACAACATCTCACTTGATGGTAAGTGACGATGGAAGCGTAATGGGGAACTAGCTATCTTATCTTCATGCAGGAACACACGAATGATATCAACATTGATATTTGGAGGCAAGACTTAGATGAGATGGTGGTAGCTAGCCCAGACGGGCTTAGAAAATGCCCTACCACCAACCAAACCGAGCCTTACAATTGACTACGCAGGGAATCGAACCTGCAACCTGCTGTGTAAAGCCAGTGAACTTTGCCTCGGGGCTACGTAGGCGTTAAAATCGGTATCTTAAGTTTAGGTTAGGTCCTATAAGTTTCGGTAAAATTAATGTCGAAGCGGCAGGCTGTTATCGTTTATTGTACAGAGTCTCTCTTATTGTTTAGTTTTATGACGATTCTATTTTCCAACACGTGGTTATTGTTCAATTGAGTATACACAATCAAGTATTTCACGGCCACAAACTCACGCTACAAACGTACATGTTACCAGTAGATTGCTACTGCAACTACGGGCGGCTTGAAAGAGCACTTCGCGAGCTGTCACTCTAGAAGGCGCCGCATACGCAGAATCGGCGCAAATAACCCTAAACACAAAAAAAAATGTTACAAGTTCCGGTGCATAGAGTGCAAATATCGTATCCTACACTAGACGAGCAATATTTGTAAACGGTTTTAACGATTTTGATGAAATTTCCAATTTAAGGATTTGGGGTGGCCAAAAATGTCTGCGTCTAGCTAGGTCTCATCATCGTCATTATCAGCCGAAGGACGTCCACTGCTGGACATAGGCCTTCCCCATGGATTTCCACGACGACCGGTTCTGCGCTGCCCGCATCCAGCGGCTTCCCGCGACCTTCACCAGGTCATCGGTCCACCGAGTGGGAGCCCTGCCTACGCTACGTTTTCCGGTGCGTGGTCACTACTCGAGAACTTTATTGCCTTAACAGCCATCTGTTCTACGAGCTATGTGCCCCGCCCACTGCCATTCAAGCAATTCTGAGAGCTATTTCGGATACTTTGGTTCTCCTACGGATCTCCTATCTAGGATATATCATATTAGGATATCTAGGGTAATTCATTTTATCGAGGTTTAACGCACATCGTCTTTTGCGCGCAATAAATAGATCAGTAATTCACTGCACCAGATACCTATACATAAGCGATAGGCCAGTGGCAAAGTTCTACCATACCAATGGTCAAAGCATTTGATTTCCTCCTCGTAGAATAAGGGTTCAATCCCCGGTCTGGTCGAATCTTTTTATAATTTTTTTCTCCATTTTTCTAACATTACTGAAATACCCAGAAATGTCGTGAGTGTGACCCAGAAATGACACTATTGTCGTCGTCGAACATCGTCTTAGCGAGGATTGGTTTTTCAAAGATTTGAACGGTCAAACTACTCGTAGGAGTTTGACGGAAAATTGAAACAAAGCTAATAAAATGGGTATGGACAACATAGTTAAGATCGTGGAGGTGAATTTAACCTACTATAGTAATATTTATGTATTCAAGATAGTCTCACATCAAAATTAATTAAGACAGGACATGCCCCTATTAATGAGTCCGATAAGACACTTAATTTTTACCCGACTACAAAAAATGAGCGATATATTTTTGACAGTCTATGTTTGTATATGTGTATGTTCATCGTATGTTTTAACCGCCTCCGTAGCTCAGAGGCAAAGTTCACTGGCTTAACACAGGAGGTCGCGGGTTCGATTCCCGGCGGGGTCACCTTGTAAGACTCGGTTTCGTTGGTGGTAGGGCCTTTTCTAAGCCCGCCTGGCTAGCTACCACCATCTTATCTAAGTCTTGCCGCCAAACATCAGTGTTAAAAAAAACATTGATGTGTTCCGGCATGAAGATAAGATAGCCAGTTCTCCATTGCGTTGGGGAATCTTGGCAAGCCCGCTTCCATCTTCGGCATCATCGTCACGTACCATCTGGTGAGATGATGCCAAGGGCTTACCAGTAGAGAATAAAAAAAATATTAAAAAAATGTCCATTGTATGTTCCCTCGTAATTCCTAAACCACTTAATTGATCTTGACAGAAGTGGTTCTTTGGTGGGTATAATTATAGCATTAAAAAACCGGGCAAGTGTGACGATGGCTCACACAAACAGGGTTCCGAACCATAACTTTACCTACCAACAGAACAAAACTTCTCAGTACATACTTTGCTTTAGGTAAATAGGATTCTAATTATTCTGGAATTTAGGAATTTTATTTTTCCTCTAGGAACGGAAGGAATTTAGATTTTCTCGTAGATTTTTTTGTAATTAATGCGTTTAACCTCATATATTGTGATTTTTCAAGATTTAGGCCCAGTATTTTCGGAGATAAGACCCCTCTTCGGGGAATGGTAAATTTTCACCTATATTATAAAAAAAAAGCACTTGAGATTCTCACAACGAGTCCATTCATTTGATATATCATAATATAGTTTCAAAAACTTTTTAAATATTTTCTTATTTACCCCCTCAAAGTGGTCCCAAGTTCAAAATTAATTAATTTACGTTACATATCCGTCTTTGTGTCACCAACATACATATGTGCACTAAATTTCAACTCAATCAGTCAAGGAGTTTCTGAGCAAATCAGCTGTAACAGACAGATGGAAATTAAAAAAACATACTTGAAATTCTCACAACATGTCCTTTCATTTGATATATCACAATATATTTTCAAAAACTTTTTTGGTATTTTCTTGTTTACCCCCTTAAAGTGGCCCCAAGTTCAAAATTAATTTTTTTACATAACATTTCCGTCTTTGGGTCACCGACATACATATGTGTACCAAATTTCAACTCAATCGGTCGAGTAGTTTCAAATCAGCTGTGACAGACGGACGGACAGATATATGTATTGTTCCACTTATATGCCGCAATCTTCACTTTGTTTAGTTGATTGCTCTAATGTTTCGTTCGTAAGCTTCAAGTAACTATTACCCCATTGCGATGCGAAATGCTTAACTGACTCGTTGGTTGAGTATCGTACTGCTGCCTGCTGGGCCGA
Source organism: Coleophora flavipennella (assembly GCA_947284805.1). Lineage (NCBI taxonomy): Eukaryota > Metazoa > Arthropoda > Insecta > Lepidoptera > Coleophoridae > Coleophora > Coleophora flavipennella. Next base: position 8,364,150 of record OX369253.1, read on the forward strand.
GAGTTAAGGGATCGATGCCCACCCAGGGCAAACATCCGTGTGACGAAAAAGTTTGTTTCAGTGTTTGAAAGATATCTACCAAATTTAATAATAAAAATAAAAAGTATGTCCTTCCCAGTGACACAGGCTACCTGCATGTCAAATTTCATCAATATTGGTCAAGGTGGTAAAGCGTGAAAAAGTAATAAACAAACAAACATATTTTCCCATTTATAATATTATAGTAAGTACTAGCATTTGCCCGCGGCTGCGCCCGCGTGGTCATCGTTTGTAACTCGTGGCGCAAAAACAGGCGTGTTATAAGTTTCACTTGTGTTACTCTGCGCCATCGTAGCTCTTAAATGAATAAATTAATTTTAAAGCGGCTTTTTTTGTAAGCTGACGTGATCGAAATGGTTCGTAACTATTATTTATGAATGATAAGCCATTTGAAGATCATTAGATCTTTTCTAGGTGATAAAGGGATGTGGGCAACTTCTACAGGTCTTCTGCCGAAACTTGGTGTCCTGTTCCTTTAATGATATTAAAAGAATATAGTAACCTTGACGTGATGCTGCAACATCTCCTGAAATCTGCAGGATACCCAACTTCTCACTAACTTGCATCAGAGGTAGGTATCGTATTTGGGCTCATTCATAGTCTCAATATAAAGGTATTAGATAGAACATGGTAGCCTGGACCTGATGCTGCAGCATTTCCTGGAATCTGCAGGACACCCAACTTCGCACTAACTTACAGCAGAGATATAAGTCAAAGTAAAAAAGTGAATATTGTCAGCTCCTTTTCTACCTTAGTAAGGTGTCTCAGTAACTTCCACAACTAAAATTGATTTGGAGTTTACAGTTAGAGAGTGTCGGTGGTGTAACGGTTAGGGCCGCTACCTCCTGTCCTGAAGGTTGTGGTTCGAATCCTGTCACGTACCAGTGTGACTTCGAATTTCGATTTCATATGTACGTTTATCCTACGCTCTTACGGTGAAGGAAAACATCGTGAGCAAACCTGCACACGCCTGCGAAGAAACTCTAAGGTTGTGTGTGAAGTCGACCAACTCGCACTGGGCCCCCGTGATCGACTAAGGCCCGATCGCCCTAATTCAGGTTAGGTTCGAGCATCTCGTTGGGGAGATATATAAGTTGATATGGTTACAGTTATAAAATCCATTTAATAACAGCTTCAGACAAAGTATCGATCGATTCCAAATAGGCAAGATTTCGTGTCGCAATTTCGTGTTTCTTCCCGTAAAGTATTTGTATGAATGTGGGGATAGTATCGGTTGAAGCGTGTTAACTAGTCATATCATATCAGCTCATCTAAGTACGTTTCCACTGAGGGGCTCCAGCCCACTCTGAATTAGGGCGATCGGGCCTTAATCGACCACGCGTTCCCAGTGCGGGTGTCTACTAGTAATATAGGTACGTCCCCACTGAGGGGCTCGAGCCTACTCTGAATTAGGGCGAGTGGGCCTTAGTCGGCCACGCGTGCCCAGTGCGGGTGACTATACTAGTAAAATGTTAAATTTAAAAAGCATGAAATAAAACTTAAATTAAAATAATAAAAAACTCCGATAAAAATCCTCCAAAAAGTAAAAATAATAAGTGTTGGCCCTTTAAGTTCAATTTATAACAATACTCTCGACATCACCTGTTCCATGTTATTTTGATTTCAATCCAAACAACCAATTTGATATTTATATTTTTAAACCTATAATTGACAGTTTTAACTTGACAATCTTATACAACTGTTATCTTTGACACAAAAACTACCATTTTGGTTCATTTTTTAGAAACTGTCAAGAGGGGAGGCGGGCACTGTTTTTTCCATACAAACGTTCTCGACAGTTTTCGCATTGATTTTTAACACAAAAGAAATGATTTTTATACATAGAATAAATATTAATTTCTTCTATGCTCCTATGTCTTCCTTTTTTTGATAGTTTTTTTTTTTCGTGCAACTGGATGCCTTCAAATAAGCTAAAAAAATACGTAATTTTTATTACCAATAAAGACGTCTAGCGTAGGGATTCAAAAAGTATTTACAAAAAAAAAAGTCAAACATAGGGGCCTAGCGCAACCACTTATTAATCTATGTGAACAATTTCTTTAACATAAGTCTAATTTTGGAGGAGAAAATCGTCGAGAGCCAAACCTCGAATTTTGCAATTTTTAATCATAAAATTCACTGGGATCTGCAGTTGTCCTTATCGCACGGTATTTAGAGGCGGTTTAGTCAAAGCGTAACAACAACAGTTGTTTTAAATACCTATTTTCCAAATGTCTCTCAGCTAGCGTCCGCTCTTAACCCTATTTGTAGTATCACAACTACCCTTACTTATGAAATAAAGTAGTCTACTGCCTAGAGATAATCACGAAACCAGTTGCAGTCTATACAAATACCTACAAAACATAAATGTGAAAGGGATCCAAGTTCTATACAAAAAATACAGCGATCTAAATGGGTAGGTACCAAGATCTGTAATGGTTCCTAAATCATAGCTACGGAAATTCGAATAGAAATATTTATTTTAGACTTCTCCAAATATGAGAATGAACATGTACAACCATTTCACTTGCTTAAAATAAAGTTGTTTTTTTTTGCCGAATAATTTTTCACTATGTTGTACACTAGCTTTGCTTGCTTGGCTGCTTGACTATTTAAACTTGCCAATTCACACCATACAGTATACAGAACAAAATCAATTTCTTTTACGCCACTGAAAACCGTTGTACATACTCTAATTTGGTGAAGTTTAAAATCAATAATTCTATTTGAAGTTCTGTAGCTATGATTTAGGAACCTCTATAGAACTGGGTACATACCCATTTACATCGCTGTATTTTTTTGTATCGAACTTGACTCCCTTTCACATTTATGTTTTTTTGGGATATCATTATTATAATAATATCAATTTCCTCAATTTTTTCTGGTATCAAACATATGAAAAATAAGGAATAAATAATAATAAATATATTTTGGTGGTACAGAACCCTCGGTGCGCAATTCTGAATCGCATACAACCAGTTTTTTTTGTATTTTTACTTCAAACGACAGTAAACCTACTGTGATTTCATATCTCAAATTAAAAAGTCACCTGGAAGCGGTCTATCTATATACATATAAATATTTATATGAGTAGTGGTGGTACGGAACCCAAATTCACGAGGAAAGGGTCTATAACTTACTGAATAGTAAGGATAAGGAACCCTAATTTCACAAGTCTGACTCGTACTTGGCTAGTTATTCGATTATCTCCTTTTTATACGCCTCATATCTCATGTCGATGGAAAATTTCAAGTTTACAATTTACCTGGAAGTTGTCTATATTATATTTTGCTGAGTAGTGCTTATACTTCCGTACCTATTGAGTTCTCCCTTCGTGCACGAGTACGACTCACACTTGGCCTTTTTTGGAATTTTCTGACTGAATGCACCGAAAAAGACCCACCATAGCGAGGGGAGCTGTGAGAGGGAAATTTTAGTAACAGCAAAGAGTATGGGTTATATCACAGTAACAGAGATCTCACAGATCGGCAAGGCTTATCTTTGGAAAGCGATCACGCAAATATGAAGGAGAGGAAGGATTGTGAAGGATTTTAAAGACTATAGTAAGAATATGTGTGTCGCAGGATGATTTGATAAATCGAATCTTCGCGAAAATTCTAGGGGTTTTGCGAAAACGCGGATAATTAGACATAGAGAAAACTCCGAATAAAACCAAATCGAACGGAGCCCCGCTACGCGGGGCTCCTTTTTACGGTAGAAAAAGACATGCTAACCTAACCTAACCTATTTAACGAAGCGGGGCTCCGTCCAACTTCGTTTTATTCGGAGTTTTCTACTCCATAGTGTGCAATATTCCTAGGATTTTCGCGAAACGACGGATTTATCAAATCATCCTGCGACATGTGCATCGCGACGACGATCAATATAGTGGACCAAGAAAACAGCCCGAGTCTCCATAGAGTAACAAAACGTTTCTTCTAGGTTAATAAGATAGGGATGAGGTAAATGCGACTGTTATAAGACGTAAGACACAGTCAACGGGAAATTTATTTACTAGTACTTTCGATACCGCTAGATAACCTTTGACGTGTGAAGTCCCACTAGTTAAAATATATGGTAAACAACATACGTAAGTACCTACTGATTAGAGCCCGAAAGTGAAGGTATTATTTTCACCTAATATCTAAGCTTGTATGAGTATCTGCTTCTAATAGTAGTGAATCCTAGATAAGAGCCATATCAACGCGTCAGATTTTAAACTACCGACGCAACAAGAGGGGTATAATAAGTTTAACGTGAGTATCTGTCGATCTATGTGTCTGTCTGTGCCATCTTAGTTCCTAAACGAATGGACCGATTTTGATGCTTTTTTTTTAAAGCTGACGTAATTGAGGTGGTTTTTGGCTATAAATTTCTAAAAATATTTTCAGTTATTTATAGATCATCAGCACCTTTGAGATCAGACGAAGGGATTTGGTAAATTTCCACAGGTTTGATCGATTCGAAATTTGTTGTTATGTTACTTTAATGATATTGCAAAATCATAGTAACCTTGACCTAATGCTGCAACATCTCCTGGAAACTGTAGGATACCCAATACCTCACTAAATTACAGCAGTGGTATCGTGTTTGGGCTCATTGGAATAGTCTCAATGAACAGGTGTTAGATAGAACATGGTAACCTTGACCAGATGCTGCAGAATCTCCTGGAAACTGTAGGATACCCAAAACCTCACTAAATTACAGCAGTGGTATCGTGTTTGGGCTCATTGGAATAGCCTCAATGAACAGGTGTTAGATAGAACATGGTAACCTTGACCAGATGCTGTAGAATCTTCTGGAATCTGCAGTATACCTAACGTGACCATACGTCCCGCTTTGAACGGGACAGTCCCACTTTCAGGCTGTTTGTCCCGCTGTCCCCAGCGAGGGCAAAAACGCCCCGCTTTCACAAATAGACCAAAAGATAAATTAATTTAAGTAATACCTTTTATTTTATTAACTTAAAACCTACTTATTATTTAGTGTTCATCATATTATTAGCCCATATTATATGTTCCCACCAAGGGGCTCAAGCCTACCCTTAATTATCGAACCTTAGTCGACCACGCGTGCCCAATGCGGGTTGTTCAACCTATTCAGTTTGATTCATTTTCTCATAAACGCTAGCAAAAATTGAAAATATTACTTTAAAAAGTAACGCTAGTAAAATATAAAAAAGTTTTTTTACATAACTCCGCTGGTGTCCCGCTCTGACGAAAAAAATAAATGGTCACGTTAAGTACACCCAACTCCCCACCAACTTACAGCAGTGGTATCGTGTTTGGGCTCATTGGAATAGTCTCAATAAATAGGTGTTAAGTAGAACATGGTAATCTCGACCAGATGCTGCAGAATCTCCTGGAAACTGTAGGATACCCAAAACCTCACTAAATTACAGCAGTGGTATCGTGTTTGGGCTCATTGGAATAGTCTCAATAAATAGGTGTTAAGTAGAACATGGTAATCTCGACCAGATGCTGCAGAATCTCCTGGAAACTGTAGGATACCCAAAACCTCACTAAATTACAGCAGTGGTATCGTGTTTGGGCTCATTGGAATAGTCTCAATAAATAGGTGTTAAGTAGAACATGGTAATCTCGACCAGATGCTGCAGAATCTCCTGGAAACTGTAGGATACCCAAAACCTCACTAAATTACAGCAGTGGTATCGTGTTTGGGCTCATTGGAATAGTCTCAATGAACAGGTGTTAGATAGAACATGGTAACCTTGACCAGATGCTGTAGAATCTCCTGGAATCTGCAGTATACCCAACTCCCCACCAACTTACAGCAGTAGTATCGTGTTTGGGCTCATTGGAATAGTCTCAATAAATAGGTGTTAAGTAGAACATGGTAATCTCGACCAGATGCTGCAGAATCTCCTGGAATCTGCAGTATACCTTACTCCCTACCAACTTACAGCATATTATCGTGTTTAAGCTTATTGGAATATCCCGGAATTGGCAGGTTTTTTTTTGTTGTCCGAAGGTGAGTCGTAGATAAAATGCTGCCCTTTGCTTGCATTATTTTAACAAAAAAACTTTTTTCGGAGTCCCGCTGCGCATGGCTCCTATAGATATGGTATTGCATTATGACAAACTGAATTAATTTAGTGTCTCTAAACATTGAGGCTATTCTAATGAGCCCAAACACGATACTTCGACTGTAAGTTGTTGAGCAGTTGGGTATTCTTCCGATTCGAGGAGATGCTGCAGAATCAGGTCAAGGTTACCATGTTCTATGTAACACCTGCTCATTTCCAATGAACCCAAACACGATACATCCACTGTAAGTTGGTACGAAGTTGAGTATCCTGCAGATCACAGGAGATGCTGCAGCATCAGGTCAAGGTTCCCATGGTTTTAATATTACTACAGTGACATGGCACCACATTTTGAATCGATCAGATCTATATTAGTTGCCCAGATCCCTTCATCACCTAGTAAACAGCTAATGATCTTTAAATTACTGAATGGATCTTCATCAATTATACCTAAGAACTACCGCAAGGACACTTGCTTTTACGTAAAAACACCGAATTAAAATCGGTGTATCCGTTCGAGAGCTTCGATGCCAAAAACAGACACACACACACACACACCCACACACACACACACACACACACACACACAGATATTGACATCAAACTAATAACACCCCTTTTTTGGGTCTGGGGTTAAAAACAAAAATGTATGTTTCTGTAAGTCGTCGGTCCAGTGCTCTAGTGCCCAAATTACAGGACGAATTCGTACGGATGGTGGCGCATCGGGAGCCGGGTCGTTCCTTTCCCTCTAATATGGTTGATGGGAGCGATGGCTGACTCTCGCGTTACACTCGTGACCGGATGCTGTCCGTGTGAACTAGCCTACTGTCGTGGCCGTCCAGCCTTCATGGTGACTGACTGAACTGGCTGGCTGGTTACTGATGACGACATGACAAATGACACTTGGTAAAAAAGCTGACATCGGACCTGACACGGGACGAGACGTCTAAAATTGTAAAAATATAAAATAATTAGACCTATATTTCAATAAACCTTTGAAAGACTGTACAAAGTGGTCCTTCGATCGACTGACCAGCACTATGGACGGATCCGACAGGCTTACTAGGAGTCAGGCCAAAAAGCTAGAAGGTAAGCCGATTGGAGTTGAAAAGCCCGGCGAGATTTCTGAACGAGACCAGTCTCCGCCGTCGACAGTAAAATCTATAAAATCTGCACGGTCACAGTGTAGCGTGACGTCAAGTGCAAGACAACAGCTCGTAGAATTAAAACTGGAAGCCGCCAGGAAGGCTGCGGAGGTCGAAAAAAAGTTGATCTATGAGCAAACACAAAAGGCTGCAGAGGTCGAAAAAAACCTGATCTATGAGCAAATGCGAATTCAGGCTGAAGCACTCAGTGAGAAAGGCGACGACATCTCAGAGCGCAGTTTCCGGAGACGAATAGTTCAGCCGACAGCTGTTGACGCTACTGCCTCTCAGGCAGTACCTCCTTTAACTAAAGCAGAGATCTACACGCCTAAATTTGACCGAGTTGACCACGCGCGCGTTCCTGAGGGTGAGATCAACAAATTCCTAGCACGCCAGACTTCGATAAAAGAACTACCAACCTTTTCAGGAGAACCTGAAGACTGGCCGTTATTTTACAGCCAATTTAAGACCACCACACGTCTATGTCGATACAGCGACGATGAAAATATTGCTCGCCTAGCCAAATGTCTGCGGGGCAAAGCGCGAGACTCTGTATCCGCATTGCTGGTAAGCGCCACCAATTTACCCAAAATTATTGACACACTTCGACTACGTTTCGGCCGCCCGGAATATATAATCGAAATTATGCTGTCAAAAATAAAATCCATTCGTGAAATACGCCATGACGATGTGAATGGGCTAATAGAATACGCAACAGCTGTTCAAAATATTGTGGCCACGATGACAGGTACCGACGAGTCCGGCCAGCTGACTAACACGTCACTCATTCGCGAGATCATAAGCAAACTGCCGTCTCTTTTAAAATACCAATGGAGTTTTTATTTAAGCGAGAGAGAGTTTAATCACGCTACACTTATTGAATTATCTGAATGGCTTATGAAGATAGCGACGGCAGCCACTAGTATTGCACCCATGCCAAAGACAACTGAACGCGCAAGACCGACTACGTCGAGACTTACACCTACACATGTACATCAGAGACATACTGTGTATGCAACAAGCAGCCAGACTTGTACTATGTGCCAGAAAGAGCACTGTTTAGAATCGTGCCCTGTTTTTACACGCATGACAGTCGATGAACGTTGGAAGTTTGTTACGGAAAGTAAGCTGTGCTTTTCCTGTTTAGCAGCGACGCATCAGCTAAAGAACTGCCGACGCAAAAAAAAGTGCCAGTCATGCGAACGTGTGCACCATCCAAAGCTACATGCAGAACCCTTGAACAAGGCTGAAGTGCCCGCTGTGGTGAACCACGTGTCTGAGAACGGCGGCACCATACTCCTGAAAGTTGCGCCCATCGTCATTAAGGGACCTGAAGGTGAATTGGAAACACTGGCACTACTAGACGAAGGGTCGTCCATTACCCTGATTGACAAAGATCTTGCAAAGCGAATTGGTGTGTCGGGGCCCGAGAAGAAACTGCATATCCAGGGTGCCTCCGGCATGATGACGACGGTGGACTCCTACAGTGTTTCTTTTGATGTGCGCGGTGTAAATAGTGCTGATTTTTTTAAGCTATCTAATGTTAATTCTGTAAATAGTTTATCTCTACCAATGTACAAATGTAACTACAAAAAACTTGCACATAACTGGGACTTTTTGACCGACTATATTGTAAATATTGACGCGACTAATTGTGCCCGACCTATGCTACTAATAGGACACGACAACATCGACCTTATTGTGACGCGCCAGGTAATTCAGGGACCGAAAAACGCACCGATCGTCTCCCTCACCAAGCTTGGCTATATTATTCACGGTACCTTGCCCGGCGCAACACCTGACAGCGCCGCCGTGATGCACGTCTGCGAATGTAACGAGCTGAACGAAGCCTTCAGACGCACGTTTTCCACCGAAGGTTTTGGTACCAAACCGAATTTCGACACTCCGCGCTCCAGGGAGGATACGAGGGCGCTCGACATCATGCAGAAGACGGCTAAACTGGTAGGTGATCGCTGGGAAATCGGGCTTCTTTGGCGTGCTGACAATCCTGTGATGCCTAATAGCTACCCAGTCGCTCGTAAACGCCTGGACGGCGTAGAAAGAAAGATGAGAAGATTTCCAGAGTTTGCAATTCGGTATCAAGAAAAGTTTGAAGAAAATCTACAGAAGGGGTACTTTTCTAAATTGACTGACGAAGAGAAAAAGGTAAAAAGCGACAAGATCTGGTATTTACCTCATTTTGCTGTTTTTAACCCCAACAAACCAAATAAACTTCGCATTGTCCAAGACTGCGCAGCGCCATCTATGGGTAAATGTTTGAACGACTTCTTGCTTAGCGGACCGGACTTACTTACATCCCTACCGGGAGTCCTTTTAGGGTTTCGTTGTGGCAAGATAGCAATCATGGGGGATATTCAAGAGATGTTCCACCGCGTGCTTATACGGGAAGAAGACAGACAAGCGCAGCGTCTACTTTGGGACGGCAGTGAATATGTAATGAACGTTATGACTTTCGGTGCGGTATGCTCTCCATCTGCTTCGCAATATATAAAGAATCAAAATGCACGAAGGTTTGAGTCAACCCACCCGGAGGCCGTTATGGCTATAATAGACCATCACTACGTTGATGATTTCATCATGTCTGTAGACAGCGAGAGTGACGCGGAACGGATAACTGACGACGTGGTTCGAATCCACTCTCTAGGGGGCTTCAACATGAGAAATTTTATGTCGAACTCCAAGCAACTTCTGAGACACCTACACCAAGATAAGCTAGCGCCCAGTGGGCTGAAGTTTCTATCAGACGTAGAGGGAGAACATCTCGAACGTGTTCTTGGGGTCAACTGGGATCCAGAAACCGACAACTTCACGTACCGACTAAAACTTCATAAAGTGGAAGACAAACTCGTGACTGGAGAAAAGAGGCCAACTAAAAGAGAAGTGCTACGACTCGTTATGTCTGTGTTTGATCCCCTTGGCTTTCTTCTCTATCTGACTGTTAAGGCTAGAATAATTTTTCAGGATGTCTGGAAGTCTAAGATAGGCTGGGACGATGAGATTGAAGCCTCTGTATTTGTCAGATGGCAGGTCTGGCTAAGCGAACTGCTCTCCGTACAAAGAGTTGTAGTGCCAAGGTGGATGATGACAGACGACTGCGACAGGGATGGTCCTGTCGAACTGCACATATTTTGTGACGCCAGCTCTATGGCATTCTGTGCTGTCGGCTACCTACGGCGAGCGACTATGTCAGGCACCTGGGTCGTGTCCTTTATTATGGCCCGCGCAAGAGTTGCACCCCTTAAGATGTTAAGTATTCCTCGTCTAGAGCTTCAGGCTGCCATCATGGGAGCACGACTCGCCAATGTCCTGAGAAGATACGTTCGCTCTCCGTCAACCAAAATTTCGAAGACTTGGTTTTGGTCCGATTCAAAGACGGTACTCAGTTGGATAAGATCAGACACAGGTCGATTTAAACCCTTTGTAGCCCACCGGATCAGTGAAATAACGGAACTTACGTCACCTCATAACTGGAGGTGGGTCCCTTCAGGTATGAATCCTGCCGATGACGCGACACGTGATGTACTGACGGAAGGCACCAGGTGGCTTTTAGGGCCCGAGTTTCTACACAGACACGAAACGGAATGGCCACAGGAAGACAAGGAAAATGTGTGCCTTGACGACCACGATGACGAGCTAAAGCTGGTGTGCCCGCTCTCATTAGTCACATTAAGCGATTCTTTGCCTGATGACCAGCGTTTTTCCATGTATTGGCGTCTAATACGGAGCACGGCCTGGGTACAAAGATTCCTTCATAATCTCAAATATGCCGAAGACAGGCGGACTGGAGAGTTGGCATCTCAAGAGGTGTCTACGGCGGAAACGATCTGGATAAAAGAGAGTCAGAGGAGAACGTATGCCACGGACATACGTGACTTAATAAGAAATGGCGCAGTGAGCAACTCCAGTTGTCTTCGCCAATTGACGCCTTATGTAGATGCTGACGGTCTACTTCGCGTGGGTGGGAGAATTGAGCGTGCAGCCATTGACGAAAACACAAAGCACCCGATCATTTTGCACCCGAAGGATAGATACACCTTGCTGCTCATGCTCCAGTACCATAAGGACGCTGCTCACGTAGGCCGAGAACTGGTCTTGAATAACCTACGACAAAAGTTCTGGATTGTTAAGGGACGAAATGCAGTGAAGTCAGTGTGGAACTATTGCCAAGAGTGCAAGAACAGACGAGCCAAATCAGTACCACCCCTGATGGGACAATTACCAGGCATAAGATTGGAGCCTAAAGGTAGGGCTTTTACATACACGGGTCTTGATTATTTCGGACCTGTGACGGTCAGGGTTGGCAGACGGCACGAGAAGCGTTATGCAGCTCTTTTTACATGTCTTACTGTAAGAGCTCTACATCTTGAACTGGTCCACGATCTGACAACAGCGAGTGCTTTAATGGCACTACGTCGTTTTGTTTCAAGACGTGGAACCCCCAAGGAAATGTGGTCTGACAACGCAACTACCTTTAGAGGGGCTGACAAAGAGCTGAGAAAAGCAGTACTTGCGATTGACCAAACCGAGCTAGAACGGTTCAGCTCTGTCCGCTCAATTAAATGGAAGTTTACTGTACCGAATGCTCCACATATTGGTGGTTGTTGGGAACGCCTTGTTCGCTCGGTCAAAATAGCGCTCAGGGCTACACTTAAAGAACAGTTCCCCACTGAAGAGACACTACGAACTCTAATGGCCGAAGCAGAATTTATGACTAACAGTAGACCTTTGACATACGTACCGCTGGATCACAACGACGACCTGCCACTCACCCCGAACGATTTTCTGATGATGACGACGACCTACCTTGACTACCCGACTGGAAATGTGACGACTGACGGGAGTCTAATACGACAGAACTACAAACAACTCCGACAGCTTACTGACATTTTGTGGCGGAGGTGGGTCAAAGAGTATTTACCCACCCTTACCCGACGGGACAAATGGTTTGGACCGGTGAAGCCTTTGGTCGTAGGTGACGTAGTGGTGATCGCGGATGACCAGATGCCACGGAACCTATGGGTGAAAGGCATCATCACTCGCACCTACCCTGGAAGAGACGGGCAGGTAAGAGCAGCTGACGTGACGACAGGACAGGACCGACGGACTTACACCAGACCGGTACTGAAACTGTGTAGGCTGGATGTACGCCCCTCAACTTAAGTATCAGCTCTCTGATACTGGAGGTGGGGATGTCGTGGCCGTCCAGCCTTCATGGTGACTGACTGAACTGGCTGGCTGGTTACTGATGACGACATGACAAATGACACTTGGTAAAAAAGCTGACATCGGACCTGACACGGGACGAGACGTCTAAAATTGTAAAAATATAAAATAATTAGACCTATATTTCAATAAACCTTTGAAAGACTGTACACCTACTCTTGTTAAAGGCATTCAAAGATTTTTATGTATAACTTTTCGTGTCATATTGTTTTCATGTTCTAATGACATAATCTGGTTTATATCGAGGATTGAATTTTGACGTTATTAACGAATTATTGTTTATTTCTTGATTCTTCACAATGACATTGTTATTATTATTATTTTATGACTATCAGAAAGAGTGTAACTTGCACCTATTTTGAATAAATATATTGAATTGGATTTGGGTTTGAGCATTATTATTTTTATATCTCCAGGAATGTTTTTGACAACTCGACCCCGTAGTGCGGACTGTACGGTACGTTCATACGTTGGGTAGAGGAAGTTTGTCATCGCGAAAAAAAAGGTTTCCCAGTTTTCCAATACCATTAACATTGTGTAGGACATAATATGGTTATGACATTGAGTAGGTCCATGCAATACAATAAATTATAATAAGTGCTAAAAATTAAACATAACTAAAATAATAATAACACATACCGAAAAACCGAATGTCTTAAATCCGTCCGTCCGTCCTTCCGTCACGCTCGGCTCTGGAGGCTATTTTAGTCCAATTGAGACCAAATTTGGAACTTTAAAATTTTGAATTATTTCATTGAGGGATTGTCAAAAGTTTCTATGTACCATTAAACCGAATAGAGCTGTCATACTACAAAAACCGGACAAGTGAGAGTCGGACTCGCCCACCGAGGGTTCTGTACAAATGTGTAGGTACTATAATATAAATCATAACATAGCAAACAGTTCGGTACTACATTCACCAAAATTATGAGGTACCTACCTATACATACAAAAAAGGGAAAATATTTAAAAATAATAAAAACTCTGTTTAAGCTTGTGCCAATGAAGCCCTTTCATACGATAACCCACGTGATACGGTTAACTCAATTCAAAATAAAGACTAAAATATTTTTTATGATTTAATTACAAATGTATAGTTTTTCAATGTAAATAAAGTAATAATATGTAAGTGTAATAGTATGTAAAGCGTCGGTGGCTCACCCGGTAACGACTCGGTCCTCCTAACCAGAGGTGCCGGGTTCAAATCCGGACGGCCAATGTATCAATGAGTTTTTCGAAACTTACGGACATATACTCACCGATTGCTTTAACGGTGAAGGAAAACATCGTGACCGTGAGCAAACCGGCACACAACTGCGAAGAAACTCGAAGTTTGTGTGTGAAGTCGACCAACCCGCACGGGGCCCGCGTGGTCGACTAAGGCCCGATCGCCGTAATTCAGGGTAGGCTCGAGCCCGTCGGTGGGGACGAATATGAGCTGATATGATGTATAGTTTTCAGATTTTTCCCTATACTTGTAGTATAATACGGTATTAAAGTAACCGACATAGCTCACAGAATCGCTAAACTGAAGTGGCAGTGGGCAGGGCACATAGCTCGTAGAACAGATGGCCGATGGGGCAGTAAAGTTCTCGAGTGGCGACTGCGCACCGGAAAACGTAGCGTAGGCAGGCCTCCCACGCGGTGGACCGATGACCTGGTGAAGGTCGCGGGAAGCCGCTGGATGCGGGCAGCGCAGAACCGGTCGTCGTGGAGATCCTTGGGGGAGGCCTATGTCCAGCAGTGGACTTCTTTCGGCTGATATGATGATGATGACTGACTGACTCGGTGGCTCAGTGGTTAGTGCTCTTGACTACTGATCCAAGAGTTGTGGGTTCGATCCCCACCCAGGGCAAATATTTGTGTGATGAGCAGATTTGTTTGCTCTGTGTCTGGGTGTTAAATATCTATATATGTATGTATTTAAACGTATATAAGTATGTATATCAGTCTCTGGTTCCCATAACACAGGGAATCCTACTTTGGGGCCAGATGACCATGTGTGATTTGTCCCAGAATATTTATTTATTTATTTAATACGGTATTACTTGCCAAATTTTATAGTTCTAGGTCAACGGAAAATACCCTGTGAATTTTATGATGCTGGGGCGAGAACGGCATCCGCGAATTAGACATGACGGCAAGAGACAGCTCGTCAATATTTATCCGGTACTGTGGCACATCAGCTTATTACATTGCCTTCACCAATTTATTGGTGTTTGGTTCAAAATACGAGAGTAAGAGATATAGATAGTAGATGAAAAAACAGCAGCATGTTTTAAATACTTTTTAAATACATTTATTTATGATAAGAGTAAAATGTACATAGTCACACTCGCACACGAAGGGTACGAAAACACGTTTCTTGTATGAGGATCCCATTTAATTTAAAACTATAATTTATAATTTACTCGCATTGTTAGCAATAGAAATACCTACCTACACACTTTGTAAAAATTTCAACTGTCTACATATTAAGGTTCATGAAATACAGCCCGCTGACAGACGGACGGAGAGCAGAGGCTTATTAATAGGGTCCCGTTGGCACCCTTTGGGTTGGGAACCCTAATATATGTAGAGAAAAAACAGTTAATTTACTTCGTAGTACTCAGGTATTTACATGAGATAAAATAATAGATACACATGAATATTTTTTAAACTATAATTTTAACATTTGTAATTGGTTCTTAGCTATAATTTATGAAGATCTGTTCACCCATTTAAGGATCATCAGCTCTTATCTAGGTGATGAAGGGATGTGGGCAACTTATACAGCTTTGATGATGCTGCAGAATTACCTGGAATCTGCAGGATACCCAACTCCTGGCCAACTTACAGCAGAGATATCGCGTTAGGGCTCATTGGAATAGTCTTAAGGAATAGGTATTAAATAGAACATGGTAACCTTGACCTGGTAACATTTGGCTGATACCCAAATCCTTACCAACTTAGAGCAAAGGTATAGTGTCAGGGATACGTAAAGTTTAAAGAGCATGAAATACTACTTAAAGCGGTCCCCCTACGCGACGACTCTTAGATCAAAATATAACTAGTTATTTTGAACTTAAAGGGCCTAGACATATTATTTTCTACTTTTTAGCCCTTTTTTTGTCGGGAGTTTATTAAATTTTCATCACTAATCTTTATCATTTAATATACAGGGTGTAACAACATTGGTGTAGGCCCCATTAACTGGGGCTTCTACTCGTGATACTGAACAACTTTTGATCTACGAATTTGCTGAAATCGAGAAAAAAACTTTTCATACAAATCGATCAGCTGATCGACCTATTTATACATTGGAGCGTCCAATTTTCTTTTTGAAAATTGTTCAGTATGATGAGTAGAACGGTTCCTACACCAATTTTTACACCCTGTGTACCAATAGGAGAATTAAGTAGGAGCATAGCGGTAGTATTTTTATATATAAAAATAATCGACTGAAATACACGGCTGGCACATTAATATTTCCAGCATTATATTTTTCATTTCTTCGTTACATTTGTAGGAAAATAAAATCATAATAACGACATTGTAAAATTTGATATTTCCATACACGAAAATCGCAACCACAATCAATCCAGCGGAGGTTTTTTTGTAACTGCCTCTTTCCGTACTAATTTGTCGTCATCTCATGTTCTTCCTCGCCCACATTCAGATCAACTTGAGAAGCTAAATTATTAAAGGGTAGCTGGCTCACCACTGGGAGATCTACGCTCACTTTCAAACACAGATTCATCTACCTTCCCTACCAACTTACTAGATCTATGAGGCAGCGCATATCTCAGCTTCTTCAAGAACCACGGATCGTCAATTTTTAGGTAGGAGTAAGTCTTTAAATAGCCTTTCAATTCTGGATCTAAATTCTCATCTTTAATGACGTCATCGACGACCACCACTATAACTCTGACACGACCTTCTCGCAACGCGCTTTCATACGCTGTTCTGAACTCGACGATTCCCCAGATGGACTTGACGAAATCGCGCGACAAAATGATGACTGTACGCCGGGATTCAGCGATTGATCTTAGTATTTCCGAGTGTATCATCTCCCCTGGAACCCACGTGCGGGTATGCACGCATAGCTCGTAGTCATTCTCTAGGTGGAGCAGAATTTTCTCAGTGACGAGTTCATCATCTTTGTGAGTGAATGAGATGAAGGCATCGAAGGGGCGGTCCGCGTCGGCTTCGTCTTCATTCACGCAGCAGGAACAGAGGCCGTGGGCGTACAAGAACATCTGGAAGCAAACAAATAGTATCAAAGACTTAATATATTAGATACTAGCTTTTGCCCGCGGCTTCGCCCGCGTGGACAGAGCTATCATGACTCTTTTTGAGGGTGAGTGGTGCGCGAGCCGCAATCAGCTCGCAAGCGAGGACATGAGTTTCCTCCAGGTACCTCAGGAAATGTATCGGGCTATTCGGATTAGCAGTCTTTGTCACTTACCACCCTCTCAACAAATTCTATACAAAAAATCACTTTAATCCGTTGCTCCGTTGCGACGCCGCCGACGTGCGCGAGCGTAGAAAACAGTTATCCCCAGATCCCTCGGGAACTATGTCAGGATATACTTATTAGTAAATTATATCATTTTCCACCTCACCTCTGTGCTCAAAATCACACCAATCCATTTTTTCGTTGCGATTTTAAAAAAAACGAACAAAGAGTATTGTTTTAGTTTCCTCAGGAACTGCATCGGGCTATGATAACTTCCAGAGATAAAAAGTAAACTATTTCATTCCCATTGATACAGGCTACCTGCATGCCAAATTTCATCAAGATTGGTAGAGGTGTTGAAGTGTGAATAGGTAACAAACAAACAAACACATTTTTACATTTATAATAATATATATAAAGTAAGGATTTCTAAATCTTAAATAACATATAGAGCGTTGGTGGCGTAACGGTTAGGGCCACTACCTCCTGTCCGGAAGGCCGTGGTTCGAATCCTGCCACTTACCAATATATATAAGAATATCGATTTCATACTCGTATGTACGTTTATCCGACGCTCTTACGGCGAAGGAAAACATCGAGAGGAAACCTGCGCACGCCTGCGAAGAAACTCGAAGCTTATGTGTGAAGTCAATCAACCCGCAATGTGCCCGCGTGATCGTCTAAGGCCTGTTCGCCCTAATTCAGTGCAGGTCAAGCCTCTCGGTGGGGAAGTATATTAACTGATATGATGAAATAACACATATACCTATATTATCAAAAAACTAATTCTAATCATTATATCAATGTAGCAATAAAATATCCTAAACATATTAATATGGGTCAAATCCTCGAGTCGTATCAGCTCCAAAGGAGCCCATGATGCACTTCTCGTTGCCACGCTGGATAGCAATAGACAACCTTAGCAGCAGGTAGGACCCGGAGCGGGCGTCACATCTCCTCTCTCGAAGGCTACGGCCAATCTCCTTAATGAAGGCAAAGGCCTCTGAGGCTTCAGCAGCCGGTTGTCTCACAGACCAGCGGCACAAAGCAGTAATTTGCCTCCAAGACCGACTACTTATTATGCTTCTTTCTCTCCGCAAATTGATCAGTAGTACCGTACGGGTGAGGTGTGAGGCAGAAAAAGTGGCGACCCAAAACAGGTATGTTCCTCTCTGCCATGGCACCTGTTTAAACCCTCCGGCCTTATGCCATCAGATTGACTAAATCCCGGCGGCTGTATCAAAGATGGAATATTCCATCTGGCAGAGACCAGTGCCCTCCAAGTGAGGTCATTAAGGAATTGGTGACGTGGGAATCTTCACAAACAACGACCGCAACTCAGTGCGGCCAATTGCCTCCACCGTGGACCCGCAAATACAATACAATACAATACAATAATTTTATTGACAACTTTCGTGTTGCAGGTCAGGTTGCGAAATTTAGTTCACAAAAATATATCTAAATATAATCAATCATAACAATGTCGCAATAGCGAATGTCAATTTTACAATTAATAATAATAAAATACATTAAATCTTTAAATTTAAAAAATCATTAAGGCTATAAAATTGGTTATGAGATAGCCATTTCCTGAGCTTGGACTTAAACACCGCGGTGGATGCTGCATCTCTAATATTATCCGATAGTTTGTTATAAACGACGGGGCCACCGATGTATACGGACTGTTCCGATTTTTTCAGCTTGTGAAACGGTGTCACTAGCTGGTCCTTGTTGGCGTTGCTACGTAAGTCGTGCCTTGGGTTTGTACCCTTGCGTTTATATGTTTCTAAGTTCGCGTGCACGTATAGGGCCACCTGGCAGATGTATTCGCAAGGGATTGGCAAGATGTTGTACTTAGTGAAGAACGGCCGACACGACTCGTCATCGGCTATCGTTGCCATAGCTCGCACAGCGCGCTTCTGCATGACGAACGCTCGCTGGATATCGGCAGCGCGACCCCACAGCTCGAGTCCATAGGTCAACCTGGAGTGGACTGTAGCGTAGTAACACGTTCGCACAGCCTCGATGGATGCGGTGGCCGTCAGTCGGCGTAAGGCGAAACACGCGCGACCTAAGCTAGCACAGAGACCGTCTATGTGAGCCTCCCACGTTAGAGCGTCGTCTACCTGGAAGCCCAACAACCTGGTAGTGCGGACCTGTTGAAGGTGTGTATCCCCAACGCATACTTTTAGCGGTAGTGGCGCTTTGCCGTTCAAGCTAAAGGCCAAGAAACATGTTTTTTCGCGATTTAGTGCAAGGCCATTAGATCTAAACCACCAGTCGAGGCGCCTCACAGTCTCGTTGAGTCCTTTCTCGAGTTCTGCGTGCGTAGTCGCGGTTACTACCGCAGCTACGTCATCTGCATACATATAAATTTCAGCTCCCTCAACTGTACCGGGCAGGTCGTTAAGTAGCAGACTGAAAAGACTATTTGAAAGGCACGAACCTTGGGGGACACCCATCGCATTTTCCAGTTCAGCAGACCTTATGTTTCCTTTGTCTCCGACCACTACTTGCTTTCTTCCGGACATGAAAGATATAATGAGTTCCAAGGGTGGACCCTGTATCCCGTAGTGGTGGAGCTTGTAGGCGATCAGCGTGTGGTTGGCGGTGTCGAAGGCGCGCGAGAGGTCGCAGCAAACGAGCGCGACATGCCGGCCTGCCTCGCGCGCCTCCAGCACGCGCCACACCACCTCGCGCACGAGGTCCGCGGTGGCACGCCCGGCGCGGTAAGCGTATTGCCTATCGGACAGTAAGCCGCGGCTGCTCACAAATGACAGCAGCCTTTTGTTTAACCCGACCTCAAGAATTTTGCTGATGGCTGGGACTAGCGATATCGGCCGGTATGATTTTAAATCAGTTTTTTTACCTTTCCCTTTGTATAGAGGGGATATTTTAACCTTTTTAAGTAGCGTCGGGTAGGTACCACTACAAATGGATAAGTTGAAGAGATGACAGATTACAAAAGCAATAGATATAACGGAAGACTTCAACAGGTCATTGATGAGGTTCACAGATATTTATATTGCAGTCGGAGAGCAACTGCCACAATCAAATAGTCGCCGTCAGAAGAGTTCCCATAACTGTGCCTCCTGTTAAAAGATGCGAATTTCGACTTATGTGTTTTTAATTTTTTTACATGATTGGAATCTGTAAAAAAGTCACTATCTGTTCGTCTATGAAACACATCGCTACGTGCCATAATTCCAGAGTAAGAGTTGTGTAAAGTAGCGATGCTGAAAAATACATAAAAGAAATCCACTCAAATGTATGAAATTATATTTTCATCTCTCCTGTTCGGAAAGTTTACTTTTCATGAGTAGATAGCCGGGCGGAACATTGCTTTTCCATCCCTAGGGTAGAAAGTATTTCCATCCCTAGGGTGGAAAGTATTGTCGTCCCTAGGGTGGAAAGTAATTTTTTTTTATTGCCAGCCACGGAGTCGAACTAAGAGGTTTTCATATATCTAAAGTCAGCTATACATTAAACGACGGGTTTATTACGATCTACAGATTGATATTAAATCATTTTATAGTTGGTCTATATTTTTCACAATTACAGAAGATTAAAATTTAAAATCATTCCTCTATTCTGCTGCGCGCCATAATGCCATGATAACATGACACTTGTTTTTTAATTTTCGGCATGGCCACCTAGATGCACGTCGTGACCAACTCGATTAGTTTCAATCTAGACGGCCGTGGCAAGCGGCCATTGCGAAAAGGTTAGAGGTTGGATATAGGTAAAACTAATTTATTGATATCTAATTAATATTTTATATCATATAAACAATTAAATTACAATAAATACATTTCCTCATAGTCGAAATGAAAAGTAGAGTGTTTAACTCGGGTGAAATGACCCAATTCCACCCTCGAACTATTGGCGCTCTCACTTCGTTCGAGCGCCAGAAATATCTCGAGTGAAATGGATCACTTTCTTCCCTTGATTAACAATCTACTATTTAATGTTTTAATACAACTTAAGCTCGTTTTATTATCCCTGCCGTGCCATCTATTGAAATTCTGCTGCTATGATTATAATGTGTGGTATGTGTAGCTATTAAGGGGAAAAAGTACTCTATTGTTATTATTGTAAGTATCGATAGATCTAATTTCCCACGGGAACTCTTTTGTTTTCCGGGATAAAAAGTATCCTATATGTTAATCCGGGCTATAAGGAACCACCATACATAATTTCATCAAAATCGGCCTGGTACTTTTTGCGTGATGCACGAACATACAGACAGACAGACAGACAAAAATTCCAAAAGTTGTTGTTTTGGCCTCTGTATCGTTAGTAACGTCCACCACAGTTATTATTTTCCAAAAATATTTCGTGTACAGACACGGCCCCGTTACAGTTTTATTATATTAATAGATAGATGTACTTTGATATGATGTTTAGTTTTCCTGTAGCGCATTGCTGTCAAGATAAAAATATATCTACCTAAACATCATAAGCGGAATCAAAGTTTCTTTTCAAGCGACTTCCAAAACGGAGAAGGTTCTCAATTCATCTGAATTGTTTTTTTTTTTATGTTTGTTACCTCAGAACTTTTGACTGGGTGAACCGATTTTTATGATTCTTTTTTTATTTGAAAGCTAGTGCTTCCCGTGTGGTCCCATATAAATTTTATCAAAATCAATGTACTACTTTAGTAGAAAATTAACAAAAACCAAAAATAATATTGCGAAAATGTACTAATTTGTTGCGATGGAAGTTGGTTTTTTAACGTGTTTAGCGTTTTCAATTATTATTAAGTAAAGCAAAATGTTTATTTAAACCTACATGAAACAGGTTCGTCTCTTAATGATTAAAAATTATAAAAATTAAAAATTAAAAACCCAACTGCCTTGTTAGTCTTTACAAGTATTAATTGTCACTCAGGTGTAAACACTGTACGGGTACTTTGGTACGGGTGCCGGTTATCGTTTCCTGATGGGGACTTTTGGAATTTCACACACACATACATCTAAAAAACAGTCTTCGGATAAAAAAACACATACACTCCGCTTAAAAATACCCGCACTTTATTTACAATAGAGACATTCACACATAAACACTATTACTCCACACTGTTTAAGGCTTTTCCACTAATTTTCCACCTTTTACTAGTATTTTCACTGTTTACTAGGTTTTTCTGAACCGAACTGTACCTTTTCGTCGCGGGTTTCTTCTCGTTGCCCTGAACGTACGTAGTTGTAAGTAGTCTACGCTGCCCGTCAATTTAATAATAAATATTCTACACACTCTGTGAATATAATATCTCCTCGAAGCTCAGTCAAATCTACACTATTGGGGACTTAATCTGGTGATTCTGCTACAAGGCACAAGTTCAGCTAAAGAAACAGATAGGTGTCATACATAAGTACATACACATAGTACATAAATGCATATACTCGTACATACCCATAAAATATAACACTCCTTCTTGGACAATACTCTATTGTTATTACAATATACAACAAATCATAGATGAGCGTTTATCTAGTTTAAGCAGTCAAATTGTATCAGAACAGCTAGCATCCAGGTTTCATACGGAACTGAAGAATCTCAATGAGCGAGTTTCGTCAATGGAAAAAAAAATTGAAAAGATGGAGCAAGGTGTGATGACATCTAAGGAACTGGAATACAGCACGGTAGCGCGTGTCGGGCGCACTAACGAGACTACTTGCATGACCACTGCGGGGTCCACTTCTGAGTCCTCCTTGCGGACTACATCCGGGACCACTTCCAGTACCAATTCCGAGACTAATTCCAGGAACACCTCCAGTAGCACCAACAATCAAAAGCTGGGAGCTATAAATGATGGAAAGCGCACCATGGTATCTGCGCCTGGAGTACTAGTAAAACAAGCCAAGCGCAATATGCGACAACCAGCTATTCAAGTCTTGCCAACATCTTCTGGGCTTGTGGAATCATCTAAGGCTAACTCCTCTGATTGTGAATGGAAAGAGGTAACAAGGCGTCGCTCTCGTGGATTGCCGGCTGGTGTTATGCGAGGTACTGCTGCACCGGGAGGTGCCCAACTTGAGGCTTGTGAGCGACGGCGCCATCTCCATCTGTACTACCTGAAACTTGGTACCACTGAAGCGCAGGTTAGCGCTCATTTAACATCAATATGTGCAGGTGATGTATGCACTGTTGTGGCCCTAAAGGCCCGCGGCCAATATGCATCCTTTAAATTGGATGTCCCATTAAAGCTGGCTGATAAAATCATGCTGCCGGAGAATTGGGCAGAAGACATATGTATTAAGCCCTGGACGCAGAACTTTCGTACAAGAGCGGAAGAAGGAAGGGAATCCAAAAAGAACTAAGATGATAGAGATTTATTATCAGAACGTGAGGGGCTTGAGAAGCAAAACGGTAGCGTTCTACAACAATATTATTTCCTCAAGTTCAAGCAACATCGTAGCTCTTACGGAAACCTTTCTAAACAGTTCTGTCTCCAATGCTGAATTATTCCCAGTAGATTACACAGTACTGAGGAAGGATCGTGTGGGTGATAGCGGCTGGGGTGGCGTTCTGCTAGCGGTAAGATCTCCCTACGCTATTCGAATGGTTACTGATGTGGATGGCCAAAGTGATGACAAAGAATTGATATTTGCGATAGTAACAGTTAAGAATGTCAAATTATTTTTATGCGTTGTCTATTTGCCACCTAAATACAATAATAGGCTGTATCTTGATGTTCTGGCGTGTTTAGAGAATGCGGTTTGCAAATATGCTACACTTGATATTGTTATACTTGGAGATTTTAATCTCAATTCTTGCAGTGCTCAAGTCAAATCACAATTCGATATTTTTTTATCATTTTGTAAACTAAGGCAGTATAATAACATAAGTAATGTGTATGGCGGAATGTTGGACCTTGCTCTTTCCAGCTTGAGTGCAGATAATGTAGGCGTGAGTGATGATACAGAGCCTTTGGTGCCGATAGATCTCTACCATCCCCCATTTACTCTGAAGGTGCAGCTCTCTTGTGGTTTTTATTCTCTGTCAGCTGGGTCATCTACTCATTTACTTAAGTCCTCCTCTGAATGGAACTTTCGCAAAGCCGACTTTTATAATTTATATGCAAGTATTGTATCTATCGACTGGACTGAAGTATTTAAGCAACAAGACATTGACACAGCTGTGGAGGTATTTTATTGTAAATTAAATAACAGCATAAATGATTTTGTTCCTCGGAAAAAAACAAATATCAGTATCAAACACAGGGTTTACCCGCAGTGGTACACACCTGAAATTATCAGTAAAATAAAATTAAAATACTTTCATCACAAGCGGTTTAAATCTCAAGGATTAGAATTTAATCGTGAGTTATATAAGTACTATAGATCGTTGGTCAAAGAGCTTGTAGATGTTGCCTTTCGTCGATATAACCAATCAATGGAACGCGACATACGTTGTGATCCGTCTAGATTCTGGAAATATATCAGGGGCAGGAAAGGTGACACACGCCGAAGTACAGAGTTTATGTACGGAGATAGTTTGGTTGCAGGTCAGGAGGCAGCAAATGTGTTTGCGGAATACTTCGGCTCCGTTTTTCTGGATCATATTCCTAAACTAAATGCGGAAACAGCTGAGCGAGAGGCAGCTAATGGTGCAAACACTCTAGATGTCTCAGTCACACACGTTACGACTGTCGATCTCAGGCGTGCCGTAAAGCGGATAAAGGCAGCTTCAGCACCAGGTCCTGACGCTATACCTGGATTTCTTGTGAAGGACACCATATCTGCACTTGAAGCACCACTTTTGTTTATTTATAATCTCGCATTGCAGTGTGATCGTTATCCTACAATTTGGAAAACTTCACGGGTAACCCCTGTACCTAAGCATGGATCATCTACAAATGTAAAGGACCAGAGACCTATTGCGGTGCTTTCAGTTTTTGGAAAACTATTTGAATCTGTGTTGAACTGGTGCATTGTTGATCAAATAAATGGTCGCCTCAGTGACTCTCAACATGGGTTCCGGCAGGCACGGTCTACTACTACAAATCATATTGCCTTTGTTGACTATGTTACGGCCCAGATGGATGCTAGAAGGCAAGTCGACGCCATTTATTTAGATTTTCGAAAGGCATTTGATGTAGTTGACAACGATATCTTGTTATTGAAGCTCTCTCGTTATGGGTTCTCCCTTAAATTATTAAAATTCTTTGCAAATTATCTGAAGGACCGCAAGCAGTTTGTACGGCTCGGCCCTTATCAATCAAAAGAATATTATACCAGATCGGGTGTAAGCCAAGGCAGTACACTTGGACCAACTCTGTTTCTCCTAATGATTGATGATCTACCACAGGTTATCAGTAACTCTAAGTGCCTGATGTTTGCAGATGATCTGAAACTTTACCGCGCCGTGGGTTGCAGCACAGACTGCGCACAGCTACAAAGTGACATTGATGCAGTGTATAAATGGAGCCTTTATAATAATATGCATTTTAGTGTAAAAAAATGCAAAATGATCTCTTTATCACGATTCTCTTCACCGATATATTTTGCTTATAATTTAGGAAATGAAATTTTAGAAAGAGTTGAGCAGATTCGCGACCTCGGCTTGATTATGGACAATCAACTTAACTTCCGTGAGCACATTACAGCCACGTGCAAGCGAGCTAGTAGGTCGCTTGGTTTTATAATTCGTACAGCTGCCCAGTTCCATGATGGAAGTACTGCAGTTATGCTCTATAATGCGTACGTCCGGAGCTTGCTAGAGTTCGGTGCCATAGTGTGGGATCCGAGAGAGGATAAGTACAGTGTCATGGTGGAGAGAGTCCAACGTAAATTCGCCAGGTATCTATATAAGAGAACATACGGGTATTATCCTTTACTTTACCCTTCAATGTTTGTTTCGGGCATGGTAGGTATTGACACACTAGAGTTACGACGTAAACTACTACTGGGACTACATTACTGTTTGTTGTTAAAGAACAAAGTAGACAACCCGTCAATTCTTGGTAGCATTGAGTACTTCGTACCGCAAAGGTATACGCGCACTGGCCGGCGTCGGCACCCGCTGTTCGCTTCTCCAGCGCTACGTACGCACTACGCGCACAACGCACCTACGGCGCGCGCTCTGGTGCTGCTTAATGCCTTTTTAGGCGAGGTCCAACATGTCGACTTGCACTACGATACGCTTTGTCATATTTGCAAATACTTGACTTCATATATAGCTCAAATCATGTGTAATTCTCGTATTATTTAATTCATTTTAATTTTATTGTGTAACAAAGTGAACGTTTTGGTTTAGACTGTAAGTTCATGTTTGTAAATTATATAAATAAATAAATAAATCGAGTCGTGTAAAATTTTGGACTTAGATTTACATATTAGTTTTCTTACTTCTGTGATCGTGTAATTATACCCACAGAAATCGAAATAAAATAGCACTATTATTTAAATTTCTGTGTTTTAAGCTATTGTATAGCTCTTATCGCTGGCTTGGAGGGGACCGACCGAATCAAGAAATTTCGTAACGAAAATAAAACCTGACAACCCAAAAAAAAAATGTTAAGGTCTAAAAAACTTACAGTGCATCATGATGATGATGACGATGACGATGATGATGATTAACTTTCTTAGTGTCAATTTATTACATAAACTTTCGGCGCCTCAAGGACTATAAGGTACTGGTAAATACTGCATAAATAAAAAATAAATAAACAATTATAATTGCAGAAGTTGATAAAAAAGTATATGCAATAGCTTTACCGCGGCAGTCCCCGAGTGCCACACGTCTTTTTTTACTCATGATGGTTCCATCATTTCAAGCGTCAACCTATTGCCGTTATCAATATGCAGCAAAAACGAGCAAAAAAAATCAGGTTAGTTGTGTGGAGACCTTACTTATTTTTTCACTTTTTCTTATTTTCAGGTAGTAGTCAGTCATCATTTATGAGTAAAACATCATTTATGTGAAAATTTCAACTGTCTAACTATCACGCATCATGAAATACAGCCTGGTGACAGACGAATGAACGGACGGACGGACGGATCTTTGGATACGGAACCCTAAAAACTTCATGCCGGAATAAATCCAAGCTTTTCAAATATATTGAGTAGACACATATCGATAATATGTTTGTAATGTGTTTACATCGTAGTAAATTTAAACATAACTAAACAAAGGCTTATTAGTTTTGCACTGAAAGTTTGTAACTGTTCTTATTTTTCCCAACTGCAAAGTAAGGATATTGTTTTTCGCGCATATCTTGTATATAATATTCTTTATTACCCCCCTATCATATCTCCAGAACCGCTGAACGGATTTGTATAATTGAAGTATACAGATGTTTTATCTCACGAGCGCGGGTTAGTCATACTTGTGTGTGTTAATGTACATGCAAATTGTCTTTGCGTGCGTAAGCTCGGTAGCTTACAATTGCGCACACAATAGACACAACTAACAATAGAGCACACAATAGCGCGTGTCTATACGCATTACACACACAAGTATGGCTAACCCGCGCTCGTGAGATAAAACATCTGTAGTTAGGTTCGTCTTAGCAGCCCAAGTGTTCTTAGACAGGACCAGGTGACGTTAAAAAAAAACATGGCGGCTGCGCGACGCCATTGGGCTTTAAAAAAGAATACGAATACCACAATATGGGTATCAAATTAAAGGGATTTCAAAAAGGTATATCATGATTATTATTAACGTAATGCTGATATAAATAAAACAATGAGAAATTTAAAAAATATGGACTTTGCTCTTTCACTTTCTGAAACCGGTGGGGTGCCAATGTGACACGACCGGGAAAGCGAAAACTTTCAGCCAGACTAGAAACAATAACGCAAAAGTACTTACATGTTGTTGCCCCGCGCCGGAATCGAACCGAACTCCTTCTAATCCATGCAAGCAACAGATTTAAATCCGGTTTTCATTGTTATTTAAAGTATTTATTGCGAAGTGCGAAGCTGGGGCCGGTCACAAATAAATAATAATAAGTACAAATTTAGACCGGGCAGTTGTTGAGTTGTCAGGCATACGTTGCTTTGAGCAGAGTGAGATCTCTCTCCGGGCTTGCTATTAGTTCTCTTGACCCTAACAAAATACTTAATCAACCACATGACTCTTTAAATGAATTAACCGATTACGTAATTTGTCTTACTAAAAATACATAAATAAAATTTAAATTACCTCGTAATTGTTGTATCCCTAGAAAAAGTGATTGAATTCCTACGTACAAATAAGCACCT
Organism: Coleophora flavipennella; assembly: GCA_947284805.1. NCBI lineage: Eukaryota > Metazoa > Arthropoda > Insecta > Lepidoptera > Coleophoridae > Coleophora > Coleophora flavipennella. Next base: position 8,392,269 of record OX369253.1, read on the forward strand.
AGATAGTTCGATAGCTGCTTGTTGTCACATATTCTCCGTCCATAGGTATTGTTTTAAAAGTTTTACTGTTATTTTCATATACAGGGTTAATACAGGGAAAAGTCGACCTAGATCCGTTAAGGGCGTGTAGTACACATCATTTCTGAATGATTTCACTATAGAACCCCCCATCCTAAACTTAACCGTTTTCGAGATATTCGAGTTTTAATTTTTTTTATGAAAATGCCCAATTTTTCGGCTATTCAATTGAATATTTTGAATTTTTTTGATTCTAATGATTATTTTTTTAGTTTTTTACATGAAGAATGAGATGTTTAATGACCTCAATGACTAAAATTGCACGTAAGTTAACTAAATAGGTCATTGTAGACGATCGAAACTTAAGAAAATAAGTACAAATTATAAAAAAAATATTTTTCTTTTCTGGATATCTCAAAAAATTATTAGGGCATTTGCTCTGCAGATGTGCTTAGAAACATCTACATTTTATCAGCTATCCAATGAGGTATAACAACCTAGGGTTGTATTTAAACTCATAGAAAAAAACATAGTTGAAAAGGTTCAGAGTTTAGAGTTCCATACCAGGTTACGGGACCCTATTAGCAAGCCTACGCTGTTCGTCTGTTTGTCCGATTTTGAGAAGGTTTTATCTGAAATTTTCACAGAATATTTGTAATTACGGAGGATTTACCAAACAAATACTAAAAAAGTGATAAATAAAGGGGGTTCCAAGGAACGTGATCTTACCCGACTGCGCCAGAAAAAGGCTAATGTTTTGCGAGTGTATGTATTATAATATATTTAAAAAGGCTAATGTTTTGCGAGTGTATATATTATAATATATTTAGGTGTCGTTAGATTCGTATTGATCCTGTGAGTGACATAGGATATCATGTTTTATCTAACTAACTAAAAAAGAGGGGTAAGTTTTATGCAGTCGGGTTTTTAATTTTTAATTAATTTGTGTAGTTATTTCCGTTTTATATTAGTACAACGTTAACTAATTACAAACATCGATATGTGTCTACTCAAAATATTTGCAAAAAGTTGGATTCAATTCGGCATGTAGTTTTTGTATTAAAGCGGAACTACGTATGTATGGAAACTCGAACCTCCTGGGGACCTTTAAGCTACTGTTTACCAAGCAGAGCACCTGCAGCAACTTTTCTTATGTTATAACTAGCTGTTTCCCGCGGCTTCACTCGCGTGGACAACGTTTCTATGACTTTTGGAGGGTGCGCAGTGCGCGAGCCGCGCGGCTCGCGAGCTTAAGATAAAGTAGCCTATGTGTTAATCCAGGTTCTAATCTGTCTACATACCAAATTTCAGCCAGATCCGTTTAGTACTTTTTGCGTGAAAGAGTAACAAACATACATCTATATATCCATACATTCTTACAAACTTTCGCGTTTATAATATTAGTAGGATTTATTACTAGGTAATCTGAGTGCATTTGACTACATCTCACCTGATGGAAAGTGATGATGTTGTCGAGGGTAGTACACGAAACTTAAATATAGCTTATTCATTCTCATCTCGAAGATCCCCAAATTTTAAGAAATAGGAAACACAGATGTCGCAAGGAGTTCCTCTCCATCACTGTCCGTATAATAAATGAGGAAGCGTAACCAAAGATAATTATAGTTCCTAAGCGTAACTCTTCATGTGGATAGGCAGAAATCAACAACAACCTCTGGAACATGGAACCTTTCCCTGCCTCTCGTTGACCGAAGTGGAATAGAGCTGGCGGGAATTAGGTCGTGTAGGTCTTGTACACAATTTTCGAAATGAATTCGATAGATTACCTAAAGTCATGTAAATGCTTATCTTTACTGCAGCAACCTTTGCCTTGGACTCAATGTATCGACCAAAATTGAGAAGTTAATTCCACGCCAAAGAGCTCAAGGTAGTCGGATATCTTAATAACTCCTTTTAAAAACTCCTTTGAAACACGCCTGTGTCCTAGAGGCATTGAACCTTACGAGCTTGGTACCACCCCAATCAGACACTGCCTGAAGCCATCAGTTCAAAGCTCTGTCATGGGCTCTCTCATGTAAAAGAAATCTCACTAGTTCGATAGTGGAGCTACTAAAAATTGTCAACCCATGATGTTTGAGAGTCAGCGAGTCTGTACCTATCTACAGACACGTTAACTAATATCTTGGCCTTTTCTTAACACTTTTGCCGAATCTCATTTTCCATACAAATGAAAGATTTTTATTTTAAAAGGATGAGCCGAATTTTTTGCAAATTGTAACGAAAATGATTGAAAATTGGGTTAAATACCCTTTAAAATTTCGTTACATTATACGTAGGCCGCCTATTGTATAGGCTTCCCTCTTTATTATTGATTTCTTTTTTATGTTGTGATGCAATAAAGAATATTGTATTGTATTGTATTGTAGAATTAAGGGGGTTATATGGCCAATGTTGAAAAATAGAAAAGGAAATTTTGTGGTAATGGTAATGAATAAAAATATAATTTAAAATTTGTAAAGTTTGAACAACTGGTTTAAAAAATATAATGTTGGTCACCTTTTAAACGTACACATAATAACATTAAATTTAGTAGTTCTAAAACTCTGACTAAAATTGAATAGAAAATTTTCACGTGTGATTACACCTTTAGTCCATTTAGAAATTTTATCAAAAGTAGCAAAGACGAATCTATACGTATAGATTGTTTCCAGTTATTTTAGTGAAAATACCTCGAATTACTTATAAAATAGCACACATAAAAAATCACACTATTAAATTTATAAAGTTCAATATAAGCAGAAGGAATCTTGTCCGGAAAATAGGAAAAAATAGATAACAAAGTCGAGTACTTCCCTTATCAGCTGACGAGAAGATGGTAAGTCCCTTTCGCCACTGGCATGATAGTGGTAGCTCAGCCGAATAAAAGTTGCTGCATATGAGATTTATCAGTCGGGATTTTATCGGCTTGGGACGACCTTGTTGGTCATAAATCCTTCCCCACTGGACACGTTAAGGGTATGATAAAAACCCTTGAAACAGCGGCAAGGGTTCCATTGTATAAATTTAATTCAAGTTGTATACGTTGATTCAATTTTCAAGATAAAAATACCTACGCAATATCATCAAAAATGTTCTCTCCGGTGTCCAACATTCTTTTATTCTTCCCTTCAATCAATCCACCTCTGTCAGAAAACGCCTTTTTAGAATTTCGCATGAAAAATATTCTGATCCCCAAAAAGGTTTTATTTTGTAACGAAACCAAAAAGATTATGTTACAAACTACCCACGAACTCACAAAAAAAAATTAGGCGCGAAGTCCAAAAAATTTTAGAAATTAAGTCGTTGGACAGCCCTGAAGAAGAAATTAAAATTAGGAAGTTTTATAAGTAACTAGCTGTTTCCCGCGGTTTCACCCGCGTGGACAACGTTTCTATGACTTTTCGAGGGTGCGCAGTGCGCGAGCCGCAAGCGGCTCGCGAGCGTGTTAAAAGGTAGCCTATGTCTGAATCCAGGTCCTTATCTGTCTACCTACCAAATTTCAGTCAAATCCGTTTAGTAGTTTTTGCGGGAAAGCGTAACAGACAGACAGAGTTACTTTCACATTTATAATATTAGTAGGGATTAGTTAACCGCTAACGTTTACTAGAAGTTGGAAGAAATTGATATTTATACACGATACGCAACACGTACAAACGACAAAAACACCATCTAAAAGTGAACAAACTTAATAGCCCCAACAACACACTAGTGTTAAGGGATTGCTGTCCACAGCCTAAAATAGTCAACTAATTAGGAAAGAGCATTACTAAACAACTAACTAAAACTAAATTATATAAAGAAGAGAGAAAGAAGAAGGAAAAAAAAACGAAGCACACTGCAGAGTAGGCAAGTCGGGCTGTCAAGCTTAAGATTTCTCGAGGGAAAACCAAAAGAAACAAGAAAAATTTGGGAAACCCGGGGAAAAATTTTTGGATACCCTCCCTCAACGAAAGAAAAAAAAGGAAGGCTTCCCTATTTTAAAATATCCTTTATGTGGTAATGACTAACATAAGGAGAATCCATGTCCTGTGATTCGTACGTCTGAGAAGAAACGGCACGTAAAAATCGACACCGAACAAAACGTGATGCAAATTTGCCCATAAAATAACCAACTCCAGACGAACGTGCGAAGTTCCTACGCCAAACAATATCTCCCACAGAGAGAACTACAGACTCCCATTTCTCGTTGAAAGTTAGTAAATTTCTTAGAAAAGCTTGCGAAACATTATCGGCAACTCTAGCATAAATTTGATCTAACAAAGCCAGAGCAGAAGCGCGACAATGCCGACTCTCGGATAAATTAGCACCAGAAGTAACTTCGATATATTCTCAGTAAACTTTGAATGTTTGCTTCGCAAACTAGTAACAAGACAGAGAAATAACTCTAAGAAAATATTTATCGCGGGTGATTTCAATGTTAACATTCTCGAAAAAACCAAAAAAAGTGAATTATTTCTAAATATGTGCAGTTCATTTAAAATACAACCTACGGTATGGGTACCAACTAGAATTACACCACATTCCGAAACATGCATAGATAATATACTGACAAATACCAAACGATACAACGCTAAAGTACTGGACATTGGCTTATCCGATCACACATGTCAAATTATATCTCTTCCAAGTAATTTGAGCTACAGTGAACAATACTGGTATATTTTTAAGAGAAATCCCGATATAAATGTAGAAATATTTTTAAAATATATATCCCAGATTAATTTTACAGATGTTTATGACGAAGTTAATGCAAATAAGGCATACACTGTATTTGTGGATATATTTCGTTTGATTTATGACCTGTGTGTACCACTAGAAAAGCTTAAAATAAACTGCAAAAGGAATTTAAAATGGAAAACAAAGGGTATAGTTATAGCAAGTAAAAATAAAAGACAACTGTATTTAAGAACGCGAAACAGTAACTGTTTTCCTACCAAGAACAGATATAAATGCTATTGTAAAATTATGAAGGCAGTAACCAAACAGTCCAAAAGATTAACAAACATAAAATACATAAACCAGAGTTCTAACAAAAGTAAAGCAACATGGGGTGTTATAAAACAAAACACTACCAAAACAAATAGTATTAAGGAAACAATAGAACGTATCAAAACACAGGATCTCGAAATAGTGGAACCGCTACAGATAGCTAACACACTAAATAACAATTTTATTAATGTCAACAATAATAGGCGTAATAAGACAGATAGCACATATAGACCTATCACCCAAGCTAATATTAACAGTATTTTCATAACTCCAGTTACTGTTTCCGAATTAAAGACGGTTGTTAGAGGATTAAAGAATAAAAAAAGCACAGGACATGACAATATACCAATGAATATAATTAAAAGAAGTATAGATTTTATAGCTGACCCATTAGTATATATCATAAATTTGACTCTCGAGACAGGTGTTTTCCCAGACGATTTAAAAATAGGAATAATTAAGCCTATCTTTAAAAAAGGATCAAAAAGTGACATTAACAACTATAGACCAATAGCATTGTTGCCAAATTTTTCTAAAATATTTGAAAGAATCATATACAATAGGATGACATCTTTTCTTAATAAGAACAATATTTTAAATTCTAATCAATTTGGATTTCAAAAAAACAAGAGCACAACCTCAGCAATATTCAAAGTTTTAAAACAGATCTGGACTGAAATAGAAAACAAAAAAACTTGTATTGGACTTTTTTTAGATTTATCTAAAGCTTTTGACTGTGTGTTACATAAAACTCTTTTAAATCAATTAGAAAATATAGGTATCCGCGGAAACGCATTAAAACTTCTCGAATCTTATCTCACTGGCAGAATACAAGCAACAGTTATTGATAAATATAATAAAACCACAAAAACAATTGAGCAGGTTTTTTCAAATTATCAGAAAATTATTCTGGGAGTCCCACAGGGTAGTATCCTAGGACCATTATTATTCCTTATTTACATTAATGAGTTGCCTTTAATTGTCAATCATTTGTGCGTTATGTTCGCAGATGATGCCAGCATATTCATACCTAAAAATAATCTTAATAAATTTGAATTTGTTGCTGAAATTTATAGCACCATAAACACTGTAATAAAATGGTTGGCAGACATCAATTTAAATATTAATTTAGAAAAGACAAAGATTGTAGAGTTTAGAAATTATAAATGTTTACCACAAGACCTAAATATTATTGTTAGTGATAAAATGATAGAAGTGACAAATGAGACAAAATTTTTGGGTATTACAATGGACAGCCATCTGCACTGGAAAGCCCATATAGAAATAATTAACAAAAGATTATCCAGCTACTGCTATATGTTATCAATTTTAAGAAATGTGACTTCTGTAGATGTTGCGAAAAATGCATATTATGGTTATGTCTATTCCCTGCTGACATATGGCATAATACTTTGGGGAAATTCTGTGAATGTTCAGTCTACCTTTATGCTACAAAAAAGATGTCTTCGGATTATTTTTAACATGTACAGTACTGAAACACTAAGAACAGCATTTGTGGAACAAAAAATACTAACATTGACGTGTATCTACATATTAGAAATTTGTGTATTTATAAGAAATAATAGTGAATATTTCAATAAAAAAAATGAAAAGAAAAAGAACCTAAGGTCTAATTATAAATATGATTTGTGTTCTGTAATAGCGACCAGTTACATATATAACAAAAGTTGTTATGTAAACGGAATTAGAATTTATAATAATTTACCTGTATTTATAAAATCATTGCATGGTGCTAAATTTAAACGCCACCTTAAAGAGTGGCTTATACACAAATGCTTTTATAATTTAAATGAATATTTTGCTTATGTCTAAATGTAATATTAATATTGTACGTCCGAAAAGGGCAACCTGTTGGAACTAAAAATATATTAAATGTAACATCATTGTACACAGTTTCACAATAAAGTTTATCTTATCTTATCTTATCTTATCTTCCGATTCACAGGAAATACGTTTACAAGATACGATAAAATACTATAGTGATATTTCATCCGATAAGATTCGCCTTGGAAAAACCACTTGGGTTTCTCATAAGATTATTACCAACTAGCTTTTGCCCGCAGCTTCGCCCGCGTGGACATAGCTTTTATGACTCTTTTTGAGGGTGAGTGGTGCGCGAGCAGTCAGCTCGCAAGCTTGGACATGAGTTTTCTCCAGGTACCTCAGGAACTGTATCGGGCTATTCGGATTAGCAGTCTTTGCCACTTCCTACCCCCTCAACAAATTCTACACAAAAAATCACTTTAATCCGTTGCTCCGTTGCGACGCCACCGACGTGCGCGATCGTAGAAAACCGTTGTCCCTAGATTCCTCGGGAACTAAGTCAGGATATACTTATTAGTAAATTATATCATTTTCCACCTCATCTCTGTGCTAAAAATCACACCAACCCATTTTTTCGTTACGATTTTAAATAACTCAACGAACAAAGAGTATTGTTTTAGTTTCCTCAGGAACTGCTATGGCTATGATAATTTTCGTCAAGATTGGTAGAGGTGTTAAAGTGTGAATAGGTAACAAACAAACAAACAAACACATTTTCACATTTATGATATTAAGTAAGGATTTCTAATCTTAAATACCATATAGAGCGTCGGTGGCAGAACGGTTAGGGCCACTACTTCCTGTCCGGAAGGCCGTGGTTCGAATCCTGCCACTTACTAATATCTATACGAATATCGATTTAATACTGGTATGAACGTATATCCGACGCTATTACGGTGAGAAAAACATCGTGAGGAAACCTGCACACGCCTGCGAAGAAACTCGAAGCTTATGTGTGAAGTCAATCAACCTGCAATAGGCCCGCGTTATCGTCTAAGGCCTGATCGCCCTAACTCAGGGCAGGTCGAGCCCCTTGGTGGGGACGTATATAAACTGATATGATGAAATAACACATATACCTATATTATCAAAAAACTAATTCAAATCATTATATCAATCTAGTAATAAAATTTCCTAAAAATATTAATATGGGTCAAATCCTCGAGTCGTATCAGCTCCAAAGGAGCCCAAGACGCACTTCTCGTTGCCGCGCTGGATGGCAATAGACAACCTTAGCAGCAGGTAGGACCTCACGTCACATCTCCTCTCTCGAAGGCGTAAGGCCAATCTCCTTTGTGAAGGCAAGGGCCTCTGAGGGTTCAGCAGCCGGTTGTCTCACAGACCAGCGGCACAAAGCAGTAATTTGCCTCCAAGACCGACTACTTATTATGCTTCTTTCTCACCGCAAATTGAGCATTGTACGGGGTGAGGAGTGAGGCAGAAAAAGTAGCTTCCCAAAGCAGACGGGTTCCTCTCTGCCATAGCACCTGTTTAAACCCTCCGGCCTTTTGCCATTAGATCGACTAAAGCCCGGCCGCCGGCTGCATCCAAGATGAAATATTCCATTCTGTCTGGAATCAATTCCATCTGGCCGAGACCAGTGCCCTCCGAGTGAGGTCATTAAGGAATTGGTGACGTGGGAATCTTCACAAACACGACTGCAACTCAGTGAGTGATGGCCAATTGCCTCCGCCGTGGACCCGCAAATACATTGATGAGGTTCACAGATATTGATATTGCAGGCGGAGAGCAACTGCCACACGCAAATAGTCGCCGTCAGAAGAGTTCCCATATCTGTGCCTCCTGTTAAAAGATGCTAAACTCGATTTATGTGTTTTTATTTTTTTACACGATTGGAATCTGTAAAAAAATACCTCTCTGTTCGTCTATGAAACACATCGCTATCATACCATAGTTCCAGAGTTTAATTATTATGCTGAAAAATACATAAAAGAAATCCACTCAAAAGTATGAAATAATATTTTTATGTTTTAATACAACTTAAGCGCGTTTTATTATCCCTGCAGTGCCATCTATTGACATTCTGCTACTATGATTATTATGTTTGGTATGTGTAGCTAATACAAAGAAAAAAGTACTCTATTGATATTATTGTAAGTATCGATAGGTAATTTCCCACGGGACCTCTTTAGTTTTCCAGGATAAAGAATACCCGACTATACAATGATGGTCAAAAACACCCCATCCCAATGTAAAGGTTTCATATTATTGTTACGTTGAGTCATTCTAAAGATACAATTTTTTGCATTCCTGTAGGAACCCTAATTTTTTTGGGATTCACAATGTCCCAGTTTTAGTTCGCGATAAGGGTATCAACGTATAAAATTTGATTGCATTTGCGTGGTGAGCCATTCTGTATATGAATACTTTTGATTTTCCCACGGGAACTCTTGAATTTACCGGGATAAAAAGTATCCTATATGTTAACCCGGGCTATAAGGAACCACCATACAAAATTTCATCAAAATCGGCCTGGTAGTTTTTGCGTGATGCGCGAACATACAGACAGACAGACAGACAGACAGACAGACAAAAATTCCAAAAGTTGTTGTTTTGGCCTCTGTATCGTTAGTAATGTCCACCACAGTTATTATTTTCCAAAAATATTTCATGTACAGACACGGCCCCGTTACAGTTTTATTATATTATAGATGGTCCTCCCATTCGCCAAAGATACTATCCTCTATCCCCAGCCAAACTCAAAGTTTTAAATGAGGAGATTGATAAAATGTTAGATGCGGGTGTTATTTGTCCTTCACGTTCTCCTTGGGCTAGTCTAGTTGTCATGGTAACCAAACCAGATGGTTTGGTGAGATTTTGCGTTGACAGCTGGAAGTTAAATAGTGTTACCGTTAGAGATTCTTACCCTCTTCCTAGGATTCAAGGAATTTTAAATTCTTTACAAGAGGCCAAATATTTAACTTTACAAAATTTTAAAAGTGCGTTTTGGCAAATACCACTTACTGACAAAGAATCGTGTGAGAAAACCGCTTTTATCGTTCCGCAACGAGGCTTGTTTAAATTTGTAGGAATGCCGTTTGTTGTTATAGTTACACATAAGCAAGACAAATAAATGGTTCAAAGTGTTTTAACTACTTTTAAGAAATCTTTTGTTATAAAAAGATAAGCCAATTTTAAAGTTACTAAAATTACTATAATCTTGAGAACATATTTTTTTTAAATGGGTCCATACACTAAAACAATTTCTTGTTTTGCTTAAATAATAAATAAAGTTTTTATTAGTACTATTTGAATTCATTTTAAAGAAATTGTATTCTTTATTTTGTATGGAAAAAGTGTTTCTGTAAGGTGACATAAGCTGTTTACCATCCGGCTTTCGATAATCATATATACCTTAATGAACTGACGGTATCGATAGTAAAGCGCAGAAGCAGCCACCAACAACGCCAGGAAGGATGTGCCGGTCACTGCTGCAATCATCAGCTGCTTCCTATGCTCCTCGATACAAAGGATGTCTGGAGACAACCTCGATAGCGGCTCCGCGGAGCCTACGCATTTGAGCTCGGAGTAGTCTGTAACCTGTAAGCAAGAAGAGGAAGCTAGCTATAAGTTACATTATGCATAAGCCATTAAATGATAGACATGATATATAGACCTGAGGTCAATTATAATAATCCTCCCTGATCGTTTCCAATAGGAAATTATCTTATGGGATATCTCAAGCAAAGTATATAAGTATATTAGTACTAACATACAGTATGGACAATCGCTGCCGCTCTGTAAATTCTGACCTCGCCCCCTCGTCACTCAGATTTATACAGATTGATTATAGTTTGGTTCTTGAACGTATAGGATTTCGCCGAGAATTTGTTTGCTCCGTCATTTGTTTTTAGAATTGTCATTTCACGACCGTTGTATGCAGTGTCAGGGGTGTGCCTCAAGCGCTTTCTCAGCTCTCTTACAAAATATTTCGCCTGCGCACCAGGCTTCTGTCACCTCCACAGCGAACGCACCAAATAAATATTTGCCAATCAGATTACTTGCTCTCGCACACTCCGCCGCTGAATCTTTCTCCCGTGAGGTGTGTGAATGCTGGATAGGACACCGCAAAGCACGTGGTATCCTAGATCAAGCAGCGCTCACTCTCTCAAGGAGTAAGAAGAAGAAGAAGTAATCATTATCATCATAATCTTGTTAGCCTGAAAACATAGGCAACCTTCATAGACCCTCCCCTTGCCTGATTCGGTTCAATCGAACACTACGTCTTCCGGATCGTGATCGCCACACAGAAGTTCTTCAGTATGATGAGTAGAAGCCCCAGTTAACGGGACGTACACAAATTATGTAACACCCTATATACTCTATGACTAGACCTGAGCTAAAATGCGGGAATTTTCTAGTTTGCACTCAGAGGTTTAGTTAAGTGTAAAATCAGCTTTTACGAGTACATCATACGAGTACATCTTGAGTCTAACGACGATCAGGTTGAGTCCTTAGAATTGGGCTCAGTGTTAAGTTAGTATCACAGTTAGTAGAACTTTGTTTTTTTTAAAAGTTTATTTTTTGAAAAGACAACAGAAGACTTTGCACGGGGTCCGTGACGCCACTTTTTTATTTTCTTTTGTTTTTGATAGGTAAGTCCAATTCAACCTTCTTCATCTATATCACTAACCATCAGCTGAGAAATAAGATGCCAAAAGCCGTATTACTGCTTGATTTTAGAAAAGATTGACCACAGATTTTGAGGTACCTGATCACGGTGCTCGCTCAAAGCGACCACCATAGGCCTATTCGCACAATCGCACACTATCGGGTTCCCAGACAGCCGAACGCGGCGGGAAGGTAGCTCGAACATCGCCGCCATGACAGACTCGTCCAGACGATCAATGTCATTGTTCTGAAGGTCCAGGCGCTGATAGAAAAAAAAAGTAATGGTAACACATTAAGATAATTTTATAATTTTCTTAATTTCATAGATTTTAGGGTAGATATCATAAAGGAAAAAAATTGGGGAGGGTGCCGCAATGTTTAAGGGTCCGTACCTCAAAAGGTAAAAACGAAACCCTTACAGGATCACTCGTGTGTTTGTCTGTCCGTCCGTCTTTCACAGGTAATTTGCTAGGAAACAACTGGACTGATTGAGTCGAAATTTGGTACTCATATGTAAGTCGGTGACCCAAAGCCAGTCGTGTAACGTAAATAAATGAATTTTGATCACTTTTAGTGGCCAAGTTAGAAAATTCAAAATATATTTTTTTTTCAAAATATATTATGTGATTTATCAAATTAAAAACCTCGTTATGAGAATCTCAAATATATATTTTTTTATAATTTTAAGATAAATAGTTTTAAAGATATTTAAGAAAATAGGCAAAAATTGACCATCCCCATACCCTTATCTTCGAAACTACTTGGCCTTAAATCTTGAAAAAATCACAGTATATGAGGTTGAATGTATAGATTACAGGAAAATCTATAAGAAAATCTTAAGTCTTTCCATTCCTACGGGAAAAAATGAAGTTTCTATAGTCCAGAATAAGTAGACCCCTATTTACCTATAGCAAAGTATGTAGTGAGAGGTCTTTTTCTGTTGATAGTTAAAATTTTGGTGCGGAACCCTGTTTGCGTGATCCCGAGTCGCACTTGGCCGGTTTTTTTTTCCTTCATGGTAGATATAGTGAAGTAAGAGAGGAAATTACATAAGGCTGGTTTTGCCTTTCTTAGGATTCCATAGCCAAACTAAGAACACTATATAATAGTTTCGCCATCTAAGTCTGTCTGTCTGTCGGTATGCCACAGCGACAGAATTTGGAATAAGTCACAGCCGTTTTTCTCAAACACTATATTACAGCTATTAAGCGAAAATTTGGTACTATTTAACTTTGCGACCTATAAGTATATAAAGTATTGGCTGAGTAAGATAGAAAATGAAATACTATTTGTACTCATGACAATAATGGAAAAACTGATCAAATATTCGAATGCGTTATGGAGCTACGCCCGTTAGTGGTAGGAATAGCGAGTTTTCTGTACCCCCCTGCCGGAGGCCCAAAGGTGGAAATGGCGGAAATTAATTCCTATAAAAAAACTTTCAAACAAAGGTGTCGCCCCCCATTTAAATCGTTCGCGCGTGGTCCCATTTCGCTATCTTCAAGCGTTTCCGAGAAAGGAATTCCGGGCAACTTTGATCTCCAGCAGGAGGTTCAGAAACCTGGTACAGAAAACTCTCTATTCCTATCCTGCGACGACTCTTGGATCAAAATATAACTACTTAAATTAAACTTAAACGGCCAATACAATTATTTGATGCTTTTTAGAAGTTTTTCTCGAGGGTTTTTAAATTTGACCATAAGTAATTGACTAAGGCCCAATCGCCCTAATTCAGTGTAGGCTCATCCTCATGCCACTCTGTGGGGAGGTTTGAAAGCGGATATGATGACGATTTTACCATAATATGCGACTATTACATAAAATCATTGGTATTTTTTTATCACGCTTTTATTAGCTTCACCTGTATGTATTGTATGTTTGTAACTGACTCCATTGCACTCGATTTTGACAGGACATTTAAACGGACAGATTTAATTCAAACATTGTATATTTATCAAGAATCAGTGACTATACAATAATTTCTTAAGAGTTCATAATCCTGAACTAAAAATTGAAAAATAAATATAGTTAAAAAAACACGTTTTTAAAGCACATCAAACTAAAAAGTGAAAAATAATTCTTAACCTGAAAACAAAAATGAACGAAAATTACTACATTATTGTGAAAAAAGCATGGGGCGCTTTGTGCCATATTTTTCGTGTATCGAGCAACCTTCATGAATTTTTCGTTCATTATTGTTTTCAGCTTATATTAAAAATTATTTTTCACTTTTTACTTTGATGTGCTTCTTTAAAAGCGTCTTTTTAGTTTTTTTATTAAACTTACTTTCACGGTCTTAGGTATGTCGTCCATTCCTATCGCCTTAATTTTGTTTTCGGATGCCAAAATCTCCGTCAAATTCATTGTTTTACCACTCAGCTTTTCTTCGTAATACTCATAACGATATACAGGCCAAGATAGATCTTCGCTAATATCATCGGCGATATCCAAACCTTTTACAAATGTCCAGTTTCTGGGTATCTCGGTAAGTCCTGCTCTTCGGCAGTCGGCCCTGACTTGCAGAGTGTAAAAGTCCATACGACACGTGCACTTGTTGCACGGGAACTTGTAACATTCTTGGTGTTTAGGGTCATTGGCGCTTATTGGCCGGGAGGGGCCGTGGGCATCTTCTGCGCAAACAGCGCCTTCCAGCGTGACGTGGGGCAGCTCGCGAAGTGCCTTTCCAAGCCACCCGTAGTTACAGTCGCAATCCACTGGCGGCATGTTCGTCTTTACCGTAAGATTGTGGGTCTGAAATATACTTCATTTGACTTTTTTGACTACGACGCGGCACGCGTCTGTGCGAAGCGGGAGCGTCAGACGCGCGGCGATTGCGACCCGTGTAATCTTAGGCACTTTGCACACAACGGGGCGGGGTGGGGCAGTCAGTTTCGCCGCCAATGTTAGCACAAAGGGAATTCTTTACTACCAACGCACATGGAGGTGGCGCGCAGTCGGCGCGGTCTTTTGTCCTCCATGTGCGTTGTAGTATAGGATTCACTTTGTGCTATCTTTGGCGGCGAAATTGACCGGCCCGCCCCGCCTCGTCGTGTGCAAAGCGCCTTAAGCTATGGACAAACCTGGACACGGGAGTGTCAGTGACTGCGACGTGGCATTTTCGCGTAGCGCGCCGGGCGTTTTACGAAAGCACAAACACAACCTGCACCAAACGCGAGCGGGACGTTACTGTCGATTGTCGGTCGGTGGTCGGTGGCCGGTGGGGCCGAGCGGGTGGCCGGGCGGGCCGCGAGAGCGCCCGCGCGGGAGTTTCCCTTCTTTGCGGCGGCATGGCAACGTCACATGCGTCACGTGGAACGGACGGTGAATTCAACTTTTCAAGTCGTGCATTATTTTTTAGAATGAAAGATTTTTTTTATAAAAATTTAAGGTACACTTTTTTTTTGTGAAATGTGTTTAGAATCATGTCAGGATTCACCCCCTTAAGGCTTGCTCGGTATTAAAAAAACACCCTGTATATATGTAAAAAGAGTGTTTCTTCTTTCGAAAGTCATGGACTTATCAAACCGCCCTCGTACCTATAACTTGTTTTCAGCAGTTTAACAGGCGCTAGCATTGGCTCGCCCCGCACTTCTCAGTTACACAGACCACGTACAGCGTAACCCGCGAACCCATCGGATTGTAATTAACTTAATTTGTGACATTTTTTATAGAAACTTGACTATTTTTATTCCGGAGTTTCATTTGGAACACACCACACCCCCAAACCAGAACCCCTCCACATGTGTATTTATAAATTACCTTAATGTGTAAAAAAAATACCTTAATGTGTATAATAATTTACCTTAATGTGTATAATTATTTAATTCAATGTGTATAATAATTTAACTTAATGTGTATAATAATTTAACTCAATGTGTATAATAGTTTAACTCAATTTGTATAATAATTTAACTCAATGTGTATAACGATTAACCTTAATGTGTATAATAATCTAACACAACGTGTATAGTAATTTAACTCAATGTGTATAATAATTTACCTTAATGTATATAATAATTTAACTCAATGTGTATAATAGTTTAACTCAATTTGTATAAAGATTTACCTTAATGTGTATAATAATCTAACACAACGTGTATAGTAATTTAACTCAATGTGTATAATAATTTACCTTAATGTATATAATAATTTAACTCAATGTGTATAATAGTTTACCTCAATGTGTATAATAATTTAACTCAATGTGTATAACGATTTACCTTAATGTGTATAATAATCTAACACAACGTGTATAGTAATTTAACTCAATGTGTATAATAATTTACCTTAATGTATATAATAATTTTACTCAATGTGTATAATAATTTACCTTTCTAAACGTTGACTTCATAGAATAGTAGTCTTTTCGGTTGGTACAACTAAAACCTTCCATATGACAGTCACGTACGTCTACAGTGAGATCTCTTTTACGAGGTACAGGAATGTCAGTTATCTATAAAAAAACAAATGTACATATGTTAGTTCACTATAAAATTATTACTTACTATAAACGAAAATGTGCATTTACGCCCGACGTAAACGTAGTTCGCATTAAGAGTCGTGAAATTCAACTGTAAAGCTGTTTCGTCACGTTTAAATATCAGGTTGTTCGCCAGTGCCGCGCGGGCAGCCTGCTCTTAAACATACCAATATTTACAGATAATGCCTTATTATTAAAAAAACATTAATTAAAAACTACAAAAACCCCCAACAAGTATCTCTAAAAAGTTAAAAATAAAATAATATGTATTGGTTCTTTAAGTTTAATACAAGTAGTAATATTTTGATCCAAGAGTCGTCGCGCAGGGACCGCTAAGTTGTGCAATTATTAGTAATTAGTTGTAATAAAATAATTAGTAGTACTTAGTTAAGTAAATTAGTTGTATTCTGTTTTCATTTTATTAACTTAGCGGTCCACTACGCTATGACTCTTGGATCAAAATATTACTACTTATATTAAACTTAAAGGGACAATACATGTTATTTATTTTTACTTTTGTCGGGGGTTTTATAAATTTTTAATTTAAGTTTTATTTCATGCTATTACCCTTTACATATTACTTGTAGACACGCTACAATTGAAAATCTATCTCCACAATCACACAAATACTTTCGAGGATTAAAAATGAAATTGCGACACGAAATCTAGCCTATTTTGAATCGAACAGACCTGTAGAAGTTGCTCTCCTCCCTTGTTTGAAGCTGTAGTTAAATGTATTTTATAACTTTAAACTTCAAATCAATTGTAACTGGTGTTTCTGAGAGCCCATAATGAGCTAGAAAAGGAGCGGACGATTTTAACTTTTTTACTTCTGCCTATACCTCTGCTAAGTTGTACCTAAGTTGGGTATCCTGCAGATTCTAGATGCTGCAGCAACAGGTCAAGGATACAATGTTCTATCTCACACCTATTCATTGAAACTATTCCAATCAACTAGAAAAGAGCTGGTGATCTTCAAACTGCTGAACAGATCTTTAGAAATTATAGCTAAGAACCACCTAGATCACGTCAGCTTTCAAAAAAAAAGACGCAACAAAATCGGTCCGTTCATTTAGGGACTGCGATGGTGCAGACAGATACACAAATCGACAGATACACAACTTAAACTTAAAACACCCCTCTTTTTGCGTCGGGGGTTAAAAATAACGCGTCCTACGGTCATTCTAGAAGTCCAGTTGCCTCTAACAACGACTCGTACTCCAATAACCAAGGAATCTTTGAGGTTACGTTATGGTTCCAGTCGCCTTTAACAACGACTCGTACTCCAATATCCATGGAACCTTTAAGGTCACTCTATGGGTTCAGTCGCTTCTAATAACGACTCGTAATCCAATATCCATGGAACCTTTGAGGTCACTCTATAGGTTCAGTCGCCTCTAATAACGACTTGTACTCCAATATCCATGGAACCTTTGAGATCACTCTATGGATTCAGTCGCCTCTAATAACGACTCGTAATCCAATATCCATGGAACCTATGAGGTCTATGGGTTCAGTCACTTCTAACAACGACTCGTACTCCAATATCCATGGAACCTATGAGGTCAATCTATGATTTCAGACGAGTCTAAAAACGACTCGTAATCCAATATCCATGGAACCTTCGAGGTCTATAGGTTCAGTCGCCTCTAACAACGACTCGTACTCCAATATCCATGGAACCTTTAAGGTCACTCTATGGGTTCAGTCGCTTCTAATAACGACTCGTAATCCAATATCCATGGAACCTTTGAGATCATTCTATGGATTCAGTCGCCTCTAATAACGACTCGTAATCTAATATCCATGGAATCTTTGAGGTCGATGGGTTCAGTTGCCTCTAACAACGGCTTGTAATCCAATATCCATGGAACCTTTAAGGTCTGTGGTTTCAGTCGCCTCTAACAACGACTTGTACTCCAATATCCATGAAACCTTTAGAGGACACTTTATGGGTCCAGTCGCCTAAAACAACGACTCGTACTCCAATATCCATGGAACCTTTAAAGCTATAGGCTCAGCGAAAGAAACAGATATACATGCGTATATAAATACATACATATGTAAATTCATACATCCTATAAACAATTACTCCCTTCTTCGGCAGTCGAGTTAAGCAAGTTCGCTTGTGCCTACTGCCCTAACAGCCATCTATTCCATCTGTTGTTCTGTTCTGCCCCGCCCGCTGCCACTCAAATTTAGCGATGATAAGTAGATGTTTACAAATCAATACATGAAAATCTACAACATACCTTGAACGGATGATTGCGATAGTTATGGGAGAAGTCAACAACAGCCAGGTTATCCCAAAGCCGGTCTCCAGGCCCATTATTGAAGCACATGATTATCCCATCCTCCATGTAACGCGTCGAAATGTCCTCGATGGGCAACGGTGTATTGTTTGCAGCAGCTGCACAGTCGTAAATAAATTAGATGAAAAATTATTTCAATGTTCGATTTAAGCTCAAAAAATCTGTGGTAGTGATGATCACTATCACCGAGATTCTGTAACTGTTCGATCATTAGACCCTGATTACAAGCTAAAAACAATATGCACCTAGAGACTGATCTCGCGAGCCTAAATTGCGTGGGTCTTGGAGCCAAAATCCTGTGTTCTGACGACCTTCCAGTTTCAGATCCACTTCTTGACATCATTTTGTACCATGATAAAGGATCTACACAAGATTAGGAGAGCCGACCCCAATTAGAAATGGGACAAGGCCTGAAGAAGAAGAAGAAGAAGAAGATAAAGGATCTACACAAATTTTCAAAATTTTAGTAGGTAGTGTAGCGAAAATAAAAGATGAACTGGTAGATAAACAGGAATTAAAAGATCGAGCTATGGATTCGCCACACACGTAGAATTTAGAATCAAAGCCTAAATATGGATTTCGGAAAGAAAATATTTTTTGGGGTAAATCAGAATACGTTTAATTGGTAATTATTTTAAAGAAGGGGTAAACATACTAGGAAAAAGATGACGGTGTGGGTAAAAAGGCACGATATAACATAATCCTGGAAAATACATTGGAAAAACCTAAATTAACAATTTTTATTCGATTAAAATTACCAAATTGACAAATTTCAATAGAAAGCCGGTTAGGCAACTATCATCGCCCCTCCCTTGGTATTTAAATAACAAAACCAAATACCAAAATGTAATTAGTATTAAATTTTACTTAGGGTCGTAAATACCCCAAGGTTGCAAATATCACTAAGAAGGTACGCAATACACTTAATATAATTTTAAAATTAACAGTTACTTTGCTAAAATAAACATAGGTAAAGAAATTTGTAGGTCGGCAGTAGCGCTTGATGAAAATAAATAAGTATCTCGCAGGGCAGCAACAGTGTTTAGTAAAGAACGGCCAGAAAGTAGCTCACGATTTAGAAATAATTAGTATAGAATGCACTTCCCTTCGAGCCAACAGTCGGACGTGCAGCCCAGCAAAAAGGGTGGCTGGCAGATGGCACAGCTCCGTCCCAGGATCTTACTTTGAAGCGGATCAGCCTCGGTACTTCTAGTACACGGGCAGAGTAAAAACGCCCTCTGAACATAAGAAAAACTAGTTCGCAAACAGCACCAGAAAAATACGCATAGCGGAATCCTAACACAAATCACTTACCTCTGCTAAATATGGAAGGCCTAAATATAACAACAACACACTAAAATTTAAATATTCACGACTCAAAACATATCATCAAACGACATTATACACAGTCATCCTTTTATTTTCTACCATTTGTCAAAAGATAACAGTTATTTCAAAAGCAAATCTTCATCAAAGAGCAGAACCAAAGATAATTTAATTTGAAATGGAAAGCAAGGAGAATGATTTTGAAGCGATATTTTGCGCTTCAGTAGCTAGGTACAATTTGGATTATTTGCCAGCGTCCCTCGAGAAGCACATTCTCATGGGAGACGTGGTGGGGAAGAGACAAAGGGATCGAGCTCCAGACAGACGGTGTGATCAAACAAAGCAATCGAAACTCCACCTGTATATCTACACCATCGCTGGCAGAGAAAGATGGAAGTACCTAACCTCCACCTGTATGTCCATACCATACCTGACAGAAAAAGATGGAATTACCTAACCTCCACCTTATATCCACATCACCGCTGACAGAGAAAGATGAAAGGACCTAACCTCCGCCTGTATATCTACATCACCGCTGACCAAGAAACGTAGAAGTACCTAACCTCCACCTGTATATTCACACCACCGCTGACAGAGAAAGATGCAATTACCTTACCTCCACCTGTATATCCACACCACCGCTGACAGAGAATGATCAAAGTAACTAACCTCCACCTGTATATCCACACCACCGCTGACAGAGAATGATGAAAGTACCTAACCTCCACCTGTATATTCACATCACTGCTGACAGAGAATGATAAAAGTACCTAACACCACCGCTGACAGAGAAAGATGGAAGTACCTAACCTCCACCTGCATATTCACACCACCGCTGACAGAGAATGATGAAAGAACCTAAACTCCACCTTTATATCCACAGCACCGCTGACAGAGAATAATGAAAGTACCTAATTTCCACCTGTATATCCACACCACCGCTGACAGAGAAAGACGGAAGTACCTAACCTCCACCTGTGTATCCACACCATCGCTGACAGAGAAAGAAGGAAATACCTAACCTCCACCTGTAAATCCACACCATCGCTGACAGAGAAAGATGGAAGTACCTAACCTCCACCTGTATATCCACACCACCGCTGACAGAGAAAGATGGAATTACCTAACCTCCACCTGTATATCCACACCACCGCTGACAGAGAAAGATGGAAGTACCTAACCTCCACCTGTATATTCACACCACCGCTGACACAGAATGATGAAAGAACCTAAACTCCACCTGTATATTCACACCACCGCTGACAGAGAAAGATGAAAGTACCGAAACTTCACCTTTATATCCACAGCACCGCTGACAGAGAATAATGAAAGTACCTACCCAAGTAGCAAACAAGAATAATGATTAAATCTACTCTATCTGTACTCTATCTAAAGTAGGTTTTTGCTAAATCAAAAAGGATTTCTTGAAGTAATTACTTTCTTTAAGAGAAAATAGTTAACCTACCGCTCCTAAATTAGGAATATCCAAAACCAAGTTTAGTATTCTCAAAACTATTTTGTATTAAGTAAGCCTAGAGTTAAATCTAAAAACCTTTTTTTACTTTAGTCAGATTAATTGAAAGCTGCCTTAATACGATATTGAATAATTGAAGAGCCGGTTTAGTCTTGCAAAGTAAAAATTGATTTTGTAGATAAACTTAAGATATTAGGTAATTGTTTTTAGAACTCAATATATTTTTTTGGGGTGTCAGGTTTTTTTCAGTCCCCTCAAAGCCCGCGATAAAAGCTATACTTACAATAGCTTAAAATACGAGTGTGCTTTAGACCACACGACTGAAGTAAAACTTCTTTAGCTCCATCAATATATGTTTGAAAGTAAATACTTAGTCTTCAGAAAATAATCAAATCTTTTTTGTCATATGGAGGTATATACAGTTTATGAAAAGAGTTTTATTATTCTCCGAAAATGATCAAATCTTTTTTATCTTATAGGTATGTTTGTTTTAATTGTTTTAACAACCGATATTGTTGCCTTGGCAACCGATATCGTTGGTAAACAAAAACACTTTATACACAAATTTTACTAGTACAGCTTTTCAATATTGTACATAAATACCTATACACCTATATACTTTCTCATAAACAGCTGCAGTATTCGTCCGATTTCGGAGCAGCTCGTCTCGATTCGTGCGAGTTTCGTAGAGTCGTACAATACGTCTAATCGCACGCACACAACGCCGTGTCGAAGACTGCCGAACTGAAACGACGTTAGACGATGCACGGCCTTCAAGCCACACCTCCGTGCCCGTCGGAGTGGGGAGCGTGAGGTTTTTTCGTTACGGAATTTCTGGATTCGGTCCCCGCGCTCAAGGCCCGCGATAGAAGCTATGCAATAGCTTAAAGACGGTGCAGTCACGCTGTGCATACTTTCTCGCGAAGCCTTCACTGTCTGTCGTAGTCGGCTATATGCAAACCAACAATAAACATTACACTTACTTATTAACAAAATATAATAAAGCTAGGTACTATAGATATATCAGACTTGATGAAAAATTTACAAAAAAAATGGTTTTCTATTGGAGCTACCTTACTCAGATTTTTTCTGGAATAAGGAAGTACCCAGTAAAGTAGGCTATAAGTTCTTATTATTCCCAAAGCTTCATTAAAATCGTTAGAGCCGTTTTTGAGTATAAGTATCAAACAACCTGGATTTGTACGGAATGTATCTTATTCAGATTTTTCGTGGAACAACGGACTACCGCATACTGTAGGCCATATACAGTTATAGTAACATATACCAAGTTTTATCAAAATCGTTACAGCCATTTTTGAGTAAAAAAAAGTGTTTTTTTTAGTATGGTGGCAACCCAAAAAAATCACTATAGGGAAAATTAAAAAAAAATCCTATAGATATAAAAATGACATTGCCCTCACCCTATTTTCATCCAAATTCGTCCAGAGTTTGCGACCTAGATCACCGGATGGACGTACAGACACACATACACACACACATTTTTTATTTTTTGGACTCAGTTAATGTAAGACAAACGATTTCCATCAAAATCTTAACTTAGATTTTTTTTGCCATTACAATATCTTCCATAATCGTCGCTCGAAAGTAAAAATAATAAAAAGTTCAATAACGTTTTACCACTACTAAAATCCGAACCCGAACTTCTGTTGCCATAAGCAGAACGTTTTACCGCTAGGCTACTGCGGATAAGTAAGTGTAACTGAAAATGTATATCACTAGCAAATCACGATGGCCCATCATGGGCCAGCGAGAGGGACAAACCTACAAGTAAGACAAAGTCGTACTTACATCTTCTCTCTTCTAACCTCTTCTACCTATACGCTTTGTCCCTTTCGCTAGCCCATGAGGGCCCATCGTGTAGAGAAGCCATTAGGTGCACTTTTTTGGCGTAGATCTCATTCGCCAACAACGGTGTAACTTGCAATAAGAGACTACGTCCCAAAAATAGAATGTAATATATATTTTTTTAATCTAACAGCTTTTAGGTACAAGCTTTTATTTGAAAAGAGTTTTTGTATTAGTAAAGGCAAATGCTCAAATTAATATAAAAATATACAGTTCCAAATTCAAAATGACCGTGTTTCATAGTCTGAGGTTTCATACGATTTTCATTTGATTCCACCGTCAAAGTTCATCATCAGATCAACTTCAAAATACCTAAAAGATCTATAGTCATCGGGAATATGCCTTTATTCCAAATTTCAGCTTAATCAGACCCCTGGAATTCGCTCTAAAATCGAACTCAAGATTTGAACTAAACCTACTTGTACTATAATTATCATCTGTGACTAAACTAACATACACACATTGTAAGTTAAATAATAGTAGTTTATGAATCTGTTGCATAATAAGGGTTCTTAAAATAGGAGTGTAAGTTTTTTTATAGCATTACACGAGTGTTTTAAGACCAAATTATGTGCAGTTTCATACACTACTTTATCTAACATCTACAAAGATCAAAGTTAAGAGTAAGAAAAAAATCCCACGAAATTCAGTAAGTACCTACAACAAAACGTGTCATAGTGCTGAATCCCAGCGCATCACCGCGCTTGCACTGAAGCGGACGGTGTCGCAGACAGGTAAAAACAATGCTTTCACTGATCTCAGACATTTTTAAACAAGAATGAAAATTATCTACGAAATTCAGTATCTACAACAAAATTCAATGAAAAACCAACACATCACCGCGCATGCGTTAAAGCGGGCTCTATCACAGACAAGTAAAAATTGGAATGAAAACTTTTTGTAATTGTTTTCATTCCAATTTTTACTTTGCTGTAAAAATGGCGCGAACCGCATGTGCGTTCCAATAAAAAAAAATTGATATGGAACTTCGTTGGTGATATTATTATCTCTTTAGTTTAACTTGTATCGTAATGGAAAAAAAATACATTAACATTATTTCTCTAGCAAAATAATGTTATAATGTATTTTTTTTTATTACGGTATTGTGTTTATATCAGACCATAACCCTCCGGAGATAAATAACATCGTAAAAAAAACCCAAATTATTCTGTATATCTACGAGTACATACGACGAAATTAAAGAGACGGCTGATAAACTGTGGAGAGAAAGAGCCACAGATAGAGACTACTGGATATCTTTGGAGGAGGCCTTTACCCTCTAAACAGGGGTTCATGCAAATTTTAAAACATAAATATATTTTAAAACATAAATATATGGAATTAAAAATAGTATCGACCTGATTCACAAAATCAAGAACATAGAAATCCCAGTCCACTCAAAACTAGTATCTTTTGACGTCAAGAACCTTTTTCCTAGTATACCAGTAAAAGATTGCATGAAGATTATTAACAACCAGCTCTGTGAATCTACTCTCGAAGTCCAGCAAATAATAGATCTAGAAGCCATGACAAAAACTTGCTTAACACAAAATTACTTCAAGTTTAGAAACAAATTCTACAAACAAGAGGATGGCCTCGCAATGGGAAGCCCACTCTCACCACTGTGCTCAGAAATTTACATGGATAATTTAGAAGGAGAAATTCTCAAAAGCCCATACAAAAAGCACATTGTATATTGGTACAGATATGTAGATGACGTCATCTGTCTTTGGACTGGAACAGATGATCTCCTTATCAAGTTCCTAAACTACATAAACTCACTGAACGAACACATTGAATTTACCATGGAAAATGGTAACAAATCACTGAATTATCTGGACCTTAATATCAACATTGAAAATAGCAAACATGAGTTCAGTATTTTCAGAAAATCTACATACAGTGACAATATATACACTCTTCTTCAAAACACCCAGATGGCCACAAACATGCCGCAATTTACTCCTTTGTCCATAGACTGTTAGCTGTACCCATGTCAAAGAAAAACTTCAACCAAGAATTAGAAACCATCAAAAAGATTGCCATCAACAACGGATACACTGCTGAGTTAGTACTCAAGATATTGAAAAAAGTCCAAGGCACATCAGTTAAAAATCTTATAACAGCAGGCTTGAAGTCAAACGAAGAAACGCTCCAGACCCAGATTTGGAGAAAAATACCATATCTTGGTGACATATCCCAGAAACTAAAAAGAACCCTTGACACACAAGACAAAAAAATTGCCTTTTACTCGACCAAGTCACTTAAAAACCGTATCTGCAATAATAAAGACACAATCCCAATAAATGAACACAGCGGTATCTATAAACTCACATGCGGAACCTGCCAAGGAGTTTACGTCGGGCAGACAGGCAGAAAGTTCAAATTGAGGATAAAGGAACATATCAACAGTTGGCAAAAGAAGTCAACAACATCAACCTTTGCAGAACACCTCAATGAACATGCTCACACTTTTGACCCTACAAGAGATACAAGAATCCTACACGTTTGTAAGAAAAGAAGCAAACTAAATGCCCTTGAAGCCCTGGAAGTAAACAAACAGAGACTCACAACCAAATTTCCATTGCTTAACGATCAGACACATCTCTCGACATCGCCTGTTTTAGGTTATTTTAATTTAAATTCAAAAACCTAAGCTGACATTTGTAATTTTAGTAATTTTAAATTTGACATTTTTAATTTGACATTCAGATACAATTGTTATCTTATTTATTTATTTAGGTACTAGTATGACACAAAAACTACCGTTTTGGTAGATTTTTTCAGAAACTGTTATCCCTATTTTTAGTAAGTATCACACTACCCTCACTTTGAAATAAAGTAGTCTACTGCCTGAAGATGATCACGAAACCGGTTGCAGTATAAACAAATTTTGTTTTATTTACATTAATTGTGGAATAGTGCAAGAAAAAACCTAAATATGTTCAGTTCAGTGTTCCACCAAGAACCTACTATATCAAGCATACAATACTTATTTTATTTTGTTTTGTTTTAAATGATAGCTTGCCCATAATACCTGATACCATGGGGAATAGTCAGTTGATAATGAACAAGCTAATCCATTATCGAATAAATAAGTAAGTGGATAAATAATTGCTGTTTTCAATACAATGTTTTAGTTAGAAGGAATTAGGAGGCTTTCTGTTTCATCGTAGCTAAGTCTTTGCAGCCAGTTATACAAGAAGTCCTTACATTGGTATCTGTTCAACGTGTATAAATCTGGGTTCGATTTGCTAACCAAGTTGTACAAATAAGGTCCTAAAAATAATTTAGAGTTTTGAGCAAAAGAGGTGCAAACACAAGACAGCATGAATATCCTATCTTTTCTTCTTCGGCTCGAATTCAAATGATTAATTTCCGCAATATCAATAAGCTTATGTTGTGACAGAATCAATTGTTGAATAAATATTTGTCGAACTGTTAGGAATTTGCTTTCTCGATAAACATCCGTCGTGGGATAAAGAAATGGCTTAAATGTCATAACCTTTATAACCGCTCGTTGGGCTCTCTCGAGAGGAAGCATACTAGTTTTATAGGCACCACCCCATGAAGTGATGCAATATGATATTATTGTTTGGCATAGGCAAAGGTATATTGAATTTACTAAGCCATGATTGGCTATATGCCTCAGTTTTCTGAATATGTAAACAAGGTTACGTACCCGACGCGTCAGCATTTCTAACTGTTTCTTCCAACACAACCTTTCATCTAAAAGAACTCCAAGATATCTAATATTTTTCGTTCTTTCTATGGGAATACAGTTACAACTTTCTTTAGTGTTACATGTGTGAGCACGAATGGAGAAATTAATATCTGGAGAGCTTCTTGCGGTAAATGAAAAAGGGATGTATTTTGTTTTGGCTATGTTGAGGGATAGCAAGTTACATTCCAGCCATTTCGATACAGTTGCTAATCCTGTTTTTGCAAGGGTTCGGACCTCCTCCCAAGTTTTGCCACTGAAGACCAGCGCAGTGTCGTCAGCAAAAGTAAAGATGTTCCCTTGGTTGAGGCTAAGATTACAGAGGTCATTAATATATAACAAAAAGAGACTCAGACCAAGGATACTACCTTGTGGGACACCGTAAGTAATATTGACGTCTTGACTAATGTGGTCCTTTATTTTGGTTTTAGTTATTAGGCATGAAATAAAAGGCTTTATTATTATTATTGTGTTTATAAAGTATGCCAATATGAACTCGATTTGAAGTTGATAATGCGAACTTTACGATATGAGAGTAGATAAAAACTTTTAAAAAAATCATACCTGGACCACTGATGCATAAATCAATATAATCGTTCCTGTCCAATATCAGTTTCTTCAAAGATACAAGTTGTGGGTAGTCCGCAAAAATCCACCTTTTCAGTGAGTTCCAGGATAAATCCAGTTCTTCCAAACTTTTCTGCGATTCGAAAGCGTCTCTAAAAGTAAACAAAACACCACCCTAATAAGACACTATTATTAATGAATCTTGTCGACGGATCTGGTGGAAGGAATGTGCTTAGATCCGACAGATAGTACGCGGATCGAGTAAACTTACATACTCCACACTGCGGGGTGAGGAGGGGGGGCTAAGTCCGGGCAGGTCGAGGTTATAGGGCTATTGACGGATCACATTTTCAGAAGCCGCCTATAAGGCATCTGTTTCGGTTTAACGACTACCGCTATTTAGATCTAGTGATCGCAACCATCACCAACGGCTTAACGTGCTTTGCGAAACATACAAACGATCGATAAAATTCCACTAACAGTCAGATCCATCCAAGTAATGATCGTGCTTCAGGTCAGTTAACCTGCATTATCGACACGCAAGTCGCACTGGCCTACGATTACCTACAGGTAAATTACCCTGATATAGTTTAAAAAAGCATTCGTGTGTTTGCACAGGGAGGTTGAAGTGCGGTAAGTTCGGGGGCCACAGATAAAATAATGTAGTGGCGGAGTGCACTTAATTAAATACTAAAATCATGTCATTGCTGTAGCCACATTCCGAGAATATCGTCCAAGTACACTCTTACTAGAGTTGGTGTCCCGGGAATTCCTGGGACTTTATCTCGATCTCGAGACATGCATGACTTTGAAATACTAGGTGTATCGCGGCACTTTTCACAGCATTTCTCTTTTAAGTGTAGTAAGCCAGATGCTCGGGATACTTAGAATGGTTTCCAGGAAAACTCAGGTGGTTAAATATATTACTTTATTTTAATTTCTGTTAGACACCACTGTCTTTCTTTTACAATCGCACAGAATAGAATGACGCAACCGGCCAGCGCCTCCTGCCAAGTATATTATTTTGGCGGGGAAGACGGATCTTGCTCATTGGTTGAAAAGTACGCGCATCTTATCGGTTCGCCTTGGCTCAGCCAATCACATACGAGATTAATTTATTGAATTGCTAGAGCAAAAATACTAAATCTTCCAAACTAAAATCGATCTTTGACGAATAAGATTGCTCAAAAATTACATTTAAAATGGAAAACCCTAACAATCAACCATCCTGACAACGTGTGCATCCTCGCACACGACCCCAGGTGGAACCCTAACAATCTGGCCAGTTGCGCGATTTTTAACAATAGAAAATTCAAATAAAAACATGTATGTATATGCATTTACAAAACATTTTTCAAACTAATTACAATGTTAAAAAAAACAACAAACCAACAATTAAATTTCTCTGCCGATCGATATTATGCAGGAAAATTAAAACTCGATTATTTCTTGGTCTTTTTCTGCCGATCGATATATGCAGGAAAAGGACCATATCTCGATTATCTCTTAGTCTAACACTTCTGACCGATCGATATGCAGAAGTGCTTCGACTTAGGGGGCTAACCTGAACGATCGATTAATCAGGTAGTCCCCCAAAACAACTGTAAACCCGATCGATCGATTATCGGGTAGCCTCATGACTGACACCTTCGAGCCGATCGATTATACTCTTAGGGACAGCAGAAGCTTCTCTCACTTTGAGACCAAGACACGAACAATCGATTCTCGTGCTTGATCTGAAACAACGAAATTATCTTTCTGTAGTTGTAGGCCTCTAACATGTAAATGTAATGTAACCAGATGTAAATATTTAATTTTAATATCCAGACAATAATTGGTTATCTGATTGATTTAGTCGCTATCTATCTATCCTTAACCTAACTTCCTTTTGTTTAACCAAGAGATCGCCGTTCTGTCGCGTTTCTGCCGTGATTTCATTAAGTGCCGATGGATATGTATAAAAAAAAGTGTGTGTGTCAGCTCCGACGCACGACTGCAGTTTACTACTTAAGTAAGATTGACTAAACAGGCACAAAACAGGGATTTGGGCTCCCATGATCGCAGCTATAAATGATCCATCTGGTGTTTGGCAGCGACTAACCTCATATGCTTTGGATTCGGTTATACGAGCATATCTTAGGTCATACCATAAAAGGCTCTTACATTGGTTTCGAGTTGACTCTTCAATTAAATCAAGAGCATTTTTGTTAAGTTTCTCTTGTAATGTTTCTAGTAATTTGTTGACATCATTCTTTATATCATCACTCGCTTGAATAAGGAAATGATGAAGTGAAAACTGTCGAACATCACTGTGTTTAAAGTCGTTCTGATACTTGGTCAGTGAACAATTCATAATTTTCTTATTTTTTGCTTTTTGAATAAACTCGTGGTAAAGGTCTGTGCTGGTTTCATGATGTGGAGCTGTTTTTTTGCAAATTTGATCTACTGTGACGTATTTCATCATTCACTCCCGAGAGGATGTTTTTTTTCCAGTAACATTCAACCTCGGTGCAGGAAGGTTCTTCACTGCGTCGATGGGTCCCCCAGATATCGATTTTGGAAGCAATCGGTCCAGTAACTAAATAGTTCAAAATGGCGGCCACTTTTTTCCATACTGACAACAGATTCGTGACAAGGGACCTCAGGGAGCCCCAGATATCGATTTTGGAAGCAATCGGTCCAGTAACTAAAAAGTTCAAAAGGGCGGCCACTTTTTTCAATTCGGGTAACGGATTCGTGATAAGGGACCTCAGGGACCCACAGATATCGATTTTGATAACAATCGGTCCAGTAACTAAAAAGCTCAAAATGGCGGCCACTTTTTTTCAATTCGGGCAAGGATTTGTGATAAGGGACCTCAGGGAGCCCCAGATATCGATTTTGGAAGCCATCGGTCCAGTAACTAAATAGTTCAAAATGACGGCCACTTTTTTCAATTCGGGCAACGGATTAGTGATAAGGGACCCCAGGGACCCCCAGATATCGATTTTAGAAGCAATCGGTCCAGTAACTAATTAGTTCAAAATGGTGGCCACTTTTTTGAATACCGACAACGGATTCGTGATAAGAGACCTCAGGGACCCCCAGATATCGATTTTGGAAGCAATCGGTTCAGTTACTAAAAAGTTCAAAATGGCGGCCACTTTTTTTCAATTCGGGCAACGGATTCGTGATAAGGGACCTCAGGGACCCTCAGATATCGATTTTGGAAGCCATCGGTCCAGTAACTAAATAGTTCAAAATGGCGGCCACTTTTTTCAATTCGGGCAACGGATTCGTGATAAGGGACCTCAGGGATTCCCAGATATCGATTTTGGAAGCAATCGGTTCAGTAACTAAAAAGTTCAAAATGGCGGCCACTTTTTTAATTCTGACAACGGATTCGTGATAAGGGACCTCAGCGACTCCCAGATATCGATTTTGGAAGCAATCAGTCCAGTAACTAAAAAGTTCAAAATGGCGGCCACTTTTTTCACTTCCGACAACTGATTAGTGATAAGGGATCTCAGGGACCCCTAGATATCGATTTTGAAAGCCATCGGTCCAGTAACTAAATAGTTCAAAATGGCGGCCACTTTTTTCAATTCGGGCAACGGATTCGTGATAAGGGACCTCAGGGACTCCCAGATATCGATTTTGGAAGCAATCGGTCCAGTAACTAAAAAGTTCAAAATGGCAGCCACTTTTTTAATTCTGACAACAGATTCGTGATAAGGGACCTCAGGGACCCTTAGATATCGATTTTGGAAGCAATCGTTCCAGTAACTAAAAAGTTTAAAATGGCGGCCACTTTTGTCAATTCGGGCAACGGATTCGTGATAAGGGACCTTAGGGGACCTCAGATATGGATTTTGGAAGCAATCGGTCCAGTAACTAAAAAGTTCAAAATGGCGGCCACTTTTTTCACTTCCGACAACGGATTCGTGATATGAGACCTCAGAGACCTTCAGATATCGATTTTGGAAGCAATCGGTCCAGTAACCAAAAAGTTCAAAATGGCGGCCACTTTTTTACTTCCGACAACGGATTAGTAATAAGGGACCACAGGGATCCCTAGATATCGATTTTGGAAACAATCGGTTCAGTAACTAAAAAGTTCAAAATGGCGGCCACTTTTTTCACTTCCGACAACGGATTAGTGATAAGGGACCTCAGGGATCCCCAGATATCGATTTTGGAAGCAATCGGTCCAGTAACTAAAAAGTTCAAAATGGCGGCCACTTTTTTCAATTCGGGCAACGGATTCGTGATAAGGGACCTCAGGGACCCTCAGATATCGATTTTCAAAGCAATCGGTCCAGTAACTAAATAAAGAAACCGCTAGTGCCAAAAATACGGTGTTTCAATGAAATTGCTCAAAATTCATTACAGTGAACAACACGTAAATACGGTATATCTACCGTAATTACAGTGCAGTTGGCAACACTGCTCACAACCAAATTAGAAAGTTGCGCGACATAGGATGCGCTCTAAAAACGTAACGAGGTCATTCATCGATAGATTTTACTCCTCACATTTTTCTCATACCGGGCCCCTTATATATGCAAATCGATTCTTAAGTAGTAAACTCCAAAAATATATAAACTAGATTATTAGTCTCAAGAAAATTGTACAAAGCGTAACTTAAAAATATATTTAAAACAAAATTTGCATTTGATTAAAATGGTAGATAATAGCAGTTACCAAATATTTAAGTCTTAGGCTTCGTAAGAATAATTGTTATTACTTAGATTAGTTAATTTAAAACAAGCTTTTCTTAATTATGTTGTATTACAAAAAAACATCAAGGCGAATTAACCGTCACTTTTGCCGTGGTCTAACAGGCTTAATTCTTCGGGCTCATTAGCATCAGATATTTAGTCTGGTTTATATAACATAGTATTAAGTATGTTTTGAATAGGTACGTCAAAGGTTTTATTCATAAAAGATTGCCATTTAAGTTTTGACCATATAAACTTCAGGTCCTTTGTCTCAGATTTTGTCAACTGTTAAAATAGCAACAGACCCCCATATCCCGCTCAAAGACGGGCCTCGCGTTCTGAATACCACAAGTTACAAGTCATAGGCAACAGACCCCAAAACCCGCTTAACGACGGACCTCGCGTTCTGAATTCCACAAAGTTGCCTGCCACGTTGCACCGTTCGGCTGGACACAGCACACCTTAGCACCACCTGCTTAACGGAAAAACTTGGTGTGATTCTTTTTATTGTTATTTAATTATTGTTCGAATGTTACTAAGAACATTTAAATTGAATGCTACTTATAAAACGTTATTATCTCGTATGTACTAGACACTTCCTCTATCGAGCGCACAGTTCAGTACATCTTGGATCCTACACAAATCTATGTTCCTAAGCTGTAGTGTCTCTTATTAATATGCTCTGTTGATAAACATCACAGCCGAAACCTTCTCCGCAAGGTCTTCCTCCGACTCAACAAGATTGCGGGACAACCTAATGTACACTTGATTGAATGGTCACACTACTATACCACTGATTTCATAAAAGTGAAGTTCGCCTTCTCCATCAAATGCTATACTTTGTTCCAGATAACATTAGACAGAAGGTGAAATAGAAGTCAAAAGGTTATTTATGGTGAAATTTTAAGGTTAGGAAACCAGCGGTTATTGAGTTATAAATTTTTGAAAATTGTATTTTTAGGTACTCTTTGGTCTTTGTTTTGTGAGTTTATGTAGGACCAAAGATGACTTATTACTGATTGTATAATTTGATTCCAAAGATTCATAATATGGGGTAGCCCCCGCCACCCATTTAAAACCCCATACAAACCTTCGGGATCCGAGGGGGATGTGGGAGTATCAGGGCGGGGAAAGCACGCGAGTCCGACTTCGTCGACAACTCAACACTATAGGAAGAGTGTGGTACGGGGAGTTCTAAATGGAAGCGGGAGCGAGCGAAGCGAGCTCGGACTTTCGGAGCACCCCGACTCGGATCCGTTAGGTTCGAAGACTTTGTAGTCAGTGTTTGGTTTAACATACCCCACACTTTTCGGTTTGGTAACCCCCTCTTGTTTGTTCACCCTTAAGTCAGACTCGCGTGCTTGCACTGAATCTCACACATCCCCTTCGGATTCTGAAGGTTTGTTCTGACCTTGACCTTAGACCTTGACTGACTTCCTCCTAGTTTTCGATTTGTTACCCCCAAGTTTGTCGGCCCCGCGTGCTTTCCCCGCCCTGATACTCTCACATCCCCCTCGGATCCCGAAGGTTTGCTGGGGGTTTTAAATGGGTGGCGGGGGCTATGCCCTACGTTAGGGGTCCGGGCCCCGCGTGCTTTCCCCGCCCTGATACTCCCACATCGCCCTCGGATCCCGAAGGTTTGCTGGGGGTTTTAAATGGGTGGCGGGGGCTATGCCCTACGTTAAGGGTCCGGGCCCCGCGTGCTTTCCCCGCCCTGATACTCTCACATCGCCCTCGGATCCCGAAGGTTTGCTGGGGGTTTTAAATGGGTGGCGGGGGCTATGCCCCCGTTAGGAGTCCGGGCCCCGCGTGCTTTCCCCGCCCTGATACTCCCACATCCCCCTCGGATCCCGAAGGTTTGTTGGGGGTTTTAAATGGGTGGCGGGGGCCATATTAGGAATCTAATTAATTAATCTAATTCCCCGAACGCAATTACAATTTCTTTTCAACGCGCAGGGCGCCGTAACGTTCCAGAGTGTACCTCAATAGACTGCAGGTACAGAAAAATATAAAATGTCCGTGTTTATGGCTTCAAACAAAAGAACTGTTACGCGTTGCGTCTCTACAAAAAATTAAACTTTGCCTAACTTTATTAGGGTTCCGTGGGACCAGGAAATGTGGTCGCCACACATTTCACCATACTCGGAAAAGTGTAGAAAAGATACAAAGATACATGCTGCCAGGTGAGCTGTGCAGGCTCAGCGAAAAGGATCCGACTTAGCATATGTTGTGGATTACAATGATCCACAACGCTGGTTTTCTGCCAGATCCCTGCAAGTAATATCAAGCGAGACAAAGTAAGCCTTGCTGGAGAGTTTAGCTATTTCTGCAAATAATGAAATTTGAATTTGAATCATTAATGGAAGGCATCGCTTATTTTGCTCTCAGTGTTATCGAGTTCTACATTCGCTAATCGATACACATTATTTGAAATTGGGTTTTTTGGCAAACAAACTAAATCGGCCTGGCATAAACAATAACGATCTCCGACTATTCTTGCTTCGAACATTTTATTTACCACGGAGCGCGCTAGTTTTTGTTCGTGAGATGAGACAATCTGTATATTCGATTTTTAAACTACAGGACGCTGACCATTGACTTCGACATTAAGTTCAATCACATTCATTCATATCAGCTCATATACGTCCCCACCGAGGGGCTCGAGCCTACCCTGAATTAGGGCGATCGGGCCTCAGTCGACCACGCGGGCCCAGTGCGGGTTGGTCGACTTCACACACAACCTGCGAGTTTCTTCGCAGGCGTGTGCAGGTTTCCTCACGATGTTCAGTGCACCCCAAATTTTTAAGCGAGCAGGCGAAACCGTGTTCATACCTTTTTACAAATCCAACATTTTATTTTTCATCATCATCAACCATATCGTTCCCTTATCTTATATTGGGCCTAAACAAACTTAACTTTGAAATCAGACCTCGAATATATCACTGTAATATCTCAGGGGATGTAACGACAACCCTTATCAACTCGTTTTATACCTTAAAATTGTGTAAACTGGAACAATTGGAGCAGAAAAACAAACCATCAGTTGTACATCACAGTGTTCACAAACAAAACCACTAAGTTAACACAACCGTTACCGGGGCATTTAGTTTCCTGTATTAGGTATATTAGAGTTGTTCCGAATGAGACTGCTCAAAGATACTAGCACTCCTAATAATCAGTCATCTATATAACTTTACACGATATCTCAGCATCTACCCCATGAAGATAAATATCAACTAGCAGCTTTCCCAACTTGCTTTCATTAGCGATGAAATACCCTTTTGTGATGATCCTTAATAAGTCCACGACTGCCACAAACCATTTTATTATTATTATAACAGCTCATATACGTCCCCACCGAGGGGCTCGAGCCTACCCTGAATCAGGGCGATTAGGCCTTAGTCGACCACGCGGGCCTAGTGCGGGTTGGTCGACTTCACACACAACCTTCGAGTTTCTTCGCAGGCGTGTGCAGGTTTCCTCACGATGTTTTCCTTCACCGTTAAAGCAATCGGTAAATATGTACGTAAGTTTCGAAAAACTCATTGGTACATTGGCCGTCCAGATTTGAACCCGGTACCTCTGGTTAGATGGATCGAGTCGTTACCGGTTGAGCCACCGACGCTTTAATTTAACAAACCATTTAATACCATTTAATTCGACTTCATAAAAGAGGTGGGTCGTCGACTTCGTGAGAGGGGTTGTGACGCTCGCTCCGGGGCCTACCTGCTGCAAAGGATGTCCATTGCCATCCAACGCGGCAACGCGATGTGTGTCATGGGCTCTTTTGCGGCTGGTATGACCCGGGGGGGCATTTTTGACGAGTGACCCAGTTCACAATGGGTTTTAAGAAACTAATTATATATGACATGTTTTCAATTGACAGAATTGTATAAAACCTTAACTATACTTACATATAATTAAAGTAAATAAAACATTCGACTTCTATTTTGATTTATCTATGCACATTGTTTTAAGCTCTACTCAGACGAATGACAGCCGGTCGTCCAACTCTTTGGTCGAACGACTAATTATGTATATGCTTATATGGAAAGAAGTGTCGACACAGAGTGACATAGGCTATATCCACGCTCGCGAGCCACCTGCGGCTCGCTCACCACTCGCTCCCGAATACAGTCATAAAAGCTAAACCCACGCGAACGAAGCCGCGGGCAAAAGCTAGTAGAGTACAATGTCTTCAAAATAAAAGGGCTACATGACCTGTCCAAATGTCCCACGTCACTACGTCGCTCTGCACGCGATACGCTGATCAACTCCGCATGGCTCCACACGCCGCTCATCTTCGCACGGCTCCATACGCCGCTCATCTCCGCATGGCTCCACACGCTGCTCTTCTCCGCTTGGCTTCACACGTTGTTCATCTCCACGTGGCTCCACGGTGCTCCTCTCGGCTGCAGCTTTCCTCGCGATGCACGACGACGTTCCCCGATGCGCAGTTAAGATCCAGCGATGATGTCGAAGCTCCCTTTCCAGCATTGCGATCCTCTGCATCCCTGCTCAGCACCATGTTCCAGCCGCGGATCCCCAGGACTAGGGGCACGTTGCCCGCGTCGGCTCCAAGTGGCAGACCACTGCTCCCTGCGATGTCTTGTTAGTTGGTCGAAGTCTCGACTGCGCCACCCCGGTGGCCGCCTCATCACATTTTGGGATCTCGCAGAGCAGAAGTGAAAAAAGACAGAAAAAAAATATTAAATACAAAACTGTCATTACATAAAATACCAAATATCTCGGGAACTGTTGTTCCTAGCTCAAAAATAAGCAAATTTTTGACCCTCTTTGCAACCAGGTAAGAGGTAGATGGCATATGACCATACCACATACTCAAATTTTGGATTTGGGGGGACCGCTGTGCAGACCCATGTACTCACGTGGTTTTTAAAACATCCTTTACCTAAAGTTGATGCTAAGTGAAACACATTAAGCAAAAAGCATTTAGAGACTGGAGCGATGTAACACGTGGCACACAAAAATTACGTCATTCTTTTTTTACGTCATTGTAGTAGGTACTCGAAGGTTGTGAAAATTCAAAGGTAATAATCGGTTAAATATAATTTTGGGCGTTTACTCACGTTTGGTTGTTCGACATCCAACTTCTGAAGTGTAGTAAGCCAGATGCTAGGGAAACTTAGAATGGTTTCCAGGAAAACTCAGGTGGTTAAATATATTACTTTCTTTTAATTTCTGTTAGACACCACTGTCTGTCTTTTACAATCGCACAGAATAGAATGACGCAACCGGCCAGCGCCTCCTGCCAAGTATATTATTTAGGCGGGGAAGACGGATCTCGCTCATTGGTTAAAAAATACGCGCATCTTATCGGTTTGCCCTGGCTCAGCCAATCACATACGAGATTAATTTATTGAATTGCTAGAACAAAAATACTAAATCTTCCAAACTAAAATCGATCTTTGACGAATAAGATAGCTCAAAAATTACATTTAAAATGGAAAACCCTAACATAAGTATATCGTTTCTCGTTGCAAATGGTTTTGAGAGACTTTTTCCCACCAGCACTGTCAGTCCAACAGCTACTGCTGAAACTCAATGATTCGAATTCTGATAAACCGCTGTTCACGACGCCGTTCGACACCCGCAGGCCTAAACAATGCTGGGCCCATTGAGTTTCGCGTCCCAGGCCCACGGGTTGGACGAGAACTTGGCTGCGATACGCAGCGCTAGGTATTTTGGTGCTCAAAGCCGCTAAGCGAATACAAGATCAAGCCTAGCCTTTGCAGACGGAGACACAAGTTATGCTTGTTAACAAAGGGGACACGAAATAGCCGTTACTCTGGGGACATCCGGCTGGGTGATTGCAATTGCGCTTCCGCTTTTTTTTTTTTTTCCTTTATGTTTTTTTCAATATCAGTATTTGAAATGGCAGATTGTTGTGGCAAATGCGGCAAAGTCTTTACCGACCGGAGAATTATGAACTGTTCAATTTGTAAAACAAGATGTGACTTAGCCTGTGCAAATGTATCTACACCAAGGTATAGCATAATGAGTCCGAACAGAAAGGAAAACTGGCGGTGTGATTCTTGTTGGGAAAAAATAAGAATTAACGATAGATATCGGGGATCCAAAAAACACTCTTATGACGAGACACCGGCCTATGATAATATAACGAAACGGAAAAAAATCGTCATAAACGTAGAGACTAAAAATTCGTTTGACTCATTATCGGCCGAAGATGAGGATAAAGAAGATGAAGATAGTTTGGAGAGTGATGGGAATAGAAGTTGCCCTGACCTACGCATAAATTATCCCCACCAAATAGAAGAACTGGAAAAAACAACAGTTAGTCTTCAAAATATGTTACAATCAGCTGATGCAGAGATACAAAATTTACTTGGCGAAAACTATACACTTAAAAACCGCATAAAACAGTTAGAGCAAACAGTTCAAAATTTAAAAAATGTATGTACTTCAACACAAAAGAAGGCTGTAAGTACCAATAAAAAGAGTCGCAAATCGCTGAGAAAAAAGAAATTAACTTTTTGTACAGAAAACTTAGGGGAAAACCAGAGCTTTCAGGACTTAAATATATCTCCAGTTACTAGCAACGCAGAAACAAATGAAGAAGCGCCACAAATATTGCAAAAATATACATGCAAAGAAGCGCAAAAACTAAATACAAAAAAGCAAAATCCGAAAATCGAAAAAAATCATATGCCAGGAAAAATATGCCTCATTAGTAGCAATTCCAAAAATAAAATATTGCAAATTGCTGAAAACAATTTGCAATATGAAGAAATATGCCACTTTAAAACTCCTGGAGCTGGTGTGCATCAACTTTTGAAAGGAATCGAGAAAAAATTGCAAGATTTTACGCTGAAAGACTATTGTGTTATATTCTTAGGTGATCATAATTTTAACAAAACTGAAAATTATCAGACAATTGTTGACCATATTCGACACTGCTTACAGGAAATACAGCATACGAATATAATCATATGTTTGCCCACTTATAAATACGCGAAAAAAATATTCAATATGCGTGCAGAGTTGTTTAATACCTTGATATATTATGATAATTTTGTTCATGAATATGCTTATATACTGGACTGTAACAAAAATTTAGATTTTTCACCAAAAACGTACTCTGGACATGCAGGCCTTCTAAATAATTTAGGATATAGAATAATTTTATCTGACCTAAAACAATTAATTGCTGACATCTCAAAACATAATCAACTAAATGACGTAAATAATCAGTATGACACAAAAAATGAAAATTTCCTGACGCACTCTTTGCAGCAAGACGTTATTGAGGTTGGAGAAAAATTTTTTCGAGACTCTACATCGTCCTCATAGCATATTATTATTACACCAAAATATTGCTGGATACTTAAGCAAGAGAGATATTTTGGAAATGGCTATATTAGATCTTAGTACTAAGGGGAAAAAACCTGACGTAATTTGCTTGACTGAAACTTTTATACGAATTGGTAGTGAATCTTTAATCAATGTCACTGGCTATGATACTGCCACCTCATATTGCCGCAAAAACGGTAAAAATAGGGGTGGAGTTTGCATACTAGTACGAAAAGGACTTGCATTTAAAGAATTAAGTGATATTAAATTATTTTCCGAGGATTTGACCTATGAATGTTGTGGAATAAGATTGACTAACTACAATATCACCATTGTATGTCTATATAGAATCCCTAAATCAAATCCTAACAAATTTCTGAAAATATTAGATGATATGTTAAAAAAATATATGAGAAATTCAAAAACACGTATTATTTTGGCTGGTGATACCAATATTAACACATTAATACTATCAAATACCACGAAGGATCTTATTGACATTGCAAATAATTACAATTTAAAATTGCATATAACTGAACCAACTCGGAAAAACTCTTGCATAGATCATTTAATAAGTAATATATGTGATGCCACTGCTGAGTTACATCATTTGTACTTGTCTGATCACGACACGGCTCAGGTGTTAAATATACCAGTCGAAAAGAAAATTACTGATCCTTTGAAATATTATATATTAGTGAGGGATTACTCTGAACACAATTTAAATAAATTTCGCAATATTTTAAAGGAATTATCATTCTCTGACATTTATGAAGAATCTGACATTAATAAATCTTTTCAGACCTTTCATGAACTTCTTACTACAATATTTAAATTATGCTTCCCCTACAAGAAAATTAAACTTTCAAACTCTTACAATAAACCTAAGTGGATTACAAAAGGTCTCATAAAAAGCTGTAAGACCAAAAGATTGCTACGCTATAAATATTATAAAAGTAAATCTATTGACAAAAAAGAGCAGTACAGGTCCTATTCCAGGCTTTTACGTAGGTGTCTGCATGCGTCGCAAAAAATACACAATAAAAAACTTATCCAAAACGCTAAAAACAAGTGTAAAACTTCTTGGCGCATAATAAAAAAACCAAACAAACACTGAACTGTCATCAATTTATAAATAAAATAATAATAGGAGATGAAGAAACAGAAGACCCAGTAATTATAGCTAACAAATTTAATAACTACCTTATAAATTTAACGAATTCTCGAGAGAAGCCAACAAAAAACACAAATAAAATTAATCTTACAAATAGTTTTTTTATAAAACCTTTAATTGAAAAAGAACTAGAAAACGTAATTAATTCTCTAAATAATACAAACGCAACTGGGTTTGATGAACTTTCCACTAAAGTGATTAAATATTGTGCTCGTGAACTCAATGCACCGCTAGTATATCTGGTAAATCTTTCCTTTCAAAACGGTGTATTCCCTGATTGTTTAAAGAAATCTATTGTGAAACCCTTATTTAAAAAAGGAATCAGAACATCTATGGAAAACTACAGACCTATCACACTTGTTCCAGTGCTTTCCAAGATTTTTGAAAAAGCCATGAAGATAAGGTTAGTTGATTTTTGCAACAAATATAACATTATAAGCCAACAACAGTTTGGATTTCAAGCAAAAAAGTCCACAACTTTGGCAATGTTCTATTTAGTGCGTGAAGTTGTGGAGAATATCAATGCCAAAATCCCTACTGTAGCTGTATTCTTTGACATGACTCGTGCCTTCGATTTTGTATCACATGACCTACTGATCGAAAAGCTGAGCAACTTAGGTATAAGAGGCTTAGCGCTTGATTGGTTTCAATCTTATTTAAGCAATAGAATTCAGGCTGTGGAAATAAGACATTTGGATGAAAAAAAATGTGTTACTTCAACTAAATCTGAATTTATGGTAAATAAATGTGGTGTGCCTCAAGGAAGTGTACTTGGTCCATTGTTGTTTTTGCTATACGTTAATGACCTTCCTGAGGTAACACCACAAAAAAGTATCTTATTTGCTGACGATATTTCC
This sequence comes from Coleophora flavipennella, assembly GCA_947284805.1. Lineage (NCBI taxonomy): Eukaryota > Metazoa > Arthropoda > Insecta > Lepidoptera > Coleophoridae > Coleophora > Coleophora flavipennella. The sequence goes on from OX369253.1 coordinate 8,433,562, forward strand.
ATCATAATACCGTATAATATTAAATCGCATAATTATGAAACTCACATAAATAATAAAATTAAGGAGGTAATTGATTGGATGGACCAAAATAGCTTAATTGTAAATATAAATAAAACTAATTATATACAATTCGGCACAAATAGACATAACAAATTAAAACTTAACATACGTAGCAATGAATCACATATACAAGAGGTTACTAATACAAAATTTCTAGGTGTTGTATTGGACGATAGTTGTAGCTGGGAAAAACATACAGAGACTTTGAGAGAAAAACTGAATCGCTATGTGTATGTCTTAAGCAGATTAAGAAATATTTCAACGGTTGAGACTATGCTTTCGGCATACCATGGTTACGTAGCGTCTATTCTGAAGTACGGCTTGTTAATATGGGGAAATTCTGTTCATTTTAATAATGTTTTCATTGCACAGAAGAAATGCATACGAGCTATGTGTGGCAAAACATCCCGTGAGTCATGCAGGCCATTATTTAAGTCGTTAGGACTGTTACACTTGCCCTGTATGTATATTTTAGAGGTCGCTACTTTCGTAAAAAATAACTTACATATATTTAAAAAGACGAAAGATGTGCACAAAAGGACTGTAAGAGACCCAAACAAATTAGTTTTAAACAGTAAACCCAAACTGACTCATTACAATAGACAGTGTGTAGTAATGTGTGTAAAAATTTATAATGCTTTACCTACTGACACAAAATCAATACCTAATATTATACCATTTAAACGCAAACTTGTGACATTTCTAAAAGAAAAAATATTTTATTCCGTAAATGAACTCCTAGATAGACATTTTTGACAATTAACATAGACTATGACAATTGCGTTTAATTAAATTATTTTGTAGTATTTTTTTATTTTTTTTGTGACTTTGTGTGAATTTTAAAAGTAATAATTATGATAAGATTGATATTTGCATGCCAAATCTGGTGAAATATGAGATCTTCCTATATAATGTTAACAGCTTTATAACCATGTTTTATGCAAATAAATTTTCATTTCATTTCGACACGGCGCCACCTACTGCCGTTATTCGCAGCCTTAAGCACTGAAAAGGGGTGTGTATATCTAAAGGCAACCTCCGTGAGCCGCTGCTAGTTCATTAGATTCGAACAGTCTACAAATAAACAAATAAGTCCACAATCAAAACAACTTACATCTAACTACTTACGTATAAAGCAATCCCGAAGTCCTCGTAGGTCGTTCGTTTATAGGTGGTAATAAGTAGATAGATGTCAAGTGTTTGTGTGTAGTGCATGTATGTATATGTATGAATGCCACAAAGAACTGTCTTTCTCTTCAAAGGATGCAATCCTCCTAATTCGGGATACCTCCGACGGTCGGCATGTAGGTACACTCGAAAACCCACGATATTTCGATTTTCAAATTACCTACCAAAGTACATACATTTTCATTTTCAGCTAAACTCAACGCGGTCAGTTTTATAGGTACAAAGCCGGGTCTGTGCTAACTTAATACAATATCACAGAACGAACACGCGGTACTTATAGCTAAAATTCACGCTGTATGTCGGTGCTCACACAAATTCTCGCAAAAATCGCGAACGGACCGTATCGGCACAGCGAATTGCAGCGTGCCGTTTGTTGCTAAGGAGCAAGTGAAATCAAGCTTTGGTTTTGAACAACCGTTTTTCGAAGACGTTTAAAAGACAATTCGAAAAGAAGCTCAAATCAAGGAGCCGTCGAAGAGCATTATTTGAGTTTCCACTCTTTGAATCGACTGGCAAAAGATCTACAAATATGGGAAGTTTATATCAAGCTCTCCTTCCGGTCAAGAGAGCCTACCTCCATCGAAAATCTGAAGGTTTTTTCCATGTCAGGAAATGGGGAGACTAACAAGTAGAATGCTTCGCGTACTCAGGAGTCGAATGTCCGACAAATCCCTCAATGCAAATTTTTTTAAGCGTTTTTTATTATTAAGAAAAAGTTCATAGTAATGCCTTTATATTTTCTTTGTTTTTAACTATAGCTATAGTTTTAGTTGCCATTTATTAATTTTGAGGACTGAAGACTAAAGAATATCAAAGTATAGGATCTCTTTTAGGGTTTAACTATGTGAAAATACAAAACCGATGTCTCAAATTATGAATTTCAATAATTTCCGTTAAAAAAGAGAATTTTTCGAATCTGTCGAAAGTCCCGAGAAATTGGGCTCGAGATCCGAGACTTTAAAAAACCCGGGACTTCAGAACCCTAACCACCCCTGGTAATGTGATCATGGCAACGCGGTTTTATTCAAAGCAAATAATGCCACCTTTACCAATCTAGAGTTTGCAACATGTGTTGTGGTTGTGCAGACGTAAGAAAGTATTACGATCTCATAATCGTCAAAACTTTTCTGCTGATTGGTGTGCTTCAGCAGTGGTTTGCTACCATAAAAAGTTAAAAATAACTAAGAATAAGTATTAGTCAAATATGCCATTCATTCAACAGGCTAGCCGGCTGCAATACCTACTGAAACATTCTCAATGGTAGCAGTTCGACACCTGCTAGATATTTAGGTGCTAGCAAAAGTACAAGCATGACTCACCTATCTATTCGTTCCAGGGAGTTTTTCTGCAGATTCAGTTTTCGCAAATTAATTGCATAAACTAATAATGAGCCGTCCAACTGCCTTAAATTGGAATTCGTTACATTCAGACTGATAACCGTAGTCAAATTGTTTAAAGTTCTCTTCACAGTTGTTTTAGACATTAAATCAAGGTCAATTTCTTGCAAATTAGTGCATTGGGCCAGCCACGAAAGCATATTTGGAAACTCCCATTCTTTTAGATGCAATTTCTTTAGTTTTGAACATCCTCCAAACGCATCAGTTGATTCTCCGTGTTCAAGAGATGCAGTCTGAATATTCGACTCATTTGGGAATGATGGGAGCTCCATATTGCTTACAGCTATTTCTTCTAAACGGCTAAGCGATTCGAGGAAATTGTATTCCGGTTTATGTTTTCCTTCACTGACTAAAGTGAGTTTTCTCACAACCAATTCTTGAAAAACTGAAGACTTCAAAGATTCTGTTGTTTGTGGTATTTTTAATTCAAGTTCCTTGACGGAATCAGGAGATAAATTTAACTGTCTCATAAAATCTGCGTAGCTTTTTTTTGGAAGGGAACAAGAGCGAATAGACATCACACCGATGGTGATCATTTTTAAAGTTCTGTTAAAGAAAGACCTAGGTTTCTCTTCTAGAGTGTCTCCTTCGCATGTGATTGTAACGTCTTGGAGGTCTGAAAACTTAAAACCTGAAAATAGACGTGAAATCAGGTTCTCACATTTACCGACCTCGGGTCAAAAGAAGTGGCCTCCTACAAATTGAACCGATGGTTTAGTGAAGCTTGCCGTTAACCTACTGGATGCATTTCTACAGGTTGGAGATCTGGGTTTAATAGTGGACGTATTTCACCTGAAATCATGATATAGATTGTCTTGTCATGATACACATATAACATGATCTGTAGGGAGCAGATGCACCAATTTTTTAGACAATTTTATGCACCTTATGGAGATAAACCTTGGATTGCTATTTTACTGTAGAGGAGGAGGATAAAAATCATAAAAAATCTGTTAAAGATTGTGCAACTCTCGTGTAGCACAATTAACTGCGCTATTCAAGGTATGTTGTGCCACTGAAGCCCTTTCATACGATACTATCCACATGACACGGTTAACTCAATTCTAAATTAGGACCGCCGTTCCTTGCATAACTGATTGATAACGTACTTTAAATAAATACTATATTTTCTTGATTTAATTATATAAATGTATAGTTTTCATATTTTTCCCTATACTTGTAGTATAAGACCATATTACTTGCCAAATTTCATAGGTCAACGGAAAATACCCTGTAAATTTTGATTCCCTTCAGAGTGTCAAAATAATACGTTATTTGCGGCATAAACGGTCGTATCTTTTTTTAACGTTAACTTAGAAGTTTGAATTTTACACAGCTTCAAGGGCCTGTAGACCGGAGTATATTATGGATTAATTTAAACTTGATATCTCCACGCGTTCTTGAGATAAAGTGTCTTGACAGTCAGACGGATGGATAGAGAGACGGACAACAAAGTGATCGAAATATAAGGGTTCCGTTTTTTCGTATTGAAGTACGGAACCCGAAAAATTACCTTTGACCACACTTTGGACACTTCATACAACGGGCAAGAAATGACATTTCAAAAAGGAATGACGGAACAAACAAAATGGCGGCGAAATCCTATACGTTCGACTTCGACACCCAAACTGTAACCAATCTGTATCAATCTGGGTGACTAGGGGGTGAGGTCGCAATCTAGAGAGCGGCAGGGAGGGTCCATACTGTATATTAGTACTAATATACAGTGTAATCTCACTAATTCGGCACTATTAAAAACCGGAGGGTGCCGGATAATTGGAATGTTCGGATTACTGTATTATACTGAAAAAGTCATAGGTAATGAATAAAATAAAGCATTTCTTATAGGGAATAAATGTATGTATAATGTATTAAATTAAAAAATCTCCATTTTATTATTCAAATCTAGTGTCTTGTGTTCGCGTTTATTTGAAATTTTTAACTATAAACTATTCTCACTTGAAAAAAACAAATACGTAAGCACGTGAGGCGTGAGTGGAGGGTGCCGGATTATTAGACGTGCCGATCTATCGAAGTGCCGGATTAGTGAGATTATACTGTATATACTTTGCTTTGTCACTACTAGTAGTGCCAAGCGGTAGTGTCACGGGAAATAAACTGATAAATTCATTTTTACCTGTAGAATTGAGATTCTTCTTCATTTCGAATGTATACTCAACATTCGACACAAACATTCTCAATCTCTCGGCCGCTACTCCTTCGAACATTTCGTCTGTAAGCTCTTTATGGGGTTGGGGTAAGTCCGCGATAGTAATTTGCACGAGCTGTTCGGACATAATTGTAATTTTGAGCTTTTCCAAAGTCGCAGCGTAGGTCTTTGCAGGTGGTGTGCAATTGAAAATGTATAATAAGCAAAGGGGATTTGGAAGGGATTCAGAAAAGGGTTGCAGGTCTTCCAGCTTTTCCCCAGTGTCGCAGCTTATTTCGATGGATAAAGGGGTAACCTTGTATGTTGAACCTGAAACAGACATTTTGTTTAAAACTGCACTGCTGTCAAGTACTTACATTTATTCTAGATTCTTTTGCGGCAAACTTATATTTTATTGAAAATACTGCTATGTTCATATTAGCTCATATATACGTCGGCACAGAGGGGCTCGAGCCTACCCTTAATTAGGGAGGTTGATGTTATACTTAGAGTGAATCATCATCATCATCATCATATCAGCTTATATACGTCCCCACCGAGGGGCTCGAGTCTACCCTGAATTATGGAGGTTGATGTTATACATATGAGTGAGTCATCATCATCATCATCATCATCATCATCATATCAGCTCATAATATACGCCCCCACCGAAGGGCTCGAGCCTACCCTGAATTAGGGAGGTTGATGTTATACCTATGAGTGAATCATCATCATCACATCAGCTCATATGCGTCCCCACCGAGAGGCTCGAATCTACCCTGAATTAGGGCAGTTGATGTTATACCTATGAGTAAATCATCATCATCATCATCAAATCAGCTCATATACGTCTCTACCGAGGGGCTCGAGCGTACCCTGAATTAGGGCAGTTGATGTTATACCTATGAGTGAATCATCATCATCATCATATCAGCTCATATACGTCCTCACCGTGGTGATCGAGCCTGCCCTTAATTAGGGCGGTTGATGTTATACCTATGAGTGAATCATCATCATCATCATCAAATCAGCTCATTTACGTCCCTACCGAGGGGCTCGAGCCTACCCTGAATTAAGGCGATATAATGAACTGAGTGAATAAATAAAACAAAACATAAATTTCTCATCTGCTCCGGGATGCTTCACAGTTTGAAAAGTGTGTTTTTTTTTACATTCTCTCGGTTTCCAGGAATCTGTTCAACTAGAACAGAACGATGACAGAGTAAATTATTTCTTATTAAGGCGGTATATTGGCAAATGAGCAGTGAGAAGTGCTTAGAAAAAAAATCAGGAAAAATGTTACCGCTTAAATTTTCGGCATTTTCATTTTTGTACCTACCTAGGGCCTATTACCTAGGGCCTTTGTAAGATCATTACACGATTAGATTAACTTGAATTGATCATGAAAAATCCCAAACATAGCATAAATTCAAGCAAAGTGAAGCAAAGCCTGTAAACATTTGTAGGAAAAAAAATCTTTTAAATTTGAAATTTATGTCATAATTTTCTTCTTTTTAAACAACGTAGTCTATGTTTATTCAAATAATAGTTAGTTCACTTTTTCGAAACAAAAAAAAAGGCGGACTTCCAAAGATGGTTGACCGGTAAGTTTTATGCACCCCCAGCCCCCATGATATGGGTATCAAATGAAAGGCATCCAGCGGCTTTCCGTGACCTTCACCATGTCATCGGTCCACCGAGTAGAAGGCTTTCTTACGCTACGTTTTCCGGTGTGCGGTCGCTATTCGATAACTTTATTACCCCAGTGGCAATCTGTTCTAAGAGCCATGTGCCCCGCCTACTGCCACTTAAGTTAAACAATTCTGAGAGCTACGTCGGTTACTTTGGCTCTCTTACGGATCTCCTCGTTTCTGATTCGATCACGCAGAGAAACTCCGAGCATAGCATGCTCCGTTGCACTTTGGGTGACTTTGAGCCTTCTCATGAGGCCCATAGCACCCATAGTTTATGCGAACAGATTTGAGTTCTATATGTCATCACTTAAGCGTCGGTGGCTCAACCGGTAACGACTCGGTCCAACTAACCAGAGGTACCGGGTTCAAATCTGGACGGCCAATGTACCAATGAGTTTTTCAAAAACTTACGTACATATAATTACCGATTGCTTTAACGGTGAAGGAAAACATCGTGAGGAAACCTGCACACGCCTGCGAAGAAACTCGAAGGTTGTGTGTGAAGTCGACCAACCCGCACTGGGCCCGCGTGGTCGACTAAGGCCTAATCGCCCTGATTCAGGGTAGGCTCGAGCCTCTCGGTGGGGACGTATATGAGCTGTAATGATGATGTCATCACTGGCAACACACACTGGTCGTTTAGGACGCTGCGGTATTTGGGACATGAAGAATATTTCGAAGCCAAGTTGGATTCGTCGATTGATCTCTCTTTCGAAGTTGGACCTACCTAGCTGGACTGTTTGTTCCAGTTACACATATTGGTTCAAATATTTCTCAACAAATTCGAGTTTAGAGCATCCAACCTTCAGAGGAGTAGGTATGACACGGACGTTTGACATAACTTCGTCGTCGGAGTGTTGCGCGGTCGGTGCATATACCTGTATGACTTTCAACTAATACCGTTTGGTTATTCTGAGTATAAGGTACGCTACCCTCGTCGAAACACTCTCGATCTGGACCACAATTTTATGAGGGACTTGTGGATTAGAAACCCAACACAATCCTGGTACAATTGGTCGCCCTCCCGGAAATAGAGCAGGTTACCGGATTTAAGAATCATAATGTCCTCCCCCTCTCTTTGGACTTTACACAATCCTACGATATCTCATCGTAACCTGTTCAGTTTTTTCTCGAGTTCTGTCAGCTTCGCCAGAGGTCTTTTGGTTTCGTAGCCTGGCATTTGCCAGGGATTCTTCGCACACCCGTGCCCCGCCGTTACCTTGACCGCTACTAGTTACCGCTAATGTTATTTGTATGGAAAACGACTTACTAGGAGGGATCAAAAAGTAGTGAGATAGAGATATAATATAATGACTATTAATACCTTAATAGTTTATTTTTCTACATAGTCTCCGAGTCACTCTACACACCGAGTCCAGCGCTTTTCCAAGGCTTCAATCCCTTTAAAAAAAAGTTTTGTCTTGGTCTGCAAAAAGCTCTCCATAGCATCCATCACCTCGTTATCGTCTTCGTTCCTGTTTTCCCTAAAGTATTCTTTCAATTTGGGGAACAGATAAAAATTGCTAGGCACCAGATCTGGTAAATAAGGGGAGTGGTCAACCAATTCGAAGCCAGATTGCTGAATGGCAGCCATCGCAATTGCCTACCTGTGCGCGGGTGCGTTGTCGTGATGAAACAGCACGCCCCTTCGAAGTTTCCCTCTCCTTTTCTCTTTGATGGCATTCCTCAACTTGGGAATTAAAGCTGCATAATATTGGCCTGTAATAGTGGTTCCACGCTCCAGGTAATCAATCAACAATATCCCTTCTGAGTCCCAAAATATTGAGGCCATAACCTTGCCAGCCGATGCCACAGCACGAAACTTCTTCGGGGTCGGTGATGATGGTCGTTTCCATTGCGAAGATTTCTGTTTTGTCTCGGGACCCATGTCAGGCGTCCGTCACTTGCTCAAGGCCACTCGTTATATGCCTACCGCTAAGCGTATCGGAGACGATACAACGGACAGTAGGTTGACGCACGCCCGCCTGAGTTTTCGCACGTCACATTTACCGCTGACTATCGAAATGCCGACACCACGCAATTATTGTGCAGTGGATGGGTGTCACAGTCAAAAGACAAATGAAAATTTGACATTTTTTTCATTGCCGAGAGACGAACAAAGGTACCTAAGTTAATAGTATTTTCAATCTTTTGTTTTTTTTTAATTCCCTTTTCTCATTCCTTTACAAATTATCATCATTTATTCCTTAAACTTAGAACAATGGTGGGTAGGTACCTACTATGTTAATCGTCGTAAATTAAGGATTTCAGGTATTATTTATGGGTTTTTTTTATATATATAACAGTTACCTACTTAATGTCAGAACATAGTAGGTACCTAGCGTCGTCGTCGTGATTTAGGTAGGTATGTCATAGAATAGAAGTACTAACGCGCCGGCCACTCGGTAGCTGGGGGGCACTTCTATAGCTGTAAATAAACCGTTTAAAACCAAAATCCAAGGTTTAACTTGTCAAGTACCATTACGTCATCGAAATAACTTCATCAAGCCCCGCCACCCCGCGCGCGCCGCCCACTTTTATTACCAGGACGAATGTAAACGAAAAAATCTCAAGAACTTAGCACAGATGACTAAATAGTTACTTCGTAAACTATAGCTTGCATTCACAAGCCGTTTTTTGTCATGACTTGAAGATAGTAACAGAAAAACTATTTTCGTTACGTTTTTACCTTACTTACTTTTACTTAAAATAACAATAATTCAAGCTCACAATGAGGCCCTCTTGGGGAATGTTTTTGTATGAATAGTAAGTATGAAATTCTCCGTCAACTCAAGTAAAAAGCCAACTTTGATTGATTTTTGTCCGCTTTGCTCCTGTTTCCCTTTTGATAATTTCTTAAAATTATTTACGAGGTTTCGAATATTTTCGACATTAAAATTTATTAATCGGGAATTCAGGGAAGGGAAAAAATGCATCTATCATTTTATTAAACTCTAACATATTTGATCGACAAATATGAAATAATTGATTTTCTACAACATTCGTTTCATTACTAAAATCATCATAGGTACAACCCTAGCACATTCGTTCGATGACGCGCTCGCACGTGGGTCGCGCGGCGGGCAAAACAATCTCAACTCTCTGTATGCGTAGTTATGGCACATTTCTTCTCGCTGCAAACAGCTGGTATTATTATTAAGATTTTGTAGGCTAATATAGCGTAGGTATTTAAGGTTTTGTATGGGAGTGATGTATCTGTTACGAAGTAACTATTTAGTAATCTGTGCCCATGTTTCGTCCATTGTTACGAAACGAGACAAAAGGTTGTCAGAATCTTCTTGAAACTTGTCCAACAATATCTTCGAAATGTCAAGTTGATTTTGTTTCTGACTGTCGGTTAACAATCTCGGCACCCATCTTGCGGAGACTTTTCTCATATTTAAAGATTGTTTCAATATGGATTGAATACTTCCGTATGAAATGCCCGTTTCTTGAATTAAGTATCGGATGCAACTCTATCTTGATGGTAGATAGATAGATAGATAGATAGATAGATAAAACTTTATTTCACTAAAAAGGCACAATACATTTTAACAATAAACAAACAAATAAATGAAACTTAATGACTATACTACTATATACTAGTTTATATAAAAAATATGAAACAGTGTCAGTGGTGCCAAGTTAGTGAAACTGGTCCAGACTCAGCATAAATGTTGTGGGTCGCAGAGTACTCACAACGCTGTTTTTCAGCCAGATGGTAACTCTTCGATAGCTCAATACAATTTTCTCGACTTTCGCAACATTTTCTTGGGTGACTGACGTCGATAGATGGCCGCAACGATGTTCATCTTCCGTGCTCGTTCTCCCTACTCGAAATTGAGAAGCCCACCTTGCGACAGTGGAATATGGCGGAGCAGACTCTCCTAATATTGCCTCCAAATCGCAATGAATCTCTTGCGTCGTTAACTTTTTTAAACAGAGGCCGTTAGGCTCGCACTTCGTTTTTCTCCGTTTTCGAGAACACGTTCCGACACGAAGCAAACAAATGACTACATTCAGAAAAAAACAAAAGAGAATCGAAGATTTTTTTTCTTTATTAATATTACAAATATGTATCTGAGCTATGCCTGCCAGTATATTTTTTTCTTACCAAGGAGTATGTCGTTCTCACTACTTTTTAATCCCTCCTCGTAATTGTTAACAAACTGACCTGCAACGTTTAGTAAGACTGCAAAAAATACAAGTGTCGCCCACTTCATCGCGTATTTGTCCTGAGCGATGCTGAAAAAAAAAGAAAACCTGTAGGTTCTTACATACATACATATTATTACTTACCGAGTGACACAGAAGTGAGCGTTAGCGAGAAATGAAGATATTGGGTATGTGTGTAGGCGCGCGCATTTGTGTGTCTGTGTGTGTGTGTGGGGGGGGGGGAGCATGTAATCTATCCTACATTGATTCTTTAGGGTTGCCACCATCCATACTATTTTTTTTTTCTTAAAAATCGCTGTAACTCTTGAATATATTATTGTATTGTATTTTTTTATTTATACAATTGATAAAAAGAATGTTACAAAAAATTATAATACTAATACATCAAAAACCTTTACAAACCATTTACCTTTTTAAATATGTATCCACCTATACGAAAAAAAATATGAAAATACAGTAAAAGCTTAATGATATATCTATTTGAAAAGATGGGCACTATCATCACAATAGACTTAACCTAATGTCTATTGTGCTATCATGAACACCATATACCTACAGAAATGAGTTTGTGCAGTGTACGCGCTACCCGCGGGTGATCTACCCGCTTTTTACACGATGTTGCCACGGAGTCTCAGCGAATTTGTCGGTACCACCGCGACGCGACGGCTCGCCGCCGGCCGGCGCGATGTTTGGTAGGCAGGTATACATTTTGTAATTCTGTGCAGGTACCCTCGCGCTGCGATGAGCTATGCGTTATTTATTATGTCATCGTCATAAGTATAGAACCAAAGTAACCGACATAGCTCTCAGAATTTCTAAACTTAAGATGGCCGTTGGGGCAGTAAAGTTCTCGAGTGACGACCACGCACCGGAAAGCGTAGTGTAGGTAGGCCTCCCACTCGGTGGACCGATGACCTGTTGAAGGTCGCGGGAAGCCGCTGGATGCGGGCAGCGCAGAACCGGTCGTCGTGGAGATCCTTGGGGGAGGCCTATGTCCAGCAGTGGACTTCCTTCGGCTGATATGATGATTGTATTGCCTAATCACTAATCCATTCACTTCACACCAGGAAGCCGTGGGTCCGATATTTTAATTCCTGGTTGAGTTTAATTTTGTAAGACTCGGTTTATGTGGTGGGGCATTTTCCAAGTCCGCTTGCTACCAAAACATCAATGTTCACAGTTTTAATCAATTTCCATCTTCGTATTCATCGTCATTTATCATCAAGTTAGGTGATAGCAAAGGCTTATCTTTTGTAAATAATAAACCTTAGAGATTACCATCAATTTAGACAACAGGAAAACTCCTGTGTGTGGGGTATCACGTAACAGTGACAAAATCCAGGTGTTCTTAGGACTGTTGTCTTATGGTTTGAGGTTAGTGCACTATGGTGCACAAGAAAGCTGTAAACAGAATGCTCCAGGACATCCAGTAAACGCCTGTGCCTCAAGCACTGGTCTAGAGTTCTCGTTCAAGAGTTTTCAGATGTGCTTCTTAAGATCCAAAAGGGGTGATTACCGAATACTAATGAACAGGTACAAATGCTGTGTTAAATTGTACCTTCCTTTGAGGAACTGATTTACAGCGTGCACGGTGTCTGTGTTAAATTGTACCTTCCTTTGAGGAACTGATTTACAGCGTGCACGGTGTCTGTGTTAAATTGTACCTTCCTTTGAGGAACTGATTTACAGCGTGCACGGTGTCTGTGTTAAATTGTACCTTCCTTTGAGGAACTGATTTACAGCGTGCACGGTGTCTGTGTTAAATTGTACCTTCCTTTGAGGAACTGATTTACAGCGTGCACGGTGTCTGTGTTAAATTGTACCTTCATTTGAGGAACTGATTTACAGCGTACACGGTGATCTTGGTCAAATAGCGCAATAAATCTCTCGGGTGTGTGAGCGGGCTATATTCATTTAGGAATCTACATATATATATATATATATATATATATATATACATCTGAAAACTCTTGAACGAGAACTCTAGACCAGTGCTTGAGGCACAGGCGTTTACTGGATGTCCTGGAGCATTCTGTTTACAGCTTTCTTGTGCACCATAGTGCACTAACCTCAAACCATAAGACAACAGTCCTAAGAACACCTGGATTCCTTTGAGGAACTGATTTACAGCGTGCACGGTGTCTGTGTTAAATTGTACCTTCCTTTGAGGAACTGATTTACAGCGTGCACGGTGTCTGTGTTAAATTGTACCTTCCTTTGAGGAACTGATTTACAGCGTGCACGGTGTCTGTGTTAAATTGTACCTTCATTTGAGGAACTGATTTACAGCGTACACGGTGATCTTGGTCAAATAGCGCAATAAATCTCTCGGGTGTGTGAGCGGGCTATATTCATTCCTAAAAACGCTGGTGGCACCCATAAGAAAATCGGGGGTCGGCGAGATCGTAATACACACAGTTACTCGAATTAGTAAACTTTATAGTTTATCTATGTCCGTCTGTGTGTCCTTCGATATTTCACAACCGTTTTACTAGCTTACTGATGAAATTTGGAATGATGCTTGAATTGTTTGGTTTGGTTGGTATCCTCTTCAAGCGCGTGCAGATTCCCGTGAGCGTCTGTTTCGCAATGACAATCAATATATATTTTTTTTCAGATTAAGGATTACTTTCTGTGTTTTTTTTTCATAATTTCTATAATTTTTCATGTTTAGGTCTCCACGCGGACGAAGCGGCGGGCAACAGCTAGTATGTAAATGTATGTGTAACTAAAAAAACAACAAAGGGAAAACATGGGACTAAAAGAATCACAATTTAATGAATTAGCAAATAAACAATTGAATATAAATTGTTTGCTATAAAAGTCAATAGAGCAGACGATTGATTTCAAAAATAAGAGTTAATAAGATAAAAAAGAAGAATAGAGGTAAAATTAATATTTAACGCAATCAAAGAAGTTGTGCAGTTGTAGTATGTACTACAGCTATTCAAAACAATACAAAAACTTGAATTCAATAACTCGACAGCTCGCCCAAGCGAAGGATAATGTATTTTGCTCAGAGACTTACTCTGAGGTTTTTCGGATATGTATGTGTGTGTGTGGGGTTTGTGCGTTTCGGCTTGTTGGATTTTGGAGTACAAGCAGGTGCTTCTATGTTTTAAAACATTGTCGACATAACACAACATATTATGCCTAGTTGAAATTTTTATTCGGATTTATTGATTAAAAACAATACATTCAATTACCTAAGGGTCCCCAGGAGGCTCGAGTTTTCATGCAAAGGTAGTTGCGCTTCAATATAAAAACTACATGCCGAATGGAATCCAAACTTTAAAGGTATATTGAGTGGATAAATATCGATGTTTGTAATTAGTTTTAGATGTACTTATATAAAAAGGAAAAAAATAAGAGCAGTTTCAAACGTTTAAGTGCAAAATTAATGCAATCCTTTGTTTAGTTATGTTTCAATTAACTACAATGAAAACTATTTACAAACATTGATATGTGTCTACTCAATATATTTTCAAAGTTTGGATTCAATCCGGCATGTAGTTTACCCTTAACAATGCTAAGTTATTCCTCTGCACATGCTCGTATTCCGTGTATCAATAATGCAATATCTGAGCACACACTTCGGCCTAATTATTCATTTTTACCAAAAATGGTCTCAAGTCATTTAAGCGCTATGAATTTCGATTTCTAATTAAACGCTAGCGAGTAACTGAGTGAGTTGCGGTACGTGAACTCATCTTGAACAGAACACTTTCGTATTGAGGAGTGTCTTCTCTATTGATAAAGCTCGCTGGCAGGATCGGCGTGTCCTCTTGCCCCAAGCCGACGCCTGCGTGAAGGTGGAATAAGGTACCTAACTTAAAGTTAAGTAGTATAAGAAATAAGTAGGTAGGTATACTCACCACTTTGAACTGTTAATAACTAGAGACACAAAATAATTAACTGTACCTACTTAAAACCAGATTTAAAAAAACTAGTAGAAATTTTAATCAACTGAAATATTACAGTTTCCTCATTTAAATGACACGTTCACTCGTGTAACACTTAAAAATGTAATGTACGTAAATATTTATATAAATTACTCTCACAAAAAATTATCTAATTAAAACCAATTGTCGCGCGCAAGAGGAAACTCGGTGATAATAATACAGGGACGTACCTACCGAAATAGACCACTCCGGAGTACTTAGTATTTACCAAATTATTCAACAATTGGAATTGATAAAAAAATGAAAACACGACTGTATATAAAAATTTAAAAGGGAGGTCGGGTTAAAATGTATTCCATGTCACTCATCGATCAAAACGAATCTAACGATACCTAAGAGTTCTCTAAAATTCATAAAGCCGTTTAGAAGATATCGTGAAATAACGAAACATACATACATACATGGGACTTGAGAACCATACACTCCTTTTCGTAGGGAGTCGTGTAAAAACAAATCTAGCTGACAAGTGTGCTCTTATCACCTGTGTCACTTGTGTACCTACATACAGTACACCATGTTGTTGTGATGCAAAGTAAAACTTGAAAATCGCTACGTACCTATGAACGAGTAAGTAGTTACGTCAAGTAACTGGTATCTAATCTGTGGTAAGTAACGTAGGTAGGTAGGTATCTCTTATATGGACACTCCCTGCCGCTCTCTAGATTGCAACCTCACTCCTCGTCACCCAGATACAGATTGGTTACAGTTTTGGTCGAACGTATAGGATTTCGACGCCACTTTGTTTGTTCCGTCATTCCTTTTTTGAAATGTCATTTCTGGCCCGTTGTATGAAGTGTCCATGGTGCAGTATGGCCACTCCCTGCCGCTTTCTAGATTGCGACCTCATCCCCTCGTCATCCAGATTGATACAGATTGGTTACAGTTTGGTTGTCGAACGTATTAGATTTCGCCGCTATTTTGTTTGTTCCGTCATTCCTTTTTTAAAATTTCATTTCTGGCCCGTTGTATGAAGTGTTCGGGATATGACTCAAGTAAATTCGTTTTCAGATATGAAGGTATATTTTTTTCGTTCATAATGAGCAGATCCGTTTTTGACTTTTTAGACAGGTAAATATTAGTCATTTTATTTTTAAAATTACCTATTTAGTTTTTATTTATTTATCAAACGACTTTAATAAACAAACACAAAAGCTAATTATTAAAGTATAAATTTTAATGTGAAGGCCATTTTAGGGTTCCGTACCTCACAAGGACAAATGGGACCATTATTAGATCACTCACGCCAGAGGCGTATTTACCCTATGTCCAGGGCACTCGGCCCGAGGCGGCAAGTGGTGAGGGTCGGCCGGAGGTATAAAAAGTCATAGTCTTCTTCTTAGCGTGTCGATGGCAGACACTACACTGTAGCAGCCCAGAAATTGACACGTTAACAGCATTATCATCCGCTGTCATGAGGTCTTCCTGCGTGCAGATTTAGGGGCACGCAGGGCACGATGTTAAATGTGTCATCGTTAAAACTGCACCGCACAAACAGTTTATATCGCAGTCACCCAAAAATCTCCACCTGACCATGTTTTCTATGCTCCGACCGTTCTGGGTCCGGAGTCTGTTTAAGGACTTCCAAACCGGCCATGACAAGTCATGTCCAGGGGGAAGGAAGGCTTTCTGATATCAGGACGAAGGGTGTTGGTAAGCTTTCTTTGTCCTGCCAAAGGTTACACCTCGCTTTCTTGGGTTCTACTGATAAAGGATATACACACTTTATAAAACTTTTTCGGCTTTTAAGCAGTTGTTGCACTGGGTTGTGGCTATGCATAGGATGCCATGTGTCAGTATCCATCTTTGATCTTTCAGAGGAGCTAGCCACCACCCTGCGCACAGCCGGGGGCGCAATACCACCTAGTGGGTACAGCTGACTGACCGGGGTCGGTATGAGGCAACTAGTTATGATCCGACAAGTCTCATTTAGAGCTGTATCCACCAGCTTCGCATGGGCAGAGCGACACCATACAGGGCTTGCATACTCGCCTGCAGAAAAGGAAAGCGCTAGCCCGGAGTGTGGCGTTGCTCCCCATTTAGTGGTAGTGAGACGCTGCTAAAACTAGCCAAATGCGAGTCTGACTAGCAGTAATAAGGGTGATGAACCACTACGAATATGCAAATAGAAGGTTATAATAAGCTGATGTTTATCGTTTGGCAGTAAGGAATCCTTAGCGCGCAAATCCGACTCTAACTTAGCCGGTTTTTTGTATTTTAGAGGGGCGTTTTTTTGTGCTCGGGGCACCGGATTCTTAAATACGCTTCTGACTCACGCGTCCGTACTATCCGTCCGTCTGTTTATCTCGAGCGTCTATCTCAGAGTGGATCATATTATTGACCCCACATCATCATATCAGCCACAAATCGTCCACTGCTGGACAAAGGCCTCCCCCAAGGATTTCCACGACGACCGGTCCTGCGCTGCCCGCATCCATCGGCTTCCCGCGACCTTCACCAGGTCATCGGTCCACCGCGTGGGAGGCCTGCCTACGCTACGTTTTCCGGTGCGCGGTCGCCACTCGAGAACTTTACTGCCCCATCGGCCATCTGTTCTACGAGCTATGTGCCCTGCCCACTGCCACTTCAGTTTAGCGATTCTGTGAGCTATGTCGGTTACTTTAGTTCTCCTGCGGATCTCCTCGTTTCTGATTCGATCACGCAGAGAAACTCCGAGCATAGCACGCTCCATTGCCCTTTGGGTGACCTTGAGCCTTCTTATGAGGCCCATAGTAAGCGACCATGTCTCAGTTCCGTAAGTCATCACTGGCAACACACACTGGTCAAAGACCTTAGTCTTGAGACACTACGGTATTTGGGATGTAAAAATATTGCAAAGCTTCCCGAACGCTGCCCAGCCGACTTGGATTCGTCGATTGATCTCTTTCTTGAAGTTGGAACTACCTAGCTGGACTGTTTGTCCCAGGTATACATATTCGTCAACAACTTCCAGTGTAGAGTCTCCAACCTTTAGAGGAGTGGGTGCGACACGGACATTTAACATTATTTTCGTCTTGTCCATGTTCATTTTAAGACCCACTTGTTGAGAGACCTTACTGAGGCCATCGAGCATTGTGCTTAGGTCTTCCATAGTCTCAGCCATGACCACGATATCGTCAGCGAATCGGAGGTGGGATATGTACTCGCCGTTGATATTGATGCCGAGTCCACCCTAGTCCAGAAGCTTAAAAACATCTTCCTGGGCGGCGGTGAACAGTTTCGGAGATATAACGTCTCCCTGTCTCACCCCTCGCTGCAACTGGATAGGTTTCGAGTTCTGGTCCTGGAGGCGAACCGACATGGTGGCGTTTTCATACAGACATTTCAACACCTCGATGTATCGATGGTCAATTTGGCATCGCTGGAGAGACTGTAGCACTGTAGGGCTTACCGATTGTGATATAAAAAAAGGTTACAAACAAACTAACATACACATTTTCACATTTATAATATTTAAGGATTTTAAATATTTTTATTTTTTTATTTATGAGATTTCGCTCACAATGCATGTCTTAATCCCTATCACTCGACTCCCTTGAAGACAAAATTTTGAATTTAATACAGTTACAAGTACCAAAATTCTGGTTGTAGTTAAGGCAAGGCATTTGTAAAACAGTTGTCTCTGTTTTTTTCCTTAATGTGTAAAGAGTCAAAAAAATAACCACACGTTTGCACTTTTTATCAATATTTTGTTTTTGTTTGTTTTGTTGTTATCTCTCTTAAGACTTCAATTTAAAAACTAAAATTTAGCAGACTCTCTGTAGTACTTAAAAATAAATATCTCTATATAAAAACTATGTGCAAATTTAAAAATTAGACTTTTTAAGACGTTTTAGACCTGTTTTTGGGATTTTTAATAATCGAGTAAAGTATCGTTTAACATATTAGCACATTCTGCAGACAATATCCAATATTTTTTGCAAGACCGATATTTAGTAGTAATTACCCAAAAAAAATGATATAGCAAAAGGGTTTCTCCGCTTCTCCACCGGTGCCTCGCCTTATTAGAAATAATTGTATCGGCAAGTGCGTGTTAGATAACGCAAAATAATAGGGTTCCGAAGTCATTAGTTAAAAACTGGTTGCCAACCTTAATTCGTTTTCCTTGGTTCAGTAGTTTAGAAACCCCAGGGATACGTCCTTAACCTGAAAGACTGACGAGCTATACATACATACAGTGTGTATCGGATAGGGTAACCGATATTTTAAGAGCATGTAATACAACCACATTTCATCGACGAATAACCACCCACTTTAATCGCATCCTGCTCCCCTCTAAATGGCAGCCATTTTTATTTTCTTTTTTTTGTAGCTGTAAATGAAAAATATATTTTCAATATAATTAACAACAGTATAGACATCTAAACGTCGAGTACATCACCCACCTTCGATTCGCGGACGATATCGTGGTCATGGCTGAGACTATGGACGACTTAGGCACAATGCTCGATGGCCTCAGTAGAGCCTCTCAACAAGTGGGTCTTAGAATGAACATGGACAAGACGAAAATTATGTCAAACGTCCGTGTCATACATACTCCTCTGAAGGTCGGAGGCTCTACACTCGAAGTTGTTACCGAATATGTATACCTGGGACAAACAGTCCAGTTAGGTAGGTCCAACTTCGAGAAAGAGATCAATCGTCGAATCCAACTCGGCTGGACAGCGTTTGGGAAGCTTCGCAATATCTTTACGTCCCAGATACCGCAGTGTCTAAGACCAAGGTCTTCGACCAGTGTGTGTTGCCAGTGATGACATACGGAAAATAATAATAATAATAATAAAAATAATAATTATGAAAAGGGCAATGGAGCGTGCTATGCTCGGAGTTTCTCTGCGTGATCGAATCAGAAACGAGGAGATCCGTAGGAGAACCAAAGTAACCGACATAGCTCTCAGAATTGCTAAACTTAAGTGGCAGTGGGCGGGGCACATTGCTCGTAGAACAGATGGCCGTTGGGGCAATAAAGTTCTCGAGTGGCGACCACGCACCGGAAAACGTAGTTTAGGCAGGCCTCCCACTCGGTGGACCGATAACCTGGTGAAGGTCGCGGGAAGCCGCTGGATGCGGGCAGCGCAGAATCGGTCGTCGTGGTGATCCTTGGGGGAGGCCTATGTCCAGCAGTGGACGTCCTTCGGCTTATATGATGAGAAATCTAAATGGTCTCACTTGAAAGGTAATTTAATTTAGCTTCTGATCTACACATAAAATTAACCGAAACATTTAACGAAAAAAACCAAAAAAGTTTACAGAAAGAAATAAAAAAAAAACACCCTCGCTTTTATTGAGGTTTGCAAGTGTGGGTAAGGCAATCATCATCATATCATCATATCAGCCGAAGGACGTCCACTGCTAGACAAAGGCCTCCCCCAAGGATTTCCACGACGACCGGTACTGCGCTTACCGTATCCAGTGGCTTCCCGCGATCTTCCCCAAGTAGGTTGGAGGTCAGCCTGCGCTACGTTTTCCGGTGAAGGGTCGCCACTGGAGAACTTTACTGCCCCAATGGGCATATGTTAGGGGAATAAGGCGATACAATAGCATGAATAGAATAAATTTCTAAAAAAGGAGAAAATAAATCATTTTTTAGCTAACTTTAATGAAAATATGTACAAACCCCGCATATGATTTACTCCGACTGAATCAAGGGAACGTACAAAAATGTGTGATGAATTATGGTTTTTCTTAAGTTCCCATACTCGGCCCCTAAGAGGTGAAACGACCGCTGGTAATCTCCTTTGGCATCGCTAGCTCCCGTACTTCCTTGGAACGTCCACACCAGTTATGTTTCCTACCACAAGATAGCACCAAGAATCATTTTCCAGTCGTGAATCATGTTACGCGCATTGAATTACTACTACGTAGTAGTAGTACGTTACGCGTGCGCCTGCCGCTTCATACTGCGCGCCAGCGATTACGTATAAGTACGTTAAAAAACCATGAAATTATAGTCACTGAACGACTCGTGAGAAGACCGTTAATCAATAAATATTAAAAAAAACACGCACACTAAGAGTTCGGTACCATCATACTAAATGGCGCAAGTACAAAGGGTTTCGTATCATCATACTAGATGGCGCTAGTTTCTTCATGTTTAATAAAACACGTTTTTATGGCAACCCCCCTTATTTTTTCACTTTTTCAAGTTTTTAGTATGTGCTGATAAAGCGGCAACAGAAATACATCATCTGTGGAAATTTCAACTGTCTAGCTATCACGGTTCATGAAATACAGCGTGGTGACAGACAGACAGACGGACGGGCGGACAGTGAAGTCCGAAGGAATAGGGTCCCATTTTTACCCTTTTGGTACGGAATCCTAAAAAACAGGAATACTAAATAGGCATGACTAAAACGTGAACAAAACAATGTAATGTTAGGTACCTACATACGCTTGCGCGCAACCACATCCTGTGGCGCGACATTCGCCTGCCTGTAAGCTGTAAGAGTGCTGAATGTGTGCGTGAGGCCCGTTTTGTTGATCGCAAAGTAGGAATTTATTGATGGCAGTTGTTTGAAGCCGTCCCTGTGTACCTACCTACGAGGGCGGTTTGATAAGTCCATGACTTTGGAAAGAAGAAACACTCTTTTTACATTTATACATTTTTATTTTCCTACATAATCTCCTTTCAACTCTACGCACTTAGTCCAGCGAGTTTCCAAAAAATATTTTTTGTCAATCCCTGAAAAATAGGCCTCAGTTTCGCCTACCACCTCTTCGTTTGACGAAAATCTTTGCCCGCCAAGCCATTTCTTCATGTTTGGGAAGAGGAAAAAGTCACAGGGGGCTAAATCTGGCGAAAAAGGAGGGTGTGGCAATAATTTTTGATGTCGCGATCGCAGGCGAGTGGGCCGGTGCTAATTCCTGATGAAATATTTTTTTTTTCTTTGCTAGATGCGGTCATTTCTTGATCAACTTTTCATTGAATCTATCTAACAATGCAGCATAGTAAGCTCCGGTTATTGTCTTGCCTTTATCCAAAAAATCGATGTAAATAACCCCTTGGCTGTCCCAAAAGACTGTGGCCATCACTTTACCAGCCGAGCAAACAGTTTTTGCCTTCTTTGGGGCACGTTTCCCGGTAGAAGTCCATTGATTTGACTGTTGCTTAGTCTCTGGTGTATAATGATGGACCCACGTTTCGTCAACTGTTATGTACCGACGCATAAACTCACTCGGATTGCGATTAAACATGCCTAGGCATTCCTCAGAAGCTGTTACACGATTTCGTTTCTGGTCAACTGTTAGTAAACGCGGCACCGATCTTGCAGAAAGCTTTTTCATGCCCGGAATATCATGCAAAATATAAAAAAACTCGTTCAGTCGAGATGTGCACAGCATCACTTATTTCGCGTATCTTTACTCGACGGTCTGCCAAAACAATATCATGTATTTTATTAACCATGCCCTCCGTAGTGACCTCAATCGGCCTTCCTGGGCGCTCCGCGTCATTAGTGGTAGTACGTCCACAACGAAATTGAGTGAACCACTTATGTACCATCCCATGAGAAGGCGCAGAATCACCATAATACTTTTTCAATTCGTCTTCGGTCTGCTTAATTGTTTTACCACTTATAAAATAGTGTTTAATCAGCACTCGAAACTCGCTTTTCTCCATTTTCAAAGAATACTTAGAAGTCGCCTAACTTTTTTGTTTCTAAAAAGGTTGTTGTCGCGCCAAATTTGAAAAAAGAACGGCATGCGCTTCGTGGTGAGTTTCCAAATATGAAACAAAAAAAATATTTAAAAAGTTTTTATTCAAACTTAAAGTCATTGAGTTGTCAAACTGCCCTCGTACTGTGTGATGTACCTGGTCGACTTCACACACAACCTTCGAGTTTCCTCGCAGGCGTATGCAGGTTTCCTCACGATGTTTTCCTTCACCGTAAGAGCGTCGGATAAACGTACATGTGAAATCGAAATTCCAAAACACATTGGTACGTGGCAGCATTCGAACCACGACCTTCCGGACTGGAAGCAGCGGCCCTAGCCATTACACCACCGACGCTCTCACCATCGGCCATGTCACCCGCAAAGAAAACTCTATGGAGCGTTTGGTGATTCAGGGTCGTATTGAAGGCAAGCGTTCACGTGGTCGGTCTCCAACGAGATGGCTAGATCTTGTCGAAGTTGTAACACAATGCCCAGCAAAGGAATGCTCCAAAAAAAGCCGCAGACAGAGATATGTGGACAAAAATCGCAAGAGCAGCGGCCATGGACGAACAACCCCATCCATAATCACGACCACTGTCAAGAGTGTACGATTAAGAAGAAGAGAACCTGATTGGTACGGAACCCTAATAATAACTGGCCAAGTTGTCAGACTCGCGCTAAGGATTTCATACTGAATAAAAAATCATTTTTCTGTTGATTTGTTTTGATTGAGATGAATACTACTTATAGTATTAAAGTTCTTAAGGTTTTTTATCGAAAGTTTTTGTGGTACGGAACACTCAGTGCGCGAGTCCGGGCTCGGAGCCAAAATGTGAAAAAATGGAACCCTTACAATTTTGTCGTGTCCGTCAGTCTGTCCGTCCGTATGGCACAGTTAATTTTTTTGCTACTACATAACCCAGAGTATTTAAATTTACACAGACGTTAAATTATCTAGACACACGGCAGTGTATCCGCCAAGTAAGAAAAGAAAAAGGCGTGGGTTATATATATATTACACGAACCATTTCGGCCATATTCGACCTACCTGTAACTTAACATCTGTTTGACTCACACACTTGCGATTTTGTGTGTCTAGTAAGACCCTCTCGGCCACCTATAATCCTAATTTTCATAAATGTATCTTTTACCAGTGGTGAGATATTGACGTCCAATAATCACAATTTTTATGACTTACTCACTCACTCACTAACTCATCAAAATTTATAGACCACTTCCAGGTGACTTAGAAACTTGAAATTTGGCACCGATGAACGTTTACAAAGGAAAAATACAAAAAAAGGCCAAGTGTGAGTCCTACTCGCGCACCAAGGGTTCCGTATCACCACTACTCATCAAAATATCTAGAACAATTCCAGATGACTTTTAGAAATTTGAAATTTGGCATCGAGTTAGGTTATTGGACGTATACAAAGGGAAAATTCAAAAAATGGTCAAGTGTGAGTCGAAGTCGCGCACTGAGGGCTCCGTATCACCATTACTCAGCAAAATATATTCATTTTTTTTTAAATTAAAAATTTGAGTGCGTTTGGCTGCACCTCACCTGATGGTAAGTGCCGATGCAGCCGAGGATGTGACACGCAAGCTCAAATAGTGCCTATTTACTCTCGTCTTGAAGATTCCTAAATTGTACGAATCGGGGAATACAGACGCCGGAAGGGAATTCCACTCTTTGGCCGTTCGCATGATGAACGACGACGCAAAACGCTTCGTGCGTAAAGGTGGAACATTGACGACAAAGGGGTGGAACCGCCCTCCGCGCCTGGTCGTCCAATGATGAAATGGAGAGGGGGGAATGAGGTTGTGAAGCTCCAGGGCACACTCCCCGAAATTAATCCTGTAGAACACCGATAGACAGTGAGTTTTTTTCACGGGTCGGTATGAGGAAATTATTATAAACTATAAGATATAGAGAATGACTTTCTTAGAAACCGTGATCTCAATTTTAGAGAAATAAAAATTACGTTTTAAAAAATCTTGATAGGTTCGGAGATATGGCTTTAAAAATATTTTTTTTGTTGTTTCGATTGTATATTATAATATTCAAATCTAAAATTGTATTGAGACCATAGGTCTAAAGTTGCTAGAGGTTGATGAAATTATCATTTTATTCTTCTTCTTTGCGTGTCGATGACAAATTAAATCATTTTATTAAAGACACATTTTATTATCCAATTAATAGGATGGATCATTACAGCTCATATACGTCCCCACCGAGGGGCTCGAGCCTACCCTGAATCAGGGCGATTAGGCCTTAGTCGACCACGCGGGCCCAGTGCGGGTTGGTCGACTTCACACACAACCTTCGAGTTTCTTCGCAGGCGTGTGCAGGTTTCCTCACGATGTTTTCCTTCACCGTTAAAGCAATCGGTAAGTATGTACGTAAGTTTTTTGAAAAACTCATTGGTACATTGGCCGTCCAGATTTGAACCCGGTACCTCTGGTTAGATGGACCGAGTCGTTACCGGTTGAGCCACCGACGCTTTAGGATGGATAATTGAAATGAAACCAAACCAAAAATCTGCCACTTGCCTTAGTCCCACGAAACTAAGTTTATCTTAAAATTGTTTGAAATGTGGAAGACATTGTATGGCATTATAAGTTTACGTCATAAAAATGTTAAAAAAAGAAATGAATAAATCGGAGAAGTAATATCATTTACCATTATTTGAAAAGTTAGTCTCATCTGTCCAAAGAATTTGGCTCAAAAAATTTGTGTCCCGTTTTACTCGGTCGATAACCCAATTACAGAATGCTAATCTTCTCGCATGATCGCTTTCGAGAAGTTTCTGAACAATACATCCACCACCCACCCACATGTTTGTGCCGTGCGTGGAGACCCGTATGGGAGGAAGAAGGAATCCTGGAGGTTGAGCTTGCTGCGGTCTGCGGGCCGTAGTCGGCAACACGCCATCTTTGGTCTGGATTTCTCTTGAAACGGGAGGCCATAGTCTAGCCACCTATGGTCAATCGGCTGGGACACCCCGTCAGAGGGCTGTCAGGCGAGGTCGCCTAACTGACGAAGCGGACGATCGGTTGCTGGCATCGGAGTGATGCGTGGGCTATTCCGGCTTACAGCTAGCTCTGGTACACCCAGCTACTTGATTCGGCCCGTAACTTGTCAGGGTGGAGGCCTATATCCTCAGAGTAGTTCTGGCGACCATGCGCCTGCGCATGAGGCGTCCCCATCTGAGGGCTCCAAGGAGGGTGGAACGCTACTGAGGATGAAGAGACCGTCAATAATATCATGGACAAACAAATGGAAAAAAGTATAAACCAGGCTGCATCTCTGATTGCGCCCAACACCTCGGCTGCGTCTAAGGCTGCGCCGGCTACCCCGGCTGCGCCCACGGCTGCGCCAAAAGAAATTAATATGGCCGCTCTTACGGCAGTAGTGCCAACGATTACCACCTCCTCTCGTGAGGAGCCAATTTGGAAGGTGGTCGTCAAAAAGGGCAAAACAAAGGCCAAGGTACCCCCTGCACATAAACCACCTAGTGCAGCTAAACGAGCGAAAGCTCGTGCGGTGGCTAGAAAGGAGCGCGGCATGGCTGCAGAGGGCAGTAAGCAGCCTCAAGCTGCTGAAGGGACCGCCAGGACCCACGCTGCTTCTTCGCAAGGTATTACGTCCCAGCGCGCTGACGCAAGTCACGCTGCAGGGACACCTAACCTTGCAGGAGCGTCCTCAGCGCCTATGGTCGCACCTGCCGTTGGTGGTGATAATCCACAACGCAGGAAAACTCCGCGATCGCGTGGCAAACGAGGTGGAAAAGGCAAGGCCGCTAACATATCTGGAGAGGTTCCCAGCCACTCCAAACCGGCCAAAAGATTCCGCCCTGATGATACCCTATCACCGAAGGATGGCGGTAGAGGCAAGCGTGCCAAAACTGCTAATTCTTCCACCACGCAGGCAGTAACAAATTATGCTGACGCCGTAAAAGGCAACGATTATTGCGTCGCAATATTACTGCAACCTTTCAGGGACCTCACCGTTGAGCAGGCTTCTGCCATTGAAGACGCCCTGGATGAAGCGATGGATGACGAAATTTACTCCCCACGCACATCCAGCGATGCTCCGGTGATTGCTCCTGCGTTCAGAGGGAAGGCCTTTTTCAGTGAAGGCGTCCTCAAAATGTGGTGCGAAAACGATCACGCTCTTGCGTGGTTACACCGCGTCGTACCACAGCTACAATCACCGTGTGCGGGATCTAGACTCACTGTCAAGCGGCAGTCTGAGATCCCCCGACGAACTAAAGCTGGACTTTTGGTACCCAATTATACAGGGGATGATATGGACCGACTTCGTAAGAAGCTCCAAGCCCAGAACCCCTGGTACCAAATAGACCGATGGGCAATCTACCATGCCGAACGACAAGACGGGGGAAAGTCTGTTTTCCTCGTTTTGGGCATACCTGACAGCGACATGGATGCTATAAGGAAAAGAGATCGACGCGTAGCCTACAAGCTTGGGTCGATCTACGTCCGCTTCCATGAGGGGAAAGATGGAGCCCAACCATCATCCTCTGCGCCAGCCTCCGACTCGAACTCAACACGAGTGGTCCGTAAGGACCTAGAGTCGACGAGCTCAGCGCCCTCGCAACTGGAGCGCCGCACGGAACCTGTCTCAGGTTCTGAAGGCTGCACCATCCCGCCCACCGCTGCTAGCTCTGCTGTTCCTGAAAAGGACTCTGCGGGGCAAGCTGGAGGAGAGCGGAATAGCGAGGTGATGGAGACGGACGAGGAGACGTTGCTGGGGAGTGACGACGCCCCCAGCTCGCCTCTTTTTCGTCCTTAAAGCCCTACAAACCAACCTCCAGCATAGTCAGACTGCGACGGCTAACCTGCGCAGAACGCTGGAGGTCGACTCCGAGACCGTAGCTCTAATCCAGGAGCCGTGGATTAGAAATGGCAGAATCTGCGGTCTGAGCAACATTGGGGGCAAGCTGCTCCTGAATACAACAGTAAGCAACCCACGTACATGTATTTTTGCTCCAAAACATGTTACCACCATACTAATGACCGAGTTTTGTTCTAGGGACCTGACTACTATCAGGATCCCGAGTGACTCCTCCCAGGGCCTGCCTGACGTGATGATCGCATCTGCCTATCTCCCTGGCGACGCAGACATTCCCACGCCCGAGCTGGCCGCCCTGGTAGAGCACTGTGAGCGAGAGGGACTGGAGCTGATCATCTCCGCAGACTCCAACGCGCACCATCCGCTGTGGGGCAGCGTGAGATCCAACTCTAGAGGTGAGGAACTCATAACCTTCTTATTACCGACTTCATTAAGAATACTCAATCGGGGCTCGGAACCGACCTTCGTCACTCGCCGGGCCCAGACAATTGTCGATTTAACCCTAGCGTCGGAGCAAATTTCTTCACACATCTCAGACTGGCATGTGTCTGATGAGGCATCGTGCTCCGATCACCGCTGGATTAGATACAATCTTCTTCTAACAGTCAAACCCGTGGAACCTCGGCGCAATCCCCGAAAGATTGATCGCATTAAGTACAGAGTACTGACGGCGAAAAATTTGATCGAGGCAGTTGCAACACCAATTTATGGTAATGTTTCCGACATTGACAACCACGTTAATAATCTCACATCCACTTTAATCAACAGCTACGAGCAGACATGCCCACTTGTGATACCGAGGACTGACCATAGGCCACGTCAGCAATGGTGGGGCCCAGTACTCGATAGACTTCGTCACAAGGTAAGGAAACTGTTCAATAAGGCGAAAAATACTCGTGCGGACGACGACTGGACCGCATATAAACAAGCTCAGTACCGATACAAAAAGCGTATAAGACTCAGGAAGTCAGAATGCTGGAGACGTTTTTGTAGTAATATCGAAACCAATAACCAGGCAGCCAAGGTCAAAAACATTTTGTGTAGTGATCCTGAGCACAACCTTGGGTATTTAAAGAAGCCTGATGGAACGTATACCAAAACAGACTCTGAGACTTGCGAGTTGCTTTTGCAGACGCACTTCCCCGGGTGTCTCATTATGAACGGTTCGACCTGGGAAGATGCACACCGCAGCGCACCAGAGGACACAAACTGGACCACGGCCCACCGAATTGTCACCCTAGAAAAAGTCAAGTGGGCAATTAGCAGCTTCCTCCCGTTTAAGGCGGCAGGGTTAGATGGTATCTTCCCCGGGCTGCTAAAATGGTGTGATGCAACGTTGATAAACCATCTCGTCGCCATCTATAGAGGATGCATCGCCTACCGCTACGTTCCTTCACAATGGAGGGAAGTCAAAGTAGTATTTATACCTAAGCCCGGCAAGGGGGATTACACACAGCCAAAATCATTCAGGCCAATTAGCCTCACATCCTTTCTACTTAAAGTTTTAGAAAGGTTATGTGACAGGGAAATAAGGAGCACCGCTCTGATAAGTAATCCCCTCCACCCAAACCAACATGCCTACTCTATGGGTAAATCAATGGAATCGGCGCTACATGCGGTGAGTTCTCGTATTCAAGCCGCTATCTCATCAAAACAATCAACGCTAGGTGTCTTTATTGATATAGAAGGCGCCTTTGATAAAACTAACTTTACCAGCATTAGCCAAGCTTTGCTCAGACATGGTGTCGATGCCACGGTTGCCGGGTGGATAGACAATATGCTGAAATACAGAGCCATACAATTCACTGTAAACAGTACCACAAGAGGGGTGGCTGTACGGGGTTGCCCTCAGGGAGGCGTCCTTTCACCTCTCCTCTGGAACTTCGTTGCTAACGAACTAATCTGTTGGCTTAACGAAGAAAGGCACTTCACAGTGGGCTATGCAGACGACTTGGCAATTCTTATTAGCGGGCCAGTAGAATCTGTGCTTTGCGACCTTATGAGATCTGCCTTAAGAGTCGTCGAAAGATGGTGCGCAAAGCATCAATTATCAGTGAACCCTTCCAAAACGGAACTAATATTGTTCACACATAAACGACGTCTTGGAAACTTAGTGTTACCCAAGCTTTTCAATACAAGTCTAACCCTAACGAACGAGGTCAAATACCTGGGAGTTATCCTCGATAGCAAATTGTTATGGAATAGACATATAGATCACAAGCTACAAAAGGCTTGCATAATCTTTTGGCAATGTAAGAGGCTATTAGGCAAATCCTGGGGCATTTCGCCAAAAATCATCACATGGCTTTATACAGCTGTCATTAGACCAATAATCACCTATGGTGCTATAGCTTGGTGGTCGAGAACCGAACTCAGCACCGTGATTAATAGCCTGCAACGATTTCAGAGACAGGTCTGCTCTGCTATTACAGGTTGCATGCGAACGACCCCCACAGCAGCCCTAGAGATGATTCTAAACTTGGCACCGCTTGACCTCTTTTTCCAACAAGAGGCTACTATGGCGGCCATTCGTCTCAAATATCTGGGCCTGTGGCACAATCAAGAGGGTCCACATCAAACTCTGCTAAGTAGGGCGGTTACATTTCAACCGCTCTTAGAAGCCCCATGTGATAGGATCCCTACGAAACATGTGTTCGATAAACACTATCGAATACAACTTTACGAGAAAGACGGGGACCAATCGGGTATTAACGAGGTCCGCATATACACCGATGGCTCTAAAACAGAGTCTGGTACGGGGGCAGGCGTCTTCTCATTAGACTTGAACATCCATGTATCACTGGCATTAGGTGAACATAGTTCCATATTCCAATGTGAATGTGTTGCCATCACCCACGCTGCCACCACGGTCATGAAAAGAGGTGTCACGAACTACGGCATTAGGATACTCTCAGATAGCATGGCCGTACTTCTGGCTCTGGAGAGCAATACGATGAACTCCAGTCTAATCTACGAATGTCACCTTGCACTGGAGCGAATAGCTTCAGTTAACAGGGTCATCCTACAATGGATAAAGGGGCACAGTAACTCATTGGGGAACGATGCAGCCGATGAGCTGGCTAAAAGGGGTTCCGAAACTCCAGTAGCTGGCCCCGTTCCACTCATGCCAATCCCTTTTAGACAAATACGCTCATGGACAAGGCTGCACACAGTTCATCAACACGATGCCCGTTGGGCTAATCTAACTAGCTGTAGGCAGTCAAAAATGGTTTTGATGCAACTCAAACCACAACTGACCCGAAAACTCCTCAGCCTCAACCGATGTGATCTTCGTATAGTTGTGGGTACTATCAGCGGGCACCTACCCCTGAATAAACAACTATTCATCATGAATGTCACAGACAGTCCTCTTTGCAGAGGATGTCTTGAGACAGATGAAACAGTCAGTCATTTGATCCTGGAATGCACTGGTCTGATCGAACATCGGGTAAAAATCCTCAATGATATGGGGTCGCTCCGAGAAGCCTGCGAATGTCCCAGGAGACTTCTGTGCTTCTGGAAGGAGCTGGGTTGGCTGGACTAGCCAGCGACACTTGCACGCATAAAGGACCGAAAAAGAGTCCAAATGCGGAAACGGGAGCTCACTACCAATACCAATACCAATCCTTGTCGATACGGTTTGAATTTATACTTTTTAAGTATCCTCATTACAGTATGTTGTGCAATAGCCATTTCCGTAGCGATATCTCTCGACGAAATATACGGAAAACTCTCGACAAAACACAAAACATTTATTTTGACATCTCGACTGATGATGTAGGAATGATTTTTGTGTTTCGTGAAGCTTCTGTACATCAGTAAATTATTCAACACGGTGGTACTCGTAAAAGTATGGTGAGTTGGCGTTTCTCTCAGGGGGACTTCATTACGATACCAGTCAATTGCCAATGTTTGGTTCCTGTTAATTAAATGGTACCCTCTCAATAAATCCATTTTTTCAGAATTTGACAACGATTGGGGCATTTTACCTATTTAGTTCACCATTGAATTCACAACACTATTAATTAATTGACTAAATTATGCATTTAATGAATGACAGAAACACACAACTTGTTTTTTTTTAAGTCCAAATGTTTTTTCTTTTTTTCCTTTTTCATTCCACATAACTCTTAAAGATAACTAAAACGCTAATTTCAACAACTTCTAGCAACTTTAGACCTATGGTCCCCATGCAGTTTTTAGTTTGCAGATACAATCGAATAACAAAAAAAAACGTGTGGTACTCGGGGACTGCCGCGGTAAAGCTATTGCATAGCATTTTTATCTACTTATGCAATTATAATTATTTATTTATTTTTTATTTATGCAGTATATATTCACTATTTTTTGATGTTTTACTGTTTTAGTGTGCTCCTTTTGATTAAAGGACCATATAGTCCTTGGGGCGCGGGATGTTTATGTAATAAATTAACACTAAGAAAGTTACACCAGTAAAATTGATTGAGTCCTTTTAGTACCGCAAATCGCTAATAGATGGCACTGTAAGTTTTTAGAACGCGGTAACGTTACGTTACGCTCGGCCGAGCTACATGGTAGGCGGAGTGGGGGGGTGTTAGGTTTTATTTTCGTTACGGAATTTCTTGATTCGGTCGCCGCGCTCAAAGCTCGCGATAAAAGCTATGCAATAGCTTAAAATTATTTTCAAAAAAAGTTATATATCTCACATATTAAGATTTTATTTTCTCTGAAAATGAGATCACGGTTCCTAAGAGCGGTTTTCTCTATCTCTTATAGTTTAGATTTTCCCTATACTGACCCTTAAAAAAATACACACTTGCAGCCTATGGTTAATACTGTCATTTGATTGAAAGGCTAGCCTGTTGATTGAATGGCGACATTCAATTGAATGACTAGGCCGTACATTGAACAAGCGTCACTCAACGTTCAACTAGTTGGCTGATTGTAAGCTAGCCCTTTGAACATGGCAGACGTAAAATCCCTTACAACGAAAAGGAAATTGGAAAAAAATAGTTTTTCCTAAAAATAAAAACCGGCCAAGTGCGACTTGAACTCGCGTGGAGAGGGTTTCGTACAAATACAAAATATCACATTTGAAATCCTCACAGTAATACGCGAGTTATTTTTTTTTGTTATTAAAAAATTGAGTGTGTTTGGCTGCACCGATTACTGAAGTGATTAAGTGCCGATGCAGCCGAGGATGTAACACGCAAGCTCAAATAGTGCCCATTTACTCTCGTCTTGTAGATTCCTAAATTATACGAATCGGGGAACACAGACGCCGGAAGGGAATTCCACCCCTTGGCCGTTCGCATGATGAACTAAGAAGCAAAACGCTTCGTGCTTAAAGGTGAAACATTGACGACAAAGGGCTGGAACCGCCCTCCGCGCCTGGTCGTCCGATGATAGAGAAAACCGCTCTTAGGAACCGTGATCTCATTTTCAGAGAAGATAAAATCTTAATATGTTCGGAGATATATGTCTTTTTTTGTGAATATTTTTTTTTTTGTTATTTCGATTGTATCGTGCAAACTAAAAATTGCATGGAGACCATAGGTCTTAAGTTGCTAGAAGTTGTTGAAATTAACGTTTTAGTTTTCTTTAAGAGTTATGTGAAAACTCAACTTACGTGCCGATTTTCAAAATGAAAGAGTAAAAAAAGAAAAAACATTTCGACTTAAAAAAAACAAGTTGTGTGTTTCTGTCATTCATGAAATGCATAATTTAGTCAATTAATTAGTTGTGTTGTGAATTCAATGGGGAACTAAATAGGTAAAATGCCTCAATCGTTGTCAAATTCCGAAAAAATGGATTTCTTGAGAGGGTACCGTTTAAATAACAGGAACCAAACATTGGCAATTGACTGGTATCGTAATGAAGTCCCCCTGAGAGAAACGCCAACTCACCATACTTTTACGAGTACCACCGTGTTGAATAATTTACTGATGTACAGAAGCTTCACGAAGCCTCACAAAAAACATTCCTACATCATCAGTCGAGATGTCAAAATAAATGTTTTGTGTTTTTTTGAGAGTTTTCCGTATTTTTCGTCGAGAGATATCGCTACGAAAAAGGCTATTGCACAACATACTGTAATGAGGATACTTAAAAAGTATATAATACAAACCGTATCGACAAGGATGTATTGTTCAGAAATTTCTCGAAAGCGATCATGCGAGAAGATTAGCATTCTGTAATTGGGTTATCCACTGTGTAATACGGGACACAATTTTTTTGAGCCGAATTCTTTGGACAGATGAGACTAAATTTTCAAATAATGGTAAACTGAGATTACTTCTCCCATTTATTCATTTCGTTTTTTAACATTTTTATGACGTAAACTTATAATGCCATACAATGTCCTCCACATTTCAAACAATTTTAAGATAAACTTAGTTTCGTGGGACTAAGGCAAGTGGCAGATTTTTGGTTTGGTTTATTATCCATTCTGTCAATAGGATAATAAAATGTGTTTTTAATAAAATGATAATTTCAAAAATCTCTAGCAACTTGAGACCTATGTTCACCATACTATTTTCGGTTTGAATAGTAATATACAATCGAAACAACAAAAAAAATCTTTTTAAGGCCATATATCCGAACCTATCAAGATTTTTTTAAATGACATTTTTATTTTCTCTAAAATTGAGATCACGGTTCCTAAGAGTGTTTTCTCTATATTTTATAATTTATAATAATTTCCCCATACTGACCCGTGAAAAAAACTCACCGTGAATATATTTTGCTGAGTAATGGTGATACGGAGCCCTCAGTGCGCGAGTACGACACACTTGACTATTTTTCGAATTTTCCCTTTGTATACGTCCAATAACCTAACTCGATGCCAAATTTCAAAGTCATCTGGAATTGGTCTACATATTTTGATGAGTAGTGTGATACGGAATCCTTGGTACGCGAATAGGACTCACACTTGGCCATTTTTTGTATTTTTCCATTGTATACGTCGGTGCCAAATTTTAAGTTTCCAAGTCACCTGAAAGTGGTCTATTAATTTTGATGAGTCAGTGAGTGAGTGAGTGAGTGAGTCTTAAAAATTGGATGTTAATATATCACAATGTGTAAATGATACATTTATGAAAATTATGATTCTAGGACGAGAGAGTTTTACTAGAAACACAAAATCGCAAGTGTGTAAGTCAAACAGATTTTAAGTGACAGGTAGGTCGAAAGTAGCCGAAATGGTTCGTGTAATTATACATATATAGAGCCCACGGCCGGTGTCGCCTTTTTCTTTTCTAACTTGGCGGATACACTGCCGTGTGTCTAGATAATTTAACGTCTGTGTAAATTTAAATACGCTGGGTTTAGTAGTAGCGTAGAAAATTAACTGTGCCATACGGACGGACAGACTGACGAGCATGACAAAATTGAAGGGTTCCATTTTTTCTCATTTTGTCTCCAGAGCCCTAAAAACCGGCCAACTGCGAGTCGGACTCGTGCACTGAGTGTTCCGTACAACAACAGCTTTGGACAAAAAAACCTTAAGAACTTTAATACTACTTAATTCATCTCAATCAAAACAAATCAACAGGTAATTGAAAACGCTAAACACGTTAAAAAACCGACTTCCATCGCAACAAATTAGTAAATTTTTGCATTATTATTTTTTGTTTTTGTTAATTTTCTACTAAAGTACTACACCGATTTTGATAAAATTTATATGGGACCACACGGGAAGCACTAGCTTTCAAATAAAAAAAGAATCATAAAAATCGGTTCACCCAGTCAAAAGTTCTGAGGTAACAAACATAAAATAAAAAAAATCCTCCTTTTTGGAAGTCGCTTGAAAAATGATTTTTTATTCAGTATGAAATCCTTAGCGCTAGTCTGATAACTTGACCAGTTATTATTAGGGTTCCGTACCAACCACGTTCTCTTATTCTTATTATTGTACTCTAGAAAGAGTGGTCGTCATAATAGATTGGGTTGTTCGTCCATGGCCGCTGCTCTTGCGATTTTTGTACACATATCTCTGTCTGCGGCTTTTTTGGAGCTTTCCGTAGCTGGGCTGATTTAGCCATCTCGTTGGAGACCGACCACGTGAACGCTTGCCTTCAATACGAACCTGAATCACCAAACGCTCCATAGAGTTTTCTTTGCGAATGACATGGCCGGTGGTGAGAGCGTCGGTGGCGTAACGGCTAGGGCCGCTACCTTCTATCCGGGAGATCATGGTTTGGATCCTGCCACGTACCAATGTGTTTTCGAATTTCGATTTCATATGTACGTTTATCCGATGCTCTTACGGTGAAGGAAAACATCGTGAGGAAACCTGCACATGACTTCGAAGAAACTCGAAGTTTGTGTGTGAAGTCGATCAGATACATCACACAGTAGGTAGGTACACAGGGACGGCTTCAAACAACTGCCATAAATAAATTTTGATCAACAAAACGGGCCTCACGCACACATTCAGCACTCTTACAGCTTACAGGCAGGCGAGTGTCGCGCCACAGGATGTGGTCGCGCGCAAGCGTATGTAGGTACCTAACATTAAATTATTTTGTACAAGTTTCATTTATGCCTAATCAGTATTCCTGTTTTTTAGGGTTCGGTACCCAAAGTGTAAAAACGGGACCCTATTCCTAATACTTCACAGTCCGTCCGTCCGTCTGTCTGTCACCAGACTGTATTTCATGAACCGTGATAGTTAGAAAGTTGAAATTTTCACAGATGGTGTATTTCTGTTGCCGCTTTATTAACACATACTAAAAATTTGAAAAAGTGAAAAAATAAGGGGGGGTTGCCATAAAAAAACGTGTTTTTTTAAACATGAAAAAACTAGCGCCATCTAGTATGATGGTACGGAACCCTTTGTACTTGCGACATTTAGTATGATAGTACCGAACTCTTTGTGTGCGTGTTTTTTATAATATTTATTGATTAACGGTCTTCTCGCGAAGCGTTCAGTATAATTTTAAGTTATTTAACGTAGGTACTTATACGTAATCGCTGCCGCTGCTACTGTATGAAGCGGCAGGTGCACGCGTAACATGATTCACGACTGGAAAATGATTCTTGGTGCTATATTGTGGTAGGAAACATAATTGGTGTG
Source organism: Coleophora flavipennella (assembly GCA_947284805.1). Classification (NCBI taxonomy): domain Eukaryota; kingdom Metazoa; phylum Arthropoda; class Insecta; order Lepidoptera; family Coleophoridae; genus Coleophora; species Coleophora flavipennella. The sequence goes on from OX369253.1 coordinate 8,469,769, forward strand.
GACGTTCCAAAGATATAGTAGGGGAGCCCGCGAAGCTAAAGGAGATTACAAGCGGTCGTTTCACCTTTTAGAAGCCGACTATGGGAACTTAAGAAAAACCATAATTCGTAACACATTTTTGTACGTTTCCTTGATTCAGTCGGAGTAAATCTTAAGCAGAGTTTGTATTTTCATTAAAATTAGCTACAAAATGATTTATTTCCACCATTTCTAGAAATGTATTTTATTCATGCTGTTGTATCGCCTTATTCCCTTTTTTACTTTTTAACAGATGGCCATTGGGGCAGTAAAGTTCTCCAGTGGCGACCCCGCACCGGAAAACGTAGCGCAGGCAGGCCTCCAACCTACCTGGGGAAGATCGCGGAAAGCCACTGGATACGGTAAGCGCAGTACCGGTACCGGAGCAGGATACGATTAAAGTGGGGGGGGGGTTTTACGTCGGTGAAATTTGGTTGTATTACATGCCCTTAAAATATCGGTAACCCTATCCGATACACACTGTGTATGTATAGCTCATCAATCTTTAAGGTTTAGGACTTATCCTTGGGGTTTCCAAACTACTGGACCAAGGAAAACGATTTAAGGATGACAACCAGTTTTTAATTACTGACCTCGGAACCCTATTATTTTGCGTTATCAAACACGCACTTGCCGATACATTTATTCCTGTAACTATAACCAGAATTTTGTTACCTGTAACTGTATTAAATTCTAAATTATGTCTTCAAGGGAGTGAGTGTAAGGGGCGATTAAGACATGCATTTTGAGCGAAATCTTAAAAAAAAAAGGAAAAAAAAGCGTGTGGCATTTGGGGACTGCTGCGGTAAAGCTATTGCATAGCATTTTTTATCAACTTATGCAATTATATTATATATTTTTTAATTATTTACTATTTTTTGATGTGTTACTGCTTTCGTGTGCACCTTTTGATTAAAGGACCATTGTTGTTTTGATATTTTCAGTTACTGGACTGATTGAATTCCAAAATCGATATCTGAGGGTCCCTGAAGTTTCTTATCAAGAATCCGTTGCCAGAATTTAAAAAAGTGGCAAACAATTTTGGAAGCAAGCGTTCCAGTAACTATAAAGTTCAAAATGGCGGCCACTTTTTTCAATTCGGGCAACGGATTCGTGATAAGGGACCTTTGGGACCCCTAGATATCGATTTTGGAAGCAATTAGTTTAGTAACTAAAAAGTTCAAAATGGTGGCCACTATTTTCAATTCGGGCAACGGACGGTGATAAGGGCCCTCAGGGACCTTCAGATATCGATTTTGGAAGCAATCAGTCCAGTAACTAAAAAGTTCATAATGGCGGCCACTATTTTCACTTCCGACAACGGATTCGTGACAAGGGACCTCAGGGACCCCCTGATATCGATTTTGGAAGCAATCGGTCCAGTAACTAAAAAGTTCAAAATGGCAGCTACTTTTTTTTATTCGGGCAGCGGATTCGTGATAAGGGACCTCAGGGACCCTCAGATATCAATTTCGGAAGCAATCGGTCCAATAACTAAAAAGTTCAAAATGGCGGCCCCTTTTTTCACTCCCGACAACGGATTCGTGATAAGGGACCTCAGGTACCCCCAGATATCGATTTTGGAAGCAATTAGTCCAGTAACTAAAAAGTTCAAAATGTCGGCCACTATTTTCACTTCCGACAACGGATTCGTGACAAGAGACCTCAGGAACCCCCCGATATCGATTTTTGAAGCAATCGGTCCAGTAACTAAAAAGTTCAAAATGGCGGCCACTTTTTTCAATTCGGTCAGCGTATTCGTGATAAGGGACCTCAGGGACCCTCAGATATCGATTTTGGAAGTAATCGGTCCAATAACTAAAAAGTTCAAAATAGCGGCCACTTGCAGCTAGTCCTTGGGGCGCGGGATGTTTATGTAATAAATTAACACTAAGAAAGTTAATCATCATCATCATCATCCGTTATTCGTCATCCGTCATCCGTCATCTGTCATTCGTCATCCGTCATCCGTTATCCGTCATCCGTCATACGCCATTTGTCATTCGTCATTCGTCATCCGTCATCATCATCATCATGATGGATAGATAGATGGCACTGTAAGATTTTTAGAACTCAATATATATATTTATATTATATATATATTTTGGGGTGTAAGGTTTTATTTTCGTTACGAAATTTCTTGATTCGGTCCCCTCAAAGCCCGCGATAAAAGCTATGCAATAGCTTAAAAACTATATCTATAATATAATAAAACTGTAACGGGGCCGTGTCTGTACATGAAATATTTTTGGAAAATAATAACTGTGGTGGACATTACTAACGATACAGAGGCCAAAACAACAACTTTTGGAATTTTTGTCTGTCTGTCTGTCTGTCTGTCTGTCTGTATGTTCGCGCATCACGCAAAAACTACCAGGCCGATTTTGATGAAATTTTGTATGGTGGTTCCTTATAGCCCGGGTTAACATATAGGATACTTTTTATCCCAGAAAATTCAAGAGTTCCCGTGGGAAAACCAAAAGTATTAAGTTATAGAATGGATCACCACGCATATGTGGCTTGACCTATTACAATCAAATTTTACATGTTGATACCCTTATCGCGAACTAAAACTGGGACATTGTGAATCCCAAAAAAATTAAGGGTTCCTTCAGGAATGCAAAAAATTGTATCTTTAGAATGGCTCAACGTAACAATATGAAACCTTTATATTGGGATGGAGTGTTTTAACCATCATTGTATAGTCGGGTATTCTTTATCCCGGAAAACTAAAGAGGTCCCGTGGGAAATTATCCATCGATACTTACAATTATAATTACAATTACGTACAATAATAAGAATAGAGTACTTTTTTCCACATATTAACTTCACATACCACAAATTATAATCTTGGCAGCAGAATGTCAATAGATGGCACTGCAGGGATAATAAAACGCGCTTAAGTAGTATTAAAACATTAAAAGATTATTTCATACTTTTGAGTGGATTTCTTTTATGTATTTTTCAGCATACCCTACTTTACACAACTCTAACTCTGGAACTATGGCACGTAGCGATGTGTTTCATAAACGAACAGATAGGTATTTTTTTTACAGATTCCAATCGTGTAAAAAAAATAAAAACACGTAAATCGAGTTTAGCATCTTTTATCAGGAGGCACAGATACGGGAACTCTTCTGACGACGACTATTTGCGTGTGGCAGTTGCTCTCCGCCTGCAATATCAATATCTGTGAACCTCATCAATGTATTTGCGGGTCCACGGTGGAGGCAATTGGTCATCACTCACTGAGTTGCGTTCGTTGTTTGTGAAGATTCCCACGTCACCAATTCCATAATGACCTCACTCGGAGGGCACTGGTCTCGGCCAGATGGAATATTCCATCTTTGATGCAGCCGCCGGGCTTTAGTCGATCTGATGGCAAAGGCCGGAGAGTTTAAACAGGTGCTATGGCAGAGAGGAACGTGCCTGCTTTGGGACGCCACTTTTTCTGCCTCACTCCTCACCCATGCGGTACTGCTGCTCAATTTGCGGCGAGAAAGAAGCATAATAAGTACTCGGTCTTAGAGGAAAATTACTGCTTTGTGCCGCTGGTCTGTGAGAAAACCGGCTGCTGAACCCTCAGAGGCCTTTGCCTTCACAAAGAAGATTGGCCGTCGCCTTCGAGAGAGGAGATGTGACGTGAGGTCCTACCTGCTGCTAAGGTTGTCTATTGCCATCCAGCGCGGCAACGAGAAGTGCGTTATGGGCTCCTTTGGAGTTGATACGACTCGCGGATTTGACCCATATTAATATTTTTAGGATTTTTTTTACCAGATTCATATAATGATTTGAATTAGTTTTTGATAGTATAGGTTTATGCTTTATTTCATCATATCAATTTATATACGTCCCCACCAAGAGGCTCCACCTGCCCTGAGTTAGGGCGATCAGGCCTTAGACGATCACGCGGGCCCATTGCGGGTTGATTGACTTCACGCATAAGCTTCGAGTTTCTTCGCAGGCGTGTGCAGGTTTCCTCACGATGTTTTTCTCACCGTAAGAGCGTCGGATAAACGTACATACCAGCAGAGATATGCTATATATAAGGGGAGGCATACCAGTACGAAATCGATATTCGTATAGATATTGGTAAGTGGCAGGATTCGAACCACGGCCTTCCGGACAGGAGGTAGTGGCCCTAACCGTTCTGTCACCAACGCTCTATATGCTATTTAAGATTTAGAAATCATTACTTAATATTATAAATGTGAAAATGTGTTTGTTTGTTTGTTACCTATTCACACTTCAACACCTCTACCAATCTTGATGTAATTTGGCATGCAGGTAGCCTGTGATACACTGGGAATGAAATAGTCTACTTTTTATCTGTGGAAATTATCATAGCCCGATGCAGTTCCTGAGGAAATCAAAACAATACTCTTTGTTCGTTAAGTTATTTAAAATCGTAACGAAAAAATGGGTTGGTGTGATTTTTAGCACAGAGATGAGGTAGAAAATGATATAATTTACAAATAAGTATATCCTGACATAGTTCCCGAGGGATCTGGGGACAACTGTTTTTTACGCTCGCGCACGTCGGTGGCGTCGCAATGGAGCAACGGATTAAAGTAATTTTTTGTATAGAATTTGTTGAAGGGGTGAGAAGTGACAAAGACTGCTAATCCGAATAGACCGATACAGTTCCTGAGGTACCGGGAGAAAACTCATGTCCACGATTGCGAGCTGATTGCGGCTCGCGCACCATTCACCCTCAAAAAGAGTCGTAAAAGCTATGTCCACGCGGGCGAAGCCGCGGGCAAAAGCTAGTCCCACATATTATTGAATTATTGAATTTTCTAGCCTGCTCTCAAACTTTCCCTCAATAAAATCCTTAGTACTATTAAAAATGTGCAAATGTGTGTGTTAGTTTGTTTGTTTTTAACCTTCTCACGCTTCAATACCTCAACCAATCTTAATTAAATTTATCATGCAGGTAGTCTGTATCACTTGAACGGACATAAGCGACTTTTTATCCCGTGAAAATAGCATAGTCCGATGCAGTTCCTGATGCAGTTCACATAGCAACGGAAGAATGGATTGTTGTGATTTTTAGCACAGAGATGGTTGAGGGGGTGGGTAATGACATAATTTTCCAAACTATCATATACTGATAAAGTTCCCGAGGGATCTGGAGAAAATTCATTTCCACGCTCGCGCACGTCGGCGTCGCAACGGAGCAACGGATTGAAGTGATTTTTTTGTATAGAATTGGTTGACCCCGGGTGCATCTAGAGAAAGTGCATGTTCATGCTCGCGAGCAACGTGCGGCTCACGCACCAGTCAACCTCAAAAACAGTCATAAAACTGCGGACTAAAGCTGGTGTGTTTATAATGTTATTTTTATAAGTTTTTTATATATCTATGGGTCTGTATACTTTTCGTACTAAGTTACCTGATAATAAATAAATAATTATAAATAATTTTAATTATTGCTTATGTGTAGGTCAATAATATGATCCACTCTGAGAAAGACGATCGTGACAAACAGACAGAGAGACAGTACGGACGCGCGAGTGATCTTATATAAGGGTTCTAATTGAGCTTGTGAGGCAAGGAACCCTAAAATGGTCTTCACATTTATAATAAAAAAAATTGCTTTTGTGTTTGTTTATTAAAATTGTTTTATGAATAAACAAAAACTAAATAGTTAAAATTGTTTTATGAATAAACAAAAACTAAATAGATAATTAAAAAATTAAGAACACGACTGTAGTGACAAAATTTTATCTAAAAAGTCAAAAACGGATTTGCTCAATAAGAAAGAAAAAAGATACCTCCCTATTGAAAAAGCCTTTACTTGTGCCTATGATCTGCGATGTATAAGAGATACCTACCTACGTAACCACAGATTAAAAAAAACGAGCGAGACCTACAGTACTCGCATATGATGTGTAACAAATCACTGTTACACATTTCCGTCCCATTTCACGAAATCACTCCCACAAATTGCAGGAAAGCGAGAGCAAAGCTCATTCGTCAGATCGAATAGCGCGCGCTTTCGCGACTTCCTGTTACACATTTCCGTCCCATTTCACGAAATCACTCCCACAAATTGCAGGAAAGCGAGAGCAAAGATGTTACACATCAATACTAGTTACTTGACGTAACTGCTGTTCATGTCCGTATTCACAGATGGATGACGAGCGACTTTCAAGTTTCACTTTGCATCACAACAACAAGGCGTACTGTATGTAAGTACACAAGTGACACAGATAAGAGCACACTCGCCAGCTAGGTTTGTTTTGACACGACTGCCTCCGAAAAGCAGTGTATTGCATTCAGGTTTCATGTATGTATGTATGTTTTTTTATTTCACTATATCTTCTAAACGGATTTATAATTTTAGAGTTTTAGGTATCGTTGGATTCGTTTAGGTCGACGAGTGACATAGAATACATTTTTACCCGACCTCCCAAAAATAGGGGTAATGTTTTTATAGAGTCATGTTTTCAGTTTTCAATTAATTCTACTTTTTGAATAATTACGTTACACCTAGTACCTACTCTATTTACGTAGGTACGTCCTGTAATTATTTTTTTCACTGAGTTTCCTCCTGCGCGCGATAATTGGTTTTAATTAGATTATTTTTTGTGAGAGTAATTATATTAATATTTACGTACATTACATTTTTAAGTGTTACACGAGTGAACGTGTCGTTTAAATGAGGAAAATGTAATGTTTCAATTGATTAAAACTTCTACTAGTTTTTTTAAATCTAGTTTTTAGTAGGTACAGTTAATTTTTTTGTGTCTCTGGTTGTTAACAGTTCAAAGTGGTGAGTATACTTACTAATCTTATTTCTTACACTACTTACCTTTAAGGTAGGTACCTTATTCCACCTGCACGCAGGCGTCGACGTGGGGCAAGAGGACACGCCGATCCTGCCAGTGAGCTTTATCAATAGAGAAGACACTCCTCAATACCACAGTGTTCCGTTCTAGATGAGTTCATGTACCGCAACTCACTCAGTTAATCGCTAGCCACAATATTGAAATTCTGTATTGTGATTATGCCGAGGTGTGTGCTTAGATATTGCATTAATGATTCACGAAATGCGAGGAAGTGCAGAGGAATAACTTATTATAGATAAGGGTCCCCAGGAGGCTTGACTTTTCATACAAATGTAGTTTCGCTTTAATATACAAACTTAATGCCCGATTGAATCCAAACTTTAAAACTATTTTGAGTAGATAGATATCGATGTTTGTAATTAGTTCTCTATGTATTAATATAAAACGGAAAAAATTGAGGGCAATTTCAAACTTTCAGTACATAACTAATTTAAGTCTTTGTTTAGTTACGTTTCCATTTACTACGATGAAAACTAATTACAAACATCGGTATGTGTCTACTCAATATATTTATAAAGTTTGGACACAATTCGGTATATAGGTTTTATATTAAAGCGGAACTACGTTTGTATGCTAACTCGGGCCTCCTGGGGTAAGTAACTGAATGTATTGTTTTTAATGAATCCGAATCAAAATTTCGACGAGGCATAATATTTTGTGTCATGTCGACAAAGAATTAAAACATAGAAGCGTCTGCTTGCACTCCAAATTCCAACAAGCCTACTTGTGGCTACATACAATAATAATGAAACGCAAAAACCCTACACACACACACACACACACACACACATACATACCCGAAAAACATTACTCTTCGCTTGAGCGAGCAGTCGAGTTATTAAAGTTTTTGTGCGAATTCAAGTTTTGTATTGTTTTGAATAGCTTTAGTACATATTACACAACTTCTTTGATTGCGTCAAATATTAATTTTCACTCCATCCTTCTTCTGCGTCTATGATAATAATTCTTCTTTTTGAAATCCATTGTCTGTTCTATTGCCTATTAAAGTAAACAATTTATAGTCGATTGTTTACTTGCTATTTTAATTAATTGTGATTGTTAAGTCCATTGTTTTCCCTATGTTGTTTTATTTTATATACACATACATGTATGTACTAGCTGTTGGCTACGGCTTCATCCGCATGGATAACTGAATATTAAAAATTATGGGAATTATGAGAAAGAAACCGGACAAGTGCGAGTAGGACTTCGCCCCCGAGGGTTCCGTACAAATTTGTAGGTACATATTATAAAGCATAACAGTGCAAACTCTTAGGTACTACATACGCCAAACTTTATTGGGTACCGACCAATATATATATAAAAAGGGGAAGAGATTTTTTTTTAATTCTTCGTCATAAATCGAAAACTATACATAATACTATACATATTACTATAATGATAAAATATCTGTTTAAGCTTGTGCCAATGAAGCCCTTTTATACGACACCCCACATGACACGGTTAACTCAATTCAAAATCCGCCCGCCGTTCCTTGTTGATACGTTCTTTAAATGAAGACTGTATTTTTATTAAATTTAGTTTTAAAAGTACAGAATTCCGATTTTTTTAAACTTGATGTATATGACAACTTGCCAAATTTCATAGTTCAAGGTCAACAGGAAACACACTTTGAATTTTGATTCCCTTCAGAGTGTCAAAATATACGTTTTTTGCGGCATAAACGGCCTTAACTTTTTTTTAATTTAACTTAGAAGTTTGATTTTTTTCTCAGATTTAAGGGACTGTCATCATTACAGCTCATATACGTCCCCACCGAGGGGCTCGAGCCTACCCTGAATCAGCGTCGGTGGCTCAACCGGTAACGACTCGGTCCATCTAACCAGAGGTACCGGGTTTAAGGGACTGTACACCGAAATAATTATATGGTTTTAATTTCAACTCGATACCTTTACACCTTTCCGAGATAAAGAGTCTTGACAGACAGACGGACGGACGGGCAACAAATTGATCCTATAAGGGTTTCGTTTTTTCCTTTTGAGGTACGGAACCCTAAAGACAGAAAATTAATCATAAATCCAAAAAAAAATATTATTATTGATAGTTATTGCGAAACAGACGCTCAAGAGAATCTGCACGCGCAGAGAGGATGCGAACCAAACCAAACTGTATTTAACAATCCAACCACCATACCAGACTTCAGCAGTAAGCTAATAAAACGGCTATGAAATACTGAAGGACAGACAGACAGACGGACATAGCGAAACTATAAGGTTTCCGAAACCGAGTTAATGTATGTATTACGACCTCGCCACCGCAGCACTAGCTCGTTTTTAGGAATGAGAATAGCCCGCTCATTCACCCGAGAGGTTTATTGGTGCCAATGACTTATATATTACTGGCGTAAGGACCCGGCCAACGCGCGCGACTAATGGGCCCAGCGAATTGGTGCGAAAATCGAAAGTTTCGCACACTCGCGACTCAGTCGTCTGCGGGACATTGTTCAGTGCGGTGGAAAAATATTCCATATAAAAATGCCTTATTGTGTTGTAAGAGGCCGTAAATATCATAAAAGAAAGGCTAAAAAGAAACATGGGATGTCGTATTATCGATAAGTAACCTTACATTGTATTTTTTCTTGTAAACAAATTAAAACAACGAATTTTTAAAGCGACAATTCTATCAAGGTTCTTTTAACTCGGCACGTCAGTTAACTCTCGCCCACGCTAGTTCGTACGAGTTATGTCAGATGGCGCTACTTTTTGCATGTATGAAGAAAATCTGACTAAAATATGCAGACGGGCGGATCCTTCTGTTCAAATCTGTGATTGGTGCGCTATTTGACCAAGATCACCGTGCATGCTGTAAATCAGTTCCTCAAAGGACGGTACAATTTTACATAGACACTTTGGCATTTGTATCAGTTCATTGGTATTCGCTAATCACTCCTTTTCGATCTAGAGGAGCATATCTGAAAACACTAGAATGAGAACTCTTGACCAGTGCTTAAGGCATGCGTTTACTGGATGTCCTGGAGCATTCTGATCACAGCTTTCTTATGCACCACAGTGCACTAACCCCAAACTATGAGACAACAGTCCTAAGAACACCTGGACTGTGTCACTGTTACGCGCCACCCCACACACAGGAGTTTCCGTGTTGTCAAAATTGATGGGAATCTTTAAAGTTTGTTTTTAATTAACATAGTTTAGCCCCTGGCATCACCTGTCCTTATCATATAGACGATGATGCCGAAGATGGAAATTGATTGAAACTGTGAATATTGAGCCCCACATATACCGAAATACGCTACCATGACATAAACCGAGTCTTATAAAATGCCCTACCACCACATATACTGAGTCTTACAAAATGCCCTACCAATACATGTTTTACAAAATGCCCTACCACCACATATAACGAGTCTTACAAAATGCCCTACCACCACATAAACCGAGTCTTAGAAAATGCCTTTCCAGCACATAAACCGATTATTACAAAATGCCATTTAACTACATAAACAGAGTCTTACTAAATGCCCTTCCACCACATAAACCGAGTCTTACAAAATGCCCTTCCACCACATAAACCGAGTCAAACAAATGGCCTTTCACCGCATAAACTAAGTTTAACAAAACCCCTACCACCACAGAAACCGAGTCTTACAAAATCCCCTACCACCACATAAACCGAGTCTTACAAAATGCCCAACCACCACATAAACCAAGTCTTACAAAATGCCCTACCACCACATAAACAGAGTCTCACAAAATGCCCTACCACCACATAAACCAAGTCTTACAAAATGCCTTTCAACCACATAAACCGAGTTTTACAAAATACCTTTCCACCACATAAACCGAGTCTTACAAAATGCCCTACCACCACATAAACGGAGTCTTACAAATTCTCTTCGACCACATAAACCGAGTCTTACAAAATGCCCTACCACCACAGATACCGAGTTTTACAAATTTTCCTACCACCACATAACCGAGTCTTACAAAATTCCCTTCCACCACATAAACCGAGTCTTACAAAATATCCTTCCACCATATAAAAGGAGTCTTACAAAATGCCCTTCTACCACATAAAACGAATCTTACAAAATGCCATTTCACAACATAAAACTAATCTTGCAAAAATGCCCTACCGTCACATAAACCTAGTCTTACTAAATGCCCTTCCACCACATAAACCGAGTCTTACAAAATGCCATTTCACAACATAAAACTAATCTTGCAAAAATGCCCTACCGTCACATAAACCGAGTCTTACTAAATGCCCTTCCACCACATAAACCGAGTTTGACAAAATGCCCTTTCACCACATAAACCGAGTCTTACAAAATGCACTTTTACCACATAAAACTAATCTTACAAAATGCCCTTCCACCACAAAAACCAAGTCTTACAAAATGCCCTTCCACTACATAAACCGAGTCTTACAAAATGCCCTACCACCACATAAACCGATTCTTACAAAATGCCCTTCCACCACATAAACCGAGTTTGACAAAATGCCCTTCCACCACACAAACCTAGTCTTACAAAATGCCGTACTACTGTAACCTCTAGTAGGGAAAATTAATTCTAAAATAAAAGATTTGAATTTGGATTTAAAGAAATGTGCTTTTTATTGTCTACAAAAAGGGTATTGTAACAGGCTGTAGATATGGCAGTATGAATAGAGGTTATGAATTAAGAAATGTGAAAGAAAGCTGGTCTGTGGGTCTAAATTAATGCAGCTACCTTATTGTACTTACTTAGTAATATATTAGCTAGCTATTCCTATATAGGTTAGGTTAATTTTACAAACAAAAAAAAATCTTATCTTAAAAGGTAGATTGAGACGGGCTGTAGAGGTAGTGTCTTACAGAGTCATAGGAGATATTAGATACAACAAATATGTAGCTGGAGAGGCCAGCAGATACAAGTTTGGTTTGCAAAACTGACACAAAGTATTAGAGATTCAGCACCGTCGGAGAAAGGTTAGATAAATGGTGTGATGCATACAAGCTTAAGGTTGTTCTGGAGAATCAGTAAAGAGCGGGCGCCAGGCGTTTGTGCACACAGGTGCAGACACCAAAAAATATTTAGAACACAAAAGAAATATAATGGAGTACACCTTTCTTAGGCTCGCGTCTTCCCGGGTGGAACGCTCGGTGGTGGTCTGGCCGAAGGGCGAAGATGTGGCAGTCTGCGAGGCAGCGAGGTCCACGTGGCGGTCTGGCACAGTAGGCGTACTCCAAGGATGGCACACACGAGCTGGGTGACAGAGTGTCGAGGTTTTTACTATTTACAAATAGAGAAATAACGCTATAGACTTGCACGTGTGTAAGGGAGGAATTTAGATTTGGAAACAGGTGGTTTTATTGTACTTACATGTAGAAAAGTCGAGGATTATCAGGAACAGATAAGTATGAAGATTCACTTTTGCACAAAAGATGGTTGACGGGGCGAGTCACTGGATTCCGTAAGCAGTCGCGAGTGCGCTGTGAGTATGGAGTAGGTAGCTAGTTTCCTCTCTCAAGGTTAGCAGGTAAAAGGCCAAGTGAGGCTTCCTGCTTCTATTTAAATGGTTACTCGTAGAATTCTCTAGAGAATTCACTATGTAAAAAAAAGGGAAATGGAACGTCCCTGTGACGGTAGTGACTGGTTTCTGGAACGTTCCTTGGGGATGTTTTATTTGGTGAGATAAGATTTAAGGATGTAAGAGGAAGTGACGAAATGATAAATCTTTTGTTATATTAAATTATTTGATTTTTTAGACTAAAAGTTTTGTATGTTTATGAAGGAGTGAGCGCAAGGAGTACTGAGTGAAATGAAGCGTAATTTATTTTAAGTGATTGGAGTCGAGTCGATTTGAGATACTTGGTGTACGGGGATTTGCATATTCTGTAGAAGTGTAAGTTGTGTTTTGTGTTAGTAAGAAAATAAAGATATTGTTTATATTTTTGAAAAATAGATTAATTGTAAATTTATTTAATTAGGATTGGCAGTGAGATAAGTGCAATGATAGTTATTATGTTTCAAGATTTGACTAGGAGGAGTTAAAGCGTTGAGTTCTTGGCTAATTTGATTTAAAAATGTAGCGATGTTATTTTGCATCGTTACACTACCACATAAACCGACTCTTACAAAATGCCCTTTCACCACATAAAACTAATCTTAAAAAAATGCCCTACCACCACATAAACCGAGTATTACTAAATGCCCTTTCACCACATAAACCGAGTTTTACAAAATGCCCTTCCACCACATAAACCGAGTCTTACAAAATGCCCTTCCACCACATAAACCGAGTTTGTCAAAATGCCCTTCCACCACATAAACCGAGTCTTACAAAATGCCGTACCACCACATTAACCGAGTTTTACGAAATGCCCTTTCACCACATAAAACGAATCTTACAAAAATGCCCTACCACCACATAAACCGAGTCTTACAAAATGCCCAACCACCACATAAACCAAGTCTTACAAAATGCCCTTCAACCACATAAAGCGAGTTTTACAAAATGCCCTTCCACCACATAAACCGAGTCTTACAAAATGCCGTACCACCACATTAACCGAGTTTTACGAAATGCCCTTTCACCACATAAAACGAATCTTACAAAAATGCCCTACCACCACATAAACAGAGTCTCACAAAATGCCCTACCACCACATAAACCGAGTCTTACAAAATGCCCTACCACCACATAAACCGAATCTTAGAAAATGCCGTACCACCACATAAACCGAGTCTTTTTATTTTCTTTTTTTTATTCACAATTGGTAAACCCTTAACAACATCTCAACTGCTGGTAAGTGACGATGTTGCCGAAGATAGAAGCGGGCTTATCAAGATTCCCCAACGCAATGGGGAACAGGCTATCTTATCTTCATGCCGGAACACACCAATGATATAAACATTGATATTTGGCGGCAAGACTTAGATAAGATGGTGGTAGCTGGCCAGGCGGGCTTAGAAAATGCCCTACCACCAACCAAACCGAGTTTTACAATTGACCCCGCCGGGAATCGAACCCGCGACCTCCTGTGTAAAGCCAGTGAACTTTTCCTCTGAGCTACGGAGGCGGTTAAACTTTTTAGTCTTACAAAATGCCCTTGAACCACATAAAACTAATCTTACAAAAATGCCCTTCCACCACATAAACCGAGTCTTACAAAATGCCCTACCACCACATAAACCGAATCTTACAAAATGCCCTTCCACCACATAAACCGAATCTTACAAAATGCCCTTCCACCACATAAACCGAGTTTGACAAAATGCCCTTCCACCACATAAACCGAGTCTTACAAAATGCCTACAACATAAACCGAATCTTACAAAATGCCCTTCCACCACATAAACCGAGTTTGACAAAATGCCCTTCCACCACATAAACCGAGTCTTACAAAATGCCCTACCACCACACAAACCGAGTCTTACAAAATGCCCTACCACCACATAAACCGAGTCTTACAAAATGCCCTACCACCACATAAACCGAGTCTTATAAAATGCCCTACCACCACATAAACCGAGTCTTACAAAATGCCCTTCCACCACATAAACCGAGTCTTACAAAATGCCCTACCACCACATAAACCGAGTCTTACAAAATGCCCACAACATAAACCGAATCTTACAAAATGCCCTTCCACCACATAAACCGAGTTTGACAAAATGCCCTTCCACCACATAAACCGAGTCTTACAAAATGCCCACAACATAAACCGAATCTTAAAAAATTCCCTTCCACCACATAAACCGAGTTTGACAAAATGCCCTTCCACCACATAAACCGAGTCTTACAAAATGCCCTACCACCACATAAACTGAGTATTACAAAATGCCCTACCACCACATAAACCGAGTCTTACAAAATGCCCTACCACCACATAAACCGAGTCTTACAAAATGCCCTACCACCACATAAACCGAGTCTTACAAAATGCCCTACCACCACATAAACCGAGTCTTACAAAATGCCCTACCACCACATAAACCGAGTCTTACAAAATGCCCTACCACCACATAAACCGAGTCTTACAATATTAGACTCCACCGGGAATCGAATTATCGAACCCGCGGCATCCTGGTGTGAAGCGAATGGTTTAGGCATTACAATACAATAATATATCCAGGATGCTATTGGGGTTAGAGATAGAGCCATTTTTAAGACATAAATTATTATTTTTTAACTGTGGATGTTGGCAACCCTTCAGAATCAACGTAGGATACTTAATTAAAAACGGCTAGGGACCAAAGAAAATTATAGCGCCAACCCAAATTTTAACCAAATCCGTTCAGTAGCATAGGCGCTTAGATTACCGAACGGACGCACATACGCGCACACCCATACACTCACCCACGCACACGCGCGCACGCACACATACACAATACCTTCTTCCCTCCTTCATTGCTTGCTAAGGATCTCCGCAGACGACCGACTTTTTGTAGGCCCGACAATCGGTCCTACTTTTTCGCCGACAACGCTTACTTCTGTGTCGCTCGTAAGTAAAAATATGGATGTTGTAAGTACCTAAAAAGCGTCGGTGGCTCAACCGGTAACGACTCGGTCCATCTAACCAGAGGTAACGGGTTCAAATCTGGACGGCCAATGTACCAATGAGTTTTTCAAAAACTTACGTACATATCATTACCGATTGCTTTAACGGTGAAGAAAAACATCGTGAGGAAACCTGCACAGGCCTGCGAAGAAACTCGAAGGTAGTCGACCAACCCGCACTGGTCCCGCGTGGTCGGCTACGGCCTAATCGCCCTGATTCAGGGTAGGCACGAGCCCCTCGGTGGGGACGTATATGAGCTGATATAATAATGTAAGTACCTACAGGTTTTCTTCTTTTTTTTCAGCATGACTCAGGACAAAATACGCGATGAAGTGGGCGATACTTGTATTTTTTGCAGTCTTTATAAGCGTTGCAGGTGAGTTAGTTAACAATTAAGAGGCCCTATAGGAAGTCTTTTTCCATACAAACTATATGAATGCGCCGATGGCACTAAAACTTTACACACATTTATAAAACACGATGTTGTATACGAACGATGAACGAATAACATTTTAAAGTCATAAAATTGCTGTAGGTACGTAATTTAAAAAGATATTCATAGTAGATACCTAATCTTTCAATGCTTAGGCCTATTTAATGTCAATGCTAAGATAAAAATATTAATTTAAGATATTAATTAATTAATTTAATTAATTGTCAGAAAACCTGTCATAGGAACACTAACTTCGCGAACATTTTAACTGGCTAATGGTTACGGTTTCCTGTAAGATGTTTTATTTTCAGATATGCGTAGATATTTGGTCAACTTGGACGCACTGTACTTGTATAGCTTGGAAACTACATATCGTATCAATTTAAATGCTAGCAGTTATGTGTAGAGATTAGAGATATTAATAAAATAATTTACTCGTTTATCGTTCTGTCCTAGATTGCAGAGTTTTCCCGGATACCAAGAGAATCTGTAAAAGAGCACACTTTTCAAAGTGTGAAGCATCCCGTGCAGAGTTTTCCCGGATACCAAGAGAATCTGTAAAAGAGCACACTTTTCAAAGTGTGAAACATCCCGCAGGAGATTTCCCATCTCCGTGTTATGTTTTGTTTTATTTATTCACTCATTTTATTATATCGCCCTAATTCAGGGTAGGCTCGAGCCCTTCGGTGGGGACGCATATCAGCTGATATTATGATGATTCACTCATAGGCAGGTATAACATCAACCTCCCTAATTAAGGGTAGGCTCGAGCCCCTCGGAGGGGACGTATATATGAGCTGATATGAACATAACAGTCATCATTACAGCTCATATACGTCCCCACCGAGGGGCTCGAGCCTACCCTGAATCAGGGCGATTAGGCCTTAGTCGACCATGCGGGCCCAGTGCGGGTTGGTCGACTTCACACACAACCTTCGAGTTCCTTCCTCGCAGGCGTGTGCAGGTTTCCTCACGATGTTTTCCTTCACCGTTAAAGCAATCGGTAAGTATGTACGTAAGTTTTTGAAAAACTCATTGGTACATTGGCCGTCCAGATTTGAACCCGGTACCTCTGGTTAGATGGACCGAGTCGTTACCGGTTGAGCCACCGACGCTTACAGTATTTTCAGTACATAACAGTATTTTCAATAAAATATAAGTTTTGCCGCGAAAGAATCTACAATAAATGTAAATACTTGACAGTGCAGCTCTAGACAAAATGTTTGTTTCAGGTTCAACATACAAGGTTTCCCCTTTTTCTCTCGAAATAAGATGCGATACTGGGGAAAATCTGGAAGACCTGCAACCCTTTTCTGAATCCCTTCAAATTTCTCTTTACTTATTATACATTTTTAATTGCACACCACCTGCAAGAACATACGCTGAGACTTTTGAAAAGCTCAACATTACAATTTTTTCCAAACGACTCGTGCAAATTACTATCGCGGACATACCCCAACCCCATAAAGAGCTTACAGACGAAATGTTCGAAGGAGTAGCGGCCAATAGATTGAGAATGTTTGTGTCGAATGTTGAGTATACATTCGAAACGCAGAATAATGTAAATTTTACAGGTAAAATAGAATTTGTCTTGGCACTAATAGAATTATTTTGTTCGTTTCCAAAGTTTATGAGGCAGTTTTGAAATTTATTATATAATATATATTAACTATTTAATCCACTTTACAACTACACCTCATTTAGAACTGTAGCACGATAATATTAAAAAAGTTAGCCACGTTTGAGATTTTGTTCACAACGATTTTTTTTAAAGCCACTTGTACCAAAACTCCAGTAGCTGGCCCCGTTCCACTCATGCCAATCCCTTTTAGACAAATAAGCTCAAGGACAAGGCTGCACACAGTTCATCAACACAATGCCCGCTGGGCTAATCTAACTAACTGACCCGGAAACTCCTCAGCCTCAACCAACGCGATCTTCGTATAGTTGTGGGTATTAGTACCAAGCATCTACCCCTGAATAAGCAACTATTCATTATGAAAGTCAGAGACAGGCCGCTTTGCAGAGGATGTCTTGAGACAGATGAAACAGTTAGTCATGTGATCCTGGAATGCACTGGTCTGATCGAACACCGAGCAAAAATCCTCAATGATATGGGGTCGCTCCGAGAAGCCCGTGAATGTCCCAGGAGACTTCTGTGCTTCTGGAAAGATTTGTGCTGTATATTAACCGGAACACCAGGCACACAACCATTTTAGTGTTTAAGGAACTGTCTGAAACCTACCTATCGTAAAAAACAATAGTTTTTGTTTAGGTGTGTCGTGTTGTGACGGACCTTACCTTTTCTTCGATTACCTTATCGCAGTGTTTGTCAATCAGTTATAACGCCGTGGTGACACAATGTCAAACTCTTCCGGAATTTGTAGTTATAATTGACTGCGCCCTAATTTGGAATAAGTAACATTAGAAAACGCTTTGGATTGTCGGTTTCAACGTCGTGGTCTCCAAGTGATTTTGTATGTACATTTTGTTACCACGGACCGGCTTGTACCTATAACTGCCTAACTGAACGCGTTTGAGATAATTATTGTGTAACAAAAACATCGCGAGTTGTATCGGCTGAATCGTGTGGTGTTCTGTGGAAAATTAATTTTTATTTTAGACGTATATTTTTAGAATGCGAAAAAAATTTTAAAAGCGGCTTATGACATATTTTGATGAGAAGGAGAAAAAGTGATGGTCGGTGGTTTATTTTAATTGTTTTTGTAGTTTTGGCAAATTATGTTTTAAAATTGTATTTAATGTTATGGAAATAGTGTAAAATTTGTGAACAGTGCCCTCGATATTTGCCGGAGGGCATCTAGAAGCGGTTTTCACTGCTGCTAAGGCTACTGCCACCTAGCCACCGGTCATAGCCCAGTCGTTGAACACTGCAGCCGGGCAGACTGCTTTCCTTTTTGGACCTCCGCGTGCTGCCAGACACCATTCTGTCCCAGTTGCCTTAAGGGAAGTGATACACATTTTATTAACCGCACTTTCTTATCGCCAGTATCTTCGGCGACCGGTGTTTAGCACGCAGTTTCGTTCCAAGTAGTCGGCCACACATTTTCCAGTTATAACAAGACCCTTTTAAGTTAAATAAGGAACTGTTTAGGGTGCCCTGAGGCTACTTTTCTACCACAAGTTTTAAGTAGTGTGTAGACTGCCTCGGGGTAATTCCGTCTAACACTAGTTTTTTTTTTAATATGCGTTCTGTATTTAGTAGGTGATTTTATCCGGATTATAGCGACGATCGTTGTTTATTCTGACTTCAACAAAATCTATATTAAGTACATTTTAAATTTATTCCTATTTAACCTATCAATTTTACTTAAGATAAAATTTTTTGTTGTGTTTTTAATCATAGACCTATTGATCACGACCGACCATCACCTTTTATAGCCCTTTTTACCTTTTCTTTCTTTATATTAAAATGTATTTTCCGATTTACCCCACAAATAATTTCTTTTCATATATCCGCTTTTAAGCCCTAAATCTTAATTCTACGTACTATGTAGCGAAACCATAGCTGGTATTTTAATTCAATTTAATTCATTTTTGCTACAACACATATGTATATCAGACCCGGTTTATCGAACGCGTAAGGGAGTTATTGGATCAGTCATCATCATTACAGCTCATATACGTCCCCACCGAGGGGCTCGAGCCTACCCTGAATCAGGGCGATTAGGCCTTAGTCGACCACGCGGGCCCAGTGCGGGTTGGTCGACTTCACACACAACCTTCGAGTTTCTTCGCAGGCCTGTGCAGGTTTCCTCACGATGTTTTTCTTCACCGTTAAAGCAATCGGTAATGATATGTACGTAAGTTTTTGAAAAACTCATTGGTACATTGGCCGTCCAGATTTGAACCCGGTACCTCTGGTTAGATGGACCGAGTCGTTACCGGTTGAGCCACCGACGCTTTTCATCATTTGGATCAGTAAGAACTATTATTGTGTTATCTTGATCTTGAACTGTAACACATATATATATAAAATTATAAGCGATGGCTGACACTCGCGTTATACTCGTGACCGGGTGCTGTCCGTGTGAACTGGCCTACTTTTGTCAAAGGCATTAATGACATTCAATTATTTTTATGTACAATTTTTCGTGTCATATTGTTTTCATTTTCTAAGGGTGTCAATTAAATGGTTAGCATAGTATATTGTTATTTCTGTGAGCAGAAAAATATAATCGGTGAGCAGAAATAGCTAATTGGTCAGCAGAAATAGCTAATTGGTCAGCAACTCATGGTCAGCAAACATTTCAAAATCAATCAGCAATTTATGTCATTCTGGATGGCTGTAATTATTTTAAACATCCCCGTACTACACTCTTCCTACAGTGTTGAGTGGTCGACGGAGCCCCTTCGGGGCTCCTACTTCTGTGTTCTCATGTTAAACCTAACACTACGACTGTGCGGGGAGGCGAGCTTAGCTCGCCTCCCCGCACAGTCTCCGAACCTAACGGATCCGAGTCGGGGTGCTCCGCAAGTCCGAGCTCGCTTCGCTCGCTCCCGCTTCCATTTAGAACTCCCCGTACCACACTCTTCCTACAGTGTTGAGTTGCTGCTTATAGACATGTTTTTCTGCCGCTCAATCATGAAATCTTGCCGCTCAAGTAGTTATTTTGCGGACTGAATGTTTATTATGCAGTTACATTGTATTTATTCCATTTTCTAATATCATAATCTGCTTTATATCAAGAAGGGAATTTACGTTATTAACTAATAATTGGGTATTTCTTGATTTTTCACAAATTACATTACGTTGTTATTATTTTATGACTATCAGAAAGAGTGTAATTGCACCTATTTTGAATAAATATTTGGAATCTTGAAAAGGCCGTCTAGCACAATCTATTGGAGTAGCTTCGGCATCGCTGGGTCTTGGAAACGGTACATTTGAATGGCTGTATTACACGCGACTCCCATAGAACCTTTCAGGCAAAGAGACTCGCTGAACGCAGGTCAAGGAGGCCCACTTATGTATAAGACATTCTTTATCATGATTTCAGGTGAATTATGTCCACTATTAAACCTATATCTCCAACCTGGATGAAATGCATCCAGTAGGTTAAGCGCAAGCTTCACTAAATCATCGGTTCAATTTGTAGGGGGCCACGTCTTTTGGCCCGAGGTTGGTAAATGAGAGAACCTGATTTCACGTCTATTTCAGGTTTTAAGTTTTCAGACCTCGTGGGCGTTACAATCACATGCGAAGGAGACACTCTAGAAGAGAAACCTAGGAGTTTCTTTAACAGAACTTTAGAAATGATCACCATCGGTCGGATGTCTATTCGCTCTTGTTCTCTTCCAAAAAAGAGCTACAGATATTTTATGAGACAGTTAAATTTATCTCCTGATTCCGTCAAGGAACTTGAATTAAAACTATCACCTTCAACAACATCTTTGAAGTCCTCAGTTTTTCACGAATTGGTTGTCAGAAAACTCACTTTAGTCGGTGAAGCAAAACATAAACCGGAATACAATTTCCTTGAATCGCTTAATAGTTTAGAAGAAATAACTGTAAGCAATATGTTGTTCCCATCAAACCTCAATGGGACCAATATTCAGACTGCATCTCTTAAACACGGAAAATCAACTGATGCGTTTGGAGGATGTTCAAAACTAAAGAAATTGCATCTAAAAAAATGGGAGGTTCCAAACATACTTTCGTGGCTGGGCCGATGCACTAATTTGCAGGAAATTGACCTTGATTTAATGTCTAATACAACTGTGAAGAGAACTTTAAACAATTTGACTATGGTCACCAGTCTGAATATAAAGAATTCAAATTTAAGGCAGTTAGATGGCTCATTATTAGTTGATGCAATTAATTTACGAAAATTGAATCTGCAAAATAACTCCCTGGAACAAATAGATAGGTGAGTCATGCTTACACTTTTGCTAGTACCTAAATATCTAACAGGTGTCAAACTGTTATTATTGAGAGTAATTAATTAATTAATTACAGCCGGCTAGACTGTTGTAAAATGACTTGACTAATACTAACTTATTCTTTGTTATTTTTATTTTTTTATGGTAGCAAACCACTGCCGAAGCACACCAATCAGCAGAAAAGTTTTGATGATTATGAGATCATAATACTTTCTTATGTCTGCACAACCACAACACAAGTTGCAAAGTCCAGATTGGTAAATGGGGCATTATTTGTTATGAATAAACCACGTTGCCACGATCACATAAGCAGAGTTTCACTCGGTTAGAGTTACGTAGGTTTGTGAAGCCTCAGGTTTTTAAAGTCTCGGGCCTCGAGCCATATTTCGCGGTACTTTCGGGACATTCTTGTTTTTAAGGGAAATTATTAAAATTCATAATTTGAGACATCGATTTTGTATTTTTACAAAGTAAAACCTAAAAGAGCTTGTGTACTTTGATATTCCTTAGTCCTCATTGGTCAAAATTAATAAAATCAACCGAAACATAAACATTAATTTCCATTCTTTTCTTGGATATATAAACAATTTAAATATTCATTACTTACCCAATGTCTACCTTAATAAAATTGTGAAATCATCATGCACGTAATAAACTGTTAATACAAATACTGCTGCTGCTGTGGTAAAACTATTTTATATTCATTTATTTATTTATATAAGCCTTTTTTTTTTGAACATGTGTGATTTGTCCCAGAATATTTATTTATTTATTTATTCCTCTTTTATAAAGTTTACAATACATTTTTTTACTTATTTATACTATGCAAAAAAAAATGAAAGAAGGATAGATAATACATGGAAAAGATATTGGTCTCTCGGGAAAAATAAGGACATGCCCGTCAAAAATGTATAATATGTGTATTTTACCATGCTTAACATATGGTTGCCAAACATGGTCATTGACAGAAAAAGTAATGAGTAAAGTAAACGTATGTCAAAATGGAATAGAGAGAAATAAAATTGGCGTCAGAAGAAAAGATAAAATCAGATTAGAAGAAATAAAAAATATACTTAACTAAATTAAAAACGCAAAAAAGGTGTGCAAGACGTTAAAATGGATGTGGACAGGACACACGCTAAGAGAGATGAATGAGCAATGGACAAAAATAATAACAGAGTGGTATCCCAAGAATGGAAAAAGAAGCAAAGGGCGACAAACGAAACGATGGGAAGATGACTGTTGTAGATCAGTGGACTATATATTAAGATCGAAATGAAACAATAGAATTGAGTTCGCAAGTAAGCAACAACATCAACAACCAACGACTTTATTATAAAAATGCTCTATTCATATAATAAATCTACGCCTCCCAACTAGTTAGAGTCTAAGTGAGCACACGTTTTCTCAGTGTGTCCCTGTCCCGCGCCGCGTCTGTCTCGCTCGCTCTTTGACGCCCTCGGAACTGGCAGTGATCCAAGTGACGCGGTGCTCGGTGGCGTCCTGTTTGGCTCGCTGTCCGTAACACTGACCTTAAAAAAGTAACTGGTCCAGAATGGATGAGGAAAGCGAGAGACAGAGAGAAATGGAGGACTTTAGAGATGGCCTTTTTCGAAGGTAAAACTATAATCACAATTAAATAAACACATGTAATATGAACTCAGATTCATATGCAAGTCTGGAATAAGTCTTAATGGCACAGCAACATGGCAATCTACAAATGAAACTATGACAAAGTACGAGATAAAATAAAAATGTCTTTGACAAGCAATTGTTTAGAAGGATAAAAATTAAATTTGGCTTGCAAAATCACTGTCATTATCAATATTAAGTCTTGTCGCTATAGTTAAAAACAAAGAAAATAAAAAAGGATTCTATTAACTAATTCTTACCAATACAAAACACTTAAAAAATTTGTTTAATAAGGAATTTGTTGGACAGGCGACTCCTTAGATTAGTCACGTCGCTTCCTGACATGGAAATAACCTTCTCATTTGCGGTTGACGTAGGCTTTTTTGATCTATAGGAGAGCTTGATATAAACTTTCTATACTTGTAGATCTTTTGCTAGTCAATTAAAATAGTTAAAACTCTTATTTAATAAAGCTCTTCAACAGCTCCTTGGTTTGAGCTTATTTTCGAGAAATACCTTTAATTACATTTCCTAATTGACTTTTAAACGTATCCGACTCTTCGAAAAGCTTGTGTGAGTTTCAGCAGAAGCTATTGGACTGGCAGTGCACTGGTGGCGGGGAAAAGACTCTTAGAACCAGTTTCAACGAGAGCCGTTATACTTTAAAGAGAAATGCCGTGAAAAGTGCCGTGATACACCTAGTATTTCAAACTCATACATGTTTCGATATCGAGACAACTCAAAGTCTTGGGAATTCTCAGGTCGGTATTTCCCGGAACACAAAATCTAGTTAGAGTATACTTGGACGATATTCTTGGAAAGTTGCAACAGAAATTGCATTGTTTTTGTATTTAAGTAAGTGTCCTCCGCCACCATAGTATTTTATCTGTGGCCCCCGAACTTACCGCATTTCACCCTCCTTGTGAACACAGACGAATGCATAAACCATGTCAGGGTGATTTATAAGTAGTGTAGCATAATTTATTTAAAATAAGGAAAATAGTTTAGAGAGGCCTTGCTAACTGATACGTAGAATTTAGAATGAGTAAATCAAAAAGTTGTGTTATGAAAAGGAAAAAAGATGAAATGAAATTTAGAACATTTGCAAGAATCGAAGAGAAAAGCTTCGATGACCAATTCAGTTATTTTCTAAAAAACACACTGCATCTTCTTGACAAAAAAAAACAAATTTCAAAACAGTTCGACACAGAGAAACTAATTATAACTTTTCAAGACCGAACAACAAGAAGATTGAATTAAGTTGCAAAAAGATTTGCTACAAATATCCACGATATCACAAAAAAAGCGAGAAGTTAAAAAAAAGTAATTGTAGGACAACCGAAAAGTTGATAGAAGTTGACTGAAGAAGAAATTAAAATTAAAACACCATAAAAGAAAAACCTACCTAAGAAACTAGTAAAACCTCAATCAATCGTTTACCTAAAGTTGGAAGAAATTGGCATTTATACACGAAGCTACACATACAAACACCAAAAACACCATCTAAAAGTGAACAAATGTCAATAACCCAAAAAAACACTAGGGTTAATAGGTTGCTAAGCATTGAGCCTAAACTAGTCACCTATTATAAGAAAACAGAAGAAACCCAACAACTAATAAAACAGGAAAGGCAAAAGAAGATCAAAAAGAAACCACACCACATTAAGTAATGCTACAGTAGGTACTATGAAGTGGTCGTAGGTGTAGGTCAGTACAACTTGCGTGGTTGTGTCGATCACGCAGGTTAACTGACCTGAAGCACGGTCATTACCTGGATAAATCTGACTGTTAGTAGATTTTTTAACAACCGTTTGTGTGTTTTGCAAAGCAGAATCAGCCGGTTGCTATCACTAGGTAGTCGTATCAGATGACTTATAGGCGGCATCTAAATATGCAGTTCGTCAATAGCCCTATAGTCTTGTTAAACCAGGACTAAGCAACGTGTGTGCAGTATGGCCTAACCATCCAGAGTTTGGGAAGGACCCTTTAAGGGACCTTCCCAAACTCTTGATGTCAAAGCACTCCCTTGCCCCAGCAGTCCTGGATGCTTAAGGCTTGTTAACGACCGACTCTGATGTAATAGTTCAATCGCAGTAGGAATAGACGTAAAGATTTACTCAAAGCATGTATCATCTGTCTGATCTAAGCACCTTCCTGCCGCCACATCCATCGACAAGATTCTTTACTAATAAGTTGGTGTTTTCACAACTTTCAGAGACACTTTCGAATCGCAGAAAAGGTTGGAAGAACTGGATTTATCCCGGAACTCACTGAACAAGTGGATTTTTGCGGACTACCCACAACTTGTATCTTTGAAGAAACTGATATTGGACAGGAACCATTGGATATATTTTTGTGACAATGAACCAGGTATGATTTTTATCACTTATTTAACTTGCAATGTCTGTATGTATGTATCTTTGAATTTTGTTACATAGGATTACCAGTAAAAATTGAAAACTAAAAATAAAAGTTTAAAAAACCTTAAAACCGACTTCAAAAAGAAACTCACTGAAAAGTATGAAAAAATATTTTTATAAACGAATACAAAAAATTAACCAACAATAACAAAATCAAAAGTAGGTACGAATCAAATAAGGGGCCTACATTTTTTTAGGTCGGTGCCAGCAAAGCCATCGAATCTAAAACATTTAATAGGTAAGTAGTTGTGTGCTGGCATCGACCTCAAAAAAAATGTGTAGGCCCCTAATTTGAATCGTAACTACCTTTGATTTCGTTAATATTGGTTAGGTTCATTTACATTTGTTAATAAAAATATAAATAAATAAGTTTACAATTAATGTATATACGAAAAAATCTGTATCTATTTTTAAACGAGGTTTCTCAATTCGACATTATATATTTTTTTATGTTGGTTCGCGGATAACTTCGTCGTTTATGAACCGATTTTGATGATTCTTTTTTAATTGGAAAGGAGATATCTCAAGGGTTGTACCATGATAAGGAAACCAGGATCTGATGATAGCATCCCAGAGAAATCGAGAGGAACCTTCAAAAATCGTAGTAGCGACTAGTGCGTTTGAATTCATTTTTTATTGTTTAAAATTATCACTGAATAGTGACAGGCACAGTCGAAATCTTCGGAATAGGAATAAATTTCAAGTAACTTATACCAGACTTGGCAAAATCAGTAAGTCCTTTGTCTAATGCTCACTTATGTATAACATATTACCCGATGGTGTCTTAAATTTGTCAGAGAAACAGTTTAACATTGTGTCAAAAGAGCTCTTTGTAAAAAAGATTATTATAAGACATCCGAATATACAAAGACTAATAGTAATAAAATCAAGACCAACCTAAGAATCGACGTGGAAGCGTCAAGACATGACAAGTCTAGTACTTCTTTTAGTTAATATTTTTATCTTAGCATTGACATGAGTAGTGCATGCTCTCTTAAATGTTCTTGCGGATGGTGGTGCATCGGGAGACGGGTCATTCCTTTCCCTCTCATATGGTTGACGGGAGCGATGGCTGACTCTCGCGTGATACTCGTGACCGGGTGCTGTCCGTGTGAAAGGCATTAATGACATTCAATGATTTTTCTGTATAACTTTTCTTTTCATATTATTTTCATGTTCTAATGACCTAATCTGGTTTATATCGAGGATTGAATTTTGACGTTATTAATTATTGATTTTTAATTTCTTGATTGTACAGAAATGAAATAATGTTATTATTATTTTATGACTATTAGAAAGAGTGTAATTTGTACCTATATTGAATAAATATCATGAATCTTGAATGGTATTAAATGATGTCAAGGAGTGGATCTGAAACTGGAAGGTCGTCAGAACTCAGGATCTCTGCTCCTTAAGACCCGCGCTGTTTAGGTTCATAAGATCAGTCACTAGGAGTATATTGCTTGGGTCTGATGATGGAGCAGGTATATTAGACGGTAACAGATTCTCGGTGATAGTGAACATCACTATCACAGATTTTTTGAGCTTAAATCAAACATTATAATGATTTTCATCTAATTTATTTACGACCGTGCAGTTGCTGCAAACAGTACATCGTTGCCCATCGAGTACATTTCGGCGCGTTACATGGTGAAGATGAGCATTTGCTTCACCGCGTATAGTAGAGAAGGGCTTTGGGATAACCTGGCTGTTGTTGACTTCTCTCATAACAATGACGATTCTTCGTTCGAGGTATGTTGTAGATTTTCATTTATTGATCTCTTCACCTTCCTGGTAAACTTGCGAATTTGGTAAAATTTTGCAAAAATGACTTATTTGAACTTTTGTATGCCAAATAAGGTAATTAAATCAAATCAAATAATTATTTTATCGCAAATTGTAAAAATCCGTATAATCATAAGTGGTAAACTTAAAAACTATGTTAGTAAAATCATCGATAGAATATATTAATTAAATCACATAATAATACTATAAATTAAATAATAACGTGAAATTAAATTGTCTAGCGGCTAAAGGCGACGAAACGTGACGGTGACAAATAATATAATACACGTTATGTCAAATTTTCAGAAAAGTATATTTTGTAGATCCAAAGTTAGGTCGTGGTAAAAATGCAAAACTGAGGATTTTCCAAATTAATCACCACAGTAAACTTACAAAATCAAGATAAGTGATTTTAACGTTACTAAGTGGTTCGCAGGAATGCGTAAAGATCTGTAAGTTATATGTATGCGCGTGCGCATTTGGTGAGCCAAAGGGTTTATAAAATTACCATCTAGTAAACTAGCGAAACCGACAGATTCGCACATTTACTATGACTCAATTTGATTGGATTTGGGATATCTCCACCACAGTAAAACTGCGAAAGTGCCAATTTCGCGAGTCTACCGCGGTATTTATTAGTGAAAAATATAAAAATATACCGCGATCGATTACCATACATAGCATATTCGCATGTTTACGTCACTATTATATACACATAAATTACCACATTAAACTTACTTGAATGACGGATTTGCATAATATTTAATCGATCTTAAAACTTACACGATAGAAAAAGATCATTTTGTCACTTTTTGGTAAACTTGCGAATATGATTTTCTATAAATTTACAGGAGAGCAAAAAATTGTTCTAAAAACCTAACTTTTGTCCCCTTGGACTTTATTTTAATATTTTTATGTAAACGGTAGTAAAATTGTAAGCTCTAGAGCATTAACAAACAAAGCATTTTTCACAAATCGATTTTATTGTTTTCTACCTCGGTAAAATCACGCAACTGCCAGATTCGCAGGTATGCAACTAAATAAGAGCTGAATTTGTGTTTTCTCAAATGGTGTTGGTGCGAAAAACTTTGACAGAAATATATCAGCTTAATAAAAAATATCAAATAATCAATAGTGAATTATTGTTTTATTTCTTACTAGTATTTATTTCCTATACATATATGTAGGTACTATTTATATCGATTTTAAAATCAGTAATTTTAGAGTATTACCCGTTAAATGTAGATATTTATTTGTTATCATTTTCTCAAACTTACACTCAATCTACGTCCCTTATTTTCTTATTGGTTTCCCCCATCAGGAGCGAGGCTTGTTGTATATATCAGTTGTGAAAACAAATTGTCGCACGGCAGGTAAGTGTCGCACGGCAGGTAGTTAGATAGGTAGGGCGTAGGGAGTGGGTTCTTAAAAGATGCCGTGCGTGTTCAGATAATTTAATGAGGATAAAATAAGACCTAAAAAGAACATAAGAATTAGAAAATGACACACTTAAATTTAAAATAGAAATCACAGAACATAAATAAATCTTACCCGAAATGGGTAGAGGAAGTACAGTAATTAAATAAATTTAAATTAATAATTTGTGCTGGTTAAGATGAACGATGATGGTTTTCGGTTTTTTTAAATCAAATGTCACATAGTTTGACAGCGCATGCGCGGAAAAGAAGAAATCGATGGAATGAATAGAGATCGAATGAAAGAAGATTATATAACTGCGCACCACGCTACAAAATGCTAAAATAAATGCAGTAGAGATGAGATCATTGAAAAAAATATTATTAGTGGAAACCGAGATAAACAATCAGAAATTTTGTGACAAAGATAGTGGTATAAAAGAAAACTTTATGAAAGAAGATTGACAAGATAATTATAGCAGGGTAGAGTGAATTAGGTTCGTAGATAAACGTAGGTTAGGTTTAAGGTACGTACAACCAGCGAGAGTGTATGCAAAGGTAGATGAATGTTGAACACAATGTAATACGTTAAAGAAGATGACTCTATAAATTTAATAAGCTAGAGTTAGAAAGAAAGGAATAATATATAGAGTAAATAGACACGTTTAAAGGCCTAGACAAACGAAGGTTTAGTTTAATGTGCTTAAAATAAAACCAACGAGAGTGTGTAAAGAGATTGATGAAGTAAGAGGAAGCTAAAATAGTTTGCCAACTACCTCTTATTACAATGGTGTGACTAAGTATTAGGTTCAGGTATCAGGTTCCGGTATACGATCTAGAACTATGTCGAAGGTTGGCAGACTTTTTAATAAAAATTATAGTAAGCTATAGGTATCAGGGGCTTGTGGCGTAACTTAAAAAAATATAAGCAACTTAAAAACTAATTCAGCCCCTGGCTGGGATAGTGTTAAAAATAATGTCGTTAAAAAGTACAAATCATTTCTTTCTGAACAAATTTCATTTTAAACCAACCTTAGTGTATTGGCCGGATTTGTACCAGTAAGTTTGAAGATAGCAAATATCACTCCCATATACAAGATAGGTCACAAGCAAGAGGTTTTGAATTACCGTCCTATATCAATTCTTACTTCACAACTACAAATCGTTGAAAAGGTAGTAAACAAAAGATTACTAAATTTTCTAGATAATGAATCCCTGCTAGCCCACAATCAGTATGTAAATCTACTGAAGACGCCGTCTTATTTTGACTGACTTTATATCGAGTAAACTAGATATAGGAAATAGATGTATTGGAGTATTCCTAGACCTTACTAAGGCCTTTGATACGGTCTCGAGGCCAATACTTAAAAAAAACTGTAATCTTTTGGAATTCGTGGCATTGCACTTGACTGATTTTCATCGTACCTTTATGAACGCAAAAAACGTGTTGGCCTTGACGGAATATTCAGTGAATACACCACGACCAAATTTAGAGTCCCCGCAGGTAGTGTTTTAGGACCTACACTCTTTCTCATCTACATAAACGACTTATGCACACTAGAACTTTCAAACGCCTGTACAATAGCCTTTGCAGATGATATCGCTGTTATCTTCCATAACCGCTTCTGGAAAGATGCCGTTGTTGCAGCTAAAAATGGCCTGCGACAAATTACTTGTTGGTTGCAGAACAATCTTCTTACACTGAATGATAATAAAACCAAGTTTCTCTCTTACAGTATATCCCAGAGAACAGCCCCAGACAATAATCTAAAACTCAAATTACACACATGTATGTCCTTCCCTGGATTGCGCGCGTCCCAAACTTGAGCAGGTTAAAAGCATAAAACATCTTGGTGTTGTCGTTGATAACATAGGTTGACATGGGAAAAACAGATATTTACTGTCCGATGTCGTGTTTCTACTAAATTCACAACTTAACTATATGGCAGTCCGCACTACACTTTCATTTATTTTATAAAAAAATGAATTAAAAAAATTATAAATATATTTTATGAATTCATATTCACCGGGTGATGGTGGAATTACGGCTGAACTTCTGAAAGCAGGTGGATCACCGGTACTAAAAGCTCTTCAGAAGTTATTTAATTCCGTTATACTCGAGGGACAAACGCCTAAGGCATGGCACAGAAGTGTGGTCGTGCTTTTCTTCAAAAAGGGTGACAACACCCTGCTGAAGAACTACAGACCCATATCACTTCTGAGCCATGTCTACAAGATGTTTTCGAGAGTCATTACGAATCGTCTCGCACGACGACTTCAAGCCTCCCGAACAAGCCGGTCTCCGAAAAGGCTTTAGGACCATAGACCATATACATACGCTGCGGCAGATTATACAGAAGACCGAAAAGTACAATCAGCCACTATGCTTGGCGTTTGTGGACTATGAGAAGGCCATGGACAAGACGAAAGTAATGTTAAATGTCCGTGTCGCACCCACCCCTCTAAAGGTTGGAGACTCTACACTGGAAGTTGTTGACGAATATGTATACCTGGGACAAACAGTCCAGCTAGGCAGGTCCAACTTCAAGAAAGAGATCAATCGACGAATCCAACTCAGCTGGGCAGCGTTCGAGAAGCTTCGCAATATCTTCAAGTCCCAAATACCGCAGTGTCTCAAGACTAAGGTCTTTGACCAGTGTGTGTTGCCAGTGATGACTTACGGAACTGAGACATGGTCGCTTACTATGGGCCTCATAAGAAGGCTCAAGGTCACCCAAAGGGCAATGGAGCGTGCTATACTCGGAGTTTCTCTGCGTGATCGAATCAGAAACGAGGAGATCCGTAGGCACATAGCTCGTAGAACAGATGGCCGTTGGGGCAGTAAAGTTCTCGAGTGGCGACCGCGCACCGGAAACGTAGCGTAGGCAGGCCTCCCACGCGGTGGACCGACGACCTGGTGAAGATCGTGGGAAGCCGATGAATGCGGGCAGCGCAGGACCTGTCGTCGTGGAAATCCTTGGGGGAGGCCTTTGTCCAGCAGTGGACGATTTCTGGCTGATATGATGATGAATTCATTTTGCATGCCAAAGTTTATACTTATTCGTAATATTGTATGCTTGCTTTAGTAGGTTCTTGGTGAACCACTGAACTGAACATATTTAGGTTTTTCCTTGCACTATTTGCAGTATAAACAAAGTTGTGTTTTACTTATATTAATTGTGGAATAGGTCAAGGAAAAACCTAAATATGTTATTCGTAATACATGACCATTCAATAGCTCACCATTTGTGAGTAAATCACAAGTTTAAATTTAAATTGTGGAAGAACCATACAAAGATGGTTATTCCCAGACCAATGGGTATGAAATATGAAACATAAGAAAGATTCATCAAAATTGATAAAGCGGTTTTTTAAAAATAAATTCAAATTTTGTTGTTTGATTGCTACTCTTTGATTTGACGGTGCAAATAAATTTTTGATAATCCTTCGATGAAATAAATTAAAACTCTTAAGTTCCAAAGGAGATTGCCGCGATTTCATACAAGGTTCATCTCAATTTGCGTCATGACGAAAACTATAACATTGGGTAGGTGACAACTTACATATTTGTTTAGTAAAAAACTTAATCTCATTTAAACCGGGGTAGCAGAGTTTTGTCAGTTTCAATGTACGTTTTTGAGGTTACTTTAGGCAAAGAGGATTTAATCACTACGTACTTTAGGTACAAACTCAAAAGAACGCAAAATAATTAAAAATATGTGACTCCTAGTCTAGTCTTAATATATATAAATCTCGTGTCACAATGTTTGTCCCCAATGGACTCCTAAACCACTTAACCGATTATAATAAAATTCGCACACCATGTGCAGTTCAATCCAACTTGAGAGATAGGATAGGGTAGGGTAGGGTAGTGTAGGGTAGGGTAGGGTAGGGTAGTGTAGTGTAGGGTAGGGTAGTGTAGGGTAGGGTAGGGTAGTGTAGTGTAGGGTAGGGTAGTGTAGTGTAGTGTATGTAGTGTAGGGTAGGGTAGTGTAGTGTAGTGTAGGGTAGTGTAGGGTAGGGCAGGGCAGTGTAATGTAATGTAAGGCGGTACGAAGTTCGCCGGGGACAGCTAGTTTTAGATAAAATTAGGATATGGCTAGGTCATAGAGACCTAGATTACAGCCATTCGTATTGCGTCATTCATTCTAACAAAAATCTTTGTAAGGTACGTGGTCGTCATTTGATAATTATTTCTTTGGCAAGATCTGTCCATAGGATGTAAAAAGCTCAGCATAGGTATGACTGGCATTTCGAATGAAAATCTCTTTACTTAATCTTTTTTCCTCAAGTGAGAATGAGCTTAAAAAAAAGAAACTTGCTTTATGAAATAAAACTGCGATTTTCTACAATGGTTTGGTTATGACGCAATTTGAGACCAAAACGGGCAATCTCTTTTGGTCCCAATCGGACTAAAGATTTAGCCTCCAGAACCAACCGCGACGGACGGACGCACGGCCGGATGGAATTGAGATGTTCGGTTTTTCGGTATAATGTGTTTAAGTATCTATTATCTATTGCGGGGACTCTAAATTTGGTCCTGGTGTATTCACTGAACATTCCGTCAATGCCAACACGTTTAAGTATATATTTCAAATATAAGTGATTTCAATAATTAATAAAGTGTTATTTACCGGGTTCAAATCTGGACGGCCAATGTACCAATGAGTTTTTCAAAAACTTACGTACATACTTACCGATTGCTTTAACGGTGAAGGAAAACATCGTGAGGAAACCTGCACACGCCTGCGAAGAAACTCGAAGGTTGTGTGTGAAGTCGACCAACCCGCACTGGGCCCGCGTAATCGACTAAGGCCTAATCGCCCTGATTCAGGGTAGGCTCGAGCCCCTCGGTGGGGACGTATATGAGCTGTAATGATGAAGTGATTTCAATATATTTTAATTTTATATTGGTTCGCTGTTAATTTATATTCCTTTAATAAGTTTAAAGTTATTATACATTTATTTTTTTATAGATACATCTGATACCTGCACCTCGCAAAAGAGATCTCACTATAAATATACGAGACAATCCACTGAAAGGTTTCAGATCTACCAGGCGAAACGACTACTATTCTATGAAGTCTAAGTTTAGAAAGGTAAATTATTATACATATTTAGTTAAATAATTATACACATTAAGGTAAATTATTTTATCATACACATTTGGTCTCTAGGTATAGGTTTATTTTTTTTTTTATAAACAAATATTCGCCAAAATTAGTTTTGTATGACAACACTGAACGACCAATAAAATTGAACTTATTAATAAAATAAAATTATAAAAAACTGCAAACCTAGTTTTTTATTAAAGAAAGTATAGGTCTATATAGAAGTAAGATGTTTTATAGATTTATTTAAATGACTGTTTGTTTCTATTGAATAAAAAATAAAATAAATTAATCTATATACAGAATGTCCAGGAAGTAGTGCGCCAAAATTAAGGGGATGATAGCTTCGGTTATGACCTACCAGAATATTAAAATATGACCTTTGTGAAAATCTCGCCGTTTTCGACATATTTGGGTTTTTATGAAAAATTAAATTTTCACTACCTTTTGTCAAATTATAGACTAGTAGGTGCACATAAAAAGACATGTAATTTTTTTTTTACTAAAATATTGTAGATCAGTGGCCCTACCTGGTAAACATGTATTTTTTTATTACTGGCACAAGACCGTTGCGAAAGAAAATAAATATCAATCCCTTTTGGGGTTAAAACATGGAATGGTAATTTGTATGAAAGTCCAATGTTATTGAAGTTAAAGTAATTATGTCAGAAGGTTTTTAAATGGTATTTAAGTATAAGAATTATTGAAAACAACTACTTACTATTATAAGGAGGGATAAGAGTATTTTAGCGTGGACCGTGCGGACCGAGTCGCGTCGCTCTAAGCAATGCGGCGGTAGGGCGGCGCCGGCGCGGTGGGCGGGCCGGTTTTTTTTGGCCTACATCCTAACATTTCTTACTGCAATACCTATTTGTCCTGATACGTAGTCTTAGTTGCTAAATAAACACACACAAAAACATAATCATATACTGCAAAAAACTTATAAAAAAAGCTAAATAATGACACTATAGTTATGTTTCGATTAATAGTTTTGTTATTAGGTAAGTAAGACGATATAGATAGAGTCTATATTTCCTTACGGTCCACTTTTGTGCTGGTACCCTTATGTTTCGGTCTGATTTTAAAGACGTTCTAAGTCAAAACTTTCTTTATCTTGTAGTTTTTGCACGACGATGCGTTTTATAAATTCAGTTTTACGTCGTTATTCCAGGAACTTTGGACTTTTCCGAAATAAAAAGTATTTATTGATAACCAGTGCTAAGTTTCAATAAAATCTATGCAGCCGTTTTTGCGTGATGCGCATATATACAAACAGACAAAAAGACAAGATAAGGAACATTGTTATGGTCTCTATACAAACAAACATGGCTCCCACGGATATTATTATAAAAATACATTTAATGTACGGCACGGTCTCGTTACTATTATATTATAATATACAATTACTACGACTAATTCAGGGTAGGCTCGAGACCCTCGGTGGGGATGTATATGAGCTGATATGATGATACAGGGTGTAACAAAATTGGTCCAGGGCCCGCTTTAACTAGGGCATCTTCCCATAATAGTGCACAACTTTCCCAAAAGAACCCATAGATAAATTCGAAAAAAAAATCGACGCTCCATTCGAAGATCGATAAATGTCAATCAACTTTCATTTGTCCCGATTGTGATAATTTGTAGTTTTTTTATTATTATTTAAGTTTCACTCAATAAATTGTCTCACGTTGTAAAATGTTAATTATATTTTATGTTTCGATATCAAGCAGAGCACTTTTTTATTCCTTATGTACATTTTTAAGCAAAAATATGGAAACCGTTATGAAAAGTGTGTCCCTTGGACAACTACTATGACGTCGTCTACGTGACGCTAGGAGGTTCGTAGTAGGTAGAGCAGTACCGTTGAATAAAACCACGTATGTACGAATTAAATATGGCTGAAGAGTTTTATTTATTTAATTCGTAAAATATATATAGGCTCTGTCAGCTGACTTATTATTGGTTCTTTTAATGAAACTATTTGAAATACTCTCTTGCCATAAGAAATGGATAAATAGGGATTTCTGCCCTGGCGCGCGGTCTTCAATCAATCTTACACTTGATAATGGACCTCTGTCCTGGCTCGCGGTCCACCATGGAATCAATCTCAACTGTTTTGGAAAGCTTTCATCATCATATCAGCTGGAAATCGTCCACTGCTGGACAAAGGCCTCCCCCAAGGATTTCCACGAAGACCGGTCCTGCGCTGCCCGCATCCATCATCGGCTGCCCGCGATCTTCACCAGGTCGTCGGTCCACCGCGTGGGAGTCGTAGACCTTGGTCTTAAGACATTGCGGTATCTGGGACATAAAGATATTGCAAAGCTTCTCGAACGCTGCCCAGCCGAGTTGGATTCGACGATTGATCTCTTTCTCGAAGTTGGACCTACCTAACTGGACTGTTTGTCCCAGGTATATATATTCGGTAACAACTTCGAGTGTAGAGCCTCCATCCTTCAGAGGAGTAGGTATGACACGGACGTTTGACATAATTTTCGTCTTCTCCATGTTCATTCTAAGACCCACTTTTTGAGAGGCTCTACTGAGGCCATCGAGCATTGTGCCTAAGTCGTCCATAGTCTCAGCCATGACCACGATATCGTCAGCGAATCGAAAGTCGAATCGAATCGCCGTTAATATTGATGCCTAGTCCACCCCAGTCCAAAAGCTTAAAAACATCTTCCAGGGCGGCGGTGAACAGTTTCGGAGATATAACGTCTCCCTGTCTCACCCCTCGCTGCAGCTGGATAGATTCCAAGTTTTGATCCTGGAGGCGAACTGACATGGTGGCGTTTTCATACAAACACTTCAGCACTTCGATATATCGATAGTCAATTTGGCACCTTTGGAGAGACTGTAACACAGCCCAAGTTTCGACCGAATCGAAGGCTTTCTCATAGTCCACGAACTCCAAGCATAGTGGCTGATTGTACTCTTCGGTCTTCTGTATAATCTGCCGCAGCGTATGCATATGGTTTATGGTCCAAAATCCTTTTCGGAAACCGGCTTGTTCGGGTGGCTGGAACTCGTCAAACCTGCGTGCGAGACGATTCGTAATGACTCTCGAGAACAGTTTGTAGACGTGGCTCAGAAGTGAGATGGGTCTGTAGTTCTTCAGCAGGGTATTGTCGCCCTTTTTGAAGAAAAGCACGACCACACTTCTGTGCCATGCCGTAAGCGTTTGTCCCTCAAGTATAACGGAATTAAATAACTTCTGAAGAGCTTTAAGTACCGGTGTTCCACCTGCTTTCAGAAGTTCAGCCGTAATTCCATCATCACCCGGTGCCTTATTATTTTTAGGCTATTTAGGAGCCATTCTAATCTCGTACAGGCTGACGTCCGGGATATTTTCGGTATAGTGTCGGGTAAGTCTAGCTTTCTTTAGCCAGATCGCTGACAGGCAGACGTGTGGTCGTGTAAAATTGTCCGTAGAACTTCTCAACTTCTTCTAGCAACTCAGTCTTAGACGATATGATCCTGCCATCCTCAGTCTTCAGCTCGGTCAGTTGGCTTTGTCCAACAGACAGATTTCTCGCGAACACTTTTGAGCCTTTGTTGTTCTCAATTGCCTCTTTAATACAATTTGTATTGTACTGGCGCAAATCGCGAGTTAGAGACTTAGAGATCTGCTTGTTTAGTTGCCGATACTGAGACGCAGACGTTTTCAGAGGACTGCAAAACCAATCTGCGTCTTTCTTGCATGAGATTACTGTTGAAGTCCGAGAATTTTTGGTTCTGTTAATCTTAGACCCGACCGTTTGGACAATTTCCACGAACCTGTCGTTATAATCGTCCACATTCTCGCAGTCTCCTAGGCATTCGAAGCGATTGTGCAACTCGAGCTCTCGGGGTTTTGGAGCTGAATGGGCGCTGGTCGGAGCGTGGACTTCATCAGTCGACA
This sequence comes from Coleophora flavipennella, assembly GCA_947284805.1. NCBI lineage: Eukaryota > Metazoa > Arthropoda > Insecta > Lepidoptera > Coleophoridae > Coleophora > Coleophora flavipennella. The sequence goes on from OX369253.1 coordinate 8,507,769, forward strand.
TCTTTCTAGCTTGGTCTTTAGATTCAATGTGCCTTTTACCATTCGGTGATCGCTTCCTGTTTTTAGAGTTAATCACAGAGACATCATTGAATATTTGCCTTCTCGTCGACAAGATGAAGTCAAGCTCGTTCTTTGTTACGCCATTGGGATGCAACCATGTCCACTTTCGCTGTTTAGACTTTTTGAAGAAGGAGTTCATCATAAAGAGGCCCTTCCTCTCCATAAAGTCGGCCAGCATCTGGCCACGTGCATTTCTCTCTCCATATCCAAATTGCCCCACTCTCAGCTCACCATCACTTCGTTTGCCCAGTTTCGCGTTAAAATCCCCCATAACAATGGTGTATTAGGTCCGGGAGCTATTATTTAAAGCTCTAGAGATGTCCTCCTATAGGATCTCCACTTTGTCGTCGGAGTGTTGCGCGGTCGGTGCATATACTTAAATAACCATCAGCGAATACCGTTTGGTAATTTGGAGAATAAGGTATGCTACCTTCGTCGAAACACTCTCGATCGGGGCCACCGGCCGTATGGCTCCCGGCGTAGAATAGGGCCATCCTATTTCTTCCAATAGGTGTCGTAAGAGCCGACTAAGGGACTCAAACCGGAGGATGGGCAGCAGCGTCTTTCCATGTCTAGCAGTCAATCTGCAATAACACTGCGATCGCCAACCCGCCTGCCAAGCGTGGCGATTACGGCAACAACCCCCCAATGATCAACACAAATAAAAAAAGCCCCTAGTCCCCGGCGGCCCCGCTATTCCTGACTCCGGTAGCGGTCAAGGTAACGGTGGGGCATGGGGTGCGAAGAATCCCCGGTAGATGCCAGGCTACCAAAACAAAAAACCTCTGGCCCTGGAAACCTACAACACGCGCACACTGCGAACCGACGTAAAGCTGACAGAACTCGAGGAAGCATTGAGCAGGTTACGATGGGACATCGTAGGATTATGTGAGGTCCAAAGAGAGGGGGAGGACACCATAATTCTTAAATCCGGAAACCTGCTCTATTTCCGGGAGGGCAACCAACTGTCCGAGGGTGGTGTCGGGTTTCTAGTCCACAAGTCCCTCATTAACGCCTGTATAAGTATAAAAAAATATTTATCTACGTATGTATTTGCGAAAAAAATTGCCAATGTCTTGGCACCTTTGACGAACATTTGAATGTTAGGGACAGCTATTACATTCATATTCTTGCATCTCAGCTCATGTACGTCCCCACCGAGTCTACCCTGAATTAGGGCGATTAGGTCTATTCATTCATATTCTAGTTTTAACAAACAAGTCAAATTGATTATATTTCAGAGCCACAAGCTCACGATAAAAACCAACATGCCACCAGTGGATTGTGACTGTAACTACGGGTGGCTTGGAAGGGCACTTCGCGAGCTGCCCCACGTCACGCTGGAAGGCGCCGTTTGCGCAGAAGATGCCCACGGCCCCTCCCGCCCAATCAGCGCAAATGACGCCAAACACCAAGAGTGTTACAAGTTCCCGTGCAACGTATGCACATGTCGTATGGACTTTTACACTCTGCAAGTCAGGGCCGACTGCCGAAGAGCAGGACTTACCGAGATACCCAGAAACTGGACGTTTGTAAAAGGGCTGGATATTGCCTATCGTATTAACGAAGATAGAGATTCTGATTTATTTTACGAAGAAAAGCTGAGCGGTAAAACAATGAATTTGACGGAGATTTTGGCATCCGAAAACGAAATTAAGACGATAGGGATGGACGACATACCTACGACCGTGGATGTAAGTAATTAAATAAGAACCGGCCAAGTGCGATTCAGAACCGCACACAAAGGGTTCCGTATCATAATACTAGATAAAACTAATTCTTTCACGTTAAAAAAAATGAATTTTGTATAGAGACTCCCTTATTTTTTCACTTTTTCAATTTTTTTGTATTTGGTGTTATAGCGGCAACATAAATACAACTTCTGAGAAAATTTCAACTGTCTAGCTATAACAATTCATGAAATACAGCCCGGTGACAGACAGACGGACGGACAGTGAGGTCTTAGTAATAGGGTCCCGTTTTTACTCTTTGGGTACGGAACCCTAAAAATCATAGTTCATTTTTTTTTATTGTAGGTTCTCATATTTACATAACATACATATATGTACATTTTGGTATAAATATTTACACAAATTTCAGTTGTCAGCGACCGGTTTCGAACACCATCTTAAGGCAGACTCTGCGTCTGAGTCTCCTTGTTTCGAACACCATCTTCAGGCAGACTCTGTGTCTGAGTCTGCTTGTTTCGAACACCATCTTCAGGCAGACTCTGCGTCTGAGTCTGCTTGTTTCGAACACCACCTTCAGGCAGACTTTGTGACTGAGTCTGCTTGTTTCTAATACCATCTTCAGGCAGACTCTGCGTCTAAGTCTTCTTGTTTCGAACACCATCTTCAGGCAGACTCTGCGTCTGAGTCTGCTTGTTTCGAACACCATCTTCAGTCAGACTTTGCGTCTGATTCTGCTTGTTTTGATCACCATCTTCAAGCAGACTCTGCGTCTGAGTCTGCTTGTTTCGAACACCATTTTCAGGTAGACTCTGCGTCTGATTCTGCTTGTTTAGAACACCATTTTCAGGCAGACTGCGTCTGAGTCTGCTTGTTTCGAACACCATCTTCAGGCAGACTCTGCGTCTGAGCCTTCTTGTTTCGAACACCATCTTTAGGCAGACTCTGCATCTGAGCCTTCTTGTTTCGAACACCATCTTTAAGCAAATTCTGCATCTGAGTCTGCTTGTTTCGAAAACCATCTTCAGGCAGACTCTGCGTCTGAGTCTGCTTGTTTCAAACACCATCCTCCGACAGACTCTGCATCTGAGTCTGCTTGTTTGGAACACCATTTTCAGGCAGACTGCGTCTGAGTCTTCTTGTTTCGAACACCATCTTTAGGCAGACTCTGCGTCTGAGCCTTCTTGTTTTGAACACCATCTTTAGGCAGACTCTGCATCTGAGTCTGCTTGTTTCGAAAACCATATTCAGGCAGACTCTGCGTCTGAGTCTGCTTGTTTCAAACACCATCCTCCGACAGACTCTGCATCTGAGTCTGCTTGTTTGGAACACCATTTTAAGGCAGACTGCGTCTGAGTCTTCTTGTTTCGAACACCATCTTTAGGCTGACTCTGCATCTGAGTCTGCTTGTTTCGAAAACCATCTTCAAGCAGACTCTGCGTCTGAGTCTGCTTGTTTCAAACACCATCCTCCGGCAGACTCTGCGTCTGAGTCTGCTTGTTTCAAACACCATTCTCCGACAGACTTTGCATCTGAGTCTGCTTATTTGGAACACCATTTTCAGGCAGACTGCGTCTGAGTCTTCTTGTTTCGAACACCATCTTTAGGCAGACTCTGCGTCTGAGTCTCCTTGTTTCGGACACCATCTTCAGGCAGACTCTGCGTCTGAGTCTGCTTGTTTCGAACACCATCTTCAGGCAGACTTTGCGTCTGATTCTACTTGTTTCAAACACCATCTTTTGGCAGACTCTGCATCTGAGTCTGCTTGTTTCGAAAACCATCTTCAGGCAGACTCTGCGTCTGAGTCTGCTTGTTTCAAACACCATCCTCCGACAGACTCTGCGTCTGAGTCTGCTTAATTGGAACACCATTTTCAGGCAGACTCTGCGTCTGAGTCTTATTGTTTCGAACACCATCTTTAGGCAGACTCTGCATCTGAGTCTCCTTGTTTTGAAAACCATCTTCAGGCTGACTCTGCGTCTGAGTCTGCTTGTTTCAAATACCATCCTCCGACAGACACTGCGTTTGAGTCTGCTTGTTTGGAACACCATTTTCAGGCAGACTCTGCGTCTGAGTCTTCTTGTTTCGAACACCATCTTTAGGCAGACTCTGTGTCTGAGTCTGCTTGTTTCAAACACCATTCTCCGGCAGACTCTGCGTCTGAGTCTGCTTGTTTCAAACACCATCCTCCGGCAGACTCTGCGTCTGAGTCTGCTTGTTTGGAACACCATTTTCAGGCAGACTCTGCGTCTGAGTCTGCTTGTTTCAAACACCATCTTCAGGCAGACTTTGCGTCTGATTCTGCTTATTTTGAACACCATCTTCAAGCAGACTCTGCGTCTAAGTCTGCTTGTTTCAAACACCATCTTCAAGCACACTCTGCGTCTGAGTCTTCTTGTTTCGAACACCATCTTTAGGCAGACTCTGCATCTACAGGTAGACTCTGCGTCTGAATCTGCTTGTTTCATACACCATCCTCCGGTAGACTCTGCGTCTGAGTCTGCTTGTTTAGAACACCATTTTCAGGCAGACTCTGCGTCTGAATACAGTATACCAAAATATGTGAAATTCCAATGGTTTTGGTGAACTCATCATCATATCAGTTCTTAAACGTCCCTACCGAGGGGCTCGAGCCTTTCTTGAATTAAGACGATCGGGCCTTATTCAATCACTTATGGTGAAATAGGAAAAGAAAAAATTGTGTGTGTCAGCTGCGACGCACGACTGGAGTTTACTACTTAAGTACGATTGACTAAACAGGCACAAAACAGGGATTTGGGCTCCCATGATCGCAGCTATAAATGATCCATCTGGTGTTTGGCAGCGACTAACCTCATATACTTTGGATGCGGTTATACGAGCATATCTTAGGTCATACCATAAAAGGCTCTTACATTGGTTTCGAGTTGACTCTTCAATTAAATCAAGAGCATTTTTGTTAAGTTTCTCTTGTAATGTTTCTAGTAATTTGTTGACATCATTCTTTATATCATCACTCGCTTGAATAAGGAAATGATGAAGTGAAAACTGTCGAACATCACTGTGTTTAAAGTCGTTTTGATACTTGGTCAGTAACAATTCATAATTTTCTTATTTTTTGCTTCTTGAAGAAACTCGTGGTAAAGGTCTGTGCTGGTTTCATGATGTGGAGCTGTTTTTTTTGCAAATTTGATCTACTGTGACGTATTTCATCATTCACTCTCGAGAGGATGGGTTTTTTCCAGTAATATTCAACCTCGGTGCAGGAAGATTCTTCACTGCGACGATGGGTCCCGCAGATATCGATTTTGGAAGCAATCGGTCCAGTAACTAAATAGATTAAAATGGCGGCCACTTTTTTCACTTCCGACAACGGATTAGTGATAAAGGACCTCAGGGACTCCTAGATATCGATTTTGGAAGCAATCGGTCCAGTGACTAAATAGTTCAAAATGGCGGCCACTTTTTTCAATACTGACAACGGATTCGTAATAAGGGACTTCAGGGACCCTCAGACATCGATTTTGGAAGCAATCGGTCCAGTAACTAAAAAGTTCAAAATGGCGGCCACTTTTTAATTCTGACAACGGATTCGTGATAAGGGACCTCAGGGACCCTCAGATATCGATTTTGGAAGCAATCGGTCTAGTAACTAAAAAGTTCAAAATGGCGGCCACTTTTTTCACTTCCGTCAACGGATTAGTGATAAGGGACCTCAGGGACTCCCCAGATATCGATTTTGGAAGCAATCGGTCCAGTTACTAAATAGTTCAAAATGGCGGCCACTTTTTTCAATACTGACAACGGATTCGTGATAAGGGACTTCAGAGACTCTCAGATATCGATTTTGGAAGCAATCGGTCCAGTAACTAAATAGTTCAAAATGGCGGCCACTTTTTTCAATACCGACAACGGATTCGTGATAAGAGACCTCAGGGACTTCCAGATATCGATTTTGGAAGCAATCGGTTCAGTTACTAAAAAGTTCAAAATGGCGGCCACTTTTTTTCAATTCGGGCAACGGATTCGTGATAAGCGACCTCAGGGACCCTCAGATAACGATTTTGGAAGCCATCGGTCCAGTAACTAAATAGTTCAAAATGGCGGCCACTTTTTTCAATACCGACAACGGATTCTTGATAAAAGACCTCAGGGACCCCCAGATATCGATTTTGGAAGCAATCGGTTCAGGTACTAAAAGTTCAAAATGGCGGCCACTTTTTTTTAATTCGGGCTAAGGGACCTCAGAGACTCTCAGATATCGATTTTGGAAGCAATCGGTCCAGTAACTAAAAAGTTCAAAATGGCGGCCACTTTTTCAATATTGACAACGGATTCGTGATAAGGGACCTCAGGTGGGTACCTGAAGTCCCTTATCACGAATCCGTCAGATATTGATTTTGGAAGCAAACGGTCCAGTAACCAAAAAGTTCAAAATGGCGGCTACTTTTTTTACTTCCGACAACGGATTAGTAATAAGGGACCACAGGGACCCTCAGATATCGATTTTGGAAGCCATTGGTCCAGTAACTAAATAGTTCAAAATTCCGGCCACTTCTTGGGTATGAAACCCTACAAATACGTATCAACGAATATCACAATCGGATTGAAGGACAAACTTAACTTTGTAGTTGAAAAAAAATGTTCTATAAGAGAATCATCATCATCTACTATACGTCACAGTTAATTCTCCACCTGAAAATATAAGTTTTTAACCGCAAAAATATTTTTTTTACTTGATGTAACTGCAATAATTGTTAAATTCACCTCAGTTCAAGCTAAACTAGATAATATTATGCTTTCAGCAGTGCGAGAATTCAACAAAAAACATTCTAAAGAGTCTAAGCTGAACACGGCGTCTGTAGGAGTTCCGGGGGCGCGCAAGGATATCTGCATCAGAGCATCTCCCGCTTTAACAAAAAACTATTTTGTCAGGCGCGACTTTTTGCGAAATCTAACAATTACAACTATTACTAGTTCTGCTGGTCTTCTAACGGCAATATTTTTCTTCGTAAGGATATAGGGGACAAACCAATGATCGTGCGTTCGGAACTTAACTTGCAACATTTACAAGACAGCATAAAATGATATACCTACCTAAATAGTTAATTAAATAATTAGTACCTAGGTCAAACTATTGAGTAATCTGTGCCTAGTTTTAGGTTCATATTAAGTACTCGGCCTCATGTCTACCTGTTTTCGCACTCCCCAGAAAAATATATACAGGGTGTAACAAAATTGATGTAGGTCCCGTTAACAGGGGCTTCTACTCATCATACTGAACAACTTTTGTTCTACGACTTTGCTGAAATAGCAAAAAAAAAATTATTCTTCATAAAAATCGATCAGCTGAGCGACCAATTGTGTGCATTTTAGTATGAAGGGTCCAATTTTTTTTTTTTGAGAATTGACTATGGGTTCCTTGGGGAAAGTTGTTCAGTATGATGAGTAGAAGCCCCAGTTAACGGGTCCTACACCAATTATTTTACACCTGTATATTCTGCGTGTGCGACGATAGCTCGTTAGGTAGTTATTATTATTATTTTTGATTTAATTACCGAGGAGTATAGAAGCAAAGTAATCTCAGTCCTATGTCACTGAAAATCGAGAATCCATCTTTTTAGGGTTCCGTAGCCAAATGGCAAAAAATGGAACCCTTATGGATTCGTCATGTCTGTCTGTCTGTCCGTCTGTCCGTCCGTATGCCACAGCCACTTTTTTCCGAAACTATAAGAACTATACTGTTGAAACTTGGTAAGTAGATGTATTCTGTGAACCGCATTAAGATTTTCACACAAAAATAGAAAAAAAACAACAAATTTTAGGGGTTCCCCATACTTAGAACTGAAACTCAAATTTCTTTTTCATCCAACCCATACGTGTGGGGTATCTATGGATAGTTCTTCAAAAATGATATTAAGGTTTCTTATATCATTTTTTTCTATACTGAATATTTTGCGCGAGAGACGCTTAAAAAGTGGTAAAATATGTGTGTCCCCCTGTAACTTCTAAAATAAGAGAATGATAAAACTAAAAAATATATATGATGTACATTACCATGCAAACTTCCACCGAAAACTGGTTGGTTTGAACGAGATCTAGTAAGTAGTTTTTTTAATACGTCATTTATTATAGATAAAGGTGCTGAACCCTTCGCGCGCGAGTCCGACTCGCACTTGGCCGGTTTTTTTGTTTTAACATGAATACAGTTTGTATTGGAATGAGGCGTGTTTGCTGCTAAAGTCGTTTTAGATAATAGATTTACTCGAGACTGAAGCGTTATTATTATTATATCAGCTCATATACGTCCCCACCGAGGGGCTCGAGCCTACCCTGAATCAGGGCGATTAGGCCTTAGTCGACCACGCGGGCCCAGTGCGGGTTGGTCGACTTCACACACAACCTTCGAGTTTCTTCGCAGGCGTGTGCAGGTTTCCTCACGATGTTTTTCCTTCACCGTTAAAGCAATCGGTAAGTATGTACGTAAGTTTTTGAAAAACTCATTGGTACATTGGCCGTCCAGATTTGAACCCGGTACCTCTGGTTAGATGGACCGAGTCGTTACCGGTTGAGCCACCGACGTACTGAAGCGTATTTGCACCAAAAAAAAAAATTCTGACATAATATAGCCATATACTCAAAGAAAAACTTGTCATTCACAGATTAAAAAATATGCACTGAGGTCACTTTGCTTTTAAGTGGCTTTTGGGGTGTAATGAGCAATATTAAACTAGTATACTAAGATTTAGCATCTCCTATTGCCCCAAGATAGCTGCAAAAGAAAGTGGTCATTTTAAAAAGGTATTTTCCTATTATAACACTCACATTTTATTTTAATCCCACCTATTTTGTATTTTTCTGTTATGTACAGTACTTACCGATATTGTAGGTACTGCTGTGAGGTACTTATTGAAAATGGAAATATTTTATTCTCATCTCAAATTAGCGATAGGTACTCGTAGGTACCTTATTTGACCTTATTTCACAGCGCGATGAAATGAGAACTTAACACCTATTATAATGTGTAGGAGATTTATTTTTATTATTTTAATAAGTACATGAACTTTTATTAATTATAGTTAATAAGGACTGGGCGCTCGGGACTAAAGTAACCCTTTTGTTTGTTGAGTGCAATGAAACACTCTGGCACAGCTATTAGCTACTTATCGTAGTTATAGTCATAGCTAATTATAATACATATTTTTACTGTAACACTGTTTTTTACCTTTGTACCTAGGTTACTAGATAAGTTTTGTAATACACAAATATGAAACAAAGAGGTGGCATATCATATATATATATGTTAAAACTATATTTCCATAGACAAAGTTTGGCGGGAAAAAGTTTTCTATTTTTATTATTTTTTTATTAAAAAAATTGATTTAATATTTAAAGATGACGGCGTGGTCTAGAGACGACTTACGAGTTGTAATTCGTTACAACTTTGAGAGGGGTCTGTCGTTAGATGACTGTCTCAAGGAAATGCAATCTGTTTTCAAACAAAACTGCCCTCATCGTACGACTGTTTACCGTTGGTATTGTGAGTTTAAACGTGGAAATTTCGAAGTTTCTGATGCACCAAGATTGGGACGACCCAGTGACGTGTGTACTCCAGATAACGTTGCCAAAATAGAAGAAATCTTAAGAGTTGATCTTCGAATGACCTATAGGCAAATAGAAGAAGCCCTGGGCATCAGTGCACCAAGTGTTCACAAAATTTTGCATGAAATTCTTGGAGTAAGAAAAGTTTGCACTCTATGGGTACCTCACGACCTAACGGAGGAGCAAAAGGACTGTCGTTTATTATGGTGTAAAAAAATGTTAAAAAAATTCAAAACGGGTCAAGTGCTTATGTTAACAGCATCGTCACTGGTGATGAAACTTGTCTATATTATTATGATGTGCCATCTAAAAGTAAAAATAAAGTTTGGCTCCTTTAAAATGAGCCTACGCCAACACAACCCCGCAAATCAAAATCTGTTAAAAAGAAGATGATAGCTGTATTTTTACTAGCCGTGGTATAATCGATCGAGTAGTTCTGGACAGTCAGCGTACTGTAACAGCTACCTGGTACACTAATGAATGTTTACCTCAGGTGCTTGATAAACTTAAGTAAATGCGTCCCAACTCCAAACTCGGTACTTAGCATTTTCACCATGATAACACACCGGCACATCGAGCGGCTCTCACAGTGAATTTTTTGACAACTGCTAGGACAAAAATGGTTGAGCATCCACCATACAGCCCCGACCTAGCCCCTTGTGACTTTGCTTTATTTCCTATTATCAAAGATAAGCTGAAAGGGTGGAAATTTACCAGCGACGAGGAACTTTTGAGAGCTTGGGATCATGAGTGTGCTGTACTTCCAGAAAACAAATGGATAGATATTTTTGATGGTTTTTACGCATGACTAAATGTATTAACTGTAACGGAAATCACTTTGAGCGATTGTAAAAAATAAAGTCGTTTTGCAAAATTTATCTAGTAACCTATGTATGTATGTATAGCTTCAATTCAAATGTACCTACACTATCACACTGTTCAGAAACACACTAATAATTTGTTAACTTCACCACACATACACACACACACGAACACACACACATACACACACACATAAAACTACTTATTCCATTATTGGGTGTTGACTCTAAATATATAACTGAACCCTTTTTCCATAGCGTCTGGATGCAATTTATAATGTCATTTGCTTTTATATGGTTTGTCAGGAATTAAAATTAATGTCATCATCATTATATCGGCCGATGGACGTACATCGGTGGATTTTATTTCTTATCTTACTTAACACCCTTGCCACCCTATCCGCAATATGATATCTACCCTAAAATCTGTAAAATTAATCAAATTGTAATAATTTTGATGTTTTACTATTACTATATATGGGCAGGGCACATAGCTCGTAGAACAGGTGGCCGATGGGGCAGTAAAGTTCTCGAGTGGCGACCACGCACCGGAAAACGTAGCGTAGGCAGGCCTCCCACGCGGTGGACCGATGACCTGGTGAAGGTCGCGGGAAGCCGATGGATGCGGGTAGCGCAGGACCGGTCGTCGTGGAAATCCTTGGGGGAGGCCTTTGTCCAGCAGTGGACGATTAGTGGCTGATATGATGATGATGATATATGTAATTGTGAATAAAAAAATAAAAAAAAACCTCTTTTTTTCCTGTCAGTTTCTGGACCTTCATAACAATGACATCGATCGTCTGGACGAGTTTGTTGTGGCGGCGATGTTCAAGCTACCTTCCCGCCGCGTTCGGCTGTCTGGGAACCCGATAGTGTGTGATTGTGCGAACAGGCCTATGGTGGTCGCTTTGAGCGAGCACCGTGATCAGGTAAGTAAAAAAATGCGTACAATCTTTTCTAAAATTAAGCATGAGCACGGCTTTTGGCATCTTATTTCTCAGCCGGTGGTAATTAAGTGATATAGGTTGAGTTGGACTTACCTACCAAAAACCAAATAAAATTAATAAATATAGTTTAAAAAATCTTAAAAAAACACGTTTTTAAAGCACATTAGCTGTCTATAAGTAAGTAGTAAAAATTAAAAAGTGAAAAATAATTCTTAATATAAGCTGAAAACAGTAATGAACAAAAAATACTATTATTATTGTGAATAAAGCGTGGGTTGCTCGTTATACGAAAAATATGGCACAAAGCGCTAGTATTATTGTTTTCAGCTCATATTAATAATTATTTTTCACTTTTTAGTTTGATGTGCTTTAAAACTGTGCTTTTAGTTTTTTTAACTATATTTATTTTTCAATTTTTAGTTCAGGATAATGAGATAAACTTATGAAATTATTGTATTGTCACTGATTCTTGATATGTACAAAGTTTGAATTAAATCTGCCCGTTTAAAGTGGGTCAAAATCGAGTGCAAAGGAGTCGGTTACAAACATACATACATACAGGTGAAGCTAATATGAGCTGGTCAAAAAGTGGCCAGGCGCGTCACGGACCATGCGCGAAGTAAAATTCCGTTTCAAAAACTAAACATGTTATAAAAAACAAAATTCTACTAACTGTAATACTAACTTAACACTGAGCCCAATTCTAGGACTCAACCTGATCGTCGTCAGATTCAAGATGTATGATGTAAAAGCTGCTAATTAAACTAAACCTCTGAATCCAAATTAGAAAATTCCCGCATTTTTTAGCTCAGATCTAGTCATAGAGTATATAGGATGTTACATAATTTGTGTACGTCCCGTTAACTGGGGCTTCCACTCATCATACTGAACAACTTCTGTGTGGCGATCGCGATCCGGAAGACGTAGTGTTCGATGGCACCGAATCAGGCCAGGGGAGGATCTATAAATGTGGCCTATGTTTTCAGACTAAGAAGATTATGATGATAATGATTACTTCTTCTTCTTCTTACTCCTTGGGAGAGTGAGTGCTGCTTGATTTAGGATACCAAGTGCGTAAGTGTGCTGTGACGTGAAAGCATGTAATCTGATTGGCAGTTATTTATTTAGTCCGTTCGCTGCGGAGGTGGCAGGAGCCTGGTGCGCAGGCGAAATATTTTGTAAGACAGCTGAGAAGGCGCTTGAGGTATCCCGTAGGATATTTTCTTATTGGGAACTAATCGGGGAGGATGTATAACGTAACTTATAGCTAGCTTCTTCTTCTTGCCTGCAGGTTACAGACTACTCCGAGCTCAAATGCGTAGGCTCCGCCGAGCCGCTATCGACGAGGTTGTCTCCAGACATCCTTTGTATCGAGGAGCATAGGAAACAGCTGATGATTGCAGCAGTGACCAGCACATCCCTCCTGGCGTTGTTGGTGGCTGCTTCCGCGCTTTACTATAGATACCGACAGTTTATTAAGGTATTTATGATTATTGAAAGCCGGAAGGTAAACAGCTTTTCCATACAAAAGAAAGATAACAATTTCTTAAAAATGAATTCAGCTGGTACTAATGGAACTTTATACACATAAGCAAACCAAGAAATTGTTCAAAGTGTATGAACTACTTTTTCAAAAAATATGTTGTCAAGATTAAAGTAATTTTAGTAACTTTAAAATTGGTTTAAACCTCGTAAGAACTCGTACCAAGCTCGTGTTACATTAAATTTGCAATAGAACCGGCTCATCCTTTTAAAATAAAAATCTTTAATTTGTATGGAAAATGAGTTTCGGCAAAAGTCTTGAGAAAAGGCCAAGATATTTTAGAGTTAACGAGTCTGTAGATACGAGTAGGTACAGACTCGCTGACTCTCAGTCATCTTGGGTTGACAATCTTTAAAAAGTAGCTTAATAATAAGCTAAAAGTAGTAAAAAGTAGCTCCACGATTGAACTAGTGAGATTTTTTTTATATGAGAGAGCCCACGATAGAGCTTTGAACCGATGGCTTCAGGCAGTGTCTGATTGCGGTGGTACCAAGCTCGTAAGGTTCAATGCTTCTAGGACACAGGCGTGTTTCAAAGTAGTTTTTAAAAGGAGTCATTTAGATATCTGACTATCTTGAGCTCCAGCAACTCAATTTCGATAGATACATTGAGTCCAAGACAAAAGATTCTACAGTGAAGCTGGGCATTTACCTGACTTTCGGTGTTCTATCGAATTCATTTGGGAGATTGTACACAAGAACTACGCGACTTAATTCCCCCTAGCTCTCTTACACTTCGGTCAACGAGAGGCAGGGAGAGGTTCCACCTGTTTGTTGTTGATTGCTGCCTTTCCGCAGGAAGAGTTACACTTCCTCATTTATTATACGGACAGCGATGGAGTGGAACTCTTTGCGACATCTGTGTTTCCTGTTTCTTACAATTCGGGGATCTTTGAGAAGAGAGTAAATAAGCATTACTTGAGTTTTGTGTACCACCCTCGACTACATCGTTACTTTTCATCAGTTGAGATGCAGCCCAACGCACTCACATTTTTATTTAAAAAATAATTAAACTTGTTAAGCCTCAAATGCACTCAAATTACCTATTAACAAAATATATACATAAGAAAAGTTGCCACAGCAGCCGCTCTGAGTTCAATCGCGACGCCGCTGACTTACACCCAAAATGGATCACGCGAATCTTGTTCAGACTTTAATTATTAATGTAGGCCTAGGACCTCGTCCAGTAGTGAAAGTGATTAAAATTATTGATAAATTCTAATTAAAAATTTGTTTTTTTTTTGTTAAATTGATTTATCCTTCAACACATTTCAAGAACTCAGTTCGAGTGTACTACGGCTAATTCCCCGAACGAACTTTACAAAGGTGAATACAGAAAACAGTTGTATATGTTAGGTGTAAAGGGTGGTCAGGTCACTGACCGTTAATACGGTAGGGTAGGATGATATTTGGCAAAAGGTTGCCATCTTAACTTTGTTTTCGATTTACTGAATACTTGGTAGAAATGCAAGCCAACAGTTTTTACAATGATTTTTTTACAGTACTGGATAGGGAATTGTTTTATATGCCGACGACGTAGCACTAATATCCGATAACCTTCAAGATGTACAAGATAATTTAGAGCAATGGAGGGAGGTACTCGAGTCAAATGGGTTGCGCATCAGTAGAACTAAGACGGAATACATGGTCTTTAACTTCGATCCGGGTAACTCAGCGCACGCGGACGTCAGGCTAGATGGCACAGCTCTACCTAGAGTAAAGAATTTCAAGTACTTGGGTTCCGTTATCTCGGCGGATGGATCCATTGAAGCAGATATAGCTCATCGGACAACCTGTGGGTGGAGTAAATGGCGTACTCTTACAGGAGTACTGTGCGATAGCAAAATGCCAATAAGAACAAAAGGCAAGGTATATAAAACTGCTGTTAGACCAGCTCTCCTCTACGGCTGCGAGGTATGGGCTGCGAAGAAAAGCCATGTACAGAAGCTACACACGACCGAGATGCGAATGCTGCGCTGGGCGGGCGGAGTTACACTTAAAGACAGGGTGCGCAATGAACACATAACAGGTACCTTTAAAGTTGCGCCTATCGCAGAAAAAATCACGGAGTCTAGGCTGAGATGGTACGGTCATATACAGCGAAGACCAGACGACCATGTCGTGAAGAAGTGCCTTTCCATGGCTACAAAGGAGAGAGGGAGGGGAAGGCCCCCAACTACGTGGATGACGAATGTCCGCAAGGACATGAAGCAGTTGGGGCTTTCAGATGACGACGCATACCAGCGGAATGAGTGGCGCCTCAGCACCAGGAAAGCCGACCCCGCGTAACGGGAAAAGGCGAGGCCAAAGAAAGACTGGATAGGGAATTCCAAAGTATATTTAAGTCTAAATCCACAATCAGTAACATCAAATTTAAATCCAGTGAATGGGCCACTATATACAAAAGTCGCCAAACTTTGTTTGACCTTTATGACAAAAAAACGTATACTTTTGATGAGAACTTTAGAAATTGTGTGAAACAATATTCAAAAATTTTTAAGCAGGTTTGCCACGCAGCAAAATCTAATTATCTGGCTAGAAAAATAAAATTGTCAGATAATAAAATAAAAACTGTTTGGAATATCATTAGCAAAGAAACAGGTAAAGTCAAACCTCGCGACAAAGAATATGTTTTGCAAGCAGATCAAGGTAAAATTAGTTCGAATGCCGATGTAGCCAAAGAATTCGAAACTTTTTTCACAAATATTCCACTTAAGACTACTGAAGCCCTAAACTCATCACCTATGTATGCTCAAAGGCTGCTAAAGGATAATGTTAGTAATTGTGATCAAAAATTCTCCTTCAGAGTAATTGAACCACAATCTATTGTAAAAACTTTTAAATCTCTTAAAGTGAAAAGAACCGAAGACCTTTGGGGATTATCGGTAAGCTTGATCAGTAACGTAATTGATACTTTAGCGCCATATTTAGCTTGTCTTTTTAATATTAGCATTGATAGTGGCGTCTTTCCAGATCTCATGAAGATTAGTAAAGTGATACCTTTATATAAATCTGGTTCAAAAACTGATCCAGGCAACTACAGACCAGTTTCTGTGCTGCCAGTTCTTAGTAAAGTGTTTGAAAAGATTATGCTTAACCGAATGCTACAATATTTTACAGAAAACAAACTACTGCATAACCAACAATTCGGTTTCACTAAAGGACGATCAACAACCGATGCAGGAGTAGCACTCATTCGAAACATATATGATGCCTTCGAGGAATCGCAGAATGCAATTGGAGTGTTTTGTGATTTATCTAAGGCTTTTGATTGTGTTGAACACCAAACATTACTTATGAAATTAAAGCATAATGGCGTAGAGGAAGGGACTCTCAGTCTTTTAAATTCGTATTTAGACAACAGAACACAAAAAGTACGAGTGAATGGCACGAACTCATCTGGATCTAAAGTGAAAATGGGTGTGCCTTTTCTTTTCCTTGTTTACGTAAATAATTTGCCTTTTATGGTGCAACATCTGTCAAATATTGAGTTGTTTGCGGATGATACTTCTCTTATTTTTAAAGTGAATAGGAAAGAAAACGAAATTGACGAAGTAAACAACACTCTTTCAAAGATACTGAAATGGTTCACTGTGAACAAGTTATTATTAAATGCTAAGAAAACAAAATGTATAAAATTTTGTTTGCCAAATGTGAAAAAGGTCAATAATAGTGGAATATTATAGAGTAATAAATTAGAATTTGTAAATACCACGGTGTTCCTTGGTATAACTTTGGATGTTTCACTTCAATGGGGATCACACATTGAAACTTTAGCGGGAAGGCTTAGTTCAGCTGCTTATGCCGTTAAGAAAATAAGACAGTTAACGGATGTAGGTAGATACTGCGAGACTAGTGTATTTTAGTTACTTCCATAGTATAATGTCTTATGGCATATTACTGTGGGGGCATGCGGCTGATATAGAAACTATTTTCATCCTGCAAAAAAGAG
Source organism: Coleophora flavipennella (assembly GCA_947284805.1). NCBI lineage: Eukaryota > Metazoa > Arthropoda > Insecta > Lepidoptera > Coleophoridae > Coleophora > Coleophora flavipennella. Next base: position 8,524,360 of record OX369253.1, read on the forward strand.
CTATCCGCGCAATCTATCAGATGCGATCTCGTGAGTCGTTACAGAATAAGTTCAAAGAAATCAATATTTTAACTGTTGCTAGTCAATTTATATTATATGAAGACATCATGTACGTTCGTAAGAATTTGCATTTATTTCCTAAAAACAGTGACAGGCATAATTTGAATTGAAATACTGAAAGACTGAGTAAGGTTAAAAAGTCATTTGTGGGGCAGTGTATAAGTTTCTTTCTACAATAAAATTCCAGAAAATTTAACTACTTTGCCAGAGAATAAATTCAAGACTCATGTCAAAAAAGTTTTGTGCTCTAGAGGATATTATAAAATAATAGATTATGTAAATGACAAAGACATATATGTTGATTCTATAACAAATACAATTACCTGAGACTGTAATCTGAATCATGACATATTAGCTATCAAAAAGTTATCGAATGCATGACTAAAATGAGTAGATTTTTTTATTTTTGTAAACATATTTTTTTCTGTGACATTATTTGTAATATAATTTTTTTTTTGTTTTGACTATTTAAAAGTGTGTGTAAACACCTATTTGAAATAAATTGTTTTGAATTTTGAATTTTTGAAATATCTTATCTATTCCATCATGAGTAAAAACACAGAAATTTTATTAATAGTGCCTATCTTATTCCGATTTCTGTTAATATAATAGGGATGACGAATGCTAGTCATCTGATTTACTTTGTATCACAATGACATTTTGTTTTAAAAATGTTTTTGAATACCTAGCAGTGACGTCATAGTTTTGCAGCGTCATTTATGTACTCATTTTGTGATTTTGGTAAATTAAAAATCGAAGACTTGATGGAAAACAAAACGAGTAAGGTTTTCCTAAGTTTAAGTAGGAGGGCAATTTAGTGATCAAGAGTTCATAATTTATTTCTGATGCTGTCGTCATCGCTATTACACGATCACAGAAAAAAGAAAACTAACAAGTTAAATCTACGTCCAAAAAATTTTACACAACTCGACTGTACAAGAAGGAGTGTCATATGTAGGTATTTTCATGTATGTATATTTGCTTCTTTGGTTGAACTTGTGGCTTGTAGCCTAAATGGCTAGATGGTTTTTAGGAGTGCGAGGTGTTATTAGATTCTCTAGATGCCCTGAGTATACCTCAGGGTATTGAACTCCATGATATTTGGTGCAGCATCCTCTCCAACGTCCGCAATTTATATGTTGAATTAAAACGCCGATCGCTTCAGATCAATGTATCCCTGCTCGTCTCTATTCCCCGATTCGTATAATTTAGGAATCTTCAAGACGAGAGTGAATAGGCACTATTTGAACTTGCGTGTTGCATCCTCGGCTGCATCGGCACTGACCATCAGGTGAGGTGCATCTAAACGCACTCAAATTTCTAATAAAAAATAAATAAACCCTAAGGCAGTCAACGCGGTCCACACTCGCTATTACATGAACGATTATCTTGACAGTGTGGATGATGATAACGCCGCGGTGAAGATGATAAGCGAAGAAAATAAGATACACAAGCAGGGGAATTTTCACATTTAAGGGGGGGAAGAGTAACTCGCGTGAGCTACCTGCAGGATTACAGATTCAGTCCCCAATAGTGTAGATTGGACTAAGCTAGGAGGAGAGATTATTTTTCACAGAGTGTGTAGAATATTTATTATTAAATTAACGGGCAGCGTAGACAACCACGTTCATGGGACTACGTTCAGGGAAACGAGAAGAAACCCGCGACGAAAAGGTACAGTTTGGTTCAGAAAAACCTAATAAACATTGAAAGTACTAGTAAAAGGTGTAAAATAAGTGGAAAAACCTAAAGGAGTGTAAACTGTAGAGTATTCATTTCGGACAATGCGCGCAAGAACTTCACGACCTCATTCCCCCGGTTCCATTCCACCGTCAGTCAACGGGACGCAGGGAGGGGTTGCACCCTTTTGTTGTTGATGTACCACCTTTTCGCACGAATCTTTACGCTTCTTCATTTGTTATGCGTTCAGCGCAGGAGTGGAACTCAAGGCAAGATTGAATAGGCATTATTTGAGTTTGCGTGTACCATTCTCGACAGCATCATCACTTACCATCAGATGAGTTGCAGTCAAACGCACTGATAAACGGATATTTTTAAAAGGGGAGTGTATGTGCGTTTTGGTCTAAAGGCCCTTTTTTTCGTGAATGTGTATGTGAGATTCCACGGGACCCATCAGGAAACGATAACCGGCACCCGTACAGTGTTTACACCTAAGTGACATTAAATACTTTTTAAAGACTAACAAGGCAGTTGGGTTTTTAATTTTTAATAGTTGAGAGTCAAACCTGTTTTATATACGTTTTATCTGGGAGCACGGAAGTGCCCCCGCTAAGTCTAGCAAAAAAGCGGCGCGGCCCGGCCGTACCATCCATTTCTCGAAGCAGTTCAGGCCATTTTCGACCCGTTGTGACTTAGTTGTGGATAAAACGAGAAGGTTGAATTTTCAGTAACCAAGCAGGAATAGTATAAATACAGTATATTTTAAATTTCATTCAATTTGAACCAGCAGTTTCAGAATTATAACTAGTCAACGTTTCTTAATTTTGTCACTCATCCACTGACTGACTGATCATCAAAACTCTAAAACACTTCTAGCAGACATAGAAGCTTCAAATTTAAAATACAATTAGTTTTTAGTGTATAAATCAAGGAATAACTCAAATATTTTGCAATTTCGGTCCAGTTTTCTAGATACACCAACTGCATCAATAAATTTTTAATCACATATAGGATTACAAAGTCACATTTGCAGTGAATGAATCAGTGTACCTGTATATTATGTTTAATGGAATAATGGGTATACATAGGTACCTAGATATAATTATGTACAGCAAAATGAGATGCTATCAAAAACATACATTGTAAAAAAACAAGTCAGTTCTTCTACCGTAAAAAGTTGTGAGATCAATGTAATACCAAGTCGGTTAATTTATTCAGTTCCTACTTAAGAGACCTTCTGTCTTCAGTTTTTAAGTAATTAGCTAACCTAACAACATCTTACAGTGACCATATCAATATTAAAAATATTTTATGTTTTAAATAAATACATTTACTGGGCAATCGCAATTAACAATCTAATTCATTATATATTACATTACTTGTGAAATACATTGTGTTTTCATGCGATGGCCAAGTCATTCTGTTTATTTAAAACATATAAGATTTTTAATAGTTCAAGTTCATTTAGTTCTTAGCAACATACATTGCATTGAAAATTTTATAATTTAAAAATTAAAATTACATTATCAAATAAGTTAGAATAAAAAAGATTGATATGGTCAATATAAGATGTTGTTAGGTTAGCTAATTACGTAATAACTAATGACAGAAGATCCCTTAAGTATTAATAAATTAACCGACTTGGTATTGCATGGATCTCACAACTTTTTACGGTAGAAGAAATGAGTTATGTTTTTTATTGCATTAAACATTTTGCCTTTACTTAGACATAAACTATGATTCGGCATAAAATGTTTATTTTGAAAGCAAGTCGCTACTGAAAAACTAAACATATTACCTATCTTTTTATCAAAGTACCTATCTAATACATTAAGTCTTTGATACAATTCGTTTGTTTCCAGATGTACTTGTACGCCCATGGCCTCTGTTCCTGCTGCGTCAATGAAGACGAAGCCGACGCGGACCGCCCCTTTGATGCCTTTATCTCATTCACTCACGAAGATGATGAACTCCTCACGGAGAAAATTCTGCTCCACCTAGAGAATGACTACGAGCTATGCATACACACCCGCACATGGGTTCCAGGGGAGATGATACACTCGCAAATACTGACATCAGTCGCTGCATCCCGGCGTACAGTAATCTTTTTGTCGCGCAATTTCGTCAAGTCCATCTGGGGAATGGTCGAGTTCAGAACAGCGTATGACAGCGCGTTGCGAGAAGGTCGTGTCAGAGTTATAGTGGTGGTCGTTGATGACGTCCTAGAAGATGAGGATCTAGATCCGGAATTGAAAGGCTATTTGAAGACTAACACTTACCTAAAAATTGACGATCCGTGGTTCTTGAAGAAGCTGAGATACGCGCTGCCTCATAGGTCTATTAAGTTAGTAGGAAAGGAGGATGAAAGTGGTGCTGAAAGTAAGAGCAGGTCTATCAGTGGTAGGCCAGTCTCAGAACTACACCTACCCATAAATAATTTAGCTACTCATGTTGATTTTAATTCGGGTGAGGAAGAACATGAAATGACATCAATTTAATACGGAGCTAGGTAAGATACTAAAAACCTTCGCAAGATTAATTTGTGGATTAGATTTTCGTGTCTGACTGGATAGTAGTAGTACAATTGAACGATCACCTTAGATAAGTCATTTTACTTTTTTACTTCCTTATAATGTAGCGTCCGTGGACCGTGTTAGTAGGTATTGTAGTCGATTTTTTTGTGCGCTTACCGTGGCTCTACCAGTAACACTGCTAGTACAGCCTGTGGTAGTATCATGGTAAATAAAATTTTTAACTAAACACTACTAGAAGTGCTACTAGTACAGTCTGTGGTAGTGCTACGGTAAATGAAATTTTGACATGACACTGCTAGAAGTGCTACTTGGTAGTGCTACTAGTATAGCCTGTGGTAGTGCTACGGTAAATGAAATTTTGACATGACACTACTAGAAGTGCTACTGGTAGTGCTAGTTGTACAGCCTGTGATAGTGCTTCGATAAATTAAATTTTAACATGACACTACTAGAAGTACTACCGGTAGTGCTACTTGTACAGCCTGTGATAGTGCTCCGATAAATTAAATTTTAACATGGCACTACTAGAAGTGCTACTGGTAGTGCTACTTGTACAGCTTGTGATAGTGCTCCGATAAATTAAATTTTAACATGACACTACTAGAAGTACTACCGGTAGTGCTACTTGTACAGCCTGTGATAGTGCTCCGATAAATTAAATTTTAACATGACACTACTAGAAGTACTACTGGTAGTGCTACTTGTACAGCCTGTGATAGTGCTCCGATAAATTAAATTTTAACATGGCACTACTAGAAGTGCTACTGGTAGTGCTACTTGTACAGCCTGTGATAGTGCTCCGATAAATTAAATTTTAACATGGCACTACTAGAAGTGCTACTGGTAGTGCTACTTGTACAGCCTGTGGTAGTACTACGGTAAATGAAATTTTAACATAACACTTCCATTAGTTCTACTTGAAGTGCTAATGGTAGTGCTACTGGTAGTGCCACGGAACACGCGCGGATTTTTGGTAGGCTTTTAATGTTAGTCATTTTATGTACAATTCTTTCGCTTTATTTCTCGTGGCCACACTGGCTTGCTTGCCTAGTAATGTAGTGCAAAATCTAGTTTTATATATAAGAAAAAAACTTAATTATATTTTTTTGGCGAGACGCAAAAGGTATTTTATTTTACTTCATATTAGGGCAAAAATGCTTCCTTATGTCTGTTCGGATGTCAAGATGTTCGACTGTGCTCCTCTACAGGTCTCATTTCTCAACCGATTCTCCTGAAATTTTGTGGGAAGGTCGATAAATATGGGCCATGGCTCCGCCATTTTGATATATTTCTAAAACCTGAATCGACAAAAAAACAAGCGAGCCTCACAGTAGTCGCATATGATGTGTAATATCTGACATCTCACCTTGGTAATCATATCAGCTCATATACGTCCCCACCGAGGGGCTTGAGCCTACCCTGAATTAAGGCGATTGGGCCTTAGTCCGCCACGCGGGCCAAGTGCTGGTAAGTCGACTTCACTTTTTTCAATGTTGAACTTTTTAGTTACAGGACAGATTGCTTCCAAAATCGATATCTGGGAGTCCCTGAGGTCCCTTATCACGAATCCGTTGTCAGTATTGAAAAAAGTGGCCGCCATTTTGAACTTTTTAGTTACTGGACCGATTGCTTCCAAAATCGATATCTAGGGGTCCCTGAGGTCCCTTATTACTAATCCGTTGTCGGAAGTGTAAAAAGTGGCCGCCATTTTGAACTTTTTGGTTACTGGACCGATTGCTTCCAAAATCGATATCTGGGGCTCCCTGAGGTCCCTTGTCACGAATCTGTTGTCAGTATTGAAAAAAGTGGCCGCTATTTTGAACTATTTAGTTACTGGACCGATTGCTTCCAAAATCGATATCTGGGGGACCCATCGTCGCAGTGAAGAACCTTCCTGCACCAGGTTGAATGTTACTGGAAAAAACCCATCCTCTCGAGTAGAGTCTATAGACCGTACATTTTAAAATCCCAAATAGAGTCACTCAGCAGACGTAAATGAAACGTGTCGCGCCCCCCTCCGTCGCACGATCAATCTGAATACAGGCATTGAGTAAACCAAACGTCTTTGTTCTCGGCGCTTTGAAATATTTGTTAAGTGTTTTAAGTTTTTTGTGAATATTTCTGGTTTCCTGCTAAAATAACTTTATTTAATCATGGAACTAAAAGGAATATTCTGTATTTTAAAATTATAACCTATCACTTATATATTGAATTGACAAGACAATGAATTAATTTTTTTTCGGACATGTAAATGATACGTTTATTTTTATGAATAACTTTACTCAGACATTTTTAGTTATGTTTCGCATTTTGTCGGGAAATACTTAAATGTTATAGGTAAATATAAAAAATACGGACCCCTACCAATCATATCCCTTTAAAAGTTGTTCCTAATATTACCCCCATTTTTCTTCTTTATTTACTTACATGCAACAAATATTTGTGTACTCCTCTGTGCTTTTATGAGTTTTGACTGTTACATACAACTTGATGGCTCTCTTTACATTCATGTTTTTTGTGGGATATCGCTATAGGACACGGAAGGAAGGTACCTACTTTAAGTAGGTATTAATAGTAGGCTATGAAAAACAACTAGGCAGTAACAAATTGCATTGGGCGTAACACATTTCAAGTGGGAAGTAACATAGGACAACAAGCGAAGTTATTTCTGGCGCTTTGCCAAACGCTGCCTCGCCACACTCTAACCTAACAGCTCGTCAGCTTGCTACTCGCTACCTTAAATACTTCCTGCCGTCTGTTCGTTCGCCCGTCTCCGTCCTAAATCGCTCTAACCACAAACTGCCACCACTTATATTCTACAATATTATAACCCACGAGCTACAGCCTCCTAACCAATAAAAATACCGCCTAAGAAACAACTTTCCTGAAGAATGAAGATGGCAGGGAAATGAAAATAGATGTTTGTGTGACCATACTTTCCTTAAAGAGGATGGCTGGGAAATGAAAATAGATGTTTGTGTGACCATACTTTCCTTAAAAAGGGGATGACAGGGAAATTAAAATTGATGTTTGTGTGACCATATTTTCCTTAAAAAGGGGATGGCAGAGAAATGAAAACATATGTTTGTGTGACCACACTTTACTTAAAAAGAGGATGGCAGGGAAATGAAAATAGATGTTTGTGTGACCATACTTTCCTTAATAAGAGGATGGCAGGGAAATGAAAATAGGTTTGTGTGACCATACTTTCCTTAAAAAAGGGATGGCAGAGAAATAAAAACAGATGTTTGTGTGACCATACTTTACTTAAAAAGAGGATGGCAGGGAAATGAAAATAGATGTTTGTGTGACCATACTTTCCTTAAAAGCGAGGATGGAAGGGAATTAAAAATTTAGGTTTGTGTTACCATACTTTCCTTAAAAAGAGGATGACAGGGAAATGAAAATAGAAGTTTGTGTGACCATACGTTCCATAAAAAAGAGGATGGCAGGGATATGAAAATAGAAGTTTGTGTGACCATACGTTCTATAAAAAAAGAGGATGGCAGGGAAATAAAAATAGATGTTTGTGTGACCATACTTTCCTTGAAAAGAGGATGGCAGGGAAAAGAAAATTTAGGTTTGTGTGACCATACTTTCCTTTAAAACGGGATGGCAGGGTAATGAAAATTTTGGTTTCTGTGACCATACTTTCCTTAAAAAAGGGATGGCGGGGAAATGAAAATTTAGGTTTCTGTGACCATATTTTCCTTAAAAAGGGGATGGCAGGGAAATGAAAATTTAGGTTTGTGTGACCATACTGAGAAATACGTAATTAGTAGGTTAATTATGGTTTTAAATGAGACACGATCTTAGCAACAGCAACTTATAATCCAGACTGAAGGTACCCTCAATACAAACATAATTTGTACAGACCTACCGGCATAACAAGCATTGCATACATCACACCTCCCCACTTAATTCATAATAGTATGTATCTTATTCTAAGGATAAAAAATAAAAATAAAAAAAAAATAAAAAATGTTTATTTTCTCCATAAAGGTAATGCTATACACGACTATGGCTGGAGCCTCCTTTTAAGCTAAAAAAAGCCTGTGTCAGGAGGCACCGCTCTTCCTTATCTTTACATACTATAGAAACTATACCTAAGCTGATTATACAAAACCAATAAAAACAATAACCAATAAAAACAAAACTTACAAAAATAATAATAATAAGGTAAAAAAAAAAAAAAATTAAAACTATTTAGAATAAAATTAGGTGCATGTATATGCGTGGGTTGTGTTGTGTGTGTGTGTGTGTGTGTGTGGTGTGTGTGTGTGTGTGGTGTGTGTGGTGTGTGTGGTGTGTGTGTGTGTGTGTGTGTGTGTACCTACTATGAGTGGTCTAATAACTTTTCAGTTTCGTCATAATTCTTAGTTTGTAGCCATTTTGTTATAGTTTTCTTGCATTCATAATATAATTTGCTATAAATATCAAGATCTTTATTAACTAGATTGTACAAATGAGACACACGTTTATTAAATTGTCTACTAGCGAATACAGTATTTGTTCTAGGTACTTTCGCGACAATATCTTTCCTTCTTCTACTCATAATGCTAGAATCGTATGGTAAAATGGTATGTTTCCTTAGGACTGCCAGTGTAATATATAATTGTCTTACTGTCAGCAAACCAGAAAGGTGATATAGATCTTCCGTGGGGAATGTCATTTTCTTGAAATATATCACTTTGATAAGACTACGTTGTGCCCTTGTGAAGGATAATTAAGAGATCAATGCCTTCGTACAATAATTTTAACTTACCAACTATTTAATTAAATATTAAGATATTTGAAACCTTTCTACTGGTTTACGTGCTCGTTTGGGACGGCTCAGCGGCAGATCGCCTGACTCTTGTTCTGGTGTAGATGGATATGACGAATCCTGTTCACAATCAACGAAAACTACTGTATTTACTACTTCCTCTACAACAGAACCAGAAGATGATTCGTCTTTATCCATTTCCCCATCTACAACTTCATCCTCACTCCCGCTTTTAACAGCTGCAAATTCAGGACACTTAACATTAGACATGCGCGCTCTACGTCTTATCTGATCAATGTGTCTGTTAACTATTCGACCGTCTCCGTTGTCCAAGTCGTACCTACGTGAACCATTACTGCTGACAACTGTACCCGGGACCCATTTGTCCTTTGAGCCGTAACCGCGTGCCCACACGGTGTCACCCGCAGCCAGCGTCCGCACTGCGCCACCACCGCCCGCGCTCTCTACTTGTCGGCGCTGCGCCCGGCGCACACTCTCCTCCAGTGCGCGATCACTTCGCAATAAATCTAACCGTGACCGTAAACTACGTTTCTGTAATAGCATAGCTGGGCTTTCGCCAGTACTGCTATGGACGCTATTGCGATAAGACAACAGGAATGTTTGTAGGGCTGCGTCTAAATCTAAGGAATCTCTATACGCTTTTTTAATAGCCCTTTTACATAATTTCACTGCATTCTCCGCTGCGCCATTCGATGATGGGTGATACGACGGAGAAAATGATTGTCTTATACCATTTTTTGACAGGAACTCCCTAAACTCTGCACTAGTGAATGGAGGTCCTTGGTCGGATGTTACTTCGGTAGGCAAGCCAAAACGTGCAAAAGTAGCTCTGAGAACCTTAACTACACAGGTCGCATTCGTTTTAGGCATGTCAAATATCTCTAACCATTTCTTACTTGAATCAATAATGACAAAGAACGTTTTGCCATTATAAGGACCCAAAAAGTCAACATGAAGTCGGCTCCAGGGCTGCGATGAGTACGGCCAAGGAGCAGGGGGCGCGCGCGTCGGTGCTGGCGCCTCGGCTGCGCACGTAACGCAGCGCGCGCACAGCGCCTCCACGTCGCTGTCGATTCCAGGCCACCATACATAACTGCGCGCCATCGACTTCATTTTCACGATGCCCATGTGACTTGCATGTAGTTGTTTCAATATAATTTCTCGTAACGAACTCGGTATCACTAATCTATAGCCCCACATTACACAGTTGCGATCTACGTACAATTCATTTCGCCTACTATAATACGGTTTAATTTCGTCCTCAGTACAAGTTGTTGGCCACCCGGATTGAAGGTACGACAGTATTTTACTTAACACGATGTCCTTCCCTGTGGCCGCTCGAACGTCATTATTTGTGACAGGCATGAACTCCTCAACGAAATTTATATAAGTCACTTCTTTAACCTCAGGTCTACAGCTAGGCAGGGGCAACCTTGACAGAGCATCCGCGCAATTCTTACTCGACTTTACATATTCAATATCGTAGTTGTAGCCTGATAACAACACCGCCCAGCGCTGGAGCCGCGTCGCCGCCATGATAGGAATACCTACCTTACTACCAAATATGTAGGTTAACGGCTTATGATCCGTTCTCAAAATGAATTTCCTCCCATATAAATATTGATGGAATTTCCGCACTCCAAAAACGATAGCTAAAGCTTCTCTGTCTATCTGAGCACAGGCGCGCTCGGCTGAGGAGAGCGCGCGCGAGGCGTACGCCACGGGGCGCTCGCCGTCTGGCGTGAGGTGCGACAGCACGGCGCCCACGCCCACACCGCTCGCATCCGCCGTTAGCACCAGTGGCAGCTCCAGCGAGTAGTGCGCCAGCACCTTGCTCGAACTCAGAGCTCGCTTGATTGTTGTGAAGGCAGCTTCACATTCCTTATCCCACACAAATTTAACGTCTGATCTAAGCAAGTTATATAGAGGAGCAAGAATAGTACTTACATTATTCACAAATTTGCCGTAGTACATGATCATTCCAATAAAAGCACGCAACTCAGATACGTTAGATGGCGCTGGAGTCCTTTCTATAGCTTTAATCTTTTCTGAGCAAGTGTGTACCCCGTCTTTACTTATAACATGACCTAAGTAACTTACTGACTTCGCAAAGAACTCGCATTTCTCTTTCTTTACCCGAAGCCCGTGCGAGCGTAAACGATCAAATACTTTATACAGATTAGTCACGTGACTAGCATCATCGGCCCCAGTGATAATAATATCATCTAAAAATACACCAACGTGAGGCATATCAGCGAACAACTGCTCTAATCTTTTTTGAAATATCCCCGGACTCGACGATAAACCGAATACCAAGCGATTGTACATAAATAACCCTTTATGGGTATTGATAACGGTATATTTTCTTGACTCGTCTAACTCAAATTGAGCATAAGCCTGCGAAAGATCAATTTTACTAAATCTCTTCCCTCCATCTAGACGTGCTAATAAATCCTCAACTTTGGGCAATGGATAACGGTCGACTTCTATGACTTTATTCAAAGTTAACTTATAGTCAGCGCATATTCTAATGTTACCGTCCTTTTTAACAACGGGCACGATGGGTGTCGCCCAGTCGGAGCGGTCGACGGGCGTGAGGATGCCGTCGCTCACCATCTGGTCCAGCGCGTGACCCACCGGCTCGCGCAGCGCGTACGCGAGCGGGCGCGCGCGCAGGAACAGCGGCGCAGCACCCTCGCGCACATGGATGGTCACCTTGCCGCCGGTGAACCGCCCCAAACCCTCAGCGAACACATCAGAGTATCTGGAACTAAATTCATTTACATTAAAATCATTAACTCCTACATTATTTAGTAATGAATTACAATTCAATGAGGGCAACATTGCATTTAATTCGGCCAACCATTGCCTACCCAATAAAGCCGTCTTTGCATCGCGAATAACATACAAATCCAATTCTTTTTTGATGTTTCCATACTTCACTATCGGTCTCACCACACCTACTGGTTTTACTAACTCGCCTGTGTAGTATCGCAAGGTCAATTCACAATCTTTAATTTCTAAATTACTCAAATATTTTCTATAAAAATCGTAGCTTACACATGAAACAGCACTGCCTGTATCACATTCCATTATTATTTCTTTTCCATGCACATCTAAACTAATTAATAATGGCTTATAGTCCTTTATAGATAACTGCATAATATTTGTAATATTTACCTCGTCGCAGTCCTCACTATCCATATCGTCGAACTGGGGGTCCGACATAGTGACACTGTGATGCTGCACTAGGTAGGGGCAAACACGTCGAAGATGTCCCTGCCTATTGCACACCCCGCACACGTAGCTGGTGAACTGGCACTTCGATGTGTCGTGTACACCGCCACACGCACGGCAACGCGACTGCGCCGAGCCACCAGGCCCGCGCGACTCCGCTCCCGCTGGCGCTGGCGGCCGCGAGCCTGCCGCGCGCCTGGTACCACCGCGACCCGCACTGAGAGCGCGTGCCGTGCGAGCGCTCCTGGGCGCTCCGCTGCCGCCACCGCCGTTCCTGTACGAGCCCATTGCCTGGCAATCGGCCACCTTCTCTCTGCCGGCTTCGCTACCTCGGCCGCGTCTTTCTCCGCCGCCTCCATACTAACGGCCAAATTGTACGCCTTCCCGAAGTCCAGCTTGTCTTCGGCGAAGAGCCGTTGCCGTATCGTCTCACTAGTAATACCACAAACTAGTTGATCACGTAAACTTTCCTCAAGCCAACTTCCAAACTCGCAAGTTTTCGACATTTTTTTAAGTACCGCAACATAATCTGATATTGATTCACCACTGTTTTGTTTCCTAAGTCGAAATTTATAACGTTCGGCGAGTACACTAGGCTTGGGTTGTAAGTGCTTTTCCAAGATGGCTGTCAACTCCTTAAACGTTTTGGTCGTGGGTTTTGCCGGAGTGCACAAATCCACTAATAGTTCATAACACTCAGCCCCCATAACGGTAATTAAAGTAGGCACATACAAAGATTCTTCTACTTTATTCACAACGAAAAACTGTTCCAGGCGTTCAATGTATGACCTCCAATTGTCCGAACGTAAATTGAACTCTGATATTTTTCCGATCAACATCTTGATCATAAAAATATTGAAAATAACACTTGCACACGTAAAATGGGTTTAATTGTCCTCGTCGCCACTGAGAAATACGTAATTAGTAGGTTAATTATGGTTTTAAATGAGACACGATCTTAGCAACAGCAACGTATAATCCAGACTGAAGGTACCCTCAATACAAACATAATTTGTACAGACCTACCGGCATAACAAGCATTGCATACATCACACATACTTTCCTTAAAAACGGGATGGCAGGGAAATGAAAATTTAGGTTTCTGTGACCATACTTTCCTTAAAAAAGGGATGGCGGGGAAATAAAAATTTAGGTTTCTGTGACCATATTTTCCTTAAAAAGGAGATGGCAGGGAAATGAAAATTTAGGTTTGTGTGACCATACTTTCCTTAAAAACGGGACGGCAGGGAAATTAAAATTTAGGTTTGTGTGACCATACTTTCCTTAAAAAGAGGATGGCAGGGAAATAAAAAATTTGGGTTTGTGTGACCATTTCCTTCAGGAAAAAAATTAAACTAATTAAATGAGACGCGCTAATCTGAGAGAAATAATATATTTCCATATGATTTAGTATTTCTTCACAACAATACATTCACATCACGGCACCTACTACACAGCAAGTACTTACAAGTTCATTAATTTTTTTAATTATTAATAATTATCAATACGTCGCTAAATCACAAAAAAATATCGTCAAACTCACACTGCGATACAAAAAAAATTAGATAGGTACATTTTTAATATTAAATAAATAAATTATTGCTAAGTTTACTCATTAATGTGTTTTGCGTAGCGTACAGGTGAACTTAAAACCGTGTTGGCCAAATTTTTAAACTAAACATCTATCTACTCATAAAACTGAACAATGATTCCCAAAAAACCCATACAAACAGAGCAAAAAAAATTAAATTTCCATACATAAATGTGTCAATAACAAAATTTTTGGACTTTTATAATCGACAATTGGTAAGCCCTTGGCATCATTTCACTTGATGGCAATTGACGATGATGCCGAAGATGCAAGCGGGCTTACCAAGATTCCCGAACGCAATGGGGAACTGCCTACATCAATGCTGGTTATATTGATATTTGGCGGCAAGACTTAGATAACACGGTGGTAGCTAGCCGGGCGGGCTTAGAAAATGCCCTTTCACCACGAAACCAAGTCTAACTCGCCAGGAATCGAGCCCGCGATGTCCTGACCTGATGTGAAGCTCATGGACGTAAGGGTAAATCTATTAGTATAAGAAGTCTAAATAATATTTTGCTCTAATTGTATAGGAGGTGAAAACTGAAAGTTGTTCCGTTAATGAGAAACATGCTTAGTTTAAAATTAGGCGAACGATTTCAAATTCGCCCTACATTGTTCAAATAATTATTTGATCGATTATACAAGGTAATTTTTTTAATCCACAATTGGTAAGTCCTTGGCATCATCTCACCGCACCTGATGGTCAGTGACGATGATGCCCAAGATGGAAGCAGGCTTACCAAGCTTCGTATCCGGGCTATTCTAGTCTATGCTCTACAACTATGCTGAAATAGCCAAAAAATACTCTGAACGCTCTATACAAAAAATTAACTTAGCTCAGCGAAAAAATTTCTTCGTATTTATTATCAAATCTCTTTGCTTGTATTATTTGTAAAGCCCGTTCGCTTAGATAGTGTAGATGTGATATCTTGGTAAGCCCGTAGGTAAGGCTTGGGCATTATTTTCACTTAATGACATGACGCCAAGGGCTTACCTATTGTGAATTAAAAACAAAGCTTCTCTTTCATTTGTATCATTTTAAAATATGGAAACGCGTGTCTTAAAAGAAAATATATCCAAAACCAGATTAATAACTATTGTAGGTAAATTCACTGTCGTATACCAAAGTACAACGATTTATACATCATTTTATTCAATAACACACAATCGTTTCCTCTATACTACTTCTTGAAAATGGATGGGCCGATTCTAATGAAATTTTATTCACAAATTCTACTTCGATAGTCACGAAATTCTACTTTGTGCATTGATTAATTTTCAAAATACTTCATTTAAAAAAAAAGATTATCGAATATTAAAATATATTTTTTAATGTAATCTATTCACAAACTAGAATTTCGCGACTTGCTTATGTGTATACAGTTTCATCAGAATCAGCCCGTCCATTTTCAAGAACTAGTAATTTTATGTTTGTATGGGAAACGATTTTGTTAATAATATGCTCTTAAAATATTTCACAAAGTAAGGGTCAAAACTATAAAATGGCAGTTGTTTAGAAATTTTATTATTACCTACTTATAAATAATGTTATTACATATTAAAAAACATGTATTTCGTTCGCTCGTATAGGCCTTGTCAGTAAATGTTTATTACAAAGAAATTATATGGGTCTCATCTACCTTTTTTTGTAATTAAATTCAAATCTAAATTAATGCTTCAATTTAATATAATATTATTATTATATTTTACTTTGCCAATGGAAGAACAAATAAAAGAAAAACTAAACAATAATATTTTAGCCTCGTAATATGACACGTATTTTTTTTAAATAAAAAATATAAAAATAACATTAATATCAGCCTCTCGTTCCACAATCATTCGTTATTATCCATTAAAAAAAACGGCCAAGTGCGAGTCAGAACCGCACAAAGGGTTTCGTACCATCATACTAGACGGCGCTAGTTTCTTCATGTTTTAAAAAAACACGTTTTTTGTATGGACGTGCACTTATTTTTGCACTTTTTATAATTTTTAGTATTTGTTGTTATAGCGGCAACAGAAATAGATCATCTGTGAAAATTTAACTGTCTAGCTATCACGATTCATGAAATACAGCCTGGTGACAGACGCACGGACAGCGAAGTCTTAGTAATAGGGTCCCGTTTTTACCCATTGAGAACAAAACCCTAAAAACCACTAAGAATTTTCGAAATTCTTGCTTTTTTTAAATTTAATTTTCTCTAAGAACTAGTATTCTAGTATTATCGCTTTGCTTATGAATGCCTATTTATTTCGGTACAGCCAGTTGGAAGAGTGCATATGTCGCAGGCAGATCGTAGAACTGGGCATATCACGAAACGTCAAATTTATCTAACCTAATCGCTCGTGATTGATCTACAATTTTTTTTATTTAGTTTAATTAAAAATTAAATACGTATGTAGTGCAAAAAACTTAGTTCTTTTTTTAAAAAAGATAAAATAAACAATTGTTAATTATTTCAGAATAGCAAGTGTTTTTGCTATTCTAGAAGAAATGCATTTTATTAAATATATTTTTTTATATGGTAAAATAGCCTATTGCATTGTTTAAGCTAGACAGTTGTATATAAGAAAGACCCCCATTGACTCCTAACTTCGCGGAAATACCTGCATACTTTAAATTCATGCCTTTTAAGTCGGTTGTAAGGAGTTAATGATGGTTCGTTTTGGTAATGGCTTACAAAGTTTTTTTTTTGGATTTTGAATCATTGTTGTATTATTCTTAATCATATTTTTCAGGTTATGGCCTAAATATTCAAAATAATGAATTTCACATTGGACAACTTCATTGAATTTTCTAGAAAATAATGTAAGATTATCGAAAAACAGGTTAAGGCGAAGCATTGATTGAAACATTTGTCTCTGTTTTTTTTCTTATGTGTAAAGAGTAAAGAAAATAACCACACTTTTGCACTTCTTTTCAATTAAAAACAACAAAAAAGTGTATGTTTAGACTAATCGACTAAGAAAATTTAGAGGTTAACATCGGTCTAGTTTGCCTGCAGAATGCAAATCTCTGTTTTAAAAGAGGTTTCTTTGATATATTTTTGTCTGTTATAAAAGTGAACGGATTGTGTTTCTGCAACTGAGAAAATAAAGTCATTGAAATGAAGAATCGGGTTACAAAATATTACCTTCATATGTTTCGTAATTGCTGAGAAAAATCAAAATCTCTGAAAGTTTCCGATGCGTCGCCTTAAACTTGTTGAAAAACTCTAACATGGGGTCATAATAACCTGTATAATCTTCCGTTTAGTGGGCAGGGCACATAGCTCGAAGAACAGATGGCCGTTGAGGTAGTAAAGTTCTCGAGTGGCGACCGCGCACCGGACAATGCAGCACAGTCAGACCTCCCACGCGGTGGACCGACGATCTGGTGAAGATCGCTGGAAGCCGATGGATGCGGGCAGCGCAGGACCGGTCGTCGTGGAAACCCTTGGGGAAGGCTTTTGCCCAGCAGTGGACGTTTTTCGGCTGATATGAAGATGATTTTGAGGTCATAATTCAGAAAAAACCTTGAAAAATTTAAAATTCCCGCCATAAACAAAACGAATCACCTTAACGACTAAAAACACGAATGTGATTTTAGAAATAGGAATGTTTGACTGCTAGTTATTTGTTTTCTTTTTTATCATCTGTCAAAAACGTTTTTTTTTTTAGTATGAAATAGGAATGCGTGACGTCATAGTTTCTCAGCGTCATTGATGTACTAATTTAGTGATTTTGTTTGATTAAAAATTAACGAAGCAGCGCAAAACGAAATAAGATTCGTTTGCAATTTCAAAGGAAGGGCAATTTTGGAAATGAACATTTTACAATTTATTTTTGATGCAGTCAACATTCCTTTTCATAAGTTTAAATGAGATTAAAAGCCTGCTTTTTTTGTATCTCTTTTAAATAACATGAGAGAATCGGGGATCGGACTGCAACAATAATAAAATCTAAAATATGATGTCCTAAATTGTTCTTCTCTTAAAGTTTCAAAATACCTTACTTGTCTTGTTTTTCCATCACATCTTCAATTTTTAATTGATCAAATTCACAAAATAAGTTCGTCAATGACTCTAAAAAATCTATGACATCACTTGTGGGTATTTCAAATATTTTTAGAACAAAATATCGTTTTGACAGATCATAAAAAGTAACTCAAATGACTAGCAGTCCGATCCCCTATTGTTTCGGTCAGGTTTTAACACCCGCCCAACATATAGCTTCAAATCTTTGTCAAAGCTCTGTGTAGAAGCTACTTAAAATAAAAATATTTACGGAAACATTTAACGAAATATTTGACAAACATTTTGGGAAAAAATACATTGACAAACACTCCGAAAGATTGTGTCAAACACTCAGATAAGTCTTTGTCAAACATTTGAAGCAATGTCTAGAGAGATCCTTAATAGAGCGGCGCGCTTTGCACACGACGGGGCGGGGCGGGCCGGTCAATTTCGCCGCCAACGATAGCACAAAGGGAATCCTATACTGGAGGACAAAAAGACCGCACCGCAGATGCCTGGCGGCGGGCACTGGCGGCGCGGCATGTCCGTGGCTGCCCGCCAAAGATCACACAAACCAATTTGTATGCACTAACGCAGATGGCGGCGCGGGGCGGCTAGCTCAGTCCGCGCCACGGTTTACTAAAACGAACGTACTTACACACCCTGGACACTTCATACAACGAGCCAGAAATAACATTTCAAAAAACGAATGACGGAACAAACAAAATGGCGGCGAAATCGAAATCCTATACGTTCGACAGCCAAACGGTAACCAATCTGCATCTATCTGTGTGACGAGGGGGTGAGGTCGCAATCTAGAGAGCGGCAGAGAGTGTCCATACTGTTTAATAGTACTAATATATATACTTTGGTATTGAACTGACCGCCTCTGTCCCTCGTGTGCTTTATGTACGCGGCGAGGGCAAACGCGGTCTTTATTGCTACGCGGTCAAAGACTGCCCTGCCCCAACGTGTGCAAAGCGCCTAAATATATAATTTTTAAATGCTTTCCTATTGATGTCTAGATTTTTAAGCTTTGTTCGATTGAGATCAGATTATCATTGTACTAATATTAAAAATGCAACTATTGAATGTTATTTTCTTTTTGTTTTAATAATACTGATTAGATTAGTAAGTCTTTCAGATGAATATTTGTAATAATAGATGCAATCACAAATACCTTAAGTTTGTAAATAGTTAACGTGTAATGAAACCTTTTCGTTCGAGAAAAAAAAAACAATTTTCAATATTTTGTTTCCTAAATTCGATTCTTACCTATTAATTAATCATATTGTTGACTATCTCACTCACTCGCATCAACTACGCTATACGTTGCCTCTCTCTACTAATAATCAAAATGCATCCACTATAGGGTCCTTCATAATCAAGGCTTTACACGCGAATTGAAATAACTATAATAAAATAAAACTTTTTAAAATATTTTTATGGCTTTGGCTTCAAAAATTCAATGTATGATTATGACAAAATTTTGATGCTTTTTATATATTTCATGGTCGTAGAAAAATTATTGTATGCCACTGCACGCAATTAGTCATTGTAACACTCGTGCTGTCCATTGTGCCACACAGCTTCGCTTCGTGGCACAAACTAGCACTCATGACAAACAACAATATTTGCATGCTAATAATAGTAAAGCAGCTAAATAAGTGATTCTAAAACTATTTTAAGACCTTTTATACTTACCTCATTAAAAAAAATTAACAATTCTATTCTATTCATGTTACAATGGCTTTCATTACTTGGTCGTTGGTGACGTAAAGAGCGTCGATGGCGTAATAGCTAGTGCCACTACCTCCTGTCCGGCAAGTCGTAGTTCGAATCCTGCCGCGTACCAATGTATTTTCGAATTTAGATTTCATATGTACGTATATCCCACGCTCTTACGGAAAACATCGTAAGGACATCTGCACACGCCTGCGGAGAAACTCAAAGGCTGTGTGTGAAGTCAACCAATCCGCACGGGGCCTACGTGGTTGACTAAAGCCCGATCGCCCTAATTCAGGGTAGGCTCGAGCCCCTCGGTGGGGACGTATATTGAGCTGATATGATGACTTGGCAGTGGCATAAATAACTATTTCAGTCGGCCGAGCCGGATTAACTTTTTAATTAATATTTATTATTTTATATTGAGCTGATATGATGACTTGGCAGTGGCATAAATAACTATTTCAGTTGGCCGAGCCGGATTAACTTTTTAATTAATATTTATTATTTCAGGCGATGTTCATTGTGTTATTGGAGCTAACTTAAGTGGTGTACTAACGGCGTTAGCACTAATCCTACTAATATGATAAACGCGAAAGTTTGTAAGAATGTTTGTTACTCTTTCACGCAAAAACTACTGAACGGATCTGGCTGAAATTTGGTAGGTAGATAGATTAGGACCTGGATTAACACATAGGCTATTTTGTTCCATGCTCGCGAGCCGCTTGCGCACTGCACACCCTCGAAAATTCATAGAAACGTCCACGCGGGTAAACCCGCGGGCAACAGCTAGTAAATATATACTTTGCTAACAGCGACCATTCTAGCGAAACAAACTTTTTTATGTCCACTGCCATCTGCTGAATTTTAAAAGATTTTTTTATAGTAAAATCTAAAAACTTTTAGGTGTAACGAACATATTTAGGTTTTTCCTTGCACTATTCCACAATTAATATAAATAAAACACAAATTTGTTTATACTGCAACCGGTTTCGTGATCATCTTCAGGCAGTAGACTACTTTAGTGGCGCTAGCTTTCGTTACTTTAGTAAGTAGTCTACTGCCTGAAGATGATCACGAAACCGGTTGCAGTATAAACAAATTTGTTTTATTTATATTAATTGTTGAATAGTGCAAGGAAAAACCTAAATATGTTCAGTTCAGTGTTCCACCAAGAACCTACTATCGCAAGCATACAATACTTTTAGGTGTAAGCTTTAATTTGAATATTTCGTGTTCTTCTCAGCAAACCCTTTTATTTGATACCCATATCATGGGGGTGAATCAAAAATTAACTGGTTCACCATATTTGGGAGTCCGCCATATTGGACGTCACTTAGCTAACCATGCATTGTGCTCCAAACTTGACGTGTATGCAAAATTTCAGCTCAATTAGAAACCGGAAAGTGGTTCTTATTTAGCTACCAAGATTTGTCCTAAACAAACACGGCAAGTTAGTATCATCATAACATCAGCTCATATATACGTCCCCGCCGAGAGGCTCGATCATACCCTAAATTAGGGCGATCGGACCTTAGTCGACCACGTGGGTCCAGTGCGCATTGGTCAACTTCACACACAACCTTCGAGTTTCCTCGAAGGCGTGTGCACGTTTCCTCACAATGTTTTCCTTCACCTCGACTCAACTTCCTCGGCCCTTGCAGTTGCGCTTTAAGTTAGTATAAAGTTTGTAAAAAAAGAAAATAGTAAAAAAACACTTTGTCTACGGATTCGTCAGGAGAGTTACTCATCATATTCATAAGATGGAATCCCACTTAAAAATTAAGCTTTTAATTATGGAGAACCCTATTAAAATACTACTTTTTTCACGCGCTACTACACAATATTTCGTTTTGTTCGCTCATACACTACAAGTCGTAAAATGGTGTATCTATCCCTCATTGGCGTTGCTTTTTCGATTTATATTTAAATTGACATTTGCGTTAATTACAGAGATTCATTAATTAAACAATAAAATTTAATATCAAATATTGTTCATGTGTTCTAGAACATTTGAATCAAAAACATTTTGTCTCTCATTTCACAAGTTACGTAATAACTTTAGAGAAAAATCTGCTTTAGGTAAACTCCTTGATCAAGACTCTGGTTTCATTCGCGTTTTTTTTTGCTATAAGCATAGAGGTTAATCATAATTTATATCCATCTCTTTCTAAACATAGGTTCAGTTTGCAGAGGCATCTCTTTCCACCACTGCTGGCGAAAAACTAGAAAACCATCTGACAGAGGAACTTTCATAGATTGTTAATGTCACTAATTTATTATTGTTGATTAAGCACAGATACTTAAGTTATCTCCATCTCTTTCTAACGGTAGGCTTCGCTTATAGCGGCGTCTCTTTCCTCCACTGGAAGGCGTTGGTTTTGACAGCTGGGTTGTGTGAACTGGCGCTAGCCGCTAGAGCGACGCCCGTCCGGCGGATGTTAGCTGCGGCATGGTCTGGAAAATGATGGGTCGGTGAGCTTAAAAATCACAGTGTCAAAGAATGTTTTCTTTTCTGACATCCGATCAGCAGCGCAGCGGCTAGTCCATTAAATTCATAACGCGAGGTCGCGGGTTCGATTTCCGTCGGGGTTCGACGTTATTGGACCGTGTTTGATTGGTGGGAGCATGGAGGAGGTGAAAACGTAGCCTGACTAGTATCTAGCTTCCACCGTCTAAGTCTTGCCGCTAAACATCAATAATACAGTTACAGCATTAACTGACGTTTAGCGGTATTATGACTAACGTCGTTGGGGATTCTTGGGATCTTAGACACCACCACGTTAGATTAGGTGAGATGATGCCAACAGGTTACCATCCTAATTTGGGCGCTTGTTCTGTCGTTAACTTTAAGAATAAATTAAAATTTAAAAACTCAACAGCATAAAAACTTAACCCCTCTTTTTTGGCAAGGCTGGTAAAAAATAATCTTATGTCACTCACGGGATCAATACGAATCGAACGACACCTAACACTCCAAAATCCATCGAGCTGTTTAGGCTACAGAGCGTGCCAAAGAAATAAATAAATAAACGTACTTAAATACATACACTCAAAACTTTAGTATAATTAAAACAATAACTAGAACTTTTGAACAAACAAATAATAAACTAATTGTATAAAGTTGAGTACACACATACACACACTCACTCACACACATACACTCGAACACATACATACACACACACACACATACACACACACACATACACATACACACATACACACACACACATACACACACACACACACAATATGTAAATTTTGTTTAAAGAGATTAGAGATAGAAAAAAGTAATTTAATAACACTCACAACTAAATCCTTTTGTTTTATATTAATACCCTTTTAAAATGTTGCTCACGGAGGTGTGCGTTAATAACAGCGACACAGTCTTACCTGACTACTACTGTTATTATCGTACAAGCTTATATTATAAAAAACCGTTCTAAAGTTTCAAAAAAAAAACGCATAACTTACCAAGTCCATTTCGCACGTTGGCAACGAGTCTCAAAGCTGGGTTTGTGACGATGCCATTTCGTTTGCTTTTGCTGTAAAAAGAACAAACCTTTATAACAAAACACTACTCAGGCACAAATACATTAATAGGGCCATCCCTACGAGCCTTCTGATGGCCCTTAAGAGCATATTCACAAAATAGTTTCCCCAAAAAAAAAACTACTTCTTGAAAATGGCTGGCCCGATTTTAATGAAACTTTATACACATAAGCAAGTCGGGAAATTCTAGTTTGTGGATAGATTACATGTTCAAAATAATTAATTTAAAAAAAGATTTGCTAATTTTAAGATTACTATGTAAACCTTAAATCACTATTATTTAGTGACAACACTATTTTTAGGGTTCCGTACCCAAAGGGGAAAAACGGGACCCTATTACTAAGACTTCACTGTCCGTCCGTCCGTCTGTCTATCTGTTACCAGGCTGTATTTCGTGAACCGTAATAGGTAGACAGTTTAAATTTTCACAGATAATGTATTTCTGTTGCCGCTACAACAACAAAGTGCAAACAGAAAAAAAATAATTAAGGAGGGCTCCCATACAACAAACGTGATTTCGTGAAGACACTAGCGACATCTAGTACGATGGTACTCCATGGAATCCATTCACAAAATGGAACTTCGTAACTTCCTTGTGTGTATAAAGTTACATTAGAATCGGCCCATTCATTTTCAAGAAGTGGTAATTTTAAGTTTGTATGGAAAACGATTTTGTGAATAAACGCTCATAATAAACTCGGAAATTTACTCCATCCACACACGGGGCCAAGTCAGGAGTATTGAACGTTGTAGCGCTGGTGGCGGAACGATTTGTCAGAAGTTTTCAAACCGCCATATGGCTTAACAACTGCCATCGCGTGACAGTAAACGCCACCAGGCTAAACGTGGCTTGCGAAGCACGTAACGGTCAAGATTTCAACTTAACATTTGGATAAATGTAAATGCCACTAACAGTCCAACTCTTCCAGGTTTTCAACCGCCTCCGTGGCGTAATGGTTAAGTCCCCGGTTCAATTCCCGGCGGAGTCTAATTTTCAGTTTGGTCAGTGGTAGGGCATTTTCTAAGCTGACCTGGCTGGCTACCACCATCTTATCTAAGTCTTGCCGCCCAACATCAACGCTAACAACATTGAAGTGTTCCGGCTTGAACATAAGATGGCCAGTTCCCCATTGTGTTGAGGAATCTTAGTAAGCCCGCTTCCATATACAGGGTGTAACAAAATTGGTGTAAGTCCCGTTAACTGGGGGTTCTACTCATCATACTGAATTACTTTTAATACTTTCCCCGAGGAACCCACAGACAATTCTCAAAAAAAATTGGAACCTCCATACTAAAATGCACAAAATTGGTGGATCAGCTGATCGATTTGCATGAAGAAATATATATTTTTTGCGATTTCAGCAAAGTCGTAGAACGAAAAATGTTCAGTATGATGAGTAGAAGCCCCAGTCAGACGGACCTACACCAATTTTGTTACACCGCGTATAAGCATTATTATTTTTAATGCACATGTAGGTATAAAGACATACTGTACGTAACTGCCTATTTCCTTGGTTATATAGACATATAACTCATATAGGATTCAAGGTGTGATGAAATGATCATCTAGGTATGCACGACGTCACCACCGGTACTGACAAAATATCAGCGTTGTGGAGCTGTGGGAACACAATTAACAACATTTATGTTGAGGCAGTGCCTATTTTGCAGGGTTGGCCAGAAAGACGTACCGAGTTAAATCACCCTGTATTTCAAAGCCGTTACTAGTATTAGTGAAACAGTAAGCCTGCTTAGCAGTTAGGATTTTAGTATCGAAAAGGTATGAACATTGAACAGCGCAGCGTTATATAATGCACTAACGCAAAATTTCAAGCATAGGCAATCTTGGTCCTGACACCGTATTACAATCGAAAATCACCCTTTAAATAAACACCAAATAATATGAATGCGGTAAACAAAAAAAACCAGCAAAAAAAAAATACAGATTCACAAAAGAAAAATAATTAAATAGGTATTGCATAAATACAATAGCTGATACAAGTTATGGACCCACAACACGTCACAGCCAAGTTTGGATATTTTAAACTTCCAGACTACCAACATAAACGTAAAATTCAGCTCAGTTCACTATAATAAAAACTTTTAACCGCCTCTGTGGCGTAATGGTTAGTCCATTCGCTTCACACCAGGAGGTCGCGGGTTCGATTCCCGGCGGGGTCAACTTTGTAAGACTCGGTTTGGTTGGTGGTAGGGCATTAGCCCGCCTGGCTACCTACCACCGTCTTATCTAAGTCTTGCCGCCAAACATCAGTGTTAACAGCATTGATGTGTTCCGACTTGAGGATAAGATAGCCAGATCCCCATTGCGTCGGGGAATCTTGGTAAGCCCGTTTCCATTTTCGGCATCATCGTCACTTAGGTGATCATCATCAGGTGAGATGATGGCAAGGGCTTACCAATTGTGAATAATTAAAAATGATTTAAAAATTTATCAATGATGCGATGATAAAGCTTTGATGATCACTAGCATTATTTCAAACTAAAACCAGATTTAAAATAATCCTGAACCAATAATGAAACTTTTTTCAATTTGTCGTAACAGCAAAGTTCAGCTAAAAATTACAGTTTAGCCCCTTTCTAACATGCCATTGGTATAAGAGGAATGGTATTCTTAGATTTTTCACATAAAATGTTCTTACCAACTGCAAAAATAATTTATTTTTTTATAATAAACATTTTTTTAGGGTTCCAAGATTCAAGGTATTTATTCAAAATAGGTGCAAATCACACTCTTTCTGATAGTCACAAAATAATAACAACATAATTTCATTTGTGAAAAATCAAGAAATAAACAATATTAATAATGTCAAAATTCAATCCTTGAAATAAACCAGATAGTGTCATTAGAACATGAAAACAATATGACACGAATAGTTACACATAAAAATCATTTAATGTCATTGATACCTTTGACATGTACCCAAAGGGTAAAAACGGCATCCTATTACTAAGACTTCACTGTCCGTCCTTGCGTCTGTCTGTCTGTCACCAGGCACGTGAACATCATGTCATCTTTCTTTCCATGAACCGTGAAAGCTAAACAGTTGAAATTTTCACAGATGATTTATTTCTGTTGCCGCTATAACAACAAATACTACAAAAAGAATAGGTAGGCCCCATACAACAAACGTGAAGAAACTAACGACATCTAGTACAATGGTACGGAGCCCTTTGTGCGCGATTCTGGCTCGCACTTTACCGATTTTTTTTCAATAGACTACGTAACCCTACTGTAGGTACTTTATTCCTACGACACGCACTTCGACACTTTTAAAAGTGTAAAAGCCGTTAAAGTTAACCTCTACTCATGAAGCTAGGCAACTTTTTCAATAGAACCCATATCGAGTTTGCAACTTTTTTTTGTGTTTGCATACCAATCAATCATTCCGATCGGCTAACTATGCAGCTGAGAGGGACACAGTTGTATGTGTTTGTTAAGGATGCAATACATCGGGAGCTGGGTTGTTCCTTTCCCTCTAATATGGTTGATGGGAGCGATCGATGGCTGACTCTCGGGTTATACTCCTATGGCTGTCCGTGTGAACTGGCCTACTCTTGTCAAAGGTATCAATGACATTCAATGATTTTTATGTATTACTTTTCGTGACATATTGTTTCCATGTTCTAATGACATAATCTGGTTTTTCCAAGTATTGAATTTTGACATTATTAACTAAAGATTGTTTTTTCTGTTTTTTTTTACAAATGAAATTATGTTATTATTATTAAATGACTATCAGAAATAGTGTAATTTGCACCTATTTTGAATAAATACCTTGAATCTTGAATCTTTTGCCTAATCTCTAGCCGCGTCCCTCTCGGACAGTGCGATCGTCGTAACGTGATTGGGTACCGTAATTGTGCGCCATTTTAACCGCCGACGTAAATAAGACATAAATTGCACAGCCGCATCTAGAGATGATCTTCGCAACTACTGGAATAACTTTAGAAATTCATAAAAAAATATGCGTAAAAACTTAACCCCCCTTTTTTGCCAGACGAGTAAAAATGTACTTGTGTAGCTCGAAGTAAAATCCTTCAAGCTGTAGCAGGGAACATAGAAATCTACATACATACATATAATCATGGTCATCTGGCCCCAAAGTAGGATTCCCTGTGTTATAGGAACCATAGAGTTTTCAATGCATTTTATTTTATTTTGAAGCTAGATTAATAGAAATGGTTCTAACTAAGTCGTGTTTAATAGAAATCCAAACCATTTATGGAGATGACAACTGCCGGTGGAAACGGTAAGGGATTGAGTGTTGGTGCTTTAGCTAAAATAATGTACACCCTGGGAAGATTTTAGGAGCAATAAAATATGCCCACAAAACAAGTGAAATTGCTCCGATTTGGCTGAAATTTGGTGAGGAGTTTTGATTTCTCCAATTATCTTTTCATAAATTTCATAAAAGGTCGCGGGAAGCGTGGTAGAAATCCTTGGCGGAGGCCTTTTTCCGGCAGTGGATGTATTCATAAAAACTCTTTAAAACAAAGAGACAGTAATATATCGAACCACTTAATTATTTATTTTTCCGAAATCATTGCGCTGCCAATATGAATCTGACGTAGCTGAGAGAAAATGTCATGAATGTTGAAATACCATTCTTCTTCTACCATGCTATAGCCATTCTAGCCAGCCACCCGTGACGCAACAAGCCAATATCGCCGCCTCCCTCACTCACGTTTTCTTAAATATCTTCCCTCTAGCTCTTCCAATACTGCCAACTAATCTGTTGTACGCAAGCCGACCGCGCGTCGTCCATAACACCTCACTAAATTATAAAGCTTTAATAAATACAAAAAAAATAAAAATATAAAAACTACATAATATAATTCACTATATTGTTGTAAAGTAAAAGTTAAATTCATTCCTTCTGTTAAAAATAAAACATAAAAAGCCTCAGATTAAAAATAATGTAGATATTGAGTTTCATACAACAATCACAACAAAAAGTGGGGTAACACTTGTTCTAATATATACTATGTATCTTTACCTTAAGTTATGACCTCGAATAACATTTCGACACGTGATAGGTCTTATACTACACTGTAATTGAGACAGGTGCATTTGAGTCATGTCACAGCACATTTCGGCATGTTGACAGTGTCTGCCAAAGCGTGACTGTAAGCACTGTGTCGTCATTGGAGCAGAGTTTTTTTATACCCCGTTTTCAAAGCGCTAACACTAGGTCTACCTTTTATTTTTGATCTGAGTAAAAAGTTATATTTTTACACTATATGCACACACAAGCACACTAAAGAACGCACTGGCTATCTCGCCCCACCCGCTGGAACCCAGCGCACTGCTCGGCGGCAGGTATGGAGCAGGTGGTTAGACCCAACCAGCCGGACCTTACAATAATAGGCGTTTAAGTATGAAATTGCCGATTTGAAGCCACCATGCTCTCAAAATATCTAAACAAAAGGCACACATTTACCAGCTATTAATTTCTAACAGTCTAATGCTATTTGGAGAATAAATTTTGTTTTAATAACTGTTTTTCTTAATATTAATTTTCTTCTTTAAAGTTTTTTATCCAATCGGCAATTTCATACTTAAACACCTAATATTAGGAAAGTTGACTTCATAAAATAGTATTTTATTAAACTGATGCGTATTAAGGGTTTAAAAACACGAGTGTGAGTTTAAAAACCGTGCCTAAACATCTAATGATCGGTACAGTACAGACTATACAGGCTGTAACAAAATTGGTGTAGGCCCCGTTAACTGGGGCTTTTACTGGTCATACCGAAAAACTTTTGTTCTATGACTTTATTAATCCACAATTGATAAGGTAAACAATAAAAATCCACTTTGCTGAAATCACAAAAAAATAACTTAATACAAATCCATCAGCTGAGCGACCAATTTTGTGCATTTTTGTATTGAGAATCCATATTTTTTTTGGATTTGACTGTGTTCCTTGGGGAAAGTCGTTCAGTATGATTAGTAGAAGCCCCAGTTAACGGGACCTACTCTATACAATTTTGTTACACCCTGTATATTTACATTTGATAGTGGCAGCGCGCGTTAATGCTGGCTATTCTTTGTTCCTGAGTACGCACCTGTCGTGTCGCTCTTGCGGCTTGGTGTCGCGCCCCAGTATGATGCGCATGTGGGTGTCGCGATTGAAGTGCGTGTCTGTCATCGCTGGGTTCGACGACTGCCCTGACTGCGGCCCTGGACCTTTGAAAGAAAAACAATTTTAGTCAAAGAGGTCGCGATTTAAATGCGTATTTGTCATCGCTGGTTTCGACGACTGCCCTGACTGCGGCCCTGGACCTTTGAAAGAAAAACAATTTTAGTCAAAGGGGTCGCGATTAAAATGCGTATTTGTCATCGCTGGGTTCGACGACTGCCCTGACTGCGGCCCTGGACTAAGCCAGACTTGGCCCCCGTGTGTTGTGTGGAGTATGGTCCGACCTCCCAGTTTGGGAACAGACCCGCGCCCCAGTAGTGTGTTAATGTTTGCGGAATGGATGAGATAAAATATCGAAATTAGAATAATAAAAATAATATTGAGCATCGCCGCAAAGTTGCATGTCTTTCGGTATTCTATCAAATTAATTTCGGAGAGTGTGCGCAAAAACTGCACGACCTTATTTCCCCAGCTTCCACCTTCGGTCAACGAGACGCAGGGGGAGGTACCTCCCCTTTGTTGTTGATATTCAGCCTATACGCACGAAGCGTTACGCTTCCTCGTTTAATGCGGACAACGATGGAGTGGAACTCCTTGCCTGCGTCTGTGTTTCCCGAATCCTACAATTTAGGGATCTACATCGTCACTTACCATCAGGTAAGATATAGTCAAATGCACTCAAATATATAATTTAAAAAAATAAGGACTAATTGTTGTCTCTCTCAAACCCGCTGTTGGCGCCTGTATCTTTCTCACTCATTCATATGCTACGCTAGATGACGCTAAGTAAAACCTATAAACATCTCACCAAAAGGTGCATTCCCCCGTGTAAGACTAGAAACATCGAAATAGGACTCAGGTCTCTCTCACACCCACTTCATCGCGCCTCTGTCTTTCTCACTCATTCAGATACTAACTAATGCTAAATAAAACCTATAGATACACCACTCACCAAAAGGTACGTTTCCCTGTGTAGGACTACAAATGTCGCTGACAGGGCTTCTCGGAGGCGAGGCATACAGCGGGCTCATGTTGTCCCTCTCGTACCCGCTGTACCCGTGCCTCTCGTCGCGTCGCCTGTCTCGCTCGCACAAGTAGCCACGAATGTCGGCGTCGCGTTCGTGCGCAATGTAACTTCTGTATGATGAAAAGGAGAATTATTTTAGATCTCTTTCTCTCTTATCGTGTGACACAATTAACCGTGCTATCCAAGGGATAGACGGGGGTTGCCGGGTGTTGCACTTAGCATCACCCGCGGTCACGTGTAGGGCATTTAGATTTACACCTACGGACGTAGCTTAACGGTGAAAGAAAACATCGTGAGAAAACCTGCACATCTGGAATCAGATGTGCAGGTTTTCTCACGATGTTTTCTTTCACCGTTAAGCTCGTAGAACAGATGGCCGTTGGGGCAGTATAGTTCTCGAGTGGCGACCGCACACCGGAAAACATAGCGTAGGCCAGCCTCCCACTCGGTGGACCGATGACCTGGTGAAGGTCCCGAGCAGCCGCTGAATGCGGGCAGCGCAGAACCGGTCGTCATGGAAATCCTTGAGGCTTATGTCCAGCAGTGGACGTCCTTCGGCTGATATGATGATGATAATGAAGTATGTACGTAAGTTTCTAAAAACTCAGTGGTACGTTGGCCGTCCAGAATTGAACCCGGGAGCTCTGGTTAGGAGGACCGAGTCGTTACCATTGAGCCACCGACGCTTTTGATAATAAAATGGCATGTACGTAGCTCGTTACAAGTATTCTCATAGACAAAATTTATAGCACCCATCGGCAGGAGCTGTTCGTTTTAACAGAACAGCGCAGACCGACACTCTAGCCGAATCACAATCGTGAACAGTTTATATGGAGCTTTCATCATCATATCAGCTCATATACGTCCCCGCCGAGGGACTCGAGCCTACCCTGAATTAGGGCGATCGGGCCTTAGACGACCACGCGGGCCCAGTGCAGGTTGGTCGACTTCACACAGAACCTTCGAGTTTCTTCGCAGGTGTGTGCAGGTTTCCTCACGATGTTTTCCTTCACCGTATAAGAACGTCGAACAAACGTACATATGAAATCGAAATTCGAAAACACATTGGTACGTGGCAGGATTCAAACCACGGCCTCCCGGACTGGAGGTAGCGGCCCTAGTTGTTACACCAGCGACGCTCTATGAATTTTATGAACCCAATTAATTAAAAAAAAAACATTTCACGTAATAGCTTCTGCAGTAATTTTTCGATTTTAGATTCGATTGATGATTACCTAAGTTTTGCGTCTTCCTCCACCGCGTGGTTCTCGGGTATGGCTTGCTCTCGCTCCTTCTCGCGCCGTCCCCTCCCAACGCGAGCGACTTGCTGCGCGAACGAAAGGGACAGATTCGCGCGGTTTGGCTGCAAGACAATATTTTTAGGTTACATGATCATTTCTCAAACATGTTTTCACGATGTATTTTTTTTATTTTAGTAGTTGTCGTATTACAGTGGCGACCGCGCACCGGGAGTCGTAACGTAGGCAGGCCTCCCTGGACTCGGTGGACCGACGACCTGGTGAAGGTCGCGGGAAGCCGTTGGATGCGGGCAGCGCAGGATCGGTCGTTGTGGAAATCCTTGGGTAAGGCCTTAGTCCAGTAGTGGACGTCTTTCGGCTAATATGATGATTTGTCGTATTACAACACAGTGAAATACGATGTACCAATCCGGATACCGGATTCCCGGATCAAGACCCCTGTGTGTAGAGTAGGGCCAAACAATCCCGAATTCAGAAAGAATATTATTAGAATTATTTTTGGTGACGAAGGGGTAAGGTCGGAATCTAGAGAGCGGCAAGGAGTGTCCATACTGTATGTTAGTACTAATATATATACTTTGGTAAGAGGGTTCCGTTGGTCACTCTTTGGGTATACGAGACACTAACTAGAGAATCAGAATCGACTGTGGAATACAGTCTACGATATTAGGAGCCTGTTTTTGGCCCGTTCGGCGTTAACGAAATTCGAGGGATCTGGACACAGCAGCGTTCCATTCGTATTTCCTAAACCACTTAACTGATCTTGACAAATGTGGTATATATTTGGATTCGAGCCCTCACTCCGAGTGTCATAGGATAAATACAATTTAAAAAAATCAAAGGGATGACGACAGCATCGGAAACAAATTATGAACTCTTGATCGCTAAATTGCCCTCCAACTTAAACTTCGAAAAACCTTACTCGTTTTGTTTTCCATCAAGTCTTCAATTTTTAATTCACCAAAATCACAAAATGAGTACATAAACGACGCTGCAAAACAATGACGTCACGCCTAGGTATTTCAAACATTTTTAGAACAAAATTCCGTTTATGGCATACCCGCGTGGACAACGTTTCTATGACTTTTCGAGGGTGCGCAGTGCGCGAGCCGCAAGCGGCTCGCGAGCGTGAAATAATATAATAATAATAATAATATAATAATATATCATTTATTCACAGGTAAAACCCATATCACACACAAAATATACAAAGAAATACGATAACGATAATAAACACAAAATACACAAAGAAATACGATAAGACAAATGTCAGACAGTCATTTCCTGTTGTCGCCCCGATGCACATTAAGCCAATGTAGAAATATTGGGCCCTCCATCCCGTCGTAGATCGATCTCAAGATGGTATTATTAGACCTACGAAGTCTTTCCCAAAAGGAGGCAATACGTGCTCTTTGGATACCGAAAAAATCGGGCACACGGGCTTCAGCGAACATGCTCGACGCGCTGCAGAACCGTGGCAACCTCATGAGAGTGCGGAACGCATCATTGTACTGCACTCTCATGGTGCTGAACGACCTTCGCGTGTAGTTTACCCAGAGTTGGCAGGTGTAGAGACACTGACAGTAAGAATTGAACAGAGTCAACTTAACCTCATCGCTACACCTGCCAAATCTGCGCGTGATCATGTTACACCGCACCGATAGAGCCCTTCTCTCCCTTTCGATATCCAAATCGTCCGTAAGCCTCTCTGTGAGAATGTGGCCAAGATATTTAATAATAAGGTAGCCTATGTGTTTATCCAGGTCCTAATCTGTCTACCTACCAAATTTCAGCGAGATCCGTTTCAGTAGTTTTTGCGTGAAGAAGTAACAAACAAACACACTCACAAACTTTCACCTTTGTGATGTGATAGTGTGATGATAAAAAGTAACTCAGATGACTAGCATTCGTCATCCCTATTCGGGAACTCGAGTAACATGATCTCTTCTTTTACGACGGTCTCTTTATTACCTTGTCCTGTTGTTGTATTTGTGGCGGCACGTCGCTGGTGACACTGGCGGTAGGGGCGGTCCTGTCGTGCGATCTGCCGGAGCCGCCGGTCATGCCGGACGATGACTTTGTTGAGTTGGAACTGTGGACGCTGCGGCGTTTGTATTCGGGCGAACCTGTCGGGCGACCACACATGTACCAAGTTGTCTTAAAACACTTTATCTAAGGACTGGGCCTCAATAACATTTTGATCGAAATATTTACATACAAACAAGCATCGGTGGCTTAACTGGTAACGACTCGGTCCTCATACCCAGAGGTGCCGGGTTCAAATCCGGACGGCAGCAATGTACCAATGAGTTTTTCGAAACTTTTCCCGCAAAAGATCAATGGTTAATTATTTTTTATGGCCGGAATTGGATGGTATTGATCTGGACAACGTTTACTTTCAACAAGACGGCGCTACATGCCACACAAGCAACGAAACCATTGATCTTTTGCGGGAAAAGTTTCCGGACCGTGTTATCTCTCGAAGAGGTGATCACAATTGGCCACCGAGATCTTGTGATTTAACACCTTGCGACTTCTTTATTTGGGGCCACGTGAAATAGAAGGTCTACGCCAACATCCCAGCGTCGATTCAAGACCTCAAAGATGGAATTCGTGAAGCTATCGAGAACATAGGGCAGCCACTTTGCGATTTGGTTATGGAAAATTTTATGAAAAGGATATGGTCCTGTAAGCGTGGTCGTGGAGGTCATTTGCCTGATGTTATTTTCCACTATTAACGGCATACCTTCTTCTTTATAATGAAATAAACATCCGATCATTTATATTAAAAAATGAAATTTTTCTTTGAAAATCAAAATAACACCTCTTATTGGAAAACCCTTTACATATACCCACCGATTGCTTTAACGGTGAAGGAAAACATCGTGAGGAAACCTGCTCACACCTGCAAAGAAACTCGAAGGTTGTGTGTGAAGTCGACCAACCCGCACTGGGGCCGCGTGGTAGACTAAGGCCCGATCGCCCTAATTCAGGGTAAGCTCGAGCCCCTCAGTGGGGACGTATATGAGCTGATATGATGAAGAGGACTGTGAACCTACGGCGAAAATTCAACTTTTCATACAAAGCAATAACGATTTTCACCTCATAAATGTTAACCGATTTGGACTAATTTTTGACAGGTTGTCAGTCGAACAAAAGCTAGGCTTATACGTTAATGGCCGAAATTAATTTTGTATGAAAAGACGTGAACGACAATAAAATTACACTTATTAACTTTATCGAAAAAACAAAAAACGTATAAGCCTAGCTTTTGTCTGACTTACAACCTGTCAAAATTGGTCCAAATCGGTTAACATTTAAGAGGTGAAAATAGTTATTTCCGTTTGTATGAAAAGTCACAGCTTCATAATCCTCTTAAGGGCCTTCCCCAGCTAACTAGCGCCGCCATCACTTACAAATTATACATATTATTTTTTTATTTACAACTGGTAAGCCCTTGGCACCATTACATCTGATGGTAAGTGACGATGATGCCGAAGATGGAAGCTGGCTTACTAAGATTCCCCAACGCAATGGGGAACTGGCTATCTTATCTTCAAGCCGGAACACATCATAAGGTTTATGATCCACGGTGGAACTGCTCCTTCTAAGATGATAATGATACTCACTGGTTCTCGGCGGTCGCAGGTCGTCGTGAGGAGCCAGAGGCGCCGAGGGTTGCTGGCTCCAGCGCTCGAGGAGTCTGCAGATATTCGCGTGGCCAGCCCGCCACGCCACTTTAGCTGGGGTTCGACCTGTAACATTTTATAAATATCAGGTGTAAATCTGGTATGCCGGACATGGTGGCGTAATATAATATAAGGCTGTACAATACGTTAACGTAACGTGGCGTACTGGTTAGTCCATTCGCTTCATACTAGGAGATCGCGGGTTCGATTCCCGGTGGTGTCAACATATAAGACTCGGTTTGGTTGGTAGTAGGGCATTTTCTAAGCCCGCCTGGTTAGCTACTACCATCTGAAACGCAAACTATCGTTTCGAGCCGATCTTCTTTCTTGCGTTTCATAATTAAATTCTCTTTTGATCTTGTTCGTCTATAAAAATAAAATTTAGAAATGATTGCGAGCTTTTGACAAGAGTGAAAACAATTGAGGAGTGTTGACCATCGGAATAGCTGTTTTCAGCAGAAATATTTTAAAAGTTTCGTGATTCTTCTGGTTATTTTCAAGACCTCCTATTTTTAACTGGGGTAAGTGATTTATGCTTAGAGAAAGCTATCCATTTTTATTTAGTGCCGTTGCGAACTAAATTTTTATTCATGGTTGTAGGGTCTTCCACACGGGTCTTCCGCACGGCCCGAACAAATCGGCATACTACCACTATACCCTGGACTATTGCTTACTACGCCGATCAGCAACTGCCTGCCGCTAACCCAAAGGGAAGTGGAATTTTTGTATATATCTAATATAAGACCAATTGGAGTTGAGCGTTACTGGTGACCAAATACCATTACTGGTGATCAAGTATTACGACCTGCCCGCGCCTTTTTGTTGTCGCTAGTCACCAAACATTACTACTGCCCGACAAGATTCTGCTGTCGTCCTCCAAGCACAGCTGCTGGCCTGCGTGTTCTCCTGTCTTCCGTTTACTATAATAATTTTTCGTTTGATTTTAAAAATTTTAAGAGTATGGTACACCCAAAGTTTTTACCTACAACGTTATGGTGTAATTCCGACACCCAATAATTAAATTCGATTTATTTTTTTAGGAATTTATTTGATCATTTTATACACCTGGGGGGACGATCGATCGTTACCTAACCTTTTTTTATATTTTAAAATTATGTAATGTGTTGTTTTTATATTTAGGATATTTCCATGGTTATTCACTCTTTACACCTTTAACTAATCTACTAGTTTATATCTTTACCCAAATATTTATAATCTTATAAAATAAAAGTATTCCATATTACCCCAAAATTTATTTTCTTTCCGAAATTCATATTTAGGCTGGGAGTAAAAATTCTACGTATCATGTAGCATCTCTATTATATTATTTAACCACTTTTAAATTCAATTATGCTGCACATCTTATATAAGTCTTGCCGCCAAGCAACACTGTTAACATAATTGATGTGTTCCGGCTTGAAGGTAAGATAGCCAGTTCTCCTTTGCGTTGGGAAATCTCTGTAAGCGCGCTTCCATCTTCGGCATCATCGTCACTTACCATCAGGTGAGATGATGCCAAGGGCTTACCAATTGTACTTGCTTACCCACTGCAGGGGCCCTGGTCTCTTCCCGAACACGGGAAGGTTAGTCCTCACTTCAAACACGGGAAGCAAGTCCGGAGCGGTGGAAATTAAAGGGCTGGTGGCAAACCACAGTCTGAAGTTTTTAATTAATGAGCTACGACTGTTTTAATACAGCAATAATAGTCATCAGCTGCAAATGGTGTTAAAAATATGAAAATCGGAACGATTGATCTTTGGGCCATATGAATCAATTTGACCCGTAGCACCAAAAATAAACCGGCCAGAACCGCACACATAGGGTTCCGTACCATCATACTAGATGGCGCTAGTTTCTTCACGTTTAAAAAAACTCATTTTTTGCATGGAAACCCCCTTATTTTTTTCACTTTTTCAAATTTTTTGTATTTGTTATTATAGCTGCAACAGAAATTCATCATCTGTGAAAATTTCAACTGTCTAGTTATCACGGTTCACGAAATACAGCCTGGTAAAATGCGGAAGGACAGACAGACAGACAGACGGACTGATAGCGAAATCTTAGTAAGAGGGTCCCGTTTTTACCCTTTGTGTACGGAACCCTAAAAGAGGAGTTATGAAGTAGTTTTTTTTCGTATGGGAAATAAAAATGATCTGAATTCAGTCGTGTGAGGTATTAAATAAAAGGGATTTTTGAGCCGATTCTAAAAATGTGTCATATTATTACATTTTAGTAACTTTTTTAAGTTAAAATCATTTTAAAAACATACCAAGTTTGGCCTCCTCCAGATACGATACGGTTGAATCATTTTTGGTAAAATATACCTCAAATAATAGATACTTAATATCCTTATACCTTACTCTAAAAAAGCAGTTTTAAAAAAATACATTTAGTATGTAATTTCTCTTTATTTTTCATTATTTCATTCCTGAAATTGTATTTTTGTACCGAGGTTCCAAACTTTTGTAGCAAAATTGTGTGCTACGGGTCAAATTGATTCACATGGCCTATAAAGATCAATCGTTCCAGTTTCATGCTTTTAACAAAATTTGCAGATTTTTACTGAATTTCGGGGTGCACCGTTAGCACTATAGGTGTCATAATCGCTTTCCGTGGCAAAATTAACTGCATTTTTATAGGCCTATCGTTTAAATTAAATGCACTTTTATAGGCCTATCGTTTAAATTAACTGTAATATAATAGGCCCATCGTTTAAATTAACTGCACTTTTATAGGCCTATCGTTTAAATTAAATGCACTTTTATAGGCCTATCGTTTAAATTAACTGCACTTTTATAGGCCTATCGTTTAAATTAACTGTAATATTATAGGCCCATCGTTTAAATTAACTGCACTTTTATAGGCCTATCGTTTAAATTAACTGCACTTTTATAGGCCTATCATTGAAATTACCTGCACTTTTATAGGCCTATCGTTTAAATTAACTGCAATAGGCATTTTGACTATGTTTGAAATATGTAACAATTTGTTGTCATCCTAATAAAATGTAATGTAAAAAGCATATTTTATTAATGTTCTGAAAAAAATAAGGTAATTTTTTGTATAAAAAACATAAATGAAATTTAATTTTTTTTGTGGTTTGATCACGTGTTTGAAAACGCTCTGTGGTTGGTTGCAACTCTGATGACGTCACACAGAAGTAAACATTAGTTTCAGTGCGTGCTTTCACTATTACAGCAGTTTTTTGTTTACTTATGTGTGACGTCATCTGTCAGCAACCAGGTGCCATAGCGAAAATTGCGTTTTGGCGCGTAATTTTTCGATTCAAACTGTAACGTTGATTTACTCCGTATATACGACAGATTTTCAGGAAATATTGTAATGGTTTGCATTTCATGCATTAACAAATAATACAAAACTATTTTCCAGTAGTAGTCAAATAGCCTATTCATGGTTTAAATTAACTGTAATTTTATAGGCCCATCGTTGAAATTAACTGCACTTTTATAGGCCTATCGTTTAAATTAACTGCACTTTTATAGGCCTATCGTTAAAATTATGTGCACTTTTATAGACCTATCGTTTAAATTAACTGCACTTTTATAGACCTATCGTTTAATTTATGTGCACTATTATAGGCCTATCGTTTATATTAATTGCACTTTTATAGGCCTATCGTTTAAATTAACTGCACTTTTATAGGCCTATCGTTTATATTAACTGCAATTTTATAGGCATTGCGTTAAGTTAACTGCAATTTTATAGGCCTATCGTTTAAATTAACTGCATTTTTATAGGCCTACAGTTTAAATTTAGCTGTCGATCGTAGCTCATTGCAAATTGCGTGGTTGGGTCGATCACGCAAGTTAACTGACCTGAAGCACCGTCATTCCCTGGATGACTTCCATTGTTAGCGGCATTTATCTAGACCGTTTCCACGTTAAGCCGTTGGTGCCGGTTGCTATCACTAAATTGCATTCGTTAAGCCGTGTCAAATGCCTTACAGGCGGCTTGAAACCTTCTGACAGTGGGGTTATCCACTAACGCTAAATAATTATTTTAAAAAAACAAAAACGGACAATAAAGTGATCCTACAGTGTTCCCTTGTTTCCTTTTTTTCACTTTTAAAATTTTTATCATTTTTATTTACATAGATCGAAGAAATACAGTCACATTATAATTTATCAAATTTATTCAAAAAGTAAGTTTCTCCGCGGCGGGGAATCGAACCCCGGTCTCCCGCGTGACAGGCGGGGATACTTACCACTATACTACCGCGGATTGTGATGGACCTTCCAATTTCATGCTTGTGTTTCATTGCTCCATCGCGAACAATCAAAAACATCTGTATTTACACGTCATGAATGCGACGAAGAACAACTTTGATAACAGCTGAACAATCATCGCTTGGAGTTATTTATTATTATTTTAATGAGAAAGATAATATTTTTAGGGTTCCGTACCCAAAGGGTAAAAACGGGACCCTATTACTAAGACTCCGCTGTCCGTCCGTCTGTCACCAGGCTGTATTCCATGAACCGTGATAGCTATACAGTTGAAATTTTCACAGATGATATTTCTGTTGCAGCTATAACAAAAAAATAGAAAAAGTGAATAAATAAGGAGGTCTCCAATCTCCATACAATAAACGTGTTTTCTTAAACGTAAAGAAACTAGCGCTATCTAATAAGATGGTACGGAACCCTTTGTGTGCGGTTCTGACTCACACTTGGCCAGTTTTTTTTTTATAGAACACATATTCTGTGACAAAAACTGCTAGTTACCAATTACGGTTCCAAAGATACAGCCTTTTTTTATTTATTTATTTTTTCATTTATTTTATTTTGTCAGAATACACTGTTCCATTCTGTTAGTAAACTTAGCCTTTTAAAAAAAATACAATATTAGTATGTCATGTTTTAAAGGCCGGACAGACATACAGAGACAGACAAACGGACAGCGTAAGCTGAATAATAGGGTTCAGTTATCTGGTACGGAACCCTAAAAAGACTAGTAAGAATGAAATATTGTACATACATATTTTTATCTACAAGTGTTTTTCGGTTAATTTTTTTTTTTATTAAAAATTTGAGTGCGTTTGGCTGCACCTCACCTGATGGTAAGGTCCGATGTAGCCGCGGATTTAACACGCAAGCTCAAATAGTGCCTATTCACTCTCGTCTTGATGATTCCTAAATTATACGAATCGGGGAATACAGACGCCGGAAGGGAATTCCACTCCTTGGCCGTTCGCAAGATGAAGGAAGAAGCAAAACGCTTCGTGCGAAAAGGTGGAACATTGACGAAAAAGGGGTGGAACCGCTCTCCGCGCCTGGTCGTCCGATGATGAAATGGAGAGGGGGAATGAGGTCGTGAAGTTCCAGGGCACACTCTCCGAAATGAATCCTGTAGAACACTCAATCATATCAGCCGAAAATCGTCCACTGCTGGACAAACGCCTCTCCCAAGGATTTCCACGACGACCGATCCTGCGCTGCCCGCATCTATCGGCTTCCCGCGATCTTCACCAGGTCGTCGGTCCACCGTGTGGAAGGCCTGACTAAGCTACGTTTTCCGGTCGCCACTCGAGAACTTTACAGCCCTATCGGCCATCTGTTCTACGAGCTATCCGTTAATTGTTGTTCTAATTTGAACTATTGATTGTTTTCATCCAAAATAGGCAAATACTTAATGGTAAGTGAAGATCATAAGATCATATAGTGAAGCGGTCTAACCAAGATTCTCCAACGCAATGGGGAACTGGTTCTCTTATCATCATGCCGAACAAAGACTTAGAATAGATGGTGGTGTTTATAAGAGGGCGAACTTTCTGTTTCCAGACTCCTGTAATTTGGGGATCTTCAAGGCGAGAGTGAATAGGCATTATTTGAGTTTTCGTGTACCATCCTCGACTACATCGTCACTTACCATCTGGTGAGATATAGTCAAACGCACTCAAATTTTTTATTAAAAAAAATAACCTACCACCAACCGAACCGAGTCTTACAAAGTTAAATCCCACCCGGGAATCGGACCTGCGACATCCTAGTGTGAAGCGAATGAACTAATCACTACGCCACGGAGTAATAATGTGAACTAAAATTTCAAAATCAAAACATTTATTTCGGACAACATAATCCAAAGTGTTAGTCCCAAAACAAAACGTAAAAAATAACATTAAATAAAAAGACATTAAGATAGAATTAATTATTTAACATTCTCTGGGTTTAAGCAGCTCAATGAGAGCGTCGGTTGCGTAATGGCAAGGGCCGCTACCTCCTGTCCGGGAGATCGTGGTTCGAATCCTGCCACGTACCAATGTGTTTTCGAATTTTGATTCGATATGTACGTTTATCCGACGGTCTTATGGTGAAGGAAACCTGCACACGCCTGCGAAGAAGTCGTCGTGAAGTCGACCAACCCGCGCTAGGCCCACGTGGTCAACTAAGGCCAGATCGCCCTAATTCAGGGTAGGCTCTATGTATAAGCATAGGCTTTATGTATAACTTTTCGTGTCATATTGTTTTCATGTTCTAATGACATAATCTGGTTTATATCAAGGATTTTATTTTGACGTTATTAACTAACTATTGTTTATTACTTGATTCTTCACAAATGACATTGTTATTATTATTTTATGACTATCATAAAGAGTGTAAAATGCACCTTTTTTGAATAAATATATTGAATTGAATTGCTCGAGCCCTTCGGTGGGGACGTATATAGGCTGATATGATGAAGCAGCTGTGTATGCGTACATAATTATGTTTTTACCAGGCAGGTAGGCTCTGTAAGGGATATTTGTCCTTATCCATGTCTATGAAAACACTATCGTCGTCTGTCCTCAATCACCACCACAGGTATAAATGCACTTTTTTTCATAACTATACTATTATAGGTAAGTATGGTTGACCACTGAGGTGCGTGTACGTTTTTTTTGGTTTTGGCTGAAAAACAGCGTTGTGAGTACTTTGCGACCCACAACATTTATGCTGAGCCTGGACCAGCTTCGCTAACTTGGCACCACTGACACTGTTTCATTTTTTTTTTCAATAAACTAGTAATATTTGTCACTAAGTTTAATTTTTTTGTTTGTGAATTGTTAAAATGTATTGTGCCTTTTAAGCGAAATAAAGTTTTATCTCTCTATCTTTATCTAACATGCAGCCGTACCAACTGCCACAAGATAGGGCAGTCTGGTTGGCTGGCCACAACGCTCAGGATGCCGTTGGTGCTGCCGCGGACATGTTTCAGCAAAGAGGCGGCTCTCTTTCTTAAGATGGCATGAAAGCCATCAAAGCTTCAGTAAAAATACCTTCATCATCATCAAAAAACGTCCACTGCTGGACAAAGGCCTCCCCCAACGATTTCCACGACGAACAATGCTGATCTGCCCGCATCCA
Organism: Coleophora flavipennella; assembly: GCA_947284805.1. Classification (NCBI taxonomy): domain Eukaryota; kingdom Metazoa; phylum Arthropoda; class Insecta; order Lepidoptera; family Coleophoridae; genus Coleophora; species Coleophora flavipennella. The sequence continues at coordinate 8,567,026 of OX369253.1, forward strand.
GCAGCTTCCCGCGACCTTCACCAGCTCATCGGTCAACCGAGTGGGACGCCTGCCTACGCAACGTTTTCCGGTGCGCGGTCGCCACTCGAGAACTTTACTTCCCCAACGGCCATCCGTTCTACGAGCTATGTGCCCGCCCACTGCTACTTAAGTTTAGCCATTCTAAGAGCTATATCGGTTACTTTCGTTCTCCTACGGATCGCCTGGTTTCAGATCCGATCGCGCAGAGAAACTCCAAGCATAGCACGCTCCATTAGCCTTTGGGTGACCTTGTATATCCTACTAATATTATAAACGAAAAAAAATTTATGTATGAATGTTTGTTACTCTTTCACGCAAAAACTACTGAACGTATGTGGCTGAAATTTGGTAGTTAGACAGATTAGGACCTGGATTAATATAAAGGCTACTTTTTTCCACGCTCGCGAGCCACTTGCGGCTCGTACACTGCGCACACTCGGAGACAGTCATATAAACTATGTTCACGCGAGCGAAGCCGCTGGCAAGATCTAAAATAATCTATATATGTGTATATATAAATTAAACTCTACTTTTTCTGGTCATTTCATTTCATCACGCGTGAACTGCTAGACCGATTTCGCTGATTCTTTTTTTGTTGAGTTCGTTATTGTCAGGAGAATGTTCTTATGTAGAGTAGGGTAAGGTAGGGTAGTGTAAGGTAGTGTAGGGTAGGGTAGGTAGTGTAGTGTAGGGTAGGGTAGGGTAGGTCAGGTTAGGGTAGGGTAGGGTAGGGTAATGTGGAAGAGTGTAAGGTAGAACGAAGTTCGCCGGGACAGCTAGTAAATGAATATAAAAGAATGTAAAGACATAATAATAGTTACCGCAGTGGTCGGCCTGCAGCGGATCGGCGCCGTGCTGCAGCAGCCACAAAACGCACTCCTCGTGGCCCTCTTGCGCCGCAATACCTGATAGAAAAAAAATAACGTAAGGAATTCATTAAAAATTAAACACCCGACTACGTAAAAACTTAACCCCTCTTTCTGGCCAGTCGGGTAAAAATGTATCCTATGTCACATCAAGACGAATCTAACGATACCTCATACGTTAGAATCCTTCAAGTCGTTTAGGCTGTAGCAGGGAACATAGAAATCTACATATGTACATACATACACTCGAAAGAAATAACCCTCCTTCTAAAGTAGTCGGGTAATAAAACAGTGACGAATATCATGCTTTATATCCCAGAAATATTACATTACTTAAACAAAGCGATTGGGCACTTGACAGAATCAAAACAGAAAAAAATGAAGTTTTCTCAAACATGCTTGTAAATTTGAGCATTATTTTGACAACCTTATTCGAGATAAATCGTAACAGGGATGATGAATGCTAATCATCTGATTTACATTTTATCGTCTGTCAAAAACGACATTTAGTTCAAAAACGTTTGAAATACCTAGGCGTGACATCATAGTTTAGCAGCGTCCTTTTTGTACTCATTTTGTGATTTTGGTGAATTAAAAATCGAAGACTTGATGGAAAACAAAAGTAAGGTTTTCCGAAGTTTAAGTAGGAGAGCAATTTAGTCATCAAGAGTTCATAATTTATTTCTGATGCTGTCGTCATCCCTATTGCGGTACTGGCCAAATACATGCGAGCAACGGCCGGGAAAAGTTGTATGAAAATGTCGTGTTTTAGCGGCCAAATAAATTACTCTGTAAACTCATATCTGTTGAGTAATTTAAAAATGTAACGATCTTTTACTCGGAACCATGGCAACCAAGGAGATAACTTATCAAAGGTTTTATTTAAATTTCGAACTAGCTTTCAAATAGAAAGCTGTTTAAACAAAAACAAATGAACACTTTGGGGCTTGAAAAATTTTTGTTGTTTGTCATTGATTTTGTAAAGTAATTATATTTTCAAAAAACAAGTTCTGCCAAGGTACTACTTAGTTTTCATTTCATTTCGGCCCACATTTACACGTTCCTCGTTTGCTGGCCGCTGCAGTAATTTATTATTATATCCAAGAAATGTTACTTTACTGTCCGGGGAGGATTATTAAGATATTTTGAATTCATTATATTATTGTAGGCCTGCTACATACACTTCGATTATCAGGTTAGTCATTCCTTGGCGAACATTCTAAAGTTGAACATTATCTGGTCGCGCATTACTGGCTCTCTACGTGCGCCTCTTTTCTATTCGATCTTTGCAGCAAAGATAATATAATACACCACGTTTTCCTCACGTTTCTTTGCACTCGATTAGTGATTTCTATTTTCTTTGAGACAGAGCTTATAGCTTTTTGGTCACAGAGTACTTTGAGACAGAGCTTATAGCTTTTTGGTCACAGAGTAGCATATATACTAGGAGGCAATGACAAATTTGGTAACTATAACGGAAATGGTTGAGAGGATAAACGGCAACCCTCTGATGTTAAATTTGTCGGTCTGCCTGCGCAAAGTGGTTGCGTTTGTAGCGCGGTGCGCAGATATTCATTCTCCTTTCATTCGAACATCTTTTTATCCCATTTATTTCTTTTCCGCGCGTGCGTCAATCTATTTGACAATATCATTTTAAATTCTTTCCGAACACTTTCACAAAACTTAATAAATTATAAAATAAATTACCTAAATACCTAGATATATTTACCGGCAGCTCCCTTTATAAGGCCTATTTTGGGTAATATATAATTATATGTTTCATTAGTTTGTGTATAGTGTAAAGGACAACATTATTTTTATATGGGGGTGGTACTAAAATCAAATTAAATTGATCCACTATAAAACCATATATGAGGTGAAAGATAAAAATATTTTAATTGTTAAAAACTAAAATGAAAATAAAATGGCTCACCCATTTATAAGATATCATCATCATCATATCAGCCGAAGGAATCCACTGCTGGACATAGGCCTCCCCAGTAGTGTAAATATGAGAGTTCTGGCTCACCAGTGCGAGTGAGAGAGAGAGAAGATACGAAATCCTATGTGTTAGAGCGAGACAGAGCGATGGTGTGAGTGAGAATGACGTCATACAGTGCGAGTGAGTGAGGGGTAAGATGCGATACCGCATGTGTTAGAGCGAGACAGAGCTATGGTGTGAGTGAGAATATGCGTAGGCGTAGTGGGCGTGGCCTTGGCATCGACCAATCACAGTCCAGCATTTGTGTGACGTCACGCGGTGTCATGTTTTGACAGGTCTACACGCAAAGTGGCGCTGCCCAAGCGGGTATTTGAAGAACTACTCAACATGTCAGCTGTCACAACTGTCAACATGACACCTGTCATTGGACTGTTATGTCAGCTGTCACCATAGCAGCAAAGTTAGCGAATGTGTGAATATAGATGGCGTTAGTGAGAAAAAAAACATTCGTTTGGTTAGATTTGAATCCACTGCGGCGGTGGCTCTGAAGTGATGTGAGTAGCTACACCGCAGAGCTACGGCACCTGATAACGTTAGCAATGAAATATTGATATACATGGGTGATTATGACGTGTGAGGAGTAGCGCGCCACCCATCAGCCGCAACAATGAAATAATGCTATCCATGGCTGGATATGACGTCATGGCGGGTGCCCAAGGGGGCGGGGGCGCTGAATGATGTGGACAAACATGCATGAGTGATAGAGAGAGAGAGAGAGAGAGAGAGAGACACACATACCGCGGCCTGCCAAACAGTTTTTGCGCTAGGTGTTAACTATACCTATGAGAGAAGACAGAGATAATATGCTGCGGCTCACGGCGGATGCCTAGGGTGCGGGGGCGGAGGCGCTGAATGATGCAGATAAACATGGTACTACTATCAGCTGTGTTTAACTCCGATGATGGAATACAATGGCGGCGCAGTACCAACACTCTAGTAGATGATAATGTTACACACACACGCCGCTAGATGGGGTGTACTAAGCAAAAATCCATTGACATTGTCAGGAATCGAACCCGCTGCTCATATAGTGCGAGCATATCATTCAACCTCGGCACCGGCACGGCGGCGGGGGCCGGACCGAGTCTTATCAACGTGCGCACCGCAGGGATCGAACCTGTGCTATCCATAATATAGTGCTATGTGCAGTACAAGCGAGAGCAAAAGTGTTGGGGTTAGTATTCAATAAAATAACGTAATGAAATAAAATGTGTGAAAAATATTTATTTTCTAGATGCAACATATAATTTTAACCTTAACCTAGATAACACTTTTTATATACAAAGACAGGTGTTTTTTTTAAAAAAACTAATCATATGTCTAATTCATTATATCCTTATGTCCCCAAGCTAACGTCTTATAATTACCTATATAAAATCTCTTATCGTCTACATTATTTAAAGCTACTTTATTTAAAGTTTGGGTGTATAAGCGATGAGCTCTACTTCTTATTACACCCATCTGCTTTAGTAATAAAGCACTGTTATCTTTTAAACAATCTAAATAGTTCTGTACCGTTATCTCATCGACAACAACTCTCCTTTTAATACCTTTAATTTTCTTCACACAGTTTTCATCATCATCATTCTCTTTAACTATACAATAACACTTTGATCGTATACCTATAAATTGTTTTATCAACCCCCCACAACATTCATCTTTAAATTTACCTACAACTTTTTTATTTACTTGAGGAAGTCCATAAACATTATCTAAAGGATAGTCCGAAGTATCAAACCAGATCTCAAGACCTGGTTTGATATCCTCGTAGAAATTGTTTGTTTTTATACTATATATGAAGGAATCTGTGTCTGTATATAACATATTAATATTTTCTCCATACTTGGGGAGCATATAGTTATAGTGGAAATCATACATTAACGTCTTGCTTAACTCTAAGACGCTGAATCCAATATAAATCGGTTTATTATATTCAACTTTATTTCTATACATCTGAATTATAACCAGATCCTCATCTAATATTGTACGACTATGAAAATTTAATTTAGCTATAAGAGCCCGCGCCCCCAAACGTTTACCATGACTATCCCAACTGTTGGTGATACGTACATCCACCCGTTTATCTACGTTTTCCATAGTCTTACCGAAAACACTATTGTTCATGAGTTTAAAAAACTCTTTTTCGAATGTGTTTTCAGCGAGTGCACGTTTAGATGTGTTCAGATCGATATACACCTTAAGCCAGCATGACTGTGAAAATTCAATAATCCTATACACCTTTTTCAATATTAATCCATGCTTGAGGGCTTGTTGTAAGTTTACATAGTGAATTACATAATGGTTCTTATCATCTAACGTAGCTAATAATTTACAAGTTTTACCACCACCACCACCACCACCTGGAGGGATCTTATTTTCAGGACAAAAGGGGTAATCGTTGTGGAGATCGTGTAAATGTTGGGGGTACTCTAAATCCACTTCCAAGAAGTACCCCTTTCCCCCATCTAAACTTATTGCGTTCAAATCAAAGTTTGCGATCTCCTCTTCACCCAACCACCGGAAGTCTTTGTATGGGAGGGTTTGAGACATTGCCCACCCATATTCGTTATTTGCATCAGCCCAGAATATTAGACTAGCCTCTTTACTAGGATCATAATCTTTTAGGTATTTATTATTTGCTTCAGCATACTTCCCACTACATTGACTCAAACCGCCTCGTATACCCCGTGATATAAACTTGATCATAGAGAGATCTGTCAACAGTTCCAACTCTATTTTAGTATGCTTTAACATAGCATCCCAGCTCAATCCAGGTGCGGTGTAATAGTGTGCTGGATCCAACTCATACGTCTTATAGCATACATCTCTAAAATTCTCAAACACATCGGTGAGAAGAAGAACATCAGTTTTTAGATATAAGTCGCTGTATTCGCCCAGAGACTTTATGTTGAAAACACTCCAAACATTTTGTGCGTGACTGTACTCAACATCAGTACACCCGCACTTGTTAAGAGTGCTATAGAAACAGTTTTGTGATGGCAGGCGTGTTTCCTCTAATCTCTCCATCGAAGTGATATACTCATAAGGAAACACACCCTTACAAGTCAACAGAGATGTATGTTGTGGGAAAACTTTTTCAATTGTTTTGAATTGTTCCGGTTTAAGATTTTTCGCTAATCTATCAAGACTGGATGACATGAACTTAAATGAATCAATAAATCTAAGATTAAAGTTAAGCTCCTTACTTTTGATTGTAAAAGAGATGAAGTTTTCCTTGTTTTTAGGTAACACTTCTACATTATAATCTTGTAAAGCTTTAATAATAAAATGTGCGTCATACTTAGATAAGTTATGAAATACTATGGGGATGGTGCGTTTAAGCTTATAATTTAAATTACATGAGGAATGAGCAGCACCTCTAAACTCACCTGTGAAATGACAGTGATCTCGTACTCTATCTATCCCCATCTCCTCACCACATATATGGCAGTTCAGAGTCGTGCTATAAGCTTGCTCCTGCTCTGTGGTGAGGGGGGTCATTGGCACTACTTTCGAAAAAGCCTCACAAAACGGTTTTAGTTCATCTTCTAGAGATTTCAAAAAAGTTTTAGCACACTCTACACCTCTGTATGACACAAACTTTGATAATTTATCATCTGAACACTTTATATAGTAAGCAAAACTATGAGGAACATGCTCATGGCGGCTCTCAGTATAGGAGTGAGCCTTGTCTGGTTGACAAGAACTAATAGGTTTTAATATTGCTTCAAAATCAGCGTAAACAATCACCGGAACAGGCATTTTATTTTGATGATTTTTAAATTTAACTTTGTCCCCCTGTTCCGGCAAGATTGTTCTTATACGCGAACAATCATGTTTTATGTGATCCTCATAGTTTTGCTCACTACAAAAGGTGAGCAGGCAGCCATCACAGATCCACATTTTTCCATTATGCTGTGATGTTTGAGTAGATAATAATCTACTCATATTTTTAATATATACAAAATGTCGCTTCTCCCCATCTTCGATGAGGAGAAGATTTACATGCACCCTCCGTTTTATTGGGGTATGGTAGAGTGGACCTGTGATCTCCTGCCCACTCACCTCATATACATTAACACTAATATCATTTTTATCCTCAAAGCACTTAATGTCTCTATTTACACATGTGGGGAAAGTCACCCCCTCCAACCTCAACACCTCCCGGTAGTGAGGGTAAGAGGAGGTCCTATCCCCATTAGCTGCAGCGGGGTACAGGGCGCTAACCACTGCCCAAGCGAAGCATGCCTCGTCCTGATTTTTCACATTTACGCAAGCATGCTTATCCAGGATCCACTTGGGTAGTGGTATATAGCTGGACCCTCTCAGAGGTGTGTATTTATTGATATTTACCTCTAAGTATAACACTTCTGAGAGGGCCCAACCGCTGTCCCGCTCTTGGAACTCCTCAGCCTTATTCTTAATTTCCTTAATAAATAAGTTATATATTTCACTTAAGTCATCACTTTTAAATACACCTTTATTCTTTGTATTAAACGATTTTATCTCCTCCATGACATTTTCCTCTCCATCCTGCATCAACGTCGTTTTTTTATATAAAGCGAAAAGTTCAATATTAATTTTTATGGATTTATATTCTTCGAGTTTGCCCTCTGTTAGTTTTATCACGCGCTCTTTAATATTTTCCATGAAATCTTCAGGTAGTAATTTTTTCTCCATCGAAAACACTCGGTAGGTGGCTATGCGGGACTTAAACGATGATTCCACTATCTCCACCCCCTCACCATAAACCTCACACACCACTTTCTCTTTGTGACCAACACTTCTCTGATGAGTTGCAAGATTTTTAATTTGAACATCACAGACTGAACAGTACTGCAACTGTTGCTTGTTGGGGTAATCGACTCTCGCTGAACAGAATTTGTAGTGCTTCAATACATCACCATTTCTTTTGAAACACCTCTCACAATATTCACATTTAACTCCCTCCATTTTTATTGGTATATTAGTAAAAAATAGGTATAGTGGTAGTGTAGCGGCAGTGGCAACAACTTACGGATGAGTGAGCGTAAATAACCCGATCCTTCCTATTTATAATATACCTAGGGTGTGTTTGTGCGCATGCGCATAAAGTGGATGGTTTCTAGAATGTTCTATTTCACACCCACCTAACCGGATGTGGTGAAGGTTATAGGATGCCGGTCACACGCTGATAAGAGTCTAACAGAAGCTGTGGTTAAGACTCGAGGTGATGCAATACCTATGAAATATTGTGAAATATCTAGTTCTAACCGGATGTGGTGAAGGTTATATACTGAGCTAGGTATACCTACCTATTTTTGTTATTTAACTTGCACGGGAGTCAAACCCACTACCCCTCGTTCGCACAAAACCATATCCATCACTCGCGCCACTGAGTGATAACAGAGTGTGAATAGTAGGTATCTAGTTAGGTCCTCGTATGAATGCGAGTAGCGGCGCGCGCTGATAAGAATGATATTATTTAAGGGGCAGTACTTATTAAGGGGAAGAAGGATAGTAAAACTAAATAATATATTTAATCAACATTTATTTTAATCAAACAATGTTCGCCTTAGGTACCCAATTTTTTTCGTTAAGACCCAACCATTTAACATATAGTTTATCACCTTTACGTTTTAACACTTTCTCAATAAGGTAAACATCTGAATATTTCACTCTTTGCAACTCAGACTCATAGAATGCCCCCAATATCGGTTCTTGCTTCGAATCTTCAAGTAAATATGTGACTGGATTTGTGATTTGTACCTTGACAATTTTAAAAATTTCCGCTGACCAATTGCCGGTGTAACCTTTAGAGAATATCGTCTTAAACTTGCTTATACGAACATGATCTCCAACCTTGAATTTAGCTTGTGGTGCAATCTTGATATTGTTGTACACTCTATGGAGGATTTCCTGAGAGTTTGATTTGCTCACATCGGATGGTGCCATACCTGTGGTTGAGTGTTTTTTACTATTGTATCGCTCTACAATCTCGCGTATGTGTTTAGTCCAATTGTAGGAGCCATTCAAGCTAAAATTTTGCCATAACCAATGTTTGAGGGTCCTTATCGCCCGCTCTGCTATAGATGCCTTCATTACGCTATAAGTGGAGTAATGGTTGATTGCATAACGTTTCATGAGCGCTTCAAACTTGCTATTGAAAAATTCCTTTCCTTGATCAGATTGAAGGTTTTTCGGTTTTCTTCGCCCGCTCAAAATCTCTTGCATAGCCCTCGTGACGTCATCAGCATTTTTACTCTTCAATGGTTGAGTCCAAATAAATTTTGAAAAGGTGTCTATACACAATAGAATATACTTATACCCGCCGTTATCTCTAGAGTGTTTCTGCATATCAATCAGATCAATTTGCCAGGTGTCATCAATACCCTTTTGTATGAAACGTCTGCGGGGGAAGTTCTTTCTTGCGTATCTATGTATTTCTTTAACAACTTGCGCCTTACTCATTGTGTGTTTTTGGTGCTACTAGGGGGTTCTTTTGTTGTTTTTTTTTACCCACTATACTTTGTGGTATGAGGGTGACACGTCTGATTTTAGCTGGATTAGACTCTGCACTAGTGCTGCTTTTATTTAATGGTGCAGTGAACCTTTTATTTAACAAATCTATAGATTTTTGAAGCGCTTCAAGCGCTATAGCTGTGTTACGAGTATGTGTGAGACATTGCTCGAACACCTCGTCCAGCTGTTCCTTTATCACTGCATCACTTTTACTCGTACCCCTATCAACCTCTGTCAATCGCTTATTTTCACAATCGATTTCTCGTATACTCGATTTTAGATTATTTATAAGCACTCCCCCAGAGTGGAGGTGATGTCCGAACTTGTGGACAGGCATTTTAGTTATGATGTATAGGCGAAAGTTATAGCGGCTTTTATTAGACTCTGACACAGACCTAAATCAGAGCTAATCTTATCTTTTTAGCTACAAGACCTTATAATCTACAGACCTGATCTAATCTCATCAGCTATAGACCTCATAATCTACAGACCTGATCTAATATCATCAGCTATCAGAGCTAATCTCATCTGTTTAGCTATAGACCCTGTTTCATATTTTTTAGCTACAAGACCTCATATTATCGGCTATTAGAGGTCTAGTGGTTAAGGTAGGTATTCTTCTTCTTCTTCAATACAATACCAGCTTCTATGAGCTCCTCTGTAATAGCGTTGATTTCATTGGTGTGCCCCGTGTTACCAGCGTTCTGAGATGCAATCAGTAGTCGCAGACGATCTACAAGCTCATTGGGATCATCCCAATAAATGTAATCAGTGGTGGGGTAGTAGGATTTTTGTGTGAGAAGGCAACCACCACCAGCCTTGTTTGACTGCTGCTGCTGCTGCTGCTGCGGTCTCATATTACCCAAATAACGTCTAATGTATGTATTATACTTGATACCTTTTGTTCCTTGCACTTGACCTTCAGGTAAATACCCACGTCGATAAGCATTGGTTAAGTTTAGAATGTTTAAGTAGTTATCGATATCAGCTTTGAGAACAATTTCTTTATTAGGAACTTTTTTGAAGAGAAGCTCTAATAAACCGAGTGTTTTTTCAAACGTTTTCCCCTTAACACTAATTTCATTGTTTTCAATTTTGAGCGGGCTATCTCCTACATACATCTTATCACGTTGTATGTGAACACCGAATGGAATCTTCTCTCGTTTAAACAGGTTCGCCAAATATGGTAGCATACTCGTTTCATCCATGCTAGCACCACTTTCTTCCCCTGCCACCATAAATTCCGATGGTATCGCAGATATATCTGCAGGATCTTCTTCTTCTGCTTCTTCCTCCTCGGGTTCTATTGAATAGTCTTCACCCAAGTCCTCATCATCAGCATCAGCATCATCCATTTCCTTTTTAAAACTCATTTTATAGGGTGTAGAGGTTTTTGTTTGTAAATAAGCTGCCTGCGGTGATGGTTCTGGTTTTATCGTCATCAGATCTGATGATAGAGCTTTTAAGGGTTTCGTGATGGGTTCAAATGTTTCCTCCAATCGTGTTGTAAGCATCTGTTTATCTGATTGTAGCGCCTTAACTTTTTTCCTTACAGCATCAATGGATTGCGTAAGCTTACGTTTCAACTCCTTATCACCAAAGACCTGCACCTTTGATGATGACATTTTGCCGAATGAAGTACACAAGTGGGTGACGAATCAATTTATAATGTAATAAATGTATCAAATCCTCTCCGATAGCGTCCTTTACTTATATCTCTATCCTTATCAATCACCAGAAAAGAGTACTTTTCCTCCCAACACTTGCGACAAATGTCTTGAAATTGCTCCCAAGTCATATCGGTGTTTACGTGATCATCGTACGAGTGTCTTAGATTTAAATCATCCTGTTTAAACAGCAGTATCAAGTTTGCATTGTCTCTAACCAGCTGTTTTGGTATTTTACTATAGGTTTGACACAAGTAAAAACAGTCCAACCCCTTGTGACGTCCCATAGAAAAGTACTGACGTATAGCGTCTTGATCCTCTAAAGCCACGTCATCGAAAATAACAACACTATGGTCTTGAGCTTCATTCGGTGGCACCACTTGACTCTTATCATTGTACGCATAAAACGTTAAACCCTTTACTTTCTTCAGCACCCTATCAAGAAATAGGTATTTTGGTTGATGAAGCGACTTGGAGTACAGGTACACATTGGAAAACTTGATTCCGTTTGGGTCGAGCAGTAGTGTTAGGAGAACGTTGGTTTTCCCACAGTTTGAGGGACCACAGATAAGACATCTTATACTGTTTGATAGCAACACACCATTTTTTGAGTTGACCATTGATGTACCGCTGCTGCTGCTGCTGCCATCACAACAATAATCACTCCAATCCTTCACTTTAAGACACGAGCTTTGCTTTCTAAGTTTCATTACGTTGTGAGAACCCGCTCGAGTTGAACGTGTTATATATACTAGTATATAGATAGACTCCATAACCATGTCTCCTGTTGATAAAGAAAAAATAAAAAATGAGTTGAAAAAAATCCTTAGTACCTACCAACATCCTTTTGAGTGGGTGATGGAATTGGAGGATATTCTTCCGGATTACCTGCGAAACGACTCGGATATTCGAAAGTATTTTATCTGTACAGAGCATCCTGTCAATCCGGATCCCAACGCCACTCAAATAGATTCACCTTGGTTTTTGAGGAAGAGTTGTCCGTACTGCATACAACAACAACAACAACAAGAGGGTGAGAAGAAGAAGAAGCAATCGGAAACTAGCTGTGAGCAACAGGCTAAGAAAGAAGATAACAACAACGATGACTCACCACCACCACCTTGCTGCTGCTGTTGTAATCACTTCACCTGCACACGACTAATAAATGTTTCTATTTAAGGCGATTACACACATCATATTAGTGCATTATGAAACGAAAAGTTAAAGTGGTTAAACGTGGATCGGGACTCTTAAATAGTGTTATCAATAATCTTCCGTTTGAACTCCACATACCCGGTTATAACTATTGTGGACCAGGAACCAAACTAAAGAAACGGTTATCGCGTGGTGATAGGAGCATTAACCCGCTCGACGAAGCCTGTAAATCACACGATATTGCATACGCGCAAAATTCATCCTTAGAGGCGAGACATAAGGCCGATTTGGAGCTAGCAACCGCCGCTGAAAAACGTTGGCGTGAATCATCGAATTTATCAGAGCGACTGGCCGGCCTTGCTGTGAATAAAGCAATGAAGTTCAAAGTCAAGCGTGGGATGGGGATTCCCATATCCAGGGTCATTGGTGCTACCCGCAAGGCTATGAAGAATAAAATTAAAAAGAAAAATACAACATCTACCGCTGCTTCGCTATTGAGTGCCGCCGTGAAAGTCGCCAAGCAATACGCTAGAGGAAAAACGATTCAGATGCCGAGGGTCATACCCGTGCCGTCGTCTAAAAGAGGAGGGTTCTTACCGCTTATTCCTCTATTAGGCGCACTAGCAGCTGCCGGAACCCTTGCAGGAGGTGTCACCACCGCAGCTAAAAACATTTATGAAATGGCGAGTAGAAAAAGCGGCGGTGATGGGGGAAAGGTTGGAAAAGGATTGTATGTGGCTCCTTACAAACGTGGGATGGGGCTTTACCTAGCACCCCCAAAAAACTACTAAGAGCATCGGTGGTGCTCACCGATAATGATATCCGAGAGTATGTTAAAAAGGTGGGAATACCTTTCTTCAGAGGTGTTTTCATGAGAGACAGTCTACCGAACACCGCTCCACATCGCTGCGAAACAGGTGTTATCAACTTGGATAATCGAGAAGGACCCGGAACACATTGGGTTGCCTATGTGAAAAAAGACAATATTTGCATGTATTTTGATAGCTATGGAGACTTGAGGCCACCGTTGGAGTTTGTTCGTTATATGAATAAAATACATATAGAGTATAATTATGATAGAGTTCAACGTTTCACCGCTAAAAACTGTGGTCATTTATGTTTAAAGTTTTTAACCACCTATACCCATAGAATGTTTAATAAGTAAGTTCAAAATATATCTATATATATATATAAACCGATGTTAGAGTTTATTATTGATCATTACCACGCAAATACCTAAACATGCCGCACTCTTTTACAATTTCCCTTAACAGTAATAGCTCAGAGTTGTCTGCGGATTTTCTTACACCGCTAGAACTAGACAATGGGGACTATGAATGTGCTTTGGTCTATTTTAAGACATTCAATTCCATACCTAATGTGGATAAAAGTAATAATTTATTTCATTATGGTGATAAAATACTTAAGGTGCCCGAGGGGACTTATGAACTGCGCGATATCATCAAGAACCTGTACAAGCAAATGATTGCTCAGGCTCAAATCGATGGAGATGCGAAGAGTGGAGGTATACTCGAGTTGGAGGCGAATGTAAACACAGCGAAATGCTTAGTGTACTCACCTAAATATGAGGTTTATTTCAACAAAAAGAACTCTATCGCACCACTTTTAGGCTTCTCGCCGCGAGTTCTTAACTCCAAGATGATGCACTGGTCCGATAAGCAGATTGATATACTGATAACGCATACTATAAGAATACAGTGCAACATAGTGGAGGGTTCATTCATCAATAACGAGCCATCGCATGTGATTCACGAGTTTTCACCTACTGTCCCACCTGGCTATCAGATAGTGGAGACCCCTTCGAATATTATCTATTTACCAATCAAGAGAAACACTATACAAGAAATTAAGGTGCGCATTGTCAACGAACGCGGAGACCTGGTTAATTTTCAAGGTGAAAATATATCGCTACGATTGCACATTAGAAAGGTACTGCGATGATTGTGTATAAAAGTGAGAGCAAGCAGGTGACGCCTACATTAAGTAGTGATCATCGTGAGTGGAGACATCCACCACCTACTACTGCTGCAGCTGTTAAAAAATTATCTAAAGAAAATATCTTATTTTTGCAATCGATTGGGTTTAAAGTACCACCATGTCATCGTCATCCACTATCTTAGATATAGCTGAGAGTGTGGTGTTTGATGATAGCATAGAGAGTATTGAATATCACACCTTTAACCCATACAATAACTCTTTCAAAAACAACGATGAGATTCGTATTTGTATCAACCGCCAAGATTTGATAGTGTTACCGTGCGATAGCCAAATTTTAATAGAAGGCACTATTAACAAGGAGTGCACCTTCATCAACAATGGATTAGCCTACCTGTTTCAAGACATACGCTACGAATTGAATGGAGTGGAAATTGATAGGACCAAGAATTGCGGTGTCACATCCACCATGAAGGGTCTAATCTCGTACGCTAAAGAGACGGAGAACGCCTTGGAGAACGCTGGGTGGAATACCGGTGCGATAAAGGTGATTGAAGATGGAGACTTTAGCTTTACGGTGCCACTCTCACACCTGCTCGGATTCGCTGAGGACTATCGACGGGTGATAATGAATGCTAAACATGAATTGGTTTTAAATAGAGCCAATACAAACATCAATGCTGCAATCACCAAGGAAGTTGCCAAGCATCCGGAAATAGAAATCACTCGTCTTGTTTGGCGCGTGCCAATCATTAAGGTGTCTGATAAGGAAAAACTACGACTTCTAACCTATGTAGAGAGAAATATACCTATCCCTATCGCATTCCGCACCTGGGACCTGTACGAGTATCCGGTGTTGCCATCCGCTCAAAAACATGTGTGGACAATTAAAACCACCTCACAACTGGAGAAACCTCGCTATGTCATCATTGGACTGCAAACGGGCAAGAAAAATGAGGAGATGAAGGATATGAGTCTATTCGACCACTGCAATCTAACAAACTGTAAAGTGTACTTGAACTCTCAGTACTACCCATACGACTCATTTTCAGCTGATTTTGAAAAGGGCTCCTACCCCCTATTGTATGATGCATTCGCCAATTTTCAACAAAACTACTATCATCGCTTACATAGTAGCCCACAAGTGGACGTTGCGCACTATAAAACTAAATGTGCGTTAGTGGTTATCGATACATCGCGACAGTGCGATACCTACAACGCTGGTGGCGCTATCGATATCAAAGTTGAGCTGGATTTTAAAAAGAATGTTCCTGGTAACACTACAGCCTACTGTCTTATCATCAATGACTCTATGTTTGAGTATACCGCACTCACCGGAAGTGTGCGAAAGATAACACAGTAAAAAATAAGTCAGTTACCTTCGGTCTCTTGAAGAGTGCAGTGTAGATAACATACGTCTTCAAATTTTCTAAATATAAAAAAATGTTGGGTTTATTTCCCTCGTACACGCCATCTGTGGTTTGGCGGAAGTGTGAACTAAGTAAGAGTCAGTTCAGTCTACCAACAACAGCAGCTGGGCAGCAGAAATTATCTTCCGTATACGTATACCTAAATCTACAACTATCACAACATAATATGGAGGCGGGTGCGGGGAACAAACCGCAAGATTTATCAATTTGTGTGAACCTCGATGGGAAGCTGGAACTAAGTGAACGAGAGTGGTTTGGACTATTCGTGGAGAAAGCTGATATCTTGAGAAATTTCTTCACCAGCTCACCTACATCACCTGAGATGCCGATGGAAATAACCTGCTTTGGAAATCTAGCTGTTTTCAACTTACCACCCCGGCCGGATGTCTGCGCAGATTTATTAATAACACGAGTAACCCAGCCGGAAAAATACGTCGTATTAAGTCATGAGGATTGGAGAAACATTGAGAAACTTATGGGGTGTATTAGTGCACAGATGCAACGATTACATAAACTCGGGGCTACCTATGAAAATCGAATTAATTTGTTCAAGAGACATCTGAAACATAGGCAACCGCTTACACTACAGGAAACGAGTGCTATTCTAGATCAAGTGTGTGATAAAACGTCTATTATCGATTGTGAAATAGCATGTTTTTGTCTTGAATTTTTGTTTAATACCTATTTTATAAGTTGATGAAATAAAAAAACAAGTATATACTTATTATATGAAAATGGTTTTTTATTTTTAAGATTCACATGCGAAACCCTAAAAAGGTGTTTCTTCTCGTTAACTAAGTATATAAAATTCTATTAAACTTTATATACTAGCTGCTGCCCACATCCACCTGCGAGCGGCGCGCACGTTGATAAGACTCGGTCCGGCCCCCGCCGCCGTGCCGGTGCCGAGGTTGAATGATATGCTCGCACTATATGAGCAGCGGGTTCGATTCCTGACAATGTCAATGGATTTTTGCTTAGTACACCCCATCTAGCGGCGTGTGTGTGTAACATTATCATCTACTAGAGTGTTGGTACTGCGCCGCCATTGTATTCCATCATCGGAGTTAAACACAGCTGATAGTAGTACCATGTTTATCTGCATCATTCAGCGCCTCCGCCCCCGCACCCTAGGCATCCGCCGTGAGCCGCAGCATATTATCTCTGTCTTCTCTCATAGGTATAGTTAACACCTAGCGCAAAAACTGTTTGGCAGGCCGCGGTATGTGTGTCTCTCTCTCTCTCTCTCTCTCTCTCTATCACTCATGCATGTTTGTCCACATCATTCAGCGCCCCCGCCCCCTTGGGCACCCGCCATGACGTCATATCCAGCCATGGATAGCATTATTTCATTGTTGCGGCTGATGGGTGGCGCGCTACTCCTCACACGTCATAATCACCCATGTATATCAATATTTCATTGCTAACGTTATCAGGTGCCGTAGCTCTGCGGTGTAGCTACTCACATCACTTCAGAGCCACCGCCGCAGTGGATTCAAATCTAACCAAACGAATGTTTTTTTTCTCACTAACGCCATCTATATTCACACATTCGCTAACTTTGCTGCTATGGTGACAGCTGACATAACAGTCCAATGACAGGTGTCATGTTGACAGTTGTGACAGCTGACATGTTGAGTAGTTCTTCAAATACCCGCTTGGGCAGCGCCACTTTGCGTGTAGACCTGTCAAAACATGACACCGCGTGACGTCACACAAATGCTGGACTGTGATTGGTCGATGCCAAGGCCACGCCCACTACGCCTACGCATATTCTCACTCACACCATAGCTCTGTCTCGCTCTAACACATGCGGTATCGCATCTTACCCCTCACTCACTCGCACTGTATGACGTCATTCTCACTCACACCATCGCTCTGTCTCGCTCTAACACATAGGATTTCGTATCTTCTCTCTCTCTCACTCGCACTGGTGAGCCAGAACTCTCATATTTACACTACTCTCCCCCAAGGATCTCCACGACGACCGGTTCTGCGCTGCCCGCATCCAGCGGCTTCCCGCGACCTTCACCAGGTCATCGGTCCACCAAGATATACATTTTTTTAATTTGCGTAGCGGAAAAAAATAATAATAACTGGTATCACTGTTGTCCAATGCTGCGTTTTTTTTCGTGATGATATGGTCAAAAAATGTACTAAAAAGAAATAACACCTTAGCAATTTCATTACGTTTTCTATGTCGTACAACTTACAAAGATTTTTGAATGGTGTAAAAAACGTACTACTGACATTAAGTGATCGACTGTCACTGTCCTTTGACTATCACAACCAAAGAGCATTTAATCACTACTAAGTCTAAGTCACTACCAAAGAGCATTTAATCACTACGTTATGTATCACTATGGTCACTGACATAATCTGTCTACCATCAAATAATGCTGACAAGAGACAAAAGATGTTATTGAAGTATGTTAAAAAAAAGAGATACACAATAAGCCATAATCAAAGATGACCTTCCAACTGGATTAGGGGTACGTTCGTTTTATTAAGGTATGTTCGTTTTATAGTGATTTTCATGGATTTTTTTTTTGAAAACGGAGGGCTTGAAAAATAAACTAATGCTGTATCAGAATTACGTAAAGGTTCTATAACTCAGTCCCAAGTCCCAAAGTTGGAAATTGCTTCTTAGACGGGGGTCTTTGGAAGTCAGGTCCTCTGTACTATGAACAGTGACTATGTTCTTTATATTATTAATGTACTAGCTGGGGTACCCGGCTTCGCTCAGGAAATAGCCCCACCCACACAAAAAGGCTTCGAACAACGGTCCAAACTGTTCCAGAACACTCCACAACATTCGAGAGTGTTCTGGAATGTTCCATAATGATCTAGGATGTTGTTGGGGAATGTTCTCGAATACTGCCAAACGTTCTGGGCTGTTCTAGAACTTTCTAGAGCGCGAAACTTCCAGTCATTATATCCTCAAAAGCACGCCCTTCAGGTAAAAACGGGAACCTTCTTCATGGACGGGGGATAGAGAGCTACCATACCATATAACTGGCTTGATCGTACCGGTACTCGTTTCTGCGTTTTAGCGGCACGCACATTGTACACTGTACATTGTACACTTTATTTTAGTTTCTGAGTTTATCGCGTTCAGACAGACAGACGCGGCGGGGAACTTTGTTTTGTAATAGGGCAACCTAAACAATTAATAATAACATAGCTAGAAACACTTGCCTAGTGGGGTAGCGCCCTGAGTACAGACCGCGGCGGGGGACGCGCCGTGGTGCAGTAAGGCGCGCAGTACATTCGCACGACCGCGCCACGCCGCCGCGTGGAGCGCTGTACGCATACAACGGTCGCGTCCTTCTACGCAAGCTCCGCCTGGAACAAAATTTTGTCGTGATAACGTCTTATAAATCTATGAACGCCGGCTGCACTCACGAAAAAGTGTTACGTCCTCATTTGTCACGTCCCGCCTGAGCAGAGCGTGCAAGCTAAAGCACGGAACAAGCGATAGAGGCACGATCGGCCTAAGCGTTCGGCTTGTGACACGTTATCACTTAAAATTATCGTCCGTAAACCGACTTTACAGACGACCAGTTTCTATTTTACCTCGTATTGTTTTGAAAACAAAACATACCAATATACTTATTTAAAAAGAAAACATACATTTTAGATTCAAGCTTCAAGATTGATATTTATTCATAATAGGTGCAAATTACACTCTTTGTGATACTCATAAAATAATAATAACAATGTCATTTGTGAAAAATTAAGAAATATACAATCATTAGATAATAATGTCAAAATCCCATCCTTGATCAAAACAAATTATGAGAACATGAAAAGAATATGACACGAGAAGTTATACATTAAAATCATTGAATGTTATTAATGCCTTTAACAAGAGCTGGCCAGTTCACACGGACACACAGTATGATCTGGACCCTCAAAATTCATCATCATCTTTTTATTGCAAAATCTGGTCGATTTTATTATAAGAAATGCGAGAGTAGAACACCCATGTGGCAAAAATAAGTAGTTTTGGAAATACGATTTTTTTTAAATCTTTAAATTTGTAACCGGCTTTTACGAAAATTTGAAATAATTAAAAAACCGTAAAAGATTTTTAAAATTTGTTCAGACAAATAATGTTAAGTTATCAACTACCTACGCATTCGTGCAATCAAAACAGATCTTGCATCATTTATTTCGATTTTATTTAGGAATTTCTGATTTTCGTTTTTATTTTTTTTTCTCGAAAAGTCCATGATATTATACGGTGATTTTTGGACAGGAGGTACTTTAGTAGTTCTTCTACACCTACTAAAGATATCACGTTATAATTCCATGGACTCTTCAAGATAAATCAAAATAAAAAATTGATTAACAAGTGATCATTCAAAACAAACTAAAAACACAACATTAACTTCTATTTCGACAGTTTTAAAAAAAATAATAATTTAGGTTAATTTCTAAAAAAAGCTTATCTTTTAGTGACAACCCTAGGGTTGAAAAACCCGGATATAAATTGTTTTACATATATCTTGAAGAGTCCGTGGAATTATAACGTGATATCTTTAGTAGGTGTAGAAGAACTACTAAAGTACCTCCTGTCCAAAAATCACCGTATAATATCATGGACTTTTCGAGAAAAAAAAATAAAAACGAAAATCAGAAATTCCTAAATAAAATCGAAATAAATGATGCAAGATCTGTTTTGATTGCACGAATGCGTAGGTAATTGATAACTTAACATTATTTGTCTGAACAAATTTCAAAAATCTTTTACGGTTTTTTAATTATTTCAAATTTTCGTAAAATCCGGTTACAAATTTAAAGATTTAAAAAAAATCATATTTCCAAAACTACTTATTTTTGCCACATGGGTGTTCTACTCTCGCATTTCTTATGATAAAATCGACCAGATTTTGCAATAAAAAGATGATGATGAATTTTGAGGGTCCAGATCATACTGTGGGACAGCACCTGGTCACTAGTATGACGCGAGAGTCAGCCATCGCTCCCATCAACCATATTAGAGGGAAAGGAACGACCCGGCTCCCAATGCGCCACCATCCGTACGAACATTAAAACTTGGTGTAGACGCCGTGGGCCGTTAAGTGGCAGTGGGCAGGACACATAGCTTGTAGAACAGCCAGTGGGGCAGTAAAGTTCTCGAGTGGCGACCGCGTACCGGAAAAGGTAGCGTAGGCCGGTCTCCCACTCGGTGGGCCGATGAGCTGGTGAAGGTCGCGGGAAGCCACTGGATTCGGGCAGTGCAGAACCGGTCGTCGTGGAAATCCTTGGGGGAGGCCTTTGTCCAGCAGTGGACATCCTTTGGTTGATATCGGTATCATATCAACGATACCTCGCACTCCAAAAACCCATCAAGTCACATTTAGGCTACAGGCTTAACCACAGAATTAAGGTGACGATCCTCAACAGTGAGCAAAGGACGAATAAGAATTTTAAACAAAGTGTAAGGATTCTGTTTTATTTTTATCCACAATTGATAAGCCCTTGGCATCATCTCAACCGTAAGGAACGACGCTGCCGAAGATGCAAGCAGGCTTACCAAGATTCAGCAACGCAATGGTGAATCTTCATAGTCGGAACACATCAATGCTGTTAAGAGAACTGTGAACCCTAACGATTTTCACCTCTTAAATGTTAACCGATTTGTACCAATATTTGACAGATTGTCAGCCAGAACAAAAGCTAAGCTTAAACGTTTCTTTTTTAAATTACTGATTATATATTTTTTATAAATGACCGATATTAGTTTTGTATGAAAACACGCAAACCGCGCGTGCGCTCGAAGATGGTTTATGTAGCCAATCTTCGCAGCGATACTCCTTGCGCACTGAGGGCATTTAAGTATGCCACCCTCGTAATTGTATAAAATGGTCGCAGGTGGTCGGGCCTTTTAACTGGTCGCGTTTGGTATCAAGGTCAGCTTTAGGCTTAATCCTCGTTTTACTGCTATAACAGTCTACCCATAAGGTGAACATTCTTCCTAGAATGAAAACTCACCAACTTTGATCAGGAGATTCACCATGTCAGTGTGCCCTTGCCATGCGGACACGTGTAGCGGGGTGCGACCCTGCAAAATAAAAAGTTTAAACCAAATTTAAAAAACCGGCTAAGTGAGAGTCAGAACCACACACATAGGGTTCCGTACCATCATACTATATGGCGCTAGTTTCTTCATGTTTAAATAAAACACGTTTTTGAATGGAGACCCCCTTATTTTCTCACTTTTTCTATTTTTTAGTATTTGCCGTTATAGCGGCAACAGAAATACATCATCTGTGAAAATTTCAACTGTCTAGCTATCACGGTTCATGAAATACAGCCTGGTGACAGACGGACAGACGGCCATCGAAGTCTTAGTAATAGGGTCCTGTTTTCACCCTTTGGGTACGGAACCCTAAAAATGACAATATATGTACGTCACTTAAAAACACAATATATGTACGTCACTTAAAAACACAATATATGTACGTCACTTAAAAACACGACTGCATAAAACATTACCCCGCTTATATGGGAATTCAGGCAAAATGTTTCCTATGTCACTCACGGGATCAAGACAAATCTAACGTTACCAACCACTCTAAAATCCATCAAGCCGTTCAGAGGACATCGTGGAATAAAGAAACCTACATATAATGCGTGCCACCTAAGATGAGACTTGAAACACTAAGTAAAGCATTAAAATGACAATGTAGGAAGATGATTTACGACGTGTACACATATATTATGTCAAAAGAAGCAAAGAATTATGGATAACTATATACTATGGAGGACCGAGTCGTTACCGGTTGAGCCACCGACGCTTCTAAGAAGTAGTAAGAAGCGTCGACGGCTCAACCGGTAACGACTCGGTCCTCTTAACCATAGGTCCCGGGTTCAAATCCAGACGGCCAATGTACCAATGAGTTTTTCGAAACTTACGTATATATACTCACCGATTGCTTTAACGGCGAAGGAAAACATCGTGAGGAAACCTGTATACACCTGCGAAGAAACTCGAAGGTTGTGTGTGAAGTCGACCAACCCGCACTGGGCCCGCGTGGTCGACTAAGGCCCGAACGCCCTAATTCAGGGTAGGCTCGAGCCCCTCGGTGGAGACGTATATGAGCTGATATGATGCGCGGTCTTTTTGTCCTCCATGTGCGTTGGTAGTAAAGGACTCCCTTTTGCTATCGTTGGCGGCGAAATTGACCGGCCCGCCCCACCCCGTCGTGTGCAAAGCGCCTTAGGATATAAAGTGAGGGCCGCTATTCCTGCCAACACGTGTCAATGTGACTGTGACTAGTGGCCTGTCACGTACCTCGCTGTCAGTGGCGTCGACACTGGCGCCGCACTCGGCGAGCAGGTAGCGCGCCATCGCCAGCCGGTTGTCCAACGCCAACACGTACAACGTGCTGCGTCTGTCCGCGTCCAACGCGTCCACGTCCGCGCCGCGCGTGAATAACGCGCGGACGGTATCGAAGTGACCTTCCAGTGCCGCTAGCCTGGAAACCAAAGAGTGAAGGAATTTTAATACTACGCATCAAAATGTATGACGATGACAAAAATCGAAAATACATTGACAAAATTTGTACATTCGCAAATGTATGCTCGATACAAGTACAAAGCTCCTTTGCAGGTCCCTGGGTTTGGAATTTAAAATACATTGACAAAATCATGCGCAGAGGTGTGCTCGTAACAAGTAGAGTTGTACAAAGCCCTTTGGCACGTAGCTCGGTTTGTAATCTACATTACATTGACAAAATCATGTTTGTACATGAGCAAATGTGTGCTCGTAACAATTAGAGTTGTACAAAGCTCGTTTGCACGTCCCTGGGTTTGAATCCGAAAACACATTGACAAAACCAGGTTTGTACATGCGCAAATGTGTGCTCGTAACTAGTACATGAATTAAAAACATGCATGCACTATCGCTTTTGCGACTAGCTGTGGACACGACATACATGAATTACAAACATGCATGAACTATCGCTTTTGAGACTAGCTATGGAGACGACACATATGAATTACAAACGTGCATGCACTATCGCTTTTGCGACTAGCTATGGACACGACACACATGAATCAACCAATATTTAAAGTTCATTTAATTTGCATTGTTCAAATACATTAAGATATTCTTTAAATTAAAATATATACTATTTTAAGAAACCTATTTGAATATATAATATTAAACAAAGGTACTTATTTCAATTGGCGATTATGAAATGTATTTAGTGTTTACGACTTTTTTAAGGACTGCGACCACGGCTATTACCGCAGATGATTTTTGGGTTCTATTATTCACCTATAAAATCCGCCGTTGATTTTTTTTAAATTTTATGTATCCTACGACACTCGGAGTGGTGGCACGAATCCAAAGATACCACATTTGTCAAAATCGTTGGGGAATCTTGGTAAGCCCGCTTCCATCTTCGGCAACATCGTCACTTACCACCAGGTGAGATGTTGTCAAGGGTTTACCAATTGTGAATAAAAACAAATAAAAAAAACTGTTAAGTGGCTTAGGATATACGAGGGAACAGATGAACATACATACATACATAGACTGTCAAAAACATAACCCTCCTTTTTTCGTAGTCGGGTAAAAATAGGTAAACTTTAACCAGTTTTTACCTTAAGGCAGTCTTCCCATCATGCGCCCTCTGGTCAACGGGCGCTCCCCAGTCATCGATGAGTATCTCGACCAGTTTAGTGTGACCTTCCTGGGCAGCCAGCATTAAGGCTCCTTTGCCGTCGTTGTCGGCTTCGTCCACCTTGGCGCCGGCTTCTAGTAAAGCTTCGCATACTTCTATATGGCCTGAAATTATCAATTTTAAAGAACAATTTCAAATATTTTTTTTATGACCGCAAAGACAGCCTTGAGGCCTCCCATGTGGTGGACCGACGACCTGGTGAAGATCGCGGGAAGCCTTTGGATGCGAGCAGCGCAGGACCGGCCGTCGTGGACTTCATACAAACTGCATCCAAACTGCGACTTTGCAGCTAGCTTAGAGTCGAAATGCAGTTCGTGTGTCTGGACCCTTGAGTTTTCTCCAGATCCCCCGGGAACTATGTCGCGCTATGTTTATAAGTAGTATAATTCACTTCGCACCCCTCAACTATCTCTGTGCAAAAATCACTTCAATCGGTTGCTTCGTTGCAACTTTAAGAAATCAACAAAAAAAAGTTTGTTGAACGGACTGTGTCGGACCATATTATTTTCATAAGATTAAACCGGCCAAGTGCGAATCGGACCAGCACTCCGAGGGTTCCGTACCACCACACATCTGCACACAACTACATAGCATAAGGACAATCCAACTAGCAATAATATGTCATATAATGGTCGCGGCAACGTTACTTATTCAGAATTTTGGCTCCCGATTTAAGTCATGTAAACGTAACGAAAACGTTTATATAACGCGATTTGGGCCCATTTTACTCAGCGTTTCAGTCACATTAATATCGTTTAAGTGCAACGAAAGTTTCTAATTGATCACATAATTATCATCGACGTGACTGCAATAAGACTTATTTGCTCTAAGATTGCAACTTATATGGCTTTTATATGTCATGTTTGTAATATAAAAGCAGCCTAGTACACAAAAAGCTGAAGATAATTAACGTGAAAAACATGTCGAATTGTGGTGTCTTGCGAATAAAAAATTGCTTTCTAAGTACATTTTAGCAAATTTATTTAGCAGCCATGGTAATTTATAAGTTATACCAAATACAGGTTCGTAAAATCTGAAATAGTTTTGCATAGTATTGCGAAGGGAACTTCTCTGATGAAATATACTAGGTTTTATCATAAATACTTAATGCCCCCCTTAAATTCGTGTTTATTTGAATATAATTAAATACTTTTTATTTGTAAGTTTATTAAAATTATTTATACGCCATTTTTTAGACTAATATGTCATATAACAGCTTCTTATGCATCAAGTTTAATGGATTTAGTGCCATGATACCTTGGTGGTTATTTTAGGGTTCCTTAGACTTCCTGGGAAAGATTTCCACAAAAGATAGATATTTTATATTATTCTCTGATTTGTACACCAATTAATAATTCAAATATTTCTTGTGTATTTACCTAAAATTCGGTTCTTCAATTGTTGCGCTTGTGTTACTAAAGGACTTAAATAACCATCGAAGTCGGAAGGCTTATTCTGTCCGGCATAATTTCATTTACCAACGGTGAAATACGTCGTAATTTATTACATCAGGTCAGTCAAATCTATTCCTTAGAACTCTTGTATATTGGAAGTCTGTCAATAATAATATTAAGGGACATATTTTGCGGTACATTTGTAATAATTTTTAATTTTCTTAGCTGATCTATATGACCATTGTGCTAGTAGTGCCCAGTATCCACTGCAATAACATTTATCTCTTTATTGTTTGTTAGCAACGACGTTCTTAGTACAGAAGGTAAAAGGTGTGACATTATTTTATTTATTATATCACATATGCGAAATTTTAAACTCTGACGCCCATTCCGCAATATAACTCACTGTCTTTATCGATATTATGACTAATATATACCCCTAAAACGTCTAAAACTTCTTGTGCACCGCTATATTCTATCATCTGAATCTATAACTTATTTATTAAATACTAGCTTTTGCCCGCGGCTTCGCCCGCGTGGACATCATTTTTATGACTGCTTTAGAGGGTGCGCGGTGCGCGAGCCGCAAGCGGCTCGCGAGCGTGGACATGCATTTTCTTCAGATCCCTCGGGAACTATGTCAGGATATGCTTATTAGTAAACCATCTCTGTGCAAAAAATCACACAATCCATTGTTCCGTTGCGATGTTAAAGAAATTAACCAAAAAAGTGTATATTTTCAGTTCCCTCAGGAACTGCATCGGGTTATGCTATTTTCACGGGATAAAAAGGAGCCTATGACCTTCCTCGTGACACAGGCTACTTGCATGCCAAATTTCATTAAGATTGGTCAAGGCGTTAAAAGTCGGTCGTGAAAAGGTAAAAATCAAACAAACAAACACATTTTCACATTTATAATATTAGTAAGGATAGTTTTGTGTAATGAATCATTTTCCACAAAATCACTCCATTGATTCTTTAAAGTCAGATTTTCTGATCCTAACCTATGACTTTTCTGATTTTACCCACTTCCTGAAACATGGTATCCCACTTAACCGTTTAAACTGATGTAATAAACACTGTTATATGATGTTTTAGAGTTGTAAAAGACATAAAACATAACAGCAGTATAACAGCAACGTCGTCGCTTTTATTCGACTTCGTCTGGCATGTCATAAGAAAGATATATAAGATGCTATTACTCGACAAAATAGTCACATAAGTGACATATAGAGGTAACTTAATCAACAATTTCTTAAACGACACTATAGTCATATAAAAACGCTGAGTAAACGTTTACTCAGCATCATTATATGACTGTAATGCTGAGTAACTAAAATGCTGTATAAGATGGTTTTATACGACATGTTCTGTATAATTTGCGTTTATATGACTTTTATAAGATTATAGGCTGAATAAGCTCAATCTTATATGACTAGTTTGCTTGTTGGATTATACCTATTCACATTACAAACGAAAAACATCAACGCGAGCGACAAAAATATGCTTTTTTTGTCATTCAGTTCGGACTCCTTAGCGCGAGTACGACTTACACTTGGCCGATTTTTATTATTTGTTATTTCCAAGTTTCACGCCTGTATGTTACCGTTTTTACGATAGAGCTAAATAAAAACTCCTTCTGAAGACCTATAAAAAAACACGCTCATGATGTATGTATAAAAACGAATTAACATAATTGAAAAATTCAAAAAACATCTAGAGATGCCTGGCTACAATTTAAATAAAATTAAATTAAATTGGTTGGTAAACAAGGGTACAAAGTATGTACATACATACATTATGTAGAGAAAATACCCTTTCACCAACCAGTAATACAAAGTTAAACTCCGCCGGTAATCGAACCCGCGACCACCTGCTGTGAAGCTAATAGACTTAACCATTACACCACTGAGGCGGTTTTTTACCTTGGATGTTGCGTCAAGGCGACATAACTAATCACTGAGTACGTGCTCCTTCCTGAGCCACCGCGCCTAATTGTATGAAGGGCACCAAGCTGTGACTATGGAACCTTGGGCTGGCCCTCGTCCGTCTCGCCTCTCGGCCGTCGCACGGTTGCCCTGTCTGTACGTCTCCGTTGGACCACTGCATGGATTCTTTAGTCTGTGACAGTGTCCTTGCTGCGTCTGTCGACTCAGTGGAGCGTTAATCTCTTCAACCCCTTAGAAACTGACCTTCAAAGGCGGCGTAATGGAGCGGCGTCCACCCGGAGTTGTCCCTGTGGTGCTCGTCCAACCCTCGGTCTAACAGCTGACGCACCACCTCCACATTGCCTGCAACAACACATGCACATTATTAAAAGCCTAGTGATTTACATATAAAAAAACAAAAAAAGGCACTCCAAGAGTGCCGACAGAAGTGAAAACTTTCACTTCAAAAATAATAAAGACTGTCTCAAAAGAGCTTGTACCCAGAAATGTTAACAAGACTGTCTCAAAAAGACTTGTACCCAGAGACATTAACAGGTGTCTAAACGTTTCGAGAACCAAACTGTAACCAATCTGAATCAATCTAGGAAACGAGGGGGTGAAGTCGGAATCTAGAGAGCGGCAGGGAGTGTCCATACTGTATGTTAGTACTAATATATATATACTTTGACACTGCCCACCTCGTTTGTTTCGATTTCGGAGTGCCTTCCCCCAGGACACGATCTGACGAGGCCGGTCTGGAGTTCGATTAATAGACTCCGCACTCACGTCAGCCGGAGCAAACAATCGGTTCAGGTGGGGGGTCACGGACGGGGCAGACCTGCGATGTAGGTGTGGTGCCCCACAGACAATGACCCATCTGATTGTAGGTTCAATGTGCCCTGATACCTGCAATCGGGAGGAGCTGGTGGACGCCACCGATAGCGCCGTTAGGGCGGCCACATACTGGGCAGGGCTGCGATATGACTTGTCGTCGATACGATAGAAGAAGAAGAATTAGGATATCTCTGATTTACTTTTTTTTTACCTCAGAAACGGCAGAGGGAGGAGGATAAATGCATTTACGCATACCATTACAGCCGGATGTACTGGTTATGTGGGACTCACAGCCCTATGCCTATATGCATACATACACACATATACATAAGGTCTATATATAAGCATGCAAAGATACAGGACCGCACTACCCACTAACAACCCCCTGTAGCTTTGGCAGCTTGGCTTCCTTAAAAGCCTATCTGAGCGACGCCACCCCTATGGAAGCTCCCAGCTCAAAAAAAGACATACCAAATACAATAGAAGCCGTAACCGCATTTCAAAATGCCGGTGCCGCCATCTAGCGACAAAGTTTGAACTATGTAAACACTGACCTTGCGCCGCGGCCGTGCTGAGCACAGTGCGCCCCTCCGCGTCCATGTGGTCGACCCTGGCGCCCCAGTACAGCAGCACGCGCAGCGCCCTCGCGTGGCCCGCGGACGCCGCCGCCCACAGCGCCGTGCGGCCCGCGTTGTCGCACGCCTCTATATCGGCCTCCGCTTCAAGGAGGAGCTCGCAAATTTCTCTGTAAAGAAACAGAATATTCATAAGACTATTTTCGAAAACATTTAATCGAAAATTGCTTTTGTTTAAAAACAAATAACATATAAATACATGCATTCATATACATACAATAAAAATAAATAATAATCGAGAGCGTCCGTGGCGTAATAGCAAGGGCCGCTACCTCCTGTCCGGGAGGCCGTGGTTCAAATCCTGGCACGTATGTGTTTTCGAATTTAGATTTCATATGTACGTACATATCCGACGCTCTTACGGTGAAGGAAAACATCGTGAGGAAACTTGCACACATCTGCGAAGAAACTCGAAGGTTGTGTGTGAAGTCGACCAACCTGCACTGGGCCCGCGTGGTCGACTAAGGCCCGATCGCCCTAATTCAGGGTAGGAACCCCTCGGTGGGGACGTACATGAGCTGATACATAACAAAATAACAACCAGCAATAATAATTGCTGAAGTCTATCAATCGGCTCCTTTCGTTATGCAACTAAATAACACGGCAGCAATTTCCTACACGACAATAATACTGCCCGAATGGAAAAACGAAGCCCTGGTGCCGTGGCGTTGGCATGCTGGTGCCGTGCCGGCTAGTGGAAAAGAAGCCATTCTTGACTCAGCCATATTGATAACTGATCAAATATTTCTTATTGAATATTCTAAATTGTTTGGACAAACTACCGTAAGAAAACTACTATTTGGTAGAAAGTTTAATGATCGGGCAATAATTCGAATATAGCAACACTGTTTGATAGTAAAAGCTGAGCTCAAGAGATTCACAATCATTCTAATAGTTGTACGTAGATACTTACGCGTGTCCCTCGAAAGCAGCGACCAGTAGAGGAGTAGCATTGTCACGGTCCGCTTTGCCGACGTCCGCGCCGCGCTCCAACAGCAAGGCTGCGCAAGCGCTGCCCGACGCGCAAAGCGACGCCACTGAGAGAGCTGTGCGACCTGCAATAAAAAATAGTGTTTACTAAAAATTATGCCGACTTTTAACACTGCTTTTCAACATTGTAGCGCAAAACCAAATAAAAATGCGTTTAACTGCACCTCACCTGATGGTAAATGTCAAACTCAAATAGTACCTATTCACTTTCGTCTTGAAGATTTCATAATTACACGAATCGGGAAACACAGACGCCGAGAGGGAATTCCACTCTTAGACCATTCGCGTGATCAACGATGAAGCAAAACGCTACGACAAATGACATATAGCGTTTTACTTTATTACTATTTGTGAAATGGGATGAGGGCTGCATAAAAAAATTAATCATGAAGTCTCAATCACTAATTCTAACCCTCCTACCACACCCCGGACACTGCATACAACGGGCGAGAAACGAAATTTCTAATAACAAATGACGGAGCAAACAAAATCACGGCAAAATCCCATACGTTTGAGAACCAAACTATAACCAATCAGTTTCAATCAGAGTGACGAGGGGGTGAGGTCGGAATCTAGGGAGCGGCAGGGAGTGTCCGTACTGTATGTTAGTATTAATACATATACTTTGCTCCTACTAAATGTTTTAAAAAAAACCTTTCTTGTTTTGTTTCCCATCAAATCTTGAACTTACAGTTCATTAAATATAACAAAAGAAATAAAGTCCAACCAATTCAATTAAAAATTTAAAAACCCGACTGCATAAACACATCACCCTTCTTTTTTAGGATTCCGTTCCCAAAGGGTAAAAACGGGACCCTATTACTAAGACTCCGCTGTCCATCCGTCGGTCTGTCGTCAGGTTGTATTTCATGAATCGTGATAGCTAGACAGTTGAAATTTTCACAGATGATGTACTTCTGTTGCCGCTATAACAACAAATACCAAAAATTAGAAAAAAAGTGAGTCTCCATACAAAAAACGTGTTTTTGTTTAAACGTGAAGAAACTAGCGCCATCTAGTATGATGGTACGGATGCGGTTCTGACTCGCACTCGGCCGGTTTTTTCAAGCATTCGGGAGATAATTTATCTCATCCATCACTCACGGAACTAAGACGAATCTAACGACACCTCGCACTCCAAAATCCATCAAGCCGTTTAAGCCAAAGAAATAAACATACATACACTCGAAAAACATAACCGTCCCTCTGGCGCAGTCGGATAAAAACTATGACTTACTTATACTTTCGCCACCTACTACACATTTAATCACAGCCCAAGCTACGGATATAGCACAGTATTACGATATGGCTTACAGTAGCGCAACGCCTTTGATGTCGCACGATGCCGCCGCGGCGTAGGTACTAGCCCATACTAGCCTGTTGTCTGCCTGGCAAACTCGGCACACCGCCCGCTGACCCGCAAGTACCCTTCCGTTGCTCTGCGTAAGTATATTCGTTACGCTACTGTAATCCGCTATTTTGTAATACTGTGGCTTTAACTTGGACAAATAAATAAATCTTAAGTATTAACTCACCGTCCTCGTCGGCGTGGTCGTAATCGGCGCCGGCGTCGAGCAAGGCGCGCACAATGTCGGCGTGGCCCATGTAGGCGGCGGCTATCAGCGGCGTGCGTCCCTCGGCGTCCGCTTTATCCGGCGCCGCGCCGGCGGCGAGTAGCTTCGAGACGACTGCTTCGTGGCCTGACCATGCTGCTGCTCTGTGGGCCAATGTAATATTTTATTATTTCAAACTAGCTGTTTCCCGCGGCTTCATTCTATGACTTTTCGAGGGTGAAAAAAGAGTAGCCTATGTGTTAATCCAGGTCCTAATCTGTCTACCTATCAAATTTCAGCCAGATCCGTTCAGTAGTTTTTACGTGAAGAACTTACAAACATACACACTCACACACTCAAAAACTATCGCCTTTAAAATATTAGTGTGATTAATAATTATATTCATGTATAATACGACAGCGTATTCAGGCTTTCCACTCGATGGACCGACCACCTGGTAAGATCGCGGGCAGCGCAGTACCGGTCGTTGTAGAATTCAATGGGGATGGCCTTTGTCTAGCAGTGGACGTTTTCAGCTGATCTATATATTGCAGCGTTATAAGAGCGTCGGTGGCGTAACGGCTAGGGCCGCCGCCTCCTGTCCGGGAGGTCGTGGTTCGAATCCTGTCACGTACCAATGTGATTTCGAATTTAGATTTCATATGTACGTTTATCCGACGCTCTTACGGTGAAGGATAACATCGTGAGGAAACCTGCCCACGCCTGCGAAGAAACTCGCAGGTTGTGTGTGAAGCCGACCAACCCGCACTGGGCCCGCGTGGTCGACTAAGGCCCGATCGCCCTAATTCAGGGTAGGCTCGAGCCCCTCGGTGGGGACGTATATGAGCTGATATCATCATATATTACAAGAATTGATTGAATCTAATGGGAGTCGATTTGCTTTTCTTTTTTTAATAAAAGATATGGATGCACAAATTTGTCATCGAGCATTGGAAATCACCTAACTTTCGCTCTTCTCAATATATTAAAAAATATATATAAAATATAATCTGAGACTGTCCGAACATTCTATCGAACCGATTTACCATTTTTTTAAATGAAAGGTACATACGCATAGATATGTTATTAAGCATTGTTATTATTTGTTATTTTGTTTATTAACACTTTCGCCCTTTTCAATTAAATACTCCTGGTGTGAAGCTAATGGTCGTTACCATTACGCCACAGAGGCGGTTAAAATGTTCAAATGTATGTATGTTATAATTAAATATGTTTATTAATTTACTACTAAATGACTCAAGGTGGACCTAAAACAGTAAACACTTTTTATAATAGACCAAGCGATCAAGTTAAAAAACCAATTTACATTTATAATAGATTTATAATAGACCAAGCGATCAAGTTAAAAAACCAATTTACATTTATAATAGATTTATAATAGACCAAGCGATCAAGTTAAAAAACCAATTTACATTTATAATAGATTTATAATAGACCAAGCGATCAAGTTAAAAAACCAATTTACATTTATAATAGATTTATAATAGACCAAGCGATCAAGTTAAAAAAACAATTTACTCCTCGTGCAATTTTTTCTACATTTTTTGTTTTCGTTTTTGTTTTTTAAAAAGCACTAAACCGATTTTAATAAAATGACCTATAAAATAAAATAAATAATAATAAAATCGGTTCACAACCGGCGAATAAATCGTGTAGCGTACAAAACAATAGAGTCAAATTGAGAACCTCCTTTTTATATGAACTCGGTTTTTTTTTAAT
The DNA here is from genome assembly GCA_947284805.1 of Coleophora flavipennella. Classification (NCBI taxonomy): domain Eukaryota; kingdom Metazoa; phylum Arthropoda; class Insecta; order Lepidoptera; family Coleophoridae; genus Coleophora; species Coleophora flavipennella. Next base: position 8,600,397 of record OX369253.1, read on the forward strand.
AAGTATTGGTAAACCCTTGACAACATCTCACCTGGTGGTAAGTGACGATGTTGCCGAAGATGGAAGCGGGCTTACCAAGATTCCCCAACGCAATGGGGAACTGGCTATCTTATCTTCATGCCGGAACACACCAATGATATCAACATAGATATTTGGCGGCAAGACTTAGATTAGATAGTGGTAGCTAGCCAGGCGGGCTAAGAAAATGCCCTACCACCAACCAAACCGAGTCTTACAATTGACCCCGCCGGGAATCGAACCCGCGACCTCCTTAGTTAAGCCAGTGAACTTTGCCTCTGAGCTACGGAGGCGGTTAGAATGGGGAGGGTAATGTTTTTCGAGTGTTTACATTTATGTATGTACTCGTATGTCTGTTTCTTTGGCTGAGCCTGTAGCCAAGCCTGTCCAACACACGGCCCGCGGGTCGCCATCCGGCCCGCGAAGGCACTTCATCTGGCCCGCGAACTAGCTAAATTTTAAGCCTTATCTAATGTATAGTTGAGAACGTCGGTGGCGTAACGACTAGGGCCGCCGCCTCCTGTCGGGGAGGTCGTGGTTCGAATCCAGCCACGTACCAATATGATTTCGAATTTAGATTTCATATGTACGTTTATCCGACGCTCTTACGGTGGAGGAAAACATCGTGAGGAAAACTGCACACGGCCTGAGAAGAAACTTGAAGGTTGTGTGTGAAGTCGACCAACCCGCACTGGGCCTGGGTAGTCCCGATCGCCCTAATTCCGGGTAGGTTCGGGCCCCTCTTTGGGGACGTATACGAGCTGATATGATGATGAAGTGAAAAAGAAAATTAAGTACCTCAGAGCAGTGCGGTTGTCAGCATCCACACAGTCCACGTTGCATCCGAACTCCAATAATACTTCCACAACCTGCGAACAAAAATGTGGTCCAATAATAATATTTTCTCAAAACATGCTTGGAAAATTTAGCATTATTTTGACAACCTTCTTCGAGATAAATTGAAATTGCTGTACTGGCATACATGCGAGCAGCGGCCGGCAAAAGTTGTATGAAAATGCATATCCGTCGTGTTTAGCGACCATTTAAATTACTATGTAAACTCATATCTGTCGTGTAATTTAAAAATGGAACTATAATTTCCTCCGAAACACGGCAACCAAGGAGGTAACTTATCAAAGGTTTTATTTAAATTTCGAATTGACTTGCAAATAAAACGCTATTTAATATAAAAAAACACTTTGGCGCGTGAAAAAATATTTTTGTTCGTTGTTCGTCATTGATTTTAAAAAGTAATTATTGAAGTTTTAATTTCCGCGCATTATTTGAGAAAAGTACTATACAAGCCTTGGCCACAACTAGGCATTAATGGACTTTACGTATGTGTGCCTCGGCTTCGCCGCGGCCCACATTTACATGTTCGTCCATCAATGCCTCTTTTACTGGCTGCTGCAGTAATGTACTATTGTTTATCTTCTGGTCATAAAAGGCCACATTAAATAGAATGATAGCATTAGCAAACTTGGGAGAAGTTTTTACCTCAGTGCAAAAGGTGCTTGAGATTTAAGGGACGGACTTGTCCGTCCGTCTGTCTGTCCATGACAGACAACCAGGCTGTATTTCATTAACCGTGATAGCTAGACAGTTGAAATTTTCACAGATGATGTATTTCTGTTGCCGTTATAACAACAAATACTAAAAAAATAGAAAAAGAGAAAAAATAAGGAGGGTCCCCATACAAAAAACGTATTTTTAAACTTGAATAAACTAGCGCCATTCAGTATCAAAATCGGTCCATTCGTTTAAGAACTACGATGCCACAGACAAACAATTAGATACACAGATACACACGTTAAACTTATAACACCCCTATTTTTGCGTGGGGGGTTAAAAAGTACCTCGGTGTGGCCGGCCCAGGCGGCGGCGCGCAGCGGGCTCCAGCCGTCGGCATCAGCGGCGTCAGCACGCGCGCCGCACTGCAGCAGCACGGCCGCGCACGCTGCGCGCCCACATCGCGCCGCCGTGTGCAACGCGGTGCCACCCGAAGCGTCTGTCACTTCCACTAGGTTAGGGTAGCGCTGAAAGAAAGGTTTAGCTTTGTAAGCGATTTAAAACTCAACTACGTCAATTAGGTAGTAAACTACAGACAACTAAAGTCACCGACGACCTGGTGAAAATCGTGGGAAGCCGCTGGATGCGGGCAGCGCAGGACCGGTCGTCGTGGAAATCCTTGAGGGAGGCCTTTGTCCAGCAGTAGACGTCTTTCAGCAGATATGATGAACAAAAGTCAAGTTCAATATTTCTTTAATTTAAGAATAAAAATAAGGATTTAATACAATTGAAAACGCTGAACACGTTAAAAAACCGGCTTCCATCGCAAAAACTTAGTACAATTTTGCATTAGTATTTTTGGTTTTCGTTAATTTTCTAATAAAGTACTACAACGATTTTGATAAATTTTATATGGGACCACACGGAAAACACTATCTTTCAAATAAAAAATCAAAAAGTCAAAAGTTCTGAAGTAACAAACATAAAAAATACTGTCGAATTGAGAACCTCCTCCTATTTGGAAGTCGGTTGAAAACAGATTGCATCACTTCCATTGCATCTTTGCCCTCTGGTTGCTGTTCCGTTGCAAGCACGGTTTATTGAGCCACTGGATGAGAGAGAAAGAGCATACCTTCAATAAAGCCGTCAAAGTGTCGTCATCGCCTCTCGTAGCTATCTCGTGCACAGCATTAGGATCCAACAGAACAGGTTCCTCCACTTCTTCTGTGATCACTTGCACCACGTCTTTGCTCTCTGGTTGCTGTTCCGTTGTTAGCACGGTTTATTGTGCCACACAATAAGAGAGATAAAGAAAGAGCATACCTTCAACAAAGCCGTCAAAGTGTCGTCATCGCCTCTCGTAGCTACCTCGTACACAGCATTAAGATCCAACAGAACAGGTTCCTCCACTTCTTCTGTGATCACTTGCACCACGTCTTTGCTCTCTGGTTGCTGTTCCGTTGTTAGCACGGTTTATTGTACCACTTGATAAGAGAGAGAGAAAGAGCATATCTTCAACAAAGCCGTCAAAGTGTCGTCATCGCCTCTCGTAGCTACCTCGTGCACAGCATTAGGATCCAAAAAAACAGGTTCCTCCACTTCTTCTGTGATCACTTGCACCACGTCTTTGCTCTCTGGTTGCTGTTCCGTCAGCAAGGTTTATTGTTGCACTTGATAAAAGAGAGAAAGAGCATACCTTTAACAAAGCCGTGAAAGTGTCGTCATCGCCTCTCATAGTTACCTCGTGCACAGCATTAGGATCCAACAGAACAGGTTCCTCCACTTCTTCTGTGATCACGTGCACCACGTCTGCTCTCTCTGGTTGCTGTTCCGTTGTTAGCACGGTTTATTGTGCCACACAATAAGAGAGATAAAGAAAGAGCATACCTTCAACAAAGCCGTCAAAGTGTCGTCATCGCCTCTCGTAGCTACCTCGTACACAGCATTAAGATCCAACAGAACAGGTTCCTCCACTTCTTCTGTGATCACTTGTACCACGTCTGCGCTCTCTGGTTGCTGTTCCGTTAGCATGGTTTATTGTGCCACTCGATAAGAGAGATAAAGAAAGAGCATACCTTTAACAAAGCCGTCAAAGTGTCGTCATCGCCTCTCGTAGCCACCTCGTGCACAGCATTAGGATCCAACAGAACAGGTTCCTCCACTTCTTCTGTGATCACTTGCACCACGTCATCGCTCTCTGGTTGCTGTTCTGTTGCTAGCTGTTGAGGTAACAAACAATTTAAATTACTTGAAGAAAGAAAAACAACATCAGACCAGACAGTGCGTCCAATCCAGACGTTTTAGATTTTTGCAAAGATGATGATGATGATCAAATTTTTCGACCACGAGCGCCAAACGCAACCTTGTCAAAAATAAGACATTTATGATTTTTTTTACCCGCGACCTCCTGATGTTAAACTAATGGCCTTAACCATTACGCCCCACGGAGGTGGTTAAAAGGTAGTGGTGGTTTTGTCGATTTTAATCCTGAAAACCTATTTAAAAACTAACTCCGGTATGGCGGCTCAGCTCCAGTAGAGCGCACAGAACGCGTCTGTCACTCGTCCAGAGAATGTAGTCGTTGCGTAGCTCTGGCGTTACACGCTCTACGGGCCATGTTTACTACTTTAAAAGGTGATGACTTACCGTCTAATGGTATCCAGTATCGCGGCTCAGCTCCAGTAAAGCGCGCAGAACGCGTCTGTCACTCGTCCAGAGCGTGTAGTCGTTGCGTAGCTCTGGCTTACACTCTCTACGGGCCATGTTACCTACTTTAAAAGATGATGACTTACCATCTGATGGTCTCCAGTATCGCGGCTCAGCTCCAGTAAAGCACACAGAACGCGTCTATCACTCGTCCAGAGAGTGTAGTCGTTGCGGAGCTCTGGCATTACACTCTCTACAAGCCATGTTACCTACTTCAAAAGATGATGACTTACCATCTGATTTTCTCCAGTATCGCGGCTCAGCTCCAGTAAAGCGCACAGAATGCGTCTGTTGCTCGGTCAGAGAGTGTAGTCGTTGCGTAGTTCTGGCATTACACTCTCTACGGGCCATGACACCTACTTTAAAAGATGACGACTTACCGTCTGATGATCTCCAGTATCGCGACTCAGCTCCAGTAAAGCGCACAGAACGCGTCTGTCACTCGTCCAGAGAGTGTAGTCGTTGCGGAGCTCTGGAATTACACTCTCTACGGGCCATGTTACCTACTTTAAAAGGTGATGACTTACCATCTGATGGTCTCCAGTATCGCGGCTCAGCTCCAGTAAAGCGCACAGAACGCGTCTGTCACTCGTCCAGAGAGTGTAGTCGTTGCGGAGCTCTGGAATTACACTCTCTACGGGCCATGTTACCTACTTTAAAAGGTGATGACTTACCATCTGATGGTCTCCAGTATCGCGGCTCAGCTCCAGTAAAGCGCACAGAACGCGTCTGTCACTCGTCCAGAGAGTATAGTCGTTGCGTAGCTCTGGCATTATGCTCTCTAGGGGCGATGGGTCTACTGTGAGGAAAAATAAAGGTGAATTAATAACGTAGGCTTTGATCACACATAAAATAACTAGATCTCCGGCTTCATATAAAACAAATTTTGAAAACCGTCCGGACTACAGTTGTTAGAAAGGATTTTTTTTCGAAAATCCTATAAATTTTTAGATACAAGCTTTTATTTGAAAATAATTTTTATATTATTTCGTATTCTTTTCAGTAAACCCTTTCATTTGATACCTATATCATGGGGTTGCATAAAAAATAACTGGTCCGCCATCTTTGGAAGTCCGCCATATTGAAATTAAAATTTAAAATGACGTCACTTAACTAACCATGTTACGTTCTCCAAACTCAACGTGTATACAAAATTTTAGCTCAATCGGAAACCGGAAGTGGTTCTAGATTTAGCTTCCAAGATTTGTCCCAAAACTAACAGACAGACATACTAACTTTTTTCGTGTGGAAGTGTCATTCCTTAATCTATTAGGCATATCTTATCCAAAATCATGATCATCATATCAGCCGAAGGACGTCCACTGCTGGACATAGGCCTCCCCCAGGGATTTCCACGACGACCGCATCTGCGCTACCCGCATCCAGCGGCTTCCTGCGACCTTCACCAGGTCATCGGTCCACCGCGTGGGAGGCCTGCCTATGCTACGTTTTTCGTTGCACGGTCGCCACTCGAGAACTTTACTGCCCCAACGGCCATCCGTTCTATGTGCTATGTGCCCCGCCCACTGCCACTTAAGTTTAGCAATTCTGAGAGCTATGTCGGTTACTTTGGTTCTCCTCGTTCAGATTCTCGTTCTCGTTTCTGATTCGATCACGCAGAAAAACTCCGAGCATAGCATGCTCCATTACCCTTTTTGCCAATTTTGCCAAAATCGTGCCACTTCAATCTCTAACAAACTAACTAACACGGCAAGCTTATAAAAAGCTTGTGTAAAAACTAAAAATAAATGTACTATTAGTATCAAAAGCGGTATTAAATTAAATTTAAAATTAGATCAACCTTAATGTAACCTTTAATTTACAACTCAAAAATGTTTATTTTACATTTCAAATAACAATTCTTCAAATTCAGAGAAAAATTCTTAACAGGGATGTTAACTGTATCTGTATGTATTCTTTAGTATCATTGCAAGCGTTTGCACTTACCTACAAATTTAAAAAAATGGCACAGCCCTATTTGAGTAGGCTATTAACCCATTTAGTGCCGCCCTTGGAGGGAATGTAAGCTTTTAATGAACACTATTGCCACAGTACACCTATATATAACACAGCGGTCATTTAAATAAAAAAAAACTAAAAATTAGCCAAAAATAAACTTCAAAAAAATCTAATTGTTTTGAATTAACTAAAAAAATTGGATTTAAATGCAATGCAAGTAATTTGTAGATTTCTGTAGATATACACTTAGTTTACGAAAAGGTTCAAAATTACCTTTGTTTTGACAAATTGAAAGCGGGACTTGACGTGATTTTATATAACATACTAGCTGTCCCGGCGAACTACGTACCGCCTTACATTACATTACACTGCCCTACCCTACCCTACACTACACTACCCTACCCTACACTACACTACCCTACCCTACACTACCCTAACCTACACTACCCTACCCTACATACACTACACTACACTACCCTACCCTACACTACACTACCCTACACTACCCTACCCTACCCTACACTACCCTACACTACCCTACCCTACACTACCCTACCCTACCCTACATACACTACACTACACTACACTACACTACCCTACCCTACACTACACTACCCTACACTTCACTACCCTACACTACACTACCCAACCCTACCCTACCCTACCCTACACTAAAAAAAAAAATTATGTTGGCCGATTCTCAGACCTACTCAATATGCTCACAAAATTTCATGAGAATCGGTCAAGCCGTTTCGGAGGAGTAAGGAAACGAAAACTGTGACACGAGAATTTTATATATTAGATGAGCAGGTATTGATGTTGTTTTTACCTCAACGTTACGACTATGCTTCGATAGCCATGGTCGCGGGTAGACCTTTCGTTTTGCTGTACTCAGCTGAGTACAGTGGGCGGGAATGGGTTAAGTTCCGAACGAGGCGGCAGATAACCTACTAATCTGTTTGTACTATGCTTATACTTTGATGTTACGGTACCGAGCGCCGAAGAGTAAATGTCAATACCTTCCACCGGCCGCCCTTGCGCGCCGGCGTCGCAAGATCAAGGTGAGATTGGTGAGAGGGGGTTCGGCTTATAATAGAAATACGTCCAAACATCAAAAATTAAAAACAAACATCACTTCCAAGAGTTGATCAATTGATGATGAAACGGCACGAATATTTATTAAACTTGGCTCATTTATCTATTTGAAATCCGAAATACAGAAACTGTAACAGAAAATTAGCGCCGCCGACACGAAACTGTTCGTCTCATTCATTGGCTCTGTGTCAGAACGGAACGAAAACTTTAACCTCTTTAAAGTTTTCGTTCCGTTCTGACACAGAGCCAGTTAATGAGACGAACAGTTTCGTGTCGGTGCTGATTTTCTGTTACAGTTTCTGCATCGCAACAACAACTTAGTACATTTTTGCATTATTATTTTTGGTTTTTGTTAATTTTCTTTTCTTATTAAGTACTACACCGATTTTGATAAAATTCATATGGGACCACACGGGAAGCACGACCTTTCAAATAAAAAAGAATCATAAAAATCGGTTCATCCAGTCAAAGCTCTAAGGTAACACACATAAAAAAAACATACAGTCGAATTGAGAATCTCCTCATTTTGGAAGTCGATTGACCCAAATTAGTTTTGTAACACGTGAACGACAATGATATTGAACTTAGGAACAAAAACGTATAAGCCTAGCTTTTGTTCTGACTGACAACCTATCAAAAATTGGTCTAAATCGGTTAACATTTAAGAGGTGAAAATAGCTATACATAAGTATTATTGAAATGCGCAGCTTTATCAAGCCTACAATTGACTGGTTATTGAATCAACGTTTTCCAAGTGGCAATTTTCCATCGTCAATGGTTAGCGGTTCTGGCGACAGATTGGTGCAATGGTGTCATGGAGCACCTGGTTTTGTACCCTTGTGTACCCTTCAACGGCCAAGTCACACAACATTAACTATAATAATAAAGAAATCGCAGTAAGGAACCTTAGACTTGGCACGACTTTGTCTAGATTTCATTACTTTTTAGAGATAAACAAGCAGCTCCATTGAGACTTAGCAAGCTTTTTACAGAATGTTTTTGGTGGGATTTCACTTCTTTTGGTAGAAACGTGGGCATATTGATTTATTTAATTAGATTTTCTTTTTCTGATTTTTTTATGTACCAATAGTAGAATTACCATATCTCTAATACAGCTGAGACAGGCTGAGGGTTCTTCATCAGATACTTCAGACCTTCTATTTTTGACATCAAATGAAGCGGCCCACCAAGTTGAATATTTTTTGTAAAGGCGGTATGTCGATCTCTAATAGTTTGGTTGGGCTCTTGTGTTTTCTAATCAGGGTCACCAGGTACTCCAGATCTTCGATTATCCTAGTTTTATAGTTTTCCCTTTATGTGGCCATTAAACCCTAACTCTGTACTAAATTTCAGCTCTCTGAGTTTATGGAAAGTACTAGTTCTATTCTGATGATCATGAGTGAGTGAGTGAGTGTCATAAATGCGAAACTTTGCTTTCGCTTAACTTCGGAACTAAATGACCTATAGACTTGAAATTTTGGATTTTAAGTATGTGATTATAGCTTACTGGATGACGAACATTTCTGCGTTCTGGTCTTATCCAGAGGTTCTCAAATAGGAGCCTGAAAATGCGGCGACATGGTTCCAGTAAAGGATGGTACGGCAGTGTTTGCTTCGCGCTCGACTTGGCGGGGGCACTGCCGTGCCCCCCGATATTTATAATACAAGGTTGGTAAAAAGATCAATTACAATCGAGTGACATTTGTGAGCCCGAGCCGCAGGCGAGGATTTACAATCGTCACGAGTTAGTTATTTTCTTTTACGCCGCATGTATCATACAAAGTTTTTTAATACAGTTGTTGGCTATATGTAACTTTGTATCTTTTCCACAATTTTCCTAGTTATGGTGGAATTTAAATATTTTATTTATCTGTTGCGAGTTGTGTTGGTTCGTGAATAAAACATTTTCTTCATTTCATTATTCTATTCTATAACAGGTAAGATAAAAAACGACCGTGACAAATAAACAAAATACATGGGTATATATATACCTATCAAGGCTTCGGCAACCAAAGTTCATTTTAGGCGACTTGTGGGCTCATTTTAAATGTCCGGGGAGTAATCTCACATTATTTTTTCTTTTACATACACATAAGTATATTATTTATTGCACATATTATATTAAATATTCATAATTTTATTCGTTTTTACAACTAAAACATCTCAATTCAGTTTTACGAAAATTGCGTCATATTGCTAGCACACATACGCATGCATAAGTTTTTTTAAGACATATCAAAAATAGACTACAATAAGGCTTCAGATAATATACAGATCGCAAAAATTAAAGAAACAAAAAAATTTCGAAATTTTTTGGAAATTTTCAAGAGGCTGTATTTTAGTGAAAAATGGTCATACAGGAAATAAAAAAGCATAGCTTTTGAAGCTTGAAGACTCTAGTTTTCGAATTTTTTGGTTAAAAATTTTTGGAGCACCGGTAGCCATACAATTCTCGGATAAAGCACGAAGATTTTTTTTTATATTTTTTACCTATTTTTTTTTTGCTCTACGGGCATGGAACATGTTTTTGAGCTAAACCAATGTATAGGTCGCATAGCCTGTTCATTCAGCTTCAATTTGCTTTTTGCTGGAGTCAGCTACGACCATTTTTCTTCGAGATATCGAATTTTGAATGCAAAAGGATCCTTTTACATTCAACTGCCGATATCTCTTAAACTACTGGTCACCCAGCAAGCGGACAGGGGGTTTCGTTTTCTGCAGAAAATTTCTTACAAGAATCTGTCATGGTTGATTGAAAAAAAAACTTTTCGACTTTCTTGGTAAAAAAATTAACCAACAGTTGTTTTCAAAACTAACCTTTTTTCGTTATTTTCAAAGAAGAAATTACTGACAGCAGCTTTTAAAATTTGATTCATGTCATAATGCCTCCCCGGCGACATTTATCTGCCCGCCGAAGAAATTACTGACAGCAGCTTTTAAAATTTGATTCATGTCATAATGCCTCCCAGGCGATATTATCTGCCCCAGAAGTCGCTCGGCTTTTGTTCAGGAGGGGTACCCAAACCGTCAACAACAACGACAACAACAACGACAACAACAACAACAAAAACAACAGCAACGGCAACGACGACAGCCGCGAAACATTTCTCGATCTACGGTAACAAATCGTCTTCGCGAATCTGGACTCCGTGCTAGAACTGCTGCCCGTGGACCGATGTTGACCGTCGCACATCGTAGAGCTCGTCTTCAGTACGCTCGCGACCATGTGAACTGGCAAATGAGAAATTGGAACAACGTTTTTTTCTCTGACGAGTTTCGGTTTTGCCTGCATGGTAACGACAGAAGACCTCGAGCTTGGCGTCGTACAGGTCAACGTTATCAACAAAGTTTCGTTCGTCCCATAGCTGCTTACGGTGGAGGATCGGTGATGGTTTGGGCTGCAATTTCACGGGATACTCGAACTCCTTTAGTAATTGTTCGAGACACTCTCACTGCTAGGCGTTATATCGACCGAATCTTGCGACCTCACGTATTACTTTTAGCAAGGAACAGAAGAGGATTTATTTTTATGCAGGATAATGCTAGGCCTCATACAGCGAATATCACCCGCCAATTTTTTCAGAGAAACAACATTAGATTATTGAGGCATCCTGCAATGAGTCCTGACCTGAATCCCATAGAGCACGTTTGGGATATATTGGGCCGCCGATTGCGTCAAAATTATCCGAATCTGAATAATTTGGCAGCACTAGAGAACGCTTTGATGAGAATTTGGCGTCAGATCCCTCACCGGATGATCCGAAATTGCATTTCGAATATGCGACAAAGATTGCAAGCTGTGATTACGAGTAGAGGCGGGAACACTCGGTACTGAACACGAGAGACACACACACACACACACTCTTCGGAAAATGAGTTTGGAGTCATTAAATACTGTGGAGCTGACGAACCACGGGGTCTCATTTTTTGCGAAGAATCATTTGCATTCAAAGGAAAGGAAAAGATCCTTTTGCATTCAAAATTCGATATCTCGAAGACAAATGGTCGTATCTGACTCCCGCAAAAAGCAAATTGAAGCTGAATGAACAGGCTATGCGACTTATACATTGGTTTAGCTCAAAAAAAAAATTCCATGCCCGCAGAGCAAAAAAAAAGTATATTTTTTTTTCTTGCTTTATCCGAGAATTGTATGGCTACCGGTGCTCCAAAAAAATTCGAAAACTAGAGTTTTCAAGCTTCAAAAGCTATGCTTTTTTATTTCCTGTACGACAAACTTTTTTTCACTGAAATACAAACTGTTGAAAATTGCCAAAAAATTTCGAAAATTTTTTTGTTCCTTAATTTTTGCGAGAAGCATAATAAGCATTAATACCTCCTTGGAAAAAATCCCTATTCCTTGGTTATAACCTTTGCTTTATTCATATTTATTCTCTTTTCTTCACAAAGATATAACCCAAAGAGAATCTAATCAGGTCGCGTTATTTACTAACCTCACGGAGGAACAACCTATCTCTTTTAAAATTCTCCTATGAAGTCTTAAAGAAGATTCTGTATCTTTGGTTATTATATTTTTTATTGATAGAAATGTCTTGTTCGTCCGAGCTAGAAATAAAAAAGTTGTTAAGTGAAAGCACGCGTGCGGTAAAATCAATTTTGCGCACACTTGACTGGCATGTAAAGGACCACTTTTCGAGCAACTGTATTGAAAAGAAAAAAAACAACTTTTACACTTCTTCAATGTTTTTTCGTTTTAATTAAAAACTACAATTAATTTAAAAAAAAACAACTGGCATATTGAAGTGTGTGTTTAGACTAATCGACTAAGAAAAGTTAGAGGTACTAAATCGGTCTGGTTTGCCCGTAGAATGCAAATCTCTGTTTTAAAAGAGGTTTCTTGGACATGTTGTTATCAATTATAAATGTTAACGAATCGTGTTTCAGCAACTGACAAAATTAATTCATTGAAATGAAGAATCAGGTTGCAAAATATCACTTTCATGTGTTTTTTAATTGCTGAGAAAAATCGAGATCCCTGCGTTCAAAGTTTCCAATGCCACAACATTGTATGTGTTCTGGTAATCTTAACATACAAGATACGTTGAATATGCATGCATAATCCTGCAAATATTTTATGTGCACAACGAATTCTAAAGGATATTGAATCACCTTTTCCATTTACACACAGAAACCACTCACTTTATTACTATGTTTAGTAACAATTATTCACAAATGTGTTACATAATATGACACATCATTTAATCAAATACCGAACACAACCTACCACAAGAACACATAAATAACTACTGTTCAAAAACTCATTCACTTTTCCCTATGCATCGGCGCTCGTCAGCTATGTAATTAGTGCTTTGTTACCCAAGAGATAAGGCTCATAATAATGTATAGCGTTTCACAGGAAGAGATAGGAAAATTATGTGTAATTTGTTGTAATCAGAATTAATGGAAATTCATTAGGTCAGTTACACTTTGTTTTGATAATGCTTAGAGTTCCGAACTAAAGTATTTAAATAATAATCTAGATATGTTTCCTCCATTATGACCCATTAGTCAATGATAAACTAATATTGTTCTCGTAAAGAAGCAACACTTTCTTTCCCCCGTTAAACAACGTAGCCAGCGGGGTGGGTGTACACAGAGGCGACGCATTGGAAACTTTGGTCGCAGGGATTTCGATTTTTCTCAGCAATCACAAAACATATGAGAGTGATATTTTGTAAAACATATGAAAGTGTTTTTGATTAACTTTTATAACAAAAAAATAAATGTCAAAGAAACCTCTTTTAAAATAGAGATTTTCATTTTATAGGCAAACCAGACAGATTTAAACCTCTAAATTTTCTTAGTCGATTATTCTAAACACACACTTCAATATGCTAGTTGGGTTTTTTTTTATTAATCAAATTGCTGTTTTTAATTGAAACGAAAAAACATAGAAAAAGTGCAAAAGAGTGGTTATTTTCTATACTCTTTACATGAAAAAAAAAACCCGAGACCACTGTTCCAATCAATGCTTCGCCTCAAGACTGAGGTTAGAAAGAGAAGCGCATATACTGCGAATCACAGGCCTACATTTAAGTAAATAACACAAGGGCGTCGAATTATAGAAACACCAAGCGAGCGACATTTATTGCTTACTTTTTTTGGACGTAATAACGTCTTATAAATTGACGACACGGGCTGCATTCACGGAAAAAGTGTGAAGTCATTATAACGTTACGCCCGTGTGACGTCATTGTCGCGTTACGCCCATTGTCGCGTTACGCCGGAGCCGAGCGTGCAAGCGAGAGTTGTACTTGTACTTGTACTTGAACGGACGGACGGACGAATCGTCAAACAATTATAACAATGGATTAAAAGCACTAGGCTTCCAGGATCTTGCAAGAGGTGTTCCAATGCGGTCGACTCTGTGTGAGGTGAGGAAAACATGGATCTGTGTTTGTCAATGGATTAAAAGTACTAGGCTCCCAGGATCTTTTGTTCATTTGTTTGTTTGTTACCTTTTCACGCTTCAACACCATAACCAATCTTGATGAAATTTGCCATACAGGTAGCCTGTGTCACTTGGAAGGACATAGGCTACTTTTTATCCCGTGAAAATAGGACAGTCCGATGCAGTTCCTGAGGGAACTAAAAAAACCGGCCAAGTGCGAGTCAAACTAGCACTCCGAGGGTTCCATACCACCACAACTCTTCACACAGCTACATAGAAATTATCACAATGATACCTATTCACATTACAAACAAAAGACATCAACGCTAGCTACAAAAATATGCCCTTTTTTGTCATTCAGTTCGGACTCCTTAGCGCGAGTGCGACTCACACTCGGCCGATTTTTAATATTAAATTTGTTGTACCTCAGTGTTAGTACTATAATCACACCAAGATTCACGCTTGTATGTATTACTTTTTTTACGACAGAGCTAAATCAAAAATACTCGTAGACTTATAAAAACACGGTTTTTGTATGGTCCCCTTATTTTTTCACTTTTTCTAATTTTTAGTATTTGTTGTTATAGCGGCAACAGAAATACATATTCTGTGAAAATTTCTACATATTACGGTTCATGAAATACAGCCCGCTGACGGACGGACAGACAGACAGTGCAGGCTTATTAATAGGGTCCCGTTGGTCGCTCGTTGGGTGTACGTAACCCTAAAAAAAATATTTTTTTGGTTAATTCGAAAAACGGATAGTTCATATTTTTTGCACAGAGATGGTTGACGGGGTGGAAAATACCGTAATTTACTAATTAGAATAGATTAGATTTATTCATCACACGACACAAGTTCATAAAATATACATCATCATTACAGCTCATATACGTCCCCACCGAGGGGCTCGAGCCTACCCTGAATCAATATACATGTCCAATTATAAAATATTTCAATGGTGAAGTGACCGTCAAACATTAAATTTACAAATTAACAAAAACAAAATGTCAAATTACAAAAATTGAAATGTCAAAAAGTAAATTGAACAATTAGTAAATAAACATATCACAATACATGAAGTATATCAGTATTTCATTTTTTTAAATTCGTCAATTGAATAATACTCCTTATCCAACAAGAAGTTTTTCAAATGGTGCCTAAATGTTTTGTCATCTGATATTTCCCGCAGTGAGGTGCCGGGGCACAGCTTGCAACCTGCCAGTATTCTTCAATACGCGATTCCCGGCGTGTACTTTAAATTGAGACATATTTTGCCTCACGTACAAAATTACTTCAAATAAGTATTGAGAACTAAAAGTCAGGATTCGATTTTTTGAGAAAAGAGAACGACACGTAGTTCGTGTTTTAGTGCCAGTTAACTGTCTTATTGCTCGTTTTTGGTAAACAAAAACTCGATTAGCGTCTGTGGAGTTTCCCCAAAATAATACCAGCGATCATCGAATGAAAAGAGGCAAAATATGTTTGACGCAGCACGTCTATTGAAACCAGTGGGCGCAGTTTCCGGAGTGCGTATGCAGCTCCGCTCAGTTTTTCGCATAATTGATCCATATGAATTTTCCAGTTGAGGTTTTGAATAAGCCAAAGAATTTATAACTATTGACCAGCGGCATCGGATAATTCAAACATAGGGGTCTGGGAACCGTTTTGCCTGTGAAGAGTATTATGTTAGACTTGGTCATATTTAGAATAAGTCCATTGCATGTAAACCAGTGTTGTAACGTTTCACATCATCATCATCATTACAGCTCATATACGTCCCCACCGAGGGGCTCGAGCCTACCCTGAATCAGGGCGACTAGGCCTTAGTCGACCACGCGGGCCCAGTGCGGGTTGGTCGACTTCACACACAACCTTCGAGTTTCTTCGCAGGCGTGTGCAGGTTTCCTCACGATGTTTTCCTTCACCGTTAAAGCAATCGGTAATGATATGTACGTCAGTTTTTGAAAAACTCATTGGTACATTGGCCGTCCAGATTTGAACCCGGTACCTCTGGTTAGATGGACCGAGTCGTTACCGGTTGAGCCACCGACGCTTCTGCTAACGTTTCACATATATGTTCTTTATTTTCAAGCGACTTCCAAAAAGGAGGAGGTTCTCAATTCGTCTGTATGTTTTTTTTTTTATGTTTGTTACCTCAGAACTTTTGACTGGGTGAACCGATTTTTATGATTCTTTTTTTATTTGAAAGCTAGTGCTTTCCGTGTGGTCCCATATAAATTTTATCAAAATCAGTGTAGTACTTTAGTAGAAAATTAACAAAAACCAAAAATAATAATGCAAAAATGTACTAATTTGTTGCGATGGAAGTCGGTTTTTTAACGTGTTTAGCGTTTTCAATTATAGTGTTAAGATGTTCGTATGTTTTGCGCACACTATAAGTGTGGTATCGTCAGCGAACAGCACGATAAGACCTTCGGTTATGTGAGAGGGTAGGTCATTGATGAAAGTTAAAAACATAGTATTCCCTAGCGCTGATCCCTGTGGTATTCCTATATTTACATTACCTGGTTGAGATCTATATTTAAAACCATCTACTGACACTTCAAATGTTTGCTAACGGTCCGATAGAAATGATTTAACTAGTTGATGAGCATTATTTATACCATAACATGTTAATTTCTCCAGCAGTAATTTATTTTCGATGACATCAATAGCCTTCGTTAGGTCACAGAAAACACCTGCAACCTTGTATCCTGACATAGTTCCAGAGGGATCTGGAGAAAAGTCATGTCCACGCTCTCGAGCCGTTTGCGGCTTGCGCACCACTTACCCTCAAAGACAGTGATAAGAACGATGTCCATGTGTGATTTGTCCCAGAAAATTAATTAATTAATTAATTCGTGCTCCGATACGAACAAAAGTGACAAACAAAACTCCCTACAGGGAGCAAAGTACAATTTTGTTTGCACTTACTGAGGAACCAATCTTCGTTTTTTGAATAGCATTTTACTATACATAAGAAAAGTTAGTTAAGTTTTTGAGACAAGCACACATAATTATGAAAAATAATGTAAAAAAACCTCAATACAAAAAGTAAAACGGGCAAGTGCGAGTCGGACCTGAGCACCAAGGGTTCCGTACCACCACAACTCTCCACACGAGTACAACTATGACACCTATTCATTTCAAACAAGACATTAAGGAGAGCACAAGAAAATTATTGCTATTTTTAATTCGGTGCGGAGTCCCTAGCGCGAGTACGACTCACACTTAGCCGCTTTTTGTCATTTTCTTTTTTACTCAATATTAGTACTATAATCACACCAAGTTTCACGCTTGTATGTCTTACAGAATTTACGAGAGAGCAAAAAACAAAAAAGCCTCTAAAAACGCGTTTCTTATATGGGGACCCCCAAAACATCAAAGACTTTGGACCACTCCGTGGACTCTGACGCTATGCTATTTCTAATTAATTTTGCTGACTCAAGAAATAATAGGTGTCATAACGTATTATAAAAGGCTTTTTAAACTCACCGGTCGATTCCTTGCCTTCAGACTCAGGATCACCTTCCTTGTCTTCAGGTTTTATATCACCTTTCTGAAACATAATGATTTTATTTTAATCGCCTTTCTGTAACATAATAATTAAATATTAACTTTCTGTAACATAAAGATTAAATATCAACTTTCTGTAACATAAGGATTAAATATCATGTTTCTGTAACACAACGATTAAATATCAAGTTTCTGTAACATAATGATTAAATATAAAGTTTCTGTAACATAATGATTAATTATTATCAAGTTTCTGTAATATAATGATTAATTATCAAGTTTCTGTAATATAATGATTAATTATCAACTTTCTGTAACATAATGACTAAATATCAACTTTCTGTAACATAATTATTATTATTATTTTTTATCTACAATTGATAAGCTCTGGGCATCATTTCACCTGATCCCGAAGATGGAAACGGGCTTACCAAGATTCCCCAACGCAATGGGGATCTGGCTATCTTATCTCCAAGCCGGAACACATCAATGCTGTTAACACTGATATTTGGCAGCAAGACTGAGATAATATGGTGGTAGCTAGCCAGACGGGCTATGAAAATGCCCTACCACCAACCAAACCGAGTCTTACATAGTTGACCCCGCCGGGAATAGAACCCGCGACCTCCTGGTGTGAAGCGAATGGACTGACCATTACGCCACGGTTTTGTAACTAACACGAAGTTCCTGTTGCAAAATGCAAGTCGAGGTAATCATACGTGGGCTGTTCCAAAAAATAGTTAAATGAAAAATAGTTAGAATATGAAAAAGTTTATTTAGAGCTTTTCAAAATATACTTCTCCAACCCCTATGCATTCGGGTGAACTAGCTTTCAAAACATATAAAAAACGTATCTTGCGGGAGGTCGAAAAATAACCGCTGAAATTCTTCGACGGCCTCGTCTGCAGTGTTGAATTTTTGCCCACGAAGCATTTTTTCACTTTGGGAAACAAAAAAAATCGCATGGAGCTAAATATGGGCTGTACGAAGGATGGGGTAACATTTGTACCCTCGAAGTTGTCAAATAGTCCATGGTTCTAACAGGTGTGTGAGCGGGCGCGTTATCTTGGTGAAAAAGAATGTCGCGGACGCCGCTCCTTGGGCGCTCGCTATTCAACTCCCCGAAAGCTTGAGGCAGGCAAACTTCGCAGTATCATTCACTAGTAACGGTTATACGTTCTTCTAGCGGAATTATTATTACTGGTCCACTGCGTCGAAAAAAAACAGCATCATTTTTTTATTAACGCTCAAACCACGAACAACTTTTGTGGGCAACAGGTCCTCTTCAAAAACCCATTGCGTGGATTGCTGCTTCGTGAAAGGATCGTAGATGTAAATCAATATTCGTCAGTTGTAAGGATGTAGGATATGTTTTGCGAAGTCCCTCATTTGAACTTTTCCAGCATAAATTTGCACCAATCAACACGACGGGATTTTTGCTCTTCGGTGAGAGAATGAGGTATCCATCGCGAAGCAAGCTTCCTAAATTTAAGTTGTTCATGCAGGATGACAGAAACTGCCTGTGATTTTCAGTTCAGCCTCAATCACCCCATGTATCGTGTGTCTATTCTTTCGCAATAGTCACTCTACCCTGATGAAATTTTTATGAGTTACTGCAGTTGGTGGTCGGCCGGGTCTGGGGTCATCGTTTAGGTTCTCTCGGCCACGTTTAAATTCACGAAACCAAAAGTAAATGCTGCAAGCGCAGGAGCAGACTCCCCAAAAGCACTTCGTAAAGTTAACCCTCGTTTGTAATCATAGAAAATAATAGCACGAAAAGCTTCCCGCGAGACGTCCATTGTTCCAAACAAAACAAGAGTGACAGATAATCTTTATAAATATTTAAAAAGACCTACACCCTGATTCTACCTTCAAAGTTTATTCTACGCTTTGAATAAAAAAATAGATCAAGTTGGGACCTTAATTCTACCTTCAAGTTTATTCTACGCCACGATTAAAAAGATTTCTAAAAACCTAAAAACTTTTAGGTACAAGCTTTAAGTATTGCATTATCGCGCGATTAACATATGCATGCAACATTTCAGCTCAATCGGAAACCGGGAAGTGTGTCAAATTTAACTTGCAAGATTTCATTACAGACACCGGAACAGGTGAAACTAAATAAAAGCTGGTAAAAAAAGATGATGTTGGAACCTTGATTCAACCTTCAAAGTTTATTCTACGCCTTGATTAAAAAAATAGAAGATTTTGCGACCTTGATTCTATCTTCAAAGTTTATTTTACGCCTCGATTTAAAAAAAGAACTATGTTAGGACCTTGATTCTACCTTCAAAGTTTATTCTACGCCTCAATTTAAAAAAATAACGATGTTGGGACCTTGATTCTACCTTCAAATTTTATTCTACGCCTCGATTAAAAAAATAGACGATGTTGGGACTTTCATTCCACCTTCAAAGTTAATTATACGCCTGGATTAAAAAAAAGAACGATGTTGAGACCTTGATTCTACCTTCAAAGTTTATTATCAGATCAACTTCAAAATAGGAAAAGGATCAATAAGCACCGAGAGTACAGCTTCATACAAAATTTCAGTGACCCCCAGAAAGTCGCTATAAAATGGATATGAAGATTTGAACCGTACAATTAAACTCGTCGTTAAGTATAATAAAAGCTTGTAATTAGCACTATATAGTTTAAATAGCGTCGGTGTCGTAACGGCTGGGGCCGAATCCTGCCACGTACCAATGTGTTTTTGAATTTCGATTTCATATGTACTTTTATCAGACGCTCTTACGGTGAAGGAAACCTGCACACGCCTGTGAAGAAACTCGAAGGTTGTGTGTAAAGTCGAATAACCCGCACTGGGTCCGTGTGGTCGACTAAGGCCCGATCGCCCTAATTCAGGGTAGGCTCGAGCCTCTCGGTGGGGACGTATATGAACGTATATGAACTTATATGAAAAGTAAATAATTCGTAATCATAATACTTACAATCATTTAATTTTACACACTTCTGTGAATAAAATATAGCACACGAAAGGTGCATTGCCCTCCCTATCAAAAAAGGCGATAACAAAACCGACTACGGAATAGTGATAGTATCTAAATAGCTTGAAATTCCAACAATAACCAACCACCCACTCCGGTACACACAGATCTAGATAAAATTAAAACGACAAAAATGTTAAGTAAATAGTTTTTAATACAGAAACGATCGAGCCTACCAAACATTTTCGGGCTTGTGATTCTCAGCTTTTCACTTTATTCGCTTGTCTTGGAAATACAATCGCACAAAAACGGGCCAAGTGTGTGTCAGACTCGCGTACAGAGGATACCGTACAACCACGCCTCTCCATAGAAGTACAACAATGATACCTATTCATTTGAAACAAATAAGACATCAACGGGAGCGACAAAAATGTAGTTTTTAACCGACTTCAAAAAGGAGGAGGTTCTATGTTCGACTGTATATTTTTTTTATGTATGATCACCGATTTCTCCGTCAATTGTGGACCGATTTTTATGAAGTGAAAACTTCTTTAGGCGCTTTGGGTATTTTTGAGATGGGAAAAACCATGTAACTGGCGACACTGTAAGCGACACCGACACCGTACCAGGAAAACTCGCTGGGTCAAAAATTATAAAACTGTAAAAAGTTTTCACTTCTGTCGGCACTCCCGGAATGGCTAGGTTCTTTTTTATTTAAATCAGACTCCTTGGCGCGAGTACGACCCACACTTTGCTGCTTTTTCTCATTTGTTGGTATACTTAAGGATAAGTAAGATAGGATAAGATAAATATCCTTTATTGCACACCAAATATACAGAAATGAAAAACATATTAACTAGCAAAATATATAATGATATGCAAAGGCGGACCTCGCTTTAAGCGATTTCTCATAAGTGTTATATAAGTACTACAACCACACCAAGTTCCACGCTTGTATTTGTAACCGTTTTTCCGATTCTTCTTCTTATGTATCCTTCTCCCTTTATTTTTTCCCTTTTTTTATATTTTAACACACATTCTGTGAAAATTTCAGCCTGCTACCTATCACGGTTCAAAAGTTGTCTTTTAAATTCGGACAGACATATAGACGGCTTAGTAATAGGGTTCCAGATCCCGTTACGTGTTTCGGAACCCTAAAAAAGAAAACAAATTAGTTTTTTGGGTTCCGTACCCAAAGGGTAAAAACTGAGCACCTATTACTAAGACTTCGCTGTCCGTCCGTCTGTCCGTCTGTCACCAGGCTGAATTTCATGAAACGTGATAGGTAGACAGTTGAAATTTTCACAGATGATGTATTTTTATTGCCGCTATAACAACCAATACTAAAAATAAGAGAAAGTTAAAAAAAATAGGGAGGGACTCCACACAAAAAAACGTGTTATTTTTAAACATAAAGAAACTAGCGCCATCTATATGATGTTATGGAACCCTTTGTACTAGTGTTATCTAGTGAAATGGTACTGAACCCTTTGTGTGCGTTTCTGACTCGCACATGAAAGGAAAATTCGGTTTTTTATAATTTTAAGTTTTGGCAGAAACTACTTTTCATTATACACTTATTTGATCTACTGATAACATATATTTTGTTTACTTCCCTATTGTTATAATCGTGAAACAGATAAGCAGTGATAATTTATAAAAGCACACATACAGGGTGTAATGAAAATAGGTGCTGTATCTTTAATCATACTGAACAAAGTCTTGCTGCCAAACATCAGTGTCAACAACATTGATGTGTTCTTGCTTGAATATAAGATAGCCAGATGGCCATTGCGTTGGGGAATCTTAGTAAGCCCGCTTCCATCTTCGGCATCACCATCACTTACAATAAGGTGAGATGATGCCAAGGGCTTACCAATTGTGAATAATAAAAAAAAAACTTTCCCGCAAGAAACAACACTTAATTCGCAAAAAAAATAAATCTTCATTCATTGCGTCTGTGGCGTAATGGTTAATGTATTAGCTTTACACCAGGAGGTCGCGGGTTCAAATCTCTGCAAGGTGTTACCTTGTAAGACTCGGTTTCACTCGGTACCTATTTTCTAAGCCCGCCTGGCTAGCTACCTACCAATATCTTATCTAAGTCTTGCCGCCAAACATCAATGATGTTCACATTGATGTGTTCCGGTTTACAGTTAAGATAGCCCTCTTCCATTTTCACAATCATCGTCACTTACCATCAGGTGAGATGATGTCAATGGCTTCATTATCATATCAGCCGAAAAACGTCCACTGCTGGACAAAGGCCTCCCCCAAGGATTTCCACCACGACCGGTTCTGCGCTGCCCGTATCCATCGGCTTTCCGCTATTTTCACCAGGTCGTCAGTCCTCCGCGTGGGAGGCCTGCCTACGCTACGTTTTCCGGTGCGCGATTGCCACTCTAGAACTTTACTGCCCCAACGGCCATCTGTTCTACGAGCTATGTGCCTTGCCCACTGCCACTTCAGTTTAGCGATTCTGTGAGCTTTGTCGGTTACTTTGGTTCTCCCTGCGGATCTCCTCGTTTCTGATTCGATCACCCAGAGTAACTCCGAGCATAGCACGCTCCATTGCCCTTTGGGTGACCTTGAGCCTTCTTATGAGGCCCATAGTAAGCGACCATGTCTCAGTTCCGTAAGTCATCACTGGCAACACACACTGGTCAAAGACCTCTTAGTCTTGAGACACTGCGGTTAATTTGGTTCTCCTGCCTTTGTCGAAGGCTTATCAACTGTAGATTAAAAATAAAATAAAAGTCGGCTGTTTGGCCAATTTCGTACGTTTTTCTACGAAGGATACGACGGTTTCTTTGAATGTAAGTTGCCAGTATGATGTGTCGAGGGTCTTAGACCAATATTATTACATCCTGTATAATATATAATACAATTCTTCACATAGGGCACCAACTTTGCTAACCTTAAGTCGCAGTGGGTGGGGAATATAGCTCGTGGAACAGACGGCCGTTGGGGCAGTAAAGTTCTAGAGTGGCGACCGCACACCGGGAGACGTAGCGTAGGCAGGCGTCCTGGTGTGGACCTACAACCTGGTGAAGGTCGCGGGAAGACGCTGGATGCGGGCAGCGCAGGACAGGTCGTTGTGGCGATCGTCCGTCGAGGCCTTTTTCCGGCAGTGGTCGTCTTTCGGTTGATATGATGTAGACCGTAGTCCCAAATATTGCCTTAAAACTATATTACGCCAGCATGTTTCAGGTGAATTAAAACTATATTGCGCTCTCTCTTTCTCTTATCGTGTGGCACAAATGATCTTTGATGATAACATCCCGTAAATTGTAGTTACCTGTCCATCAAGCGCTTCCATCTGCCTCACAGCCTCATTCTCGCGCTTGAGCGCAGATTCCACGTCGCAGCCGGAATCCAGCACCCAGAGCAGTATGATCGTGTGCAGATCCAGTATCTCGTCTTGTTGCTCGCTGAAACCATCATTATTTTTAAACCCCGACGACGCAAAAGTAGCTGTTTTTACCCGACTGCGCCAGAAGGAGGGTTATGTTTTTCGAGAGTATGTATGTATGTATGTATGTTTGTATTTTGTATGTATAATTGTTTGGCACGCTCTGCAGCCTGAACGGCTGGATGGATTTTAGCTTGAGACCTGTCGTTAGATTCGTATTTACTGTGAGAGTGTCACTGGTTATATCAAAATAAAAAAAACAAAATGGCGGATTTTTGGCGCAAAATTCAAATGTTTGACACGCTCTGCAGCCTGAGCGGCTCGATTAATTATAGCTTGAGGGTTGTCGTTAGATACGTTTTTACTGTGAGAATGACACTGGGTATATCAAAATAAATAAAAACAAAATGGCGGATTTTTGGCGCCAAATTCAAATGAACTCATTCAATAATAAAACTAAAAAAATTAATAAAATAAAAAACGGTAATTTAAAAAACTAAAAAACCCGCCTGCGTTTCTGTGTAATTTGGAAATGAAAAATCCTAAAACAAGAAAGCCGTCATACCCGATTGCACTTAACTTAAGAAAAATTGTAGCAGTCGGGACCCATTCTAGAAATGGAGGCATAGTGAATTGAGAGCACATACCTATATTACATTGCAGATTACTCCAATATACTGACTAGACGGCTGACTTTCATTTTTTGTAAATAAATTTTATATTGCTCTCAGCTAACCCTTTTATTTGATACCCATATCATGGGGTGCACAAAAAATAGCCGGTCCAACATCTTTGGGAGTCCACCATGTGATTTAGAATGACGTCACTTAGTTAACCATGCAATGTCATCCAAACTAAACGTGTATGCAAAATTTCAGCTCAATCGGAAATGGGAAATCGATCAAATTTTACTTGCAAATTTTAAAGCGGACAACTTACATACTTGCATAGGAACATTGTAAGTTAAATCATCATCACATCAGCCGAAAGACATCCACTGCTGTACAAAGGCCTCCCCAAGTATTTCCACGATGACCTGTCCTGCGCTGCTTGCATCCAGCGGCTTTCCGCGACCTTCACCAGGTCGTCAGTCCACCCGTTTTGAAGTCCTGACTAAGCTACGTCTTACGGTCTGCACTCGAGAACTTTACTGCCGCACCGGCCATTTAAATAAAAGCTTATAAAAGTATAGCTTACAGAAACTTTCAATGCACTGTATTCTAACTTAAGACTCATTTCCACGTTATTGTATGTATAAATAAAATTAAAACTAAGAAATAAAAGTTGCTGACTTAATGTCAATCCTCTTACTTAAACCACACCCCGGACACTGCATACAACGGTCGTGAAATGACATTTCTAAAAACAAATGACGCAGCAAACATAATCACGGCGAAATCCTATACGTTCGAAAACCAAACTGTAACCAATCTGAATCAACCTTGGTAACGAGGGGGTGAGGTGGCAATCTAGAGAGCGGCAGGGAGTGTCCGTACTGTATGTTTGTACTAATACATAAACTTTGCTTAAACTAAGGCAAGCATCAGATATACTTCGCCATTCCGGAGAGTTGAAAGTTTTTGTGGATCACTATAAAATTTAAATGAAATATCACAAAACGTCAGAAGAATTACCTGTTTTTACTCTTCTTTTGTGCGTTCAAATGTTGTTCTAAATTTGTCATATGGAAGACGTAGTTATGTATTTCCATAGCGTTCAATCTGCAAAAAAATAATTATAGATTTAATTGTCAATCATCGTCCAAACCTACTAAGTGGTGTTTTTAAATTCATCAGTCATAGTATTAGTTGCCATACTCCTCCGAAACGGCTGAACGGAGATTTATGAAATTTTCTGTGTATATTCGGTAGGTCTGAGAATAGGTATTTACCTGTTAGCAGTGAGCGTGTAATACATAGCTAGGGCTGCATGTCCATCCGCCGGTCAGCACAGGTAGCTTCTCGTGCAGTGCTTCACATCGACGAGCCATTTCGCGAACAAGTGGTGGAATATCAAATAGTAGTTATATTTACCTGTTGGCAGTGAGCGTGTAATACATAGCTAGGGCCGCATGTCAATCCGCCGGGCAGCACAGGTATCTCCTTGTGCAGTGCTTCACATCGACGAGCCATTTCGCGAACGAGTGGTGGAATATAGAATGGTAGTTATATTTACCTGTTGGCAGTGAGCGTGTAATACATAGCTAGGGCCGCGTGTCCATCCGCCGGACAGCATAGGTATCTCCTCGTGCAGTGCTTCACATCGACGAGCCATTTCGCGAACGAGTGGTGGAATATAGAATGGTAGTTATATTTACCTGTTGGCAGTGAGCGTGTAATACATAGCTAGGGCCGCATGTCAATCCGCCGGGCAGCACAGGTATCTCCTTGTGCAGTGCTTCACATCGACGAGCCATTTCGCGAACGAGTGGTGGAATATAGAATGGTAGTTATATTTACCTGTTGGCAGTGAGCGTGTAATACATAGCTAGGGCCGCATGTCAATCCGCCGGGCAGCACAGGTATCTCCTTGTGCAGTGCTTCACATCGACGAGCCATTTCGCGAACGAGTGGTGGAATATAGAATGGTAGTTATATTTACCTGTTGGCAGTGAGCGTGTAATACATAGCTAGGGCCGCGTGTCCATCCGCCGGACAGCATAGGTATCTCCTCGTGCAGTGCTTCACATCGACGAGCCATTTCGCGAACGAGTGGTGGAATATCGAAAGGTAGCCCGTCGAGCGCTCCATCACCAAAATCCTGGAGACAAATTAATTTTATTTACTATCTTTTGCCCGCGGCTTCGCCCACGTGGTCATAGTCTTTAGGAATGTCTTCGAGAGTGGAAATTTGTTTTCTCCAGATTCCTCGGTAAGTATGTCGGGTAGTTTATGTTACTTTCCACTCCCTTAACTACCTCTGTACAAAATAACACGCCATCCGTTGCTCCACTGAGAAATGTACTAGCGTCCAAATGAGTTTTCTCCAGATCCCTTCGGAATGTTTCGGCATATGCTAATTAGTAGTCTTTGTCACTTCCTACCCCTTCAACTATCCGTGTGAAAAAAATTACGAATTTTCAATCCGTCGTTTCGTTGCAACGTGAAAGAAATCAACAAATGGAGCGAATTATCTCAGTTCCCACAGTTTACAGGATCAAATAGATTAATAATACGAATCATCCGGCTTTTGCGATAAGCCACCTCCGTCCGGCTAAGTCCATTAGGTTCACATCATGAGGTCAAGGGTTTAATTCCCAGCGGAGTCTAACTCTGTATGACTCGGTTTGATTGGTGGAAAGGCATTTTCTAAGCCAGCCTGGCTAGCTACCAGTGTCTATTTTAACAGCACTAATGTGTTTCGGCTTGAATATAAGATAGCCAGTTTCCCATTGCGTTGGGGAATCTTGGTAAGCCCGCTTTGATCTTCGGCATCATCGTTATTTGCCATCAGGTGAGATGATGCCAAGGGCTTACCAATTGTGGATAAAAAAAGGCTTAAATGTGAGATGATACTCGTTAAAAACTTTCCCCAGGGAACTTATTAGTCATTATTTATTCGGACAACTAGTACAGTCCATTTTTGTTAGTAAGTTGCTTATAGACTTTTGTTAGTTAGACTTAAAAAGAAAAAAAACACAAAAAACAAGAACTACATTAACCCATTTTAACACTTAACACATTTTTAACTTCAGTAGGCATGAGCTCCCTGCCTAACCAGTACATGCGTGAAGTGTGAAATAGCTGGGTGTCGTATCTCTCCGCTATAACTGTTGGGGCTGACGCGCAACCTGCTCAGCAAGGAGGCTGTTCGTTTGCGCAAGATTGCATGAAAGCTGTCAACGCACGCTTGCGCAAACATGCCGGACGCGCTGCCTATAGCGGGGCAACCCCAACAACATCCTGATACCATTATTATATTGGTCACGTAGGATATTGAGTGATCTCTGCGTGCTGTTGGCCCAGAAGCTGCCGGTGTAGAATGTCGGAGCAAAAATATCTCAAAACTCCATACAAACTTTCCAAATCCACTGACCAATTACTATTGATCACTAGCTTTGAAAAGTTTTCATGACTGTACTGGGGAGTGCATCGATCGAATCGTGAGTAAATGTTATGGTCTTCAGTTCATAAAAAATCCAAAAAAAAAAACACTCAGATTTTCCAACACATTCAAATTTTCTAACTACTCAACTGTTTATTTCCCTAAAACACCTTATTTGGACGATTAACTATGAACATTTAAAAAATATCCAAATCGTACCTGCCGTTTTCAAGTAATGCGCTTACCAACGACAATCATTTAATATTTATTTAAATAAATTAATATGAGATATAATAATAACAGACTCACAGAATCGCTAAACTTCAGTAGGCAGGCCACATAGCTAGTAGAACAGATGGTAGTAAAGGTAGTTAGGTTCTCAAGTGGCGAGTGCCCACCGGGAGACGTAGCGTGCGCGGCCTCCTGGTGGACGGACGACCTGGTGAAGGTCGCGGGAAACCGCTGGATGCGGGTAGTGCAGGACCGGTCGTCGTAGAAATCCTTGGGTGAGGCCTTTGTCCAGCAGTGGACGTTTTTCGGCTCATATGATGTATATGAGAAATTAAACACTTTTTGCTTCGACTGTACATAATATAACCTATATTAAGTACAGTCGGAGCAAAAATTGTTGAAATAGGAAATTTCGTTGAGTTTTATGAGTAGATAGCAACCATAATTTGCCGGTTCAAAGGGAATTAAAGGTTGGTACCCTATTGTTGCTGTACCCTTTGTGTGACCTTTCTTTGTAATATATGTTGTTTACTAGCTGTTTCCCGCGGTTCACCCGCGTGGACAACGTTTCTATGACTTCTTGAGGGTGCGCAGTGCCGCGAGCGTAGAAAAAAATAGCCTATGTGTTAATCCAGATCCTAATCTGTCTACCTACCAAATTTCAGCCAGATCCGTTCAGTAGTTTTTGCGTGAAAGAGTAACAAACATACAAACATACATCCATACATTCTTACCAACTTTCGCGTTTAAAAAATTAGTAGGATTCGATTGAACTGTAGTTGATTATTCGATGGAACGAACCTCCTTAGTAGTCGCAGTCTTCTATTGAAGTCTTCCCTGGTAACGCTGCACTCTTTGGTGAACAGGCATTTGTACAACATCTCCTCGGTGACTCCGCACCTCGCTGCCAGCAGTACGTCTAACAGCAGTCGAACCTGCAGAGGAAATAACAATTAAACGTTTAGATCACATAATGAAAAGAGGGTTTAAGAGGGAAAAGAAGTTTATCTTTCTTTATCTTGCACGTTTTTGACTTGCCATCCCGCTTATAAAACACAACGGGAGCCGCAAAAAATTGAAAAATCGAAAATGAAAAACTTGAAACAAATAAACTGCACTCGCGACGGAAGACATGCCTCCTCGCATGAGCGTCTAACATTATTCAGTTTGTATGGGATACATACACCCGAAAAACATAACTCCCCTTGTAACATTATTCAATTTGTATAGGATACATACAATCGAAAAACATTACTCTTCTTTTAACATTATTAAATTTGTATGGGATACATACACCCGAAAAACGTAACTCTCCTTTTAACATTCTTCAATTTGTATGGGATACATACACCCGAAAAACATAACTCTTCTTTTTAACATTATTCAATTTGTATGGTAACATTATTAAATTTGTATGGGATACATACACCCGAAAAACGTAACTCTTCTTTTAACATTATTCAATTTGTATGGGATACATACACCCGAAAAACATAACTCTTCTTTTTAACATTATTCAATTTGTATGGGATACATACACCCGAAAAACATAACTCTTCTTTTTAACATTATTTAATTTGTATGGGATACATACACCTGAAAAACATAACTCACAAACTTCTTTCAACTTAACTTACAAAAAGAAGGAGGTTCTTAATTCGACTGTTTTTTTGTATGTTTGTTAATATTCGCAGATTGTGAACCGATTTTGTTTTTATTCGATAGGTTATGCTCCCGAGTTGGTCCCATACAAATTTTATCAAAATCGGTGTAGGACTTTATTAACAAAAACCACAAATAACTATGCAAAACTGTTCTATGTTGTTGCGATGGAAATTGGTTTTTTAACGTGTTTAGCGGTTTTTTTGGGCAGTCAGGTACTACAACACTACTAGCACTTACCTTAGTAAACCGTCTGCCGTGGAATAGTCTTTGCGCCAACCACAGGTACAATCCATTCAAAGTCCCAGGAATCTCCTTGATCTCTCGAAGGGCTATGAATCCGTCCGCCACACCGTCCAGCACCTATAGGTATCAATACCATAATTTAAACTCTAAATTTGAGAGGTTGTTCAGGGCTCAGCACTCGTGCCTGCTGGGCCAAGGGTCGTGGGTTCGATCCCAACCTAAGGCAAACATTCGTGACGTTCAGGTTTGTTTGCTCTGTGTCTGGATGTTAATATCTATTTACAAATTATGTATGAACTAGCCGTCCACCCGCGGCCATACCCGCGTTGTTTTCGATTTTTCCGTGGGAATAAGACGTTTTCCCGCGGTAAAAAGTAGTCATGTCCTATTCCAGGACGTAAACTATATGTGTGCCAAGTTTCATCCCGATCCGTCCAGTGCTTGAAGCTTGAAAGAGTAACAAACATCCATACATACAAACTTTCACATTTATAATATTAGTAGGATTTAAACGTATTTAAGTATCTACATCCCGCGACCTTCACCAAGTCATCGGTCCACCGATTGGGAGGTCTGCCTACGCTACGTTTTTCGATGCGCGATTGCCACTCGAGAACTTTACTGCCCCAACGGCCATCTGTTTTACGAGCTATGTGCTCCACTCACTGCCACTTAAGTTTAGTCGCGGTAAGCCGCTGGATTCGGGCAGCGCAGAACCGGTCGTCGTGAAAATCCTTGGGAGAGCAGTCCAGCAGTGGACGTCCTTCCTTCGGCTGACATGATGAAGTATTATGTCGCAGGCAAATTATATGAATAAACATTTTACATATGGTTAGACAAATTGTATAATTCTTCCGTATGTAAACGGTCAGGCAAAATGAAAAATTCTGTACGCCGATTGTAAAATGCCGAGCCAGGCAAATTGTAATAATTTGTCCGTATATAAACGATCAGGCAAATTGTAAAATGCCGTACGGCAGATTGTAAGCGAGCGACGTTACGCCCTCACCATTTTATAATTTGCCTGACCGTATGTATAATGTCGATTTATACAGTATGCCTGCGACATATACATATATCAGTCTCTGATTCCCATAGTATAGGGAGACCTATTTTGGGGAAAGGTTTACCGTGTGTGATTTGTAACAGAAAAACGAGCGAGCGAGCCTTACCGTAGTCACATATGATGTGTAACATCTTATATAAGCAAAAAAACCTAATGACCTTCCGGCAATGACTTCTATATTACTGGCGTAATGACCCGGCCAACGCGCGCGACTAATGCTCCCAGCGAATTGGTGCGAAAATCGAAAGTTTCGCTCACTCGCGACTCAGTCGTCAGCGGGAAATTGTAGAGGGCGGTGGAAAGATATTCCATATAAAAATACCTTATTGTGTTGTTAGAGGCTGTAAAAATTATGAAAGAAAGAATAAAAAGAAACATGGAATATCGTATCATCGTTAAGTAACCTTACATTGTATTTTTTCTTGTAAACAAATTAAATAAACGCATTTTTAAAGCGACATTTCTACCAAGGTCCTTTTAGCACGGCCCTGACGTCAACTCTCGCCCATGCTAGTTCGTATGAGTTATGATAGATGGCGCTACTTTTTGCTTGTATGAAGATAACCTGACTAAAATATGGAGACGGGCGGATCCTTTTGTCTAAATCTGTGCCTTCCGGCCTCCGGCCTCCAGCCTCGCAGGGCGCGATCCGGGCCTTGCCCTACGCGGAGCTCGACCTGCGGCCTCGTATTAGGCAGGATGGCAATGTTTCCTTAACCTTCGTGTGACAAAAACTCATTTCCTGTTACACACTACCGTCCTTTATTGAGGAAATCACTCCCAGATTGTAGGAGAGCAAGAGAAAAGATGATACACATCAAAAAATATAATAAAAAAATATCATTTAGATTTGCACCTACGGACGTAAGCAACGTGACCTTCATACACATCTGCAATCAGATGTGCAGGTTTCCTCACGATGTTTTCCTTCACCGTTAAAGGAATCAGTAAGTATATGTTTGACTGACTCGGTGGCTCAGTGGTTAGTGCTCTTGACTGCTGATCGGAGAGTTGTGGGTTCGATCCCCACCCAGGGCCCAGGGCAAACATTTGTGTGATGAGCAGATTTGTTTGCTCTGTGTCTGGGTGTTGAATATCTATATATGTATGTATTTAAACGTATATAAGTATGGGGTTTTCCAATAGGGACATAACAATTTTGCACCTTTATATGAACGCACCCTTAAACTTTTTTTATGAACTGTCAATGTCAATTTGCTCAGTAAATACAACATTTTTATCATGGTGAATTACACGAACGAACAACGCTTGGAAATAATTAAAAATTATTACCGAAATTCTGAGTCGGTGGTCGCAACTTTAAGAGCGCTTACTCCAATTTTCGGTCGTAATAATCGTCCCACCCGACAAGCTGTGCGTGCTATAGTGACAAAATTAGAAGATTATTTTTGGCCCGAATTGGAAGGTATGGACATCACCAATATGTGGTTTCAACAAGACGGTGCCACAACCCACACAGCACACGTTACAATGGACTTATTGCAACAACAATTTGGTCAACGTGTTATCTCGAGAAACGGCCCAGTCGATTGGCCGCCTCGTTCGTGTGATTTAACGCCATTAGACTATTTTTTATGGGGTCACATCAAGTCTTTGGTTTATGCCAACCAACCAACAACGATAAATGAGCTCAGAGACAACATCATACGTGAAGTTCGCAACGTTCCAGTCGAATTATGTGCCAGAGTTGCCGAAAATTTTGTTCAAAGAATCCACCGCTGTAAATCGAGCCGTGGTGGCCGTGGCCATATGGCCGAAATCGAATTTCATTCTTAAAATGTAACTATTCAACAACACCTGGAATAAATTTGAGCTCAAAATCTTAAAAATTGTGTGTTTTATTCAAGTTTTTTTTTGTTATGTCCTTAATGGAAAACCCTTTATGTATATCAGTCTGGTTCCCATAACACAGGGAATCCTACTTTGGGGCCAGATGACCATGTGTGATTTGTCCCAGAATATTTATTATATGTACGTAAGTTTAGAAAAACTCATTGGTACATTGGCCGTCCGGATTTGCACCCGGGACCTCCGGTTAGGAGGGCCGAGTCGTTACCGGTTGAGCCACCGAAGCTTTTAGAATTAAAAAAAATATCTAATGTACACAGGCCAGCACATCAAGCTAGACACTTTGGATCTTGTTCTTATGCCGTAATAAGTATGGATCAGAATCGCACTACAAATGTCTAGCTTAATGTGCCGGCCATAATTGGCTGGAAATCCGTAAAAACTTTTCACACCGTGTCGCTTCCCTGACAGACAACCCTCTAGAAACGTGAGTTGAACTATGGAAGAATAGTGTCTCTATTAGTGGTCTCTTCGTTCCGATCTCTGAGAATCCCTCACCTGGATATAAGTTGCCATAATCGACCTGGAAACCTCATAACAGACTCTGTACTCAGGTTGGCCGAAGCAAAGAAAACTTGTTCAGGTGGGGATTCATTGGAGATACGAACCTGGAGTGTATGTGTGGTGCGGTCCCTCAAAGGATGAACCACCTCATTACGTGTCCTTCTTGCCCTGTCACCTGCACGCGAGAGGACTTGATGCAAGCCACTGACAAGGCAATTGGCGTGGCTCGGTTTTGGCATGGGACTATCTGAGTTTGCCGTCGACTCGAAAAGAAGAAGTACATAATTAACTTTCGCATGGTGAACTTACCTTCTCCAAATACAAAAGGCACCCGTCACTTTTAATTCTGAGATGGTCGAGCGCCGCCGCCGCGGCCGCCGCCGCCGTGGAGTCGCTCGACACTCTTGCCCTGCGACAAACATACATTTTTTAGCCGACTTCAAAAAAGGAGGTTTCTCAATTCGACTGTATATATATATATATATATATATATATATGTTCGCGGATAACTTCGTCGTTTATGAACCGATATTGATGATTCTTTTTTTGATAGAAAGAAGATATTCCAAGGGTGGTACCATGATAAGGCTGTGCCGTATGGCTCCCGGCTTAGAATAGGGCCATCTTATTTCATCCAATAGGTGTCGCCCCGCTATTCCTGGCTCCGGTAGCAGTCATGGTAATGGCGGGGTAGGGGGTGCGAAGAATCCCCGGCAGATGCCAGGCTACCAACACAAAAGACCTCTGGCCCTGGCAACCTACAACACGCGCACACTGCGAACCGACGTAAAGTTAACAGAACTCGAGGAAGCATTGAGCAGGTTACGATGGGACATCGTAGGATTGTGTGAAGTCCGAAGAGAGGGGGAGGACACCATAATCCTTAAATCCGGAAACCTGCTCTATTTCCGGGAGGGCGACCAACTGTCCGAGGGTGGTGTCGGGTTTCTAGTCCACAAGTCCCTCATTAAAAATGTGGTCCGGATCGAGAGTGTTTCGACGAGGGTAGCGTACCTTATTCTCCGAATTACCAAACGGTATTCGCTGAAAGTTATTGAGGTATATGCACCGACCGCGCAACACTCCGACGACGAAGTGGAGCTCCTATATGAGGATATCTCTAGAGCTCTACATAACAGCTCCCGGACTCAATACACCATTGTTATGGGGGACTTTAACGCGAAACTGGGCAAACGAAGTGATGGTGAGCTGAGAGTGGGGCAATTTGGATATGGAGAGAGAAATGCACGTGGCCAGCTGCTGGCCGACTTTCTGGAGAAGGAGGGCCTCTTTATGATGAACTCCTTCTTCAAAAAGCCTAAACAGCGAAAGTGGACATGGTTGCATCCCAATGGCGTAACGAAGAACGAGATCGACTTCATCTTGTCGACAAGAAGGCAAATATTCAATGATGTCTCTGTGATCAACTCAGTCAAAACAGGAAGCGATCACCGAATGGTAAGAGGCACATTGAATCTAAAGACCAAGCTAGAAAGATGTCGACTGATGAAGTCCACACTCAGACCAGCGCCCATCCAGTTCCAAAACCCCGAAAACTTTCAGCTCGAGTTGCACAATCGCTTCGAATGCCTAGGAGACTGCGAGAATGTGGACGATTACAACGACAGGTTCGTGGAAATTGTCCAAACGGTCGGGTCTAAGATTTTCAAAACTCGCCGTTCAAACAGAACCAAAAAAATCTCTGACTTGACCAGCAACCTCATGGAAGAAAGACGAAGTTTGGTTTTGCAGTCCTCTGAAGACGCTACTCAGTATCGGCAACTAAACAGGCAGATCTCTAAGTCTCTAACTCGCGATTTGCGCCACTATAATACAAATTGTATTAAAGAGGCGATTGAGAACAACAAAGGCTCAAAAGTGTTCGCGAGAGATCTGTCTGTTGGTCAAAGTCAACTGACCAAGCTGAAGACTGAGGACGGCAGGATCATATCGTCTAAGACTGAGTTGCTGGAAGAAGTTGAGAAGTTCTACGGACAATTGTACACGACCACACGTCTGCCTGTCAGCGATCTGGCTAAAGACCCAAGAGCTAGACTTACCCGACACTATACCGAAGATATCCCGGACGTCAGCCTGTACGAGATTAGAATGGCTCTTAAACAGCTTAAAAACAATAAGGCACCGGGTGATGATGGAATTACGGCTGAACTTCTGAAAGCAGGTGGAACACCGGTACTTAAAGCTCTTCAGAAATTAATTAATTCCGTTATACTTGAAGGACAAACGCCTAAGGCATGGCACAGAAGTGTGGTCGTGCTTTTCTTCAAAAAGGGCGACAATACCCTGCTGAAGAATTACAGACCCATCTCACTTCTGAGCCATGTCTACAAACTGTTTTCGAGGGTCATTACGAATCGTCTCGCACGCAGGTTTGACGACTTCCAGCCTCCCGAACAAGCCGGTTTCCGAAAAGGATTTAGTACCATAGACCACATACATACGCTGCGACAGATTATACAGAAGACCGAAGAGTACAATCAGCCACTATGCTTGGCGTTCGTGGACTATGAGAAAGCCTTCGATTCGGTCGAAACCTGGGCTGTGTTACAGTCTCTCCAGAGGTGCCAAATTGACTATCGATACATCGAAGTGCTGAAGTGTTTGTATGAAAACGCCACCATGTCGGTTCGCCTCCAGGATCAAAACTCGGAACCTATCCAGCTGCAGCGAGGGGTGAGACAGGGAGACGTTATATCTCCGAAACTGTTCACCGCCGCCCTGGAAGATGTTTTTAAGCTTTTGGACTGGGGTGGACTCGGCATCAATATCAACGGCGAGTACATCACCCACCTTCGATTCGCTGACGATATCGTGGTCATGGCTGAGACTATGGACGACTTAGGCACAATGCTCGATGGCCTCAGTAGAGCCTCTCAACAAGTGGGTCTTAGAATGAACATGGACAAGACGAAAATTATGTCAAACGTCCGTGTCATACCTACTCCTCTGAAGGTTGGAGGCTCTACACTCGAAGTTGTTACCGAATATGTATACCTGGGACAAACAGTCCAGTTAGGTAGGTCCAACTTCGAGAAAGAGATCAATCGTCGAATCCAACTCGGCTGGGCAGCGTTCGGGAAGCTTCGCAATATCTTTACGTCCCAGATACCGCAGTGTCTTAAGACCAAGGTCTTCGACCAATGTGTGTTGCCAGTGATGACGTACGGAACTGAGACATGGTCGCTTACTATGGGCCTCATAAGAAGGCTCAAGGTCACCCAAAGGGCAATGGAGCGTGCTATGCTCGGAGTTTCTCTGCGTGATCGAATCAGAAACGAGGAGATCCGTAAGAGAACCAAAGTAACCGACATAGCTCTCAGAATTGCTAAACTTAAGTGGCAGTGGGCGGGGCACATTGCTCGTAGAACAGATGGCCGTTGGGGCAGTAAAGTTCTCGAGTGGCGACCACGCACCGGAAAGCGTAGTGTAGGCAGGCCTCCCACTCGGTGGACCGATGACCTGGTGAAGGTCGCGGGAAGCCGCTGGATGCGGGCAGCGCAGAACTGGTCGTCGTGGAGATCCTTGGGGGAGGCCTATGTCCAGGAGTGGACTTCCTTCGGCTGATATGACTGACCATGATAAGGAAACCAGGATCTGATGATGGCATCCCGAAATCGCGGGGAACCTTAGTTTACTGTTTGAAGTCGGTTTTTATTTGTTCAAAATTATTTATCCACAATTGATAATCCCTTGGCATTATCTCACCTGATGGTAAGTGACGATGATGCCGAAGATAGAAGCGAGCTTACCAAAATTCCTCAACGCAATGGGGATCTGGCTATCTTATCTTCAAGCCGGAACGCATCAACTGATGTTTAGCGGCAAGACTTAGATAAGATGGTGGTAGCTAGCCAGGCGGGCTATGAAAATGCCCTACCACCAACCAAACCGAGTCTTACAAGTTCACCCCGCCGGGAATCGAACTCGCGACCTCCTGGTGTAAAGCGAATGCACTAACCATTACACCACGGAGGCGGTTAAATATATCTCATCATCATCACACAAGTGCAGGCCGCCAAAATTGGTGCAATTTTGTTAAAACGTGTTGAGTCAACCGCAACATTGCTGAACGTGAAAACTAAAATTGATTGTTTTTACCTTCTTTCGTATGGCTAAAAGAAAAAAAAACTATTTATTGGTTTTCGCTCGATACTTTTTTTTGTTAGTTAATTAGTAGCTTTGAGAATATTTAATTTTCGCTACACTACATAAGCAAAGTATATATATTAGTACTTACATACAGTATGGACACTCTCTGCCGCTCTCTAGATTGCGACCTCACCCCCTCGTCACCCAGATTGATACAGATTGGTTACAGTTTGGTTGTCGAAAGTAAAGGATTCCGCCGCCATTTTGATTGTTCTGTCATTCCTTTTTTTAAATATCATTTCTGGCCCGTTGTATGAAGTGTCCAGGGTGTGACAAAGTAAGCGTCGGTTAGTGAGCATCGGCGGCGTAATGGCAAAGGCCGATACACCGCCGTCGTGGTTCAATTCCTGTGAGGTACCATTGTTAGACTAGGAGGTCATGTTTGACAAATCCGGTAACGATAACGGAAATGGATAAACTTAGTTTGAGAGGATAAATGGCAACCCTTGTATGCCTGCGCAAAGTGATTGTATTATGTACTTATAGCGCCTGAAAAACTATTTATCGTGACCAAAAAAAAATAAGAGTAAGATATAAAATGAAAGTACTAGTTGCACTCAAGAGATATATGCAAAAACTGACCAAATATTCGGATGCGTTATGGAGCAACGCCCGTTAGTAGTCGGAATAGCGAGAGTTCTGGACCAGGATCCCAGGCTTAGTAATAGGGTCCCGTATTTACCCTTTGGGTATGGAACCCTAAAAACAGGATTTGGGGATCTCTAAGATATAAAATTAAAGTACTAGTTGTACTCAAGAGATTTATGCAAAAACTGACCAAATATTCGGTTGCGTTAGGGAGCAACGCCCGTTAGTAGTCGGAATAGCGAGAGTTCTGGACCAGGATCCCAGGCTTAGTAATAGGGTCCCGTATTTACCCTTTGGGTATGAAACCCTCAAAACAGGATTTGGGGATCTCTAAGATATAAAATGAAAGTACTAGTTGTACTCAAGAGATTTATGCAAAAACTGACCAAATATTCGGTTGCGTTATGGAGCAACGCCCGCTAGTAGTCGGAATAGCGAGAGTTCTGGACCAGGATCCCACCCCCCTGCCGGAGTCCCAAAGTTGGAAATGGCGCATTTCGGGCCATTGATTTCCACTAGCAGGTGAAATAATGAAACAAATGCCTAGTACGTAGGAGGATTTTTAAAGACCTTTTAAATTTCTTGAAGTATCGTAGTTACCTCAGCCTAGGTTCCGTGTCGAGTCTCGCCAATACGTATCGCTGTACGTCAGCCGACACGTGCGCCCTCTGCAGCTCGTCCAACGTGATCTTGCGGAAACCTGACCAAAAAACAAGTGAAAAATCAATGAAAAACAAGTCAATGCTTAATGAAAAACAATTCAATGGTCAATGAAAAAAATGACAATGCTTAATGAAAAACAACTCAATGCCTAATGAAAAACATGACAATGGTTAATGGAAAACATGTCAATGGTCAATGAAAAACATGTCAATGGTCAATGAAAAACATGTCAATGGTTAATGAAAAACATGCCAATGGTCAATGAAAAACATGTCAATGGTTAATGAAAAACAAGTCAATGCTTAATGAAAAACAAGTCAATGCCTAATGAAAAACATATGAATGGTTCACGAAAAACATCTCAATGGTTAATGTAAACATGTCAATGGTTAATGAAAAATATGCCAATGGTCGGGGTTGAGCCTCGTTAGTAATGACACAGTCTAAGGTATCCTGCAATCGTCCTACGGGGACATCTACACATGGCGAGTGATGTAAAGACAAAAAACCTACTTTGTTTTTATTTTACAATGTTGAAAAAAAACATGAAAATAAAAATTAAGAACCGTTTTTTTCTCATCATATCAGCGGAAAGACGTCCACTGCTTGACCTGTGTACCTGTGAACATGTTGGTGAGACTCTTGTGTCTCCTAGCCGTGCAGACCAGCAGTAGCCATTGCGGGAACAGGTGCTGGTGCGCACCTAACAAGGCAGCTATACTGCCGCAGCTCTCCTCGTTACCTACAAAAATAAAATTGCGTATTTCAATACAGTTTCTGAAACGCGTATTTTTATTAAACACGGCTTATAATCTCTACAATTTTATTATTATCTTAGATTTAAACTCTAAACTTTTTACCTGTTTTTTCACAAATGTACTGAATAAGACTCGAAACATATCAAGCGTCCGGGGCGCGCGGCTTGGGCGCGGAGGTCGCGCTGGCGGGCGCGCGCGCAATCCTCTTGCACCCGCGACTCTCGTGTACAAGTTTGTACAGGATTCAGTATGACGAAACATAACAAGCAGATTATTATAATCCCGGTTACTCCAGTTAGCATGTTGACGATTCCAAAAGTCACCCAAAAGCGTCGTCAACCTCGGCTTTGAGTGCGCGGTGAACGCGCAGCGCATCTGGCGCGCGGCTGCACTGCGCACAGGGCGCGCGCCCACGGCTGAACCTCGTGCACAGTATTACGATATGGCTTACAGCCGCTTACCGCCCCAATATCACAATTAAAAATGTATTCACAAAATCATTTCCCATACAAACTAAAATTACTACTTGATGGGCCGATTCTAACGTATCTGTATAGACATAAGCAAGTCACAAAATTCTAGATAATTAATAATTAGTAATTTTAAGTTTGTATGGGAACTGATTTTGTTAATATATTTTTAATTGTGATATTAGGGCGGTAAGCGGCTGTAAGCCATATCGTAATACTGTGCATGAGGTTCAGCCGTGGGCGCGCGCCCTGTGCGCAGTGCAGCCGCGCGCCCGATGCGCTGCGCGTTCACCGCGCACTCAAAGCCGAGGTTGACGACGTTTTTGGGGTGACTTTTGGAATCGTCAATATGCTAACCGGAGTAACCGGAATTATAATAATCTGCTTGTTATGTTTCGTCATACTGAATCCTGTACAAACTTGTACACGAGAGTCGCGGGTGCAAGAGGATTGCGCGCGCGCCCGCCAGCGCGACCTCCGCGCCCAAGACGCGCGCCCCGGACGCTTGATATGTAAACAGACTCCGGGCACAGATTACTAAATAGTTACTTCGTACTCCGGGCCCCAGACCGGTCGGAGCAAAGAAAACATGGTTGGGTGTGGATTTTTGGGTGACTGTGATATAAACTTTTCGTGCGGTGCAGTTCAAACGATGACACACTTAACATCGTGCCCTGCGTGCCCCTACATCTGCACGCAGGAAGACCTCATGACAGCGGCTGATAATGCTGTTAACGTGGCCAAATTCTGGGCTGCTACAGTGTAGTGTCTGCCATCGACACGCTAAGAAGAAGAAGACCGATTTTGGATATCCCAATACATAAAGTAAATAAAATAAAAAAATTAAGCCGTATTGAGGCGAATTGATTAAGGCGGTGTAGTGCGTCTGGTATGTTCGCGGAGAATAGGGTTGACGATTTCTATGCTGTGTTGCGTAGGTCTAAAGCATCATTCCACATAAGATTGATCAAATGTACGAACAGTATAATTGTTGCTGTGTTCCGCACCATTTATATGAATACGAATCATTTCAACCTGACATTGTGCTGTTAAACTATTATTGTATTAATTATGTTATTGATATGACATTTTTATTATTTTATTTTGACATTTTTTATTTTATTATGTTTTGACATTAATCCTTCTATGGGTAAAACTTTGTGCGTAATATTATGTACTAGTGTGCCTGAAATAAAGATTCATTTATTTATTTATTTATTGAAATACTTGATGTTCACGACGATTGTGACCTTTCTGACAGAAAAAAAGCTCATTTCAAAAAATTGGATATTTATTTAATAATTTTGAATTCTTCTCAGCAAACCCTTTAATTAAATACCCCCATGGCGGAGGTGCCTAGAAAAATAAATGGTCCGCAATCTTTGGGAGTACGCCATATTGGATTTAGAATGACGTTACTTAGCTAACCATTTATTGTCATCCAAACTGAACATGTATGTGAAATTTTATCTCAATCGGTAACCGGGAAGTGGGTTAAATTTTACTTACCAATTTTGAAGAAAAAACTTACATACTTCATACATAGGAACATTAAGTTAAACAAAAGCTTCCTTTTATTAATTTTCGAAAAGCCTAAACGCTTTTTGGTACAAACTTTTATTCGAAAGAGTTTTTATGCTCAAAAAGCCAAATGCTTAAATGAATATAAAAAATACAAAGTTGTAATTTCAAAAAAGGTGAGCAAAGTTTTGTTTTTTTCTACGATTCTATTGAAAAATAAAAAACGATTCTGGGACCTTGATTCCATTGAGTTCATCATCAGATCAACTTCAAACAAAACCAAAAGAATTCATTGTCACCAGGAATACAGCTTCATACCTAATTTCAGCTTAATTGGACACCTGAAAGTCGCTTCAAAATCGTTCGCAAGATTTTAACTAAAAAAACATACATACATACAAACATTGCAACTTAAATAAAAGCTTGTAAAAAGAGCGACAACGGATGAGAGTGGACTTTTTAAAACAACACAACACACTTACCGTTCAAAGATTTCTCGTCAATCGCATCGACCAGCAGAAACAAACACTGCTTAGGCGGGTCTATTTCCAACAGTGGAAACAACAGTGCTTTCTTGAAACATTCCTCTGGATTCTTCTCCAAATTCTGAGGAAGCAACGCCTGCTGGATATCCGAGTCCGACAGCAACTTCTCGTAGTAAGCGTTGGCTATCAACGTCCTTGGGGAAACTGGTAAACTTGGTATAGGAGGCGGTACATCATCATTTTCTGAGCGCTTCTTCTCTAACAGTTTCTCAATTTCTATCTTCTGAATCTCCGTTTCTGGCATCTCAACCGATTCTTCCCTCAATATATTCTGGTATTCTGGCAATTCTTCGGCAACATTCTCGTGAATCTCATTGCTTTGTTCCTTCACTTCCGTCTTGGACCTCTGCGGCGAGCTCTCAACCGAGGTGACTTTCAGCTCGCTCTTGTTGGGATACCTGAAATTGGCGACAGGTATCCTGGACTTCGGCGGACTGTCGGTCTTTTTATCGTTCTCACTGGAGCTGTCATTCCTCTGTTCCGTTGAGAGACTTTTCTGTATCGCCGTTGGTTTTTTATCGGATAACGGTTCAGAATTCTGACGTAGAAGCCTAGAGCTGCGGAGTTCTTTTGACTGCCTCTGAGATATGTTGCGTAGGAACACATTCTCGTGGTTCTCGTATAGACGCTGGTCGGGAATTTCTTTGACGTCGTCGGTAAGAAACGGGTTGGTTGGTTTGATGCTGGTTCGAGGTAGTATTTCTGGTAACTGTAAAAGAATAATAAAAGGTGGTATTTCTGGTAACTGTAAGAGAATAATAAAAGGTAGTATAACTGGTAACTGTAAAAGATTAATAAAAAGTAGTAGATCTGGTAACTGTAAAGGAATAATAAAAAATAGTATTTCTGGTAACTGTAAAAGAATAATAAAAGGTAGTATTTCTGGTAACTGTAAAAGAATAATAAAAGGTAATATTTCTGGTAACTGTATATTAAAAGATTAATCAACTTGGAAGTATGTATGTGTATGTGACGAAGTAGGATGGGCCGTGGACGTCATCATTTCGTTGTTTGGTTCATCTTCATCCATTCACCATATTCGAGAAGTACTCGGGTCCCTCAGGCGACAATAACAAACGCATTTGCACTTTTTATCGATGATGTAATCGTCAATGTGTGTGTATGTGTGTGTGTGCGTGTGGGTGTGCATGTGTGTGTGTGCGTGTGCGTGTGCATTCCTGCGCGCGTGCGTGCGTGCGTGTGTGTTTGTGGGTGAGTGTGTGTGTGCAACTTTGTAATTAATTAGGACTTAATAAGTCCTACTGCACTGGGTTCTTCATTATTCTAGAAAAAATCTTAGTAAGGTACCTCCCATACAAACCCAAATTATAAGTATTTTTTTCATCAAGTCTGATATACCTAGCTTTATTCTTTGCTACTAAGTAAGTGTAATGTTTGTTGTTAATTTGTTTATGCCCGTCGACGACAGACGGTGAAGACTTCGCGAGAAAGTAAGCAAAGCGTGGCTGTACAATATATTTTTATCCACAATTACTTTAGTCTATTTGCTCCATGCCACAATTGGAAAGCCCTTGACATCATCTCACCTGATGATAAGTGACAATGATGCTTAAGATATAACGGGCTTACCAAGTTCCAAACGCAATGGGGACTCGCGACCTCCTGATGTGTAGCTAATGGACCACAGCTTCACATCACGAGGTCGCGAATTCGATTCCCGGCGAGTCTAACTTGGTAAGACTTGGTTTGGTAAGCCCGTCTGGCTAGCTACCACCAACTTATCTAAATCTTGCCGCCAAACATCAATGTTAACAGCATTGATGTGTTCCGCTTGAAGATAAGATAGCCAGTTCCCTATTGCGTTGGGGCATCTTGGTAAGCCCGCTTCCATCTTCGACATCATCGACGCTTACCATTACCAATTGAGCATTTAAAAAAACTTCTTTTTAACACTTGACTAATCAAAGTGTATACTGGACTTAGGTTACTTCCCCACTTCTAGGACACGGGTTGTCAATACTTGGAGTGAAAAGGCTCATAGCTCTAGCTACTCACATCTTCAGCCTTGCTGAGAGCCGCATCAGGCATAGAGTCCTGGTACTGGTCTCGCTCGTGAATCCTGTCTATGGTCCTGCTCCTGCCACGACGAGCTGCGGGGTCTTCGTCCTCGTCTGTGCGCTGATCTGTGGCGGAATAGTGATTATAGAATCACACCAAGTTTTATTTTACGATAGAGCAAAAACAAAAACCTTAAAAAACACGTTTCCTGTATGGGGTCCTTCTTAATTTGTAACTACTTGTTAATATCAGAATTTCTATTTCATAATGCACGTTTATCCAGTGAAGGAAATCGACGTGAGGAAACCTGCACACGCCTGCGACGAAACTCGAAGGTTGTCTGTGAAGGCGACCAACCCGCACTGGGCCCGCGTGGTGAACAAAGTATTACTTGCTTTTAGGTAGTTTCT
Organism: Coleophora flavipennella; assembly: GCA_947284805.1. NCBI lineage: Eukaryota > Metazoa > Arthropoda > Insecta > Lepidoptera > Coleophoridae > Coleophora > Coleophora flavipennella. The sequence goes on from OX369253.1 coordinate 8,644,738, forward strand.
CGGCATTTTGCCATCATAAAGATTTTTTTAATTGGAACTTAACGCGGCTTACAGGTAGAAATCGTTACAAATCAGATGATCACGTAACGAAATGAGGTGCGTGCGAATATAGATAAAGTTCGCTGCAGCGCTACAGTAGTTATGAAGTCTAATCAAGCTATTAAAACATGCAGCGCTAAATCGCCTACAGAGTATAGTTTTCTCGTGACCAAAACATCAGGAATTTCATAATGCTTACGCGTTTCGTTTAACGTATAACATGCAGTAATGCGCAGCCCAATATTGCACGACCTGTGAATGTACAGCCCGATAACTGGTGTCATGGACTTGAATTGAAATAAAAGTACTTACCTAAAAAGAACTTCGGTCCTGACGCACCAGTTTTTTTTATTACTTATTGTAATCCTAACTCATATTATAAATATGTTTGTTTGTTTGTTACCTTTTCACGCTTCAACACCTTGACCAATCTTGATGAAATTTGGCATGCAGGTAGGTGTTACGGGGAAGGACATAGGCTACTTTTTATCTCGTGAAACTAGCATAGTCCGGTGGTCCGATGCAGTTCCTGACGGAACTGAAAAAAAAATCTTTATTTTGGACGGAATCATGGGTCGCTGTGATTTTTTATACAGAGATGGTTGAAGGAGTGGAAAATGACACAGACAGCTAATCTATTCAGAATAGCCCGATCTGGGATAGGGATCTGGAGAAAACTAATGTCCACGCTCACGAGCCACTTGCGGCTCGCGCACCACTCACCCTTACGGACAGTCACAAAAACGATGTCCACGCGGGCGAAGACGCGGGCAAAAGCTAGTAATTTTATAAAGCACCTTCGGGTATACCTTCGCTATCAGCCAGCAGGGGTTTGGAGATCTCCTCCATATCGTCAGCGTAAGCTCCGAGCTCCCTGAACCGATCGATAAGCCGTTGCTCGTCCGAGTTGCGTCTGCAGGAAAACACATAAACTAATCACTACGAAATACGAGCATTTGTGTAAATATGTGTTGCCCGTGATTAGGGTTACCATCTAACAGGCATTTTCCGCATCTGTCAGGCATTTTGTGGTTTTTGTGCGGCCATTTTTTAATTTCGCGAGTCTCAGTAAAATTTAAAAGCTCGCATACGCGCTCCAATCACACAAGATGATGAAACAGACGAGTTAAACTATTTACCTATGATAGTTAAAACTATCTTATATTATTTATTTTAAGACTTCAGTTTTATTACTGTAGACATTCATTTTCTTGAAAAATCAGGCATTTTGTGCATCCTAGACAGGTATCTTCCTTACATAGAATGGTAACCCTACGCGTGATGACGCTGTTATCGCCCTTATTGCGCCGCAACCTAGAGCTTAGTATCTGCATGGCGAGCAAGCGAACGAACTCGCTGGGGCACAAGGCTGCCAACGTACCTGTGGCTGCGAGGGGTGGACTTCCGAGGAATCTGGTCGCCCTTGTTGCGCCGCGACAGATAGCTTAGTATCTGCATGGCGAGCAAGCGAACGAACTCGCTGGGGCACAAAGGCTGCCAACGTTACCTGTGGCTGCGAGAGGTGGACTTCCGAGGAATCTGGTCGCCCTGGTTGCGCCGCGACAAATAGCTTAGTATCTGCATGGCGAGCAAGCGAACAAATTCACGGGGTACAAAGCCTGCCAACGTACCTGTGGCTGTGAGGGCTGGACTCTCGAGGACTCTGGTCGCCCTTGTTGCGCCGCGACAGATAGCTTAGTATCTGGATGGCTAGCAAGCGAACGAATTCACGGGGCACAAAGGCTGCCAACGTACCTGTGGCTGTGAGGGGTGGACTTCCGAGGAATCTGGTCGCCCTTGTTGCGCCGCGACAGATAGCTTAGTATCTGCATGGCGAGCAAGCGAACGAACCCGCTGGGGCACAAAGGCTGCCATCGTACCTGTGGCTGTGAGGGGTGGACTCTCGAGGACTCTGGTCGCGGTCGCTGTTATCGCCCTTGTTGCGACGCGATGAATGGCTCAGTATCTGCATGGCGAGCGAACGAACGAACTCACTGGGGCGAAGGCTGCTCTCGTTGTGGCCCTGGGACATTTTGGCAAAGATTACTAATAATACATTGCTAATAGTCCAAAATTTTTACCTAAAAATACTTAGCGCCGGGTAGTTTCAAGACGAGAATGATGCCAATTATGTCTTCCAGCGGGGGATATCAAAGGCAAGCGCATGTGCGTAACCAGCGTATTGAATGTAAGCGGAGAGAGCGCGCTCCGCTTACATTCAAATGGCGCCGTTGTTTTGTTGTATAAAACCTACGAGTATTAACAGTGATTACTGATCTGTTTAGCTTATGAAATAGGCTTTGTACCCATATCAATTTAAACACGATTTTTTTTATTGCTTTTTTTATTTTTTTGCAAACTCTTTTTGTTTCTACGTTTGTATAAAATGTGACACCGAAACAGTTTAATAACCTTCACGCTGGAAAAAAGTCTACAGAGTTGGTCAAAAAACTCGAAATATAGTTGTATCAACCCTTCATCATATCATTATGGTACAGTTTAGCAGGAATGAGAACAGTTTATGTGCCCATTTTTTGAACTAGCAGTCGACCATCACACGACTTTTACACTTCTACCCGGAGCAGAGAGAATCCCGCTGAAAAGCATTAGTGACGATGAGCTTGTCTAAAACAAGCTTCAAAACCTTGAGCATCGCCGCAAAGTTGCCCGTCTTCCGGTATTCTATCGAATTCATTTCGGAGAGTGTGCGCATGAACTGCACGACCCCCAGCTCCATTCTAACGAGACGCAAGGAGAGGTTCCACCCCTTTGTTGTTGATATGCAGCCTATACGCACGACCTCATTTATTATGCGGACAGCGATGGAGTGGAACTCCTTGCCTGCGACTGTCTTTCCCGATTCCGACAATTTGGGGATCTTCAAGCATTATTTGAGTTTGCGTGTGTCATCCTCAACTACATCGTCACTTACCATCAGTTGATATATAGTGTAACGCACTCAACTAATAATAAAAAAAGGTTTATGAAGATAGATGACAGAAGACAAACCTGCAAGAAATGCCTAGCGAGCAGCTTCCGGTTCAAGGCTCGCTGCTGTCTCGCCTGCGGCCCCTGACTGGGTTCGCTCAGCTCGTGGCACAGCGCGGTTTTACCACTGCCAGCATTACCTGCGGATTACAACACAGTATTTAAGATAAGAATACTCTATCTGAGAGTAATCATCGGCTGAATTTAACTCTAAAAGATAATAGGGGATCGGACTGCTAGTCATCTGGGTTACTTTTTATGATCTGTCTAAAACGAAATTTTGTTCTAAAAATGTTTGAAATACCCACAAGTGACGTCATAGATTTTTAACGTCATTGACGAACTTATTTTGTGAATTGGATCAATTAATAATTGAAGACGTGATGGAAAAACAAAACAAGAAAGGTTTTTTGAAACTTCAAGAGTATAGCAATTTAGGAAATTATATTTTAGATTTTATTTTTGATGCAGTCCGATCCCCTATGGATCACGCTAATCGCCGACTTCACCGCTTGAGAGGTCTGCCTACGCTACGTTTGCCGGTGCGCGGTCGCCACTCGAGAACTTTACTACCCCAACGGCCATCTGTTCTACGAGCTATGTGCCCTGCCCACTGCCACTTCAGTTTACCGATTCTGTGTGTGTTCCGACGACTGCTGGTGACGATCGCGGGAAGCCGACGGATGGGGGCAGCGCCGGACCGGTCGTCGTGGAAATCCTTGGGGGAGGCCTTTGTGCAGTAGTGGACATTTTACGACTGATGTGATTATGGTGATGATGAAACGCCGACTTCAATCGCAACAACTAAACACAATTTTGCAGGTTTTTTTTTGTTTATGTTAAACAGTCCGGGAGTGCCGACAGAAGTGAAAACTTTTTACAGTTTTATAAGTTTTGACCCTGCAAGTGTTCCTGGTACGGTAGCGGTTACATTACAGTGTCGCGAGCTCAATGGTTTTTCCCATCTCAAAAATGCTCAACGCGCCTAATGATGTTTTTTTTTTTAAATTCAACTGATTTTGATAAAATTTATATAGGATTATAATCCTTGGAATATATTTTTTTTAATTCGCCCACAATTGACGGAGATATCGGTAGACATACATAAAAAATATACAGTCGAACATAAAACCACCTGGTTTTTTTAAGTCGGTTAAAAATTACCTACGAAGTCTACTGAAACCAATGTTAAAATAGGGTAATTATTTATTACAGACACACATATTATGTCTTCCGTGAGACTTCGTAGGCGCTTTTGCAGGAGCGCAGTGTTGCCTGATGCAAAATACAATAGCTTAACTTGAAAATTACAGTGTCGCCATAAAAAAATACCAAATATTTCCAAAAAAATCAGTGTTACAGTGTCCTACAAAATTATCATAAAACAATATTTTGCCCGCGGTTTCGCCCACTCGGACATCGTTGTTATGATTGTCTTTGAGGGTGAGCGGTGCGCAAGCCGCAGTGGCTCGCGAGCATGGACATGTTTTCTCCAGTTCTCTCAGGAACTATAACGGGCTATCCTAATTAGCAGGCTTTCCACCCCCTCAACCAATACAAAAAACCACTTTAACCCGTTGCGACGCGCGCGAGCGTGGAAATGAGTTTTCCCCAGATCCCTCGGGAATAGGATATGCTAATTAATAAATTATGTGATTTCCCACCCCCTTAACCATCTCTGTGCAAAAGAAATCACAACAATCCATTGTTCCGTAGCGTGCGATGTTAAAGAATTTTACTAAAAAAAAGATTTTTTTTTTCAGGTTCCTCAGGAACTGCATCGGACTATGCTACTTTCACGGGATAAATAGTAGCCTATGACGTTCCTAGTGACACACGCTACCTGTATGCTAAATTTCATCAAGACTGGTAGAGGTGTTAAAGCGTGAAAAGGTAACAAACAAACACATTTTCACATTAATAATATTAGTAAGAATACAGTGTTTCTGTAAAAGCCTTTATTCTAAAATTACTAGTGTTTGTTCGGAAATTTTAAAATTAATTATAGTAGATGACGTGCTGGCGGCTCTAGACCGGCCAGTAACCGCCGCTGGTTAAACCCTTACGAACAGTTTGATTTTGGAGTTTTCCTTCTTATAGACAGGTTGCAGGCCAATGCTTTCCAGGCCCATATTACCAACGTACTCACCAAGTATTAGCGCTCCACAAGCCTTGCTAGCAGGCCTCTGCTCCAGGCAATGAGCTATCTTCTGGAAGGCCCACTCCCTGCAAAAGAACCTTCTCTTGTCCAACGTTATACTCGGTTCTGTCATTCTGTGCGCAGACGACGATTTGCGGACAACGCGAGACTCTCTCTCGGCGCGAGGCGCTGTTGGACTTAGAGGTGTGTCTGAAAAAATAAATTGAAAATATAAAAACAGAACTTTAGTTGTTTAATAGCAATCATGTGGGTACCACATTTTTATTCACAAAAAAAAGATAAAATGCGAAGTAATTTCTTAGGCAGTAATGTAATTTCTTATATAGTTTATATTATTATTTTTATTTTGTATAGTATTTTTATTAGGTACATGATGTATTATGATTTAGATTTTATTATTATATTTTTTTTTATATATTATATAGTAAATTGTTCTATTTTCAATATTGTTGCATATGTTTGCTTTGCACAGCCCATACTTTTATTTAATTGTATCCATTCTCTGGGTTGCCTGGAAGAAACTGCTTTAAGCAATAAGGCCGCCTACATTGTACAATTTAAAATTTTTCTATTTATTCTGTACTTGTATTTTGTATTTTTTGTAATTGTACAATAAAGCATATTTGATTGATTGATTGATTGATTGATTAATTGGTCAAGCGGTAGCACGCGGCAGTAATATTGTAGAATTATCATTATCATCATATCAGTCGTAATACTGCTGCTGCTGGATATAGGCCTCTCCCAAGAATTTCCACGACGACCTGTTCTGCGTTGCCCGCATCCAACGGTTTTCCGCGACCTTCACCAGGTCATCGGTCCACCGAGTGGGAGGCCTGTGTACGCTACGTTTTCCGGTCCGCGGTCGCCACTCGAGAACTTTACTGCCCCCACGGCCATACGTTCTACGAGCTATGTGCCCGCCCACTGCCACTTAAGTTTAGCAATTCTGCGAGCTATGTCGGTTACTTTGGTTAATATTGTAGAATATGGGCAGTTATTGGTTGAGCGATCTAGGTATAATGATGGGCTTAAAATTGGGGGGGTCTTTGGCTAATAGGTTAGGTAAGGTTAGATAAGATTAGTTAGGTGGCAAGAAGCGAAGCGACGAGCTGTTAGGTCTGATATGACAGACAACGCGCAAGCCGGGCGAGCGAAACGAGGGTGCCGCGGCAGCGGCCGGCGAAGTGCCAGAACCAACTTTTTTCGTTTCCCTAGGCACAGATGAGTTATTAGTTACTTCGTAACAGATATTGCACTTCCTTAAAAAACGAAAGTACCTACGCATTTATTTATTTATTTTTATTTATTAGGAAAACTTACAGCTAATTAACATCATTATATAGAACTAGATAGCGTTATAACATAGCCATTTTTTATTTACCTACTCCTTCCCATACACGGAAACATGGGTATTAAGGCGCTCGACTTAGCGGTTATAACTGCGTCCATGGGCGGCGCGCGAATTGCGGTGGTGACTGTACGGCGTTCTAGCGCTGAGGAGCGGAGCGCGGCCTGTAGGCTGCGCCAATGTGTAGGTACTTATCTCGCCTATTCGACCGAGTGACGGATGCTGCCCAGTTGTTAATTTTACTACCTATTCGAAATATTCCTTATCTTTATGTTTAAGCTGTACAAATGCAATATTTTACGGTGCATTTGAATGTTTTACTACCTATATTTTAACCATAAGTTAATGACAATCATAGACTTTCGCTGACGGGAATTCTGCTATAACCGGGTCGTTGTACTTATTTTGTTCCATATTGATGGTTCCATTTTTGTGATAAGTTTATCACTTATCGGAGTCATTATTGTAATCAAAAAAATATAACAGAAAAACAAAAATCATATAAAGGCGGACTTTTCCCTTACCTGCAGAATCTAACCCAGTCAACATTATTTGGATTTTGAATTGGTATTTTTTTAAATATCATAATTACACATCTTCCTTACCATCTAAATCATCAAGATCCCGTTCTCTATCTCTATTCCGCTCTCTCTCGCGCCGGTGTTCCCTATAGCCTTCTCTGTCCCGCTCAGGGAAGCCGCGATGCCTCTCTGTCGGCGTTCGGTCGTGCCCTCGCGTTGCTGTCGTAGGTAGGTCGTTTAGGGGTAGAGATCTGAAAATGTATATTGAAAATTTTCATATTTATACCTTTCTTTAACTGGATGGGATTCACATGTCAGTGGCATTTATCTTGACCGTTTCCGTGCTTTGTAACCCTTGAAGCGTTTTGAGCCATAGTCTGGCGCAATAACCAGTCTCCATTTCTAATACTAAATTTTTAATATAATATCATTTACATTATTCATTTACTTAGTAAGATTTTTTTTGTTGTTATTTGTGCTTATTTTGTTTTTATTATATATAATATACATATTGATAATTATGGCATTGTGATAGCTTAATGTATTAATACTTATTGTGTACACCTAATTCAGGTAGAATTTAACTGTACTTTATCTATTATTACTATGTTCGAATTACAATGAATGACTTGAACTTGAACGCCCCGTTGAGCGTTTTCAAGTCGGAGGCTGTCTCAATAACTCTCTAGCTGCAATTAGCCCCATTGGGTGCTGGTTTACCGATTGAACTTGGAGCCAATATTTTTTACAGCATCATTATGATGTGACCTGTTTTATTACTAGTTTTTTATCGTTTAGCTAATCGCAATCCATTCAAAAAGAATATTTTCACGAATGAACCGACGACGCGGGCGGTCATTTTTCTGATGTGTCGATTGTGTCGTGGTGTTGCCTATAGGTGAATGGCAGTCGTCAAGCCGTATCAGAGGCCTCATAGGCGGCTCGAAAACTTCTGTCAGTAAAGTCCTTCACTAACCCTACAAAAAATCCGGCCAAGTGCGAGTTGGACTCGCGCACGGAGGGTTCCGTACCATTATCTACTATAAGTATCACGTTTGTCGTATGGAAGCCCCCCTTAAATATTAATTTTATTTTAATTTAATTATTTGTTTTTAAAGTGAATAATACAACTCAATATTCTGTGAATACTTCAAGCGTCTACCTGTTGTGTTGCCGTTATCAATATCGAGCAAACACGAGCAAAAAAAAAATGTTTGTTGTATGGAAGCCCCCTTAAATATTTATTTTATTCTGTTTTTTAGTATTTGTTTTTGTAGCGGCAACAGAAATACATCACGTGTGAAAATTTACACATTCTAGCTATCACGGTTCATGAAATACAGCCTAGTGACAGACGGACGGACGGACGGACAGACAGCGCAGTCTTAGTAACAGGGTCCCGTTTTAACCCTTTGGGTACGAAACCCTAAAAATGGTCGTCGGTCTTAATGACTACATCAATTTGGTCTTTCAAGAAGGTCAATGAGCTTACGATGTTAGCGATAAACCTTTCTGTGAATTTTTTTCTTCCTATGGAATACTTATATACTCTGCCGTTTCTTATAGAAGTTTAATCTAATCAAATCAAAATAATTTATTTTAAATAGGTGTTTACACACACTTTTAAATAGTCCAAAAACCTTATTGAATATTACAAATAATGTCATGATTCAGATTACAGTCTCAGGTAATGGTATTTGTTATAGAAACAACATAATAATATATATCTTTGTCATTTACATAATCTATTATTTTATAATATCCTCTAAAGCACAAGCATTTTTTGACATTAGTCTTGAATTTATTCTCTGACAAACTAGTTTCATTTTCTGAAATTTAATTGTAGTATCTTATACACTGCCCACAAATGACTTTTTAACCTTTCTCAGTCTCCAAAAGGCTATGTCTATTTTATTTACATTTCTTAAATTTAAATTATGCCTGTCACTTTTTTAGGAAATAAATGCTAATTCTTACGAACGTACATGATGTTTTCATATATAAATTGACTAGCAACAGTTAAAATATTGATTTCTTTGAACTTATTCTTTAACGACTCACGTGATCGCATCTGATAGATTGCGCGGATAGCTCTTTTCTGCAAGATGAAAATAGTTTCTATATCGGCCGCATGCCGACATTGTGATTAAATTATTCCCACTTTTAGACAAATTTTTGTTAAATTTCATTGATTTGCTCGACAGGGTGTTACAAAATTGCTGTAAGGGCTGTTAATTAATTGGGTTTCTAGTTAAAAAAAAATTGGACAAAATTAGTCAAACAGCTGATTTATTTGTATGAAGGGTCCCATTTTTTGAGCATTGAATATTTGTTTTTTTTAAATTTGAGCGCCATTGACCACATCTCACCTGATGGGAAAGTGACGACGCAGTCGAGGATAGTACATGCAAACTTGAATAATTCCATTCACTCTCCCCTTGAAGATCGTGTAAGAGTTGGGAAAAACAGACGCCGGCACGGAGTTCCACCATAGTAAATGAGGAAGTATAACGCTTTGTGGGTAGGCAGAATAACAACACAAAAGAGTGGAACTCCTCCCTGCGTCTCGTTGACCGAAGTTGGAATTAAGCTGGAGGAATGGTGTCGTGTAGTTCTTGTGCACACACTCACTGAAATGAAGTCGATAATAAAATACCAAAAGACTTTGCGGCGATGCTCAAGTCATTGGAGCTTATTTTTGACAAAGTCCTCGTCGATAATGAGTCCCTGGGCGCGTGGGTCAAGGTATCCAGCTGATAGCAACTGATCCATACCCAGGAGAGAACAGTACACTATACAAGATCGAACCTGTGCGCTGGATGCGGGCAGCGCACAGGTTCGATCTTGTATAGTGTACTGTTCTCTCCTGGTCGTTGTGGAAATCCTTGGGGGAGGCTTTTGTCCAGCAGTGGACGTGTTTCAGCTGACGTGATGAACATTGTATTAGGGGAGTCACCAGTGTTTTGCCGACCCTCAAGTAAGATAGAACGCCTTGTAATCTGGCTGGCTATCTCGCCGCACCCGCCGGAACACAGCAAGTGCTAGTGCCATTAATCACGTGATGTTTTTAGCAACTTTTTATGACCTTTCAGAAGTTCAAAAGTGATAACGTCTCAGCCCCAAATAGTATAAATAACCGGCCAAGCACGAGTCAGAACCGCACACACACTTTCTTCATGTATTAAAAAAACACGTTTTTTGTATGGAGACCCCCTTATTTTTTCACTTTTTCTAATTTTTAGTATTTGTTATTTTAGCGGCAATAGAAATACATCGTTTGTGAAAATTCCAATTGTCTAGCTGTCAAGGTTCATAAAATACATCCTGTTGACAGACGGACGGCGAAGTGTTAGTAATAGGGTCCCGTTTTTACCCTTTGGGTTACGAAACCCTAAAAAACGGCGGGAGCCTTTACTTTGGGTTATTCTTTTTACCCGATTGCGCCAGAAGGAGGATTATGTTTTTCGACTATGTTTATGTGTATGTATGTATGTATGTATGTATATGGATTTATTTCTTTGGCACGCTCTGTATCCTAAACGGCTTGATGGATTTCGGGGTGCGAGGTGACGTTAGATTCGTCTTGATCCCGTGAGTGACAGATTACATTGTTACCCGAGAGGCCAAAAAAGAGGGGTTAAGTTTTTATGCAGACGGGTTTTTAATTTTTAATTAATTCGTATAGTTATTTTACAAATCATAAAGCACCAACAGGCTAATTTCTCACCTGAGATTGACACGATGCTCCGCCTGCCTCACCGCCGAGTGCCTATGCTGCTGCTGCCTCATGCTGATCTGATTCTGCCTCAAATAAGCCTCAACCTTCCCCTCGCTGGCCTCCGCCGTTCTGTTCTGTGCTCTCCTAGACCTGCTCGTCTCATCTTTCCTTCTTTCTTTCTTCTCCTTCTCCATTTTCACCTCCAGAGAAGGGTTGAGCATTTGGAAGTTGCCTCCCTGATTGTAGTTCAAGGGGTCGAAGTCTGTTCGGGCTAGATTCTGCGGTCTTTCCCGTGAACTCGCCTTGGTCTTTCTGTACTGGGATTTTGGAACAACTTGACTGTATATTGGCATATTATTCGACATCTTTGGTTGAAAACGATAGATTTTTTTTTTTCTATTTTCGCTAAGATTTATTTTTTTATTAGCTATACTGACTTTGGTTTTCGATTGACACTAACACTAACACTAGAGGAACCCGGGGTTTTAGACAGATTATTTCTTATTAATAATTAGTGTACATAAAATTATTACATTAGTATATGTTTTATAATAAAATAGGCCTTTTTACGTCTTAGTAACGGTGTTATCACAATTATTTGTGAGGTTTTCGTTTCAAGATTCAGGTCATAACAATTGGACCTTTGTCAGTGTGTTTTAAGGGATATTTTGCTGTAATCCGTATCAGTTTTGCTCGACGATGGCACATCTTGGAGACTTGAGCGTTAAACGACCTGGAACAAAAAATACATGACATATATTTTTTTATTCATAATTGGTAAGCCCTTGGCATCATCTCACCTGATGGTAAGTGACGATGATGCCGAAGATGGAAGCGGGCTTACCAAGATTCACCAACGCAATGGAGAACTGGCTATCTTATCTTAAAGCCGGAACACATCAATGTTGTGAACACTGATGTTTGGCAGCAAGACTTAGATAAGATGGTGGTAGCTAGCCAGGCGGGCTTAGCAAATGCCCTACCACCAACCAAACCAATAATTACAAGTTGACACCACCGGGAATCGAACCGGCGACCTCCTGGTGTGAAGCAAATGGACTAACCATTACGCCACGGAGGCGGTTAACGTATAAACTATATATATATAGATGGAATCAATGAGTTTGTATATCTACAGAGGGAGATTATCTTACGTAAATGGCCCCACGTCAATTATGCCTACGGGTATACAACTATCCTTATGGGTTGTTGTAGTGAGACAAAAAAATTAAGCAGCTTTCTGTTTTATATGTATTTTTTATACCTACAGTTATATAAATTGCTAGTCTTTCAATGTCCAACTACATTAAAATAAAATAAATATAAGTATAGTGTATTTTCTGTAATTTATTTTTCTCGGCCACGTTTTTCAAGCTTTTATTTTATTGGCGATGTTCGTATGTATTTAAGTTGTCCGCTACAAAACTTGAGTTGAATTTGACCCACCAACCAGGAACCGGGAACCAGGATTCCGATTGGGCTGAAATTAATATGACATACACATTTGGTTTGGATGGCAAGCACAGTTAGCTAAGAGACGTCATTCTTAATCCAATATGGCGGACTCCCAAAGATAACCAGTTACTATTTATGCAACCCCATGATATGGTTATCATATGAAAGGGTTGCTGAGAAAAATACGAAATAATTAAAAGTATTTTCAATTGAAAACCTTGTAGGCACCTATTTAGGTTTTTTAAAAATTATTTTCGCATTTCCGTCGAGCCATGAAAATACATTGCTTCTCTATTGTAAAATATTAGAACCTCATTGGCTGGTGGAAGTATTACTTAACGGTATTAACAACGAAGTGATCCCATAAGGGTTTTTTTTTCTTTTCAGGTACGGAACCCTAAAAACGAAGATAGTACCACAAAAAATTAAAAACAATGGCCTAACAGGTCTCAATTTCGAGGGCCCGCACGTTCCATAATCCATTCAGGTTTAACTAAAAATGAATCTTATTACAGTTTTATAGTTCTCGTATTCCTTTGTCTCTGTTTTAGTAAGGACTTAAGTAAGGATTTCCTCCTTCAATTCTACAATTACCGGAAACAGGCAGGAGTAGACTTTAAAAAAATGGCAGTGTCAATACATTTTATACCTTGTTGCTTCAACATTGGGTTGGTTTCAAGAACCTCTAGGTATTGGAAATCTATGAGTAGGCGAGTGAAAGAGTTAGACAGATAAAAATGTATCTTACCATGGAGAAAAACATACGTAGGGATTTGTTTAACTTCTGGCAAAAAAAAATATAATAAAAAATTAGTGCCTTTGGCTGCACCACATAATAGATAAGTAATTTCTATATTATGGCTGCACCTCACCTGATAGTAAGTGCCGATACAGCCGAGGATGTAACACACGCAAGCTCAAATAGTGCCTATTTACTCTCGACTTGAAGATTCCTAAATTATACGAATCGGAGAATACAGACGCTGCAGGCAATTTCGCTTTTGTACAATTCCGATTTGCACAACCCCACATTGATATCTAAAAGTTTAATAATATAATTGAACACGTTAAAAAACTGACTTCCATCGCAAAAACTTAGCACAATTATGCATTATTATTTTTGGTTTTTGATAATTTTCTAATAAAGTACTACACCGATTTTGATAAAATTTATATGGGACCAACTCCGGTACCCTATCGAAAAAAAAACCGGCCAAGTGCGAGTCAGAACCGCACACATAGGGTTCCGTACCATCGAACTAGATGGCGCTAGTTTCTTTACGTTTAAAAAAACACGTTTTTTGTATGGAGACCCCCCTTATTTTATCACTTTTTCTAATTTTTAGTATTTGTTGTTATAGCGGCAACAGAAATACATCATTTGTGAAAATTTCAACTGTCTAGCTATCACGGTTCATGAAATACAGCCTGGTGACAGACGGACAGACAGCGAAGTCTTAGTAATAGGGTCCCGTTTTTACCCTTTGGATACGGAACCCTACACAGAAATCGGTTCATAATCTGCGAAGATATCGCGTAACAAAAATACAAAAAAAAACACACAGGCACACACAGTCGAATTGGAAACCTTCTTTTTGGAAGTCGGTTGACAATATACAGACGGCTTTAACCCCCTGTGTCCATTGCAGACAGTGTATGAATTAGTAAATGCGACACAGCTGCGAATTCGATTTATACATGTAACTTGGTAGGTAGAGGTTAAAAAGAATAAAAATGGGACAATGGGTCTGCGCTATTCGCTGGATTTGGCTAAAAAGGTTAAATGAAGTTAAATGGACGAACAGGTAGAATGGTGAAAGAGAGAATAGTATGCAAGAATATACAGACAGACACAAAAAAACGGTCAGACTCGCGCACAAAGGGTTCCGTATCATCTAGTCAGTATCTATAAAAATCCAATATCTGCGGATCCCTGAGGTCCCTAATCACAAAACCGTTGTCAGAATTGGCAAAGTGGCCGCCATTTTAAAATTTTTGGTTACTTGACCGATAGCTTCCAAAATCAATATCTGAGGTTCCCAGAAGTCCATAATCACGAATCCGTTGTCAGAATTAAAAAAGGGGTTCGCCATTTTGAACTTTTTAGTTACTGGACCGATTACTTCTAAAATCAATATCTGAGGCCCCTTATCACAAATCAGTTGTCAGAATTTAAAAAAATTGGCCGCCCCTTTAAACTTTTTTAGTTACTGGATCGATTGCTTCCAAAATCGATATCTGAGAGTCCTCTAAGTCCATAATACGAAACCGTAGTCAGAATCTGAGGATCCCTGAGGTCCCTTATCACGAATCCCTTGTCAGAATTGAAAAAAGGTTGCCGTCATTTTAAACTTTTTAGTAACTGGACCGATTGATTCCAAAATCAATATATGAGGCCCCTTATAACAAATCCGTTGTCAGAATTTAAAAAAATTGGCCAAAATTCTTACGATTAAAGGATAGTCAAGGACGTGAACCACAAGGCCATCCACAACCTAAACACCCCCTTCGACATATTCAATATATTAATATTGATAGTAAAATATTAAAACATTTTGTTACAATTAATGCATGTTCGCCATTTTTTTTTAATTATGAACCAAAATAAATCAAAAGAAGAAAATGAGCCGTGCATGAATGATTGATAATATAAGAATGCGACGTGACGACCCTTAATGAATGGTCCCACCGCACCATACAAATGGTGACAATGGTCTAGTGGGCCCTACCCGCCCAGCAGCCCCCGCACGATTGCCGTCTAGACGTCTGTATGGATTCTTAGACTGTGGTAAAGTTATGTTGACAGACTAACAAATGACACACCCGATCGCAATGACATTGGAAATGAGTAGCTCCCCCTTGAGAAATTGCAGGTGGCATATGAATCATTCATTAAATAGGTTATCTCATAGCAATTACCATGGGCGCCGGCAGAAGCACTTACAGGGGGAGGATCTACTTCTTTGCATTTCGAAATTCAGTACAACTCGAAAGCAATAAAATACTTAAATACTGAGTTTAAAATGCACATATGTGAATTCATTCCTTAAATTTTAGGATTTGGGAAACAATAGCTGAAGGTAGACGTGAATTCCAACACTTCTTTGACCTGACATACTAAATCAAAACGGAAAAAAATAAAAGCAGTTTCAATCTTTCAGTACAAAACTTATTTAAGCTTTCGTTTGGTTATCTTTAAATTTAGTACGTGATCGAATCAGAAACGAGGAGATCCGTAGGAGGACCAAAGTAACCGACATAGCTCACAGAATCGCTAAACTGAAGTGGCAGTGGGCAGGACACATAGCTCGTAGAAGAGATGGCCGTTGAGGCAGTATAGTTCTCGAGTGGCGACCGCGCGCTGGAAGACGTAGCGTAGGTAGGCCTCTCACTCGTTGAACCGATGGCCTGGTGAAGGTCGCGGGAAGCCGCCGGATGCGGGCAGCGCAGGAACGGTCGTCGTGGAAATCCTTGGGGGAGGCTTCGTCCAGCAATGGACGTCTTTCGGCTAATATGATATTTGCTGATACATATGCTGGTAAGGGTATTTTTCAGTGGTGGTCCCATTGTCACCAAGTCAGGATCTGATCCCAGGGAAATCGAGGGCAACCCTCAAATTTTGCGGGCAACGCATAACCGGTCGTAGTGAAATCCTTTGGGGAGGCCTATGTCCAGCAGTGGACGTCATTCGGCTGATATGATCATACTGTCGTCGAAGCAACGTTAAATCTGTCTTTTTTGGCTGACAATAATAAAGCGAATTTTACGACTGTTTTTCTACTGAATTTATTGTTAACTAGCTTTAGCCAGCAGCTTCCCCCGCGTTGACGTCGTTTATGCTCCCTTCACTTCATTCCCTATTTCCCTACCCCGTAGGAGTTTATAAAATCCAGCCTTAATAGTTATTCTTTGTTCACCAGTTTGAGCTGAGCCACAGATGAGATACTAGCTACTTGCTGAGCGTTTATGAGCCAGCGAGTGGGTCAGGATTTTTCTTTTTATATTATACTAGCTGTTACCCGCGGCTTCGCCCGCGCAGATCCCGTTATTTGCCGTTCCCGTGGGAATGTCCCGTAATCCTTTCTTAGCATCTGCTAAGATCGGCATCTGCCTATGTCACAATTGGTATCTGTACGCCAAATTTCAACCGGATCCGTCCAGTGGTTTGAGCTGGTTTATAGATCGAGTCAGTCAGCTACGGTTTCTTTTAATTTATCGGGGGGCACTACCGTGCCCCCGCCAAGTCGAGCGCGACGCAAAAACTGCCGTTCCATCCTTTACTGGAACCATTTCGCCGCATTTTCAGGCCCCTATTTGAGAACCTCTGGATAAGATCATAACGCAGAAATTTTCATCATCCAGTAAGCTATAATCACATACTTAAAATCTAAAATTTCAAGTCTGTAGGTCATTTAGTTCCGAAGTTAAGCGAAAGCAAAGTTTCGCATTTATGACACTCACTCACTCACTCATGATCATCAGAATAGAACTAGTACTTCCCATTAAGTCAGAGAGCTGAAATTTGGTACAGATTTAGGGTTTAACACAACATCAACTATAATAATAAAGAAATCACAGTAAGGAACCTTAGACTTGGCACGACTTTGTCTAGATTTCATTATTTTTTAGAGATATACAAGCAGCTCCATCGAGACTTGGCTAGTTTTTACAGAATGTTTTTGGTGGGATATAATCTATAGAAGGTACTCATGGGATTACAAAACAATTGGAAATCGACTTCCATCACAACAATTTTCATCATCATCATATCAGCCGAAAATCGTCCACTGCTGGACAAAGGTGTCCCCCAAGGATTTCCACGACGGCCGGTCCTGCGCTGCCCGCATCTATCGGCTTCCAGGTCGTCGGTCCACCGCGTCGGAGGCCTGCCTACGCTACGTTTTCCGGTGCGCGGTCGCCACTCGAGAACTTTACTACCCCAACGGGCATATGTTCTACGAGCTATGTGCCCAGCCTACGGCCATTCAGTTTAGCGATTCTGTGAGCTATGTTAAAACTTAGTATAATTTTGCATTATTATTTTTGGTTCTTGTTAATTGTGTGAAAAAGTACTAGGTAGGTACCTACACAGATTTTGTTAAAATTTATATGGGGGGACCAACCTGGCAGCATACCCATCAGATAAAAAAATATCATTAAAAGTCTGTTCACAATCTGCGAAATTATCGCGTAACAAACACACAAAAAACAAAGTCGAATTGAGCACCTCCTTTTCGGAGGTCGGTCGGTTGATAATAAGATTATGCTCAAGGCTCCGATATACTTTTAGGGTGGCCTATGCAGCTAAAGTTTTTCAGGGGGTGTTTAGTGGGTAGTGCGGTCTTTGGGCCTGTGTATACATATTCATATATACCTTATGTGTATAACGGGTACGTATGCATATAGGCGCAGAGCTGTGAGTCCCACATAACCGGTGCAGCCTTAGGCTGCACAGGTATGCGTAAATGCATTCACCTTCTCCCCTCCTTCACAGTCCGAGGGGAAAAAAAAAGGCGGTAATATTACAGATTTTCGTTATTTTTGACGAAATTACTTCTAAACGATAGAAAACCCAAGGTTGAAAAAATACCCTTATTGTTGATGATGTTCCTTAAAGTCAAAAGCTATTAGAAACACGATGGAGCAGTTTTGGCTCAATAGAAAAAAATCCCAAAGATAGGTCTACACCGTTATTTTCAACTCTATTTATGACTATTTTGAAGTTTTTTTTTTAAATACAACAATATTTGTTATGATAAGATAATACAAAGTGAGTAATGTTATTATTTTTTTATAATTTCGTTGTAGTTTTTGATTGAAACGAAAAAGCATTGAAAAAGTGCAAAAGTTTGGTTATTTTCTTTACTCTTTACACATAAAGAAAAAAAAAGAGTTTAAAAAAAACTAAAAAAACACGCTTTTAAAGTACATCAACATCAGACTAAAAAGTAAAAAATAATTCTTAATATAAATTGAAAATAATAATTAACAAATTACTAGTATTATTGTGAAAAAGCGTGGGGCGCTCTGTGCCATATTTTTCGTCTATCGAGCAAACCACACTTTTTCACAATAATACTAGTAATTTGTTAATTATTATTTTCAACTTATATTAAGAATATTTTTTTACTTTTTAGTCTGATGTACTTTAAAAGCGTGTGTTTTAGTTTTTTTAAACTGTATTTATTTTTTAGTTCAAACTTATGAAATTATTATATTGTCGCTGATTCTTGATAAGTCTACAAAGTTTGAATTAAATATGTCCGTTTAAAGTGGGTCAAAATCGAGTCCAAAGAAGTCGGTTACATACATACAAACATACAGGTGAAGCTAAAAAAAGCTCGATAAAAACAAAGACAACTGGTTCCAATCAATTATTATTATTATTATATCAGCTCATAAACGTCCCCACCGAGGGGCTCGAGCCTACCCTGAATCAGGGCGATTAGGCCTTAGTCGACCTCGCGGGCCCAGTGCGGGTTGGTCCAATCAATACCTTGCCTTAAATGCATGTTTTTAAATGTTTGATCTCATCATCGTTCGGCAAAACCAAAAAACATCACGCGCCTACGTGAAGCAGACTGTAGTTTAGTATACTATGCAAAGAAATTGGACACTACATTCGAACGGAAGCCAGTAATAGCACGCCTCGGACATCGACTTTGATTGGGTTTCTCAAAAGCAGGCCGGGCAGAATTGAATTTCTGAAGACAATCGCTATTCGGAAGTGGGCTCAGTACTACAAGACGTTTTCCGGGAAATCATTTCATGGCTCTACTGCGAGGCACAGTGCAAGATTACTGCAGGAAGAAGCTTTGTTAATTTTCTTGTTTCATAGCGCTATCCAGTCAGTGTATTATAATATAATAACACGATACGACAATGTTGAACCTTATTACACGGTAATACACTACAAATTACTGAATACTACAAATAACTTGTTTTACTTTTTTGACGTGATAACGTCTTATAATTCGATGGAGCCGGCTGCACGCACGAAAAAATGCGTCGTTACCTCGCTCTGAGGCGTTCCGTCGTTACCTCGCTCTGAGGCGTTCCGTGAGGCGTTCCGTTTTCGATATTATGAAACCATTCCATCAGTATTTTCTTATGACGTTGTCACGTTCAACTATCGTCAGTAAACCGACTTTACAGACAACCGTTTTTTTATTAAAATTTGAGTGCGTTTGTCTGCACCTTACCTGATGGTAAGTGATAATGCAGCCGAGAATGTAACAAGCATGTTCAAATAGTGCCTGTTCACTCTCGTCTTAAAGATTCCTAAATTATACGAACCGGGGAATACAGACACCGGCAGTAGGGATTGCAATCCGGTATCATTTTCAATCCGGCCGGATTTTACCGGATTGACGCCAAACCGACCGGATCCGGACGGATCCGGCCGGATTTTAAAGTTACTTAAGGCCTAGTATTTAGTTATTTTTAGTTTTGATAATAATACATAAAAAGAAAAATAAAATACGTATTTATGGAAAATAAAATCACTTTTAATTATATTTTTTGGTATTAATTGTAATTTTTGGTACTATTTGTACTAAATGAAATTATGAAACTATTCTAAATAATAAAGTAAGTACTAGGTATTTAATTTACATAGTCTCAAGATCATAAAACTTCCTATTGGCTTTGCTGTAGTCGTGTAAAAAGAATGAACCAGTAATTGAAATTATTATAGGTAAAAGACGCATTGCATTGCATGACAAACAATACAATAAATACCTAGCTAACCTAACCTATTTAAAAATTCAAATACAACATAGATTATTTGTTATTGTTTTTTCGTCATATAACCACAACCACTAATTAGGTAAAAAAAGTGTTTGTCAATTTACGGTTTATCTCGACAGAATAATCTAATCAATCACTCACACACTTTTCGATTAGTTTCGTTCGATGCTTTCGATGTCAAAGGTAAAATGGCGACTGACAAACAAGTGCAGGCAGAGCCGGTGTCGGCGGCGGCAGTGCCGCGGCACGTCTAGCGATCTGGAAACGTCACGCGCGCGCGCTTCGTTGCATACAGTACAGTTTTTCGCGTATTTTTTGCTTACCGAACTACATTCTAATTTTGGCGCCGACTCACCGGACCCGGTAGGTCCAAAAACACGCCGGATCCACCGGATTACCGGATCCGCCGGACCGGATTGCAATCCCTAACCGGCAGGGAATTCCACTCCTTGGCCGTTTTCGCATAATGAACGAAGAAGCAAAACACATCGTGCGTACCTACCTATGAATTTTTTTTTAAATAAATAAATATATTTTGTATTTTTTTATTTAAGTAAATGACTGTCATTATACAGAAATAGATTTATTTATTTTCATTTTTATAGATTTTTGAAGTAAAACTTCTTTACGCACGCTTGACTTTGGGGGTAAGCTGGTGAATGCGTTATGGAAACGGTGATTTCTATCGTTACGAAAAGAGTGATCGGGTTAGGCGAAAGGCACGCTTGACTTGGGGAGTAAGCTGGTGAATGCGTTATGCGAACGGTTTTTTTTACAATCTCCCCCAACAAGGACCTGAAAGGCTACAACAAGTATGATAGCATTAAAATATTTAAAGAACTTACTCCCTGTGTATTCCAGCAAGTCTACAATTTTTAATTCATCAAATTCACAAGATGAGCACATCAAGGTCGCTGATAAACTATGACGTCACGCCTAGCTACTTTAAACTTTTTGGAATAAAATGTCGTTTACACAGATGATGAAAAGTAACCCAGATGGCTAGCTGTCATCATCACCTCTGAACTGAGACTACTTGCCAGAAATTATGGACAAGCTAGGTTTTCTCCTAGGTACAGTCGCCATCAGATATAGGTATTGTAGCGGGTGATGTGTTCAAATGTTTCTGAGCAGTGTTGGATTTCAATAATTAAAAACGCTAAACACGTTAAAAACCGACTTCCATCGCAATAACTTAGCATGTTAATTTTCTGAACAAGTACTACACCGATTTTGATAAAATTTATATAGGACCAACCTGGCAGCACTTAACAATCTAGGAAGATATGGCGTAACAAAACCTACAAAATAACCGGCCAAGTGTGAGTCAGAACAGCACACAAAGGGTTCCGTACCATCATACTAGATGGCGCTAGTTTCTTCACGTTTAAAGAAAAACAAGTTTTTTGTATGAAAACTCCCTTATTTTTTCACTTTTTCTAATTACTAATATTCCTTTGCAAAGTCAATGTAAACCTACGTTGATGGCAGCGCACTTGTGACGTAATGTATGCGTTGCGGCGCTCGCCAGCTGCTGCGAGTGTGATGTCAAATATTCAGTGGCGATGCGCCCGTATATTCACGCTTTGACAATTTTCATTTTTATGAACTTTATGTACGCAGTTGGTTGCATTTAAAACAAAATATCAAGCTCTGTTCAAGGCAAAAATTTAAAAAAAAACACAAAAATATTCGAACAAACCGGGAATCGAACCCATGATCTATGAAGAGGAAGTACAACGCTTTGACCACCACTGGACTATCGCTCATATATCTGGTGCAGTGAAAGTACCAATCTTATTGTACGGAAAAGACGATGTAGGTGAGTACTCGGTAAAACGCGTTTTCCCAGAGGTGAGACCTAGCTAGATCGATTTTCCTCCCCCAAAACCTCCCATATATCAAATTTTATCGAAATTGTTAGAGCCGTTTTCGTGATCTCAAAACATTCACAGGGTGTAACAAAATTGGTGTAGGTCCCGCTAACTGGGGCTTCTACTCATTATACTGAACAGTTTTTGTTCTACGACTTTGCTGAAAACGTAAAAATATTTTTTACGCTTCATACAAATCGATCAGCTGATCGACCGATT
This sequence comes from Coleophora flavipennella, assembly GCA_947284805.1. Lineage (NCBI taxonomy): Eukaryota > Metazoa > Arthropoda > Insecta > Lepidoptera > Coleophoridae > Coleophora > Coleophora flavipennella. Next base: position 8,666,813 of record OX369253.1, read on the forward strand.
TTGTGCAGTTTAGTATGGAGGGTCCAAATTTTATTTGAGAATTGACTATGGGTTCCCTGGGGAAAGTTGTTCAGTATGACGAGTAGAACCCCCAGTTAACGGGACCTACACCAATTTCGTAACACCCTGTATACACACAAATATTGCTAGTTTATTAGTATATGGATAGTAAAAATCTGTTTACTAAACTGCGTTCCCAATGAAAAATTAAACATTCTGAAATCAATTCGAACATTCGCAATTCATCAAAATGAAAATTTAAACATTCTGAAATCAATTCGAACATTCTCAATTCATCAAAATGAAAATTAAATTCTGAAATTAATTCGAACATTCTCAATTCATCAAAATGAAAATGTAAACATTCTGAAATCAATTCGAACATTCACAATTCATCAAAACGAAAATTTAATTCTGAAATCAATTCGAACATTCTCAATTCATCAAAATGAAAATTTAAACATTCTGAAATCAATTCGAACATTCTTAATTCATCAAAATGAAAATTCGAACATTCTCAAGTCATCAAAACGAAAATTTAATTCTGAAATCAATTCGAACATTCTCAATTCATTAAAAAGAAAATTTAAACATTCTGAAATCAATTCGAACATTCTCAATTCATCAAAATGAAAATTTAAACATTCTGAAATCAATTCGAACATTCTTAATTCATCAAAATGAAAATTTAAACATTCTGAAATCAATTCGAACATTCTCAAGTCATCAAAACGAAAATTTAATTCTGAAATCAATTCGAACATTCTCAATTCATTAAAAAGAAAATTTAAACATTCTGAAATCAATTCGAACATTCTCAATTCATCAAAATGAAAATTTAAACATTCTGAAATTAATTCTAACATTCTCAATTCATCAAAATTACCAAGATTCCCCAACGCAATGGGGAACTGGTTATCTTATTTTCAAGCCGGAACACATTAATGTTGTTAACAATAATGTTTGGCGGCAAGACATAGATATGATGGTGGTAGCTAGCCAGGCGGGCTTAGAAAATGCGCTTCCACCAACCAAACCGAGTCTTACTAAGTTAGACTCGGCCGCTAATCGAACCCGCGACTGATGTGCAGTTAATGGACTTAACCACTACGCCACGGAGGTGGTTAAATGTAACCTGCAATGTTCTTATGTTAATCGTCGGCGTCGGCATCATCAGATGAGATGATACTAAGGGTTTACCAATGGTGGATAAAAAAAATAATTGTGTCCATCTTAAAGTGCCTTCATCGAGGCGGCCACAATCTTTGGCCATGCATTACTATCGTCAGCTTGCTTCAGAAGGGCTGTATCGACAGTCCTGGGATGGCTTTTATGGGGTCAGCTCAGCGAATTGGCGATGGTCCTCTCGGTCGCTTGCCCACTTTTTGCCAACTGTTATGATAAGCTTTAAAGTTTGTCCGGATCGAACAGCTAAAAAAAATTATACATTCTTTTTATGACTGTCTTTAAGGGTTAGCGGTGCGCGAATTGCGAGCGTAGACAGGACTTTACTCTGGATCCCTCGGGAACTATATCGGGCTATCCTTCTTAGCAGTCTATGTCACTTTCAACCCCCTCAACTCTTTCTATACAAAAAAAATCACGCCAATCAGTTGCTCCGTTGCGACGCCGACGTGCGCGAGCCTGGAAATAAGTTTTCCCTAGATCCCTCGGGCTATACTATTTTTTTTTACAATCGAAAAGCAATTGGCATCATCTCACCTGATGGTAAGTGACGATGATGCCGAAGATGGAAGCGGGCTTACCAAGATTTCCCAACGCAATGGGGATCTGGCTATCCTATCATCAAGCGGCAACACATCAATGCTGTTAACACTGATATTTGGCGGCAAGACTTAGATAAGATGGTGGTAGCTAGCCAGGCGGGAAAATGCCCTACCACCAACCAAACCGAGTCTTACAAAGTTGACCCCGCTGGGAATCGAGCCCGCGAGCTCCTGGTGTGAAGCGAATGGACTAACCATTACGCCACTTTTATTAAAGTACAAAAATGTGTTTGTTTGCTAATTAACCAGCAAACAAACACATTTTTTTTACTTTAATAAAAGCTCATTCATATAAGAAACGGTATACAAAAAATATTTATGAATAACTATAAAAATAACCAAGATATAAGCCATTAAAGATTTATCTCTTTCTAGCTAAACAGAACGTAGCATAGAGTTTGTATTTGGTTTGTATGGACCGTGTGTTTTATGTCGTCACATTTACATATCGGATCTCTGTGTCTAATTAGAAGGTAGTTGAAAATGCTTATAATATCTTTCGTATTTCTTGGCCGATTTAAATTTTCAATTCACTTTTTGACATTGTTTTTACGGAATTTTCATATTTAATATTTTGTTAAGAAATGCGATAAAAAAAATTCATGCATATTCAGTAGGTTGGGAAAAAATGTTAAAGATTGCACTCTCAAAAACATCAAATTTGAGGAAACGCGGTCTAAAGAATAGGTATTTTAATAAAATGTTGCTGTCTCCCTCCTGCAAACCTCTCCGTATACAGCAAGAAAGGGATAGCTGCAGCGCAAACTGATAATAGGCACTAATAAAACAGCATTTCGTAGTCCCTAATTTCCTCCACCAAAACTTGAGCAATAAGATATTTTTTTCAAAAATAATTTAAAAAACTCTACCTATGCCTCTATGTTTTGTTAACTAGCTGTTTCCCGCGGCTTCACCCGCGTGGACAACGTTTCTATGACTTTTCGAGGGTGCGCAGTGCGAAAAAGTAGCCTACGTGTTAATCCAGGTCCTAATCTGTCTACCTACCAAATTTCAGCTATTCAGTAGTTTTTGCGTGAAGAAGTAAAAACAATACACACACAAACTTTCGCCTTTATAATATTAGTGTGATGTGATATGCGTATTGCGTATTATTTTTTTGGTGGGTGTCTGAAAATGACGTTTCAATTAGGCAATTTTCTCAGTTTTTGAAATCTCCTCCTACCTGTTATAGTTAGAACATGGGAGAAATCAAAACATAGGGGGGGCATGCCATGGTGGATGTAGGTTTGATGGAAAAAGTATTTTTGCACTATTTTCATTATCTCTTTACAACACACTTTACAAGGAACTACGTTTGTATGGAAAAAACGGCGCCCGCGTTTTCTCATTTAACAAGTCAGCCAAGATTTAAATGTAGATATCCAAACAAGTGATAATCCCGCACGTGATCAGATCAAGATTCGTAGGCGTAGCACCCACATTTGGGTGGTCTTAGCTTGTTTAAATGCATAACGTAGGTCAGTGTCTCTCAAACTGGGATATTGTAATGTACTATGTCATCATATCGGCTCATATACGTCCCCACCGAGGGGCTCGAGCCTACCCTGAATTAGGGCGATCCGGCTTTAGTCGACCACGCGGGCCCAGTGCGGGTTGGTCGACTTCACACACAGCCTTCGAGTTTCTTCGCAGGTGTGCGCATGTTTCCTCTCAACGTTTTCTTCACCGTTAAAGCAATCGGTGAGTAATATGTACGTAAGTTTCGAAAAACTCATTGGTACATTGGCCGTCCGGATTTAAACCCGGTACCTCTAGTTAGGAGGAACGAGTCGTTACCGGTTGAGCCACCGACGCTTCTCTATGTACTATGTGCTGGGGTATAAAGGAGGACCCATTTACAAAGCAGAGCCGCCTTTACTAATACACGGAAATGAATTAATTGCGTCTTAGAACGATTTGATTTTCGATCTTCGGCATCATCGTTACTTACCATCAGGTGTGATGCCAAGAGCTTACCAATTGTGGATAAAAAAAAACCGGCCAAGCGCGAGTCAGAAACGCACACATAGGGTGCCGTACCATCACACTAGATGGTGCTAGTTTCTTCAGTTCCGTACTATCATACTAGATGGCGCTAGTTTCTTCACGTTTAAAAAAAAAACACGTTTTTTGTATGGAGACTCACTTTTTCTAATTTTTAGTATTTGTTGTTATAGTGGCAACAGAAATACATCATCTGTAAAAATTTCAACTGTCTAGCTATCACGGTTCATGAAATACAGCCTGGTGACGGACAGACGGACGGACAGCGAAGTCTTAGTAATAGGGTCCCGTTTTTATCCTTTGGGTACGGAACCCTAAAAAGAGCTAGAAAGGATTGAAGAAGTATTGTGAGGGAAAACAAAATTAAGTTGAGATTTTGATGGGTATCGATTGCCTTATAATTTAACAGTCTAAACAGTAAAAATAAAAATATATGTATGCACGTGTATGTGTGTCTGTGCGTCAGTCCGGTGCTATACTGCCTAAAGTAGCGAATTGATTTGAGTAAAGTTAATTAAAATATTTATTTTTATGTCTCTAGTTGTTTTTGTTGCATTCGTATTTTGATGTTTTTTAGGATTGCCACCATAAAAACTGGTAAAGTGCGAGTCAGAATCGTACACCATTACCATTGCACTAGATGTCGCTATTATAGTTTCCGCGACCTATTGATGTGAAGCTAGTGGACTTAGCCATTACGCCAAGGTGATGGTTGTATTTGTGGTATTTGTTTTTTTAATGAATATCTACGATTTTTAATGCTATAGAACAAATATTTCACTAATTTTTACAACGAAATGAAAAAATAAATAAAAACAATTTTTGTGTTCTTAAGTACCTAGTTGGAGTAGTAATAGTTTTCCCGCATTAAAAATGATGATTTCCCGCAAAATCGTATCTTTAAAATATCTTTAAGTTACAACCCTACTATGGAGCTTGGAGCTCTGGAGTTTAAGGGTCCCCAAGAGTCTCGAGTTTCCATACAAACGTAGTTCCACTTGAATGCAAAAACAACATGCCGGATTGAATCCTAACATTGCGAATATAAAGACACATATCGATGTTTGCAATTAGTTTTCGATATACTAATATGAAACGGAAAAAAATAAGAGCAGTTCCAGAACTTTCAGTACAAAATTAATTTAAGCCTTCATTTAGTTATGTTTCAATTAAATACGATGAAATCTAATTACAAACATCGATATGTGTCTAATCAATATATTTGCAAAGTTTGGATTCAATCCGGTATACAGTTTTTGTTTTAAAGCGGAACTACGTCTGTATGGAAACCCGAGCCTCCCGGGGACTCCCCATTGCGTTGGGGAAGCTTGGTAAGCCCGCTTCCATCTTCGGCATCATCGTCACTTACCATCAGGTAACATGATGCCAAGGGCTTACCAATTGTGAATAAAAAAAGACTCCTTAGGTAAAATGTTCGAATTTATTTCGTTATAACCCTCAAGGATCCAAAGCGTAGGTTGACAATGTTTGAGAACCATTGCGTTGTTTGTAGTAGAAATGCTTGTTTGTTAATTTAATACATTCGTTCGCGAGGACGCGGTACTAGCGCCCTGCCCTTGCTTTCCTCGTGTGTGGGAAGGGATTATGGAGACTGTGAAATGATATGTCAAATGGTGTAGGCTTAACTTGAACTCGAAGTAAAAGTCGTAAGGCAAGTAACGAGTTAGTATCAATTTATGTAGGTAGGTACGTATCTAGTCAATGTTATTAACCCGGCGCCAATGAAGTGTAAAAAATAACGCGGACGATGACGCGGGTTCAATATGACCCGAATGTTTTTTTTTTCCTAATTATCTGGTTATCTGTTGAATTATAACAAATTTAATACAAAGTAAGAACTATTGCATGACCACGAAGTCATTGTAGTACCAAGATGTTTAAGTTAATTCAGATATCAAATTATGATTTGGTTTTAATACAACAACCTCAAAAGGGCAACAAAAATAATTTCTCTTTTAGAACTAAAAATGTAATGAGCTGTAGCCGTTTTATTTTTTATTATACCATTCTTCACTGGCGCTTGCTCACTACACTATGGTACAAATCATATGAATTGAGGTCTCATCTCCAGCTACTGAGAAAACCATGAACGATTATAATGTTTTTTACGAAATTTCCCCAATTGAAAATCGCTCGGGTCTAGGGTTGCCAGGTCTTAAAACTAAATAGCCGGACATACCTGCCAGTTTAGCCGGACTTTTGGGTTAAAAAGCCGGACTCCTTAAATTATTAAAGCCCTCTTTAGACACCCCTAAATCAATCAGTCATGTTTACTGGCCTTTAGCGAGGTCCTAATCAGACAAAGAAACGCCGCCATAGTCTCATAAATACGACAGCGCTCACCAGAATGTCCAGGTGACTGGAAAAATCATTAAACCTAAAAAGCCGGACAGGCCGGACACCTTCCAATTTGGCCGGACACGCATCCAAAAAGCCTAACCCTGTCCGGGTTTATCCGGACGCCTGGCAACGCTACTCGGGTCAATATGACCCAGCGTCATTGTTGCCGGGTTAAGTTAGGTAATTTTTGTGTTTGTTTTTAAATTTTTGACAAGTTTGAACATAACGTAATGCAATTACTATTTCATGTCCATCAGAAAGAGTGTAATCATGCATCCACTTTAAATAAACATTTCGAAATTTAAAATTTAAATACACTATGATGCTATCAATCATCATCATCATATCAACCGAAGGACGTCCACTGCTGGACATAGGCCTCCCCCAAGGATTTCCACGACGACCGGTTCTGCGATGCTATAATTGCTAGTAATTATAGCATCTATACTATTAAGGCCTTAAGATAGGACAAATGACAATATTCAATTCAAATTATTGAAAGACTGTGTAAAGCTATCACTATGGAAAAAATATACAGTATACTTAATATAATTAAAATCGATTTAATTGAATAAGAATAAGAGCGTCGGTGCCGCAACGGCAAGGGCCGCTGCCTACCTCCTATCCGGGAAGTCGTGGTTCGAGCGAGTCCTGCCACGTACCAATGTGTTTTCGAATTTCGATCTGATATGTACGTTTCTCCATCGCTCTTACGGTGAAGGAAAACATTGTGAGGAAACCTGCACACATCTGCGAAGAAACTCTAAGGTTGTGTGTGAAGTTGACCAACCCGCACTGTGCCCGCGTGGTCGAGTAATGCCCGATCGGCCCTAATTCAGGGTAGGCTCGAGCCCCTCGATGGGGACGTATATATGAGCTGATGTGATGAACTGAATACAATTTTAAAAATACATATTACCACTTTCATGTAAAAAAATACACTGTAGACCCAGTTTTTGGCATTAATTGCAAAATTTCTCGAAAACAAATAGTTAATGTTAAATGAAACCAACACACAAAAATCGGCGACTTTAAGACCTATTTAATGAAACACATTTTTTTAAATTTATTTTAAGCATAGAGTAGTAATTAAAACATGTAAAAATCGAGAAATGGGCGTTCGGTTTCAACGTAACTGCCACGCTAAAGCCCGCATTGATTGAAATTTAAAATGAATAGACTTACGTTCGATATTATTTTAACACGTATCAACCTTCTTGGATTGAGGCAAATTAAAGCCTTAAAATACTATAATTACTAGGGTCTTTCTTTTCTCCGGACTTGAACAGTGGAACCACTCTACTAAATTTCATAAGATCCGGAAACACTCCAGTATCAATACAAATGTTGAATAGATCGGCCAATTAAGGGGCTAAAGTTTCAATTACGGACTTTATTAAATTATCAGACATGCCCCAAATATCTTTAGTATTTTTTAGTTTCAACAACTTAAAATATTTTATAATTGTGTGTGGATTAATTTTTCGAAATGTAAAATCTTCTTCGCACTTTGGTATACATTCATCATCATTATTATTATATCAACCGAAAAACGTCCACTGCTGGACAAAGGTGTCCCCCAAGGATTTCCACGACGACCGGACCTGCGCTGCCCGCATCCATCGGCTTCCCGCGATCTTCACCAGGTCGTCGGTCCACCGCGTAGGATGCCTGCCTACGTTATGTTTTCCGGTGCGCGGTCGCCACTCAAGGACTTTACTGCCCCAACGGCCATCTGTTCTACGAGCTACCACCAACCAAACCGAGTCTTACAAAGTTGACCACGCCGGGAATCCAACCCGCGACCTCGTGTTGTGAAGCGAATAAATAATAAGGCTAAGACGATGATGATGTTAAACACCCACACACAGAGAAAAGAAACCTGCCCGTCACACGAATGTTTGCCGAACCCACGACCTAACAGGCGGAAACTGACCACTGTACCAACGGGTCAGTTAAACTACAATAGACTTGTGGTTAAACGGTCATTCTAAATAAATAGTTTGTTTTATTTCTTTAATAATTTTGAACAAAAAGAAGATTTCTCTGGGATGCCATCATCAGATCCTGGTTTCCTTATCATGATATCACCCTTGGGATATCTTCTTTCCAACAAAAAAAGAAGCATCAAAATCGGTTCATAAACGAAGAAGTTATACGCGAACACACATAAAATATATATATATATATATATATAGGATGACTTTTAATTAGTTCTTGATAGCAAAGGATATGAATGTACTCGTGATTACAAACAACTTTCCCTAAGAAACTATATGTCAAATATAAAAAAAAAAATTGGTCCTTCATACATTTTTGTCGATTTGATAACTTGTTATGTATCGAGGACCTAAAATTTTTTTCTGATTCGACATATAGTTTCTTTGGGAAAGTTGTTTGTAATCACGAGTACATTCATATCCTTTGCTATCAAGAACTAATTTAAGGTCACCCATATATATATATATATATATATATATATATATATATAAGGTGTAACAAAATTAGCTGAAACTATTTTACCTGGTGCTTCTGCCCATGAAACTGAACAACTTTCCCCATGGAACCCATAGTCAAATCGCCAAAAATAAATTGGCTCTCCCATACTAACTCGATCAGCTGATCAGCCAACTTAGTATGGGAAGTTCAAAATTTTTTTGGAGATTTGACTATGGGTTTTATGGGGAAAGTTGTCCAGTTTCATGGGTAGAAGCACCAGTTAAAATAGTTTCAGCTAATTTTGTTACACCTTATTATAAGTCGAATTGAGAAACCTCCTCCTTTTTTTGAAGTCGGTTAACAAGAACAAAATAACTTAACGCGGAAAGCATTAATAATAACAATAAAGATAGTTTTTGAAAACAATATCCTTAAGTGCCAGTAGAAACGTCGACTATAAAAATAATGAAGTTCCATCATGAGGGGACGACCAGTCAATACGAAGTTCCATCATGAGGGGGGGGACGTCAAGTCAATACGTTATGTGGAGAGTAGCGACGAAGTGTTAAAATTTTTGAAGTGAAAATTTCCATTTCCAAAAGATTCCCCAACGCAATGGGGATCTGGCTATCTTATCTTCAAGCCGGAACACATAAATGCTGTTAAACCTGATGTTTGGTGGCAAGACTTAGATAAAATAGTGGTAGCTAGCTAGGCGGGCTATGAAAATGCCCTACCACCAATCAAACCGAGTATTATAAAGTTGACCCCGCTGGGAATTGAACCCGCGATCTCCTGGTGTGAAGCGAATGGACTAGCCATTACGCCACGGAGGCGGTTAAAAAAGGGTTAGACGACTTCACACACAACCTTCGAGTTTCTTCGCAGGCGTGTGCGTGCAGGTTTCCTCAGAATGTTTTACTTCACCGTAAGAGCGTCGGATAAACGTACATATGAAATCGAGATTGGTACGCGGCAGGATTCGAACCACGACTTCCCGGACAGGAGGTAGCGGCCCTTGCCATTACGCCACCGACGCTCCACACTTACTATTACTTACCAAATTTAATTTAGCCAGATAATAGAGTCACAAATTATGATAAGAGATTCCGTTTTCAAACTGTAGATAGCTCTAAAGATGCTAGAACACACGGTTTGTGTCCTACCCCTGCCCTGTAGTGATGGAAGCTTCTATTATGGGCGATGAAAGCTCCGGCTCATTTCCCGCTTTAGGGTTCCGCGGCCAAAATCGCAAAGAACGAACCCGTTTAGTTTCGCCATATCCGTCCCTCTGTCCGTATGTCACACCCAATTGGCATTGTTCAGTTTTTTTATGAGGCATTTAATAATAAAAATCATTTTATGACGATTTTAAATTGTAAAAAGTAATTTAATACCAAGCACTAAAATAACTAAATTGTTAAAAATAAATTCTTGTAAAAACTTAATTCATTTCTTAATAGTAAATTCAAATAACGTACGTCAATTAAAAGTACTGAGGCCGTTTTTTTCTTATTTTTGCCTGTGACCTCATCACTTTTTATCATTTGGAAAATCATTATAAGATAACCAGTGATTAAAAATTAAAAATGTATAAATAAGTTTCTTAAAATCTGTATACAATTGTGAATAAAAAAAAATACAGTGAAAACTCTTTATAACGAAATTCAAGGGACCGTGCATTTTTATCGTTATATGGAGTGAAGAAAGAAAAACAACCAAATTCACAATAAGTTCCAAAGTTGTTTTAAGACTGATAATACGATAGGTACCTGGTGTGTTTAGTTCTAGACCATCATTTCCAAGCAAACCAAGCGTAATGATGTACCAAGGCAATTAACAAAAACAAAAGCAAGACGGCTGTTTACGACCTCAGAAGTTTCTGGGCCTCAAAGGTTTAGTCGGCGTCTTTTGTAACCTGATAAGATAAAATTCGAGGGCGGTTTGATAAGTCCATTGACTTTGGAAAGAAGAAACAGCGCAGGAGTGGAACTCCTTGCCTGCGTCAGTGTTTCCCGATTTCTATAATTTGGGGATCTTCAAGGCAAGAGTGAATAGGCATTATTTTAGTTTGCGTGTACCATCCTCGACTGCATCATCACTTACCATCAGGTGAGTTGCAGTCAAACGCACTCAAATTTTTAATAAAAAAAAAACACTTCTTACATTATTTTTTTTTTACTTTTCTACATAATCTCCTTTCAACTCTAAGCACTTAGTCCAGCGATGTTCCAACCTCTTACACCCATCAAAAAAATATTTTTTGTCAAATCCTGAAAAATAGGCCTCAGATTCAGCTACCACCTCTTCGTTTGACGAAAATATTTGCCCGCCAAGCCATTTCTTCATGTTTGGGAAGAGGAAAAAGTCGCAGGGGGCTAAATCTGGCGAATACGGAGGGTGTGGCAATAATTCGTATCCTAATTCGACAATTTTTAATGTCGCGATTGCAGACGAGTGGGCCGGTGCATTATCCTGATGAAATAGAATTTTTTTCTTCGCTAGATGCGGTCGTTTCTTGATCAACTTTTCATTGAATCCATCTAACAATGCAGCATAGTAAGCTCCGGTTATTGTGTTGCCTTTATCCAAAAAATCTATGTAAATAACCCCTTGGCTGTCCCAAAAGACTGTGGCCATCACTTTACCAGCCAAGCAAACAGTTTTTGCCTTCTTTGGGGCACTTTGCCCGGTAGAAGTTCATTGCTTCGACTGTTGCTTAGTCTCTGGTGTATAATGATGGACCCACGCTTCGTCAACTGTTATGTACCGACGCATACTCACTCGGATTGCGATTAAACATGGCTAGGCATTCCTCAGAAGCTGTTACACGATTTCGTTTCTGGTCGACTGTTAGTAAACGCGGCACCCATCTTGCAGAAAGCTTTTTCATGCCCAGAATATCATGCAAAATATAAAAAACTCGTTCAGTCGAGATGTGCACAGCATCACTTATTTCGCGTATCTTCACTCGACGGTCTGCCAAAACAATATCATGTATTTTATTAACCATGCCCTCCGTAGTGACCTCAATCGGCCTTCCTGGGCGCTCCGCGTCATTAGTGGTAGTACGTCCACAACGAAATTCAGTGAACCACTTATGTACCATCCCATGAGAAGGCGCAGAATCACCATAATACTTTTTCAATTTGTCTTCGGTCTGCTTAATTGTTTTACCACGTAAAAAATAGCGTTTAATTAGCACTCGAAACTCGTTTTTCTTCATTTTCAAAGAATACTTAGAAGTCGCCTAACTTTTTGGTTTCTAAAAAGCTTGTTTTCGCGCCAAATTTGAAAAAAGAACGGCATGCGCTTCGTAGTGAGTTTCCAAATATGAGACAAAAAAAATTATTTAAAAAGTTTTTATTCAACCTTAGAGTCATTGAGTTGTCAAACTGCCATCGTATAATGAGTATTTACTGTGTCTACATATGAACACATTTCTTCGTAAAAGAGAATGGATGCTGCGCTATAAAGAGTTGGGTTCAATTTAAGGTAAACTAACCAAATTGTGCTCACTTCTACGTTATAGGGAGTTTATCATTATAAAAGAATGACGTTATAAAAAGTTTACACTGTATATAAAAGGAAACCATGACTGACTGACAGACTGATCTCTCAACGCACAGCTCAAACAACTGGACGGATCAAGCTGAAATTTGGCATACAGATAGCAATTATTTTAACGTAGGCATCCGCTAAGAGAGGATTTCGGGATATTCCCACAGGAACGGCAAAAACGGGATCTGCGCGCGCGACGCCTCTGGGCATCCGCTAGTAGTATTTTTTTTTAAACCTATCTTTTTAATAGGGATGCATCCGATACTGATACCGATATATCGGCGATACTTCAGGTTTGCCGATATATCGTTATCGGCGATATTTTTATGGCAGATTCAACGATACTTTTCAAATTTCGCGCTTTAAAAATGTAATGTAAACGCGCGTGTTGTCCCATCTATTTCGTTGCAAACGAGGCATCTGTCGCATCTGAGAGGCTATTTTCCACCGCAGGTCTTATTCAAACAGACTTGCGAAATCGCCTTTTCCCGCCAAACTTCAGAATGCTTTGTTTTTGAAATAAAAATCTTATAAATTTTAATTTTGATTACTAAAAAGATTAATTAATTGTGCTTTATTTATTCTACCTTCCTTTTTGAATTCAATAAGCGTATCGGTATCGGTATCGCCGATATTTTTATAAGAGTATCGGTATCTGTATCGTATCGGCAAAAAGGCGTATCGATACATCCCTATTAACATGTCAATTTACGAGTTCTACTTATTACTACTATTATTATTATCTTTATTTGTCAGACGACAAGGTCCAATTTTGTTAGTAACACAAACGTCTTATTACACTAATGTTAGTAGAAGACACTAATTATGTACTTACGAGTACTTCTACATGCAGTAGTTGAATTAAGAACTAATTTGTAAACTTTTGACCCAAAATCCTTACTTATATTATATACGCGAAAGTTTTTATGTATGGATGTAACAGATAAACGGATCTGGATGAAATTTTAGTTTAAGAGTAATTGTCGACCAACATAACATAAGCAGTTAGATTTGTAAAAAGTTCATAGATTTACTTTACAAAACGTTCTATACCAACTGCCAAAATTACTGTTGTTTTATACAAATTTTTGATGTGTAACATCTTTGCTCTCGCTTTCCTGCAATTTGTGGGAGTGATTTCGTGAAATGGGACGGAAATGTGTAACATGGGACGGAAATGTGTAACAGGAAGTCGAGAAAGCGCGGAATTCTACTTTAAGAGAGTCCGACTCGCACTTGGTCGGTTTTTTTCGTTACTGTCAGATCCGCCACCCAGGTACAATATCGTCATCAAATCTAACTAACCTAAAGTATTTTGTCACATGTTACACATCATATGCGAGTACTGTAGGTCTCGCTCGAATTTTTTATTTTTAAAAGACCACAGAACCCTACTTTGCGCGTGATCCGACACGCATTTGGCTTGGCCACTTTTTAGGGTTCCGTACCCAAAGGGTAAAAATGGGACTCTATTACTAAAATTCCGCTGTCCGTCCGCCTGTCTGTCTGTCTTTCCGTTTGCACCAGGCTGTATTTCATGCACCGTGATAGCACAGTATATATATTAGTACTAACGTACAGTATGGACACTCCCTGCCCCTCTCTAAATTCGACCTCACCCCCCCGTCACTCAGATTGGGTGTAGATTGGGTACCAAACGTAAAGGACGAGCTACGCAAGCACTTTTATTCACTATATTCACTTTGCGCGGCGCTGTGATTTCGTTCACAAAACCAACCAGTTACCGAACGTAAAGGCCCAACTGAATTATTTTTTTTTCATACTTGTCTTATGTTGTAAACAACCACCGCTCGAACAAAAAACACCACTTTCCGAATACACCATACACAGTATGAGACTATAAAACATTGTAAATGGTAACTGCGACGTGGACGTATGAATTAACACTGAAAACTGCTATTATTTTATACGGTCATCTTCTAACACACTTTCTGGACCCCATATCAGGAATCTTGGTGATCAGATTGACTTCACCTTTTTTTGGAATAAGCGGTAGCGATTTTCGCCGTTTTCGCCGTCAGAGAAGTGGAGGACCTTTTTTTAATAAGCGGCAGCGATTTTCAGCGTCATAGAAGTAGATGACCTTTTTTTAATAAGCGGTAGCGATTTGTCGGTCAAGGAAAAAGTGTTTAAAGATGTACAAAATAATAGCAGGTTTCAGTGTTAATTCGTACGTCCACATGGCAGTTAGAGTCTGACAAGCGAGTCCTGCCTCGAGATTTATTTCGATTGGCAACACTGCTAACTGTCAAACCATTGTCAAGCAGCAAGTAAGTACAGCTAAAACGTTTTGATACTGATTCAAACAAAAAAACATAAAATATAGTTGTGATTGTATTTATTTCAATTAGTTTATATTTGTACTTTCATAATATATATCCAGAAAAAGTATTCATTCTTCTTTGTTTTAAGGTCTGTTGGATGACGAAGATTTGAAACAAAATATTGAAGACTTTGTTATAGAGCTGAAAGGTATAGAGGATAAAGAATTAATTACATCTGAATCAAGTTATTTGACCCAAATATCCACTCTGACAGGTTGTATTTCAATATATTTATTACATCGTACGTAACACATTCTAACTTACATAGTGCTATGGTCATCTAATCCAGTATTTAACATTTCAGATGTTAGTGTCAAAACATTGGAAAGTTGTTCAGTTTCATGAGTAGAAGCTCCACTATAAAAAATGTGCATATCTTTATTAAGACTATTATTGTTTTTTTTTATTTTTTTAAAAAGTGTTCTTATTACAAGTTAAACAAAAGTATCTAGATCGCTTTTTCCGACTATACTTAGGGTTAACAGCTGAAAGATTTTTAAATTTCCCGCCATTCTCTTGGGACAGGACTCGCTTGTCAGACTCTACCATTTACAATGTTTTTTAGTCTCATAATGTGTATGGTGTATTCGGAAAGTGGTGTTTTTTTTTCGAACAGTGTTTGTTTACAACGAAAAGTATGAAAAAAAAAGAGTTTAGTATTCACACAGCATTCAGTAAATAACTAACAAACATTTTGTGACCAATACCGCCGGTGTGATTCAACCCTACCTGCATTCTTGCCTATAGATACGTCAGTTATAATTATGTATATCATTTCTCGCTCGTTTGTATGGAGTGTCCGGGGTGTGGTGATAGCTAGACAGTTGAAATTTTCATAGATGATGTATTTCTGTTGCCGCTATAACAACAAATACAAAAAATTAGAAAAGGTGAAAAAATAAGAGGTGTCCCAATACAAAAAATGTGTGTTTTTAAACATGAAGAAACTAGCACCACAGATTACTAAATAGTTACTTCGTACTAGAACAATGAAACTAGCGCCATCTAGTATAATGGTACGGAACCCCTTGTGCACGGTTCTGACTCGCACTTCACCGGTTTATAATATTATTTCAGTGTGCAGTTTATTACACACAACGCTACCAAATTACGAAGTTCACTTCACAGTATCACACGGTGCGATAATAGGCGTCTGCGTCGTGCGGTCGAGTTACCACATGTTGTTATAATAATGTTATTGCTACGACGAAACCGTTGCGTAAGCTTCATTACTAAACAGATGGATGGATGATTCTGTATTATTATTATTATATTCCATGGTCCTGCCTGACTCCATTTTGAAAGGACGATGTAATAATAGACGCTTGCGCTTAAAATTTGAAAGTTTACCAAATACAATAAAATGTACGGCAGCCAGCACTAAACTTTTTCGACAATTTTTATTATTATTATTTTTTCTTACAAAAATTTAATTAAAACATATTTCGAGAAACCTAAATGATTTTAGTTACAGGCTTTTTAGGATCAAAGTACTAGTACTCGTCAATACGAATCAAACGAGCCCAAGCTCGATGGGTTTGAGTCGTTTTATTGCGGAGTTCCTATGGCCACCTTCCAGCTCAATCTTTAGATCAGCACCATGTCATCATAATAATGCATTGTCACGCGATTTACACATGTATGTAAATTTTCAGCTCAATCGGTAACCGGGAAGTGGATCGAAATTAATTTGCAAGATTTGATGACAAACATCGGGACAGGTCAAAAATTTTAATAAAATTAAACAGGTGAACTTTCGAAATTTTAATAAAAATAATTTAAAAAATATATTTTTCTGTTTACGAAAATAAGTGAATGTAACGAAAAATTCGCTATATTTTAGTGAAAGTGACGAGAAATTCTTGAATAAAATTTGTTAATTTTGTTTATGGACCTAATGCAGTATCAGTTAATAATAGGTATTTACCTATGAAATTGCCGATTCAGTTTTTAAAGTTCAATGCCAATTTTTATTGAAAATAAAAAAAGTTATTGTTTTTTATTATTGACCTTATGGTAACACTACATAAGGTCTTTTATTTATTACTAACTAGTGGCTTGTCTTTCATGTTCCAATCCCGTGATCTATGTACTATTGGAACTACATATGTACGAATGGAACAAAGGCGTTTTTCTGAAAGTGACGAAATCTTATGCGGGGTATTCCCAAATATGACATAGTAACGAAGAAACCGCTGCGATAACTCTAGAACTTTAAAATTAAAAATGTGTTTTTTTCGCCTCAATAAAGGCGATTTTTTCGGGTGAAAAACCCGACTTCATGGGGTTAAAGCCACCGTGCTCTCAAAATATTTAAACAATATGTATATGTTTACCACCATTTAATTTCTAATAGTCTAATACTATTTTGAGAATTAATTTTGTTTTAATAACTATTGTTCTTAATATTAATTTTCATCTTTAAACTTTTTTTTACAATCGGCAATTTCATAGGTAAAGACCTCATATCACAAACTTGGTTCAAGCGTTTCCATTCTGGAAATCTTAACGCTCATGATGCAGCTTGTTTTGTTCGCCCTGTTTGACTTCGCATAAAAAATACGAAAAAAGTTTTTCTTCGACCTAATATTTTGTGAGAGGTATCGCCCCGGATACGAACTACAAACGTATACCCACCAGAGCATAGCACCGATGTATCGGAGAATAAGTGTGCCGACTGCAGAGTATTTCTTTTATTTTTAGCTGTATTGTGGAACTGACAATACTGAAACACGACTGACACACTTTGTCCGTACGCTTATCGATTTCTGTTACGAATGGAAACAGCGCATCTTCGGAGTTAGACTATGTTCAGATGACCGTCGTTAAGGCTTATACCGTCGTCGCCAACGACCTTGAACTAAGTAACTTTGTAATCAGTTTTAGATCACTCAATCCGAGCAGGTTAATACGTGTTTCAATAATATCGAACGTAAGTCTATTCATTTTAAGTTCAAATCAAAGCGGGCTTCAACGCGGCTGTTACGTTGAAACCGAACGCCCAGTTCGCGATTTTTACACGTTTTTATTACTTTTCATCACTTTCAAATAAGTTTAAAAAAATGTGTTAAGTTAAAATGAAAGGTCCTAAAGTCACCGATTTTCGTGCGATGGTTTCATTCAATATTAACTATTTGTTTTCGAGAAAATTTGCAATTAATGCCAAAAACAGGGTCTACAGTATATTTTTTTACATCAAAAGTGGTAATATTTTTAAAATTTTATTCAATTATAATTACTTTAAGTAATATTATACATTTTTTCCACGGTGCTTTACACAGTCTTTCAATAATTTAAATTGAATATTGTCATATGACCCATCTTAAGACCTTAAGGCGAGGTATTGATTGGAACAGTTCTCTTTGTCTTTTTCTTTACGTGTAAAGAGTAAAGAAAATAAACACACTTTTTCAATGGTTTTTCGTTTCAATCAAAAACTACAATGAAAGTATAAAAAATAATAACATTACTCACTTTGTATTATCATAACAAATATTAATGTATATTTTTTTTAATTTATACTTCAAAATATTAGTCATAACTAGAGTTGAAAGTAACGGTGTAGACCTACCTTTGGGGTTTTTTCTAACGAACGTTGATAATTATAAAATCAGTTGCAAAAACAAAACAGTAATATTTTAGTTATCTTTGACAAAAGTCTAGCTTCGTGCTATTGTTTATCCGAACACGATTTGACGTTTCGTGACGTATCGAAACGCGTTAAATCTCGAACACAGAAAAAAGTCACAAAAATAAATTACCAATACTTTATTTAGTTTTTTTCTTAACAATGTTTCGTAATTTCATTTTTGGTAAAAAAAATAGCCAAAAATAATAACTATCTGATAATTATCAAATAACTATCATGATAATTATTATCAAAGAAAAAACTGGTTGCCTGTAAAGTTGGTTTACAGACGAAAATTTTACGTGATGGATGACGTGTCTGTTCGTTTTTAACGTTTTTTCTTTCATTTCATCCCTTTTTCCGTGCTCTCGCTGTACGCTCGGCTCAGGCGGGACGTGACAAAGACGTGACACCTTTTCGTGAGTGCAGCCGGTGTTTATCGATTTATAAGACATTATCACGTCAAAAATTATCTTGACAATTTCGAACCCTGCTTTTAAGGTAAAAGAGTATTGGCCGAATTGCCGTATCCGAGAGATTTCTTGGTACACGCCGTAAATTAGTTCCTCAACGGACGATGCAATTTGACACAAAGACAAAAAGTTTCTTTTGAATATTCTTTGCCATAACACTAAACAAGACATGCACTGGGCACGTAATAATATGCCCTTGCGCATCCTGTACTATTTAGCGCGTATTTCTGGATCTATGCGCCACGCGTGTGTGAATGAGACATAAACAAATGCGCAATAGGAAGTGCAAGCGCATACATATTTATCTCTGAGCTAAGCCGCGGACTCGCGAGGGCGGCGTCCCCCGCTTCTGGCGCTTACCAGCGCTACCGGCACATACCAGGCCGCTTCTCTCCGATCCTCCCACATCTAAGCAACGACCTAAGCCGAGGTTCGTGCCCACCTGGGCGCCCTTAGGCAGTTGCATCTTCTTGCTTTGCACTAGGTTGAGTGCCTTCCGTACTCGCCTCCCCTGCCCGGTGAAGTTGTAAAGGCCCGCACGGCCAACAACAAGCTTGTCCTTTCGAGAAACAAAACCACGGACAGACAGGCATGGCGAATCTAGGACAAATGTGGCCCTGTAACGAACTCGCTTAATGTGGTCCCGGAACGTCAGTCGATCATCCAGCGATACCCCTAGATAATTGACTGTCCCCATGGGATAGAGCTGCCGAACATGGTAATGTCGCGGTCGATAGGGTTTGTTTCGGGCCTAAGCTGTTTGAAGGTATAGAGAATCGCTTCACTTCGACCTTCAGTGGTCCCACACCGTGGTCCGTCCGACCTTTAAAGGGCTATCTTTCAGTAGATAGCCCTTTAAAGGTCGGACGGACAGACAGGCGGTGTGGGTTTAGTAATAGAGGCCCTATTCTTTTGGGAACGGAACCTGTCACGACTGTCACGCGCCTTCCCATATGAAATAAACTTCAGACTAGCAAATGTAATAAGCTCTCTTAACGAGCTTACTAATTAATTTAAAAAAAAACCGGCCAAATGCAAGTCAGAACCGCACACAAAAGGTCATCATACTAGATGGCGCTAGTTTCTTCGATGGAAAAAAAAAACACGTTTTTTGTATGGAGACCCCCTTATTTTTTAAATCTTACAATATTTTGTATTTGTTGTTATGGCGGCAACAGAAATACATCATCTGTGAAAATTTCAACTGTCTGGCTATCACGGTTCATGATATACAGCCTGGTGACAGATGGATAGACAAACAGACATACAGACGGACGGACAGCGAAGTCTTAGTAATAGGGTCCCGTTTTCACCCTTTGGGTACGGAACCCTAAAACTTGGAAAAAGTTAAAAAATAAGGGGAGTCGCCAACTCGCCATACAAAAAGTGTGTGTTTTTGTAGGTCTTTAGAAGTATTTCTGATTTAGCTCTATCGTAAAAACAGTAAAACATACAAGCATGAAACTTGGTGTGATTATAGCACTAACACTGAGGTAAAACAACAAATACTAAAAATCATTACATGCGCGATGCATAAACTTTTTAAACGCGTTCTACTGGCGGGCGGGAAGCCTGCATTTCCCGTTTGTGAGTTGTTTGCTTCATATATTCGCTCGAGTAGCGAGCGAGCGCTCTCTCAGAGTTCTATTCCTGTTTGTACCCACAAGAGGGTCTCGCTAAACTATTGATTCATACGGATACTATTTTAATCTTTAGCTATAGTTTATTTATATTAAGTACCTCATACTGTAATTCTTTTTCTTCCATTTATTTTGCCGAATAAACTTAATTTCTTTCTATACTAGCTTTTTCCCGCGGCTTCGCCCGCGTGGACATCGTTTTTATGGCTGCCTTTGAGGGTGAGTGGTGCGCGAGCCGCGTTACGTCTCGCGAGCGTTAGAATGGGTTTTCTACAGATCTCTTTCCCAGATTGGGCTATTGTGATTAGCAATCTATGACACTCCTCAACCATCTGTGCAAAAAATCACAAAAATCCATTTTTCTGTTGCGATTTTAAAGAAATTAGCCAAAAAAAGGGTATTTTTTCACTTCACTCGGAAATGCTTCGGACTATGCTATTTTCACGTGGTAAAAAAAAGTCTATAACCCTCCCCGTGACACAGGCTACCTGCATGCAGAATTTCATCAAGATTGGTCAGGGTGTTGAAGCGTAAAAAGGTACAAACAAACACATTTTCACATTTATAATATTAGTTAGTATTTATTTGCTTTTAAACAAGGTACAGTAAGTAAAATTATGTTTGTTATAATTATAGGTATCTCTTGTTTAGCAATATGGAACAACAGCATGCAAATGTTATTATAGTAATAAATAGATAAAAACAAAAGAAAACTTCAAATTCAACCCTTGACAATACATCATAATCTGTGATACATAAAAACTCATCCAGAGAATAAAACATATTATGAAGAAACCATTCATGTAGGGTTTTCTTAAATCTAATAAAAGGCAGATCTTTAAACGACTGCGGTATTTTGTTATATATACAGGATGGGAAGGAGTATTACGACAGATTTTAACCATGGATTCGTGGTATTACGAGTAAATAATGTTATATCAACATGGATCCAAAACTGCATTATTAACTTACTTAATTTTTGAAACAAAAAAAATCAATTAACGATAGTAATCCCTTCTGAACGAAACCTTGGTCTAAAGAGTGAAAAAGAAAACTTCACCCTCCACGAATGCGGCGTAGTTTAACAAAGTATTCTCAAGTAGCTTTTGCCAGCGGTTTCGATCGCTTGAAGATAGTTTCTATGACTGTCTTCAAAGGAAAAATGTAGCTTATATGTTAATTCCTGGTCCTAATCTGTCTACATACCAAATTTTAGCCAGATACGTTTAGTAACAAACATCCATACATACAAAATTTCACATCCTATTTACGAGGGGTGGCTGATATAAAGTCTACTTTGTTAAATAAAAATTAAAATATTGTACTGACCACTACAGTTTCGTATTCTTCGTATATTCTTTTTTTTAATTTTATGACATTCTTTTATTTCCACGCATAAATGTCAGTCATGTCAGACGAAAAAATCAAAATGATTAAAATTGAGCACCGTGCTGTGATTAAATTTCTCAGTAGAGAAGGAAATACTCCAAGGCAGATCGCATGTTGAAGGTGTTTGGGGATTTAGGTTCTTCTGAATTCGTAATAAAGTTTTGGTCGAAGCAGTTCCAATTCGTAATAAAGTTTTGGTCGAAGCAGTTCCAACGTAAGAGCTTAGAAGACGATCCCCGTAGTGGACGGCCTATTTCGGCAATTACTGCCCATAATGTTGAAAAGGTGAAGCAACTATCCTTGCCGATCGGCGAATCAAGCAGTGAGAGATAGCTAGGGATGTGGGCATTAGCAAGGAACGGGTTCATGAAATTATTCATGAACATTTGGGGATGTCCAAGGTGAGCGCGCGTTGGTTGCCTAGAATGTTGACAGCGTTGGCAAGCAAAGGCGCGTGGAATGTTGTGATATGTTTTTAGACTTGGTGAAGGATAAAGAAGAGGAAACTATTTCGCGAATAGTGACCTGTGATGAAACTTGGATTCGCCAATGGGACCCCGAAAGCAAACAAGAGTGGATGCAATGTAAATTCAAAGGAGAAAAGCCGCCAAGAAAATTTATGGTCCGGCCATCAGCAGGCAAATTGATGGTTACGATTTTTTGGGATGACGATGGAATTTTAATGATAGACCTGCCCAAAAACACCACTTTGAATGCAGAATATTATGTAAGTTTGCTTGATCAGCTTCGGGAAAAAATAAAAGAAAACAGAAGGGGCAAACTTAGCAGTGGTGTTTTGATTTTGCACGACAATGCGCCGGTACACACGGCCTTTAAGGCGCGGTCATGACTGAGTAAAAACGGCTTCACAGAAATTAATCTCCCTGTGACTATTTCTTATTTAAAAATTTAAAGAAAAATTTGAGAGGACGCAGATTTTCTACTGACGAAGAGATGAAGGAAGCTGTGAATGACCATTTTAATAGTCAAAGTAGAAATTATTTTTAAATGTCAAAAGTGCATTTCAGTTGCAGGAGACTATATAGAAAAATAAAAAATAAATCATGGATTTTTATTTCATAGTCAGGTAGATTACTTTTCAGCCACCCCTCGTATATATGGATGTTTGGGCAACACACATTCACGCTTCAACCACTGGACGGATCGGGATGAAACTTGGCAAACATATAGTTTAGATCCTGGAATAGGACGTAGGCTACTTTTTACCCAGGGAAAACGTCTTATTAACTTTATTATTTTCAACTAAGTTAGTTTGTTGATAATATGTGTACCCGACTACGCTAGACGGTGGAGGCTTCGCGAGAAAGTATGCACAGCGTGGCTGTACAATTTATTTCTATGGTCAGGACGGGACGTCTGTCGGGTAAGCTTATAATTAAACTAATTACCCGACTGCGCCAGAAGGAGGGTTATGCTTTTCGAGTGTATATACAGTGGTGGTCATATAATCAAGAAAGATAAAAGATACGAGGCCAATTTAATTTTGTCACCAGAATAAACTGTACAATAAGTTTATAAAAATGATTTAATAATGTTGTAGAATATTGCTATGACTGTCCTGTTTTATTTAGTATCACAATATTGTCAAGATAGTGTGCATGTTTATTTATTTATTTATTAAATTACAAGAACTCATTGATTTGCAGGAACACTAGCTGGACAAATAATTAAGAACGAAATATTTTTTTATTTTTTTCATCAGATTGAAAATGGAATGCGAAGCTTTTCTTTACTATTTTTATTGTAGTTTTACGCCGTTTATTGATCCCTTCCTCGTTTTTTGCAATTATTCGTCAAAAACCACTGGAAAAAATAAATTTTGTGACTCTGCTACTACAGAATTAATAATAAAGTTGCGTGGTCGTAATAGGTCTATAAAAAAATTGCGGATTATTTGGGTAGCTCTAAAACGATAGTGTACTAGGCTGTGATACATTTTAATACCCATAAAGCTACTTCTAATAATCCCCGCAAACGAAAAAAAAAAACGTCTCTTCGACACGATTGAAGAACAGTTCACTATGCTAAGCAGGACCCATTTAAAGGCTCTAAAAGTTTTTGGTGAGAATAACCCTCAAGCAGCCTCGGCGCGCATCGTTCGAAGACGTTTGGTGGAGGCACAGTTATTTGGGAGATGAACCAGAAAGGTACCCATGTTGACACGATGTCATAGACAGGCCCGATTTGCGTTTGCAAGGAATTATGTAAACTGGACAGAACAGCAATGGAACAATGTACTTTTTTCTGACGTAATGAAAATAAATAGAATATGCTCTCATGGCAAGCAGTACGTACGCCGACCTGAAAATAAGGAATTGACCCAAAATATACAAAAAAAATGGTAAAGCATGGCGGTGGAAACGTCAAAATGGGGGGTTGCTTTGCCGGTTATGGCATGGGACCTTATACCAGTCTGATACAAGGTAACATGGATCAATATCAATATAAACAGATTACTCGGAAGAATGTATGCTGCCATACGCTGACGATAACTTCCCGGTAATTTGGATATTACAGCACGATTATGACTCAAACAGACTGCCAATCCAACTCTGTAAAAACATTCCTCAATAGGCAAATGGTAGCTGTATTAGACTGGCCACCAAATAGCCTAATCTTAATTCCATAGAAAATTTGTGGTATCAAGTTAAAAAGAAATTGTCGAACAGAGTGTGTGGTAACATAAATGAACTTTACAATGCATTTGTTTTTTAGTTGAAACCTGCCAAAGGTTCATATCATAGCATCAATTCCGCGGCCGCCGCCGCTGTCACGCAGTTATCCACGGTAGCAGACATCCAACTAAGTACTAACGTTACGAAACAAGTTGATTTCATCAAGAAAAGCGCTGTTACTTTCACTTTAAATTAATAAATAACTTAAATTATAAAGTTATTGTTATTTTTATTATAAAGTTTTAACTCGTTCTTAATTATTTGTCCAGCCTCTCGCCTAATGCTATGTGAATAATACCTAAACAACAGCTAATTAAATTGAATATTAAATATTATTTCCTAGTTTTCTTTTTTGATTATGTTGGCCTCATAAATATACTAACCAGCAGTATAGTCAATATTGTTCAATACGGTTTAAATATCTTTATTAAGACCATATACATTTGAAAGCTATGTCTGATTATGAAGCGTTCTTAATTATGTGGCCACCACTGTATATTATGTATGTATGATCACCATGTCAGCTCATATACGTCCCCACCGAGGGGCTCGAGCCTACCCTGAATTAGGGCGATCGGGCCTTACTTGACCACGCGGGCCCAGTGCGGGTTGTTCGATACTCCATAATTAGAGGTCTTAAACCTAAAAAAGCCCCCGGAGCAGATGGAATCTCTAACATAACACTTAAACACTATCCGGAACAGTTACTTGCACTATTACCTATAATTTTCAACGCCTGCTTTGAACACTGTTACTTCCCGACAGCATGGAAGGAAGCAATAGTAATAGGCATCCCAAAGCCAGGCAAACCTCTAAACGTCGCCACAAACCATCGCCCCATAAGTCTACTCAAGACCATGGGGAAACTATTCGAAAGAGTTATACTTAATCGAATTAAGAGGCATATCTTCCCGCCCGACAAACCTCCCCTTATAATTAACCACCAGTTTGGGTTCCGCGCCAAACACTCGTGTCCTCAACAAGTCCACCGCATTGTTGAACACATACTGAACGGATTTTACCCCAGACGCGAAAGGACAGTTAGCAGTCTTCTTCGACGTAGCAAAGGCCTTCGATAAGGTCTGGCATGCGGGCATGACTTGTATACAAACTCTACCACCTGGACCTTCCAGACCGTCTTGTACGTATTGTGGAGTGCTACCTCCGAGACCGTATTCTCCGCTTTAGACATGAAGGGGTGCTTTCCTCCCCGCGTCCCATAAAAGCCGGGGTTCCTTAAGGGTCCATACTCTCCCCAACATTGTACACTCTGCACACTAACTACATCCCCATCCCAAAGCAAAACAAATCAGGCCCAGCAGTACAGCTTTCCCTATTTGCGGACGACACTGCCCTCTACGTAAAAGGGCAGTCCAAATCTCTATCACCACTAATAGCCAAACTACAAACCTAGGTTGACTAGCTAGGTAAATGGTTTAGGAAATGGAGAATCGAAGTGTACCGGAGCAAAAGCTCCGCGGTCAGCTTCGATTACCATCGTAGGATCCATCAACTCGCAGATTCAATCCGCATGTTAGGCACCTCCGTCCCCTGGCAACGCACAGCCAAATATTTAGGAGTCACCCTCGACCCCCAAACTCACCTTTGGACACCACATCAAAAAAGTGACCCGGAATGCCCGCTTCTACCTGGGCAGGCTAAACAGCATGATAGGTAGGCATACCAAAATGTCCCCCTCCAATAAGCGAACACTCTTTAAGGTTTGCATCCGACCGGTGATGACATACGAGGCCCCCGTATTTGCACACGCGCCCCCAAAAAAGATAGAAATGATCCAAACTGTCCAAAGCATATTCTGCCGTAGAGCGCTTGACGCCCAATGGTGCGTCAGGAACGCAAACTTACATAGAGACATCGGCATACCTACCACCCAAAAATTTACCAAGGGCCTATCCGAGAAGTTCTTCAAGTCCTCGGAGTCGCATCCCAATCCGTTAATTCGAGAGGCAGCGGACTTCCGTAGACCAAGACATGTCTTGTCTGATCCTCCCGACAAAATCTCAGCCGACCTGAACTGCTCAGGAAGGAACCGAGAGTGTCACTTTTTGAATGACACAACCCCCTCCCCCACTAGCACCCCTAATGTGAATCACCAAGCGGCCGCTCCCATCAAGAGCTCTCCGCGCTGTCCCCTTAGCGTGAAATTCACGCAATAGGGGGGGGGGGGGGGCGTCGCTCCGATGTTCTTTTAAGGTGGCCCTGCTGCCAAAGCTTAGGGGGAGTCTTAGAGGGTAGTGTGTTCTTGGGCCTGTGCATATTTATTTATATATACCTTATGTATATAATGGGTATGTATGCATATAGGCGAAGGGCTGTGAGTCCCACATAACCAGTACAGCCGGCTGTTATTGCGTATGCGTAAAGCATTCTCCTCCTACCCTCCTCCGCAGTCAGAGGGGAACAAAAAAAAATTTGTCGACTTCACACATAACCTTCACGTTTCTTCGCAAGCGTGCGCAAGTTTCCTCACGATGTTTTCCTTCACCGTAAGAGCGTCGGATAAACGACGTCGTACATATGAAATCGAAATTCGAAAACACATTGGTACGTGGCAGGATTCAAACCACGGCCTCCCGAACAGGAGGTAGCGGCCGTAACCGTTACGCCACCGACGCTCTAAACATTACACAAGTAACTATTTAGTAATCTGTGATTACACTTACTTAGTCACGGATCAGATAAATCTTATTTAACTTATCCGTGTACTTAGTAGCAAAGAATAAAACAGTCTAAGAATCCATATTCTTCGACTGTGGAATAAAGCTAGGTAGCTCAATTGATAAAATTGAGGATAAAAAAAGGACCACGCGTTTTAAAGTTTCGTAACCGTAAGTAAACAAACGACCCAGGGGGTTAATGACATACGCGAACTGCGTCTGGCCGCGTCGTCGCCGCAATATTTTAACCACAGCTGAAATTTAACAGTAGATCAAGTGATTTTTTTACAGATTTAATATCTAGGTAGCGTCATCTTGATAGCAGACGGTCTCGGTATTGTCTCTAAATATCTTCGTTTGTTGTCTTGAGCTTTTAATAATCAAGTGTCATACTGACGTCGTACAGCAGCATACTCCACTCGTCGTTTATCGTACCTATATTGTCGGAGTTGTTCGTGTAGTGTACTCTTTAGACTAAGGTTTCGTGCATAAGAGATCGTTAATTGATTTTTCTGTTCCAGAAATTAAGTAAGTTAATGAGGCTGTTTTGGACCAATGTTGATATAAAATTATTTACTCGTAATACCACCAGCGCAATACAAAGAGCGTCGGTGGCGTAACGGCTATGTACGCCGCCTCCTGCCTGGGAGGTCGTGGTTCGAATCCTGCTACGTACCAATGTGATTTCGAATTTAGATTTCATATGTACGTTTATCCGACGCCTTTCCGACGCTCTTACGGTGAAGGAAAACATCGCGAGGAAACCTGCACACGCTTGCGAAGAAACTCGCAGATTGTGTGTGAAGTCGACCAACCCGCACTGGGCCCGCGTGGTCGACTAAGGCCCGATCGCACTAATTCAGGGTAGGCTCGAGCCCCTCGGGAACGAAATATGAACTGTTGATGAGGGATGATGAGGTCTGTTGTTACAGACCGACTGTTGCAAGCTCGCATGAGCATCCGGCGGCCTGATATGATGCGGCGTGATAGTCTCGATTATTGTTTCTTAGAAATTGGCGCGAAAATTACGGTACGCCCGCCGGCCGCCGGTACGGCCTGCCTGCTTGGAAAGTTACGACCCACTGGCGGACCGCACGCATGGCGGTGAGAGTGTTAAAATATCAACAAATTAAATAAACTTGGTAAATGGTTTACTGCACTGTGTGCTACTGTGGCGCTAAATCAATATTTCTGTCTGCGAAGGGCACGCATTGATAGAAAGTAAATAGTTACCCCCTGGTTAAAAAGTTTGTGCGAGTCTTTATGAGAGGTAGTTAAAATCTAAAAATCTATATAAAAGAAAGTCTTGTTAGTTACACCATTTATAACTCAAGAACAGCTGGGCCGATTTCGGTAATTATTTTTTTGTTGAGTTCGTTATTGTCAGGAGAAGGTTTTAGAGTAGAGTAGTGTATGGTAGTGTAGGGTAGGGTAGTGTAGTGTAAGGTGAAAAGAAAAGAAGTTCGTCGGGACAGCTAGTATTGTATAGATTAGATTATTTCACGTCACCAATTACATTATTTTTACAAATAAAAACGTCAAAGTGTAACATGATCGTCAAAAATACTAAAATTCAACGTCACATTAAAAAAAAAGATGTCAAGAAATACAATACTGCTTAAAATGTATCATTTAGCAAAGCAGGGATACACACACTCGCACCGCATAAAAACGGGTAGTTCACGAGTATCAACTAATACAATACTCCCGTAGACCACAGTATGGGACTCTTCTAGAAGGAATAAGCTGATAATCTTTTGTTGCTTTTTAGGGTTCCGAACCCAAAGGGTAAAAACGGGACCCTATTACTAAGACTCCGCTGTCCGTCTGTCACCAGGCTGGTTTTCATGAACCCAGAGATTTGTTACCATAGATGGGTTATGCACTAACAAACAACATTTGAAAATCGAACGAAGCCATTTATTTACACATACAATGTTATAGGTAGTTCGCTTCCATTGCACCGAATGCTACAAGAAAAGAGATGCCAATTGGCATCTTTTTTTTGCTTCACTTTTTGGATGCACGTAACCTATCTACCTCCCCTTCTATATAGCATATCTCTGCATGACCCGTGATAGCTATACAGTTGAAATTTTCACAGATAAGTATTTCTGTTGCCGCTAAAAAACATAGATTTAGGAGCGTAGCGAAAAATCCTAAGTCTATAGCTAAAACAACAATTACTAAAAATTAGAAAAAGTGAAAATCTCCATACAAAAAAAAACGTGTTTTTTTTTTAACGTGAAGAATCTAGCGCCATCTAGTATGATGATGGTACGGAACCCTATGTGTGCGGTTCTGACTCGCACTGAGCCGGTTTTAATTATCATTCGTCAAAAACAAGATAACTAAAGTAAGATATAATTTATTGTCCAATGTCCAAAACTAAGTACCTAACTCGAATTCAAGTATGAAACAGAAACGCGTGACGTCATAGTCTTCGAGCGTCATTGATGTACAGAGGCCAGCACATCAAGCTAGACACTCGTAGTGTGATTTTGATCCATATGCATACGAAATAAGAACGGTATAAACGGTATAAAGTCCAAAGTGTTAAGCTTGATGCGCTGGCCTCTGTACATACTAATTTTGTGTTTTGTTTAATTAAAAATTAAAGACGCAGTGCAAAACAAAGTGAGTAAATTTTTTTGAAGTTTCAATGTGAGGGCAATTTAGGGATAACTATTAATAATTTATTTTTGATGCACTCCACAGCCCCGAAAAGATTCTTGAAGGCGACGCGACGCATTGAAAAGTTTTGGTTGCAAGGATCTCGATTTTTCTCACCAATTACAAAACATATGAAAGTGATGTTTTGTAACCTGATTCTTCATTCATCATCATCATCATCATATTAGCCGACGGACGTCCACTGCTGGACATAGGCCTCCCCCAAGGATTTCCATGACGACCGGTTCTGCGCTGCCCGCATCCAGCGGCTACCCGCGACCTTTACCAGGTCGTCGGTCCTTCGAGTGGGAGGCCTGCCTACGCTACGTTTTCCATTGCGCGGTCGCCACTCAAGAACTTTACTACCCCAACGGCCATCCGTTCGACGAGCTATGTGCCCCGCCCACTGCCACTGTTTAGCAATTCCGATAGCTATATATGTCGGTTACTTTGGTTGTCCTACGGATCTCCTCGTTTCTGATTCGATCACGCAGTGAAACTCCAAGCATAGCACGCTCCATTGCCCTTTGGGTGACCTGGAGCCTTCTTATGAGGCCCAGCTCCGTATGTCGTCACTGGCAACACACAAAAACAGAGATTTGCATTATACAGGCAAACCAGACTGACTAAGTAGCTCTAAATTTTCTTAGTCGATTTTTTTTTTTTATTCACAATTGGTAAACCCTTGACAACATCTCACCTGGTGGTAAGTGACGATGTTGCCGAAGATGGAAGCGGGCTTACCAATATTTCCCAACGCAATGGGGAACTGGCTATCTTATCTACAAGCCGGAACACATCAATATTTTTAAC
This sequence comes from Coleophora flavipennella, assembly GCA_947284805.1. Lineage (NCBI taxonomy): Eukaryota > Metazoa > Arthropoda > Insecta > Lepidoptera > Coleophoridae > Coleophora > Coleophora flavipennella. The sequence continues at coordinate 8,697,300 of OX369253.1, forward strand.
ATTGATATTTGGCGGCAAGACTTAGATAAGATGGTGGTAGCTAGCCAGACGGGCTTAGAAAAATGCCCTACCACCAAACAAACCGAGTCTTACAATTGACCCCGCCGGGAATCGAACCCGCGACCTCCTGTGTAAAGCCAGTGAACTTTGCCTCTGAGCTACGGAGGCGGTAAAATTAGTCTAAAAACACACCTCAATACGTCAGTTGGATTTTTTAAAATTAAATATAGTTTTCAATTGAAACGAGAAAACATTGAAAAAGTGGGGTTATTTTCTAAACTCCTTACACGTAAAGAAATAGACAGAGACAACTGTTCCAATCACTGTCTCGCCTGAAGGACCGGCAAAGCATTGATTAACACTCCGGTATGTTGCAAATGCCCATAGGCGGCGGCGGTAGGTACTCACTTTCCATCAGGTGGGCCGATAGCCTTTTTGTCACTTTTTACAATAATAACATAACCTAGAACCAATTGACTCAAAAACTAGCTTTTTCCCGCGGCTTCGCTCCCGCGAGTATCGTTTTTATAACCTTGCGAGCGTAGATATAGCCTGTCATGACCATCGTAACAGTCGAAAATCGTCCACTGCAGGACAAAGGCCTTCCCCAAGGATTTCCACGACGACCGGTCCTGCGCTGCCCGCATCCATCGGCTTCCCACGATCTTCACCAGGTCGTCGGTCCACCGCGTGGGAGGCCTGCCTGTCACTCATGAATAATGTCGGTTCAATAGTTCCAGAGATAACTTCCTACAAACGAACTTACAAAGTTTACCTCATTATAATATTGGTGTAGATTAAACCCTCCTTTTTTGGATAATCGGATAAAAGTTTATCCTAGATCACTCGGGGATCAAGTAGACGAATCTAACGACACCTCTCACTCCAAAACCCACTAAGCCGTTCAGGCTACAGGCTCAGTCAAAGAAACAGACATGCATGCACCCGAAAATCATCACCCTCCTATTTGGCCAGTAGGGTAAAATAAATAGTAATGCAAAAGTACTAGGATAACAAAACCACAGGAGAGATTATTATATATAACGCGGTTTGGATCGAATTCCAAAACCGCGACACGCCCTTGGCAAATGAATGCGCCTACTCTTTAAATAGGTACATGTATGAGTGAATGAATAGTAATGAATGATAATGGCTACGTAGTGTCTACGCTTATTTCGCACGCCCCACCAGCAGGCAGCGTGGCCGAGCGGTCTAAGGCGCTGGTTTTAGGCACCAGTCCGAAAGGGCGTGGGTTCGAATCCCACCGCTGTCAGATTACTTTTATTTTGCGTCAATTCCAAATAATATGACGTGCTTATAGATAACCAACGTATTTGATGTTCGTTTGTTCGTTACTACACATTAAACTAATCACATCTATGCATTGACATAAGAGCAGGGTTCGCATGATATATTTTATCATTTGATATATATCGGATAAATATTGACATTTATATTTTTAAAGTAAAAATCATAAATTAATTTGACTGATGAAATAGTTCCTAGCTTCTAAAAGTTGATTCTTAAGAATGAATGTTCCAAATCCAAGGAATAAAGATATGATTATAACAATAATAAATAAATGAGTTTTATTCAATTAACTGTCTTCAAATTAGCAAAATAATACATTTATTCAGTTATTTCGAACAAAACATATCAGAGTATACAATATGAATGTTTTTTTGATAAACATATTCAAATTATCAAACATATACATTTTAAATTCAGCTATTTCGAAAAAAAACGTATCAGAGTATGAAATTAGTAATCTGATATTTTGATATTTATTATAATTATCGGATATTTACGAACTCTGCCTAGAAGTGACCTAGATCTAAACTCCCCATGAAAGAAAAAAATACGCCGATTTGTTTTCCTTTATGATATGAATCTACCGATTGAGAAGCCTGAATTTCTTGTTATGTTTTTTTTTATTCTCAATTGGTAAGACCTTGGCATCATCTCACCTCATCTTTTAAACGGCTTGATGGATTTAAGAGTGCGAGTTATCGTTAGATTCGTCTTGACCCCGTTCTTAGGATATATTTTACCCGACTTCCCAAAAAAAGGGGTAAGTCTTTTATGCAGTCTTGTTTTTATTCATTACACTTTTTTTTAATTTACAGTTATTATATTATTGAAACACTTCCAACATAACTTTAGTCAATATAAAACGCAACAAACTAGTAGGACCTAGTAGAAGTAGATGACGCAAGAGCGTCCAATCCAATAGGTGTGACGAATGCTAGTCATCTGAGTTACTTTTTATCATCTGTCAAAAACGACATTTTGTTCTAAAAATGTTAGAAATACCTAGGCGTGACGTCATAGTTTAGCAGCGTCATTTATGTACTCATTTTGTGATTTCGGTGATTTAAAAATCGAAGACTTGATGGAAAACAAAGCGAGTAAGGTTTTCCGAAGTTTAAGTAGGAGGGCAATTTAGGGATCAACAGTTCATAATTTATTTCTGATGCTGTCGTCATCCGTATTGTAGCTAGACATTCCTGAAATCTACTTTGGGTGAGAAGTTAACTTCACGTATGCGCACGCGCGATGATTGGTCACAATGGTTAGTTGATGAAAATCAGCGCCTCGACGCCACTCACAGCACATGCTGAAACGAAATTCAGTTTTCTGGCACCACAGCTCCTGGCTTTTTAGGGTTTCGTACCCAAAGGGTAAAAACGGGACCCTATTACTAAGACTTCGCTGTCCGTTCGTCGGTCTGTCTGTCCGTCTGTCACCAGGTTGTACCTATTTCATAAACCGTGATAGCTAGACAGTTTCAAATTTTCACAGATGATGTATTTCTGTCGCCGCTATGACAACAAATACTAAAAATTAGAAAAAAAGTGAAAAAATAAGGGGGGTCTCCATATAAAAAACCTGTTTTTTTTCAACATGAAGAAACTAGCGGCATCTTGTATGATGGTACGGAACCCTTTGTGTGCGGTTCTGACTTGCACTTGGCTGCCTATTACTTATTAATTTTCTTTCATTATTTTTGTTTCAGGTCATGTTTTGTATAAATGTTCTTTTTTGGTGCCGAAAATAAATATCGTCTATGTCTCTGTCAATGTTTAGAAGTAACAGATTTTGGCTTGCTTTTACAATAAAATAAACACTTACTTTTTTTGAACAATAACATGTGGTTTAACCACATACATAATTTCAATTATTAGACAATAACATAATAGTAGAGTAGGCAGGCCTCCCACGCGGTGGACCGATGACCTGGTGAAGGTCGCGGGAAGCCGATGGATGCGGGCAGCGCAGGACCGGTCGTCGTGGAAATCCTTGGAGGAGGCCTTTGTTCAGCAGTGGACGATTTGTGGCTGATATGATGATGATGATGAGACAATAACAATAAATAACGGACAATGACAATAACTGGTGCGTCGGTGACGTAACGGCTGGGGCCACTGCCTCCTGTCCAGGAGGTCGTGGTTCAAATCCTGCCATGTACCAACGTGATTTCAAATTTCGATTTCATATGTACTATTATCCGACGCTTTTACGGTGAAGGAAAACATCGTGAGGAAACCTGCACACGCCTGCGAAGAAACTCGAAGGTTGTTTGTGGTCGACTGGGCCCGCGTGGTCAACTAAGGCCCGTTCGCACTAATTCGGGGTAGGCTAGTCCTCGGTGGAGACGTATATGAGCTGATATGATGAACTGGCGTAATAGAGGGGAGGCCTTTACTACGTCAAGGACAAAATTGAATATATAAACGGGTTGATAACAAACAGTCGATCCTAACAAATTCTCATTAAATTATCTTATCAATGTTGACTGTTGATTCTCAAAATTTCTTAATCAATAAATATGTAACTCTTACATTAAAAATTTTATCTATACTGTAAATCACTTTTTGATAGATAAACATAGCCCAATGATAGTCGAGATAGTAGTAGGTGCCAGCCAGTGTAGTTTCCAGAACATACACAATGTATATGTTACCGGCCAAACCTGATTTTAGGACAAAGTAGTTTTTCCTAGGCCAAAACAGTTCATTTTTTATGCGATATGATAAACCGGTACAGACTAGGCTAAACTGGTCCGTCCTGTGGCCGATAGGAAAAACTGGTTTAACCTAGGCTAGGCCAGCACCTTTTTTATATGTCGCAGCCGTTACGTAGAATACGCCGCCGGCTTCCAAAAAGGCACGTTGAATAACATCGACGTTTTGTAAAGCGGCGGATCCCGCGCTGCATTGTAAACTAGGTAGTGAGTAAAAAACCGATTCTTCTACTGTAAAACATTTACTACCCATGGGGGTGGAGGGGGAAGCTTCGCTTATCAAAGCTCTTTTTCTGTATAAATAATCAATAACCTAACATCGCTCGCTTTGATCGATCTTTTAAAATATGTAACTCAGTAATTTTTACACAGTGTCATACAACGGGCCAGAAAGGACATTTCAAAAAACCAATGACGGAAAAAACAAAATGGCGGGGAAATCCTTTACGTTCGACAACGAAACTGTAACCAATCTGTATCAATCTGGGTGACGAGGGGGTGAGGTCGGAATCTAGAGAGCGGCAGGGAGTGTTCAAACTGTATGTTAGTACGAATATAAATACTTTGGCCTAATCTGTACACCGGTTTATCCTATCGCATAAACGATGAACTGGTTTGGCCTAGGAAAAACTAGTTTGTCCTGAAATCGGATTTGGCCGGTAACATATTTAAATAAAAATTAAATGATGTTAGTTGGTAAGCGCAGCACTTGAGAGCGGCTGGACCAATTTTGCTTTTTTAAAAATGTTCGTAAGATACCAAATAATACTTTAAGGGAATAAAGTTGCCTGGAAAATTTGGAAATTCAGGAATAACCAAAAAAGGCTCTTGCATGTGGAATTTTTGTATGAACTCAAGGCCATAACTCGCTTTACGAACAAACGGAGCCATAAAAACTATATCCACCACGAAATAATGAAACAAATAAAATTAAACCAGACTCATTAAAACAAAACAGTGGGAGTGCCGACAGAAGTGAACACTTTTTACAGTTTTTTAAGTTATGACCAATGATCGGAATAGGTAGAGTTTTTTCATGTACTTTTGCAACGTTGGCACAACATGGATAAGCTTAATTTTATCTGGTATCCGGTTTTTTTTTCATCATATCAGCCACAAATCGTCCACTGCTGGACAAAGGCCTCTCCTAACGATTTCCACGACGACCGGTCCTGCGCTGCCCGCATCCATCGGCTTCCCACGATCTTCACCAGGTCGTCGGTCCACCGGTTTTTTTTTTCATTTATAAGCAATTAACTCAAGACTAAACAAAATGCTAATCCGTGCGTGCAAGGTTTTATTGAGAAATACTTGCACAAATATATTTTCCCATTTGTTTATTTACTAATTCTTATTGTATAATTATTGGTGTAATTTGTTTTAAATAAGTAATTTATGCATTTATAAACAATAAAAAGATGATCCCAAAAAGTGTTTATTTCACTTTGTAAGACCCTCAAATCCGGAAATCTGGAGAAGCTTATTCATACTATTGACAACGTTATGACATAATTGCCGGAAAAAACTCTACCTATTCCGATCTATGGTTATGACCATCCGAGTGTTCCTGGTACGCTGTCGGTTACGTTACATTACAGTGTCGCGAATAGGGATGACGACGGTATCAGAAATAAATTATGAACTCTTGATCACTAAATTGCCCTCCTACTTAAACATCAGAAAACCTTACTCGTTTTGTTTTCCATCAAGTCTTCGATTTTAAATTCACCAAAATCATAAAATGAGTACTTAAATAACGCTGCTAAACTATGACGTCACGCCTAGGTATTTCAAACATTTTTAGAACAAAATGTCGTTTTTGACAGATTATAAAAAGTTAATCAGATGACTAGCATTCGTCATCCCTATTCAATGGTTTTTCCCATCTCAAAAAATGCCCAACACGCCCAAAGAAGTTTTCGCTTCAAAAAAAAATGTATTAAAATATTTCACAAACAATCTTAAGTCTCCTACAAAGCACTCTTTATTGAAGTTATTGATTTCTCTTCCGTTGCTCTAAAAAAATATTTTTAATTTGTCTTGATGCCTGACATCACCTCCACCGTTTTTTTCTTTGCCTACCTCAGAAATGCTGGCACTTTTTAGGGTTCCGTACCCCAAAAGGAAAAAAGGAACCATTATAGAATTGCTTGTGTGTCTGTCTGTCACAGCCAAATTTATCAGAAACTATTGTTGTACTGATTGGATCGATTGAGTTGAAATTTGATACACATATGTAAGTCTGTGGCCCAAAGATGGACGTATAATGTAAGTAAAATTAATTTTATATGGGGGTCAATTGATTTAAAAAAATTAAAAAAGTTTTGCAAAGTATATCGTGTGATAGATATATCAAATGAAAGGGCTTGTAGGAATCTCGAATATTTTTTTTATAATTTTAAGAAAATAGGCGATAATTGACCATTCTCCCCCCCATCTCCGGAACTACTGGGCCTAAAGTAATGAAAAAATTGCAGAAAATAGCTCTTTACCTATAGATTATAGGAAAACCTAATAAGGTATATTCTCATTCAACGTACGGAATCCTCTCCACGCGAGTTTTAATTCCAATTGTCCGTTTTTTTTTATTGTTCGACAGTTAAATTTCAACTGTCTTACCAGTATGGTTCAGAAGATATAAAAACCTTTTAGAAGTCGGACAGACAACGTAGGCTTAGCTGTAGGGTCCCGTTGTCACCCTTTAGACACTGACTGAACCCTAAGAATTATCAGAAAACCCAATATTTTGTTACAAAAGTAATGCTTTATTTATTTAAGATAAAAGATAAAACTTTGACAACTAAAGATAGATGGATATCAATGTGACTGATAAGAGGTCGTTCACAGGCCTTGCGTTCTTTTATTGGAACTGTTCTGTTGACAAAGTTAATAAGATGACATAATAAATGTTAAATATATAAAAATGAACCCCTATTTCTTCTGGTCATCGCATCACGCCTGAACGGCTGGACCAATTTCGCTAATTCTTTTTTTGTTGAGTTCGTTATTATCAGGAGGAGGTTCTTTTGTAGAGTAGGGTAGGGTAGGGTAGGGCAGTGTAGGGTAGGATAGGGTAGGGTGGTGTAGTGTGAGGTGGAACGTAGTTCGCCGGGACAGCTAGTCTATATATATAAAAATGAATTGCTGTTCGTTTGTCTCGCTAAAACTCGAGAACGGTTGGACCGATTTGGCTTTTTTTGGTATTGAATTATTTGTGGAAGTCCAGAGAAGGTTTAAAAGGTGAATAAATATGAAAACTCTCGGAATTTAATAAAAAAAATTAATTTTGGTTGACTTCACACACAACCTTCGAGTTTTTATACATACACTTAAGTTTTTTTTTTTGCTGTTCGTTAGTCTCGCTAAAACTCGAGAACGGCTGGACCGATTTGGCTAATCTTGGTATTGAATTATTTGTGGAAGTCCAGAGAAGGTTTAAAAGGTGAATAAATATGAAAATGCTCGGAATTAAATAAAAAAAAATTCAAAAATAAAAAATCAGTCAAAAAATAATTGGTTTTAGGGTAGGGTAGGGTAGTGTAGTGTAGGTGTAGGGTAGTGTAGGGTAGGGTAGGGTTAGGTAGTGTAGTGTAGGGTTGGGTAGTGTAGTGTAGTGTACGGTAGGGTAGTGTAGAGTAGTGTATGTAGGGTAGGTTAGGGTAGTGTAGTGTTGGGTAGGGTAGTGTAGGGTAGGGTAGTGTAGTGTAGGGTATTGTAGTGTTGGGTGGGGTAGTGTAGGGTAGGGTAGTGTAGTGTAGGGTAAGGTAGTGTAGAGATGGGTAGTGTAGTGTAGGGTAGGGTAGTGTAGTGTAGGGTAGTGTACGGTAGGGTAGTGTAGAGTAGTGTATGTAGGGTAGATTAGGGTAGTGTAGGGTAGGGTAGTGTAGGGTAGGGTAGTGTAGAGATGGGTAGTGTAGTGTAGGGTAGGGTAGTGTAGGGTAGGGTAGTGTAGGGTAGGGTAATGTAGTGTAGGTTAGGGCAGTGTAGTGTTGGGTAGGGTAGTGTAGGGTAGGGTAGTGTAGTGTAGGGTATTGTAGTGTTGGGTGGGGTAGTGTAGGGTAGGGTAGTGTAGTGTAGGGTAAGGTAGTGTAGAGATGGGTAGTGTAGTGTAGGGTAGGGTAGTGTAGTGTAGGGTAGTGTACGGTAGGGTAGTGTAGAGTAGTGTATGTAGGGTAGATTAGGGTAGTGTAGGGTAGGGTAGTGTAGGGTAGGGTAGTGTAGAGATGGGTAGTGTAGTGTAGGGTAGGGTAGTGTAGGGTAGGGTAGTGTAGGGTAGGGTAATGTAGTGTAGGTTAGGGCAGTGTAGTGTAGTGTAAGGTGGAACGTAGTTCGCCGGGACAGCTAGTCTATATATATAAAAATGAATTGCTGTTCGTTTGTCTCGCTAAAACTCGCTAAAATGCTCGGAATTAAATAAAAAAAAATTCAAAAATAAAAAATCAGTCAAAAAATAATTGGTTTTAGGGTAGGGTAGGGTAGTGTAGTGTAGGTGTAGGGTAGTGTAGGGTAGGGTAGGGTTAGGTAGTGTAGTGTAGGGTTGGGTAGGGTTGGTTAGGGTAGTGTAGTGTAGTGTACGGTAGGGTAGTGTAGAGTAGTGTATGTAGGGTAGGTTAGGGTAGTGTAGTGTTGGGTAGGGTAGTGTAGGGTAGGGTAGTGTAGTGTAGGGTATTGTAGTGTTGGGTGGGGTAGTGTAGGGTAGGGTAGTGTAGAGATGGGTAGTGTAGTGTAGGGTAGGGTAGTGTAGTGTAGGGTAGTGTACGGTAGGGTAGTGTAGAGTAGTGTATGTAGGGTAGATTAGGGTAGTGTAGGGTAGGGTAGTGTAGGGTAGGGTAGTGTAGAGATGGGTAGTGTAGTGTAGGGTAGGGTAGTGTAGGGTAGGGTAGTGTAGGGTAGGGTAATGTAGTGTAGGTTAGGGCAGTGTAGTGTAGTGTAAGGTGGAACGTAGTTCGCCGGGACAGCTAGTCTATATATATAAAAATGAATTGCTGTTCGTTAGTGTAGGGTAGGGTAGGGTTAGGTAGTGTAGTGTAGGGTTGGGTAGGGTTGGTTAGGGTAGTGTAGTGTAGTGTACGGTAGGGTAGTGTAGAGTAGTGTATGTAGGGTAGGTTAGGGTAGTGTAGTGTTGGGTAGGGTAGTGTAGGGTAGGGTAGTGTAGTGTAGGGTATTGTAGTGTTGGGTGGGGTAGTGTAGGGTAGGGTAGTGTAGAGATGGGTAGTGTAGTGTAGGGTAGGGTAGGGTAGTGTAGTGTAGGGTAGTGTACGGTAGGGTAGTGTAGAGTAGTATATGTAGGGTAGATTAGGGTAGTGTAGGGTAGGGTAGTGTAGGTTAGGGTAGTGTAGGGTAGGGTAGTGTAGAGATGGGTAGTGTAGTGTAGGGTAGGGTAGTGTAGTGTAGGGTAGGGTAGTGTAGGGTAGGGTAATGTAGTGTAGGTTAGGGCAGTATAGTGTAGTGTAAGGTGGAACGAAGTTCGTCGGGACAGCTAGTTTTTAATATAAATCATTTTCAATAGTAATTTCATTATAGTTAAGGTAATATAATGTATAGAGACCGACAAATAACTAACAAATAACATAAAGGTCGAAGGTTTGTCTGGTTTTTGACCGAAATCGAAACTTTGGTCAGACAATCATCTTTCATATCAGCGAAAGACGTCCTGCGCATCCAGCAGCTTTCGGCGACCTTCACCAGACCGTCGGTACACCGAGAGGGAGGCCTGCCAATGCTAGTTTGGTAGCCTGACATATCTGCCGGGGATTCTTCGCATCCCACGCCCCGCCAGTAGCGTGATCGCTACCGGAGCCAGGAATAGCGTGGCTGACGGGAGTTTTTTGGGCGTGTTATCCATGTTGGGGGGGAAGGGGTTCGCCATAATGGCCACACTTGGCAGGCGGATTGGCGATAGCAGTGCGGTTGCACGTCTGTTGCAGTGCACGGAGAGGACGCTGCTGTCCGTCCTTTAAGCACAGATTACTAAATAGTGCTTTAAGTCCCAAAGTTGTCTCTTACGACACTGGACTGCATAGGTGGAGTTGATTTAGGGCAGCTCCACCCCCGCATTACTAAGTAGACACGGAATCACCGAAGAGATTGGATGTCCCTATTCCAAGCTGGTATAGCATATGGCAAAACTAACTATCATCATATCAGCCGACGGACGTCCACTGCTGGACATAGGCCTCCCCCAAGGATTCCCATGACGACCGGTTCTGCGCTGCCCGCATCCAGGGGCTAACTAGCCATATGACAAACTAACCATAGCATGAATTTATTAAACATACAAGAATGTTTCCAGTCTCATATTGACTCATATCAAAGACATACACTTACAATTATATAATGGTATGTAATGAAACAATGGGTAATTAGGTCAATTCACTATGCTATTCATCACATAATGTTATGAGAAAAACAGACAAGTTTCAAAACAAACAGTGGTTATGGGCATATTAAAAGAGGGGGAATACGGCTGCCGGTGCGCCGTCACCACCCGAGAACTTTACTGCCCCAACGGCCATCTGTTCTACGAGCTATGGTGCCCTGCCTTAAGAGTATACATAAGCTTTAGAAATTATCACCTCTGTTAAATAAACTTATGTAGTTGAGCCAAAAGTGACCACTTATAGCACTTTTACTTACTATACTTTAATAAGCTTTAGCTTATGTATACTCTAAGTGCCCTGCACTCTGCCACTTAAGTTTAGCGGTTCTGTGAGCTATATCAGTTACCTTGGTTCTCCTATGGATCCAACCATTTTTGATTCGAATCAGAGATGAGGCTGGAGGTTCATGCATGACACAGCAATAGCCCTGGGTCAGAGGGAACAGTATTATACGGGCGGAATATGAGCGCGGAATCTCCAACATTGGTGTTAAGTTGACTGGTTGGAATGAGCCGAAGGGCCCGCCCGAGAACTGCGATTTAAAACATGCCTGGTACAAGAATTCTGTTACAGACACTTGAGCGCCATTACGCTGCTCAAGAAAGAACAAACTCCAGCCTACCGGAGATTATCGTTGCCTTGGCGTACATGTCTGATGGTGACAGCCAGAACTGGAAAGACTTGTCACATACTGCGAGAAAAATAGATCAGCTGCTCTCGGAGTGTAAAAACGCACTGCTCCAGTGTTCTTACAGGTAAACTGGTGGTGACCTGAATTGGACTGGCTCAGGAATAAGGTCGAAAAATTATTCAATAGACCTATGAATACTAACAATGAACAACTATAAAGTTTGCTGTTGTTACAGATAGTAAAAGTGCTATAAGTGGTCACTTTTGGCTCAACTACATAAGTTTATTTAACAGAGGTGATAATTTCTAAAAACTACAGTATGCACCTATTTTTCATTTTCATCATTGAATTATTTAACTGATGGTGGCGCTAGTCGGCGGGGGAGGGGTTTACATAACAGTCATAACAACAAGTAAATAACAATGAATTTTGTAAGAAAAAATTCTCAAATTAATTCAAGCGATAATCACGCTAATAAATATTTTTTTTGGTACAAGCTTTTATATCAGTTTAAGCCATGATTCCGTAGTCAAAAAGGAACCCTTAGGCTGGTGTCACAGCTACGCGGATTCATCCGCATTACGAGTGGTATATATCGTCAGTGACGTGCGGTCAATCGCTAACTTTATAACCAGCAATCTATACCGAACCCAGCCTTATAGTTTCGCCATGTCCGTCCGTTTGTCCAGTCTTTTTATTACATTTACCTGAACAATGTCTTTGTGTGCAAATAAAGTATGAATTCATTCATTCAATAATTTAATAGGCAGCGGGGCGACCACGCGCTGCCTTTTAAATGATTGATAAAGGCAAATAATTTTTCTTCTTTACACATGTTGTTATAACATGGGAATAAATGGAAATAGCAAATGGGACCCATGGTTAATTTAATATCCTAAAAATGGGATCTATAACTGGGTTCCAATGAAAATAAATGACAAAAGTTATCGGCTTGCCATTATCAGGCTGTACATTCATGAGTTGTGCATTACTGGGTACCCTATAATGTATGATACCAAATTTAAAAAAGGTGAGCATAGTAGGACTTAAAACAATAAGAGAATCTTGTATAACTAGAACAATAGTGATCATGTTCTCTTTGCTATCTTAGGTAGGACCTTGATTCCACCTACAAAGTTCATCAGATTAACTTCAAACTGCCAAAAGGATCTATTGTCACCGAGAATACAACTTCTAACAAGATAAATTTCAGCTCAAACAGACCCCTGGGAGTTGCTCTTAAAATCATGGTCAAACACAGATTAAAAATAATGTAGATATAGAGTTTCATACAACAATCACAACAAAAAGTGGGGTAACGTTTGTTCTATTGTATAATATGCATCTTTACCTTACGTGAATAATGTTTAGACCTATCTTTGTGATTTTTTTCTATGGAACCAAAACTGCTCAATCTTGTTTCTAATAGCTTTTGACTTTAAGGAATATCATCAACAATAAGGATGTTGTTTTCACCAAAATGATGCTAAGTATGTCGATCAAATTTTCAACATCAAGAATACATATAAATTTGTATAGGACACATGATAGGTCCTATCCTTCACTGTAATTGAGACAGGTGCATTTGAGACATGTCACAGCACATTTCGGCATGTTCAGTGTCTGCCAAGGCGTGACTGTAAGTAAAACTCTGATCTGACGTGTTTGGAGGGAGCAGGATTTTTATATATATATTCTTTATTGCACACAGATATTTACATGAAAAACAATTAGAAAGGACATATACAAAGGTGGACTTATCTCTATAAGAGATCTCTTATACCACGTTTTCAAAGCGCTAACACTAAATCTATCATAAGTAAACAATACAATAAATACATGATTGGTAGATTTCAATATAAATATACTATGTGTATTATAATAAGTTTCAAAATTGTTTGTATTTGGAATGCATTATCATGTCTGCAAGGGTTATTTAACATACTGAATAGATTTAGTACATTTTTAGGGTTCCCAAGTCAACATTATAGTTTCACCATCCCTGTCTATCTGTCCGTGGCTTAGCTCATAGACATTAGTACTAGAAAGCTGTAATTTGGCATGGATATACCTATAAATCACGCCGACAAAGTGGTACAATAAAATCTTGAAAAAAAAAATTTTAAGTTTCCTTATCCACATGTAGAGGGGGTGATATTTTTTTTGTTGACATACTATCATGTGAGGTATCGGGTATCGTTTAATAGGTCTTTCAAAACTACATTATTAAGCTTTAAAGTGCAAATTTTTGTTAGAGTCAAGAACCAGCTAAACGGCTATATCAGAACATCAAAAAAATTAAATAGTAGGAATTTCACGGGTAAGTAGACTTGCTTAGTTTAGGAATAATAGTAGAGCAACTTAAGATGTGCAGTTGGATTTCTAAAAAGTTCATAGAAAATATACACACAAATATAAACATACAAAATATTCTATGACCAACTGCAAATATAATAATAATAATAATAATTTATTCACTTTAAGAAGTCTTATCATATAAGTTTCTTAAATTATTTAGGAACATCTGGGTGTTCACACATTTAAATATGTATAATTTAATTTTTTTAAACATACATTTACATTTTGAAAAAACTATGGAATCCTACTTTGTGCCAACTCGCACTTGTCTGGTTTTTTTATTATTGGTAAAGGGTATCAAGAGGTACTATAACTAGCTACAGAACTCTTTGGTCCTGTATATGAGAGAGATGGTGTTTTCAGTTTTGACAAACTTTAATTCCCATGCATCACCAAATATTACTATGTAAGAGATTAAGTTAGACACTTACATAGAATGTATTATATTTATAGTATCTATGTTATGTTATTTTTATAAGTTTTTTATGTATCTAAATAATAAAATAATAATAAATTTAATTCACCTTCATACATATATATTTCTGAAGGTCAAATGTCCTAGTATATTTTTGGTTCGTATTTGCATCCCCTATCAAAATATAAAGGTTCCAACCCCCTTTAACACTTTGACAGCCAATCACGAAACCGCTACGCGGCACATTATTATTTAAGTACGCCACACATTTAATAGCCCGCCAACTTGTGTACGCCGGCCATTTTGGGCATTATTGGAGGATTCATAAAATAATAACCATTATAGTTAAAGGGTTGCTTTTTTTTACATTTATAATTTTGGTTATTGTATTTTAATTTTATAAAAAAAATCGTATAATAGTAGTTATTTTTTTGTTATAAAATCAGCTTGAACAAAAGTATTTTTAGAAAAAATAAAAAAGTCTTACATTACGTTTATTCTTCTTCTTCGTCTACTTTATTCTTCTTTTTAGTCTTATTATGTAGTATAATCTTTTTGGGTGTGAAACTTATTCAAACCTAAAACCTACCTACCTAATTTTTTTACTGAAAATACGCATAAAAAAGGGTTACTAACCGTCTAAATCATTATTTTCTGGTTCCTCTATGTCTGAATCTTCATCATGTAATAAAACATCCAACAATTCCGCATTATCTCGATTAGAATCAAGACGATAACGTCGCCGCGAAGCCATTTCGCGCCAAAATATTCATGCGTGCACACAACAGATCGCCCGTGGCGGAGTGACAGCGAGGCAGCGCGGGCGATCGCTTCTCACTCCTACCCCGCACCCTTCACGTAAAAAATTTGCATATGTGTGGGTAGACAAAACATTCATCTTCATGTTCCTATACCGCAAATCACGATATCATTTCGGTATTTTAATATAAACAGTATGAAAGTCGATCACGTATTCATTCTGTGATCAGCGACTCTAAGAAAAAAAAGGCCACGTAATAATTTCGTGATCGGCTTACAGAAGTTAGTAGCTTTTAAAACGTCTAGCTGTCAAAGTGTTAACCCTTGATCAAAATCATTCACAAGTTCTCAAAGTATATGCAACAGAGTAGGCGACTGCCATCTATACCTAGCCTAACCATGGCATTTTCTTTGATCAAGGTATGATTTGAGTAAATGATTTATTGGAGTCCTTTATTTTCTTATTTTATTGGATGGGTACCCAAGTAACACATGAAACCCGTATAGCAACTGATTAATGCAACACCTGTACGCTTAAAGCTGACTAAGCATGCGGTATAACAGCTGAGTATCCAGCTACTCAGCCACTAAACCACTTAAATGGGCACAAATTACTCAGCTTTAAGTTCACATGTGAACTTTATTGCCATATTACAGCAGCATAACAGAGTTATAGTTGCGTAATAAAGGGAAGACCCATTAATCGGGCTATAACGTAAAAAAGAGACCATATGTGAAGTGTTACTCATCTCAACCCGTACAAATACTTCTATTATCAAAACTTAAGCAGCAAACGTTCATCTTTTTATTCATTCGCACAAATTACACAAAGTGTTGTAAAGTTTACAAAGGACTCAAGAAAATCAACAGTAACTTTGGGAGAGTTATGCGATTTTGCTGTTAAGTCATGAAGAATGATTGGGAAAGCAAGTTTACTGTGAACGTTATGTATATTATCTAAGAAAATTTTCATGCGCCCCAAGAATAGTAATCTTTTAACAAAACCATGAGCAATATCTAAAAACAACAAAATAATAAAGTTGTTTTATTTGTTAAGGTTAAAGTTATTATAATAATAGATCAGTCAGTATGTTAATTTTGGAACTAAATCTAGGTGAATTACATCATTTTTAACTCTGAAACATCATAAAATACAAAGACATGTTTAGTAAATTATTAGGTTATACTAAAACATGTATGGTGTCCATCGCAAGCGTCGATGTGAAACGTAATAACTTCGTTATTTTGCTGTAAGCTGCTTAATGCTTCACAGGACTCCCTTTATTCAGTTTTGCAGTGTAATACCTCACACTTACACCATTATACATTTACAATTTTAATAATGGTACACAAATACTCTCTTAAAAAGCAGAGTAGTAAAGGTTCACATGTGGAGTCCTACCCTGCTCTTATTCAGCCAATAGTAGCAGAAACTGCTTAAAGCTGGATAAAACCATTAATAATTACCATTATTACACACTAGCTTTATAATGG
The DNA here is from genome assembly GCA_947284805.1 of Coleophora flavipennella. Classification (NCBI taxonomy): domain Eukaryota; kingdom Metazoa; phylum Arthropoda; class Insecta; order Lepidoptera; family Coleophoridae; genus Coleophora; species Coleophora flavipennella. The sequence goes on from OX369253.1 coordinate 8,713,361, forward strand.
CTAAAAGAGACACCATTATAACTCCCTTATACAGGTTTTAGCATAGTACACAGCTTTAAGATCACGTTTGAACTCTTATAAGTGATTTAAATTGCTTTAATTAAATTGCTTTAAGTTCTAAAAAGAGGTAACAAGTGAATCATTATACAGAAATCTGTGTCACTTGGGTATAGTCATGGATGTGGTAAAATGATAATTATAAATGATTTATCATCAGTCATTTATTTTTTAATTTTATTGGGTGGATATAATTATTTTCCCAAGTTGATTTTGAAATAACTACTAACATAGCTTAGGCTAATTCTCTATTGCTATTAATAAATATTGCCTATGGATTTTTGTGGCCCAGACTAGTCTACAAAATATTATATATTTTACAGGTTCTTATAGTGTATGCAATAGTACCAAGGTGACTGCAATCTGTACCTAGCCTAGACATTTTGTTTGATCTAGGTTTAGATAAATGATTGGAAAGTTTGGTTACAGTACAGTGCATTTTGTATGAGAGCCCTTTTAAGTGCACCCCAACCGAAAGTTCTATCTGGTCCTGTCTGTACAAGAATGAAGACCTTAGATCAGCCATTTTTTTTTATCCACAATTGAGAAGCACTTGGCATTATTTCACCTGATGGTAAGTGAATGTCAAAGATGAAAACAGGCTTACCAATATTCCCCAACGCAATGGGGATCTGGCTATATTATCTTCAAGTCAGAACACATCAATGCTGTTAACACTGATGTTTAGGTGGCAAGACTGTGGTGGTAGCTTGCCAGGCAGGCTATGAAAATGCCCTATGGTTAACCAAACCAAGTCTTACAAAGAATCAAACCCACAACCTCCTGGTGTGAAGCAAATGGACTAACCGTTACACCACGGTAGGCTTTAAATTGAAAATACAGATGAGGTTTTGAAGTGTTGCAGTGTTAAATAGTGCTAATATGAAGCACAGAAACAAGCCAGCACGCGCAAATTATTATCACTAGTATCACAAACAAAAAACGCTTTGTTTATCAATAAATCAGTTGGATTTTACTGTACACAGATGTGGTATGACGGAATAATTAATGATACCCAAGGTAGTCATTAGAGCATTATAAAAAATGACTTACTTTTTTCGACGGGCTTCTTGGATACTCTGCGAGTTCTGCGACCGACCTAAGAGTTTTAACGAAGCTGCGGCGTACGCACTTACATCCCAAACGAGCACTGGCTGCTGACAAAACTTGTCAAAACTTCGATAGTTTCACAGAAATCCGAAAGAACGTAAACTGAATTATATAGTCACATCACTGCACATATTATACGCGGCGGCATTCTTGCTGCTGTTATGATTCACAGTGTGAAATCACAGGGAGAAATGCTATGGAGAAATTGATGTTTTGTCTGATCTCATCACGCACGAACCAAATTGTCCGAATTAATTTAAGCGATCTGCATCACCAGCGGCGATCGGTAGGCAAATATATTATACAGGGATTATTGGATTCTTTACGAGGAATAGACGATAAATCGGTTAAAAATAGATAAATCCCAAACAACTAACAAACGATAGCAATGCAAACATGTATAAAATACACACTAAGTTGAATGCCAATGCGATGCAAGTTTTTTTTTTGTTGAGAATATATTAACGTGTCTGGGTACAAGCCCTTTTGAGACAATCTTCATTTTTCCACTTCATTTATTTTTTGATTTGAAGTGCTAGAGTCTGTCAATGCTATCTCTGCATAACTTAAAAAGTGGCTACACTGAAAAATGGTACGCTGGAAACCCTTTTTAAACGGCATTCTCAAAACGTAGGTAGCTTAGTTTCTTAATACTTGATAGGTTCAGACTTTGAGTATACATGTGGGTACAGAGCGCGTCTTATATAGTGAGAACAGTAGGCACGGGTGAGAACAATGCGACGTTCCGCCCGCAAGCGCTAGTAGTCATAATCGACTGCTAGTGGTAGATTCCTAGCAGTGATTTTGAATATTTATCGTATTAAAATGGTCAAATGCATAGTAAAATCTTGTGGAAACTATACTTGGAAAAATACTGAACACAAATCGAGTATCACGTTTCACCGATAAGTCCATTTTTTATACTTTTAAGTTAAAAATTAATCACGCATCGCGGGGGTGAAGGAGACGTAAGAGGCGGGGCTAGATGTTCCGCGCGCACTACCCCGCACCTCCGCCTCGGACGTATTATCTAACTAGTGATGTGACGCGTATGGTAGTAGTATAAATACAATCGATATTTATTATGAAAGTTATAACTCGTTAAACAAATAAATTTTAATGAAAATATTGACATGTATTAAGTGTTTATTTCTTTTTGAAGTCTATATTTTTTTAATTACCTTTCTATTTCGTTATTTTTAGTTTTAAGTAAAAACTGTTTTTTTTGTAATAATTGTAAAAAAACTCGAAAAATTGTTTTTTTGGGCTGTAATTGTGTATAAGTTTTTCCTTTGACATAATATCTGCAGCTCGTATCAATAAGCTAAGCGGTTACACTTACACATATTAGTCCATGTCTTGAAAACTACTGAACTGATTTTGATGAAACTTGCACTATTGCCCAAGTTTAAGTAAAAACAAAGGAACGGTTGTAATTCGATTAATCGTTTCGGAGAAATGAACATACGACCATACATACATACATCTATAATTAAACATTTGATTGGAAGTCCTAATACATTTGTTGTGAATATGTTGCAGTTCTAATAATATTACATACATGAGTGACGAATAGATAACCTCTTTTCATTTGAAGTCGGTTGATAAAAAAATACGAAAACTCAACAGTGATATTTTATTTCTTTATAATATCAAACTGAAATTATTATTTTTGGTTAATTAACTTACCTACCCCGAAAAGTACATCTAGGTGTGAGTATATGTACCAATGTTATATTTATATACGTATTAGGAAGTAAATTGTAACTCATAACATAAAACAAAATAAATTCTTACAAGTAGGTACCTATTATATTACGCTGCTGTTTGTCCTTGGCTATCGATAATCCACTAATGCGGTAGTACACAGCAGCCCATCCCTACTTGTCACATATACATCTATAATAATCTATATAGTTACCTATAGCTCACTTGCCTACGATGAGTATAAAGTAAACGATGCGATGCGCGTGCTCTATACCTACATGAATACTCTAAGGGTTCAGATTACACTGCCCACATCTATGTTTCATGTTTTACAAGTTTTCCATGAATTTATTTTTAAAATGTTGGCTATGTTCAGGCATTGCCCGTTTTGCCAGTTCATTTTGGCTGAAGGGCTTGTTTGTAGGCATGCATATGCCGAGCGCCGGAGGGACCTCTGAGATGTGTCGACTCTCCTTTGATATTTAGGTATTGTCTGGCGTTTTGCCATCGATTCTGTAGAGCTTGTCTCCTTTTTTAACTCTTTAGTTTAAATATTTTCATAAAAATGCTGAAAAACAAAATTTCTAAAAAGAAAAAAATAACGTGTGGTTTTATACGGCACTAACTTGCAGAATGGCCATTGGCCATAGACAGGAGTGGTGTTATAGACTAAATAGAGGTTACATTAGTTTTTCATTATTTTTTGACTTTGGAATAGTGGTAAATCGGCCTACTCTGCAGAGCCAGCCATAATCTTAATCTAAAGACGAGACGACATTATAATTAAGCTGTTGCAAATGCTGTCAAGAACTTCAGAGAGATTTGTAATGCACCAGCACTAGCTTTACAAATCCAAAAACAAATGAAGAAAGTGAAAATTATTTACAAATTCGGCTGAAGGACCCGTTTCCATGGCCAAGAAAAATTCACAACAACAAACAAAACAATAAAGTTAATTTTATATTATCTTTGCTAGCGGCTACTCTGAGAAAGCGGCATTTTACAAAGCTTTGAATAAAACACACAAAAATGTTATTTTACTCATTTTTCAAGTCACTGGTAGGTAAAGACGTTGTGGTGGAGCTGAAAAACGATCTGAGTATATGTGGAACGTTGCATTCCGTCGACCAGTACTTGAATATAAAGTTGTCCGATATAAGCGTCATTGATCCAGACAAATATCCACACATGTTATCAGTAAAAAACTGTTTTATACGGGGCTCCGTGGTGCGTTACGTGCAGTTGCCAGCTGATGAGGTGGACACGCAACTGCTCCAAGATGCGGCTAGGAAGGAAGCGACAGTATCAACAAGATAAATAACATAACCTCTGTTCTCTGATTCTCGGTAAATCTAAGTGTTTTGAACATGAAGTGAGTGTATATAGCTGCTATTTTTAAGTACAAGCTTCGGCATTAAACTGCTGTAATGCGTTAACTGTTTTTTGTTTAATTTCGATTTCACATTCTTCAATAAGTCTTTCTTTGTAAATCTTCTCAAGTAACTTTATGGTACCTACTTTGAGTAATTAGAGTTAAGCTATAGTTATATATCCTGTGTTACTCTATCTTATTTAAAAGTTGCTCTAAATGTATTGTGTGCTGTGCAATCAACCCAACTCAATGACTCCCTGTCTATAGTATTAAGACTCAAGCCAACCATAACATAAGCGCCCTGGTAACATTGAACAGTGGGTAATAACACTTGTCAAGAGCCCGGCCAAGATACAGCAGTCGAATGGTGGTAAAAAACATGATCAGGGAGTGAAGAGGTTCAATATCATAATAATTTTTGTTTATCTTGGTGGACAGCAGCCTAGTGAAGGTAAAGAGAAGCTGCTGGATGCGGGCAGCCTAGGATCGGTCCTTGTGGAAATCCTTAGGGGAAGCCTTTCTCCAGCAGTCAATGTCTTTTGACTGATATAGTGATGAAAACGACATAATCTTGGAAAAAAATTATATGTAACTTATATTGTAAAAATGTGTTTTCTTCATGACAAGCAGCATTGTATGTGTATGTAGGGCCAATTTACAGCTGATTGCTAAACTATCTTAACCCTACAGTCGCCAGGAGGCTCAAGATTCCATGCAAACACAAATTCTGTTTTTATACAAACTGAATTATACAGGAATTCCCAAAACTAACGTCAATCCAGCGATTTTCGATGGCTAGTTTCTGGTTAGTCCTCAGAATATGAAAATTCCTTCTATTTTTTTTTTTTTTTTAAAGGAGTTAACTAACCTGAAATGCTTAATGTTGAGCATTTCTAGTTAAATTTAGGCACAGCTGGTGGCGGACAATGTTAGTTCAAAATAAAGTTTTAGTTCCATTTGACAGAAATTGTTTACAACGAAATATTCCTTGTAGTTTACTTCGCCTATTCCGATTAGCAGCCTATGTCACTTCTCACCCTCTTAACTATTTCTATGCATAATATCACACCATTCTGTTGCGACGCCGACGTGCGCGAGCGTGGAAACAAATTTTCCCCAGATCCCTCATATTGATATTTCCCATCCCCTCAGTCACAACAATCCATTGTTCTGTTGCGATGTTAAAGAAATCATCCAAAAAGTCTTATTTTCAGTTCCCTCAGGAACTGTATTGGACTATACTATTTTCACGGGATAAAAAGTAGCCTTTGTCCTTCCCCGTGACACAGGCTACCTCCATGCCAAATAATGGCAAGTTAACTTTTTAGAATCCTAACTAATATTATAAATGTGTTTGTTTGTTACCTTTTCACGCTTCTACACCTCGACCAGTCTTAATGAAATTTGGGATGCAGGTAGCCTGTGTCACTGGAATGGACATAGGCTAGGGGGCGTCCATAAATTACGTGAGGCTTTTTTCAGGATTTTTGACCCCCCCTCCCCCTCTGGTGAGATTTCGTGAGATTTTCCTCAACTCTCTCCCCCCTCCTTAAATCTCACGTGAGATTTTTTTAAATTTGTGTTTTGGCTGGAAACGCGTTGGATTATAAAAAGTCTAATAAAAGTTTGATGAAACACGATTTTTTTCAATCTTCAAACTGCTATAACTTTTAAATGAATCAACCAATTTTCACGCGGTGTGCGGCGATTGATGTAGTTTTTTAAGCTTAATAAAAAAAATATCTGATGAACAACATTTTATTTTTTGAATAAAAACAATAAATTTATTTGATAAAACATTTCGGAGTAATTACAAAAAAAATGCAATCGAAGAGCTACTGTGCTGCTCTGTGGGGTTCGGACAAATACGACAAACACTGTTGTGTGAAATTTCGCCATATTTTCATTCTAGATTTGTTTTTACTTTGATTTAACTTTATTTTTTCGCAATTTTACACCGTTTTCTACAAGAAAACAAATTACGTGATATTTGCTAAAACCCCCCTCTCCCCCATGTGAGATTTGGAAAGATTTAGCTTGACCCCCTCCCCCCCTTAAACACCTCACGTAATTAATGGACGCCCCCCTACTATTTATCCTGTGAAAATAGCATAGCCCGATGCAGTTCCTGAGGGAACTTAAAAAATACTCTTTTTAGGGTTCCATAGTCAAAGGAACCCTCATAGTTTCGCCATGTTCATGGCTTAGCTCAGAGACTATTATTAGTACTAAAAAGCTGTTACTTCGTATTGGTATACATATTAATAACGCTGACAAAGAGGTACAATAAAATCTTGAAAAAAATATTAGCGTTACATGTGTGGGGTATCCTTAAATAGGTCATTCAAAACTATTGAGAGTTAGCTAAAATCATTTTTCGATTCAGGGATTTGTTTAAAAAAAGCTTTAAGGTGTTAATTTTTGTTTAAAATTTGTAAATAGTAAGACAAATAATTTTTCAATTTTCCAATGAGTTTTTCAAAAACTTACGTACATACTTACCGATTGCTTTAACGGTGAAGGAAAACATCGTGAGGAAACCTGCACACGCCTGCGAAGAAACTCGAAGGTTGTGTGTGAAGTCGACCAACCCGCACTGGGCCCGCGTGGTCGACTAAGGCCTAATCGCCCTGATTCAGGGTAGGCTCGAGCCCCTCGGTGGGGACGTATATGAGCTGTAATGATGAAGACAAATAATTAATTTAAAAAGAAAACTATCACGGCTAAGTAGGCTTTCTTAGTTTGTTAGATGTGCAGATGGTTTTGTAAAAATTTCAAAGATTTTCCTTATTAAATGTTCTGTTACCACTGCAAATATAATTTTGTTTTTCAAACAAACAAACATTTATTTTTTGAACCCTATTTTGCGCGAGTCCGACTCGCAATCAACTATTTTTAACCCCGACGCAAAAAAGAGGGGTGTTTTAAGTTTGACCGCTATGTGTGTGTGTGTCTGTGTGTCTGTCTGTGGCACCGTAGCTCTCAAACGGGTTAACCGATTTGGTTGCGGTTTTTTTTATTTACAAGAAGGTTTTTTGGTGATGGTTCTTAGATACGTTTTATCAAAATCGGTTCAGCCATTTCAAGGTCATCAGCTCTTTTGTTAGCTGCGGTAGGGTTCTTAGACTCTTAATGTGTATTTACTTTACTTTCAAACATACATGTGACCAAAAACTTGAAACACTCATGTATGCTTAATAACTATGCAGGATTATGGAACTCTTGGTCTGATGCTGCAGCCAGGATATCCAGAACACTAGCACACTCTTAAAAAAATAATAGCAGATATGTCGTGTTTGGACTCGTTTTGATCAGTATTTGATTCTGCATACAATGCAATGGTGGCAACACGGTGAGCTGATGCTGCGGCCAGGATATCCAGCACACTAGTACACTCTTAAAAAAATAATAGCAGATATGTCGTGTTTGGACTCGTTTTGATCAGTATTTGATTCTGCATACAATGCAATGGTGGCAACACGGTGAGCTGATGTTGTTAAAATCCGTTAAATTTTTGACATAACTACGTACCTGAAACTATGACTAACTGTGAACTAAATTTTATTGAGATAAACCTTCGCTTTGATTTCTTATATAAACCCCCGACGCAAAAAGAGGGGTGTTATAAGTTTGACGCCAATTTCTGTGTGTTTGTGTCTGTTTGTCTGTGGCATCGCAACTCTCGAACGGATGGACCGATTTTGATGCGGTTTTTTTTACGTGAAACAAGTTTCCTTGCGGTGGTTCTTAGCTATAATCGATAAAGATCTGTTCAGCCGTTTGAGGGTTATCAGCTCTTATCTAGGTGACTAAGGGATCTGGGCAACTTATACAGGTCTGATCGATTCAAAATTTGGTGCCCTGTTAATGTAAAAATATTGCAAAACCATGATAACCTTGAACTGTTGATGCAGCATCTCCTAGAATCTACAGAATACCCAACTCCTCAAAAACTTTCAGTAGAAGTATCGTGTTTGGGCTCAAAAAAAATATTCAAAACAATTTATTTCAAATAGGTGTTACACACACTTTTAAATAGAATTAGAATAGAAATTATTAGAATAGTCTCAATGAATAGGTGTTAGATATAATATGGTAACCTTGACCTTATGCTGCAGCATCTCCTGGAATCTGCTGAAGCAGCGGTTAAAAAATTAAAAAACTTCCATGGTTCCATGGATTTGAAGTTTAGAGTTATAACACATTTAATTGCAGCTTCAAACAAGGGAGGTGAGCAACTTCCACAGGCTTGATCGATTCAAAATAGGCTAGATTTTGTGTCGCAGTATCGTGTTTCGTCCCGGAAACTATTTGTATGAATGTGGGGGTAGAGTTTCGATTGTATGTAATAGTTATGTAAAGTTTAAAAAGCACGAAATAAAAATTAAATTAAAAATTTAAAAAACCCCCGACAAAAACCTCTAAAAAGTAAACAATAATATGTATTGACCCTTTGAGTTTAATTTAAGTAGTAATATTTTGATCCAAGAGTCGTCGCGTAGGGGGACCGCTAAGTAAATAAAATAAAAACAGAATACAACTGATTTACTTTACTACAACTAATTAGTAATAACTTCACAACTTAGCGGTCCCCCTACGCGACGACTCTTGGATCAAAATATTACTACTTAAATTAAACTCAAAGGGTCAATACATATTATTGTTTACTTTTTAGAGGTTTTTGTCGGGGGTTTTTTAAATTTTTAATTTAATTTTTTTATTGGTTAATTTCTTCAAACAATGGATTTATGTGAACTTTTTCACAGAGGGGTAGGAAATGACATAATTTACTAATTAGCATATAGTTCCCGAGGGATGTGGGGAAAACTCATTTCCACGCTTGCGCACGTCGGTATCGCAACGGAGCAACGGATTTAAGTGTTTGTTTAACCCCCGACGCAAAATGAGGGGTGTTGTATCTTATAAGTTTAACGTGTGTATTTGTGTGTCTGTCTGTGGTATCGTAGTTCCTAAACGAATAGACCGATTTTGATGCAGTTTTTATTGTTTGAAAGCTGACGTGATTGAGGTGGTTCTTAGCTATTATTTATGGAGATCTGTTTAGCTGTTTCAAGATCATCAGCTCTTTTCTGGGTGATGAAGGGATGTCGGCAACTTCTACCGGTCTGATCAATTCTATATTTGTTAATGTAACAATATTGCAAAAACATGGTAACCTTGTCCTGATACTGCAGCATCTCCTGGAATATGCAGAATACCCAACTCCTCACCAACTTACAGCAGGGTATCGTGTTTGGGCTCGTTTGAAATGGTATCAATGAATAGGTTTTAGATAGAACATGGTAACTTCGACTGGTGTTGCAACATCTTCTGGAAGCTACAAGATACCCATCTCCTCGCCAACTTACATCAGAGGTGTCCTGTATGGGCTCATTGGAATAGTCTCAATCAATAGGTTTTAGATAAAACCTCACCCCGCAAATATCGACAGATCAATTTGTACTACGATTCTCCATACGCCTGCTCCCAAAGAGTATAGAAATCACTATGTTCCCTCGAGTATCTTAGGATCAAAACTTATAGCATAGCAAGGTATCACACACGAACGCTATACTATAATATTGAAAACCTCACATTCTGTTAAGAGCTTTCAATGAGCTACACCTAAAACGCTGATGGTGGTATGTTGCTGTTGGACTTACTAGAAACTTCGTCAGACGACGAAGCCGACTTTGACGAAGTGACGATGATGAAGATGGGAGCGGGCTCACCAATATTCCCCAACGCAATGGGTCTCTGGCTATCTTATCTTCTAGCCGGAACACATCAATTCTGTAAACCGCCTCCATGGCGTAATGGTTAGTCCATTCGCTTCACACCAGGAGGCCGCGGGTTCGATTCCCGGCGGGGTCAATTTTGTAAGACTCTGTTTGGTTGGTGGTAGGGCATTTTCATAGCCCGCCTGGCCTAGCTACCACCATCTTATCTACGTCATGCCGCCAAACATCAACAATATTGATGTGTTCCGGCTTGAAGATAAGATAGCCAGTTCTTCATTGCGTTGGGGAATATTGGTAAGCTCGCTCCCATCTTTGGCATCATCGTCACTTACCATCAGGTGAGATGATGCCAAGGGCTCACCAATTGTGAATAAAAACAGATGTTTGGCGGCAACATTTAGATAAGATGGTGGTAGCTAGCCAGGCGGGCTAATAACATGCCTTGCCACTAACCAAACCGAGTCTTATAACGTTGACCTCGCCGGCAATCGAACCCGCGACTTCCTGGTGTGAAGCGAATGGACTAACCATTACGCCACGCAGGCGGTTAAAAACTCTTTTTAATCATGCTGTATTTATCTTAAGTTAATACAGCGAGCTCGTGCCGTATCGCTCGGTATCTGCAGATAGACGGCGATGACATATATATTATCTGTCCCGTGTGTTTCATCATATCAGCCGAAGGACGTCCACTGCTGGACATAGGCCTCCCCCAAGGATCTCCACGACGACCGGTTTTGCGCTGCCCGCATCCAGCGGCTTCCCGCGACCTTCACCAGGTCATCGGTCCACCGAGTTGGAGGCCTGCCTAGCTACGCTTTCCGGTGCGTGGTCGCCACTCGAGAACTTTACTACCCCAACGGCCATCTGTTCTACGAGCAATGTGCCACTTAAGTTTAGCAATTCTGAGAGCTATGTCGGTTGCTTTGGTTCTCCTACGGATCTCCTCGTTTCTGATTCGATTACGTAGAGAAACACCGAGCATAGCACGGTCAATGGCCCTTTGGGTGACATTGCCTTCTTATGAGGCCCATAGTAAGCGACCATGTCTCAGTTCCGTATGTCATCACTGGCAGTCGAAGACCTTGGTATCTGGGACGTAAAGATATTGCAAAGCTTCCCGAACGCTGCCCAGCCGCGTTGGATTCGACGATTGATATCTTTCTCGAAGTTGGACCTACCTTACTGGACTGTTTGTCCCAGGTATACATATTAGACAATAGACAGATTTTTATTAGACACAAACACACACCGATTACACAACATAAAAAGAAGTAAAATACATAGAAACAGAAAAAAAAACAAATAAGACCAACGGAATCGGTGTAGTGCGAGGTCAAAATGGACTTTTCTGAGCATTAGCTGCAGGAGAACTGCGGTATATTCGGTAACAACTTCGAGTGTAGAGCCTCCAACCTTCAGAGGAGTAGGTATGACACGGAAGTTTGACATAATTTTCGTCTTGTATGTTCATTCTAAGACCCACTTGTTGAGAGGCTCTACTGAGGCCATCGAGCATTGTGCCTAAGTCGTCCATAGTCTCAGCCATGACCACGATATCGTCAGCGAATCGAAGGTGGGTGATGTACTCGACGTTGATATTGAAGCGGAGTCCAACCCAGTCCAAAAGCTTAAAAACATCTTCCAGGGCGGCGGTGAAAAGTTTCGGAGATATAACGTCTCCCTGTCTCACCCCTCGCTGCAGCTGGATAGGTTCCGAGTTTTGATCCTGGAGGCGAACCGACATGGTGGCGTTTTCATACAAACACTTCAGCACTTTGATATATCGATAGTCAATTTGGCACCTCTGGAGAGACTGTAACACAGCCCAAGGAGTATAGAAATCACTACGTTACACAACCCAAGTTTCGACCGAATCGAAGGCTTTAAAGCGATAAGGCCGCCTTTGCACTGTACATTTTTAAATTAAGTTTCTGTAAAGTTTTTTGGTATGCAATAAGGAATATTTATGTTTATGTTTATGCTTTCTCATAGTCCACGAACGTCAAGCATAGTGGCTGATTGTACTCTTCGGTCTTCTGTATAATCTGCCGCAGCGTATGTATGTGGTCTAAGGTACTAAAGCCTTTTAGGAAACCAGCTTGTTCGGGAGGCTGGAAGTCGTCAAACCTGCGTGCGAGACGATTCGTTATGACTCTCGAAAACAGTTTGTATACATGGCTCAGAAGTGAGATGGGTCTGTAGTTCTTCAGCAGGGTATTGTCGTCCTTTTTGAAAAAAAGCACGACCGCACTTCTGTGCCATGGCTTAGGCGTTTGTCCCTCAAGTATAACGGAATCAAATAATTTCTGAAGAGCTTTAAGTACCGGTGTTCCACCTGCTTTCAGAAGTTCAGCCGTAATTTCATCATCACCCGGTGCCTTATTGTTTTTAAGCTGTTTAAGAGCCATTCTAATCTCGTACAAGCTGACGTCCGGGATATCTTCGGTATAGTGTCGGGTAAGTCTAGCTCTTGGGTATTTAGCCAGATCGCTGACAGGCAGACGTGTGGTCGTGTACAATTATCCGTAGAACTTCTCAACTTCTTCCAGCAACTCAGTCTTAGACGTTATGATCCTGCCATCCTCAGTCTTCAGCTTGGTCAGTTGGCTTTGACAGATCTCTCGCGAACACTTTTGTTCTCAATCGCCTCTTTAATACAATTTGTATTATTATAGTGGTGTACATCGCGAGTTAGAGACTTAGAGATCTGCTTGTTTAGCTGCCGATACTGAGCAGCGTCTTCAGAGGACTGCAAAACCAATCTGCGTCTCTCTTCCATGAGGTTGCTGGTGAAGTCAGAGATTTTTTTGGTTCTGTTTGAACGGCGAGTTTTAAAAATCTTAGATCCGACCGTTTGGACAATTTCCACGAACCTGTCGTTATAATCGTCCACATTGTCGCAGTCTTCTAGGCATTCGAAGCGATTGTGCAACACGAGCTGAAAGCTCTCGGGGTTTTGGAGCTGGATGGGCGCTGGTCGGAGCGTAGACTTCATCAGTCGACATCTTTCTAGCTTGGTCTTTAGATTCAATGTGCCTCTGACCATCCGGTGATCGCTTCCTGTTTTGACTGAATTGATCACGAAGACATCATTGAATATTTGCCTCCTTGCCGACAAGATGAAGTCGATCTCGTTCTTCGTTACGCCATTGGGAAGCAACCATGTCCACTTTCGCTGCGTAAGCTTTTTGAAGAAGGAGTTCATCATAAAGAGGCCCTCCCTCTCCATAAAGTCGGCCAGCATTTGGCCACGTGCATTTCTCTCTCCATGTCCAAATTGCCCCACTCTCACCTCACCATTACTTCGTTTGCCCAGTTTCGCGTTAAAGTCCCCCATAACCATGGTGTATTGGGTCCGGGAGCTATTATGTAGAGCTCTAGAGATATCCTCATATAGGATCTCCACTTCGTCGTCGGAGTGTTGCGCGGTTGGTGCATATACCTGAATAACTTTCAGCGAATACCGTTTGGTAATTCGGAGAATAAGGTACGCTACCCTCGTCGAAACACTTTCGATCCGGACCACATTGTTAATGAGAGACTTGTGGACTAGAAACCCGACACCACCGTCGGACTGTTGGTCGCCCTCCCGGAAATAGAGCAGGTTTCCGGATTTAAGGATTATGGTGTCCTCCCCCTCTCTTCGGACTTCACATAATTCTACGATGTCCCATCGTAACATGCTCAATGCTTCCTCGAGTTCTGTTAACTATTCGTCGGTTCGCAGTGTGCGCGTGTTGTAGGTTGCCAGGGCCAGAGGTATTTTAATTTGGTAGCCTGGCATCTGCCGGGGATTCTTCGCACCCCATGCCCCACCGTTACCTTGACCGCTACCGGAGCCAGGAATAGCGGGGCCGCCGGGGACTAGGGGCCGTTTTTTATTTGTGTCGGTCATTAGGGGGTTTTGCCGTAATCGCCACGCTTGGCAGGCGGGTTGGCGATTGCAGTGTTGTTGCAGATTGGCTGCAAGTCACGGAAAGACGCTGCTGCCCATCCTCCGGTGTGTTTACTCTCATTGATTTCTATGAAGAGCGATATTGTAAGTTATCTGTTACGTTAAATGTATATTATAGTATAGCGCCCGTGTGTGACAACCTTTATGCATAGGGAAATTTGTACATACCGGCAAAGAAATAGCGTCTAGTAATAAAAGTTGTTTTCACATCTCACTCACGCAATGAGTCATCGCGGATTTCGCGGAAGGTTAGCGCTCGCTCGCTTTGTTCTTCGCCGCCGGGTACTAATACAGGATGGTAATAAGTTTTTTGAATAATAAAAATAAAATAACTTTTTAAGTACAAATTGTGGTCTAAACTGAAAATAAAACTCTTTACAAACAATAATTTTTAATTATCTTCGAGATATCAGCACTTGGCTTTGATATATTTATAGCACTTAACTTTTTTTTAAATTTTCGACTATTCTCTGCACCTCTACCGTAGTTACTTATTTTTTCCCATTCTTCGAGAAGTTTCTTCTTCAGCGATTCAATACTGCTATGCCCAGATCTGTGCCTACAAAATAGACCACACACTGTAATCCATGGGATTTAAATCCGGCGAGTAGGGTGGCCTTTCTTTAGAGCTTATGAAATCCGGAAAATTGTCTTGACACCACTTTTGAACATTCAGAGCTCTATGTGCAGGAGCAGAATCCTGTTGGAAAATCCATGACTGATTTTCAAAGCGCTGCTGACTAAGGAAGAACTACAGACTCAAGGATATCTCGACGGTATATATCTTGGTTAATTTTCACCCCCTTTTCGACGAAAACAAGGGGTGTTTTGCCCGTAGAACAAATAACACCCCAAACTAAGACTGACTTGGCCTTTTGGCGATGAAGATTAACCGTGCTTGATCCAGGACGACTACAAGATTCAATCCTATCATTTTGGTGATTATGAGCCTGCTCTATTGAAAAAAATTGTTCGTCGGTAAGTTATAACGTTTGATGGCCATAGACACTAGTTGGCGGCTGACGCCGAGGGCTTTGACTATGTCACACTCCCTTTTTCCAGCCTCATGCAAAGAAACCATCGCTTCACGATGTCTAGACATGGCGAAATTAATTAAAAAATCGAATGGTTTTAACAAACTTTGCACACCAAAATGGCGGGAAAATATGTGACAGTTAAAAAGTCAAACCAAAAAGACCGCATGTCTGTCGAATTCTGAAATGTTTGCATTTAAATTTTGTCCACGTATTTATGGATCATACTGTATATATACTTTGCCGCCGGTGTCTCACCGTCTCGCTCACAAATCGCGTCGAGTTCCAGAGATCAAGTACCGACTAGTATTATAAAGGGTGTTGTTTTGATCGACAACGAGCTTTTCAGGGGTGATACAGTTCATGATACTGATACCAAAAAAAAAATCATACCTTAATTTTTCATAAGAAAATCTTAGCAGATATTCTTTTATTGTTACCTTATTTTCATACGATTATGAATGAGAGCGTAAATGCGGAGAGAGCATCTGAAGGGGCGGGTGCGGAGCGCGGGTGCGAGCGCGCCGGCCGGTTGGCGGCGTTTTCATACGACTATGAATGAGAAGCGCGGCGAGAGGATCGGTGGGACGGGGGCGGGGGCGGGAGCCATCGACGGCCGGCCGGCCGGCGGCGGCGCTTACTCGCGTCGCCAGTCTGTCGCATACCTCGCCACCGGCTGTACGTGCGCGACGCGCGTGTTTCGTTCTGCGCAGGGGCATTCCCGTATACGACTATGGCTCAGGAACAATTTAGTAATCGTGAACTGTTCGATGTACTAAGCATTTACTTTACGTGTGGTGAAAACAAAACTGAGTGTGTGAGAATTTGGCGTGAAGAATTCCAAAATTGTAATGAAATAACGCGGTACACAGTAAGGACAATTGTTTATAGCCTCCGTGAATGGGGTTCTTTCGAAACACCGGCCCACGCTTGATCTAATTGGCGCGGCAAACTGCGTTTCTCAGAAAAGTCATGAATGGAGCCGGCAGCCATTGAGCTTGTCGCCCAAACTCCGCCTTCCGCATGCGCCATACGTCTTCGTTATTTTAGGATAATTTGTAAGTGATTTTTTTCAATAATTTCAAATTATAAAAAAAAGAAAATGTGCTATTAGAACAAGATTTTTTTGTCCTACCACCCCATAAAAGCCCGTTGTCGACCAAAACGGCATTCTGTATAGTATCGATCGAGTATATTATATTGAGCTATATACAATACTAGTCTAAGGTATTGAGTACGGGCGGAAGTATAAATGCGGCATGTAGGTATCGTATGTATGTATGTAATGAAAGAAAGTTCGCGTTGTACCACAGTGACAGAATAACTTATTATGTAACTAATGTATAACGAATGACCGAACTTTACTTAGCTACTTAAATTATCTCTCCAAAAGGAAGTAGTGTGGCTTGGGACCACATAATAGATCTTGGCCAGTACAAAAATAAATTAAGATTCAAAAGTTCCAGATATTTCCATAAGTTGACAGTCCTGTGTCTGTGAAAATATGAAAGAAAGATAACAATTCTTTAATGTACAAATTACAAACAAACAAATGGTTCGTTTTGGCAGATAATCAAAAGTACCGCATTGTGTTGTGATTGAGAGTGAACGTGTACCCGTACTTTAATACACTACGCAGCCGGAAAGTATGAACTCCAACAATACTAGGTGGACTAAGTGGAACAGGTATTTGGATCAAGTATTTAAACGGACTAAGAACAGGTGCACCTAGTATCAAATTTACCTAGTACGATCCATCTATATATAAAAGGTCATCTTTGCTAGCGCAATACTGACACCGGATGATAACTTTTGGGACGTATTATAAACGTATTCTAGTTCACTGCCTTCTGCCTTGCCTATGGATTTGGATAAGTTCTCTCTGGTTTGGTTTGGCTATATTGGCGTTGTTTTGTCTTGTGTTTGTATTTGTGTTAAAATAAAGTGATTCCTATAGTTTGGAAAGTGTAATTCATTATTGTCATAATCTATACATGAAGGAAATTCTATTTATTTCATAGTTACACCCGTACTTCTAGCCAAAAATTTTGCTAAAATGACGGCGGGCAACGTCGTCGAGGAACCCGTGGAAATCGTAAGTTTTATAATAATCTCAAATAATTTTGTTTGCTGATTATACTCATGACCTAATATTAACGCTAAGGGTTATGTAAATCTTTACAGGACTGGGGAAACGAACGCCTAAGTCGAGCTCAGAGGGCGGTGGAAGCCAACATTTATGACGTGGATTCGTGGTCACTGCTCATCAGAGAGGCTCAGACGAGGCCAATAAACGATGTCCGGTCCATGTACGAGAAGCTGATAACCGCTTTTCCAACCACTGGCCGGTATTGGAAGATATTTATTGAACAAGAGGTTAGTTTTTTTTGTTATAGTTGAGGCAACTGACCCTTTGACAGCATGAGCGACGCACACTAGGGCCTGCACTATGAAGAATATTTTTTGCACAGTGATGGTTAATGAAATAAGTAGTTCCTGAGGGATCTGGGGAAAACTCACTTCCACGCTTGCATGTTGTCATCACAACTTATTCAAGTGATTTTTTTGAATAGAATTAATTGAGGGGGTGGGAAGTGACATAGACTGCTAATCAGAATAGCCTAATATAGTTCCTGATGTGTCTGGAGAACGGTCGTGCACTTGAAGATAGTCATAATAACGATGAACGAGGCGAAGCTACATGCAAAAGCTTGTTTAAAAATAATATGTATTTAATTTTTGTAAGATGAAAAATCTCCTATACACATTCAACTAAAATAATGTACAACACTAATTTAACACTCTCACCGCCATGCGGTCCGCCGGCAGGTCGTAAGATTTCAAGTATTGCAAGCCACCTTAAGTTGCGCTGAGCGGGCTTGTCGGGCCATACGGGTCGCCGGCGCACCGTAACTTTCGCGCCTAAATCAGTCAAAATATTTAAAGATTAAAGACAACCAGTGAGCCCGCTGGCCGCCCGTATGGCCTGCGACACTCGTTACAGATTTTCCACAGTGGCTTGCTAAGATAGCAATCGCGAGGGTCGCTGGCGGCCCGCATGGCTTGCTGTACTGGAAAATTCAATACATAGATGGCGGTGAGAGTGTTAATTCATCATACCATGCTCAATGTCGGACACAACTGGATTTTATCACTAGGTGTAACCACAAAATAAATAAAAAAGTATCAAATGTATACAAAACAAAACTACAATGAATTCAACAATATCACAATCAACTACTATGGAGATGTTATTTGTTCAGTTTATTCACCCCTACAGTTGTCTAAACGTCGCAGGCATATAGTGTAATTTGTCATTTTACAAATGGATAGGCAAATTGTAAAATGACATACGCAGATTTCTGCCGCCCAGGGAGGGGGGGAGCCTTGCTTCATGAGGCTCTTTGACTGTATAATCAATCAAACCTGACTGAACCTAACAATGCTCGTTATGCTCGCTCATTAACAATCTGCATACAGCATTTGTAAAATGACTACTCATATATTCACTTGCTTATTTTACAATCTGCTTACAGCATTTTACAATTTTGTTTGCCTGACTATATATACAGACAAATTATACAATTTGCCTGACCATTTGTAAAATTACTAATCATACAATGTGCCTGCCGCAGGAATATCACAACTACAAATATAATCTTCATATCGGCTCATATATGTCCCCACCGAGGGGCTTGAGCCTACCCTGAATTAGGGCGATCGGGCCTTAGATGACCACGTGGGCCCAGTGCGAGTTTGTCGACTCACACACAACCTTTGAATTTCTTTGCAGGCATGCGCAGGTTTCCACACGAAGTCTTTGTTCACCGTAAGAGCACCAGATAAACGTCAAAATCAAAATAATTTATCTCTATTATTTTATAATTTCCTCTAGAGCACAAGCATTTTTTGCCATGAGTCTTGTATCTATTCTCTGACAAACTATTTACATTTTTTTGAATTTTATTGTAGAATCTTATACACTGCCCCACAAATGACTTTTTACCCTTACTCAATCTCGAAAAGGCTATATCTATTTTATTTACATTTCTGAAATTCAAATTATGCCTGTCACTGTTTTTCGGAAATAAATGTAAATTCTTACAAACATACGAGGGCGGTTTGATAAGTCCATTGCTTCGACTGTTGCTTAGTCTCTGTTGTATAATGATGTACCCACGTTTCGTCAACTGTTATTTACCGACGCATAAACTCACTCGGATTGTGATTAAACATGGCTAGGCATTCCTCAGAAGCTGTTACACGATTTCGTTTCTGGTCGACTGTTAGTAAACGCGGCACCCATCTTGCAGAAAGCTTTTTCATGCCCAGATTATCATGCAAAATATAAAAAACTCGTTCAGTCGAGATGTGCACAGCATCACTTATTTCGCGTATCTTCACTCGACGGTCTGCCAAAACAATATCATGTATTTTATTAACCATGCCCTCCGTAGTGACCTCAATCGGCCTTCCTGGGCGCTCCGCGTCATTGGTGGTAGTACGTCCACAACGAAATTCAGTGAACCACTTATATACCATCCCATGAGAAGGCGCAGAATCACCATAATACTTTTTCAATTTGTCTTCGGTCTGCTTAATTGTTTTACCACGTAAAAAATAGTATTTAATTGGCACTCGAAACTCGCTTTTCTTCATTTTCAAAGAATACATAGGGTACGTTCCACTAAACGCCCGCAACGATTGTAACACCCTCTGTATCGTTCCACCTAAGGCCCGTGGTCGTCGCGAGCGATCGCTCGACGTCATAGATGACGTCACTGTTCGCGACCACATCGCGCCCACTTCGCCCACAAAATATTGGTGGGTCAGAGTGGGCTTTCACCAAAGAGAATGTGGCCTCCCTATTGAAGAAGAGACTCCGGCAAAAATCAGAAGAGGAGGAAGCGCGTGCCAAACGACATAAAGAGCGCTTGGAAATGGACGAAAAAATGCTCGCGTTACTTTCTAAATTAGTTGATAAAAAGTATTTAGTTTTATCGATTAAGTTCTGTTTTTTACGTGTTAAGAGATATTATATGATCATTTTCGAAAAACTAGGAAGTAAGTGTAATAGTGTAAGTTTTCATACGCAGTTAAAAAAAATCTGTAGTATTCAGATTTAATATCGATTTTCTATTGAACTATTTATACGAGAAAACAGAAAACTTTCACCATGCCGCCATATTGCGAGCACACAGCGCTCAAGATGTGCGTTCCACCTAAAACATTCGCCTACAACGCCCGCGGCCTTTTTCCGTTAGTGGAACGGCAGTTTCAGCGGTCGCGGTCGATGGCGTTGCGGGCGTTTAGTGGAACGTACCCATAGAAGTCGCCTAACTTTTTTTTCTAAAAAGCTTCTTTTCGCGCCAAATTTGAAAAAAGAACGGCATGAGCTTCGTAGTGAGTTTCCAAATATGAGACAAAAATAAAATATTAAAAAGTTTTTATTCAACCTTAAAGTCATTGAGTTGTCAAACTGCCCTCGTACATGATATTTTCATGTATAAATTGTCTATTAACAGTTAAATATTGATTTCTTTGTACTTATTCTGTAACAACTCACATGATCGCATCTGCTTGATTGCGAGGATAGCTCTTTTCTGCAGGATGAAAATATTTTCTTTATCAGCCGCATGCCCCCACAGTAAGATGCCATAAGACATTATACTATAGAAGTAACTAAAATAGACTAGTGTAGTCTCGCAGTACCTACATCCGTGAACTGTCTTATTTTCTTAACAGCATAAGCAGCTGAACTAGCCTTGCCGCTAAAGTTTCAATGTGTGGTCCCCATTGAAGTGACATATTAAAAGTTATACCTAGGAACACCATAGTATTTACAAATTCTAATTTATTACTGTCTAATATTACACTATTATTGACTTATTTACATTTAGCAAACAAAATTTTATACATTTTGTTTTCTTAGCATTTAGTAATAAGTTGTTCACACTGAACTAGTTCAGTATCTTTGAAAGAGCGTTGTTTACTTCGTCAATTTCGTTTTCTTTCCAAATCACTTTAAAAATAAGAGAAGTATCATAAAAGGCAAATCATTTACGTAAACAAGGAAAAGAAAAGGCCCTAATATGGAACCCTGGGGCACACCCATTTTCACTATAGATCCAAATGAGTGTGTGCCATTCACTTGTACTTTTTGTGTTGTGTTGTCTAAATACGAATTATAAACACTGAGAGCACCATCTTTTACACCATAATTCATACTTTAATTTCACAAGTTTAGTAATGTTTGGTGTTCAACACAATCAAATGGCTTAGATAAATCACAAAACACTCCAATGGCATTTTGTGATTCATCAAAGGCATCATAGATGTTGCAAATAAGTGCTACTCCTGCAGCGGTTGTTGATTAACCTTTTGTGAAACCAAATTGTTGGTTATGTGTTAGTTTGTTATCTGTAACGTACATATGAAATTGAAATTTGAAAACACATAGGTACGTGGCAGGATTCAAACCACAATCTCCCGGACAGGACCCTTGCCATTACGTCACCGACAATAAATATAATAACAAACATTAATGAGTCGTCAGTGCCGCAACAACTAGGGTTACTACCTCGTACCTGGTAGGTCTGGGTTGGAATCCTACCACATATATAATAAGGAAAAAGGAAATCTGCACATGCCTGCAAAGAAACTCGGAGGTTGTGAGTGAAGTCGGCCAACCCACACTGGGCCAGAGTGGTCGACTAGGGCCCAATCGCCCTATTTCAGGGTAGGCTCCAGCCCCTCAGTGGGCACATATATGAGCTGATATAATGATAACTGCCCCATTTAAAATATTAAGTTTTGGGCATCATTGCCCTCAAAGTGGCAGCCCCAGTGTGCGCCGGCCATTTTTTGGCCCTTTACCAAATTTTACACAGTTTTTCAAATTTCACATAAAATATCTAAACCAAAATATTACTCTCACAAAATTAGACCAATAAGTGCATCATGGGCTTATTTATAAAACTCCAAAATTATATCATGTTCAAAAGAAAGGCCTTGATGAGCACATTCTAAATGTATAAACTTATATAGATAAAAACAATGCCATTAAAAAGTTTCCACCAATAAAAATTAACAAAGCGCATCACAAAAAACAGATATATATTTAAAGTAGTAAATCAATTGTGGACAAATGAAAAATAAAGAATAGCAAAAAAAAAAGAAGAAAACAATAGCAAGCACCAAAAAAAAACAAAGAAAAAAGTAGATTACAGTTCGAAAAACTCAGCAGCAAGAATATGCCTTATGGGGGTGCTGGAGCAAAAGAAGTCAAAATTATCACATAAACTATAAAATTTTCTAAATACTCGTATAAGAAAAGAATTTGGTCTATAGTTCGTGCGAACAAGTAGTACATGGAGCAGAGTTCAGTTCAGGTCAGTACGCATAGTAATTTTTCCCAATAATTCAGGGCAATCAATAGCGCCCGATGCTAATTTAGAAAGATCACTGATATTACGTCTTACATATAGAGGCAAGAAATGGTAACGGTGACATCGATGGTTGTAGTCAAGAGATATTTGATGGGTCTTAAAATCTAATAAACGCAGGAATTTCCTTTGTATTCTCTCAATTCTAGATCTATATATCTCATATCGGGGGTTCCACACTTGGGAGGCATACTCAAGATGGCTGCGAACATAGGCGCACTAAAGAATTTTGATTGCCTTAATGTTATCAAAGTTAGCAGAAGTTCTCATAATGAATCCCATGGCTTACGTGGACTTCGAAATTATATTGTCTATGTGTTTATCAAAAAGAAGATGCGAATCAAATATTACACCTATGTCGCGAGTAAACTCAAATTTAGATACATTCTGATCATTTAAGGCATAATTAAATTTTATATACTCGTAGTTTTTCTTGCGACAAAATGTCATGTGGAAGCATTTGGAAACATTCAAATTTAACTTGTTAGTAAGACAGTATAATGAAAAAATATTTAAATCACTTTGTAAAGCTTGTGCATCTGAGACTGTTTTTGATTGTTTTTAAGATTTTCATATCATCTGCGAATAACAAAATTTTAGAAATCAAAAAACATTTTGTTATGTCATTAACGAAAATAGTAGAGAATTAATGATAGTTGACCAGGTATTACAATAAGTAGTCCATTCTATTTACAGATACTTTTGACATATGAATCACTGGGTTATTCTGATAATTTTTAAAGTTATGATTTTTTAAACAAAGAAGTGATGTTTTGTTTGATTTTCTTATTTTACTTTTTTTACTGGCTTGAAAAACGATTGACTTTGAGTCATCCATCAACTATTGGTAATCTGAGTACCATATCATCATCTTCATATCAGCTGAAAAACGTCCACGTCAAGAAGGAACAGGGTTTTATTACAAGTTTCTAGATTATGTTAGTTTAACCCCAAACATAGGGTAGAAATTAAATCGTGTTCGAAAGTTTTTGAAAAAATTTGTAATGTTTATCTAGTAACTAGACTCCTTTCCTCTTTATGATGCCCCAAAATTTGTTTTTTAAAAACATTTTTCCAATAACTTTTGTATTTTTTTTACAGATGAAAGCAAGGAATTTTGAGAGAGTTGAAAAGGTTAGTATAAAATAAAAATAGGAGTTAGTTTATAGCAAGTAAGGCATCAAAACCTGTGATATTATAATATTGGCAAATAAATTAAAAAGAAAAAGAGAAGAATTATATAAAAAAAAACTATCAACAAGACTGATATATTTAAGTCCTAGATGATACATTATAAAATAAAGTATAGAAATCTGATTTAAAAGTACTTTTTTTTCGCCTAGGGTGTCTGTGTTCAGACATGTTGGAGGTGACTTTCTATTGCAGAAAGACGAAAATTTTATTTAAAAAATTAAAAGATTTATAATATTACTGAAATAATACAATAATGTGGGGGACAGTCTGCAATAGAAGTTCAGTTTTGACATGTAAAATCCCTATCATTTAATTTTTCCATAGAAATTTTATTCGTTATAAATCTATATTTAACATTACAAAATATGTTATCTTGTTAAAATAATATAAACAATGAAAAAGAAAGTTAATATTGCATTTTAAATTAGTGTTATCGGTAATATCTTATAAGCCTCAAGAAATCCAGAACGAGCAGCTATCAAACAAATGCAGGTAAAACATTTTTCTTTTCCTTTCAATCATATGTGTTCAGTAGCCAAATAATAACAGCCTATCAAGAGCTATATTGTTTTTACCCTGTATTTGTAAGCCCTTGGCATCATCTCACCTGATGGTAAGCGATGATGATGCCAAGGATGGAAGTGTTCTTACCATGAACTCCCGTTGTAAGAGGGAACTGGTTATTTTATCTCCAATGCTGGTCCACATCAATGTTATTAACATTGATGTTACGCGTAAGAGCGCTTTCACATTAGGTGACTTAGTAACGCATCAGCCGCAACATATAGTTCCATATTAAATAAGAGCTGTGGCTGAGATTCATAATAAATAGAAGCAGGGCGGCTAAGTTCCATAAAAAATAACACCTGCGGCTGAGTTCCATATTAAATAATAGCAGGGCGACTGAGTTACATATGAAATAAGAGCTGCGGCTGAGTTCCATATTAAAAAGAGCTGCGGCTGAGTCCCATATTAAATAATAGCAGGGCGGCTGAGTTCCATATTAAATTATAGCAGGGCGGCTGAGTTCCATAATAAGTAAGAGCTGCGGCTGAGTTCCATATTAAATAATAGCAGGGTAGCTGATTTCCATATTAAATAAGAGCTGTGGCTGAGTTCCATATTAAATAATAGCGGGGCCCCTGAGTTCCATATAAGAGCTGCGGCTTAGTTTCATATTAAATAGAAGCAGGGCGACTGAGTTCCATATTAAATAATAGCAGGGCGGCTGAGTTCCATATTAAATAGTAGCAGGGCGACTGAGTTCCATATTAAATAAGAGCTGCGGCTGAGTTCCATATTAAATAGTAGCAGCGTGGCTGAGTTCCATATTAAATAAGAGCTGCGGCTGACTTCCATATTAAATAGTAGCAGCGCGGCTGAGTTACTTAATGAATAATAGCAGGGCGGCTGAGTTCCATATTAACCCTTCGCATACAAGGTTACAAAAAGTTACGTGCCATACAAGGTGGGGTTTAAATGACCCGAACATAAGTGACTCCTGTGTAAATATACTTTAAAAAATACATTAAAATTAGTTTTTATCAATTTAGAGGATAGTTAGAATGACAATGGAAAGCCAATTTTCACTTGCAATCAATGGTTTGTTTTAATTTTGCAGTGAAATATGAGGCTTATGAGGCTCATTCAAACTGAAAAACTAAGCACAGACAAATCAGTCTAAACCTCGTTTAAACTTAAATGATGTTAGAAAAAACAGAAAATATTATTAAGTCTTAAAATAGTAACTACTTCCAGATATAAATTTTTTTCATTTTTAAGACAATCTTTACAAAACAAATATGCGTCTCACTGACTCTAAACACGTCTATCACAGTCAAGCGCCCGGGCAGCGCTGAATTAACAGGTCTACTGGCAACGCTGCCAACCCAGCTACTCAAAATTACAGTCCTCGCCGTTACGTAATTAAAAAAAAAAGATTTTGAAACCTTTGGGGTCTAAAAGACTCCACCTTGTATGCGAAGAGTTAAGTAAGAACTGCGGCTGAGTTCCATATTAAATAAGAGCTGCGGCTGAGTTAAACAGTAGCAGCGCGGCTGAGTTCCATATTAAATAGTTGCAGGGCGGTTGAATTCCATAATAAGTAAGAGCTGCGGCTGAGTTCCATATTAAATAGTAGCAGGGCGGCTGAGTTCCATAATAAGTAAGAGCTGCGGCTGAGTTCCATATTAAATAGTAGCAGGGCGGCTGAGTTCCATATTTTTTTTTTTTTTTTTTCTGGTACAAATCACACATCGTCATCTGGCCCCAAAGTAGGATTCCCTGTGTTATGGGAACCAGAGACTGAAATACATACTTATATACGTTTAAATACATACATATATAGATATTTAACACCCAGACACAGAGCAAACAAATCTGCTCATCACACAAATGTTTGCCCTGGGTGGGGATCGAACCCACAACCCTCGGATCAGCAGTCAAGAGCAGTAACCACTGAGCCAACGAGTCAGTCAATAATAAGTAAGAGCTGCGGCTGAGTTCCATATTAAATAGTAGCAGGGCGGCTGAGTTCCATAATAAGTAAGAGCTGCGGTTGAGTTCCATATTAAATAATAGCACGGCGGCTGAATTCCATATTAAATAAGCGTTGCGGCTGAGTTCCATTTTAAACAATACCGCCGCGGCTGAATTTCATTTAGTAGCGCGACTAAGTCGCATGGCGGTAGTGGTGAATAGCCGCCTAATGTGAAAGTGCTCTAAGACATAGATAAGATGATCAAGCTAGACAATGCCCTCCCGTCAACATACCAAACCGGGTTTTACAATGTTGGGTTTGATCCCCACCCACCCCATCCGAGGCAAACATACATATTTGTGATGTACAGGTTTGATTTTCTTTATTTTATATTATGTAAGTATAGTGTGTTTCTAATAACAAGGCCATATTCCACTTGAGTCTTTAAAATAAGGGCTAAAATGCCTAATAATTTTTATATTGCCCTTCGGGTGACCTTGAGCCTTATTATGAGGCTCATAGTAAGCGACCATGTCTTAGTTCCATATTACTGGCAACACACACTTATCATAGACCTTAGTGTTGAGACATTGCGATATTTGGTGCGGTATTGGGGACGTGAAGATATTGCGAAGCTTCCCGAACGCTGTCCAGCCGAGTTGGATACGTCGATTAATCTCTTTCTCGAAGTTGGAAGTGCTATGCTCGGAGTTTCTATACGTGATCGAATCAGAAATGAGGAGATCCGTAGGAGAATCTAAGTAACCGAAATAGCTCTCAAAATCGCAAAACTTAAGTGGCAGTGAGGACGGCACATAGCTCGTGGAACAGATGAGCGTTGGGGAAGTATATTTCTCGAGTGGCGACCGCGCACTGAAAGACGTAGCATAGGTAGCTCTCCCACTCGGTAGACCGACGTACTGGTGAAGCTGAAGGATCTGGGAAATATTTTCAAAGCCCGCCTGGCTAGCTACCACCATCTCGTGTAAGTCTTGCCGCCAAACAGCAATGCTAATAACATTGTTTCGGCTTGAAGATAAGGTAGCCATTTCCCCATTGTGTTGGGGAATCTTGGTAAGCCCGCTTCCATCTTCGGCATCATCGTCACCTACCATCAGGTGAGATGATGCAAAGAGCTTACCAATTGTGATTTAAAAAAATGTTTCTAAATACAAATATGTATCTTTCGTCAAATACTCGTCTCGAGACTCAGATCATTTGACCAGTGTGTGTTGCCAGTGATGACATACGGATTGAGACATGGTCGCACACTATGGGCCTCATAAGAAGGCGATAGAGCGTGCTGTGCCCGGAATTTTTCTACGTGATCGAATCAAATATGAGGAGATCCGTAGCAGTACCAAAGTAACCGACATAGCTTACAGAATCGCTAGTCTGGAGTGGCAGTGTGCTCGTAAGCCGCTGGATGCGGGCAGCACAGGAACGGTCGGCTCGCGAGCGTGGACATGAATTTTCTCCAGATCCCTCGGGAACTATGTCAGGATATGCTAATTAGTAAATCATGTCATTTCCCACCCCCTCAACCAGCTCTGTGAAAAAAAATCACAAAATCCATTGTTCAGTTGCGATGTTAAAGAGATAAACCAAAAATAGAGTATATTTTCAGTTTTTTTTTTTTTTTTTTTTATTCACTATTGGTAAGCCTTTGGCATCATCTCACCAGATGGTAAGTGACGATGATGCCGAAGATGGAAGCGGGCTTGCCAAGATTCCCCAACGCAATGGAGAACTCAGGAACTGCATCGGGCTTTGCTATTTTCACGGGATAAAAAGTAGCATATTTTCTTCCTCGTGACACAGGCTACCTGATTGCCAAATTTCATTAAGATTGATCAAGGCGTTGAAGCGTGAAAAGGTAACAAAAAACACATTTTCACATTTATAATAAATATTATTAAGGATGAAGAGTAAGAGTATTTGATATAATTTTCTCAAATTTAAAATGTAATTTCAATATTGTGTATCTGACATAGCACTTTGGTTGGTGCGTAGCTGTTCCAGCGATGCCTGATGAAGATTCTCAACATCGAGTTGTGGAGGCTGTACCTGAACTACGTGAAGGAGACTAAGTGCATGCTGCCCACCTACAAGTACGTATTAATAACACCAAATAAAACTAGAAATTCAGAAGCTGATGGTGGCGCATCGGGAGCCGGGTCGTTCCTTTCCCTCTAATATGGTTGATGGGAGCGATGGCTGACTCTCGCGTTATACCTACTCGTGACCGGGTGCTGTCCGTGTGAACTGGCCTACTCTTGTCAAAGGTATCAATGACATTCAATGATTTTTATGTATAACTTTTCGTTTCATATTGTTTTCATGTTCTAATGACATAATCTGGTTTATTTTAAGGATTGCGTTTTGACATTATTAACTAATGATTGTTTATTTCTTGATTTTTCACAAATGAAATTATGTTATTATTATTTTATGACTATCAGAAAGAGTGTAAGTTGCACCTATTTAGAATAAATACATTCAATCTGGAAAAGCGCCACTCACCTCGCCAATATTATTGTCGCCTTGCGGGAAATGAATATTTCAGAGCGATGCGGCTGCTTGCTGGCTTGATATTTGAGTATTACTTAGCAAACGAATAAAATATTCGCGCCAAAAAATTCAAATTTAGAACACAGATAGCCAGACAGCCAGAGACTCAATTTTTAAAATAGGGTTTTTTTTTTATTCAAACGTTTTAATAGCTAAGGCTATAATTACTTATCATCTCGCCTAAGTACCGTATTTTTGCGTCAGTTAGGGTTTGCCAGGAGGCTCGAACACTAGGCATTCATTCCGGACAACGCTCAAGCGGGTTGAGTGCCACTAGGCATTCATGCCGGACACCGCTCGAACGGTTTGAGTGGCAGTAGGCATTCATTCCAGACAACGCTCAAGTGGGTTGAGTGCCTGAGAGGCACTTGAAAAGTGTGACGTAATGTATGACGTAATGACTGTATTTATACTGTTCTGATCTCTGTCAAACTGTACCATAATACTCTGGAGTGTGGAGGGACTGATACATCAATATTTATCGTTTATTTGAGTAATTCCATAGATTTTTTTTCCAAAATTAAGGTTTCTAAACTTTTTAGTGTCAGATTTCATCAAACGTCAAAAAAAAAGCTGTTTGCAAAATAATGCAAAAAAAAAAGTAATCTTGCTTAATTTGATATAAATAGAAAGAAGATTTCATTAGCTAACTAGAACAGTAATTAGTTTTAAAGGTTTCACACAAAAAAAGACTCCCGTGCGGCCAAATTGCTCTCCCCGCGTGAGCCACTTATCATAACCACAGTATTACCACAGGTATCACAATATAGCGGCCTACAGTAGCGCAACGAATGTATTTACGCAGAGCAACGGAAGGGTACTTGCGGGGCAGCGGGGCACAGCCTGAGTTTGCCAGGCTGGTATGGGCTAGTATCAAAGGCGTTGCGCTACTGTAAGTCATATCGTAATATTGTGACATAACTAAAGAAAGAACTAAACTAGTTTTTATGTAAGTACTAAAAATTTCAACTCGTACTTATTCTGTGCAGTTTTATTTTAGTTTTAGTAATAATAATAATAATGAGGACCAAGTACCTGGACCTGGCGCACGAGGTTACTGATATGTGGCGAGTGGAATCCACCGAAATCATCGCCGTAGTCCTATCCGTGAATGGGCTAATTCCAGCCGACCTGGAACGTCACCTAAGGCGGCTGGAACTCCGAGGCAGACCTATAATTGCGGCAATGCAGAAAGCAGTCCTTCTCGACAATGCCCGGATAGTCCGACGCTTTCTCTCCCCGTCGCACTGAACTCCAGCCGACTGTGCTTCCGCTGGAGGTGCTCCTGCCACTTCGCCTCGTGCCAAGGGAGCAGAGTAGCAAATTTTATATACTGACATGATAATAGTGTAGGCATTCATTCCGGACAACGCTCAAGCGGGTTGAGTGCCGCTAGGCATTCATTACGGACAACGATCAAGCGGGTTGAGCACTCAAAAAAGTGTGACGTAATAAGTGTACTTATACTGTTCGGATCTCTGTCAAACTATACCATCTCTTGGTGTAGGATCCTGGCTGCTTGGTTGTGCCTGTGCAAATACTCAGTGTTGGCAAGCATCGAACAACCGGAGGTTATATGACGCAGGGTCTTTCCTGGTATATACATAAATACATATTATATGTTATAAATACCCAGACACAGAGAAAACAAACCTGTTAATCAAATGAATGTTTGCCCTGAGTGGGGATCGAACCCACGGCCCTCGGCCCAGTAGCGAAGAGGGCTGACCACTGGACCATCGAGGCAATCAAGTACATTGAAATCAAATTACAGACATCGATAGTGTCTTCTCCTTCGACCAATGTAACAGCTATGGACCGGCCAACGCTACGCGAACAGCGGTTTTCATGCCTGCAGAATGAGTGCATTCGCTCATTTCGTCTCAGTCGATCAGTATTCCCCAAATGGGTTGAAGGTGGAAATAAGTGAAATTTATTATCTCATTTGTGCTACATTCCGTATTTGTTTCTCTATCTCTGTTATTGTTCAAATCCCCATTGCGCTGGGGAATCTTGGTAAGCCCGCTTCCATCTTCGGCATCATCGTCACTTATCATTAGGTGATATGATGCCAAGGGCGTATCAGTTGTGGATATTTTTTTTAATGAGATTAATGTATGGAAATGGCCGGTCCATTATATTTGGTCGAAGGTCTTCTCAATATTCGATCGTGCGGCCGGCGTGTCGTTTTTCAACCGACTTCCAAAAAGGAGGACGTTCTCAATTCGACTGCATGTTTGTAATCTTCGCACAGTGTGAACCGATTTTCGTGATTTTTTTTTGTTTCATAGGGTATGCTCCCATATAAATTTTATCAAAATCGGTGTAGTACTTTTTTTTAAGAAACAACAAAAAATTAAATTGTACTAAGTTGTTGCGATTGAACTCTTTTTTAATAACGTGTTTAGCAAACCACGTTTGTATGGCAACTCGAGCCTCCTGGTTCTGCAGAAGCGTATTATTATTCCTCTTTGCTACACAGAGAGAAGATGGCCCAAGCGTACGACTTCGCGCTGGAGAAGATCGGGCTGGACATCCACGCGTACCCCATCTGGAATGACTACGTGACCTTCCTGAGGGGCGTGGATGCCGTCGGCTCCTACGCGGAGAACCAGAAGATATCCGCTGTTAGGAAGGTAAGGACAATAGGAACTTAAAAGCACTCTTTAGCAGGTGTTGAGAATTAAGATATATCTTTAATCATCAATCATCATCATCATTTAAATTAAAGATAGATTTTAAAAAATACTAGCGTGCTTTAGACCACACGACCGAAGTAAAACTTCTTTAGCTCCATCTATATGTATGAAAGTAATTACTTAGTCTTCAGAAAATAATCAAATCTTTTCTGTCATATGGAGGTATAGACAGTTTATGAAAAGAGTTTTATTATCCTCTGAAAATGATCAAATCTTTTTATCTCATATGTTTGTTTTGATTTTTTTGACAACCGATATTGTTGCCTTGGCAACCGATAATGTTGGTAAACAAAAATAAATAGTATCTCTCTTTCTATCTTCATTAATTTATATATCCCTCTCAACTTGCATTCGCCTCGTTCGATCCCACTTCCGTAACGCTCTCGTAAAGCATCCACCAGCTTACTCCCCAAGTCAAGCGTGCGTAAAGAAGTTTAACTTCAAAAATACTTTTCCTGTATTTTTTACATGATACTGAATAACCCCTTAAAATTTCACCCGTGATTTTAAACACCCTATAGATAGACTGTTGGCAATTTCGTCGTGATTCCTGATATTATATCAAAAATAAAGATAGATATTGAGTTGTTATATTGTTTTTAGAAACGAGGAGATCCGTAGGAGAACCAAAGTAACCGACATAGCTCTCAGAATTGCTAAACTTAAGTGGCAGTGGGCGGGGCACATAGCTCGTAGAACAGATGGCCGTTGGGACAGTAAAGTTCTCGAGTGGCGAACGCGCACCGGAAAACGTAGCGTAGGCAGGGCTCCCACTCTGTGGACCGATGATCTGGTAAAGGTCGCGGGTAGCCGCTGGATGCGGGCAGCGCAGAACCGGTCGTCGTGGAAATCCTTGGGGGAGGCCTATGTCCAGCAGTGGATGTCCGTTGGCTGATATGATGATGATGATGATTGAGTTTCATACAACAATCTTAACAAAAAGTGGGGTAACGCTTGTTCTATTATATACGTATGCATATTTACCTTGAGGCTTTAAGATGCCTCAATCCGAGCAGGTTGATACGTGTTAAAATAATATCAAACATAAGTCTGTTCATTTTTAGTTCAAATCAATGCGGGCTTCAACGCGGCTGTTACGTTGAAACCGAACGCCCAATTCTGGATATTTACATGTTTTTATTACTTTTTTATACTTTCAAATAAGTTTAAAAAAATGTGTTCAATTAAAATGAAAGGTGTTAAAGTCACCGACTTTTGAGTGTTGGTTTCATTCAACATTAACTATTTGTTTTCGAGAAATTTTGCAATTAATGTCAAAAATAGGGTTTTACAGTTTATTTTTTACAGCAAAAGGGGTAATATTTTTAAAATTGTATTCAATTAAATATTTTTTTATTACTTTGAGTATATTATATATTTTTTACATAGTGATATCTTTACAAATCAAATCAAATAAATTTATTGCAGGCCGCACAGCCCATAAATGTTAGTAATATACGTACTATGCAATAACTTACAAATCTAATGTTAGTGACATTACAAAATAAAAATATAATAAAATATTGACATAGTCCCTATATCTGGACACTGGCCTACCCGCTCGTGTAGCGTAGTCCAGTGGCCAAATATAGGACAGTCCGGCTTGCTGGCAATGGCTTTGAGGAAGCCGTTGGTGCTGCCCCTCACACGTTGCATCAGGTACGCGACTCTTCTGCGCACAATTGCATGGCAGCCGTCAGTGCGTGCTTCTGCGAACATCCCTGACGCGCTACAGTACCGAGGCGACCCCATCAGCACCCTGAAACCATTGTTGTATTGACGGTCTTCTTGTATGACTGACCCACAGGCTGCACGTGTAAAACGACTGACCGAGCGCCTTGAACAACGATATTTTCACGCTATTTCAATAATTTTAATTGAATATTGTCATTTGACCTATCTTAAGGCCTTAAGTGGTGACATCGACTAGTGCTATACGTACGACACGTGATATGTACTACCTATCCTTCACTGTAATTGAGATAGGTGCACGTGTCAGAAAGAGATAACAATATGTCAGATTCTCCGTCTTAAAAAGAACAAAAAAACGTCACAGATTTTCCAGTTGTTCCAAAAGGCAGGAACAGATGCGTTATTTTTTTAAAGGAAAACAAATATTAAAATATGAAATTGTAATATTCTTATCATAAATAAATTATAAGTAAATGACGTATAATAATGATTTAAACTCACATAAAATAAGAGATTCCGTCTTTTTGTTTCTTTTTAACCGACTTCAAAAAAGGAGGAGGTTTCTCAATTCGACCGTAATTTTTTTTATGTGTGTTCGTGGATAACTTCGTAGTTTATGAACCGATTTTTGATGATTCTTTTTTTGTTGGAACGGAGATATCCCAAAGGTGGTACCATGATAAGGAAACCAGGTTCTGATGATGGCATCCCAGAGAAAGTTTGAAGTCGGTTTTTTATTTGTAAAAAACATTTCATATCAGCTGGTATACGTCCCCTACGTTGAATTAGGGCGATCGGGCTTTTTAAAAGAGCGTCGGTGGCGTAATAGCAAGGGCCGCTACCTCCTGTCCGGGAGGTCGTGGTTCGAATCCTGCCACCAATGTGTTTTCGAATTTTGATTTCATTGGTACGTTTCGTGAACATACAGGGTGGCAGGATTCGAACCACGACCTCCCGGACAGGAGGTAGCGGCCCTTGCTATTACGCCACCGACGCTCTTTTAAAAAGCCCGATCGCCCTAATTCAACGTAGGGGACGTATACGAGCTGATATTATGAAATGTTTTTTACAAATAAAAAAACCGACTTCAAACTTTCTCTGGGATGCCAGTATCAGAACCTGGTTTCCTTATCATGGTACCACCCTTGGGATATCTCCGTTCCAACAAAAAAAGAATCATCAAAAATCGGTTCATAAACTACGAAGTAATCCGCGAACACACATAAAAAAATTTAAGTTAAGATTTTTTTAATGTTGTAAATGGGTAGGAGATTACCCCACCTACCCCCCATTTTCGTTTGTCCAACCATCTGCCGACCATCCTGTATAATCATTAATCACAGTTTTTTTTTTGGCAACGCGTGACTTAGAGAAAAACTTTGCTGAATCGTGATTGGAGGAAACTTTTGTATAACCCGTTTTCGAAGCGTTAACACCAAAATTGCCTTTATTACAAGCTTTTAATTAGTTCTACCTGTCACGGAGTCTTTAATGAAATCTTGCAAGTTAAATTTGACTCACTTCCCGGGGTCCGATTAAGCTGAAATTTTGCATGCGTATGTATATCTCGTGATAATGCAGTATTAAAAGCTTGTACCTAAAAGTTTTTAGATTTTGGAAATTATATTAATATTTAGTTTAACCTAATGTCCCGTTGTCTTTAATGAAATCTTGCAAAATAAATTTGACTCACTTCCCGGTTTTCAATTGAGCTGAAATTTTGCATGCACATATATAAGGTCTAACAAAATTAGCTGAAACTATTTTAAGGGCAAGTTCAGTAAACGAAACTGAACAACTTTTCTTCAGCGACCATATCGAATTCTAAAAAAAAATCGCTACATTCCATTATTGCCTACTTAAATAAATAATATTCTCGTTATGCGGCCCTGTTTAGTTTACATCGCTGGATTCGTGCCGTGCCGCAACCACCCGCAACGAAACTGTGCACTGTGCCCGGCCGTTGACCTTTACTAGTTCTCTCAATCAATTCATATTTAAAATACTTAAAACCAACTGTAAGGTTTTAGCTGTAGGTAGTAAAATACAACCTAACAGGTATTTACACTTTACGAAAAAGAAGAAATTGAAATTGAAGGCAGCGGCACAGATTACTAATTAGTTACTACGGCAGCGGCTCGTTCCTTGAGGCGCTTGAGGTCTTTGAACGAACCACGCGAATTATATGTACCTACGAGCAAGCGCCTACAAGCAACTGTGAATACTGTTATGCGCGAAAAAAATTTCTCAGTTACTCTCGCGCACTCATTGAGTTACGTTGCTCAAAGCCTAACGACAGATTGTGTGTGACCTACCTAAGTGCCTAAGTTAAGTGTTTTATTGTGAAATGCCGTACAACAGTATTTGGACATGGCGGTCTGCTATGAAGTTTGTAACCACAAGTTTGGGATGTAAGAAGGAAGGCTGCGGGTAAAGGATCGGAGCGGAGGCTTGTGCTATTATTATCATCTGTGGCGGAGGCGCGTGGGCTGCGGCTTTTACGGTGCGATGGTCAGTGCCGGATTCATTAAGATTTCTTATTTTTTTATTGTAGATTTTTTTTCTTAGATTTCAGTATGGTCGCTGAAGAAAAAGTTGTTCAATTTCGTTTGCTGAACTTGCCCTTAAAATAGTTTCAGCTAATTTTGTTAGACCTTATATATGTGACAATGCAATATTAAAAGCTTGTAGGTACCTGTCATTAGGTTTTTCGAAAATTATTTGATCTAAGTTCTTGATGAATATTTAATAGCCCTAATTCAGGGTAGGCTCGAGCCCGTCGGTGGGGACATATATGAGCTGATGTGAGTGATTTTTTAAGGATAACAATTTTTTTTTCAGGTATATCAAAGAGCGGTGATCACACCTATCATAGGGATAGAGACGTTATGGAAGGATTACATAGCGTTCGAACAGAGTATCAACACTATTATAGGTAAGTGGGGAACGTAGCGTAGTCAGGCCTCCCACTCGGTGGACCAATGACCTGGTGAAGGTCGCGGGAAGCCGCTGGATGCGGGCAGCGCGGAATTGGTCGTCGTGGAAATCCTTGGGGGAGGCCTTTGTCGAGCAGTGGACGTCCTTCGGCTGATATGATGATGATGATGATATAGATAAGTTACACATTTTGCAACGGTATCCAATAAACAGAGACGGTGGATACAGAGGTCGGTGGCGTAACGGCTAGGGCCGCTACCTCCTGTCCGGGAGGTCGTGGTTCGAATCCTGCCACGTACCAATGTGTTTTCGAATTTCGATTTCATATGTACGATTGTCCGACGCTCTTACGGTGAAGGAAAACATCGTGAGGAAACCTGCACTCGCCAGCGGAGAAACTCGCAGGTTGCGTGTGAAGTCAACCAACCCGCACTGGGCCCGCGTGGTCGACTAAGGCCTGATCGCCCTAATTCAGAGTAGGCTGGAGCCCCTCGGTGGCGACCTATATGAGCTGATATGATATATAAGCTAAAAGCGTGTCCCCTTTTACTTGTAGCCGAGCGAATGGCGATGGAGCGGTCCCGCGAGTACATGAACGCGCGCCGGGTAGCCAAGGAGTTGGAGACTGTTACTCGCGGTCTGAACAGGAACATGCCGGCCACGCCGCCCACAGTCGACAGGGAGGAGATGAAACAGGTAGAGTTTGTTCGCTGAGTTAGCTGCACCTTGCCGCTGCCGGCTCGCGTCAAACGGTAGCGACAAAGGGGCCGCCCTGAGTTCAATCACGGCGCCGCCGAAGTTACACCCGCACGGGGTCGCCCGTATCTTGCTCAGTCTTTAATTATTAATGTAGGCGACGATTCTGAAGATACTTTTTCCGGCGTTAAAGGCATTAAAATTAATGATAAATTTTTGATAAAAAAATATCTAGGTATTTAATATTAACTTTTTAGTAAAATTGTTTTATCCTTCACAATTTTTTTAAATTAATTTATAACAATATGTCTACTACAAGATGTAGGAGACCAAACCACGATTTGATAAAATTTTATCTATAGAAAAAAAATTGCAAAGTTCGATTAAATTTTGTCAATTTTTGC
The DNA here is from genome assembly GCA_947284805.1 of Coleophora flavipennella. Classification (NCBI taxonomy): domain Eukaryota; kingdom Metazoa; phylum Arthropoda; class Insecta; order Lepidoptera; family Coleophoridae; genus Coleophora; species Coleophora flavipennella. The sequence goes on from OX369253.1 coordinate 8,750,457, forward strand.
TATTTTATTTAGCCCACAAAATCCAGTTTTACTTCACTACAGTTAGACATGGCACCTTTTTTCCCTCTCTTATTCCTCAATAAATACCTGACATATTGTCGGACTCACGTTTTTGCAAAAAAGCCTATATCTAAGTTAAAAATATAAAACATTGAAAAAGTGCATAAAAGCGTGGTTATTTTCTTTACTCTTTACACATAACGAAAAAAACAGAGACAACTGTTCTGAACAATACCTCGCCAAAGTATATATATTAGTACTAACATACAGTATGGACACCCCCTGCCGCTCTCTAGATTGCGTCCTCACCCCCTCGTCACGCAGATTGATACAGATTGGTTATAGTTTGTTTAACGAACGTATAGAATTTCGCCGTGATTTTGTTTGCTCCATCATTTGTTTTTAGAAATGTCATCTGGCCCGTTGTATGAAGTGTCCGGGGTGTGACCTCGTTTTTATGACTGTCATTGAGGGTGAGTGGTGCGCGAGCCGCAACGCGGATCGCGAGGGTGGACAATAGTTTTCTGCAGATCCCTCTGGCTATTCTGATTAGCAGTCTATGTCACTTCCCACCCCCTCAACCAATTTTATACAAAAAATCACTTCAACCTTTGCTCCATTGCGACGCTGACGTGCGCGAGCGTGGAAATGAGTTTTCTCCAGATCCTTCAGCCTATTCTGATTAACAGTCTATGTCACTTCCCACCCCCTCAACCAATTTAATACAAAAAGCACTTCAATCCGTTGCTCTGTTGTCTCGCTGACGTGCGCGAGTGTGGAAACGAGTTTTCTCCAGATCCTTCAGCCTATTCTGATTAGCAAGCAGTCTCTGTCACTTCCCATCCCCTCAACCAATTTTGTACAAAAAGCACTTCAATCTGTTGCTCTGTTGCCTTGCTGACGTGCGCGAGCGTGGAAATCATTTCCCTAGATCCCTTTAGGAACTATGTCAGAATATGCTAATTAGGAAATTATGTAATTTCCCACTAACATTAACCATCTATAAGCAAAAAATCACAACAATCTATCGTTCCGTTGTGATGTTAAAGCCAAAAAAGGAGTATTTTTTCAGTTCCCTCAGGAACTGCATCGGTCTATGTTATTTTCACGGTATAAATGGTAGCCTATGTCCTTCCCAGTGACACAAGCTACCTGCATGCAAAATTTCAAGGTAACAAAAAAAAACACATTTTCTCATTTATAATATTAGTAAGGATGTATTTTCTTGATTTCAGGTGGACCTATGGAAGAAATACATAGCCTGGGAGCGCTCCAACCCGCTGCGGTCGGAAGACACCGCTCTCGTAGCACGACGCGTCATGTTCGCCATAGAGCAGTGCTTGTTGTGCCTCGCACACCACCCGGACGTGTGGCATCAGGCCGCCCAGTTCCTGGACCATTCTGCCAAGTTGCTGCAGGAAAAGGGGGTAAGGTTTCCTCATCTATTAAAATTTAAGAATTCTGCGATCGATTGCTAATCTACAATTTATACAAGCGTTTTGTTTTTATCCAAGTTTGGCAACATGGTAATAATCCCTCTCTTATGGTGATGAAGATGAAGACGGCCTTACTGAAAATCAAAGCATTGGGAACTAGCTACTCTAGAAAGTAGTCGCGCCCTTCGGTAACTACGGTAGATTGCTTTAACGTCGAAGCAAAACGTTGTGAGGAAACCTGCACATCTGATTCCAGATGTGTATGAAGGTCGCGGTGCACACGTCCGTAGGTGTAAATCTAAATGCTCTACACGTGACCGCGGGTGATGCTAAGTGCAACTCCAGGCAACCGTCGTCGTCTATCCCTTGGATAGCACGGTTAATTATGCCACACGATAAGAGAGAGACAAGTAAATATATCACTCTTTGGTTCCCATAGGCAGATGACCTTGTGTGATTTGTCTCGGAACATTGTTATTATTACTCTGCTCAGGACTCGAACGCGGCGCGACTGTTCTCTGACGAAGCGGCGGCGGTGTACGAGCGAGCCACCAGCGGCCCGCTGCAGCGTTCCACGCTGTTGCACTTCGCGCACGCCGACTACGAGGAGAGCAGGCTGCACTACAACAAGGTAACACGCGGCGCGACTGGTCTCTGACGAAGCGGCGGCAGTGTACGAGCGAGCTACCAGCATTTCGCGCACGCCGACTACGAGGAGAGCAGGCTGCACTACAACAAGGTAACACGCGGCGCGACTGGTCTCTGACGAAGCGGCGGCAGTGTACGAGCGAGCCACCAGCGGCCCGCTGCAGCGCTCCACGCTGTTGCACTTCGCGCACGCCGACTACGAGGAGAGCAGGCTGCACTACAACAAGGTAACACGCGGCGCGACTGGTCTCTGACGAAGCGGCGGCAGTGTACGAGCGAGCTACCAGCATTTCGCGCACGCCGACTACGAGGAGAGCAGGCTGCCAGTCAATCTATAATCACTTATAATCGTAAACATCATTGTATCTCATTCCATCGTACGTAACACACATGGAGTACACTGCCACCTGAAAAGAATTAAGTTAATAAAAGGCTCATTAGCAATGTTTTGTTTAGTTCTTGACTTTGTGTCCCAAGAGGGCGCCATATTCAATTTAATGTGACGTCACATAGCCTATAACTAGCGGACAATCAAGACGCTTCCGTCAATACCTCATTTGTCGAAAGTGGTTTAGAAAATACGAGGGAACAGATGAACATACATACATACATACATACCTACATATACAGGGTGTAACAAAATTGATGTAGGTCCCGTGAACTGGGGCTTCTACTCATCATACTGAACAACTTTTGTTCTACAAGTTTGCTGAAATCGCAAAAAAAAAATTTACTATTCATACAAAACGATCAGCTGATTGACCAATTTTATGCATTTTTGTATGGAGCGTCGAATTTTTTTAATGTGAATTGACTTATGAGTTCTTTGGGGAAAGTTTAGTAGAAGTGCCAGTTAACGGGTCTACATATTTTTTTTTAATATTTTGTACATACATACATACCGGTCGAAAACATAACCCTCGTTTAGCTTCGTCGTTGTCGGGTCAAAACTTTCTTGCGTCGGAACTAGGGTTCATTGTGAAAAGTTGTTTTAGAATAGTCCTGTATTAAGAAATTTTTGTTTGTTATTGCGAAGAATAGCTGGCAGAGGTGGTGGTGGCGAGAATGAATTACTTTATTTTACAACAAGCAAAATGTATTTATTTTAAATAAGTTAAGTAGGTACAAAGTTATTATGTGAGGAACAGCAAACAGCGGAATGCAAAACGACGCTTCCAAGACCAGTATTTCATCTTGCAGGTTAGAGGGGGTGCTCCAATCAGAGAGTCTTTACATCACGCCACAGTACTTCCCTATTGGTTCTTTATGACGTGGTGTCTATTTTTGTATGGAGGGACAGAGCCACAGTGTAGAAGATATAGCGGCAATGTGTCTAGTGCAGGCGACTACAGTAGATTCACGAACATGCTCCCCGCCTTGAAAGCACCTGCTTTCAACGTAAACAGCAGCCAATTACGTATCAGGAAACAGGGGACAAATCTTCGAAAACGCCCTCCGTAGAACTCCAGTCGAGGTTTTTATATCAGCTACTCTTGATACACCATCCTTTCCAGGGAACGTTCGAACTATGCGCCCCAAACTCCATTTCAGTGGCGGCAGGTTGTCTTGTTTGATTAGCACCAGGGTATTTTCCTGCAAATCACCTTTGTGCTCTAACCATTTGTTTCTCGTCTGCAGCTCAGATATATATTCTTTGGACCAACGGCGCCAGAAGTGTTGACGAATTTGCTCAACTCGTTGATACCTCGTGAGACGGTTTTCAGGAACGTCGCTCAGGTCAACAGACACGGGTGATGTTAATGGACGACCAATCAAGAAATGAGCAGGGCTCAGTGGATGATAGTCGTGTGGATCCGTGGACATGGGCCCTAATGGCCTCGAGTTTAAAACGGCTTCAGCCTGGGTCAGAAAAGACGAAAATTCCTCAAAGTTTAAATGCGCGTTGCCTATCACCCGTCGCAGATGGTGCTTGCAGCTCTTTACTCCTGCTTCCCACAAACCACCAAAATGACTAGCGTAAGGAGGACCCATCTTAAATTTTATATTTTGAGAGGCTGCATACTCTTTTATTTCATTCGAAATCTGTGTTAAAAATTTTGCAAACTCATTCATTAAACCAACGAAATTTTTTCCATTATCACTATAAATTTCTAACGGTTTTCCTCTGCGAGAGATAAACCTTTTGAGCGCCAACAAATAAGCATCTGAAGAGAGGTCACTAACCAACTCTAAATGCACCGCACGTGTTACGAAACATACAAACAAACAAATATATGATTTTACTGTTTTAGCACCTCTACCTTTGCGATTTAATGTGAGCACTGGACCAGCGTAGTCCACACCGCACCGTAGAAAGGGAAATCCCGGGTCTACTCGAGCCTGAGGCAAATTTCCCATTATAGGGTTCAAAGTACGGCCTCGCATGCGTGTACAAGTAACACAATCATGTACTATCTTTTTTGCTAGATTCCTGCCTCCAATCGGCCACCAAATGTCCCTCAATGAATACAAGAGCAGCTGAGGCCCAGCGTGTAACAGTTGTTTATGCTCATATCGGAATAACAAAGTCGTAAAAGTGTGTTTACTACTAATCAGGATGGGGTGTTTTTTATTAAAATCATATTCGAGCGAGTTCAAAATACGACCACCGACCCTAAGGATATTTTTATCTGTGAATAAGTGTAATTTTAATAAGCCACTATTTCTTATTGGTTTCTTGTTGACAAGTGCCTGTCTAACGTCAGAAAATGATTCTAATTGTGATAACCTAGCGAGTGTTAACACAGATTCATTTAACTCGTCTACGCTGAGCGAGCCTGTGCGTTTAATATTTTTATTACGCGCGTTATGTATAAAGCGGAGTACATACGCGCAGGCACGCTGCATGCGATTAAACTGAGAGAAGTTTGAAAATGGAAATAAACCCATTTCGACAGTTTCGTTAGTTACCAGGCTTTGTACAGATTTTTCCTTTACTTCCGGCAGTTGGCAATCACTGATTTCCACTTGTATATTTTTATCATCACTGCTGAAGTTTGGATCCTGAAGGAACTGAGGGCCCTCCCACCATAGACTAGTGGGAATCAGTGAATCCAAACTTTCCCCTCGCGATATTAAATCAGCGGGATTTTCTTTACCGCTCACGTGACGCCATTGCTTATCTTTAGTTAACTCATGAATTTCAGCAGTCCTATTCTGAACAAAGGTTTTGAGCAAGCTAGGGGGCATGCGTAGCCACCCTAATACGATAGTAGAATCTGTCCAAAAAACTACACTATCCAATCGGCTGCGCAGTGACTCATTTATTTTTGTGTATAGGCGAGCGCCTAGTACCGCGCCGCATAACTCAAGCCTAGGTATGGTTATGGGCTTAATCGGAGCTACTTTACCTTTAGAACACAGTAATCGAACTTGTATAGATGAGTCACTGTCAGTCGTGCGTATGTATGCGCACGCGCCGTAGGCAGTTTGAGACGCGTCTGTAAATATGTGCAGCTCAATACGTATAGTTTTATTGCCCATTACATAACGCGGCACTCGAAGGCTATTCAGAATGGATAAGTTTTTTACAAACTTAATCCATATTTGCGCGATATTATCTTGAATGCGCTCATCCCAACTTACTTTGGCTAGCCACAATTTTTGTAATAAAACCTTTGCAATTATGATAACAAGCCCTAGCAAACCTAGGGGGTCAAATATTTGCGACGAAAGAGATAATATTATGCGCTTCGTGATATTATTATCCTTAGGGCTGTCAACAGTTCTTGATTGGAAATGTAACTCATCTGATTTATTATACCAACCCAGACCCAGGGTTTTGCTTGAGATATTCTCGTTAAGTGAAAAGTCCTTTGAAACGTTTATTTGGTCGACAGAACCCTCAATTTCAAAATTATAAACCCACTTGCGCAGTGGAAAACAACCAGATTTTAATACATTGGATGTTTCGCGACATATTTCCAATAATTTGGGTATAGAAGGAGCCCCAAAAATCCCATCATCGACATAGAAATCTTGACTTATTGTTCTAGCTACCTCAGGGTTGTCACATTCTTGTGCAAGCTGTTTTAAACACCTACAAATCAAAAACGGCGCACACGCAGTTCCGTACGTAACAGTATTTAATTTATAAAAACCCAAGGGATCGGTAGGGTTGTTGCGCCATATTATAAGCAGTAAGTCGCGCTGCGATTCGTGGACCAGGACCTGCCTATACATTTTTTCAACATCTGCACAAGCTACATATTTATTTTCTCTGAAGCGCAGTAATATGGAAATTAAATCACCCTGTATAGGTGGTCCTACCATTTGCAAATCATTAAGAGATTTACCGTTTTCTGATGCCGCACTTGCGTCGAACACAACCCTTAAACGCGTGGTGGTAGCATTTTCACGAAACACGCCATGGTGTGGCATGAAGTAGTGTGGATTTCCATAAGTGTCAACCCTAGTCATATGGCCTAAGCTGAGGTACTCATTTATAAATTCTGAGTACATCCTTTTATACTCAGGATTGCGTTCTAAACGTTTTTCTAACGCAAAAAAACGTCGCATTGCTTGGTTATGGGACTCCCCGATACCATCAGGTGAATGTTTAAAAGGCATGCGTACACAAAACCTCCCGTCAGTGTCCCGCGTGGTCGTCTGTACAAAGAGTTCCTCGCATGACTTTTCTTCATCACTTCGCGCGTCACTTGACTTACGTGCCCCTGGTAAGTCCTCTAACTCCCAGAACTTACGTAGTTGTATATCAATAGCCTGCGTGTTCATGGCTTCCGTCTCGATAGACTGTATAAAGTTACACCTAACACCCTGCATTTTACCTACTTTTAAATAGATGGGACCGGAAATGACCCAACCTAACTTTGTATTTTGAAGAAAAGGCCCGTTAGGTAAGCGCATTTTACCTTCACAGAGCAAGTCCCAAAATAGATCCGCTCCTATCAACAAGTCTACCGATCTACTTGTACAAAATTCAGAGTCGGCTAATCGAATGTCGGTAGGAATGTGAAACTGACTAGTCGTCATGTTAATCGTAGGCAAAGTTGATGTTATTTGCGGCAAAACTAAACATTTTATGCGCGTAGTATAGGATCCGATTATGGATTTAATTTCGATATCACATGATTGCGTACACTGAGTTACCGAATTACCACCTATACCTTTTATTTGTTGAGTGGACTGTATTAGTGGAATGTTAAGTTTATCACAAAGCGGTTTTGTGATAAAACAACGCTCGCTGCCACTATCAAGCACTGCGCGTGCCCTTTGATAGGTACCTAACCCATCTGCGATCTCCACCAGCGCGGTGGACAGTAGAACTGGCTCCACTGATGACGTCTGCGCGTTCAGTACGTCCGTGTAGGCATCGTTCACCTGTATGCAGCTATGGGCAAACACATTGGCAGTGTCGTTGTGTGATTCAGAACAATAGGCTGAGGAATGCGGTTCGCTCGCCTTATCGCTAGAAGCTAAGGTTGCCGCGTGACTGCGCGTCTGACGCTGGCTACCCTCATTTTCGGGGTGAATTAGTGAATTGTGTTTTTGATTGCATTTTCGACAAGGCCCATTTTTACACTCGTTAGCAAAATGACCAAACCGAAAGCAATTTTCACACAACCTTTTTTCGCGTATGAATTTTATCTTATCTTGTAAGGTATACTCGAGAAATGTTTGGCATGAATATAAGTTGTGTTTTGCGTTACACAACACACATAACCTTTTCGAAAACTTTTGTATTTTATCTGTTGCTATATTACAGTGTACCTTGGGAACATTATTAGGGTTCTGGCTCGAATATTGCCTTTTATTATCATAGTATGTACTTGCTTTGCTATGCGTCACAATAAGCGTTTCTAACATGTCAGCCCTATCTCTTAAGAATTTTATTAAGACATCTAATTTTATGCTGGACTGAGATGTATCGGACTTGTTTTGATAGACAGTGCCCTTATATTGTTCCCATTCGCGTTCCGAGGCTGGATCTAATTTTGACACGATCATGTACATAATTAGAGTATCCCAACTTTCTGTAGGTTCACCAAGAACTTTTAGAGCGCGTAGATTTTTTAGAATGATATCAATCATTTTACGTAACAGTGTTGGTGATTCTCTAGTCACGTACGGAAGTGAGAACAAAGATTTTACATGGTTGTGTACTAGTAACCTGTTGTTATTATATCTGTTAAGGAGAAGTTCCCATGCGATCGAGTAGTTATTTGAGGAAAACTCTAGTGAATCGATTACTAAGGCTGCACTGCCTTTAAGAGACGACTTTAGGTAGTGAAACTTTTGGATTCTGGAGATTTCATGCGAGTTGTGAACTAATGACGTGAATGTGTCACGGAACTCTAGCCAGTGCTCATACGAACCATCGAAGGTAGGTAACGAAATGGTTGGCAATTTAACAGACTGCATAATACTACAACCAGAATGTCCAGCTGATTTGTTGAGCTCAGATTTTACTTCATCATTGTCATTAATTATACATTGAGTTTGAGCAAGAACACTATAGTAGTCATTTTCGAAAATTTCCCTTTCACTTAAATGTTTTTCCAAATCACTGTCAGGAACTAACGCTTCTATTTTATTCTGAATCTCATTGAAATCGTTAAATATACAAGAAGCGCCATTCATTCGCAATTTTAACTCGGCTGAGTTTTGATGAGACAAGGTTTTACCTTCAAATGCAGAAATGTACTTACGAAAATTAGTTAACCTGCCCTTAACACTACCTCTCTTTCGAACTAATTCCTTGATATCTACAGCAATTTTAGATGGGTCGGTATTCATTATTGGTAGCTTGTAAAAAGTCAAGAGTACTCACGGTTTTTAACTCCAACTCACTCACTAGCCGAGCTGATAACGAGCAGCAACCACATCCGACGCGTGATAAGCTCGCCGCCAAGAAAATTGACAAGGGTAGGTACCCTGGAATTTGGGAAAAAACACGGATTCACACCCTATAGCCAAAGAACTCCCCCAAATAACCTGACCGATTCGTCTCACCAAAAAACACCCGCGTGCTGCTGCCGATGGCTGTGCCGATTGCGTTATATCTCTCACAGCTGCTATCCTTATTCCCAGGCAGGTATCCTTGCGTAGGTTTCCTCGCTGGTTTCCAAATTCAAGGCGCTGGTTTCCAAATATCGGGTCGATGGACCAGAATTATGTTATTGCGAAGAATAGCTGGCAGAGGTGGTGGTGGCGAGAATGAATTACTTTATTTTACAACAAGCAAAATGTATTTATTTTAAATAAGTTAAGTAGGTACAAAGTTATTATGTGAGGAACAGCAAACAGCGGAATGCAAAACGACGCTTCCAAGACCAGTATTTCATCTTGCAGGTTAGAGGGGGTGCTCCAATCAGAGAGTCTTTACATCACGCCACAGTACTTCCCTATTGGTTCTTTATGACGTGGTGTCTATTTTTGTATGGAGGGACAGAGCCACAGTGTAGAAGATGTAGCGGCAATGTGTCTAGTGCAGGCGACTACAGTAGATTCACGAACATTGTTAAATGTATGTGTTTTGTCTCACCAGGTGCATCAAGTGTACACGCGGTACTTGGACATGGAGGACACAGACCCGACGCTGGCGTACGTCCAGTACATGAAGTTCGCGCGCCGCGCCGAGGGGATCAAGTCCGCTAGGACTGTGTTCAAACGCGCCAGGGAGGATCCCAGGTGATTCATTTTGTCTCACCAGGTGCATCAAGTGTACACGCGGTACTTGGACATGGAGGACACAGACCCGACGCTGGCGTACGTGCAGTACATGAAGTTCGCGCGCCGCGCCGAGGGGATCAAGTCCGCTAGGACTGTGTTCAAACGCGCCAGGGAGGATCCCAGGTGATTCATTTTGTCTCACCAGGTGCATCAAGTGTACACGCGGTACTTGGACATGGAGGACACAGACCTGACGCTGGCGTACGTGCAGTACATGAAGTTCGCGCGCCGCGCCGAGGGGATCAAGTCCGCTAGGACTGTGTTCAAACGCGCCAGGGAGGATCCCAGGTGATTCATTTTGTCTCACCAGGTGCATCAAGTGTACACGCGGTACTTGGACATGCAGTACATAAAGTTCGCGCCGCGCCAAGGGATTAAGCTAAGATCAAATGAGCCTGAAAGGATCCCAGGTGATTTATTTTTATTACCTGATCGCGCAAGATGGAGGGTATTTTTAGATTGTGTAAGTACGAGTATGTATGTTTATTTGACAGAGCATAAGAGGATTTTGAACCTACGGTGAAAATTTGACTTTTCATACAAACGGCGATATCGATTTTGACGTCTTAAAAGTTAACCGTTCTTGGCCAATTTTGGATAGGTTGTCAATCAGAACAAAAGCTAGGTTAATTTGAAAGAAAAAAAACAAATAATGTGCAAAATTAGTATTGTATGAAAACACGTGAGCGACAAATAAAATTGGACGTAGTAATTGAAAGAATTCCTATTAACCTAACTTTTGTTCAGACTGACGACAACTTATCAAAAATTGGTCAAAATCCGTTATTTTTATGATGTGAAGATCGCTATCGCCATTTGTATGAAAAGTGGCAGGTTCACAATCCTCTTAAGCGACTTGATGGACTTTGGAGTGAGAGGTGTCTAATTTTGATGCCACAAGTGTCATAGAATATATTTCACGTAGTCTGGTTTTTAATTTTATTGGTAAAGCTTTTTACAAAATTCCGTACGGTTCGGATGAAAATTTAAAAGTTATGACGCTGTGTGTGTGTGTGTGACAGCGTCATAACTTTTATATAGGCAGACGGACTTAATGATGTAACAAGGACTGCTGTTGGACTACGGAATCATAAAAATAATGAAATTGATACTTTTTAAATTTGTCGTTTATTGTTAGACTAGTTGGGGTAGCCGGCTTCGCTCAGGCAGTTGATTGATATGATACGTTTAAACCCACGACGGATCTTGCTTTATATATCCGTAAAATGGGTAGCCCCACCCATACAAAAAAGGCTTTGAATGGAACAAACTGTTCCAGAACACTCCACAACATTCGGGAGTGTTCTGGAATGTTCCATAATGATCTGGAATATTGTTGGGGAATGCTCTCGAATACTTTTAAATGTTCTGGGCTGTTCTAGAAATTTCTTGAGGGCGAAACTTCCAGGACCATTCTTCATGGATGGGGGATAGAGGACTATCACACCATATAACTTTCGTACCGGGACTCGTTTCTAAGTTTTAGCGGCACTCACATTGTCCACTTACTTGTACGAATATAATATACATTGATTATACTAATAGGGATGACGAATGCTAGTCATCTGATTTACTTTTTATCATCTATCAAAAACGACATTTTGTTCTTCAAATGTTGGAAACACGTAGGCGTGACGTCATACTTTTTGAGCGTCATTTATGTACTCATTTTGTGATAACGAGTAAGGTTTTCCGAAGTTTAAGTATGAGGGCAATTTAGTGATCAAGAGTTCATAATTTATTTCTGTTGCTGTCGTCATCCCTATTAACCCGCTTGGCATATGATGATGATATTCATCATGATATTAATCATCACATCAGCCAAAATATGACCACTGCTGGACATAGTCCGCCTTCGAGTTGGGGGGGGGGGGGGGGGGGAGGGAGGGGGTTGGCCGTAATCGCCATGCTTGGCCGGTGGCGGGTTGGCGATCCCAGTGTACAGTGTGGTGGCACAGTACGCGGGAAGGACGCTGCTGCCCATCCTCCGGGTCTCTTACGACAACCTCGGGAAGATATGGGGTGGTCCTCTCTGTCTCTTGTCGTGTGGCACAAGTAACCGTGCTATCCAAGGGATAGACGGCGGTTGCCTGGTGTTGCACTTAGTATCACCCTCGGTCACGTGTAGGGCATTTAGATTCACACCTACGGACGTGTGCAACGCGACCTTCATAAATGACCTTAATTATGTCAAACGTCCTTGTCGCACCTACTCCTCTGAAGGTTGGAGGCTCTACACTCAAAGTTGTTGCCGAATATGTGTGCCTATGGGCTAGGGCCGCCGCCTCCTGGCCGGGAGGTCGTGGTTCAAATCCTGCCACGTACCAATGTGATTTCGAATTTAGATTTCATATGTACGGTTATCCGACGCTTTTACGGTGAAGGCAAACATCGTGAGGAAACCTTCACACGCCTGCGGAGAAACTCCCAGGTTATGTGTGAAGTCGACCAACCCGCACTGGGCCCGCGTGATGAAGTTCCATAAGTTTATTCAGTTAAATAAAATAACTATCAGTGTGTGTGTGTGTTGTGTGTTTTGACGCGAACAACCGTAGTGGATAAGTTTATAATTACGACTTGTTTCCAGATCCCGGTACCACGTGTTCGTGGCGGCCGCGCTAATGGAGTACTATTGCTCGAAGGACAAGAACATCGCTTTCCGCATCTTCGAGCTGGGATTGAAGAAGTTCTCGCACATCCCGGAGTATGTGCTGTGCTATATAGACTATCTGTCGCATTTGAACGGTCAGTACAAAATGTTTTATTTAGCCTCTAAAACTCTTCATTATCCGATGGATAACACAGACTTATACAGGATGTAACAAAATTGGTGTTGGACTCGTTAACGGGGGGGTTCTACTCAAAATACTGCACAACTTTCCCCAAGGAACTCATAGTCAATTCTCAAAGAAAATTGCACCCTCCATACAAAAAACCACAAAATTGGTCGATCAGCTGATCGATTTGTACGAAGAGTTAACTTACTATAATATATAATACTTTCCCGTTTATTAAATGTAATCCTTACTAATATTATAAATGTGAAAATGTGTTCCTTGAACTGGTACGACACGACAACAGCTCGATCCACTATTTGTTCCTTAGAGGCACGTCTATGTCTTCCGCATCCTCTCTTTCCCTCTATTTTGCCTTCCAGGAGTGTTTTGAAGAGGGTGTCGTGTCGCATCAAATATCCCATAATTTTTCCTCTCCGGCTTTCTATTGTTTTCAGCAGCCTTCGCTTTTCCCCAACCATACTCAACACTGTTTTTTTGAAATAGGTCGGGGAAAAAGTTTCCTCGTATTTTGTAGGTCATATATCAGCTCATATACGTCCCTACCAGGGGCTCGAGCCTACCCTGAATTAGAGTGATCGGACCTTAGTTGACCACGCGGGCCCAGTGCGGGTTGGTCGACTTCACACACAACCTGCGAGTTTCTTCGCAGGCGTGTGCAGGTTTCCTGACGATGTTTTCCTTCACCGTAAGAGCGTCGGATAAACGTACATATAAAATCTAAATTCGAAATCACATCGGTACGTGGCAGGATTCGAACCACGACCTCCCGGACAGGAGGCGGCGGCCCTAGCCGTTACGCCACCGACGGTCTTTTATATTAAGATAAGAAGAAAGTGTGATTACTATTATTGATTTTCAGAGGACAACAACACGCGCGTGCTGTTCGAGCGCGTGCTATCCTCCGGCTCGCTTTCCAACGAGAGCTCGGTGGACATCTGGAACCGCTTCTTGGAATTCGAGTCCAACATCGGCGACCTGCTGTCCATCGTGAAGGTCGAGAAGCGGCGGCAGGCTGTGCTGGAGAAAGTACGTGGGGTGTACGAGCCTTTGTGTCAATAAATGTATATCAAACCGCCTCCGTGGCGTAATGGTTAGGTCCATTAGCTTCATGTCAGGAGGTCGCAGGTTCGATTCCCGGCGGAGGTTTACTTTGTAAGACTCTGTTTGGTTGGTGAAAGGGTATTTTCTACGCCCGCCTGGCTAGCTACTACCATCTTTTCCAAGTCTTGCCGCCAAACATCAATGTTAACAGCATTGACGTGTTCCGGTTTGAAGATTAAATAGTCAGTTCCCCATTGTGTTGGGGTATCTTGGTAAGCCCGCTTCCATCTTCGGCATCATCGTCACTTACCATCAGATGAGAAGATGTCAAGGGTTTACTAATTGTGAATAAAATAAAATAAATATATAAAATTAGTTGGATCCCGCTTTTTAAACCCTTATCCGGCATTTAATATCACCAATCAAACCGAGACTTACAAACTAAATATAACAGTCCGCCGGGAATCGAAATATAATATTGTAATCGGGAACTGGGTGTCTTATCTTCAAGCCGGAACACATCAATGTTCCATCAGACAGACAGTCGGGTTTTTATTTTTTATTGTTTTATTCCCAAAGTTATTACACGACTGCTCACAAGAAGGGAGTGTATATTGTTTTCAGTTCTAATGTATGTAAGTATGTTTCTTTATTTCACGGTATCTTCTAAACGGCTTAGTGGATTTTAGAATGTGAGGTATCGTTAGATTCGTCTTCATCCCGTGAGTGAAATACGATACATTTTATCCCGACTTACCAGCTGCAGCGTGGTGTAAAAAAAAAGGGTTTCTAGAAAATAAATCTCTACCCAATTAAAATACCTACTTGCTTTTCCCTGAAGTTATCAAAACAAAGGTATTAAACCCAGAGAATGATTTTAACGAAGCGTAGGCAGGCCTCCCACGCGGTGTACCGACGACCTGGTGAAGATCGCGGGAAGCCTATGGATGTGGGCAGCGCAGGACCGGTCGTCGTGGAAGTCCTTGGGGAGGCCTTTGTCCGGCAGTAGACGATTTTCGGCTGATATGATGATGATGAATAATTTTAACCTGCAAGACAATGTTAGACGTACAATGCTAATACTGTGACTTTTCCAGATTTTCACGACTTTCCCGCCAAAGAACTATAAAACTTTTTCAAAATAAACTTTCAGCCTTCAGAAATACCTGTTACTGCCTAACTTATTGGGGTAATTTTTACGCTTACCACCCTAAACAAAAAAACGGTACATATTGCATTACCACAGATAGTGCCACACTGGAAACGAAATGTTCCTTTAAACGCAGATTCAAAACGCTGTGCCAGCATAGCAACTTGGCTTTATAAAAATAATTATTAAGGAAAGGCACTCCGTGTCACAACAAGAGCGGTAATGTTTTATGCAGTCGTGTTTTTGTTATACTTTTTAATAAAAGTTGTTAGCGAATTATTTATTGGTTACTTGTGCGAACTGGTTCAGTATCAATAAAGACCCGAGTCCGATTTTTGGCTGTTTCATAAACCCTTTTATTTGTGTAAATTTGTGCTTTAAATTATGTTATTGTCCACAGATCAAAGAGTTCGAAGGCAAGGAGACGGCGCAGCTGGTGGACAGATACAAGTTTTTGGATTTGTATCCCTGTAGCATAGCCGAGCTCAAGTCCATCGGTTATACTGAGGCAAGTATACTTGTGACTAGTTGTCGCGCTCTAGCATAGCCGAATTTAAGTCCATCGGATATACTGAGGCAAGTATGCTTGAGATTGGTTATCTCGCTCAGCATAGTCGAGCTCAAGTCCATCGGTTATACCGAGGCAAGTCTGCTTGTGATCGGGTGTCTCGCTCTACCATAGTCGAGCTGAAGTCCATCGGTTTTTCTGAGGCAAGTCTGCTTGTGATCGGGCGTCTCGCTTTACCATAGTCGAGCTCAAGTCCATCGGTTTTTCTGAGGCAAGTCTGCTTGTGATCGGGTGTCTCGCTCTACCATAGTCGAGCTCAAGTCCATCGGTTTTTCTGAGGCAAGTATGCTTGTGATAGGGTGTCTCGCTCTACCATAGCCGAGCTCAAGTGCATCGGATATACTGAGGCATGTATGCTTGTGATCGGGTTGTCTCGCTCTAACATAGCCGAGCTCAAGTCCATCGGTTATACTGAGGCAAGTATGCTTGTGATCGGGTGTCTCGCTCTACCATAGTCGAGCTCAAGTCCATCTGATATATTGAGGCAAGTATGCTTGTGATCGGGTCTCTCGCTCTAGCATAGTTGAGCTCAAGTCCATCAGTTACACTGAAGTAAGTATGCGTGTGATCGGACGTCTCGCTCTACCGAGTGTCCTCGCCCGAGTGACAGCATAGATACAGGTGTGAGATCTCAAGCAATTAACTTTTAGAGGTAGTGGAGAGGCTTTGTAGGAATCCAAAGTAAGGCTAAAGACGAGGCAGTAAATTTTTTCACTCTCATGCTCTAAAAGTACGCCAATATAGCCCTACGAAACGGGACTAAAGTGACCACTTTAGTCTATAGGAAGCCAAAAGTAATTAGTTTTTTTAATTTCCTTCATGTGACATAGACAAATTCAAACAGCCAGTAAATATACTATTATCTGTGGAGTGTGGACCATCTTCATTGCGAAAATGTTGAGAGTTTTAGTTCCATGGTTTTTCCGCAAAGAAGGTAGCGCCATGTGTTTTCAAATCTTTTGTGAATTTTATTTTACAAAGTAATGTTTATTAAATGTTTTTTGTACTAAATTGACTACCTATTTTTCTCGCACTCAAAGTGAAAAATACAGTTTGCACCTCGAGACTAAACGCGAACTTAATTTACCCTCGGTTTCATTGACTCCATCGCACTATATCATGGCTTCGTTTAGTGCCTCGATATAAAATGTACTATGATTTTGCATTTATTTTTCTTTTCACTACTACGTCAATTTATTGCACAAGACTCCGAAGAGTACGGTACAGTATGAGGCGGCTAGTGATCATTATACCTAAATTAATTTTATTATAGTACATTTTATATCGAGGGACTAAACGATGCAAACTATAAGAAGGCTCAAGGTCACCCAAAGGGCAATGGAGCGTGCTATGCTCGGAGTTTCTCTGCGTGATCGAATCAGAAACGAGGAGATCCGCAGGAGAACTAAAGTAACCGACATAGCTCACAGAATCGCTAAACTGAAGTGGCAGTGGGCAGGGCACATAGCTCGTAAAAAAGATGGCCGATGGGGCAGTAAAGTTCTCGTGTGGCGACCGCGCACCGGAAAACGTAGCGTAGGCAGACCTCCCACGCGGTGGACCGAAGACCTGGTGAAGGTCGCGGGAAGCCGATGGATGCGGGCAGCGCAGGACCGGTCGTCGTGGAAATCCTTGGGGGAGACCTTTGTCCAGCAGTGGACGATTTGTAGCTGATATGATGAAACGATGCCATAATATACCAGAGGTGATTTGACTCCCGAGCGTGCGAGGGAATCAATGAAACCGAAGGTATATTAAGTTGGCGTTTAGTCTCGAGGTGAAAACTGTACTTTTCACTTTGAGTGCGAGAAAAATAGTCAATTTAGTACAAAAACGTTTAATAAATATTACTTAATAAAATAAAAATAAAAAAAGATTTTAAAGCACATGGCGCCACCTTCTTTGCGAAAAAAACCATGGAACTAAAACTCACAACATTTTTCGCAATGAAGATGGTCCACACTCCACAGATAATAGTATATTTACTGGCTGTTTGAGTTTTTCTATGAACGAACTAATTACTTTTCACTCCCTAGAGACTAAAGTGGTCACTTTATTCCCGCTTCGTAGGGCTATATTGGCGTACTTTTAGAGCATGAGAGTGAAAAATTACTACCGCTACTAATAAAAATATTTACTACCGCTACAAAGTCGCCTTCATTTAGAGCCATTGTCAGTACGCCACCGAGTGGGAGAGCTGCCTTCGTCTTTCGGTGCGCGGTCCCCTCTCAAGAACTACCACCCCAACGGCTGTCTGTTCTACGAGCTATGTGCCCCGCCCACTGCCACTTAAGTTTAGTGATTCTGTGAGCTATGTCGGTTACCTTGTTTCTCACTTCTGATTCGATCAAAGAACCTTCGAGCATAGCACTCTCCGTGGCCTTTGGGTGACCTTGAGACTTCTTATGGCACAATAAAGCATTTTATTTTTTCGACGGAGCCATTGATACCAAATCGGTTGTGTGCGGACTGAATTCAATTGGGCAGCGTTGATATAATGTGCGCTTTGAGCATCCGTTAGGCGCGCAAGGTAGGTGCGTCTGTTGGGTTATATACAGGGTGTAACAAAATTGGTGTTGGTGCCTCTTACTGGGGAATCTACTTATCATACTGAACAACTTTTGTTCTACGACTTTGCTGAAATCGCATTAAAAGTTGTTTACTCTTCGTACAAATGGATCAGCTGATCGACCAATTTTTGTGCATTTTGTATGGAGGTTCCAAGTATCCAAAGCAACTAAGTATTTATTTTTATTTGTATAAGTATTTGCTCGGGACTTTTCCTAAGCGATCGAATCAGAAACGAGGAGATCCGCAGGAGAACCAAAGTAACCAACATAGCTCTCAGAATTGCTAAGCTTAAGTGGCAGTGAGCGGGGTACATAGCTCGTAGAACGGATGGCCGTTGGGGCATTAAAGTTCTCGAGTGGCGACCGGAAAAGCAAGTTGTTATATTATTTACTTATATGTCGGCAGGTGGCGTCAA
Source organism: Coleophora flavipennella (assembly GCA_947284805.1). Classification (NCBI taxonomy): domain Eukaryota; kingdom Metazoa; phylum Arthropoda; class Insecta; order Lepidoptera; family Coleophoridae; genus Coleophora; species Coleophora flavipennella. The sequence continues at coordinate 8,768,776 of OX369253.1, forward strand.
TGTCGAATAAGGCGTGGGCTCTGGGCGGGCCCTTGTCTGGAGTGTCGCCTGAATTAGCTGCGTACATACTCGGCCACAAGTGAGTGTTACTTTTTTTAAATAAAAATTTGAGTGCGATTGACTATATATTTTATACTTATACTCGTATAATTCAAAGATTCATTTTTGCATAGCGTCGGTGGCGCAACGGCTAGGACTGCTCCCTCCTGTCCGGGAGGTCGTGGTTCGAATCTTGCCACGCACCAATGTGTCATCGATTTTCGATTTCATATTTACGTTTATCCGACGCTTTTACGGTGAAGGAAAACATCGTGACAAAAACTGCGAAGAAACTCGGAGGTTGTGTTGTCGACCAACCCGCACTGGGCCCGCGTGATTGACTAAGGGCCGATAATTCAGGGTAGGCTCGAGCCCCTCGGTGGGGACGTATATGATCTGATACGATGATTTATTTTTGGAAATCATGTAATACCTACACCAAAAAATATTCAAGAAATGAGATTTATAGCAACCTTACATTCTAAGCTTTAGATGTTTTTAGTGTTCCGTACAAAAAAACGGAACCCTTATAGGATCACTCGTGCATCTGTCTGTCTGTCTGCTTGCTCCGAATCTACTGGACCAAGTCAGGTAAAATTTGGTAGGATGGTGTAATCCTATGACCCAAACACAGATGTGCAAAGTATATTTTTTTTTAAAATAAGGGTTATTTTCGGGGGACAAGTTCATACTTTTAAAAAAAAAAATTTGCAAACCTTACTGTGTCATATATCAAATGAAAGGGTTCGTTATGAGGATATCAAATACATTTTTGTTATTATTGTACAATGAAAAGTTTTGATTTTATTCATGAAAGAAGACGAAAATTTACCATTGAAAGGGGCCTTAAATGAAGGCTTCTGAAAAGGGCCTAAAATACAGCCTTCTGAAAAGCGCCTAAAATACAGGTTTCTGAAAGGGGCCTAAAATACAGGCTTCTGAAAAGGGCCTATAATGCAGGCTTCTGAAAGGAGCCTAGAATAAAGCCTTTGGAAAAGGGCCTATAATGCAGGCGTCTGAAAGGGGCCTAAAATACAGGCTTCTGAAAAGGGCCTAAAATGTCTATTTCTGAAATTCTCCTAAAAAGGAGAAGACAGTGATCTTACAAGTCTTTAAATAAATGGGACTAATAACCCATTTATTATACAATTTGTTGTAATACTTGGGGGGGGGGGGGGATTTGTCCAGTAGTGGACGTCTTTTGGCTGAATACAGAAACAAAAAAAATCGAAGAAAAAACCGCACTGAAGCGTTAACAAAACGCAAAAAATGTTAATTACTTTGCCAGAGACAACGACCCGAACAAGGACATAGCGCGGCCGGACACCAACCAGATGATCCCCTACAAGCCGAAGTGCAACCCGCTGCCCGGGGAGCACCCCATCCCTGGTAAGCACAGTTACCCGACTACTATTTACAAAATTGGAGCTTCTGCCGTTAACTGGGGCTTCTTCTTATCACACTGAAGAACTTTTTCTAAGAGACCCCATATGAATAGCTGATTGACAAATTTAGTGCATTTTTGTACGGAGCGTGGAAATACTTTTTTGAGAGTTGACTGTATGGGTGCCTTGGGGAAAGTTGTTCAGTGTGTATGTAACCACAGGGTTTGGTTGGTGGCAGGACATTTTCTAAGCATACTGTCCTACAAAGATGGACTCCTCCGGGAGACGAACCTGCGACCTCCTTATGTTCAGCTAATGAACTCATCATTTTCATTCATTATTCATCATCATTGAACTCGGGACACTGTTACCTAATCCTTAATTTCTCTGGGTACAAGGCCGACACTTTAATGTCTCTGGGTACAAGGCCTGATTGTTCAAATTTTCACTTCTGTCGATACTCCCGGAGTGCTTTTGTGTGTTTTTTTTAATTGTTAAACCCTTGACATCATCCCACCTGATGATAAGTTACGACGAAACCGAAGATAGAAGCTGGCTCACCCAGATTCCCCAACGCAATGGAGAACTGGCTATCTTATATTCAATCCGGAACACATCTATGCTGTAAACATTGATATTTGGCGGCAAGACTTAGATTAGATGGTGGTAGCTAGCCAGGCGGGCTTAGAAAATGCCCTTCCACCAACCAAACCGAGTCTTACAAGGTTAGACTCCGCCAGGAATCGCACCGGCGACCTCCTGATGTGAAACTAATGGATTTAACCATTACGCCTCGGAGGCGGTTAACTATAGTTAAATTCTTCTTGATCCCGTGTGTGTTAGGCTAAGGGATGTCTAAACGTTATATTATAGTAGTTAGTGTATTTGTATATTATTCTTTATACTAAAAATATTTATACTTAAACAATTAAGGACCCAGCCTTGCTTTTGATGATGTTCCCGCATATTTGCGCACGTTGTTTGACTTAACTAAATAAAATAGAATTAAAGAAAAATATTATTATGACGGAGCTATTCTTATTTTTTTCAATCAATGTTTATTACACTAATATTGAATGTTTGAAATTTGGTAGGTAGACAGATTAGGACCTGGATGAACATTCAGGCTACTTTTTTCCACGCGCACCCTCGACGACAGTCATAGAATCTATGTACACGCGAGCGAAGCCGCTGGGAAAATGTAGTCAATAATGAATGGCCTAAGCATCAGCCAGCCAAGTAGTTTTAAGCCAACCGACAGAGCTAATATGAAGAAAAGTGAAGGGAAACCAAAAGTAAATAAAAGAAGTTAAAAAGTGAAACGAGGTTTACTGAGCTAGCCAGCCCCTAAATATCGTCATATTTGTTGGAGGCGACGATTGGTAACAGTCGTCATATTTGGTGGAGGCGACGATTGGTAACAGTCGTCATATTGGTGGATGCGACGATTGGTAACAATCGTCATATTTGGTGGAGGCGACGATTGGTAAAATTGTCATATTTAGTGGAGGCGACGATTGGTGACAATCGTCATATTTGGTGGAGACGACTATTGGTAACAATCGTCATATTTGGTGGAGGCGACGATTGGTAACAATCGTCATATTTGGTGGAGGCGACGATTGGTAAAAATCGACATATTTGGTGGAGGTGACGATTGCTAACAATCATCATAATATTATAAATAATACTAGCTATGCGCCTTTCTTCCGTGTAATTTATGTTATTACCCCCCTCAGGCGGCACGTTCCCGCTTCCCCCCGCGGCGGCGGCGCTGTGCACGCGCATGCCGCCGCCCTCCTGCTACCGAGGACCCTTCGTGGTTGTGGACAAGCTCATGGCGCTGTTCAACCGGATCGCCCTGCCCGACAAGCGTGAGTCACCAACCACGTGCACATCGTACCGCGCCACCGACTTATCTGTTCATGTGGACAAATGAACAACTAACAAACTTAATAGTTTATCTGTCACAGCCAACTAGTTAAATTAGCCATTGAATTAACTGCCTAGCCGGTTCATTAAATGGCGGCATTCAACTAAATGGCTGAATGATAATTAATTAAGCGACTTGGCTGGCTGATGCTTAGGCCATTCATTAAACGAGCGTAGCGAATACAGAAGTAGGATATCCGAAGGGGCTCTCTCGCCTCCTCCTCACAGTCGTAGTGTTAGTTTGGACATGAAAATGTAGAACTAGGAGCCCCGACTTAGAAATTACCAATTTTCCTCCCACATCCCCCCCTTAAGCACTTGTCCCCTTGAGGTGTGAATTTAAACTACCTTGCTAGCAGAAGTTGAACGTTATCGATCCAAGCCATTTGCCTAGGCGTTTAATTGAATGGCTGAATAATCATTAAGTTAAAAGGCTAGGCAGTTAATATGAATGCCTTATTAAGCTCGATGGTTGCGACATGTCCACAAAATCGTTTTTCATCATCATCGAGGTGATCCACTTTTGGACATAGGCCTCCCCCAAGGATTTCCACGATGACCGGTTCTGCGCAGCTCGCATCCAGAAACCTCCCGCGACCATCACCAGATCATCGGTCCACCGTGTGGAAGGCCTGCCTACGCTACGTTTTCCGATGCGCGGTCGCCACTCGAGATCTTTACTACCCCAACGGCCATCTGTTCACAAAATCGTTTTTCATACAAACTTAAAATGCTTCTTACTACTTCATAATTCTTGAAAATGGATGGGCCGATTCTAATGAAACTTTATATACATAAGCAAGTCACGAATTTCTAGTTTGTGAATAGATTAAATTATCAAGAAAATAGTGTTGTCACTTAATGTTAATGATTTATGGTTTTCATAGTAATCTTAAAATTTGCTAATCTTTTAAAAAAAAGTATTTAGAAAATGTAATCTATCCACAAACTAGACTTGCTTATGTATGTAAAGTTTTGTTAGAATCGGCCCATCCATTTTTAACATGTAATTATTTTATGTTTGTATCGGAATCGATTTTGTGCATACACTCTTAATTCGATGACAGCCACTCCGCCGCCTGAACAAATAAGTCGATGGCATTATACAAGTGTCTCGCTAGTGCGACAGACGACAGATGCAGGCTTGAAGCCCATTTTATGCCCGATAATACTGGACTATTTTGACCCCGCCTACACAGTCGGTCGCCAAACGCTCGAACCAGTAGCGTAACGTTATATGTTAAAAAAAACGGCCAAGTGCGAGTCGTACTAGCACACCGAGGGTTCCGTACCACCACACCTCTCCCCACAACAACATAGTAATAATGACAATGATACCTATTCACATTACAAACAAAAGACATCAACGCGAACGATAAAAATATGCTTTTTTGTCATTCAGTTCGGACTCCTTAGCACGAGTACGACTCACACTTGGCCGATTCTTATTATTTGTTGTTTTACTTCATTATTAGTACTATAATCACACCAAGTTTAACGCTCGTATGTATTACCGTTTTTACGATAGAGTTAAAAAAGATACTTCTATAAACCTATAAAAACACGTTTTTTGTTAGGAAACCTCCCCCCCCTAATTTTTTCACTTTCTATTTTTTTAAGTATTTGTTGTTATACCGGCAACATAAATACACATTCTGTGAAATTTTCAACTGTCTACCTATTGCGGTTCATGAAATACAGCCCGCTGACAGACGGACAGACAGCGGAGGCTTAGTAATAGGGTCCCGTTGTTCACCCGTTGAGTGTACAGAGCCCTGAAAAGATAATATTACAGACATCTTTGCCTAACATTATAGTGTGTCTCTCGCTCAGCAATCGGCAGATCATTCAAAGATAATATGGACGTAATCAACTACAAAAATACGTCGGTGGCTCAACCGGTAACGACTCGGTTCTCCTAACCAGAGGTCCCGGGTTCAAATCCGAACGGTCAATGTACCAATGAGTTTTTCTGAACTTACGTACATATACTTACCGATTGCGTTAACGGTGAAGGAAAACATAGTGAGGAAACCTGCACATCTGATTCTAGATGTGTATGAAGGTCGCGTTGCACACGTCCGTAGGTGTTACTATAAATGCCCTGCACGTGACCGCGGTTGATGCTAAGTGCAACACCAGGCAACCACCGCCTATCCCTTGAATAGCACGGTTAAAGGTGCCACACGATAAGAAGAAGACCTTCTTGACTGCTGTAGACCGTCATTACCTACCAATCTGCTGTAATAATAAAGTGTGTTCAATCCACCTTTGATTTGGAGTTATAGTGTCGAGTGCCCTTCATCCGCTTCTTTATGTTAGGCCAATATCTGAAGCAGGCCTCCATCCGCTACTTTAAGTCTGCAAACAACACACCCACCCCCTAATCGTAAACGCCGCCGTTTACGCGCTACCCGCGAACCCGATTCGCGTAATCTGACGCCCCAGACATGTACTCACTGACCCCGACGACCCGACCACGCTAGCCGTAGCCGCCCTGACTCCGCCCCCCAGCCCACAGAGAAACACTGTATCGACATTCTGCCCTCGCCGGCAGGGCGGCGTCCCCCCGCTTCTGGCGCTTACCAGCGCTACCGGCACGTACCAGGCCGCTTCTCTCCGATCCTCCCCCGTCCAAGCAACGACCTAAGCCGAGGTCCGTGCCCACCTGGGCGCCCTAAGGCAGTTACATCTTTTGCTTTGCATCTAGGTTGAGTGCCCTCCGCACTCGCCTCCCCTGCCCGGTGAAGTTGTGAAGGCCCCCACGGCCAACAACAAGCTCGTCCTATCGAAAAAAAATTGTCGAGTGTGAAGTGGACCGGGAGACATACATTTTACCATGAAGCTATACACACCCTAGGACGCTAAAGTAGTATTGTCAACCTACCCAGTACCGCCAATCACTGGGGACTACTCAAAGCAGCAGCAGACGCAAGGACTTTAAATTCAAATTTCTTTACTTGGTCGGCAACCGAGAGGGACAAGGCTATAGTTGGAATAGGATGCCGTAATGATGTAACTACGTCTGTATCTGATCTATAGTGTCGTCCCTTTCAGTTGCTGATCAAGACCACGCGTGGGTTACGGCCTATTATTTATTTACTTTTTTATTTACGGTTATGTCTACCAATTGTTTGCGATTTTAATTAATTTGACCGTTCAGCGCCGCCACCGACGCAAGAAAACGGTTGCGACACGAAGCTGTTTGACCTAGCGCGCTCCGTGCACTGGATCGTGGACGACGAGGGCATCACCACCGTCTCCAACAAGGTGAGTCACTGGCGCCAGCACTGGAGCGGTTGCAACACGAAGTGGTTCGACCTGGCGCGCTCCGTGCACTGGATCGTGGACGACGAGGGCATCACCACCGTCTCTACCAAGGTGAGTCACTGGCGCCAGCACTGGAGCGGCTACACGAAGTGGTTCGACCTGGTGCGCTCCGAGAACTGGATCGTGGACGACGACAGCATCACCACCGTCTCCAACAAGGTTAGTCACTGGCGCCAGCTCTGGAGCGGCTGCGACACGAAATGGTTCGAACTGGCGCGCTCCGTGCACTGGATCGTGAACGACGAAGGGATAGAAAATGCATTTGATATATAGAGAGGTAAATTAATGCTATGACAACCTTTAATTCTAAATACCTCAGTAACTTGACGCTGCAGGTTAGAATCATCATATCAGCCGAAAATCGTCCACTGCTGGACAAAAGCCTCCCCCAAGGATTTCCACGACGACCGGTCCTGCGCTGCCCGTATTCAGCGGCTTCCCGCGATCTTCACCAGGTCGTCGGTCCACCGCGTGGGAGGCCTGCCTACGCTACGCATATCCTAATATATTTTCAGTTTTTAGTTGCTTCCCGTATCGAAGTATATGTGTTTTAATGGTGTAAAGATTTCGACAAAAAAACGTTTTGTAGCTTTGCCCCAAAGGCTCGTAGCCCTTTTTCAAACATAAGCAATAGTGTAAGAATACAAACATGTCCCAACCCCTTTGTTTGTCCTCCGTAGTCTCGACGAAGGAAAGCCGGCGAGGATTCTGACGAGGATGACATGGGCGTGGCGCCGCCAGTCAACGACATCTACCGCCAGCGGCAGCAGAAGCGCGTCAAGTGAACTAAAATACGGCGCAAACACAGGATACTTTTTCTTAGACTATTAAGGTTAACGCACATTAAGGCCGCACCGCACGCACTGCAGTCGCCGCAGTCATCGCTTATGTTACTGGCCTCGCAATTTGATCCGCGCCGCAGTCGTCTCTGTCTGTCTCTCTGCACCGTATTGAATTTTTACAAGCTTTTATTTAGTTTCACCTGTTTCACCCTCCGGGACCTATCTGGACAGTATGTAGTGGTTCTCTTCCACGAGGCACTCGCCTTGCAGAGTACCAGGACAAGCGTCTTGGCGGCAAGACCTACCGTAACTGGTCCTTGTCTTCACCTTATGGTGTTGGCAGGAATAGCGGCCTTCACTTTATGACCTAGCTGTCGGTGAGTGGGGACGCTATATCATAAACCTGGTAGTTGAGCGTATCTGGTAGATATACGAGAGGGAATGTCCCGGTGTCTAATGAAATCTTGCAAGTTAAATTTGACCCACTTCCAGGTTTTCGATTGAGCTGAAATTTTGCATGCATATCTATATCGCGTGACAATGCAATATTAAAAGCTTGTACCTAAAAGTTTGTAGTTTATTTTTTATTTGGGCCGTTGCTGGTGACGTCATCAGCTGCGTCTTGGGGAGTTCGGCGGCTTCAGTTACTGCGGCGCGGTAGTTGTGCGAAGTTGCATAGAACTTCATATAACGAATTCGAATGCGGCTACTGCGGCGCGTGCGGTGCGGCCTAATGTGCGTGCACCTTTACGAATATGCTATATGCCTCTCGACCATGACGCGAAATTCAAGTGTTTCAAGTTTCGACGTGAATTCGATGTATTTCTTACTTTAGTTCCAGAAAATATACTAAACTAAGTAACTTAATATACTACTCAAAACAAAATAAGGGCCAACTAAATTTTCTCAGTACATTTTCATACAAAGAGGGGGCCCAAACAGCCACGATCATTTTTAACACGCTTAAATTAGCTTCACCTGTATGTATGTATGTTTGTAACCGACTCCTTTGCACTGGATTTTGACCCACTTTAAACGGACAGATTTAATTCAAACTTTGTACATTTATCAAGAACTAGCTGTTTCCCGCGGTTTCACCCGCGTGGACAACGTTTCTATGACTTTTCGAGGGTGCGCAGTGCGCGAGCCGCAAGCGGCTCGCGAGCGTGGTAAACAGTAGCCTATGTCTGTATCCAGGTCCTAATCTGTCTACCTACCAAATTTCAGCCAAATCCGTTCAGTAGTTTTTGCGGGAAAGCGTAACAGACAGACAGAGTTACTTTCACATTTATAATATTATAAATATTAGTAGGGATTAGTAGGGATCAGTGACAATACAATAATTTTGTAAGTTTATCTCATTATCCTGAACTAAAAACCGGGAAATAAATATAGTTTAAAAAAACTAAAAAAAAACACGCTTTTAAAGCACATTAAACTAAAAAGTGAAAAATAATTCTTAAAAGCTGAAAACAATAATGAACGAAAAAACTAGTATTATGTGAAAAAAGCGTGGGGCGCATTGTGCCGTAATTTTCGTATATCGAGCAACCCACGCTTTTTTCACAATAATAATAGTATTTTTCGTTCATTATTGTTTCAGCTTTTTTTTTTTTTCACTTTTTAGTTTAATGCGCTTTAAAAGCGTGTTTTTATAGTTTTTTTTAGACTATATTTTATTTTAATCAAAAAAAAAGGAAACTACGAAGATCCCTGGCTAAAAATATGTCGAAGAGCACAACATTCTGCAGACCCTCGGAAACTCAGTGGACTGCTCAGATGAGAGTAAACAGTTAATTGACATATTTTCCATACATATTGCGGTAAAAAATATCATGTAGTTTGTTTTGAGCAGTCCACCGAGTTTCCGAGGGTCTGCAGATTTGTATCTAGGGATCTAACCTAATGACTGGACTTCGCAGTAAAAAATAATCGAGGCTGTTTGGGCCACATCTCTGTGTGAAAATGTACTGTGAAAATTAAGTTGGCCCTTGTTTTGTTTTGAGTAGTATACCTACCTAGAGTATAAATAAATGTAAGCTTATTTTAAGGATTAGACGTTGACTATGAGTATGTGTAGCAAGCTTGGACAATGGACTTGAAGTCAATATCTTCTTTTTATTGGAAATACATATATGAAAATAAATAAAATGAAGTAAGAAACAAAACTGCGGAATTTTCTGTTTGATTTTTTCCTTTTTCTTCATTGGTTACTTTTAATGACATTTTCAAATGCTAAAAAGTGATGACGTCACAAGCCCAAATACTATTAATATATATTATACGGCAGTAAATTGTGCAGTCCGCACTAACCCGACTTTTTTATTACTTTTTATTTCATTCCAAAATTTAATTATTAAAAACAAATCGATGAGTTCATGTTGAATGACCAAATGTATACTTATTCAAGACAAATCCTCTTGAAGAAAATGGAAGCGTATGGTGTTCGTGGCGTGGCTTATGACTGATTCTAGTCATATTTCTCGGATAGGAATCAAAAAGTAAAGGTTGATGATGCTCTAAGTGACTGTGAGTCCGTTAATTACGGGCTTCCCGAAAGGGATCCCGAAAGGGATAAGTCCGCCTTTGCTAAATGGATTTTCTTTTCTCTAAATATTTAATGTATTTGTTTTAAAGCAATAAAGAGTTTACAAACAAACAAACAAACAAACAAAGCTTCCCCAGAGAAGTGTGCTTAGCCCCACGTTGTTTTTAATGTACCTAAATGACTGGTGTCATTTAAAATTACCACAAGCGCAAACAGTTGCTTTTGCAGGTGACACAGCTGTAATTTTTCATTGCCGAAGGTGGTATGCCACAATTATCAAACTGGCTACTTACACTAAACGCAAGTAAGACTCAGTATTTAGCTTTCCATATATCACAGTGCCAATTAGTGCTCTTAAAATCAAAATACATTCTTGTCCATCGAATCAACTTGTGTGTAAATGTCCAGTAATTGAACAAGTCTCCGGGGCGGATCAAGGATTTCAATTAAGGGAGGGGAAGGGGCTGGACATTCTGACAAGGTTCAGACGAAGCTAGGTTCATTATAATAATATAATTAATATGTACCTACATTGGTTCTGAAGGTTATCTATCTATCATTAGTATCACCCACGACTATCCGTACAAAACAAGAATAACAATTTTCGGAGGTACTCGTATGCACGCGCTGCGCTGCAAACTCGAATGAATCTGTCGCCGTGTCGTCGCTGGCTACGCGGGCCAGTGGCGCGGGTAGCGGGATGTGGCGGCGCGCGGTAGTGTCGTGGCACACACAGACTCCACCTCGCGCCACCCGTCCGTCATTTCCACATCAATATTATTAACTTTGAACTAACTGCAAGTTAAATCCATGAAATATTATCTTTCAGATAGCTTTGTGTTGTAAAGGATATATTTCTGTTTGTTCTGAGTATGCTGTGTTAGAGTGCACCTAAAATAAATCGAAAAGTGAGTAAAACATATGGAACTCCTGGGTCTTTTGGGGCTGGGCCATGCCCCCCCCCCCCCCCCCCCCTCCCCCTGTATCCGCCAATAAGTCAAGCATCTAAAATATCTTGGACTCACAATTGACGAACGTTTAACTTGGGACAAACACTCAGAATCAGTACGTGCACGTGTCCGCAAGATGCTTTACATTTATAAACGAGTTAGGCATATTGCTGACGCAAGTCTGATAAAAATCGTACTTACTGTATCGTACTTTGGGGGACCATAATAGATTTCTCCTCTGTCTGATTATGCTGTTGAACGATGCTCAAAAGGGAATCTTAAAAGTTGCGAATAATAAGCCCTTTAGGTACATAACCTATAATTATGCTCTATCACGACTGTAAGCAGCTAAACCCCCCATTTCCTCACAAGCATAATCAGACAGAGGAGAAATCTATTATGGTCATCCATCCCTAATCACAAAAAACCGACCAAGTGCGAGTCAGAACCGTACACAAAGGGTTCCATATCATCATACGCTAGTTTTTCACGTTTAAAAAAAACACGTTTTTGTGTGAATACTCACATTATTTCTTCACTTTTTCTAATTTTTAGTATTTGTTTGTTATAGTGGCAACAGAAATACATCTGTGAAAATTTCAACTGTATAGCTATCACGGTTCATGAATTACAGCCTGGTAACAGACAGACAGACAGACGGACGGACAGCAGTCTTATTAATGGGGTCCCGTTTTTACCCTATGGGTACGGAACCCTAAAAACTACCTTTGCCACATGTTTTCTTAGTCTTAGGGCTTACGGCGATCTGGTCATCGGAAGCTGCACCTGCGGCGGATTACAAGCCGCTTTGCACAGTGATACTAGGGACCAATATGAATGATTTCATTCGAGTAAATGAAAATTTCATCCACTGGAATTCAAGATGGCGGACCTTTTCCAAAATGGCGGCTGCATAATTTAAAAAAAATTATAGACTCAAAACGGCTACGCCGATTTTAGTGATTGGGGTGTCAATCAATTTGTATTTAAACCTCTAATCTAAAAATAAATAAATCATTTAATAAATTAAAGATGGCGGCCAAATATTAAGAATATTGTGTGAACTTCCAATTATTTTTTTCATTCTAGTGAAAATAACAACTAAATATCTTATGATATGGTCACATATTTTTTAATTTAAATAAAACCTGATAATATTATCTACAAAATAAAAAAAATGCTTGACAATCCGTCTGGTAGTTTTTGAACTATATGCATTACAAAAAGCGCGCGAATTTTGGTGAAGCGATTCGCGAAGGAGGTCATCCATCGCCCCTCCCCCGCCTGCCAACCAAATAATTGCACGAACTTCATTGAATCTGGCATTTGCTTGTGTGTGGTGAGCATGTAACGAGGTAGCAAGTGTTTTAATTATATTAACCTGGGTACGTAGCTACAATATTACCACAAAAAAGTTTAGTGATGATAGTACCTAAACTAGTAAATTGAGTAAAAAGTTAGTACTAAATCGACAGTAAATTGAGGTTACTTTCAGCAGGTAAGTCATATTGTGATTTTAAGTTCGTTTGCTTAGCTTCAATTTTATTATATATCAAGCGAAGAGTTATGAGCAATGACCTTGAATATGGTGGTTTCTGCCACAGGTTTCTGCGCATGCTTTTCGGTAGGCTATAAAGTTCATTCTCGCAAAAATTTTCAGACTTTTTATAATCGCAAGAGAGCGTGACCTTGATCTGGACACCTTTTTTCAATATGAGAATCAAAGATGCCCACCATCTTTGTCAGCAAATGGACAACTTCGCTCGGGCATTTAGGCTGATCTAGCTGAAAAGTTAGAATCTCTAATACAAACAGAAAACGTACCCATTCAGTATGATGGAATAATCTTTGATGGTGCTGCTCTTATACAAATGATTCGGCCAAAGAACTCCAAAACTTTTCAAGAGTATTACTCATCAGATCTCAGGCCTCATGTTCTCCAACTAGTGCAAAAAGTAAAGGCAAAGAGAATAGACCTAGTATGGGATCTCTATCTGCCGAATAGCCTAAAGAGACAAGAACGAGAAGGTAGAGGAGCTGGCATTCGTCGTCAAGTTATTGCTAATAATAGCTTACCTTCTGATTGGTCAGATTTTCTGCGTAATGAAAAAAATAAATCAGAGCTTTTTCAGTTTCTGGGGCAAGCCTTCCTAAATGACTTTGATGGTGCTAATGTGGTGACAATTCTTGATAAGCAATTGACTTCCTCAGACTACACTTGCTGGAAAAACAATTGGAACGCATGCGGAAGAAGCTGATGGCCGCATTGTACTTCACGTAAAAGATATGGCGGAACAAGGAATAACGCGCATTTTGATCAGATCTTCCGATACAGATGTTTTGGTGTTATTAATCTCATATTTTCATAAAATGTCAATTGAGAGCGGCCTGCAAGAGGTATGGCTACTGACCGGAACTGCAAATAAACGCCGTTATGTCGAAGTCCATAAAATTGCTGAAACTTTGGGTCCTGACAGATCGACTGCTCTTCGTGGTTTTCACGCCTTTACAGGGTGTGACACTACTTCTTACTTCCACACAAAATGAAAAAGGTCGTGCTTTAAAACGTGGTTGTCACATCCTGAAGTTACTCCGGCTTTGAAAGAAATATCGCAGCCATTACAAAGACTTTCTGCAGAAACAATGGCTATGCTGGAAAAGTTCACTTGCTACCTGTATGATCCGCAAACAGCACATTCATCAGTGAACTTGGTACGCAAGGAACTGTTTGCCACAAAAAATAAACCAGTAACCAGCATCCCACCAACAGCGGCAGCATTAGAAAAACACGCGCTCCGTGTCGTTTATCAAGCGGGCCACTTATGGGGCAATGCTCTAACACTTGATGATGCCTCTGTGCCATTGCCATCCTTTTGGGGTTGGAAGACCTTGAACGATAGCTGGGTACCGCAGTGGTCTGTAGCCAGGGAGATATGGCGTGAGTTGTCATATTTGGATCATTGCGGTTGTAAAAAAGGTTGCGAAACAATGCGCTGCACATGTCGGCGGGTGGGTCTTCCCTGCACAGTGCAATTCAGCATATGCAAAGGCAGCTGCAAAAACAAAAGGTATATAACATACTATTTATAAATTATATTGTTCTGATTTCATATGAATTTTCTCTTCTTTCAGTTTAAGCACATCGGACGAGGAGTGATAATAAATACCTAAGTTTGGTTAGTGATTATAAGTTTTTATTATCTTGGGCGGGAAGGTAGTGTAATTATATATTATTTAATATATATATAAAAAATATATATACACACATACATACATATGTACATTTCTGCTTTACGTCTAAAAATAAAGAAAAGGGGGCCATCAAAGTTGTGTTTTTGTTACGAGGGCCTAATATAATATCCCCTAAAACTAAACCAGGTAGGATTTGAGATTTCTACATAGGTAATAAAAGAAACATAGTCATAACTACATAAAAAACATATAACTGAAACTGTTGATTCAGAATGACATTTTAGTAAGTTGTGACACTTGTGATTAAAACAAATAAACAATTATGTGTGTAGTGGTACGAAACCCTTTATGCGCGAGTCCAACTCGCACTTAGCCCGTTTTCACAGAGACGCCATATAATACAGGATTAAATACAAATCATCTGTAATGAAAAAAACTGAAATCAGTGCTCTCATTTTGATTTTACGATGCATCACATCACGTGACATGAAGGCTTTCAAAACCACGCGTTTCTTTTGTAATGCGTATAATTCAAAAACTATTCGTCGGATTTTCAAGCATTTTATTTTATTTTGTAGATAATATTATCAGGTTTTATTTAAATTAAAAACTATGTAACCATATCATAGAATATGTCGTTATTATTTTCAATAGAACGAAAAAAAAACAATTGAAATTTTACACAATTTTGGTAATCTTCGGCCGCCATCTTTTATTTATGAAATGGTATTTTTTTTTGATAAGAGCTTTTCAATACAAATCAATTGACACTCAAATCACAAAAATCGGTGCAGCCGTTTTGACACTATAATTATTTTAAAATTATGCCGCCGCCATTTTGGAAAAGGTCCGCCATCTTGAATTCCAGTGGATGAAATTTTCATTTACTCGAATGAAATCATTCATATTGGTCCCTAGTATCACTGTGCAAAGCGGCTTGTAATCCGCCGGAAGTGCAGTTTCATTTTGCTAAGCCCTAAGACTATCTGTCACATCGTGGCCCATTCTTGTATGCTAAAGTTAAGGCTTTAAGATGCCTCAATCCGAGCAGGTTGATACGTGTTAAAATAATATCGAACGTAAGTCTATTCGTTTTAATTTCAAATCAATGCGGGATTCAACGCGGCTGTTCCGTTTTGCCAGAGAGTGAAGTTTAGGTTAGGTTGTAAGTAAAAAAAAAGTTGACAATGATTGTGAAAAATACCGAAAAGTGTGAAAGAAATAACACTTAATTATCAATTTGGCTGAAGGACTTGATTCCATGGCCAAGAAAAAAAAAAGAATTGACACATGCATGACTGTCATTGACATTGACAACAATCTGTAAAAAAAAATCAAATGAGAAGGAAAAGAAGTGACAGATGACGTGTTAAACTGTATTCGTCGGCACCTCACAATTTTCTAATTTATCAGAAGAAAAAGCTCAAAATGAGCTCTTTCAAGCGCGACAAAAAGGAAGAAGAAGACAGCGGCGGCAATCCTTTCCAGAATCTAGACAAAACAATCGTTTTGCAGGACGCCCGGTACTTCAACGAGACCCCAGTGAACCCTCGAAAATGCACACATATTTTGACAAAAATCCTCTATTTACTCAACCAAGGGGAGAAGTTAACCACTCAAGAGGCAACAGACGCGTTTTTCGCGACAACAAAACTGTTCCAATCCAAGGATGTGATGTTGCGAAGGATGGTGTATCTTTGCATCAAGGAGCTGAGTACTCTCGCTCAGGATGTAATCATTGTAACATCTTCTCTCACTAAGGACATGACAGGTAAATTGTATTGGTGGAACACAAAATTAAAAATGAATTATCTTAGTCGCTGGGTAGTCTAGTCGTATTAATGAACATGCCACTTTATGCTCTAAAGTAAGCAAATATGGTTCAAACTGCATTAAATCTGCCATGGTTGATTTATAAGTCCTTATTTAATTCCGCTATATGCAGTTCAAGATAAATTTGCAGTGAAATAGGTTACATACAGGTGTTTTGCAATAAATCATTTCTCTATTCAGCTGACTGCACAGCATGCAAATAATGAACTAGTTAAGGTTTTGCATTAAGGAAATCTCTTAC
Organism: Coleophora flavipennella; assembly: GCA_947284805.1. Lineage (NCBI taxonomy): Eukaryota > Metazoa > Arthropoda > Insecta > Lepidoptera > Coleophoridae > Coleophora > Coleophora flavipennella. Next base: position 8,785,008 of record OX369253.1, read on the forward strand.
AGAATAAAAGATAAAATTCATGAGCCATGCTTCTCATTTTCTAGTTATTTGTTTGTTTGGCAATACTTTGATGTCATGAGGAATGTTATTAAAGATCTTTCAATAAAGTTGCTCGAAAAGTTGATTATTTTTATGTCAATTTCTGCCATTTTCTATGATTTTGTAAAATGTTGGTTTTGCGTGAAGAAAGGAATACAAATATAAGATAAAAAATAACTAAAATCAACAGTCCGCAAAGTACACGTAACCCTCGGGTTAGGCAACACTATTTTGGCAAGGTCATTTTATTTCGTTATATGTTACATCTACATGATAGGTACATAGTACTTACTATGGACACAGTATATATATTAGTACTAACGTACAGTATGGACACTCCCTGCCCCTCTCTAAATTCGACCTCACCCCCCCGTCACTCAGATTGGGTGTAGATTGGGTACCAAACGTAAAGGACGAGCTACGCAAGCACTTTTATTCACTATATTCACAAACATTGTAAATGGTAACTGCGACGTGGACGTATGAATTAACACTGAAAACTGCTATTATTTTATACATCTTCTAACACTTTTTCTTTTTCCATAAAATTTGGGGGTTTTAAATGGGTGGAGGGGGCTGGGCCCCCTGGACCCCATATCATGAATCTTGGTGATCAAATTGACTTCACCTTTTTTTGCAATAAGCTGTAGCGATTTTCGCCGTCAGAGAAGTGGAGGACCTTTTTTTAATAAGCGGCAGCGATTTTCGGCGTCATAGAAGTAGATGACCTTTTTTTAATAAGCGGTAGCGATTTGTCGGTCAAGGAAAAAGTGTTTAAAGATGTACAAAATAATAGCAGGTTTCATTGTTAATTCGTACGTCCACATCGCAGTTACCATTTATAATTAGTCTCATAATGTGTATGGTGTATTCGGAAAGTGGTTTTTTTTTTCGAACGGTGTTTGTTTACAACGAAAAGTATGAAAAAAAAAAGAGTATAGTATTCACACAGCATTCAGTAAATAACTAACAAACAATTTGTGACCAATACCGCCGGCGTGATTCAACCCTACCTGCATTCTTGCCTATAGATACGTCAGTTATAATTATGTATATCATTTCTCGCTCATTTGTATGGAGTGTCCGGGGTGTGCTATGGATGTCTATGGGCACATCACTAGTTACCTCAAACCAGCATTCTCACCACATCTCATTATTTTAAGGTATTTCTAAAGGACACGGCCGCACTATATCATTCATTCATATCAGCCGGAGGACGTCCACTGCTGGACAAAGGCCTCCTCCAAGGATATCCACGACTGGTTCTGCACTGCCCGCATCCAGCGGATTCCTGCAACCTTACCAGGTCATCGGTCCACCAAATGGGAGGCCTGCCTACGCTACGTTTTCTGGTGCACGGTGGCCACTTGATTATACTATCAATTTAATGTTATGTATCTTGTGGCACAACCTTATCGAGACCTACAAAATTCTTACCGCAGCATCTACCGCACTAGACATGCCAACAATATTAGATTGGCTCATGACTGTTCAAACACTAATGTGGGACATCACTGGACAAATGGTGCAGACAATCCAATTTAGTGCAGTGTGGATTCCGTCTATTTTTAAATACAACACAGATATAGGCACATCAGACACTCCTAATATAATAAAATATTTTTACTGTGTTGTGTATTTCATTGCAGACCCACTGTACCGCCAGCCATACCCCTGGTGGTACAGTGGGTACATTGAAATAAAACTGTACCACCAACTAATAGTGTTGTTAACATAGTTCTTATCTATATCGATAACCAAGAATTTGTAATAAAACTTCCATCTTGCATTTTTATGTGCAGGGAAGGAGGATTTGTATCGGGCAGCAGCTATACGGGCGCTGTGCAGCATAACGGACAGTACCATGCTGCAGGCAATAGAGCGCTACATGAAACAGGCGATTGTGGATAAGAATCCAGCAGTGAGCTCAGCCGCGCTGGTGTCCGCGCTGCATCTGTCGGCGACTGCGCCCGACCTGGTCAGGCGGTGGGCCAATGAGGCACAGGTTTGTTTTTCTAGTCAATCCTACTAATATTATAAACTAGCTGTCCAGGCTTACATTACACTACACTACCCTACCCTACTCTGCACTACACTACACTACCCTACCCTACACTACACTACCCTAAAACCAATTATTCTTTGACTACTAATATTTTTTACTGATGAATATCATATTTTAATACTAAATGCAAAAACACAAAAATCATAATATAGATGTGAAAGTTTGTATGTATGAATGTTTATTACTCTTTCACGTAAAAACTACTGAACGTTTTTTGATGAAATTTGGTAGGTAGACAGATTTGGACCTGGAGTAACATATAGGCTACTGTTGTCCACGCTCGCGAGCCGCTCGCGGCTCGCGCACTGCGCACCCTGGGAGACTGTCATAGAAATGATGTCCACACGGCAGGAGTCGCGGGCATCAACTAGTAATTGTATGATTGTTAAGGTATTTCATTTTCAGCCTCTAGACTTAGTGACGATGATGTGAGAGATGGAAGCGTGCTTACCAAGATTCCCTAACGCAATGGGGAACTAGGTATATTATCTTCAAGCTGGAACACATCAATGCTGTTAACATTGTTGCTTGCCGGCAAGACTTGATAAGATGGTGGTAGCTAGCCAGGCGGGCTTATAAAATGCCCTTCCACCAACCAAACAGAGTCATACAAAGTTAGACTCCGCTGGGAATCAAACCCGCGACCTCCTGATGTGATGCTAATGGACTTAACCATTGCGCCACAGAGGCGGTTAAAATGTTTAAAGTGAATAAAATTAATTGTAGTTTATGTAATGTAATATACAGTTTTGAACTTTATCTCCATAAAAACGTATACAAATAGTATGAGTCGGAAGTCGCGCAAATTCTTGAGCATGCTCGTTTTTTGTCTCATTGTAATTTGTATGTTACCCTATGGAGATAAAGTTTAAAAAGCTAAGAACAGTTAAGTTTGAAAATTCCCTTTCTTTTCTGCAGCAGATTTTAGATTGATCTCAAACTGTAAAGTCATGTTTGATGAGGATGCCCCCAATCGCGTCTTAGCACGCACGAGGGTATAATGAGAAAGAATTTTACTGCCCTAATGGCCATCTGTTCTACAAGCTAGCGTAGGAAGGCCTCCCACGCGGTGGACCGAGGACCTTGTGAAGGTCGCGGAAGCCGCTGGATGCGGGTAGCGCAGAACCGGTCGTCGTAGAAATTCTTGGGGGAGGCCTATTTCCAGCAGTGGCGGTCCTTTGGCTGATATGATGATGATGAAAATACGTAGCGTAGGTAGGTTCTTTCCACTCGGTGGACCGACGAACTGATGAAGGTAGCGGGAAGCGGCTGGATGCGGGCAGCGCAGGACCGGTTGTAGTGGAAATCCTCGGGGGAGGCCTTTGTCCAGCAGTGGACGTCCTTCAGCTGATATGATGACGATGAATAAAATAACTATTCCTTTCATTGCAGGAAGCCATCAGTTCTGACAACGCTATGGTATCATACCACGCGCTCGGCGTCGTCGCCGGCTCCAGAAAGAACGACAAACTCTCCACCGTCAAACTAGTTACGCGTCTGGCCAAATCTCCCCTCAAATCACCGTACGCACTCTGCCTTCTGATCCGTTTAGCCGCCCAACTGGTGGAAGATGACGATTCCGACTCTTCGGAGCCTTACATCGACTTCATTGAATGCTGTCTACGCCACAAATCTGAAATGGTCATATATGAAGCCGCTCACGCCATTGTTAATTTGAGGAAGACTGCCAGGGATTTGGCGCCTGCTGTATCTGTTCTGCAACTGTTTTGTGGGTCATCCAAAGCGGCCATGAGGTTGGCAGGAGCTAGGACGCTCGCCAGGCTGACGGCGAAACACCCTACTGCCGTCGCAGCTTGTGCTGTTGACTTGGAGAACTTGATTTCAGATCCAAACCGCTCCGTCGCTACTTTAGCCGTCACCACGCTGCTCGCCACCGGCGCTGAGAGTTCCGTCGACAGGCTGATGAAGCAAATCTCAAGCTTCGTGTCCGAAATTTCTGATGAGTTCAAAATAGTCGTCGTGCGAGCCATCAGGCGTCTTTGCACGAAGTTCCCAAGGAAACACCAATCTTTGGCCGCGTTTTTAGCTGGTATGTTGAGGGACGAGGGTGGACTGGAATATAAAGCTGCCATTGCTGATGCTATCATCGCCCTGGTTGAGGAGAACCCTGAAGCTAAAGAGACAGGGTTAGCTCATCTCTGTGAGTTCATTGAGGACTGTGAACACACGGCTTTGGCCGTTCGTATCTTGCATTTGCTAGGGCGCGAAGGACCAAAATCGCGTCAACCGTCACGATACATTCGATTTATTTACAACAGAGTTATTCTGGAATCCGGTCCAGTGAGAGCGGCTGCTGTCTCAGCTGTGGCCCAATTCGGTGCTCAAAGACGTGAACTGCTACCAAATATCCGAGTCCTTCTCGCGAGATGTCAAATGGACGAGGATGATGAAGTACGAGACAGGGCTATTTACTACAGCGCAATCTTGGACACAGGCGACGAACAGCTGATCAACGACTTCATCATAAACATACCTAAACCAAACCCAGTATTGCTTGAGAAAGCTTTAAGAGATCACCTCGCTACGTGTCCTGATGATGAATTCGACATGATGACCGTGCCAGCTGAAGAGGAACAGAAAGAAAGCAAGGAGCCTGTCGTTGAGATTGAAGTCAGGAAACCTGTACAGATGTCTTTGGAGGAGATATATTCGGAGCAACTGGCGAAGATACCTGGTGTGGAGCGCCTGGGACCACTCTTCAAGACGAACCAACCCGTAGATTTGACGGAGGCAGAAACTGAATACCGCGTCCGTTTGCTAAAGCACGTCTATTCCCGTCATGTAATCCTACAATTTGAATGCGTCAATACGCTAAGCGACCAGCTTTTAGAGCAAGTCCACGTCAGACTAGAGGTCCCACAAGATTACGAAGTGAAATCAATTGTGCCCTGTCCTAAACTCCAGTACGATAAGCCGGGGAGTGTGTTCGTTGTAGTTGAGTATCCCAGCGCTTTCTTCGATAGCTTGGGCACTTTTGGCGCGACGCTAGAGTTCGTCGTGAAAGATTGCGACCCAACAACCGGTGCGCCGGATTCAGGGGAAGGTTACGCAGATTCCTATCCGTTAGAAGAGTTTGATATGGGATGCGCTGACCAGATCAGAGCTAGGGCTGCAACGGATGATTGGGATCAGACTTGGGAGAGAGCGGCTAATGCTCCAGAAGCGAACGACACCTTCGTTCTACCTCAGAACGATATTAACGAGGCTGCCAAAGCGGTTTGCGAGCATCTAGGTTTGCCTAAATCCGCTATTGTAGGCGACGCCGTTAAGGAGATTAGGGGCGGAGGGATATTCAGAGGGGGCGCTCCGGTGCTAGTGAAAGCGAAGTTGGCAGTCACCACTGGAGGAGTCACCATGATGTTAGCGTCCAGATCTCCAAGGGAAGATATAGCCAACCTGCTTTTGGCCGCCGTCGGATAAAATAAGCAGTTTATATTTCCGATTTTTTGTTAGCCGTAATTTCCTAATTCCCGGTATACACTTTTTATTAGCCAAGTGCTGAGAAATACATTGCTCGCTTCGACTGGAGTGCTGAACCACACCACAAAGTTACCAAGCAATGCACGTTACTAATCAAAGTGTATACAACTCTACCCTACAGCAATAAAATACTACCTACATACATTACTCCATATTAGCAAAATTCGTGTTCAAAACAAGAAAAATGGCTAAGCTTAACTGTTTTAAGGCGAAACCCTTTCAGAAAATAATACAAACCCCGAAAACGGGGGTTGGAAAAAGTCATTTTTATGCGGTTGAAACTGCAATACATTATCTTTTTTTTTATAAATTTCTTACAATATATCTGCTACAAAGTGTAGGAGGTTAAAACACATAAAAAAAATTGATAGAAAAAATTTCCAAGTTCGCTTAAATTTATCAATCTTTGCTATGTTGTAGCCCACAAAAACAAGTTTATTTCACTACAGTTTGACATAGTACCTTATTTTATTTTCTCTTATTCTTAAATAAAATCCTGACATATTGTCGGACTCACTTTTTTTGCAAAAATGCCTATATCTAAGTTAAAACGAAAAAACATTGAAAAAGTGAAAACGTAGGGTTATTTTCTTTACTCTTTACACGTAAAGGAAAAGACAGAGACAACTGTTCCAAGGCGTATTGGGCCTAAATTGCTAAAAGTCGGCCTTAGTCAGGCCGCACACCAGACACACACTTATATCACGATAATTGTGGCGCCACATTCGAAACGCGACACATTTAACGCCCCCGTATATCTGTGCGCGAGCACACATTTGTAGCGGGTGCACTATTTGGTGAGACGTTTGTCGCGCATTCTGCATTGCTGCGAATTCAAGATCGAACACGTTCGTTTTTTGTAGCGCAATAACTGTGGCGACGCGACGTAAATGTACGATGCGTGTAGCGTGTGGCGCTGGTGTGCGGCCTCACTTATTGATAGCCAACTAGTTGAGTAATCCCCCCTCCCCGTCGGCACCAAATATCAGTAAAAAAAATTAAATGTCGTAAATAGCAATGTATTTGTTTGAATCCATGATTTTCTTTAAGATTGTTTTAAAAAGTTTTCAAATAATAAAATATTATTTTAACTTTTATTTGCATCTTTTCCATTTCTGTTATTCAACTTATAATAATTATTTGCCATGTTTATTATATGGAAGTTTGTATGAATAACAATATGTCAGTAATGTATATGTAGGTAGTTTAAATGTAATGAGAATTTTATTTTAAAAATGTAAGATGAATTATGTAATAATTATTAATTGAGACAAATAAAACGGTAAAAAAATATTTTTTTCAGATTTTATTTTGTAGTCATAATCAACGTAGAATAAATTTATTTACTATTATCCGGTTCAAATGGTGTTGGCGACCTTTTGGAGTTGCGTTACGCGACAGTGACGACTTGCAGGGAAATAAGTAAAAGAATTAAATAAATCCTACTAATATTATAAACGCGAAAGTTTTTAAGAATGTATGAATGTATGTTAGTTTGTTTGTAAACTCTTTATTGCTTTAAAACAAATACATTAAATATTTAGACAAAAGAAAATACATTAAGCAAAGGCGGAAAGTTAAGTTTGTTACTGTTTCACGCAAAAATAACTGAACGGATCTGTCTGAAATTTGGTAGGAAGACAGATTAGAACCTGGATTAAGACATAGGTTACTTTTTCCACACTCGCGAGCCGCGCGGCTCGCGAACTGCGCACCCTCAAAAAGTTAAGAAACGTCCTAGTAAAAGGAGTACTTCCGATGAAGTTGTATTCGTCACTCACGTGTCACGCGCTTTCCCGACAGCGTTGCTAATGGTACCGACCGACAGGCGTCAGTTGACGTCATATGCCGTTCCATTCCAAAAAGTCGTATCCTAACAGTATTTGAACCGGATAATACTCATAATCAACTTATAATAAAGTATCGAAAAGATAACAAAAGAAAAGATACAGAATATTAAAAAAATGATTAAGTTTGTAGTAGTACATGAAAGTCTAGTAAATTAATAATATGTAGTGTCTTTCAAATATCAAGGGCACTTTCCACTTGAGACGGTTATTATAACAAAAGATACAGAGAAACCATTTGTAATGGACAGGATGTTTTTCATAATGCTTAAGAGGATTGTGAAGTTGCAAATTTTCATACAAACGGCGTTAACTATTTTCACTTCTTGAATGTTAACCGATTTGGACCAATTTTTGATAGGTTGTCAGTCAGAACAAAAGCTAGGCTACGTTTTTGTTTTTTTCGATAAAGTTAATAAGTTTAATTTTATTGTTGTTCACGTGTTTTCATACAAAAATAATTAGGCCATTTATTGTTTATTTATAATCAGTAGTTAAAAAACGAAACTTGACAACTTATCAAAAATTGATCCAAATCGGTTAACATTTAAGAGCTGAAAATCGTTAACGCCGTTTGTATGAAAAGTCACAGCTTCACACACAATCCTCTCCGCTGGAGTTCATAAATCCCATACACACGTAGTATTTGATTCATTTCATAACCAAACAACCAATTTTGAAATAATTTTATATCGATAATCGGATGACGTATATCTGTGTCGGTATCGTATTACTTTTTTAAAAAACGAAACTGGAATCAATTTTAATCAATAAACTTGTTTTCAACGGAAAACTCCTCTTTTAACGGGAAACAAGTTTATTGGTTATAAATGGATTCCTGCTTCGTTTTTCAAAAAAGTAACACGATACCGACACAGATATACGTCATCCGATTATCGATATAAAATTATTTCAAAATCGGTTGTTTGGTTAACAAATTAATCAAATACTACGTTTGTAGGGGATTTATGAACTCCAGCGGGCTCTTAAGGGGGATTACTCCAGTAACTCAACGAACACACGGAACTTCATCGTTCATCATGCGAACGGCCAAGGAGTGGCATCTGTGTTCCCCAATTCGTATAATTTAGGTATCTTCAAAACGAGAGTGAAGCGCTTGCGTGTTGCATCCTCGGCTGAATCGGCACTTACCATCAGCCAAACGCACTCACATTTTTAATTTAAAAAACTAGACGGAGGTCGTTATATTTTGGCGAGGTAATAAATTAAACTACTGAGGAACGAACGACGCGATTTCCTCAAACTAAAGCTACAAATTGAAATATTTAAGTATTTTTATGTTCGTCTCACTAACACCATCCATTTTAGTGTGTTTTTGACGTGATTTCGAGGAACGTCTTCCACGTCATTTTGGTGAGCATTCCAGAAAAATTCCGACATGAAAATCAGGTACTTTCGAGGGCTTCCGGACAATGAAAAAAAAAAAATATTATACCGCGTATTAGATCAGCTTATCATTTAGAAACACAGTAACTGCAAACTTTTTATACTTGACTTTGTTTAGTATTATTACATTTTTAATTACTTTTATGAATTAATTTGAAGTATCATTTCAGATAAATACTTTTACTGAAGTATCTTCTATTCATAAATCGAATTCTTTATCATTTAGCAAGCAACACTTTTTTTATGAGGCAAATTTAAAAAAAAACAGAATTGTCAGTTACTGTGTTTTGAAATTGGGCAGCAGAGATCCATTCGGCGAAAATACAAAAATATACATTTGGACCCGCCCCGTCTTCCGCCGAGAGGTCTTTGGGGATTTTGGTACGCTTTGGTCTGAGCTGCAGTTCTCCCTTTCTTGCTGTAGGTATATGGATAGGTTTGGGGGAGGGAGACAGCAACATTTTATTCAAATACATATTTTTTAGACCGCGTTTCCTCTTAAATCTAGCCGTTTTACGTTAAACCAACGGCAGTGTGCCCTGACACAGACCCACCCGTATTTTTAAGTCACTGGAGTTACCACATTAAGCTGACCGGTTGTTTTAACGAGCATTGACAATATGTTTGCAAGAGATGCTGTGTCAATAATAATCTGTATTTACCTCAAATAAGGTTGAATTTTCTCTTTGCTGTGTTAAGCCAGAACCAGTTTTAACTTTGAGCAGAGCCCAGTGCCAAAAGGAATGCGTAAAAAAGTATTTTCAACAATACTCTTGCACAAAAACATTTCGAAAATTAAATCTCAATTAAGTAGATTTTTTCAGTCTTAATTTTGTCCTTAATCTACTACTTTGTACTTAGTAATGTCTTTTTTAAAAAAAACTTGCAGTCTTTGAATACTACTTAGATATTGTCAGTGGACCTTAATTTTAATTCTTAATACCTAGGTACAGCTCGCGCCAAACTTTATTACTGATCTGAACTGTGACGCGAGTGCTTACTGCGCCGGTATAACCGAGTAGTAAGTACCTTTTGCGTCCTACTAACACCCAAAGCAAAGTATACATATTAGTACTAACATACAGTGTGGACACTCCCTGCCGCTCTCTAGATTCCGACCTCACCCCCTCGTCTCACAGATTGATATAGATTGGTTAAAGTTTGGTTGTCGAACGTATGGGAATTCCATTCCGAAAGTCCAGGGTGTGCCCTAAGTTTGCTCATACGACGACGTGTCTTGCGACCAACTTCAGAGCCGTAATAAAGTTTGGCGCGAGCTATACTACAGATCTTTAAAGGACTTGAACAAATACTTCGAGGACGCGTTAACAGGGGCCCCTACTCATCACACTGAACAATTTGCCCTGAGCAATAGAATATTCGCATTAAAAAAAAAATCTCCATACAAAAAATAACGAGAAATTATCGAACCAGTCGATTTTTATGACAACTCCTTTTTTATTTCTCCTATCTCGGTGTCTGTAATCAAATCTTGCAAGTTAAATTTGACCCGCTTCCCGGTTTCCGATTGAGCTGAAATTTTGCATAAATATGTTAATCGGATGAAAATGCAATATTATTAACACAGGGAGCTGATCTGGAAGGTGGCCACGGGAACTCTGTAATAAAACGACGCAACCTCATCGAGTTTAGGCTCGTTTGATTTGCCGTTTCATTTGATTTTCTCCGAGGTTTTTCTATTGGGTTCCTTGTAGATAGTTGATCATTATGACGAATAGAAGAGCCAATTCTAAGCTTAATACCTACTATAGCCCGTCAACTTCGTGCCCGATACGCCTGAGCAGCTTAGGCGGGGTGTACGGGAAGACGGGGAACTCCCACGGAGCTCGTGTCGTCTCGTGCTACCTCGCCCCCGACTACCCGCCCGTACCGCACGCGAATTTGACTAGCTATAGTAAATATTCTTATAAATTATATGGTAACTTGGTAGAGTTTTTATTATTTGTTATTATACTCGAGACGATATTTTGGATTGTAATGATTAAATAACCATTTTATATCAAATAAGTAACAGTTAACTACAAGTAAATATTCTAACAAGTTACATGGTAACTTGACAGAGATTATATACCATTCCATGTTATTATATTATTTTGGTTCTTCATTCTTTATATTGTATTGGTGTTGTACGTGGGATAAACTTATAACTAAATAATCATTACAAATCAAATAAGTAACAGTTACCTACAAGTAAATATTCTAACAAATTACTTGGTAACTTGGCAGAGATTATACCATGTTATTATATGCAAGAAGATGTTTGGTCAATACGCGAGCTAAACTTATAACTAAATAATCATTACAAATCAAATAAGTAAAAGTTACCTACAAGTAAATATTCTAACAAATTACTTGGTAACTTGGCAGAGATTATACAATGTTATTATATGCAAGAAGATGTTTGGTCAATACGCGAGCTAAACTTATAACTAAATAATCATTACAAATCAAATAAGTAATAGTTACCTACAAGTAAATATTCTAACAAATTACTTGGTAACTTGACAGAGATTATACCATATTATTATATGCAAGAAGATGTTTGGTCAATACGCGAGCTAAACTTATAACTAAATAATCATTACAAATCGAATAAGTAACAGTTGCCTACAAGTAAATATTCTAACAAATTACTTGGCAACTTGACAGAGATTATACCATATTATTATATGCAAGAAGATGTTTGGTCAATACGCGAGCTAAACTTATAACTAAATAATCATTACAAATCGAATAAGTAACAGTTGCCTACAAGTAAATATTTTAACAAATTACTTGGTAACTTGGCAGAGATTATACCATATTATTATATGCAAGAAGATGTTTGGTCAATACGCGAGCTAAACTTATAACTAAATAATCATTACAAATCGAATAAGTAACAGTTACCTACAAGTAAATAGTCTATCAAATTACATGGTAACTTGGCAGAGATTATACCATGTTATTATTTGTCATTATATCCGAGAAGATGTTTGGAAATGACGCGAGCTAAACTTATAACTAAATAATCTTTCATATCAAATAAGCAACAATTACCTTACAAGTAAATAATCTAACAAATTACATGGTAACTTGGCAGAGATTATACCATGTTATTATTTGTCATTATATTCGAGAAGATGTTTGGTAGTGACGCGAGCTAAACTTACAACTAAATAATCTTTCATATCAAATAAGCAACAATTACCTTACTAGTAAATATTATAACAAATTACATGGTAACTTGGCAGAGATTATACCATGTTATTATTTGTCATTCATTATGTTCGAGAAGATGTTTGGTAGTGAAGCGAGCTAAACTTATATAACTAAATAATCTTTCAAATTAAATAAGTAACAATTATCATTATTCTAAGAAATTACATAGTAACGGCAGAGATTATACCATGTGATTATTTGTCATTATATTCGAGAAGCTGTTTGGTAGTGACGCGAGCTAAACTTACAACTAAATAATCTTTCATATCAAATAAGCAACAATTACCTTACTAGTAAATATTATAACAAATTACATGGTAACTTGGCAGAGATTATACTATGTTATTATTTGTCATTCATTATGTTCGAGAAGATGTTTGGTGGTGAAGCGAGCTAAACTTATATAACTAAATAATCTTTCAAATTAAATAAGTAACAATTATCATTATTCTAAGAAATTACATAGTAACGGCAGAGATTATACCATGTTATTATTTGTCATTATATCCGAGAAGATGTTTGGTAGTGACGCGAGCTAAACTTATAACTAAATAATCTTTCATATCAAATAAGCAACAATTATAATTGTTCTAACAAATCACATGGTAACTTGGCAAAGATTATATCATGTTATTATTTGTCATTAAACCATGTTATTATTTGACATTATATCCGAGAAGATGTTTGGTAGTGACGCGGGCTAAACTTATAACTAAATAATCTTTCAAATCAATTAAGTAACAATTATCATTGTTCTTACAAATCATATGGTAACTTGGCAGAGATTGTACCATGTTATTATTTGTCATTATATTCGAGATGTTTGGTACTGTACGCGAGCTAAGCTTATAACTAAATAATCTTTCAAATCAAATAGGTAACAATTATCATTGTTCTTACAAATCATATGGTAACTTGGCAGAGATTGTACCATGTTATTATTTGTCATTATACCAAGTTATTATTTGTCATTATATACGAGAAGATGTTTGGTATTGAACCGAGCTAAACTTATAACTAAAACAATTACCTTCTGGAAAATTTTCTAACAAATTATCCATATTATGGTAACTTGACAGACATAATACCATGTAATTATTTGGTATTATATTCGAGTTGTTTGGTACTGTATGCGAGATAAACTTATATTGTAACTAGATAATAATTACAATAAAATAAGTAACAATCAAATTATGTGAATAACTTTGTGTAGGCTTAACAACTTAATAAAGACTTCTCATAAATGATGACGTGATATAATTCCTATGCTTTGGAAAACTTGTACTCTACGTGTACTAAATATTACAACTAAATAAACATTACAAATAAAATAAAAACAATCAAAAACTACTTTGCTATTCGTATTCAGCTAAAGTAAGTAACTTTATCTACTTCTTAACAAGTATAAGATTCTTTATTTTTTAAAACCTACTTTTGGCCGTCGTAACATTGTTATCAAGACTACCAAAAATAGGCTTTAAAAATACATTTTTAATTTTGTGATTGTAAAAAATTGTAACAAAAATATCAAATTCTAGTAGAAACATACTTCCGTCACAGTATTACGATATGGATTACAGTAGCGCAACTCCTTTGAGCGTAGGTACTAGCCCATACTAGCCTGTAGTCAGCCTGGCAAACTCGCGGAGTTTGGCAGGCTGTGCCCCGCCGCCCGCTGCTCCGCAAGTAACCCTTCCGTTGCTCTGCGTAAGTTCATTCGTTGCGCTACTGTAGGCCGCTATATTGTTATACTGTGCTTCCGCAGTACTTTGTAAGTAGGCACTCTATAAAGTAGACTAATCCATTTCAATGGTAAGGCTTTTATGGGTTGATGACACTGAGAAACTAAAATAAAAGCCGAAATTCGGTTTCGGCTGAAAATCCAGTTTCGGTCAGTCTCCAATATTTGACCGCAACTACGCAACGAGTCACTGTCGCTTGCCGCCAGGCGCCTGTAGTTGTGTAAGACCTGTACATTACAAAAGGACTAAAGCCCGTTCGCTTATATAGTGTCGCTCGCCCTTTACAAACACCGATACAGCGCGTGCCGCCGCGTATCAAAGAACGCCGCCTTGACGTCAAAAAATGCCGACACATGTGTATTACTTGACTTGTATCTGTCATCTGTAAATTGTCTATTAAATTAGATGTAACTCTTGCATTTTGTTTAAACGAATGATACTATCTGAGCGAATCAACTTTACTCAAATATTAGAGATCCACCGAAACTAGGTTAATAGGCGAAACCAAATTTCGGCTTTATATTTAGTTTCGGCCGAAACCGAAACATGTAAACATTCCATACAGGACAATGGACGAATCGGTACAACCCCCACCCAAAAATTTGTTTATGTATTTGGATAGTAATTTCTTATGGACCAACCATATCAAGTTTTTCCATTCTTTGTCGACCGCGCACCGGCAAACGCAGCGTGGGCAGGCCTCCCACACGGTTGACCGCAGCTGCTGGATGCGGGCAGCGCAGGACCGGTCGACGTGGAAATCCCTGAGCAAAGTATATATGTCGCAGGTATATTGTCAGAGCCGTGATATTATAATTTCACCAGTTAAAATTAGTGAAATTATAATATCACGGTTAGGTTAGGTTAGTGATATTATAATTTCACTACATTTTGTTCAGTGAAATTATAATATCACGGCTCTGAGAATATACCTGCAACATATATATTAACTAGCTAATTGAAAGGTTTACTAGTGTAAATGTTCTGTTGTGTACCCTAACACAGGCTTTTGTCTTTTTAGGACACTACTGTGTTTCACCACATGCTTAGCATGGGCTGTCTGTGGCGCTTATCTTGATTATTTTGATCTTTTTTTTGCTTTTTGTTCTTGGTGATGGTAAATGTGTACATACTTTTTATGTAACAATAATAAATAATAATAATATTAGTATAAACATACAGTATGGACATTCCCTGCCGCTCTCTAGATAGCGACCTCACCCCTCGTCACCCAGATTTCATTGACACCAGAAATGTCATTTCTGGCTCGTTGTATGAAGTGTCTAGGGTGTGTCCAGAAGGACGCCTTTATCTAGCAGTGGACGTCTTTCGATTGATATGATGTCAGTTCAGAGTAATAGGCACCGTTTGTCAGCGCCCGGATCAGCTAGGAGGATTCAGGCAAGGCGCTCCTATAACTCCGAACGGTGAGAGAATGGAAAAGGCTTCGTACAGTAAATTTTGTTACATCAGAATATATCTTTTTAACAACATAAATAATATGTTTATTGTTATGTTTAATATGTTTATTGTTTCGGTTTTATTTATTGTTTTTGGCCAAAAACGAAACCATGGCCGAAGCCGAAAACGGAGCTTCGGTTGATCACTATCAAAGATGTTATTTTAGGTGAGCGAAGAGTCGGTGCCGTGACCGTCGTTGGAGGGCGGCGTGGGCCCGGTCGCTGTCACCAGGACCTGCATGGCTTCCTCTAGTATAAGCATTTGGTTCAGGTATTTTGTAATCTCTTGCCTGAGAAAAAAAAGCGAAATTAACAATATTTTGAGTAAAGTAATTTTTTACCAATTATTGGTAAGCCCTTATCATCATCTCACCTGATGGTAAGTGACGATGATGCCGAAAAAAGAAGCGGGCTTACCAAGATTCCCCAACGCAATAGGGATCTGGCTATCTTATCTTCAAGCCGGAACACATCAATGCTGTTAACACTGATGTTTGGCGGCAAGACTTAGATAAGATGGTGGTAGCTAGCCAGGCGGGCTATGAAAATGCCCTACAACCAATCAAACCAATTCTTACAAAGTTGACCACGCAGGGAATCGAACCCGCGACCTCCTGGTGTGAAGCGAATGGACTAACCATTACGCCACGGAGGCGGTTTAACAACATTTCTCATTTTGAGTCAAGGTTCCGTACCAATTAACGGGACCTTATTTTTGTTCACTTGTTGCTGGCTTACCAATAGGCAACATGCAATATTTTTATTTTTGCTTTCATTTTAAAGAACTCCATGCAGAATAAACCAGGAGTATATAAAAAAAATAAAAAAACTTGTTTTTTTAATTTTAAAAGCGGTTTTAAAGTAACCGTTTAAATTTGCGCGCGCAAACGGACGTATAGTTCCGATGACGTCACTCCTGTCTGTCACTCAGACCAAAGAGAATATAATACATTACAATTACAATGTATTATATTCTCTTCCACTCAGACCAAAGATAATATAATACATTACAATTACAATGTATTATATTCTCTTTGGTCTGAGTGACAGACAGGAGTGACGTCATCGGAACTATACGTCCGTTTGCGCGCGCAAATTTAAACGGTTACTTTAAAACCGCATTTAAAATTAAAAAAACAAGTTTTTTTTCATTTTTTTTATATACTCCTGGTTTATTCTGCATGGAGTTCTTTAAAATGAAAGCAAAAAAAGCGAAAAATAAAAATATTGCATGTTGCCTATTGTGAATAATAAAAATAACCTATCAATTTATTTTCATCGTTAATTTATGACAATCATATCAAAAATACTGATTGCACATCAAAGCGATAATAGGTTCAGTCAGGTTCGATTGATTATACCGTCGCTCCCTCCTCCTGGGTGACGGATGTGACTTACGAAATAATAAAACAGTTTTGCTTAAACCAGATAAACGCTTAACTTGTGGGTAATTAATGGTGCGCCAGCGCCACGAACGAAATTGTTGCTTAAGGCGCTAAGATCACAACGCGGCTGTTACGTTGAAACCGAACGCCCAATTCAAAATTTTTACATGTATTTATTACTTTTCATCACTTTCAAATAAGTTTAAAAATATGTGTTCAATTAAAATGAAAGGTGTTAAGTCACCGACTTTTGTGTGTTGGTTTCATTCAACATTTACTACTTGTTTTCGAGAAATTGTGCAATTAATGTCAAAAACAGGGTTTACAGTTTATTTTTTACAGCAAAAGGGATAATACTTTTAAAATTGTATTCATTTAAATCATTTTTTTATTACTTTAAGTATATTATATATTTTTTACATACTGATAGCTTTACAAATCAAATCAAAATCAAATAAATTTATTGCAGGCCGCACAGGCTATATCATAAATAATTATAATAATATCATAATTTTTCCATGGTGATAGCTTTACTCAGTCTTTCAATAATTTTAATTGAATATTGTCATTTGAACCATCTTAAGGCCTTATTTAATAAATTTTGAGGTAAGTATTTTGCCGTGCAATAGAACAGATGGCCGTTGGGGCAGTCAAGTTCTCGAGTGGCGACCACGCACCGGAAAACGTAGTGTAGGCAGGTCTCCCGCTCGGTCGACCGATGACCTGGTGAAGGTCGCGGGAAGACGCTGTATGAGGGCAGCGCAGAACCGGTCGTCGTGGAAATCCTTGGGGGAGGCCTATGTCCAACAGTGGACGTCCTTTGTCTGATATGATTTGTATTTAAATACTACCCAAAAATAAATTGTATCTCACTTGTATTCGATTAGTCGACTATCGACCGCGTCCACGCCAGTTCCCATCAGCGCGGCCCTCATGCACGTGCGATCGTCAGATTCTTTTGCGATTATGCTGAAAACAAGACTAGGTATAACTTGGGAATCCTCAAGATTCATAGCATACGGCTGCGCACCGCCACCGCTCAGCACGGGCCCACGGCTCGTGCAATCGCATCACTGCACTGAATGCTTTGCTTGCTCAACAGCCAAACGTAGATGTGTTTTTCACTAGTTTCAAGAATTTTGTAGAATGTTGTCTGACATTTTTAAGTTAATTGTCTTGCTGCACGCTTTGGTTCGCTGTAAGTGTGGCAAGTTATTGTTATAATAAAATAAAAATAAGAGAGTAAATGGGCACTTTTTCAGCGTGATACATCTCGGCAGCATCGTCACTACTACTACACGTCGTTCTGTTAAGAGGCTGTCAAACGCACCCAAAGTTTTAGTTACAAAATAATGTAATAAGTCGCCTCGGTATTGTTCGATGGCGCAGAATAGCGCAACCCACCGCCGACTCCAACCGAATGAAAACATCAGTGGAATAATGAACTTATTGCTAGTACATAAGATTTAAAATCCAAAAACAACTAGACTTGTGCTATCTCTCATAAATCGTCATCATAATACTTGACATGGTTTGTTCGCGGGTTCACATGGCGCTTTGTCGGTCTTTCTTTCTTATCGTGTGGCACAATTATCCGTGCTATCCAAGGGATAGACGGCGGCGGTTGCCTGGTGTTGCGCTTAGCATCACCCGCGGCCAGGAGTGGGACATTTAGATTAACACCTACGGACGTAACGTAACCTTCATACACTTCTGGAATTAGATGTGTAGGTTTCCTCACGATGTTTTCCTTCACCGTTAAATCACTCGGTAAGTACGTAAGTTCAGAAAAACTCATTGGTACAATGGCCGTCCGGATTTGAACCCGGGACTTCTGGTTAGAGAAGGACCGAGTCGTTACCAGTTGAGCCACAGTCGCTTTCTATTGGTTATTTAACCGCCTCCTTGGCGTAATGGTAAGACCATTCGCTTCAGATCAGGAGGTCGCGGGTACAATTCCCGGAGTGGTCAACTTTGTAAGACTCGGTTTGGTTGGTGGTAGGGCATTTTCATAGCCCGCCTGGCTAGCTACCACCATCTTATCTAAGTCTTGCCGCCAAACATCAGTGTTAATAGCATTGATGTGTTCCGGCTTGAAGATAAGATAGCCAGATCCCCATTGCGTTGGGGAATCTTGGTAAGCCCGCTTGCATCATCGTCACTTACCATCAGGTTAGATGAGGCCAAGGGCTTATCAGTTGTATATTTTAAAAAAAAAGTTCATTGGTTCTACAAGCTTTATGGCCTGCCAATTGCCACTTGAACCTATAGGAGGAATAGGGATGAGGAATGCTAGTCATCTGAGTTACTTTTTATCATCTGTCGAAAACGACATTTTGTTCTAAAAATGTTTGAAATACCTAGGCGTGACGTCATAGTTTAGGACACTCATTTTGTGATTTTGGTAAATTAAAAATCGAAGACTTGATGGAAAACAAAACGAGTAAGGTTTTCCGAAGTTTAAGTAGGAGGGAAATTTAGTGATCAAGAGTTCATAATTGATTCCTGATGCTGTCGTCATCCTTATTATAAAACTCACCTCTGTAATCCGCCTATGATTTTTGCCAATGCCTCGCAGCCCTTACTGGTTTTCTGGTGAATCGCCATCTTGGCGTCACCCTCGATGCGTTCATTCCGCATCTTTTCAGAAGTGCGTGAGCTGCGCAAAGTTAAGCATAGGTTAGTTGAGGCATTGTCATATAATACGAGGTATGTCGGTGGTGAGTTTAAGGAATAGGTAAGTCTGTCCCCGGCCTTTGCTCAGAAACTCTTAGTACTAGAAAGCTGTAATTTGGCTTATTTTAAGCAAACAATGGGAATACCATATAAATCGCAGAACCGATAAATGGGGAAGACGACGAAGAAGCGTTTCTATTGGCAAACCTAACCTAACCTAACTTAATTGTGTAACAAGAGGATAAAGTAACACTTTGTTCCGCAGGCGTTAGTTTGAATTCTGGGCTAAGCGAGGAATACAATATACGTCGCCCGAGAATAAAATATTTTGACCTCGGGTGGCACACACAATTTGCCACTCTATGAGAAAACAGAAGCACGAACGAGGACCAATCATAAGAGAGAAACCAAACCTCCCTAGGGAACAAAGTAGATTTTTTTTCGCACTTATTGAGGAACCAATCGTCGTTTTAGGTGTGATGAAGTATAAATTATTTAATACTAGAGTGTGCGCGGTGAGCCGAGAGTATTTGTTACATACACACCTTGTCCTGACAACTACAAACACAAAAAACGGTCAAGTGCGAGTCGGACTAGCAGTCCGAGGGTTCCGTACCACCACACCTCTCCACACAACTACATAGTATAGTGACAATCCGCCGAGGCATGCTGACGCGGATACCTCCCGCGAAGTGCACGAAAACTGGGTTGGCGGAAAAGGCAAACCACAGCTGATAAGCAACGGATCTTGGCGGAAACGGCGAGTTAGCGAGGCACTGTTGAAGGCCTAGGGCGATAGCTAGAGGTCAGTTAGTAGTAGCTGTCGGCCAGAGACTGCATCTGAACCCACCTCCGGTCGTATCGGTTCTCCGCTTCCATCGGATATAGGAGGGGAATGACGAGAGAGTGCACCTGTGATTGCGCGCCCACTTGTGCACTATAATATGTCCCGCGCAGATGAACGCTGCTTTGAACATGGCTCACCGATACAAAGTCCTGTGGCGATGGACAGAAGTCCCCCGACCCGTTGTTGATGTTGATGAACCCGACCTGTTGTGATGCACATTCGGCTTTGTCTGATGTCGGCACATAGGCGACTTAGGGAGAGTGGTCGTTTCTTCACTGGGTTTGGGGCAACAGCGTGGACTGGGCAGCACCCTGAGTGACGAAGCAGCCCTATTTAGGAAGGCACTGCTTCCCCCGCCCAGCCGGGGAGGGGACTAGAAAAGGTGTCCTAAATAAATGCTTGCCTTGATAGTATTGGGAGGTAGTAACCGCGGCTGCCTAAGCATCCTATCTCTCGCGGTCGATGCTACAAGAAAAGGAACAAAACTTCTGTTATGCTGAGCCGGACATCTCTGCGGTCGCTGTAGCCGAAAACGGATAGGATCATCATCATCATCATGATCAATGATACCTATTCACATTACCAGCAAAAGGCATCAACGCGAGCGACAAATATATGCTTTTTCTGTCATTAAGTTCGGACTCCTTAGCGCGAGTAAGACTCACACTTGGCCGATTTTTATTATTTGTTGTTTTACTTGAGTATTAGTACTATAATCACACCAAGTTTCACGCTTGTATGTATTACCGTTTTTACGACAGAGCTAAATCAAATATACTTCTAAAGACATATAAAAAACACTGTTTTTTGTATGGCCCCGTTCAGCTTTAGGCATGAAAGTGGAACAATCTGAATTGTAAAGCCACGCTGAGCATACTTTCTTGCGAAGCCTTCACCGTGAGTCATAGTCGGGCAATACACAAATTAACATTACACTTACTTAGTAGCAAAGAATAAAGCTAGGTATACAGATAGATAGATAAATAAACCGTTTATTCACCGACCAGGCACAAAAATAATTAATAGGTTGGTAATAATAAAATTAAAAAATTAAGGTTACACCACTAACACTAACTTATAGCTACTTACTAGTAAACACAATAAAATTGCAGTAAGTGCCAGGCCAGTGAAAAGGTCCTGGCTCAGCATATGTTATAGGTGAATGCCCATAACGCTGATATTATGCCAGGGCCCGCACCAGTCTGCGTACCGCGACATATCAGACTTGATGAAAAATTTACAACTAATTTGGGTTTGTAAGAGGCACCTTATTCGAATTTTTCCTGACATAATGAAGTACATAGTGTAGTAGGCCTTATGAAGTCCTAGTTATTCACAAAGTTTTATTAAAAACGTTAGAGCGTTTTTTTGAGAAAAAGTAACAAACAACCTGTATGGGAGGTACTTCATTCCGACTTTTCTTGGAACAAGATTCATACATTGTTCCATTAAAATCATTACAAACATTTTTGAGTTAAAAAATAATGTGTTTTTTACTACGGTGGCAACCCTAACAAAAGAGGAAATTTGAAACAAGAAACGCCTGGAGATTTAGACAGTATTAATGTATTAATGAATTTATGCCGTATGGCTCCCGGCTTAGAATAGGGCCATCCTATTTCATCCAATAGGTGTCGTAAGAGCCGACTAAGGGACTCAAACCGGAGGATGGGCAGCAGCGTCTTTCCGTGACTTGCAGCCAATCTGCAACACTGCGACCGCCAACCCGCCTGCCAAGCGTGGCGATTTCGGCAACACCCCCCAAATGACCGACACAAACAAAAAACGGCCCCTAGTCCCCGGCGGCCCCGCTATTCCTGGCTCCGGTAGGGGTAAGGTAACGGCGGGGCATGGGGTGCGAAGACATGGTCGCTTACTATGGGCCTCATAAGAAGGCTCAAGGTCACCCAAAGAGCGTGCTATGCTCGGAGTTTCTCTGCGTGATCGAATCAGAAACGAGGAGATCCGTAAGAGAACCAAAGTAACCGACATAGCTTTCAGAATTGCTAAACTTAAGTGGCAGTGGGCGGGGTAAAGTTCTCGGGTGGCGACCACGCACCGGAAAGCGTAGTGTAGGCAGGCCTCCCACTCGGTGGACCGATGACCTGGTGAAGGTCGCGGGAAGCCGCTGGATGCGGGCAGCGCAGAACCGGTCGTCGTGGAGATCCTTGGGGGAGGCCTATGTCCAGCAGTGGACTTCCTTCGGCTGATATGATGAATGTAAGACAATCGATCCCCATTAAAATGACAACTTCGATTTTTTTGCCATCACAATATCTTCTTCACTCCTTCGTCGCTCGAAAGTAAAAATGGATTTCCCATACAAATAGATACATTCCCTCTCGTATATCTACCAGATACGTTAAACTCCCAGGTTCATGATAAAGAGACCTCACTTACCGACCCCTTGAAACAAATAAAAAAGAAATAGATACAGGTAAAAACCCTTTATATTTTCAGCCGATTCGATGCTACAAGGGAACAAAAAACCCCACACACTCCTTTATATTTTCAGCTGTTACGATGCTACAAGGGAACAAAGAACCCCACACACCCTTTTATATTTTAAGCCGTTTCGATGCTACAAGGGAACAAAGAACCCTACATACCCCTTTATATTTTCAGCCATGACAATGCTACAAAGGAACAGAGAACCCCACATACCCTTTTATATTTTCAGCCGTTTCGATGCTACAAGGGAACAAAGAATCCCACATACTAAGATTCGAACGAAAAGCGAGTAGGTACTTACAGAAAATTGAACACGTGCAATAGTATCTCCCTTAATTTTGTTTTCGTCAAACAAGTTATGGATAAATAGTAATCATGCAAGCTGTCATTCTCAAATCCACTGTCTTTGGTGGTATCTGCATCAATGTTTACATCTTCCTGTTCATCACCGTTTTTATTAATGTTTTGGGGCTTTTCATCATCAGCTTGTTGGTTTGGATCATTCATTTCATTGTACTGTTTATCATTGTTTCTATTATAGTTTTGAGTACTTTCTTTATCAGCCTGGTTGCTGGGATCATACATTTCGATATCTTTACAAGTAGCATCGGCATCATTATTTTCGTCTTCACTGTTATCTATTTCATAGTCTAGTGCGTCTAAATCTAGATTCTTATTAAACTTATCTTTTGTAGGATGCACTAGACTAAAATTTCCAATTATTTTTGGATTTTCATGTTTAGTATCATATGTATTTTTTTCAGGAGTATCATTTACAGATGTAATTTTGTTTTTATCATCATTATATTGCATATTCACTTTTCTTATAGTGAAATTGCCAAATTTAATAACAAACCTTGGTTCCTTATCAGATGTTGCTTGATTTTCATCACATATTTGAACCGTGTTATTGTTTCCATCATTCACGTCAGCTATGTTAGATTCAGTGGCATCTTCATCGGCGTTTCCAATCATAGTGTCAATCATACCCAGGAGTTCTTCGCCGTCTTTGTCCCTCTTTTCAACATCAATATTTTGCAGCGTTGGTACTTTGTTCAAAGAGTTAATAGCCATGTACCTCAACAACGTAGCTCCTGTCATTTTGATAGCCTTATCTGATGTATCAACCAATTTAATCTTTTTAGCTTTTTGTGTGTCATTAGAATTGAAATGTTCATCATAATCTTTTGCGGTGCCAGCTTCACGATGATTTAAAGATATTGTTTCATCAGTCTTTAAATTGTTTTGATTATTGACAAAGGTTCGGACGATTTTTTGTGGTTGTTTGCCTTTTTCTTTCGCCTAAAAAGTTGAAAATATTATTAAAGATGGTACAACAAATAGACTAATCAATACATCGACGTATATAAGGGGAGCGGGGTTTAGGGGGTTCAAACACCCTCTTTAGGACTCGATGCCTTTCTTACGAAAGGAGCGCAACGTTAAAATATAAACAGTAAGATAAATAAATTAATTCAAATATCCGCAACGTAACACATTCAAAGTTAATAGGTATATTAATCTACAGTTTTTTTAGGGTTCCGTACCCAAAGGGTAAAAACGGGACCCTATTACTAAGACTTCGTTGTCCGTCCGTCTGTCTGTCTGTCCGTCTGTCACCAGGCTGTATTTCATGAAGCGTGATAGCTAAACAGTTGAAATTTTCACAGATGATGTATTTCTGTTCCCCATATAACGAATTCAAAAAATTAGAAAAAGTGAAAAAATAAGGGGGTCTCCATACAAAAAAACGTGTTTTTTAAACGTGAAGAAACTAGCGCCATCTAGTATGAGAGGCCGGTTTTTTTTGAAAATGAAAGTAGGCTTTTAACGAGTTTAGTGTTTCCAATTATTGTATGAGACGCACAATTTTTTTTTTGAATTGACTATGGGTTCATATAACGGATTTCTTTCGATAGTTCAATCAATCAATCAATCAAATATGCTAAAGCAACAAATCGTACAATTACAAAAATATAAACAGATAATAAGTAGTACATAATAAATAGTAAAATTTTTAAATTGTACAATGTAGGCGGCCTTATAGTTGCGCAATATGATTAGTAGAACCCCCAATTAACGGGTCCTACACAAACTTACATACTGAAACATGACATGACATCATCATATCAGCTTATATACGTCCCCACCGAGAGGCTCGAACATGACATGACATCATCATATCAGCTTATATACGTCCCCACCGAGAGGCTCGAACCTTTTTTTATCCACAATTGATAAGCTCTTGGCATCATCTAACCTGATGGTTAGCGACGATGATGCTGAAGATGGAAGCGGGCTTACCAAGATTCTCCAACGTAATGGGGATTTGACTATCTTATCTTCAAGCCGGAATTCATCAATGCTATTAACACTGATGTTTGGCGGCAAGACTTAGATAAGAAGGTGGTAGCTAGTCAGGCGGGATATGAAAATAATTTAGTAACAACTACAAATATTTGTGCCTATAGTAACTTTAGGAGGGTACCTGGTCCGTTTGGTAGGCCTTCCACTCAGGGTAGTGTGTTCTGAGGTACTCTATCATCTCCGATTGCTTCTTTGCACCTGGGGAAAGGGTTGACGACAGCATCAGAAATAAATTGCCCTCCTACTTAAACTTTAGAAAACCTTACTACCGTTTTGTTTTCTATCAAGTCTTCGATTTTTAATTCACAAAAATCACAAAATGAGTACATATATGACGCTGCAAAACTATGACGTCACGCCTAGGTATTTCTAACATTTTTAGAACAAATTGTCGTTTTTGACAGACGATCAAAAGTAAATCAGATGACTAGCATTCGTCATCCCTATTGTTATGATTAAGTTTACCCTCACTTAACACTTCACGTTGGTCACGCGGTGCGCAAACTGCCCACACTTCGCACCGGTCACGCGGGGCGCAAACTGCCTAAAGTCTCTAGCTGTTTCGAAATGGTGAAACATGTTAACAAAACAGTTTATTATTCACTCGCTGGGACCGGCTTCGGTCAGGAAGTTGATTTGATACGTTCAAACCCACAAAGGATATTGTTTTATATATGTGGGTAGCTCCACACATACAAAAAAAGCTTCAAATCGTCCACAATGTTCCAGAAAATTCGACAACATTCGAGTGTTCTGGAATGTTGTTGGGGAATACTCTCGAATATTCTAAAATGTTCAAGAAATTTCTAGAGGGTGAAACTTCCAGTCATTATATCTTCAAAAGCACGCTCTTCAGGTAACGGGAACCTTCTTCATGGATGGTAGATAGAGGGCTACCACACCATGCAACTCGCTTGATCGTATCGGGACTCGTTTCTGAGTTTTAGAGGCACGCACATTGTACACTTTCTTTTATAATATACATATAAGGTCTAACAAAATTAGCTGAGACTATTTTAAGGGCAAGTTCAGTAAACGAAGCTGAACAACTTTTTCTTCAGCGACCATACCGAATTAAAAAAAAATCGCCACATTCCATTATTGCCTTAAGTGGGGGCTGCAGTTGCAGGGACACTTCGACCCAATGGGATCTTTTGTGTCTACCCCTATAACCTTTGCACCCCAACCAACTCGAAGATGTGCTGCATTAATGCAGCAATTCCGCTGATTGGAAGGTGCTTGTAGTCCTCTGGTTTTGGGTAGCTATCACCTAGGAGGTACATACGCTTGCTAGCTAGGACATCGCAGTGACACAGTAAGTGTTCTATTGATTCTATATCTTCACCACAGGCCCTGCAGGTCGGGTCGTTCGTCAGGCCGATTTTTTTGCAGGTGTGCGTTTGTGGCAAAGTGGCCCGTCAACGCTCCTGTTACCGCCCTGACTCGCGTCCTGTTGTTATTCCAAATGTACTTGGTTGCCCCTGTGGTGACCTCACCGATGAAGAGCTTAGAGTGTGTATGTCCATCTCTGGTAGCCATGTCAATCTGTGTCTTCCCTCGGACTGTTCCTTTAATGCCCTTATAATAGTGCTCCTTGGTAGCCCTATACTTGGTTCTGGGCCACACATTTTTGTCTGTGATCCCATTCTAGCCAGTTTGTCTGCTTCTTCATTGCCTTCCACTCCTACGTGTCCAGGGACCCAGACCAGTTGCAGTTTGTTGTGTCGGCCCACCTTATTGAAGACCTTTACACAATTTAGCATTAGCCCAGAGTCAACATTGAAGGAGTCAAGAGCTTTAAGAACAGCTTGGCTATCGCTGAGAATATAGACGGTTTTGTCTTTGACTTCCTTGTCTATAATCTCATGTGCACATGCAATGATAGCATAAGTCTCCGCCTGTTGCATATTGCCCTAGACTGATACTCGCTGAGTAATCCTTAGCATAAACGCCTGCACCAGCACCAGACTCCATTTTCGATCCGTCTGTATACCATGTAAGAGTGTTTGGTCCTTGTTGTTCAAGTCCTTTACTCCATTCTTCCCTTGTCGGAAAATAGATTTTATATTCTTTTTTGAATATGTGCGTGCACAGTCTGTATTTTGTCACATCCCATGCGCATAAGCCTTTACATACCTGTGTCTAATGGTAGATCTGTATGTCCTATTATTGCCTACTTAAATAAATAATATTCTCGTGTAGTACGGCCCCGTCTTTTGTTTAAATCGCTGGATTCGTGCCGTGCCGCAACGAAACTGTGCGCTGTGCCTGGCCGTTGACCTTTGCTAGTTCTCTCAATCAGTACTTACCTACTTAAAATATGAATAGCCTATTTCCTATTTAAAACCTTACAGTTCCCATTCTAGTTCCTTTAAGATGTAGGTAGGTAGTAAAATACAACTAACAGGTATTTACATTTTACGAAAAAGAAGAAATTGAAGTTCCTCATGCCCTTCAATGTCATTGAACTATGCGTATATGATGAGCGGAAAAAATATCTCAGTTGCTCTCGCGCGCACTCATTGAGTTGCATTGCTCAATGCCTAACCTACGCAGATTGTGACCTAAGTTAAGTGTTCCGTAGTTCCGTGTTGTTGATTCAAAACAGTGATTAAACTTATGCTTAAACAATTAAAAGTTATTTAATTAATATTTTTGTACATGAATTTTTAATAAAAAAATTAAAGAGCCAAAAATGAGAGCCCTAATAAGAAAAGAAAATAATTATCTTGATAATTTAGAACAAACGACATCAACGTAAACGTTTAAAAAATGCTTCTTTTTCGATTCGGTCACTTACGGCCACTTCCTCTAATCCACTATCCAAATTCATAGTTCGCCCACATCCTTGAACGACCACTTCTTTTTTTGTACATTTCCTTGAACGACCACTTCTTTTACTGTACATTTTTTTAAGATAAAACTTAGTAAAAAAACTGTAAATGAGCGAGCGAAGCGAGCGATATTAGGTTCGGTCAGGTTTGATTGATTATACAGTCAAAGACAAGCTTCGCGAGGCTCCCCCCAATGGGTAGCAGAAAAGGGCGAGTTAAAAAGGATCCGGTCACTTTAAAAGGTGACGAGTTAGGAAAGTGACAATTTAGAAAAAAGACAAGTTTAAGAAAATGACGAAGTCGAAAAAGTGGCCCGAACAGGTATGTGGCCGTGCGAGGAAAGTGGCCCTAAGTGACCGGATCCTTCTTTTTTCATTCAGTTTGGTCTCATGCTTGGCCGGTTTTTGTTATTTTTCTTTTACTTTAGGATCAGTAATTCTTTATTCACTTTTAAACAAGGTACTTAAAGTGAGATGATCTTTTTAACAATACAGAATCACTTGTTTAGCCATTAATACAGCATGCAAATGTGAACACAGCAATAAAAGTTACGAGTAGGTAGGTATTTAAATCTTTCAGTCTAATTCATGTTCAATTTAAAAAAAACCGCACTAACTAATCCGTGATCCAAAAACTCGTCAAAAGAGTAGAACATGTTTTGAAGCAGCCATTCGTGTAGACATTTTTTTAACTTGTTATAAGGAAGGTCTTTGTATGATTATGGTATTTTGATATATATAACGTAACCCATCCAGTAACAATTCTTTTTATAACACTTCGTCTTTGGAACGTCGCTCATAACCAGCCTGTTAGGATTTCTTTTTACCCTGGTATTAACTTGTCGCGCTTGTTGGTAAAACGATTTCTCATATTGTTTTACACATTTAGCCACCTCAAATACGTAGACATGGAAAAAAAAAACAGTCGTGAGTAGCGTGGAATTTTTACTCCGTAAATTTAGTACTGTAATCACACAAAGTTTCACGCTTGTATGTATTACCGTTTTTGCGATAGAGCTAAATCAAAAATAAGTCTAAAATACCTACAAAAACACGTAAAGAAAACTAAATTTTTATTATTTGTGAGTACAGCGGCGTTCTTTACGTTTTTTTATTGGTATTTTAGAGGTAGTTTTGATTTAGCTCTATCGTAAAAACGATAATACATACAAACGTGAAACTTGGTGTGCTTGATTATATAGGGTGGCCCGCAGGAATTTTTTTTTATGTTTGCTTCGTAACGTTTGAACGCGTGGAAGCACGCTGTTGGCATCAATCAGTAGCTTGGTTCTTGAAATTTTGTTCGCCATGAGTCAGTTCATGGGTAAGCAGGGTGCTTTCGCTGTGCATAAACCTTAAGATAACAATAATTCATCTGTAATTGTTAGGCATTTATTAAGAGTACGGTATAATTTGCACAGTGTGCACTTTTTTGGTCTGAGCAGTACGTGTGGGACCTGGGCAGCGACGTGGCATAACAGGACTGGTCTCTTTGAAGTTTATTTATCCAGTGCTTAATCAAAGGGGCATTTTCACACTGCTGAACACTGTGCATTTGATACTGAACTCTAACAATTACACACGAATTATTGTTTTCGTAAGGTTTATGCACAGCGAAAGCACCCTGCTCACCCGTGAACTGACTCATGGCGAACAAAATTGCAAGAACCAAGCTACCGATCGATGCCAACAGCGCGCTTCCCCCTCCACGCGTTCAAGAGTTACGAAGCAAACAAAAATAAAAATTTTCTGCGGGCCACCCCGTACAATACACACTCTGTGAAAATTACAACTGTTTACCTATTCATCATTACAGCTCATATACGTCCCCACCGAGGGGCTCGAGCCTACCCTGAATCAGGGCGATTAGGCCTTAGTCGACCACGCGGGCCCAGTGCGGGTTGGTCGACTTCACACACAACCTTCGAGTTTCTTCGCAGGCGTGTGCAGGTTTCCTCAAGATGTTTTCCTTCACCGTTAAAGCAATCGGTAAGTATTACGTAAGTTTTTGAAAAACTCTGGTACATTGGCCGTCCAGATTTGAACCCGGTACCTCTGGTTAGATGGACCGAGTCGTTACCGGTTGAGCCACCGACGCTTTTTTAGCCACCGACGCTTTTTACCTATTGCGGTTCATGAAATACAGCCCGCTGAAAGACAGACGGGCGTACAGCGGAGGCTTAGTAATAAGGTCTCTTTGGTCACCCTTTGTATGTACGGAACCCTAAAAAGAGAACCAGCTTCTTCTGAAGAAGATTAAAAAGAGTAGAGTTGTCATGACATGGTTCTTTAAAGCAAAAGAAGCAAAAAAAAGTAACAGGGATGTCTAGATTACGTTAGCGAAACATAAAAATAAATTGAAGCTACTTATTCCCAAGAAAAAAAAACCAAAACATTATACAAGTACAACCGCCTCCGTGGCGTAATGGTTAGGTTAGTCCATTCGCTTCACACCAGGAGGTCGCGGGTTCGATTCCCGGCGGGGTCAACTTGTAAGACTCGGTTTGGTTGGTGGTAGGGCATTTTCTAAGCCCGCCTGGCTATCTACCACCATCTTATCTAAGTCTTGCTGCCAAACATCAGTGCTAACAACATTGATGTGTTCCGGCTTGAAGATAAGATTCGGCATCATCGTCACTTACCATCAGGTGAGATGATGCCAAGGGCTTACCAATTGTGGATTTAAAAAAAGTCGATTCGTTCAGATAATGTCATTCGTTCAAATATAATGCAAGAATTAAATCTATTACAATTTACAGATTAAATATACAAATCAAGTAAAACACATGTGTCAGCATTTTTTGATGCTATAAAAATGCCCTACCACCAACCAAACCGTGTCTTACAAAGTTGACCCCGCCGGGCATCGAACACGCGACCTCCTGGTGTGCAGCGAATGGACTAACCATTACGCCACGACGCGCCTACGAACTTTACTCAATGATGAGACTGGACTCACAGTTGCGCTCAGAGGGCTCATTGCTGGTGCAGAATGACGGCTCACGCAGTGATTTCCATAGTGTGGGTTCGACTCCCGGATCGGTCAATAGCTCCAGCAGAGACAGCAGGGCTTCTTCCGCTTCGCACAGCTCACATTGCGCCGGCACAACGTTCTAGAATGTAAATAATATTATAAGGTTTAATATAATTTGAAATTGGCTGGCACACTGCCATGTGTCTAGATAACCTAACCAATTTAAAGACTGGCCAAGTGTGAGTCGGACTTGCGCACAGAACACGTTTGGGTATGGGACCCAAAAACAACAACATAAAAGGCATATCAATGTAAAAGATCCCCACGAGTCCGACAGTAAAAATGTTTTTTCTTTCATTCAGTTCGGGATCCTTAGAGTGAGTACCACTCACACTTGGCCGGTTTTTTTATTTTCTGTTAACCCCCGACGCTAACAAAGGGGTGTTATAAGTTTAAAGTATCTGTGTCTGTGACATCGTAGCTCCCAAACGGATGAACCGATTTTGATTTAGATTTTGTTTGTTTGAAAGGTGACTGGATCAAGAGTGTTCTTAGCTATGATTCAAGAAAATCTGTTCACCCGTTAGATCATCAGTTCTTTTATAGTTGATGAAGGGACTGTCGACCAACCCGCACTAGGCCCACGTGGTCGACTAAGGCACGATCGCCCTAATTCAGGGTAGGTTCGACCCCTCGGTGGGGACGTATATGAGCTGATATGATAATGAAGGGATGTGAGCATCTTTTACAGGTCTGATCGACTTGAAATTTGGTACCCTGTTACTTACATGATATAGAAAGAACATGGTAACCATGACCTAATGCTGCAGCATCACCTGGAGTCTACAGGATACCCAACTCCTCAGACCAGGTTATAGATAAATGGAGAAGTGTCGAGAGTTTTAAATTTTTAATTTATAGTTATTTTAGTAGTGTTGCACTATAATCGCATAACTTTGATGCTTGTAAGTACATATTACTTCAGAGCAAAAACAAAAAAAAACCTTTAATAAACACTTTTATTGTATGGACCCCTCATTTTTAACCGACTGCAAAAGTTGGAGGTTCTACATTCGACTGTATGTTTTTAGGGTTCCATACACACAAAGGGTGACCAACGGGACCCTAATGCTAAAACTCCGCTGTCTGTCCGTCTGTCAGCGGGCTATATTTGACGAACCGTAATAGGTAGAGTGTTGAAATTTTTACAGAATGTGTATTTCTATTGCTGGTGTAATATCAGATACTAAAAGTTTGAAAAAAAGAGGCTCCATACAAAATACCTCTTTTTATAAATATTTTAGAGAAGTTTTTGATTTAACTCTGTACTAAAAACGGTAATAGGTACATCATCATCATCATATCAGCCGAAGGAAGTCCACTGCTGGACATAGGCCTCCCCCAAGGATCTCCACGACGACCGGTTCTGCGCTGCCCGCATCCAGCGGCTTCCCGCGACCTTCACCAGGTCATCGGTCCACCGAGTGGGAGGCCTGCCTACACTACGCTTTCCGGTGCGTGGTCGCCACTCGAGAAATTTACTGCCCCAACGGCCATCTGTTCTACGAGCAATGTGCCCCGCCCACTGCCACTTAAGTTTAGCAATTCTGAGAGCTATGTCGGTTACTTTGGTTCTCTTACGGATCTCCTCGTTTCTGATTCGATCACGCAGAGAAACTCCGAGCATAGCACGCTCCATTGCCCTTTGGGTGACCTTGAGCCTTCTTATGAGGCCCATAGTAAGCGACCATGTCTCAGTTCCGTACGTCATCACTGGCAACACACATTGGTCGAAGACCTTGGTCTTAAGACACTGCGGTATCTGGGACGTAAAGATATTGCGAAGCTTCCCGAACGCTGCCCAGCCGAGTTGGATTCGACGATTGATCTCTTTCTCGAAGTTGGACCTACCTAACTGGACTGTTTGTCCCAGGTATACATATTCGGTAACAAATAGGTACATATAAGCGTGAAACTTGATAAGATTACAGTACTAATACCTAATACAACAAATAATAAAAATTCGCCAAGTGTGAGTTGTCTCGCGCTAAGAAGTCCGAACCGAATGACAAACAAAAGAATATATTTGTCGCTCGCGTTGATGTCTTTTGTTTGTATTGTGAATAGGTATAATTGTCATAGTTGTGTGAAGAGGTGTGGTGGTACGGAACCCTCGGAGCGCTAGTCCGACTCGCATGTGGCCGATTTTTTTTTGTTAAAGTACTAACGCGATTTCTTCGCCGATTCTGAACCGGTTTAAAGACGAAGTGTTATGAGTTACTAGCTGTTTCCCGCGGCTTCACCCGCGTGGACAACGTTTCTGTGACTTTTCGTTGCGGCTCGCGAGCGTTGAAAAAAGTAGCCTATGTGTTAATCCAGGTCCTAATCTGTCTACCTACCAAATTTCAGCCAGATCCGTTCAGTAGTCTTTGCGTGAAAGAGTAACAAACATATACATTCTTACAAACTTTCGCGTTTAAAACATTAGTAGGATTATAATCGAGTGACGAAGGAGCAAATACTTAGTGAGTAGAAGGTTATACGCGATGGTCCGAAAACCGACTACGAGATTTTAACGTCATCGTCATATCAGCTCATACACGTCCCCACCGAGGGGCTCGAGCCTACCCTGAATTAGGGCGATCAGGCCTTAGTCGACCACACGGGCCCAGTGCGGGTTGGTCGACTTCACACACAACCTGCGAGTTTCTTCGCAGGCGTATGCAGGTTTCCTCACGATGTTTTCCTTCACCGTTAAAGCAATCGGTAAGTATGTACGTAAGTTTTTTTTTTTTTTTTAATAAACTCATTGGTACATTGGCCGTCCAAGATTTGAACCCGGTACCTCTGGTTAGAAGGACCGAGTCGTTAAAATACCGGTTGAGCCACCGACGCTTTTGATTTTAACGTATATCCTGCTAATGTATTCCTGAGGGATCTTAGTCCTAGCGGCACGCCAAAAATAGCTGCAAAGTGAAAAGTGAAAATATAAGGGGGGTAAAAAAGTGGTTTTTTTAACGTAAAGAAACTAGCGCCATCTAGTATTATGGTAACTACGGAACCCTCTGTGCGGTTCTGACTCGCACTTGGCCAGTTTTTTAAAAATATTTTGCATTTTTGTATGGAGGGTTAAATTGTTTTAAAGAATTTACAACGTGTTCTTTGGAGAAAGTTGTTCATTGTGATGAGTACAAGCCCCAGTTAACGGCTTTGTTATAAAAATTAGGACCCTCCCCACAAAAATGTTAATCTACTATATAAAAATAAGTCGGGTTTTCCTTCCTGACGCTATAACTCCAGAACGGCTGGACCGATTTGGCTAATTCTTTGGTTGTCGAGTTCGTTATTGTCAGAAGGTTCTTATGTAGGGTAGGGTAGTGTAGAGTAGGGTAGGGTATTGTAGGGTAGGGTAGTGTAGGGTAGTGTAGTGTAGGGTAGTGTAGTGTAGGGTAGTGTAGGGTAGTGTAGTGTAGGGTAGTGTAGGGTAGTGTAGTGTATGTAGGGTAGGGTAGGATAGTGTAGGGTAGGGTATGGTAGGGTAGTGTAGTGTAGGGTAGTGTAGAGTAGTGTAGGGTAGGGTAGTGTAGTGTAGGGTAGAGTATTGTAGGGTAGGGTAGTGTAGTGTAGGGTAGGGTAGTGTAATGTAAGGCGGTACGTAGTTCGCCGGGACAGCTAGTCTTCTACTATATAAAAATAAGTCGTGTTTTTCTTCCTGACGCTATAACTCCAGAACGGCTGGACCGATATGGCTAATTCTTTTTTTGTCGAGTTAGTTATTGTCAGGAGAAGGTTCTTATGTAGGGTAGGGTAGGGTATTTGAAAATGTTTTTTATTTTAATTTAAAACAAGGGACTGAAATGTCTTAAGATATATTTGTAGAATCGGCTCTAAAAGCCATTTTATTTAATACCACACACGATAGGTTTCAGAACGATTTTTTTCCACATACAAAAAAAAAGATTACGTCATAATAACTCCTCTCCTTTTTTTGGTGCTACGGGTCAGTGATTGTGATTTATATGGCCTCAATATCAATTGTTCCGATTTTCATACTTTTAACACAATTGCAGCTATTTACTGAATATCGGGGTGTACCGCAAGCACTACCTGGAGAAAACCCACGTCCACGCTAGCGAGCCGCTTGTGGCTCGCGCACCACTCGCCCTCTAAGACAGTCCAAACGATGTCCACGAGGGCGAAGCCGCCGGAAAATAACTGGTAAAACAACATACCTGCAAGCATTGAATCAACAATATGGCCAATCCAAGGACGGTCATAAAATCATTGGGTTCCATGTCCGGCTTCAGTTGACCTGAAAATATAATAATGATAATAATTTGCACAGCGTGCTATGCTCGGAGTTTCTCTGCGTGATTGAATCAGAAACGAGGAGATCCGCAGGAGATACAAAGTAACCGACACAGCTCACAGAATCGCTAAACTGAAGTGGCAGTGGGCAGGGCACATAGCTCGTAGAACAGATGGCCGTTGGGGCAGTAAAGTTCTCGAGTGGTGACCGCGCACCGGAAAACGTACCGTAAGCAGGCCTCCCGCGCGGTGGACCGACAACCTGGTGAAGATCGCGGCAAGCCGAAGGATGCGGGCAGCGCAGGACCGGTCGTCGTGGAAATCCTTGGGAGAAGCCTTTGTCAAGTATCTTTTCTACACTTTACCAAGCCTGTCGCACTCTGCACTGTAGGTATGAAAATGTTAAAAATGTACCTACGCCGCGCCAAGCCGCGCGACCCCTTCCAAGGTGCTAATTCAGTAGTCAGAAGAGATAAAGAGTTACGCGATAGAAAGAGAGGCAACTTGTAGGTGAATATAATTGTAGGTAATTGGCGCTGTGCGACCTGAATTTGCACTTTATTGTGTCGTAGCAAGAGTCGCCATTCATTCAAATGATTTTGCGGAGTCAACCTTCTTTTACGTAGTAAATAGTCTTTATTCTTTGACTCTACCTAGTAAGTATTGTGAAATGTATATTTTATTTATACTTTGGTTCGTGAATTATCATCATCATCATCATCACACCAGCCGAAAAACGTCCACTGCTGGACAAAGGCCTCCCCCAAGGATTTCCACGACGACCGGTCCTGCGCTGCCCGTATCCATCGGCTTCCCGCGATCTTCACCAGGTCGTCGGTCCATCGCGTGCGACTCCTGCTTACGCTACGTTTTCCGGTGCACGGCGCCACTCAAGAACTTGACTGTCCCAACGGCCATCTTTTCTACGAGCTATATCACTACCACTTCAGTTTAGCGATTCTGTGAGCTATGTCGTATACTTTAGTTCTCCTGGTTCATGAATAAAACATTTCTATTCTACATTAAAAGCTTGTACCAAAAAATTCTAAAGGTTTTACGGAAATTATTTATGAGATTGATGTATGGATAGGGCCGGTCCGTTATATTTGGTCGAAGGGTCAATTTATATTTACCTTTCCTGGAGCTACAGGCGAACAGTAGAGCGGACAGTCTCTCGACTATAATTTTAATTGAGGAGTGGTCTCCGTACATTTGTTGGACGCACACGATGGCTTCAGCCAGTGTCCACGGCGGAGTGAGCGTGCTCTGAGCACGCGGATACTCCTGCGAACATTATAAGGTTAAGTTGTGTTCTTACTAAAAAAAATATGCATCTTTGGTCTGAAAATAAATGATATTATTATTATTATTATAAGGCCATTTTGAAAAAATTGGGAAGTATACTGGGTCTTAATAAAGGTACGCACTTTTTTAACTAGAGCATGTACTCATGAAACTGAACAACTTTCCCCAAGAAAACCATGGTCAATTCGCATTTGTTTTTTAATTAAAATTATTAAATTGCGCAGAATACGCCGCGGCGGCGTGGCGGGCCGGCGCGGTCATTGAACTTTGTCAATACGCAGATACCAGCTGGGAGTTGTATTTTGAGCAGTTGATAATTTAATAAAAACATAATAAACGCGAATTGACCATGGGTTTCTTGGGGAGTTGTTTAGTTTCATGAGTACAAGCTCTAGTTAAAAAAAAGTGCGTACCTTGGTTAAGACCCTATAGTGTACAAGCCCGCGAGGCCTATGCTCAGCTTTGCATTCGTGTGAGTGTGCACGGATGATGTAGAGTGCTTAAGGATCGCTGACTTTTTTGTAGATCTACTTCATGTCCTCTGAGCCTGCTAGGTGTGGCGGAGTGCCAGGTTGCCAAGTTGTAAGTATTCTTCTATTTCTCTATTTAATTTAAAACTGTGTTGTGATGTGTAACTTTATTTTATGTGTTTTTGTGAAATTACTAACATAGACATAAGTAAAAGTGTTACTAACAATATATGGACTCAGAATGTCTGAAAATAAATTATTTTATTTTATTTTTATTTATAAATGAGGAATATAACAGTATTACGATATGGCTTACAGTAGCGCAACGCCTTTGATGTCGCACGATGTGCCACCGGCGTAGGTACTAGCCCTTATTAGCCCGAAGTCAGCCTAGCAAACTCGCGGAGTTAGGCAGGCTATGCCCCGCCGCCCGCTGCCCCGCAAGTACCATTCCGTGGCTCTGCGTAAGTACAATCGTTGCGCTACAGTAAGCCGCCATATTGTAATACTGTGACCATACATTGTTTTGTTATATTTCAAAGAAATTAGGCAGCGTTTTCTATTATAGCTCCCAGACGGAGTGACATTTATTCGACACTTCCAATAATTATCGTTATATTTAAACCAATTTACATAAAACCTTCACAAATTATACACATGAACCTTTTACATTAGTAAAAACTGCATGAAAATCTGTTCAGTAGGTTTCGAGTTCATCGCGAAAACACAGACAGACGCGGCGGAGGACTTTGTTTCATAATATGTAGTGAAATAACGCCTATCAAACTCTGCGATATTTATCACCCGGTAGCGAGTATTCGTGTTTGTAAATACCGAGCAAGTACCGCCGGGTTAACCCTAGATTAGTCGGGGCTCTCCGTGACACGTGAGTGGTCGCGTGGGGAGCATTTTGCCGCCACATAGGCTTTTTTGCACACAATGGTTTCAAAAAAATTACAAATGTTTTTATAAGAATAAATAAAAAAATATTAATTTATTTATCAACAATACGTGGCCAGCTTACAGTATACACCAAAGCGCTAACCAAGTCAGTGAACTTACATTATATAAATAGAGTAGGATTGCATGCAAAATATTATGTTCTAGTAATATAAAATAAAATGTTAATAGTCTATACTTATAATTAGTTGCAATAAATTTAAAAAACATATACTTTTATCTAATAATACTGCCCAGCCGTCAGCAAATACATGGGTTTTCTGGACTTTGTCATTAAAGTCATTTAAAAGAGCTATGGCTCTTGTAGTGGGTGCGTTGGAGGCGTGCTGTGTGCGG
This sequence comes from Coleophora flavipennella, assembly GCA_947284805.1. Lineage (NCBI taxonomy): Eukaryota > Metazoa > Arthropoda > Insecta > Lepidoptera > Coleophoridae > Coleophora > Coleophora flavipennella. The sequence goes on from OX369253.1 coordinate 8,823,203, forward strand.
ATGGCCCCATCCCGAGGCAGCGCGAATAGCCGGCGCACCCGAAGGCCCGCGCGCCACGCGCCGCGCACGCAGCGCTCAGGGACGAACAAATGAGCACCGACGGGCTATCCACTTTACCCCGTAGTAGCTTGCAATAATGGGTGAGCATCATTTTGCGTCGCAGACAAGGGAGTTCAATCCCACCATACCATACACAAAGAGAGAGGGGTACATGTATAGATAGAATCCATACATCCTCTTGTGAATTATGTACTATACCTACATGAAGCAAAAAACCGTTGAAGTGAGTGTACACGTACATTTGTTCCACACGCAACTCACCGATTTTTGGCGGGGGGAGAGGTGATAGCGAGCGCTGCCATTGGCTGGAGAGGCGATAGCGAGCGTTGCTGTTGGCTTACGCTATTATGACGTAATAGGACGTGATATTTCATTCGACCAACATATGCTACTAATAGAATATTTTTGGTGAGCGGGGTCGCCCCCGCACGCTGTCTACACTGGTTTTTGCACCATGGTACTATACAAAACTGTAATATTAATTTAAGTAAATTAAAAAATTTAGTATAAAACACGACAAGATCTTTGGGAAAATTGGCGAATTTTGACCATCCTTATGTATCTTCTAAAGTTTTTGTTTAAATCTTTTAATTAATGGCGGATTAACATTTTTTATTACTTTCGGCATAAGTCCTGAAAATGTACGAACAGTGCTTGCTCCACAGTAAATTTGCTCATATAATGCAACCATTTTTGGTCCTGTAAAGCAACAACACTTTCCCCCCGCGGTCACCTACGCACTGATGTTCTTTCAACTTATGAAACTGGTAGATAAATGACAAAGGAGCAGCTACTGGGAGGTTTGACCTTGGCGAGTACATACTTTATAAAATATTATACATTATTTGCCGAGAGCGGCAAAATGCTCATAGCGCGAGCACTCTAGGGTTAAAAATAATGTAACTTAAATACCTGTATAATCAAGATTGGGTTAAAATAATGTTACGTAAATACGTGTAAAATCAAGATCGGGATAAAAATAATGTAACAATACCTGTAAAAATCAAGATTGGGTTAATAATAATGTTACGTAATACCTGTAAAATCAAGATCGGGTTAAAAATAATGTTACGTAATACCTGTAAAATCAAGATCGGGTAAAAAATATGTTACGTAAATACCTGTAAAATCAAGATGTTCGTCAAGATATCTTCCATAATCTGTGAGAAGGCGCAAATCCATTCTTCCATTCTAGTTTTCAATCTGTCCTCAACGAGTTTAGTTTTGACAACATACTGCTTCAGATGTTCTTCTATATTGTATCTGTTTATACTTTTTACTTTGTTCCTTTTTACGGTCACTTCTGCCCTCGATTCGTCTGAGGGAATACCTTCAGCGGTTACTGGCCTTTTGGTACCCCTATAGTTTTTCGAAGCGAAAATATCACTTGTCTGAAAATTTTCGCGATCTGCAGTTGTTTTTGGAATTTCATGATCGACTTCGTCATTTAAGTTTATTTCTACGTTTTTGTAATTTTCGTCGTCGGGTTTTTCCATGTCTTGTGCGTCTAACAAACGATTTCTGAAACAGTGCACGGGAATTTCGCTTCTACTGCTCATATTAAAAGGGTTGACCGTGCTCGAGGCTGTGACTGTGACACGCTGGTGATTTTTTTCGTCGGCATTGTTCATATGTGGGTCGATAATTATTTTCCTCGTATTAAACGATACTGCAGGTTTTGGTGCGGGCGCGCCGCCGTCTTTGATGTCTCGCAGTGCGACACAGGGTATGTCAACAGTCTCAGCTATCTTATGCAAATTCGTATCGTTTGTTACTAACACCTGAAATAAAGAAAATCTAAAGTCGGTTTTTTTTTTATTAAAAATTTGAGTGCGTTTGGCTGCACCTCACCTGATGGTAAGTGCCGATGCAGCCGAGGATGTAACACGCAAGCTCAAATAGTGCCTATTCACTCTCGTCTTGAAGATTCCTAAATTATACGAATCGGGGAATACAGACGCCGGAAGGGAATTCCACTCCTTGGCCGTTCGCATGATGAAGGAAGAAGCAAAACGCTTCGTGCGAAAAGGTCATCATATAAGCCGAAAGACGTCCACTGCTTCCAAGGATTAGCCAAGGATTTCCTCGACGATCGGTCCCGCGTTGCCCGCATCCAGCGCATAAACATGTGATTGTTTATTTCTTAATTTTTCACAAATGAAATTATGTAATTATTATTTTAGGACTATCAGGAACAGTGTAATTTGCACCTATTTTCAATAAATATCTTGAACTTGAAAATCTACGTACATACACTTGAAACAGTTGAAACTCTACGTACATACATTCTGAAGCAGTCGGGTAAAAAGTAGCTGTTTAACTAGTCGCTCACTTAGTATTTCAATGATCTATGTTCATTACTTTACTAAAGTATATTAGTACTAACATACTCTATGGACACTCCCTGCCGCTCTCTAGATGGCGACCTCACCCCCTCGTCACCCAGATTGATACAGATTGGTTATACATAGTTTGGTTCTCCAACGTATAGGATTTCGCCGTTATTTTGTTTGCTCCGTCATTTGTTCTTTAAAATATCATTTCACGACCGTTTGTATGCAGTGTCCGGGGTGTGACTTTACCGCACCCTGGACACTTCATACAACGGGCCAGAAATGACATTTCAAAAAAAGGAATGATGGAACAAACAAAATGGCGGCGAAATCCTATACGTTCGACAACCAAAGTGTAACCAATCTGTATCAATCTGCGTGACGAGGGCGTGAGGTCGCAATCTAAAGAGCGGCAGGGAGTGTCCATACTGTATGTTAGTACTAATATTATAATGTGCCTTCGCTGTCACTCGCTTTTTATCGAAACTCAAACAATAGAAGGCTACTTACCACGTGACAGTTCTGATCAACGGCTTCGAGGCAGCAGTTTACAACCAGCTCGCTAACCGACGTGCCGGAGGCATGCTCCTCGCCTGTCTGCACTGGTGGTGACAAACGAAAAAGGATTGTTAGAAAATCGTGGGTCATCCATGTACTAGTCTTCGCAGGATTCATTACATCAGCTCATATCCAAGGGGCTCGAGCCTACCCTGAATTAGGGCGATCGGATTAAAGCGTCGGTGGCTCCACCGGTAACGACTCGGTCCTCCTAACCAGAGGTGCCGGGTTCAAATCCGGACGGCCAATGTACCAACAAGTTTTTCGAAACTTACGTACATACTCGTATACTCACCAATTGCTTTAACGGTGAAGGAAAACATCGTGAGGAAACCTGCGCACACCTGCGAAGAAACTCGAAGGTTGTGTGTGAAGTCAACTAACCCGCACTGGGCCCGCGGGTCGACTAAGGCGCGATCGCAGGATTAAATGCGACGAAATGTAAACAAACCACTTACCGAAAGATGAATATACAGTTCGGAAAAGCGCCAGCAGACATGTAGTACACCTATACAGGTGTAAAAAAATTGTTGTAGGACCCGTTAAAGGGGGTTCATCATACTGAACAACTTTCCCCAAGGAACCCGTAGCCCATTCTCAAAAAAAAAATTGGAACCTCCATACAAAAAGGCACAAAATATGGGTCATTCAGCTGATCGATTTGTATGAAGATTTTTTTTAAATTCGGACCGCCTCCGTGGCGTAATGGTTAATCCATTCGCTTCACACCAGGAGGTCGTGGGTTCGATTCCCGGTGGGGTCAACTTTGTAAGAATCGGTTTGGTTGGTGGTAGTGCATTTTCATAGCCCGCCTGGCTAGCTACCACCATCTTATATAAGTCTTGCCGCCAAACATCATTGTTAACAGCATTGATGTATTCCGGCTTGAAGATAAGATAGCCAGATCTTCATTGCTTTGGGGAATCTTGGTAAGCCCGCTTCAATCTTCGGCATTATCGTCACTTGAGATGAGATCAAGTGAGATGATGCCAAGGCTTATCAATTGTAGATAAAAAAGCAGTCATAGAACAAAAGTTGTTCAGTATGATGAGTAGAAGCCTAAGATAAAGGGACCTACACCAATTTTGTTACACCTACAGGTTTTGTTACCTGTATACAGGGTGACTGGTTAGACGAACAAAATACATGAAAATTATTAAATTTGTCCTTAATGCCTTTGACAAGAGTAGACCAGTACACACGGATAGCACCCGGTCACGAGTATAACGCAAGAATCGGCCATCGCTCCCCTCGACCATAAAAGAGGGAAAGGATCTACCCGGCTCACCTGTCATGTAGTCGGGTGGCGAGGCGATCACCCTGGCGAGCTGGCGCGCCGCCATCACGCGCTGTCGCCCGCGACACTCGCCCACAGTGATCGCATTTATCTGGTTTCCGACCACACTCGGAATTAGCAATCGGCATTTGGTGTCTGCATCAAAAAATAAAAAGGAAATTAATGACTCATAAACTTTACTAACACAAGTAGTACACACTTCTCGCAGGAACATCTTACCGACTTCAAAAATCCGGTTCTTATTTTCACTTGTATCTTTTTTACCCGCAATTGGTAAGCCCTTGGCATCTTCTCACCTGATGGTAAGTGACGATGATGAAAGTGGTCTTACGAAGATTTCCCAACGCAATGGAAAACTGGCTATTATATCTTCAAGCCGAAACACATCAATGCTGTTAACATTGAATTTAGCGGCAAGACTTAGATAAGATCTTAGAGCATTCTCTAAGGATAAGATAGTGGTAGCTAGCCAGGTAGGCTTATAAAATAACCTTCTACCAACCAAACCAAGTCTAACAAAGTTAGACTCCGCCAGGAATCGAACCCGCGACCTCCTGATGTAAAGCTAATGGACTTAACCATTACGCCACGGAGACGAATGAAAGAAGAAAATAGTCATTTATTCCCCAGGCAACAATGCACATTGCTTAGAGGCAGGTCAATTATACAAACTTAAAAAAATATATATAAACTAACATACTAATTAATAAATTACATTTAGTAGCACATATGAATGTTCTCTCGCAATCTATTTAAGAAAATGAATATCTGTTATTATTTCATTAATGTATTCATTTACTGAGTAATATGCATGCTTTTGAAAAAAATCTCTCAATTTTGCTTTGAACTCCAGCTTAGGGAGCTTAAAATAAGTTTTATTTCACGTGAAGAATTTTTTTAGAGTTTTTACAGATAAACCACATAATAAATAGTTTATATAAGGCGAAAATAAATTTTGCCGTGTTGACAAAAAAAAATCCGAGAAAATATATATTTTTTGTATAAGAAGTACCTACCATTTATTATTATTTAAAAAAAAACTAAATAAGCTGGGTGGGTCCCGAGGCACCAACTGGAATTGTTCAGTTTTTTATAAGGTATAAAAAACAATTTGGAGGAATCACTAAATAAATTTTATAATCATCATCTGAAATTAGTACGGACTGGGACAATTTTTAGGATTCCGTAACTCAAAAGGAAAAAAAACGGAACCATTTTAACTAGTATCTCATCTGTGCCATTATAGGATCACAGCCGATTTGTTTCGAAACTACTGGACCGATTGAGTTGAAATTTGGTACACAGATTATGTAAGTCTGTTACGAACATGTAACGTAAACAAATAAATTTTAAAAATCGGGCCCCCATTCGGGGGAAATTAGAAAATTGAAAAATATACACATTTGCAAACTACATATTATATCGTGTGACATGTTAAATGAAAGGGCTTGTTTTGAGAATCTCAAATACATTTTAAGTTAATTTTTAAATGCATAGTTTTAAAGTTATTTAATAAAATGGGCGAAAATTGTCTAAACCCAGGAAAATTGTCTATCTCCAAAACTACTGGACCTAAAATCTTGTAAAAATCCCAGTATATGAATTTGCATAAATTACAGCATAACCTATTAGAAAATATAAAAATAAAAGTTTAAAAAAACTAAATACCGACTTCAAAATGAAATTAACTCAAAAGTATGAAATAATATTATTATACTTAAATACACAACATTAACCAACAATAACGAAATCAAAGGTGGGTACGAATTAAATTAGGGGCTTTAAATTTTTTTTGAGGTCGGTACCAGCACTCAGTTACTTACGTATCAAATGTTTTGGATTCGATGGCATTGCTGACACTGACCCAAAAAAAAATTCAAAGCCCCTAATTTAATTCGTACTCACCTTTGATTTCGTTATTGTTGGTTAATGTTGTGTATTTAAGTAAAATAATATTATTTCAAACTTTTGAGTGAATTTCATTTTGAAGTTGGTATTTAGTTTTTTTAAACTTTTATTTTTATTTTCTTTATTTTTAGTGATAATGCTATCTATCTAACAACGTTAAACCCAATCACCTACTCACCAATAGGAATTATCAAATCGTAATACATGTGTTTCATTAACAGATACAAAGTCCTGTGGCTTCCATCATCATCTCAGCAGATGATGATGGACGATTTAACTCCTTAACATGAAAGTTATGGAGTTAATCGTCCATCACAAGCTCATCTGAATAACCTGAAAGGATACAACCTATCGGTCTATGCATACCTACATATATATCTATGTATAAATATTGAAAGAATTTTCCTCCAACTCCTAACCGTTAAGGAGCTGTACCTTCCTTCATCAGCTTATCAACATGAGATTATGACTAACAGACGCAAGTATTTTAATAGCTTTAGAAAACATATGAATCACGTAATAATGCCTACGTAATGAGAAATTTGAGGGTTGCTCTCGATTTCCCTGGGATCCCATCATCAGATCCTGACTTGGTGACAATGGGAACCCCTCGGGAGTACACTCTTGCGAATGAAAAAAGAATTTTGAAAATCGGTCCACAATTGACGGAAAAATCGGTGAACATACATAAAAAAAAATATATACAGTCGAACTTAGTACCTCCTCATTTTTGAAGTCAGTAAAAAGGAAAAATGAAATTTCTAAAGTTCAGAATAAGTAGACCTCTATTTACCTAGAGCAAAATATGTAGCGAGAGGTCTTGTTGTGTTGGTAATTATAGTTTTGGTGCGGAACTCTGTTTTTATGACCCCGAGTCGCACCTGGCCAGTTTTCTTTTGTATTAGCAGTACCATTTATTATTTAAAAGATAAAAAAATCTAATAATTGAATACGGGTTGTTGAATAACCAGAATTACGCAGTAAAATAGTCTCAAATGTGCAGTAAAGTAAACAACTGGGCAGTAGTTACACATTTCAAGTGCATACTAACTCATGGCACCGAGATAAATTGGTTCTAATCTAACCTAGTGAAAACAAACTACCTAAATAAACTGCATCGGCACTTACTATCAGGTGAGGTGCAGTCAAACGCACTCAAATTTTTAATATAAAAAACAGCAAAATTCCACCTTCCCCCACCATTTGACCACCAGCTAGATTCCTCCACTAATAACTGCCCATGCACCTTAACTATAACAATGGCCACCAAGATTAAATAACCACCCATATTCTACAATATTATAGCCCAAGTATACCACCCGACCGAATAAACTACCCCCCAACCAATTAAAATACCGCCCAAGTAACTTCCCCTTCTCATTTACCGCCTGAAATGAGTCTGTTGTTTCACCAGCTATCCTGTATTGCACACGGGTGCAGAGGTGTAAAAAAAATCAAGGCTCATTCACAGTTGCATAGACCGGGTGTAGAGGGAGACAGCTAACGATTAGATAAGGATGCAAGTGGCATGTTGCCCATCAAAGAATTGTGTCTAGGTTGCCTATGGTCAGAGTACATGCTTGTTTAACCTCCACTTTTGTCCCTCACGCTTCGTACGACCGTCGTAACGTGGGGCCTTAAGCTCCTCTCATATTAAATTTATTTATTCACTCATGAAAACAAAACACAACACAGACAACACTGCTCAATGCTGTCGCAGAAAGGTAGTTTTTTGGCGGGATTTGTGGTGAACGCATTCGTAGTTTTATTTTATTGTTCTTACATTGTTTTCTGCTACAGTTTTGTTTCAAAAAGTGGTGCCTTTCGAAGAAAATCGTCTGGTGCACGTGAGCAATGTAGAGACCAAGAAAATAAAATGAAGAAGGACGTGAAGACCCGACTTGCACTGGGTGCAGTTTTATAGACGCTCTACTGTAACTGGGTGTTCCACCTCAGAATGAGGCTGCTGCAAACACTGTCAAGAACTCCAGGGAAAACTTGTAATCCACTGGCATTATCATTTCAAATATAAGAAATGAAGACAAAAAATGAAGACTGTCTCAAAAGGGCTAGTACCCAGAGACGTTAATATATTCTAGTCAACTGTCTAAAAAAAAGCGCGGACACGAATTAATATAATACAAGTTAGAGCAAGGAGATTAAAACACAATAATCCATAGAATCTTTTTGACCTGAGATACAAAAGGCTGGCAGGCAATGGTTTTTTTTGTTGTGTTGTTTTAGCTACCTGCAGGTACACAGCTGTGACGTACGCGTGGTGTATTTTATTTAAAATCTGATACTGCTTGTTATATCACATTATTCAAGTGTTTATTGTGTAGTGTAGAATTTTAATTTTGATTTGTATTAAACCAGTGTGTTCGTTTAGAAGACTTCAGGCTGCAAGCTAGGGAAGAATCATGCGAAGAAAATAAAGTGTGCGCTCATATCATTGATTACTTACTGTGTGCGCTTTTTAAGTTAAATAAAGGTAGGTTTAAGCAATTTGTGGCGTAAAGAGCGTCGGTGGCGTAGCGGTTAGGGCGGCTATCTCCTGTCCGGGAGGTCATGGTTCGAATCCTGTCACGTACCAATCGGTTTTCGAATTTAGTTTTCATATGTACGTTTATCAGACGCTCTTACAGTGAAGGAAAACATCGTGAGGAAACCTGCACACGCCTGCGAAGAAACTGGAAGGTTTGTGTGAAGTCGAGCAACCCGCACTGGGCCCGCGAGCGAGGTCGACTAAGGCCCCGATAGCTCTAATTCAGGGTAGGCTCGAGCCCCTCGGTGGGGATGTATATGAGCTGATATGATGATGATCGAGTACTAGCAGGCATTACGATATAAGTTTTTTTTATATATCTATGGGTCTGTACTTTTTGTAATAAGTTACCTGCTAATAAATGAATTAAAAAAAAAGTCCCGATAACACCCAAAGTTTGCTACTGCGACGCGTCTTTCGAGCTGCTTGCAAGTTGCGCTTGCGACCAACTTCAGAGCCATAATAAAGCTTGGCGCGAGCTATACTATGTTAGACCAAAATAAACTGTCCCTATGAAGAACATACATACCGGTTTGGCGAAAAGGGATGAGAGGTACCGTTTTAGGGTTCCGTTGTCAACAAGGAACCCTTTCGCCATGTCTGTCTCTCCGCGGCTCAGCTCAGAGACTATTAGTAATAGAAAGCTGTAATTTGGCATGAGTATACATATTAATCACGCCCACAAAGTGATACAATAAAATCGTGAAAATAATTGTTTTTTGGTATCTCCCCTACATGTAAAGAAGGGGTGATTTTTTTTTCGTAGACGTACCCTATTGTGTGGGGTATCGTTGAACAGGTCTTTTAAACTACTAAGGGTTTGCTATGTTTTGATTCAGGGATCGGCTTGAAGTCAATATGTACGGCTAAGTAAGTTTTATTAGTTTAGAAGTGATAATCAACCAACTTAAGATGTGCAGTTGGATTTTTTTTTAAATCATAGATTTTCCATACAAATTGTTCTATTACCAACTGCAAATATAATTGAAACTGATAATTAGAAGTGATAATCAACCAACTTAAGATGTGCAGTTGGATTTTTTTTTAAATCATAGATTTTCCATACAAATTGTTATATTACCAACTGCAAATATAATTGTTTTTTATAATATACATTTATTCTTTGACAAGACTATGGCACCCTACTTTGCGCGAGTCCGACTCGCCCTTGGCCGGTTTTTAAAAGGTTTTTTTCTAGATTTTTTTGTATACCTGCCACCTCTGCCACTAGTTTATTTTTCGCATAGGTTGTGACGAAAAATTGGGTGTGTCTCTCGGGGCCAAAAAAAATAATTCTCGGGCGACGTATATTGAATGCCTCGCTAAGCTTATAGTTAATGAGGCGAATAGGGGAATTTTCGGTAATACTCGAGCGTAGCAGTTTAAGATATGAGAGATACCTTAGACCTAATAGAACAACCTTGTAAAGTATTTAGCTCTATATGTAGTGACGCGCGCCTAGGATAGACGATCAGATTAATAAAAAAAAAATAGTCTGAAATACTCGAGCGCGTCAGATTAAGATATTGGGGGTTGATTTTAGCGTTTTAAGACTAAATTTAACTAATCTGACGATAAGTCCTTGACGCCGCCGAGTTATAGGGTCGCGAACTTGTAAAAAAAAACGTTAATCCGGCATTCTCGAGCGCGATTTTTTATTTTTTTATTTTGAAGAATATAATCTAAAACTTACTAAAAATACAAAATCTGACGGTTTCCGCATGACCGGAAGTGTGGAGGAGCTATTTCGTCTTCCGAAAAACGCGTTGCGGCATATAAGTCGCGAACGATACATTTTACAAAAAAAAGTTTAAATAAACAAAAAAGGTAATTTTATTTTACACAAAAAAAAAGACTGAAGAGAGAGAAAAGACCCGACGGTATATTTCTCGAATGTGCTGGAAACTTTCTCCCCTGTAGCCCCGCCCCGCACTCGCTGTATCTATCTTGTTCCTCGGCCATTCCTCAGTAAGCCGTTTTATTCCCCGTTTTATCAAGGAGAAAGAAAGGAAAAAAAAGAAACCAAAAAACCTTTTTCGGTCAGATTAAGAGAACCCACCAACATTTTTGTCAGATTAAGAAAATATGCTTTCAGGATACCGAGATAAACCTCCCTATGAAAATCTGACGCGCTCGAGTATTTCAAAAAAACTTTTTTTTTTGTATTTAAAAAATTCATCGTAACTTATCGTCACGCCGAAATCGTCAGTTTTTTTAAAGGGAGCTTCCTTGGGACCTACTTAACAGCCCTTCCTAAAATCTGACGCGCTCGAGTAAATAATTTTTTTTTGCATTTTTGACTACTTTATATGCCTACCCCCACCACGCAAAACGGCAGATTAGTATACTGTTGTTATCAGAGGCACTTGGGGCATACGTAGTATGAATATCTGACGCGCTCGAGAATGCCCAAGTAACTGTTTTTTTCAACATTTTTGAAAAACCGTACACGCCAAACCCACCGATAAAATGGTTTTTACCATACGAGCTTTTCTTTTCGAAATTATTTTATCTTTCGATTTTGATAGGTCTCGACGGCGCCGTTGAATTACGCCATTTAGCTACCTCGCCTCCCTAACTTTTAAGAAAGCTTATCTTCAAGCCGGAACACGTCAATGTTGTTAACACTGATGTTTGGCGGCAAGACTTAGATAAGATGGTGGTAGCTAGTGAAAATGCCCTACCACCAACCAGTCTTACAAAGTTGACCCCGCCGGGAGTCGGACCCGCGACCTTCTAGTGTGAAGCGAAAGGACTAACCTTACGCCACAAATATAACTTATACAAGCGCTGTAGGTATTGTAAAGTAGGCCTAACCTCCCAGAGTTTGAGAAGAGACCCGTGCCCCAGCTGTGGGGACATTTATGGGTTGTTGAGTAACGTTGGTATAGATCGCGGCATCTAAGTTGAACAGTGCGCAGTGTCTTATTTTCAGGCCTCAATCGAAGTGCGGGACGCGGGGGTCGTGCGCACTAAGGGACGTCAGCCCCACGCGTAACCCGCGCTACACCCGCGAACGACCGCCATGTGTTTTCAACTTAAAAGCCGCGAACTGTATTTTAGTTCCTAACCCAGTCATATAAGAAACAATTTTATTTATACAGGGTGTCCCTGGAAGTATGGATCAAACGAAACAGGGTGTTGGAAAAAATCATTTCCAAACATTTTCTCCAAGGAAGCCCCCCTCCATCTCAAAAGGGTAAAAAGTTACAGCGGTTTTTTTGAATTTTTAATAAATTGCTTACTACGCACACAAAAAAATCCATATAAAAATTATTTCATAAGATACCATGTAATTTTTTTTTTGCATGGCTGGGTGAAGAACAGATCTTGCTGATATAATTACTTTTCGTGGCCTAGGTATTGTGTAAAAATAAAAATGTTAAAGTAAAAACTTTTTTTTTTGTTAAAAAAATAAAAATCTTCAATTTTGAACGCTTCTAACTGAAAAAAGTGTACTACGGTAAAGTGGTCCGCTACTGTAAAAAGTTTCTCATTTTATGCAAATTAAAATGAGGTAACAATGTTCCGGTTATTCGCCAAAACTTGAGAGATATGATTTTTTTTTCTAATTGAACCCTAATTCCGAGAACGCAACTAGCGTGGAACAAAAGAACTGGTTGAGCCGGGTTATAAACAAAAGGTGGTGCGATCCGCATTCCAATGCTTGTCACTCAGCCAGAATGACCCAGGTATAATTTGCAATTTAGTTAGTTAGTCAGTTGCTAGCTATTGCTCTGTGATTACGGTCGTGTTATCTCTCATTTTGCATTCTATAATTGTGCCTGGAATTCGGAACTTGGATTTTGATTTAGCTCACGGTTGGATTGTTGTAAAGTAAAATCTCTTTTACCGGACGATTATCGGTTAAGAGTTGATTTTTGCCGTGAAATGCTGCGGCGCCACCGTGAAGACCGCCAATTCCTTAATAAAATTTTATGGAGCGACGAAAGCAGCTTTCAAAGAGTGGGCATATTCAATATTCACAACCTTCATATCTACGCCCGCACAAACCCAAGACTTGTGCGCCGAGACCATTTCCAGCACCACTTCGGTATCAACTTGTGGGCTGGAATCATACACGGGAAACTGATTGGCCCCCACGAACTGCCGTCGAGGCTCGATGGCGCGACATATCTAAGTTTTCTGCAAAACGATTTAAATCGACTCTTAACTGCGGCTGAAATCTCTCCGGAAATCCAGCAAGTCATGTGGTTGCAGCATGATGGAGCTCCACCCCATTACGCCAGAGTAGTGAGAAATTACCTAAATGAGGCTTTTCCAAATCGGTGGATTGGAAGAGGGGGGCAGATTAGATGGCCTCCACGGTCACCGGATTTAAACCCGGTTGACTATTTTTTGTGGGGCTACTGGAAAGAGTTAGTGTACGCAACGGAGACTGATTCAAGGGAGAACCTTAGGCGAAAGATACAAGCAGCAACACTTATTGTTCGGAACAACGAACAAGCATTCCGCTCATTACGGCGAAATTTCGTTCGCCGATGCCAATTGTGTTTGCGAATGAATGGTAGAAATTTCGAACATCTATTGTAATTTAAAAAAATAAACAGTTTGATTTTTTATTTGTTGTTTTCTTAGTAATATTCACACAAACAGATCTTTTAAATTTGTGAAAAGAGCCCCGTTTAGAACAAAAAAAAAATCATATCTCTCAAGTTTTGGCGAATAACCGGAACATTCTTACCTCATTTTAATTTGCATAAAATGAGAAACTTTTTACAGTAGCTGACCACTTTACCGTAGTACACTTTTTTTCAGCTAGAGGCGTTCAAAATTTAAGATTTTTATTTTTTTAACAAAGAAAAAAGTTTTTACTTTAACATTTTTATTTTTACACAATACCTAGGCCACGAAAAGTAATTATATCAGCAAGATCTGTCCTTCACCCAGCCATGCAAAAAAAAAATTACATGGTATCTTATGAAATAATTTTTATATGGATTTTTTTGTGTGCGTAGTAAGCAATTTATTAAAAATTCAAAAAAAACGCTGTAACTTTTTACCCTTTTGAGATGGAGGGGGGCTTCCTTGGAGAAAATGTTTGGAAATGATTTTTTCCAACACCCTGTTTCGTTTGATCCATACTTCCAGGGACACCCTGTATATTCCAGGTACATGTATGCACAATTCTGGATTATCAATATCTTCCTTTTTCAAAGACCGAAGCAAAACTAGGATGCCACCAAAGTGACCAGAGCTGTAATCAGCATATGTACAGAGCTGCAATCAGCTTATGAAGAGAGCTGTAATCAGCTTATGAACAGAGCTGCAATCAGCTTTTGAACAGAGCCGTAATCAGCTTATGAACTGAGCTGTAATCAGCTTATGAACAGAGCCGTAATGAGCTTACGAACGGAGCTGTAATCAACTTATGAAGAGAGCTGTAACCAGCTTAAGAACAGAGCTGTAATCAACTTATGAACAGAGCTGTAGCGAATTTCTGAAACTTTAAATTTCCATAAAAAACTTAAACAATCATGGAACCTACGAGTACCAGTTTGGGCATCAAAATTGAATATAAAGAAGAATATGGGGATTACAAGATTGAAAACTACCTCGATATCGGTCCCACGGTCTTGCTAAAGGCGAGCAGTGCGACCTTTGGGAGTCCAGCATTAGGTAAGTAAAGCTGGTGATAGACACAGATACGCCAGCAAGTACGCCGCCGTACTTAATTGAAAACTACCTCGATATCGGTCCCACGGTCTTGCTAAAGGCGAGCAGTGCGACCTTTGGGAGTCCAGCATTAGGTGAGTAAAGCTAGTGATAGACACAGACACGCGAGCAAGTACGCCGCCGTACTTAGGGCTCCATTGCCTTTTTCGTTCGCTTCCTTAGAATGACTTCAATATCTTCACGTCCCAAATAACGCAGTGTCTTAAAACTAAGGTCATCGACCAGTGTGGGTTGCCAGTGATGATATTCGGAACTGAGACATGGTCGCTTACTATGGGCCTCATTAGAAGGCTCAACGTCACTAGCAATATGGCCGTTGGGGCAGCAAAGTTCTATAGTGGCGACCGCGCTCCGGAAGGCGTAGCGTAGGCAGGCCTCCCACACGGTAGATCGACCACCTGGTGAACGTTACGGGAAGCCGCTGGATGCGGGCAGCGCAGGACCGGTCGCCGTGGAAATTCTTGGGGGAGGCTTTTGTCCAGCAGTGGACGGCTTTCGGCTGATAGGATGAATTCGTAGATTTCTGTAGATATATACTTAGTGTATAATAAGGTTCAAAATTACCTGTTTGCTGTACTCAGCTGGGTAGTGACCAATGAGCGGGATAGGCATGTTTCCGTTTCGGAAAATAAAAGCCCTAATTCGGTATCAGTTACAAAATATTAGTTTCGGTCGGTCTTGAATTATCACTAATCTCGCACTATAATTGTCACTAATCTCGCACTTTAATTATCACTAACCTCGCAGTTTAAATATTACTTATCTAGCACTTCAATTATCACTAATCTCGCACTTTAATTAACATTAATCTCGCACTCTAATTGTCACTAATCTTGCTTTTTAATTATCACTAATCTCGCACTCTAATTGTCACTAATCTCGCACTTTAATTATCACTAACCTCGCACTTTAAATATCACTTATCTTGCACTTTAATTATCACTAATCTCGCACTTTAATTATCACTAATCTCGCACTTTGTCACTAATCTCGCACTTTAATTATTACTAATCTCGCACTTCAATGATCACTTATCTCGCAGTTTAATTATCACTAATCTCGCACTTTATTATCACTGAACTCGCACTTAAATTATCACTAATCTCGCACTTTTTTACACTTTGTATGTATTTTGAATACTAAAGTTTCAAGTAGGAACGGAATAAAGTAGAAACTTGTCTATGAAATGGAATACTAGGTATGACACCTTCCTCAAATTCTTCATCATATCAGCTCATATGTGTCCCCACCGAGGGGCTTGAGCCTACCCTGGATTAGGGCGATCAGGCCTTAGTCGACCCCGCGGGCCCAGTGCGGTACTCAAATTCCTAATGAAATCTACTTCGTAAATCACTATAGTAACTGTTTCAGATAAAGAAATGCAAATGCAGTCTGAAGAACTCGTAAATAACAAAATTGAAGACAAACTGCTAAATGAGAAACTGATTAAAAATGAAAATAATAACTTTGAAGTTAACAATGATTTGTTAGCAAATAAAATGGTCAAGATTGAGAACGACATAAAACTGGAGTCAAACGAAGAGGATGATATTGACGGTAAGGTATTGACTAGTCTGCATTAGTAGATCCCGTTGACGCCCCGTTTTAGATAACAAGACTTACTTAGATATTAAATTAATCTATCTCTGTCTGTGTGCGAATCATACATAGGTGAGCTTACAGACAGCTCTTGCCGAGGCCCAGTTTTTGATACCACAATTTAATCTAAGCTAAGTTAATCTGCTATTTTCAGATGCTGCTTTTATGAACAATACCAAATATTCATGTGAAATATGCAAATTTTATTTATCGAGTCTATCTAGCTTGAGAGACCACATGCAGAGTCATGTTAACATATTTAGAGAGAAAAAAAAGGAAAAACTTGCAAACAAAAAAGGTTTCAACAGAAATTGCCTAACAAAACATAATAATGACAGATCTCAAGATAAAGAATATACAAGGAAAAAGACAGGAGATAAAGAAAAAAATATGAAAAAGACAGTGAAAATTAAAGAAAATAATCTTGCAACGAAAAAAGAAAGGAGATTCACAGAAAAGAGAGTAAAGACGGGAAACAATGAACTTGCAAAGGTAAAAGATGGGAGATTTACAGATGAAGAAACAATTACAGAAAATACACTAAAGACCAGAGACAAAATTGAGAGAATTGAAGATTTACCTTTAGATAAAAGCACAGAAAAGAAAGTGAAGACCCGAAAAAATAATCTTGGAAAGGAGAAAAGCGTAAAGGTTAAGGATGAAGAAATAATTACAAAAAGGAAAACAAGAAAAAAATCACAGGAAACAGACAGGAGATTTAAAGATAAAAATCTTATACATGAAAAATTGATCGTCAACACTAATTGCGATAACGCAAATAACGAAATCGAGAAAGAATTTATTGAATCACAACACGACGCTGATGTACACGGTCTTGATGAACAAAATAAAGAAAATTCACCGGAAGACTTGAGTGATAAAGGTTCTCCAAAAGAAATGTCCTCTTCTAAAGATTTCAACTGTGACATTTGTCCTAGAGCTTACACAACATATTATACGCTCACAAAACACGTACGTCGAGAACACTTAGGTATCGCTTCACATGTATACTGCAATTTATGCTCGAAAAAGTATTCTCGCAAAGAGTACTTAGACCAACACATGAAAAGATTTCATTTAGGTATTAATAAAGCTTACTTATGTGAGTTTTGTGGGCTGCAATTATGCGATAGGACTTCACTGAGACGCCATAAATTATATTGGTGTTCCAAAATTCAGAATAGCCACACAGTAGCAATATCTACGGCCAATTTGACTTGCAAAGTCTGTAAAAAGAAATTTGTGACTTCGGAAGCATTTGAGAACCATACAGCCAATCATCTTAAATTGATTTGCGATTATTGTAACAAAACTTTCTTTATAAAATACTATCTTGTTGCTCATATTAAGAGAGAACATTTGAAATTGAGGCATCGTTGTCACCAATGTGGCAAAGAGTATGTGACTCAGTACAATTTAAGGAAACATCTAAGAAAAACATGTCACAATTTAATGAGTAAAATAAAAAAATAAAAAAAATGATTCTGCAGCGTTGAAAAAATAAACATTAAAACGGCATGAGAATGTAGTTCCAATGACAGTACGTAAGATACCTAATGTAATTTTCCCGCAGTAGGACTACGATCAAGAAACAAAATTCTCATTCATTTAATATGGGTTAGTATAAGCACAATAAGAATTTGCAATGTTCAGTTTTTTTTTATAAAGCATGTAAATAAAAAAAAAACATTCGGAACGGTATAGTATACTCCAAAAAGTAATTTAATAAGGCCAAATAATTAAATTCATTTCGTAATCGTCGAACGTTTTTTTTTTTCATACTAATTCGGTAGTAATGCTCTTGAATAAAGCTTTACAACGAAATGACTATTGGGATTCTGACTGCATTAAATAGTTATTTGTGTTACAAGGGGCCAAAGTCATATTTTGTGCCTCGGGGGCGATAATTTTAATTCTGGCCCCGAGTGATACACACAATTTTTCATCACAACCTATGAGTATTAGGGTGGTCCAATTTGTATGAAAAAAAATTTGCTCTTTTATTCTTGCTCCACAAGTCTTTTCTCGTTCGGTTATCAACAAAAAGGTTATATACAAAAAATGAGCCTTCTATGACCTCGTTTAGAGGTCGCTATGATTTGCAAGTAAAATATTTTACAAAGTAGCCAAGTACAAGGTTCCATTTTTTTATATTTGCGCGCGCTGTCTATCCTTGTGTGGCTAGCAAGATGCGGTGTGTGAGAGCGCGGGCGGCAACGACATGCGATGCCCTCTTACCGCAGTCCGCTCACTCCACTAAGTGGAAATGAAATAGAAAAACTCTTGGCAGTTCCAGCAATCAAAAAAGGTACTGGAAAGGAACAAGCTACCGCATGCTTAAAGATCGTTGATGAGTGGCAGCTAAGAGATCAGCTGGTGCGTGGCCTCTGCTTTGACACGACCTCTTCTAACACTGGTCTGAATTTAGGTGCTTGTTCTAGGGAACTGGTTTGGATTGCTTGCCGACACAATGTTTTCGAAGTTATTCTGTCCGATGTCTGCAAAGCGTTGTTCGGAGCAAGCAGTGGGCCGGATCGCTTCCAAAAGAATAATATAAGTACAGAAAATTACAGTTGGCAGTGACAATTTGTATAAAACTGCGGAACTTATTTCACTCCGTCAAGAAACGACAAATTATTACAGGGAAGCAATAAAAAATCAACAGGCCAGAGATACGTTAGTACTAATATATATACTGTGCCAGAGATGATTACCTCGAATTGCAGAACTTGTGTCGTATCTTCCTTGGAAATTCAGAAGCAACTACTGAAGCCAAGTTTCGTGCGCCCGGGGCCTTACATCAAGCTCGTTGGATGTCCAAGGCTATTACTGCTTATAGACTGTCTAAAAATGTATTTATTTCATGACCAATTTAACCTGACTGCAGCAGAAAAGCGTTAATAATTGTTTAAAACCTTCAGAAACCGCCAACAAAGAAGTCTTTGAAAATACCAGAGCGCAAAACTTTTCAATTACAAGACCCGTTGCTGTTACAGAATTTTTTCACGCAACAAACCAAAGCGCTTTTTGACTTGCTTATCAGTGGTGGTCAAGAAAAATCGAAAGCATTTTTAGTTAAAGATCCTTTACAATGGCATGCTGATGAAATTTATGTTGAAATGCAGAAAGCCCGCGAAATGAAAGTTGTTAATGACTGCGCAGAGCGAGGTATTGCTGCAATTCAAAAATATAATTCCAGCATGACAAAAACCGAAAAACAATATCTTCTTCGCGTAGTCAATCTCCACAGAAAAAAATATCCAGTAGCCTCAAAATCTGGCCGGATCCGACCGGACTGAATTGGGTGCCGGATTGCATTCCCCACCCCCACACCTAGGCCATAGAGGCAGTTACAATAGGAACGATGACGTTAGCACTATTCCTTTTTTTACTGATCAATATTTATTAATATTTTGGTATATATTCTTATTACATGTAAGTATGGGTATGGCTTGACTAAGGCCTGATCGCCCTAATTCAGGGTAGGCTCGAGCACCTCGGTGGGGACGTATATGAGCTGATATGATGATGATGATGGGTATGGGTATTAGCTATTATATAGAGCTCTATATGAGGATATCTCTAGAGCTCTACATAATAGCTCCCGGACCCAATACACCATTTTTATGGGGGACATTAACGCGAAACTGGGCAAACGAAGTGATGGTGAGCTGAAAGTGGGGCAATTTGGATATGTAGAGAGAAATCCACGTGGCCAGCTGCTGGCCGACTTTATGGAGAGGGAGGGCCTCTTTATGATGAACTCCTTCTTCAAAAAGCCTAAACAGCGAAAGTGGACATGGTTGCATCCCAATGGCGTAACGAAGAACGAGATCGACTTCATCTTGTCGACGAGAAGGCAAATATTCAATGATGTCTCTGTGATCAACTTAGTAAAAACAGGAAGCGATTACCAAATGGTTAGAGGCACATTGAATCTAAAGACCAAGCTAGAAAGATGTCGACTGATGAAGTCCACGCTCCGACCAGCGCCTATCCAGCTCCAAAACCCCGACAACTTTCAGCTCGAGTTGAACAATCGCTTCGAATGCCTAGGAGACTGCGAGAATGTGGACGATTATAAAAACTCAAAAGATTTTTAAAACTCGCCGTTCAAACATAACCCAAAAAATGTCGGACTTCACCAGCAACCTCATGGAAGAAAGACGCAGATTGGTTTTGCAGTCCTCTGAAGACGCTACTCAGTATCGGCAACTAAACAGCAGTGTTCGCGAGAGATCTGTCTGTTGGTCAAAGCCAACTGACCAAGCTGAAGACTGAGGATGGCAGGATCATATCGTCTAAGACTGAGTTGCTGGAAGAAGTTGAGAAGTTCTACGGACAATTGTACACGACCACACGTCTGCCTGTCAGTGATCTGGCTAAAGACCCAAGAGCTAGACTTACCCGACACTATACGGAAGATATCCCGGACGTCATCGTCAGTCTGTACGAGATTAGAATGGCTCTTAAACAGCTTAAAAACAATAAGGCACCGGGTGATGATAGAATTACGGCTGAAATTCTGAAAGCAGGTGGAACACCGGTACTTAAAGCTCTTCAGAAATTATTCAATTCCGTTATACTTGAGGGACAAACGCCTAAGGCATGGCACAGAAGTGTGGTCGTGCTTTTTTTCAAAAAGGGTTACAATACCCTGCTGAAGAACTACAGACCCATCTCACTTTTGAGCCACGTCTACAAACTGTTTTCGAGAGTCATTACGAATCGTCTCGCACGCAGGTTTGACGACTTCCAGCCTCCCGAACAAGCCGGTTTCCGAAAAGGATTTAGTACCATAAACCACATACATACGCTGCGGCGGATTATATAGAAGACCGAAGACCACTGTGCTTGGCGTTCGTGGACTATGCGAAAGCCTTCGATTCGGTCGAAACTTGGGCTGTGTTACAGACTCTCCAGAGGTGCCAAATTGACTATGGAAATATCGAAGTGCTGAAGTGTTTGTATGAAAACGCCACCATGTCGGTTAGCCTCCAGGATCAAAACTCGGAACCTATCCAGCTGCAGCAAGGGGTGAGACAGGGAGACGTTATATCTCCGAAACTGTTTACCGCCGCCCTGGAAGATGTTTTTAAGCTTTTGGACTGGGGTGGACTCGGCATCAATATCAACGGCGAGTACATCACCCACCTTCGATTCGCTGACAATATCGTGGTCATGGCTGAGACTATGGACGACTTAGGCACAATGCTCGATGGCCTCAGTAGAGCCTCTCAACAAGTGGGTCTTAGAATGAACATGTACAAGACGAAAATTATGTCAAGCGTCCGTGTCATACCTACTCCTCTGAAGGTTGGAAGCTCTACACATGAAGTTGTTACCGAATATGTATACCTGGGACAAACAGTCCAGTTAGGTAGGTCCAACTTCGAGAAAGAGATCAATCGTCGAATCCAACTCGGCTGGGCAGCGTTCGGGAAGCTTCGCAATATCTTTACGTCTCAGATACCGCAGTGTCTCAAGACCAAGGTCTTCGACCAGTGTGTGTTGCCAGTGATGACATACGGACCTGAGACATGGTCGCTTACTATGGGCCTCATAAGAAGGCTCAAGGTCACCCAAAGGGCAATGGAGCGTGCTTTGCTCGGAGTTTCTCTGCGTGATCGAATCAGAAACGAGGAGATCCGTAGGAGAACCAAAGTAACCGACATAGCTCTCAGAATTGCTAAACTTAAGTGGCAGTGGGCGGGGCACATTGCCCGTAGAACAGATGGCCGTTGGGGTAGTAAAGTTCTCGAGTGGCAACCACGCACCGCAAAGCGTAGTGTGTAGGCAGGCCTCCCACTCGGTGGACCGATGACCTGGTGAAGGACGCGGGAAGCCGCTGGATGCGGGCAGCGCAGAACCGGTCGTCGTGGAGATCCTTGGGGAAGGCCTGTGTCCAGCAGTGGACGTCCTTCGGCTGATATGATGATGATGATGATATGTAAGTATAGTTTATATTATTATTATTTATATTTTGTATAATATTTTTATTACGTGTATTATGATTTAGATTTGAGACAAGTAGTTATAGTGAATTTACCTTTTTTAATTTTGTTCAATATGTTTGCTTTGCACAACCCTTACTTTTCAAGTGACTTCCAAAAAGGAGGAGGTTTTCAATTCGTCTGTATGTTTTTTTTTAATGTGTGTTACCTCCGAACTTTTGACTGAGTGAACCGATTCTTATCATCCTTTTTTTTATTTGAAAGCTAGTGCTTCCCGTGTAGTCCCATATAAATTTTATTAAAATCGGTGTTGTACTTTATTAGAAAACTAACAAAAACCAAAAATAATAATGCAAAAATGTACTAAGTTGTGGCGATGGAAGTCGGTTTTTAACGTGTTTAGCGTTTTCATGTTTAAACTTATTGAGGTACCATTCATTATTTTTCGAATAGGTGTGATGATCATGTCAGGTGTGTTTTAATGCTTACATTTATACGATTTCAATTATATTTAGATATATCCAATCTCTGGGTTGCCTGGAAGAAATTGCTTTAAGCAATAAGGCCGCCTAAGTTGTGCTATTAAATTTTTTACTACTCTATATTCTGTACTATTCTCTATTTTTATTTATTTATTGTAAAATAAAGCATATTTGATTTGATGACTGTCGTTTTTGTCACTGTGCTTTTATTCGCCTGTTAAAAACGACACTCTGTTCTAAAAATGTTGAAAAGCCCGGATAGATAAAGTCAGAATATGTGTAGAGCGTAATGAAATTTACACGCTTTATCCGGGCTTTCTGAATTCAGATTTTGAATATTCCGGCTGTCTAAGGCCAGCCTAACAAAACGACAAAAAACGAAAGTTTTTTTTTAATTTTAGTAGAGAGAAATTTAGTGATGAATAGTTTTGACGTGTTAACGTCTTATAAATTAAGAGCCCGCTGGAGTTCATAAAACCCATACAAACGTAGTATTTAATTCATTTGTTAAACAAAGAACCGATTTTGAAATAATTTTATATGTACAGACACAGATATACGTCATCCGATTATCGATATAAAGTTATTTCATAATCGGTTCTTTGGTAAACAAATGAATCAAATACTACGTTTGTATGGGATTTATGAACTCCAGCAGGCTCTTAATGACACGGGCATTCACGAAAAAGTGTGACGTCATCATCACGTTACTCCAGTGTGACGTCATTGTCGCGTAGCGCCCATTGTCGCGTTACGCCAGTGTGACGTCATTGTCACGCTAGGCCTGAGCCGAGCGTGCAAGCGAGAGTTGTACTTGGACGGACGGACGGACGGATGGATGGATGGACGGACAAACCGTCAAACAAGTGTGTCAATGGATTATAAGTACTAGGCTTCCTGGAGCTTACAAGAGGTGTTCAAATGCGGCCGATTCTCTGTGAGGAAAACCGTCATACTACAAAGAACATCAGTGTGTCAATGGATTAAAATTACTAGGCTTCCAGGAGCTTACAAGAGGTGTTCCAACTGTGAGATATGTGGTACCAGGAGCACATAAGTGCCAAGAAGTTAACTCACCCGACTATGGGCGGTATTCTGCGGTATTTTACGTCTCGTTAAAGATGGAGCTGAAGAAGTTTTACTTCAGTAGTGTGGTCTAAAGGTCACAAGCGTTCGGCTTTGTGACACGTTATCACGTAAAATTATCGTCCGTTAACCCACTTTACAGGCAACATTGGGTTTTTTTAAATTTATTTTTGATGCAGCCATCATCCCAATTTGGTAGATAAGATTGATAATTGATTGCAACACTTACCAGCCCGCACGAAGGTCGCGATTGACTGGAAATCTTCCAGCAGAACCTCAGTGTCTACAACTATGTACCAAGGCTCCGTCTTAGTGTGCGGCTTGGCCAGTGTTTTCAACGCTTCAATACTGACGGCGGGGGCTGCTTTGCGAGCCGGCTGAAAAATGAAATAAGTAAATAATCACACTCCGCAATATTTTTTTAAATAGTAGCTATTATTTCAGTGTACCAATAATTCAAGTTCATGACATGAGTTATCGGCCGCCCATTATCGGGCTGTACATTCATAGATCGATAGATGGATCGTCGGTGGCGTAACGGCTACGACCTCTACCTCCTGTCAGTGAGGTCGTGGTTCGAATCCTACCACGTACCTATTTGTTTTTGAATTTCGATTTCATATGTACGAAGTCGACCAACCCGCACTGGGCCCGCGTGGTCGACTAAGGCCCGATCGCCCTAATTCAGGGTAGGCTCGAGCTTCTTGGTGGGGACGTATATGAGCTGATATGATGTACGTTTATACGACGCACTTACTGTGAAGGTAAACATCGTGAGGAAACCTGCACACGCCTGCGAAGAAATTCGAAGGTTGTGTGTAAAGTCGACCAACCCGCACTGGGCCCGCGTGGTCGACTAAGGCCCGATCACCCCATCTAAGGGTAGGCTCGATCCCCTCGGTGGAGACGTATATGAGCTGATAAGATAAGACGTTCATAGGCCGTGCGTTAAAGGGTGTGGTATTATTGTGACCCCATAATGCATGTTTCGAAATTCAAAAAAGGCGATCACAGTATGTCCTACAATTCTATTAAAAACAATAGATGATTCTGAGACTTCGATTCTATCCCCAAAGTTCAACTAAATAATTTACTTATCTTATGTGCTTTAATCGAAACCATTGAGTATTTCGTGCATGTAGGGGGGGAACAAATATTGTTTAATTGTTATTTTACAACAGTAAATATTAGCAACAAGTTATTTTTCGCAAAACTGCTAAACCCCCCCCCCCCCGCCCCCCCGATACTAAAACCTGGCTACAACCGTGCGCTGAACTACCAGGTTTATGATATAGCGTCCCCACTTACCCTTGGGCATAACAGTGAGGGCCGCTATTCCTGCCAACACCATAAGGCGAAGGCAAGGACCAGATGCGGTAGGTCTTGCCGCTAAGACGCTTTAAACATATATATAATATACAACAACAATTAAAAAAAAACATTGTACCCCTGTATGTGCACAACTCAACGATTTCGATTGTAGTTCTCAAGAATTATTTATTTCTATTGGCGGCGCTAGTGTGCTAATCGAACCGCCTTAAGGGTCCCCAAGAGGCTCGAGTTTCCATACAAACGTAGTTCCGCTTTAATACAAAAACTACATGCCGGATTTAATCCAAACTTTGCAAATATATTGAGTAGACACATATCGATATATGTAATTCTAATTAGTTATCATCGTAGTAAATTTAAACATAACTAAACGAAGGCTTAAATTAGTATTGCACTTGAAGTTTGAAACTGCTCTTATTTTTCCGTTTTATATTAGTACATCGAAAACTAATTACAAACATCCGATATGTGTCTACTCAATATATTAGCAAAGTTTGGATTCAATCCGGCATGAGTATTAAAGCGGAACCCCGAGCCTCCTGGAGACCCTTAAGGGCTTGGTACTTGAGATCCGATAAATTTTAAACAGTGAAAGGTTAATGAGCTTGTGAGCCTTGGCAACCTGCTTTTCATGAAATGTTTTTGGTGGGATTATAACATACAGAAAAAAAATACCTTATCTTCATATATTAATTCATCGTTTTGCTCATATTCCGTCCCCTCATTGCCATTACTCTGGAAATCCATGGCGAAGCTGACCTGCTTTTTCATAGGCGCCGTCAAATTTGTGTTGCTGTAACTTGTCTTTATTTTTGTAACTGAAACAGTATTTTTTTTTAATCGAAGCCAACATTGATGAGAACATCTAACGGTGCGTAACCATAGGCAGCCTCGGGCTGATGCAGGACGTCTATTAATTTTGTTTTTTTATGATTATTTTCAATTTTCTTCTTCTTGTCTTGTACTTCATATATTACACTTTTTTTATTTATTGGGGTTTGTTTTATTAAATTCAGTTTTGACGGTAAAACACATTTATTTTACTAATTTGGACCCTACTCCCTGTCCTCAGTCTTAAAAAAATTACTTGTGCCAGATTAGACGCGGAATGGAGGGCGCGTCGAGGCTGCAGGCGAGAGGCACTTTAGCCTTGGCTCGTTGCCTTGCCTCCGTGTACGTCGAATCACAGCGAGAGCAGTGCGTGGCGGGGCTGTCCTCCTCGAGGTTGCGTCTAATGCGTACGAATCTTAAATCTCCTCCTTTTTGGAAGCGGTTGATAAAAGTATTAAAGAGCGCTCACATGTGTTAGTTGAAGTGGGAGCCCCAATAATCTGCAGCATTTTTAACAAAGTAGCATAAATATATGTACATCAGTACTAAACAAGACAAAAACAAGCATTACATCTACAGTGCAGCTTCCTTCCCAGAAAAAAGTGTATTTTGTGTAAAAGCGTATTCACAAAACTGTTTCCCATACAAATTTAAAATTACTACTATCTTGAAAACGAATGTGCCGATCGTAATGAAACTTAATACACATAAGCAAGTCACGAAATTCTAGTTTATTGATAAACTAGCTTTTTCCCGCGGCTTCGCACGCGTGGCCATCGTTTTTATGACTGTCTTGGAGGATGAGTGGTGCGCGAGCCACAAGGAGTTTTCTCCAGATCCCACAGGAACTATATCGGGCTATTCTGATTAGCACTCTGTCACTTCCCACCCCCTCAACCAATTCTATAAAAAAAACACTTCAATACGTTGCTCTATTCCGAAACCGACGTGCGCGAGCGTCGAAATAAGTTTTCCCCAGATCCCTCGGGAACTATGTCAGGATATGCTAATTTGTGAATTATGTTATTTCCCACCTCCTCAACCATCTCTGTGTAAAAAAAAACAACAATCCATTGTTCCGTTGCGGTGTTAGAGAAATTAACAAAAAAATCATTTTATTAGTTACGTGTATGAAGTTTCATTGGAGTCGGCCCATCCATTTTGAAGAGGTAGTAATGGTAAGTTTTTATGGGAAACAATTTTGTGAATACGCTCTTAAGCTACGTTGACATGCTCAAAGTCTACTTTGACGCTACTTTGATCGTGTAAACGAGCAATCAAAGCGCACTTAGAGGGCGTAATTCAAAGTGAACTTGGACCGAGTTCTACTTTTCAGCTCAAAGGTATGTCAAAGTTACTTTGTTCAAAGTAGACTTTGAACATGTCAACGCAGCTTTGAGCAGTAAAATAAGCATTTCATCTACAGTGCAGCTTCCTTCCCAGAAAAATAAGTTGAAACTCTTCAGCGTTACCTGTCCAGTCTTGTGGATTGTCATATTTCTTCTTTTTTGCCAACTTGTACCTCAAATCGTCTTCGCTCAGCTCTCGTTGTCCACTTTTCCAATCCTGTCTTTCTTTCTCCTGATCACTCGGTACAGGCTGCGGTCTTTTGCGAGAGGTTAAACTTAATCCATTAACTTCTTTAACCAAATTTCCTAAAGAGTCATTTTTGTTTATTATTGGCTTTGAGAGCGTTACATTTCTGACTGGTTGGGCCGACAAAATATTTTTTTGAACTGCGATCTTCGGCTTTGGCATTTCGAAACAGTCAGATTCGCCATAGGTCTGTACGTCTTCATAGGGTCTGGTGCCAAAGATTCTTGTACCCTGAAAGATTGAGCTTTTTGGCGTGAATTGAGCATTTTTCTGTGGGGATCTCGTCTGACCAAAGTATGCAGACTCATCGAGACTCTTTATATTGTTAATAGGATTTGTTCGAAACAAACTGGTTTCGTTTTCAATATCACAGGATTCAGATTGTGTCCGCCATTGTGTAAATTCTTTGTTCACATTGTTTCTTGGTTCGTAGATCCTCGGAGCTATTTTTGGCAGATTTTGTCCAACGATTGGAGTGGCGACGATATTTTGATAATCGTAACCCCATTGGCTCTCAATCGGCGCAGATGATGCATGGTTGATATTA
Source organism: Coleophora flavipennella (assembly GCA_947284805.1). NCBI lineage: Eukaryota > Metazoa > Arthropoda > Insecta > Lepidoptera > Coleophoridae > Coleophora > Coleophora flavipennella. The sequence continues at coordinate 8,851,028 of OX369253.1, forward strand.
AACACAGGTGGTCTTTCCCATCGCACAAACCTTTTCATTGTGTCCATATTTGGGGAATACGGATCTCTATCGTATCCCCACATATTTTGTAAGTTTGGATGTTTTTTCATGTCTCCCATGATTATGGGACCTATTTGTGTGGGGTTGTGCATTATATTAGGCAACTGTGATGTCGTGTATTGTGGTCGATACACAGGGAACGTGTGTTCTCCAAAAATTGGCATAATTGGCCTGCTGAACGGATGCTGGCCAGGTTTTCTTTGCCAGCCTGTGTCAGGGAGGTATCGGTCATCTGGTGGGCTGTTAGGTTCGGGGTATGTGTGCCATCTGTTGACTTTTGTTATGTAGCTGGTCTTCTGGGCCCTATCATTCTGTGCGGAAAGAAGACAAACACCTAGTTATGCAGGGTGAAACCCAATTAGTGGTTCTACTCATCATACTGAACAACTTTCCCCAAGACACCCATAGTCGATTCTCAAAAAAAAAATTGGAGCTTCCATACCAAATTGCACAAAACTGGTCGATCAGCTGATCGAATTTTATGAAGAGTTAACATTTTTTTTTGATTTCAGCAAAGTCTTAGAACAAAAGTCGTTCAGTATCATGAGTAAAGGCCCCAGTTAATGGGACCTACACCAATTCTAATAACAAAAATCGTTCAATATGATGAGTAAAAGCCCGAGTTAACGGGACCTACACTAAAACAAAATTCGTTCAGTATGCTTGGTAAAAGCCCCAGTTAACGGGACCTACACCAAGTCTTAGAACGAAAGTCGTTCAGTATGATGAGTAAAAGCCTCAGTTAACGGGACCTACTGTAGAATAAAAGTCGTTCTGTATACTGAGTAATAACCCTAGTTAACGGGATTTACACCAAATCTTAGAACGAAAATCCTTCAGTATGATAAGTAAAAGCCTCAGTTAACGGGAACTACACTAGAACGAAAAGTTATTCAGTATTCTGAGTAAAAACCTTAGTTAACGGGACCTACACCAAGTCTTAGAACGAAAGTCGTTCAGTGTGATAAGTAAAAGCCCCAGTTAACGGGACCTTTTTTTTTATTCACAATTGGTAAACCCTTGAAACATCTCACCTGGTGGTAAGTGACGATGTTGACGAAGATGGAAGCGGGCTTACCAAGATTCCCCAACGCAATGGGGAACTGGCTATCTTATCTTCATGCCGGAACGCACCAATGATATCAACATTGATATTTCGCGGCAAAACTTAGATAAGATGGTGGTAGCTAGCCAGGCAGGCTTAGAAAATGCCCTACCACCAACCAAACCGAGTCTTACAATTGACCCCGCCGGGAATCGAATCCGCGACCACCTGTGTAAAGCCAGTGAACTTTGCCTCTGAGCTACGGAGGCGGTTGAAGTACAGAACTATCTACTACCTACTCCAGAACAAGTCGTTCAGTATGCTGAGTAAAAGCCTTAGTTAACGGGACCTACACCAAGTCTTAGAACGAAAGTCGTTCAGTATGATGAGTAAATGTCCCAGTTAACAAGACCTACTCTCGAACAAACGTCGTTCAGTATGCTGAGTAAAAGCACAGATTACTAAATAGTTACTACGTAACAGATACTTCACTCAGTAGTAAATTTCCAATACCTACTGCTATAATAGCCTACTCCATCGCGTCAGCAACCGCAGTACTTGCTTCACACCGCGCGATCGCAGGGCTGCCTCTTTGATAAAATTAAATTAACATAACTTTTTGTGTCTATGTTATTGAGAACTGTGAATATGTTTTGACTTATAGGTGGTAGTTTAAAATTGTATCATTTATCTATCTATCTATAATATAAAAATGAATCGCAAAATGTGTTGGTAAGCGCATAACTCGAGAACGGCTGGACCGATTTGGCTAATTCTTTTTTGTCGAGTTCGTTATTGTCAGGAGAAGGTTCTTATGTAGGGTAGGGTAGGGTAGGGTAGGGCAGTGTAGTGTAGTGTAGTGTAGAGTAGGGTAGGGTAGTGTAGGGTAGGGTAGGGTAGGGTAGTGTAGTGTAGGGTAGGGTAGGGTAGTGTAGTGTAGGGTAGTGTAGTGTAGGGTAGTGTAGTGTAGGGTAGTATAGGGTAGTGTAGTGTAGTGTATGTAGGGTAGGTTAGGGTAGTGTAGGGTAGGGTAGGGTATTCATATTTATCAATTTATTATTACTATAACACTGGGTAACTATTTAGTAATCTGTCACTGGGCAAGCTCAAGAATTGTTTGACGATATCAAATGAACCCTTTGCATTATTTTATTTTTTTATAACTTCAAACATCTTTTAATTAATTTTTGTTTACAAAAACATTTACTTACAGAAGGTAGGTTTTTTCGAAAAATAAATGTGTATTTAAAAAAAAAAAACTATATTTGCAGTTGTTAAAAGACCATTATGTATGGAAAATCTATGAACTTTTTGCAAATCCAACTGCTCATCTTACTCCTAAACTAAGAAAGCCTACTTAGCCGTGATAGTTTTCCTTTTGAATTCATTATAATATAGACTACTTTCATGATTTTTTGCAAATTTTTAAATACAGCGGTTTAGTTGTTAGGGGGTGGGGACACCCGACTCTAAATTTAGCACTTTCAAGCCAATTTTATCGAAAACGGAACCCTAAAATTTAAAATGGTGTTAGAAGACTCACAACAATTTATTAAGCTCTAACCAACGGTATGCCACATGACTAGGTTTGACGAATTTTTTCGGTTTGAAGAAAAAGTCGTATCTCCGGAGTACATACTCCAGGACCTATCATTTTTTCTTTTTTAACACGCAATTTTTATTTTCTCTAAAATTGAGATCACGGTTCCTAAGAGCGCTTTGCTCTATCTCATAATTTAGAAATTCCTCATAGAAAAAATTCACCATGTATATTTTTTACAAATCGCATAAAACCGAATCACAAGCACAGATTACTAAATAGTTATGTCACAAGTGTTTGTGTGCGCTAACAGCACGACAAGTTGAGACAGGTCGCCGCGCCTGCGACTCACATATTATCACAATTTTATTTTAATAAAAATAGCTTTTTAAACGTTGTTAAAATAGTGTTTAAGGTAAGTATGACGTTTCTATGTAACAAAAAAATGTAAATCTGTGTCTGAAAGGCAAGCTAATGCCACAGTGTAATAAAGAGAACTAGCTAATGCTTAGTATACCTAGTATTAAAAATAATTTTAAAACGACAAAAAATAGTAATAGTTTATCACTTAACTTTCTTCATTGACAGGTAAATGGAAAAATGTTAGGTGTGTATCTCTTCTTTTGCTTGATTTGCACCCATCTACAGCACATAAGGCACCAGACGGCATCGTAGGTACGCGTACGAACGAACGAAACGATTTAAATTGAAATACGTGCGTGCGCTTCGTTTGTGAAAACCGCACTGAATTGGGTCCGCAAACGGCCCGAGAACGCTCGGCCGGGCTGTAGGTTATTATAGCGCGTAAGTACATGGAGTGACGGAGGCCTGGTAAAAGCCCTAGTTAACGGGACTTACACCAAGTTTTAGAACAAATGTCTTTCATTATGATTGATTAGTAAAAAGCTTCAGTTAACGGGACCTACACTAGAACAAAATTAATTCAGTGTGCTGAGTAAAAGCCCCAGTTAACGGGACCTACACCAAGTCTTAGAACGAAAGTCATTCAGAATGCTGAGTAAAAGCCCCAGTTAACGAGATCTACACTAGAACAAAAGTTGTTCAGTATTCTGAGTAAAAGCCCCAATTAACGGGTCCTACACCAATTTCGCTACACCCTGTATGTACTCTTGTTTCAGTATACTACCAGACTAAAGAATCCAAGTCGATGTAAACGTGCGGGGGGGGGGGGGGGTTGAGCCACCAGTACAGTGCTAGAGGTGACTAGTGACTAGTAAACAGGCGTTAGACTACTGTATGTATGGATTCTTAGGCTGGCCTTACATATCCGGACTCGAAATAGATTTCATATTTTTTTAGCGAAAGTTAGGTGATTTTTAATGCTTGTTGACCAATTTATGCATAAATATCTAAATCGTTTGGACCGGACTGACTCATATTAGATTTCATAATTTTGTTTGAAATGTTGAGAAGGGCGAAAGTTAGGTGATATCCAATACTTGATGACAAACCTGTATTGCTGATGGTAAGTGACGATGATGCCGAAAATGGAATCGGGCTTATCAAGAGGGAGAACTGGCTATCTTATTTCAAGCCGAAACACATCAATGTTGTTAACACTGATGTTTGGAGGCAAGACTTACATAAGATGGCGGTAGCTAGCTAGGCAGGCTTAGAAATTGCCTTACCACCAACCAAACCGTGTCTTACAAGTTGACCCCACCGGGAATCGAACCCGCAACCTCCTAGTGCGTAGCGAATGGACTTACCATTACGCCACGGAGGCATCAATACTTTCATTTAAAAAAAAGCAAATCGGTTGTATAAAACGGGCGGGCGGACTCGTATTGTAGTTGGGAGCGCGGTGCGCGAGCCGCTAGCCACTCGCGGGCGGTGATTTCCAATGCTAGATATGATGACAAATCTGTGTATGAATAACACCTTTTTTTTAAAAAAAGTTATGCATATCGGTTGGATAGAATTGCCGGACGGACTCGCATTAGTTTTCATTAATTATTTTAATATGTACGAGTAGATTATATTCGCCTTTTCGTTATTTTCTTTCCTTAATATAAATAATCTTAATATTAATATAAATAGTACTGGTGGTAAAAGCATACTATTTTATTAATTTGGACCTCCCCACTTGTGCCAGCAACTTCGTGAGTCGGAGGGCGCGTCGAAGCTGCAGATACTAGATTATTTTCCGGAATCCGTCGCGCACTGTAAAATAGTGTTGTTGCGATAGCGATAGTCTATCGATAGTATCGTGGCCTTGAAAATCAGTCATACTACCGATCCTTGACGATACTATTGATTGATAAACATAAGTACACTATTGCTAAAGATCAATAGTATCAGTACAAACACTATCGATAGTAACGACACTATCGATAGTCTAGCATTTTACGATACTATTGCTTGCTCATAAAAGGTATAGCAGTTTCCAGTCGATAGTATCGAAAATACGTCGATAGTTAAAACAATCGATACTATCGAATCGCGTCGATATATCGTAAATAGTATCGATAGTATCGACTTTTTTGAGGCAATAATATCGATAGTATCGTACTTTGATAGACCGATAGAATTGATAGTATCGTCAAAGTTCAATAGTATCGGCTTATTTTTACTATCGATAGTATCGATTATATAGCAGCACGTCGATATTTTCGATAGGACTATCGCTTTATCGTTTTTTTTTTCAAGTTCAACTATCGATAGCGAAACCATGGCTATCGCAACAACACTACTGTAAAACCTATGAAAACTACTTAACATTGCATTTTGTATAATGTATTTTTGTCTCTTTGATGTGTAATAAAGAGTTTTTTGAATTTTATTATAATTTGTAATAATTTATATTATAATAAATTTATAATTTTTAAAAAAACATGGCCTATTAAAAAGCGATAAAAAAATAAATAAATAGGACATGTGTAGAATATAAATTTTCAAAATGTGCAAGTGCTATATTCTCTCATCATATCATATTCGTTCCTACCGAGGGGCTCGAGCCTACCCTGAATTAGGGCGATCGGGGCTTAGTCGACCACGCGGGCCCAGTGCTTGTTGGTCGACTTTGCACACTACCTCCGAGTTTCTTCGCAGGCGTGTGCAGGTTTCCTCACGATGTTTTCCTTTACCGTAAGAGCGTCGGATAAACGTACATAATAATAGGAGTTTAAGTATGAAATTGCCGATTCAGTTTTTGAAGTTTAATGGCAATTTTTGTGGTAAAAGAAAGTTGTAGTTTTTATTATTAACCTTATGGTGACACTACTTATGGTCTTTCATTAGTAACTAGTGGCATGTCTTTTATTTTCCAATCCCCTGAGCTATGTACCATTGAATGGAACAAAGGCGTTTTCGTAGTGGTCAGATGGGGCAATTTTTAGACTAGTTAATTTTCTAGAATTTTCCTGAAAGTGACGAAATCTTATGCGAGGTATTCCCAAATATGAAACTAGTAACTTCTGCGATAACTGTAGAGCTTTTAATTTGCATGTGCATCTTTTGCCTTTAAAAATAGTAATTTATTGAGTTGAAATTAACTGTATTCATGGGTTTAAAGCCACGATGCTCTCAAAATATCTAATCAATAGGCACACATTTATCGGCTATTAATTTCTCATAGTCTAATGCTATTTTTAGAATAAATTTTGTTTTAATAACTATTTTTCTTAATATTAATTATCTTCTTTAAAAAAAGTTTAAACACCTAATATGACATCGAAATTAGAAAACACATTGGCACGTGGCAAGATTCGAACCACGAACTCCTAAACGGGAGGTAGCGGACCTAGCCGTTACGCCACCGATGCTCTCACACCTCTATATTCTCTCAGTTTTCATAAATGAGTTCCGTTATTTGTACAAATGCATACAAAGTGAAAACTGTGTTTTCTAACTTCATAGTACAGATTATATGAAATTAGTAGAAACCTATTCATCATAGTAGATTATATGAAATTAGTAGAAACCTATTCATCAAAGTACAGATTGCATGTAATTAGAACAAACCTATTCATCATAGTACAGATTATATGAAATCAGTAGAAACCTATTCATCAAAGTACAGATTGCATGAAATTAGAACAAACCTATTCATCATAGTACAGATTGTATGAAATTAGTAGAAACTAATTCCGCCTAGTATGGATTGCATAAAATTAGTTGAAACCTATTCATCATACTACAGATTGTATGAAGTTAGTAGAAACCTATTCATCAAACTACAGATTGTATGAAGTTAATAGAAACCAATTCAGCATAGTACGGATTGTATGAAGTTAGTAGAAACCTATTCATCATACTACAGATTGTATGAAATTAGTAGAAACCTATTCATCATAGTACAGATTGTATGAAATTAGTAGAAACCTGTTCATCATAGTACAGATTATATGAAATTAGTAGAAACCTATTCATCATAGTAGATTATATGAAATTAGTAGAAACCTATTCATCATAGTACAGATTATATGAAATTAGTAGAAACCTATTCATCATAGTACAGATTATATGAAATCAGTAGAAACCTATTCATCAAAGTACAGATTGTATGAAATTAGTACAAACCAATTCATCATAGTACAGATTGTATGAAATTAGTAGAAACTAATTCATCATAGTAGATTGTATGAAATTAGTAGTAACCTATTCATCATAGTACAGATTGTATGAAATTAGTAGGAACCTATTAATTATGGTACAGATTGTATCAAATTAGTAGTAACCTATTCATTACAGTACAGATTGTATGAAATTAGTTGAAACCAATTCAGTGTAGTATGGATTGTATGAAATTAGTAGAAACCTATTCATCATAGTACAGATTGTATGAAATTAGTAGAAACTAATTCATCATAGTACAGATTGTATGAAATTAGTAGAAACTAATTCATCATAGTACAGATTGTATGAAATTAGTAGAAACCTATTCATTATGGTACAGATTGTATTAAATTAGTAGTAACCTATTCATTACAGTACAGATTGTATCAAATTAGTAGAAACCAATTCAGCATAGTACGGATTGTATGAAATTAGTAGAAACCTATTCATCATACTACAGATTGTATGAAGTCAGTAGAAACCTATTAATAATGGTACAGATTGTATGAAATTAGTAGAAACCAATTCAATATAGTACAGATTGTATGAAATTAGTAGAAACCTGTTCATCATATTACAGATTGTATGAAATTAGTAGAAACCAATTTTCATTTTTATGTGTTTGTATCAAAATTAATATTAATTTACAGGTGTAACTAAAATGGGGGTAGGTCCCGTTAACTGAGGCTTCTACTCATCATACTTTTGTTTTACAAGTTTGCTGAAATCGTAAAAAAATGTCTGATCACTTCATACAAAACAATCAGCTGACTAACCAATTTTGTGCATTTTTGTATGAAATGTCAAATTATTTTTTTGGGAATTGACTATGAATTCCTTGGGGAAATTTGTTCAGTATGATGAGTAGAAGCCCTAGTTGACGGGTCTAACACCAATATTTTTATACTCTGTATATTTAAAAATTCATTATTATATTAAGAATTGAGAGTGTAACACAGCACTTGCCCATAATGAAAGTTTTTACCCTACACAGGTTGAATCAGAAACAGGGAGATCCGCAGGAGAACCAAAGTAACCGACATAGCTCACAGAATCGCTAAACTGAAGTGGCAGTGGGCAGGGAACATAGCTCGTAGAACACATGGCCGTTGGGGCAGTAAAGTTCTCGAGTGGCGGCCACGCACTGGAAAGCGTGGCGTAGGCAGGCCTCCCACATGGTGGACTGACGAACTGGTGAAGATTGTGGAAAGCCGATGGATGTGGGCAGCGCAGGGCCGGTCATCGTGGAAATCCTTGGGGGAGGCCTTTATCCAGCAGTGGACATTTTTCAGCTGATATAATGATGATGATGATGATGACAGGTGCTAAGTAATTTTATAGCTTTACAAAAAGTCATGTTTTGTACATAAAAAAAAACATAAAACATCCCAAGGCAATGTTGAGCAGTGTATTTCGATGCAGGGATGAAAACACACACAGAAAATACATTAAGACATTTTGCATCACGTTATTGAGATATTTTGAATTTAATATTGTCTAACTTCTGAAATAGGTTACAAAATTGTATCCAAAATAGGTTACGCTCTTACGGTGAAAGAAAACACCGTGAGGAAACCTGAACACATCTGCAAAGAAACTCGAAGGTTGTGTGTGAATTTGACCAACCCGCACTGGGCCTGCGTGATCGACTGAGGCCCTATCACCTTAATTCAGGGTAGGCTTGAGCCCCTTGGTGGGGACGTACATATGAGCTGATGTGATGTGATGATGTGAGGAGGATTCTCAGGAATAAGTATCAGGATGCATACTTATATTCTCTTTACTAGACAACTCAAGTGCACTCTGGTAGATAACATTCCTTTTGATTCAAAACTAAGCATACAGACCTAATGCTTTAGTGGTCAAAGTGTAGCTACTATGGCTTTTGTGTGAAGGTAGTATTATTCCAGCCAGTGAACCGACAACTTGGTGATGGTCGCGGGATGGAGATGGATTCGGGCAGCGCAGTACCGGTCGTTGTGGAAAACCTTGGGGAGGTCTTCGGGCAGCAGTCGATGTCTTTCGGCTGTTAAGAAGTTGATGAAGGTAGGTGTACAACAAGCAGTTATAAAAAGGCATCAAAAAACTTTGATTCGATATTTTAATTCAGATAGGTAATTTAGATAGAAAAAAATCTGTAGAAAAATTGGTGCTAACCTCCATTTCGCTGAGAGTCCACGCAGCTTCACCGGTAAGCACATTGAAGTAATAAAACTTCCCAGGAAAACTTTTTGATGGACACAAAATCCAATTTCCATTGTTACTTCTCTCCATATTTCGATGGTTCATCTTAGCGAGCATATTACAAATTGTCCGTGTTTATTCTGTTTGAGTGCAATGAAACCCAATTCAATGAATTTATTGTAGATGAAATAGGACACTTGCTTGGTGCTGTATATAATATATAAGTTACTATAGTGATTTCTATACTCCTTGAGTGAGTTACTATAAGTTGGTTCTTCTAGACAAGGCGAAAAGGGAAATACCTATCTACCTAACTTGTCTCTGTCTACGAATTAAGCTAACCCGCGAAAAATTAAATTTGATTCAACGTAATGCGTTTTGTTTTGCTATGTGCTAAACAGCGTTACTTCGACTTTGGTTCAGTATCTTCAACTTCTAAAACTATGTTTGTTTAATGACTTTACCAAACTTTACTTAAATCAAATGTAGTACTTACGTATGCCGATAAAATATTTATTAATCCTTTACAAGGAACAAAAACGGATTGAGGAATTTGTATGAGGAAAAATCAAACGCTTTGATGTTGTCAGCTGTACTACTTTTACTAGAATTGTGAGGGAAATAAAAGATCTAGTTCCTTTCTCCCTTTGTATTTATAACCTTTATAAAACTCTATACATGAGCAATTATTCACATTTTACCAATAGATGCTTATAAAAAAATAACTAGGAACAATCACATTTATGAACTACCCATCACTTACATTACATTTCTTCAACCTTAGGTCAAAGATGACCTATTATTACTTTTAGACGTACAAAAAATACGAGTACTTAACTATTAAGGTTCATTAGTTTTTCTTAATTTGTTTGGCTTGGTACATATTTAAATATCACTGCGGTACCTATCTTTCTACTTAATATTTAGACGTAAGACTCCGAGCGTAAGACCCTTTACTTGGGCATTACCTCAGATCAAAATAATGATAGGTACATATTGAGTTTCATACAACAATCATAACAAAAAGCGGGGTAACGCTTTTAATTTTTACGTAACTGGTGATCTCGACACTAGTGTTTCGACACGTGATAGGTTCTATCCTTCACTGTAATTGAGACAGATGCATGAGTCAGATAGAGATAACTATATGTTAGATTCTCCGTCTTATTGTCACACTTTCACAGCACGGCGCTTAACAAGTTCTAACTTGTTTAAAGCACGGCGGCATGTGAGAGACGAGAACAGATGCGTAAAACAATTTTTGAATAAAACAAGTATTAAAATATCGATTTCTAATCATAAATAAATGACATACAATAACAATAATGATTTAAACTTACATAAAATAAGAGATCTGTCATTTTTTGTTTCATTTTTGAATGTCACAGCACATTTTGGTATGTTGACGGTAACTCTGTTAACGCGTGAATGAAAGCAAAGTTTTGTATACCCCGTTTTCAATGCACTAACACTAAATATACCTTTATTTTTGATCTGAAGGCAACTGATTACACTGCAAAATTTTACCTATGAGACCCATAGTCAATTCACAATAAAAATATTTTTATACTAAATGATCAGCTGATTTACAAATTTTGGTTGGAGTCCAAAATTTTTTTTCGAGGATTAACTATTAGTTCCAATTTTGTAACAACCCTTTTTTGAAAGGTTGCAGATAAGTAAAAAAGTAACTGAACTTGCTCGATTTTTACAATATAAAAAGTGGCCATCGAACACCGTGCCTTTTCATTCTGATTAGATACATTTTACCATATATGTAGATTGTATGTATTATTTCTAAATTTATATTTTAAGTCATTATTTGTATACATATATCTATATACTATAAAAAGTAGCTATCTAAACTTTGGCAAAAAGAGATAGTGGCAAAAATACAATGAACAAGTGAAAAAAAAACTATTAATTTTTTTTCTGAATCCGATTAAAATAGCAAAATATCAAATACATGCACACATACTTATCAACATGAAGTAAAAGAGCACCAGTAACCTTGCCAAAATTTCATTAGTAGTTACGCAACAATTGTATTTTGTAGGTACTTAGAAAACTTTACAAAAATGTTCACTACCTAATTTGAATTCAATAATCGTATACTACCAGCACATCATTTTTAAAATCGTCATTTTAAGTCATTTTTAATTAAGTCTTCAGTCTTTTATTGTTACAACTAAACATTTATTATTTTATATATTATTAAAATAGGTTTCTACCTATTATTATTAATTATGTGCGCTAATTTTGATTTTAGCTAAGTTTTTCTAAAAACGTGTCTTTTTGTATTTCCAAAAATGCTTCTTTTTCATATGAGAAAATTTTGTTTTTCGCTAATGAATTAACGCTTTTACTTTTAAAGTTCATAATTGAATTTAAGCTCTCATTTTTCAGCTTATGTATGTAGATCTGTCTGGTAATAAAAAAACATCCTAACAGAAGTGTAATAACAAAACTAACAGTTGACAGAGGTGGTAAAACCACCACCATGAAGTATATTGTTAACCTTATGTGAGATGGAAGACCTTCTTGATTCTGAAACAAAAACAAATATAAAATTATTGTAATTAACTGCAACATTTTCATTTATTTGTTCTTATAACATTACTAGCTATTGCCCGCGACTTCGTTCGCGATAAAAAGTAGCCTCTAATATGTTAATCCAGGTCGTAATCTGTACACCTACCAAATTTCATCTAAATCTTCACTCGTTTTTTTTAAAAAAATATGTATATTTCGTTTAGTCAATACGTCGTCTACCCGGAATCTTCTTAAAAGCGGCCTCCTCCGTTTCTTCATTCTGTTTTATAGTTCTGTACTTCAGTTCATAAATATAGTTCCTTCGTGAATAAAATGATTTGTGTAGACTCAGATTTATCCTTACACATATAGTATTGAATAACTTTGTTTGGAAAAGTTTCTCGTTAGCCTCGTTTCATTTATAGAAAATATCAATGTAATATGAAAAACTCAGAGGACGTTTTCATAAACCCGCCAATTTAATAGACTTGTTATCTAAGGCTACCATGACAACAATTTTATACTTTGTAATTTGGCAATTACTCACATTGAAAAAATTATATTTACTTGTGGGACAGTCTTTGTTTTTTGGATAAATTATTTTATTACCTTTTAGTCCGTTTTAAAAATATATTACTTATAGGTATTATCCGTACATGAAATATTTTATGGACATAATTTGGTCTGCTCTGAGTTCCTAACTTCGATAAAGGACTTCTTTGCTGAAAGCCTATGAGCCTCTTTTGACGAACACACTTTTTGCCGAAAGTGTACCCGATAACATTGTTCTACGATCCAATGTTCAACTTGGCATAAAGGTCGTATACACTTTGATTAGTGCGAGTGTACGTGATAACTTGATAAGTGAAGTAGATGTAAATTGCTTGGTTGATTTGGGGTGTAGTTCAGGACTGCAGTGAAGCAAGCAATGTACTTCTATTTTCACTTAACACCTGCACTCGCACTAATCAAAGTGTATACAGGCCTTAAGTCACGTCTTCACGATAAAAGTCAACATGGACACACATGGACGTAGTTACTGCGATAGAAAAGTTGACCATAGTCCTAGTCAATTAATGTTCCAAATAATTGTCCGTGTGAGCTAGGATACACTTAGTTACTTACTACACGGTTTTCACGATCTGTGTACTATCCTAGTGACCCACAGAGCACACTACGTCCGTGTTGGCTATTTCCGTGAAAACGGGACTACTAAAAGGTTATTAGTATGGTTCACCAAAAGTCTGTAATACAAAACAGTCAACCATGAAAAATACATTTTGTCTACACTCATGTCATGATATTCGAAAAATGACCTGATAATTTGACACATCATAACGATTTTTTTTGTATATTTATTTATAAGTATTTACTACTAGGTAATTAATACCTTACTTACATATTAGTAAGTGATAAATTGTTAATTACTTTTAAATTATCCTGTATAGATGTAAAATTACCCTGTATGTATAGATTCTAGAAAGTCGTGTTTTTAACTTTCGCACTTACCTTTTTTCCTTGTTTTAAATCTCAAATGTCATCATTCGGTTGACTGGAAGAGATCCCGTAAGGGATAAGCCCGCCTTTATATATATATTATGTATTGTAACAAAAATACAAACTTTATCTACAGACAACAGTAATATTTAAAAAAAGTCATAACGATTCAGATTTATGTGATTTGGCGTGAAGTTGCATCAATTACCTAATATTTTTTTATTCCTTAAACTAGGATAAACTTTCTGGCAGTAATCTCTTTTCTTTAATTTTGATATCTAACTATAATCAAACTTTTTAAGGATATTTTCAATACGCTGTTTTATCGTGCCATATAGCACATGTTTTTCTTTCGTAAGCCGCTGCACATCATACATGAAAAGTAACCTATCATGTGCGAAATACACGCATTTATGCGCAGAATTGAATTGCCACCATTAGAAATATTGTTTATGTGGACTTAATGTGTTTTTATTATACTTCTAAAAGATTTTTGGTTTAAAAAAAAATTATAAATTGATACAGTTGAAGATTTGACACCACCGAATATCCTCGACATGGTAACAAAAATCACTCTTAATCTACTCCCAAGTAAGTCTAAGAAAGCATACGACAAAGCCTACAAGAAATTGTCTGTGTGGAAAATGTAAAAGAAAATAGTACGAGTGAAGATAATAGTTAAAGTAGTGTATGGAACTGTATTTAATAAGGTTAATATCATACTATGTGATACTATTATCACACTTGGGTTTAATAACTCCTTTTAAATGTCAGTTCCATAAACTATAATTCGAAGATACTCACATATTCAGCCCAGAACAGAGGCACTATAACATTGGAGAACCTGTCGTATTCCGAGGAGAAACCAGACAGGTCGTGCACTCGAAGGTTGCTCTGCATCCTTGCTACCGACCTAAATGGAATGCCGGTTTTCTAGAAAAGAAGCAATTATTACCGATATACGACTGTTAAAGTAAGGTATCCTAAACATTGTTTTGACTCTTGGTTTACATTTTAAAGTCCCATACCCATAACAATAACAAGCAAATCTCATCATTAAAATTTAAAAGCAAAGTGGTAGAAATTGATGGGTTTCATCTATCTATACTTCGTAAAATTTAGCTTGATCGCTGCGACAGCTGTCATAATAGTAAATTTTATATGTCGTATCTCTCTTTTACACTAATTGAACTTCCATCTATCTTACCTGATGTCGCAGCGATCAAGCTTAATTTTACGAACATTTTTTATTTTTGTTTTTATTCATAATTGGTAAGTCCTTGGCATCATCTCACCATCACCTCAAACCATATCACTGAATTCGATTTATTCAAGACAAGTAGCGCAAAAACAAAATTATCATAAAATAAAAATGATTTAAAAAACTAAAAACTATGAAAAATATTGCTGGAGACAGCTCTGCTAATACATGTGTTTGTGTAATACCAAAAATGAAAATTTCTTATTTTTTGTCTAGCTCTCGATGATGGTAAACTTATAGTATAATCTGTAACTTACCGGTTCCACAATAATGTAAGAGTTGTGCTTAAAACGATCGGGTTGCAGTCCAGTGACGTATTCGTCCTTATGTGGGTAGCCGGTAAAAAAGTGCGGATACGATACCACAATGGGGAACTCTGAAAAGTAAAGGATTCAATAAATCAAATGACCGTGGTGATTAATTACTATAATCTTTGTCAATATTCAATAAGAAAAAGTAGAATGGAAAATAATAAAATATTACTAATTTTATTTTACGAGCATATTTAATCAAGGCAAACAGCGATGAATTAAAATTAAACTCTCGCCTGACGGATGGAATGTAAAAATTGAATAAAGAACTCGCAAAATCAAGCAATGTTTGTATCGCCAAAATATGAGAATCGAAAAATACTGATGTTGACATCAGCTCCAATCTACTTAATTTGAGACAAACAGCTAAGCAGATGTGGTTTGGGTATCAATAACAAGGCTGCTCTGGTTGTTATATGGTGGAATTTCGAATATAAAATGGATAAAGGGATGACAAATGCTAGTCATCCGAGTTACTTTTTATCATCTGTTGAAAACGACACTTTGTTCTAAAAATGTTAGAAATACCTAGGCGTGACGTCATAGTTTAGCAGCGTCATTTATGTACTCATTTTGTGATTTTGGTGAAATAAAAATCGAAGACTTGATGGAAAACAAAACGAGTATGGTTTTCCGAAGTTTAAGTAGGAGGGCAATTTAATGATCGAGAGTTAATAATTTATTTCTGATGCTGTCGCCATCCCTATTAATGTACTTACCGAAGTAGCACTTGGATGCGTCACTTGTGCCTGCTGGCAAAGGCGGAACCGTATCGTAGCAGTCAGTCCTATTTTGGACCCTTTCAAACATCGTGTCTGACAAGTTATATCTATACACAGGAACATCGTCTAGAACAATCTCACCTGAAAATTTAATTTTAATTAGTAACTAGGGATGTCAACCCCCCTCTACATAAGATATTTTTTTATATTTTTTCTAATTAATTAACTAAAATACCTACTATAATTTGTTCCGTTCGTTCTTCCTTAGGACTTTTAAATAGTCAGATGAATATTTTTCATAATTTAGGGTTTTAAAAAGGGACGACTGATAAGAATTGGGAGTCTCTCCTCGTCTAACTCTAATTTATGGAAACTTGATAGTTTGTGAGGTATGATTTATTCTAATTTTACTTTCGAACAACAAAGGAGTGAAGAAGGTATTGTGATGGCAAAATAAATGAAGTTGAGATTTTGATTGGTATTGATTGTCTTACACTAATAGAGTTTTAAAAACAAAAAATAAAAAATATTTTTGACGATGTGTATGTGTGCGTGTATCTGTACGTCGGTCCGGTGCTCTAGTCCCCATACTACTAGACGGATTTGGCTGTAATTAGGGTTAGGTCAATATTATTTTTATATCTCCAGGTGTTTTTTTAGGGTTGCCAATGATGGCAATTACTGTGGAGTAAAAAATCACTTATTATTTTTTACTTTTAAATGGCTCTTAGGATTTTGATTAAACTCGGTTAGGTCAATATTATTTTTATATCTCCAGGTGTTTTTTTTAGGGTTGCCAATGATGGCAATTACTGTGGAGTAAAAAATCACTTATTAATTTTTACTTTTAAATGGCTCTTAGGATTTTGATTAAACTCGGTATGTTACTATAACTATAGTAGGCGGTAGTTCTTTGTTCCAAAAAAATCGAAATAAGGTAGCTCCCATACAAATCCAGGTAGTTCGTTAATTTTCCTCAAAAATAGCACTAACGATTTTAATGAAACTTTGGTAGATAATTAGGAATAAATAATGCACTGTGTACTTCATTATTCCAAGAAAAATCTGAGTAAGGTACCTCCCAAACAAACCCAAATTATTTGTAATTATTTTATATACTTACATAGCTATATTCGTTGCTTCTAAGTGAGTGTAATATTTAATGTAAAATTGTGTTTGCCCCACTACGACAGACGGTGAATGCTTCGCGAGAAAGTATATATAGCGTGGCTGTACAATTTATTTTGTAATTTAAGTAGGTAGTGAGATTAAAGGCCCATCTGATTGGAAATTTTTGCCGATTTTAATAGACATCGGTAAAATCTTTTAAGTACTAAAATATTTTGATAATTTAACGATTTGATTTTGGATAAAGTAATTTATTACTTGTGCATGAAAATGAAAAATAGTTAAAAACTTTTGAGAAAAACCTTGGTGTTCGATAAACACACACATTCCAGCTTGGCAAACTTAAGGAAATAAGTAGTTTTTTTATAAACTGAAATAGCTTACTGTCAAAATACAGTTTCATCAATTTGCAAACCGTCTTCCTCCAATATAACAGAACTTCTTTTTTGTCGAGATGCTGATGATACATGACTCCTTCCGTTGCACCAAATATGCGATCTGGACATTGCTGTGAAATAATTAATAATATTTTTACGAGGTGATTCCTGTTTTAAGTATCTTACATTTGGAACGTGTATTTTTATACGTACGTTATTTGGGTCTCTATATTTCATAAAAAAATACTTATACCTATACGAAAATTCGATCCTAATGTAGCTTAACCGGAATTTGACTACTAGTTATTTACGAGTAAGCTACTTTTTATCAACTGTCAATCGATATATTGTTCTGAAATTATCCGAGTTACTAGCTTAAGACGTCATTGTCTCTGATTAATTAATTTAGTGATTTATTAAATATAAAATTAAAAAGGATTAAAACAGCAAATGAACATGTTTTTGTACTAAAAATGCTATAGTACTGGGGGGCGCAAAATTTACGACGTAATTCAATAATAAATATAATATATGACACTTCCAGCGACCTTTACCTTGGTAAGCCCGCTTCCATCTTCGGCATTCACTTACCATCATTTTGATAAATTACAAAATATATTTTGGAGATTTAGAATGGATAATTTGACCGTTGCCCAACGTACTAAAAATATAAAATTTTCTTTCTAATTATTTAAGCTTTCGGCGTACGTTTAACTTCTTAATGCATGTCAAAGTTTTTAGGGAACAACTTAAGTGTTTTTGGGTTTTTGTACTGGCAACCCTCATAGTTGATAACCACGAATGTTATAACCGGAAACAAGCAGGAAACATACTGTGTCATTTATTCACCATTTATTATTAATAAACTATGGCCACAGAACTATGGCACAGCACTAGCAGAAAAAGTATGTAGTCATTTTAAGTCAGTTTGAATCCAAACCAAATCCAAACTTCTACAGGCTTGAGGTGACAAAAGACAGGCGGCATTTTTTTTAATGAATGAGACAGTTCATTGTCATCCCAAAAAGTAAAAAAGTAGCACACAATATAATGTGTGTGGATATCTATCATAAAGGCACCGAAGTAACTAGATCTCACATCTGTGATAAAGATTTCACTTATACCACAGATCACTACTATATGTTGACTTATACCCGCGAAAGTACTTGAAGGACCGTGTGCAGTTATGTCTCAAAAGTGTTGGGTTTCATTCAGTCAGTACTTTAGAGATTGAACATTGGTTTATCTGTGGTTTATCTATTAGATCTGTGGTTTATCTTATGTACGAGGGTTAAAAAAGTTGGTCCAGTACCTGTAGATGACGCTACTAGGAACAATTTTAGTAATTCCCTTTTTTTATGTTTCTTTTTAATACAGTACCTATATTTAAATGCAATAGATAATTGTGCTAATATCAAATAAAATAAAGTTAACAATTAATTAAAAGCTTTGATTTATTTAATAAAAATATAATTCTTTAAATATTTTATCGTATTTAAGTAGGTCCCTATAGACTGATAGTTGCATTCCCCCAGGTTATTCAGGTGAGCTGATGATGATGGAGGGTTTGACTCTAACTTTCATGCTGCTGAGATAACGACGATGGAAGCCACGGGCCTCTGTATCGGCAAATGAAACACATGCATTATGATATGATGGTTCCTACTGGCGAGTAGAGGATTAGATTAAACTTATTTTGTTACTTACATAAATAGCATTACTTATCACTAAAAATTAAATAATAAAAATTTAAAAAAAAAACTGAAAACCGATTTCAAAAAGAAATTCACTAAAAAGTTTGAAATTATATTTTTATATGTGAAAACACGAAATTAACCAACAATAATGATTACACCGATTGCTTTAACGGTGAAGGAAAACATCGTGAGGAAACCTGCACAAGCCTGCGAAGAAACTCGCAGGTTGTGTGTGAAGTCGACCAACCCGCACTGGGCCCGCGTGGTCGACTAAGGCCCAATCGCCCTAATTTAGGGTAGGCACGAGCCCCTCGGTGGGGACGTATATGAGCTGATAAGAAGAAACTAAACACCTAAATACCTAAAATAACCCGTCCCTCGTCATCCTCGGTGCAAAGGTGCCCATAAAACTAGCTGCATTTTCGCGCTGAATGGCTATGGAATATTAAAAAAAAATACTTACATCCGGATTATAGCCAGGCAATTGTGGTTGCCCTCTAAATCGGTATATTTGAAAGAAGTTTTCATGTCCTAACTGCTGACCAATGTTCACGGTAACCTCGTCAGTAAAGTCACGATACACCTGGAAAAAATAATCAGCAATCAGCAATAACCTGGAACAAATGAATCATTGGATTCATCATCTTCCTCCGGCCCTGGCCCTGCATCGGGATTCTGGGTAAGGCGAGTGTTCAGCGCCCGCTGGTTGACGCTTTCACGTAAGAGCGTCGGTGGCGTAATGGCAAGGGCTGTTACCTACCTATCCGGGAGGTCGTGCTTCGAATCCTGCCACTTACTAATGTGTTTTCGAATTTCGATTTCATATGTACAATACAATATTCTTTATTGCAGCACAACATAAAAAAAAAGAAATTACCAATATAGAAGAAAGCCTATACAATATATGTACGTTTATCCGACGCTCTTACGGTGAAGGAAAACCATCGCGAGGAAACTTGCAAACGCCTGCGGAGAAACTAGAAGGTTGTGTGTGTAGTCGAACAACCCGCACTGGGCCCGCGTGATCGAATAAGGCCCTAATTCAGGGTAGGCTCTAGCCCCTCGGTCCTCGATATATGAGCTGATATGATGAATGAAAGCGTCGGTGGCGTAATGCCAAGGGCTGCTACCTCCTATCCGGGAAGTCGTGCTTCGAATCCTGCCACTTACTAATGTGTTTTCGAGTTTCGATTTCATATGTACTTTTATCCGACGCTCTTACGGTGAAGAAAAACCATCGTGAGGAAACCTGCACACGACTGCGGAGAAACTCGAAGGTTGCGTGTAAAGTCGACCAACCCCTACCGGGCCCTTGTGGTCGACTAAGGCCCGATCGCCCTAATTCAGGGTAGGCTCGAGCCCCACGGTTTGGACGTATATATGAGCTGATATGATGGATTATACTTCACTTTTATGTTAAATGAATGCCAAAAAAAAAATTGCCACCTGGGTTAACGCCTAACGCCTATCGGCAATATTAATGTCGTTAATTAGTCTGCTAAATGTGTTGGCTACATCTACTCGTACATACATAGTGCATTAAGCCTTATACCGCAGCCTACAACCAACTTTGTAGCCACTTTTTACTTGATTTTTTTATTATTATAAATTGTTTAGTAACTTGCAGGATATGAGGAGTGATTTTGATTTCCTTAAATTCTGTTTTAATACACGGAACTAAAAAAATATCCTAATGCACCCTTTGTTTCAATTTTACTGCTGCAATTTTAATCGAAACATTATGATAGTTTATGAACTTCTTAACAAAACAATACAAAATGATTTTTTTTCTTACTATTTAGAAATTCTTCTTATTGAATTCATAATGAATTAAAAACTACAATTTTCGCACGATTAGTCCGCAGCGATTGACGTAACAGCCACGTTGCAGTACGAGCTGACAAGAATTTTATTTCCAAGTAGTTTCGTTCGATGTTTGCAGCATCATTCTAGGGATAATTTTAGGGACGGAAGAGCCGATGGAGCAGTAGCAACAAAAAGCGCCATCAAATTTTATTTTACGCGCCCCTCGCCACCTGGCGCCTAGAGTGACCGTCCCTCTTGCTCATCCCCAGGTTTCGTATGCCGATGTTTAAACAGTGTCACAGACACTGCTTTACTCGGACCAACTGAGGCAAACCAGGGCATCTAATCAGCCCACATAAAGCCCACGGTCTCGGTCCCTAAGCTAGTCTCGCCCAGCATCGCCCAGCACCGGTAACGATGTCCTTTGACCATCACAGGTAACTGGTCCGCGTTACATACTGATCTTCGCCCTGATGTACTTTGTTATAAGCTCTAGTCCACCTTCTATCCTCCCTGTCAAGCGTGTGCCCCACCACCCAGCTCCATTTGAGACTGGTGATGCATGATACTTTAGGAACGGTGAGTTCCTACTCGAAGAGAGCAAAGGGAGATATCTCCGCCAGGCAAGGTGGTATGCCTGGGGTCCGGCCGTGGACCAATCGTTGATGATTGGTATCTATATATATATACTCAACGCTGAAGAATAATTGTGTAGCTTTTTTCGCGGGCTTTGACGGGATCGAATCAAGAAATTTCGTACCTAACGAAAATAAAACCTGACACCCCTAAAAAAAAATTTGAGTTCTAAAAAACTTACCGTGCCATCTATCCATCATGATGATGATGGATGAGGATCAATGATTATGATGAGGATCAATGATGAGGATCAATGATGATGATGAGGATAAATAATGATGATGAGGATCATGTTGATGTTGATGAGGATCATGATGATGATGATTATAAGGACCATGATGATGATGATGATGAGGACCATGGTGAGGATCATGACGATGATCATTATGAGGATCATGACGATGATCATGATGATGAATGATGATGTTTATATGAGGATCATGATGATGAGGACCATGATGAGGATCATGATGATGAGGGTCAATGATGAGGATTAATGATGATGATGATGATGAGGATCATGATAATTATGATGATGTAAAGATCATAATGAGGGTAATGATGATGATCATGATTATGATTATGAGGATCATGACAAGGGTCATGGTGAGGATAATGATGAGGATTATGATGAGGATCATGATGGGGATCATGATGAGGATGATAATCATGAGGATCATTATGATGATGAGGATTATGATGATAATGATGAGGATGATGATGATTATGATGTTCAACTTTCTTAGTGTTAATTTATTATATAAATATCCCGCGCCCTAAGGACTATATATGGATGGTACTGGTAAATACTGCATAAATAAATAATTATAATTGCATAAGTGAAAAAAAATGCTATGCAATAGCTTTACTGCGGCAGTCCCCGAGTGCCACACGTCGTTTTTTGATTAAATACCTTGAATCTTGAATCTAAGCACTTATGAAAGCAAAAAAGAAAGCCTATATGTTAATCCAGGGCCTAATCCGTCTGTCTACCAAATTTCATCCAGATCTGTCCACCTGTTGTGACGTGATTGAATTACAAACATCCATCCATCCATCTAAACTGTCACATTTATAATATTAGTGTGATAGGATAGGATAGGTTTCTGTTTCTAATTTCATAAAAAAGGACTGATGTCTCTTAGTTTTAATTTAAATTTTGCATGTTATATATTTATTTTTGATGTACAATAAAGAGTTATTTGAATTTGAATTTGATAGTACAGTGTGTAAGTGTACATATTGTAGACAATTTTGACTCACAATAGACAGCATTCCCATATTATTGACAGGCACCAAGGCCGGAGCCAAGTTCTTCGAAGTGTCCAGCACCGGGTCCCGGTAATCCCACAGGAATTCATAGATAGTCTTCTTCACAAACAGCTGGCTGCCGTGAGAATTCACTATGAAACGGTAGCCGGAGCGCACCCAGTAGTTCGCGTCGTGGAGATAAGACGCCATGCCCTGGGAAATTAACATTTATAATGTTACTAATAAATATTAGTTTATTATTTAGCTATTGAAGGCGAGACATTAGAACATTTGAACACGATCGTCGGTGGCATAATAGCTAGGGCCGCTACCTCCATCCTGTCCGGGAGGTCGTGGTTCGAAACCTGCTACGTACCAATGTGTTTTCGAATTTCTCTTACGGTGAAGAAAAACATCGCGAGGAAACCTGCACACTACTGCGGAGAAACTCGCAGGTTGTGTGTGAAGTCGACCAACTCGCACTGGGCCCGCGTGGTTGACTAAGGCCTGATCGCCCTAATTCAGGGTAGGCTCGAGCCCCTCGGTGGGGACGTATAAGAGCTGATATGATGATGTTACTAATAAATACTGGTTTATGGCAATACCTTCACGTCCCAAATACTGCAGTGTCTCAAGACTGAGGTCTTTGACCAGCGTGTGTTGCCAGTGATGACATACGGAACTGAGACATATGGTACTATGGGCCTCATAAGAAGGCTCAAGGTCACCCAAAGGGCATTGGAGCGAGCTATGCTCTGAATTTCCCTACGCGATCGAATCAGAAATGAGGAGATCCGCAGGAGAACCAAAAGTAACCGATATAGCTCACAGAATCGCTACACTAAAGTAGCAGTGGGCAGGGCACTTGGCTCGTAGAACAGGTGTCTGTTGGGGTAGTAAACGTAGCGTAGGAAGACCTCCCACGCGGTGAGGCCAGCGCAGGAGCGGTCGTCGTGGAAATCCTTGGGGGAGGCTCGGACCAAATAAGAAGTCTATTTGGTCTGAGGGGGGAGTCCTTTGTCTATCAGTCAGTGGACGTCTTTCGGCTGATATGATGAGTAGTTTATTATTGAGGTATTTAAGACGAGACATTTGAACACGGGGACACATTTTATCACTTTGGAAGTGTCTCTCGCGCAAACTATTCAGTTAAGAAAAATATTATATTAGAAACCTTAATGTCATTTTTGAAGACCTATCCATAGATACCCCACACGTATGAAAAAAAATTTTTGAGTTTCAGTTCTAAGTATGGGGAACCCCCAAAATTTATTGTTTTTTTCTATTTTTGTGTGAAAATCTTAATGCGGTTCACAGAATACATCTACTTACCTAGTTTCAACAGTATAGTTCTTATAGTTTCGGAAAAAAGTGGCTGTGACATACGGACGAACAGACAGACAGACATGACGAATCCATAAGGGTTCCGTTTTTTGCCATTTGGCTACGAAACCCTAAAAAGGCTGTATTTGCTACGCTTCTATTAAAAATAAAAGACGATTCTGGGAACTATGATTCCACCTCCAAAAGAGATTGCCCGTTTTGGTCTCAAATTGCGTCATGACCAAACCATTGTAGAAAATCGCAGTTTTATTTTATAAAGAAAGTTTCTTTTTTTTAAGCTCATTCTCACTTGAGGAAAAAAGATTAAGTAAAGAGATTTTCATTCGAAATGCCAGTCATACGTATGCTGAGCTTTTTACATCCTATGGACAGAACTTGCCAAAGAAATAATTATCAAATGACGACCACGTACCTTACAAAGATTTTTGTTAGAATGGATGACGCAATACGAATGGCTGTAATCTAGGTCTCTATGACCTAGCCATATCCTAATTTTATCTAAAACTAGACTAGGAGTCACATCTTTTTAATTATTTTGCGTTCTTTTGAGTGGGTACCTAAAGTACGTAGTGATTAAATCCTCTTTGCCTAAAGTAACCTCAAAAACGTACATTGAAACTGACAAAACTCTGCTACCCCGGTTTAAATGAGATTAAGTTTTTTACTAAACAAATATGTAAGTTGTCACCTACCCAATGTTATAGTTTTCGTCATGACGCAAATTGAGACGAACCTTGTATGAAATCGCGGCAATCTCCTTTTATCATCAGCTCAACTTCAAAATACCAAAAGGATCTATCGTCACCGGGAATACGGCTTCATTCCAAATTTCAGATCAATCGGACTCTGTGAAGCCGCTCTAAAATCGATCGCAAGATTTAAATTAAACAAACATACCAACATACAACATATTTTTTATACTTTCATTGTAGTTTTTGATTGAAACGAAAAAGTGTGGTTATTTTCTTTACTCTTTACACGTAAAGAAAAAGATAGAGACAATTGTTCCAATCAATACCTCGTCTTAACATATAGGCTTTGTACAAAGTTAGAAATTTAGAAGCTTTGGTCGCAGAGCTCTCGATTTTTCTCATCAATTACAAAACATATGAAACTGATATTTTGTAACCTGATTCTTCACTTCAATGGCTGAAAGCCTTAAAGTGGAGCTTGGGACATCGGATATCCGGGATCTTTATCGCCTACCTGCGAAACCTGGACAGACCAGCACGTCTTTGATTGTCGAATTCATGTCGACGCTAAAAAAAGGCGAAATCTTAGATGCTACAAGAACTCACAATAAAGTAAACCGTGGGAATCAGATTAGCTCATTTCATCTCGGGTTTGAAGGACCCCACCAACCAATATACATATCTGAGTTCCTCACAGCGAAAAATAAGCGGCTGCAATTTTTGGCAAAGGACTTCGCTAAAACACAGGGCTTCGCATTCTGTTGGACATCCAATGGGCTCGTCTACTTACGCAAGAAACAGGGTGACCCATATATTCTAATAAAAAACGAGACCCAGTTAATGGAACTCAAGAAAAATACCTAACTAAGTTTACGTCACAGAAATTAGTGAAACTTATTGTGTGTCTATTTTTTATTACGTGCCTATTTCACGAACTACCTGCCAATTATCAACATATTATCTACATACCTACACAACTTCGCACCAACTTACACAAATCTTACATATATTTTATCTACAAAAACATCACACTTTACCTACAAAATACTGCTTGTGAGCGTTATAAATATAGTACATCGATTTTTTACTCTGCCTCCTTCCAAGTTCATAACAAGTTCCTATGCTTTTTATCGCATAAATATGAAATGTGTTACGATTTGAAAGTACACAATATATCTATACCTACAATTAACACACGCTGTCAACAAGCGATGAGCTATAACAAGAACCTGTTCTGCTCCGTATCAATAGGTTGCCTACTCGGTTACGTAACAAACTTATTTGATGGATAACAACCTACTCCTACTCAATAGCATAGACGGTAGTTCGTTCTGCAAAAATTTCAATTGTTTACCTGAAGACTGTAAATCTATTTTTAAAAATGATAGTACATCGCTTAAACTCATTACACAAAATATAAGAAGCTTACAGTGTAATTTTGACAACTTTCTAGTCCTAATGTCTAGAATAAATATTCAACCCGACATTATAGTTTTAACTGAGTGTTGGCTATCTGTTAACCCCATGCCACCCTCATTGAACAATTTTTCAGCCTACTCATCTAAAAATATAAAAAATCAGAATGATGGAGTATGTGTATATTTACATGAAACCCTAAGAGCCCACACGTACGAGCCGACTTTTGAAGATGCTACGTGTCTTGTTTCGACAATAAATTGCTCTACTGCTCTTCTGTCAATTTATAGGTCACCTTCCTATAAGGATAAACAAAATCATGAAAACTTTATTTTATCACTGGATCGTGTTTTGTCCTCTTTGTCAAAGTATAAAAATATCATATTAACAGGTGATATCAACATTGATATAACCTATAATAATAAAGACAAATTTTCGTCAGAATACTTAGACTTACTAGCCTCCCATGGACTTTTACCTGCTTTTACTACTCCCACTAGAGAAAACTCATGTATTGACCACGTACTTGTAAAATCTAAATACTCAGCAATCAGTGCCACGGTAGATAACTCCCTCACTGACCACAGCACGATTATTTTCTCATTATTTAAAAACATAATTAAAAAGAAACTATGTACTACTTTCAATAAAATTGACTACGCATCCATTGCGAGAGAACTTCAAAGTATAGACTTATCCCCTATATACAGCATGACTGACTGTAACATGGCTTCTGATTTTCTATTGAACACACTCGTTAAACTAGTTAAAGCAAATACTAAAGCAGTGAAAATAACTCGACGAAAAACTTTGATTAAACCATGGATGACGGTCGGTCTCTTGAAATGTATAAGAAACAGGGATGCTCTCCACCGTAAACTAAGAAAAAACTCAGAAGATGACATATTAAAGACTACCTACTCTAGGTACAGAAATTTTTGTAATTCTTTGTTAAAAAAGACTAAGTTATCATATGAAAGAGAACAATTACAAAAAGCGTTGAATACCAACACTAAAAAAACATGGGAAACTATAAACTCTATAATTAAATACAAACCCAAAAAGGAGCTTCCTCACGATCTCCTCACCGTTGAAATATCTCCTGCTGACTCGGTTAACTTAGTAAATAAGTATTTTGTAAATGTCGGGAAATTATTGGCAGAAAAAAATTCACCGGTAGAGCTTAATATCTTAAATACTTCTAACTCATTAAGTCAACAAAATGGTAGCTCTTTCGTACTTATTCCGACGGATGAACTCGAAATACTAACTATAGTAAATAATCTTAAAGCAGATACTGCTACAGGTTGGGATGGCATATCGTCTAATCTAATTAAACAAAATAAACAAGTTTTAGTTTCGCCTTTAGTGCATATAATTAATCTATGTTTTGCCTCTGGTAAATTTCCAAAGGCCTTTAAAAAGGCTATCATATTACCTGTACACAAATCAGGAGACAAATCGCTTATAAGCAACTACCGACCCATTTCGATCTTACCATCATTTTCAAAAGTCCTTGAGAAACTTATTAACAGAAGATTGATATCATACTTAGAAAAATACAATTACATCTCACCAAACCAGTACGGTTTTAGAAAAGGAAGATCTACCGCTGAAGCAGTTCACAATTTAGTAGAACACGTAGTTAAAGCACTAGATAGTAAGAAAAAGTGCCTTGCTATTTTCTTAGATTTAGCAAAGGCTTTTGACACGGTGTCCATTCCTTTGCTGATAAGGAAGCTGGAAAATGTTGGTATAAGAGATCGGCAGCTGGAACTTTTTCAAGATTATCTTAGTGACAGAACACAAAATGTAAAAATAGGTGATACACTCAGCCAGCCTGAGAACATAACTTTTGGTGTACCCCAAGGAAGTATTCTGGGTCCAACTCTTTTTCTCGTTTATATTAATGAGTTGTGCCAACTTTCTATTCCTAGTGGTCAAATTTTTACCTTCGCCGATGACACAGCTATTGTCTTCGAGGAAAAGAGTTGGCCTGAAACGTTTACTAGGGCACAGGGTGGCCTTAACAAGGTATGCACATGGCTGAGAAATAATCTCCTAACTGTAAATTCTGAAAAAACTAAGTATGTTACCTTTTCTATTCAAAAATCTACTCAACCTGCTTGTGTAATGAAACTTATATGTCACTCCCCAGTCTGTCTCGGTAATAATCATGAATGTAGTTGTTGCTGCCTAGAGAGAGTGCCTGATGTAAAATATTTAGGAATCGTTCTGGATAACTTACTTAATTTTAAACTTCATACCAATCTGTTATGCCAAAGAATTAGAAAACTAATGCCAATTTTTAGATATATGAGATATGTCGCTGACTCTAATTTAATGAAAACTCTTTACTTCGCTTTATGTCGATCAGTTATAAACTATTGTATTGATACTTGGGGTGGGATCTACAAATCGAATCTTATACATGTTGAAAGAGCTCACAGAGGTATTCTTAAAATTTCATCTTTTAAAAAACGAGATTTTCCTACTACAGTTTTATACAAAGAATCTAATGTTCTTTCAGTTAGGCAGTTATACCTTCTTCAAATAATAACTAACAAACATAAACTCACAGCTTATGATACAAATATAAATAAAAGACGGTGTGATATAATTTTTTCAAGTACTTTGGTTAGAACTACCTTTGCACAAAGATTTGATCATTTCCTGGGAAATTTCATCTACAATAGAGTGTCAAGGGATATTGACCTACGATCATTAAGCACGTCTAAATGTAAAAAAGCTGTATTTGAATGGTTAATGACTCGAGACTATGATCAAACCGAAAAACTATTACAAGCAGTACCATAATCAAAATGTACGACACACACACACGCACTTACACACACACACACACACTCATACACATACACACTCACACACATACACACACATATGTATATATATATATATTTTTACCTCACCGGTTTTATTTTTACTAATATGTGTTTTAATGTCTCAACGTCTGCTACATCGAAGCACTAATATAATTACCTATAAGCCGATGAGGGGGCCTGGAGACCTAAAATACAGGAAATTTATTTTCCTAGTTTAGGCTCCAGTCTCCCACAAACTACGTTATAATAATATTATGAACGATAATTGTATAAATTAGAGACAAGTTTGTGGTGAGAAAATAAACTAAATTGATTGATTGATTGATTGATTTTGTCAGTTGCAGAAAAACAATCTGTTATCTTTTAAAAGAGAAAAAATTCACAGATCTCGTGCCTCTCACGACCTTCTGGTACATTGAAAATGAATAGAGACAAAACCATTTTTTTCTTGTTTTATATTGCATACATCATACACTAATACTTATGTCAACATGAAAAATATAATTTTATAAGACGTCAGAAATAAATAAATATAATTACCCCTTATATGCGCGCCACGCACGACTTCCGCGCAATCCCAACATTTCGCTACATAAAGGAAAAACCACAGCCTACAACGTAAGAGATACAAAGGTTTCATTTTTTGCCAAATGTAGCCCAACTCAATACCCCGAGGGACTTTTTTCATTTTTGCGATATCGCTTTTCATTTTCGAGAAATCGTCGATTTAAGTAAAAGACCCCGAAAAAACGCCTTAGTTTTCGACATTTTTACATTTTTCGAAAAAGGTTTCTCAAATTTGGAGGGTGTCTTTGAGGGTGAGCGCGAGCGTTGACATGAGGTTTCTCCAGTTCCCTATTCCAGATCGGGCTATTCTGATTAGCAGTCTGTGTCACTTCCCACCCACTCAATCAATTCTATACAAAAAATACTTCAATCCGTTGCTTCGTTGCGACGCCGACGTGCGCGAGCGTGGAAAACATCCGGGAACTACGCCAGGATATGCTAATTAGTAAATTATCTTATTTTACACCGCCTCAGCCATCTCTATGCGAAAAATCACAACAATCCATAGTGCCGTTGCGAGGTTAAAGAAATTAACCAAAAAATGAGTATTTTTTCAGTTCCCTCAGGTATTGCATCGGATTATGCTATTTTTACGGGATAAAAAACAGCATATGTCCTTTATATTGACACGGGTTACCTGTATGCCAAATTTCATCAAGATTGGTTGAGGCGTTGAAGCGTGGAAAGGTAACAAACAAACAAATACATTTTCACATTTATAATGTTAGTAAGGATGAATGAAATGAACTGACCTCTGCAATAGATATCATATCATATCAGCTGAAAGACGCGTCCACTGCTGGACAAAGGCCTCCCCCAAGGATTTCCACGACGACCAGTCCTGCGCTGCCACACCCAGCGGCTTCTCACCACCTTCACTAGGTCAATGTTTCACTAAATGGGTAGCCTACCTATGCTACGTCTTTCGGTACGCGTTCACCACTAGAGAACTTTACTACCCAACGGCCTTCTGTTTTACGAGCTATGTGCCCCTCTAACTGCCACTTAAGTTTAGCGATACTGTGAGCTATGTCGGTTCCTTAGTTCTCCTACGGATCTCCTCATTTGTGATTCGATCGCGCAGGGAAACTCCGAGCATATAAGTAGAACCCCCATTTAACCGACCTACACAAATTTTGTTACACCTGTCACCATCATCATATCAGCTCAATACGTCCCCACCGAGGGGCTCGAGCCTACCCTGAATGAGTACGTGGCAGAATTCGAACCACGACAACCCGGTACCGGTCCCGGACAGCAGGTAGCGGGACTTGCCATTACGCCACCGACGTTACACCTGTATATCAATGAAAAGACAACAATGAAATATTTTATAAGTTCAAATTTAAAACAGACCATTAAAGTAATTTTATTGTTTACTGAAACTATTACCACAACTATTACATTGGACGTAACCATTGTTAAATAAAGGAAACATTTACAAATTTTATTACAGTAATAAAAATACGATTATCATAATGCCTGAGGTTAGAGGTTTTTAATTACTGTAATAATAGTTTTAAAACCTTGGCTCTTGCTGCAGGTGCATATTTCGAAGAAATTAAAAATAAGTAACAAAAGACTCGCCAAATTAAAATGTCAACTGCCAATTTAACAAATTCGCGCCAGCAAGGTCAACCGAAGGACGTCCACTGCTGGACATAGGCCTCCCCCAAGGATTTCCACGACGACCGGTTTTGCGCTACCCGCATCCAGCGGCTTCCCGCGACCTTCACCAGGGCCGGACCGGTTGTGTGTAATTATTCCTTGGGGGAGGTCTTTGTCTAGCAGTGGACATCTTTTGGCTGACATTATGATGATAATGGAGATGACATGATTCCAGAGGCTAATGAATTGTGATTAAATAAAATAACTTCAGGAAACACGACGGCTAAAGTTAAAATTTATAAATAAATAAATAAAATATTCTGGGACAAATCACACATGGTCATCTGGCCCCAAAGTAGGATTCCCTGTGTTATGGGTTACCAGAGACTGATATACATACTTATATTATATACGTTTAAAGACATACATATATAGATAAATTAACACCCAGACACAAAGCAAACAAATCTGCTCATCACACAAATGCTTGCCCTGGGTGGGGATCGAACCCACAACCCTCGGATCAGTAGTCAAGGGCACTAACCACTGAGCCACCGAGTTATACTACGTCACTCACGAGATAAGATGAACGTAACCACACCTCACACTCCAAAATCCATCAAGCCGATTAGGCTACAGAGCGTACCAAAGAAATAAATAACTTCTTTTTTTTGGCTGGACGAGTAAAACTGTATATCCTATGTCACTCACGGGACCAAGACAAATCTAACGTCACATCGAACTTCAAAATCCATCAAGCCGTTTAGGCTAAACGGCGTGCCACAGAAATATACATACATACACTCGAAAAAACATAACACTCCTTCTAGCGCAGGCGGGTAAACAAGGGTTCACTTACCAAAACGGGCAAGTTGGGCAGCACGAGGGTAGCATTCAGATCTATGGTGTTCTCATGGGGCAGGTATATGGGGAATCTCTTCGCAGTGTAGCTCATGGTACTGTTCTCGTTGAAGCTTATATTGTAATGGAGGAGTTTCTCCCTGAAACAGTTTATGTCCTTACGTTCAAAGATTTCAAGATTTCAAATGTTTTTTCAAAATAAGTGCAATATGTCTCTTTCTGATGGTCATAATGTCAGATTGTGAAAAAATTATAAACAATCATCAGTTAATAATGTCAATAAAATCATTCATTAAAAAGGTGACGAATTATGAAAGTGACAAGTTTGAAAAAAGACCAGATAAAAAGGTGACGAGTTAGGAAAATGACAAGCTTAAAAAAGAGACTAGTTAAAAAGGTGTCGAGTTAGGAAAGTGACAAGCTTGAAAAAGAGACCAGTTAAAAAGGTGACGAATTAGAAAAGTGACCAATTTGAAAAAGAGACCAGTTAAAAAGGTGACGAGTTAGGAAAGTGACTAGTTTGAAAAAGAGACCAGTTAAAAAGGTGATGAGTTAGGAAAGTGACCAATTTGAAAAAGAGACCAGGTCAAAAGGTGACGAGTTAGGAAAGTGACCAGTTTGAAAAAGAGACCAGTTAATAAGGTGACGAGTTAGGAAAGTTACAAGCTTGAAAAAGAGACCAGCTAAAAAGGTGACGAGTTAGGAAAGTGACCAGTTTGAAAAAGAGACCAGTTAATAAGGTGACGAGTTAGGAAAGTGACAAGCTTGAAAAAGAGACCAGTTAAAAAGGTGACGAGATAGGAAAGTTACCAGTTTGAAAAAGAGACCAGTTAAAACGAGGTTACGAGTTCGGAAAGTGATAAATTTGAAAAAGAGACCAGTTAAAAAGGTGACGAGTTAGGAAATTGACAGGCTTGAAAAAGAGACCAGTTAAAAAGGTGACGAGTTAGGAAAGTGACAAGTTAGAAAATAGTCAAGTTTAAGAAAATTACGAGGTCTTCTTGAGTGTTATATGTCATTTGGACATGAAAACAATATGACACGAGAAGTAATTCATTGAAATTATTGAATGTGTCTTTAATGATTTTGACAAGAGTAGACCAGTTCACATGGGGTAGCACCCGGTCACGAGTATAACGCGAGAGTCAGACATCGCTCCCCTCGACCATATTAGATGGAAAGGAACGCCTCGGCTCCCGATGCGCCACCATCCGCACGAATCCGTTCATAACATAAATTAGGTTTACACATAATCTATCAGCTCATATACGACCCACCGAGGGGCTCGAGCCTACCCTGAATTAGGGCGATCAGGCCTTAGTCGACCACGCGGGCCCAGTACGGGTTGGTCGACTTCACACACAACCTTCGAGTTCCTTCGCAGGTGTGTGCAGGTTTCCTCACGATGTTTTCCTTCACCGTTAAAGCAATCGGTGAGTAAATGTACGTAAGTTTCGAAAAACTCATTGGTACATTGGCCGTCCGGATTTGAACCCGGTATCTCTGGTTAGGAGGACCAAGTCGTTACCGGTTGAGCCACCGAGGCTTCGAGGTTTACACATAGACACATTCTTATGGTTTATGGTATATGTATGTTCACCGATTTTTCCGTCAATTGTAGACCGATTTTCAAAATTCTTTTTTCATTCGAAAGAGTATACTCCCGAGGGGGTCCCATTGTCACCAAGTCAGGATCTGATGATGGGATCCCAGGGAAATCGAGACAAACCCTCAAATTATTCAATACGTAGGCACTTAGTACGAGATTCATATGTTTTCTAAAGCTATTAAAATACTTGCGTCTGTTAGTCATCATCGCATGTTGATAAGCTGATGAAGGAAGGTACAACTACTTAACGGTTAGGAGTTGGAGGAAAATTATTTCAATATTATACATAAATATATACGTAGGTATGCATAAACCGATAGGTTCGGTTCTTTCAGGTTATTCAGATGAGCTGATGATGATGGAAGCCACAGGAATTTGTATCTGTCAATGAAACACATGTTGTATGATTTGATAATTCCTATTAGTGAGTAGGTGTTTAACGTTGTTAGATAGATAACATTATCACTAAAAATAAAGAAAATAAAAATAAAAGTTTTAAAAAACAAAAAAACCGACTTCAAAATGAAACTCACTCAAAAGTATGAAATAATATTATTTATTATTTTCAAGCCCCTAATTTAATTCGTACCCACCTTTGATTTCGTTATTGTTGGTTAATGTTGTGTATTTATGTATAATAATATTATTTCATACTTTTGAGTGAGTTTCATTTTGAAGTCGGTTTTTTGTTTTTTAAAACTATTATTTTTTTGGTATTTTCTCCTTTCTTTTCTAATGTTTGAATTTACACACTGTCTTCATTCTCCCATCAGCTGTCTTGAATATTTTTTTTTTGCTTCATCATTATTTTTCTTCTTAATATTACGGCTTGGTGGTAATTTTTTAAAATAATTTGGTTATATCCTATCCTACCTAGAAATTTACTGGATCATCATATCAGCCGAAGGACGACCATTGCAGGACAAGAGACTCCCCCAAGGATTTCCACGACGACGGGTCCTGCGCTGCCCACTTCCAACGGCTTCCGTGACCTTTACTAGGTTATCGGTCTACCGAGAGGGAGGTCTGCCTACGCTATGTTTTCCGGTGCGTGTTCACCACCTTGAGAACTTTACTGCCCCAACAGCCATCTATTCTACGAGCTATGTGCCCTGCCCACTCACTGCTACATAATTTTTGCAATTCTGAGAGCTAGGTTTCTGATTCAAGCATAGCACGCTCCATGGCCCTTTGGGTGACCTTGAGCCTTCTTATGAGGCCCTAGTAAGCGATGATGTCTCAGTTCCGTTTGTCATTACTGGCAATACACACTGGTTAAAGACCTTGGTCTAAAGACACTGCGGTATTTGGAACATGAAGATATTAAGACCTTGGTCTAAAGACACTGCGGTATTTGGAACATGAAGATATTACGACAACACCCTGCTGATAAACTCTTTAAATGTTCCAAATTAATAATTATAAGTTGTCCAGAAGTAATTTGCTATGCAATCTTTTTTAAATTGACGGTTTTCCTAAAATCCTTACTTACATCCTTACTAATATGTGTTGGTTTGTTTGTTTTTTACCTTTTTACGCTTCAGCGCCTTGACCAATCTTTATGAAATTTAGCATGCAGGTAGCCTTTGTCACGGGGAAGGACATAGGCTACTTTTTATCCTGGGAAAATTGCATAATCTGATGCAGTTCCTGAGGGAACTAAAAAAATACTCTATTTTTGTGATTTTTTGCACAGAGATGGTTGAGTTGGTGGGAAACGACATAATTTACTAATCACCCTTAAAGACAGTCATGAAAACGATGTCCACGCTGGAGAAGCCGCGGGTAAAAGCTTTCCTTACTAATATCATAAATGTGAAAATGTTCAAATTTCATGCTTCAACGCCCTTGACCAATCTTAATGAAATTTGGCATGCAGTTAGCCTGTGTCACGAGGAAGGACATAAGTTCCTTTTATCCCGTGAAAATAGCATAGCCCGATGCAGTTCTTGAGGGAACTGAAAATATATTATTTCGGTTAATTTCTTTAACATCGCAATGGAACAATGGATTGTGTGATTTTTTGCACAGAGATGTTTAAAGAGGTGGGAAATGACTTATACTACTAATAAGCATAGCCCAATACAGTTCCCGAGGGATCTAGGGAAAAGTCATTTGCTTGCTCGCGCACGTCGGCGGGCGTCGCACCGGAGCAAAGGATTGATGTGATTTTTTGCATACAGAAATAGTAGATGGGGTGGAAAGTGAAATAGACTGCTAATCGAATAGCCTGATAAAGTTCCTGAGGGATTTAGAGTAAATTCCTGTCTGCGCTCGTAAGCCACCAGTCAGCCTCAAAGGCAGTCATAAAAACGTTGCCCTTAATAATTATACGTATAGATAAATACGTGTAGATAAATAGGTCGTTAATATGTTCGCAAAAAATACTACTTACAGCCTGGCGAGCCTGGCTAAGCGCATAGATAAGATCGTTTTCACACGATACGAAAATGTTGATACACTTTACAAACTGATTTATTAGGGTTCCGTATCCAAAGGGCGTCAA
This sequence comes from Coleophora flavipennella, assembly GCA_947284805.1. Taxonomy (NCBI): domain Eukaryota; kingdom Metazoa; phylum Arthropoda; class Insecta; order Lepidoptera; family Coleophoridae; genus Coleophora; species Coleophora flavipennella. Next base: position 8,887,099 of record OX369253.1, read on the forward strand.
CGGAACCTTTTTAATAAGCCTCCGATGTCCATCTGTCCGTCTGTCTGTCAGCGGGTTATATTTCATGAACCGTAATAGGTAGACAGTTAAAATTCTCAATTCTCTAAATTTCTATTGCCGCAATAACAACAAATACTAAAAATAAGAGAAAATTTAAAATTCAAGGGCCCCCCATACAAAAAACGTGTTTTTTATAGCACGGAACCCTTCGTGTGCGAGTGCGACTCGCATTTGGCCGGTTTTTTCATTTATTTAACTTTCAAAGTGATAGCAAAGGCAAGACTATATTTTAAATTAAAAAAAATAAAAGATTCCGACGAATTGAGAACCTCCTCCTTTTTCGAAGTCAGTTAACAGAAACCACTAGTTAGTACCTAGCCCACATCATTCATCACCACATCTCCGATACCATCAGATCCACCAGATGAGAATGGAAACGCCATAGGCTTACGTGCAGTTTAGTATGTTGGTAAAACTGTCCAATTAATTTGGAAGCTTACTCATCTCAAGAACCCATGAGTTTTTCACTGTTGAAAAGCCCTTGGCATCATCTCACCTTTCGGAACTTAAAAAGTGTCTTCCTACCAACCAAACTGGCCCTGAACCCCACCAGGTATCGAAACTGCTAACTCCCAATTTGAAGCCAGTAACTATTAACTATAATATATATACTTTGCTACAGTGAAAAAACCGGCCAAGTGAGAGTCAGAACCGCAAACATAGGGTTCCGTAACAACATACTAGATGGCTTTAGTTTCTTGAAGTTTAAAACAAAACACGTTTTTTGTATGGAGACCCCCCTTATTTTTTCGCCACTCGAGAACTTTACTGCCCCATTGGCCATCTATTCTACGAGCTATGTGCCCTGCCCACTGCCACTTCAGTTTAGCGATTCTGCGAGCTATGTCGGTAACTTTAGTTCTCCTGCGGATCTCCTCGTTTCTGATTCGATCACGCAGAGAAACTCCGTGCATAGCACGCTCCATTGCCCTTTGGGTGACCTTGAGCCTTCTTATAAGGCCCATAGGAAGCGACCATGTCTCAGTTCCGTAAGTCATCACTGGCAACACACACTGGTCAAAGACCTTATTCTTGAGACACTGCAGTATTTGGGACGTGAAGATATTGCGAAGCTTCCCAAACGCTGCCCAGCCGAGTTGGATTCGTCGATTGATCTCTTTCTTGAAGTTGGACCTGCCTAGCTGGACTGTTTGTCCCAGGTACACATATTCGTCAACAACTTCCAGTGTAGAGTCTCCAACCTTTAGAGGGGTGGTGGGTGCGACACGGACATTTAACATTACTTTCGTCTTGTCCATGTTCATTTTAAGGCTCACTTGTTGAGAGACTTTACTGAGGCCATCGAGCATTGTGCTTAGGTCTTCCATAGTCTCAGCCATGACCACGATATCGTCAGCGAATCGGAGATGGGATATGTACTCGCCGTTGATATTGATGCCGAGTCCACCCCAGTCTAGAACCTTAAAAACATCTTCCAGGGCGGCGGTGAACAGTTTCGGAGATATAATGTCTCCCTGTCTCACTGCTCGCTGCAACTGGATAGGTTTCGAATCCTGATCCTGGAGGCGAACCGACATGGTGGCGTTTTCATACAGACACCTCAACACCTCGATGTATCGATGGTCAATTAGGCACCGCTAGAGAGACTGTAGCACAGCCCAGGTTTCGACTGAATCAAAGGCCTTCTCATAGTCCACAAACGCCAAGCATAGTGGCTGATTGTACTCTTCGGTCTTTTGTATATTCTGCTGCAGCGTATGTATGTGGTATATGGTACTAAAGCCTTTTCGGAAACCGGCTTGTTCGGGAGTCTGGAAGTCGTCAAACCTGCGTGCGAGACGATTCGTAATGACTTCGAAAACAGCTTGTAGACATGGCTCAGAAGTGACATGGGTCTGTAGTTTTTTTTGGTTCTGTTTGAACGGCGAGTTTTAAAAACTACTAAACTAGACCCGACCGTTTGGACAATTTCCACAAACCTGTCATTATAATCGTTCACATTCTCGCAGTCTCCTAGGCATTCGAAACGATTGTGCAACTTGAGCTGAAAGATCTCGAGGGTTTGGAGCTGGATGGGCGCCGGTCGGAGCGTAGACTTCATCAGTCGACATCTTTCTAGCTTGGTCTTTAGATTCAACGTGCCTCTGACCATCCGGTGATCGCTTCCTGTTTTGATTGAATTGATCACGGAGAGATCATTGAATATTTGCCTCCTTGTCGACAAGATGAAGTCTATCTCGTTCTTCCTTACGCCATTGGGATGCAACCATGTCCACTTCCGCTGTTTAGACTTTTTGAAGAAGGAGTTCATCATAAAGAGGCTCTCCTTCCCCATAAAGTCGGCCAGCATCTGGCCACGTGCATTTCTTACTCCATATCCAAATTACCCCACTTTTCGTTTCGCGTTAAAGTCCCCCATAACAACGGTATAATGGGTCCCGGTGCTATGTAAGGCTGTAGAGATGTCCTCATACATAGTCTCTACCTCGTCATCGGAGTGTTCTGTAGTCGGCGCGTATACCTGTATGACCTTCATCGAATACCGTTTGGTGATTCTGAGTATAAGGTATGCTACCCTTGTCGAAATGCTCAAGATTTGGACCACATTGTTAATCATGGACTTATGGACGAGAAACCCGACACCACCCTGGGACTGTTGGTCGCCCTCCCGGAAATAGACCAGGTTTCCGGATTTAAGGATCATGGTGTCCTCTCCCTCTCTTCGGACTTCAAATAAACCTACGATATCCCACCGTAACCTGCTCAATACTTCTTCGAGTTCTGTAAGTTTCTCGTCAGTCCGCAGTGTACGCATGTTGTAAGTTGCCAGGGCCAAAGGTCGTTGGGTTTGGTAGCCTGGCATCTGCCGGGGATTCTTCGCATCCCCCACCCCGCCGTTACCATGACTGCTACCGGAGCCAGGAATAGCGGGGCCGCCGGTGACTAGGTGCCGTTTTCTGGGTGTGGATTTCATAGGGGCTTTTGCCGTAATCGCCACGCTTGGCAGGCGGGTTGGCGATCGCAGGTTGATTGCAGGTGTGTTGCAATGCACGGAAAGATGCTGCTGCCCATCCTCCGGTTTTAAGTCCCTCAGTCGTCTCTTACGACACCCATTGGAAGAGATGGGATGGTCCTAATCTTAGCCAGGAACCATACGGCCAAGTAGTAAATTTAAACGTAAGTAACTATAAACAAAGGTTTATTATTTATTTATTTTATTTATTTATCGAAAAAAAATGAGTATACATAGGTAAACATTGGACCACAAAACTGAACGATCAGTTTGTCTGTGGGATCGACAGTCTCACAATTATACATTACAATCACCAATAAGACGTAACTGTGGTAACTAGATTCTAAGTGCCAAACTCCCCTACAGGCTGTTTATAAAAAAAAATTGTAACAGATTTTTAAATTTACTTTTTTTAAGCTAGAGTCTAATAGCCGCGGGCAAACTGTTCATGAGATATGGTAAACGTTTTCTCAGTGTTCTGTCGCCGTTGTAGTTGGAAACTGTAGGTACAACGAATTTACTTGCGGCTAATGTATCGTATTATGGTTATGCCATCTAAATTAGTTTTGTAGGTAAGTAATGAAAGTGTGAAACTGCTTTTATTTTTTCCTCTTTCTATTAGTACATCGAAAACTATTGACAAATATCGATATGTGTCTACTCAATATATTCACAAATTTTGGATTCCGTACCCAAGGGATAAAAACGGGACCCTATTACTAAGCCTCCGCTGTCCGTCCGTCCGTTTGTCACCAGGCTGTATTTCATGAACCATGATAGGTAGACACCTGAAATTTTCACAGTTGATGTATTTCTGTTGCCGATATAACAACAAATACTATAAATTACAAAAAGTGAAAGTCTTTATATACAAAATACGTGTTTTTTGAAGTGAAACTTCTATATAGGATTTTTTCTGTCACGAAAAAGCATAACGGCCTCGTGGAGGGGCTTGTCCGTTGAAGTTTTACTTCTACTATGTATCTCAGCACGTGAGGAAACTAGCGCCATCTAATATGATGGTTTTTGAAACATTAAACTAGCGCCATCTAGTATGATGGTTTTTGAAACATTAAACTAGCGCCATCTAGTATGATGGTTTTTGAAACATTAAACTAGCGCCATCTAGTATGATGGTTCTTGAAACATGAAACTGGTGCCATCTAGTATGATGGTTTTTGAAACATGAAACTAGCCCCATCTAATATGATGGTTTTTAAAACATGTACCTAGCGCCATCTAATAATTATGATGGTTTTTGAAACATGAAACTAGCCCCATCTAATATGATGGTTTTTAAAACATGTACCTAGCGCCATCTAATAATTATGATGGTTTTTGAAACATGAAACTAGCGCCATCTAGTACGGAACCCTATGTGTGCGGTTCTGACTCGCACTTAGCCGGTTTTTATATTAAAGCGGAACTACGTTTGTATGGAAACTAGGGCCTCCTGGGGACCCTTAAGTTCATAGTATTAAATTTGCTTGTGTGTGAATAGTCCTAAATATCGTAGGTACACAAAAGCTAAGTACACGCTTGTATTACGCGCCAAAAATAAACACAAATGAGCAAGAAACAATAATGCGATGGCCACAAGAAAAACGTCACGTTTCATGAGCGCAAACACTGTTTAAACTTCCTCAATATAATAATAATGATAAAAAACCAAACAGTAGTTCTATAAATGAAGATGATCGAGATGATGATCATATTAAGTGTTTAGCCCAAGTAGAGGTCAAGGGTTCGATTCCCGACGGAGCATAATCTGTCATCGCCCCGCCGTCGGGTCGTGCTGTCTAACCTATCTTCTTGTTGACAACTTGTTTTTGTCTTTATTGTATGAAAACTTATGATAACATCCTTATCCTTACTATAATATTATAAATGTGAAAATGTGTTTGTTGGTTTATTTGTTTGTTACCTTTTCACGCTTCAACACCTCGACCAATCTTGATGAAATTTGGCAAGCAGGTAGCCTGTGTCACTAGGAAGGACATCGCTCGCGCACCACTCACCCTCAAAGGCAGTCATAAAAACGATGTCAAAAGATAATATTTACATAATTATATTTAATACATTCGATAGCCGTTGGTGCGTCGGAGCGTCGGTGGCGTAACGGCTAGCCGCTGCCAGTGTTGCCACCTTAATGGTTTTACCACTAAAACTGGTGGTTTGGGCCTTTTTTTACTGGTGGCTATAATTTCAATCTTTTCCTACAAAATTAGTAAATCTAGTGGCTTAATGAGCTTCGTCTAGTGGGATTGCATATACTTGTTCATACAAAATGAGTAAATCTGGTGGTTTTAAGATATCTAGTCAGTGGTTTTACTAAAACTTGGTTGGCAAAACTGGCCGCTACCTCCTGTCCAGGGAGGGAGGTCATGGTTCGAACCCTGCCACGTACCAATAAGTTTTCATATTTCGATTGCACATGTACGTTTATCCGACGCTCGTCTTGAAGATTGTGTGTGAAGTCAATCAATCCGCACGGGCCCGATTGCCCTTATTCAGGGAAGGCTCGAGCCCCTCGGTGGGAACGTATACATGAGCTGATATGATGACTAGATTGCACTCGCCAAGCCGTGTCAGATGCCTTAATAGGCGGCTTGAAAAACTTCTGAGAGTGGCATGTTTAAAATACTGTTTAAAACACTGGAAAAAATACAGACCCCTTTTATAACAATTTATAAAACATTTTTTTTAAACACGTTTAAAACAAGCCATAAAAAACACATTTGTTTAGTGTACACAGACCAGGCCCAGGCTCTATACAGTTATGAAACTACTCATTTATTCGTTTAAAACATTTGTTTAAAACTGGTGTTTAAAACAAATTATAAAACATAAAAAGAACATCAATTTAATCGTAAAATGTGTTAAAACAATGCTCTTGAATCATGTTTAAAACACTTAGAATAAAATGATTTAAAAAAAATTATTTTTACATGTTTTTTTTGTTTGTTGATTAGAAACAATGCAACGTTTGTATTGTATGATTGCGATAGTAGGTTCTTGGTGGTTTATATTAATTGTGGAATAGTGCAAGAAAAAACCTAAATATGTTCAATGCAATGTTTGGTTCTTTTTGAATAAAAAAACAGTTTTTTTCCAACCTGGCCCTACACCTGCACCAAACCCCATTTGTGAGTAACCTCCCCCAGTTTGGGGCGAGACCCGCGCCCCAGCAGTGGGGACATTTACAGATTGTTAAAGAAGCTCCCTTAAAACTTTGCTATGTTTTACCTACACTACATTTTATGGTGAATTAGCCGTTTCACGCGGCATCACACGCGTGGACATTGTTTCTTTGACTTTTCGAGGGTGCGCAGTGCGAACGTGAAAAAAAGTAGCCTATGTGTTAATCCGGGTCCTTATCTGTCTACCTACCAAATTTCAGCCAGATCCGTTTAGTAGTTTTTGCGTGAAGAAGTAACAAACTCACACACTCACAGACTTTCGCCTTTATAATATTAGTCTGCTGTGATATATCGATGGACCGACGATCTGGTGAAGGTCGCGGGAAGCCGCTGGACATACTTGTATTATAAAACAAAGGCCGCGTCTGTTTGTCTGACTGAACGCGATATACTCAAAAAACCGTCCAAGAGCGAGTCAGAACCGCACACATAGGGTATACAATACACCGTACCATCATACTAGATGACGCTAGTTTCTTCAGTTCCGTACCATCATACTAGATTGCGCTAGTTTCATCAGTTCTGTACCATCATACTAGATGGCTCTAGTTTCTTCAGTTCCGTACCATCATACTAGATGGCTCTAGTTTCTTCAGTTCCGTACCATCATACTAGATGGCTCTAGTTTCTTCAGTTCCGTACCATCATACTAGATGGCTCTAGTTTCTTCAGTTCCGTACCATCATACTAGATGGTGCTAGTTTCTTCAGTTCTATACCATCATACTAGATGGCTTTAGTTTCTTCCCGTTTAAAAAAACAAGTTTTTTGTATAGAGACCCCCCCTTATTTTTTACTCTTTCTAATTTTTAGTATTTGTTGTTATAGTGGCAACTGAAATACATCGTCTGTGAAAATTTCAACTGTCTAGCTATCATGGTTCATGAATTACAGCCTGGTGACAGACGGACGGACAGACAGATAGATAGACGGGCGGACAGCGGAGGCTTAGTAATAGGGTCCCGTTTTTACCCTTTGGGTATGGAACCCTAAAAACTACCGAACCAAACCATATTATTTTCGCTAATGAGCCATTTCCGGTTAGCGCACCGCGCACCATCGATATCGGGTAAAACCGCGGACAAAAGCTATAGTTTATTATAATCACGCCTTTTGTTTTTAGATTTATTTACAGTTTCCGGACGTTCACCTATGCTTTTATATAAACATACCTACTTACATGTTTTTTTTTTTGTTTTGACAATGATATTATGGCATAACTAGAACATTAAACTTTAACTGTTTGTTAATATTAATTGTTAACTGGTTAGTTTAAACTCGTGAGTCATTGACATAAAAAAATTATACAAGACTATCTTTTGCCTGCGGCGCGGCTTCGACCGTGTAGAATATTTGATAAAGTACCTACTTAAATAAAAGTGTGCGGTGCATGTGAGCTTGAATTTTTGATGTGTAAATGATTTTGTGAAAAGGGACGGAAGTGTGTAACAGGACATGCGGTTTTTTTTCAGTCACGAAGGTTAAGGGAACATGGCCATGCCGCCTAATGCGAGACCGGAAGACCGGTAGGTTTTTAGGGTTCCGTACCCAAAGGGTAAAAACGGGACCCTATTACAATGACTCCGTTGTCCGTCCGTCTGTCACCAGGCTGTATTTCATGAACCGTGATAGCTAGACAGTTGAAATTTGCACAGATGATGTATTTCTATTGCCGCTATAACAACAAGTACTAAAAATTAGAAAAAGTGAAAAGTCTCCATACCAAAAACATGTTTTTTTTAACGTAAAGAAACAAACGCCATCTAGTATGATGGTACGGAACCCTGTGTGCGGTTCTGACTCGTACTTGGCCGATTTTTTTAATGAAATAGTTTTCTAAGTTTTTGTATATAGGCTTACGACTTTTTTGCTATGTTTTGTATGGGTATACGATTTTTTGTATGATCTACTCCAAAAATAAAATGGCAGTCATGTCCCGGTACCCTCATTTAATTTTTATATTAGCTCCATGCTTTTCAGCGAATTTTTGAACAACCTTTATAGCCAATTATTATATTAACTACTTTACTTCTGTTGTAGCTCGTGTGACTTGCGTGAAGCAAGGTCATCACCTGGATGGGTTTGACTGTAAGTGTCATTTTTCTCAGCCTTTTCCGTGTTTCACGAGACACGTTAAGTCGTTGGTGTCGGTTGTCATCACTAGTTGGCCGTCGTTGGAGTGGCAGTGGCTTGGAAAACTTCGGGGGTTCGCCGGCATGGCGCCATGGAGTATGGTCTGGGAAGACCCCCTCCCCCCCAACCCAGCAGTGAGAACGTTTATGAGTTGTTACGATTAGGTACTTACAAGTACACTATAGGGCCTATTTCGACCACATTCATCTTAGGGTCTTCTCCCCTCAGGAACCTCTCGTGGTTGGTCACGTTGAACACGTAGACCCGCAGCTTTACCTCGTCCGGGGGATCTGCCCACCACTCGTATGGGGGGAAACCTGAAAAAAAAAAGAAAAAATTAGGGGGATATTTATACGCAGCCATCAGGCATGCACTATAAATAAATTTTATCTGTGCTATAGACTTTACCATTGTAAAAAAAGCGCTTTTTTAAAACTAAAATGGCTCTAATGATTTTGACGAAACTTAGTATATTTCGTGGCATTAGTATCAAATCTAATAAATTTAATTTGGTTTCGAAATAACAGTGATTCAGATCTAAAAGGAATTAAGTCCTTGTTGTTAGCCGTTGGGGCCTTTACAACTTCACCGGGCAGGGGAGGCGAGTACGGAAGGCACTCGACCAGTGCAAAGCAAAAAGATGCAACTGCCTAAGGGCGCCCGGTGGGCACGGACCTCGGCTTAGGTCGTTGCTTGGACGTGGGAGGATCCATGCATCGATCAAATATGTAAGGCAGATTGCGTGCCGAAAACGTAAGCGCGTTTTATTATCCCTGCTGCGCCATCTATTGGCAGTCTGGTGCTATGATCATAATGTCTTTGGTATGTGTAGGTTTTATGGAGAAAAAAGAAGGTTAGCGCGTTTTAATGTGATTTAATTATATGTATAGATAAATCTAATTTTCCACGAGACCTCTTTAGTTTTCCGGTATACCCAACTATGTAATGGTTGTCAAAACACCCCATCTCAATGTAAAGGTTTAATAAGAACCCCTAATTTTTTGGGATTCACGATGTCTCCGTTTTTGTTCGCGATATAATGTATCAACGTGTAAAATTTAATTGCAATAGGTCTAGCAAAATTTTCTAGAAATGCATACTTTTGATTTTCCCACGGGAACTCTTGAATTTTCCGGGGTAAAAAGTATACTATATGTTAAGCCGCAATTTCATCACAATCGGCCTGGTAGTTTTTGCGTGATGCGCGGAAAATTCCAAAAGTTGTTGTTTTGGCCTCTATGTCGTTAGTAATGTCCACCACAGTTATTATTTTCCAAAAATATTTCATGTACTGACACGGCCCCATTACAGTTTTATTAGGTATATGTATTTTTGAGTGAAGTTTCTCTGAATATTTTATATTTTCAGTGTGGCAAAGGATACCTTTCTGTTTTGTTCAAAGGATTAGTCACAGAGGTAGTCTGCTTCACTCCGATACATGTCGATAAGCATTCTAAATCAGGCCTACCAACGTTTGGCGTATTTTTAGGCGCTAATTTGACCCGCCGTAATTTTTCCGGGGTCCCAGTAGGTCGACACATATGGAATTTGTTTTTTATTCCGGGTCCCGGAAATCGGCAGACAAGTCTATTTAGCCTTCGACGAATTTTTTAGTTTTTCAAAAAATAAAAAAATAACAATAATAACAGCAAAATGCTTTAAAACATCTATTTAAGAATAAGTATCAAACTAACTGGATTTGTATGGGAGGAAAAACGCTGTATTTTTACTATGATGGCTATCTTAAAAAAAAGTTAAGGGATTTTTTTAAATGGCTGGAGATATAAAAATAATTTTGCACCAACCCATATTTTTAGGGTCAACAAGGAACCCTTATTATAGTGACGTCGTGTCTGTCCGTCTATCTGTCTGTCCGCGACATACCTCTAGAGACTATTAGTACTAGAAAGCTGTAATTTGGTATGAGTATACATATTAATAGAGAGTCGGTGGCGGAAAGGCTAGAGCCGCCGCCTCCTGTCCGGGAGGTCGTGGTTTGAATCCTGCCACGTACCAATGTGATTTCGAATTTAGATTTCACATGTACGTTTATCCGACGCTCTTACGGTGAAGGAAAACATCGTGAGGAAACCTGCACACGCCTGCGGAGAAACACGCAGGTAGTGTGTGAAGTCGATCAACCCGCACTGGGCCCGCGTGGTCGACTAAGGCCCGATCGTAAAGGGTAGGCTCGATGGGGACGTATATGAGCTGATATGATGATGGTTAGTTTACCTACTAATACCCTGTATGTGTGGGTGTATCTGTAGATAAAAATAAACGGAACTTTGGAGTGTGCAACAAAGCATTAGGTAAGTAGGTGCTGTCCATGCATGGCTCATGCGTGATGGCCCATGACCTGGCATGAGGAAGAAATTGACTAGGTAGGTAGGTACCTAATTATTATAATTAGGCATGTAATGGTACCTACTTATTATGCTAATGATATACCTAGGTACGTAATGGCCTCAAATAATCACTGATTCCCCTAATTGTTTTGTTTGTTTATCTTGTTCTTGTAGGGTTAATGTATAGGGAACTATTTTTATTGCACTTCGCAACCATTAAGGCCCTAAGATGGGTCAAATGACAATATTCAATTCAAATTATTGAAAGACTGTGTAAAGCTATCACCATAGAAAAAATATACAGTGTAATATATATATATATATATATATATATATACAGTGGTGGACATATAATTAGAAAAACTTCATATGAATTATGGAAGTATAAAATCAACTGGCCATAATATGAAAAATATGTAGATTTAATAACTAATAATCATGCAAGAGTATAGCCACACAGTTAAATTACTCATAATATATTTAAAAAAAATACCTATTTAAGCTTTATTCACAAAAAGTATTTAAACCTTATTTAGGTCTATTTTCAATTACTGGCCGCTTGGACGCCTAATTAGAAACACTTTAGAAAAGCATCCATGACTCGTTCCATTTTTGAAATTGAAAGAAAAATCTTCTTTCTTCGCCTTTTCTACCGCTTTGGCGGCAATTAAACATCAATTTCGAATTTTGTGGTTAATAAGTTTTGTTGAAAATGGGTAAAAATAAAAGTTGTGACGCGTCAACTAGGCAAATAATTGTTAATTTGCATTTCGATGAAAAGTGGACATATAAAACAATAGCTGACCATTTGAAATGTTCTGTAAAGAAAGTTTTTAATGCTATTGACCATTATAAAAGACACGGAACCATTGAAAATGTTCTGAGAAAGGCTCGACCGAGGAAAACATCGCCCAGAGAAGATATGCGAATCGTACGTGTTGCTAAACAAGACCCATTTAAAGGTTCCAACCAGATTAGAAATGAAGTTTTTTCGCCTGATGACCCTAGAAACGTCTCGTCAAAACTGGTACGCCGAAGATTAGTGGAAGCTAAATTGTTTGGGAGGGTTTCTCGAAAAGTACCGCTTCTTACCAAGCAACACCGAGAGAAGCGGTTGTTATTCGCGAAAAAATATGTTAACTGGACGGTACGAGAATGGAAAAAAGTGTTATTCTCAGATGAAACAAAAATAAACATGGTAAATTCAGACGGAAAGCGCTATGTTAGACGTCCAATAAACCATGCTTTCGATTATAAATACACAAGGAGCATAGTCAAGCACGGCGGTGGAAATATCAAAGTATGGGGATGTTTTTTCGGATGTGGTGTTGGACCCGTTCGAAAGATTGAATGTACAATGGATCAGTATCAGTACAAAAACATCTTAGAGGAGACAATGATTCCCTACTCTGACGACCATTTGCCTGTAACCTGGATCTTTCAGCAAGACAATGACCCTAAACACACGGCCAACAGTGTCAAATATTTTCTTAGGGAACAGCATATTTCCGTTTTAGACTGGCCTGCAAATAGCCCGGATTTAAATCCTATAGAAAATCTGTGGTATATCGTTAAAAAAAAGTCTCAAACAAACGCAACACTAGTCAAAATGAACTTTACGGATCTTTTGTCGAAGCATGGAACTCAATCCCACTCGAAGAATGTCTGAAATTGCTTGAATCAATGCCACGTCGTTGCAGAGCTGTCATTGACAACAAAGGCTACGCAACTAAATATTAATTATAACTATATTTAGTAGCCTGCGAATAATATCACGTAAATAATATAATTCTGATTACATATACTCATAAACTATTTAAATTTTCACGGTATTTTTCTGTTGTTTCTAATTAGTTGTCCATTATTGTTGATTCCTTAAAAGTCGTTTGGTTGTTTGTACGAAACTAATATTTAACCGGCAGTTGTTTAGTCGGATTTTTTGTGTTTTTCTAGTAAATTATAAGTCATTGAACATATTTTATGCTATTTGTGGTTTCATTTCTAAATTAAAAGTGTTACAGAAAAGTATATTGTATAATGTTAAGATCCGTTGGAAGTGTTTCTAATTATATGTCCACCACTGTATATATAATACAGGGAGTAACATAAAGGTGTGGTGATACACCCTGTATACAGGGAGTAACATAAAGGTGTGGTGATACTTTAAGGTGGGCTTGTACCCATCAAACTGAACAACTTTCCCCATGGAACCCATAGTCAAATCGCAAAAAAAATTTGGCTCCCCCATACTAACTCGATCAGCTGATCAGCCAACTTAGTATGGGAAGTTCAAATTTTTTTTTGCGATTTGACTATGGGTTCCATGGAGAAAGTTGTTCAGTTTGATGAGTACAAGCCCACCTTAAAGTATCACCACACCTTTATGTTACACCCTGTATATATATATATTCCCAATTGGTAAACCCTTGACAATATCTCACCTGGTGGTAAGTGACGATGTTGCCGAATACAGTATAACTACAATACAACTGTATATCAATACAGTTATATTGATATACAGGGTGTAAAAAAATTGGTGTAGGACTTCTACTCATCATACTGAACAACTTTCCCCAAGGAACCCACAGTCAATTCTTAAAAAAAAAATGGTACCTCCATACTAAAATGCATAAAATTAGTCGATTGATTTGTAAGAAGAGTAAACAATTTTTTTTGCGATATCAGCTAAGTCGTAGAACAAAAGTTGTTCAGTATGCTGAGTAGAAGTCCCAGTTTACGGGACCTACACCAATTTTGTAACACCCTGTCATCATATCAGCTCATATATACGTCATCATCTCGAGCCTACCCTGAATTAGGGCGATCGGACCTTAGTCGACCACGCAGACCCAGTGCAGACTTCACACACAACCTGCGAGTTTCTTCGCAGGCGCGTGCAGGTTTCCTCACGATGTTTTCCATCACTGTAAGAACGTCGGATAAACGTACATATGAAATCAAAATTTGAAATCACATTGGTACGTGGCAGGATTTGAACCACGACCTCCCGGACAGGAGGCGGCGGCCCTAGCCGTTACGCTACCGACGCTCTGTACACGCTGTATATGCCTGTATTTGTAATTTATCGAAGTATTAATTTTTCGTATGCTTTATCCTGCCTTTATTAGTTGCAAATACACCCAGCTGCTATCGTTTCACTTTCTCGTCTCCTACATTCACCAAAGGTTGTTGCTTGCAAGAAATCGCTTAAAGCGATAAGGCCGCCTTTGCATATAATTTCATGTTTAGCTAGTTCGTAATGCATTTCATTTTAACCACCTCCATGGCGTAATAGTTTTCACATCAGGCGGTAGCGGGTTCGATTCCCGGCGGAGACTGACTTTGTAATACTCGGTTTGGTTGATGGAAGGGCATTTTCTAAGCCAGCCTGGCTAGCTACACCATCTCATCTAAGTCTTGCCGCCAAAAATCAATGCTAAGAACATTGATGTATTCTCGGCTTGAAGATAAGATAGCCACTTCCTCATTACGTTGGGGAATTTTGGTAAGCACGCTTCTATCTTCGGCATCATCTTCACTTACCATCAGGTGAGATGATGCCAAGGGCTTACCAATTGTGATTTTAAAAAAATCATTTCTGTCTATTTGGTGTGCAATAAAGAATATTTTTCTTATATTTTTTCTTGTTAATAAAAGTAACTAAAAGGTCATATTTTAAAAATTTTGGTACCTACTTATAACCCGGCAAAATAGAAGTTACGTGAATTTGCGTGTATTCAAACACAGCATTCAAACACAACACAAGACGCTAATTTCGATTTAATTAACGCGTATAGTACCTACAATAGTATAGTACTTGTCGCTGGTTGCATCATATCTGTTTAATCAGTGTATCTTTTGTCAGTTTTATTCAATGGCCATGTCATCACCTTCAAGGGGTTTATGACCCTTTGAAGGTCATGACATGGCCATTGAATATATATGACGTTTGCAGCCCTCCGTACCGCGCGCGCCTTAGCTTGCTCGAGGGATAAGCAGATATTAAATGAAATTTATTTTCGAGGCCCAAGTTGGTTCAAATGACAATATTAAATTCAAATTATTGAAAGACTGTGTAAAGCTATCACTATGGACAAAATATACTATAAACTTAAAGTAATTAAAGTTGATTTAATTGAATACAATTTTTAAAATATTACCATCTTTTAATATAAAAAATGGCCGTATGGCTCCCGGCTTAGAATAGGGCCATCCTATTTTATCCAATAAGTGTCGTAAAAGCCGACTAAGGGACTCAAACCGGAGGATGGGCAGCACCGTCTTTCCATGACTTATGCAGCCAATCTGCAACAACACTGCGATCGCCAACCCGCCTGCCAAGCGTGGCGATTATAGCAACACCCCCTACCCAAGTAGCAAACAAGAATAATGATTAAATCTACTCTATCTGTACTCTATCTAAAGTAGGTTTTTGCTAAATCAAAAAGGATTTCTTGAAGTAATTACTTTCTTTAAGAGAAAATAGTTTAAACCTACCGCTCCTTTAGCAAATTAGGAATATCCAAAACCAAGTTAAGTATTCTCAAAACTATTTTGTATTAAGTAAGCCTAGAGTTAAATCTAAAAACCTTTTTTTACTGTAGTCAGATTAATTGAAAGCTGGCTTAATACTATATTGAATAATTGAAGAGCCGGTTTAGTCTTGCAATGTAAAAATTGATTTTGTAGATAAACTTAAGATAATTGTAACACCAAGTTCTAAAAACTGTTTTTCTGAAGAAGAACTAACTCCTTTCTGACTTAAATTAATAAGTATAAAGCAAAAGTACACTTAACGGGATTTTTTAAACAAAATAGAGCCAAGTGGAGAGATAGATGGATGAGGTAGAGAAATAAGAGAGATCTGGTGGTTTTCGTCGGCGTGTTAAAAAATATGGAAAAGTGACGATAAATAGTGTGCGTTCAAGTGCTGCAAACGCTATCGATGCGACATGTTTGACTCAGACTTCAGTATCGCACAGTGTTTTATGGGACCCGAAAGTCGGACATCTGTCTTTTTTTTTCATTATTGTATAGAGTATCATATCACAAATGCACTTGTAAAAGTTTCACGCGCCGATCTTATTTAGTTTAGAAAAAAAAATGGCAATTTTTTGCACCGGAGAAATAAAATAAAAATATTAATTGAACACCTTACGCGTTTTAAATGCACCGATATTACACATAGAAATGTCTCAAAAATGAGTTATATCAGACACCATTTTAAGCTTTCCGAAGAGCACAGTTGCAAAGATAAAGGGAGGAGTCCTTCCAGTCCGGGAGGTCATGTTTCGAATCCTGCCACGTACCAATGTGTTTTCGAATTTCGATCTTATATGTACGTTTATCCGACGCTCTTACGGTGAAGGAAAACATCATGAGGAAAACTGTACACGCCTTCGAAGAAACTCGAAGGTTGTGTGTGAAATTGACCAAACCGCACTGGGCCCGCGTGGTCGACTAGAGCCCGATCGCCCTAATTTTGGGTAGGCTCGAGCCCCTCTGTGGGGAGGTATATATGAGTTGATGTGATGAAGCAGACCAATCTTGTTCCGTTGGTGGTTAAAGTTATGGTACAGCACCCTGTTCGTGTGACCCCGAGTCGCACTTGGCCGATTGGTAGCAGGTCACAGACTCATTAGGCCTCATGTTGAGCTTCTCCTTCAGCATCACGTCGAGGGGCGCGAAGAGAAGTCCGCTGATCGACATCACAAGCAGACCAATCTTGTTCCGTTGGTAGTTAAAGTTATGGTACGGCACCCTGTTCGTGTGACCCCGAGTCGCACTTGGCCGATTGGTAGCAGGTCACAGACTCACCAGGCCTCATGTTGAGCTTCTCCTTCAGCATCACGTCGAGGGGCGTGAAGAGAAGTCCGCTGATCGACATCACAAGCAGACCAATCTTGTTCCGTTGGTAGTTAAAGTTATGGTACGGCACCCTGTTCGTGTGACCCCGAGTCGCACTTGGCCGATTGGTAGCAGGTCACAGACTCACCAGGCCTCATGTTGAGCTTCTCCTTCAGCATCACGTCGAGGGGCGCGAAGAGAAGTCCGCTGATCGACATCACAAGCAGACCAATCTTGTTCCGTTGGTAGTTAAAGTTATGGTACGGCACCCTGTTCGTGTGACCCCGAGTCGCACTTGGCCGATTGGTAGCAGGTCACAGACTCACCAGGCCTCATGTTGAGTTTCTCCTTCAGCATCACGTCGAGGGGCGCGAAGAGAAGTCCGCTGATCGACATCACAAGCAGACCAATCTTGTTCCGTTGGTAGTTAAGGTTATGGTACGGCTCCCTGTTCGTGTGACCCCGAGTCGCACTTGGCCGATTGGTAGCAGGTCACAGACTCATTAGGCCTCATTTTGAGTTTCTCCTTCAGCATCACGTCGAGGGGCGCGAAGAGAAGTCCGCTGATCGAAATCACAAGCAGACCAATCTTGTTCCGTTGGTAGTTAAAGTTATGGTACGGCACCCTGTTCGTGTGACCCCGAGTCACACTTGGCCGATTGGTAGCAGGTCACAGACTCACCAGGCCTCGTGTTGAGCTTCTCCTTCAGCATCACGTCGAGGGGCGCGAAGAGAAGTCCGCTGATCGACATCACAAGCAGACCAATCTTGTTCCGTTGGTAGTTAAAGTTATGGTACGGCACCCTGTTCGTGTGACCCCGAGTCGCACTTGGCCGATTGGTAGCAGGTCACAGACTCACCAGGCCTCATGTTGAGTTTCTCCTTCAGCATCACGTCGAGGGGTGTGAAGAGAAGTCCGCTGATCGACATCACAAGCAGACCAATCTTGTTCCGTTGGTAGTTAAAGTTATGGTACGGCACCCTGTTCGTGTGACCCCGAGTCGCACTTGGCCGATTGGTAGCAGGTCACAGACTCACCAGGCCTCATGTTGAGCTTCTCCTTCAGCATCACGTCGAGGGGTGCAAAGAGAAGTCCGCTGATCGACATCACAAGCAGACCAATCTTGTTCCGTTGGTAGTTAAAGTTATGGTACGGCACCCTGTTCGTGTGACCCCGAGTCGCACTTGGCCGATTGGTAGCAGGTCACAGACTCACCAGGCCTCATGTTGAGTTTCTCCTTCAGCATCACGTCGAGGGGTGTGAAGAGAAGTCCGCTGATCGACATCACAAGCAGACCAACGCCCCACACGCACTGCGCCACCGCACCTGGTGGAAGCAGAACCAAGTCTTTATAAAATTAGTTAAGGTGAGGCATTGATTGGAACAGTTGTCTCTGTCTTTTTCTTTAGTTGTAAAGAGTATAGAAAATAACCACACTTTTGCACTTTTTCAATGTTTTTACGTTTCAATTGAAAACTACAATTAATTTTAAAAAATCCAACTGGCATATTCAAGTGTGAGTTTAGACTAATCGACTAAGAAAATTTTGAGGTACTAAATCGGTCTGGTGTGCCAGTAGAATGCAAATATCCGTTTTAAAAGTGGCTTCTTTGATATATATCTTTCTGTTATAAAAGTTAACGAATCGTGTTTCTGCAACTGACAAAATTAAGTCACTGAAATGAAGAATCAGGTTACATAATAAAAATCGAGATCCCTGCGACCAAAGTTTCCAATGCGTCGCCTTGAAACGGAACCTTCGAACCTCAGGACACATAAAAGAACTAGCCGCTGATATTGGAGTCAAAGGCTGCTAAATCTATATGTATAAAAATGAACCCCTATTTCTTCTGGTCAACGCATCACGCGTGAACGGCTGGACCAATTTCGCTAATTATTTTTTCGTTGAGTTCGTTATTGTCAGGAGAAGGTTCTTATGTAGGGTAGTGTAGGGTAGTGCAGAGTAGTGCAGGGTAGGGTAGTGTAGTATAGGGTAGGATAGGGTAAGCTAGGGTAGGGTAGTCTAGGGTAGTGTAGTGTAAGGTGGTACGAAGTTCGCCGGGACAGCTAGTCTATAATAATAATAAACATATTCGTGTAGACATTGAAAATGAACTCAGTATTTTTTTTTAAATATGTTCTTAAAATAATTAATATATGAAAAACCGGCCAAGAACGAGTCCAATTAGCACTCCAAAGGTTCCGTACCGCCACAACTCTCCTCTCAAATACATAGTAATAATGACAATGATACCTATTCACATAACAAACAAAAGACATCAACACGAGTTACAAAAATAAATGCATATGTCATTCAGTTTGGACTCCTTAGCGGGAGTGCGATTCGTACTTGGCCGATTTTTAGTATTTCTTGTTTTGATGATGATGATCTATCCGACCGATTTCAGTCATGGCGACCACCTAGTCGTTTTGCCGCGCGTGCGCTCGAAAATGGTTTATGTAGCCAATCTTCGCAACGAAACTCCTCGCGCAATGAGGGATTTAAGTATGCCTCCGTCAAAATTGTATGAAATGGTCGCAGGTGGTCGGGCCTTTAACTGGTCGCGTTTGGTATTAAGGTCAGCTTTACGCTGATCCTTGAACTCGTGCACTTGCCTATTCAAAACCCTGCGCTATTCGGACCGTTCTGCTGACAAATCCTCCCATTAAGAGGGTTCTATGTTGCATCCTTTTATATGTCGCTTCAGAACGTCTTTGTACCGGAGGCGCTGTCCGCCATGTTTCCGCTTACCCTCCTCCAGTTCAGAATGGAAGATGCGCTTCGCCACTCTCTCTTCCTTCACATGTGATACGTGACCGCAACCCCGAAGCTGCCGACTCATTAAATAGGCTTTAATGCCACCGACATTGGCTCGTCGCAGAACTTCGTTATTACGCACCCGATCGGACCATCTGATCTTCATAATGGAGCGGAGGCATTTGAGGTGAAAACGATCCAGAGTGACACACGCGGCGATACACGCACCACGTCTTAGAGGAATATATAAGAGATTTGGCAGCACAATTGCCATATATACTGATATTTTAGTGTTTCATGTTCGTATGAGTATATTGAGTGTTGTTTCATGTTCGTATGAGTATATTTAGTGTTGTTTCATGTTCGTATGAGTATATTTAGTGTTTTTCATGTTCGTATAAGTATATTTAGTGTTGTTTCATGTTCGTATGAGTGTATTTAGTGTTGTTTCATGTTCATATGAGTATATTTAGTGTTGTTTCATGTTCGTATGAGTATATAAATTGTTGTTTCATGTTCACATGAGTATATTTAGTGTTGTTTCATGTTCATATGAGTATATTTAGTGTTGTTTCATGTTCGTATGAGTATATTTAGTAATGTTTCATGTTCATATGAGTATATTTAGTGTTGTTTTATGTTCGTATGAGTATATTTAGTGTTGTTTCATGTTCGTATCAGTATATTCTTTGCCAAGATTAACCGCCCCTAATATCTGGCCGCCCTAGGCACGGGCTTAGTCGGCCCTATGCGAAATCCGCCTCTGGGCCTTTATGTTTACTGTGGTATATCCAAATGTACTAATAAAAAAACTTTTTTTTAATTTATATAAGTGGTTTATTAATCAACGTCACACAAAATTACGATACCATACTGTTTTCCATAAATTATGATAAATTAAAGAAATACTTTAACATCTTGCTCTGATATTTCAAGTCTCTTGTATATTTACGTATGACCCTCATATGACCTTGTTTGGTGGATAAAAAATGAGATATCTGCGTTCGAGTGACTGAGAAACGAGCGGTAGCGAGCGACGAAGGGGAGAAGAAGGTATTGTGATGGCAAAAAAAAACTCAGTTGAGATTTTGATAGAGATACTCTTATTAAGGCACACCCCGGACACTGCATACAAACGGTCATGAAATGACATTTCTAAAAACAAATGACGGAGCAAACAAAATTATGGCGAAATCCCATCCTGTCGAGAACCAAACTGTAAAAGAAACAGACATACATTCATTCGAAAAACATCACCCTCTTCTTTTGGGGAGTCGGCTAAATATTGTGAAATAATCTGGTAGTGTGCATTGCAGAATACATGGCGCGGCGGTTACCCAGTATTGAACTTAGAATCACCCGCGGTCACGACTCGGACGTGTGCTGTGCGACCTTCATACACATCTGATTATCAGATCTGCACTGCATGTGAAGGTTTCGTCACGATGTTTATCTGCAACAGTGTTGCGGCCACCAACTGTTTTTTTTATATCAATTGGTAAGCCCTTGGCATCATCTCACCTGAACCATAGTAAAGGGTGTTTTTTTAAGAGGTATACAACTTAAAAATGAAATAATAACACATTAAAATTACGTTACTATCTATGGTATTGGCTTTATTTATTAGATAATTTTATGCCATTAGTCTTTGAGTATGATTTCGAACATATGAGCGCCACGGCAAGCTTAAATGAAGCGCAACCGTGAAGTCCAATCTTCGACAACTTTATCGAGCAACTGGGGCCGTATGTCAGCAATAACACGGGAAATGTTGACTTCCAAATGGTCCAACGTCTCTGGTTATCAGCATAGACTTCACATACCTCCAAAGAAAGTAATCTAAAGGCGTGAGATCACACGATCGTGGAGGCCAGATCAAAGGGCCATAACGCGAAATTATGCGCTGACCAAATGTGTTCCGCAATAAATTGATGGTGGCATCTGCTGTGTGGCATGTTGCGCCACCTTGTTGAAACCAAAGCTCTGTCACATCAATGCTATTCAACTGAGGCACAAGCTGGATCTTGTAAGCTTTTAAGCCAAGATTTTTTCGCAGAATCTTCCGCAAAGTGGATGGGCGCAGCTCCAATTTGGCGAATCGACTCATTCGGGTTCTCCTCAACACTACGCTCTACAGCAGCAATTATTACTTCTTCTGTGCGCACAGCTTGTCATCTTTGTGGATGCGTATTATCCACTAGAGTGTGAGTGGTGCCAAAACGTCCCATGGTGTTCGAATAATTTCCTCGGATGGAAGATTATATCGACCGTAAAATGGACGTAGTGCGCGATAAGCTTGGCGAACCGAATCATGATTTTGAAAATAAATTTGCACCATTTGCAAGCGTTATTCTGGCGTCAGTCTATTCATGGTAAAATGGCAAAACGTACTGACTATAGATGAACTGTCAACTGTCAAATAGACAGTCTGTAAAGATAATCTTGCCAGCTCAAAAACAAAACCTCTACACTCTTTAGAAGCACACTCTGGACACTTCTAACAACGGGCCAGAAATGAAATTTCAAAAAAAGGATGACTGAACAAACAAAATGGCGGCAAAATCCAATACGTTATCCAACCAAACTGTAACCAATCTGTATCAATCTTGATGACGAGGGGGTGAGGTAGCAATATAGAGAGCGGCAGGGAGTGTCCATACTGTGTGTTAGTACTAATATATATACTTTGGTAGAAGTAAATCCTGAACTGTACTGTTGGAATAACTCTGATACGAGAATTGGACCGTGATCTTGTCCATTTTTTGTGAGTCGTATAATTGTGACTATGAGTAGAATAATCAATAAAGGGATCGGACTGCTAGCCATTTGAGTTACTTTTTATGATCTGTCAAAAATAAGTAAGATTTTTTTCGAAACTTCAAGAGGAGAGCAATTTAGTAATCATATTTATTTCTGAGCGTCGGTGGCGCAACGGCAATAGCCGCTACCTCCTGTCCGGGAGGTCGTGGTTCAAGTCCTGCCACGTACCAATGTGTATTCGAATTTCGATTTCATATGTACGTTTATCCGGTGCTCTTACGGTGAAACAAAAACATCGTGAGGAAACCTGCACACGCCTGCGAAGAAATTCAAAAGGTTGTGTGTGAAGTTGACCAACCGCCACTGGGCCCGCGTGGTCGACATGGGCCCGATCATGAAAATTTAGAAAAACAAAAATTAGGTTTACCTATAGTGGCTATTCGGTGGCGGATTTTGCTGTGTGATGTGACTGTTGACTGACCGTTACCGGCGAATCAAACGATTTTTAGTATCTATAGGAGATATGAGTCTAACATCTAACCTTCTATGCTTTTCAGGGTTCCGTAGTACAACAAGGAACCCTTATAGTTTCGTCATGCCTGTCTGTCCGTCTGTCTGTCCGCGGCCTAGCTCCTAGACTATTAGTAGTTAAGAGCTGTTTGGCAAAGAAACATACGTTTTATCCGCGTTATTAAATATTTAATAATAACGCGGAAAAAACTGTAAAAATATTTTAGAAAAAAAAACTTTTTTAAGGGTACCTACCCTACACGTAAAGTGGGGATGATTTTTTTCTCGTCAAGCCCAGTCGTGTGGGGTATCGTTGGTAAGAGCTTGAAAATTTTTAAGCTTATTTTTATTAATTTAGGGTTCCATTTTCGAAAAAGAAGGCTTGAAAGTGCTAAATTTTGTTGCAGTCGAGCGTGTCCCCACCCCCTAACAACTAAATAGCTGTATTTGGAAATTTGAAAAAATTCATGAAAGTAATGACAAATTGAAAACGGGGCTTGACGTGATATTATATAACTGATGTTGTTTTACCTCAACGTTTTGACTATGCTTCGATAGCCGTGGTCGCGAGTAGACGAAAGATGTAGTAGCACAGATTACTAAATAGTTACTTGTAGTAGTAGTACTTAGTATCGAAGCATAGTCGAAATGTTGAGGTAAAAACAACATCAGTTATATAAAATCACGTCAAGCCCCGTTTTCAATTTGTCATTATGAATAATCGTGAAAGTTTAAAGTGTTATATTCATGAAAGTAGTCTATAAAATGAATTTAAAATGAAAACTAACACTTAGGTTTTTCTAGTTGACGAGCAATAGTCTATCAAAAAAAAATCGTATATACACTAACCTGCTCAAAAATGTTGCTAGCGTGTTTTAGAATATATCAAAATGTAAGTAAATCACTATAACAAGCAACTACGGAACCCTACATTGCGCGTGGCCCGACACGCACTTGGCCGGTTTTTTCCATCCTACGGAGGAAAGCTGAAATTTGGCAGATATAAATAATAATAACGCGGAGAGAACTGTAAAAAAAATTTGGAAAAAAAAACTTTTTAAGGGTACCTTACTTTTTAGGTACAAGTAAAGTGAGGATTTTTTTTTTCTCATCAAACCCAGTCGTGTGGGGTATCGTTAGTAAGAGCTTAAAAATAGTTGTGAGTCTTCTAAAACCATTTTATAATTTAGGTTTCCGTTTTTGAAAAAAAGGCTTAAAGGTGCCTTTTTTTTTTTAAATTTAAAATTTGAGTGCGTTTGACTGCAACTCACCTGATGGTAAGTGATGATGCAGTCGAGGATGATACACGCAAACTCAAATAATGCCTATTCAATTTTGTTGGAGTCGAGTGAAATTTAAATATTAGATATGGACGCATGACAACTACGGAACCCTACATTGCGCGTGGCCTGACACGCACTTGGCCGGTTTTTTAGTTATAAACCTTCCTCGTTTATCTCTTGTGAAAACCGTATGAAAATCCGTTGCGTAGTTTAGAAGAAGTAACCGGAGAAACAGACAGAGGCAGCAGCGACTTTGTTTTAAACTATTTAGAGATTGGTAAAGCCTTGGCGTCGGTGGCGTAACGGTTACGGCCGCTACCTGCTGTCCGGGAGGCCGTGGTTCAAATCCTGCCACGTACCAATATGTTTTCGAATTTCGATTTCATATGTACGTTCATCCGACGCTCTACGGTGAAGGAAAACATCGTGAGGAAACCTGCACACGCCTGCGAAGAAACTCGAAGGTTGAGTGTGAAGACGACCAACCTGCACATGATGGCCCGCGTGGTCGACTACGGCCCGATCGCCCTTATCCAGGGTAGACTCGAGCCTTTCGGTGGGGACGTATATGAGCTGATAAGAAGAAGAAAGCCTTGGCATCATCTCACCTGATGGTAAGTGACGATGATGCCGAGGATGGAAACAGAATTACCAAGATTCCCCAACTCAATGGGAACTGGTTATCTTATTTTAATGCCGGAATACATCAAGATCTACAAAAAAAAATATTTTTTGTTGCCCTGAATATCTTAGAAAATTTTGATGTTTTCACGTGCCCAGATTACGAATTTATTCACGAAAGTATTGAATGTGCTCTTGTTTTTTTGATCAATTATCGGCTTGTTAGTAATAAAATTTATTTTCCCAGTCATGATTAGAGTTCTACGCAAAAAAACGAGAGCAAATCTTACAAAATCATTGATAGTTTCATGAATTGTGAGCATATAAATATATCCAAAATCGATCTTATATCTAGGGCAACAAAACCACTGTGCCACTGTAGAATAGTGATCAGTAATGCCACTAAAATGCTAAAGATCGTTGGAAGCCGCTAGATGCGGGAAGTGCAGGACCGGTTCTTGTGGGAAATCCTTGGGGGAGGCCTTTGTCCACCAGTGGACCTCTTTCGACTGATATGATGATGATAAATGTCACAAAAATAAATTTAATTTTTGACAAGGCAGTTTTAAAAGTATACGTCCGTACGTAGGTATGCTCAGAGATAAAACCCAAGATCATCACTACATACCTAGTATAAAACAGAGTCGCTTCCCGCTGTCTGTCTGTCCCTATGTATGCTTAGATCTTTAAAACTACGTAACGGATTTGATGAGGTTTTTTCAATAGACAAAGTGATTTAAGAGGAAGGTTTATGTATAATACATGCATAATATGGTGGAGAAACACTGATAATTTTAGAGCTTTGATTTAGTCGTAAATAAACACATTTTTTGCGCTTACATTGCAAACGCTGACTGAACCCTACGAGATATATCAAAATAATGTATTGTAATTTAAATGAATAAAAAAGGATATTACGGATATTAAATGCAGGGTCATAGCGAGTTCACGCGGGAGAAGCCACGGGAAAAAGCTAGTTTAGGATAAAACTACAAAACAGATTTGTTTTGTAATAAAACTATATACAAGTCCTGTCTTTTTCTGTGGTATGTCCGATTTTATCTATTAACCGCCTCCGTGACGTAATGGTTAGTCCCTTCGCTTCACACCAAGAGGTCGCGGGTTCGATTCCCGGTGGGGTCAACTTTGTATGACTCGGTTTGGTTGGTGGTAGGGCATTTTCATAACCCGCCTGGATAGCTACCACCATCTTATCTAAGTCTTGCCGCTAAACATCAGCGTTAACAATATTGATGTTTTCCGGCTTGAAGATAAGATAGCCAGTTCTCCATTGCGTTGGGGAATCTTGGTAAGCCCGCTTCCATTTTCCGCATCATCATCACTTACCATCAGGTAAGATAATGCTAAGGGCTTACCGATTGTGAATTAAAAAAAAAATACTGGAAGAATTGAAATGACTGGAGGAAAAAGCTAGCTAGGTTTGGTCTATGTACTTATTTATCAAAGTTCAAACGGGGCTGTTAAAATTTTCTTGACTTATGACCTCTTACATAGAAATTATATCAAAGAGCTATTCAATATCCTCGTTCCTTTAAAATTTAATTATGATTCAGGACCGCAAATTCCTTGGAAGTCGCATTTTTGTTTTATTTAACTTATTTTAGTTTGAACGTAGGTATTAGTTTCCCTATCGTACTAGCCTTTAGGCGTCGGTGGCGTAATGGCAAGGGCCGCTACCTCATATGTACGTTTATCCGACGCTCTTATGGTGAAGGAAAACATCGTGAGGAAACCTGCACCCGCCTGCTGAGAAACTCGAAGGTTGTGTGTGAAGTCGACCAACCGGCACGGGCCTGCGTGCGTGATCGACTAACGCCCGATCAACTTATTCACGGTATAAAGGCTCCGAACCCTTCGGCGCGGCGGGGACGTATATGAGCTGATATGATGAAGATGACTAGCATATATTATCGATGTTTTATCTGACACCACTATTAATATTATAATAACATTTATTCAGTAGTAACTTACACTGCTTGCCACTAAAGATGACACTTGACACACGACGTAAAAAGATAACGTAGGAAGATGTTTTACGACGACATGTACATCAATATGTCAAAAGAATCAAAGGATTATGGTAACTACTCGTATATATTGTGGATAACTAACATCTTATCTAAGCCTTGCTAGTAACTAATTAGTAATCTGTGGCCTTGCCACCAAACATCAAACAAAATTGATGTGTTCAGGTTTGAAGATAAGACAGCCAGTTCTCCATTGCTTTGGGAACTTTGGTAAGCCCACTTCCATCTTCGGCATCATCTTCACTTACCATCAGGTGAGATGATGCCAAGGGCAATTTTGAGTAAAAAAAAAACTATTTCGTACACTTCCTACTTTGTCTTTTTAATGTTTTACGTCGTGTTTCAAGTCTCATCTTTAGTGGCACGCATTCATTACACATAGTTTAGGGCTGTGAATTCAAATGATTTTTAATTTAAATATTTATTACTCAAACAACTTACACGTCCCTACTGCTGCGGCCCGATTCTCTTCCCAAACTTCTTAAGGCGGTTCGATTAGCACACTAGCGCCGCCAATAGAAAAAAATAATTTACTCATTCGATTAAACTTCATTAATCGATATCATTAAGTATTTTGCGCACATACAGGGGTACAAGGTAGTTCTTTAAATGTTGTTGTATAATTTTCATCATATCAGCTCACATAGTTACGTCCCCACGCTGAATTAAGGCGACCGGGCCTTAGTCGACCACGCGGACCCAGTGCGGGTTGGTCGACTTCACACACAACTTTCGAGTTTCTTCGCAGGCGTGTACAGGTTTCCTCGCGATGTTTTCCTTTACCGTAAGAGCGTCGGATAAACGTACATATGAAATCTAAATACAAAATCACATTGGTTTGGTACGTGGCAGGATACGAACCACGACCTCCCGTACAAGTCGCGGCGGCCCTAGCCGTTACGCCACCGACGCTCTTTTTTGTATAACTGTACCTATTAGCAACAAGTTAAGTTTGTCGATATTGTCAAAAGTGGCCACTTTTAGCAGTTTTGCGAAAAATAACTTGTTGATAATATTTACAGTTATAAAATTACAATCAAACAATAGTTGTTGCCTCCCTATACGCGCAAAATACTCAATGATTTCGTTTAAATTCCATAAGAATGAGTAATTTTTTTTTTTATATTGGCAGCGCTAGTGTGCTCATCGAACCTCCATAAGAAGTTTGGAAAGAGACCCGGGCCGCAGCAGGACGTATAATGTTTAAAGGAAAATTATTTTAATGACACTTTAAATGCTACTTTGACAGAACACAGCCCTAAACTTTAAGTGTAATGTGTGCCACTAAAGATGAGACTTGACACACGACGTGAAACATTAAAAAGACAAAGAAGGAAGTGTAGGTACGAAATAGTTATGTATATAATCATACCAAGTGTAAAAAAATGGTGTAGGAACCGTTAACTGGGGGTTCTATTCATACTACTGAACATGTTTCTCCATTAAGGAACCCATAGTCAATTCCCGAAAAAAAATTGATCCCTTTATACTAAAATGCACAAAATTGGTCGATCAGCTAACCGATTTTTATATAAAGAGTAAACCTTTTTTCTTTGCGATTTCAGCAAAGTCGTAGAACAAAAGTTGTTCAGTATGATGAGTAGAAGCCCCAGTTAACGGGACTTACACCAATTTTGTTACACCTGTACAGTTAGCTTTCATTTGCTTAGCTTTCGTTTGAGAGTATTAGCACAGCCTGGACACGTCATACAACGGGCCAGAAATGACATTTCAAAAAAGGTATAAAGGAACAAACAAAATGGCGGCGAATACTTTGGTATTAATCTCCGTACTGTACTAGCCTTTACTATCGACGTTTACTTTTTCCCATCACATTAAAACAAGGCCACCGCACTTTTGCATTTTGCAATTCAAAACCGTAAATGTAATAATATATTAGTGCAAAAAGACGATGAAGTTATTTATTGGTGGGTAAGTGTTCTGACATAGTCGGAATTAGGCAACTTGTCCTTCCAAGCGATTTTGTTAGCTTTTATGTTGCAATACTTCGGTATTGGTATGTTACAAAATCGAGTGTATGTGCCTACTACACTAATACCTACTTTTTTTCGTTTTTAGCCTTTTACTGCGAAACTATAAGGGTTCCTAATTCTACCACGGAACCCTTATAGTTTCGCAGTGTCCGTCGGCGTTTATCCGTCTCTGTGTTACAGGCGTTTTATTTAATGACTACCTCAGCTATAAAGCTGGGTATGGCTAATCAATATCTATATATGTATTACATAAATGAACCCCTATTTCTCCTGGTCACGATATAACTTGAGAACGGCTTTACCGATTTCGCAAATTGGTATATATTGTTGAGTTCGTTATTGTCAGGAGAAAATTCTTATGTAGGGTAGGGTAGTTTAGTGTAGTGTAGTGTAGCGTAGTGTAGTGTAGCGTAGTGTAATGTAGTGTGAGGTGGAAAGTAGTTAGTTATTATAAAAGTACCTAAGTATACAATAAGTGTGCCGCTAAAACTCAGAAACGAGTCCTGGTACGATCAAGGAAGTTATATGTTGTTGTAGCTCTCATCCCCCAATTCCCCCATCCATGAATAATGTTTTAGATTTTGCCTGAAGGGCGCGCTTTTGAAGATATAATGACTAGAAGTTTCGCCCACTAGAAATTTTTAGAACAGCCCAGAACATTGTGGAACATTCCAGAACACCCTCGAATGTTGAGGAATGTTCTGGAACATTATGGATTATTCGAAGCCTTTTTTGTATATCAACTCCCTGAACGAAGCCGGGTACGCCAGCTAGTTATTATACAAATCTATGACACGCCTATAAGCATAAATGGGAAAAAATCTGTTAAAAATATTTTAGGTAATCTCGCTCTAAAAAAGTAGCCCCAATAAATAAAAAGCGTCTGAGGTGGTACAGACATATGCAGAGGCGTCCAGACGATCACATGGAGAATGTAGCGCTCGAGATACCACCGACAAAGCGAGGACGTGGAAGACCACCTGCCACCTGGCTGACGAAGACGATTATACAAGACCTGAAAGAACTTAAGGCGAATAACCTAATGATACCGATTTTTCCAAAACAGAAACATCTCTCAAAAATCGCGAACGGTTATATAGGTACTGCAGAAGATTATATAAAAGTCATTTAAACTGCTAAAAAAACAAAACCCCTTAAAATTTATAAAATGCAGAAGTCGGATATCTAAAGCATAGAAAATTTGAAAAAAATACATAGTTAATAGAAAGAGGTATACTGATTAGACCAAAGTTAACTAGTTGCAAACCAAAGAAATAATATTATTAAAAAAGAAGACACTGTACTTTATTTTTAACCCCCGACGCAAAAATAGGAGTGGTATTAAGTTTGACGTCAATATATGTGTGTGTCTATCTGTGGCATCGTAGTTCTTAAACGGATGGACCGATTTTGATGAGTTTTTTTTTGTGAAAGCAAGTTTCTTTTTGGTAGTTCTTAGCTATATTTGGTAAAAATCGATTCAGCAGTTTGAAGATAATCAGCTCTTATATAGGTGATGAAGGGATGTGGGCAACTTATACAGGTCTGATCAATTTGAAATTTGGTGTCCTGTAATTGTAACAATATCGCAAACCATGGTAACCTAGACCTTATGCTGCAGCATCTCCTGGAATCTGCAGGATACCCAACTGCTCACAAACTAACAGCAGAGGCATCATATTAGGCTCATTGGAAGAGTCTCAATAAATAAGTATTAGATAGAAGTTGGTAACCTTGAACTTATGCTGCATCATCTCCTGGAATCTGCAGGATACCCATCTCCGTCGCCAACTTACAGCAAAGATATCGTGTTTATGCTTATTGGAATAGTCTCAATGAATAGGTGTCAGATTGAACATCATAACCTAGACCTGCAGCATCTCCTGAAATCTGCAGGATACCCAACTCTATCAATTTACAGCAGAGACATCATATTGGGCTCATTAGAATAGTCTCAATGAATAAGTGTTAGATAGAATATAGTAACCTTGACCTGATGCTGCATCATCTGTTGGAATCTACAGGATACCCATCTCCTGGCCAACTTACAGCAAAGGTATCGTGTTTGGGCTCATTGGAATAGGTGTTAGATAGAACATGGTAATTTTGACCTGATGCTGCAGCACCTTCTGGAATTAGCAGGATACCGAACACCTCACTAACTTACAACAGATAAATCGTGTTTGGGCTCATTAGAATAGTCTCAATGAATAGGTTTTAGATAGAACATGGTAACCTTGAACTGAAGCTGCAGCATCTCTTAATATCTGCATGATATCCGACTCCTTACCAACTTACAGCAGAGGTATCGTGTTTGAGATAGGTACATGAAGTTTTAAAAGCATGAAATAAAAGTTTATTAAAAATTTTAAAAACCCCGACAATATAGAAAAGATAAATAAAAATAATAATAAAAAACAATAAAATAAATCAGAATAAAACTCTTTTACTACAATAAGTATTACAAACGCCTGCGAAGAAACTCGAAGGTTGTGTGTGAAGTCGACCAACCCGCACTGGGCCCGCGTGGTCGACTAAGGCCTAATCGCCCTTATTCAGGGTAGGCTCGAGCCCCTCGGTGGGGACGTATATGAGCTGTAATGATGATGATGACTACAATAAGTTACTAGGAAATGCTTCACAACTTAGCGGCCCCCCTACGCGATAACTGTTTGATCAAAATATAACAAAGGACCAAACCACATTACTTTCTAATTTTTAAAGGTTTTTTTGGCGGGATTTTTTCAATTTTTTATCTAAGTTTTATGAGAACATCACTGGACGAAGAATACAAGGAACATAGAAAAAAGACAGAAAGGTGAAACTAAAAATATTGACAAAACAGATCTGCTGCTATTGTGGGCTAATAAGAAACCGATTGAACCAGCAAAACTTGCTGATTTGCAATCAATGTACAAGTTAATTCCTGAGGATAGTCTCCAATTTTATAAAGATTGAAGAGCTCAGAGAACATTATTTACGACTTTGATGGATTTGGTGAAGTACCAGATTTTGACGTGGATGACGCAAAACAACAATAACTTTGTAATATTTTTGTATATTTTAGTTAAACTTTTTAACTATGACTGGTTTACTATAAAGTACTAATAAAAGGTTATTTTTTCTGTACTAATTTATAAGAGTTTCCTAAAATATAGTATTATTAGGGTATAAAAATAATGATAATGTGATTGGATCGTTTTAGCAGAATCATCTCAATTTATTGGCCTTACAAATTGTTTTTTTGCAAAATGTTCCAAAAAGTTTTTTTTATAAAAATATTATCAAAAACTATCACTATACAAAAATCCAATACATGTAGACATAGGAAATTTATATTTCTATTAAATAATCCGTACAACTTTGTCAAAATAAATAACACAAAAAGTATACCAATAATACACAAATTTGCGTTTATCTCAATTTGAACTCGGTGTGGAATGGAACGTTTACGCAAAACAACGTCCATATGATCGAAGGGTTTAGCTAATAGGTATTTTGCCTTTTGTTCTAATAAAAATAAAAGTTTCAAAAACTAAAAACCGGCTTTAAAATAAAATTCACTTAAAAGTATGAAATAATATTATTATACTTAGATACACGACATTAACCAACAATATCGAAATCAAAGGTGGACCAATTAAATTAGGGGCCTAAAGTTTATTTTTGAGGTCAGTGTCAGCAGTACTATACAGGGTGTAAAAAAATTGGTATAGAACCCGTTAACTAGGGCTTCTACGTATCATACCGAACAATTTTCCCAAGGAACCCACCCATAGTCAATTCGCAAAAAAAAATTTCGACGCTCCATACTAAAATGCACAAAATTGGTCGATTAGCTAATCGTTTTGTATGAAGAGTTCAATTTTTTTTTGTGATTTCAGCAAACTTGTAGAACAAAAGTTGTTCAGTTAGTTCAGTTAGTAAACAAGCCCAGATATCGGGACCTACACCAATTTTGTTACAGCCTGTATAATTAAAATGTGAGTAGAGCTGTGTGCTGGTACCGATCTCAAAAATAAATTTAGGCCCCTAATTTAAATCGTACCCACCCACCTTTGATTTCGATATTGTTGGTTAGTGTCGTGTATCTAAGTATAATAATATTATTTCATATGTAAAACGTGCCTATAAAATTTGAGGGTTGCCCTCGATTTCCCTGGGATCCCATCATCAGATCCCGACTTGGTGACAATGGAACCCCCTCGGGAGTATACTCTTTCGAATAATAAAATAATTTTATAAATCGGTTCACAATCGGCGAGATATCGCCAGAGGCGTATTTAAGAACCCGGCACCCCGGGCACAAAAAAGAAACCGCCCCTCTAAGTGACAAAAAACCAGTCAAGCTCGAGTCGGAGTTGCGCGCTAAGGGTTCCGTACTGCCACACGATAAACGACAACTTACTGTAACATTCTGTTAGCATGTTCGTAGTGGTTCGTCAACCTTATTACCGCTAGTCCGACTCGCACTTGGCTAGTTTTATTTTTCGGTGAACCAAAGGGATCCCTAAAAAAATTCTACTACGACTTTTTCTACCTCCGGCCGCCCCTCACCTCTTGCCGCCCCGGGCCAAGTGCCCGGACCTAGGGTAAATACGCCTATGGATATAACGAACATACAAAAAAAACATACAGTCGAATTGAGAACCTCCTCCTTTTTGAATTCGGTTGAAAATAGGTCAGCCTATTCACAACATTATTAGGCCATATTGTAATTCTGTGACATTATGGCGCAGTCTAGTTTCGTGAATCATTGGCAGCGCCCCGTAGACAAAGAACCAACATTGAGCCTAAAACAATGAATGGCTACGCAACAGACGCGCAAACGTGGTCGGAATCCTAAATAATTGCTTTACAAACTTATCAGCTGCCTATCTAAGCAAGATTGGCATTCCGATTAGCACCTTACTACATCGGAATAAGGGTATACTCGTCAGACTGCTGATTTTAGAAACTGTATTTATCAAACCGGATTACCTATAAGTAGTTCTTGGTGTGGCTAGACAAAGCGAGGATTTGCATATCGTAATTGTTTTTTATGTGACGTAAACATGTAAGGTTGTAATGACGTCATCATCCTTTGACGATGTCTCTCTTTGTGAACTGTGTCATTCTTTGTAGGGTCTGTTTTATACTGTTGTGAAATTGAATACAATTAAGACTTCTTTTTTAATGCCCAAGACGTGATTGGCATTTTAGTATATTCCCATTTAATTTATTTTTCAATACAGTTGCTCGAAAAGTGGTCCTTTATATGCCAGTCAAGTGTGCACAAAATTGATTTTACCGCACACGTGCTTTTTACTTTGCCATTTTTTTTAATTACTAGCTTGGAGGAATAAGACATTTCTATAGCAAATAAAAAATATAATAACCAAAGATACAGAATCTTCTTAAAGACTTGATAGGAGAATTTTAAAAGAAATAGGTTGTTCCTCCGCCGTGAGGTTAGTAAATAACACCAATTGATTAGATTCTCTTTGGGCTATTATGTCTTTGTGAAGAAAAGAGAATGAAGCGCATAGGTTACACCAAGGAATAGGTCATCTTTTCCAAAGAGGTTTTAATGCTTATAATAATATTATCCCAAGCCTTATTGTAGTCTATATAAGATAATATTAAAAAAAAAAACTTACGCATGCTTACGTGTGCTAGCTAAAATATGGCGCAACTTTCGTAAAACTGAGATGTTTAAGTTGTGAAAACGAATTAAATTATGAATAGTTAATATATGTGTAATAAAAAATATACTTATGTGTATGTTTCAAAGTGACATTACTCCCCGGACATTTAAAATGAGCCACAAGTCGCGTAAAATGTACTTTGTTTGTTGAAACCTTGATAGGTATGTATTTGTTTTTCTCACACGGTTGTTTTTTATTTTACCGGTTTTCACACAACTGTATTGAAAAACGTTGATACATGGGTGAAAAGAAAATAACAATCTCGTGACGATGGTAAACCCTCGCCTACGGCTCGGGCACACAAATGTCACTCGTTTGTTATTGACCTTTTTACCACCCTTGTATCATAAATAACTATTAACTTATCTTATCTCAAAGACTATTACTACTAGGTTTTTATGATGTGTAACATCTTTGCTCTCGCTTTCCTACAATTTGTGGGAGTGATTTCGTGAAATGGGACGGAAATGTGTCCCAGGGAGTCGCGTTTTTTTACCCGACTGCGCGACGCAAAGGAGGGTAATGTGTTTATCAGCCTATATATGTGTGTATGTATGTATGTATGTATGTTTGTTCCTTTGTGGCACTCTAGAGACCAAACGCGTGGGCCGATTTTCATGATTCTTACGTCAATCGATTTGTCTTAATCTTGTGAGTGTCACTAAAGACATGACATTAATCAAAATTCAATATGGCGGCAACCAGACGCCATATTGTGAAAACAAAAAAAAGTGAAAGTTGACGAACTATGTTAAGTAGGGTATCATTGAATAGGTATTTGAAAATCAACTTAAGGTTTCCCATATCATTTTTCATTTCGAATAACCATTTTGGATCTATAAAGGTTTAAAGATAGTTAGCAACCATTCTTACTTAAATTGTCAACAATACTTATATTAACAAAGCTGTAATAAAGTTCTTAGGTATACAATCGGTTGGCCCCTGTCTTCTTAGCCGACGAGTAAGCGAGCTCAATGAAGACATACGAGTATTTCCAACTACTAAACAGGTTGATGAACACAATCAAAAAATGACATTCATACTGGAAAAGACAACAAAACTGTATAAATTACATGCAGTTGATATATCAGTCGAAACAAAGACATATGGTCAAAAACCGAAAGATGTATATGTTTCTGATGACCCTAATAAAACTGGAGGAATCGTTAAAAATTTGACAATCGGGTTAGGATCTCGAGTAATGTTGCGAAGAAATTTGAATGTTAACCACGGTCTTGTCAACGGAGCAATGGGAGTTATTAGGACAATTGAGTGGCCAGCTCTTCGAAGAGACCAGATGGAACCCGGAGAATTGCCACAGGCTGTTTATGTGGAATTTGACGACAAAGCTATTAAAAACAATGTCCCTGGAGTGGGAGTCAGAATCGAACCATCGACGACAGAATTCTATGCACTTCGTGGACAGGGCAAAATAGAGCGAAAAATGTTGCCATTGATATTGTGCTGGGGTGTAACTGTACATAAGTTACAAGGAACTACTTTGGACCGAGCTGTGGTCGATTTAAGTTCACGCATTTTTGCGAAAGGTCAAGCCTATGTAGCTTTGAGCCGGGTTAGGTCCCTAGATGGATTAATAATCAGTACTTTAGACCACCGCAAGCTACTTAATAATCCCCACGATATTAACTCCCTCAATGAAATGACAAGATTGCGAAATTTACCATCTTATACCCCTCACTAAAAAGTTTAAAATAAAAAAGTTAATTAACAAAAAACAAAAAACCCGGCTGCGTAAAAAGTAAACTTTGAAAAGTTAATTTAAAATAAAAAAGAAATAAATAAAAACTAAAAAGAGAAAAACAAGTCCTGGAGTCTATTTCATAAAGCTACAAGTTACAATTTTTACAGGTGTAAACTGGCAACACTGAGCACATGTATGGGATCTGACAGTATAGTGTGGCCAGTTCACACCTGTAAAATTGTAACGTGTAGCTTTATAAAACCGGCCTCCGTAGTGTATAATTCTATTAAATAATATTGAATAAGTACACAATGAAATAGTTTTGTGATCGATAGACACATAAAACAAATAATTAATTATAATGCGGTACATAGCAACTTTTACAGTCGGGACCCATTATTGGGAAAATATGATCCGGTCTAGAATTTTAAATGGGTCCCGACTGTAAAAGTTGCTATGTACCGCATTATAATTAATTATTTGTTTTATGTGTCTATCGATCACAAAACTATTTAATTGTGTACTTATTCAATATTATTTAATAGAATTATAGACTACGGAGGCCGGTTTTATAAAGCTACACGTTACAATTTTACAGGTGTGAACTGGCCACACTACTGTCAGATCCCATACATGTGCCCAGTGTTGCCAGTTTACACCTGTAAAAATTGTAACTTGTAGCTTTATGAAATAGACTCCAGGACTTGTTTTTCTCTTTTTAGTTTTTATTTATTTCTTTTTTATTTTAAATTAACTTTTCAAAGTTTACTTTTTACGCAGCCGGGTTTTTTGTTTTTTGTTAATTAACTTTTTTTTCAGGCTTTAAAAGCGCGGAAAAGGCAAAGGTATCTATGACCATACAGCCTAGTCTACCATATCTTTGCCGTCCTTTTTTCAGGCTTTAAAAGCGCGGAAAAGGCAAAGGTATCTATGACCATACAGCCTAGTCTGCCGTATCTTTGCCGTCCTTTTATAAAGTATTTTGTCACATGTTACACATCATATGCGAGTACTGTAGGTCTCGCTCGAATTTTTTTTTAGTTATGAGGGGCTTTGACTCCCGCTCCGAATCGTTCCTGGTGCAGAGGCTGTCCATAACCATTCAGCATTGAAATACAACTACTATTATGGGTACCTTTGCACCGCGGATTACGATAGGGACTTTAGGTAATTAAGTTTTTTTTTTTTTTATTATTAAAAATAATGAGTGCGTTTGGCTGCATGCTCCTCACCTGATGGTGAGTACCGATGCAGCCGAGGATGTAACACACAAGCTCAAACAGTGCCTATTCGCCCTCGTCTTGAGAATTCCTAAATTATACGAATCGGGGAAAACAGACGCCGGCAGGGAATTCCACTCCTTGACCGTTCGCATAATGAACGAAGAAGCGAAAGGCTTCGTGCGTAAAGGTGAAGCATTAAGGACAAAGGGGTGGAATCGCCCTCCGCGCCTGGGGGAGAGGAGGAAATTTCCGTGAAGCTCTAGGGCTCCTACGAAATGAATCTTGTAGAGTAGATCATCGATAGACAGGCGACTTTGCGGCGATGCTTGAGGCTTTGGAGCCTGTTTGATACAAGTTCCACGTCGCCAATGAGTCTTCTAGCGCGTCGGTCGATATAATCGTGTGATAGAAATGCATTTTATGTAAGGTACATATTTTAAATAATTTATTTACGTATTTTAGGTGTTTCATTTTAGGTGTTTTTTTTAGGCGTTTCATTTTAGGTGTTTCAAATATGTGTTTTATTTTAGGTATTTGACACATTTTATTTTAGTTGTTTTAGGCAGTGTACCTACTTTACTTGTTTGTATGACTTATCTTAAATAAAATCATTAATAAGACTTATCTATACAACATTTTGTTAATAGCGGAACCAGTCTTACTGAGCGCTCATGCACTCAAAAAAGATCATTAGGCCTTAAATTGCACAGTTAAGGTTTATTTTATTAAATACCTTTAATTGGGGTTTCTGATAGCCGTATATCCGTATATCTCTTCATCATCATATCAACTGAAAAGCTTCCCGGGACCTCCACCAGGTAGTTGGTTCACCGAGTGGCAGACCTGTCTATACTACGTCATCCATTGTGTGGCCGCCACTTGAAACTTTACTGCCCCAATGGCCATCCGTTCTTCGAGCTATGTGACACAGACTCGCTAAACTCAAGTGTCTGTTATAGTATATCTAACTATCTTTTAGCAAATCGAGCTGCTCTGCTTATCGTAGGTTCATCTTGCTTCATCTAGCCAAAATTCATGAAAAAAAAAACAATATGGCGGCTTTTAGTTTATTTTTAAATTTATTTTAAAAGGCTATGTTTCTTGTGGTAACATTGTAATGTGTTTAAGGTGTTAGATTTTTTTGGCGCGATTTGTGGACTTTGTGGTGAAAGCATTCGTAGTTTTATTTTGTTGTTTTTGTATAGTTTTCGGGTAGGATTTTCAAGAAGTGGTGTACCTATTTTGGAGAAAATCGTCTAGTGCACGTGAGCAATGTCAAGAACAAGAAAATAAAATGAAGGAGGACGTGAAAACGCACTATGCACTAGGTGCAGTTTTATAGACGTACGAATGAGGCTGCTGTAACTGCTGTCAAAAACTCCAGAGAAGATTTGTAATGCACCGGCATTAGTATTGCAAATCAAACTAAGAAATGAAAATGAAGACAAGGGCTCGTATCCAGAGACGTTAATATATTGTAAAAAAGTTAGACGTGTTTGTTTTTTTACAAAATCATAATTTACTACATCTTGTGTACATAGAGTACATTAAATATGTACTTACTACAGCAAGAAGATTTTCTCTGTTCCGATTTTGAATCCCCGGTTTCGCACGGCGCACACTGATTGGCCAGCGAGCACTGCACGTCACCACATTCGGCGCTTTCAGCTGCGTTTCCACCGATCAGGGAGTTTAGCGAATCACTTGCGGCGTCTGATTGGTCGGTTTCGCCGCAAGGAGATTCTATATCCGCCGTTTTTTTCTCTTCCGGTCTTGGCGGCATTTTCATGTGTGGATTTTCTGCAAACAAGGTTATCTTTTTTTTACAAGCTTTATATCAACTTGCCGTATTAGTTTGGGATATATCTTGGTAGCCAAATTAGAACCATTTCCCGATTGCCGATTGAGCTGAAATTTTGCATACACTTTACGTTTGTAGAACAATGCATGGTTTACTAAGTGACGTCATTCTAAATCTAATATGGCGGACTCCCAAAGATGTCGCACCAGTTATTTTTTATGCGCCTACATGATATGGGTATCAAATGAAAGGGTTTGCTGAGAAGAATACGATATAATTAAAAAATTCAAATTAAAGCTTGTACCTACCTAAAAGTTTTTGGGTTTTTCGAAAATTATTGTGTGTTGAGATGCACTAAGCAAAAAAAAATACGAAAAATTAGATACAATATAAAAGAATACTTACTATGCCTACTTATTTAAAAGTATTAAAGCACGTGTTCGCAACAGGTTAATCAGCCGATTCAGAATGAATTAAATAATAGGGGTTTCAGTATGAAATTGCCGATTCAGTTTTTGAAGTTTAGAAGAAAAAAAAAGAGTAATATTTTTTTTATTATTGACCTTTTGGTGACACTACTTATGGTCTTTTATTAGTAACTAGTGGCATGTCTTTCATATTCCAATGCCCTGAGCTATGTACCATTGAATGGAACAAAGGCGTTTTCTTAGTGGTCAGATGGGGCAATTTTTTTAGACTAGTTAATTTTCTTGATTTTTCCTGTAAATGACGAAATCTTATGCGGGGTGTTCCCAAACATGACATTAGTAACGAAGAGGCGATTACCCCAGATGAAGGGAAAAATAAAGGCGGGATACTCTTGTTTTCATATTTTTCCGTAGTCGGGTTTTATAAAATTTTATGTATATATCTAATCAACCCAAACACATTGTTTCGCTAATTATTTAAAATACCCAATAAAACCCAAACACATTGTTACGTGAATTATTTAAAGTACCCAATAAAACCAATTTCGCAACAATCTGCGAATTCTTTTTTTCTACCAATCATCAACACCTCTACAAGCTCACATAAATGTCCGAGATCCGGTTGGTTGTGTGTCTCTAATTAGATATTACTTCCGAAAAACCTTAAATTTATAATAAAATAAAACAAAGCTTTTAGATACAAGCTTTTGTTTGAAAAGAGTTTTTATGCTCAAAAAGCCATAAGTTCAAATGAATATAAAAAATATAAGATTCCAAATTCTAAAACTGGCCAAGTGCGAGTCAGACCCGCGCACAAAGAGATCCGTACCATCATACTAGATCGCGCTTGTTTCTTCACGTTTAAAAAAGGACGTTTTTTGTATGGAGACCCTTATTTTTTCACTTTTTCTAATTTTTAGTATTTGTTGTTATAGCGGCAACAAAAATACATCATATGTGAAAGTTTTAACTGTCTAGCTAACACGGTATATCACTAGTTTCTTCACGTTTTAAAAAAAAACGCTTTTTGTATGAAATATTTTTTCACTTTTTCTTATTTGTAGTATTTGTTGTTATAGCGGCAACAGAAATACATCATCTGTAAAATACAGCCTGGTGACAGACGGACAGCGAAGTCTTTTTACCCTGGTGATGCAGGTGATTGTGCCACTCGATAAGACGAAGAAGTGTTTCATATAACCGCGCCCTACCCTAACGCCGCCGCCGCTACGATTACTGTTGTATATTAAAATGAAAGACCTATTATATGATCGACCGCACGCACGTGTTGCACTGGGTGCGAGCCGCGAGCCCAGAGTACGTTAGTACTAATATATATACTGTGCCCAGAGTGTATATTAGTACTTCTACTCCACAGTCTATGGATTAAACAGCATTTAAAAAAAACATAACTCTTCTTTGGCAATTGTGTAAAAATATACACAAAAAAATACAAATATTTTTATGAAGGCTCCTCCGACCTTAAATTAGCCTTATTTTACTAGTCCTTTTAGTCACGATGTTTCAAACATCGAACGAAACAGCTTGGAAATAAAGTTCTTGTCAGCTCGTACTGCAACGTGGCTGTTACGTCAATCGCTGCGGACGAATCGTGCGAAAATTGTGGTTTTTAATGCATTATAAACAAAATAAGAAGAATTTCCAAAAAGTAAGAAAACAAAATCATTTTGTTATGTTAGGAGGTTTATAAATTATCATAATGTTTCGATTAAAATTGCAGCAGTCCTATGGTTACAACTAGAAAAAAAGGGTGCATTAGGATAATTTTTTCTTTAGTTTTATGAATAAAAATAGAATTCGAGAAAATCAAAATCACTCGTCATATCCTGTAAATTACAAAACATTTTTTTTTATAAAAAAATATTCATTGAAGTGAAAAGTGTTTACAAAGTTGATCGTTGGCGGCGCCTTAAGGCGAGGTATTGATTGGAACAGTTGTCTCCGTCTTTTTCTTTACGTGTAAAGAGTAAAGAAAATAACCACACTTTTTCAATAGTTTTTCGTTTCAATTAAAAACTAAAATAAAAGTATAAAAAATAATAACATTACTCACTTTGTATTATCATAACAAATATTGTTTCTAAAATGTATACTTCAAAATATTTTTGTCATAACCAGAGTTGAAAGTAACGGTGTAGACCTCAATTAAAAACTACAATAAAAATATAAAAAATAATAACATTACTCACTTTGTATTATCATAACAAATATTGTTTCTGAAATGTATACTTCAAAATATTAGTCATTTATGTCATAACCAGAGTTGAAAGTAACGGTGTAGACCTTTTTTTGGGATTTTTTCTATCGAGCCAAAACTGCTCAATCGTGTTTCTAATAACTTTAAAGAACATAATCAATAATAAGAGTATTTTTTCAACCTTGGGTTTTCTATCGATTAGGAGTAATTGACGTCAAAAGTAACAAAAATCTGTAATATTACCGCCATAAGTCGGCGCCCCTGACCGCTTCTATTCTAGCTGGCACCTATATAACGTTTAGTTTAGCGCCAAAGTATACCTCTAGGTCACACTTGCAGCAAATAATACTAACTTAACTATAACCTCAGAGTAATTAGTATACTACTATAACTTACAGAGAGCGTACAAGGCATTAGCTGTATGACATCAAACACACAGATTATATATTTATTACTGCGCTCTACGCTCTGATTCAGTATAGCCTAGAATCTAGATCAATGGCCTAGCATAGGGCCTAGGCCAACTCATTAGGCATAAGTAGGTAGTGTTTTTGGCCGATGAAGTCAAAAAGAGGGATTACATCTCATAGAATACTAGCGACGGTTTTTTTTACAGGGTCACCCGCTGGGCTGATCTAAAGATTCCCTGAAAATTCCATTAAAATCGTTCCCGCCGTTTTCGATTCCAATAGGGAACACATATACATGTAACCCACATACTTATATCGACTTTTATATATACATGTTGTAATGAAACTGGTGTAGGTCCCGTTAACTGGGGCTTCTACTCATCATACTGAACAATGACTTTGCTAAAATCGCAAAAAAAAATATTTTCTCGCAATCTACGCCCGCCGGCCCTGGGGTTGGACTAGGGTAGCGGTCGCTCTAGACGCCAGATGGCGGGGCGCCAATAAGGCAAAAATGTGCGGGGGCAGTGTTGCCAGATCTTAATTTTTAAAAATTTATAGGTTGACGCTGAAAAATCCGGAGATTTTTGTATATTGCCTTTAGGTAAATCCGTATCTGCTGATTGTTTTAAAAGCTAAATCTGACTCTTCGAGCGGCTACATTAGGCTAGTCCATAAAGCGTATTTCTTGAAAACAGAAGTATGATTTAAGTGAGGTATAAGCGTCGACCAAAGGGCGCTGAGAAACAGTCTCGCTGTGTCCTGATATAGAGCTAGGGCCGGCGCTGCTCAAGATTTCAAGATGTTTATATAAAATAGGTGCAAATCACACTCTTTCTGATAGTCATCATCATCATCATATCAGCTCATATACGTCCCCACCGAGGGGCTCGAGCCTACCTTGAATTAGGGCGATCGGGCCTTAGTCGACCACGCGGGCCCAGTGCTGGTTGGTCGACTTCGCACACAACCTTCGAGTTTCTTCGCAGGTGTGTGCAGGTTTCCTCACGATGTTCTGATAGTCATTATATAGTAATTACATAATAGGGATGACGAATGCTAGTCATCTGAGTTACTTTTTATCATCTGTCAAAAACGAAATTTTGTTCTAAAAATGTTAGAAATACCTAGGCGTGACGTCATAGTTCAGCAGCGTCATATATGTACTCATTTTGTGATTTTGGTGAATTAAAAGTTGAAGAATTACTGGAAAACAAAACGAGTAAGGTTTTCCGAAGTTTAAGTAGGAGGGCAATTTAATGATCAAGAGTTCATAATTTATTTCTGATGCTGTCGTCATTCCTATTATACAAGTCATTTGTGAAAAAAAATAAACAATCATTAGTTAATAACGTCAAAATATAATTATTGTTAAGAAACAGATTATGTCATTGGAACATGCAAACAATATGACACGAGAAGTTATACATTGAAATCATTAATGCCTTTGAAGTGGACCTTTTAGGCTGATATGATGATGGTAATGATGGCATTCGCCTTTGACACGAGTATAACGCAAGAGTCGGCCATCGCTCCCATCAACCATATTAGAGGGAAAGGAACGACCCGCAATCCCGCTCGCAATCTCATCATCATTCATCATCCTATCAGCCGAAAAACGTCCACTGCTGTACAAAGGCCTCCCCCCAAGGATTTCCACGACGCCGGTCCTGCGCTGCCCGCTGCAGCTCGCAATATAAAGCTATAAATCAATCGATCGTTTTGCCAGTTATTCACAATAACCGAGGAGTTCTCTGTGTGCTGTCACATTAATTTTAATGTATCACAATGCTCAATCAGGTCCCTAGCTATAAATTTGA
Source organism: Coleophora flavipennella (assembly GCA_947284805.1). Lineage (NCBI taxonomy): Eukaryota > Metazoa > Arthropoda > Insecta > Lepidoptera > Coleophoridae > Coleophora > Coleophora flavipennella. Next base: position 8,930,924 of record OX369253.1, read on the forward strand.
CCTGAATTAAAGAGTTGCTCCACTTACATTTAATCGAGCCACTTTCATCTCATCGCAATTACTATGTTGATATGACTATCTCTATGCACAAGTGTAATAAATAAATGATCGTCTGATTCGGTTTTTGCACCTATAAGCGGATTTTTTATACCTGGGACAAACATTCCTTTTATATAGGTCCAACTACGGGAAAGAGATCAATCGCCGAATCCAACTCGGCTGGGCAGCGTTCAGGAAGCTATAAAATATCTCCCCATGTTTTTTTTATATATTTTCATGCATTTAAAAAAATAATTAAGTCAAGTGGCAAAAAAAGATGAAAACTACAAGATGGGCCCTACGCAAATTTTGTTACAGCCTTTGTCTACGAAATTAACTAAAACTATTTTCTACTCCTGAAACGCTGTGAGGGGGGGGTTCCACGTCTTTCTTGTTCATATTACTTACACCTATCCGCACGACGCTTCCTTATTTTAGGATAGCTAAGGCATGGTATTCCTTGCCTGCGTCAGTGTTTCCTGATTCTTACAATGCGGGGGCCTTCAAGACGAGAGTGAATATGTATTATTTGAGTTTGCATAAACCGTGCTCGAATGTATCGTCACTTCCCATCAGGTACTATTTTATAATAAGGACCTATAAATTAAATTGTTTAATTTCTAACTATATACCTTCTTTTTATAATAAAATATTTAAGAGAAAACTTAACAACACTAAAGAATATTTGTAATTACCTATCGGATACTGAATTGGGGGTTTTTTAGGGTTCCGTACACCCAAAGGGTGACCGACGGGACCCTATTACTAAGCCTCCGCTGTCCGTCCGTCTGTCCGTCTGTCAGCGGGCTGTATTTCATGCACCGTAATAGGTACACCGTCCAAAATTTCACAGAATATGTATTTCTGTTTCCACTATAATAAAAAATAGAAAAAAATAGTAAAAGTAAAAAAAAAACAACTTTTTTTATATGTCTTTATTAGAAGTATTTTTAATTTAGCTCTATCGTAAAAAAGGTAATATATACAAGCGTGAAACTTGGTGTGAATATAGTGCTAATACTGAAAGAAATCAAAAAAATAATAAAAATTGGTAAAGTTTAAGTCGTACTTAAGGAGTCTGAACTGAATGACTAAAAAGGCATATTTTTGTAGCTCGCGTTGATGTCTCTTTTTTGTAATGTAAATAGGTATCATTGTCATTGTACTATGTAGTTCTGTGGAGAGGTGTGGTGGTAAGGAACCCTCAGACCCTAAGGCCGGTTTTTGTGGGTAATATACCTGACTTCTAGACTCAGAGTCGTGGATTCAATTCCCATCACACCCAAGGTGGCTTAGTTCCTTATAGGAAAGCGGGCAAACGACGTCGTAGATAGAAAAGGGCTTTATTCGCAACTCATTAAGGAACAACTACGCAGAATCTAAGCTACCTTAATAATCAAATAGAAATAGTTTTGTAAATTCAATGTTACCAGCATTGTGGTGTTCCGGCATGAAGACAAGATGGCCAGCTCCCCATTGCGTTAGGGAATCTTTGTAAGCCCGCTTCCATCTTCGGCATCATCGTCACTTACCATCAGGTGAGATGTTACAAAGGGCTTATTAATTGTGGATAAAAAAGTGCCTATCTGTGCAATTTGGAATTTCCAAATAGTGGCATTAACTGCACTGTTCAAAAATTTGGGTACTTTTTAATATATTTTTTAATTAAAATACAGTCTATTTTGCCTTAGTCCAGCAGTGGACGATTTTCGACTTATATGATGATGATGATTTAATACTATTTTGAGAAACTAATTTACATTTTTTTAAAATATGTAAGTGATTATTTTTTATGATTTTTCAAATTTTAAAAAGTGATGACGTCGCAGCCACAAATTTTATGAAAAAAAACCAGCCAAGTGCGAGTCGGACTCGCGCAAAGCAGGGTCCCGTATTCTTGTCAAAAAATAAATGTATATTTAAAAGAATTTTTTTTTGCACTTGGTAATAGAACATTTTGTCTTGAAAATCTTCGAACTTTTTACAAATCCAACTACTTACATATCTTAAATTGGTCGACTATTACTCCTAATGACTATTACTGACCAAGCTAAAGACTGAGGATGGCAGGACCATATCGACTAAGACTGAGTTGCTGGAAGAAGTTGAGAAGTTCTATGGACAATTGTACAAGACCACACGTTTGTCTGTAAGCGATCTGGCTGAAGACCCAAGAGCCAGACTAACCCGACTAGCTAGTGCTAGTTTTAAATTGTCAGTATACATTATAATGCAAAGATTTGTTAAATTACACACGTTCGTAGGATCTGTTCAGTGCCATCTATTGGTGTTTCAACATTCACAACAATATAAGTGCTGACTATTACCGGTATACAGGGAGAGTTAGATTTAGAATAATAAATTATTTAGCTATTATTCATTTCATCATCATCATGTCAGCTCATATACGTCCCCACCGAGGGGCTTGAGCCTACCGTGAATTAGGGCGAACGGGCCATAATCGAACACGCGGGCCCAGTGCGGGTTGGTCGACTTCACACACAACCTGCGAGTTCATCATAATCATCATCATATTAGCCGAAAAACATCCACTGCGGGGCAAAGGCCTCCCCAGGATTTTCACGACGACGGTTCCTGCGCTGCCCGCATCCGAAGGGCCTCTGTCTAGAAATGTCCCCTTCTTCCTCCCATCTCTCCTCTTAAGCACTCCTACCCCTGAGGTGTGAATAAACTACCTGTAGTTAAAAGGCTAGGCAAGTTATTGATTGGCTAATTAAGCTAGATGGCTGCGACATGTATACAGGATGTAACAAAATTGGTGTAGGTCCCGTTAGCTGGGGCTTCTACTCATCATACTGAACAACTTTTGTTCTACGACGTTGCTGAAATGGCAAAAAAAATTACTCTTCATTCAAATCGATCAGCTGATCGACCAATTTTGTGCATTTTAGTATGGAGGGTCAAATTTTTTTTTTGAGAATTGACTATAGGTTCCTTGGGGAAATTGGTATGATGAGTAGAACCCCCAGTTAACGGGTACTGCACCATTTTTTTTAACACCTTGTATTTATGTATATATTGTCTTGAACTATTTATTTATCTCCTTCAGTTTTATCACGAACCTCGAACGAAGGGCTATCATTACTTACAAAGTTATTGCTTTGAAGATTGTAAGTCATTAAAAAAACTTTACCTACACCTCTAAGCATCAGAATAAAATTATTGTAAGTAATTAAAATCTCATTGAGGTGTTCCGGCCATAGAGATGTTTGATATAACGAGGATACATAGGGTAGTTGACCGCATCAAAAAAAAAAGTGTGGCACTCGGGGACTGCCGCGGTAAAGCTATTGCATAGCATTTTTTATCAACTTATGCAATTATAATTATGTATTTATTTATTTTTTATTTATGCAGTATTTACAAATACCATATAGTCCTTAGGGCGCGGGATGTTTATGTAATAAATTAACACTAAGAAAGTTACACCAGTGAAATTGACTAAGTCCTTTTAGTACCGCAAATGGCTAATACATGGCACTGTAAGTTTTTATAACGCGGTAACGGTACGTTACGTTCGGCCGAGCTCGCGATAAAATCTATGCCATCATCATATCAGTGGCTGGGCAAAAGCCTCCTCCAAGGATTTCCACGACGAACGGTCCTGCGCTGCCCGCATCCAACGGCTTGCACAGACCTTCACCAGGTCGTCCCTCCACCGTGTGGGAGGCCTGCCTATGCTACGTCTTCCGGTGCACGGTCGCCACTAGAGAACTTAACTACCCCAACGGCCATCTACTATGTGCCCGCCTACTGCCACTTAAGTTTAGCAATTCTGTGAGCTATGTCGGTTTCTTTGTTAATGTATGTCAATGAAGATGAAAAACTATGTCTTCATTATATAAGGTGTAACAAATTAGCTGAAACTATTTTAAATGATGCTTCTACCCATGAGACTGAACAACTTTCCCCATGAAACCCATAGTCATATCTCAAAAAAAATAATTTTGAACTTCCCATACTAAATTGGCTAATCAGCTGATCGAGTTGGTATGGGAGAGCCAAATTTTTTTTGCGATTTGACTAAGGGTTTTATGGGGGAAGTTGTTCAGTTTCATGGGTAGAAGCACCAGTTAAAATAGTTTCAGCTAATTTTGTTAGACCTTATTTTTTATTGTATAGATAGTGTGTGCAATAAAGAGTATTTATCTACTCTCATATCGTAAAGTTCGCATTATCAACTTCAAAACGAGTTTATAATGGCATAATTTATAAACACAATACCGTTATAAAAAAAATACATTGTAACATTATTTGTTACAGAAATAATGTTATAATGTATTTTTTTTTCCATTACGATACAAGTTAAACCAAAGAGATAATATCACCAACGAAGTTCCGTATAAATTTTTTTTTATTGGAACGCACATGCGGTTCGCGCCATTTTTACAGCAATACAAAAAGTTCTCATTCCAATTTTTACTTGTCTGTGACAGCGCCCGCTTTAACGCATGCGCGGTGATGTGTTGGTTTTTCATTGAATTTTTTTGTAGATAATGAATTTCGTGGATAATTTTCATTCTTGTTTAAAAATGTCTGAGATCAGTGAAAGCATTGTTTTAACCTGTCTGTGACACCGTCCGCTTCAGTGCAAGCGCGGTGATGCGCTGGGATTTAGCGCTATGACACGTTTTGTTGTAGGTACTTACTGAATTGGGTATGCTAAAAAAAAATGTATTTTTTTTAATTTTTTTTCTGATGGTTTAGACCATTTTGAAAAACTAATTATATATTTCATTTTTTAAGCCTCTAGATATTTTTTAATATTTTTTTAAATTTTGAAACCTTGATGACGTCATCGGTTCACATTACTATGAAACGAACAGCCCTATTTCTATGACGATGAAATGAATAGGCCTTGACGTCAACTGTCAAGTCACTCAAGTCAATCATTCCCAAAGGTTTTTTGGCGGGATTTGTGGTAGACGCATTCGTAGTTTTATTTTGTTGTTTTTTCATTGCACCGGCACTAGCATTACAAATCCAACAGCTAAGGAAGCCTAAATACGTCAGACCTGGCTGTATGGTCTTAGTAACCTTTGCCTTTTCCGAAACGAAACTATCACAAAGCCAACAACGAAACGTCAAAGTCAAAATTTACTTGTCATCAAACATCATAATCTATGTATGGACAAGGCCTTCAGAGTTTAAATGTTTTTTAGAACCACAATAAAAATTGGACCTCTAATGAATCGTCGTGGGATTTTTTTCTTACTCTTAACTTTGATCTTTGTATTTTAGTTAATTCAATCCCAATGTATGAGATTAGATAAAGTAGTGTATGAAAATGCACATAATTTGGTGTTAAAACACTCGTATTTTAAGAACCCTTATATGCAACAGTTTCATAAACTACTATTATTACATCACATCAACTCAAATACCGAGAGGCCCGAGCCTACCCTGGAAAAGGCGATCGGTTCTAGTCGACCACGCGGGCCCAGTGCGGGTTGGTCGAATTTACACACAACCTTCGAATTTCTTCGCAGGCGTGTGCAGGTTCACGATGTCCTTCACCGTAAGAGCGTCGGATAAACGTGCATATGAAATTGAAAAACACATTTTGGTACGTGGCAGGATTCGAACCACGGCCTCCCGGAAAGGAGGTAGCTGCCCTAGCCGTTACGCCACCGACGCCATACTCTACACCAGTATTTATCTTATAACCGATTTTAACACACCATGGTGTAAATAAAATTACTTTCGTAGCTATACAGGGTGTAACAAAATTGGTGTAGGTCCCGTTAACTGGGGCTTCTACTCATCATACTGAACAACTTTTGTTCTACAAGTTTGCTGAAATAGCAAAAAATTTTTGAACTCTTCATACAAAACGATCAGCTTTTATCGAACAATTTGTGCATTTTTGTACTGAGCGTCGAAATTTTTTTTGCGAATTGTCTATGGGTTCCTTTGGGAAAGTTGTTCAGTATGATGAGTAGAACCCCCAGTTAACGGGTCCGACACCAATCGTTTAACATTCTGTATACAAGAAAATCTAAAAAAAAATTTGGGCCCTTCATACAAAAATACACAAAATTAGTCGATCAGCTGATCGATTTGTATGAAGAGTAATAATTATTTTTCTTGCGATTTCAGCAAAGTCGTAGAACAAAAGTTGTTCAGTATGATGAGTCGAAGCCCCAGTTAACGGGAACTACACCAATTTTGTTACACTCTGTATACCTATATCCTTTGAACCTCCCTTATATACTTGCTTATAGTACGTAAACTTTTAGTTTAAATATACTATACAGCTATAGCAAAAATCACACCTAGGCGTTATTATAAGTTGTAAACGGTATATTACTATATTCTGCCGTGCTATTATGGGTCCCCTTGACCTAGCCCAGCGGATGGTACCGACAACGGAATCTGAGGCCGCTGCGCTGCTTCGAGACGACACGGTTTTAAATTATAATCTTTTACGCAAAGAGGAATTTATCTATATCTCGCGCTTCATACAAACTTACATAGGGTCTTATTTGAATGTTAATTAATCACAGTTGAAATTTTGTAAACACGTTAGACAAGCTAATTATGTCTCTATCTGTGGTTTATCAGATTTTAAAAAAATCCATTGGAATTTTGTAAACACGTTGTAGAAGCTACAAGCTTATTATCATCAGATTAAAAAAAACCATTGCAATTTTGTAAACACGTACTAGTTCTCTATCTGTGGTTTGTCAGACTTTTATATAAAAAAAACTAGTTGATGCCCGCGGCTCCGCCCGCGTGGACATCATTTCTATGACTTTCTCCGAGGGTGCGCAGTGTGCGAGCCGCAAGCGGCTCGCGAGCGCGGGCAGAAGTAGCCTCTATGTTAATCCAGGTCCTAATCTGTCTACCCAAAAGTCATCCAGATACGTTCAGTAGTATTTGCGTAAAAGAGTAACAACATCCAGACATACATACAAACTTTTACATTTATAATACTAGTAGGATAGACAGAATTTCGTAAAGATTTGCATATAAATACATAAGTACTTTTTTTTATAGAGATGTGTCCGACAATTCACAGATACACACATTATAGTTCCAGCCCTTTCCAACCCGTCCAATACAATCGTGCGATTAAAACACAAAACAATGTTTAACCTTACTTTAAATTCTTACCTACTCCGTGTGTTTCTACAAAAAATCTTAAAACTACTTTTATTACATTAAAATTATTTTTTTGTTATTTTTTTAAAGAAATTAAAAACAATTAGGTAAATAAGTATTTTTTTTTTAGTTTTTAGGGTTCCGTACACACAACAGGTGACCAAGGGGACTCTATTACTTTTTTTTAAGGTCTTTAGAAGTATTTTTGATGTAGCTCTATCGTAAAAACGGTAGTACATACAAGCGTGAACTTGTTGTACTAATACTGAAATAAAACAACAAATAGCGCTAAGGAGTCCGAACTAAATGACAAAAAAAAATATGTATGTCGCTCGCGTTGATATCTTTTGTTTGTAATGTGAATACTTATCATTGTAATTTTACTATGTAGTTGTGTGGAGAGGTAGTAGTACAGAACCCTCGACGTGCTATAGTCCTACTCGCAATTGGCCGGGTTTTGTTTTGTAAAGTGGTTTATAGATGTTTTGTGGCAAAACAGTTTATTTAAATAGTACAAGACCGACCTGTGATCTACGACCGATTGAAGTTATAGAAAGTGACCTGCGACCGATTGAAGTGATAGAAAGTGACCTACGATCGACTAAGTGATAGAAAGTGGCCTGCGACTGACTAAAGTGACAGAAAGTGACATGCGGCAAACTGAAGTAATAGAAAGTGACCTACAACCGACTGAAGAGACAGAAAGTGACCTGCGACCGACTGAAGTGATAGAAAGCGACCTACGACCGTCTAAGTGGCAGAATGTGACCTGCGAACGGCTGAAGTGATAGAAAGTTACCTATGACCGATTGATGTGAAAAAAATGACTTGTGACCGATTGAAGTGAAATAAGTGACCTGTGACCGACTGAAGTTATAGAAAGTGACCTGCGACCGACTCAAGTGATACAAAGTGACCTACGACGGACTAAGTGACAGAAAGTGACCTGAGTCCGGCTGAAGTGCTATAAAGTGACCTGCGACTGACTGAAGTGATAGAAAGTGACCTACGACCGACTGTAGTGATACAAAGTGATCTACGACCGACTGAAGTGATAAAAAGTGACCTGCAACCGACTGAAGTGACAGAAAGTGACCTGCAACCGACTGAAGTGATAAAAAGTGACTTGCGACCGACTAAAGTGATAGAAGCGAGAGAACGAGCGAGCAAGCGATAGAGCGGCAAGTAACTGCAAGTAAATGCTGCTCTGCTGAGTCCACGGACCAGCTGAGTTCAAAACTCCTGAAAAATTAAACCAAGATTCCGACCTTAACCAACAGTTTTAAAAATAACCAGTGATGCCATTAAAATCTATCTAGAGCAGACGGCCGTTGGGTCAGTAAAGTTCTCGAGTGGCGACCGCGCACCGGAAGACGTAGCGCAGGCAGGCCTCCCACACGGTGGACCGACGACCAGGTGAAGGTCGCGGGAAGCCGCTGGATGCGGGCAGCGCAAAACCGGTCGTTGTGGATATCCTTGGGGGAGCAAAGGACGTCCTTCTGTTGATATTATGATGATGATGAAAGACTACATTCCCTTCAAGGCCGGGCCTAAAACGTGACGGTAAGGACGTGTTTACCAAAAAATAAATTTGATTGAATAAGTAACATGCAAATAAATAACTTTAGGAATTTATTGAAAATTAAAAACACGACTGCGTAAAAACTTAACCCCTCTTTTTGGACATAGGTGATCGAATCAGAAACGAGGAGATCCGCAGGAAAACCAAAGTAACTGATATAGCTCAGAGAATCGCTAAACTGAAGTAGCCGTGGGTAGGGCACATAGCTCGAAGAACAGATGGCCGTTGGGTCAGTAAAGTTCTCAAGTGGCGACCGTACACTGGAAAACGTAACGTAGGCAGGCCTTCTACCCGATGGACCGAGGAACTGGTGCAGATCGCGGGAAGCCGCTGAATGCGGGCAACGCAGGACCGGTCGTCGTGGAAATCCTTGGGGAAATCCTCTTTATCATATCAGCCGAAAGACGTCCACTGCTGGACAAAGGCCTCCCCCAAGGATTTCCACGACGACCGGTCTTGCGCTGCCCGCATCCAGCGGCTTCCCGCGGCCTTCACCAGGTCGTCGGTCCACCGTGACCTTTACATAATATGTGCAAATAAAATCGCGTTGGAAAAGATTTAGATATTTCGTTTGAGGAAAAACTGTCAGGACTATTATATGCCTATAAATTATACTTTTATAGACAATAACGATGTCGACGACCTTGACAATTTTTTTACAAATTCTAATATAGTCAAATAAACATATACAATGTCTAATACCTTAAAACTTCTACGTACAAGCTTTTTATATTGCATTGTCACGCGATATATATATGCATGCCAAATTTCAGCTCCATCGGAAACCGGGAAGTGGGTCAAATTTAACTTGCAAGTTTTCATTACAGACAGCGGGACAGGTGAAACTAAATAAAATATTTTTTAATCTAGAGTTAAAGCCCATCATATCAGCCCATATACGTCCCCACCGAGGGGCTCGAGCCTACCCTGAATTAGGGCGATCGGGCCTTAGTCGACCACGTGGGCCTAGTGCGGGTTGATCTACTTCACACACCACCTGCGAGTTTCTTCGCAGGCGTGTGCTGGTATCCTCAGGATGTTTTCCTTCATCGAAGAGCGTCGCATAAACGTACATATGAAATCTTAATTCGAAATCACATTGGTACGTGGCAGGATTCGAATCACGACGTCCCGGACAGGAGGCGGCGGCCCTAGCCGTTGCGCCACCGACGCTCATATTTAAATTTCATAAATCTGTATAATCTCTTACTTAATATATCATCATAATTAATCTGGTTATGTATGTACTTACTATACTATATTTGTTATGTATGTATTATCTATAAGAATGCATATTTATTTATACTAGGTATATATTTAAATATTACTTTATCTATGATATTGCCACAGTAATGATTTTTCATGTTTCCTCCACCTAAAGGTTGTCTGGAAGAGATCGCTTGTTAGCGATAAGACCGCCTATATGTACAACTTCCTCAATTATTGCATCTTTTTTTCCTCTTATGTTGTACAATAAAGTTTTTTCAATCAATCAATTAAAAGCTTGTAAAAACCAAGATATGTTACTAGCCTAATCTAATCGTGTTTAAAAAATAATATAGGTAAATAATATAGAAGTAATCTCCTTTATACAGGTGTAACAAAATTGGTGTTGGTCCCGTTAACTGGGGCTTCTAATCATAATACTGAACAACTTTTGTTCTATGACTTTGCGGAAATCTCAAAAAACATTTTTAGCTCATTATACAAATCGATCAGCTAAGCTACCAATTTTGTGAATTTTTGTAAGGATTGTATATTTTGTATATTTATTTCTTAGATTTTCATATGCAACCTACCTACCTGGTCTACTGTATATTTACATTTAGTGATTTAAAAATATAGTTAAAAAAATATAAAACACGCTTTTAAAGCACATCTAACTAAAAAGTGAAAAATAATTCTTAATATAAGCTGAAAACAATAATGAACGAAAAATACTAGTATTACATAGTGTGAAAAAAGCGTGGGCGCTTTGTGCCATATTTTTCGTATATCGAGCAACCCATACACGCTTTTTTCCCAATAATAATAGTATTTTTCGTTCATTATTGTTTTCAGCTCATATTAAGAATTATTTTTCACTTTTTAGTTTGAAGTGCTTTAGAGGCGTGTTTTTTTAGTTTTTTAAACTATATTTATTTTTCAGTTTTTGGTTCAGGATAATGAGATAAACTTACGAAATTATTGTATTGTCACTGATTCTTGATAAATGTACAAAGTTTGAATTAAATCTGTCAGTTTAAAGTGGGTCAAAATCGAGTGCAAAGGAGTCGGTTAAAAACATACAAACGTCAAACCTGCATACATACATACGGTGAAGCTGATATAAGCGTGTTTAAAAAAAACAGTTTTTGTTTTTACATAATGCACTTAAATCTTGATGACCACTTAATATTGTAACTTACTTAGATATTCTATAACCAAACCACCTTAATCAAAAACATACTGACCTTTTCCTTAATTTAACACATCAATTAACTTTAAATAACATTCACTTTTATATCCCTTCTATTTAGCACAAATTATTTTTTAATTTAGCGTCAAAAAAACTATTTTGACTAAGCATATATGCTTTATTTAAAATGAAACTTTTACTTTTTAATTTCTTTACTGCCAGGAAAAGCAAAGAGTTTTCACACGAAAAACTTTTGAAAAAAGTTCGTATTACCGCGCGCGCGTTCGTTTCACCGGCAGCGCGCCGCCGATAGCACACCGCGCCGGCACACGTTTGGTTGCGAAATAAACTTTATAAGACGCTATAACCTTAGAACTAAGCCGTTCGGCTGCCATCCATGGCCTTACTTGACATCCAATAATAATAAATAATAGTAAATCACAGATGCACTGTTCATTCATATGTAATGGATGTTTTGGCAATATATCGATAACAGTTATACTATAATGGGTCGCTAAACTGACGTGTCTTTTGTAGAATTCTGTAGTCTATTGTTAAGGCCTTAATATGAGTCAAATGACAATTTTCAATTTAAATTATTGAAAGACTGTGTAAAGCTATCACCACGGAAAAAAATATATAAAATACTTAAAGTAATAAAAAATCGATTTAATTGATTACAATTTTAAAAATATTACCTCTTTTGATGTAAAAAAATATACTGTTAGAGCCTGTTTTTGGCATTAATTCCATACTTTCTCGAAAACAAATAGTTGATATTGAATGAAACCAACACACAAAAATCGGTAACTTTAAGAGTTTAAGACCTTTCATTTTAATTGAACTCATTTTTTTGAAACTTATTTAAATGTGATAAAAAGTAATAAAAACATGTAAAAATCGAGAATTGGTCGTTCGGTTTCAACGTAACAGCCGCGTTGAAGCCCGCATTGATTTGAACTTAAAATTAATAGACTTAAGTTCGATATTATTCAAACACTTATCAACCTGCTCGGATTGAGTGATCTTAGCGCCTTAACAGTATAGTAAAACTCGAGGAATCTCATAAAATCAAAGAACTATCAAGCCATTGGTGTCCCTTATACCAAAGACTGGTCTTTTACTGCTACTACGATAGATAAAGACCATTTAAAAGGCGACTGTTGATCCCTATATTAAATTGCGTGCCTACAATCTCAATTAATTAGTGATATCTAGTGACAACTTTAAGACGTCCATGCTGGACAAACGCCTCCCCCAAGGATTTTCACGACGACCGGTCCTGTGCTGCCCGCGTATTATATAGCGTATAACCAATTTAAACTCGGACTTGATTTAAAAATAAGCGAACATTGCTCTAACGAAATAACGAAAAGGTACTAACTTAACTTAAACAGCTTAAAATGAAGTTTGGACAAGTGCGAATCTCACTTACACAGCGAGGGTTTCGCTCAAACTTAAACTTGAAGTTCATAAACTGTGAAAGCACTGACATTGCTCTAACGAAAAGATACAAACTAAACTTAAACTTGGATTGGAAGTTCAGACAATTGCGTGTCGTACTTACACAGCGAGGGTTCCGCACAAACTTAAACTTGAAGTTCATAAACTATGAAAGCACCGACATTGCCCTAACGAATTGCTCTAAAAATTCGGATTGAAGGTTAAACTTAACTTTATAGTTAAAAAATATTCCCCATACATCGATATACGGAGTTTTTTTTTCCGTATGGAACCGTAGACCTAAGTATTGTATTGATAGCATAACTTGATATCCCGTTAGTGATCCTGTCTGCCTGCTAGGCCGAAGGTCGTGGGTTCGATTCCCACACAGGGCAAACATTCGTGTAACAAACTTTGCTTTATGACTTATTTGCTGAGTCTGTGTGTTTTACGGCCGTCTTTATTCGACTATATCTTCTGTAATTATAAAATATCCACACACACACACACACATACACTAAAACACACCAACACAGACACACGCACACACACACATACACGCGCACACATACATACATACACACACACACAAACACACACATACATACAGAAAAGCTATTTTTAAAAGTTGATTTTTAGTATAGCATAAACCGCGTTCATACAACATTACTCCCTAACAATTTTAATGTTTTACCTGCACAAGTGCACAACCGATTAAAATTACGTTTTAAATGTAGGTCTAGTCAAACCAGTCGAATAGGTCTGCTATTAGGCGAACCTTGCACTAAATATTATGCAAGTTACAACCACTATAAATTGCTTATTTTTAAAACCTTTTATTATGTTTGGAATGAAGCCGTATTCCATAGATCCTTTTTTATTTTGAAGTTGATCTGATGATGAACTTAGGAGGTGGAATCAAAGTCCCAGAATCGTCTTTTATTTTTCAATAGGGGATCGGACTGCATCAGAAATAAATTCTGAAATATGATTTCCTAAATTGCTCTCCTCTTGAAATTTCAAAAAACCTTACTTATTTTGTTTTTCCATCACGTCTTCAATTTTTAATTGATCAAATTCACAAAATAAGTTCGTCAATGACGCTAAAATCTATGACGTCACTTGTGGGTATTTCAAACATTTTTAGAACAAAATTTTGTTTTTGACAGATCATAAAAAGTAATTTAAAAAACTTGCAGTCCGATCCCCTATTAAATCGTAGGAAATAAAATACTATCACAGATCTACAATACTATGCTCACCTTTTTTTAAATTGGAACCGGCTATTTTTTATTTTCATTTGAGCTTGGCTTTTTGAGCATAAACACTCTTTTCAAATAAAAGCTTGTACCAAAAAGCTTTTAGGTTTTCGAAAATTATTTAACTTTGAATGTTTGTACGTATGTTTGTTTTGTTCAAATAATGCGAATGGAGCCGTATTCCCGGTGACAACAGATCCGTTTGCTATTTTGAAGTTGATCTGATGAAAAGTTAAAGGTCCCATAACCGTCTTTTGTTTTCAATAGAATCTTAGGAAATACAGCCTTTTTTAATTTAAAAACCGTGTATTTATATTCATTTGAGCATTCTACTTTTGAGAATAAAATACTCTTTTTAAATAAAAGCTTGTAGGTACCTAAAAGTTCCTAAACGCCTCCGTGGCGTAATGGTTAGTCCATTCGCTTCACATTAGGAGGTCGACTTCTATTCCCGGTGGGGTCAACTTGTGAGACGCGGTTCGGTTGGTGGTAGGACATTTTCTAAGGCCGCCTGGCTAGCTATCACCATCTTATCTAAGTCTTGCCGCCAAACATCAGTGTTAACAACATTGATATGTTCCGGCTTGAAAATAAGATAGCCAGTTCTCCATTGCGTTGGAGAAATCTTGGTAAGCCCGCTTCCATCTTCGGCATCATCTTCACTTACCATCAGGTGAGATGTTGCCAATTGTATAGATAAAAACAATTTTTAGATTATTCGAAATGAACTTTATATTTTACCTATTTCATGATTTATTTGTTTCCTTGTTTATTTTCGTCTTCGGGTCATCTTATAATCGATTTAAAGGCGACTTACAAGGGTAGATTGAGCTGTATGAAGCTGTACTAGAGCGTCGGTGGTGTAACGGTTAGGGCCGCTACCTCCTGTCCGGGAGGTCGTGATTCGAATCCTGCCACGTTCCACTGTGTTTTCAATTTCTTATGTACGTTTATCCGACGCTCTTACGGTGAAGGTAAACATCGTGAGGAAACCTGCACACGCCTGCGAAGAAACTCGAAGATTGTGTGTGAAGTCGACCAACCCGCACTGGGCCCGCGTGGTCGATTAAGGACCGATCACCCTAATTCAAGGTAGGCTCGAGCCTCTCGGTGGGGACGTATATGAGCTAATATATGACGCTGTATTTCGGTGACAATACATCGTTTTGGTAATTTTGAGTTCCTCTGATGATAAACTTTGGAGGTAGAATGGAATCAAGGACACATCAATCGAATTGTAGCAAATACTGTGTCTTTTTAGGGTTCCGTAGTACAACAAGGAACTCTTATAGTTTCGTCATGTCTGTCTGTCCGTCTGTCTGGCCGCGGCCTAGCTCCTAGACTATTAGTAGTTAAGAGCTGAAATTTATCAAAGAGACATATAATAATAACGCGGAGCGAACTGTAAAAAAAATAAGGAAAAAAAAACTTTTTAATGGTACTTTCCACTACAAGTAAAGTAGGGATGATTTTTTTCTCGTCAAATCCAGTCGTGTGGGGTATCGTTGGTTAGAGCTTAAACAATAGTTGTAAATCTTCTAAGACCGTGTTATAATTTAGGATTACGTTTTTGAAAAAAACAGGCTTGAATGTGCAAAATTTTGTTGGAGTCGAGTGTCCTCACCCCCTAACAACTAAACAGCTGTATTTGGAAATATGAAACTAAGGTTGGTGGCAACTACGCAACCCTACATTGACACGCACTTGACCGGTTCCTTGACGTGACTACGTCTAATAAATCGATGGACCCAGGCTGCACGCACGAAAAAGGATGACTCATTGTCCCGTTACGCTCATTCTCCCGTTACGCTCATTGTAACGTTGCAATCGGAGCGAGAGCGTTATACGAAGATACGGATTGATCATTTCATCAATGTTTTTTTATGACGTTGTGGTCACGTTAAACTTTCGTCCGTAAACCGACTTTACAGATAAACAAATTTTTTTTTGGTTTGGAACGATTAGGAAATGCATTTCTTTGCCCTTATCTTCGCGATGCCACGGGGGGCAGTGTGGTGAGTGAACCATTGGTATATTATTATAATGGGTCTCACCAAGTAGATCGCGGATCTCGTACAAAATGAATTACAGAAACTGCCTCCGCGGCGTAATGGTTAAATCCATTAGCTTCACATTAGGATGGTTCTATTCCCCGCGGAGTCTAACTTTATATGACTCAGTGGTGAAAAGCTATTTTCTACGCCCGCCTGGCTAGCTACCACCACCAAGTCTTGCCCCCAAACATCAATACTAACAGAATTGATGTCGTCCGGCTTGAAGATAAGGAAATAAGGTAGCCATCAGTT
This sequence comes from Coleophora flavipennella, assembly GCA_947284805.1. NCBI lineage: Eukaryota > Metazoa > Arthropoda > Insecta > Lepidoptera > Coleophoridae > Coleophora > Coleophora flavipennella. The sequence continues at coordinate 8,947,076 of OX369253.1, forward strand.
CCCTGTTTCGTTGGGGAAACTTGGTAAGCCCGCTTTCATATTCGGCATCATCGTCACCAGAGGTCCTGGATTCAAATCCCGATGGCCAATGTACCAATGAGTTTTACGAAACTTATGTACATATACTCAACGATTGCTTTAACGGCGAAGGAAATCCCCATGAGGAAACCTGCACACGCCTGCGAAGAAACTCAAAGGTTGTGTGAAGTCGACCAACCCGCACTTAGCCCGCGTGGTCGACTAAGGCCCGATCGCCCTAATTCAGGGTGGCTAGAGCCCCTCGGTGGGGACGTGTATGAGTATATACATCTAATATATATAAATCTCGTGTCACAATGTTTGTCCTCAATGGACTCCTAAACCACTTAACCGATTATAATAAAATTCGCACACCATGTGCAGTTCGATCCAACTTGAGAGATAGGATAGGGTAGGGTAGGGTAGTGTAGGGTAGGGTAGTGTAGGGTAGGGTAGGGTAGTGTAGTGTAGGGTAGTGTAGAGTAGTGTAGGGTAGGGTAGTGTAGTGTAATGTATGTAGGGTAGGGTAGGGTAGTGTAGTGTAGTGTAGGTTAGTGTAGGGTAGGGCAGGGCAGTGTAATGTAATGTAAGGCGGTACGAAGTTCGCCGGGACAGCTAGTCTTATATATATAAATCTCGTGTCACAATGTTTGTCCCCAATGGACTCCTAAACCACTTAACCGATTAAAATAAAATTCGCACACCATGTGCAGTTCGATCCAACTTGAGAGATAGGATAGGGTAGGGTAGGGTAGTGTAGGGTAGGGTAGGGTAGTGTAGGGTAGTGTAGGGTAGTGTAGGGTAGTGTAGAGTAGTGTAGGGTAGTGTAGTGTAGTGTATGTAGGGTAGGGTAGGGTAGTGTAGGGTAGGGTAGTGTAGTGTAGTGTAGGGTAGTGTAGGGTAGGGCAGGGCAGTGTAATGTAATGTAAGGCGGTACGAAGTTCGCCGGGACAGCTAGTATATATATAATATGCCCTGCCCTACCCTACACTACCCTACACTACACTACACTACCCTACCCTACACTACCCTACACTACACTACACTACCCTACCCTACACTACCCTACCCTACAAACACTACACTACACTACCTTACCCTACCCTACACTACTCTACACTACCCTACACTATACTACCCTACCCTACCCTACACTACCCTACCCTACACTACCCTACCCTACCCTATCCTATCTTTCAAGTTGGATCGAACTGCACATGGTGTGCGAATTTTATTATAATCGGTTAAGTGGTTTAGGAGTCCATTAAGATATATATACAGGGTGACCGGAAATTCGTCGTTTTCCTTTTAAGGGGAGACACAATGGCTAATTTGTAATAAAAAAAGTCATATAAACTAGGGGTCAAAAATAAAGCGTGTTGGAGTTATGATCATTTTATTTTTTTTAGAATTTTTTCCGACTTTCTAAAATAAAAATTAGGTAAAAAAAAAACGTAATTTTTTTACTAACAATTTTTACTTTATTTAAAAGCTAGTGAACTAATAGCTTATTTAAAATTATTACATTAAACAAATTACCCTTAATTTTTAAGAAAATAGCCTCAATTTATTGTTGATGTAAAAAAAATCGAAGCTTTCAATTTCTTATGAGCCACTGGTGTAAAAAAATTGAATGAAAGTTCGCGTAAAAAGTATTTTAATTACTTCCTTGTATCATCAGCTACTCAGCAAAGTAAAAACATTCATAAAATTCTTACGCATTTCACAAAAATAACACGATAAATGCAGACCAAAGAGTACGCTTCTCGGAACCGATGACTGCCTGAGTGATAAGATAACAAAGACCCAGGTAGTTAACCGTCATAAGGGACCCTTTTGTTAATTGTCGGGACTAACAAAATTTGTTTATCAGTTCAGTTACAAAAGACCCAGGTAGTTAACCGTCATAAGGGACCCTTTTGTTAATTGTCGGGACTAACAAAATTTGTTTATCAGTTCAGTTACAAAGAGTATGTTCAGTTAGTTAGTTGTCAATCCTCCACATGTACGGACGTTATTACATCTAACTAAAGTTACACTGTGTTTAAAATCAGTTTTCTCAATGACTTCGTTTGAAAATGAAGAATATGCGGATATTCTGTTCGTGTATGGTTTCTGCAATGGTGACCGAGCTGCAGCACAAAGAGAATACCGGCGTCGTTTTCCAAATCGCAGGCTACCACACGTGGGCGTGTTTGCTGACACGTATCGGCGTATACGGGAATCAGGAAGCATACAACGGCGACAAAGCGATGCTGGAAGACCTCCCATTTACCCAGTGGAAGACGAAGAGGAAATTTTACAGTGTTTCGAACATGATCCTACTACATCCACTAGGATTGTGGCCGCACGTCTGGGGATCAGCCAGTGGAAGGTGTGGTTTACGATGCATACAGCTCGAATGCATCCTTACCATTACACACCAGTCCATGCCTTGGAGGAAGGAGACCCAGTAAGAAGAGTGGAATTCTGCCGGTTCATCATTAATGCCGACATGGAGGATCGAGACTTTTTGTCTAAAATATTGTGGACTGATGAATCAAAGTTCGACCGCGATGGAATCACTAACTATCACAATATCCATTACTGGGCGGAGAAGGGGCAGAACCCAAGGCGGAAGAAGGAAAAGGCTCATCAGAGAAGATTTTCTGTCAATGTCTGGATGGGTCTAATTGACAGGCACTTAATTGGACCTTACTTTTTGCCACAGAATTTAAATGGCATAACATACGCCGAATTCTTGAGGGAAGAACTGGCGGTGCTGCTTGTGGATGTACCCATAGCAACAAGAATGGAGATTATCTATCAGCACGACGGCTGTCCAGCCCACTATTCTCGGCAAGTGCGCGAGTGGCTGGATAATAATTACCCGGAGAGGTGGGTTGGGCGAGGTGGACCGATTCCGTGGCCAGCAAGGTGCCCAGATCTTACACCTTGCGATTATTATTTATGGGGCCACATGAAGGAATTGGTGTACACTACACCCATAAATTCCGAAGACGAACTTAGGGAAAGAATAATAAACGCTGCAGAACAAATAAAAGCAGCTTTAACTTCAAGAATAGTGAAAACAGAACTAAGAAGGAGACTTAGATCCTGTATCAGACGGAGAGGCTCCCAGTTTGAGCAAGATTTGTAGTTTTTAATTGTACTGTTAAATTATGTTAGTAAAGAGAGTGTGTAAGTTTTAAAGTATGGTAAGAAAGAGTTTTATTTAGTAAGTTTCAAATAATTTTATTTTTTCTTTCATAAAACCAAGATTTGTTATCTTAGATAAAAATGAGGGAAATTCCCAATTCCGCGATTATTATTATTATCTTCACAAAATGCCCTTAACTTGTTAAGATTTGTATTATTTTGGATAGCTGATGATACAAGGAAGTAGTTAAAATACTTTTTACGCGAACTTTCATAAAATTTTTTTACACCAGTGGCTCATAAAAAAATAAAAACTTCGATTTTTTTTTACTTTTCGTTAAATTGAGGCTATTTTCTTAAAAGTTACGGGTAATTTGTTTAATTTAATAATTTTAAACAAGCTGATAGTTCACTATCTTTTAAATAAAGTTAACATTTTTAGTAAAAAAATAATGTTTATTTTTTTATTTAGTTTTTATTTTGGAAAGTCGGAAAAAAATCAAAAAAAAATAATATATATATAAAAATTTATTAATAATAAATACATATGTATAGGGTGTACAAACACATAGGAATTAAACATTTAATAATTAAAGAAATTATTTTGTTAAAACTTACTAAAAAAAAATAATTATTAATTTACATTGAATTGTGAGTTCCTATTAGAACAAAATATAATTTGTAGTAAGTTGTTGATTTTACATAATATGTTTAGTTACATAAGCATTTTATTGCAGTGCCTGCAATTATTGTGTATCTAAAGGTTGAAAAGTGACTGCAAATTTACAAAAGCTAATCTGTGTGAATCATCATCATATATGCCGAAGACATAGGCCTCTCCCAAGGATTTCCACGACGACCGGTTCTGCACTGCCCACATCCAGCGGCTTCCTGCGACCTTCACCAGGTCATCGGTCCACCGAGTGGGAGGCATACCTACACTACGCTTTTCGGGGCCCGGTCGCCACTCGAGAACTTTACTGCCCCAACGGCCATCCGTTCTACGAACTATGTGCCCCGCCCACTGCCACTTAATTTTAGCAATTCTGAGAGTTATGTCGGTTACTTTGGTTCTCCTACGAAACTCCTCGTTTCTGATTCGATCACACAGAGAAACTCCGAGCATATAGCACGCTCCATTGCCCTTTGGGTGACCTTGAGCCTTCTTATGAGGCCAATAGTAAGCTACGATGTCTCAGTTCCGTATGTCATCACTGGCAACACACACTGGTCGAAGACCTTGGTCTTAAGACACTGCGGTATCTGGGACGTAAAGATATTGCGAAGCTTCCCGAACGCTGCCCGAAGCCAATCTGTGTAAATACGGACACAATAACAAATAATTGTGTGTGTGTGTGTGAAGTTTAAAATTATCTGTATATTTAAAATCATCATGTTGCTTTTCTTTCTGATTGTACCTTTTACCGTTTCGGTTCGAGTTGAGAATTTTTGTTAGGTATTTTACTTCCGGTTCGAGTTAAGAACGGTTCGAGTGAGGAATAAGCCGAAATTTTCTGTATCGGTAGGTCTGACAATAGGTATAGAAGCGGACGAAGCCGCGGGAAACAGCTAGTTATATTATAAATTCTTTGGCGTAAACTCATGACAATAATATCACATTCATTTCAGATAAAGAAAAACCCATTACTTACTGAATTTTGACATTTTGACATGGGCAGTCACATCAAATATTGCGTCACCATTTTTTTATATTTCATCATCATCATATCAGCTCATATACGTCCCCACCGAGGGGCTCGAGCCTACCCTGAATCAGGGCGATCAGGACTTCAGTTGGTCGACTTCACACAACCTTTGAGTTTCTTTAGAGGCGTGTGCAGATTTCCTCACGATTTTTACCGCACCGTTACAGCAATCGGTAAGTAGTGAGTAAGCGCATTACCACCAGGTGAGATAATGCCAAGGGCTTATCAAAATTTGTGGATAAAAATGATTCGTTATAAAGTTTTAAAGTGGACAACTTTTGTTCTACGACTTTGCTGAAATCGCAAAAAAATATTTTTACTCTTCATACAAATCGATCAGCTGATCGAACAATTTTGTGCATTTTAGTGTGGAGGGTCCAAATTTTTTGTTTGAGAATTGACTATGGGTTCCTTGGGGAAAGTTGTTCAGTACGATGAGTAGAACCCCCAGTTAACGGGACCTACACCAATTTTGTTACACCCTGTATACATAATTAATTTAAAAAGAAAATTATCACAGCCAAGTAGGCTTTCTTAGTTTAGGAGTAAGGGGGCGTCCATAAATTACGTGAGATGATCAAGGGGGGGAGGGGGTCGAGTCAAATATCATCTAATCTCACGTTGGGGAGACAAATATCACGCAATTTTTTTTCTGATTAAAACAAAAAAATATTATACTATTTTTAATCCAAATTGTATGTACATGTTTAAAATTTAATCTTAAGCGTTATCGTAATATGATTAACATTATTCACTAATTCGTTCGGAAAAAAATCATTTCATTTCATTTCATTTCATTTATTCATTGCAGTGTCACAACTAATGATGTACAAACATAATAATATGTGTAATAGTAGGTAGGTGTTTTTCAATTAATTATGACGCCCCGTGAGGGCATAGCAATGTGTGAGGGCTTAAGTGCTTCAATTATAAGACCTAAGTAACTGTAAATTAATAGAATACATTATCTATTACATGCTATTACATATTCTAAAAAGCAAAATTTGGACATTTTTAAACAATTTTTATAAGAAGAATATTTAAACAGTTTTTATAAAAACATTAATTATTCACAGTTTTCATTCATACTTAGACGTTATATATCTACTGAATGTCGAACCACCATATTTATTTTATACCAAATAGCTCGGGTATGCTAAAAAAAAATGTATATTTTTTAATTTTTTTTCTGATGGTTTAGACCATTTTGAAAAACTAATTTGAATATTTCATTTTTTAAGCCTCTAGATATTTTTAAATATTTTTTTAAATTTTGAAACCTTGATGACGTCATCGGTTCACATTACTATGAAACGAACAGCCCTATTTCTATGACGATGAAATGAATAGGCCTTGACGTTAACTGTCAAGTCACTCAAGTCAATCATTCCCAAAGGTTTTTTGGCGGGATTTGTGGTAGACGCATTCGTAGTTTTATTTTGTTGTTTTTTCATTGCACCGGCACTAGCATTACAAATCCAACAGCTAAGGAAGCCTAAATACGTCAGACCTGGCTGTATGGTCTTAGTAACCTTTGCCTTTTCCGAAACGAAACTATCACAAAGCCAACAACGAAACGTCAAAGTCAAAATTTACTTGTCATCAAACATCATAATCTATGTATGGACAAGGCCTTCAGAGTTTAAATGTTTTTTAGAACCACAATAAAAATTGGACCTCTAATGAATATCTTACCCATTTAAGTATTTAATTTGAATGACGTTCTAATAATATTTGATTGTTTCAAACGTAGTTTTTGGTGGATGATAAATAAATACTGCCTTTTTCAGTGCTCGACGAAAGCTCGTCCTCAAATGCAAGGTCCGTAATTGATATGACAAGTAAGAGTGCACGTTCCGTTCAGTGGTGAAATAAGGTTTTATTGTAAACTCGTGACGTCATAGGGGTCAAATGAAGGTTATTGTCCTTTTCCGATTTTTTTATCTTTTACTTTTTCGAGTGGAAAATGACAAAATATGGCTTTAAATAAAAATATCTCGAAATGGTTTTTTTATTTTCATGGCTTATAAAAAATTTAGCATACCCACGGTACAGTGTAGCCTGTGCTTTGTTTTCGCGCCACTGTCAGCCGAACTTGCGACTCGATGAACGAGAGCGTACGAGCTGAGTGGCAGCGACACACGGACAGGTTCTATCTAACCTTCTTTGTTTATTCTTGTAATTGTTTTACTCGACTCGGTGCATGCTCTTACTATTTTAAAATGAGTTATCAAGATTTTTATAGAGTCGACCAATTTAAGATGTACAGTTGGATTTTCACAAAGTTCATAGATTTTTTTTGCAAAAATTACTTTGATTTTTAAAATACAGATTAATTTTTTGTAAGACTTCGAAACCCTACTTTGCGCGTGGTCCAACACGTACTTGGCCACTTTTTTCAGTGACATTTGTTAAAATGTGAATAGCATTTAAAAATAATTTAAGGATTTTATTGTCTAATTCAGGGTAGGCTCGAGACCCACGGTGGGGACGTATAATATGAGCTGATGTGATGATGTTGATGATTGTCTAAATATTGCAATGGTAAGAATATTTAGCTTTAAAAATGTATTCTTGTAAATTATAAAGGAGGAAAAACAACAATTTGAGAAAACCGGCCAAGTTCGAGTCAGAACCCCACACATAGGGTTCCGTACCATCATACTAGATGTGGCTAGTTTCTTCGTGTTTCAATAAAAACACGTTTTATGTATGAGACCCCCCTTATTATTTCACTTTTTCAAATTTTTAGTATTTGTTGTTATAACGGCAACAGATATACATCATCTGTGAAAATTTCAACGGGTGTCAATTAAATGGTTAGCATAGTATTGTTATTTCTGTGAGCAGAAAAATATAATCGGTGAGCAGAAATAGCTAATTGGTCAGCAACTCATGGTCAGCAAACATTTCAAAATCAATCAGCAATTTATGTCATTCTGGATGGCTGTAATTATTTTAAACATCCCTGTACTACACTCTTCCTACAGTGTTCAGTGGTCGACGGAGCCCCTTCGGGGCTCCTACTTCTGTGTTCTCATGTTAAACCTAACACTACGACTGTGCGGGGAGGCGAGCTTAGCTCGCCTCCCCGCACAGTCTCCGAACGTAACGGATCCGAGTCGGGGTGCTCCGCAAGTCCGAGCTCGCTTCGCTCGCTCCCGCTTCCATTTAGAACTCCCCGTATCACACTCTTCCTACAGTGTTGAGTTGTCGACGAAGTCGGACCCGCGTGCTTTCCCCGCCCTGATACTCCCACATCCCCCTGGGATCCCGAAGGTTTGTTGGGGGTTTAAATGGGTGGCGGGGGCTACGCCCCTTTTTCAACAAAAACGCAATCCAAGTAGTTATTTTGCTCACCATGTTTTAAATATGCATACCAATCAAATATACTGCTTATAGACATGTTTTTCTGCCGCTCAATCATGAAATCTTGCCGCTCAAGTAGTTATTTTGCGGACTGAATGTTTATTATGCATTTCTAAAATATATTTCCAATTTCAACTGCCTTGCTAACACAGTTCATGAAATACAGCCTGGTGACAGACGGACGCGGACGGACAGTGAAGTCTTAATAATAGGGTCCCGTTTTTACCCTTTGGGCAAAGTACATTATTAGTACTAACATACAGTATGGGCACTGCCTGTCGCTCTCTAGATTGCGACTTCACCCCCTCGTCACTCAGATTGATACAGATTGATTACAGTTTGGTTGTCGAACGTATAGGATTTCGCCGCCGTTTAGTTTGTTCAATCATTCCTTTTTTAAAATGTCATTTCTGGCCCGTTGTTAGTACTCTTTGTTATACTGTGCCCGTTGTATGAAGTGTCCAGGGTGTGGTAATAGGGTCCCGTTTTTAACCTTTGAGTGCGGATTCCTAAAAAAGTGTAGGTAATAAGATTATACACGTAGGTAAGTAAGTTGTAGGTTATTAAAAATGATTGATATAATCCCTTTGACTTGTACAAGAAACCTATCAGCTAAAATGCATAAAATGTGTCAAGTTGTCACCGTTCGTTTGTCTGTTTGGATGTCTGATATGACAGTAATAAATACAAATGCGCCTATACCTTCTGGAACTGAGGTGACTTTGTGATAACATTCGGCTGAGGTGTAGTCTGCCAGAAGTGATTTTTAGAGTTCCGTACCCAAAGGATTAAATATGGACCCTATTACTAAGACTCCGCTGTCTGTCCGTCTGTCACCAGGCTGTATTTCATGAACCGTAATAGGTAGACAGTTGAAATTTTCACAGATGATGTATTTCTGTTGCCGCTATAACAACAAATACTTAAAATTAGAAAAAGTGAAAAATTAAGGGGATTCTCCTTACAAGAGTTTTTTTAAACGTGAAGAAACTAGCGCCATCTAGAATGATGGTACGGACCTTATGTGCGCGGTTCTGACTCGCAGTTGGCCGGTTTTTATATACCATTATTTGTATGTAATTTCAGAAGTATAGGTATAGGTATGTTTGGCTTGTAAAATATAAATACAAGGTTCACGTTTAATAAAAAGAAACACTCAAACTCAAATAACTCTTTATTGTACATCAAAGTAAATATGCAAAATTTAAATTAAAAACTAAGAGACGTACAATTTAGGCGGTCTTATCTTAAAACACATTATTAAGGTTTCCTAAAATAAAAGATGGTGTTATTATATTAAGTTCATTTATTGAGATTAATAATTTCAGGACTTTTATACCTGAGCGTACAAAACTATAAAAAAAATATTAAATCAACAAATCTAAAAAAATATTAATTTTCACTTTGAAAACATTCTTTCATAAACCTAAAACAGTAAACTTAAGGCGGGGTATTGATTGGATGGAACAGTTGTCTCTGTCTTTTTCTTTACGTGTAAAGAGTAAAGAAAATAACCACACTTTTTCAATGGTTTTTTGTTTCAATCAAAAACTACAATGAAAGTATAAAAAATAATAAAATTACTCTGTATTATCATAACAAATAATTGAAGTATATTTTTTTAAATTTATACTTCAAAATATTTGTCATAACTAGAGTTGAAATTAACGGTGTATCTTTGGGATTTTTTTCTATCGAGCCAAAACAGCTCAATCGTGTTTCTAATAGCTTTTGACTTTAAGGAACATCATCAATAATAACGGATTTTTTTTTTCAACCTTTTGTTTTCCATCATTTAGGAGTAATTGACGTCAAAAATAACGAATATCTGTAATATTACCGCCTTAACGAGATCCTACAGTTCAATTAGGCACATATTAGTATCAAAGTTGACCCTTATTCTAGAAATTAAGTTGGAAGTCTTGACGACACAGTTGAGTAGAACATTGCAAGCAGATGTGCTTTTTACATGCCCTGCAGCGTTATCTGGTTTGTCTTTTCAACTTACTGGGACATATGCTGCATAGTTTCCTTCCAGCAGGCCCTGGGAGCTGGGCTTCGGGCTTAGGGGGGAGAAAATCCTTACCTAAAACTCGGGTTATAGAAAGACGAAGTTCTCTGGGCAATATGTCGTTATAGACGCGCTCTTTTAAGCTAGGCAGGACTAATTATCTGGCCTTGTTTAGTAAATAATCACCTCTTCGCAGCTCGGCAACAAAAAGACAAACATGACAAAAAGACAAACGCATTAGAGCCAGCTAAATTCAAAATTCTATAAAATATTGCCATTGGCCAGCGACGTGTTTTTCGGCTGCACGAATATATAGAGCAGTTTTTAGAAATACTTCTGATTTAGCTCTATCGTAAAAACAGTAACACATACATTCGTGAAACTTGGTGTAATAATAGTAGATACTAATACTGAAATAAAACAACAAATAATAAAAATTGGCCAAGTTTGAGTCGTTTTAGCGCTAAGGAGTCCGAACTGGATGACAAAAAAAACGGTAATTTAAAAAACTAAAAAACCCGACTGCGTTTCTGTGTAATTTGGAAATTAAAAAACCGTAAAACAAGAAAGTCGTTGTCCGAAGTCCATTGCAAAATCGCAAAAGCTTCTAAGGCGATGCATATACGAGTAAGCGTCAAATTTATACCAAAAATGTCAATTATAGAAATTATAGAACAGCAGCTCATTGTACATATTTTTAACAATATTTTTAAATACAAGAAAAATTGTAGCAGTCGGGACCCATTCTAGAAATGAAGGCTTTGTGAATTGAGATCACATACCTATATTACATTGCAGATTAATCCAATCTACTGACTAGACGGCTGACTTTCTAGAATGGGTCCCGCCCGACTGCTACAATTTTTCTAATATTGTTAAAAATATGTACAATGAGCTGCTGTTCTATAATTTACCTGCCCTTATTAGTCGAATGGCAGTTTGCACTAAACTTCTTATAGCGCCTAAAGACTATTATGTAAGGTCTAAATTGACATTTTTGGTATGAATTTGACGCTTATAAGCATCGCATTAGCAACTTTGGCGATTTTTAAGTTAAGTGCAATCGTGTATGATGACTTTCTTGTTTTAGGGTTTTTTAATTTCCAAATTACATAGAAACGCAGTCGGGTTTTTAATTTTTTTAAATTACCGTTTTTTATTTTATTTATTTTTAAATGAGTTTGTATGTATAGTAACCTATACACACATGACACATTAAGATTACGCAGATTATTATTTTATCAGTTGATAGAATAATATTCTCGTAAACGTTGAAGCTCTAGTAAAGAATTCTGATCGTGTGGCCGATTTAAAAGTTTTTTAGGATCAAGTGTACAGATGACCAATCCAGCTAATGTTTTAACTCGGCTAAGAGCTTATATACATATGCTTGACTTTTAGCAAATATACGTGAGCCGAGGTCCACAACCGCCCGATCGAGTGTAGTACCCTGAAGTTTGTGGACAGTTACAAGATTAACAACAACAACTTAATTAACAGGGCAACATCCGGCGTTAAATTTTTCCTTGTCCTCCAAGTGCGTCAAAATCAATAGTACGAGTACATGGTTCAATCCGTAAACCAACTCCTGGTTGATTATTTTTAATTGTGCGGTCGTCGAACTCAACAAACACCGCTTGCCGTAATTCTCCGGAAAATCTGCCATTTTGTTTTTTTTTTTATTTTGATATACCCAGTGTCACTCTCACAGTAAATACGTATCTAACAAAACCCTTGAAGCTAAAATCCATCGAACCGTTCTGGCTGCAGGCAGAGCGTGCCAAACATTTAAATTTGGCACCAAAAATCCGCCATTTTGTTTTTTTATTTCGATATACCCGGTGTCACTCTCACAGTAAAAACGTATCTAACGACTCCCCTCAAGCTAAAATTCATCGAGCCGTTCAGGCCGCAGAGCGTGCCAAACAATTATACATACATACATACATACTCTCGAATAACCCTCTTTTGGCGCAGTCGATTAAAAAAGCATAATATATTTGTCGCTCGCGTTGATGTATTTTGTTTGTAATGTGAATAGGTATCATTGTCATTATACTATGTAGTTGTGTGGGGAGGTGTGGTGGTACGGAACCCTCGGAATTCTAGTCCAACTCGTAGTTTGCCGTTTTTTTTAATTCAAAATCATCCACTCACCATCCGCCGTTTTCTAGTGGTTCCACTAGTGGAACCACAAGCACAGATGATAATAGTAGTACAAGTACCACAAGGGATACTTGTTCCTCGTAATTTTGACCACCTCTGTGGCGTAATGGTTAGTCCATTTGCTTCACACCAGAAGGTCGCGGGTTCGATTCCCGGCGGGGTCAACTTGTAAGACTCGGTTTGGTTGGTGGTAGGGCATTTTCTAAGCCCACCTGGCTAGCTACCACGATCTTATCTAAGTCTTGCCGCCGAACATCAGTGATAACAACATTGATGTGTTCCGGCTTGAAAATAAGATAGCCAATTCTCCATTGCGTTGGGGAATTTTGGTAAGCCCGCTTCCATCTTCGGCATCATCGTCACTTACCCATTAGGTGAGATGATGCCAAGGGCTTACCAATTGTGAATAATAATAATTAAATTGTCCCACTGCTCACCTGATGGTGATGGTAAGTGACGATGATTCCGAAGATGAAAGCGACTCAAAGGAAAACTGTCTATCTTATCTTAAACCGGAATTCATCATTGTTGTTAGCATTGATGTTTGATGGCAAGACTTAGATAAGATGGTGGCGAGGCGGCCTTAGAAAATGCACTTCCAAAAACCAAACTGAGTCTTACAAAGTTTGAATCCGCCGGGAATCGAACCTGCGACTTCTTGATGTGAAGCTCATGGACTTAACCATTACGCCACGGAGGTGGTTAAACAGGGCTATGTTACGAGTATAACAGATTGCCAGAGGAGTCTGTTGGCTAATATACATATATGTCACCGGGATGTTTTAAAAACCGCGATATTACAATCTCACTAGTTAGATTATGATATAACGGTAAATTGTGAATCGGATCACAATATCACGGCCTATTCTTGTACCTCCGAATAAAACCGATGATTTTTACTGCTGCGAAGCATTCTGCTACCCAGGGGGGCAGCAAAGCGAGGCTCTTTGACAGTTAAATCAATCAAAACCTGACCGAACCTAACATCGCTCGCTTCGCAAGCTCATTTATTTAGTGTTTTTCACTTCGCTAGTATTATCCCACCCTGGACACTTCATACTAGAGGCCAGTAATGACATTTCAAAAAAGGAATGACGGAACTAACAAAATGGCGGCGAAATCCTATACGTTCGAAAACCAAAGTGTAACCAATATGTATCAATCTGGGTGACGAGGGGGTGAGGTCGGAATCTAGAGAGCGGCAGGGAGTGTCCATACTGTATGTTAGTACTAATATATACTTTGGTATTATTGTAATGTCACTAGTGAAATTGTAAACAATGTGTTACAGTTCACAATCTTTCGACAGTTCACAATCTCGCGATATAAATCCCGTTAGATTATAATCTAACGGAATTTGCTATCTTACGGTGACATATAATACTGTGCTGTTGGTATCGCAAAAACTAATATAGTAGCAATGTTCTTCACTTAAAGTTTTTTGCTTTGTTAACAGATTTTTTAGTCTCTCATCAGTTGTACCAACTTAGGTTTGGACTTTGGTTAGATAATTCATCGACTACAGCAATAACTTTACAAATTAACTTAAAAATAAAAAAAATATATTATTCATCATCATATCAGCCGAAGGACGTCCACTACTGGACATAGGCCTCCCCCATGGATTTCCACGACGACTGGTTTTGCGCTACCCGCAATATTATTATTATAAATTTATGTTTAACCGCCTCCGTAGCCCAGAGGCAAAGTTCACTGACTTTACACAGGAGGTCGCGGGTTCGACTCCCGGCGGGGTCATTTGTAAGACTCGGTTTGGTTGGTGGTAGGGCATTTTCTAAGCCCGCCTGGCTAGCTACCACCATCTTATCTAAGTCATGCAGCCACATATCAATGTTGATATCATTGGTGTCGGCATGAAGATAAGATAGCCAGTTCTTCATTGCGTTGGGGAATCTTGGTAAGCCCGCTTCCATCTTCGGCAACATCGTCTTACCACCAGGTGAGACGTTGTCAAGGGTTTACCAATTGTAAATAAAATAAAATGAAAAAAATTGGTAAGCCTTTGGCATTATCTCGCCAGATGGGGAAGAGGATGCTGAAGATAGAAGCGGGCTTAACAAGATTCCCCAACGTAATGGAGATCTGGCTTTCTTATCTTCAAGGCGGAACACATCAATGTTTTTTGCATTCAAGACTTAGATAAGATGGTGGTAGGTAGCCAGGCGGGCTTGGTAAATGCCATTAAACTAACCAAACCGAGTCTTACAAAGTAAAATTAAGTTGGCCACTCAAAGAACTTTAAATCAGAACGCCCTATTTTTTTTAAACCGCCTACTTGGCGTAATGGCAAGTCCATTCGCTTCACACCAGGAGGTTGCAGATTCGATTCACAGCGGGTTCAACATTGTAAGACTCGTTTTGGTTGGTGGAAGGGCATTTTCATAGCCCGCCTGGCTAGCTACACCCATCTTATCTAAGTCTTGCCGCCAAACATCATGTTAACATCATTGATGTGTTCCGGCTTGATAATAAGATAGCCAGATCTCCATTGCGTTGGGGAATCTTGTGGTAAGCCCGCTTTCATCTTCGGCATCATCGTCACTTACAATAATGAGAGATAATGCCAAGGGCTTATCTATGAATTGTTGATTAAATAAATTAAAAAAATACAAGTCGGGAGAACGGCAACAAATCACATGCAATTATAAAAAATAATAATTTTAGGGGTAACTGGGTTAATGCTCCAACGGCCATCTGTTCTACGAGCTATGTGCCCCGCCCACCGCCACTAAAGTTTAGCGATTCTGTGTGCTTTATTGGTTACCTTGGTTCATTTACGGATCTCCTTATTTATAGAATAGAATATAATCGAATAAGTTTATTCAGACATCAGGCACATAATATACAGTTAATGGTACATAATTACTGTCTTTTAATAACAAAAAAGAAACAGTTACACTAGACCAGAGATTTATGGGTTATGCACTAACAATAAACATTTGAAAATCGAACACATTTATACACACAGTATTACAGGTAGTAGTTACCTCCCGTTGCACCGAATGCTACTATTTGCTACTAAGAAAAAACGCGAAACACGTTAAAAATCGACTTCCATCGCAACAACTAAGTACATTTTAGCATTATTATTTTTGGTTTTTGTTAATTTTCAAATAAAGCACTACACCGATTTTGATAAAATTTATATGGAACCACACAGGAAGCACTAGCTTTCAAATAAAAAAAGTATCATAAAAATCGGTTGACCCAGCCAAAAGTTCTGAGGTAAAACACATAAAAAAAAACATAAAGTCGAATTGTGAACCTCCTTCTTTTTGGAAGTTGGTTGAAAAGGGATGCCAACTGGCATCATTTTCAAGCGACTTCCAAAAAGGAGGAGGTTCTCAATTCGACTGTACAGATCTAAACAGGTCTAAAACGTCTAAAAAAATCTAAAACCAATTGTTTATTAATAAAATTTCTAAATTTGCACATAGTTTTTATATGGAGATATTTCTTTTTAAGTACTACAGAGAACCTCCTAAATTTTAGTTTTTAAATTGAAGTCTTAAGAGAAATAACAACGTAAAACATTGGAAAAGTGCAAAAGTGTGGTTATTGTCTTGACTCTTTACACATAAAGAAAAAATAGAGAGAACCAATATAAGTCATTGGAGAGAACTGTTTTACAAATGCCTCGTCTTAGAATGCCTCAATCCGAGCAGGTTGATACGTGTTAAAATAATGTCGAACGTAAACCTATTAATTTTAAGTTCAAATCAATGCGGTCTTCAACGTGACTCTAATGTTGAAACCGAACGCCCAATTCTCGATTTTTACATGTTTTTGTTACTTTTTCATACTTTCAAATAAGTTTAAAAAAATGTGTTCAATTGAAATGATTTTTGTGTGTTGGTTCTATTCAACATTAACTATTTATTTTCGAGAATTTTTGCAATTAGTGCCAAAAACTGGGTCTACAGTATATAATCCATATAAACACAGTCTTTCAATAATTTGAATTCAATATTGTCATTTGACTTATCTTAAGGCAAAGTATATATTAATACTAACATACAGTATGGACACTCCCTGCCGCTCTCTAGATTGCGACCTCACCCCCTCGTCACTCAGATTGATACAGATTAGTTACAGTTTGGTTGTCGAACGTATAAGATTTCGCCGCCATTTTGTTTGTTCATTCCTTTTTTGAAATGTCATTTCTAGCCCGTTGTATGAAGTGTCCAGGTTGTGCTTAAGGCCTTAATTTTCTTGATTAACAAAAATCGTTGCTGTTTGGGCAACCTCTTTATATGAAAAAGTACTGAGAAAATTTAGTTAGCAATTTTTTTTTTTGAGTAGCATAGCTAAAACTCGACCACTTTCATCACACTACCGTCTTCACACGATTAGGCAACTTAATTGTATGCTAATTGAAATTAGGACAATTAAAGTCGAATCCGAAGTTCGCAAGTTCAAGTTTGACTTACCCAACTACATCAAGAAGGTTATGTAACACACAGCGGGCCGTGAATGCCCCAGCCTTGCCTGTACCCTTAGCCTAGAATTTTAAGTCAAGCAAAGCAAGAGTGTTTAGTGTTTGTCGTCGGCTATGTGCGCCTAATTGCAGTTTAATGCGTAGTTTAGTAGGTACACCGTTTGTTTACTGAGTAAAGACAAAGTATATATATTAGTACTAACATACAGTGGACACTCCCTGCTGCTCCCTAGATAGCGACCTCACCCCCTTGTCACTCAGATTGGTTACAGTTTGGTTGTCGAACGTATAGGATTTTGCCACCATTTTGTTTGTTCCGTCATTCCTTTTTTTGAAATGTCATTTCTGGCCCGTTGTATGAAGTGTCCAGGGTATGGTAAAGACGTGACCACCGATACGAGAAATTGGCCCAAATTGCTACTATTAGTAATAATCAGTCAAAAACCTTCCACTGCTGGACAAAAGCCTTTTTTACCCGACTACGAAAAAAATAAGGGTTACGGTTTTGACAGCCTATATATGTATGTATGTATGAAAGCACGTATGTATGTGTGTACGTGTGTAATGTTTATAATGTTCCTTTGTATTTGCTACTGATTTTGACAAATGTGGTGTCTTTGAAATCGTGCTATCACTCCGCGTGCCATAGGATATGTATTTTTTTTAATTCACAATTGGTGAGCCCTTGACATCCTCTCGCCTGATGGTAAGTGACGATGATGCCGAAGTACGTAGTAACTAATTAGTAATCTGTGGCCGAAGATGGAAGCGGGCTTACCAAGATTCCCCAACGCAATGGAGAACTGGCTATATCTTATCTTCAAGCCGGAACACATCACTGATGTTTCTATGTTATATCATAAGTACCTATCAATATATTTAGCTTGCGACCACGGCTAATAGACTAGATGAAGGGAAAAATAAAGGCTATGATTTTCCGTAGTCGGGATTTAGTTTTTTAAAATTTTATTTTATGCCGTAATGGCCACGCTTGGCAGGCGGGTTGGCGATCGTATTGTGCGATATGGTGGCATAGTACGCAGAAAGGACGGTGCAACCCATATTCCGGTTCTCATAAGTCACCCCCGGAGATGAGATGGCCTTTTCCAAGCCGGGAGCCATACAGCCGCCGTGGAAAGCGTTAATTCAATCTGTCTTGCTTATACCGGGTGTAACGAAATTGGTGTGGGTCCCGTTAACTGGGTGTTCTACTCATCATACTGAACAACTTTTGTTTTATGACTTTGCTGAAATAGAAAAAGAAATTACTCTTCATAAAAATCGATAGACTAATTTAGTGCACTTTTGTAAGTATGGAGGGTCCAAATATGACGTTAGGATTTTAGGTAAAATAGAGCATATTTTTGAGAAAGACATCAAGCCCGTGTCTATCTTCGGTATCATCGTCACTACCATCACGTGAGATGATGCCAAGGGCATACCAATCGTGGATAAAAAAATAAAATTAATGTAGATTAAAACTAATATAAAAACCACGTTTGATGTTCCTTAAAAAGAATTAAATAACCCTCCGGGGGTCATGATGACCCAAGAGGACATACACACATAAAACACACGCCACTACCACCGACAGACAGACAGACAGGCTGACAATCTAAAAAGTTAGGAATTCATTGTCATCGAGTTGTAAGCTACCCTGAAAGTTTCAGCCGGATAGCTAATCGGAAAGTGCTTGAAATTTGGAGTTGCAAGATTCCACCTGGAATGCCTGACAGACAGAAAAACAAGAACGGGACTTAATATAAACGTGTTTATAAGACTTCTACTCGTGAAACTTTTGCCAAAGTATATACAGTACTAACATACAGTATGGACACTCCCTGCCGCTCTCTAGATTCCGACCTCACCCCCTCGTCTCCCAGATTGATTCAGATTGGTTACAGTTTGTTTGTCGAACGTACAGCCGACATTTTGTCTGTTCTGTCATTCGTTTTTTGAAATGTCATTTCTAGCCCGTTGTATGAAGTGTCCAGAGTGTGCTTTTGCTGTACAACTTTGCTAAAATAAAGACGAACCTCCCATACAAACTTCGGTAATCAACTGTTGGATTAGTATAAGAATGCAAAAAATAACTACTCCGGGAGTGCTGACAGAAGTAAAAAAAAACTTTTTACACTTTCATAAGTTGGGTGTTCCTGTCGGTGTCGTTGACGGTCGCGAGTTCATTGGTCCTTTCTCATCTCACAAACAGTTTTATAAGTTTTGACCCTGCGAGTGTTGCTTCGTTTGCCCAGTTTCGCGTTAAAGTCCCCCATAACAACGGTATAATGGGTCCTGGTGCTATGTAAGGCTGTAGAGATGTCCTCATACATAGTCTCTACCTCGTCGTCGGAGTGTTCCGTTGTCGGCGCGTATACCTGTATGACCTTCATCGAATACCGTTTGGTGATTCTGAGTATAAGGTATGCTACCCTTGTCGAAACGCTCACGATTTGGACCACATTGTTAATGAGGGACTTGTGGACGAGAAACCCGACACCACCCTGGGACTGTTGGTCGCCCTCCCGGAAATAGAGCAGGTTTCCGGATTTAAGGATCATGGTGTCCTCTCCCTCTCTTCGGACTTCACATAAACCTACGATATCCCACCGTAACCTGCTCAATACTTCTTCGAGTTCTGCAAGTTTCTCGTCAGTCCGCAGTGTGCGCGTGTTGTAAGTTGCCAGGGCCAAAGGTCGTTGGGTTTGGTAGCCTGGCATCTGCCGGGGATTCTTCGCACCCCCTACCCCGCCGTTACCATGACTGCTACCGGAGCCAGGAATAGCGGGGCTGCCGGGGACTAGGGGCCGTTTTCTGGGTGTGAAATTCATAGGGGGGGTTTTGCCGTAATCGCCACGCTTGGCATGCGGGTTGGCGATCGCAGTTTGATTGCAGGTGTGTTGCAATGCACGTAAAGACGCTGCTGCCCATCCTCCGGTTTTAAGTCGCTTAGTCGCCTCTTACGACACCCATTGGAAGAGATGGGATAGTCCTATTCTTAGCCGGGAACCATACGGACCAGGTTGGTGAGCTGAGAGTGGGACAATTTGGATATGGAGTAAGAAATGCACGTGGCCAGATGCTGGCCGACTTTATGGAGAAGGAGAGCCTCTTTATGATGAACTCCTTCTTTAAAAAGTCAAAACAGCGGAAGTGGACATGGTTGCATCCCAATGGCGTAACAAAAAACGAGATAGACTTCATCTTGTCGACAAGGAAGCAAATATTCAATGATGTCTCCGTGATCAATTCAGTCAAAACAGGAAGCGATCACCGGATGGTCAGAGGCACATTGAATCTAAAGACCAAGCTAGAAAGATGTCGACTGATGAAGTCTACGCTCCGAACAGCGCCCATCCAGCTCCAAAACCCCGAGAGCTTTCAGCTCGAGTTGCACAATCGTTTCGAATGCCTAGGAGACTGCGAGAATGTGGACGATTATAATGACAGGTTCGTGGAAATTGTTCAAACGGTCGGGTCTAAGATTTTTAAAACTCGCCGTTCAAACAGAACCAAAAAAATCTCCGACTTCACCAGCAACCTCATGGAAGAAAGACGCAGATTGGTTTTGCAGTCCTCTGAAGACGCTACTCAGTATCGGCAACTAAACAGGCAGATCTCTAAGTCCCTCACTCGCGATTTACGCCAATATAATACAAATTGTATTAAAGAGGCGATTGAGCACAACAAAGGCTCAAAAGTGTTCGCGAGAGATCTGTCTGTTGGACAAAGTCAACTGACCAAGCTGAAGACTGAGGACGGCAGGACCATATCGTCTAAGACTGAGTTGCTGGAAGAAGTTGAGAAGTTCTATGGACAATTGTACAAGACCACACGTTTGCCTGTCAGCGATCTGGCTGAAGACCCAAGAGCCAGACTAACCCGACACTATACCGAAGATATCCCGGACGTCAGCCTGTACGAGATTAGAATGGCTCTCAAACA
This sequence comes from Coleophora flavipennella, assembly GCA_947284805.1. NCBI lineage: Eukaryota > Metazoa > Arthropoda > Insecta > Lepidoptera > Coleophoridae > Coleophora > Coleophora flavipennella. The sequence continues at coordinate 8,967,888 of OX369253.1, forward strand.
GCTCAAGAACAACAAGGCACCGGGTGATGATGGAATTACGGCTGAACTTCTGAAAGCAGGTGGAACACCGGTACTTAAAGCTCTTCAGAAGTTATTTAATTCCGTTATACTCGAGGGACAAACGCCTAAGGCATGGCACAGAAGTGTGGTCGTGCTTTTCTTCAAAAAGGGTGACAACACTCTGCTGAAGAACTACAGACCCATCTCACTTCTGAGCCATGTCTACAAGCTGTTTTCTAGAGTCATTACGAATCGTCTCGCACGCAGGTTTGACGACTTCCAGCCTCCCGAACAAGCCGGTTTCCGAAAAGGCTTTAGTACCATAGACCACATACATACGCTGCGGCAGATTATACAGAAGACCGAAGAGTACAATCAGCCACTATGCTTGGCGTTTGTGGACTATGAGAAGGCCTTTGATTCAGTCGAAACCTGGGCTGTGCTACAGTCTCTCCAGCGGTGCCAAATTGACCATCGATACATCGAGGTGTTGAAGTGTCTGTATGAAAACGCCACCATGTCGGTTCGCCTCCAGGACCAGAACTCGAAACCTATCCAGTTGCAGCGAGGGGTGAGACAGGGAGACGTTATATCTCCGAAACTGTTCACCGCCGCCCTGGAAGATGTTTTTAAGCTTCTGGACTGGGGTGGACTCGGCATCAATATCAACGGCGAGTACATATCCCACCTCCGATTCGCTGACGATATCGTGGTCATGGCTGAGACTATGGAAGACCTAAGCACAATGCTCGATGGCCTTAGTAAGGTCTCTCAACAAGTGGGTCTTAAAATGAACATGGACAAGACGAAAATAATGTTAAATGTCCGTGTCGCACCCACTCCTCTAAAGGTTGGAGACTCTACACTGGAAGTTGTTGCGAATATGTATACCTGGGACAAACAGTCCAGCTAGGCAGGTCCAACTTCAAGAAAGAGATCAATCGACGAATCCAACTCGGCTGGGCAGCTTTCGGGAAGCTTCGCAATATCTTCACGTCCCAAATACCGCAGTGTCTCAAGACTAAGGTCTTTGACCAGTGTGTGTTGCCAGTGATGACTTACGGAACTGAGACATGGTCGCTTACTATGGGCCTCATAAGAAGGCTCAAGGTCACCCAAAGGGCAATGGAGCGTGCTATGCTCGGAGTTTCTCTGCGTGATCGAATCAGAAACGAGGAGATCCGCAGGAGAACTAAAGTAACCGACATAGCTCACAGAATCGCTAGACTGAAGTGGCAGTGGGCAGGGCACATAGCTCGTAGAACAGATGGCCGATGGGGCAGTAAAGTTCTCGAGTGGCGACCGCGCACCGGAAAACGTAGCGTAGGCAGGCCTCCCACGCGGTGGACCGATGACCTGGTGAAGGTCGCGGGAAGCCGATGGATGCGGGCAGCGCAGGACCGGTCGTCGTGGAAATCCTTGGGGGAGGCCTTTGTTCAGCAGTGGACGATTTGGGGCTGATATGATGAGTGTTCCGTTGGTGTCGGTAACGGCCGCGAGTTCAATGGTTTTTTCCCATTTCAAAAACAGTTTTATAAGTTTGGACCCTCCGAGTGTTCCTGTTGGTGTCGGTAACGGTAACGAGTTCAATGGTTTTTTCCCATCTCAAAAAATGCCCAACGCGCCTAAAGAAGTTTTCACTTCAAAAATCCAATTTCAGCGAAGTTGCAGTAAAAAAGTTGTTCAGTTTCATGCTCCATTTCACCCAACACCCTGTATACGCAAGAGCAACGTTGCTATAATGTGATCGAAAACAAAAGCCTGTTTCTATCGTTAAATGTAATCAAATAAATCTAATTAGAACGGCGACGGGTTCGTATGGCATACGCGATTGATAAGGCCTTGAGTCGTGTTCTGTTCGGCTGCAATGCGGCCTAGGGCCAGTGTCAGAAAATAATTAAGCGACAGTGCTCTTTCCTAACTTTAATACTGTGTCACAACACGACGGAAGGAGTAGGTACGGTAGGGTAAGGTAAGTAAGGGCGTGGGAAACTCCTTTCGTAAACACGTAGTTAAATTTAATTATGATAATAAGACCTAGAAAGAAATATAAAAAAAATATAAAAGGATTACACTTATTAATTTATATCACATATGATATCATAGAAAAAACAAAATAATAATCTACCCAATATAGGTCTTTTATAGAAGAGAAATAGTTTCAGCTAAATTTACTTTATTTTAAAAGATGATCGTAGGATGAATAGAATAGAAAATGGATTTTTGAAAACAAATGTCATCGCATGCATATTAAAATAAATAGATGGAATGAAAAAAGATCGAATGAAAGAAAAACGCATAACAGCGTGCGCGTTAGGGCGTATACACGGAGAACGCTGGCTACCAGCGCCGACGTACCAGCGCTTATCGGAGTCGGTTCGCGCTGGTAGTCGGCGCAGGCAGTCTCTATACTTTGCGCCGAACCAGCGCTGATAAGCACCGAATGTTGCCGACAAGTTCCGACCTGCTCCGATAAGCGCTGGTATGCTGCCATTTGCTGCCAGCCAGCTTCTGCTTATAACAGCTTGCTTTATATAGAGGTTATCAGAAAGGACCAGTGCCGATAAGCGCTGGTAGATCGGCGCCGGTAGCCAGCTTTCTACGTGTATACGCCCTTACAACTGGTTGAGCACTTCAGTTGAGCAATGGGTACAACTTACACCTTTTTTGATTATTTTTTCTTCATCTTTAAAGTAAACATTTAAAAAAATGGTTTCATCGCAACAACTTAGTACAATTTTCCATTATTTTTTAAATTCAAAATTCAAATTCAAATAACTCTATATTGTACATCAAAATAAATACATATGCAAATTTATTTTTGTTTTTTTTTATATTTTTTTTAAAAAAGTAAGAACTACACCGATTTTGATATTTATATGGGATCAACCCGATAGAACAATCCTAATTCATCATATCAGCTCATATACGTCCCCACCGAGGGGCTCGAGCCTACCCTGAATAAGGGCGATCAGGCCTTAGGCGACCACGCGGGCCCAGTGCGGGTTGGTCGACTTCACACACAACCTTCGACTTTCTTCACAGGCGTGTGTAGGTTTCCTCACGATGTTTTCCTTTACCGTTAAAGCAATCGGTAAGTATATGTACGTAAGTTTTGAAAAACTCATTGGTACATTGGCTGTCCAGACTTGAACCCGATACCTCTGGTTAGGAGGACCGAGTCGTTACCGGTTGAGCCACCGACGCTTTTTTATTACAATCTTAATTATTAATCTCAAAATCAATCTTCCTAATCTTTCAAAAATGATTTTTTAATTCGGTTCTGGAGCCTTAGCGCGAGTACGATTCACACTTGGCCGATTTTTATTATTTGATCTTTTACTTTAGGATTAGTACTATAATCGCACAAAGTTTCATGCTTGTATGTTTTACCATTTTTAACGACACAGTAAAAGCAAAAAACGTTTTATCGGACTTCAGTTTTGTGAACAATATATATGATGCAGTCACCTACCCTATTATTTATGGGAATTTTATCATGCGTTTCTCTACATTTTCCGGTGTGGGGTCACCACCCGAGAACTTTACGGCCATTTGTTTATTAATTCTGAGAGCTATGACGGTTACTTTCGTTGTCCTACGGATCTCCTTGTTTCGATCCTTGATTCGATCACGCAGAGAATCTCCGAGCATAGCTCGCTCCATTGCTCTCTGAGTGACCTTGAGCCTTCTTATGAGAACCATAGTTAGTACTAATATATATACTGTGACCATAGTAAGCGACCATGTCTCAATTCCGTAAGTCATCACTTGCAACACACACTGGTCAAAGACTAGTCTTGATATACTGTGGTATTTGGGACGTGAAGATATTGCGAAGCTTTCCGCACGCTGTCCGGTCGAGTTGGATTCGTCGATTGATCTCTTTTTTGATCTCTAGAGCAGATGGCAATTGGGGTAGTAAAGTTCTCGAGTGGCGACCGCGCACCGGAAGACTTAGCGCTGGCAGGCCTCCCATACGGTGGACCGACGACCATGTGAAGTTCGCGGGAAGCCGCTGGATGCGGGCAGCGCAGGACCGGTCGTCTTGGAAACCTTGGGGGAGGCCTTTGTCCAGCAGTGGACGGCTTTCGTCTGATATGATGATGATGAAATTTCTCATTATAATTATTACACAATTGTTAATGGTTATAAGGCTTAGTGTTAGATGGAAGTGTTGAATTAACGAAACGAGGTTACGAAACAAGTTTAAACTGTCTTTATGCAACTAAATTAAAAATACGTATTCAATGCTTTTTAACCTATTAATCGATACAGCATACCGCCCCCCAAAGGACGAGTAGTCCTTTTGAAATTTTAAACATTTTCAAAAAATACGTACAATCTCTTTAAAGTTTCAAAATGCAAGCTGACACAGTAAACTATAAATTTCAATGAACAAATTAAATAATAATAGTCATGCAATTCACTTAGTTCAAATTGTAAATTTATCAACATATTAATTTCAAAAACACTTCACTCGATTCAGGTTTCAATATCTATTGGCAAAAGGCACAGTTTATTAAATGATCTTTTCACGACACTGTTACCACTTTTTACACTGTAAACTCTTGTTACGCCGACTGGACCAGGGTGTTTATCAGCGATTCGACCAAGCAGCCATTTTCCTGGTGGGAGGCTGTCAGTCTTTATGAGCACAATGTGCCCAATATCAAGCTCCTTTATTTTCTGGTGCCATTTCGGTCTTTGTTGCAACCTTGATAAATATTCCTGTTGCCATCTGTGCCAGAGGTCTGTTTGAAGCCTTTGTGTATGTTGCCAGTGGGACAATTGATTGATTGGGATGTGCTGTAAGTCTGGACTGGGTACAGCAATCGGAGCTTCTCCGATAAAAAATGTCCTGGAGTCAATGGTGTTATTATATCCGTGTCCATGTCTTCAATGTGGCTCAGGGGTCTCGAATTCAGGCAAGATTCAATTCCACATAAAACGCTAGTCATCTCTTCAAAGGTCAAATGAGTTGTCGATATTCTCTTCATGTGGTATTTAAGAGACTTAACTCCGGCTTCCCAGAGATCACCCATGTGAGGACTGTAGGCTGGTATGAAATGCCACTGAGTGCCATCTAGTGCGAATGATTCAGCTATGTGGCCTTCGAATTCTTATTTTGCTAACTTCCATGCAGCCACAAGCTCCTTATTAGCTCCTACGAAGTTTCTTCCCTGGTCACATGTGGTGCGCGCATCCGCCGCGTCTGGCCACAAATCTATTGAACGCTCCAATAAATGAGTCAGTGGTTAAGTCTCCCACTAATTCCAAATGTGTTGCCTTTGTGCACATACAAACAAAGAGAGCAAAATATTATGCTTTGTTTGTTTTAGCTCCCCTGACATCAAAATCTGAAATGGGCCGGCAAAATCTACGCCGCTATGTAAAAAGGGCTTAGATGGATTGACCCTCACACTAGGCAAATTACCCATTAGTTGATTTTTGCTTAAGGCACTTTGTTTAGCGCAAATTAAACATCTGTGGATTTTAGTTTTGACTAGATTCTTCGCCTTTAAAATCCAAAATTTTGTTCGTAAGTAGCTAAGCATTAATTGTACTCCACCATGCATTGTTTTTAGGTGAGCATCAGCTACAATGAGCGCTGCAAGATTATTATTGCTGTCTAAAATCATTGGGTGTTTGCTTTCTTCATTCATATTGGCATGATGCAGTCTACCACCTACTCTTAGGATGTTTTCTTCGTCTAAGTACGGCAGGAGAGATTTCAATCTACTGTGTCTTCTCACTGCTTTCATTGTCTTCAGGCTTCTTATTTCTCTTTGAAAGTTGTTTCCTTGTTCTATTTTAATGCATATTTTTAATGATTCTTCCAATCTTAATATATATAAATTTAATTTTAACCGCCTCCGTAGCTCAGAGGCAAAGTTCACTGGCTTTACACAGGAGGTCGCGGGTTCGATTCCCGGCGGGGTCAATTGTAAAACTCGGTTTGGTTGGTGGTAGGGCATTTTCTAAGCCCGCCTGGCTAGCTACCACCATCTTATCTAAGTCTTGCCGCCAAATATCAATGTTGATATCATTGGTGTGTTCCGGCAAGAAGATAAGATAGCCAGTTCCCCATTGCGTTGGGGAATCTTGGTAAGCCCACTTCCATCTTCGGCAGCATCGTCACTTACCACCAGATAAGATGTTGTCAAGGGTTTACCAATTGTGAATAAAAAAAAAAAAAAAAAAAAATTCGCTTGTAGTCATCGGTTTATCTTTGCTTTGCATTTCCTTTCCTTTCAAAAATCTTCTGCAGTAAGTTATTGTTTTCAAAAGTTCCTTTAGGCTTCCAAAATCTTTGAATTGTGTTGCAAGGTTATCCTTTTCATTTTATGTAGTTACATATCGCTCATTTGGTACTACAATGACGTAATTAAGGTTTTTATCAAAAATGAGTTAAGTATGTCAAACGATATATTTTGGTTGGTTACTTTCGGGGTAAAATCGACGGTAATGTATTTTCATAAACTGCGGCTAGATGGCGTTGACGTCATTGTTACTTTTATACCAAAACGCAAGCATTCTACAGCTACAACGGCGATTTAGTCAGTTGTGCCGGGGAGTTCCTTGAAGTGAGGTGTCAGTTTGGTGCAACAACGACGGCAAGGTAAATATGACATCACTTTTATCCCCTCCTGGCGGAACAACGACGACAATGCTTAATTTTGTCGTTGTGTCCGTAAAGTGAGGACTTATTTTGTGTGCAACAATGACGAGAATATAAATGTGACATTTGTTTTATATGCACTTGGCGGAACAGCGACGACAATGCTTAGTTTCGTCGTTGTTTCCATAAAGTTATTTTGTGTGCAGCAATGACCAAAAGATAAATGTGACATTTTTTTTATCTTCACTCAGCGGAACAGCAACAAAAAAGCGTAGTTACGTTGATATTTCCCCAGATATTATATTTATTTTGCGGGAAAACGACGATAATGTAAATTATGAATTATGGAATATACAACTTCTTAATTTTTTCTCCATTTTTTTGGGGAATTTATTTTTGAGGTCGGTACCAGCACACAGCTACTTTCGTATCAAATGTTTTAGATTCGATGGCATTGCTGACACCGACCTCAGAAAAAAAATTTAGGCCCCTAATTTAATTCGTACCTACCTTTGATTTCGTTATTGTTGGTAATGTCGTGTATCTAAGTAAATAATATAATTTCATACTTTTGAGTGAATTTCATTTTGAAGTCGGTTTTTAAGTTTTTTAAACTTTTCTTTTATTTATTTTTAGTGATAATTCTATCTACCTAAAAACGTTATACCCAATCACCCACTCGCCCATAGAAACCATTAAATCATAAAGCATGTGTTTCATTAAAAGATACAGATTCCTGTAGCTTCCATCATCATCTTAACAGAATGAAAGTTAAGGAGTTAAATCTTCCATCATCAGCTCATCTGAATAATCTGAAAGAATACAACTATCGGTCTATACTTACCGTATCTACGCAAAATATTTGAAGAATTATCCTCCATCTACCTTCCTTCATCAGCTCATCAACATGAGATGATGACTAATAGACACCAAAACTTGAACAGTTTTAGGATATACATGCAACACGTAATATGTGCCTATAAAATTTGAGGGTTGTTCTCGATTTCCCTGAGATCCAATCCTCAGATCCTGACTTGGTGACAATGGGACCCCCTCGAGAGTATACTCTTTCGAATAAAAAATATATTTTGAAAATCGGTTCACAATCGGCGGAGATATCGCGTAACAAACAAAAAAAACATACAGTCGAATTGAGAACCTCCTCCTTTTTGAAGTCGGTTTATAATGTTTGTAAGTCAAACTCTTGAAAATTGCTTCTAATCGAGAAGTTGAGATTGTTTAAGCTTAAGTGAAATTAATCTTAGTAATACGACTGCAAGTTGATTAAGTGAAAGTGACGACAAATTTTATATAAGTTTTATACGAGGTACCAAAAAATATTAACAGCGGCGGATGATTAAAAATAATGGTTAGCTTTTGTTAACGTGTGTTAAGAATTTTAGTTGTAATTGAATCTGTTTTTTAGTTGGCAGAATTGAATTACTTATATTTTGGATGCGGGCAGCGCAGGACCGGTCTTCGTGGAAATCCTTGGGGGAGGCCTTTGTCCAGCAGTGGACGATTTGTGGCTGATATGATGATGATATTTATAATGAGTAAAGATTTAGTATTAGGCTTAAAAATTTGTCCCTATTGAGAAGTTGTTATTTATACGACTGATAGTTGAATAAATTCAAGCGACTGCGTTTTTCAAAATGTGATTTTCTGATTAACTAAGTATTGTAGAAGTTACCAAATGAATAATTAAAAATGATTAAAAAAAAACTGTTTCCTACTGTAACCTTATATTGAGTTTTGTATGAAAGCATTACATATAATTAAAAGAATCCTGGTGGAACAATGACGAAATTGGGGGTGTCGCTTTAGTTTTGTTTTAATAAAAGAGATATTTATGTAGATAAACAGTTGACATAGACTACTCATAAAACTATAATACTTATGCCATGTTTTAAGTCTAAAATCATAGAATAGTGATATATTTAAAGGTCATTAACTGGATGATGAAAGTTGAAATTTTTTTTAAATCGCTCTCCTGTAAAGTTACAAAAAGTGCATTTTCGTCATTGTAGTACCAAATGAGCGATATGCTTCTATTGTTTCCTTTCTTTCCAGGTTTGTAGCAGTATGGTTTGGTCTACTATACTTGATTTCCTTCCTTAGCCATTTTGGGCCCCTCCACCAAAGTTCGTCATTTTTCAGATCTGTTAGGTTCTTTCCTCTAGATGCTGCATCGGCGGGGTTTTCGTCTGTTTGAACGTGATACCAGTTATTTCCAATGTTATCTAGGATTGTGTCTAGTAACGATTTGATATGATTTGCTGTTTGTGACATAAGATTTATTTGATGACAAAACTTGTCTGAAATCTGACCATTTTTTTAAATAAATAATTTCCATTCAAAATAGATGATCCCTAACCTAGTCAAATCATATGCTAATTTTATGTCTATCAAACACCCACTAGCTTCTTAGCTTCTAGCTTCTTGGTACCCAAAATACGTGAACTGGTTGAGATAGATCAGTTGAGATAGATCAGTTGGTTGATGGTGACTGTACTTACAATCCGTGGATGACAGAACTTTGGGATTTTCCCTACTCTCAAAACAATATGTTTTTCTGTCAGATAACGACTGTAACAAACACATTATATTAGTCATGTGAATTCCCGAACTAAAAATATGTAAACATAAAACTTTTTAGATAAGAGTGGTCGGCATAGGTACATCGCATTTATTAAGGAAAACCACACTTCAATAACAAGAGATAAATAGCTTACGTGGACATTTGATAGTTGTTTGAAAAACGGTTTTAAAAATATGCAATTTAAAAGTAAAAAGGACCCTAGGTCAGTCGGGCCAATGGAGAAAGAAAAGATAAGCGAGAGAGAGGACCTACTTGGAATCTGAAGATTGTCTGAAAATTTCATCGAAATCGGTCCAGCCGTTTTGGAGTCTATAAGGAACATTTTTTTTTCCTTCACATAGCACAACAGAGATAGACTGGATTCAAGTGCTAATAACTACAGCCTCCCTGATATAATAAAAGGATTTGAATGTAAATCACATGTTAAACGCTCATAAGAATTAGAAATGATTTGAACGATTAAAAATTATTCAAAATGATTACAAATCAAATCATTTTTAATCCTTTTTAATGATTTTGTTTAATCAGGGCTGTGATTAAAATAACTAAAAAAGAGATTATAAGGTTTTCTTATTTGTTTACTTAGCTTAAGTAATAAAAATATGTATCGTTTATTTAAGTAAATAAACTTTAAACAAAAAAAAATGTTATGAGAAAGTGGTAGCCCTAGTTTTGATAAGCATTGCTATTTAAACGGAGACGGAGGGTCGAAATGATTCATATTGTTGCAACCATTCCGGTCAAATGGAGTCCCAAAAAAAAACATGTATCAATTGTGGCAGAGTGTACGATTTCAGCCCATTTTGGAGGTGGTGCAGAGACTGCGGAATAAATAAATTTATCGAGGAGGAGAAGAAAAAAAAAAAAATAAGTGTTAATCTTCCGTTCACACATCATGAATTTCGTGTCTAACATTTTTTTTGGTGTTTGTCTAAACGTACTATCCTCATAGATAGCAGTGAGAAGCCAGTGCTGTCGTTAGCTGGTAAAGATATTGAGTAAGTTAGTATTCTCAAGAACCTGGAAGCTATTATCGATCCGACTCTGCAATGATCTGAGAACAACCGGACTATACGCTGTTATCGCCGATTCCGGGTACATCAATGTACAAGAGCTCTTTTCTTGTCCTTGGAGTTGCTTTCTGGAACTTTGTGCCACCTGCTGTTTCAACTGCTGCTTCCCTGGATGAATTCAAGACGATGCTACAACCACTTACTTGCTATTGAGCAAGCTAAGTCGCGAGTGCATAGTTTCTGGTGTGTGATGTGCTGGTAGGGCTGTCAAGTGTTATATGATACAATACTTTTTGTAAATCGTTTTGTTTCTGTTTTTTTAAATGCCATGAGTTTTATATTATTTTTGTCTTTATTTTAAAAAAAAAGGTTGAGCTAAAGCTTTTGTATTTTGTAATGATAAAGCCTACTCGAGGGTAAGCAGGCTAAAATCTTAAAATATTAAAAATTTTAAATACAGAACATAATTATAAAAAGCGTCTGATTATGGAATCTATGTAAATGGAGAGGCATCAAGATTTAATTAATAAAAGGAAAGATACAGAAACCATAGATAAGATCTACCATGATTTAATTAAATTAAAATAATCTTTAAAAAGTACCGTTGTTACACTTTCTTGGTTAATTAGTTGGAAATTTAAATTTGCGTTTGTATTCATGTAATTTCAAAATTTGTAATTGTAAGTGTCTTTTAAACTTTATGATTATATTTATGTAGTTCAAAATTGACAACCCTGGTTATCTGGGTAGGTGATTTGAATGACTGACTGTATAATTTGTAATATTACCAACTGTACATAAGACCAGTGTTAGCACACGGTTTTGGCTGTCAGTTGACCAATAATAAGATTTATGAACGCATTGTTCATGTGACTTTATAATTTCTTAATATTATAGTGTTTTTTAACTAACGTTAAGATAATTAAAGTTAATGAATTAATTAATTAAGTTACATAGTTGGACTCACATGAGTTTATTTATTTTAATATGGTTCCAAATTTAACGGACAAAACAGGTTATAAGTATTCACCGCTATAACCTGTCCTCATAACATTTTTTTTTGTTTAAAGTTTATTTACTTAAATAAACGATACATATTTTTATTACTTAAGTTAAGTAAACAAATAAGAAAACCTTATAATCTCTTTTTTAGTTATTTTAATCACAGCCCTGATTAAACAAAATCATTAAAAAGGATTAAAAATGATTTGATTTGTAATCATTTTGAATAATTTTTAATCGTTCAAATCATTTCTAATTCTTATGAGCGTTTAACATGTGATTTACATTCAAATCCTTTTATTATATCAGGGAGGCTGTAGTTATTAGCACTTGAATCCAGTCTATCTCTGTTGTGCTATGTGAAGGAAAAAAAAATGTTCCTTATAGACTCCAAAACGGCTGGACCGATTTCGATGAAATTTTCAGACAATCTTCAGATTCCAAGTAGGTCCTCTCTCTCTCTTATCTTTTCTTTCTCCATTGGCCCGACTGACCTAGGGTGCACGGAGAAAAAAATATCGTCAGAATAACTATTCAAAGTTTATAGTTAAATTAGTTAAAAGACGTATCGTTAATATAGCCAACTGTTTCGTCAAACTAAGGATCTGTATCGCTGAATTGGCTATACAGATCCTCAATTCTAGAAAACAGTTGACTACATCAACGATACGTCATTTAACTAATTTAACTATAACTTTGAATAGTTATTCTGACTATATTTTTTTCTCCGTGTGCTTTTTATATTAATAATATGTATGTTGCAGTCGTTATCTAACAGGACAAAGTATTATTTTGAGAGTAGGGAAATTCCGACGGAAGTACGGTACTGCTATTGGTTTCTGGCAATTGCATGACACCACCTCGTGGTCAAATAATATAAGTAAAATAGTCTTTTTCTTTCTAATTTAGAGGTAAGGGTTAATTTTAAGGGTCTTAGGAAATGAAAATGTAAAAAAAAATACATAAAAGTTATGCAAATTTAAAATATGCGACATTAATACCGTAGATAAGTTTATATAGTTCAGGATCGTGTATAAAGATATGCATAGAGCTACTGTTTCGTAATTAATGTTTTACTTAAGAAGAAATAGGTCATAGATATAATTATAGAGTAATTTAGGTTTCTTCTTTGTTTGCTAGTGAAAACTGCCAATGTTTTTATGTTATTATTTATTATCTCGAGTTGTAAAAGGATGTCTTTCTTTCTGAAACTTTATATGTGTAATTAGACATTATCTTCATTAAGTTTTTATAGAGTGTATAGACTTCCTTTGTGACATTTGATGTGTATTTTCGTTCATTCTCTAAAAAGCTACAAAATTTGCGAACTAGTCACAGATTTGTAAGCTCTCAGATACCATAAAATTCACTATTTATCAACCATTATGATTCAGCATAGAACCATAGCCATCCAACACAATAAATGGTCATTCTTTAGCGCCTACATGTTTTAGAATATCAAAATCCACTGAATATATGTTATGAACCTGATGTGATGTCTTGTTTACGAAAATGCCATTACTCAGCCATAATAAATCATTTCGGATAACATCTGTGTTTCATTTAACGCTCCCTGTACAATTATAAACAGTGCGCATGGTTAAATTTTTTATAAGAATTTTCTAGTTGTTTTCTTCTAATCTTTTGATGCGCACTCACAGAAAATCTCGTCGAGTTTAGTTAAGTCCTTACTTTTGGATCCGAATAAATTCTGAGTGATGGGATTTTCTTCTGCGAAAACAATTTCTTTAAGAAAGAATTTACTATGAGCTTCTTTTTACCATATCGTGCCTTAAGTACCTCCCATGCTTGACTGTAATTATTTTCTGTGACTTGTATGTGCTTTAAGAGTGCTTCTGCTTCTCCACGAATACTACTTTTCAAATAGTGTAACTTTTGTACCTTACTGAGCGTTGAATTGTTGTGCACTAGCGAGAAAAACAAATCTTGGAATGCAGGCCACTCTTCATAAACTCCGGAAAATAAAGGTAGTTGTATTCTAGGTAGCTTAACTTGACTTTTCGTCGGTCCCGTCCGAGGTCCCGATGTACAACCTTCTATTGTCTTTGATAACGTTAACGATGATAACAAATCCTTTAGATCGGCTAGTAAACAAAAGTATATGTCCTCATAAGTGAAATAGTCTTCGTTGGAAAAGTAACGATATTCACCTTGACTTTCTGTAGGTATGATCTTTACTAGTTCTTGTTGAGCACTTTTGTATGTAGTCCAATACTCCTTCATTGTTTTTATTCGTGTTTCTACATAACCCTTTGTTAATCTCTTGGCAGGACATTTTTTGAAGTTTATTTGGGCCTTTTGTAATAATAAACCAGTATTTTCTAAAGTACTTATCAGTTTTCCAGGTTCCGTAGCCATACTTCACTCCAAAATCACTTAATATAGTCCGAAGTTGTCCAAAATATCTTCAATAATTGACTCATTTTAGTGTTATAAGGCTTAGTGTTAGATGTAAGTTTTGAATTAACGAAACGAGGTGTTGTCGTTTAAACTGTCTTTATGCAACTAAATTCAAAATACGTATTCAATGCTTTTTAACCTATTAATCGATACAACAACAAATCTTATAATAATAACGCAGCCTTTCGGACAGACGGAAGGCGTAGGCTCAATAATAGGGTCCCATTAGCTGGTACGGAACTATACTTCAAAATAACGACAACACGACGTGATTTATCATTTTAAGTAAGTACAGAGGCCAGAACATCAAGCTAGACACTCGTAGTGTGAATCTGATCTATATGCATACGGCATAAGAACGGTACAAAATCCAAAGTTTGTAGCTTGTGTATGTAGCCAGCCACTGTCTTAAACCCAGTTTAGCGAGTGCAGTGCCAACGGCCCCCATAATTTATATTTCGTCTCCTTGTTATGCCGTTAACGTTGAAGAGCGACGATACGAGCATCGATAATTTAAATCTGTGATCAAGGATTTATGAACGTTGTACCTATACATCATTTTTTACGGGTAGGTAACTATGAGTCATTATTAATCAATAATAGCTTGAAAATGAGAAGAACCACAAAAAAACAGCAGGCTTAAGGTTTTATTTGTCTGTAATTTTAGCAAAGTATGCCGCATTGAATTTAAAAACACATAAAAACACACATATTCGTGTGGATAATATGTAGTATCAAACACAGTCTCATCTGTTCTCAAACAACTAAAGCTATGTCGGTTCTCTGTATATACAATAATAATATTTTTTATGTTTCTAACTTAAAAAATATAATTATTGTATTTTTATTTTCTAAGGCACGTTTTATCGTCCACTTGCAGCATTCGGGATAGGTTATGTTTATTCGGTGTCCCCGTGCGACGACGAAAAAAACAGCTATTTTAAGACTTTATAAATAATACGCATTTTTATGGCACATGAATCTGTTTATGCCGAATATGTGTACCTGGGACAAGCAGTTCAGTTAGGTAGGTCCAACTTCGAGAAAGAGATCAATCGTCATATCCAACTCGGCTGGGCAGCGTTCGGGAAGCTTCGCAATATCTTCACGTCCCAAATACCGTAGTGTCTTAAGACCAAGGTTTTTGACCAGTGTGTGTTGCCAGTGATGACTTACGGAACTGAGACATGGTCGCTTACTGCGGGCCTCATAAGAAAGCTCAAGGTCACCCAAAGGGCAATGGAGCGTGCTATGCTCGGAGTTTCTCTGCGTGATCGAATCAAGGATCGAAACGAGGAGATCCGTAGGACAACCAAAGTAACCGTCACAGCTCTCAGAATTACTGAACAGATGGCCGTTGGGGTAGTAAAGTTCTCGGGTGGTGACCCCGCACCGGAAAACGTAGATAGGCAGACCTCCTACTCGGTGGACCGATGACCTAGTGGAGGTCGCGGGATGCGGGTAGCGCAGAACCGGTCGTCGTAGAAATTCTTGGGGGAGGCCTATGTCCAGCATTGGACGTCCTTCGGCTGATATTATGAGGAGCATTTAAATTACTTAGTTGAAAAAGCAATGCATGCAACTTTTACCTTTATTTGTCTCTTTTTACCGTCACCTGCGTTTTCTGAACGGTAACGCAAAATACAATTTTGATAACTTGGGGACTTTATGAAGTCAGTTTATGACCATACTGTTTACCAATTTGTTATAATGCATTAAAAGAAAACGCAAGCTCTTTCTAGTAAAGTTTAATATGGCAAAATTCTTATAAATAATAGGGTAGGTGACTGCATCGAAAATAATAGTTATTTGTTATACAAGTGTGCAAAGTTGCTTTTTAACCGCGTGCTCAATTTTGATGACCGAGCAAGCGAAGGTTTCTAAAATTGAATCACGAGCGCAGCGAGTGAAAAATCTTTGCACTCGAGTGCAACACGTAACTTTTCATTCCACCTCAGCGAGGAAATGACTAAATGCAAAAAAATAACATTTGCGCATTACAAACAGTTTCAGTCAATTCTGTTGGCGTCAAATAAACTTCCTCGTCGCTATAATCACTCATTTTAGGTTTTTCACTTGTTTTCATGTTTCTTGTTTTTAACCTTAGGTTTTAAAAATATGAAGTGAAAAGAAAATGGCGCGAGCAAAGCAAATTAAAAAAAAGTACACCAAGAAGGTTCCATGTCTGAGTTTTTAACAAATTTAAAAAGGTTGTATGATAAATTCGGCACTATGGAGGTAGAAGAAAATAGGTTTAATAATGTTTTGTATTCACAAACTTAGTGCAAAAGATGTTCTCAATCCAATTTACTTTATCCTCTAGCGAAAACAGCTTTTGCACTAAGATATCGAACAGCAAAAATACAATTTCCGAGATGGGGGGATGAAAATTATGATTTATTGTTCACAAAGATGAAGTCCTATAAAACGTTATATAGTTATACAGGTTGAAACAAAATTGATGTAGGTCACGTTAACGGGGCGTTCTAATCATCATACTTGTCCGTACGTTGTTATAAACCAATGTTCTGATGGTTCCTAACAGTTACTCTCACTAAAGAAAAGCCTAATTTTAATTATACTAGGTAGGTCAGAGATTTGTTACCATAGATGGGTTATGCATTAATAATAAACATTTCAAAATCAAACGCATTTACACACACATATTAATATAGGTAGTTACCTCCCGTTGCACCAAATGCTACCATTTGCTACTAAGAAAAGAGAATGGCATCATTTTATTTGCTTCACTTTCTGAACGCATGTAACCTATCTACCTCCCATTATATATAGCATATCTCTGAGGTAGGTACTATAGTTACATAATAAGTAGCGTTATATGGAGTTTGTTAGCTCGAGCACGGACGGGGGCAACTACCGGCTCCATATGCAAAACGGGCGAACTTCGCCTTGTTACAAAAACGCTGATGACACTACTGTGTCCCTACATATACTGAACAACTTTCCCCAAGGAACCCATAGATAGATCTCAAAAAAAAATTGGACACTCCATACAAAAATGCAAAAAAATTGTCGATCAGCTGATTGATTTGTATGAAGAGTTAAAATCTTTTTTTTGCTATTTCAGTAAAGCCAGAGAAAAAACGGTGTTCAATATGATGAGTAGAAGCCCCAATTAACGGGACCTACAAAAAAATGTTACATACTGTTTATAACACAACTCGCTACATTTTCCGTCACATATAAATAAATAAATAATATTTCATCAAACACAGTTATACGATAATACAGTAAGTAGTGGTCCCCACACTAGTCTAGGGCTGTACTGTGGGGGACGAAAACAATAACTTTACCAGGCTACAAACATGGCATACAAAGACTTAATTTTATTACGTTCGCAATTTTTCATCATCATCCTATCAGCTCATATACGTCCCCACCGAGGGGCTCGAGCCTACCCTGAATTAGGGCGATCGGGCCTTAGTCGACCACACGGGCCCAGTGCGGGTTGGTCGACTTCACTCACAACCTACGAGTTTCTCCGCACGCGTGTGCAGGTTTCCTCTCGGTGTTTTCCTTCACCGTAAGAGCCTCAGAAAAACATACATATGAAATCAAAATCGAAATCACATTGGTACGTCGTGGCAGGATTCGAACCACGACTTACGTTGCGCTCCGCAATTTTTTATTAATCAAAATTGTGAATGAGGTAGGAACTAGGAACCAGAATCAGTGAAGGTGGTTCGTTTTGGTTATGGAGCGAATTTGAAATTTTTCAAGGTTTTTTTGTGAATCATACATAAATCCATGTTTAAATAGTTTACAAGTTTTACATGTTCCGCATTCATCATCATCATATCAGCCGAAGGACATCCACTGCTGGACATAGGCCTCCCCACGACGACCGGTTCTGCGCTGCCCGCATCTAGCGGCTTCCCGCGACCTTCACCAGGTCATCGGTCCAC
Source organism: Coleophora flavipennella (assembly GCA_947284805.1). NCBI lineage: Eukaryota > Metazoa > Arthropoda > Insecta > Lepidoptera > Coleophoridae > Coleophora > Coleophora flavipennella. The sequence continues at coordinate 8,985,474 of OX369253.1, forward strand.
CGAGTGGGAGGCCTGCCTACACTACGCTTTCCGGTGCGTGGTCGCCATTCGAGAACTTTACTGCCCCAACGGCCATCTGTTCTACGAGCAATGTGCCCCGCCCACTGCCACTTAAGTTTAGCAATTCTGAGAGCTATGTCGGTTACTTTGGTTCTCCAACGGATCTCCTCGTTTCTGATCCGATCACGCAGAGAAACTGCATGTTCCGCATTATTTTCTACCAATTCCAATGAATTTGTTAATTGTGACATTCCTTAGTTTTAATTTTTATGAGGAATAATCACTAAATATCATATTTTTCAGGTTATCGCCAAAATACCCAAAATAAGGAGGTTCACATTTGTTTCTCAGTTTCGCTTCGTGGCACAAACTAGCACTCATGTTAGAATGGCTCTCATTACTTGGCAGTGGCATAAATAACTATTGTTCCATTCTTTTCTCCATGATGATGAATGACCCTCACATATCGATTTACTCCTAAAATACACAACAGAATAGGGATGACCAATGCTAGTCATCTGATTTACTTTTTATCATGTGTCAAAACAAAAACGACATTTTGTTCTAAAAATATTTGAAATACCTAGGCGTGACTAGAATGACTTATATATTACTGTGGCGTGACGTCATAGTTTTGCAGCGTCATTTAAGTACTCTTTTTGTGATTTTTGTGAATTAAAAATCGAAGACTTGATGGAAAACAAAACGAGTAAGGTTTTCCGAAGTTTAAGTAGGAGGGCAATTTAGTGATCAAGAGTTCATAAATTATTTCTGATGGTGTCGTCATCCCTATACCACATACATTAATAGATACATATATAATACATAAATTTTATTTTGAAAAGTCCATTGATTTTCCACTTGCTCGTATTTTTTAAATTATAATAAGGTTTTTTTTATTTGCGGGTAAGTTGGTGTTTTAACCAAATTAATACCTAGCAACAGATATATGCTATTTATACTGCCTAGCAACATTTATTATGACCGACTTCAGATCAAAAAAAAAGTTGACATAGAATGCTGCGAACTGCTAAGTTGCAGCCACTTTTTGAAATATGTGTGCGGTGTCGGTGTGTTATGTGTGTGTGCGTGTCATCGAGGACGTCTTAGTTAGCAAATACTACAGAGTTTTGTTGTTTATGTGTGCCTATACAGTGTAAAGTCGACGCCATAATTCGAGAGACAAGTTTGACAAGTAAGTGACAGATAAAGGGTTACCAGAGTTACACGAAATTAAATAGTGATGTGGCCGATATCGATAGACAGTATCGACTCGACTATATGGTTTGTTAAGTCGGAATTTTCGGTCAAACTCGGGAATATTGTTGTTGCAATTGGCGTTTTTCGTAGTAAAACGCCATCCTCAGTATAGATTACTCAAACACAAACTTGTTCCACAAAATCAATTAGTTTCGCCAACCGGTTTCGCTTAGAGACTGTGATTGAGATCTATACTCGGGAATATAATGAGGGGGTTTAAAATTTGATATTTCTAAAAAAAGCACAAACATGTCAAGGTCATATCATGACCTATGCCGCGTTCCAAAACACGAGAATTTCGTTCAAAATAAGTTCAAAATGATTATTTCGGGACGCGGCATAGATTGCATAATATTGACTTAATAGTTACTTATAAGTCTATATCTAGCTCAAAGTTTATGGTTTCACCTGACTTCAAAAAAGGTTGTTTTTTTATTTTAATTTGTATGTTTATTGTGTACCGAGTGATGTGGAATCTGCCTGGCTTTGTAATATTGACAGTTTAAAAATCGGTAGCCAGCAGCATTAGTAGCTGCTGGCTACCTGCATCCTGCATACTTCACGCCGTCGGCAGACTAGCTGATTATTTCTGCCTTAAGAGTTGTATGAAACATTTCCCGGCGTCATTTAATAATAAATTTTCTCAGTATCTCAATCTACTCCGTACTGCCATTCCAATCTCAATCAGTACTATTGTTGTACACAACACAAGTGTCAACCCTATCAAGAGTTCACGCACACCTATAAACATTTACGGACAGGTTTAAACCGTTAAAATTAAAGGTTTAATCCCGTATTTTAACCTTATTTATTTATTATTACGAAATCTATCGCACTACGGTTGACATTGACAAGTACGCACCGCGTTTTGTTTATCTTCAGCTACCTGCATACTGCATACTTTGTCCCCATCGTCGTCGCGCCGCCGCCGACCGACTAGCTACATAAATTCTATCTCAAGAATTGTATGAAATATTTCCCGGCATCATTAAATAATAAATTTTCTTAGTATCTCTTTCTACTCCGTACTCCTATTTCCATCTCAATCAGTAATATTACACAAATGTCAACCCTATCAAGGTTAGAAAGAGATGCAATTTGTAATTGCATGCGTCTTGTCACTTTGTATGGAGTGTCGTAGTGCTACCTTGGTTATCGCACTTGATGCCGGCCATAGTGTCATTCGCTCAAATATACGTCTAGCGGTGAGGCCAATCAAAACAAACGTCTTTAATAATCGTCGTTGGTTAGTATTTGCACTTTCTATGTTTATATCTTACATTGTAATGTAAAATATTAAATTAATTTGATTATTTCACCGTAACTAATGGATAAACAGCACTGGTATCCAAAGCCGTATTTTTTTAAATATCGATACGAACAGCACTACCCTAACTATGGCAACACTTGTGCAAAACGAAATGTCAAAGTTGTCTCCGACCGTAGTTTATTATATTCTCTTTGGCGTCGACTTTAGGTACAGGTTTGGAGTGGTTTTGATTGGCTTTACATTGAATTTACGTGGGGTTCAGTGCTGCCACCTTAGCGCTTTCGGAGCTAGATCTAGCGCTTTTTTGGTGTAGGTACTGAACTCCCATTTTTACAACGACTCCTAGCGCCCAATATGGCGCGTTTTATTATGTTCTCGTTCCGTGCTTTTGTCACAGTTACTTTATTTTCTTTCTGTGATAACACTAGTCATTTTTTAATTTTTTAGTTTACTGTGCTTAAATGACAACGAAAGTTGTAAGTTGAGTGAAATTTGGCGCGTTATCTAGCGTTTTTTTTTATATTTTGGTCATCTAGCGGAATTTAGCGCTTTTTTAGAGCTGATATAGTGCTCAACGATCGAACAGAGGTGTTCTCTCAACGTTTTTTGATCCGAGTGCGTGACAATTCGCAACGAATAAAGTTCCTATACCTATAAGCCCTTCCCACATATGTATGTACTCTTCTTGGGTATATGCTTAAGTAGGAATGTCGCTACAGTTAATAAAGAAGATAGATAACTTTTTTTGTACGAAATTTTAATTTATTTTCGTGACAGAAATACACTCTCCAAAAATTAAACGAACACACCTACGTCACCCAAAAATGGAACGACAAAGAAAATTTTGGACCTAATTCTGCTTACTTACTCCATAAATTTGAATTTCTAATAATTAAAATAAGGATTCATTTTTAAAAGAGAGTGGAGGGCCGACGTGTCTTCGTCATGCCAGATTGGGGCGTTTTGATTCCGGCCCGTAGGGTAAGTACTCGATCTCCCCATCTGGGCATACCTTTTCTGGGTCTAAATAAAGAGGTTGATACGAGGAAGGCCCTCTCAATGGGCCCCGACACGCTGGACACCGTTTGCTTCCGCGCAGGACCTGCTGCAAGCACTGAAGGCAGTACACATGACCGCATATGGTCGACGCGATCAGCCGAGTGGATTCCCCCAGCTCCTCCAAGCATACGGGACACGGTCCCAAACCGAATCCATGGCATGACTTCATCTTTTTCGAGGGCTTAAGACTGTGTGCATTTGCCGTGGGCTTGGTCACCCTCCCAGATTTAATTTCTTTCTGAAAATACATATTTTAATCATCATTATCATCCACTGATAATCATATTGTAGACCACCGCAATAAATTCCACAACGACCGGTCCTGCGCTGCCCGCATCCAGCGACTTCCCGCGGTTCAGTAGTAGCGAGGGACGAATGAGTAAGAAGGTATATTGTTAAGGAAAAAAAATAGAACTACAGATTTTGGTTTGGATGTCTAGTGTAATCTATTAGTTTAAGACAATCAAGTCACATCAAAAATTAATGCGTACATGTGTGTGTACGTTTATGTATCCGTCCGGTGCTCTAGCGCCTAAACTACTGAATAGATTTAGGTGAAATTTGGGCTAAAGCAATATAAATAATTTCAGGCCTCTTTTTGAAAAAAAAATTCTTTTTTTTTTTCAAAGATCGCTGTTATAATTTTACTGAAATTAAATTATCACTACAACTTTATACTTAATACGGCTTACTACGCTATAAAGTTCATTTTGTAGTGACATCACTACAACTTTATAGTTTATACGGCTTACCACGCTATAAAGTTCATTTTGTAGTTTCACTACAACTTAATAGTTTATAAAGCTTACTAAGCTGTAAAGTTCATTTGTAGAGATTAAATTTCCATAAAAAAAAGTGTTTAGTATACTACTACCGTACGTGTCACATCACTAATTAGACAATAAGTTCGAGGCGGAAGTGCGGGTCTGTGCGCGCGGAATATCTAGCCCCGCCCCTCACGTCTCCTTGACCCCCGCAATGAGTGATTAATTTTTAACTTAAATGTATAAAAAATGGAGTTTTCGTTGAAATGTGATACTAGATTTGTGTTCAGTATGTTTACAAGTATTGTTTTTACAAGATTATACTATGTATTTGACTATTTTAATAGAATAAATATTTAAAATCACTGCTAGGAATCTACCACTGACGCGCGCCGCTAGCAGTCAATTATGACCATTAGCGCTTGCTGGCGGAACGTCGCGTTGTTCTCACCCGTGCCTACTGTTCTCACTATGAAAGACGCACTCTATACCTACAGGATAAATACTCTAAGGGCGCATTTTTTAACTGAATTTAGTTGTTTCAGTTGTGAATACGAAAAAAGTTAATACTCGTATATCCCTACTAATATTATAAATGTGAAAGTAACTCTGTCTGTCTGTTACGCTTTCCCGCAAAAACTACTGAACGGATTTGGCTGAAATTTGGTAGGTAGACAGATTAGGACCTGGATTCAGACATAGGCTACTTTTTACTACGCTCGCGAGCCGCTTGCGGCTCGCGCACTGCGCACCCTCGAAAAGTCATAGAAACGTTGTCCACGCGGGTGAAACCGCGGGAAACAGCTAGTGTGTAATAAAAATATACTTAGGTGTATGTATAGGAAAAACCACAGATAAGAATATTTTTTTTGCCGCTGTGGGAAAAACAAAGTCTGGCCCGGACATTTAAAATGAGTCAAAAGTCGCGTAAAACGAACTTTGGTTGCCGAAACCCCCATCGGTATGTAAACATGTTTTTTGTTTTTCTGTTACTGTTCTTTTTATTTTACCTGTTTTCTCACAACTGTATAGTAAAACGTTGTATGATACATAGGTATAAAAGGTGAGTGACAAACTCGTGACGATGGTAAACCCTCGACTGCAGCTCAGGCTTAAAAATGTCGCTCGTTTGTTATTTACCTTTTTACCTTAAAGAGTAACAACGGAAGCCTGACTTACTTTTGGAGCAGATTTCTCATTTTCTTGTGGTGGTTTCACCTTTCCTTTAGCCATAATTGAAAATACTCTAATTTTTATTTCAGTGGACGATACTGAATCTCTGCAACTTTTTTGTAAAACAGATATGTAAGTAGGTACTGTTTATTATAATCCAAATGATTTGATTTGTATTTTTTTTTATTGCGTTTTTAGTCACCTATATTATATGTATGTATAAAATATAAACAATGAGTACAAACGTCTGTGAGACATAGAAAACTTCTTTTTCGTGTGAGATGATAGCAATGAGATGATAGACGTGTATCACCACAGAAATCGGAATATGTCTATCATGGCCCCTCTACACGATGGTCCATCATGTACCTAGAAAAAGGGACAAAGCTATAGGTTAGAAGAGTGAAGATGGTAAGTACGTTTTTGTCTTACTTGTATCTCTGTCCCTCTCGCTGAACCATGATGGGCCTTCGTGTAGAGGAGCCATCACACGACAAAGTCCGAGTTGGTTTTTTTTCATCATATCAGCTCATATACGTCCCTACCGAGGGGCTCGAGCCTACCCTGAATTAGGGCGATCGGGCCTTAGTCGACCACGCGGGTCCAGTGCGGGTTGGTCGACATCACACACAACCTGCGAGTTTCTTCGCATTAGTGTGCAGGTTTCCTTACGATGTTTTCCTTCACCATAAGAGCGTCAGATAAATGTACATATGAAATCTAAATTCGAAATCACAACTAATAATCAAGATTCAGATTACAGTCTCAGGTTATGTTATTTGCTCGATGATCAATAAATGTCCTAGGGATATTATATCCTTATTGTCATTTACGTATTGTAGGATCATTTTGCATTTCGCGCACCGGAAAACGTAGCGAGGCAGGCCTCCCACTCGGCGGACCGATGCCCTGGTGAAGGTCGCAGGAAGCCGCTGGATGCGGGTAGCGCAGAACCGGTCGTCTTGGAAATCCTTGTGGGAGGCTTATGTCCAGCAGTAGACGTCCTTCGGCTGATATGATGAAGATCATTTTGTACAGCACAGGCATTGTTTGACGTGAGATTTGAATTTATTCTCTGCCAAACATTTTTTTTATTCTTCATTTTACCTAACAGCCTACTTACTACTGAATTATGTGCGGCGTGTTGATGTGATTAATATTAATATCCACCTTCCTAACAATACCCTCATTCATGTGTGTACAATCCTTACTTATTATTATAAATGTTAAAATATGTTTGTTTGTTACCTTTTCACGCTTCAATAACTTGACCAATCATGATGAAATTTGGCATGCAGGTAGCCTGTGTCACAGGGAAGGACATATGCTACTATTTACCCCGTGAAAATAGTCCGATGCAGTTCCTGGGGGAACTGAAAAAATAGTCTTTTTTAAGGTTAGTTTCTTTAACATTGCAACGGAACATGCCCTCTCGTATATCTATGATATAGCGTCCCCACTGACCGACCCTTGGGAATATAGTGAAGGCCGCTATTACTGCCAACACCATAAGGCGAAGGTAAGAACCAGTTGCGGTAGGTCTTGCCTCCAAGACGCTTGTCCTGATACTCTGCAAGGCGAGTGTCTCGTAGTTACTACCTAATTCCAAGTAGGTCCTGGAGCTGTATAGACACGCTCACCACTCGCGGCTTTCGCTGCTGGCGGTTCGACGCCAGAGAAGCTGGCTCTCTTGGCTTGCAACGGAACAATGGATTGTTGCGATTTTTTTGTACAGACAAAGTTGAGGTGGTGGGGAATGACATAATTTACTAATTAGCATATACTGACATAGGTCCCGAGGGATCTGGAATAAACTCATTTCCACACTCACGCATGTCGGCGTCGCAAAGGAGCAACGGATGGAAGTGATTCTTTGTATAGAATTGGTGGGAAGTGACGTATAGTAGTGAGATATAGTTCCTGAGGGATCTGGAGGAAACACGTCCACGCTTGCGTGCCGCTTGCGGCTCGCGCACCACTCACCCTCAAAGACATTTATAAAAACGATGTACACGCGGGCGAAGCCGCGGGCAAAAGCTAGTAAGTAATAAATATTTATGTAACATGATCGATGTATATTATTTTACGGAAACAATATAAAAAATGTAAATAGAAATAAAAAATACTTATATAAAAAATGCTTTCAGTATTAAAAAACCGGCCAAGTGCGAGTCGGACTCGTGCAAAGTAGGATTCCGTAATCTTTTCAAAAAATAAATATTTATTTTAAAAACAAAATTATATTTGCAGTTGGTAATAGAACATATTGTATGATAAATTTATGAACATTTTACAAATCGAACTGCACATCTTAAGTTGGTCAACTATTTCTCCTAAACTAAGAAAGCCTACTTAGCCGTGAGAGTTTTCCTTTAAAATTCATTATATAGACTACTTTCATAAATTTATTCAAATTTCCAAATACAGCGGTTTAGTTGTCAGGCGGTGGGGGCACTCGACTCCAACAAAATTTAGCACTTTCTAGCCTTTTTGTTTTTTAAAATAAACATTTATTTTTTGCAAAGATTACGGAATCCTACTTTGTGCGAGTCCGACTCGCACTTGGCCAGTTTTTTTTTATTATAACTATGCAGGTATAATACATAGATTACCTAGTCAATTTGCAAAAACTCGCTAAACTACATAAATTACCAACCATATGGAAATAACAAGAAACTGGTTAAGTCAGGAAATTGAAAAAAATAGGAAATCATATACTTTTCAAGGATTTCAAATGTTTATTCAAAATAGGTGAATATTACACTCTTTCTGATGGTCATCAGCAGAAAGATGTTTATTACTAGTTATGCAACAGGGCTCTTAGGGATATTCATTTTCTACAAGAGTTTAGTACTTGTGCTGACAACATTTGTAAATGTGTAAGTGAATGCCATAAAGTTTTGTTGGATAATATGTACAGTCAGATTGTAGAAATCTTAGGGCAAGCATCGGTTGCTAGTCATGGGGAAAATAGACCCACAAGTAGACGTAAACCTGTAGTAGGATGGAACAAACACATCCGGGAGGCACACCAGGAGGCCAGACTAAAATTTCAGCTGTGGAATTTATATGGTAAACCAACTCAAGGTACAATGTACAGTGAGATGCGCGAAAGTAGAAAAATATTCAAAAGTAGGTTAAAGTGGTGTCAAATTAATAGAGAACAAATACAGATGGACATGATATCTTCTCTACACACCGACAAAAATTTTTGTAAATTTTGGAAAGCTACAAATAAACTGAATTTAAAACCTGGCATTCCGGTCAGTGTTGAGGGAGTTGATGGACCAAAAGAAATCGCAAACACGTTCATGCATCATTTTAAAGTTGAATCTCCTCTGGGAGCCTTATCTTCATCGATGCAACCGCAAATGCTTGAAGCGAAGGACGGTCATCCTCCGGTACCTCTGCGTTTCTCAGCGAAAGAAGTTGCACTAGCGATAAATTCTATGAAGAGAGGTAAATCACCGGGGCATGACTGTCTTAGTATAGAGCATTTGCAGTGTGCGGGTGTGCATCTGCCTCGGGTATTGTCAATGTTCTTCTCATTATGTGTGGTGCATTCATATCTGCCTCAGGAAATGATAAGAACGATTGTTGTGCCAATAGTAAAAAATAAGACGGGGGACAGATCGGATAAAAATAATTATCGACCTATTTCACTGGCTACTATCATAGCGAAGGTCTTCGATAAAGTACTGGGCGCGCGGTTAGAGAACTATCTACAATTACAGGATGCGCAGTTCGGATTTCGGTCCGGGCTATCGACGGAAAGCGCTATATTTTGATTGAAAAACACTGTAAAATATTATATTGATAGACAGACACCAGTGTATGCGTGCTTTTTAGATTTATCAAAAGCTTTTGAAATGATATCTTATAAAGTGCTATGGCAGAAGCTACGAGACAAGAATGTACCCAATGAAATAGTATTAATTTTTGACTATTGGTACAATAATCAAGTAAACGTAGTAAAGTGGCGAAATGAGTTATCTGATGCCTATAAATTGGAGTGTGGGGTAAGGCAAGGTGGATTAACGTCCCCAAAATTATTTTGCTTGTATATGGATCATCTGATCGCCGATCTCAGCGGCACCAAGTTGGGTTGCTATGTGGATGGAGTATGCATGAGTAATATAAGCTATGCCGATGATATGGTGCTGCTGAGTCCGTCAGTCAGTGCACTCAGAAAAATGCTTGGGGTGTGTGAGTCCTACGCCAATACTCATGGCTTAACTTACAATGTAAAAAAAGTGAGTTTCTCATTTTTAAAGCCGGTAATAAAATTCCGTTTTCTGTTCCACCTATAACTCTAAACAAGGTGGCTCTGAAAAGAGTAGGTTGTTTTAAATATCTGGGACATTTTATTACCGACGATCAAAAAGACGACACAGACATAGAAAGGGAACGCAGGGCATTGGCGGTACGAGGCAATATGCTGGCCAGAAGGTTTGCTCGTTGCTCGGAATCTGTAAAAGTTACACTTTTCAAATCATACTATCAATCTTTTTACACGAGCAGCCTATGGACTAGCTACTCTCAGAAATCGCTTAATGCCCTGCGGGTCCAATACAATAACATATTCAGGACGCTGCTGAGGTTGCCTCGTTTTTGCAGTGCGTCTGCTATGTTTGCTGAGACTCGAACAGACGGCTTTCATGCTATAATACGCAAAAAAATAGCATCGCTACTGTCAGGAGTGAGAAACAGCAACAGCGGCGTCCTGAAAGTGTTTTCCGACAAGTATGATTGTCCCAATGTTAAGCATTGGGTCAATATACTTATCAATAAATGTTAATTATGTTTTTATTTTTATTTTTCTGTGTGTTTTTATTATATTTATTAATTACTAACATAGTTTATTAAAGTTGTGTGTACTAACAAAAATGGACTGAAACTGTCTGAAAGAATAAAGATATTTATTATTATTATTATAAAATAGAAGTTACACATTGTCATTTGTAAAAAATATATAAGTTGCCGGGGGATATTGCCAAAACCGCGATATTACAATCTCACTAAACTTTTTTTTTAATTCATAATTGGTAAGCCCTTGGCATCATCTCACCTGATGGTAAGTGACGATGATGCCGAAGATGGAAGCGGGCTTACCAAGATTCTCCAACGCAATGGAGAACTGGCTATCTTATCTTCAAGCCGGAACACATCAATGTTACTAACACTGATGTTTGGCGGCAAGTCTTAGATAAGATGGTGGTAGCTAGCCAGGCGGGCTTAGAAAATGCCCTACCACCAACCAAACCGAGTCTTACAAGTTGACCCCACCGGGAATCGAACCCAAGACCTCCTGGTGTGAAACGAATGGAGTAACCATTACGCTCTGGAGGCGGATACACTAAATTCAGATACAATATAATATGACGGTAAATTGACAATCGGCTTACCATTTCACGACCCATTCTTGTATGTCCGAATAAAACCGATGATTTCTTATTCTGCGAAGCTTTCTGCTACCCGGGGGGTGGGGGGAACTTCGCTTAGCGAGGCTCTTTGACTGTGTTATTTTCTTCACTTTTTACACGTAAAGACAGAGACAACTGTTCCAATCAATACCTCGCCATAATCAATCAATCCTGCCTGACCGAACCTAACTTATTTAATGTTATTCACTTTGTAGTGTTATTGTATAATGTCACTAGTGAGATTACAATAACACTAGTGAAATTGTAAGCAGTATGTTACGGTTCACGATCTTTCGACACTTCACAATCTTGCGAGATAGATCCCGTTAGATTATAATGTAACGGTTTTCACAATTTTACGGTGACATATAATTAAAAAGAAAAGTACCGACTCATTTACTGCCTGACTCATCAACTCCCAGCCTTAACCTTTAGACCAAGGAAACTTTTTTTAATCGCAGAGGTCGTTCTTAAGATTTTGACAAGTAATAAGAAAGGATTTTTAAAAGGGTTGAAAGGTTGAAAGTCCATAATTTTTGAAGCTAGAAGCATGAAACTGTTTTTTCAGGCAGACAGACAAGGCGAAACTATAAAGGTTCCTTGTGGATTACAGAACTCCTAAAAATGGTATCCGCGCGGAAATAACCGCGGGCAAAACCTAGTGTAGTATAGAATTTTATTCAAAGATAGGTTAACTAAAAGTATCAGTAAATAATTTTTACCTCATTATGTCTGGGAGTATCCAGTGTAAATTTGTTTAATTTTAATATTTCGCATTATCGTTTTTTGTTCTGCGCTCGGCTGCGGGCATAGTACTAATATATATACTGTGCTGCGGGTTATTTACGTAATTGCCCAGCCGGGCAGTAGATAAACTATAGCACCAACACCGACTAATAAGTACTTATTGGCTCTTTTACACGGAGACAATAGCCGAGACAATCCACTAAGCCAGGACAATACGAGTAAGACAATAGGACAGGACAATCGGAAAATGCTATGTCTTCCACACGTAGGCCTATGAGTCCAGTCAACACCGTTGGATTCATACGCTCTTCTCGCGATGGATAGACGCAAAACTGCTATGAGGGCGTTGTTAAAAAAAAACGGCCAAGTGCGAGTCGGACTCGCACACGAAGGGTTCCGTGCCATTATCTATAAAAATAACGTTTCGTGTATGGAAGCCCCCTTAAGTATTAATTTTATTTTAATTTAATTATTTATTTTTAAAGTGAATAATACAACCTTATATTCTGTGAATAGTTTAAGCGTCTACCTGTTGCCGTAATCAATATCGAGCAAAAAAAATCACGTTTCTATTGGAGTCCCACTTGAATATTTGTTTTATTTTAATTTAAATATTTATTTTTAAAGTGAATATATAACTAAATATTCTGTGAATATTTCAAGCGTCTACCTCTTGCCGTTATCAATGTCGAGCAAAAACGAGCAAAAAAATTACGTTTGTTGTATGGACCCCCCTTATTTTATCACCGTTTTTAATTTTAAGTATTTGTTATTATAGCGGCAACAGAAATACATCATCTGTTAAAATCTCAACTGTCTAGCTATCACGGTTCATTATATACAGCCTGGTGACAGACGGACGGAAGGACGGACGGAAAAACGGAAAGCGAAGTCTCGGTAATAGGGTCCCGTTTTTACCCTTTGGGTACGGAACTCTAAAAATGCATTGATTTTAATGCAAAAAGAAGCTCTGGATCTGGATGCGCTACATGACGAAATACATTGAATTGAAATACGTTGACACATTCTTGTTCCTGCTATAGTGATATAAATTTAGATGTCATTTTGTTAGAACCATTGTAATTTCCGAGTAATTTCAAATAAAAATACGACGTCCCTGCGCTCGTAGCCTTGACTGTTGTCTCACTGGCTAGGAACACACGTTCACACGAGGACAATAGACAAGACAATCCACCGCGCTCGTGGTGGGGGAAGCTATTGGCTCCAAAAATTTGAAATCGTTCTATTTCACTGTCCTGTCTCGTCAATTGTCTTGAAGACAATCCAATTAGTGGATTGTCCCGATTTAGAAGATACTTTTTCATTGTCTTACTGTCCTGGCTTAATGGATTGTCTCGACTATTGTCCTCGTGTAAAAGGGCCATAAGGTATCTTTGACTTCGCACAGACAGTATTTTTTTGAAAACTCTTTGTTGACTGCACTGAGCATGTAATCAGTACGTTTGTTGACTGTGACCACACTAGGCGGAATTATTATGCCTTACCACAAAAGAAGGCAAAAAAAAGGTCATCTTTGACAATGTTAAAGATCACTAGTGTATCCAGACATCAAATAATTATTTTGCTTGTATCCAAACAACCGTCAATATCAACTGTCAATGTCACTGACTATCAGAATCAGATAAAGTTTTATCTCGTTCGTTTCATCTTTCGTCTGTTCGGGTTGGAGATAATTCCGCGAAAAAATGGTAATTCACCAATAATTTTCTTCAGCCAAACAATCGGAGACATGACAAATGGCGGAGAAACTAGACAGACTTCGGCAGATGGCTCAGAGGCTGCGAGACCGGATCCCTTTGCCGCAGATGACCGGCGGCGGTGAAAAGGTGAATCAGCTGATCACCAAGCTCACGCCAGCTACGAAGGTTACGGAGATTGCGGAGAAATTTAAAAAGGACACACTTACAAAGAAAGTTCAGGAGTTAGTGTCGAAATATGAGAAGTTTACTGGCGTGGAGGAGATCATGGCGATTCAGAACACTGTCATTGATGCACAGGTATGTACGCTGCGCCTTCTGCCACACTTTGAACCAGAAATCCGAATATGGGTTGGGGTGCCAGGCTCTTCGACAGTATAATCATTAAACCTAACGAACATATTTTTGGATTTAGTATGTCAGCCCGGATATGTGCACCCTACCTAACCCAGAATATGTATTTATTTCATAATTTATATATATGGCAGCTATTTAAGTGCATCTCAACCGATAATTGATGAAGCAGTCATAGCTCAGTGCAACTTGCGTGGTTTAAATGTGGTTTATCGGGCAGGTTAACCAACCTAAGGCATGGTCATTACCTGGATGGATTTGACTGTTAATACAATTTTTCTTGACCGTTGTTGTGCTTCGCAAGTCATGTTAAGCTACTGGTGACAGTTGCTGTCACTAGATGGTGACAATCGTTAAGCCATATCAGATGCCTTATAGTCGGCTTGAAAAACTTGACATTGGGGTTCGTCACTAGCCCTACAGCCTCCACCTTCAATATTTGTATGTTTTAGTCACAAATCTGCATTAAAATTCAGACAATTACTAATCTATCCCCTCTTGCACCTGATTTTACGCACCATAATGGTTTGCAAACAATGTACTGAGTGGACCAAATTTTATCAATTTCATCACATTGGAGCAAGGAAGACTTTATAATAATTGTATTATAGGCAAACCAATGCACAATGGTTTTTATATGGTTTTTGAGTGCACACCAATAGTGCAAAGTAGCTACCATCATGAAGCATGCATCATAGTATTTTTTTATTATATCTATGGCTCTTGAGCAGTGATGTGATGGATGCAGAATTTTATACATCCACAGATGTAGATAAAAGGCACACAGACATGTTTCTTATACCAATTTCAGTACTAAAGTAGAAGAAAGTGATGGTATTTTTTTTATATTCGTATTTTTTAATCAACCTTTTGGTAGTAAAATTTGAAAAAAGGTAAATCTAATGGTAATTAATTTTGCTGCCTTTACATTTGCTCATCGGCGACATTCATAATTTTTTGTCATAACTTGCACAGTATCTGCTCAGTATGAATTATTGCAGATGCTTATGTGAATGTTTAAAATAATGTGAAGGATATGCGGATGCAAATATCTGCTCTTAAGATAAGTGTTGTATTTATCCTTGTAGGTATATGTAATTTTCACATTTGTGTCATTTTATTAGGAAAGGTTCATGGGAGCCCAAGATCGCAGAAGGGAGCTCGGTAAGCAAGTGGCCAACATAGAGGCCCGACTGAAGGAACTGCACGCGGAGATGCAGAACACAATGAAAGGAGATGAAAAGTACCTCCATCTGTGCACGGAGGAGCATAAGGTATGCAGCAACGACGATGAGGTGTTTGATTTCAAAAAGATCTGAATATGGTTTTTAGGGTTCCTTACACCCAAAGGATGATCATCAGGAGTCAGGACCTATTACTGAGCCTCTGCCGTCTGTCAGAGGGCTGTATTTCATTAACCGTAATAGTTAGACATTTGAACACAGAATGTTTATTTCTGTTGCCACTAAAAGGACAAATAATGTACTCCCGCTTAGTGGTCCGAACTTTATAAAAAAGTATATTTCTGTTGCTCACATTGATCTCTTCTGTTTGTAATGTGAATAGGTATCATTGTCATAGTTGTGTCACGATTGTGTGAAGATTCGTAAACCAATTTTCCTAAAATGAAAAAGATTTCCGATGTTTTCTATTGTCCTCTTATATTTTGAATAAAATAATTATTATATCAGCTAGATGTTTTCCAACCAACTTCCTTTTTTTTGTATGTGTATTGCGCGATTGTGAACCAATTTTCATGTTTTTTTTAATAGGGTATTTTATAATTTTTTATTTTATCAAAATCGGAAAATTAACAAAAACCAAGAATAATAATGCAAAATTGTACTAAGTTGTTGCAATGGAAGACGGTTTTTTAACGTGTTTAGCGTTTTCAATTATTTAAACCGGCTAAGTGTGAGTCAGGCTTACATACACAGGGTTCCAATTTACAAAAATTACGTGAGATTGAAAGACAAACTTGGCTTTGTTATTGAAAAAACTAGCTAAGTGCAAGTAGGAGGGTTGCGTACCACCCCACCTCTCCACATAACTATGGCATTGATACATATTCACATACACACAAAAATCATCAACACCTGCCAGTGACAGAAAAATGCTTTTTTTATCAGATTCCTTAGCTCAAGTGGGACTCACACTTGGCTGGTTTTTATTATTGGTTGTTTTACTCCTGAATTCATACTATTATAGATAAAACAAGTTTCACGGTTATGAGGCGTATTTACCCTATGTCCAGGGGGGCCCTTAGGGAGGACTTGACCCTGGACAGCAAGAGGTGAGGGGCTAATTTCTATAGTAGTCGATAATTTCTTATATATTTTCTTGCAAACAGAAGGTGACGGTGAAGTAAGGTGACGTTTATCGTGTGGCAGTACGGAACCCTTAGCGCGCTATTCCTACTCGCACTTGGCCGATTTTAGTCGCACGCCCCTATAGGCGGTTTTTTTTTGTGTCTGGTGTATGTATTACCGTTTTTACTACGTAGCAAAAGCAAAAATAAATTTAAAATACCTACCTGTAAAAAAGTGTTTTTTTTTCTCTGGGATCTTTTTACTCACTTTGTATTTTTTTTACTATTTGTTCTTACCTACAGTAGTAGTATACTAATTAATTACTCTGAGCGTATAGCGACAATAGAAAAACATGCTCTGTGAAAATTTCAACTGTCTACCTATTATGGTTCATGAAATACAGCCCGCTGGCAGACAGACCCTTTGGGTGTATGGAATCCTAAAAATGATCTCTCATATTAGCTGCTAAGAAGTTTTTAAAGAATTTTTAAAAGATTTCAGAGTGAAATGTATTCACTCCGAAAAATTTTAAAAATTCTTTACAAACTTCTAAACAGCTTTCAACATCGAGCCGACAGTCCCTGTCATTTATTTCATATAAGACACGTAATCTACTCAGGTGAAAACCATAATAATAGTATATCAATGATTGGAAACCCCAATTATTAATTAGTATTTTACTAATTTACTTTGCCATTTTTTTTTACTTACTATTGGTATGCTCTTGGCATCATCTCACTTGATGGTAAGCGAAGATGATTCCAAAGATGGAAGTGGGCTTACCAAGATTCCCCAACGCAATGGGGAGCAGGCTATCTTATCTTCAAGCCAGTACACATCAATGTTATGAATGTTGATGCTGGAGGCAAGATTAGATAAAATGGCCTTCCACCAGCCAAACCTAGTCTTACAAAGTAAGACTCCGCGGGGAATCGAACCTGCGACATACTGATGTGAAGCTAATGAATAACCATTGCGCCACGGAGGTGGTTAATATCAGCCTACTTTGGCCTTTGGCATGTGACGTCCACAGCTAGACAGGCCTCCCCCGAGTTTGGGGGGGTTTTGCCGTAATCGCCACGCTGGGCAGGCGGGCTTGTGCAGTGTGCTATCACAGTACGCGGAAAGGACGCTGCTTCCCATCCTCCGGTTTTTGATCCCCTTAACTCTCTCTTACGACACCCTCGGGAAGAGATGCGATTGTACTATTCTAGCGCTGCCAATTTATTATTAACTAGCTTTTGCCCGCGGCTTCGCTCGCGTGGACATCGTTCTCAACCGACTTCCAAAAACGAGGAGGCTCTCAATTCGAATGTATACTGTAGTTTTTTTTGTATGTTTATTACGCGATATCTTCGCAGATTGTGAACCGATTTTCATGGTTCTTTTTTTATGCTCTCGAGTTGGTCCCATATAAATTTTATCAAAATCGGTGTAGTACTTTATTCAAAAATTAACAATGCAAAATTGTATTAAGTTGTTCCGATGGAAGTCGGATTTTTAACGTGTTTAACGTTTGGTGCGCGAGCTGCAAGCAATGGCGATGTTAAAAAATCACCCACAAAAGTAATTGTTTTAGTTCCCTCAGGAGCTGCAACCGCCTATGCTGTTTTAACGAGATAAAAAGTAGCCTATGTCCTTTCCCGTGACACAAGTCACACAGGCTACCTCCATGCGAAATTTTGTCAAGATTGGTTGAGGTGTTGATGCATGAAAAGGTAACAAACATACACATTTTCATATTTGTAATATTAGTGAGGATTTTACAATTTATGATTTTATTTACTTTTTCAGCTCATAATCCAAGAGAGAGCTCTACGCGCACTTTTTACGGAGGCAGAACGCGAAGAAAGAGAACTGTTTGCGACAATGTCGGCGGCCGTAAAACTGGGCCACGAGCGAGAGCGGGCGCACGCCGAGCGAAACAAGTATTGGTACATCGTCGCTTCAATATTCGGTATGTGCTGTTTCAATATTCAGTATGTGCTGTTTTAATATTCGGTATGTGCTATTTTAATATTAGGTATGTGTTGTTTCAATATTCGGTATGTGCTGTTTCAATATTCGGTATGTGCTGTTTCAATATTCCGTATGTGCTGTTTTAATATTCGGTATGTGCTATTTGAATATTGGGTTTGTGATGTTTCAATATTCGGTATGATCTGTTTAAATATTCGGTATGTGCTGTTTCAATATTCGGTATGTGCTTTTTCAATATTCGGTATGTGCTGTTTCAATATTCGGTATGTGCTGTGTCAATATTTGGTATGTGCTGTTTCAATGAATTCGTTTACAACCCATATCAATTGCTTTGGCAGGTCTCCTCCCAAACTGGGGAAGTTAGGCCATACTCCATACAGGGGGGTTAATAGCCCGTCCAAAGAAAGACCAAATATAACCGAATAGGGGAAATAATTCGTGTAAAAGCCAATTTTGGTATAGTTGTAGGGGAAGGTATCTTAAACAACACACTCAAAGTACTGTTAGATGGTGGTGGAGCTAACGCGTAGGGGGGGGGGGTGAAATTAACTCGAAAACGGCGACGTAAAGCAAAAAATGATCTTTTACTTAAGTAGCGGGGACATTTAAACCCAAAGGCGCAAAGGGGGCTTCCCCAACAACTATACCAAAATTCGCTTTTACACGAATTATTTGGTCATTTTTGGTCTTCGTTGGAGGGGCGGGCTATAAGGCCACACTCCACTCACGGGGACCAAACCGGGTTAGTAGAGGTTCCGGTCTAGTAGCAAACCTTACTATCAGAAGTATTTAAAGCCGCCTTAAGACATATGACCCGGCTGAGCGTCTGCCATCTAGTTATAACAACTGGCACCAACAGCTTCACGGGCCTTGTGAAATACAAAAATGGTCGAGAGTAATCACGCACAAGTTTGAGTAATGAACGTGTGAAGGTCAGTTTGCCTGCGTGATCGACCCAAACATGCAGGTCGCGATGAAATTATAATTATACAGGTGTAAAAAGCGTCGGTGGCTCAACCGCTAACGACTCGGTCCTCCTAACCAGAGGTCCCGGGATCAAATCCGGACGGCCAATGTACCAATAAGTTTTTCGAAACTTACGTATACATACTCGTATTACTCACCGATTGCTTTAACAGTGAAGGAAAACATCGTGGGGAAACCTGTACACACCTGCGAAGAAACTCTAAGGTTGTGTGTGAAGTCGACCAATCCGCATTGGGCCCGCGTGGTCGACTAAGGCCCAATCGCACTAATTCAGAGTAGGCTCGAGCCCCTCGGTGGGGACGTATATGAGCTTATATGATGATACGGGTGTTCCAAAAACCAACGTCAATCCGGCGAATGATGACAAGTCGTCACATTCAGAGTGCCTTAATGTTAAAGTAATGGTTAAGTCCATAGTATCTCTTATCGTGTGGCACAATTATAAGTATTACAAGTATTTATATCAGTCTCTGGTTCCCATAACACAGGGAATCCTACTTTGGGGCCAGATGACCATGTGTGATTTGTCCCAGAATATTTATTTATTATTTATTTTTATTTATTTATTTAATTAACCGTGCTATCCAAGGAATAGACGGCGGATGCCTGGTGTTGCACTTAGCATCACCCGCGGTCATGTGTAGGGCATATTAGATTTGCAACGAAGGACGTGTGTAACGCGACCCTCATACACATCTGGAATCAGATGTGCAGGTTTCCTCACGATGTTTTCCTTGTAATATATGTACGTAAGTTTCAAAAAACTCATTTGTTACATTGGCCGTCCGGATTTGAACCCGAAACATCTGGTTAAGAGGACCGAGTCGTTACCGATTGAGCCACCGATGCGTTTTTGTTAAGTCCATTAGCTTAACATCGTGGGTTCGACTTCCGGCGTAGTCATTGTAAGACTTGGTTGGTGGAAGGCCATTTTCTAAACCCGCCTGGCTAGCTACCATCATATTATCTTAAGTTTTGCTCCCAAACATCAATGCTAACAACATTAATGTGTTCCGACTAGAAGATAAGATAGCCAGTTCCACATTGCGTTGGGAATCTTGGTAAGCCCGCTTCCATCTTCGGCATCATCGTCACTTACCATCAGGTGATATGATGCCAAGGGCTTATCAATTGTGTATAAAAAAATGTTAAAATAATGGATTAGTCCATTAGCTTCACATCAGAAGGTCGCGGGTTCGATTCTCGGCGGAGTCTAACTTTGTTAGACTCGGTTTTGTTGGTGGAAGGGCATTTTCATAGCCCGCCTGGCTAGCTACCACCATCTTATCTAAGTCTTGCCGCCAAACATCAATGCTAACAAAATAATGTGTTCCGACTAGAAGATAGATAGCCAGTTCCCCATTGCGTTGGGGAATCTTGGTAAGCCCGCTTCCATCTTCGGCATCATCGTCACTTGCCATCAGGTGATATAATGCCATGGGCATACCAATCGTAAATTTAAAAAATGGTCTTTGCTAATTTGCTATAACGCAAGTCCTCTTCCCGCCCCCAGGCACACTTCTCGGCATAGCCGGTTCCACAATCAACAACCGGCTGAAAATGGCGGAGTTTCGCGACATGATGGAGCAACAGATGGCGCGCAGTGCGAGCGTGCTGTACACCATCGCGGGGGGCGGCGCCGCGAGCCGCTCCGACATCACGGAGGCCATGAAGACCGAGTTCGCCTACCAGGTCAGTCATTTTACTCGCATCCATGGCGTAATGGTTAGTTCCTATAATTTGGGGATCTTCAAGGCAAGAGTGAATAGGCATTATTTGAGTTTGTGTCTACCATCCTCGACTGCATCATCACTTAACATCAGGTGAGTTGCAGTCAAACGCACTCAAATTTTTAATTTACAAAAAAAGTCCATTCGCTTCACACAAGGAGGTCGCTGGTTCGATCCCCGGCGGGTTCAACTTGTAAGACTCGGTTTGGTTCGTGTTAGAGCATTTTCTAAGCACGTCTGGCCAGCTACCACCATCTTATCTAAGTCTTGCCGCCAAACATTAATGTGTTCCGGCTTGCAGATAAGATAGCCAGTTCCCATTGCGTTGGAGAATCTTGGTAAGCCCGCTTCCATCTTCGGCATCATCGTCACTTACCATCAGGTGAGATGATGCCAAGGGCTTAACAATTGAGAAATTTAAAAAATTCATAACATAACTTGTAGAAAAAAATAACGGAATCTTTTCTTTTTTTTTTCAGGCACAATTAGCAGAGAGTCTGAAGATTATGCAGGATACTATTAATCATCTGGTCAGTAAGCAGACCTTGTTGATAGGTGAGCGGAAATTATTAAACCACATTTTTATTTTTAGGGCTCTGACGACGTCGCAATACGACTTCAAGGAAACCTAATAAGATCGCTCTGTCCGTCTGTCCGTCCGTCCAAAACTCACAACTGTTACATTTTAGAACCGCGTTACATGTAATTTGGCACAAAATAGTTTTTTATTTTTTATTTATCTAACCAACATACATCTACCATTACAGGCTTAGCCTAATGCGATAGTGTACATAATATTAACTTACAAATCTTACATTAATTAAATTTTAATTTTAGTAACTAACTGTATACAGGGTGTAACAAAATTGGTGTAGGTCCCGTTAACTGGGGCTTCTACTCATCAAACTGAACAACTTTTGTTCTACAAGTTTGCTGAAATCACAAAAAAAATAAACTTCATACAAAACGATCAGCTGATCGATCAATTTTGTGCAATTTTGTATGAAGCGTCGAATTTTTTTTTGCGATTTGACTATGGTTTCCTTGGGGAAAGTTGTTCAGTATGATGAGTAGAAGCCCCAGTTAACGGGTCCTACACCATTTTTTATAGCCTGCACACAACCCACCCTAGGCCGATTCTAAACTTATGAGCAAGTCACAAAGTTCTAGTTTGTGGACGGATTACGTTTAGGCTGCTTCCACAGCGCAGCGGTTAGTCCACTGGCTTCACACTAGGTGGTTGCGTGTTCGATATAGGACCCGGTTTGGTTGCAGGAAGTAAATGATCACTACTCGCATTGTCAGCTACGAATAATTTAAAAACATCACTGTTAACGCCATCCATGGTGTACCGGCATAATACATAGCCAATTTCCTAACTGGTAAGCCCGCTTCCATCTTCGGCACAATTGCCAATTATAGCGTTACAGATGAGGATTATGTTAAGGCTTTAAGATGCCTCAATCCGAGCAGGTTTATACGTGTTAAAATAATATCGAACGTAAGTCTATTCATTTTAAGTTCAAATCATTCAACGCGGCTGTTACGTTAAAACCGAACGCCCAATTCTCTATTTTTACGTGTTTTTATTACTTTTCTATACTTTCAAATAAGTTATAAAAATGTATTCAATTTTTTTTTATTATTTTTTTTATTAAGAATTTGAGTACGTTTGGCTGCACCTCACCTGATGGTAAGTGCCGATGCAGCCGAGGATGTGACACGCAAACTCAAATAGTGCCTATTCACTCTCGTCTTGAAGATTCCTAAATTGTACGAATCAGGGAATACAGACGCCGGAAGGGAATTCCACTCCTTGGCCGTTCGCATGATAAACGAAGACGCAAAACGCTTCGTGCGTAAAGGTGGAACATTGACGACAAAGGGATGGAACCGCCCTCCGCGCCTGGTCGTCCGATGATGAAATGGAGAGGGGGGAATGAGGTTGTGAAGCTCCAGGGCACACTCTCCGAAATGAATCCTGTAGAACACCGATAGACAGGCGACTTTGCGGCGATGCTCGAGGCTTTGGAGCCTGTTTGATACAAGTTCACAAATGTAAGGTGTTAAAGTCACCGATTTTTGTGTGTTGGTTTCATTCAACATTAACTATTTGTTTTCGAGAAATTTTGCAAATAATTCCAAAAACAGGGTCTACAGTTTATTATTTTAAATATTTTTTCCATAGTGATAGTTTTACACAGTCTTTTTACGTCAAAAGTGGTAATATTCTTAACATTGTATTCAATTAAATCAATTTATTATTACTTTAAGTATATTTTATATTTTTTCCATAGTGATAGTTTTACACAGTCTTTCAATAATTTGAATTGAATATTGTCATTTAACCTCTCTTAAGGCCTTACCAATTATACCTCCTATACTTCATACTATGGATCAATAATAAGTAGCTACACATGGTGGTATAAGAGCTTCTCTTTCTAACCTCGCTCTCATCGTGTCGAGTACACTGTCTCGAGTACTGATGCGTAAGCGACGATATACTGGCGGGGAGATGAGTTTTGCTTTTCTGCCCAATACGGGGGGAGGCGTCGCTCCGATAGGCTTTTAAGGCAGCCAGGCTGCCAAAGCTTAGGGGGTTGTTAGTGGTTAGTACGGTCCTGTACCTGTGGATATGTACCTTATGTATATATGTGTATGTATGCATATAGGTGCAGGGCTGTGAGTCCCACATAACCAGTACAGCCGGCTCTACTGATATGCGTTAACGCATTTTCCCCCTCCCGCCTCCATTTCCGAGGGGAAAAAAAAGTTTTGCTTCATTAATAGTTAGTATTCTTTGTCAAAGTCAAAGAGATTTATTTGCATAAGAATATGGTTACAAAAGATCTTATAAATGTAAAATTAGAGGTACTCATACTTTACCAGAAAATCTGGCATGCAAAAATTTTACAAAAGTTTTTTTTTCCTATATTTTATTTTACCACTTTGTCGGCGTGATTAATATGTACACGCATGCCAAGTTACAGCTTTCTAGTATTAGTACTATGAGCTAAGCCGCGGACAGACGGACACACATGGCGAAACCATGAGGGTTCCTTGTTGACTACGGATTAATTAAATACCCTACTAAATCCAATACTTTCAGATTTCCTGAAATAGTGGTTTAGCTGGTGGGGATGTAACTTTTTTACAAAAATCACCGCTTAAAACTTATTAAGTGATGGATGATTGATTGTTGTGTATTTGGTTTTGAAATTGGTAAATAAATAAAATATAACCGGCCAAGTGCGAGACAGAATTGCACACATAGGGTTCCGTACCATCATACTAGTCGGCGCTAGTTTCTTCACGTTTAAAAAAAACACGTTATTTGTATGAAGATCCCCCTTATTTTTTCCCTTTTTATAATTTTTAGTATTAGTAGGTATATGTGTGATAATTTCAACTGTATTGCTATGACGTTTCATGAAATACAGCCTGGTGACAGACGGACAGACAGACAGACAAACGGACGGACATCGGAGTCTTAGTAATAGGATTCCGTTTTTACCCTTTGGTTACGGAATCTTAAAGAAGTGAACGAATCATTTATTGGGAAAATGATCTTAGCAAAAGCTCAGTAGTTTTGAAAGACCTATTCAACGATAGGGTACGTGAATAAAAAAAGTAGTTATATTTGAGCAAGACGACTGTGGAATACCAACGAACAGACAGATGGACATGATGAAATTGCAAGGGTTCCTAGTTTAACCGCGGATCCCTAAAAAGGTAGCCAAGAGAGCGAAGACCAGGCAGGGAATAGCTCTCTCCGATCCTCCCCCCTCCAAGCAACGCCCTAAGCCGAGGTCCGTGCCCACCACCTGGGCGCCCTTAGGCAGTTGCATCTTTTTGCTTTGCATTTAGGTTGAGTGCCGCCCGCACTGCCCGGGTAAGTTTTCAAGGCCCCCACGGCCAACAACAAGCTTGACCTTTTTTTTATCTACAATTGGTAAGCCCTTGACATCATCTCATCTGATGGTAAGTGACGATGATGCCGAAGATGGAAGCGGGCTTACCAAGATTCCCAGACGATATGGGGAACTGGCTATTGATCTTATCTAGAAGCCGGAACACATCAATGCTGTTAACATTGATGCTTGGCGGCACGACTTAGATAAGATGGTGGTAGCTAGCCAGGCGGGCTTAGAAAATGCCCTTCCACCAACCAAACCGAGTCATACAATCACCGGTCCACCGAGTGGGAGGCCTTACTACACTAAGTTATCCGGTGCGCGGTCGCGACTCGAGAACTTTACTGCCCCAACGGCATCATCTTACCTGATGGTAAGTGACGATGATGCTGAAGAATGAAGCGCGCTTACCAAGATTCCACAACGCAATGGGGAACTGGCTATCTTATCATCGAGCCGGAACACATCAATGCTTTTAATATTGATGTTTGGCGGCAAGACTTAGATAAGATGGTGGTAGCTAGCCAGGCGGACTTAGAAATTGCCCTACCACCAAGCAAACAGAGTCTTACAATGTTAGACTCCGTCGGGAATCGAACACGCGACCTCCTGATCGTTACCATTACGCCGTAGTAATAAAAAGCAGGGTATAGCTACATAAAAGCGTCGGTGGTTCAATCGGTAACGACTCGGTCCTCCTAACCAGAGGTGCCGGGTTCAAATCCGGACGGCCAATGTACCAACGAGTTTTTCGAAACTTACGTACATGTACTCACCGATTGCTTTAACGGTGAAGGAAAAACATCGTGAGGAAACCTGCACACACCTGCGAAGAATCTCGAAGGTTGTGTGTGAAGTCGACCAACCCGCACTGGGCCAGCGTGGTCGACTAAGGCCCGATCGCCCTAATTCAGGGTACGCTCGAGCCCCTGGGTGGTGACGTATATGAGCTGATATGATGAGCTACATTAAAAATAATGTTATATTTTTATTTCAGATCAACTTAACCAAACAGAGGTCACAACTCAAACACAGTTGAAAGACCTGCGCCGGCTCGTGGTAGCCGCATCCCAGACCAGCGCCAAGTCTGACGCTGAGCTGGCGAAAGCCTTATCTGACGTCCACCACGATCTAGACGAAGCCGACAAGGAGAAGTTTGTGATGGCAGCAGCACAGACAGAAGCTCACAAGAAAACCTCCTTAGACACGAACCAAATACTGACCGGTGTTGGCCTGTTAATGTGTGTTGCCATCATTTTTGGTAATATTTTCAGTAGAGCCAGTTGATTTTTTTTTATTATGTGTAAAGTCAAGAGCAAAATCTTTTCACATATAAACTTAAAATGAAAAAAATACAAACGAAAAAAAAACATAAAAACTAAAATAACCATACAAACTAAAAAAAATAAGTGTAGATATATACCAATGTATGTCAAGGGTTTACCAATTGTGAATAAAAAAAAGAACTGCTTCTTGAAAATCGATGGACCGATTTGAATGAAACTTTATACACATAAGCAAGTCACGAAATACTAGTTTGTGGATAGATTATATTTAAAAAAATATGTTTAACACTAAATAATAGTGATTCGCCTTAATTCAGGGTAGGCTCGGTGGGGACGTATATATGATGTGATGATGATGAATAGTGATTTAAGGTTTTCATAGTAATCTTAAAGTTCGCTAATTTTTAATAAAAAAAAGAATTTCGAAAATGTAATCTATTCACGAACTAGTATTTCGTGACTTGCTTATGTGTATAAAGTTTCATTACAATCGGCCCAGACATTTTCAAGAAGTACTAAAAGGTTTGTTTGTAAAAAGATTTTTTGAACACGCTATTAAGTTGCCTGTGTTTTGTCGCTATGATGTATCCTAAAGATTTCCTTGACATTCCTTTTCAAAATCGTTATCATCATTCCAAAATTAAAATAATCCTGCTTAGCTGTGGTTTTTAACCGCCTCCTTGGCGTGATGGTTAATCCATTAGCTTCACATCTGGAGGTCGCGGGTTTCATTCCCGACGGAGTCTAACATTGTAAGACTCTGTTTGCTTGGTGGTAGGGCAATTTCTAAGCCCGCCTGGCTAGCTGCCACCATCTTATCTAAGTCTTGCCGCCAAACATCAATGTTAAAAGCATTGATGTGTTCCGGCTCGAGGATAAGATAGCCAGTTCCCCATTGCGTTGTGGAATCTTGGTAAGCGCGCTTCATTCTTCAGCATCATCGTCACTTACCATCAGGTAAGATGATGCCGTTGGGGCAGTAAAGTTCTCGAGTCGCGACCTCGCACTGGATAACTTAGTGTAGTAAGGTCTCTCACTCGGTGGACCGGTGACCTGGGGAGGGTCGCGGGAAGCGCAGTCGTCGTGTAAATCCTTGAGGGAGGCCTATGTCCAGCAGTGGACGTCTTTCGGGTGATGAAGATGATGCCAAGAGCTTTTGCAATATATATTTTTAAATTATCTTATTCCTCTCTTTCATGTCATTTGACGTAGTAAATAGTAACTTAGTAATAAAGAGCACCACACACGGTAAAAAGTACATATATTTTGATTTTGAGAACCAAATATTGTTTGTAACATTACTTGCTAAGTCTTACAATAACCTGTTCAAGGATGACGACAGCATCAGAAATAAATTATGAACTCTTGATCACTAAATTGCCCTCCATAAACGAACGACTATAAATTCATAAACGAGTGACAATAAATTCATAAACAAGCGACTATAAATTCATAAACGAGCCACTGTAAATTCAAATTAAAGGACAACTAAAATAATGAGTTAGTGACGAAATTACTGTATTACTCTTTATAGTGAATTACTTTTTACATAACTATCAGACCCGCCACCCAGGAGGCGAGGCTCTCCGACAGTATAATCAATCAAACTTGACCGAACCTAATATCACTCGCTTCGCGCGCTCAACTCTTGTTCCGTCCAGTCGTCCGGTTCCGGTCAGTCAGCCGCTCACTTAGTAATTTACTCGCTCACTCAGTATAATTCTCCCGATTTATAATTCCCAAAATATACTGAGAAAACTTAGGTAGCCCTATTTTGTTTTGATTAGTATGGCCAAGATGTCACGAGACACTTATTTTGACCCCTATAACTCCTTCGTGACACTCCTTCATGATGACACTTCATTTTGTGGACGCCCTCGAAGTATGTATTAGCACCTTCGTCGTGTTTGATGCCCTTAAGGCAAGGCATTGATTGGAACAGTTGTATCTGTGTTTTTCTTTACGTGTAAAGAGTTTGATTTTTTTTCTGTTTTTTTTTAGTAAAGAAAATAACCACACTTTTGCACTTTTTCTTTTTTTTCGTTTCATTAATGCTACTATAATTTTTTGAAAATCGAACTGGTTTATTGAATAGTGTATATAGATTAATCGACTAAGAAAATATGAGGTACTAAATTGGTCTGGTTTGCCTGTAGAATGCCAATCTCTGTTTTGTAAGAGGTTATTTTGATATATTTTTTTGTGTTATAAAAGTTAACGAATCGTGTTTCAGCAACTGACAAAATGGAGTCTTGAAAGGAAGACTCAGGTTACAAAATATCACTTTCATATGTTTTGTAATTGCTGAGCAAAAAATCTAGATCCCTGCGACCAAAGTTTCCAATGGGTCGCTTTAAAATGTGTACTTAAAGACATAATAGAGACAAAACTAAGGCAACGTGCGTATAGATCTATAGATCGGTGAAACAGGCTTGTGTATTTTTTTATGTCGTAAAAGTGTTTTCAGGCTTTGCAAAGTTTTTACAAATGTTTCTCTGGCTGTTTTAACCCTTTCACATGCAACGCAACTACGGGGAACTAAGTAAAACCGAACCTTTTTCGAGGTCAACACAGATTAATGTTGATACAGCATCCCTGGCAAACATGTTGCCAATGCTCGTGAAAGGGTTAAGGGTTCCGTACCTAAAGTGTAAAACCGGGACCCTTTTACTAAGACTTTTCTGTCCGTCCGTATGTCACCAGGCTGTATTTCATGAACTGTGATAGCGAAATTTTCACAGATATTTATGTTGCCGCTATAATAACAAATACTAAAAATTTGAAAAAGTGGAAGTCTCCATACAAAAAACGTGTTCTTTTTTGAAACGTGAAGAAACTAGCGCCATCTGCTATGATAGTACGGAACTGAAGAAACTAGCGCCATCTTGTATGATGGTACGGAACCCTATGTGTGCGGTTGTGTCTCGGTTTTTATTAGTTATCTACCTAAATAGCTTTCTTTATGTGATATTACCGTATCTAGGTGTTATTAGTTTAAAACCAGTGTGATTTCTTGTCTTACAGCCATATGGTTTAATTATAAGGATTTTAAACAGTTCTTGGGAATGTTTTTTGTTAGTTTGAATACTCATCTGGAAATAATTTACATATGCGCCATTTACAGGTATTAAGTTCTTAGCGAAGTAGATAAGTTAATTTTAAGTCAATTTTATGTAAGTTAGTGCGCGCAGAAAATCACTAGATAAAAGCTAGAGCGTCGGTGGCGTAACGGCTAGGGCCGCCGCCTCCTGTCCGGGAGGTCGTGGTTCGAATCCTGCCACGTACCAAATGTCGAATTTAGATTTCATATGTACGTTTATCCGACGGTCTTACGGTGAAGGAAAACATCGTGAGGAAACCTGCACACGCCTGCGGAGAATCTCGCAGGTTGTGTGTGAAATAGGCCAACCCTCACTGGGCCCGCGTGGTCGACTAAGGCCCGATCGCCCTAATTCAGGGTAGGCTCGAGCCCCTCGGTGGCGACGTATATGAGCTGATATGATAAAAAGCTACTAAGTATTGAGTGATTTAGTAAAAAAGTGGACATGTAGAGTAGACTGATCTATTTCTCGAATAAGTAGCCTCATCCCCCTTCCCCCCCTCCCCCTGCCCACCTCCCCCCTCCGTACCGCGCGCATGCCCCGGTAGGCGTGGTCTGCTACTAAATTGTCATTTAGTATGTCTCTTCTTTTATCGTGTGGCACAATTAACCTTGCTATCCAAGAGATAGACGGAGGTTGCCTGGTGTTGCACTTAGCATCACCCGCGGTCACGTGTAGGACATTAAGATTTACACCTACGGACGTGTGCAAACGCGACCTTTATACACATCTGGAATCAGATGTGAAGGTTTCCTCACGATGTTTCCCTTCACCGTTTAAGCAATCGGTAAGTATATGTATGTAAGTTTCGAAAAACTCATTGGTACATTGACCGTCCGGGTTTGAACCTGGGACCTTGATTAAGAGGACCGAGTTTTTTACTTAATCACTTAATACGTGTAAACGCTTGACTACTTATAGTTAACTTACTTTTAAGTTAAAATTGTACTTTTAAGAGATCGAATCAGAAACGAGGAGATCCGTAGGAGAACCAAAGTAACCTACGTAGCTCTCAGATATGCTAAACTTAAGTGGCAGTGGGCGGGGCACATAGCTCGTAGAACGGATGGCCGTTGGGGCAGTAATGTTCTCGAGTGGCGACTGCGCACCGGAAAACGTAGCGTAGGCAGGCCTCCCACTCGTTGGACCGATGACCTGGTGAAGGTCGCGGGAAGCCGCTGGATGCGGGTAACGCAGAACCGGTCGTCATGGAAATCCTTGGGGGCGGCCTATGTCCAGCAGTAGATGTCCTTCAGCTGTTATGATGATAATGACGTAAAAATTAACTTAATAGGGGATCGGACTGCATCAAAAATAAATTATGAAATATGATTTCCTAAATTGCTCTCCTCTTGAAGTTTCAAAAACCTTACTTGTTTTGTTTTTCCATCACGTCTTCAATTTTTAATTGTTCAAATTCACAAAATAAGTTCGTCAAAGACTCTAAAAATCTATGACGTGTGGGTATTAAAACATTTTTAGAACAAAATTTCGTTTTTGACAGATCATAAAAAGTAACTCAAATGACTAGCAGTTCGATCCCCTATTACTTCGCTACTTAATATGTGTAAACTAGGCATCGTTATAAATCGTACATATTTGTTATATTTGGTAGTTGTGGCGTGGCATATTGGGATTGGTGTCCATACATATGGAATGCACAGACATACAAACATATGTATGAAATAGATACCTATGAAATTGCCGATTCATTTTTTGAAGTTCAACCTTATGGTACACCCTGGACACTTCATACAACGGGCCAGAAATGACATTTCAAAAAACGAATGACGGAACAAACAAAATGGCGGCGAAATTCTATACGTTCGACAACCAAACTGTAACCAATCTGAATCAATAAATTTTGTTTTATTAACTATTGTTCTTAATATTAATTTTCACCTTTCAACTTTTTTATCCAATCGGAAATTTCATAGGTAAAGACTAAATATGAGTGTGGATATATTACCTTGGATGTATGTTTTATTATTACGTTAATCTAACAGTGTTATTTAAATCTCATATTAAACGAATGTTAATTTTCCGAGTTGTTTTAGTTGCACATTTACTTGTGTCATTATTAGTAAGTATGCGTTTTCTTTTCCTTAGAAACGATCAATAAAATCAGTAAAACTAAGGTTAAAAAAAAGGAAACCCGACTACGGAAAATCTTTACTGATTAATATGAAAACGAGTTTCCCGCCTGAAACTATATCCTTTATTTTACTTTTCATCTCGGGTCATTGGTCATTTGCAAGGCTTGGTCGCAAGGTATAATAATAGGTAGATTACATAAGATATAAGTTTTGATTACTATCGGGCTTGCGACCACGGCTGTCACCCCAGGTAAAGGGAAAGATAAAGGCTATGATTTCTCAGGCGGGAAACTATCGTTTTCATACTATTCAGTAAAGATTTTTTCCTTAGTCGGGTTGTAGTTTTTTTAACTTTCATTTTATTTCTATATTTTTGTACTCAGAGTACAAGGCCACCCCACCTCGCTACCCGCGGCCGCGTGTCGTGTCGCTGGATTGTAGCGCGCGTACATTGAACCGTATCATAATACGGTGAGAGCATTTATTGCTATAATAGTATTTGCACACGTAATAGCTAAACTTGTATACCTACATATTTAGAATGTACTCATCAAGACCTTTCTTTTGATACCAAACATATGATTACCTTTTTTTTGTGTTATTATTATGTAAGTATACCTAACCTATAAAATCCGCCACCTTAATTTTTTAATTCTATATATCGTATGACACGCGGAGTGATGCCACGAATCCAAAGACAACGCATTTATCAAAATCGGTTGAGTGGTTTATGAAATACAAGGGGAACAGATAAATATATAAACTGTCAAAAATATAACCCTCCTTTTTTCGTAGTCGGTTTCTTTCTTAGCTGTCTCTCTCGTAGTCGCTTAAAAAGCCTTTCGATCAGAATATTATTTTTTTTGACTGAGATTCTTAGTTAGGTAAATCTATAAGACATATAAGCCACACCTTGGGCTCATCAAAGTGCTACGCGGAGTGAATAATTCGACCGGCTGATAACGGCTCGAGCATCTTTGTCCTGGCTCGGTCCTATCCGCCCCGGTGGGTCTGCCCGTCGACGGGGCAGATGGGAAAATTTGTGCCACCGGCCCTGGTATACTAGGTATACTTTTACTGTATGTAGAATAATATTCTATTCTCCTCGCAAAATGTAATTCTGGGATGGAGCCGCTCACCGAGACGGATGGGATCGTGTTGTGTGCCATCCGCCCCATTAACCCACTTTACCCTGTTTTTTATTAAGATAAGATAAATACTCCTTATTGTACACACTATTTAATAATAATATATTTGTTATCTTTTTCTCCTGCCTTAGAAAAAGTATTTAAAAAAAAAAAAACATTGTCGATCGTTTTAACGATCAGCAGGCTAATCTGGCTTAAACACCGAGGCCGGGGCTACCGGGGCCGATGGTACAACTTTTACCAACTTTTCCCACCTGCCCCGATGACAGGGCGGATCCACCGGGGCGGAAGGGACCAAGCCTTTTTAACCGACTTAAAAAAAGGAGGAGGTTCTATGTTCGACTTTTTTTTTTCTATGTTCGCCAGTGACTTATATATTATATATTACTGGCGTAAGGACCCGGCCAACGCGCGCGACTAATGGTCCCAGCGAATTGGTGCGAAAATCGAAAGTTTCGCACACTCGCGACTCAGTCGTCTGCGGGAAATTGTACAGTGCGGTGGAAAGATATTCCATATAAAAATGCCTTATTGTGTTGTTAGAGGCTGTAAAAATCATTAAAGAGAGGCTAAAAAGAAACATGGGATATTGTATCATCGTTAAGTAACCTTACATTGTATTTTTTCTTGTAAACAAATTAAATAAACGAATTTTATAGTGACAATTCTACCAAGGTTCTTTTAACGCGGCACTGACGTCAACTCTCGCCCACGCTAGTTCGTACGAGTTATGTTAGATGGCGCTACTTTTTGCTTGTATCAAGAAAATCTGAGTCAAATATGGAGACGGGCGGATCCTTCTATTCAAATCTATATGTTCGCCAATTTCTCCGTCAATTGTGGACCGATTTTCAAAATTCTTTTTTTATTCAAAAGACCCGACGGGGTCCCATTGTCACCAAGTCAGGATCTGATGATGGGATCCCAGGGAAATCAAGGGTTACCCTCAAATTATAAAGGCACAGGAATCTTTATCTATTATTAAAACACATGTATTATGATTTGATAATTCCTATTGGTGAGTAGGTGATTGGGTTTAACGTAGTGAGATCATAGCATTATCACTAATAATAAAAGTTTTAAAAAAAACTAAAAACCGACTTCAAAATTAAGCCCCTAATTTAATTCGTACCCACCTTTAATTTCGTTATTGTTGGTTAATGTTGTGTATTTAAGTTTAATAATATTATTTCATACTTTTGAGTGAATTTCATTTTGAAGTCGGTTTTTAGTGTCTTTTTACTTTTATTTTTTCCCAAGACCTCAAAAATAAATTTAGGTAGGTAATCATTATAATCGTGTGTCAGAAACGTGCTAAGTACTCGTAAGTGGGAGTTTATGTATGTGCTACTTGTTTAATGTAAGCAAAAAATGATAGGAAAATATAATATTAGGTAATTTTAGGTAGCTTAAAAATAATAAAAAATCGATCTAATAAAACTGGCTAAGAGCGTGTCGGTTCATGAACAAAGTAGGGTTCCGTTGTGATAAAAAAATGTACATTAGAAAAAAAAAAGTTAATTTTGCAGTTTTGATTTAGACATTACGTAAGGAGTTAAACTTTTTACAAATACTTTCCAGAGGATTTGCTTCTTCTTCATTTAGAGCTAATTCTTCTGTATTAAAAGACATCGCGGCATGTACACACTAAACTCTGAAACACTGATCTCGCTTTCCCTGATATGTGTGAACACGGGTAACGGATGGCACGTCCGTGACGGGACACTGTGCCCGGACGGCCCGGAACTTGGAAGGCCCTGACCCTGAGCTGTGTGGATAGCCCTCAAAGGGGAAGTTCGTCCCTGGTACTCTTCCGACACCCCCCTACCTCAGGCGTCTTGTATGTGGCCTGGCCTGTGGCCAGTCCGTCCGTCAAAGATTCCCACTCGTCATCACAAACGAATAGGAAAAAAAACTCATTCGTACCCAGTGGTGACGACTGGGAATACTCGGTCCAAAGAGAGTAAGTCAAAGTCAGTGTGTCTGACACGTTCCTGACCTCCCTTGTGGAGTAATAGTATTCTGTGTTCCTGTCGACTTTGCAGTTGCAGTCCAAAGAAGAGAGCACGAAGCGTTATGCTTCCTCATCATATCAGCTCATATACGTCGCCACCAAGGGGCTCGAGCCCACCCTGACTTATGGCGATCGGACCTTAGTCGACCACGCGGGCCCAACGCGGGTTGGTCGACTTAACACACAACACGCTTCCTCATTTATGCGGAATATAAATGCAAAGAAATTAAGTGTAACGTAGTGACTTATATCCTCTTTGATGGACTTGAACCCCTTGCCTGCGACTGTGTTTCCCGACTCCCACAATTTGGGGATTTTCAAGGCGAGAGTGAATAGGCAATATTTGAGTTCGCATGTACCATGTACCATCCTCGCCTTGACTACATCGTCACTGAGATGTACAAACGCACTCAAATTTTTAGTAAAAATAATAAAAAAAAAACGAGACCTACAGTACTCGCATATGATGTGTAACATGTGACAAAATACTTATGAAATTAATTAATTATCGGGTCGTACATTCACGGGCCGACCCTTCGAATAGTAGTATGTCATCTTTGCCTTTGCCATCACACTAGGCTGCATGGCTATGACAACCTTAGTTTTCGAGAATTAAAAAACGTTCGCATTTCCTGTTACACATTTCCGTCCCATTTCACGAAATCACTCCCACAAATTGCAGGAAAGCGAGAGCAAAGATGTTACACATCAAAACGAGACCTACAGAATCAAAATCTAAATCAAAAACAATTTATTTCAAATAGTGTTTACACACACTTTTAAATAGTCAAAACAAAAAAAAAATTACAGTATATTACAAATTATGTCATGATTCAGATTACAGTCTCAGGTAATGGTATTTGATATAGAATCAACATATATATCTTTGTCATTTACATAATCTATTATTTTATAATATCCTCTAGAGCACAAAACTTTTTTGACATGAGTCTTGAACTTATTCTCTGACAAACTAGTTACATTTTCTGGAATTTTATTGTAGAATCTTATACACTGCCCCACAAATGACTTCTTAACCTTACTCAGTCTCGAAAAGGCTATATCTATTTTATTTACATTTCTTAAATTCAAATTATGCCTGTCACAGTTTTTAGGAAATAAATGCAAATTCTTACGAACGTACATGATGTTTTCATATATAAATTGACTAGCAACAGTTAAAATATTGATTTCTTTAAACTTATTCTGTAACGACTCACGTGATCGCATCTGATAGATTGCGCGGATAGCTCTTTTCTGCAGGATGAAAATAGTTTCTATTTCTATACACATTTCCGTCCCATTTCACGAAATCACTCCCACAAATTGCAGGAAAGCGAGAGCAAAGATGTTACACATCAAAAGTATCTACCTGTGCCACAAGCACCAATGGTGTCACCAAAGCGAATACGTTCGGTGTCACTGTCAGTCGTCAGTGTCGTTTGTCAGTAGGTACCACAGATCTACTCACGATCTACTAGATCTAGTAGATCTGTGGTAGGTACTGTCACTAGCGTCACATCAGTCAGTCAGTCACTTCAGTCAGTCACTCAATCGTAAAAAAAGCGGACAGGAGCGTGTACCAATTGCGTCGATAGTTATTTATATATTTTGGATAATTCCGTGATTATTTAGTGGTTATTTCACGATAAAACATATTCTCATCTTATCGTAAAACTTTCCTGAATCTATTATGCAGGACGGTAAGTCAGCATTCAAAAGATAAAACACTGCACATCCGTTCGATGTATCTGTTTTCCCTCCAATGCTTTTGCGTTTTTCTCTTGTTTTTTTTTCTAGATTTAGAAGTCACAGGGATCTCTCGGAGCGGTCGTGTGAGAAAGAAGAGTTCGAAACTCATGGATTTCGAATCTCCGGACGACATTGAGGCCCGTTTTCGGCGCACTCCTATGAAGACTTACGGGGGCGGCAGTTTTCGCCAAGATGAGACTCCAGAGTTTCATGAGACTCCGCCGCTTCCGAGGCCCACGGAGGAGGCTGGGACTGCGACGGCGTCGGGGAGTGAATCGGACTATTACGAGAATAACGGAGATAATGTTGACAGGTAAATTATTTATGTTCTGCAGCTTTTCGACGATTAAAGACACCATAGGGGTCTACATCTACATCTCAGGTCAGGGGTAGTCAAATAACAAGACCACATTCCACTTACAACTGAACAATGAGAAGAAACTAATGCTAATCTTTTGTTTTTAATTATTTGGTGCGGGTGCACATAACTGGGCTGCTATATGAATTACTAAATCCAAAAATAGGTTTGTTAGTTTTGATGATTATACTCCCCTTATGGCAGCCCAATTATGTGCACCCCAACCACCTACTGGCACATAAACTTAACTTTTTTTAAATACAAAAATTCTAAAAAGGTACCCCTAGAAAATATTTTGAAATATCCACGTTTCAAATTTTATCAAACAAGACCCCATACTCAGTACCAGAACCTGTTCTGGAATCATCAGTAAATACCTAAGTACTTTCGGGTTCTGACCCTCCCAGGGCTCTTTATATAGTTGTACTTGTATTTCTTTTCAAAGACATACTGTTGGGGATTCTGTCATTTGTTGCTGCGAACATGGGTCCTCTGGAATATTGTATAGGAGCTCAGGTATAAGCTCTTGTATATTGTATAGGGATTCTGTTTGTGCTTCAAATGGACAGCAGATGTAGATGAGCTGCAGCACTGGCTGCTTCCTGTTGGATAAACAGGGTCAGCCCCAAAATGGTCCCGAGGGCTGCAGTGGGAGTTGTTCAGTTGTTTACATGCAGCCCGTCACCGCCAATCGCCATACATGCCATCCTTTGGAAGTGATGCAGTTTACTCATGACCGTAGATAGCTTGGTTCGTCGCCACCAGACTACCGCGCCATACCTTACTATTGGCTGTATTAGTGCTGTGTAAAACCAATACAGCATTATCTTTGGGGTAAGACCCCATTTCCTAACTACGGCACTGTCCCAGCGCAATAGTTGCTTTGTCTATTTTGTTGCCAAGACGGCTTATCATCATCATATCAGCCGAAGGTCGCCCACTGCTGGACAAAGGCCTCTCCCAAAGATTTTGTGTAAATACCTAAGTACGAGCCGTTGTAAACATCAGGTCACCTTCACCGAGTGGGAGGCCTTCCTACGCTACGTTTTCCAGTGCACGGTCGCCACTCGAAAACTTTATTACCCCATCGGTCATCTGTTCTGCCGAGATGGCTTCTCCAGTTTAATTTGTTTAACAGGCGGAGTTCTGTTTTGAAAAGCTTAGGTAGTTACCAAGATTTCGTTTATTAATGAACAATACCAGTTTTTCTTTGGGTTCACAGATAGTTCGTACTCGGTGCACACGTGTCCCAAATGGTTGCATCGCAGATAACATTAATAAAGTTACCTGATACAAGGATAACCAAGCTGTCTGCATATCTGATCGTATAAAAGTGCTTACTGTTTAAGGTGGTAATCAGTTCATTTACCACCAGGTTCCGTAGTAGCGGTGATAGGATTCATTCCTTTGCCACCTTCCTTTTTTCGTCATATTAATATGCCAGCAACCGCTGTCTATTCCATGGATAGCTAACATATTCAATTGTGCTACATGCTAAGATAGATTGTCATATACAGGTGAGTTTTTTTTAGGGTCAGTATGGGGAAATTCTAAACTATAAGAGATAGAGAAAAGTGTCCATTCAGTTTTACGGTGGGACCCTTTGAGGTCCAACTTACCTAGATATTCTCAGAAATCTTGATGGTGATTTAGATGATTTGCCTTTTGCAGCAATATGGAACATGAGGTTCCAACAAAATGGAGCCCCTGCGCACAATAGTCGCCTTGCACAAAGTTAACTCAACGAAATGTTTGGGAACAAGTGGATAGGTACCTATGGCAAAGTCCAGTGGCTAGCGCGGTCACCTGATCTATCGCCCATGGATTTTTTTCTATGGGGTCACTTAAAAACTGAAGTGTACAAAAATCGCTATGACACTGTTGATGATTCAGCCCGTCAAATGCTAAACACCATACCATACATTTCATTGAGAAATGCAACTCGGGGAGTGCTTCGCCGAAGTCGACTGTGCTTAGGCGAAAGTGGAGGACATTTCGAATAATTTTTAAGATAAATTAAGTTTTATGGGACTAAGGCAAGTGGCAGATTTTGGTTTTGTTTCATTTCAATAATCCATCCTATCAGTTGGATAGTAAATTGTATCTTTAATAAAATGTTAATTTCAAGGAATTTCAACAACTTCTAGCAACTTTATCCATCTCCATACAATTTTTGATTTTTATAGTGATATACAATTGAAATAACAAAAAAATATTTTTTTTCAAAAAAAAAAGCCATATCTCCGAACGTATTAAGATTTTTTTATTTTTAAAAACGCCATTTGAGAAATTGAGATCACGGTTCCTAAGAGTGTTTTTCTCTATCTCATAGTTTAGAATTCCCCCATACTGACCCTTAAAAAAACTCATTCTGTATAAATAAATTATTCTTTATTGTCTTAGTATGGAGTCTGACAGCTCGGCATCAGACGAGGGCACATCAAGACCGGGCGGTGTGGCTAACTCTCTCTACATGATGGAGAAGAGTAAAAAGAAGTTTGTTGTCAAGGACGGGAGGGTCATCGGCAGAGCTAAGGCACAGCGTAAGGACAAAGGTGAGTTTAGATTTATTCAGAGTAGTTGGAATGTATGGGAGTTGAAATATGGGATTGGAGCCAGCTTACTCAAGATTTTGGAGTCCTAGAGGCACTTGATGATGGCTATATTACTGGCCATACATTGACTTGGCGCTGGTTTAATTATATTTGTTGTAGTCAAATAGTTTATCGTTTCTCAATCACATTATCATTGTATTTCTTGATTAAACGGAGTGAGTCCACTTGAACTGGCAGATGAAAAAGGCAGAGAGGCAGGAGAGAAAATACTGCTATACTGCTTTTGCCAATAATCTATCTTGTCATGGAAGGCCTGCCATAGATAAAAACAAACCAGTAGCTATTAAATGAATGTATGTGGTTTTTTTATTCACAATTAGTAGGCCCTTGGCATCATCCCACCTGATGGTATGTGACGACGGTGCCGAAGATGGAAGCGGGCTTACCAAGATTGCAATGGGGAACTGACTATCTTCAAGCCGGAACACTTCAATGCTGTTCACAATGGTGTGGATTCGGTGTAACACGATTTGACTTATTTAACAGGACTAAACTAAATTTATGCATACTGCGCGCTGCTCGACGCTACGCTACACTAAACTTCACTGCACTACACTACACTTTACTGCAACACACTACACTACACTGCACTGCACTACACTAAACTACACTGCACTACACTACACTGCACTGCGCTGCGCTGCTCGTCGCTACGCTTCACTAAACTACACTGCACTACACTAAACTACACTGCACTACACTAAACTACACTGCACTACACTACACTGCACTGCACTGCGCTGCTCGACGCTACGCTTCACTAAACTACGCTACACTACACCCTTCACCCTACCCCCCTTCACACTACACACTACATACTTTACACTACACACTACACTACTTTTTGTTGATAATGCAGGATTTTTTTAGGTTATTTTTTACACCTTGGGTACATTATTAGAGTTTTAGAAAGGATCCTTATTTTTTTGAAAATATAATATAGCCTATAGCAACCGCGGATAGTGTAGCTTAACAGTAAAAGAATTTTTCAAATCGGTCGAGTAGTTTTGTAGCCTGTTCAAAGCAAGCAAACAGACAAAAAAATCTTTCCTCTGTATAATATTATTACTACGCTACACGTCTGCATTGCTTGAGGCCACACTGGTCATTGCGCGGCGGCGGGCGGTGTTTATTATGAATTCGTAATATCTTCTGAATGGAATGTCCGATTTAAGTAATTCAAAAGATTATCTATAGGTATCGAAACATTTTTGATTATGAAATGATTTATTTGGATAAGGGTTAATACTAAGGTATGGTTATCATTGTCTGATTTTGGTCAGTTTTTTATTAACTTTTAAAATGTAAAAAATGCTTATAGTGAAATAACTACAATAGTTAGACATATAGTATCGCAAAGTTTTTTGTAGGTATTGATATGTTCTCTAATATTGTAGAATATTATGTTGTTCTATCATCAATAGTTTTCGTAGCGTATTAAGTGCGAAGTTTTATCAAGGATCCCTTATTTTTTCTAGTAATAAATATAGCCCATGATAGTCAGCGATAATGTAGCATACTAATGGTAAAAGAAATTTTAAAATCGGTTCAGTAGTTTTTGAGTTTATTCATAACAAACATACACACACACACACACACACACACACACAAAAATACAAATCATTCCTCTTTAAAATATTAGTGTAGATTTGAGTGCGTTTGACTACGAGTATATCTCACCTGATGGTAAGTGACGATGTAGTCGAGGATGATACACGCAAACTCAAATAATGCCTATTCACTCTCGCCGTGAAGAT
Source organism: Coleophora flavipennella (assembly GCA_947284805.1). Classification (NCBI taxonomy): domain Eukaryota; kingdom Metazoa; phylum Arthropoda; class Insecta; order Lepidoptera; family Coleophoridae; genus Coleophora; species Coleophora flavipennella. The sequence goes on from OX369253.1 coordinate 9,026,289, forward strand.
CCCCAAATTGTAGGAGTCGGGAAACACAGACGCAGGCAAGGAGTTCCACCCCATCGCTGTCCGCATAATAAATGAGGAAGCGTAACTCTTCGTGCGTATAGGCCGAATATCAACAAAGGGGTGGAACCTCCCCCTGCGTCTCGTTGAACGAAGGTGGAATGGAGCTGGGTGAATGAGGTCGTGAAGTTCTTGAGCATACTCTCCGAAATGAATTCGATAGAAAACCGAAAGACAGGCAACTTTGCGGCGATACTCAAGGCTTTGAAGCTTGTTTTTGACAAGCTCATCGTCGCCAATGAGTCTCCGTGCGCGTCGGTCGATAGCGTCCAAGGTATCCAGCTGATAGCGGGCTGATCCATCCCATATGTGAGAAGAGTACTCCATACAAGATCGGACTTGTGCTTGATATAAAGATAGAAGCTGTCCAGATGTGAAGTACCGCCTCACCTTAAGAGAGAATACCCAACTTCATTGCAGTAACTTTGGCCTTGGATTCAATTGGTTGCTGCGATTAAAGTTGGTTTATTAACTTTTCTAATTATTTATATATAATTGGTAAGCCCTTGGCATCATCTCATCTGATGGTAATTGACGCTAATGCCGAAGATGGAAGCGGGCTTACCAAGATGTCGCAATGTAATGGGGAACTGGCTATCTTATCTTCAAGCCGGAACACATGAATTCTTTTAACATTGATGTTTGGTGGCAAGACTTAGCTAAAAACCTTACTTATAGAATAATGTAATTGTATAAATGTGTTTGTTAACTTTTCACGCTCCAACTCCTCAACCAATCTTAACGAAATTTGGCATGCACGTAGCCTCTGGCATGAAGAAGGATATCTTTTATCCCGATTTCTCAAGTGGTTTCCGTGGAATAGCTATTTGTTAACTTTCTCTTTTTAAGGTTCCATAGTCAAATTAGGAACCCTTAGATATAGTTTCGCCATATCCGTCTACGCTTGCGGCTCGTGCACCATGTACCTTCGAAGACAGTCACATGAACTTTGTACACGCAGGCGAAGTCGCGGACAAAAGCTAGTAATCCAATAAAACTATACAACAAATATATTTTTGAACAGGCAAGACGCGTATAACAGCGTACATGATGTGGGCAAAAGAAGCGCGAAATGAACTGCTGCGGAAACACCCAGAAATGGACTTCTCCGCCATATCGAAGAGACTGGGCGAAATGTGGGCCAATGTGAGTATAATAGGACTTCCCCGCCATATCGAATAGACTGGGCGAAATGTGGGCCAATGTGAGTATAAGAGGACTTCCCCGCCATATCGAAGCGACTGGGCGAAATGTGGGCCAATGTGAGTATAAGAGGACTTCCCCGACATATCGAAGAGACTGGGCGAAATGTGGGCTAATGTGAGTATAAATATGTTATTAGCATCGCCATGCATATTTAGTTATAAATTGTAAAATTTTGCTGTAAGACTCCCAAATAAAATAAAATAATATCGAAGAGCCTGGCGAAATGTGGGCTAGTTTGAATATAAAAGGACTTCTCCGCCATTTCGAAGAGACTGGGCGAAATGTGGGCTAATGTGAGTATAAAAAGACTTCTCCGCCATATCGAAGAGACTGGGCGAAATGTGGGCTAGTGTGAGTATAACAGGACTTCCCCGCCATATCGTAGAGACTGGGCGAAATGTGGGCTAATGTGAATAGAAAAGGACTTCTCCGCCATTTCGAAGTGACTGGGCGAAATGTGGGCTAATGTGAGTATAAAAGGACTTCTCCGCCATATCGAAGAGACTGGGCGAAATGTGGACTAATGTGAGTATAAAAGGACTTCTCCGCCATATCGAAGAGACTGGGCGAAATGTGGGCTAGTGTGAGTATAACAGGACTTCCCCGCCATATCGTAGAGACTGGGCGAAATTTGGGCTAATGTGAATATAAAAGGACTTCTCCGCCATTTCGAAGAGACTGGGCGAAATTTGGGCTAATGTGAGTATAAAAGGACTTCTCCGCCATATCCAAGAGACTGGGCGAAATGTTGGCTAGTGTGAATATAAAAGGACTTTTTCGCCATATCGAAGAGACTGGGCGAAATGTGGGCTAATGTGAGTATAAAAGGACTTCTCCGCCATATCGAAGAGACTGGGCGAAATGTGGGCTAGTTTGAATATAAAAGGACTTCTCCGCCATATCCAAGAGACTGGGCGAAATGTGGGCTAATGTGAATATAAAAGGACTTCTCCGCCACATCAAGAGACTGAGTGAGATGTAGGCTAATGTAATATAAGAAAAGCTCCAGTAATCAATATCACAAGAGGGTGCAATTTTCGAAATAGTACAGTAGACGCTCACCATTCTGGCACGTTCTATAGTCCAGCATTTTGCAACTTAGCTCTCCTGCTCTGTAATCAGACAAGTTGAAGTTAGAGGCAGGCTGGTTTACGCAACCAGGTGACCACTGCGCCCATTTTGCGTGATTGGCCGGCATCACTACCAGTCTAACTCCTCCAAGAAGTCCCCCCCCCCCCGTAGGTTGCCGACGACTTTCTGTAGTGACCTCGGGTCACCGAGGTGCACGACCCTGTACTGTGCCAGCCCCTTGCAATCCAGTAGGATGTGGCCAGCAGTCTCCTCAGCCTCCATACACGCTCTGCATATGGGGCTGATGCCTAGAGCGAATAGGTGTTTATTAAAATGGCCATGTCCAGTAATAGCGACTGTTACCTTGCGGAGCTGGGCTCTCCCAATCAGGTTTGAAATATAAAATGATGGAATGCAAAGCGGTGAATTTGACCCCGTAGCGTGAATTTTGTATTTTAAAATAATAATAAAAAATAAAACAGTTTATTTGTAGAACAGACTGATCGTTGATCCAAGCCAAAATAAGCCAACATCGTTGGGTACAGTGGCGGAATCAAAAGGTTCTCCAATTTTCAAATTAATTGGTCTCAAGTGTTGCGAGCACGTATTACCTTTTGAAAGTTTTTTTTTTTGTTAGACCTGCCATTATTGTTTACGTTAACCGCAGTGACAGTGCAAGCGAAAACCGACTTTAAGGTGAGGAACCTTTATTTTGTTTATAGGTAAACTACAACGAGCGTTACCTGTGGAAGCGCAAGGCCAAGCGCTTCTCAATGCAGAAGGGGCAGAGCATGCAAGCGGCGAACAAGATCATATCTAACCCCAGTGAGTTTTACAAAAACGTATCACGAAATTTCATAAAGTAAAGTTTGTTTTGCAATTATTCGCGTTGCTGACATAGTAGTGACGTCATAAGTGCCATAGTCTTTAACGAACTAATTTATTGTTTTTAATAAATATAGTAGTACTAGCTGTCCCGGCGAACTACGTACCGCCTTACATTACATTACACTGCCCTACCCTACACTACCCTACCCTACACTACACTACACTACCCTACCCTACACTACCCTACACTACTCTACCCTACACTACACTACCCTACCCTACCCTACACTACTCTACCCCACTACTCTACCCTACACTACACTACCCTACCCTACACTACCCTACCCTACCCTACCCTACATACACTACACTACCCTACATACACTACACTACACTACCCTACACTACCCTACCCTACCCTACACTACCCTACCCTACTCTACACTACCCTACCCTACTCTACACTACCCTACCCTACTCTACACTACCCTACCCTACGCTACCCTACCCTACACTACCCTACGCTACCCTACCCTACACTACCCTACACTACACTACCCTACCCTACCCTACATAAGAACCTCCTCCTGACAATAACGAACTTGACAAAAAATTTCATCAAAATCGGTCCAGCCGGTGAATCTAAACCATCCTCAAACCCCCTGGAATACACACAAAAAATTTCATCAAAATCGGTCCAGACGTTTAGGAGGAGTTCAATGACTAACACACGGACAGAAGATATTAAGCAACGGACGCAAAGGACGGATTTAAAGCGAGGGCCAGCGCAGGGAGTGATTCATGATGATTCAAGTATAAGAACCCTGAGCGACGCGAGTGATTCATGGCCCTCGGTATAAATCCTTTTTATTCAAGAGTTGCATACTATACTTTGTACCATGACTCCGAGAAAAAGAAACATTTAACCAAAAATAGACATTTAATGAAAAAAAGGAATGTTAAATTAATAAAAATGTTCATTAAAATTGGAACAATTACTAAAATGAAGAGTAATTTTCTTTGTGTTCGTACAACTTATAGTATTCAAAATAGCGCCAATTTACTAATGAAATGACAGCAAAGACCACAATAATGCTAAACTCCTTTTCGAAAATATCGAACAATCAAATCTCAAGGAGTTACTTGCACAAGGAGTTTGTATGTCAAATATTCTTTTGATTAGGAGTTTGTATCGAGTACTCGTATTTTTTGCGCAAGGAGGTTGTATAGCTGAGATGGAGGTCGAATAGGCTGTGCTATAGAGCTCATCGAACATGGTATTGTGGTTTTATGTATATACAGGGTGCCAAAAAACAAATATAAAAATTATTATTATGACATGTATTTTAATAAATTAAGTGACATATTAAATTTATTTATTTACAATAATAAAAAGAAAATAGTTATTTGCAGTGATTTTCATACCGATCTCTTAGTACAGACAAAATTTTCAAAGGAGTTTGAGGAATTGGTATTGAGTAATAACTTGAAATTTTCTATAAGGCAGGCAACGCGTCCTTGTAGCAAGACATGTTTTGATAACATAATACATAACATACACGGTAGCAAGGGCGAAATATTTGAGTTCGCTGTATCTGATCATACAGCACAAATATTGAAGTGTCCTGTTAAGAGGACTTGCAAGCTAAAGTACTAGGTACTCGTCAAAGCGGGATTTTTCAAAAGAGAATATGCTGAAGTTTGTACAATGTTTGGAAAAAAAATATTTCACAGACGCATACTCAGTGGATCCTAACGATGCTTTTAACAACTTCTATGACATATTTATAATGTACTATGAGCTATGCTTCCCCATCCTAAGAGTAAAAAATACAACAAGAAAGTCTCCTAAATGGCTATCAAAAGGCATTAAGAATTGCAGTAAGCGCTGTAGGGATCTACTCTGGAAGTACAGGTCAAATCAAACGTCTGAAAGTAAAAATAAGTTCAAAACGTACTCCAAGTGATTAAAGCATATAATAAAACTAACAAAGAAAGCACAAAATAATTATCACATTTCAAATGCAAGAAACAAATCTAAAGCTACACGGCAAGTAATCAATCAAGCAAAAGACAATCTGCCTAGAGAATATATAACACAAATAAGAGTGAATGATAGACTCATTGAAAATCCTCGCGAAATAGCGCTAGCTTTTAATAATTACTTTATTGATGAAGTACTTCCATCAACACAGACTAACCTAGAAGCCATTAATTTAACTGAATTATTTAGCAAACCTAACTCGCTATTCGTGGAACCAACATGCCCTGAAGAAATCCATCAAATTATTAGAAATTTAAAAAAATACAAATAGTACAGGGTATGGTAATATAAGTACACGAATTGTAAATGTATGTCTCACTAATAGTTGCGCCAATATTAAGTCATGTCACTAACCTCTGCATCGAACATGGTGTATTTCCACAGAAGCTTAAACTTTCTGTTAAAAAAGACGACAAAGACAACATGAAGTTTTATAGACCGGTTGCATTGATTCCCATTATGTCCAAGGTTATAGAGAAAGTAATACACAAAAGACTGTATAAATACTTCGAAACTAATAATATATTCGTGAAGGAACAGAATGGATTCAGAAAAAATAAAAAAATTGATGTAGCTATTTATGATTGTTTAGAAACAATATATAAAAGGGTCGATAATCGATTACCAGTATTCGCTCTTTAGATATTACGAGGGCATTTGATTACGTAGACCACAAAATTTTACTTAAGAGACTTGAATCTTATGGTGTAAGAGGAAACATAAACGATTTAATAAAATCTTACTTATGTGACAGAAATCAGGTTACCTAAATTGAACGCATATGTCCTACGTCCAAAACTGAAAAATCTTACATTTCTGACCCACGAAGTGTGCAATACGGTGTGCCTCAAGGCAGTGTTCTGGGTCCGTTATTGTTCCTTATATACATAAATGATTTACCTAACAGTATCAAAAATACAATGGTTTTATATGCTGACGATAGTACTGTGATTTGCGAAAATGAAAGTGATATCAACAATGACCTTAACTCAATAATTAGTTGGCTAAAACAAAACAACCTTAAAATTAATATTGAAAAAACTAATATTATGTCTTTCAAACAGAAAAAAATTTCAAATCTTACGACTAATTACTTTATTGATGAAGTACTACCATCAACACAGACTAACCTAGAAGCCATTAATTTAACTGAATTATTTAGCAAACCTAACTCGCTATAAACAGTTTACATTATACAGTTTGAAGGTAAAGCAGTTCAGGAAGTTATGGTGACTAAATTTTTAGGCTTGCAAATTGATAGTAATTTGAAGTGGGGTACACATATTGATCAAGTATTTAAAAAAGTAACTCAGTTTTCCTATGCTCTTTATATGTTGGATAAAACGGTAGATCGCAAAGCAGTGTTTGCAGCTTATCATGGCTATGTGGTACCAACTTTGAAATATGGAATAATTTTCTGGGGAAATGCTACTGGCAAGGAGGCGGTACTGAGATCCCAAAAAAGATGCATAAGGGCCATCTGTAGATTACATAAAACGGACACTTGTGTGCCACAATTTAGGCTACTTAAGCTACTTACAGTACCAGCTCTGTATATATATGAAACTGCAGTTTTTGTAAGATTACACCCACAATATTTTCAATGCAGCACACGAGCGCGACGCTTCGATCGTCTGTGCCACGTACATGTAAAACTACGCTCTTTCACAGTAGTATATTTGCAATGGCTCCTACAATATATAATAAAATACCTAAAGTAATACGTGACTCAAATAACATGAATAGTTTTAAACGACAATTAAGGACTTTTTTGACAGAAAAAGCGTACTATACAATTAATGAATTTTTAAATGATAAATTCATTTGACATGTTTTGCTCAATACATTGACATATTGTTTTACCATATTACATCGATAAATCCATAGATATACTATTTTGAATTTTAGGTTAGGTTTACTATGATATAAGAATTTATTTTGACATTACTTTATTAATGAATTTGTTAACGATAAATCCTTTTGACATGTTTGTTCCATACATTGACATACTGGTTTACTATATAACTTTGATAAATCCATAGATATACTATTTTGAATTTTAGGTTAAGTTTACTATGACATAAGAATTTATTTTGACATTACTTTATATTATTTTCTGAAATTTATTGTGTGCCTTTTCATGATTTATCTGGTTTATATAATTCTAATTTTGTACGTCTTAAAGGACAGGTCATAAAGCACATTAATTTTGTCTAACACCTGTACATTTCCTTATGATCACAAATAAATTATTTTGAATTTGAATATATTGGTGTGTTCTAAATTCAAACACCAAATTAGTGATTAAAAAAGCTTTTTATTTACTGTTTTCAGTGAATAAAATAAGCTTTTTACAGAAGCAATGGTATAAAATTTAAAAATGTTTAACATTTCAAATGAGCAAGTGTTTTTGCTGTTCTAGAAGAAATTATATTTAGTGAATAGTGTTTTTTTAAATTTATTGTTTATACGGTAAAATAACCTAATGTCTAGGTTATGCCTGTCAGTGTTTTTTTTTAAGGAGAATTTATCGCATTATCGCTATTTATTGAACACCCCTCGTGTGTTTGTCCGGGGATAACTTTTGAACGCGTTATCCTATTTTTATGAAATTCACAGAGATGTTGGATAATAACCAGAGAATTAGTATGACAGGATCTGAGTATGATTGGGGACGGATATTTATTTGTGATATGTGGTTTTACAGTTGATTGGGGACGGATTTTATTTGTGATATGTGATTTTACAGTTCATTAGGGACGGATATTTATTTGTGCTATGTGATATTACAGTTGATTGGGGACGGATATTTATTTGTGATATGTGGTTTTACAGTTGATTGGGGACGGATTTTATTTGTGATATGTGATTTTACAGTTCATTAGGGACGGATATTTATTTGTGCTATGTGATTTTACAGTTGATTGGGGACGGATATTTATTTGTGATATGTGATTTTACAGTTGATTAGAGACGGATATTTGTTTGTGATATGTGATTTCACAGTTGATTGGAGACGAATATTTATTTGTGATATGTGATTTTACAGTTGATTGGAGACGGATATTTATTTGTGATATGTGATGTTGCAGTTGCGCGGCCGCTGGGCGCCGGTGCGGGACAGGCGGGGCCGGGCCGCCCGCGCTCGCGCCCCCTCGCCACGCCGAACCAAGCGCTCGTCGTGAGTATCCTCACCAGCAATTAATAACATAAACAGTCTTCAGATAATCTAGAAACGGTCTAACTTATGGATTAGTCCATGTGGATTTGGGATCATCATCATATCAGCTTATATACGTCCCCACCGAGAGGCTCGAGTCTACCCTGAATGAGGCTTGTGCAGTTCAGGTTTCCTCACGATGTTTTAGATGTGTTTTTGGGATTTGGGATGTCCGCATCAAAATAAATTATGAACTGTTATATACTGTTGAGATAGCCAGATCCCCATTGCGTTGGGGAATCTTGGTTCTAAGCCCGCTTCCGTCTTCGTCATCGTCGCCACTTACCATCAGGTGAGATGATGCCAAGAGCTTACCAATTGTGAATAAAAAAAATCTAAAATTTAACTCCTACTAGAAAAAAAACATCGAGACTTCAAATTCAGCTAGCGCTGCAGTTCTCCTGCAGCGGGTCCATATAATAGCCGACACGATAATACACGGCCCGTGAATGTACGACACGATAATACAAGTCCCCGGTACTTGAATTATCATGTTGTACATTCACGGGCCGGCTATTATCGTGTCGGGAGATATCAGCACGGAACGATATTACACGGCCGAGAATGTCCGACACGATAATTCAAGTCCTAGGTACATGTATTATCATGCTGTGCATTAACGGCTGCGTAGTAACGTGTCGGCTATTATCTACACGTACTGATATTGTCCGACACGGGAATGCACGGCCTGATAATTCGAGTCCTCTTCCTATTGGCTGAGGAACTCCCGTTGCTGATTGGTCGATTATTCATAAAGCGTTTATGGTTAGTCAATGTCTGAGCCTCGTTTAGATATGGAAGGTCCATTTACACATTCGGTCAAGTGGCAAGGCGAGTTGATACTAGTGTTACGTCTACACTATCGTTTCCTCTACATTCGTTCTAGCTGAATATTATGAGGAGTAAAATCTAATGGTCGAATGACCGTGTCACGTTTTTTGAAATACCTATGTTTTTTGCAGTATTTTTGGAGTTTACTCCTTAAGAATTGATTTTCATAATATATAAGGTGTGTAATTTGTCTGTATTGTGTGTGTAATTTGTGTGAAATGTGTGTGAATGTGTGTGTTATGTGTGTAATGTGTGTGTAGTGTGGTTGTAATGTGTGTGTAATGTGTATGTGTGATGTATATGTAATGTTGTAAATTGTGTGTAGTGTGTGTGTAATGTGTGTGTATAATGTGTATGTAATGTCTGTAGTGTGTGTGTGTGTGTGTAATTTTTGTGTAATGTGTGTAATTTGTCTGTAATGTGTGGGTAATTTGAGTAATCTGTGTGTAATGTGGGTGTAAAGTGTGTCATATGTGACTAATGTGTGAAATGTGTGTACGTACGTAGGTATGCGTGTATGTCCTTTTTAGTTACTGGACCGGACCGATGTTGTCAAGGGTTTACCAATTGTGAATGAAAAAAAAATCCGTGGTCAGAATTGAAGAAAAGTGGCCGCCATTTTGAACTTTTTATTTACTGGACGGAATGCTTCCAAAATCGATATTCCAGAATTAAAAAAATTGGCCGCCATGCCCCAACACATTTATAATCGTTAGTAAGGAGTAAACTGCAGTCGTGCGTCGGAGCTGACACACACACTTTTTTATTTCTTTCTGTATCGAAAAGACAAGGACACAGTGCTTAAATTTAGTTTATTCCTGTCCAACAAGTTTAATCGTGTTACATTGAATTGGCATAAATTAGTACTAGCCAAACTGGATGTTAATTTATACTAGTGAATGATTTGTATATTTTATTTCGTTAATTTTTTTAAAGTTGATTTTTATTGATTGTTTGCTTGATAGGATTTAAAACTTCTGAGATTATTAATGTATTCTTTTTAATGAAAGACACTACTCTTTTTTCTTATAACATTTGTTAAGTGGAGATATACAGGGTGTTTGGGAAGTAGTGCAGAAAACTGAAAGGGGAGCCAGAGGCGGTCATTTGGAATAGATTTTACTAAATACACTTGTAGCCTAAGTCTCACAGTTTTCGAGATATCCGCTTTTTATGTTTCAGATTTTGTATGAAAAACGCATTTGTTTAAATATTTCATGATTTTCCAAAAAAAAGTTATAGTACAGTTAGAGTGCAAAATACGGTAAAAACTTCCACAGTTCATCAACTTTCCAACAAAGTAAAAAAGTTAAAAAAATACAAATGAGTTGCTACAAAAAACTATGATTGTTGTCATAAGGGTGCCTCGAATCCCATACTAATTTTACAACAATTTTCTATGGAAAAAATTAAATTCGAAATTTTTGCATGAACTTGTGAATTCAGTTATTTAATGATTCTAGAGGGACACAGATGTCTGATAATGCGAAAAACATTAAAAATTTTCGAATTAAAAAAAACAATAATGTTTCTTGATAATTTGTATGGGACTTAGGACACCCTTTTGAAAGCAATCATTATTTTTTGTTGCAATGAATTTGTATTTTTTTAATTTACTTTGTTGGAAGCTGATAAAATGAGGAAGTTTTTACCGTAATTTGCACTTCAACTGTAGTATAACTTTTTTTGGAAAATCACGAAATATTTAAACAAATGCGTTTTTTATACAAAATCTGAAAATTGAAAAGCGAATATCTCGAAAACTGTGAGACTTAGGCTACAAGTGTATTAAGTCAAATCTATTCCAAATGACCGCCTCTGGCTCCCCTTTCAGTTTTCTGCACTACTTCCCAAACACCCTGTATACTCGACACGGGTTGGAGGGAACAACTGTGAAGAAAGCGTAGCAGTTGTCATCCACCCCTAACAACTAGGAAACATTCTTCCCAATAGTAAGGGGACATATAGGATAGGATGAATTGTCACCCCGGGTGACAAGTGAGAAGAAAAATCCCAGTTGTCCCCTCTGGTACGAAGTGGAAAGGGACAACTGGCAAGATTTGTCAGCATGGTGATAACAGGAAAAAAACTCCCAGTTATCACCCTAGGGGACAGCTGGGAATATACTGATAAATCTACTAAAAACACACGGTGGTTTTCAAAGTGGATAGGTTACTTTTTCAAGGAACATGTCATTGTGCACAATAATCAGGGATTTTGCTATTTATTTTTAATTTTGGGTCAGAAAGACAAGACTTGCTTCTTTGTTATTGTATCCCTGCAATATCTTAGTTTAAGAAATATTAAACTCTAGGTACATGATTGGGATGATGACAGTATCAAAAACAAATTTATGAATTCTTTATCCTAATTGACCTCCTACTGAAAAACCTTACCTACTCATTTTGTTTTCCATCAATTCTTCAATTTTTAATTCACTAAAATCACAAAATTTGAGTAGGTACATAAATGACGCTGCAAAACTATGACGTCACGTCTAGGTATTTAAAATATTTTTAAAACAAAATGCTGTTTTTGAGCATTTTTTGACAGATGATTAAAATGATCAGCATATATATATATTAAAATAATTGCAGAACTTTTTTTTTATAAAATTCTTTTTTTCCAAATGGAATATACATGTATATGGAATTTTGCTTTATAATACAGCCACGCAATTATTTCAACATGTGTTTTTCCTAGCAGTTGCAAAGAAACTTCAAAGAACAGACTATGGATTTCTAGGGAAAAGTTGATAGTTCAGTATGATTTGTAACCCCTGATAGCTCCACCAAACTATGGTGGTAAAAATGTTTTCTGATTAAAAATGAATTTCGATATTTTGCCTGCAATACTCATGAAATTTTTGTAGGTAGGTACTTGTAGTGAGGAAATAAAAGCATTTACTGGCATTTACTTACTACCTAACTCGGAGTTTTAATTCACCATTTTACACAGACAATCCGGCATGTCGTTTTTGTATTAAACCAGAACTACATTTGTATGGAAACTCGAGCCTCCTGGGGACCCTTAACAAAATTGCTTAAATGTTCTGTGTGGCAGTGGCATCATGGAACTTTGAAAAAAATAATGAAGTCAATATTGTGCCCCCGTAGAATATAATGCTAAATATGTTAAAGACTGTGAATTAGAATCTTTTTGAAAAATATAATGTTTATCCATTAATCTATAACAAAACCAAATAAAATAATTTAATTTAAGCAAATCATGTATTGTTAATTATACTGTCCTGTAAGTTGATCAGTGCAAATGCAATAACAACACAATTATCCAAATATTTTAACAGTTTCTTATACAGAATGAGGTTTCTCGCAAGCGTCATATGTCTCTCTCAATATGAATCCTTAAACTCGCTTCTACTTGTATCGCTTGATCTTGAAAATTAGAGCAGTCATCCTTCTGGGTAACGGATTGAAAATCTGAAACAAACAGTACATATTATTTACAAGGTACCTCATCAGCACATCAGCTGAAGGACGTCCACTGCTGGACAAAGGCCTCCCCAAGGATTTGCACGATAACTAGTTCTGCACTGCCCGCATCCAGAGGCTATCCTTTAAAAGGTCACTGGCCACAGAGTGGAAGGCCTGCCTATGCAACATTTTCCAGTGCGCGGTTGCTACTCGAAAACTTTTTTACCCTAATGGCCATTCTTTCTAGGAGTTATGTGCCCCACCCACTGCCACTATCGAATCTCATCATTTCTCATTTGATCACATGGAAACTCCAAGCAAAGCACACAACACTAGGAAAACAAAGGATATTGGAATTATAGTTATATATTAAATATTTGCATGTATTTTGCCAAGCAGTTAATAACCAATGGATTGTTAATAGCTAATTATTATATCAGCTCATATATGTCCCCACCGAGGAGCTCGAGCCTACCCTGAATCAGAGCGATTAGGCCTTAGTCGATCACGCGGGCCCAGTGCGGGTTGGTCGACTTCACACACAACCTTCGAGTTTCTTCGCAGGCGTGTAGAGGTTTCCTCACGAAATAATAGCTAATAGAGAGGAAAAATTAATAGGACGCTGGATTTCAGAAGAGAGAACATCATATAAGTAAATGCATATTTAGAGCAGTTAAAGAATCATAACAATAAGATACATAATTAGTTATCAAATAGGCAAAAATGTCTAACAGACCAAATTTTTTTTTCATATTTGACATATAGATTCTTTGGGAAAGTTGTTTGCAATCACGAGTATATTCATATCCATTGCTATCAAGAACTAATTAAAAGTCACCCTATATAATGTATATCACTGGTGTCTTGTGCCTGAATGCAATAATTAATATGAGTGTAAAAACACCACAAAAATTGAGGATTCAAGTGCCGAGTGATATTTAAATAAGAAACACAAAAAAAATAATTGTCCACAAAGACTAGACTCTATTTCTGTGAAGTCCACTTTGATGTAAGTAGTCGGAATATAAAGACCACATTTTTCTATCATAATTCCTACTTTCTTTTCCACTGTTTTCCTGACTTTGTCCTCCAGTTTTTTACCTCTTGTTATTGCTGAAGTTTCTGGAATTTTCGCACCAAAAATCATAGCGATCAGAGTACCAATCACAGTTTTGCATCAGCTCACTTCATATCATTTCGAAGCTGTGATTCTGCCATATCATACCACTAGCCACTTTTGTGTTGATTTCTGGTTCCACTTTCTATCAATGTTATGGTTTTTGATTGAAAAGATGAGAGATTTTAGTTAAGAAAATGTCACAGTTTTCATCATTATAGTTCATTACAAGGTGACGCAGTGAGAGAGTTGACTTGCTGTCAAAATCGGGTTCATGCTTCAAAAACTGGCATGTGTCGATTTTTATCTTTTTGCATTGCACAACAAATTCATTTAACACACTGCTGTCTGGAACTATCTTCTTAAGTTTTCCTTTAGACATTTCTTATGCACTCAAAATTTTTATTGATGAGCCAACTTCCAAATTGATGTACCCTATTGTACAGTTGAGCCCCAACCTTAGCAAGATTCGATTTCCTCCAATAGCATTCAACCGAAGTACACGACGGGGCTTCGGTTCGGCGGTATAACCACATTAAAAATGCAACACCATGCTTGCAGCCACCTTCCGACGAGGGGCAATCGTGGCACTTGACATTCAGTCTCTTCCTGTATAAACACATTAAAAATGCAACACCATGCTTCCAGCCACCTTCTGGACGAGGGGCAATCGTGGCACTTGACAGTCATTCTCTTCCTGTTCGTTCACCATAAGTGTCACTGCATAGGGTTTGAAACGCACTTTGTGTTCCGGGCATACCGTATACTTAACAAAGCATGTGTTTTGAACCCGCTTGAGTTGCACATAGCCTATTGCGTCGTCTCCGTCCGGACCTGATAACAAAAAAAAAAGGATAAGTAATGTTGGATGGTAACACAGGGTATTATCGTATTGTGTATTGTTATTGTACTTATTGTTAAACAAACTTGATACGATAGGTACTTAAATAGCTGTTTTAACATTTCTCAACTCGGCAGAACAGAAGTCTGGATGTGACGCAAAAAAATATGACATAACGTATTTATCCTTGGTAATTTGTACCATCTGCTTTCGCAAAACCGTCTTTCATGATGTGATTTTAATAAAATAAAGGATCTGTGGTTTTAGATTTAGACATAGACAACAGATTAAATAGAGCGATTTTTAAAATTAAATTATAAATTGCATTTTCATGTATAAATTTCGACGTTTCTCGTTTTATTTTTGCGAAAGCTATCAGAAACATGCATCTTTATATTTTTTGCTTAAATGGTGAAAAACACCCTATTCTAAAGGAGGATCAACACATTCTAATTGCAGGGCAATTTTTGGAGAAGTGTTCATTGCCCCTAGGATAATACGCAAGCATTTGGCTTGCGTTAAATTAAGCTTTTCTAAAGCAGATTTATTACAAGGTTCAATTAAAATTTACCATAGTCAAAATGACTCCGAACTAAAGCATTATATAATAACTAGTGGATGCCCGCAGCTTCGCCCGCGCAGATCCCGATTTTTGCGGTTCCCGTGGGAATTTCCCAAAATCCTTTCTTAGCGGATGCCCACGTCATAACATCTACCTGCATGCCAAAGTTCAGCTCGATCCGTCTAGTGGTTTGGGCTGTGCGTTGATAGATCACTATGTCAGTCAGTCAGTCACCTTTGAGTTATATATATTTAGATTTCTGACAGTATGGATGAGACCCCCACCAAACCCCTGATGGGACACGCACAACTTTAATATTCTTTTCGCAATTTTGTGTTACATAGTTAAGATACGGAGCGCTAGTCATCTTGATGTCCAGGATTCCGCCCAAAAATTTTACTCTATCGATAACGGGGATGATTTGATTTTTACAAGTTTAATCTCTCAGAATATACATATTTTTTTCTATAAAATTTTATATTTTTATTGTAGTGGTCTAAAAAGCAAAATTAAACGGATTACAAAACCGGCCTGCTCAGGCGGCATTTTGTCAGTTTATTTGTATATTTTCAAGATTTTTTTCAATTATTTTTTCTTAGAAACCTTTTTTTATTTTGATGCCATTGTAAAGGTATTAAGGTAAGCTACTACATTAATAGATAAAAAAATATGTCATCGCTCTTATTTTTAAAATGGAGATATTTTTTATGCAACAACTACCCCTTTTCATCATAGAGTATTTTGAACCGCGTATTTAGTAATATTTTACCACACATATGTTATTGGTATTTAATATAATATAAAGGGTAACTATTCAGATTCAAGAATCAGTTAATAGTTTTACAATTTTTTGTTTCAATAAAGTATAAGAACCATTTTTACAACAACCAGAGGTCAGCTTCGCTGAGGACCACCCGCGACGCAGTTCAGAAGTGACCGCCGCGGGGATCTCCTTACACAGTAGAAGCCCCCGTGTAACTCGCGTAACATGAGCAGTTTGCAGGTTATGGATAGTGTCACCTAAAGGGTTTGCGTCAGTGGAGACCAGTCTCAACTGAAGATTTTCCAAAACACAACCATTACGTATCGTAGGCCGGGGACCACGAACTATATTTGCATGAGTTTCCCTGCCAAAGCCTGGAGATAGAGGTGGTCTGGGGGCGAGGTGTAGAGAAGGTTATTTTTTTTAGCCTCCAGACATAGATAGAGGACTTGGCTGGAAGAAGCTGGTTGATGGTGTGTATTGGCTGAATGGGGAGAACATCACATTGGCTACATCAGCATACGATCTATAAATTGTCGGGAATTGAGAGGATGCCTCGGAATAAGGAATATTTTTCTCAGCCATTGTTACTTTAATAGCCTTCTGTCGGGAGTGCTCTCGACAATCCTTCTTGGTGGCATAGTGACTACCAGAACAAAAGAGGCAAGTTGAGTTGCTTTCTGAAATATCACAGGAATCACCTGTATGGTTTTGAGCACAACCTACCGTTGTAAGTAAGTAATAGAATAGAAAATGTAGATAAAAAAGCGATGATCACCAAAACACGTGAGTTATCCAACTTACATAAGGTCGGAATTCAAGAAGCTACAAACTTTCCTTTCAAATGCACTGAGTTATAGCGTCTTAGTAAACTTTGCTTGGTTTACTAAAATATGACGTCACAGCTCGCAAATGTCATGTGAAAGGCTGTTTTCGCGGGAATTTCAAATTAATTATTATAATTATTTTTTTTTCCTAATAAATAACACTTTAAAAAAAAGATATTATTTTCAAAGGTTTAAAATAAACCTATGTAAATTTTAAAATATATTTTCAAAAACTGTCAAATAGCAGTGGCCGCGATTCGTAATTTCTTAGGGAATACGATGCAGTGTTTAAGAAATATGTAAGTATTGTAATTTACTAAAAATGGTAGCGGGCAGTTGTTACACAAAATGTTCCAAAATTTACGGCATTTCCAACAAAGCCAAAATAGAACCATAAATATTATCCTTGCTGTTCAATTTAGGCCGTATTTCAATAAAACAAGTTAGATTTCTAGTTGAAAAATGAAAAATTATATTTACGTTGTATTTGTACATTAGAGTTCACAGGTAAAGATAACAGCGCCACTAGTGGCAACAAACTTAAACTTACAAAACATTTACAGAGCCAGTTCGAAACAAAAAATGTTTACAGAGATGCCTACAAATACTTTATAAATTTATTTATTCAATACTCCCACTTAAATTTATAAGGTAGACAACTTTACTTTACTTAGTACTTACTTTATTTTGACACAAAAAAAATAATTAAACCCCTTTCTATTAAAACACGAATCACCCAACTCAAACCTTAATTCAAACATTTCTCAAAATATTATCTCTGTTTGAATTAAATTTATTTGCAGGCAAAGCTTTAGTTAGGAAATCAGCTAATTGATTTGAACTCTCTACATATTTAATATCAATAATTTTCTTGGTAACATTCTCTTTAATAAAATTATATCTTATATCTATGTGCTTGCTTCTTCTATGAAAAACAGGGTTATTTATTAATTTAATTGCACTCTGGTTATCAACATTTAAAGTTATTATGCCTTGTGGCTCCCCAATATCACAAAGAAATTGTCTAAGCCATAATATTTCTTTAGTAGCTTCACTAGCAGCCATATATTTGGACTCAGTTGTGGACAATGCCACAGTATTTTGTTTACGGCTAGACCAAGTGACAGGACCTCCATTCAGTAAAAATATATAGCCTGTATTAGATTTTCTAGTGTCCAAATCACCAGCAAAGTCAGAGTCAGAGTAGCCAACTAATTCAACATTACCCTGATATACAATACACATATCTTTAGAATTAATTAAATAACGCAAGATTCTTTTTACGGCTGTAACATGTGAAGAACCTGGGTTATTGACATATCTACTAACAACGTTAACAGCATACGATATGTCAGGTCTCGATACAGATGACAAAAATAACAAAGCTCCCACTGCTTCTCTATATGGAAAATTAATAGGCTCATTAGTTGTATTCTTAGATAAATGTACATTTACATCAGCAGGGGTACTACTGCTTTTTGCATCTGACAAATTATATTTATTTATTATTGTTTTAATATACTGTCTTTGACTTATGCTTATACAACCTTTTTCTATATTTATTTCCATACCAATAAATGAATTATCATTTAAAACCTTAATCTCAAACTTTTGCTTAAGAATATTCAATATTTCAGATAATACAACTTTACTTTTAGCCAGTAGTAACCCATCATCAACATAAAGAATTAATATTACTTTTACATCTTTAAAATATCCTACAAATACACAATTATCAGATGGACATTGTTTGAAACCACAAATGTCAAGAAAAGAACAAAATTTATTATTCCAACATCTAGATGACTGTTTGAGACCGTATATAGATTTAATTATAACTTACATACTTTTGAAGACTGTGCTTCCAATCCCTCTGGCACCTCCATGTATATTTCTTCTGAGAGCTCACCGTACAGGAAGGCCGTCTTCACATCAAATAGCTCGATCTGCAGTTCATCTCTCGCAGCAATACTAAGCAATACCCTAATGGAATCATACCTGCTAGTAGGGGAAAAGGTTTCATTGTAATCCAAGCCCTTTACTTGTGTGAACCCTCGTGCACACAGTCGTGCTTTAAATCTCACTATTTCTCCAACTTTGTTTTTCTTTATGGTGAATACCCATTTACAAGACACGGGTTTCTTCTCTGTTCGATCAGTCAGTATCCAAGTTTGATTTTCTTTATGTGAGGAAAGCTCTTCAATCACAGCTTTCTTCCATTGATGGGAATTTGGACTATTCATCGCTTCTTCATAAGTATTAGGTATTTCAAATTCTGTGAAATTGAATTCCAGGTTATTATTTTGACGAGGACGCAATGTGACATTTCTTTGTTCTTCCTTTTCCAAACGGATATGTCTTGGAGGGACATAAGTTTCATCTAGTTATTCTAAACTCTTCATACTATCATCTGAACTACTTTCATCAGGTAAATTGTCTTGTTGATCGATAACATGTTGAAACTCAACCTGTGGGATAGACCTCGTAGAATTATCTTCTTGTTCAGTTGTCGCTTCAATAAGACTTTTTTTTACTTCTTGTGTACCACATTTATCTTGTGTACTACATTCATCAAACTTTACATCTCGGGATATTGTAACCTTTTTGGTATTTTCGTCATACATCCTGTAATTATCATGGTTATATCCAACTAACAACATCTTTACACTTTTCTTGTCAAGTTTTCTTCGCTTTTCTTTTGGCACATGTACATAGCCAATGGATCCAAATATTCTGATATGTTGCAAGTTAGGTTTTACTCCATGCCATAGTTCAAATGATGTAACATCCCCCGTCTGGCTTGATGTATTTCTATTTAACAAATATATGGCACAGTTAACAGCCTCTGCCCACATATTTAAAGGAATGTTCTTCGCATATAACATTGTTCTTGCAGTTTCCATGATGGAACGCATTTCTCTTTCTGCTCTCCCATTCTGCTGAGGGGTATACGGGGCAGTACGTTCATGTGTTATTCCCTTATTCTCCAAAAATGATGTAAATTCATGGTTCACATATTCACAACCATTATCTGTATGCAGTATGCGCAAATCATGGTTAAATTTGTTTTTTACAATCGCATTATACTTCAGAAAATATTGAAACACTTCACTCTTATGTTTCATGAAATAAACATGACGATAACTTGTTGCTCCATATTCTTTGAACAAAACAAAATATTTCATACCCGACACAGAAGCCTCTTCTATAGGACCACACACATCACTGTATGCAATTTCGCCAGGCTGTGATGGATCTCGGGTAGATTTCAAGAAGTCTTGCTTGCTTCCCATATGAGCACGCTTCACAAACAAATTCCTGATTTCCACTCAATGCAACAGGAATCACACCATTCTTACTCATATTTTTAAGCTCCTTGACGTTCAAATGTCCTAATCTTTCATGCCAAACTTTTATATCTGTTTGCATAATATTGCAATCTTCTTGTTTGATTGTTCTGACATCTAATTCATACAAGTTATTCTCTGTTAGATGTCCACTCATGACAACGACATTATTTTTCAAAATCATTGCTTTTTCATAACTCTTCATTATCATATATCCTCTCCTAGTGGCAGCACCTTCGGAAAACAGATTTCTTCGCAAATCTGGTACATATAAAACATTTTCAAGTTTACATCTCTCCCATGTACCATTAACCTTTTTCTCTATCATTATAGTTCCTTTACCACATACATTGATACTCTGTTTGTTACCCAATTTAACAGTATTATTGTGCTGAGACTCATTAAACTCACAGAAGTAGTCCCGCATGAAGGTCATGTGCATTGAGGCTCCACTATCAAGAATCCATGCCTCTTCATCATGTTCATTCAATGCAGCGCTGAATGCTAACATATTGTTAGGTTTCTTATCATACTTTTTCTTTGGCATTCGGCAATCCTTAGCGAAGTGACCTCTTTTATTGCAATTGTAGCACACAAATCTGTGACTTGTTGGTCTCTGGTCATTTGAAGTGTTCTGTTTATTTCCATTACTTGATTTAAAATTACCTTTTGATGTTACTAGTGCTATCTCACTATTACTTGCATCATTGCTAAGGCTGGCTTCTTCATCTACTAAACGAGAAGTGAGGTTTTGAATCGTTTGACTTTCTTCATCTAGTGACAACCATGCTTGTCTAAGTGAACGATATGTTGATGGTAATGTACTCAGAATCTTAGTCATTACTGCTGTGTCACTGATTTTTTCACCAGTTTCCCGTAGCTGCTTTGCTAAGCTTTCAACCTTAGACACATGCTGTGCCATGGTATCACTGGCACTGTATGAATATTGATAAAATTTTTCATGAATTAACATCTTGTTAAATTCTGATTTCTGTTCATAGATAGCTTCTAATTTTGTCATGACTTGTTTAGCAGTCTCGCAGTTTTCTATAAGAGATATTTGGTTCAAATCCATGGATGAGGTTAGGATGAACATGGCCATGCCATCATCTTTATCCCACTGCACTTGCGAACTGGTTTCCACTGGTCTCTCTTTTTCTATTTTCAATCCTTTTGCTCTTAATGCGCATTTCACTTGAAACTTCCATTGTTTGAAATTTTTTCCATCAAATTTCTCAATTTTCATTGCGTTCGTAACCTCCATTTTAGGTTATTTTACATCGATTGTAATTTTGCTCTTAACTTGAAGATTTTTATTAAAATATATTAGTAATTAGTTCTGGGCACATAACCTGTTCAATTTAGGCCGTATTTCAATAAAACAAGTTAGATTTCTAGTTGAAAAATGAAAAATTATATTTACGTTGTATTTGTAAATTAGAGTTCACAGGTAAAGATAACAGCGCCACTAGTGGCAACAAACTTAAACTTACAAAAACATTTACAGAGCCAGTTCGAAACAAAAAATGTTTACAGAGATGCCTACAAATACTTTATAAATTTATTTATTCAATACTTGCCACTACCAAAGATTACCTAATATAACGAATAATTTTGACCAAAGTGTGGACGTAGCAGAACAATCCTAGACAATGTAAACGAGGCATTAGATTTATCAGCAGACGGTTTTCTATATTTAGTCTATGGTTGAAATTCATGGGATTTGTATTATCGTGTCGTGTATTATCTGCACGTACAGATAATACACGACACGATAATACGCGTCCCGTGAATACACAACCCAATAATACGTGTACCGAGTGACTTGAATTAATACTGGCCGCGAAGTATCGACACGAGTAGATAATGTACAGCCGATAATACACGACACGCGAATGTACAGGCTGATAATTCATGTACCAGGACTTGAATTATCGTGTCGTACATTCACGGGCCGGCTAATCTCGTGTTGAACAATATCGTGTCCCCCTGCAGCTAATGCTGTGAAAAGTCCATTTTGACATCGCACTACACCGATTCCGTTGGTCTTAGTTGTTTTTTTTGTGTTTACTTTTTTGTTTTTTTTTTCTGTTTCTATATGCTTTACTCTTTTTTTATATTGTGTAATCAGTGTGTTTGTGTCAAATAGAAATCTGTCTATTGTCTAAATTCATTAAAATCTGTCTATTGTCTAAATTCATTAAAATCTCTCTATTGTCTAAATTCATCAAAATCTGTATATTATCTAAATTCATCAAAATCGGCAAACAAGTACGTACAGTGAACAGCACATGCAGTTGGACATAATGGCCTTGAAATTGTTAGAAGTTGAACAGAGCGAATGCGAAAAAGAGATAGTAATTGTTCTCTTCGCATTGTTTTCAATCTGCGCTGCTGCTTACCGCTGGCCGATGCGAGTAGGCGGGGTCGGGGGAGATCGCGTTCGTCCGAAGATTTTACATACTTATTGATGGAAATTCCGATTTATTTGTGAAAAAGATCAGACATTTAAGAATAAAATATTATAGGTAGTGGTAAGGTGTGTTTATTTGTTAGGTTGTAGGGGGTTAAACTTTAGAATTATTGAACCGAATCTAAAATTCTTTAACCGCATCCGTGGCGTAATGGGTAGGTAGTCCATTCGCTTCACACCAGAGGTCGCGGGTTCGATTCCCGGTGGGGTTAACTTGTAAGACTCGGTTTGGTTGGTGGTAGGGCATTTTCTAAGCCCGCCTGGCTAGCTACCACCATCTTATCTAAGTCTTGCCGATAACCAACAGTGTTAACAACATTGATGTGTTCCGGCTTGAAGATAAGATAGCCAGTTCTCCATTGCGTTGGAAAATCTTGATAAGCCCGCTTCCATCTTCGGCAATATCGTCACATGAATTCAGGTGAGATGATGCCAAGGGCTTTCCAATTATGAAAAAAAACTAATTGACTGTGTGACATTTTACAAATTATTTAATTCTCGTGACTTACTGAAATCGGAATAAATGTCTTGTTAGGTATTACTGTGTTCCATTCCGTAGCACAGATGAGATGCCTAGTAGTTACTTGTAGAAGCCAGAAACACTTCCTCCATAAGGATAATGGGAGGGAATTTTCACATGTTGAAAAGTTTCGATAACGATGCATTTTTTATGCTAAGCATGACCTCAATCGACATTCAGGATTAGCTCCAGATATAGGAACTCTTCGACGGTCAACAGCACAGACACGAAATGGTTATACGCATTGGTTTTTAATTTCACCATAACATGACTGTTTTGTTTTCCTTTAGTTATGTTCCTTAGGGAAAGTTTTCAGTATTTTTCTGTAGTTTGGTTTTGTAGGAAAGTTGATCAGTTATTGCTATAGTTAGGTTCCTTACTCAGTTTGTTTTGCTTTAGTTTGGTTCGTTGGAATACAGCTGATTAGTTTTGCTGTTATGTTTCTCGGGGAAAGGTGTTCAGTTTTTCGTTCGCTCATTTAACCGCATCTTTGACGGCTCCCGACAAACACTCCGTCGAAGATGCCGCCCCGAGCTTAAGTAAGCGGCCCCTTTCTCGGAGTGTTTGTTGACTGACGCGGCATTTATCAAAGATGCAGTTAACTCGGCGAATGATCTTTTAAGTTTTTTTTAGGTTGGGTTAGTGAGTCGGGCAAGTTTAGGTGAATATTTTTGCGCACAGCACGAGCCGAGTAGTGCATTTTCTGAGAACAACGAAAATGGACGAGTATCTCTTAAGTTATTATTTAGTAAATTTTTCAATGTGCGCTAACCTTTAACTGTAGTTATGAGTAAGAAATAACACAACAGCATTGTCATAATAAGCAAAAGATATATATTTGGCAACAGAAGAGGTAAAATCAACAATAATAAATAATCATCGTGAACATTATAAAAAATATTTATTTAAAAAGCGAAGGAATAAATAAAATGTGATGAAAGAAAACCTTTGCTACTTAAACAGGTTTAAAAAAAAGGTGGAAGACCCGTTTACTGGGTGTTCTAGTTATCATACTGAACAACTTTCCCCAAGGAACTCATAAACAAATCTCCAAAAAAAAATTGACCCTCCGTATACTGTAAAAATGCACTAAATTGGTTGTTCACCTGATCTTTTTGTATGAAGTTATTTATTTTTTTGCGATTTCAGCAAAGTCATAGAACAAAAGTTGTTCAGTATGATGAGTAGAAGCCCCAGTTAATAATAATCAATACATACAACATACACCAATTTTGTTACACCCTGTATATTTTAATCATAATAATACTAATAAAGTATGACTTATTAATCTTACTATACTTGTTTTACTCAAGATCACCAGAATATTTTTTTACAAATATACCTATAAAACTGTGAATATTAGTAGACATTTTGATATATTTGTCAAAAAGACCAGACTTAGTTTTAAAATTGAACTAGCTGCTACCCGCGACTCCGCTCGCGTGGATGTCGCTTATAGCAGAAAAAATAACCTCAACAACATTACCCTCTACTTGTCGCAGTAAAGAGAAGCCTATGTCCTTCCCCAGGGTTGAAGCTTTCTATATGCCAAATTTTATGAAATCAATTCGGCGGTTTAGCTTTGAGAGCGTAACAGTTGCTTTCGCATTTAAATATAAACAAATGACCCGATCCGACTTAGCACATCAAAATAGAAACATAGTTTAAAATACAGGCAGTTCCTACACAACCCCTTTTTCTATTGGTGAAACCCCTATATAAGAATCCGTACAGTAATTTATGAGATAAGTCCAAAGAGACTCAGCGCGGCGGGGAACTTTTATTTATAATAAAATAAGTGAAGTAAAGTTATTATAATAAGTAAGTGAAGTATGAGTATGGATAATATTTTTTTTTTTTACAAATATACCTATAAAACTGTGAATATTAGTAGACATTTTGATATATTTGTCAAAAAGACCAGACTTAGTGTTAAAATTGAACTAGCTGCTACACCCGACTCCGCTCGCGTGGATGTCGCTTATAGCAGAAAAAATTACATCCTGTATATTTTAATCATAATAATACTTATAAAGTATAGCTTATTTAACTTATTATTATACTTGTTTTACTCCAGATCACCAGAATATTTTTTACAAATATACCTATAAAACTGTGAATATTAGTAGACATTTTGATATATTTGTCAAAAAGACCAGACTTAGTTTTAAAATTGAACTAGCTGCTACACCCGACTCCGCTCGCGTGGATGTCGCTTATAGCAGAAAAAATTACATCCTGTATATTTTAATCATAATAATACTTATAAAGTATAGCTTATTTAACTTATTATTATACTTGTTTTACTCAAGATCACCAGAATATTTTTTACAAATATACCTATAAAACTGTGAATATTAGTGGATATTTTGATTTATTTGTCAAAAAGACTAGACTTAGTTTAAAAATTGAACTAGCTGCTACCCGCGACTCCGCTCGCGTGGATGTCGCTTATAGCAGAAAAAATAACCTCAACAACATTACCCTCTACTTGTCGCAGTAAAGAGAAGCCTATGTCCTTCCCCAGGGTTGAAGCTTTCTATATGCCAAATTTTATGAAATCAATTCGGCGGTTTAGCTTTGAGAGCGTAACAGTTGCTTTCGCATTTAAATATAAACAAATGACCCGATCCGACTTAGCACATCAAAATAGAAACATAGTTTAAAATACAGGCAGTTCCTACACAACCCCTTTTTCTATTGGTGAAACCCCTATATAAGAATCCGTACAGTAATTTATGAGATAAGTCCAAAGAGACTCAGCGCGGCGGGGAACTTTTATTTATAATAAAATAAGTGAAGTAAAGTTATTATAATAAGTAAGTGAAGTATGAGTATGGATAATAAATAAAATTATCTTTACTAATATTATAAACTGCTTTTGGCCGCGGCTTCGACCGCCTGGTTTTCATGACTGTCTTTGAGGGTGAGTGGCGCGGCTCGCGAGCGTGGTCATAAGTTATCTCCAAATCCCTCAGAAACTATATCGGGCTATTCTGATTAGCAGTCTATGTCATTTCTCACCCCCTCAACCAATTCTATATCAAAAATCACTTCAATTCGTTGCTCCGTTGCAACGCCGACGTGCGCGAGCGTGGAAATGGGTTTTCCCCAGATCCCTCGGGAACTATGTCAGGATATGCTAGTTAGTAAATTATGCCATTTCCGATCCCCTCAAACATCTCTGTGCAAAACATCAGAACAACCTATTGTTCCGCTGCGATGTTAAAAAAAATTAACTTTGTTTTGTGTAACAAAGATGGTTAAGGGGTAAAAATGTTACTACTAATTAGCATAGCCCAAAATAGTTACCGAAACATCTGGGGAAAATTTATTTTCTGCCTCGCGCACATCGTCGTCGCAACGAAACAACGGATTGACGTGATTTTTTGGATAGAAATAGTTGAGGGGGTGGTAAGTGACATAGACTGCTAATCAGAGTAGCCCAATATGGGATAGAGATCTGGAGAAAACTCATGTCCACGCTCGCGAGCCGCTTGCGGTTCGTGCACCACTCACCCTCAAAGGCAATCATAAAAACGATGCCCACGCTAGTAAATATTACAAATAGTTGTTTTTTGTTTATTTACGGGGTAAGAACCTAAAAATAAAAGAATCTATAAAGAGCTACATTATCACTGGCTAATTATTATATTTATTTTCCACACAATTTAAGCTTAAACTTTAGTTTTTAGATTCTTAAAAGCCTCTGCTACTAAGAAAAAAAGAAAATTAAACTCCCATGAATTATTGACTATAGCTTTTGCCCGTAACTTTGCCTGTGTATACCACGTTTATATGACTTTCTTTGAGTGTGCTGTGTAAGTGGTGCTGAAATAAAATATAGCCTATGTTAGACAGTGACAATGTATTGATGATCCATTGCATTGATGAAATAATTTGTAGAATCAGTTCTAAATATTACCCCATATAAACAAACAAACCTTACCTATTTATATTTTAGTTACTGACCAAAACCAAAATACTCCGAAGTTTGATGCTTGAAAATACGCAATAAGATGGCTAAGATTTAATTATATCTATGCTACAAGACTTAATATTTGGTGGGTCCACCATTGGCGTCTAAGACAGCATCTAATCTAGTCCTCATACCGGCTACCATGTGCCAGCACATATCTCGCCCTCTGAGCGATTCCCATGTAGCATGTGCTTCGCGCCGCAAGTTTTCGTTATTGCGTATTTCCAAGCGATCCTAATTGAGAACCATCTGCCCCCACAGGTTCTCGATTGGGTTCAAGTCCGGGCTTTTGGCTGGCCATGGAAGGGAAATTATATCATCCTGAGAGGCCAACCACTGCTGAACAACTCTAGACGTGTGAATTGTAGAATTATCCTGGCAGAGGTATATAGTCCCCTCAGGATAATGCAGGCGAACGGTTGGGACCATAACGTCCCTTAGGATTTCTACATACTGTTCCCCCGTCATACGACCGCTGACTTCCACAAGTTCCCCGGGACCCATGGCACTCATCCACCCCCAAAACCCCAGGCTTATACGGCCGCTGGCTCTGTTGGGCAACACGTTGACCTCCTCATATCTTTCTCCATTACTACGCCACAACATTTTGCGACCATCCTGGTCGGATCTAAAAGATTTCTCGTCCACAAAAATAACAACGTTATTTTCCCAATCAAAGTTGTAATGTTGTAAGCAAAAGCTAACCCTAGCCTCTTTGTGCTGGTTGGAGAGAAGAATTTTCTTCGCTGGTCGGCGGCATTTCTTGCCAGCTTCTTTTAGGCGACGGCGTACAGTATCCTGAGATATCTAAAACAAAAAAAAAGGAAAATTTAGTTATGATTTTAATCTCTTTATAATTTATACTAGTGTAAAAAATATCGAAAAGAACATCAATAATTAATAAACATAAAATTTTTCAAAGAACATGTTTAATGCAAGTTATTCCTAGTTACTAAAGCAATGTAGGCTGAAAAAACCCTCTGGTGTCATTTTTAAATGTTTTCGTAGCTCAAAAATGCTTGTTTCAGTTTACCTATGTGCTTGCTTTCTAGAAAGAACGACAAACGCACTTTAACCAGTGTAGTTTTAACTTGCCATAACATAATTAATTAAAGAAAATTATAAGGACTTGTAAAAATATTTAATAAATTAAAATAGTATCTTTTTATAACCTTTTTAAATACCTATTTTTCATAATTAGGTATAAAAATGAAAATAAAATTACAATTTTTAATGTTTTAATACTCATTTCTTATATTTTGATATCTTTTTATTTAATAGTAAATAATATTGATACAGTGAGAAAATTCTCTGAATGATTCAATTGCCATAAAAACATTAACAGTTATCGAAAATTATATTGCTTGTGAATTAAACGAAAAAAGTAAAAATAAAAGGTAAATGTAATATCTTATATTACTATTTTATATATTATACTTTTTATTGTGTGACAATTATTTTTAATATGGAATTATTTTTTAATGTTTCCGTTTTGATTTTTCCCGTGGGAATAACACTTTTCTCGTGGTAAAAATGACCTTTACATGTTATTTCAGTGCTTGATCTATCTATCTACCAAACATACAAATCCACCATCAGTTTCAGCGTGTGATGTAACAAAAACACACACACAACAAACATTCGCATTTATAACATTAGTAGAAAGTTTATATTTTGTAAAATATTTGTTTCATTTAAAAAATCATACGTTAAATTAATATGACAAGTTGATTTTTAAGACTGAATGAGCCAAATACAAAGAATAAAGATAACATTAATAAATAAATATAACAGTTATAAATAAATGAGTTTATTTTAATTAACAGCCCTAATTCAGGGTAAGCTCGAGCCCCTCGGTGGGGACATATATGAGCTGATATAATGATGAATTGAATGACGTTATTAACTAATGATTGTTTATTTCTTGTTTTTTTTACAAATTAAATTATGTAATCACTATCAGAAAGAGTGTAATTTGCACCTATTTTGAATAAATATCTTGAATCTTTGAATTAATTATCTTCAAATTATCAAAAATATAAATTTTTTCAGTTATTTTGAAAAAACATAGAGTATAAAATTTGAATGTTATTTTGATAAACATCTTCAAAGAAAACGTAAGAGTATGAAATTAGTATGTAATTTTTAAATATATCAAAAATATCCGATATATATAAAAAAAAACAATATTTATTATCAATATCGGATATTTACGAACCCTGATTGATATAAGTTTAGTCGTTTTCATGTGCTATTCAGTTTTATGCACTAACTTGACATAACCTGTTTACCGTAATTGAAAGAGACAAAAAAGATATAATTTTCTAAAGCGCTGTCTCTGTTGCATATATATCATTTATGCTATGAAACAATCAATAAAAACAGCAAATTTTGTTTATTTTTGTTTTTTGGCTTGGCTCCAAGGATTTTTGAGTGAAGTATTTCGAGTGAAGTCAGGGCATTGTGAATTGTCAGAATCTGTAAAAAATTAAGATCTGATGATAACCAGGTTGGCAATCGAAGGCTTCCTAAAACTGCCGAAGCTAAAAGTTGAATAGACATAAGACAAGACGTCTTCCAACCAGGTTTATAGACCTGGTCACCATCATCAGAGTCAAACCATCAGATCAGAATTCTAGGGATCAGAGTTGCGCAGTGTGTTGATGCATTTTGGTCCTAATGCCAAACTTCTAGCTTTGACTATTTTATAGAGCTTTACTGAGCTGTCACTCTGGTCATCATGAGACGCTCAGGTCAAAGGTGCAGTGTCCTGGAGTATTATCACGGTTTATAACATCACTTTACTTAGGTATTCATCACAAAATTTCCACTTTTGTGGTTTTCCAAGACCAATTCAAATTTAGTGGTCACGAAAACAGGTCACATTTTAAATTGGCTACATTTGAGTTCGTCACGTCTAAAATATGGTCGTTCCGAATAGCAAAATGGTGTTCTAAACTTAATTTAATTCGATTTTAGTTTAGATCTGTCAGATAAGTTAAGTCGAGTTTTTCCGAATAGCAAACATAATTTTGACACATCTTAACTAATTGTAGTTTAGTTGATTTGTGCAAAACTGAATCGACACCATTAATACACATTATAGTGGCATCAAAAATACACACTGTGAAAATAACAACTACCTGTTCCCGAGATACAGTTCGCTGACAGACAAACAGACGTCCAGCAGAGGCTTAGTAATAGAGTCCCATGGTAACCCTTTGGGTACGAAACTCTAAAAAGGAACACTTCATTGTCTGTCTGTCGGTTAGCATCCTTTTTCGCAGGAACAGTCTGTCGGTCCGTCTGTCAAGATCCTTTTTTGTATTTGATGTAGGACCTGTTAATTGGGACTTCTACTTATCATACTGAACAACTTTCCCCAAGGAACCTATGTAGTCAATTCTCAAAAAAAGATCCCTCCTTACAAAAATGCAAAAAATTGGTAATTCAGCTGAATGATTTGTATGAAGTGATTTTATTTTGTAATTTCAGCAAATACATAGAACAAAAGTTGGTCAATTTGAGGAGTAGAAGCCCTAGTTAAAGGGACCTACACCAATTTTATTACTTCCTGTATATGTATGGGGAAACATTTTTTTAAACTATAAAGTTGTTCTTTTTAAACTATAACAAAAAACTAATATATACTTATTGTGTGGAGGTACGGAACTCTCAGTGCGCGAGCTGGATTCACACTTGACAGACTTGTTCTTACTATCTTGAGCGTAATGAATATAACAACAAAAAACATTAAAAAGGTTACAAAGTGTGGTAATTTTTCTTTGCTACTACCATGTAAAGAGAATGATAGAGACTTAATTTTTTAGATAACCTGACCTTAAGCGCCCCCGAGACGTTCAACCGCAATTGTCAATTCTACATGATTGACAATTGCAATTGAACTTTTACAAATGCAATTGTCAATTGCAACTACGCGATTGAATTTTTAATTTTTTAATTTTGATTGACGCTCATTGACAGCTGCCATTGAAGCAGGCGATTGATCGTTTCGGTAAGTCATTGACAATCGTTTGGGTCATTTTCGTACCGGACGACAAACATGACGGAAGTCGAAGACTCGTTCTTTATTAAATGCATCTTCATCCATTCTCGGAAAATTTTTATAATCATCTGGTTCAGTGTCTTGCAGAACTCGTAATAAAATTTGGTAAGTGAAGCAGTATCTGAGCTTATACCACTCCTTGCACCAGCGTCTTTTTCTCTTTTCTTTCTTTTTAGTGCAAATAGATAGTCATGGCAAGAAACGCCAAGTCTATATTTGACGTAATAATCGTCTGAACAGAACTTTTTAGCTGCCTAAATGAGGGCAAGCAATTGAACTGCCGATTGAAGCTACGTCAATCACACTTAAATTGCCATTGTCAATAACGTGACAATTGACGTAACACATTGATAATCGCGATTGATCGTCTCGGGGGCGCTTAAAACCCAAGAAAATTTGATTTGATTACTCACATGGTAATTTGTTGCGGTGGTTCTTGTATTTAAAAAGGGATCGGCAGAATGAGCAGCGACAATGGCGGCGTCTTGCGCGGCTGTTGTAGCGCGTTCATAGCGGCGCCGATTGTAAGGCTCTAAGCTACCAGACTCTTCCCATCTACGGATCCACAAGTAAACCGTGCTGCGCTATAAACCAAAACAAGTATTGGTTATGAACATTAGTTGTAATAAGTATAGTAATGCTAGCCTTAACTGAAATACGGGTTGGAGTAAACATAACCGGGCTGCCGTTAAATCTAATAGGTTCGGTCAGGTTTTATTGATTACACAGTCGAAAAGCCTCCCCGTGGCAGCCCGGTTATGTGCACCCCAACCGAAATACGCAAAAACAAAAAAATACTTACTTTTACTCCCATTTGTGTGGCGACTTCTGAAACTTTGAGCCCACTTAATTTTAGCGCAATAATGCGCTGGCGCTCTATCCTTGTTAATGTTGGCGCCATAACTTATGATTCTGTGGCCTAGCGGCAACTATGGAAGACGAGACGGTGTACGCTCACAAATTCACAATAAATGCTATCTAGCGACTGGACTGGACTTGGACTGACAAACATTAAAGACTTATATTCTCTTTGGACGGACGGAACGAGACGGTATATACTGGCAGTGTTGCCGTTAGGAAAATCTTGTTTGTAGTTATTAAAATGAAAAAGTGGCCAATTTTATAATAAGGATATGGATTTATTTAAAACAGTATCTAATACATGTAGAAAAATAAAAATTGTAGGTCTACAATGGCATCTGGTTATTCTGAAATCTCTACGTCAACGTCAATCGATCGGTGATGATGATGTAGATGGGGTTTCATTTTTTTTGATTGCTTTCTCCGCTTCTGTAAATTTGTTTAAAACTTCAGGTGGCAAAACTTAGTCGTGGCATTTTTATTATTTATTTTAATTGACTTTTAATCATAATTATGGAATTAAGTCTTAATGCACACATTTTGTTTCATAATTTATTTTTCAGTGTGTTAACTGCTTACTTCCGCATCAGAGTGAGGAAGACAAGACCGCAGTAACTAGGTCAAATATTTGGTCAACTTTAAACAGTAATTATCAAAAACATAATTACCAAAAGTAGCTAGAATCGTTTTGTTAGCTATAATTGATTATTTTTGGATAAACCGTTAAAAATATGCTAGATCTAGCCACAAAGTGGCTAAAACGGCAACACTGCTTGCTAGCTCGTGTCACTGCGCGGATGCTTGGTTTATTAGATCTGTTGTGGATGCTTTGTAAGGGGCGTGGCTTATGATTTGTCAAAAGCACAGATCTGTGGTCATAAGTTTGTGTGAATTCGTTATTGGTCATAAATAGACGCATAATTGGAAAAGAATGTTGATTGGTATATTTTCGTAAAGATGACGAATTCTACCAATCACCGATGTGTGCGAGTGTTCAACTGTTAAAATCAGTCGTAGTTATATGTGTGTATACTGTCCATCGCCACGTGCTGGCCACTGTACATGATAATTGACAACGCTTACGACTCAACTTTACTATATACTACATTTTTATATTTTCACCAGCTGACCCCGCAAACGTTGCATTGTTTTGCCATAATGAAATATACTTTACGACCTATTTATCAGACCTACCGAATATTCACAGGAAACATACAAATCGGTCCAGCCGTTTCGTAGGAATTTTGTTACAAACACTTGGACGCGAGAATTTTTTATATACTGGGTGTAACAAAATTGGTGTAGGTCCCGTTAAATGGGGCTTCCACTTATCATACTGAACAACATTTTTTCTACGACTGCTGAAATCGCAAAAAAAAATACTCTTCATGTTATACAAGTCGAGCAGCTGATCGACCATTTCGTGCATTTTAGTATGGAGGATCCATTTTTTTTGGAGAATTGACTATGTCCCTGGGGAAAGTTGTTCAGTATAACGAGGAGAACCCCCATTTAACGGGTCCTACACCATTTTTTTACACCTGTATGTTTTTATTAATGTGATAAAAATCACCTTTACCAGTTTTGAAAAAAAAGGGAATAATTAAAGCGATTTCCCTAACTACCTAACTAGCGCCTCCATAAGTTAGTGCTAAAGTTGGCACTCATGCTATCTGTAACTAGAGCGAACTATATTTCAGAGAGTTGAAAGTTTCTGAATTAGATAGATAGATACTCGTAGGTAGATAAAACTTGATAAAATAAACTTTATATCTATTATCTATCTACTAGATAGATAGATAAAACTTTATTTCGCTAAAAAGGCACAATACATTTTTCAATACAGTTGCTCGAAAAGTGGTTCTTTATATGCAAGTCAAGTGTGCGCAAAATTGATTTTACCGTACACGTACTTTTACTTTACTAGCTTTTTTTATTTCTACCTCTATAAGGAACAATAAATTTCTAGCAATTAAAAAAATACAGAGTAACCAAAGATACAGAATCTCCTTTAAGACTTTTGATAGGATAATTTTAAAATAAATAGGTTGTTCCTCCGCGAGGTTAGTACATAACGCTAGCTGATTAGATTCTCTTTGGGTTATATATCTTTATGAAGAATAGAGAATATAAAATATGATTGAAGCGCATAGGTTACACCAAGGAATAAGTCATCTTTTTCAAGGAGGTTTTAATGCTTACAATAATATTATCCCAAGCGTTATTGTAGTCTATTTATGATAATATAAAAAAAAACTTACGCATGCGTACGTTTGCCAGCTAAAATATGGCGTAATTATCGTAAAACTGAATTGAGATGTTTAAGTTGTGAAAACGAATATATTTATGAATAGTTAATATTATATATATATAAAAAGAAAGTCGTGTTCGTTTTTTTTTTAATTTTTTTTTATTCACAATTGGTAAACCCTTGACAACATCTCACCTGGTGGTAAGTGACGATGTTGCCGAAGATGAAAGCGGGCTTACCAAGATTCCCCAACGCAATGGGGAACTGGCTATCTTATCTTCATGCCGGAACACACCAATGATATAAACATTGATATTTGGCGGCAAAACTTAGATAAGATGGTGGTAGCTAGCCAGGCGGGCTTAGAAAATGCCCTACCACCAACCAAACCGAGTCTTACAATTGACCCCGCCGGGAATCGAACCCGCGACCTCCTGTGTAAAGCCAGTGAACTTTGCCTCTGAGCTACGGAGGCGGTTGAAACCACCATTTATAACTCAAGAACGGCTGGATCAATTTTTATGATTTTTGTGTTTTTGCATTTTTCTTCGTCCGGAATAGGATAATAAGTATTAAAATATAATATTCATCAATAAAAAAAAAACTTTAACTCGACCCTTAGGGCAGCCCTAACATTCAATATTGTTCGCAGCCGGTGTCCGCAGCGAACAGTGCGGGGTCGTCGACTGGCGCCGTGTTCCGCGTGTCGGGGTGCGGCGCCGTGGAGGTGGCCGCGCATTTGCGCCTGCTGGGGGAAAGCCTGGCCATCATCGGGCAGCGGCTTAAGGAGCATGAGGTATTTCATCATCATTCCAGCTGTTGGACAAAAACTCAGCTCATCAACTGTAATAGAGTATATGCATGAATTTTTTTATCGCATTTCTTAACAAAATATGAAAATTCCGTAAAAACAATGTCAAAAAGTGAAATGAAAATTTAAATCGGCCAAGAAATACGGAAGATATGAGCATTTTTAACAACTAATTAGAGTAATTAGACATAGAGATCCGATATGTAAATGTGACGACAAAAAACACACGGTCCATATGTTCATATAAACTGTATGCTACATTCTGCTTTGCTAGAAAGAGATAAATCTTTAATGGCTTATATCTTGGTTATTTTTATAGTTATTCAAAAATATTTTTTGTATACCGTTTCTTAAATGAATGTGTTTTTATTAAAGCAAAAAAAATCATTATTATTGGGTATGTTAAAAAAATTAAGCTACTTTTTTCTTCTTTTTTTTAAAAAACGAATTGGAATATTTTTTGTTTTAAATCATTCGTAATTTATTTTATTTTGTATGGCGATTACGTTTGCTCACAGATCACAAACTGAAGTGGACAATATTAACATCAAACACATTAAGTCATTTTATTTTCTAATGTTCGGACGACCTCGTCCATAAATACTACGAGTAGGTCTTTATTTGACAAGAAAAACAAACATTTATGTTTGTAGCATCCATTCGTTCAGTGTTTTGTGAACTTCGCAGGTCAAATTAAGGTTATTGAAGTTTTTTTAAATTACTATTTAATGTTTTAACTTTTTCGGGTGCAAAATATAAACCCCTATTTCTTCTGGTCATCGCATCACGCGTGAACGGCTGGACCGATTTCGCTAATTCTTTTTTGTTAGTTCGTTATTGTCAGGAGAAGGTTCTTATGTAGGGTAGGGTAGGGTATTGTAGTGGTAGTCTAGTGTAGGATAGTTTAGTGTAGTGTAGGATGGAACGAAGTTCGCCGGGAAAGCTAGTACCGTATAAAAACAAAATAAATCAATATACAGGGTGTAATAAAATTGCCCTAGGTCCCGTTAATTGGGTCAAAAGCAAACTAGTAGAGTAAAACTCTACTAATCAACTTTTGTTCTGTGACTTCTGAAATCGCAAATAAATTACTATTCATACAAATCTATCAGCTGATCGACCAATTTTGTGCATTTTTGTATGGAGGTCAAATTTTTTTTTAGATATCTCTGGTTCCTTGGGGAAAGTTGTTCAATATGATGAGTAGAACCCCCAGTTAACGGGTCCTCCACCAATTTTTTTACACCTGTATATTTTTCGTTAGCGGACGCAAACACAATGAAAATATATTAAGACATTTTGACTTTAAGCAAAGCATATATGTATATTAGTACTAACATACAGTATAGACACTCCCTGCCGCTCTCTAGATTGCGACCTCACCCCCTCGTCACCCAGGTTGATACAGATTGGTTACAGTTTGGTTCTCGAGCGTATAGCTTTCGCCGTGATTTTGTTTGTTTCGCCATTTGTTTTTAGAAATGTCATTTGTAATCTTAAAATTAGCTAATGTTTTTTTTAAAAAATAAAGTATTTATAAGTGTAATCTATCTAAAAACTAGAATTTCGCGACTTGCTTATGTGTATAAAGATTCATTAGATCCGGCCCATCCATTTTCAAGCAGAAGTAATTTGTTAAAATTATGTATTATTTTATTTGCAATTTTTTTTTGTTTATTTTTTTAATTATTTGTTATTATTAACGCTTTAACGTTAACAGTCCCCATGCAAGTGTTCCGAAACACCAGATGTCCTTATGTGTGAGCCCGTAAAATAACATAGAGCTCGTGTGCCTCATACGGTACGCTAATTCGGCGTAACCGCTGCCCGTGTACCACATACGGTACACTGGACTGTTAACGTGTTAAGTTTGTATAAGAAACGATTTTGTGAATCCGCTCTTATATCTAAAGCTGGTTTACTCGTATCCAATGCAAAAGAAAAGTTCTTGCGCGAAATGGGTACGAACCTCAGTGACAATATTATGTGCATACATTTTTTCGAAATCTTTTTCTGAATACCCTCTTAAATATCGATGCCTACCTACCTATTATATCAGAAAAATGCTTTTACTCAATTAAATAATTTTTTGACCATAATGCTTAATTTTACGACAAAATGTATTTTAATTTAATTAATGGCATGTAATAGTAACACACATGATATATGATGACATCGAAATATTAATATGACATTTTTAAGCTATTTTATTTTAACTATTGTATAAATTTTTGCATGCTTTGACAAAAGCGAATCATGTGAGACTTTATTGTTATATCTTTATTCCCACCCAATTTAATACCATGTATTCGAGCAAATAAATAATATTCATTCATTCATTCGTATTGCATCATTGTTCGCAGGGCCAAATAGCAGTGTCAGGGTCAGTGTCGGTGCTGCTAGACACATTGCTGTGCGCGCTGGCTCCGTTGCTGAGCATCGCGCGCGCCGTGCCAGCCATAGCGCCGCCCGCGCCCCTACTGCAGGACACGTTGCACAACATCGCCTACATCATGCCCGGCCTGTGAGCGCTCGCCGAAGCGAAGTGTATCTTGTGTGCAAGTGATACTTTGAGGTGTGTTTCAGTGGCAATAACAGTGTTGAAACTGACATTTATCTGGCGATCGTTACACCGACAAAAGTTTGGCTTTAATATAATTATAATATACAGGTTGTAGAAAAAAAGATGTAGGACCCGTTACCTGGGGGTTCTACTCATCATACTGAACAAATTTACTCTAAAAACCTATAGTCAATTCTCAAAAAAAGTTGACTCTCCATACAAAAATCTATTACTTTTTTTGCGATTTTAACCAAGTCTTAGAACAAAAGTTGTTCAGTATGATAAGTAGAAGCAATAGCAATTTTATTACACCTTGTATTAAATACATAAAGTTCGCTTAATCACCTGTACCTTTGATAAATGTCGGCGGCGGCGCGGCAGTCTGCGCGATTGAACTCAGGACGGCCCTTTGACGGAGTGTTTGACGCGAGCCGTCTAAGGTGCACCTAATTCAGCAAACGAACTATAAATTCAGCTCGGGATCCTTTCTATAACCGCCTCCGTGGCGTAATGGTTAGTCCATTTGCTTCACATCAGGAGGTCGCAGGTTCGACTCCCGGTGGGGTCAACTTGTAAGACTCGGTTTGGTTGGTGGAAGGGCATTTTCTAAGCCCGCCTGGCTGTCTACCACCATCTAATCTAAATCTTGCCGCAAAACATAATTTGGCAAGGGATATTATAAATTGCATATCAAATAAATAATCGCCTATCAATACTCATCATTTATATTCTTTTTTACATCAAATAACTTACTTCACTACAAATAAACTAATTGTTTAACAAAACTCAAACTGCAGATAATTCGAAATTATACATCAATATGACATTACTTTTTTCCTCATAATGCAATACAGTTAAATTTATTTTTGTACAAAAATACTACATACATAGCATAAATACTGACTGCACAGCAAATTTTCCGCTGCGTGTACGTACATATAAATGGCCGTCATAAAAAAACTGTAGGTTGGGTTCTGTCAGGTGTTCTTTTTCAGTCACAGCGCGCGAGCCGAGCGAGCGGAGCGAGCGTGCCGCGGCAGCGGCCGGCGAAGCGCCAGAAGGGACATCGCTCATGTATACAAATTCTGTCACAAAAAAAAATTAAGACGACTGTGACTAATAAAATACTGTTTTATTTAGAAAAACTGCAGTAAATAATATAAAAATAGAAGCTATATTTAAAAGAAAAAGAGTTAACAGGTATAATGTGCATTAAGATTATTAGCTGTGCATTGATGAAAAAGCTTTTGCTTTAGGAAAAATTGCTGTACGCTGCGAAAATAAATTGTAGTGTGTTTAGTGATATTTTGAGTTGAATATTATGCTGTGCAATCAGTAATTTGATGGGAATTTGGAATCTTATTGCATAGAAAAAGGATATTTTTTGATTTGCGTTTAAATACTACCCATTTGGCAATAATGTGCTCGATGGAATTGTCTTAGATTCGGGGTTTAAATTACCAAGATAATTATTTTCTTTGATAATTATCCGATATCCCTTTTATTTTTTCCTAAACATAAAAATACTTGAATGTTATGTAGAAAAATAACTAAATAACTTTTAATTGTTTAAGTGTAAGTTTAATCACGGTTATTAATATAAATATTCTTTTTCATCTCTCCTGTTCGGAAAGATTAATTTTCATGAGTAGATAGCCGGGTGGAACATTGCTTTTCCATCCCTAGGGAGGAAAGTATTTTCATCCCTAGGGTGGAAAGTATATTTTTTTAATTGCCAGCCACGGAGTCGAAGATAATTGAGTTACATCATATTATTAAATTACATTAAAATAAAAGGTTTTCATTTAACTAAACTCAACTATACCTTAAACGACGAGTTTATTTGGTTGATATTAAATCATTTTATAGTTGGTCTATTTTTTCACAATTACAGAAGATTAAAATTTAAAATCATTCCTCTATACTGCTGCGCGCCATAATGCCAAGATAACATGACACTTTTTTTAAAATTTTCGCCATGGCCACCTAGATGCACGTCGTGACCAACTCGATTAGGTACAATCTAGTCGGCCGTGGCAAGCGGTCATTGCGAAAAGGTTGAAGGCTGGGTGGTATAGGTAAACTTAATTTATTGATACCTAATTAATATTTTATATCATATAAATAATACATTTCCTCACAGTCGAAATGAAAAGTAGAGTGTTTAACTCGGGTGAAATGACCCATTCCACCCTCGAACTATTGTCGCTCTCACTTCGTTCGAGCGCCAGAAATATCTCGAGTGAAATGGGTCACTTTCTTCCCTTGATTAACAATCTACTATTGTGATTTGTTTCTGAATTCAAGGTTTGACGCGTTCCAATTCGTCACGAAATATATATATGGCAGGACAATATAGCGCGAGCATTTTGTCAAAGATAAATAATGTTACTGTTTTGATTTTATAATTATCAACGCTGCGCTGTAATTATCATGATAATTATCAATTATAATTAACAATGATAATTATTATAATATCATAATTTTAAATTATAATTATCAATGATAATTATTATGATATTTGTCATTATAATTATCATTATAGTATAAATGATAATTATCATGATAAGTATAAATGATAATTATCACTTCGAACTCTACTTAGATTTGCTTTGATTCCTAGAAATACCTAAGTAAACAAGTACACTTAGATAATAGGTCTAGTGCAAATTATCAAATTACTGAAATAAATACTTATAAATCATATGAAAAGTGGTTTATTTCCAGATGGGTAGATATGTACTATGG
Source organism: Coleophora flavipennella (assembly GCA_947284805.1). Classification (NCBI taxonomy): domain Eukaryota; kingdom Metazoa; phylum Arthropoda; class Insecta; order Lepidoptera; family Coleophoridae; genus Coleophora; species Coleophora flavipennella. The sequence goes on from OX369253.1 coordinate 9,066,709, forward strand.
CGACCTTTACCAGTCATCAGGGGGCGCTGGCTAGCTCAGGGTGAGCTTTCTTTTGTAAACCACAAAGATTTTTTATCGACTTATTTTTTATTTTTTAGGGTTAAAAAGGGTAAAAACGAGACCCTATTACTAAAGCCCGTCAACTTCGTGCCCGATACGCCTGAGCAGCTGAGGCAGCGGGGGAGCTTGAGGCTAGCGGGGAAGGGAACGAGCTTCGTGTCCTTCCCCGCTAGCCTCAAGCTCCCCCGCCCCGCGGAGATCGTGTCGTGTCGTGCTACCTCGCCCCCGCCTACCCGCCCGTACCGCGCACGAAATTGAAGGGCTATATGACTCCGCTGTCCGTGCGTCTGTTTTGTCTGTCCGCCTGTACCAGAGTATTTCATGAACCGTGATAGCTAGACAGTTGAAATTTTCACAGATGATGGATTTCTGTTGCCGCTCAACAACAATACTAAAAATTAGAAAAAGTGAGTATCCATACAAAAAACGTGTTTTTTTTTAAACGTGAAAAAACAAGCGCCATAAAGTATGATGGTACGGAGTCCTTTGTGCGCAGTTCTGACTCGGACTGACTGCTGTGCCGGCTGGCTTACTATTGGTGTAGATCTTTAATCTTCGGAGCTGTTCATGCCAAAATTAGATAGAAATAATGGGACTTCTGTCCTGAGCGAAAACCAAACGAAGAATGTCAAGGATCCAGACAACATTCAATTCTCAAAATCAAATTGAATTAAATTACGTTTAAATTGACACGCGGTTAGAACAACTACAAAGGAGGTGCGATATGCGAGTGTAAAGAGAAAGATCAGCAGCATACTGGTGTAAAATAATGGTGTAGGACCCGTTAACTGGGGCTTCTACTCATTATTCTAAAGAACTTTCCCCAAGGAACCCAATCAATTCTCAAAAAAAAAATGGGACCCTCCATACAAAAATGCACAAAATTGGCCGATATGCTGATTTAATCGTTCTATGACTGCAGGAATCGTAAATATTATTAAACTTTTTAAAAAAATCGATCACCTGATCGACCAGTTTGTGAATTTTGGAAAGTTGTTCAGTATGATGACTCCGGTAGCTCGGTCACCTAGAGAATGGTAGAAGATCGGTATGTGAAGAGAGCCTATCAGGTTCAACCAACAGGTCGACGGCCGGTCGGTCGCCCCAGGTATCGATGGCGCGATGTGGTGAACGCGGATCTGCGCGAGCTCCAAGCTGACGACTAGCGAGAAACCGCACAGGACTGCGACAAATGGCGAGTTCCCGTATCGGAGGCCAGGACACACTGGGTCGTTGAGCCAGCAGAGTAAGTGTAGAACTCCCAGTTACACCATTTTTTTTTACACCCTATATTACTATATTGACCTATGTACAGGGGGTGGCTGAAAAGTTCTGAGCCTAGAAAAGCTGCCACGGAAGTTTAAAGTGGAAAAATCTGCATCCAAGCTGATGGCCACTGTTTTTTGGGACTGTGAAGGAATTTTGTTCATTGACTGTACCTTCCTAAAAATACTACAACTAACGGAGACTGTTACGCCGCATTGTTGATCAAAAGTGCGTCAAGTGTTTGTAGAAAAAATTAAAGGCAAACTAGCGAAAGGAGTCCTGTTTTTGCAAGACAATGCGCGTCCACACTGCGAGAGTTGCAAGGCGTGCCCTCCTTGCCGAGACAGGTTTTGAAGAAGTCAACCACTCACCCTACAGCCCAGACCTGGCCCCTAGCGATTATTTCCTCTTAAAGTTTGAAAAAAGACCTCCGAGGACGGAGATTCTCCAGTGACGAAGAAATGAAGGCGGCCGTAGACGAACATTTCGAAGGCAAAAACGGCGAATATTTTTTCACCGGGTTAAAAGCTCTATTTAATAAATGTAAGAAGTGTATTGAAATAGAGGGAGATTATATTGAAAAATATTTTTGATGTGTAACATCTTTGCTCTCGCTTTCCTGCAATTTGTGGGAGTGATTTCGTGAAATGGGACGGAAATGTGTAACAGGAAATGCGAACGTTTTTTAATTCTCGAAAACTAAGGTTGTCATAGCCATGCAGCCTAGTGTGATGGCAAAGGCAAAGATGACATACTACTATTCGAAGGGTCGGCCCGTGAATGTACGACCCGATAATTAATTAATTTCATAAGTATTTTGTCACATGTATTTTATCATATGCGAGTACTGTAGGTCTCGTTTTTTTTATACATATATCTACCTGCATTTTTAAGAGCCCGCTGGAGTTAAAAAATCTCATACAAACGTAGTATTCGATTCATTTGTTAACCAAACAACCGATTTTGAAATAATTTTGTATCGATAATCGGATGACGTATCTGTGTCTGTATCGTATTACTTTTTTGAAAAACGAAAAAGGAATCCATTATTAATCAAAAAACTTGTATTTAGGTAAAAGACGGAAAATAAGTTTATTGATATTACATGGTTAACAAATTGAATCAAATACTACGTTTGTATGGGATTTACGAACTCCAGCGGGCTCTTAATATATTAGGCTCAAAACTTTTCAGCCTCCCTTCGTAGTTTGTAAGAGATTCCAAAAAAAGGCAATGTTCAAAGTAATTTCTTTATTTCGTAACAAAACAAATACCAGCAGAATGTCCCAAAAATAAATCTAGTTTACCACCTAACCTATGCTAATTGTAATTCGATAAAAATACAAGTTCTGTAATATTAACTTAGAGAAAACACAAAAAAAATACTATAACTTTTGGCATCGAGAGTTTATGAATATCATGCGACACAAAATTTTAAATTATTTTTATACAAAATTGTAAGTAGGTCATAATAGGTCGGGGAAAATGTTTAATTGTATTTTGTACGTAAAAATTTGTAAACAAATCTCTTTGCCTGTATTATGTGTACCTGACTAGTTATACTTAATCAAATTAAAAAGGTGAATATTCGAAATTTTAATTTCAAAAATTCTGGCAATTTTTAGCAGTTTTTCTGTCTATTAAAATGAGTGAAATTAACGAAGAAATTCGCTAAAAATTTTATTTGAAAAAGGCTAAAAATACAACACAGGCCGCGAATAAAAGGAGTTGGCTTGGCCACTGCCCCAAGCAGTATGAATGAATCATCATGTATAGAAACTTCTCACTACCACATGGGATTCAAATATTCATTGATTAATTACTATGTACTTATTAATCTCATAGCATAGAACTTTCAGGAAATAATTAACAAATTATAAGTTTTTTTATGTTTCTTTTGTTTGAGCACTTATTATAGTAGGAGTTGTACTATTTATTTTTCAGAATTATGAAATAACGAAAAGTTCGTGAAAGTTTTTTCGTGTGGACTACTGATATTTAGCTATTCAACATCTTAGTAGGTACGGACAGCGACACATCAAGCTATACAAAGCCAGTTTATGCTGGCCGCGCGACGCCTTTGCGTTTCAACATACGCGAGGCCCGCGTATACTGGTTTTGTATAGCTTGATGTGGCGCCGTGTGTACAGTGTTTATACATTGCTGGGGCAGTCGGCCATACTTCATTAAGCCATCTCATTTGTGCTATTCGAATGCAGTATCAGTCAGCAGCACAAACTTGGTTCAAGCGTTTCCAGTCTGGACAGTTTAACGTTCAAGATGCAGCTCGCTATGGTTGCCCTGTTTGAATTTGCATAAAAAAATATGAAGAAACTTTTTCCCCGACCTAATATATTCACTTTTAATGATGTCAGCGTATTTCTTTGCTTCTTTTACCCGACCTCCATAGAAGGAGGGAATGAGAAAGGATAGAATGAGTTTATCTGTTGTATCTCTTTATTTGGATAAGCCACATTAGAGTTAGATTCGTCTTTATCCCGAGAGTAAAATAAGTAGTTTAAACCGCCTCGTGGCGGAATGGTTAGTCCATTCGCTTCACACCGGCTTTCGATTCCCGACAGAGTCAACTTTGTAAGACTCGGTTTGGTTGGTGGTTGGCATTTTCATAGCCCGACTGGCTAGCTATTACCATCTTATCTAAATCTTGGCGACAAACATCATTGCGTTGGGGAATCTTGGTAAAACCGCTTCCATTTTCGGCATCATCGTAACTTACCATCAGGTGACATGATGGCAAGGGCTTATCAATTGTGGATTAAAAAAAAGAGAGTGGAATGGGATACATCTAAATCGGGTTATAATTTTTATTTAAAGGAGTTAGATTAATAACTATTTTGAGCATGAAATGTAATTAAATTAGCCACGACTTCTCGACGCGAAAAAGTAGGAAAAATCTTTATGTCAACGAAGTAAGAGCGTTGCATGTACTGATCTGTCGTCCGCACAGAATCATTGCATGCTGACGACGGTGTCATTAACGCCCTTATTGCATTGACATAAAGCTTATTTTCCGACCAATTAAAGCCAGCTGTCGGTCAGTGTGGGTTTCAGTCTAAACGCCCCAGGTACATTCAACCTCAGTGTACAAAAACAAGTTCGTATCAAACAATAAATACAGAGAGACGAGGTGTTCTTGTTAACATTGCGCAAGCCGTTCAAGCCGTATGGCTCCCGTCTTAGAATAGGGCCATCCCATCTCTTCCCGTGGGTGTCGTAAGAGACGACTAAGGGACTACACCGGAGGGCGTCTTTTCAGAGTACTGTACCAGCACACTGCACACTTCGACCGCCTGCCAAGCATGGCGATTACGGCAACCCCCCCCCCTTTTCCCCCATACACAACACGGGGGAGGCCTATGTCCAGCAGTGGACGTCTTTTGGTTTAGTCATAATCACATGCTAAAGCTGGTTGATTAGCCGTTAAAGGTAGCCTTTACTCATGTAGACTGATCCGTTGATCCTGCGGCAGCGCTCCTGCCTGCAGGCAGAAGGTCATGGCTTCGATCCCCCAGGGAGTTTGTAATGATCATTGTGCCTTGGTGTTAAATATCGATAAATGTATATCAGTATATCGGTTCCCATAGCATAATACCAGGTAAGGCCCCTTCCCTATAGGGAACCCTTGTTTGAGGCCAGATAACCATGAGTGACTTGTCCCTAAATATGTTTTTTTGTTTATTCCACAACTGATAAGCCCTTGGCATCATCTCACCTGATGTTAAGTGACGATGATGCCGAAGATGGAAGCGGGCTTACCAAGATTCCCCAACGCAATGGAGATCTGGCTATCTTATCTTCAAGCCGGAACACAGCAATGTTGTTAACACTGATCTCTGGCGGCAATACTTAGATAAGATGGTGGTAGCTGCCCAGGCGGGCTATGAAAATGCCCTACCACCAACCAAACCGAGTCTTATATAGTTGACACCGCCGGGAATCGAACCCGCGACCTCCTGGTGTGAAGCGAATAGATTAACCATTACGCCACGGAGGCGGTTGAAATTGATATGTAACAGAAAATTTTTTTCCAAGCAACCAGAATTTGCATTTTTTTTGCCCCCATACAAAGGTGTTTGTTCGGCTGATCTATTTGTAAGTGAAAAAAATTGCGAATTCCGTATGGGTTATTAGGTGAAAGTTGTGGTTTCATGAGTAGAGCTTACCCTTAACACATCATCATCATATCAGCTGAAAGACGTCCACTGCTGGACAAGGCCTCCCCTAAGGATTTCCACAACGAACGGTCTTGCGCGGCTCCCGCGACCTTCACCGGCCAACGCTTCGTCTTCCGGTACGAGGTCGCCACTCGATAACTTTACTGCTCCAACTGCCATATGTTCTACGAGCTATGAGCTAAAACGGCTTGCACAGTATTAAAAAAACCCAAGATACAGAAGATGTAAAAAGATCACATTAAAATATAAATACACATTATTTTAACCGACTTCAAAAAAGGAGGTTTCTCAGTTTTTTTATGTGTGTTCGCGGATAACTTCGTCGTTTATGAACCGATTTTGATGATTCTTTTTTTGCTGGAAAGGAGATATCCCAAGAGTGGTACAACGATAAGGAAACCAGGATCTGATGCTGGCATCCCAGAGATATCGAGGGGAACCTTATTTTCCTGCTTGAAGTCGTTTTTTTTATAATATAACTATTCACAAATAAAATTTGGTCTTGTCAAAAAAAGTTAAAACTATTAATTGAATCATATAATTTATTATTACAAGACCCATATTTAAGGCATAATTTTGGTAACCAATCGAATAATTCATTCTATAATACAGTATGTACCAATATTATACGTCACAATAAATATTTTTGTTTTGGAAGGATAAATATTATGTGATCATCCGAAAATTATTTGTCACATAATAATTTAATTAAAATGTCACTTAATAATATAATCAATAAATAAATACAATTACAGTCCAGTATAACAATAATACTACTACAATATACCCATATCACATAATGCGTACATTAAAAAATACTTAAAAATACTACATTTACTATACAGGCTGAGTCAGAAAATATTTTTGTTACAAATGGCTAAAATAATAAAATAAAATGAATGCCAATAGATTATATAACAAATGCTACATCGGCGAAGAAAAACACATTTTTCAACAAATTAAATTAGTGGTAGGATAATTGGAAAATCTGGATTTTTGCGATAATCCTAGGACCATTACAAAGGGCCGGATTTATAATTCTGAGAAAACATGTCGCAGGGATACTGTTAAAGTCGTGATATAATTTCACTGGTGAAATTGAGTGAATTACAATAACACTAAAAGAGCGAGCGAAGCGAGCGATGTTAGGTTCGGTCAGGTTTAATTAATTAATTTCGTTCGCTCGTTACCCCTGGTTAGAAGAATGTTTCTCAGATAAGGAAATCATCGGTTTTAGTCGGAGATAAATAGATGACACTAAGAAGAGGCCGTGAAATTGTAAGAAAGCCGATTGACAATTTACTAGTGAAATTATAATATCACGACTTTGACAAGATCCTGGAAATAGTCAGGAAGATAGCGAAATTTTATCTCAGAATCAAATAACGCGGCCCTTTGCAATGTTCCTAGGATTATCGCAAAAGTACCCATTTTCCCATGATTCGGCGACATGTAAGTACATGTAATTAATATTTTATCACTATCAGAAAGAGTGTGATTTGCACCTGTTTTGAATACACATTGAATCTTGAAAATACTCAACAGCAAATAGTTTTCTAATAGTTTATTTATGCCACTGCCAAGTTGTGAGAGCCATTGTAACACTCGTACTGTCTATTATGCATGTACTCATGTTACAATGGCTAATTGCGTGCAGTTTTTCTACGACCACGAAACAAATAAAAATACATTGAAACTTTGTCTTAATGTTCATAATTATTTACAGTCTTGAGTCATTCTCAAATAACCGAAAAGAACTAACTGAATCTTCTGCTTAGAAAACCTAGCGAAAGTTATTTTATGAGTAGATTACATACCATTTATAAATTATTCTCTGAACCACCCTGTATATAAAAAAAAATACTTCAGCACCGGTGCTACATTATTTTAAACCAACTTACATCCAAAAATACATTTTAAAAAAAATAAAAAAATTGAACCCCCACAGAAAAAAAAGTATGGAATGTTTTCCAATATTGAAGCTAGGACAGGAAATGAAATTTAAATTAGCCTACTCACAAAACTTTTTTCAAAAACCTACAGAATGTAGAAAGACCGTTCCGGGAAACTCGAAACAGGGGTTTCTACGAGTGATGATGATGAATAAATTTCCACACGAAACCTCATCATATCAGCTCATATACGTCCCCAACGAGGGGCTCGAGCCTACCCTGAATTAGGGCGATCGGGCCTTAGACGGGTTTTAGTGACAAGAAATTTAAACGACCTTCGGCTCAGCCAGGCAGGAGCGCTGCCACCCTGCCGCTGGACCAACGGGTCGGTCAAGGGTTACCTTGGGGAAAGTTGTTCATAATGATATGAAGCCCCATTTAACGGTTCCTGCAGCAATTTTGTTACACCCTTTATAAAATTTTACATGTACATGAATTATTAAATAAATCATTTACGATGAACGAAGTAAATGAATGAGGTTTACCATAGGAGCATCGGTGGCGTAACGGCTACGGTTCGTATAATGTGGCTTCGAATTTAGATTTCATATGTACGTTTTTCCGACGCACTTACGGTGAAGGAAAACATCGTGAGGAAACCTGCACACGCCTGCGGAGAAACTCGCAGGTTGTGTGTGAAGTCGACCAACCCGAAGTGGGCCCGCGTGGTCGACTAAGGCCCGATCGCCCTAATTCAGGGTAGGCTCGAGCTCCTCGGTGGGGACGTATATGAGCTGATATGAAGATGATGATACCATCGGTCGCCTGCGACTACATTCCTTCGTATAATAATGTTCATGTAAAGTCGATTCGCTTAGATACGAGTAGTGTCATTCATTTAAACAAAATGCAAGAATTAAATCTACTATAATAGACAATTTACAGATGACAGATACAAATCAAGTAATACATATGTGTCAAGAATTTTTCACGTCAAGGCGGCGTTCTTTGACACGCGACGGCACGCACAGTGTCGGTGTTTACAAAGGGCGAGGACACTATCTAAGCGAATGGGTTTTACTTAATTTGCAATGGTTTTTATTTTAGGGTTCCGTACCCAAAGGGAGCTAACGTATTACTAAGCCTCCCTGACCGTTCGTCTGTCTGTCAACGGGCTGTATTTCATAAACCGTAATAGGTAAACAGTTGGAATTTTCACAGTGTAATATCTGTTGCCGCTATAACAACATATAATTAAAAAATATAAAAATAGAATATATAGGAAACGTATTTAAAAAGTACACAGTGTTAAATCTCGCACGATGGTACGGAACCCGTCGTGTGCGAGTCCGGCTCGCACCAGGCCGGTTTTTTTATCCGTCACTACAACGTATTGGGCGAAATGTATCAGATTTTTAAGAGGGGGGCTACCACTAATGAAACTTTGACCAAGCAACCTATAGTCAATGCGCAATTTCTTTTAATCTACCATACAAATTTGACTGATTATATGGCTAATCGATTAGTACTGTAGGCAGTTTGAACTTTTTTATGAGAATTCACTATAAGGATCCTTTAGAAAAGTTGAACTGATTATTGGAAGCCCCCCCCCTCCCTTAAAACTGTGCACTATTTTACCTTACATTTTGCACAAAAAGAAATGACAGCAGATTTTGTTGGTACCACAATAATTTTTGAATTAAAAAGCTTGTCTGAGTAACATGTTCAAAGATCTTGAAATTCTAGATAGTCCCAACACACTTCGCCAGTAATCATCAATATTTTAAATATTGAATAGATTCAGCATTAAGTAGATATAATAGAGGTTTACATAAAAAAAAAACATTTCAGTCATGGCAACCTTATCAGTGTTTGAATAATGCTCGAAGGTTGCCATTTAGAAACAAACAGAGCCCTCATTTAATGGCAACTCTTTTTGAACAGACTAAACACTGTTGTCTATGTCGGCGGCAAACCGTAAGAATCCGGAATACCGCGAACTGCCCAAATATTCCCAGGCAGATCGTGAAAGGCCCAGCTATTCCATCGTGGAGCTCCAAAAAACACTAATCGACGGAGGCCCGCTTCGCGGGGCTCCTTTCTACGGTAGCATCAGACGTGCTAAGCGAACCTAACTTTGTTATTGCCTGAGCCTTTCACGATATACCTGGGAATTATCAGAGGTGCCAGATTCTTATGTTCTGCAGCCGAAATCAATTTTAAACAGAAAAAAAACTGTTTCCCTTATTTTATAAATTAAAATCGCACTTCAAATCGGGCAGCGTGAACGCTCCCGCCGCGAGAAAGTTTTGGTTCCGTTTCTTTCACAAGTTTGCCATTAGAACGAGCTTGCTTTATCGTATCGCGCTGGGAATTTACACGGGTGGATTTTAGCCGTGCAGCAAGGCACAGGTCGATAAAAATCGCAGGCGACTGGTTAATTTTGCATCAAAATGTCGATACGGTCGCTTTTCGCCGTGCCACAATAATCGTGCGGCTAAATTCACCCGTGTAAACCCCGCAAGATTACTTTTGTTGTAGTTAGGTTGCAGCCAAACTGTAAATAAAGCCGTTTTGCAAACCAGCTGGCCAATTTGTAAATAATCCGGTAAAAACTTACGAATAAAATAGATTCGGACAGACAGACAGACGACGGTTAGGTTATTTCAACATGTCTGGTGCCACTGTAAACTAGGTTTATTTTCGAAATAATTTACACTGTAGTTTTTAAACCGGCTAGGCCGTTTGTAAAACGGTTAATTTTACAAGCTGGTTGCAACAGTTACACTGTCTATGATTATCTTTTCTGTTTTCTGTTGGTTATTTTCAACATTTCCAATATTCAGAAATCAGTGTCTAGCTCCATCTGACTTTCAACAACAAGTCATAATTATACATTACTTGTATTCTATCTATATTGTCTATGTGTACTACTAATCGAGTTTCCTAAGATTCAGCTACGCTACGAGTACGGTACGGAAGTCAGTGTCCCTTACAGCTCGATAAGGCTTGAATTACCTACGGAAAAAAAAAATTGAATTGATTTTATTATTGAAGTAAAAGTTCTTTACGCACGCTTGACTTGGGGTGTAAGTTTGTGGATGCGTGACGAGGTCGTTACGGAAGTAGGATCGGGCGAGGCGAACGGAAGTTGAGAGGGATATATAAATTAGTAAAGATAGAAAGAGAGAGACTATTTATTTTTGTTTACCTTGTCAAAACAAACATATAAGATAAAAAAGATTTGATCATTTTTAGAGGACAATAAAACTCTTTTCGTAAACTGTCTATGACAAAAAAGATTTGATTAAGGAATCAGGTTACAAAATATCACTTTCATATGTTTCGTAATTGCTGAGAAAAATAGAGATCCCTGCGACCAGATTCCAATGCGTCGTAGCCTCAACTGTCTCACAGAGGAGTATTTGTGTTAAAAAACCGGACAAAATTATTTGTTGTCTGTAAGTAAAGAAAAATGGAGGAAAAAGTCTTGCCGCCAAACATTCAGTGTTAACAACATTGATTTGTTCCGGCTTGAGATAAGATAGTCAGTTCTCCATTGCGTTGGGGAATCTTGGTAACCCCGCTTCCATCTTCGACATCATCGTCACTTAACATCAGGTGAGATGATGCCATCATATCAGCCACAAATCGTCCACTGCTGGACAAAGGCCTCCCCCAAGGATTTCCACGACGACCGGTCCTGCGCTGCCCGCATCCATCGGCTTCCCGCGATCTTCACCAGGTCATCGGTCCACCGCGTGGGAGGCCTGCCTACGCTACGTTTTCCGGTGCGCGGTCGCCACTCGAGAACTTTACTGCCCCATCGGCCATCTGTTCTACGAGCTATGTGCCCTGCCCACTGCAACTTCAGTTTAGCGATTCTGTGAGCTATGTCGGTTACTTTAGTTCTCCTGCGGATCTCCTCGTTTCTGATTCGATCACGCAGAGAAACTCCGAGCATAGCACGCTCCATTGCCCTTTGGGTGACCTTGAGCCTTCTTATGAGGCCCATAGTAAGCGACCATGTCTCAGTTCCGTAAGTCATCACTGGCAACACACACTGGTCAAAGACCTTAGTCTTGAGACACTGCGGTATTTGGGACGTGAAGATATTGCGAAGCTTCCCGAACGCTGCCCAGCCGAGTTGGATTCGTCGATTGATCTCTTTCTTGAAGTTGGAACTACCTAGCTGGACTGTTTGTCCCAGGTATACATATTCGTCAACAGCTTCCAGTGTAGAGTCTCCAACCTTTAGAGGAGTGGGTGCGACACGGACATTTAACATTATTTTCGTCTTGTCCATGTTCATTTTTAGACCCACTTGTTGAGAGATTCTACTGAGGCCATCGAGCATTGTGCTTAGGTCTTCCATAGTCTCAGCCTTGACCACGATATCGTCAGCGAATCGGAGATGGGATATGTAATCGCCGTTGATATTGATGCCAAGTCCACCCCAGTCCAGAAGCTTAAAAACATCTTCCAGGGCAGCGGTGAACAGTTTCGCCGATATAACGTCTCCCTGTCTCACCCCTCGCTGCAACTGGATAGGTTTCGAGTTCTGGTCCTGGAGGCGAACCGACATGGTGGCGTTTTCATACAGACACTTTAACACCTCGATGTATCGATGGTCAATTTGGCACCGCTGGAGAGACTGTAGTACAGCCCATGTTTCGACTGAATCAAAGGCCTTCTCATAGTCCACAAACGCCAAGCATAGTGGCTGATTGTACTCTTCGGTCTTCTGCATAATCTGCTGCAGCGTATGGTCTATGGTACTAAAGCCTTTTCGGAAACCGGCTTGTTCGGGAGGCTGGAAGTCGTCAAACCTGCGTGCGAGACGATTCGTAATGACTCTCGAAAACAGCTTGTAGACACGGCTCAGAAGTGAGATGGGTCTGTAGTTCTTCAGCAGGGTGTTGTCACCCTTTTTGAAGAAAAGCACGACCACACTTCTGTGCCATGCCTTAGGCGTTTGTCCCTCGAGTATAACGGAATTAAATAACTTCTGAAGACCTTTTAGTACCGGTGATCCACCTGCTTTCAGAAGTTCAGCCGTAATTCCATCATCACCCGGTGCCTTGTTGTTCTTGAGCTGTTTGAGAGCCATTCTAATCTCGTACAGGCTGACGTCCGGGATATCTTCGGTATAGTGTCGGGTTAGTCTGGCTCTTGGGTCTTCAGCCAGATCGCTGACAGGCAAACGTGTGGTCTTGTACAATTGTCCATAGAACTTCTCAACTTCTTCCAGCAACTCAGTCTTAGACGATATGGTCCTGCCATCCTCAGTCTTCAGCTTGGTCAGTCGGCTTTGTCCAACAGACAGATCTCTCACGAACACTTTTGAGCCTTTGTTGTGCTCAATCGCCTCTATAATACAATTTGTATTATATTTGCGTAAATCGCGAGTTAGGGACTTAGAGATCTGCCTGTTTAGTTGCCGATACTGAGTAGCGTCTTCAGAGGACTGCAAAGCCAATCTGTGTCGTTCTTCCATGAGGTTGCTGGTGAAATCGGAGATTTTTTTGGTTCTGTTTGAACGGCGAGTTTTAAAAATCTTAGACCCGACCGTTTGAACAATTTCCACGAACCTGTCATTATAATCGTCCACATTCTCGCAGTCTCCTAGGCATTCGAAACGATTGTGCAACTCGAGCTGAAAGCTCTCGGGGTTTTGGAGCTGGATGGGCGCTGGTCGTAGTGTAGACTTCATCAGTCGACATCTTTCTAGCTTGGTCTTTAGATTCAATGTGCCTCTGACCATCCGATGATCGCTTCCTGTTTTGACTGAATTGATCACGGAGACATCATTGAATATTTGCCTCCTTGTCGACAAGATGAAGTCTATCTCGTTTTTGTTACGCCATTGGGATGCAACCATGTCCACTTCCGCTGTTTTGACTTTTTAAAGAAGGAGTTCATCATAAAGAGGCTCTCCTTCTCCATAAAGTCGGCCAGCATCTGGCCACGTGCATTTCTTACTCTATATCCAAATTGCCCCACTCTCAGCTCACCATCGCTTTGTTTGCCCAGTTTCGCGTTAAAGTCCCCCATAACAACGGTATAATGGGTCCTGGTGCTATGTAAGGCTGTAGAGATGTCCTCATACATAGTCTCCACCTCGTCGTCGGAGTGTTCCGTAGTCGGCGCGTATACCTGTATGACCTTCATCGAATACCGTTTGGTGATTCTGAGTATAAGGTATGCTACCCTTGTCGAAACGCTCACGATTTGGACCACATTGTTAATCAGGGACTTGTGGACGAGAAACCCGACACCACCCTGGGACTGTTGGTCACCCTCCCGGAAATAGAGCAGGTTTCCGGATTTAAGGATCATGGTGTCCTCTCCCTCTCTGCGGACTTTACATAAACCCACGATATCCCACCGTAACCTGCTCAATACTTCTTCGAGTTCTGTTAGTTTCTCGTCAGTCCGCAGTGTACGCGTGTTGTAAGTTGCCAGGGCCAAAGGTCGTTGGGTTTGGTAGCCTGGCATCTGCCGGGGATTCTTCGCACCCCCCACCCCGCCGTTACCATGACTGCTACCGGAGCCAGGAATAGCGGGGCCGCCGGGGACTAGGGGCCGTTTTCTGGGTGTGGAATTCATGGGGGGGTTTTGCCGTAATCGCCACGCTTGGCAGGCGGGTTGGCGATCGCAGTTTGATTGCAGGTGTGTTGCAATGCACGGAAAGACGCTGCTGCCCATCCTCCGGTTTTAAGTACCTTAGTCGCCTCTTACGACACCCATTGGAAGAAATGGGATGGTCCTATTCTTAGCCGGGAACCATACGGATGATGCCAAGAGCTTAAAAATTGTGATTTTTTAATTCACAATTTTTAAGCCCTGGCATCAAAAAAAAGGTTTTTTTAATTTAAAAATTTGGGTGCGTTTGGCTGCATTTCTCCTGATGGTCAGCGTCGATGCAGCCGAGGATGTAACACGCAAGCTAAAATAGTGCTTATTCACACTCGTCTTGAAGATTCCTAAATTATACGAAATATTTTAAATCTTACCTAAGTCCAAACAACAGCTATTTTCGCGTGCCTTTATCTCTTGGTGAGGATTTTGTGGAATCGTTCTGTTCTGATAAGTCCTGTGGAAATAACAAACTATTTACTCATTTATGCACGCCTTCCGAACATCCTTACTAATATTAGAAACGAAAGTTTCTATGTATGGATGTTTGTTGCTCTTTCACGCAAAAACTACTGAACGTCTCTGGATGAAATTTGGTAGGTAGACAGAAAGCGTCAGTGGCGTAATGGCAAGGGCCGCTACCTCCTGTCCGGGAGGTCGTGGTTCGATCCTGCCACGTACCAATGTGTTTTCGAATTTCGATTTCATATGTACGTTTATTCGACGCTCTTATAGTGTAAAGGAAAACATCGTGAGGAAATCTGCACACGCCTGACGACCAACCCACACTGGGCCCGTGTGGTCGACTAAGGCCCGATCGCCCTATTCAGGTTAGGCTCGAGCCCCTCGATGGGGACGTATATGAGCTGGTATGATGAGACAGATTAGGACCTGTATTAACATACAGACTTCTTTCACGCTCGCGAGCCGCTTGCGGCTCGCGCACTGCGCACTTTCGGATCCCTTCACAGAAACTATGTTCACGCAAGCGAAGCCGCTGGCAAAAGCTAGTATTTAATAAGTTTAGTGAATTTAATGGGAACCGCCTACGTGGCGTATTGTTTAGACAATTCGCTTCACATCAGGAAGCCGCGGGTTCGATTCCCGGTGTAGTCTTGACGTCAAACATCAATGTTAACAGCATTGATGTGTTCCGGCTTAAAGATAGCCAGTTCCCCATTTCGTTTGTGAATAATGTTTCTTGTACATGGGAGACCCCTTAATTTTTTTTAATATTTGTTGTTTTAAATTTGTTGACAGACAGCGGACGATTAGTAATAGGGTCCTGTTGGGTGTAGGGATCCCAAAAAACACTTATTTTTCTAAATATTTCCAAATTTTTCCAGATTTATTTTTTAATTGAAAATTTTAGTTTATTTGCACCTCACCTGATGGTAAGTGCCGATGCAGCTGAGGATGTAACACGCAAGCTCAAATAGTGCCTATTCACTCTCGTCTTGAAGATTCCTAAATTATACGAATCGGGGAATACAGACGCCGGCAGGGAATTCCACTCCTTGGCCGTACGCATAATGAACGAAGAAGCAAAACGCTTCGTGCGTAAATGTGGAGGAAAGTGGTAGAATCGCCCTCCGCGCCTGGTGGTCCGATGATGAAATGGAGAGAGGGGAATGAGGTCGTGAAGCTCCAAGGCACACTGTCCGAAATGAATCCTGTAGAAAACCGATAGACAGTAGACTTTGCGGCGATGCTCGAGGCTTTGGAGCCTGTTTGGTACAAGTTCCTAGTCACCAATGAGTTACGTAGCGCGTCGGTCGATAGAATCCAAGGCATCTATAGCTGGTTCTCCAGATGATTAACTTTTGCCAACATTAGCATTATAGGTTTATGTGTAAAGCTAAAATGTTAAACTTGGCTTTACGTATCTTTAGGTAAGCCGTCATTATCGTAATCATACTGTCTTAAAACGGTGAAGGAAAACATCGTAAGGAAACCTGCACACGCCTGCGAAGAAACTCGAAGGTTGTGTGTACGTCGACCAACCCGCACTGGGCCCGCGTGGTCGACTAAGGCCCGATCGCCCTAATTCAGGTTAGGCTCGAGCCCCTCGTTGGGGACGTATATGAGCTGATATGATGATGATGACTGTCTCAAAAACACGTGATGAGACAAAAAAAAACGAGACCTGCAGTACTCGCATATGATGTGTAACATGTGACAAAATACTTATGAAATTAATTAATTATCGGGTCGTACATTCACGGGCCGACCCTTCGAATAGTAGTATGTCATCTTTGCCTTTGTCATCACACTAGGCTGCATGGCTATGACAACCTTAGTTTTCGAGAATTAAAAAACGTTCGCATTTCCTGTTACACATTTCCGTCCCATTTCACGAAATCACTCCCACAAATTGCAGTAAAGCGAGAGCAAAGATGTTACACATTAAAAACATTCGGGAAATTGATAAATGCAAGTATTTTTAGGGTTCCTTATGTAAAGGATGCCAACGAGACCCTATTACTAAGTCGCCGCTGTCCGTCTGTCAGCGGGCTGTATTTCATGAACCGTATACGTAGACAGTTGAGAGTGTATTTGTATTCCGCTATAACAACAAACATTAAAAACTAAAGATGGCCCCCCATACAAGAAACGTGACTTTTATACTTTTTATGGCTCCGTATCTCAAAAGGTAAAAACGGAATCATTATAGGATCACTCGTGTGTCTGTCTGTCTGTCCGCCCGTCCGTCTGTAACAGCCAATTTGCTCCGAAACTACTGGACCGATTGAGTTAAAATTTGGTATACATATGTAAGTCGGTGACCCAAAGACAGACATGTAATGTAACGTAAATAAATGAATTTTAAACATGGGTCCCCTTTTGGGGGTTAATTGGAATAAAAAAAAACGTTATGCAAACTATATTATCGTGTAACAAATTAAATGAAAGGGCTTGTTACGAGAATCTCAATTATATTTTTTTGTTTATAATTTTAAGATATTTTTTAGTTAATTAAGAAAATAGGCGAATATACAACTACAGGCAAGCACACAGTCGAACCACTATATCCTACGGAGTCTCGTTCAAATATAAACAATGACAGAGATGGAAAGACGTACTCGGAATGTAATGTAACAAATTTCACTCACTTTGACCTTCAACCGATTTGGGGACTACTGATGACTAAGGCGTTATGAGTTATGAGTGAATGCGCTTATTCTGTAGGCGTCGAAGACGCTGTTCGCGTAGGCCGGTCCACATCTGTTACATTGGTCGAAGGTAAGAACAGTACCAAAGTATATATTATATTAGTAGTAACATACAGTATGGACACTCCCTGCCGCTCTCCAGAGTCCAAACTCACCCCCTCGTCACCCAGATTGATACAGATTGGTTACAGTTTGGTTGTCGAACGTACAGGATTTCGCCGCACTTTTGTTTGTTCCCTCATTCCTTTTTTGAAATGTCATGTATGAAGTGTCCTGGGTGTGATCAAAGTATATATATTAGTACTAACATACAGTATGGACACTGTCTGCCGCTTTCTAGTTTCCGACCTCACCCCCTCGTCACCAAGATTGATACAGATTGGTTACAGTATGGTTGTCGAACGTATAGGATTTGACCGCTATTTTGTTTGACCCG
This sequence comes from Coleophora flavipennella, assembly GCA_947284805.1. Classification (NCBI taxonomy): domain Eukaryota; kingdom Metazoa; phylum Arthropoda; class Insecta; order Lepidoptera; family Coleophoridae; genus Coleophora; species Coleophora flavipennella. The sequence continues at coordinate 9,084,371 of OX369253.1, forward strand.
TCATTTGTTTTTAAAAATATCATTTCTGGCCCGTTGTATGAAGTGTCCAGGGTGTGACTAAAGTATATATATTAAAACTAACATACAGTATGGACACTCCCTGCCGCTCTCTAGATTGTGACCTCACCCTCTCGTCACCCAGATTGGTTACAGTTTGGCTGTCGAGTATAGGATTTGCCCATTTTGTTTGTTCCTTCATTCGTTTTGTTGAAATGTCATATCTGGCCCGTTGTATGAAGTGTCCAGGGTGTGACAGTACTCACCTCGTCGAGCGTGGCGTCGCTATCGTGTCCGTTCTCGCGCAACGTGTCGTCCTCATCCGTGCGCACGTCGTAGAACTCCTCACTGTCCATCTCACCGTCTGTGCCTGACACAACACCAACACTGATGAGATGAGCTACAAAACTGGGAAGCATGAAAAGTCGCAACATCGAAAAAGAGATCCACTGAAAATGTTATCCGCAACTTGGGCGGATCATTGAAATCATATTAACCGAAAGACTTCCACTGCTGGACATGACTTTTTTTTATAAAAATTACGATTGCATAAAAACTGAAACTCAAATAACTCTTTATTGTACACAGGCCAGCACATCAAGCTACACACTTTGGACTTTGTACCGTTCTTATGCCGAATGGGTATGGATTAGAATCGCACTACGAGTGTATAGCTTGATGTGCTGGCCTCTGTACATCAATGTAAATAAATACATATGCAAAATTTAAATTAAGAACTAAGAGACGTAAAATTTAGGCGGTCTTATCGCTCAGAGCGATTTCTACCAGACAACCCAGTGCTCGGAGAAAAAGCGAGACAGGTAGTACGCGAGTAACAACAACAGAAAAAATAAACGAATAATAATTTTAAACTAAAACATATAAAGCTTTAGCCCTCTTTTTCGAAAGTCGGGTAAAATATATCCTATGCCACTCACGGGCTTAAAACGAATCTAATGATATCTCGCACTCTAAAATCCATCAAGCCGTGTAGAAAATATCGTGGAATAAAGAAAAATATCATTTCTGGCCCGTTGTATGAAGTGTCCAAGGTGTGGAGAAAGTATAAGGGTCCCTTGTTGACTACGTAACGGTAAAAAAACACTGTCGAATTGAGAACCTCCTCCTTTTGGTAGTCGGTTGAACACCCACAGCTTTCCCACGTACAAAATGCATACGTACCCAACACGGACTGGTAATCAGTGAAGTACTCGGAGTCTGACGTGTAGTTGTGTTCAGAGGGCGCGTCCACCACGTCGCCGCCCGGCGCCGCGCGCTGCCGGGCCTCGCGCCGTGCTTGCACGCTCCTCTTGTGCTTCTGACGACGGAGCTCGCTGAGAGAGAAGTAATAAATTAAAAATTAAAAACCCTACTGCATAAAAACTTAACCCCTAGTTTTTGGCTAGTCTGGTAAAAATGTATCCTATGTCATTCACGGGAGACGAATCTAACGACACCTCGCACGCACTCCAAAATCCATCAAGCCGTTTAGGCGCTTTGCACACGACAAAAAGACCAAGACCAAAGAGAATATAAGTCACTGCGTTTAACCAAGACGACCGGGCCGCCTCCATGTGCGTTGGTAGTATAGGAGTCGGCGGCGAAATTGACCGCCCCGCCCCGCCCCGTCGTGTGCAAAGCGCCTTATGCGTGCCAAAGAAATAAATAACCTTTTTTTTTGGCTAGTCGGATTCAAGATATTTATTCATAATAGGTGCAAATTACACTCTTTCTGATAGACATAAAACAGTGATTACATAATTTCATTTGTAAAAAATCAAGAAATAAACAATCATCATTTAATAACGTCAAAATCCAATCCTTGATATAAAAAAAACAAATTATGCCATAAGAACATGAAAACAATACGACACGAGAAGTTATACATTAAAATCATCGAAAGAGTATCCTATGTCAACACGGGATCAAGACAAATATAACGACATACCTCAAACTCCAAAATCCATCAAGCCGGTTAGAAATAACATTCATAGTATATAAGTATGTATATCAGTCTCTGGTAACCCATAACACAGGGAATCCTACTTTGGGCCAGATGACCATGTGTGATTTGTCCCAGAATATTTATTTATTTATTTATAATAAACATACATACACTCGAAAAACATAACCCTCCTTTTGGCGTAGTCAAGTAATAAATAGATACAAAAAACGAGCGAGACCTACAGTACTCGCATATGATGTGTAACATGTGACAAAATACTTCACACTATAGGCGGCATGGCTATGACAACCTTAGTTTTCGAGAAATAAAAAACGTTCGCATTTCCTGTTACACATTTCCGTCCCATTTCACGAAATCACTCCCACAAATTGCAGGAAAGCGAGAGCAAAGATGTTACACATCAAAAATATTAATTCAGGTGTAACTTTGCAGAACGAGACATCCAACATAACTTTAAATAAAAAAATTAATAGAAACACGAATGCATAAAAAAAACATTATCCCTTTTTTAATTTTTATGGGAAATTGGGTAAAATGTATTGAACAAGCGTGATGTACTAAAAGTAAGGGCACTTTAGTGGCTACAGGCTGGAGGTGGTATCCTTACTAATATTATAAATGTGAAAATGTGTTCGTTTGTTACCTCTTCACGCTTCAACGAATCTTAAGAAAATTTGGCATGCAGGTAGCCTGCGTCATGGGGAAGGACATAGGCCACTTTTTATCCCGTGAAAATAGCACAGTTTATAGCTGCTGACTCTTTTTTAGTTCATTTCCTAAATATCGCAACGGAGCAAAAGATTATTGTGATTTTTTGCACAGAGATGGTTGAAGGGGTGGGAATTGACATAGACTACTAATTTAGCATAACCCAAGATAGTTATCGAAGGATCTGGGGAACACTCGCTTCCAGGCTCGCGTACGTCAGCGTCGCAACGGAGCAACGGATTGACGTGGTTATTTTTGTATAGAAATAATTAAGGGGGTGGGAAGTGACACAGACTTCTAATCAAACAAAATAGCCCGATATATAGTTCCCGAGGGATCTGGAGTAAACTTCTCTCTCGCAAGCCGCTTGCGGCTCGTGCATCACTAACCATCGATGACTGTCATAAAAACGATAAGTGCCTTGCGTCCCACTGATTCTATAATCTTAATGCATTTGGCCCACTAATGACATTGTGTTTGACATGCCTGTTGTAAAGGGCATCCCCCTAATTTTAACGTAACCGCCTCCGTGGCGTAATGGTTAGTCTATTAGCTTCTCAGCGGTAGGTCGCGAGTTCGATTCCTGACGGAGTCTAACTTTGTAAGACTCAGTTCGGTTGCTGGAAGGGCAGTTTCAAGCCAGCCTGGCTAGCTACCAACATCTTATCTAAATCTTGCCGCAAAATTTAAAATTTTAAATGTTTATTCATAACAGGTGCATATTGATGGTCATAAAATAATAACATCGATGTTAACAGCGTTGATGTGTTTCGGCTTGAAGATAAGATGGATAGCCAGTTCCCCATTGCGTTGGGTGGATTAAAAAAATAGCATCACATCAGCCGAAAGACGTCCACTGCTGGACAAGGGTCTCCCCAAGGATTTCCACAACGACCAGTCCTGCGCTTCCTGCCACCAGCGCAGCGGCTTCCCACTTTCACCAGGTTCTCCACCGCATTTTAAAAAAATATCTTTTTTTTAAATTTGTTTTTATTATTTAATAGTTGTACGGCGTCGATGGCGTAATAGCAAGAGCCGCTACCCGCTGTCCGGGAGTTCGTGGTTCGAGTCCTGCCACGTACCAATGTGTTTTCGAATTTAGATTTCATATGTACATTTATCCGACGCTCTTATACGGTGAAGGAAAACATCGTGAGGAAACCTGCATACGCCTGCGAATAAACTCGAAGGTTGTGTGTGAATTCGGCTAACCCGCACTGGTCCCGCGTGGTCGACTAAGGCCCGATCACCCTAATTCAGGGTAGTCTGGAGCCCCTCGGTGGGGACGTTAATGAACTGATATGATGATAATTTAATAGTTAATCTCCCGTAATAATCTCCTCTCATAAGAAGGCTCAAGATTACCCAAGGGCGATGGAGCTAGCTTTGCTCGTTTCCTTACGCAATCAAATCAGAAATGAGGAGATCCATAGTAGAACCAAGGTAACCAACCATCATAGAATCGCTAAACTGAAGTGGCAGTGGGCAGGGCACATAGCTCGTAGAACAGATGGCAAATGTTTGTGCTCTAGAGGACATTATAAAATAATAGTTTATGTAAATGAACAAGATATATATGTTGATTCTATAACAAATACCATTACAGTCTCAGTGTAATCTGAATCATGACATTATTTGTAATAGACAATAAGTTTTTTTGACTATTTAAAAGTGTGTGTAAACACCTATTTAAATAAATTATTTTGATTGATTGATTGTTGGGGTAGTAAAGTTCTCTAGTGGAAACGCACACCGGATAACGTAGCGTAGGCAGGTATCCTACTCGGTGGATTGGCGATCTGGTGAAGGTCGCGGGAAGCCACTTGATGCGAGCGACAAGTATTGTATGCAAATACTCTGTTCAAGCTGGCTCAAGTTCAAACATTTAATTATATTATAACACAATATTGAAGCGTCGTTGGTGGCGCAACGGCAAGGGCCGCTACCTACTATCCGGGAGGTCGTGGTTCGAGTCCTGCCACGTACCAATGTGTTTTCGAATTTCGATCTCATATGTACGTTTATCCGACGCTCTTACGGTGAAGGAAAACATCGTGAGGAAACCTGCACACGCCTGCGACGAAACTCGAAGGTTGTGTGTGGAGTTGACCAACCCGCACTGGGCCCGCGTGGTCGACTAAGGCCCGATCACTCTAATTCAGGGTAGTCCCTCGATGGGAACGTATATATGAGCTGGTGTGATGAATGAACTTATATGCTACAAATATACTTTTGAATTTATCACTGGGTCTACGAAAAATGATTTCTGAATTCGTACTTCTATTCTATTCTTTCGTTGTTGGCTTCTCTTATAGAATTCTGCCAAAGTCATGTCAGTTATGGGAGTGACGTTTTGCGGAATTTAGAGTAAAATCATTAAGAGGCAAATGAAACATTATTAAATTTTACAGAGCTGCCAACTTGCTGTTAATAATATTTTTACATTCTTTATAATTCTAACAAGAGAGGTATATAATAAACGACTAATAAAAAATTGTTATTCTGTGACTAGCTTAGCTCTCATCGTCGCTCAAATAAAAAATGGCGTTGGTTAATTTATTTAGGTAAATTGTATAGCTTCGCAAGTCATTTAAACATATAAATATTATAGCATAAGCTGTATTCAACGCCAAAATGTTACTTGGGCGATGGTTGGCCTCACGCATTTATATTAGGTACTATGACGCACCAACGAGTCGTCAGGGGGAGTAAGCTCAGAGGGATCACTTCGATGATTAAAAATGCAGTTTCTAGGTTGTGAAGAAAGACGTACAGCAATCTTTATTCACATCGAAAATAGGGCTCCGCTGATTATTGGACTGGACTGAGATTACCAGACTAAGCTAATGTCGCACTCTTGCTATAAAATATACAATCCGGAAAAGGATCTCTGTCCTGGCTCGCGGTCACGAATAGAACGCCACTGAACTGTTTCAGAAAAGCTTTCGAACTACCTACTGGTTTGAATTTAGTAACTATTTAAACTTAGCTTTTTAATATGACCCGCGGATAGCAAGATTGCAAAGGAGTTGCAAGTGCGTGAACGCAGAGCTATACGATCTCAAAAGTACTATATTTATATGTTAAACTACACTCACCGTCAAAAAAATCGCACCTTTCCTAAAATTAGTTTCAAGCGATTATTACTCCAAGATACTTACTGTATACCCTTTCGATATTAGTATCATTTGAAATATTGTAAAACCCCCTTCTTAAAAATGACAGAAAATTGACCACCACCGCCACAAAAAAAAAAACTCTCGGAAAATGTGAAACATTGTGTATTCTGATTAAAATTGCAATAACAAGAAACAGTACAAAAATTAAAAATCAACAATTACAACGCTTAAAATTAAACTTAAAACCTAGTGTTTCCTCCTCTAGCCCTCCGAGCAGCTTCCATGCGGTCAGTCATGGACCTGATGAGCGGCACGACGTGTTCTTGGGGAATGTTGTCCCACACTTCAATGACGGCATCTCGAAGCTCATCGAGAGTGCCAGGAGTTTAGGTCAGGGCTTCTTGCTGGCTAGTCCATAACTGTGAAGCCAACTCGACGCAGATAGTCCTTGACAATTAACGCTGTGTGGCAGTGGGCGTTGTTATGTATAAACTCGAAGTTCTGGCCGACAAAACCAGCATACGGGACTACGGGGGCCCGTAGCAGCTCTTCGGGGCAGCAAATTCTTCTCTCGCAGCCTTCTTCTAATCGTGGAGACGTTGACTGCTGTCCTTCGAGTCACTCGAAGCTGCTGCTGCAGCTTCACAGCGTTGGAGAAACGGTTCCGCGAGAGGTCGACACAATGTATCGATCATCTCTGGCTGTAGTGCAGCGTCGTCGTCCGGATCCATGCTTCCTGGTGTAACCACCAGTCTCCTGGAACCGTCAGAATACCCGTTGCACTCGAAATCGGCTGATGTTCAGTTGCCGAGCAACCTCAACCTGCCGTAGCCCGGTTTGCAGCAAGGCCACCACTTGAGCTGCTTCTTCTGCCGTGATATCCATTTTTAGTGGGCTTTTTCTTGTAGGAGCTCTTCAGGTGTGACTTCTGTGACGTCTGGACTGTGAATGAGCCATAATTTACTGTTACCCCCCCTTGTATACGCGTCCAGGGTGGCACAACTAGTGAGGCTATGAACTCGTAGGTCGGCATTAATTAATCAAAAAATGCTATCGTTTTGTGATTTTTACTTTTACTTAAATTAATGCTTCTTTTTTTGGAAGGTTATTAATTTAGCTTTCAAATGATACTAGTATCGACAGGGCACAGTAAGTATCTTAGGAATAATAATAGCTTGAAACTAACTTTAGGAAAGGTGCGATTTTTTTGACGCTGAGTGTAGCTTTTGCCTGCGGCTTCACCCGCGTGGACATCGTTTTATGACTGCCTTTGAGCGTAAGTGGTGCGTTGCGGCTCGCAAGCGTGGACATGAGTTTTCTCCAGATTCCTCAGGAACTATATACTATAAATCTATTCCATCCATTGCTCCGTTGCGACTAGTGAGCGAGCGAGGAAATGAGTTTTCCCCGAATCCCTCAAGAACTATGTCAGGATATGCTAATTAGTAAATTATGTCATTTCCCACCCCCTCAACCATCTCTGTGCAAAAAATCACAGCAATTCATTGTTCTGTTGCGATGTTAAAGAAATTAACCAAAAAAGGAGTAGTTTTTCAGTTCCCTCAGGAACTGCATCGGACTATGCAATTTTCGTGGGATAAAAAGTATCCTATGTCCTTCCCAGTGATACAGGCTACCTGCATGCCAAATTTTATTACGATTGATCGAAGTGTTGAACTGTGAAAAGGTAACAAACAAACAAATTTTCACATTTATAATATTAAGTAAGGATTTGTCATAGACTTTATAGGTATTTGCAAACATTTTCCAGCCTTTTCAAACATGGCCTTTTCAATCATGGTTCTGCGCTGCCCGCAACCATCGGCTTCCCTCGACCTTCACCAGTTCATTGGTCCACCGAATGGGAGGCCTCTCTACGTTACGTTTTCCGGTGCGCGGTCGCCACTCGAGAACTTTACTACTCCAATGGCCATCTGTTCTACGAGCTACATGGTATATGTTGGCAAGTTTTTGGAAAAAATATCTCAAATCAACCGGTGGTCGTCGGGGAAATCCTTGGGGGAGGCCTTTGTCCAGCAGTGGATGTTTTTCAGCTGATATGATGATGATGATCTCAAATCAAATGTTTATGCAAACATTTTGAATATATGTTGGCAAATTGACATTCTGTAGGAAACTGGCTTCCACACAGAGCATTTTCAAGTTTGATTCGTGGTCTGGGTTGGGTAATGGTAATGGTAATGGTAAGGACGGGCTGGTTTCCGCAACCAGGCGCCCGAGCGCCCATTGTCTGGGTTGGGTACAAGAGCAACACCAGCCAGCCAGTTACAATTTTTAATTATTTTGTATACCTATTTATTGAAATTACAGTGTTAAATCTACCGTAATCAAACTTTAGAAAACACATATGCCACTAAATTTCAAGTTCTTAAAATTTAACAAAATTATTCAAATCTATCCATCCGCATACAATCGACTACATGAGATGTGTTGTTTGTTAGTGTTAGTGTGTATTTGTGTGTGTGTGTGAGAGAGGGTGTGTATCCTTGGGATAACATAGCTTACAATTCCCCATGGAAGAAAAGGAATTCTTGTACCCACTTAGATTTCTTTATTATGAGCACCAGGCATTAACAATCAAAATGGTAGTGAAAAAAAAAAGTACTTACGTCTCTTTTTGTAGTTCTCTAAGGGTCTCCAACTCTGTCCGCATTGAGGTCAACTGTCTGTCTAATCTGGCCACTTCGTTCACTGAAACAAAACCAACGACAAAAAATGGTAAATACAAATTTTTATAAAAAAAATACAGGGTATCCTTTGATAAAGTGCAATACCAAAAGGGGGTAGACCAAATACTATCAACAAAAACAATTGAAAAAAAAAACTTTTTTATTGCTGATTTAAGATTTTACATGAACAAGATGTACAAAAATATTGATTTCTTCCAAAGTAATAAATAAGTGGATTTCCTTAAAATAAAAAAAAATGCTATGTCAAAACTTGGCAATTAGGATAAAGTAGCAAATGGCTTGCAAAAAAATAGCTATCACGACTTTAACTTGGCTATTTGTTACTAAAATGCATTTTATAAGGCTGTGTTTAGGATTCCGTACACACACCGGGTAACCAACGGGACCCTATTACTTAGCCTCTGCTGTCTGTCCATCTGTCAGTGGGCTGTATTTCATGACCCGTAATAGGTAGACAGTTGAAATTTTCACAGAATGTGTATTTCTGTTGCCGCTATAACAATAAATACAAAAAAAATAGGAAAGTGAAAAGATAATACAAAATATGATTTTTATAGGTCTTTAGAAGGATTTTTTATTTAGCTCTATCGTAAAAATATACAGGCATGAAACTTGGTGTGAAAATAGTACTAATACTGAAATGAAACAACAAATAATAAAAATTTGACAAGTGTGAGTCGTACTAAAAGCATATTTTTGACACTTGCATTGATGATTTTTTTGTAATGTAAATAGGTATCTAGGTCGCTTGCGGCTCGCGCACTGCGCACCCTCGAAATGTCATAGAAACGTTGTCCACGGGCGGGTGAAGCCGCGGGACACAGATAATACTTCATATTATAAACCAAAGAAGAGAGTCAGCAATAATAAATAATTTAGGATAAAAGGGCTATTGTATAGTACAGTACTTTGGTTAACTGTTTATGGCCTCTAGTATGCGGTAGTCTGTTGCTCCTAGAAAAATTGGGATAAGGTACCTCACATACAAATTCAGGTTGTTTTTTACTTTTTCTCAAAAACAGCAGTAACGATTTTAATGCAACTTTGTGAATAATAAGAACTTTAAGGCCTACTGCACTGAGTACTTCATTATTCCAGGAAAAATCTGAGTAAGGTACCTCCCACCAGATTATTTGTATATTTTCATCTACTCTGATGTACCTCACTTTATTCTTTGATACTAAATAAGTGCAATGTTTATAGTTGATTTGTGTATGCCCGACTATGATAGACAGTGAAAGCTTTGCGGGAAAGTATGCATAGTGTGGCTTAGAAATTTATCTGCATCACCATTGTAGTGCCAAATTTTGTTAAGAAAAAAGTTTTAATATAATGCAATCCAGCATAAGGGCCGAGTATTGTGAGGCAAACTTAAGTGTTTTGGAGGGCAATTTGATTTAAATTTAGACATCCTGCCAGATGAGAAAATAACAAATGAGTTAGTCGCAAGCCACCCCCGGAAGCATGAGGTCGTCTCGCCCATAGTGATAGACTGACAGATATAAAGTCAATTAAACTGTGAAAATAGTACATCAAGCAATGTCTATCTATTAGCAAAATTCTAAATTTATATTTCATTAACTTTTAAACATCATTTGAGACCAAAAGTGGTCCTAGTAGGCCTCTGCAATAATACATTTTTTTTTTATCAAAACTGTTTTATTTGTTGTTGTGATAATATTGTATATTGATACTGTGAAAAACATGTTTTCAATCAAAAAATCTACTGACCTGTCTTTGCGTAACTTACAAGCTAGAGGACATAAATTCATTGCTTTATACTTAAAACAAATCAAGTTGGAAAGTACTAAAGAAGTTGTCTACTGTGCCTAAGGCTACTCTACGGCCCAGAGCTCCACTCAACACAGACAACCCAGGAAGGAATGCTCCAGCGAAGCTCGATATGGAAGGCCGGTCCTAAAAGATCCCGTCAGAGGAAATCAAAAAAAATGTGAAAATACCAACCTAACATGGCCCTCCTTTTCTCAGCATACACCTGTTCGTATATGAAGACCCCGGCAGCTCCCACCAGGCCCACAACTGCCGCTCCGACCAGCATGCGAGGCGACAAGTAACTGTTCAGATCCATCTTAGAAACTTTACTGAATCTTGCGACACCAAGATATTAGAAGCTCTAGACAATTAGTACTTTGTAATACAATGTTTCTGATGATTTCGCAAATATAATGAGCGGTGGTGAAAATCACTGATCACTCCATGTAAAAATAGCCGGCACGCGGCAATGAACAATGTACGTCGTCGAATTATCGTTTTGGCGATAAAAATTGCAGGGAATGTTAAGTGTGTATAATTTTTACATTATTATTTTTCGTTTCGAAGTCGAACGAAACGAAAAGTAAAATTCAGCACAGCGGATAAAAGTCTTATATCCTCTTTGACCACAGATCACTACTATATGTAGGCTCTTTGACAGCGGTGTGTGGTTGTATAATTTACTCTTTGGGTGTGTACACAAACAAAACGTAGTGAGCCACCCAGGTTTACGTAGTAACTAATTAGTAATCTGTGCCCAGGTGACCCAGGCCACCGTAGTTCGTTACCCGTATTGTACGAGCTAATAAATGAAGTTACGTTGTTTGCAGGCTATTAGATCGTGTACAAATAGTTACACACTACAGGCTGCAAAGTAGGCTGGGCGATAAGCTTACGCTCTCCGTTCGTCCGTTTGTCTGTCTGTCCAACCTGTATCTTTGGAACCTGTACCGACCGTAGTAGGTGGCTGACTGAATTTTTCACAGAATATGTGTGTGTGTTATTATGGAGGATTTACCAACAAGTATTAATAATGAAAAAAGTGAAAAGTTACGTACAAGAAACGTGTTTTATAGGTTTTTGTGTTTCTCGTTTCTAGCTTCAGCATCATTATTGGCCCTTTTACACGAGTACAATAAACGAGATAATCCATTAAGCCAGGACAATAAAAAAAGTATCGTCTAAATGGAGACAATCCACTGATTGGATTGTCTTTAAGACAATGGACAAGACAGGACAGTGAAATAGAACGATTTCAAATTTTCGGAGCCAATAGCTTACCCCAACACGCGCGCGGTGGCTTGTTTTGTCTATTGTCCTTGTGTGAACGCGTGTTCCTTTCCTAGCCACTAGCCAGCAGTCAAGGCTCCGAGCGCAGGCACGTTGTATTTTTATTTGAAATAACTCGGAAATTACAATGGTTCTAACGAAATGACATCTAAATTTATATCACTTTAGCGGGAACAAGAATGTCTCAACGTATTTTAATTCAATGTATTTCGTCATGTAGCGCCTCCAGACCTTCTTTTTGCATTAAAATTAATACATTTTTAGGGTTCCGTACCCAAAGGGTAAAAACGGGACCCTATTACTGATACTTCGCTGTCCGTCTGTCCGTCCGTCCGTCCGTCTGTCACCAGGTTAATGAACCGTGATAGACAGTTTAAAAGGAGAACACCCAAAAAAGCCCAAGGCCCGGCGCAAAAAAAAGATATCTCAAAATTTAGTGTATTTTATTAAAAAAATAAATTTATATGTGTCATTCCCGCAAGAAGTGGCTAACGTAAAAAAATTGCTATGTTATTATTTTCAGGCATAGCTTTCATTTCGTTGTGTTCTGTGCGATTTATCTTTCGTTTTTTTTTTCATCATAACAGCTCATATACGTCCCCACCGAGGGGCTCGAGCCTACCCTGAATTAGGGCGATCAGGCCTTAGTCGACCACGCGGGCCCAGTGCGGGTTGGTCAACTTCACACACAACCTTCGAGTTTCATCGCAGGCGTGTGCAGGTTTCCTCACGATGTTTTCCTTCACCGTTAAAGCAATCGGTAAGTATGTACGTAAGTTTTTGAAAAACTCATTGGTACATTGGCCGTCCAGATTTGAACCCGGTACCTCTGGTTATAAGAACCGTGTCGTTACCGGCTGAGCCACCGACGCTTATTTTTTTTTTTTTTTCCATTTTGGAGTCGATATGTTCATAAAAGTATAATTTTCAATTTATGCCTGATAATAATCTAAAATAATTTTTTTTATCTTAGCCACTTCTTGCGGCAATCACACCTATCAAAAAATATTTTACATAAAATACACAAATAACTGAGATACGTTTCTTCTGCACCGGGACTTGGGTAATTTTCTATGGAGCTTGGGTGTTCTCCTTTTCACAGATGATGATTTCTGTGGCCGCTATAAGAACAAATACTAAAAGTTGGAAAAAGTGATAAAATATCCATACAACTAACGTGACTTTTTTGCTCGATATTTTAGTAACGGCAACAGGTAGACGCTTGAAATATTCACAGAATATTTAGTTATATATTCGCTTTAAAAATTAATATTTAAATTAAAATAATACAAATATTTAAGTGGGGCTCCCTTACAACAAACATGAATTTTTTGCTCGATACTGATAACGGCAACAGGTGAACGCTTGAAATATTCATAGAATATTTAGTTATATTCACTTTCAAAATAAATAATCATCATCATATCAGCCGAAAATCGTCCACTGCTGGACAAGGGCCTCCCTCAAGGATTTCCACGACGACCGGTCCTGCGCTGCCCGCATCCATCGGCTTCCCGCGATCTTCACCAGGTCGTCGTCCACCGCGTGGGAGGCCTCCGCTACGTTTTCCGGTGCGCGGTCGCCACTCGAGAACTTTACTGCCCCATCGGCAATCTGTTCTACGAGCTATGTGCCCAGCCCACTGCCACTTCAGTTTAGCGATTCTGTGAGCTATGTCGGTTACTCTAGTTCTCCTGCGGATCTTTTCTGATTCGATCACGCAGAGAAACTCCGAGCATAGCACGCTCCATTGCCCTTTGGGTGACCTTGAGCCTTCTTATGAGGCCCATAGTAAGCGACCATGTCTCAGTTCTGTAAGTCATCACTGGCAACACACACTGGTCAAAGACCTTAGTCTTGAGACACTGCGACATTTGGAACGTGAAGATATTGCGAAGCTTCTCGAACGCTGCCAGCAGCTGGGCAGCAGCAAAATAAATAATTAAGTATAAATAAAAAAAAAATCTGGATGGCCAATGTACAATGAGTTTTTCAAAAAAATTACGTACATACTTACCGATTGCTTTAACGGTGAAGGAAAACATCGTGAGGAAACCTGCACACGCCTGCGAAGAAACTCGAAGGTTGTGTGTGAAGTCGACCAACCCGCACTGGGCCCGCGTGGTCGACTAAGGCCTAATCGCCCTGATTCAGGGTAGGCTCGAGCCCCTCGGTGGGGACGTATATGAGCTGTAATGATGATGATGAAAAAAAAAATTACATTTACATACAACAAACGTGATTTTTTTGCTCGATATTGATAACGGCAACAGGTAGACGCTTGGGTTATTCACAGAATATTGAGTTGTATTATTCACTTTAAGATAAAAGTTTAAAAAACTAAAAACCGACTTCAAAATGAAATTCACTCAAAAGTATGAAATAATATTATTATACTTAAATACACGACATTAACCAACAATAACGAAATCAAGGGTGGGTACGAATTAAATTAAGGGCCCAGATTTATTTTTGAGGTCGGTACCAGCACACAGCTACTTACGTATCAAATGTTTTAGATTTGATGGCATTGCTGACACCGACCTCAAAAAAAAATTTAGACCCCTAATTTAATTCGTTCCCACCTTTAATTTCGTTATTGTTGGTTAATGTCATGTATTTAAGTATATTAATATAATTTCATACTTTTGAGTGAATTTCATTTTGAAGTCGGTTTTTAGTTTTTTTTTTAACTTTTATTTTTATTTTATTTATTTTTAGTGATAATGCTATTTATCTAATAACGTTAAACCCAATCACCCACTCGCCAATAGGAACACTCAAATCATAATGTATGTGTTTCATCAGATACAGATTCCTGTGGCTTCCATCATCATCTCAACAGCATGAAAGTTAAGGAGTTAAAACTTCTATCATCAGCTCATCTTAATAACCTGAAAGAATACAACTATCGGTCTATACGTACCTACGTATCTACGTAAAATATTTGAAGAATTATTCTCCAACTTTTTATCGTTAAGGAGTTGTACCTTAATCAAGAAACACGTAAAATGTGCCTATAAAATTTGAGGGTTTCCCTCGATTTCCCTGGGATCCCATCATCAGATCCTGCTTTGGTGATAATGGGACCCCCTCGGGAGTATACTCTTTCGAATAAAAAAAGAATTTTTAAAATCGGTTCACAAACGGCGGAGATATCGCGTAACAAACATACAAAAAAAAAACAACATACAGTCAAATTGAGAACCTCCTCCTTTTTGAAGTCGGTTGAAAAATAAATAATTAAATTAAAATTAATATTTAAGGGGGCTTCCATACAAGAAACGTGATTTTTATAGATAATGGTACGGAACCCTTCGTGCGCGAGTCCGACTCGCACTTGGCCGGTTTTTTTAACAACGCCCTCATAGCAGTTTTGCGTCTATCCATCGCGTGTAGGCCTACGTAGGAACGACATAGCATTTTCCAATTGTCCTGTCCTATTTATTGTCTTATTGTCCTGGCTTACTGGATTGTCTCGGCTATTGTCGCCGTTATACTTACTATTGCGGATAGATGCAGCGAGACCACGACTGTTCCTGTCGACTTGCAGAAGAGACGCCTTGATCCTTCCTTACTAATATTATAAAAGTGAAAATGTGTTTGTTTGTTTGTTTCATAGTTACCTTTTCACGCTTCAACACCTTAACCAATCTTGATTAAATTTGGCATGCAGGTAGCCTGTGTCACGGGGAAGGATACAGGCTACTTTTTTTTTATTTTTTTTTATTTACAATTGGTAAACCCTTGACAACATCTCACCTGGTGGTAAGTGACGATGCTGCCGAAGATGGAAGCGGGCTTACCAAGATTCCCCAACGCAGTGGGGAACTGGCTATCTTATCTTCATGCCGGAACACACCAATGATATCAACATTGATATTTGGCGGCAAGACTTAGATAAGATGGTGGTAGCTAGCCAGGCAGGCTTAGAAAATGCCCTACCACCAACCAAACCGAGTCTTACAAATGACCCCGCCGGGAATCGAACCCGCGACCTCCTGTGTAAAGCCAGTGAACTTTGCCTCTGGGCTACGGAGGCGGTTAACTTTATACCATGAAAATAGTATAGTCCGATGCAGTTCCTGAGGGAACAGAAAATATACTATTTTTTTGGTTAGTTTCTTTAACATTGCAACGGAACAATGGATTGCTGTGATTTTTTGCACAGAGATGGCTGAGGGGGTGGGAAATGACAAAATTTACTAATTAGCATATCCTGACATGGTTCCCGAGGGATCTAAGGAAAACTCATTTCCGCGCTCGCGCACGTCAGCGTCGCAACGGAGCTATGGACTGAAGTGGTTTTTTTGTACAGAATTGGTTGAGGGGGTGGGAAGTGACAAAGACTTTTAAGCAGAATAACCCGATATCGTTCCTGAGGGACCTGAGGAAAACTCATGTCCGCGCTCGCGAGCCGCTTGTGGCTCGCGCACCACTCACCCTAAATGACAGTCATAAAAAAGATGTCCACGCGGGCGAAGCCACGGGCAAAAGCTAGTTAGTTTATATCTCTTTGTTTATATCGTCACTAAGATACTAACTAGTAATAACATACAATTTGTAAATATGACTCATTTCGAAAAGTGCAGTCGTGTGCAGGTTAGTTATAAAGCAAGAAAAAAAGGAAAATTAATTACTAAGAAAGGGATATTTCCCTACATTACCCGACTCAAGCAATTCATTTCTACAGTTCACACTCCACGTTAGGATCCCACACTTACCATCATCTGCACTTATACTTTATGATCAGCATCGATTTCGGCTTCAGTTCGCCGTGATATGAGATCTTGGTATGCTCCCTTTAAATTTTAGCATCACATAAAACTTACCATCGGGTGAGATGTTCACCGATATGAGAAGGGAGTATCGATTGAAAATTAAATCTACTGAGAAAAATATAAAAAACATTGTTTACACTAAAAATTATTTATTAGGGTATTATAACAGTAACAAATTCAACTATCATAACTATAACAATAATTACAAAATATTTCGCTAACTATTTACATAGCATTTGTCCTACAAAAGCAGAAAAACTTAATAATTTATATTTTAGTCTAGTGAAGATTATTCACATTTCAAATGTTTAAAATAGAAATTACATTATATTAAAGTTTGTGAAAAACTTAAAAGCAAACAATCATTAGTTAATCATGTCAAAATAAAATCAATGATATTATACAAATAATATCTTTAGGACATCACATCACACAGTTGGATTAATATTCCATTCCGTCTCGCGCAACCGAGGAAACCGGTCGAATCCGCGCACATCGCTTGCCGCACCGCGTACGCATACCGCTTCGACTGCCACCCGTCCGTTATTTCCCGCGCTGTGCATAGAGTAGTGAACGGAATAGAGAAATACTGTGCTACAACATGAACTCGACTTTCAATGCTGAGATGTCCATCGATGGTATCAACGTTTCCACGACCAGCACCGAGATTATGAGCATTGAAACCCCTCCTCAAAATTATGTGAATGCCGGTACCCGTGGCGGACGTAATGAGGCCCGACTATCTTCACCTGAAAGAGAACAATCCCTGCGGAATGATGCAGATGATACTACTGAGGTGGAAAATGCTTCTTATCGACGCGATTTCAAGATATTTCAGGACAGAATGCTTGATCTGCTAGACAAGTGGTGTGACAGACAGGACAAAAAGATCTCCAAAATATCCCACGACTTTGATGAGTTCAAAAACTCCGTGTATGAAATGTGTGATGATATTAATAAAAAAACAGAAAAGGCCTGCCAGGGAGTTTCTAAGTTGGACGAAAAGGTGAAGTCCCTTGAAACACAAATAATTCATGTCAAAACACTGGAAAAGAAAATTGAATCAATGGAACAACAGGCAAAGCAGTGTAATATTGAAATTGGGAATATACCGGACCGTCGGGGTGAAAATCTCGTTACTCTACTTGAGAACCTGGGAAAGGTGATAAAACATAATGTCATGCTGAGTGACATTGCAGCTGTTCATCGCGTACCCCACGCGAATGCGTCGAGCACACACCCTAAGAACATCATTGTGAAATTTCACTCACGCATCAAGCGGGATAACGTGCTGGCTGCCTTCCGATTGACCAAGGGAGTTACCACGGACCAACTAAATATCACTGGTGAACCGCGGAAGGTATACGTCAATGAGCATTTAACTCTAAATAATAAAAATCTGTTTCGGGAAACCCGCGAGGCTGCAAGGAAGAGCGGCTATCGCTACGTGTGGGTCAAACACGGAACAGTGCTCGCACGTAAAAATGACACCTCCCCTGTTATTGCAATTCGCTCTGCTAGTGACGTTTCTAAAATTGTACCTAAACTCGCTTGATTACTGGTTAAAATACTTAACATATGTCCTCTTATCTTGGTGTTTGTGTCTCACCGTATCAGATGTTAATCGTTATCGATCTGGATTTCCTGGTATTTATAAAAACTACATTTTATACAACCTTCGTAATCAATCTATATTATATAATGTAAAGATTCCTAAATCTTACTTAGTACAGTTACTCTGTTTTCTTAGGCACATTATTCAGAAATCTTAGCAATTTCGAAGAATGTGCCTAAGGGTACTATTATAGCTCGCCATTGTGGTGATGTTTCCATCATCGCATGGAAAGACACCAAAGTGGTGCCTATACTATCTACCTACCATGACGCGGAAACTTACAATGGAACGAAGGCAGGTAAGCCGCTTGTGAAACCTGTGTGTGTGAGGGATTACAACAAATCCATGGGAGGGGTTGATCTCAAAGATCAAAAGCTCTCAATGTATTTGTTAGAGTGGAATCGTGGAGTAAAATGGTTTGTGAAGATGTTCAAGAGACTGTTGAACGTAAGCATCCACAACGCTTTCGTTTTGCACGCCAGCTCCTTGAAACGGCACGAGAAACCTGAGATGACGCATCGTGAGTTCCGCTACGCGCTCGCGGATGCTCTAGGTGAGAAGCACCTCTCCTCCCAACTAGAAGTTCCTGAGCAATTAGATGAAATCATGAGGCTGAAAAGGGATGTTGTTCACGTTCCCATGTACAAAACTGGCAACGCAAATAGAAAGCGATGTGTTGTTTGCTTGCTTCGCGGTATAAAAGGGAGAAAGGTGAATGGTCTTTGCGTGACCTGTGACAAGTATCTGTGCTTTGAGAATTGTTGGGAAGAATGGCACTCTTCCCCAAATCTCAGAGCAATAGATGTTCGTAAGCGGAACAGGTCACTTATTGCCTAGGCCCGTCTTCCTTTTGAATGAGTGTGTAAAAGGTTTTTGAAAGCGAGGTTTGAATGCCTTACTATTTAATGTTCTTTTGTCCCAAATAATTATGATATCCATAGATAAGACAATTGTCACTCATACTTTTTTGTTCTTACTAGATGAGAACATTTAGGTATTAGTCGTCACTAGGCAGAATTTTTGGGGTCTTGGGCAGGGGTCGGGAGGAAGTAAGTAAATTAATTATGTATGAAAACAGTATTCTTGTTACCCGACTGCAAGAAGGGTATGCAAGAACTTTTTGCCATGTAGGATCAGGAACATGCACAAATAAATGAAATGAATTTTATCTTCATTTATATCTTTCACCAGTCCTGACCTTTTAGCATTCATAGCTTCTTCGTTGGGTTCGCCTAGCTCATTCAGGTATACGCACTCTTTTTTTATTCAAAATTGGTAAGCTCTTATATTTGTAAAATTGAAAATAATATGTTGAAATGGACCACTTATCATATGACATAACCACGTAATTGTCTGAATTGCATAAAGAAAAAGATCGCCAACTTGTATATCTCATCCGATTCCGTACATTGTTATTTTTCTTAAGTTCTAAATCTTTATGTACTAAAAAGTATCAATAAACATTTATTGTGAAACCATTCCCAGGTCCGCGAACATTAAGGCGCTTTGCACACGACGGGGCGGGGCGGTCAATTTCGCCGCCAACGATAGCACAAAGGGAAGTCTATACTACTGTAGCCACACACTAGCTTACTTGCGACGTACTGTCAGCATTTTTGTATGGGCGAACCCCCCGCTTCCCGTTGCGACTTCAGTCGCCTCCAAGTTACTGTACTGAGCAGCCACACTAAATGTAATAAATTAAGTCTAATAAAAAATATAAATTTTATCCTGGAATAACTTTGACATTTAATTAACAAACTTCTGATTAGGACAATTAAATAATGATACAAAACCAAGATCATTAAACTACCAACGCACACGGAGGCGGCGCGGTCTGCGCGGTCTTTTTGTTCTCCATGTGCGTTGGTAGTATAGGATTCCCTTTGTGCTATCGTTGGCGGCGAAATTGACCGGTCCGCCCCGCCCCGTCGTGTGCAAAGCGCCTACTACCAACGCACATGGAGGACAAAAAGACCGCGCTGACCGCGCCGCCTCCATGTGCGTTGGTAGTATAAGATTTCCTTTGTGCTATCGTTGGCGGCGAAATTGACCGGCCCGGCCCGCCCCGTCGTGTGCAAAGCGCCTTATAGTTACATCGTTAGGCTTGGCTATTTAATTCGGGTGCGTATGCCTATTTTTGTAAATTTAGGAGCGGGATTTTCAGACACGCGTTAGTTCTGGAAACTCTACTTTGGCAAAAATCCTGGATCATGGAGCAAAGTGGACATAAAAGTGCAAAAAGATCGATAGCTTGATGAATGGATTTTCAAAATGGATTTTAGTGGATCTCAGGCTGAAATTTTGACTTTTAAATGGTATTCGGGAACGACAGAATCATTTGTAGCGGAGCGGACCCCTTATTATGAATCTTTGGGATCGAATTCTATCTATGTACCCAATCCCTTTTATGCATTTCTTCCTTCCTAACCAGACAGTATAATTATAGGTCATCTTTGCTCCTACATAACCACAAAACTTCAATATTTTTTTGGCTGAAGCTAAATTCACTCGGAATTTTCTCCATACATTAAGACCGATAATGAACGATTTTTTGTCAGATCCCTATGGAAAGTGGTGAGCAGAATTGAAATTAAAAAAAAAAAAGGCTATTTTCACTTAAAACTTTATATTTGCGCTTGTTAAAGACTTTGTCGTTGTTAACATATAGTTGAATTTCATTTGCAAAATCTGTTTCCTACAGTTGTAATCTTTAAAATTGCAAGCGTTCACTCAAACTCAAAGGAAATATAATACCCTACGTTGTCATACTCTTCAAAAGTTCGTTGTTAACTGGATACTGAATCAAAACTGAAAGGCGAAGGCGTTATCTAGGACAGAATCGGACAGATGACATCTCTCCCACGACCGTGAGACCTCGAAGAAATGGCCAGACCCTCGCCGGTCGACTTCATCGGCTCCGATCCGGCACAACCGCTGCCGCTGAGCCTTTACAAAGATGCAGCTACAACATGTAACCAAGGATGAAAACCTATGGAGGTGAACTACAGAGAAATCACCCCTGTGCTGCGTCATGCCTCGGGATCAATGCTTACGGGCTTTGGGGATTTGCAAAGGAAATACGTCGAAGAACACAAATGGCAGCAGAATGGCAGCATTTGCATCTGAAAGAAAAAAGATAAAGGCAATAATGAGAAGCTAGGCTACAAATATTATGGACGGACAAGAGGACAAATATTGACCAACTGGGAATGAAGGCATGATTGACAACAACCTGCAGTCTGAGATTGCTTAGTCACTTTGGTCTCCTAGAGATCAGGCCAACCTCAAAAAGCTCATTATTTCTTGGATGAGCACAATAACAGCAGTGAAGAAAACATTAATTCATTTTGATATGTATCTATAGTGGAGGAGGAATTTAATTTTCTTAGTTTTATCGCTAAACTGCAAAATAATATTCAAGCAAACATGTGTGATCTGGTGCTATGTTATATCATAAAGGTGAGTTTTGTTCTACTAGGATTTTCCTCTCCCTAATGCCATTGCAAACTGAAACATTTGACATGTCGACAATTTTGGTTTGCTATAGTCAGAACTCAGAAATACAGACTTCCAGCTTCTTATTTGTGCAGTAGTAGATTTCTACTTATGTAATAGGATATCTATCTATATCCAGGTCTGCCGCCTATCCATTGGATAGCACTGTTATTCGTGCTGCATGATGAGATATATCTGCCCAGTTATTTATAGTTGGCACTAAAAGAAATGGCATTCAGTAGTTAGCTTTTTCCTGCTAGGCTGAGGGTTGTGGGGTTCGATCCCCGCCCAAGGCAAATATTTGTGTGACATACGGATTTGTTTGCTCTGTGTCTGGGTGTTTTAAATAGGTATGTATGTAAGTCTCTAGTTCCCAAATTACAGGGAATCCTAGTTTGAGACCACATGACTGTGTGAGATTTGTCCCTCACATCATTTACTATGATGTTATTAAAAGGCTAAATAAATCTGGATTTTGAAGTAAGAGCAATGAGAACAGATGTGCGAGCAAACAATTTAATTTTTTTGTTTTTGTGGGATAAATCCAGCATTGCTTCTGCGCTGATTACAGTACTAGCCTACTGTGTGGTAACCATCTTGCTTGTACCCTCTAAGTGCTTCAGGAGTTCTTCTAATAACTTTATAGTTTAACATTTCAGAAACAACCCGCAGTGTTGAGACTTCATGATAGAACCCAAGGTGGCATACAGTCCAGCTCAACTAAAGCCGGTCTAGGCTCTTGGGGTCACTGCTAAAATCAACATAGGGAAGGTAGTCAATTTTTTTAATCATATCAGCTCATATACATCCCCACCGAGGGGCTCGAGCCTATCCTGAATTAGGACGATCGGGCCTTAGTCAGGTTTGTCGACTTAACCACACAACTTGCGAGTTTCTCCACAGGCGTGTGCAGGTTTCCTCACTATGTTTTCCTTCACCGTAAGAGCATCAGATAAATGTACATATGAAATCTAAATTTAATATCTTAATAAGACCAAATTTATGTGCTTCAATACAAAGTAAAAAGCATGTGTGTTTAACAAGCTGCATCATGAACCTAACAGTGGTGAGTACTTTATAAAGAGTCACTTTAATAGCAAGTGTGTTGTCCGCAGATTTGCTGTCTGGTGAGGCATCTCATTCCTCCAAATTGATGCATAATTGGAACATGACCAGGCTTGGTGCATGACTTCTTGCTGAGCAGCTACTTTCACCACTGGAGACTCGCCAGGAGTTAGGGGTTAGGTGTCACTATAAGAAAGTAATCATTTTGGGGGAGTTCCAACACACGTCTCAACCGCCTTCATTGCGTAATGGTTAGTTCATTCTCTTCACAACAGGAGGTCGCGGGTTCGATTACCGGCGGGGTCAACTTTGTAAGACTCAGTTTGGTTGGTGGTAGGGCATTTTAATAGCCCACCTGGCTAGCTACCACCATCTTATGCCGCCAATCATCATGTGTTCCGGCTTGAAGATAAGATAGCCAGATCTCCAATGCGTATGGGAATCTTGGTAAGCTCGCTTTCATCTTTGGCATCATCGTCACATGCCATCAGATGAGATGACGCCAAGGGCTTACTAATTGTGAATAAAAAAAGTTATCTTTTTGGTGGAACCTGTAGCCAAGGAAAAATACAATTCAAACAACAGTCTTGCATAACAGGCGAAAGTGAAGTAGCGTTCATAATACCTACCTACCCACACCCCACAGAAATTGACTCATTCACTGACTGACTGACATAATTGTCCTCCCAGAAGGAGCCGTCGGGGGTGAAAATGTTGTATAGGGGGTTTGGTAAGTGGGTACCGGTGAGTATAGAAAAACTTCAAGATCCTCGTAAACGACTCCTCATCAGAGAGTGACCCTACTGCCCGCCAAAACTATAATAGGTACAAAGTACCGCCTCCGTGGCGTAATGGTTAGTCCATTCGCTTCACACCAGGAGGTCCCGGGTTCGATTCCCGGTGGGGTCAACATGTGATACTGTTTGGTTGGTGGTAGGGCATTTCTAAGCCCGTCTGGCTAGCTACCACCATCTTACCTAATTCTTGCCGCCAAACATCAGCGTTAAAAACATTGATGTGTGCCGGCTTGAAGATAAGATAGCCAGTCTCCATTGCGTTGGGGAATCTTGGTAAAAACTTCAAAATGGCGGAAGAACAAAATGGCCGCTATACTAATTTACAGAATTTCGTAATTCTACCAGAAGAAGCCATCGAGGGTGAATATATTGTATGGAGGGTTTGAAGAATGGGTGATGATGAGTATAAGAAGACTTTTAGACCTTCGAAAGCTGCTACTCATCAGGGAGTGACGCTACTGTCTGCCAAAACTATGATACTTGCATACATACTTTTCAAACAGAGTTTGGTCTACACCTTGGTCAAATTTAAAAGTTTAGCCTGCTGGGCTGAGGGTTGTGGGGTTCGATCCCCACCCAATGCAAACATTCGTCTGACATATAGATTTGTTTGCTCTGTGTCTGGGTGTTCCGGTTCCCAAATTACAGGGAATCCTAGCTTGAGACCAGATGACTGTGTGCGAGTTGTCCCTCACTATTCATCTACTATGATGTTATTAAAAGGCTGAATAAATCTGCATTTTGAGATTAAAGCAATGAGAACAAATGAGCTAGCAAAGCAATTTTTTTTTTGTTTTTGTGGGATAAATCCAGCATTGCTTCTGCGCTGATTACAGTACTTGCCTATTGTGAGGTATCCATCTTGCTTGTACCCTCTAAGTGCTTCAGGAGTGCCTCTAATACTTTATGGTGTTACATTTCAGAAACAACCAGTGTTGAGACTCAATGATAGAACCCAAGATGGCATTCAGTACAGCGCAAGCGAAGCTGGTCTAGGCTTCCAAGTTCATTAGGGAAGGTAGTAATTTTTTTTTCAAATTTTAATACATAAATTGAACTTTGAAACCTTAAGTTAGTATCACAAACAGTGGCCACACTGACATAGTAACTAAAGTATTCCATCTATATCTATGTTTTTTGTTACAAAATCATTCACCTCGTGAAACCCCACAATCAGTCTGATGTACTTTTTAGGGTTCCATACATCCTAAGGGTAAGGGTGATCTGTGCAAAAAATCACAACAATCCATTGTTCCGTTGCGATGTTAAAGGAATTAACCAAAAAAGAGTATATTTTCAGTTCCCTCAGGAATAGCATCGGGCTATACTATTTTCACGCGATAAAAAGTAGCCTATGTCCTTCCCCGTGACACAGGTTACCTGCATGTCAAATTTCATCAAAATTGGTTTACTCGTTGAAGCGTGAAAAGGTAACAAACAAACACATACAGTCACACATAAAGTATATAGCTTAAAATTTAGTCATATAAGTTGACCTGGAGGTTCCTTTAATTAAGTACTTGAGATAGTACGTATTTGAGCACAATAATTTGTTATTGTTATAATAATATAATTTGTAGGAACTGTAGGTAATATGTATGTCAACACATTTTTGACCTACTTATGATATGAAAGTGCAATTCTTAGATTAATCAAAAGTATTGCAGGTTATTTACCTGAAGATTTTTCTATATAGGTAACTTCTCAATTCCATATATTTTATTCAAATATTCCAAATGTTTTTTTTAAATACTTCCTGTTAACCGACATGCTGAAATATCCAAATACCACTTTCAATTTCATCCTGTGGATGTTATTTTTTGTGTATGAATTTAATTTCTTGTTTGTGTGTGTCTTTCAGAACACCAAAGAATGGATAAGCAGGACACATTTTGAGGAGAACCGATGGCAGATGGTCTAAGGAAATGATAGAAAGGGATGGCATTTGACTCTCTATGGGTTCGAGGATCCGTAGCAGGACCAAGGTAACCGACATAGCTCACAGAATCGTTAAATCATTAAACTTGAGTGGGCAGTGCGTGAGGCACATAGCTTTTAGAACATATGGCCGTTGTGACAAGATCTCTCTCTCTCTCGTTCATCTACCACATACACTAACTAGCAGGTTTATAATATAGCATCCCAACTTACTGACATTGAGAGTATAAATTGAAGGCCGCTTTCTTACCAACACCATGAGGCACTACTATCTAGGTAGGTAGGTAACGGCTTGCGGTTACCTACCTACCTAGCAGTACTAGAGTAGCTTAGGTTGCTATGCGGGCAAGTTTTGGAGATGCTTTCCCACCAGTAAATAAACCAATAGTCTCTCTTAACCCACTTTTTACTAAAAAGGGGGCAAAATTGTGTATTTGAAACATATATTCTACCAAATAGAATAATATCAATAAAAAAATGTAGTATTAAAATAACAGTAGTTAGAGGGTTAATGGACAGCTCACGTGCGCAGCGTTGCTTTCGCTCACAGCTCTTTTGGCTGGCTGCGTAGGCTACCCACTTCCTCATAGTACCCTGATCCAAACAGCCAGACCCGTAGTTCTGGCTATAAACTCCTCCACCACCTCCACGCTAGAGGAACAGAGTAGACCGTTGGAACAGTAAATTATGGAGTGGTGAAGGTTGCAGGGAGACGCTGGATGCAGCGCAGGACTGTTCGTTGTTGAAATCTTTGCAGCCCTTGTCCAGCAGTGAAAGTCTTTTGTATATCTTTTTTTTTATTAAAAATTTGAGTGCGTTTGACTGCATTTCACCTGATGGTAAGTGATGGTGCAGTCGAGGATGGTACACGCAAACTCAAATAATGCCTATTCACTCTTGCCTTGAAGATTCCCAAATTATAGGAATCGGGAAACACTGACGCAGGCAAGGAGTTCCACTCCTGCGCTGTACGCATAATAAATGAAGAAGCGTAACGGTTCGTGCGAAAAGGTGGGACATAAACAACAAAGGGGTGCAACCTGTTGACCGACGGAGGAATGTAGCCGAGGAATGAGGTCGTGAAGTTCCTGCGCGCACTCTCCGAAATGAATTCGATAGAATATCGATAGACAGGCGACTTTGCGGCGATGCTCAAGGCTTTCAAATCTTATGTGTAAATCCGGTATCACGTTCTTTTTTGCTACAGGGATATGCACCGCGCACTTTGCGGAGGACGAACGGGCCTGTGCGATGCCACGCGCCCCGCCAGCGGCGCCGTGTTACTGCGGTACCTGCGTCAGGTGCGCTTCACAGGTAAAACACAGTCAATTCCTACCAAAGTATCCACTCGTAGCTACATAATTGCCAAATTTATTCAATTTGTAAAAATAAACATCATAGTGAGACCATCCTAAAGGCCACATTTGGCATCTTATTGCCAATCCTTAATCAGCTTCATTTCAACCTGCTTAAAATTATGTATTATATGAATTTATATTTTATATGGTTTTCAAATAACTATAAATCGAATGCACTTATTGTGAAATAAAGTAACATTCAATTCTTTAAAAAGTAATTCTTGCTTTGGTATATACTTGTAGTAATTTTAATTGAGTTTCACTAGAATCTCTGAGCCATTATTATTACGTAATCCTCATTTTATTTCTGGACGTAGGTCCAACTTTTTTGGATAATAGTCTGTGGGTTCCTTGGGGAAAGTTCTTCAGTACGATGAATAGAATCCGCAGTAACGGGTCCTACACCAATTTTGTTACATCGTAACAATGATCAACAAATACCCAGAATATTAGAATTTTGAATCTACATATTATCAACTTTTTTTGTCTTATGACGGTGAAAACTTTCAGCAACTTAGGACGCATAGTTCGACGAGAAATGTATAATATTGCCTTAACCCAAATTTCACCTAAATCCGTCTAGTAGTTTGGGAACCAGAGCACCGGACAGACGTACACACAAACACACTCATTTTTTAATTTTTTGGTTTTTAATTATTAGTGTAAGGCAATCGATCCCCATTAAAATCTCAACTTCAAATCTCTTAGAAGGCCACCAAGTCTCATTATGCCCCCTCTCGTTTGACTCCTGTGTAATTCTATTTTCCTAAGATCTTTATTTGAATAAAAAAAGTTTAAAAAAACTTAAAACCGACTTCAAAATGAAATTCACTCAAAAGTATGAAATAATATTATTATACTTAAATACACAACATTAACCAACAATTACGAAATCAAAGGTGGGTACGAATTAAATTAGAGGCTTAAAATTTTTTTTGAGGTTGGTGTCAGCAAACCATCGAATCTAAACCATTTAATACGTAAGTACTGTGTGCTGGTACCGACCTCAAAAAAAATTTAAGCCCCTAATTTAATTCGTACCCGCCTTTGATTTCGTTATTGTTGGTTAATGTTGTGTTCATTCATTCATTACAGCTCATATACGTCCCCACCGAGGGGCTCGAGCCTACCCTGAATCAGGGCGATTAGGCCTTAGTCGACCACGCGGGCCCAGTGCGGGTTGGCGACTTCACACACAACCTTCGAGTTTCTTCGCAGGCGTGTGCAGGTTTCCTCACGATGTTTTCCTTCACCGTTAAAGCAATCGGTAAGTATGTACGTAAGTTTTTGAAAAACTCATTGGTACATTGGCTGTCCAGATTTGAACCCGGTACCTCAGGTTAGATGGACCGAGTCGTTACCGGTTGAGCCACCGACGCTTGTGTATTTAATGTATTTAAGTATTGTATTTTGTGTATTTAAGTATAATAATATTATTTCATACTTTTGAGTGAATTTCATTTTGAAGTCGGTTTTAAGTTTTTTTTGGCTTCTTTACTGTGGAAAAATTATTCTTAGATTCCATGTAGCCCAAGGCGCAAGGGGAAGCGCATTCGACGAGGGTATATTTATATTTCTGCTAGTAGTATGTACCAACCGATGGTACACTTTCGCTTGTAGCGTTGTTGGTAAAGAGAGATGCAAGCGACACACTTGTGAATAATACCTCCTTCTTTTTACATTTTTTTTATTTTTATTTAGTTACACCTGTCCCGGTGTCTGTAATGAAATCTTGCAAGTTAAATTTGACCCACTTCCCAATTTCCGACTGAGCTGAAATTTTGCATGCATGTGTATATCGCGTGACAATGCAATATTATGATGACATGGAGCTGATCTAATGCTGGAGCTGGAAAGTGGCCATACCAACTCCGCAATAAAACGACACAACACCATCGAGTTTGTTCTCGTTTTATTCGTTTTGATGAGTACTTTGATCCTAAAAAGCTTGTACCTAAAAGCTTTTAAGGTTTTTCGAAAATTATCTGATACAACCGATACAAGTAAAAAACTTATAGGTGCTATCGGAAAAACACTCATAATACTAGTAAATAATTCCACAATGCGCTTTTAACACATTTAAATTCATTCATCATTTTAGTAGTTTTCTCTGTATGTAAATGTCATAAGTGATTTGCATATTCCTTTTTTTAATAATGGCAATATTTTTGCACAAGTTTGGGTAAATTAAAATTTTCTTACATAACCGAATATGTACGTGATATTTACAGGCTTGTTGCGGGAGTATACGTGGTGCGTGGTGACACGCCAGTGGCGCGTGCTGTGGGGCGCGAACTGTCACTAGTACTGCTGACCGGCATCGCGCTGCGCTACCTGCTTACCTTCGCGCTTGTGCAGCGGCCAACAGACCTGCTCCATGCTACGCAGCGGAGTAAGTAGCTGTGTGCTGGTATCGACTACAAAAAAAATTGTAGGCCCTTAATTTGATTCGTACCTACCATTGATTTCGTTATTGTTGGTTTATTTCGTGTATATATAAAAATATTTTTCACACTTTTGAGTCAATTTCTTTTTGAAGTCGGTTTTCAGTTTTTTTGGGTTCTTTACTGTGGAAAAAATATTCTTAGATTCCATGTGTATAGCTGTAATGTCCGTGTGGACTGAGGAGACACGCCAGATTTTGAAATTAAAATCATACACACATTTGGTATCTAATGTTAAATGTCCGTGTCGCACCCACTCCTCTAAAGGTTGGAGACTCTACACTGGAAGTTGTTGACGAATATGTATATCTGGGACAAACAGTCCAGCTAGGTAGTTCCAACTTCAAGAAAGAGATCAATCGACGAATCCAACTCGGCTGGACAGCGTTCGGGAAGCTTCGCAATATCTTCACGTCCCAAATACCGCAGTGTCTCAAGACTAAGGTCTTTGACCAGTGTGTGTTGCCAGTGATGACTTACGGAACTGAGACATGGTCGCTTACTATGGGCCTCATAAGAAGGCTCAAGGTCACCCAAAGGGCAATGGAGCGTGCTATATGCTCGGAGTTTCTCTGCGTGATCAAATCAGAAACGAGGAGATCCGCAGGAGAACTAAAGTAACCGACATAGCTCACAGAATCGCTAAAC
Organism: Coleophora flavipennella; assembly: GCA_947284805.1. Taxonomy (NCBI): domain Eukaryota; kingdom Metazoa; phylum Arthropoda; class Insecta; order Lepidoptera; family Coleophoridae; genus Coleophora; species Coleophora flavipennella. The sequence goes on from OX369253.1 coordinate 9,114,079, forward strand.
TGAAGTGGCAGTGGGCAGGGCACATAGCTCGTAGAACAGATGTCCAATGGGGTAGTAAAGTTCTCGAGTGGCGACCGCGCACCGGAAAACGTAGCGTGGGCAGGCCTCCCACGCGGTGGACCGATGACCTGGTGAAGGTCGCGGGAAGCCGATGGATGCGGGCAGCGCAGGACCGGTCGTCGTGGAAATCCTTGGGGGAGGCTTTTGTCCAGCAGTGGACGATTTGTGGCTGATATGATGATGATGACACATTTGGTAGTAGATAGATGATTTAGAAGGACAAAGTCTGGAATTCGTAGTGCAATATCAATATAAAAAGTTATTGCAATGTAAAGGTAGCTCCAATTTGAAGAGCCTCACTATAGGCCTATTTTGAAATAACGCTAGTTATACAGGGACAAGGTTGAATGAACGAACCACCATATCCGGCGCTCTAACGGCATAAGAAAACATCACGCACACGCCTGCGCAGAAACTCGAAGGTGGTGTGCACCACCGCCTGGAGGGAAAGTACCCTCAATATTGAAGATAGCAAATTTTACTCAAAAAAACATTAATAATTTTGAAAAATAAGTAATACTGTATTCAAAGATTTTTGAAAAACTGCAAAACAGTTTACTCCACGCGGATTGTTGCCTCGTTTGGTTCTCGTTGGTTCTCGAACTAAAAGATGAACTACGCAAGCGCGCTGAACGTCACCGCCATCACCACGCACGCCAGCTCTGGTCACTGTTTCTTTTTGGATTAAAAGCAAAACAAAAAGCTAGATAATTGTTTTGTATTCTTTCTTACATTCAGGTATATCGGAGTGAACGCATTATTTTTTGGAAGCGTATGGTATAAATTCTTAACAATTAAATCATCATTTTTAGGGTATTTTTCTTTTGTTTCAGTTTACGCAGGCAGGTGATAGAAAGCGCTTTCGCCCTCTTATGGTACCGAAAAACATCTGGAGATGCTACAGAACTGTCGAAATTCCGCAAGCTCTGCCGGCCTGCATGAAACTACAGATGAGCTGGAATTTATATACTGTGTAAGTGATAGGGTACCGATGTTTTAAGACGAAAAGCCCCCCAATAGGGGGTCGCAGCCTTCTTCCCTCTAAATGGCATTTTTATTTTCAATAATTTTAATTTTTGTAGATGTTCATGAAAAATATGTTTTCTTTTGAATTAGCAGCAGTACTACAGACTTCAAAATAGTCTCATTAGATAGGTAATTTGTTTCCTCTGGTGATTCACATAAAATTAACCAAAACTATTTAGGAAAAACTTAAAACAATGCAAAAAATACAATATTATGTTATTATGTGATTAGATTTCAGTTTCTAAAATTGTTTCGCACACAGATTGTCTGTTCTTGAAATAAATTATGATGATTTCGTTTTTTCAACCTAACAAAAGGTCAGTGTGGGGTAGAAGGGTGCCACTCCCTAATAGGGGAGTTTTTCGTCGATGAAATGTAGTGTATTACATAACCTTAAAATATCAGTAACCCTGTCCCTTACACACTGTATACCTACCTACTTAAGGGAGGCTTTGAGTAGAAAAAAAATACTGGGGATGAGTGAAACAATGTTACACTCATATACATTGAATTCAATTACTTATTACGAATAATAATGTCATTTAAGGATGATGAGTTTTGTTTATTGACTAACTAGCCGTCCCGGTGAACTTCGTTCCACCTTACACTACACTACACTACCCTACATAAGAATCTTCTGACAATAACGAACTCAAAAAAAAGAGAATTAGCGAATCCAGCCGTTCACGCGTGATGAGTTGGCCCTTGGCATAATCTCACCTGATGGTGATTAAGTGACGATGATACCAAAGATGGAAGCGGGCTTACCTAGATTCCCCAACGCAATAGACAACGGGCTATCTTATTTTAATGCCGGAACACATCAATGTTGTAAACACTGATGTTTGGCGGCAAAACTTAGATAAGATGGTGGTAGCTAGCCAGGCAGGCTTAGAAAATGACCTACCACCAACCGAATCTTAAGTGGACCCCACTGGGAATGAAACCGCGACCTCCTGGTGTGAAGCGAATGGACTAACCATTAAGCGCTATGCACACGACGGGGCGGGGCAGTCTTTTTGACCGCGAAGCAATAAGTTAGTTAGTTAGTTTCCGCAACCAGGCGACCACTGCGCCCATTTTGCGTGTTTGGCCGGCATCACTGCCAGCCCAGCTCCTCCAAGAAGCCCAGTAGCCCCCGAAGGTTGCTGACGACTTCCTGAAGCGACCTCGGCTCACCGAGGTGCACGACCCTGTACTGTGCTAGCTCCTTGCAATCCAGTAGGATGTGGGCAGCAGTCTCCTCAGCCTCCATGCAAGCTCTGCATAGTGGGCTGTCGGTGATACCTAGAGCGAATAAGTGTTTATTGAAATGGCCATGTCCAGTAATAGCGGCTGTTACCTTGCGGAGCTGAGCTCTCCCAAGTCTCAGGAGCTTCCTAGATAGGCCAGGGTTAGTTGTCGGCAGGACCAACCTCGCTTGCCTGCAGGTTTCCAAACCGGACCAGTACAAATTGTGTTCGTTTCTTGTGCGTTGCCTCAGGGTGGACCGCTGCCAGCCAGGTGGGAGGGGTATTATAGGTTCCGGTCCCACGGCCATATGCTCTGACCCTCTCCTGGCAAGCTCGTCCGCCGCATCGTTGCCGCGCGAGTTGCTGTGCCCTTTAATCCATTGCAGAGTTACGGCGGCGCCGTGGTTACATACCTCTGTCAATTTTTGTTGGCACTCCAGTATAAGCCCCGATGTAATCGTGTTGCTCTGCAGGGCCTGTAGTACAGCTCTGCTGTCAGACAGGATGCGGATGGGGTAATCACGCACCTCCCTTGCAGCAATCACTTCAGCTGCCTTGATGATGCCCATACACTCAGCCTGAAAGACCGTGTTATGTGCACCAAGAGGATTGGCTATCCTGATGTTCAGATCCTCGGAGAAGACCCCATACCCAGTGCCAGAGCCTGTTTTGGAGCCATCGGTGAATACTCGAAGCTCTTTCAGGTTCTGGCCCTCCCAGGGCTCTTCATACAGTTGCACCATGTATTTTTTATCAAAAACATACCGTTTGGGGATTCTATCGTTAGTAGCTGCGAACAAAGGCTCCTCTGCGATGATATCGTACAGGAGCTCAGTGTGCGGGATCCTGTTAGTGCTCCAAAGGGATAGCAGTTTTAGACGGGCTGCCGCACTTGCTGCTTCCTGTTGGATAAACAGGTGCAGAGGCGGCAGGTCCAGAAGGGTCTCGAGGGCTGCAGTGGGAGTTGTCCGCATGCAGCCCGTCACAGCCATGCATGCCATTCTTTGGAAGCGTTGTAGTTTACTCACGACCGTAGATAGCTTGGTTCGTGGCCACCAGACTACCGCGCCGTAGCTTACCATTGAACGTATCACCGCTGTGTAGAGCCATAGCATTATCTTTGGGGTAAGACCGCGAAGCAATAAAGAACGCGTCTGTCCGTCGATCGCCGCGGCTCCCTTCGCCGCGTACACAAAACATGAGGGACAGAGGCGGTCAGTTTAGTACGTTTGTTCTAGTGAAGCGTGGCGCGGACTGAGCTAGCCGCCCCGCGCCGCCGTCTGCGTTACTGCATTCAAACTGATTTGTGTGATCTATGGCGGGCAGCCACGGACATGCCGTGCCGCCAGTGCCCGCCGGGCACCTGCAGCGCGGTCTTTTTGTCCGCCATGTGCGTTGGAAGTATAGGATTCCCTTTGTGCTATCGTTGGCGGCGAAATTGACCGGCCCGCCCCGTCCCGTCGTGTGCAAAGCGCCTTGTGCTATCGTTGGAAGCGAAATTGACCGGCCCGTCCCGCCCCGTCGTGTGCAAAGCGCCTTACGCTACGGAGGTGGCTATTGGACATTCCAATCAATCTAATCTAAGGATATATACTGTTTCAAACCCAACTTCGAAACTCAGTATAAAATTTGAGAATGAAAAGTAATAAAAATTAACAAAGTTAGCAAACTACTTATCAAACACAACTCTCATGTAAATAATACACGCGATACACATATGCATGCAAAATTTCAGCTCAATCGGAAACCGTGAGGTGGGTCAAATTTAACTTGCAAGATTTCATTACAGACAACTAAGTAAGGCCTAGTTCGCACAGCTATTTTATTCGCAAAATTCTGTGACATGGAATTGTATGGTGGTCCGCGTCGGCGGTCTCGTACCCTCTGCAAAACAATATATATGTAGATGTACGTGATACATTATATAACATCTAATGCAGCGGTTCCCGAATCCTTTTGGTTACGGAACCCTTTTAGGTTCACCGTTATCGGGCGGAACCCTAGCTCAAGTAAGAAGTAAACTAACTTTAACATGTTTTTTTACGTGAAATCACACCGTACTGAGTCTTTTTGGTGGTGTTCGCATCCTGTACATAGTATAGTTTGACATTAAAAGAAGGACTTTTAGAGATAAAAATATTTATTTAGTTAAAACAAAACAGATATTGAGTTAATGTGATGATGAATAAAATCTTTTCATAACATTGAAGCCGGTTTTATGACTGACAATTTAGTGTGGAGGTCTGGTGCAGCATACTCTATCCCTTAACTTAATTTTCGCGAAGGCTTAAGCTGAAAACCCAGCCTCGCATGTATAAGTTTACACAAATGGGAGTAACACAGGAATACAGCATTTTAAAATTAGATAATTGAAATTGAATAATAATTACGTTGTTCAATTATATAATTACCGTATATTAAATAATAGGTCTCCCTATGAAATTGCCGATTCAGTTTTTGAAGTTCAATGCCATTTTTTTGCCAAAAATAAAAATATTTATTGTTTTTTTATTAAAGACCTTGGTGACACTACTTATGGTCTTTTATTAGTAAATAGTGGCATGTCTTTCTTGTTCCAATGAGCTATGTACCATTGAATTTAATGGAACAAAGGCGTTAGTCAGATAGGAAATTTTTTTTGGACTAGTTAATTTTCTTGAATTTTCCTGAAACTGACGAAATCTTATACGGGGTATTCTAGGGTTACCAGAAAAATTCAAGAAGAATATAGGAGATTTCCATTTAGGGGGTCAAAAGAAAACAGTATCCAGTTAAAATATATAGTAGACTTTATTTTTTCATGTAATTATATTTTTGGGAACTTTGGGCCATTTTAATGAGTTTATTATTAATCGCTTTTTCCGCCGGGTAGGCCCAGTTAACTTTGATTCCCTATCTATATCTTCTTCACTTCCACTTTCAGCATTTAAATCACTCATTTTGTAAGTATATTTCACACAAAAGAGGCGAACCGAACAATAAAGGTACAAAGAACTGGTGCTAGGACATCATACAGACAGAATGATATTTGACATTGACACTTGACAGTGACATGACATGACTCTTAAAAGTGGCGTTCAGAAACACAAACAATGTGATTTTTACTTATGATATGATCTGCTCAGTTTTGTTAAGGATTTCGGGGTTCGTTTCTGAACGCGTGTTTTTTTAACTCGATTTAAGTATGTATGACAGACACGTCGCTGTATGGCTAAAATATAGTAGATTTGTCTACTATATATTTTTTCAACAGTATATAGTATCTTGGCCCAAAATATAGTAAGATACTATATTATATAGTAGATCTGGCAACCCTAGGGTATTCCCAAATAACCATTGAATTTAATGGAACAAAGGCGTTAGTCGGATGGGGCATTTTTTTTTGGACTATTTAATTTTCTTGAATTTTCCTGAAACTGACGAAATCTTATGCGGGGTATTCCCAAATAACCATTGAATTTAATAGAACAAAGGCGTTAGTCAGATGGGGCATTTTTTTGGACTAGTTAATTTTCTTGAATTTTCCTGAAACTGACGAAATCTTATACGGGGTATTCCCAAATAACCATTGAATTTAATGGAACAAAGGCGTTAGTCAGATGGGGCATTTTTTTTGGACTATTTAATTTTCTTGAATTTTCCTGAAACTGACGAAATCTTATGCGGGGTATTCCCAAATAACCATTGAATTTAATAGAACAAAGGCGTTAGTCAGATGGGGCATTTTTTTGGACTAGTTAATTTTCTTGAATTTTCCTGAAACTGACGAAATCATATGCGGGGTATTCCCAAATATGAGATTAGTTATGAAGAAAATGTGTATTTTTTGCCTCAAAAAAGGCGAATTTTTCAGGTGAAATAACCCGACTTCATGGGATTAAAGCCACCATGCTCTCAAAATATCTAAACAATAAAACCACCATTAAATTTCTAATAGTTTAATGATATTTTGAGAATAAATTTGGTTTTAATAACTATTGTTCTTAATATTAATTTTCATCTTTAAACTTTTTTATACAATCGGCGATTTTATCCTGTAGTAGCAGTAACTGATAAGTAAAGACCTTCAAAGGTGAAGGTGAAGCGATTTACAATATCTAGCTAAACTAGAAAAAACATCGAAATCTTGAATTTTGCTGATTTAACGCTCTGTCTGTCCAGCAGTATGTATGTCATGGGTCGCATACGTTGTGAAGTCCTTGGGGGAGGTCTTTGTCGGTTGCGGGTGGACCAGGCTAGGCTCTTCGACTGTGTAATCAATCAAACCTGACTAAACGGCGGGGGGAGGGGGTACCCTCTGGGACCTGGGACCTTGCCTTTCTGCATTATTTTTTGCCACACAACTTGCTGCTTCCTTGCAATATACTGTTTGTTACAAAGGCGTTGGAAACATACCCAGTTTTTTTGTTTCTTCGTTGCCATGGCCATGCGCGCGGCGGCGGCGCCCAGCTGTCAGAAGGCAAAACACTGAAGCTGTGTCAGGCCTCTTCTAAAGTTGTAGTAAATTATTGCACGAACATTTTCCTTAGAAAGATTCATTTTCGTACGTAACCTGACAGATTCCAATCGACGCTGTGACTAAAGAATAGCATTAATCCTAATACTTTCATCTGTTTTGAGATTCAAAATTTAAACACATTTGAATATATAACAGTTAGTAGAGATCTGACTTCAATTTCTAAATGAATGCTTGTCATTTCCAGAGTGTCAAGGTCACCCAAAGGGCAATGGAGCAAGCTATGCTCGGAACTTACCTACGCGATTGAATCAGAAATAAGGAGATCCGTAAGAGAACCAAAGTTACCGACATAACTCACAAACTGAAGTGGCAGTGGGCAGGGCACACAGATCGTAGAACTGACTACCTGGTGAAAGTCGCGGGAAGCCGCTGTATGCGGGCAGCGCAGGACCGTTCGTGGAAATACAAAAAAAAACGCCAAAATTAATCCAGTCACCTAACAGTGAAGTGAAGTGAAAATGAGAAGTAGTCAAAACAGACACGTTAAGATAAAGTATAGTGAAAGTGAGAAGTGGTCAAAACGGACACGTTAATTTTAATAGCATATAAGTTAATCACCATTAATTATTCACTTTACATCTTTAATCATAATATTTTATAGCATTCAAAATTAAGTTCATTTATCACTGTACAAGTAATTTCTCCAACTGCAAATATAAGTTTTTTGTGTAAAAACTTTTTTATGTGATTATAACTACAAATTTGAAATGTTCAGTTTTATTTACTACTTGTACTGTGAGACCTTGCTCCTTGCCAAATTTCAGGATTGTAGGTAAAGGTCAATGGGAAATAGCCTATAGGTTTTGATTTGATTTAATAAAAAATATGTGTTGCCCTAATTCAGGGTGGGCTCGAACCCCTCGATAGGGACGTATTTGATGAACAAAATACGTGATTTAAATGGCTTATTTTTAATTTAATTTTTAAGGGACCAAATTCCTAAGAATTTGATATTAAATTCCTCTTGATACCTCTACGCGTTCCTGAAAAAAAAGGGTCTTGACAAACAAACAGACAGACGGACAACATAATGTGATACTTATAGTATATTATAGTCTAATTTTAGTACTTAAATATATCTGGAAATTAGAACATAATTTATTGACTATCTCATATTCATTTTGTCAATGGTCGAAGGCGTAGAACCAAAAAATGGGTGGGTACTACCAAAACTTATCTATGTCTATTCGGGTCTTTCCTGTGGTTCACCTGATTAAGGGCCTAACTCTTACAATGACCAAACCAACCAGGCTAAACATGTTCAGATCATATATTTGTTAGAGCTTATCCTTGCAAAGCAGTAGGGGTTGTGTGTAAAGTAGACATAACAGACATAGCCCGCCATACTAGGTATTTCATGTAACATAAATGAAGCTACTGGATCGTCTAGGATCATTCGTAAGCTCAACTATGCGGAGGTCTGTCGTGAACTGCTACAAGCTGACTGCTCCGGTTTTACTCAAACTCAAAATGTGGATGAAGCTGTAAAAGTTTTTAACACTATCTTGTGTAACACTGTAGACAAACTTACAATAATTAAAAGAGCCAGAAGAAATAAATATATCCTAAAGCATTGGATTATTCCCGGAAGTATCAGATGTATGAGGCACAAAAATAAACTACACCAAGATTAAAGGAAAGGCCGAATGATAAATTTAGCAAATTAGTGTTTAAGAGGTATAGAAATTATCTAGTTAATTGGCCTGATAAACTCAAAAATGAATATAAAAACAAGCTTTTGGAAGAAAACAAAACCTTGATTTTGGGGGGACTTTGAGGAAGATTTGGGGAGAAGAGAGAACCCGAGATAGTCATCTGGTAACGCTTCTGATTCGACTTGACGTCAGTGTTGTCAACTTACCTAGTCAACTACCCTAGATTTAGAGTAAAAATTACTGAGTAGGGTAAGCATTTTCTTAGGGTAATTCATTTATTTGGGGTAATTATCAAAGGAAGACAACATAATGTCTGCTCAGCGAACGAATTAATTCGCTTCACGTATTCCACACATCAAACTTCTTTGTTCAATTTCTTTGATCTTTCTATCCATAATTCAATCTCATTTCAACTTGTTTTGTTTCCTATCTCAAAGTCGATCACTACTCTAATAAGTTCTGTTGGAATACAACACTAAAATAACTTCACCAGATTATCGTGATACGGAATACCTTGTATCCCCAAACATACAGGCAAAAACAACGAAAAAAGAACTTATGCATTTATGAAGGATGTTGGATTTTTATTTCTATTAGATGCTAGAGAATTATTATTTTTGGTTTAAAACTTGTAATGTACTTATTTTTGGTATTTATTTTGTTTCCATTTTAAGGGAATACGCATTAATGTATGCTTTCCTTATTAACTTCTTTGTAATATACATGTGAGTAAAAATAAATAGTTGGTTTCATGCACGCACCGACTTCGTGTTTTTAAACTTTGGTTGTACAATTATAATGGTATATCGTCGTCTAGTTCAGTGTTAGGCGTTCAGGTGTGAAAAAATATGAGAAAATTTGTTTAGGGTAATTTTTGTAAATATTACTTAATCTAGCTAGGGTAAATGGGGACTAAGCTTGGGTAAAGTGAAAACTGGATCTGGCAACACTGCTTGGTGTTATCAAGTTCAGCGATGCGAGATCAGATTTTTCGGGGATCTACTGATTTTCCCAAAATTCTACTGATTTGAACTGTAAGTCTACTGATTTTTTTTTCAGATACTAGCTTTATTTTAAAACACGTGAAGTAATAAAAAAGGCCCGATCGCCCTAATTCAGGGTAGGCTCGAGCCCCTTGGTGGGGACGTATATGAGCTGATATAAAAGTAATAAAAAACCTACGTGAATTGAAATACAATAATATCACACATAGTTAGGTTGGCACTACAAAATTGTCAGCGTAAAATGGACTTAACTTGATGGAAACATGGTATAATATTTAAACTTGAATCATGCTCCACAGTCAGCGATATAAACCGGTTAGCTTACGAGTATACCCCGCTAAGATGATTACTGACTACGGGCTAGTTTTTCAATGTTCAGTTAAAAGTTTATCTGTCAGATAATTGGTTGCCTATTTTCCAATTATTATTTTCAAGGAATAACTATCTAAACGGATATTTCAATGGGGAATATGTCTTTTTTTATATATATATTTAATTTATTTTTTACATAGTTACAAAATAGTTAAAAATATAAATACTGTTGGAAATGCTCTAATTATTTTGAAAATTTTTCGCTTAAATTTATTCTGTTTGAACGCCGCCATTTTTCGCGGGCCTTGAATGACGTCACCAGCCACTACCAGTGTTCGTTCACTATAAGTTTAACAGTTACTTTGGTTATTTTCTACAGATTGATAGTTTTAAAAGCTATTCACACCATGGAAAAAGCTAAAAAACCATACAGATATTGTCTTGTACCAATGTGCAAAAACACTATTATAAGTAGGTACACCGTTGGGGCAGCGAAATTCTCAAACCCGCGCACCGGAAGACGTAGCGTAGACAGGCCTCGTATTCGGTGGACTGACGACCTGGTGAAGGTCGTGGGGAGCCGCTGGATGCGGGCAGTGTAACACCGGTCGTTGTGGAAATCCTTGGGGGGGTGCCGTTGTCCATCGGTGGACGTCTTTCGCCTGATGGACCAACGACCTGTTAGAGATCGCGGGAAGCCGGTGGATGCGGGCTAGTTTTTAAGTAGGGTGTTCTATAAAGGTAATGTGCTTTGGCCGCGTCCGTGGCGTAAAGGTACAGAAAAGAGAGCATTGTGCAAATTTTGCTACTGCTGAGGTTCAGTTACAGGAGTAACTGAACCTCAGCAGTAGCAAAATTTGTTGTTTATTACTTCACGTGTTTTAAAATAAAGCTAGTATCTGAAAAAAAATCAGTAGACTTACAGTTCAAATCAGTAAATCAGTAGAATTTTGGGAAAATCAGTAGATCACCGAAAAACCAGATCTCGCATCGCTGAACTTGATAACACCAAGCAGTGTGGCCAGATTCAGTTTTCACTTTACCCAAGCTTAGTCCCCATTTACCCTAGCTAGATTAAGTAATAATTACAAAAAAAACCCTAAACAAATTTTCTCATATTTTTTCACACCTGAACGCCTAGTCCTAACACTGAACTAGACGACGATATACCATTACAATTGTACAAACAAAGTTTAAAAACACGAAGTCAGTGCGTGCATGAAGTATTGAAAATATATAAAAAAAATATTGAAATTATAAATACAAATGTCTAACGTAATGAGAAATAGGTACTTACTGATAAAAAAAATGCATGGAAGAAACAAACAACTTCAAAGTACTAACCAAATTACTTAACCAAAGAGAACATACTATTACGTTTATATTGAACGTCAAACTATCTATCGAATAATTATTTTTTCAACCCCCCCCCCCCCCCATTTCGGAAATTGTATTTTTGCTCTTACATATCTAAGTGCAAAAGCCGTTTTTATTCGCTAGAGGATAAAGTAAATTGAATTTAGAACATCGTGAATTCAAAACATTATTATACCTATTGACTTCTACCTCCATGGTGCCGAATTTATCATACAATCTTTTTTAATTTGTTAAAAGCTCAGACTTGGAACCTTCTTGGTGTTTTTTTTTAATTTGCTTTGCGTGTGCCATTTTCTTTTTACGTCATATTGTTAAAACCTTGAAAACAAGTGAAAAACCTAAAGCCGCGTATCGACTGCGCGCGGCTGCCGCGCGAGCCATGTTCGACCGCGGCAAACCTGCGTTTGGTGCGCGAGCCAATTTAAAGCTCACATTTTCATATAGCGCGACAGCCGCGCGCGGCAGGCGATCCGTGAACAAACATTCATTTTGTGCGCGGTAACCATGGACGTATCATCTGGCACGGGCAGGCCCATTTCTACGCTTATTTCATTCCATGCATCCTTTCTTAGAGATTTATTATGATATTCAGAGCATTTACTATTCCATACATAAGTAAGGTTTTAAGCCATATAATCTAATCAAATGCCGACAATTCTCGTTATCCATCTTGCCGCGCGTCTCTAAGTAAAAGGTCCGTCCCAATTGCGCACGCACAACACACTGACGCTCTTTTGCCGCGCCACCAAAAACCGACACGAACTGGTTCACCGCGCGGCACGTTCGAGCGCGCCAATGTTCGAGCTGCCGCGCGCGGCGGAGCCGTCCCCATATTGCGCGGCCGCCGCGCGAGCCAATGTTCGATGGTTTGCCGCGCGCAGTCGATACGCGGCTTAAAATGATTGATGCTAGCGACGAGAAAGTTTATTTGACGCCAACAGGATTGACTGAAACTGTTTGTAATGCGAAAATGTTTTTTTTCCATTTAGTAATTCCTCGCTGAGATGGAATGAAAAGTTACGTGTTGCACTCGAGTGCAAAGATTTACAGCTCGTGCTCTTTTGATTCCCTTGCTAACGCTCAGGATTCTAATTTTTCAATCGCTCGCTGCGCTCGTGATTCAAATTTTGACTCCTTCGCTTGCTCGGTCATCAAAATTGAGCACGCGGTTAAAAAGCTACTTTGCACTCTTGTATAACAAATAACTATTTTTATTATTCACATTGGTAGGCCCTTGGCATAATGCACTTTTCTGGCGGCCAAAGCAAAGATAGATGTATTCTTCAGTTATTAGAGTTATTCGACAGATAAGTCTTATCAGACTATTGAAAAGAGCGACGGTGGCTCAACCGGTAACGACTCGGTCCCTCCAACCAGAGGTACCGAGTTCAAATCTGGACGGCCAATGTACCAATGAGTTTTTATATACGTATATTCTTACCGATTGCTTGAGGTGAAGGAAAACATCGTGAGGAAACCTACACACGCCTGCAAAGAAACTCGAAGGTTGTGTGTGAAGTCGACCAGCCACTGGGACCGAGCGGTCGACTAAGGCCTGATCGCCCTAATTCAGGGTAGGCTTGAGCCTCTCGGTGGGGACGTATATGAGCTGATATGATGATCTTCTAATTGATAAATTTCCCCATACATCTCGTGATTTTTTCTAGTCGCATCCTCTGATTTTATTCTAATGGACCTGGCAACACTGATCAAGTTGTCAAGTCAACAGATAGTTGTCTATCTTGAGGATCTTTTTCGAATCTTTCCGACATGTATAAAATGTAGTGATTACATGTTCAGTACCGTAGCGATTATATGCTCCTTGATGCTCAGTGGACATACAGTGACATTGTAGCTGGATTATCTACCTGTTTCGTAGCTTATGTGCCGTCAGACAGCTGTCGAAGCGCTCGTCTCCGATCTGTCTGATAGCAGGCTCGTGAGGACATCCTCGTGGTTTTGATCGGCTGCGCAAATATGTCATCTGACTAATAATCACTGGGTTTGCATTGCCGTTGCCGGTGCTATTGAACCCAACAGTGGACACGTCGTGCTTATTATTTATGATTCTCTGAGTCGTACAAAGAAGGAACCATACAAAGAAGTCATCTCTCTGTTGTGAGTAGTATGACTCGTCACTTTACAAATTCAAAAATTGAAGCTAGGCAGCACAACAGATTGTGTGTCAGACAGAACACAACAAATATGATATATGGTTACAACCACAGAACACAAGGTTACAACCACAGAACACAAGGTTACAACTGCGACGTGTTTGCTATCGCTTTTGCAAAGTTCATGTGTATGGAATAAGTTTGATATTGACATCACCCAAGTCGAGTTTTCGCCCAAATCTATATAAATGGCACAGATGAATGGTAATAATCTAAATTCCGCAAAACCGGCTATCTGCCGAAGTGTCACTCCCATGACTGACATGACATTGGCAAAATTCTAAAAGAGAAGCCAACAATTTAAGGATAGATAGAATCACTTTACCCTAAGCAGTATTCGTCTACGTCCGAAGTGTTGCCATTCTGAAGCTGACCCCAATTATAGGAATAAATGTGAGAAATGGAATAGGAGCGTGGTAGATAAGGTCTACTATATATGCAGAAAGGAAGCTACAAATGTTATTATGACCTTGTGTGCCAGATGTAAAGAAAAATTTCATCTGAAATGTTTAGTAGCTAAAGGTGCAGAAGTCGAAATGACTTTTTATTGAGAACGCTGTACAGCTTTCCTATAAAAAAATATATTGTAACCTTGCTACTTTCATGCCCTATTATGCAAGGTAATTTAGTTGAGTGTGGTGCTCAGGAAACAGCAGTGCGAATCTCATCCTTGAGATGCTCATAGGGTTAAACCTCCTAGTTTGATGGTTATGTCAGTAAGACTGTGGCTACCTTAGTATCAAATAATTAATTAGGTGTTATTTAAACTATTAACTATTATTTTAAATTAAAATAATTGTTAGCTACAGTTGCCATTAACTATTATTTTAAATTATAAGAATTGTTAGCTACTAACAGTTGTCATTAACTGTAATTTTTTTTTTTTTAATTAACTTAGTCTTATGAAAGAAACTGGGTGAAAAATGAATTCTTTCAAAAAGCTAAATTTCCTTTTTTAGTTTGTATGCAGCAATTGCAGCAGTCAACTTCGTACTTAGTTATGTTGGCTACCTTGCTTATTTTTGAATGGGTTAATCATGAGGATAGATAATTTTTGATGTAAATTACTTCCATGTTCCATAACGAGGAAACCTGTATACTTACATACAAGGTGACATAAGTTAAATTGATCTAGTAGCTTGTAGTCGAATTTATGAATAAGATCATAATAAAATCCATTGATGGATCTTTTAGTCCTGATTTATGTGTCAAATAGCATGTGTCTTTGACGGACTAAGTTATTGGTTTTAATAATATAAATTGAAAATGGATTAAAATATCAAATGAATAAGTTTTTGTGCTTTTAAATTACTTCCATGTTCCATAACGAAGAGACAACTGAATGCTTTTGTACAACGTGACAAAAATTAAATTGATCTATAACTTTTAGTCGAATTTATGAATTAGATCATGCCCTAGGTCCACTAAAATCCATTGATGGATCTTTTAGTCCTGATTTATGTGGCATCAAAACATGTGTCTTTGACGATCTAAGTTAGTGATTTTAATAAAATATTAAATTGAAAATGGATTCAAATATCAAATGAATAAGTTTTTGTAGAAGAAATTCTAAGTGCGTTTATAGAAGAAATGCTATCTAGTGAATAATATTTTGTAATTACTGCCCATGTAGGACTGCTGCCGTGCATGTGTGTAGATGCTAACTGCCTCAAAATACTAAGGCAGCAGCCTGTTTCTACTTATTTACAACAACTGTTGTTTACTTACAAACCTAAAATAGATTTCACACAATTTCTGATCCACAAAATGATGTCAATACTATCCTACTAAGTGGAAATATCTTTTTATGGTTTACTTTTTAACATTTTTCTTCAAGTGGACTCTGTGGACTAGGCCTGTTTTGCGTAGGTATGTAAGATGTTATGACAGTTTACATCATCATCTTCATATCAGCCGAAGGACGTCCACTGCTGGACATAGACCTCCCCCAAGGATCTCCACGACGACGGTTCTGCGCTGCCCACATCCAGCGGCTTCCCGCGACCTTCACAGTTACATGTATACTCAGAATTTTATTATTATTATTGTTGGGTGGGACGCCTGCGGGGTACAGGCGGGTGTTCATGTCACTAGGTGGACTCATTACACCCTATTCCCATAGTGGTACAATGGTTACTGTGACCCCGGTGGCGTCCCCCCCTCAAACCTTGAGCTCCTTCTACAATACTCCGCTATGTGACTGATTTCCAGGCTGCATAGTTCCTCTTCCCTGATCCTATCGGCGCCAAAAGTCTCCCACCTTAGCCTGCTGTAGAGTACACACTCAGCTAAATAGTGTTGGCTGGTCTCCGGTTCTCCGCAATTGGGACAGGAGGGGTCCAAGGTCCTATCTATTAGGGACATATGTCTGTTTAGCCTGCAGTGTCCTGTTACTATGCCCATTACCATTGCCAGGCTTTTCCAGCCTAGCGATAGTAATGTTCTGCTCCTCCTGCGATTCCTTCCCTTACTCAGAATGGGGACACCACATAAAAAAAACGCACTGACTGCTGTACCTCTTGGGTGGCGTGGAAACCAGCACATATTGTAAGTTTTCATGCATTTTACACATAAAAATCTGTTGCACAAATGAAAAATACCTTACCTGTCCAATTGTAGTCTATGGGGAGGCCATAAAATCAACTCAAGAATTTATTTAGTATCTTTATTCATAAGCTATAAAATACATGTCTTAGTCATTAATTGTCAATTATTAAAAAATAGAAGTAAAATATATATAAATGATCATTAATGCATCCATTTTATGTGAGGGGCCAGCATCACTGACAGCCCAGTTACTCCAGGAAGTCCAGTAGCCTCGCAGGTTGCCAACTACTTCTGGGCTCCGTGAAGGCACGTGAGACTGTGTGGAACCTAAATGAAAAGAAATAATAAGTCTCCAGAGCTATTAAAATTCATTTTTAGGGTTCCCTACCCAAACAAAGGGTAACCATACAAGAAATGTGTTTTTCAAAGGTTTAGTCTGCTCTATCATAAAAATGATAATACATAATACAAGCATGAAACTTGGTGTGATTACTGATAACATTATTATATCAGCTCATATACGTCCCCACAATTACTTTTTTACCAAACGACAGCACTTTGTAGTATCCTTACTGTTCTTTGGGGCTGTGGAACCTCTCTCTGCATGAAAATGTACTGAGAAATTGTGCCAGTAAGTGCAGTACTAATCCTAAAGTAAAACAAATAAAACCACCCAATTGTGAGTCTGAACCAAATGAATGTATATGCCAAGTATTTCCACAAAGTATTAGACCCATGAAATACATACTGCTGGACAGACAGAGCATTAGATTTGCCTAAGATACTGTACCACATATACATGTACAGGTAGATTGTTTTGCAGGAGATATAACGACGCCGACGTACAAACTATTTAGCCCTCAATTAATTATCATCTCTTCCCAAAAGGTAATCAGGAACATTTACACTACAGCCATTTAAAGGTCTTATCTGGTATGAAACCCTACAATCTATACATTATGTATCACATCATTATCTTCATCATATCAGCTCATATACGTCCCCACCGAGGGGCTCGAGCCTACTCTGAATTGGACCTTAGTTGACCACGTGGGCCCAGTGCAGGTTGGTCGACTTCGAGTTTCTTCGCAGGCGTGTGCAGGTTTCCTCACAATATTTTCCTTCACATTTAAAGCAATCCATAGTATATGTACGTAAGTTTTGAAAAACTTATTGGTACATTGGACGTCCAGATTTGAACCCGGTACCTCTGGTTAGAAGGACCGAGTTGTTACCGGTTGAGCCACCAACACTTTTTTCATCATCTTAGCACAAAGAAATCAAGCAGAATTTCCACTAAAACCAGTCCTATGCTACCAGCACCCAGCAGCTTCCTGCTACCATGTATCAAAAATAATAAACACTAATCCACAAACAAAAATACGAGGGGAGTTCAATGTATTCTCGGTATTGATATTTTATCATCATCATCATATCAGCCGAAGGAAGTCCACTGCTGGACATATTTTATACTCATTGGTATTATAAATGCGAAAATCTATGACATTTGCTTTGTCAGTTTATTTGTTATTTCCAAGTATATATGTGAGAACGAAGGATTTTTACAATGTTGGCAAAATTGAAGCACCAAGCCGTAATCAAGTTCCTTACAAAACGGGGAAAAACTCAGCAACAAATAAAAACAGAAATGGATGATGTTTATGGGGAAACAATAAAGACGTGGAAAGCTGGCTAAAGGTGTGTTGCTTCTACATGACAATGCACCTGTTCACACATCTCGAGTTGCGAAGGCTGCTATACAGGACTGCGGGTTTCAAGAAATTAATTACCCACCATACAGTCCAGACCTGGCTCCTAGTGACTATTTTCTCTTCCGAAACCTTAAAAAAGACCTGCGTGGGAACCGATATGAGGACGATGAATCTTTGAAGGCTGCAGTAAATGAACATTTTGAGGACAAACAGAAGGAATATTATTTTGAGGGTTTATCAAAGTTAACTCAGCGATCAAATAAATGCATATCAATTATGGGAGACTATTTTGAAAAATAAAATAATTTTAAGACCTTTAACTTTTTTTTTCATACCCATACCGAGAATATATTGAACTCCCTACACAATAATTAATATATACTGTATAAAATTGCAGGCAACAATCTAGTGAAACATAGCAAATATTTCTTACTCCTCTTTTCTTCCATGCGGCCAGTGATGATAATGTTTTCCAATGTGTCCAATCTGCTCCTGACCATGTGCCTTCATAAGTATAAGACTGAGGACTGGTATAGCAAGCCTCGTAATGTTGAATTAATCCAGATTAATTTTTACAGCATTTAGTCCCTGAAATACCAACAGCAAACTATTTTTACCTCACCTGGTGGAGTCAAATCAGTGGTAGAGGTAGAAGATAATATTATCACCTCTATGCACCATTGTTAAATAAACTCCCCACACCTAGGGCACAGGTCTCTTCCCAAACTCGGGAAGGTAAGGCTATACTGGTTAGTTCCTTTAGTTTCACATCAAGGGTTTTTCAGATTTGAATCCCGGCGGTGTTTAACTTTGGTTGGTGGAAGGATATTATCTAAGCCCACCTAGCTAGCTACGACCACCTAAGTCTTGCCTTATAGCATAGATGAGTTTGGGCTTGAAGATTAGATAGCCAGTTCCCCATAGCGTTTGCGAATCTTAGTAAGCCAACTTCCATCATTGGCATCATTGTCCCTTACTTGAAATGGCTTAACGACAGCTTACACAAAAAAGGGGCAACTTTCTAGTGAATTGCATGGCTAGAATGGCTGCTAAAATTACTGTCTAAGGATATTCTGGAGTGATTGTTTGCTCAGTGAGTGTGCCTGCAGTCATAATCTCTGATCTGTGGTGGCTACTGAATTTCTTTTTATGTGACATAATTAATGCTCCTTTTTACCTTGGTACAGGCTACTGATATTCTTTTTTCAGTCCTGAAATCTATTGTGTTGTAGAAATTGGCCATTATCAACTGCTACAGGTACAACTACAACAAAGACACAAACACATAAACTTGTTGAACAACTTTGCCTACATTCTTAATTAAAAAAGCCATAGTTATACAGCCATTATGGTTAAACACCAAATAGTTTTCATTTATATCAAAAACACCAAACAAAATTCAAAATTTCATTCGAATTTGTAGTAACTCCCTTTTTTATTTCTCTTTGTCATACTGAGAACATCAGTTATGTGTGTGCTGATTTCCACAACCATGTGATCAATGCACCTATTTTGCAGCTTCACTGCCAGCGAAGCTCCTCCAAGAATTCCAGTAGCCCCCATAGGTTGCAGACGACTTCCTGAAGCAATCTCAGTTCACCGAGATGCATGACCCTGTTCTGTGCTAGCTCTTTGCAGTCCAGTAGGATGTGGGCAGCAGTCGCCTCAGCCTTCTGTAACTCTACATACTCATAGTGGGCATGATACCTAGAGCAAATAGGTATTTATTTAAATTACCATGTCCAGTAATAGCGGCGGAGCTGAGATCCCCCAAGTCTCAGGAGCTTCCTGGATAGACCAGGGTCACTTGCCGGCAGGACCAACCTTGCTTGCCTGCAAGTTTCCAAACAGGACCAGTACAAATTGTGTTCTCTGTGAATAAATGAGTTTGTACATTCATATCAGAACAACACAATACTTCTTTCCAAAAATCCCTTGGACATGGACTAACATAGGTAAGTAGTGAAAAAACTCTGGCCTCATTTCACTTGCCCCTTAATTTTCCATATTTTTGCAATCAGTCTGCCATATTATAGACACCCCTGTACCTAACAAAGTAAGCGGCGCCAGGATAGGTACTGATCAAGCAAAAATCCCTTGGACATGGACTAACATAGGTAAGTAGTGAAAAAATTCTGGCCTCATTTCACTTGCCCATTAATTTGCCATTTTTTTGCAATCAGTCTGCCATATTATAGACACCCCTGTACCTAACAAAGTAAGCGGCGCCAGGATAGGTACTGATTGTACCCAAGCACTACATGAGCTTGAGCCAGCACTGGCTATATCTAACTCAGGTAGTTTAGCGCATGCAGTATAAATCTTACGGAAAGAGCTTGATGGATCTAGCTATCTTACCTCAATCCGGAAGACAGGAATGCTGTTCAAGTTGTGACGGCGGCAATGAAGAGGGAGTGGTGTGTCCTCTCCCAGATTTTAATTAGAGGTAGCAGTAAATCACCCACAAAAAACAAATACAACACATTAGCTCCGTCAGTCACGACACGACATTATAAGGCTCGCCATACGGCTGCGGACAACGCGCACCACTAAGTAGGATGTTTGTGCGTAGGCGCTCTATGCCGTGCAGCACATTGAAGCCGCCAAGCCGTGCATGCGAGCCCCTCCTCCGCCGCTGCGAACATCTCCGACGTGCTACATCAGCGCAGCAGACGGTGCAGCGCCCGCCACACGCTGTTGTATTACGAGCGAATGTCATTGTGCGAAGCTTTCGGTTCCCTTTTAACACACTCATAGCACGGCGCAGTCTTTCTTTCCAAGTTTCCATGTCTACCTTATGGCCTCATCACCAAATTAAGCTCGTAAAGCGACATTCAAAGAAGCAAAGTGAATCCAACTAAGAAATGCAATCATTCATCCTATGATAGGTTATGTTGTCAATTCAATATTCCCGCCTTAGGTACATTACATCAAAATTCAAAATACGCGCCTGAGCTGACAGATGAACGAATGAATGAATGGTTCAGAGTGAACGAAACTATTGTATGAACCATAGATATTCCGAGGGAAAATAGCGAATGCGTATTTTTTTTCTCGAAATGGGTGAGCCTCCACGCACCCCCCTTCCTAGGGGGGTCCACTTAAGCCCCCCTCCCCCTCCCCCACTATCAATCCAATTTGAGGTGGAAAATAACATAAAATGACGCTCCGTTACATGTTACACTTTAAACACGCATTAAAAAAAACTACGCGTCGCCGCGGGGGGAAAGGGGTGTCGTTTGGAACCACATATCTGCAAACGGGCAAACAGATCTGTGGGGCAAACAAACAAAAAAATTCAACGTAGCGACAACTACCTATAAACATTCTTCGTCCGAGCTATAAACTCCTTGGCGACAACCACCAACGTAGTTTGTTATATTCTCTTTGGTAGCGACCATAGATCACTGACCTCCATATATACAGTTTTGCTTAAAACGTAGTGATTACATGCTCAGTGGTTTTGCTAAATAATAATAATGTTGGTGAAAAATGCTGAACTCGGAAAAATTTTGCCGATACAATTTCAATAGAGTACTGCTTGCTCTAAAAAAAATTCAATACTAACTTTTGTTGTGATTAGTGGAATTTACATTATAGACATTGAGTATTTAAATCTCCCAAATCAAAAAGATAGATATGTATGTGCGTAACGTGCGGGTATCGTGTTTACACCTGTGATTTTGCCTATAATTATGTGGTAACAGTTAATTACTGCATCAATATGAGTTCTACAAAGCCAGAAGATGACGCTTTGGCCAAGATGGAAAAAAACAAAGCGGAGCTATCAACATCTTGCGATTCTAATGCCAATCCAGACCTAGAATCGTCGTGCAACACAACAACGAAAGATATAACTTGTTCATCACTAGATCCTCCAGCTATTACCACAGACACTTCTCAAATAGAATTAATTTTGGATAGTAACAAATCAATTAATCTTGACAAGGAGGGTAATTTAAGCAAAAAAAAAAATACTGGTGATGGTGACAATACACCAATCAGGTCCATTACACCTTCAGATCTATCACCTACGGACAACAATAGTGAGAGTCCTGATTTCAACATATTCAAAAAGACTGTTAACATTTTTGACTTACCACATTCCTTTACCAGAACATCGCCATCGGCAACTGACAGTAGCGAGTTGATGGAAGAGGATATGGTACTCAAATGGGATGATGATGATGAAGAACTTGAAAAAATTGAAGGAAAGTCTGAGGAACGTGACATTAATCCTAACATTGAGGACATAGTGGAAAATAAAACTACTGTTAGCAATAAATTAAATGACAGTGAAATATTATCTAATTTGGAAAACAAAGTGATTGACACTAATACAGACATAAGTACTATAAATGAGTGTTCAATTGAAATGGAAAGCCCAGAGAAATCATCCAATATTGCCGAGTGCACAGTGGTGGACCAAGAAAATGATAAAGAACCTAAAACAGAGATGAACAAAAATACTCCAGTTGATAATCCATTGACAAATCTTGAAGAAAAAGTTCAAGAAAATGTTTCTGAAGATAAATCTGTAACTAAAGAAAAAGTGGATTCAAATTGGGAAAATAATTTATCAGATTCTACCAAAATTGAATCTGCTTCTAAAGAACCATTTGGGGTTGCTGTAGACCATGAAGAAGTTGAAGAAAATTCTCAAATGGATGTTGAGAAAGACACTTTTTCTATTGATAATGTCATCAGAAGTCTGGATCAAATGATTGATGATAAAGTAAGTGAAGAAAAACTTTCGAATGCGGAGCATATAGACTCATCCCTTGATACAAAGAATGTAGATACAAAAACAGATCAAAAGCAAACTGATTCTGCTGAAGCTGAAACTGATACAGAAAAACCATTGCCAGATGTTGTAAATGTAGGCAATAACAAAGATTTTCCAATGGATATAGACAAAGTCACTACTTCTATTGACAATATCATTACAAATTTGGCTCAAGTGATTAATAATGAAATTGCTGAAGATAAACTTTTAAATGAAGAGAATGTAGACTCGTCCCTTGATACAGATAACATATATACAAAAACAGACCAAAAACTTACTGATTCTACGGAAGCTGAAACTGGTACAGAAAAACCATTCTCAGATGTTATAAATGTAGGCAATAAAGAAGGTACTTCAATGGATGTAGACAAAGTCGCAACTTCTATTGACAATATCATTACAAATCTGGCTCAAGTGATTAATGATAAAATTGCTGAAGATAAACCTAATGAAGAGAATGTAGACTCATCCCTTGAGACAGAGAAAATAGATACAAAAGCAGTCCTAAAACTAACTGATTCTGCAGAAGCTGAAACTGTTATAGAAAAACCATTGTCAGATGTGGTAAATGTAGGCACTAAAGAAGATACTCCAATGGATGTAGACGAAGTAATGGATGTAGACAATATCATTACAAATATGGCTCAAATAATTGATGATAAAACTGCTAAAGAAAATCCTAAACATGAAGAAAATGTATGCTTATTCCTTGATTCAAAAACTGATCAAATTCAATCTGATTTTAAAGATTCGGCCAGTAAACATATTACAGGAAAACCATCTCCAGAAGGTGTAAATGTTGTTAAAAAATCAAATGAAGATCAGAGTCAAATAGATAAAGACGAATTTACTACTCCTATTGACAATTTTATTACAAATTTGGATCAAATTACTGATGAAAAAGTTGCCATAAATGAAATCAATAAAAACAATATGGTCTCGTCTCTAGATATAAAAACAGATCAAAAGCGAGTTGATTTGTCAGATTCTAAATCGGGTACAGAGAGCCCATTTATGCAAGCTAGAAATGAAGGAAACAAAATGAATGAAAAAGATACTCAAATAGATATAGACAAAGTTACTACCTCCATTGAGAAACCTATAACTAGAGATAATGAAGATTCTTTTCGCAACATAAATACAGACATAGACACTTCAGTAAAAACTGTTTCAGAGAAAGAAGTTGTTGAAGAAACTGCTACTAAGACCATTGAGAAATCTATTGATCTAGATGCACCTTCTAAACTGCAAAACATAGTAAGTCCAACTCAAGAAGAAAACAGACCTCTAGAAGAATCCAGTAACATTTATTCTCAGAATAGTGCAATCTCAGATAATGTTACAGAAGAGAAATGTGCTGACATAATTCTTCCAGCTAAAAGCATATCAAAGCCTGGAAATAGTTCTGAATCAGATATGTCTACATCTGAATCATTCTTAGATGCAACATTAGAAGAAAAAGAACACAATCTCAGTCAACCAAATATGATGATAGAAATTCCTAGTCAAAATATTATTGATTTTACGAGTGATGATGTTGATAGTGATTCTCAGAAAAAAGAAAATATACCACAAAAAAATCCAGATAAATTTGAATTTTTAAAAATTGACTCTAATATCAAGGACTCCAAGATACAAGATTTAGATAAAAATTTAGAAAAAACCACAAAGCAAATATCTTCAGTAAGTAAAACTGAACTCAGTGTAGGAGTCAAAGAAATGGATTCAGATAAAATTGTAACCGAGGTAACTAATCAAATAGATTCAAAACAACCTATAAAAGAAGTTTCATCAACAAACAAAACCGATTCAGATAAAATACAAGATAAAACTGAACCTTTATCAGATCTGGTCAAACCCCCTAGAACGACAGACCAGACGGACAAAGATGAACCAAAAGCCTCATCAAGCCAAATGGATCCAGACATGTCGGATGAGGTTCCAGAAGTCACTGATAGCTTGGGGCTCCTTGCTGAGTCTTTCAGGGTTATGGAGGATGATGAGGAACAGGAGACATCGGATCATGATGAGGGGGACGATGAGGAGGACTTTGATCCTGATGATGGTAAGAATTTAGTATGCCTTTGAACTTGAGGTGGTAATTTGTAATCAGGTACTAATTTTTTATATTTTCTGATAAGCTGACAGTCCTGACGATGTACCTGAACGTAAGTATACAATTTTTGATATTCAATTCAATTGGTTTGTTATTCAAAATTATTCATAAACCCACTTACTATGGAAATTACTATTTTTTTAATAATTGCATGTGATTTGTAATCATTCTACTAGCTTAGAAAAAAATACATAAAAAATATAAAAAAAATAATGTTTCCGGTGTTATAACAGCTGCTAGGCGTATCTGCGTTAATTAACCTTAATAAAGTTAGTTGTCTGGTGAAGCAGTCGTAGCTCAGGTAGACTGGCGTGTTTGTGTTGATCACGCTTGTTAACTGACCTAAAGCATGGTCATGGATGTGTGGAGTATGTCCTAGCCTTCCGCAGTTTGGGAAGAGATCAGTGCCCCAGCAGTGGGGGCGTTTGTGGGTTGTTAACGAATAAAGTTACTTTATTTTGCATCTTTCATTCCATAAACAATACTTACAACTACATATTTTCCTGGAAAAATGGCGTAATGACAATCCGATTTACTATAGCATACTTTAGCGTAGATTTGATTTTTTATTTAAAACATTAACAGCTGATATAGGCACATCACCTATAAGCTGCTCGCCTATTACAACATAGTAATAATAATGCCGTCCTTTATCTTTATAATAAAATAATAATAATACTTGGAATTAATTATATATATATGTATTTTAAACTATTATTTATCATGCAGAAGGCAGCAATGAAATGACAGCAGAACTCTCAGAGGACTCAAATCCCCAAGAGTCAGGATCAGACATACCGAAAGACAAACCAATCACACAGGCTGATGTACACACTGAACTGGATATTGAAACGGACAATGCACAGGACATTATAGAGAAAATCGTGGAAAATGATTACGTTGCTGAGATGGAAACTGAAGACATTCAGTTTGAGAGCAACGCTGAAGCAGAGGTAGCTGATAAGGAGGTGGATCTTGATATTGAAGAAGACATGGTTATAGATGAGGTAAGCTTTATAGTTTCAGTATCCATCATCATCATATCAGCTCATATACAACCCGACGGAGGGGCTCGAGCCTACCCCGAATTAGGGCAACTGGGCCTATTTTGCACACGTCTGAGTTTCTTCACAGGCATGTGCAGATTTTTCCTTCACCGTAAGAGCATTGAACAAATGTACATATAAAATCTGAAATTCGAAAAAACACATTGGTACGTGGCAGGATTGGGACCATGACCTGTATTGTTTTAGTATCCACTCCACTGCATAATATCCACTATTGTTATGTTAATTCATCTAACTGGATCCAAAGACAATCCAATTTAGTAAATTGGCGTATTTTCTTAGTGTCGACAATTTTTTAGGCATATCAGCTATTTACCTATTACAAAATAAGTATCATATTTTTTTTATCCACAATTGGTAAGGCCTTGGCATCATCTCATCTGAAAGTAAGTGATGATGATGCCAAAGATGCCAGCATGCTTACTTAGGTTATCTCTCTCTATCTTCAAGCCATAACACAATAATGTTGTTAACATTGATGTTTGGCGGCAAGAGATAGATAAGATGGTGGTACCTAGCCAGGTGGGCTTAGTAAATGTCCTTCCACCAACCAAACCAAGTCTTGGTAAAAAAGTGGTAATTTGTGCAATACAGATTTTAGGCCAAATTATTTAGTTTTATAGAGCCGTCATCTAGTGTAACCCTATAGCACAGATGAGATACTAGTTACTTCGCCTATAGTGTGTAATTTGCCTATCTAGTATTTATCATCATCATCATCATCATATCAGCCACAAATCGTCCACTGCTGGACAAAGGCCTCCCCCAAGGATTTCCACGACGACCGGTCCTGCGCTGCCCGCATCCATCGGCTTCTCGCGACCTTCACCAGGTCATCGGTCCACCGCGTGGGAGGCCTGCCTACGCTACGTTTTCCGGTGCGCGGTCGCCACTCGAGAACTTTACTGCCCCATCGGCCATCTGTTCTACGAGCTATGTGTCCTGCCCACTGCCACTTCAGTTTAGCGATTCTGTGAGCTATGTCGGTTACTTTAGTTCTCCTGCGGATCTCCTCGTTTCTGATTTGATCACCCAGAGAAACTCCGAGCATAGCACGCTCCATTGCCCTTTGGGTGACCTTGAGCCTTCTTATGAGGCCCATAGTAAGCGACCATGTCTCAGTTCCGTAAGTCATCACTGGCAACACACACTGGACAAAGACCTTAGTCTTGAGACACTGCGGTATTTGGGACGTGAAGATATTGCGAAGCTTCCCGAACGCTGCCCAGCCGAGTTGTATCCGTCGATTGATCTCTTTCTTGAAGTTGGAACTACCTAGCTGGACTGTTTGTCCCAGGTATACATATTCGTCAACAACTTCCAGTGTAGAGTCTCCAACCTATCATCAATATCATAGTATTTATCATCAATGATCACTAATTGAAGTTTAATACTACATTTAATGGTTGCTTGTTAGAAAATGATAATAAGCAATAAGGCCGCCTATTGTTTTTCTTCTTTTTTTTACAAAATTTTATTTAGTTTCACCTGTTCCGATGTTTGTCATCAAATCTTGAAAATAAAATTTGACCCATTTTCTGGTTTCCGAATGGGCTGAAATTTTGCATGCATATGTATATTGCGTGATAATGCAATGTGGCCATAGGAACTCCGCAATAAAACGACACAACTCCTTTGAGTTTGGGCTCGTTTGATTCGTATTGTCGAGTACTTTGATCCTAAATAGCTTCTACCTAAAAGCTTTAAAGTTTTTAGAAAATTATTTTATATATTGTATTGTATTATACTTAATTTTTTTATAAACAATCCTTAGTGTGATTGAGAGCGTCGGTGGCGCAATGGCAAGGGCCGCTACCTCCTGTCTGGGAAGTCGTTCGAGTCCTGCCATGTACCAATGTGTATTCGAATTTCGATCTCATATGTACGTCTATCCGACGCTCTTACGGTGAAGGAAAACATCGTGAGGAAACCTGCACACGCCTTCGAAGAAACTCGAAGGTTGTGTGTGAAGTTGACCAACCCACACTGGGTTGACTCAGGCCCGATCGCCCTAATTCAGGGTAGGCTCGAGCCCCTCGGTGGGGACGTATATATGAGCTGGTGTGATGATGATGATATATCCTGTCTTCTGCTGGTAAATTAAAAATAATGAGGTTATACATGTCTGTGTTGCAGGTTCCGATAGCTGGCGCAGCAGTAGATAGTGCAGACCTGCCGAACCAGCCCTTGGATGCCTTGGAGAGTGCCATCATAGAAGCCGCTGAAGAGTTGGAGAAAGTTGAGTCTGTTGTAAGTATTAAGTTGTGAATGTGAAAGGCATTAGTCCAGCTGTGGACGTCTTTCGGCTGATATGATGATGATGTAGCCATGGCTATGTGTTTTTTCTCTTTCAACTTTCACTGTAGCGCATGCCTTTTTATCCAACTGAAAAAAAACCGGTAATGTATTCTGTGAGAGAGAAGGGGAAGGAGTGAGTGACTGTAATTAGCGGAATATAATTTTAGAATAATTACTCGGCGATTTTCCCATTACATGGTTTATTTTTAATTTTAATTAGTATTGCTGTGAAAAATTATAACGTTATTATTATTTTCGCTAGCATTGGCAATATGCTTGCTAAGGGTGTTAGTTAGTTAGTTAGGGGTGGGCTGGTTTCCGCAACCAGGCGACCACTGCGCCCATTTTGCGTGTTTAGCCGGCATCACTGCGAGCCCAGCTCCTCCAAGAAGCCCAGTAGCCCCCGAAGGTTGCTGACGACTTCCTGAAGCGACCTCGGCTCACCGAGGTGCACGACCCTGTACTGTGCTAGCTCCTTGCAATCCAGTAGGATGTGGGCAGCAGTCTCCTCAGCCTCCATGCAAGCTCTGCATAGTGGGCTGTCGGTAATACCTAGAGCTAATAAGTTTTTATTGAAATGGCCATGTCCAGTAATAGCGGCTGTTACCTTGCGGAGCTGAGCTCTCCCAAGTCTAGTTCCTAGATAGGCCAGGGTTAGTTGTCGGCAGGACCAACCTCGCTTGCCTGCAGGTTTCCAAACCGGACCAGTACAAATTGTGTTCGTTTCTTGTGCGTTGCCTCAGGGTGGACCGCAGCTAGCCAGGTGGGAGGGGTATTACTTGCTAAGGGTGCTGTGTCAATATTAACATTAGAACCCTACACTCACTGGCGTAACTTTTATTTCTACATAGGGGTACCCCAGCACTCCAAACTAAATTGTCTATATTTCAATGAAATTAAAATAAATTTAAATCAACATTCCTTTATTTTTATTAATCTAGTAATGAGATCACAAATAACAACAATACTTACAATCAATCTTATTAATTTGAGCACTTTAGGCAATACTTTGTCTTACATCCCTCCTCAATGTAGGGCTTTGTTTAAGCTACAGAGCTTGTCAAAGAAATATACATACAAACACTATAAAAACATAACCATCCTTTTTGCGCATTCGGGTAAAAAGTAAATCACATGACTAGCAGTCAAAAACGGAACTGATGTACTTGCAGGATGAGCCGGCAAAACAAGCAGTCGTCGAGACAGTGAAACTATCCGACACTTCAGACGCGGAGGAGGACGCTCCCAAGAAGGAATCGTTCAGTCTCTTGAAGAAGTTGCTTGCACCCACCGGAGGTACGTATCTGTTATATCTTTTTTTCACATTGGGGAATATGCATGATATTTTTTTTACTTTAATAAAAGCTCATTCATATAAGAAACGGTAAACAAAAAGTATTTTTGAATAACAATTTTTTTATTTTTTTTCCTCGGAATACAGAGGAGGGAGGAGGATAAATGCGTTTACGCATAGCAGTACAGCCGGCTGTACTGGTTATGTGGGTCTCACAGCCCTGCGCCTATATGCATACATACACATATGCCTGCATACATATACATACACATATATATACACTTAGTATATGTAAATATACACAGGCCCAGGACCGCACTACCCACTAACAGCCCCCTGTAGCTTTGGCAGCTAGGCTGCCTTGAAAGCTAATCGGAGCGACGCGACGCCCCCCCTAGGGTAGAAGGGGAATAACTATAAAAGTAACAAAGATATAAGCTCTAGATATGTATCTCTATCTCTTTCTAGCAAAACAGAATGTAGCATATAGTTTATATGGACCGTGTGTTTTATGTCGTCACATTTACATATCGGATCTCTCTGTCTAATAAGTAGTTGAAAATGCTTATATCTTCCGTATTTCTTGGCCGATTCAAATTTTTATTTCACTTTTAGACATTGTTTTTACGGAATTTTCATATTTTGTTAAGAATATCTATATTTCATATTATCGCATAAAAAAAAATCATGCATATACTTTATTGGTATGGTAAGCCTTTGGCATCATCACACCTGATGGAAAGTGCCGATGATGCCGATGGAAACGGACTTACTAAGACTCCCCAACGCAATGGAGAGCTTCTTATCTTCAAACCGGAACACATCAATATTGTTAACTACATCTTATCTACATCTCATCTCATGGTAAGTGACCATGTAGTCGAGAATGGTTAATGGCGAATTCAAATAAAAACGCAATGCATTAAAATTTATTTGACCGTCTCCCATTCCGTGCTGGGACTTCACATTGAGTGCGCATCCAATAGCGAATTTTGCTTTACTTACATATTTGTAAAACCAAGTGCCACTAAACAACAGTCTATTATACAGTCCACTGTCATTGTTTATACAATTTCGGAGCCTAAACACATATTCACTCTCGCCTTGATCCCCAAATTGCAAGAGTCAGGAAACACAGTATTCTATGTGAACTAATTTGATCTGAGTGTATGGATACTTACAATGTGCTATTCCTACGTAAAGAAGCGAATCTCGCCTTCCCCCGCAATATATCGGTCGCCTTGTGGGCATCGTGCGGCCGGTCTCTGCGAGTGTGACACGAAGAGAGTGAGGTTAGAAAGAGAAACACCTCGCTAAGTGTAAAGTCGATTCGTATATACCGACACAGCGCGTGCCGCCGCGTTTCAGAGAATGCCGCTTTGACATCATTCATCAAGAAACGCTAACACATGTGTATTGCTTGATTATGTATCTGTGGTCTGTAAATTGAGTTATTAAAATAGTGTAGTTATTTAAAGAGTGACTCTGTTTGGCCACGCCCTGGACACTTCATACAACGGGCCAGAAATGACATTTCAAAAAAGGAATGCCGGAACAAACAAAATAGCGGCAAAATCCTATACGTTCGACAACCAAACTTTACGTAATCTGTATCAATCTGCGTGATGAGGGGGTGAGGACGCAATCTAGAGAGCGGCAGGGAGTGTCCATACCGTATGTTAGTACTAATATATATATGTACTTTGGTTTGGCAGAGACTGGCCGCCACGTCGACTTTAGGTACTTATAGAATATTGAGTGACGTAGGGTTACTAGAAGATTCCTTTTAATGCGCCTGTCAGCAATGAGTAGTCGGGGAGGTGGGCCCGTTAGCACTGGTCTGAAAGTGTTCTAGGAACGGTTTTTTATTTCATCTACAATAAATAAGCCCCTGGCATCATCTCATATGGTGATAAGTGACGACGATGCCGAAGATGGAAGGCTTACCAATATTCCCCCACGCAATGGGGAACTGGATATCTTATCTTCAAGCCGGAACACATCAATCAATCAAATATGCTTTATTGTACAATAACAAAAATATATACAGATAATAAGTAGTACTGTTGCTGTCGCCCTTAGCGTCAATAAAAACGTCGGATTTGGATCTTCTTCGATTTACTTTACAAGACGCGTGCGTCTGCTTTCTTGTACAGAATTAATTTTTGTTCGGCTATTTGCCGCTTGACAAAGATAACCGAATTAATGTCATACACAAAGATGACCTATTAATTTTAAACACAAAGATGACCTATTAATGTTAAAGATGACCAAATATTAAATTAGAATTGAGACAAAGATGATTTAGTAATAGGGCATCTTTGTTAGAGAACCTATTGTGGCGTTAGACAAGTACAGAATACACAGTATAATTATTATGTTATGTTATTAACACACTGATGTTTGGCGGCAAGACTTAGATAAGATGGTGGTAGCCTAGCCAGGCGGGCTTAGAAAATGCCCTACCACCAACCAAACCGAGTCTTACAAGTTGACCCCACCGGAACCCCAATGGGGAACTGGCTATCTATCTTATCTTCAGGCCAAAACACATCAACGCTATTAAAATTGATGTTATTATTTTATGACCATTAAAAAGAGTAATATGCACAGGTTTCGAAAAAAAAAAATACAATTTGGCGGCAAGATTTACATAAGATGGTGGTAGCTAGCCAGGCGGGCTTAGAAAATGCCCTTCCACAAACCAAATGGAGTCTTCTAAAGTTAGACCCCCCGCCGGGAATCGAACCCGCGACCTCTAAGTGTGATGCGAATGGAGTTGAATGGACTGACCATTACGCCACGGCGGCGGTTTAACTTAATTTATATGAATAACGCGCTAAGTTGTTACCGTTTCTAAGTTGACAGCTCATCATTATAATTCCTTTTTTTTAGAAGGCGAACCTACAACAGCTTCAGAAACATTGTCTCCAACCAAAGCTAAGAAGTTGGAGATCTCCAAACCGAAGCTGACTTTGAACTTTGTTGACTTGGAGGAGAGCTCTTCTGAAGATGGTGAGTTGACTAGCTGCTAGCTACTTTATTATCATAATATCAGCTGAAAGACGCCCACTGCAGGACAAAGGCCTCTCCCAAGGAATTTCACAACCTACGGTCCTGTGCTGTCCGCATACAGCGGCTTACCGTGACCTTCACCAGGTCGTCGATCCACCGAGTGGGAGGCCTGGTTACGAAGGTGAACAGGCGACCTTCACCAGGTTGTCGGTCCACCGAGTGGGAGGCCTGGTTACGAATGTGAACAGGCAACCTTCACCAGGTCGTCGGTCCACCGAGTGGGAGGCCTGGTTACGAAGGTGAACAGGCGACCTTTACCAGGTCGTCTCCATTGCGTTGGGGAATCTTGGTAAACCCGCTCCCATCTTCAGCATCATCGTCACTTACCATCAGGTGAGATGATGCCAAGGGATTATCAATTGTGGGTAAAAAATATATAAGTGCCCACACTTGGTGGTATTGGTTCTTCTCTTTCTTACCTCTCTCTCATTGTGTCGCACTCGAGGCGCCCGGCTCGCCCCTACCAACTCGCGTACCATTGCGCGACGACATATTGACAGGGGGAAACTAAGACTCGCTTGTTTACATATTAACAGTTTAGTTAAACTCTTGTTAAATATAAGATAAGATCCACCCTGTGAGAGGCCTGCCTACGCTATTTCTTACGTCGTGCTGTCTCCACTCGAGAACTCTACCGCCCCAACGGCCATCTGGTCTACGAGCTATGTGCCCTGCCCACTGCCAGTTAAGTTGACCTAGTGAAGGTGGCGGTAAGCCGCTGGATGCGGGCAGCGCAGAACCGTTCGTCGTGGAAATCCTTGGGGAGGCCTTTGTCCAGCAGTGGATATCTTTCGGCTGATATGATATAGAAAAGATTAAATTACTTTTTTAATGATCTTTGTTTATATCATTATTTAATTGTCCTAATCAGAAGATTGCTAATTAAATGTCAGTTATTCCAGGATTAAATTTATATTTTATTTGATTTAATTTTATTACATTGAGTGTGGCTGCTTAGTACAGTAACTTGGAGGCGACTGAAGTCGCAACGGGAAGCGGGGGGGTTCGCCCATACAAAAATGCTGACAGTACAATGCAAGCTAGTGTGTCGCTACAATATTCCTCCCCCTTTTTCAAAAAAAATATTATTTTTTTTAAATTAAGGAACATACAACTCATTATTCAACTGCATATCAAATTTTAACTCTAAACTAAATAGGTACACTCTGTAAGTAAGTATCAATTACTCTGTAAGTAAAACGAATGTTACACATCATCAAAATGCAAACATGCGCTTATCGCTAGGTGTTCGATTACATGAGTGCTTGGTCGAGTTTGAAGCAAATAATATTATAATGTAATGAACCGACTCGATACAAAGTAAATGTAAGTTATGTTTTCGTTTTATATGTAAATGTAACAAATCAGATCAGAAATTACAAAATTTAGAGATTACACTAAAACTTAGGTATTATTACATTACTTAACCTAAACACAAAAGTTTTTCAACAGAACAACACTCGCTTTTCACTTTAACTAGTATGTTTACTTAGTAAAAAAACTAGGTTTTACCTAAAAATGTCGTTATGGCAAAATGTACAAGTGATCAGTTTGTACAGAATATTTAGCATAACAAGATTTTTATTAACTCGGCACTAGGTCACTAGGTAAGTAGGTACTACATAGTCTAAACAATACATTTACGTGACCAACACCTAGTTGACTCACTCACTACGAAAAACAATCGCTAAAGCGTAGAAGTAATGTCGTGTTCACAACTGTTACAACATTTAATATAAAAATAATTTTAATAAACTTATTAAAAATCGTATGTAGACTAAATTATAACTTATCCTAGGTACCTATTTTTCATCGAAAAATCGTGTTTTCTTAACTTTTTCATGTAGGTAAGGACGTACTGCATCAGTAGACATTTCACGGTAAATGGATTTACCTATAATCGGACTACTTACTCTTTTAATAACAACTTTGCTGTTTGTATTACAGTCATTTGACACTCGTGTAATGTAGTCGTCAGTTTCCTGTGCCACAGCTAGTTCTGCGAAGTCGATGGCTGTCGGGCAATGTATTTCTGCTACACGTGATAACGAGTCAGCAACTATGTTCTGTGTACCACTTAAGTGTCGAATGTCCGTTGTGAATTCACTAATATATAGCAAATGTCTAGTACGAGTTGGCGTTTCTGAATTACTGTTCAATTTCGAAAAAACGTAGGTCAATGGTTT
Source organism: Coleophora flavipennella (assembly GCA_947284805.1). Taxonomy (NCBI): domain Eukaryota; kingdom Metazoa; phylum Arthropoda; class Insecta; order Lepidoptera; family Coleophoridae; genus Coleophora; species Coleophora flavipennella. The sequence goes on from OX369253.1 coordinate 9,148,519, forward strand.
ATGGTCAGTAAATACAATAAGTTCTCGACCTTCAAACAACTTTCTAAAGTATTGAATCGCCATGTAAATCGCTAAAAGTTCACGATCATAAGTACAGTATTTTCTTTGCGAATCGCAAAGCTTTTTAGAAAAATATCCTAACGGCTCCCATTTCCCATCAATTTGCTGTTGGAGAACTGCGCCTACGCAAGTGTCTGACGCGTCACACATAAGTGAGATAGGTACGTCGCCGCGGGGATGTGTCAATGTAACCGCCTGTTGTAGGCTAAGCTTACATTGGTCGAATGCAGTGTTCGCTTTTTCGTCCCATTGTACTTTAGTCTTATCGTTTTTCTTGGAATGATGTATGAACTTATTGAGTTCTATTTGCGACTCTACTGCCCTCGGAATATGTGAACGATAAAAGTTCACCATTCCCAAAAATCTACGCAATTCTAAAACGTTTTCTGGTTTTGGAAAATTAAAAATTGCTTGTACTCGCGACTTTAAAGGTTTAATACCTTTATTCGAAACCTCAAAACCTAAAAAGTCAACTTTAGTTTGACCAAATGTACATTTTGAAATATTAATTGTTAATCCAAACTTTTTTAATCTTTCAAAAACAGTTTTTAAATGTTCTCTATGTTGTTCTTCACTCTCGCTAGCGATGATTACGTCATCAATATATGCGAATAAAAAATCTAGTCCTTCCAGTACAGTCGAGTTGATAAATCTTTGAAAAGTTTGTGCGGCGTTGCGCAAACCAAAACTCATTCTAGTAAATTCGAAAAGGCCAAAAGGTGTAATAATGGCTGTCTTTTCAATGTCATCTGGATGGATTGGTATAAAATGGTACGCTCTATTAACATCTAACCGAGTAAATATCTTTTTGTTCGCCAGTACATAGGTAAAGTCTTGTAATCGTGGCACGGGATAACGGTCCGGCTTAGTAATAGCATTGAGTCTCCTGTAATCGCCGCACGGTCTTATTTCACCATTTTTCTTCGGTACAACATGTAAAGGACTAGCCCAGGAACCTTTACTAGGCCTACATATTCCCATCTCTTGCATGACCCTGAACTCTTCTTTAACTTTAGCATACCGGTCGGGTGGTAATGGCCTTGCTCGGGCATATACCGGTGGTCCGGTTGTCTCAATATGATGACAGACTGAATGTTTGGGAGGGTCATTGAAAGATGTGGGCCTAGTAATTTCGGGAAACTCGGAAATTACATCATAGTAAGGCTGATTACAATCTAAAGTTTTTACAGATGGAGTACAACTACTTACAACTGAAACTTTAACATTTAGGTCGGTCACTTGGTCGATCAGCTTTTTCGCGCTGACATCTACCAAAAGTTTGTGATAACTCAAAAAGTCTGCTCCAAGGATAGGTTGTTTAACATCTGCAACTACAAATTCCCAACGAAAACTGCGACGTAGTTTTAAATTCAGCACTAGGGACTTAACACCATAGGTTAATATTTCCGTACCGTTTGCTGCGTACAGCTTATAACTACACTTCGGAACTGACCTATTTCTTTTATTCACTGGTATAACCGAAACATTAGCACCTGTATCCACTAAAAAGTTTAAACCGCTATTCACGTCGGATACACAGAGGCGGTGGGCTGGAGTGATGGTGCAGATTTCCGCCGCTGGCTGCACCTTCTCTAGTTTTCCGGTTTCTCATCCCACGCGCAAGGTTTTACGCAGTCTCGAGCTTTTTTTCCATAGCGGAAATGGTAAAAACAAAGCCAATCCGGTTTTCTTGATGCAGGTCGTGAATTACTTCTTCTCTTGGTCGTTCGAGGTTGGCGATTTTGGCTACGTGATCTATTATCTGTAGCACGCCTTTCCAGTTGGTCAAAACGTGCGCTAAGCTTTGCTATTTCAGCTAGGATGGATGTCTCTGAAGAAGTTGAGGCACGGGGTTGCTGTTGTACGGCTGCCACGGTGCCTAGTTTCGTCGCTTCGTATACATCGTCAGCTACGACCGAAAGCTTTTCAAGGTCACGGTTCTCCGTAACCGTAAGTAAAGCACGGACCGTGGGTGGAAGCAGGTTTTGCCAAAGAACTCTGAGGGTGTCATCGGGAACCTTGTCGCGGGCGAGCTCTTTCATTCTACTCAGGAGCTGAGAGGGTTTTTGATCGCCCAACTCCATTTCACTAATTAATTTCTCTATTTGTCGATTTTTTGAATCTTCAAATAGCGTAAGTAACTTACTTTTCAGAGCTTCATATTTTTTGGTTTCTGGCGGATTCACAAGAAAATCGGTGATCTGTCCAATGACGTCAGCGCCTAATTTTGATACGACAAGGTCAAATTTTGAGCCGTCTCCAAGTTTCTGCGGGCCCAGTATTGCCTCCGTCCGTATAAACCATACCCTCGGTTGGTGGACCCAAAATTCAGGAATCCGCGATGAGACGGTAATGGAGGCCAGGTCGGGAACCCCGGTGGATGCGGCGGCCGGCGGTGTTACAGCAGCAGGATCCGTAGACATTTTTCACTATACACAACGTAATCCGTAGGAACAAAAATTTACTGGTTCACGGATAGTTTAGTTCAAACGCGGGTCACCACTTTAATGATCTTTGTTTATATCATTATTTAATTGTCCTAATCAGAAGATTGCTAATTAAATGTCAGTTATTCCAGGATTAAATTTATATTTTATTTGATTTAATTTTATTACATTGAGTGTGGCTGCTTAGTACAGTAACTTGGAGGCGACTGAAGTCGCAACGGGAAGCGGGGGGGTTCGCCCATACAAAAATGCTGACAGTACAATGCAAGCTAGTGTGTCGCTACACTTTAGTTATGTTAAGCAAGAGAACCAAAGTAACCGACATAGCTCACAGAATCGCTAAACTGAGGTGGAAGCGGGCAGGGCACATAGCTCGTAGAACAGATGGCCGTTGGGGTAGTAAAGTTATCGAGTGGCGACCGCGCACCAGAAAATGTAGCGTAGGCAGGCCTCCGGTGGACCGACGATCTGGTGAAGATCGCGGGAAGCCACTGGATGCGGGCAGCGCAGGACCGGTCGTCGTGGGAATCTTTGGAGGAGGCCTTTGTCCAGCAGTGGACGTTTTTCGGCTGATATGATGATGATGATGAATTTAAGTTAAAAAATTAATAAAACATTAACCTTCCTTTTTGGAAAGACGGAGTAAAATGTATCCTATGTCACTCACGGGATCAAGACGAATCTAAAGAGACCTCACACTCTTAAATCCATCCATCCATTAAAGAAACATACATACATACATTAGACCTGAAAACAATACACACCTTTTTTGTGGGCAGTCGTGTAGGTAGGCCAATTAATTAAACAAAGTAGCGCAGAATATTGGACACTGTTACTACAAATCTTTATTTACCATCGCTTAACCGAGGTAACGCGGTTTAAAGAATAGGTATTTGAATATAATGTTGCTATCTCTCTCCCCAAAACCTCTCCGTTTACAGCGAGAAAGGGAGAACTGCAGCGCAGATCGATAATAGGCACTAAAATTGACCAAAACAGCATTTCGTAGTCCCCTATTTCCTCTTCCAAAACTTGAGAAATTTACGTATGCCGCTATGTTTTCGTTTTGTTGTTAATATGCGTATTATTTTTTTGGTGAGTGTGTGAAAATGACAAATTTCAATTGGGAAATTTTCTTCGTTTTTGAAGGCTCATTCTTCCTATTATAATTATTAGAATATGGGAAAAACAAAACATAGCGGCATGACCATGGTAGATATAGGTTTGATGGAAAAACATTTTTGCTCTATTGTCATTATCCTGAGAGGAAACAGGAGACTACGTTTGAATGGAGATAATGGCGCCCGCGTTTCCTCTTTAATTCACTAAGGCAGACCTGTCGCACTCCGCACTGTAGGCATGACAATGTACTTCGCTCTTTACGCCGCGCGCCCTCCTGCAGAAGCCAAATCAGTAATTAGGAGAGATAAGAGTTATGCGATAGAAAGAGAGGCAACTTGTATGTGAATGAACTGTAGGTAATTAGCGCTATGCGAACCTGAATTGCACTTTATTATGTCGTAGCAAGAGTCGCTATTTATTGAAATTATTTTGCGGAGTGAAACTTCATTTATGTAGTAGTCTTAATTCTTTGACTTATGTCAAATATGATCATCATGTCAGCTCATATTATGTCTCCACCAAAGGCTCGAGCCTACTCTGAATTCGGGCGATCGGGCCTTAGCCGATCATGAGAGCCCAGTGCGGGTTGATCGACTTCACACACAACCTAAGAGCGTCGGATAAAGGTACACATGAAATCGAAATGCGAAAACACATTGGTACGTGGTAGGTTTCGAACCGCTATCTCCCGGACAGGAGGTAGCAGCCCTAGCCGTTACGCCACCGACGCTCTAAACAATAATTACATCGAATAAAAAACAGTCTAGGTAGGCTATAACAATAATAAACAAAGATAAGATAATAGGCTGATACTAAACCCTAAATCGACGTCAGTATCGCCCGCAGATGTGCAAGAGGTGCCGAAGGACCAAGTCGATGACGTCACTACAGTGAACATCCCGAACGAGATAGAGATCATGTCAGTGGGCGGCAACACGTCGGATATAGTGTCGAAAGATAAAGAGATCGTTATAAGCGGAGTGCCGAAGCCGCCGCCTGGAAAACCGGTGAGTGTTTTTTTTATAACTAGTTAACTCTTTTTTCATCATCATCATCATATCAGCCGAAAGACATCCACTGCTGGACAAAGGCCTCCCCCAAGGATTTCCATGACGACCCGTCCTATACTGCCCGCATCCAGCGGTTTCTCGCGATTTTCACTCGATCTCGAATTAGAAATGAGATCCGCAGGACAACCAAAGTAACTGACATAGCTTACAGAATTGCTAAACTGTAGTGGCAGTGGGCAGGGCACATAGCTTGTAGAACAGATGCCGTTGGGGCAGTAAAGTTCTCGAGAGGCGACCGCGCACCGGAAAACGTAACGTAGGCAGGCCTCCCACGCAGTGGACCGACGACCTGGTAAACCCTTTTTACAAGGTTTTTTTTCATTTCCAATGTTTTATGTATATATGTACTAGCTTTTGCCAGTGGCTTCGCCCGCGTGTACACAGGGCGACACATCAAGCTACCCACCCGGAATAATAATAACTACGTAAGATTTGACAGCGAATTGTAGGAAAGGGACTGAATAGTGCGCATCAGCCAATCACAGACCACAGCGCAAAGTATGCGCTACGTTGCCGTTCTGCTCCGCACATTTTTTGTGCTCGTACGGCCCAGCGTGGTGATTCTTTTGTTTTGTTATCATATCACGTTAGCAGTAATCAGTACTGGACGTAAGAGAGGCAGGTATTTTTTTTTCTTTACTAAGAAATTAGCTGAATTTACTTTTCTTTTTAAATCTAAACCCATCCTCACACTTCACCCAAATTGTGACCACATACAGACTTTTAGGTCTGCCTGACATTATGATATACCTAACAAATAATAAGTAATTAATTAATAAGCAGTCCATGTCACATCCCGTCCCCTCATTTTTTTATGCAAAAAATTACGTCAATCCGTGGCGACGCCGACGTGCGCGAGTGTAGAAATGAGTTTTCCCTAGATCCATCGGGAAATATGCTAGTTAGTAGCCTGGGTCATTTCCCACCCCCTCAACCATCTCTGTGTAAAAAAATCACAACATTCTGTTGCTATGTTGCGATAAAGTTTTTCTCTCATGAACTTTATCGGACTGTTCTATTATTACGGAATAATTAAGAAATTGGCCAACTTTTATGTGCGAGTCTGACTCGCGCACGAAGGTTTCCTTACCTATATCTATAAAAACGACAAAAAAATCACGTTTGTTGTATTCCAATACAATCTATGTCCTTTTTTATAATACAGATTACCTACAAGCTACGTGGTTGCGAGGTGATTGCCAAATTTTGTCAAGATTGGTTGAGGTGTTGAAGCGTGTAGAAGTAACAAACAAACACAGTTTCACATTTAAAATTTAGCTTTTGCCCGCGGCTTCGCTCGCGTGAACATAGTTTCTGTAACTATCTTCGAGGGTGCGCAGTGCGCAAGTGGCTGGCGAGCGTGAAAATTGAGTTTTCTCTAAATCCCTGGAACTAGGTATTTCGGGTTATGATAATTATTAGTAGTTTGTGTCACTTTCCAACTCCACGGCTATCTGTGCACAATAGCACGAATTCCTTCGCTTTATGTGCCAGAAATTAATAAAAAGAGAGTTCAAAATATCCCACGGGAACCACTTAAAAATCGGTATAAAAAGTAGCCTATATGTTAATCCAGGTCCTAATCGGTCTACCTACCCAATTCCATCCAGATCCGTTTAGCGGTTCTAGCGTGATTAAAGAACAAACGTCAATCCATCCATCCAAACTTTCACGTTTATAAATATAAGTTGGATTAATAAATGAAAAAAAAAACATTTTAAATTAGTTATCAAGAGCAAGACGCCATTATAGTATTCATGGCTAACAGTTATTCTAGAAGAGCACATGCGAACGATGTTGACGAAATCCTGATTCATCTTTGCTTGAGTCTGCTTTAGTGCACTCCGAATAGTATATTATGGATTGTAACAGGTTGTAAGATGACAGTCGACGCAGAGCGGCAACGCTGCGCGCGGGCCGCACGTGCGCGAGTGCAACGAAATAACATAAATATATCGCACACGCTCGCACGATTTGCCAAGTTCAACTTTAACGGTTCAAAGTCCAAACAGGGTAGGTTGATGAGGAGTCGACTGTACATAGTTTTTATGACTGTCTTTGGTCTGTTTTTTATGAGTGGTGCGCTAGCCGCAAGCGGTATATGGGTATCAAATGAAAGGTTTTGCTGAGAAGAATACGAAATAATTGAAAAAAATAATTAAACTTTGTACCTAAAAGTTAAAAGATTTTTCGAAATGAGCTTATTTAGTTTCGCCTTTGCCGGTGTTCGTAATCAAATCTTGCAAGTAAAATTTGACCCACTTGCCAGTTTCCGATTGAGCTAAAATTTTGCATGCATAAGTAAATCGGGTGACAATGCGATATTATTATGACATGGAGCTGATCTGATGATGGTGCCGAAGGGTGGCCCTGGGAACTCTGTAATAAATTGACGTAACCCTATCCAGTTTGGGCTCGTATGAGTCGTCTTGACTAGGTGACTCTGTTCCTGGATGATATGAACTCTTTTCAAATAAAAGCTTGATCTTATTATTTTTTTTAATTTTCTATTTTTATTTCAAGTAGAAATACTTCTCGAAAAACATCTCTGTCCTTCTGGAAACGTCTTCTTCTTCTTAAAGCTTACCGCATCCAGCGTCTTCACGCGACCTTCATCAGGTCGTGGGTCCACCAAGCGGGAGTCCTGCCGACGCTACGTCTTCCGGTGCGCGGTCGCCACTGGAGAACTTTAGTGCCCCAACGGCCATCTGTTCTACGAGCTATGTGCTGTTGTTCTCTTATTTATCTTTGTTGTTAACAGGCAAGGTTGAACACAAGCGAGGTGACCATCAAAACGACGCCGTCCAACGAGCCCACTCCAGCCTTGGTTATTCCTGAAGTAAGTTATTAAAAGCTTTTATCCCAAATACCGCAGTGTCTCAAGACTAAGAGGTCTTTGACCAGTGTGTGTTGCCAGTGATGACATGGTCGCTTACTATGGGCCTCATAAGAACCCAAAGGGCAATGGATCGTGCTATGGTCGGAGTTTCTCTGCGTGATCGAATCAGAAACGAGGAGATCCGCAGGGAGAACCAAAGTAACCGACAAGCTCACAGAATCGCTAAACTGAAGTGGCAGTGGGAAAGGCACACAGCTCGCAGAACAGATGGCCGATTGGGCAGTAAAGTTCTCGAGTGGCGACCGCGCACCGAAAAAAGTAGCGTAGGCAGGCCTCCCACGCGGTGACCGACGACCTGGTAAAGGTCGATGAACGCAGGACCGGTTGTCGTGGAAATCCTTGGGGGAGGCCTTTGTCCAGCAGTGGACGATTTTCGGCTGATATGATGATGATGAGGATGATTACTGTTGTCTGGATAAAGTTCGTCATAATGTATTACCTTTTGAGGTCGTCTTTAGAAAAATATGATAAAAGTGTAGATAAATATTTGTGTAAACTTATCAACTTTAATAACTTCAACTTCTTAATATCTTCAACAGGTTGGTGAGAAAGATAAAACCAAGTGCGGGCTGGAAGTGTACAGCTTAGACTCGGATGAAGAGGAAGCTCCTCCTGTCATAGGTAAATGTCAGTTGTGTGGTTTAACTGACCCGGTGGCGCAGTGGTCAGCGCTCCAGCCTGCTAAGACGAGAGACATAAATTTTATTCCCACATAAAGCAAACATTCGTGTAACAAATGTGAATTTTGTGGTTCAACTGACCCGGTGGCGCAGTGGTCGGCGCCCCGGCCTGCCAAGACGAGGGATGTGAATTCAATTCCCACACAGAGGAAACCGGTTTGTTTGGGTGTTAATCTATAATGTAAGAGATAAGATAAGATAACGCTTTATTCCAGACACATACAGAATATTTAATTATTATGTTATCGTGAGGAAACCTTAACACGCCTGCGAAGAAACTCTAAAGACTAAGGTCCGATCGCCCTAATTCAGGGTAGACTCGAGCCCCTCTGTGAGGACGTATAAGAGCTGATATGATGATGATATAACAATATTAAATTAAACTAAATATTAAAAAAAAACAGCTGGAATGGGTTCTGGCTCAGCATACTGGCGCTTTGCGATACCTAGTGTTACCTACGTAAGAAAGATAAGATAAATATCCTTTATTGCACACCAAATTTACAAAAATGATAAACTTATTAACTAGCAAAATATACAATGATATGCAAAGGCGGACTTATCGCTTTAAGCGATTTCTTCCAGCCCACCTTTGGTGAATGGAGGTAACCTACTTATGTATCAATTTAAACATACGTTTGACTGACCCGGTGGTCCAGTGGTCAGCGCTCCTGCCTTTATGACCGAGGGACGTGAATTCGATTCCCACCCAAGGAAAACAACGAATATAAGTATCTATATCAGCCTCTGGTTCCCATAGATTAGGGAATTCTAGTTTGTACCCAGATGACCGTGGCTGATTTGTCTCTGAACATTTATTTAAATAAAATCTTTCCTGTCCCCCGACAGCCCCAGTACCATCGCCCGAAAAACCAACGGAGCAAGACCCCCCTAAACCACCAGAGAAGCGCGTCCACAAATGCATCAACGACCTGTGCACGTCTGACAGCTCCGTCCCGCACTTCCCCGCGCCCCGCCCCGCCGTCGCCATGTACGCGCCGCATCACACTAAGAAGGCGCAGATTTGCGAACGCTGCGCTCAAGCTGTGGTGGAGAGATCTGACGTAAGTGCCTCAAATGTTTCCATACAAGCGCGTCCACAAATGCATCAACGACCTGTGCACGTCTGACAGCTCCGCCCCGCACTTCCCCGCGCCCCGCCCCGCCGTCGCCATGTACGCGCCGCATCACACTAAGATTGCGCAGATTTGCGAACGCTGCGCTCAAGCTGTGGTGGAGAGATCTGATGTGAGTGCCTCAAATGTTTCCATACAAGCGCGTCCACAAATGCATCAACGACATGTGCACGTCTGACAGCTCCGTCCCGCACTTCCCCGCGCCCCGCCCCGCCGTCGCCATGTACGCGCCGCATCACACTAAGATTGCGCAGATTTGCGAACGCTGCGCTCAAGCTGTGGTGGAGAGATCTGATGTAAGTGCCTCAAATGTTTCCATACAAGCGCGTCCACTAATGCATCAACGACCTGTGCACGTCTGTCAGCTCCGTCCCGCAGATTTGCGAACTCTGTACCAGGGCTGTAGTAATTTTTTTTTAAGTAAGTGTGATTAGAACCGTAAAACGTGGAATTAGTATTGTAAACTAAATAATAATATTAATAATTTATTTCCAACCAAAATGACATTTACAACACCGCTAGTTAACAATTTGTCCAACAGTGGACGTCTTTCGGCTGATATGATGATGATGATGACAAATCTTACAATATTAAGTGAGTCTGAACGGATTCTCAACTAGACTAGAGTTGAGCGAGCGAAGCGAGCGTTAATAGGTTCGTTAGTTTGATGATGATACTGTCGAGTTGGCGAGGCTCCCCCCTCCTATGTGACAGATCTGATAGTTACGAAAAAAATGTGTCACGGTCAGTCATGTATTTTAATAACGGCTCACTTAGTATTTTATAACAGATAAAAATTAAAACAGTTTTGCTTTATCCATTAAACGGTATACTAGATTTGTTTTATTCAGTTTGCAATCCAGTACTTTTGGTCCTATTTTCGAATGTTTTGTTCGAAAAAAGGGAATTCACAGCAACGAGTATAGGTTTAAATTCCTATCAATTTTAAAGTAACACTCTTTATACTGAAGGCCTGATCACATCGTCTATTAATAATCATCACGTAACACATTTTTTTTAGAATGTGAAATGAATTTTCGCCTACTTTCAAGATTCAAAATAGGTGCAAATTACACTCTTTCTGATAGTCATAAAATAATAATAACATAATGTCATTTGTAAAAAATCAAGAAATAAATAATCATTAGTTGATAACGTCAAAATTCAATCCTTGAAATAAACCAGATTATGTCATTACACCATGAAAACAATACGACATGAAAAGTTATACTTTAAAATCATTGAATGTCATTAATGCCTTTGACAAGAGTAGGCCAGTTCACACGGACAGCACCCGGTCACGAGTATAACGCGAGAGTCAGCCATCACCATATTAGAGGGAAAGGAACGACCCGGCGCCCGGCTCCCGATGCGCCACCATGCGCACGAACATTTAAGCGAGCATGCACCTCTTATGTCATACACATGACATAATAGTTTCTTTGGAAATATTACTTGTGGTGATTTGGTGTTATGTTAATTAGCGCACGAAAAAATCTGTTAAAGTTATTTATTTTTATTATATTTTATACGAGGGTTTATTTTCTTTCGGCTGATATGATGATGATGATTGTGTTGTGACATTAGTGAGCCCGAGCCACAGGCGAGGGTTTACCATGGTCACAAGTTTGTTGTTTTCTTTTACACCCATGTATCATACAACGTTTTTCAATACAGTTGTGAGAAAACCGGTAAAATAAAAAACGACAGTGACAGAAAAACAAAATACATGGATACATTCCTATCAACCAAAGTTCATTTTACGCGACTTGATTTTAAATTTTCGGGGAGTAATCTCACTTTGTTTTTTCTTATAATTGCGCCATATTTTAGCTACAGACTATAATAAGGGTTGGAATAATAATATTACAAGCATTAAAACCTCCTTGGAAAAGATGACCTATTTCTTCGTGTATCGTATGCGCTTCAATCATATTTATTCTCTTTTCTTCACAAACATATAACCCAAAGAGAATCTATTCAGCTAGCTATGTACTAACTTCACGGAGGATAAAGTTCTCGAGTGGCGACCGCGGCCGGAAGTTATTTGGTCATGAAATAATAATTATATTACATTGTATTCCTAATGTTCTTTAAAGTCTTATCAAAAGTCTGCTTTGTTTGTCTCCAGCGCCTCGTGTCAGACATACGCAGTTTCGCTCCACTACTCCACCTGGACATGGGTTGCCATCGCCAGGAGCTAGTGGAGATCTCCGATTCCGACTCAGAGGATGAGGTGGAAGAGGAGGAGGAGGAGAAAGTCACTATTGGAGAGAAGGGGGCTGCGTAAGTATATTATTATTCTATCTGGAGATGAACCAACATCGCCAGGAGTTGGTGAAGATCTCCGACTCTGACTTAAAGGAAGAAGTGGAGAGGAGGAGGAGGAGAAAGTCACTATGGGAGAGAAGGGGCTGCGTAAGTACATTATTATCCTATCTGGAGATGAGCCAACATCGCCAGGAGTTGGTGAAGAAGAGGAGGAAGAGGAGGAGAAAGTCACTATTGAAGAGAAGGGGGCTGCGTAAGTACATTATTATTCTATCTGGAGATGAACCAACATCGCCAGGAGTTGCTGAAGATCTCCGGCTCTGACTTAAAGGAAGAAGTGGAAGAGGAGGAGGAGGAGAAAGTTACTATTGGAGAGAAGGGGGCTGCGTAAGTACATTATTATTCTATCTGGAGATGAACCAACATCGCCAGGAGTTGGTGAAGATCTCCGACTCTGACTTAAAGGAAGAAGTGGAAGAGGAGGAGGAGAAAGTCACTATTGGAGAGAAGGGGGCTGCGTGAGTACATTATTATTCTATCTGGAGATGAACCAACATCGCCAGGAGTTGGTGAAGATCTCCGACTCTGACTTAAAGGAAGAAGTGGAAGAGGAGGAGGAGGAGAAAGTCACTATTAAAGAGAAGGGGGCTGCTTAAGTACATTATTATTCTATCTGGAGATGAACCAACATCGCCAGGAGTTGGTGAAGATCTCCGACTCTGACTCAAAGGAAGAAGTGGAAGAGGAGGAGGAGAAAGTCACTATTGGAAAGAAGGGGGCTGCGTAAGTACATTATTATCCCATCTGGAGATGAGCCAACATCGCCAGGAGTTGGTGAAGATCTCCGACATTGACTTAAAGGTTGAAGTGGAAGAGGAGGAGGAGAAAGTCACTATTGGAGAGAAGGGGGCTGCGTAAGTACATTATTATCCCATCTGGAGATGCGCCAACATCGCCAGGAGATGGTGAAGATCTCCGACATTGACTTAAAGGTTGAAGTGAAAGCGGAGGAGGAGAACGTCACTATTGGAGAGAAAGGGGCTGCGTCAGTACATTATTATCCCATCTGGAGATGAGCCAACATCGCCAGGGTAGTTAGTGAAGATCTCCGACTCTGACTTAAAGGTTGAAGTGGAAGAGGAGGAGGAGAAAGTCACTATTGAAGAGAAGGGGGCTGCGTAAGTACATTATTATCCCATCTGGAGATGAGCCAACATCGCCAGAAGTTGGTGCAGATCCCCGACCCTGACTTAAAAGATGAAGTAGAAGATGAGGAGGTGGAGAAAGTCAAAAGGCTTTAGTAATGTAGACCACGTACATACGTTGCGGCAGATTTAATTAGTTTTATATTTAATACTAGCTTTTGCCCGCGGCTTCGCCCGCGTGGACATCGTTTTTGTGACTGTTTTTGATGGTAAGTGGTACGCTCGAGCGTGGACATGAGTTTTTTCCAGTTCCCTCAGGATCTATATCAGGCTATTCTGATTAGCAGTCTATGTCACTTCCCACCCCCACAACCAATTCTATACAAAAAAAAACTAGCCAAGTGCGAGTCAAACTCGCTCACTAAGAGTTCCGTACCAAAAACTAATTTTCATCTACAGCGCCATCTATAGATATAAGTAAAAGAGAACTAATTGATATTGTCGTATTACTATTTCAATTAACTATGTAGAAGATACTACTAGATCCCACTAGATGTCACTTGTTTCTTAACAGTTGGACTTTGGAAATATCATTTTTCCTGTAAGAACGGAAGGATTTTAGATTTTCCTTTAATCTATGCATTACTCGTAAACCTTATACAGGGTGACTTTTAATTAGTTCTTGATAGCAAAGGATACGAATCTACTCGTGATTACAAACAACTTTCGCAAAGAAACTATATGTCAAATATGAAAAAAATGTTTTGGTCCTTTATACATTTTTGCCGATTTGATAACTTATTATGTATCGAGGACCAACAATTTTGTTTCTGATTTGTCATATAGTTTCTTTGGGAAAGTTGTTTATAATCACGAGTAGGTTCGTATCCTTTGCTATCAAGAACTAATTAAAAGTCACCCTATATACTTTGATTTTTTAAAAATTTTCTTTTCGCCTATTTTCTTAAATGACTTCTTAAAATTATTTATCTTAAAATAACATCCTTACTAATATTATAAATGTGAAAATGTGTTTGTTTGTTAGTTTGTTACCTTTTCAGGCTTCAACGCCTTGACCAATCTTTATGAAATTTGGCATGTAGGTAGCCTGTGTCACGGGGAAGGACATAGGCTGCTTTTTATCCCGGGAAAATAGCTTAATCTGATGCAGTTCCTGAAGGAACTAAAGAAATACCCGATTTTTGTGTTTTTTTGCACATCTATATAGTAAGTAAGTAAATATACTTTATTGCAAGCCACAAAAACAATACAGGACTTATAATCTATAAAAAAACATAGAGTGCAAAGGCGGCCTTATCGCTTTAAGTATTTGACATAATTTACTAATTACCCTTAAAGACAGTCATAAAAACGATGTCCACGCGGGCGGAGCCGCAGGAAAAAGCTAGTAAAAAATATTTTGAATTTTCATTTGATTGTCATTTGATATGTCACACTATATAGTTTGCCAAACTTTTTTTTATTTTTTCTACTTTACCCCCCCCCACGTGCCCCCACGTTTAAAAAAAAATAATTTACGTTACATGTCCGTCTTCGGGTCATCGACTTACATATGTGTACCAAATTTTAACTCAATCGGCCCAGTAGTTTCTGAGCAAATCGCCTGTGACATACCGACGGACAGACAGGCACACGAGTGATCCTATAAGGGTTTAGTTTTTCCTTTACAGGTACGAAACCCTAAAAACACTACAATCCATTGTTTCGTTGCGGTGTTAAAGAAAAGAGTTTTCTTTTCAGTTCCCGCAGGAACTGCATCAGACTATGCTTTTTTAACGGGATAAAAAGTAACCTTGCTATGTCCTTCCCCGTGACGCAGTACCTGCATGACAAATTTCATCAAGTGTGGTCGAGGTGTTGAAGCGTGAGATGGTAACAAACAAACATACACTTTTTCACATCCTTAATAAGAGTCCGATGCTGTTCCTGAGGGAACTAAAAAAACACTCTTTTTTTTGGTTAATTTCTTTAACATCGATTTGGAACAAATGGATTGTTGTGATTTTTTGCACAGAGATGGTTGAAGAGGTGGGAAATGACATAATTTACTTATTAACATAACCTAACATAGTTCCCTAAGGATCTGGGAAAAACTCATTTCGACGCTCGCGCACGTCGGTGTTGCAACGAAGCAACGGATTGAAGTGTTTTTTTATGTATAGAATTGGTTGAGGGGGTGCGAAGTGACATAGAAAACTAATCAGAATAGTCCGATATAGTTCTTAAGGGATCTGGAGAAAACTCGTTCCGGCTCGCGCAACACTCACCCTCAAACACAGTCATAGAAACGATATCCACGCGGGCAAAGCCGCGGGCAAAAGCTAGTATATAGTATTAGTAAGGATTTAAGCAACCGATTCGTTTAATTTAGAAATCTTTAAGGCGAGAGTGAATATACACTCATAGAGCTTGCGTGTTACATTCTCGGCACTTGCAATTACGTGACGTGCAGCCAAACGCACTCAAATTTTTAGTAACCATAAAAAAGAGATTTTACTCAACTATTTAATTAAGAGTAGTAATTGAACCTTAATTGAAGGGATATAACATTTGTTCCAAAAAAACAAGCTAAAAATTCCTTCTTCTCCGGTTCGAAACTTAATAAATTAAAGTAACCTTGCTATGTCCTTCCCCGTGATGCAGGCTACCTGCGTGACAAATTTCATCAAGTGTGGTCGAGGTGTTGAAGCGTGAGATGGTAACAAACAGACATACACTTTAATTTACCTTAATCGAACCCGATGGATGCGGGCAGCGCAGGATCGGTCGTCGTGGAAATCCTTGGGGGGAGGCCTTTGTCCAGCAGTGGACGATTTCCGGCTGATATGATGATGATGAATTGAACCTCTGACGTAAGGTCTGTTAAATTAGAAATAAGGTAACTGAATTACTAATAGTACATTACTGCAGCGGCCAGCAAAAGAGGCATTGATGGATGAACGTGTAAATGTGGGTCGAGGCGAAGCCGAGGCACACATACGTAAGTCCATCAATGGTGTCGATTCGGTGTTACACGACTTAACTTAATTGACAGGATTAAACTAAATATACACATTCTGTCTTTTACTTTCTGTATCGAAAAGACAAGGATAGAATGATTAAATTTAGTTTAGTCCTGTCAAATAAGTTAAATCGTGTTACACCGAATTGACACCATTGCCTAGTTGTCGCTAAGGCTTGTATAGTACTTTTCTCAAATAATGCGCGGAAATTGAAACTTCAATAATTACTTGTCCAATGAAGAACAACGAACAACAATAATTTTTCACGCACCAAAGTGTTCAATTGTTTTTTTTTCAATAAACAGCGTTATATTTGCAAGTCAGATCAAAATTTAAATAAAGATTTGATAAGTTACCTCCTTGGTTGCCATGTTTCGGAATAAAAGATCGTTCCATTCTTAAATTACACTACAATAATTAGTTTACATAGTAATTTATTTGGCCGCTAAAACACGACGGATATGCATTTTCATATAACTTTTGCCGTTCGCTGGTCGCATGTAAATACATATATAATAGCCAAATGGCCAATACATCAATTTCGATTTATCTCGAAGAAGGTTGTCAAAATAATGTTCTAATTTCCAAGCATGTTTGAGAAGTGTTTTATTCTGTGGTTTACTTTTATTTCTTACAACCAAAATTTGTCGGTAATTTAGTATTTAAGCAGTATTATGCAACAACCGCATTTTTAGCTTGTTTTTTGGAACCTATGTTATATCCGTTTAATTAATGTCTGTTTCCACCAGCATGTTGGACGACCTCACGGAGATGATCAATGAGTCGTGGCTCAAATTCCGGATGGACGCGCGCCTTAAGGAGGCTAAGGAGGCCATCAAGATCGAGCTGGACTTACAAGAGAGTAAGTTGAAATTAACCTTCACTACCTGACATTGTGTTTTACACTACGAAGAAACTATGTAAAGAAATGTAATTCACCTATTATGTCCGCGTCAGACTCGGTACAACCGCCAACACAATTTTTTTTTTTTTTTTTTTTTTTTATTAATAATTTGAGTGCGTTTGACTGCAACTCACCTGATGGTAAGTGATGATGCAGTCGAGGATGGTACACGCAAACTCAAATAATGCCTATTCACTCTTGCCTTGAAGATCCCCAAATTATAGGAATCGGGAAACACTGACGCAGGCAAGGAGTTCCACTCCTGCGCTGTACGCATAATAAATGAAGAAGCGTAACGATTCGTGCGAAAAGGTGGAACATCAACAACAAAGGGGTGCAACCCCTCCCTGCGTCTCGTTGACCGACGGTGGAATGGAGCAGGGGGAATGAGGTCGTGAAGTTCTTGCGCGCACTCTCCGAAATGAATTCGATAGAATACCGATAGACAGGCGACTTTGCGGCGATGCTCAAGGCTTTGGAGCTTGTCATTGACTAGCTCGTCGTCACCAATGAGTCTCCGTGCGCGTCGGTCGATGGCGTCCAAGGTATCCAGCTGATAGCGGGCTGATCCATCCCATAAGTGTGAACAGTACTCCATACATGAGCGGACCTGTGCTTGATACAAGGTAAGCAGCTGTCCAGGTGTGAAGTACCGTCTCACTTTAGAGAGAATGCCCAGCTTCATTGCAGCAACTTTTGCCTTGGACTCAATGTAACGACCGAAGTTAAGATTGGGTGTTAAATCCACGCCGAGGAGTTCCAGGTGGTCAGATATCTGAATCGGTTCATTCCGGAGAGTTGGAGTCAAGGTGAATGGACTCCTTTTGGCGGAAAAAAGACACGCCTGTGTTTTAGAGGCATTAAACCTTACGAGGTTGGAATCACCCCATTCAGACACTGCCTGAAGTGATAGGTTTATGCGCTCTATCATTGCCTCTCTTAGAAACAGCGTATCAGCGCTGTTAGCTCGTGCACTGGACAGGTATCTTTCTACAACCGTGCTATCGTCTGCATAACCAATTATACCGGGTTTCAGCAGATCGTTTATGTGAAGCAGAAATAGTGTTGCGGAAAGAACAGATCCCTGAGGTACCCCGGCATCAATCGCCAATAGGTCTGAGGAACAGCCATCAACGACCACTCGAATAGACCGTTCCCTCAGGAAATCAGCTACCCAGTTACACAATCCCAAATGAAGACCATAAGAAGGAAGCTTGCCAATAAGGCTAGCGTGCCAGACCCTATCAAAAGCCTTTGAGATGTCGAGTGACACAGCGAGAGCTTCGCCATGCTTCTCGATGGCCTCGCCCCATATATGCGTTGCATACACTAGAAGATCTCCAGTAGATCGACCTCGGCGAAATCCGTATTGTCGATCGCTAAGGAGGTCATTGTCTTCTAGGTATGCCAGAATGCGGGTGTTCAATACACGCTCCATAATCTTACAGATTACGGAGGTGATTGCTATAGGGCGGTAGTTTGCGGGATCGGCACGACTGCCTTTTTTGGGCACCGGCTGCACGTTGGCCAGCTTCCAGGACTTTGGGACTATACCTGTTTCAAGAGAGAGGCGGTACAGACGTGTCAGAACAGGAGACAACTCAGGAGCGCAGTTCTTTAGCACTATAGCTGGTATGCCGTCAGGTCCACTGGCTTTGTTCACGTCAAGATTGCGAAGTGTTTTGAGAACCTCCTTTTGCTTGATACGAATAGCGGGCATTGTAGTATCGCAAGGAGATAACTGGGGTGGTATTCTATTCGCTGTATCGAGACGTGAATTTTCGGCAAACATAGAGGCAAACAGATTAGCCTTCTCAGTTGCCGTATGAGCCAATGATCCATCAGGTTTCAGCAGTGGAGGCAAAGACGAGCGGCAAAAGTTCGCCTCGACCGATTTAGCCAAGGACCAAAACGCCTTACTCCCAGAAGGGTAGGAGGCAAGTTTTGATCCGATACGGCTTATATGGTCGAGGCGTGCCCTACGCAGCGTCTTTTTGAAGGACTTGGCGGCTTTATTAAAAGCTTTCTTTTTAACTCGCGTGTCCGGAGCTTTACGATTTCGAGCATCTGCCCAAGCCTGGTAAGCTGAATGCTTTAGTGCTTCGGCCACTGAGCAATCAGCATTAAACCACGGGCGAGCTTTGCTCTCGAGAGGAATATCAGAAAACGGGATATAATATTCCATCGCCTGACATATGACCCTCGAGATTTCTGTCGCACAGCTCGACGGATCACTAGAAGAAAAGCACATTCGCCGCCAAGGATAAGATGCTAAGAAGTGGCGCATCTCATCCCAATCTGCTGACTTGTACTGCCATACCCGTCTAGAACCCCTAGGGCTGGGATCAGGTGGTGAACAAGACAGTACAGACTTCACCAGACAATGATCGGACGTACCCAAAGGTGATGATACTGACACGTTATATCGGTCTGGTTCTGTTGTCAGCAGAAGGTCCAAACAATTTTCCGTTTCGCCTTCAACGTCCGGCACACGCGTCGCCTGGTCTACCAGCTGGGTAAGATTTAGCGACAAAGCGAGTTTGAGCGCTTCTCTCCCAGCATGGTCGGTCTTCTGGTATGGGTACAGCCACTCCTTATGGTGAGCATTGAAGTCCCCCAGAAGGACCAGTTGTGCTGACAAACCGGCCAAGTGGGAGTCGGACTTGCGCACCGAGGGTTCCGTACAAACCTGTTTAAAAATGGACTTTTACCCTTGCTTCCACCCAACCCAAACAAACAAAAAACAAACGGTACTGAATTATACATTGGTATTTATATTTAAGTATTTCTTAGAAACATTTTTCCCGAGAGATCGAAGCGAAGTATTGGTCGTATTATTTTTTAAATGAATCATGTTTTAATCTCAATTTTCCTTATTGTGGTACGGCAATCGAAATGCTTATTTTCCATACAACACGCCGATTTAACTCACCGAACACGGCAATTAAAAATTTGGTCATGGCAGCACTGATTGCCACATTTGTTGGTACGATTGTTACTTCGCTTCGATCAAATAGAATATAATTACACTACGTTTAGTACGTATTTTGTAAATTAAATTTTTACTTATCGGTGAAAAGTGATTCCAGTGTTTTTGAAATCGGAATGACTTCTGCACCACTTAACAACACACGATGGCATATTTGGGTGTGGAACCTTAGCCGTCAATTGTTTGTATTTGGTTTTCGACGCAAAAACATCCGGGAATCTGACGTTAGCAGCTTGCCAAAGACAGTGACCGACTAATCGCGCTGCGCGGTAGACATTTTAAGCCCCACCTCCTCAGGTAACTATTTCGTGGGGGCATTTTCGAACCTCACTTAGTTTTCTTTACATAGTTTCTTCGTAGGTTTTACACTCGTATATCTAAACGGCTTTTAAATTTTAACCGACTTCAAAAAAGAGGAGGTTTAATGTTCGTCTGTATGTATTTTTATGTATGTTCACCGATATTTTAGCTGGTTGTGAAACGATTTAAATTTTTCTTATAACTGCTAGGTTATGTCTCCACGGTGGTCCCATATAAATTGTATCAAAATCGGTTAAGTACTTTATTAAAACAAATAAAATGTAGCCAAATTGTACTTACTTATTGGATTGAAGTCGTTTTTTGGACGTGTTTTTTTGTAGTACTAGTTTTCAACAGACTTCCAAAAAGGCGTCCGGGATATCTTCGGTATAGTGTCGGGTTAGTCTGGCTCTTGGGTCTTCAGCCAGATCGCTGACTTGCAAACGTGTGGTCGTGTACAAATTGTCCATAGAACTTCTCAACTTCTTCCAGCAACTCAGTCTTAGACGTTATGATCCTGCGATCCTCAATACTTTTACTTTTGATACTTTTGAGCCCTTATAAACTCACAAATATAAAACATATCCCCCTCCCGTTTTCTCGCAGAGGAACTGGAAGAGCTAGGCGCGATGCTGGACGAGTGCCAAGCTTCCACTGACAAACTGCGCACCGAGTTGTACCTGAGTTTCGAACCGGAGAAGAAGGAATTACCCGCCTTAGTGGTCTTTGATACACCGGACAATATGGTGAGTTTTATCATGATAATCTCTCTCTCTTATCGTGTGGCACAATTAACCGTGCTATCCATTAACCGTTGCCTGGTGTTGCATTTAGATTTACACCTACAGGCGTGTGCAATGCGACCTTCATACACATCTGGAAATGTAGGTCCCCTCACGATGTATAATCAATTGATCATGATAATACTATTAGAATATAGTAGAAAAACGTTTATTCCCAGAAACACGACACAATAAGAAAATAAAAACAATAATAAAAAAGCTTTCATATACGTAATAGAGATCAT
The DNA here is from genome assembly GCA_947284805.1 of Coleophora flavipennella. Lineage (NCBI taxonomy): Eukaryota > Metazoa > Arthropoda > Insecta > Lepidoptera > Coleophoridae > Coleophora > Coleophora flavipennella. Next base: position 9,169,592 of record OX369253.1, read on the forward strand.
CATATCATATCAGCCACAAATCGTCCACTGCTGAACAAAGGCCTCCCCCAAGGATTTCCACGACGACCGGTCCTGCGCTGCCCGTAGTTGTAATAGAGATATACTACACAAAACAAAATTAGAAGTACCTAAGTTTTCTCACTCTTAAAGAGTGTCGGTGGCGTAATGGCAAGGGTCGCTACCTCCTGTCCGGGAGGTCATGGTTCGAATCCTGCCACGTACCAATGTGTTTTCGAATTTCGATTTCATATATAAGAGTATCCGACGCTCTTCATCTTCATCATCATATCAGCCGAAGAACGTCCACTGTTGGATATAGGCCGCCCCTGAGGATTTACACGACGACCGGTTCTGCGCTGCCCGCATCCAGCGGCTTCCCGCGACCTTTACCAGGTCATCGGTCCACCGAGTAGGAAGCCTTCCTACGTTACATTTTCCGGTGCGCGGACGCCACTCGAGGACTTTACTGCCCCAACGGCCATCTGTTCTACGAGCTATGTGCCCCGCCCACTGCCACTTAAGTTTAGCAATTCTGAGAGCTATGTCGGTTACTTCGGTTCTCCTCTTACGGTGAAGGAAAACATCGTGAGGAAACCTGCACACACATGCGAAGAAACTCTAGGGTTGTGTGTGAAGTCGACCAACCCGCACTGGGCCCGCGTGGTTGGCTAAGGCCCGATCGCCCTAATTCGGGGTAGGCTCAAGCCGCTCGGTGGGGACGCATATGAGCTGATATTATGTAGTTTTCTCAGTACATTTTCATACAGAAAGATGGTCTAAAAAGCCAAGATTATTATTTTTAAGTATCTTTACTACGAAGTTCAGCCATTAAGTTAGATCACTGGCTACAAACGTGTCGAAGATCACAACATCCTGCTGATCCTCGGGAACTTGGTAGACTACTCAAAACAAGCAGCATGATTTTTTTGTATGGAAAATATGCTCATTTACCGTGTGCAGCTCTCTTCTTACCAGTCTACGGAGTTCCCGAGATCAGCAGAATGTTGTGATCTTCGACACATTTGTAGCCAGGTATCTAACCTAATGAATGCAATTCTTAATTTTCCTTATTTTTCTTGATTTATTTAATTCACAATTTAATTTAAATAAAATTTAAATTAATTTTCTTTTTTAACCGCCTCCGTGACGTAATGGTTAGTCCATTCGCTTCACACCAGGAGGTCGCGGGTTCGATTCCCGGCGGGATCAATTTTGTAAGACTGGATTGGTTGGTGGTAGGGCGTTTTCATAGCCCGCCTGGCTAGCTACCACCATCTTATCTAAGTCTTGCCGCCAAACATCAGTGTTAACAGCATTGATGTGTTCAGGCTTGAAGATAAGGTAGCCAGATCCCCATTGCGTTGGGGAATCTTGGTTAAACCCGCTTCCATCTTCGGCATCATCGTCACTTACCATCAGGCACACCCTGGACACTTCATACAACGGGCGGCGAAATCCTACACGTTCGACAATCAAACTGTAACCAATCTGTAGTACTAATATTTATACTTTGCATCAGGTGAGATGAAGCCAAGGGCTTACCTTGTATGTTTTTTTTAAAGTGCGCGCCAGAGCGAGCTGCGTCTTGAACGTTAAAATTTCCACGACTGGATACGCTTGAACCATGTTTGTGCTGCTGACTGATACTGCATTAGGTCCAGTTCCATAAACAGCACATATTTTATTTGTATTTTAACATTTTTCTTAATCTCGTATTTCTTTGTTACTTTGACTCATTTTCGTAGACAGAATAATAAAATTTTAAAAATGGCGGGGTTTTTTTGTGTGTTATAACCAACCAGGTATAAATAATACAAGCAAAGAGATTTGATTTTATTTGACTTTTTCTCCGACCTATTGACCTACAGCTACGCTACGCCCAGCCTTTCTCTTTTAGTTCCACACTAGCGACCCGCCCCGACTTCGCACGGATTGGGACAATGTGGAGTGATTAATAATTTTATGATTAGTCTATATACTACAGGATATCTTTGTATATTACCACTGACCGCTGCCAACCGGGACGAAACGTACGGCCCGCCAATCGCATTTTAAAATCTCTGCTTTTAAGATAATTTATCCATTTAATTTTTAATGAAATGCTGGACAGTTTTGATCTACATGAAGTGTACGACGTATATAATGTATTTAATTGGATTAAGAATACTGTATTGTAAAAAATAGCTCGGTAAATAACACATATTTTTAATTTTAAAGATAAAAATGGGTTATCCTTGGGAGATAAATACAGGGTGTAAAAAAATTGGTGTAGGATCCGTTAACTGGGGGTTCTAATCATGATACTGAACAACTTTCCCCAAGGAACCTATAGTAAATTCTCGAAAAAAAAATGGACCCTCCATACTAAAATGCACAAAATTGGTCGATCAGCCGATCGATTTGTATGAAGAGTAAAATTTTTTTTTGCGATTTCAGCAAAGACGTAAAACAAAAGTTGTTCAGTATGCTGAGTAGAAGCCCCAGTTAACGGGATCTACACCAATTTTGTTACACCCTGTATATGCCATTGCGCACTTTTTTATAGATCTTTTTAAGATATACTATTCCGTAGAACATTAATTTGATCCATCTCGTAAGGTTTAGCAAGCGTTTGCGATTTAAGCGTTTTAAAATATGTTTGTCACGACATCACTTTACAAATCTTTGAATTTTTCGGCTTTTCTGTACTATAATATGTATGTATTATACATATAAACCTTCCTCTTGGATCACTCTATCTATTGCTGAAAACTTCATTGAAATCGGTTCAATAGTTTAAAAGGTCTAAGCGAACAGACAGCGGAAGCGCCTTCATTTTTTGCTATATAAAGAAAAGGAGAAGAAAATATTACAAATCTTTGAATTTTTCAGTTTTTCTATAGCATAATATATATTATACATATAAAACTTCCTCTTTAATCAATCTATCTATTGCTGAAAACTGCATTAAAATTCGTTGAGAAGTTTAAAAGATCTAAGCGATCAGACAGCGGAAGCGACATCGTTTTTTATACTATGTATGAAAGATAAAGATGTCTCATTATAAATCTTTGAATTTTTCGGCTTTTCTGTACTACAATGTGTATATAATACATATAAACCTTCCTATTGTGTCACTCTATCTATTGCTTAAAACTGCATTAAAATCGGTTGGGTACTTTAAAAGATTTAAGCGAACAGACAGCGGAAGCGACATAATTTTTTGTAATATGTATGAAAGATAAAGATGTCTCATTATAAATCTTTGAATTTTTCGGCTTTTCTGTACTACAATGTGTATGTATTATACATATAAAACTTCCTCTTGAATCACTCTATCTATTGCTGAAAACTGCATTAAAATCAGTCGAGTAGTTTTAAAGATCTAAGGGAACAGACAGCGGAAGCGACTTCATTTTATACTATGTAATAATAAAGATGATAAGAAAAAACGGCCAATTGAGAGTCAGAACCGCACACTAAGGGTTCCGTACTATCATACTAGAGTGCGCTAGTACAAAGAGTTCGGTACCACCATACTAGATGGCGTTAGAATCTTCATATTTTAAAAAAAAACCTTTTTTGTATAGAGACCCCTTTATTTTTTCATTTTTTCTAATTTTTCTAATTTGTTGTTATAGCGGCTATAGAAATGCATCATCTGTGAAAATTTCAATTATCTAGCTACCACCACGCTTCATGAAAGACAGACAGACGGACGGACAGTGTGGTCTTAGTAATAGGGTCCCGTTATTACCCTTTGGGTACGGAACCCTAAAAACTAGGTAGTAAGTAATCTATCAAATTTTTTTTGTTGCTACCAATAAAATTTTGTAATGCTTTTTTCTAGTATTCGTTCGTGATGCCCCCTTCAGTGGATTCTGATATCGAGGTAAGCATTTTTAGTGTTTTATGTCAGACAACATAGTCCATTTTTGTTAGTAATTTATTTATTTATCATTATCATCATATTGGTGGTGTGTGAAGTCGACGAACCCGCAATGGGCCCGCGTGGTCGACTAAGGCCCGATCGCCCTAATTCAGGGTATGCTCGAGTCCCTCGGTGAGGACGTATATAAGCTGATATGATGATTATCATATCAGCCGAAAGACGTCCACTGCTGGACAAAGGTCTACCGCAAGGATTTCCACAATAAAGGGACCTGCGCTGCTCGCATCCATCTGCTTCCAGCGACCTTCACCAGGTCGTCGGTTTACTGAGTGGGAGGCCTTCCTATGCTACTTATTCCGGTGCGCAGTTTCCACCGGAGATCCCCACTGCCAATTGTTCTACAAGCTATGTGCCCCGCCCACTGCCACTTAAACCTAGTGGTATACCAGAAACGTTCAATCACCGAGCGTTTGAAGCGAGCGAAGGTTTCACAGGTTGGAGCGTTTTTGCATTTGTTTGTATGTATGTATGTACGTTTGGGGATAAATTTTGAACGCCTTATCAAATTGCTATGAAATTTTCAGATTCTAAGCAATAAAATAATTGTATGCCAGAATCTCAATATGACTGTGCTATGAAATTTTCAGATTCTAAGCAATAAAATAATTGTATGCCAGAATCTCAATATGACTGGGTTCTGTTAGCGAGGTCCACTTCGGGGCGAACAGCTTGTATGTATAATTGATTCCAACAAAACACTCTGAAAAAACGTGCCAAGTCTCGATTTACATTTTGGCCAAAAAAAGTCGTGAGATAAAATGAAGAGCCAAGTCTCAGTGAACAAAAAAAAAACGAGCGACTTGACTGTCATACGTTTTGTAAGATTACTAAGTCTGGATTGATCATCATATCAGCTCATATACGTGCCCACCGAGGGGCTCGAGCCTACCCTGAATTAGGGCGATCGGACCTTAGTCGACCACGCGGGCCCAGTGCGGGTTGGTCGACTTCACACACAACTTTCGAGTTTCTTCGCAGGCGTGTACAGGTTTCCTCACGATGTTTTCCTTCACCGTAAGAGCGTCAGATAAACGTAAATATTAAATCTAAATTCGAAATCACATTGGTACGTGGCAGGATTCGAACCACGACTTTTCGGACAGGAGGCGGCGGCCCTAGCCGTTACGCCACTGACGCTCCGACGCTGGGTAGATGCTTTTCGGCCATGCACGACTTGGCGGGGGCACTCCCGTGCCACCAGATTAGCACTAATTATAATCGAATTTCTACAGAAAACCACATCCGGTCAGTACAAGCGCCGCCATTTGTCGGTGGCTGACACGCCCAATAAGAAGGTTGCAGTCAGCTCAAAAAATTTGTCCATCCCCCTCGGGTTCACCCCCCTGGAGGCGCTCAAGAGCGACACTGCAGCGGTAAGCAACATATTTTTAACTTCTTTTTATACACAGTTCATATCAGCCCAAAGACGTCCACAGCTGGAGCGGTCCTGCGCTGCCCAAACCCCGCGGCTTCCCGCTACCTTCCATCATCAGTCCATCGAGTGGGAGGCCTGCCTAGGCTACGTATTCTGGTGCGCGGTTGCCACTTGAGAATGTAATAAATTTACAAGGAAAAGTACCACGGCAATGTAAGCTTTATTAGTTTAGGAGTAATAGGCGACCAACTTAGGTTATGACTTATGATGCAGTTGGATTTTTAAAAAAGTCATAGATTTTCCATATAAAATGTTCTATACCAAGTGCAAAAATAACTTTGTTTTTTTAAATATACATTTATTTATTGAAGTAGTCTTTTCAATAAATAAATGTATATTCCTACCTGGCCACTTTTTCTTTGAAAATCGTGATAAGAAAGCTCTTTCTCCACTGGTTGGGCATACGTTTGTTCTTCATTACATAGATTACCTACCCATTCAGTACACTCTTCTCCCAAATTTCCAGTGTTTAATTTTTTTTGCAGGAGCCCAAGGCGGGTGCAAGTACGGCCCCAGTGGCGGCCCCGGCGCCGGCGGCGGGCCCAGATGACAAGAACGATGACGACGTAAGTGTATACTGTCTGACTCCATTGATTCCGACGGTTGGGGGTCGTAGCTGAAAACTATATCCAAGTAAAAAAACCGGCCAACAGCGAGTTGGATATTTTTTTTTTAAATCAACTCTATAGAATACTAGCTGTCCCGGCGAACTTCGTTCCACCTTACACTATACTACCCTACCCCACCCCACCCTACCCTATACTATACTACCCTACCCTACACTACACTACACTACTCTACCCTACCCTAAAACCTTCTCCTGACAATAACGAACTCAACAAAAAAGAATTAAATGTGAATAAAAAAAAATATCGGAATCGGTCCAGCCGTTATTTGAGACATAAATGGTGTAACTAACACGACTTTCTTTTATATATGTATATAGATTACTACTAGATTCTATTAAATGTCGCTAGGTTCTTAAATTTTAGAAGAAACTGCAAGATCGTACTAGATTTCGCTAGTTCCTTTACGTTTTAAAAAAATCACATAAAACGTGAAGAAACCAACGGGACCCTATTACTAAGCCTCCGTTGTCTGTCCGTCTGTCGGTCCGTCCGTCCTTCTGTCAGCGGGCTGTATTTCATGAACCGTAATAGGTAGACAGTTGAAATTTCCACACAATGTGTATTTCTGTTGCCGCTATAACAACTCTAAAAATTAGAAAATCCTACTAACTGTACACATACGTGTTTTTTGTAGGTCTTTGGAAGTATTTTTGATTTAGCTCTATCGTAGCTCTACGGTAATAAATACAACCGTCAAACTTGGTATTATTATAATACTGAAGTAAAACAACAAATAATGAAAATTGGCCAAGTGCGAGTCGTACTCGCGCTAAGGAGACCAAATGAATGACAAAAAAAAGCATGTTTTTGTAGAACGCGTTGATGTCTTTTGTTTGTAATGTGAATAGGTATCATGTTCATTATACTATGTAGTTGTGTAGAGAGGTGTGGTGGTGGTGGTACGGAACCCTCGTAGTGCGTGTACGACTCGCACTTGGCCGGTTTTTTTGGTTTTATTTCTATTACCAACTAAAATGCACGCAACCCAGAGTTAATAGCGAGGATCTGAAGGTTCCACGCGCGACCATCATCAGGTCCAAAAACGAAGTTATGAATGAACTAACTGTTTCCCGCGGCTTCATCCGCGTGGACAACGTTACAATGACTGTTACAGGGTGCGCAGTGCGCGAGCCGCGCGGCTCGCGAGCGTGGACAAAAGTAGCCTATGTGTTAATCCATGTCCTAATCTGTCTACCTACCAAATTTCTGCCAGATCCGTTCAGTAGTCTTTGCGTGAAAGAGTAACAAACAAACATCCATACATTCTTACAAACTTTCGCGTTTACAAACTAGCCCTACGACATCCACCAACCCTGACTGGCCCCCGTGTGTGGGGTTTGGGGAGATACCCGTGTCCCAGTAGTAGGGAGGTTTATGGATGGTTAACGACGTCTTAGCAATCTATTATGACTAAGAATTCATATAAACTAAGACTTATTGTGTGTACTTTTGGTTTCTTAAGTATGATTGACGATTTGGATATTACTTTATTTATGAAATAAATAAATGAATAATGAAACTTTACGAACTAAACCGTAGAGCATCGTTGGCGTAACGGCTAGGGCCGCTACCTCCTATTCGAGAGGTCGTGATTCGAATCTAGCCAGGTACCAATGTGATTTCGAATTTAGATTTCATATGTACGTTTATCCGACGCTCTTACGGTGAAGGAAAACATCGTGAGGGGAACCTGCACACGCCTGCGGAGAAACTCGAGGTTGTGTGTGAAGTCGACCAACCCGCACTGGGCCCGATCGCCGTAATTCAGGGCAGGCTCGAGCCTATTAGCTAATATGGTGATGATCTAAACCGTCCTCTGTAACATCGTAACAGAAAGACATATCGGTGGTGAGACAGTCGGTGGAGTCGGCGCCGGCGTCGCTGCCGCCGCACGGGGAGCCCGTCCGCCCCAAGGTGCACGTCGGCATGCAGGTGTACGCGATGCGGAACGCGTTCGGCACCTGGCTCAAGGCGAAGGTCGTCGAGTGCACGCCCAAAGGGACTGCTGTAAGTATTGCTTGACATTTTCAGAGGTAGGGGGCAAAAAAAGTTTTTTTTTAATATCAAAATCGGTTCGAACATATCCACATCCTAAGACTCAGTTCACGCGAGTCAATACAAAAAGTAACTTAATTTACCACACAATAAGATACACATTTCGCGCTGCACCTCGATATCTGATGTATATGCCAGAAATTGTTATGTTATGTGTGTTAAAATATATTTTGCGTTGCCCCATGACATTAAAGATTTACCTTTGACATCATTTCATGTAAAATTAAAGCGTTGGTTAAATCTTAAAAAATATTATTCTATAACAGAGTTATTAATTCGAAATTACAATAATATATGACAATTTCTTGAATTTAATTTACTTATGACTTTCTTTTTATTGTGTTTATTATTTCATTGTTATGTAATATTGATTTTTGTGTAAAGTCGACATGTGTAATATAATGTAATTTAAGTGTGTAATGTTTTAAATGACCTTGATTTCCAATATTTTGACTTTAAAAAATACCTATTTTTATTGTAATTGTTATTGTATGTCACATGTGACTAAATGTGCTAATCTTTGTTCTCTTTGTTTTTTTAAAAATATATTAGTTTTACCACATTTGTTGCAAAAAAGGAATTGAATTGAATTGAATCTCGATGCAGCGCTGCTTCGCCGGAATGCTTCACCGCGTCCCGGTGTGTAATGACTATTATGTGACCCGTGTTGAAGTTCCTACATCACCGACATACATACAATTAATAGATTTTGAGAGCGGGTCTTTCGGAGCAAGATGTGTGTGTAAAGTTAGTGATACATTATTTCTTGACGCAAAACGTCTTAAAGATCACTTACGGAGTACCTAGTCAAAAACCTGGACCGTCACGGAAGTGACGAAAGACTGTAACGGAAGTGACGAAAGACTGTAACGGAAGTGACGAAAGAATCTGTTTCCTCCATATTAACTAGCTTGAATATAGTTTCTATGAATGTCTCTGAGGGTGCGCAGTGCGCGAGCCGCAAGCGGCTCGCGAGCGTGGAAAGTAGTAGTTGTGTATGTTAATCCAGGTCCTAATCTGTGTATCTACCAAATTTCATCCAGATACGTTCAGTAGTTTTTGCGTGAAAGAGTAACAAACATCCATACATACAAACTTTCGCGTTTATAATATTACTAAGGATGGTAGTAGCTAGCTAGGCGGGCTTAGAAAATGGCGAGTCTTACAAAATTAGACTTCGCCGGGAATGTAACCCGTGACCTGTTGATGTAAAGCTAATGGTTTAACCATTACGCCACGTAGGCGGTAACCTACCAGTTAGCCCTGCCAAAAGGTGAGACATAATGTGAATGACGCCTTGTTTCAGCCGTCGGCCGCGCAGTTCTCCCAATGCCGCGTCAAATTCGAGAGCAGTACGCACAAGAACGCGTTCAAAACGCTGCCCGCGCGGTGCCTGGCGTACAGCGAGCCCTCAGAAGTCAGGATGACTATCGGTAAGGTTTACCCAGCTTTGGGATATCATCATCATAGCAGCTTAAAGACGTCCACTGGTAAACAATGGCCTCCCACAAGGATTTCTACAATATACCTTAATAATACCTTATACAGGTTGTAGCCGAAGATGGAAGCGGGCTTACCAAGATTCCACAACGCAATTGGGATCTGGCTATCTTAACTTCAAGCTGAAACACATCAATCCTGTTAACACTGATGTTTGGTGGCAAGTGGTAGCTAGCCAGACGGGCTATGAAAATGCCCTACCACCAAACCGAGTCTCACAAAGTTGACCCCGCCGGGAATCGGAACCGCGAACTCCTGGTGTGAAGCGAATGGACTAACCATTACGCCACGGAGGCGTTTTGACAAAGTCTTGCCTCAAATGTATCCTTAAATATTAGTGAAGATAATCGTTAAAAAAGCTTCGGTGGCTCAACGGTAACGACTCGGTCCTCCTAACCAGAGGTCCCGGGTTCAGATCCGGACGGCCAATGTAGCAATGAGTTTTTTGATATCACGTACAAATACTTACCGATTGCTTTAACGGTAAAGTAAAAACATCGTAAGGAAACCTGCACATCTGATTCGAGATCTGTGTGAAGGCCGCGTTACACACGTCCGTAGGTGTAAATCTTAATGCCCTACACGTGGCCGCGGGTGATTCAAGGTGCAGCACCAGGCAACCGCCGTCTGTCCCTTGGATAACTCGGTTTATTGTAATGAGATCCATCCTCTGGAAACCTCTTGAAATCGATCTGAATTTCCACAGGTACTAGGATAATAGCGCTGTACAAGGATATGGAGACGAAAAGGGAGGCTTACTACTCGGGATTAGTGGCTGAAGTGCCAAACCCGGTCAACAGTTACAGGTCAGTGGAATAGCCCATTAATGTACGTCTCAATCAAGAAATATAAATAGAGTAAATAAATTGTAACCCCACTATGGCTTTAACTCCCCATTAAATACCAAATAGACCTCTATTGTATATAATATTAGATACTATTTTACATTGATTGCATTCTGTATTATAATAAACTATTGGAATGAGCGAAAACGCTGTTGTCACACATCATAATTTTGGAAAAAATTTTTGGTACAAGCCTTTGAAAAGAGTTTTTATGCTCAAAAAGCCAAATGCTCAAATTAATATAAAAACTACTCGGTTTTAAATTCAAAAAAGGTGAGCACAATATTGTATTTCCTACGATTCTATCTTTACTATAATATTATAAATGTGAAAATGTGTTTGTTTGTTACATTTTCACGCTTCAACACCTTGACCAATCTTGATGAAATCTGGCATGCAGGTAGCCTGTGTCACGGGGAACGACATAGGCTACTTATTATCCCGTGAAAATAGCATTGTCCGATGCAGTTCCTGAGGGAACTGAAAAATATTCTTTTTTTGGTTATTTTTTTTAGGATCGACACGGAACAATGGGTTGTTGTGATTTTTTTTTGCGCAGAGGGGTTGAGGGGGTGAGAAATGATTTAATTTACTAATTAGCATATCCTGACAAAGTTCCCGAGGGATCTGGGGAAAACACACGCCCACGCTCGCGAGACGCATGCGGCTCGCGCACCACTAACCCTCAAAGACAGTCGTAAAAACGATGTCCGAGCGAGCGAAGCCGCGGGCAATAGCTAGTGAAAAATTAAAAGACGATTCTGGGACCTAGATTCCAATTCCTAAGTTCATCATCAGATCAACATCAAAATAACCAAAGGATCTATCTATTGTCACCGGGAATACGGCTTCATTCCAAACTTTAGCTCTGAAGTACCTTGAAGTCGCTCTACAATCGATGACAACATTTAAACTAAACAAACATGCATACATACATCATTGCAAATTAAATAAAAGCTTTTAAAAACTATGCCAACTCAAGCAAAACTGAGGGCAAAAGCTAGTGTATAAATGCTAGTTAATGCACCTAAACCAATTTTGTTACAACCTGTATACATAAATGCAAATCTGCGTAGGTACCTGGTGTTCTTTGACGACGGCTACACGCAGTACGTGCAGCATGCCGACACGCGGCTCGTGTGCGAGTTTTCAGCGCTCGTCTGGGACGAGGTAAGATAACATGAGACAAGACTGTTTGTACACTCTCTGACGACGGCTACACGCAGTACGTGCAGCACGCCGACACGCGGCTCGTGTGCGAGTTTTCAGCGCTCGTCTGGGACGAGGTAAGATAACGTGAGACAGGACTGTTCATACACTCTCTGACGACGGCTACACGCAGTACGTGCAGCACGCCGACACGCGGCTCGTGTGCGAGTATTCAGCGTTCGTCTGGGACGAGGTAAGATAACATGAGACAGGACTGTTTGTGTGTTTGTACACTCTTTGACGACGGCTACACGCAGTACATGCAGCACGCCGACACGCGGCTCGTGTGCGAGTATTCAGTGCTCGTCTGGGACGAGGTAAGATAACAAGAGACAGGGCTGTTAGTATACTCTTTGACGACGGCTACACGCAGTACGTGCAGCACGCCGACACGCGGCTGGTGTGCGAGTTTTCAGCGGATAACATGAGACAGGACTGTTTGTACACTCCTTGACGATGGCTAAATGCAGTACGTGCAGCACGCCGACACGCGGCTCGTGTGCGAGTTTTCAGCGCTCGTCTGGGACGAGGTAAGATAACGTGAGACAGGACTGTTCATACACTCTCTGACGACGGCTACACGCAGTACGTGCAGCACGCCGACACGCGGCTCGTGTGCGAGTATTCAGCGTTCGTCTGGGACGAGGTAAGATAACATGAGACAGGACTGTTTGTGTGTTTGTACACTCTTTGACGACGGCTACACGCAGTACATGCAGCACGCCGACACGCGGCTCGTGTGCGAGTATTCAGTGCTCGTCTGGGACGAGGTAAGATAACAAGAGACAGGGCTGTTAGTATACTCTTTGACGACGGCTACACGCAGTACGTGCAGCACGCCGACACGCGGCTGGTGTGCGAGTTTTCAGCGGATAACATGAGACAGGACTGTTTGTACACTCCTTGACGATGGCTAAATGCAGTACGTGCAGCACGCCGACACGGGGTTCGTGTGCGAGTATTCAGTGCTCGTATGGGACGAGGTAAGATAACAAGAGACAGGACTGTTAGTATACTCTTTGACGACGGCTACACGCAGTACGTGCAGCACGCCGACACGCGGCTCGTGTGCGAGTTTTCAGCGGATAACATGAGATAGGACTGTTTGTACACTCTTTGACGTCGGCTACATGCAGTACGTGCAGCACGCCGACACGCGGCTCGTGTGCTAGTATTCAGTGCTCGTCTGGGACAAGTTAAGATAACATGAGACAGGACTGTTAGTATACTCTTTGACGACGGCTACACGCAGTACGTGCAGCACGCCGACACGCGGCTCGTGTGCGAGTTTTCAGCGGTCGTCTGGGACGAGGTAAGATAACATGGGACAGGACTGTTAGTATACTGTTTGACGACGGCTGCACCAGGCCTCCGTCACTCCATGTACTTGCGCGCTATAATTACCTACCGCCCGGCACAGCGTTCTCGGGCCGTTTGCGGACCCAATTCAGTGCGGTTTTCACAAATGAAGCGCACGCACGTAGTTCAATTTAAATCGTTTCGTTCGTTCGTACGCGTACCTACGATGCCGTCTGGTGCCTTATGTGCTGTAGATGGGTGCAAATAAAGCAAAAGAAGAGATAAACACCTAACATTTTTCCATTTACCTGTCAATGAAGAAAGGTAAGTGATAAACTATTACTATTTTTTGTCGTTTTAAAATTATTTTTAATAGTAGGTATAAGTACTTAGCATTAGCTAGTACTCTATATTACACTGTGGCATTAGCTTGCCTTTCAAACACAGATTTACATTTTTTTGTTACATAGAAACGTCATACTTATCTTAAACACTATTTTAACAACGTTTAAAAAGCTATTTTTATTAAAATAAAATTGTGATAATATGTGAGTCGCAGGCGCGGCGACCTGTCTCAACTTGTCGTGCTGTTAGCGCACACAAACACTTGTGACATAACTATTTAGTAATCTGTGCTTGTGATTCGGTTTTATGCGATTTATAACCGAGAATTTAGAAAGGGTAAGAAATTAATAAAAAATTATATCAAAATAAAACACATGTAACTCTTAAAAATTTTTTTCTTTTTACTTACACACTGACCTCTAAAATTATGTGTTATCTAGATGTATTGCACAATCAGCACCTTTTTAAAAAAAATATATATTTACTAGCTGTTGCCCGCGGCTTCGCCCGCGTAGGGGTATGAAAAATAGATAAGAACCTATTCTCAGACCTACCCGATATGCAAACAAAATTTCATAAAAATCGGTCGAGCCGTTTCGGAGAAGTATGGTTACTAACACTGTGACACGAGAATTATATATATATATATATATATATATATATATATATACTAGCTGTCCCGGCGAACTACGTACCGCCTTACATTACACTACCCTACCCTACACTACCCTACCCTACCCTACACTACCCCACCCTACCCTACACTACACTACACTACCCTACCCTACCCTACCCTACATAAGAACCTTCTCCTGACAATAACGAACTCGACAAAAAAAGAATTAGCCAAATCGGTCCAGCTGTTCTCGAGTTATGCGCTTACCAACACATTTTGCGATTCATTTTTATATATTAGATATATAGATAGATAAATGATACAATTTTAAACTACCACCTATAAGTCAAAACATATTCACAGTTCTCAATAACATAGACACAAAAAGTTATGTTAATTTAATTTTATCGAAGAGGCAGCCCTGCGATTGCTGTGGGATCGCGTGGTGTGAAGCAAGCTGACGCGATGGAGTAGGCTATTATAGCAGTAGGTATTGGAAATTTACTACTGAGTGAAGTATCTGTTACGTAGTAACTAATTAGTAATCTGTGGCTGCACGCCGACACGCGGCTCGTGCGCGAGTATTCAGCGCTCGTCTGGGACGAGGTAAGATAACATGAGACAGGACTGTTTGTGTGTTTGTATACTCTTTGACGACGGCTACACGCAGTACGTGCAGCTCGCCAACACGCGGCTCGTGAGCGAGTATTCAGCGCTGGTCTGGGACGAGATAAGACACGACTGTTTGTGTACTCTTTGACGACGGCTATACGCAGTACGTGCAGCACGCCGACACGCGGCTCGTGTGCGAGTATTGAGCGCTCGTCTGGGACGAGGTATGATAACATAAGACAGGACTATATGTGTACTGTTTGTTTTTTTATTTATTTATTTATTAATCGAAAAAATGAGTACATAGGTAAACCTTAGACCCACAAAACTGAATGATCAGTTTGTCTGTGGGATAAAATACAAAACTGTGTACAAATTTTTATTTTATTTTATTTTTTTATTTATACAAATATAACGATATAAAAAAATTACAAAATTACTTTTGTAAAATAAAATAATTGACTCGCTAAGTAAGTAGGTAAAAGTAAAAATTCTTTATTTACTCTTAAACACGGTATAAGATGTATGTACAAAAAAAAATCAAGTTCTCATGTTTAGCTAAAGATATATTTCAATATTTATAAAATTATTTACTATACAAAAAATAATTAAGATAATAATGCTAGGTAACAGCCCAAAAACGTTGCCACTGCTTGGGTACGGGTCTCTTCCCAAACTAAGGAAGTTTATGTCATACTCCACTCCGGGGACCCAGTTCGGGTTGGTGAACGCTGTAGGGCTAGTGGCTAACCCCACTGTGACAAGTTTTTCAAGCCTCCTATAAGGCACCTGACACGGCTTAACGTGCCTTGCAAATCACGGAAACGGTTGACAATAACCTAACCAGTTTAATAAAAAAAATATAAACCTGACTAGATAAAAACTGAACTCCAATTTTTTTTGCCAATCGGGTAAATATGTATTCTATCTTACTCACGGGATTAAGATGAATCTAACAACACCTCGCACTTCAAAATCCATAAAGACGTTTAGGCTACAGGGCGTGCCAAAGAAATATACATACATACATATATACACTCGAACAACATAACCCTCCTTCTGGCGCAGTCGGGTAAAAATGCCACTAACAGTCAAACCCATCCAGCTACTGACCGTGTTTTAGGTTAGTTAACCAGCGTTATCGACCCAACTACGCAAGTTGCATTGAGCTACGACAGCTTCCATTGATTTGTATAAAACCTCGTCTGAGAAGAAGAAGTGTCGGTGGCTCAACCGGTGACGACTCGATCCTCCTAACCAGAGGTCCCGGGTTCAAATCCGGACGGCCAATGTACCAATGAGTTTTTCTAAGCTTACGTACATATTATACTTACCGATTGCTTCAACGGTGAAGGGAAATATCGTGAGGAAACCTGCGCAGATATGTATGAAGGTTGCGTTGCACACGTCCGTAGGTGTAAATCTAAATACCCTACGCGTGACCGCGGGTGATTCTAAGTGCAACACCAAGCAACCGCCGTCTATCCCTTGGATAGCACGGTTAATTGTGCCACACGATAAGAGAAGAGAGAAGAAGAGTATGAAAAGTCGTGAATTATTTGTTATTATTTGGCTCCAAGTGTATTTTTTTTAATCCACAATAGGGATGACGAATGCTAGTTACTTTTTATCATCTTTCAAAAACGAAATTTTGTTCTAAAAATGTTTGAATTACCTAGGCGTGACGTTATAGTTTAGCAGCGTCATTTATGTACTCATTTTGTGATTTTGGTGAATTAAAAATCGAAGGCTTGATGGAAAACAAAACGAGTAAGGTTTTCCGAAGTATTAGTAGGAGGGCAATTTAGTGATCAAGAGTTCATAATTTATTTCTGATGCTGTCGTCATTCCAATATTGTTAAAGTTGTTTTATTTTTTTAAAGGTGCACCCGTTTTCGCGCGAGTTCGTGCGCCAGTACCTGCTCTCGTACCCGGAGAGGCCCATGGTACGCCTGCACACTGGGCAGAGCTTGAAGACTGAGCTGGACGGTAAGTGGACTTTCAGCGTTTGAGGATGTGTGTATCAAAGAATAGCACTCTCAGCTCGATTGTACATTTTTTTTTCAATACAGTTGCTCGAAAAGTGGTCCTTTATATGCCAGTCAAGTGTGCGCAAAATTGATTGTACCTCACACGTGCTTTTACTTTACCACTTAAATTTAAACTCGAAGGAACAAGACATTTCTAGCAAATAAAAATATAATAACCAAATATACAGAATCTTCTCTAAGACTTTTAGGAGAATTTTAAAAGAGATATGTTGTTCCTCCGTGAGGTTAGTACATAACGCTAGCTGATAAGATAAGATAAGATAAGCATTTATTTACAGAAGCAAAAAAAACAGGTAATACAAAGCAAGAAAAAATAATAATAATTTAAAACTACTTATTTTAAAATCTTAATAACTATTAATTATAAGATGGGCTAGGAAAATGACCAGGCTCAGCTTGAATGCTACGAAACCTTAGATTCGCAGCGCTGATGATTCTGCCAGGCCATTCGATTCTCTTTGGGTTATATCTTTGTGAAGAAAGGAGAATATATATGAATAAAGCGTATAGGTTACACCAAAGAATAGGTCATGTTTTCCAAGCAGGTTTTAATGCTTATAATAATATTATCCCAGGCCTTATTGTAGTCTATTTATGATAATATTAAAACAAAACTTACACATACGTTCGTGTGCTAACTAAAATATGGCGCAATTTTCGTAACACTGAATTGAGATGTTTTAGTTGTAAAAAGGAATAAAATTATTAATTTAATATATTTGTAATAAAACATATACTTATGTGTATGTATAAGAAAAAAAAATGTGAGATTACTCCCCGGACGGATTTAAAATGAGCCACAAGTCGCGTAAAATGAACTTTGGTTACCGAAACTTTGATAGGTATGTACCCATGTATTTTGTTTTTCTGTCACGGTCGTTTTTTAATTTACCTGTTTTCTCACAACTGTATTGAAAAACTTCGTATGATACATGGGTGTAAAAAAATTAACAAACTCGTAACAATGGTAAACCCTCGCCTGCGGCTCGGGCTCACTAATGTCACAACACAATCATCATCATCATATTAGCCGAAAGACGTCCCCTGCTAAAAGGCCAAAGGCCTCCTCCAAACGACCGCTCCTGCGCTGCCCTCACCAAGTCGTCGGTCCATCGAGTAACGCAATAACTCCAAGCATAAGAAGAGACGAAAGGAAGAAAAAAACCTTGTAGAAACTAGATATAGCTCTCAGAATAATATCTAAAGCAAAGAAGTAGTGTGAATGTACACTGCCATACACACACAACACAAAAATGCACAACAGAAATGCTCATCTTTCGCGTCGCGCACGCGCCGAAGTATTGCGCAACCAGAACAGTCGTTGACATTAAGTGACTTTTTAATTTTAGTGCCGTATACTTTTTACTTCCCCGACCCTACCGTAACGTACGTACGTAGGGTAGAGGAAGTATTGTTATCGCAAAAAAAAAATTTTTTTCGTGAAAATGTGTTCTATATCATTAACACATACCGAAAAACCGAATATCTCAATTCCGACCGTGCGTCCGTGTAGTCCGTGTGTAGAATTTTTAAATTCTCCTCCACCCCAAGGTTGTGTAAAAGAGTTCATAATAATAGAAAAAACTTGAGATCGCTTCTTAACAATAAGACCGTCCATATGTATAACCTCGCATTTCTGTATACAAATTTGTTTAAATATTGTTTCTGAGTTGTGCAACAAAGTGTTTTCAACGCAATTCAATTGAAATCTTTCAGGTAAATGGTGGTCGTGCAAGGTGTTGCAAGTGGACGCGTCGCTGGTGCACGTGCATTTCGAAAACTATAAGAACAACAAGTCCGAGTGGATATACAGGGGGTCCACTCGGCTGGCGCCCCTGTACTTGGAGCTGCAAGCCGCTGAGAGGCAGAGGGCGCGACCCTTGCCCAGGAACCGGCTCGCTAACCAGGTGAGGGGCAGCCCTACCGCTGAATTAATAGCAGCGTTTTACCTACCAATAAAACGCTTATTAACTACTTACCTAATTCGAAAGCCTATAAATTGAGAATAGCAACACTGTTTTCTGAACTGTGGCGGAAACGACACTACACTTGACCGGAAATGCTTAAGATTCCACCTCTGATATTTTCTAGTTCTCTTACTTCCCACCAGGTGGCGATATTCGCCTTATGGCAGACGGTCAGTGTCTGTCTCATTGCATTCGAAATTATTCCAGGCAGGATTGAAGTTAGGCTTTCGAATTAGGTAAGTAGTTAATAAGCGTTTTATTGGTAGGTAAAACGCTGCTATTAACTCACTGTACCGTCATTCGAAAGCCTATAAATTGAGACGTGTTTGTTATCGCCTGGTGGAGAAGTTATGATGAAAAGTCAATGTTATTGACAGCCAATGTGATCAAGAGATTAAACATTTTTAACTAGTGCTTACTTGTAGTGGTATCTACATGTAGCGTTTTAGGGTTCTGTAGTCAATAAGGAACCCTAATAGTTTTTATATAGTACCTACGATTAGAATTATGCAAATAATACTGAAACGTAATGTACTAAAAGTATTCAAGTAAACAAGGCTATAACAGCTGTAGTAGCTAGCTGGTTAAGCCTAGTTATGTAATTCAGGTAGGTACCTGTACCTCCCTTATTATGTGAGTGCAGTAGTTAAAATAAAATAGTATATAAGGAGAACAGGAGCTATATTTTATTAAATTTTTGTAAGAAACAAATTATGCTTATTCTAGGTATTTATGATAAAATTAAAATGACATTCTTGATTTAATAGTGAAACGAAACTTGGTTAATGATCACAAATCACTGGTATAATCAGTTCACTGGTGCAAAAGTAGCCGATACCCCAGTTTGGGTCTGTGTCGGGCTCGGACGAATTTCCCGGCAATAGAACTGCTTGAAGGTTCTTTCGGTCCTCCAGTTTCCTCTGGCCAGGATGTCTTCAATTGGAAAGTTTAGGGTCCAATGTTTCGAGGCTACCGCGGGACGAATGCTCCCCGGGGTGGCCCTGATGCCGGCTTCAAGGAGAAGTTTCTGTACCCAACGTGATATTACCGTACGAGACGCGGCTTTTGGTGCTCCACATGCTGTAAGAAATAAATTGGAACTGTCACAAAGTGTTCGTCTTGATGACGATAGTTTTATCACTTGTTTGACCCAGTAGACTGGATCGAGTTTAGTCTGATTTTTGTTACAAATAAGACGCCACCCTGATTGTCTGGTGTCTGAGTTATCGGTCTTTGAACCGAACTTAGGCCAGAAAACAACATAGTCATCCGACACTTCATAATGGCTGTCATCGATTGCAAGTAATGTTAAGTCATGCACTCTGCGACCGGAGCAGAGGAGCAAGATAGAGGCTGCCCGTTTAGAGCATTGGAATAAATTACTCGTATCACAGTCGCTATTCAGGAGCCATGAGACTAGCACATCAACGTCCCAAATTGGTGGTTTAGAAATTACTCTTGGGTTTTGCAGGGATATTGATTTCAGCACTTTTTTGACCAGGACGTGATTACTTAGGCGGTCAGAACTTTCGGGGTTACAAAGAGTTGAGATTGCTGACTTATACACTAAAATTGTACGATATGCTAGTTTATATTTTAAGTGCAGGTCGATCAAGAATCTAGCAAACTGCGAACCAGTGGGGTTGTTAGATGACGTAACATTATGACCAAAACACCACTCTAGCCATTTATGCCATGCGTTTTTGTAGGTTCTTAGAGAGGAATCACGCCAACCTGATTTTAGGAGCTCCTTTTGTTGCGGTGTCCAATCTCTTAGGCTCGCACTCCACCCCCACATCTCCATATCTGCAGGGACATCTCGTGGACTTTCGGTGGTGGGCGACCCGTTGTTGTGTCCACTAGGACTTGGTGAAGGCGGTGAATTGTGAATGGCGGTGACACGGCTCTGTTCTTGATGTCCGGCCTCCAGAACACTTTCTCCCAGATCGGAGCCACAATTAGGTAGATCCCTTTGGCCGTATTTAGGTGAGTTAGGACTTTGGGTATCAGAAATGGAGGTGGGAATATCCACGCTAGGGAAAAATTCCAGTCCTGGCTGAATGCATCGTGGAAGTACGCATTTTTGTCTGTGCAGTCTAGACTGGCGTAGCGAGGAACTACATGTGCCGTCTTGGAAGCCATCAGGTCTATGCAGGGAGTTCCCCATTTGTTGAAGATAATAGACGTTATTTGTGGGAGTAGGTGCCACTCGGGCGGGGCTTGAAGCCGGGATAACCGGTCCGCTTCGCTGTTGAATTTCCCAGGTAAGTGATAGGCTACGAGATTGATACGGGCTCTGTCCAGAATCGTGAATATTTCCCTCGTCGTATGCATAAGACTGGATGATTTTGACCCGCCTTCCTTCTTGAGGTACGACACGACAGTTTTGTTGTCGCTCTGAAGCATCACCGAGCGGTTTTTTAAATAGTAGGATTGTCTTTGTAGTACCCGAAGCACAGCTAGCATTTCTTTTTGATTCGAGTGGAGGTTCAGTTCTTGAGCTGACCAGCGGGCCCCCATTTGAATGTTGTCTAAGCGGGCACCCCAAGCTAACCCGGACGCGTCTGTTGTTAAGAAGTGGTGAACCGGTGGGTAATGTAGTCGAGATCTCACATTGTGATTCCTTATCCACCATCTTAGTTCTGTCAGTACTGTGGTAGGTACCGGTAAACGGTGACAAGAATCTAAAATTAACAAATCTTTGCAAAAAAGTAGGAGGTTGCGGTGATTTAACCGACCGCGAGGTACAGGGAAGCTGGCAAAGTTTATGAGTCCGATAAGACTTTGTATTTCTTTTAGGTTGGCTGTTTTTCGAGTCAGAATGGGGTTGATTTTGTTTGCAAGGGATTGACATTTCTTTACCGGCAACCATTTTAGTCCAGCCCATGGGTCCCAGCATATACCCAGAAACTCCAGGCAAGTTTGAGGAGACAGTATGGACTTTTCGAAATTTATCTGCCAACCTAGTCTTTCTAAAAGATCTACGGTTTGCTGTACATGAAAGGACAGTAGATGTTTGTTTTGACTGGCCAAAAGAAAATCGTCCAAGTATGTTACGATCCTGATTCCTTTGTCTCTCAGGGTTTGTGCAATCCAGTTCGTCAGCATCGCAAATACTTTCGGCGCTGTCGCTAGTCCGAACGGAAGGCACGTCATTTGGTGTATTTGTTGGTTGTAAATCAGCCTCAAAAACCTCCTGTGCGAAGGGGAAACTCGGACGTGAAAATATGCGTTTGAGAGGTCGATCTTTACTAGCCAATCGAACGGCTGCAGGAAATCTGGGAGCCTTTGCATATTTATCAGTCGGAATTTTGACACAATCAGATAGTTGTTCAGATTTCGAAGGTTGAATATAGGTCGCATCGAACCATCGCTTTTTGGGGAGAGGAACATAGGAGATACGAAGCTTGGAGACAGCTGTGCGCTTTCTAGGACTCCCGAATCTAACATCTTTTGTACTGCACCTGACATCTGAGGAGAGGTCGGGGTTTGATATTTGTGGCTTAGTAGCCGCGGTACTAATAGCGGTGGTTTTTGTTGGAATGGGATTCTGTAACCCTCTATAACCTTTATTATCGTTTCGGGGGCATGCAGGTCTCTCCAGGCTTGGACATAGTTCGCTAACCGACCTGCCACACGCCCCGAGTCAAAACTTTCGCTGCGAGCGAAACCTTTTTGGGCCTTGCTTGGGGTTACCTTTGCCTGAAGGCTCATCTTGGTAAGACCTGTGCCGTGATGACTTGCCGGAATCAAATCTGTTTGATCTATTGTCACGGTTCTGCGAGGACCGTTTTGTATTTCCTTGCGCATTATTATACCCTTGCGTAGCAGGGTACATAGGTAACGGAACTACACCTTGTGGAGGGTAGAAGGGGTAATAGGCACCTTGCGCAGGTGTGGATGCATTAAATGGTATTCTACCAAAG
Source organism: Coleophora flavipennella (assembly GCA_947284805.1). Classification (NCBI taxonomy): domain Eukaryota; kingdom Metazoa; phylum Arthropoda; class Insecta; order Lepidoptera; family Coleophoridae; genus Coleophora; species Coleophora flavipennella. The sequence continues at coordinate 9,192,012 of OX369253.1, forward strand.
GAACCGAATGCATTGCGGTTCGAATCTAATTGACCCTGCGCGGGTTGTTTATTTGAAGGTCCCGGTTGCGATCCGGACCATGCGGGCTTTTGGGATGGCGCTGAGTTTCGGGCAGGCCAGAACGACTTACTGACTCCCCCAGTTTTTTCTAGGACAGAGGTGAACAGTTCTTTGTTAAAGAGATTTTCGCACGTAGGTGGTATTTTTCGTAAATTTGCTCGGTTAAATTTGTCTTTGACGGATCTCAGGATACAGTCGCGCCTTTGTTCTATCATATCGGCCCTATGGCCGCAAGTAAGCTGAAGAAGGTCACTTGAAATTTTATTATAACTACCCTCAACAAAAATTTCATTGACCTTTTCTCTAATAGATGCCTCTGTAATTTCTGTCGCACTTGCTGCCCACGTAAAAAGAGAATGGAACCCTGCCTCCGCAGCTTCCTTTTGCTTAATAAGGGCATGTGTGATCGCGGCAAAGCTACGTTCTAGCAACGCTAGGTTTGGATATTTATCATATGGCTTGATTTCATCATTGCATTCAAGTTCCACAAACCCTGGGGCGGAACAGTAGGATTTTTGTACGTCAGAGTATCTAACATCGGACCATTCCGGGCTATCGAAGTGTTGAAACTCCTTTATCAAATCTACATGAGCTTTAGATGATTTTGGAAGGGAGGGTTCCTTTAGGACTGTATTCATGAGCAAGTTAAAGCTGACGCTTGAATCAGGTTTTTTAGCGTCAACCGCATTTTCATCTTCGTTGTCCGAAAATAATTCACCACTGACCGCGACACTAATTTGGTCGTCTTGAATTTCATTAGCACACATGGGAGGGTACTGCGGAAAATATTGGGGCACCATAGGGGTACGCGACAGAAATTCTTGTATCTTACTAACCTGGTCAGTAAGCTTGCGCAGCTCATCGTCCTCTTTACGACGTTTTTTATCACTACTGCCCTCAACAGGTGCCTTACGTTTATTTTTGTTCGCTAAAGGGCGATCGGAGCGCACTTCATGCACCGATGCCGTAACCGTCGTCACCGCAGGGGGATCCGAGGTGGATGTGGAGTCCGAGGTGGCATTACTACCACTATCCGAATCACTCATACTGTAAAATAAAATAAAAAATTATAAAATTATCCGAACGGTAACACCGTTATTTTTTGGGAAATTAGTTTTTAAATAGACACGAGGGTTCTCACGTGGTCGCTGACGCACGCTGGTTGAACCCGTCCGCACAGTTCGAAGAACAAATTGCCAATGCAATGAGACAGACACTGACCGTCTGCCATAAGGCGAATATCGCCACCTGGTGGGAAGTAAGAGAACTAGAAAATATCAGAGGTGGAATCTTAAGCATTTCCGGTCAAGTGTAGTGTCGTTTCCGCCACAGTTCAGAAAACAGTGTTGCTATTCTCAATTTATAGGCTTTCGAATGACGGTACAGTGAGTTAATACGTTTTCTATCGCCTGTCATTGTGTCGCTATTTATACAAGACTAATTTGTGAATGGTGAGAAATACAGGTGACTGTTTATTACCTAAAAAGCGGTAACTGGTAAAAGCTAGTTATGAAATGGAACAACTCTCCCCAAGGATCCTATACAGTTTTAAGAGTCTCCATACAAAACTTCAAATCTATTGAACAATGATTATGTGAACCCATGTCTCGCGGAACAAATGAAGATCATTGTAGATTTTTTTGGAATTTTTCACTTAACCTGTTACTTTTGAATCATCATTACAGCTCATATACGTCCCCACCGAGTGGCTCGAGCCTACCCTGAATCAGGGCGATTAGGCCTTAGTCGACCACGCGGGCCCAGTGCGGGTAGGTCGACTTCACACACAACCTTCGAGTTTCTTCGCAGGCGTGTGCAGGTTTCCTCACGATGTTTCCTTCACCGTAAGAGCGTCGGATAAACGTACATATGAAATCGAAAACACATTGGTTCATGGCAAGATTCGAACCACGGCTTCGCAGACAGGAGGTAGCGGCCGTAACCGTTAGGCCACCGACGCTCTGCGATAATATTATGTAATATCGAAATTTGAGTTTAACGACTTGGTGAAGGTAGGGGGAAGCCGCTGGATGCGGGCAGCGCAGGGCCGATTGTTATGGAAATCCTTGGAGGTGGCCTTGGTTCAGCTGTGTGCGTCTTTCGGCTGGTATGATGATCGAAATACGTATCTCCAAACGGTTTGAATACAGGGTGTTAAAAATCACGAGTAAATGGGTTATTCAGTATCGAGTAAAGAAAACAGGATATTTTTTAATAAGTCTTTAAAAAAATGCACTATCCCATACAAAACAAGAAATCATCTAGATGAAAATCGGTAGATAGCGCACTGCAAGGTCGTTCGCTCGTTCGTGCGCCCGATACCTTTTTTTCATTTAATTTTTTTATTCACAATTCGTAAGCACTTGGCATCATCTCACCTGCTGGTAAGTGACGATGATGCCGAAGATGGAAGCGGGCTTACCACGATTCCCTAACACAATGGAGAACTGGCTATCTTATCTTACACTGATGTATGGCGGCAAAACTTAGATAAGATGGTGGTAGTTAGCCAGGCGGGCAAAAAAATGTCCTACCACCAACCAAACCAAGTTGACCCTACCGGGAATCAAGCCCGCGACGTCCTGGTGTGAAGCGAAGGGACTAACCATAACGCCACCGAGGCGGTTATGCCGTAGGTAAACTTACGTAAATCAAGATCGTCTTTTTGTTGTTTTCCAGTTTTTATGCTTACTGCCTACCGGGTCAACGAACGGGCGGATATCAATTGTTTGTGTGTTAGGGACTACGATGAAGATTTGTATGAAAAGCGTTTTTTTAAATCGGTTTTTTTATTTTTCTTGTATTCTATACTAGGTACAGAAAAACTTCTTAAAATATCACTCGCGATTTCCTGTATTTTCATGCCTAATTTAATACATCCATTTAGTATGGCAAGAGGTGTTTTTTTAGATTTTTTAGGATCCTTGGGGAAAATTGTCCAGTGTAGTAAGTAGTGGTTGCGTAGAAAAAATAATAATTACGAAACGGGTTTCGTAAGCGACCGAAGCATTAGTCTACCATTTAACAGCGTATTCACGAAACAGTTTCCCCATACACACTTAAAATTACTACTTCTCGAAAACGGATGGGCCGATTCTATTGACATTTTATACACATAAGCATATCACGAAATTCTAGTTTGTACAAAGTTAGTGTTGTCACTAAATAATAGTGATTTAAGGTTTACATTGTAATCTTAAAATTCGCTAGTCTTTTTTAAAATAAAAGTATTTCGACAATGTAATCTATTAACAAACTAGAATTTCGTGACTTGTTTATGTGTATAAAGTTTCATTAGAATTGTCCCATCTATTTTCAAGAAGCATTAATTTTAAGTTTGTATGGCAGGCATCCCACGCGGTGGACCGACGACCTGGTGAGGATCGCGGGAAACCGATGGATGCGGGCAGTGCGGGACCGGTCGTCGTGAAAATCCTAGGGGGAGGCCTTTGTCCAGCAGTGGACGTTTTTCGGCTGATATGATGATGATGGGAAAAGATTTTGTGAATACGCTGTTAACGCTTTTCACCGAATAAAAAGTCACTCTTGATTTACTATGTCTTCTAGGGAATCCGTAAGGTAAGACGATACTTCTGGTACGTCCAGCGTTTCTAGTACGGAGTCATATTTGAGGCGCGACGGGAGATACCGCGGGTTCGCAGTGAGAGCGAGATGGCAAGACTCTTCTAGAGATAGGTAGTACGGAAACATGCAAAAAAACCAGGTGAGGTATTAAAGGCTTGCAGTTTAGCGTAGCGTAGGCTGGCCTCCCACCGACGATCTGGTGGAGATCGTTGAAAGCCGCTGAATGTGAAAAGCGCAGGACCGGTCGTTGTGGGAATGTATAGCTGAGAGCATTGATGTCTTTCGGCTGATATGATGATGATGAGTTTAACTGAGACACACGTCATTACCTGCCTTAAGCTACACGCTCTTTCGTGCGTTGTGTATGTGTGCGTGTTTGTGTCTCTGTGTGTATTTGTGCGTGCGTGCGTGTGTGCGTGCGTGTGTGCCACATGATAAAAAGGAGACCCCTCCTTATCAGGATTGGCTTGACTTCTCCGAAAAAACCCATTGGGTTAAAATGGGTAAGACCCAGCCGAAAAAACCCAAGTGTTTTGTGACGTAAAAAGTGAGTTTTTAAAAACATAATTTAAAATTCTGATATAGTTATCAAATCATACTGTATTGACAAAAGCACTGAATATCACTACCACTGTGAAAACACGAAGGTGATTTCGCTGACCGACAACTGAAATAACGATAATGTTTCCACTTTATTTAGTATTAAATAGATTTGGTAGAAAAATCCAATTACATCCGTAAATTAAATGCAATTAAAACTAAATTTAACGGAGAAAACCCAATAATCCCAAAAAACCCTAAAAAGCCCAGTGGGTAGATAATTTTTAAGAAATCCGGGTTTTTTCCAACCCTGCCCGTCATAACGCGCGCTTCTTCCCCTGCTATTCTTCCAAAATTTAACGCATGGAAGCACGTGCACCTAAAGGCGCCTAATGACGTGCTGCACAACTGCGCGTTACTACGTCTTTTGCTTCCCGCACAACGGAATGCCGTCGGGCGGCGAGTTTACAAAGGGTAATGCGTTTCGGTCCAGCAACGGAACATATCGAAATGTTTGTTTTTTCTATGTTTTTCTTTATCGCAATCCCTAAGAAGTGGTTTCAGTTCTGGCGGGTCGGGTTTGTTCATTTCCATGAAAATATGTTTGTTCCCCTTGGGTTGGGTTTGTTCAGCTCAACCTAACCTCATTAAAATTTCATTAATGTTAGGTTAGTTAAAGTTATAATTTATTTCTAAAAAACAGAGACAGGCATAATTTGAATTTAAGAAATGTAAATAAAATAGATATAGCCTATTCGAGATTGAGTAAGGTTAAAATGTCATTTGTGGGGCAGTGTATCAGATGCTACAATAAAATTCAATAAAATATCACTAGTTTGTCAGAGAATAAATTCAAGACTCATATCTAAAAATGCTTGTGATATAGAGGATATAATAAAATAATGGATTATGTATATGACAAAGATATATATGTTGATTCTATAACAAATACAACTGTAATCTGAATCATGACATTATTTGTTATAGACAATATTTTTTTGACTTTAAAAAAATGTGTGTAACACACACACACACTGAGAACTGAAACGTTTAGCCTTTTTTATATATTTAAAAAGAAAACAAAATTTTAATAATGATCCGGCGCTGGACCGAAATGCATTCACCTTTGTGTCGATATCATGGAAATGACTTCATGAAATGGTTGAGCAGATAATGTAATGGTTGTATTTCATGAAATCGTCAGCTGAAACTGACCATATCTTTTAAACTTCAACGTTTGATGATATTGTCAATCCACGTTTGGCCAAATCGTGGAATGCACGACCATTTCATATTGATGGTTGACGAGACCATGAAATGGCCGAGCATACATTTTGGAGTTTGGTACGTTTAGTATGATATGCTCGGTCATTTCATGGAATCGACAATTCTATGATATCGCTACGACATAAATGTACCGACAACAGCTTATTTGGATCAAGTAGTCTGTTGATCTAGTGTAAGCTGATGAATGCATGTGGCTCTGCGGCGCTCTTAAATCTTAGATGCTTCATTGCTTCACTTTGACCACAGTGTAAGAAACCATACAGTTGCGGCCCCGACGCGCCCTCCAACTGCGTCTAGCCGGCAGAGTAAAATTAACGAAATGGAGGGGGGTTCAGAGTCCGTTTTAGTCAAATGAAAATAATATGTGAAAATGATGTGTTTTTACCGCCGAAACTAAATTTAATAACATAATTGAAAAGGCGAATGATTTCCTTAAAAATTAAAACGATAATGACAGGGATAAAGGCAATAAAAAGGCCATAATTTGAAAACACATTAAAAATTAAAATAATATAAAAATAGATGGAAAATTAAACTAATAACTTCAGGAATTAATTAAACATTAAAAACCTGGCTGCATTGACTGCACTTAACACGTATTTTTAGCCAGTCGGGTAACGGGGTCCACGGGATCAAGACAAATCTAACGACACCTCTAACTCCAAAATCCATCAAGCCGTTTAGGCTACAAGGCGTGCCAAAGAAATAAATATACATACATACATATATGCACTTGAAAAATATAACCCTCCATCTGGCGCAATCGGGTAAAAAGAATAACTTCATCACACAGTGGTCTAAAGCCCTTGCTCATCACTAGTCACTGAAAACCCTGTCCAGCTTCCCTGGCAGCCGAGTCATTCCTGTCCCTCTAATATGGTCGAGCGGAGCGATGGCTGACTCTCGCGTTATACTCGTGAACGGGTGCTGTCCGTGTGTACTAGCCTACTTTTGTCAAATGCGTTAATGATAATGATAATGCGTTTCATTTTTTTTATTAATAATTGGTAAGCCCTTGGCATCATCTCACCTGATGGTAAGTGACGATGATGCCGAAGATGAAAGCGGGTTTACCAAGCTTCCCCGACGCAATGTGAAACAGGCTATCTACGAGTATCAATGCTGTTAGCAAGTCTTAGATCCACCAACCAAACAAAGTCCTACAAAGTAAGAACCCGCGACTTCCTCATGAAAATCTAATGGACTTAACCATTACGCCACAGAGGCGGTTAAAAAAAATACAACTACTCGTATAATACTGTTTTTGTATTTTAATGAGATTATTTCTTTTATATCAATGATTTTTTTACGTTATAAACTAATTGTTATGTTTAGTTTTTTTTTACAAAATTTTATTTTAAGTAATGTAGCTACTATTGTCAGAAAGAGTGTACGTTTAAACCTACTTACAACGAACATTTTGAATTTGAATAACTTGATTTCTCCTCGTTTAAAACTGATAACCGCTAAACTGAAGTGGTAGTGGGCAGGGCACATAGCTCGTAGAACAGATGGCCGTTGGGGCAGTTAAGTTTTCGATTGGCGACCGCGCACCAGAAAACGTAGCGTTGGCAGGCCTCCCACGTGGTGGACCGACGACCTGGTGAGGATCGTGGGAAGCCGCTGAATGCTGGCAGCGCAGGATCGGTCGTCGTGGAAATCATTGTGGGAGACCTTTGTCTAGCTGAGGACGTTTTTCGACTGATATGATGATGATGATGAAAAACCGATAAAAGTCCCTTGGGGTTCATGTCTGTCCCCATACTCGGGAAGGTAAGGTCATACTACACACACACACACGCACGGGCCAAGTCCGAATGGGTCCAGCTCCTCGTAACTTGAATGAATTGTCCAAACGGCTGAACAACGGCGCCTATGGCAGTTCCCCCCCCCCCCTCCTCAACCCTCCTCCTCCCCTCTGCCCTGTCTAGACGTCTCCGTAGGCCGACTGTATGGTTTTTTCTTTAGACTGTGCTTTTACTACGTATGAGGAATTTAAGTAGCTTATAGACAGTGTTGATTTGTTAGATCAATTCCCCAAATTTGTTATTTCTTTGTGTAGTAAATTTAGTATTTTCGTTTTTTCCCAGTAGACTTTCTTTTGGCAAATTGTTCAAGCCGCTTTTGTATGAAATTGAGGAACTTGCCTGTAACCATTAATATACAATCGGCGTCAAAAAATGCATCACCTAATTTAAGCACGAGAACTTATTTAGGGGTCCCCAGGAGGCTCGAGTTTCCATACAAACGTAGTTACGCTTTCATACAAAAAACTACATGCCGGATTGAATCCAAACTTTGCGAATATATTGAGATGTCGAAGAGCACAACATTCTGCAGACACTCGGAAACTCAGTGGACTGCTTAAAAAAAGAACATGGTTTTTTTCTGCAAATGAAAATAAAAAAAATGAAATATGTAAAAATATTACATGTTGCAGGAGACTTCTTTTAAGTATAAGAATACTTGTGCCAGAAGAATCTGCTCTTCCATAACTAATAAACAACATACAGAGATACGATAAGAAAAAATAAGAGATACAATAAGAAAACCTAAGAGATACAATAAGAAAAATTAAAAACAATACTTTACAAATATATGCTCTATGTATTAATAAGCACGCGCGTGTAAGTATTTATGTGTGCATGTGATTGAGCGTGTGTGTGAATTTATGAGTGTGTGTGGTGGTGTGTGTATGTGCAAAATGTATGGAAAAATTTTCATTTTACCGTATGCAATCTTCTGAGCAGTCTTAAGAGTTCCCGTGGTTCTGCATAATATTTGCTCTTCGACAAATTTGTAGCCAGGGATCTTAGTTTCTGATGACCACTTTTTTTAGTTTTCTTTTTTAAAAAAAAGTAAAATTTGTTGGCTGATCTAACTGCAGCTATGACGGCCGCCCGCCGCGCCGATTGAACTCAGTGCGACCCCTTTGTTGGAGTGTTTGATTGACTGTCGCCATTGCCGGCTCGCGGCATTCATCAAGGATGCAGATTAATGAGCTAATGAACTATAGTAGTTCTTATTTGGAGCACCCTTTAGTATGAATATGTACTGAGACAATATATGTTTTTTTGACGCTGTGTGTATCATAATGTCTTACCAGGTAATGACAGAAACTGTCTGCTTTGTCTTGACATTTGAATTTTTAGACTGAGTGCATCCCACATAACGGTCTACGCCGTTATAAGCCTGGTCGATTTTTGATGTGCAATATCTTTTCGCTCGCTTTCCTGTAATCTGTGGGAGTAATTTCTGTGAAAGTGATTTCGTGACAAAAAGAACGGAAGTGTGTAACAGGAAATGCGTTTTTTTCCAGTTATAAAGGCTAAGGCAACATGGCCATGCCCCCTTATTATTTTCAGTTACGAAGTCAAAAGAAACATGGCCATGCCGCCTAATACAAAGCCAGAAGGCCGGTTGGTTTTTTACTAATGTCAGATGTTACACATCATATGCGACTACTGTAAGACTCGATCGTTTTTTTTAAGAGCTGTCACATGGTTGCAGACGCTTTTCTTATCCTTTGTTTTTTCAGGGACTAAGCACACATGGTCATTTGGGCCCAAACTCAACTAAGGAACACCAGAGACTGATATACATACTTAAAAGTATACGTCTAAATATATACAGGGTGTCACCAATTTGGGTAGGTCCCGTTAACTGGGGCTTCTACTCATCAAACTGAACAACTTTTGATCGATACATAAAAAAAAACAACTCTTCATACAAATCGCTGATCGACCAATTTTGTGCATTTTGTATGGAGAGTTTTTTTTGAGAAATGGTCTTTGGTCTATGATCGATTAATTTTGTGGGTTTAATTTTTTATGAGAATTTATTATGATGTCTTTGGGGAAAGTTGATCAGTATGATGAATAGAACCCTCGGATAACGGGTCGTACACCAATTATTTTGAGAATTTATTATGATGTCTTTGGGGAAAGTTGTACAGTATGATGAATAGAACCCTCGGATAACGGGGCGTACACCAATTATTTTGAGAATTTATTATGATACCTCGGGGAAAGTTGTACAGTATGATGAATCGAACCCTCGGATAACGGTACCTACACCAATTTTTTTACACCCTGTATATTGAACACCCAGACACAAAGCTAACACACCTGTTAGTCACGTGAATATTTGCCTCGGGTGGGGATCAAACCCAAGACCCTATGGGTTGAACCATCGGCCTAGCATGCCACGGCAGCAGCGCTGATCACTGGACTGGATCACTGTACTTGTGTGTTTTAACGGACCCGGTGGTCCAGTGGTTAGCTTCTGTCCGCTGGAACGAGAGTCGCGGATTCGAGTCCCACTCAGGGCAAACATTCGTGTGACGAACAGGTTTGTTTGCTCTCTCTCTCTTATCGGGTGGCACAATTAACTGTGCTATCCAAAAGATAGTTGCACTTTGTATCACCCGCGGTCACGTGTAGGGCATTTTTACACCTATGGACGTGTGCAACGCGGCCTTCATAAACATCTGGAATCACTGGCGAGTCGTGCCTAGTGAATTAGCAAGCTGCGTACGCAGCGAAAATAATGTACTTAGTGTGTACCCCTACTCTAGTTTTGATTCTTATTTCCATCTTACCTTTGCTTAAATGAGTCTCCGCCCGCGCGATATAGGGGCGCGGGGGGTATGGCGACAAAGGGGATCGAGAGAGGAGCGGGCGGCAGGCGAATTGTTGTTGCAACAACGCGCTTTAATTGCCTGCCGTCCGCGCATTGTTGCCATTCGCATAAAGACGCATTTAAACGGTCCACTTATAGTAATTCCTATTTTCATTTTATGAGCCATGCTCCCCAGGACCCCTATTATCAATTATTTGTTCGTGCTAGTTTAGACGCGGTAAAGAGGGCGCAGCGATGCTGTAAACTGAACCCCCTCTTTAATTATTTTTATGTATTTTAGTAGGACCCTATATTACACAGCTACGTCTTAGAATTTATCAATTTATTTATAAAACTTACATATAATAGTAGGTACAGTAGGTTTGTAAATCAGTCTCTGGTTCCTATGATAAAAGGAAATTCTAGTTTGGGACCAGATTTGATATCCTGTTCAAGTTAATTTATTTCTAAGCAACATACATCGCGTTGATAATTTAAAATTTATATTGAGCTTGCCTGTTACAAAAAAATGTCAAATCAGAAAAAAAATGTTGGTCCTCGATACAAAATAAGTTATCAAATCTGCAAAAATGTATAAGGTGCCAAATTTTTTTTTTCATATGCGACATATAGTTTCTTTGGGAAAGTTGTTTGTAATCACGAGTACATTCATATCATTTGCTATCAATAACTAATTAAAAGTCACCCCATATATGAGAATCGATTCTTAAGGAGTAAACTCCAATAAAAAGATGACCGTGTGTGATATTTGTCCCTGAATATAATTGTAACTATAAACTGAAATTGTGACGTTCCTTCTACCCCCAGACCAACATGCCGTACGTGGAGTACACGCGCTCCGAAGAGCAGACCTCCCCCGAGAAGCCGCCGGAGAACATCCACTCGCAGATACAGGCGCAAGAGGTAACCTACTGCTATTTAATACACAATAGAGATGATGACTGCTTGTCATTTGAGTTAATTTTAATGGTTACGTACACCCAACGGGACCCTACTACCACACCCTGGACCCTTCATACAAGGGGCCAGAAAGTACATTTCAAACAACACAAGTGAAAGAAAAAATCTGAAATCGTTAATTTGTAATTTTAACATATATACGAGTATATATTTTTAATTATAACACTTATTCAACTACAAAGTTAAATTTCTCCTTCAATCCGACTTATTATGAAACCTCTTTGGCAAAGATGACCAAGGTGTGTGACCAAGGACACCTTGGTGTGACTTAAGCGCTTCATGCGTCATCAATTTATCTCCTTCTAAAACTGGCCACCGTGGTATTTATTCTCCTTTCTTTACAAAGATATAACCCAAAGATAATCTAACCAACTAGCGTTATCTCTTAAAATTCTCCTTTAAAAGTCTGAAAAAAGAATATCTTTGGAATTACAATTTTTATTTACTACAAATAAAAAAAATATAAGTATAAGGCACGTGTGCGATACATTCATATTTGAGCACAGGAAACTGGCATATAAAGTACCGCTTTTACAGCACCTGATCGTAAGTGACGACGATGCCGAAGATGAAAGCGGGCTTACCAAGATTCCCCAACGCAATGGGGAACTGGCTATCCTATCTTCAAGCCGGAACACATCATTGACTTAGATAAGATGGTGGTAGCTAGCAAGGCGGGTGTAGAAAATGTCCTTCCACCAACCAAACCAAGTCTTACAAAGTTAGACTCAACCGGAAATCTAACCCGCGATCTCCTGTTGTTATGCTAATGGACTTAACCTCTACGCCATGGAGGCGGTTAGATTAGATTTGGCGATCCTACGGTGAACGGTTTTTGTTGAATAACTGATTTCAAGATTAACCTACGATATATACTCTTTCAAGCTTAAACAAACCGAAGGTAAAAAATTTCATGGTTTTTTAAACTCTATTTTAGGAGTTGCGTCGCCAGCGCGCAGTAGCCAAGAAGTCCACATCAATGCCACCGTCGCAGCCGCAGCCACAGCCGCAGCAACAGACGCCCACTGTGCAGTCCGTTGGGGAAGGAGTCACCAGCCGCGTTGTGGTAACTATTCTACACTTTCCTACGATTTGCTTCGGCAGCGCGCAGCAGTAGCCAAGAAGTGCGCAGTAACGCCGCAGCCGCAGAAACAGCAGCAGCCGCCCTCTGTGAACTCCGCTGCAGCAGCAATTAACGGCCGCATACTTGTAACTACCCTACACTTCTTAGCAGTTGCGTTGGCAGCACGCAGTAGCCAAGAAGTGCGCAGCAACGCCGCAGCCGCCCTCAGTGCATTCCGCAGTAGAAGCAGTCAACGGCCGCATTGTTGTAACTACCCTACACTTTCCTAGGAGTTGCGTCGGCAGCACGCAGTAACGCCGCAGAAGTGCGCAGTAACGCCGCAGCCGCAGAAACAGCAGCCCTCTGTGCACTCCGCAGTAGAAGCAGTCAACGGCCGCATTGTTGTTACTACCGTACACTTTCCTAGGAGTTGCTTCGGCAGCACGCAGTAGCCAAGAATTGCGCAGTAACGCCGCAGCCGCAGAAACAGCAGTCCTCTGTACACTCCGCAGTAGAAGCAGTCAACGGCCGCATTGTTGTAACTACCCTACACTTTACTAGGAGTTGCGTCGGCAGCACGCAGTATCCAAGAAGTGCGCAGTAACGCCGCTGCCGCAGAAACAGCAGCCCTCTGTGCACTCCGCAGTAGAAGCAGTCAACGGCCGCATTGTTGTAACTACCCTACACTTTCCTAGGAGTTGCGTCGGCAGCACGCAGTATCCAAGAAGTGCGCAGTAACGCCGCTGCCGCAGAAACAGCAGCCCTCTGTGCACTCCGCAGTAGAAACAGTTAACGGCCGCATTTTCGTAACTACCCTACACTTTACTAGCAGTTGCGTCGGCAGCACGCAGTAGCCAATCTGTGCGAAGTAACGCCGCAGCCGCAGAAAAAGCAACAGCCACGACGACCGGCTCCGCGTTGCCCGCATCCAGCGACTTCCCGCGACCTTCACCAGCTCATCGGTCCACCGAGTTTGAGGTCTGCCTACGCTACTCTTTCCGGTGCGCGGGCGCCACTCAAGAACTTTAACTTTTAGCTTCCATTTTTATTATTATATCAGCTCATATACGTCCCCACCGAGGGGCTCGAGCCTACCCTGAATCAGGGCGATTAGGCCTTAGTCGACCACGCGGGCCCAGTGCGGGTTGGTCGACTTCACACACAACCTTCGAGTTTCTTCGCAGGCCTGTGCAGGTTTCCTCACGATGTTTTTCCTTCACCGTTAAAGCAATCGGTAATGATATGTACGTAAGTTTTTGAAAAACTCATTGGTACATTGGCCGTCCAGATTTGAACCCGGTACCTCTGGTTAGATGGACCGTGTTGTTACCGGTTGAGCCACCGACGCTCTTGTAGGTTCCATTATTTATCTCAAACTAACAAATTAACTAACACAGCAAGCTGATATAAAGTTTGTAAAAACAGGGTCAGTCTTCTTCAAAAGTTGTCACACGACTTCGAAGTTCGGTAGGTAGTAAATTGGGCGTGGGTTGAATTAGAAGCGTGCTATCAGGTCATTGGAGTTTAATCAATCAATCAATCAATCAATCAAATATGCTTTATTGTACAATTACAAAATATACAAAATACAAGTACAGAATAAATAGAAAAATAATTAAGTAAAAGACCCGTAATGGTTTAATAATGAAGTAAAAGACTTTAGAGGAAATCCAGGTATTAAATAATGAATAATATTTTTTTTTTTTGAAAGATGGCGAAATATTGCTGGATGATCGAAGTTTTGGTTTTTGAAGGATGTTGTCAGATAGATGAAAGCGTATGTGTGGAAAAGAAATAGATGGAATGGAAAGAGGGTAGAATAAAAAAAAAGAACGCATAACACCGTGCCGCGTTACAAAGTTTGTACGTAAATAATAAATTAATTTAATAAATTTGTACGTACACGTGAATATTTCTCCCCAGTACTACACACCAAAGAATGCCGTCAAGCCGTACAAGATGAGGCCCCACGCGTGCTCGCCTCAGTGCAAGCGGAACGACGTGCTGTCGCTGAAGGAGCTCCGCACTTACAACCCGTTGGCGAGACCGTTGCTGAGTGGCTGGGAGAGGTAGGTCACTTAAGCACACCCTGGACACTTCATACAACGGGACAGAAAATACATTTCAAAAAACGAATGACGGAACAAACAAAATTGCGGCGAAATCCTATCTATCCGTTCGACAACCAAACGGTAACCAACCTGTATCAATCTTGGTGACGAGGGGGTGAGGTCGCAATCTAGAGAGCGGCAGGGAGTGCGCATACTGTATATTAGTACTAATATATATACTATAACTTAAGGCTCGTACCGCCGCCAACGACCAACTTTGTAATCACTTTTTATCTCAATTAAGGATTTTTATCGAAAAAAAAATTTGTAATTTACAGGATGTGAGGAGTGATTTTGATTTCCTCGAATTCTATTTTAATCATTATCATATCAGCTCATATACGTTCCCACCGAGGGGCTCGAGCCTACCCTGAATTAGGGCGATCGGGCCTTAGTCTACCACGCGGGCCCAGTGCGGGTTGGTCGATTTCACACACAACCTTCGAGCATCTTCAATTTTTATTTTCATTTTCATTTATTCATACCGGTAAGTATAGTTTTTCGTCTATATTCAGTTTGCCGGTAGCTTAACGGCTAGGGCCGCTATCTCCTGTCCGGGAGGTTGTGGTTCGAATCCTGACACGTACCAATGTGTTTCGAAAATCGATTTCATATGTACGTTTATCCGACGCTCTTACGATGAAGGAAAACATCGTGAGGAAACCTGCACACGCCTGCGAAGAAACTCGAAGGTTGTGTTTGCAGTCGACCAACCCGCACTGAGCCCGTGTGGTCGACCCTAACCCGATCGCTCTAATTCAGGGTAGGCTTGAGCCCCTCGGTGGGTACGTATATGAGCTGATTTAATGAGAAGTTTTTTTGTATTAAAAATTTGAGTGCGTACGATGTAGCCGAGGATGGTATACTCAAACTCAAATAATGCCTATTCACTCTCGCCTTGAAGATCCCCAAATTATAGAAGTTTTAATAACATAATATGTATGTATTGCCCCTTCTCACAGACAATTAGTCCGCTTCAAAGGCCACAAGGAGGTGATGTACCGCGCGCCGTGCGGCCGCCGCCTGCGCGACATAAAGGAACTACACCGCTACCTGCGCACCACCAGATCGGAGATGTCGGTAGATCTGTTCGACTTCGCTGTCAGCACGCACTGTTTGGCGGAGTTCGTTCTGAACAAGTGCATTGTGAGCAAAAAGGTACGTCGTTTATATATCACAGCCATCTGGTTAAATCTGAAAGGCTAGCCCGTTAATTGAATGCCGACATTCAATTGAATGACTAGGCTGAACGTTGATTGAAAAACCGTCACTCAATTTGTAAGCTAGTTGGTTGATTGTAAGCTAGCCCTTTGAACATATTGGATGTAAAGTCCCATACAACAAAAAAGGAGTTGGCAATTTTTTTTTCTCAAAAATCGAGTGAGGTGTCGTTGGATAGCTAGGCGCCGCTTTGAGTAAAATCTACTGAGTAAAAAACTGTAAATGAGCGAGCGAAGCGAGAAATATAAGGTTCAATCAGGTATGATTTATTATACAGTCAAAGAGCCTGGAGAAGCGAGGCTCCCCCCATGGGTAGCAGAATGCTTTGCAGAAGAAGAAATCATTGGTTTTATTCGGAGTTTCGTAGTTTCGAACGCGGATTCTACATAACGGCTGCGACATATATCCCATTCAACGACTTGGCTAAAT
The DNA here is from genome assembly GCA_947284805.1 of Coleophora flavipennella. Lineage (NCBI taxonomy): Eukaryota > Metazoa > Arthropoda > Insecta > Lepidoptera > Coleophoridae > Coleophora > Coleophora flavipennella. The sequence continues at coordinate 9,207,909 of OX369253.1, forward strand.
GACGTTCAGCAAAGTCGTTGAACGTTACATTCAACGACTTGGCCAGTTGTCCTTCAGTCATTCAATTGAATGTCGCCATTCAATCAATGGGCTAGCCTTTCAATCAAATGGCAGATTTAACCAGATGGCTGCGACATCTATATTAACAATTAAGATATTTTATTGCTGTAAATGTGATACGTACAATAGATCTTACAAAATATACTGTGCTAGTCATATAATAATTCCTATTCTAAAAACAGTTCATGGACTTCCTGGTTTTTGTGGATTCACTATAGTTTTCTTAGGGCCCATTCAGACGTACCACAACCACAACGCACGTAGCCACATAAGTACACAGCACAGACATACAAATATGGCAGTTCATGGATCATTAAGTGCGTATTAATTTGCTCACTATCTTTTATTGGTTAAAAAAACTGTTGTATATCGTAAAAGAATAACCTCCTTCGTGGCGTAATGGTTAGTCCATTCGCCTCACACCAGGAGCTCGCGGATCCTTGTGGAGTCAACTTTGTAAGACTCGGTTTGGTTGGTGGTAGGGCATTTTCATAGCCCGCCTGGCTAGCTACCACCATCTTTTCTAAGTCTTGCCGCCAAACATCAGTATTGATGTGTCACGGCTTGAACATAAGATAGCCAGATCCCCATTGTGTTGGGGATTCTTGATAAGCCCGCTTCCATCATCAGCGTCATCGTCACTTACCATCAAATGAGATGAGAACAAAGAGCATATCAATTGTGCATTAAAGAAAAATTGATCATAGCGTCATATAATTTTAATCGGCCTTAAACTAATATTAAGTGTAATCACTCTTACCTAACCGGCGCCGCCGTCTGTACTGTAGTTTATTTAGAAACCATTTACTCTGTGATGTGAAACCATTTACTACATTTACTCCATTTACAGGTGAGATGAGACCAATTGTAGATAAAAAAAAACAAATAATAATAATTTCGTGTGAGCAACCCATATACCCGGGTTGGTGAAGGTTGTAGGGCTAGTGGCGAACCACACGGTCAGAAGTTTTTCAAGCCGGCTTTCAAGGCATCTGACACGACACGGCTTAATGAATAGTCATATGAACGGCACCAACGGCTTAATGTGCCTTGCGAAGCACGGAAACTGTCGAAAAAAATGCCATTAACAGTCAAACCGTGCTTTAGGTCAGTTGACCAGCAAGATCGACCCAACCATTTAAGTCACACTGTGCTACGACCGCTTCTTATACAGGATGTAAAAAATGGGAGTTCCACTCATTTTTTTTTATTATTCACAATTGGTAAACCCTTGACAATATCTCACCTGGTGGTAAGTGACGATGGAAGCGATTACCAAGATTCCCCAACGATGAGGCCGAAGATGGAAGCGGGCTTACCAAGATTCCCCAACGCAATGGGGAACTGGCTATCTTATCTTCATGCCGGAACACACCAATGATATCAACATTGATATTTGGCGGCAAGACTAAGATAAGATGGTGGTAGCTAGCCAGGCGGGCTTAGAAAATGCCCTACCACCAACCAAACCGAGTCTTACAATTGACCCCGCCGGGAATCGAACCCGCGACCTCCTGTGTAAAGCCAGTGAACTTTGCCTCTGAGCTACGGAGGCGGTATCATCAATCTGAACAACTTTACCCAAGGAGCCGATAGTCAATTCTCAAAAGCGCTTTTGACCCTCCATACAAAAACGCACAAAATTTGTCTATCAGCTGATCGATTTGTAAGAGGAGTATTTTTTTTTTGCGATTTCAGCAGTCATAGAACATAAGTTGTTCAGTATGATGAATGGAAGACCCAGGAAAATGGGTCCTAAACCAATTTTGTTACACCTTTATACGAACTAATTTACAGCATTTGTAAATCCGCAGGACTTATCGAACGGCAAGGAGAACGTGCCGGTGCCGTGCGTGAACTACTACGACGACTCGCTGCCCGAGTTCTGTTCGTACAACACGGAGCGCACGCCCACCGAGGGGGTGCCCCTCAACCTCGACCCGGACTTCCTTTGTGGGTGCGACTGCACTGACGACTGCGAGGTAACTCACTTTTATTATTTCAGGGTCGCTATGAAAAGCAAATAACACTTTATTATTTTAGATTCGCTATGAAAAACGAATAACATTTAACAATGAACTTTATAACTAGGGTCAGCGCAGACCAAACTACAAAATACTCGAGTATTTAAATAATTGGAAAATGAACTTTATAACTAGGGTCCGCGCAGACCAATTTGCATAATGCTCGAGTATTTAGATTGGAAAATGAACTTTATAACTAGGGTCAGCGCAGACCAAACTGCAAAATGCTCGAGTATTTAGATTGGAAAATGAACTTTATAACTAGGGTCAGCGCAGACCAAACTGCAAAATGCTCGAATATTAAGATAATTGGAAAAATAATTTTATAACTAGGGTCCGCGCAGACCAAACTGCAAAATGCTCGAGTATTTAGATAATTGGAAAATGAACTTTATAACTAGGGTCAGCGCAGACCAAACTGCAAAATGCTCGAGTATTTAAATAATTGGAAAATGAACTTTATAACTAGGGTCCGCGCAGACCAATTTGCAAAATGCTCGAGTATTTAGATTGGAAAATGAACTTTATAACTAGGGTCAGCGCAGACCAAACTGCAAAATGCTCGAGTATTTAGATAATTGGAAAATGAACTTTATAACTAGGGTCCGCGCAGACCAAACTGCAAAATGCTCGAGTATTTAGATTGGAAAATGAACTTTATAACTAGGGTCAGCGCAGACCAAACTGCAAAATGCTCGAATATTTAGATAATTGGAAAATGAACTTTATAACTAGGGTCAGCGCAGACCAAACTGCAAAATGCTCGAGTATTTAAATAATTGGAAAATGAACTTTATAACTAGGGTCCGCGCAGACCAATTTGCAAAATGCTCGAGTATTTAGATTGGAAAATGAACTTTATAACTAGGGTCAGCGCAGACCAAACTACAAAATACTCGAGTATTTAGATAATTGGAAAATAACTTTATAACTAGGGTCAGCGCAGACCAAACTGCAAAATGCTCGAGTATTTAAATAATTGGAAAATGAACTTAATAGTCAGCGCAGACCAAACTGCAAAACGCTCGAGTATTTAGATAATTGGAAAATGAACTTTATAACTAGGGTCAGCGCAGACCAAACTGCAAAACGCTCGAGTATTTAGATAATTGGAAAATGAACTTTATAACTAGGGTCAGCGCAGACCAAACTGCAAAACGCTCGAGTATTTAGATAATTGGAAAATGAACTTTATAACTAGGGTCAGCGCAGACCAAACTGCAAAACGATCGAGTATTTAGATAATTGGAAAATGAACTTTATAACTAGGGTCAGCGCAGACCAAACTGCAAAACGCTCGAGTATTTAGATAATTGGAAAATGAACTTTATAACTAGGGTCAGCGCAGACCAAACTGCAAAACGCTCGAGTATTTAGATAATTGGAAAATGAACTTTATAACTAGGGTCAGCGCAGACCAAACTGCAAAACGCTCTAGTATTTAGATAATTGGAAAAACTGCACAATTCTCGAGCATTCTCTCTTGATGCACTGTTTGTTAATAGATATAAAATTCAACGATCTCAAAAAAGTGCTCGAGCATTTTGCATTTTGGTCTGCGCTAACCCTTATTCGTCTGAATCACGACAAATTGAATATTTTTTCCAGATCAATTTTTTTTAAATTAACAGTTTGACTACATCTCACCTGATGGAAAGTGACGATGTGGTGTGGTGGTCGGAAGAATGAATGAATTCATTCCAGAAAATTTATGGAAGTGGTATTTCTGCGAATTTACAATCATCATATAAGTCGAAATACGTCCACTGCTAGACAAAAGCTTCCTCCAAGGATTTCCACGTCAATTCGTCCTACGCGTTCAAAACCTTCTCCCACATGGTGGACCGACGACCTGGTTAAGGTCGCGGAAAGCCGCTGGATTAAAATTTACCATAGTTTTTTAGAAAAAGATATTCGGTTTCCAAATAGAAACCTCCTTTGTTGTATAACCATACGGTTATGATTTAAATGGCAATGAAATATTCAAATGGAAAGTAAAATACTGCATTTTGGGTGGATTAAAAATACAAATTGGGCATTTCAATAATTGATTGGGGGGTTAAATGTAGGCAGTGAATCAATGAAAATGGAAAATATTAAGAAATGGGTAGTGGCAGTTTTATAAGTGATAGAACTGTTAAGTGTGGGAAATTTAACAATTTCACAGCTTACTACCCGTATCCAGATATACAATTGTATATAAAGGGTGACTTTTAATTAGTTCTTGATAGCCATGGATATGAATGTACTCGTGATTACAAACAACTTGCCCAAAGAAACTATATGTCAAATATGAAAAAAAAATTTGGATCCCTTATAAATTTTTGCCGATTTGATAACTTACGTAGGTTAATAGATAAATTTTGCAAAACGACTTAATTTTTACAATCGCTCAAACTAATTTCCGTTACAGTTAATACATTTAGTCATGCGTAAAAACCAATCATCAAAAATATCTATCCATTTGTTTTCTGGAAGTACAGCACACTCATGATCCCAATCTCTCAAAAGTTCCTCGTCGCTGGTAAATTTCCGCCCTTTCAGCTTATCTTTGATAATAGGAAATAAATCAAAGTCACAAGGGGCTAGGTCGGGGCTATATGGTGGATGCTCAACCATTTTTATCCTAGCAGTTGTCAAAAAATTCACTGTGAGGCCGCTCGATGTGCCGGTGCGTTATCATGGTGAAAATGCCAAGTACTGAGTCTGGAGTTGGGACGCATTTCCTTAAGTTTATCAACCACCTGAAGTAAACATTCATTAGTGTACCAGTTAGCTGTTACAGTACGCTGACTGTCCAGAACTACTTGATCGATTATACCACGGCTAGTAAAAAATACAGCTATCATCTTCTTTTTAACAGATTTTGATTTGCGGGGTTGTGTTGGCGTAGGCTCATTTTCAAAGAGCCAAACTTTATTTTTACTTTTAGATGGCACATCATAATAATATAGCCAAGTTTCATCACCAGTGACGATGCTGTTAACATAAGCACTTGACCCGTTTTCAAATTTTGTAAACATTTTGTAAACATTAATACACGACAGTCCTTTTGCTCCTCCGTTAGGTCGTGAGGTACCCATAGAGTGCAAACTTTTCTTACTCCAAGAATTTCGTGCAAAATTTTGTGAACATTTGATGCACTGATGCCTAGGGCTTCTTCTATTTGCCTATAGGTCATTCGACGATCAACTCTTAACATTTCTTCTATTTTGGCAACGTTATCTGGAGTACACACGTCACTGGGTCGTTCCGATCTTGGTGCATCAGAAACTTCGAAATTTCCACGTTTAAACTCACAATACCAACGGTAAACAGTCGTACGATGAGAACAGTTTTGTTTGAATACAGATTGCATTTCCTTAATACAGTCATCTAACGACAGACCCCTCTCAAAGTTGTAACGATTTACAACTCGTAAGTCGTCTCCAAACCACGCCGACATCTTTAAATATTAAATCTATTTTTTAATAAAAAAATAATAAAAAAGAAAACTTTTTCCCGCCAAACTTTGTCTATCGAAATATAGTTTTAAAATATAAATATATGATATGCCACCTCTTTGTTTCATATTTGTGTATTGCAAAACTTATCTAGTAACCTAGTATTATGTATCAAGGACCAAATTTTTTTTTCTGATTTTACATATAGGTTCTTTGGGAAAGTTGTTTGTAATGATGAGTACTTGCATACCTTTTGTTATTAAGAACTAATTAAAAGTCACCCTGTATATATATATACCCATATATATACCTGTATATATACCACCCATTTCCACTGTATAGATATATACAACTGTATATCTGGAAATGGGCGGTAAAATTATATGAAACTAGCTGTCCCGGCGAACTACGTACCGCCTTACATTACATTACACTGCCTTACCCTACCCTAACCTACACTACACTACACTACCCTACCCTACACTACACTACCCTACCCTACACTACCCTACCCTACACTACCCTACCCTACACTACTCTACCCTACACTACCCTACACTACCCTACACTACCCTACACTACCCTACACTACCCTACACTACACTACCCTACACTACCCTACCCTACACTACCCTACCCTACCCTACCCTACACTACACTACACTACCCTACCCTACCCTACATAAGAACCTTCTCCTGACAATAACGAACTCGACAAAAAAAGAATTAGTGAAATCGGTCCAGCCGTTTAGGAGGAGTTCAATGACTAACACACGGACAGAAGATTTATATATATAAAGATGTATAGTAAAATTAGCAATTGGGCAGTAACACATTTCAAGTGGATAGTACCCAGAACAATGAGCAATGAGCAAAGTTGGTTCTAAGGCTTCGCCAGCCGCTACCGCGGCACGCTCGGTTCGCGCGTTACGTCAACCTTACAGAATTTCACTTTGCTCCCGCTACCTTCAATATTCTACGTATCTTCTGTCCGTCCGCCCGTGCGTACGTGCGTCCGTCTGTCCGTCCATTCCTCCTACATTGACCCAACCAATAAATGCTTATATTTGATATTATTATTGCCTATCAATAATTCGCCTTATGGTGTTAGCAGGAATAGCGGCCCTCACTGTATACCCTAAGGGTCGGTCAGTGCGGACACTATATCATAAACTTGGTAGTTTTAGCGTATCTGGTAGATATACGAGAGGGAATGCCTATCAATAATATACTACGATATTACTATCCAAGTGTTATTATTAAAATACTGCCCTAAAAATTGTCTTCCTTACCATGCCTGTTTATTAATTTCGTTTCAACAGGATAAAACAAAGTGCGCCTGTTGGAAGCTGACACTAGAGGGCGCCCGCACTATAGGGATAGACGACGAAGACGTCGGCTACGTGTACAGGCGGCTGCCGGAGCCCCTCAACTCCGGCATTTACGAATGTAACTCCAGGTGAGCGTTACCCTCAACATTTAAATTTTATCACCTCCGTGGCGTAATGCTTAAGTCCATAAGCTTCACATCAGGAAGTCGCGAGTTCAATTCCCGGCGGATTCTAACTTTGTAAGTCTCGGTTTGGTTGGTGGAAGGGTATTTTCTAAGCCTGTCTGGCTATTTATCTAAGTCTTGCCGCCAAACAATAATGTTAATAGCATTGATGTGTTCCGGCTTGAAATAAGAGAGCCAGTTCCCCTTTGCGTTGGAGAATCTTGGTAAGCCCGTTTCCATCATCGTCGCTTACCATCAGGTGATGTCAAGGGCTTACCAATCGTGGATAAAAATAGTATTTAAAAAATGTTTATTTTCACCAAAAGTATTACACGTGGTATGGCTGAGACTTTCTTTTAGGTACCGAAATACCTATGTTGGAATTTTGCTCTTACTTAAGCTGTCTTATATTTACCTAAAAAGCTGTTCGATTTCAATCCGTTCGGATGCTAACTCGTAAGTACATGTTAAACTATCATAACTTTTGCACATGATTGAGTTACAATATAATAAATTGAATATACGTAACTTTATGAGTTTGACTAATTCAGTATGTAAATAAACGTAGTTTTTGATCAATATAAATTGCTATATATTAACAGAAATTTGGAACAAAGACGTCAATGGCAGCCTCCGATGGATTTTCTTGATTTTTTAAAATTTAGCTTTTGTTTCTCAGTTCCTTCTGGACGGAGGACTTTAAAAAAGTTATTTAATCCTTTTCCAGTTACGTTTTAACAGCCGTTGTCGTGGGATTTTAAATTTTTTTTAATTGTGGTGTTTTTAAAATTTTTATTAAATATTTTGAGAGTTTACCTTTTTCATTTTAGTATAACCAGCAAGGTACAAGTAATATTGTAAGATTGATTACAAATTTATACTTACAAAATACAAAGAAAATTTTTCCTCGACCTTAATGGCTCTTTTTCTACTAGCCGTCACCGACACAGCTGCCGGGGAAGCAAAAATGTATGATGTCGTGCCATCGCTGTTGCCGGCCAGTGGAAAGACGCTCCACATATTTTCATACATTTTTGCTTCCCTGGAAGCCGGGCTGGTGCCGGTGCTGTGCCGTGCCTCCTAGTGGAAAAACGCACAATAGCTAGGAAAATTGACGATCCTTTTATTATTAATTTAGAATAGGCATTTTGACTATGATTAAATTATGTAACAATTTGTTGTCATCCTAATAAAATGTAATGTAAAAAGCATATTTTATTAATGTTCTGAAAAAAATAAGGTCATTTTCTGTATAAAAAAACATAAATGAAATTTAATTTTTTTTGTGGTTTGATCACGTGTTTGAAAACGCTCTGTTATTGGTTGCAACTCTGATGACGTTACACAGAAGTAAACATTAGTTTCAGTGCGTGCTTTCACTATTACAGCAGCTTGTTGTTTACTTATGTGTGACGTCATCTGTCAGAGCAACCAGGCGCCATAGCGAACATTGCGTTTTGGCACGTATTTTAGAAATTCAAACTTTAACATTGATTTTCTCCGTATATACGACAGATCTCCAGGAAATATTAAAATGGTTTGCATTTTATGCAATAACAAATAATACAAAACTATTTTCCAGTAGTAGTCAAATAGCCTATTGTTTGAGGCGAATAGATACAGGTCATCGCGATGGCCTGATGGATTTTGCAACGTGTTATTTTTTTTCAGATGCAAATGCAAGCAGACGTGTTTGAATCGAGTTGCGCAACACCCTCTGCAGTTGAAATTACAGGTGAGCCATTTTGAGTACTAATTACAAGTGAGCCATGTTAAGTAGTAATTACAAGTGAGCCATGTAGAGTAGTAATTACAACTAAGCCATGTTGAGTAGTAATTACAAGTGAAACATGTTGTGTAGTTATTACAAGTGTGCAATGTTGTGTAGTAATTACAAGTGAGCCATGTTGAGTTGAAATTACAAGTGAGCCATTTTAAATAGTAATTACAAGTGAGCCATGTTGAGTAGTAATTACAAGTGAGCCATGTTGAGTAGTAATTACAAGTGAGCCATGTTGAGTAGTAATTACAACTAAGCCATGTTGAATAGTAATTACAACTGAGCCATGGTGAGTAGTAATTACAAGTGAAACATGTTGTGTAGACAAGTGAGCAATGTTGTGTAGTAATTTCAAGTGAGCCATGTTGAATAGTAATTACAATAGAGCCATGTTGAGGAGAGCGTTGGTGGCGTAATGGCAAGGGCCGCTACCTCCTGTCCGGGAGGTCGTGGTTCGATCCTGCCACGTACCAATGTGTTTTCGAATTTCGATTTCATATGTACGTTTATCCGACGCTCTTATACGGTGAAGGAAAACATCGTGGGGAAACCTGCACACGCCTGCGAAGAAACTCGAAGGTTGTGTGTGAAGACGACCAACCCGCACTGGGCCCGCGTGGTCGACTAAGGCCCGATCGCCCTAATTCAGGGTAGGCTCGAGCCATGTTTAGTAGTAATTACAAGTGTGCCATGTTGAATAGTAATAACAAGTGAGCCATTTTGACTAGTAATTCCGACGTTAGGGTGGCTGTCCACCATCTTTGATTTATACGCCACTATGTTATGTAAGTGTTGTCGCCAAACATCAATGTTGAAGCTTGAAGATATGATGACCAGTACCACATTGCGCTGGGGAATCTTGCTAAACCCGCTTCCATCTTCTGAATTAAGTCAATTATATCAGATGAGATGATGCTAAGGGCTTACCAATTATATTATAAAACAAATTCCCCCGCCGCGTCTATCTGTCTGTCTGAATGCAGTACACTCAAAAACTACCGAACGGATTTTCATACAGTTTTCACCAATGGACGGAGTGATTCATGATGAAGGTTTAGGTGTGTTGTACCCCGCGAGCCGCCGCGCACCACGCACCGTGTGTCCTCTGGATGTAAATAAAAAATACTGCTTTTAACTAAGTATGCGGAAAAGTTGCGCATGTCTAGTGAGCCGGCTTCACGGCTTGCAACTTCGCATCCCCACCAGTTAACCACTACCTTCACACTAGCTTCACTTGGTGTGATTTGTTAGAAGTAACGTTTGTATGTGCCTCCGCAGTGAGAACGTTTATCAGTTGTTAAGGCTTAAGCTGACTCACTCCGAGCAGGTTGATACGTGTTAAAATAATATCGAACGTAGGTCTAATTCATTTTAAGTTCAAATCAATGCGGGCTTCAACACGGCGGTAATAGTGATAGCTTAACACAGTCTTTCCATAATTTAAATTAAATATTGTCATTTGGCCCATCTTAAGGCCTTAAGAGCGTATTCACACAATCGTTTCCCATACTAACAGAAAATAACTACTTCTTAAAAATAAATGGACCGATTCTAATGAAATTTTATACATTTAAATAAGTCACAAAATTCTAGTTTGTGGATAGATAACATTTTCAAAAAAATAGTTTAGTTACCAAATAATAGTGATTTAAAGTTTTCATAGTAATCTTAAAATTCGCAAATCTTTGTTAAAATAAAGTATTTCGAAAATTTAATCTATCCACAAATAAAAGTTTCGTGACTTGCTTACGTGTATAAAGTTTCATTAGAATCGACCCATCCATTTTCAAGAAATAGTAATTTTAGGTTTGTATGGGAAAAAAAATTGTGAATACGCTCTTATGATAAGTGTTGCACAGGTGTTTAAGACGATAAACCGCGGATGGGGCATCCGCGCTTTGAACGACGTACCGAAGGGCGCCTTCCTGTGTGTCTACGCCGGCAACCTGCTCACCGATGCTACTGCCAACCTGGTATGTTGGAACAACTTGCTCACCGACACTACTGCCAACCTGGTTTGACACAATCTGTTCACCGGTGCTACTGCCAACCTGGTATTTTGAAACAACTTGCTCACCGAAACTACTGCCAACCTGGTATGTTGACACAACCTGCTCACCCATGCTACTGCCAACCTGGTATGTTGACACAACCTGCTCACCGACACTACTGCCAACCTGGTATGTTGACTCAACCTGCTTACCAATGCTATTGCCAACCTGGTGTGTTGACACAACCTGCTCACCGACGCTACTGCCAACCTGGTATGTTTTTACCTTTTTTTATACCTGCTTTTTTATGTTTGTATATGTTTTTCTCTTTTTTTATATTGTGTAATCGGTGTGTGTTTGAGTCAAATAAAAATCTGTCTATTGTCTATGTTGACACAATCTGCTCACCGATGCTACTGCCAACCTGTTATGTTGGCACAACCTGCTCACCGTTACTACTGCCAAACTGATATGTTGACACAACCTGCTCACCGACGCCTACTGCTAACCTGGTATGTTGACACAACCTGCTCACCAATGCTATTGCCAACCTGGTATGTTGACACAACCTGCTCACCGACGCTATTGCCAACCTGGTATGTTTTTACCTTTTTTTTACCTGCTTTTTTCTGTTTCTATATGTTTTTTTATATTGTGTAATCGGTGTGTGTTTGTGTCAAATAAAAATATGTCTATTGTCTATGTTGACACAATCTGCTCACCGATGCTACTGCCAACCTGTTATGTTGAAACAACCTGCTCACCGATGCTACTGCCAACCTGGTATGTTGACACAACCTGCTCACCGATACTGCTGCCAACCTGGTATGTTGACCCAACCTGCTCACCGATGCTACTGCCAACCTGGTATGTTGACACAACCTGCTTACCGATGCTACTGTCAACCTGGTATGTAGACACAAGCTGTGTAACTCGGCTTTGCCTGGAAAAGCAAGAGCCCTTAGTCGTCTTGTTTAAGCAAGTTTTTTTTACTATCTGTCTATCGCGTGGACATCGTTTTTGTAGCTTTCTTGAGGCGGCGCGATGCGTTGCTAGCGGTTCGCGAGCAGCGTGTTTTTCAAAAAACCTTTCTGCTCAGTGCATAACTACATTTTATACCACTCAAAACAAAATGAAGCCACCAAAATTTTCTCAGTACATTTTAATACTAAGAGGTTTTCCAAACAGCCACGATTTTTTTTAAATCGAGAAAAGTAAAGAAACTGCGAAGTGCGGTCATTAGGTTAGATCCCTGGCTACAAATGTGTTGAAGAGCACAACATTTTACAGACCATCGGAAACCCAGTGGACTGCTCAAAACAAAGAACATGATTTTTATACCGAAAAATGTATGGAAAATTTACCAATTTACTGTGTGCTCTCATCCGAGCAGTCCACTGAGTTTCCGAGGGTCTACAGAATGTTGTGCTCTTCGACACATTTGTCTTCGCAGTTTCTTTACTTTTCTTGATTAAAAAAAATATCGTGGCTGTTTGGCTTTATCTTAGTATTAAAATGTACTGTGAAAATTAAGGTGGTTCTTATTTTATATTGAGTACTATGTAGGGGTCTCTTTTTCACAATGGGGAATATGCATGATTCTTTTTTTTGCTTTAATAAAAGCTCATTCATATAAGAAACGGTATACAAAAAATAGTTTTCTATAACTATAAAAATAACCAAGATATATGCCATTAAAGATTTATCTCTATCTCTTTCTAGCTAAACAGAATGTAGCATAGAGTTTATATGTATTTATATATACCATCTGTAATCTTGGTAAGCCCGCTTCCATCTTCGTCAACATCTTCACTTACCACCAGGTGAGATGTTGTCAAGGGTTTACCAATTGTGCATAAAAAAATAAAAAATAAATAAATATATATTTTAAATACTTATATGATCGTATTTGTCTTTATTTGTTAAAATTTAGTATTTATTTAATATTACTTTAAGTATTACTTTTATTTGATTAAGTTGTGTACACGTCTGCCATCTCAGTCAAAACTTTCTTCTTTCCCGGGTCTGCTGGAAGAAATTTCTTTAGAAATAAGATGTACGCTTTGTATGACCTTAATATTTAAAATCTGTATTTTATGTATCCTGTGTACAATAAACTATTAAATAAATGGACCGTGCGTTTTATGTCGTCACCTTTACATATCGGATCTCTCTGTATAATTAGTAGTTCAAAATGCTTATATCTTCCGTATTTCTTGGCCGATTTAAATTTTCATTTAACTTTTTGACATTGTTTTTTTACGGAATTTTCATATTTGGTTAAGTATTGGTAATTTGATTAAGAAATGTTTAAAAAAGTTGTTTTTTTTAAAAAAAAGTTTCACGTTAACTTTTCTTATGATTCTAGACCTGCCTACCTTCTTTTAGACCCACTCTATAAATTTTACGTGTTAGGTTAATTTGTGAGAACACGCGCGAGCCGAGCGAGCGGGGAAGCGCCGGGGGTCACCTCCGCTCGTTGCTTTGGGTTGCGTTGCTGGTTCATATTAACTGAAGCTTGTTATAAATAAAAAAAATTGTTTTGAATTCTCAAATTGTATTTATATTTTTTACTGACTGTTCCAGCGAACTTCGTACCACCTTACACTACACTACACTACACTACCCTACCCTATATAAGAACCTTCTCCTGACAATAACGAGCTCAACAAAAAAATAATTAGCGAAATCGGCCCAGCCTCTCACGCGTGATGCGATGACCAGAAGAAATAGGGGTTCATTAACATCGTCACGAGTTGTTACGTATAAGTTCTTTGCTTAATATTAAGTTTTTTTTAAACAGGATGGTCTGAACGAGGGTGACGAGTACCTGGCGGAGCTGGACTACATCGAGGTGGTGGAACAGATGAAGGAGGGTTACGAGGAGGACATCCCGGAAGCCGACAAGAGACTCGACAGGGTACGTATGTATGTGTGTGTGTGCGCGTAATTGCGCGCGCGCACGCTTTTTTTTGTATGCTTGTGTGCGTAAAGCGTGTCATAATTATATGGCGTCCACTGCTGGACAAAGACCTCCCCCAGTGATTTCCACAACGACCGATCCTACGCTGCTCGCATGCAGCGAATTTCCGCGACCTTCAGCAGGTCGTCCGTCCACCGAGTGGGAGGCCTGTCTCTGTGACGTCTTTCTGTGCGCGGTAGGACGTAACTTTCTCAAAGGCCGTCGTCAGTTCTACGAGATATGTGTCCCACCCACGGCCGTTAAAGTTTGGAAACGAATTAGTATTATTCACTGATGCGATTACTTGCAATTTAAGAAAACTTTAATTGCCTATTTTTTGCGTCGCCGACCGCGACCGCTGCGTGCGAATACGTACCTAAACTTTCGGGCGTAAAGTCATTATTGGTTAGCAACCCACTGACTCGTGTCGCCTGAGACATGGCGCGGCGGCCGGTAGTTAATTAGCGCGCGCAAGTACACGGAGTGACACAGGCCTGCCCCGACAACTAGAGATCTGGTCACAGTACCACCGAGCAGTAGGTACCTTTCCGTCCCGCCACAGAGAACCTTATACATATGGAAAATAGAATAGTCACTTTTTCAAATAAGGCAGCGCCCCTAGCGGAACGATTCCAAACTAGTACAGAAATATAAAAACTAATTAATAAATTTGACTGGCTTCGAACTTGTGCTCTTTGGATTGTTATCACTTGAATTCTTACCATTTGGCTATGTATTAGATGATTTTTGGTTGCGAAATTTTTGACTGGTTTAGAATTCGCACACATCACAACGGATTGTGGCGCCGTCTATCAAAAAATGTGAAAACTATAGTTTCTCATACAAAGAAAAAATGTTCTGAGCCCTTGCGTCCCGCTAACATCCAAAGTTGGCTATCGAGGCGTCTTGCGACCAACTTCAGAGCCGTAATAAAGTTTGTTACTACGACACGTCTTGCTACCAACTTCAGAGCCGTAATTAAGTTTTCTACTACGACGCGTCTTGCGACTAACTTCAGAGCCGTAATAAAGTTTGCTTTTGCGACGCGTCTTGCGACCAACCTCAGAGCCGTAAAAAAGTTTTCTACTGCAACGCGTCTTGCGACCAACTTCAGTGCCGTAATAAAGTTTACTACTGCGACGCGTCTTGCGACCAACCTCAGAGCCGTAATAAAGTTACTAAAGCCTTTTGTCACTTCATCTTTTACTACTACACATTTTGTAACACTCTATATTCATCAAATTCTATTTGTTTTGTAACAGAAGGAGAGCGGCCAGGCCAGCTCCCCAGAACATTCTTCGTCTGAAGATGAGGGGCACACCCGAAGCGAACAGAATGACGGCGACTTCCAACCTAGCTACATCGGCCCGGGGGTGCAGGACTACCGGTAGACATTTATCATCAGACCATCATCATCATCATATCAGGATTTCCACGAAGACCGGTCCTGCGCTGCCCACATCCGGCGGCTTCCCGCGACCTTCACTAAAAGATATCAAATATTGTGTGTCGTATTGTAGAGCTCAGTGCAACTTGTCCAACTGGACAACTGGGTCGATCACGCAGGTTAACTAACCCGAAGCACGGTCATTACCTGGATGGGTTTGACTTTTAGTGGAGTTTTCTCGACCGTTTCCGTGCTAAGCAAGGCACGTTAAGCCGTTGGCGCCGGTTGCTGTCAATAGATGGCAGTCGTTAAGCCATGTCAGGTGCCTTGTAGGCGACTTGAAAAACTTGTGACAGTGGGGTTCGCCACTATCCCCACAGCCTTCACCACCAGGACTTGGCCCCCCGTGTGTGGGGTATGATCTAGCCTTCCCGAGTTTGACGGGAAACCTGTGCCCCAGCTGTGGGGTCGTTTATGGGTTAGATAATAATTTTAATAACTAGATAATTGTAAAAAACGTCATTTTGTGAAGGTTGCGGGAAGCCACTGGATGCGGGTAGCGCAGAACTGGTCGTCGTGGACATCCTTGGGGGAGGCCTATGTTCAGCAGTTGTCGTCCTTCGGCTGATATCTTGATGATGATGAAGTCTTTCAATGTCATTTGTGTACATATATTGTCATTTTGACGAATTAAAAACAAAATACTTGATGGAAAACAAAGCGAGTAAGATTTTTTAAATGTTCAGATGGAGGTAAATTTACTCGTAGTGATCAGTACTTCATAATTTAAGAGCGTCGCTGGCGTAACACCAAGGTAGGGCCGCTACCTCTTGTCCGGAAGGTCGTGGTTTGAATCCTGCCACGTACCAATGTGTTTTCGAATTTCGATTTCATATGTACATTTATCCGACGCTCTTACGGTGAAGGAAAACATCGTGAGGAAACCTGCACACTACTGCGAAGAAACTCGCAGGTTGTGTGTGAAGTCGCCAACCCGCACTGGGCCCGTGTGGTCGACTAATGCACGATAGCTTTAGTTCAGGGTAGGCTCGAGCCCCTCAGTGGGGACGTATATGAGCTGATAACCTCATAATTTATTTTTGATGAATCATCGTCTCAATTATGATGACCAAAGATCATTAAGCATCATTTATCTAATATATAAAATTCTCGTGTCACAGTTTTCGTTCCCTTACTCCTCCGAAACGGCTTGACCGATTCTCATGAAATTTTGTGAGCATATTGAGTAGGTCTGAGAATCGGCCAACATCAATTATTTTTTTTAGGGTAGGGTAGGGTTGGGTAGTGTAGTGTAGGGTAGGGTAGGGTAGTGTAGTGTAGTGTAGTGTATGTAGGGTAGGGTAGGGTAGTGTAGGGTAGGGTAGTGTAGTGTAGGGTAGTGTAGTGTAGTGTATGTAGGGTAGGGTAGTGTAGGGTAGGGTAGTGTAGTGTAGGGTAGGGTAGGGTAGGGTAGTGTAGTGTAGTGTAGGGTAGGGCAGTGTAATGTAATGTAAGGCGGTACGTAGTTCGCCGGGACAGCTAGTGTTATTGTATATTTGTGACATTCGTACATTTATATTTTGTTTGCCATTAAAATCTTTTTGTGGCCACAATAAAAAAAATCGAGTTTACCATTAAAATCTTATACAAGATGGCGGTCACGCGTTTTAGTAGGTAATTATCGTCATGGGTGTCATTTTCGAAAATCTTTTGAGGTGCTGATTAAACTTCTTTCATGTCCCACAGCAACCGGCTCCGCAAACGCAACAGGATCAAAAAGAAAGGAAAAGACGCCCCTCCCGTTGCTGAGAAGAACAAGGAGGTCGCTAATGAGGAGTGCATCACCATCAGCGACGATGAAGAGCTGAGGGAACCGGCCCGGTTCGCGGCCCAGCCCGGCATGGGCGGCGAGTTCATCTCCAAGTATAGGTGAGTCGTTGGGTCAAAGTGTAAAAGTCAGCAAGTAAATATACTTAATACCATTGCACGTCTAAAAAGCTTATTTTATTAACTGAAAACAGTGAATAAAAAGCTCTTTTAATCACTATTTTGGTGTTTGAATTTAAAACACACCAATATATTCAACCTCCATCTCAATGCTATACAACCTCCGCGTGCAAAATATACTCGATACAAACTCCTTATTCAAAGAATATTTGACATACAAACTCCTTGTTCAAATAACTCCTCGATATTTGATTGTTCGACATTTTCGACAAGGAGTTTAGCATTACAATAAAAACTGTTTGTTGTTCTTTTCTGTCATTTCATTAGTAAATTGGCGCTATTTTGAGTACTATAAGTAGTACGAACAATAATAATATACTCTTAATTTTAGTAATTGTTCCAGTTTTAATTTTTTATGAATTTAACATTCTTTTTTCTTCGTTAAATTTATATTTTCGCTTAAATGTTTCTTTTTCTCGGAGTCATGGTATTAAGTATAGTATGCAACTCTTGAATAAAACGTATTTATATCGAGGGCCATAAATCACTCGCGTCGCTCACGATTCTAATACTTGAATCACGAGCGCGGTCGTGATTCAGCCATTAAAATCCTTCACTTTCTAACGCCAAAAACGTTTTACCTGCATTTAACATAAATATTTTTAGCCCAAAAGGGGACAGTTTGTAAGAGCTGTACTGTTTATAAGAGCATCGGTGGCGTAACAGCTAGGGCCGCTTCTTTATATCCGGTAGGTCGTGGTTCCAATCCTGTCACGTGCCAATGTGTTTTCAAATTTCGATTTCATATGTACGTTTATCCGACGCTCTTACAGTGAAGGACAACATTGTGAATACACCTGCACACGACTGCGAAGAAACTCGAAGGTTGTGTGTGTAGTCGACCAACCTGCACTGGGCCCGCGTGGTCGAATAACGCTTTAATTCAGGGTAGGCTTGAGCCCCTCGGTGGGGACGTGAATGGGGTAATATGATGAAATCTAAGGGAAACAATATTATGTAATAAAAATCGGTTTTCTGTGAAGTCAGTTTACGGACAATAATTTTACGTGATAACAAGTACCCGCACAAGTCCCCGTCCGAGTTGCAGTACGATTCCCCGTCCAACTCCAAGTGTCCGTGTCCAAGTCTGTGTCCAAGTACAAGTACATAATAAAATATAGCATATTTATTATTTAAAGTCGCTTGTTCCGCGCTCTCACTTGCACGCTCGGCTCAGGCGTAACGTGACAGTGACGTCACACTTTTTCGTGTATGCAGCCCGTGTTCATCGATTTATATTATAAGACGTTATCACGTCAAAAATTGGTGTGGGTATCGTTAATTGGGGGTTCTACTCGTCATACTGAACAACTTTGCCCAACAATCCATGGACAATACGGTATTGTACTACTAGTCGTTTGAGTAACTTTTTATCAACTGTCAAAAACGAAAGCTTGTTCTGCAATTGTTCGCGTTACGACATACTCGTAGTCATCCTCACAATTTAAGAGTCATGCTCTTGTCGGTGTAGCTCTGACATAGTAGTGACGTCATAAGTGACATAGTCTCTAACGAACTAATTTACTGTTTTTGATAAATATAAAATTAAAAATTGTTTAATAATTCAAATGAGCAGGTGTTTTTGCTATTCTAGAAAAATCAGAATCAGAATTTATTGTATAGTATTTTTTAATTTATCTTAATATATATAAATCTCGTGTCACAATGTTTGTCCCCAATGGACTCCTAAACCACTTAACCGATTATAATAAAATTCGCACACCATGTGCAGTTCGATCCAACTTGAGAGATAGGATAGTTTAAATCTCAAATTATAGTCGCAATTTTAATTAAGAATCCAGAAATTCCGTAACGAAGAAAAAAACTTCACGCTCGGTTGCCATGGCAACAATATCGGTTGTCAAAACAAACATATAAGAAGATTTGATCATTTTCGGAGAATAATAAAACTCTTTTCATAAACTGTATATACCTCCATATGACAAAAAAGATTTGATTATTTTTTATTTATAAAATGCAAAAACATTTTTATTTAAGACACAGCTGTTTGTATTTTTATTTATAAAATGCAAAAACATTTTTATTTAAGACACAGCTGTTTGTATTTATAGAGATAGGTACAAAAAGATTTTATTCCATATAAATCTTCTGTCCGTGTGTTAGTCATTGAACTCCTCCTAAACGGCTGGACCGATTTCGCTAATTCTTTTTTTGTCGAGTTCGTTATTGTCAGGAGAAGGTTCTTATGTAGGGTAGGGTAGGGTAGGGTAGGGTAGGGTAGGGTAGGGTAGTGTAGTGTAGTGTAGGGTAGGGTAGGGTAGTGTAGGGTAGGGTAGTGTAGGGTAGGGTAGTGTAGGGTAGTGTAGTGTAGTGTAGGGTAGTGTAATGTAGGGTAGTGTAGTGTAGGGTAGTGTAGTGTATGTAGTAGGGTAGGGTAGTGTAGTGTAGGGTAGGGCAGTGTAATGTAATGTTAGGCGGTACGAAGTTCGCCGGGACAGCTAGTATATTATAAATAATGGGCGCTCCATACAGAAAGGCACAAAATTAGTCGATCAGCTGATGTATTTGTATGAATTTTTTATTGAGATTTTAGCTTAGTCATAAAACAAAAGTTATTCAGTATGATGATTAGAAGCCCCAGTTAACGGGACGTACACCAATTTTGTTACACTTTTGTTTTGTTTGTCGACACAATAGCGATGACGAATTCTAGTCATCTGATTTACTTTTTAACATCTGTCAAAAACGACATTTTGTACTAAAAATCTTTGAAATACCTAGGCGTGACGTCATAGTTTTGCAGCGTCATTTATGTACTCATTTTGTGATTTTGGTAAATTAAAAATCGAAGACTTGATGGAAAACAAAACTAGTAAGGTTTCCCGAAGTCGAAGTAGGATTGCAATTTAGTGATCAAGAGTTCATAATTTGGCTCGTCTCTAGTATATTTACTGTTCGCTAGGTCGTTGATTTTTTTTTCGTAATAGATCTAAGTATTCTGATAAAATTTGTGAAATTTCAAGTTGCGGAACTCAATAGTTTTTGAAAAAAAAATTGTTGAAGTTTTACAAAATATACTTAGTTTATTACGCC
Source organism: Coleophora flavipennella (assembly GCA_947284805.1). Taxonomy (NCBI): domain Eukaryota; kingdom Metazoa; phylum Arthropoda; class Insecta; order Lepidoptera; family Coleophoridae; genus Coleophora; species Coleophora flavipennella. The sequence goes on from OX369253.1 coordinate 9,228,112, forward strand.
ATTTTAACAGATAACGTTTCATTTCACTAAAAGGGTTAGGTTTAGATACTCTTTGTTTTGAGTTTATGTGGGATCAAAGATGACCTATTATTGAATGTTATCCAAAAGGTTCATAATAAGGGGTAGTCCACGCTGCCCGTTTCGAACCCCAACAAACCTTCGGGATCCGAGGGGGATTTGGGAGTATTAGGGTGGGGAAAGCACGCGGGTCCGACTTGGGGGTAACAAATCGAAGCTAGGGGGTAATCGGTCAAGGTCATTTTAAGGTCAAGGTCAGCGTCAATTCGATCCCAAAGATTCATAATAAGGGGTTCGCGAGGGGTTCGCGCAGCGGACGCTTAACGGGAGCGTAGCCCCCGCTGTCCGTTTCGAACCCCAACAAACCATCGGGATCCGAGGGGGATGTGGGAGTACCAGGGTGGGGAAAGCATGCGGGTCCGACTTGACGGCGGCCAAACTTGGGGGTAACAAATCGAAAACTAGGGGGTAATCGGTCAAGGTCATTTTAAGGTCAAGGTCAGCGTCAATTCGATCCCAAAGATTCACAATAAGGGGTCCGCTTCCTCCGCCGCCCGCTGCGAACCCCAACAAGCCTTCGGGATCCGAGGGAGATGTGGGAGTATCAGGGTGGGGAAAGCACGCGGGTCCGACTTGAGGGCGGCAAATGGAAGCGGGAGCGAGCGAAGCGAACTCGGACTTTCGTAGCACCCAGACACGGATCCTTTAGGTTCGGAGACTATGCGGGGAGGCGAGCTTGGCTAACATCAGGCCTCCGTCACTCCATGTACTTGCGCGCTATAATTACCTACCGCCCGGCCCAGCGTTCTCGGGCCGTTTGCGGACCCAATTCAGTGCGGTTTTCACAAACGAAGCGCACGCACGTAGTTTAATTTAAATCGTTTTGTTCGTTCGTACGCGTACCTACGATGCCGTCTGGTGCCTTATGTGCTGTAGATGGGTGCAAATCAAGCAAAAGAAGAGATAAACACCTAAAATTTTTCCATTTACCTGTCAATCAAGAAAGGTAAGTGATAAACTATTACTATCATTGTCGTTTTAAAATTATTTTTAATACTAGGTATACTAAGCAATAGCTAGTACTCTTTATTACACTGTGGCATTAGCTTGCCTTTCAGACACAGATTTTCATTTTTTTGTTACATAGAAACATCATACTTACCTTAAACACTATTTTAACAACGTTTAAAAAGCTATTTTTATTTAAATAAAATTGTGATAATATGTGAGTCGTAGGCGCGGCGACCTGTCTCAATTTGTCGTGCTGTTAGCGCACTCAAAAACTTTTGACATAACTATTTGGTAATCTGTGCTTGTGATTCGGTTTTATGCGATTTGTAAAAAATATACATGGTGAATTTTTTCTATGAGGAATTTCTAAATTATAAGAGATAGAGCAAAGCGCTCTTAAGAACCGTGATCTCAATTTTAGAGAAAATAAAAATTGCGTGTTAAAAAATAAAAAAAATAAAAGGTCCTGGAGTATGTACTCCGGAGATATGACTTTTTCTTAAAAAAATTTTTTTGTTATTTCGATTGTATATCACTATACAAACTAAAAATTGTACGGAGACCATAGGTCTAAAGTTGCTAGAAGTTGTTGAAATAAACGTTTTAAATAGTATGTGGAAACTGAACTTACAGACCGATTTTCAAATGATAAAAAAAATATAAAAACCAATTTATAAAAAAAAATATATGTTGCCCGCGGCTTCGCCCGCGTAGGGGTATGAAAAATAGATAAGAACCTATTCTCAGGCCTACCCGATATGTATGTATGTATGTATGTATAAATTCTTTATTGCACACAAGGAATAATCACAAAATGGTTTTATCAGACTTAAGTGTACAAAGGCGGTCTTATCGCTAAAAGCGATCTCTTCCAGACAACCCTTGGCAGATGAGATATATTCAAATATATTATGTAAAACAACGATAGCGCAAGAATCTGATAGCAAGGTGCCTATTTTCCAAAAGGCAAAGAAATAATAATCCACGATAAATATATATGATTTAAATATAAATATGGGTAGATAGATAATAATAATTGTATTATATATATATGCACACAAAATTTCATAAAAATCGGTCCAGCCGTTTCGGAGAAGTATGATTACTAACACTGTGACACGAGAATTATATATATATATATATAGAGAGTAATTATTTTTAAGGTATTAATATCGTATTTTTAGATTGATCAGTTATTCAATGAATCTAATAAAAGACTGAAAGAAATCTTACATTGCTTTAAATTTTATTACACGCTTAATAATTGTTATTTTCAAACTTACAAACTGACTGACCGTTTTAAGTTTTTTCTATTACTGTCAAAAACCGGCCAAGTGCGAGTCGGACTCGCGCACTGAGTGAGGGTTTCGTATAGTGTTGCAAATTGAAAAAAAAACCATTTTTTTTTTCAAGTTTATGAAAAAAAAACCTGGCACCATTGTTTTTTTCTAGATTGGGTTTTTTTTTTAAAAAAGAATACAATTTAAACTACCAAAATGGCAGAAACTTCGCACATAACAACAAACAAACAATATTATTCTGTTCAGGGAATTCCCGTTCGTAATCGAAAACTCGTCGCCAAAAACTTTTATTATTTTCATGATTTTTTTAATTGAACCAGAAATATAAAGTTTATACAAAAATAATAATATTCGATACAAACTCTAAATCATATCCAATACAAGGACGTTTTAATAATGGCATCATTGCCTTATAATTATTTTTTTTTTGAAATTTTTATGAAATTTTGTGTGCATATCGGGTAGGCCTGAGAATAGGTTCTAAATCTAATTATATAGATAAATGATACAATTTTAAACTACCACCTATAAGTCAAAACATATTTACAGTTCTCAATAACATAGACACAAAAAGTTATGTTAATTTAATTTTATCGAAGAGGCAGCCCTGCGATCGCGCGGTGTGAAGCAAGCACTGCGGTTGCTGACGCGATGGAGTAGGCTATTATAGCAGTAGGTATTGGAAATTTACTACTGAGTGAAGTATCTGTTACGTAGTAACTAATTAGTAATCTGTGCTAACATGAGAACGCAGAAGTAGGAGCCCCGAAGGGGCTCCGTCGACCAAAAAACTGATCTCAACTCAAGCAGACCCCTGATGGGGGCGTAGCCCCCGCTGCCCGTTTCGAACCACAACAAACCTTCGGGATCCGAGGGGGATGTGGGAGTATCAGGGTGGGCAAAGCACGCGGGTCCGACTTGAGGGCGGCCAAACTTGGGGGTAACAAATCGAAAACTAGAGGGTAATCGGTTAAGGTCATTTTAAGGTCAAGGTCAGCGTCAATTCGATAGGTTCACAATAGGGGGTCCGCGAAGCAAACCCCTGACGGGGGCGTAGCCACCACCGCCCGCTTCGAACTCCAACAAACCTTCGGGATCCGAGGGGAAAGCACGCGGGTACGACTTGAGGGCGGCAAATGGAAGCGGGAGCGAGCGAAGTGAGCTCGGACTTTCGGAGCACCCCGACTCGGATCCTTTAGGTTCGGAGACTGTGCGGGGAGGCGAGCTTGACTCAGAAGTAGGACTAAGAAACTCATCTCAACACAAGCGGAGCCCTAACGGGGGCGTAGCCTCCGCCGCGCATTTCAAAACCCAACAAACCTTCAGGATCTGAGAGGATGTGGGAAAGCACGCGGGGCAAATGGAAGCGGGAGCGAGCGAAGCGAGCTCGGACTTTCGGAGCACCCCGACTCGGATGCTTAAGGTTCGGAGACTGAGCCAAGCTCGCCTCCCCGCGCAATCGTAGTGTTAGGTTTAACATGAGAACGCAAAAGTAAAGGGGCTCCGTCGACTAAGAAAATCATCTTAACACTGCAGCATGCAATAGCATAAGTACTTGTTTTAAAGTAAAAAAATAAAAATGGTTTCCTCGCGCGGGGAGTCATCCGGGGAGGGTAAGCCTTCCCCCCCCCCCCCCCCCTCACCAAAACCTCCTGCGTGCACCAAGGTAACTTTACAGTTTGATTTGTTTGTTCGAAATCCACAAGCATTCATCTATAGTCCTACTCGATGTCTGGTCAAGGATGACCTTATACTTTAAATTTTTAATAATAATTTTCTCTAAAAGGGGGGGGTTCCGCACTTCCCCTTTCTAGGAGGGTTTACTACTCCCCCTCACCTCCCTTCCCACCCCCCAAAAAAAGTAAATATTCTAAAGTCCTTCCCATAATTTTGTTGCTGTCGTCATCCTTATTGTTATTTCGTAAATGCATTTATTTGTCAACAGGTCGGTGCGTTCGCACTTCGGCGAGGACGAGGCGTGCTACATCATGGACGCCAAAGTTCAAGGCAACATCGGCAGATACCTCAATGTGAGTAGCTTTTACAGATCATGTTGGCGGAAAAACCGTCCACTTCTAAATAAAGGCCTCCCACAAGGATTTTCACAATTACCGCTTCTCACTACTCTCACCAGGTCGTCTACATCTTTTTATAGTCATTTGGAATGGTAAAAAAAGTATTTTTTTTGCTTCTTCGTTCTTTATTCGAACGGCCAAGAAGGAATTCCCTGCCGGCCGTGTGTATTCCCCGATTCGTATAATTTAGGAATCTTCAAGACGAGAGTGAATAGGCACTATTTGAGCTTACGTGTTACATCCTCGGCTGCATCGGCACTTACCATCAGGTGAGGTGCAGCCAAACGCACTCAAATTTTAATTAAAGAAGAAGAAAAAAATTACATGTCATTCTCGTGGGGTAAATAGCTCAGTAAGATGATAGAAGCCCCAGTTAAGAGGAGTGTGAACCCACGGCGAAAATAAGACTTCTCATACAATAGGCGAAAGCGATTTTTACCTCTTAAAACTTAACCGATTTTGACCAATTCAGAACAAAAGCTAGTTTTGGGTTTCGTTTTTTAATAATTGTTTAAAAATAAACAAATAATAGCCAAAATAGTTTTGTATTAAAACACGTGAACGACAATGAAATTGAACTTATCAAAAAAACGCTATCAAATAATGCCCAAAATCGGTTTAAACATTTAAGAGGTGAAAATCGCTAACGCCGGTTGTATGAAAAGTCGCAGCTTCACAGTCCTCTTAAGAGGATTGTGAAGCTGCGACTTTTCATACAAACGTCGTTAATGATTTTCACTTCATTAATTTAACTGATAATGTTAACTGATTTGGACCAATTTCTGATAGTTTATCACTGATAACCTATCAATCAGAACAAAAGACAGGCTTATACGTTTTTGTTTTTTTGATAAAGTTAATAAGTTTAATTTTATTGCCGTTCCAAAACTAACTTCGGCCATAGAAAAACGAAACGTATAAGCCTAGCTTTTGTTCTGACTGACAACCTGTCAAAAATTGGTCCAAATCGGTTAACATTTAATAGGTGAAAATCGTTAACGCCGTTTGTAAGAAAAGTCGAATTTTTGCCGTGAGTTCACAGTCCTCTTAACGGGTTTACACCAATTTAGTCACACCCTGTATAATGCACGTCGCGAAATATTAAATACTTTGTTCGTTCGCAGCACTCGTGCACGCCCAACGTGTTCGTGCAGAACGTGTTCGTGGACACGCACGACCCGCGCTTCCCGTGGGTCGCGTTCTTCGCGCTGCGGGCCGTGCGCGCCGGCACCGAGCTCACGTGGAACTACAACTACGACGTGGGCTCCGTGCCCGGCAAGGTGCTCTACTGCTACTGCGGCGCCACCAACTGTAGGGGGCGCCTCTTGTAAATTATATTCTGTACCGAGTCGTTTTTGAAATCGCTATTTAAGTCTCCTCTAAACAAAATCGTCTTCCTTCAAACTATTAATTGTAATTTCTCGAAAATGAATTTGCCGGTTTTAATGAAACTTTGTACATAAAACACCAAATATACAATCTAGATTTTTGAAACACTTAATTTAAAGGAACCAAAGCGCATTTTAAAATTAGTGTGAAAATCAATATTTTTGATTTTTTCTATAAAAATATAATTATCAAAATATATTCGCCTAAACATAGACGCCTTTCGGCTGATATGACGATATTTTTTTCTCAACAAAATAAATCGTACACTTACTATGAGTCTCTTTTTCTTTTGCTCAAATGTGTAAAGTTACATTGGAATAGGTTCTATAATTTCCGAGAAATTTAAATTATTAATTTGTCTGAAAGACGATTTTTGATAGAACACTAATATAATTATCTTCCATTATAACTGACTAGAATCTTATAGCATTTTTCATTAGCAGTACATGTATGCATTAATTAATACATAATATTTAGAACTTGAACTACACTGTAAGCTCTGTAAAACGTCACTCGATATAACGATTCACTCTTTGAAACGTCAAAACTTTCTGGCTCCAGTTGGTTTACTTTAACGCTAATTTCCCTCTGTATAACAAAAACTCTCAATAACGTCACAAGATACCTGGTCCCTTGAGTGTCGCTGTATAGAGTTTACACTGTATTTATATTATAGTTGAGTGGTAGATTACGCACCGACAAACAAATGAGTACACAAGAACGTATTGCTCATTCAATGAGGTTAAATGTTGTATCTTGAAGTTTCTCGGCCACGATTACGCGTCTTGTACTTTGCGATGTTCCTCAATCTCATGTTTATTAACCCTGCAGTATTCGTAAACAGTTCAAGTGTGTTACACAGCACTCCGTGTACTTTAAGGATGATAATCCCCACCCCCGCTCTGTTCATTCCAAATATGTATGTAGTTCCTAAGAAGATATTAGTTGATTTGTTTTCGCGATAAGCGTTAACGCGTATTAAGGTCTCATATAATCGAAAGTAAATTTTCAAAGACGATTTATAAGAAGTTTTTGTTTTGGTTTATTTTGACAAAACTGTTCATTATTCTGTTCAGTTTTCAATTATAATATAATTTAAGGTAAGGCAACTTGCCATTTTGCAATAAAAAATTATAACATAAATTGAAAACAAATTGAAAAAATTGAAAAGAATTTGGGATACATATGTAATCCACGCGACCACTCAAGTGACTTTTGGGGGCGCGACCATTGCAGGGTTAAATTGATCACTAAACTCCCATGATAAGTAGGCACCTGTGTTTTTGGTGCATGCATATTTATGAAAGGGTATATATATTTATATATAACTAAAAAAATTAACTCGTTTCCCATATAAACTAAAAAATTCTTGAAAATGAACGAGACCTTTCTTATTACACATAAGCTAGAGTATTGATTGATTCGAAATACTTTAGTCAATGAAAAAAATTGCGAATATAACAATTATCTGTGTCGAAAAAGTAGTTACTGCATTTTTATGAACATTCCCCAACATAGGTAACAATCCAGCATTAATAAAAAAAAATTGTACTTTCTTTAACGAAACTTAATGGCGCGGATACCACAATAACGTGTGTGCCTAATGTGTATAGTTTCATTAGAATCGGCTCGTCCATTTTGAAGATGTTTTTATCATTTATTTGTAGGAGAAACGAGTTTCGATAAGACCATTTAGGGACCTCTTGGTACCTAAGGATGTTACGTTACTTTTTGGTGACGGCGTGAAACCCCATGCATTGAGGAGTTAGCTGTAAATCTTTAAATAAATAATTAATGTGTATGATAGGTTCTGAGACACAGCATATATACAGGCTGTAAATGACAGGCTACCGAAAATAATAGTAATATATTATTATTGTTTTTTGTACAGTTTTTTATCTACAATAGGGTATTTGACAGTGTTTAAAATAAATTGAAAAATTCACTAAAATAGCGTTTCTACTACAAAAGCATAAAACTTATTCATTTAACATTTTATTCTAATTTCAATTTTATATTTATCAAAATCATTAAATTAGCTCGTTAAAGACAATGACGTCACAAGTTTGTAACAAGAACAATTTCAGAACGAAATGTCGTTTTTGACAGTTGATAAAAAGTCACTCAAGTGACTAGCAGTCAAATACCGGATTGGTGAGCCCTTGGCATTATCTCACCTGATGGTAAGTGACGATTATGCCGAAAAAGGAAGCGGGCTTACCAAGATTCCCCAACGCAATGGAGAACTGGTTTAACATTGATGTTTAGTGGTAACTCTTAACTTAGATAAAATGGTAGTATCTAGCCAGGCGGGCGGAGAAAACACCCTTCCACCTACCAGACCGAGTCACTCTTTTTGTGGCGTCACCCCCGCCGCCCGCTTACTTCTCTTTCCTCTGACCTTGAAAAATTATTCTCTTAAGAAATATTGCTGGCATACCCATGTCGTGTGGTGGGTTCGGTGCTGCAGAAGTTCAGATGGCGGGAGCTAAATCGCATCAGCTGGGCCATTGGCATGGAGTAAAGGAACCAAGTATCTGTTTACTCCATGGCCATTGCTCACACTCACAGGTTGATGACTTGGTCACGAATAAACTAATTTAGCGTGGATTTGTGGCGATGACCGAACGAGCAAATGATTGACAGCTGCGCCCCAGTATTTTGCTTTTCGCTTCTCATGTATTCTATGGTATCAGAAATGTATCTATAGAAGCTTTGTAGAGCTTTCAAGAAAGTTTGAAATGCCTGCTAAGAGAGTTCCGCACAGTCCTCTCTGCTAAGAGAGTTCCGTACACAGTCCTCCCTGCTAAGAGAGTTCCGTGCACGGTCCTCCCTGCTAAGTGAGTTCCGTGCACAGTCCTCCCTGCTAAGTGAATTCCGTACACAATCCTCCCTGCTAAGAGAGATTCTTCCGTACAAAATCCTCCCTGCTAAGAGAATTCCGCACAGTCCTCCCTGCTATGAGAGCTCCGCACAGTCCTCTCTGCTAAGAGAGTTCCGTACACAGTCCTCCCTGCTAAGAGAGTTCCGTGCACGGTCCTCCCTGCTAAGTGAGTTCCGTGCACAGTCCTCTCTGCTAAGTGAATTCCGTACACAATCCTCCCTGCTAAGAGAGATCCTTCCGTACACAATCCTCCCTGCTAAGAGAATTCCGCACAGTCCTCTCTGCTAAGAGAGTTCCGTACACAGTCCTTCCTGCTAAGAGAGTTCCGTGCACGGTCCTCCCTGCTAAAAGAGTTCCTTACACGGTCCTCCCTACTAAGTGAGTTCCTTACACAGTCCTCCCTGCTAAGAGAGTTTCGTGCACGGTCCTCCCTGCTAAGAGAGTTCCGTACACAGTCCTCCCTGCTAAGAGAGTTCCGTGCACGGTCCTCCCTGCTAAGTGAGTTCCTTACACAGTCCTCCCTGCTAAGAGAGTTTCGTGCACTGTCCTCCCTGCTAAGTGAGTTCCGTACACAGTCCTCCCTGCTAAGAGAGTTCCGTGCACGGTCCTCTCTGCTAAGAGAGTTTCGTGCACGGTGTTCCCTGCTAAGAGAGTTCCGTACACAGTCCTCCCTGCTAAGAGAGTTCCGTGCACGGTACTCCCTGCTAAGTGAGTTCCTTACACAGTCCTCCCTGCTAAGAGAGTTTCGTGCACGATCCTCCCTGCTAAGTGAGTTCCGTACACAGTCCTCCCTGCTAAGAGAGTTCCGTGCACGGTCCTCCCTGCTAAGTGAGTTCCGTACACAGTCCTCCCTGCTAAGAGAGTTTCGTCCACGGTCCTCCCTGCTAAGTGAGTTTCGTACACAGTCCTCCCTGCTAAGAGAGTACTGTACACAGTCCTTTAGAGAAATTTCATCATTCTACATCTTGTGGGATCCGGAACAACTTTTGGTAAACTGTCATTCACAGCCTTCATAGTGTGTAGTCATTCGTCAAACTGTGTGTAAATGTGTGTCTTAGTTTCTTGTATTGTTCAGAAGGCGCCAACTAATCTTCGTACTGTAAACTACAATGTTCTTGTGTTGTGAAATAATAAATGAGATAGAAACATAATGTGTATTTTGTTATGAGAGCAGATTCCTATATGCATATTCTCCGTAAAATAGAGAGGGAACCGGTGGAGAACATCTCAAAAATAAAATAACAGTTGTGATTTTATATAGTTTATTTTATAAACAGCAAGTTTTTTCACGTCAATATATTTTAATATTAGGTCTTTACTTATGAAATTTCCGATTCTATAAACAAGTTTAAAGATTAAAATTTATATTAAGAACAATAGTTATTAAAACAAAATTTATTCTCAAAATAGCGTTAGACTATTAGAAATTAAACGGTGATAAACATATGCCTATTGTTTAGATGTTTTGAGAGCACCGTGGCTTTAACCTGAAAAAATGACCTTGATTGAGGCAAAAAAAAAACACATTTTTAATTTTAAAGCTCTAGAGTTATCGCAGCAGTTTCTTCGTTACTAATGTCATTTTTGGTAATACCTCGCATCAGATTTCGTCATTTTCAAGAAAATTTAAGAAAATTAAGTAGTCTACAAAATTGCCCCATCTGTTCTTGATTGAAACGCCTTTGTTCCATTCAATGGTACAAAGCTCAGGGGATTGGAACACCATACTAATAAAGACAATAGTATTATTATTATTATTAATAAAGACAATAGTATAGTAGTGTCACCATAATGTCAATAATAAATAACAATCGGCAATTTCATAGGTAAATTCATACCTACGATGAATAAAAACAGCAGGTATACAGGGCTATGTCCCAAACTATGAAAATAATAATACTGTAGGTTATAGAATTAGGTAGTAGAATTATACTGTTTATTTATCCTGATCGTTTTTAGCGTTTCGTACCCAAACGGTAAAAACGGGATCCTATTTAGTAGACTTCGATGTCAATCCGTCTGTCTGTACGTCTGTCACCAGGCTGTATTTCATGAACCGTGATAGCTAGACAGTTGAAATTTCACAGGTGATGTATTTCTGTTGCCGCTATAACAAAAAATACTAAAAATTAGAAAAAAGTGAAAAAATAATAATAATTATTAATTAAAGAAAAAATGTGTATTGAAAAACTCATCATATCAGCCGAAGGACGTCCACTGCTGGACATAGGCCTCCCCCAAGGATCTCCACGACGACCGGTTCTGCGCTGCCCGCATCCAGCGGCTTCCCGCGACCTTCACCAGGTCGTCGGTCCACCGAGTGCGAGTCCTGCCTACACTATGCTTTCCGGTGCGTGGTCGCCACTCGAGAACTTTACTGCCCCAACGGCCATCTGTTCTACGAGCAATGTGCCCCGCCCACTGCCACTTAAGTTTAGCAATTCTGAGAGCTATGTCGGTTACTTTGGTTCTCCCACGGATCTCCTCGTTTCTGATTCGATCATTGAAAAACTCAACACTATTAAATTTATAATAACAACTGGTGAGCAAGAAGTTAATAGAGTACTTTAAAGAGACTAGCGATGTCGTGCTATACATGAAAATAGTATATTAAGTAGTTATAAGATATTTTCTCGCTAGTGAGTTTAAAAATTTGTATGTGTTAGACCAGAGGTTCATCAATTACTACGCTCAGGATTCTAATGTACAGAGGCCAGCACATCAAGCTATACACTCGTAGTACGATTCTGATCCATATCCATTCGGCAGAACGGTACAAAGTCCAAAGTGTGTAGCTTGATGTGCTGGCCTGTGTACACTCCCTTGCTACGCTCGTGGTTTAAATATAGAATTATTCATCACTTGCTTAGGATTCAAACTGAGCAATCGCAACGAATACGAACTTTGCTCACTTGTTGCATAAAAAACACCATAATATAACGAAAAGGAGAGCTCATTAGTTGTAACCTGAGTTTCCGAGGCTCTGCAGAATGTTGTGCTCTTCGACATATTTGTAGCCGGGATCTAACCTTATGACCGCACTTAGTTGTTTTCTTACTTTTTTTGATTTTAAAAAAATAACACGATTATTTTCGAACGACCTCTCTTTATGAAAATGTGAGAACTTAGATGGCCCTCATTTTGTTTTGTGTAGTATATATGCATTTAACTTTACTGCCCCAACGACCAGGATGCATAGTAAGTATATAAAAAAACAACATGGCGGATTTTATAGGTGAATTAAACACCCAACAATTTTTTTAGATATTCATATAAAGGTCTTTACGAACACATTCTAAATATACATAGGGTGACTTTTAATTAGTTCTTGATAGCAAAGGATATGAATGTACTCGTGATTACAAACAACTTTCCCAAAGAAACTATATGTCAAATATGAAAAAAAAATTTGGTCCTTTATACATTTTTGCCGATTTGGTAATAATATGTTTCGAGGGCCAAAATTTTTTTTCTGGTTTGACATATAGTTTTTATTGCAAAAGTTGTTAGTAATCACGAGTACATGCATATCTTCTGTTAACAAGAACTAATTAAAAGTCACCCTCTATATTCATTACATTAAAAATATTTTTAATTTCATAGCAAATGGTCTCACAAGCGATATTATGAGACGGCTCAATGTACGCGCGCTACAATCAAGCGACACGACACGCGGCCATGGGTAGCGAGGTGGGGTGGCATTTTTCTCTGAGCACAAAAAATATGGAAATGATATAAAAGTTAAAAAACTAAAACCCGACTACGGAAAAGTATGAAAACAAGAGTTTTTAATACAGTTGCTCAAAAAGTGGCGTATTGCAGGGACGTATAGCGTTCGGGATGTGGGCTATTACATACTCGTGCTTTTTTTTACCTTTCCCGAACTCGTGCGTTCTCTTTCCCAACTGTCAAAATAATGTCTATTAAAAAGAAAAACCAACCATAAAGTTTTTACTAAAAAAATTCATAGAAGTTTTTGTGATTCATGCAAAGAAGATACTAATTTGTTTCAATATCAGATTTAATGATTTGATTGAATGAGTTAGGTTAGGTTTCATTTCATTTCATTTCATTAAATTTCATTTTCATTTCATATCAATAAAAAAAATCTACTGAAGACTTGGCTGTATGGGCATAGTTCCCTTTGCCTACCAGAATGGGTGAAAAAAAAACTCTGCTTATATTTCACGGTTGGCGCCATTTTCCAGAAATTTTCTTTGCGAGTTTAGTTGTTTGTTGCACAAAATGAGTAATTACGACCCTAATTTTTTTGAATTAACACCACAGGAACTCTTATAATTGAACAAAATGCTTCGGAGAACATTTTACCGGAAAAGTCAAAAAGTCGCTACTTAAAACTACATACGACGAATTTTTTGCGTGGAGAGAAGAGAAAAAAGCAAATAGTTTTTTAGAAAATGTTATGTTGGCATACTTCTCCGAACTCTCAGCAAAATTAAAACCTTCTACGTTATGGTCGAGGTTTTCGATGATAAAAAGTATGCTGAAAATAAGAAAAAACCTGGATATAAGTGAATACCCAAAATTAAATGATTTCTTAAAACGACAATCAGACGGTTTTACAAGTAAAAAGTCGAAAATATTAACATCGAATGAAGTGGAAAGGTTTTTGAACGAAGCTCCCGATGATCGTTATTTAGCCACAAAGGTAATTTATTAATAAGTACTTATATTTTTCATTAGTATTCAGTTTACGAAATCGCAAAATACAGTCAATACATTATTTAAAAAAATATTAATTAAATCCCTTTTTTTGTAGGTTGCTCTGACTTTTGGCGTTGTTGGAGCTTGCCGCAGCGCTATAAAACGCATTCACAAGCTTACATCCCAAGTCAAGCGTGCGTAAAGAAGTTTTACTTCAAAAATATTTTTTGTAATGGATCAGCTACCAAGTAAATAGGTAGGTAATAGCGAAACATGGATTTTGATGCGATATCTTTGGACAACATTTCGGTGAGTAGTTTGATAACACCACTTGTGATATGTTTGAATTTAGAATTTATGATTAATTAAATTTATTAAAATTTGATTTTTATTGATTTACGTTACTATATTATTAGTACCTGGGCGACCGACCTTTTCTCCGAAATACGCGTTTTTCCAGAGATGAGACCAAGCTAGATCGATTTTTGCCCCCATAAATTGTTAGAGCCGTTTTTAAGGTCACAAAACATACATATATTGCTCTTAATTGCTGTCACGCCGCAATGAAGCGAAGGATTGACGTGCTATTATATCTGGGTTGCCTGGAAAAAATTGCTTTATGCAATAAGGCCGCCAAAATTGTGCAATTAAAATTTTTACTACTCTATATTCTGTACTATTCTCATTTTTTAAATTTTTTTGTACAATAAAGCATATTTGATTGATTGCTATTTTACACAAAGATAGTTGTAAGGTTGGAAAGTGACAGACTACCAATTAGCATAGCCTAATTTCCACGCTCGCGAGCCGCGCACTGCGCACCCTCAATGACAGTCCCACGCTGGCAAAGCCGCGAACAAAAGATAGTTAGTTTACAAAAAAAACAGTGGGTCGCGCAACCCGATTTGGATCGCCAGTCGGGTCTCCTGCGTCGCCATAGGTCGGAATGCTACCTAAAAATTTAGAAAAAGAAAAACGGTTGGAGATATAAAAATAACATTGCCCTAACCAGTTTCAAAATCACCTGTACCCTAATCAAAATAACATTGGTCTAACTAGTTCCACAATCACCTGTGCCCTAAAAAAATAACATTGCCCTAACTACTTACAGAATCACCTGTGCCCTAATCAAAATAACATTGCCCTAACTAGTTACAAGATCACCTGTGCCCTAATCAAAATAACATTGCCCTAACTTGTTACAGAATCACCTGTGCCCTAATCAAAATAACATTGCCCTGATTACAGAATCACCTGTGCCCTAATCAAAATAACATTGCCCTAACTAGGTACAGAATCACTTGTGCCCTAATCAAAATAACAATGCCCTAACTAGTTACAGAATCACCTGTGCCCTAATCAAAATAACATTGCTCTAACTAGTTACACAATCACCTGAGCCATAAGATAGCACTTAAAAAAATTCAAGAAGCCGCAGCCGATTTGTTTACTCTAATAATCTATGTATTATTTTTATTAAAAATTTTGACTGCAATTCACCTGATGAGAAGTGCCTATGAAATAATAGTGAATGAAATAAAGTAAATAATAGTGAAATAATGCATATTCACTATTCGGCGCAGACGGAGCGTGCGCCCGACGCCGCGCCGCAGACTTGGCTACCGGTAGGGAAGAAACATTTAAAAAATAAAATAACAGTTAAATTTTACATACTTAGTTTACTTTACAAACAGCAATTTAATAGACACTTTCACATAAATGTATTTTAATTCTATAAACAATAAAATAATAATACTGTAGGTACTCATGTATGATTATTACGTCAGCACATTTTATTACAAAAATAACAATGAACTTTGCTTACATCAAAGATAACCAACGGTTATTTGAAAAAGTCGTGTAATGAAAGACTATTTTAGTGACTACGTTTAGGGGGAAAGTTTTGTGTTTCACCTTTTCACCGCCAAAGTGGACCATAGCCGAAAGCGAGTAAACGGGATATCACGTCAAGAACTTTGTTTCTTGTATCTTTATTTTGATCTCCATGTACACACACGTTAGCACAAAAAACCAGTTTACGGCATCACAAAAAAGTGATAAATGAAGAAATGAGTTTCTGATATACTAAACTACACGTTTCCAGAAAGAAAGAAAAAAACATGGAAAAAAACTCCGTTTTTGTTAAAAAAAATATACAAAAAATTTAGAAAACCATTTCAATTTTACTTTTCTTATCGCGTTTTCTTATCCGGGTGCGTGGCGGTCAAAAGGTTAAAGTAGATGACGCATTTGAAGTGCCGACAATAAAATAATCATACAGGGTGTAACGAAAAGGTAAGCTTCTACTCAGGAAATTTAACAACTTTTGTTTCTACGACTTTGTTCAAAAAGAAAAAAAAATTGGGCCTTTCGATATCTGATTAGCCAGCTTTGAAGAGGAATGTTTTTTTTCGAATTGTATGATTCCTTGGAGAAAATTGTTCAGTTACACGAGTATTACCCAATCTTAAGTTGTTCATTTACACGAGTAGAATCCCACCTTAAATTATGACCATAGCTTTTTGTTACACCTGTGTATTGATGTATCGGATCGAGTTACGTAGTTAGGCCGAAAAAAGTGGTTTATAAACAATTGTGAATAGGTAATTTATAAAATAATTTAATTTGGCCTAAGATCCTTTATTCCAGATTATTATGAGGAGACATTGTGGTAGGTCAGGTTATGACTGGTCAGTTTATAGAACTCGCCAGTTTCCGTAACTAGTCAGTTTCATCAAATTCGTTAGCTGGTCAATTTCCTCACTCTTCAGTTTCCTAATTCGTCAGTGCTTTAACTCGTCAGTTAAAGCAATCGTAACAAAATGAGCGAGCGGAGCGAGCGATGTTACTCGTAGGTTCGGTCAGGTTTGATTGATTATATAGTCAAGCTCCCCCCCCCCCCCATCCCTGGGTGGCAAAATGCTTCGAGTGTTGGAAACTGACTAGTTACGGAAACTGAAGTTTTTGTATTTTTTTATTTATTTATTGGTTTATCAACAACTGTTACAACCCTGAATGCTAAAAATGTTCATTATCTAATTGTACAGCCTCTTACAGAATATAAACACAGCATGCTTAAACGTGTACTATTACGTACGTACGTGTAATTAACGAATTTCATAAAACTGACGAGTTTTGGAAACTGACTAGTTACGGAAACTGGTGAGTTACGGAAACTGGCGAGTTCTATAAACTGACCAGTCATTGTGGTTTTTTAAATAGTGAAGGCGTCAAATCTCATACAAATCACTGGAACTACTATACCTACCTATTTTTGTCTAGAAATTGTTAAGATTACTATCCAGGACGTTCCGGCGCTATGGAGGAAAAGTAATTTAAATACTGAAAATAGGAAATTTTACTCTAATGAGACATTATTTTATTTCCAAAAACAAATTAATAAATTGCTTGTCTCAGCCAGGAATCGAACCGACAAAATGTGAAGAAAATTATTTTTATAGAGAGCAAACAAAAAGATTTAATGATGAGCATAACTTCATCCAATAAATTTAAAAAGACAACGATGAACAACCATTTAATTATTTATCACATTTTTCCGGTTCGATTCCCGGCTAAGGCAAGCAATGTTTCAAAAATCTTTGAATGTAGTTCCATTTATTTATCAAAATTAAGTCTCGTCAGAGTTTCATATTTTTAACATTTAACGTAATTTCCATCCACGGCTCATAGCGCTGGGACACTCTGTATTTTTTTATATACGAACTAATATAATTTGTTTTTAAAATGCCTATTTTGTAATAAAATGTATCAATAAAATACATAAAAAACAGGTAGGTATGGCTTCAATTTAAAATCACAGCATATAAAAACAATATCTATTATATAATAGATAAATACTATAATATTTACGCATTAAAACAATTTGTACTAACATTTTAAAAATTTAGGCAAAACAGTGAAAATTAAAGTCACTGGCAGTAAATCTTCTATTTTATTTTACAGTTTTATAATAATCTAGTAAGTTAACAACAGATAAACGTCCCCACTGCCACTGCTGGGGCCCGGGTCTCTTCCCAACTGGGGAAGGTTATGCAATACTGGACCACATACTGGGTCCAAGTCCGGGTTGGACGTTGTAGGGCAAGTGGCGAACCCCACGCCACGGTCAGAAGTTTATCAAACCGCCTATTAGGCATCTCACACAGCTTAGGGACTGCCATTTAGTGAGAGCAACCGGCACCAACGGCTTAACGTGCCTTGCGGAGCACCGTAACGGTCGAAAAAATGCCACTAACAGTCAAATCCATCCAGGTTATGACCGTGCTTAAGGTCAGTTAACCTGCGTGATCGACCCAAACACGCAAGTTGCACTAAATTACGATCTGATTCTCTAGAAACTTAGATAAAATTTTGACAAAACAGTACACCGGATAGTTCAGTCACATTTTAAATGTATTTAAATATCGCATACAAACATCCAGACAGGACAAAGTGCTCAGCCTAGCAGAGCAGGAAGGATTAAGTCATAACTCGCGGCGTATAAGTTGAACACAAATGGCGGCCGTTCGCGTCAGTGGAGTGCGGTGTGGCGCAGGTTATGCGGGGGGCTGGCTCCCTTGGTGCGCGCGACCCCCGCGTCCCGCACTCCGATTGAGACCTGAAAATGAGACACTGCGCGCTGTTCAACTTAGATGCCGCGATCTATACTTTTGTGCACCAACCTATATTCTGTATACTGCATTTATTTTGTTCGGGTTACATCGTCATTGAAATCTTGTTTTTTTTAAATATAATAATTACACGCTGCTTTGTCCAAGGATAATAAATTGTTAAGTTTGAATCCTACATATCACGTGTGAATGTGAAATAATAATAATAATAATGAGTTTTCAATCTACTCGTGAATTAGCCGTCCGTTTAGAATCACGTCTATTTTAGGGCCGTCCTACGGTGACCGCTAAGACATGATAGACATGAAAGACTAAAACAAACCCAGATTACTTAAAATGTAATTAGTATTTTTTATTATTTGCGTAAATTTTACTATATAATTAATACTTAAGTAATGACATTTTTATTCAAATTTTATGATTTTATAAAATCTCATTTGACTTATAACAATTTGTTACTAATAAATAATTTCATTTTATTTCATGACACTTTTTCACGATTTTAATACATCAGTTTATTTTTTGATGTGCAACATCTTTCCTCACGTTTTTCTGCAATCTGTGGGAGTAATTTCGTGAAAACGGACAGAAGTGTGTAACAGAAAATGCGTTTTTTTTTTCAGTCACGAAGACTTAGGAAATGTGGCAATGCCGGCATATTTTTTTTTTTGCAGTCACGCAAGCTAAGGAAACATGGCCTCGGCCGCGAAGCGGAAGGCCGGTAGGTTTTTATTTATGTCAGATTATACATCATATGCACGACTACTCTAAGTCTCGCTCATTTTTTTGTTGTTCGATTGTTTGACCAATAAAGACTGAATGTAAAAAAATAATCTAAAAAATGCTTGTGCTCTAGAGGATATTATAAAATAATAGATATTATAAATGACAAAGATATTACTATAACAAATACCATTACCTAAGACTGTAATCTGAATCATGACATAATTTGCAATAGCCAATAAGTTTTTTTTTGACTATTTAAAAGTGTGTGTAAACACCTATTTAAAATAAATTATTTTGATTTGATTAGTGTTAAGTCATAGCTGTCATCGTAGAATGGCCGCACTATAGTTATATAGCCTCAATTACACAATGGATATCGTATTAGACTTGTAAGTATTACTATAAGTGTTTAGAGTCTGTGCGGAGAGAGACCGGGAGTGACGTAAAATGGAACTAACATGAAATACATTTTATTTAGACAATTATTAACACAAGAATCTGAAAACATTATATTCTAAAATCAAAATAATGCGGGGTGTAACAAAATTGGCTTCCAGTCATCATACTGAACAACTTTTGTTGTATGACTTTGCTGAAATCGCAATTTTTTAAACTCTTCATACTAATCGATCAGGGGATCGACCAATTCAGTGTATTTTTGTACGGAGGATCCAATTTTTTTTTTTGAGAATTGTCTATGTTCCTTGGGGAACATTTTTCAGTATGATTAGTAGAAGCCTCAGTTAACGGGTCCAACACCAATTTTGTTACACCTGTAATAATAATATTATTCTAAGATGTTACAGTCACATTATAATGACGTAACACAGTGTTTGTCGATATGACTAATATGGTAGTTAAGCACACATCGGCGGTTCTCTTTCCGCACAGACTCTAATTGGCTTATTTGTAATAACCCAATTTTAGCAACAATTCTAAGTAACTTTTGTACTAGAATTTCCAAAATAGAATTTATTTTCATTAAAATATTAAAATTTAAATAGAATTCACAAAAAATATTGCACTTTTCATATGAAGTTGTCAGCTGAACGGCGACGTGTATATGAAATAAGTATACAAAAACCTTTAAAAAACCGGCCAAGTGCGAGTCGGACTAGCACTCCGAGGGTTCCGTACCACTACACCTCCACACAACTATTATAGAATAATGACAATGATACCTATTCACATTAAAAACAAAAGACAAAAATATGCTTTTTTATCATTTAGTTCGGACTCCTTAGCGCGAGTACGACTCATTTTTGGCCGATTTTCATTATTTCTGTTTTACTTCAGTTATTATCATCATCATCATATCAGCCGAAAAACGTCCAGCGGCATCCCGCGATCTTCACCAGGTCGTCGGTCCATTGCGTTTACTTCAGTATTAGTACTGTAATCACACCAAGTTTCACGCTTGTATGTATTACAGTTTTTAAGATAGACCTATAAAAAACACGTTTTTTTATGGCGACCCCCCTTATTTTTTCACTTTTTAAAACTTTTAGTTACTGCTGTATAGCGGCAACAGAAAAACACAATCTGTGAAAATTTCAACTGCCCAAATATTACAGTTCATGATATACAGACAGCGGATGCTTAGTAATAGCGTCCTGTTGGTCATCCGTTGGGTGAAAGGAACCCTAAAAATAAGAAGTTTTGGGTAATTACAAATAAGCCAGTTAAATAACTTACACCAAACATTAAATACACATAATGCCCAAAAGCTTATGACTTACCTTAATGGTTATTCTAATAAAATAGTAAAAAAAAGTCAATTATCAATAGAATAAATACTAAAAATATCATCGTGAGACTAACGTTACAGTAAGTTCGCTAACGCACACCAGCACGAATCTAATCTTTAAAATAAATAATTTAACAATACAAGAGATCGACATTGTAAATATTTACCCCTTAGGGCGTTCGTGTCATGGTTTTGTCAATTGGTCATGGCTGGGTAAAATTATAATTTTACACGATGTACAAAAATTAAATTATTTAGAATCAATCATATCAGCTACGTCGATCAGGACGTCCACTGCTGGACGAAGAACTTCCCCAAAGCTTCCTACAACTACCGGTCCTGCGCTACCCGCATCCAGCGGCTCCCCGCGACCTTCACCAGGTCGTCGGTCCACCGAGTAGGAGGCCTACCTACGCTACGTCTCCGTACGTAGTAAGGAGGGCAAACAAAAACCGCCCTTACTACATCTAGCGTTGGTTGTATGGTGGGCAATATAAGTTGCCCCATTTAAGTGGGATACGCACTGAACATAGAACCTCTATCTTTTTTTTAATCGGTTATAATTAATTTAAAATTAAAGCTTAAGGTTCCGGCGCTTGGCAAAATAGTGTGGGCTGCCGATGGATCACTGAAACAATAATAAATGATTAATATCTAGATTTTTTTAGATGGTAGAAATCAGATTAATAGGGATGACGACAGCATCATAAATAAATTATGAACTCTTGATCACTAAATTGCCCTCCCACTTAAACTTCGAAAAACCTTACTT
This sequence comes from Coleophora flavipennella, assembly GCA_947284805.1. NCBI lineage: Eukaryota > Metazoa > Arthropoda > Insecta > Lepidoptera > Coleophoridae > Coleophora > Coleophora flavipennella. The sequence continues at coordinate 9,249,331 of OX369253.1, forward strand.
GTTTTGTTTTCCATCAAGTCTTCGATTTTTAATTCACCAAAATCAGAAAATGAGTACATAAACGACGCTGAAAAACTATGACGTCACGCCTAGGTATTTCAAACATCATCATGTCAGCTCATATACGTCCCAACCAAGGGGCTCGAGCCTACCCTAAATTAGGGTGATCGGGCCTTAGTCGACCACGCGGGCCCAGTGCGGGTTGGTCGACTTCACACACAACTTTCGAGTTTCTTTGCAGGTGTGTTGTGCAGGTTTCCTCACGATGTTTTCCTTCACCGTTAAAGCAACCGGAGAGTATTTAAAACATATTTAGAACAAAATGTCGTTTTTGACAGATGATAAAAAGTAGCCAGATGACTAGCATTCGTCATCCCTATTACAAGGAGAGTAAACATCACACACAGCCTGTGAATATAATACTTACAAACATCTTCTTTGTCTCGGGATATTTATAGACTTTTTATATAAAACATGTTTTTTTTGAAGAACTATAAAAAAATGTCGGTGGCGTAACGGCTAGGGCCGCTACCTCCTGTCCGGGAGGTCGTGGTTCGAGTCCTGCCACGTACCAATGTCTTTTCGAATTTCGATTTCATATGTACGTTTATCTGACGCTCTTACGGTGAAGGAAAACATCGTGAGGAAACCTGCACACGCCTGCGAAGAATCTCGAAGGTTGCGTGTGAAGTCGACCAACCCGCACTGGACCCGCGTGGTCGACTAAAGCCCGATCGCCCTAATTCAGGATAGGCTCGAGACCCTTAGTGGGGACGTATATGAGCTGATATGTATAATAAAATATTTAGGACAAGTTGTAGGGTGGAAACTTTCGAGATGAGCAAGTGCTATATTTACTCTCTCAGTTCTTATAAATTAATTTAAGTGGTTTGTGTAAAAACGCGCGGCAAATGAAAACTGTGTTTATATAATGTCATAGAAAGATCACAGCACAGATTGTATAAAAATTAGTAGAACCCATGTTTATAAGAACTGAGAAGGAACTCGTAAATATAGCACTTGCGCATCTTGAAAGTTTTTATACTCTGTATGCACATGTCCCAAGTAATTTGTAATAGCTTTTCAAGAAACCATGTTTTGCATGATTTTTTTGTATCCCTATGCAAAGCTTAGCGGTATACATGCATCATGAAAAAGTATTTAGTATAATTAAAAGTATAAAGTTGACTGGGCCGTTGGACCAGTGGCAGCGCTCCTATCTGCTAAGCCGAGGGTCGTGGGTTCCCACCCAGGGCAAACATTCTGTGACGAACAGGTTTGTTTGCTCTGTGTCTGGGTGTTCAATATCTATCATCATCATCATATCAGACGACAGACGTCCACTGCTGGACAAAGACCTCTCCCAAGGATTTCCACGACGACCGGTCTTGCGCTTCCCGCGTCCAGCGGCCTCCCGCGACCTTCACCGAGTCGTCGGTCAAACGTATGAGAATATCTATATAAATATGTATTTAACCGTATATAAGTGTGTATACATATCACTCCATTGTTCCTATAGTACAGGGAGTCCTACTTTGGGGCCAGATGGGACCGTGTGTGATTTGCCCCTAATTATATTTTGGTACCTAATCCGAAGTATTAGAAATGTAAAAAAATGTAATCAAAAGTTTCCAGTGACCGGCGTTTCTGGATGTGAAGAGAGTGGCCTCCTCCTCTACTCAGCGTAAGAGGGGGAGGGACTGTTCAACACTACGTCCGTACAAACATTTCAGTTGGGCGATGGACCTAATCTGGGCATCGATAGTCTGCGCCAAGGTATTCTGGTTACCTGGGCACCGGTAGTCTGGTGGGCACAGGTCGGGGTGGTCGGGGTCGGGCGGCGGCGCGCGGGGCGCAGTCGCGTCGTCGCCGGGCAGACAAGTCTCCACCATCGCCTCCAAGCAGTTCACGAACAGCTCGCTGCTCTCTGCTGTGCATTGGTTCTGAGGAGTATACAACGTTACAATAAGCATTGCCTTATTTAAAACTAGCTGTCCCGGCGAACTTCGTTCCACCTTACACTACACCACACTGCACTATCCTACCCTACCCTACCCTACCCTACCCTACACTACACTACCCTACTCTACCCTAAAACCAATTATTTTTTGACTGGTAATTTCGTTTATTGATGAATATCATATTTTAATACTTATTATCCTATTCCCGACGAAGACAAATGCAAAAACACAAAAATAATAAAAATTGGTCTAGCCGTTCTTGAGTTATAAATGGTGTAACTAACACGACTTTCTTTTATATATATAGATTTAAATACATAAAGACGGTAAAAATTCAGCATTTTCCCAAAGATCTTATCAAGTGTTTTTTTTCTAAATTTTTGAAATTGACCTAAATAAATATTACTGTTTTATATAGCGTCGGTGGCGTAACGGCTAAGGCCGCCGCCTCCTGTCCGGGAGGTCGTGGTTCGAATCCCGCCACGTACCAATGTGATTTCGAATTTCTATTTCATATGTAGGTACGTTTATCCGACGCTCTTACGGTGAAGGAAAACATCGTGAGGAAACCTGCACACGCCTGCGGAGAAACTCTCAGGTTGTGTATGAAGTCGACCAACCCGCACTGGCTCGATCGCCCTAATTCAGGGTAGGCTCGAGCCCCTCGGTGGGGACCTATATTAGCTGATATGTTGATAGAACATGATTGTAGATTTATTCTTCTAAAAAAAACTTCTCGGAAAGCCACGACTACTCTAGGGTTAAAACTAAATTAATTTATAAGAACTGAGAGGTAAATATAGAACTTGCTCATCTCGAAAGTTTCCACCCTACACATGTCCTAAGTATTTTTTGTAGTTCTTTAAAACAAACATGTATTGTTTGAAAAGTCTCAAAATATCCCTAAACAAAGTTTGTGTGTATAGATGTAATTGGATAGCCAACTTCACAGTACGCGTCAGCCGAATGACAGAATGATACGATACGGTATAACACTACTAGTCATTAGAGAGACTTTATATCAACTGTCAAAAACGAAATTTTGTTCTGAAAATTTTCGCGTTACTTACAAAGTGAAGTCATAGCGCCATAGACTTGTATAGAACTATTTTGCAGTTTTTAACAAATATAAAATAAAAAAAATTCAAATAAGCAAGTTTTTTTACTATTCTACCTAGGAGGCGTCATTTATTGAATAGTGATTATTATTTTATTTTTCTACCAGTGGCTGCATGCTGCCCCGGATATGTGGTGGTAGTTGTATAGATGCACACATATTTTTCTACCAGAGGCTGCATGCAGCCCCAGGTATGTGGTGGTAGTTGTATAGATGCACACGTATTTTTCTACCAGCGGCTGCATGCTGCCCCAGGTATGTGGTGGTAGTTGTACAGATGCACACATATTTTTTTACCTGTAGCTGCATGCTGCGCCAGGTATGTGGTGGTAGTTGTACAGATGCACACATATTTTTCTACCAATGGCTGCATGCTGCCCCAGGTATGTGGTGGTAGTTGTATAGATGCAAACATTTTTTTCTACCAGTGGCTGCATGCTGCCCCAGGTATGTGGTGGTAGTTGTATAGATGTACATATATTTTTCTACCAGTGGCTGCATGCTGCCCCAGGTATGTGTTGGTAGTTGTATAGATGCAAACATTTTTTTCTACCAGTGGCTGCATGCTGCCCCAGGTATGTGGTGGTAGTTGTATAGATGTACACATATTTTTCTACCAGTGGCTGCATGCTGCCCCAGGTATGTGGTGGTAGTTGTATAGCTGCACACATATTTAAAGCGTGCACAAACGTCATCTGTTTATGTAGTAGTAAAGTAGTAGGTATTTATAACTCGCAGTTTAAATTGAGTTTCCGAGGTGTGATATGGGTCTATGTTCTCCATTTGAAAAAAATTTACAGCCACACTGTACATACTTTCTCGCCTAGCCTTTACCAACTGTCATACAGAAATAAAATTAAAATATACGCTTAAAGGCGCCAGGTGGCGAGTGCGCCAAAAAGCCAAATGCGAGAAGAATTCAAGCGCAAAATAAAATGTTGATGGCGCCTTTTTAGAGACTTGGTTTGATTAAAATATATATATTAACGTCTCTGGGTACAAGCCCTTTTGAGACAGTCGTCATTTTTCGTCTTCATTTCTTTTTTGATTTGAATTGCTAGTGCCAGTGCATTACAAATCTTCTCTGGAGTTCTTGACAGTATTTGCAGCAGCCTCATTCTGAGTTGGAACACCCGTTCACAGTAGGGCGTCTATAAAACTGCACCTAGTGCAAGTCGGGTCCTCACGTCCTTCTTCATTTTATTTTCTTGTTCTCCACATTGCTCAAGTGCAACGCACCACTTTTTGAAACAAAACTAGCAGAAAACAATGCAAAAACAATAAAATAAAACTACGAATGCGTTCACCACAAATCCCGCCAAAAAAAAAACTCCCTTTTGAGAGGCGCAGTGTTGCCAGATCCGTTTTTTTTAATCCGCTGGGTGACATAAAACCGAAGTCATATTTACGTGAAGTGAAAGCGTCCACCAGAGGGCGCTGCAAGATAATCTCGCTCTACTCTGATCAAGGAGTAGGGCCGGCGCCGGCCGCTGAGCTTGATAAAATAAACTGAACGGCAGCCCGCACAAAATGAAAAAAATATTACTTATCGTAATTTTTTTTTTCATTAATATTTTTTCATACCAAAATTGAATAAAAAATTTGTAGTAATGTTGATGAATTCATGTTGCGTCGATATAAACTTTACTTAATACATGACAGTACATAGCTCCAGTAGTAGAACCATACATATACGATTTTTCTCAGACCATTTTGTATTACTATTAAGCAACTACGACGTGCAAAGTTTCATCAAATTCGTAAGAGCACTTTTAAAAAAAAATATATAAGTTTTTGTTGTATGATAGCTAACTCTTCGGTTTGACGGTTTTTTTTTATTCACAATTGGTAAGCCCTTGGCATCGTCTCACGTGATGGTAAGTGACGATGATGCCGAAGATGGAAGCGATTACCAAGATTCCCCAACGATGAGGCCGAAGATGGAAGCGGGCTTACCAAGATTCCTTAACGCAATGAAGAACTGGCTATCTTATCTTCATTCCGGAATACATCAATATTTGGCGGCAAGACTTAGATAAAATGGTGGTAGCTATCTAGGCGGTCTTAGAAAATGCCCTACCACCAACCAAACTGAGTCTTACAAGTTGACCCCACCGGAAATCGAACCCGCGACTTCCTGGTGTGAAGCGAATGAACTAAGAAACGAAACTTTTGACAATCCTCGACGAAATAATTTAAAACTCAAATTAGGTCGCAATCGAACTATGGATTTAGCTTTCGGAGCCAAGCGTGACGGACGGACGGAATTGAGATATTCGGTTTTCCAATTCCAATTAAATTTCAAAATATTTATTTTAAATAGGCGTTTACACACACTTTTAAATCTAAATATATAACTCAAAGGTGACTGACTGACATAGTGATCTATCAACGCACAGCCCAAACCACTGGTCGGATGGGGCTGAAATTTGGCATGCAGGTAGATGTTATGACGTAGGCATCCGCTAAGAAAGGATTTCGGGAAATTCCCACGGGAACACCAAAAAAAGGGAACTCCGCGGGCGAAGCCGCGAGCACCCACTAGTTATAAATAAAACCTTAATGTCTTATTACAAATAATGTCATGATTCTGATAACAGTCTCTAGTTATGGTATTCGTTGCAGGACTGATACTTATCCATATATCCTTGTCATTTACATAATCTATTATTCTGTAATATCCAATATTACATAGCTTGTGTTAATGATATAGAACACATTTTCATGTAAATTGGAAAAACTGTTTTTTTAATGAATGAATGTTTATTTGCAGTAAATCTGGTACAAACAAGATGATACATTGTAGAAAGAATCTTATATTTAGGTTAATACAGTTAGCATGCAAATAGTCAAAACGTTCAATATTGTACCACAATATACACAAATGTTATAAATTAAGTTGAATGTCAGAAATAAACTCATTTAAATAAAATTATTATACTTATTGCATTTAAAAAAAAACACCACCTACTCGTTGTCTAACATGCCTGCTAACGCTTTTCGCGATAAAAATACGTCCCCTGATGATGATGATGATGATCTATACGACCGATTTCGGTCATGGCGACCACATCGACTCCTAGTCGGTTTGCCGCGCGTGCGCTCGAAGATGGTTTATGTAGCCAATCTTCGCAGCGAAACTCCTTGCGCACTGAGGGCATTTAAGTATGCCACCCTCGTAATTGTATGAAATGGTCGCAGGTGGTCAGGCTTTAACTGTTAGATCGCCTTCCCTATGTTAGTACGTACCGTACTACGTACGGGGTCTAAACAGTAGAAATTAGAAACAATCTAGGTTTGTATGGGAGATGCCTTGGATTCGATCTAACGTGTTATTTTTGTACTAAAGCGGTATCACGTGCGTATGGAAACTCGATCCTCTTGGCAAACCACTAAGTACCTACCTACACGGCAATGCTGTTTTGACGCCTTACATCAAGTCTTATAAGCGTTCAGCGGCTCAACGGTAACGACTCGGTCCACCTAACCAGAGGTCCCGGGTTCAAATCCGGACGGCCAATGTACAAATGAGTTTTTCGAAACTTACGTACTTATACTTACCGATTGCTTTAACGGTGAAAGAAAACATTGTGACTGTACATCTGATTCCAGATGTGTATGAAGGGCGCGTTGCACACGTCCGTAGGCGGTAATCTAAATGCCCTACACGTTACCGCGGGTGATGCTAAGTGCAACACCAGGCAACCACCGTTTGTTGTGCCACTTGAAAACAAAAAAAGAACATCAAGACTTGATGTCATTGATTACCTTAGTGAAGGGTCCCGCAAACCGCCACAGGCCGCCGAAGCCGCAGCTCTGCATGTAATGCAGCTGTTGCTGGCTCGCGTCCTCGGAGGCTATCATGTTCTGAAAATAGGACATTAGTCGTCAGTGCCGCTGAAGCGGTCGTAGCTAAGTTCGCCGTGGGTGGTTGAGTGGATCACGCAGGTTAACCGACACGAAGCACGGTCATAACCTGGATGGGTTTGACTCATCATCACATCACATCAGCTTATATATCATTCCCCACCGAGGGGCTCGAGCCTACCCTACCCCTAATTAGGGCGATCAGGCCTTAGTCGACCACGCGGGCCCAGTGCGGGTTGGTCAACTTCACACACAACCTCCAAGCTTCTTCGCAGATGTGTGCAGGTTTCCTAACGATGTATACCTTTACTGTAAGAGCGTCGGATAAACGTACATATGAGATCGAAATTCATAAAACACATTGGGACGGGGCAGGACTCGAACCAAGACTTCAAGGACAGGAGATAGCGGCCCTTGCCGTTGCGCCACCGACGATCTCTGTAGTTTTTCGGGTTTGGCTATTTGTAGCATTTTCCTTGACCGTTTCCGTGCTTCGCGAGGCACGTTAATCCGTTGGTGCCGGTTGCTATCACTAGATGGCGGTCGGTAAGCCGTGTCGAATGCCATAAAGGCGGCTTGATTCTGACACTGGGATTCGCCACTAGTCCTACAACTTCCACCAGGCCAGGCTTGGCCCCCGTGTGTGGAGTATGGCCCAACCTTCTAGAATTTGAGAATAGACCCGCGCCCCGACCGTGGGGACAGCGTGTTGTTTGGGGCATGACTTGGTTTTTGATAACTCCTTAACGATTATTGTTAATTTTCTTTCGCTTCTTAATTTCTCTAAAATAAAACATCACGTCTATGCAGGGTCTAACGAAATTGGTGTAGGACCCTGTGACTGGGGCTTCTTCTAATCATACTGAACAACTTTCCCCAAAGAACCCATAGTCAATTCTCAATAATTGAAAACGCTAAACACGTTAAAAAACCGACTTCCATCGCAACAACTTAGTACATTTTTGCATTATTATTTTTGGTTTTTGTTAATTTTCTACTAAAGTACTACACCGATTTTGATACAATTTATATGGGACCACACGGGAAGCACTAGCTTTCAAATAAAAAAAGAATCGTAAAAATCGGTTCACCCAGTCAAAAGTTCTGAGGTAACAAACATCAAAAAAAAAAAACATACAGACGAATTGAGAACCTCCTCCTTTTTGGAAGTCGCTTGAAAAAAATTGGACCCTCTATTCAAAAATGCAAAAACTTGGTCGATCAGCTAATCGATTTGTATGAAGAGTTAAATATATTTTTTGCGATTTCAGTAAAGTCATAGAACAAAAGTTGTTCAGTATGTTGAGTAGAAGCTCTAGTTAAAGGGACCTGCACCGATTTTGTTATACTCTGTATAAGTTGCTAGGTAAAATGTAACATATTTTTAGGAGGGGCTCCCAAAAACTCCTTTCCATTTAAATCTATCAATGGGGATTATGAATGATTTTATTTTTGCTTTAATAAAAGCTCATTCATATAAGAAACGGTATACAAATATAAGCCATTAAAGATTTATCTCTTATCTTTTTCTAGCTAACCAGAATGTAGCATAGAGTTTATATGGACCGTGTGTTTTATGTCGTCACATTTACATATCGGATCTCTCTGTCTAATTAGAAGGTAGTTGAAAATGCTTATATCTTCCGTATTTCTAGGCCGATTTAAATTTTCATTTCACTTTTTGACATTGTTTTTACGGAATTTTCATATTTTGTTAATAAATGCGATAAAAAAAATCATAAATATACCCTATTATTATAATAATCCAATTATTTTTCCGAAATAATCGTTGTAGAAGCCACAGTAATATTTTTAGTCATCTATTTTCGAAGGAGCATATACAAAAAGCAGTTTTTCGTATTTTGTTTAAGAGGACTGTGAACCCACGGCGAAAATTACACTTTTCATATAAACGACGAAAGCGATTTTCACCTCTTAGAAGTTAACTGATTTTGATAATTTTTTGGTCGATTTTCAGTCGGAAAAAAAGCTAGATTTATAGGTTTCGTTTCTTAAATTATTGATTAAAAAAAACAATGGCCTGAATCAGTTTTGTACGAAAAAACGTAAACGAAAATAAAAATGAACTTTTAACTAACAAAAACCTATAAACCTAGCTTTTGTTCTAACTAACCATCAAAAAATCTGTTAACTTTTAACAAGTGAAAATCGCTAATGGCATTTGTATGAAAAGTCACAGCTTCGCAGTACTCTTCATCATCATATCAGCCGAAGAACGTCCACTGCTGGACAAAGGACTCCCCCAAGGATTTCCACGACGACCGGTTCTGCGCTGCTCGCATCCAGCGGCTTCCCGCGACCTTCACCAGGTCATCGGCCCATCCTCTTAAATGAACTGAACTTACCTGAATAATGCTCTGCACTGCGCTCAATATGACTTGGTCGTGGCAATGCATCAGCACATGGTTGATCTTCATGTCTAGGAGACTGTGGCTGTAATACAAATAAAAGCGTTACATTCAATAAAGTCATGCAATTATTATATCACATACGTATACGTAGAACAGATGGCCGTTGGGGCAGTAAAGTTCTCAAGTGGAGACCGCAAACCGGAAAACGTAGCGTACGAAGGCCTCCCACTCGGTGGACCGATGAGCTGGTGAAAGTTGCGGGAAGCCGCTGGATGCGGGCAGCGCAGAACCGGTCGTCGTGGAAATCCTTGGAGGAGGCCTATGTTCAGCAGTGGACGTCCTTCCGCCGATATGATGATGATGATACCGCTTCACTGTGCATATGAGCGCCGGTGGCGTAATGGCTAGGGCCGCAACCTCCTGTCCGGGAGGTCGTGGTTCGAGTACTGCCACGTACCAATGTGTTTTCGAATTTCGATTTTCATTTGTAGGGTGCGTACAGACTAGAGGCAGCCATAAGCAGTGTTGCCATGTATACAAATTTATCTGTACCTATACAGATTTGCAGACTATCAATACAGATCACAGACTTAGCTTTACTTTTAGACATATTTTTCGATAAGGGCATTTTAAATAATAAAATACTTGATCAATAATTATTTTTGTATCAGCTCATATACGTCCCCACTGAGAGGCTCGAGCCTTCCCTGATTTAGGGCGAATAAGTTTATTAAATGTTTATTTTTTATATTTTAACATATTTCCTGTCGGGTACTGGGTAAACTGTAGTTGACATCTTGGTAACGTTAATGGCGTGCAGAGAAGAGATGGGAATTCCCGAAACATGTTTTCAATTCGATAGTATATGAAGTAATTGTTTGAAGTTGTTTGTTTGTATTCATGCGAGTAATTGCTAGTCGACTACGATTGTTTATTTTGTGTACTCATTTAAATCTAATGAAAATAATCTTACGGTTCTCATACAGATATAAAAAAGTTTCTATTCAGATTTATTGATTTGGCATTCGGCAACACTGGCCCGAGGCTGCCTTTAGTGTCGCGCTACTCGCACCGCGCACGGCGTCTCCGTGGTCCGGTATATCGTTGTACGGTAAGTATTTAACTGTCTAATCTAACATACTCGTATTACTTGCTTAGCACTTACATAACTGGAAACACTTTTGGGAATACCACAGAACCTTCTGCTAAATACTGGTACAAAATCCTTATCTCGTCTTCGTCTGAAACAAAAAGAAACTTTTATCACAAAACAATTTTGAACTTCTCGCCACTTCTCTTGTTAGCTCTTTGTATGGGAACTTGTGGTTTCCGCAAAGATGCAAAACAAAAGTTTTATCGTTTCACAAGTTGAAGCCCACCATTAACAATAAATTATTTTTTTGCTACGGTCCAGTTTAAGATTACAAGCTAAATTTATAACTAAAATTGAGACAATTATCTTGGTCTATAAATCGTTTGTCCTGATTGATTATTAACTCACTACTCTAACCACTGGACGGATCGCGCTGAAATTTGGCATGCAGATAGCAATTATGACGTAGGCATCCGCTAAGGATTTTAGGAAAGTCCCAGGGGAACGACAAAAATCAGGTTCTGCACAAGCAACACCACTGGCCAACCGCTAGTAGTAGTATATTTTTTCTCATGTAAGTGACCCTGATTTAGGTCTATAATACGAGTAATTAAGAATGATCTTTAAACTGAAAAATTTCCTTGATTGTACGAATCTCTCTTATTACATTTTATTTTAAAATTGAAGCGGGAAAAGTTACGATTAAGTGGGCTTTGTGTAAAATAGCTAGCACAGTGCGAGATCTCATGGCATGACAGGTACGACATGGCATAAAATGATCCAAAATTGCAAAATCCCATGGCATGACATGCACGACATGTCATAAAATGATCCCAAAGTGCAAGATCCCATGACATGGCATGCATGACATAGCATAAAATGCTCCTAAAGTGTAAGATCCCATGGCATTACATGCACGACATGGCATAAAATGATCTCAAAGAGCAAGATCCCATGGCATGACATGCACGGCATGGCATAAAATGATCCCAATGTGCAAGATCCCATGGCATGACATGGCATAAAATGCTCCCAAAGTTCATGTTTCTATGTAATGACTTGCATGAAATGGCATAACATGGTTTCGAAGTGCAAGATCCCAAGGAATGAAAATCTCTTTCAAAGTACTCTCGCTGGCTAGCGATGCATTTATCCTAAGGGTGGTTTCATGATTGAAAATGTATCTGAAAGGCTTCTCACGGAAGGGCCGTGGCCTTCTCAATGTCGAAAATGGTATTGAAACTTGATGGTCCTTGCAGCGCAGTTTATTTTTATTTTTAGGAATAGCCAGAAGTCGCATGGACCTAAATCTGGGAAGTAAGGCGGATGTGGACAGTCTTTTTTTATTTTTCGGCCAAATACTCGCGGATCACAAACGAGGTGTGGAACCAACTTAGTACTCTCTCCTCGCATTAGTAAATTATAAGTTAAAACGCTTTCGCAAGGGGGTCTTTACGAGATGTTCAGTTCTTCGGCAAGCTCTCGGATAGTCTGGCCACATCACAACATTGATGTGTTCCGGCATTAAGATAGCCAGGTTCTTGCATTGGGGAATGTTGGTAAACCAGTTTCATCATGGGAATTATCGTTACTTACAATCAGGTGAAAAAATGCCAATGGTTTATCAAACGTGGATAAAAATCAGGAAGTATTTTGTTCCTACATAGGGACTTGGTACTAAACTGTGATTCACAGTGATCTTATGCGTCACTACACTGCGTTGAAGTGACCTTAAGTGTCACTACACTGAATTGTAGTGTCACTACACTGTTGTTGTCCGGGCTGCTTTTAGTGACCTTATGTGTGACTGCACTGACCTGTGGTGTACTTGACCAGTGTGGCCAGCACCGTCAGCCCAAGCGCCTTCATAGTCAGGTCGCACAGCACGAAGGGGTCGAGCAGGCAATTGCTGTCCGAGTTGTTTGTAGTGTCCTTATGTATGACTGCACTGACCTGTAGTGTACTTGACCAGCGTGGCCAGCACCGTCAGCACAAGCGCCTGCGTAGTGAAGTCGCACAGCACGGAGGGGTCGAGCAGGCTGTTGCTGTCCGGGCTGCTCGTGTCCTTGTCGGTTGACACTTGCTGAAGAAGAAAATTAAAATATGGTTTACCAGACAAATTCACACACGAATCTGTTCTCAATCTCGGCTACCAGAAATTTGCTCATCACAAGTTTTATTCCTATACTATGAAACAAGAGAAGTTAATAACGACGCAGATGAAATACTAGTTACTTCGTAACAGATATTGCACTTCCTTATAAAACGAAAATACCTACGCATTTATTCACCTACTCCTTACCACTGTTAGACAATACACGGAAACATGGTTATTAAGGCGCTCGACTTAGCGGTTATAACTGCGTACACGGGGGGCGCGCAAATTGCGGCGGTGACTGTACGGCGTTCTAGCGCTGACGAGCGGAGCGCGGCCTGTGAGCCGCGTCAATGTGTATACTTATCTCGCCCCCTCGACGGAGTGACGGGGGCCTGATAACGACTCCAATTACAAAGCCGTTTATTAATAAATAATTTATTACCGAAAACTATTATTCACCTTGTAACGTAGTAACGTTTACATAATTTTAAATATTGCGCTTATCGCTAACAAAACTGGTTGAGTGCGCTAATCGATACTTCGAGCCAATTTCATTACCTTATACGGTAATGCTTGTCGCTAATGACGAGAACTGGTTCGCGGCCCACAGCTGACCGACCCCGCTGACTTAACCGCGCCACACACTGCATTCGCTTTCTATCGAATAGACGGTATCGCGCGTCGCATACCGACGCAATTTATATATTTTTGTACCTTTTAAATCTTTACGGATATTCTTATAATATTCCATATTTTTGATGCAGCCTTGCATAATTAATAACTATTTCACGCGAACAAACACGGTTGCTCAAAAATTTTATTTAAGAAACTGAAACAATGCAACAAAGAGCATTAAATAAAAAATAGTACATTACAGCAGCGGCCAGCGAAAGAGGCATTGATGAACGAACGTGTAAATGTGGGCCGAAGCGCAGCCGAGGCACACATACCATACATGTGTCTGCCTAGTTGTGGCCAAGGCTTGTATAGTACTTTTCTCAAATAATGCGCGGTAGTTAAAACTTCAATAATTACTTTGCAAAATCAATGACGAACAACGAACTACAATTATTTTTAACGCGCCAAAGTGTTCATTTGTTTTTTTTTCAATAAACAGCGTTCTATTTGCAAGTCAGTTCGAAATTTAAATAAAACCTTTAATATGTTACCTCCTTGGTTGCCATGATTCGGAGTAAAATATAGTTCCATTTTTAAATTACACGACAAATATGAGTTTACATATTAATTTATTTGGCCGCTAAATACGACAGATACAGATTTCCATACAACTTTTGCCGGCCGTTGCTCGCATGTATTGGCCCTGTACAGCAATTTCGATTTATCTCGAAGAAAGTTGTCAAAATAATGCTCAAATTTCCAAGCATGTTTGAGAAAAGGTACATTTTTATCTTCAGCAGGAGTCGAAGCCAATACTCTCTACTTAATATTCAGGAACGTTAACAAATAGACCAACGCATGACAACAGGTCCAATGCTAAACTGAAAGGCCACGTGTCGGCAGCGCGCGGTGCAAGGCGCGCGACGCATGCCTTGGTCGTGTGCTACGCAAGCGCAACAGTGCTACCGCGTCTGCCGTCACACGACGGCTTCACTTAATCTCAGGCGAGTACCTACACATTGGCGCGGCCTACAGGCCGCGCTCTGCTCGTCAGCGCTAGAACGCCGTACAGTCGCCGCCGCAATTCGCGCGCCGCCCGTGTACGCAGTTATAACCGCTAAGTTGAGCGCCTTAATAACCATGTTTACTCAAAAATGCATGTAATGTGGTCATTATTTTGACAACCTTGTTTGAGCAAAGTCGACCTTGCCGTTCTGTTTCAAGGAGCGGCCGGCAAAGTTTTACTGGCCGCTCTAACAAGCTGGCAAAACATTGCCAGCCGCTATTTTGACGTTTCATCGTTTTAAAAAATCAAATGCAAAAAGATTTTATAAAACACAGCTGTTTGTATTTTTAGAGATAGGTACAAAAAGATTTTATTCCATATTTGGCTGTATAGTTCCAACTACCATTGCTTAAAAAAAAACTTGTGGCACTCGGGGACTGCCGCAAAGCTATTGCATAGCATTTTTTATCAACTCATGCAATTATAATTATTTATTTATTTTTTATTTATGCAGTATTTATTCACAATTTTTTGACGCTTTACTGTTTTTGTGTGCTCCTTTTGATTAAAGGACCATATAGTTTTGAACTTTTTTAGTTACTGGACTGATTGATTGAACTGATTTCCAAAATCGATATCTGAGGGTCCCTGAAGTCCCTTATCGAGAATCCGTTGCCAGAATTTAAAAAAGTGGCCGACAATTTTGGAAGCAAGCGGACCAGTAACTAAAAAGTTCAAAACTATATGGTATAGCCACTATTTTCAATTCAGGCAACGGATTCGTGATATAGGACCTCAGGGACCTTCAGATATCGATTTTGGAAGCAATCGGTCCAGTAACTAAAAAGTTCAAAATAGCGGCCACTTTTTTCAATTCGGGCAGCGGATTCGTGATAGGGACCTCAGGGACATCCGTCATTCGTCATTCTTCATCGTCATCGTCAGTCATCCGTCATCCGTATCATCATCCATCATCATCCGTCATCCGTCATCATCATCATCATCATCATGATGGATAGATAGATGGCACTGTAAGTTTTTTAGAACTCAATTATTTATTTTTTTTGGGGTGTCAGGTTTTATTTTCCTTACGAAATTTCTTGATTCGGTCCCCTTAAAGCCCGCGATAAAAGCTATACAATAGATTAAAAACAAAGAAGTAATAAATGAAGAAATAATACAACAGTCTAACACTGCAATAGAATTATCGCAAACTATTAGTAATAACAAACCGGGAAAGTCAGTGTTGAATTTTAGTAACTGTACTTTTCATAATTGTCATTTTAATTAAATTTCTAGTTAATTAATATATTTTTAATTTAAATTACTTGCTGGTTTTATTTAGATTAGGTACTTGCATTTTTTAGGTAAAGCACTATACAAGCCTTGGCCCACAATGACTGCTTTGCTGGTCACGCTATGATTGCCTCGAGCTAGTCTAGCTACGCTCTAGGCCTTCCAGCTTGGCCATCATTGCAGCCCTTGCTGCACGCTGACCGCGCTGTGTCGGCCTGGAGCTGCGCTACGCTGCTACAGCCATCGTCAGCGCGAACAGCAAAGTAGTCATTATAGACCGCGGCAGTAATGTACTATTCCGTGTATGGGAATGAGTAGGTGAATAAATGCGTAGGTATTTTCGTTTTATAAGGAAGTGCAGTAACTGGTACGAAGTAACTAGTATCTCATCTGTGCTAAGGGTCGGTAAGTGGGGACGCTATATCATAAACCTGGTAGTTTAGCGTATCTGGTAAATGTACGAGAGGGCTTGAGGCTACAGTTTGGATAGACCTTATAACGTGACTACCTTAGTGGAAGTTTCAGGGAAGTCGCTGTCGCCCGACTTGGTGGACGGCGGCCGATCGGTGGTGTCGTCTGCGCTGCCCGGAGATCCCCGCCCGTCATCTTCCACTCCCTATGGAACCAAAAACAAATATAAGTACTTTATTCGCCATTAAACAAGGTACATGGTAATGAAGTTCCTTTAAAATGGTTTTGCTAGTAACGCGGTAACGCTGTTATTCAAAATCATTCTATTCATCCTATCCTTCAATATATACAAACATATTTAAAAATAAAATAAATAAATTTCTTAAAACTTATTCTAACTACAAAGACCCATTTTGGGTAAGTTATAATTGTGATTTTCTATGATTTGTGATATAAATTAACGTGCCTTTTATAATTTTTATATAGATTGGGAAGGAGTATACCGAAAAATTTAACCAACGATTGTAGTGCCTATTTGGACAAAAAAAGTTATAAAAACATTGCTGCATAAAGCTTAATTTTCGAGATATTCACAAGTTGAAAAATCTCAAGGGTATAACACGCCTTAATAATATCAGATGTTTGTTGTCTTGAGCTCTTAATAATCAAGTGTCATACTCACGTCGTACAGCATACTCCACTCGTTCGTGAAGTGTGAAGTTTTCTTTTTCACTCTTTAGACTAGCCTTAGACTGACTAAGTTTTCGTTCAGAAGGGATTACTATCGTTAATTGATTGTTTTGTTCCAGAAATTAAGTAAGTTAATGAGGCAGTTTTGGACCCGTGTTGATATAACATTATTTACTCGTAATATCACCAGGAATCCATGGTTAAAATCTGTCGGTATACTCCTTCCCACCCTGTATATTTCTTTCTAGATCTTATTTTTATCATTAACTATTTATGTGTGCATGTACGGTTTTAACACACGCCCTACCTACCCTACACGGTACCCTTCGTGTTACAGGCTATATAAATTAAACGCCCTCTTATCTTTATGGTGGAATCTTTATTGTCTACCACTATGACCTTCGCACGCTAGTCTACCCGAAGATCATCATCATCATCATATCAGCCGAAGGACGTCCACAGCTGGACATAGGCCTCCCCCAAGGATTTCCACGACGACCGGTTCTGCGCATCCAGCGGCTTCCCGCGACCTTCACCAGGTCATCGGTCCACCGAGTGGGAGGCCTGCCTACGCTACGTTTTTCGGTGAGCGATCGCCACTCGAGAACTTCACTGCCCCAAACGGTCATCCGTTCTACGAGCTATGTGCCCCACCCACTGCCACTTAAGTTTAGCAATTCTGAGAGCTATGTCGGTTACTTTGGTTCTCCTACGGATCTCCTCGTTTCTGATTCGATCACGCAGAGAAACTCCGAGCGTAGCACGCTACCCAAAAATGTACTGCATCAATGCAGCTATTTCGCTGAATGGAAAGTGCTTGCAGTCCTTCAGTTTCGGGTGAACATCACCCAAAAAGGCACATACGCTTATTAGCCAGAACATCACAGTGACACAGTAAGTGTTCCATTGACTCTGTATCATCACACAGGTCCTGCAGGTAGAGTCATTCGTCAGGCAGATTTTTTCCAGGTGTGAAACCAGTCCTGATATTTCTCCAAATGTACTTGGTTGCGCCCGTGGTTACCTCGCTGATGAAGAGCTTGGAGCGCGTTTGAGTTCATCCGTAGATAGCCATGCCAGTCCGTGTTTTCCTTCGGCGTGTTCTTTTAACGCCCTAATTATAGCGCTCCTAGGGTGCCCTATCCCTGGTCCTGGACCCCATATTGTTGACTGTGACCCCTATTCCAGGTAGTTTATCTGCTTCCTCGTTGCCTCGCACTCCTATGTTACGGAGCCAGGTATTGCTATTGCAGGGCCGCCGGGGACTAGGGGTGTTGATCATGTTGGGGGGTTTTGCCATAATCGCCATGCTTGGCAGGCGGGTTGGCTACAATCAGGTTGTTAGTTACTTTTTCTCAAAAATGGCTCTAACAATTTTAATAAAACTTTAAGTAAAAAGGACTTAAAAAGGCCACTTACACTGGGTACTTCATTGTTCCTGAAAAAATCTGAGTAAAACCTTCCATACAAACTCAAATTTATTGTAAATTTTTCATAAACTATGATATACCTAGCTGTATTTTTTGCTACTAAGTTTGGGAAATGTTTATTGTTAACTAGCTGTTTCCCGCGGCTTCACCCGCGTGGACAACGTTTCAATGGCTTTTCGAGGGCGCGCAGTGCGGTGCAGTGAAAAAATGTAGCCTATGTGTTAATCCAGGTCCTAATCTACCTACCAAATTTCAGCCAGATCCGTTCAGTAGTTTTTGCGTGAAGAAGTAACAAACATACACAGTCACAAACTTTCGCCTTTTGTAATATTAGTAGAATTTGTGTATGTCCGACTACGACAGACGGTGAAGGCTTCGCGAGATAGTATGCTCAGCATGGCTGTACAATTAATTGTTACACCCTGTGTATAAAAGAAACTTACCTCCAATCCAATGTCGACATCTCCCTCTACCCGAGCGAGTTCGCCCGTCGGGCCGTGCTGCATGCTGTGCGCTCGCCCTTCGCTGTCCTGCACCGACACACACACACGTTAGCATGGGAGAGTGAGAGGGAACGACACGGGAACATTTAAGGGAGACATGTAGGGGCAACGCGTGGTTTTGATAAGTCATTGAATTTACGTAAAAGCGTGACACTTTTTCTTCGGAATTTGTGGTCTGTTTTTATGGCTGTATAATTGATATTAGTACCCCGCATATTCTGTATCATAGATCTCTCACTGAAGGTGTAGCACCGGCTATATGGAAACGTGCTTATATAACTCCAGTTGTTAAATTTTACAGAAAAGCGTGAGACTACCTTCGGAATTTGTGGTCTGTTTTTATGGGTGTATATTTGATATTAGTACCCCGCATATTCTGTATCATAGATCTCTCACTGAAGGTGTAGCACCGGCTATATGGAAACGTGCTTATATAACTACAGTTGTTAAATTTTACAGAAAAGCGTGAGACTACCTTCGGAATTTGTGGTCTGTTTTTATGGGTGTATAATTGATATTAGTACCCCGCATATTCTGTATCATAGATCTCTCACTGAAGGTGTAGCACCGGCTATATGGAAGCGTGCTTATATAACTCCAGTTGTTAAATTTTACAGAAAAGCGTGAGACTACCTTCGGAATTTGTGGTCTGTTTTATGGGTGTATAATTGATATTAGTACCCCGCATATTCTGTATCATAGATCTCTCACTGAAGGTGTAGCACCAGCTATATGGTAGCGTGCTTATATAAGTCCAGTCGTTTAATTTGACAAAAAAAGCGTGACAAACCTTCGGAATTTGTGGTCTGTCTTTATGGGTGTATATTTGATATTTGTACCCCGCATATTCCGTATCATAGATCTCTCACTGAAAGTGTAGCACCCGCTATATGGAAGCGTGCTTATATAAGTCCAGTCGTTAAATTTTACAGAAAAGCGTGACACTACCTTCGGAGTTTGTGGTCTGTCTTTATGGGTGTATATTTGATATTTGTACCCCGCATATTCTGTATCGTAGATCACTCACTGAAGGTGTAGCACCCGCTATATGGAAACGTGCTTATATAACTCCAGTTGTTAAATTTTACAGAAAAGCGTGAGACTACCTTCGGAATTTGTGGTCTGTTTTTATGGGTGTATATTTGATATTAGTACCCCGCATATTCTGTATCATAGATCTCTCACTGAAGGTGTAGCACCGGCTATATGGAAACGTGCTTATATAACTACAGTTGTTAAATTTTACAGAAAAGCGTGAGACTACCTTCGGAATTTGTGGTCTGTTTTTATGGGTGTATAATTGATATTAGTACCCCGCATATTCTGTATCATAGATCTCTCACTGAAGGTGTAGCACCGGCTATATGGAAGCGTGCTTATATAACTCCAGTTGTTAAATTTTACAGAAAAGCGTGAGACTACCTTCGGAATTTGTGGTCTGTTTTATGGGTGTATAATTGATATTAGTACCCCGCATATTCTGTATCATAGATCTCTCACTGAAGGTGTAGCACCAGCTATATGGTAGCGTGCTTATATAAGTCCAGTCGTTGAATTTTACAAAAAAAGCGTGACAAACCTTCGGAATTTGTGGTCTGTCTTTATGGGTGTATATTTGATATTTGTACCCCGCATATTCCGTATCATAGATCTCTCACTGAAAGTGTAGCACCCGCTATATGGAAGCGTGCTTATATAAGTCCAGTCGTTAAATTTTACAGAAAAGCGTGACACTACCTTCGGAATTTGTGGTCTGTCTTTATGGGTGTATATTTGATATTTGTACCCCGCATATTCTGTATCGTAGATCACTCACTGAAGGTGTAGCACCCGCTATATGGAAACGTGCTTATATAACTCCAGTCGTTGAGTTTTACAGAAAAGCGTGACACTACCTTCGGAATTTGTGGTCTGTCTTTATGGGTGTATATTTGATATTTGTACCCCGCATATTCTGTATCGTAGATCTCTCACTGAAGGTGTAGCACCCGCTATATGGAAGCGTACTTATATAACTCCAGTCGTTGAGTTTTACAGAAAAGCGTGACACTACCTTCGGAATTTGTGATCTGTCTTTATGGGTGTATATTTGATTGAACTGATTTATTTATTTTTTAACTCATATGAGTTATTCAAGTCTGAGTCAGTCTATATAGACTGACCATAAAAAACTTGTAT
Source organism: Coleophora flavipennella (assembly GCA_947284805.1). NCBI lineage: Eukaryota > Metazoa > Arthropoda > Insecta > Lepidoptera > Coleophoridae > Coleophora > Coleophora flavipennella. Next base: position 9,269,971 of record OX369253.1, read on the forward strand.
ACTTATCAAGCAGGTAATAACGTTTACAAGCAGCGGGAATAAACACGTAAGTTAAAACTTTTCAAAATCACACGCAGCAAACATTGAAATTCATAATCTTAAAAAACTTTGATTCGGGGTACAAAGCACTTCTACCTAAGGGTTTAATAAATAGATTTGTGGCTATATTCTTCTTCTAGAAGCTAATTTCTAAGACTATAGTATTGTAGGTATTTGTTTTGTGCTGGTGTTCGTTAAAAACTGCCTTTTTTATTTACTATCGAATAATGTCCAAGCTTATTTACACTTCTACTTTATTACATAGCTAATAAATAATTTTGTAGATTTATAAACAGCCTCAGAAATGCAAATCTATTTTAACATTTGGAATTAAATGTAGTTCTTGCAGGCGATGTTCTTGTAGCAAAAATGTATTTAATTAGGAGGCGTGGAAATAGCTATATAATTGAATTCAATATAAAATAACTGACAACTAGCGATTGTTTTGTCTGCAAATTTAATTTAAGTTTGGTTTATCGTTTCACTAATAGGTTAGGATAGCCGGTCTCTGCAGATAATATTTGTGCGTGATTTTAGTCTGTGATGGTGTGGAGTGTTCAGAATCACACCATGCGGGTCTTACAGGGTTCCAATTCTATGGGATCTCTATAAGTGTTTCAGCTGAGTTAACTTACCGATCGCTTGCTGGAAATCTATGGTAAAGTGCTATAAAAAGTGACGTTGAGTTGGACCGCAAAAATAAATTTTAAAATTGTTTTAGTTTATTTTCTTCTCGAGATTTTAATGTGAACTGTTTTATAACAGTAAAACCAAAAGGAGGATTCTTATAAGTTTCTTACTCAGCATTTGCCTCAACGAAAAGCATTTAAATATATTTACAATTCATCATCATCATATCAGCTCATATACGTCCCCACCGAGGGGCTGGAGTCTACCCTGAATTAGTTATATTCACAGATATTTCAGGTTTAAATTTAAATAGTTTAAAAGCAGAATAATCGATTAAATACAATTATTATATAAACTCAAAAAAGTGGATTTTTAAAAGTCTTTAGTAGATTAAACTAAGTTTCAATGTGTTAATCTTTATACAGGATGTAATGTAAATAAAATAGAGCAGGTTTTTTTATGCGCTTCTACTCAAAAAACTAAACAACTATTTTACAACTTTGCAGAAATTTCATTAAAAACATCTACAGGGAAAACAAAAAGTTGTTTAATGAGTGCCCCTTTACTTAATAATATGCTCTATTTTCCTTAACACTTAAGGACTCGCGAATGGGTTTTTTAGACCCAGTTATGGTCGTTTTGCTAAATATTTTCCAAGAAACGAATCGTGCGACGTTGCCGCTCTTAGTACCTTCAAATGGGCTTCCTCCCCGCTACTCCACTCTCATTCAGTTCCTGCCCAGCGCTTGAGTGCCACAAAAGTATAAAGTAAGTACGGGTCTACTGGACCCAGTATCGACTACTTACGTTGGTAATAAATAACAAATTATTTTGTGACATACGTGTATTTTTTTAACGTCCTAGGTTTTTAAAATGGCTGTGAATCGCAAAATACTAGGGACATAGAAGAATACCTAAATGAAGGCATAGATAATGAACACTGTTCTGAAACAGAAGACTGTGAAGAGACAAGCCCTCATAACACGGATTCTGAGCAAGAGGCTGACAATGAAGTAGAAATTGCTTCCAATGCCAAAGTTTCTGTTGATGCGAAATCTCGTGTTGAAAATGTCATTTTTTATTATGTGGGGAACACACCAAACCAGTTTGTAACAATTATTGTTTTAATTTGTTATAAACTATATATATAGTAAGATTGGTAACAAATTTGCCAAGATTTTTTTATAATTATATAGCTGAGTTTTAAAGTTGATTCATATTAAAAAAGAGTCAAATAATGATGGATGTCTTTGTGCAGTAATAAGATGATACTTTATCTTAGTGTCGACTTATTAGCGTATTAACAATTTTTTCAAGAAAAACATATTTTGACAAAAAATTGTCTTAATTATAAGAAGAAGTACTGACTGTTTTTGTTTTTTGGTTCTAGGATGAAAGAAAGTAGTACAATAAAAGTAACTTAACTAGAGCTAAGAATAAAGACTATTTACTACTTAAAAGAAGGTTTACTCCGCAAAATCATTTGAATGAATAGCGACTCTTGCTACGACACAATAAAGTGCAAATTCAGGTCGCACAGCGCTAATTACCTACAGTTATATTCACCTACAAGTTGCCTCTTTTTCTATCTCGTAACTCTTATATCTTCTGACTACTGAATTTGCACCTTGCAAGGGGTCGCGCGGCTTGGCACGGCGTAGAGCACGGCGTAGGTACATTTTTAACATTTTCATACCTAAAGCGCAGAGTACCTCTTTGTTTTATCGTCAAGAATAAAATAAAATATAATTTTTATAAATACCTTCAATAACTTGGAAATTATATACCAATAAGTAATGGGTCTGTGAAACCCGGTAGCGAGTACTTATGCTAAAAACTGAGTCCTTAAGTGTTAACACCGTGTACTAACTTTTCCTTCGATACAATTTATTTACGTACGTTTATCCGACGCTCTTACGGTGAAGGAAACATCGTGAGGAAACCTGCACACGCCTGAGGAGAAACTCGAAGGTTGTGTGTGAAGTCGACCCACCCGCACTGGGCCTGCGTGGTCGACTATGGCCCGATCGCCCTAATTCAGGGTAGGTTTGAGCGTATATGAGCTGATATGATGATGACAATTTATTTTAACCGGTCCAACTCTTAACACATTCAGTACCCTGGGTGGTCCGATGGTATCCTTGGATGTGGGCACAGAAAACGACCTCTGAGTTTTGAACAGCATTCTAGCGGAGCTCTACGTGGGTAATGCAACACAAAAGCCGTGCACATACGATCATACGTTCAAAGCCAACGAGCATTACAAGCAGCACTCGTCAAAATTAAGATTTGATGAGCATTAAAATCCAAGTGTGATGTAATTACGCCGTTGTTCGTTAATATAAGACACCAAGCGTTTTGTACGAATACCAAGATGATTTTGTTCGTGAAAAGGGCAAAGATATGAAGTTTTAAAGAATATTATAAATTAATTCATGAATTTTTTTAGGAACGAATAACAGCGTAAATAGTGCATTGTCCGGTAGTAACGTTGAAAATTATTCCATTCGTGTTGGCATACAAACGTATATGTTTAACATGGATTCAACCAAGTCCAAATAAGTAGTGGCGTGAAAAAACAACATATTACGGTGGTATAGTAGACATGGCTTAGAATTTACTGGAAGACAAGGTTAACTGATGTAAGTATTACAGATGGGTGGTAGATGGAAGGTTTATAATAAAAGTAACAAAATGTAAAGTTTTTCTTTTAGAAATCGACTATTTTAGACAAATCTGTTAGATACTTTTTATCATCTTTCAAAAACGCTATTTTATTCTGATTTTTTTTGGTATTTTAATAAATTTAAAAAAATATTGTTGGATATCAAAGTGTGAGGTTTTCAGTTTTAATAAAAGGAATTTAATTAAGTTAACAAGTGAATAATTTACACTCGCAAGCGTCAAAGGGTTTTTGGAAGGTAGTAGGTAGTTGCAAGGTGGCAGGGTAGTTTTTGGAAGGTAGTACATAGTTGGAAGGTGGCAGGTAGTTTTTGGAAGGTAGTAGGTAGTTGGAAGGTGGCTGGGTAGTTTTTGGAAGGTAGTAGGTAGTTGGAAGGTGGCAGGGTAGTTTTTGGAAGGTAGTAGGTAGTTGGAAGGTGGCATGGTAGTTTTTGGAAGGTAGTAGGTAGTTGGAAGGTGGCAGGGTAGTTTTTGGAAGGTTGTAGGTAGTTGGAAGGTGGCAGGGTAGTTTTTGGAAGGTAGTACATAGTTGGAAGGTGGCAGGTAGTTTTTGGAAGGTAGTACATAGTTGGAAGGTGGTCAGGTAGTTTTTGGAAGGTAGTAGATAGTTGGAAGGTGGCCGGGTAGTTTTTGGAAGGTAGTAGGTAGTTGGAAGGTGGCATGGTAGTTTTTGGAAGGTAGTAGGTAGTTGGAAGGTGGCAGGGTAGTTTTTGGAAGGTAGTACATAGTTGGAAGGTGGCAGGTAGTTTTTGGAAGGTAGTAGATAGTTGGAAGGTGGCCGGGTAGTTTTTGAAAGCTAGTAGGTAGTTGCAAGGTGGCAGGGTAGTTTTTGGAAGGCTCTTTTCATCCGTAATTGGTAAGCCCTTATCATCATTTCACCTGATGGTAATCAAGTAACGAAGCTATCATATAAGTTAAAAGGAACTTAATTAATTTAATCATTATTCTCAAAATAATAAATTACAAACAAAACTCTAACTAAACATTAATTAAATACAATAATAAAAAAAGCAAACATTTTATTTAAATTTGGAGTATTGCAAAGAAAAGGGGGTTGCCGGGTTTTAACGCTCGCGAGTGTATAATAACTTATTTTAAATAATGGAAAATGCTGGATTGCGCTGATTGCAATTAAATTTAATTACAATATTTAATCACAAATTAAAAACTCAATTATGCCGAAAAACTATGACGTCACTCACCCCTTGCTATTTCAAACGATTTTCGAACAAAATGTCGTTTCATGATAAAAAGTAATTCTAAGCCTCGCTGAGATCAAGTATAAAGAAATAAAACATTCCCAAGTTTCCTAGTCTTTACTTCACCAAGTTTATCATTTTTTTAGTTTTCCAATTTCACATTAAAAAATTGAATATTCCGATCAGCTTTTCGACGTGATTAATGAATGACTAGGTCCAATCGTTCATTGCAGAAAGTCACACCTTGTCTGACTTGTTTAAGATTGGTCTGGAATGAATGTCTTCAACTTCCATCTACCACGCACAGAAATCAAGAAAGAAATCAGGTTAATACGGTATCACTAAGCAGTGTCAGGTCAAACGCAAGTGTCAGCAAATTATCACCTGAAGACGGCAGTAATAGTCCCCCAGTTTATTCCCTTTATGCTAATCAACCTGCTTTGGCACGTGACGCTGATGGCCATCATCACATCAGCAAAAAAAAAAAAGACCGCTACTGGACAGAGGCATCCCCCGAGTCGGGGGGTTTGCCGCAATTGGCACGGCTGGCAGGTGGTCTGGCGATCGCAGTGTGCAGCGATCCCACCACCTAAACCGGAGAATTGACAGCAGCGTCCTTTCAGTGTATAGTGCCACACACTGCGCATGCGATCACCAACCCGATGGCGATGCGTGGCGATTACGGCAAAGGGGGGGACGTCCGACAGGGGAGGTCTTTTGTCCATCATCGCATGCGTAGGGCAGGCTGATAAGCATGTATCCCTTAAGGCTGATTTACACGAAGTTTAGGAAAGTAGCAAGTTAAGTTGTAACTTAATCGACCACCTTTTAACCGCCTCCATGGCGTAATGGTTTGTCCATTCGCTACACACCAGGAGTTCGCGGGTTCGATTCCCGGTGGGGTCATCTTGTAAGACTTTGTTTGTTTGGTGGTAGGTCATTTTCAAAGCTGCCTGGCTAGCTACCACCATACTATCTAAGTGTTAAAAACATTGATATGCTCCGGCTAAAAGATAAGATAGCCAGTTCTCCATAGCGTTGGGGAGCTTTGGTAAGCTCGCTTCCATCTTCGGCATCATCGTCACTTACCATCAGGTGAGATGATGCCAAGGGCTTAACAATTGAAAATAAAAAAATACTAAAAAACCGAAAAACGACTTCAAAATGAAATTTACTCAAAAGTATGAAATAATATTATTATACTTAAATACACGAAATTAACTAACAATAACGAAATCAACGGTGGGTACCTGATTTAAATCAGGGGCTTAAAATTTTTTGAGCTCGGCGTCAGCACACAACTACTTACGTATCAAATGTTTTAGATTCAATGGTTTGCTGACACCGACCTCAAAAAAAATTTAAGCCCCTAATTTAATTAGTACCCACCTTTGATTTCGTTATTGTTGGTTAATTTCGTGTATTCAAGTATAATAATATTATTTCATACTTTTGAGTAAATTTCATTTTGAAGTCGTTTTCCAGTTTTTTTAAACTTTTTTTTTATTTCCTTTATTTTTAGTGATAATGCTGTCTATCTAACAACGTTAAACCCAATCACCTATTCGCCAATAGAAATCATGAAATCATAATGCATGTGTTTCATTAAAAGATACAGAGTCCTGTGGCTTCCATCATCATCTCAGCAGCATGAGAGTTAAATCTTCCATCATCAGCTCATCTAAATAACCTGAAAGAATACAACTATCGGTCTATGCGTACCTACGTATCTATCTATATTTAAAGAATTATCCACTAACTCATACCCGTTAATGAGTTGTACCTTTCTTAATCAGCTCATAATCATGAGATAATGACTGCCAAATGCAAATACTTTAATAGCTTTAGAAAACATATGAAACACGTAATACTTGCCTATAAAATTTGAGGGTTGACCTCGATTTCCCTGGGATCCCATCTTCAAATCCTGGTTTTCTTATCATGGTACCACCCTTGGGATATCTTCTTTCCAACAAAAAAAGAATCGTCAAAATCGGTTCATAAACGACGAAGTTATCCGCGAACAAACATAAAGAAAAATAAAAAAAATATATACGGTCGAATTGAGAAACCTCCTTCCTTTTTGAAGTCGTTTAAAAAAGATTTAGGTCGGCAAGTAACAAGTTGCGTTCATACGTAGAGAAGAATTGAGTTCAACTGTCCGTTTTTAAACGTGGCCGTTCGTATGAACTATACCTAACTCGTCCGTCTACACCGGCGAGTTCAGTTGACACACGCGGCAAGTCGCCGAAAAGTAGACCGTTATTCTATTCTCTGTACTTAACCGTTAACTTACTTCTTAACTGGCAAATCCGTGTTCAAACGACGATAAGTACTTAAAGGTCCCCAGGAGGCTCGAGTTTTCATACAAACGTAGTTTCGCTTTAATATGAAAACTACACGCCGGAATGAATCCAAACTTTGCAAATATATTGAGTACACACATATCGATGTTTGTAATTAGTTTTCATCGTAGTTAATTTAAACATAACTAAACGAAGGCTTAAATTAGTTGTGTACAGAAAGTTTGAAACTGCTCTTATTTTTTCCATTTTATATTAGTAGAACGAAAACTAATTATAAACATCGATATGTGTCTACTTAATATATTTGCAAAGTTTGGATTCAATCCGGCATGTAGTTATTGCATTAAAGCGGAACTACGTTTGTATGGAAACTCGAGCCTCCTAGGGACCCTTAATCGTTAACTTACTACTTAACTGGCAAATCGGTGTCCAAACGAATATAAGTACTTAACTCGCCAAAACCGTAACTTAACTAAACTGCGTGTTAATCGGCCTTTACGAAGCGTTGTTTAGTTTCATGAGTACAATCTGCCATTTGCCGCTTGTCAGCGAATGGTACACCCTGTATGCGTTTGACCTGGCATCGTTTAAAACTACCTCACGTCATGATAGTAACACTGGCGTTGCAATGATTACACTCTCAGATGCTGTTCGCACTGATTAAGACAATAAGCTTAACTCTTCAACTATTAGTTTTAATCAAATCAATTTTCTATCAAGCCAATTCGTATGAAATGGATGAGAAGACGTTTGTATAAAAAAATATTGTATTATAATCCCTTCGTAGTTGAGAACAACTTATCAAATATAAAATGTAAAGGCTTATAATAAAACCGCGACCGCGCACAGGAAAACGTACCGTAGGCAGGCCTCCCACGCGGTGGACCGACGACCTGGTGAAGATCACGAGAAGCCGCTGGATGCGGGCTGCGCAGGACCGGTCGTCGTGGAAATCCTTGGAGGAGGCCTTTGTCTAGCAGTGGCTAATATGATGATGATGATAATAAAACCACTGGTTTTGCATGCCATCCCAACTAACTAACAAAAAAATGCTGTAAAGAAATATACTTAGTCACTAATGACTAACCATAGTTAATTGTCATTCGTCTATACCAGGACTTCCCAAAGTATACGCCGCGGTACCCCAGCACCCAGACCCAGCAGAGGCGCCGCGAGAAACTACCAAAGTATGCGCCGCGGTACCCCAGCACCCAGACCCAGCAGAGAGGCGCCGCGAGAAACTACCAAAGTATGCGCCGCGGTACCCCAGCACCCAGACCCAGCTGAGGCGCCGCGAGAGACTACCAAAGTATGCGCCACGGTACCCCAGCACCCAGACCCAGCAGAGGCGCCGCGAGAGACTACCAAAGTATGCGCCGCGGTATCCCAGCACCTAGACCCAGCAGAGGCGTCGCGAGAAACTACCAAAGTATACGCCGCGGTACCCCAGCACCCAGACCTAGCAGAGAGGCGCCGCGAGAAACTACAAAAGTATGCGCCGCGGTACCCCAGCACCCAGACCCAGCAGAGGCGCCGCGAGAGACTACCAAAGTATGCGCCGCGGTACCCCAGCAGAGAGGCGCCGCGAGAAAATACCAAAGTATACGCCGCGGTACCCCAGCACCCAGACCTAGCAGAGAGGCGCCGCGAGTAACTACCAAAGTATGCGCCGCGGTACCCCAGCACCCAGACCTAGCAGAGAGGCGCCGCGAGTAACTACCAAAGTATGCGCCGCGGTACCCCAGCACCCAGACCCAGCAGAGGGGCGCCACGAGAAACTACCAAAGTATGCGCCGCGGTACCCCAGCACCCAGACCCAGCAGAGGGGCGCCACGAGAAACTACTAAAATTTTATTCTTTTCGCGCTGACTGCACCGCGTGCACATTTCGCCTGGTGATGTATTTATATTTTTCCCTTCTTTTCCTTTTATGCCACTAAAAATGTTTAAACTAGGGCGCCGCTAAAAGATACCAAGCCTGTAAGTCCACCGAGAACTGTAAAAGGTTGGGCAACAAGGATCAAGACTAAAAACCCTGCTCTTAGTCGTAATAAATTAATTAATTGTATAAAACTCAAACGTCTTCTCGCAAAAGTTATAAACAACTCAAAAACCAATTGTTCGCCATTCCTTTATCTAAACACTGACAAATGAGCCTGTTTTACTGTATGATATTAATTTATGTAGACGAGTACATATTATTCCATAACGTCTTGTTATTAAATGTGATATTACCTGATGAGGCATATTGATTAGGTGGGGGCTGTGGCCCCCGCTGCTAGACTGTTGCACCATAGTCGGCGATTTACCTGGAATAGACATAATAATAAACCTGTTACCACATTATTTCAAATAGTGTACGTACAGACACAGATTACTAAATAGTTAGTTCGGTACAGAGTGTAAAAAAATGGTGCAGGACCCGTTAACTGGGGGTTTTCCTCATCACGCTGCCTGACTTTCCTCAAGGAACCCATAATCAATTCTCAAAAAATAGACCTCGATAAAAACAAAAAATTGGTCGATCAGCTGATCGATTTGTATGAAGTTTTTTTTTGCAATATCAGCAAAGTCATAGAACATACGAGTAAGTGGTTCAGTATGATAAATAGAAGCTTCAGTTAAAGGGACCTACACCAATTTTATTATACATATATGTATATATAATAGTGACCGTGATGCCTTGATCCTTTTGATGACCTGGTGAAGGTCTTCATCTTTGGTGAAGGTCGTGGGAAGCCGCTGGATGCGGGCAGCGCAGAACCAGCCGTCGTGGAAATCCTTGGGGGAGGCCTATGTCCAGCAGTGGACGTCCTTCGGCTGATATGATGATGATGACGACTATTGCAAAAAGTAATTGACTTGTGGGGGACTTGAACCTGCGACCACCAAATAAACTAAAAGATTTAAGCGGTCGCTCTAACCGCTGAGCTAACAAGTCTCGCTTGACATTCGGCAAAATCATTAACTAATTTGGTAATTGACGTAATATTTTGATAGCTCTAAGCATCGATGTAAGAAACGCTGGTCGCGATTCTTTTTAAATTACACACTCAAAGTTGTTGACAAACAGTAAAGTTAGGTAGGTCCAATACGGGAAAGAGATGAATCGTCAATATAACTCCACTGGACAGCGCTCGGGAAGCTTCACAATATCTTCCCGTCTCAAATACCGCAGTGTCTCAAGACAAGCTCTTCGACCAGTGTGTTTTATGACTATGACCGACGGTGAAGGCTTCGGAGAGAGAGCATGCACAGAGCGTTGCTGTACAATTTGTTATAACATGTACACAGGGTGTCATATTACGATTAAGCTCCACCCTAGGAACAGCACTTACCCCCGTGCGCTGAGGATATGGCTGCCTGGTCGAGGAGCTCCCACGACTTCTGGCGCCGGTTGGAGCAGGACGAGTGCGATGATGACGGGTGCATCAGGATTGACTGCAACAAAATTATATGCTGGACCACGGGCAAATGTGACAAACACCGCCTTCGTGGCGTAATAGTTAGTCTATTCGCTTCAGTCCAGTATTAGTAGACCAGGAGGTCGCGGATTCGATTCCCGGCGGGGTCATCTTTGTGAGACTCGGTTTGGTTGGTGGTAGGGCATTTTCATAGCCCGCCTGGCTAGCTTCCACCATCTTATGCAAGTCTTTCCGCCAAAACATCAGTGTTAACAACATTGATGTGTTCCGGCTTGAAGATTAGATAGCCAGATACCCATTGCGTTGGGGAATCTTGGTAAGCAATCTTCGGCATCATCGTCACTTACCATCAGCTGAGATGATTTTTTTTTATTCACTATTGGTATCTTAACTTCAAGCCGGAACACAGCAATGTTTTGACACTAATGTTTGGCGGCAAGACTTAGATAAGATGGTTGTAGCTAGCCAGGCGGGCTTAGAAAATGTGCTACAACCAAACAAACCGAGTCCTTACAAGTCGACCCCACCAGGAATCGAACCCGCGACCTCCTGGTGTGAAGTGAATTTTCGTCGTGGTACTTTCTCTGTTTGTGTTGGAAAGTGATTTTTTTTTTATGTTTTTTCTGCTCTTTTTCTGGATACTGAGTAACCCCTTAAAACTTCACTAGTAATTTGTAATATACAGGATTAAAGTTTATTTAATAATAAATTCTCTGTGATCGAATCAGAAACGAGCAGATCCGTAGGAGAACCAGGGCGTGTTGCTCGTATAACAGATGGCCGTTGGGGCAGTAAAGTTCTCGAGTGGCGACCACGCACCGGAAAACGTAGTGTAGGCAGGCCTCCCACTCGGTGGACCGATGACCTGGTGAAGGTCACGGGAAGCCGCTGGATCTGGGCAGCGCAGAACCGGTCCTCGTGGAGATCCTTGGGGGAGGCCTATGTCCAGCAGTGGACGTCCTTCGGCTTGATATGATGATGATGAATAATAATTTGCATTTTTAGGTCCACCATTTATTTTCCATAGCAAAAGTTGTTTTGTAGCAAGACACAAATACCTTTATTTGTTTAGTGTATGGTAATCTCAATTTGGGTTACGTTGACACCGTGGACTTTTAATTTTTATGTATCTTTCGATGAATCAACCAATATATTTTTCATTTTTCATGTTTCATATACCCTATTGACAAAAAGTTACTCAAATGACTAGTGGATATGGTGACAGATTTTCTACCTGATGGTCATTGGTGGCACAGTAATGGTCGCAGTTTTCCGGCACCCACTTCGGCAGCGAATGCTTCACGTGGCATCGTGAGCGAACTTCTTCGCTGACACACACCAATGCTGTTGGGAGAGAACACACACATATTATATTTGTTAACAATATCTCTCTAAAGCACTACACTGCGTAGGTAAATCATTTAAAGAATTATAATGACATCTGACCTGTCATTTTGATTGTCAAGTTTAATGCTTGTAATAACTTACTACAGCACTACACTCCGTAGGTAAATCATTTAAATGACTAGAATGACATCTGACCTGTCATTTTGAAAACTATAGACCTATTATTGATTTCGCTCAGCAATCCTTTTCAAGTTTAATCCTTGCAATAACTTACTACAGCACTACACTCCGTAGGTAAATCATTTAAATGACTAGAATGACATCTGACCTGTCATTATGAAAACTATAGACCTATTATTGATTTCGCACAGCAATCTTTTTTAAGTTTAAGCTTTTGCCCGCGGCTTCGCCCGCGTGGACATCGTTTTTATCACTGTCTTTGAGGGCGAGGCGGCTCGCTAACGTGCACATGAGTTTTCTCATACGCCATACGCCACAGTATTCGTGGTGAGCTGGAACTTCGTGGCTAAGCTTTTGATGGCATGTTAAGCGACCTTTACCAAAATTTAACAGGGATGGGCTTACCGGCCAGACACGCCACAGAGTATCAATGGCAAGCTGGAACTTTTTGGCTAAAATGTAAACTTTACCATAATTTGGATTTTGGACTAGAATGAGCTCACCGGTCAGATACGCCACAGTAGCGATGGTTACCTGGAACTTTTTGGCTAAGCTTAGGTAGTAGGTATTTACCAAAGTTTGCACTGGGATGGGCTCACTAGTTAGATATGCCAGTTTTGGTGACAAACTGGTACTGATCTCGTGGCTCTGCGATGGCATGTTATGCGACCTTAAGCAAGGTTTGGACAGGGGTGGGCTCACTATATTAACGCTACAGTATTAACTATAAGCTGGATCTTGTCTCGTGGCTCTACGGTGGCATGTTAAGCGACCTTAAGCAAGGTTTGGACAGGGGTGGGCTCACTATATCAACGCCACAGTATTAACTATAAGCTAGATCTTGTCTCGTGGCTCCATGATAGCATGCTAAGCGACCTAAAGCAAAGTTAGGACAGGGGTGGGCTCACTATTTCCACGCCACAGTATTAACTATAAGCTGGATCTTGTCTCCTAGCTCTACGAGGCATGTTAAGCAACCTTTCCCCTGATTGATACTTGCATGAACTTAGGTTTAAAGATATTTATTCTCATAAAAGACAAAATGCCACTTACATGAGAAGAAGACTTAAAGTAATTGATTTAAAGTCGTTCACACCGCACAGATCACAAAAATATGAATCACACACATAGTCATGGTTATAATTAAAAATATAATTACAAACTGGCTCTCCACAACATACAAATAAGAAAATAGTATTAACTTACAGGTCAGATACGCCACAGAATCAACGATGAGCCGGAACCTGTCTCGTAACTCTGCGATGGCAGTGTTGTGGATCAGTGGACTGTATATTAAGGTCGAAATGAAACAATAGGATCGAGTTCGCAAGTTCGCATTAACCACACAACAACTTTATTATCAATGCTCTATTTACATACTAAATCTGCGCCTCCCAACTAGTTAGAGTCTAAGTGAGCACACGTTTTCTCAGTGCGTCCCTGTCCCGCGCCGCGTCTGTCTCGCTCGCTCTTTGACGCCCTCGGAACTGGCGGTGATCTCAGTGACGCGGTGCTCGGTGGCGTCCTGTTTGGCTCGCTGTCCGTAACATCTCTCCCCCCGGCGCAGCTTGCGTAGCCTTCCTCTTTCACCAGGACGGCGAGCTTGCTGACTGGACGACGGAAGATGCCGGTTCTTGTTCTGACGTCGGCGATCCGTACTTCGCCGTCCGGCCCGGCGTAGACTCGTTCGACGTGCCCCAAGGGCCAGACGTTGCGTGGCAGTGTGTGATCTACTACCACCACGATGTCGCCCTTGTTCAGCGCCCGGTGATGACTCGCCGGCTCGCCTCTCGGTACCAGGGTCGGCAGGTACTCGCGAAGCCAACGTCGCCAGAAATGATCGGCGAGCGCCTGGCTAGCTCTCCATGTCCGTCGATCTGCTGTTTCGCAGGGACCAGTCGTCGGCAGCCCCGTCGATGATCCTAGCAGGAAGTGGTTGGGCGTGAGCGCCTCTGGGTCTCGCGGGTTCACGCTCACGTGGGTCAGAGGACGAGCGTTGATAGTGTGCTCGGCCTCCGTGAGCACGGTCTGCAGCACCTCGTCCGACGGTATCTTTTCCTGTAGTGTCGCTCGCAGGGCTGTCTTAACCGAGCGCACCATGCGCTCCCAGGAGCCGCCTTGGTTCGGAGCGCCGGGAGCTATGTAACGCCACTCCATCCGGTGTTTCAGGCCTTCGTCCCGCAGGACTGGCACCCACTCGGAGTAGGCTCGCCTCAGCTCGTGGTCTGCCCCTCGGAAGTTGGTCGCGTTGTCCGAGTGCATGACACGTGGCCATCCTCTGCGTGCTGCCATCCGTCGCAGTGCCATCAGCGCGGAGTCGGTCGACAGTGATGGTACGACCTCGATGTGCACTGCTCGCATGGTGAGGCACGTAAAGAGCGCCCCCCACCTCTTTTCTCTGCGGCGTCCCACTTTCACGGTCATCGGCCCGAAGTAGTCAATGCCACAGTTGGTGAACGGGCGGTGGAACGGATCTAAGCGGGCTCGCGGTAGGTCTCCGATGGCTGGCGTCTGTGGTTTCGCCTTGCGCACCCGGCACAGGGCACACCGGTGCTCGATTGCTCGTACTGTAGGCCGCAGATGGACTATCCAATAGCGCTGCCGCAGATCATTTGTCACGCGTTCTCTGTTAGCGTGGCCGGCGGCGCAGTGTTCTCGCAGCACGATGAGTTTGGTGAGGTGGTGGCGGCCGTCTAAGATAATGGGCCGCTTCAGCTCGTCCGGGGCGTCGGCAGCTCCAATGCGGCCTCGCACTCGCAGGACGCCGTCGTCCAATACTGGGTCCAGCTTGTAGAGACGGCTCGATCTGGGCAGGCGGCGGCCCGCCTTTAGCCGTTCTAGCTCCTCGGCGAAGCTGTCCTGCTGTGCTCTCTTCCAGAGCTCTCGCTCGGCTCGTTCGATGTGCCGTAGTTCCATGCGCGTGGCTCGGCGCCGGCAAAGGTCAGTGAATGCCAGCGCGCGCGCGGCAGCCCGCACCAGCGTCTCGTACTTTGAGAAGCGAGTAGGCTCGGGTAGCCAGTCGGTGTGTCTCTTAGCTGGCTCGGTGATGTGTAGGACTTCTTCCTGGTAATCCGCGGTTCCTCGTTCAGCGGGCCAGCTCTCCTCGGGCTCGTGGAGGAAGCTGGGGCCCTGGAACCAACGCTCGTTCCGGTGGATGGGCGTGCGACTGTGCCTTGTGGCGTCGTCAGCCACGTTGTGCTCCGTAGGTAGCCAGCGCCACTCATCTTTGTGTGAGAGCTCAGCCAGCTCACCCAGGCGGTGTGCGACGAAAGGGGTGTACCGTCGCGCGTCGTGTCGCACCCAATGGACTACTGTCGCTGAGTCGGTCCAATAGACGGTGCGATAGATCTTAACACGATGCTCTTTCTTGATAGTGTCAGCCAGTCGTGCGCCGATGACAGCGGCCTGTAGTTCTAGGCGCGGGATGCTCTGCGCGCGCCGCGGTGCCACTTTCGCTTTGCCGGCGATCAGAGTGACGGAAATGCTCCCGTCGCGGTGAGTGACTCTCCAGTAGGCCACGGTTGCGTAGGCCTGCTCGCTCGCGTCGCACAGGATGTGAAGCTCTATGCGGTCGTAGCTCCCGAACGCATAGCAGCGGCGTAGCCGTAGCTGTGCTACGTCTGCCAGCTGTCTCAGCCAGCTCGTGAAGAGTTCGGCTTCTTCTGGAGGTATCGGTTCGTCCCATGTGATCTGGAGGCGCCACAGGTTCTGCAGGATGATCTTGGCTCGTATTGTGTAGTGGCTCAGCAGCCCCAGAGGGTCGTAGATGGACATGACCGCGCTTAGGGCTTCTCTTTTCGTGGGTGCGCGGGACTGCATGCGCACCTCGGCTGGGACTCGGTTCATGGACGTATTGAACCCCAGCTCATCTCGGTCGGCGTCCCAGTGAAGCCCAAGGATCTTGGTCGCTACGTCCTCGGTTCCCAGCTGAGAAGGTGTGGTCGATCGTAGCTCTCGCGGGACGTCGCGCAGCACGCCGTCGTGGCTGGCGTTCCACTTGCGCAGCGTGAAGCCAGCAGCCGCGTGCACCTCACTTATCTCGGCAATGGTGAGGCGGGCCTCCTCTTCGCTGTCGTAGCTGTCCACCAGGTCATCCATGTAGTGGCTTCTCGTGATGGCCTCCAGCGCGCGCGGATGTGTCTGCGCGTGTTGCTGTGCGTTGTAGTTTCGCACAGTATGCGCCATGAACGGAGAGCTCGCTGCGCCGAAGATCATGCTCGTCATCTTGTAATGGAGGGGTGGCTTCGTTCTATCCCTGCCTCTCCACAGAAACAGCTGAGCTGGTTGATCTTCAGGGCGGATCTTCACTCTGAGGAACATCTCTTGGATGTCCGCGGTCACTGCGACTGGTTTTTCTCGGAACCGGAATACGATGCCCTGCAGTGAGGTCAGCAGGTCCGGTCCCTCTAAGAGCTGGTCGTTCAGGCTGGTCTCGCAGCTTCGAGCGGCCGCGTCAAACACGAGTCGCCATTTGCCTGGCTTGTTTGGGTTCTGCACGGCGAAGTGCGGCAGATACCAGCAGACGCGGCTTTCTCTCTCGGTGCCGTCGCACGGCGCTGCGTAGCCTTTCTCCAGTAGGTGGTTGACTTGTGCGGTGTAATCTCGTTCAAATTCAGGGGATGCATCCATTTTCTCCTCCAGTTTTCTTAGGCGCCGCTCTGCAGCCTTGTAGCTGGGTGGCATGGTGACGTGATCGTATCGCCACGGTAGGCCAGCTTCGTATCCACCGTCGATTTTCCGCAGCGTGCTTTCCACAATGCTCTTTGCGCGCTGGTCATCCTTATTGACGCGCAGTTTGTGTGAGACGCCCAGTGAGTCGATGCTGAAGTGCTTCTCCACTAAGTCATGAAGCTGTTGGTCGCGCCTATCGGGCGCGTAGATATGCAGCACGTCCTCGCTGCTGCTAACCAGGCTGCGTGGCATCGTTCCGTGTATCACCCAGCCGAGTTTAGTTCGTGACGCGGCAGGTTGTCCAGGGGCTCCGATCCTTAGCTCACGGGATACGATCATCTCCCAGTGGTCGGTGCCGATCAGGATTCGTGGGCGTGCCTGGTGATAGCACACCTCGTCCTGCAGTAGGTCGCGCAGGTGTTCGTGTTGAAGCAGAGTTCTGGGTATCGTCTGCTGATGGAGCGTGAGGTTCTTCACGGTGCGCGCTCGTACTGGATGAGAGGCGTTCTCGTTCTTCCCCCGTACTTGGATAGCGACGTTCTTGCTGTTCTCTTCGCTCTGAGTCATGTTGACTCCGTGTAGGTGCAGGGGTTGAGAGGGTCCTTCTGCACCCACGGATCTCGCGAGCTCTTCGTCGATCAGGGTCACTGTCGCACCCTCATCCAGCAGGGCGTAGGTCTGAGCTTCTCCTCGTGGTCCGGAGATGGTCACAGGGCACGTCTTCAGCAAGGCAGATCGTGTGCTAGTGGCGAATGAGGTAGCCATGGATAGCACTGCCTCATTGGTGTTTGGAGGCGCTGAGTTCGTAGCAGCGCTGGAGCTGGGACTGGCTGTAGTCGGCTGTTCATCTTCGTGTAGCGAAGGGTGATGCGGTCGGCGGCACTGGTTTATGCCGCACGGCTTGGCTCTGCAGAAGTTGCGTCGATGTCTCTTCGCTATGCATTTGAAGCACAGCCCCTTCTCTCGTACGAAGTCCCAGCGCTTATTGATCGTTAGCGCCTTGTAGGACGGGCACCGCGTGAGTGGGTGTGCTTGTTCGCAGCTCAGACATTTCTCGGTCTGCTCCTCCGTTGTCTCTGTTGTAGTGTAGACGGCGGTCGTCCTCTTCCTGACACCGCTCTGATTTGTAGCGGGTACACGCGTAGCGGCCGATGGACGCGCAGGCATGGCGGTCGACGATGGGGCGTAGGTGTATTTTAGCGCCCGGTCTGCCTCGCGTATGAGGAAGCGAGACAGCTTGACAATTTCCGCATCGGAGGTGCCTTCATGTTCGTCGGCGTAATCACACCACCGTGATTTGACGTGGGGGCTCAGCTTGTCCAGCACCTCGCGTACCAACATCGGGTTGTGCAGATAGCCCCGTCGGTCGATAGTCTGGAGCACACAGACTACGTTCTGTAGCCGGATCGCGAAGTGATTCAGGTCGGTCGCTGACGCTCCAGGCCTCGGCAGCTTCCTTAGATCTTCGAAAGCACGATCGATGATTGCTTCGGGGCGCCCGAAGCATTGTTCGAGTGTCTTCATGATGACCCCAGGGTCAGTGGCCGTATGAAGTAAGGCAGCCACTGCGTCGCGGGCCTCTCCCTTGAGGCAGCTCCGCAGCCGTAGTAGTTGCTCTCCGGCTGGTAGTTCGTACATGTTCACGAAGTCCCTTACTGCTGCTTTGAATGGCAGCCATTCGTTCGGCGCGCCGGAGAATGTCGGCAGGTCAGTCATTGGGCGTGGTCGAGCCCTGTTCATTTTGCGCAGTTCGTGCGCCAGCTGAGCGATGTCGCTTTTTCTGTTTTCAGGCGACGGGCTACGGCGCTGCTCTCGGTCCATCAGCGGCTCCCCCCGTACTGGCTCCGCGTTCGCTTCAAGAGGTTGTTTCTCCAGCCAGTCGGTCACCCTGTCGCGGTGATCGTGTGACGGGCGTGCGTCGCCGTCATGAAGGCTGTCCCGTTCCTCGTTCTCCTCTTCTTGAAGGGATGCGACTTCGACGGCTAGCCGCTGCTTGACTAGTTCCGCTTCCAAATCCAACTTCCTTTTCTCGATCTCGAGCAGCTTCTCCTTGGCGGCGAGTTCGGCGCGTCGCTGTCGAGAAGCAACGCTCATGTTGGAGCGCTGCGAGCGTGCCGATGAATGACTTGCTGCTCTGCTGATTTGCCGTGTATGTGCGACAGCCGTATCCGTGGTAGTAGTTACTGGTAACCCCGTTCCGTAGGTTGTAGGCGGCAGCTGGTCAGTTTGAATGTTCGTTGCGGCAGGCGACTCAGGCGGGTTCAGCGAGAGACGTCGCCTCCGCTCTGCTTCGATGCGTTCTGCTTCGATTTGTTCCGGCAGCTCCATCTTGTCAGCTTGGCTTCTTGTCACAACCATCTCGTTCGTTCGTAGTCGTTCGTGCAGGTGGATTCACGTTCAAATCTCGTTCGTGCAGGTGGATTCACGTTCAAATCCGGCTCGAAGGACCAGACAAACTGTTGTGGATCAGTGGACTGTATATTAAGGTCGAAATGAAACAATAGGATCGAGTTCGCAAGTTCGCATTAACCACACAACAACTTTATTATCAATGCTCTATTTACATACTAAATCTGCGCCTCCCAACTAGTTAGAGTCTAAGTGAGCACACGTTTTCTCAGTGCGTCCCTGTCCCGCGCCGCGTCTGTCTCGCTCGCTCTTTGACGCCCTCGGAACTGGCGGTGATCTCAGTGACGCGGTGCTCGGTGGCGTCCTGTTTGGCTCGCTGTCCGTAACAGGCAGGTTAAGTGACCTTTACTGTAATTAGCACTGGAATGGGCTCACCGGTCAGATACGCCACAGTGTCAGTGGTGAGCTGGAACTTGTCTCGAGGCCGCGCCGTGATGGCCAGCAAGGCAACCAGGACGCGGCAGGTTCGGCTGACGGTGGCAGCCAGGGGGTGCCGGTAACCCTTGACCAGGTGACCGACTAGAGCGAAGTGGAAGTTGGAGCGGAAGCTGAAACAAAAAAATATAATTCGTCCTATGTTCTACCAGTGAAATGCTACTTATTAGATTTAGTACGATTGGTCTTCATGCAGAACGTGTCTTCTTTTTAAAAGCTTTTAATTAACTTGCAATTTATGTATGTATGTATGTTTGTTCGGGTGAAATCTTGCAAGTTAATTTTGACCCACTTCCCGGATTCCTATTGAGCTGAAATTTTGCATGCATATGTATATCGCGTGACAATGCAATATTAAAAGCTTGTACCTAAAAGTTTATAGGTTTTTCGAAAATATTTTACGCGTCAACATGAAGTCAAAGTACATATACATTGGTACTAACATACAGTACGGACACTCCGTGCCGCTCTCTAGATTCCGGCATAACCCCCTCGTCACGCAGATTGATACAGATTGGTTATAGTTTGGTTCTCGAACGTATGAGATTTCGCTTGATTTTGTTTGCTCCATCATTTGTTTTTTGAAATGTCATTTCACTACCGTTGTATGCAGTGTCCAGGCTGTGATGAAGGGTTACAAATCGTACAGGCTATGTATGCATACAGAGGATTCAACCTTGCGACCTCCTAATGTGAAGCTCATGGCCTTAACGATTACGCCACGGAGGTGGTTGAAACACTTGTACCTATGGGTTATGGATCCAAATAATAGAGATGACGAATGCTAGTAAGTTTTCTGAAGCTTGGCATGTGATTTGATGATTTGTTATTACCACCCATAGGTCAAGATATTTTTAGCGCCCCCCCACCCCTTACATTTTTTCTGTATCCGCGCCCGCTTCACCGTATGAAGCGAATGGACTAACTATTACGCCATGAAGGCGGTTTTTACTAGCGGAGCTGTGGGCTGAGCGTTGATGAGTCGGCCAGTGAGCGAGTCGGGACGATGATGAGTCGGCCAGTGAGCGAGTCGGGACGTTAAGATGAAGTGGTAGGCAGCGCATTGCGTTTCTGAGGGGGTGAGGTATGAAGCGTGGCGGGAGCATGCGCGGGGCAACCACCTTCCACCCGCGCTTTGTACGCGCACGCCTCAAGTACCCATACGAAATGATAATAAGGGTCACCGCACACTTGAACGTGTATAGGTATCGGTATTAACTTGTTTTACTCTGTATTTTTCCTCAGTAGGTATGAATGAGTGGAAATGAGGGTCACCGTACACTTGACTGGATATCGGTATTATCTTTTTTTGACACAACATTTTTCCTCAGTAGAAATGAGAATAAGGATCACCGTACACTTGACTGGGTATCGGTATCGGTATTATCTTGTATTAGACACTATTTTTTTTCCTCAGTAGGTATGAATGAGTAGAAATGAGAATAAGGGTCACCGTACACTTGACCGGGTACCGGTATCGGTATTATCTTGTATTTAGACACTATTTTTGGAGTTTACTACTTAATCATTGATTTTCATATTTAAGCCCCGGGTATGAAAATTGATGGGGAGTATAATCTTAGCATTTAATAATAAGTTGTTTACAGTAAACCAGTTCGGTATCTTTAAAGAGTGTTGTTTACTTTGTCAATTTTGTTTTCTTTCCTATTCACTTTAAAAATAAGAGAAGTATCATTCGCAAACAACACAACATTTGACAGATGTTGCACCATAAAAGGCAAATCATTTACGTAAACAAGGAAAAGAAAATTTACACCCATTTTCACTCTAGATCCAGATGAGTTCGTGCCAATCACTTGTACTTTTTGTGTCCTGTTTTCTAAATACGAATTTAAAAGACTGAGAGCCCCGTCCTCTACACTACAATCTTGCCCGGATCATTTTTTGAACCAGATTTATATAAAGTTATCACTTTACTAAGCTTCATGAGATCTGGAAAGACGCCACTATCAATGCTAATATTAAAAAGACAAGCTAAATATGGCGCTAAAGTATCAATTACATTACTGATCAAGCTTACCGATAATCCCCAGAGGTCTTCGGTTCTTTTTACTTTAAGAGATTCAAAAGTTTTAACAATAGTTTGTGGTTCAATTATTCTAAAGGAGAATTTTTGATCACAAATACTAACATTATCCTTTAGCAACCTTTAAGCATACATAGGTGATGAGTTTAGGGGTTCAGTCTTAAGACTTAAGCGGAATATTTATTTTTTTACATTTTCGGCACCTCTGAGCGACATCCCACGTATTTGTCGCGAGTCTACTAATTCTGGAAGGATGTGGTTGTGATAAAAATCTATAATTTTATGCTCCATTTAATCCTTCCAAAATTGGTCGTCTCTGTTTATGTAAATATAACCTCCATGGGCTCTTTTTTGCCTCCCCATATCCCAAATAAACATCTATTTTTGTTGGTTACATGTAATTGTCCTTGTACCTGGTAATACCAGTTACTATTCTTGTTAATCGATGTGCTCCCGTCTTTTTTATTATGTTTTAATATTTGAACTTTGTTTTGTTTTATGGCAGTAGCCATACCAAGTTTAAAGGTAGCAACCGGGCATTTCACCTCCACAATCATACTATCTCTAACTCTGCCATCTGGTGTGGCGCCGATGTAGGGACAGTCTGGGTCGATATATAGTCCACATTCCTGTATGACCACATTTTCTTGAGAGGCCAGTTGTTGTAGAGCAAATGCTTCATTTTTGATTCCGTGAGCTATCGATGCTATTGAAGATAAGTTGGATCTGTAAAGAATGTTCTACACTAGGGAGTGGAAGTTTTTCTTTCTTTTTACTACTGCACCGAAGTTTGACGCTGTGAGTAATAGTTTTCTAATATCCAGCCATTCCCCGCTTTCTCTCTGTCTTGCTGTTCTTTCTTGGATACCTTCTCTGTCTCTTACCAATGACTGCAAATTTTTCATAAAATCTGCTTTGGCTTTTTCATAATCCTCCTGAGACATGTCTGGTGCTACCACTTTGGAACCATAATCATTTTGCTGTTGAAATAGTCTTTTATGATAAAGGAGTTATTTTTTCCCTGTTAAATGTACACTAGACGTGGATGGAACTTAAACATGGTCCTCTGAACTAATTTTTGTGATTTGTCTGTTTTGATCGCAAGACGTGGATGGCATTAGGTTAGCATACTCAGGAGTAAGTTCCATTGTTGTTGTTTGGTCATAAACTATTCGAGTTCTGCAATGTAAGTACATAATATAAATGTTGTAATAAATGTTTTATTTCTTTCTTTCTTTATATTATTATTTATTTATACATTTTTATTTAACTACGTAATATTTATTCGCCGTCGATACCTTTTTTTTTATATTCACAATTGGTAAACCCTTGACAACATCTCACCTGGTGGTAAGTGACGATGTTGCCGAAGATGGAAGCGGGCTTACCAATATTTCCCAACGCAATGGGGAACTGGCTATCTTATCTTCAAGCCGGAACACATCAATGTTGTTAACATTGATATTTGGCGGCAAGACTTAGATAAGATGGTGGTAGCTAGCCAGACGGGCTTAGAAAATGCCCTACCACCAACCAAACCGAGTCTTACAATTGACCCCGCCGGGAATTGAACGCGCGACCTCTTGTGTAAAGCCAGTGAACTTTGCCTCTGAGCTACGGAGGCGGTTAAAACCTATAATATTGCATTATATGTGTGTATAAAGGAGTTATTGTTACCCTTCTACACTACACTACACACTACTACTACACTAGAGGTGGAGGGAACTGGAACGGGATTCTTTGAACTCATTCCTTTTATATTTGTTTGCACAGCCATTGCAAGATATCTGAAAGAAACATAATTTATTATTATGTAAGTCTTCTATATCTTCTTCGTTCTATCTCTTCAGTTTACAAAAGCAAAAGCCGAAGTAGAAGTCTATTATAAAAAAAAACAAAAAAAAGTAATGCACGTATACTGAAATAAATATAACCAACCTATTTTGTAGGAGTCCCCAAATGTGTTATTCTAATATTAGACAATACCATTACCGATACCCGGTCGAGCGTACGGTGATCCTTATTCTCATTTCTACTTATTAATACCTACTGAGGAAAAAAATAGTGTCTTAAACAAAATAATACCGATACCGATACCCGGTCAAGTGTACGGTGACCCTTATTCTCATTTCTACTCATTCATATCTACTGAGGAAAAAAATTGTGACTATAAAAATAATACCGATACCTGATCAATTATTCTCATTTATACTCATTCATACCACAAAAATGTAATACCGAAACCAATACCCGGTCAAGGGTACGGTGACCCTTATTTCTAGTCATTCATACCTACTGAGGCAAAAAATAGAGTCAAAAAGAAGATAATACCAATACCGATACCCGGTCAAGTGTACGGTGACCCTTATTCTCAATTCTACTCATTCATAACTACTGAGGAAAAAAATATTCTAAAACAATACCAATACCGATACCCGGTCAAGTGTACGGTGACCCTTATTCTCAATTCTACTTATTCATACCTACTACCTACTGAGGAAAAAATATTCTGAAACAAGATAATACCGATACCCGGCCAAGTTCCTCTACAGCTCTTATTTCCCATTTTTACATCAAAATGTAATTATCGTGTCGCAATTATTATTCTCGTAAACAGCGGGCGGACGAGTAGTACGTGTCTGCTCGCGACAAGGCTCCGCGGCCGACTGAACCGCCGCCCCGCCTTCCCGCCGCCGTCAGTACTAGCGTTATAATTAGGTTTTATTTATTTTGAATAACTAAATATTATTTTAGTAAAGAACTTAATAACTACCATATGTAATTTGATAAAAGGTTTATAAAAATATAAATTTTGTACTTAAATTGTATTTAGATTCGCCGTAAAATCGGAAAATTGCAATAAAATGACGATTTTTGACGATTTTCATGATTTTTTTGTATCGAGGCAAATTACTCTAATCGTGTTTCGAAGAAGAAAACAATATTAGGTTTATCTTCAACTGTTTGACGGCATGAATGACAATGTATGAATTTTAGCAATTGATACCTAAAAACAGGTTCAAAGATACCCAATACCGCGATATTTTACGCTTCTCGCCCTTCCACTTCATCTTAATG
The DNA here is from genome assembly GCA_947284805.1 of Coleophora flavipennella. Taxonomy (NCBI): domain Eukaryota; kingdom Metazoa; phylum Arthropoda; class Insecta; order Lepidoptera; family Coleophoridae; genus Coleophora; species Coleophora flavipennella. The sequence continues at coordinate 9,294,418 of OX369253.1, forward strand.
AGTCGGCCAGTGAGCGAGTCGGAACGTTGATGAGTCGGCCAGTGAGCGAGTCGGGACGTTAATGAGTCGTCCAGTGAACGATTTGGGACTTTACATCGATTTTAACCTCCATTTTATAATTGCTTTTAAGATTATATAACACGTTAAAAAAACCGAGTTCCATCGTAACAACTTAATGCTATTTTGCATAATTTCTTAATTTTCTAAAAAAGTACTACACCGATTTTTATAAAAAAATTATGGGACCAACTCAGGAGCATATCCTATTGCATAAGAAAAATAATCATGAAAATCAGTTCACAATCTGCGAAGATATCGCGTAACAAACATACAAAAAAACATACAGTCGAATTGAGAACCTCCTCCTTTTTGGAAGTCGGTTGACACTTAATGACCCACCTCAATCCAACCGCGTGGTCCATTTGCTTGAAATGCCACTCCAAAGGCTCCCTGGTTTCCATCATCACCTGCTCCAGGGTCTGAAAAAAAAACCGGTAAAGTGCGAGTCAGAACCGCGCAGAAAGGGTTCCGTACCATCATACTAGATGGCGCTAGTTTCTTCACATTTAGAAAAAAAAACACGTTTTTTGTATGGGGACTTCTATTTTTTCTAATTCTTGGTATTTGTTGTTATAGCAGCAACAGAAAAACATCATCTGTAAAAAAAATTCAGCTTAAAAACATTTGAAATCGGACAAGTTGGTCATTTTTAAGAATTTGTTAAAATACTTCTAAAAGCCTTTTATCGATTTCACCAACCTTTTCATCGAACACGCCTTGCGAGTCCAAGGTGTGTAGGTTTTGCTCCATAAGCGCCAGCCCCGCTGCGTACAGCGTGGGATCGTCTAGCTGCAGCACTGACAGCGCCACCCAGAACAGCGCCTTGTGTATTGGAGATTCCTGCAAGAGAGGTGCCATTCAGTAAAGATAAAGAGAGAAAGTATTGTTGCGTAAATCGTGGGATTATCCAGCTGCAGCACTGACAGCGCCACCCAGAACAGCGCCTCGTGTATTGGGGATTCCTGCCAGAGAGGTGCCATTCAGTAAAGATAAAGAGAGAAAGTATTGTTGCGTAAATCGTGGGATTATCCAGCTGCAGCACTGACAGCGCCACCCAGAACAGCGCCTTGTGTATTGGGGATTCCTGCCAGAGAGGTGCCATTCGGTAAAGATAAAGAGAGGAAGTATCGTTGCGTAAATCGTGGGATTATCCAGCTGCAGCACTGACAGCGCCTTGGTATTGGGGTTTCCTGCCAGAGAGGTGTGTCATTTAGTAAAGATAGGTGATCCAACACCTAGTTATTGAAAACAACGCTGGATCAACGCTTGGTGGCTCAACCGGTGATGACTCTGACCTCCTAACCAGAGGACCCAGGTTCAAATCCAGACGGCCAATGTAACAATGAGTTTTTCGAAACTTTGCATACCGATTGCTTTAACGGTGAAGGAAAACATCGTGCACATCCGATTCCAGATGTCGCGTTGCACACATCCGTAGGTGTAAATCTAATTGCATCATAAATAAGTGTAACACCAGGCAACCGGCGTCTATCCCTTGGATAGCACGGTTAATTGTGCTACATGATAAGAAAGAATGAACACTCGGTGCCTTTTACCCACTGAGTTTTCTCAACTTTTGTACATGTACTAAGTACTTACCGATTGCTTTAACGATGAAGGAAAACATCGTGAGGGAACCTACAAATATGAGTGATCCGATGTGCACAAACATGACGTTCGCGTCCGTTGTAGTAAGTTGAAATGCCTTTAACGTAAAGAATTAGAGAATGGCAAAACATTAAAAAATTACCTTAATAGTATATTTGTACTGCAATAGGGATGATGAATGATAGTCATCTGATTTACTTTTTATCATCTGTCAAAAACGACATTGTGTTCTAAAAATGTTAGAAATACCTAGGCGTGACGTCATAGTTTTGCAGCGTTATTTATGTACACATTTTGTGATTTTGGTGGATTAACAATTGAAGACTTGATGGAAAACAAAACGAGTAAGGTTTTCCGAAGTTTAAGTAGGAGGGCAATTTAGTGATCAAGAGTTCATAATTTGTTACTGATGCTGTCGTCATCCCTATTCGTAAAGGAAGTTTTGTACGTTCTGCCATGGTCAATCTATAGATAATAATCTTAACCATGAATATGTTGGAATCTTATAAATAAATTAACTGTTTTGAAACTTACCGGGTGCAGTAAAGGTTGCAGTCTCGTCAGGCACATAATGATTGCTTCCAGTAACGCCAGGTCATTGAAAGACTCCAGAGCCTTGACGAGTATCCTTAGCAACTGTTTCATATCGTCGTCAGTTACGTTCTTGCCTGGTGGAAAAGAGTTGAGACTTTATGGACCGTTAACTTCCCCCTGAGGCAGACAGCCGTTGGCTTAACATACTAAATTAATCCGCATTTATCTACCAACTCCTTTCGGTTACTTTAAATCGTTAAAAGCGACAAGGCCGCCTTTGCACTGTACATATTTAAATTAAGTTTTTGTAATGTTTTTGAAGTGAAAACTTCTTTAGGCGCTTTGGGCATTTTTGAGATGGGCAAAAACTATTGAACTCGCGACACTTTAACCGTCACTGACACCGTACCAGGAACACGCGCAGGGTCAAAACTTTGTCAACATAGTTTGAGATGGAAAAAAAACTAAAAACCATTGAACTCTCGACACTTTAATCGACACCATACCAGGAACACTCGGAGGGTAAAAACCTATAAAACTGTAAAAAGTTTTAACTTCTGTCGGCATTCCCGGAGTGGTTAGGTTTTTTTTTCTGGGTAAAGGTCACGGGAATCTTGGGGGATGCCTTTATCCAGCAGTGGACGTCTTTCGGCCGATATGACGATGATGATCTATTATTCTTTAAATTTATATTAGGCGAAAGTTCACAGCTGGATATGGGCCTTTCCTTCTCTACTTGGTGCGAATATCAACCATGTATCTAGCGGCTTCCCGGAGGAGGTCATGGGTTCGATTCCTGCGCGGGGTTTAACTTTGTAAGACTTGGTTTGGTTGCTGGCTAAGTCCGGCTGGCTAGCTACCATTATCATATCTAAATCCTGACCTAGCATTGGCATGAAGATAAGATAGTCGGGTCCTCATTGCGTTGGGGAATCTTGGTAAGCTTGCATACATCTTCAGCATCATCAGCACTTTCCATCAGGTGAGATGATGCCAAAGGCTTACCAATTGTAGATAAAATAATCCTCTGCTGAACACAGACCTTTCTTTCTAACTGCCTCTTGGCGCGGTTTTGAGTCATGGTTGCCTCCACGCTATGCTACATTATCAGTGTATCTTAGGCGGCTGACAACCTAATCTACGTCTCCCGGTCTGTGGTTGCCATGGTAAAATGTATTTTCTGTCGACTTTAAACAAAGAAGGAGGTTCTTAATTCGACAGCTCGTTTTTTTTTGTACATGTATAATAAACAGGTGGGGGAAAAAGTTTCTTCGCATTTTGTAAGTATAAATTTGTAATGTAATCTCTTTGCTTGTATTATTTGTATCTGACTGGTTATAATACTGGGTGGCGCAAAAGTCACGACGGGGTTGCAATAGGTTACAACTTTTTTTTAATTCATCTTAATTATTATGAGATATAAAAAAAAACACTCATGGAGATATTTTTGAGTTAAGTTTTAAAAATTACATCACGTAAATGACCACCATTTCCAGCCTCACAAAGAAAGGCTCTTTCGAAAGCACTTCTCATTACTTTCTTCAGTTAGCAACATGCGGAGTTAGCAACCGTATTTCAGCTCGAATGTTGGCCTTCAGCTGCTCGGTTGTCTTGGGTTCTTTAATGAACACCTTGTGAATAGACTATCTATTCGTTTCACACCAGGAGGTCGCGGGTTCGATTCCCAGTGGGATGAACTTGTAAGATTCGGTTTGGTGGTAGGGCATTTTCTAAGCCCGCCTGGCTAGCTACCGCCATCTTATCTAAGTTTTGCTGCCAAACATAAGTGTAACAACATTGATTTGCTCCGGCTTGAAGATAAGATAGCCAGTTCTCCAATGCGTTGGGGAATTTTGGTTAGCCCGCTTCCAACTTCGGCATCATCGTCATCAGGTGAGATCATGTTAAGGGCTTACCAATTGTGAATAAAAAAAAATCGCGTAGGGAACCTGCGCGAACGACCGCAATTTGTGTGCAACTTATACGCCGCGAACTATACTTACTTATACATCCAAAAACAATCAACGCGCGCGGCTGAAGGGCTGGATTGAAGCAGAATGCGAAGCTTCTCGCCAGGTTTGTCCTAAACAAATAACAGTTTGATCAAAATCAACAACGACAGAAGGACGTTGTCACCTTGTGCGGGAGGCGAGATTCTTTAATATTTTACTTTTATTTCATTTTATTAGAGACGAACAGTCATTTATAGATATAAAACTAACAACAATATTACTTAAAGACCTATAATCTCCTGTCTTAAATATAGTGGTTCATTATTATATAAGTATATTAAAAAGTAAAAATAACACAATGAATAAGATAAGAGGACTACACTACTACAGAAGTGGCGACAGCAACCTGAAGCAGATAGCAACAAAACTTCAACTATGTAGGTACTCGTAGCTAAGATTCCATTACAATCCACGGCCATCAGCCACCACAATCACCACCACCAGACAATGCAGACATATTAGTTAAATATTAGTTGGAGTGCTATTAAAAATGTCAACATTACTCAGTTGATTATTGTACAGCTTGCAAGCACGTCTAAAAACTATTACTAGCGTAGCATGTTATACATTGTGGGAATAAAGCCTTGTGACGGCATTTTAACCGCTAAGTCGAGCGCCTTAATACCCATGTTTCCGTGTATTGTCTGACTAAGTGAAGGAGTAGCTGAATAAATGCGTGGGTATTTTCGTTTTATAAGGAAGTGCAATATATGTTACGAAGTAACTAGTATTTCATCTGTGCCTTGGCGACGAACGGTCGTGCCTTGTCTTCGGATCTCGGATTAATATTATATTTTGGTGGATAAATCTAACATTTAAGGCGTATGAAGTGTTCTGCTACAAATAAACTATATTCACACATAACAACCATTTTCAATTACGCAAGGCTGCTAGTGCAAATTGTGAAATACCTGTGGCAACGTGGTCGGCGAACAAGTTGGACATACTGAACCCTGCCTTCTCTTCAGATAACGTAATTTTTTTTTCATTTATTGCCATAAATATATCAAATCAAATCAATATAATTTATTTAAAATAGGTGCTTACACACACTTTTAAATAGTCAAAAAAAAACAAAAAAATACTTATTGTCTATTACAATGTCATGATACAGATTACAGTCTCAGGTAATTCCTTGTCATTTACATAATCTATTATTTTATAGTATCCTCTAGAGCACAAGCATTTTTTGACATGAGTCTTGAATTTGTTCTCTGACAAACTAGTTACATTTTCTGGAATTTTATTGTAATAAAATATAGTGGTTCATTATTATATAAGTGTATTCAAAAGTAAAAATAACACAATGAATAAGACAAGAGGACTAAAGTTTCAATGTGTGGTCCCCATTGAAGTGAAACATCCAAAGTTATACCAAGGAACACCGTAGTATTTACAAATTCTAATTTATTACTGTCTAACATTACACTATTATTGACCTTTTTTACATTAGGCAAACAGAATTTTATACATTTTGTTTTCTTAGCATTTAATAATAAGTTGTTCACAGTAAACCAGTTCAGTATCTTTTTACTTCGTCAATTTCGTTTTCTTTCCTATTCACTTTAAAAATAAGAGAAGTATCATCCGCAAACAACACAATGTTGCACCATAAAAGGCAAATCGTTTACGTAAACAAGGAAAAGAAAAGGCCCTAATATGGAACCCTGGGGCACACCCATTTTCTCTATAGATCCAGATGAGTTCGTGCCATTTACTTGTACTTTTTGTGTTCTGTTGTCTAAATACGAATTTAAAGACTGAGAGCCCCAACCTCTACACCATAATGCTTTAATTTCACAAGTAATGTTTGTGTTCAACACAATCAAATGCCTTAGATAAATCACAAAACACTCCAATTGCATTCTGCGATTCCTCAAAGGCATCATAGATGTTGCGAATAAGTGCTACTCCTGCATCGATTGTTGATCGACCTTTAGTGAAACCAAATTGTTGGTTATGCAGTAGTTTGTTTTCTGTAAAATATTGTAACATTTGGTTAAGCATAACCTTTTCAAACACTTTAATAAGAACTGGCAGCACAGAAACTGGTCTATAGTTGCCCGGATCAGTTTTTGAACCAGATTTATATAAAGGTATCACTTTACTAAGCTTCATGAGATCTGGAAAGACGCCACTACAACTATACAAAACACAGCCCACTACTCGTACATCACCATCACAAAAGTAAGAGTACCAACAGTTCTTACCATGTGATCAGCCAATCACAATTCGGTATATCCCTCATGCAGGCCTCCATAATCTCCAGTAATGCTTTTTTTTTCCTTGGAAACGGAGTAGGGAGGAGGATAAACGCGTTTACGCTTACCAGTACAGCCGGCTGTACTGGTTATGTGGGACACACAGCCCTATGCACACATATATAAATAAGGTATATAAAAATATGCACAGGTACAGTAACAACCCCCGGTAACTTTGGCTGCCTTTAAAGTCAATGGAACCGTCCCCCACCCCCCTAGGGAAATATACAAAACCCAAAAGAATCCGCGACTAAAGAAGATACAGCCCACTACTCGCACATCACCATCACAAAAGTAAGAGTACCAACAGTTCTTACCATGTGATCAGCCAATCGCAGTTCGGTATATCCCTCATGCAGGCCTCCATAATCTCCAGTAATGCGTCAGTAATCGTCTCAAGTGACTGGAGAGGCAGCCTCTCTCTGTCGGTGTGCGTGGGAGGGGGCGCCAAAGCGGGAGCCACGGGGGCGCCACCGCTGCTTGAAGAGTCTACGGCTAACGCGAGCTCCGAGTACCTGATGAAGATCATACAAGATGCAACAAACAAAACTGGTTTAGGAGCTGTCGCCTGAGGCGTCTACTAGGCATACTAAACAATTATCTCCAAAGCCACAGTTAATTCACAAAAAAATTGGACTTCATAATCGTTGAGCTAACAAACAATTTTTGTATCAATTTGGAAGCATGTGCAGTTTTTTTTGGGATATGTTTTTTTGTTTTCGGAAGATTATGGTAATAGATGAAACTAATTTAAATATTTCTTTTAGGTTTTAATAACTAAAAATCTCTTTCTCTTACCGTGTGCCACAATTACCAAGGGATAGACGGCAGTTGTCTGGTGTTGCACTTGGCATCACCCGCGGTCACGTGTAGGGCATTTAGATTTACACCCACGGACGAGTGCAACGTGACCTTCACACATATCTAGAATCAGATGTGCAGGTTTCCTCACGATGTTTTCCTTCACCGTTAAAGCAATCGCTGGGTATATGTATGTAAGTTTCGAAAAACCTAGCCTAGATTTTTCGTCATTTGTTCACAAAAAAAAAGTTACCTGGCAAGTTAAAAGTTAAGTTAAAAAGGCATATAACTGGCGATTAAATACTCAGATTAATTATTCTTGAAATTAAAAAGATAAAAGTTACGCGATAGAAAGAGAGGCAACTTGTAGGTGAATATAACTGTAGATAATTAGCGCTGTGCGACCTGAATTCTACTTTATTATGTCGTAGCAAGTGTCGCTATTTATTGAAATAATTTTTCAGAGTGAATCTTGTTTTACGTAGTAAATAGTCTTTATTCTTTGGTAGAACATAAAATTTTGTATATAAAGATACATTTTTTACATAGTTTTTGTTGTTTCATTTTGCATAAAAATAAACGCTGTGTACCTACCCGTTCCACGTCCATTTTATCGGTATTACACTCTCAACTAATTAACTAACCTCTAATATGCAGAAATAAAAATGTACATACTTAATTCTAAATTCCAAGCCAAAAAAAAACCTTTTGACACTAAAGCTGCACATACACTGCTCAACACTGCCTAGGGATATTTCAAAAATGTTAATGCAAAACATGGTTTCTTGAAAAGCTATTACAAATTACTCAGGACATGCGCAGTACAGAGTATGAAAACTTACAAGATGGGCAAGTGCTGTATTCACGAGCACCTTCTCAGTTCTTATAAACATGGGTTCTACTAATTTCATACAATCTGTGCTGTGGACAATATAAAAACACAATTTTCATTTTCCGCGCGGATTTAAAAATACCACTTAAAACTAAATTAATATATAAGAACTGAGAGGTAAATAGAACACTTGCTCATCTCGAAAGTTTCCACCCTACACATGTCCTAAGTATATTTTGTAGTTCTTCAAAAAACCATGTTTTGTATGAAAAGTGAGACAAAGTTGATGTGCGTAAGTCTCACCAGTCGGTAGTGTGCCTGTTGTAGGGGCTCCTGAAAGCGGTGACGGCTGCGGACTTCACCTTGGAGATGCCAAACATCTGGTAGAACTTGGGCAGCGCGAACTCGTCCAAAGACAGCATCAGCACGCGCTGAGTCTCCTCTGTTGAAGTAAATGGGGAAAATAAAAGCTCATTCATATAAGAAACGGTATACAAAAATATTTTTGAATAACTGTAAAAATAACCAAGATATAAGCCATTAAAGATTTATCTCCATCTCTTTCTAGCAAAACAGAATGTAGCAGAGAGTTTATATGGACCGTGTGTTTTATGTCGTCACATTTACATATCGGATCTCTCTGTCTAATTAGTAGGTGCAAATGCTCATATCTTCCGTATTTCTTGACCGATTTAAATTTTCATTTCACTTTTTGACATTGTTTTTACGGATTTTTTTATATTTTGAAAAGAAATGCGATAAAAAAAATACATATACCCTATCCACGAGTCCTTACTATATTAATATATTTACGAAACACTGTTCAATTGGCACGTTTGGCTGGACTTCAGTGCGACTGGGAGAGAAAGAGTCGGACTATCCGGGCATTGTCGAGAAGGACTGCTTTTGTTTATATTACTACTACTGGCTTTTGCCCGCGGCTTCGCACGCGTGGACATCGTTTTTATGACTCTTTGAGGGTGAGTGGTGCGCGGATCAACCACTAACCACCCGTCAACTAATTCAATACAAAAAATACTTCAATCCGTTGCTCCGTTGCGACGCCGACGTGTGCGAGCGTCGAAATGAGATTTCCCCAGATCTCTCGGAACTATGTCACGATATGCTAATTAGTAAATCATGTTAATTCCCACCCCCTCAGACATCTCTGTGGAAAAAATATTAACAATCCATAGTTCCGTTGCGAAATAAAAGAAATTAACCAAAAAAATTGAATTTTTCAGTTCCCTCAGGCACTGCTTCAGACTATGCTATTTTCACGGGATAAAAGTAGCCTAATTCCTTTGCAGTGACACAGGCTACCTGCACGTCAAATTTCTAGAGATTGGTCGAGATGTTGAAGCGTAAAAAAGGTAACAAAATAAAAAGAAACATTGTCACATTTCACATTTATAATTAGTAAAGAATTATCATTCTTTATTATGTGTTCCGACTGACGTCCGAAGTCCATTATGAGAGAGTACCTCGCTCTTGTTCCGCTTGCAGCCGCCAGATGTCGCTACTTATCCATCAAATGACCGCGCAGGAGCACCCCTTGTGGCAAACCTGTGAACTACTCTTACGACATACGAGCCGCCATGATAGATTTGTGTCATTGTTGCGTCGTTTTTTGTTCCGTGCGCACGCCCGCTAGATAAAGTTTGAATATTTAGTCCTAACGAATTTTTCGTTTGAACTTTTGAGATTAAAGTAGAAAGTTCAGTTTTTCAATTTATTTTAAATCTATTTGTTGCTTATCCGTAATTTTTCGTCGCGAAAAATGAGTGATGAAAACCACGTGCATCCGGTTTCGCCGCGAAAAAGACCGCGTAGTCCGAGCCCGAGCCCGGGCTCGTCGTCATCATCGGAAAGAAGTGAAAGTGAAAGTTCATCGGAGTGCGAAGAAGCTTCAAATGGTGCTAGCAACAGCGCCCTAGGTGCCGGGGTTGACCCCCAGGTCGCCGGGTGCAGTGCCCCACGTGAGTCGGTACCTATAAGCGCGTCTAAACCGAAAATACGTAAACGTGAACGTTTGAACGAGGCCGTACTGTGTAAAAGTTTTGAAGCTCTTTCCAAACAATTGGTAAAGCATATCAACAACGTTATGTCTACGAACTACAATCATATGTTAAGTAAAATTTCGTCATCAACGCAAAGCGACACACCCGCACTATCGACGGAAACACCTAAAGTTTTATATGACTCTTTGCACCCTCCTCAAGTTCCGACACCTGTCGGGACTATTGCTGATCTAGACGTCGTAATTAAAGAACCTGCAGTATCTAAAGCAAATCCCGACCGCGTTGCTAAAATAGCGAGTATGCAGAGATTTGATTCACCCGACTGGAATGCGGTGCGATATACCGACATTCAAAAGAAATATGTCGCTTACCCTTGTTTCACGGAATTAAAAGTGAACGAGGAATTAAGACGTCTTGAAGATCCATTCGCCCCATTAAGATGGTTTCAGATGGAGCGAAGTTTCGCGGCTTTATCGAATGCATTTTTAGCACAAAATGAATCGGTCAACTCGGCTTTACAAAAACTTATCGACTGGTCTGCCAGTACCGACGTTCAGTTATCTCCAACTAACCTGTATGAAAAGATGAAGGAATTATTTGGAAACGAGTCTAATTACAAAACGGCTTCTCATGACATTTTTCAAATTATTTGTGGGAAACGAGCTGAAGTTTTGGAACTACGCCGCCGCTCCCTTTTAAAATGTTTAAAAAACAAATACACACGTGAAGACATTGATAAAATTCCCCCCTCGAATGAATACATGTTTAACCCTGAAGCGTTGGGGGCTTATATTCAAAAAATCGGAGGTATAGATAAATTAGAAAAGCAGGGTAATCCACCACAGGCCCCTCGTCCAAAATCACCGGAACCTTCAACTTCCTTCCAGGACAAACCCTTTCGTCCCCGTCCAGGTAAACCAAAGACGGCCGAGAGAAAAGATTCAAACACTCGGCGAAATTATGTCTCATCGGGAAAGAAAAAAGGGGGGGAGGGGCGTAAGGATAAGGGTGGCAGGAAATCAGGAAATAGACATAAATGACTCACAACAAACAAGGTTTTCAGGCGGCTGTCTAAAGCAATATCTAGAAGTATGGAATCAGTTCAATCCACCAAAAGCTATTTTAAGTATGATCACGGGGGCTCGAATCCCTTTTACTCAAACACCGCCGCTTGTTCTTCCGACTCCAGAGATAATGTCACAGTTTCAAACTCCAGCCTCGTCACCAATGAATTCCGAAATCCAAAAGATGCTCCAGGACCGTGTCCTAGAACCTGCCCCACCAACTCCTTCTTTTATTTCTCCACTTTTTACCAGAACAAAGAGCAATGGAAAGAATCGAGTAATTTTCAACTTGAAAGCCTTGAACGATTACATGAACCCCAAACATTTTCACCTATTCCATCATTATCAAATGCCTACATTTCTCCAACGAGGCGATTGGATGATCAAGATAGACCTCAGCCAGGCCTACTATCATCTGCCTATAAAAGAAGAACACAGACGTTTTCTGCGGGTCAGTTACGACAATCAACTCCTACAGATGACGTGTCTACCGTTTGGACTGGCTGCAGCACCAAAAATGTTTGCCTCGATTACAAATTGGACAGCAGAAGTGCTACGGACAAAAGGTCTTCGCCTGGTGGTCTACTTGGACGACTATCTGATAGCACACCAATGCAAGGACGCTCTCAACACGCAAGCGGCTACTGCAGTAAACTTCTTACGCAGTCTGGGTTGGTGCGAGAATCTAGAGAAATCGGTCATCAGGCCGACAAGGTCGATCGAGTATCTTGGTATCAACTGGGACACGGAACACAATACAAAGTCTCTCCCACCAGACAAGGAACGCAAGATTCACAAGAGCCTCCTAACTCGACTGACATCAGGCAGTTGGACCCTCAGACAGGCGCAATGCCTTCTAGGGTATCTCAACTTTGCAACCTTCATCACCCACCGGGGAAGGTTGCATTGCCGCATGTTACAACGTCACAGCAAGCTCCTCCGTCAATTCCCTCGCAGAGCCGTGCAATTTCCCGACGACGTTCGCGCAGAACTCCAGTGGTGGCTAGAAAACGTTGCCCAAAAGACGCCGATCCACGCGGAAATGTTACCCACCAATTATGTCATCACGGATGCGTCCGACATTCAGTGGGGAGCGTTAGTAAACAACGAAAAGATACAAGGAGCATGGAATCATCAACAGAAGGGTTGGCACTGCAATGCGAAAGAAATGTACGCAGTGATTGCAGCTATCTCATCGAAAGCGTCCACTCTGAAGAACTCCAACGTCCTTCTACAAAGCGACAACAAGACGGTGATATCTTACATCCTAAAAGAAGGAGGCACACGGTCCCCGCTCCTCCTCGAACTGACGAAAGACTTGTTGGCTCTTGTAGACGATCTCAATGTCGTAATACTCCCACACCACCTACCAGGAGTATACAACACCGAAGCCGATCTCCTATCACGCAACCGCATCGGCGGCGAATGGCATCTAAGAAGCGAGGCTACGACAAAGATATTTCAGACCTGGGGGGTTCCAAGCATAGATCTATTCGCCTCACAAACAGCACACGTGGTCCCAACATATGTATCCCTAGACTCGTCAGACTCGAAAGCTTATTATCACAACGCGTTCAGCAAATACTGGAATTACGATCTAGCCTGGGTGTTCCCTCCACCAGCACTGCTACCCAGGACCCTGCATCATCTCAACTCAGCGTCAGGTCAGTTCATCATAATTGCACCCAAGTGGACGAAACTCTTCTGGCGCCCAGATTTGAAGAGCCGGGCACTAACACAACCAATGAAGATCAGACGCCTGCAAGAGACCCTAGTAGATACGATATCGGGACTTCCTCCGGCTCATGTCAACAACCTGCAACTGGAAGCTTGGCTCATTTCGGGTGGGACTCATTGACCGAAGACTGGTCACTGCAAGAAAAAGAACTTCTTACATCTTGCTGGCGGCCATCAACGTTAAAAACGTATACCCCTGTCTGGCGTAAATGGTCCCTCTGGTGTCACAAAAACAATTTAAATTATCACCAGCCTAAACCAGCAGATGTAGCTAGATATTTAGCGTACTTGTTTCTTACTGAAAAATTTTAGCCAGATCTATGCCCCCAAAAGTCCCCATTTGGGATGCTAGGATTCTAATAAGATACCTTAAAGATACTAGTGTGAATACAAATAGTTTATATGATGTATCTAGACGCACAGCCTCCATCCTTTTGCTGTGTTCAGGTCGAAGGGTTCATGACCTTACTTTACTACATTGTGATGCCCAACATTTTGTAGATAACGATGATTCAATTACCTTACATCCCATGTTCCGATCAAAAACAGACAGCTTGTCCCATCAACAGTCTAGTTGGACTTTGCTCCCTGCTCCGGACCAAAATATAAATCCCCTACTTTGGCTTAGAACTCAAATCACCTTAACTAGAGAACTGAGAGGTACTTTGTCAAATTTATTTATCACAACCAGGGCACCGGTGAGGCCGGCGACGCCAACAATTATTGGCGGTTGGATAAAGCGTCTCTTATCGGAAGCTGGTGTCCAAGCTTCGCCTGGTAGCTTAAGATCAGCAGTGTCTTCTTTAAATTGGTTTGAAAACTATAATATAAATGATATATTGGCCAAAGCAAATTGGCAACATGAATGTACATTCAGAAAATTTTATCGTAGAGATATTAATTTATCAAATAATAATCACGTAGTCGCTGAAAAATCACTATCGCACTACTTCTCTGTTGTTGATTAAAAATAATAATAATAATTTAGTGAACCACTTAGTGTTTTTCTAATTCTCTCCTAATCACATCCACACCTATATAATAAATCATAACGTTTACTTGAAACTGCACAATCACATTGTTGCTGTCATACAAGCCACCAGGAGATAACAAACACGTCTCTCATAATGGACTTCGGACGTCAGTCGGAACACATAATATACAAATTTTACCTTCCAATAAAATTTTTATTATGTTTCCTTAGACGTCCGAAGTCCAGGTGATGTCTTCCTGGTGCCCTCACATCATTGTGGGCCGAACAATGACACAAATCTATCATGGCGGCTCGTATGTCGTAAGAGTAGTTCACAGGTTTGCCACAAGGGGTGCTCCTGCGCGGTCATTTGATGGATAAGTAGCGACATCTGGCGGCTGCAAGCGGAACAAGAGCGAGGTACTCTCTCATAATGGACTTCGGACGTCTAAGGAAACATAATAAAAATTTTATTGGAAGGTAAAATTTGTATATTATTATAAGGCTGCATCATGAAATATCCGCGAAAAAAATCATTTTAGTAAAAATACATTGATCAGTAAATTATTGATCAACTGAAAGAAATTGAGCCAACAATAAATCTAATAAGTAGAAACTGCTTTAAAATTATACGCGATTTACTAAATAAATCTAATATTAAGTAGAACCTGCTTTAAAATTACACGCGATTTACTAAATATATGTAATATTGAGTAGAACCTGCTTTAAAATTACACGCGATTTACTAAATATATCTAATATAGTTTTTAATATTGACCTTTTGATGATACTACTTAATATGGTCTTTTATTAGTAACTAGTGGCATTTCTTTCATGTTCAAATCCCCTGAGCTATGTACCATTAAATGAAACAAAGGCGTTTTCTTAGTGGTAAGATGGGGCAATTTTTTAAACTAGTTATTTTATTTTATTTTTTCCTGAAAGATACATTTCATTTGTTACATTAGTAACGAAGAAACTGCCGCGATAACTCTAGATCTTTCAAATTAAAAATGTTAATTTTTGACTCAATGAGAGCGATTTTTTCAGGTGAAAAAACCCGACTTCATGGGGTCAAAGCCACCGTGCTCTCAAAATATCTAAACAATAGGCATATGTTTACCACCATTTAATTGCTAATAGTCTAATGCTATTTTTAGAATAAATTTTGTTTTAATAACTATTGACCTTAATATTAATTTTCATCTTTAAACTTTTTTACACAATCGGCAATTTCATAAGTAAAGACCTAATATGTTTCCAAATCTCTTGATTCCTTGGTACTTACGAGAACCATGAAGCGATTAAAGGTTCTTCAAAAACAAAACATTGCCCAGTTGACTGATGATTCTAGACATTATCAAGATTGTATCTGTCCATTCATATCCTCCATCACCCTAAGATTCTTGAAGAATTCGCCACACGAGGTTTCTTGGAGGCACTCACCAGAGAAGCTGGGCGAGTTGCACGTGCACAGCGAGTGGATGATGTTGATGACCAGCCCGTGGGTGGCGGCGCGCATGGACACCGCGCCTGAGCACACCAGGAAGGTCACCGTGTGGAACAGGTAGGGCAGGTGGCGCGCCACATCCAGGCAGTTGTTGAATGACAGCATCAGCTGGGGAAATGTGGTATTATCATTAATGGGACCATAAGTCCCGCTTTCAGGCTGTCTATATAATAGAGATTAAAAAAACTAAAAAACAAGCTTTTAAAGTACATCAGACTAAAAAATAAAAAATAATTCTTAAGTTGAAAATAATAATTAACAAATTACTAGTATTATTGTGAAAAAGCGTGAGGCGCTCTGTGCCATATTTTTCGTCTATCGAGCAACCCACACTTTTTCACAATAATACTAGTAATTTATTAATTATTATTTTCAACTTATATTAAGATTTATTTTTTACTTTTTAGTCTGATGTACTTTAAAAGTGTTTTTTTTAGTTTTTTTTAATCTCTATTTATTTTTTATTTTAGTTCAAACTAAGTCTATAAAGTTTGAATTAAATCTGTCCGTTTAAAATGGGTCAAAATCGAGTCCAAAGGAGTCGGTTACATACATACAAACATACAGGTGAAGCTAATAAAAGCGTGATAAAAAGCATCGGTGGCTCAACCGGTAACGACTCAGTCCTCCTAACCAGAGGTCCCGGGTTTAAATCAGAACGGCCAATGTACCAGTGAGTTTTTGAAACGTACATACATAATAATTACAGATTGCTTTAACGGTGAAGGAAAACATCGTGAGAAAACCTGCACATGTGATTCCAGATGTGTATGTCGCGTTGCACACGTCCGTAGGTGTATATCTAAATGCCCTAAACGTGACCGCGGGTGATGGTAAGTGCAACACCCGGCAACCGCCGTCTATCCCTTGGATAGCACGGTTAATTGTGTCACACGATAAGAGAGAGAGAGAGAGAGGCTGTCTATGCCGCTGTCCCCTGTAACGTTGTACTAGAACGTTACCAAAAATAGACTAATTGATAAATTTACCTTAATGATTTTTCAGACTCACCAAATATCTGGCCAAGATGGCGATGTCATCCCACATCATGTGCTGTTCCAGCATTGCGGTGGGCGAATGGCATGTTTTGTCCACCACCTGAGTAAAAAAATAAAGAAATAACTTATATTATGTATACAGTAGCTGCACGTAATACATGTTAGGGGTTTAACTACAATTTTTTTTATCCACTATTGGTAAGCCCTTGACATCATCTCACCTGATGGTAAGTGACGATGATGCCGAAGATGGAAGCTGGCTTACCAATATTCTGGCTAGCTGGGAACTGGCTAGACGGTGTTGCCTTTGGAGGCATCTCTGCTGCGCCGCGCAGTGCCTCGCAAGTGCGGTTAAGGTCACATAAAGTAATACAAATGATATTTAAAAAGGTTATGTAAAGGTAGAACCTCACTTGCGAGGCGCAGCTTCTGCTAACCGCACTATAGAGACGCGGAGCTACACGACCCTTTCTTAGCATTAGCAATGCGACGCTCAGACAGACAACACGGTTCTTGGCCTTGCTTGGTCGCGGGTAGAACGTGAACTGTATGGAGGATTCGCCGTGCCGCGCCTCTCCGCCACCGCGCCGCCAAGGTAAACGCACTGGCGACAGCGGAGAGGCGCGCCGCGGCGGTGTCGCCTCTGGAGGCATGTGTGCGGCGCCACGCCGCAAGTGCGGTTTTACTTTAATGGTGTCATTATTAAGTATTACACGATTTAACTATTTGACAAGACCAAAAAATAAATTTGAGCATTCTGTCTTTTTATTTCTTCATCGAAAAGACAAGGACATATAATGCTTGAATTTAGAGTAGTCCTGTCAAATAAGTTAAACCGTGTTACACCGAATAGACGCCATTGTCCCGTAAATAGAATTGAAGAGGAATTAAAATAAAACAAAAATAAACAATTCCAAATAACAAAAAGCATGCAATTTAAACATGTTAGTGAGTGATAGATGGTATACAGCGGAATTAATTCACCAATTATTTATCAATTTTAAAAGCTTTTTTTTAACTTGCAATGTTTGTATGTATGTATGCATGTTAGTTTGTTTCTTTAGGTTAAATGTAGCAAACTATTTTGGAGTGACTTCTAGAAATCAGATTGAGCTGAAACTTGGTACGAAGGCGTATTCCCGGTGACAATAGATCCTTCTGGTATTTTGAAGTTAATCTGATGAATTCAAGGTCCTGGGATCGTCTTTTGTTAAAAATAAACAAAATCGTTAGGAGGTATTGTGCTCGCCTTTTTAAATTTGGAAACGTGAATTTATACTCATATTTGTTACACTGAGCATTTGGCTTTTTGAACATAAAAACTGTTTTTAAATAAGTTTTTTTGATGTGTAACATCTTTGCTCTCGCTTTCCTGCAATTTGTGGGAGTGATTTCGTGAAATGGGACGGAAATGTGATGGCAAAGGCAAAGATGACATACTACTATTCGAAGGGTCGGCCCGTGAATGTACGACCCGATAATTAATTAATTTCATAAGTATTTTGTCACATGTTACACATCATATGCGAGTACTGTAGGTCTCGTTTTTTTTTTTAAATATAGGTAGTAAGTTTGTTAAAATAAAAGCAAAGCATAAAATATAATTTGCAAAAATAAACGAAAACAAAAGAAAACTTACGGTGGCCGGGGTGACGGGCCCCAGGATATTATTGGGCAGTTTGTATAGGGCCTGCAGGGAAACACCCACTTTCTTACTTCGGTGGTGACTCTCATAATTTTTTTAATATGTATAATGAATTGTCCTCATAGGGACGAGGCCAGCGAATGCGCTAGAGTTGCGTAATGTCGGTGGTACCAAAAGTGGCACCGCCCTCCGTGCTGGCAGGTTCTGATGTCGTGTGCAAACGTCTACATTTTAGTACCTACGACAAAAGATATAGCGATTGTCCGAAAAGGCATCTTTATTTTTATTATTCACAATAGGGATGACGAATGCTAGTCACCTGATTTACTTTTTATCATCTGTCAAATACGACATTTTGTTCTAAAAATGTTTGACATACCTAGGCGTGACGTCATAGTTTTGCAGTGTCATTTATGTACTCATTTTGTGATTTTGGTGAATTTAAAATCGAAGACTTGATGGAAAACAAAACTAGTAAGGTTTTCCGAAGTTAAGTAGAAGGGCAGTTTAGTGATCAAGAGTTCATAATTTATTTCTGATGCTGTCGTCATCCCTATTGGTAAGCCCTTGACATCATCTCACCTTTTTTTTTTTTTTGTGATCAAGAGTTCATAATTTATTTCTGATGCTGTCGTCATCCCTATTGGTAAGCCCTTGACATCATCTCACCTTTTTTTTTTTTTTAATTAACAATTGGTAAATCCTTGACAACATCTGACCTGGTGGTAAGTGACGATGTTGCCGAAGATGGAAGCGGGCTTACCAAGATTCCCCAACGCAATGGGGAACTGGCTATCTTATCTTCATGCCGGAACACACCAATGATATCAACATTGATATTTGGCGGCAAGACTTATATAAGATGGTGGTAGCTAGCCAGGCGGACTTAGAAAATGCCCTACCACCAACCAAACCGAGTCTTATACAATTGACCCCGCCGGGAATCGAACCCGCGACCTCCTGTGTAAAGCCAGTGAACTTTGCCTCTGAGCTACGGAGGCGGTAAAATGATGGTAAGTGACGTTCATTCCGAAGATAAAAGCAGGCTTACTAAGATTCTTCAACGCAATGGAGATCTGGCTATCTTATCGTCAAGCCGGAACACATCAATGCCGTTAACACCGATGTTTGGCGGCAAGACTTAGATAAGATGGTGGTGGTAGCTAGCCAGGTGGGCTATAAAAATTCCCTACCACCAAGCAAACCAAGTTTTACAAATTTGACCCTGTCAGGAATCAAACCTGCGACCTCCTGGTGTGAAGCGAATGGACTAACCATTACGCGACGGAGGCGGTTGTATCTTTTAAAGCATGATAGAAAGTAGGTTCGAATTTTCACAGAATATTTAACGGCTGCTACACCATTTTGTCACAATCTGTATGTGTGGCCAACTGACCCTGCACATCCGCCCGATGACCTTCTTGGAGACCAGCTGCACGTTGGCCGAAGCGAGCGCGACCGCCGTGTCGGCCATTATCTCGATCATTGGCGACCCGAGACCTGTGAACATGAAATGTTTGTGTTAACTAAATGATTTATTTTATTTTATTATATTTGGAAAACTTACTGCTATTATACAATATGATAAAAGTAAAGTTCTCGAGTGGCGACCGCGCACCGGAAAACGTAGCGTAAGTAGGACTCCCACGCGGAGGACCGACGACCGCGTGAAGATCGCGGGAAGCCGATGGATGCGGGCAGCGCAGGACCGGTCGTCGTGGAAATCCTTGGGGGAGGCCTTTGTCCAGCAGTGGACGATTTTCGGCTGATATGATGATGATGATGAATTAAATAATAACACGTCGGTGGTGAAACTTTTAGGGCCGTTACCTCCTCTCCGGGAGGTCATGGTTCGAATCCTGCCACGTACCAATGTGTTTTCAAATTTCGATTTCATATGTACGTTTATCCGACGCGGTTACGGTGGAGGAAAACAATCGCGAGGGAACCTGCACAGGCCTGCGAAGAAACTCGAAGGTTGTTATGTGAAGTCGACCAATCCGCGCTGGGCCCGCGTGGTGGACTAAGGACCGAAAACCATAATCCAAGATAGGCTCGAGCACCCCGGTGTGGACGTATATGAGCTGATATGATGATTTATTTTTAAATTGAATATACAACTTAATATTCTGTAAATATTTCAACCTATTTTCTGGGGTAGGTTTCTTACACAAAGGTGTCCATGCGTTACGTGTTTTAGACGGAATAGTTATTTTTCTACTCCCATTTGGTATAATTCGCTTAATACATATCCTCAAATCATATCACAAAAGTACTCATTCCTACAAGTCGTTTTACAACGATCATTTCAAAACGAGACAACTGTACTACGATGAAACTTTTTAAATATTTTAATGGCTTTGGCTTCAAAAACTCAATATAAGATTGATTAAGACAAAATTTCAATGTATTTTCTTTTATTTCATGGTCATATAAAAAATATTGTATGCCACTACACGCAGTTAGCCCTTGTAACACTCGTGCTGTCTATTGTGCCACTCAGCCTGGCTTCATGGCACAAACTAGCACTCATGTTACAATGGCTCTCATTACTTGGCAGTGGCATAAATAACTACTGTGTTACAAGGGGACAAACTACTGTTTTGTTTCTCGAGGGCGTTAGTTTGAATTCAGAGCGAAGCGAAGGATTCTTTAGCAGAATCACGAAAGCAACAAGAGATTCTAAAGTAGAATAATGAGCGTAGCGAGGAGTTCAATATGCGCCACCCGAGAATAAAATATTATGGCCCCCAATTGACACAACTTTTAATCACAAAAGAAACTCGTATGTATAGACATCAAAAATACACTCGAGAGCGATGAATCCGGGTCACTTAAAGAATCCTAAAAATCTCGGAAACTAAGAAGGCTAGCTTCATGAAATAAATTGTGTTTAATAGACACTTTAATACCCCTTAAATGAAAGTAATAAAATTTACGAGTCACTACATTTTATTTACAAAAAATTACATAAATAAAAAAAACTGCTGATCTCGCCTTAAAACAAAAATAGGAAACATGACATTTTTGAACAACATTACGATTTACTTGAATTTTAATACTTCGTATTGCCTCCTCGTGCTTCCATCACTGTGTTTACGCCGTTTGGCATGCTGTACACCAAGTTCCTTATACGATTTTGGGGAATATTCTCCCATTCCTCTGTGAGAGCAATTTTGAGCTCACGAAGCGTGATTGGGGGAGGGCTTCTTTGTTTTACGCATCTCCCTAGCTCGTCCCAAGCATGCTCGATCGGATTGATATCCGGGCTGCGTGCTGGCCACTCCATACGAGTAATGTTCATCTCTTGAAGGTAGTCATTCACAATCCAACCCGTATGAGGCCGGGCATCGTCATGCATAAAAATAGCATCCTCACCCAAATTGACCATAAATGGACCAACGTGTTCATAAAGGATTTCTTCCACATATCTTTCGCTAGTTAAAGAGCCGTTTTCTATGAACACCAGTCCTGTGCGACTCTCAGAAGAAATTCCGGCCCACACATGTACAGACCCACCACCGTAGGCTACTTTTTCTTCGATGCATGCTTGCTTGAATCTTTTCCCTGGTCTTCTATACACTCTGTGTCTTCCATCGTGCTTGTAGAGCATAAATTTTGATTCGTCGGAGAACATAACTTTTGACCAATCTCCAATACTCCAATTTAAGTGGTTCTGGGCATATCTTAGTCTTGAAATACGATGCCCACGCTCCACTTTAGGGCCGTTTGCAGGTCTAAGTGGTTTCAAGTTAGCTTCAGCAAGTCGTCGCCTTACTGTCCATGCGCTTGGGTTACTTCCTCCGAGGCGTCGAAACTGATTTGTAAGTTAAGTTCCTGTGAGAAAGCGATTACGAAGCATTGTGTTCACCAAGTATCGATCTTCTCGTGCTGTGGTACACCTGGTTCTGCCTGTTCCTAGTCTGCGTAGGTTAGAGCCCGTTTCCTCGTAACGTTGGAGAACTCTTTGTACTGTTGAGAGCGACACACCGACAGTCCTGGCTGTATCGCGCTGACCCCGGCCGTTTTCCAGCATTGTGAGTATTCTGGTGCATTCTTCAGGTGTAAGTGACATGATTACTGCTTGAATAATAAATATTGAACACTATCAACATGGTTTATGTACCCACTTAAATGACAGATTAGAAACAAAAGCAAAAACAAATGTAGTAATTTCGTAGTGCCATCTTCGAAAGTCTCCCTTTTTCAAATTTGATTTTTTTATGGCATAACTTTCCAATAACTAAGAAGTTTTAATGACTTCATTTAAGGAGTATTAAATTGTCTATTAAACACAATTTATTTCATTAAGCTAGCCTTCTTAGTTCCCGAGATTTTTAGGATTCTTTAAGTGACCCGGATTCATCGCTCTCGAGTGTAGTTTCAATAATAAAAATACAGGGTGTAGCAAAATTGGTGTAGGTCCCGTTATCTGGGGATTCTACTCATCGTACTGAACAACTTTTGTTCTACGACTTTGCTGAAATCGCAAAAATATAACTCTGCATACAAATCGATCAGCTGATCGACCGACTTTGTGCATTTTTGTATGGAGGTTCAAATTTTCTTTTCAG
The DNA here is from genome assembly GCA_947284805.1 of Coleophora flavipennella. NCBI lineage: Eukaryota > Metazoa > Arthropoda > Insecta > Lepidoptera > Coleophoridae > Coleophora > Coleophora flavipennella. The sequence continues at coordinate 9,317,048 of OX369253.1, forward strand.
AATTGACTATGGGTTCCTTGTGGAAAGTTGTTCAGTATGATGAGCAGAACCCCCAGTTAACAGGTTTGTTACACCCTGTATAAATAATACAAAGAGTGGATTAAACATAGCAGCCTCAGATCTTGGTCTGCAACGAGGGGCTCATCTCGTGAGGGTGTAAAGATGGTAACCCTAGCACTTACCGGAGTTGAGGCTGCGCTGCATGAAGCTGTCGAGCACCATGTCGATCAGCTCGGGCACCTGTCCGATGGAGCCCCAAATCTTGGCCTGCACCGAGGGATACATCTCCGTCTCCTCGATCGTGAGTGTGATCAACTTCTCCAGGATGCCAGCCACCTGCTTCTGGCGACGAGACTCTTCGGACGGCTTGCAGAACCTGTTGCAGATTCAACTAATTAATATCTTACAGAAAACATTCTGGCTCGCCATGCACTTGGTATACACATTTATACAAGTGCATGCTCGCTTAAATGTTTGTGCGTATGGTGGCGCATCGGGAGCCGGGTCGTTCCTTTCCCTCTAATATGGTTGATGTGAGCGATGGCTGATTCTCCCGTTATACTCGTGACCGGGTGCTGTGCGTGTGAACTGGCCTACTCTTGTCAAAGGTATCAATGGCATTCAATGATTTTTCTGTATAACTTTTCGTGTCATATTGTTTTTATGTTCTAATGACATAATCTGGTTTAGTTCAAGGATTGCATTCTGACATCTTAACTAATGATTGTTTATTTCTTGATTTTTCACAAATGAAATTATGTTATTATTATTTTATGACTATCAGAAAGAGTGTAATTTGCACCTATTTTAAATAAATACCTTGAATATTTGAATTGAAATACAAGGTGTAAAAAAATTGGTGTAGGATCCGATAACTGGGGGTTCTACTCATAATACTGAATAATTTTCCCCAAAGAACCCATAGCCATTTCTCAAAAATAAATTTAGACCCTCCATACAAAAATCCACAGCTGATCGATTTGTATTCTTTTTTATTTAAAAAAAATTGACCATGAATCTGAGAAAGTTGTAAAGTTTCATGATTTTATAATTCACTGTGATGTTCTGGCGGACGACCGAATAATAGATCTTCTTAGATAAGGTCTGTCAGACTTTTAAAAAGGGAGTATCTTGGGAATCTTAATAGGTACTTGGCTGAAATTTTTACCTAATATTTTTTCATTATTATGGGGATTTACTAAAAAATATTAAGAATTATAATTATAAAACTAAAACAACAAATAATAAACACCGGTCAAGAGTAGGTCTTATTCGCATTAAGGAGCCCGCACGGAATGAAAAAAAATATTCGAAAATCTAAAAACTTTAAGGTACAAGCTAACATCGTCACGGCATGCAAAATTTCAGCTCAATCGGAAACCGGGAAGTGGGTCAAATTAACTTGCAAAATTTTATTACAGACACTGGGACGGGTAAAACTATAAATAAAAGCTGGTAAAAATCATTTTTCTGTCATTCTCGTGTGGTGATACGGAGCCCTTGGTGCGCGAGTCCGACTCGCTCTTGGCCGGTTTTTTTCAATACTTGCCTAACAAGATTTGCCAGCCACGGTGTCATGTATTCGAGGCACAAATGCTTCAGTTCTATTGTTGATCCCCTGAAACCCTGCAACAGTTTTTTTTATTATTGAAATAAATAGCACATCAGGTGAAGTGCAGCCAAACGCACTCCTTTTTATCACGCTTTTATTAGCTTCACCTGTATTTTTGTATGTAACCGACTCCTTTAGACTCGATTTTGACCCACTTTAGATGGACAGATTTAATTCAAACTTTGTAGACTTATCAAGAATCAGCGACAATATAATAATTTCATAAGTTTGAACTAAAAAATAAAAAATAAATAGAGTTTAAAAAAACTAAAAAACACGCTTTTAAAGTACATCAGACTAAAAAGTAAAAAATAATCTACTATATAAAAATAAGTCGGGTTTTCCTTCCTGACGCTATAACTCCAGAACGGCTGGACCGATTTGGCTAATTCTTTTTTTGTCGAGTTCGTTATTGTCAGGAGAAGGTTCTTATGTAGGGTAGGGTAGGGTAGTGTAGCGTAGGGTAGGGTAGTGTAGGGTAGGGTAGGGTAGGGTAGGGTAGGGTAGTGTAGTGTAGGGTAGTGTAGGGTAGGGTAGTGTAGTGTAGGGTAGTGTAGTGTAGTGTATGTAGGGTCCCTACCCTTAGGGTAGAGTAGGGTAGGGTAGGGTAGGGTAGTGTAGTGTAGGGTAGTGTAGAGTAGTGTAGAGTAGTGTAGTGTAGTGTAGGGTAGTGTAGTGTATGTAGGGTAGGGTAGGGTAATGTAGGGTAGGGTACGGTAGTGTAGGGTAGGGTAGTGTAGTGTAGGGTAGAGTAGTGTAGGGTAGGGTAGTGTAGGGTAGGGTAGTGTAGGGTAGGGTAGTGTAGTGTAGGGTACGGCAGTGTTATGTAATGTAAGGCGGTACGAAGTTCGCCAGGACAGCTAGTTCTTAATATAAGTTGAAAATAATAATAATAAATTACTAGTATTATTGTGAAAAAGTGTGGGTAGCTCGATAGACGAAAAATATGGCACAGAGCGCCCCACGCTTTTTCACAATAATACTAGTTAATTTGTTAATTATTATTTTCAACTTATATTAAGAATTATTTTTTACTTTTTAGTCTGATGTACTTTAAAAGCGTGTTTTTTAGTATTTTTAAACTCTACTTATTTTTTATTTTTCAGTTCAAACTTATGAAATTATTATATTGTCGCTGATTCTTGATAAGTCTACAAAGTTTGAATTAAACCTGTCCGTTTAAAGTAGGTCAAAATCGAGTCCAAAGGAGTCGGTTACATACAAACATACAGGTGAAGCTAATAAAAGCGTGATAAAAAGGAGTGCGTTTGGCTGCACTTCACCTGATGGTAAGTGCCGATGCAGCCAAGATTGTAACACGCAAGCTCGAATAGTGCCTATTCACTCTCGTCTTGAAGATTCCTAAATTATTCGAATCTAGGAATACAGGCGCCGGAAGGGCAATTCACTGCTTGACCGTTCGCATAATGAACGAAGAAGCAAAACGCTTCGTGTGTAAAGGTGGAACATTAACGACAAAGTTGTGAAATCCCCCTCCGCGCCTGGTCGTCCGATGATGAAATGGAGAGGGGTAAATGAGGTCGTTCCAGGGCACACTCTCCGAAATGAATCCTGTAGCACGCCGATAGGTAGGCAACTCTTATGTTTACGTTGGTATGTTTATAAGAAGCGCCTCAGTGTGGCTTGAATGATTGGATCGCTCTTGGAGGTCAACTGACCTGAAGCACGGTCATTACCTAAATGGGTTTGACTGTTAGTGGCAGATTTTTCGACCGTTTCCGTGCAAGGCACGTTACATTACACTAGTGCAGGTTGCTAGCACTAGAATGCAGTCGTTGAGGGTCCAGATACACGGACTGCAAGCCAGCTGCAAATTCACAGTTTGGATTCAGTTCTCCTAGTTGATTGCGCTTTAACTGCATCCAAACTGCGAATTTGTAGCTGGATTGCAGGCCTACGCTGTGTCAAAAGCGGCTTGAAAAACTTCTGACAGTGGGTGTCGCCACTAGCCCTGCAACCTCCACCAGCTAGGACTTGGGTCCCCGAGTATGAAGTATGGCTTGACTTTCCCGAGTATGGAGAGACCCCTACCTGTCGGGACGTTAAGGCGCTTTGCACATGACGGGGCGGGGCAACCTTTTTGACCGCGAAGCAATAAAGACCGCGTCTGCCCGTCGATGCCCGCGGCTGCCCTCGCCGCGTACATAAAGCACACGAGGGACAGAAGCGGTCAGTTCAGTACGTTCGTTCTAGTGAAGCGTGGGCCGGACTGAGCTAGCCGCCCCGCGCCGCCGTCTGCGTTACTGCATACAAACTGGTTTGTGTGGTCTATGGCGGGCAGCCACGGACATGCCGCGCCGCGAGTGCCCGCCGGGCACCTGCGGCGCGGTCTTTTTGTCCGCCATGTGCGTTGGTAGTATAAGATTCCCGTTGTGCTATCGTTGGCGGCGAAATTGACCGGCCCGCCCCGCCCCGTCGTGTGCAAAGCGCCTATTGGGTTTTCAACGAGAGGTATGCTTATATTCAGATATGAGCGCTAGCTAAACGTGTTCAACGCGCTACGTGACTCACTGAGCAGGTTTCCGGATTAGCAAAATATACAAAAACAGAAAAATCTTACGTTTTTTCATAATTGGTAACCCCTTAGAATCATCTCATCTGATGGTAAATGACGATGATGCCGAAGATGGAAGCGGGCTTACCAAGATCCCCAGCGCAATGGGGAACTGGCTATCTTACCTTCAAGCCGGAACACATCATTATGGTTAGCATTGATGTTTGGCGGCAAGACTTAGGTAAGATGGTTGTAGCTATCTAGGCGGGCTTAGAAAATGCTCTTCCACAAACCAAACCAAGTCTTACATATTTAGACTCCGCCGCTAAATCAAACCCGCGACCTTCTGATGTAAAGCTATTGGCCTTAATTATTACGCCACGGAGGTGGTTAATGGAATAGATTTTAAACACTTGTTCCGCATTTAAAATCATAATTTCCCGCAAATTTGTATTTCAAAGTTGGCAAGCCCTAATTGAAACCGACCTGTATGCACTCCTCGAGGAACTCCAGCGTGAGGTGCGGCTCGTTGTGCGCTAGCTTCTCGCTCACCGACTTGATGAATATCGTGTTGTTCGAGGGGATGCACAGCCCTAGTCAAAGAAACACATCAGTCGTCATCGTGTTACATCCTCGGCTGCATCGGCACTTACCATCAGGCAAACGCACACAAATTTTTAATTAAAAAAAAATCGTAGATGTAATGTACGTGTATGTTTTATTGTTGTAAGACACGATTTCAACGAAATTAAGTTGCAAAAACTATTTTTTTTATTAAAAATTTGAGTGCGTTTGACGACATCTCACCTGATGGTAAGTGACGATGTAGTCGAGGCTGTAATACTAAGAAAAAGAATTGTTAGTATTACTTTAAGCAGTTGAGGTTATATTTAAGTTACTTATTATTTAAGCTTGCGTATACCATCCTCGTCGGTGGCTCAACCGGTAACGACTCGGTCCTCCTACCTCTGGGTGCCGGGTTCAAATCCGGACGGCCAATGTACCAATGAGTTTTTCGAAACTTACGTACATATACTCACCGATTGCTTAAACGGTGAAGGAAAACATCATGAGGAAACCTGCACACACCTGCGAAGAAACTCCAAGGTTGTGTGTGAAGTCGACCAACCCGCACTGGGCCCGCGTGGTCGACTAAGGCCCGATCGCCCTAATTCATGGTAGGGTGGGGACATTTTGAGCTGATATGATGTACCATCCTCGACTACATCGTTACTTATCATCCAAGTGAAATGTAGTCTAACGAATTCAATTTTTTAATAAAAAAAAATACTTATTAATAGCATCTCGGGTAGATTGTAATTTTATGATGTACCAATTTTTATTGGTACCCAATAGATTTTTTTTTAATTTACAAATAGTAAAGCCCTTGGCACCATCTCACCTGGTGGTAAGTGATAGGAAAAAAAGTTGCTGTCACATAGCTTTTTAGTGTGGGTAGTCTTATTTTCATTTTAATTATTAAAGAAACACACCATGAATGTTATGGGAAACATATTTAAAGTTCTTTTCGTAAAAGTGACGTTTTTTTCCATTTTTTATTTAGTTTTATAACTACTACTAGCTGTTTCCCGCGGTTTCACCCGCGTGGACCACGTTTCTATGACTTTTCGAGGGTGCGCAGTGCGCGAGCCGCAAGCGGCTCGCGAGCGTGGTAAAAAGTAGAATATATCTGAATCCAGATCCTAATCTGTCTACCTACCAAATTTCAGCCAAATCCGTTCAGTAGTTTTTGCGGGAAAGCGTAACAGACAGACAGAGTTACTTTCACATTTATAATATTAGTAGGGATTACACTACTACATAGAGAGTGGCGTAACTGCTAGGGGCGTTACCTCCTGTCCGGGAGGTCGTGGTTCGTATTCTCCCACGTACAAATGTGTTTTCGAATTTCAATTTCATATGTAAACGATGAACGCGCACAACTGGTTATAGGCTTCCGTGCGCAGCGTGGGGTCGGAGGAGCCTAGATTCAATAGAGCCGTATTAATGATGGTCTACCTGAAGTCTCGAGCAGCTGTCCCTCGATCTTGAGATGGAAGGTGGCGGTGAGCGCGCACAGCTGGTTGTAGGCTGCCGTGCGCAGCGTGGGGTCGGAGGAGCCCAGGTTCAACAAAGCCATATTGAGCAATGTCCCCGGCACGTCTTTCGGTCTAATCTTTTGGTGGACTGTTACTGAATCCTACAAAGAAGGGAGACATATCAGATATTTTAGAAAAATTAGATATTAGTTAAAAATAAATAATTAAATTAAAAGAAAATTAATATTTAAAGGGGGCTTCCATACAACAAACGTGATTTTTATAGATAATGGTACGGAACCCTTCATGCGCTAGTCCGACTCGCACTTGGCCGGTTATTTTTGTTTTGCTTACCGGCTGACTGAGCTCCCACCGGTTGCGAATGTGTATGATGGACTGCACGATGTTGTCGCAGTCGTTGTGTATGAAGCTGAGTGGCGTCGGCTCGTTGATTATCGACAGGGAGAACTGGTTGTCGTCCACCAGGCACACCTGTAATTAAACGTTATATACAGGGTGAGTTTTTTTTAAGGGTCAGTATGGGGAAATTCTAAACTATAAGGGATAGAGAAAAACGCTCTCTTGGAACCTTGTACTCAATTTTAAGAGAAAATCATAATGGCGTTTTAAAAAATAAAAAGTTCGGATATGCCGTTTTATGTTTTTTTTGTATTTCGCTTGTATATCACTATACAAACCAAAAATTGTATGGAGACCATAGGTCTAAAGTTGCTAGAAGTTGCTATTTAATCTAGATCCGTTTATCTGTTGTGGCGTGAAAGAGTAACAAACATCCATACATCTATACATACAAACTTTCGCGTTTATAATATTAGTATGATTATTAATCATTTATTTCAGACGAGGGCCAATTAACAATAAAAATAGTTTGTAGGACACTGGAGCTAGAAATAGAATAGAAAAAAACGTATAGATTGAAGCGTGGAGGGGGTAGACGATATATCGCGTGGTGAGAGGCGACAGTAGCTCATCTCTCCGATCCTCCCCCGTCCTCTCTCCGATCCTCCCCCATCCTTTCTCTCCGATCCTCCCCCGTCCATCTCTTCGATCCTCCCCCGTCCAAGCAACGACCTAAGCCGAGGTCCGTGCCCACCTGGGCGCCCTTAGGCAGTTGCATCTTCTGGTTTGCCCGGTGAAGTTGTAAAGACCCCCACAACCAACAACAAACTTGTCCTTTCGAAAAAAAAGGCGGCATTGGCGGAGGGATATTTTTTTTTTGGAATGTTTTTGTTTGTAATATATTTTTTTTTTAAATTTTTAAAACATTTTTTTTGGGGTATTTTTTTAAGTTTTTTTTAAAGTATTTCTTTTATTTTTTTTTATTCCACTTGTCCGTTGAAGTTTCACTTCTACTATGTGTCCCAGCACACATTTCGGTTTTTTTTACTCTTGTAACATGGTCGTTAACAACCCAGCAGTGGGGATGTACACGGCTCTGGCCAAACTCGAGAACGGTGGGCCATACCATACTCCACACACGCGGATCAAGTCCGGGTTGGTAGAAGTTGGAGGGCTAGTGGCGAATTACACTGTCAAGAAATGTTCAAGCCGCCCTATAAGGACATTAGGCGTCCGACGTGACCAGCACCAACGGCTTAACGTGCCTCGCCAAGCAAGGCAACGGTCGAGAAAAATGCCACTAATAGTCAAACCCATCCAGGTAATTGCCATGCTTCAGCTTAGTAAGCCTTAGTGACAGACGCATCCACACAAGTCGTACTGTGAGCTATGACCGTTGTTACTAACTTACGGAGTAAGTTCAAAATTCCAAAACATTTTTTTTAAATAGGCGTTTTACGCACACTTTTAAATAGTAAAAAAAATATTGTCCATTACAAATAATGTCATGCATGATTCAGATTACAGTCTCAGGTGATGGTATTTGTTATAGAATAAACACATAACCATATACTCGTATCTTTTTGTCATATTCACCCATATTCATTTTGGATGCCAATATAATCATATCAGCCGAAGAAACGTCCACTGCTGGACAAAGGCCTCCCCCAAGGATTTCCATGACGACCGGTTCTGCGCTGTCCGCATCCATCGGCTTCCCGCGATCTTCACCAGGTCGTCGGTCCACCGCGTGGGAGGCCTGCCTACGCTACGTTTTGCCAATATCATTCATTGGTAAATTTTTCTTACCTCATCAATTTCTGAAGCGTAGTAAACATCGTTTAGAAGAACAGGCAAGCCGAGCACTTTGGTCTTCTCTACTGATGTTATCTGCAGCGCTGTTGGGCCGACCTGTTAACGAGTTGCCGAGTTTTTTTAATGCAATCAGAAATAGTGGTTTCTGACGAAACTTTAAATCAGAATCAGAATAATTTATTTGAAAGAATACTTTAGTCATAAATATACAGATCTTAAAAAGTACAATGCCAGTAAACGTATTGAGTCTTATGACGACATGCAAATTAAAAACAAATAAAAAATAAATTGTTAATATTAATAATGATGGATATGCGGGCAGCGCAGGACCGGTCGTCGTGGAAATCCTTGGTCTTTGTCCAGCAGTGGACGTTTTTCGGCTGATATGATGATGATTAATAATGATTAAAGTAGGTATGCAATATTCGGATGCGCAATCGGACGTGTTCAGGTTGGAGTGCGGTGTGAGACATGGGGGGTTAAGCTCACCTCGGCTCTTCAACCTGTACATGAATCAGCTGATCGGTGAGCTCAGAAATACCAACATAGGCTGTTCCATAGACCGCATCATGCGGCTTCCCGCAATTTCTTTCGGCTGATAAGATGATGATGAATATGGTACACTCATTTCTTTTACTAATATGAAATCTAGAGCATGCAAAACTGACAATCCTTTAAAAACAAGTTTAGTAAAGCTCTTGAAAGCATTTCACGTAATGGTAAGTGATGATGATGCCGAATATGGTAGTATACCAAGACTCTCCAAAAACTCAATTGAACGTCAGATAGACAGACAGACGGACAGTGTAGTATTAGTAATGGGGTCCCGTTGGCATCCTTAGGTACAGAACCCTAAGAAATTTTCTACTCGTGGGCAGAAGCTAGAAAGTCAATAAAAATGAGTACCTTGATGGCAACTTTGGTGTCCTTATGTGACAGTTTCAGGGCATTGCTGAAGACCTTCAGATCCTCTTCTAAGGCCAAGGTGGCTCCAGGCAGTTTCTGCTGCTCCGACTCCACGAAATCGCCCAGCCGACCGTGGTTGTCTATGAAGATTAGCTTGCGGTTTCCCTGTAGGGTTGACAAGCGGGTTAAGGTGGTTCGATTATCATACAAAAAACAATTGCAATAATCTGGTTCAGGATACAGAATAAAGCGTAAATTATGTGTGCTACAAACTTTTTTCAAGTATTTGTTTGCGCAAGATTAATAAAAAAACATACTTTCATTTAAAATTATGGAATAAACCAACGCTCAATTTTCATTAAATTTACGAATGTGTGCGAGACAAAATGTCGTGTAAATACACAAGATGCGCGACGTTGCCGATCCATGCAACCGACCGACGCGCGTGCATGTTGCCGCTCTTACGTTCTGTCACTGCATCAAGTCAATCGTTTATAAAGAGAATATAACAAACTGTCTTTTGTTTGTTTTTCATTTTCATGCATTGAAGAATTATTACTAATATACATAATTTGAAACGCCATTTTTCCCATCTCAAAAAAGTTTTTACTTCAAGGTATCGATAACGGTGTCGGTATCGGTGTCAGTAACGGTGTCGGTGACGGTGTCGGTGTCGGTAACGGTGACGCTAGTTTAATGGTTTTTTTCCCAAGTCAAAAGTTTTCACCTAGGTGTCGGTGACGGTGTCGCGGTTTAAATGGTTTTTCTATCTTAAAAATTTATCACTTCAAGGTGTCGGTGACGGTGTCGTTGACGGTGTCGGTAATGGTGTCGGTGACGGTGTCGCGCGTTCAATGTTTTTTTCCCATCTCAAAAAGTTTTCACTTCCAGGTGTCGGTGACGGTGTCGGTAACGGTGTCGGTGACGGTGTCGCGCGTTCTATGGTTTTTCTCATTTCCAAAAGTCTTCAATTCAAGGTGTCGGTGACGGTTTCGGTGACGGTGTTGCGCGTTCAATGGTTTTTCCCATCTTAAAAGTTTTCACTTTAAGGTGACGGTGACGGTGTCGCAAGTTCAATAGTTTTTCAATCTCAAAAAAGTTTTCACTTCAAGGTATCGGTGACGTTGGTTTTTTCCCCATATCAAAATTTCCTAACTATCCCAAATTTTCAGTTCAAAAAAGTAAATATGTTAATCGATATATATAAAGAGTTGTTAAAACCCCAAATTTAAAATTGAACGAATTTAAAGTTTTCAGATGATATCTATAAAAAAAGGGAAACTTTTACAATGCCAGTCACGCGAAATTATCTTCAATGTTTATAAATATTATGTAACCGAAGCCAACAGATTTAAAAAAAATAGTATGTTAATGAAAGTAATTATTTTAAGAAGGTTTAAGAGAGTTGCTAATGCCACTGGAATTTCAAGAAGAACTATGAGCAATATCCTAAATGAAGTTAGGACTGAAACACATTCCAGTGTAATTACTGATTAAGGTCAGCACTCCGAAAAAAGGAGACCAAAAAAACAATACCCTATTGTCGAACATTTAACCTTCCCTTTATTGGAAGTCGGTTGAAGAATTTATTTCGTTTTTTTTTATATTTTTATTAATTTTGGTTAGTATATTATACATAATGATAATTTTAGAGCTCTATATAGTTCGTGCGGGAATCTAAACAAAACAACAATAAAGTACTTAGTTCTGAATTCAAATTCTGTTATACGATAAATCTTGTAATTGATGGACATGGAATTAGCATTCGTTTGTATTCGGAAATGCGATGATTGCCGATTGCAATATTCAATGGATGTGTGAGTGTCGAGTTCAAAACTGCGTGAAGGAACATATAATCGAGATTTTTGGATACTACAATGCAATTAATTGTGCAATTTGTTTTTTGACAGTTAAATATTTATGTAAAGAGTGCGCTTAACGTTTTTAAGGTAAAAATGTGGAACCACGACTTCAAAAAAAAATAAAAACTAAAAATTTGTGGAGCAGGCGCCATCTAGCGAGAATTGAGCATTGAGGAGCTTCATCGAACCCCCTTAAGATTATTTTTTTAATCCACAATTGGTAAGCACAATTGACCAAAAGAAAAAAAATAAAGTACAAAAAATAATTTGGAGTATTTTTTTATTCGCAACTGATAAGCCCTTGGCATCATCTCACCTGATGGTAAGTGACGATAATGCCGGAGATGGAAGCGAGCTTACCAAGATCCCTCATCGCTATTGGGGCAAGACTTACATGAAATGGTGGTTATTAGGCAGGTGAGCTTAGAAAATGCCCCACCACCAACCAGACAAAGTCTTACTTTATTATTCTTCGGCTTTATCGCATTTGTAGACATTTTTTTTTCTAAAACATACCGATCCTGTGAACGACTTCCAAATCATAATTTAAATTACAACGATATTAATAAAAAAATAAAAAAACCCGACTGGCTAAAATATATCCATGTTACTATCGAATCCAGGCGTACCCCACGACACCTAAAAATTTAACTCAGACAAAAAAAAACTTTCTCCAAAATGGCACAATTTTTATCGTCAAGAACACCTGAATTTGTATAATAATGAAAATGAAAAGTGTAATAATTTTCGTTAAACCTTAAAACTTTAGGTACAAGCTTTTAATATTGCATTGTCACGCGATATGCATGCAAAATTTCAGCTGAATCGGAAACCGGGAAGTGGGTCAAAATTAACTTGCAAGATTTCATCCGAACAAGCATACATACATACAAACATTGCAAGTTAAATAAAAGCTTTTAATAAAAGGTACATCCCATACAAATTGAACTTTGCAAGAAGCTTCTGCGAGCAAGTTATGTTCTTCGTTTGGTTTTTTTTATTATGTCAGATACAAACATAACATTCATTAATTAAAAGAAAATAATCAGCACTTTTTAGAAACGAAATCTGTCGCATAAAATTATTATATTATTCTAAAATTAACTAAAATATGCTTTTACTGGATGCGGGCAGCGCGGAACCGGTCGTCATGGAAATCCTTGAGGGAGGCTTATGTCCATTATGTCCAGCAGTGGACTTCCTTCGGCCGATATGATGATGATGCTTTTACTAAAAAAAAATACAATTGTAACAAAATTGGTAAAGGACCCGTAAACTGGGACTTCTACACATTGAATAACTTTTTTGAGAGACTCACAGTCAATACGCAAAAAAAACTCTCTTCATAAAAATCGATCAGCTATCGACCAATTTTGTGCATTGTTGTATGGGGGATCCAAAAATAAATATTTTTTCATTGGCTATGGGTTCCTTCGGGAAAATTGTTAAGTATGATAAGTAGAACCCCCAGTTAACGGGACGTATACACCAATTTTGTTACACCTGTATATATACGTATCATACACGCATACACACCCTAAAACATTACCTTTTTGGGCAGCCGGTTAAAAAAAGGTTAGGTATGAAAACATCTTTGTTGTTGACGTGCACATCGATTAGGTCTTCAACTCACCCTAAGCGGCGCTAATATAGCTTCGTGGAACTTGGTATACTCGCGAACCCAGCTGTTGCAGTTGTATATGTAGCACGCGTGTATGTTGATGTACGCCACTTCGGGGAGCACTGTAAACCACTTCTGCAGGAAGTCCGTCCTGTGGGATTGAAACTTGTAAAAGTTGGTGGGCAAACTAATACACAGCCTGGTCCAAGAGCTGCCGCATGTGTGTAGTGTGAGTACTAAAAGTAAGGGTGCTACGCGTCACCTTTTAAATAGCATTTTTGTCTTCTAAAGAACCAGGAAAGTGCGAGTCAGAAATATGAAAATTCTGTAAAACAATGTAAAAACTGAAATGAAAAATTAAAATCGGCCAAGAAATACGGAAGATATAAGCATTTTCAACTACTAATTAGACAGAGAGATCCGATATGTAAATGTGACGACACAAAACACACGGTCCATATAAACTCTATGCTACATTGTTTTGCTAGAAAGAGATAGAGATAAATCTTTAACAAATTATATCTTGGTTATTTTTATAGTTATACAAAAATATTTTTTGTATACCGTTTCTTATATGAATGAGCTTTTATTAAAGCAAAAAAAAAATATCATGCATATTCCCAATTAGCTTTGAGAGTAGATATCTCTCCCGGGCCAGATTTTGGTGGGACCACCGTCTGCAGCCACTGAAGTGTTTTACTTTCGTTATAAAGTCTTGCCGCACAAATATCAAGGTTAATACAATACAATATTCTTTATTGCATCACAACATAAAAAAGCCTATATCTATAGAAGAAAGCCTATATAATAAGCGGCCTTATTGCTAGGTAGCAATTTCTTCCAGGCAACCTTTGGGTAGGGAAACAGCTATAACGACGTTGATGTGTTCCGGCTTGAAGATAAGATACCCAGTTCCCCATTGCGTTGAGGAATCTTGGTAAGCCCGCTTCCATCTTCGGCACGATCATCATTTACCATCAGGTGAGATGATGCTAAGGGCAAAATATTTCTGTGTTGGCTCTTGGACCACTTCTGCTTACCATAATTTGTTTATTGTTTATTGTTACGATAAAATAGACTATAGGAGCTCTCCAGTGTGTCCCCCTACCTATGACATCTACCTGTTCATTTGAAACAGTTCAAAATTCAGTTCGGCCTCCTTAGCGCAACTCCCCACCACCACCGTTACTCGTAACTGGGGGTTACCTGTTGCCACAAATTACCTGAACCTATTATCTGAGTTGGTGTGCGTGAAGTCCACGATCAGTTCGAAGGGCTGCTGGCAGAAGGGCTTAAGGGTGAGGATCACGTGGTAGATCAGCAGGTCAGCGTTCACTTCTCCGATCCTGAAAGTTAATTGTGCACAGGGTAATTAAATTATATTCTTTAAATAAGCACATTTGTCGAGTACAGTACCGGCAGTATAGTTTTCGAGTGACAACCACGCACACGAAGACGTAGCGTAAGCATGCCTACCTCTTGGTGAACCCACATTGTGAAAGTTGCGTGAAGCCGCTGGATGAGGGCAGCCCAAGACCGGTCGTCGTGGAAATCCTTGGGAGAGGCGATGGCAGTGGACGTCTTTCGGCTGATATGATGAATGTCTATGACGGACGAACGGACAAAGACGGAGAGATCGATCTTATAAGTGTGTTCCTTATTAGTTTAGATAATACAAAACCCTAAAAACTCCGTCATCATATCAGCCCATATACGTCCCCATCGAGGGGCTCGAGCCTTAGTCAACCACGCAGGCCCAGTGCGGGTTGATCAACTTCACACACAACCTTCGCAGGCGTCCTCACGATGTTTTCCTTCACCGTAAGAGCGTCGAACAAACGTACATATGAAATCGAAATTCGAAAACACATTGGTACCTGATGAAAATCGCAGGAAACCGATGGATGCGGGCAGGACCGGTCGTCGTGGAAATCCTTGGGGAAGGTCTTTGTCCAGCAGTGGAAGTTTTTCGGCTGATACGATAATGATTGGTACGTGGCAGGATTCGAACCACGACCTCTTGGACAGGAGGAAGCGTCCCCAGCCATTACGCCACCGACGCTCTAAAAACTCCCTACATCCTAGAAGTAATTTGTAAATAAAACCACTCACTTGTATCGTCTAGATATGAAGTAGAAAACCGGGTTGCCCAATTTGCTGGTCCCAGCCTGGTAGAATATGTTCAGGCTTTTGATGCTTTTGAATTCCTCTTTCTCGTGCATGTTGTGCTTCACGATGAACTCCTCGAAGTTGGTGGAGGACATGTCTATGGAGGACCATCGCGCGTACGACGAGAACAAAAGGCCCGAGGTGCTAGAATCGTAAGGAAAAGATTGTGAGCGAATTAATCCGCCGCCGAATTAATGCAGGCGCCGGATAAGAGGTACAGGGGGTAACAAAATTGGTGTAGGGCCCGTGAACTGGGGGTTATACTTATCATCAGACTGAACAACTTTCCCCAAGGAACCCATAGTCAATTTTCAAAAAAAAAATAGGAACCTGCCTACAAAAATGTACAAAATTGGTCGATCTTCTAATCGATTTTTATTAAGAGTATTTTTTTTTGTGATTTCATTAAAGGTGTTAAATATGATAAGTAGAAGCCCCAGTTGTATGTGTAATGTACTAAAAGTACTAAAACAGCTACAAAATTATTAATTGTGAATAAAAAAAAATAAGTGGTTGACTGTTGACACTAGCAGGTGACTGCGCTAGCATATGAATTTTTCGCGCATGCGCACTAGCGGCTGCGCAGATAACCGAGGGACGCTCGACGCACCCAGACACTCCGGCATGCCATGCAAAATGGTAGTTGGGATTTATTACGTGTTTATATACACCTAATAAACATTTCAGCTCATTCTGTTAACGGGGACCGGATCTGTATCTTAATCAAGTTGCGCGTAGGATTAAGACTATCATCACACAAAAACCTTTAAAAACACATTTCCTGCATGAGGACCTCCCTTATTTTGAACTTTTTTTAAATATTTTAATATGTATTACTATACCTATTCTATGAAAATTTCAAACGACTACCTGTCAGGGTTCAAAAGATACAGCCTTTTAAAAGGCGGACAGACAGACGGACTGCGCAGGCTTAGTAATAGGGACCCGTATTCTGCTACGGAACCCTAAAAAGGAACTCAAATAACTATCACTCAACTATCCAATATGTATACTGCGCGATACTCACGACTCAACAGGTTTGTGCTCCGGTGGTCCCAAATACGCCAGAAGCGTTGCCATCTGAAACAAACCATATCTGACCGTTAGCTATCACAATGTATTCAGTTGTTTTAGGGGGTTCGATGAAGCTCCTCAATGCTCAAATCTCGCTAGATGGCGCCAGGGTCACAAATTTTTAGTTTTTTTTTTGAAGTTGCTGCAGTGATAGAACGTAAGAGCGGCAACATGCACGCGCGTCGGTCGGTTGCATGGAGCGGCAACGTCGCGCAACTTGTGTATTTGTTAACCACATATTCGTAAATTTAATGAAAATTGAGCGTTGGCTTATTCCATAATTTTCAATTAAAGTAAGTTTTTTATTAATTTTGCGCTAACAAATACTTGTAAAAAGTTTGTAGCACACATAATTTACGCTTTGTTCTGTAACCTGAACCGGATTATTGCAATTGTTTTTTGTATGATAATCGAATCACCTTAAAGGATAATTTCCTTTTTGGCATAGTAATGATACAGGGCGTAACATAAATGTGAAGTGATACTTTAAGGTGGGCTTGTACTCATGAAACTGAAGAAATTTTGATCTACTACTTTACTGAAAACGCAATTTTTTTTTTCATACAAAAGTGGCCAATCAGCTAATATTTATGAAATAGTGGCCAATAATTATGAAAAGTAAATTTAAAAAAGCGCGATTTTAGCAAAGTAGTAGAACAAAAGTTTTTCAGTTTGATGAGTACAAGCCCACCTTACATTATCACTGCATCTTTATGTTACAGCCTGTATGGGTACATACTTTTTTTCGAAATCTTTCAGCGCACGATTAAATCTATATTTTTCGATAGGATTTTTTTTAATCCACAACTGATAAGCCCTTGGCATAATCTCACCTGATGGTTTGTGACGATGATGCACAGATGGAAGCGGGTTAAGCAAGATTCAAACCCTCTTTCAACCCCTTTTACCTTATTTAAAAATGTTAAAAATAGTGAAATTAAGAGTTTTAAAATATTTTATTAGGCACAATAACGATTCACATCAGCTCATATACGTCCCCACCGAGGGGCTCGAGCCTACACTGAATTAGGGCGCTCGGGCCTTAGTCGACCACGCGGGCCCAGTGCGGGTTGGTCGACTTCACACACAACCTGCGAGTTTCTTCGCAGGCGTGTGCAGGTTTCCTCACGATGAAATCTTAATTCGAAATCACTATGGTACGTGGCAGGTTCGAACCACGACCTCCCGGACAGGAAGCGGCGGCCCTAGCCGTTACGCCATCGACGCTCTTATTATTATCTTATTAACAGTGTCATCTAAATAGCACATTTTACCTTGTCGAACGGGCGCCTCCCGACGGCCTTATGGTCCCTGCTGCAGGACAGATAGTCCCCGATCCGCTCCTGGTGGTTCCATAGCAGTCGATGTAAGGCCACAACGTTAGCGTCGCTGATAAACGACGGGTTAGAGGCGCTCGCTTTATCTTATTAACAGGGTCATCTAAATAGCACATTTTACCTTGTCGAACGGGCGCCTCCCGACGGCCTTATGGTCCCTGCTGCAGGACAGATAGTCCCCGATCCGCTCCTGGTGGTTCCATAGCATTCGATGTAAGGCCACAACGTTAGCGTCGCTGATAAACGACGGGTTAGAGGCGCTCGCTTTATCTTATTAACAGGGTCATCTAAATAGCACATTTTACCTTGTCGAACGGGCGCCTCCCGACGGCCTTATGGTCCCTGCTGCAGGACAGATAGTCCCCGATCCGCTCCTGGTGGTTCCATAGCAGTCGATGTAAGGCCACAACGTTGGCGTCGCTGATAAACGACAAGTTGTGCGCGCTCTGTTCTGCGCTCTCGCAGTCCGACGCGATTTGGATGAAGAATCTGCGAAGAAAAGATGTATGAACACGAGTAACACTGCTTTCACATCTAACAACGCGCATCTGACGCGCGCATTTGGATGTGTACGGATGCACCGTTCCTTTTGGTTTTTTAAACGCGCATTACAAAAGCGCGTCCTTCAAAACTTCAAAGCGTTTTTTCTTAACAAAGTTTATAATTAATATCATAAAGAAGTAAAGTTTGTATGTAAGAGTAAATCTTCGAAACTACTCATCCAATATAAAAAAAAAACTTTGAACAGTTAGAATGGGATTTGAGGATGAACATGGGCTAAAAAAACCCTCACTCTCGATATCCACGGGGGCGAAACCGCGGGCAACAGCTTTATAAAGACTTGAAGAAATATTGCAACCTTTACCCCTCCTCTCTGTACGCGCGCCTGGGTGGGATAGCCCATGTGCAACGGTTGGTGATGGATGACTCACTTTCTGGCAGCTTCGAAGTGACTCCTCAGCAGATCGTTGAAGGGCAGCATGTGCTGCTCCTTAGAGAACTCAACGTGGTTGGCGATGTTTTGCAGGATCTTGGACATCAGCATTAACCCTCGCTTTACCGCCGGCGGCACGGAGCGGGACACTATGCCCATCTCTTGGGGAGACACTGGGGATTAGAAAAAATGGTATCAGCCTAACTGGTTTTGAATATGTATCATATCAGCCGAAAAACGTCCGCTGCCGACAAAGACCTCCCCCAGAGATTTCCACGACGACCAGTTCTACGCTGCCCGCATCCAGCGGCTTCAACAGGCTTGCCTACGCTACATTTTCCGGCATTAACTTAAGTGGCAGTGGGCGGGGCACATAACTCGTAAAACAGATGACCGTTGTGGCAGTAAAGTTCACGAGTGGCGACGAAAATAATTTTAGTTAATCTTGGACAAAATCTTAGTTCTTGTAATATGTTATCTAAAAGAATTAATTACTCGCTACATGAGTGGTCGCTACCCCCCCAAAGCGTGGAGATCAACTTTGCCTCAAGCTTGTTATCTACAAGTACTAGAGGTGTTAAATGAAAAGTTATAATGAGTATGACGCAATTATCTCATAATGAATGTTTTTTTGTTTATTTTTCGACGTAGTCACTTTTCTGGTTCATACACTTTGTATGTCTTTTTTCTAAACCTAAAATTCCCTTTCTAAAAAAAACTTCTTCCCTATCCCTTAAAAACGTGTACGGCGGTGAATACATCATATAAATAGCTGCTGGGGCCGCTGGGGTGGCCACCCCACGCTGCATATTTCCCATGATTTCTCGTTATATTTGTATAAAACCTACAAAAACTAGTTACTGATCTAGTTAGCCTACAAAAACTAATTACTGATTTATTACGTAGTTAGCTAGTAAAATTTCCTTTCTAACCATATTTTTTTAATTAGTATATAAAAAATATAATGCGTCTAAAAACAATTTTTGACAGCGCGTCAAACTTTCTATCCGCTAAGGATAGACGCATGCTTGACGGAGTTTCGTGTCTCTATCCGTAACGGATAGCAGCACGCTTGAGGGTCTTCTTCAATGAAATTTTTTGGCGTGGTTACTGAACGATATAGTCATTAATTTGAATGAGTAATTTATGGCTTAAAAATATATTACGAAGTTTGACAACTTTCAAAGCAGATCGGACTGAAACAATGGAATGCTCACGAGCATCACAGTGCAATTAATCTTATGTGATAGATATTTCACCCTCATGTGGTAGATATTCCACCTTTGCGTACGAAGCGCTTCGCTTCTTCGGTTATTATGCTAATTGCCAGCGGCTTTATTTCCCGAGACTCTTAAATTAGCAATAAAAAAAAACTCATAATTGTGCGCTGTTTGCCAGATGTATTAAAACTCGAAATTATCTTTTTGAAATGACCGGTAAATATAAGTTTTGTGACCGCAAACATAATACACAACTCACCTATAGCTGGGTTGATGAACCGCAGGAACAGCACAGTGCCGACGGCGCCGACGCTCGTCTGCGGGAACTGTGCGAACCGCTTGCTCAGCACCTGGCAACAGCATACCATCGTTGTTTCAAACTTATCGGCATGTCAGTCATTAACAACTCATAAACATAGATAGATAGATAGATAAACCGTTTATTCACCGATCAGGCACAAAAAAAAACAATAAGTAATAGGTTAGTAGTAATAAAGAAAAAAAATGAAGATTACACCACTAAGACTAAATTATAGTTACTTACTAATAAATACAATCATGATCTTTATATGAGCTGTAAATACAATAAAACACAATAAAATTGCAGTAAGTGGCTGGCCAGTGAAAAGGTCCTGGCTCAGCATATGTTACAGGTGAATGCCCATAACGATGATTTTCTGCCAGTCTGTGTACCGCGACAGTATACTAATAAAAGTAATAATCCTTACTAATATTATAAATGTGAAAATGTGTTTGTTTGTTAGTTTGTTTGTTACCTTTTCACGCTTCAATACCTAAACCAATCTTGATGAAATGTGGCATACAGGTAGCCTGTGTCACTGGGAAGGACATAGGCTACTTTTTATCCCGTGAAAATAGCATAGTCCGATGCAGTTCTTCAGGGAACTGAAAAAATACTCTTTTTTGATTAATTTCTCTAACATCGCAACGGACCAATGGCTTGCTGTGATTTTTTGCACAGATATGGTTGAGGAGTGGGATATGACATAATTTACTAATTAGTATATCCCGACATAGTTCCCGAGGGATCTGGAGAAAACTCATTTCCACGCTCGCGCACGTCAACGTCTTTAAAACGGAGCGACGGATTAAAGTGATTTTTGTATAGAATTGGTTGAGAGGGTGGGAAGTGACATAGACTGCTAATCAGAATAGCCCGATATAGTTCCTGAGGGATCTGGATAAAACTCATGTCCAAGCTCGCGAGCCGCTTGCGGCTCACGCACCACTCACCCTCGAAGACAGTCATAAAAACGATTTCCACGCGGGTAAAAGCTAGTAAGTCATAAAAAGTACCTATAAGCTACCTGCAGATTAAACACACCTCTGACACTTCATACAACGGGCGAGAAATTACATTTCTAAAAACAAATGACGGAAAAAACGAATCATGGAACGGCCGAGAACCAAACTAGCACCAATCTGTCTGGGTGACGAAGGGGTGAGGTCGGAATCTAAAGAGCGGCAAGGAGTGGCCATACTGTATGCTAGTACTAATACACTGCTCAACACTGTCTCGGGATATTTTAAAAATTTTCATAAAAAGCATGGTTTCTTGAAAAGCTATTATAAATTACTCAGGACATGTGCAGTACAGGGTACAAAAACTTTCAAGTCAGGCAAGTGCTACAAAACATCATCATCATCATATCAGCCGAAGGACGTCCACAGCTGGACATAGGCCTCCCCCAAGGATCTCCACGACGACCGGTTCTGCGCTGCCCGCATCCAGCGGCTTCCCGCGACCTTTACCAGGTCATCGGTCCACCGAGTGGGAGGCCTGCCTACACTATGCTTTCCGGTGCGTGGTCGCCACTCGAAAACTTTACTACCCCAACGGCCATCTGTTCCACGAGCAATGTGCCCCGCCCACTGCCACTTAAGTTTAGCAATTCTGAGAGCTATGTCGGTTACTTTGGTTCTCCTACGGATCTCCTCGTTTGCTATAAACATGGGTTCTACTACTTTCTTACAATCTGTGCCATCCTTCTATGACAATGTAATAGTAGAGGCTAATGATGATGTATTTGACCGCGCTAAAAGTAGTAATTGAAGCTTACCTGATACAAGCAGTGGCACATACTGCGCAACTGCGGGGGGAACTTGTCCGCCGAGGTGACGATCTTGTCGAACACCTCCTTCGTCAGGTCGATTAGGTTCGCTCGGTTCACTTCGATGTCTTGGTTTGGCTCCAGTCTGTATAAAAAAATATCAAAATAAAACTATGAGTACGAGGAATCTACTAATAAAATAAAAATAATACTTTTTGAACGGCGCAAATCCAGCTGTGGCGCATTAGTCGTCATAAATTGATAAACGCACATTGATTTCGGTGCTATAACCTGCCAGTTACTATTTAGTGGTTACTGATTAGTGAGAAATACCTCAGATCTCCATATGATGTAAAGTTTTCTTTAAAGTAATTACTTTGGCCAAATTGGGCGGATGAAATACCAAATTATAAACTCTTCGCACGTGACGCATAGCATCATCATATCAGCTCATATACGTCCCCACCGAGGGGCTAGCCTACCCTGAATTAGGGTGATCGGGCCTTAGTCGACCGCGCGGGCCTAGTGCGGGTTGGTAGACTTCACACACAACCTGTGAGTTTCTTCGCAGGCGTGTGCAGGTTGCCTCACGATGTTTTCCTTCACCGTAAGAGCGTCGGATAAGCGTTGCATAGCAACCAACAAATAATAGAGCTGTGTAATTGTCAGGATTTTTATTTCGTTTTTTAATGTGTAACATCTTTCATCTCGCTTTTCTGAAATTTGTGGGAGTGATGTCGTGAAAAGGGACGGAAGATTGTAACAAGAAATGCGAACGTTTTTTAAGTCCCGAAGGATAAGATAACATGGCCATGCCGCCTAATGTGAGGCCGAAGGCAAAGATGACCTACCGAAGGCTCAGCGCGTGAATGTACAGCCCGATAATTCAGTAATTTCATAAATATTTTGTCACATATTACACATCATTTGCGACTACTGTACTGTTTTTTGTTATGTAGTAGGCTATTTTAACGTATTAAATATAGACTTAAAAAAACTATTCAAGAAATAACATATTCTAGTGGAACGAACGAATATTTTACATCACTTATTTTTAATTTAAGAGCAGGCTGCCCGCGCGACACTGGCGAGCAACCTGATATTTAATCTTATGGAATCAGCTTTACAATTGAATTTCGCGCGAGTGTCTTAACTCGACCTACGTCCTTTACTTCGGGCGTAAATGCACATTTTCGTTTACTGCCAGCTAAGAAAACATTCTAAGAAAATTTTGCGTTTTATCAATACCTATATTATCTTACTGTCGGTATTTATATCATGCGCCTAACGTATTCAACGCACTTACTACGGAAAATACTATTTTTTTTAATAATTTCATGTGATTTGTAATCGTTCTACTAGCTTAGACAAAAAAAATAAAAAATATTAAAAAAAAAGAATTTGGTGTTATAACAGCTGGTAGGCGTATCTTGAGTTAATGCAGGAAAAAAATCCAATAATCTCTAGAAAGTTTACAAACTAAAAAGTATCGAGCGAAGACGCATAAATCGTGTTTTTGGTTCATAAATACGATTTTTTTTTTTAATTTAATTCACAATTGGTAAACCCTTGACAACATCTCACCTGGTGGTAAGTGACGATGTTGCCGAAGATGGAAGCGGGCTTACCAAGATTCCCCAACGCAATAGGGAACTGGCTATCTTATCTTTATGCCGGAACACACCAATGATATCAACATTGATATTTGGCGGCAAGACTTAGATAAGATGGTGGTAACTAGCCAGGCAGGCTTAGAAAATGCCCTACCACCAACCAAACCGAGTCTTACAATTGACCCCGCCGGGAATCGAACCCGCGACCTCCTGTGTAAAGCCAGCGAACTTTGCCTCTGAGCTACGGAGGCGGTTAAAAAAAGAAGATTAAAGAACTAGCTGTGTAGTTTCACGTTTAGCAAGCTTGCGGCCGACCGACTCAACATATTCTAGCATTAACTACACGAATTAATAAAAAATAAAAAAGACGACTGCATAAAAATTTAACGCCTCTTTTTTGGCCAGTCGGGTAAAAATGTATCGTATGTCACTCACGGGATCAAGACGAATCTAACGACACCTCGCACTCCAAAATCCATCAAGCCGTTTAGGATACAGAGCGAGCCAAAGAAATAAATATACATACACTCGAAAAACATAACCCTCCTTCGGACGCAGTCGGATAAAAATGCACTAATTTTGGCATTTAATTTCTTTAAATCGGATCAGTATTTTAGGCTGTTCAGGGCAATAACGGAAACATACATACATAGCCTGTAGGATTCATAACCGTTCCTGTGGGCGGGCAAAATGTTTCGGGTATCCTGTGATAGGGTAGCTCGAGCCCCTCGGTGGGACGTATGTGAGCTGATATGATGTTAAACAGTTTTCAAGTAATGACTCCAGAACACTACACTATCACTGTGCATGGAACGAAACGCACTTGACCTGTGTTGTCTCTCTCATGATGGTAGGTAGGTACTAAACTGGTTTCTACGGAATGTGACCTTGCAATGTTGAGTGGTGACCGCGTACCGGAAGACTTAGCGTCCCATGCGGTGGACCGACGACCTGGTGAAAGTCGCGGGAAGCCGCTGGATGCGTGAAAATCCTTGGGGGAGGCTTTTGTTTAGCAGTAGACGTCTTTCGACTGACATGATGATGACCTTGCAGGGTCCACCTCGAAGCCGAAATCAGGCTGCTCCCCTGCCTGGTAAGGCAGCAAGGATTGGAGAGAATAAGACTGAGGCAGAGAGATCACAGCAAATGTGTAAGTATGTCACCTTGCCTACTGGGGGTTTCTCCTTTATACAGAAACTAAAGTAGATTATATGGAGTCTCACCTTGCAGGGTCCACCTCGAAGCTCAACTCGGGCTGCTCTTCAGCCTGGTCCAGCAGCGAGGAGATGAGCGGCTCCAGCAAGGTCTGCAGGTAGCCGTACCCGTAAATCTTGAAACAGAACGCCATAATCTTGCTGCCCAGGGAATTGCCGCGAAACAGGGTCTGCATGCAGTCCGACACCTGTCAAAAGAATTAGTAGTCATCATCTTCATATCAGCCGAAAGACATCCAATGCCGGACAAAGGTTCCCCAAGGATTTCCATACCAACTGGTCCTGCGATGCTCACATCCAACAGCTTCCCTTAACCTGGTTCAAGGGGCTGTTTATATTCGAAGGACGTCGTGTTTCGGCGTTTCCGAGGCACCATGCCAGTGCACACGCCACCAAAAATTACTAACATAGCTTAAGGTAGATACTAACATGCCTAATAACGTATTTTATTTATAGTACCTATGTCGTGTTATTTTTGTAAGTTTTTATATATCTATGGACCTGTACTTTAGAACGAGGTTGCCTGAAAATTAACGAATAATAATAATATTCGTAATCCACGCGGACGAACTCTCGAGCACCCCACCAGCACGCCTTCGACACTCCATACAATGGCCTAAATATTAGTACCTATACTGGGTGGTATAGGGGGTTCCAAGCTTCGCCAAGGTACGTTAAGCCGTTAGTGCCAGTTGCAATTACTAGATGCCAGTCTTTAAGCCATGTCGAAGACCTTCTAAGTTGCTTTAAACAGTGGGGTTCGCCCCTAGCCCAACAACCACCACCAACTTGGACTTGGTTCCCTCATCTTCCCGAGTGTGTGAAGAGAAGTTTATAATATTGATGTAGAAGAGTTTCACCGCCTCCGTGGCGTAATGGTTAAGTCCATTAGATTCACATCAGGAGGTAGCGGGTTCGATTCCCGGTGAATTTTGTATGACTCGGTTCGGTTGGTGGAAGGGCATTTTCTAAGCCCGCCTGGCTAGCCACCACTACCTTATCTAAGTCTTGCCGTCAAGCATTTACGTTAACGGCGTTGATGTGTTCCGGCTTTAAAATAAGATAGCCAGTTTCTCTACTGCGTTGGGGAATCATGGTAAGCCCGTTTCCATCTTCGGCGTCATCATTTTTTAACATTTTAGTAATTTGTCGACTATTACTCCTAAACTAAGAAAGTCTACTTGGCCGTGATAGTTTTCATTTGAAATTGATTATACATATGTCCTACTATTTAATTTTTTTTCAGATGACCTGAAATAGCAGTTAAGCTTGTTACACACTTGACTCGTACAAATATTAGCACTTTAAAGCTTAATATTTCGCAAACCGGTCCCTGATTTAATAAATGGTTTTAGCAAACCATCAGTTGTTTTGAACGACCTATTCAAGGATACCCCAAATGATAGGGTACGTCACCAAAAAAAAATCACCCCCCTATACATGTAAGGGATATACCATAAAAAAAAATCAAGATTTTATTGTACAAATTTGTCAGCATGATCAATATGTACAAACATGCGAAATTACGGCTTTCTAGTATTAATAGTCTCTGAGCCAAGCCGCGGGAAACCTTAAAAAGACCCAAGCCCCTGTAGTGGGGACGCTATGTGGGTCGTTACCGTACTGACTTACCTCAACCTCCCTGTAGAATATGTTCCACAACAACGGCGCCAGTAGATGCTTGGCATCGAACAGCGTGACGAACACTCGAGCCAGCTCGTCCATTTGCGACGTGCTGACCACGTTGGCTAGCGCCATCGCTATTGGTAGCTCGCCCTGCGAACAATTATAGTAGATTGTTATACAAGGGATGTAAGAGAGGTATTACAAAACAAGATCCAATTTGACGCCTGTGCGAGCGTAGCGAGGGAGGGGGAATATAGTTCGAGGGTGTAACAGCTACTTACAACCGAGTTATGTATTCTACTTTACATCATCATGCGAGGTAAGTTAGAGCAGAAACTCCACAATGATGATGGTTTGAGCTGACTGAAATACACAATCAATACACATTCTGACAAAGATTTTATTCCTTTTGAAATATTCATAGGATTTTAGGTATATCGGTCTCTGGATTTGTTCGATAAAAGATTTTAAAAGACGTCTTCTGCTTCGAGAAGATAGAAATCAGGCGTGCAGGCCAGTTCTTCATCGGATGAACTACTTGACATGCTGAACTAAAAAATTGTAATAACTTATTTTATTACAGTCGCAAGTGAACAAGCATCAAATGAAATAAAATGCCGCCATTTCCATTGTTTTTTTTTTCAGTAAAAAGCTTTCTTAACATTTTATAAGGAGTTTCGCATAGCTTGAAGTGTAAAGTTCACTTTACTATTCAAGCATAGTGTGACGTAAAGTGATTTGAAAATGGAACGTCTAAAGAAACAATGCCTTGCGTTGCAAATGCCAACTTACACAGCCTCTTTGTACAGTAGTAAATCCTACTTACTGAGCATGTATGATGTAAAATTAAAAAAAAACATTCATTCACTGAACCATGGCAGATACATAGGGCTAAAAGTATTAGTCTGTTATATTTAAACAATCACGGTTCGCAAATGACACATAACTTACGTTCATTATAACAGAAATAATGGCTGTGTGGTCGACTACGGCCCGATCGCCCTGATTCAGGGTAGGCTCGAGCCCCTCGGTGGGGACGTATATGATGATGGTATGATCATACAGTCTCAATGACAATTTAAATTATATTATACCATACGTCCCAAGAAATAAATCTATGTCAGACTTTTTAACATTAAAATTCATTTTAAGTACCAAAAATTCCTTTGTTAAAAAAAATGTGTTAAGTTTTTTTTTAAGGCGGTTCGATGAGCACAATAACGCCGCTAATAGAAATAAATAATTTACTCATTCTTATGTACATTAAGGCGAGGCCTTGATTGGAACAGTTGTCTCTGTTTTTTTCTTTACGTGTAAAGAGTAAAGAAAATAACCACACTTTTGCACTTTTTCAATGTTTTAATTAAAAACTACAATGAATTATAAAAAAAAATCAACTGGCATATTAAAGTGTGTGTTTAGACTAATCGAATAAGAAAATTTAGAGGTTTAAATCGGTCTGGTTTGCCTGTAGAATGCAAATATCTGTTTTAAAAGAGTTTTCTTTAATATATTTTTCTCTGTTATAAAAGTTAACGAATCGTGTTTCTGCAACTGACAAAATGAAGTCATTGAAATGAAGAATCAACTTACAAAATATCAATTTCATGTTTTGTAATTGCTGAGAAAAATCGAGATCCTTGCGACCAAAGTTTCCAATGCGTCGCCTTAATCGAAATCATTGAGTATTTTGCGCATATAGGGAGGCAACAACTATTGTTTAAGGCTTTAAGATGCCTTAATCCGAGCAGGTCGATACGTGTTAAAAATAATATCGAACGTAAGTCTATTCATTTTAAGTTCAAATCAATGCGGGCTTCAACGCGGCTGTTACGTTGAAACCGAACGCCCAATTCTCGATTTTCACATGTTTTTATTACTTTTCATTACTTTCAAATAAGTTTTAAAAAAATGTGTTTAATTAAAATGAAAGGTTTTAAACTCACCGATTTTTGTGTGTTGGTTTCATTCAACATTAAATAGTTGTTTTCGAAAAAAAATTCAAATAATGCCAAAAACAGAGTCTATAGTATTATTTTTACGTCAAAAGTGGTAAATTGTATTGAATTAAATCGATTTTTTATTATTTTAATTATATTATATATTTTTTCCATAGTGATAGCTTTACACAGTCTTTGAATATTGTTATTTGACCTATCTTAAGGCCTTAATTGTTATTTTATAACTGTAAATATTACAAAACAAATTACTTTTGGCAAAAATGCTAAAATTGGTCACTTTTATAGTAATAATTTCATTCCTTATTAAGTGGTGCAACGCTTGCAAAAGAAATCCTTACCTTATCGGATATCATGGTAACCAATTGCACTAGCTGTTCGAATCTGTCGGCTAGCACCGTCTCGGCCAGGGTATCGAACTCGGTGCCCTGCTGCAGGATCTTGGTGAGGACTTCCATGAACGCCGCTCGGGTTTGCAGGTCGCGGTGGTAGCCCAGGTCTGTGTGGACAGTAAGAACAATATGGATGATGACTTCTAGGATTTGAGTTACTTTTTAACACCTGTCAAAAACAAAATTCTGTTCTTAATATTACAAAACGCCTGGCCGTTACCATGTCCAAATAAATATTTTTTTGCGATTCTTGTCTGTTTGTGCGGAAAACGCAATGAACGGATTTTGATGCATTTAGCGTTATTTGTAGTTTTGGAGATTACCTCTCACATTCAAACTTGCTTACAAACTTACCTTCTCCTTAATATTACTACAGGTTTGTAAAGCGTCGGTGGCGTAACGGCTAGGGCCGCTACCTCCTGTCCAGGGGGTCGTGGTTTGAATTCAGCCACGTACCAATGTGATTTCGAATTAAGATTATTTCGATTTCATATGTACGTTTATACGACGCTCTTACGGTGAAGTAATGCCAAAAAATGGTGAGGAAACCTGCACAAGGTTGTGTGTGAAATCGACCAACCCGCATTGGGCCCGCGTGGTCGACTAAGGTCCGATGGTCCTAATTCAGGGTAGACTCGAGCCCCTCGGTGGGGACCTATTTGAGCTGATATGATGATGTTAGTTTGGTTAGATTATTTTTCATTAGTGACACAAACAACACAATGTGTAAGATTAACTGACCTTAAACACTTTATTGATACAATAATCTGTAACCTAGACTTACAATTTACTAGGGTAGTATCAACATATCAGCCGAAAGACCTCCACTGCTGGACAAACGGCTTCCCGCGACCTTCACCAGATCGTCGGTTCACTGCGTAGGAGGCCTCCCTACGCTAAGTCTTCCGATGCGCGGTCGCCACTCGAGAACTTTATCACCCCAACGGCCATCTGTCTACGAGCTATGTACTGCCACGTAAGTTTCTTCCTCTTCTTCTTGGTCGTATCGTCATAACTGAGGGACGTGACCATCGTGGGTCGCT
This sequence comes from Coleophora flavipennella, assembly GCA_947284805.1. Classification (NCBI taxonomy): domain Eukaryota; kingdom Metazoa; phylum Arthropoda; class Insecta; order Lepidoptera; family Coleophoridae; genus Coleophora; species Coleophora flavipennella. The sequence continues at coordinate 9,346,430 of OX369253.1, forward strand.
CTCTACACCACAGCTCTCCAGGCCGCTGGATGTGTATGTTGGCCTATAATACGTTTAGCTGTACGCTTAAATAGGGTAGAATATCCTAATTTAGTGATCTGTCAAAACCAATTAAAAAAAACTTTTTTGAAACTAACTTTTTTTGCAAAAACTCACCTCACTTTATTCTCCATTCTAAGGCCGGAGTCAAAGTTGGCACTGAGCAGGTTAGACACGGCCTGTATGGTGGCGTTCCGGAGTATCTCCAGCCGGCCCGGCCCCTCCGTCGTCTCCACCTCGTTGTGTAAACTCACCAATACGCTGCATAAGGCCGGAGTCGATGTTGGCACTAAGCAGGTTAGACATGTCTTGTATGGTGGCGTTCCGGAACGTCTCCAGCCGCCCCGGCCCCTCCGTCATCCCACCTCGTTGTATAAACTCACCAATACGGTGCATAAGGCCGGAGTCGATGTTGGCACTGAGCAGGTTAGACATGGCCTGTATGGTGGCGTTATGGAGCGTCTCCAGCCGACCCGGCCCCTCCGTCATCCCACCTCGTTGTATAAACTCACCAATACTGTGCATAAGGCCGGAGTCGATGTTGGCACTGAGCAGGTTAGACATGGCCTGTATGGTGGCGTTCCGGAGCGTCTCCAGCCGGCCCGGCCCCTCCGTCATCTCCACCTCGTTGCAGTCGTTCAGGAGGTTCATGAACAGAGTGAAATACCTGTGGGGGCAGTTTGGTTACTTCATACACTGCTTCACCATATTAACGAATACAATGAGAATTTTTCTGCACAACTTTTTCGAACTTTCATCATCATATCAGCCGCAAGACGTCCACTGCTGGACAAAGGCCTCCCCCAAGGAATTCCACGACGAGCGGTCCTGCGCTGCCCGCATCCAGCCCTTCCCATGATCTTCACCAGGTCGTAGGTCCACCGCGTCGCCGATGCGCAGTCGCCAATCGAGAAGCTATATTATTTACTCTGGTTCTCCTGCGGATCTCCTCATTTCTGATTCAATCGCGTTCGGAATTTACTACACTAAATTGATAAGGCTATTTGAAGACGAAAATGGATAACAAATAGTCGAAAAACTAATCATAAAATTTCTTCAATCATTATATTCATATACTTTATTTATTTAGGAATATCTAAAGGGGGTAGGACATTTTTTTTGTATGGAGCGTGGCACAGTGATAATAATGTACACACTATTCCAGAGGTTCATACCTATTTGTCTACTCCAACTATAACTCTCTGGTCCGACCTTTCAAACCGCGAGAAACCTTTCAGTCAGACATTTAATAAAGCCACTTTAACTTTATTTACCACTTTATTTTTTTTCGACTTACTTTTAATAACCAAAGCAATTTAATTATAAAAAATTAAAATCAAACTGCATAAAAACATATACAACCCTATTTTTGGGCAGTTAGGTAAATATGTACCTATTCTACGTGACTCGCGGAATCAAAACGAATCTAACGACACCTCGCACTCCAAAATCCATCAGATGTTTAGGCTACAGAGACATAGATATCTTATCTTAATCTTAATCTTAATATCTTAATATATATAAATCTCGTGTCACAATGTTTGTCCCCAATGGACTCCTAAACCACTTAACCGATTATAATAAAATTCGCACACCATGTGCAGTTCGATCCAACTTGAGAGATAGGATAGTTTAAATCTCAAATTATAGTCGCAATTTTAATTAAGAATCCAGAAATTCCGTAACGAAGAAAAAAACTTCACGCTCGGTTGCCATGGCAATAATATCGGTTGTCAAAACAAACATATAAGAAGATTTGATCATTTTCGGAGAATAATAAAACTCTTTTCATAAACTGTATATACCTCCATATGACAAAAAAGATTTGATTATTTTTTATTTATAAAATGCAAAAACATTTTTATTTAAGACACAGCTGTTTGTATTTATAGAGATAGGTACAAAAAGATTTTATTCCATATAAATCTTCTGTCCGTGTGTTAGTCATTGAACTCCTCCTAAACGGCTGGACCGATTTCGCTAATTCTTTTTTTGTCGAGTTCGTTATTGTCAGGAGAAGGTTCTTATGTAGGGTAGGGTAGGGTAGGGTAGTGTAGTGTAGTGTAGGGTAGGGTAGGGTAGTGTAGGGTACGGTAGGGTAGTGTAGGGTAGGGTTGTGTAGTGTAGGGTAGTGTAGGGTAGTGTAGGGTAGTGTAGTGTAGGGTAGGGTAGGGTAGTGTAGTGTAGGGTAGTGTAGTGTAGTGTATGTAGTAGGGTAGGGTAGTGTAGTGTAGGGTAGGGCAGTGTAATGTAATGTTAGGCGGTACGAAGTTCGCCGGGACAGCTAGTCTTATATATATAAATCTCGTGTCACAATGTTTGTCCCCAATGGACTCCTAAACCACTTAACCGATTATAATAAAATTCGCACACCATGTGCAGTTCGATCCAACTTGATAGATAGGATAGTTTAAATCTCAAATTATAGTAGCAATTTTAATTAAGAATCCAGAAATTCCGTAACGAAGAATAAAACTTCACGCTCGGTTGCCATGGCAACAATATCGGTTGTCAAAACAAACATATAAGATTTGATCATTTTCGGAGAATAATAAAACTCTTTTCATAAACTGTATATACCTCCATATGACAAAAAAGATTTGATTATTTTTTATTTATAAAATGCAAAAACATTTTTATTTAAGACACAGCTGTTTGTATTTATAGAGATAGGTACAAAAAGATTTTATTCCATATAAATCTTCTGTCCGTGTGTTAGTCATTGAACTCCTCCTAAACGGCTGGACCGATTTCGCTAATTCTTTTTTTTTTGAGTTCGTTATTGTCAGGAGAAGGTTCTTATGTAGGGTAGGGTAGTGTAGTGTAGTGTAGGGTAGGGTAGGGTAGTGTAGGGTAGGGTAGGGTAGTGTAGGGTAGGGTAGTGTAGTGTAGGGTAGTGTAGGGTAGTGTAGTGTAGGGTAGGGTAGTGTAGGGTAGTGTAGGGTAGTGTAGTGTAGTGTATGTAGTAGGGTAGGGTAGTGTAGTGTAGGGTAGGGCAGTGTAATGTTATGTTAGGCGGTACGAAGTTCGCCGGGACAGCTAGTATTATTATATAAATCTCGTGTCACAATGTTTGTCCTCAATGGACTCCTAAACCACTTAACCGATTATAATAAAATTCGCACACCATGTGCAGTTCGATCCAACTTGAGAGATAGGATAGGGTAGGGTAGGGTAGTGTAGGGTAGGGTAGTGTAGGGTAGTGTAGTGTAGGGTAGTGTAGGGTAGTGTAGTGTAGTGTATGTAGGGTAGGGTAGGGTAGTGTAGGGTAAGGTAGTGTAGTGTAGTGTAGGGTAGGGCAGGGCAGTGTAATGTAATGTAAGGCGGTACGAAGTTCGCCGGGACAGCTAGTATAATATATATATATATTAAAAATGACAAAGATATATATTATTATGTTGATTCTATAACAAATACCATTACCTGAGACTGTAATCTGAATCATGACATTATTTGTAATATACAATAAGTTTTTTTGATTTTGAATTTGTGGCGCGCCAAAGAAACAGATATACATACATATATAGGGTGACCTCAAATTAGTTCTTGATAGCAAAGGATATGAATGTACTCGTGATTAAAAACAACTTTCCCAAAGAAACTATATGTGAAATATGAAAAAAAAATTTTCGCCCTCGATACATAATAAGTTATCAAATCGGCAAAAATGTATCAAGGACCAAATTTTTTTTTTCATATTTGACATAGTTTCTTTGGGAAAGTTGTTTGTAATCACGAGTACATTCATATCCTTTGCTATCAAGAACTAATTAAAAGTCACCCTATATATATTCACCCAAAAATCATTATCCTTTTTTTGGGCAGTAGTCGGGTAAAAACAAAATTTAATTAAGGTCACATCGCCGCGTCATCTCATGTCAATATGGTGTGAACAAACCCCGTTGTCCTGTTCCCATTAATCTGGTACTGAGGATACTTACTTGAGGAACAGCTGACTCTTGGCTTCCATCAGGTCACCGCGGTCCGACTCCTCGGGCTGCAACGGTAGACCCTTCAGCAGCGCAGCCACAGCCTCCATGCAAGCCTGGTCCAGCTCCCTGCAGCACAGGTGATATCTGGCGACGAAGTTATCTGTTACTACATGCCTGCTGCTCAACTGAGAGGGTCTGAGGCGCCGCAGCGCGCGGGCCGAGGGAGGGGCGTAACAAGTCAATTACTTCAAAGTATAGTAAGTTACCATTTCTTGCCTCTAGATGTAAGACGTAATATCAGTGATATCAGTTATCTTTCTAAATTAGCATCGGGCGCTATTGATTGCCCTGAATTATTGGCAAAAATTACTATGCGTACTAACCTCTTAAATTACAGAAAAAGACCTCTGCTCCATGTACCACTTGTTCGCACGAACTATAGACAAAATTCGTATTTAGAAAATTTAATAGTTTATATGATTAATTTGACCTCCTTTGCTTCAGTACCTTAACCATAAGGAGAATTCTTGTTTTTCGAACTGTAATTTACTTCTTCCTTTAAGTTTTTGTTTTTGGTGCTAGCTGTTGTTTTTATTTTTCTATTTTCCACAATTGATTTACTACTTTACATATATATATATCTGTTTTTTGTGATGCGCTTTTTAAATTTTTATTGGTGGAAACTTTTTAATGGCATTGTTTTTATCTATTTAAGTTTGATTATAGTTTTTAATTTGTCTGTAAATTTTCCTAACACAAATAAATAAATAAATATATATTAGTACTAACATACAGTAAAGACACTCCCTGCCGCTCTCTAGATTGCACCCTCATCCCCTCGTCACCCAGATTGATACAGATTGGTTATAGTTTGGTTCTCGAACGTATGGGATTTCGCCGTGATTTTGTTTGCTCCGTCATTTGTTTTTTTGAAATGTCATTTCACGACCGTTGTATGCAAGGACCTTAATTCTTATGCTTAGGTGATATGCAGCGGTGCTGTCACAGTGGCAAATTTTGACAGTATACAAGGCCAGAATACGTCCATAGTGTTGTGTTACTGCACTGTATAGTTTCCGAACAAATATTAAAATAAGTCCTTAGAAAGTATACACGATTTGTGCGTACTAGTCGTGTATACTTTCTGATTTCTGTGGATCTGAGTTGAGCGAGCTGTGAAGTTTTTTCTAATATCTACGAGTAGTTATTGTAAACTTGACATTAAAAATGTATGTAATCTAATCAAAACAGTAAAAGTTAAAAAGTAGTAGAATCCGTCCAGCGCCATCTAGCGGTGTTTAGAGAAATCATGTTTTCAACAGTTACAACCCCCTATATCTCGGCGAACCCTTGAACGATTTGGCTGACGTTCCAAGTAGTTCTTTATATGCCAATCAAGTGTGCACTAAATTGATTTTACCGCACACGTGCATGTAACTTTACCACTTTTTTAAAATTTCTAGACCACATTTTTAATTCGAGCTGTTTATATTTTCAGTCTTTACAATAGGCCTAACTTCACTAGCTTGCATAATTTCAAGTTCAATTACACATATTTGACTCTTGTACGCTAGTAAGAATAGGTCATCTTAGCCTCTTAGTTGTAAATCACACATAGCAAATTAAATTGAATTTGATTTTGAAATTGAACAAGTGTAGTAAGACCTTGAGGGAGAACGATATAGTGTTGTTAATATCCTAAGCCTTAGTGTAACCTTTTTATAGTAATATAAAAAAAAACTTACGCATGCGTATACTATGCGTAGGTAAATTAAATATGGCGCAATTTTTTGTAAAACAATTAGGTTTTTTTTGTTTTGTATACAAATAAAACTATTAATAGTTAATAAACGTGTAATGTACTTATGTGTATGTATAGGGAGAAACAAAGTGAAATTACTCCCCGAGAATTTTGTCGCTTAAAATGAACTTTGGTTGCCGAAACGTTCATTGGTGTATGTACCCATGTATTTTATTTTTCTGTCACGGTCGTTTTTATTTTTTCCAGTTTTCTCACAACTGTATTGAAAAATGTCGTATGATACATGGGTGTAAAAGGAAATATTTATTATTGTTTACCTTTTTACCACCCTTGTATCTCATTAATTCGCCTACCAAATTTCACGACGTTCCGATCACTGATCTCGATTTATCGTCGAACAAACATTTATACATACATACATACAAACGCCGGATTGTTCCAGTAGACTCGGTAAACTTCACTCGCTTCGCTCGCTCGTTCAATAAGAACCTACTTCGAGTGTCTTGCTCGTGTCGCGTCATGGTTCACATGATCTGTGGACCAGGTCCGACTGGTCATACTGGTACACGTGCTGTGCTGACCCACCTGGTAATGGCAGTGGCGTCGGCGCGCAAGGGGGGAGCTATCTGGTGGCTGGTGCCGAGCACCCAGTCCGTCACGTATTCCACCATCTTGTTGCGGAACTTCATCTCCTGTAACATCAGACATATCGTTATTGCTTTTTCTGTCCACATTAGGTTGGCCCTTGACATTATATCACCTGATGGTAAATGACCATGATGCCGAAGAAGGAAGCGGGCTTACCCCAAGATTTCTCATCGCAAAGGGGTACTGGCTATCTTATTTTCATGCCGGGACACATTAATTTTGTTAACATTGATGCTTTGCGGCAAGACTTAAATAAGATGGTGCTAGCTAGCCAGGCGGGCTTACAGAATGCCTAGAGAATGCTTAGAGATGTGAAGCTAATGGACTTAGCCATTATGCCACGGAGGCGGTCAAGACTTGCTTCATGTTAAAGACATCAACTGTTAAAGACATCAACGATACACTATACGTTATCGAGACAAACAAGTCTTATATTTTACAAAACATTTTTTTTATAAAAGTTTGAGCGCGGTCGGCCGCACCTCACCTGATTGTAAGTGCCGATGCAACCAAGCATGTAACACGCAAGCTCAAATAGCGCCTATTCACTCTCGTCTTGAAGATTCCTAAATTATACGAATCGGGGAATACAGACACCGGCAGGGAATTTCACTCCTTGTCGGTTCGCATAATGAACGAAGAAGCAAAACGCTTTGTGCGTAAAGGTGGATTATTAACGACTAATGGGTGGAATCGCCCTCCGCACTTGACCGTCCGATGATGAAATGGAGAGGGGGGAATGAGGTCGTGAAGCTCCAGGGCACAGGCAAAATAAATCAATAAAACAAAATACAGCTATATCTTGTATTTATGATGGTTTTAATTTATATATGTTCCACGAAAACACAAGGCAGTATGCATTTATGGCCTTTCTCTTTTTCTGGCGAATAAAGGAGTATTCTACTAGCTATCAAAACGTACGGTCACGGAATTTAAATGTTTAGCAGATTCACGACACTTCAATTTGGCCGGGTTATAAGTACCTACCTACATTTCTGAGATCACACGACTGATGACGAATGACACAGAATTAATTTTGACAATCTATCAGATTTATTAATTACTAGCTGTCCCGGCGAACTTCGTACCACCTTTCACTACACTAGCCTTTCCTACCCTACACTACACTACACTACACTACACTACACTACACTACCCTACCCCACACTACTCTACCCTTCCCCTTCCCTACACTACACTACCCTACCCTACCCTACATAAGAACCTTCTCCTGACAATAACGAATTCAACAAAAAAAGAATTAGCGAAATCGGTCCAGCTCTTCACGGGTGATGCGATGACCAGAAACATTAGGTGTTACTATCTTTACGTCCCAGATACCGCAGTGTCCAGAAACATTAGGTGTTACTATCTTATCTTTACGTCCCAGATACCGCAGTGTCTTAAGACTAAGGTCTTCGATCAGTGTGTGATACCAGTGATGACATACAGAACTGAGACATGGTCGCTTACTATGGGCCTCATAAGAATGCTTAAGGTTTCCCAAAGGGCAATGGAGCGTGCTATGCTCGGAGTTTCTCTGCGTGATCGAATCAGAAAAGAGGATATCCGTAGGAGAACCAAAGTAGCTCTCAGAATTGCTAAACTCAAGTGGCAGTGGGCGGGGCACATTGCTCGTAGAACAGATGGCCGTTGGGGCAGTAAAGTTCTCGAATAGCGACCACGCACCGGAAAATGTAGTGTAGGAAGGCCTCCCACTCGGTGAACCGATGACCTGGTGAAGGTCGCGGGAAGCTGCTGGATGCGGGCAGCGCAGAACCTTTCGTCGTGGAAGTCCTTGGAGGGAGGCCTATGTCCAGCAGTGGACGTCCTTCGGCTGATATGATGATGATATGATTGATGAAACAGGGAAAACTAATTTCATAACCCGACCAAATTAAAGAGACTTGATCTGCTAAACTTTTAAATTCCGTGACTGTACAAAATTTCAAGATTTATTTAAAATAGGTGCATGTTACATTCTTTCTGATGGTCATAAGATAGCGATTACATTACATAATGTCAGATTGTAAAAAAATATAAACAAACAATCATCAGTTAATAATGTCAATAAAATCATTGATATAAAACAAATAATGTCATTTGGACATGAAAACAATATGACACGAGAAGTTATGCATTAAAATTATTAGATTCGACAATAGTAGGCCAGGTCACGCGGACAGCACCCGTTTAAGAGATATTTCATCTCACAGCATTGAACTACTTGGCTCAATAAACCTATGATCAATTCGTAAAAAAAAACTTGGGCTTATTTGACGTGAACCAAATACAAACGTCCCCACAGCTAGGGCACGGGTCTCTACCCAAACTAGCTAGGCTATCTACATACAGAAAAAAAATGTCCGGGTAGTAGAGCTAGCGGCAAAACTTTTTGTCAGAAATTTTAAAAGCCGCCCGTAACGGCTTAACAAATGCCACCTAGGTAGCAACCGACACCAACAGCTTAACGTGCCTTGCGAAGCACGGAAATGGTCAAGACAAATTTCAGGTAACGTAATGTAAACAGTAAAACTCATCCTGGTTTTAGTTAGGGGTGGGCTAGTTTCCGCAACCAGGCGACCGATGCACCTATTTGCATCACCACTAATACAGCTCCCCCAGGAAGTCCAGTAGAGACCTCGGGTTGCCTATGACATCCTGGAGCAACCTATCCAGGTAATGACCGTGCTTCAGATCAGTTAACCTGTGTGATCGACGCAACCAGGCAAGTTGCACTAAGCTAAGACTGGGCTTGCCATACTTAGTTGCAATCCGCCGATCAACTCCTGTGAGAAGTATTTTTTTGCGATTTCAGTAAACTTTTGAAACAAGGGTTGTTTAGTTTTGAAGCAAGATGACCACCGTAGATGTTTCGGTTTAATTTAAAATAACCTAGGCAGGTAAACTAAAAAAATATTATTTTATATGTAAAAAAACAGATTTTCTCAGAGATGACCTCTATCTTGACTTAGAATTCAAAATATTACCCAAGTCACAGATGAGATACTAGTTACTTCATAACAAATATTGCACTTTTTATGAAAAGAAAATAAAAGCCTTATAAAATAAAACCTTATAAAAAAGCGTCGGTGGCTTAACGGTAACGACTCGGTACTCCTAACCAGAGGTGCCGGGTTCAAATCCGGACGGCCAATGTACCAAAGAGTTTTTCGAAACTTCGTACATTACTCACCGATTGCTTTAACGGTGAAGGAAAACATCGTGAAGAAACCTGCACACACCTGCGAAGAAACTCGAAGGTTGTGAGTGAAGTCGACCAACCCGTACTGGGCCCGCGTGGTCCACTTAGGCCCGATAGCCCTAATCAGGGTAGGCTCGAGCCCCTCGGTGGGGACGTATATGCGCTGATATGATGATGAAACGAAAATACCTACGCATTTATTCACGTACTCCTTCCCACTGTCAGACAATACACGGAAACATGGCGCTCGACTTAGCGGTTATAACTGCGTACACGGGTGGCGTGCGAATTGCGGCTGCGACTGTATGGCGTTCTAGCGCTGATGAGCGGAGCGAGATACTTATCTCGCCTGTCCAACCGAGTAACGGGGGCCTGCCTAAGTATAAAATTTCATCTAAATCGATAAATTAGAGACGTTTCCGAGAAACTAATTTTATATACAGTTGTAACATAAAGGTGCGGTGATACTGTACGGTGGGCTTATACTCATCAAACTGAACAACTTTTGTTCTACTACTTTGCTGTAGTCCAATTTTTTTTCTATACTAATCAGTCAGCTGATTGGCCGGTTTTGTATAGGGAGAAAAATTATTGCGAATTGATCATAGGTATCTAGGAAAAAATGATAAATTTGACGAGTGGAAGCCGCCTACTTATTACTACACCTTTGTGTTACCCTGTAACATTTATACAAGTATAACTACACCTTTGTGTTACCCTGTAACATTTATACAAGCATAACTACACCTTTATGGTACCCTGTAACATTTATACAAGTATAACTACACCTTTGTGTTACCCTGTATTTATACAAGTATAACTACACCTTTGTATTATCTTGTCACATTTATACAAGTATACCTACACATTTGTGTTACACCCTGTAACATTAATACAAAAATTGCTCACTTAGAGTAATAAGATAACCATGTGTTTTGTATAATAAATAACCCACCTGCCTGAACGCCAGGTCATCGCGCCGCCTCATCATGGCCTCAACCACCTGACACAGCTTAGTCTTTATGTGTACCGACAACACTGTCATGTCCAAGTGACGAACGTATCTGAAGCAAACAAAAGGATCATCATTAATCATCACAGAATATCTTCGTCATCACAGAATACCTCATCATCACAGAATACCTTTGTCAAATAGGAAATAATGCTTCATCTTGTATAGGTGGTCTGTGTCCATCGTCGTCATCATCTCAACCGATAGATTTTTAGTATTTAAAGATAAACAAATATAATTGATCCTTGATCTTTGATGAAAAAAAGATCCTCGAATTCGGTAACCACCCTGATCTTTTTCCGGGAAGCCTGGTAACCGCCTCAGTGGCGTAATTGTTATTAAACTCTTATCACATCAGGGGGTCGCAGGTTCGATTCCCGGCGGCATCTAACTTCAGACTTATCTTTCGAAGCCTGCCTGGCTACAATCATCATAACTAAGGCTTGCCGGCAAACATCAATGTTAACATCATTCATATGTACCAGTATAAAGGTAGTCATCTTCCATCACCCGCTTCCATCTTCTCGTTACTAACCATCAGATGAGATGATGCCTAGGGCTGGGAAAAAAAGGCTGGAGGTAAAAAAATAAGCCCTAGCCCAAACTTAATCAAATCCGTCTAGTAGTTTCATAGACATAGACGTTACACGCATACATTTATTATTTTTTTGTTTTTAGACTCTATTAGTGTAACACAATCGATCCCAATTCTCTATCAAAAACTCAACTTAGATTTTTTTGCCATTACAATATCTCGAAAGAAAAAACACGAAGTCTTCCACTGAGGGCACCGATTTTAAAGGCACCTTTTGTAAAGGGCGCCCAAGTATTCTACCGAGGGCATACCTGACAATAGCCAGCATGAGGTTCTCAATAGAGGTGGTGCTGAGATGTTCAGACGGGGACCCGCTTTTCTTGTTGTCCAGGATGCTCTTCATGATGAAGATCGTGTGCTCCACGAATTGTGTGTTTATGTCTGTCAGCATCACCTGGGGACAAGTTCACGATCCCATACAAATTGCGTACAGAAAAAGTCCGGTCGGGCGTCCCAGGTACCGCTGGAACGATGAAGCGCAGAAGGAACTGAGCGCCCTCCAGAGACCCGATTAGCGTGAATCACTAATCGCTGGCACTGGACGGGGCACATAGCTCGTAGTAAATATGGCCATTGGGGCTGAAAGTTCTCGATTAGCGATTACACACCGGAAGAAGTAGCGTAGGCAGGCCTCTCACTCGGTGGACCGACGAATTGGTAAGATCCGGGAAGCCGCTGGATGCCGGCAGCGCAGGACCGGTCGTTGTGGAAATCCTTGGGGGAGGCCTTTGTCCAGCAGTGGACGTCTTTCGGCTGATATGATGATTCAGTTAAGAAGCGAAACTTATCTCCCCCGCCATTATATCATCGCCTTGCGTGAGGAGCAACTTGGTATCGTGCGGCCGGTCGCTGGGAGTACGACACGTTGAGAATGAGGTTAGAAAAGGAAGCACAATACTACATTGTAAAGAATCTTTGTATGATGAGGAATCTTTGTACGGTATACTTGTATTCACGAAAGATGACCACTGCGCAGAAAGCATTTTTTAGGTCCTCTTGGAGGTGCGGGGTGAGGCGCGGGCGGAAAGCGTCTAGACCGGAGCGACGCTATTGGTGCGCAGCAGGCCGCTCAATCGCTATTCGCTAGTCGTCTCGAGTACAATTGAAAAGAAAAGTGTTTCGTTGTTTTCGTTTATTTATTTTAAATTGTTTCGTTGTTTTCGTTACTTGTTTTAAATTGTTTCTTGTTAAGTTTTCGTTGTTTCTGTTATTTGTTTTGACTTGGGTGGATAAATATACCCCGAGAAAAAGGCAGTGCTCTAAATAGACAGTCGAGAAGGATGATGTACGACCCGGCCCTAGTTCCTCAAGCTCCACGATTCCCTCAAGTTCCAAGATAGAGGGAATCATGGAACTTGATAGCGGTAGCGACTAAATGTGTTTTATTTATACATAATATTCGTAATTCAATTTATTTTAATAAACGTTTTAAATTTTAAATTACTTTTATTTCATACCCACCAATTACAATATTATAAGTTACCTACATATATTATTTACTAAATAAATAAATAATAAACAGTAAAATATTATTTTGTCTGAAGTGTTTTCTTCATGAATGTACATTTGCGCGTCGGCCGCCATTTGTGGTCAACTTTCGTGAATCAAGCTGTACAAAAAATTACCTGTTGCTGTTGATCAAAGAACTTATCAACAATGGCCTTGATCTGGTCGAACAGGATAGGGAAGAGCGCCGGGGACATCTCATTGCCCACCAGCTCCTTCACGTGGCTCTGTATCTGTTGGCCGAATCGCTCGTTCGTGCAGAGCAGGAGCCGAAGCAGTTGGCCTATGAACCTGGAGAGAGAGTTTTTAGCTCTATTCATAATTAAACTAAAATATATAGTTTCTTATTAGAAATAAGTAATTTCTTATTAGAAATAAGTAATACCCTTTGTATGACTTTCTTGTAGGCTTGTTTTATCTTTTTATTTGTACACAATAAACTGTTAAATAAAATAGAAAAATATAAGTGGAAAAGGGAACGTATTATTTTCAAGTAACTTACTGTGTAACCGGGCAATACTGGACTTCTTGTGAGCTATTCGCTAACACGTTGTACTTCCTTGAATCTGACGGAAAAATACATTTGTGTCATAATTATTTGAACATAACCGATCGGGAACCCCCCCAAAAAAAACTAATTTTGCTGTTCCGTGAAAATACGTACGATAAATAAAAGTAGTTTCAATCGCTAGTCAAAGAGAGGAAGTGTAAGGTAATTAAGAGAAAAAAAAACGAGTGCGCTATAGACCACGACTAAACCGCCTCCGTGGCTCAGAGGCAAAGTTCACTGACTTTACACAGGAGGTCGCGGTTTCGATTCCCGGCGGGGTCAATTGTAAGACTCTGTTTGGTTGGTGGTAGGGCATTTTCTAAGCCCGCCTGGCTAGCTACCACCATCTTATCTAAGTCTTGCCGCCAAATATCAGTGTTAACAACATTGGTGTGTTTCGGCATGAAGATAAGATAGCCAGTTCCCCATTGCGTTGGGGAATCTTGGTAAGCCCGCTTCCATCTTCGGCAACATCGTCACTTACCACCAGGTGAGATGTGGTCAAGGGTTTACCAATTGTGAATAAAAAAATTAAAAAAAAGTAAAACTTAATCACCGTTCGCGTAACGCACTCACCAGCTTACTTCCCAAGACAAGCGTGCTGTTCGCCTCGCCCGATCACACTTTTCGTGACGCTAGAAATCACCGTTTGCGTAACGGATTCACCAGTTTACTCCCCAAGTCAAGAGTGCGTAAAGAAGTTTTACTTCAAAATACTGTTGAAATTTATGAGGACATAAAAATTCTAGAGAAGTTCAAGAAAAAGGACCGGATAGCAATATCACGTCACAGAAATTTTGACTTATTTGCTAACTGAATACAAAAGCAAATATTATACTGCATTTTTTTTGTTTAAATTATACTTCATGTCTTTGGCTAGTTAGCTAGCGACAGGTACTAATTTTATTTAGAACCGTGAAAGTTTGCTATAAGTTTTTCACGGAACGCTGAAACCACAAACCAAACACGATTCAGAGGTACAATGTTACTGAATAGGGAAGACGACAGCATCATAAAAAAATTATGAACTCTTGATCACTAAATTACCCTCCCACTTAAACTTCGGAAAACCTTGCTCGTTTTGTTTTCCATCAAGTCTTCGATTTTAAATTCATCAAAATCATAAAATGAGTACATAAATGACGCTATGAAACTATGACGTCACGCCTTGATATTTCAAACATTTTTAGAACAAAATGTCGTTTTTGACAGATGATAAAAAGTAACTCAGATGACTAGCATTCGTCATCCCTATTACCTAACTAGAGGAACTTACGTAAACTCGCTTCGGCGAAATATTTTAACCGCCTCCGTGGTGAAGTAGATAGCCACTCGCTTCACACCAGGTGGCCGCGGGTTCGAACACATGTCTACATCTAACACCTAAGGACACATTCAACAGTAAAAAGTCGTTACTACACCAAAATCTTACCATGGACGTGCAGCCACACAGTGGAGGGTTTCCGTTGTAAGCACACACCGCCTAACGCGCACAAAAACGATGTGATGTTGGCCCACTCTTGGATCTGCATCTGGAAAAAAAAATATTAGGGTCATCAACACTTTTTTGTGATAAGTCTTTTGCTGCGTTCGCTACACCTTTGACAAATGCCGCTCGCCGGTGACGGCTCGCGTCAGACGGTGCGTAAAAGGGGCCTCCATGAATTCTGACGTTACACGCGCACAAGGTCACGCGAATCGTGCACAGTCTTTAATTATTAATGTAGACGACGATTCTGAAGATACTTCGTCCAGCAGTGAAAGTGACTAAAATTAATGATAAATTCTTAATAAAAAAAATACTTGTTTAATTTTTTTTTGTTAAATTGTTTTGTCCTTCAACACATTTCCAGAACTCCTTCCGGGAGTACTTTAGCTAATTCCTCGAAAGTACTATACATATAAACAAAAATATCGCTAACTACGTCACCAAGAGTAAATGACGATTTTTTTTATAGATCACACCGGTTTTAGATTAGATTTGAACTAAAATTTGAGCGGGTGCGAACAATTGGGGGATAATGTCAAGAACCCGTAAACTTTCGGGGCGGGGGTCTCTTCCCAAACTCGGGGAGGTCAGGCCATACTCGACACGGGGGCCAAGTCATGGTTGGTGGAGGCTGTAGGGCTAGTGGCCAACCCCACTGTTAAAAGTTTTCCAAGCCGCCTATAAAGCATCTGACACGGCTTAACGACTGCTATCTAGTGATATCAACCGGTACTAACGGCTTAACAGCAGTTTTATAGACGCCCTACTGCAACCGGGTGTTCCACCTAAGAATCAGACTTCTGCGACTGCTGTCAAGAACTCCAGAGAAGATTTTTAAATTACCAGCACTAGCATTCCAAATCAAAAACAAATGAAGAATAATTATATGAAGACTGTCTCAAAAGCGTTTGTACCCAGAGACGTTAATATATTCTTTAAAAAAATACTATCTCACCTCATAATCGTGCTCACTGCTACTGTGATGCGAGACGCGCCGCTTCGCCACGGACCTGTGCAGCGCCTCCAACTGACTATCGTCCATCTTGTCGCCCGCGCCTTTTGGGTATTTCTGCAGCAGCTTGCAGATCGAGTCCCTGGGGGGAAAAATAGGTTCAATCTTGGTTCAGTGGTGCAAATGGTTTTAAACGCCTCCGTGACGTAATGGTTAGTCCATTCGCTTCACACCAGGAGGTCGCGGGTTCGATTCCCGGCGGGGTCAACTTGTAAGACTCGGTTTGCTTGGAGGTAGGGCGTTTCCTAAGCCCGCCTTGCTAGCTACCACCATCTTATCTAAGTTTTGCCGCCAAACATTGGTGTTAACACCAACGTCGTTAACAGCCCGCTTCCATCTTCGGCATAATCAATCAAGAACTAAGGTCTTCAATATAATAATATTCATAGAATATGCAAGGTGAAGTGGCAATGGGCAGGTTATAATATAGATCGCAGAAGCGTTTTGCTTCTTCGTTCACTATGTGAACGACCAAAGAGTGGAACTCCCTGCCAGCGTCTGTATTCCCCGATTCGTATAATTTAGGAATCTTCAAGACGAGAGTGAATATGCACTATTTGAGCTTGCGTGTTACATCCTCGGCTGCATCGGCACTTACCATCAGGTGAGAAGCAGCTAAACGCAATCAAATTTTTAATAATAATGAAAAAAAAATGGGTAAGAAAGGTTCTGGAGTGGGCCGGAACCTTCGGACGGCTCCCGCCAGGTGGAATGATGATCAGGTACTGGATGCATGTGGCTTGATATCGTGCTAAATGGAAGTCTATGGGTGAGGCCTGAGTTAACAATGGGTGTCATCCTTGTAAGAACGGTGTGTTCTTACATGACGAGAGCAAAAGGAGATATCTCCGCCAGGCGAGATGGTATGCCTGGGGTCCGGCCGTGGTTGGCACTTATATTGTATACTTAGTTTAGTAGCGAAGAAATGTTAATAGCGCGTTCTAGATGTTGTTCATATTTTGAACTCTCGTTGCTTGTTTTAAGGTCCAGACGCAGCAACAACACTGTTGCGCCAAAATGTGAAAATCCATACAGTGACACAACGCCTTCTAGGTTTGCATCAAAGCCGACTTTACTAGTCACTGGTCACCGCAGGCGCCTCTAATTAATTGTCCCGAACAGTGACTAGGGCAATTCGGGTTCGACATCCCGAGGCGATCGGGCCTTATTTGACCACACGGGCCCAGTGCGGGTTGGTCAACTTTACACACAACCTTCGACTTTCTTCACAGATGTGTGCAGGTTTCCTCTCGATGTTTTCCTTCACCGTAAGAGCGTCGGATAAACGTATACATATGAGATCGAAATTCGAAAACACATTGGTACGTGGCAGGACTCGAACCACGACCTCCCGGATAGGTGGTAGCGGCCCTTGCCGTTGCGCCACCGACGCTCCTATATCATCACAATCATCATCATATCAGCCGAAAGACGTCCACTGCTGCACAAAGGCCTCTCCCAAGGATTTCCACGAAGACCGGTCCTGCGCTGCCCGCATCCAGCGGCTTCAAGCGTCCTTCACCAGGCCGTCAGTCCACCGTGAGGGAATGCTGCCTACGCTACGTGTTCCGGTGCGCGGTCGCCACTCGAGAACTTTACTACTCCAACGGCCATCTGTACTACGAGCTATGAGCCCGTGATATGCCTAAATATATAAATATAGCTCCAGAATTAGGTCCACTCGCTGTATTTTAGTGGGTCAACCACACAAAACTGTGGCATTCACCGGCAGTTCTCGCTACCTAGCTACTAAATGTTGGAATAATATACCACCACCTATACAACAAACGTCGTCTAATCATTCTTTGAAAAAATACTTTTCTTTTAGAAAAACAAAAATTAGGCATATACCTAGTGGCTAATCGGTGGCGGATTTTGCTGTGTGATGTGACTGTTGACTAACCGTTACCGACGAATCAAACGATTTTTAGTATCTATAGGTAGATATGAATCTAACAGCTAACCTTGTATGTGTTCTATGCTTTTTTTCCATCCTTTCACACACATACACACACAGAAATACACACTAAACATATTTTTATTTTCATTACGTTAGTTTTGGTTTTGTATGCTCGTTTTTATTTTTGTTTTTCTTGTGATCGACACAGTCCTTGGGCTGTGGCAGAATTAGCAGTGTATTGCAAGAGCAAATCAACACACCGAATCAGGGCATTTTTGTACTACTGCAACACACATATGTTTTTGTATTCTTTTCTTGCTCTTTTTAATTTCTTATGTTTTATTTTATATTATATCATCATCATCATATCAGCCGGAAATCGTCCACTGCTGGACAAAGGCCTCCCCCAAGGATTTCCACGATGACCGGTCCTGCGCTGCCCGCATCCATCCGCATTATATTATATATGAGTGTAATAATTTGTGTGTAATTGCAGTGACAAATAAACGTGCTATCTATCTATCTATTATACGTCGCGCGCCACACATTACACGCCATTTACGTGCAAATGCAATACAATTTATTGTGACTCACCAACATCGGAAGGTCTCCTCCCAAACGGGCTGTACGCCGTTGACACAGTGCTCAATTTTCCTCAGCAATGCCATTATCCGCTTTTGTAGGGCAGCAGAACCTATGTCAATACATATAAGATAAAAGTTAGCGCAATGAAGTAATTTTAACTGCGGATGGTGGCGCATCGGGAGCCGGGTCGTTCCTTTCCCTCCAATATGGTTGATGGGAGCGATGGCTGACTTTCGCGTTACACTCGTGCGTGACCGGGTGCTGTCCGTGTGAACTGGCCTACTCTAAAGGCATTCAATTATTTTTACCTATAACTTTTCGTGTCATATTGTTTTCATGTTATATTTTGTTAGAGAAATAAT
Source organism: Coleophora flavipennella (assembly GCA_947284805.1). Taxonomy (NCBI): domain Eukaryota; kingdom Metazoa; phylum Arthropoda; class Insecta; order Lepidoptera; family Coleophoridae; genus Coleophora; species Coleophora flavipennella. The sequence continues at coordinate 9,365,027 of OX369253.1, forward strand.
TTTATAATGTAACTTTTTTTCCATTACAATACAAGTTAAACCAAAGAGATAATATCACCAACGAAGTTCCATATCTTTTTTTTTTATTGGAACGCACATGCGGCTCGCGCCATTTTTACAGCAATACAAAAAGTTCTCCTTCCAATTTTTTCTTGTCTGTGACAGCGCCCGCTTTAACGCATGCGCGGTGATGTGTTGGTTTTTTATTGAATTTTGTTGTAGATACTGAATTTCGTGGATAATTTTCATTCTTGTTTAAAAATGTCTGAGATCAGTGAAAGCATTGTTTTTACCTGTCCGTGACACCATCCGCTTCAGTGCAAGCGCGGTGATGCGCTGGGATTCAGCGCTATGACACGTTTTGTTCTAGGTACTTACTGAACTTCGTGGGATATTTTTTTTTACTCTTAACTTTGATCTTTGTATTTTAGTTGATTCAATCCCAATGTATGAGATTAGATAAAGTAGTGTATGAAACTGCACATAATTTGGTCTTATTATGCAACAGTTTCATAAACTACTCTTATTTCTTGATTCTTCACAAATAACATGGTCATAAAATAATAAATTTTATGACCATCAGAAAGAGTGTAATTTGCACCTATTTTTAATAAATAAATTAAATTGAATTGGAGGGGTCGATTTTAAGGGGTAGTGGATTGCTTTTGGAAGTCATAGGTTCAATTAGAGTTGAATGATAAGGCCTGGTTAGAAGAGCGTCTCCTAAGTCCGGCGATTCCTTTAACATCGTAATGGAGCAACGGATTGTGGTGATTTTTTGCAGAGAGATGATTGAGGGGGTGGGAAGTGACATAAACTACTATTAAGCATAGCTCGACATGGTTCCCGAGGGATCTGGATCAAACTTATGTTCACGCTCGCGAGCCACTACTCACCCTCAAAGGCAGGATTAAAAACCATGTCCACTCGGGCGAAGCCGCGGCAAAAGTTAGTTAATTTAATATAATCTACTGAACTGTCACCCGGGTGTAATATCTGTGAAAAAAGTGACTATCTGTGATCCAGTATACAGGTGTAACCAAATTTGTGTAGGACCCGTTAACTGGAGATTCTAATCATGATGCTGATAGTGGTATATGCGTGGCTACCTACTGGGCCAGTAAAATATAAAATTACTAGCTGTTTCCCACGGCTTCACCCGCGTGGACGTTTCTATGACTCTTCGAGTGTGCGCAGTGCGCGAGCCGCGTGGAAAATAGTTGTCCTTGTGTTAATCCAGCTCCTAATCTGTCTACCTACTAAATTTCACTCAGATCCGTTCAATAGTTTTCGCGTGAAAGAGTAACAAACATACATCTATACATTCCTACAATCTTTCACGTTTATAATATTAGTAGGATTAAGTGACCATTAATTTAAACCATCGACTAGAAAAGAATAACTGAACAACTATCCCAAAAGTACTCAGTCAATTCTCCAAAAAAAATTTGGACCGTCCATACAAAATTAGTCGATCGATTTGTATAAAAATTTAATTATTTTAATTGCTATTTCAGCAAAGTTATAAAACAAAAGTTGATCAGTATAATTAATAGAAGCCCCAGTTAACGTGACCTACACCAATTTTGTTACACCCTGTATACTCGTCGAGGGAATAGCAGCGAGTTTGGAGAAACAGCAGCCGCCACGCGATCGGCAGGCCACAGCCAGATACCTCATCCTGCTCCTTCTCCCTCAGTTATCTTAGAACAATCATTGACCTGCTGAAGTAATCGCGTTAAATGCATACTTACTGTGAATGTTTTTGTAGAAACATCCCCTCGATATGTCCTGGGTGGCGGCTTGTAATTGAAACAAAAACATGTTAGAGCAGTGGTTCCCAAAGTTAACAAGACCGCGACTCACCAAAAAAAAACTTCGGGCCCACCTCGTGCCTAACATTTTCTCAATACATTTTATCAGCTTATATACATCCCCACCGAGGGGCTCGAGCCTACCCTGAATTAGGGCGATTGGGCCTTAGTCGACCACGCGGGCCTAGTGCCTTTTTTTGTGTGTGGTCGTCATCCCAATTGATAAAGATAAGACAAGATAAATTTTATTGGTTATTGGTTAATTTTATGGTTACAAGCCAAAAATAAAATACAACCCCTTACAAATAAATTTCATTTTAACATATAATCAAAGTCACTACTACTTAAAATAAGTAAAATAATTGCATATTAATGCAATTAAATAAAAACGTCATTACCATTAATTAGATAAATAAAATTATAATAGTATTGGCAGTTCCAGGAATTCTGAAAACTCGTAAAATCGTTTCACGAGCAGCCACTCTTTGATATGAGTCTTAAACGAGTGTGTGGAAGGTGCATCCCTGACATAGTCAGGCAGCCTGTTGTATACTGCAGGCCCCAGTATGTACACGGACCGCTCCGACTTACTGAGCTTGTGTGGCTCCGTGACCAACCTATCTTTGTGGGAGTTACGTCGGAGATTGAAAGCAGTGTTGATACCTTTTCTTTTAAATAAATGCAGGTTAGTGTGTGTGAACACTGCGACTTCTTGTATGAAAAGGCAGTACTGTACAGGCAGGCCTGTAGTATCTAGCTGTATATATAACAGTGGTAGAGTTATAGCCTAGGACACTAGATGCTTATCTTCCTCTTGTATTACGAGAATTGTGGGTAACTTTACGTAGGCGGGAGGGAAAGCGATAGACGCAGGAACAACACTTCTTCTATCGTGTCGATGGCAATAATTGTTCAATTTCTGCATGGTGTAACAAAATTGGTGTAGGACCCGATAACTGGGGGTTCTACTCATTATACTGAACAACTTTCCCCAAGGATCAATTCTCCAAAAAACAATATGACGTCCATAAAAAATTGCACAAAATTGATCAATTTGTATGAAAAGTTGAATATTTTTTATGTGATTTCAACAAAGTCATGAACAAAAGTTGTTCAGTATGATGAATAGAAGCCCCATATAACGGGACCTTCACTAATTTTGTTACATCCTGTATATTTGTCGGACCAGTACTCCGCAGTAACAGCACTATTGCGCATTCATGGTTGACGTGTACATTCTTCTGGCACTCACCAGTGGTGAGCACAGTGCTGGTGTGCGCTATCTCCTGGAACACTGTGTAGTTGGGCAGCAGGCACTGCGTGGTGATCTCGTCCGCGCCGCACCTGATGTCCGCCTCTTGGCAGAGCAGCGCGAAGCACGACATGGCGACCAACACCACGTCCGTGTCGATGGACCAGAGGCACATGAAGAACACCACCTGCGGAGGACGTTCGGTTGAAGAGGGTGTAACGCGGTACGCTGTTATTCCTTCTTTTTCATGTGACCTTTTTTCATTCTATATATTTCTTCTTTTACGCATGCGCTGTCAATCTATGTTACAATATGATTTTTAAATTTTAATTCTTTTCGAACACAAATCTTAATAAATTATAAAATAAAATAAATTACCTACTAGCTGCGTAACCCGGCGTTTACCGGGTTTGAATATATCGCACGTTTAATGGCATGAGGCGCTTATAGGCGCTAGTTTTCCTAACTCAGATATTACAGTTTACTATCGTTCTGGAATAACAAACAACATTCTAGAACGTTTGTGAACGTTCTGGACGATGTTAGGGCATTCTAAGTCATTTTAGAATTTTTATTTTATTAATTTATATTCCAGTTCCTTCTGGAAAATTAAAGAGGACATTTAACTTTTCATGTCCTTCTAGAACGTTTTTGCAAATACTGAAACATGCTAGAAAAGTCCTCATACGTTAGAAAAAGACAGAAACATATTATTATACATTTTTGGCACCCAGCAGCTCGGTTCGGAATAGTACCTTCAAACGTCCAAAAAAAGAGTACTAACCTCCAATTTGATATGCGCCTGCTTGCATATAGGTATCTGTGAGCCGACGTTGGCGTACTCTTTGTGCTTGTGGAGGAACTCGTTGCGACACGTGAGGATGTCGCGAAGCCAGCGCAGCACTTCGCGGTAGTTGCCAATTTGCCGCTGGATCAGCTTTTGGCTTATATTGTACAGGACCTGGGAGCTGGGGGAGAAGCGAAGAGTTATCATGTCTGTATTTAGTAACTAAAGAGCGTACTTACAAAATCGTTTCCCATACAAACTTAAAATTAGTGTTTCTTAAAAATTGATGGGCCGATTCTAATGAAACTTTAGACACGCAAGCAAGTCACGAAACTCTAGTTTCTGGATAGATGACAAGCCCACTATTACCTGATGTCCCAGAAGGTGGGCAGCGGCGCCTCGGGGTTCAACATGTGTACGCAGTCGGGCCGATGCCTCTGCATCTACGGCCTCCTACGAGATGTCGCCCATGCCAGGCTGGTGCACTAAGGAGACCAGTTCACTGTTACCTGATATCCCAGAAGGTGGGCAGCGGTGCCTCAGGGTTCCACATGTGCACGCGGTCCGGCCGATGCAGCGCGAGCAGCGCATCCATGACCTCCTGCGAGATGTCGCCCATGACGGGCTGGTGCACTAAGGAGACCATTTCACTGTTACCTGATGTCCCAGAAGGTGGGCAGCGGCGCCTCGGAGTTCCACATGTGCACGCGGTCCGGCCGATGAAGAGCGAGCAGCGCATCCATGGCCTCCTGCGAGATGTCGCCCATGCCGGGCTGGTGCACTAAGGAGACCATTTCACTGTTACCTGATGTCCCAGAAGGTGGGCAGCGGCGCCTCGGGGTTCCACATGTGCACGCGGTCCGGCCGATGAAGAGCGAGCAGCGCATCCATGGCCTCCTGCGAGATATCGCCCATTCCGGGCTGGTGCACTAAGGAGACCAGCCCGTTGATCAGCTCAGTAGTGGACGACTGGACTTCAGTGCCGGGTCGGCCAAGGTTCTGTACGGAACCAAAAATGATAGAATAAACTACAGAAATATTCTTCATTTTAATCGTTGAAAATTTTGGTCAAAGTATGTATTTAGCGAGTAATTATTGTTTCATCACACCTATTTGAATAAAAACCGGCCAAGTGCGAGTCGGACTAGCACTCCGAGGGTTCCGTACCACAACACCTCTTCACACAACTGCTTAGTATAGTGACAATAATACCTATTCACATTACAAGCAAGACATCAACGCGAGCGACTTGGTCGATTTTTATTATTGTTAGTTTTACTTCAGTATTAGTACTATAACCACACCAAGTTTCACGCCTGTATGTATTACCGTTCTAACGATAGAGCTAAATAGAAAACCCTTCTGAAGACCTATAAAAAACCACGTTTTTTGTATTGAGACCCCACTTACTTTTTTACTTTTTCTAATATTTTTTTTTCACTGTTTGTTATAGCGGGAACAGAAATACACATTCTGTGAAAATTTCAACTGTCTACGTATTACAATTCATGAAATACAGCCCGCCGACGGACGGACAGACAGACAGACAGCGGAGGTTTGGCAATAGGGTGTCCGTTGTTCACCCGTTGGGTGTACGGAACCCTAAAGACCATGATAGGTTCCTCAATAAGTGCGAACAAAACTTTACTTTGCTCCCTGTGGTTTTGGCTCCGAGAGTTTTGTTTTCCTCTTCTGATTGGTCGGCGTTCGTGAAGGTTTTACTTCAGTATTAGTACTATAACCACACCAAGTTTCACGCCTGTATGTATTACCGTTCTAACGAAAGAGCTAAATAAAACACCCTTCTGAAGACCTATAAAAAAACCACGTTTTTTGTATTGAGACCCCGCTTACTTTTTCACTTTTTCTAATATTTTTTTTTTCACAGGTTGTTATAGCGGCAACAGAAATACACATTCTGTGAAAAATTCAAATGTCTACGTATTACGATTCATGAAACACAGCCCGCCGACGGACGGACAGACAGACTGACAGTACAAACCCTAAAAACCATGATTGGTTCCTCAATAAGTGCGAACAAAACTTTACTTTGATCCCTGTGGTTTTGGCTCCGGGAGTTTTGTTTGTCTCTTCTGATTGGTGCCGACCGAACGAACGCCGGTTCGTGAAGGTTGAATGTTTAAAAATGTAAATATCACAAACTAACATATAATTCGCTATGGTGATAAACTCAATTTTATGATTGGTTGGCTAGGAGTTTGTATTAAAAGAAGGATTTTCATGAATTGTTGTTATTATTATTTATTTTACTTCAGATAACATAATCCATATTGTGTTAGTAACAGTCTTAAAATTAATGTTAGTATAATTTAAATCCATGTATATCGTGAGGTATGTGATGTCATTCTAATTTCAATTCAATATCACTGGACTACAGTGACGTTAAATTAAAATGTTGATGCCGATCAGGTAAACAATAAATATAATTCACCTGACCAACATCCTAATAATTATTTTTATTATAGGAGAGGTATGCCTCTCCGCCACAGTGATTAGTTTACTGTTGGAGCTGCTCCGCACTCTGCTCAGCAGAGATGCCGCTTTTTTTGCGCATGGTGGCATGAAAGCCATCCGTTTGTGCCTGTGCAAACATCTCTGAAGCACTGCAGAAGCGGGGCAGACCCAACAGCACTCTAAAAGCATTATTATATTGGACGCGTAGGGCATCCAGCGCTTTTTTGGTATAGTTGACCCATAGGCTGCTCGTATAAAAACTCTGACAGTAGGCTGTAAAAAGTGTTATTTTCACTTGGTCAGTACAGCGAGCAAGCCTACGGGTCAACATATTACACCTAACTGCTAATGCCCTACGCTCCTTTTCAATGTCTACCTGATCCTTAAGGTCGCTAGTCACGTAATGCCCTAGGTATTTATATTGATAAACTCTTTTGAGTTTAGTACCATCTAAATATATGCTTGGCACTGATTTTGGGCATTTAGCAGCGGCCTCAAAGATCAGGTATTCACTTTTTTGGACATTATATTGCAAAGCGTGGGCAGCAGCATAGGTCTCACAAGTCTTCAACAACTCCCTAATTGCACCTACAGTCGGTCCCAGCAGCACCATGTCGTCCGCGTAGCTGATATTATTAATACTAACATCATCCACGCGGCACCCGACACTAGCAGCCGTCAACGTACAGGTTGAAGAGCTTGGGAGACGTCAAACCACCTTGCCTTACCCCGCACTCCAACCTGTACGATTCCGAGAGAGTGTTTGCCCATCTCACAAGGTTTATCTGATTTGTGTACCAGTATTTAAAAATATTAAGGAGTACAGATGGTATATTCCTCTCTTTCATCTTTTTCCAAAGCACATCGTAAGATACCAAGTCGAACGCTTTGGAGAGGTCCAAAAAACAGGCGTATATTGGCGTCTTTCTTTCAGTGTAATACTGAACAGTGTGCTTGAGACTTAAAATGGCACTCTCGGTCGACAGTCCGTGTCGAAACCCGAACTGTGAGTCTTAGTTATACTTCATAAAATAATCAAAAATCGCGCCCCGAATCGCACCAGACCCGAAAGAACCCACCACACTCGCAGCGTTACCGCGTTGGATTGCGATAGATACACGTTGAATCAGAAATAAACCGAAACGGGGATCATGGCCCCTCTGACGTAAATGAGAGGCCAAGTCATTAATAAAAGCCCTGGCTTCGGATCCCCACGCACCAGAGGACTCAACAGCAAACCGGACAAAAAGGTAATTGCTTTAAAATACTAATTCTTTTTTTTTGGGCAATATGTGAAGGTCAAACGCATTATGAAGAAGTTACTAGTCGGTTAGGATTTGGAGGCAATGCGCGCTGAAAAAAAAACTTCTTTCTTTTTTCTTTTTTTTCTCATAGGTTGTGATGAAAAATTGTGTGTGTGTCACTCGGGGCCAAAATATTTTATTCTCGGGCGACGTATTCTACTAAAGATTCCGTCGCTGAGCTCAGAATTCAAACTAACGCCCTCGGAACAAAATATTACTTTGTCCTCTTGTTACACAAATAACTATTTACCTGATGGCAATGCACTACTTGAGACTCGTCATATCAGCTCATATACGTCCCCACCGAGGGGCTTGAGCCTACCCTGAATTAGGGCGATCACGGGCGGGCACAGTGCGGGTTGATCGACTTCACACACAACCTGCTAGTTTCTCTGCAGGCGTGTGCAGGTTTCCTCACGATGTTTTCCTTCACCGTAAGAGCTCCAGATAAGCGTACATATGAAATCTAAATTCGAAATCACATTTTTACGTGGCAGGATTCGAACCACGACCTCCCGGGCAGAAGGCGGTGGCCCTAGCCATTACGGCACCGATGCTCTTGAGACTAATCATTATAAAAATACTATTATCTTCTGCGGTACTCACGCTCAGCATAAGCATGGGGTCAGCGTGTATGAGCTTCACCATGCAGAGCAGCAGGCTCCTGTAGGCCGGCATCTCTTCGCTCTTGTTGAACTTGGACTGCACCTCCTTGGACTTGAGGGAGAGAGAGATCATACGGAGCGGCGTGTGCGCTATGTAACCCTGGAGGAGGAATATTGTTCAATTATAAATAGGTGAACAACAGAAGAACATTATTAGAAACGCTGAACACGTTAAAAAACGACTTGCATCGCTACATTTAGCACAATTTTGCATTAACATTTTTGGTTTTTGTTGATTTTCTAATTTCTAATTTTCTTTTTTTTTATTTCTAGCTCGGAGAAATAAGACATTTCTAGCAAATAAAAAATATATTAACGAAAGATACAGAATCTTCTTTAAGACTTTTGAAAGGAGAATTTTAAAAGAGATAGGTAGTTCCTCCGTGAGGTAAGTACATAAAGCTAGCTGCTTAGATTCTCTTTGGGTTATATCTTTGTGAAGAAAAGAGAATATGAATGAAGTGGAACAAGGAATAAGTCATTTTTTCCAAAGAGGTTAAGTATCCCAAGTCTTGTTGTAGTATATTTATGATAATAAAAAAAACGTACGTGCGTACGTGTGCTAGCTAAAATATGGCGCAATTTTCGTACTGAATTGAGATGTTTTAGTTGTGCAAACTAATAAAATTAAAAATAGTTAATATTTTTTTTTTTAATATACTTGTGTGTATGTATAAGAAAAGACAAAGTGAGATTACTCCCCGGACATTTAAAATAAGTCACAAGTTGCGTTAAATGAACTTTGGTTGCCGAAACCTTGATAGGTATGTACCTACCCATGTATTTTGTTTTTCTGTCACGGTCGTTTTATTTTATCTATTTTCTCACAACTGTATTGAAAAACTTCGTATGATGCATGGGTGTAAAAGGAAATAACAAACACGTGACGATGGTAAACTGCGGCTCGGGCTCACAAATGTCACTCGTTTGTTATTGACCTTTTTACAACCCTTGTATCATAAACAACTATTATTCGTATTCTGATGACGTCACAAAGTCGCAGCAAGCTGTAACCGCCGGTATTAAGGTTATCTTTGTCGTCTCTCTCACTGTCAAGTCTAGTCATTAAAATCTCCAGCTCACCAACTCAGAAGTTTCTACACCGCACAGTAGTAGTTTTTAACCGCCTCCGTGGCGTAATGGCTACTCCATTCGCTTCACGCCAGGAGGTCGCGGGTTCGATTCCCGGCGGGGTTAACTTTGTAAGACTCGGTTTGGTTGGTGGTAGGGCATTTTCATAGCCTGCCGGGCTAGCTACCGCCATCTTATGTAAGTCTTGCCGTCAAACATCAGTGTTATCAGCATTGATGTGTTCCGGCTTGAAGATAAGATAGCCAGATCTCTATTGCGTTGGGGAATCTTGGTAAGCCTGCTTCCATATTCGGCATCATCGTCACTTACTATCAGATGAGATGATGCCAAGGGATTATCAATTATGATTTTTTTTAAAGTGGCCCTTTCGCACCCAACCTTGACGAGAATGCACTTTTTAAATGAACTCTATTATCACTTTATAGTTACATATATGTACATGTAACAAAAAAAACAAAAATAAAATTTTATAAGATAAAAAAATTCATTATAAATAAAATGTTTAAAAAACTAAGTTTAATGAAAAAAAAGAAGATAATATAGGTTGTCAATTTCAGTTTAAAATACACTGAGTATATATAATGAGGATCAAAATTAATTGTATTTTGGGCGCACGATCGTATTCTTCAGGTTCGAAAAGACTTCGTATAAAATACGACCAACACACCTGTGTAGCCTTATTCAAGGTGTCTGTGAACATTGCCCTCAGTTCAGCGGCCCTCGGGTAAAGTAGTTCAACCTGCGGCCACCACGGCAATCTGGGCTGCTTTATTATCCTGAAACGAAAAACCGCATTGAAATCGGTACAGTATTTTCTCCAACAATCCTACAGGCAAAGGCTTAACCCTCAACCACTGACGTACGTCATATTGACGTAGGCGCACATTTAAAACAATCTTATCTTTTTACATCGTACATGCATGGACTTGTCATTTCCTGTACCTTCCTAGAATATAGTGACGCAGTAAATATTTACTTCATAGGGTCTGTAAGACCGTTGAAGTACATAAGGATTTATTTTTTTTGATGACTAAAATTTTAGATTTTGTGTCTTAAATAAATAATTTAAACACTTATGCTGTATTTTTTTTATTTAATAGATACCTTAGATGCTAAAGTAATGTTGTGTATTTAAAAAACTGTAATACCATGGATAGATACCAGGGAGTATTTAAAATAAGCATACGTCTGTTACATCAGAGTTACTGCAAGTAAATACACGTCAGTGGTTACGGGTTAGAACCTCTTTTCAGTAGGGAGCTAAAAACAGCACGAACTATTAACATGTCAAGATTACATCAAGTGGGCCGTTAGCTTTTGCACCTTAGGTAGGCAGGTAAATGTACCTATTAGAGATTCATTGAAATTTAAGAGGAAACGCGGTCTAAAGAATAAGTATTCGAATAAAATGTTGCTGTCTCCCTCTCCCAAACCTCTCCGTATACAGCAAGAAAGGGAGAACTGCAGCGCAGACCGATTATAGGCACTAAAATTGACCAAAACAGCATTTCATAGTCCCCTATTCCTTCCTCCAAAACTTGAGCAATAATAATATTTTTTTCAAAAATAATTTAAAAAAACGCTTTATCTATGAGTCCATCATTAATATTAGATAATGTTCTTACCTGAGTAGTGAGTTCACGATGACATAGTGGTAGGAGATGTTCGCGTTGAGGTTGAGGCACACTTTGAGCGCGTCGTTGTTGTGCGGCATGATGCGGAAAAGCGAGACAAAACAGTCGCTGGTGAGGTCCAGCTCCGTGTAGCCGGCGACTAGGTTGCCGCGGATGTACGACTTGGACGGGTTGAACAGGAGAGACTGTGGAATTGAACATACACATATAACATTTGCCGTCGAAACGGCTGGCCCATGGGGGACCAAGGCTCAGGGTTTTGTGCGGGTAGGGTTACCATCATTTATTTTTTTCAGACATTTATTTGACAGGCATTTTACGGTCATGCGGCCAGACGAAGCTAGGCTGAGACAGTCATTTTTAAAATTCGCGGGTCTTGCTGAAATTTGAAAGTTCGCATATGTGCTCCAATCATAGGATGGATGAAACTGAATAAAAATCGCGCCGCGTGGCAATAAATAAAAAACGAGAGAGCTACGCTATTCTAAATTAGGTTTGCGGTCGTAAATTGACCATTCAATTAATTTTTAATAAATATCAATCTTTAAAACTATCTGTTGTGAATTTTAATTTAAAATTTGCAAAATATGTGTAACATGTTCAGATATCGTAAATTCAAGATAGTCTCAACATATTTAGTCAGGAATGGGCATAAATTTATTTTAACACATTTTTTTTACTGTAAACAGGCATTTTGGACATTCTATACAGGCATTCTCACTTACATAGATGGCAACCCTATGTGCGGGACATTGGGCGCCTTCGCGGGACAAAGGATTTGACCTATGCTCCGGGACCTTCCCGGACCCCGGTGCTAAGGCTGTCTATAGCCATACAACGCGGCAACGCTGCGAGCGTTATGGTCACCTTTGCGCCGGGGACGCTCAGGGGCGGTTTATTTTAGCTGTAGGAAGTTTATCATTTATTTTTGATTTGTATGTTTGACGTCATTTAAATAAAATTAAAATTAACTTTTGAACATAAATAATGTTAAACCGCAAAGTCGTCGCATCAAAGTTTTCTGTCTCTCGGTTTTCTATCGAATTCATTTCGGAGAGTGTGCGCAAGAGCTACACGACCTCATTTCCCCAACTCCATTCCACCTTGACGATATTCCACCCCTTTGTTGTTGATATTCAGCCTACACGCACGAAGCGTTATGCTTCCTCATTTATTATGCGGACAGCGATGAAGTGGAATTCCTTGCCTGCGTCTGTGTTTCCCGACTCTTACGATTTGGGGATCGTCAAGGCGAGAGGGAAAATTTAAGTGTGCGTGTACCATCCTCGACTACATCGTCACTTACCCCATCAGGTGAGAGAAAGTCAAACGCACTTAAATTTTTAATTGAAAAAAAGCTACCGCTGCCCGCGGGGTAGTAAAATGTAGAAGCAGGACGCCGCCGTTTAATTTTATTGTCGTTTACGTGTTTTAATACAAAACTAATTTCGCCCATTTTTTTTAATTTTTAAATCAGTTATTTAAAAAAACGAAACGTATAAGCCTAGCTTTTGTTGTGACTTACATGTTATCAAAAATTGGTCCAAATCGGTTTACATTTAAGAGGTGAAAACCGTTATCGCCGTTTGTATGAAAAGTCGAATTTTCGCCGTGGGTTCACAGTCCTCTTAATGACAATCTACTCTCGTATCGATATCCCACACTCAGAATAAAGAACAGACCACAGAACGCGCGCACGGCTATAAAAGTAAAGCTACTTGCACTTGTATGACTTTGGAGTAGTTTTGACGTTTTGGCCCTTCTAAATCCTACATTCAGGTTCATTTCATTTCATTCATTTTTGTAAGTAAACAATCAGTGGTTTCTTTCTAAGGACATTTACTTACTTACTAAAATAGCAATATTATGTCTATTTTACACATGTTAAGTAGCGAAGTAATCAAGTTAATTTTTACTTAAAAGTAAGTTAATTATAAGTGCTCAAGCGTTTACAAGTGAACAAGTAGTAAGTGATTTAGTAGTTAACAAAATTGAATGTAGCGTTTACACCGTACTAAATGATAATTTAGTAGCAGGCCACTCCCACCGGGGCTGCGCGCGCGGTGCGGGACGAGAGGCTACTTATTCGAAAATAGATTTGATTCTATTCTACTTGTCAACTTATCTACTAAATCATTAACTTACAACTTATGACTTAACAGCTCTTTAGTAATTGTTTACAACCACCAATTTAGTTAAAAATTATTTAAAATTAAGTTAATAACTTCGCTACTTAATACGTGTCAACAAGGCACTACAGCCCAGGGCAGGAAGGTAGGCGCGCAGTGCTCACGCGCACGTCATTAGTATTAGTAGAGAATAGGTTCTCTAACGAGGGTTCTGGTTGGATCTGTATGCTGAGATCACAGAGCAGGTGACGAGACGACACTGTTTATTGTTTGAGTCATCGTCATCGCCAGCTCGGTGCGTACTATTTTTCGGGAATCGATAAGATAGATAATAGTCATAATAATAGTCATTTATTGGTAAAGTTTAATGCATTTACAAGTCAAGAAATAATTATAAATAAATAAAAATTAGATTACGACATTTAAGTAGGTACATCACACAAAGCAAAAAAATACATTAAAGAAACATTTTTCTTTCAAAGAAAAGAAACAAAAATAATTAAAAACGGTTATTTATAATTTATAAATTCCTCCCAACTAAAAAAGGCTCGCTCGACAAGCCATAGCCACAGATTACTAAATAGTTACTTCGTAACAGGTACATCACTCCCATACAAAAGCGTAAATACCTACGCTATAATAGCCTACAAAATCTTAATAATAATACCAGCTGTTTGCCGCGAAAAGAAATGTACCATAACTACGCATACAGAGAGTTGAGATTGTTTTGCCCGCCGCGTGACTCACGTGCGAGCGTGTCACCGAGCGAATGTGCTAGGGTTGTACCTATGATGATTTAGGTAATTAAACGAATGTTGTAAAAAATCAATAATTTTATATTTGTCGATCAAATATGTTTGAGTATAATAAAATGATGGATGCATTTTTCCCTTCCCTGAATCCCGATTATTAAATTTTAATGTCAAAAATATCCGAAACCTCGTAAATAATTTTAAAAAATAATCAAAAAGGAAACAGGAGCAAAGCGGAGGAAAATCAATCAGAGTTGGGTTTTTTACTTGAGTTGATAGAGAATTTCATAGGTACCTTCTATTCATACAAAAACATTCCCCAAGAGGGCCTCATTATGAGCTTGAATTATTGTTATTTTACTACTATCTACAAGTCCAAAAAACGGCTTGTGAATGCAAGCTATAGTTTACCAAGTAACTATTTAGTAATCTGTGCTATAGTTCTTGAGATTTTTTCGTTTACATTCGTCCTGGTAATAAATCTCGGCGGCGCGCGCGGGGGAGGCGGGGCTTGATGGAGTTATTTCGATGACGTAATGGTACTTGACAAATTAAACCTTGGATTTTGGTTTTAAACGGTTTATTTACAACTATAGCAGTGCCCCCCAGCTACCGAGTAGCCGGTGCATTAGTACTTCTATTCTATGACATACCTACCTAAATCACGACGACGACGCTAGGTACCTACCATGTTCTGACATTAAGTAGGTAACTATTAATAATTATATTAAAAAACACACAAATAATACCTGAAATCCTTAATTTACGACGATTAACATAGTAGGTAACTACCCACCATTGATTGATTGATTGAAAACACTTTATTGCACAACATAAGAAAAAAAAAAGATACAATGATTAAGGAAGCCAAGCTACTTGCTGCTTATGCTCTCGCGCTGTTAGTACGCGATTGATCACTTCGCGCGCCAGTGATGTCGTCGACCTACCCGTACGGTAAGCGAATTGTTTCTTTGTCAGAGATTTACTGTCGCTGAGATAGCAAGTAAGGCGTTCGCTCAAGCCGTACTCGAAGACCTTCGCAATACACGGGATAATGGAGACGGGTCTATAGTTAGTCACTTCCTCCCTCTTCCCCTTACTCTTGTAAAGGGGTACCACTCTAACTCCCTTAAATGCTACTGGATAGATCCCTTGCCGTAGATAGCGATTAAATAATTCGGCAAAGACTGGGGCTAACGGAATGGCCCCCAAGTTTAGAAGATCTACTGTACTGAGAAGTTGTATACCTTTAGTAGTTTTCTTTGCCACTCCTTTGGTAATAATACACCTCGGGGGCGTGAAGGGGCGGAAAAGCAGCGAGCATGGGACACCACACGCAGCCGTGGCGACAGTAAAATGCTTATTGACTTGGTCCACAAGTTCCGTCTTCGAACTAAATATCGAACCATCAGGTTTTCTAAGAACGTCTGTGTAGTACATCTTGCTGCCAGTAGACTTTCCCGTCTCAGCGTTTACAACCTGCCCTAATGCTTTGGTCTTATTGCGTGATGAATTTAGTACATTTGTATTGTAGAACTTCGATCGTTCTCGGTATAGCATGTCATCGTAATGTTTACTTAGCCCATCGAAGATATTGCATAAGTCCGGCTGCGTTGGATTAGATAAAGCATTTATTCCGTACCACAACCAAAGCATATATACTCGTATTAGTCTTAACATACAGTATGGACACGCCCTGCCGCTCTCTAGATTGCGACCTCACCTCCTCGTCACCCAGATTGATACAGATTGGGTACAGTTTGGTTGTCGAACGTATAGGATTTCACCGGCATTTTGTTTGTTCTGTCAGTGTTGCACTTAGCATCACCCGTGGTCACGTGTAGGGCATTTAGATTTACACCTACGGACTTTCTTCTATATTGTTAATTTCCTTTTTTTATGTTGTGATGCAATAAAGAATATTGTATTGTGCAACGCGAACTTCATACACATCTGTAATCAGATGCGCAGGTTTCCTCACGATGTTTTCCTCCACCGTCAAAGTAATCGGTAAGGTAAGTATATGTACCTACGTACTCGTAAGT
This sequence comes from Coleophora flavipennella, assembly GCA_947284805.1. Classification (NCBI taxonomy): domain Eukaryota; kingdom Metazoa; phylum Arthropoda; class Insecta; order Lepidoptera; family Coleophoridae; genus Coleophora; species Coleophora flavipennella. Next base: position 9,380,976 of record OX369253.1, read on the forward strand.
TTCGAAAAACTCATTGGTACATTGGCGGTCCGGATTTGAACCCGGGACCTCTAGTTAGGAGGACCGAGTCGTTACCAGTTGAGCCACCGACGCTTTTATGTAACTAAGAAGCTAACTGTAACAAAGTTAGTACTTTGCAGTTGCTTACAGATATACACCAGTCGAAAGTGTTCAGCGCTGATATTCTGTTGGCACCGCACGCGACGCACGCGCAATGGTAGCGCCTATCCCTAGCGCACCGATGATTTACTGCCCCACGGGCAGCGAGCGTTTAACTTTACATTAAATTTTTATGTTACAAGTAACGATTTCCAAAGAGACCAGTCCAGTGCTACCCGCATCCAAGGGCTTGACTAGTTCGCCGGTCCAGCAAATAGTAGACCTGCCTACGCTACGCCTTCCGGTGCGCGGTCACCACTCGAGATCTCCCTTGGCCTAACGGCCGGCTGTTCTACGAGCTTTATGCCCCGCAGACCGTGCTATGTACATACTCACCTTGAGATCATTAATGACGGACTTGACGAGCACAAAGGTGACATTTCCCGAGTCTGCGATGTTCAAATAAGTTGAGGCTTTGCACAGCTTGACACATGTCACCACCGCCGCTTCTGTCATTTGTTTGGAGTTGTTTTGGGGGCCTGTGGGGGGGAAAATTTAAATGTTGTACTAACATAAACTGGTGCAGGAGCCGTTAACTTAGGCTTCCACCGTGTTTATTAAAACACACGACTGCATAAAAACATTGCCCCTATTTTTTGGAAGTCGGGTAAAATGTATCTTATGTCATTCACGGGATCAAGATGAATCTAACGAAAGTTCGCACCCTAAAATCCATCAAGCCGTTTAGAAGATATCGTGGAAGAAAAAACATACATAAACTAACCAATTCCTTTTTTGACGAAGTCAATGAAGTAGTTGTTCTTGGCGCGCCACTGTCTGCATTCACTATTACTTCTAGAACTTTCGGCAAGAGAATCATCTAATGTGACTTACTAATTCCTCTCTTGACGGAGTCTATGAAGTGCTTCTTCTTGGTGTGCCGCGGGCTGCACGGCGCGCCACTGTCTGCATTCACTATTTCTTCTAGAACTTTCGGCAAGAGAATCATCTAATGTGACTTACTAATTCCTCTCTTGACGGAGTCTATGAAGTGCTTCTTCTTGGTTTGCCGCGGGCTGCACGGCGCGCCACTGTCTGCATTCACTATTTCTTCTAGAACTTTCGGCAAGAGAATCATCTAATGTGACTTACTAATTCCTCTCTTGACGGAGTCTATGAAGTGCTTCTTCTTGGTGTGCCGCGGGCTGCACGGCGCGCCACTGTCTGCATTCACTATTACTTCTAGAACTTTCGGCAAGAGAATCATCTAATGTGACTTACTAATTCCTCTCTTAACGGAGTCTATGAAGTGCTTCTTCTTGGTGTGCCGTTGGCTGCACGGCGCACCACTGTCTGCATTCACTATTACTTCTAGAACTTTCGGCAAGAGAATCATCTAATGTGACTTACTAATTCCTCTCTTGACGGAGTCTATGAAGTGCTTCTTCTTGGTGTGCCGCGGGCTGCACGGCGCGCCACTATCGGCATTAACTATTTCTTCTAAAACTTTCTGCAAAGAACAATATTAAAACCAATGAGGTTATCTATCTACAACAGTGAAGCAATGTCTTTTCACTGCTGCTGTCAAGTATATATATTATTCTTACTACAGCAACCAATGAGGCGAAGTATGTATGTATATTATTATTCTCACTACAGCAACCAATGAGGCGAAGTATGTATGTATATTATTATTCTCACTACAGCAACCAATGAGGAGAAGTATGTATGTATATTATTATTCTCACTACAGCAACCAATGAGGCGAAGTATGTATGTATATTATTATTCTCACTACAGCAACCAATGAGGAGAAGTATGTATGTATATTATTATTCTCACTACAGCAACCAATGAGGAGAAGTATGTATGTCTATTATTATTCTCACTACAGCAACCAATGAGGCGTAGTATGTATGTATATTATTATTCTTACTACAGCAACCAATGAGGAGAAGTATGTATGTATATTATTATTCTTACTACACCAATCAATGAGGAGAGTATGTATGTTGTAAACTAATGAAGTGTGCCGTGCCTTTGCTTCGTATATTATGTTTTTTTTTGTTGTATGTACTTGTTTTTTAAATTGCGGCGTCTAGGGGTGACGCAGAAAAAGATACTAGGTGGGTTAGAAACAAAAAAATGAAACATAGAATTTACACTTATTATTTCGGCCTCGATTTAGCCGTTACAAAATGGCGTTTCAAAATTTACGAACTAGTACACAGGAGGTGCTTGCGATGGTAGCTTTTGAAGTGACGAGGCGTTATGTAACCCCACCCCAAAAAGTAACAGCCGTGCTATTGATTGGTAGATAGAGGGAGCGGTTTAAAGATGCGCGAGTGGTGGTTAGAACACCAAACGCAATATAAATCGGAACGTAGAGGTTCGTATTATATTAAAGTTAATTTAAATAATTTATTATTAATAGTGTAATTTATTTATACTTGGGTATTTACATAGGTTAGTTTGGTCGAAATTTATTATTATACTTATTTAATTATTTATCTATTAAATCTATTTCTGGTAACGTTCTAGCACCACGTTACAATAATGTTGTGCAAAGATGTTCACTGTCATGCAGTGTCATTGAATAAATATAATTGGATTGAATTAAAACTGAATTGAGAGGCCATTAACGCGACATAGAATTCCCCTCTGGAAATATAAAAACTCATTGATTAGTGAAGTTAAATTGAGGCCGATTTACTTGGAGACTGTGACAAAGCTCTAGGTTGTACGGTCACGGGATTTAATCGTTTAGCAGTGACACGAAACTTCAATTTTGCCGGGTTATAAATACCTACCTACATTTCCGAGATCATACGACTGATAACGAATGACACGTCTTACCGAGATCATACGACTGATGACGAATAACACTTCTTATCGAGATCATACGCGTGATGACGAATAACACGTCTTATCGAGATCATACGACTGATGACGAATGACACGTCTTATCGAGATCATACGACTGATGACGAATGACACGTCTTATCGAGATCATATGACTGATGACGAATGACATGTCTTACCGAGATCATACGAGTGATGACGAATAACACGTCTTATCGAGATCATACGAGTGATGACGAATGACACGTCTTATCGAGATCATACGACTGATGACGAATGACACGTCTTATCGAGATCATATGACTGATGACGAATGACACGTCTTACCGAGATCATACGACTGATGACGAATAACACGTCTTACCGAGATCACACGACAGATGACGAATGACACGTCTTACCGAGATCATACGACTGATGACTAATGACACTCGACTTACCGAGATCATAGGACTGATAACGAATGACACGTCTTACCGAGATCATACGACTGATGATGAATGACACGTCTTACCGAGATCATACGATTGATAACAAATGACACGTATTACCGAGATCATACGACTGATGACGAATGGCACGTCTTACCGAGATCATACGACTGATGACGAATGACACGCCTTACCCTCTAAGAAGAAACATTTATTTCTAACTTGTCATTTAATTGCATGACGTGAATTCATTATAGAATATACTTATTTATTTTACAATCTATCAGATTTATCAATTGTTTTTTTATACTTAACTTACCAAAAAGGAATTACACCGTTTTTGAACTTTTTCTTTAACTTCCGATCTTCTTTAACATCAGTTATATCTAGATAGAAAGTGGATGAAACAGGGAAAACCTAATTTGATAACCTGGCAAAATTAAAAAGCAACTCTCTTTAACTGCTAAACATTTAAATGCCGCGCCTGTACAAGGATGCGAGGATTTCAATTCATTTTTTCATAGACTCACATCAAATAAAAGTTCAGATAGAACCTCACGTATATTCAATGTGAAGCCAATCGAAGCCACTTCAAACCTGTACATACACTGTACACGCACACATAGACATCAAAAACATACACAGACACACCAAAAAGTAGCTTCAACTTGACAGTTTGCAGCATTCTATCTGAACTTTTTTTTTATGCGAGTGACACATCTCACCCTCACGTACATTGAATCAATTTCTAATTTGTATTTAAGTTTATACTTTTAAGCCCGATTAAATTTACTGTTTTTTGACGCAATCTTTCTAAAAAGTGAACATTATTACTCCATTACGTGATGTGTCGATGCAATTTTTTATTTAATAAAATAAAAAAAGTATATCGTAGTAGAGTTTAGTATAGGGGCGGTATAAACACGGGCTAAAAACAAAAAAAAATTGTGTGTGTCAGCTCCGACGCACGACTGGAGTTTACTCGCGCTTGAAAAAAAACTATAACTCACTTCATTTCTACTATTGAACACGACCTTTTTGTATCGAAACTTTTTCGTAACGCTGTCATTCATCGATAGATTTCACTCCTCACATTTTTCTCATACCGGGCCCCTTATATATGCAAATCGATTCTTAAGGAGTAAACTCCAAAAACTAAATATTTACGCGCTGGGCTCTCAATGTGGGGAAGTACTTACTTTTTATCGCAGCTTTGAAGGTCGAGTTGCACACGTCCGTAGGAGTAAATCTAAATGCCCTACACGTGTACACGTCATGTGACCGAAGTGCAACACCAGGCAACCGCCGCCGTCAATCTCTTGGATAGCACGGTTCATTGTGACACACGATAAGAGATCAGAGAAAGAGAGATCGCAGCTTTTTTCTTTAAATTTAAAAAAAGGGCCGATTATACCGTATCCGGGCAACACCAGCTAGTATTAACACTCACCGGGTTTAGCACCAACAGCATTATTTGGAGGGGCCACATGGCAACCCTGGACTTCTTGTTGTCCGAGAAGCTGTCCTGCAAGATGTCGAAGAGAGTGTCGCAGCACTTGCTTAACTCCTCGTTAGGCCGGCATTGGACTTCAGCGAATTCCTATAAAGAAAGATAAATTGTACAGCCACGCTATGCATACTTGCACGCGTCGCCTTCAACCTCTGGTATACATAAATCAGCAATAAAAACACGCTTACTTAGAGCAAAGAAAAGAGATGTATTGTAGCACGACTTCATAGGTAGTGGGTGTAGGTATGGTAGTAGATAGGGCGTGGGTTTCGAAATAAATGCGTGCTTACGAGTAATTTGAATTTAATAATGAAGTAAAAGATGAAATATACTCGTGAGACCTTAAAAAGACAATAGGAATTAGAAAACAATACACACTTAAATTTAAAATAGAAATCACAAAAATATTAATTAATCTGACCCGAGATGGGTCTTAATAGGAAAAACAGGTTTAAATACAAGTTATATTATTATGATATAAGAAAGGAAATGGTGAAAGATATTGAATGATTTTTGAAAAAAAATGTCAGCGCATGCGTGAAAAAGAAATAAATGGAATGAAAAGAAGATCAGATGAAAGAAGAACGAATTACAGCGCACCGCGCTACAGTATCACACTTGTACGCTAATATATATACTGTGTTTGTAATATGGCTTTGTAGGTAGTAGGCATTATTAAGTTTTAGTAACTTGAAGAGTTTCATAAAAATCGTTAGAGCTATTTTTGAGAAAAATAAAAAAGACCCTGGATTTGTATGGGTAGTACCTTGATCCGATTTTTTATGGAATAATGAACATCATAGTGTAGTAGGCCGTACAAAGTCGTTGTAACTTGCAAAGTTTTATTAAAATCGCTAGAACAGGTTTTGAGAAAATTAATGACATGTTTTTTTGTTTTTTTTACCATGGTGGCAACCCTAATAAACAAGATAGGCATGATTTGAAAAAAATCGAACATTGCAATTGGACTAAGGGGAAAAACCCAGCTTTAATACTACCGAGTACAAGCTTTGGGATGTTTAAGTAAAGTAAAAAGAGACGTAGAAGGCCCCATGATTAAGAAGTAAGAACCTGCATCATCATCATATCAGCTCATATACGTCCCCACCGAGGTGCTCGAGACTACTCTGAATTAGGGCGATCGGGCCTTAGTCCACCACTCGGGCCCAGTGCGGCCCAGAACCTGCATTAGGAAGTAAAGATACCAAAAAGAGTAACGAATACAAACAAGATACGTAACTTAAACAGCGTCGGCGGAGTAACGGCTAGGGCCGCTACCTCCTGTCCGGTCGTGGTTCGAATCCTGCCACGTACCAATGTGTTTTCGCATTTCAATTTCATATGTACGTTTATCCAACGCTCTTACGGTGAAGGAAAACATTGTGAGGAAACCTGCATACGCCTACGGAGAAATTCGGAGGTTGTGTGTGAAGGCGACCAACCCTCACTGGGCGCTCGTGGTCGACTGAGGCCCGATCGCCCTATTCAGGGTAGGCTCGAGCCCCTCGGTGGGGACGTATATGAGCTGATATGGTGACCTATCTTATGTATTTTTATATTTCATTTTCATTTTATTAATAGGAACACTTAAAAAAGTAAAGTTATAGAAATTATAGAAAAAGTTATAAAAAACATCTTCGGTCAACGAGACGCAGGGGGAGGTTCCACCCCTTTGTTGTTGATATTCAGCCTATTCGCACGAAGCGTTATGCTTCCTCATTTATTATGCGAACAGCGATGGAGTGGAACTCCTTGCCTGCGTCTGTGTTTCCCGACTCCTACAATTTGGGGATCTTCAAGTCGAGAGTGAGGAGCCTTATTTGAGTTTGCGTGATGTACCATCCTCGACTACATCGTCACTTACCATCAGGTGAGATATAGTCAAACGCACTCAAATTGTTAATAAAACCAAAAAAAACATAGAAAGAAAATGTAGCCATTACACGTTTTAACCTGCTCTTTATTTATTGAAAGTATGTAAGTAATCCGAACGTCGGTGCCGCTAGGGCCGCCGCCTCCTGTCCAGGAGCTCGTGGTTCGAATCCTGCCACGTACCAATGTGATTTCGAATTTAGATTTTATATGTACGTTTATCCGGCGCTCTTAAGGTGAAGGAAAACATCGTGAGGAAACCTGCACACGCCTGCGGAGAAACTCGCCTGTTGTGTGTGAAGTCGACCAACCCGCACTGGTCCCGCGTGGTCGACTAAGGCCCGATCGCCCTAATTCAGGGTAGGCTCGAGCCCCTCGGTGGGGACTTATATGAGCTGATGAGATAAGATGTAAGTAATAAACACACAACTTACTTGGGGGTACGTGTCCATCCAATTCCATATAGCCTTCTCTAATGACGTCACTAACACTATGTGCGCTGATTTCCTTAATAACTTAAACTTTTGTATAGACTCTGAAAACAAAACATAACATGAAAATGCTAATAATTTATTTTTTTAATTTGTTTCTGTGTACGGCATGTCAATGTTAGACTATGTTGAGACATGCACATTGCAAAATATTTAAAAAAAACTTTCATCTCTTTTCACTTTCTTTACCCGGGATTTACACTGCCACTGCCGGAAATATTGCCCTAAATACTTCTGCGGCAGCATCGACACGAGTGAGTGGTTACACTCAGCCGATCCTTTGACTTCCGCACGTAAGCCGATAATCGCGGCAATGCGCAGTGGCAGCGCGAGAAACCTATTTACATTCTCGAGCTTGCCACTTCCCTGCCCAACAGGGCTGAGTGCAAATGCGCCATTAATTCGGTATGGGTGGTACTGTGTGGCGGCGAGCGCGTGAAAATAGTAACACCACGATCAAGGTTCTAAATTAGTCGTGATTAATTCATAAACGGTGCTACTTGTGTATTTGCAAGAAAAAGCTAGCGCAGTTAAGATGACAATAAAAACATATTATTTATATAACAATAAATATAATAGGGTTCCCTGCAAAAGGTTCTGAGGCACGATCTAAGTCGTGCTTTGTGTTTTCCAACCGATTTCCAACAAGGAGATAATATATAAATTGTACTAAATTGTTGCGACGACGTAGCGTAGAGAGGCCTCCCACGCAGTGGACCGACGACCTGGTGAAGGTCGCGGGAAGCCGATGGATGCGGGCTGCGCAGGACCGGTCGTCGTGGAAGTCCTTGGGAGCGACCTTTGTACAGCATTGGAAGTTTTTCGGCTGATATATATATAATATGATATTGCGATGGAAGTCTGTTTTTTTAACGTGTTTAGCGTTTTATATTATATTTAAATGTACATCATCAAAAGAATTATTAAAATGTTTGAAAGGATAGGTACCTTTAAGCAGCCGTATAAGCCTCAAAATATCGACATTTATATGTTGTATCAACTCTATAGCCGTAAAATATATTTAAATGTACATTATCACAAGGACTATCAAAAGCTTTGAAGGGTAGGTACCTGTAAGAAGCCGTATAAGCCTCAAAATATCGACATTTATATGTTGTATCAACTCTATAGCCGTAAAATATATTTAAATGTACATTATCACAAGGACTATCAAAAGCTTTGAAAAGGTAGATACCTGTAAGAAGCCGTATAAGCCTCAAAATATCAACATTTATATGTTGTATCAACTCTATATCCGTAAAATCGGGGTTTTCCTCTGAGCTTGAAGCTAATTCCTGAAAAGCAAGAAACATTAATCAAATTTCACCTGTGTCTGCGGTTGAGCTGCACTTAGTACTATCCTTAATGAGGCGCATCCTCAGGTTTCTTGTGAGCGTCACTAGGTCATCAGTGCACTTGATGGCGGCACAGTCTAATGGATTTTTTATACACAATTGGTAAGCCCTTGGCATCACCTGACGGTCATCATAAAGAGGCTCTCCTTCTCCATAAAGTCGGCCAGCATCTGGCCACGTGCATTTCTTACTCCGTATCCAAATTGCCCCACTCTTAGCTCACCATCGCTTCGTTTGCCCAGTTGCGCGTTAAAGTCCCCCATGACAACGGTATAATGGGTCCTGGTGCTATGTAAGCGCGTACCAATTTGTCTATTACATAGTAATACCCATTGGTCTGGGAAAAATAGTGTTTGTATATTTCTCCCACAAATGAAATTTATCAACAAATGGTTGGAGCTATTGAAATGTATTACGAATAACTATAATATACAGGATGTAACAAAATTGGTGTAGGTCCCGTTAACTGGGACTTCTACTCATCATACTGAACAACTTTTGTTCTACGACTTTGCTGAAAACGTAAAAAAAATTTTTTACTCTTCATACAAATCGATCAGCTGATAGACCGATTTTGTGCATTTTAGTATGGAGGGTCCAAATTTTTTTTGAGAATTGACTATGGGTTCCTTGGAGAAAGTTATTCAGTATGACGAGTAGAACCCCCACTTAACGGGACCTAAACCAATTTTGTTACACCCTGTATATTTTGGTCAAGCAACATGAATTCATAAAAAAAAAAAAAATTGTATGAAAAAAAATTTGTCGAGATTATTTATATTTCAGTTTATTTTTTGGCAAGTGTGAAAAACATTGTATAGTATGAAACTCGTGATGTTAGGTTATGCGGTTGATATGTAGGCCATTCTTTCTAATTACTAACTTTGACATTCTATATCACTGGCTATAATTACTATAGTCGGCGATTCCAAAAACTTTTAAATACATAAAAGCGTCAAACTTTTAAGTGTGATTATAGTACGACAGCTATGGTTCCGACATGTAGTCCTGTCATCTCAGTGTCACATTCATAGCGCGATTCAAAGTACCGGTGGCGCCATCTATTGAGGATTAAGATAACTAAACATAAAAGGTTTTTTCGCATGTGGTCTTTTTGTGCAGCAGTTTTTTGAGTTCAACTGATTGAACGAAACGTGTACTTATAGGAGATCCGTAGGACAACCAAGGTAACCGACATATCTCACAGAATCGCTAAACTTAAATGGCATTGTTCATAAAAATTATAGCCGTTGGGGTAATAACGGAAAACGGAGCGCAGGCAGGCCTACCACTCGGTGGACCGACGATCTGGTGAAGGTCGCGGTAAGCCGCTGGCAGCGCACAGGACCGGTCATAGTGGAAATCCTTGGGGAGGCCTTTGTCCAGCAATGGACGTCTTACGGCTGATATGATAATGACGACGATGTAGTAATAGTTGGTATTCCTTGCTATGAAGATGAGGGACGTAGAAATACGTCATATACATACCTGTAACCTAGCACTGATCCTGTTGAACACAGCGTTGAAGAAGTTGAGACTCAACGCGAAGAGCACTTTGCTCGCCAGCTGACGTAGTAACGTGTTCCCAACGTTGTTCTCATCGCGCATTGCTGTCAAATCACCACATTAAATAAATGTCATTTTCATCGCACCTATTCGAAAAACGAAAATTGGCTTTAGAGAATAGCGGGATCCCACAGATCTACTACAAATAGTTTAGTAAAGAAATTGTTCGAAAAAGAAGGATAGTTACGATATAGCACGAGTGCGAAAAAGATACTGATATTATTTTCGTACTAATCGGCATGACCACTTTTTGCTGGCTAGTTGTCGAAATCTGTCAGTTTCTTAACCAAACAATGTTTCTTTCAATGTTTCCAAATAAATTTAAATTTTACCTAATAAAAATAATATATGTTTGTAGGTTTCTATGTGACCCCTGATTTTGAAGAGGTATATTGAAAAATAAAGCTGTACAAATGCTTTTCAAAAGCATTACTTAAATTTCATCAGATCTACTACAAAGGCGCTAGGTCGCGCTGATAACATTGAAATTTACCCTGACTTAATGGAACTGATATTAAGGTGGCAACACAACCACTTAAAACGGTTAAAGCGAGATGCATTATGGAGGCCACGCGATGTATAAATTTATTTTTATTAGATCTGTGCGGGACTTAAATTAAAGTTTGTCCCTACGGGAGTGAACAGTTTTATCTCCCCTGATTGGTCTGCATTCGTGCTTTAGATAGATTTGAATGTAAAAAAATATATCACTTTTTTTTATTTATTTTTTATTAAAGATTTGAGTGCGTTTGACTGCAACTCACCTGATGGTAAGTGATGATACAATCGAGGATGGTACAGGCAAACTCAAATAATGCCTATTCACAATATACCTATCACAAACTAACATTAAATTCTCTAAGGTGATAAACTCATTTTTGTGAATGGTTAGCAAGGAGTTTGTATTTAAATACTATTTGTGCATTCCAATGTCTATACATATGAGTTTTTATTTATTTTTCTCACAGGTTGTGATGAAAAATTGTGTGCATCTTTCGGGGCCAAAACATTTTTATCTCGGGCGGCGTATATTGAATTCGTCGCTAGGTTTAGGATGCTACTTTCAACTAGCAAAAATATTAATTTGTCCCCTTGTAACACAAATAACTATTTATATATTGAATTCCTCGCTACGCTCAGGATGCTACTTTCAACTAGCAAAAACATTACTTTGTCCCCTTGTAACACAAATAACTATTGAATATTGAATTCCTCGCTACTCTCGGGATGCTACTTTCAACTAACAAAAATATTACTTTGTCCCCTTGTAACACAAATAACTATTGTATATTGAACACAAATAACTGTTGTATATTGAATTCCTCGCTACGCTTAGGATGCTACTTTCAACTAACAAAATGATTACTTTGTCCCCTTGTAACACGAATAACTATTATATATTGAATTCATCGCTACGCTCAGGATGCTACTTTCAACTAACAAAAATATTACTTTGTCCCCTTGTAACACAAATAACTATTGTCTATTGCACGATGATATAACGGGAAGCGGAGATGTACTAATAGACAATGCACAGATTTTTATTTGACATAAACACATATCGATTATAAAAAAAACCGGTCAAGTGCGAGTCGGACTCGCGCAAAGTAGGGTTCCGTAGTTTTCTCAAAGAGTAAATGTCATCATCATCATCATATCAGCCAGAAATCGTCCACTGCTGGACAAAGGCCTCCCCCAAGGATTTCTACGACGACCGTTAAAATAAATATATATTAAAATTTAAATGTATATTTTTAAAAATAAAACTATATTTGCATTTGGTAATAGAAAAAAAGTTTATAGATTTTACATACAAAGAAAATCTATCAACTTTTTTCAAATCCAACTGCACATCTTTAGTTGGTCGACTTTTACTCCTAAACTAAGAAAGTCTTCTTAGCCGTTATAGTTTTCCTTTTACACTGATTTAATGTCCTACTATTAAAAAAAACAGATGTCATTGAACAGCGATTTAGCTCTAGCTGATAGCTTGACTAATAAAAATTAGTACTTTAAAGCTAAATTTTTCACGAACCGATCCCTGAATCGAAAAATGGTTTTACTTAAACCCCAGTAGTTTTGAAAGACCTATTCAACGATATACCACACGATAGGGTACGTCAAAAAACAAATTTCATCCCCTCTTTACATGTAAGGGATGTTTCCTAAAATTTGTTTTTCAAGTTTTTATTGTACCACTTTGTGGACGTGATTAATATGTATACCCATGCCAAATTACAGCTATCTAGTACTAATAATCGTACTAATAGACAGACATGGCGAATCTATAAGGGTTCAAAATAGTAGATATTTTATCTAGGAAACTAAATTTTTTTTTGAATGGCAAGAGTGATTTTTGAATCCAGAGCTAAGCAAAGGATTCTAGAGTAGAATCCCGAGCGTAGTGAGACCACGACATAAAAAAAACAACAAGACAATAAAAAAAAACTTTAAATTCGAATTCTTACCATTTTCAGCAGCTGAAAAGAAGAAAATTTGTAATATTAAAACATTGTCACAATTTGTGGTAGGAAGTATAAAATTGAAAATTTTAAAATTTAAAGATTCAGTATTGGAAGACACGACAAACAGTGTCCGACCGAAACAGGCTTTGCAGCCTATTAGGACCATTATTATATTTATTTTGTATGTCATATAGTAAATACGTGTAAAATGAAGTAAAAAAAACGGCCAAGTGCGATTCTCACTCGCGCTCTGAGGATTCCGCACTACCACACCTCACCACACAAAACTATACAATGATACCTTTTTACATTACAAAGTTGCAAAAGTCATCAACGTGAGCGATAAAAATATGCTTTTTTTTTTATTCAGTTCCGACTCCTCGCGAGTACGACTCACTTCTGGCCAGTTTTTGTTATTTATTGTTTTACTTCAGGATTAGTATTATAATCACACAGAGTTTCACGCTCGTACGTACTACCGTTTTTACGATAGAGCTAAATCAAAAATACCTGTAAAATACCTACAAGAACACGTTTTTGTATAAAGTTAATTTGTATTTTTTTAATTTTCAGAATTTTTTGGTATAGCGGCAATAGAATGTGTTCTGTAAAAATTCAACTGTCTACCTATTACGCTTGATGAAATACAGCCTGCTGACAGGCAGATTACAGACAGACAGGCAGCGGAGGCTTAGTAATGGGATCCCATTGGTCACCCTCTGGGTTTGAGGAACCCTAACAACAATTAAAGTACGCAAGAAACATTGTTTAATATTAACTTTCACATGAACACAATGACATGATACATGTAATAATTTTTTTATGTACCGCCTATGTTAGTAAAGTTATTTTAAAAATTTGCGATAAAATCTAACACTAGGCTTCTAAACAAAGGCGACAAGTTATGATTAGCGCCACAAAAAAGATCATTGACGATACGATTGTTGCTAGTTAGCATAACGCCATAATAACCCATCGCCTTAATGTTTTTAAGCGCGGTTTTACCCGAACAAAGCGCGCCAATAGGGATGACGACAGCATCAGAAATAAATCATGAACTCATGATCACTAAATTGTCCTCCTACTTAAACTTCGGAAAACCTTACTCGTTTTGTTTTCCATCAAGTCTTCGATTTTTAACTTACCAAAATCACAAAATGAGTACATAAATGACGCTGCAATACTATGACGTCACACCTAGATATTTCAAACATTTTTAGAACAAAATTTCGTTTTGACAGATGATAAAAAGTAAATCAGATGACTAGCATTCGTCATCCCTATTCACGAACAGTGAGTTTCGGAGTTTCTGAGTTCGGCTGATTTTTGGCCAAAACCAAAACTTAGGCAGAAACAAGATATTTTAGCTAAAACTGGCCGAAATCCAAACCGCACCTACAGTTGGTCACTAATGACAAAATCTTATTCAGTATCTACAAGTTCACTTACTGACACAACCCATAGCAATACCTATCTTCGAATTCATTGCCTCGGCGAACTTGACACCACGTCTTTGAGCAGTGTGATGATGCAGTTTTACAGTGTATCCTTAACTATGACCAGGCTTTTGTGGTAGCCCTTTTAATGCTCTATCAGTTATATCACTTACCAATAAACTGGCACACCTCCCGCAGCAATATCTTCACATTCATTGCCTCGTCGAACTTGGTAGTGTCTTTTGGCTGCGCACTGAGGCAGTTTTCCAGCGTGTCAAGCACTATGACCAGGCTGTCGTGATATCCCTTCTCCTGTTCCGTAGGTGGGCGGTTCACGCCCGCCGAGATGGTTGGTTGGTACTGGAAACAAGTTGAGATTTTTTTCATCGTCATCATCACATCAGCCGAAAGACGTCCACTGTTAGACAAAGGCCTCTCCCTAGAATTTTTTATTGTAAAAGGTAGCAAAGTGACCACCGCCACTGTCTTGGAGAGTCTACACTTGAAGTCGTCGACGAATCCCAGGAACACACCTGGGACAAACAGTCCAGTCAGGTAGATACAACTAGCAACAACATCGAGAAATAATTCAATCGTCGGATCCAACTTGGCTGGACAGCATTTGGGCACAGATGAGATACTATGTAGTTACTTAGTAATAGATATTGCACTTCCTTATAAAACGAAAATACCTACGCATTTATTCACCTACTCCTTCCCACTGTCAGACAATACACGGAAATGGGTATTAAAGCGCTCGACTTAGCGGTTATAACTGCGTACACGGGCGGCGCGCGAATTGCGGCGGCGACTGTACGGCGTTCTATGGTGTTACCTTATGGTGTTGGCAGGAATAGCGGCCCCCACTGTTATGCCCTAGGGTAGGTAAGTGGGGACGCTATATCATAAACCTGGCAGTCTAGCGTATCTGGTAGATGTGCGAGAGGGCATGTACGGCGTTCTAGCGCTGACGAGCGGAGCGCGTAGGTACTTATCTCGCCTGCTCGACCGAGTGACGGGGGCCTGATTTGGACACCAACTGGATATGAGGGCAGAGGAATATAGAAAGAGAGGAAGACCAAATAAACGGTTGTTAGATAAAGTTTAAATGGATATGGATGTATGTAGAGTTATGCAGGAACTTACAGTGGAAAAACATTTTATCTTTTTGCATGGAGAGTGTGTGCTAGTCTTCCCTCTTAATGGCCGATCCCAAATACTTAATTGAAAATATTAAGGATAATGCAAACTACAAATAATACATATAAAATACAAACTTGTACCTCAGGGTAGCTTCCTAAAACATACTTAACTATCAATAAGTGCAAAAAAATAATAATTATTTGTTTAAAATTATTTCCTATCAATAAAGTGATTTCTAACCACACTATGGGTTTTATTGAAAACTTTATTATTCCGCTAAAAATATGTAAATAAATAAAAAATAATAAAATAAAAATATTTAAAGTCTCTACCCTTATCGGGCTTAAGACCCCACGCGGCCGATGGTGTCCCAAAAATAGCGCGACCAACCGAGGGTTAAGTTGACAGGTTGACAGGCCCAACCAAATGATATCATTGTTCTTACTAGCTCGTTGACCCGCTGCAGGATCTTGGTGAGGCCGGAGATGACGAGGGAGAACCGGTGGCGGCTGATCTGCACCAGGCATGCCTTTTGCTCCTTGTTAATCCGCGAGTGCAGATTGTGGGTGCCGGTTTTGTATGGGAGCTGTGGGTAGATACATTATAAATGAAATCTTTATTTCCAGAAAGAAGCACAATAATATTTTTTCCCCATTTAGCAAGTATTTTACAAAATACCACGTCATAGTGACATGGAAAAAGAGATCAACAATAGATGTGCCAAACTAGTCAAACACGCAAAATGGACGCACTAGACGCCTGGTTGCGGAAACCAGCCCATCCTTAGAATTACAATACATGTGTCAAACTAGTAAAACACGCAAAATGGGCGCACTAGACGCCTGGTTGCGGAAACCAGCCCATCCTTACAATTACAATAGATGTGTCAAACTAGTCAAACACGCAAAATGGGCGCACTAGACGCCTGGTTGCGGAAACCAGCCCATCCTTACAATTACAATAGATGTGTCAAAAAAAACAAAACATGAAGTCAGTAATAATTTATTGGTTTTCGAGATATTTGTTTTTCTAATTATATTAAAATGTTTTGTGATTTTTCAAAAAAAATCTTAGCCTACACTCGGCATGCAAAGTATGGTAAGAACTTCTTCATTTTATCAGCTTTTCAACAAAGTAAAAAAGTTAAATAATAAAAAAAAAACAACGATTTTTTGTGAAAAGGAAGAAAGGAACTGAAAAGCGAGAAATGAAAAGAATCTTTTGTAAATCTAAATAATTTTGAGACGGCGCCAATCAAACAAGCAAATTAAAGTAAAATGCGAACGAGTCCCTTTGTATTTTTAAATCATTTACTTTGTTTGAAAGCTGACAAAATGAGCAAGTTTCCGCCATATTTTGCACTCCAACTGTAGTATAACTTTTTTTTGGAAAATTATAAAACCATTAAACAAATTTGTTTTTCATAAATTAGAAAAAACAAGCTCCATCAGCAAATATCTCAAAAACGAAAAAACCTTTTATGAAGTCATCTTTGTTTTATCTGACACATCTAACACTAATCTATCTTTCATGTCACTATGATGTAGTATTTGGGACACACTGTATTGAAGTAGTGCTGTTAATGTGGCAGGCATATTTACTGAGGCAATTTTATTCATTTCGTATTATTTTTCATTTAATTTTATTCTGAACAAGTACATTTTCAAGATGAAAATGGACTGGTTCAATTCTTATATGTAATAGGTAACCAAAAAAAAGTCTTCTGTTGTGTAAATAATAAGATAATAATAAGAAATGATCATCAGATGGAAAATCAGTACCAAATGGGGGATTTAAGTTGAAATCTACTATTATGTACCAAATTTTAAATAATTAGTAACTGAATATTGAAGAAAAACTGGCAAAGTGCAAGTCGTACTTGCGCAACGAAGGTTCTGTATACCACACCTCTACACACAAGTATAACACTAATACCTATTATTTATAAACAAACGACATCTTCGCAAGTTACTGTAAAATGTTTCTTTTTCGTTCAGTTTAGACTCCTTGAAAAGCTTGCCGCTGCCTTCTCTTTACATATTTGAAATGGCTAAATTTGTTTAAAGATATCAGAAAGCATTCTACAAGCAAGGGAGTGAAGTAACTGCAATATTGAAAAAACCCTCAACAGGCTAGTTATGAGCAAAATTCCCAAGACTACTTATTATCAAAAGAATTGTTTTGGATGGGTCACGTTATATATAACAAAATACTGCAGTCTTTTAAACATCTGCCTTTTAATAGATTTAAGAAAACCCTACATGAATGGCTTCTTCAAAACATGTTCTGTTCTCTTGATGAGTTTTTGGGTCACAGATTATGATGTATTGACAAGGATTGAAGTTTTTTTGATGTGTAACATCTTTGCTCTCGCTTTCCTGCAATTTGTGGGAGTGATTTCGTGAAATGGGACGGAAATGTGTCCCATTGTAACAGGAAGTCGCGTTTTTTCAGGCTTTAAAAGCGCGGAAAAGGCAAAGGTATCTATGACCATACAGCCTAGTCTGCCGTATCTTTGCTGCCTTTTTTCAGGCTTTAAAAGCGCGGAAAAGGCAAAGGTATCTATGACCATACAGCCTAGTCTGCCGTATCTTTGCCGTCCTTTTATAAAGTATTTTGTCACATGTTACACATCATATGCGAGTACTGTAGGTCTCGCTCGAATTTTTTTTTGTTTTTATACATTTATTACTGTAATAACATTTGCATGCTGTTGTTCTATAAGGCTAAACAAGAAATTCCTATTTTAATAACAAACATCATTCTACTTACTGTACCTCATTTAAAAGCAAATAAATATTACTTACTTACTAAGTGCAAGTACCACTCACACTTGGCAGGTTTATATTATTTGTTATTTTTACTTCAGGATTAGTAATACATATAGCAAGTTTCACAATTGTATGTGATACCGTTTTTAAGGGACCCATACACAGTACGATTTATCTGTAAAATCAATCTGATGAAAATTGTGACAATTGATCGCATCAAAAATGACGCCTATGCACGAAAGGATTGGTCGTAACAATCGATAATTCACTTGTTTGAAACTGAAGGATAAAGACATATTCAAATAATTCTAATAAAACTGAAAAATGAACTTCTTTTCCTTACCTATGTGGCGGTAACTTTGATTCAAATCATTATTACTCCATGTAGCCGTTTAGTTTGTTTCGTTCAACAAGTAAAGGTAGTTACAAGTACGTAACAAGCTAGCCAAGGCGTGCCATACGTGCGAAATCGAATCGTTGAACGTAAAAAGCCATACGCTGTGGATTCATTGTTACGATATTCATGATTGCATGGGTTTTTGTTGCAATATCCGACCGATGAAGTAAATTGTTAACAATCTTGACGTACACTATCGGTTCGTCGTTTTGATCGGTCCGAAGCGATGGATGGTACAGACAAATCGTACCGTGTATGGGGCCCTTTAGGATAGATCAAAAACCAAAAAAACCTACAAAAATTTTTTAGTAATTTTCCACTTTTTTAATTTTTATTATGCTTTGGTAAATCGCCCATAATTCACCAAATCACCCGCAGTAGGAACATTCATAGGTTGATAACTAAAGCATAAATTACTAAAGAAATTATACATCGTTCTGCGCGCAACGCGTTATTGAGCCGTCTTTTTTGCGTAGGTGTTTGCAATTGTAAAGTGGCGATTATCTCTAAAACTACATGTTTTTAACATCACATCACTCGTAAAGAACAACTTATTATTCATGGGAGTAGGAAAGAAAACGAATAAAAAAACAAAATAACAAAAACAGTGGTACATATTTGTTTACATTATTTTATGGGTGTGACTCGTCAAAGAAATTATTGAATTAAAACTTACTTGTTCTTCAAACCGGGTTATGAGCGAGTTGGCCCATTCCCCAGGCTTTTGTGTTCCCATTTTAGCCGATAATTTAGGCCCTATTTATACAATTATCTCAAAACTATGATTTGCATTGTCTGTCTTCAATATTTCTTTCTTGATTTCTTTCTTGCACAGACCAGTAGTTTATTATATTCTCTTTGGCACAGACCAAAGAGGATTTAAAAATTTATGTCACCAGACCACCCACAGATCTACTAGACCACCAGACACTCCATATTGCTACTACTTCGATTCGTACCTTTCGTGGAGATAACAAAAACAACAAATTATTAAAAGTGAAACACTACCCAAATAATTTAAAGAACATTGACTGAATAAAATATATAGAACATCTGTGTAAAAAATATACTCTATACTCAAGCAATCGCCAGTAATCGCCAGTAAAAATCTTGAAAAACATATTTTTAAACAAATAGTGCGTAATCCTAAATAATTATTTATAATGGCAACATTAAATCAAGAAACAATCAATATTTTATAGGCGCGTTCACATCATAGTTATAATCACAGTCATAAAACTACCACCTGCGACAATTCATACTTGTGCGACGAGTTTTGCTGCGAAGATTGACTACATATGCCATCTGTTGAAAGGAGTTTACACACGATGTGACACGAGACAAATGGCAGCTAACTTTTTGGAAATTGTGAAAGACAAAAATAAGACAGTTGTTGTTTTATCGATCTTAGGTCAAGCTGTCACTTAATAAAACTTGAAAACATATATTAAAATTATAACTGTTTATTTACTTAATAAGAGGTTATGGGTTAATAAAGTGAATAAAAGTGATTAATAGTAAAAATGGCAGGTACGTCTTATCGTATAGAGAAACTGAACAGGAATAATTATGATACTTGGAAAATTCAAGCCCAAGCGGTAATGATAAAAGCAGGTTTGTGGAAATACGTTTTGAACCCGCAACCGCCCGCTAAGGAAAATGATGCCGATACAATCTCAAAATACAAAGAAGACGAGGTCCTTGCCAAGTCAGAATTGATTTTAATTATTTCTTCAGAAGCTAAAGAAATATGGCAAAAACTTGAGGATATGTATGAAAGCAAGCGACCTACAAAAAAGGCTTCTCTCCTCAAACATTTAATTGTATCGAAATACAAAGAAGGTGATGATTTACGTAAACATTTAGATAATTTGACGGATATCGTTGACAAACTCGCAAATATGGACGTCGACATCAATAAAGATCTTTTATCTGTCATAATGCTTTACTCATTATCATCAAATTTTGAAAATTTTCGCATCGCAATAGATCTCGAGATAGCCTACCATCACCAGAGGAGCTAAAAATAAAAATTCTTGAAGAAACCGAAGCTCGCAATTATTCAGAAGAAAATACAATCGATAATAATGCGATGTATTTGAAGAAAAATAATTATTCTCAAAGGAACAAACCAAATTTTTACCAAATTTGTAAAAAACGAGGACACAAAACCCAAAATTGCAGATACCGTAAACAAGAAAGATCTAATACCATAGTACAAAATATATGTCTAAGCACGGAACCTATAAAAAACACAAAAAGATGGTGCATTGACAGTGGTTGCACATCCCACATGTGCCAAAACATAAATGATTTCTCGTCAATTAAAAAACATGAAGGTTTACTCAAATTAGCAGCTGATGACAGCAGTGCTAAAATCGAAGGAAAAGGAAATGTTCAAATCGCAGTTGATAATAAGAATGTAAATCTAGAAGACACACTATACGTACCAACTCTTGCAACAAACCTATTATCCGTATCGAAAATTACCAAAAAAGGAAAGACAGTATTATTTAAAGAAAATATTGCTACGATAAAAAATAAGAAAACGAATAAAATTAAACTAACAGCAAGAAACGTAAATAGTCTCTACTATCTAATGAACAAAAAGGACATAAATGATTCTGATTATAAAGAAGAAACCACATTTAATGCTGAAATTGACGAATGGCACAGAAAACTTGGCCACTTAAATGAAGTAACATTGAAACAAGCTTTAAAAGATGAAGCAATGAATGGATTCAAGTTTGATATAAATCAAAAATTTAATGAATGCGAAGTATGTGTCAAGGGAAAGATGAGCCGATTACCCTTTCCTAAAAACAAAGAGAACTCAAGAACTACACAACGCCTTGAAATAGTACATTCTAACGTTTGTGGACCAATGAATGTAGAATCTGTTGGCGGAGCAAAATACTTTGTAACATTCATTGATGAGTACTCAAGATACTCAAGAGTATATATAATTCAAAGAAAAAATGAAGTTTTGGATAAATTTAAACAATATAAAGAAGAAATGGAAAGATTTACTGGAAACAAAATAAAATCCCTTCAGACCGATAATGGGACGGAATATATTAATACAGAATTTGATGGATACTTAAAACAGTGTGGTATAAGTAGAAGACTGAGCTGTGTATACACACCACAGCAAAATGGAACAGCTGAACGAAAAAATAGAAGCCTACAAGAAAGAGCAAGATGCTTATTACTTGATGGTAACATGCCAGAAAAATATTGGGCAGAAGCTGTATCTACCGCAAATTACCTACTAAACCGGACGCCATCAAAAGTCATACAAGGTAAAACCCCATTTGAAATGTGGGTTGGACGAAAACCATCCATACAACACTTACAAATTTTCGGATCAAAAGCATTTGTACTAAACAAAAACAAAAGAGAAAGTTTACATCAAAAGCAACGGAAGGAATATTTCTTGGATATGCAGAGAATAGCAAAGCTTACAGAATCCTGGTACCTGACACAAAAAAAGTTATTGTAAGCAGGGACGTGAAAGTAATGAAAGCCTTATACTACTCGAAAGAAAAAGTAGATATTAAAGACAACAAAAATGAAAAAAGATTTATTGAAATTGATTCTTTTCAGAAAAAAGAAAAAAATTATGAATTTGATCAACAAGAAGAGAGTAACGATGAAATGTACGAACCAACAGAAGTTGATGAAAACACTACTGATGATATTCCAGTAACAAATTCAGACATAGCTCAGAATGATGACAATTCAACTCTAGGAAGACCGCAGAGACATAGAGCACCGCCACTCTGGACGAAAGATTATGTATGTACAGTGTGCATGAGTAAAGAAGACAATTTAAAATGGAATGATGCAATAATTTCTGAAATAACAGCACATTTAAAAAATGAGACATGGTCCATAGTGAAGAAACCACCTTGTCGTAATATAATTGACAGCAAGTTGATTCTAACAGAAAAATTTGGACCAGATGGCAATGTTGAACGAAAAAAGGCTCGATTAGTAGCCCGAGGATTTTCACAAATACCAGGTGTTGACTACCAAGAAGTGTTCGCACCTGTGACTCGACTAAGTTCAATAAGACTACTAGTATCTCTAGCTATTCAGACAAACATGCATTTAAACCAAATATATATTTGCACAGCATTCTTGAATGGTGATATCGAAGAGGAAATTTTTATGAAAAAGCCTAAGGATCTAGAAGAATATCTTGAAAAGATTATACAAAACACGAAAGATTCCGATATTAAGAAAAAAGCTACTGGAATGCTACAAAATTTAAACCAAGAAAAAGATAACGCAGTATGCAAATTAAACAAAGCAATTTATGGACTAAAACAAGCGGGAAGACAATGGTATAAGAAATTAGACGCTGAATTAAAATCCATTGGTTTTACGCCTACTAAAGTTGATCCATGCATGTACACTTATGCGAAAGGCGGAGATGACATTATTATTAGCATATATGTTGATGATATAATTATTGCATGTAAATCACAGAAAAAGATTAATAAAATAAAGAAATTGCTACTGAAAAAGTTTGAAATGCGTGACTTGGGAGAACTAAATTACTGCCTTGGAATAACTTTTGAACGAAATGCTCATCGAATGGTCCTGAAACAAAAGAAATACATAGAGACTGTATTAGAAAGATTTGGATGCAACGATTGCAAACCAGCATCTACTCCTATGGAGATAGGACTAAAGTTGGCAAAAGGAACTAGTCCTGTGAAAGAAAAGGATATACCATATCAAAATCTTATAGGTTCACTTATGTACCTAGCTGTTGCCACACGTCCTGATATAATGTTTGCAGTAAGTCATTTGAGCCAATTTAATAACTGCTACACATCTGAACATTTCAAAGCAGCAAAAAGGGTTCTGCGATACTTACAAGGAACAAAGGACTTGGGACTGACTTTCGTCAAAAGGAAATATGAAGCTTGAAGGAACTGCCGACGCAGATTGGGCATCATGCGCCATTGATCGTCGATCAGTCACTGGATATATATTTACCTATGGTGGAACACCAATAAGCTGGGAAGCGAAAAAACAAAGAACTGTTGCACTGAGTACTGCTGAGGCGGAGTACATGGCTCTTACAGAGGCATCAAAAGAAGCCATATACCAGAAGAACCTGTTAAAGGAATTAAATATTGAGACAGGCATAATTGATATCTACAATGACAATCAAGCTGCTGAAAAACTGGTCAAGAACCCAATCATAAGCACAAAGTCAAAGCATATCAGCATCAGGGAACACTTCATTAGAGATGCTGTGAAAGATGGGCACATAGATGTCAAATACCGTCCAACAGAAGACATGGAAGCAGACCTTTTAACAAAGGCATTACCAGCACCAAAGTTTATGAAGTTAAGGACAGTCATAACATAAACATAGTTGTATCTCGTGAGGCGGAGTGTTGAAAGGAGTGTACACACGATGTGACACGAGACAAATGGCAGCTAACTTTTTGGAAATTGTGAAAGAAAAAAATAAGACAGATGTTGTTTTATCGATCTTAGGTCAAGCTGTCACATAATAAAACTTGAAAACATATATTAAAATTATATCTGTTTATTTACTTAATAAGACCATCTTCGAGCGCACGCGCGGCAAACCGACCGACTAGAAGTCATAGAGCTACTACTAGAAGTCGAAGTGGTCGCCATGACCGTAATAGGTCGGATAAACAGATATACTACTAGATCTGTGGTCGTGTAGATCAGTATAATCAAAGAAAAACAAAAATGTAACCAAAGGCAACCATTGATCTAATGTGGCTTTGAGCCGGTAATTTTTTTTGTATTTTGAGCCTTCCTATAAAATCACAGTATAAATGAAGATTTGGTACCTGAGTATTAGTATTACTACATTTAAACTAAAAAAGGCCAATAGAAAATATTTTTTACTTTTCGGGGTTTTTTGTCAGGTTTTTTAAATGTTTTTATATAAAAAAATGTATTGTAGCTGTAAGTGAAAACCAGTAGGTTTTAAAATACTCAAAAAACATAAAAAGTATACATATTCTTTATTATTGCACACAAATATTTACATGAAAAACACTTAGAAAGGAAAAAATTCAAAAAATTGTTTAACAGAATAAAATTTACTTTCTTAGAAAGGACATATACAAAGGTGGACTTAGCTATTTATGAGATCTCTTCCAGCCAACCTTACCGGGTGTTATGAGAATTCAAAGAACGGGGGGCAAACCTGTGTGCCTAAAATTATACCAAATAAAATACGAATATAATATAATGTTAACTAACCTGATCTACTCACATAAATAATACATACCGATGGTTAATAAATTAATATTATACTTAATATGTGGCCGCCGCTTCTGTAGATCTTCGATGAGCAGATCTGGAGATCATCCACTAGTTGAGAGGTAGATGGAGGTCCTCAAGTTGCGAGGTGGTCCTCAAGTTGCGAGGTGGTCGATGCTTCTAGTTGAGAGGTTCTCGCAGGTCCGCTAGGTGAGATGCAGTGGAGCGGCGAACCGATGCATAGGGGCGGTGTCAAATGAAACAGCTGCTGGTACGATGAGAGCCGCAACCGAAGAGCGAGGTAATTCTCCAAGCGAGTTTTTTCTGGATTTTCTTCTTTTTCCTTTTTTACTGCTAGGGCGGTCGGGTGCTAACTGTGTGGGGAACCGGCAACCGGCCCTGTATTTATACCAATTTTTGCGATCCCTATTTTCGCCCTTTATAAGCAAACTCGCTTGGTGAGCCCCTCACCCCTGGAATGCGTTTTTATTGAAATTATATCTTAAACCTAGTTTTATTTACAATTTTCATTCAAATCCTTATTCTAGGTCTTATTTCTAGTGTTCCTAGATCTAGGTCTTATCCCTATCACGTCTAGTTTTTGACTGAATCGCAATTTCCTTATTTTTCTTATTTATACTACCTCACCCCCCGCCTCAGGTGTATAAATATGTCGCCCTAAACGGAGAGCCTTTCAATTGGTCTGCGACTTTTGTGAGCTAAACACCTAGATCCCTAAGTTTGTGCCTATTTTTTGTGCCTATATCTTAATCTAGTTTATAATATCTACAAAATAAACAACTTTAGTTAGAGATTTCAGTAAGCCTACTACGAAAAAACTAGCTTTAAACTTCAAAATTGAAATATTAATAACTCCTAAACTATCTGGGCCTACTTATTCGTTTTAGCTTTAAAAGAAGCCTAACTAAGCCTATTTTGTTCTGAGAAAATTAAAACACCCTAGCTTATTAGCCCTAAAAGTTATTAACATATTTACATAACAAATAATTAACCTACAGTTTTCCTCATGCTATCCTACTCTAAAGGTATAGTTGTCTTTATTTATCATTAGAGAGACTTAATAAATTTACATTTTAAACTTAAATATTTCAAAAATACTATCGTCGTGTTCATTCTCCCGCCGTCGCGCGAGCGATCATCCTTGTATCACGACGATCTTCTTGGTCGGTCTCCGGAGGACGTGCCCGCCCTTGGTGATGACGTCCACGACTCTGGTCTCGCCGTCCTTCCCTGGATACACTTTGCTGATGCGTCCTCTTGGCCATGTATTTCGGGGCAGATTGGAATCGCAGATGATGACCAGGTTCCCCTCCTTTGGTGGCACGCCGATAGTGCGAGGCTCCCGCCGGTGCTGAAGTAGAGGAATGTACTCGCGCACCCATCGCCGCCAGAAGATGTCCGCAAGCATCTGGGCGCGTTTCCATTGTTGTTTCGGCGTGATGTCTTTGTCCTCGTAGCGTGTGAAGGTAGGAAGTCTGTTATTTGGTCCAATGAGGATAAGGTTGGGCGTGATTCCTTCTGGATCCTCTGGTTCGGAGCCGACGTGTGTCAGAGGGCGTGAGTTGACTGTATTCTCAGCCTCGGTCAGGAGAGTTAGGAGAACTTCGTCGCTCGGATACTTGTCCTGCAGGGTCACTCGGAGAGCTTCTTTTACCGCCCGGACCATGCGTTCCCATGCTCCTCCCATAAATGGTGCTCCAGGAGGTATGTAGCGCCAAGTTATTTGACGATTTGCAGCTTCTTCTTGCAGAGCTTCTATTGCTGCCTCGCTGAGCTCCCTTTCAGCGGTCTTGAAGCAGGTGGCGTTATCACTCCAGAGCTCTGTGGGACATCCTCGTCGGGCCATGAACCGGCGGAGTGCTGCTATTGCGGAGTCCGCGCTCAGTGAGTAGACCACTTCGATGTGAATTGCACGGCAAGTCATGCAGGTGAAGAGTGCTCCATAGCGTTTCTCTCTGTGACGTCCCACAGTGACTTCGATTGGCCCGAAGTAATCAAGACCCGTGTAGGTGAAGGGGCGTGCGTGGTGTGCTAGACGGGCTGCTGGGAGGTCTCCTGTTGATGGAGAGGTTGGCTTCTTCCTCCGGAGCTGGCACGAGATGCACCTCTTGATTATCTCCTTCACCGTCGGCCGGATTCTCAGGATCCACATCCGTTGACGAAGCTCGTTGATGACTATCTCTACTCCCCCGTGGTGAAGTTTCTCGTGGACATATTGGATGTAGAGACGGGTGTATGGATGTTTTCCGTCCATAAGAGGTGGATTTGATGCGTTCTCGCTTATCTGGTGTGCGGATGTTACTCGTCCTTTCAACCGCAGCGTTCCTTTTTCGTCGATATATACACTGAGGGTGCTAAGACGATCGCTGCCATGTGGAGTAGCTTCGCTACGGACTCGCTTCATCTCGGGTCCGAAGCTTTCTTCCTGTGATGCTCGTATCCAATGCTCTTCTGCTGCTTTGATGTAGTCTGCTGGAACGGTACGGAATGAAGACTTCTTTTCTATTATTTTCCCTGGACGCCTCGTCTTGACGAATTTTTGGTTCTGGCGCCAATCTGAGTCTTCTTCCTTGTTTTTTATGGTCCTTTTCCTCTTAGCTGCGGCGACTGATGACTTCCATGGACGACAGAGATCGATGAATTGGAGGACTCTTGCTGTAGTTCTTATGAGTCGTAACCACCGGGAGAACTTGTTTATGTCTGGCAGGTGATTATTCTCCCGCCGGTCTTGCGCGACGTTGCATTTCTCCTTTTCTTCTCCAGTTTCTATGACTTCGGTGCTTTTCTGTTCCTTTGGCCATTCTTCTTCTGGAAGATACAGAAAGTCTGGACCGTTGAACCACCTGTGGCTAAAGTCGAAGCTGTGAGGTGTTGCTCTGGTGGCATCGTCAGCGACGTTCTCTCTGGTTGGTAGCCATCTCCATTCGTTCTTCTTAGTAGTGTCCTCGATTTCCGCTAGCCTATGAGCTACGAAGGTTTTGAAGGATTTTGGCTCCGCTCTTATCCAGGCTAGCGCAGTTCTGGAATCAGACCAGTAGGTTTTGCTGGCCACTTCGAAATCATGTTCCAGGAGTACAGTCCGTGCTAATCTTGCGCCAAGTAGAGCTGCTTGTAACTCTAGCCGGGGTATTGAGATTGGCTTTAGCGGTGTCACCCGGCGTATGTAGCTGGCGTTCAGTGGCATGTCCATAGTCGTAACATCGCGGTATTCTGATGTCTTCTACTGCGCGAAGAGATGTGATCCAATCACCCCACTTTGGCTGCAGCTCTTCCGGTAGGTCTTCGTCCCAGTCCGGTGACTTTTGGACTCGAGTATCCTTAGGGCTCTTTCTTCGGGATCATCTTTTGGTTTGCGAGGCTCGATGCCTAATGATTCGAGCTTGAAGAAATTCTTCATCTGTTCTTCCATCGGTTCTTCCTTCTTGGTTGTGAGGTGTCCGCAGAATGCCACGGTGTTCGTGAGTGATGAACTGCAGCCGTGAAGCACCCAGCCAAGTTCCGTGAGTGATGCGACAGGTTGGTTGCGTCGACCGGAGCGGATTTCTCTGGACACGATGAGATTCCAGTTGTCTTGACCGATGAGAATTTTTGGTGTAGCTCGTTCGTATATAAGCTCGTGCTTGATTCCCTCTAGATGTGAGCAGGTCTCGAGGTCGTCTTCATCAATATCTTGGGATGCGAATTTCAACCTCTGTATTGTTCTGACTTCTTCCAGATTGAACTCTTTCTTTGCATGTTTTCCTCTTATCTTCAAGCTGACTGCCTTGCTTTCTTCATGCTTCACTTCTGTACCGACGCCTTGGATCCACATGGTGTTTGCAGGTCCATCCACTCCCAGCACTTCTGCGATTGAAGCGTCTATGATGGTGATGGTGCTGCCTTCATCAAGCAGGGCATAGGTGTCGATGCTAGTGTGTGGCCCTCTTAGAATGACTGGAGCTATCTTGAGGAAGGCCCGACGACCAATGTGCTCATTTGCTGATGCAGCGACTTCAATTGTTGAAGCGATGGATGCTTTCTGGTGTACTGGTGTGGGTGTGTCTTCTGGCTTCTTGGCTTCTGGCTTGTGGTGTAGCAGGCGATGATGTTTCAAATGACAGCCGTCTTGTCCACAGGGCCGTGCTTTGCAGTACATCCTTCTGTGTTTGCTCTTCAAGCAGCGGAAGCAAATGAAGTTCTTCTTCGTTACGTCCCAACGTGTGTTAACGTCAGAACTCAGGAACTGTTTGCAGTCTGGTAGCTTGTGATCTTGCTTGCAGATAGGACATTGATAATCATCCCGTTGCTTCGTTACAGATGCAGTAAAGGTGCGCTCTGTCTTCTTTTTTGCTCGCTCTCTGGTATCTTCTACGATATTCTCTGGAACTGCGTATGGTCCACATTTATCTGCTTCTTCATCTAGGAAGCGTGATATCCTCAGCAGTTCCGGCTCTCCTTCATTCTTGAGTGCTGCGTAGTCGTACCATTTACTTTTCATTATTTATTTATTTATTTTACCTTATTTGGAAAAAACAGTATTTTATGACTATTTAAAAAGCTAATTAACAAACTAAGTACTATTTATATGTTTTCACATGTACAAATCTACACGCTAGCTAAACTTAAGAATAATAAAAATAACAAAAATAACTATAAATAAACTTAAACAAAATCTAAGAGGGTGTTAAAAGTTAAAACATAAAGATGAACTAAAAAATATAAAACGATGACTTTTGAATTTCAACAGTTAGGGAACCATATCGAACCAATGTTTAGAGAGTAGAGCTTTAACTGTATGGACCCTGGAATTAAACAAATCAATTTGGGGAAAATCTGTTAATTTGTTGAATTCATTAGGAGCACGTATCAAAAAGGAGTTGCGTCTGTAATTTGTGTTTGTTGTAGGTGTCGATAGATAGATCGGGTGTCGGATAGTTAATCTTGATGGGACGCGAATATTAACTTTAGATAGAAGCTCGGAGGAATCAACCAAATTTTGTGAAATCTTTACTAATAAAGCAATATCAGCTATTGTACGTCTGACTTGCAATGGAAGTATGTGGTGTCTCTTACATCTCGCTTCGTAGCACGCGCCGTTTTGCCTGCACTTATACTGAAGAAACCGCATGAAACGTTTTTGGATAGATTCTATTCTGTCAATGTAAACATAGTATTGAGGATTCCAAACCTCGGAACAGTACTCAAGAGTACTACGCACATATGAACAGTAGAGCACTTTGATGGCTTTTATATTAGTAAATTGAGAGCTACACCTCATAATAAAACCTAAGGTTTTATTTGCTTTAGTGACAATGCTGTCAATATGCTTATCATATAAAAGTTTGCTGTCATGTATTATACCTAAATCACGAATCTCTTCAACGCGTTTAATAACTAATCCCTTCAGTTTATAACTGAACTTATAATAATTGGGTTTCCGGCTAAATGTAGACATATAACACTTAGATACATTAAGGTCTAATAAGTTTTGAGAGCAAAACTGCTCAAATCTATCTAAATCTTCTTGCAAAAGTAGACAATCGTTAATATTCCTTATTCGCTTATATATTTTCATATCATCAGCGTTTCATATCATTATTGGAGTGAGCTTCTCAACAATGTACTTTATTGTTTCCGGACTGTGAAGGTACTGCGGTTTTTTGAGGGCTTCTATTGTTCCGACGACGTTAGCTATCTTCCCAGCGAAGATACAGAGATCCCGAGGATTTTCTGTTAGCTTGTTTAGTGTCTTCAGTTTTTCAATCTCTGCTTGGATGAGAGCTTCCGGACGCCCAAATCTCCTTTCGAGTGCGTCGATAATCTTCATCGGATCCGGCTGGCCAATGAGGCGTGATGATACTACTTCTAGTGCCGGACCTCGCAGGCTCCTTCTGAGTCTTACGATATTCTCTGCATTCGCGAAGTAGTGTTGCGTTTCTACGAATGCGTACTTGTAGGTCAACCATTCGCTGCTGTGTCCGCCAAAAATCGGTAGATCTTGAATATATCTTGGTGGCTCCCTGGATGTATTCTTTGTCGCTTGGGCAAAGGCTTCTGCTAGTGTAGGCACGTCGAATTGCTGTTGCACAGGTTGGATGACTGGACGGTCCTCCTGTTGTTTCTCTGCCTGTGTAGCGAGGTGCTCTTGCACAGACTGGATGACTTGATGGTCTTCCTGATTCTTCTCTGCCGGTGCAATGGTCCTCTGCTGTACAGACGGAATGACCCTCTGATCTTCCTTTTGTTTTTCTGCCCGTGTTTCAGCTGTCTTCATTGTATTTTCTTCTACTGGCATGTCTTTCTTTCTTCTTTCTTCCAGGAAGGCAGCCACCACTGGCGGCGGTATTGGATGGCTTGTGTCCTTTTCATTTAGCCAATTGTTGATCCGTACTGATGCAAGATTGTCTTCAATTTCTTCCTCTGAGCTTGATTCGTTCTCTGCTTGTCTGCGGCGCAGGCGTGCTTGTTCAAGCTCTATTTCTGCTTGCACTTGTTTAAGTTTCAGAGCTGCAAGTTTTTCTTCTGCTTCTACTTCCATAAGTTTTCTTCTCGCCGATCGCTTTGATGACGTGATGCTGTTGGGCTTCAACGTACTTCTGGTTGGAGCTTGCTTGGTTCCACTTTTGTTTGCAGACCTTGAAGTTCCCTTTTCCAATGTTTCTTCTGATGTGAAGTCGTCTGTTGTGCCCGAATTATCTGCCGTAGTCGACGTAGCATCCGTTGCATCCTTTGTAGTAGGCGTAGTACCCGAAGCAATTGTCGTAGTACCCGTAGCAGTCGGCGTAGTACCCGTAGCAGTCGGCGTAGTACTCGTAGCAATTTTCTTAGTACCCGTAGCACCCGATTCGTAGCCCGTAGCAGTCGGCGTAGTACCCGTAGCACCCGACCCGTAGCCCGTAGCAGTCGGCGTAGTACCCGTAGCACCCGACCCGTAGCCCGTAGCAGTCAGCGTAGTACCCGTAGCACTTGGCGTAGTACTCGTAGCCATCGTAGTCGGCTGGGGGTCTTCGACGTGTCCAACTGCTCTTTCATCCAAGTCCAGTGCTGCACTCGATGGTGTTTCCTTGGTGTGGCTCCGTGTCACCACCATGCTGCTGTTCCAATGACGATCCGGCTCGAAGGACCAAAAAATGTGGCCGCCGCTTCTGTAGATCTTCGATGAGCAGATCTGGAGATCATCCACTAGTTGAGAGGTAGATGGAGGTCCTCAAGTTGCGAGGTGGTCGATGCTTCTAGTTGAGAGGTTCTCGCAGGTCCGCTAGGTGAGATGCAGTGGAGCGGCGAACCGATGCATAGGGGCGGTGTCAAATGAAACAGCTGCTGGTACGATGAGAGCCGCAACCGAAGAGCGAGGTAATTCTCCAAGCGAGTTTTTTCTGGATTTTCTTCTTTTTCCTTTTTTACTGCTAGGGCGGTCGGGTGCTAACTGTGTGGGGAACCGGCAACCGGCCCTGTATTTATACCAATTTTTGCTGGCCAGCGATCCCTATTTTCGCCCTTTATAAGCAAACTCGCTTGGTGAGCCCCTCACCCCTGGAATGCGTTTTTATTGAAATTATATCTTAAACCTAGTTTTATTTACAATTTTCATTCAAATCCTTATTCTAGGTCTTATTTCTAGTGTTCCTAGATCTAGGTCTTATCCCTATCACGTCTAGTTTTTGACTGAATCGCAATTTCCTTATTTTTCTTATTTATACTACCTCACCCCCCGCCTCAGGTGTATAAATATGTCGCCCTAAACGGAGAGCCTTTCAATTGGTCTGCGACTTTTGTGAGCTAAACACCTAGATCCCTAAGTTTGTGCCTATTTTTTGTGCCTATATCTTAATCTAGTTTATAATATCTACAAAATAAACAACTTTAGTTAGAGATTTCAGTAAGCCTACTACGAAAAAACTAGCTTTAAACTTCAAAATTGAAACATTAATAATGGGCCTACTTATTCGTTTTAGCTTTAAAAGAAGCCTAACTAAGCCTATTTTGTTCTGAGAAAATTAAAACACCCTAGCTTATTAGCCCTAAAAGTTATTAACATATTTACATAACAAATAATTAACCTACAGTTTTCCTCATGCTATCCTACTCTAAAGGTATAGTTGTCTTTATTTATCATTAGAGAGACTTAATAAATTTACATTTTAAACTTAAATATTTCAAAAATACTATCGTCGTGTTCATAATACATACCTAAAAATAGAATACTTATTATTCTTACTAAAATAAATATATACAAATAAACTTTCCCCTTTTTTTAAGGAAAGAAGATGCACTTTAAGTTTAATTTTGCAAGAGTTAACAGAGGGTCAGTCGCGAATGTTGACGGGTAATTTATTCCAGAGGTTCGCAGCTTCAACAGTGAACGAGTTGGAGAAGAATTTGGTATTGCAGCGGGGAACTACCAGAGTTTTGGTGACGCATAAACGTCTGGGTGGGGAATGCACGGGTAGTAGGTGGAAACGAGAACGAAGATATTCAGGAATGGAAGGATTTTTAAGCATTTTGTACATGAGTGTGAGGATGTGTACATTACGACGCTGACGAACAGGCAGCCACTTAAGCCGAGCGCGATATTCAGAAATATGGTCGAACTTTCGCAAGCCGAACACAAACCTAATGTCGAGATTTTGTAAGCGCTCGAACTTATTAAGGAGCTCCTAAGTGGCATCCAAATAACATACATCTGCATAATCGAACAGCGGTAACAGAAGAGTTTGGGCGATCATAACTTTTGTTTTATGAGGCAAAAAGAACTGGAGTTGCTTAAGGGAGTGGTAAGAAAAATACATACGCCTGCTGACATCATTGATGTGAGAGGACCACGACAGGTTGGAGTCCATGATAAGACCCAAATTCCGGGTCTTCTCAGTAAACGGTATCGCAACGCCATCGTAGCATATTGAGGGTAAGCACTGATCCAAGCCACCCTTCAAACGACTGCTACCGATAATGATAGACTGCGATTTGTAAGGGTTGATCACGAGTCCGAAAGATTTTGCCCATTTCTGTACCGCAGCTAGATCAGCATTGATGGAGTTGATGGCGACTGAGGCCTCGGAAACAGGGAAGTCGGCATTGATCTGCAGATTATCGGCATAAAGATGAAACTGGCAAGTGAGCACTTTATTGATCTGCTTGATAAACATCTAAAAAAGAAGAGGCAATAGAACTCCACCCTAAGGTTTACCAGCTGATAACTCGCACCAATCTGACAGCGATTCGTCTGTTTTTACACATTGGCGCCGTCCTCGGAGGTAGGAGTCAAACCAGGGAATAATTAAGTCAGGGATATGGGATGATCTGAGGATACCTAGGAGAATATCAAAGTCTACCGAGTTAAATGCATTGCTAAAATCAAGTAGAGTTAGTAAGTTTTTTATTATCCATTGCGTAACGGATGTCATCAGTGACTTTCAGCGTTAATCGTACTATGGACGAAAACCAGACTGAAAAGTGCTGAGAAGGTCATTCCTACAAAGATATTTGTAGAGCTGGTGGTGCACACAACCTTCTAGCACCTTGGATAGGATGGAAAGAATGGAGATAGGACGATACTGAGAAAACGAACTGGCGTTGGGTTTTTTAGGAAGAGGGATAACATGAGCGTGTATCTCTACGTATTAACATTACGAAATGGTTTTGGTGTACTATAAGACGTGTAAATAAATAAATAAATGAGCCAGCTTCTACGCACTTTGAAATGTATTCGAGGATAAAGAGATGTTCATGATGTGAGTAATAACCGGGACTACACTGTCCAAGATTGGAAGCAGCATTTCACGGCTCAAACTATCACTACCCACCACCCTCATCGAGATCGCTGCAATACTTCGCTAACATCAACTTGGGCTCATCCAAGTCCAGTGCGCCACATTGTCTATCAGTGTCAGTATATCTATTGTCTCCTATTGTCTCTAAGAAGTGCCATGTTTTTGCCGGGGAGATGTTTTGTAAACTGCTGTGAATGTAGCGACGTTTAGCATCTCTGCACATCCGATTACAAGTATTGCGAATCTTCTTGTATGAGACAAAATTTTGATTAGTATAACTATGGCCCTGTTGCGTTTAGCCCTTTATACGCTTAAGATGTGGAGTGAGCCAAGGTGCAGGAAAATGCTTCACACGGACAGGCCGCAGAGGGGCGTGAATATCAAATAGTTCACGAAGCATGGTATTTAAAATGTCTACTTTATCGTCAACGGAAACGGCTGCATACAAGGACGACCCGTCTAGATTTGCTGCGTCTTCCTTTAGTCGGTCCACGTCCATATCTCGGAAATTTCGGAAATTCGGAACTAAATTGTGTCCTAGAGCGCCTATACCTACGAAGTGCAAGCACATATTTGTTATTAATGGCAGTAAAATACCTAAGTTCTCGAAAATAAAGTTAATATTTGAAAGTTATTTTTTTTCCGGGGGCGAACTAAAAGGGTGCATGCAACTGAAAAAGGGTCCATGTGACAATAACCCACTTGATAATTTGGGGCTAGGTAACCAAACCTACGAAATGCAACCAAAGATTTGATAAGTTTTGATATTACAAAGGTAGTAATATGTGGTAATACTTAATTTTTATTATTTTTAGTCATTTACTTGATCATTTTTTTGACAAGAATAATGCATATTTGGATTGGCGTTACTCCATAAAGCAACCGAATATTTTGTCAGGTTTTGCATAACTGACATGAGTGAGTATAACTGGTACTTTAATGTGGGCCGCCTTCGTTCGACCCACATAAAAAGCCGGGGGTGAGCAGTGGACTGTATTGATAGTGAAGACGGTTGCTCGTATGGTTGCGACTGACTTGCAAGAAGTAACGCTTTGGGGTTGAAGAAAACACGTTTTGTGGGGACCAACGTAGGTTTGCGATGTGCAGCTTCCGATTGGGAGACGCGAGAGGCTTCCTTCTTCGAGGTTCAATTACGATGCTGTCACTCGAGTGAATGTCCTTACAAGGGTCAATTACAATGCTGTCTCTTGCGTAGGATTCTGCTAGGCTCTTCTCGCTTACAGTAGCTCCTTCGGATTTTCGCTTCTTCTTGATTCGCGTACTGATTGTTCAGAACTGAATGTCGCTACCGCGGTCCTTGTCTGTTTATATATCTTTCTCTGTCGAAAAATCTAGAACCTGATGACAAGGACAGGGGATGTGCGAGCGAGATAGAAAAATATAAGTATCGGACCTTACCCGGTTTGAGCAATACTGTAAGGGCGACCGTTCTCATACAAACATCTGACCCTTGCCTATTTTCGCGGTTTCCTAGCCTCTTTTGTCATTCCCAATGAAAGACAGACACACAAACTCACTTATTTACAGAATAGACATATATACAACACAAAAGGAACCTTACAACTACGATACCTAAGCAAATTGAGAGCATATAAAAAAGCAATGTCAATAGCTAATACTAAGGCCCTATCAGCTAACTATGTACATCACTAAGTACACATGACCTGCCTATTACATAAAATAACATAAAAAATACCTATTTAAACTATCCTAGCTAAATGGGAGATGAAACACAATCAAACAAAACTTTATTTCACAAACTATTTACAAAAAGTCGTGAACATTTAATTTAATATCATACTCAGCCATTTCCCTTATATATTTTTTTTGGTCACGAAAGCTTGTTTTTAGGCGCTATAAAAACACATAACGCAACTACTTTGCGCAGGCAGAGCGACATATTTAGCATGAAAGGGTTGCCATTTATCCTGTCAACCTAAGGTTATCCATTTCGGATAAAGTTACCAAAGTCGTGACCTCCTAATATATATGTCCTTTCTGTCGTTAGACGTTCGAATTAGTCACTACGTACGTTTTTTTAGTATTAGTGGGAGTATTTCAAAAACTTGGCGGGATTTGTGGTGAACGCATTCGTAGTTTTATTTAATTGTTTTTGCATTGTTTTCTGCTATAATTTGCTTCAAAAAGGGGTGTGTCACGTGATGACGTAAGCAATGTGAAGGACAAGAAAATACAATTTGCACTGGGTGCAGTTTTATAGATGCCTTCCACTGCTGCAAACGCTGTCAAGAACTCCAGAGAAGAATTGTAATGCACCGACACCGGCATTGCAAATTAAAAAACAAATGAAGATTAATTATCATGTAGAAGAGACGTTAATATATTCTTGAAAAAAATAGTATTAATTATTCTATGGTGCTTAGCCAAGAAACGGTACTTTTTGGCGGGAATTTGTAGCGTCCAGTTTGTCAGTTTTCTTTTATTATCCGAAAAATTAGAATTTGTGGTTTTTGGTGTTAATATTGATAGTGTATTTATCAACAAAGTACCATTTGTGTGTTTATTGTCTTCTTCTTTTTCAAATTTAAGAGCTAATGCTCTTGTCGGTGGAGCAACCTTCTCCTTAATTGGTACTAGGTAATTTCGCCTTGGCCTTCGTCTACTTCTCCTTCCCTCTATCTTTCCTTCTATGATTGTTCTCAGTAGACTGTCGTGTCGTACTAGGTGTTCCAGCATATTTCCTCTTCTATTTTCTATGGTCTTCAATAGGCTTCTTTTTCTTTAATTATTTCAAGTACTTCTACGTTCGTTTTCTTTTCTCTCCAACCGATTCTCTCCATTCTCCTCCAGCACCACATTTCAAACGTTTCCAATCTTTCTCTGTCCCATTAAATGAGTGTCCACGTATCTGAACCATACAACGCAATGCTCCAGATGTAAGTTTTATAAAGAGTTTTTTTATTTTTAAACGACTTCAAAAAAGGAGGAGTTTCTCAAATCGACAGTATATATTTTTTAAATGTTTGTTCGCAGATAACTTCGTCGCCTGATGGGATCCCAGGGAAATCGAGGGCAACCATCAAATTTTATAGGCAAGTATTACGTGTTTCATACGTTTTCTAAAGCTATTAAAGTATGTGCATTTCGCAGTCATTATCTCATGATGATGAGCTGATTAAGAAAGGTACAACTCATTAACGGATATGATTTAGTGGATAATTCTTTAAATATAGATAGATACGTAGGTACGCATAGACCGATAATTGTATTCTTTCGGGTTATTCAGATGAGCTGATGTGATGATGGAAGATTTAACTCTCATGCTGCTGAGATGATTATGGAAGCCACAGGACTCTGTATCTTTTAATGAAACACATGCATTATGATTTGATGATTCCTATTGGCGAGTAGGTGATTGGGTTTAACGTTGTTAGATAGACAGCATATCAATGTTTTCCTTCACCGTTAAAGCAATCGGTAGTTATATGTACGTAAGTTTTTGAAAAACTCATTGGTACATTGGCCGTCCAGATTTGAACCCGGTACCTCTGGTTAGATGGACTGAGTCGTTACCGGTTGAGCCACCGACGCTTTTTTTTTAAATTTTTGCTTAATTTTTTTTTGAGATCGGTGTCAGCAAACCATTGAATCTAAAACATTTGATACGTAAGTAGTTGTGTGCTGACAATTTAAGCCCCTAATTTAATTCGTACCCTCCTTTGATTTCGTTATTTTTGATTAATGTCGTGTATTTGAGTATAATAATATTATTTCACTCTTTTGAGTAAATTTCATTTTGAAGTCGTTTTTCAGTTTTTTAAAACTTTTTTTTATTGCGTGACATTTTAGATGTAAGTAGGTTATTTTTATTATTAAAAAGTGTTTTTGCCATGGCCACTCTTGAAATGATATCTGGAGTTCATCTTGAGTCATTGCTTATTAAACTGCCTAAATACTTGAAGTTTTTAACCTGTTCCATTGCTTTGTTATTTAAATGGATTTGGGTATAAATAATTGTTTTTTTCGAGATGATCATTGTTTTTGTTTTGTTTGTGTTTATCGTAAGCCCAAATTCTCTGAATATTCTATCCATTCTTTCAACTAGTTTTTCTAGGTCTTCCACGGTTTCTGCTAATGCTGCTATGTCATCTGCGAATCTAATAAAATGTATTCTTTTCCCATTAAATTTTACCCCGCCTTCCTCAGTTTCAATAATTTTTCTAGTGGCACATTCTATAAAAATGTTGAATATCAACGGTGACAATGGACACCCTTGTCGCACTCCTTGTTTTATTTTTGCCTTCTCATATTCGTCTCCGATCTCTATTATGCTTTCTTGATTTTTGTAAAGCTGGTATATAATATTCCTGTAATCTATACCTGCATCTTTCAAAACCACCATCATCAGTTTCCAGTTCACCTTGTCAAAAGCCTTTTTCAAATCAATAAAAGCTAAATGTGTTAAAATGTTGTAATGTTCAAGTCTTGTCTTCTGTCTACTATTAATCTTAATGCTAAAATAGCTTCCCTAGTTCCTCTGTATTTTATAAATCCATACTGATATAAACCTACATATTCTTCGGCTTTTGGTCTTATTCTATTTTGGATGATTTTGAGTAATATTTTGGAGGCTTGTGATATTATGCTTAGTGTTCTGTGCTCTTCACATTTAAACGTATTTATTTTTTTAGGTATTGTGACAGTTTTGCTAATTTTAAAAACTTCCGGAACTTAACCCGTTAAGTACATTTCTTGTATTAGTGCAAAAAATTCATCTAGTATGGGATCACATCTGGCATATTTAATCAGTTCTATGTAGATACCATCATTTCCTGCTGCTTTAAGTATCACATTTCACCAATAACTCCATTTTTTAAAGTTTCAGTTAAAAAATAATCACGCATTGCAAGGGTGAAGGAGACGTGAGGGGCAGGGCTAGATGTTCCTCGTGCACTACCCCGCACCTCCGCTTCGGACTTATTATCTAACTAGTGATGTGACGCGTACGGTAGTAGTATAAATACAATCGATATTTATTATGAAAGTTAAATCTCTTTACATAATAAATAAATTTTAATGAAAATATTGATAAGTACATATTGAGGGTTTATTTCTTTTTGAAGTTGATATTTTTTAAATTACCCTTCCAATTCGTTATTTTTAGTTTTAAGTAAAAACGGTTTTTTTTGTAATAATTGTAAAAAAAACTTGAAAAAATAGTTATTTTGTTTACTTATTACATTGTATATAAGTTTTTCCTTTGACACAAAATCTGTAACTCGTATCAATAAGCTAAGCCGTTACACTTACACGTATTAGTCCATGTCTTGAAAACTACTGAACTGATTTTGATGAAACTTGCACTGTTCCCAAAGTTTAAGTAAATACAAAAGAACGGTTATAATTCGATTAATAGTTTCGGAGAAATGCGTGGACAAATATACATACATACAAACATACATCTATAATTGAAGATTTGTTGATTCCTATAGTTTGGGGATCTTCAAGGCAAGAGTGAATAGGCATTATTTGAGTTTGCGTGTACCATCCTCGACTGCATCAACACTTACCAACAGGTGAGTTACAGTCAAACACACTCATTTTTTTCTTTATTTATTAAAAAATTGAGTGCGTTTGACTGCAACTCATCTGATGGTGAGTGATGATGCAGTCAAGGATGGTACACGCAAACTCAAATAATGCCTATTCGCTCTTGCCTTGAAGATCCCCAAAATTGTAGGAATCGGGAAATGCTGACGCAGGCAAGGAGTTCCACTCCTGCGCTGTATTATATAAGTTTATAAAAAAAGTCCTAATACATTTGTTTTGAATATATTGCAGTTCTAATAATATTACATACATACGTGACGAATAGATAACCTACTTTTATTAAAGTTGGTTGATAAAAATTAACGATAACTTAACATTGATATATTTTTTTTAAATATTAAACTGAAATTAATATTTTGGTTAATTAACTTACCTAACCCGAACAGTACATCTAGGTGTGAGTATATTATGTATGTACCAATGTTTTATTTATATATGTATTTAGGAAGCAAACATTGTAACTCATAAAACACACATAAATTCTTACAAGTAGGTACCAAGTATATTATGCTGCTGTTTGTTCTTGGCTATCGATAATCTACTAATTTTAGTATTCTGAGTGGTACACAGCAGCCCATCCCTATTTGTCACATATACATCTATATAGTTACCTTTAGCTCACTTACCTACGATGCGTATAAAGTAACCGATGCGACACGCGCGCTCTATACTTACTTGAATACTCTAAGGCGAAAGCTTTAGCAAAAGTTTTAGTTATCTTGAAGACTGAAAATTATTGAAGATGTAAAATCTACAATTACTACTGAAATAATATTATACTGAATACTAGGCGGTATGTCTAAAGAGCCTTAGCCTGCCGTAAAAAAAGGGTGAAAAGAAAAAAAAACAGAAAATTAAGGACTTTTTGGGACTTTTTGGCGGGAATTTGTAGCGTTCAGTTTGTCATTTTTCTTTTATTATCCGATAAATTACATTTAGTGGTTTTCGATGTGTAATATTGATAGTGTATTTATCAGCGAAGTATCATTTATGTGTTTCTTGTGTAGGATAATGAAATAAAAGTGTGTATACTGTGTTTGGAGTTCCCACAAGAAGTCCGAGCAAGCTTTAGCAAAAGTGCTATCATTTTGCTAGAGTATGTAGGTTAAGTTAGTTTATAGACAATAATATGATGTGAACGTGAAGAAACAGTGATCTTGAAGACTGAAAAGGAGAAAAATACTATTTCTGAAAAATATACTGAAAATTACTGAAGACGTGAATTCTACAAATTAATACTGCTGAAAAACATATACTGAAGACTAGGCGGTATGGCCAATGAGCCTTAGCCTGCCCTAAAAGGGCGAAGAAAAAAAAAAGGACTTTTTGGCGGGAATTTGTAGCGTTCAGTTTGTCATTTTTCTTTTATTATCCGAAAAATTACATTTAGTGGTTTTTGATGTATAATATTGATGGTGTATTTATCAGCGAAGTATCATTTATGTGTTTCTTGTGTAGGATAATGAAATAAAAGTGTGTATACTGTGTTTCGAGTTCCCACAAGAAGTCCGAGCAAGCTTTAGTAAAAGTGCTATCATTTTGCTAGAGTATGTAGGTTAGGTTAGTTTATAGACAATGATATGATGTGAACGTGAAGAAACTACTGAAAATTACTGAAGACTTGAATTCTACAAATGAATACTACTGAAAAACATATACTGAATACTAGGCGGTATGGCCAATGAGCCATAGCCTGCCCTAAAAGGGCGAAGAAAAAAAAAAGATAATAAAAGTGAATATAAGTCAGTGTACGGACTTTTTGGCGGGAATTTGTAGCGTTCAGTTTGTCATTTTTCTTTTATTATCCGAAAAATTACATTTAGTGGTTTTTGATGTATAATATTGATAGTGTATTTATCAGCAAAGTATCATTTATGTGTTTCTTGTGTAGGATAATGAAATAAAAGTGTGTATACTGTGTTTTGAGTTCCCACAATAAGTCCGAGCAAGCTTTAGCAAAAGTGCTATCATTTTGCTAGAGTATTTAGGTTAGGTTAGTTTATTGACAATGATGTGAACGTGAAGAAACAGTGATCTTGAAGACTGAAAAGGAGAAAAATACTACATAATCCGAATAATATACTGAAAATTACTGAAGACGTGAATTCTACAAATTAAGGAAGGTATAGGTACATATAGCCCGACAGTTGGATTCTTTCAGGTTATTCAGGTGAGCTGATGACGGAAGGTGTAACTCCTTAACTTGCATGCTGCTCAGATGGTGATGGAAGCTACAGGACTCTGTATCAGTTAATGAAACACATGCATTATGATTTGACGATTCCTACTGGCAAGTAGGTGATTGGGTTTAACGTTGTTAGATGGATAATATTATCACTAGAAATAAGAAATAAAAAAAGTTTAATACTACTGAAAAACGTATACTGAAGACTAGGCGGTATGGCCAATGAGCCTTAGCCTGCCCTAAAAGGGCGAAGGAAAAAAAAAGCCACGTTATAGTGTATTATATTCACTTTGGTTAGACCAA
Organism: Coleophora flavipennella; assembly: GCA_947284805.1. Lineage (NCBI taxonomy): Eukaryota > Metazoa > Arthropoda > Insecta > Lepidoptera > Coleophoridae > Coleophora > Coleophora flavipennella. The sequence goes on from OX369253.1 coordinate 9,423,491, forward strand.
GGAGTATAGAAATCAGTGAGAAATCACTATTAGACAAGTAATAATAAACTTAGAGTTTTGTTTTTCTTAGCCACGCTTAGCGCTGTTAAAACACTTGCCTTGCCTATTAACTGTTTAATTCCTGTTCAGTAACCTTACAAACGATAAAAAATCAAAATGATGGTGAGTGCAGACCTTTTGAGTTGTGACTTCAAAGATTGTTAGAATAATTTCATAGATATCCTGGGGGGCGTAACCGTACTTGCTAAGCTTTCGAATCCTCTACTCATTTTTTGTTGACTGTTTCCGTGTTTTATTAGATTAAATTGTTGTATGATTCATAGTTTTCATCCATAGTTTAAGGTTTTTTGTAATTACTGAGCTGAGTTGAACGCTCTAATTAAATTGAAGTGGAATCGGTGGCACAGTAGCCTTATGTTCTCACTATATATTCAAAATTTTACATTTGTACTCTGATTGTACCTATTTATTTGGTCGAATGCAAACATGAATGTATAAAGAATCTTTGGTTTAATGAACATGTTGATGCCAATTGTCGCAGAATAAAAGTACAGCTAATATGTCCACTTCTGGGCAAATGTCTCTTAAGGATTTCCACGAAGACTGGTCTTGCTTTGCCTGCATCCAGAGACTTCCTGTGATCTTCAACAGGTCATTGTGTTTAGCAGGGTATTAATCATTAATTACAAGATTTATTTGGTACTAGCTTGTGCTTGGAGCTTCATCCGCATGGATGTTTTTATGACTGTCTTTGAGGGTGAGTGGTGTGCAAGCTTGGACACGAGTATTCTCTAGATCCCTCAGGAACTATATTGGGCTATTCTGATTAAAAGTCTATGTAACTTCCCACCTATTCAACTATTCTATACAAAAATTATCCCGTGCGACTGATGTGCGAAGCGTGGAAATGAGTTTTCCCCAGATTCCTTGGGAACTATGTCAGGATATGTTAATTAGTAAATTATGTAATTTCTTACCCCCTCAACCATCAGCAAAAAATATTAGTATATATAAGTATTATCCAATTGCAATGTTAAAGAAATTAACCAAGAAAGAAAAAGTGTATTTTTTCAGTTCCTCCAGGAATTGCATTAGACTATGGTAGTTTCATGGGATAAAAAGTAGCCTATGTCCTTCCCAGTGACACAGGCTACTTGCATGCCAAGTTTCAGCAAGATTGGTCGAGGTGTTAAAATGTGAAAATGTAACAAACAATTAACCATACATCTTGGTTGCCAAAACGGCCGGAGGGATATTTTCACATTTATAATATTAGTAAGGATTTGTGAGTAATACCTTTATTGTTCTTCCTCGGTTCCTCAATGCTAAGGATCACAAAATTTTAGGTTTCTCCAATAGTTGCTATGTACTTGTCCATTGTGAAGGTGCCTTGACCAAGAGTTACTTTTGAATTTGATTCAACTAAGTATATCTGTATGTCAGTCAACCAAATAAGTCTTTCCTTTCACACCATATTATTTAAAGAGATGTCACCAAACATCTCGCTTTGTGCCATTTTGATTACCTTATGATAATGAACATGTGGACTCTCCTAGAAGTGGTGGCAAGGTGAAGTGCTTCACAGTAAACAGTTTTAAAAATAGACTTGACAAATATTTTGATAATAATGAAGAACACAAGTGCAGTGATAAACACATGAGCTTGTAGAGCTGCTAGTGTATAAATAAATAAAAAAATATTATTTTTATGAACAGGACTGCGTGGAAGAGTCCAACAACGACCCCCTGTCGGCAGCACCCGCCCCATCGCCGGCCGGTGTAGACATTGAAGTGGAAAACAAGAAAAAACCAAATGAAAATGTGTCGCTGGCTGATAACAGTTTAGTGGTTAGATATTTGTTTCACACATTGTTTACTGTTTTTTGAATTTCCGAAAATGCTTTAAAAGTAGGTATTTTCTTATATGAGTATTGAAACCAAAATGATGTGAATATTCTCAGGGTTCTAAGTGATAATCATAAATTATTATTATTGATAATGATTAATTAAAATTATCAATGGTTATAACATCTAAATTAATTGCAAAAACAAAACAGCAATATTTTAGTTATCTTTGACAAAATGTTTGCCTCGCTATGACCTGCTATGTTTATTGTGATTAGATGTTTTTTTACGTATAGAAACGTGTCAAACCTCAAACTTTGAAAAAAGTTACAAAAATGAAATTGTTGATTAATATAATAACTGTGATTAAACTTACACTTAAACAATCCACTATTTGACTACTAGTATTTTGAGTTACACTTATCAACTGTCAAAAACAACTTTTTGGTCTGAAATTGTTTGTGTCATCAGCTTGTGATGTCATTGTCTTTGACAAACTAGTTCAGTAATTTTAGTAAATATAAAACCGGCCAAGTGCGTGTTGAACTTCCATACAATACCAAAGTCAGATACAAAACATCACATTTGAAATCCTCACAGTAAGACGCGAGTTAACTACTACTAGCGCTATCTAGTGGTGTTTTAGTGAACTATTATCTGTAAGTAAATGTATTATATTGAGTTTCGTCATCATCATGTAGGCTCATATACGTCCCCACCGAAGGGCTCGAGCCTACTCTGAATTAGGGCGATCAGGCCTTAGTCGACCACGCAGGCCCAGTGCGGGTTGGTCGACTTCACACACAATCTGCTAGCTTCTTTCAAGCATGTGCAGGTTTCCTTACGATGTTTTCCTTCACCGTAAGAGCGTCAGATAAATGTACATATGAAATCTAAATTCGAAATCACATTGGTATGTGGCAGGATTTGATCCACGACCTCCCGGACAGGAGGCGGCTCACAATTTGAGTACCACTTTATTTTAAATTGATAGAATTCTTATAGGTTTTCCTGTAATCTACAAACAATGAACTATATTTTGTATTTTTTTCAAAATTTTAGGCTCAGTAGTATCGGAGATCAGGAGGGAGGAGGCGGGGGGAATGATCAATTTTCGTCTTCTTTCATGAGTAAAATCAAAACTATTTATTTTACAATCCTCATAAAGAACCCTTTCATTTGATATAATATGACACAGTAAGATTTGCAAAACTTTTTTTTAATTTCCTAATTTGTCCCCCGAAAATGACGCTTATTTAAAACAATAATATTTATTTACTTTGCACATCTGTGTTTGGGTCATAGAATTACACCATCCTACCAAATTTTACCAGATTTGGTCCAGTAAATTCGGAGCAAATTGACTGTGACAGACAGGCAGATGCACGAATGAGCCTATAAGGGTTCCGTTTTTTTTGTAAGGAACCCTAAAAATTTAAAATGGATTAAAATATCAAAAGAATTAGTTTTTGTGCTTTTTAGGAGAAATGCTATTGATCCAATAATATCTTATAATTTATTTCAGATACTGTCAAACACCCTATAATATGTTATTTTTTTTGTACATAATTTTTTTGTATTTTCATTTTTAGTAAAAAATTAAAAGCCAAAAAAATAAGAACCAACGCTGAAGTAACTAGTATCCCATCTGTGTCAACACTGACAATTATCGGATAATTAAGTATCTGACAAATAATTAGCTTGATAATTTCGAACCCTGATTATTCTACACAACAGAGTTGTTAACTGCATAAAAAATAAATTACGAATTGAAATCACAAAATGAGTAGGTGTGGTTCATTGGATAAAAGAAGCAGAATGTAAATATACTACTGTTGTTTTAACACTCTCTTATCGTGTGGTACAATTAACCGTGCTATCCAAGCGATAGATGGCGGTTCTAACACTAAATAGGATATTAACATGTGAAATTTATTTTGAAGAAAATTGAAAATCCTAGAGAACAAGACATAAAGTGATCTGGTTTATCTACACTCTGCTTTTTTAGGGTTCCATAGTGTAAAGGAACTAGTTTCACCATGTCTGTCTGTCCGACTGTGCGCGGCTTAGAGATTCTTAGTACTAAAAAGCTGTAATTTGGCATGGTTACACATATTTGTCTCACCGAATCAAAAAAAATCTATAGGGTACCATTATGTAAAGAGGTGGTGATTTTTTTTTCAGTGACGTACTCTATAAGCAATTCACGAAATTCTAGTTTCTGTATAGTTTCATCATCATCATATCAGCCGAAAAACGTCCACTGTTGGACAAAAGCCTCCCCTAAAGATTTGCCAGCATCCAGCAGCTTCCCGCGATCTTCACCAGGTCGACGGTCCACCGCGTGGGAGACCTGCCTACGCTACGTTCTCCGGTCGCGCGGTCCCAATCGAGAACTTTACTGCCCCAACGGCCATCTATCTCAAACTATGTGCCCTGACCACTGCCACTTCAGTTTAGCGATTCTGTGAGCTATGTCGGTTACTTTGGTTCTCCTGCGGATCACCTCATTTCTAAATCTATCGCGTAGGAAAATTCCGAGCAAAGCTCACTCCATTGCCCTTTGGATGACCTTGTGCCTTCTCATGAGGCCCATAGTAAGCGACCATGTCTTAGTTCCGTAAGTTATCACTGGCAACACACACTGGTCAAAGACCTTAGTCTTGAGACACTGCGATATTTTGGGTCGTGAGTCTTGAGATAGTAACAGGTCTTTATCTATGAAATTGCCGATTCAGTTTTCGAAGTTCAATGCCAAATTTTATTGAAAATAAAAAGTTATTGTTTTTTTATTATCCTTATGGTGACATTACTTATGGTATTTTATTAGTAACTAGTGGCATGTCTTTCATTTTCCAATCCCCGGAGCTATGTACCATTGAATGGAAGACGGTGGTAGTGGTCAGATGGGGCAATTATTAGATGAGTCAATTGTCTTGAATTTTCCTGAAAGTGACGAAATCTTAGGTGGGGTAAACCCAAATATGACATTAGTTACGACGAAACTGCTGCGATAACTCTAGAGCTTTAAAATTAAAAATACCTCGATAAAGTCGATTTTTCAGGAGAAGAAACCTGACTTTATGGGGTTAAAGCCAACATGCTCTCAAAATATCTAAACAATAGGCATATGTTTACCACCATTTAATTTCTAATAGTCTAATGCTATTTTGAGAATAAATTTTGTTTTCATAACTATTGTTTTTAATATTAATTTTCATCTTTATACTTTTTTATTAAATCGGCAATTTCATACGTAAAGACCTAATATTAAAAAGATTAACGAATTTTAAGATTACTATGAAAACCTTAAATCACTATTAATACACTAAGTGTCAACCAATTTTTTTTGATATTGTAATCTATCCACAAACTAGAATTTCGTGACTTTCGTGTATTAGTATAAAGTTTCATTAGAATTACATTTTCAAGAAGTATAAATTTTAAGTTTGTATGGGAAACAATTTTGTGAATGCGCTCTTAATAGTTTGGTCCTGTAACTGCTTCACTGCTTGGATGCGTTTGGCTGTTAGTGTCAATTTTAGGGTACAAGGAACCCTTATAGTTTCGCCATGTCTCTGTCTGTCTGTCTGTCCGCGGCTTAGCTTAGATACTATTAGCACTAGAAATCTGTAATGTGTCATGGTTATACATAATAATTACGCTGACAAAGAAGTACAACAAAATTTTAAAGAAAAAAAAAGAGACCTCCCTACATGTAAAGAGGGGATAATTTTTTTTGACTTACCCTATCGCGTGGGGTATCGTTGAACAGGTCTATCAAAACTACTGTGGGATTGCCAAAGCCATTTTTCAATTCAGGCATCCATTTACGAAATATTAAGCTTTAAGCTTTGCTAATTTTTGTTAGAGTCAAGTGTCCACTACCAGCTAAACCATTTCAGAACATCTAAAAATTGTTATTAGTCGGACATATAATCATTTTAAAAGAAAAAGTATCACGGCTAAGTAAGCTTTCTTAGTTTGGGAGTAATAGTCAACCATCTTAAGATGTGCAGTTAGATTTGTAAAAAGTTGATGGATTTTCCGTACAAAATGTTCTATTACCAACTGTAAATATAATTTTGTTTTTTAAAATATGTAAATAAATATACATATACATAACATACATATGACGGGGTCAAATGGCACGATCTCTGTGACCTGTTCACATCACCTCCACGTGAGGTGACCATGCCCTGAGTAGCCAAAGTTTTTAACAAATTTCTGGCATTTCCAAACGGTTTCACTAGAAAACTAGGAACTTGAAATAGGAGTGACGACAGCATCAGAAATAAATTATGAACTCTTGATCACTAAATTGCCCTCCTACTTAAACTTCAGAAAACTTTACTCTTTTTGTTTTCCTCCGATTCTTCGATTTTTAATTCACCAAAATCACAAAATGAGTACATAAATAACGCTGCTAAACTATGACGTCACGCCTAGGTATTTCAATTATTGTTAGAACAAAATGTCGTTTTTGACAGATGATAAAAGGTAAATCAGATGGCTAGCATTCGTCATCTCTATTACCCATGTAAGTTGGTCTCATTTTGGTTACCCAGTTATGAAGTGATGCCTGCGAAACCCTATGTATAACTTTTGCATTCTTAGAATGACCGCGTGACGGGTCAGTCAGTACATTTTACCTGTATTTACCCCACAGGTGGACATATCAGACGCTCTAAGCGAGAAAGAAAAGGTGAAGTTTACAGTACACACTAAGACGACACTGCCAGAATTTCAAAAGTCTGAATTCCTGGTGGTGCGACAGCATGAGGAGTTTGTGTGGCTCCACGACAGATATGAGGAGAATGAGGAGTATGCAGGGTATATTGTGAGTATCCTTCATTACCTTTATCCTTACTAATATTATAAAATGTGAAAATGTGTTTGTTACCTTTTCACGCTTCAACACCTCAACCAATCTTGTTGAATGGCATCAGTGTTAACAACATTGATGTGTTCGGGCCTGAAGATAAGATAGCCAGTTCTCCATTGCGTTGGGGAATCTTGGTGAGCCCGCTTCCATCTTCGCCATCATCGTCACTTACCATCAAGTGAGATGATGTCGAGGGCTACCAATTGCGAATAAAAAAGAAACGGTAGCCTGTGTCACTGGGAAGGACATAGGCTTTTATCACGGGAAAATAGAGCATAGTCCGATGCAGTTCCTGAGGCAACTGAAAAAAAAATTCTTTTTTACCCGATTACGCCAAAAGGTGGATTATGTTTTTCGAGTGTCTATCTATATTCTATATGTAAGTTTATTTCTTTGGCACGCTCTGTAGCCTAAACGGATTGATGGATCTTGGAATGCGAGGTGTCGTTCGATTCGTCTTGATCCCGTGAGTGACAAAGACAAAGAATAAATTTTTACCCGATAAGCAAAAAAAGAAGGATTAAGTTTTTATGCAGTCGCGTTTATCATTTTTACTTAAACCTAATTTGGATTTTTTTATCATTGCAACGGAGCAATGAATTGTTGTTATTTCTTGTACAGAGATGGTTGAGGGGATGGGAAATGACATAATTTACTAATTAGCATATCCTGACATAGTTCCCGAGGGATCTGGGGAAAACTCATTTCCACGCTCGCACACGTCGGCGTCGCAACGGAGCAACAAATTGAAGTGATTTTTTGTATCGAATTGGTTGAGGGGGTGGCGAGTGACAAAGATTGCTAATCAGAATAGCCCGATATAGTTCCTGAGGGAGCTGGAGAACACTCATGTCCACGCTCACGAGAGAAAGACAGTCATAAAAACAATCAGCTCATATACGTCCAAACCGAGGAGCTTGAGCCTACCCTGAATTAGGGCGATCGGGCCTTAGTCCACTACGCGGCGACGCGGGCCCAGTGTGGGTTGGTCGACTTCACACATAACCATCGAGTTTAGTCACAGGCGTACGCAGGTTTCCTCAAGATGTTTTTCTTCATTGTAAGAGCGTCGGATAAACGTACAAATGAAATCTAAATTCGAAAACACATTGGTACGTGGCAGGGGTCGAGCAACGACCTCCCAGACAGGAGGTAGCTGCCCTAGCCATTACGCCACCTGCGCTAGAGACATAAAGATGAGTTATTGCAGAGCCGTATTTAAGGATCCGGCGCCCCGGGCACAAAAAAAATCCGCCCCTCTAAGTGACAAAAAACCGGCCAAGTGCGAGCGAGTCGGAGTTGCGCGCTAAGGGTTCCGTACTGCCACACGATAAACGTCACCTTACTGTAACCTTTTGTTTGCATGTTCGTAGTGGTTAGTCACTCTTATTACCGCTAGTCCGACTCGCACTTGGCTAGTTATAATTTTTCGGTGAACCAAAAGGTAAAACTCGCGTAAAATATATTTCTTCTACTTGATATAATGGTAACTCCTTGTCTATTTAAATTTTTATAAGAAATTATCGACTACCTAATTCAAATTTTGCTTAAATTTTTTTCTTCTACGACTGGCGAAAAAACAACCGAAAAAGGGGCAGCTGGACCTATTGCCGCCCCGGGCCAAGTGCCCTCCTAGACATAGGATAAATACGCCTCTGTGTTATTGTGGTTTAAAATTTTAAATGAATAATGGGATCATATTTTTTAGGATTCCTAGAACCCTTATAGGATCACTTTGTTGTCCGTCCGTCCGATCATTTGTCTGTCAAGACCCTTTATTTCTATAACGCGAGGAGGTATCGAGTTAAAATTCAACCATGTACTCCGGTCTACAGTACCTTGAAGCTGTGAAAAAATCAAAATTCTAAGTTAACGTAAAAAAAGACACGACCGTTTATGCCGCAAAAAACGTATATTTCGACACTCTCAAGGGAATCAAAATACATAGGGGTATTTTCCGTTGGCCTAGAACTGTGAAATTTGGCAAGTAATATCGTCTTATACTACTAGTCTAGGAAAAAATCTGAAACTTATACATTTGTGATTAAATCGTAAAAAATATAGTCTTTATTCAAAGAACATAATCAATTATACAAGAAACGGGGCGGTCCAAATTTTGAATTGAGATAACCGTGTCATGTGGGGTATGAAAGTGCTTCATTGGCACAAGCTTAAACAGATTTTTAATTATATTTATGATGTAAAGTTTTCAAATTATGACGAACAATGAAAAAAAAATCTTTTCTCTTTTGTATATGTATGGGTAGGTACCTAATAATATTGGTGTATGTAGTAACTAACAGTTTGCACTGTTATGATTTATAATATGTACCTACAAATTTGTACGGAACCCTCGGTGGGCGAGTCGGACTCGCACTTGCCCGGTTTTTTTCCACAGGGACCGATAAAGATGATTAAAATAAGTAAGTGGTTCATTTTTGAAACTCTTACAGGATACGGCCCCACACCAGGTGGACTAACGATCTGATAAGTCTCGCAGGAGGTAGCTCTAGGTCTATGGGGGAGACCGTGTCCAACAGTAGACATCTTCCAGCTGAGACGATGGTGAACTAACATTATTATTTCATTGTTTAGATCCCACCGGCGCCCCCTCGACCAGACTTCGACGCGTCTCGGGAGAAACTCCAGCGCCTTGGCGAAGGAGAGGGTTCTCTTACTCGCGAGGAGTTCCTGAAAATGAAGGAGGAGCTGGAAGAGTGAGTGTTGTTTATATTTTTCGTTTTTCAATTGAATCCTTTGCGAGGAGGATCCGTGCTGCTCCGCACCATTATTATTATTTAAATATATAAAATTCAGAGCGTCGGTAGCGCAACGGCAAGGGCCGTTACCTCCTATCCGGGAGGTCGTTGGTGAGTCCTGCCACGTACCAATGTGTTTTAGAATTCTGAGTTCATATGTACGTTTATCCGACGCTCTTACGGTGAAGGAAAACATCGTGAGGAAACCTGCACACGCCTGCGGAGAAACACGAAAGTTGTGTTTGAAGTTGACCAACCCGCATTGGGCCCGCGTGGCGTGGTCGACTGAGGCCCGATCGCCCTAATTCAGGGTAGGCTCGAGCCCCTCGGTAGGGACTTATATATGAGCTGATGTGATGTGATACAAAATTTAAGCTACTCTGCTCACTTGGCACGAGGCGAAGTGGAAGGAGCACCTCTAGCGGAAGCAGAGTCGGCTGGAGTTCAGTGCGACGGGGAGAGAAAGTGTACTGTCCGAGCCTTGTATTAAAGAACTCTTGGTGCAGCCTCGCTCGTTAGCCCGTGCTACTTGTTTCTCCCCACGTCGCACTGTAGTACGCACGCATGAGTTTCGTATTTTAAGACCTAGTCCATCTCATGCGGTGTACTCCACCAGCGGTGGGCGCCGCTTGCTGGGCCTGAGAAGACCCTGCCGGCGCCAAGCGCAATGGTGGCGATGATGGAATTGACCGGCCAGATGTTTGGGCCGGTCGTTGTACGCAGACTCTCATCCTGTCACGTCTGGTATTATCGGGAGCAGACGCGCCCCGGCGGCCCCCTCTTCACAACATACAGACCCCGATGTTTTTGTACCTGGGGTAAACTAGGAGCTCAGCACGGTCAACACTGAGTCCAAGGGGTACTGACTGATTACACTGTTGAAGTAGCTACACTGTCACTACAGCTACTTCCTCAGTGGCGATGGGGTCGTCACATTTTTTTACCCGACAGTCGTGCTGTTTAAAATGTATCTTATAACACTCGGAGGATCAATACGAATCTCTTCACACCTCGCAATCCAAAGTTCATCAAGCCGTTTAGGTTAAAGGGACAAAAAAACAGACATAATACATTAATACATACATACAACCCAAACCGACGAACACACAGACGGACATGGCGAAACTATAAGGGTTCGTAGTTTTGACTAAGGAACCCTAAGAAAAGGATAAGAACCGTATAAACAAAGCGGTGGCGTCGGTGCCGAAACGGCTAGGGCCGCTAACTCCTGTCCGGGAGGTCGTGGTTCGAATCCTGCCACGTACTAGATACACATAAACGTTTTAAATTTCGATTTTATATGTACGTTTATCCGACGCTCTTACGGTGAAGGAAAACATCGTGCTGCACACGCCTGCGGAGAAACTCGAAGGTTGTGTGTGAAGTCGACCAACCCGCACTGGGCCCGAGTGGTCGACTAAGGCGCGATCGCCCTAACGCAGGGTAGGCACGAGCCCATCGGTGGGGACGTATATGAGCTAATATGATGATGAAACAAATCGGTCGTAGTTCAGCGCGACTTGCGTGGTTGCGTCGCAAGTCCGGGTTGGTACAAGCTTTACCAACCCGGACTTGTCGTGGACTATTGCGATTCCCTTTACCAGCGTTTTTTTGCTGGGAGTGACACCCGAAGCAAGGTATGTACACATCAACATTACCGGGGGATATTTTTAGACTTATATAAAACATGTTTTTCTTTGAAGAACTATAAAAATACTTAGGACATGTGTAGGGTGGAAACTTTCGAGATGAGTAAGTGCTATGTTTACCTCTCAGTTCTTATAAATTAATTTAATTTTAAATCGATTCTGTAAAAGCGCGCGGAATCTGAAAATTGTGTTTTTGTGTTGTTATAGAAGGATGGTGTGTTTTTGTGTTGTCATAGAAAGATGATGTGTTTTTGTGTTGTCATAGAAAGATCGTGTGTTTTTGTGTTGTCATAGAAGGATGGTGTGTTTTTGTGTTGTCATAGAAGGATGATGTGTTTTTGTGTTGTCATAGAAAGATCGTGTGTTTTTGTGTTGTTATAGAAGGATGGTGTGTTTTTGTGTTGTCATAAAAGGATGGCACAGATTGCATGAAGTTTTGTGAACCCATGTTTATAAGAACTGTAAAGATACTCGTAAATACATGTTGCTCTGCGTATGGACACCGATACAATTTTTTGGGAGAAGGTGAGGTCATGAGGACCATGTGACTCTAGGGGACACCTTTCTCCTAAGTGTTAAAATAGTAATTTTAATTTTAATGGGAAAAAAATTAGTGAATACGCTTTTAATGATAATGCACTCGTTCGGCAACGGCTCTTAAAAACTACTACCTTTAGTTTTCGCTACTTAAGAGCAGGTTCCCGGCGCGGTACTGGCGAACAACCTGATATTTAATCTTATGTAATCAGGTTTACAGTTGAATTTCGCGTGAGTGTATGCGACTTACGTAAAGTAAAGGTACTTTGGGCGTAAATGTACTTATTCGGTTATTGCGAGCTTGGTAACTATTATAAGAAAATTTCGTCTTAGCCGTTTTATCAATACCTTTAATCACGCACATGTTTTTAGGTTTAAGTGAATAAAAGAAAACTAGTGACTTTGCCGTTAAACATTCTATAAGAATAGTAAAGCTAGATATGTAGATGATTTTCATCATCATCATCACATCAGCCGAGGGATGTCCACTGCTGGAAATAGGCCTCCCCCAAGGATTTCTACGACGACCGGTTCTGCGCTTCCCGCATCCAGCGGCTTCCCGCGACCTTCACCAGGTCATCAGTCCACCGAGTGGGAGGCCTACCTACGCTACGTTTTCTGGTGCGTGGTCGCCACTCGAGAAATTTACTGCCCCAACTGCTATCCGTTCTACGAGCTATGTGCCCCGCCCACCGCCACTTAAGTTTAGCAATTCAGAGAGCTATGTCGGTTACTTTGGTTCTCCTATGGATCTCCTCGTTTCTGATTCGATCACGCAGAGAAACTCCGAGCATAGCACGCTCCATTGCCCTTTTGGTGACCTTAAGCCTTCTTATGAGGCCCATAGTAAGCGACCATGTCTCAGTTCCGTATGTCATCACTGGCCACGCACATGTAGATGCTTTTATATTATCTTTATTGTCTACCGACCTAATTATGGTCTCGGGAAGCCGCTGGATTTGAGCCGCGCGGAACCTGTCGTCGTGTTGTTTTTTTAATCCACAATTGATAAGACCTTGGCATCATCTCAACTGATGTTAAGTGACGATGATGCCGAAGATGGAAGCGGGCTTACCAAGATTTCCTAACGCAATAGGGAACTGGCTATCTCATCTTCAAGCCGGAACACATCAACGTTCTTAGCATTGATATTTGGCGGCAAGTCTTAGATAAGATGGTGATGGCTAGCCAGGCGGGCTTTGAAAATGCCCTTCCACCAACCAAACCGAGTCTTACAAAGTTAGAATCCGCCGGGAATCGAAGCCGCGACCTCCTGATGTGAAGCTAACGGACTTAACCATACACCACGGAGGTGGTTAAATCCTTGGGTCTTAACCAGCAGCACAGTGAACTTCTTTCGCCTGATATGATGGTGATAGATTTATTATCTGGTTACAGTGAATACCTGGCTACATTTAAGAAGACCGTGGCGATGCACGAGGTGTTTCTGCAAAGATTGGCCGCGCACCCCGTGTTTCGGGCGGACGCGCATTTGCGTGTTTTCCTGGAGTACGAACGCGATCTGTGCGCAAAACCGCGCACGCGGATGCACCTGTTCGGTGGACTGGTGAGTTATTAGTTTTTTCATATCCGCAATTGATAAGCCCTTGGCATCATCCCACCTGATGGTAAAAGACGATGATGCCGAAGATGGAACCGGGTTTACCAAGACTCCCCAACGTAATGGGGAACTGGCTTTCTTTATGCCGCAATACACTAATATTGTTTACATTGATGTTTGGCAGCAAGACCTACATAAGATGGTGGTCGTTACCTAGCCGTACTTGGAAAATGCTCAACCACTCACACAAACCGAGTCTTACAAAGTTAGACTCCGCCGGGAATCGAACCCGCGACCTCCTGGTGTGAAGCGAATGGACTAACCATTACGCCGCGGAGGCTGTTAAATCCTACTAATATTATAAACGCGAAAGTTTGTAAGAATGTATGGATATATGTTTGTTACTCTTTCACACAAAAACTACTGAACGGATCTGGCTGAAATTTGGTAGGTAGACAGATTAGGACCTGGATAAACACATAGGCTACTTTTTTCCACGCTCGCACTGCGCACCCTCGAAAAGTCATAGAAACGTCCACGCGGGTGAAGCCGCGGGAAACAGCTAGTGTCAAATAAGTGTATATTATGAAATATGTATTGTTTATTTTTTATTTTTTTCTTTTCTCTCTAATAACAATAATATGTAACATTAATGTTGAAACTTGTAATGGCTATGTTCTTTTTCTACCCAGTTCTCTATAGTGATGTTAATTAGCTGTAAGTTTTCCTTATTAAAAAAAATACCTGGACCTGGCGCACGAGGTTACTGATATGTGGCGAGTGGAATCCACTGAAATCATCCCCGTAGTTCTATCCGTGAACGGGCTAATTTCAGCCGACCTTGAACTCCGAGGCAGACCAATAATTGCAGCAATGCAGAAAGAATTTTTTTTGAAAAAAAAATCCTTCACTTGTTCTCCTAGATGCGCTCAATGACGACCACAACGGATGAGATCTACTTGGGGGCGACCGTCCGCGACGTCAACGACTTCTTCGAACAAGAGACGGCTTTCCTGCAGGAGTACTATTCACACCTGAAGGATGCCGTGGTCAAGGTGGACCGCATGACCTCCAAGCACAAAGGTACACGACTTCATCATACCAGCCAAAAGACTTCCACAGCTGGACAAAGGCCTCCCTCCCCTAAGGATTTTTATAACGAGCGGTCCTGCGCTGCCCGCATCCACCGGCTTCCCGCGTTGGTCACAAGCTGGACGGTCCACCGAGTAGGAGTACTATTTACACCTGAAGGATGCCGTGGCCAAGGTGGACCACATGACATCCAAGCACAAAGGTTACACAAATCGGTTAACATTTAAGAGGTGAAAATCGTTATCGCCGTTTGTATGAAAAGTCGCAGCTTCACAATCCTCTTAAGTGAAAAACCCCCACCCAATGGGTGGAAACATCAATTTTAAGCTAGGTCTACCCGATTTATTCAATTTCAATTTTCAATTTATTTATTTATTTCAGGCTTCATTGACCTTAATTGAGGCTTAATTGATGTGTTAATAACAAATATGTTAATAATATGTTAATATTAGATTTATGGGAGAAAACTAGTTTTATCCTTCGCAGAGGTGGCGGACGCTCACATCAAGCTGTCGTCGTGCCTGACACAGCTCGCGACGAGAGAGCAGCCTGCCACCGAGCGGTTCCTCACCAAGGCCGCTGACACCTTCGACAAGTGCCGGGTGAGTCTGCTGGACACAACTTGGACACTTCATACAACGGGCCAGAAATAAAATTTCAAAAAAGGAATGACGGAACAAAAAAATGGCGGCGAAATCCTATACGTTCGACAACCAAACTGTAACCAATCTGTATAAATCTTTGTGACGATGGGGTGAAGTCGCAATCTAGAGAGCGGCAGGGAGTGTCCATACTGTATGTTAGTACTAATATATATACTTTGCCGTGGATATCTCAAGGGATAGTCTGATGGAAGGGCTATCGGACGTACGAAACTCTTTCGCGACAACTTAATTCTTATTTGTTGTGGTCGCACGACGGACAGACGGACGGACTCATCCCTCCTCCCGCCTTCACCATGCCTCCCACCCCTCACCACGCCTCACCCCTCCTTACCGCCCGTACATCCACCCAGGCGCGGATACAGAAAAAAATTAAAGAGGGGGAGGCGCTAAAAATATCTTGAGCTATGGGTGCAAATCATCAAGTCACATGCAAAACTTCAGAAAACTTTATTTAAAGTGTTTTCAAGACAATAATTACAATCAGCCAAATAAAAATGCACATACTTTGTGCTCTTTTCAGATTCAGTTTCACATATTATTTGACACAGGGTACACTGCAAAAAAGAAAGAAAATAAAACCGGCCAAGTGCGAGTCGGACTAGCACTCCGAGCGTTTCGTACCACCACACCTCTCCACATAACTACACAGTATAATGACAATGATATCTATTCACATTACAAACAAAAGACATCAACGCGAGCGACAAAAACATGTTTTTTTGGTCATTCAGTTCGGACTCCTTAGTATCTCATCTGTGGCGTGGTGCTGGGTCGCACAGGGTCCCGTTGGTCACCTGTTGGTTGTACGTTCATGTGGAAATATATGATAGCATTGTCATAAGTAAGTAACTAGTACCTCATCTGTGGCGTGGTGCTGGGTCGCATAGGGTCCCGTTGGTCACCTGTTGGTTGTACGTTCATGTGTAAATATATGATAGCATTGTCATAAGTAAGTAACTAGTATCTCATCTGTGACGTGGTGCTGGGTCGCATAGGGTCCCGTTGGTCACCTGTTGGTTGTACGTTCATGTGTAAATATATGATAGCATTGTCATAAGTAAGTAACTAGTATCTCATCTGTGGGGTGGTGCTGGGTCGCATAGGGTCCCGTTGGTCACCTGTTGGTTGTACGTTCATGTGTAAATATATGATAGCATTGTCATAAGTAAGTAACTAGTACCTCATCTGTGGCGTGGTGCTGGGTCGCATAGGGTCCCGTTGGTCACCTGTTGGTTGTACGTTCATGTGTAAATATATGATAGCATTGTCATAAGTAAGTAACTAGTACCTCATCTGTGGCGTGGTGCTGGGTCGCATAGGGTCCCGTTGGTCACCTGTTGGTTGTACGTTCATGTGTAAATATATGATAGCATTGTCATAAGTAAGTAACTAGTACCTCATCTGTGGCGTGGTGCTGGGTCGCATAGGGTCCCGTTGGTCACCTGTTGGTTGTACGTTCATGTGTAAATATATGATAGCATTGTCATAAGTAAGTAACTAGTATCTCATCTGTGGCGTGGTGCTGGGTCGCACAGGGTCCCGTTGGTCACCTGTTTGTTGTACGTTCATGTGTAAATATATGATAGCATTGTCATAAGTAAGTAACTAGTATCTCATCTGTGGCGTGGTGCTGGGTCGCATAGGGTCCCGTTGGTCACCTGTTGGTTGTACGTTCATGTGTAAATATATGACAGCATTGTCATAAGTAAGTAACTAGTATCTCATCTGTGGCGTGGTGCTGGGTCGCATAGGGTCCCGTTGGTCACCTGTTGGTTGTACGTTCATTTGTAAATATATGACAGCATCGTCATAAGTAAGTAACTAGTATCTCATCTGTGGCGTGGTGCTGGGTCGCATGTAGCGCGGTGCGCTGTTATTCGTTCTTTTTTCATCCGACCTTCTTTTCATTCCATTTATTTCTTTTCCACGCATGCGCTGTCACCCATCTGACGATATCATTAAAAATTAAAATTATATTCATCATTCATATTAATTACTAAATAAAATAAATTAAATAAAGGAATTCTCTTTCAAATAAGACCCGTTTTGAGTAGGTTATATTTGTGTTTTTTTCTGTGATTTCTGTTTTTAAAAGTGTGTATCGTTTTCTAATTCTTATGTTCTTTTTTAGGTCTTATATTTCATCTTTAATTCACATAATAAATTAAATTGTACGCACGCATCCTCATTACAAACCCACTCTCACTACACACCTACCTTAGTCGTACTACACGCATGCGTCAAAGTAATATATGTATCCGCGCCAGCATCCACCCATGTATTTTTGGTTTTAATTTTTTTTATGCTATTTATTAAGCTTTTCATATATAACATTACCTGTAAGAGCGTCGGTGGCGTAATGGCAAGGGCCGCTACCTTCCGTCCGGGAGGTCGTGGTTCGAATCCTGCCACGTACGAACGTGTTTTCGAACTTCGATTTCATATGGACGTTTTATTCGACGCTCTTACGGTGAAGGAAAACATCGAGAGGAAACCTGCACACGCCTGAGAAAAAAACACTCGATGGTTGTGTGTGATGTCGACCTACCCGCACTGGGCCCGCGTGGTTGACTAAGGCCCGATCGCTGAAGGTAGGCTTGAGCCCCTCGGTGGGGACGTAGAAAGCTGGAATGATGACCTGTAACAAGGACACATATACACATTCAATTTTCCTATAAATTTTGACTTGAGTGTCCTTCCTGCACGAATTATTTCTACTCCTTCACTTTTCTGAAGTATGGCGGCTAGCACCAGTAGTTTGGTGTCTTATCTCTTATATTTTTAGAGTTTTCTCGGGTATATATTTTATCTAAGTCTTGCCGCCAAACATCAGTGTTAACAACAATGATGTGTTCCGGCTTGAAGATAATTTAGCAATTTCTCCATTGCGTTGGGGAATCTTGGTAAGCCCGCTTCCATCTTCGGCATCATCGTCACTTACCATCAGGCGAAATGATGCCTAGGGACCAATTGTGAATAAAAAAAGTGTAACATATTTAAGGGGATAATAAATGTCGTTGATAACAAAAATTTGGAAAACATCCTTAGCGCCATTTTGGAGAGGTTTTTTTTGTATGGGAGGTACTCTTATTTTGAAAATAGAAAATCTATAAAAAGTATCCGTGGCAAATAATTTAGAAACTACTGTGCAAAATTTTATTAAAATCGGTCTGGCCTTTTTCCTGCAAAGTAGGTGGACAGACATGCATACATACTCGAACATAGGTAACATACACAATACATTTTTTTTCATATTTTCTTTGCTGTGACTATTACTGATGTCTTGAAATCGATTTTTCGGACGATCACATAACCTATTTGCTCCTTAGTCGCTCGAAGATAAACAATGATCATTAAAATTGGTTCATAATCAGTGAAGGTATCCCGTAACAAACAAACAAAAAAAAACATATACAGTCGAATAGAGAATCTCCTTGTTTTTTGAAGTCGTTTAAAAAGTATGTGAATATTTTTCTGTGCAGAAAATCGAGGGGCGCATGGCGTCAGACCAGGACTTGAAGTTGGCGGATACACTGCGATACTACATGCGCGACGCTCACGCTGCCAAAGCCGTGCTGGTGCGGCGGCTGAGGTGAGACCAAGGACCATATTTTACAAGAGTACTGTAATGAGCTAGACTCATATAGCTTCGCCATGGTGTGCGTCTCAGATCACAGCATACAAGGGAGATTCGTTACGCGGCCGGGTTTGTATTGAAACCTGATGTCGCCAGATTCTTTTCTACCTGCTACTCCTACAAGCATAAAACAATGGCACAAACATTTAAAAGTAGGCTTGCTATTGGCTTCTATACAAATATGATCACGTGTACTTCACTTGCACACATTGAAATAATAAGAGTAACTACTTAATTTAACCCAACTCGACTATCAATATCGATGAAGCGTGATAATGTTACTTTAATAATATCTAATTAGATGGTTATCTTTTAACCCGTCTACGACTAAGCAATAAGGAGGGTTATGATTTTGAGCGGTATGTATGTGGGTATGTATGTTTGTTCAACTGTATTCTCAAACTACTTAAATCATAATTTGGAAAATGAGATATCGTTGGTAGCATCATGATTGTCCGTTTTCATGGGCTATGTGACATCGAATAAAATTTAATATGGCGCTCTATAAAGGACAAAGTCATGAACTAAATTTGTTTCAATGATGCTATGTTGAGTTTTAAATCAAAGTTGCTTAGTCTCTGGTGTTTAATGATGGACCCACGCTTTGTCAACTGTTATGTACCGACGCATAAACTCGCTCGGATTGCGATTAAACATGGCTAGCCATTCCTCAGAAGCTGTTACACGATTTCGTTTCTGGTCGACTGTTAGTAAACGCGGCACCCATCTTGCAGAAAGCCTTTTCATGCCCAGAATGTCATGCAAAATATAAAAAAAATTGTTCAGTCGAGATGTGCACAGCATCACTTATTTCGCGGATCTTCACTCGACGGTCTGCCAAAACAATATCATGTATTTTATTAAACATGCCCTCCGTAGTGACCTCAATCGGCCTTCCTGGGCGCTCCGCGTCATTAGTAGTAGTAAGTCCACAACGAAATGCAGTGAACCACTTATGTACCATCCCATGAGAAGGCGCAGAATCACCATAATACTTTTTCAATTTGTCTTCGGTCTGCTTAATAGTTTTACCACGTAAAAATAGTGTTTAATTAGCACTCGAAACTCGCTTTTCTCCATTTTCAAAGAATACTTAGAAGTCGCCTAACTTTTTTGTTTCTAAAAAGCTTGTTTTCGCGCCAAATTTGAAAAAAGAACGGCATGCGCTTCGTAGTTAGTTTCCAAATATGAGACAAAAAAATATATATTAAAAAAGTTTTTATTTAACCTTAAAGTCATTGAGTTGTCAAACTGCCCTCGTATAATCCTCACTAATATTATAAATGTGAAATTGTGTTTGTATGTTACCTCTTCACGCTTCAACACCTCTACCAATCTTGACGAAATTTAGCATGCATGTAGCCTGTGTCATGTAGAAGCACATAGACTACTTTTTATCCCGTAAAAATAGGAAAGTCCAACACAGTTCCCTCTGGAACTGAAAAAAAGACTTTTTTGGTTGTCTTCTTTAACATCGCAACGGAGCAACATATTGTTGTGATTTTTTGTACAGAGATGGATAAGGGGGTGGAAAATGACATACACTACTAATTAGCATATCCTGACATAGTTCCCGAGGGATCTGGGGAAAAGTCATGTCCAGGTTCGCTTAGTCGGCGTCACAACGAAGCAACGGATTGACGTGTTTGTTTTTGCATAGAAGTAGTTGAGGGTCTAGGAAGTGACATAGGCTACTAATCAGAATAGCCCGATATAGTTCCCGAGGGATCTGGAGTAAGCTCCAGTCCACGGTCGGCGGCTCGCGCACCACTCACCCTCAAAGAATCTGGAGTAAGCTCCTGTCTACGCTCGTCGGCTCGCGCACCACTCACACTCAAAGAATCTGGAGTAAGCTCCTGTCTACGATCGGCTGCTCGTGCACCACTCACCCTCAAAGACAATCATACAAACGATGCCCATGCGAGCGAAGCTGCGGGCAAAAGCTAGTGTAGTAATAATTCATGGTCGATGTTCTCTTGTTTAATTTATTTGTCTCATCTTTCCCAGATGCCTCGCGGCTTACGAAGCAGCCAACAGGAATCTGGAGAAGGCTCGTGCCAAGAACAAGGACGTGCATGCAGTGAGTTTTTTTTGTGATGTTACTTTACCAAAAGTATTTTTTTTTATTTTTGAGCGCAGGGTTCGAAGTGGTAAATACGTGAAATACGTGCAGGTCAAACAGAAACTTTTTTCAGTACATTTGTTAAACATGGCGTACTTTCAGAGGCTATAATTATGATTCGAAAATTAAATCTTTTGCATTAAATTGAGCTCGAAAATGTAAAATGCCACTTTTACGCGGTCGTGACTTACTTTTACGAGCTCGATCATTACTTTTGCAGTTTAATTTTAAATTTGTAAGTCAATTTAAAAAGTTTAGTAACAAGGAGTTTTCATACATAGAATAAAATCGGATTGATTTTATAGTAGGAAAAATTAATAACTTCGTACGTCTTAACATTGAATTTTTAAAATTCTTTTAAATGTTATTTATTATATGTAATAACCAGTTTTAAATTCATTTTTTTCACACAGACATTTGTCAAGAATCGAATAGGCTGTATACGCGTACGAGCCCGTTGCCAAGTTTCGTTGTAAAAACGCGCCATTTTCTGAAAATTTTCATTTTCTATCTACCTATGTACGTATGTATGTTGAAATAAAAGTATTTGATTCTTTGATATGTTTTTACTATTTGTCACAAATGTATTGAAAAACGTCGTGTGGTACACGGGTGTGTGTAGGTTATTGCAAACTTGTGACTGCTCGTTTACAATAACCTACTTTCCACCCTTGTATCACTATGTACTATTTCACGTCACTGGCACAGATAAGTAAGAAGTACTTAATACTTATTACATGCCACTGGTGTAGACACAGTATAAAGATACGGGAAATTCTGACAACGGTGCATGTTTGAGTAAATATAGTTTTTATGTATAAGTAATTACACCGATCAAATAGGACTATCAACGCCTTGCGCGTTCAGTATGACAACGCATCCAGGATGCTGTTGGGGCTGCCAAGGTACTGCAGCGCATCAGGCATGTTTGCTAAAGCTCGTACGGATGGCTTTCATGCCATCTTAAGAAAGAGAGCCACCTCCTTGCTGAACCGTATTCGTGGCAGCGGCAACGGCATCCTGAGCGTTGTGGCTAGCCGATCCGAATGTTGTGGCAATTGGTACGGCTCATGTTAAGTAATTTTTTCCAATATTTTCTTGTACCAACACTCTATGGATTATGTTGTCCGAAATAAATGTTTTGATTTGATTTGAAATCTCGCGGAAATATTTAGAATTTTTGTGTGTTCAAGTGTATTATTTTCCTAACTGTGTATTCTGTGTATATCTGTCTCACTCACTCATTTTGTTTTTGTGCAAACACAGCCAATGGAGGTACAGGAGGTAAAGCACGCTTTTAAACACTTGCCTTTGTTGTATGTTGTATATTTTTAGCGTTTTACTTAGGAATAAAAATGAATTTAGTTTCATCAAAAACCTTTTCATACATTTTGTTGTGTATACAAATTTCCAAACTGTCTGAAATTAGAAAATATTCTTTTTTAATTTCAACGATTTATTCGTGTAAAAGCGTCGGTAGCGTAATGGTTAGGGCCGCCGCCTCCTGTCCGGGAGGTCGTGGTTCGAATCCTGCCACGTACCAATGTGTTTTCGAATTTCGATCTCATATGTACGTTTATCCGAGGCTCTTGCGGTGAAGGAAAACATCGTGAGGAAACCTGCACACATCTGCAAAGAAACTCGAAGGTTGTGTGTGAAGTTGACCAACCCGCACTGGGCCCGCGTGGTCTGATAAGGCCCGATCGCCCTAATTCAGAGTAGACTCGAGCCCCTCGGTGGGGACGTATATATGAGCTGATGTGATGATGATTCGTATAAAAATCGCACTGTATTCTTTCTCAATCAGAAACATACATAAGTGTGTATCATTTTATTACAAGTGAGGACTTGGACTCAGTAGATAGACCGTAGAATTTCCTGGAAATTCTGCCCGACCGAATATGAAATGAAACATGGGGGTGGGCTGAGAGTTTCGTGATTTGAATCACCAATGGAATATACAGGATTGAATTAAAATCGTGAACCAATTTTTAAGGACATACTCCACTTATTAAACTGAACAACTTTCCCCAAGAAACCCATACAGTCTGAGCAAAAAAAATTGGACTCCATAAAATTTTTACCAACTTGAAACTAACTAGAAAGAACTAACTTTAGGGCGATATACCTCACCTTGCTGTATCTGTTCTACCTTTGAAGACCTAAGCCGGCCAAAGTACATAATTTTCGTGACGCATTTTTTTGTAAAATACTCCCCGTTAGAGATTAAAGACGTTTAATTATGTTCACTTTTAAAAATATCGCTCATTAGCCCGGCTGTAACCTGGGGTTCCGCTTTTGACGAGGCAAAAACATGACAGCACGCCTTTCTGTTTCACATGTTTTAGAGCAAAATCCACACATCTACTATAAATAGGTGGCAACACAAACGCTTAAAACGGTTAAAGCGAGAGGCATTGTAGTGGCCACGCGATATAGAAATCTATTTGTAGTAGATCTGTGACAAAATCTCGTTTTTGATAGATGCTAATGACTTTTTGTCGAATTCAAATACCCTAAGGCCTAACCTATTAAGATAGAACCGCACTTGCGAGGCGCAGCGCTACACAAGCGCTACACTGCTGCGAAACGGCGCGGGCGCTGCCCTTTCTTCGCATAGCATTGCTTCTGAATGAAATGTAGACTATTCGCGGGGACGATCGCTACGGTGCTGCTATAACTTTTTATACAAAACATACCCAAAAATACTGACTTCCGCATATATACCTACAAAAAAATACTAATGCTCGGAAAAGTCAATAAAATATACCTAAAAAGTATTAAAATACTGAATCTGGTCACACTGTTGGAGAATTTGCCGCGCTGCGCCTCCGCCGCCGCCAAGGTAAACGCACTGGCGACAGAGCGGCTAGGCGAGATGCCGCGCCTCGCAAGTGCGGTTTGGGTCATACAAAGTAATACAAATAATATTTGATAGGCCGCGCCGCGGTAGTGCGGTTCAACCTTTAGGAATTATTGTATCAATCAGAAGAAAAAACCGCCAAGAAAACCCCCTTCTAATATTATTTTTAGTTGTCTTAAACCTCAATAGATGGCGCCACAGGTACTTTGAATCGCGCTATGAATGTTACACTGAGATGACAAAAGTACATGTTAAATCACAGTACGGCCTAGGGCTAACATTTAAAAATGCTTGAATTATGTATTAATTTTTGAATCACAGACTATCTAATGTAGTATGTGATAATCATATTTAAGGAGACTTTTAATTAGTTCTATATAGCAGAGGACATGAATGTATCCGTGTTTACTAACAACTTTCGCAAAGAAACTATAAGTGAAATATGAAAAAACATTTTGGTCCTTTATACATTTTTGCCGATTTGGTAACTTATTATACAGGGTCTTCGGCAGATGGTTGAAAATACGAAAATGGGGGATAGGTGGGGTCGCCTCCCACCTATTTTGAGAATTTAAAAAAATCTAGGACTTGAAATTTTTTTTAATGGATTTTTTTTCCTTTTTTTAGAAATTTTGCCATTTTTATACCTTTGAACACATGTAACTTTTTGTTTTTTAAAGCTAGCTCTAAAATTTTTTTTAATAGACTTTTATAAGATTGTCGGCTCTAAAAAAAAATATGTTTGTTTCAAGTTATTGCTAAAAACAAAAATGTGGGCCCCCGAACTTAAAAAAAAGTTGAACAAAAATTTAAAAGTCAACTTTGCGATGCATTAAAAAAAAATAATGGGGCTGGAAGGCTTCTGTTTTTTTAAAACATCTCTAAAGCTTAGGCTTTTGAATGGTATGTAATTTGTTTCGGTATCTTTTTTGTAACCGGAGTTGTTAATTTTTTTTACTCAATTGGACCATGTTGACGAAATTCCACTAGTTACATGTTTTGTGAAATGTATCAAATGCAAAGTTGAAAATAATGTAAATACTTACTGTTGGGACGGTTACAAAGAGCAGGTACGTTTTTTTACATTCTTGCACACACATAATGGCTATCTTTTGTCATTTATTGGCATATTGGAGTTAGCACTTCCATATGCCAATAAAATGTCCGCATATTCCGCATTGGTAAATTAAGCCATTTTAAACCACAACAAAGTCTTAACAAAACGTCTGATAATAACAAAAAGTGACAAACAACAAAAAAACTTAACAAAATCACAAACGTTAATAACGTTAACGTTTTTTTTTTGTTTTCGTTAATTTCACTTTGCTGTGTTTGTGATTTTGTTAAGTTTTTTTGTTGTTTGTCACTTTTTGTTATTATCAGACGTTTTGTTAAGACTTTGTTGTGGTTTAAAATGGCTCAATTTACCAATGCGGAATATGCGGACATTTTATTGGCATATGGAAGTGCTAACTCCAATATGCCAATAAATGACAAAAGATAGCCATTATGTGTGTGCAAGAATGTAAAAAAACGTACCTGCTCTTTGTAACCGTCCCAACAGTAAGTATTTACATTATTTTCAACTTTGCATTTGATACATTTCACAAAACATGTAACTAGTGGAATTTCGTCAACATGGTCCAATTGAGTAAAAAAAATTAACAACTCCGGTTACAAAAAAGATACCGAAACAAATTACATACCATTCAAAAGCCTAAGCTTTAGAGATGTTTTAAAAAAAACAGAAGCCTTCCAGCCCCATTATTTTTTTTTGAATGCATCGCAAAGTTGACTTTTAAATTTTTGTTCAACTTTTTTTTAAGTTCGGGGGCCCACATTTTTGTTTTTAGCAATAACTTGAAACAAACATAATTTTTTTTAGAGCCGACAATCTTATAAAAGTCTATTAAAAAAAAGATTTTGGAGCTAGCTTTAAAAAACAAAAAGTTACATGTGTTCAAAGGTATAAAAATGGCAAAATTTCTAAAAAAAGGAAAAAAAATCCTGTAAAAAAAATTACAAGTCCTAGATTTTTTTTAATTCTCAAAATAGGTGGGAGGCGACCCCACCTATCCCCCATTTTCGTATTTTCAACCATCTGCCGAAGACCCTGTATATGTATCGAGGACCAAAAGTTTTTTCTGATTTGACGTAAATATTCTTTGGGAAAGTTGTTTGTAATCACGAGTACATGCATACCTTTTGTTATCAAGAACTAATTAAAAGTCACTCTGTATATAGTAAATTAAATAATAATATATGTGAGAAACTCCTGAAGTGAGCTTTCTGGGTAGGTCCATAGGCAAATTAATTACATCGTCTACATATCTTTGTCAATACATTCTTTTTGAATGAGCTTTTGAGTATTTTTGTTTATATGTTATCCATGAAAATTTCTGCGCACAGTGCCAGTGGTGAAAGTGGGCTTCTCATTGCTAACCCTGTATATTTAAAATAATCAATCAACTCAATTTCCTGTATATTTAAAATAGTTTTGTGATAGGCATGTCTCTATCATTGCAATAATCTCATAACACACTGAGAAGCACAGGACACAAATTTCACACAGCAAAGTGACAACACTATAGTCGGATAAATAAAAGCTCCTTGGTCTGATGTTCGCTGGCTGCTTTTTTCAAATTTTGAACGGACCGGCGGTGGCGGCGCTGTGATTAAAAAAAGTAAATCGGCAGAAAAGCAAAAGAGTGCGTCACGGTATACCCTGCTCTTTGGTCGCGGTTTTAAATATCGAGTGTATCTTACTTAAAATTATATTAATTATTAAAGTGAAACTTTTATTACATCGTCTCAAGCTTTTTCGTCTGTGTGTTGCGTGACGGCAAAGAGATTATTACATCGTCACAAACTTTTTCGTCAGAGCAGCCATGATCGTTTCGTCCTCTGTACCGTAGCTCCAAGAGGAGTGAAACTTTTATTACATGATCGTTTCGTCCTCTGTACCGTAGCTCCAAGACGAGAGCAGCCTTGATCGTTTCGTTCTCTGTACCGTAGCTCCAAGAGGAGTGAAACTTTTATTACATGATCTTTTCGTCCTCTGTACCGTAGCTCTAAGACGAGAGCAGCCATGATCGTTTCGTTCTCTGTAAATGTCTATAATGTGAAAAAAAGTTTCAGTTTTACCATGGTTTCATAAAACCACACACTCTTTTGTTTTGTTTGTTTGTTGTACACTCTTTATTGTACAAAATATACACTTAAAATAATATTTAAAAAAAGGTTAGGTACAAAGGCGGACTTATCCCTTAGAGGGATCTCTTCCAGTCAACCTTTGCAATAATAAATAGAGGACTTAACTAGGACAAAGAAACACTTAATTACGTACAAACCAGTAAAAAATTTAAATACAACTAATATTACATCTAAACTTAAGTAACCTAATTTTAATAAATACAAACTCAATGTAATAAATCTAACATATAAATAAAAATGATACATAATATATACATAACTAGTGGATGCCCGCAGCTTCGCCCGCGTAGATCCCGATTTTTGCGGTTCCCGTGGGAATTTCCCAAAATCCTTTCTTAGCGGATGCGTACGTCATAACATCTACCTGCATGCCAAATTTCAGCCCGATCCGTCCAGTGGTTTGGACTGTGCGTTGATAGATCACTATGTCAGTCAGTCAGTCACCTTTGAGTTATATATATTTAGATACATAATATAAAATAAATATATGTAAGCTCAAGACAGATGGGAAGATCTCAAACATTGTCCTTTAGACAGGCCTTGAAGGCGGTAAGGGTAGGAGACATCCTAATTTCCTAATTTAATTGTTTTAATTTCCTTGCTTTGTTCGAGTAAAGCTAGTGCTTCGGCCGGAACAGCAATTGCTGGTTTCGTATTGATAAAGGCTTCTCCATCGGTTCGACCTTCCAACTCTACTCATCCAGCATTACCTTACTTTTCCGGCCTCTTCTGTAATGTACTAATTTCGGTCGTCATTTTTTATAGACAAGAGCTGGAACTGGTTAAAAATAATTAAGGGCTTCATAGATATAGACTTCGAAAGCCCGATTTCATAAAAAAAGATATTTTAGTGTGGACAAGTCCGCTTTTGTTCCCCAGCTCCTCAATTATATTATTATTACGAGAGGGCGGAGCAACGGGACGCCTGCAACTGAGCCGGACAACTCTGCGGTCGCTGTAGCCGAAAACGTTTAGGACCATTATCATCATCATTATTGTCATCATCATCATCATCATCATATAAGCCGAAGAACGTCCACTGCTGGACATAGGCCTCCCCAAGGATTTCCACGACGACCGTTTCTGCGCTACCCGCATCCAGCGGCTTCCCGCGACCTTCGCCAGGTCATCGGTTCACCGAGTGGGAGGCCTGCCTAGGCTACGTTTTCGTGCGTTATTGTATCTATTATTCATTTATTTATCTGACATATATATTTTTTTTCTAATATGTCATTGTTTGGATAATCGAAGTTGTATTGCGTTTGACAAAGTTCGTCATTGATCGCAGGCGGAGCAAGCCCAGTCGGTGGCGTGCACGCGCTTCGAGCAGCTTTCTGCGCGTGCGCGTGAGGAGCTGATCGATTTCCGTACCAGACGAGTCGCTGCCTTCAGAAAGAGGTGGGAACTAACTCTTCCATCGCCATCATCATATCAGTCGAAAGACGTCCACTGCTGAATAAAGGACTACCCCATGGACTTCTACAACGACCGCTCCAGCGCTGCCCGCATCCAGCGGCTGCCACCGTCCTTTATGACTCCGTCAGACAACCGAGTGAGAAGTCTATGTCCACCGGTGCGCAGTCGCGACAACACCTTAAGTTTCGTTAACCTTTAACCACTCGAAGGTACTAAGATGCTCAGGTTGGGGAACAGTGAAATCTAGCAGTTTAGAAAACCTCAGCGGTCTGTGTGACCGCACAGCGGAGACTGCGTAACCTTTTTGTACGGCGATACTATTTTGTAGATTTTTCGTAAAAGTAACAATTCATTTGTTAATTTGTAACCGAAAATAATTTGGTTATTGGTGTAACTTATAATTAATTAAGATTTTTTCAATCTCAATTGAAATTTATATTGATTATAGTAAAAAATTACACTTATATTTGTCTACAAAAAGTTGTTAAAAATACGATAATTAAAATTTAATGAGCAAAATATTGTAGCGGTCTCTGTGACCGCACGCCTGCGACCGCGTGATAAAAAATCATGACGGTGGTTAAAGGTTAACTGATGGTAAGTGACGATGATGCCGAAGATGGAAGCTAGCTTACCAAGATTCCCTACGCAATGGGGAACTGACTATCTTATCAACAAGCCGGAACACATCAATGCTGTTAAGATTGATGGTTGGAGGCAAGACCTAGATTAGAGGGTGGTAGCTAGCCAGGCGTGCTTAGGAAATGCCCTTCCACCACTAATTGAACCCGCGACCTCCTGATGTGAAGCTAATATAAATATAAATGAATTATATATTTTTTAAAGGCATAATAAACATTCGGTCCGCAAAATAACTACTTGAGCGGCAGAAAAACATGTCTATAAGCAGCAACTCAACACTGTAGGAAGAGTGTGGTACGGGGAGTTCTAAATGGAAGCGGGAGCGAGCGAAGCGAGCTCGGACTTGCGGAGCACCCCGACTCGGATCCGTTAGGTTCGGAGACTGTGCGGGGAGGCGAGCTTTAGCTCGCCTCCCCGCACAGTCGTAGTGTTAGGTTTAACATGAGAACACAGAAGTAGGAGCCCCGAAGGGGCTCCGTCGACCACTCAACACTGTAGGAAGAGTGTAGTACGGGGATGTTTAAAATAATTACAGCCATCCAGATTGACATAAATTGCTGATTGATTTTGAAATGTTTGCTGACCATGAGTTGCTGACCAATTAGCTATTTCTGCTGACCGATTAGCTATTTCTGCTGACCGATTATATTTTTCTGCTCACAGAAATAACAATACTATGCTAACCATTTAATTGACACCCAATATAAATATTCTGGGACAAATCACACATTGGACGTTACCATTACGCCACGGAGGCGGTTAATGTTTATACTGTCATGCTATAATTATTATAGGATGTTATTACGCCTACCTCGTAGGCGAATCTGGGTTGTTGCTACGTAGTATTTTTTTATGCAACGTTTAGTTAGGGAACAAGTTCCGTTATGGTTGATGGGAGCGATGGCTGATTCTCGCGTTATACTCATGAAGTCATGACCGGGTGCTGTCCGTGTGAACTGGCCTACTCTTGTTCAAGGAATTTAATGATTTTTACCTATAACTTTTCGTGTCATATTGATTTCATGTTCTTTAATGACATAATCTGGTTTATATCAAGAATTGAATTTTGACGTTATTAACTAATGATTGTTTATTTCTTGATTTTTCACAAATGAAATTATGTTATTGTTATTTTACGACTATTGGAAAGAGTGTAATTTGCATCTATTTTGAATAAATATATTGAATTGAATATAAAATTATTTTAAAATGGTCCGTCTTGTTTTCAGCTTGATCGATTTAGCGGAGCTCGAGATTAAGCACGCGCGGTCTCAGCAGGAGTTGTTCAGAAAATCGCTTCAAGTGCTCAGGGAAATCCAGTGAAATATTTTAACACGCGTTAAGTATATTATAACTAGTATAAAATAGACACATTAACTTTGTCTTGGGATATTTTTAGACTCTTCATACAAAATATAGTTTTTTTAAGAACTATAAAAAAATACTTAGGAACTTAGGACATGTGTAGGGTGGAAACTTTCGAGGTGAGCAAGTGCTATATTTTCCCTCGCAGTTCGTATAAATTAATTTAGTTTTAATTTAGGTGGTTTTTGTAAAAACGCGCGGAAAATGAAAATGATGTTTTTGTATTGTCATAGAAGGATGGCACACATAGTATGATATTAGTAGAGCCCATGTTTATAAGAACTGAGAAAGCGCTCGTAAATAATATAGCACTTGCCCATCTTGATAGTTTTTATACCCTTTACTGCACATGTCCTGAGTAAGATTTAATAGATTTTCAATAAACCATGTTTTTCATGAACATTTTTAATATAACCCGATGAAAAAGTTGAGCAGTGTATATTATAATAAAATTGTATTGTATTAATATTATTATACTCTGATACACAGGTGAGTTGAAGTCATTGGCCAAATATGTCATTCAATTTCATACAAGGGAGAATCTCTCTCACAATAAACCTTAATAGTACTTTTTTTTAATCAAACATGTGTCCGTACGGTGTATATTTCTCCACTGTTCCTAGATATAAATGAACTGTCCGTACGTAGGTAAATACAATGTTCTGATCTACCTAACGATTACTATCACTCCTTAAGGTCAGAGGAAGGTGTTCAGTGAAACAAGATTAAACCCTAGAAACGTCATAGAAACGTTGTCCACGCGGGTAAAGCCGCGGGAAACAGCTAGTAAGTACATAAATGACGGTTTAAAAGTATGACGTCACTTCTGAGTATTTAAAATATTTTTACAACAAAATGTCGTTTTCGACACATGAATATGATTGGAAACGCTGACCACGTTTAAAAACAGATTTACATCTCAACAACTTAATATATATTTGCACAATTATTTTTGGTTTTTGTTAATTTTCGAAAAAAATGTATTACACCGATTTTGATAAAATTTATATGGGACCAACCTGGCAGCATTATTAACCTGTCGATTTTTTTTAAAAAAAACATGAAAATCGGTTCACAATGTGCGATGATATCGCGTAACTAACATACAAACATACAGTCGAATTGAGAACCTCCTCCTTTTTGGAAGTCGGTTGAGAAGTAACTCAAATGACTAGCAGTCATAATCCCTATTTGCCGCTGACTGTAGTGAGAGAAGTTAATTTTTTATTTGTTTAGATTGTAGAGGTTCCTTGGGTAAAGTTGATCAGTTTCACGATAAACCCTGAGTAGCTGCCGCCTCCGTGGTGTAACGTTTAAGTCCATTAGCTTCACATCAGGAGGTCACGGGTTCGATTCCCGCGGAATCTAATTTTGTAAGACTTGGTTTGGTTGGTGTAAGGGCATTTTTAAGCCCGTCTGGCTAGCTACCACCATCTTATCTAAGTCTTGCCGCCAAATATCAATGTTAACAGCATTGATGTGTTCCGGCTTGAAGATAAAATAGCTAGTCAGTTCCCCATTGCGTTGGGGAATCTTGCTAAGCCCTCTCTAACCTTCGGCATCATCGTCATTTACCATCAAGTGAGATGATACCAAGGGCTTACCAATTGTGGGTAAAAAAATTGTTACCCTTTCCCGGGTATTGGCTATATGTTTGCCACCGATGCTGTGTCAACATTAATCTGTATTCATCTAGCTAGAGCAAAGTATATATATATATATATATATATATATTAGTACTGTCTAGAGTAAGGTTCAATATGCTGTGGCTCGCCGTAGCTGCGTGGCTCGTGAAAGGGTTAAAACATTGCCAACGGCTTCAATTT
The DNA here is from genome assembly GCA_947284805.1 of Coleophora flavipennella. Taxonomy (NCBI): domain Eukaryota; kingdom Metazoa; phylum Arthropoda; class Insecta; order Lepidoptera; family Coleophoridae; genus Coleophora; species Coleophora flavipennella. Next base: position 9,455,567 of record OX369253.1, read on the forward strand.
CACCCAGACAGTGTATGTTCCATAGCTATGTAGTAATAGGGTCTTTATTTATTTACCCATTGCGTCATATACTCTTTTTTATTTTATTGTGTAAGATGCCTAAACGGCTGATGGCCTATTTGATGGGGAATCGCCACCACTTCTCCGTCTGTAGGCATTTCAGTGTTTATGTTTATCTATTTGTATAATCAGTTATGGTGTTATTAGAGTTATTTAATGTAAAATACTTTAAATTAGTTTACAATTAATTAATTAGTAATGTCGCATCCTTATTAATTAAATTACGTAACGATTACAGTTCTGCAAATTTTAAACTAAAGGATTACTAAAACAAGGTATGCCAAAATGACACGTAAGTTAGCAGGTGTGTAGGAAACACTATGAAACTGATGTTTCTCCCACTAAGAAAAGAGATGGAGATCCTTTTTTTTTGGCCTTCCGATACAAAATTGGCCGATTAGTTGGCTGATTTGTATGCAAAGTCGAAATTTTCTTTTCAAGAATTCAGTATGGGTTCCTAGGAGAAAGTTGGTCAGTATGATGAGTAGAAACCACAGTTTAAGTTTCCGGGAGTAGTCTTTTCACACCCTGTATATTTTCTTTTGTAATTAACGGTTTTAAAGGAGGGTGACATAAAAAGAGGAGAGTGAAAAGAATAGATTGTATTACCCTGTTAAGGCTAGAAGTTGGTAACGTTCTTCGAAGGGTCTCATAGAACTGAGCAACTTTCCTACATGGTTTAAAACTTAAAATACTTTCGAGGCATTGTGTATAGGACACCCAATTTATTGTGATTGCACTTCAAAGAGTTGCCATAATATCTTCAGAAAGAAATTCAATGCAATGTGAATGGCTCCACGTTTGAGTACTTTGAGTATGTGATACGGCATACTCCTCACTGGTTGCTGTGGTGAGACTGAGACAAACATAGTGTGGTTTTCATACAATTCATTTTTCTTAGCTACGTCTTTAAACATTAAATTCGTAGCTGAGAAATATAAATTGTATGAAGTCTTGTCTTTTTTCTGTTTTATCCCTCAGAATATTAGTAATATAGTAAGGCAAGTTTTGGTGAAGGTCGCGGGAAGCCGCTGGATGCGGGCAGCGCAGGACCGGTCGTCGTGGAAATCTTTGGGGGAGGGGCTTTTGTCCAGCTGTGGACGTGTTTCGGCTGATATGATGATGATGATAAAGTAAGTAAATATACTTCATTGCACGCCAAAAAATACACGACTTACGATTAATTTATAGTAGACATTATGTACAAAGGCGGCCTTATCGCTTTAAGCGCTTTAAGGAGGCGATCCATGTTTTTTCTTTCAAAGTTATTTTGCTCATTTTTTCCTGAGAGATAACCTGACTTTAAAATTGTAATTATAAGTGGATACTTGGTATTAACGTGCACGACTTTGAATATTTCGTTTGTACCTATTATATTTTTACTTGTATTGTGGACCAACATTGAATTGTTTTTGTATTTGACAAAAACTTTGAAGGTATGTAAAGAAATTAGGTTTTTTTTTGTATCTTTACGTATATATATTTTTTTCAAGTTATAAATAGATTGTTGGCTTAAGTTATTGAGAGTAAAATTTAATATGTGCTATTCAAGTTTGGTGTTAATAAATATTCGCACTTGTTTCGTTAGCATGATGTTGATTTTCGATTGGCAAATATTTAAAAAAAAGAATTAGGTGTAATCTTTAAAGTTATATCACAATAAGAGAAAAGCTATTTAAAATGTTTATACCTATTGTAAGAAGATAAGAAAATATATGAAAGTATGTAAATACATAGCTGCATTTTTCTTTAATTTTTCACTTAATTGGACGGTGGACACCACATTACCCTACTGGTCGTTGTAACGATCAAAATTGCAAGAATTGAATTTTTTAATCCTACTAATATTATAAATGCGAAAGTTTGTAACAATGTATGCATGTATGTTTGTTACTCTTTCACGCAAAAACTACTGAACGGATCTGACTGAAATTTGGTAGGTTGACAGATAAGGACCTGGATTAACACATAGGCTACTTTTTTCCACGCTCGCGAGCCGCAGCGGCTCGCGCACTGCGCACCCTCGAAAAGTCATAGGAACGTCCACGCGGGTGAAGCCGCGGGAAACAGCTAGTTTAAAATACTTTTTTCAAGTCGGGAAAAAGACAAAAAAGCACATGCAATTATTTAAGATAGAAATTAGGCGTAAGTGGGTTAATGAATCAACCGTTTAATGTAACTTAAAACATCTGGTAGATAGGAGGCGGTTGTCTCATATTGAAAACTAGCTTTTGCCCGCGTGGACATCGTTTTGATGACTGTTTTTGAGGGTGAGTGGTGCGCGAGCCGCATGCGTTTTCTTCAGATCCCTCAGGAACTATATCAGGCTATTATGATAAGCAGTCTTTGTTATTGCACACCCCCTCAACCAATTCTATACAAGGAATCACTTCAATCCGTTGCGACGCCGACGTGGAAATGAGTTTTCCCCAGACCCCTCGGGAACTATGTCAGGATATGCTAATTATTAAATTATGTCATTTCCCTCCTCCTCAACCATCTCTGTGCAAAAAATCACAGAAATCCATTGTTTGCAGAGTACCTGGACAAGCGTCTTGGCGGCAAGACCTACCGTAACTGGTCCTTGTCTTCACCTTATGGTGTTGGCAGGAATAGCGGCCCTCACTTTATGACCTAGCTGTCGGTGAGTGGGGACGCTATATCATAAACCTGGTAGTTTAGCGTATCGGTAGATATACGAGAGGGAATGTTCCGTTGCGATGTTAAAGAAATTAACTGATAAAAGATTATTTTTTCAGTTTCCTCAGGAACTGCATCGGACTATGCTGTTTTCACGGGATAAAAAGTAGCCTTTGTCCTCCCCAGTGACAGAGGCTACCTGCTTGCCAAATTTCATCGAGGCTGATCGATGTGTTGAAGCGTGAAAAGGAAACAAATAAACACACATTTTTAAATTTATAATATTAGTAAAGGATAAATGGAACCGGCCAAGTGCGAGACGGGCTCGCACACTAAGGGTTGCATACCACCATACAATTATTTTTTCATTCAGTTCGGGATCTTGAACGCGAGTATGATACTATACTTGGCCAGACCTGTAGCTTGTTTTAAAGTAATAGCCCTTTAAAGTTCTGACGGACGGCGGAGGCTTAGTAATAGGGTAAACTTAACCACCTCGGTGGCGTAATGGTTATGTCCTATAGCTTCACATCAGGAGGTTGCGGATTCGATTCCCGGCGGAGTCTAATTTAGTAAGACTCGGTTTGGTTGGTGGTAGGGCATTTTCTAAGCCCACCTGGCTAGCTACCACCATCTTATCTAATTCTTACCGCCAAACATCAATGCTAACAAAGTTGATGTGTTCTGGCTTGAAGATAAGATAGCCAGTTCACCATTACGTTGCGGAATCTTGGTAAGGCCGCTTCCATCTTTTGTATCATCGTCACTTACCATCAGGTGAGATGATGCCAAGGGCTTTCCGATTGTGTATAAAAATGGGTTCCTTTGGCTGTGGAACCCCAAAAACTTGATAAGTTTATTCAGTCATCTCTGTTACATCCAGGCGGTTTCCTGCGAGCTTCTTTAATATCAATTGTGCCCACCTGTCCCCTCCCTCTAGCACTTTAGCATTCTTTTCCCAGTTGTCACTGGTATGAGAAATCTTCCCATTTGTCCCCTTCCGCTTCGTTCCAAAGGGGACAACTAGGATTTTTTCTTAGTTGTCCCCTTTGAAGGCGCGCTAGAGGGGCCAACTGGGAAGCATGTTTCTTAGCAGTCACCGGGGAAGAACTCCGACCAGTGTCGAGTATAATATTATTTCTATCAAATGTTATCAAAAAAAAGAATATTATGACAATTTTGAGTGCGATTATGCATATATATATATATATATATATATATATATATATATATATATATATATATATATATATATATATATATATGCATAATCTATATATATATATATATATTGGTGTAGGCAGTTTTATTATTTCTCATAACTTAATACACGTTATAAGTCATATATTATAATACCTATGTACCTACATAATCGCACTCATTTTTTTTCTCTCTCTCTGGTCGGTCCCTCATTACTGAGGATCGTGGTCCAAATTGGCCTTGAGACGCGTTATTTGTCTCCATCGACTACGGTCCATGGTCGCCCTCACCGCTTGAAGAAGCTTTTAGATGTGGTGCCTTCCTTTGTCTGATCACTCCATCGTGTTGGCGAGCGGCCTCTGGATCTTTTTCCTTCAATATGGCCGACAACAATCAGTTTTTCAAGGTTGTTACCACTTTTTCATTTTTTTTAGATAAAGTTTTTTTTTCAGTGTATAGTTAAAATCCATGTACGAGTTATCGGCCGGCCATTATAGGGCTGTCATACATGGCTCTTGTATTATTTCGGCCATTATTGGGACATCATAATGCATGATTCCAATTCTTAAAAACGCGAGCATTTGTTTTCTACGAATCTATTGAAAACTAAGAGACCTTGATTCCACCTGTATAGTTCATCATCAGATCAACTTTAAAAATACCGAAAGGATCTATTGTCACCGGGAATACGGCTTTATTTTATTTTAAATTTCAGCTCAATCGGGTTTCTGGAAGTCGCTCTAAAATAGTTTACAAGAGTTAAACAAACTGACATACATATATACAAACATCGCAAGTAAAATAAAAGCTTTTAAAATGAAAGATTTTGATTTTAAGTTTCGCTAGGTTATGACTGGCGGGGTCGTAAGACTAGCTTCTAGCCCGCGGTAGCCATTTTTGAAGAACCTATCTTCGTCAGTTTCTGATCGTGTGACACAATAAACTGTGCCATCCAAGGGATAGACGACAGTTGTGGCCCGGTGTGGCACGTAGCATCACCCGCGGTCACGTGTAGGGCTTTTATATTTACACCTACGGACGTGTGCAACGCGACCTTTATATCACCACATCTGGATAACCCGTTAAAGCGATGGGTAAGGAAAGGAGCTCTGACTAGGTTTCAGATCAAATTTAAACCACCTCCATGGCGTAATGGTTTAGTCCATTAGCTTCACATCAAGAGGTCGCGGGTTCGATTCCCGGCGGAGTCTGATTTTGTAAGACTCGGTTTGGTTTGGTTGGTTTATGCCCATCCGGTAACACAAGGGGTGTCACACTGTTACTGGTTGGGAAAAATATTCGTCATCGAGTAACAGTGTTGCTGGTTGGTATAAATTAATTCACATCGGGTAAAACTTATATTTTATTACCATCCAGAAACGCTTGTTGCTGGAAGCTAATTTTCTAAGCCAGCCTGGCTAGCTAGCACCATTTTCTCTAAGTCTTGCCGCCAAACATCAATGCCAACAACATTAATGTGTTCCGGCTTGAAGATGACATAGCCAGTTCTCCATTGCATTGGGGAAATTTGGTAAGCCCGCTTCCATCTTCGGCATCATCGTCACTTACTATTACGTGAGATGATGCCAAGGGCTTACCAATTGTGAATAAATAAAAAAACCGGCCAAGTCCGTGAGAGGCCTACCTACACCACATCTTCCGGTGAGCGGTGGCGACTCGAGAACTTTACTTGCCCCAAAGGCCATCTATTCTACGTGCTACATATAGTACACCCCGCCACTTAAGTTACCTATTCTGTGAGCCATGTCGGTTACCTCGGTTCTCCTACGGATTTCCTCATTTCTGATTCGATCGCGTAGGGACACTCCAAGCAAAGTATATGTATAAGTACTAACATACAGTATGGACACTCCCTGCTGCTCTCTAGATTACGACCTCACCCCCTCGTCACCCAGATTGTTACAGTTTGGTTCTCGAACGTATGGGATTTCGCCGTGATTTTGTTTGCTCCATCATTTGTTATTAGAAATGTCATTTTACGAGCATTTGTATGCTGTGTCCGGGATTTGCTCCGAGCGTCAATATTAACTGTGTGGCATACTATTAATATTTATATGAAACACGACGGAGCTCCGAGGACGCGACGTCGCACCGGCGTTACGCCGTGTGGCGTCGCACTCACATAGTTTCTGAACGTATCGGACGCGTTGCTATAACAACTCATAATTCACAACATGCTCTATAAAATGCTCCAAATAGCACAAATATCTTAAACTCTGCATTAAAATAATTAATTAACTTGAAAGTGTTTGATTAAATACAGTTAAATATAAACGTGTGTTTAATTTTCCAACTTATATTTACAATTACAGTCCATGAATTGACGATTTGTTTTTATTTCGGGTTATGGTAAGTAGTTATCTACATTTTTTTAAATATTGAACAGTATTCTATGATTCGTCGTGTTATTGCGTATATTGTTGCTTAATGTTTACTTACTTAAATCAAAGACAATATTTTTGAAAACTATATTTTTAAATTATCCACCTTTTTGATTCGTTTCGACTGAATTGACATTTTGAAAAAAAATTGGTAATATATTTTTTATAAATATATAAAGACTATTTAAAAACAACTGAATGGAATTTATTTTTTATGATTTTAACAAGCTTATATCGAGTTTTACCTGTCCCGGTGTCTGTAATGTAGTCTTGCAAGTTAAATTTGACCCATTTCCCGGTTTCCGATTAAGCTGAAATTTTGCATTCATATGTATACCGCGTGACAATGCAATATGAAAAGCTTGTACCTAAAAGTTTTTAGTTTTTCAAAATTATTTTAAATGATAAAACGTGGGTCACAGGCTCAAACACTACACAAAAAACAGACACAATTCAATACAGATTCAACGAAAATAATTAACTTTATACATTATAAAATCGAAAGGGTTGGGGCTCACCATCACACCAGTGTGACACGCGAGGATTTCATTTTTTATAGTCACACTGTTATCAAAATATATCCAAATGATTTTTATATTTTCATGCCTTTTACAGGATGTAACAAAATTGGTGTAGGTGTAACTGGTGGTTCTACTTATCATACTGAACAATTTTCTCCATGGAACCCATAGTCAATTCTCAAAAAAAAATTTGGACCCTTCATACAAAAATGTACAAAATTTGTCGATCAACAGATCGATTTGTATGAGGAGTAATTTTTTTTGCGATTTTACAAAGTCATAGAACAAAAGTTGTTCAGTATATGACGAGTAGAAGCCCCAGTTAACGGGACCTAAACAAATTTTGTTACACCCTGAATAAAATATTCAACAATGTCATCAATTGTAGAGCGGTTAATATTACATGTTTTGGCATATTAAATTCATTAATATTTTTTTCAGCATAGCGGTAAGGGGAGAGTTCATGCAAGCCATGGAAGACCATTTTTACTCTCGAAAGGCCATTGACCTAACCCTCCCTAGCCTAACCTACATAGTATCAAGTAAATAATAAAAACAAGTAAATTAACGCGTATAATCAATAATGCACCGGTTGCCAGGACTTTGTTTGATCCCGTATCTGGTATGGGGGTTACTACGGGGAGCTGAGGGGAAGTGGGTGGAAGGGAGGGTGGATACCAAAGATGTGAGTATTAATCAATATTAAAGATAGATAGATAGATAAACCGTTTATTCACCGACCGGGTACAAAAAAAACAATAAGTAATAGGTTGGTAATAAAAAAAACATGAAAGTTACATCACTAATTGTAAGACTAACTTATAGCTATTTACTAATAAATACAATAAAATTGCAGTAAGTGCCGAAAAGTGAAAAGGTCCTGGCTCAGCATTTGTTATAGGTGAATGCCCATAACGCTGATATTCTGCCAGGGCCCTAACCCATGTGTCACAGCCTTCAAGTAGGCGCATTTGATGTGTAACATGTGACAAAATGTTTTTGAAATTAATGAATTATCGGGTCGTACATTCACGGGCCGGGCTTTTGGATAGTAGGTCATCTTTGCCTTCGGCCTCACATTAGGCGTCATTGGCATGTTACCTTTGCCTTCGTGACTTAAAAAACGTTTACATTTCCTGTCAGTCTTCCGTCCCATTTCACGAATTCACTTCCACAAATTGAAGGAAAGCGAGAGAAAGATGTTTCACATCAAAAAAATCGACTCCTTACGATTCGTATATAGATTAGATTTTTTTTTTCGTTTAGTTTGTATGAAGGTTTCAATTTTTTTTTTGCGAACTGACTGTAGGTCTCTTAGCAAAATTTGTAGATATGAAAAGTAGAGACTCCAGTTAACGGTTCCTACAGCATTTTTATTACACCTCTAGGTATGTTTTGTCTACATTCTGGTCTTACTGCATCTTTGATGAGTGCCGCGAGCCGGCAGCGGCAACAGTCAAACACTCCGTTAAAAGGGCCGCGCTGAGTTCAATCGCATTGCCGGCAACGTCGGCGGTGGCGCGGCGGGCGGCGCGATTGAACTCAAGGCGGCTTCTTTGACAGAGTGTTTATCGCGAGCCGTCAAAGCTGCAATTAATTCAGCAAACGAACTTTAATTCCTGTTAGTTCCCGCCTCATTTCACACTCTTCCGTGTGCCCCTTAACTCCATCTTACCGTCTCTTCTTTGGTCATCATCTCTTTCTATATCCCTAACCCTTCATATCATTATCTTCGTATTATAGGTAGCACCTTTATTTATGGTAACCATATTGTACTGCTAACATCCAACTCCAAGCTGTAGAGAAAACAGCAAGTAAAAGTGGCAATGGGCATGACATATAGCTCTTAGAACCGATGGGGATGAACGGTTGTAGAGTAGCGATCACGGGTTGCAAGAGGTAGTGTTGGATGGCCTCCCACCAGATGGACTGATAATCTATAAATGCTCGCAGAGTGCCGCTAGATGCAGTAGGTCCAAAATCATGCTGAGTGGAGGTCTATGGGGATTGGCCCACGTTGAACAGTAGAAGTCTTCCGACTGAGATGATGATCACAATGAGGGAGTCTTTCTCTACTTAGCTATCAGATTTTCGAGTACTTTTGACTGCTACTCACCTGATGGAAAGGATGTTACACGCAAACTCATTTTGTCTATTCACTCTCCTCTTGAAAGCCCCCAAATTGTAAGATTCGGGAAACATTGACGCAGAGACGGAGTTCCACTCCTTCGCTGTCCACTTAATAAATGAGGAAGCGTTACGCATCATGCGGATAGGTGGAATACCGACAAAACGGGTGGAAGGAATACATCTCGTTGACCGAAAGTGGAACGGAGCTGAGAGAATGAGGTAATTGTTCTTGTTACTGTTTAGAACTGGGCGTTCCTGGCTCGCTTCTGCTTCCTCTCGGTGGAGGGCCAGTTCGAATACCTCATTGAGTTCGACAAGGACATGGGCGTGCCCAACCTGCTACTCTACTACGACGACGAAAACCAGTGGCCGGCCGTGTACCATAGTTCTAAGGTATGTGAATAAGGGTAGATACATAAAAATCCGGCCAAGTGCTAGTCGGGCTCGTGCTCCGAGGGTTCCGTACCACCACACCTCGTCATTTACCAGACTATGACAATGACACCTATACACATCACAAATAAAAGACATCAAAGCATACACACGCATCTAATTTTATTCTAATTAGTTTAATTATTTTTATGACCTTAATTTTTAGTATGTTTTGTGTTCTATCTATAATTTCCAAAGCATGTAAAGATAAGGCACACATTACTAATTAGTGGATAAGGAAGAGCGGTGCCTCCTGACACAGGCATTTTGAGCTTAAAAGGAGGCTCCAGTAACTGACATGTTAACTGTATAACCTATATGAAGAAAATTTATTGAATAAATTGTTTATTTTTATTTTATTAGTTACACACTAAATATCTTAATGTTAGCTACACACTAACAGCACACTGCGATCACCAACCCACCTTCCAAGCGTGGCGATTACGGCAAAACCCCTCATCTTGGGGGAGGCCTATGACCATCATCATCACATGCTAAAGCAGGGTGATTAGCAATATGTTATTTACTAGCTGTTTCCCGCGGCTTCACCCGCGTGGACAACGTTTCTATGACTTTTCGAGGGTGCGCAGTGCGCGAGCCGCAAGCGAGGCGCGAGCCTGAAAAAAGTAGCCTATGTGTTAATCCAGGTCCTAATCAGTCTACCTACCAAATTTTAGCCAGATCCGTTCAGTAGCTTTTGCGTGAAGAAGTAACAAACAAACACACTCACAAACTTTCGCCTTAATAAAATTAGTGTGATTGATTATAGAACCATTTTATAAAAAAAGCTCAATAGAAATCTGAGCTTGATAAAATGTCTACCTATCCACAGAGTTGCAAAGAGCGCGAATCAGTCCTCAACAAAGCTGGTCAGAACCAGATCCTGAAGCTGTCCTACTGGTACCCTGAGACCGAGTACTCGGGCTGCATCATCACCCGGGAGAACAAGGAGCTACCTGCATTAAAGAGGTATGTTTACTCTTTGCCGCTTGATTATAAACGCTTCGAGATCGATTCAACTAATCGAGTTACAGAATAAGTTTTTTAGAAAACCATATTTTAACTGTGAATAGTTTACAACCGCCTCCATTTGTTAAGTCTATCGGTTTCACATCAGGAGGTCGCTGGTTTGATTCCCGTCGGAGTCTAACTTTGTAAGACTCGGTTTGGTTAGTGGTAGATCATTTTCTACGCCCGCCTGGCTAGCTAACAACATCTTATCTAAATCTTGCCCCCAAACATCAATGTAAACAGCATTGATGTTTTCCGGCTTGAATATAAGATATCCAGTTCCCCATTGCATTGGGGAATCTTAGTAAGCCCGTTTTCATCTTCGGCATCATCATCGCTTACCATCAGGTGAGATGATTCCATGGGCATCATCATATCAGCTCATATACGACCCCACCGAGGGGCTCGAGTCTACCCTGAATTAGGGCGATCGGGCCTTTGTCGACCACGCAGGCCCAGTGCAGGTTGGTCGACTTCACACACAACCTACGAGTTTCTTCGCAGGCGTGTGCAGGTTTCCTCACGATGTTTTCCTTCTCCGTAAGAGCGTCGGATAAACGTACATATGAAATCTAAATTTGAAATCACATTGGTACGTGGCAGGATTCAAACCACGACCTCCCGGACAGGAAGCGGCGGCCCTAGCCGTTACGCCACCGACGTTCTATAAGCATTACCAATAGTGAATAAAAAAAAAGTTAAAAGAAATCTAATTTTTAACTGTTGCTAGTGAAGTCATATCATTGTACAGATGTTATGACAGATGTTAGTGAGCCATCAGATGAGACTATATAAAAAACTATTATACTATAATTAAAAACTGTTAAACTATAATTATTACAAGCTTTATATGATCTTGCCGTGTTACGAGTAGTAAGTTAGTCTGTCTGTCTGTCTGTTAGTTAGGGACAAATCTAGGAAGCTAAATTAGAACCACTTACCGCCGGTTTCCGATTTTGCATACACGTTAAGTTTGGAGAACATTGCCTGGTTAGCTATGTGACGTCATTCTAAATCTAATATGGCGGACTCCCAAAGATGGCTGACTAGTTTTTTTTTGCACCCCCATGATTATGGGTATACCTATTAAACGAAAGGGTTTGCCGAGAAGAATGCGAAATAATTAAAATTATTTTTAAATTAAAGCTTGTAACTAAAAGTTTATAGGTTTTTTCGAAAACTATTATATTGCAGCACAACTTTATCGCCTCCGACGACCACGTCGAACCCTTACACGACAAAAACGACCAAATCTAGGAACCAGTCTAGAAATGAACACCCTTTGGACCCGAGCTACTACGACCAATTTCTGAAAACTACCACGAATGCACCAAAAACTACCATTTCCGACAATTCTTCTACTTGGTACGAAGTGTTTCCTACCGACGAGCTAAATTTGACAACCACTGGTATACCTGAGGACGAACTATGGGAGAGTATTGGTCCTGAGAAGAACGGGTCACAGTTTGAGAACCTCAATGACAATGATGTGGAATTGATGTTCGACAATAACAGTAATAGAACGGTGAGCGTAGATTTTTTGTATTTAATAAAATGTTATCATCATATCAAAAGAATGACGTCCAATTCTGGACAAAATATTTTCACGACGACCGTTACTGCGTTGTCCGCACCAGGTCGTCAGGCCACCGAGTGGAAGGCCTGCCTAAACTACGTCTTCCGGTGTGCGGTCGCTGCACAACAACTTTATTTCCCCAACGGCCATCTGTTCAACGAGCAATGTGCCCCGCCCACTGCCACGCTATGTTGGTTATCTTGGTTCTCTTACGGATCACCTCATTTCTGATTCAATCGCCTAAGGAAACTCCGAGCATAGCTCGCTCCATCGCCCTTTGGGTGATATTGAGCCTTCTTATGAGGCCCATAGTAAGCAATCATGTCTCAGTTCCGTATGTCATCACTGGTAACACACACTTATAGATAGATATATAGATAGTCGTTTATTTCAAACATTTTTTATTTCACAGGTCAAAGACCTTAGACCTTAGCGTGTGCAGATTTCCTCACGATTTTTTCCTTCGCCGTAAGAGCGTCAGATAAACGTACGTATGAAATCAATATTCGATACAACATTGGTACGTGGCAGGATTCGAACCATGACCTCCCGGACACGAGGTAGTGGCCCTAGTTGTTACGCCTCCGACGCTCTTATACGTTTATATGGGGTGACTTTTAATTAGTTCTTGATAGCAAAGGATATTAAAAAAATTGGTCCTTTATACATTTTTGCCGATTTGATAACTTGTTACGACCAATTATTTTTTTCTGATTTATTCTATTTTTTATGATAGTTTCTTTGGGGAAGTTGTTTGTTATCACGAGTACATGCATATCTTTTGTTATCAAGAACTCATTAAAAGTCACCCTGTATACAATAAAGATGGATGACACAAACCTATCTGTGCACAGAAGAGCCAAACGTTATAACGTTATGTTATTAAAGGCGATCTATTTGCTCTTCCGTGCGTAGTTATAGAGCGAAATTCTCTCAATAGTCTGCGCTAACTTGCCAACAAAAACTTCAAATTACAGCACAAAATAAAGCGCTCAACTTTCGCTGTGTTCGAGCACTACCGTCGCCGCAGCCTCAACAGCGATTCCAACCGAAATGGCGAAGCGAACAATAAGAGGGACACCAATACTGAGCGCCTGGTCGTCTCTTGTCACAACTCGAGGAGGTTCCGCTCGGCTAGGGAGAGGTGGTGGTTCATAGCGATAAGCAACTGCGGTAGCAATAAGGTATGTCATATGCTTATCGTCACATCGATCCACTTCCAAAGGAATGTACGACCAAAATCATCATCATCATATCAGCCGAAGGACGTCCACTGCTGGACATAGGCCTCCCCCAAGGATCTTCACGACGACCGGTTCTGCACTGCCCGCATCCAGCGGCTTCCCGCGACCTTCACCAGGTCATCGACGAAACACTCAGATCAAGAACGACCAAAATACTCAACAAAAAGTTCAGATAGTACCTCAAGGAAATTAAGATAAGATAAGCATTTATTCAGAGCCCACACAAGCAAAAAAAACCAGGTAAGTAATACAATGCAAGAAAAAAAATTAAACTACTTATTTTAAAATCTTAATATCTATGAAATATAAGGTGGGCTAGGAAAATGACCAGGCTCAGCTTGAAATTTGCGAAACCTTAGATTAATTCAATGTGAAGCCAATCAAAACCACTCCAAACCTGTACGTACACTGTATACGCACACATAAGACATCAAAACTACTCCAAAATACTCGACAGCATTTGCTAAGACGTCCTCGTCAAAGACACACATACAGAATACACGGATACGGCACACATGTTTAAAAAAGTTGCTTCAATTCTTTTATTATGATCTGGGAAAAAAGATTTTCCATACAAAGCTTGCTGTTCGATTATTTATTTTTATTACAGAAGGATCAAAAACATGTTTGCCGTTGGAACATCTATTGTTTTATACATGCATGAGTATAAGCCCTCATACATATAACTCAGGTGCATTTTTTTAATAACACGCGCTATCTTTTTTAATGACACTTTTGTCATCCAAATACTAAGTTGTTCTCTAAATTTCAAAAGCATCTAAAAGTACTATTTTGCCGACCATATAATACGAAAAGAGCTTTAGTTAATATGACTCAGCAGCAGTTAATATGACTTGGCAGCAGTTGATATAACTCAGCAGCAGTTAATATGACTCAGCAGTAGTTAATATGACTCAGAAGCAGTTAATATGACTCAGCAGCAGTTAATATGACTTGGCAGCAGTTGTTATAACTCAGCAGCAGTTAATATGACTCAGCAGTAGTTAATATGACTTAGAAGCAGTTAATATGACTCAGCAACGCAACCCAGGACAACCAGCGAAGTTAGTTCCGACCTTAAAAATCAAACCTAACAGCTCGTCGCTTTCTCCTCGCTACCTAACCAGCCGACCTCGCCCCACCTAGACCCCACCTTGGCTTAATCTACTCATGAATCTCACTGACATAGGTGACCTCAGATCAGAATCGTTGCCCTGTGTTGAGTTCATATGTTTTATGTAATTTTTATATTGTTACTAGCCGTTTCCCGCGGCTGCGACCGCTCAGATCCCGGTGAAAAATTTTCTATACCAAACATACACAGAAAATTTCATGGAAATCCGTCCAGCCGTTTCGGAGGATTATGGCAACTAACACTGTGACACGAGAATTTTATATATTTAGAAGACATTCGTTGTTAGTCTGCCAATTAAATTAAAATATAATTCAATTTGCTTTCACAATGATAGTCGGCAAAACAGTTCTGTTCGGGATCCCAAGCGCGAGTACCACTCACACTTGGCCGGTATTTATTGTTCCTTGTTTTATTACATATAGCTGTTTCCCGCGGCTTCACCCGCGTGGACCACGTTTCTATGACTTTTCGAGGGTGCGCAGTGCGCGAGCCGCAAGCGGCTCGCGAGCGTGGTAAAAAGTAGCCTATGTCTTAACCCAGGTCCTAATCTGTCTACCTGCCAAATTTCAGCCAAATCCGTTCAGTAGTTTTTGCGGGAAAGCGTAACAGACAGACAGAGTTACTTTCGCATTTATAATATTATATATTTATATATATATATATATTAGTAGGGATTGTGAAACACATCAATAATGCGTGATTTTGATCTTTTAGGGTTCCGTATTCAAACTAGGAACCCTTACAATTTCGTCATGTCCGTCTGTCTGTCCGTCGGTATGTCACAGCCGTTTTGCTTAAATACTATTACAGATATAAAGCTATAGTTTTTGTTAAGTGGTGATTCTGTTAAGAGTTATGTGCCCAGCCAGATATATCACCAGCCAAACAGCTATTGCAGGAAATCTGAAAATTATTGGGAATAGTATGGTATATTATTAATTTAAACAGAAAATTGGTACGGCCAAGACGTAGGCTTTCTTAGTTAAGTAGTAATAGTTGACCAACTTAAGATGTGCAGTTGCATTTGTAATAAGTTCATAGATGTTCCCTGCCGATCTCTAGATTGCGACCTCACCCCCTCGTCACGCAGATTGATACACATTGGTTACAGTTTGGTTGTCGAACGTATAGGAATTCGCCGCCATTTTGTTTGTTTCGTCATTCCTTTTTTGAAATGTCATTTCTGACCCTTTGTATGAAGGGTCCAGGATGTGACAGAACCCTACTTTACGCGTGGTTCGAAACGCACTTGACCTCTTTTTTAATTCCAGGGTTTAGATGTTAGATACAAGTTCCTTATGACCAATGGACAAGATGGCGACTTCTGGCGTGAACACTTCTCGGCTGACGAATTCTGTGAGTACATAAAACCCAAACATACATAGGTTTATTTATTTTTTCTTTTGTAAGCTATGGTCATATGTTCCTTTGGTATGGGAGCGGTGCGGAAGGGGGGGAGGGGGGCTGACTGGGATGCGGGCGCGCCACTGAAGTGTGAAGTCTCGCGTCAATCACGTGACGACACCACACCCCTCCCATACCTCAGGAACCTACCTCAGGAACCTACCTCAGGAACCTACCTCAGGTTTAACTCAGTAAACCATGTTAAGCTTTGTACCTATTGGTATATTAAAGACTTTTCCGGTCCCCCTAATGTTATTTATAGACTGGTGGGTTCAATTTCAAGTTCAGCACGAAACCATAAAAATGGTATTCAATCTTTTTTGGGAAAATTATCCATTCATTTGCTGATATTTTTACTGTACAGTCTTTCTCTCTTCTCTTCAAATTTAAGAGCTAATGCTCTTGTCGGTGGAGCATACTCCAATTTTTTCTGTCCTCGACCATCATCTTTACCTCCCGATACGACACGACAATAACCTTCTCCTTGATTTGTTCTAGGTAGTTTCGCCTTGGCCTTCCTCTACTTCTCCTTCCCTATATCTTTCCTTCTGGGATTATCTACTGAGTACAGTCTTTAACTGAGATAAATAAATAAATATTTATTAAGCTTTTGTATAGCTTTTATCCCGGGCTTTGAGGGGACCGAATCAAGAAATTTCGTAACGAAAATAAAACCTGACACCCCAAAAAAATATATATATTGAGTTCTAAAAAACTTACAGTGCCATCTAACTATCCATCATGATGATGATGATGACGATGACGCTGACGATGACGATGACGAATGACGGTTGACGGATGACTGACGATGACGATGACGAATGACGGATGACGAATGACGGATGACAGATGGCGAATGACGGGTGACAAATGACGGATGATGAATGACGAATGACGGATGACGATTGACGGACAACGGATGACGGATGAACTTTTTAGTTACTGGACCGATTGCTTCCAAAATCGATATCTGGGGGTCCCTGAGGTCCCTTATCACGAATCCGTTGCCCGAATTGAAAATAGTGGCCGCCATTTTGAACTTTTTAGTTACTGTTAAAACCTTAAAAACTATATGGTCCTTTAGTCAAAAGGAGCACACGAAAACAGTAAAACATCCCTTATCATGAATCCGTTGTCGGAAGTGAAAAAATGGCCGCCATTTTGAACTTTTTAGTTATTGGACCGATTGCTTCCAAAATCGATATTTGAGGGTTCCTGAGATCCCTTATCACGAATCCGCTGCCCGAATTGAAAAAAGTGGCCGCCATTTTGAATTTTTTAGTTACTGGACCGATTGCTTCCAAAATCTATATTTGGGGGTCCCTGAGGTCCCTTATCACGAATCCGTTGCCCGAATCGAAAATAGTGCCATTTTGAACTTTTTAGTTACTGTTAAAAACTTAAAAACTATATGGTCCTTTAGTCAAAAGGAGCACACGAAAACAGTAAAACATCAAAAAGTAGTGAATAAATACTGCATAAATAAAAAATAAATAAATAATTATAATTGCATAAGTTGATAGAAAATGCTATGCAATAGCTTTACCGCGGCAGTCCCCGAGTGCCACACGTCTTTTTTAACAAAAGAAAGATTCACAAGGAACTATGAACCTTATCTCATAAACTAGATATAAACATCCTTACTAATATTATAAACGCGAATGTATGTATGGATGTTTGGTACTCTTTTACGCCAGTGCAACAGATAAACAGAT
Organism: Coleophora flavipennella; assembly: GCA_947284805.1. Taxonomy (NCBI): domain Eukaryota; kingdom Metazoa; phylum Arthropoda; class Insecta; order Lepidoptera; family Coleophoridae; genus Coleophora; species Coleophora flavipennella. The sequence continues at coordinate 9,473,037 of OX369253.1, forward strand.
TAGGACCTGGATTAACATATAGGCAACTTTTTTCCACGCTCGCGAGCCGCTTAGTCTTAGACAGTCTAGCAACTTATGTTCACGCGAGCGAAACCGCTGGCAAAAGCCAGTATAATATTATGTACAGGTGAATTTGAAATTATTGGTCAAAAAACTGAATAACTTTCCCGAAGAACCTGTACCTACACATTTTTGGAGTGATATACAAAATCCACTACTTTACCTTATAATAAGTATATGAGAAGACCGATTGTAATTTATGTAGGTATCTAGGGAAAGCTGTTCAATTTGTGTAGGTGGGTGTTCAATTTATGTAGGTATCTTGGAAGCTATTCAATTAGTGTAGGTGGGTTCCTTGGGAAAATGTGTTCATTATGTGTAGGTACCTTGGGGAAAGATGTTTAATTTGTGTAGGTTTTTTGGGGAAATATGTTCATTTTGTGTAGGTTTCTTGAGGAAAGGTGTTCAATTTATGTAAGTATCTTGGGAGCTAATCAATTTGTGTAGGTGGATTCCTTGGGAAAATGTTTTCATTTTGTATAGGTTGCTTGGGGAAAAATGTTCAATTTGTGTAGGTTTTTTGGGGAAATATGTTCAATTTATGTAGGTATCTTGGGAGCTATTCAATTTGTGTAGGTGGGTTCCTTGGCAAAATGTGTTCATTTTGTGTAGGTACCTTGGGGAACGATGTTTAATTTGTGTAGGTTTTTTTGGGAAATTTGTTCAATTTGTGTAGGTTTCTTGAGAAAAGGTGTTCAATTTGTGTAGGTTCCTTGAGGAGCAATTTATCTGATAAAGTCTCTGTATACGAAAAAATATCAGCAAAGAAATCTTATTTAATAACTTTCCGAAAAAGGCTAATAGGTGTTTTATATACTCAAATCAAAGAGTTTTTATAATATCATACACATATTGGTATATATTTACACTAATTCCACATGAATGAAATAAAACTGCGTTTATAATTTGTTTTATGTGGAATCAGTGTAAATATATACCAATATGTGTGATATAAAGTTCCACCAAGAACCTACAGTCAAAAGTATCAACTATAATATCATAAGAGGGAAATTCTATGTCACGTAAAAAGTCGTCCCCTCTTTCAGACGTCCTCCCAGTACTACTTGCGTACATGTTCGCGTACGTCATCGTGATGGTGGCCGTAGTGATGTGCAGCGTGGAGCTGAAATCCCGGCACCTTCTCCACTCGACCTACAAACTGTTCCTCGTATCGATAGTGGTGCAACACTCAGGCGTGGTGTTGCAATGCTTGGCGTATATTAGATACGCTGTGAACGGGATTGGCAATGAGAATACTAAAATTATTGGTACGTAATCATCATCATATCAGCTCATACGTCCCCACCGAGGGGCTCGAGCCTACCCTGAATTAGGGCGATCGGGCCTTAGTCAACCACGCGGGCCCAGTGCGGGTTGGTCGACTTCACACACAACCTGCGAGTTTCTTCGCAGGCGTGTACAGGTTTCCTCACGATGTTTTCTTTCACCGTAAGAGCGTCGGATAAACGTACATATGAAATTGATATTCGGAATCACATTGGTACTTGGCAGGTTCGAACCACGACCTTCCGGACAGGAGGCGGCGGCCCAAGCCATTACGCCACCGAAGGTCTTTGGTACGTAAAGCCAACTCTATTATAGGTTAACAACTAACAACTAAACTAAAACAGTGCCAAGGATGAGTTCTGTAAAACTAGCATTAACACCGTCTAGCATTTTTAATTGATGCTCGGTTGTTATTCAAGCAACAAAATTTATTTAGTGATAAATTTATTGCTAATTAGTTGCCCTAATGAGAATTTTGTTGCTCGAGTAATTTCTGTCTGAGCAACAAATTACAATGCTAGACGGTTTCATACAGACCTCCAAGGATTGGCGCACTTAGTAAGTTATACCCATAACCTTATTTGTTGAACATTGGTACAGTTGAACTTTAACAACTCACAAGTCCTTACCGCTGGGGCACGAGGATATTCCATAACTCGGACAGGTTAGGTCATACTCCACACACTGTGACCGAGACCGGGTTGGTGGAGGAGTCGGGTTATGACTGGTCAGTTTCCATAACTTGTCAGTTTCCAACACTCATCAGTTTCATGTAATTCGTTAGCTGGTCAGTTTCCTTAATACGTCAGTTTCCCCAACTCGTCAGTTATAGCAAATTCGGGGCTCTACCCAGGGGGAGGGGGGCGGAGCCTCTCTTTGACTGTATAATCAATCTAACCTGACCGAACCTAACATCGCTCGTTCGTAAAATATGTTACGGTTTGCTTTAACTGTGACGAGTGAGGACATTGACCAGCTACCGAATTCAATGAAACTGACGAGTAGGGAAAATGACTAGTTACGGAAACTGACCAGTCAGAACCCTTCCGTGGCGGAGGTAGTGGAGTATAAGGCTGTGACGGACCTCACTGTCAGAAGTATCTTGGCATAGCATAGCAGACCTCACTGTCAGAAGTATCTTGGCATAGCATAGCGGACCTCACTGTCAGAAGTATCTTGGCATAGCATAGCGGACCTCAGTGTCAGAAGTATCTTGGCATAGCATAGCGAAACTCACTGTCAGAAGTATCTTGGCATAGCATAGTGGACCTCACTGTCAAAAGTTTCTTGGCATAGCATAACGGACGCCACACTGTCAAAAGTATCTTGGCCTAGCATAGCGGACCTCACTGTCAGAGTATCTTGGCATAGCATAGCGCACCTCACTGTCAGAAGTATCTTGGCATAGCATAGCGGACCTTACTGTCAGAAGTATCTTGGCATAGCATAGCGGACCTCACTGTCAGAAGTATCTTGGCACAGCATAGCGACAGTCAACTAGTTATAGAAACCGGCACCAACGGCTTGATGTGCCTTGCGAGGATCGGAAACGGTCGACACAAACGCCACTAACAGTCAAACCCATCCAAGTAATGACCGTGCTATGGCCAAAATTCTCTTTGACGGGTTTCAACAAAAAACGAAAGCAAATGAGAAAAACTTTATGAATTTATCTATGGATCCGAGCAATTAAATTATTCCAGGTCAGTTCCTCTGCGGCGTATCGGAGACGACGTTCCTTCTCCTCTTGATCCTCATGGCGAAAGGCTACACCATTACGCGGGGCCGGCTCAAAGTGGGCTTCACCGTCAGACTCACAGTATTCATGTGCTGCTACATCGTGACCTACATTGTGCTGTTTATTTACCAGGCTAAGGTATTAATCTGTGGTTGATCGGGTTATGTTATTGTATAACATGTTACAATAAGGGTGTAGTTTACTGCTAGGACATTTGCATTACTTTTAAGGGTTTCTTACACCCAAAAGAAGACTGGGACCCTATTATTAAACCTCCGCTTTCCGTTCATCCGTCTGTCAGTCTCTCTGTCTGTCAGCGGCTGTATTTCATGAACCGTGATAAGACATGAACTCTCGTATATCTACCAGATACGCTAAACTACCAGGTTTATGATATAGCGACCCCACGGGCATACAGTGTGGGCCGCCATGCCTGCAAACACCATAAGGCAAGGACCAACTACAGTAGGTCTTGCCGTCAAGATGCTTGTCCTTGTGCAAGGCGAGTGCCTCGTAGAAGAGACCACTACCTACTCTCCAGGTAGGTAACGGAGCTGTAGGCACGCTCACCTCCCACGGCTTTCGCTGCTGGAGGTTCGATACCCGCTCGGGACGCCAGAGAAGCTGGCTTCCACATCTCCAGTGTGGTGCCGGAGTTGTAGGCACGCTCACTTCCTGGCGCTTATCGCATCTGTCCAGTCTCACTCCTACGTGGCTGGATCAGGCCAGAGCAGTACTAGCGTAGCTCTGCTTGCTTTCCAGGCGAGTTCCGGAGATGCTTCCCCACAAGTAAACAAATCAGCAGTTCCGCTTAATGGACAACTCACGTGCCCCGCGTTGTTTTCGCTAAGAGCCCACTTGGCCGGCTACGACAACACTAGTTACGCGCGGGGCGGACGCCTTGACGCACGTGCTTGCCACTCTTGCCAGAATTAGACTCTCGACTCGTGGATTTTGGTACCGCATTGTTATTACTTAACTGAATCCGTCCACAATTGCTCACTGGCAACACCCGGTTGCAAGCTTCTTCTGGGCGTAACGTATACGCGCGAAATGATTCGCGGTGATTTCGCTCCTTCTGCCCCCTGATATCGCTTCGAATTCGTTTCATTACACGAAATTGGAGAAAAAATCGAACGGGCTCGATTGTTTCGCATTTATAAACTCAAGAGCGATGAATCCGGGTCACTTAAACTCTAAAAATCTCGGAAACTAAGAAGGCTAGCTTCATGAAATAAATTGTGTTTAATAGACACTTTAATACCCCCCTTAAATGAAAGTAATAAAATTTACGAGTCACTACATTTTATTTACAAAATATTACATAAATAAAAAAAAAACTGCTGATCTCGCCTTAAAACAAAAATAGGAAACATGACATTTTTGAACAACATTACGATTTACTTGAATTTTAATACTTCGTATTGCCTCCTCGTGCTTCCATCACTGTGTTTACGCGGTTTGGTATGCTGTACACCAAGTTCCTTATACGATTTTGGGGAATATTCTCCCATTCCTCTGTGAGAGCAATTTTGAGCTCACGAAGCGTGATTGGGGGAGGGCTTCTTTGTTTTCGCATCTCCCTAGCTCGTCCCAAGCATGCTCGATCGGGTTGATATCCGGGATGCGTGCTGGCCACTCCATACGAGTAATGTTCATCTCTTGAAGGTAGTCATTCACAATCCAACCCGTATGAGGCCGGGCATTGTCATGCATAAAAATAGCATCCTCACCCAAATTGACCATAAATGGACCAACGTGTTCATTGAGAATTTCTTCCACATATCTTTCGATAGTTAAAGAGCCGTTTTCTATGAACACCAGTTCTGTGCGACTCTCAGAAGAAATTCCGGCCCACACATGTACAGACCCACCACCGTAGGCTACTTTTTCTTCGATGCATGCTTGCTTGAATCTTTCCCCTGGTCTTCTGTACATTCTGTGTCTTCCATCGTGCTTGTTTGTAGAGCATAAATTTTGATTCGTCGGAGAACATAACTTTTGACCAATCTCCATACTCCAATTTAAGTGGTTCTGGGCATATCTTAGTCTTGAAATACGATGCCCACGCTCCAGTATAGGGCCGTTTGCAGGTCTAAGTGGTTTCAAGTTAGCTTCAGCAAGTCGTCGCCTTACTGTCCTTGCGCTTGGGTTACTTCCTTCGAGGCGTCGAAACTGATTTGTAAGTTCAGTTCCTGTGAGAAAGCGATTACGAAGCATTGTGTTCACCAAGTATCGATCTTCTCGTGCTGTGGTACACCTGGTTCTGCCTGTTCCTGGTCTGCGTAGGTTTAGGTTAGTCTGCCAGTTTCCTCGTAACGTAGGAGAACTCTTTGTACTGTTGAGAGCGACACACCGACAGTCGTGGCTGTATCGCGCTGACCCCGGCCGTTTTCCAGCATTGTGAGTATTCTGGTGCATTCTTTAGGTGTAAGCGACATGATTACTGCTTGAATAATAAATATTGAACACTATCAACATGGTTTACGTACCCACTTAAATGACAGATTAGAAACAAAAGCAAAAACAAATGTAGTAATTTCGTAGTTCCATCTTCGAAAGTCTCCCTTTTTCAAATTTGATTTTTTTATGACATAACTTTACAATAACTAAGAAGTTTTAATGACTTCATTTAAGGAGTATTAAATTGTCTATTAAACACAATTTCATTAAGCTAGCCTTCTTAGTTTCCGAGATTTTTAGGATTCTTTAAGTGACCCGGATTCATCGCTCTCGAGTGTATAAGGGTGCCTTCAACGATTGCGTTCGCCTATTTTGGCGATTCCGTGTAACGAATCGAACTTAAAGCTTTCAGAATTTGGTGAATATGGTTGAGAGGAGTGATGGCTGAATCTCGCGTTATACTCGTGACTGGGTGCTGTCCGTGTGAACTGGCCTACACTTGTCAAAGGCGTTCATGACATTCAATAATTTTAATGTATAACTTCTCGTGTCATATTGTTTTCATGTTCTAATGACATTATTTGTTTTCTTTTTATATGACGGATTGGATTTTGACGTTATTAACTAATGATTGTTTATTTCTTGATGTTTTACAAATGAAATTATGTAATCACTATTTTATTACTATCAGAAAGAGTGTAATTTGCACCTATTTTAAATATCTTGAATCTTGAATCTTGGGTCGAGCTATTGCCGATGCGTAATGCATCCGTCCCAAGCTGTTTTACCAAGTGACCGCCTAACTTGCCAAAGTGAAAGACTATCACACTTAACCTGTTTTTAACCGTCTCCGTGTCGTAATATCCATTAACTCCATTAAGTCAATTAGTTACTCATCAAGGTTACGCGGGTTCGTTTCCCGGCGGAGTTTAACTTTTAAAACTAGGTTTAGTTGGTGGAAGGATATTTTTTAAGCCCGCTTGGCTATCTAACTATCTATCACCATCTTATCTCAGTCTTAGCTCCAAACATCGATGTTAACAGCCTTGATGTGTTCCGACTTGAAGATTAGACAGCCAGTTCCCCTCTTGGTAAGCCCGCTTCCATCTTTAGCATCATCGTCACTTACCATCAGGTGGGATGATGCCAAAGGCTTACTAATTGTGGATAAAAAAGGTGTTTATTCTAACAGTTCATGTCTTATGCAGGCATTCGACCCCGGTGAAGTCCTCTACCTATACGAGAGCCCGGCCGGCTACGGACTGATCATACTGCGCGTCACCGCCTGGTGCGTCTTCGCGTACTCCACCTACTACACCGTCAAGAAGTACCCCGAGAAGGTATGTTAAGGCATCATCTTCAGCCTGCATTATAAAGGCATTTACGAGAACCCGGCCGGCTACGGACTGATCGTACTGCGCGTCACCGCCTGGTGCGTCTTCGCGTACTCCACCTACTACACCGTCAAGAAGTACCCCGAGAAGGTATGTTAAGGCATCATCTTCAGCCTGCATTATAAAAGCATTTACGAGAACCCGGCCGGCTACGGACTGATCGTACTGCGCGTCACCGCCTGGTGCATCTTTATTATTATTATTTATATATGTAAAAGTCGAAGTAGGCGAAGTGGCAGGAGCACCTCCAGCGGAAGCACAGTCGGCTGGAGTTCAGTGAGACGGGGAGAGAAAGCGTCGGACTATCCGGGCATTGTCGAGGACTGTTTCTGCATTGCTGCAATTATTGGTCTGCCTCGGAGATCCAGCCGCCTTAGGTGACGTTCAAGGTCGGCTGAAATTAGCCCGTTCACGGATAGGACTACGGGGATGATTTTGGTGGATTCCACTTGCCACATATCAGTAACCTCGTGCGCAAGGTCCAGGTACTTGGTCCTTTTTGCAGCATCAGCCTGCACGAGGTTTTCATCGTATGGGATAGTGACATCCACCAAAAACACCCTTGACTGCGCCCGATCCATCAACACGATATCAGGCTTATTCGAAAGAATCATCCTGTCCGTGATGATGGGTCGGTCCCAGTAGAGTTTGGCACGGTCGTTTTCGAGAACCGGCTCCGGCGTGTACCTATAATACGGCAACCACCAAGATATGAGACTTTAGAGCGATCTCTTGGTGTAGGATCCTGGCTGCTTGGTTGTGCCTGTGCAAATACTCAGTGTTGGCAAGCATGGAACAACCGGAGGTTATATATGACGGAGGGTCTCCCCTGGTTGACGGCACAACCGACAAACGTCCAAGGTGCCGTCTTTTATTATGAACCTCCTATAGTTGTTCGTCTTAACCACCTGATCCTGTATTGCACAGACAAAACCCTCGGTTTCCGCAAAAAGGTCTCCGAAGCGCGGCCAGTGCACGGAGGCCTTCTGATCTACGAAGGATCCACAAAGGGCCTTGAAGAACCTACCGTGCAGATCTTTGTCTTTCCAGATGGCCTCTCGCTCGGTAGTGCTAAGCACAGCCGGCGCCTGCCAGTTCTCTTGGGCCATGGATAGAGGGGTTAGTCCTTTATACTAGGCTATGACAACTCTATGCAACTCACTATCTTTCGTCAGGAAGTATCTTCGGAGGCTGCATATCTCGCGGTTGTGCATTTGTTTGGCATTTAGAAGGCCACGACCGCCACTCTTCCGCGGGATATACAGCCTCATCACTGACGACCTCGGGTGATGCATCCTATAGAGTGTCATAGTAGTGCGGACTTTTCGATCCAGGGCGTCTAATCGGTCTGTGACCATCTGAATATGCCGAAGGTGTACAAAAGAACAGGCATGACCCAGGCGTTGAATGCTCGTATCTTGTTAACGCCGGACAAATAGCTCTCAAGAACTTTTGCCAGGCGCTCCCAAAACACGTCACAAACCGCCCGTTTCACCCCTGCCTCGTGAACACCAGTACTCTGCGACATACCCAGATACGGGTATGTATCAGTTTCAGAGAGGGTGCGGATGTTCATGGAGTCGATTTCGACTCCATCTGAATGTACCACCCTACCCTTGTCTACATGAAGGATCGCGCACTTATCCACTCCTAGCTCCATGTTGACGAAACTGCTGAAATCAAAAGTGAATGAATGAATGAATAATATTTATTTGCTTGAATACATGGTATTAAATTGAGTGGAAATAATGATATAACAATAAAGTATCACATGATTCGCTTTTGTCAAAGCATGCAAAAATTTACACAAAAGTTAAAATACTAATAATAATATAAAAAATGTCATATTAATATTTTGAAGTCATCATATTTTATCATATTTGTTACTATTATATACCTTTAATTAAATTAAATAAATTTTGTCTTAAAATTAAGCATTATGGTCAAAAAATTCTTTAATTGAGTAGAAGCATTTTTCTAAAAGCCATTTATAAAGTTTGCTTCTAAAAAGTTTAGATGGAGAGCATCTTATGTCACTTGGCAATCGGTTATATAACTTTATTGACATGTATAAACAATTTTTTTCAAACACTGCACTGTTGCATGCTGGTATTAGTAACCTAGCTGGATCTCTTGCTCTTAGTCTAGGATTAGCCACAGGCGTTTTAAACAAAGTTGCATTTTGCATAACAAACATATTAATTTCAAGAATATACATGCATGGCAAAGTAAGTATGTTTAATTTTTGAAAATGAGGTCTACATGAGTCCATTGGGCCCAAACCACAAACAGCTCTGATGCACTTTTTTTGTACAATGAAGGCTTGTAATATATCAGTGCAATTGCCCCATATAATAAGACCATACCTTAAAACGGATGCCACATAACCATGGTACGCTGTGAGAGCTGTTTCTTTGCCAGCTACCGCTCTGAGTTTCCTGAGTGCAAACACAAACCGTTCTAGTCGATTACAGACATTCTCTACGTGTGACTTCCAGTTACAATGTTGATCCATTACTAGACCTAAGAATTTGGTTTGGTTTGTCTCACTAATTGTCTTACCCTGGTATTTCACAGTTAATTTAGTCTTCACTGAGTTGTAATTTAAGAACTGAATGTAGTTAGTTTTATCTAGATTAACCTTCAAGTCATTACATTCTAACCAATTATTTATTTTGTTCATAGTCAAATTTATCTTGTCATTGTACTTCTTTAAATTAATGTCATTTTTTTCGTCATTAGGAATAATTACCGAAATGTCATCTGCAAATAGTACTGACTGATATTCTATTATTTTTGGTAGGTCATTGATATAAATTGTAAACAATAGAGGACCAAGAACGCTTCCTTGGGGTACACCAGAACTAACAGTATTATATTGCGATCTGTAAGCCTCAAGAACCTTGTTATGATTAATCCTACTTATTTCTACACATTGGTTTCTAGAAGTAAGATAGCAGTTGAGCCAGAACAATGCTGGCCCTCTAATTCCGTATTTTTCACACTTGTTTAAAAGAATCTCATGGTTAACAAAGTCAAATGCTTTGCTCATGTCAAAGAATACTCCTGTCACTGGAATTCTTTTATCCATTTTTTCTGTTATTGTTTTTATAAACGTGAAACAAGCATGAGTAGTTGACTTTCCTCTTTGGAACCCATTTTGCTCCTTAGCTATAACACTGTGCTTATCTAGGAATTTGATAAGCCTGTCATGAAATACTTTTTCAAATAATTTAGACAGCACGGGAATCAGTGTAATAATTGTTCAATTCTAGTTTACTACTTTTTTTGTGCAGAGGCTTAACTATACAGTATTTTAACCTTTCCGGAAACTTCCCTTGAATAAAAGATTCATTTATTAAATGACATAGTACTGGAGCTATAACATGAGCACAAGACTTAAGAACGTGTGTTGAGATGCCGTCGTAACCCTCAGCCTTAGTGTTGTTAAGAGATTTTATCTTAGCAATCACTTCATTAACTGAGCAAGGATTGTGGAAAATTGATTCACATAGTCTAGGTATAGTAATATAAGGGTTTCTTTTATGTTCTCTTTTTGTGATATTTATAAAGTAATGATTAAATACTTGTGCAATTTCCAAGGGATCACTTACACATCTGTCTTTATTTGTAATACACTCTATTCCATTTAACGTTTTTACACTATCAGATCTGTCTTTAATAATATTCCAAGTCGATTTACATTTATTGTTTGAATTATGCAATATTTTGGAATTGATGTTTCTTTGTGATTTTGATATAGAAGTCTTGAGAGTTGAACTATAGGTTTTATAAGCTAATTTATGTTCATACGTCTTGTGCTTGTAATATAAAAATCTAAGCTTTCTTTTTTTATACTAGCTCTTTTTATTCCCTTAGTTATCCAAATTGGTTTTGAGTGATTCGCATTTATTTTAATTTTTTTATATGGAAAGCATAATCTGTAGAGAAGACAGTACCAATCATGAAATGTGTCAAAAGCTACATCAAAATTTAACTCCGAAAGTACTTCAGACCAGGTAAGGCTAGTCAGATGTTGCAGAAACTTACTCACGTTTTCGGGACTGTAATCTCTCTTTATAATATACCAATTCTTGACATCGTTTTTGAAATCTATTTGTGAAACAAATTCAACTGTTTGGTATGTATCATGATCTGAAAGGTACATTTTATGTACACTCCCTTTTATGTTTTTGATATTGCTCGCTATGTTGTCAATGCAGGAATTCAATCTAGTAGGTGTATTTCAACAGTTCCTCCAACCGTATTGCATTTAGAGCGAACAGTTTGAGATCATCCATGTAGAAAAGGTGGGTCATGCGTGAATCACCTCTCCGAAACTGAAATCCCGTCCCTGATTTCTCGAGCAGAAAGCTGAGCGGATTCAAGGACAGGCTAAACAGTCGCCCTGGAATATTCCCCTCTTGATCCAAATCCGGTCCTCCGCATTCGACAACCGCTGACCATGGAGACTAAGGATCGTACTCCATTGTCCCATTCACGATCCGAGGAAGTCTCGAACTGTTTCATCTATCTTGTACAGTTCGAGGACCCTCTTCAACCATGAATGGACAACCGACCATTATTATTATTGTTTATGTATTAATTGTACACACACAGTTGAGGTAAACAGTTGCTTACAAACTAAATGTACAAATGGCATGAATAACTCTGTAAGAGGTCGCAGGAAGCCGCTGGATGCGTGTGGTTAAGAGAAAAGACTAGCACGCACTCTCCATACAAAAAGAGAAAACGTTTTTCCAGACCCTTAGGTTAACTGTTTAGATAATAAGTTAACTGTATAGATAATAGGTTAATTTCATTGATTTTTATAAGTTTTCTTGAATAAATAATTAACTTGCTTGTGTTTTACTTAGATAAGCTGCCAAAACAGACAGCGCTTTTATATAGAAAAAGATAACACTAGGTTAGAGTAGGATAGGTAATTAGGAACCTCGATAGAACGAGATAGCACTAAGTTAGAACAAGATAGATATAGTTTTATCGAAATTAGGTTTTCCTTTGTTTTTCCTATGTTTTCTCGATTAAATGATTTGTTTCTTTGTTTGATTTATTTAGATCTTTAGGTGATCTAACCGTTAAGATAGGGTTCCTAGTCTAGCAGCTAGAAACTAATATTATAAAAATTGTCAAAGATTAAAATTAGTCAAAAATAGGTACTAATTTAAGTTTCCGCCTAGATTTATGGATAGGATGCCATATTCGTCATTGTAACTAAATACTTATTAAGTAAGATAATAACATTAAGTTTATAATCATAAAAGATTCATTGTAATGGGTTAAGTAGTTTCTGAGATAGGAGCAAATATATGTAAACTTCAAAATGAAAATAACATGCAAAGCCAGTCGAAAATGCTATGGCTTTCTTTGCGGTATTGCTCAAAGACAACCACCTCGGGAAATTGTTACCGGTAGTCGTTCAGTTGAAATTATACCAATAAGAATAAAAATAGAAAATAAAAGAAGACTTCACTGGATCCCTGAGTTTTTTCTACAGTCCGCCCAGTACAGTATACCCTTTCCACGCTCGCGCATGTCGGCATCGCAACGAAGCAATGAAGTGATTGAAGTGGTTTTTCGTATAGAAATGGTTGAGCGGTGGTAAGTGACACAAACTGTTAATCAGGATAGCCCGATATAGCTCCTGAGGGATCTGGAGGACACTCATGTCTACGCTCGGCTCGCGCACTACTTACCCTCAAAGGCAGTCATAAAAACGATTTACACGCGGGTGAAGCCGCGGGAAAAAGCTAGTACCTTTATAAAAAAAGATCATTATGATCGGATTATACTCAGAATGGGTGGCACCAGGTGGAGGTCAATAGGCCCTGGACGTCTTTTGATTCAAATTATGATAAAAGAACACCCTATGTTTATGGTAGGTACCATTTATAGCCAACAAAGAGTTTCTATGATATTTCTTTATGGTAATTCTATGTCAAGTAAATGGCGCCACGTTTGAGTATACTGCTCTTAACACGTTGATTTGTTGAGAATAATACAAAAATAGTGTAATATACAATATACAGTTTATATTTTTCTCAGCTCCACCTACGTCTTAGCATTTGTTATTTAACTCCACTTTTCCGTCGAGCCATGAAAAAATATTTTGTCTCTAGAGATATACAAACTCTGTGTTCGTAAATATTGTATTTGTTTCAGAACATGTTCTACGGTCCGTTCTTCATCTGCGGAACGCTGTGGTTCTACGCTGGTCCTCTCTTCATACTAATTGCGAACTCGTACATCGACAAGTGGGTGCGAGAGAGTGTGGTGTCGGCCGTCCTGCTCTTCATTGCGTTCAGTGGACACGTCATGTTCCTGGTCAGTAGCCAGGATAACCAAAGTTACTAGCGAAAAGACGCAACAGTCACCTCCACCCGCTAACAATCGTCGCCTATGCGGATTTGGAGCATGTTTGGTCGTTTTAGATTGCTATTTATTTTAAACTGGTCTAAATTCAACGGCATTTTGTGAGACATTTTAACAACATGACTTCTCCGAAGTAAAAATGTCAGCTGAATCCGATTGAGTGTTGCCAAGCGACCCCCAAAACCAATGCCAGGACACCCCACTCGACTAGATTTAAGGTTAAGCTCCATTTTGGCCGCCATCTTAAGACATAAGACATTTATTTATGGATTCCTTGTCACCAAACACACATACTCGTACATAATGTTGGAACAAGTCAAAAAAACAAGAGGAGAAAAATAACAAATTAACTGTACCTAATATTAAGTGGAAAAAAAGACTATCAAAGTATATGTGTGTGTGGCCGTGTGGGTGTGTGTGTGGGGGGGGGGGGAGGTTGTATGGGGGCGTGTGGGGGGAGGGGTGTTGAATTTTAAGAAACATTTAACAACATTCACAGTCGGATTCAGCAGGCTTTTTTACGTCGGAATAGTCATGTTGCAAAAATGACTCATAAAATACCGTTGAGACGGAAAAGGAAGAGGATTTTATGATTAACCACCAGTCTATTTTTTCACTAGACGCACGGTACGGCGTGTCCACCCACACCGCGTTCATATACTCCTTCAGTTACATAATTACGCAATACATAGGCAGTTTGGCCCGTCGGCGAGAAGCAGAAACGCCAGAAGCGCCATAGACAGTTGCTGTCTGTCCATGGCGCGGAATCCATCACTAGAAAAATGCTCCATACCTTTTTTCTTCCTTTCCCGTCTATTGGATTATTGGAAACGCTAAACACGTTAAATAAACGATTTCCATCGCAACAGCTTAGTACCATTTTAAAATTATTATTATTGTTTTTTGTTAATTTTCCAAAAAAGTACTACACCGATTTTGGTAATGATTATTTGGGACCAACCTTAATAAAAAAAAAAGAAAATCGGTTCACAATCGCGTAACAAACATACGAAAAAACATATTATAGCCGAATCGAGAATCTCCTCCTCTTTGGAAGTTATTTTTTTAATTAAAAATTTGAGTGCGTTGGTGTATGGGGTTGAAAAACGTCCATTAGTTGTAATTGTAACGGCCGGTCGTTCGCTTTGGGTGCGACAAGTTATAATCTACCGCCAAGACGCTTTACGTTATAACTTGTGTCAAGCACCCGCCGTCTGTCACTTACTTACCCAGTTAATTGTGAGAGATTCACCTTATAAGTTGTTATTTTCGTTCCATTGCATAGAGTGTAAGTCTACAAAATAGGCAACTAGAGTTTTTTTTTCTCAATCACTCCCCCGAAATCCAGCCACCGCTCTTTTGTAATGAGTAACAAGATCCAGTGTTTTCCAATATCGATAAATGTTTTGAAGCAATAAAGAATATTGTATTGTATTGTGATGAATATTTTAACTGGTTGCTTCAAAAACATCAACGAGCAATACAATTTACAAGACAAAACTCTGTTAATAGAGAACTAATTCTAGACCAAATCACTGGAGCCCAAACTACATGAATGACGTTGAGAAGTTATTATACCTACAGATCCAACCATGTCTTCAAATTATTTTATATTTATGTTGCGTTTAATTTACTTAGGCATTCCGTGAAAACATACGGATTACGGCACTGTTTATGATGCCTCTCCCTTTTTATTTTTAACCCCCGACGCAAAAGAGAGGGGTGTTATAAGTTTGACGTGTCTGTCTGTGTATCTGTGTATCTGTCTGTGGTATCGTGGCTCCCAAACGGATGAACCGATTTCCGTTTAGTTTTTTTTGTGTCATAGATAATTTTATCCCGAGTGTTCTTAGCCATGTTTCATGAAAATCTGTTCAGCCGTTTGAACATCATCAGCTCCTTTCTAGTTGATGAGGGGATCTGACTAACTTCCTTATGTCCGATCGATTCGAAATTTAGTACCGTGTTACTTCAATGATATTGAAAGTATATGGTTAGGTAACCATGACCTGATCAGCCGTTTGAAGATCATCAGCTCCTTTCTAGTTGATGAGGGGATCTGACTAACTTCCTTATGTCCGATCGATTCGAAATTTAGTACCGTGTTACTTCAATGGTATTGAAAGTATATGGTAAGGTAACCATGACCTGATCAGCCGTTTGAAGATCATCAGCTCTTTAATTGTTGATGATCTGACGTCGCTGCGTCGCTTCGACTCTGCCCCACAGGGAATTGAGCCTTATGTATGTGTATTATTACTTCTTAGTCTTATCAATTCTGCTAAAGCTGATCTGTCATGCGGATTATTGAAGAGCTTTCTCTGGTCCAGTTCAATAATAGCCACACCTTGGAGGCTTTTTACGAGACAAGCTTGACCTTTCGCGAAAGTTCTTTTTCCTAAAATACCTTCCTAATATTTATACCTACTTTAAAAAGGACAAAATAAAAGTAAAATTAAAAATTTTAAAAACCCACCGACACAAAAAATGAATTCTAAAAACTAACAAATAATATTTTAAACCTATTATAATTACTATCGTCACATATATAATGTAAGTTCAAATATTTTATTTTCCAAGCGTTGTCGCGTTGGGGGACCGCTAAGTGAGAAAAACAGGTGTAGTCGCAGATTGCAACAAAAGAATTTACTCCGAAAAATTCGCATAATCGACACCACCGTCAACGTCGTCTGCCCTCACGTGTCTGCCCGTTCGGGTCGCCGCACTTGGTGACGCCCACCCCCGCGCCGCATACCGCACACCGATCTCGCGCGCAGAGCGTAGACTATATTATATGAAACTATGAAACTTAAGATCGCTCGTATCGTACCTAAATGTAATTAGTAATGATTAATTATCTGTTGTTGGAAAAATACTTTATAAATTTTAGCGGTCCCCCGACGCGTCGACGCTGGGAAAATAAAATATTTGAACTTACATTATATATGTGACGATAGTAATTATAATAGGTTTAAAATATTATTTGTTAGTTTTTAGAATTCATTTTTTGTGTCGGTGGGTTTTTAAAATTTTTAATTTTACTTTTTAATTATTGGACTCACTGTTTGACTAATGTGCCAGTAATAACTCAAAATTAGTTTTTAGGGTTCCGTACTAGGTAACGCGACCCATTCGTTCGCGCCTTCCTTCGTGACGATGGCCGTTCGTGCGTCTCTCCGCCCTTTAAAAGGCTTTATCTATTGAACTGTAATAGGTAGCTCGCTCAAATTATTACAGAGTATGTGTTTTAAGCTATTGTTTAGCTTTTATCGCGGGCTTTGAGGGGATCGAATCAAGAAATTTCGTAAAGAAAAAAACCTGACACCCCAAAAAAAATATATTTTGAGTTCTAACAAACTTACAGTGCCATCTATCTGTCCATCATGATGATGGTGGTCGTGATGGTGGTGCTGATGGTGGTCGTGATGGTGGTCGCGATGGTGGTCGTGATGGTGGTCGCGATGGTGGTCGCGATGGCGGTCGCAATGGCGGTCGCGATGGCGGTCACGATGGCGGTCGCGATGGCGGTCGCGATGGTGATCGCGATGGTGGTCCCGATGGTGGTCGCGATTGTGGTCATGATGGTGGTCGTGATTGATGACGATGATGATTTAACTTTCTTTTTTAACTTTCTTATTGTTAATTTATTACGTAAACATCCCGCGCCCCAAGGACTATATGGTACTGGTAAATACTGCATAAATAAAAAATAAAAAAAATTATAATTGCATAAGTTGATAAAAAATGCTATGCAATAGCTTTATCGCGGCAGTCCCCGAGTGCCACACGTCTTTTTTATTGTAGATTTACTAAGCTTACGCTGCCCGTTCTTGATTTTTTATTTTTTTGTTTAATCGTAATCTGCAATACATGCAAGCGTCAAACTTTGTGTCATAATAAAGTAAATAACATAATCAAAACTGGCCAAGTGTGACTCGTACTCACGCTAAGGATCCCGAACTGAATAAAAAAAGTAGTTTTATTGCCACTGTTGTTAATGTATTGATTTAAATGAACTACTGATCTGAACTGTGATGCGAGTGCTTACTGCGCCAGTATAACCGACTAGTACGTACCTTTAGGGTCTAGATATTGAGTTTCATACAACAATTATAACAAAAAGTGGGGTAACGCTTGTTTTATTGTATACGTATGCATCTTTATCTTAAGTGGTGACCTCGAACAATGTTTCGACACGTAATAGGTCCTTTCCTTCACTGAAATTGAGACAGGTTCATTTGAGACATGTCACAGCACAATTCGGTATGTTGACGAAAAGTCTGCTGACGCGTGAATGTAAGCAAAACTCTGCTCCGTCGTGATTGGAGCAGAGTTTTTATACCCCGTTTTCAAAGCGCTAACAATAAATCTACCTTTTATTTTTCATCTGAGCCGTTACGTTCTAACACCCAAAGTTCCCCGACCAACTTCAGAGCCGTCGTAAAGTTTGGCTCGAGCTATACTTATCATTGTTGTATTCGTGTGGAGAGGTGTGTAGTGGCAAAGTATATATATTAATACTACTCGTAACATACAGTATGGACACTCTCTGGCACTCTCTAGATTCCGACCTCACCCCCTCGTCACCCAGATTGATACATTGGTTACAGTTTGGTTGTCGAACGTATAGGATTTCGCCGCTATTTTGTTTTTTCCGTCATTCGTTTTTTGAATGTTATTTCTGGCCCGTTGTATGAAGTGTCCAGACTGTGGTAGTGGTACGGAACCCTTGATACGTGAGTCCGACTCACACTTTGTCAGTTTTTTAAACCTAACAATATCTTTCTTACAGCTCCTAACGTTACCGGTGTTCGCGAACAAAAACTTTCCGTACCACGTGCGAACAACACAGATCGGCATCATGGCGGTTGACAGCGCCCAGAGCTACGGCCCCACTGCGTACCACCCGGCCAACGGCGCGCCGCAGACCGTTATCATACCGCTCACGAGGTAAGGGCTATATCAGTGTTAAACAGTCGCTGCCCGCGGGGCAATAAACCATTTGTGCGCTGGGATTGGGCCGCTCACAGTCAATGGGCCGCTTATCGATTACCGGAAGAACGCACGAACACGTGCGGAGACGTAAACGAAAGGTGTTGTGGTCACCTTGTTACCTTTTCTTGATTGTCACTGTGTTATCGATACAAGGGTGGAGCGTCATTATCCCTATCCATAAGGCCCTTAACCCGGCGACAATGACGCTGGGTCATATTGACCCGAGCGATTTTCAATTGGGGAAATTTCGAAAAAACATACTATAATTGGTATTGGTTTTCTCAGTAGCTGGAGATAAGACCTCAATTCATATGATTTGTACCATAGTGTAGTGAGCAAGTGCCAGTGAAGAATGGTAAAATCCCTTTTCTTGAATAAAACGTCTACAGCTCCATACATTTTTAGTTCCAAAAGAGAAATAATTTTAGTTGCCCTTTTGAGGTTGTTGCATTAAAACCAAATTATAGTTTGATATCTAAATTAACTTAAACATCTTGCTACTACAATGACTTCATGGTCATGCAATAGTTCTTACTTTGTATTAAATTTGTTATAATTTAACAGATAACTAGATAATTAAGAAAAAAAACATTCGGGTCATATCGACACAGCGTCATCGTCCGCGTTATTTTTTACACGTCATTGGCGCCGGGCTGAGTGTGACATCTATACGTGCCGTCCTGCTCCCACATTTTATCGCCCCGCGGGCAGCGACTGTTTAAAACTGGTATAAGTCTGCAGGCTCTATGAAAAGTGGCTCTTTGTCGAAGACTGTCTCCGTGGTGTAACATAGGATTTATTTGATGACGAAACTTGTCTGAAATCTGACCATTTTTTTAAATAAATAATTTCCATTCAAAATAGATGATCCCTAACCTAGTCAAATCATATGCTAATTTTATGTCTATCAAACACCCACTAGCTTCTTAGCTTCTAGCTTCTTGGTACCCAAAATACGTGAACTGGTTGAGATAGATCAGTTGGTTGATGGTGAATGTACTTACAATCCGTGGATGACAGAACTTTGGGATTTTCCCTACTCTCAAAACAGGATGTTTTTCTGTCAGATAACGACTGTAACACACACATTATATTAGTCATGTGAATTCCCGAACTAAAAATATGTAAACATAAAACTTTTTAGATAAGAGTGGTCAGCATAGGTACATCGCATTTATTAAGGAAAACCACACTTCAATAACAAGATATAAATAGCTTACGTGGACATTTGATAGTTGTTTGAAAAATGGTCTTAAAAATATGCAATTTAAAAGTAAAAAGGACCCTAGGTCAGTCGGGCCAATGGAGAAAGAAAAGTTAAGCGAGAGAGAGGACCTACTTGGAATCTGAAGATTGTCTGAAAATTTCATCGAAATCGGTCCAGCCGTTTTGGAGTCTATAAGGAACATTTTTTTTCCTTCACATAGCACAACAGAGATAGACTGGATTCAAGTGCTAATAACTACAGCCTCCCTGATATAATAAAAGGATTTGAATGTAAATCACATGTTAAACGCTCATAAGAATTAGAAATGATTTGAACGATTAAAAATTATTCAAAATGATTACAAATCAAATCATTTTTAATCCTTTTTAATGATTTTGTTTAATCAGGGCTGTGATTAAAATAACTAAAAAAGAGATTATAAGGTTTTCTTATTTGTTTACTTAGCTTAAGTAATAAAAATATGTATCGTTTATTTAAGTAAATAAACTTTAAACAAAAAAAAATGTTCTGAGGACAGGTTATAGCGGTGAATACTTATAACCTGTTTTGTCCGTTAAATTTGGAACCATATTAAAATAAATAAACTCATGTGAGTCCAACTATGTAACTTAATTAATTAATTCATTAACTTTAATTATCTTAACGTTAGTTAAAAGACACTATAATATTAAGAAATTATAAAGTCACATGAACAATGCGTTCATAAATCTTATTATTGGTCAACTGACAGCCAAAACCGTGTGCTAACACTGGTCTTATGTACAGTTGGTAATATTACAAATTATACAGTCAGTCATTCAAATCACCTACCCAGATAACCAGGGTTGTCAATTTTGAACTACATAAATATAATCATAAAGTTTAAAAGACACTTACAATTACAAATTTTGAAATTACATGAATACAAACGCAAATTTAAATTTCCAACTAATTAACCAAGAAAGGGTAACAACGGTACTTTTTAAAGATTATTTTAATTTAATTAAATCATGGTAGATCTTATCTATGGTTTCTGTATCTTTCCTTTTATTAATTAAATCTTGATGCCTCTCCATTTACATAGATTCCATAATCAGACGCTTTTTATAATTATGTTCTGTATTTAAAATTTTTAATATTTTAAGATTTTAGCCTGCTTACCCTCGAGTAGGCTTTATCATTACAAAATACAAAAGCTTTAGCTCAACCTTTTTTTTTAAAATAAAGACAAAAATAATATAAAACTCATGGCATTTAAAAAAACAGAAACAAAACGATTTACAAAAAGTATTGTATCATATAACACTTGACAGCCCTACCAGCACATCACACACCAGAAACTATGTACTCGCGACTTAGCTTGCTCAATAGCAAGTAAGTGGTTGTAGCATCGTCTTGAATTCATCCAGGGAAGCAGCAGTTGAAACAGCAGGTGGCACAAAGTTCCAGAAAGCAACTCCAAGGACAAGAAAAGAGCTCTTGTACATTGATGTACCCGGAATCGGCGATAACAGCGTATAGTCCGGTTGTTCTCAGATCATTGCAGAGTCGGATCGATAATAGCTACATAATTTTTTTTAAAAATGTTCCTTATAGACTCCAAAACGGCTGGACCGATTTCGATGAAATTTTCAGACAATCTTCAGATTCCAAGTATGTCCTCTCTCTAGCTTATCTTTTCTTTCTCCATTGGCCCGACTGACCTTATCTAAAAAGTTTTATGTTTACATATTTTTAGTTCGGGAATTCCACTATTAATAATACGTATGGTGCAGTCGTTATCTAACAGGACAAAGTATTATTTTGAGAGTAGGGAAATTCCGACGGAAGTACGGTACTGCTATTAGTATCTGGCAATTGCATGACACCACCTCGTGGTCAAATAATATAAGTAAAATAGTCTTTTTCTTTCTAATTTAGAGGTAAGGGTTAATTTTAAGGGTCTTAGGAAATGAAAATGTAAAAAAAACTACATACAAGTTATGCAAATTTAAAATATGCGACTTTAATACCGTAGATAAGTTTATATAGTTCAGGATCGTGTATAAAGATATGCATAGAGCTACTGTTTCGTAATTAATGTTTTATTTAAGAAGAAATAGGTCATAGATATAATTATAGAGTAATTTAGGTTCCTTCTTTGTTTGCTAGTGAAAACTGTCAATGTTTTTATGTTATTATTTATTATCTCGAGTTGTAAAAGAATGTCTTTGTTTCTGAAACTTTATATGTGTAATTAGACATTATCTTCATTAAGTTTTTATAGAGTGTATAGACTTCCTTTGTGACATTTGATGTGTATTTTCGTTCATTCTCTAAAAAGCTACAAAATTTGCGAACTAGTCACAGATTTGTAAGCTCTCAGATACCATAAAATTCACTATTTATCAACCATTATGATTCAGCATAGAACGATCGCCATCCAACACAATAAATGGTTAAATTTTTTATAAGAATTTTCTAGTTGTTTTCTTCTAATCTTTTGATGCGCACTCACAGAAAATCTCGTCGAGTTTAGTTAAGTCCTTACTTTTGGATCCGAATAAATTCTGAGTAATGGTAGTCTATTCGCTTCACATCAGGCGGTCGCGGATTCGATTCCCGGGCAGTATCTGACTTTGTTAAGTTCGCTTTGGTTGGTGGTGGGGAATTATTAAAGACCGCCGGGCTAGCTACTACCATCTTTTTCAAGTCTTGCCGTGAAACATTAGTGTTAACAGCGTAGATGTGTTCCGGCATGAAGATACGATATCCAGTTCCCCATTTGCGTTGTCACCTACATTCAAGAAAGATGATGCCAAGGGCTTATCAATGGTGGAAAAAATGAGTTAGGCAAACATTTAAAAGCTATAACTAGATCAAGGTTATTTATTTCTAAACAAAATACATGTTATTCAACAACATTTTATAATTTTAAAGTTTACATATCCTTATCAAATAAGTTAAAAGTTTTTTTTACGTTATTCCGCTGGTGTCCCGCTGACGAAAAAAAAATGGTCACGTTATCTAAATCTATCAAAAATTGGTCAAAATTGCTGAGTCAAATAAATAAAAAAACTCCAACAACGAATTCTAAAAACTTTTTTTAATTATTATTATTACAGGCGAACCGAAGAATTAATAGGAAACATGTACAGCCAATACATGGCTACGGCACCTCCCCTCTCTCTGGGCAACGACACGCCTAAACTGAACGGAATTCCTAAACGCACTGACGCGAACCCAACACGAAGTCTTGTCCAACAAGACAGCACAGACACCAATACTTCTGAGGACATCAAACCGTGTCTACCCAAAGCGGACACAGAAATATTCACAGTCGAAAACCAAATGGCGAAAATTGAGGGCGAAACATCGAAAAATAGCATCACTCATATCGAAAAACCGAACACATTGAGGAGCTTTCCAGGTGAGCTTCTTACCCCCATCCCTGGATGGGCGCTACTTTCCATATTGGGAAAATAATAATATCGCAAGACCCGTTTTATGATTGTTTGTTTCTTTTTAGGGTTCCGTACAACAACAAAAAAACGGAACCCTTATAGGATCACTCGTGCGTCTGTCTGTCTGTCCTTCCGTCTGTCACAGCCAATTTGCTCCGAATCTACTGGACCAAATGATTTGAAATTTGGCAGGATAGAGTAATCCTATAACACATACACAGATGTGTAAAGTAAATCAATATTTTTCTAAAATAAAAGTCATTTCCGGGGGGAAAATTTGTTTTTTTTTAAAGTTTAGCTAATTTTTCTGTGTCATATTCATATATCAATTGAAAGGGCTCATTATGGGGATCTCAAATATATTTTTGTTATTAATGTAAAATAAACAGTTTTGATTTAATTCATGAAAGAAGACGAAAATTGTTCATTCCCCCCAGCCCCTTGATCTCCAAAACTACTGAGCCAATTTTTTTTAAATAAAAAATATAGTTCATTGCTTGTAGATTGCAGGAAAACCTATAAGAACTCTATCAATAGAAAAAAAAAGTGGTAAACTCAATATAATACCACACCCCGGACACTCCATACAAACGAGCGACATAATTTTATAACTGACGTATCTATAGGCAAGAATGCAGGTAGGGTTGTATCACACCGGCGGTATTGGTCACAAAATGTTTGTTAGTTATTTACTGAATGCTGTGTGAATATACTAAACTCTTTTTTTTTTCATACTTTTTCGCTGCCGCTTATTAAAAAAAGGTCCTCCACTTCTATGACGGCGAAAATCGCTACAGCTTATTCCAAAAAAAGGTGAAGTGTCAATTTGATCACCAAGATTCATGATATGGGGTCCAGGGGGCCCAGCCCCCTCCACCCATTTAAAACCCCCAAATTTTATGGAAAAAGTGTTAGAAGATGACCGTATAAAATAATAGCAGTTTTCAGTGTTAATTCATACGTCCACGTCGCAGTTACCATTTACAATGTTTTATAGTCTCATACTGTGTATGGTGTATTCGGAAAGTGGTGTTTTTTGTTCGAGCGGTGGTTGTTTACAACATAAGACAAGTATGAAAAAAAAAGATTTCAGTTGGGCCTTTACGTTCGGTACCTGGTTGGTTTTTATGCTTGTGAACGAAATCACAGCGGCGCGCAAAGTGAATAGGTATAGTGAATAAAAGTGCTTGCGTAGCTCGTCCTTTACGTTTGGTACCCAATCTGAGTGACCGGGGGGTG
This sequence comes from Coleophora flavipennella, assembly GCA_947284805.1. Classification (NCBI taxonomy): domain Eukaryota; kingdom Metazoa; phylum Arthropoda; class Insecta; order Lepidoptera; family Coleophoridae; genus Coleophora; species Coleophora flavipennella. Next base: position 9,497,196 of record OX369253.1, read on the forward strand.
AGGTCGAATTTAGAGAGGGGCAGGGAGTGTCCATACTGTACGTTAGTACTAATATATATACTGTGATAATACGTTCACTTACCTACTGAAAATAGTTCACTAAAACACCACTAGATAGCGCTAGTAGTATTTTTCTGTTGCTCACGTTTGTGTCTTTTCTTTGTCATGTGAATGATGGATGACCGCTATGTCACGATACTATTTCACTATTTTATAGTTCACTCGTTTTTAGGGTTCCGTACCTCAAAAGTAAAAAACGGAACCCTTATAGGATCTCTTTGTTGTCCATCCGTCCGTCTGCCTGTCAAGACCGTTTATCTCGGGAACGCTTGGAGGTATCGATTTAAAATAACACCATATACTTTGCTTTACAGTCCCTTGAAGCTGTGAAAAAATCAAACTTCTAAGTTAACGTAAAAAGAAGATAGAGCCGTTTATGCCGCAAAAAAAATATATTTCGACACTCTCAAGGGAATCAAAATTCATAGGCTATTTTTCGTTGAACTAGAACTGTAAAATATGACAACTAATACCGTCTTGTACTACAAGTATAGGAAAAAATATAAAAACTATATATTTGTAATTAATCATAAAAAATATAGTCTATTAAATTACGTAATCAATTATGCAAGGACCGTTCCAAATTTTGAATTGAGTTAAAAGTGTCATGTGGGGTATCGTATGAAAGGGCTTCAGTGGCACAATCTTAAACAGGTTTTTTATTATTTTTATGATGTGCAGTTTTCAATTTATGACGAAGAATGAAAAAAAAAAATTCCCTTTTTTGTATGTACACGTAAGAACCTAATAATTTTGGTGTATTTAGTACCTAACAGTTTGCTATGTTATGATTTATATTATGTACCTACACATTTGTACGGAACCCTCCGCCGTCGAGTCCGACTCGCATTTGTCCGGTTTTTTTATACGGCTTGACAAACATAAACTGACAAAGATGTAACCAACGCCATCTAGTAAACTCTCTAGAACTATATTTTGAACTCATTTCTCAAGATTCAGATTCGAGTCTGCAAACTGAAAGTTTGCCTCACGAAAGTATGGAGGCGACCAGGAATGACCTCCCGAGTATACTCCGACCGAGGAGGAACATTCTGGAACCGATAAGCAGGGTAGACGTCCCGTCCTGGTCCCTCGCGAAGGGACCGTGTGTGGTCGCCATGCAGAAAAAGATTGGAAATGAAGGTTGGTTGATATATTTTAAAAATACACGTCAATTACTATCTTAAACGAAGTAACCGACATAGCTGTGTGAAGTTGGCACCCAAAAGTAAGCAGCCGTTAGATACCGACTAAGTTAAGAATGCATCGTATATCTGAATAAGTAGGCACTAAAGGGATAACTAAACTTGACATTCGTTAGATCTAGACTTTCTGATTGGAAAACATCGTGAGGAAACCTGCACACATCTGCGAAGAAACTCGCAGGTTGTGTGTGAAGTCGACCAACGGCACTGGGCCCGCGTGGTCGACTAAGGCCCGTTCGTCCTAATTCAGGGTAGGCTCGAGCTCCTCGGTGGGGACGAATATAAGCTGATATGAAAAATAAACTAAAAAAAATATACAAATCTGAGTATTTGCTATTAAACAATTACAAATATATTTATTACCAAAGAGGTGTACCATATAGTATAAAGTATGCCTTGTAACCCAACACTAGGCAGAGCCCGTATCGTATAATTTCAGGTGTTTGACCTAGGAGCGCTAGTCCGTCGCAACTGATTCCACAGAGAGAAAACATACTTACTTGGAAACTTAAGACCATTAAATTTGGATTTGGCCACTTTTTTCGCTTTTCTAGTTTTGCTATAGAAGCCGCTTTAAAGGTTTACAATGATAAACAGATATGTATACTGATTACAGTTTATATCAGTCAACGGTGCTAACGGAGCGGCTAGATATAGTGCGTTGGGTGTCCTATGCTACCGGAAAATCTAGACTTTTCGATTTCTAGGACACCTACATACGAGGGTGAAATTTTAAAAAAAAGATAATATTTTTCAAACTGCGCATCAGACCATTCTAAGGAATGTCAGTCCACCAGACCTGTTTAGCTGGGCGGTTCCTATCCCTGTGCATACAAAAATACCATCAGCGGTCGGAATTTCGATTTTAGTGACACCCGTAGGACGACTTAATCAACTTGCAAATAACGCAGCTTTATTAGGGCTCGCGAGATTTTTTACGGAGAAATATTTTTTATTTATTTATATTTATATTATTTGGGGCAGTTAAGTTCTCGAGTGGCGACCGCGCACCGGAAAACGTAGCATAGGCAGGCCTCCCACGCGGTGGACCGACGACTTGGTGAAGATCGCGGGAAGCCGATGGATGCGGGCAGCGCAGGACCGGTCGTCGTGGAAATCCTTGGGGGAGGCCTTTGTCCAGCAGTGGACGTTTTACGGCTGATATGATGATGATGACGATTTTATAAATATAATTATGTTTTAATGTATAGATAAATAGTATAGGTACGTTAGTACTAATATATATACTGTGGTATAGGCGACAATCGAAAAATATTTTTATGTATATCGCGACAATGCAAATTAAAAACTTGTAACTAAAAGTTTTTAGGTTTTTTGAAAATTATTCTCAAATCCCGTCGTGACTGTCGCGCCACCCAGTAAAAGCAAAGGTTAAGCGTAACTCCAAAAAATATATACAAATATCTCCTCGAGTAATTTTTGAATAAAAACAATGTTTTTGAAGTGAAACTTCTTCACGCACGCTTGACTTGGGAAGTAAGCTGGTGGAAGCGTGACGAGAGCGTTACGAAAGTGTGTTCGGGCGAAGCGAACAGAAGTTGAGAGCGATATATAAATTAGTGAGGATAGAAAGAGAGATACTATTTATTTTTGCTAACAATATCGGTTGCCAAGGCAACAATATCGGTTGTCAAAACAATCAAAACAAACATATAAGATAAAAAATATTTCATCTTTTTCAGAGGATTTTAAAACTCTTTTCGTAAACTGTCTATACCTTCATATGACAAAAAGGATTTGATTATTTTCTGAAGACTAAGTATTTACTTTCATACATATAGCTGGAGCTAAAGAAGTTTTACTTTAGTCGTGTGGTCTAAAACACACTCGTATTTTTTTATATATTTTCAGATGGCTCACCACCTGCCAACAGCAGCCTGCCCCCGATAAACGGCCACATCCTAAACGGAAATGTACCAGTGACCAACGGCACCCTACAGATCCCGAACGGCAAAAAAGTGCCGCCGGTCAAGAACGGCCTGCAGCCCAGTTCCGGGGAGATTTCCACTATAATGGAGGGGCACGTGCAAAGCTACAAGAACTCAGTCAGCAAGGCTACTATAGATTTGTTTAGTGTAGGCAGCAATAAAGTATGAAGTTTTCTTAGTGTACTTAGGTCTACTTGTAATCTACTAACTGTAACAAATTAGTGTAAAAGCTATTAACTGTGGCTTCTCATGATACTGAACAACTTTCCACAAGAGAAAAATAGTTAATTAGCAAATAGAAAATGATACATTCATACAAAGGACAATTTTGTGCCTTTTTGTGTATGTTTTTTTTAATTGACTATGGATTCCTTGAGAAAAGTTGTTCAGTATAAATGACCAATTTTTTGAATTTTGAATAGATTTTCCTAGAATTGACTGTGGATTCCTTAGGGAAAGTTGTTCAGTATTCATACAATGACCAATTGAGTTTTTTTATGAGTTTGCTATGGATTCCTTAGGGAAAGTTGTTCAGTAATTTTATGCATAATTTTATCCTTTTTTTGAGAATTGACTATTTGTTCCTTGGGGAAAATTGTTCAGTATTCGTAAAATGACCAATTTTATGCATTTTAGTATTGATGTTTTTTTAAAAATTGACTGGACACTTTGGGGACAGTTGTTCAGTATTCATACAATAACCAATTTTTGTGTATTTTTGAAGCGTTTTTTTTTTAGAATAGCCTATGGATTCCGTAGGGAAAGTTGTTCAGTGTTCATACTATGACCAATTTTGTGTATTTTTGAACATGTTGTTTTATGAGTTCGCTATGGATTCCTTGAGGAAAGCTGTTCAGTATTCGTACAATGACCAATTTTGTGCATTTTTTTATCGATTTTTTTGGAAAATTGGCTATGGATTCCTTGGGGAAAGTTGTTCAGTATTTTTTTGCATATTTGTATCGATTTTTTGTAGTTTCGATAATGGATTCCTCGGGGAAAGTTGTTCAGTATGATGAGTAGAAGCCCCAGTTGACGGGATTTACACCAGTTTTAATTTACAGTTGCCGTCACCCCACGTGAGAATGGCCTGTTTTAAATTTAGTGTTTTTAACTCTACCTCCATGTAGGTATTATTAAGTACAAAAATACGCAAAATTCAAATGTTTTACTTTTAACTATGATACGTTTTACCTTCTTAAGTATATATATATCCTTTATTGTACACAAACATTTAAGTAGTAAGACTCTCGCCAGATTTAACGACACCAAAGCGTAGATAGCGGAGCGGAGTCAGACCGACACTCGGCACTCGGCAGGAATAGCAGCGTTTTACCTACCACTAACGACGCCTAAACGTAGGGAAGTCAGGGCGGCACTACCTATTTTTTTAATTCACAATTGGTAAACCCTTGACAACATCTCACCTGGTGGTAAGTGAAGATGTTGCGGAAGATGTAAGCGGGCTTACCAAGATTCCCCAAAGCAATGGGGAACTGGCTATCTTATGTTCATGCCGGAACACACCAATGATATCAACATTGATATTTGGCGGCAAAACTTAGATAAGATGGTGGTAGCTAGCCAGGCGGGCTTAGAAAATGCCCTACCACCAACCAAACCAAGTCTCACAATTGACCCCGCCGGGAATCAAACCCGCGACCTCCTGTGTAAAGCCAGTGAACTTTGCTTCTGGGCTACGGAGGCGGTTAAACGGTACCTGGACCTGGCGCACGAGGTTACTGATATGTGGCGAGTGGAATCCACTGAAATCATCCCCGTAGTTCTATCTGTGAACGGGGTAATTTCATCTGACCTTGAACGTCACCTAAGGCGGCTGGAACTCCGAAGCAGACCAATAATTGCAGCAATGCAGAAAGCAGTCCTCCTCGATAATGCCCGGATAGTTCTACGCTTTCTCTCCCCGTCGCACTGAACTCCAGCCGACTGTGCTTCCGCTGGAGGTGCTCCTGCCACTACGCCTCGTGCCAAGTGAACAGAGTAGCTTAAACTTTACATATTGAAATAATAATAATATAATAATAATCTATCGATATTATAAATGCCTAACGATAACTACAACACTATGGGAGTGATACCATTTTTGGGAAAAAAAATGCACGGAAAGTTTCAATTGAATAACTTTACTTCTAATCTGATGATCTGAAATTTAATTCGCTTTATAATGAATGGCACAACATTACATATTATTTCTTTAGTTCAAATAATCACATTATATTAAAAAAAAAAATTATGCTTAACAATTAAACTTGGCAGCTTTACTACCCTGATATCACTTTACCATTGTCATTGAACAGAACAGCTGTATTCGTAGAAACAGAAAAGTTAAGATGGAGATATAAAGCAGGTACTTAGTCTGGGTTATTCTTTCCACTTGTCCGTTGAAGTTTCACTTTTACTATGTGTCCCAGCACAAATTTAGTTTTTTATTTATTTATTTGACAAAAGATAGTTATAGTACAACACAAACCTTAATAGATGTATACATGTACTAGCTAAATCGTTGCTGATAGTTAAAAAGTCATCATCATCACATCAGCTCATATATACGTCCCCACCAAGGTGCTAGAGCCTACCCTGAATTAGGGCGATCGGGCCTTAGTCGACCACGCGGTCCCAATGCGGGTTGATCGAAATCACACACGACCTTTGAGTTTCGTCGCAGACGTGTGCAGGTTTCCTTACGATCTTTTCCTTCACCGTAAGAGCGTCGGATAAACGTACATATGAGATCGAAATCCGAAAACACATTGGTACGTGGCAGGACGCGAACCACGAGTTCCCGGATAGGAGGTAGCGGTTCTAGCCGTTGCGCCACCGACGCGTAGTTAAAAAGTATTTTAGGTTAAATAATTTATTTGTTACAGCGGCAACAGAAATACACATTCTGTGAAAATTTCAACTGTCTACCTATTACGGTTCATGGAACACAGCCCGCTGACAGACGGACAGACAGCGCGGCGGAGGCTTAGTAATAGGGTCCCGTAGGTCACCCGTTGGATGTACGGAACCCAAAAACTGATTCTGATAGTTTTTTTTAATGTACATTTTCTGATGAAATTGTTTCGGACAAATGATTTTTTTATGCGACCAAATAAAATGAATTGATTGATTGAAAACACTTTATTGCACAACATAAGCAAAAAAAAAAAAGATACAATGATTAAGGAAGTTGTACATATAGGCGGTCTTATCGCTAACAAGCGATCTCTTCCAGACAACCTTTGAAATGACCCCAATCCCCAAAACATTATGGCTCTTTCATACAAGTCGTTATGCGAGTCCTTAAAAGCGACTATGGGTTCCTTGGGCCAAGTTGTCCAGTGTGATGAGTAGAATCGCCAGTTTATGAGTGCCACATCAATTTTGCTACACCCGCTTCGCCGGCGTGGATATCGAGGGTGCGCAATGCTCGAGCCGCAAGTGGACTCGCGGGTCTTTTTTATTATAAACCTTCCCGGGTGTGCGCACAACAACTCGCCGAATTTCATAGCAATCGATCCACTACTTTTAGAGTTTTGCGGACACATACATATGGAATCTGAATTTTTATACATAAAATTGTCCTGCCGGCGCAAGTTCAAGTCCCGTTCCTCGCGGATGTGTGGTGGCACCTTTTGTAAGTATGACTATAGTTCTCTGGTTTTTTAGTGATACATTTAGTATTCTTTGGTAACAATAAGTTAGTAATAGGGTTCCGTACCTCAAAAGGAAAAAACGGAACCCTTATAGGATTACTTTGTTTTCCATCCGTCTGTCCGACAAGACACTTTATCTTGGGAACACGTAGAGGTATCGAGTTAAAATTAAAACCATATACTCCGGCACAGTATTACGGTATGGCTTACAGTAGCGCAACGCCTTTGATGTCGCACGATGCCGCCACGGCGTAGGTACTAGCAGTAATAGCCTGTAGCCTGCCTGGCAAACTCGCGGAGTTTGCCAGGCTGTGCCCCGCCGCCCGCTGCCCCACAAGTACCCTTCCGTTGCTCTGCGTAAGTACATTCGTTGCACTACTGTAAGCCGCTATATTGTAATACTGTGACTCCGGTCTACAGTCTCTTGAAGCTGTGAAAAAATCAAACTTCTACTTAGAAGTTTGATTTTCGTTAACTTTAACGTTATTGTTCGTTAACTTTAACGTAAAAAAAAGATACGGCCGTTTATGCCGCAAAAAACGTATATTTCGACACTCAAGGGAATCAAAATTTATAGGATATTTTCTGTTGACCGAGAACTATGAAAATTAGCTAGTAATACCGTTTTATACTACTGAAAACTATACATTTGTAATTAAATCATAAAAATAAAGTCTTTATTTAAAGTACGTAATCAAATATGCAAGGAAAGGCGGTCCAAATTTCGAATTGAATTAACCGTATCATGTAGGGTATCGTATGAAAGGGCTTCATTGGCACAAGCTTAAACAGATTTTTTATTATTTTTATGATGTATAGTTTTCGATTTATTATTTTTAAGTTCTCTTATCCAGAGATGTGGTGCGGAACCCTCGGTGAGCGAGTTCGAAACGCACTTGTCCGGTATTTTTTAAAGTATACCATTAGGTGCATTTATTAGTATGCAGTTTTGTTTATTATAGTAGGTATTACCTAAGCTTATCCCTCTGTCCAGTAGCAACCACCATCTCGAACCACCAGTGGATTGAATAGCACGCCAAAGTTCACTGTGATCCACCATAGATCTGGATGATTCCTGTGATACTTGCATATCCTAATATGCTCCACCAGTTAAAAAGGTAGATAGTTTTTGATGTGTAACATCTTTGCTCTCGATTTCCTGCAATTTGTGGGAGTGATTTCGTGAAATGGGACGGAAATGTGTCCCATGGGACGGAAATGTGTCCCATTTTAACAGGAAGTCGCGTTTTTTCAGGCTTTAAAAGCGCGGAAAAGGCAAAGGTATCTATGACCATACAGCCTAGTCTGCCGTATCTTTGCCGTCCTTTTTTCAGGCTTCAAAAGCGCGGAAAAGGCAAAGGTATCTATGACCATACAGCCTAGTCTGCCGTATCTTTGCCGTCCTTTTATAAAGTATTTTGTCACATGTTACACATCATATGCGAGTACTGTAGGTCTCGCTCGAATTTTTTATATTTTTAATAGAAACGATAAATAATAATGAAGATCTCAACTAGACCTGGGTGTTTCTAGCGAGCTCCATACTAACATACTATTTTATCCCACTATTGGTAAGGCCTTCGGCATCATCTCACCTGATGGTAAGTGATGATGATGCCGAAGATGATAATGGGCTTATCATCACGATTCCCTAACGCAATGGAAAATTGTGTATCTTATCTTTATGCCGGAAGACATCAATGCTGTTAACATTGATGTTTGGCAGCAAGACAGATGAGATTGTGGTAGCCAGGCTTAGAAAATGTCCTACCACAAACCAAAGTCAGACTCTGCCGGGAATCTAACCTGCGTCCTCCTGATGTGAAGCTAATGTACTAAATCATTACGTCGCGGAGAGGCGGTCAAAAGTCAATTTTGGTTTATAATTAATTGATGAAAGTTATTGAAATTTAGTAAACACGATCTAGGAACTAGTATGTACATAGTACAGTCTCGGAATAGGGGATCGGACTGCTAGTCATTTGAGTTACTTTTTATGATCTGTCAAAAACGAAGTTTGTTTAAAAATAAAAATACCCACAAGTGACGTCATAGATTGTTAGCGTCATTGACGAACTATTTTGTGAATTTGATCAATTAAAAATTTAAGACGTGATGGAAAAACAAAACAAGTAAGGTTTTTTGATACTTCAAGAGGAGAGCAATTTAGGAAATAATATTTCAGAATATATTTTTGATGCAGTCCGATCCACTATTGAATTGTTTACCAGATAAACCGAGATATTTCTCATTTTTAGGGTTCCGTACCCAAGGGGTAAAAACGGGACCCTATTACCAAGTCTTCGCCGTCCGTCCGTCTGTCTGTCTGACCGTCTGTCACCAGGCTGTTTTTCATTAACCGTTTCACATATGATGTATTTCTGTTGCCGCTATAACAACCAATACTAAAAATAAGAAAAACTGAAAAATAAACAATTTTTCACAATGTTTCACATATGATGTATTTCTGTTGCCGCTATAACAACAAATACTAAAAATAAGAAAAACTGAAAAATAAACAATTTTTTAAGATGAAGAAACTAGCGCCATCTAGTATGATGCTTTTTAAAACATGAAACTAGCGCCATCTAGTAGTGTGCAGTTCTGACTCGCATTTAGCCGGTTTTTTATACTTACCAAGAAGAAATTACATCGATATTTAAACTTTTTCTTTAACCTCCGATCTTCTTTGACGACAAAAACTGAATCGGCAATTTCATACTTAAAACTCTATTATATCCATTGACGGCGCTAGTGTGCTAATCGAAGCGCCTTAAATGACACTTGTTATTACCTAATCTGTGACTTAGTTAAACGTCTAGGCAAACGGCTCGGATCGATAAACTTCTGCTAGCCAGGTAGTTTAAATCCACACTTCAGGGGGAGGACTGCTTAAGGGAAGAAGAGAACATTTCTCAGTCGACCCCTTTCTATATTTCCATGTTCAAAGACACTACGACTGTCTCCGAACCTAACCAAATAAGTCGGGGGTTCTCCGCAATTCCGAGCTCTAGTTTTGATAATTTTATTGTTAAATCTTATTATTTTGTTGTGTTTACTTTTTATTATAATTAACAATAATAACTTTACTTCACTTTGACATGTAATATTTAAAAATATTATGAATAAATTGAAAATGAATATGATTGTTCAATTTCTCAGTCGACAAGAGTCCCTTCGGAGCTGCTACTTATGTATCGCTTCGCTCGTTTAATGAATGACCTAAGCATCAGCCAGCCAAGATGTTATATGTATTATCTTCCAGCCAGTTAGTTGAATGCCGCCACTTAATGAACCGACTAGGCAGTTAATTGAATGATATTAACCAGTTGGCTACGACATATACATACATAAATAAAAGATAACGAAAATAACCACCACTACTTATATTTACTTATTTATTATTGGACTGTACAAACATGTAATTTATAGGGATGACGACAGCATCAGAAATAAAATATGAACTCTTGATCACCAAATTGCCCCCCTACTTAAACTTCGGAAAACCTTACTCGTTTTGTTTTCCATCAAGTCTTCGATTTTTAATTCATCAAAATTACAAAATGAGTACATAAATGACGCTACTCAACTATGATGTCACGCCTAGTTATTTAAAACATTTTTAGAACAAAATGTCGTTTTATCAGATGACTAACATTCGTCATCCCTATTGTGAGTGATTACAAACTAATCATCGTCTTCCATGATTTCCGGCAAATCTCGATCCGTCTCTTGGTCATAATAGTTTTCCGGTATCACATAGTTTTCCGGCGGCCTCATTGGCCCATACATCTTCTTGTTTTCTCCCTCACTCTTATTGCTTTTGCTATCTCCCTTCTTGCTTTTTTGCGGTGTTTCTATATTTGATTCGACGTTAACATCTTTGGGTTTATTGTCTAGTGTTATTGTTTCGCTGTTAGTTTGTTTTATATCCTCATCTCTTTCCTTCTTACTGCTAGCAGTATCCGCTATGTCTTTCGTTTCCGGTGTCTCCTCATCGGAGTCCATTTCTTCTACAAACTCGCCTTCGTCCTGTTTCGCTTCTATAGGGATTCTAGGTTTCCTAGTCGCGTCTTCTTTTAAACGTATTCTGAAATGAAAAAAAAATGTCAATTAAAATTCAAATGTTTAAAGGTAACAGAAAGTACAACGGTTGACCACGACAGTGTGCACATAACTCGTAGGACAGATGGCCGTTGGGGCAGTAAAGTTATCAAGTGGCGACCGCGCACTGGATGTAACATAGGCAGGCGTCCCACTCGGTGGACCGATGACCTTATGAAGGTCGCGGAAAGATACTGAATGCGGGCAGCGCAGGACCGATCGTGGTGGGAATCCTTGGGGGGAGGCCTTTGTTCAGCAGTAGACGTCTTTCGGCTGATATGATGATAGTTATGTATTAAGAGTAAAGTGTATTATATATACCTTGTACCACCACTACCGTGGCGTAAGCTTCAACTCAGAAGGTCGCAGGTTCGATCCAAGACTCGATTTGGAAGGTCATTTCCTAAGCACGCCTGGCTAGCTACCACCATCTTATCTAAGTCTTGCTGCCAAACATCAATGCTAACAACAGTGATGTATTCCGGCTTGAAGATAAGATCCCCATTGCGTTGGGGAATCTTGATAAGCCCGCTTCCACCTTCGGCATCACCCATCAGCCAAAAGACGTCCACTGCTGGACAGAGGTCCCAAGGATTCCACGACGACCGGTCTTGAGCTACCTGCATCTGCAGCTTCCCGCGACCTTGATTATGTCGTCGGTCCACCGAGTGGGAGGCCTGCCTACGCTACGTCTTGCGGTGCGCGGTCGCCACTCAAGAACTTTACTACTCCAACGGTCATCTGTTCTACCAGCAATGTGCCCCACCCACTGCCACTTAAGTTAAGGGTCAAGGGCCTACAAATTGTTAATAAAAAAACTGTAGTGTACACCTCTCTACATAGTTCAATCATTTTAGCTAAAAATATGGCAAAATTAATATAGTAATTTTATCTATCGGGATGTGTGCTTTATAGAGCGAAGTTAAATTTTATCTACTTCTCCCACCCTCCCTTTTTTTTGAAGGTTGTAATTGGCGGACATTAATTCCTAAAAAAAACTTTAAAAACTTTGGTGTCGCGCCCCATTAAAATCGTTTACGCGTGATCCCATTTTGCTATCTTCAAGCGTTTCCGAGATAGGAATTCCAGGCAAATTTGGAGCTCCGGCAGGGGGGTGGAATCATGGTCCAGAACTCTCGCTATTCCTACTACTAACGGGCGTTGCTCCATACCATAACGCAACCGAATATTTAGTCAGTTTTTTCACAATTGTCATGAGTACAACTAGCAATTTCATTTTATAACTTACTCAGGCATTTCCCTTATCGTTTTTTTTGGTCACGATAACTACTTTTTCAGGCGCTATAAGTACATAACGCAACCACTTTGCGCAGGCAGACCGACATACTTTACATCAGAGGGTTGTCAAGGTTTATCCTCTCAACCTAAGTTTACCCATTTCCGTTATCGTTACCAAATTTGTCATGACCTCCTAGTCTATTCAGCCTGTAGTCATACTCTTTAATTATACCGTTTCGTCGAGGTCTGCAAAATAGGCTTCCACAGCCGCTATGACCTCTTCATTCGATGAAAAAAGTTTGTCCTGCCTAATGCTTTTTCATGTTTGGAAACAGGTGATAGTCGGAGGGGGCCGAATCTGGAGAATACGGCGCATGGGGTATCAATTCAAAGCCCAATTCTAAGATCTGGGGAAAACTCATTTCCACGCTCGCGCACGTCGGCGTCGCAACGGATTGAAGTGATTTTTTGTATAGATTTGGTTGAGGGGGTGGAAAGTGACTAGCCCGATATAGTTCTTGAGGAATCTGGAGAAAACTTATGTCTACGTTCGCGAGTACCACTAACCCTCAAAGTTAGTCACAAAAACAATGTCCATGCTGGCGAAGCCGCGGGTTAAAGCTAGTATACCTAGATAACAACGATAACCCACCTCTTCCCATAGACAACAGAGTTGGCGGTTTTCACCAGCTTCTTGTCGTCCTTCTTGATGAGCGGCGGCAAGTGCGCCGGCCGGGCTATGTCTGCTAGCCGCTGCGTTTTGGACAGCTCGCCTTTCAGTTTTTGGATTGTCATCTGCAATGTTACAATTGTGACAAGTTTACATAGAATACTAGTTTCAACCGCCTCTGTGGCATCATCGTTAAGTCCATTAGCTTCACATCATGAGGCCGCGGGTTCGATTCCCGGCGAAGTCTAACTTTGTATGATTTGGTTTGGTTGGTGGAAGGGCATCTTTAAGCGCCAGCTACGCAAGTCAGGATTTTTAGTCGAGACGGACGAAAAAAATATCAAAATGGAGGTTAATCTCCCAACTCAACGGCAATTGCCTCACATACAGATCTCTAACCCTCCATTAAAACTAACATAGGAGAAAACCACTCCTTTATAAGTCCCGAGGCAGTTAGAACTTTTTCCGATTATCCACAGGTGCAAACCAGTCCTTTATAAGTCCAGCGGCAGTTGAAACTTTTTTCCGTTTATCCACAGGTGCAAACCAGTCCTTTATAAGTCCCAAGGCAGTTAGAACTTTTTTCCGATTATCCACAGGTGCAAACCAGTCCTTTATAAGTCCCGAGTCAGTTGGAACTTTTTTCCGATTATCTACAGGTGCAAACCAGTCCTTTATAAGTCCCGAGGCAGTTAGATTTTTTTTTCCGATTATCCACTGAACTATGACCCCTTTGAAGTGACACGTGTACACGCGACTACTCGCAGTGATTACTTTATAACGCTGCCTTGTATTCCCGAATTCAAAAGCCCAAACGAGAAAAAATTTTTCGTCAACCGATTTCACAATTATTTTGATGGCTTGATAGGCTAACCCTAGTCCCTAAAATCTAAATACCAAATGTTTTTAAATACCTAAGCAACTAACACCTACCTACGAAATACCTAAGTCTAAAATACCGATTGGACTAAATATCTAATGTATCAAATATCAACTGTTATTACACCTAAGTTTGATACACCAACATTTGAAATACCAAATGGTCAAAATAACTAAAATGATGCATCGCTTGCGAGCTATTTGTATGTAGTAGTAGATCAGGTCCCGCGACCGTAAAAGAAGGTAGATTGATAAAGTACTATAAATTACAAAATAGCTCAGTTAATGTGAACTAAAATTATGTATTTGTTGCTACGAGTAAGGGATGACAACTGCATCAGAAATAAATTATGAACTCTTAATCACCAAATTGCCCCCCTACTTAAACTTCGGAAAACCTTACTCGTTTTGTTTTCCAACAAGTCTTCGATTTTTAAATCACCAAAGGGCTCGAGCCTACCCTGAATTAGGGCAATCGGCCCTTAGTCGAACACGCGGGCCCAGTGCGGGTTGGTCGACTACACACACAACCTGCGAGTAAATCCGCAGGCGTGTGCAGGTTTCCTCACGATGTTAGGAACTTGTATAGGAGCTGTTAAATCTCACTAAACAACTTTCCCCTAGGAACCAATTCTAGTAAAAAAAAAATGCAGTAGATCGATTTGTATGAAGAGATAAAAGAATGCGGGATTATTTTAAGGATATTAAGGGGTTCTTTTAAGGATAGCTGTTTACAATGATGAGTAGAAACTCTAGTAAAGGCGTTAAGCTGACTCAACACAAGCAGGTCGTTTCATGATAAAATAATATCGAACGTAACTTCATTCATTTTAAGTTCAAATCAATGCGGGCTTCGAAGTGGCGGTTACGTTGAGAACGAATGTCCGATTCTCGATATTCACATGTTTTTATTACTTTTCTTCACTTTCAAATAAATATAAATAATACAATCAAAGTACTCGTCAATACGAATCAAACGAGCCCAAACTCGATGAGGTTGTGTTGTTTCATTGCGAAGCTCCTATGGCCATCTTCCAGCTCCATCATCAGATCAGCACGATGTCATCATAATATTGCATAGTCACGCGATTTACACATGTATGCAAAATGTCAGCTCAATCGGAAACCGGGAAGTGGGTCAAAATTAACTTGCAAGATTTCACCCGAACAAACATACATACATACATTGCAAGTTAATTAAAAGCTCTTAAAAATGTGTTCAATCAAAATGGAAGGTGTTACAGTTTCCGATTTTTCTCAGTTGTTTGCATTTAGCATAAACTGTTTGTTTTCGAGATTTTTTTAAATTAATGCCAAAAACAGGGTTACAACAAATGTGGTTATATTTTAGTAATTGTGTTCATTTAAATGGATTTTTCATGACTTCAAGTATATTATACATTTTTTCCACAGCGATGGCTTTAAGCAGACTTTAATAATTTCTAATTGAATATTGTAATTTGACCCATGTTGGGGCCTTAACGGTTTATACACTAATTTTGTTACACCCTACAGGATGTACAATTTTTTTGTCGGTATCATTTTCTGAACATACATTTTTTTAAGAAACAATTAATTATGCACAATGTAAGCTAGTAAAGAAATCAGTTTTCATTTATTAATTATCTTGGATAGATACGAAAGAATCGCCCGTAAACACTTATCGTTTCCACCCTGTATATCGTTGCCCTGTATTTACCTTGCTCTTGGAGATCTCAGCTTTCTGCGCCATGCTGGGTCCTTTCGCCAGGTTAGACATGAAAGCATCCAACGCGTCCTCGTCATCCCCCTGCATTGCTGGTTTATTAGACGAACGCAATCGTTCTAAGGTCTTCTCCTCGGCGGATATCTTGGCTTCTATGTCTGATATTTCTTTGAGCTGTAGAAAAAAAATGGTAATTTAGTTAAGCAAGAACTTGAATTTGAAATTGTGCACCACTATCGAGTCATATTTGGAATTTGTTTAATTAAAACACAAATATTTACGAAAATGGTGCGTTACAGCTTGGAAGAAAAAATATGAAAAAATTCTACTACTTAATTATTGTTTCTGGGATTTAAATTTTGAACAAAAAAAACCGACTTCAAACAGGAAACTAAGGTTCCCCTCGATTTCTCTGGGATGCCATCATCAGATCCTGGTTTCCTTATCATGGTACCACCCTTGGGATATCTCCTTTCCAACAAAAAAATAATCATCAAATTCGGTTCATAAACACACACAGGAACACACATAAAATATATATATATATATATATATATATATATATATATATATATATATATATATATATATATATATATATATATATATATATATTATACAGTCGAATTGAGAAACCATCTCCTTTTTTGAAGTCGGTTAAAAAAAGTTCTGTGCGAACCAGCCTGAGACAACTGAGAAACTAAGAAAAAAATATCACATTGAAGTCGTAAAATCCAGCAGTTCTTACTACAGTGTGTGCACTGCAAAACTTTAAAAAAGAGTACACCAAGCACCGGTGGCTATTAACTGATATATTGTTTCATGTGCAAAATGTCTTTTTACCCGACTGCGCCAGAAGGAGGGTTATGTTTTCATGTGCAAAATGTCTTTTTACCCGACTGCGCCAGAAGGAGGGTTATATTGTTTCATGTGCAAAATGTCTTTTTACCCGACTGCGCCAGAAGGAGGGTTATGTTTTCATGTGCAAAATGTCTTTTTACCCGACTGCGCCAGAAGGAGGGTTATGTTTTTCAAGTGTCTGGATGACGGCTTGCTTAGTGTGGTCACTGCATTAAGGCTAGGCTGCCAGGTGTGTGAGCCACATACATGCAGGTGCGTGCTGCGGTGGACGCCAGGACGCACCATTGTCTAACTAAGCCACAGTATATATATTAGTACTAAGCTGTGGCAAGAGCGATGGCAGGTTTCCACGCTACCGAAATAATTAGACGGGCTCTAGTGTCCGCAACACATGCCATGCCATTAAGTTTGACAACGTCGCATTTGAACCGATTATCTCGAGCTGCGTGAAACTAGCAAGGTAAATCTGGCGTCAAAGGATTTATGAAATATATTTTTAAATATTATTTTTTCGGCCGATTATAGACCTTTTAACCTCATAGAATAATTAATAATAATAAATATTCTGGGACAACTCATACATGGTCATCTGGCCCCAAAGTAGGATTCCCTGTGTTATGGGAACCAGAGACTGAAATAAATACTTATATATATTTAAAATTAAATACATACATTAATAGATATTTAACACCCAGACACAGAGGTGTTTGCCCTGTGTGGGGATCGAACCCACAACTCTCGGATCAGCAGTCACGAGCACAAACCACTGAGCCACCTTTCATTCAAGATGAGGCGGCTTGCGCACCCCCTCCTCTCTCCTCTCCCTCCAAGGTCGAAAACTTGGATTTTTATTAGGCATCCATAACTAAGCAATATATGTCCAACACTCCACCTTTTGTAGAGCAATAATACCTACAGACTATGTTAGTTACCCATATCTCTGGCTCTTTCCGTTGAGCTACTAATTATAGCCATTTTCGGTTTTTCCCAATCGTGATATTCGTGTTGTGCACATAGACTTAATTTCCGCTTCACCGGGACGACTCACTTCGTCTATATCTGGACTATACATACATATACGGTAATTTTATTTCGAAGTTTCGCACACGCGTTCTGTTAGAACTTTCCAACCATGGTTGATAACGACGGTGAAAAATCTGGTGACTTTGCAGAGCAAAAACCTGACTTAGTGCTGATTTCTGTTTCATCAATGAAAAGGATAGATTTCAGTTCACGAATGTTTCGCTTATATTGGTTGCAAAATAGGATTTACAAACTTAAGTGTTTGTACGTATGTCTATATCTGGACGCGAGTTCGGGACGACTGACGAACAAAGCCGAGTCGAGCCACGATCGCTTACGCTGCGATATATGTGGTAGGTAGGTATGTACCCCTACATCACACCCCTCCTAAAATTTGGTAAACTGAAAAGTATACAAACCAAATTTTACAAATAAAATTCGAACAGAAGTTATACAGTATTACTAACGCATTAGGTACATTACGAAACAATCTCAAACAAAGTATGCAGTACAATAACATTGATGATACTTGATCCGCTGACTATGCGAGCGCTTTTATCAACATGAGCGGTAAGTATATTACATTTTTATAGGTAGTAGGTACATAGCTCTTACACTACTAAACTGATACAGAATAATACTTGGATAAGGTTCGATCTAACAAGTAAGTGAGTATACATATTAAGTTAACAAGTCTGTTACATTACTTATACAAAATGAACGTTATCGATTTGAAATTAAAACTAAATTTAGGTTTTGAGTGTAGTGAAACGTTGCTGAGCTTTAGAGCAGGATTGAAGAAATACCTGGGCGCATCCACACACTATGGTCTAGATAATGTAGAACTGCCCTGAGCACGAGTCTGGTGCGTCGGTATGCAGCGATCGCGTTGATACGAGTATGTACGGCAACTTCTAACTGCGTTCTCCAGGTTCTCTCGCTGATTCAGCATCCGCTGACCACGCGGTGCGTTGTGTCGATTGGTGCGGCGTGTTGGTACTTGCATGTTGCTTGACACGTGGAGACAAGTTTTGACACGTGGAGACATGTATTGACACATAGTGACACTGACACGTGCCTGAACTTCGTGGCGGGTACTGCAGGTTCCGCTACGTAACTCCCCTTCCGAGCCGGAGGTTGGTCCATGGTGAGTTGGCAGTCCAATGGTGCGATGCGGCATGTGCGTCGGGCGGAGACACTGCTGGGCCGATGTGCTCACTCGGGTCCATGACTCGGGTCGAGACGATAGGCGGTGAGTCGAGACGAGGAGCAGGTGCTTCAGGCGTACGGAGCAAGGGAAACAGGTTGACGCGGAGCGCGTGCTCGGCCCGTGAGTTGCCGACAACTTGCTGCCTGGAGCTTGAAGCTGTAGGTTCGTCAGTTCGATTTGTCGTCGACAACTGCGAACCTGATGTGGCTTCGTTGCGTTGGACTGCGGACTGCTGCGGCTTACTTTACCGGCTGGAGGGTCGTTGTGGAGTTGCTGACGAAGGTGTGTCGATGTCTTCTGCCAAGGTTTCCTGTTCCTATTTACCGAGTAGGTATATATAGGTGAGTTTTGTGCTGCGCTGCCTCGCTATAGACGATGTTGAGTCGCCCCGAGTTCAGTAGAACTTGAGTCCGTGAACACTCGATTACAGTCTAATCACTTTCCACTCACTTAGGGTTTCACCAAAGTCACGGGTGTGGTTGTTCGGTTGAAGGTTGCGTGGAGAGGATGAAAAGTGACCAGGTTTGCAGTTCACGAATATCCGGATTTATTTTTTACATGAATGAATTACATAGGTAGGTTGTTCTTAGGTTGAGTCTATAACGGGGCGCGGTTCGGGAGCGACTGACGAACAAAGCCGAGTCGAGCCACGATCGCTTACGCTGCGATATATGTGGTAGGTAGGTATGTACCCCTACAATAGCAAGTCACTGATGTGACATAAGGTCCTTCAGTTCTCCTGAGCAGCCACTCAAATAAAAAAGATAGATAATAGATAGAACCTCTCGTAACTTCAATGTGAAGCCAATCAAAACTACACCAAACCTGTACGTACACCGTACACTCACATATAAGACATCAAAACCACTCCAAAACACTCCATAGTACTTGCTAAGACGTCGTCGAAGACAAGTACACATCATAATACACCGGTACCACAGTATATATGTTACGGCTAAAGGTGGGTGTGAACATAAACTTAAGATTAGCCGGCTAAACTTTACCCGGGGGGGGGAGCCTCGCGAGGCTCTTCGACTGTAAAATCAATCATACCTGACCGAACCTAATATCGCTCGCTTCGCTCGCTCACCACCCAAAAACATAACTCAGCCAGTGTTGGGTAGACCTTGTTATGTACGGTTAAACGCCAAATACCAACTAATAATCGGACTTTACCCAAACAACTTTAGCCGGCTAATCTTAATTTATCTTAGTTTATGTTCACGCCCACCTTTAGCCGTTACATATATATTAGTACATGTTTCAAAAAGTGGCTTCAACTTGTCAGTTCGCAGCATTATATCTCAACTTTTATATGATCTGAGTGCAGCCATAATAATAAAACTAGTATCTCATCTGTGCTAACACTCCGAAGGTTCCTGACCACTACACCTCTCCACACAACTACACAGTATAATAACTATTCACCAGGGTTGATGTGTACTTATTGAGGAGCGCTGGAGCGATAAACTCCCACATAAACTTATATTATCCAATAATTATTATTATTTCACTTTACAGTAGGTATTTAAATACGCATAACACAAAGAACAATACTATGTAACATATGTAAACAAACCGATATTTAGTTAGTATGTTTGTACGAGTGGGCCTCGTCGTCGTCGGACGCGAGCGCGCGAAGCCGGTGCAGGTGAGATGATGCCAAGGGCGTACCAATTGTGAATAAAAAAAAGTATCCACAGAGTATTTTTCTATGGAGTATCGCTTCTAAAATTTTCCATAATATAAAATTTGTACGTAGGAACGAAAGAGAAGTACCTATCTAAGCCCGTACGCGTCAGACGGTACGGAACGGCGCTCCAGCCGTAGCCCACTTTAGCCGAGATGCACCGAATTTAATCGAATCGCGCGGTTCAGTCATAGCGCAGTAAGCTTAGCAGCGCTGTGAACGTTTGCTGCAACATTAGACTTTCATTATTTGTTGATTTACTTCAGTATTAGCAGGCCCCCGTCACTCGGCAGAGAGCGCAAGATAAGCCTACAGGCCGCGCTCGTCAGTCGGTTGTCCACTCGTGCAGAAAGCGGAGCGATTATCGAGCAAGCGAGTGCGCAAGTTGAAACATGTTCGTCAAGCGGTCTCACAACCCTGCCGGTTGATCAATAATGCGACAACACTAGACTGGCAAGCGCAAAAGAATCTCTGACGTGCATTGATTCGGTTCATTCTTGCGTAAAAGCGCGATTGTTATCGGTGTATGTATAGGTATGTTGAAGTAAAACTGGAGGCACTAAGCGCGGTTGCGAACTAGACTGTTCTTTATTACCGCGTAGCGAGAGTTGCTATTTATTTAAAGCGTCATTGCGAGTAATTCATCTGTACTTGTACTATTATTATCATCTGTGGTATTAGTACTATAATCACACCAAGTTTCACGCTTGTGTGTATTACCGTTTTTACGATAGAGCTAAATCAAAAATACTTTCAAAGACCTATAA
Source organism: Coleophora flavipennella (assembly GCA_947284805.1). Taxonomy (NCBI): domain Eukaryota; kingdom Metazoa; phylum Arthropoda; class Insecta; order Lepidoptera; family Coleophoridae; genus Coleophora; species Coleophora flavipennella. The sequence goes on from OX369253.1 coordinate 9,518,217, forward strand.
AAAACACGGTTTCTATGGATACCCCACTCCCCTTATTTTTTTAATTTTTGTATTTTTTGTTATAGCGGCAATAGATATATAGATTTTGTGAAAATTTTAACTTTCTAACTTTTACGGTTCATGAAATACAGCCCGCTGACAGACGGACAGTCAGACAAACAGCGGAGGCTTAGTAATAGGATTCCGTTTGTCACCCAAGTGTACGGAACCCTAATATGCTACAGCATGTTAACAACAATACAGTCGTGACACTTGCAAATTAAAACTAATGTAAACTCATTATAACGTCATTCTTTATAACGATCCTATAACGTAGAAGTGAGCACAATTTGGTTGTTTTACCTTTAATCCCATACATTGATAAACCCTTTATAGCTCAGCAGTCATTCTATATAACGAAGAAATGTGTTCTTATTAAGACACAGTAAATATTATTTATTATCGGTATTATTGTTTATGTTATCTTATCAGTTTACAAAAGACGCCGTCTAAACAAGTGAAGCCCCGAAACTTGTGAGGTCGTAAACAGCCGTTTTGCTTTTGTTATTGTTAACATTGAACATTACGCTTGGTTTGCTTGGTAATGATGTCTCCAACAAAACACCCCCTAGTCGTTTTATCAGTCGAAAAGCAACTTTGAAACTTATTGTAAAAACTATTGTGAATTTGGTTATTTTTCTTTCTTCACTCTATATAACGGTAACTCTCTATAAGGATAAAATATGCTCGGTCCCTTGAGTTTCGTTATAAAGAGTTTACACTGTAAACTTAACTTGTTTAACTTTTTTCTTTCTTCTTTTTCGTCTACTTGGTGGAACTGTACTTGGTTGCCACTTTCACCTTGCTTCTTGCCAAATTTCATGATTCTAAGTCAACGGGAAGTACTTCAATTTTTTTTATTTAGTTGCGTGTGTCAAAATATTCGGCGTTAATGGCCGTATTTTTGATTGTGTTCACTTAGAAGTACTTCGTTTTTTTGTTCAGCTCCAAAGCACTGTAAACCTAAGTATTTAATACAAATATCAACTTGACACCTGCTTCTTGAGACAAAGGCTCTCGACAGACAGACGGACAACGAAGATCCTATTTGGGTAATTTAGACTTCCGAGCAACGATGGAGTGAAGGTATTATGATGGCAAAAAAAAATAAGTTGAGATTTTGATGGGGGTCGATTGTCTTACACTAATAGTCTAAAAATAATGTGTGTGTGTATTGTCTTACACTAGTCTAAAAAAAGTCTAAAAAATAAATAAATGTGTGTATGTCTGTACGTTCGTTCCGTGCTCTAGTTCCCAATCTACTAAACTGATTTGGATGAAATTAGGGTTAGGGCAATATTGATTTTATTTCCTTTTTTCATTTTGGTTTTTTAGGGTTGTCACCATAGTAAAAAAAATACTTATTATTTTGTACTCAAAAATTGCTCTAACGATTTTGATGAAACTCGATATTTTACTCGCCTACACAACGCGGTAGTCCGTTATTCCACGAAAAATCGGAATAAGTTAACTTCTATACAAATCCAGTTAGTTCGTTACATTTTCTCATAAATGACTGTAACGATTTTAATGAAACTTTGTGAATGAAAAGGAATTAATAACGCCTACTGCACTGGGTACCATATAATTCCAGGAAAAATCTGAGTCAGGTACATATTAAAATTAAAATTAAATTAAATTAAAATTATTAGTAAATTTTCATCAAGCTTGATTACTCGTATACCTACCCTTATTATATGCTACTAAGTAAGTGTAATGTTTACTGTTGATTTGTGTATGCCCGACTACGACAGACTGTAAAGGCTTAGCGAGAAAATATGCACTGCGTGGCTGTACAATTTAATTCCTTTTGAGGTACGAAACCCTAGATTCAAGATCATCATTACAGCTCATATACGTCCCCACCGAGGGGCTCGAGCCTACCCTGAATCAGGGCGATTAGGCCTTAGTCGACCACGCGGTTCCAGTGCGGGTTGGTCGACTTCACACACAACCTTCGAGTTTCTTCGCAGGCGTGTGCATGTTTCCTCACGATGTTTTCCTTCACCGTTAAAGCAATCGGTAAGTATGTACGTAAGTTTTTGAAAAACTCATTGGTACATTGGCCGTCCAGATTTGAACCCGGTACCTCTGGTTAGATGGACCGAGTCGTTACCGGTTGAGCCACCAACGCTTTTCAAGATATTTATTCAAAATAGGTGCAAATTACACTCTTTCTGATAGTCATAAAATAGTAATCACACAATTTTATTTGTGAAAAATCAATAAATAAACAATCATCAGTTAATAACGTCAAAATCCAATCCTTGGTACAAAACAAATCATGTCATTAGAACATGAAAACAATATGACACGAGAAGTTATACATTAAAATCATTGAATGACTTAATGCCTTTGACAAGAGTAGACCAGTTCACACGGACAGCACCCGGTCACGAGTATAACTCAAAGGTGACTGACTGACTGACTGACATAGTGATCTATCAACGCACAGCCCAAACCACTGGACGGATCGGGCAGAAATTTGGCATGCAGGAAGATGTTATGACGGAGGTATCCGCTAAGAAAGGATTTTGGGAAATTCCCACGGAAACCGCAAAAATCGGGAACTGCGCGGGCGAAGCTGCGGGCATCCACTAGTCTATAATAAAAGACGTGTCGTTCTCGTTCAAAACAATTTTCGGTGGAAGTTTGCATGGTAATTTACACCATATATTTTTTTTAGTTTTATCATTCTCTTATTTTAGAAGTTACAGGGGGGGGGGACACATTATACCACTTTGGAAGTGTCTCTCGCGCAAACTATTCAGTTTAGAAAAAAATGATATTAGAAACCTCAATATCATTTTTGAAGACCTATCCATAGATACACCCCACACGTATGGGTTTGATGAAAAAAAAAATTTGAGTTTCAGTTCTAAGTATGGGGAACCCCCAAAATTTATCGTTTTTCCATTTGGCTACGGAACCCTAAAAACAAAGTCACTTACCAGGTCATCATAAGTCTTGGGTGCGTCCTCGCCCCGCCCGCCTTGCTGCCTCATGCGCTTCGTCCGCTTGCGCTCGACGCTGCCGGTGCGGTCCAGGAACGTGTCGTCGTCCGACGAGTAGTAGTCGTCCGCCGAGTAGTCGCGCTGCTTGCGTCGCCGCGATTCTGTAAGAGACGTTACGTTTGGATCTGTGACGTAGTATGCCAGAGCCGCTGGGAATATTTCGGGCGACTAGTAGAAAAGATTCTTGCCTTTAATCGGATCGCAACAAGACATCTTTGATGTGAATACGCACACTAATAGGGATGACGAATGCTAGTCATCTGAGTTACTTTTTACCATCTGTCAAAAACGACATTTCGTTCTAAACATCTTAGAAATACCTAGGCGTGACAGTAAGAAGTTTAACAGCGTCATATATGTGCTCATTTTGTGATTTCGGTGAATTAAAAATCGAAGACTTGATGGAAAACAAAACGAGTAAGGTTTTTCGAAGTTTTAAGTAGGAGGGCAATTTAGTAATCAAGAGTTCATAATTTATTTCTGAAGCTGTCGTCATCCCTATTATAACAAGGTTATATACAGGGTGTAAAAAATTGGTGTAGGACCCGTTAACTGAGGATTCTACTCAATATACTGAAGAAACCCATAGTAAATTCTCAAAAAAAAAATTGTACGCTCCATACTAAAATGCACAAAATTGATCAATCAGCTGAACGACTTGTAGGAGCAAAAATTTTTTTTTGCGATTTCAGCAAAGGCGTAGAACAAAAGTCTCAGAATTTCGTAATTTGCTTATGTGTATGAAGTTTCATTAGAATAGGGGTGACGACAGCATCAGAAATAAAATATGAACTCTTGATCACTAAATTTCCCTCCTACCTAAACTTCGGAAAACCTTACTCGTTTTGTTTTTCATCAAGTTTTCGATTTTTAATTCGCAAAATCACAAAATGAGGTCATAAATGTCGGTGCAAAACTATGACGTCTCGCCTAGGTATTTGTCTAGGTAAATGTCGTTTTTGACGGATGATAAAAAGTAAATCAGATGACTAGCATTCGTCATCCCTATTGGCCCATCCATTTTCAAGAAGAAGTAATTTTATGTTTGTATGGGAAACGATTTTTTAAAGATGCTGTTAAAATAAACTATGTGTGCGCTGTCGCTTACGTGCTAGTCATAACAGGCGCCCGCCCAGAACGCCATTTTTTAAGTTATTTGTGTTTCACCTGCCAAAAACAACATTATATTAAAAAAAATTAAAATACCTCGGCGTGACGTCATAGTTTTGCCATTTATGTATTCACGTTGTGGTTTTGATGAGTTAAAAATTGAACACTTTTTTTACTTTTTTTTTATTTACTATTGGTATGCCCTTGGCATCATCTCACCTGATGGTAAGTGACGATGATGCCTAAGATGGAATCGGGTAGTGAACTAACAGAATAACAAAAACAGTAAGATTTTTAAATTTCAGCAGTAGAGAAATTTAGTGATTAAATAGTTTAAAATGCATTTTTGATCATCCCAATCATCATTATCCCAATTGAAATGCTGTAAAAAGCAAACTATAAGCAGAGAAAATATAACTTGTTGAATACAAGTTAAGTTGTGCCAAGTGTTCTAAAATTAATTTATTTCCTCATAAATTAAAAGGTATTGTAGAGAAGGTAAAGCTCGACTTTCACACATCTACACCTCCTTTGCCATCTTTCAATCCGTGGGTCGTTTTAAAAAACAAATTTTTGAAATTCAAACTGAGCTGTTGTTTGAAAGCTTGTTTTAAAACAATTGAGGAGATTCATTCTATGGAAGGCCGTGAGCCAGGACAGAGGTCCTTACGTCCATTACCGAGTATATTTTTATTAAAAGAAAAATTGCAAAAGCGTAACTTATTATTTAAAATCGATCCAATAATCAGCCAGCCGGCGAAGCCCGTTTTAAAGTGAATAAATGAGATTTTTCGTCAGTTTCACTAATCTAACAAAAACTGTATTTTACTTATTCTATAAACTTCACTGACGACTACCCCCCGGACGACCAGCAGAGGCGTCACAGTATATAAAACAAATATTATGTCTATACTTAACCCTAGAGTAGTCTCGCCTTGAAAATTGAGTGGTCGCGTGGGGAGCATTTTCCCGCCTATTTTGTAATGCTTCTTTGCACACAATGGTTTCAAAAAAGTTATAAATATTTTTATAAGAATAAGTATCAATCATATACTATACAAAACAGTTATACTTAATTAAGTAAAACTTTAGAAAAAAACACTTAACAAGATTTTTGAGAAAATTGCTGAATTTTGGCCATCATTTGAAGATACATAACTTCATATGTTTTTGTTTAAATCTTTAATTAAATGGCGGATTTATATGTTTTCATTACTTTCGGCATATATTTTAGTAAAAATAAGTCCTGAAAATTTACGAACAGTGCTCGGCTTCACAGGCAATTAACTCATATAATGCAACTATTTTTGGTCCTGGCAAGCAACAACACTTACCTCCCGCGGTCACCTGCGCACTGATGTGCTTCCAACTTATGATACAGGTAGGTACAGAACAGAGGAGCAGCTACTGGGAGGCTTGGCCTTGGTGAGTGCATAGTCAGGCGTCCGTCACTCGCTCAAGGCCACGCATTATATGCCTACCGCTACGCGTATCGGAGACGATACAACCGACAGTGGGTTGCCGCACGCCCGCCTGAGTGCTCGCACGTCACATTTACCGCTCTGACTATCAAAATGCCGAAACCACGCAATTATTGTGTAGTGGATGGGTGTTACAGTCAAAAGACAAATGAAAATTTGTAATTTTTTTCATTGCCGAGAGACGATCAAAGGTACCTAAGTTAATAGTATTTTAAATCTTTTGTTTTTTCGAATTCCCTTTTCTCGTTCCTTTACAAATTATCATCATTTATTACTTATACTCAGAACAATGGTGGGTAGGTACCTACGTAATATTTGTGTTTTTTTAATATAATTAATAGTTACCTACTTAATGTCAGAACATAGTAGGTACCTAGCGTCGTCGTCGTGATTTAGGTAGGTATGTCATAAAATAGCTGTAGCTGGGGGGCACTGCTATAGTGCAAATAAACCGTTTCAAACAAAAATCCAAGGTTTAACTTGTCAAGTACCATGACTTCATCGAAATAACTCCATCAAGACCCCCCCCCCCGCGCGCGCCGCCGACTTTTATTACCAGGACGAATGTAAACGAAAAAATCTCAATAAACTATATAGCTTTTTTTTTCACAAGCCGTTTTTTGTCATGACTTGTAGATAGTAACAGAAAAACTATTTTCGTTACGTTTTTACCTAGCTTTCACTTAAAATAACAATAATACAAGCTCACAACGAGGCCCTCTTGGGGAATGTTTTTGTAACTTTGATTGATTTCCCTCCGCTTTGCATATTTGATCGAAAAATATAAAATAATTGATTTTCTACAACATTCGTTTCATTACCAAAATCATCATAGGTACAACCGCTCGATGACACGCTCGCACGTGGGTCGCGCGGCGGGCAAAACAATCTCAGCTCTCTGTGTGCGTAGTTATGGTACATTTCTTCTCGCTGCAAACAGCTGGTATTATTATTAAGATTTTGTTGGCTATTATAGCGTAGGTATTTACGCTTTTGTATGGGAGTGATGTATCTGTTACGAAGTAACTACGAGGGCAGTTTGACAACTCAATGACTTTAAGGGTGAATAAAAACTTTTTTAATATTTTTTTTGTCTCATATTTGGAAACTCACTACGAAGCGCATGCCGTTCTTTTTTCAAATTTGGCGCGAAAACAAGCTTTTTAGAAACAAAAAAGTTAGGCGACTTCTAAGTATTCTTTAAAAATGCAGAAAAACGAGTTTCGATTTCTAATTAAACACTATTTTTTACGTGGTAAAACAATAAAGCAGACCGAAGACTAATTGAAAAAGTATTATGGTGATTCTGCGCCTTCTCATGGGATGGTACATAAGTGGTTCACTGAATTTCATTGTGGACGTACTACCACTAATGACGCGGAGCGCCCAGGAAGGCTGATTGAGGTCACTACGGAGGGCATGGTTAATAAAATACATGATATTGTTTTGGCAGACCGTCGAGTGAAGATACGCGAAATAAGTGATGCTATGCACATCTCGACTGAACGAGTTTTTTATATTTTGCATGATATTCTGGGCATGAAAAAGCTTTCTGCAAGATGGGTGCCGCGTTTACTAATAGTCGACCAGAAACGAAATCGTGTAACAGCTTCTGAGGAATTCCTAGCCATGTTTAATCGCAATCCTAGTGAGTTTATGCGTCGGTACATAACAGTTGACGAAACGTGGGTCCATCATTATACACCAGAGACTAAGCAACAGTCGAAGCAATGGACTTCTACCGGGGAACGTGCCCCAAAGAAGGCAAAAACTGTTTGCTCGGCTGGTAAAGTGATGGCCACAGTCTTTTGGGACTGCCAAGGGGTTATTTACATCGATTTTTTGGATAAAGGCAAGACAATAATCGGAGCTTACTATGCTGCATTGTTAGATAGATTCAATGAAAAGTTGATCAAGAAACGACCGCATCGAGCAAAGAAAAAAATTTTATTTATCAGGATAATGCACCGGCCCACTCGTCTGCAATCGCGACATCAAAAATTTTCGAATTAGGATACGAATTATTGCCACACCCTCCGTATTCGCCTGATTTAGCCCCCTGCGACTTTTTCCTGTTTCCAAACATGAAGAAATGGCTTGGCGGGCAAAGATTTTCGTCAAACGAAGAGGTGGTAGCCGAAACTGAGGCCTATTTTTCAGGGTTTGACAAAAAATATTTTTTGATGGGTGTAAGAGGTTGGAACATCGCTGGACTAAGTGCGTAGAGTTGAAAGATTATGTAGAAAAATATAAAAAAATATATGTAAAAAGAGTGTTTCTTCGTTCCAAAGTCATGGACTTATCAAACCGCCCTCGTATTTAGTAATCTGTGGCATAGTTTATAAAATATTATACATTATTAGCCGAGGGCGGCAAAATGCTCATACGAGTAGCGCAAACACTTTACGGTTAAGAGCACCTAGAACATCACTTTTTAACCAACTTCAAAAAAGAAAGAGGTTCTCAATTCGTATGAAACTTTTTTTATGTATGTTCCCCAATTACTCGAAGACGCCCGGACCGATTTGGAAAATTCTTTTTTGTTTTCTTTTTGTGTCCATAATGTACACTAATATTTTTACTGTGATTGAGTGGTTACCTGTAGCATCACTCAGCATGATAAAAAAAGCGTCGATGGCTCAATCGGTAACGACTCGGTCCTCCTAACCTGAGGGCCAATATACCAATGAGTTTTTTGAAACTTACGTACATATACTAACCGATTGCTTTAACGGTGAAGGAAAAACATCGTGAGAAACCTGCACATCTGGTTCCAGATACAACTTAAAATGAAGGTCACGTTTCATACGTCCGTAGGTTTAAATCTAAATGCCCTCCACGTAAGAGCAAGTGATGCTAAGTGCAACACCAGGCAACCGCCGTTCATCCCTTGGATAGCACGGTTAATTGTGCAACATGATAAGCGGGCGTATTACGTAACGCAATTTGGGTGTGAGGGAGGGTTTTGTAAAACTTTATGATACGTTACACGGGCGGACAACGCGTAACGAAACACTGTTTTTTTTATTTAAATAAAAATCTACGAATTAAAATCAACCCTTTTTTGGGAATACCCTCGACTGTACTGTACGTCTTTTTTTAGTACAGAAAACCGTTACGGGACGTTACATGGGGGGAGGGAAGGTCAAAAATCTTTAAAAACTGCGTTACGTAATACTTGAAGGCCCCCTCTAAGAGAGAGAGAGAGAGAGAGAGAGAGACTCACCATGTTTAGCCTGCCTCAGTAGCCCGGCCCTGTCCAATATCCTGCACGCTTCCAACGCACAGCTGACGACGGCTTCCTTCTTCTTGCCGCGATGTATCACCTCCGCAATGACAGGGTTGCCCCGCGCGTCGTCCAGGGGCAGCTCCACCCTGGAATATGGAGTGAGTTGAACATATGAGCACACGGGCAAAGTATATATATTAGTACTAACATACAGTATGGACACTCCCTGCCGCTCTGTAGATTGCGACCTCACCCCCTCATCACCCAGATTGATACAGATTGGTTACAGTTTAGGATAGGATTTAACTTAGGATTTAATTGAACGTATAGGATTTCGCCGCCATTTCGTTTGTTCCATTATTCCTTTTTTGAAATGTAATTTCTGGCCCGTTGTATGAAGTGTCCAAGGTGTGACACGGGGCTAGGTAAGTGGAAACGCGTTTAGTTGAATGTAATACGAGGTTCTTAGATTCACTAGCTTTTTCAAGCGGGTTTGCTCGCGTGGGCATCATTTGTATTACTGTCTTTGAGGGTGAGTGATGCGCGAGCTGCACAGCCTATGTCACCCAGGAATAGTGTAGCTTTCTACTGTGAAAGAATTTTCAAAATCGGTTCAGTTGTTCCAGAGATTACTACTTACAAACATTACCTGTTTATTATATTAGTGTAGATGTTGATTTAGGTGTTGAAGAGCAAACGTCGGTGGTCTAATGGCTAGTGACACTACCTCCTGTCCGGGAGGTCGTGGTTCGAATCCTGCCACGTATCAACATGTTTTCGAATTTCGATTTCATATGTACGTTTATCCGAGGCTCTTAAGGTGAAGGCAGACATCGTGAGGACACCTGCATACTAACACGCCTGCGAAGAAACTCGAAGGTTGTGTGTGATGTCGACCAACCCGCACTAGGCCTAAGGCCTGATCCCCTAATTCAGGGTAGACTCGAGCCACTCGGTGGGGACATATATGAGCTGATATGATTGATATAAGGTGCTAAAGAAAAGCTTCTGTGCACGAGCATCCCTAGTCAATTCAATTATTTCTTTCGGTTATGTATGACTCACAGTTTGCCCGTGGCTTCGCCCGCGTGGACATCGTTTTTATGACTGTCCTTGGGTTAGTGGTGTGCGAGCCGCAAGCGGCTTGCGATCGTGCACATGAGTTTTCTCCAGATACCTATCCCAGATCGGGCTATTCTGATTAGTAGTCTATGTCACTTTCCACACCCTCAAACAATTCTATACAAAAAAATCACATCGATCCGTTGCTCCGTTGCGACGCCGACGTGCGCGAGCGAGGCAATGAGTTTTCCTAGATTCCTTTGGTAACTATATCAGGATATGCAACAAAATTAACCAAATGAAGCTAAGTTTTTCAGTTTCCTCAGGAGCTGCATTGGACTATGCAATTTTCACGGGACAAAAGTAGCCTATGTCCTTCCCCATGACACAGGCTACCTGCATGTTAAATTTCATCAAGATTGGTCAAGGTGTAAAAGCGTGAAAATGTAACAAACAAACACATTTTCACATTTATAATATTAGTAAGGGTAAGGAATTATGTCCCAAAGATGAAAATTAGACAGATTACATTAATTTGTTTTATAATTATCAAAAAATGTTAAAGGATAATATGAAAAAAAAACAAAAAGCCGGTAAAGTGTGCCGTACCATCATACTAGATGGCGCTAGTTTCACGTTTCAAAAAAAAAGGTTTTTTGTATGGAGACTTTCATTTTTCCTAATTTTAAGTATTTGGTGTTATAGCGGCAACAGAAATACATCATCTGTGAAAACTTCAAATGTCTAGCTATCACGGTTCATGAAATACAGCCTGGTGACAGACGGACGGATAGCGGAGTCTTTTATTCTATATTCCATATGGAAAGCAACAGCTTTAATAGGGTCCCTTTTTTACCCTTTGGATACGGAACCCTAAAAAAAGTCTAAGTGCGAGTCGGACTGGCGCGCCGAGGGTTCCGTATCACCTCTGCACACGCGTACGACAATGATACCTATTCATTTCAAACAAAAGACATCAACTTCTTTAATCACATCAAGTTTCACGCTTGTATGTATTGTGATAGAGCAAAAACAAAAAAACTACTGCTGAACAAAGGCCTCCCCTAAAGATTCCACAACGACCGATCCTGCGCTGCCCGCATCCTGTAGCTTCCCGCGACTTTCACAATGTCGTCGGTCAAGCGAATGGGAGGCCTGTGCCTGTGCTGTCTTCCGGTGCGGGTCCTCCGAGAGCTCCTCGTGGTGACGATAATGAATAAAATAAGTCTATCTCACTCGCTCAAAAACAGTTACACGCCCCTACGTGACCACGTGTCTCTTCTCTCGTAGTGGCCCCGCAGCGTTTCTTGGGGTCCTCATAGTAGAGCTCCTCGTGATGATGATGATTATAAAATTAGTCTATCTCACCTGCACAGAAACTGTCCCACGCCCCTCTCCTCGCAATCGTACGTGAGCTCGTGACCCTCCCTCTCGTAGTAGCCTCGCAGCGTTACTTGGGGTCCTCATAGTAGTGCTCCTCGTGATGATGATGATAATACAATAGGTCTATCTCACCTGCACAGAAACTGTCCCACGCCCCTCTCCTCGTAATCGTACGTGAGCTCGTGACCCTCCCTCTCGTAGAAACCTCGCAGCGTTTCTTGGGGTCCTCATAGCAGTGCTCCTCGTGACGATAAAGATAATACAATAGGTCTACCTCACCTGCACAGAACCTGTCCCACGCCCCTCTTTTCGTAATCGTACGTGACCTAGTGTTTTATCTCTCGAAGTAGCCTTGCAGCGTTTCTTGGGGTCCTCATAGCAGTGCTCCTCGTGACGATAAAGATAATACAATAGGTCTACCTCACCTGCACAGAACCTGTCCCACGCCCCTCTTTTCGTAATCGTACGTGACCTAGTGTCTTATCTCTCGAAGTAGCCTCGCAGCGTTTCTTGGGGTCCTCATAGTAGTGCTCCTCGCGATGATAATGATAATACAATAGGTCTATCACACCTGCACAGAAACAGCCCCACGCCCCTCTCCTCGCAATGGTACGTGAGCTCGTGTCTCTTCTTTCGAAGTAGCCTCGCAGCGTTTCTTGGGGTCCTCATAGTAGTGCTCCTCGCGATATTAATGATAATACAATAGGTCTATCACACCTGCACAGAAACAGTCCCACGCCCCTCTCATCGCAATGGTACGTGAGCTCGTGTCTCTTCTCTCGAAGTAGCCTCGCAGCGTTTCATGGGGTCCTCATAGTAGTGCTCCTCGCGATGATAATGATAATACAATAGGTCTATTACACCTGCACAGAAATAGTCCCACGCCCCTCTCCTCGCAATGGTACGTGAGCTCGTGACCCTCCCTCTCGTAGTAGCCTCGCAGCGTTACTTGGGGTCCTCATAGTAGTGCTCCTCGTGATGATGATAATAATACAAAAGGTCTATCTCACCTGCACAGAAACTGTCCCACGCCTCTCTCCTCGCAATCGTACGTGAGCTGGTGACCCTCCCTCTCGTAGTAGCCTCGCAGCGTTTTCTTGGGGTCCTCATAGTAGTGCTCCTCGTGATGATGATGATAATACAATAGGTCTACCTCACCTGCACAGAAACTGTCCCACGCCCCTCTCCTCGCAATCGTACGTGAGCTCGTGACCCTCCCTCTCGTAGTAGCCTCGCAGCGTTTTTTTGGGGTCCTCCAAGTAAAGTTCCTCGTTCGCCGTCGCAGCAAACGGGTTTTCTGACAAGTCCGGTTCATCTTCTGCGTCTTCACCTAAAGGGATTACAAAATGAAATAATTAAAATTAATATTGGGATTTAAATCATTTTTATCATATCTTCATCATTATATCAGCCGAAAGACGTCCACTACTGGACAAAGGCCTCCTTAAAGGACATATCTGATTTGGGCCTACCTACATATAAGATACTGTTTGACAAAGACTTTTATAAACATTGCGTCAAATGTTTCCGCAAATTGTATTTCGAAACATAAGTCGTCATATATTTCTTTATTTAAGTCACTCCTACACTGAGCTTTATAAAACATTTCATCATATCAGCCGACGGACGTCCACTGCTGGACATACGCCTCCCCTAAAGATTTCCATGACGATCGGTTCTGCGCTGTCCGCATCCAGCGGCTTCCCGCGACCTTCACCAGGTCATCGGTCCACCGAGTGGGAGGCCAAACACAGGTAAAACATTTGAACTTTGAAAATAAAGTAAAAAAAAATTATATATATTATTAAATCCATATGTTGTTAGTAGCAAGCTTACAAACTTTATTAGTAGACAGTTCGAGAAATCCTTACAAATATTATAAATGTGAAAATGTGTTTGTTTGTTGCCTTTTAACGCTTTAAGACCTTGACCAATCTTAATGAAATTTGACACTCAAGTAGCCTGTGTTACGGGGAAGGACATAGGCTACGTTTTATCCCGTGAAAATACCATAGTCCGATGCAGTTCCTGAGCGAACTGAAAAACTACTCTTTTTATGGTTATTTTTTTTTATTCACAATAGGCTTGTTTCCACTAAGAATAAATCGGATGGCTTTGAGTTTCTAATGATTAACCCTCATAATTAGTAAACAAAAAAACAACTTTTCTATTAAAATAATAAAAGATTAATAATATTTTTGGAAAATAAAATCGACGAAATGAGGCGTTTAATCACGTGACATTAAACGCCAATCAGAGAAGCGCATGGAAACGTGACGTCACGCCTCGCGAAATGAGCGCGAAACGCTATGTTGTATCTGTCATTTTCGTATAAAGTGAACAGGTTATTTCGAGTTTTCAGCAATTATTGTTAAATTAAACAGTTCGTTTTTAGTTTCATCTTGAAAGACAGGTATAATTTGCCATGAAATCAGGATTTAACATGGCAAACAGCAGTAATTTGCCCAAAATTGACACCGTTATGCTTGGCAAATTTTTTGCAATGAACACCGACTTTTGTTCATCGGAGTTTCGCAATGTTAAAACTTCTATGTAAGTATTAAGTGAAGAACAAACAAAGTCTTATTTAATTAGCAGTTACCAGTCCCTATGTTAGTACCTAGTCCCCAATCTACGTATTGTAGATTTGTTATGGTGCAAAAACCTATTTTATTAATAGATACATCACGTTGTGTTCAATACTTACATCAAAATGATCTTCACAGAAATAAATTGTGGAATCAATTGATAAAGTAAGAGCATCTTGCCTCCTTGCCATTTTTAACCACTTTCTTCGTATTTGTTTATTGTTTGGAACGTGTATGAATAATTTGTTTGGCGTTTTATCGTTGTACTTTTACATTGGGGCACTATACAGTATTTATAATACGAGGAATTCATTATTTATTAGAAAACACAATTGACTGACATATACAAACACGGCTGTTTCGCGAGGTGTGACGTCATTCAAGACGCCATGACAGTCTTGGCCTTTTTCGCGGTAAATTTCAAGTTCATTTCTAAAAACTCAAAATACTAATGTAAAACACCAATTTTTCTTAATATAATATATTTTTGGGGTGAAATAGATGCTTAGCTATAGTTTTAAAATAATTTCCAAATATTGTCAACTAGCCTATTGGTAATCCCTTGGCATCTTCTCTCCTGAGGGGAAGTGATGTAAAGTAATGTCTTTAACATCGCAACGGACGATGGATTGTCGTGATTTTTTGCACAGAGATTGTTGAATAATTTACTAATTAGCATTTGGCATCTTCTCTCCTGAGGGGAAGTGATGTAAAGTAATGTCTTTAACATCGCAACGGACGATGGATTGTCGTGATTTTTTGCACAGAGATTGTTGAATAATTTACTAATTAGCATATCCTAACATAGTTCCCGAGGGATCTGCGGAAAACTTATTTCAACTCACGCGCACGTCGTCGGCGTCGCAACGGAGAAACGGATTAAAGTTATTTTGTATAATATTGGTTGAGGCGTGGGAAGTGACATAGACTGCTAATCAGAATAGCCCGATATAGTTCCTGAGGTATCTGGAGAAAACTTCGTCCACGCACGCAAACAGCTTGCGGATCGCGCATCACCACCCTCTGATACAGTCATGAAAACGATGTCCACGCGGGCGAAGCCACGTTCAATAGATTGTACATAATAATTTCCATGTCCAGATGTCCACCATACAGTCAAGAGAGGCTATCTGATGGCCACCTGCACACAGTGGTGAATATATGGGCAGCCATGATGATATCAGCTGATATACGTCCCTACCGAGGGGCTCGAGCCTACCCTGAATTAGGGCGATCGGGCCTTAGTCGACCACGCGGGCCCAGTGCGGGTTGGTCGACTTCACACACAACCTGCGAGTTTCTCCGCAGGCGTGTGCAGGTTTTCTCACGATGTTTTCCTTCACCGTAAGAGCGTCGAATAAACGTACATATGAAATCTAAATTCGAAATCACATTGGTACGTGGCAGGATTCGGCCCCAGCCGTTACGCCACCGACGCTATTGGGTAGCCATGCTTTGCTGCTATTGTCTTAAGAATGTTGCTGGCCCGCACTCTGAACAGTAGGGATGCACATTTTTTGCGAATAATAGCGACAAAGCCATCGGTTCGAGCATCCGCAAACATTTCAGAAGCACTGAAGAAGCAGATTTAATAACACTTTTTAGATTTCCAAAAATTGCTGTTTGGCTGGTAAGGGATGCGGAAATGTCATCATCATCATCATATCAGCCGAAACACGTCCACTGCTGGACAAAGGCTCCCCCAAGGATTTCCACGACGACCGGTACTGCGCTGCCCGCGGAAATGTAGGTAACTCTGTAAAAATCACTACTTAAAAACGTAATATTTAGTCAACGAATCACTTAACGGAACAATGTTCTTAGCAAACCCTCCGTAGTTACCTATTCAACGAAACCCCACACGATAGGGTACGTTAACAAAAAAAACACCCCCACTTTACATGTAAGAAAGGTTTTTTTTTTATTTTGTTCCATAAGTTGATAGGGGTCAGATATTTGTATAACCATACCAAATTTCAGCTTTATATCTGTAATACTCTTTGAGCAAGACGTCTGTGACATGCCAACGGACAGACGGACATGGCGAAACTAATTTACTCCTAATTTGATTACGGAACCTTAAAAATCGTATTGCTTCTTCGTTTATTATGTGAACGGCCAGAAGTGGAATTCCGTGCGGCGTCTGTATTCTCCGCTTCGTATAATTTAGGAATCTTCAAGACGAGAGTGAATAGGCACTATTTCAGTTTGAGTGTTACATCCTCAGCTGCATCGGCACTTACCTTCAGGTGAGGTGCAGCCAAACGCACTAAATTTTTTAATTTAAAAATATAATCTTACCCATTCCCCAATCAATTCCTTGCTCCTCCCTCTTCCTCTCCTCCTCCAATCTGTCCCTCTCCCTCTGTTCTATTGCCTCCTTGATCAGCCTCTCCTTTTCCAGTTTCATCTCTTGTGCCCTCTGCTTTATTTCTGTTACGGTGAGCTCTGATTCTCCTTCGCAGTCGAAGTCTGGGCCCTGAAAAGAGATTTTTTTTTATTCACAATTGGTAAACCCTTGACAACATCTCACCTGGTGGTAAGTGACGATGTTGCCGAAGATGGAAGCGAGCTTACCAAGATTCCCCAACGCAATGGGGAACTGGCTATCTTATTTTCATGCCGGAACACACCAATGACATCAACATTGATTACACACTTCCTTTTTTTTTTGGTCAACCAACAATAAATAATTGTTATTAATAGTACGGTAGATATACAACATATCTCTCCATGAGCCATCCCATTTCTTCACGTCGCGTGGGTGTTGTAAGAGACGCCTACGGGAGTAAACCCGAAGATGGGCAGCAGAGTCCTTTCCGCGAACTTTGCCACCACGTCGCACACTGCGATTGGAACGCCAACAGCCCGCCAAACGTGGCGATTAAGGCATAACCCCCCAACTGGGGAGTGGCCAAGGAGAATCAGAGCTATGTCCAGCAGTGGATGCTATATGGCTGATGCGACGATGGTTATCATCACATGCCAAATCAGGCTGATTAGTAAACACGCAGAATATGCTGAGCGCGGTCCATGATTCTTGCACCACACACACCCACACGCACCCGCGCACGAATCAAGTATTGGACACCCAGTATTGTTTTAATAAAACTATTTATTTAAATAAACGAATGGACAGCATAACAGTTTGTTCTAAGAATAAGGTAGTAATAGTAGTTTTTGCAATTAATTTTATAATAATCAAGATATGTATCAATTTCATAATTATTGATAATTATAAATTTTATAATTATCATGAAACTATCACTTCGAAATCAGCTGCTCAAATCAGCAAAAACCATACAGGTTAAAAACGCCATGCTATGTGTTTTATCACAGTATAAAACATGCCACAAAAAGCTTTTGTGCCCAAATTAAATTGGGAAAAAAACGCGAATGCGAAATTGAAACTTAACACTACGAAGTAACGGTTTATAAAATTGATTTAATATATCAGTTTAATCCGACGCTCTTACGGTGAAGGAAAACATCGTGAGGAAACCTGCACACATCTGCGAAGAAACTCGCAGGTTGTGTGTGAAGTTGACTAACCAGCACTGAGCCCGCGTGGTGGACTAAGGCCCGATCGCCCTAATTCAGGGTAGGCTCGAGCCCCTCTATGTATATGAGCTGATATGATTGATGATCAGTTTGACTAATAAAATAAGTAAGTCACAACTTTTTATGTTTCGTCACGGTCGAAAGATGGATACCAGGGTCCTATTTGTCACCTTTTGGGTGTACGGAACCATAACAAATACATCTTGATAATTTTCCAACCCTGGATGACTTCCACTAAACCTAACTATATGTATAACATATTTACTCACAAGAATAATATATGTCCTAGAACTGGCACCAAACTTGATTTGATGTCCAACGCGGACCCTTGTGTAATGGCTCTGCTTCATCCGTTCCTTGTTCAGGAACGTCCCGTGTGTGCTGCCCAGATCGAACAGGTACCAGCCAACGGGAGGCTCCCCGTCTGACGCGAAGCCCTTATATTGTAGCACTGCATGGTGTCTGGAAATCATTTAATGTTTAAAACATACACTACTCAACCTTTTTAGGCATGATTTAAGATTTTCCGTAGAAAACATGGTGTTTTGAGAAACTATGTGTGTAGTTGAACTTTCAAGATAAGCAAGTGCTGTATTACCTCTCAGTTCGAACTTTGAATAAGTTGCAACAAACAATAACTCTTACAATTTGGGGATCTTCAAGGCGAGAGTGAATAGGCATTATTTAAGTTTGCGTGTATGGTACGGTACACGACTAGATCGTCACTTTTCATTAGGTGAGATGCAGGCAAAAACACAAAATTTTTTAATAGAATAAAAAAATAAAAAATATTTTATGTAGTATTTTTTACAATGCAAATTGTGTTAACCATTTTTTTAGACGTGCGGTAAAAAATGGATGTTTTCTCTTTTTGTATGGAGAGTGAGCGCTATTCTTCCTTCTTAAGAGGTTGGTGCCCATTGCTATTATCACGGCAGTTATTAAACTGTGTCAGATGTCTTATAGGTGCCCTGATAGGGATTCACCACAAGTTGTACAGCCTCCACCAATCTGGACTTGGCCCCACGTGTACAGTGTGACCTCAACTTCCCGAGGTTGGGAAGCGACCTGGGGCAGTGGGGACATTTTTGAGTTGTTGACAAGTGAATTCAGATTCAAATTGATAGTTTTTACCTGGATATAGTGGGATGGGCCATCACAACATCACAGTTGGCCAGTCGGCCAAACACAAAGTATGGCTTCCTCGAAAGATCTATCCTTTCCACTATCATCCCTGATTTCAGCACCTCCAATGCATAGTCTGAACCTGTAATCAGAGGATTTTTTTGATTTCATACATTTCATATTTACATATTATATGAGTATTAAATAGCAAGTCTGCGTGAAGGTCGCGGGAAGCCGCTGGATGCGGGCAACGCAGAACCAGTTGTCGTGGAAATCCTTGGGGGAGGCCTATGTCCAGCAGTAGACGTCCTATGGCTGATACGATGATGATGATAATTAAATAGGATTGCCTATATATTACATTTTGTGGTAATCTTTTAATTGTAATCCATATCTTTTATGCTCAATTTAAGCCACTTGCATCTATTGGCATCCTACGAGCCTTATCAAATCATTAATCCACCTGTTGCAGAGCCATATAATACTAAGTCTTTGAACCCGTCAGTTTCACCAGCTACAGGGCCTGCCACTTTTGCTTTAAAGTAGACATGATTAATCTAATTATGATAAGCAGGCCGATATGATGATGATCATCAAATCATCCAAAAGACGTCCACTGCTGGACATAGGTGTGTATCCTTGATCAGCCCTACAACTGCGTCTGGCCTGCACAATAAAAAAATAACGAAATAGAGGGGCTCAGGGTCTATTTTAGTCCAATGAAAATGTGCTTTTACCACCAACAACTGAATTTAATAATATAAATATTAAATTATAGCTAAGAACCACCACAATCACAACAGCTTTCAAACGAAAAAAAATTTTTACAACTCAATCAGACGCGAGGGAGACGAGATCAGAGAGTATGACAATTGTATTTTATACTATTATGGACAGAAGCAGGGGATGTATGGAGTAGGTTTTATCATCAAAAAAGAACATATTATAGAAGAATTAGCTGGTATATCAGAATTGCTGTATTAAATATCCAACTGCCTGGCCATAAAAATCCAATATCTTTGATCCAGATATATGCTTCCACTGAAGACACAAAAGAGGAAGAAAAAGAGAAATTTTACCAACTACTACAAGAAACCATGGAAAAGGCATATAAACAAAAAATTATATTAGGAGACTTTAACAGCAAGGTAGGGACAGCAGAGGAAGGAGAGGAATTATCACCCATTAATGTTTATCCTTCTCAACTCAGTAGCCGTTCCAATTCTTTTATCTTATTACCTACCGATGAAGATGAAGTGAATTCTTTTATTACTAACCTCAAATCGAACTCTGCAGTAGGTTGGGACAACATTCCTTCTGAAATTATTAAAACCAATAGAAACATACTCATTCAACCGCTTACTTACCTTTTCAATCTATGTTTCACAAATGCTACTTTTCCAAAAGCTTTAAAAAAATCTGTCATTATTCCAATTTACAAAAGCGGTAACAAATATGAAGTAAATAACTATCGGCCTATTTCAATCCTCCCGGCCATATCAAAAATTCTAGAACGTTTAATTAATAAACGTCTCGTCCATTACTTGGAAAAGTATAATATCTTGTCTGCAAATCAATATGGATTCAGAAGAGGCATCTCCACATCTCTTGCTGTCTCGGATCTTACTGATTGTGTTGTCAACGGCCTGGACTCTGGAGATAAATGTATTGGTGTATTCTTGGACTTGGCGAAGGCCTTTGACACTGTCCTTATTCCTATGCTTCTATCTAAACTAGAAGTGATTGGAATTAGAGATAAGCAATTAGAGCTTTTCCGGGATTACTTGAGTGATAGAAAGCAATGTGTCAAGCTTGGAGAGACTATCAGTAATGAGTTGCCTGTTATTTATGGAGTGCCACAAGGCAGCATCCTGGGCCCTACTCTTTTCCTCATCTACATTAATGACCTTTGTCAAATACCGCTTGATTGTGGGCAGATCTATACCTTTGCAGATGACACTGCTATAATTTTTAAAGATAAGAGTTGGGTAAAGACCTTTACTGCTGCTCAGTCGGGCCTAAATGCAATCACTGGATGGCTCTCAGATAACTTACTGACCCTAAATAGAGACAAATCCAAGTATTTAACCTTTTCAATCACCCCTAGAACACAGCCTCCTGATTCCCTTAATATAACAGCTCACTATTCTATCTATTGTAATGTCTCTATATGTAGCTGCCCTAAACTGGAAAGGGTTTTTAATATAAAATATCTGGGTGTTATTCTTGATAATCATATCAATTTTAAACCACATATTTATAAACTTACTCAGAGAGTTAGGAAACTCGCGCCTCTATTCAGAAATATTCGATCGGTGGCTGATTTTAAAATAGTTAAAATGTTGTACAACGCTCTCTGCAGATCTATCTTGAGCTATTGCATCTCTTCTTGGGGAGGTGTTTACAAAGCCAATCTTTTACAGATTGAAAGAGCTCAAAGATTAATTCTTAAAGTTGCTACGTTTAAAAACTATTATTATCCTACTGACATGCTTTACAAAGAGTGCCAAGTACTCACGGTTAGACAATTGTTCATTTACGAAGTAATCTTGTCTAGACATAAGTCTATTGCAGTTAATCTTGACCAACTTAAAACTAGACGAGTAGACATGATCTGTAGACTTCAATACTTTAGGACCACCCTAGCTCAACAACATTTGTGTTTTCTGGGAAATTATTTGTATAACAAAATATCTAAAATCATGAAGATTAGTGACCTCAATGCTTACAGATGCAAAAATACGATCACTGCTTGGTTGCTGACTCTTGATTATTCGGAAACGGAAAAGTTTGTGCAAATAATATCATAGATGTTTAGTTACTTATTTTTGTTTCTCACACTCACACACACACACACTCACACAAACACACCCACTCACACACACACACACATACACACACACACTCTCTCACACACACACACACACAATTCCACACACAAACCTTATGAAATCTCTGTATTTTTTATATTTTTATTTTTCATTTCCTTTTTATTCCTACTTCGCTAAGCTTGTTTTGTTTCTTGTATTACCGAGGGTCGGGGCCTGGTGACCTATACTACAAGATTTACATCTTACTTTAGGCACCAGTCTCCCACCAACATATCTTTGTACATTATATATATTTTTCTTACTGTACCTGATGAATATGTTTGTGGGAAGAAATAAATTGTGATTATTATTATTATTATTATTATTAATTCATATTGGGTCGCTATAGTACAGGAAAAAGAAACAACTACAAAGATTAGTCAACTTTGCATTAGAAAATAACCTAAAGGTAATGAACAGTTTCTACAAGAAAAAAAATAATAGGAAATGGACTTGCATATCTCCAGATGGCAAATACAAGAACGAAATAGACTTTATAACATCCAACATGCCTCGAAATTTCTTAAATGTAGAAATAATTAATCAGTTAAACTTCAGTACAAACCACACAATGGTAAGAGCAACTTTTAGAATAGCAAACATAAAAAAATCAAGAAAACATTGTAAAATAGAGTCCATGCACGCAACGGTTAAGATATCTGAAGAAATAGTAACGGAATTGAAAAGATCAATCCCCGAAATTAGTTCTGAAAAAATGACAACAAAAATATGACGAGATGGAAAAATATATATTAGATGTATGTAGCAAAACAGCTCTCTGTAGCAAAACCTAAGAAAGACAAAATAGGGAATGAAGCTAGAGACCTAATGGAAGAAAGAAGGAACATGATACAGGATAGAAAAAACAATATAAAGAACATAGAACTTATAAGTAAAAAGATAATGTCAAGCATAAGAAAACACAAAAAATCATCAAGAATCGAATCTATAAGGAAAGAGATAGAGAAAACAAAACTTAAAGAATATAAAACGTGGATGCCAAGTATAAAAAGCAAAGAAAATTTACATAAAAATCAAACAACATCAAACACATCAAAAATTTGAAAAATAGCAACTGACTACTACAAAAACCTTTATAATTCTACTCAAAGTGAAACTTTTGATATTCAATCAAATAGTACAACAGAGAATGAAGCAGTTCCCAACATCCTTACAAGTGAGACAAGAAAAGCAATATTAACACAGAAAAACTATAAAGCACCAGGGGAGGATAAAATATCTTATGAAGTTTTGAAACAGATAATTGATATCATAGACGAACCTTTAACGGATCTATTTAATGAAATACTACACACAGAGCAAATACCGAACCAATGGACAAATTCAACAATAGTACTAATCCATAAGAAAGGAGACAAGAACAACAGATAATTACTGAACAATTTCCAATAGATCACATAAAAGTTCATATGGAATGCTGCAAAATGTCGAGTTGAAGCCACTTTTTGAAATATGTGTGCAGTGTCAGTGTATTTGTATTTTTTGGTTTTTATGTGATGTCTTTGACGATGTCAGAATACTATCAAGTATTTTTGGGTACTTATAATATTGGTATATGTGGACAATTGTCACAGGTTGTGTGTGAAGTCGACCAACCCGCACTGGGCCCGCATGGTCAACTAAGGCCCGATCGCCCTAATTCAGGGTAGGCTCAAGCCCCTCGGTGAGGACGTATATGAGCTGATATGAATTAATGAATGTGGACATACAGGTTTGGAGTGGTTTTGATTAGCGTCACATTGTATTTTTTGGTGGTTATAATGTTTATATGTATGTGTACAGTGTACATACAGGTTTGAAATGGTTTTGATTAGCTTCACATTGTATTTTTGGGTGGTTATAATGTTTATGTGTATGTGTACAGTGTACATACAGGTTTGGAGTGGTTTTGATTGGCTTCACATTGTATTTTTGGGTGGTTATAATGTTTAAGTGTATGTGTACAGTGTACATACAAGTTTGGAGTGGTTTTGATTGGCTTCACATTGTATTTTTGGGTGGTTTTAATGTTTATGTGTATATGTACAGTGTAAATACAGGTTTGGAGTGGTTTTGATTGATTTCACATTGTATTTTTGGGTGGTTATAATGTTTATGAGTATGTGTACAGTGTACATACAGGTTTGGAGTGGTTGTATTTACATTGTATTTTTGGGTGGTCATAATGTGTATGTGTACAGTGTGGTTTGGAGTGGTTTTGATTGGCTTCACATTGATATTACATGAGGTTCTATTTAAACTTTCATTTGATCTGAGGCTACACTAAAGTTCTTACCATCAGGACACAGACCAGACCACTTAGGTTCCTTATATGGTATAGGAGTAGACAGCTCCTTCAACAGTACAGCCGGGGGCAATGCACCTTTATTCTCTGGCTCAGGCGGCGGTTCCGGCGGCCTGGCGTCTTGTCTCTCGTCTGTGCTCTTATCCGAGTCACTCTTGGCTTTTTTGGGGAGCTTGCCGACACGTCCGATCAGCACCGGCTTCTTGAATTCACTCTTTTCGTTACTTTTCGATGGCTCCGTGTCTGCTTTGGTTTCATCCATTTTAAGGTAGGGTGAGTTATATTTTTTTTCCCTCAATCCTTATCAGCGACTTTGTGATGTTCTATTTTAATTTCATGTTACGGCTCCTAAGTCATTTCTATCGATCAAAAATAATTTAATAACTATTTTTTTTCTATTTTGTTTGTACATTTTTTTTGTTTGCCCTTTTCAGGGCAGGCTAAGGATTCGTACTCATACTGCCTTGTCTTCAGTACATTATATTTTTTGTAGTACCTATTAAGGTTGTCACACACAGGCGCTATACTATAAATAATAAGATGTATTAAACGTAACAGATTTCTTACAATATCGCTCTTCATAGAAATCAATGAGAGTACACGGGGCAGATAATATATATTTCATCGCCGTTTATCTGCAGATATCGAGCGATACCGCGCGAGCTCGCGCGAGCTTGCTATATTTATCATGAGATAAATACAGCATGATTAAAAAGAGCTTTAAACTGCCTGCGTGGCGTAATGGTTAGTCCATTCGCTTCACACCAGTGGGCTGCGGGTTCGATTCCCGGTGATGTCAACTTTATAAGACTCGGTTCGGTAGATGGCAGGGCATGTTCATAGCCCACCTGGCTAGCTACCACCATCTTATCTAAGTGTTGCCGCTAAACATCTGTTTTTATTTTTTATTCACAATTGGTGAGCCCTTGGCATCATCTCTTCTGATGGTAAGTGACGATAATGCCGAAGATGGGAGCGGGGTTACCAAGATTTCCCAACACAATGGAGAACTGGCTATCTTATCTTCAAGCCGGAACACATCAATGTTGTTAAAACTGATGTTTGGTGGCATGACTCAGATAAGATGGTGGTAGCAAGCCAGGCGGGCTATGAAAATGCCCTACCACTAACCAAACCGAGTCTTACAAAGTTGACCCCGGCGGTAATCGAACCCCCGACCTCCTGGTGTGAAGCGAATGCACTAAACATTACGCCACGGAGGCGGTTTACAGCATTGATGTGTTCCGGCTTTAAGATAAGATAGCCAGATCCTCCTTGCGTTGGCAAATCTTGGTAAGCCCGCTCCCATCTTCGGCATCGTCGTCACTTCGTCAAAGTCGGCTTCGTCCTCTGACGAACTGTCTAATAAGTCCAATAGCAACATACGCGAACTCATTTTCTTAATCAGCCTGTAACAGAATGTCGTGTTTTCATATATTAAAGTATATCGCCCGTGTGTGCTACCGTGCTAAGCTATAAGTTTTGATCCTTAGATACTCGCGAGTATCGGCGAGTATCTTAAGATAAAATAGCACCCGTGTGTGACAGCTCTTAGTTTACGTCTTCAGTAATTTTTCTTTCACAGTTTTTAATATTTTTTCAGCATCATTGTATTTTTTTCACTGGTACTATATAACTAATTTAAACTTACCCACTTCAGCAAAATGATATTACTTTTGCTGAAGCTTTTCCGGACATCTTGTGGGAACTCGAAACACAGCATACACACTTTTATTTCATTATCCTACACAATAAACACATAAACGGTACTTTGCTGATTAATAAACTATCAATATTATACATCAGAAACCACGAAATGTAATTTTTCGGATAATAGAAGAAAAACTTTGGGTAAACCTGTACCATACAGACTCAAACGCCAACGGTGAAATCCTATTGGAACTAATTAAAAATAAAAAAATAAGTTTAGACACCTCATTCGGTCGTAAATCATGTAAAACAACCTGGCATATTGGAGACAGAACATCACAAATTGACCACATAATAACTCGAATTAGCAACTCCCCGATCTTCAATTTTATAAAAGGTCAACTTAAAAGGGGACTATTGAACTACAAACTAATTTACGCCGAAATAAATAACAAAGGACTGCACGCCACGCCAATAAGACTGAGAATAAGAACAACACACGCATCCCACCTCAATCACAAAGGGCAACGCAGACATTCTACTACAACAAATATGACTATTCACTCTTGGAATCGCAGGGGATACCCACAAAATACGAAAATGCCGTAAACCGCCAAAAAGTCTTGTACAAATTAAGATTTTGTAAGCTTTGGTCCCAAAAAGGCTTTGTACCCAGAGATCTTAATATATTCTTTAAAAAAGGTGAGATCATGGTTTAGTTAAATAGATTATGACTTTTTGGCGGGAATTTGTAGCGTTCAGTTTGTCATTTTTCTTTTATTATCCGAAAAATTACATTTAGTGGTTTTCGATGTGTAATATTGATAGTGTATTTATCAGCGAAGTATCATTTAAGTGTTTCTTGTGTAGGATAATGAAATAAAAGTGTGTATACTGTGTTTCGAGTTCCCACAAGAAGTCCGAGCAAGCTTTAGCAAAAGTGCTATCATTTTGCTAGAGTATGTAGGTTAGGTTAGTATATAGACAATGATATGATGTGAACGTGAAGAACAGTGACCTTGAAGACTGAAAAGGAGAAAATTACTACATAATCTGAAAAATATACTAAAAATTACTGAAGACGTGGATTCTACTGCTGAATAACATATACTGAAGACTAGGCGGTATGGCCAATGAGCCTTAGCCTGCCCTAAAAGGGCGAAGCACGGGCGAAGTTAAAAAAAAAAAAATAAAAAAAAATAAATAGATTATTTGTTCTGGGCCGGGCCTAAATCGACGCTGGCGAAGCTCTAGCAAAGAGAATGTAAACACATAGCAAAGAGAATGTAAACACATAGCAAAGAGAATGTAAACACGAAGAAAAAGAATGTAAACACACAGGACAAATTTATCAATGTTGGTTACTTGTCACTAGAGCTGAAAAAACCAGAACTTTAAGGACATTTATCTATGGTTCGCCCGGGTACCTACGCTTAGTTACGCAAGGGCGAAGGAGCTGCCACTCCCGCAGCGCCGGAACAGTAGCATTCCTAAATCGCTTAAAAGTGGATGAAAAGTATCATAACGTATAAATTTACAAAAATCAAAACAAACTGCGTTTCCCCAATCCACCCTGAGCGAAGGTGGTTCCCACATTTTCCCTACTTTAGTACTTCCATATCCCCCTCGGATCCTGAAGGTATGATTAGATTTCGGTAGGTAAAGCGAATTTCTGGTCAAAGATGACCTTGCAATAAAAATTTGAAAATCATTTTCTTTAAATGGGTGGATCCACGTTCTCCCTTTCTAGAGAGAGGTTTATCCCACTCTCCCATTTACCCCCCCCCCCCCCACCCAATTTCAAGTACAATAATCTATAGCTGTACCAGATTTCTTGTCAAAGATGACCTTATTGTAAAATTTTAATAATTAATTTTATTTGGGGATGGGGGGTTAACGCACTCCCCCTCACCATCCTCCCCCCTCCACTAAATACTTTAAAAAAGCTGAAAAAAATGTAGAGTATAGACCAATTTTGTTAGTGTATTATATATATGAGACTAAAGATGACCTATCCCACTAACATCGATCTGAAAGATTTATAATAGCGTAGAGCGTAGGGCGTACATTGATCCTCAACAAACAAACCTTTGGCATCCGATGGGGATGTGGGAGCATCAGGGCGAGGAAAGCATGCTGGTCCGACTTGAGAGCGGAAAAACTTGAGCAAGTAAAACAAGCGATATTATGTTTTTTCAGGTTCGATTGAATATACCTCCCCATCTGTGGCAGATCTACCAGTTCGAAAGTAAAAATTTAAGGCTCTTGCTTGTTAGAACGCATTCACCTTCCTACGTTCCCAAAGTCTTTTTTTTTTAAATTCAATTCCCGAAAAAAAGGCAGACCCTGCCTTTGGCGACCAGCATCAGCCACTACGGTTCGTCCGGATGCCTGAGCTTTGTTAAGCAAGGGCGAAGGGGCTGCCATTCCTGCTGAGTGCAGTCGCACTCCTAAATTGCTTAAAAGTGGAAGCATATACTGGAAGTAAATATAGCATAACATATAAATTTATAATGATCAATATCTCGAAAACTGCGTAAACTGCGTTTTCGCAATGCACTCTGACCGAAGGAACCCCCACATTTTTCCTAATCTAATACGCTTACATCACCCTCGGACCCCGAAGGTATGATTAAGATTTCAGTAGGTACCTAGTCGCGAAATTCTGGTCAAAACTTCCATATCCCCCTCGGATCCCGAAGGTATGATTAGATTTCGGTAGGTAAAGCGAATTTCTGGTCAAAGATGACCTTGCAGTAAAAATTCGAAATTCATTTTCTTTAAATGGATGGATCCACGTTCCCCCTTTCTAGGGAGGGATTTATACCACTCTCCCAGATTATCCCCCCCCCCCATGATTTCAAGGGCATTAATCTATAGCTGTACCAGATTTCTTGTCAAAAATTAACGCACTCCCCCTCACCGGCATTAATTTTTATTATCTGAAAAAATGTAGAGCATAGGTCAGCTTTGGTAGTGTATTTATATATAGGAGACTAAAGATGACCTACCCCACTAACATCGATCTGAAAGATTTATATTTTAATAGCGTAGAGCGCGGAAAAACTTGAGCAAGTGAAACAAGCGATATTATGTTCTGTCAGGTTTGATTGAATATACCTCCCCATCTGTGGCAGAATCTACCAGTTACGAAAGTAAAAATTTAGGGCTCTCGCTTGTTAGAACGCGTTCACCTCCCTACGTTCCCAAAGTCTTTTTTTTATTCGAAGGCGCGAAAATAGGGCAGCCCCTGCCTTCAGCGACCAGCATCATCCATTACGGTTCGCCCGGGTGCCTGAGCTTTGTTACGCAAGGGCGAAGGGGCTACCAGTCCCGCAGCGCCGGAGCATTCGCACTCCTAAATCGTTTATAAGTGGAAGTAAATTCCGAAGGAAAATATACGGAGAGTATGTTATCCGTAAAACCCTCGAAAACTGGGAAAGAGGTGTTGTTGTGGGAGGAAAAACCATCTACAACCTCCGATACGCTGATGACACTGTTCTCCTCACCACATCCATTGAAGACATGAAAAGCATTCTGAATAGGTTAGAGTTTGAAAGTGGCATTCTGGGACGCGCAGTCAACCGACAGAAAACAAAATTAATGGTGATTGATCGTGCTGAGAAACTGACAAGGAGCCATAACATCCAAGGCATGGAAACACCCTGATACTCCCACATCCCCATCGGATCTGGTTTGTTGGTATCAAAATGGTTGGGGGGTTGAGATCGAAGTTGGATAGGTTGGTTAGGTCATCTTTAGTCTCATATAATACACTACCAAAGATTACTTATACACTGCATTGTTACCATTTTGATTTTCTGATTTTGTAAAAATATTTTTCAAAAATTATTGGGGGGAGGACGGAGAGGGAGTTAGGGGGAGCAGTAAA
Organism: Coleophora flavipennella; assembly: GCA_947284805.1. Classification (NCBI taxonomy): domain Eukaryota; kingdom Metazoa; phylum Arthropoda; class Insecta; order Lepidoptera; family Coleophoridae; genus Coleophora; species Coleophora flavipennella. Next base: position 9,547,526 of record OX369253.1, read on the forward strand.
CCCCTTCCTAAGAAGGGGGAAGGCGTTACCCCCCCCTCCATGAGATAAAATGAACACTGAATTTTTTGTAAAGGCCATCTTTGATCAGATATCTGATAGGGCTATAGATAAATGCCCTTGAAATTAGGGGAAAGGATCCGGGAGAAGGGAGAGCGTGAATCTTCCTGTTAATTTTCAAAATATATAGGGTGACTTTTTATTAAAATATATAGTAAAGGATATGAAAGTACTCGTGATTACAAACAACTTTCCCCAAGAAACTATATGTCAAATATAAAAAAAAAATTTGAGCCTCTATACATTTTTGCCCATTTGATAACTTGTACTATGTATAGAAGACATTTTTTTTTTCTGATTTGACATAGAAGTTGTTATCAAGAACTAATTAAAAGTCACCTGTATACTATAAGGTCATCTTTGACCAGAAAATGTCTTCATTGACTACGTTCCATGGTCGCCGTAACCCTTATAGGATCACTTTGTTGTCCATCTGTCTGTCTGTCAAGACCCTTTATCTCGAGAATGCGTGGAGGTATCGAGTTGAAATTTAAACTATATACTCCGGTCTACAGTCCCTTGAAGGTGTGAATAAATCAAACTTCAAAGTTGACATAAAAAAAAGATGCGGCCGTTTATGCCGCCAAAAACGTATATTTCGACACTCTCAAGGAATCAAAATTTATAGGGTGTTTTCCATTGACCTAGAACTATGAAATGTGGCAAGTAATACCGTCTTATACTACAAGTATAGCGAAAAATCTGAAAACTATACTTTTGTAATTAAAATCATAAAAAAATAAAAACGGAAGTCCAAATTTCGAATTGAGTCAACCGTGTCATGTGGGGTATCGTATCAAGGGCTTCATTGGCACAAGGTCAAACAGCTGATGTTTAATTATTTTTATGGGTGTATAGTTTTTGATTTATTATTTTTAAGGTTCCTTATCCAGAGATGTGATCGTACGGAACCGTCGGTGAGCGAGTCCGACTTGCACTTGACCGTTTTTTAAGGGTTCCGTACCCAAGGGGGTGTCTGTCCGTCTGTCACCAGGCTGTATTTCATGAACCGTAATAGCTAGACAGTTGAAATTTTCACAGATTGTGTTTCTGTTGCCGCTATAACAAAAATACTTAAAATTAAAAAACGTAACCAAAAACGTGGTTGTTAACCATATGAAACAACAAATATATCAAATGGACATGACAGGAAACACAACTCATTAGATAAGGATAAAACAGTGAAATAAATTGTTGATAGGATGAATCTTGACAACAGTAAAGTTCATTCGCTGAATTAGGTGCACCTTTGATAAATGCCGCTCGCCCCTGCCGGCTCGCGTCAAACACTCCGTCAAAGGGGCCGCGATTGAACTCAGGGCGGACCCTTTGAAGGAGTGTTTGATGCAAGCCAGCAGCGGCGAGCGGCATTAATCAAATGCTGGACGAACTCTACCCCCAAAGATTTCCACAATGACGGATCCTGCGCTGCTCGCATCCAGCAGCTTCCCGCGAACTTTACCAAGTCGTCAGTCCACCGAATTCGGTCGGCAGTCCCTACTTCATAACAAAAACATGTATCAATGGATACCCCAAGTAATTTTCGTTCTCAACCATTTGTATCAAGTTTAACAGATTTGAAACGCTGAGGAGGCACACTTTGTCAACACTTTGCACACATAGTAACCCTATTAAATGTGACATTGAGTTATTATTAAATTACAATTCCACTGCCGCAACAATTAAAAAATATTTAGATTCGCATGGGGTTAAAGTATCGACAAAGGGCGTACACAATTTAAAAAGGAAGCTCAAAGGTAAAGAGGATATGCCTAGTTACGAAAGATTTCTGGAAATGTTGCTTCAAGATGCTCAGTCTGATAGAGACATGATTGTGGAAACCTTAACTGTTAACGACACTGTACAGCTTGTATACTTTCAGTTTTCATGGATGGTTAAATTTTTTGAACAATATCCTGATCACATCCTTATGGATGGCACATATTGCTTAAATGATCATAGAATGCCTTTGTAGATAATTTGTGCTGTCGATGGCAACAATAATTCGATACCAGTTGCGTTTGGTCTATTAGCTCAAGAAACTAAACCAGTAGTAGTCATTTGTAATTTTTTTTGTGCAGCATAATCCTTCGTGCAAAGAAGTTAAATCTTACATGACAGATAAAGATTTCACTGAAATATCTGTGCTTAGAAATGTTTTTCCGCATGCAAAACATGAGCTTTGCTTATTTCATGTCCTCAAAAGCTTCAAAGAGATGGTACATTCCTCAAATGTGCCTAAAGCTTTGTATGTAGATTGCAAAGAAACATTACAAAAAATGGCATTTGCGACCAGTGAGGAGGCATATGATAAAAATTTTGAAGAATATAGAACAAAATATTCAAAATTTAACATCTTTGAGCAATTTGTGAGCAGGTGGCACTTTTGTAGAGATTCTTGGAGCCTCGTATATCGTATGTCGATTTATAATTTGGGAGATACGACTAATAATCGCTTAGAGTCATTAAATCAGAAATTAAAGCAACATATTAAAAAATATGCTGCCCTTGACGACTTTTATGTCAGTTTAAAAATATATCTTTCAAGCATGTTAGACAAATTGGAAATTGCAGCTTTTAAAGATTCCACCCATAAAAATAATACACGTAGCGATATCCCAGCAGAAACTTTGGAACGCTTGTCATCGTGTAGTACATACTTTGTATATAAACTGATTATTAGTCAGATTTGTGAAGGTATTGGGGGTCAAGGCGAATTTAATCAATATGCTGAATTTGGACATTACACTGTAAAATTGCGTAACCATCCTCTAGCACAAACAACATTACGTTCCTGTAGTTGCAGCTTTTTTGCAATGAACCATTTGCCTTGCTGTCATATATTTGGTCTCAGACATCATTTAAAACAAGATATATTTACTGAGGATTTAGTGCCACAACGATGGACTAAATCTCATTATTTGTGTACAATTAACGCTTGCCGCTCTTCTAGCACTGAGACGAAGACCACTACAACTGTGCATGAGTTAAAAAATAAAATTAATAAAACTATGCACAGTGCTGAGAATATCAGATATTTAGAAGACAGTCTTGTCTGTACTTCTATTCTAGAAATTTTGAAGACCTCCTCAAGGCCCCAACATGATGAGATTAAAAATTTAAAAAAAATAATCAAAACGAGTGGTCTAAAGATACATTACACTTTGAAAAACCTATTCTGATCCAACCTGAGTGTCAATATATAAAGACCCAATTAAAGCAACAGTGTAATGATACTAAAGACAGCATTATTTTGGATGTCAGCCCGATTGAAACTAAAGCTAACAATTGTTTAAATATCAAAATGAAAGATTTACCAAAACAGGTGGCTTTCCCGGGCATAGTTAAAATCAAACGTAACAAGCAAACTGCCATTGGGCTAAAACGCAAGGCACCCAAACCTTCAGAACGTCGCCCAAAACGCAAGATCCTAATTACTGATTACTTTCCAATTATACCCAAAGTCACAAAACATCTTAGACCGATTCCTAATTCAAATTATTCTGCATGCGATAGTGATTGGGTTAAAATTGGTGAAGTTCAGCTGAAACTCAGCCACAGCAATATATTACAAAGCAATGACTGGCTAGATTCCGATATCATTCATGCTGCATCTTGTTTGCTTAAAGAGGAGTACACAATTGAAGGGTTGCAGCACACAACCTTGCAAGTTTACAAGCCCCCTAGATTTGAACCTTGCTTTGGTCAGTTTGTCCAAATTTGCCACGTAGGCGGTAATCATTGGAACTGTATCACAGGAAATGTTGTTGATAATGTACTTGTTGTTGACGTTTATGACTCTCTTTACAATAATGTGCCTACAGAGGTTGTATCAGTTGCAAGCAGCTTGAGTCGCGCTTTTGAGCACGTTACTACCATCAATTTCAAAATTTATAATGTCGATTTGCAGCCTAATTCTTGTGATTGTGGTTTATTTGCCAAATTAATTTGCGCAGGAAAAGATCCTAGCCGTGTAGTTTTTGAGTACAATAAAATGCGATCACATCTATTATCCATTTTCAATAACTCACCATCAAATATGACTGAATTTCCCGCTAGATATGATAGGTCGATCCCTGTAGCAATAATTGAAAAGTCTTTTAGCAAAGTTTATTGTTCATGCAGAGAAACAGGAGACTTGCACGATTCAATCTTGTGCAAAGTATGCCACGATTACTTCCATAAGAAATGTCTTACTAAGAAATATCCGAATCTGTACCCTCCTCATAAATTGAACAAAATACTTAATTTCACTTGCGTACGATGCGAAACTGTGGTTATTGTTGTGGCTTGAGTCATCTTTATAATGTTATTATAGTAGATTAGCACAAGTCCGTTTGGGTTGAAACTTGGGACCTAAAAAGCAGTAACACAGTACGAGCGATATTTTTGCTTTGAATGACGCCTAGGGCGTGTGCCCAGGAATCACGGGGACGGCCGGCCGTAGGCAATGGGCGAGCGAAGCAAGTCCGATAATATTCCTCTTACCTTTTTATTACATGATTAGCCAAAAGCTGAGTTTACGGATATTGCTGCTCTCACTATTAATTTTCCATCAAGAACCTACAATCAAAATAATCAACTATTGATTTTCTGTCTCTATTCGACTCTTGATTTTAATTTTTTCTCTTCCTCTTAGACGACAGCTATCAATTTAGTAACTCTTAAAATGGTGGGTTGGGTAACTTGTCTGTATTTTTTGAAGGCGAGTCCCAACTTCAACCCTTTAACGACCTAGATTTGCACGTAAAATATAGATTTGATTGTATATAAAAAGTACTTTAGAATTACATAGTTTAGATTTACACATAAAATGTAGATTTGATTGCATATAAAAAGTACTGTAGAATTAGTTTAGATTTGCAAATACAATGTAGATTTATTGTATAACATACTTTAGAATTGGTTAAGATTTGCACGTAAAATGTATTTTTGAATCTACATTTGGTAAGCCCTTGACATCATGATGTAGAAATATGAAAACGTACTTTAGAATTATGTAGTTGTAATTTATTAGTAGAAAGCACAGTAATATAGTAACAAAGTTGTAAATAATATGTTACAGGAAGCATCGTCGCGTCGTCGATCTCAATGCATTGCTTAATGGACCTGAGTAAATATTTTAATGCATGTTTTTTTTTCAGTTTACATAACACAGGATTGTCTGTTTGCGGTACTAACGCTGTGGAGGTATATTATTGCTATTTGCTTACGAATTTTCCTTTGCTTTCTATGATTGATTGAATGAATATGATTTTTGAAAGGAGTATATGTGCGTGATGTATAGTTGTGTAACTCCGCCTCGATTATGAAGTAAAGGTATTTTAGGTACCTTAATTCAATAATTGTGCCGGTCCTCAGCCCGGAAAAAGGAGGAAGGCATCCACAACACAAGTACTCGTAGCACGACATATTCGTAGATGCGAGTGAGGTTGCCTATGCAGCAGCTGTTTATTGGCGGCCAGTGGACAGCGAAGGCAAAGTGTCTGTCTCACTCGCAGCTGCGGAAAGGCGTGTAACGCCCGTAAAAATAGTAAATAAACCTAGGTTTGAATTACAGGCTGCTGTGCTGTGGACCGACTCGCGCACCGTACTCATGGCAACATACAAATAGAACGACAAGGATTAAGGCAGTTCATGTGAAGAATAACGTCATCAAGTTTAGTGAGAAACTGAACATAAAAACAGTGATGATAAATCGAGTGGAATCGAACTGGTATAATAATGTAGAATTTGTGAACTATAAAAATGGAATAGTGTTAGGTGAAGCACAAGGTCCAAGTGGTATAGAATAAAAAATAAGAGAGGTGATGTGATAATGAGGCATAGAAAGTAATCAAAGGAGGAAAGTATAAGGAACGTAGGAATAGTTTAGAAGATTCAGTTACAGGACAAAATCAGGATAGTGATATAAAAATAAATCAAAAACCTTTAGAGGAACATGAAAATTAAATTTCAAATTTTTATAATGAAAGGTCTGATAGCACACCCCGGACACTCCATACAAACGAGTGAGAAATGATATACATAATTATAACTGACGTATCTATAGGCAACAATGCAGGTAGGGTTGAATCACACCGGCGGTATTGGTCACGAAATGTTTGTTAGTTATTTACTGCATGCACACTGCAAGATATATATACTGTGCTGCAAGCAACAATCAACAGTTATCTTACATGATTAAGTAACTTACATGGATAACATTGTTCATTTGTTCTTCAAACACAGGAGCTTTTGTCCGTGAAACAATCTCATTTAGCAACCTACAACAATAGTCAATCTCAATTTATAATTCCGAGATCACATTTTATAATATCACACCACTAGATATTTCTATACAACTCATACTTTCACACCATCTAATCAAATTATTACAAACAATCATCATTTTAAATAAATAAAACGAACAAAATAAGCCACAATAACAAACTGACATCTGACATATGAAAAACATAAAGGAACTACATTTCTAAAAAAAAAAGATACAGCTAGTATGAAGATTCATAGGAACTGATTGTTCTTAGATTTGGTCGTATAATATTGGTGGTCAGCCAATCATGATACGAGGCATGCTGAGACGCTGCGGCCGCCTATTGGCGTCGAGCGGTGAGCGGCGCGCAAAGTAATAAGTGACGTTAATCGCGCATGCGTAGTTCGTCCTTTACGTTCGGTAACTAGTTACTTTTTATTCCGGTGTACGAAATCACAGCGGCGCGCAAAGTGAATATAAGTGACGTTTATCGCGCTTGCGTAGCTCGTCCTTTACGTTTGGTACCCAATCTACATCCAATCTGAGTGACGGGGGGGTGAGGTCGAATTTAGAGAGCGGCAGGGAGTGTCCATACTGTACGTTAGTACTAATATATATACTGTGCTGATAGTATTACACAACAAGATCTGGTAATGACTAGGATACTAACCTATTTAAATGATTATGCAAAGTGATGTTATTTTGAAAGTATTATCATAAAATATTTGTGTTCAAAATGTAACTGATATAATTAACTCATGTACTTCATAAAAATGTTTTAGGTTGTGCTTTATTTAAAAATAATACTAGATCATTTTAGTTACATATTTGTTTTGCGATAAATTAAGTTTCTTTTTAGTGTTTCTATAAAATGTGTGTAATAAAAATTTAAATTAAGGTGACTAGTTAACAGAGAGTGTTACATAAACTAGAAAGGGAAGAATTTTATAGAAGTGTGAGACATCTCTAGTGGTAAGTTTGAATTGTCTATGCATCCGTCACGCTCTCTGGTATTGACTATGATTCTGGCTTGTAGTGTTTCCAGTTTCCAATAAACTTAATTATCTTATAAAATTATGAGTATTAATACTTAACAGAAGAATGTTTGAAAACTTATTCATTTAAAATTTTAAGAATAATTGTTAATGGTTTAGCGAAATTGTATTTTAATGTTGTCTTTTTATTATTTATCAAAGTGATCTTTGCAATATAAATTTATGTTGAACATTAAATACTTACATTTCAAATTACTAATACCCGTGGGTAGGTACAATTAATGTTTTAAATAAAAATCGTGTTGATTTGGTGTAACATGAAGTTATTTAAAGTTATTTGACAGGACTAAACCACAGTCTAACCACAGTAAACTTGTCTTTTCGATACAGAAAGAAAAAGTTTGGGTAAATTTAGTTTAGTCCTGTCAAGTAAGTTAAACTAGTACATCGAATCGACGCCAGCCGCGACGAGACGTGAGCATTTTTGAGAAAAAGTAACGAACAACCTGCATTTGTTTATCCCAATACTTTTTACACCATTCTCTTCACACTTTCGTTTTAGGGTTCCATAATCAACAAGGTAAATTATTTAATTAAAATAAAATAAATATGGGTTTTTCTAATGTTGTATAGATAATGGTACGGAACCCTTCTTGCGCGAGTCCCACTCGAACGTGGCCGGTTTTTTGTATTAAGTTATACAATAAGAATGTTTTTTTTAACTACATAAGAATTATTCAATATATGTTTTAGTTGACGTTTCATGTTATTTTATTTCATAATTTTATCCATGCAATGTCACAGACTCACATCACAGTTAGGCTTTTAAATGTTTTTAAAATCTGTACCAATGGAATCCTGAAAAAAGTTAATGGAAACAGTTCCCATATTTTATCACCCGCAACCAGGCGTAGGGCATTATATGACCACATATTTTTAATACGGTTTTTATAAAAAGGTGAAATTTTTATTTATAATAAAAGCTACACAAACAGGTAATAAAATAGAGTAAACTTTATTTCAGGAAATGCTCAGCATCTTAAAAACTATAATTTTTCATGTGGTCGATAAAACATACTGCGCCTGGAAAAGGGTTAAAAGGACAACTATCACGGCTGAGTATGTTTTTTTAGTTTAGGAGTAATAGTCGACCAACTGAAGATGTTCAATTGGATTTATAAAAAGTTTATACATTTTCCATACAAAATAATCTATTAACAACAACTAAAAAATCTTTTTTTAAATATCAACTTATTTTTTGAAAAGACTGCAAAACTACGGTTTTTATATTAAATACCTACTTTGGAGGTACACAACATTTACACATAGGTAGTTTAATTATATAATTTTCTTCAAGATCAGGGATTCCTAACCTTATATTATATTCTATAGGTACTCTATTCGCCTCAACCAACTTTCTGCTAAAATGCTATACCCACAATATTTTTATATTCTTTGCAAGAGGTGCCGAAACGTTGCATCAAAATAAGTCATCATATCAGCCGAAAAACGTCCACTGCTGGACAAAGGCCTCTCCCAAGAATTTCCACGATGACCGGTCCTGCGCTGCCTGCATCCATCGGTTTCCGCGATCTTCACTAGGTCAGAACAGATCTTCACCGTGTGGAAGGCCTGCCTACGCTACGTTTTCCGGTGCGCGGTCGCCACTCGAGAACTTTACTGCCCCAACGGCCATCTGTTCTACGAGCCATGTGCCCTGCCTACTGCCGCTTTAGCAATGTTGGTTACTTTGGTTCTCCTGCGGATCTCCTCCTTAAAGTAAAATAAACAAAAGACATGGGGCATTTTTGCTCAAATGACAAGTAGGTAGGTAATCAATTAACAAAAGTAATATGTAAGTAAGTAAGTAAATATACTTTATTGCACACCAAAAAACAATACAGGACTTATAATCTTATATGTAAAAAGGAATCGCAAAATGTGTTGGTAAGCGCATAACACGAGAACGGCTGGACCGATTTGGCTAATTCTTTTTTTGTCGAGTTCGTTATTGTAAGGAGAAGGTTCTTATGTAGGGTAGGGTAGTGTAGTGTAGTGTAGTGTAGTGTAGGGTAGGGTAGGGTAGGGCAGTGTAATGTAATGTAAGGCGGTACGTAGTTCGCCGGGACAGCTAGTTTGTAATATAAATAGAGTGCCAAGGCGGCCTTCTCGCTTTAAGCGATTTCTACCAGGCAACCTTAAGTTAGGGATTGAAAGACAGATACACTAATACCTACAATAAGTAAATCCTTGGTTTCATATTAATCAGTGCACAACGGAGAGCATTTTCCTTGCTTCGTTTTTATTCTTAACAGCGTTGCAAAACCATTTTTACAAAAATAGGTAGTTGATAATGATAAAAGAATACACCAAATATATACATGGAATTCACAAAGATCATCATCATATCAGCCGAAAGACGTCCACTGCTGGACAAAGGCCTCCCCCAAGGATTTCCACAACCGGTCCTGCGCTGCCCCCATCCAGTGGCTTCCCGTGTCCTTCACCAAGTCATCGGTCCACCCAGCGGGAGGCCCGCCTACGCTATGTCTGCAGGTGCGCAGTGTATCCACAAAGATAGCAAGTTGATAATGTTAAAAGAATACACAGAACATATACATGGTTCTACGCCCCTAAAAGGGATGTGTCCCATTTGTTGAAAATCCATGTTCCAGATCTTCATGCAGTTTGAAATTAAAGCACCATCAGTTTTTGAGCTTTTAAATTAAACAGGAAATAGTTCTGTATTTACAGGTACTAGTTTGGCAAAACCTGTTGGGTCCTAGTATTCTGTGGGCAGATGAAGTAGCTCAGTGACTTCCAGTTCCTCATTTGGTTAGGAATTCTGTTCTGACCATAACAGTTTGACTCCAATGTACAATATTGTTGCTTGTTCTTGCATTTGTGATGATTACCAATCACCTAAAATGAAAGAGAAAACAGTTAAGATTTTACATGACAGATCATTCTATCACTAAACTGTTGGATTAACTAAAAATAAACTGTATTAGACAATCAAGGTGTCTGTTACAAAGAATGGTTTAGGCTCTAGTTATCACTGCGCCATCGAGTACCTAGTTGAAACTAAACATAGACAAATGAGAAAGTTGCTGCTTACATATGTACTTTACTCCAAGCAGCAAAGTTAAGAGAAATTCCCTACTTACACTTGCTTGCATGCAGCAAATGCAATGAATTAGGTAAATTTGATGCACCCCAAGCTGTTTACCATTGCCACAACAGTTAAGCGTGTCTGGGATGTTTTTGCAGGTCAAATTGATACTTATGGTGAGATATTAAACTACAAGTAAAAGAGATGGGCTCTGGTATAAGAACACTGTTATTGGGAGAATACAATATAAAAAACATTGAGACACGTCACCTACAAGATATTCAACCAGAATGATTACATGATTTAGTGGACAACTCATTCAATAAATAAACATTTCAAACTCGTGTAGTGTGTCATGCGCAGTTCGATTGCAGATTCAGATAACTTTGTTTGTGGCTAGTACGCATCGATCGCGTATATATAAACCTTAATTCAATATAATTGCTTGCAAGTCTCCTTTGGTATTGGGCTCCTGTTACGTCCTCCCAAAAGCACTTACTTACCTAATTCTCCTGGAAGACTCACAGTCTCTTCCTCATTTTATTGGATGGGTACTGCATAAAGGCAAAGATTTCTATCTACTACCTTTTTTCTTTCGATTTACCTAGCCTTCAAGACGCGACATTCCCATAACAGGACAACTTCGCCACATGGAAAGAAGTCGACTAACTAAATTGCTAAATAATGTATGAGTTTTTCTAGCATAATAGATGGCTATCTATGGCTGGCTCTGCTGTGCTGAGTCAAAATGTAACTATTCATTCAGGTAGGTACTTTAGGGAATCAAAGCAAATAAGTAGGTAATTATACACTCCGGCTAGCGTCTGATGACGTCACAACTGGTAACCCATAGCAACCAGCGTCGGAATAGTCACAACAAACGTCATTAGGGTTTACTTTTGTTTGTTTCTTGATTGTCCAAATTTGTCACAACAGCCAACATTCAGGGAAAAAAAATAGAGAGTGGGAAGTTACCGATTCACAAAAAATTTCAACGAAATTGGTGAAAAAATTTACATGTTTAGTATCCAGAGCCACAAAAGAAATTTTAAAAAAGTATATTTGAGATTGCTATTATGGGTAATAGTTATCTGTGGCCAGCGTCGGAATAGTCGTTTCGTTTGTTCTGTGTTTAATCACGATCACGTTCAATGTTCGTGTGGGTGTGGGACTGTTGGTGGATTATTTTTCAATTAATCGGACTATAAACATTTAATTATTGGTAAAATAATGTTTTTCGGCTTTCCATCTAACTTTTATGTTGAACGTTTATGTATATATGCTGATCATGAGTGAGAAGTGATTCTGAAGACATAAAAATCCAAGATGTTTGCATTGCACTAAAAATACAATAACATATTTTTAACTCTTGGTTTATTTGTAATATCTACCTGTTTTGTGATTTTTCCGCCACGCGTCTGAAACCGTGTGAAGTGTAAAATAATCAGGTATGTAAGTGTATTTTTCTTTTAATTCTATGTTAGAAAATATAAGGAATTTTGCATGGCATTCTGTCATTGCGGGCGATATCTGAAGGCAGATCGACCGGTGAAAGTAACCAATTCTTCGCCCATGATAAAATTCCTCTTTAATCCATTCGTCTACGCACCGCAATTTTTGATTGAGGTTACGATTTCAATTGATTCATGATTTGGAAAAAGACCAGGCCAAAAATTAGCTACCCCCAAGTTATCAAAAGACAGAAATTCCTCACAACTATTTAGTTACACTATGCTGGCCTCTCATACGGTGGACCGACGACCTGGTAAAGGCAGTGCAGGACTGGTCATAGGGGAATCCATATTATTTAGTTACACTATGCTGGCCTCTCATTCGGTGGACCGACGACCTGGTAAAGGCAGTGCAGGACCGGTCATAGGGGACACCATACTATTTAGTTACACTATGCTGGCCTCTCATTTGGTGGACCGATGACCTGGTAAAGGCAGTGCAGGACCAGTCATAGGGGAATCCATACTATTTAGTTACACCATGCTGGCCTCTCATTTGGTGGACCAACAACCTGGTAAAGGCAGTGCAGGACCGGTCATAGGGGATTCCATACTATTTAGTTACACTATGCTGGCCTCTCATTCGGTGGACCAACGACCTGGTAAATGCAGTGCAGGACCGGTCATAGGGGAATCCATACTATTTAGTTACACTATGCTGGCCTCTCATTCGGTGGACCTAGGACCTGGTAAAGGCAGTGCAGGACCGGTCATAGGGGAATCCATTAAGCCGTTAAGGATACAAAGTGTGCCAAAAAATGAATATCCTCTTTTTTGGCTATTGGGGCAAAAATTATCCTATGTCACTCACGGGATCAAGACAAATCTAACGACACCTCAAAATCCATCAAGCCATCTAGGCTACAGGATGTGCCAAAGATATACAGGGTTACTGGTAATTCAATAAATTCCCTTATGTGGACTAACTACAGCTCATTTGCAACAAAAGTCATATAATACAGGGGTCAAAAATCAACAGTTTAGGGCCTACTAGATTTTTCAATTTGGTAAAACAAACTCTTTTTCATGTATTTGTCATGATTTTGTAAAAAAAAGTGATAATACAGTAAAACTTCCTTATTTTATCAGCTTTCCTACAAGATATAAAAAGTTTAAAAAAATCAAATTAGTAATAACATAAAATACAATCCTATACAATTGTTTCAACAATTTTATATGGAATAAGGTCCCGTTTTTTTTCAATTATCTGCCGATAAGATTACTAAAATGATGATGAGGGTCGTAGATGTCTGTTTTGTGAAAAGCATGGTAAATTTTGGAAATAAAAAAACCATGTTCTGGATATTTGTATGGGATATGAATATGATGCACCTCTTTTAACAGAAATTATTATTTTTTGTTATAACTGACTTGTTTTTTAAACTTTTATATCTTGTTGGAAAGCTGTTAAAATAAGGAAGTTTTCTCTAGTTTCAGCGCGCTTACTGTATTATAACTTTTTTTATGAAATCATGATGAATACAAGAAAATGAGTTTTTCATACAAAATTCGAAACTTAAGTTGGCCCTAAATAAAAAAAAATTCAACCCCTGTATTATATGACACTTTTTCTTACAAATGAGCTGTAGTTTGTCCCCTTAAAGGGAATGTATCGAATTACCAGTAACCCTGTATACATTACATATGTACATACACTCGAAATACATAACCCTCCTTTTGGCACAGTCAGGTAAATAGGACAATATTATGTAGGTAGGTATTGTATATTCCTATGCCACATAAACAGGTTTATTTGAGATGGGGTGTTTATAAGACCTAGCATTATTTGAGATGGGGTGTTTATATAAGACTCAGACACATTATACTGTTAACAGTTTAATTGTCCGCACTGCTGGTGCACGGCTCTCTCTCCAAATTCGTCTTTAAGTGCTAGTTTTTTGTAATAAACACATTATACTGTTAACAGTTTAATTGTCCGTACTGCTGGTGCACGGCTCTCCAAATTCGTCTTTAAGTGCTGGTTTTTTGTAATAAACACATTATACTGTTAACAGTTTAATTGTCCGCACTGCTGGTGCACGGCTCTCTCTCCAAATTCGTGAAGATTAGGCCATTCTCCACACAAGGGGGCCAAGTCCAGGTTGATGGAGGTTATAGGGCCAGTGCGTTGGTGGCGTAACGGTTACGGCCGCTACCTCCTGTTCGGGAGGCCGTGGTTCGAATCCTGCCACGTACCAATGTGTTTTCGAATTTCGATTTCATATGTACGTTTATCTGACGCTCTTACGGTGATGGAAAACATTGTGAGGAAACCTGCACATACCTGCGAAGAAACTCGAAGGTTGTGTGTGAAGTCGACAAACCCGCACTGGGCCCGGGTGGTCGTCTAAGGTCCGATCGCCCTAATTTATAGGGTAGGCTCGAGCCCCTCGATGGGGATGTATATGAGCTGATAAGATAGGGCCAGTGAAGTACCCCACTGTGAGATGTTTTCAAGCCACTATAGCTGAACAACTGCCATTTAGTGATAGCATCAGGCATCAATGGTTTAGCGTACCTTTCGAAGCACGAAAATAGTTTAGAGAGATGCAACTAATAGTCCAGGTAATAAGCATGCTATAGGTCAGTTAACCTGCATGTTCAATGCAACCATGCAAGTGACATTGAGTTACGTCCACTTATTACATACATTATACTGATAAATAATGCATCACCACATCACAGTGAAATTAACATCCCAATCATATTTTTACCTGGCTGCACTAGAAGGAGGTAAATGTTTTTCATGTTTGATGGATTTTGGTGTGAGTGTTGTCATTAGGTTCGGCTCTATCAATATTAACGCTAGGGCTCTGTGAGCTGTAGACCTCGCGAGGAGAAATAGCTGAAATATGATATTTTTTTTACGTTTTCAACCCACACGGCTCCACCATTTTGAAGAATATCCAAATATTGAATATTAGTATCAATATTGATATCATCTACCACCATATAATTAATTATCGATCCTGATCACAAAATTTAACGAGAAGCGGTTGAGAAATGCGACCTGTAGAGGAGAACAGCCGGACAGATATAAGAAAGAGTTTTTGCCCAAGCTGAACGGGATATGCTTTGCTCGTGCTTTGTGCTCACTTGGTCAATAAGATACAAAACAAGCAGTCAGGTTTTTGGTTTTGCAACTAATATACTACACGTCTAGCACCACTTACCTCAGTTGGTTCTTGTGGTATTTCAGTGGTGTGAGAAGGATGGAGTGACGTCACGTGCTTGACGCGAGACTTTTATTCGGGTGCATCCTACTACTGTTACATTAGAACCACCCCTTCCACACCGCTCCCTACAGCAGGAACCTACTGAGCTAAGCATTAGACCTGTATTTTAATTTGTTTATTGTTAATTGAATGGCATGGACAGTAAAGATTTTTTGCTATATGTATTAAAAATCTACTTACTGCAACCTTTTTAAAATGCTATTTTATTCTGCAAGAAAAAAAAATGAAAGACAAGATGTAAATTTTAAAATTTAAATAATGTAGGTATTATGTATCTTTTATTAATTATTGAATTGAGTGAATAACTTTGATATTTCATGCCTCAGATCAAAAATAAAAGGTTGATTTAGTGTTAGCGCTTTGAAACGGGGAAACTCTGCTACAATTAGAACAGAGCAGAGTTTTGCTTACATTCACGCGTTGGCAGACTTAACGTCAACATGCCGAAACATGCTGTGACATGTTTTAATGCCACTAGTGAAATTGTAAGCAGTATATTACGGTTCACAATCTATCGATAGTTCACAATCTCGCGAGATAGATCCCGTTAGATTATAATCTAATGGTTTTTACAATTTCACAGTGACATATATAGTAAAACAAGCAATACCACACTTTTTGTTGTGATTGTTGTATGAAACTCAATATCAATAGTAATATAGACTTGACTTTTAAAAGAAGTTATCAATAAAAAATTGTATTGTATTGTATCCATATAATTTTTTATCTTAGTTTCATGCACAAGGAATTTAGGGAAGTATTTCTTGCATGGTAAGCAAAGAACTACTTGCGAATTTATTTACCTATACTTTTAAACCTCAGATCACAGCAAACAAGACTACCAGCTGTTCATTCCATAACAATTTTACAAGGCCATGTAATATTGTGTAAACTTTATAAGTGACTAAATATTACAAATTACTTCTAATATTTTTGATAAGTATTTACAACATTCCTTAACAATTAACTACTTATTGAGACTTTTACATGTTATTTAATATGTAATAATCAATCATACACCAGTAGGCATGAAAGTATAATATCATGTGAGAAAAAGCCGGCCAAGTGCGAGTTGGACTAGCACTCCGAGGGTTCAGTACCACCACACAACTATGTACTATAATGACAATAATACCTATTCACATTTTGAACAAAAAAACATAAATGCGAGCGACAATGCTTTTTTTTTGGTCATTTAGTTTGGACTCCTTAGCATGAGTACAAAGTCACCCATAACCAATTTTTATTATTTGTTGTTTTACTTGAGTATTAGTACTATAATCACACCAAGTTTCATGTTTCTATGTATTACCGTTTTTACAATAGAGATAAAAAAAACATTTCTAAAGACCTAAATTAACACTTTTACTGTATGCAAACCCCCTTTATTTTTTCACGTTAACATCTAATTTTTAGTATTTGTTGTTAAAGCGGCAACAGAAATACGCATTCTGTGAAAATTTCAACTGTCTACTTAGTATGGTTTATGAATAACAGCCCGCTGACGGACGGACAGACAGCGGACGGAGGCTTAGTAATAGGGTCCCGTTGGTCACCCATTGGGTGTACGAAACCCTAAAAACCATATTGAGATATTTGACATATTTTGATTTGACACTATATTTTTCTATTTTCTTTTTGAAAAAGTAAAAGACTATGATGGTCTACATTTGAGCAGCAAGACCTGCTTTAACAACAGAACAAATGTTAATATTTGCTTGTCATTTTATAATTAGACAATTGTCTGACTTTCCAAACATTGAAAATAGCACTACTATTTGTTGTTTATTTGGAGTCCACGTCAAACCCTCAAATATCGTCATATTTTATAACAATTTCAATGTTTGGTTGCATAAGGGGCTCGCAGGGGGTCCCTATTTTGGTGACGTTTGACATTTTGTAAGTGGTTAACATAACATAATAAGGACCTATTCATTTCATTATCGGCAATTTTGATCAACACCAAAGAACGCTGTTGATGTTCGTTTCGTAGTTTTTGAGTTTGTGACTTGTGACGTCATCAACTCAAAAAACATAAAAATTACCGAAATTCAAAGAAATATTCAAGTAAATATCTTAAAATAGCCTAAATTTTCATAAAGAAATACCCTTTTTTAGCATAGTCTTTGTTTCCCGACTCTTACAATTTGGAGTCTTCAAGGCGAGAGTGAATAGGCATTATTTGAGTTTGCGTGTACTATCCTCGATTACATCGTCACATTTCATCAGGTGAGATGTAGTCAAATGCACTATATTTTGTAGTTGAATGAAACACCCATTTCATAGATATCAGTAGTATACAAGGGTAAATGAAGTTGATTAATTACACTATACTTACGAAGTAACTATTTAGTAATCTGTGTGAAGTCGACCAACCCGCACTGGGCCCGCGTGGTCGACTAAGGCCTAATCGCCCTGATTCAGGGTAGGCTCGAGCCCCTCGGTGGGGTCGTATATGAGCCGAATAAAAAATAATCTGTGACTATACTCGTAAATCCTTACAATTACACAATTTGTGTCTCCCAGTAACCTCATGTGAGTTTGCATTAATTCGTATTCTTCATTTCTGAAGGTTGTGGAAGAAACTGGTATCTCATCTGTGGTTGTGGGCATCTTTAAAGGGTTTCGTCAAATTGTCACAATATCTGCCACTGGCATAGTTAATCCTGTAATGGTTTTCTCTTGGTTATCCCAGCGGTTTGGCGATCGTCCTGTCGGTATTTGAACTTTGCTTTTGGCAGAGCGAACGTTTTCTCTTGGTCATCCCAGCGGTTTAGCGATCGTCCTGTCGCGTATGTCGGTATTTGAACTTTGCTTTCGGCAGAGCGAAAGTTTTCTCTTGGTCATCTCAGCGGTTTGTCGATCGTCCTGTCGGTATTTGAACTTTGCTTTCGGCAGAGCGAACGTTTTCTCTTGGTCATCCCAGCGGTTTGGCGATCGTCCTGTCGGTATTTGAACTTTGCTTTTGGCAGAGCGAACGTTTTCTCTTGGTCATCCCAGCGGTTTAGCGATCGTCCTGTCGCGTATGTCGGTATTTGAACTTTGCTTTCGGCAGAGCGAAAGTTTTCTCTTGGTCATCTCAGCGGTTTGTCGATCGTCCTGTCGGTATTTGAACTTTGCTTTCGGCAGAGCGAACGTTTTCTCTTGGTCATCCCAGCGGTTTGGCGATCGTCCTGTCGGTATTTGAACTTTGCTTTCGCCAGAGCGAACAAAGATGAACTTGGTTCTTGCTATCCCAATTCTGTCCCTGTGGGGATTAGTATGATTGATTGCTTTTAAAGACAGATTAATCTGGCTTTTTTTATCTACCGTAATTTTGATAATTAGAACTATAAAGATAACATTTATACGAGTATTATTATTTTAAAACACTTATCATTCTATTAAAAATAAAATACTAATACGTGAGATGTTGTCAAGGGTTCACCAATTGTGAATAAAAAAAAAAAAAAAACTAGCTGTCCCGGCGAACTTCGTTCCACCTTACACTACACTACACTACCCTACCCTACCCTAAAACCTTCTCCTGACAATAACGAACTCTACAAAAAAGAATTAGCGAAATCGGTCCAACCGTTCTTGAGTTATAAATGGTGTAACTAACAGGACTTTATTTTATATTATGTTTTATGGGCAATATTTCTGAATCAGTGCTCAAGTACACACAGTTGGTGAGGCATCAGTCAATGTCCTGACCTGGGCATAATGTGTATTATTATATTTTGTACTACTATAGCACTGAATTGATTGAGTAGTAAAAAATATTATAATAGTATTGTAATATAAAATCAATTATTGAAATTTGTATATATATATGTGTGTGTGTGTATGTGTGTGTGTGTGTGTGTGTAAAGTCGACCACCCCGCACTGGGCCCGCGTGGTCGACTAAGGTCCGATCGCCCTAATTCAGAGTAGGCTCGAGCCCCTCGGTGGGAACGTATATGAGCTGATATGATGATATCTATATAATATATAAAAATGAACCCCTATTTCTTCAGGTCATCGCATCATGCGTGAACGGCTGGGCTGGACCGATTTCGCTAATTCTTTTTTTTGTTGAGTTCTTTATTGTCAGGAGAAGGTTCTTATGTATATGTCTATTACAAATAATTACACGACTGCCCACAAATAAGGGGTGTATTGTTTTTAGATTTAATGTGTGTATGTTTATTTATTCCACAATATCTTCTAAACGGCTTGATGGATTTTAGAGTGCGAGGTATCGTTAGATTCGTCTTGATCCCGTGAATGACACACGATACCCGACTTTTAATTTACTTTTGAATTTTATACGATACATTTTACCCGACTTTACAAAAAAGATGGGTTTAGATGTGTTTTTACAACTTGAATTTTTAAGTTATGTCATGATTC
Organism: Coleophora flavipennella; assembly: GCA_947284805.1. Lineage (NCBI taxonomy): Eukaryota > Metazoa > Arthropoda > Insecta > Lepidoptera > Coleophoridae > Coleophora > Coleophora flavipennella. The sequence goes on from OX369253.1 coordinate 9,567,065, forward strand.
AGATTACAGTCTCAGGTTATGGTATTTGCTAGAAATCAATACATATCCATATTATATCGTTGTCATTTACATAATCTATTATTTAATAATATTCTCTAGAGCAGCGATGCACAGACCGCGGCCCGCGGGCCACATGCGATCCGTTATCGGTATCCATGCAGCCCGACAAAGAATTCAAAATTGTATAAAATAAAGAATTAAATAAAATATAAGTTATTGATTTTGAATACTTACACTACTAATAGTACCTAAATATGTATTGCGTGCAATGTAATTAATTAAAGTAAGTTCCTAAGTAGTGTATTTTAAAACTTTTCTCTAGTATTTTTTTCTTTATAACGGCCGTCATTGGCTCTAATCTCCCAAAGTGGCCCCTGTTCGCATTAAGTTTGTGCATCCCTGCTCTAGAGCACAGGAATTTTTTGACAAGAGTTGAATTTATTCTCTGGAAAAATAGTTCCATTTTCTGGAATTTTATTGAAGAATCTTACACAGTGCCCCACAACTGGCTTGTTAACCTTACTCAGGCTTGAATATGCTTTATTAATTTTATTTACATTTCTTAAATTGAAATTATGCCTGTCACTGTTTTTAGGAAATAAATAATATCTTCTAGAGTCTAGAGCACAGGCATTTTGGACACGAGTCTTGAATGTATTCTCTGACAAAAATAATAACATTTTCTGGAATTTTATTGTAGTATCTTATACACTGGCTCACAAATGATTTTTTAAACTTTACTCAATCTTAATAGGCATTATCTATTTTATATACTTTTCTTAAGAGGATGTATAAATTTTTTTGCTCTCGGCAGATTCGTTTTTACTAGGCAACATGACAAGTAAGAGGTATGATTTGTATGGAGAAAATAATCTTCAAGATGTTATCTAGTGAAATTAAAACCAGAAACACGATTACTTAAACTTTTCTCGATGGATTTAATTTTTGAAAACACCATGTTTAAAACACGAAAATAGCTTTTTTTTGGAAATTTTAATATGTACATGGCTAATTTTTGGTTACCGGCTAGATTATTGCGATGTTTAGGTAAATGAAAATTATTTTTCTAAAATAACAAATAGTTTTTGTTTAATGGAGATTTTTTCAAATTGTCGTATACGTCATTTTATTCTAAGACTGTTCGACGCGGTGCGCACTCTCTCAACACGTGGAGAAAGAATAGCGCTGTCACCTTTTAGCACTTGTCTTCAGTCGACCGTGAATCTTATTACCGTGTGGTCTGCGCTTGCGTTGCTCTCGAAAATAGTGAATATTCGAATATTACGTGAGTGGAATTTGTGGTTTGCGACTTAATAAATATATTGTATAAGTGTTTTTTTAAATTAATTTGGACTGTAGCTAATAAAAGTCGCTACAAAAAAATGAAAAAGTGGACTCGAAACGTATAAAACGTGAAAAAGCAAGGATAATGCAAGAAAAACGGTAAGTAAATTGTGTGGTTTAAATGAATCTATAAACTATTATGCGCAAAAAATATCCTCGTCATATAAAATTACCTGTAGGTATGCTTTTTATTTTTTAATTTTATCTATAGGAAAATATTATCCCCGGCAAAACAAAATATATTGGGCTTGCAAAATTTTCCCATTGTAGATGGCGCGGAACAGAGTGCGGTGGAGATGACATGGACTCCGTTGGAGATTGTTTATGATGGGTATAATTTATTTAAATTGTTATTTTTTACTATCTTTTGTTTCAAAAACTAAACCTACTGATTATGTAAAGAAAAATTAAGTGTTCTTTAATTTTACATGATCAGTGGGTTTGGTCTTAGTACTTATAGACGCCATACTAGTCGACGAACGTACCTACTCAAAGCTTTTCTTTCTAACATTTTTGGAGTAACGATTCTGTTCTTTAATTTTAGTGTGTGTGCTCATTCATTTGCCAGCTTAATTCTTGATTCTCGCTAGTGCACGTGATACTTACTTTTTCATCGGTAAAACCGGTTTAACTTGGCGAAGCCAAACGCGATACTGGTTCCGCCGCCTTTTGTGTTAGAAAGAGAAGCATTTGTCTTAGTTACGTAATAAACCATCTTAGTCGCAGAAGTTGTTAAATGTATATTTTTAGAGTTCTCTACCCAAATAGTGCCAACGGGAGCCTATTACTAAGCCCCTGCTGTCCGTCCGTCTGTCTGTCAGCGGGCTGTATTTTATGAACCTTAGTAAGTAGAAAGTTAAAATTTTCACAGAGTGTGTATTTCTATTGCCACTTTAACAAGTGTAAGTCGCGATCTCGCTAAGAAGTCCGAACTGAATGGAAAAAAGCTCAAATCTCTGTCGCTAGCGTTGATGTCTTTAGTTTGTAATTAGGTTTTTTTAAAAAAATTAGAGGTTAGTACAGATATACTTAAACCAACTAAGTGGAGTAAAAATTATTCTGTATTAGTTATTCTGTGAGGTTAAGGAGTTTTAAAGTCATAACTCACTTTCTTTCCATTTGCCGAAACTTGCCAGGAATACCAGGACCATCGAGCGTCTTAAATATGAATACGTACCATAGTATAATTCAGAATTGCACAATGTATTGGAAAATAGATAAAAAAACCGGAGAACCGTATGTTATCAAAAATTCCTGACTGGTTTATGCAAGTGCAAGGCCAACTACATATCTGCAGAAAACCAAAATGCATACTAGCAGTTTGGTATGGCGATAATAAAATCAAAATGGAAGCAATTGTAAAAGACGACGAGTTCTGGCGTGAAAAAATGGAGCCCAATTTGAAAAACTTTTATTTATAACGGATAAAAGTAAACAAAGAAAATATGGATATGATAGGGAATAATAAATCAAAACATAAAAAAAGAAAAGCCAATGAGTCTGATTTACCGGAAGTGCAACAGAGTGAAGATGAATGTTTGAATGTGCAAAATATTAGTTTTAAGCATTTTTTTTGTGACTTATTTTTCCACAGTAGACGGTGCTTATGTAAATATATTTTTTTTGTCTTATAAAAGTCTAGGATAATACACCTACAACTTTTTATTATTTATGTCAACACCCTTTTTTATTTTCTGTACAAGTGAACTTTTTTACAGCGCCGTACTCGAATAAAGTTATGACATTAAAAATAAATACACAAAAATAAAAGACAGCATTGAAAATATATCTAAGTCGTCAAAAACATTCTTTTTCTTGCTTATTGCTCTCTTCCCTTTGCACGAGAAGCTAACTATCAAAATGCGACTCCATGCTGCTCTGTTCCTGCGCAAGCACTCGCAATGAGCGGCCGCGTAATCTAGTGAGGGGGTGCGCCCCCCTGATCAAGCTTGACTCCGCCCACTTAGCAATTGAATATTTTTCTTGTATCGTCTTAAATTGAAATTATACCTTTCACTGTATTAGGAAATGAAAACAAATTCTTACGAACGTACATGATGTTTGAAGAGCAACAGTATTAAATATGCAATGCTTACTACCTACTATGTTGATAATTTCATTGATATGATAGATAATGCCGATACGCTATCTGTCAAGGCATAATGGCTTCAAGTGCCATCCAATGGTAGCAAGCGATCAGCAGTCTTATTTGAGTTTGCGTGTACCATCCTCGACTGCATCATCACTTGCCATCAGGTGAGTTGCAGTCAAACGCACTCAAATTTTTAGTAAAAAAAAATTAAAAAATTGAGGGCTTCAATTAGAGTTCTTCGGTCGCATCTTAATAATGACATCGTCTGTGGTCGCTTTATTTGCCTGATCGACGTGGCTACACTGTGTACCTATTTTGTTTTTAGGATTCCGTACCTCAAAAGAAAAAAAGGAACCCTTATAGGATCACTTTGTTGTCCGTCTGTTTGTCCGTCAAGACCCTTTATCTCGGAAACGCGTGGAGGTATCGAGTTTAAATTAAAACTTAGGTCTATAGTCCCTTGAAGCTGTGAAAAAAACAAAATTCTAAGTTCACGTAAAAAAAGGATACGTCCGTTTATGCCGCAAAAAACGTATATTACGACACTCTCAAGGGAATCAAAATTTATAGGATATTTTCCGTTGACCTTGAACTATGAAAGGCAATAATACCATCTTATACTATACATTTGTAATTAAATAATTAAAAAAATAGTCTTTATTTAAAGTTTGAAATCAATCATGCAAGGAACGGTGGTCCAAATTTTAAATTAAGTTAATCGTGTCATGTGGGCTATCGTATCGTATGAAAGGGCTTCATTGGCACGAGCTTAAACAGATTTTTAATTACTTTTAGTAGATTCATGACGAAGAATAAAAAAAAGTTTTCCCCTTTTTTATATGTAATGGTGGGCACCTAATAATTTTGGTGTATGTAATACCTAACAGTTTACACTATAATGATTTGTAATATGTACCTTTAAATTTCTACGGAACCCCCGGTGGGCAAGTCCGACTCGCAATTTAATTAATGTTAATTATTTTTAGTCTTGCGTGATCGTGACTTTTGAAGTCAGTATACCAAGGCGGGGCACCTAGCTAGACAGGAAGATGGAAGTGTACTAGAGCTATAACAGAGTGGCAACCAAGAATAGACCGAAGATCAGTAGGCAGACCAGCTGCCCGATGTTTGGATGACATTGTGATAGAGACAAATGACGTGCACAAGAAGAGGCCTATATCCAGCACTGGGTTAATGTGGGCTGATAAGATAGATATCAACAGCTGGTTTTAATAGTAGATTATGCATCAAGGTAATAAAATACGACACGGGCGCCATAATGGACCCTGAGCGTAGCGAGGGAGTTATGTAGAGTCCTGAGTGAAGCGAAGGGTTCAAGACGAAGACAGGCTGTATTCCAGAGGTGGAATCCTCTACTTTTCACACCTACTGCGAGGCAACAAAAAGGCAGGGCTACATAAATAACTATAATAATAACAAACACCGTCTTTTGTTTCACATTCTTTGCAATCGCGCTTTTTACCCGACTGCGCCAGAAGGAGGGTTATGTTTTTCGAGAGTATGTATGTATGTATGTATAATTGTTTGGCACGCTCTGCAGCCTGAACGGCTGGATGGATTTTGGCTTGAGAGATGTCGTTAGATTCGTATTTACTGTGAGAGTGACACTGGGTATATCAAAATAATGAAAACAAAATGGCGGATTTTTGGCGCCAAATTCTAATATTTGACACGCTCTGCAGCCTGAACGGCTCGATGAATTATAGCTTGAGGGTTGTCGTTAGATACGTTTTTACTGTGAGAATGACACTGGGTATATCAAAATAAAAATAAATAAAATGGCGGATTTTTGGCGCCAAATTCCAATGTTAGGCACGCACTGCAGCCAGAACGGCTCGATGAATTTGGGTACTAATTAAACAAGCTTCTTTTTAATAGCATTATTCGCCTCAGAAAATATAAGTTACCTTCTAAATTACTAAGTCGGCCACAACCAACGCGCGTCTGAATAATAGTATCTCAGCCACTAGTTATCTTCTATGTAAGCCACTGTAAATATAACTCAGCATGATGGTTATTTTTTAGCATCTAAATTTGTGGCATGCATTCGTTAGATTCGTATTTACTGTGAGAGTGACACTGGGTATATCAAAATAATGAAAACAAAATGGCGGATTTTTGGCGCCAAATTCTAATATTTGACACGCTCTGCAGCCTGAACGGCTCGATGAATTTTAGCTTGAGGGTTTTCGTTAGATACGTATTTACTGTGAGAGTGACACTGGGTATATCAAAATATAAAAAAAAACAAAATAGCAGATTTTCCGGTGAATTACAGCAAGCGGTATTTGTTGACGACCGCACAATAAAAAAATATCAACCAAGAGTTTGTATACGGATTGAACCATGTACGATTGATTTTTACGCACTTCGTGGACAAGGAAATAGTGAACGCAGGATGTTGCCCTTAATCCTAAGTTGGGCTATAACTGTCCACAAACTTCAGGGTGCTACACTCGATTTGACACTTGTGGACCTTGGCTCACATATATTTGCTAAAAGTCAAGCATATGTAGCTCTTAGTCGAGTTAAAACATTAGCTGGACTGGTCATCTGTTCACATCAAGTGACCTAAAAAACTTTTGACTCGGTCACACGATCAGAATTCTTTTATAGAGCTTCAACGTTTACGAGAATATTAATGTGTGTCATGTGTATATAGGTTACTATACAAACTCATTCAATAATAAAACTAAAAAATGAATAAAATAAAAAACGGTAATTTAAAAAATTAAAAAACCCGACTGCGTTTCTGTGTAATTTGGAAATGAAAAACCCTAAAACAAGAAAGACGTCATACCCGATTGCACTTAACTTAAGAAAAATTGTAGCAGTCGGGACCCATTCTGCCAGACCATCATAGCCAGCTCGATTTTCGAATAAACTCTCTTTACAATGTTCAGACCAATAAAAAAAATCTTTTCTACATCTGAGTTACGATGCATACGCCATAAGAGTTTTTATACGAATGGTAACGTTCCGAAATCAAATAACATTACATCCCTTTAGGAGTTTTATACAACTTTATCTCCCTTGGGATATAATGCCTTGATTTGTGTTTAGATTGCGTAATATACAGGATGTAACAAAATTGGTGTAGGTCCCGTTAACTGGGGCTTCTACTCATCATACTGAACAACTTTAGTTCTACGACTTTGCTGAGAACGTAAAAAAAAATATTTACTCTATATACAAATCGATCAGCTGATGGACCGATTTTGTGCATTTTAGTATGGATGGTCCAAATTTTTTTTAAGAATTTACTATGGGTTCCTTGGAGAAAGTTGTTCTGTATGACGAGTAGAACCCCCAGTTAACGGGACCTACACTAATTTTTTTATACCCTGTATAATTGGTAATTGTCGAGCAGGTCTTGAAAAGATACATATTATTAACTAGTGGATGCCCGCAGCTTCGCCCGCGCAGATCGCGATTTTTGCAGTTCCCGTGGGAATTTCCCAAAATCCTTTCTTAGCGGATGCCTACGTCATAACATCTATCTGCATGCCAAATTTCAGCCCGATCCGCCCAGTGGTTTGGGCTGTGCGTTGATAGATCAATCACTATGTCAGTCAGTCAATCATTTCATATATACCAACTAATCTAGAATCACTTAACGAATAAATGAGTGCGCTGAGTACATTGACTGACAGGGCGTAATCTCTTGGTCTATCAGTTAGTATCAGCTGATAACTATGTTTACATGAACTTGTGCGAACGTTTTGGTAATTGGGGATGTCGCCTGGCTACCTTAGTAATGGATTCTTTTCAAGCGACTTCCAAAAGGAGGAGGTTCTCAATTCGTCTGTATGTTTTTTTTATGTGTGTTACCTTAGAACTTTCGACTGGGTGAACCGATTTATATGATTCTTTTTTTTATTTGAAAGCTAGTGCTCCCCGTGTGGTCTCATATTTTTTTTTCAAAATCGGTGTTGTAGTTTATTAGAAAATTAACACAAACCAAAAATAATAATGCAAAAATGAACTAAGTTGTTGCGGTGGCAATCGGTTTTTTAACGTGTTTAGCGTTTACAATTATTACTTTTGAGCACTTCGAGAGCGAGCGTTTGCGAACGATTGAGGAGTGAAGAATAATGTGATGGCAAAAATAGTCGATTGTCTTACACTATAGTCTAAGTCTCATCATATCAGCTCATATACGTCCCCACCGAGGAGCTCGAGCCTACCCTGAATTAGGGCGATCGGGCCTTAGTCGACCACGCGGGCCCAGTGCGGGTCGGTCGACTTCACACACAACCTTCGAGTTTCTTCGCAGGTGTGTGCAAGTTTCCTCGCGAAGTCTAAGTCTGATTCGCCCTAATTCAGGGTAGGCTCGAGCCCCTCGGTGGGGACGTATATGAGCTGATATGAATGAATGAACAGTCCAAGTCTAAAAAATGTATGTGTGTATGAGTGTGTGTCTGTGCGTGTGTCCGTCCGGCGCTCTAGTTCCCAAATTACTGGACGGATTTTGGTAAATTTAGAGTTGCCACCATAATAAAAAGTGTCATTTATTTGTTCACTCAAAAATGACTAAGAATTTTGATGAAACTCGGTACGTTACCTCAACTTGTAAAACCAATTTCATAACGATGTAGGAATGTAATCTGTTATTAAGGAATTTCTGAGAGAGCTGTCATTAATCTTTGACCAGACGATTCAGGGTCATAGATGGTCAGAACCAATGACTCAGTTTCAAAAAGATGTAAATTTAAAATTTTATCACGTACTGAAACTCAGAATATGCATTGCAACAAACGCTTTAATGAGGATGTTGACAAATTATGTAATGTTATTCCCATTATTTAAAGTCCTCCGTGGCGTAATGGTTAGTCCATTCGCTTCACACCAGGAGGTCGCGGGTTCGATTCCCAGTGGGGTCAACTTGAGAGATTCGGTTTGGTTGGTGGTAGGGCATTTTCTAAGCCCGCCTGGCTAACTGCCACCATCTTATCTAAGTCTTGCCGCCAAACATCAGTGTTAACAACATTGATGTATTCCGGCTTGAAGATAAGATAGCCAGTTCTCCATTGCTCTCCGTTCTCCATGTGGGAATCTTGGTAAGCCCGCTTCCATCTTCTTCCGTCACTTACCATCAGGTGAGATGATGCCAAGGGTTTACCAATTGTGAATTGAAAAAAATAAAATAAAAATCAAATTTCAAAAAAATTTGCTCATTTTGTTTTGCACTGCGTGTTCAATATGTAATTAATCAAAATCACATAAATAGTGCTTCAATGACGCTGAGAAACTGACGTCACAGGTTCCCATTTCATATTTTTTACACGACTACCCGCAAAAAAAGAATGTATTGTTTTTGTTGACGTACCTATCTACCGTATATTCAGGGATCCTTTTACAAAATATTAAGCTTCAAAGTGCTAATTTTATTTAGATATATGTGTCCCCCCCCCCACCCCAGCAGCTTAAAACTGGTGCTTCTACCAATGAAACTGAACCAACTTTCCCCATGAAGCCCATAGTCAATTCGCGAAAAAAAAACATTGGCTATCCCATACTAACTCGATTAGCTGATCAGCCAACTTAGTATGGGAAGTTCAATTTTTTTTTTTAGATTTGACCATGGGTTTCATGGGGAAAGTTGTTAGAAGCACCAGTTAAAATAGTTTCAGCTAATTTTGTTAGATCTTATATAATCAATATAAAAGTATAACTACCACCGCTATGTAGGCTTTCTTAGTTTAGGCGTAATAGTCGACCAACTTGATATGATGTACAGTTATATTTAAAATGTTCTTAGATTTTTATACAAAATGTTATTGTTACCAACTGCAAAAATAATTTTGTTTTTTAAAATAAAAATATATTTTTCAAAAAGACTCCCTAGTCCCTTCAGAGTGATCGCCATGTCACATATTCGCTGAAAAAGTTACCCCTTCGGAGCAAGAGAAAAAAATTAATTAAAAGCTAATGATGACGTCTTGCCCCTGAATAGTTTTTCACTTCCTGAAAATGTATCTGCACGTTCTTTAGGTCATCATCATCATATCAACCGAAAATCGTCCGCTGCTTAATTAAAAGCTAATGATCACGTCTTGCCCCCGATTAGTTTTTCACTTCCTGAAAATTTATCTGCACGTTCTTTAAGTCATCATCATCATATCAGCCGAAAATCGTCCGCTGCTTAATTAAAAGTTAATGATCACGTCTTGCCCCCGATTAGTTTTTCACTTCCTGAAAATGTATCTGCACGTTCTTTAGGTCATCATCATCATATCAGCCGAAAATCGTCCGCTGCTTAATTAAAAGCTAATGATCACGTCTTGCCCCCGATTAGTTTTTCACTTCCTGAAAATGTATCTGCACGTTCTTTAGGTCATCATCATCATATCAGGCGAAAATCGTCCGCTGCTTAATTAAAAGCTAATGATCACGTCTTGCCCCCGATTAGTTTTTCACTTCCTGAAAATTTATCTGCACGTTCTTTAAGTCATCATCATCATCATATCAGCCGAAAATCGTCCACTGCTGGACAAAGGCCTCCCCCAAGGATTTCCACAACGACCGGTCCTGCGCTGCCCGCATCCATCGGCTTCTCGCTATCTTCAACAGGTCGTCGTTAACGTCACGTTCTTTAGGTAGCCTTACGTAATAAAACCCTCCAAGTTAGTTAATTGGCTGAGTTAAACTACGCGTTATAAGCTACTAAATTGAAGCCTTATTTACACATACTGTTTTCTTCGTTACCAAATTATATTTGGAGAAGTGGTTTTAATTCTTAAGGCGACGCATTGGAAATGTAGGTAGCAGGGATCTCGATGTCACTTTAGGGATCAAGACCAATCTAATCTAACGACACACCTCGGCGCACTCCAAAATCTATCAAGCCGTTTAAGTTAGGCTTAAGGCTCAGCCAAAGAAACAGACATACATACATACACCAGAAAACTTAACAACGTTGGTAGGAGCGCACTATGGATATACTTGTCTTGATTGCCAGAATTTCCAGGGCGTCTTTCTTCATAGGTCGGTTTGGAAATGGCCAAATATGTGAACAAAACATTTTATTATTTCAGCATAATCAGTTACATTTGGGCATAGAGCATGTTCCTACAATCATTTTACACTGTGTTTTAGGTAATTTCCAACATAATAATTGAAAACGCTAAACACGTTAAAAAACCGACTTCCATAGCAACAATTTCGTACAATTTTGCATTTTTTTTTGTTTTTGTTAATTCTCTAATAAAGTACTGCACCGATTATGATAAAATTTATATGGGATCACACGGGAAGCACTAACTTTCAAATAAAAAAAAAACATACAAAATCGGTTCAACCAGTCAAAAAATCTGAGGTAACACACAAAAAAAACATACAGTCGAATTAAGAACCTCCTCCTTTTTGGAAGTCGGTTGAAAACCAACTGAAAGTAGTTTATTTTTAAGAAAACACTCACGTTTTGTTTGCATGTTAGGCCAATTCGAAACAAATAGATTTTACTGGCTGTGCCTGAGACTTCGTCGGCGTGGAGGTTTCGAATTTTCCCACGGGAACTCTAGAATTTTCCGGGATAAAAAGTATCCTATGTAAACCCGGGCTATAAGGAACCAGCATACAAAATTTCATCAAAATCGGCCTGATAGTTTTTGCGTGATGCGCGAACATACAGACAAAAATTCCAAAAGTTGTTGTTTTGGCCTCTATATCGTTAGTTATTATCCGACTTCAAAAAAAGGAGGAGGTTTCTCAATTCGACCGTATTGTATATATATGTGTATTCGCTGATAACTTCGTCTTTTATGAACCGATTTTGATAATTCTTTTTTTAATAGAAAGGAGATATCCGAAGGATGGTACCATGATAACGAAACCAGGATCTGATGATGGCATCCAAGAGAAATCGAAGGGAACCTTTTATTATATGTATAGATGTACATATGTGACGAAGTCATCCTTTTTAGGGCTCCGTACCCAAAGTGTAAAAACGGGACCCTATTACTAAGACTTCTCTGTCCGTCCGTCTATCTGTGTGTCCATCTGTCACCAAGCTGTATTTCATGAACCGTGACAGCTAGACAGTTGAAATTTTCCCAGATGATGTGTTTCTGTTGCCGCTATAACAGCAAATACTAAAAATTAAAAAAAAGGAAAAAATAAGGGGGGTCTCCATACAAAAAAAGTGTTTTTTTAAGCATGAAAAAACTAGCGCCATCTAGTATGATGGTACGGAATCCTCGGACTGCTAGTCTGACTCGCACTGTTTTCATGATTATTTTTTAAAAATTTGACTTTTTTGGCCTGTCTCTTCAATACAACTTTATGTTGTCTTACCTTTACAAACTATTAAAAATTATAGATATGTTGCTGGTGGTAGTTCTATTGTTCACTAATTGAACTCTCCCTCCCCTGCTCTTTGTGTCCTATTTTTTATCGAGCTAGCTTAGTCGCGACGCGAGTCAAAGGGCACTATTTGAGCGTGCGTGTTACATCCTCGGCTGCATTGGCATTTACTTAAAAGGGGTTCGTCCAGGCAGCATATATGTGTATTTCTTTGGCTGATGACTTTTTCTTGAATAATATAAATCGCCCTAGTGTAAGTCGCACCCGTGTAAGTCCGAACTGAATGAAAAAAAAAGCATATGAACACATGCACATACACACTCTCTCTCTCTATCACATACATACTCAACACACACACAACCTAATTTTTAATTTTAGTTTTTTGTTTTAATTTAGTGTTCCTAATATCCAGCTTTTAATTATTTAATTAGTTTTCTTAGTGTACATCTGCAGCCTTTGTCCAGCAGTGGACGATTTGTGGCTGATATGATGATGACATCTGCAGCCGCATTTCAATTGTAAATCTTGTTATTGTTCTCCACAAGACAGGCGTAGCCTAGTGTGGGATTATTGTATTAATGTGCTGATTTCATGTGTTTTTTTTAAATAAACTTTTTTTTTGTCGCTCGCGTTGATGACTGATTGCGATATTAATAGGATTTGTCATTATACTATGTAGTTGTGTGAAGAGATGTGGTATTACGGAACCCTCGGAGTGGTAGTCCGGCTCGCACTTGGCCGGTTTTTTTTACGCTTCCTCGTCGCTTGTGAAGTGTGATTTAACAGTACAACAGTTAAAACCGCGTAGGCGCGAACGACAATACTAACATACCTTCGACAGTCTGTTAAGATTGTGGGAACTATTCTACAGGCAAGCATTCCATTGAGTTAGAATTTTTCTATTCAATGTTAACAGTAACTATCGTTAAGTATTGTATGTACAGATGAATCTAGGATTTTCCGGAAACACTGCGAATGGTGTTAACACGTTAACTGCTGATGAACATTACATTTGTGTTCATATAACTCTTACTGGGATAACAATTAAAGAAAGAATGCGTGCTCTAGCGCGGTCTTCAGCCAACAGGGTACTTGTCATTTTTATTCATTGACTAGCTGTCCCGGCGAACTTCGTTCCACCTTACACTACACTACACTACCCTACCCTATACTTTCCTACCCTAAACTACACTACTCTACCCTACACTACACTACCCTACCCTACACTACCCTACCCTACACTACCCTACCCTACCCTACATACACTACACTACCCTACATACACTACACGACCCTACATACACTACATTACCCTACCCTACCCTACACTACCCTACCCTACCCTACATACACTACACTACACTACCCTACACTACACTACACTACCCTACCCTGCACTACACTACCCTACCCTACACTACCCTACCCTACATACACTACACTACACTACCCTACACTACACTACCCTATACTATACTACCCTACCCTAACTACACTACACTACCCTACCCTAAAACCAATTATTTTTTAACGGATATTTTATATTTTGATATTTTTTTTTATTTAATTCCGAGCTGTTTTATATTTATTCACCTTTTAAACCTTCTCTTGACTTCCACAAATAATTCAATACCAAAATTAGCCAAATCGGTCCAGCCGTTCTCGAGTTTTAGCGAGACTAACGAACAGCAATTCATTTTTATATATATAGAAGTTACTTTTAAACCGACTTCGAAAAGGAGGAGGTTCTCAATTCGACTGTATGTTTTTTGTGAACTTCCCGGATCGTGAACGGATTTTCATGTTTCTTTTTTTATGCGATAGATATACTGCCAAGTTGGTACCATATAATTTTATCAAAATCGGTTAAGTATTTTTTAGGAAATTAATAAAAGTTTAGATACCAAGTTCGAGTTGGACTCGCGGTATGAGGGTTCCGTACTACCACATAAAAACGATATCCACGCGGGCGAAGCTGCAGGCTAAAGCTAAGTACCGTCATAAAAGCGATAACCACGTGGGCGTAGCCGCATGGAAAAGCTAGTCAGCTTCATAAAATAAAAGCCCCGTTTACCTAACTACATGCATTTATCAAGAGAGTAAACAAATGTAGTTAAAATGGCTCGCGCACCACTCACCCTCAACGACAGTCATAAAAACCGGCCGAGTGCGTGTCGGGCCACGCACAATGTAGGGTTCCGTAGTTGCCAATATGTTTGTTATAGTGATTTACATACATTTTGATATATTCTAGAAAGCGCTAGCAACATTTTTGAGCAGGTTAGTGTTTATACGAATTTTTTTGATCGACTATTGCTCGTCAACTAGAAAAGCCTTATTAGCTTTAATTATTTTTCTTTTAAACTCATTATATAGACTACTTTCATGAGTTTTTTCAAGTTTTCAAATACAGCGGTTTAGTTGTTAGGGGGTTGGGACACTCGACTCCAACAAAATTTTGCACTTTCAAATCTATTTTCTTCGAAAACGGAACCCTAAATTATAAAATGGTCTTAGAAGACTCACAACAATTTTTTAAGCTCTAACCAACGATATATAGTCATTCATAAACTACGATAGCCTAAAAAATCAAAGCCTTACTAATCGTATTGCAGGATTCATATACAAAAAAAAATCTGTCGTTCCACGGCACAAGTGAAACCAATTTAACCGTCTGTCTGTACCACACTTAATGTTCACCTCTAGACCTGTAATTTGCTCATCGCAATCGAGAAATTTCTCCGCCAACAGTAACATGACGTGACATCACGATACTTGAAGAAACGACTAGTTTTTTTGCAGGCCTTTGAATTCTTGAAAGTAAAAGTTGAAACTTTTTAGTTCCGGCATGACGGGAGGGAAGGTTTCAAGATTCAAGGTATTTATTTAAAATAGATGCAAATTGCACTCTTTCTGATAGTCGTAAAATAATAATAACATAATTTCATTTGTGAAAAATCAAGAAATAAACAATCATTAGTTAATAATGTCAAAATTCAATCCTTGAAATAAACCAGATTATGTCATTAGAACATGAAAAGAATATGACACGAAAAGTTATCGATAAAAATCATTGAAAATCATTGATACCTTAGTCAGTTCACACGAACAGCACCCGGTCACGAGTATAACGCGAAAGTCAGCCATCGCTCCCATCAACCATATTAGAGGGAAAGGAACGACCCGGTTACGAACAGTGACCGCGGAATGGTAGATGTAGGGTAGCATTCGACTTAATGAACTTTCGCGCAATTAACCTAAAGGTCGTTCGATCTAACGGCCAACCGAGTAATCGTCACCGACCTGTCGTACTTCGAACTATCGTCATTAGAACTTACGTTAGGGAACTCGTCCCATGGGGTGAATTACTGAAGCTCTCAGGATCGCCCTAGTTAGAGGTCAGCCCTGTTATCCTAGTAGTAGCATTTACATTTATAACAGACGATTTAGTCAGTGTGGTGGAAGGACTGTCATTTCCATAGACCTGCCCAGGATTCTCGGCCCAATTGCCTGAACCCGCAGTACGAAGTCAATACCTGCGGAGCCAGGTCACCTGCAGGAGACCGCCGCATTTTCAGGTTGAATTTTGCTTGCGTCTAACAGTGGCTAAGGTTGCCTGGAGAAAACCTCCCCATTTTACGAGTAAAGTTGAACTCTACTTGCTAATTCAATCAGCAAAAAAAAGTCCATATAATTAACGAACCTCCTCACAAAATTACACGAAAAATGGGTACCTACTTGACAGCATCAAAAATAAATTATGAAATTAAATTTACTAAATTCTTCAATTTCAGAAGAACTTACTCATTTGATTTTTGTATCATTTTCTTTTTTTTATTTATCAAAAACACATAATTAGTACGTTTACGGCAATGAAAAAATGTGACGTCATTGTTCAATATTTCAAACATTTTTAAAACAAAGTCTCGTTTTTGAAACTTTTTTTTTATTCACAATGGATTATAATAATATTTGTCACAATGTCGTGATTAAATGTCAAAACGTCAGAGCCAACAAAGTTGCGGACGCTAGGTGGCGCTGAACTCGTGCACAGAGCCAGTAAAGGCAATATAAAACTTGTATAAAAAGGTTCATAAACAGTAAACACTACAAAAGAACTAGATGCAAAATATCACATTTACTTGTATATTTTGTACTTTTAAATTGTGATCCTACGGGCCTTTTGACACTAGGCCGATCCCATACGAATATATTATAAAGAAAACCATACATAAGCGTCCCACCCTAATATGGTTATGTGAGGCGTCAGGTCTTGTCCGTAGAGCAACCGAAGCGCATCCGACGCATTATAATTTTTTCTTGATACGTACCTAAATAAAATCTCTTTCCATTCAGATGGATTAGCTTTTGAGGTATCTTTGTCATTGTTTACATGTGGTGTTCCCAGTAATAAAATATACATTAATTCCACTTAATTAACCTCTTATATCTATCTATAGCAATCTGTACACTTCACCGGTGATCGATAATGTATCTAGACATGTGCGCCGATGCCGAAATACTCGGCGGCGGCGTAGAGGTAGAATTTGGTCGGCGGCGGCGTAAATGGCGGCGTAAACGGCGTCGTAAATGGCGGCATAAATTACACAAAAAACAGGGAGAATCAGAAGTAAAATTAATAAAAAAAACGTTTTCATAAAAATTAATGTAAGGTATGAAAGAAACGTTAAAGTCGCAATAAAATATGGCACAAAAATAGTTTGCTTTGGTAATTTGGTTACGAATAACGTTCTTACAAGTTGTAAGTTACAATCTTATATTTATGACACCAAGGAGACAAATGCGCTACTGGCCAGAACATTGCAGTAACACAGTAAGTGTTCCATTGAATCTGTATCCACACAGGCCCTGCAGGTCGGGTCATTCATCAGGCTGATTTTTTCAAGTGTGCGTTTGTAGCAAAATGACCTATCAGCGCTCCTGTTACCGCTCTGACACGTGTCCTGCTGTTTCTCCAACTGTACTTGTTTGCCCCTGTGGTTACCTCACCGATGAAGAGCTTGGAATCTTTGAGTATAAGACATATATGTCAGTTTAGTCTTCCTTCGGCCTGTTCCTTCTACGCCTAGAATGGGCCTTACTATTAGTGTGTATAGCCAGTATATGACTATGGGTTTTAAACCCCAAGTTCTTACCATACGCAGATTTTAGCATACCGAAGACTTTTGTGGCCTTGGCTCCTTTCTATGTGCAGGTTACACGTCAGCTTTTTATCCAGACTCATGCCTAGATACTTAACGATCGTGGACTGTCCCATACAGTTTGAGAGTTTTTAAACCTTGTCGGTTTCTTTTTCTTGTGAATGGTACAACCGTGGTCTTGCTACGTTTAATCGATAGGTGATATCCATCACACCACCTTTCAACTTTACGCAAGGCCTTTCACGAGTACATTATTCGCGATACTATGTTCGGTAATTTGACATTAATTATAATAACTAGATCGTCAGCATAACTAAACGTGTAGAAAGATCCGGTATTCAGCTGCTGCAGAAGCCATCTACAGAACGCCACCCTGCGGGCATCTTTTGAAGTGGTAGCAGTAACCTTCTCCCCCAATAGTAAAGATGTTATGATTATCTTCCTAAGCATGCTATCTATCCATTTCCATAGCTTTGGTCTATACCATTGGAGATAGCTGCATTCTTGATTGCCTCCAAATTAGTGCGATCAAAGGCTCCTTCGATATCGTGGAAGGCAACAGCACATACCTTCTGGTTTTCCAACGCACTTTCATTACAGTATACTAAAAGATGAAGTGCTCTTTCAGTCATTTTACCAGACTGATATGCACATTGTAGTACATGAAGTGTTTTTTTCCGCAACGAACCCCTCCTTTATGTAGTTGTCGACCAATTTTTCCAGAGCCTTCAGCAGAAATGATGATAGGTTTATGCGTCTGTATGACATCGGTTCGTCGTAGCTCTCTGTTTCCGGCTTTGGTAAGTAGACAACCTTGACACGTTTTCAGATTTTTGTAATATATCCGAAGGCGATACACGCAACCTAGGCGAGCGTTGAACTTTTCGCCGTTCGCATCATTTGCGCCGAATACGCCGATTTTTCTAAACGGTCAGCGGCTTCAAGTCCTGATCGGCGGCGGCGGTCACCGGCGCGGTGCGGCGCACATGTCTAATGTATACCAAACAATAATTATGCAAGGCGCATTACGCTCTGTTGTTATAAGAAGGCAGGAAAGACAGACAGACTGACATGTTGTTGGAGAAATAGAACGGTTACGTATCCGTGGATATGGTATCTGGTAGGTATGTAGCTTTATGAATGCTATAGTGTGGTATATATGACAGGCAAATTGTATGATTAGTCATTTTACATATGTTCAGGCCAATTGTATAATTCGTCCGTATGTAAAAGGTCTGGCAAAATGTGAAATTCTGTAC
Source organism: Coleophora flavipennella (assembly GCA_947284805.1). Classification (NCBI taxonomy): domain Eukaryota; kingdom Metazoa; phylum Arthropoda; class Insecta; order Lepidoptera; family Coleophoridae; genus Coleophora; species Coleophora flavipennella. The sequence goes on from OX369253.1 coordinate 9,585,247, forward strand.
ACAGATTATAAATGCCGAGCCAGGCAAACTGTAATAATTCGTCCGTATATTAACGGTCAATGCCGTGTCAGGCAAATTGTCAAAATGCTGTACGGCAGATTTTAAATGAGCTCGCGAAGCGAGCGATGTTAGTTTCGGTCAGGTTTGATTCGCCACTATATAATTTACCTGACATTTGCCTGACCGTATGTATAATGACGAATTATACAGTATGCCTGCGACATATATAATATGACAGTGATCTAACTAATCTGTTCTCATTCTGATGCTTCCTAAACTATTTTTAGGGTTCCGTGCCTCACAAGGAAAAAAGGAAAACTTATAAAATCAAATCGTTGTCTGTCTGTCTGTCTGTCTGACCCTTTTTCAACCGACTTCCAAAAAGGAGGAGGTTCTCAATTGGACTGTATGTTTTTTTATATGTGTTACCTCAGAACTTTTAACTGGGTTAACCGATTTTTATGATTCTTTTTTTATTTGAAAGCTAGTGGTTCCCGTGAGGTACCATATAAATTTTATCAAAATCGGTGTAGTACTTTATTAGAAAATTAACAAAAACCAAAAATAATAATGCAAAAATGTACTAAGTTGTTGCGATGGAAGTCGGTTTTTTAACGTGTTTAGCGTTTTCAATTATCTCAGGAACGCTTGAAGGTGTCAAGTTGATATTAATATCGAATACTTAGGTCTACGGCTTCATGCAGCTGGAAAAAATCAAACTTCTATGACAACACAGTAAAAAAATACGGCCATTTCAATTTTCATGCCGCATATTTTGACATCGCGCATGTATTGAAATCAAAACCTATATAGGGTAATTCCCGTTGACCTCCAATCATGTTAAGCATGTGTAAGATCTCAGCACTTTTAAATATTAAAAACTGAAAAACAATTATAGTATAAATTAGAAAAATCGGATGGGGCTGTGTCGTTGGTTTAACGTTGGTTCCTCTCCGTGAGTGGATAACTAATGAATGAGGTTTGCTTGGTCCAAGAAATGAGTTTGTTATACAATAGGGGATCGGACTGCTTGTCATTTGAGTTACTTTTTATGATGCGTCAAAAACGAAATTTTGTTCTAAAAATGTTTGAAATACCCACAAGTAAAGCGTCATTGACGAACTTTTTTTGTGAATTTAATCAATTAAAAATTGAAGACGTGATGGAAAAATAAAACAAGTTCGATTTTTTGAAACTTTACGGAAGAGCAATTTAGGAAATCATATTTCAGATTTTATTTTTGGTGCAGTCCGATCCCCTATTGGCCGGTTCTACCGAAAACAGATCTAAGTCTCTTTCGTTATATCCGTTGCATTTCAGTTTTCTGACCTTGTTCCTATGCACTTATGTGATCCTAAAGACGTTTCCCGTTAAAAAAGAATACGGCTGTGCTAGAGACCACACGACTGAAGTAAAACTTCTTTAGCTCCATCTATATGTATGAAAGAAAATACTTAGTTTTCAGAAAATAATCAAATCTTTTTGTCATATTAGACAGTTTATGAAAAAAGAGTTTTATTATCCTCTGAAAGTGATCAAATATATTTTATCCTAAATGTTTGTTTTGACAACCGATATTGTTGGTAAACAAAATCAAATAGTATATCTCATTCTATCTTCACTAATTTCAATATCCCTCTCAACTTCCGTTCTTCTCGCCCGATCCCAATTCCGTAACGCTCTCGTCACGCATCCACCACGCTTACTCCCCAAGCAAAGTATATATATTAGTACTAACATACAGTATAGACACTCCCTGCCGCTCTCTAGATTGCGACCTCACCCCCTCGTCACCCAGATTGATACAGATTGGTTACAGTTTGGTTGTCGAACGTATAGGATTTCGCCGCCATTTTGTTTGTTCCGTCATTCCTTTTTTGAAATGTCATTTCTGGCCCATTGTATGAAGTGTCCAGGGTGTGCCCAAAGTCAAGCGTGCGCAAAGAAGTTTTACTTCAAAAACACTAAAAATTACTACAGGCATCTGTACCTGTACTATTAGCAATACTTATAACAATGAATAGTTTATTTAAAGTTAAAAGTTTAACGCAAACTTACTCTCTTAGTAGCTCCAAGTCTCGCTCGGTTAGCGTGCAAATCGGCTACATTAATATTAACGGCCTATTAGCATATGTTGATGTTGAATGGGTTCTGCTTGTGTTGTGTCTTCGAGCCGGTTGATGTGCTAATTAGCAATTACGTACTTACAAGCTTTTGTCTTCTTTAGAAGATATACGTGTAGGAGAGGCCGGCGGGGTTTGCTCTTGGCACACCCTGGACACTTCATACAACGGGCCAGAAATGACATTTCAAAAAAGGAATGACGGAACAAACGAAATGGCGGCGAAATACTATACGTTCGACAACCAAACTGTAACCAATCTGAATTAATCTGGGTGACGAGGGAGTGAGGTCGCAATCTAGAGAGCGGCAGGGAGTGTCCATACTGTATGTTAGTACTAATATATATATATATATATATATATATATATATATATATATATATATATATATATATATATATATACTTTGCTCTTGGTTTGTAAATGAATGCAAAAGGAATGAAGAATGGTAGGTTGAGGACGACATTATACTTTTTACAGGACTACCCACAAAAAGAAGGGTCAAAATCTGACGCTTTGTTCGTGGGACACACAGTTTGACGACCCAGTCTTTTTATTATTCACAATTGGTAAGCCCTTGGCATCATCTCACCTGGTGGTAAGTGACGATGATGCCGAAAATGGAAGCGGGCTTACCAAGATTCCCCAACGCAATGGAGATCTGGCTATCTTATCTTCAAGCCGGAACACATCAATGCTGTTAACACTGATGTTTGGCGGCAAGACTTAGATAAGATGGTGGTAGCTAGCCAGGCGGGCTATGAAAATGCCCCACCACCAACCAAACCGAGTCTTACAAAGTTGATCCCGCCGGGAATCAAACCCGCGACCTCCTGGTGTGAAGCGAATGGACTGACCATTACGCTACGGAGGCAGTTGACCAATCCAACGGACCCAATGACGGATGAATAGCGTATGTGAGAAAATCCTAAGTCTTATGGTTCTTACGAAAAACGGAACGATACGGAACCCTCGACTCGCGCTTGACCGGTTTATATGAAAAGTCTCATCATATCATATCATATTAGTCCCCACCGAGGGGCTCGAGCCTATCCGGAATTAGGGCGATCGGGCCTTAGTCGAACACGCTGTCCCAGTGCGGGTTGGTCGACTTCACACAAAACCTTCGAGTTTTTCGGAGGCGTATGCAGGTTTCCTCACGATGTTTTCCTTCAGCGTATAAAAGCGTCGGTTAAACGTACATATGAAATCGAAATTCGAAAACACATAGGTACGTGGCAAGCAGGATCGAACCACGACCTCCCGGACTGGAGGTAGCGGCCCTTGCCATTACGCCACCGACGCTCTTATATTATGAAATGTCTACTTATTTCGAACAGTAACTTATTTTGGCAAATGACATGCTATGCCCGACGTGATGGCCTATATCACAACCAACAGTGGCACCAGCGAACACCGTTCGTTTCGTGACTAAACTCATCGTTGTGGACGCATCTGGCGTGCTATCAGTCAATTTGGTTGGAGCCCGTCAAAGACCTCACTTATTCTTCGCGAGGACGGGGCCATCGGCTTAGAAATGACACCACTTTGGTGGCTCATCTATCAAGTTGACCGAGCGAGCGCAAAGCGTCTCCGTTTGGGCAAAAAAGCTTTCGTATGTCAGAATGTCCGGCGTCTACATCTACAGGCTACAGGTATAACGATCTGTTTAAATGGTTGATAGAGAGATTTTTTTACAGTTTAGGTGATTTTTAAACTTTTAATAAGTAAATCTGATTTATGTATATGATATGGTTCTTTTTATCTCTAAATTTGACAGACTAGTTTAAAATACGGCCATTTCAATTTTCACGCCGCATATTTTGACATCGCTAGTAAATCAAAACATATACAGGATGTAATAAAATTGGTGTAGGTCCCGTTAGCAGGGGGTTCTACTCGTCATACTGAACAACTTTTCCCAAGAGACCCATAGTCAATTCTCAAAAAAAATTGGACCCTCCATACTTAAATGCACAAAATTGGTCAATCAGCTGATCGATTTGTATGAAAAGATATTTTTTTGCGATTTCAGCAAAGTCATAGAACAAAAGTGGTTCAGTATGATGAGTAGTAGCCCCAGTTAACGGAACTACAACAATTTTGTTACACCCTGTCACTTGAGAAGGTTAGGCCATACTCCACACAGAGGGGGGGGGGGGGGTTGGGGGGGCAAGGCCGGGTTGGTGGAAATTGTAAGGTGCTGTTAGGAAATTTTCAAGCCGCCTTTGAGGACATTTGACCCGGCTTAACGACTGCTATCTATTGATAGCAACCGGCACCAACGTGTCGAGAAAGTGTCGCTTACAGTCAAACCCGTCCAGGTGATGACCGTGTCAGGTCAGTTAACTTGCGTGATCGACCCAACCACGCAAGTTTTACTGAGCTCAACGCGATTCAGTTTCGACGTAATCTCCTAAATTCTAACAGAATTTAACATTAAAAGCAAAATGTCTGGTAGGCCCTGTCCTTAGATAAAGTCCTTGGCCCGTTATTAACTTGTTACATGTCATAATAACAGTTCACCGAACTGCGACATAATTAAGACTATTATTTGATAGAATTTCGATACAACTTGCAAATAAGCTCATTTCGATAAACCTAAAAACCTTTAGGTACAGGCTTTAAATTGAATATAATTTAATTTATTTCTTATTCTTCTTAGCAAACCGTTTCATTGATACCCATACCATTAAAAATAACCGGTCCACGTTCTTTGGGAGTCCGCCATATTGGATTTAAAATGACTGTGAAGGTTGGAAGTGGCATAGACTGTTAATCAGAATAGCCCGAAATAGTTCCCGAGAGATCTGGGGAAATCTCATTTCCACGCTCGCGCACGTCGGAGTCGCAACGGAGCAACGGATTGAACTGTTTTTTTTGTATAAAATTGGTTGGGGGGTGGGAAGTGACATAGACTGCTAATCAGAGTAGCCCGATATAGTTCCCGAGAGATCTGGGGAAAAAATCATTTCCACGCTCACGCACGTCGGAGTCGCAACGGAGCAATGGATTGAAGTGATTTTTTTTGTATAGAATTGCTTGAGGGGGTGGGAAGTAACATAGACTGCTAATCAGAATACCCCGAAATAGTTCCCGAGAGATCTGGGGAAACTCATTTCCACGCTTGCGCACTTCGGAGTCGCAACGGAGCAACAGATTGAAGTGATTTTTTTGTATAAAATTGGTTGAGGGGGTGGGAAGTGACATAGACTGCTAATCAGAATAGCTTGATATAGTTCCCGAGACCTGGGGAAAACTCATTTCCACGCTCGCGCACGCCTGCGTCGCAACGGAGCAACGGATTGAATTGTTTTTTTTTGTATAGAATTGGTTGAGGGGGTGGGAAGTGACATAGACTGCTAATCAGAATAGCACGATATAGTTCCTGAGACCTGGGGAAAACTCATTTCTACGCTCGCGCACGCCTGCGTCGCAACGGAGCAACGGATTGAATTGATTTTTTTTATATAGAATTGGTTGAGGGGGTGGGAAGTGACATAGACTGCTAATCAGAATAGCCCGATCTTGGATTGGAAAACCCTTTCCACACTCGCGCACCACTCACCGTCAACGCGGACGAAGCCGCGGGCAAAAGCTGGTACGTCTATAAGTCAAAAGAAGCTAAGGATCATTTATAACTATTTCTTACACTTTTGTTTCTTGTTTGTCTGTTTAATGTTTTAAAGTCTTATCGTTAGTTGCACGCAGTAGGGTAAGCCGTAGTTATCTTGCCCCCCCCCCCCAATCATTGGCCTTTTGAGTTTAAAATGTATTTATTAAGAAATGCCTTCGAGTAGAAGGTACAAAAAAATATTTTTATTTTTATTTATTGACAACACTATAAAGTGTAATTGGTACTTTTTAAACATGACAGCTGGCAACACTTGAAAAAAAAAATTTCCCAACAATTGACGCGACGGGTGTGTTTTGTTACGGAAATTATAAGAAGTAAGTAACTTTCACACTGTTATTTACCTGTTTTCTTGTTATTCAAATTGTAAGATTTATATTCCAATTTGTTAGTCACAGTTTTAATTAACTTTTCGTATCGTAATTCATAGAAAAAGACTCAACATAGCCTAAAAATGGGTAGACTAAGGTTAGTACCTATGGCTTTTATGTAAGTTTAATTCATTGGCCCCTGTGCTAATAATAGTAATTTAAACTCAATGTTAATCTCCTTATTTTAAGTTTTTATTAGATGCTATTGACAACTCCTTTTTAAATACTTTAAATCAAAATGTTCTAGAATAGCAGTAACTAAATTTTGGCAGGGCTAATCATTATACTTTCTCGCCATTGGCCATGCTTATCATTATACTTTTATCTATACCAATCTTTGTACAAGTATATTTTAAATACGTAGTGATGTATTTTGGTTTTATTATTACGTACCTAACCTGTAATACCTACTTACCTATTGTCGACGACGACTACCTGCTCGACATCTGCCAAAATTTTCTCGGCACATCACTATCGTCAAACTTAATTAATATGTAGTGATTGGCCTTCACATGGTTTAAAAATTGGCAGTGCTAATAAACACAAAGTATAATAATTGACATGCCAATCATTATACATTTGGTATGCCAATGTATATACACCAATGGCCAATGATTATACTTTCGTCCCCGTCGTTTTAATAAGTTGCATTAAAGCTCTAAATGGGTTGCAAATATAATTATGGTTGTGATTTATTCAAGTTCTCAGTTTTGTAAGGAATAACTTGACAGCAGAAGTTTTATGATTTAGCACTTTATTTTAGAAGGAAAAAAGTTTAAAGTCAATGTTCACCTTAAAGGGCTAATCATTGTACTGGTTACCCTATATGTATGTATGTAAGTTGTCCGCTTCAATATAATTCGGAAGTTAAATTTGATTTGACCCACTTCCCGGTTTTCGATTGAGCTGAAATTATGGATACACATTTAGTTTGGATGAAAACGCACGGTTAGCTAAGTGAAGTCGTTCTAAATCAAATATGGCGGATCCGTTTTTTTTATGCACTCCCATGATATGGGTATCAAATGAAAGGATTAGCTTATAAAAAAATATGAAGTAATTAAAATTATTCTATATTATATTTCAAGCTAGACACTCGTTGTGCGATTCTGATCCATACGCCTAAGCGATACAAAATCCAAAGTGTCTGTAACGCGACACGCTGTGATCCTAAAGACGTTTCCCGTTAAAAAAGAATACGGCTGTGCTAGAGACCACACGACTGAAGTAAAACTTCTTTAGCTCCATCTATATGTATGAAAGAAAATACTTAGTTTTCAGAAAATAATCAAATCTTTTTGTCATATTAGACAGTTTATGAAAAAAGAGTTTTATTATCCTCTGAAAGTGATCAAATATATTTTATCCTAAATGTTTGTTTTGACAACCGATATTGTTGGTAAACAAAATCAAATAGTATATCTCATTCTATCTTCACTAATTTCAATATCCCTCTCAACTTCCGTTCTTCTCGCCCGATCCCAATTCCGTAACGCTCTCGTCACGCATCCACCACGCTTACTCCCCAAGCAAAGTATATATATTAGTACTAACATACAGTATAGACACTCCCTGCCGCTCTCTAGATTGCGACCTCACCCCCTCGTCACCCAGATTGATACAGATTGGTTACAGTTTGGTTGTCGAACGTATAGGATTTCGCCGCCATTTTGTTTGTTCCGTCATTCCTTTTTTGAAATGTCATTTCTGGCCCATTGTATGAAGTGTCCAGGGTGTGCCCAAAGTCAAGCGTGCGCAAAGAAGTTTTACTTCAAAAACACTAAAAATTACTACAGGCATCTGTACCTGTACTATTAGCAATACTTATAACAATGAATAGTTTATTTAAAGTTAAAAGTTTAACGCAAACTTACTCTCTTAGTAGCTCCAAGTCTCGCTCGGTTAGCGTGCAAATCGGCTACATTAATATTAACGGCCTATTAGCATATGTTGATGTTGAATGGGTTCTGCTTGTGTTGTGTCTTCGAGCCGGTTGATGTGCTAATTAGCAATTACGTACTTACAAGCTTTTGTCTTCTTTAGAAGATATACGTGTAGGAGAGGCCGGCGGGGTTTGCTCTTGGCACACCCTGGACACTTCATACAACGGGCCAGAAATGACATTTCAAAAAAGGAATGACGGAACAAACGAAATGGCGGCGAAATACTATACGTTCGACAACCAAACTGTAACCAATCTGAATTAATCTGGGTGACGAGGGAGTGAGGTCGCAATCTAGAGAGCGGCAGGGAGTGTCCATACTGTATGTTAGTACTAATATATATATATATATATATATATATATATATATATATATATATATATATATATATATATATATATATATATACTTTGCTCTTGGTTTGTAAATGAATGCAAAAGGAATGAAGAATGGTAGGTTGAGGACGACATTATACTTTTTACAGGACTACCCACAAAAAGAAGGGTCAAAATTTGACGCTTTGTTCGTGGGACACACAGTTTGACGACCCAGTCTTTTTATTATTCACAATTGGTAAGCCCTTGGCATCATCTCACCTGGTGGTAAGTGACGATGATGCCGAAAATGGAAGCGGGCTTACCAAGATTCCCCAACGCAATGGAGATCTGGCTATCTTATCTTCAAGCCGGAACACATCAATGCTGTTAACACTGATGTTTGGCGGCAAGACTTAGATAAGATGGTGGTAGCTAGCCAGGCGGGCTATGAAAATGCCCCACCACCAACCAAACCGAGTCTTACAAAGTTGATCCCGCCGGGAATCAAACCCGCGACCTCCTGGTGTGAAGCGAATGGACTGACCATTACGCTACGGAGGCAGTTGACCAATCCAACGGACCCAATGACGGATGAATAGCGTATGTGAGAAAATCCTAAGTCTTATGGTTCTTACGAAAAACGGAACGATACGGAACCCTCGACTCGCGCTTGACCGGTTTATATGAAAAGTCTCATCATATCATATCATATTAGTCCCCACCGAGGGGCTCGAGCCTATCCGGAATTAGGGCGATCGGGCCTTAGTCGAACACGCTGTCCCAGTGCGGGTTGGTCGACTTCACACAAAACCTTCGAGTTTTTCGGAGGCGTATGCAGGTTTCCTCACGATGTTTTCCTTCAGCGTATAAAAGCGTCGGTTAAACGTACATATGAAATCGAAATTCGAAAACACATAGGTACGTGGCAAGCAGGATCGAACCACGACCTCCCGGACTGGAGGTAGCGGCCCTTGCCATTACGCCACCGACGCTCTTATATTATGAAATGTCTACTTATTTCGAACAGTAACTTATTTTGGCAAATGACATGCTATGCCCGACGTGATGGCCTATATCACAACCAACAGTGGCACCAGCGAACACCGTTCGTTTCGTGACTAAACTCATCGTTGTGGACGCATCTGGCGTGCTATCAGTCAATTTGGTTGGAGCCCGTCAAAGACCTCACTTATTCTTCGCGAGGACGGGGCCATCGGCTTAGAAATGACACCACTTTGGTGGCTCATCTATCAAGTTGACCGAGCGAGCGCAAAGCGTCTCCGTTTGGGCAAAAAAGCTTTCGTATGTCAGAATGTCCGGCGTCTACATCTACAGGCTACAGGTATAACGATCTGTTTAAATGGTTGATAGAGAGATTTTTTTACAGTTTAGGTGATTTTTAAACTTTTAATAAGTAAATCTGATTTATGTATATGATATGGTTCTTTTTATCTCTAAATTTGACAGACTAGTTTAAAATACGGCCATTTCAATTTTCACGCCGCATATTTTGACATCGCTAGTAAATCAAAACATATACAGGATGTAATAAAATTGGTGTAGGTCCCGTTAGCAGGGGGTTCTACTCGTCATACTGAACAACTTTTCCCAAGAGACCCATAGTCAATTCTCAAAAAAAATTGGACCCTCCATACTTAAATGCACAAAATTGGTCAATCAGCTGATCGATTTGTATGAAAAGATATTTTTTTGCGATTTCAGCAAAGTCATAGAACAAAAGTGGTTCAGTATGATGAGTAGTAGCCCCAGTTAACGGAACTACAACAATTTTGTTACACCCTGTCACTTGAGAAGGTTAGGCCATACTCCACACAGAGGGGGGGGGGGGGGGGGGGGGTTGGGGGGGCAAGGCCGGGTTGGTGGAAATTGTAAGGTGCTGTTAGGAAATTTTCAAGCCGCCTTTGAGGACATTTGACCCGGCTTAACGACTGCTATCTATTGATAGCAACCGGCACCAACGTGTCGAGAAAGTGTCGCTTACAGTCAAACCCGTCCAGGTGATGACCGTGTCAGGTCAGTTAACTTGCGTGATCGACCCAACCACGCAAGTTTTACTGAGCTCAACGCGATTCAGTTTCGACGTAATCTCCTAAATTCTAACAGAATTTAACATTAAAAGCAAAATGTCTGGTAGGCCCTGTCCTTAGATAAAGTCCTTGGCCCGTTATTAACTTGTTACATGTCATAATAACAGTTCACCGAACTGCGACATAATTAAGACTATTATTTGATAGAATTTCGATACAACTTGCAAATAAGCTCATTTCGATAAACCTAAAAACCTTTAGGTACAGGCTTTAAATTGAATATAATTTAATTTATTTCTTATTCTTCTTAGCAAACCGTTTCATTGATACCCATACCATTAAAAATAACCGGTCCACGTTCTTTGGGAGTCCGCCATATTGGATTTAAAATGACTGTGAAGGTTGGAAGTGGCATAGACTGTTAATCAGAATAGCCCGAAATAGTTCCCGAGAGATCTGGGGAAATCTCATTTCCACGCTCGCGCACGTCGGAGTCGCAACGGAGCAACGGATTGAACTGTTTTTTTTGTATAAAATTGGTTGGGGGGTGGGAAGTGACATAGACTGCTAATCAGAGTAGCCCGATATAGTTCCCGAGAGATCTGGGGAAAAAATCATTTCCACGCTCACGCACGTCGGAGTCGCAACGGAGCAATGGATTGAAGTGATTTTTTTTGTATAGAATTGCTTGAGGGGGTGGGAAGTAACATAGACTGCTAATCAGAATACCCCGAAATAGTTCCCGAGAGATCTGGGGAAACTCATTTCCACGCTTGCGCACTTCGGAGTCGCAACGGAGCAACAGATTGAAGTGATTTTTTTGTATAAAATTGGTTGAGGGGGTGGGAAGTGACATAGACTGCTAATCAGAATAGCTTGATATAGTTCCCGAGACCTGGGGAAAACTCATTTCCACGCTCGCGCACGCCTGCGTCGCAACGGAGCAACGGATTGAATTGTTTTTTTTTTGTATAGAATTGGTTGAGGGGGTGGGAAGTGACATAGACTGCTAATCAGAATAGCACGATATAGTTCCTGAGACCTGGGGAAAACTCATTTCTACGCTCGCGCACGCCTGCGTCGCAACGGAGCAACGGATTGAATTGATTTTTTTTATATAGAATTGGTTGAGGGGGTGGGAAGTGACATAGACTGCTAATCAGAATAGCCCGATCTTGGATTGGAAAACCCTTTCCACACTCGCGCACCACTCACCGTCAACGCGGACGAAGCCGCGGGCAAAAGCTGGTACGTCTATAAGTCAAAAGAAGCTAAGGATCATTTATAACTATTTCTTACACTTTTGTTTCTTGTTTGTCTGTTTAATGTTTTAAAGTCTTATCGTTAGTTGCACGCAGTAGGGTAAGCCGTAGTTATCTTGCCCCCCCCCCCCCCAATCATTGGCCTTTTGAGTTTAAAATGTATTTATTAAGAAATGCCTTCGAGTAGAAGGTACAAAAAAATATTTTTATTTTTATTTATTGACAACACTATAAAGTGTAATTGGTACTTTTTAAACATGACAGCTGGCAACACTTGAAAAAAAAAATTTCCCAACAATTGACGCGACGGGTGTGTTTTGTTACGGAAATTATAAGAAGTAAGTAACTTTCACACTGTTATTTACCTGTTTTCTTGTTATTCAAATTGTAAGATTTATATTCCAATTTGTTAGTCACAGTTTTAATTAACTTTTCGTATCGTAATTCATAGAAAAAGACTCAACATAGCCTAAAAATGGGTAGACTAAGGTTAGTACCTATGGCTTTTATGTAAGTTTAATTCATTGGCCCCTGTGCTAATAATAGTAATTTAAACTCAATGTTAATCTCCTTATTTTAAGTTTTTATTAGATGCTATTGACAACTCCTTTTTAAATACTTTAAATCAAAATGTTCTAGAATAGCAGTAACTAAATTTTGGCAGGGCTAATCATTATACTTTCTCGCCATTGGCCATGCTTATCATTATACTTTTATCTATACCAATCTTTGTACAAGTATATTTTAAATACGTAGTGATGTATTTTGGTTTTATTATTACGTACCTAACCTGTAATACCTACTTACCTATTGTCGACGACGACTACCTGCTCGACATCTGCCAAAATTTTCTCGGCACATCACTATCGTCAAACTTAATTAATATGTAGTGATTGGCCTTCACATGGTTTAAAAATTGGCAGTGCTAATAAACACAAAGTATAATAATTGACATGCCAATCATTATACATTTGGTATGCCAATGTATATACACCAATGGCCAATGATTATACTTTCGTCCCCATTTTTAATAAGTTGCATTAAAGCTCTAAATGGGTTGCAAATATAATTATGGTTGTGATTTATTCAAGTTCTCAGTTTTGTAAGGAATAACTTGACAGCAGAAGTTTTATGATTTAGCACTTTATTTTAGAAGGAAAAAAGTTTAAAGTCAATGTTCACCTTAAAGGGCTAATCATTGTACTGGTTACCCTATATGTATGTATGTAAGTTGTCCGCTTCAATATAATTCGGAAGTTAAATTTGATTTGACCCACTTCCCGGTTTTCGATTGAGCTGAAATTATGGATACACATTTAGTTTGGATGAAAACGCACGGTTAGCTAAGTGAAGTCGTTCTAAATCAAATATGGCGGATCCGTTTTTTTTATGCACTCCCATGATATGGGTATCAAATGAAAGGATTAGCTTATAAAAAAATATGAAGTAATTAAAATTATTCTATATTATATTTCAAGCTAGACACTCGTTGTGCGATTCTGATCCATACGCCTAAGCGATACAAAATCCAAAGTGTCTGTAACGCGACACGCTGTTATGCGTTCTTTTTTCATTCGACCTTCTTTTCATTCAATTTATTACTTTTCCACGCATGCGCTGTCATCCATCTGACAATATCATTCAAAAACCAATAAATTATCATCATCAGCTCATAATATAATACATTTTCAAAATTCGTATCTTGATACTTTATAAAAGACCCATTACGGGCAAGATCAATTTATGTTTGTTTGTGATTTGTATTTTAAATTAGAGTTTATTATGTTTTCAATATTTTTATATTTCTTTGTAGGTCTTAACCCACGCCCTTATATCAACGTAATCCTACCTAAGTCGTGTGACATGTCTAGCTTCATGTGCTGGCCACTGTATTTAAATGTTTTCAGGCTTTTCAAAAAACTTTTTATAGTCATAGTTTACGGGATTCCTCCACCTCAGTCGCAGACTCAATTAAAACTGTATCGTTCTGGGTTCTGCGAATCGATTTGATAGCATCAACGGAACAATCGATCTGTCAAGGTGGATTTGTTCGGCTATTATCCGGGTCGTGATACAATTCACTATAGTTGAAAACTATAATTTTATTTAAAAAAAAGTTATGGCGGAATTCAAGGTCTCATTTTTGGATGCAACCAAAAAGTTCAAAAGTACTATACAAAAAAGGAGTCCAGAATTTTCAGGTTTTCGAGGGATAACTTTAACGGAATATGATTTCTTTTCTTCTTTTCGAGTAGACGGTTATCTCAGATAGTCCTATCTGACTGAAACTTGGTACGTAGACAGATTAGGACCTGGATTAACACATAGGCCTCTTTTTCCCACGCTCGCGAGCCGCGAAAAGTCAGAAACGTTGTCCACGCGGGTGAAGCCGCGGGAAACAACTAGTGAGTAAATAAATTAATGGCAAGCTAAAAGTTAAACTAAATACGAAACATTCATGCTGTGAAAATTGCTCATGCTCAGTATAAAATCTTACTACAGTTAAGTTTATGATTCATCATGATGGATGATGCGTAAATTCTCATCACTACCACAATACCTTTCAAGAACTAAATGTCACCTCCATGGGAAAAGAGCAATGGAATCATAATAACCACAGTGTAAAAGTATAAGCCAATATAATGAATGATAGCTATGCTGTCAGCATCAGTAGTGACATCTATTTGACAACTGGAGCGTGGCGGTCGACGACGACGGTTTCCGTTCTGCGCGTGCGCGTTCGCGTTGACTGTTGCAGTTTCGATGCTGTGCGATGTATAAAATAGGGTGTTTTCCAATTATTATTTCTTTCTTTTTTTATCAACACATAAATAGTTATGTAGCAGCAGTTTCTTTTAATTTCAGTCATTAATGGTGAGATTATGCCAAGGGTTTACCAATTGAGAATTAAAAAAAAACGAAAAAGCTTTTAAGTACAAACTTTTAATTGTTTCGTATTTTTCTCGGCAAATCCTTTCATTTGATTCCCATATCATGGGGGTGCATAAAAAATAACTGATCCACCATCTTTGGGAGTCCGTCATATTGGATTTAGAATGACGTCACTTAGCTAACCATGCATTGTGCTCCAAACTTAACGTGTATGCAAAATATCAGCACAATCGGAAACCGGGAAGCGGTTCGAATTTAGCTCTGAAGATTTGCCCCAAACAAACTAATAAACAAATGAATTTTTACACATTTGATAAGCCCTTGGCATCATCTCACTTGATGGTAAGTGACGATGATACCGAAGATGGAAGCGGGCTTACCAAGATTCGCCGAATGCAATGGGGAACTGGCTATCTTATCTACAAGCCGAAACACTCAATGCTGTTGACATTGATGCTTGGCTTCAGACTTAGATAAGATGGTGGTAGCTAGCCAGGCCACAGCTGAGATACTAGTTACTTCGTGCCAGGCGGGCTTTGAAAATGCCCTTCCACCAACCAAACCAAGTCATACAAAGTTAGTCTCCGCCGGGAATCGAACCCGCGACCTCCTGATGTAAAGCTTATGGTCGTTACCATTACGACACGGAGGCGGTTATATATAACTAGCTAACACGGCAAACTTAAGAAAAGTATAAGCTTGTAAAAAGTATAAGTTTTGCTGTCTTGCCCATACATTGATTTGTAGAATTTAATGTACTATCACGAGTAGGGATGCCTCGATACGCCTTTTTTCCGATACGATACCGATACCGATACTCTTATAAAAATATCGGCGATACTGATACCGATACCGATACGCTTATTGAATTCAAAAAGGAAGGTAGAATAAATAAAACACAATTAATTAATAGTTTTAGTAATCAAAATTAACATTTATAAGATTTTTATTTAAAAAACAAAGCATTCCTAAGTTTTGCGGGCAAAGGCGATTTCGCAAGTCTGTTTGAATAAAACCTGCGGTGGAAAATAGTCTCTCAAATGCGACAGATGCCTTGTTTTCAACGAAATAGATGGGACAACACGCGCGTTTACATTACATTTTTAAAGCGCGAAATTTGAAAAGTATCGTTGAATCTGCCATAAAAATATCGCCGATATCGATATATCGGCAAACCCGAAGTATCGCCGATATATCGGTATCGGATGCATCCCTAATCACGAGTTAATCGACGACAGTCTGGCACGAGTATGTGCCCTAGAGGTATAGCCATTTAAGTTAAGTAGCTATCACTTACGGTGACAGCTGGCGCCTTTACTAAATAAAACTAATAACTATCCTCTGCCTTCATCGTGACCGCAACCACTCTGTCAAGATTTAACGGCTAAAGCCCAATCGTGCATGCACAGTTATTGTCTCTTGAAATTCTTTTTTTAAGGGTATATTAACGTCTCTGGGTACAAGCCCTTTTGAGACTGTCTAAATTTACTCATCTTCATATCTTTTTTGACCATTACCAGGTTGTCGGTTCACCGAGTGGGCGGCCTAAAAACTTCTATCTATTTTCTGTAACATTCTTCAATTCATGCAACTATTTATATTTTTTCATGTCTGAAAAAAATATATACGGCTACTATGGTTCACGAGCATATCGAATCGATACACAATATCGAATGCACAATCCCCAATGCGCATACGCCGTCGTTTCTCTAGACACGCGTCATTGACCGCCGATAATCGATCCATTGATGAATTCGATAGCCTTATGTCGCTATTGTTTCAAGCCATGAGATCTGTAATCTGCGATCTACATCTACGTACGTATTTGTATTTAATTTTTGCTTTAAAGATTTACATTGTCGGTCTGTGTTTAAACGGACTATTTGAAATGGAGGGTAATGTTTTAGGGTGCACGTTTGTACGAACAAAAAGTAAGTATGCATATGTATTCACTGTTTCTTGGGCTGAGTCTTTATAGATTTCAGCGAGGTGTCGTTATATTCTTTTTCGTCCCCTGAGTGTCCTAGGATAAATTTTTAAGCATTAAGCAATCGGGTTTTTTGTATTTAAAATTAATTGTGGTTGTTTCCACTGTCTGCTCATCTTATTGGATGCCACCACCGTGCGTAATTCCTCTCTAATCTGTGCCATCATGGGGAGATTGATTGCGTCTTTGAATCTATTTGTCAGTGTCACCAAATATTATTCGCGTTCTCCTTCTTTTCCGTTTTGACTACCTATCTGTTTCTTTGTGAAGATGTTCAATTGAATGGCTAGGGTAGCTCCTACAATAGTACCACACCTACTGGCATAATGAGACATTCTATCTTTGTCATCGAAGGTCGGCAAAGAACTAACGATACATCTGGAACAAGGCCTCTCGCACATCTACGTGCACAAGACCCGCTAAACTAATGGGTTTTGGAAATATCGTATCCGCTCACCGATTCCTCTGGAACAGTGGTTACGAATAGATATGTAATACTGCAGGGTTGGCTATAACCCGGATTTAAAAAAAACATTGATTTTTTATTTTTTATAGATTTAATTTAATTTTGGATTGTACTAGATTTTTATACTAAATACTAAACAAAGTGGCAAAACTATTTGTCAGAAAAAACCATGTAGGGGATTTCCACGAAAATCGTTATTGTCGTTTGTCGGTCGGGTTCGGGTCCCTTTCATGTTTTCAAAGTGATAGTAATGTTTGGTGGGAGGATTTGATTTATCAGAATTTTTTATACAAGTTTAAAAAAAATATTTTATTCAAAAACCCTCGAACTTTTTCAGGCGGCTTTTACCCAATTTAACCTAGTGAGTTTTTGGGGTCAACCCTGTAATACTGTGCCCCTGGTGTCACATTGTTTATAAGGACAGGCCCTCGTCACAAAGGTGGATGGTGCATGGGATTCTTTTCAATGTGCACAAAGCTCATGTTATGCATGGGATCCTTTTCACTGTACACAAAGGTCATCCTATGCATGGGATCCTTTTTTCTGTACACAAAGGTCATGTTATGCATGGAATCGTTTTCAATGTACACGAAGGTCATGTTATGCATGGGACCCTTTTCACTGTACACAAAGGTCATGTAATGCATGGGATCCTTTTCAATGTACACAAAAGTCACGTACACAGGTTTTATATGAGCTTTCCGTGTTAGTTAGTTTGTGTGTTAGTTTGATAAAATCTTGAAAGCTAATTAAGAAACAACTTCCCGGTTTCCGATTGAGCTGAAATTTTGCATCCACGGTAAATTTGGAGAACAATGCATGTTTAGCTAAGTGACGTTATTCTAAATCCAATATGGCGGACTCTTAAAGATAGCGGATCATTTATTTTTATATGTACCCCCATGATATGGGTATCAAATGTAAGGGTTTGCTGAGAAGAATACGAAATAATTAAAATTCTTTTCAAATTAAATCTTGTACTTAAAAGTTTTTAGGTTTTTCGAAAACTATGGTTTCAGTCATTTGTTGCAAAATTTCTTTATTTATTTATTTATATCACGTAACAAAGTACAACGTACAGACAGACCTATATACGTAAAAACTAATATAATCATAAAACATAAAAATACTATACATAAAATAAAATTATATATCGCTTAACATAATTAGCACGAGGTGACGCTCTAGTGCCTCTAGTGCTGTCATCATATCAGCTCATATTCGTCCCCACCGAGGGGCTCGAGCCTACCCTGAATTAGGGCGATCAAGCCTTATTAGACTACGCGGGCCCAGTGCGGGTTGGTCAACTTCACAAACAAATTTCGAGTTTCTTCGCAGGCGTGTGCAGGTTTCCTGACGATGTTTTCCTTCACCGTAAGAGCGTCGGATAAACGTACATATGAATTCGAAATCACATTGGTACGTGGCAGGATTCCAACCACGACCTCCCGGACAGGAGGTAGCGGCCCTAGTCGTTACGCTACTATCGCTCTTAGGTCTAGTGCTGTATCGATATTAAATATTACTTAAATTAATAAATGTTGTGCAGAGATATCACCCGAAATCACATAATATTTTGTGCACCATACTCGCTCCGTGTACATAACCATTTCACTACCCAATTAAGTAATTTTGATAAAATTTAAAATGTATAAGTGCAAAAGCACTTATCGTTAACTCATTTCCCTTTCTTTGCCGTCCTTTGGAGCCTTGCAATAGCTTTGTATGCAAATATGTAGTTTTGCCTACACAACACAACACACCCAGTTTGAGAATTACGCAAGCGTTTAGCCATATAGTTACGATTGTGTACCGAATTCCTTGGCCCGTGGTAAAAGGTGACAAGGTATTTCACTTGAGCGGTCGAAAATGGACAAAAACCGGCCAAGTGCGAGTTGAATTTGCGCAGCCAGGGTTCAGTACCACAACACCTTTGGGTACGGAGCCCTTAAACGAACGATTTACAACAATGTTATTAATCAATATAGATTATGAAAGAAAGTGAAGGTACAAAGTGCGTGCCGCTGAAACTCGGAAATGAGTCCCGGTACGATCAAGGGATATGTATGGCGTGGTAGCCCTCTATCTCCCGTTTTTACCTGAAGGGCGTGAGTTTGAAGATATCAGGGTTGGAAGTTTCAACCTCTAAAAATTTCTAGAATTGTCTAGAACATTTGTGAGTATTCGAGAGCATTTTACAACAACACACAGATAATTGTGGAACATACAAACCACCCTAAAATGTTGAGGAATGTTTTGGAACAATGTGGACCATTTGAAGCCTTATAAGTATATCAACTCCATGAGCGAAGCCAGGTTCCCAGCTAGTTTCAATATAAAAGACGAGACCATTTTTACTATGACGAGACCGAGAGTAAAATATTTTTCTTTCAATCAGTTCGGGATCGTTAGCACGAGTCCGATTCACTCTTAACCGGTTTGATGTGTGGTTTTTTTATTGAAGCAATCTTACCAAGATTCCCCAACGCAATGGAGATCTGGCTATCTTGTTGGCAATGATGTTAACACTGATGTTTGGCGGCAAGACTTAGATAAGATGGTGGTAGCTAGCCAGGCGGGCTATGAAAATGTCCTACCACCAGCCAAACTGAGTCTTACAAAGTTGACCCCGCCGGGAATCGAACCCGCGACCTCGTAGTGTGAAGCGAATGGACTAACCATTACGACACGAGGCGGTTGATATATAAATACAAAGTAAAGAAAGTACTTCTTGTACCATCGTCAGTTTTGTCATCGTCTCCGTAACAATCGTAAAACTATACTGTATGTTATAAAATTGGTGTAGGTCCCGTTAACTGGGGCTTCTACTCATCATACTGAACAACTTTACCCGAGGAACCCATAGACAAATCTCAAAAAAAAATTGGATCCTCCATACAAAAATGCAAAAAATTGGGCGATCAGATGATCGATTTTATGAAGAGTTGTTTTTTTTTGCAATTTCAGCTAATTCTAATTCTGAAAAAAAGTTGTTCAGTATGATGAGTAATGGCGTCGGTGGCGTAGTGGCAAGGGCCGCTACCTCCTGTCCGGGAGGTCGTGGTTCAAATCCTGCCACGTACCAATGTGTTTTCGAATTTAGATTTCATAATACGTACGTTTATCTGACGCTCTTACGGTGAAGGAAAACATCGTGAGGAACCTGCACACGCCTGTGGAGAAACTCGAAGGTTTTGTGTGAAGTCGACCAACCCGCACTAAGCCCGCGTGGTCGACTAAGGCCCGATCGCCCTAATCCAGGGTAGGCTGGAGCCCCTAGGTGGGGACGTATATGAGCTGATGTGATGATGATGAGTAAATGCACCAGTTAACGGGACCTACACCAATTTTGTAACATCCTGTACACTGAATTCCTTGGACCTTGATGCAATGCAGCTATTAACATTGATTTACCACCAGGTGAGATGTTGTCAAGGGTTTACCAATTGTGAAAAAATAAAAATGTCAAAAGGACTGACAAAATAGTTGCTCGTTCAATAAATTTCCATGTAAGCGCCGTCTATCCCTTGGATAGCGCGGTTAATGTGCCACACGATAGGAGAAGAGAGAATAAAATCGTACTAGAAAATAGCTAGAGCGTCGGTGGCGTAACGGCTAGGGCCGCCGCCTCCTGTCCGAGAGGTCTTGATTCGAATCCTGCCACGTACCAATGTGATTTTGAATTTAGATTTCATATGTACGTTTATCCGACGCGGACGCTCTTACGGTGAATGAAAAATATCGTGAGGTAACCTGCACACGCCTGCGGAGAAACTTGCAGGTTGTGTGTGAAGTCGACCAATCCGCACTGGGCCCGCGTGGTCGACTAAGGCCCGATCGCGCTAATTCAGGGTAGACTTGAGCCCCTCAGTGGGGATGTATATGAGCTGATATGATGATGATGAGAAAATAGCTGCCAAGTGCGTGCCTTCGTCTCACAAAACAGTGATTTTGACGTTTATCTGATAGTACCGAGGAAATTACAGTCAAGAGCATATCAAGCTACATACTTAAGACTTTGTCTCGTTCTTAGGCCGTCCGCTTATGGGTCAGAATTGCGAGTGTCTAGCTTGATCTACTCTTGACTGTACCAGCAAAATGGTACCGTTAGCTTGGCCTGTTTGACATTACTATAGTTGACTATGCTCATATTACATAACCACCTCCGTGGCGAAATGATTAAGTCCATTAGCTTCACATCATGAAGTCGCGGGTTCGATTCCCGGCGTAGTCTAACTTTCTAAGACTCGGTGTGCTTGGTGGAAGGGCATTTTCTAAGCCCGCCTGGCTTTATCTAAGTTTTATCGCCAAACATCAATGCTAACAACATTGATTTGTTCCAGCTTGTAGATAAAACAGCCAGTTCCCCATTGCGTTGGGGAATGTTGGTAAGCCCGCTTCCATCTTCAGCACCATCGTCACTTACTACTAGGTGTGATAATGCCAAGGGCTTACTAATTTGTAAATAAAAAAACCAAAGGACAATCATTAATAACTATCATGGTTGTAGAAAATATTTTGTCTCATTGTTTATTAAACAGCTGGCAGTCGTACTACGTTGCAATGTATTAATCAATAGTGACGCGTGCGCAGACCAAACATTGTATAATTTTACACGGCCATAAGAAACATTGACTAGTTGCGGTCAAAACTAACTGTAAACTGGCACGTTTTCATTATTGCCAATAACAGTTTCACTTTAAAACTATACAGGTGTTACAAAATTGGTGTAGGAGTTCACTGGGGCTGCTACTCATCATACTGAACAACTTTTTTTAACAGTCAATGTCAGTTTGCACAAAAATAGGGTATCTAAAATAATTAATGGGGTATTTCAAATAAATAATTGGTTATCTTAAAAAAAATGGGTTATCTAAAATAAATATTGGGTTATCTAAAATAAATATTGGGTTATCTAAAATAAATAATGGGTTATCTAAAATAAACAATGGGCTATCTAAAATAATTAGTGGGGTATTTAAAATAAATAATGGGTTATCTAAAATAAATATTGGGTTATCTAAAATAAATATTGGGTTATCTAAAATAAATAATGGGTTATCTAAAATAAACAATGGCCTATCTAAAATAATTAGTGGGGTATTTAAAATAAATAATTGGTTATCTTAAATAAATAATGGGGTATCTTTAATAAATTAAGAAATATGATTTACTATATAGCATTTCTCCTACAGAAGCACAAAAACTTATTAATTTGATATTTTAGTCCGATTTCAATTTTTAGGGTTCCAGTCAAGGGTTGTAGTCAACAAGGAACCCTTAGAGTTTCGTCATTTCTGTCTGTCCGTCCATCTGTCCGCGGATTAACTCAGAAACCATTAGTACTAGTAAGCTGTAATTTAACATGGATATACAAATTAATTATTACGCAGACTAAGTGGTACAATAAAATCTTGAAAAAAAATTTAGGGTACCTCCCTATTTTTTTCGTTGACCGTACCCTATCGTGAGGGGTATCGTTGAATAGGTCTTTCAAAACTACTTAATAGTAAGTTAGTTAGGGTTTGCTAACACTAATTTTTGATTCAGGGATTGGTTTTTATAAATATACTTTTATTTTTTAAAGACTTCAGAATCCTACTTTGCGAGAGTCCGACTCGCAGTTGGCCGGTCTTATATTTATTAAAATCACTAAATTAGTTCGTCAAAGACAATGACGTCACAAGCTAGTGACACGAACATTTCAGAACAAAATATCGTTTTTGACAGTTGATAAATAAAATGTAACTCAAATGACTAGCAGTCAAATACCGAATTGTTGCCTTGATCAGCTGATTAACTCTTTTCTTCATGGTGGTTACTTTTAGTTGGTATAGTTTTTATTTTATGTCCATCTTATCTTTAACAGTGAATAAAAAAAATAAAGATATAAAATTTTAAAAAAGTTTTCTTTTATTTTATTATTTTTTTACGTATGTTTTTGTTTTTGTTTTCATACTTTTAACAAAAATCTATGGTTAGCAAGTAACCACCACGAAGAAAATAGTTAAACAATCTTTTACGAAGCGTAAATTTTTTTACCCGATTGCGCCGGAAGGATGGCTTTTTTTCGAAAAAAAAAAGGTTTTTTTAAAAAATGTTTTTCGAGTGTATTGATTTGGCACGCTGGATGATGGTGGATTTTGGAGTGCTATGTATCGTGAGATTCGTAGTGATCCAAGTAACAAAGGATACATTTTTACACAACTGGTCCTTGTCTTCACCTTATGGTGTTGGCTGGAATAGCGGCCCCCACTGTTATGCCCTAGGGTAGGTAAGTGGGGACGCTATATCATAAACCTGGCAGCCTAGCGTATCTGGTAGATGTGCGAGAGGGCATGGCCAAAAAAGAGGGGTTAAGTTTTTATGCAGTCGGTTTTATAATTTTTAATTAATTCGTGTAGTTATTTTTCTTTGTGAATGTTGTTCAGTATGATAAATAGAAGTCCCGGACAACTGGCAACTCCTTGTTTTATAAATATACATACCTATAATACGAGCGTCGGTGGCGTGATGGCAAGGGCCGCTACCTCCTGTCCGGGAGGTTTTGGTTCGAATCCTGCCACGTACCAATGTGTTTTCGAATTTCGATTCCGAATGTACGTTCATCCGACGCTCTTACGGTGAAGGAAAACATCGTGAGGAAACCTGCATACGCCTGCAAAGAAACTCGAAGGTTGTGTGTGAAGTCGACCAACCCGCACTGGGCCCGCGTGGTCGACTAATGCCCGATCGCCCTAATTCAGGGTAGGCTCAAGCCCTTCGGTGGGGACGTATATGAGCTGATATGATGATAATACATTTTTTATTAAAATGACTACGGAACCCTACTTCGATACGCACTTGGCCACTTTTTATTGACATATATGCCGTTGAAAGAATTTTTTAAAGAATTGCGAAGTCGCTAATAGAAACATTAGCAAGTTGGCAACACAAAGAGACAACGCCCCCCGCGCTTTTGACGAAATTGGAAATAACAGTTGTGCCAAAATTGTATAACAATTGCGCGGCGAACAGCAGAGGTCATTAGCCAAGTCAGTGACTGACTGACTACTGTCAAAAATGTTACTGGCAGACTTGTGGCAGGCGCATCATTATGCAGTAAGAAAGAAGTAGTAGTACTCAATGTACTTTAGCTTAAATGGTTTAGTATCTTACTTTAAGCAAAGTATATACAGGGTCTTCGGCAGATGGTTGAAAATACGAAAATGGGGGATAGGTGGGGTCGCCTCCCACCTATTTTGAGAATTTAAAAAAATCTAGGAAAAAAACGTACCTGCTCTTTGTAACCGTCCCAACAGTAAGTATTTACATTATTTTCAACTTTGCATTTGATACATTTCACAAAACATGTAACTAGTGGAATTTCGTCAACATGGTCCAATTGAGTAAAAAATATTAACAACTCCGGTTACAAAAAAGATACCGAAACAAATTACATACCATTCAAAAGCCTAAGCTTTAGAGATGTTTTAAAAAAAACAGAAGCCTTCCAGCCCCATTATTTTTTTTTAATGCATCGCAAAGTTGACTTTTAAATTTTTGTTCAACTTTTTTTTTAAGTTCGGGGGCCCACATTTTTGTTTTTAGCAATAACTTGAAACAAATATAATTTTTTTTAGAGCCGACAATCTTATAAAAGTCTATTAAAAAAAAGATTTTGGAGCTAGCTTTAAAAAACAAAAAGTTACATGTGTTCAAAGGTATAAAAATGGCAAAATTTCTAAAAAAAGGAAAAAAATCCTGTAAAAAAAATTACAAGTCCTAGATTTTTTTTATTCTCAAAATAGGAAAAATGCGAAAACTTGTTCAGTTTTATATGAGTAGAAGCCCCGGTTAACGTGACCTACACCAATTTTGTTACTATCTGTATCTTATATTATATTTTTCTCCGAAACGGCTCCAACGATTTGGCTGAAAATTTCTATGTGGGTTTTCAGGAGCGAATAATCGATTGAGATGGGTCTCGTCTCTGGCAAAACGCGTTTTCCTAGTATTCACGCACGGCGTGTTTTCTGCGCTATTGGTATCATATTTTTACACATCATTCCAGAAGCGAATGCAGCTCACAGTTTACGAGTTTATTTAAACTTATTTTTCATGTTATGGGTCTATTTCAACTTCTTTAATTATTTTGAGAATCCGTTTTTACACGAAATAATTTTCAAAAAACCTAAAAGCTTTCTGGTACAAGCTTATTTAGTTGATACTTGTAGGTACTTGGTGGAACATTATATCACTCATTTTGGTATATATTTACACTAATTGCACAGAAAACAAAAAAAACGAGACCTACAGTACTCGCATATGATGTGTAACATGTGACAAAATACTTATGAAATTAATTAATTATCGGGTCGTACATTCACGGGCCGACCCTTCGAATAGTAGTATGTCATCTTTGCCTTTGCCATCACACTAGGCGGCATGGCTATGACAACCTTAGTTTTCGAGAATTAAAAAAGTTCGCATTTCCTGTTACACATTTCCGTCCCATTTCACGAAATCACTCCCACAAATTGCAGGAAAGCGAGAGCAAAGATGTTACACATCAATAAATAAAACTACACGTTATAATTTGTCAGCGACCGGTTTCGAACACCATCTCCAGGCAGACTATTTATTTACACAATGTGTGGGTATATTATGAAATAAATTGTACCAGTTAATTAATTTATCTTCAGATTTGTTCACAAATAGTGTAAATATATAGCAAAATGAGTGATAAGCTTATTTATTTGAAAAGAGTTTTCATTCATTAATGTACTCGTCAATACGAATCAAACGAGCCCAAACTCGATGGGGTTGTGTCGTTTTATTGCTGAGTTCCTATGGCCACCTTCCAGCTTCAGCATCGGATCAGCTCCATGTCATCGTAATATTGCATTGTCACGCGACATACCTATGAAATTGACAAAAAGTGAAACATAATAAAATTGTTGGAACTGACAAAAAGTGAAACACAATAATGTATGCATACAAAATTTCAGCTCAATCGGAAACCGGGAAGTGGGTCAAATTTAAGTTGCAAGATTTTATTATAGACACCGGGACAGGTGAAACTAAATAAAAGCATGTAAAATAGGAGATTCTGAACATCGGTACGAGCAACAAATAATGTTCCGTGAACTTGTGTATGGTTGTGTGTTAAGGCTTTACGGAATCTAGCGCCGGGTGTGATGATGTCAAGGTCTTACAAGATTCGCTGTACGTACCTATTACATCAATACAATACAATATTCTTTATTGCATCACAACATAAAAAAAAGAAATCAATAATAAAGAGGAAAGCCTATACAACAGGCGGCCTTATTGCTAGGTAGCAATTTCTTCCAGGCAACCTTTGGGTAGGGAAACAGCGATAGAATAAGTCAGGGGGCGGTGCAATAATTAAAAACAGAAAAATAAACAGTTATTTAAAATACTTAAATAAATAAAATACTTAAATATTATAACAATAATATAAAAAAACTAGCTGTCCCGGCGAACTACGTATCACCTTACATTACATTACACTGCCCTACCCTACCCTACACTACACTACCCTACCCTACACTACCCTACCCTACATACACTACACTACCCTACCCTACCCTACACTACACTACACTACCCTACACTACACTACCCTACCCTAACCTACACTACCCTACCCTACCCTACATACACTACACTACACTACACTACCCTATCCTACACTACCCTACCCTAAAATAAAATAGATGTTGGCTGATTCTCAGACCTACTCAATATGCTCACAAAATGTCATAAGAATCGGTCAAGCCGTTTCGGAGGAGTACGGGAACGAACATTGTGACACGAGAATTTTATATATAAGATAATAAATATATACATAAACAAACAAAACATAAATAAATTAAATATTTTATCTATCTATGGTAAAGAAAGGAAAATGAGATAGTAAGGAAGATGGAAAAAAAAGGATTTAGAAGCAGAGAACAATGATATAAGTTAAGTAGTGAGTTTTCACAAGCCTTTTAAAAGATCATCATCATATACGTCCGCACTGAATTAGGGCGATCGGGCCTTAGTCGACCACGCGGGCCCAGTGCGGGTTGATCAACTTATCACAAAACCTTTGAGTTTCTTCGCAGATGCGTGCAGGTTTCCTCACGATGTTTTCGTTCACCTTAAGAGCGTCGGATAAACGTACATATCAGATCGAAATTCGAAAACACATTGGTACATGGCCAGGCTCGAACCACGAGCTCCCGGACAGGGGGTAGTGGCCCTTGCCGTTGCGCCACCGATGCTCATTACATCACCGATTACATCATCATATCAGCTCATATTATGTCCCCACCGAGGGCCTCGATTCTATTCTGAGGGACGATTGGGACCTATTACATGCTTATACTCAATCTATCTTAAGGATCGGCACCCCCTAAATCTGACAAAGATTTTTTTAAATTCTCGATCTTTTGGGGTTGCCACCATAGTTAAAAATATTTATAAGCAATAGGGTCAATCATCATCAATTTACGCTGTTAAACTTTGTGTCGCAAATTAAAAGACCCTCATAATTATTAATTTTTTTTCACATTTTGCCGGTTCAGTTTTGGGTCAATGTGAGCGAGTTTCAAAAAATCTTTGAATGCAGTTTTATTTATTTTTAAAAATAAAATAAGGTCTCCCTTGAGAAAATTCGCTCAATTTTATTATGTTTCACTTTTTGTCGTTTAGAGCAATTTTATTATGTTTCACTATTTGTCGGTTCGAGCAATTTTATTGTGTTTCACTTTTTGTCGGTTCCAACAATTTTATTATATTTCACTTTTTGTCGGTTCGAGCAATTTTATTGTGTTTCACTTTTTGTCGGTTCCAACAATTTTATTATGTTTCACATTTTGTCGATTCCAACAATTTTATTATGTTTCACTTTTTGTCGGTTCGAGCAATTTTATTGTGTTTCACTTTTTTCGGTTCCAACAATTTTATTATGTTTCACTTTTTGTCGGTTCCAACAATTTTATTATGTTTCACTTATTGTCGGTTCGAGCAGTTTTATTGTGTTTCACTTTTTGTCGGTTCCAACAATTTTATTATGTTTCACTTTTTGTCGTTTAGGGCAATTTTATTATGTTTCACTTTTTGTCGGTTCCAACAATTTTATTTTGTTTCACTTTTTGTCGGTTCGAGCAATTTTTCAAAAATCTATTAATGCAGTTATTCTTATCTCGACGTCATGGTTCCTTAGAATATATATATTTATCTCTAATTACTGTTTCAGAAGTCCCCATACTGATCCATCTTGACATATCTTGACGTGCCCTTGTTGAATACATACTCGTACTTATTATATGAATTGTGTTATGATTAGAATGACAGCTGTCAACATCATAGAACTGGTGACACTTGACAGGAAGATCTTGTGTTTATAAAAGGAAAACGTGACTGACTGGTACATCAATGCACAGCCGGAACCACTGAACGGATTTCGCTGAAATGTGGAATACAGACAAGTATGAAGACGTGGCAACCGCTAAGAAAGGATTATTGTGAAATTCCCACGGGAAGGGAAAAAACTGGATCTGCGCGGGCGAAGTCGCGGGCACCCACTAGTTTTCAATAATTGTAATTTTGCAGTGTACTTTAACAATTATAATTTTTACCCGACTGCACCAGAAGGACGTTTATATTTCTGGTGTATGTATGTATATTTATTTCTTTGACACTTTCTGTAGCCTTAACGGCTTGATGGATTTTGGAATGCGAGGTGTCGTTAGATTCGTCTTGAGTCTTGATCCCGTAAGTGACACAGGATACATATTTAACCGAAAGGCCAAAAAATAGGGGTTAAGTTTTTAGGCAATCGCGCTTTTAATGTTCAATTACTTCGTGTGGTTATTCTATAATTAAAAAAAATACAAAACAGTAATTCCTAGGTAGTCTCTGCAAAGTCTCTCAGGTGAAATGATGCCAAGGGCTTATAAATTGTGGATAAAAAAAAACCGGCTAGTCAGAACCGCACACAAGGGGTTCCGTATTATCATACAAGATAGCGCTAGTGCAAAGGATTCCGTACTATCATACAATATGGCACTAGTTTCTTCATGTTTCAAAAAAAACACGTTTTTTTTATATGGAGATCCCCCTTATTTTTTCACTTTTCCTAATTTTTTGTATTTGTTATTATAGCGGCAGCTGAATTAAATCATCTGTGAAAATTTTAACTGTCTAGCTATCACGGTTCATGATATACAGCCTGGTGACAGACGGACAGACGGATGGACGGATGGACAGCAAAGTCTTTGTAGTAATTTATAGGGTTCCATACCAAAAGAGGAGAAACGGGACCCTATTACTAAGACTTTGCTGTCCGTCCGTCCGTCTGACACCAGGCTGTATTTCATGTACCGTGATAGCTAGACAGTTGAGATTTTCACAGATGATGTATTTAACATCAAATACTAATAAAATTGAATAAGCGAAAAAATAAAAGGGGTCTCCATACAAAAAAACGTTTTAAAAAACTATCGCCATCTAGTATGATGGTACCTTATGTGTGCGATTCTGACTCGCACTTGCCAGGTTTTATAATCATTACTTTTCACCTGGATAAAACGTTGAATACTTTGCGCACCGTAAAAGTCAACATGCCACTATCCGCAAGTATCTACTGTTGGACAAGTGCTCATTGTTTCCAATGAATACCTATTCAATTCTCAGTACGACTAAATACTGACCCGATTCTCTATTGTCGTACCATCTTCACCGCATAACACTGACTAG
This sequence comes from Coleophora flavipennella, assembly GCA_947284805.1. Lineage (NCBI taxonomy): Eukaryota > Metazoa > Arthropoda > Insecta > Lepidoptera > Coleophoridae > Coleophora > Coleophora flavipennella. The sequence continues at coordinate 9,615,043 of OX369253.1, forward strand.
GGATATTTAAAATATTCTCATGCAAAACATGGTTTATTGAAAAGCTATTACAAATTACTCAGGACATGTGCAGTGCAGGGTATAAAAACTATCAAGATGGGCAAGTGATGTGTGCCATCCTTCTATGACAATTTTATTTTTCCGCGCGTTTTTACAAAAACCACTTAAAACTTAATTAATTTATAAGAACTTAAGGCGTGGTTGTTCGCACTGCCTTCGCCTACCTGGGCACTTTAATGGACGATTGTTCTTTGCGAGTGTCGGTGGCTCTGCGTCTGGGCTGCAAGGTGTGTGAACCTCACATATGCACCTGCGGTTCTATGGTGGGGGCCGATGGTCACCATGCTCTGAGCTGTCGTCGTTGCACAGGTAGATTCCCGCGGCACCATGCCCTGAACGACATCGTCCGCAGAGCACTCGTTTCGGCCAACGTGCCTTGTTTGCTGGAGCCGCCGGGTCTGTGCAGGTCTGACGGCAAGAGACCGGACGGTTTGACTCTTGTGCCCTGGAAGAACGGCAAGTGCCTAATATGGGACGCAACGTGCGTCAGCACGGTCGCCGCCAGCCACCTGAGTCGCACCGTCCTCTTGCCGTCGGCGGCGGCAGAGGACGCTGCGCAGAAGAAGAGGCTGAAGTACGCTGCGTTAGCGCCTCAATACATTTTTATACCTTTTGCCGTGGAGACTATGGGCAGTTGGGGGACAGATGCGAAGCAGTTCGTTGTTGATTTGGGGAGAATGCTCTATGATATAAGCGGTGACTCCCGCTCCGGTTCGTTCCTGGTGCAAAGGTTGGCCATTGCCATTCAGCGGGGTAATGCAGCTGGTGTAATGGGCACCTTTGCGCCGGGTTCGGTAAGGGGCGGGTTATTTATTGACTGATATGTTAGTTATTTATAGATTATTTAGATTTTTATTTGACTTTTGACATGTTATAAATAATTTGATTTAAATAAATAAGAACTTAGAGGGTAAATATAGCACTTGCTCATCTCGAAAGTTTCTACCCTACACATGTCCTAAGTATTTTTTATAGTTCTTAATAAAAACTATAGTTTGTATGAAAAGTATTAAAATATTCCTAGGCAATGATGATGTGTGTAGCTATGCTGAGCAGTTTCAGAGGGAAAGGCTTGTCAAGCCTAGCAGTTAGGGGCTTAACCAGTCGAATACATCAAAAAACAAAAATGATTTTTTATCAAGATCCTACATTTTTGTCCCATTTGACAGAAATTGTTAGTAACGGAATATTTCTTGTAGTTTTCTTGATATATTAAGGCAGCAGTTAAGTGATTAAACTATATGCATATATGTATTTCATGACAAGTTTTACATAGGAGTAATATTGCACTAATATATATATATATATATATTGCACACTAAGGTAGTCGGGACAAACTAAGGAGGGTCTTCGTACAAAAAACGTGTTTTTTATAGGTCTTTAGAAGTATAGGCACAGATTACTAAATAGTTACTTGTATAGGTTACTAGCTGTTTCCCGCGGCTTCACCCGCGTGGACCACGTTTCTATGACTTTTCGAGGGTGCGCAGTGCGCGAGCCGCAAGCGGCTCGCGAGCGTGGTAAAAAGTAGCCTATGTCTTAATCCAGGTCCTAATCTGTCTACCTACCAAATTTCAGCCAAATCCGTTCAGTAGTTTTTGCGGGAAAGCGTAACAGACAGACAAAGTTACTTTCGCCTTATTAGTAGGGATTGATTTAGCTCAATCGTTAAAACGGTAGTACATAAAAGCGTGAAACTTGGTGTGATTATTGATTATAGTACTTAATAATACTCAAGTAAAACAACAAATAATAAAAATCAGCCAAGTGTGAGTCGTACTCGCGCTAAGGAGTCCGAACTAAATGACAAAAAAGGCGTCGGTCGCGTTGATGTCTTTTGCTTGTATGTGAATACTGAATAGGTATCATTGTCATTATACTATGCAGTTGTGTAGAGAGGTGTGGTGGTGGTACGGAACTCTCGGAGTGCTAGTCCGACTCGCACTTGGCCGTTTTTTTTTTGTTTAGTTTTGATCGGAATTTGTACTGATTCGAATCAGGCTGCTAATTTGAAGAAGGTTAAGCCCTTAAGGCATTAATTGGAACAGTTGTCTCTGTCTTTTTATTTACGTGTAAAGAGTAAAGAACATAACCACACTTTTCAAATGTTTTTTCGTTTTAACCAAAAACTACAATGAAATTATAAAAAATAATAACATTACTCACACTCACTTAAACTCACTTTGTATTGTCATAAAAACTTGTTGCATATTTTTTTTTAATTTATTCTTCAAAATATTAGAAGTAACTAGTATCTTATCTGTGATATTAGTCATAACTAGAGTTGAAAGTAACGGTGTAGACCTATCTTTGGGTTTTTTTTCTATCGAGCCAAAACTGCTCAATCGTGTTTCTAATAGCTTTTGACTTTGAGGAACATCATCAACAATGAGGGTATTTTTTTCAACCTTGGGTTTTCTATCGTTTAGGAGTAATTGACGTCGAAAATAACGAAAATCTGTAATATTACTGCCTTAAATGTAACACACCCTGGACACTTCATGCAACAGGCCAGACATGACATTACAAAAAAGGAATGACGGAACAAAAAAATGGCGGCGAAATCCTATAAGTTCGACAACCAAATTGTAACCAATCTGTATCAATCTGGGTGACGAGGTGAGGTCGCTATATATAGAGAGCGGCAGGAAGTGTCCATACTGTATGTTAGTACTAATATATATACTTTGACTCTAATCTGTTCAGCCAGTACAATCACCGGGGTGATGTAATGTAGAAACATTTCAATTCATTCTTAATGTTTCATAACAAAATCTTTTCACTACTTGAATTGGAACAATGACTGCACCAAAACTGTATTATGAAGTATTGATCAATAAATTGCTCTCAATAAATCAATATATCAAGATTTAAGGTATTTATTCAAAATAGGTGCAAATTACACTCTTTAAGTCATAAAATATTAATAATTTCATTTGTAAAAAATCAAGAAATAAACAATCATTAGTTAATAATGTCAAAATTCAACCCTTGAAATAAACCAGATTATATATATACTTTGACTCTAATCTGTTCAGCCAGTACAATCACCGGGGTGATGTAATGTAGAAACATTTCAATTCATTCTTAATGTTTCATAACAAAATCTTTTCACTACTTGAATTGGAACAATGACTGCACCAAAACTGTATTATGAAGTATTGATCAATAAATTGCTCTCAATAAATCAATATATCAAGATTTAAGGTATTTATTCAAAATAGGTGCAAATTACACTCTTTAAGTCATAAAATATTAATAATTTCATTTGTAAAAAATCAAGAAATAAACAATCATTAGTTAATAATGTCAAAATTCAACCCTTGAAATAAACCAGATTATATATATACTTTGACTCTAATCTGTTCAGCCAGTACAATCACCGGGGTGATGTAATGTAGAAACATTTCAATTCATTCTTAATGTTTCATAACAAAATCTTTTCACTACTTGAATTGGAACAATGACTGCACCAAAACTGTATTATGAAGTATTGATCAATAAATTGCTCTCAATAAATCAATATATCAAGATTTAAGGTATTTATTCAAAATAGGTGCAAATTACACTCTTTAAGTCATAAAATATTAATAATTTCATTTGTAAAAAATCAAGAAATAAACAATCATTAGTTAATAATGTCAAAATTCAACCCTTGAAATAAACCAGATTATATATATACTTTGACTCTAATCTGTTCAGCCAGTACAATCACCGGGGTGATGTAATGTAGAAACATTTCAATTCATTCTTAATGTTTCATAACAAAATCTTTTCACTACTTGAATTGGAACAATGACTGCACCAAAACTGTATTATGAAGTATTGATCAATAAATTGCTCTCAATAAATCAATATATCAAGATTTAAGGTATTTATTCAAAGTAGGTGCAAATTACACTCTTTAAGTCATAAAATATTAATAATTTCATTTGTAAAAAATCAAGAAATAAACAATCATTAGCTAATAATGTCAAAATTCAACCCTTATAAACCAGATTATATATATACTTTGACTCTAATCTGTTCAGCCAGTACAATCACCGGGGTGATGTAATGTAGAAACATTTCAATTCATTCTTAATGTTTCATAACAAAATCTTTTCACTACTTGAATTGGAACAATGACTGCACCAAAACTGTATTATGAAGTATTGATCAATAAATTGCTCTCAATAAATCAATATATCAAGATTTAAGGTATTTATTCAAAATAGGTGCAAATTACGCTCTTTCTGATAGTCATAAAATATTAATAATTTCATTTGTAAAAAATCAAGAAATAAACAATCATTAGTTATTAATGTCGAAATTCAACCCTTGAAATAAACCAGGTTATGTCATTAGAAAATGAAAACAATATGACACGAAAGTTATACATCATCATTGAATTATAATCATTGAATGTCACGATTATAACGCGAGAGTCAGCCATCGCTTCCATCAACCATATTAGAGGGAAAGGAACGACCCGGCTTCCGATGCGTCACTGGTTACGTCTCGGTCCTCCTAACCAGAGGTCCCGGCTTCAAATACGAACGGCCAATGTACCAATGAGTTTTTCGAAACTTACATATACTTACCGATTGCTATAGCGGTGAAGGAATAACATCGTGAGGAAACCTGCACATATAATTCCAGATGTGTATAAAGGTCGCGTTGTACACGTCCGGAGGTGTAAATCTAAATGCCCTACACGTGACCGCGGGTGATGCTAAGTGCAACACCAGGCAACCGCCGTCTGTTTCTTGGATAGCACGATTAATTGTGTCACACGATAAGAAAACAGGGACCAAAAATTTAATGAAACTTTGTTTACCATCAATTCTGCAATTTACTCTTGCCGTGTTAGTTATAGTTTGGGACAAATCTTGCAAGCTAAATTAGAACCACTTCCCAGTTTCCGATTGAGCTGAAATTTTACATACACGTTAACTTTGGAGAACAATGCATGGTTAGCTAAGTGACGTCATTGTAAATCCAATATGGCGGACCCGGTTATTTTGGCACCCCCATGATATGGGTATCAAATGAAACGGTTTGCTTAGAAAAATACGAAATAATTTAGATTCTTTTCAAATTAAAGCTTGTACTTAAAAGTTTTTAGGTTTTTCGAAAATTATTAAAAGCTCGAAATCAGAAAATGAGTATATAAATGACGCGAAAATCTGTGACGTCACACTCAGGTATTTCAAACATTTTTAGAACAAAAGTCGTGTTTGGCAGATGATAGAAAGTAACTCAAATGACTAGCTGTCATCATCCGTATTAGTTAAGAGTTTATTATAAGGCTGGCCATACACAGCCGGAGTTCTTCCCTGAATTGCAAAAGCCAGGATGGTATATGTGTGGAGCATAAAGAAATTTATACGCTTTATCCGAGCTTTCTGAATTCAGATTATGAATTTTCCCGTTGTGTAAGGCCAGCCTGAGACTTGCTCAACTGAATCAGTTAACTCATTGATTTGTTATAAACCCTAGATTACTCGCGTTAAAATACTAACACTACTGCTCGCATGGGGTAAAATTTTACCCCAATATCATTATTCAATAAAAACAAAAGTTAAAATAAAACATTATGTATAGAACAATCATCTTTAACATATTTTTCTTAAAAATTACCAAATTAAAGAAAAAAAACACTTTTTTTAACTTAGTCACTGTATTTTCATGAAAATTTCGGCATACAATGATTTGATGCCCTTACATACATTATAATGGCATATTGTACACACAATCTTTGTTTTTATCCTTGACCCTTTTGCACATGTAACATCTGCTAATTGGCCTTGGCCAATTTCTTAGTTAACGAGCCATAGCTGTCCACACTTGAAATTTTCACTTCGTAAGAACTCGCGTGGGGTAAGATTTTACCCTAAACACACTCTCCAGGCACAAACACACTGATCAGCCCGCTATTAATAATCAAAGGTCGCGGCGTTTTAGGAAGCTACAAGAAAAATTATGACGGTAGAAAAAGAAATTAATGACAATATGAATGTATGAATACCCTCTGGGGTAAAAAACACCCCACGCGAGTTATTAAGGGTTAGGGTTCGTAGAACATTGCTCGTAGAACAGATGGCCGTTGGGGTAGTAAAGTTCTCGAGTGGCGATCACGCACCGGAAAGCGTAGTGTAGGCAGGCCTCCCACTCGGTGGACCGATGACCTGGTGAAGGTCGCGGGAAGCCGCTGGATGCGGGCAGCGCAGAACCGGTCGTCGTGGAGATCCTTGGGGGAGGCCTATGTCCAGCAGTGGACTTCCTTCGGCTGATATGATGAAGGTTCTCACGAAGTAGTTTACGGATGTCTTACGAAATAAATAACAGTTACAGAGTTCATTCAAAAACTTAAAAAACATGTTTTTTCTTCACGGGAACCTCCTTTGATTTTTTTTATTATTTGTTAGTAAATCTCCCTTAATAACACACACTTACCCGTTAAATGGCACGGAACTCTAGAAAGAAGGTGAAGTTCCCAAATCGATAAAACCGCATTCCATTCAACTTTAATAATGCTACCAGAACATCATACATAACAAAGCAGGTAGGTAAGGTTGTCCCCCTTATTGGGGTGGCATGGGGAACGACCCAAAACTTCGAGAACAGTTGAGGGTCGATAAACTTTGCCACCACCAAACAACAATGTTTATCAGCATTGATGATTGAAAATAAGATAGTTGGTTTTTTTATCCACAATTGGTAAGCCCTTGGCATCAATTCACCTGATGGTAAGTAACGATGATGCCGAAGATGGAAACGGGCTTACCAATATTCCCCAACGCAATGGGGAACTGGCTATCTTATCTTCTAGCCGGAATACATTAAATGCTGTTAACATTGATGCTTGGCGTCAATACTTAGATAAGTTGGTGGTAACTAGCCAGGTGGGCTTCGAAAATGGCCTTCCACTAACCAAACCGAGTCATACAAAGTTAGACTCCGCAGGGAATCGAACCCACGACCTTCTGATGCGAAGCTAATGGACTGAACCATTACGCCAAGGAGGCGCTTCAGTTCCCTATTGCGTTGATTGGTAAGCCCGATTCCACCTTCGGCATTATCGTCACCATCGGGTGAAGTGCCAAGATCTTTTTCCCGCGGCTTCGCCCGCATAGACATCGTTTTCATGACCGTCTTTGAGGGTGAGTGGTGCGCTCGCGCGCGTTGATATCATTTTTTTACAGATCCCTCGGAAACCTTAATAGGCTATTCTGATAAGATATGTTATGTGTATATGTCACTTTCCCACCCCCTCAACTAATTCATACAAAAAATCAATTTAATCCGTTGCGACGCCGACGTGCGCGAGCATGGAAATGACTTCCCCAGATCCTTCGGGAATTATGTCAGAAAATGGTAAATGGTAAATTATGTCATTCCTCAATGCCCTCAACCATCTCTGTACAAAAAATCACAACAAGCCATTGTTCCGTTGCGATGAAATAAATTAACTAAAAAAGAGTATTTTTTCAGTTGCCTGAGGAATTGCATCGGACTAGGTATACTATTTTTACCGACTTCAAAAAGGAGGAGGTACTAAGTTCGACTGTATATTTTTTTTTTGATGTATGTTCACCGATTTTTCAATTCTTTTTTCATTCGAAACAGTATACACCCGAGGGGGTCCCATTGTGTCCAAGTCAGGATCTGATGATGGGATCCCAGGGAAATCGAGAGAAACCCTCAAATTATTCATTACGTGATTCATATGTTTTCTAAAGCTATTAAAATACTTGCGTCTGTCAGTCATCATCTCATGTTGATAAGCTGATGAAGGAAGGTACAACTCCTTAACGGTTAGGAGTTGGAGGAAAATTCTTTCAATAATATACATAGATATATACGTAGGTATGCATAGACCGATAGGTTGTATTCTTTCAGGTTATTCAGATGAGCTGATGATGATGGAAGCCACAGAACTTTGTATCTCTCAATGAAACACATGTTTTATGATTTGATAATTCCTATTGGTGATTAGGTGTTTAACGTTGTTAGATAGATAACATTATCACTAAAAATACACAACATTAACCAACAATAACGAAATCAAAGATGGGTACGAATTAAATTAGGGGCTTAAGTTTTTTTTGATGTTTTTGAATCTAAAACATTTGATACGTAAGTAACTGTGTGCTGGTACCGACCCCAAAAAAAATTTAAGCCCCTAATTTAATTCGTACCCACCTTTGATTTCGTTATTGTTGGTTAATGTTGTGTATTTAAGTATAATAATATTACTTCATACTTTTGAGTGAGTTTCATTTTGAAGTCGGTTTTTTGTTTTTTAAAACTTTTATTATTATTTTCACGGGGTAAAAAGTAGCCTATGTCCTTCCCAGTAACACAGGCTACCTGTATACCAAATTTCATCAAGATTGGTCAAGGTGTTGAAGCGTGAATAGATTGTGACACACACACACACTAATTCGATAGGTAGAATTTGATCGACATCTATTGTGTCTATTGTCTGCTTTTCAAGAGCAGCTGTTTAATCACCTGAACGGCTAAACCTAATTCACCGTTTGTCTTAAATGTCTTGGAAGAGAAATCAGCATCAAAATATGAACATAAACAAAACAGCTGTTCAAGCTGACCTTGACCTAAAAGCAGGTCATTAGACAAAAAGACCGGCCAAGTGCGAGCTAGAGCCGCGCACGAGGGTCCCGTATAGGGCTTTCAAACTCGACGTTTTATCAACTCCGGAGTTATTTACGATGTTAAGTGCTCAACTCCGGAACTCCGGAGTTGGCTCCGGATTTTATGAATTTCGTAGAATTAAAAAAAAATGCAAAAATTTCTGTATCTACTGTAAACTTATGAGTGTTGTTTGTACAGTCTTTTGTAGGTTAAGTCATTTAGTAATTGTCGTGTTGCCGACGTTTAAAATGTAACAAAAAATAAACAGTAAGTACTTCAGTCTGGTCAATCGGTCGTTACAAATAATAACAAATAAATTTTTGGTTAATATGTGAGTATTATCATAGTGAAAAATCAAAATTTCAGGAAAAGTTGTCATTTTGGGAAAGTAGGCCACCTGCTACTGAAAGATTAAATGTAACATTTCATATGGGGTGACCTATTAGTCTTCGTAAAATGTCAACAAGGGCCTCTTAAATTTCCCATTGGTTTATACGGCCACCAAATGACGTCTGACTGTGTTTGTGTGTGCACTGTGCAGTTTGTAATATAAAATATGTAGGATTTTATTGAAAAAAGTATTTTATTTAAAACCGGTTTCAATTCCGGTGTTTCGATCTAAATCCAGAGTTGTAAAATGGTAAAAAACCTTTCCGAACTCCGGAGTTACGAAGCTCCGGAACTCCGGATTGAAAGCCCTAGTTACGTAACGCCACACCTCTACACAATTTATTGTTATAACAAAAATACCTATTCATTTTAAACAAATGGCATCAACGCAGACTACAGAAAAACACACTTGCCTGATTTTTAGGGTTCCATACATCCAACGGGTGACCAACTGACCAACGGGACCCTAGTATGTACTAAGCCTCCGCCCTCTGTCAGCGGCCTGTATTTCATGAACCGTAATAGGTAGACAGTTGTGATTTTCACATAATGTGTATTTCTATTGCCGCTATAAGAACAAATACAAAAAAATTGAAAAAGTAAAAAAAATATGGGGGGGGGTCTTCTCTCCATACAAAAAAAACGTGTTTTTTTTGTAGATCTTTATTTTTGATTTAGCTCTATCGTAAAAAACGGTAATACATACAAGCGTAAAACTTGGTGCGATTATAGTACTAACACTGAAATAAAAATGGTCCAAGTGTGAGTCGCACTCGCGCTAAGGAGTCCGAACTGAATGACAAAAGAAGCATATTTTTGTAGTTCGCGTTGATGTCCTTTGTTTGTAATGTGAATAGGTATTATTGTCAATATACTATAGTTGTATACTATTTTCTAAGCCCGCCTGGCCTAGCTACCACCATCTTATCTAAGTCTTGCCGCCAAATATCAATGTTGATATCATTGGTGTGTTCCGGCACGAAGATAAGATAGCCAGTTCCCCATTGCGTTGGGCAATCTTGGTAAGCTCGCTTCCATCTTCGGCAACATCGTCACTTACCACCAGGTGAGATGTTGTCAAGGGTTTCCCAATTGTGAATAAAAAAAAATTAAAAAAAAAGTTGTGTGGTGGTACGGAACCCTCGGGAGTGCTAGTCCGACTCGCACTTGGCTGGTTTTTACTATTTGTTGTTATTAGTACCTACTATCACTCAGATTCAATCAAATCAATTCATATCAATCAATCTGATTGGTAATATAACGACCTACGTGGCGTAACGGTTCAGGCGATTAGCTTCACATCAGGAGGTCGCGGGTTCGAGTACCGGCGGAGTCTAACTTTGTAAGGCTCGGTTTGGTTGGTGGAAGGGCATTTTCTACACCCGCCCAACAACCGAAAGATATTAAGATGTTGGTAGCTAGCCAGGCGGGCTTAGAAAATGCCCTTCCACCAACCAAAAGACAAGATGGTGGTAGCTAGCCAGGCGGGCTTAGAAAATGCCCTTCCACCAACCAAAAGATAAGATGCTGGTAGCTAGCCAGGCGAGCTTAGAAAATGCCCTTTCACCAACCAAAAGATAAGATGCTGGTAGCTAGCTAGGCGAGCTTAGAAAATGCCCTTCCACCAACCAAAAGATAAGTTGCTGGTAGCTAGCCAGCCGGGCTAGAAAATTCCCTTTCACCAACCAAAAGATAAGTTGCTGGCTAGAAAATGCCCTTCCACCAACCAAAATATATGATGCTGGTAGCTAGTCAGGCGGGCTTAGAAAATGCCCTTCCACCAACCAAAAGATAAGATGCTGGTAGCTAGCCAGGCGAGCTTAGAAAATGCCCTTCCACCAACCAAAAGACAAGATGGTGGTAGCTAGTCAGGCGGGCTTAGAAAATGCCCTTCCACCAACCAAAAGACAAGATGGTGGTAGCTAGTCAGGCGGGCTTAGAAAATGCCCTTCCACCGACCAAAATATATGATGCTGGTAGCTAGTCAGGCGGGCTTAGAAAATGCCCTTCCACCAACCAAAATATATGATGCTGGTAGCTAGTCATGCGGGTTTAGAAAATGCCCTTCCACCAACCAAAAGACAAGATGGTGGTAGCTAGCCAGGCGAGCTTAGAAAATGCCCTTCCACCAACCAAAAGACAAGATGGTGGTAGCTAGCCAGGCGAGCTTAGAAAATGCCCTTCCACCAACCAAAAGACAAGATGGTGGTAGCTAGCCAGGCGAGCTTAGAAAATGCCCTTCCACCAACCAAAAGACAAGATGGTGGTAGCTAGCCAGGCGAGCTTAGAAAATGCCCTTCCACCAACCAAAAGACAAGATGGTGGTAGCTAGCCAGGCGGGCTTAGAAAATGCCCTTCCACCAACCAAACCGAGCCTTACAAACTTAGACTCCGCCGGGAATCGTACCAGCGACCTCCTGATGTGAAGCTAACGGACTTAACCGATACGACACGGAGGTGGTTGAAAAATAATAAACAGCTGCGAAAATTTTAGCTGCCTACCTAATACTGTTTAACTCCAAAACAAATAACCCGATTTTGATTCGTTTTTTTTTGTTTAAAAGCTGACGTTACCGAGATGGTGGGTATAATTTATGAAAATGGTAACCTTGACCTCATGCTGCAGAATCTCCTGAAATCTGCAAGATAACCAACTACTCACCAACTTAAGGAAGATGTATAAAGTTTTAAAAGCAAAAAAAACCTCTTAAAAGATACCGCCTTTTTAAAGTCTGACAGACCAACAGACGGACGGACAGCGTAGGCTTAGTAGTACGTAGGGTCTCGCAACCTGGTGCGGAATCCTAAAAAGCAATAAATTACATTCACTTAACAGGCAAACACTTCTAAGACAGCGATTTGCGAAATTCAAGACAGCTGTTGCGAAATCTAGTGCTTTGTAACGCTTTAGATTTAATAGGTATTTCATATGTCCATAACTCATTACTATGTTATCATCATCATATCAAGTACGTCTCCACCGAGGGGTTTGAGCCTACCCTGAACCCTCAGTCGACCACGCAGGCCCAGTGCGGGTTGGTCGACTTCACACACAACCTTCGTAGGCGTGTGCAAGTTTCCTCACGATGTTTTCCTCCACCGTTAGAGCGTCGGATAAACGTACATATGAAATCTGAATTCGAAATCACATTGGTACGTGGCGGGATTCGAACCACGACCTCCCGGACAGGAGGCGGCTGCCTTAGCCGTTACGCCACCGACGCATTACTATGAACTAATGCATATTTAAGTCATTATGTGGGAGGGTTGTTAATGTAACCTATATGTTTTATCTATCGATCAAGAATTGCCAAGTGAAATATTTATTGAGTTTTAAGTGATTTATTTTATTAGGATCTACTAATAAATAAATTTACCAGTGATGACGTACAGAACTGAGACATGGTCGCTTACTATGGGCCTCATAAGAAGGCTCAAGGTCACCCAAAGGGCAATGGAGCGTGCTATGCTCGGAGTTTCTCTGCGTGATCGAATCAGAAACGAGGAGATCCGTGGGAGAACCAAAGAAATCGACATAGCTCTCAAAATTGCTAAACTTAAGTGGCAGTGGGCGGGGCACATTGCTCGTAAAACAGATGGCCGTTGAGGCAGTAAAGTTCTCGAGTGGCGATCACGCACCGGAAAGCGTAGTGTAGGCAGGCCTCCCACTCGGTGGACCGATGACCTGGTGAAGGTCGCGGGAAGCCGCTGGATGCGGGCAGCGCAGAACCGGTCGTCGTGGAGATCCTTGGGGGAGGCCTATGTCCAGCAGTGGACTTCCTTCGGCTGATATGATGAAGTTAGTAAGATATTAAGGAAATTGAAACTTTGAAACGGATGACCAATGGGACCCTATTACCAAAGTATATATTAGTGCTAACATACAGTATGGACACTCCCTGCCGTTCTCTAGACTGCGACCTCACCGCCTCGTCACCCAGATTGTTACAGTTTGGTTGTCGAACGTATAGGATTTCGCCGCCATTTTGTTTGTTCCGTCATTATTTTTTTGAAATGTCCTTTCTGACCCGTTGTATGAAGTGTCCAGGGTGTGCTATTACTAAGCTACCGCTGTCTTGTCCGTCTGTCCGTCCATCGGCGGGCTGCATTTTATGACCCATAATAGGTAGACAGTTGAAATTTTCACATAATGTGTTTCTGTTGCCGCTATAACAACAAATACTATAAACTTGAAATAGTAGGAAAAACCTGTTTTTTTATAGGTCTTTAGAAGTATTTTTTGTTTTAGCTCTATCGTTAAAATACATACAAGTGTGAAACTTGTTGTGACTATAGTACTAATACTGCTTATACTGAAGTAAAACAACAAATAATAAAATCCGGCCAAATGTGAGTGGTACTCGCGCTAAGGAGTCCAAACTGAATAAAAAAAAACATATTTCTGATGTGTGGTAGTATGGCACAGAACCCTCAGGGCGCGAGTCCGACTGGCACTTGCCGGTTTATTGCTCTACTATGCTATTTAAAATATAAGGTAGTTGCTAGTCGATCGATAGTTAAGATGACAAAATTCAAATCTTTTCAAAGTCTTTCATTTGATCTTGTACTAATTCTATCATTAAAATAAAAATGGCAGGTAACCTTCGGAGCGTGAGTCCGACTCGCACTTGGCCGGGTTTTTTCTCTATGCTATTGAAAATATTAGATAGTTGCTAGTCGATCGATAGTTAAGATGACAAAATTCAAATATTTTCAAAGTCTTTCATTTGATCTTGTACTAATTTGTAAAAATGGCACGTAACCTTCGGAGCGTGAGTCCGACTCGCACTTGGCCGGGTTTTTTCTCTATGCTATTGAAAATATTAGATAGTTGCTAGTCGATCGATAGTTAACATGACAAAATTCATATCTTTTCAAAGTCTTTCATTTGATCTTGTACTAATTCTATCATTAAAATAAAAATGGCACGTAACCTTCGGAGCGTGAGTCCGGCTCGCACTTGGCCGGGTTTTTACCTGACTGCGCCAGAAGGAGGGTTATGTTTTTCGAGAGTATGTATGTATGTATGTATGTTTGTATGTATAATTGTTTGGCACGCTCTGCAGCCTGAACGGCTGGATGGATTTTAGCTTGAGACGTGTCGTTAGATTCGTATTTACTGTGAGAGTGAAACTGGGTATATCAAAATAAAAAATACAAAATGGCGGATTTCTGGCGCAAAATTCAAATGTTTGACACGCTCTGCAGCCTGAACGGCTCGATTAATTATAGCTTAAGGGTTGTCGTTAGATACGTTTTTACTGTGAGAATGACACTGGGTATATCAAAATAAATAAAAACAAAATGGCGGATTTTTGGCGCCAAATTCAAATGAAATGATGCAATAATAAAACTAAAAAAATGAATAAAATAAAAAACGGTAATTTAAAAAACTAAAAAACCCGCCTGCGTTTCTGTGTAATTTGGAAATGAAAAACCCTAAAACAAGAAAGTCGTCATACCCGATTGCACTTAACTTAAGAAAAATTTCTAGCAGTCGGGACCCATTCTAGAAAGTCAGCCGTCTATATAGTCAGTATATTGGAGTAATCTGCAATGTAATATAGGTATGTGCTCTGAATTCACTATGCCTCCATTTCTAGAATGGGTCCCGACTGCTACAATTTTTCTTAAGTTAAGTGTAATCGGGTATGACTACTTTCTTGTTTTAGGGTTTTTCATTTCCAAATTACACAGAAACGCAGGCGGGTTTTTTAGTTTTTTAAATTACCGTTTTTTATTTCTCTATGCTATTGAAAATATTAGGTAGTTGCTAGTCGATCGATAGTTAAGATGACAAAATTCAAATCTTTTCAAAGTCTTTCATTTGATCTTGTACTAATTCTATCATTTAAATAAAAATGGCACGTAACCTTCGGAGCATGAGTCCGACTCGCACTTGGCCGGGTTTTTTCTCTATGCTATTGAAAATATTAGATAGTTGCTAGTCGATCGATAGTTAAGATGACAAAATTCAAATCTTTTCAGTCTTTCATTCGATCTTGTACTAATTCTATCATTAAAATAAAAATGGCACGTAACCTTCGGAGCGTGAGTCCGACTCGCACTTGGCCGAGTTTTTTCTCTGTGCTATTGAAAATATTAGATAGTTGCTAGTCGATCGATAGTTGAGATGACAAAATTCAAATCTTTTCAAAGTCTTTCATTCGATCTTGTACTAATTCTATCATTAAAATAAAAATGGCACGAAACCTTCGGAGCGTGAGTCCGACTCGCACTTGGCCGGGTTTTTCTCTATGCTATTGAAAATATTAGATAGTTGCTAGTCGATCGATAGTTAAGATGACAAAATTCAAATCTTTTCAAAGTCTTTCATTTGATCTTGTACTAATTCTATCATTAAAATAAAAATGGCACGTAACCTTCGGAGCGTGAGTCCGACTCGCACTTGGCCGGGTTTTTTCTCTATGCTATTGAAAATATTAGGTAGTTGCTAGTCGATCGATAATTAACATGACTAAATTCAAATCTATTTTAAAGTTGTATTAATTCTATCATTAAAATAATAATTTTAGATGCCGTCTACTATCTATTGACGCCAAACCTGTCCCATCCGAGTATCCGACGTTGTTTTGTCAATTATCTTGATGAAATCATTTTGTCTCTTTCACAGGTGTGAAAAAGAGCGAGATAGGAACACACCACCAGTCTGAAATGCAGAAAACGCTCAACCGCCGCCGTGAAAACGTGTTTCCAGTGCTTCTGTGATATAAATACAAAAGTTCCGCTTTTTGTCGTAGTGTTAACAGAAAATAGTGGTAAAGTGCTTCGAATACCGTTCCGTTAAGTGCTCATTAAAAAAAAACGCTTAAAATTTTTTTAATTAGTGCAGTGCTCAATTTTGCGACAAAGGAATTAAAATGTATTGAAAAAAAAAACAGTTCCTTACCATGGCTTGTGATTAAAAATTGCGTCCAAGTGAATTTAAGTGTTCATATTGAAAATAGTGCATAAAAATAGTAACCGATTAATAATCGTATGTTATGTGAGGGAAATTGTTTTTCTCGAACAGCGCCATCTCGAGGCGAGTGGCTGAAATGCTAAGTACGTGATGGAGGCCGGGTTCATACCGGCGGTAGGCGGCGCGGGCGGAGGCGTTTCCGGCGCTTCCCCGCCGACCGTGATGGCGCCACCGGCGGCCAATGTCGTCCGCGCTCCTGGCCTGAAGCGCGGGAAAATGGAGGAGGCCATTTCTGATCGGGTAAGTCCTTAAATTTTTCGTTTTGTAAAATCTTGGCATCGTTTATGTATTTGTTTGCATTTTATGGTTCTCCGAACAGGTTTTCAAAAGACCTTAAATTGTTAAACCATACCTTACAATAATTCACAAATACTTTTATAATTAAAAATGTTTTTTGTTCGTTCCGGTATCGGTAGAGGACTAGGGGGGGTACCTTTCTCAGCGAAAGTGTGACATGGCGATTACTGTGCCGAGTCATATTATGAGATGCACCTATCGTAATGATTTAAGTGTTAATCTATTAATTATTTATGGGCTGTAATGTAGAAAATTAAATTTGAATAATAATATGAAAAGAAAGTACCTACATTTTTTTAAGTCAAAAACTTGTTGGAAAATCTAAAAGAAAAAAGCATGCGGAAGTGTCACATGGCGATTACTCTGGCGAAACTTATGAGATGTAGGTGTACCTATCATAATGGTTTAAGTGTTAACGTAATTTTTTAAGCCTGTAATGTAGAAAATTAAATTTTATTATATAAAAAGAAGGTACTTACATTTTTTTAAGTCAAAAACTTATTGGAAAATCTAAAAAAAACTTAAAAAGTGTAATAATTTTTTTCTCATCTTTAGTTAGAAAAGGCTTATATTATCTTAAAAACTAACCAATATAATTGAAAAATACAAAATTTTAAATGCAATATAAATAAAAATTGGTTTATAAATAAGGGTAGATAGTATGTGCATTAAGTAGAGCGCGCGGAAGTTCAGTGAGGCAGTTCGTAAGTATGCATACAGACTCCAATTAATGTAGAAAATTACTTTTTATAATTCAAGATTCAAGATATTTATTCAAAATAGGTGCAAATTACACTCTTTCTGATAGTCATAAAATAGTAATTACATAATGTATTTTTTTCCGAAAACTCAAGAAATAAACATTCATTAGTCAATTAACGTCAAAATACAATAACGGTATTATTATCCTTAGGGGCCGTCCATTAATCACGTGATCTTTTTTTAAGCATTTTTTAACCCCTCCTCCCCCTTGGTGATACATGGTGAGGTTTAAGACTACCCCCCCACCCCCACCCAACATCACGTGTATTTTTAGTATCTACAAAAATCTTAATTTTTAGGCGATTGGCGTGCCGAGCCGGGAAGTCGTCGGCGGCGCGTGAGTAGGTACTTCGTTCGTTGCCTAGCAACGGCGAGTCAAGGTCACACTACACGCCGCTTTTCGATTTAAAAATCGCGCGTTTGAAAAAATAAATACACGTGATATCTTATTACACCCCCCCTCCCCAGTTGTGACATTTCGTGATTTTTGTCAAACCCCTCCCCCCCCCTTTCAAGCCTCACGTGATTAATGGACGGTCCCTTATGTATGTGGTCCCATATACATATATCAAATTCGGTGAGGTACTTTTTAAGATAATTAATAAAAAAAAAAACGAGCGAGCCTTACAGTAGTAGTCGCATTTGATGTGTGCAACATGTGACAAAATATTTATTCAATTATTAATATCAAAGAAATTTTCCGCGCTTTCGGATAGTAAGTCATCTTTGCCTTCGGCCTCACATTAGGCGGCATGGGCATGTTACCTTATCCTTCGTGATCGTGACTTAAAAAACTTTCGCATTTGATGTGTACATGTGACAAAATATTTATTAAATTATTACTTTCAAAAGAAATTATCCGCGCTTTCGGATAGTAGGTCATCTTTGTCTTCGGCCTCACATGTTACCTTATCCTTCGTGACTTAAAAAACGTTCGCATTTCCTGTTACACTCCTCCGTTCCATTTCACGAAATCACTTGTACATATTGTGGAAAGCGAGAGGAAACATGGTACACATCAAAAATACAAAAATACAATAGTACTAAATTGTTGCGCTTGCGGTTTTTAGGGTTCCATAAACCCAACAGGTGACCAACGGGACCTTATTATTAAGCCACCGCTGTCCCTCTGTCTCGTCAGCGTACTGTATTTCATGAACCGTAATATATAGGTAGACAGTTAAAATTTTCACAGAATATGTATTTCTGTTGCCGCTGTAACAACAAATACTAAAAATTAACCCAGTTACTACGGAAATTACTATTCTTTTTTTATAATTGTATGTGACTTGTAATCGTTATAATAGCTTAGAAAAAAATAAATAAAAAATATTAAAAAAATAAAATTTCCGGTGTTATAAAACAGCTGGTAGGCGTATCTGCGTTAAGGGGGTCTCCATACAAAAAACGTGTTTTTTTTTATAGATCTTCACAAGTATTATTTAGCTCTATCGTAAAAACGGTAATACATACAAGCGTGAAACTTGGTATGATGATAGTACTAATACTAAAATAAAACTGCAAATAATAAAAAATTACAAAGTGTAAGTCGCACTCGCGCTATGGGGTCCAAACTGAATGACTAAAAAGCATATGTTTGTCACTGGCGTTGATGTCTTTTGTTTGTTTTGTGAATAGATATCATTGTCATTATTACTATGTGTTTGTGTGGAGAGGTGTGGTGGTACGGAACCCTCGGAGCGCTAGTCCGACTCGCACTTGGCCGGTTTCTTTTAACGCTTTTAGCGTTTTCAATTATTATTGAGACCAAACAGGCTTAGTACCTAACATAATATGACTAGTACTATCCAGTTACTTGAGCCACATACTTTGTCGCTTGCCAGTTAAATAAAATTAAGGCTTGTTCCAAGAAAACCCTTCTAACTGTTTAGTGCAACGGGCACTAGTTAAACAGATAAACCGCTTAGCTTAACCTAACAGTTACAGTTAAATTAACGGCTTGGTAATGTGACAGAACTGTTGTACATATACAGCGTTTAAAAAAAACTTGTGCTGAACCCGTTAACCGGGGGTTCTACTATTTATACTACACAACTCTCCACAGGGAACCCATTGTCAATTCTCAAAAGACCTTTCATACAAAATGCACAAAATTCCTGATCGATTTGTACGAAGAGTTATTTTTTTGCGATTTCAGCAAAGTCGTAGAACAAAAGTTGTTCAGTATGATGAGTAGAAGCCCCAGTTAACGGGTCCTACACACATTTTTTTAAAGCCTGTATATACAGTGTGTCCGAGATCGAACTAGCGATATTCGAGGAATGTGTAATATAAACCATTAGCACCCCAAAAACACCCACTTCATGGGGGCCACCTCCCTCCCCTTCTCCTGGGCAACCCTTTTTAATTTTATCAAGTTTTTCGATGTATGTACGCACAAAAACCGTCACATATCTCAATTTAATCATGTTTTACATTCCTTATTGATGTTATTCGATAGTTTACAATATTCTACATCAAAAAATAAAAACAAGAGTGATTTAAATATTAAACATAATTTAATAAAAATCATGGATATCCATGAAAATGATTAAAAAAACAGTAAATTTAGTAGTTATTGTTACTTTTTAGGAAAACAAGATGATAAGTTGCATGTTTTTTTTCTTTAATCCGGCGCCAATGACGTGTAAAAAATAACGCGGACAATGACGCTGGGTCAATATGACCCGAATGTTTTTTTCTTAATTATCTGGTTATCTGCTGAATTATAAAAAAAATAATACAAAGTAAGAACTATTGCATGACCATGAAGTCATTGTAGTACCAAGATGTTTAAGTTAATTTAGATATCAAGCTATAATTTAGTTTTAATGCAACAACCTCAAAAGGGCAACTAAAAGAATTTCTCTTTTGGAACTAAAAATGTATGGAGCTGTAGCCGTTTTATACCCGTTTTATTCAAGAAAAAGGATTTTACCATTCTTCACTGGCGCTTGCTCACTACACTATGGTACAAATCATATGAATTGAGGTCTTATCTCCAGCTACTGAGAAAATCAATAACGATTATAATATGTTTTTTTCGAAATTTCCCGAATTGAAAATCGCTCGGGTCAATATGACCCAGCGTCATTGGCGCCGGGTTAAATGGATTTTTGAGATATATAGAATAGATATAGAAGCTACACAACGACACCAAAATTTTGACATTACACATTACTTTTGAAGTTATTAATTTTTTTTCGTTATTGTTGGTTAATGTTGTGTATTTAAGTATAATATTATTATTTCACACTTTTGAGTGGATTTCATTTTGAAGTCGGTTTTAAGTTTTTTTTAACTTTTTTTATTTTCTTTATTTTTAGTGGTAATGCTATCTATCTAGCAACGTTAAATCCAATCACCTTTACTCACCAATAGGAATTATCAAATCATAATACATGTGTTTCATTAACAGATACAGGGTCCTGTGGCTTCCATCATCATCTCAGCAGCATGAAAGTTAAGGAGTTAAATCGTCCATCATCAGCTCATCTGAATAAACTGAAGGAATACAACTATCGGTCTATGTATTACCTACGTATATATCTATGTATAACATTCAAAAGAATTTTCTTGCAACTGCTAACCGTTAAGGAGTTGTACCTTCCTACATCAGCTTATCAACATGAGAATATGACTAACAGACGCAAGTATATTAATAGCTTTAGAAAACATGAATCACGTAATTAGTGCCTTTAAAATTCAAATTTTTCATTATTTTTGAAGTGTTGCCCTCGATTTCCCTGGGATCCCATCATCAGATCCTGACTTGGTGAAAATGGGACCCCCTCGGGAGTATACTCTTTCAAATGAAAAAAGAATTTTGAAAATCGGTCCACAATTGACGGAAAAATCGGTGAACATATATAAAAAAAAACAAAAAACAGTCGAACTTAGTACGTCGTCCTTTTTGAAGTCGGTAATAAAATAACAATTACATAGCCCCGTAATCATTATGTATATCTCAAAATACTCAATGATTTCGATTAAAGCCCATAAGAATAAGAAAAAAATATTTATTTCTATTGGCTGCGCTCATCGAACCAACTTTAAGCCTCCGAGCTAGGCGGGTCGGCTATACCGCCGATTCAACCGAATACAGTCCGCCAGCTACTACTTTTGTACGAGTATCTCATTTTTGCCGCAAAACATGTGTTAACATTGATTTGTTTCGGTGTTAGAGGTAATATGCCCAGTTCTTCATTGCGTTGGGGAGATGTTGGTAAACCCGCATCTTCGGCATCATCGTCACTTATCATCAGATGATACGATTCAAAAGAAGTGTTTAGAAATCGTTAATTAAAAAAACGGCCAAGTGCGAGTCGGTTTTTTATGCAATATCCTACAAACATAAGCGAGTACAACAATAGGATTAACAGACAAACTTATCTTTTTACTTGAAAATTTTCACCCATACATCGATGTACGAGTACGTCACGGTCAATTCACCCATACATCGACTTACGAGTACGTCACGGTCAATTCACCCATACATCGATATACGAGTACGCCACGGTCAATTCACCCATACATCGATATACGAGTACGCCACGGTCAATTCACCCATACATCGATATACGATTACGTCACGGTCAGTTCACCCATACATCCGATATACGAGTACGCCACGGTCAATTCAACCATACATCGATATACGTCACGGTCAATTCACCCATACATCGACTTACGAGTACGTCACGGTCAATTCACCCATACATCGATATACGAGTACGCCACGGTCAATTCACCCATACATCGATATACGAGTACGCCACGGTCAATTCACCCATACATCGATATACGATTACGTCACGGTCAGTTCACCCATACATCCGATATACGAGTACGCCACGGTCAATTCAACCATACATCGATATACGAGTACGTCACGGTCAATTCACCCATACATTGATAGACGAGTACGCCACGGTCAATTCACCCATACATCGATATACGAGTACGCCACGGTTAATTCACCCATACATTGATAGACGAGTACGCCACGGTCAATTCACCCATACATCGATATACGAGTACGCCACGGTTAATTCACCCCATACATCGATATACGAGTACGCCACGGTCAATTCACCCATACGTAGATATGCGAGTACGCCACGGTCAATTCACCCATACATCGATATGCGAGTACGCCACGGTCAATACATCGATATACGAGTACGCCACGGTCAATTCACCCATACATTGATATACGAGTACGCCACGGTCAATTCACCCATACATAGATATACGAGTACGCCACGGTCAATTCACCCATACATCGATATACGAGTACGCCACGGTTAATTTACCCCATACATCGATATACGAGTACGCCACAGTCAATTCACCCATACATCGATATGCGAGTACGCCACGTTCAATTCACCCATACATAGATATACGAGTACGCCACGGTCAATTCACCCATACATCGATATGCGAGTACGCCACGGTCAATTCACCCATACATAGATTTACGAGTACGCCACGGTCAATTCACCCATACATCGATATACGAGTACGTCACGGTCAATTCACCCATACATCGATATACGAGTACGCCACGGTTAATTCACCCATACATCGATATACGAGTACGTCACGGTCAATTCACCCATACATCGATATACGAGTACGCCACGGTCAATTCTCCACCTGAAAATGTCGGTTTATATCCGCAATTTACGGATTTTTTTTACTTGTGCTGTGAGACCTTGCTTCTTACTAAATTTAATAATTATAGGTCGAACGGAAGTACCCTGTTGGTTTTGATTTACTTGCAAATATCGACTTAAACGGCCGCATTTTTTATTACTTTCACTTGGAAGACTGATTTTTATACAGCTACAAGGGACCGTAAACCTTAATATTTTATATTAATTTCAACTCGATACCTCTACGCGTTCCTGAGAAAAAGGGTCTTAATCTTAACATACAGACGAACAACGAAGTGATCCTATAATAAGGGTTCTTTTTCAACAGAGTTCCAAAAAGGAGGAAGTTCTCAATTCGACTGTATGTTTTTTTAATGTTTGTTACGCGATTTCTTCGCAGATTGTGAACAGATTTTCATGGTTTTTTTGTTATTCGTTAGGGTATGCTCCCGAGTTGGTCCCACATAAATTTTATCAAAATCGGTGTAGTACTTTATTACTTATTAGAAAATTTACTAATAATACAAAACTGTACTAAGTTGTTGCGATGATAGTCGGTTGTATAACGTGTTTAGCGATTTAAATTATTCCTTTTGAGATACGGAATCCTAAAAATAGCCAACCCATCTGGAATTCCAACTTGCGACTTCCTATTTACATTATAGTCACAAGCTTTGTATTCTCATAATATCAATTTATCACCCATTTGTTTTTTTTAATTTTTTTTTATTTGCCAATTTTAAAACAGAATACAAAGAATTTAATCATCTAGCACCATTAAAACTGAATGGTTTCTCTAGGTGCTCACAGTCCTCTACGAGCTACTATTTAAAATCATTAATTAACTCTTTCCACATAAATCCAAGTTAATCAAGTATTTAGCGTTAATTATGTCTTCAGTCGGTTAAGGGCATGACTAGAGTCGCCGCTATAGATGTAGAGTAGACCATTAATTAATTAAATATTTATGGCGAAGCAGTACAATTAACTGCATGTTTTGTAGTTTTTATTGGCGGTCGATTGAAAATGTATGGGTTAAAATGTGGTTAAATTGCGCTTAACTTGCGCCTCTATCGCGGAAAAGTTTCTGCCTTCGTTTGAAGTTGTCGACGGTGCACGGTGTTCAGACGGTTTACTTTACTGATTCGTTTAGTCAATATATCTAATCTCATACGCTGGGATTGAATCTACTAAATACAAGCACAAAAATAAAAGAGTAAGAAAAAAAAATCCCACGAAATTCAGTACTTACAACAAAACGTATCATAGCGCCAAAACCCAGCACATCACCGCGCATGCCCTAAGCGGGCGCTGTAGCGCCAAAACCCAGCACATCACCGCGCATGCCTTAAGCGGGCGCTGTCATAGACTGGTAAAAACAATGACGAAGGAAAAAAACTCGATGGGTAAAAATTGCAATAAAAACTTTATGTAATGCTATAGCAATGGCGCGCCCTTATATGCGTACCAAAGAAAATAAATGACGGAATCTCCTTCGTAATAATTCACTTCTTGAATTTGTCCTGTATCGTAATGTTTTTTTTTTTTATTAAAAATTTGAGTGCGTTTGACTGCAACTCACCTGATGGTAAGTGATGACGCAGTCGAGGATGGTACACGCAAACTCAAATAATGCCTATTCACTCTTGCCTTGAAGATCCCCAAATTATAAATTTTATAACATTATTTTGTTAAAAAAACAGTGTTATAATATGATTCTTTTAAAAATTTCGGTATAGTGTTTATTTAAGTGTGTCAATATATACGATACGAGAGTAGATTAAAATATAAATGTTGTAAATATGTGTTCAAACACACACATGTAGTGCGCAAAATTTATCAGGTCTGTTAACACTACCATACCACTTACCACACACCTTTTGTGACATACCTTTTGTATATTGAACTTAGGGATGCCTCGATACGCCTTTTTGCCGATACGATACCGATAGCGACACTCTTATAAAAATATCGGCGATACTGATACCGATACCGATACGCTTATGGAATTCAAAAAGGAAGGTAGAATAAATAAAACACAATTAATAGTTTTAGTAATCAAAATTAACATTTATAAGATTTTTATTTAAAAAACAAAGCATTCTTAAGTTTTGCGGGCAAAGGCGATTTCGCAAGTCTGTTTGAATAAGACCTGCGGTGGAAAATAGTCTCTCAGATGCGACAGATGCCTCGTTTGCAACGAAGTAGATGGGACAACACGCGCGTTTACATTACATTTTTAAAGCGTGAAATTTGAAAAGTATCATTGAATCTGCCATAAAAATATCGCCGATACCGATATATCGGCAAACCCGAAGTATCGCCGATATATCGGTATCGGATGCATCCCTAAATGAACTTAACCTTGGATTTTTTCGTAGCTTTGGGTACGGAAACCTTTATTTCTTCTTATCGTGTGCCACATTAACCGTGCTATCCAAGGGATAGACGGCATTTGCCTGGTGTTGCACTTAGCATCACTCGGGGTCTCGTGTAGGGCATTTAGATTTACACCTACGGACGTGTGCAACGCGAACTTCATACACATCTGGAATCAGATGTGCAGGTTTCCTCGCGACGTTTTCCTTTACCGTTAAAGCAATCGGTGAGTATATGTACGTAAGCTTCGAAAAACTCAATGGTACATTGGCCGTCCGGATTTGACCCCGGGACCTCTGGTTAGGAGGAGTTTACCGGTTGAGCCACCGACGCTTTTTACGGAACCCTAAAAAAAGGAAATACCCACAGGCATCCGTGGCATGAAATGATTACCTAATTTACTCCGTTACCTGCCTATTACCACAGTATTACAATATAGCGGCTTACAGTAGTGCAACGGATGTACTTACGCAGAGCAACGGAAGGGTGCTTGCGGGCCAGCGGGCGGTGGGGCACAGCCTGGCAAACTCCGCGAGTTTAGACTACAGGCTAGTACTGCTATAGTACCTACGCCGGTGGCGCATCGTGCGACATCAAAGGCGTTGCGCTACTGTAAGCCATATCGTTATACTGTGCTATTACCTTTTGTATATTGTACTTAACCTTGGACTTGTACGTAGTGTGGTTGTTCGTTAGCACATCAATGGGAAACCTACACAACTGGTTAGTAAGTAATTAACTGGCTTCCTTTAAATAATTTAATTAACTGAATTCCGTGGGTATTGATTTCATTATAATTTATAATACTAATAAATTTATTGGTCCCTTTTAAGATTTTCTTTCGATCACGTTTTTTTAATCTGTGTACAGATATTTGCTGTAAATACCAGATCCCCAGTGCATGAATACTATCATCATCATCATATCAGCCGAAAAAAGTCCAAAGTGACAAAGGCCTCCCTCAAGGATTTCCACGACGACCGGTCCTGCGCTGCCCGCATCCATCGGCTTCCCGCGATCTTCACCAGGTCGTCGGTCCACCGCGTGGGAGGCCTGACTACACTACGTTTTCCGGTGCGCGGTTGCCACTCGAGAACTTTACTGCCTCATCGGCCATCTGTTCTACGAGCTATGTGCCCTGCCCACTGCCATTTCATTTTAGCGATTCTGTGAGCTATGTCGGTTACTTTGGTTCTCCTGCGGATCTCCTCGTTTCTGATTCGATCACGCAGAAAAACTCCGAGCACGCTCCATTCGGTGACCTTAGCCTTCTTATGAAGCCCAAAGTGAGCGACCGTGTCTCAGTTCCGTATGTCATCACTGGCAAAACATGAACACACACTGGTCAAAGACCTTGGTTATTTTTTAAAGGTTTTAATAAATTCCCCAGCTCCGTTCCACCTTCGGTCAACGAGACGCAGGGAAAAGTTCCACCCCTATGTTGTTGACATTCAGCCTATATGCACGAAGTGTTACGCTTCCTCATTTATTATGCGGACAGCGATGGAGTGGAACTGCGTAGTTTCGGAGTTCAAGGGGGGTGGAGAATGGGTTTTTTGTACGGAACCCTAAAAAGACTAATTAAATCGATTCACAATCGACGAAATATGAAAATATCGATGAACACACATACAATACAAATACATACAGACGAACATAAAACCTCGTCCTTTTTTAAAGTCGGTTAAAAAACACGAAAATATTACACGATCGCATCTCGATGACCTTAACTATATTTAAGTAGATTAGAATAACGATGCCGAGAAAGGAATCTATTGTAAAAACATAATCATCTTTTTTGGGCAGACGGGTATAAAGAAGAATTACGTCCGGGGTCGACCTTTACCAAGACCCTGGGATGAAGAAATAGGAATTTTACTAGTGTAAATGTTTTTTTTAATTTAAAATTTGAGTGCGTTTGAACACAACGCACCTGATGACAAGTGACGATGTAGTAGAGGATGGTACACTCAAACTCAAATAATGCCTATTCACTCTCGCCTTGAAGATCCCCAGATTGTAGGAGTTGGGAAACACTCCTACAATCTGGGGATCTTCAAGGCGAGAGTGAATAGTTGAGTGTACCATCCTCTACTACATCGTCACTTGTCATCAGGTGCGTTGTGTTCAAACGCACTCAAATTTTAAATTAAAAAAAACATTTACACTAGTAAAATTCCTATTTCTTCATCCCAGGGTCTTGGTAAAGGTCGACCCCGGACGTAATTCTTCTTTATACCCGTCTGCCCAAAAAAGATGATTATGTTTTTACAATAGATTCCTTTCTCGGCATCGTTATTCTAATCTACTTAAATATAGTTAAGGTCATCGAGATGCGATCGTGTAATATTTTCGTGTTTTTTAACCGACTTTAAAAAAGGACGAGGTTTTATGTTCGTCTGTATGTATTTGTATTGTATGTGTGTTCATCGATATTTTCATATTTCGTCGATTGTGAATCGATTTAATTAGTCTTTTTAGGGTT
The DNA here is from genome assembly GCA_947284805.1 of Coleophora flavipennella. Lineage (NCBI taxonomy): Eukaryota > Metazoa > Arthropoda > Insecta > Lepidoptera > Coleophoridae > Coleophora > Coleophora flavipennella. The sequence goes on from OX369253.1 coordinate 9,642,698, forward strand.
CCGTACAAAAAACCCATTCTCCACCCCCCTTGAACTCTGAAACTACATAGCCTAAAATTTTGAAAAAAATACAAAATATAGTTCATTGCTTGCCCAGTTTTCTGTTTTTCGCTTTTGTGTCTTTTGTTTGTCATGTGATAGGTATCATTGTCATAGTTGTGTGGAGAGGTTTGGTGGTACGGAACCCTTATACCGCGAGTCCAACTCGCACTTGGCCGGTTTTTTAATTAATAGTTTATGTCTCCAGGATGGTCCCATATAAGTAGTAAAACCCCTTGTAGAACAGATGGCCGTGGATGCAGTAAAGATCTCGAGTGGCGACCGAGCACCGGAAGACATTGCGTAGGCAGGCCTCCGACTTCCTGGTGAAGATCGTGGATTCGTCGTGAAAATCCTTGGTGAATAGTCTTTGTCCAGCAGTGGACTCCTTCCGGGTGAAATGATGATGATGAGCAGATATCTGTAATTTACTGAAAATAAATAATATGCTGTGCGTATGACGTTTAACTAAAGTTTTTTTAATCGACATTTGGTAAGCCCTTGGCATCAACTCACTTGAGGGTAAGTGACGATGATGCCGAAGAGAGAAGCGGGTTTACCAACATTCCCCAATGAAAAGGGGAAACTTATTTTAAAGCTGGAACACATCAATGTTATTAGCATTGATGTTTGGCGGCAAGACTTAGATAAGATGGTGGTAGTTCCAACCAACCAAAGTTACAAAGTCTTACAAAGTTGGACTCCGCCGGGAATCGAACCCGCGGCCTCCTGATTTGAAGCTTATGAACTTAACCATTATACGGAGGTGGTTAAAAAGTACCTGAGCCAAGTAAAATTTTATGTAAAGTCTTCTAGGCCAGGAAGAATTCGAGATCAAGACGAATCTGAAAGCAAGAACGCGGCTGTTACGTTGAAACCGAACGCCCAATTCTCGATTTTTACATGTTTTTATTACTTTTCACCACTTTTAATTATCTTTAAAAAAAGTGTTAATTTAAAATTGAAAGGTCTTAAAGTCACCGATTTTTGTGTGTAGGGTTCATTCAACATTAACTATTTGTTTTCGAGAAATTTTGCAATTAATGCCAAAAACAGTATATTTTTTTTTTGTAAAAGTGGTAATACTTTTAAAATTGTGTTCAATTAAATCGTTTTTTTTATTACTTTGAGTATATTATTATATATTTTTGCCACGGTGATAGCTTTACACAGTCTTTCAATAATTCGAATTGAATATTGTCGTTTGACCCATCTTAGGGCCTTAACTTCAATACACAAGTAGCATAAGCCTATAGCATATCCTTTATTTTGTTTTCCTTTGCTATACGTAGTTGGGTAATTATAGAAGGGAGCCTGTTCTGTTCAATAATATAATTAGGGTGCATCCAGACTAACAGCAGACATCCGTCTTTTGATTAACATAACACATTACCCCCCATTTACCTACTCCCACTACAGCGATAAATCAGTGACGCTGCGAGCGCGACGCGCATTGGACGCGTGCATTGTAGTGCTTGTGCCGAATCGATTATTAAAAAAAAAACAAGAAAAAAGTTCTCTCATAGGTATTCGTCGAGAGTAGTTCGAAATTTGAAATCTTAAACGCGCGTGCAGTGCAAAACCGGAACAAGGATTTTTTTTCAAAATTAATGTGCAGTGTGTGTGTCTATGCCTATTGCTATACAGCCAGTATTTTTAATGTGGAGGTGTAAACTATGGTATGGAGGTGTTTTTTAGTAGCATGCACGAGGTCGTATCGTATTGGTAATGATGTCGATATCCCGCCAAGAAGATTGTGTTTCTCGTGAAAGCATTGCGAATTGGCGCGCAGTAATATTTTACTACTATAGCAAATTACGATCTTGATATACCTAGGTGCGCATAATTTAACTCGCTTTAGCCAGAACGAGATAAGGTGAAACTTGGCTAAAATTATCTCGTGTACGTTTTGTTAGTTAATTATAGTTATCTCTTAGTAGTTGTTGACATAATAAATAGGTGCTCTCTTCGCAAGAAACAAGGTGTATTTTTTGCAATGTTAAACAATGGGGCATCTGGATGTCTAAAGCTATTAACCTTGCGATTAACTTCTTCTTACGATACCAAAGAATAAAGACTATTTACTATAGTCTTCTTTTTTCTAAGTATTGCAGTGAAACGGACTATTTTTTAAATTAAAGTACGCAAAAAATAGAAGTTACTTTTTGACTATAGTTGTTAAAACCTTTTTACAAAATTAAAATTCTAAACTTACAGCTTTTACACACTCAAAACACACTGTACAGTAAGTATAACAAATAACTTTAATTTTGAAATGTATTCTCTGTCACTCATGGGATTAAGACGAAAGGTATTTTTTATTTTAATAATATAGACTATTAAAAACACAGTAAAGTTTTTATTTGTTTTTAATGATTTTTTCAAATTTTAATAAGTGATGTTGGGGCAGTAAAGTTCTCTAGTGGCAACCGCGCATCGCAAAACGTAGCGTAGGAAGGCCTCCCACGCGGTGGACCGACGACCTTGTGAAGATCGCGGATGGAAGCAGATGGATGCGGGCAGCGCAGGACCGGTCGTTGTGGGAATCCTTGGGGGAGGCCTTTGTCCAGCAGTGGACGTTTTTCGGCTGATATGATGATGATGAATAAGTGATGACGTCACAGGCCCGAATAGTATGAATAAAACGGCCTCGGTACTAATCTCAATCGACTAATTATGAAATGAATTTAAATGAAAATGAAATTACTGAATATGAAATTACTTTTAACAGCATCGAATCGTTATTCTCCAAATTCTCAAAAATGCCTATTCGCAAAAAAACGAGTTCTAATCATGACTTACTTGACCTATTGTCCTAAGGGGACCCTAGGTGGGGGAGGGAGCGTCTACAGTGCTCCGCCATTGCGGTCTGTCTTGGGCTACGCGCTTTTTTACATGATAGTTTTAAATACGAGTGTTGTTTAGACCACACGACTGAATTAAAACTTCTTTAGCTCCATCTATATGTATGAAAGTAAATGCTTAGTCTTCAGAAAATATTTTTTTGTCATACGGAGGTATAAAAAGTTTATGAAAGAGTTTTATTATCCTCTGAAAATGATCAAATCGTTTTTAACCCATATGTTTGTTTTGATCGTTTTGACAACCGATATTGTTGCCTTGGCAACCGATTTTGTAGGTACACAAAATAAATAGTATCTCTCTTTCTATCTTCACTAATTTATATATACCTCTCAACTTCCGTTCGCCTCGCCCGAACACACTTCCGTAACGCTCTCGTCACGCACCCACCATCTTACTCCCCAAGTCAGGCATACGTAAAGAAGTTTTACTCCAATAATAAATCGATGAACGCCGGCTGCTTGCACGAAAAAGTATCAGAAAAGTGTGCCTAAGCGTTCGGCTTGTGATCTATGTTTTCTTATGACGTTATCACGTAACATTATCGTCCGTAAACCGACTTTACAGACAACTAGTTTTTAACACGCTTATATTAGCTTCACCTGTATTTTATTTATTTATTTATTTTATTTATTAAGGAAAATCAACAGCCTTAAATTATAGTAATATTAAAAACAGTACAGATTTTTATGATAGGCCTTTACAGATTTTCACGAACATTACCTAAACAGTATAAGTCGTGCAAAAGTGAACAATATAGCAGTATGTGTATGTTTTTAACCGACTCCTGTGCACTCGATTTTGACCCACTTTAAACGGACATATTTAATTCGAAATTTGTACGTTTATCAAGAATCAGTGACAATGTAATAATTTTATAAGTTTATCTCATTATCCTGAACTAAAAATTGAAAAATAAATATAGTTAAAAAAAACACTCTCTTAAAGCACATCAAACTAAAAAGGGAAAATAATTCTTAATTATAAGCTGAAAACAATAATGAACGAAAAATACTAGTATTATTGTGAAAAAAGCGTGGGCGCTTTGTGCCATATTTTTCGTATATCGAGCAACCCACGCTTTTTTCTCAATAATACTAATATTTTTTGTTCATTATTGTTTTCAGCTTATAATTAAGAATTATTTTTCCCTTTTTAGTTCTCTGTGCTTTAAAAGCGTGTGTTTTAGTTTCTTTTATGTAATTAAAAATGTGAGTGCGTTTGGCTGCACCTCACCTGATTGTAAGTGCCGATTTACCCGCTCCGGGCCATGACAACCCGATCGCCGTCAGATCCGCTACCACTGAGCGCCGCTTTTTTTTTTCTCGGACTGCGGAGGAGGGGAGGAGGAGAATGCATTTATGCATACCAATAACAGCCGGCTGTACTGGTTATGTGGGACTCACAGCCCTGCGCCTATATGCATACATACCTAGTATATACATCATCATATCAGCTCATATACGTCCCCACCGAGGGGCTCGAGCCTACCCTGAATTAGGGCGATCAGGCCTTAGTCGACCACGCGGGCCCAGTGCGGGTTGGTCAACTTCACACACAACCTTCGAGTTTCATCGCAGGCGTGTGCAGGTTTCTTCACGATGTTTTCCTTCACCGTTAAAGCAATCGGTAAGTATGTACGTAAGTTTTGAAAAACTCATTGGTACATTGGCCGTCCAGATTTGAACCCGGTACCTCTGGTTAGAAGAACCGAGTCGTTACCGGCTGAGCCACCGACGCTTACAGTATATATATACATAAGGTATATATAAATAAATATGCACAGGCCCAAGACCACACTACCCACTAAACTCCCCCTAAGCTTTGGCAGCTGGGCCACCTTAAAAGCACATCGGAGCGACGGCCGCCAGGATTGTTTGGGACGGGACGGCCACGCTTTCTCTTGCCTAGCGGGGTCCACTCTAGCGCTTGTCTAGCTCTTGGTATGTGGGTGGGGTGAGGGGTGAGGGGTCCCACTTTTCATCTTAATATGTACAACATTCAAATTGATTACTTGGTAGGCCAATTTAATATTGCTTTTGACCATTCCTTGGGGAACGTTTATCCTTACTATAATAATATATCCTTACTAATATTATAAACGCGAAAGTTTGTATGTATTAATGTATGGATGTTTGTTACTCTTTTACCCCACGACAGATAAACGGATCTGGATGTAGTTTGGTAGGTAGACAGACAGATTAGGACCTGGATTAACATATAGGCTACTATTACCTTTGAAGACAGTCATAGAAACTATGTTCAAGCTAATAATATTGTAAATGTGAAAATGTGTCCACGCTTCGGGATGGACATAGGCTACTATTTATCCCGTAAAAATAACATAGTCCGATGTACTATATACTCTTATTTTGGTTATTTACACTAACATCGCAACGGAACAATGGATTGTTGTAATTTTTACACCGGGATGGTTGAGGAATTGGGAAATGACATAATTTACTAATTAGCATATCCTGACAGCTCCCAAGGCATATGGGGAAAACTCATTTCCACTCTCGCGCACGTCGGCGTCGCAACGGAGCAACAGATCGAAGTTATTTTTTTGTATAAAATTGGTTGAGGGGGTGGGAAGTGACATAGACTGCAAATCAGAATAGCCCGATATAGTTCCTGAGGAATCTGGAGAAAGTACATGTCCACGCTCGCGAGCCGCACTAACCCTCAAAGACATTCATAAAAACTATGTCCACGCGGGCGAAGCTGCAGGCAAAAGCTAGTACCGTCATAAAAGCTATAACCACGTGGGCGTAGCCGCGGGAAAAAGCTAGTCAGCTTCATAAAATAGAAGCCCCGTTTCTATCTTATCGTGTGGCACAATTAACCGTGCACTTAGCATCACCCGGGGTCACCTGTAGGGCATTGAGATTTACACCTACGGACGTGTGCAACGCGACCTTCATACACATATGTAATTAGATGCGCAGGTTTCCTCAAGATGTTTTCCTTCACCGTTAAAGCATTCGGTAAGTATATGTACGTAAGTTTCGAAAATCTCATTGGTTGGTACATTGGCCCTCCGGATTTGAACCAGGGACCTCTGGTTAGGAGGACCGAGTCGTTACCCGTTGAGCCACCGACGCTTTTAAAAGACCCGCTTTTTACCTGCCTACATGCATTTATCAAGAAAGTAAACAAATGTAGTTACGAAAACTGGATTGAGTTCAGGGCTACGCTTAGCAAAAGCCGCATAGGCAGGCCGCTGCTTTGGATTAGCCAAGGTGACGTGACAGCCTTTTGTAAAGAAGATGTCGTAATTTAAAATATTATTCATTTATACATTAGAAATTATAGTGAAAGTATAAGATTGATTGGACAAGCTCCCGAGCCTTGAGCGTCGTTGCCTGATGATCGGTGTTCTACCGGATTCATATCGGGAAGTATGCGCCAAAAGTTGTAAAATTAAAATTTAACTTCTCACTCGAAACTTGCTTTGCACGACATGGCTAGTGTGTTGAATTGCAACCAACAGAAAGTCTTTTTTACCGACTGTCAAAAAGGAGGAGGTTCTCAATTCCACTGTATGTTTTTTTTGTATGTTTGTTACGCGATATATTCGCAGGTTGTGAACGGATTTTAATAATTATTTTTTTATTCGATAGAGTATGCTGCCGAGTTGGTCCCATATAAATTTTATCAAAATCGGTGTACTACTTTATTAGAAAATTAACAAAAACCAAAAATAATAATGCAAAACTGTTGCGATGTAAATCGGTTTTTATCACGCTTTTATTAGCTTCACCTGTATGTTTGTATGTATGTAATCGACTCCTTTGGACTCGATTTTGACCCATTTTAAACGGACAGATTTAATTCAAACTTTGTAGATTTCTCAAGAATCAGCGACAATAACATTGTCGATTTCAAAAGTTTGAACTAAAAAATAAAAATAGAGTTTAAAAAAACTAAAAAACTCGCTTTTAAAGTACATCAGACTAAAAAGTAAAAAATCATTCTTAATATAAGTTGAAAATAATAATTAAAAAATTACTAGTATTATTCACAATAAACTAGTATTTTTTTAATTATTATTATTTATTAATTATTTCTTAATATAAGTTGAAAATAATAATTAAAAAATTACTAGTACAATAATACTAGTAATTTTTTAATTATTATTTTCAACTTATATTAAGAATTATTTTTTACTTTTTAGTCTGACGTACTTTAAAAGCGGGTTTTTTCGTTTTTTTTAAAAGAGTGGGTTGCTCGATAGACGAAAAATATGGCACAGAGCACTCCACGCTTTTCACAATAATACTAGTAATTTGTTAATTATTATATTCAACTTATATTAAGATTTATTTTTGACTTTTTAGTCTGATGTTTTTTAAAAGCGTGTTTTTTAGTTTTTTAAAACTCTATTTATTTAACGTGTTTACCGTTTGTGAAGTTCAATGTCACCTGAAAGAAGGAAATGTGATTCAAGATTGAAAATTCAAGATATTTTTCAACACCATCACAAAATAGTACATTATATTGCCGTGGACCGTAATGACTGCGTTGCGAGCTACGTTAATGATGGCCGAAAACCCAGCGTATTTAGAGCGTCGCTCTAGGCCAACACAGTGCGGTCAACATTGCAGCTCTTGATGACCAGACCAAGCTGGAAAACTTTATAGCGCGGAATGCAAGGGCTGCAATGCTGACAAGCTTGAAGGCCGAAGCGTAGCTAAGCTCAGCTCGAGGTCATACTACAGCAGTGCAGTCATTACGAACCAAGGCTGGCATAGTGCTTTATTTAAAAATTTTAATTTAAATAAAACCTAACTTCAGTCAAAGTATATATATTAGTACTAACATACAGTATGGACACTCACTGCCGCTCTCTAAATTGCGACTTCACCCCCTCGTCACCTAGATTGATACAGATTGGTTACAGTTCGGTTGTCGAATGTATAGGATTTCGCCCCAATTTTGTTTGTTACGTCATTCCTTTTTTTTAAATGTCATCTGGCCTGTTTTATGAAGTGTCCAGGGTGTACTTCAGTTTAGATATGAATAGTATTAAGGGTTTATTTAAAAGAGCAGTTTTTGATGTATAACATCTATAACCGCACGTAAAACCGATTTCTGTCGTGGCGACGCATGCCGTGGCGACGTGTCAACACGCTATATGATGGTATATAATACATACAGTCTGTAAGTTGTAGTGTGATTATCACATCTGATAGGCGTCCCGTGACGGCTCACATTTTTTTTAATCCTCAATTAATAAGCCCATCGCATCATCTCACTGGACGCTTCACATTTTTTTTAAATCCTCAATTAATAAGCCCATCGCATCATCTCACCTGATGATGGTAAGTAACGATGATGCCATAGATGGAAGCGGGCTTACCAAGATTACCCAACACAATGGGGAACTGGCTATATATTATCTTCAAGCCGGAACACATCAATGCTGTTAACACTGATGTTTGGCGGCAAGACTTAGATAAGATGGTGGTAGCTTGCCAGGCGGGCTATGAAAATTCCCTACCACCAACCAAACTGAGTCTTACAAAGTTAGACTCTGCCGGGAATCGATCTTTCGAATCGAATTCAGGACCGCTTTTCCAGGGTTTATATATACAGGAGACTGGTAAGTAGTGCAAATCCTTTTAAGGGGATAAACTACATCTAATTTAGAACAAAAAAGTCATATTAACTGGGGGTCGGAAATCAACGGTTTTCGAGTTAAAGCCCATTTAATTTTTCAATTTTGTATGTAGAACGCAATTGTTTAAATGTTTTGTGATTTTAAAAGGATTTGCACTACTTACCAGTCATCACTCTGTATATAAATTAACCCCTATTTCTTCTGATCATCGCATCACGCGTGAACGATTGGACTGATTTCGCTAATTCTTTTTTTGTTGAGTTCGTTATTGTCAGGAGAAGGTTCTTATGTAGGGTAGGGTAGGGTAGTATAGTGTAGTGTACCGGTAGGGTAGTGTTGTATAGTGTAAGGTAGTACGAAGTTCGCTGGGACAGCTAGATACTGATAATCCTAGCGCGGAGTTTGGTAGCTGGATAATTTCTTCATCACCGCGCGTTTTTTTTAATAAGGTAAATGATGCTTGTTATGCCTGTGCGGCCTCCTTTCTGGTGAGATAGATACAGCCTCATTCTGAATAAAATCTCTTTCTACGAGATTTGCGGTTACGAGATCGCAAAATTAATTTGCGGCCGAGTAGTGTGGCAAGGCCGACTTTGCTCAAAGAAGGTTATCAAAGTAATAACCAAATTACAAGCATTATTCAAATCGGTTGAGCCGATCTCAAGTGATGATCCGTCATATATGTGGCAGTTGATGTTATTTTTATTTATAAAACAAATAAATAAAATGTAATGTTTATAAATGACTGGTTCTCAAATAAATCAAAACAAAAATACAAGAATCATCACTTAATCAGTAACTTGGATCATCACAATTTATTTTAACGTCCAACCAGCAAATATATATTTTTACAATAATTACGCAATGTCAAACAACAAAAACAAAAACCGGCTTAGTGCGAGTCGGACTCGCCCACCTATAGGGTTCCGTACAAATTTGTAAATACAAATTATAAATCTTAACAACTTATTTTATTGGCTGTGCAACACCCACCCTTATTTATATAGATACTACTTTTAATCTATTTTTACATGTGGATCCACACGAGATTAACTGGTTAAAAAAATATAGGTATGCTCACTAACGTTTGCGCGCTGTAGGATCCGTCCAGCACCATCTAGTGGTGTTTAAAGAAACCAAGTATTCAACCTTTACAACCCCCTATATATCGGCCACCCCTTGACCCCTTCAAGGTCTAAATATTCAGCACTCCGATCTTTACTTTGACAACAAGTTTCAACGTAAGTAATTAAGTAGGTTATTTATTAATTAATTGAGTCGTAAGTCGTCTCCCGCGCAGAGAAGGTCGCGACTAATCTTGCGCACACACAGCGCTAGGCGAGCGTGACGAAATTGTGTCAACATTTTGTTCGTCATTTGAGTTGACAGCTGTGCTGTCGTGTGAGGACAGAGGTTTTAGAAAAAAATATAATTAGTTGATTTGCATACTGTATGGACACGTACACTCCACTAATAATAATGTATGTATTTATTGGTTTAAAAAATTACATTTTTATAAATGAGCTTGATTGATTAGAGTTTAGGCGAAGCCAGGCAAAGGCAGCCTAGTCTGTCATAACATAAACAGTCATATATAATACAGTCACAGGCTACAGAATCCATACAGTCATCCAACAGAGACGTTTAGACAGGGAAATCGTGCGGGGGTTGAGATGCGAGACGGGGGAGGTCGAGCCCGAATTGCTATAGTTACCATTGTTCAGCCATTTGGGACAATTCATTAGAAGCGACAGCGCAGCGCTTCGTGCATCTCCATCGGTGACCAGTGACTATTGATGTCAGCTTTGACGCAAAAAACATTAAATGTGTTTGTCTACTGTATGGATTCTTGGTGAAGGTCACGGGAAGCCGCTGGATGCCGGCAGCGCAGAACCGGTCGTCGTGGAACTCCTTGGGGAAGGTCCTTGTCCAGCAGTGGAGGTCTTTCGGCTTATATGATGACGGGTTCGTGCTCAAATCATTAAGAAAATTTGTTATTTTTAGGGTTTCGTACCTCAAAAGGTAAAAACGGAGCCATACTAGGATCACTCGTGTGTCTGTCCGTCCGTCTGTCACGGCCACTTTGCTCAGAAACTACTGGACAGATGCAATTGAAATCTGGTACACATGGATAAGTCGGTGACCCAAACACAAACGTGTAACGTAAATAAATGAATTTTAAACATGCTAGCCACTTTTGGGGGTAAATTAGTTTTTTTTAAGTTACCAAACTATATTGTGTGACATATCAAATGAAAATCTCAAATATTTTTTTTTATAATTTTAAGATATTATACTATTGAAGTTATTTAAGAAGATAGGCTAACATTGACATTGCTTCCCCCCCCCACACCTTATCACCGAAACTATTGGGTCTAAAATCTTGGAAAAATGACGGTATATGAGGTTAAATGCACAGATTACAGGAAAAACTATGAGAAAATCTATAGTCCTTCCATTGCCACTGGAAAATTGAAATATTCAAAGTCCAGAATAAGTAAGACCCCTATTTAGTACTGAGCCTAGAACAAAGTATGTGCGGAGAAGTCTTGTCCTGTTGCTAGTTATAGTTTTGGTGCGGAACCCTGTTTGTGTAATCCCGAGCCGTACTTGGCCGGTTTTTTTATGTTGTGATTTGGGTTGTAGGGTGGTTTAAAAAGAGAACCAGGGTGGTTTACCAAGAGTGTCCGGAAACCGGGAAGTGGGTCAAATTTAACTTGCCAATTTGGAAAGGGGCACCTTAGTTTTATTTCAATACACAATTGATAAGCCCTTAGCATAATCTCACCTGATAGTAAGTGACGATGATGTTGAAGATGGAAGCGGGTTTACCAAGATTCCCCAACGCAATGGAGATCTGGCTATGCTGCTTACAGTGATTTTTGGCGGCAAGACTTAGATAAGATGGTGGTAGCTAGCCAGGCGGGCTTAGAAAATACCCCACGATTAACCAAACCGAGTCTTACAAAGTGAAGCGAATGGACTAATCATCATTATGTCACGAGGCGCTTAAAAAGTTACATACATACATACGAACATTACAAGTTAAATAAAAGCTTCTAAAAATGTAAACAAGTCGTTAATTAATTACGTATGTACGCCTAATACGAATTGAGTTATTTAGATGCCAGGTTTGAATCGAGAATAATTTATGAGTCGTGAGCGCATAGTCGTGTGCGATGATTATGAAAACTCACCTCATACGGTCGTACTTCTATGCAATTATAATTAATTTTTTTCACACCTACTGTATGTGTGGGTAACGCTGAGCCAAAGTATATACATGTATAAGTACTAACATAAAGTATGGACACTCCGTGCCGCTCTCTAGATTGCGACCTTACCCCCCCGTCACTCAGACTGATACAGATCGGTTACAGTTTGATTGTCGAAAGTATAGGATTTCGCTGCCATTTTGTTTGTTCCGTCATTCCTTTTTTGAAACGTCATTTCTGGCCCGTTGTATGAAGTGTCCAAGGTGTGGCCTTAGCAAAGGAATTGTAATGGGACCTATGTAATAGGGGATCGGACTGCATCAAAAATAAATTCTGAAATATGATTTCCTAAATTGCTCTCCTCTTGAAGTTTCAAAAACCTTACTTGTTTTGTTTTTCCATCACGTCTTTAAATTTTTAAGTGATTAAATTCATAAAACAAGTTCGTCAATGGCGCTAACAATCTATGACGTCACTTGTGGGTATTTCAAACATTTTAAGAACAAAATTTCGGTTTTGACAAATCATAAAAAGTAACTCAAATGACTAGAAGTCCGATCCGACCGATTGGATAAACAGTTATTAAACAAAATTTATTCTCCAAACAGCATATGACTATTAGAATTAAAATAGATTTAAACCTATTATTTCCAGATATATATTTTGAAAGCACGTTGGCTTTGAAGTCGTTTTTTTCATGTGTGTTACCTCAGAACTTTTGACTGGGTGAACCGATTTTTATAATTCTTTTTTATTTGAAAGATAGTGCTTTTCGTGTGGCCCCATATAAATTTTATCAAAATCGGTGTAGTACTTTATTAGAGAATTAAGTTGTTGCGATGGAAGTCGGTTTTTTAATTTGTTTAGCGTTTTCAATTATTTAAAAGCTGTAGAGTACTCGCAGCAGTTTCTTCGTTACTAATGTGATACTGTACTAAAGTTTTCGAATAGCGACCGCGCACCGGAAAGCGTAGCGTAGGCAGGCTTCCACGCGGTGGACCGACGACCTGGAAAACGCGGGAAGCCGTTGGATGCGGGCAGCGCAGGACCGGTCGTCGTGGAAATCCTTGGGGGAGGCCTTTGTCCAGCAGTGGACGTTTTTCGGCTGATATGATGAATGTGATATTGGGAAATCATTGCGTTAGATTTTGTCACTCAGGAAAATTCAAGTATCTATTGGTAACCTATAATGCCAAATTTCAGCTAAATCGGTTAAATTTAACTTGCAAATTATGAAGCGGACAACTTACGACAGTGCAAGTTAAGTATAAGCAAAGTAAAAACTTTTATTTTATATATTAGTACTAACATACAGTATGGACACTCCCTGCCGCTCTCTAGATTCCGACCTCACCCCCTCGTCACCCAGATTCATACAGACTGGTTGTCGAACGTATAGGATTTCGCGGTGATTTCATTTGTTTTTATAAATGCCATTTCTCGCCCGTTGTATGAAGTGTCCAGGGTGTGGTATAAGCTTGCAATAAGCCAAGTGCTCAAGCGCAGGCATTTAATACAAATATAACACTTTACTACATATTTATGTGGTAAGAATTTGCTCCTTATCCAGAACGCTATAGAAAATTCTTGGTTGTTCGGCAGCCCGAGGCTTGCTGTGTGGGTGTCAATGTCATAAGATCATTGCATGTTTGAATCACTCAAGTTTTTTAGGGCTCCGTATTTCAAAATGCGAAAACTAAACCCTTATAGAATCATTCGTGTGTCTGTCTGGCCGTCCGTCTGTCACAGGCAATTTGCTCGGAAACTACTGGATTGATTGAGTTGACATTTGGTGCACATATGTAAGTTGGTGAGCCAAAGACGGACGTGTAACGTAAATAAATGAATTTTAAACATGGGGGCCACTTTTTGGGGGTAAATTAGAAAATAAAAATAAAGTTTTTAAAATATAGGGTCTTAACAAAGGTATGCACTTTTTTTAACTGAAGATTGTACTCATGAAACGAAGAATTTCTCTCAAGAAACCCATGGTCAATACGCAATTATTATTTTTTAATTAAATTATCAAACTGCTCAGAATAACTCCCAGGTTCATGAACTTGACAGTCACGGGCCAAAGTTCAATGACCGCGCCGGCCTATTCTGGCGTTTTCCACACAATTTAATATTTTTATTAAAAAAAACAAATGCAAATTGACCATGGGTTTCTTGGGGAAAGTTGTTCAGTTTCATGAGTACAAGCTGCAGTTTAAAAAAGTACATACCTTTGTTAAGACCCTGTATATTGTGTGACATGTCGAATGAAAAGGCTTACTGTGAGAATATCAAATATATATTTTTTATAATTTTAAGATAAATAGCTTTAAAGTTATTTAAAAAAATAGGCAAAAATTTACTATTCTCCCCTTTTCTCCCTCTCTTATCTCCGAAACTACTGAGCCTAAAAGTCTAAAAAAAATCTCCTTATATGCGGTCGATTGCATAAACACACAGGAAAAATGAAATTTCTATAGTCCACAATATTTAGACGACTTTTACCTAGAGCAAGCTATGTAATGAGAGGTCTGTTGGTATTTTAAGTTTTTGTGCGGAACTCTGTTTATGTGACCCCGCTTCGCACTTGGCCGGTTTTTTATTGACTGTACCACTAGCTTGCGGGTCTGAGTGTGTGGGCTGCTGTGATTTTGTGTTTCAATTAATACATTCAATGTGCAGCGGTTTTGGAATGTGTGTGTTATCCAAAAATCTGTAAATATAAACTCACTCTGGACACTTCATACAACGGGCCAGAAATGACATTTCAAAAAAGGAATGACGGAACAAACAAAATGGTGGCGAAATCCTATACGTTCGACATACAAACTGCAACCAATCTGTATCAATCTGGGTGACGAGAGGGTGATGTCCCAATCTAGAGAGCGGCAGGGAGTGTCCATACTGTATGTTAGTACTAATATAGTATACTTTGGTATAAGTTAAGAAAGAAATAGCTGTAGAATGGACCTTATATTTAAACGTGTGTTAATCAGGTTTATATCAGCTCATATACGTCCCCACCGAGAGGCTCGAGCCTATCGTGAATTGGGGCGATCGGGCCTTAGTCAACCACGGGAGCCCATTGCGGGTTGGTCGACTTCACACACAACCTTCGAGTTTCTTCGCAGGCGTGTGCAGGTATCCTCACTATGTTTTCCTTCACCGTCAGAGCGTCGGATAAAAAAAAATAAAATAATAAATATGAAAAAAAAAATGAAAATGAAATGATATGAAAATCTAAATTCGGAAACACATTGGTACGTGGCAGGATTCGAACCACGACAGAAGGGAGATAGCGGCCGTATCTAGCCATTACGCGAATGACGTCACTGAAACCCAAATCAGTGTATAATAATTAAAATCAAGCTTTGAAACCAGGTTGTATACCCTACTGTTTAGACATCGCCTGGCGATAGGCGATTGTGGTCATTGTGGACTCATGCCAAAGTATACTATATATTAGTACTAACATACAGTATGGACACTCTCTGCCGCTCTCTAGATTGCGACCTCACCCCCTCGTCACCCAGATTGATACAGATTGGTTACAGTTTGGTTGTCGAACGTATAGGATTTCGCCGCCATTTTGTTTGTCCCGTCATTTGTTTTTTGAAATGTCATTTCTGGCCCGTTGTACGAAGTGTTCAGGGTGTGCTCCCGCAGTAACAGCACAGATTAAATATACAGGGTGTAACAAATAGGATCCGTTAACTGGTTTACCAATAAGCTATAGGTACTAGTCGACAGACAAATTCTCGTGGCGTAGGGTGTTCTGTGTTGGTAGTAGACACAGAAATTCCCAAGTGCGTGTAGTTAGAAATTCAGAAGTGGCCCGAAATGGTTCGTGTAATGTAACCCACGGCTGGTGTCGCCCTTTTCCTTTACGAACTGATGCACTGCCGTGTGTCCAGATTAATCTTTGCTAAAAACCTCAAATTAGCAGCTTGATTCGCGTCAGTACAAATTTCGTTCGAAACCACACTGAATTAACGTTCATAATAGTGTGCACCGTGACGTGGCGGTTACGTCTAATTTTTGGAGCAATGAACATAGTAGGGCTAAGAATTTTCTGTAAAACTCATCAAATATATGTATAGTTGAATCACATAACTCCTGCCTTAAGGTATCAAGCAAATTACAAGGAATACGTTTTTTTTATTAAAAATTTTAGTGCGTTTTATAAATAATTTATGTCAAATGGGACTACAGTCAGATCTTAAAAAAAATAATTTTTTTGAGATACTTAGTTAGTTTGACTTTATAGTTTTTTCTACAACAACGAAATAATGGATAAAATCAAATGTTTCGACACGACACCAATTTCTTTTGAACTAACATTGTAGGCCACCAGCTGAGCCTGAGTTCACTGGAGACGCTCAAAGTCAGGGTAAAACGCAGTTTCAGATTGGTTAAGTAACCGCCTCCATGGCGCAATGGTAACATCCATTAGCTTCACATCAGGAGGTCGCGGGTTCGATTTTCCCTTGTTTTGTATAACTCGGTTTGGTTGGTGGACGGGAATTTTCTAAGCCCGCTTGGCTATAGCTAACACCATCTTATCTAAGTCTTGCCGCCAAACATCAATGTTAGGAGCATTGACGTTTTCCTGCTGGAAGATAAGATATTATTATTATAACAGCTCATATACGTCCCCACCGAGGGGCTCAAGTCTACCCTGAATCAGGGCGATTAGGCCTTAGTCGACCACGCGGGCCCAGTGCGGGTTGGTCGACTTCACACACAACCTTTGAGTTTCTTCGCAGGCGTGTGCAGGTTTCCTCACGATGTTTTTTCCTTCACCGTTTAAGCAATCGGTAAGTATATGTACGTAAGTTTTTGAAAAACTCATTGGTACATTGGCCGTCTAGATTTGAACCCGGTACCTCTGGTTAGATGGACCGAGTCGTTACCGGTTGAGCCACCGACGCTTTTTTACGTTAAGATAAGATAACTATTGCGTTAGGGAATCTTGCTAATTCCGCTTAAAATATATATTAAAAAAACGAGTGTGCTTTAGATTACACGACTGAAACAAAGTATATATACTGAAGTAAAACTTCTTTAGCTCCATCTATAAGTATGGAAGTCAATACTTAGTCTTCAGAAAATAATCAAATCTTTTTTGTCATATGGAGGTATAGACAGTTTATGTAAAGAGTTTTATTATCCTCTGAAAATGATCAAATATTATTATCTTATATGTTTGGTTTGATTGTTTTGACAACCGATATTGTTGTCTTGGCAACCGATATTGTTGGTAAATAAAAATAAATAGTATCTCTCTTTCTATCTTCACTAATTTATATATCCCTCTCAACTTCCGTTCGCCTCGCCCGATCCCACTTCCGTAACGCTCTCGTCACACATACCCCAAGTCAAGCGTGCGTAAAGATGTTTACAAAGCGCTTGCCGAAACGCGCCATCCCAGTTAACGTTAGCTAATTGTACTAGAATACTTCCATTTGCATCTTCATCAATGAGTTTCTGACAAACGTATTATATTTACCTATAAACACCGGAGTAAATTTAAAAAAATATACTATATGGACATAGTGGGTGGCGGTGCCGGTGGTGGAATGAATCATTCCGTTACACCTCAAGGTTTGTGTTAAACATTCTTTCTTAATAAACCGGATTTAAGACTTAGTATAGTTTTGTTACTAAGCCTCCACTGTCCGTCTGTCTTTTTGTCACAGGGCTGTATTTCATTAACCGTAATAGATAGACAGTTGAAATTTTTACAGAGTGTATTTCTATTACCGCTATGACAACAAATAATAAAAAAATGGTACCCCCATACACGAAACGTGTTTCTGTCGTTGTGTCTGTCAGCGGGCTGTATTTCATGAACCGTAATAGATAGACAGTTGATATTTTCAGAGAGTGTATTTGTATTATCGCTATAACAAGAAATAATAAAAAAATAAAGAGTGCCCCCATTCACGAAACGTGTTTTTGTCGTTGTGTCTGTCAGCGGGCTGTATTTCATGAACCGTAATAGATAGACAGTTGATATTTTCAGAGAGTGTATTTGTATTATCGCTATAACAAGAAATAATAAAAAAATAAAGAGTGCCCCCATTCACGAAACGTGTTTTTGTCGTTGTGTCTGTCAGCGGGCTGTATTTCATGAACCGTAATAGATAGACAGTTGATATTTTCAGAGAGTGTATTTGTATTATCGCTATAACAAGAAATAATAAAAAAATAAAGAGTGCCCCCATTCACGAAACGTGTTTTTGTCGTTGTGTCTGTCAGCGGGCTGTATTTCATGAACCGTAATAGATAGACAGTTGATATTTTCAGAGAGTGTATTTGTATTATCGCTATAACAAGAAATAATAAAAAAATAAAGAGTGCCCCCATTCACGAAACGTGTTTTTGTCGTTGTGTCTGTCAGCGGGCTGTATTTCATGAACCGATGGGTAGACAGTTGAAATTTCACAGAGTATGTATTTCTATTGCCGCTATTTTTTGGTACGGAACCCCTTAACATACAACTGACAAAATAACCCCACTTCTAGGGTTTCGCTGGAAAGACACGAAACACGTTTTTGCATGTACTGAAAAGTTGCTACTAACTACATTTATGTGTCCGATATCCCGGGGCACACGGGGCACCCGAGGGGTTGAAAGGGTGAATAAAGAACCGAAACGAAGTATAGACAATATTCCATTTCCGCCTTGACACTTTGTATTGCGCTGCTGTGGCGATGACGTGGGTCGTATCATAAGGCTGGTCACTGTGTGTTACAATAATGTTGTAATACTTATTTGAACATTAATGTAAATCCGTACAGACAGAAGTGCACATGTGTTTTGATAAAATCTGAAACGTCACACAGTGATAATGATAACGCCCCTAAAGTGGTGTTGAAGACTCGCTGCTCGTGGGCCAATAAAAGTGTGAGCAGGACGCCATGTATAGTGTGCTCTGTCGTACTTAAAGGCCTTATGGAAAGGCATAGTGATGCTCCATGCTCATATCGATGTCTTAGAGCAGGTAATGGGGCGATCCTTACAACCATTTTATGCACCAGCGCGCGCCCTCTTGCTTTCTTCCGGAAATCGATATGCGGCGTACTGCAAGCGCCAAACACTAGCATTCCGATAGTTTAAGGCCCCACGGGCAGCGAGTCTGTAGCACCACTATTATAGTGATACAGGCTATAGACGGCGATAGTCAGTGTGCCACCGTTTAGAATCCCCTTTATAAGTCAAAAGCAGAACTTGCTTTAACCTATAAGTCGGTTCAGAAGGTCGAGCTTTTTGCGTTCTCTTTCAATATGGCGACGGCGATGCGATTTCCCGCGAACGGTTTCTTGCATGTTTCCGGTAGACAAGATGGCGCGGTTTCCGGTTTGGCTACGTCTAGCGTCTAGCGGTCCTACCCATATAGGGATGGATGTATTGCCTAACTGTAGTTTTTTAGCTTACGCATCCATCACACTCTAGATTTTTTTTAGGCACAAGTTTTTATTTCACTAGAACCATAATAATATAAGTATGTCAATGTTTTCAGTGTACTAATAATTCTATTACTTTTACATTCATGGGTTGTACATCAGGTCGGGCATTATTGGGACCCCATAATTAATGCATGTTTCCAAATTTTCGATTCTATTGAATAAAAAAAGACGATCCTGGGATCTGGATTCCAGCTCCAAAGTTGGTCAGATCAAATTCAAAATACCAAGAGGATCTACTCGTATTGTCACCAGGAATACGAAATCATTCCAATTTTCAGCTTAGTCGGACCCCTGAAAGTCGCGCTAAAATCGAACGCAAGATTTGTCCGTGCAACCGGTAAATAAACAGATAATATACGTCGTGAAGTAGAATAAAAGCTTGTATTAATAGAAAAAGAACCGGCCAAGTGCGAGTCGGACTAGCACTCCGAGGTTTCCGTACCATCACAACTCTCCACACAGCTACATAGTATAATGACAATGATACCTATTCACATTACAAACAAAAGATATCAACGCGAGCGACAAAAATATACTTTATTTTGTCATTCAGTTCGGACTCCTAAGCGCAAGAACGACTCACACTTGGCCGATTTTTATTATTTGTTGTGTTACTTCAGTATTAGTACTATAATCATATCAAGTTTTACGCTTGTATGTATTACCGTTTGTACGATAGAGCTAAATGTTTTTGTACGTAGACCCCCTTATTTCTTAAATTTTTCTAGTTTTTAGTATGTGTTGTTATAGCGGCAACAGAACTACATATTCTGTGGAAATTTCAACTGTCTATACCTATTACAGAGAGACAGCGGAGGCTTAGTAATAGGGTCCCGTTGGTCACCCGTTGGGTGTAAGCAACCCTAATAAAACGCTAAACACGTTAAAAAACCGACTTCCATCGCAACAACTTAGTACATTTTTGCATTATTATTTTTGGTTTTTGTTAATTTTCTAATAAAGTACTACACCGATTTTAATAAAATTTATATGGGACCACACGGGAAGCACTAGCTTTCAAATAAAAGAAGAATCATAAAAATCGGTTCACCCAGTCCAAAGTTATGAGGTAACAAACATAAAAAAAAAACATACAGACGAATTGAGAACCTCCTCCTTTTTGGAAGTCGCTTGAAAAAGCATTATAAATTTTAATTAAACGTATCACAATAGCGATTCTTCTTCCTGTTCTTTTTTGATTTTTCTTGGCGGAGTGGTTGTGACTACAGATAAAGAAAAAATTCGCTGGCGTTACTATTCTTAATTCTAATTCTTCTATTCTGTGGATGTGACCATCATGCTTTATTTTTTAATTCAGAATCCCTCAACATTCAATACATCTCTTTACGTTGATTCTTCTAAATTTACTAGAAATAATTATCTTAACGATTTTGGTTGCGAAATCTTGTTGTCTATGAATTCTAAACTATAATAAAGGTATATCTGAATGTTTTTGGGGTTCCGTAACCCAACAACGGGACCCTTTTACCAAAGTATATATATATTAGTACTAACATACAGTATGGACACTCCTACAGTATGGACACTCCCTGCCGCTCTCTAGATTGCGACCTCACCACCGCGTCACCCAGATTGATACAGATTGGTTACAGTTTGTTTGTCGAACGCATAGGATTTCGCTGCCATTTTGTTTGTTCCGTCATTCCTTTTTTGAAATGTCATTTCTGGCCCGTTGTATGAAGTGTCCAGGGTGTGCTTTTACTAAGGCTCTATTGTCTCTGTCAGCGGGTTGTATTTCATGAACCGTGAAATTTCCACAGAGTGTGTTTTTCCGACGACGAATTCGGGTCGCCTATTTTTTTCTCAGTACACTTTTATACAAAGATGGCAAACCGCGCACCCTTGTTATCCACGCGGGCAAAACCGCGGGCAACAGCTAGTCATAAAAAAAATATCATTAGAAGTTAACACTATGACATGAGAAGTTATATACATTAAAATCATTGAATGTCATTAATGCCTATATATAAAAAGCGTCGGTGGCTCAACCGGTAACGACTCGGTCCATCTAACCAGAGGTACCGGGTTCAAATCTGGACGGCCAATGTACCAATGAGTTTTTCAAAAAAACTTACGTACATACTTACCGATTGCTTTAACGGTGAAGGAAAAACATCGTGAGGAAACCTGCACACGCCTGCGAAAAAACTCGAAGGTTGTGTGTGAAGTCGACCAACCCGCACTGGGCCCGCGTGGTCGACTAAGGCCTAATCGCCCTGATTCAGGGTAGGCTCCAGCCCCTCGGTGGGGACGTAAATGAGCTGTCATGATGATGATTGCCTATATCCAGCAGTGGACGTCCTTCGACTGATATGACGATGATGATGAATGCCATTGACAAGAGTAGGCCAGGTCACACGAAAAGTGCCCGGTCACGCACGAGTGTAACGCGAGAGTCAGCCATCGCTCCCATCAACCATATTAGAGGGAAAGGAACGACCCGGCTCCCACACTGACATACATAACCAGTACGGTTTTTTTACCCGACTGCGCCGGAAGGAGGGTTACTTTTTTCGAGTGTATGTACTCGTATGTATGTACGTTTATTTATTTTTTTCTTTGGCACGCCCCGTAGCCTACACGGCTTGATGGATTTTGAAGTGCAAGGTGTCGTTAGATTTGTCTTAATCCCGAGAGTGACATAGGATAAATTTTTACCCGACTGGTAATAAAAAGGAGGGGTTAAGTTTTTATGCAGTCGGGTCTTTAATTAATTCCTTAAGTTATTATTACGTAACTGTCATTAAGATATTCTTCTTCAATCTCCACTTATTCCGTAACAAGGTACTTAACCTATCTGTTATTATTCTACACAATACACTTATAGCTTGTGGGAAGGAAATTCCGTATCGATTATGTGTAAGCGGAAGAGACGGCTCGCCTACTTTTTGACTCGCTGTGTCGGCCTTACATTAGGGCTGCCATACATCTCGGTACACCGGGACATGTCCCGGTTTGAAGCGTTGTGTCCCGGTGTCCCGGTCAGCAAGTTATTTGTCCCGGCATGGTAGTAAAATGGAAATACTTTTTTGAAAAACCTAAGAACTGGAAAGAAAAGCAAATCTTTTTAAAATGTGTCAATATATTTTTGCAATCCCAGGCCACAATGCTCACGTAGAACGAGTGTTTTCGTTAATTTCAGCGCAGTGGACGAAAGAACGAAATTCACTCAGTGTAAGCGCAGTCGAAAGCATCATTCAATGCGTTTATAATTATAAAATGACGTGCACAGAATTATATAATTACGTAAAAGGAATTGGGTATGCTAAAAAAAAAATATGTATTTTTTTTAAATTTTTTTCTGATGGTTTAGACCATTTTGAAAAACTAATTTGAATATTTCATTTTTTAAGCCTCTAGATATTTTTAAATATTTTTTTAAATTTTGAAACCTTGATGACGTCATCGGTTCACATTACTATGAAACGAACAGCCCTATTTCACTCAAGTCACTCAAGTCAATCATTCCCAAAGGTTTTTTGGCGGGATTTGTGGTAGACGCATTCGTAGTTTTATTTTGTTGTTTTTTCATTGCACCGGCACTAGCATTACAAATCCAACAGCTAAGGAAGCCTAAATACGTCAGACCTGGCTGTATGGTCTTAGTAACCTTTGCCTTTTCCGAAACGAAACTATCACAAAGCCAACAACGAAACGTCAAAGTCAAAATTTACTTGTCATCAAACATCATAATCTATGTATGGACAAGGCCTTCAGAGTTTAAATGTTTTTTAGAACCACAATAAAAATTGGATCTCTAATGAATATCTTACCCATTTAAGTATTTAATTTGAATGACGTTCTAATAATATTTGATTGTTTCAAACGTAGTTTTTGGTGGATGATAAATAAATAGTGCCTTTTTCAGTGCTCGACGAAAGCTCGTCCTCAAATGCAAGGTCCGTAATTGATATGACAAGTAAGAGTGCACGTTCCGTTCAGTGGTGAAATAAGGTTTTATTGTAAACTCGTGACGTCATAGGGGTCAAATGAAGGTTATTGTCCTTTTCCGATTTTTTTACGCAATCTTTTACTTTTTCGAGTGGAAAATGAAAAAATATGGCTTTAAATAAAAATATCTCGAAATGGTTTTTTTATTTTCATGGCTTATAAAAAATTTAGCATACCCAATTACTGAATTATAATTCTAAACAAAAAAAAACCGACTTCAAACAGGAATCTAAGGTTCTTCTCGATTTCTCTGAGATGCCATCATCAGATCCTGGTTTTCTCATCATGGTACCACCCTTGGGATATATCCTTTCCATCAAAAAACGAATCATCAAAATCGGTTCGTAAACGACGAAGTTATCCGCGAACACACAAATATATATACGGTCGAATTGAACGTAGTGTAAATAAGACTTATATTTTTTTTAATTAAAGTTTATTAAATATTACCAGTGTTTTCAAATAATCCATGGTTTACCCTTTTTCTGCTCTAAATGTCCCGGTCGGCGTCTCAGAATTTATGGCAGCCCTGCCGTGGATTCTAATTATAATAATAAGTTACATAAACTGCTAGCTTACTAAAATACTAGAAGATCCCCAGCATCGTGAAGCGCGATGGAGATCAGCTGATTCGCCGTTCATTGCCTTTCAATGGCCAGCATCTATTTACTTACACTATCATATCAGCCGAAGGAGAACCAAAGCGAAGTATGTATATTAGTACTAACATACAGTATGGACAGGACACTCCCAGCCGCTCTCTAGATTCCGACCTCACAACCCCCTCGTCACGCAGATTGATACAGATTGGTTACAGTTTGGTTTTCGAACGTATAGGATTTCGCCGCCATTTTGTTTGTTCCGTCAGCTCTCCAGAATTGTTAAACTTAAGTGGCAGTGGGCGGGGCACATAGCTCGTAGAACAGATGGCCGTTGGGGCAGTAAAGTTCTCGAGTGGCGACCACGCACCGGAAAACGTGGCGTAGGTAGGCCTCCCACTCGGTGGACCGATGACCGGGAAGCCGCTGGATGTTGTTCATCATATCACCCGACGAACGTCCACTGCTGGACATAGGCCCTCCCCCAAGGATTTCCACGACGCTGCCCGCATCCAGCAGCTTCCCGCGACCCTCATCAGTTCACCGAGTGGTAGGCCTACCTACGCTACGTTTTGCGGTCGCCACTTGAGAACTTTACCGCCCCAACGGCCATCTCTTCTATGATCTATGGCCCCGCCCATTCATTCGCCTTTCAATGCCCAACAGCTATCTACTGACACTATAGTAGAATAGAACGGCGGCAAAGCCCGCGTTTCACTTTGATCGCGGCTCGATAATGAGTTGACCGATTTTTTTGTCGCGACTCCGCTTGAGAGTGCTGAATGGGAATGTTGAATGAAAGTGCTGTCGTAGAATTACAACTGTTACAAATCGTGCCGGGCAACCGCACTACAACTTTTTCCAGTATAGACTGGACCACGCTGTAAGGAAAACTTGTTACAAACCGAGATCTGTTTATACTGTTACCATGCTGTCGATTGTGTGAAAAGATGTACTTTTACAAAGAATAGTTTATTTGGAAATCCGTTGACATAAAGTCACTGACATAGCTCAAAGAATGGGCTAACTGAAGTGGTAATGGGCAGGCTATATATCAGGGTGGAAACTTGAGATAGGTCAGTAGGGGCAGCGTCGGTGGCTCAACCGGTAACGGTTCCGGTTAAATTCATTATATAGACTACTTTCATGATTTTTTTCAAATTTCCAAATATAGCGGTTTAGTTGTTAGGGGCTGGGGACACTCGACTCCAACAAAATTTAGCACTGTCGAGCCTATTTTTTCGAAAACGGAACCCTAAATTATAAAATGGTCTCAGAAGACTCGCAACTATTTTTTAAACTCTAACCAACGATACCCTGGGTTTGACGAGAAAAAAACATCCCCACTTTTACTTGTAGGGAAGGTACCCTTAAAAATATTTTATTTCCATTTTTTTTTGCTACAGTTCTCTCCGCGTTATTTATTATTATATATATCTTTGCCAAATATCAGCTCGTAATTAATTACTAATAGTCTAGGAGCTAGGCCGCGGAAAGACGGACAGACAGACATGACGAAACTATAGTGGTTCCTTGATGTATTACGGAAACCTAAAAAAAACTAATGTTCTTCTCTAATGATGCCAATCGGTCCTATTTATGATAAGGATCAGAAGACAATACCTATATATGTATAGTTTGTTCGCTAAATTGACTGCCCCTTTGATAAACACTCGCTATTCTATCGTTATTATAACACCGGCGGCGCCGCGACTGAAGTCAGGGCGGCCCTTTCGTCGCTACCTTTTGACACGAGTCGGCAGCGGCGAGCGGCATTAGTCAAAAGGTGCAGCTATTTCAGCGAAAGAACTATAATGTTATATTTGTCAGAAGGAAAGGTCATGATGTTACGTATGAAAAGGCGATATTCACTTATACAGGGTGTAACAAACTTGGTGTAGGACCCGTTAGCTAGAGCTTTTACTCATCATACTGAACCACTTTTCTCAAGGAACCCATGGTCAATTCGCAAAAAAAATTTTGGCGCTTCATACAAAAATGCACAAAATTGGTCGATCAGCTGATTGTTTTGTATGAAGAATTCAAAACTTTTTTGCGATTTTAGCAAACTTGTAGGACGAAAGTTGTTCAGTATGATGAGTAGAAGCCCTAGTTAACGGGACCTGCACCAATTTTGTTACACCCTGTATAAGTGAATATCGCCTTTTCATACGTAACATCATGACCTTTCCTTCTGACAAATATAACATTAACATTATATTTATATATTCTTTATTGCACACAAATATTTACATGAAAAACACTACAATGGTGGACTTATCTCTATAAGAGATCTCTTCCAGCCAACTTTACCGGGTGTTATAAGAATTTAAAGGACGGGGTTCAAATCTATGTGTACCTAAAATTATACTTTATAAAATACTTACTTATATATATAATTAAAATATAAACTAACCTAATCTACTCACAAATAAATAATACATACCTATAATAAATCTTCATATCTGCTCATATATGTCCCCACCGAGGGGCTCGTGCCTACCCTGAATTAGGACGATCGGGCCTTAGTCGCCCACGCGGGCCCAGTGTGGGTTGGTCGACTTATCACACAACCTGCGAGTTTCTCCGCAGGCGTGTGCAGGTTTCCTCACGATGTTTTTCCTTTACCATAAGAGCGTCTGATAAACGTACATATGAAATCTTAATTCGAAATCACATTGGTACGTGACAGGATTCGAACCACGACCTCCCGGACAGGAGGCGACGGCCCTAGCCGTTACGCCACTGACGCTCAATAAATAAATATAATAAATAAACTAATAGTATACATAATACATACCTAAAAATAGAATACTTAGTTGTCCCGTAGGTCAAATCCAATTTCGTATTGGAAGTCTTGATTATACCGTAGAAATCCAAAACATGTTATGTGTGTGACAGGGAGACAGTAAGACAAACAACGCAATATCTGATCACTGTCATGGTTATATATAGGGTGACCTTAAATTAGTTCTTGATAGCAAAGGATATGAATGTACTCGTGATTATAAACAACTTTCCCAAAGAAACTATATGTCAAATCAGAAAAAAAAATTTAGGTCCTCGGTACATAACAAGTTATCAAATCGACAAAAATTTATGAAGGACCAAATATTTTTTTTCATATTTGACATATAGTTTCTTAGGGAAAGTTGATTGTAATCACGAGTACATGCATATCCTTTGTTATCAAGAACTAATTAAAAGTCATCCTATATATATAAGTCGCAGTAAGTCACGAAATGATATCATATCCCATAGATATTGACATACTGCTTCGAGTATTTCGAATGTGGTTTGGTAAAATAATATGTCGTAACTCGCCTATATCGTTATGTCACGATTGTTCGAGCTTTGAAGTGCTTGAATGTCAATAGCAAATCAGTTATTATGATGTTGCGATACGATCATGATATTACACACCCGTGTTTCACCGCGGAGAATTTTGACATTGATATTTTAAATTAGAAATAATTTTCGAAAAACCTAAAAACTTTTAGGAAGAAGTAATTTGAAAAGAATTTTTAGTGTTTTATATTCTTCTCAGCAAACCCTTTCATAAGATACCTATATCATACAATACATAACTTACACCTCCCTCCCCCCACCACACACACACACACACACACACACACAAACATACG
This sequence comes from Coleophora flavipennella, assembly GCA_947284805.1. NCBI lineage: Eukaryota > Metazoa > Arthropoda > Insecta > Lepidoptera > Coleophoridae > Coleophora > Coleophora flavipennella. The sequence continues at coordinate 9,670,118 of OX369253.1, forward strand.
TCTCCCCCCACCCACATACACTTCCCCCCCACACACACATACACCCCCCCCCCCACACACACACACAGAAACACATATACATACACTCCCTCCCCACGCACAGAAACACACGCAGTCTTAAAAATTGCGCATCAGTTCCTTCCATTCTCCCCCATTAACAGCTGTTAAAAGTTTAAAATTAACGTTTTTAAATCGTTTTTGGCCTGTACAATTATTGTATGTAAAATTCAAATACTAAAATTGTACGCTATAGGTTTCATTAAGGAAATAAAATAAAATAAATATCATGATATCATGGGGGTGCATAAAAACAACTGATTCGCCATCATTGGGAGTCCGCCATATTGGATTTAGAATGAATGCAGTGTTCTCCAAATTTAACGTGTATGCAAAATTTCAGTTCAATCGGATACTGGGAAGTGGTTCTAATTTATCTTCCAAGATTTGTCCCAAACTAATAGACAGACAGACTTACTAACTAACATGGCAAGATAATAATAGATCTTTTCATATGAAATTGCCGATTCAGTTTTTGAAGTTCAATGCCAATTTTTATTGAAAATAAAAACGTTATTGTTTTTTTATTACTGACCTTATGGTGACACTACTTATGGTCTTTAATTCTTATTAGTAACTAGTGGCATGTCTTTCATGTTCCCATCCCCTGAGCTATGTAGTTCATTTTTAACCGACTTCAAAAAAAGGAGGAGGTTTCTCAATTCGACCGTATTTTTTTATGTGAGTTCGCGGATAACTTCATCGTTTATGAACCGATTTTGATAATCTTTTTTTTGGACGGGAGATAACCCAAGGGTGGTACCATGATAAGGAAACCAGGATCTGATGATGGCATCCCAGAGAAACCAAGGGGAAACTTAGTTTCCTTGCCGGTCCATTATAATATTTATATTTGGTCGAAGGTGTTGATTCATCATTACAGCTCATATACGTCCCCACCGAGGGGCTCGAGCCTACCCTGAATCAGGGCGATTAGGCCTTAGTCGACCACGCGGGCCCAGTGCGGGTTGGTCGACTTCACACACAACCTTCGAGTTTCTTCGCAGGCGTGTGCAGGTTTCCTCACGATGTTTTCCTTCACCGTTAAAGCAATCGGTAAGTATGTACGTAAGTTTTTGAAAAACTCATTGGTACATTGGCCGTCCAGATTTGAACCCGGTACCTCTGGTTAGAAGGACCGAGTCGTTACCGGTTGAGCCACCGACGCCTTGAGCCACCGACGCCTTGAGCAATATTTGGTCGAAGGTGTTGATTATATTACTTTTATTTACTTTTCGGTAGATTGTGTTTTTGTCGATACGGTTAGCTATCTCAGAGGTAGACCAAGCCGGAAACTTTCACTAGCACACCAATAAGAGCTGTTTCATGTATAAAACTGATGGATGACATGCATCCGACCCGAGGGCGACTCTTTTGTTCTGCACAATGCAGCATTTTAACCGCTCAGCAACTCCGAGTAAAAGTGGTGTCGAGCGTAAAAAAGGGAATTTCTTTTTATACCTCAGCCAGTTAGGCACTGGCTAAAAGTGAGTCAGCAACTAAGAGCGTCGGTGGCGTAACGGCTAGGGCCGCCGCCTCCTGCCCGGGAGGTCGTGGTTCAAATCCTGCCACGTACCAATGTGATTTCGAATTTAGATTTCATATGTACGTTTATCCGACGCTCTTACGGTGAAGGTAAACATCGTGAGGAAACCTGCACGCACACGCCTGCGAAGAAACTCGCAGGTTGTGTGTGAAGTCGACCAACCCGCACTGGGCCCGCGTGGTCGACTATGGCCCGATCGCTCTAATTCAGGGTAGGCTCGAGCCCTTCGGTGGGGACAAATATGAGCTGATATAATGAGCCAGCAACTTAGTTTTTACAAGCTTTATTACTTGCCGTGTAAGTTAGTTAGTTTGGGCGAAGTAAATAGTATCTCATCTGTGGTTTGGGACAAATGTTGGAAGCAAAATTAGAACTACTTCCCGGTTTCCGATTGAGCTGAAATTTTGCATACACGTTAAGGTTGGAGAACACTGCATGGTAAGCTAAGTGACGTCATTTGAAATCAAATGGCGGACCAGTTGTTTTTTATGCACTCCCATGATAAGGGCACAGTCTAAGAATTGGTATGGGTATGAAATGAAAGGCTTTGCTGAGAAGAATACAAAATTATAAAAAAAAAATAATTAAAATTATAGCTTGTACCTAAAAGTTTTTAGGTTTATCGAATAATATTATTTGGAATGTCGAACTTTTCCTCGTTTACAAATTATTGGAGTTTACAACTTTAAAATTGGTTTTCATATAATTATAGCACGTGGTGACGAAAAATACACGGGGAGTGAAATTGAGTGTTATCATCGTCGTTAACGGACGATTGTTTACTCACTTTTTATGTCAGTCACCTTTTATATTAGGAAGGCTAAGACTAGGTCATACAGTCTAAACCGCAAGGACGGAGGCCGAGCTCCGCGCAGGGCGAAACCCAAAGCGCTCTTTGCGAGGCTGGAGGCCGAGCTCCACGTATAATAAAAAAAAAGTTAAAAAAAAAATGTTACACGATGAGTAGACTCCTGTTGCGCGTCGGAGCTGACACGCACACTTTAAAAAATGTACTCTTTACCAGGACGTGTATTGAATACGTAATATAGAGACATTTTAGAACGAGTACGGTACAAATGGACGAATGCAGAACTTTTCAATTAGTACAAAACGTGGGACGAATGCTATAAGCTCACCGTCCATAAACAACACTATATTACAATTGTGTTATTCTAAACATTCTAAAGGATGTTAGATTTAGTGTTAGCGCTTTGAAAACGGTGTACATATAAAAGTCTGCTCCAACCACGACGGAGCAGAGTTTTGCTTTCAGTCACGCGTTGGCAGACACATGCCGCATGTGATAGATTATGATCTGAATGAAAAGCACTAATGTTGAATATTTTTGCAAAATGATTAATAATATTGGTACAAAATTTAGGAATTTTAGAGGTGTGGTAGTAACATTCTAGAAATTATTATCTATATTATTTGTAATGGCAATATTGTGTAAAAAATAACAGTTTAATGTTATATTTCTTTATTATCTGGAATATTGTGTTTTAGCGATTAGATACAATTAGCTAAAATATTTTTATAAATAATCAACAAATTCAGACGACAAAAAAATAACATACATTGATATTTAAATTAAGAAAATGTTAAATATTGTTTTTACTTACTAGGTCTAAGTTGGTTAGTCAATCATATTCGAGAACTTCGACAGCTATCAGTTTGTTGTGAAAATGTGGAGTGGACTCGATGGACATACATAAAAGGGGCTGTAACGTTACAAATCGGGACATTACGTGGGAGGCATTTGTCACGAGATAATCCAGGCAGTCGGTTCCACTGCCACCTGTATTCAATCCAGATAAGGAATTTTTATATTACCAGATATTTTCTTTCTTTTATTTCTTACAATTTGATAGTATGACCCTAATTACCTTGAACTAGGTAGAACTTCTTTTCATAAAATTCCTAATGTAGGTTAAATTCACTAAAAATAGTACTTAAACTTTGTAAAATCTATCACATGCACCTGTCTCAATTACAGTGAAGGGTAGGACCTATCACGTGTCGAAACACTAATCTAGGTCACCACCTAAGATAAAGATGTGCATACAGAACAAGCGCTACCCTGCTTTTTGAAATGATTGTTGTAGGAAACTCAATATCTATTTATTTCTGATAAGAGGACTTCCACTCATCATACTGAACAACTTTCCGGATATATAAGACGCAAAAAAAAATTGGACATCACGAACCTTTCAGCTGATTGTCCAATTTTGTGCATTTTCGAATGAAGAGTCAAATTTTTTCCCTAATTCCCAAAAATGATAATATTTTTTTCGGGTTTATGTATGCCTGTTTATTTTGCTGAGCCTGTAGCCTAAACGGCTTGATAGATTTTCGAGTTTGAGGCAGAGTCGTTAGATTCGTCTTGATCCCAAAAGTGACATAAGATTTTCATTTACCCGAATGCCCAAAAAATGGGGTAATGTTTTTTTGTAGGTTTTTAATTTTTAAAGCTTTTATTTAACTTGCAATGTTTGTGTGTATGTATGTTAGTTTGTTTAAGTAGTTTCAAATCATGCGATCGATTTTAGAGCGACATATAGGGGTCCGATTGAGCTGTATGAAGCCGTACTCCCGGGGTGGGGTACGTTTGGTATTTTGAAGTATAGACCTGACGATGAAATTTGGAGGTGGAATCAAGGTCCCAGAATCGTCTTTTATTTTTAATAGAATCGTAAGATACCGTTTAGTTGTTTGGAAATATGTAAACGAACCGTGTAGTGTTTTTAAAAATAAACTATTTTTAGTTGGTAATGAACTACACATATCCATTTGAGTGTTTGGCTTTTTGAGCAAAAAAACTCTTTTTAAATAAAAGCTTGTACCCTCAGACCAAAAAATAATAGGTTAGGTTAAGTGTTAGCGCTTTGAAAACGGGGTATACAAAACAATGCTCCAATCACTACGGAGCTTGTACCTGAAAGTTTTTATGTTTTCGAAAATTATAAGCTTACCAATTGTGTATAAAAAAAACCAAATTGGTTAGAATTTTTTTTTAATTGACTGTGTTCAAATCTCTCCATCCTAGAGGAGCTCAAAGTTAGGACCCGCCTTTCAACAGTGTGCCAACAACGCTCGCTCTCATTCTTTGGACACTGTGCATACGCCGTCCCAACAGCTTAGAGTACCAAATCATGACGGGAAAGGTAGAGGGCAAAAGAGCTCGAGGAAGACCTCCTGCCAAGTGGTGCACCCAAGTCACCAGCACCACTGCTCTGCAGCTACACGAAGCAGTGCACGCAGCGAGTGACAGAGCCCGGTGGAGAGCAATCTGCGCCCCCTCGATGACATGACGGTCACGATCCCCAGTATTGGGGGAACGACTGATTGATTGTGTTCATTGGGGAAAGTGGTTCTGTGTAAAAACTAATTAGTAATCTGTGGTAATAGGTAGTAATCGCAGTTAATTGGCTCCTTATACACCAATTTCGTTACACCCTGTATAGTAAATCTAGATTGCGTCTACGCCTGTCCCATAAAAGGCTGTTACTCCGGCCCTACGCTTTCACCGGTTGAAAACATGAAACTATCAACTTTCTACGTTATGTTATAGCCACGAGTTAGTGTCGTGGCGTGGCGTGGCGTGGCATGAGCGGAGCGTCCCGCTTGATTTGATTACGGCCATTGACTTACGTAGGTACTACATTAAAATGGCACCATGTCGGTAGTACTAAAAGTACTTTATTCAAATATTTCGGGGCACGAGATTAAAAAATCCTTACTAATATTATAAATGTGAGAATGGGTTCGTTTGTTTATTTGTTACCTTTTCACGCTTCAACACTTTGACCAATATGGATGAAATTTGGCATACAGATAGCCCGTGTAACGGGGAAGGACAAGGTCTACTTTTAATCTCGTGAAAATAGCATAGTTCGATGCAGGTCCTGATTGAACTGAAAAAATACATTTTTTTGGTTCATTTCTTTAACAGCGCTACGGAACAATGGATTGTTGTGATTTTTTGCACAGAGATGACTGAGGGAGTGGGAAGTAACATAGACTGCTATTCAGAACAGCCCGATCGGGGATGGGTTCTGGAGAGAACTAATGTCCACGCTCGCGAGCCGCTTGCGGGCGGCTCGCGCACCACTCACTCTCAATGACAGTCACAAAAACAATGTCCACGTGGTGGAAGCCGCGGGCAAAAGCTAGTAATTAAATAATTTCAATCGAGGTGTAGCACCGAATATCTGGTCAATAGAATAGCTACAGATAAAACAGAAGCTAGTACATAATATCAGTAATACATAATAGTACTTTTCCTTCTATAGTAATAGATGAACAGCTTGTAACGCGGTACGCTGTTATGCGTTCTTCTTTCATTCGATCTTTTTCATTCCATCTATTATTTTTTTACGCATGCGCTGACATTTGTTTTCAAAAACCAAAAAATTTGATCATCCAGCGATATTTTCACCATCATAGTAAACAAATTACTTTAAACTGATGCTCTTTTAAAAGACCCATCTCGGGTAGGATATAATTATATTTCCGTGATTTATGATAATAATTTAACTGTGAAACCCTTTTCCAATTCCTGGTGTACTTTTTTCTAGGTCTTATATTTCTCATATATTTGCTACATCACCATTAAACTTAATTGTGCGCACGAATGGAGTTTTAACCCACGCCCTACTGTACCTACATATTCCTACTCCTATCCGTCGTGCCACAAGCTAGTCTCAAAAGGGATATAATAAAGGTTCTGATAAACAAGCTAAAAATGACATTGTTGTATATAACTGCTTTAAATACGGGATTTCAACGTGACGAAGCCAGTGGCCGATTTATTGTTCTTGACATTTTGTACTTAAACAAAATTATTTGTTTGTTAAATAAATTAAATATTTAAATACTAAGTTACCGACAACTTTTATGCTAAAAATTTTACGGACACTACCGAATAAAATATTAAACCTCCGAAACAAATACTGCAGACCTACCGACAAAACATGCCCTGCGTTACGGACTAATCATTTTGTACTCGTTCGAAACTCGTTGGTGTGGAGTTAGTTGAGCGAGCGAAGCGAGTGACAATAGGTTCGTTAGGTTTGATAATTCTACTGTCGAAGAGCCTGGCGAAGCGAGGCTCCCCCTCCCCCTGGGTGGCGGATCTGACAGTTATGAAAGAATAACCGCGGTTCGAAGGGGTCCACATTGAAATCAAATGAAAAGTTTTCACAACTTTCAGTATTTCATTCGAGTTTTCAGTATTTAATTCGGTCATCATATCAGCTCATATACGTCCCCACCGAGGGGCTCGAGCCTACCCTGAATTAGGGCGAATTATTTTATTCGAACGGTATTTCCGTGTAATTTTTTTTTTATTTCCGTATAAAAGTTTTCGGTAACTTAGTATATGTAAAACAGTAATATCCAACAACCCTCATTTTTAATTACTTTTCGGAGATTTAGTATTAATTGTAGAAATTGAAAATGAGTATAAATATTGTGTGTACGTGGGTACTTGCGTTTGCAGTGTACAAACATGACCGACAGTTTACTAAAAATATGGAAACATAGAAGATATCTTTCAAATATTACCTACGTATCTGAAAAACTACATCAATTATTAAGCTCAACGAAACCGTTCCTACCATAGTTATTACCACCTCTGACATTAGGATAATTTTTTTACAGAGTGACAAATTACATCATATTATGTTCGAACGCGCAAATAACTAAAAGTACATAATAACTTTAGGCGTGATAAATGCGATAGTTAACCGTTCCGTCCTTGTGTTGTGTTTGGATGCCATCAACAAGTAGGAAGTGTGCTAAACGAAGTTTATGAGGTGTGAAATCAAGTGATTTATCTGCCGGCGAAAATCGGTCAAGTTTCCGAACAGCAGTAACCCAGTGCCATAATTAAAAAGTAAAGTTTGAAAAAGGAACGTGCAAACATTTTAAAAATTCAACAAGAACGTGCTAACTTTTTAAACAAAATTAAACTGTGTGGCAACGACATCGACGATATACGGCCAATAAATTCAAATTACGCGATAAAGTTTATAGTGCGAAGGCTGTAAAGTCGTTGTTTATGCTTTAAAATGCGAACATGGCGTTTATCGGGCCGCGGAACAGTGCGCCGGTCATCAAGGACAGCCTGCACATGCCGGCGTACGAGGTGAGTGGATTCGTAGCATACCACAGACAATTTATAGATAGAGCCGGGTCGCCACGATCTGTGGACTGGAGACTGCATATGTCTCGGCTTGGCTTGGCATACGGATGACAGCAGAGTGTTAGTTAACCTTAAGGTGGTTCGTTTTGGTTATGGCGCGAATTTTAAAATTTTATACTAGTCTTTTTTGTGAGTTAAGACTCCATTTTTAATTTTTTAACAAGTTTGACCTGTTTCGCGACAGTCTTACATTATTTTCTACCAATTTCAATGAATTTGTCAAATGTGAAATTCCTTATTTTGAGGAGGAATGATCCCAAAATATAATATTTTTCAGGTTATCGCCAAAGCAAAACCGGTTAAACTTATTCAAAACTTAAACATGGAGTCATAATTCAACAAAAAAAATGGGAATTCGCACAATAACCAAAACGAAAACATCCCATAACGTTCCTGGTTTCAAACTCGGAAATATTAGGGTATTCCTCACACGTGGGCCAAGTTCGGATTGGTGAAAGCTGCGGGGCTGATGGCGGACCCCCTGGTCGAAGTTTCGAATCTTTGATAACAATTGCCATTAACTCCTAAAGGGCCTTTCGAAGCAAGGAAACCGTCGAGATAAATGCTACTAAAAGTCAAACTCATCCAGATAGTGACTGTGCTTATGGCACACCCCGGACACTCCATACAAACGAGCGAGAAATAAATAAAATAAATAAATAAAATAAACATAATTATAACTGACGTATCTATAGGCAAGAATGCAGGTAGGGTTGAATCACACCGGCGATATTGGTCACAAAATGTTTGTTAGTTATTTACTGAATGCTGTGTGAATACTAAACTCTTTTTTTTTGTTGTAAACGAACACCGATCGAAAAAAAAACATACATCTTTAAACACTTTTACCTTGACCGACAAATCGCTACCGCTTATTAAAAAAAGGTCATCTACTTCTATGACCCGAAAATCGCTGCCGCTTATTAAAAAAAGGTCCTCCACTTCTCTGACGGGCGAAAATCGCTTATTCCAAAAAAAGGTTTTGATCACCAAGATTCATGGGGTCCAGGGGGCCCAGCCCCCTCAACCCATTTACAACCCCCAAATTTTATGGAAAAAGTGTTAGACCGTATAGCAGTTTTCAGTGTTAATTCATACGTCCATGTCGCAGTTGCCATTTACAATGTTTTATAGTCTCATACTGTGTATGGTGTATTCGGAAAGTGGTGTTTTTTGTTCGAGCGGTGGTTGTTTACAACATGACAAGTATGAAAAAAAAAAAGATTTCAGTTAGGCCTTTACGTTCGGTAACTGGTTGGTTTTTATGCTTGTGAACGAAATCACAGCGGCGCGCAAAGTGAATATAGTGAAAAAAAGTGCTTGCGTAGCTCGTCCTTTACGTTTGGTACCCAATCTACACCCAATCTGAGTGACGGGGGGGTGAGGTCGAATTTAGAGAGGGGCAGGGAGTGTCCATACTGTACGTTAGTACTAATATATATACTGTGCTTATGGTAAGTTAACCTGCGTGATCGACTACGCAACTGGAACTCAGCTGCGACCGCTTCATAGTCGTGTACGAGCATAGCATACATAGCAGAGTGTACTCTGATCAGGGCTGCCATTTTATTTTTGGAGGAGATCGTAGAAAAGGGGCAAAAAAATCGTACACGCATACAAAACATAGCAAAAAAAGTTGTACGCCGCGCCGATACAAATCATAGAAAACCATTTTATTTAAAAAATTGTAAAAGTAAAGTTGTAACCAAAATTTAAATAGTACGGACCAGTGACAGTGTATATATATTATTATATACACTATCTGTGGTACGGACTGCTATAATATAATCGTACGAATACGATTTAAATAGTACATCTGGCAGCCCTGACTGATCTTGGACTCAGATGTTATCGTTCAATCAGAAGCGTCTACAAAGTAGGTAGAAGCTGTCACACACGCGGGCGCTATTTTATCTAGTACAAAGAGGACGACACGTGAGAGGTTACTCGGTCCAGTCCTTTGTATGATTTTATCATCGTGGTTTTAGCAAATGAACGAATATGGATTGACCAGTATTGCCAACCCGGTGACAGCCCGAAGTCAATTGTGAGTCCATGGCAAACCACTTAGGTCAAAAAAATACCGTGTTAGCAGGTTCAAAATACGGTGTGCCCATACAAAATGGCCAAAATTTAAAAATACGGTGTTTGTATGAAACGTAACGTGATTACATAATTATGGTAGATGTATGTGTATGTGTTGTTCGGTATCGTCTACCTTAAGTAATTTTTAGAAGTAGTTTTGGCATCAGCGCTTTCATGCTAACACCGTTTTTTTTATTTTGGCCTTTTTGTATGGGCACACGTTATTTTGAACCTGCTAACACGGTATTTTGACCCAAGTGGTTTGGTAACACTGGGATTAGGCCATACTGTAATTCTGTGCTGGAATTGACTCACATTTGACTTCGGGCTGTCACCGGATGCGGTTGTCCAAATATATCTTGTGTTTTATTTAATGTTTTTAACCGCCTCCGTGGCGTAATGGTTAGTCCATTCGCTTCACACCAGGAAGTCGCGGTTGCGATTCCCGGCGGGTTCAACTTTGTAAGACTCGGTTTGGTTGGTAGTAGGGCATTTTCATTGCCCGCCTGGCTAGCTACCACCATCTTATCTGGTCTTGCGGCCAAACATCAGTGTTAACATCATTGATGTGTTTCGGATTGAATCTTGGTAAGCCCGCTTCCATCTTCGGCATCATCGTCACTTACCATCAGGTGAGATGATGCGAAGAGTATCAATTGTGAATAAAAAAAAATGTTACTATTTTGTGTATAAGTGACCTTGTACAAGGTAAGGAACTTTTATTTGAAAACATTTGTGTCTTGTCGCAGTTACTGTCAAACTAAATTACCTATACATTGTCGAAACTACCTACTTGCTTTCAGGTCAATACGGTTATCAGTGCCTTCGGTCCGGCTAAAGAGATGATGATGATGAATGGTGGTTAAGATTAGTGTTCTTTGAATATGACTTTGATAGGTCGGTCAGTTACTGTTGGTACGTTTTATGAGTATGTACCTCCGCCGCCTACAGTTACTTATATTTAACAAAGTATAACAACCGAGCGATCTCGGACGCTTCACAAATGGTAGCAATTTGTTTGTTTAAAATGAGATCATGCTTGAGAATATTGCTGACTGACATTATCTGATTGTAGTTGTAAATTGTGTTGACTTTTTACACCCCCTCCCAGTGTTGCCACATGAGGAAACTGATATTACAGTGTTGGGTGCGAAAAAATACAGTGTTTGAGACAAATTTACAGCAAAAGTAAAAAAAAATACAGCGAATGTTACAGTGGATATCGAGACACTTTTATTGCTTAAATTTTAATAAAAAAACACTTCAAATTTGACTAACCAACCACTTATCAATCACTGTCACTATCATTTAGCCCGATAGCCGTTTCTTTTTTGTAGATCCCCGAATTAAATTATTTTATCTTTTTCTCAGTTGGTTTAAAATTAATGCAACTCGTGCTGTTACGTCGAATGGTTTGTTGCATTGTAATATTGTAGTTTGCAAAATAAATAAATAGGTATATTTCTATAAAAAATAAAAAGTCTTAGATGCAAATATACACTGTACTGTAATTTTAGTATTACAGTGTACAGCAAATCGTGTGAAAATACGGTAGATCTGCTGTAATTACAGTGTATCTGGCAACACTGCCCCCTCCCCTCGTTCGCCTCCAGCAACGCGAAAAGATGGGTGGTATCGGTAAGAGATAGAGGGATGGTGCTCATCGGTAAGAGATAGAATGATGGTGCTTATCAGTAAGAGATAGAGAGATGGTGCTTATCAGTTAGAAATAGAGGGATAGTGCTTATCGATAGGAGATAGAGGGATGGTGCTTATCGGTAAGAGATAGAGGGATGGTGCTTATCGGTAAGAGATAGAGGGATGGTGCTTTAACTAAAATAACCTGGGCGACCGAGATCGAGATTGTTGCTTGGAGTCTCCTAGGCATGTACACTAAAAATATTATTTTTTGTGAGTATACGGATTTTCTAAGAGATGACACCTATGTAGATAGACTTAGAATGTAAAACATTACCTGAATAAAATTTTATATAAATCGTTAAGAGCCGATTTCGAGTAACAAATTTTATACTAGAATTGCTCACTTGAAGTAATAATATAATGTGGGTGGGGCAGATTTTGGGTTAAATAAAAAATCAATATGGTGGAAAACAAAATGACCGCTGAAAGTGAAGTTGCTCCGATTTGGCTAAAATTTGGATTTTTACTAATTATTAAATATTCAACACACCAAACCCCAGCTTCTGATTCACAATGACCTAACTTCGATTCGTTAACCAGAAACGGATTCAACTGGTTTTCGGTTTTAAGGTTTTCCATTATCGAAACCGATCGACCTGATGTTTTAAATCATCATCATCATCATCATCATCATCATATCAGCCGAAATACGTCTACTGCTTGACAAAGGCCTCACTGAAATATTTCTGGCTGCCCGCTTGCGCTGCCCGCATCCGGGCTAATCGTTAGTTCTTAATTTTTCCACCGGACCAGATAAGTCGGTGACGCTTCGAATTAATCGCTGTAATCGTTAGTTATTCATTTGTCCACCTGAACAGATAAGTCGGTGGCGCATCAAATTAATCGCTGTAATCGTTAGTTTCTCCATTTGTCCACCTGAACAGATAAGTCGGTGGCGCATCAAATTAATCGCTGTAATCGTTAGTTTCTCCATTTGTCCACCTGAACGGATAAGTCGGTGGCGCATCAAGTTAATCGCTGTAATCGTTAGTTCTCCATTCGTCCACCTGAACAGATAAGTCGGTGGCGCATCAAATTAATCGCTGTAATTGTTAGTTTCTCCATTTGTCCACCTGAACGGATAAGTCGGTGGCGCATCAAATTAATCGCTGTAATCGTTAGTTCTCCATTTGTCCACCTGAACGGATAAGTCGGTGGCGCATCAAATTAATCGCTGTAATCGTTAGTTCTCCATTTGTCCACCTGAACAGATAAGTCGGTGGCGCTGTGCTGCAATTAAGAGTTACACTGTCATGTAACTTCCTCATTATATTCCTAAGCACGTATATTATGTGAACACACACACAAACGCACACCTACGTATAACCTAAGGCGATATAAAAACCATTGATTGACAGCTTTAGTTAGTAGAAACCAGCAGCATCCGACTCAATTTTCAGCTCTATTCAATGAGAATTAAACTCAAAATAACTGGTTACTCTTCGCTTGCAATGTAAAGAGCAAAGTCTCATGAACGTATATAATTACGTTTCTTGTATTGGTTTAAGCGAACGTGTTACCATTCGGCACAGTCTAGATGATTGTAATTATACCGTCTTTTATACTTTTTGGTGGTGACACTCGCGGAAATGGTATAATACATAAACGAAGTACTATGATGGTGGTGGTAGGATCTTTTATGCAATGACCGACTGGGTACCACTTAGGGCGTGCAAACCCGGTTTTCCGGTTTTGTTAAAAACCGGAAACCGGACAAAATTTTCCAAATTTTGAAAACCGGGGTTGACAGACAAAACCGGAGCTACCTCCGGTTTTCCCGTTATTGAATTACATTTTGACTTAAATCAACTTTTTTCGAACGCATTCAAGAAATATTCAATTTTGAGTCATCAAATATATCCGAACGCAACCTATACCCACTTATACTCCTCCCTCCGCGAGATTCAAAAAATTTAGACGTATGTATAGTAATTGTGGTTGTGTTTACCATCTTAAGATGATGAATGTGTTTCGAGTTTATAATATGTTATTCTTAATAACAGAATTGTTAGGTACCTAATAAAGGTACCAAAAATTTGTTGATTTTTGATCTGATTAAAAAGAGATATATGATACAATTTGTTTTATTTGTAAATTTTGTGTATCTGAGAATATTGTTTTCTCGTTAAAACTCTACTATATAAAAAAATATAAAAAAAATTGCCGAAACCGGGGCTAGCACCGGTTTCCGGTTTTGGGCCCTCAAAACCGGAATTCAAAGCCGGTTTTGAAGTCCTTCCGGTTTTGCACGCCCTAGTACCACTGCTCGCTATACATACAGGTCAAGTACGAGTCGGAATCGCACACGAAGGGTTCCGTACAAAACTTATAGTATAAAATTTGAAAATTAAATTTTATACGAAAATTAAATAAAAAAAAATTCGAGCGAGACCTACAGTACTCGCATATAATGTGTAACATGTGACAAAATACTTTATAAAAGGACGGCAAAGATACGGCAGACTAGGCTGTATGGTCATAGATACCTTTGCCTTTTCCGCGCTTTTAAGAGGGAAGAATAGCTTCGCGATCCTAACGAAATAGGTATTTGGGAAAACATTTGCTATCGCTCGTGCGCTCATGCCCCCGGGCATCGCGCACAGCACATACAAAGAGCCTCACGCACACATCGACGGACGCTGCCAGTTGGCGAGAAGTTGCGACGAAAGGCGGAGTGTTTTCTTACTTGGTACCTACGGATAGTGATTGTTGTGGCGTCCCCGACACTCCGCTACAGAGACATTGAAGTTAATAGCAGTAGGTAATAGTGATAATTTCAAGTGAGTATTTTGGTATGTAGATAATAGTAATTAGCAAGGAGTATAAACTAAATTGATTTTTGATAAATCGGCTTGTTGACGATATGCGCCCTAAATGACTGAAATTTTGTATTGTAAGGTTATTTAGGTATTTGCAGTGTATCTAAAATAAATAAAGTTTAAAAAAACTAAAAAACACGCTTTAAAAGTACATCAGACTAAAAAGTAAAAAATAATTCTTAATATATGTTGAAAATAATAATTAACGAAAAATATAACTAGAATTACTAAAATAATACTAGATTATTGTGAAAAAGCGTGGGGCGTTCTATGCTATATTTTTCGTCTATCGAGCAACCCACACTTTTTTTCAAATAAGACTAGTCATCATATCAGCCGAAGGAAGTCCACTGCTGGACATAGGTCTCCCCCAAGGATGTTCTGCGCTGCCCGCATCCAGCGGCTTTCCGCGACCTTCACCAGGTCATCGGTCCACCGAGTGGGAGGCCTGCCTACACTACGCTTTCCGGTGCGTGGTCGCCACTCGAGAACTTTACTGCCCCAACGGCCATCTGTTCTACGAGCAATGTGCCCCGCCCACTGCCACTTAAGTTTAGCAATTCTGAGAGCTATGTCGGTTACTTTGGTGCTCTTACGGATCTCCTCGTTTCTGATTCGATCACGCAGAGAAATTCCGAGCATAGCACGCTCCATTGCCCTTTGGGTGACCTTGAGCCTTCTTATGAGGCCCATAGCACAGTATATATATATTAGTACTAACCCATAGTAAGCGACCATGTCTCAGTTCCGTACGTCATCACTGGCAACACACATTGGTCGAAGACCTAAGAAGACTTGTATTTTTTGTTAATTATTATTTTCAACTTATATTAAGAATTATTTTTTACTTTTTAGTCTGATGTACTATAAAAGCGTGTTTTTTAGTTTTTTTAAACTCTATTTATTTTTTAGTTCAAACTTATGAAATTATTATATTGTCGCTGATTCTTGATAAGTCTATAAAGTTTGAATTAAATGTGTCCGTTTAAAGTGGGTCAAAATCGAGTCCAAAGGAGTCGGTTACATACAAACATACAGGTGAAGCATTTTTTTTAAATAAAATTTTGAGTGCGTTTGGCTGCACCTTACCTTATAATAAAAGCGTGATAAAATATTATGCTAGTTATTGTGAACGAAACTACTAATGTGATACTATAATAATTATACGAGTATACCTAACGTGACCATCTAAATGATAAGTAGGTTTTATGGGTTCCGTACATAAAAAACGGAACCCTTGTAGGATCACTCGTGCGCCTGTCTGTCTGTCCGTCTGTCACAGCCATCACAGATCACTGTCCGAATCTACTGGACCATATCAAGTGAAATCAGGTAGGATGGTGTAATCCTATCACCCAAACACAGATGTGCAGTCAATAAATATTTTTAAAAATTAAGGGTATTTTCGGGGGACCAATTAGGAAATTAAAAAAAAAAGTTTTGCAGAACTTACTGTGTCATATATCAAATGAACAACTTCGAACAATTTTGCATTATTATTTTTGGTTTTTGTTAATTTTCTAATAAAGTACTACACCGATTTTGATAAAATTTATATGGGATCACATGGGAAGCACTAGCTTTCGAAGAAAAAAAAATCATCAAAATCGGTTCACCCAATAAAAGTTCCGAGGTAACACTTATAAAAAAAATAAAAAAAACATACAGTCGAATTGAGAACCTCTTCCTTTTTGGAAATCGCTTGGAAGAAGACGAAAATTGACCATTCCCCCCATTAGGTGATTACTCCATAACTACAAAATATAGTTTATTGCTTGTAGATTACAGGAAAACCTATAAGAATTCTATCAATTGTAAATAAAGTGGTAAACTGAATTAATTACGTAAATTTACGGAAAATAGTTCACTAAAACACCACTAGATAGCGCTAGTGCATCTTAATGTGACGATTTCAAATGTGTATTTTTTATTATTTAAAAATCACCCTAAATGTCTTTGTAATTGTACGGAACCCTCTCTACGCGAGTTCAACTCGCACTTGGTCGTTTTTTTTAAGTTCACATAAGTTGAGCTACTTATGGCCTTAGTAAGTAACATGATTTCTAATATCTAAGCAGTTGTTTGCGAGTGAAAAAATAATAGGTAGATACTTCAATTAATTTATCGTTTGGTCTGTTTGCGAAAGTGGGACTTTTTTTCCCTCGCTGGGGACAGCGGGACGAACAGCCTGAAAAAGGGACTATGGTCACGTTAAGTATAGGTACCGTATTTTTTTTTAAATTCTTATTCGTGGACCGTTGAAATGAGTAGGTGGATTAGCCACATTACGGTTTTGGTTTTATTAGGGCTCTGAAATTTTTTATTTTTTTGCGAAATGACAAGCTTGTTGTTGGCCGTGGGGGCCTTTACAACTTCACCGGGCAGGAGAGGCGAGTACGGAAGGCACTCAACCTAGTGCAAAAAGATAAGGGCTCTGAAGCAAAACAACGAACTCTAATGCTAGCACATCACATCGCTATTCATGTTCGCGTATTCGTCTTATTCGTCCAAATGCGACGATGGAAAATTCGGCTACATTCACGAACATGTTTAGCTGCTGTAACGTCTTGGAACAGCGAAGTACAAACACACAATCGTTTTTAAAAAAAAGCAATGTAATCCATTTTGAGTTAGGAAGAAATAAAACAATAATCACTGGTCAATCTTTTTCTTGAAAACCTACTAATGTTAACTTTTCCCACTCCCAGAATTTTTTAAACAGATAGATATCGATAACGTGGGTGGGATCCCATCTCTACTATCGACTTCACCATCGACATCTCTATTGTACGTGTGCTTTGCTTTCCCCCCGACCCCCAATCGTGCGATAGAGAGCGTTGCAGCTCGCAACTGACAATAGGTACTTTTCTGGACGAAATTCCCATTTCGGGAGAAAACGGTTTTCACCAACTAAATCTCAACAAATCTCTTTGATTTTGGTGTCGATCGTTTCAGCACAATATATTCTAGGTTTATAGGTTTCGCTTTTTTTTAAAAAATACATTGATTTTGTTCAAAAAACGGCTTAATTCGACATAGTTTTAATCACAAAAATTACGTTACTTGAGCTGCCTATAAGTCTGAATCTATAGCAAATTTTGAAAAAAGGAAAACCTATAAACCTAGTAATTCATTGTGTCAATAACATACTAAAAAATCATGGTGATTGGAAAACATTTAGAAGTGGAAAAACGTTTTCTCTTTTTGTATGGACGAGCACGTACTATTCTTCCCTCTTAAAGCCTGAAAAAAGGACGGCAAAGATACGGCAGACTAGGCTGTATGGTCATAGATACCTTTGCCTTTTCCGCGCTTATAAAGCCTGAAAAAACGCGACTCCCTGTTACACATTTCCGTCCCATGGGACACATTTCCGTCCCAGTTCACGAAATCACTCCTACAAATTGCAGGAAAGCGAGAGCAAAGATGTTACACATCAAAAAAAAAAATTTGTATGGGGACCCCGTTATTTTTTTAAATTTTTGTTATTATAGCGGAAATAGAAATACACACGCTGTGAAAGTTTTAACTGTCTACCTACCTATTACGGTTCATGAAATATAGCCCGCTGACAAACAGACGGACAGACATAGGAGGTTTAGTAATAGGGTTCCGTTGGTACCCTTTGAATACGGAATGCAAATTGAACCTATCTGAATGGAAGGTACCCTAGTAACGCGGTAACACTGTTATTCGTTTTTCTTTCATTCGACCTATTTCATTTCATATATTTGTTCTATTACGCATGCGCTGGAACAAAACAAGACATGTGTCACAATTTGAATAAACTGTGACACATGGGATTCAAAATTATTTCCACCATTCAACATATTTTTCAAAATCTAACTTGGAAACTTTATAAAATATTTATTTTTGATCTGCTGCTTGTAATCTCGGGTAAGATAAAATTATGTTTGTTATTTTTTATTATAATTTAAGTGTGTTACGTTTTTCTAATCCTTGTGTTCTTTTTAGGTCTTATATTTCATCTTATTCATCTGTAAATAAACATATAAATAATATATGTGAACACGTACGGTTATTACGCACGCCCTGCCTACCACCACGACGTGTCTTTTACACTCTATTTATTGAAGCTAGCAAAATTTACTTAAAGGAAACATTATTTACATTGTAAAATAAGTAAAACTGCATTTAAAGTTAAAAAAAATGATTTTTTTAGAAAGGACTAGCTTGTTGTTGGCCGTAGGGGCCTTTACAACTTTAACGGACAGGTGAGGCGAGTGCGGACGGCACTCAACCTATTGCAAGGCAAAAAGATGCAACTGCATAAAGGCGCCCAGGTGGGCACGGACCTCGGCTTAGGTCGTTGCTTTGACGGGGGAGGATCGGAGCGAAGCGGCCTGGTACGTGCCGGTAGCGCTGGTAAGCGCCAGAAGCGGGGGGACGCCGCCCTCGCTGGCGAGGGCAGAATGTCGGTGCAAGTGTTTCTCTGTAGGTTAGGGGGCCGGGTCAGAAAAAAAAAGACTTAGCCGGGATTACTTCAGCGTCGGTGGCTCGAATCCTGCTACGTACCAATGTTTTTTCGAATTAGGATTTCATATGTATACGTTTATCCGACGCTCTTACGGTGAAGGAAAACATCGTGAGGAAACCTGCACACGCCTGCGGAGAAACTCGAAGGTTGAGTGTGAAGTCAACCAACCCGCACTGGGCCCGCGTTGTCGACTAAGGCCCGATCGCCCTAATTCAGGGTAGGTTCGTGCCCTTCGGTGGGGACGTGTATGAGCTGATACGACGACTAGCCTATTTGTTAATCCAGGTCCTAATCCGTCTAACTACCGATATTCAGCCAGATCCGTTCAGTAGTTTTTGCGTGAAAGAGTAACAAACATACATTCATATATTCTTACAAACTTTCGCGTTTATAATATTAGTAGGATATTCTGTGAAAATTTTAACCGGCTACCTATCACGGTTCAAAAGATACAGTTTTAAAAAGTCGAACAGACAGACAGACTGACAGACAAACGGACAGCGTAACTGCGTAAGCTTAGTAATAGGTCCCGTTACCCGGTACGATGATTTCAGTTTTAATGTTTAATAAAGTTTTTTTAAAGGCCAAGGAGTGGAATTCCCTGCCGGCGTCTGTATTCCCCGATTCGTATAATTTTGGAATCTTCGAGTCGAGAGTGAATAGGCATTGTTTGAGCTTGCGTGTTACATCCCCGGCTGAATTGGCACTTACCATCAGGTGAGCCAAACGCACTCAAATTTTCAATAAAAGTAATAATAAATGTACACACAGCTGCATTTGATCAATGTATTATAGAATCTCTGAACTTACTTTTTTTTACACGACTGCCCACAAGAAAGGAGTATATTATTGTTTCAGGTCTAATGTATGTATGTATATTTCTTTCTTTATTCCACGATATCTTAAAAGAAAAAAAAAGGTTAGATCCATTTTTAACAGACTTCAAAAAAGGAGGACGTTTCTCAATTCGACCGTATATTTTCATGTGTGTTCGCGGATAACTTCGTCGTTTATGAACCGATTTTGATGATTCTTTCTTTGTTGCAAAGGAGATATTCCAAGGGTAGTACCATGATAAGGATGCCATCATCAGATCCTGGTGATCTGATGATGGCATCCCAGAGAAATCGAGGGGAACCTTGGTTTCCTATTTGAAGTCTGTTTATTTTTTGTTTAAAATTATAGATTGCGAGGTGTCGTTAGATTTGTCTGGATCCCGTGAGTGACATAGGATAAATTTTACCCGATTTCCAAAAAATGAGAGGTGACGTTTTAATACAGTCGTGTTTTTTTATTTAAACCAGTTCATAGTAATGATCCGTATTTTGATATATTGATGTTAATTTCAATAACATCTGTCCACAATTGGAGAACTAGAATTTAACTGCAAGCGTAGGAGTTGGAATCAATTAAATTGATTTTGTTATTAATTGCATTGCCGTTTTGAAGTAGTAAATTATTTATTATGACTAGCCTGTCCAATTAACTGATAAATTTCTGGTCTAATAAAACGATAGTTAATGTTATAGCGTAGCCATTACAAACATTTTTAAGTTCGACAAGTGGTGGCGATATCATTGAAATTAGCCATTTCATAAAATGGTTGGGCGCTTATTGGCGAGACCATGCAATCATCATATCAACTCATTTACGTCCCCAACGAAGGGCTCGAGCCTACCCTGAATTAGGGCGATCAGGCCTTAGTCGACCACGCGGGCCCAGTGCGGGTTGGTGACCATGCAATAATTACTAAAAACTAAGTTGAGCGAGCGAAGTTCTTTCGTTCGTTCAGTTTGATGATGATATTATAGTCGAAGAGCCTCCCACCCCACCCCTTGGATTGTGGAAGGCAGTTTAGGTTACGTAGTAAATAGTCTTTATCCTTTGGTTTAGGTTAGGTTCGTACTTCTTAATGTTCGTGCGGATGGTGGCGCATCGGGAGCCGCCGGGTCGTTCCTTTCCCTCTAATATGGTTGAGAGGAGCGATGGCTGACTCTCGCGTTATACTCGTGACCAGGTGCTGTCCGTGTGAACTGGCCTACACTTGTCAAAGGCATTCATGACATTCAATAATTTTAACGTATAACTTCTCGTGTCATATTTAGTGGCATCTTTACACGACAAAAAAGTGCAATATACGGCGTTTGATGATTAAAAGGTTTCCTTTGGCAGAGTGAATCTCCTGAACCCTTAGACCGTTTTAAGAAGGGGAGCCATCTTGATTTTTGATGCAGGAAGTGGGGGGGGGGGGGGGGGTCCGTTATCAATAATATGTGTTAATTTTATAACATCCTGTGTTTAGGCTATTGCGTTAAGTTTAGTGTCGATTTCGAATAAACGGAAGATAGGGAAATCACTTATCGAATAATATTTACACCATTTTATATTAAAAACGTGATATAAAATAAAAAAAGTAAAAATAAATTTCAGTATTTTTTGTTTCACCTACTATAAACTTGAAACGGCCGTTATATTTGGTAAATAAAAAATATTTTTTAATAGTCTTAGTATCCTATATTGTAAAAAAACAACATCCCCCCATTATTTTTATATTAAATCTGCAAAAAAAAAACAAACGCGATATAAGCACAGATCACATACATATTTTATGACATAAGCAAAGGTCGGAATAAGTAGTACCTATTTACCTAAACTGGATAGTGTTCATGCAATAATGTATTTCCATCTCACTCACGTCTCACTCATAATGAACATACATACGTTAAGTTTAAGCACTACCTATTCCGACATTTCGTTAATAATAAACAGTAAGTACAATAATTGCGACAGGCCTCGACTCGGATCGGGTCAAGGCCAATCCCTGCCGCGCCCGTCTGTCTGTGTGTGGTCGGATTTCCTTAAAAATGAAAAAAATAAAGAGGAACTCTTTGAGCTTCTAGGATCTTACGCCCTTTAAAACGCCGAAAAACAGCAGATTATGACTAACGTAGGTCACAAAATAATAGCATCAGTAGCTCCTGGGACATCGATAAATGGGCTCAACGCTGATGCTGAAGAGGCAGATGGACGCATTCTTTTGCACGCAAAAGACATGGTCCTCAATGGTGCGTCAAGGATTATGATACATACGGTTGATTCTGACGTCGTAGTAATCGCGATATCCTTTTTTTCACACTTCAGCGAGACTGTCTCCAAGAGCTGTGGATATCTTTCGGTACAGGCAAAAACCAGTGCTACTTACCTCTACATGAACTGCCAAAAAATGTAGGCGAAGATAAAGCAGAAGCTTTGAGCGGCTATCATGCGTTTACAGGGTGTGACACTGTCTCGGCATTTTGTTCTAAGGGTAAAACATTAACTTGGAATGCGTGGCAGCGATGTCCTGAGGCTACATGTGTATTCAAAGCACTGTCTTACCCACTGACAGAAGTGTCCGACAATTTGCTGAACGTATTAGAAAAGTACATTACAAAACTTAACTGCGGGAACGCTGACATCAATTCTGTTTATGATGCACGAAAGTTCCTATTTACGTCAAAAAATAGGTCTTTACACAACATTCCGCCAACACGCGCTCAAGATGCACACTCTGCGAGCATCCTATCAGGCAGGTCAATGTGTGGGGACAAGCCCTGGAATCGTCACCTAATATAGTCTGCCCGGCAGACTGGGGGTGGACTGAGTCAGACGATTCATAGCAGCCGTTCTGGACGATGCAGCCTTATATCTGGGAATCAGCCAGCCATTTGACGAAATGTGGCTGCAAGAAGGATTGCAGAGGTCGATGCTCCTGCAAAAATAAAGGCCTGCCATGCACACTGCTGTGCAACTGCAGAGGGAACTGCAACAATTCCAGGTACTTTTGTTTGTGCTCACATAACTTTTCCCATTGTACGAATCAGTTGTTTAATATTGAATTTGACACTTTTTTTGTTACAGCAGTGTAATAAACAGCGGGGTACAGTTAGAAGACATTATGGAAGAGAATACGGAGGATATACTTTAATTTACAATATATAATTTACGGTTTGATTTCATTGATTATTAAAAATGGATAAAAAGGCATTGTACTTTATTTTATTAGTACTTAGGTCCCTAAATAATAACAGGCATTTTGTGGGCAAGCATGCTTCAATTTAGACCATATCGTAGCTGCGGGTCCGCTGAGATTTTGGCGAACGCAAACCTTCGCATTTATCGTCATCTTGGTTCCGTGGCAAGTAATTATTTTTTTACATGCACATTACTCAAACCAATAAATTATATCGGTACTTTTTACATCGTACAACTATAGATCTTTCCAAATATGTATGATGTTTTTGTCTTATAAATTAAATAAAAAAGTTATAAGAATATTTTTAATAAATAAGAAAATTTCAATTTGCTTTTTTTTCCATTTTTTTCATTTTTTCGTATAAAAAGGTGAAAATTTAATATCAGGAAAAAATTTGGCATCCTTGGTTCATATGAAAATGATACCAAAGTTGCCCTAATAGATAAACGCATTTATTGTGGTTTTTGGTTCCGAGGAGAGTATTTTTTTTTTTCACGCAAGTTACTCAGACCATAAAATTATATGGGTAATTTTTGGAATGCTAAACTATAGGGCTACCCAAATATGTCTTTTGTTTTTTTCTAAAAATTTAAATAAAAAAATTATAAAGATATTTTAAAAAAACAAGACAATGTATATTTTATTATTTATTTATTTTTTCTTTTTAACGTTAAAAAAGTTCAATATAAATATCAGGAATGAATACGGCGTCCTTGATTTATACGAAAATGATACCAAACTTGCCTTTATAGCTTAATAAATATTGTCAGGTCAAACGGGGTAATCCCCCCCCCCCTTCTAAAATTTACATCTAAAATTTTGATGGCTCCCCTTCTTAAATCCATCTTTGAGTCGCAAAGACCAACTCAGCAAAAGGAAATCTCTTAATCACAAATCGCCGTATAATGAAGCCAACACCGGCAACTAATTGTTTTCATGTTCTAATGAATTAATTTGTTTTTTACAAGCTTTTATTTAACTTGCAATGTATGTATCTATGTATGTTTGTTCGGGTGGAATGTTGCAACTCAATTATATCTTCAACCGATTGAGCTGAAATTTTGTATACACGTTCAGTTTGGATGACAATGCATCGGTTACTGTGTGACGTCATTCTAAATTCAACATGGCAGCGCATCCAAGATGGCAGACTAGTTATTTATAATGAACTCTTACGATATGGGTATCAAATGAAAAGGTTTACTTAGAAGAAGACGAAATTATTTAAATTATTTTTAAGTAAAAGCTAGTACGTAAAGATTTTTAGGTTTTTCGAAAATAATTTATATCAAGGATTAGATTTTGACGTTATTAACTAATGATTGATTATTTTTTGATTTTTATACAAATGAAATTATGTAATCACTATTTTATGACTATCAGAAAGAGTGTAATTTGCACTTATTTTGAAGAAATATCTTGAATCTACTTCGTTTCGCATGAGGCCATTTTAAGATCCGGTTAATTCATTTTATGAATGGCTATCTCTACGACGACCGTTTTACTAAATGGTCAATTCTATGATATCGCTGCGACAGACACACTATTCAATAACTTTCAAGGCCGTACCTAGGATTTTTCTTCAGTAAAGCTAGACCCGAGAGACAACAAATACCTACTTAACAAAGGCGCGTTCGGAGCGAACGCGAAAATTTTAAACATAATCTGATTAGAGGTAAATTTCAAGGTGTTTTAGGTTACATACATACGAGTACATAGACTGTCAGAAACATTACCCTCCTTATTTCGTAGACGGGTAATAACTAAGATTTTTAAAATAATTGAGAATAAGAACAAAAAATACATTTATTTATTGAAATTACTACGGAACCCTTCTATGGGCGTGGTCCGACAACCACTTGGCCACTTGTTCAGACAATACGCAATCGAGGACATTCAGCACAGATTATTCACCATGGTGCTATGGTTAGAGGCTTGGATTTCACGCGTGGGATGCGATGTCGGTCGTTCATTACATTACCTGCAGAACGAAGATGAGGCGTGTCCACTTTCCATTTCGTATCGCCACCATAAGATTCGCTTTCGATATACATTCATGAATTATTATACGTACATTACTTACTTGCTTCCTCCTATAGTAAGGCCGTTCTATCATGACCGCTACGCTAAGACATGCATGACACTATTTCACTATTTTAGTACCTACACTCAGTTTTTAACCGACGTTAAAAAAGGACGAGATTCAATGTTCCACTGTATGTTTTTTTATGTATGTTCACCAATTTCTCTTTTCGAAAACTGTTGTTATTATCTGATGTGAATACCCCTTCAGATAATATCAATAGTTTTCGAAAAACCTTAAAACTTTGAGGTTTCGGATTCTTCTCAGCAAACCCTTTCATTTGATACACATATCGTGGGGGTGCTTAAAAAATAACTAGCCCGCCATCATTATCAATCATATTCTAAAACTGTCGATAAAACGAGCTATATTCATAGGTAATTGATTGCGACATCTAAAGCCAGACACACACTAACATCGGGAAGGTCCTTTTAAGTTGATAAATAAAATTAACCGACTTTTTACTGGTGATAAATATACAATAAAATTCTATTTATAGAATGTTTTATGACACACATTTTTGGGTGTCCATTGTCGCCAATGTTATTGTTATTTTATAGACTCTGATTTTACGGTCCAACCATAATTAAATTATAATCAAAAGATGCCTTCACTAAATCTCAATCTGCCAAGGTATAATACGAAGTAACTATTTAGTAATCTGCACGGCACGAATGTTCGTAACACCATTATAAATGAATGCTGAAAAGTCCCCATCGATCCCGTATCTGGATATTTTTTATTCAAGGTCAAAGGTCTTAAAATTGGGTATTTCGCGTTTTTTAGCAAAAGTTTTATCATAAAATGTGTTCCCAACAGCCCCACTAGATTTTATAAATTTATATTTTTGTATCTTTTGCCCGCGACTTTGCTCGCGTGGGCATCGGTTTTATGACGCGAGCGTAGATATATCCTATGTCACTCAGGAATAATTTAGATTTCTACTGGTTAAAGAATTTTTAAAATCGGTTCAGTAGTTCTAGAGATATTTGAAACTTTACCTATTTGTAGTATTAGTGTAGATTGACACGTCGACTCTATCAACTTTATATCAACGTACCTACAGGCACACTCTGTACACTTCATACAACGGGCCAGAAATGACATTTAAAAAAAAATGTGTGTGTGTCAGCTCCGACGCACGACTGGAGTTTACTTCTTAAGTACGATTGTCTAAACAGGCACAAAACAGGGCTTGACTTTGGTTTTAAGTTTACTCTGCACAGTTTTTATAACTGATGGATGATTCCAATTTCCGGCCTCTTTTCTTAGCTGATGTGTCAGGTGTTTTAGCTCCCATGATCGCAGCTACTAATGATCCATCTGGTGTTTGGCAGCAACTAACCTAATATGCTTTGGATGCGGTTATACAAGCATATCTTAGGTCATACCATAAAGGGCTCTTACATTGATTTCAAGTTGACTCTTCAATTAAATCAAGAGCATTTTTGTTAAGTTTCTCTTGTAATGTTTCTAGTAATTTGTGGACATCATTCTTTATATCATCACTCGCTTGAATAAGGAAATGATGAAGTGAAAACTTTCTAACATCACTGTGTTTAAAGTCGTTCTGATACTTCAACAGTTCACAATTCATAATTTTCTTCTTTTTTGCTTCTTGAAGAAACTCGTGGAAAAGGTCTGTGCAGGTTTTGCACGTACCCAATAGCATCGTCACCATAAGATTCTCGTGCAGCCCTGAAAATGCAAACTAATTACTTACTGTAAACAAAATTTATTCTTTATAACCTAAAAAACTACAATTGAAAGAAAGACCATTATTTTGCCTTCGCAGGATTACGGTTACTTACGTAGGTAGTGTTATATTATTTTATAGTACTTACATTGCTGTTTTTACATTTCTCAGCTCTGCAGAATAAAAATCGGGGTTATTTTTGAAGAACATTTCAATCCTTGATTGCGTACACTTTGGGCAAGTTTCTGCTATCTGCTTTCACAAAATTGACATCCATGATGGAGTGGAATACCAAATTATACGATGGAGATTGTAAAATATCACAAATTTTCAGTATATTTATAATCATAAATATTTTATATTATAAATATACTGAAATTATATATACAGATCAAAAAAGTGAGACACGCCTTAAGACTGCAACAATGACAGAACGTCATCTTAGATTCAGCCAATCCTGACTCGCGTAAAAAACGTAACGCGCAAAAAGAATATAACAAACTACGTTTTCGATCACTAGATTTTACTCCTCATATTTTTTCATACCGGGCGCCTTATATGCAAATCGATTCTTAAGGAGTAAACTCCAAAAATGAAGGATCAAACAAAATGGCGGCGAAATCCTATACGTTCGACAACCAAACTGTAATCAATCTGGCTGACGAGGGGGGGTGAGGTGGCAATATAGAGAGCGGCAGGGAGCGTCCATACTGTATGTTAGTACTAATATATATACGTAGCTACAGGTGAACGAGCTACGTCATAGCACAATTGACAACCTGCCTTACGTACATGGGTATGGCATTCGAGTGGGCGGCCAACGTTTTACGTTCCATGCCCACATTCCGCCAAGTAATGACAATGAATGTCGCTGTTTGTGCGTTTACGGAGATAATCAAATAATATTGGCAAATCAAAGATGAGCCCCAAATAGCGCTCAAAATAAAGACACCTATAGTTTTTTGGAGCCTCGAGCTAGGGCCGCTACCTCCTGTCCGGGAGGTATCCTGCCACGTACCAATGTGTTTTCGAATTAGGATTTGATATGTACGTTTATCCGACGCTCTTAAGGTGAAGGGAAACATCGTGAGGAAACCTGCACACGCCTGCGAAGAAACTTGAAGTGTGTGTGTGAAGTCAACAACTTCAAGTCGTTTGTGGTGTTTTTCGTTTCTCGTTTTTGCTCGATATTGATAACGGCAACAGTTAGACGCTTGAAATATTCACAAAATATTTTGTTATATATATATTTACTTTAAAAATAAATAATTAAATTAAAATGAAACAAATATTTAAGGGGGGCTCCCATAAAACAAACGTGATTTTTTTTGCTCGTTTTTGCTCGATATTGATAACGACAACAGGTAGACACTTGAAATATTCATAGAATATTTAGCTCAATATTCACTTTAAAAATAAACAATTAAATTAAAATAAAACAAATATATAAGGGGGGCTCCCATACAACAAACGTGATTTTTATAGATATTGGTACGGAACCCTTCGTGCGCGGGTCCGACTCGCACTTTGCTGGTTTTTTATGTATAAGATGAGTTTGTACGTTAAATAAAGTCGTCTCGTGGTCGACTTGGGCCCGATCGCCCTAATCGGGGTAGGCTGGAGTCCCTCGGTTGGGAAATAGTATATGAACTGATATGATATTGTATTTAGGTAATGTTTTGTATTTCAAGTCATCTTAGATAGGTGTCATCCCTGAGGAAATCCGTTTTCACACAAATAATAATATATTTAGTTGACATGCCTCTGAGACTCCGAGCAACATTCGATCGCCCATGTTCTGATTTTTGTTTATCCACAATTGGTAAGCCCTTGGCATCATCTCACCTGATGGTAAGTGAGGATGATGCCGATGATGGAAGCTGGCTTACCAAGATTCCCCAACGCAATTGGGATCTGGCTATCTTATCTTCAAGCCGGAACACATCAATGCTGTTAACACTGATGTTTGGCGGCAAGACTTAGATAAGATGGTGGTAGCTAGCCAGGCGGGCTATGAAAAATGCTCTACCACTTACCAAACCGAGTGTTACAAATTTGACCCCGACGGGAATCGAACCCGCGACCTCCAGGTGTGAAGCGAATGGACTAACCATTAACCCACGGAGGCGGTTAAGTGATAATATGACATACATAACGCTTAATGATAAAACATTAATGATAAACATCTAAGGAAACAGGTATTGTAGGTAAACAGGTTTGGTATTTTCAACCGACTTCCAAAAAGGAGGAGGTTCTCAAATCGGCTGTATGTAATTTACGCGATATCTTCGCAGATTGTGAACCAATTTTCATGATTCTTTTTTTATTCGATAGAGGGTACGCTGCTAGGTTGATCTCATATATTTTTTTTCAAAATTGGTGTAGTATATTTTAAGAAAATTAACAAAAACCTAAAATAATAATGCACACTTGCACTTTAGCGTTTCCTTCCAATTATCTAGATAAAGATCTATATAAGAACCGGTCACTCCGATATATTGTGTCGCGCGCGCGCACGACAAACCGCACATATCACACGCGTTGTGTGACGAAACACACCTTCGGAATCATTTCGACACAGTCCGGTTCGCCCACGTGTATCGTTGGGCCACCGATCAGCTGATGGTGAGATAGCTCTACGTGGACTATTGTTTTGAAATGATTGGAACATCTCAATACTCGATCAAATAAAAGTTCAGATTTCTATCCGCAGCATTCTTGCTGCGAACTGTCAAGTTGAAGCCACTTTTACCCCCCGACTGTGCCAAAAGGAGGTTATGTTTTTCGTGTGTATGTATATATGTATTTTTTTGGCACGCCCTAGAGCCTAAACGGCTTGATGGATTTTGGAGTTCTAGGTGTCGTTAGGTTTGTCTTGATCCCGTGAGTGACATAGGATACCTTCATTTTTACCTGACTAGCCAAATAAGAAATTATTTATTTCTTTGGCACTCTCTGTAGAGGCTTGTGCGAGGTTTTTTCGGTTACCTCTCCCCCCGTCCCCCTCACAACCTCACGTGTATTTTTTTAAGATTATATAGTAGTATATAGTATTGTATTATTATAGTACATCTTGTTTATTCTTCTATTTTCGTTTGAATGTTATATATGATATATTATTTATTATATTTAGTATCAATTGATGTGCAAATGTGATTGTGTAATTCCTAGTCCTATCTATGAAAAGTTGACTCTTATTATGAGGATAATATGATGGTTTTAAACTCTAAATTAGTGTTTTTATAAACTTTACACCATACATGCTCAGTAAGTAGGATTTACTACTGTACAAAGAGGCTGTGTAAGTTGGCATTTGCAACGCAAGGCATTGTTTCTTTAGACGTTTCATTTTCAAATCACTGTACGTCACACTATGCTTGAATTGTTAACTGAACTCCTTGATGAAACAATCTCTTTTCTTATAAAATGATAAGAAAACTTTTTACTGAAAAAAATTTCGCCGGCTTTTTATTTCATTTGATGCTTGTTCACTTGCGACTGTAATAAGTTATTACAAGTTTTTACTAGTTATAAGTGTAAATTCAGCATGTTAAGTACTTCATCTGATAAAGAAATGGCCTGCAAGCCTAATTTCTATCACCTCGAAGCAGAAGATGTCGTACAAAATCTTTTACCTAACAAACAGAGACCGATATATCTAAGATCCTATGGATATTTCAATAAAAGGCGTGCAGAATAATTTTGAACAGAAAAAAACGACTTCAAACAGGAAACAAATTTTCCTCTCGATTTCTCTGGAATGCTATCATCAGATCCTGGTTTCCTTATCATGGTACCACCCTTGGAATATCTCCTTTCCAACAAAAAAGAATCATCAAAATCGGTTCATAAACGACGAAGTTATCCGCGAACACACATAAAATATATATATATACGGTCGAATTGAGAAACCTCCTCTTATTTTTAAAGTCGCTTAAAATGCACAAAATAGGTCAATCAGCTCATCGGATAGTATGAAGAGTAAAAAAATTTTTTTACGTTTTCAGCAAAGTCGTAGAACAAAAGTTGTTCAGTATGATGAGTAGTAGCCCCAGTTAACGGGACCTGCACCAATTTTGTTACCCCCTGTATATTGCATTTAGCGCACAGCCTTGCAGCAAGTTGATCCTGAATTTTTGACACACACGTTTGTTTCTCGTGACAATGCACTATTCCTAAATAAACGTTTTTAGCTTGTTAGAAAACTATTTTCGATGCAATTAACTAATCTACGAGTATAACATAACCATTTATTACAAGATCATTAGATTAGATAATAATCATTAAAAAAAGTCAATGCTTCTATTAATATAGTTTGTAATTGTATGCTTTTAACAACGACCTTGCATCTATCTGTGTGTTCGAGGTCTTCCGAGTGCCGAATTTAAATATTTGTCATACTATGTAGAAATAAGGCTTTTGGCCACGTGGTTCGAATACATAGATCTATCCGACTATGTGAACTTTTTATCCACATTGTTCGATTTTAGAATCGAAATCTTAACCGCCTCCGTGGCGTAATGGTTAGCCCATTCGCTTCACACCAGGAGGTCGTGGGTTTGTTTCCCGGCGGGGTGAACTTTCTAAGACTCGGTTTGGTTGGTGGTAGGGCATTTTCGTACTACCACCATCTTTTCTAAAGCTTGCCGCCAAACATTAGTGTAAACAACATTGATGTGTTCCGGCTTGAAGATAAGATAGCCAGATCTCCTTTGCGTTCAGGAATCTTGGTAAGCCCGCTTCCATCTTCGGCATTATCGCCACTTACCATCAGGGGAGATGATGCCTAAAAAATATATTGAAACACGCAGACTTAAGACCCCGGACTACATGGTCCGTGGACTAAATACTGCTGAGACATGATTATGACTGACATGTGATGAGCGGCACGTGGCCAAATGGGATCCAAATGATTTTTTTTGACGTGATAACGTCTTATAAATTGATGACACGGGCTGCATGCACGAAAAAGTGTCACGTCATTGTCGCGATACGCCTGAGCCGAACGATTTCGGACGAACCGTCAAACAAGTGTATCAATACATTAAAAGTACTAGGCTTCCAGGTTCTTACAAGATGTGTTCCAATGCGGTCGATTCTCTGTGAGGAAGTGTCAAAGAGTTAACTCACCCGACTTTTAAAGTTTTACTTCAGTCGTGTGCTCTAAAGCACACAAGCGTTCGGCTTGTGACACGTTATCACGTAAAATTATCGTCCGTAAACTGACTTTACGGAAAACATCGGTTTTTTTATTCGGCAGGTCTCGTCCATAGATAACGTAAGGTCTTCGATTTGTAAACTTTCTTTACGATCCGAAGATTAATATCGACAGACGTTCACTTTCTCTCGTAGCAAAATGTTAATCGATTATTAACGAATTCGTGTTCGAAATGTACTCACAAATTTTATTATCTAACTAACTGGATGATGAATAGTTGGAACTGTAAAAATGACATTTACAAGCACTGAATGTTCTGTTTTCTCTTACTGTGGTTTGTTCGAATTATTTCAAATGAGAGCGTCGGTGGCGTTACGGCCGCCGCCTCCTGTCCGGGAGGTCGTGGTTCGAATCCCGCCACGTACCAATGTGATTTCGAATTTATATTTCATATGTACGTTTATCCGACGCTCTTACGGTGAAGGAAAAACATCGTGAAGAAACCTGCACACGCCTGCAAAGAAACTCGAAGGTTGTGTGAAGTCGACCAACCCGCAATGTGCCCGCGTGGTCGATAAAGCCCGATCACCCTAATTCAGGGTAGGCTCGAGCCACTCGGTGGGGACGTATATGAGCTGATATGATGATTTCATATACAATTTTTCCCTTTTTTTTAAGGCGGACGTTGCTCTGTGCGTTGTTGCGTCGATCATGCAAGTTAACTGCCCACAAGTACGGTCCATTGCCTGGATGGGTTTGACTGTTAGTGGCATTTATCTCCCTTTAGAAATCTCAATACCACTTTCCGAAATGTCCGCCTTTTTATTTTGTAGCTAATGTGGCTATTTACCTAAATGACAAGAATATTATGACTTCTTCTTATACTTAGCGTTCGTTTCCGCGCTCCGCATGGAACGTTAAGTCGTTGGTGCCGATAGCAGTCGTTAAGAGGAAACGCGGGCGCCATTTTTTCCATACAAAAGTAGTCCTCTGATTTCTCCCTGGATAATGACAATAGAGCAAAAATGTTTTTTTCATCAAACCTATATCTACCATGGCCATGCCCCTATGTTTTCTTTTTTCCCATGTTCTAATTATAATAGGAAGTAGGAGCCTTCAAAAACTGAGGAAATTGCCCAATTGAAACGTGATTTTCAGACACCCACCAAAAAAGTAATACGCATATTAACAATAAAATGAAAACATAGAGGCATAGGTAAAGCGATTTTTTAATTATTTAAAAAAATAATATTATTATTGCTCAAGTTTTGGAGGAGGAAATAGGGGACTAAGAAATGCTGTTTTGATCAATTTTAGTGCCTATTATCAGTCTGCGCTGCAGTTCTCCCTTTCTTGCTGTTTACGGAGAGGTTTGGAGGAAGGAGACAGCAACGTTTTATTCTAACACCTATTATTTAGACAGCATTTCCTCTTAAGCCGTTTCATTCAGATCAGAGCTCCTGTAAAGTGGATTAAGTTAAAATATTATCTAGTCTATGGCCTAACCTTGCCGAGCTTAAGAAGACACGTTACATACTTCTGTTACAAAAAGCTCTAATGAAAGTGCTAACGATTAACTAGGTAAGTATTTACCTGTGACAAAAATCAGTTTCAAAATTTTGATTCCCAACTCCAATTTAAAGATCTCTCTTAAGAAGCTCTGCATTCCAAACGCAGTTTTTGCTTTTATTTTATGATCCGGTCGGCTTAATCTGTAACAAAACCCGCCGCCGTTAAAAAAAAAGGAGAACGTAACAAGATAATGTGTGGATCGAATAAAAACCTGTTTCTGGGCAGCCTTGACGAGGTCGCACGCGCAAGCGCGTCCTCGCAGCGCAAGGACGACGGCCTTCTTGGATTACATTGACTTTCGCGCGACATGATGCGACCTTCACCTAGCGGATTAAATCTTGCTTTTGCAGTGAAAACTCCTTAGTAGAAATTGGTTTAAAGTAATTTTAACTCCTGACGCAATAAGAGTGGTGTTTAACGTGTGTGTCTAAGGCCTGGATTACACTAAGTCATATTATAAATGATCCTAGATCTAGTACATTGCCGCCTTTGTAGGATCATATTTCACAGCGTGCTGTCAAAAATGATCATTGGGCTACATCTATGATCATATATATATCATAGTGTAATATCGGCCTAAGTATCTGTCTGTGGCATCCTAGCTCCCAAACGGATGACGATAATCAGTTCTTTTTAAACGACTTCAAAAAAGGGGGAAGAGGTTTCTCAATTCGACCGTGTATATATATACGTTTGAATATGAACGGTTGAATAATACATACCTACCTACCTACATATAAAATACAACACGATATGAAATCAACGACTGGCTACCAGTCTATAGTTACATATACGTTTTATTTTTTTAACTCAAATAAAAAACTGAAAATAGTTACACGTTCTGTAAATTTAAGAAGTCATGTAAACTGTAGAAGGTGTGCTCGATAAGCCAGCGTCTGAGTTTAGCCACAGATTACTAATTAGTTACTATTAGCGGTAAAAGCTCACCTAGTCACTTTTGAACTCTATTGGTTGGTAAATGTCCAAATGTGGCTTTACATTTCTACATTGTCGTAAATCCACTTTCTCTAGCCCACAATTAGGATGATGACTACATGAAAAATAAATTATAAACTCCTTTATCACTAAAATACCCTCCTACTGAAATTTAAGAAACACCTTATTCGTTTTGTTTTCCATCAAGTCTTCAATTTTTTATTCATCAAAATCACAAAATGAGAACATAAATGACGCTGCTAGGTAATCCGAACATTTTTAGAACAAAATGTCGGAAAATTACTCATATGATTAGCAGTCGTCATCCCAATTTTTATTTTTGATGTGTCACATCTTTTCTCTCGCTTTCCTGCAATATGTGGGAGTGATTTCGTTAATAGGGACGGAAGTGTGTAACAAGAAATGTTTTTTTTCCAGTCACGAATGCTAAGGAAACATGGCCATGCTGCCTTATTTTTTAAGCGTTTCGTACCTCAAAAAGAAAAAACTGAACCCTAATAGGATTACTTTGTTGTCCACCTGTCTGTCTGTCTGTCTGTCTGTCTGTCCGTCCGTCCGTCCCTTTGTCTGTCTGTCAAGACCCTTTATCTCGGGAACGCGTGGAGGTATCGAGTTGAAATTAAAACCATATACTCCGGTCTACAATCCCTTAAAGCTGTGAAAAAATCAAATTTCTAAGTTAGCGCAAGAAAAAAGATACGGCCGTTTATGCCGCAAAAAACGTATATTTCGACGCTCTCAAGAAAATCTAAATTTATAGTATTTGCCGTTAACCTAGAACTATGAAATTTGGCAAGTAATACCGTCTTATACTATTAGTATAGGGAAAAATCTGAAATTATACATTTTTAATTAAGTCATAAAAATATAATCTTTATTATATGCACGTAATCAATTATGCAAGGAACGGCGGTCCAAATTTTGTATTGAGTTAACCGTGTCATGTGGGGTTATGAAAGGGCTTTATTAACACAAGCTTGAACATTTATTTGATTATTTTTATGATGCACCTATAGTTTTCGATTTATGACGAAGAATTTTTTTTTTCCTTTTTTATACGTAATATTTTTGATGTATGTAGTACCTAACAGTTTGCACTGTTACAATCCTACTAATATTATAAATGTGAAAGTTTGTATGTTTGTTACTCTTTCACGCTTCAACCACTGGACGGATCGGGATGAAACTTGACACACATATAGGTTAGGTCCTGTAAAAGGACATATAATACTTTATACCCCGGGAAAAGTCTTATTCCCACGGGAAAATCGAAAACAATGCGGGCTTAGCCGCGGGCGGACGGCTAGTTTATAATATTATGTACCAACAAATTTGTACCGAACTCTCGGTGGGCGAGTCCGACTCGCACTTGTCCGGTTGTTTTTCTGTCACAGAGGCTAAGGAATCATGGCCATGCCGCCTAATGCGTGGCTGGAGGCCGGAAGGCTATTTAATTAAGTGTGATATTACACCTCATATGCGATTACTGCAAGGCTCGCTGGTTTTTTTTTTGAAAATGTCTCCCCGAATTCGTAAAGTACTCACACGTGACACATTATATCTAAAATATGAATAATAAATAATAATCTGACAGTAGACTCGTGTAAATACCATCTAGCCTCACCTTGTACCACTATCTATAAGGCTTCTTTACATTACGATTAACCAATTTGGGCATACAGATAAATAAACGTAAGTGCGGGTAGAATTTTGTTGTTTTGCCAGAAAATGATTTTAGTAGGTGTGAGTTTCTTTATGTGTGCAATGATCAGAAGGTCTCTGGTTACATTTATAAAATATGTAAAGTCCATATTAATAATTTTCGAAAAACCAATAACTTTTAGGTACAAGCTTTTAGTATTGCATTGTCACGCGATACACATATGCATGCAAAATTTAAACTCAATCGGAAACCGGTAAGTGGGTCAAATTTAACTTGCAAGATTCCACCCGAACAAACATACATACATTACAAGTTGAATAAAAGCTATTAATTATTTTCGAAAAACCTAAAAACTTTTACGTACAAGCTTTTAATATTGCATCGTCACGCGATATACATATGCATGCAAAATTTCAGCTTAATCGGAAACCGAGAAGTGGGTCAAATTTAACTTGCAAGATTTCACCCGAACAAACATACATACTTACACATACATTGCAAGTAAATTAAAAGCTTTTAATATAACATAAAACGGTCAAGTGCGCGTCGGACCACCATTTTTTTGGAGTTGATCCGATTGAACTTAAAAAGTGTATGAAGCCGTATTCCCGGTGACAATATAACATTTATTATATAACATAGATTAAGGTAGATACTAACATGCCTAATAATGTATTTTATTTATAGTATCTATGTCATGTTATTTTTATAAGTTTTTATATATCTATGGGCCTGTACTTTAGTACTAAGTTGCCTGAAAATAAATGAATAATAAAAAAAAAAATATCCTATTGGTATTTTGTGAAGTTGATCTGATTGATGATGCACTTGGAGGGGGGTGGGGGGTGAAAGGAATCGTCTTTTATTTTTAAAATAATACTGTGCTCGCCTTTTTTTTACGTTTGGAAACGTGTATTTTATTCACATTTGGCAGCGTAACCATTTGGCTTTTCAGCATAAAACTCTTTTCAGACAAAAGCTTGTACCTAATAGTTAAAAAAAAAAGAAAAAAAATACAGTTTTAAAATTTCAATAAAAAAATGGATATTAGTAATTTGTCAATTTGCAAAACAAAAATGTGAACTCCCCGGACGGGCTGGAGAAGTAAAAAAAGTTTTTGAATTGACCATACATAACACTTTCCTCGGTCGGGTAAGGTCGTTAGATTTACATGCGTGGATGCCATCGTCAATTGTTATTACAGCTTTTATTCTACTATGCGGCGAGTTTATTTGTACAGTTTAAATATTGCAATTAATTTTAGACCGACTTCCAGGGGTCCAATTGAGCTGAGATTTGGTAGCCGTACTCCCAGTGACAGATCCTTTTGGTATTTTAAAGTTGATTTGATGATGAACTTTGGAGGTCGTGCAAGGTTTTAGTATCTTCTATATTGATGTTTTCAATAGAATCTTAGAAAATAATTTGCTTGCCTTTTTAAATTTCGAAACATAAGCATAATGTATAAATGCAAGACCTATGAATGACGGCCCGATAATGGCCGGCCGATAACTCGTGTGAAGGACTTAAATTGTTAGTATGTACTACACTGATGTAAAAGCTTGTACCTATTTTTTTTCAGTTTGATTTTTTTTTTGTATTTTTAGCTATAGCTCACAGAACAGATGACCGTTCGGGCAGTGCAGTAAATTTTTCGAGTGGCGCCCGTGCACCGTAAAACTAGGCGTAGGCACAGGCAGGCCTCCCACTCGGTGGACCGACGACCTGGTGAAGGTTTCGGGAAGCCGCTAGATGCGGGCAGCGCAGGACCGGTCGTCGCGGAAATCCTTGAGAGAGGAAGTTGTCCAGCATTGGACGTCCCTCGGCTGATATGATGATTTTTTAAAATGACCGTAGAGACATACCTATGTCGTACTTTACTAATCTGTCCGTGTTTTTGTCCACAGATCAAATTGGAGAGCGTGCTCGGGCTGACTGTGGGCAGTAACGCTGCTCTCGACTGCGACCCCAACACCGAGCTGGTGGCCTATCCCGCAGGGTGAGTTGCATCTTTACTACATCCTTACCCTATACCCTTACCCACAGTGTAAGAATCCATACAGTTAATAAAAAAAAAAAAAGTTGCTTCCAGTCACGGTCATCTCTGGCAGTTGGGGCTTGCTCGACCTCCGCGGTCTCGTCTCTCGGCCGGCCCATGCTCGATTGCCCTATCTAGCTAGACACGACTGTATGGATTCTTAAGACTGTACCAATACAAAAGTACAATGTATTAGTGCTAACATACAGTATGGACACTCCCTGCCGCTCTCTAGAAACCTACCTCACCCCCTCGTCACGCGATTGATTTAGATTGATTGTAGTTTGGTTCTCGAACGTATAGGGTTTCGACGTGATTTTGTTTTTCCGTAATAAAAAAAAAAAAAACATTTCTCGCTCGTTGTATGAAGTGTCCGGGGTGTGCCTATACTATAAACGCTATTGTAGACTTGCTTTTTATCATGTTAAATTATTATTTAGGCATTCGGTTAATGATTCTATGACAGTATGAACGTAGGGTTGGCGAAACAGTTGTAATAATGTCAAGAGTTGTATAGATCGAGGCGTCTAATTTGAACAGCGCGCAGTGTCAAAATTCAGTTCTCAATCGAAGTGCGGGACGCGGGGGTCGCGTGCACCAAGGGACGCCATTTGTGTTCAACTTATATGACTCCAACCAAATGTACTACTCTTCGCAAGCAAATATATTAATAATCATGGCACTGATAAATTTTCCTAATTTTTTTAACCCTCGGGTGGTCGCGCTTTTTTGTGAAACCGTCGGTCACGTGGGTTCTTTAAACGCCCGGAGATTTTAAATATTTTGTTTTTTTATTACTTATTATTATTTATTTATTTTTTTATTTTTTGTAGCATAATAAAATTTTGAATAAAACCCATAGTGTGGTTTTAAATAATTTTAATGATAGGAAATAATTTTTAACAAATAATAATATGTATTACTATTATATATTATTTTTGCACTAATTGATAGTTAAGTATGTTTTAGGAAGCTACCCTGAGGTACAAATTTGAATCTTTAATATGGAACAAAATACAGCAGTTTTTGTAAACGTCGGGCTTTTAAAGACCCCACGCGACCAACCGAGGGTTAAGGTTCCGTACACCCAACGGGTGACCAACGGGACCCTATTCTATTACCAAGCCTCCGCTGTCTGTCCGTCTGTCAGCGGGCTGTATAATGCCGCTATAACATTATCATTATCATATCAGCCGATGGACGTCCACTGCTTGAGATAGGCCTCCCCCATGACGACCGGTTCTGCGCTACCCGTATCCAGCGGCTTCCCGCGACCTTTACCAGGTCATCGGTCCACTGAGTAGGAGGCCTACCTACGCTAAGTTTTCCGGTACGCGGTCGCCACCCGAGAATTTACTGCCCCAACGGCCATCTGTTCTACGAGGTATGTGCCCCGCCCACTGCCACATTTAGCAATTCTGAGAGCTATGCCGGTTACTTTGGTTCTCTTACGGATCTCCACGCCTCTATACATCAAATACAAAAAATTAGAAAAAGTGAAAAAATAAGGGGGTATTAATATTAATAACGTGTGTATTATATGTCTTTAGAAGTATTTTTGATTTAGCTCTATCGTAGAAACAGTAATACATACAAGCATGAAACGTGGTGTGATTATAGTACTAACACTGAGGTAAAACAAAAAATACTAAAAATCGGCCAAGTGTGAGTCGAACTCGCGCTAAGAAGTCCGAACTGAATGACAAAAAAAAGCATTTTTTTTAGCTCGCGTTGATGTCTTTTGTTTGCAATGTTAATAGGTATCATTGTCATTATTACTATGTTGTTGTGGGGAGAGGTGTGGTGGTACGGAACCCTCAGAGTGCTAGCTAGACTCGCACCTGGCCAGTTTTTGTTTAAAATCCACAATTGCTAAGTCCTTGGCATAATCTCACCTGATGGTAGAAGACGATTAGTATAAATAAGATATACTTACATACGTACCATCTTATTCTCAACCAAGAAATTGCAATCGTGATACATCCTGACTGCAATCACTAGATCGAAGTCGCTTACAGTTTTTGAACCAGCCGCAGACTTTGCAACGAGAGACGAGATGACACGTACGTAGGTACTTCCTGAACTTTGAAATACGCGGTGACCGGAAAAT
This sequence comes from Coleophora flavipennella, assembly GCA_947284805.1. Classification (NCBI taxonomy): domain Eukaryota; kingdom Metazoa; phylum Arthropoda; class Insecta; order Lepidoptera; family Coleophoridae; genus Coleophora; species Coleophora flavipennella. Next base: position 9,710,321 of record OX369253.1, read on the forward strand.
GGTCTCCAACAAACCGTGAAACTGGCATTTAACGTGACGTGGCTGTGGAGGTGCTGAGTGCGGAATGTGGATCCTAGACTTATGTCACCTTGGATCTTTACGTCTACGTGTAGTGGTTTGTGCTCAGTGGGTGCTCGCTCAAGTACGACTAGCCAAGCGAATGTTTTCGAGAGATTTAGCTGCAAATTGGTTTTTATGATAAGAAAATAGCCGGAAGTATTTGCGCCGTAATAGATTTAGAATGGTCATTAGATTCGCCTTGATTTAAAGTAGTACTCGTATTTAAAGCAGTCAGTTTTTTTAAATTCTCGTATTTTCAGCTTTTGGTCATCCTTACTTTAATATTATAAATGTGAAAATGTTTTTTTTACCTCTTCACACTTCAACATCACAACCAATCTTGACGAAATTTAGCAAGCAGGTAGCCTATGTCATGGAGAAGGACAAAGGCTACTTTTTATTCCATGAAAATGGCATAGTCCGATATACAGTTCCTGAGGGATCTGAAAAAATAGGTAACTCTTTTTTTGGTTGATTTCTTTTACATCGCAACGGACGGAATATATTGTTGTGATTTTGACGACAGTATTAGAAATAAATTATGAACTCTTGATCACTAAATTCCTCTTCTACTTAAACTTCGGAAAACCTTACTCGTTTTGTTTTCCATCAAGTCTTCGATTTTTAACACACCAAATGACGCTGCTAATCTGTGGCGTCACGCCTAGGTATATGTCAAACATTGTAAGAACAAAACGTCGTTTTTGACAGATGATAAAAAGTAACTCAGATGACTAGCATTCGTCATCCCTATTGAAGGGGTGGGAAATGACATAGACAACTAATTAGCATAGCACGAGATAGGTCCCGAGACATCTTGGGAAAACTCATTTCCAGCCTCGCGCACGTCGGCGTCGCAACAGAGCAGCGAATTGACGTATTTTTTATCGCATAAAAAAGTTAAGGGGATGGGAAGGCCATAGACTGTAAATCGCGCACCGCTAACCCTCACCGCGGGCAAAAACTAGTATAGTCATATTTTGACCTGGTCGTGTATTTTGATCTTGTCGTGGTCGCGGCCGTCTAGTGGGCTAGATCCCTTAACACCTATTGTGGCCAATCTCTGCAGTCCACAACTGTAATAGACTTGACAATATTATCACAAATTAACTTAGATTTCAAAACCACAAATCACCGTATTTGTAATGACTTACAAGTGTTAAAGAGAGAGTTTTTACTTTTTATTGAAACCGCACAACCACGAACCACATGCTTTTGTTATTTTTACTACTACACTGCACGACCGACCTCTTAAATGCTACAAAAAAATAAAAATAAAAGTAAAATGAATGTCATAACAATTTCCATTCCTTTTAATCCCCTGTAGTACTCAACTACGGCAGACTATTTTCTATATCCGTACATTCTATCTAACCGAAAAGGTCACTAGGTCAGCTCTGGGTATGCTCTAGGCTAAAATATTATTGCAGGTCAATTAATTGTAAACGTTCTAACATATGGCCAGGTTGCCCTGGGGGAACTTGAACAGTCAGTTTGTCAGTTTAGGTGGAATATTGCTTGAACCGCCTCGGTGGCGCAATGGTTAAGTCCATTAGCTTCACATCAAGAGGTCGCGGGTTCGATTCCCGGTGGAGTCCAACTTTATATGGCTCGATTTGGTTGGTGGTAATAGGGCATTTTCTAAGCCCGCCTGGCTATAGCTACCATCATCTTATACAGGTTATAACAAAATTGGTGTAGGTCCCGTTAACTGGGGGTTCTACTCATCATACTGAACAACTTTTGTTCTATGACTTTGCTGAAATAGCAAAAAAATATTTTACTCTTCATACAAATAGATCGTCTGATTGACCAATTTTATGCAATTTAGTAAGTAAGTAAGTTTATTTGAATATTAACGTTTAGATACAGAATACAAAATAAAATTGGTGAGGTACTTATTTAAGTTATATCTTAGTGCAATGGTAGCTTAGTAATTATATGGAGGGTCTAATTTTTTTTGAGAACCGACTATTAGTTCCTTATGGAAAGTTATTCAGTATGACGAGTAGAACCCCCAGTTAACGGGACCTACACCAATTTTGTCTTGCCGCCACGCATCATTGTTAACAGCATTGATGTGTTCCGGCTTGAAGAATGGATAGCCAGTTCCCCGTTGAGTTGGGAAATCTTGGTAAGCCCGTTTACATCTTCGGCATCATCGTCAATTACAATCAGGTGAGATGATGTCAAGGGCTTACCAATTGTGGATTGTAAAAAAAATCAACCGATTCCAAAGAAGAGGAGCGGTTCTTAATCCGACTTTTTTATTGGTGTTGGCGGCAAGACTCGGACAATATGGTCGGAGGTTTCGCCTGGCTAGAATATGCCCTTCCACCAACGAAACCGAGACTCACAATGGGCTCCGCCGAAGTAACTATTTAGTAATCTGTGACTTCGCCGGGAATGTACGCCGCGACTTCTTGAAGTTTCAAGTTTCAAGATATTTATTTAAAATAGGTGCAAATTATACTCTTTCTGATGATCATAAAATAATTTGTGAACAATCAAGAAATAAACAATAATTAGTTAACAAATAACGTCAAAATTAAATACTTGATATAAACCAGATTGTGTCATTAGAACATGAAAACAATATGACACGAAAAGCTATACATTAATGTCATTAATGCCTTTGACAAGAGAAGGCCAGTTCACACGGACAGCACCCGGTCACGAGTATAGCGCGAGAGTCAGCCATCGCTCCCATCAACCATATTAGAGGGAAAGGAAAGACCCGGCTCCCGATGCGCCACCATCCATTGATGTGAAGCTAATCCATTACGCTACGGAGGCGGTTAAAACTATTTCGTATCTTTTAATGAAGCAAGCTTTTCTTTTTCACGTGTGTGAGAGTTGAGTACATATAAGCATAAAACACAATTTCCTACTTCCATTCCTCTTCATCATAGCTCTTAACTATATTTGTCTTGTCCTCTTACGTGGTATTGTCGGTTGTTGCGCAATACCATCAACTTAGCATACAGTTTAGGAGTGGGGGATATCTTGAACACGGACGGACGGACAATGGCATTACATCATTACTATGCGGACTCGTTGCCGACCTGCATTCTATGTGTCGTCCATTGACGTGGTTGGCTGCTCGATTAAGCTTTGGAGAGGTTATTGGCGTAATGTAGTGGATTACTGGAGACTGGAGACTAAAGTGAATGAAGAGATGACTACAAATAGGGGAGTATGGAAGAGAATTTTATTATTATTATTATATCAGCTCATATACGTCCCCACCGAGGGGCTCGAGCCTACCCTGAATCAGGGCGATTAGGCCTTAGTCGACCACGCGGGCCCAGTGCGGGTTGGTCGACTTCACACACAACCTTCGAGTTTCTTCGCAGGCCTGTGCAGGTTTCCTCAAGATGTTTTCCTTCACCGTTAAAGCAATCGGTAATGATATGTACGTAAGTTTTTGAAAAACTCATTGGTACATTGGCCGTCCAGATTTGAACCCGGTACCTCTGGTTAGATGGACCGAGTCGTTACCGGTTGAGCCACCGACGCTTTTTGGAAGAGAATAAGATAATATAAATATCCTTTATTGCACAACAAATATACAAAAATGAAAAACTTATTAACTAGCAAAATACACAATGATATGCTAAGGCGGACTTATCGCTTTAAGCGATTTCTTCCAGATAACAACCTTTGGTGAATGGAGGATACGAGAAAGTGGAACGATAGCGGGTGGGGTGCATGTGCAACTAAAAATTAATACTTAATAATAAAGATAAATTACATAAATATAAATACATATATACTATAACAATAAGTTGAAGACAAACTTTTAATATTTTAGGTGCAAGTTTACATTTGAAAACACTTAATAATATGCTCAAAAGCTAAATGCTCACGGCACGTTTACAAATTTAAAAAAAGGCGAGCACAGTATTTCCTACGATTCTATTGAAAACGATCCGAGGACCTTGTTTCGGCCTCCAAAGTTCATCATCATATCAACTTCATAATACCAAAAGAGGATCTATTGTCATCGGGAATATGGCTTCATAACGAATTTTAGCTCAATCGGACCCCTGGAAGTCGCTCTAAAATCTATTGTAAGATTTGACATTTACAAACTAAAAAAAAACTAGATAAAATAGTTTGTAAAGGTCTACACAGATTTTAGATATACAATTGGTGTAGGACCCGTTAACTGGGACATACACGCGTCATATTGAACAAGTTTGCCAAAGGAACCCATACTCAATTATTATTTAAAAAAATTATAAAGAGCTTGCCTACAGCTCCGGTAAATCCTGGATAGTAAGTAGTGGTCTCTTCCACGAGGCACTCGCCTTGCTGATTACCAGGACAAGCGTCTTGGCGGCAAGACCTACCGCAGTTGGTCCTTGCCTTAGCCTCACGGCGGCGCTGGCAGGAATAGCGGCCCCCACTATATGACCATGCTGCCAGTGATAAGTGGGGCTATATCAAAAACCTGGTAGCTCAGAGGCAAAGTTCACTGGCTTTACGCAGGAGGTTGCGGGTTCGATTCCCGGCGGGGTCAATTGTAAGACTCGGTTTGGTTGGTGGTAGGGCATTTTCTAAGCCCGCCTGGCTAGCTACCACCATCTTATCTAAATCTTGCCGCCAAATATCAATGTTGATATCATTATTGTGTTCCGGCATGAAGATAGCCACTTCCCCATTGCGTTGGGGAATCTTGGTAAGCCCGCTTCCATCTTTGGCAACATCGTCACTTACCACAAGGTGAGATGTTGTCAAGGGTTTACCAATGTTACCAATAGATGTACGACAGGGCAGGGCATTTTTTTCACACAAAACATGTTTTTTAGCAGAATTGTAAAAATACCTAGGGCATGTGTAAGGTAGACACTTTCGAGATGACCAAGTGCTATATTTACCTCTCAATTCTTATAAATTAATTTAGTTTTAAGTGTTTTTTGTAAAAATGCGCGCAAAATTATGTTTTTATATTGTCAGATTGTCATAGAAGGATGGCACACATTGTATGAAATTAGTAAAACCCATGTTTATGAGAACTGAGAAGGTGCTCGTGAATATAGCACTTGCCCATCTTGATAGTTTTTATACCCTGTACTGCACATGTCCTGAGTAATTTGTAATAGCTTTTCAAGAAATCATGTTCTGCTATAAATTTTTTGAAATATTCCTAGGCAGTGTAAATATAGGCGCCTTCCATAAGAGGCGTAACAAACCTCGTCGGGGGCAGATCAGTTTCAGTGGTTAGTTTGCGTGAGTTGAGGTCGCAGTTTCGATTCCAGGCGTAATGTATAGGCGCGATGCGTTAAGGTGCGAGTTGGTGCGCAGTGTGAGAACCCTCTCACACTGCGCACCAACTCGCACCTTGCACCCGCAAGGTATGTCGGTGATGTGCTGCTCTACAGCGCCGTTTCTGCATCTCTCTCACTCTCCTGCACAAGCTCCTACCTTATATATCCTATGGTATAATGCGTGCCGCTGAAGATGACACTTGACACACCACGTAAAACCTCAGAATACAGATCGAACCAGAACACGTGTACAGTGAGAATAGTATGACGCGCGGTGAAGCCAAAAACTCCGCGCCTATCCTTCCCTTGGGCGTATAATATTGCTAGTTTATAGTTAAAACTTTTGGAGTTAGTTAAGTTAGAAAGTGCCACTGCTTGTTTACTGACAAAAATAAATCACCTGCATCACACCCTGGACACTTCATACAACGGGCCAGAAATGACATTTCAAAAAACGAATGACGGAACAAACAAAATGGCGGCGAAATCCTATACGTTCGACAACCAAACTGTAACAAATCTGTATCAATCTGGGTGACGAGGGGTGAGGTCGCAATCTAGAGAGCGGCACAGGGAGTGTCCATACTGTATGTTAATAATCACACTAATATTATGAAGGCGAAAGTTTGTGAGTGTGTATGTTTGTTACTTCTTCACCGCAAAATCTACTAAACGGATCTGGCTGAAATTTGATACGTAGACAGATTAGGACCTGAATTAACACATAAGCTAATTTTTTTGACGCTCGCACTGCGCACCCTCGAAAAGTCATAGAAACGTTGTCCACGCGGGTGAAGCCGCGGGAAACAGCTAATACTAACATATATACTTTGCCTGCATGCACGGATCGATTTCCAACAAAGTCCAACTTTGTAAGACTCGGTTTAGTTGGTGGAAGGATATTTTCAAGCCCGATTGGCTAGTTACCACCATCTTATCTAATTCTTGCCGCCAAAAAGCAATGCTAACAACATTGATGTGTTCCGGCTTGAGGATAAGATAGCCAGTTCCCCATTGCATTGAGATGAGACGATGCCAAAAAAATAGTCTTTAAGTCGTGTCAAGTGTCTCTTGATGAGTGTGGCTAGAAAAACTTCTGACAGTGGGGTGGTGGGGATCTCAAGCGCAACTAGCCCTGCAACCTCCACCAATACGGACTTGGCTCTCGTGTGTACAGAATGGCGTGACCTTTCCAGTTTAGGAATAGCCACGTGCCCCAGCTGTGGGGACCTTCATTAGTTGTTAACGAAACAAACCGTTTTTCATTGGTTGAAGAGCGTATTCACAAAATCGTTTCCTAAACAAACTTAAACTTACTACTGCTTGAAAATGGCTGGGCCGATTCTAATTAAACTTTATACACATTAGAAAGTCACGAAATTCTAGTTTGTGGATAGATTACATTTTGATAAAAACGTTGTTGTCACTGATTCAGGGTAGGCTCGAGCCCCTCGGTGGGGACGTATATGAGCTGTAATGATGTTGTTGTCACTAATTAATGGTGATTTTAGGTATTCATAGTAATCTTTTAAAAATAGAGTATGTATTTAGACGTTCGGTGGCGTAACGGCTAGGGCCGCCGCCTCTTGTCCGGGAGGTCGTGGTTCGAATCCTGCCACGTACCAATGTGATTTCGAATTTAGATTTCATATGTACGTTTATCCGACGCTGTTACGGTGAAGGTAAACATAGTGAGGGAACCTGCACACGCCTGCGGAGAAACTCGCAGGTTGTGTGTGAAGTCAACCAACCCGCACTTGGCACGCGTGGACTAAGGCCCAATCGCCCCAATTCAGGGTAGGCTCAAGCCCCTCGGTGGCTACGTATATGAGCTGATATGATGATGTATTTAGAAAATTTAATATATCCACAAACTAGAACTTCGTGACTTACTTAAGTTTTATTAGAATTGACCAATCCATTTGCAAGATAATTTTAAGTTTGTGTGGGAAAACGATTTTGTGAATACGCTCTGAACACCATATGTAGTGTGATAACGATAACTGATAACAGCGAGAGACATAGAAAACAAGACGTAAATTAATTGGGTTTGTTTACCCTGCGTTTTTTATTGATCGTCACAAACTTTGAGGCTATACATCTGATAGACAAAACTAACGAGTCACGGACATGACCATCAAACGTAGCGGAAACGGAAATCAGGCACAGTTCAACCGCATTAGCGAATGAGGTTGTTGACCTGTTAATAAATATTTTTGTGTTGGGTTGAAGAGGATTGAACATCGTTGGACTAAGTGCATACAGTTGAAAGGAGATTGTGCAGAAAAATAAAACAAAATATACCGAAAATAAGTTTTTTCTTTCCAAAGTCACGGACTTATCAAACCGCCTTCATAGTCTTATTTATTTGGGATGGGTTTTGCACGTTTGGTGTCTTCATGCACGCCTTATACTTCCTTGACTTACCCCGTGGTCTAGTGGTCCCGTCATCAGTCCCTATCAGCTACGTCAAGGGTCGTGGGTTCGAATCCCACCCAGGACAAGCATTCTTGTGACGAACAGGTTTGTTTGCTCTGTGTCTGGGTGTTTAACATATACATAAGCACCAGTGGGTTACCGCGACTTCGATCCCGCTTCGAAGTAATATCTAGATTTCGATAACGGCGGCGCCACTAACCATAGCTAAGAAACATCCAAGTGACCACATAAGTACATAAAACAACGTTATGAAAATCGGTCAAGCCGTTTAGGTGAGGAAGATTTACAAGAACACACGCACATTATACATATAAAGATGTATTTAAACATGTATCTTCGGTTCCCATCTTAGAGTATACATAAGCTAATAGCTTTAGCTTATGTATACTCTAAGGTTCCCATAGTACAGGGAATCCTATAGCACACCTTGGACACTTCATACAACGAGCCAGACATGACATTTCAAAAAAGGAATGACGGAACAAACAAAATGGAGGCGAAATCCTATCGTTCGACAACCAAACTGTAACCAATCTATATCAATATGGGTGTCGATGGGGTAGGTTGCAATCTAGAGAGCGACAGGGAGTGTCCATACTGTATGTTAGTACTAATATACATGTATACTTTGCCCATAGTCGGGGCCAGATGACCGTGAGTGATTTGTCCCTAAATATTGTACTAATATACGACTATGTACTTTGCCTATAGTCGGTGCCAGATGACCGTGTGTGATTTGTCCCTAAATATTAATTTATTCGTACTGGTCAGTTCTTTTGTCATTTAACACTACTTCATGGCCCTCGGAACCTCAGCCATTCATTTTCAACCGACTTCCAAAAAAGGAGGAGGCTCTGAATTCGAAAGTAATTTGTATTTTTTTATGTTTGTTACGCGATATCTGCGGATATTTGTTTATTACCTGTTCTGTGGCGGAGATTGTATACCGATTTTCACGATTCTTTTTTATTCGATTTTTACCGACTTCAAAAAAAGGAGGAGGTTTCTCAATTCGACCGTATATTTTTTTTATTTTTTTATGTGTGTTCGCGGTTAACTTCGTCGTTTATGAATGAACCGATTTTGATGATTCTTTTTTGTTGGAAAGCAGATATCCCAAGGTTGGTACCATGATAAGGAAACCAGGATCTGATGATGGCATCCCAGAGAAATCGAGGGGAACCTTAGTTTCCTGTTTAAAGTCGTTTTTTTTTGTTCAAAATAATATGCTGCCAGGTTGGTCCCATGTAAATGTGTTTATAACCGATGTAGTGCTTCTTAGATAATTAACAAAAACCAGAAATTAATAACGATGAAAGTCAGTTTTTTTTAACTTGTTCCGTGTTTCCAATAATACTTATTGGGACTGGTCGGTACTTTTATCACTTAACATTATATATATTATATTATCCATATTCCTGAAAAGAACCCCCCCCCCCCCCTCCCAATATTCCGATATTTATTTTTATGAATCATGTTTCTGCTCCCTTTGGGCTTTGGGTAAATTCACCTATCGATCTAAGGGTGCGGCCACTCCGCGCCCCGTAGAGGTGTGGCCTCACCCCTAGTCGTGAATTATTTTAAAGTGCACAGTTCATTCACCCATGTCATATCCATGTCGTGGGGACAGTTGAAGTAATTAATTATTTTATTATGGGGCAACCTTTAAATGTCGAAGTAACGAAAGGATGTTTCCTGTTTCCCGTTTTATTTTTTTAGGACTTTTTACTTTTAGTAGGTACTGAAACGCAAAGTATCGATTCAAGCCGATCTTCTTTCTTGCGTTTCATGATTAAATTCTCTTTTGGTTTTGTTCGTCTATGAAAATTTAATTTGAAAATGATTGTTAGCTTTTGACAAGAGGAAAACAATTGATGACCGTCGAAATGTGTGGTTGGACAAAAATATTTTAAAGTGCTGTGATTTTTCTTTTTGTTAACAAGACCTCCTATATTTATCAGGGGGTCTTCCACCCTGCCCGTACGAATCATTATAACCCTGGGTCACTGCTGAGTCTTCCACCGGCATTTATTTCGCCGCTCTGCACTACCTGCCGCTTACCCAAAGGGAAGTAGAACCTTTACTTCTATCTAATTTTAAGGCCCATCGATATTGCGTATCTTTGGTGACCAAGCATTACGACCTGCCACGCCAATTGGTTATCACTGGTGACCAAGCACTACTACTGCCCTGCAAAATTCTATTACCTGCCTCCAAGCGCAGCTGCTGGCCTGCATAACCTCCTATTTCCGTTTACTTTAACAATTTAGCATTTAATTTAAAATTATTAAGAGTATCGTATACCCAAAGTGTTTCCTACAACTTTGGGGGGTAATTCTGACACCAAATAAATTAACTCCTTTTATGTTTTAGGTATTTATTCGATCATTTTTTATACCTGGGGGGACGATCGATCGTTACCTAACCTTTTTTTGTATTTTAAAATTATGTAAATGTGTTATTTTTTATTAGTCTATTTCCACGGTCATCCATTTGTTTACATCTTTACCTATTTTTTTTAATATTATAAAATAAAAGTATTCCATATTACCCCAAAATTTATTTTCTTTCCGAAATTCATAAATATGAATTTATGAATTAAAATAGGCTGCGAGTAAAAATTCTACGTATAATGTAGCGAAAGCAATACTGCATTGTTATATTATTTAACCCATTTTAATTAAATTATGCTGCAGTACCTATTATTTAGCAAATTGTTTTATTTTATTTAATTTGGAAAACACACAGTAATTATTACTACCTTTATAAAATTTATTAAATAATTTCACACGTATAAATCTACATGTAGCTAAACTTAATTAATTGTATTTTCGAGAAACCTAAAACTTAGCTATAACAATTTTTTAAATAATTTAAATTATTTTGTATCTTCTCAGCAAACCATTTGATTTGATACCCTTTGATCATCATGGTGTCCGCCACATTGGATTTAGAATGATATCATCTAGCTAACCATGCGTTGTCATCCAACTAAACGTGCATGCAAAATTTCAGCTCAATCGAACACCGGGAAGTGGGTCAAATTTAAGTTACAAATTTTGAAGCGGACAACTTAGATACATACATACGTACGAACATTGCAACGTTGCGCCTGTAACTTGTACCCCGAAATAATTATTAATAATGACACACGAAAAAGAAAAATCACATTCGGCCATCTGGCATGATCTGGCGCCTGGCCCCACACTAGGTTTCCCTGTACATGCCTGTACTTACTTTTATTTACTGTGACTACGGGAACCAGAGACTGATAAACATGTAGTTCGTTCGGGGAATTACCCACAGTACACCCGAACAGAGTTCTGGAAATGTGTTGAAAGATAAAACAATTTTACAAAAATAATAATTAAATAGGTATCTTTTTATTGGGTGTCAATTAAATGGTTAGCATAGTATTGTTATTTCTGTGAGCAGAAAAATATAATCGGTCAGCAGAAATAGCTAATCGGTCAGCAGAAATAGCTAATTGGTCAGCAACTCATGGTCAGCAAACATTTCAAAATCAATCAGCAATTTATGTCATTCTGGATGGCTGTAATTATTTTAAACATCCCCGTACTACACTCTTCCTACAGTGTTGAGTGGTCGACGGAGCCCCTTCGGGGCTCCTACTTCTGTGTTCTCATGTTAAACCTAACACTACGACTGTGCGGGGAGGCGAGCTAAGAGTCTCCGAACCTAACGGATCCGAGTCGGGGTGCTCCGCAAGTCCGAGCTCGCTTCGCTCGCTCCCGCTTCCATTTAGAACTCCCCGTACCACACTCTTCCTACAGTGTTGAGTTGCTGCTTATAGACATGTTTTTCTGCCGCTCAATCATGAAATCTTGCCGCTCAAGTAGTTATTTTGCGGACTGAATGTTTATTATGCCTTTAAAAAATATATATTTCCTTTTTATTTAGAATTTATCATTAATTTTAATCACTTTCTCTGCTGAACGAAGAATCTTCAGAATCGTCGCTTACATTAATAATTAAAGACTGAACAGCATTCGCGCGACCCCGTGCGGATATAAGGTCAGGGGCGTCGCTATTGAACTCAGAGCGGCCCCTTTGTCGGTACCGTTTGACGTGAGCAGGCAGCGCTTGCGGCATTTATCAACGAGCGAACGAACTTTTTTTAATTATAAATGTTTAAATGCATACCTACGTATATACATAAATATTGAACACCTAGACACAGAGAAAAACAAACCGGATCGTCACACGAATGTTTGTCCTGAGTGGGGATTGAACCCATGACTTTTGACCCACCAGGCAGAAGCGCTGCCACTGAACCAACGGATCAGTGTAATTCAAATATTGTAAGATAATAATTTAATTTCACTCATGCCTCGAAACAGTTCGAAATTATCAAGATAATTATTTTCTTTGATAATTATCGGCGTTGATTCACATTTTTGGCTGTTTAATTTTATACATAAAAAAAAACAAAATAACTTGTTTATGTGTAAGTTTAATCACGGTTATTAATCAATTATTTCGTTTTTGTGACTTTTTTTCTGAGTTCAAGGTTGACGCGCTTCGACATGTCACGAAACTTCAAATCGTGTTCTGATAAACATGGCAGGGCATAGCGCGACCAAAGTATATATATTAGTACTACGTGCGCGACACAGCGTTTTGTCAAAGATAACTATTATATTAACCCTAGAGTGCTCACGCTATGAGCATTTTGCCGCCATCGGTAAATATTTTATAAACTATGCACTTGGTAGAGTCAAGCCTCCCAGTAGCTGCTTCTCTGTCCTTTACCTAGCTGTATCATAAGTTGGAAGCACATCAGTGCGCGGGTGACCGCGGGAGGAAAGTGTTGTTGCTTGCCAGGACCAAAAATAGTTGCATTATATGAGCAAATTTACTGTGGAGCCGAGCACTGTTCGTACATTTTCAGGACTTATTTTCACTAAAATATATGCCGAAAGTAATGAAAACATATAAATCCGCCAGTAAATTAAAGATTTAATCAAAAACTTTAGGAGTTTTTAAATTTACTTAAATAAATATTACTGTTTTGTATAGTACATGATTGATATTTATTCTTGTAAAAACATTTATAAGTTTTTTGAAACCATTGTGTGCCAAAAAGCATTTTAACATGGGAGGCAAAATGCTCCCCACGCGACCACTCACGTTTCACGGGGAGCCGCGGCTACTCTAGGGTTAATGTTTAGTTTTTGGAATAACTTTTTAATCATCAAGATAATTATCGACGTTATAATTTTATACATAATTATCATAATAATTATCACTTCGAACCCTGCCTCGAAAAGGTTATTTGTAATATATGCGAATAAATGATTACGATTATTGGTTTCATATAATATGTAGAGTAACTAATAAATGTTGAAATACAAAATGCGCAGGACCGGTTGTCGTGGAAATCCTTGGTGGAGGCCTTTGTCCAGCAGTGGACGTCCTTCGGCTGATATGATGATGATGATGATGAATTAATAAATGACCAATAATTCAAGTCAAAAATTTAGAAATTAAAGTATAAAACCGTTTCGTTGTTTGGAACTGCAGATATTTTGTATGTTACATTTAGAGGATGTAACATAAATAAATTAAAAAGTTAAAAAGTTAAGTAGTTATGTTACATGTTTTAACGTTTGCATAAAAACGTTACCCCTCTTTTTTGGGAAGTCAGGTAAAATGTATCCCATGTCACTCACGACAAATCTAACGATATATAAGGTGACTTTTAATTAGTTCTTGATAGCAAAGGGTATGAATGTACTCATGATTACAAACAACTTTCCCAAAGAAACTATACGACAAATCAGAAAAAAAAAATTTTGGTCCTCGGTACTCAAGTTATTAAATCGGCAAAAATGTATGAAGGACCAATTTTTTTTTCATTTTTGGCATATATAGTTTCTTTGAGAAAGTTGTTTTTAATCACGAGTACATTCATATCCTTTGTTATCAAGAACTAATTAAAAGTCACCCTATATAGCACTCTAAAATCCATCAAGCCGTTTAGAAGATATCGTGGAGTAAAGAAACATACATACATACATTAGACCTGAAAACAATACACTCCTTTTTAGTGGGCAGTTGTGTAAAAATTGGTATTGTTCAGTTCAAACGCTTCCGTGGCGTAATGGTTAGTCCATACGCTTTACACCAGGAGGTCGCGGGTTTGATTCCGGCGGGGTCCACTTGTAAGACTCGGTTTGGTTGGTGGTAGGGCATTTTCTAAGCCCGCCTGGCTAGCTACCACCATCTTATGTAAGTCTTGCCGCCAAACATCAGTGTTAACAACATTGATGTGTTCCGGCTTGAAGATAAGATAGCCAGTTCTCCATTGCATTGGGGAATCTTGGTAAGCCCGCTTCCATCTTCGGCATCATCGTCACTTACCATCAGGTGAGATGATGCCAAGGGCTTACCAATTGTATATAAAAAAAAACACACCGGTAGCACTCCGGGAGTGCCGGCAGAAGTGAAAACTTTAGTATTAACGTTGTGTTTAATTATAAGTACAAAAATACTATCATTTATGAGGTAGAATACAATGTTTATTTATTGCGCTATCGTACACAAATATGACAATTTACATGTTATTATTCATAATATTATATCGTTATTTATTTATATATTACATTAATTTTTATCTCTTAGAAATATCAACCCTTATTGCCCATGTATCGAGACTCGCATTATTGGTGTGTTTTCGCATTTTTAAGAAGAAAAGGATGAAGTGTTGTGTTTTATCGTGTCGAAGTTATTCAGACAGACGTTCTGATGCTATGAATGGTATCACATTTCATTTGTAAGTAATTTTATACGTAATTATTAAAATAGTTCTAGAAAATTCTCGGCTTTCAAGTATAAATTATACTTCTCGACACTAGGTGGCGTAACTTTTGTGAATAAAAAATACGAGTACGTAAAGTTCCGCATTGGTATATAGTTATAATCATACGTGGATACTGAAAATTAAAGTATACAATTAAACCTGAATACTTTTTAGTCGCCAAAACAGTACTTTAGTGATTTTTATAATTATATTGTAAACAGGCCGCCATCTATCGTCAACAAGAACAACTATTTTCAACGTACCAAATATCCAGGGCCGTAATTAGATTCAAATAATTTTACCGAATAACACACGGCTATGGTCAGTAATGAAATAACATTTTCATAGCAAATATTTTCAAGTAACAAAGATCTGAGTTGTATACATACTCGTACTATTCTCCGTGACTGTTCATGAATTGAAAGAACTTCGAATGTTAAATAATCATTTTATTCATATTAAGATAATTTACCACCTAGTTAATTTTATTTCTTTTTGTTTGTTTTAGATTTCCATCCGATGATAATTTAAAACAAAAATGGATCACAAAAGTGAATAGACCGGATTGGACTCCGACAAAATATACAAAGATTTGTTCTTGCCATTTTAATGATGCAGACTTCATAGTGACAAAAAAAGGCCATAAAAAATTAAAGATGGGCACTTTACCTAGTTTAAAACTGGATTTGTCGGTTGGTTTCGGTATTGTTTGTATAACCGAGTTTCAATTATTTTAGGAGAATAAGTATGTATTTCATTTTATTTTTTAAATTACAGCTTTGACCAATCACCGACTGTAAATCATATTATACTGCTGATTAAATCTTTATCAGAAAAATATATAGATATTCGTTTTAAGCATTTCGCAACCATTCAAAACGATAGGGCAACGAACCGACAACAACTAACTAAAACTGTTATTTTCGCAGGTAATTGAATTTTGTAAATAAAATTATGTTCGTAATAATAATTTGTCTATTATTTTGTGCTAGAAATTTTAAGTACGTCAGTACACATACAAAACAGTAAAAATGTTAACCCTCATTTTATTCATTTATTACACAAACTTTTTAAAGCTCATAGTTCTGAGTACGTCCCATTACTTTCTACACTTATTGACATCTAGTGTGAAATAGCTGAACTACGTAGTGACATCAATATGTCGATGTTAGGTCGCTAGGCGAGTAGTTTTGCTACTAACCGGCAGATGGAAAATTGAGAAAAAGCGGAGCAGCACACTCAGGCACGGTAGAAAGAGTGGGAGATACTTGTTCCTCTCCCTTCCCCTCGATCTTACGCTTTTTCGATCAGCATCACGTGACCCTGACGCGAGTTTGGAAGTTTTTACCCATCCAAAAAAAGTGCTCAGCGCCGCTAAAGAAGTTTTTTAATTTTATTTCTTTTTGTTTGTTTTAGATTTCCATCCGATGATAATTTAAAACAAAAATGGATCACAAAAGTGAATAGACCGGATTGGACTCCGACAAAATATACAAAGATTTGTTCTTGCCATTTTAATGATGCAGACTTCATAGTGACAAAAAAAG
Organism: Coleophora flavipennella; assembly: GCA_947284805.1. Lineage (NCBI taxonomy): Eukaryota > Metazoa > Arthropoda > Insecta > Lepidoptera > Coleophoridae > Coleophora > Coleophora flavipennella. The sequence goes on from OX369253.1 coordinate 9,726,463, forward strand.
GCCATAAAAAATTAAAGATGGGCACTTTACCTAGTTTAAAACTGGATTTGTCGGTTGGTTTCGGTATTGTTTGTATAACCGAGTTTCAATTATTTTAGGAGAATAAGTATGTATTTCATTTTATTTTTTAAATTACAGCTTTGACCAATCACCGACTGTAAATCATATTATACTGCTGATTAAATCTTTATCAGAAAAATATATAGATATTCGTTTTAAGCATTTCGCAACCATTCAAAACGATAGGGCAACGAACCGACAACAACTAACTAAAACTGTTATTTTCGCAGGTAATTGAATTTTGTAAATAAAATTATGTTCGTAATAATAATTTGTCTATTATTTTGTGCTAGAAATTTTAAGTACGTCAGTACACATACAAAACAGTAAAAATGTTAACCCTCATTTTATTCATTTATTACACAAACTTTTTAAAGCTCATAGTTCTGAGTACGTCCCATTACTTTCTACACTTATTGACATCTAGTGTGAAATAGCTGAACTACGTAGTGACATCAATATGTCGATGTTAGGTCGCTAGGCGAGTAGTTTTGCTACTAACCGGCAGATGGAAAATTGAGAAAAAGCGGAGCAGCACACTCAGGCACGGTAGAAAGAGTGGGAGATACTTGTTCCTCTCCCTTCCCCTCGATCTTACGCTTTTTCGATCAGCATCACGTGACCCTGACGCGAGTTTGGAAGTTTTTACCCATCCAAAAAAAGTGCTCAGCGCCGCTAAAGAAGTTTTCACTTCAAAAAAAGTTTTTTTATAAGGCATGTAATAAAAAATCCATTTGGAGAAATAACGATTTTGTACTGTAAAGACTAATTTAATAACACTAAATATATATATATTTTTTTAATAATGGTCAATTGAAATTAGCACTGAGGCCGTTTTTTCATAGTTTTCGGACCTGTGACATGATCACTTTTTAACATTTGAAAAATCATTAAAAAATATCCAGTGATTAAATTAAAAAAAAACAATTTAAGTTAGCTGTTTTCAAAATGGTGTATATTTTAATTAAACATACAAAAAAAAACAAACCTAATGTTTTTGAACAATTTCCATTGGTGTACTACTGTTAACAGGGGCTTCCACTAATACTGAACAAATTTCCTAAGGAACTCATAATAAATGCTAAAAAAGCAGACACTCCATACAAAATGTACAAATTGGCCAAACAGCTGATCGATTTGTATGAAGTCCAAATTTTTTTTACGTGCTGACTGGGTCTTGGAAAATGAATCAGTGTGAGGAGTAAATCCCTCAGTTCATAAGTACGGAGATGGTTTCTACAACCATCTCCGTGGCGTAATGGTTAAGTCCATTAGCTTCACATCAGAAGGTCGCGGGTTCGATTCCCGGCGGCGTCTTTGTAAGACTCGTTTTGGTTAGGAAGGGCATTTTCAAAGCCCGCCTGGCTAGCTACGACCATCTTATTTAATTAAGTCTTGCCGTTAATTAATATTACCAGCATTGATGTGTTCCGGCTTGAAGATAAGATAGCCAATTCCACGTTGCGTTGGAGAACCTTGGTAAGCCCGCTTCTATATTCAGCATCATCGTCACTTACCATCAGGTGAGATGATGCCAAGGGCTTAGCAATTGTGGATAAAAAAATATGGTTAAGATCCAATGTAAAACAAATCGCTGTTAATCGAAGCAACACGATCAGTTAACTTTGGCTTCGCATCCCGAATACCTGATGAAGCTAATGTTTATGTATAGAGACTGTCTGCCCGTCTGTCCGCGCGGCGCGGCGTGTGGGTGAATATCGTCAGTAGTGTTTAGCGGTAGCGGAAGGGATGTGGTGTGGGCATGGTGATGAGCGGGGCGGATATAAAAGATAAAACTCCCTCAGTTCATGATGCTGACAAGCTTGTCCTTTCGAAAAAAGAAAAAGTTCATGGCACTTACAGGTTTGGTTTCACGGCGCCTTGGTCAATATATTAAGATTCAAGGTATTTATTCAAAATAAGTGAAAATTACACTCTTTCTGATAGTCATAAAATAATAATAACATAATTTTATTTGTGAAAAATCAAGAAATAAACGAATACGAAATAATTAAAACTCTTTTTAAATAAAAGCTTGTCTTGTACCCAAAAGTTTTGAGGTTTTTTGATTTTTTTTTTCTTTGTACATGTTTATGTCGTCCTATTGTACTCCAGAGGTATAAAGGGCCATCATGAGTTGACGCCGTCCCTTCATGTTATGATGTGCCTCGCGTTCCTCATCGCTCCAACGTACCGGCTGCCCGCAGCTCGACTTCGACGAGGGAGCGGTGACGCGTGTGAGTAGGGTTGCCGGCTCCTGATTTCTGATGGAATAAAGGACATCATTATATCAGCTCATATACGTCCCCACTGAGGGGCTCGAGCCTACCCTGAATTAGGTTGATCGGGCCTTAGTCGACCACGCGGGCCCAGTGCGGGTTGGTCGACTTCACACACAACCTTCGAGTTTCTTCGCAGGTGTGTGCAGGTTTCCTCACGATGTTTTCCTTCACCGTTAAAGCAATCGGTGAGTATATGTACGTAAGTTTCGAAAAACTCATTGGTACATTGGTACATTGGCCGTCCGGATTTAAACTCTGCACCTCTGGTTAGGAGGATCGAGTCGTTACCGGTTGAGCCACCGCCGCTTTTTATTAGCAATAAAGGACATGTGATGAAGATAAAGGACATCATATTGTTTTAAATGAAATCCAGATTTCAAATTCTAATTTCTCTAGGAAGAGACCCATTTTTAGGTCTGAAACGCCCTTTAAAATGAAGGACATCTGGCAACCCTATACGTGTGCCCTGGGCGGCCCGGTCGCCTGCTTTTTCTTGGTTTCGACATGACGCAACCCTTGCAGTTTTGTCCCTCTTCTCTGCGCAATGTATGCCAATTTCATGTTTATCCCAAAGGTTGGCGGCAGGTGGACTGGCATGTTACAGATCGATAGAGGTAGTGGCGCGCCTTAGGAGAGGCCCTGAGTCCAACAGAGAACTAATACGGGCCGATCGTGGTGATGATATCTTGGTGTGGCGGCTGCCTTGTTACTGCACTTGCCACCCACCGTCACGTGTATGGCGTTGCTAGATGATTACACAGAACGTGTCTAACGTGACCATTCCTTTGTTTCCGCTCCGCGTATCACCATACAATCAGCCTGTAGTTTGCGCCAAGCGATACCACCTTATTTGTATGTAAGACAGATAGGCATTTCTCACGGCCACTGCGTCCTATGGTGATAACTATGGTGTACTATAGTATTAGTGTTTCCATAGTGTAAAGTTGCTGTGTGTGTATGGTATTAGGTGTAATGGCTTATGAGAGAAAGTAGGAATAAGTGTTAGCTCAGTTGTTTTTTTTTTGGTTTCATTCTTATCCTTCTTAGATTGCCGCTGGTTCTTGTGAAAAATGATATCGCGAGAGGTTGACTACACCAAAATTACTAAATCAATAAGTTTACCAAGAATTACAGCTTACATTTTGTGACGTAAAACTTCTTTAAAATCTCATTCGGGTTACCAAGTCAGAAATCTGGACTAATACGGAAGTGATGAAAGACTGTAACGGAAGTGGCGAAAGTATCTTTTTCCTCAATAGCAACCAAGTAACAAACCGCGGCTTCATAGCAAACAAGTCACTCACCTTTTATATCAGGAAGGCTATGGCTCCATGGCCATACAGCCTAAATATCGAGGCCGAAGAAAATAATAGGTCAGCGACGTCAAAACTAGACGTTTCACATTAAAACAACGGCAGTATGTCCGGACACAGCCTTGCCCGATTTTTTTTCTAGCGGAAAAATCAAACTTTTCGAATCCGAAATATTAAAATATATTTTATTTTATATTCCAGATGCACAGTAGTCCTGTACAACGTTCGCAAGAATCGCCAATCGCACGTTCTGAACGCTTCGCGCAAAAGTGTGACGTGTGTTGCGTTCTCGCCATGCGGGCGCTATTTGGCCACGGGGGAGTGTGGGCACGCACCCGCCGTGCGGGTTTGGGACCTACAGGTAACTAAAGCTACGCTAAAATTGTGTCATTTATTACTCTTCACAAACAGTAACGAGACATCACATTCAGTTGAATAATCGTCATCTATCACACAAACGTACTAAAATATTGAGAGCTCGTCTCAGAAATAATGACAACTTATCACGAAATTAAATCTGTGTTAAGGTAGCATTCCGATCTTTGACAAGGCGACTGGCGATCTTGATCGCGACCGTCGACCCGAAGACACTACATTTAGTAAAATTATCGTCATCTATCACACAAACGTACAAAAATATTGAGAACTCGTCTTAGAAATTACTGATAACTTATTACGAAATTAAATCTCTGTTAAGGTAGCATTGCGATCTTTGTTAAAACGACCGGCGATCGCGACTTCCGACTGGCGATCCGAAGAAACTACATTCAGCTAAATTATCATCATCTATCACACAAACGTATAAAAATATCGACAACTCGTCTCAAAAAGACTGACATTTCGTTACGAGATACAAACACTGTAAGTAAGTAATTTATTTAAATATCAATGCGATGGTACAGAATAGCTTACAGAATTAAGATAACAGGTAAGTAGGTATTTATTTTAATTACAACTTCAGTGTAGTTTAGTGATTACACTGTTAAGGTAGCATTCCGATCTTGGCGAAAGTGACTTATGACCCATCACTTTGTGTGAATTAATATGTAGTCGCGCGTGAGTCTTCTTCATATAGAATAGTGGGTCGCACGACCCTGTCTCGGTCATGCTACCTTAACATCTTGTCACAATAGATAGGCTGAGCAAGTAAGATGGTGACGAAAATACCTATCATTGGAAATGGTAGATAAAAGGTAATTCTGAACGCTTCGCGCAAGAGTCTTGACATGTGTTGCATTCTCGCCATGCGGGCGGTATCAGGCCACGGGTGGCTAAAACTTAGCAAACGAAACTACTTGTAATAATCCCTACTCTTTGACAAACCGTAATAGCCTTACAATATTTTTTTACTGACAACTCATTAAAATCAGACTGACAACTTGTCAATACCCATCAGAAAGACAGGCACTGGGCACAAAAACACCTTCATGTCACAAACATACTGAGACTAGGGCTACCAAATATACTATGTAATATAGTATCCTACTATGTTTTGGGCCAAGATACTATATACTGTTGAACCATATTTTAGCCAGCGGCAGCACTCAACAAATTACCGTTTATCAATCGTTCTAATCACCAATCGGACCACTCTAAACTATACAAACCTCATTAGTGTGAAGGGGACAGACTACAACTGTTGTCAAATTAAAACGAGGATTTCTGAACGCAGCCAAAAAAAAAACCCAATGTCAATAATTGCGTTGTCTGTGCTTATTTTTGATGGCAGTCAGTTTCTCTACATGACGAGATTAGCAGCGTTGATTTTATAGTTTTTCTTTTGCTTTAGTGTTCGCTTCGTGAGCAATTCTGTTGCTATGAATTTCAGTTGCAGATAGAGCTTCACAAGAGCTGACCGGGCTACGCCGGCAAAAAAAGCGGAAATTTATACAAAAATATGATGCTTTTTTAAAGTAAAGATAGACTCCTAAAAATGACATCGAATCAATTAAGTATACACAAAAAAATAACATACTACATTTTTTAATGTCTACTGTCTTTTTTGGCCCCCTAAATGGAAATCTCCTGTATTCATCTTGATATTTTTTGGCAGCCCTAAATGAGACGTTGTTATCTTAAAAACACTGTAGCACGTCGTCGTAGGTACGTGCGTGCTCACAGATAATTTTTAATGGCGAAAAATAAGACCTATAAAGAAACATTTTCGAAAAACTAAAAATTTTTAGGTACATGCTTCCAATATTGCATTGTCACGCGACATACATATGCATGCAAAATTTCAGCTCAATCGGAAACCGGGAAGTGGGTCAAATTTAACTTGCAAGATTTAACCCGAACAAACATACATACATAAATTGCAAGTTAAAAGCTTGTAATATACAAGAATTAGTAATGAATTTCACTCGTTAAATTAACATCACAAATCACAAAAACATCATTGAAACTTATCCAAAATGGGTCTTAAGAGAGAATAAGTTTTAAGATAGGTATTTTAATTTATTTTATTCTGAAATAATATTATGATGGTGCATACAATTTTGAATCACATGTCTCACAGTTTGTTTTCAAAATGTGACACATAGATTGTTATGTGCCAGCTCATGCGAAATATAGGAAATAGATCGAAAGAAAGAAGAACAAATAACATCAGCGCGTACCGCGTTGAACACTGATATATCGAAATTGAAATATTATTCGCTGTAACTAGATTACACATTCGAAGATCTCAATACATTCTCAAAAATACTTCTTTATTATTCGCCTAGCGTCATCTAACGTCAAGTAGCAGTACTCAAAGTACAGAGCTTTAGTGAAAAGTTTTAATTTTTGTTTTCCAGGACCCGACAGCGTCAGGGGCTGTGCAGATAGCAGAGTTCGCTGGCCACACGCACGGGGTCAGCTGTGTGGTAAGATATGCTAAATTAATGTTTTTCTTTATCCGCAATTTTTTATACGACACTGCCCACAAAAAATAGGTGTATTGTTTTCAGGTCTAGTGAGTATATGTATGTTTCTTTATTCCACGATATCCTCTAAACGGATTGATGGCTTTTAGAGTGGGAAGTGTCGTTAGATTAGCTTTGATCCCGAGAGAGACATAGGATACATTTTAGGTAAGAGTATTATTTGAGTTCGCGTGTACCATCCCCGACTGCATCATCACTTACCATCAGGTGAGTTGCAGTCAAACTCACTAAAATTTATGCAAAAAAAGGTACACGATTTCCTAAAACGGTACGGGTATCCCGGAGAGCTGTGAAATCACCAGCCTTAATAATTTGTGTTTGCTCCGCAGGCGTTCTCCACGTCGTCCAAGTATCTAGTCTCGGTCGGGTCGCAGCACGACATGATAGTCAACGTGTGGGACTGGCGCGCCAACCTCAAACTCGCCAGCAACAAGGTAATATTTGTTTTTGTTTGTGTTCGAGAAAGCATCGGAATCTGCTCATTCCGTTGTTGCTAGAATAATGTTTGAGGAAGCATCGGAATCTGCTCATTCCGTTGTTGCTAGAATGTTGTTTGAGGAAGCATCGGAATCTGCTCATTCCGTTGTTGCTACAATGTTGTTTGAGGAAGCATCGGAATCTGCTCACTCCGTTGTTGCTAGAATGTTGTTCGATGAAGCATCGGAATCTGCTCATTCCGTTGTTGCTAGAAGGTTGTTCGAGGAAGCATCGGAATCTGCTCATTCCGTTGTTGCTAGAATGTTGTTTGAGGAAGCATCGGAATCTGCTCATTCCGTTGTTGCTAGAATGTTGTTCGATGAAGCATCGGAATCTGCTCATTCCGTTGTTGCTAGAATGTTGTTTGAGGAAGCATCGGAATCTGCTCATTCCGTTGTTGCTAGAATGTTGTTCGATGAAGCATCGGAATCTGCTCATTCCGTTGTTGCTAGAATGTTGTTTGACGGAGCATCGGAATCTGCTCATTCCGTTGTTGCTAGAATGTTGTTTGACGGAGCATCGGAATCTGCTCATTCCGTTGGTGCTAGAAGGTTGTTTGAGGAAGCATCGGAATCTGCTCATTCCGTTGTTGCTAGAATGTTGTTCGATGAAGCATCGGAATCTGCTCATTCCGTTGTTGCTAGAATGTTGTTTGAGGAAGCATCGGAATCTGCTCATTCCGTTGTTGCTAGAATGTTGTTCGAGGAAGCATCGGAATCTGCTCATTCCGTTGTTGCTAGAATGTTGTTCGAGGAAGCATCGGAATCTGCTCATTCCGTTGTTGCTAGAATGTTGTTTGACGGAGCATCGGAATCTGCTCATTCCGTTGTTGCTAGAATGTTGTTTGAGGAAGCATCGGAATCTGCTCATTCCGTTGTTGCTAGAATGTTGTTCGATGAAGCATCGGAATCTGCTCATTCCGTTGTTGCTAGAATGTTGTTTGACGGAGCATCGGAATCTGCTCATTCCGTTGTTGCTAGAATGTTGTTTGACGGAGCATCGGAATCTGCTCATTCCGTTGGTGCTAGAAGGTTGTTTGAGGAAGCATCGGAATCTGCTCATTCCGTTGTTGCTAGAATGTTGTTCGATGAAGCATCGGAATCTGCTCATTCCGTTGTTGCTAGAATGTTGTTTGAGGAAGCATCGGAATCTGCTCATTCCGTTGTTGCTAGAATGTTGTTCGAGGAAGCATCGGAATCTGCTCATTCCGTTGTTGCTAGAATGTTGTTCGAGGAAGCATCGGAATCTGCTCATTCCGTTGTTGCTAGAATGTTGTTCGAGGAAGCATCGGAATCTGCTCATTCCGTTGTTGCTAGAATGTTGTTCGAGGAAGCATCGGAATCTGCTCATTCCGTTGTTGCTAGAATGTTGTTCGAGGAAGCATCGGAATCTGCTCTTTCCGTTGTTGCTAGAATGTTGTTCGAGGAAGCATCGGAATCTGCTCATTCCGTTGTTGCTAGAATGTTGTTCGAGGAAGCATCGGAATCTGCTCATTCCGTTGTTGCTAGAATGTTGTTTGACGGAGCATCGGAATCTGCTCATTCCGTTGTTGCTAGAATGTTGTTCGAGGAAGCATCGGAATCTGCTCATTTCGTTGTTGCTAGAATGTTGTTCGAGGAAGCATCGGAATCTGCTCATTCCGTTGTTGCTAGAATGTTGTTTGAGGAAGCATCGGAATCTGCTCATTCCGTTGTTGCTAGAATGTTGTTTGACGGAGCATCGGAATCTGCTCATTTCGTTGTTGCTAGAATGTTGTTCGAGGAAGCATCGGAATCTGCTCATTCCGTTGTTGCTAGAATGTTGTTCGAGGAAGCATCGGAATCTGCTCATTCCGTTGTTGCTAGAATGTTGTTTGAGGAAGCATCGGAATCTGCTCATTCCGTTGTTGCTAGAATGTTGTTCGATGAAGCATCGGAATCTGCTCATTCCGTTGTTGCTAGAATGTTGTTTGAGGAAGCATCGGAATCTGCTCATTCCGTTGTTGCTAGAATGTTGTTCGATGAAGCATCGGAATCTGCTCATTCCGTTGTTGCTAGAATGTTGTTTGACGGAGCATCGGAATCTGCTCATTCCGTTGTTGCTAGAATGTTGTTTGACGGAGCATCGGAATCTGCTCATTCCGTTGGTGCTAGAAGGTTGTTTGAGGAAGCATCGGAATCTGCTCATTCCGTTGTTGCTAGAATGTTGTTCGATGAAGCATCGGAATCTGCTCATTCCGTTGTTGCTAGAATGTTGTTTGAGGAAGCATCGGAATCTGCTCATTCCGTTGTTGCTAGAATGTTGTTCGAGGAAGCATCGGAATCTGCTCATTCCGTTGTTGCTAGAATGTTGTTCGAGGAAGCATCGGAATCTGCTCATTCCGTTGTTGCTAGAATGTTGTTTGACGGAGCATCGGAATCTGCTCATTCCGTTGTTGCTAGAATGTTGTTTGAGGAAGCATCGGAATCTGCTCATTCCGTTGTTGCTAGAATGTTGTTCGATGAAGCATCGGAATCTGCTCATTCCGTTGTTGCTAGAATGTTGTTTGACGGAGCATCGGAATCTGCTCATTCCGTTGTTGCTAGAATGTTGTTTGACGGAGCATCGGAATCTGCTCATTCCGTTGGTGCTAGAAGGTTGTTTGAGGAAGCATCGGAATCTGCTCATTCCGTTGTTGCTAGAATGTTGTTCGATGAAGCATCGGAATCTGCTCATTCCGTTGTTGCTAGAATGTTGTTTGAGGAAGCATCGGAATCTGCTCATTCCGTTGTTGCTAGAATGTTGTTCGAGGAAGCATCGGAATCTGCTCATTCCGTTGTTGCTAGAATGTTGTTCGAGGAAGCATCGGAATCTGCTCATTCCGTTGTTGCTAGAATGTTGTTCGAGGAAGCATCGGAATCTGCTCATTCCGTTGTTGCTAGAATGTTGTTCGAGGAAGCATCGGAATCTGCTCATTCCGTTGTTGCTAGAATGTTGTTCGAGGAAGCATCGGAATCTGCTCTTTCCGTTGTTGCTAGAATGTTGTTCGAGGAAGCATCGGAATCTGCTCATTCCGTTGTTGCTAGAATGTTGTTCGAGGAAGCATCGGAATCTGCTCATTCCGTTGTTGCTAGAATGTTGTTTGACGGAGCATCGGAATCTGCTCATTCCGTTGTTGCTAGAATGTTGTTCGAGGAAGCATCGGAATCTGCTCATTTCGTTGTTGCTAGAATGTTGTTCGAGGAAGCATCGGAATCTGCTCATTCCGTTGTTGCTAGAATGTTGTTTGAGGAAGCATCGGAATCTGCTCATTCCGTTGTTGCTAGAATGTTGTTTGACGGAGCATCGGAATCTGCTCATTTCGTTGTTGCTAGAATGTTGTTCGAGGAAGCATCGGAATCTGCTCATTCCGTTGTTGCTAGAATGTTGTTCGAGGAAGCATCGGAATCTGCTCATTCCGTTGTTGCTAGAATGTTGTTTGAGGAAGCATCGGAATCTGCTCATTCCTCCCCACTACCTCCATAGACACGCGCAACACACGTCACACGAGACAACTTTTGTTGCGAAACTACTTGTTGCGACGTGTTCTCCAACTAGAGTGGTAAACACTGCAACATGTATCTGAAACAATATTTTAACATCTAGCCCCGTATTCATTAGGCAACATTTGTTAATAAACACTGTTTATAAACAGTTTATAAACAGTGTTTCATCATCTATGTAAACAGTTTATAAACAAAGATGATGAAACATTTGTTTCAGAAACATGTTGCCGTGTTCTCCACTCAAAGTGGAGAGCACGCGAAACATCTAGTTTATAAACAGAAGTCAACTGATGTGGACGTGTGTTGCGTGAGTTTATAAACATGGAAGTAGTGTGGTCAAACAATCAGATTTCCATGCTCATAGAGCTTTACCAACATTTCAAAATCAGATGGTAACATTCTGGTGAAATTCTGAAAGGACCCATCAAATCCGCGGAGGTCATGGAATACATAATTTCTATTCAAGAGATAATTTCGAATCCACCACCTTTTCTTCTTTTTTTTCTATTAACACTCTCATGAATTATTATGTAAGCAGCAGCGAGCATCACTACCTCCTCGGGCGACATCCTAGCAACAACTGACAAGTGTGGACTGCCAAGTTTCAGGAACAGTGTTTACGGTAAACTTGTTTATAAACACGATGATCAACTTCATAAACAGTTTATCAACAAATGTTGCCTAATGAATACGGGGCTTCTTTGTTTCGCAAATGTTGCGCAATGTTGCTAAACAAAATTAAATGTTGCCTAATGAATACGCGGCTTTAGTTTCGTTAACAACTTGTAAACGTCCCCACTGCAGAGGGAAGGGACGCTTCCCAAACTAGGGAAGGTGCGGCCATACTCCACACACGGGGGTCATGTCAGGGTTGATGGAGGTTGTGGGGCTAACCTCGCTGTTAAAAGGTTTTTAAGTCACCTGTATAAGGCATCTGATACGTCTTAATGGCTGCCATCTAGTAATAGCAACCGGCACCAACTGCTTGACTCACAGTCACGGAAAGGTCGAGAAAATGCCATTAACAGTAAAAACCCATCCAGGTAATGACCGTGCTTCAGGTCAGTCAACCCTCATGATCGACCCAACTACGCCATTACGCACATATTTGACGCTGCATCGCTGAATACTGAACCTAACTTTTCGCTAGACGTTGCATTCAGGTCAGCAATCTTCAGATTGATTTACTATATAATTAAAATTAGAATTCAATGATTGATTGATACACTATGAATTAATTACATAATTACACATTAGTGTGGTATTAACCTCACCCCGGACACTTCATACAACGGGCGAGAAATGACATTTCTAAAAACAAATGACGAAATAAACTCTATCTTGGCGAAATTCTTTACGTCCGAGAAACAAACTAGCACCAATCTGTATCAATCTGCGTGACGAGGGGGTGAGATCGGAATCTAGAGAGCGGCAGGGAGTGTCCATACTGTATGTTAGTACTAATATAATTATGTACTTTGCTAATACAATAAACAAGTACAGGTAGGCGGTTAGATTGCTGTACTTTAGCATTTTTTTCCAGATAACTAAGAATTCTGAGCTAGGGAATACAAGGGGGTTTGTCCAGTAAACGCTTTTCTACAGGAGAGGAAAAACGAAAGAAGGTTCACTGGTTTTCACTGGACAAGCCCGTTTCTGTTCGAAAAGGCTCTTTTCAGTCGTCATTTTCCATAGAAAAGAAGCTGGTTTAACTAAAACTATTTTTGGACTTCATAGATAGGTGTGGACTTCGAAAGCCCGATTTTTGTCCCAGCTCCTCTTCTTATTTCTGAAGTGATACCTTCCACTAACTGATACATGGTTCTCCTTGCAGGTGTCGGCGCGGGTGAAGGCGGTTAGTTTCTCAGAGAGCGGCAACTATTTCGTCACAGTCGGGTTCAGACACGTCAAATTCTGGTACCTGGAGTACTCGCGGAATGCCAAGGTGAGATAAAATAAACCACGAGAAACCTTTAGAACAAAACTTTTAGGAATAATATTTTATATAAAAATACTTTTTATACTCCCTCTCTTATCGTATGGTACAATTAACTGTGCTATCCAAGGGATAGACGGCGGTTGCCAGGTGTTGCACTTAGCACTTTTTATACCTACAAAAATACTAATGTCTAGTGTGTAAATGTGAATAGAGATGCACTTTTTCATAGTTAGTAAAAGGCGAGCAGAGTATTTCCTAAGATTTTATTGAGAACAAAAGACGATCCTGGTACCCTTGATATAATGTGGACGGGACGATGAACTCCTTGTCTGCCTGCATCGGTGTTTCCGAAGAGAGAGTGAATAGGAATTATTTCAGTTTGCGTGTACCATCCTCACATAGTCACTTTCCATCAGGTGAGATGTAGTCTAACGCACTCGAATTTTTAATTAAAAAAGATAATACTTAAAAGATCGACTGTCACCGGGAATACGAAATATCAGCTCAATCAGACCCTTGAAAGTCGCTCTAAAATCGTTTGCAAAATTTGACCCAGACATAATAATTAATAAGCATAAAATTATCAGCTCTTATACGTCCTTATCGAGGGGCTCGAGCCTGCCCTGAATTAGGGCGATCGGGCCTTAGTCGACCACGCGGGCCCAGTGTGGGTGCGACGCTCTTACGGTGAAGGAAAATATCATAAGGAAACCTGCATACGCCTGCGACGAAACTCGAAGGTTGTGTATGAAGTCGACCACTGGGCCTACTAAGGTCGACAGAGTCGACTAGGGTGCGGTCGCCCTAATTCAGGGTAGGCTCGAGCCCCTCGGTGGGGACGTTATGAACTGATATGATAATTAGTAGCTCCTTAAAATATCATTCGTCCTTTTTACCTGACTGTGCCAGAAGGAGAGTTATGTTTTTCGAGTGTATGTATGTTTATTTATTTATTTCTTTGGCACTCTCTGTAATCTAAACGGCTTGATGGATTTTAATGCTAATGCTAAATGCGAAGTGTTAATAACTGTATAATTGCAAATTTTTCTGTTTTTAACTATTGCACCGCCCCTTAACTTATTCTATCGCTGTTTCCCTACCCAAAGGTTGCCTGGAAGAAATTGCTACCTAGCAATAAGGCTGCCTATTGTATAGGCTTTCTTCTATATTGTCAATTTCTTTTTTTATGTTGTGATGCAATAAAGAATATTGTATTGTGTTGTTAGACTCGTCTTGATCCCGTGAGTGACAGGATACATTTTTTACCGAATGGACAAAAGAGGGGTTAAGTTTTCATGCAGTCGTGTTTTTAATTTTTAAATAATTCGTTTAGTTATTTGCACACTATATAAGGTTTGTCGTGTGGCATTATTTGAAGTCCGTACGTAAAAATTTCGTTTCCAGATAAAAGAGCCTGTCCCCCTCATGGGCCGCTCAGCAATCCTAGGGGAACAAAAGGACAACGAATTCTGTGACGTAGTGTGCGGACGCGGCGCATGCGCGGAGAGCACGTACGCCATCACGCGCGGCGCGCTGCTCTGCGAGTTCAACAGCAGGAGACTGCTAGACAAATGGGTGGAACTTAGGGTAAGTTCATATAGTTACTCTGTGACGTAGTGTGCGGACGCGGCGCATGCGCGGAGAGCACGTACGCTATCACGCGCGGCGCGCTGCTCTGCGAGTTCAACAGCAGGAGACTGCTAGACAAATGGGTGGAACTTAGGGTAAGTTCATATAGTTACTCTGTGACGTAGTGTGCGGACGCGGCGCATGCGCGGAGAGCACGTACGCTATCACGCGCGGCGCGCTGCTCTGCGAGTTCAACAGCAGGAGACTGCTAGACAAATGGGTGGAACTTAGGGTAAGTTCATATAGTTACTCTGTGACGTAGTGTGCGGACGCGGCGCATGCGCGGAGAGCACGTACGCCATCACGCGCGGCGTGCTGCTCTGCGAGTTCAACAGCAGGAGACTGCTAGAAAAGTGGGTGGAACTCAGGGTAAGTTCATATAGTTACTCTGTGACGTAGTGTGCGGACGCGGCGCATGCGCGGAGAGCACGTACGCCATCACGCGCGGCGTGCTGCTCTGCGAGTTCAACAGCAGGAGACTGCTAGACAAGTGGGTGGAAATCAGGGTAAGTTCATATAGTTACTCTGTGACGTAGTGTGCGGACGCGGCGCATGCGCGGAGAGCACGTACGCCATCACGCGCGGCGTGCTGCTCTGCGAGTTCAACAGCAGGAGACTGCTAGACAAGTGGGTGGAAATCAGGGTAAGTTCATATAGTTAATTTTTTATGTTTTTTTTTCTGTCTTTTTAGTTCATTTAGTTCGATTCCCAGCGGAGTCTAACTTTGTATGACTCGGTTTGGTTGGTGGTAGCTACCACCATCTTATCTAAGTCTTGTCGCCAAGCATCAATGTTATCAGCATTGATGTGTTCCGGCTTGAAGATAAAATAGCCAGATCCCCATTTCGTTGGAGAATCTTGGTAAGCCCGCTTTCATCTTCGGCATCATCTTCACTTACCATCAGGTGAGATGATGTCAAGGGCGTACCAATAGTGAATTTAAAAAAAAAGATAAGCTCAGAATTCAAATTAACGCCCTCGACACAAATTATTACTTTGTCCCCTTGTTACACAAATAACTAATAAGTGTTTAAGTATGAAATTGCCGATTCAGTGGTGACACTACTTATAGTCTTTTATTAGTAACTCAATTTTACAACCCAAATTTGGACTGTGTGTGTGGAGCGGTGCAGTCCATGGCTCATTTTGTTTCCTGTCCTGCCTGCCCTGTCACCTGTTCGCAGCAGGACTTAATGGACGCCACAAATAGTGCAGTCGAAGTGGCTAAGTTCTGGGCCGGAATGATTTACGCAAAGAAGAAGTAACTCAATGTCTTTCATGTTCTAATTCCCTGGGCTATGTACCATTGAATGGAATAAATGCGTTTTCTGATTGGTCAGATGGGGTAATTTTTTAGTACTAGTTAATTTTGTTGAATTTTCCTGAAAGTGATGAAATCTTATGTGGGGTATTCCCAATTATGACATTAGTACCTAAAGAAGAAACTGTTATAATAACTACAGATCTCTAAAATAAAAAATGTGCATTTTTTGCCTTTAAAAATTGTGATTTATTCAGTTGAAAATAACCGTCTTCATGGGTTTAAGGCTTTAAATAGTGGCTCCATGCTCACAAAATATCTAAACAATAGGCACACATTTACGATTTATTAATTTCTAAAAGTCTATTGCTATTTTGAGAATAAATTTTGTTTTAATAACTATTTTTCTTAAATATTAATTTTTTTTCTTTAAACATTTTCATCCAATCGATCGGTACATTCATACTTCTACACCTAATATTTTGACAGTTGATAAAAAGAAACTGATTTGACAAAGTGGGAAATACCCTATTTCATTACCAATTCACTCTCTTTCCAGACGACATCAGCTAACTGCATGGCGGTGGGGTCGAACTATATCTTCGTGGGGTGCGCGGAGGGCATAGTGCGGTGTTTCGCGCCGGACACCCTGCGGTACATCACCACGCTGCCCCGGACGCATTATCTGGGTGTTGACGTGGCACAGGGAGTTAACATTAAGTAAGTTCAATTTTTTTTTGGTACAGGTCTCACATCAAAAAAAAGTTGAGATAGAATCGCACGTAAATTCAATGTGAAGCCAATTAGATCCACTGCAAGCCTGTATGTACACTGTACACGCATACATAAGACATCAAAACTATTCAAAATACTGGTGTATATGTGGAAGCTGTATTGTAGAATCTGCCGTTTTGCAAAACAACGCCTTAGATAACGCCGTATTGTAAAACGGCGGCGTTTTGTAATGCGACGACATCACGTTCAGCCAAATTTCAATTCGGCTGAAACAAATTACGCCGCATTGTATGAGGTGCCGGTTTCTGTAAAAACTACTGAGTAAAAAAAATTAAATGAGCGAGCGAAGCGAGTGATGTTAGGTTCGGTCAGGTTTGATTGATTATACAGGCAAAGGCTCCCCTCCCTGGGTAGCAGAATGCTTCGCAGAAGAAGAAATCATCGGTTTTATTACGAGTTTTTTTTTACTCAGCACGTAGTTTGCAAAGCGGAGCAAAATTGGCCGTTATACAAAACGCCGCTGTATTGCAAACCGGGGGATTCCACATAACGGCTGCGACATATATACACGCACACGTGATCGAAAAAGTGGCTTCAGCGTGACAGTTCGCAGCATTCTATCTGAACTTTTTTTTTGGATCTGAGATACAGGTTACTTTAATATCTCTAGAGACGTAATACCTTTTCACGCCTCGACGTAGAAGTGGTGTCAAGTAACAGAATCATACTTAGCTGAGAAAAGTAAACTGTATGAATATTACACTATATTTGTCTCGCTCTTACTACAGCAACATATGAAGAAGAGTATATCGTATGGCATACTCAAGCGTAGGGCCATTAACGTGACAACGAATTTTATTTCTGTTAGAAAGAGTTTCTGTCAAAAAAAGTGAAAAAAATCTCTCTCGGGTGTATGAAAAAAAGGTTTATTTTCCCCAGGGAACCCATAGTCATGACCAAAAAAAAAAGGCCAAGTGCGAGTAAGAACTGCACACATAGGGTTCCGTACCATCATACTAGATGGCGCTAGTTTCGTGTTTCAAAAACCATCATACTAGATTGCGGTTTTTTCTTCATGTTTAAAAAAAACGCGTTTTTTGTATGGAGACCCCCCTTATTTTTTCACTTTTTCAAATTTTTAGTATTTGTTGTTATAGCGGCAACAGAAACATATCATTTGTCTAGCTATCACGGTTCATGAAATACAGCCTGGTGACAGACGGACGGACGGAGGCTTAGTAATAGTAATAGGTTCCCGTTTTTACCCTTTGGGTACGGAACCCTAAAAACGACGCTACAAACAAAAATGCACAAATTTAGTTAATCTGCTGAACGATTTGTTTGAAGAGTTCAAAAAATTTTAGAGTTGACTATGGGTCTCTTGAGAAGAGTTGTTCAGTATGACGAGTAGAAACCCCAGTTGACGGCTCCTTCACCAGTTTTGTTACACCCTGCAGAAACTCTTAAGACTCCCCTGGAGGCTCGAGTTTCCATACTAACGTAGTTCCCCTTGAACACAAAAACTAAATGCCGGATCAAATCCAAACTTTGCATATATATTGAGAATAGAATAGAATGCTTTATTTGCTTTTAAATAAGGTAAGTATAAAAGATCTTACAATAGTTTCAGAATCACTTATTTAGCTACTTAAATGTTATTAGCATGCAAATATTTTTTATAAGTACAAAAATAATAAAATAAAATAAAATAAAGTAGGTCCAAGTAATTATTCAACATGAGTAGACACATATCGATTCTTACAATTGGGAGGCCTTCAAGGCGAGAGTGATTGATTGATTGATTGATTGAAAACACTTTATTGCACAACATAAGAGAAAAAAAAAAGATACAATGAATAAGGAAGTTGTACATATAGGCGGTCTTATTATGCATTATTTGAGTTTGCGTGTACCATCCTACAATTCTGTGTATAATGTGGCCCTGAATATTTCTTTTGTTCCCCCAGCCACATGTTCACGCAACCGCCAAACGCTCGGTATCCGGACGCCGTGGCGCTCACATACGACGACCGGAACCACAAGCTGACGTGCGTGTACAACGACCACAGCCTGTATGTGTGGGACGTGCGGGATATCAAGAGGGTGAGTTTCACGGCTATCGTTACAATAGGCTATTTTGCCGTATAAAATATAAATTAAAAAACACTATTCAATAAATTTAAATAGCATTAATCTTCTAGAATAGCAATAACACTTGCTCATTTGAAATGTTAATATTTTTTTAATTTTATATTTATTAAAAACAGGAAATGGCACTTATGACGTCACTATTTCAGTGACGCGAACAATTGCAGAATTAACTATCGTTTTTGACAGTTGATAAAAAGTTACTCAAATGACTAGTTGTAAAATATCGTAATGCAAACGCATTCAAAATTTCAATAAAATAATTGGGAACGCTAAACACGGTAAAAAACCGGCTAAGAGCGAGCATACATAGGGTTCCATACCATCATACTAGCTGGCGCTAGTTTCATATTTCAAATACCATCATACTAGATGGCGCTAGTTAAATGTTTCAAAAACTATCATACTAGATGGCGCTAGTTTCTTCACTAAAAATATTAAATATATATAGGCCCATTAAATTTTACATCTTCTTCATTTTTAATCAAAGATTTGAGCACTTTATTTTATTTAAACCACTTTTTTGTCGCAGGTGGGAAAATCCCACTCGGCGTTGTACCACTCGGCTTGCATCTGGGGCGTGGATATGATAAGTACGGAAGGCGCCTTACCCCCCGGCGCTTTCCTCACTTGTTCGAGTGATGACACCGTCCGGCTGTGGCGACTAAAGGAGCAACCACCGAACATTTATAGTAATGTAAGTTAAGGTGGTTCGATTATCATACAAAAAACAATTGCAATAATCTGGTTCAGGATACAGAATAAAGCGTAAATTATGTGTGCTACAAACTTTTTTCAAGTATTTGTTTGCGCAAGATTAATAAAAAAAACATACTTTCATTTAAAATTATGGAATAAACCAACGCTCAATTTTCATTAAATTTACGAATGTGTGCGAGACAAAATGTCGTGTAAATACACAAGATGCGCGACTTTGCCGCTCCATGCAACCGACCGACTCGCGTCGGATAAACGTTCATGTGAAATCGAAATTCGAAAACACATCAAGCTATACAAAACCAGTATACACGGGCCTCGCGTATGTTGAAACGCAAAGGCGTCGCGCGGCCAGCTTATACTGGATGTGTATAGCTTGATGTGTCGCTGTCCGTACGTGGCAGGATTCTAACCACGACCTCTTACGACGCTCTTAGGGTGAAGGAAAACATCGTGAGGAAACCTGCACACGCCTGAGAAGAAACTCGCAGGTTGTGTGTGAAGTCGACCAACCCGCACTGGGCCCGCTTGGTCGACTAGGGTCCAATCGCCCTAATTTAGGATGGGCTCGAGCCACTTGGTGGGGATGTATATGAGCTGATATGATGATGATGAAGTTAAGCGACAAGGGACTCGGCGTAAGGCCACTCTGCTTACATCTGAGGTGTGTTTCTGATAAACACGTTAGATTTCGAAAATATTGTATTCACAATTGGTGAACCCTCGGCATCATCTCACCTGATGGTAAGTGACGATGGTGCCGTTGATAACGTGGTTCTAGTGACGAGAACAATGTTAGCAAGCCATTTCGACCCCCCATGGCTGGGGCACGGGTCTCTTCATAAACTCGAGAAGGTTAAATTCAGCAGTGGACATCTTTCGGCTTGTAGATATTATTATTTTTCTAAAGGACATGCTTTTTCTTGGCCGTGGGGGCCTTTACAACTTCACCGGGCAGGGGAGGCGAGTGTGGAGGGCACTCAACCTAGATGCTAAGCAAAAAGATACAACTGCTTAAGGGCACCCAGGTGGGCACGGACCTCGGCTTAGGTCGTTGCCTGGACGGGGGAGGATTGGAGAGAAGTGGCATAAGCTCCAGAAGCGGGGGGACGCCGCCCTCGCCGGCGAGGGCAGAATGTCGGTGCAGGCAGTGTTTCCCTGTGGGTTGGGGGGCGGGGGCCAGGGCGGCTACGGCTAGCGTAGTCGGGTCGTCGTCGGGGTCAGTGATTACGTGTCTGGGGCGTCGGATTACGCGAATAGGGTTCGCGGGTAGCTCGTAAACGGCGGCGTTTACGAGTAAGGGGTTGGGGGTTCGGCACCAGCCCATATATGCTTAGTACCAAGGAAATGTTGATAGCGCGTTGTAGATGTTTGCTATTTCGGTGCTTGTATTAAAGTTGAGTTTAGTTGAAGATAGTCTTTCCCCGACGATAGTGTCATCTGTCGAGGTGTGTAAGAAATTCACGACTGTCGGGTGGTGACCTGCTGTTTCAGTTGTGAGCGGTAGACATAAAGCGGTATTTCAAAGAATTGTTTTTTTTTTCAGGAATTGAACAAAATCCTGTACATTGACCCTGAGCTGAAGTTCCTGAAGGATGTCGACCTCACGGCTACCAGCGATAAGGATAAGTCCAAATCTTACGACGACAAAACTGGAGTTAGGTATGTGAGATTCATCATATCAGCTCATATACGTCTCCACCGAGGGGCTCGAGCCTAACTTAAATTAGGGCGATGTGAGATTAATGCAATCCCTACTATCCCACTAATATTATAAAGGCGAAAGTAACTCTGTCTGTCTGTTACGCTTTCCCGCAAAAACTACTGAACGGATTTGGCTGAAATTTGGTAGGTAGACAGATTAGGACCTGGGTTAAGACATAGGCTACTATTTACCACGCTCGCGAGCCGCTTGCGGCTCGCGCACTGCGCACCCTCGAAAAGTCATAGAAATGTGGTCCACGCGGGTGAAGCCGCGGGAATCAGCTAGTAATATTATAAAAACCATAATAGGGTAGTTGGCTAATAGCGTGGCGTAATGTTTAAGTCCATTAGCTTTACATCAGGAGGTCGCGGGTTCTATTCCCGGCGGAGTCAAAGTTTTTAAGACTCGGCTTGGTTGGAGGAAGGCCATCTTCTAAGTCCGCCTGGCTAGCTACCACCATCTTATCCAAGTCGATGACAGATAGCATAAGTGCTAAAAGTGGCGGCATTTTTTTGGTTAAGTTTAGCCTCTCTGAGAGCTATGCTAACTTTGATTCTCCTACAGATCTCGTTTCTGATTCGATCTGTGGAAAGTTGAGATAGATCAGTAGGGGGAGCTGCCAGATCCCTTGCTGCCACCCAAAAATGCTCTTAGGTGACTTTTAAATGATGACAATAGATATTCACAGATTTTGGAAAAAAAAACTGCAAGAAAGTGGTCAATTTACACAAAAACTTTTTATGACGCCTATTGATTCTGTTTCGTATCAGAATCAAGTCTTTATAAGACCAACTTACGTCAGAGTACTAGAAATGCCAGAAATCGCAAAAACCTATACCCATACATCCTACTAATATTATAAACGCGAAAGTTTGTATGCAGTATGTATATTAGGTTAAACTACAAAAGAAGTAAGAAATCGCAAAAAAATCCCATACATTTTGTGTATGGCAGAAGTTTTTGTGACTTCTGGGTTTTCCGGTACTCTTAGCTCAGTTAGCCTAGATTTTGATCCTCATTATGAATAGGACCGATTTGCATCATTAATGAAGAACAATATATTTAATTTATATTAAATGTATGGGAATAGATTTATGCGATTTCTGACATTTACATAACTCCAACTTAAGTTGGTCTAATGAAGACTTTTGATCCTATTAAGGAACAGGATCGATTGGTGTCATGAAAAGTTGTCGTACAAACTGTCCATTATTCTGCTGACTGTACATTTTATATTTCGAAATCTGTGAATGTCAACACTTAGAAAGTTAGTAAAGGTCTCGTAAGAACACTTTGAGTGACAGCGAGGGATCTGGTAGCCTCTACTCACTTATCCGAACATTCCATCCTGTATATAAAAAAATAAATAAACAGACGGCAGCCTACTCAGTACTCCTTTCTTTGGAAGTCGCCTAATAGTAGAGTTCAATTCCTTAACAAAAAATACATTTTGTGTCTGAATATTATTCTCAGTTATAATTAGAAATAAACCTAATTTCACTACTATGCAAAAACAATCTATAAAAATACCGGTCAAGTGCGAGTCAAAATAGCACTCCGACGAGGGTTCCGTACCACCAACTATATAGTATAATGACAATACACATTACAAACAAAAGACATAAACGCGAGCTGCAAAAATATGAATTTTTTGTCATTCAGTTCGAACTCTTTAGCCCGACTGCGACTCACACTTGCCCGATTTTTAGTATTTTTTATTTTACCACAGTGTTAGTACTATAATCACACCAAGTTTCATGCTTGTATGTATTGCTGTTTCTACGATAGAGCTAAAGCAAAAACACTTCTAAAAACGTATAAAAAACACGTTTTTGTATGGAGACCCCCTTATTTTTTCACTTTTTTATTATGTGTTGTAATAGCGGCAACAGAAATACATATTCTAGGAGAAATTCAACTGTCTACCTTTGAAGGTTCATGAAATACAGCCCGCTGACAAACGGACAGAAAGCGGAGTATTACGTTGGTCACCTTAAAAGCAAAATTTGATAAAATCTAACAAATTAATATTAACTTAACAATTAACGAGGTGGACCCGTGCTGCTTCGCACCATTGTTTATTGATTTTTTATTATGGACATCGAGTGTGCGCGGTGGTAATCAGCTCGCCAACGATGTTGCGCGGTGTACAAGAATGTGCGCGGTGAATGTTTACACCTTAAACTCAACCAATTCAAGTGGGCAATAGCTCAAATGATATACATAGCTCGTTCCAGCGAGTTACGAGTCTGTCACCTCGTACACCATCATCATGAAAGCTTCATCATCATTACAGCTCATATACGTCCCCACCGAGGGGCTCGAGCCTACCCTGAATCAGGGCGATTAGGCCTCAATTAGGTCGGTGGCTCAACCGGTAACGACTCGGTCCATCTAACCAGAGGTACCGGGTTCAAATCTGGACGGCCAATGTACCAATGAGTTTTTCAAAAACTTACGTACATACTTACCGATTGCTGTAACGGTGAAGGAAAACATCGTGAGGAAACCTGCACACGCCTGCGAAGAAACTCGAAGGTTGTGTGTGAAGTCGACCAACCCGCACTGGGCCCGCGTGGTCGAAAGCTTCTGGATCACACGATTACTCAATGGAATGATGATTGCGAAGCAAAGCTAATTTAAGGGAGGCGCACCGATTCCCGCCGCTTGTCTGTCGCACCATCGCGGTAGCGCTAGGACATAATATACAGGGTGGACCATAAGTTTTTTTACTTTTCAAACTAAATTAAAATGAAAACTAATTACATCAGGTGAAAACCGTTTATTAATTATGAAAGCACATAAAAACGCTTCAGGTTACAGCAATGCCAAAATAATGAAGGAACACATATGGATGATGTAATTTTTAAAAAATAAATTCCCTTTTTATGTGCTTTCATAATTAATAAACGGTTTTCACCTGATGTAATTAGTTTTCATTTTAATTTAGTTTGAAAAGTAAAAAAACTTATGGTCCACCCTGTACATAATTAGTATTTATAATTAACTTTTAATTACACTATCCACGATTAAACTTAATTTCCTATAATAAAGTATTTTTAACAACCCTCCGCCTGCGGCCTAAACCATAACTAGCGAGTGTTCCTAACGAGTGACCAAAACGAACTGCATATTTAAATTACGAGTACAACCGGAGATATTAAAGAAAGCTATGAAAATCGCGTTTGGGTATAACTTGAGAAGGGCGAAAGTTCGGTGATTTTCAATGCCTAATGACAAATTTGTGCACCAATGTTTTCATTTAAAAAAATTAGATAAACAAATCGGTTGAATAGAACGACCGGATGGACTCAAAATACTCGTAGATTTAATATTATTTTACATTTTTTTTAATTTTATTCGTGAAGGGCTTCGCCCGAAGGTGATTTTCAATGCTCGATGACAAATTTGTGCGTCAATACCTTTCATTAAAAAAGGAAGCAAATTAGTTTGATAGAACGACGAAACGGACTCGCATGTTCGATTTCACAAATTCTTTTATAAAAAGATTATTATTGATGATATCAGCTCATATACATCCCCACCAAAGGGGCTCGAGCCTTTCCTGAATTAGGGCGATCGGGCCTTAGTCGACCACGCTGGCCCAGTGCGGGTTGGTCGACTTCACACACAACCTGCGAGTTTCTTCGCAGGCGTGTGCAGGTTTCCTCATGATGTTCTCCTTCACCGTAAGAGCGTCGGATAAACGTACATATGAATTCTAAATTCGAAATTACATACGTACGTGGCAGGATTCGAACCACGACCTCCACGCTTAGGAGGCGGCGGCCCTAGCCGTTACGCCACAGACGCTTTGATAGAGAATATTATTAAATTAGACATATAGGAACCTGGTATATGATTAAAGGTGTGATGAAATAGTCGTTCGAGGTGTGCACGACGCAACCACCGGCGTTGTGGAGCTGTGGGAAGACAATCCACAACATTTATGCTGAGTCAGCGCCGATTCATTGGCAATACTTCGTTTGTCCTGTCTGTGTTTTATTTAACTTAGTTTTTAATTTTGCTTTATTACGTCTTTTATTTTAATCTTGTTCTAGCGTATTAGTATCTACCTTAATACTATAATCTATGTACCTAAGTAAACTGTCAATGAATAAATGAATTATCTATCTATCTAAATTTAGTCAATTCACCTGTTTGTTCAGATGCGTCCGCGTTTCACCCGACGGGCAGCACATAGCCTCAGGAGACCGCGCGGGCAACATCTGGATCCACGATGCGTCGGGCATCCTCGTGCACACCCTGGAAGCTCATGATGCTGAGGTCCTGTGTCTGGAGTACTCCACCAAGCCGAAACTCCTCGCTTCTGCGTCTAGAGATAGACTGATACATGTGTTCTTAGTTGAAAGGGTGAGTTGATTTCATTATTAACCGCCCCCGTGGCGTAATGGTTAAGTCCATTAGATACACATCAGGAGGTCTCGGGTTCGACTCCCGGCGGAGTCTAACTTTATATTACTCGGTTTGGTTTGGTGGAAGGGCATTTTCAACCATCTTATCTAAGTATTAATATTAACAGCATTGATGTGTTCCATCTTGAAGATATGATAGCCAGTTCCCCATAGCGTTGGAGAATCTTGGCACACCCCGGACACTCCATACAAACAAGCGAGAAATGATATACATAACTGACGTATCTATAGGCAAGAATGCAGGTAGGGTTGAATCACACCGGCGGTATTGGTCACGAAATGTTTGTTAGTTATTTACTGCATGCACCCTGCAAGATATATATACTGTGCTGCAAGCAACAATCAACAGTTATCTTACATGATTAAGTAACTTACATGGATAACATTGTTCATTTGTTCTTCAAACACAGGAGCTTTTGTCCGTGAAACAATCTCATTTAGCAACCTACAATAATAGTCAATCTCAATCTATAATTCCGAGATCACATTTTATAATATCACACCACTAGATATTTCTATACAACTCATACTTTCACACCATCTAATCAAATTATTACAAACAATCATCATCATTTTAAATAAATAAAACGAACAATCTCACAAGCCACAATAACAAACTGACATGTGACATATGAAAAACATAAAGGAACTACATTTCTAAAAAAAAAGATACAGCTAGTATGAAGATTCATAGGAACTGATTGTTCTTAGATTTGGTCGTATAATATTGGTGGTCAGCCAATCATGATACGAGGTATGCTGAGACGCCGCGGCCGCCTATTAGCGTCGAGCGGTGAGCGGCGCGCAAAGTAAATATAAGTGACGTTAATCGCGCATGCGTAGTTCGTCCTTTACGTTCGGTAACTAGTTACTTTTTATTCCGGTGTACGAAATCACAGCGGCGCGCAAAGTGAATATAAGTGACGTTTATCGCGCTTGCGTAGCTCGTCCTTTACGTTTGGTACCCAATTTACATCCAATCTGAGTGACGGGGGGGTGAGGTCGAATTTAGAGAGCGGCAGGGAGTGTCCATACTGTACGTTAGTACTAATATATAGGTATACTGTGATCTTGGTAAGCCCGCTTCCATCTACGGCACCATCGTCACTTACCATCAGGTGAGATGACGTCAAGAACACACCAATTGTGAATGAAAAATGTTTTTTTTTGTGACTCGGTCGTCAGCGCACCTGCCTACTGGGCCGAGGATCGCAGGTTCGATTCCCACTCAGGGCAAAAATTCATGTAATAAACAGGTTTGTTTGTTCAGTGTCTGTGTGCATTTAAAGTTTACAGGGTGTAACAAAAATTGGCGCAGAACCCCTTAACTGGGGGTTCTACTCATCATAATGAATAACTTCCCCCTAAGGGACCCACTCATTTTTTTTTTTAAAATCCACCTCTCATACAAAAATTGTAGATCAGCTGATCGATTTGTATGAAGAGTTGTTTGTTGTGGATTGACTATGGGCACACCCTGGACACTTCATACAACGGGCCAGAAATGACATTTCAAAAAAGGAATGACGGAACAAACAAAATGACGGCGAAATCCTATACGTTCGACAACCAAATTGTAACCAATCTGTATCAACCTGGGTGTCGACGGGGTGAGTTCGGATCTAGAGAGCGGCAGGTTGTGTCCATATTGTATGTTAGTACTAATATATATACTTTGCTATGGGTCTCTTTGGGAAAGTTGTTCAGTATGATGAGTAGAAGCCCCAGTTAACGGGTCCCACAGCAGTTTTGTTACGCATGTTTGTGGAAATCCTTGAGAGAGGTCTTTTTTCAGCCGTTAATGACAAAGCAGTGTGATGATGCCGATTCTTCTTCTTCTTCTCTCCTGACGTTATCCCTATACGGGGTCGGCCCCTCTGATATGATTTCGCCACTCTAGGCGATTTAGTGCCATTTCTGGGCTAAGGTCTAACGTCATCATATCCTCAGAGACGGTTCGCATCGAGGTGGTGGTTGGAAGGCCTCTACCTCTCTTATCCTCCTGTATCTCCATTACGGCCCGGGTTATGTGACTCTCATCGCGTCGCATCACGTTTCCGTACCAACGGAGTGTGATGATGCCGATGTGAGAATAAAAATTATATCACACCTATTCGTAAAACGACGAATGGTTCCTCAATAAGTGCGAACAAAATTCTACTTTGCTCCCTGTAAGGAGCTTTGTTCCTCTCTTCTGATTGGTCTGCGTTCGTGAAGGTTGAATGTGTAATTGGTTGGCAAAGAGTTTGTAGACATGTAGACCGCGTGGACACAGTATATATATTAGTACTAACGTAGCGTGGACATCATTTTTTTAAGGGTGATTAGTAAATAATTTCGTTTCCCACCTCCTCAACCATCTGTGTGCAAAAAATCACAACAATCCATTGTTCCGTTGCGAGGTAAAAGAAATTAACCAAAAAAAGAGTATGCTTTATTTCCCTCAGGAACAGCATCGGATTATACTATTTCCCGGAATAAAAAGTAGCCTATTTCCTTCCCCGTGACACAGGCTACCTGCATGCTAAATTTTGTCAAGATTGGTTGAAGTGTAGAAGCGTGAAAAGGTAACAAATAAACAAACAAACACATTTTCACATTTATAATATTACTAAGAAATAACAAAATTGGTGTAGGTACCGTCAACTCGGGCTTCTACTCATCATATTGAACAACTTTTGTTCTACAACTTTGCTGAAAACGTAATTTTTTTTACGCTTAATAAAAATAGTCGATTTTGTGCATTTTAGTATGGAGGGTTCAATTTTTTTTTGAGAATTGACTATGGGTTCCTTGGAGAAAGTTGTTCAGTATGACGAGTAGAACTCCCAGTTAACGGGGGTTCTACTACACCAATTTTGTAACACCCTGTATAATAGCTTTTGCCCGCGGCTTCGCACGCGTGGAGATCGATTTTATGACTGTCTTTGAAGCAGAGTGGTGCGCGAGCCGCCGCGATCCGTGTCTGTCAAAGAAACAATCTGTAAATGGCGGCGGCTACTTCCGGTAGAGTCAGCAAGTATATTGTAAAGTGTAAACAATATTTTTATTTATAATTATTTATTTTAGAAAACCAACAGCTTACCATAAAAAAACGTAACAAAAGCTCAAAAAAAAAACATGAAATAAATATAAACAATAATAAAACACAAAAACAGTAATAAATAACAATCGAAACAGAGGGAATCAAGACAGCGTGAATGCTGATCCAGTCTGACAGATTATTGTTTGTTGTTTGCAGTACCGCGCTGTGTGAGTATAGACAGACATATATGTATGAGCGAGATAACATGACCGCCGGCCGTCATTCACAAATTGTTTCTTCAACTACGCGGGTTATACTACCTCTTTATTGGTTAGTATGTGACGTTAACCCAAGAGGTCGAACGTATAATGTTTGAAGAAGTTAATAGTCGGTAAGGATAGGAAGGCAATGCGCGCTGAAAAAAAAAGTTTGTGTGCATTCTTCTTTTTTATTTTCATTTCTTTTTCTCATAGGTGGTGATGAAAAATTGTGTGTGTCACTCGGGGCCAAAATATTTTAGTCTCGGGCGATGTATATTGAAATCAGGATTCAAAAAATCCCCTCGGAACAAAATATTACTTTGTCCTCTTGTCACACAAATAACTAACTAAAATTTGTTAACCCGTGTGTGTAGTGTGACCTATCAGGCACACACAATCTTAATACTAGATTTAGCGTTCTGATGTTGTTTTTTTATATGTAACTCAAAAAATAAATAAACAGATTTAATATTTCATCTCATTAATGATTTTATTTTGTCATTCATAATGTCAAAATCATTAATAGACAAACAATATATATATGGAATATTTCATCTCATTTGTATTTATAGCAACACTAACTGGATTACTTTTTTTTACTAGGGCTACCAGATTCTCCAAACACTGGACGAACACTCGTCCTCCATAACGGCTGTGCGGTTCCTGAGCTCCAGCAGCGGGCTGCAGATGGTCTCGTGCGGCGCTGACAAGACCATACTCTTCAGGCAGTTGAGGAATGTGAGTTTTCGTTTCTTATTTTCTATGCTTCCCAAGTAGGGATTATTTCCCGGTTCCCGATACCCGGTAAAACTACTGAACCCGATTTCGGAAATTTTCAATCGGCAATTCCCGACCTTCGGGAAATAAATCAAACGTTCAAAAGTTAAGAATTTCGCGCCGCAACACGTCGCGTGGGCTTTATTTTTAATCTCGATTCACTCAGATCACTCTGTCTCGCTCTCACACACACACAACACGTCGTGCGGCTTGTTCGACTTCACACACAACCTTCAAGTTTCTCCGCAGGCGTGTGCAGGTTTCCTCACGATGTTTTCCTTCACCGTAAGAGCGTCGGATAAACGTACATATGAAATCGAAATTCGAAAACACATTGGTACGTGGCAGGATTTAAACCACGACCTCCCGGACAGGAGGTAGCGGCCCTTGCCTTTACGCCACCGACATACAACTCCAAAGACATACAACAGTTTAAATTTAAAACTGATGTTTTCGACGTGGACGTCCTTCGGTTGTTATGATGGTGATGAAGATGTTACCTGAACGTTACAGACCCAAGACGGCAGCTACCAGTTCGCTCGCGGGCAGAACGTGTCGGGCCGGACGACGCTGTACGACATGGAGGTGGACGCGGGCGGGCGGCACATACTCACCGCTTGTCAGGTAAGTGTTCAATCACTGGCCTACAGTGGTTTTGTTGCCCTAGATCTATCAATGATTTTGTCAGATTTGCTTTTGTTTTTTTGCGCAGAATTGTAACCATGACTAGACTAGGAAAATAAATGTTATTACTAACAAGCCGATAATTGATCAAAATGTAAGATATGCAAAGACAAGAGCACATTCAATACTTTCATGAATAAATTGGTAATCTGGGCACTTGAAAACATCAAAATTT
Organism: Coleophora flavipennella; assembly: GCA_947284805.1. Taxonomy (NCBI): domain Eukaryota; kingdom Metazoa; phylum Arthropoda; class Insecta; order Lepidoptera; family Coleophoridae; genus Coleophora; species Coleophora flavipennella. Next base: position 9,756,516 of record OX369253.1, read on the forward strand.
GCTAAGATATCCAGGGCAACAAAATTTTTTTTTTGGTAGAGCTGTGAATTAGCGAGAAACCTAAAAACTTCATATCATATCATATCAACCGAAAAACGTCCACTGCTGGACAAAGGCAATACCGAATATAAGTTTTTATTTAAAAAGAGATTTAATTATTTCGTATTCGTGAAGATCGCTGGAAGCCACTGGATGCGGGCAGCACAGGACCGGTCGTCGTCGAAATCCTTGGGGGAGGCCTTTGTCCAGCAGTGGACGTTTTTCGGTTGATATGATATGATAAACATTCTGTGACAATTTCAGCCGGCTACATACTATACGGATTCAAAAGATACACCCCTTTAAGGGTCGGACAAACAGACAGATTGGCTTGGTTTAGTCAACTTTCATACGAGTTAGTCGGGAGAAAGTGTATATATTTTCGGAGTTATTGTTAATGAGCGAGAAATAAAAGAATATTTTACAGTCTGTCCCAAAATATTTGAAGTTGTTGGAACTGCAATATTTTTTGATGGCAACCTCAAAATTCAGAATTCCCCTTTGTTGAATATGCTCGAATGTTGCCTTTGAGTTTTGAACTGTTTCTGGAAATACTGCAATGTTGTACGTGTGTGATTAATCACACAGAGGTGATAATCTACACAGAGGCTAAGCATCAGTGGTGAACTTAACAACGAATTGTAATAATAAACGTGGTATGTCTATATGTATTGTTTTTCTTCCAGGATCGCAACGTGCGCGTGTACAGCGCCTCTCACGGCAGGCACACGAAGACCTTCAGAGGAACCACGGCGGAAGACGGAACACTCATCAAGGTGATATGCTTAGTCACAATAGTTTGGGGACCTTCATAATTAGAACTACATTGTCTTAAAACTAAATGCTCTTGTCCAGGTAGTTTCGGGTCGGTTAAAACTAGGCAGCGCTCTTTAACACCCCGGACACTACATACAAATGGTCGTAAAATGACATTTCTAAAACAAATGACGGAGCAAACAAAATCACGGCGAAATCCTATACGTTCGAGAACTTGCAAAATACAATAAAAAACTTCCTTATTTTATCATATTTCCATTAAAATAAAAAAAGTTAAAAAATACAAATAAGATATAATAAAAAACAATGATTCCTTATTAAAAGGGTGCCTCAAATCCCATACAAATGTTCAAGTTTTTTTTTATATTCCAAGATTTATGATGTTTTTCGCATTAACAAAAATCTATGACCAAAAATTCGAACTTGATTTTTTTCATACAAGATTGTTGGATAATTTAGTATGGGACTTGAGACACCCTTTTGACAACAATCATTGTTTTTTGTTGCAATTCATTTGTATTTTTTATCTTTTTTTATTTTAATGGAAAGATGATAAAATAAGAAAGTTTTTGTCGTATTTTGCAAGTTCACTATATTTTAGTTTTTCTTTTTGGAAAATCACAAAACATTTAAACAAATGCGTTTTACATACAAAATTGAAAAATTAAATGGGCTTTAACTCGAAAACCGTTGATTTCCGACCCCCAGTTAATATGCCTTTTTTGTTCTAAATTAGATGTAGTTTATCCCCTTAAAAGGATTTGCACTACTTACCAGTCACCCTGTATATACTTTGGCTCTTTCATCGAACTCGACTAAAGCAAAAGCGACTCTGTTTCAGCTTGGGCCAAAATACTTTCGTATTTCTGTCCGGTTGTCCGGCCGTTTTCGTCTACAGGTCGCATTTCTCAACCGGTTGTCGTGAAATTTTGTGACCAGGTTTGATAACTATATGGAAATGTTTTGTCGATTCAGTTTTTGGAAATTTTGGTGCCATGGGAGTTGGAAACGTGATATTTGAGCTATTTCAAAGAACTCGCCAGGTCTACACAGCCATTAGTTTATAATAATATTTGCCCAAAACTAAGTAATAGACATTTTCGTTCTCAAAACCGAATTGAGATATGATTAAATTGTCATTAAATATTGTCATTTTAATGATGTTCCTTAATTCGTCACTAGATATAGCAAATTAATTTAACTACGCAATTTACTATAGGCATTGACAGTCTATTGATATCAGTCGTCGACGAAACAGCTACTACAAGAAGCTGCACACGGGGAAAAATGTAGGCCGTGTACGTATGTGCCTCCTTGGCCACCTAACACCGGAGAACTACAAGCACTTTCCACTCAGCGGTTTTGTTGCATCGATGCAGCACATCTTCGAGTAAGCTACAGTGCAAATGTTATAGGGTAGACACAAATTCCACTGGGTCGAAGTGTCGCTGCGATTGCAGCCCCAATCACAGATATAAAATAAGAGAGGCCAATCAGGTATTAATGTGCTCTTCCATAAGTGCAAGCAGGTGCGCTGTACACACTTATTGCCCCGTCTGCAGCGAAGGATCATACGGACTTCTAGACTCCTAAAACAAGAGAACAAGAGACGAACACTCTAGACTAGGAGGTCATGACAAATCTGGTAACGACAGCGGAAACGGATAAACTTAGGTTGAGAAGATAAATGGAAACCCTCTGATGTTCAATATGTCGGTCTGCCTGCGCAAAGTGGTTGCGTTATGTACTTATAGATAGCGTCTGAAAAACTAGTTATTGTGAGCAAAACTAACGTTAAGGGAAAGTAAGATACAAAAATGTAAGTAATGTGATTGAACTTTGTCAATACGCGGATACCAGCTGGAAGTTGTATTCTGAGCAGTTGATAATTTAATTAAATAATAATAAATGCGAATGGGCCATGGGTTTTTTGGGGAAAGTTGTTCAGTTTCATGAGTACAAGCTCCAGTTAAAAAAAAGTGCATACCTTTGTCATCCTTTGTTAAGACCCTATATAGTTTCTTCCAGTACTGCAAACAGTAAACACTGTACTAGTGCGTTCGGAATTTTTAACTAAATCCGGAAATTTTATTTAAATTGTGTTTAGGTCGACAGTTCTAGCTATATAATAATTGTTTTCTTACACCTTTTGTAAAGATGTTAGACAACAATTTCCAAAAATAAGATCAAGATTCCATGTTCTATAAATTAATGAATCAATAAACGCAGCAATGTGACCCGTGCAAACGGCCGTAACGATAGCGCGTTCTATTTTACTAATAACGACATCTATGGACATTTGATACTACTTTATAAGTAAACTAGCTTTTGTCCGCGGCTTCGCTCGCGTTAAATATGGGGTAACACAGATATAATTTATCCGATCCTACAGTTTTTTTTAAGAAACATTTAGAGAAAACTGCTTTGTACAATTCTCCTTTCAAGCTGCAAAAGTTATTTACCACAATGCTAGTTTTTGGATAGTTCTCTGATCCTTGGAGTCATCTAACATATCAGTGTACATATGAAGCCAAAAAATATATAGTACCTCTTTGTATACTACATTCGAGGTTGTACCCTCGGGTGCTAATATTACCAGCCTGCTAGATGAACTAACTCTTGAGCAGGACATGTAAAACTGGCCGTATGCTTTCAGTCTCAAAAATGACGGACTTCCATACAACTTTCAACCCCTTTTACCCGACTTCAAATAGGAGAAGGTTTTATGTTCCACTGTATGTATTTCTTTTACTTTTATTCACCCCTTAAGGGTTTCCCTAGAAGGCTCGAGTTTCCATACAAACGTAGTTCCGCTTTAATACAAAAACTACATGCCGGAAAGTTTGCGAATATATTGAGTAGACACATATCGATGTTTGTAATTAGTTTTCGATGTACTAATATAAAACCGAAAAAATAAGAGCAGTTTTAGCTTTTTGTGAGGCTAGTGAACTGTGATGATGCGATACTGATAAAAGCTAGGAAGAAATGTTCTTGTTATCAAGTGTAGGACGGCCCCCCTCCCATCCTTCCCCCCCATCCGCTAGATGGATAGAAGCTCATAGGGAGCCACTGAAAATCGTGCAAGAGGCAGTCTGTAGGGAGGCCTATGATGTCTAACAACCTATGCCTATGATGTATAACAATAGACGTCAGCGGAAGCACGCGCGCTGCACGTGCAGCCCATCAGCAGTGACGCTCTCCGCGGCAAACACGTGCGCGCCGCACGCTGCGCACTGCCGACATGGGCCAGCCGACGTGGGCCCACGCCAACTCTTCCTGAGCTAGATACACGTAAACAAACACCAGTTGAAGCTGAATTCATCTTGACCTTCAATGTGGTTGCTTCCAATGTGGATATATATTATATATCTTACAATAGACAAGCAATGACATTTCCTGGCTCAAAGGAAAAGTGGGGTCAAGTAATAAAACCTACGACGTAGCTGAGAAAAACTATATCAAATCAATCTGTCTCATTGGTCAAATTCAAATGTGGTTGCTCCCAATGTGGATATATATTCTATATATCTTATAATAGACAAGCAATGACATTTCCTGGCTCAAAGGAAAAGTGGGGTCAAGTAATAAAACTAGGACGTAGCTGAGACAGACTATATCAAATCAATCTGTAAGTAAGTAAGTAAGTAAAACTTTATTTGCAGAATATTGGTAACAAAAGTTGTAGTCTTAAATAATAGTGCCTTAAAATATTCCGCCGTAAAACGGCATGCAAATCTTTAGTAACATGGTGATGAATAAAACAAATTTAAATGATTACATAAAAAGAAAAACACTAGTATAGTCTAAAAATTAAAAGGAGTTAAAACATTTCAAATTATTAACTAGAGAAATTCACTTTAATAATATAGTACGTGGCAGGATTCGAACCACAACACATTTTTTGTTTTTTGAACTCTATTAGTTTTTTTTTAACTTTTTTGAACTCTATTAGTGTAAGACAATCAGTCCTCATCAAAATCTCACCAAATTTCAGTCAGATACGTTCAGTAGTTTTTGCGTGAAAGAGTAACAACATCCATGCATAATTGCATACATCCATACATACAAACTTTTGCGTTTATAATATTAGTAGTATTTTCCTATAAGTGTACTCGTATTTAACTCATATACGTCCCCAGCGAGGGGCTCAAGCCTACCCTGATTAGGGCGATCGGGCCTTAGTCGACCCGGACCTAGTGTAGGTTGGTCGACTTCACAGGCCTAGCTTTTGTTCTGACTAAAACCTATCAAGGATTGGTCCAAGTCGGTTAAAATGTAAGAGGTGAATGTAAATTGGCGCCGTTTGTGTGAAGGGTCGCAGCTTCACAATCCTCATAAGGAACGTCACATTATTCTTTCTTCCGGAGTTGGGCGTTAGTAACTGCGACACAGTCCTCGACTAATGCACTTGCTATCGTACACATTAAATTTGTACCCGTAGTTCAAGTTACAAAAAAATAAATTTCATTTTTTATAACCTTCGAGTTTCTTCGCATGCGTGTGCAGGTTTCCACACGATGTTTTCCTTCACCGTCAGAGTGTCGGATAAGGCGCTATGCACACGACGGGCCGGGGCGGGCCGGTCAACTTCGTCGCTAACGATATAGGATTCCCTTTGTGCTATCATTGGCGGCGAAATTGACCGGCCCGCCCCGCCCCGTCGTTGTGTGCAAAGCGCCTAAACGTACAAATTCCCTCTAAAATTCTAATATTACGTTCAGTTCTCATATACCTCAATACATTGCGCCACTAGTACTTTAAATCACGCTATGAACTTAACACTGAAGTAGCAAAATAACATGCCGAAACCACACCTGCTAAAAGCCGGTAATTCGATTATGTTGTAGAAAAAAAATTTAGAAAATCGCAGCCATCGCTGTGATTAATTACGAAGTCGTATTACGTATATCTATTTCAGCATTGAACTTTAATATCCCTTTCGAAGTGCTCGGCACGTATTTTTAGGTTCCGAAATCCGTACATTACTAGGACAAAACGTATTCTCTTATGTCCCTATAATTTACGCGTCCATACGTAAGTACGTCCGTCTTTCTATTAGTCACGGCGGTTTTTGTAGGAACCCTTACAAATTTCGCCATGTCCGTCCTAAAACAAGGCGAAAACTTTCTGACATTACTTATGTGATCTCTGATTAGTCAAAAAGCTCATGTTATCAGAGATGGCGCTTCCGAATGTCAAGCTGGCTTCGTCTAGTACTGCGATAGCGATCACAGAATAGAAGAATTCTATAGAACGCTGAAGATGGTCTCGAAGTACCAGCACCGAGCGAGTCATTACACATACATGACACTAAAAACAGGTTGATTCTATAGAGTATTTTATGGCGCATGGCGTGTGGCGGCGCCAGTGACTTATATATTACTGGCGGGCGGCGCGCACGAGTGTTGACTAATTGCCTGCGTACTTTAGGTAGAACTTTTAATCGCCTTAACAACTGTTGGCACCTTAAATAAACGATTCGTTATTAACAAAATGGGAAATAAATAATATTTGCCTACTAATTCCAAATTTGATTTGGTAAAAAAAAGGGTGCCGGGGTTTTTATAGTTTTTAATTGGTCAGCAGTGCCATTCGGCGCACTTGCGTGGTGGTTACAGCCAACCCCCCTTTCCCCCCGCCGCCCAATGCGATTAATATCTACTTCAGTATTATCTTTACTTTAATGGTCTAATATTTTTACATAAAAATTAATTTTATTTTGAACACTTAGGGATAACATGAGGTGTACAGTAGGCGGTCTTATTGCTGTAAGCAATCTCTTCCAGACCACTTTATTCATCTTAGGATATATCATAGTGATAAAATACCTAATTTCTTTTATTAAAAAACTAACCTTTGCCTGGGGCTTCGCCCGCGCGACATCGTTTTTATGACTGCCTTTGAGGGTGAGTGGTGGCGCGTCATTTCCCACCACCTCAACCATCTCTGTGCAAAAATCACAACAATCCATTGTTCCGTCGCGAAAAAATAAACAAAAAAATTCAGTTCCCTTAGGAACTGCATCGGTCTATGCTATTTTCAGGGGATATAAAGTAGCCAATGTCCTTCCCAGTGACACAGGCTACCTGCATGCCAAATTTCATCAACCTTGGTCAAGGTGTTGAACCGTCAAAAGGGAACAGACAAACACACATTTGCACATTTATAATATTAGTAAGGATAAGGATTTGAGTTCGTTGTACTCATCCGATGGGAAGTGGCGATGCAGTCGCGAATGGTACACGCAAACTTAAACATTTCCTGATGCCTAAGTATTGACTGTCAGGTGACTGAGAGCGTCGGTGGCGTAATGGTTACGGCCGCTACCTCCTGTCCGGGAGGCCGTGGTTCGAATCCTGCCACATACAAATGTGTTTTCGAATTTCGATTTCATATGTACGTTTATCCGACGCTCTTACGGTAAAGGAAGACATCGTGAGAAAACGTGCACACGCCTGCGAAGAAACTCAAAGGTTTTATGTGAAGTCGACCAACCCACACTGGGCCCGCGTGGTCGACTAAGGCCCGACCACCCGAATTCAGGGTAGGCTCGAGCCCCTCCGTGGGAACGTATATGAGCTTATAAGAAGTATTGACTAATGTGACGCGTTTTTTTGGTACAACCGATGTAAAGTCTGCTTCTCTGTACCTAGGTGGCGCTGGACAACAGCGGCATCTACCTGGCGACGTCCAGCACGGACAAGATCCTCAGCGTGTACGACTACTATTCGGGAGAGTGCATGGCCACCATGTATGGACACTCGGAGATTGTCACCGGGCTTAGGTATTGTTTAACTCCTTGTCTGTTGGAACGCAGGACTATTGTTGCTAAAAAACGCCTCCGTGGCGTAATGGTTGGTCCATTCGCTTCACACCAGGAGGTCGCGGGATAGATTCCCGGTGGGGTTATCTTGTAAGACTCGGTTTGGTTGGTGGTAGGGCATTTTCTAAGCCCGCCTGTAAAAATATTTCTATCGTAAAGAAAGTTAAAAAATATGAAAAAGAAACAGTTTTTTATTGGAGCGTGTTTTTTTTAGAGTACAGAATGCAATATTACTAAGGTAGTTTCTGCTGAAGATTAATACTTAAGAGTTAACATTAAAGTTTTCTGTTCATTTTAAAACCTACCATACTTTTAGGTTGATTTTTGGTTGACCAAGCTTACATGAATATATTGGCAACATTTAATGAAATTTACGAAAAGGGATATCCCAAATCAACCACACACAGTATATAGAGGTGTCCACTTAGAAAATACATTGATGTTTTTTTTTATAACATAAAACATTTATTTTCCAATAGAATGTTTTCTTAAAAAAACAACGGTACTTTTTTCAGTTTTTGGAACATAGTTAAACAAAGTCGTTTTTTTTCGCGTAACATCACTACGCAGGACCAAATTTTTTTTATTTGTATCTATATTCATGACAGATGATAGGTTAAAACCCACTTCACGTCTTCTCTACCTCTATAGATCATCCCGTTTCTGATTCGGTCACGAAGGGACAGTTACAATTAATTTTTAATCATCTCCCCAGGTTCACGCCGGACTGTCAACACATTATTTCGGCGTCCGGCGACGGCTGCGTGTTTGTGTGGCGCGTCCCGCACGACATGGTGGTCACCATGCGGGCGCGCTTGGCGCAGCAAGCCATCCGCCAGGGCAGGTTTGTCGCTACCAACGTTTAATCTGTTTCCAAGGAACAAAAAGCCTTAAATCGAAAATATCTACAAAAAGCTAGACTGCAGCCTTAAACGGTTTTTGAGAACTCCTTTAGGTCAGTGACAGTTATGCTCTCAACTCAATGCAACTCTCACAATTTTGCGAAAACAGAAATCTTATCAGCCTATATACCCTCGAGGTAGTGCGGGTTGGTCGGCTTCACACACAACCTTCGAGTTTCTTCGCAGGCGTGTGTGCAGGTTTCCTCACGATGTTTTACTTCACCGTAAGAGCGTCAGATAAACGTACATATGTAATCGAAATACCTCCCAGACAGGAGGTAGCGACCCTTGCCGTTACGCCACCGACAAAAATGTTAATATTCAAAGCGGGAAGGGGTCCGGAAGTATTTTTAAACGGCTCAGCGGTTCGGATTGTGAAGAAGTTCACCTGGGCCACATCATTACTGAGGAGCTAGACATGGAGGTTCGGTTCGGTGCAACATGCTCGCGCGCGCAGATTCACAAAATGCAGCAAACATGCGAATGGGACCCCTTTTATTTAAAGCCTTCTGCCAATTGTGGTACCGTTACAAAGGGAAGCGTGCTATGCTCGGGAGTTTCTCTGCGTGATAGAATCAGAAACGAGGAGATCGGCAGGAGAACCAAAGTAACCGACATAGCTCTCAGAATTGCTAAACTTAAGTGGCAGTGGCGGAGCACATTGCTCGTAGAACAGATGGCCGTTGGGGCAGTAAAGTTCTCGAGTGGCGACCACGCACCGGAAAGCGTATGCCTCCCACTCGGTGGACCGATGACCTGGTGAAGATATGTATGTATTTACAAGTAAATGAGAGTGTGATTTGTTATTGAATATTAACATTATTGTGTATTAACAGAGTATTTATGTTTGTTTCCAGGAAAGTCACGCCGACTACAAACGGAATGTCGGGACTGGACAGCGAGACCGACTCGCGCCTCTCGCCGCCCTTCGAGGCGCCCTCCACCCCTGTCGTGCCCGACTACACGTTAGTATAGATCGCGTCATCTAAGTTGAACAGGTTCAGGTCTCATTCGAAGTACCCGACTTCGCTCAGGGAGTTGATATGAGAAATCGTGTGTTTCATTTTTAGAATACACTCAAATTCACATCACAACGACTTATTTATGGCTCAACCCTAGCCGGTAGGTACAGATCGGTACGTAGATTTACAGTCACTGCGCTGTTGCCGCACTCTTGTTAACTCTGTTTAGTTAAGTTGGAGGCTCTACACTTGAAGTTGTTACCGAATATGTATACCTGGGACAAACAGTCCAGTTAGGTAGGTCCAACTTCGAGAAAGAGATCAATCGTCGAATCCAACTCGGCTGGGCAGCGTTCGGGAAGCTTCGCAATATCTTGACGTCCCAGATACCGCAGTGTCTTAAGACCAAGGTCTTCGACCAGTGTGTGTTGCCAGTGATGACATATGGAACTGAGACATGGTCGCTTACTATGGGCCTCATAAGAAGGCTCAAGGTCACCCAAAGGGCAATGGAGCGGTGAATGTCGTGGGAAGCCGCTGGATGCGGGCAGCGCAGAACCGGTCGTCGTGGAGATCCTTGGGGGAGGCCTAGCAGTAGACGTCCTTCGGCTGATATGATGACGTGCGGAGTGCCTTATTTTTGGTGTCGACACCAGAATAATCTTATAGGTCCTGAAAAAGTTAAACTCCCTTTTTCTTCTAAAAATGTTGTTTTCTTTGCAGACTTCGCATCGGCCGGTTGCCGTCGTGGGCCAAGAAAAGTCTGGGGGACGAGCTAGTTGCGCCCGAGACGCCTGCCCCCGAGCCGCCGGCCCGAGGCAAATGGGCTTCTAGGATACATCAGCCTAACGGTTAGTTTTACACCTTCCAATCAATCACATTAATTGGGTACTTGACAAAATTAGAAATAAATTATGAAATAAAATTCAAAATTGTTTGTCTCCAAAGGGCTATGGAGCGTGCTATGCTCGGAATGGAGGTTTATAGTGTCAATGAAGGTTATAACTAAAAGCCTTACTAATCTAAACTGATTATACTGAAAAGTGGTGTACCTCAACTATCCATTTGGGGACCAATTCTGTTCATAGTTTACACTAATGATTTAATTGACTATATTTATAATAACCAAGTTGACATCAATTTGACCGTATATGCCGATGATACCAATGCTGTCATATTAGCAGATAATAATGCAGCCCTTGAAATTAAAGTAAATACTGTCTCAACTGTATTACATGAGTGGTTTAGTTACAACTTCCTTAAGTTACATACAAGTAAAACCGCCTTATCCTATTCAAATCTACAGCGAGAAACCAAGAAACACTACTAGTTAAATTGTACAGAGAGGTTATAAATACTATTAAAACCACAAAATTTCTACTTGGATGAGTTTTTAAATTGGAAATATGAACTGAATGCGATTAAGGGGACCAATGGTTCAGCTTGTTATGCACTCAGAAGCCTCAGAGATGATCTCACTACTAGGCAGCTGATTATAGCCTATTATGCATTGGTAGAATCCCGTTTGCGCTACAGCATTAAATTTTGGGGATGTAGCTACGACTATAATATTATAAAAGCTTTCCGGTTACAAAAGAGATCAGTGAGAACAATACAAAAAATATCCCAAACTATGTCAAGTAGGGATAGTTTTGCAAAATTAGGCATTCTCACTGTTCCCAGTCTTCATGAGTTTGAAACAGATGATGAAAATAAGAATAGAATGATGACACGGCGGAAAGACTTTCAGCAAAGAATTTGTCCCAAACTAAATGTTGTTAGGCATTGTCCCAAATTTCAGGCTGTAAGGCATTTTAATGCTTTACCGCTATCGCTGAAAAATGAAATGAGCTTAAATTCTTTTAAGAATAAGGTAAAGAATTTTTTGATTAGGCGATGTTACTATTTTATAAATGATTATTCAAATGATAAAATAAGAAATATAAATTATGACACTTGAATGAATTTATTGCACATTTTACTTCATTTTAAATATTTTAGTTATTTTCGGACGTTGGGTTTGGTTAGCCTGGCATCTGCCGGGGATTCTTCGCACCCCCCACCCCGCCGTTACCATGACTGCTACCGGAGCCAGGAATAGCGGGGCCGCCGACTGGGTGTGGATTTCGTAGGGGGTTTTGCCGTAATCGCCACGCTTGGCAGGCAGTTGTGGTTGCAGGTGTGTTGCAATGCACGGAAAGGACGCTGCTGCCCATCCCCCGGTTTTAAGTCCCGTAGTCGACTCTTACGACCCCCATTGGATGAGATGGGATGGTCCTATTCTTAGCCGGGAACCATACGGCCGAAAAGGCTTTAGTACCATAGACCACATACATACGCTGCGGCAGATTATACAGAAGACCGAAGAGTACAATCAGCCACTATAAGCTTGGACTTTGTGGACTATGAGAAAGCCTTTGATTCAGTCGAAGCCTGGGCTGTGCTACGCCCTCGAATATGTTTTCAAGCTTCTGGACTGAGCATCAATATCAACAGCGAGTACATAACCCACCTCCGACTCGCTGACGATATCGTGGTCATGGCTGAGACTATTTAAGACCTAAGTACAATACTCAATGACCTCAGTAAAGTCTCTCATCAAGTGGGTCTTAAAATGAACATGGACAAGACGAAAATAATGTTAAATGTCCGTGTCGCAACCACCCCTCTAAAGGTTGGAGACTCTACACTGGAATTTGTTGACGAATATATATACCTAGGACAAACAGTCCAGCTAGGTAGGTCCAACTTCAAGAAAGAGATCAATGGACGAATCCAACTCGGCTGGGCAGCGTTCGGGAAGCTTCGCAATATTTTCACGTCCCAAATACCGCAGTGTCTAAAGACTAAAGTCTTTGACCAGTGTGTGTTGCCAGTGATGACTTACGGAACTGAGACATGCTCGTTTACTATGGGCCTCATAAGAACGCTCAAGGTCACCCAAAGGGCAATGGAGCGTGCTATGCTGGGAGTTTCTCTGCGTGATCGAATCAGAATCGAGGAGATCCGCAGGATAACCAAATTAACCGAGATAGCTCACAGAATCGCTAAACTGAAGTGGCAGTGGGCTGCTCGTAGAAAATATGGCCGGTGGGGCAGTAAAGCTCTCGAGCGGCGACTGGAATGAGTGGGCTCTGTGCTCTGTATAAAATCCCTTATATGTAGTACAATGTAAGATTCAATTACCTTACAATTATCGAGTGAATTCGAGTGTCATTTATGGCGTAAGCTGTCAGAGTAGTTTCAATAATAGAGCAGGGTTGACTGCATTTAAAGTTAATCATGAAATTATATTTCCATACTCCACGCACGAGGGGTAAGTCCAGGTTGGTAGAGGTTGTAGGGCTAGTGACGAACTCCACTGTTAGGAGGTTTTGAAGCCGCCTGCACGGCATGTGACACTGCTTAACGCCTGCTATCTCATCATCATTACATCAGCTCATATATACGTCCCCACCGAGGGGATCGATCCTACCCAGAATTAGGGCGATCTGGTCTTAGTCGACCGCGCAGGCCCAGTGCGGGTTGGTCGACTTTACACAAAACCTGCGAGTTTCTTCGCAGGCGTGTGCAGGTTTCCTCACGATGTTATCCTTCACCGTATCTAGTAGATCTCATTTGTCGAAATCAGTTAAGTGGTTTAGGATATACGAGGGAACATATGTACATACATACATTTCTGCTTCGCCTTAAACGGGTAAAAATTCTAGACAAATAGACTTACAGATGACTTTTCGTCAATTTATTTTTTCCGGTGTGCTCAACCGTCTCTTTTTGTTGATTCAACAGAAAAACGGACAGACTCCGACGGATCCAAAGACAGCTCTCTGGACAGCGGCACTGATACGCGATACGTCGAGAAGCGGAGAGAGCCGAGCGCCAAGCAGGTACGTGTACGTTCACACAGCGTCATTACTTATCAGATATCACATACGTCTTTGCTGGTGATTTCCCTCGTAAAATTGAACAACTTTTGCTCTAGAAGTCATTAGACCAAATACCTAGTTACAGTGTTAGGTAAAGTGAAAATTTTTGAGGGGAACCACTTTTGTTCTACATCATCATCATATCAGCTTATATACGTCGCCACCGAGAGGTTCGAGCCTACCCTGAATTAGGGCGACTGATTTTTGTTCTACAACTTTGCTGAAATAGCAAAATTATTTGTTTTTGGATTTTCCGTACAAGGTTGGTAAATTTAGCTAAAACTGTATGAGAAATAATTTTGATCAGAAAAAACCGAATTCAAACAGGAAACTAAGGTTCCCCTCGATTTTTCTCGGATGCCTTGGGATATCTCCTTTCCAACAAAAAAAGAATCATCAAAATCATTTCATAAAAGTTATCCGCGAACACACAAAAAATATATATACGGTCGAATTGAGAAACCTCCTCCTTTTTCGAAGTCGGTTAATTATGAAAAAGAAAACTTGCGATTTCAGTTAAGTTCAACATAACTTTTTCAATTTTATGAAACATTTGTAAGTCCTATATTTTAACCGACTTTAATAAAATGAGGAGGTTCTCATGTTTATTTTTAAACAGTTTGTATAGAGATAAATCTTTAGAGTTCCCGAAGCAAAATGGCAAGAAAATGGAACCCTGGTCTATAATTTCTTCATTTCCGTCCATCCGTCTGTCCTTATGTCACAGTCGACTTTCTCTGCCACTGTTAAATCTACAGTAATTTAATTTTGTACACAGATGTGTTATTATGATCCGAAATGAAAAATAATGTCAATTCGACAAAAAATAGGGTAGGCTTTCCTATGTGGGATAACTTTTTTTTTATTGTAGTCCCTCTAGTGGAATATTTTTGAATCGTTAAAAGTATTATTATCACAATGTTGTTCTTTAAAGTGATGCTTTTCGTGTCCCCTCCCCTTCTAAATATATCTATGAAACTTATAATTCTAAAAATTATACACATGCTAGAAATGAACATAACGAAAATTGTTTTTGTGATAAAATAGACCCCCCCCCCTAAATACAAGTGAAAGTTGGATTGACTGTACCTTTTCGTCTATTAGATCTACAGTTATAAAATTTTGTACGTACATTTTGTATTATAACGTAAAATAAAAGATGGGAGACCTTTTTTCAAACAATTTTTTTTATGGGGTGCTTCCCATACACGTAAATGCGTCACGAAAAGAAATTGTGGACCACCTCGTGTGGGTATCATGGATTTGGTCTATTTAAATAATAAGTGCTTTCTAACAACTAACCGAATTAAAAAACAGGAGGAGATTTCTCAATTCGACCGTAATTTTTTTTTGTGTGTTCGCTGATAAAATCGTCGTTTATGAACCGATTTTGATGATTTTTTTGCTCGAAAGATGATATCCCAAGGGTGATACCATGATAAGGAAACCAGGATCTGATGATAGCATCCCAGAGAAATCGAGGGGAACCTTAGTTTCCTGTTTGAAGTCGGTTTTTTTTGTTCAAAGTTATTGTCAGATGTGCTCATTAAACAGGGTGAAACATAAAGATGCAGTGATACTTTAAGGTGGGCTTCCACTTGTCAAAGTGAACAACTTTCTCTAAGAAACCTATAATCAATTCACAAAAAAAGACTTTCTATACAAAATCTGATGCAAACACAAAAAAAATTTCGTGACTTCGGCAAAGTAGTAATGATATAAAATCGATGAGTACAAGCCCACCTTAAAGTATCACTGCACTTTTATTTAACATCCTGTATAGCTCGTCAAAGTCGTTAAAAACGTGTCCCTCCCTACTCCCTATTGTTTCTAAACTATTGGACCTAGAAAAAAGATTTAGGGCACTGTTAGATAAAGTTTTCAAGTAATGACTCCGGAATCCTACATTATGCGTGGTCCGACACACACTTTGCCAATGTCTTTTGTCATTTTCAGCAAAATTATTGAACAAAAGTTGTTCAGTCCCGCAAATGAAATCACCAGCTGACAGAATTCTGCTCAATAACGTTTTATTTTGCGATGAAAAACTAAAACATACCTAGATGTTATTTGATAAGTTTAAATTTCCCTTGGTCCACATTACAATCACTCACACTTTGGTTTTGGAAGTGACTCACTGTTTTGGTGATGGTTTTTTTTCTGGTTTTCTCCTTCACCTTTGTATTTTCTTTGTAATTTTGTATATTGTGTATATAGTTACTCATATTCATTGATAATTTTAATTTTTCTTTTTAGTAAGTACTGATTATTTGGAGTAAAATTTTAATTAATTTAAATTAACAGGTTTTCCTTTTACTTACATTAATTATCTCGTAAAAGTATTTTAAGAAAAAAATTTTTCTTAACAGTTATAATAATCGCACTGACCTCCAGTCTGTCTCTGCTGGAGTGGCTTCCGCTACTTTACTTTTAGCCGAGTTTTCAGTATTATATTCTAAAATAATAATATTAATAATAAACGAAATAAGTATAAAAGATAATTAAATTTCCTCACAATTTGTAGAAATGTTTCATAGCTCATAATCAGCCTTTATTCCTAAGATACTTTTACGTAATCAACCTATTCACACCTGGTAATGGATTTTCGACCTTATTCCTGTGTATATAGCGGCCGAAATCACTCAACCTGTCCCAGCTGCCACGCGTTGAGGCGCTATTTCGGAATTTTGACGCCACGTTTAAGAAAACATTCGATATTCTTACGATATCGCCGAGAGTCGAGAAGGTTTCTTTTATTTTTCTTATGTTGGCATTATGTTTCTTTTGGTATCACACGGCTTTTGTTAATGTTATGTGCCAGTCATTTCGTTTGCTTAAGGGACTTGTCCCAGCTAAATAGCGCGGCCATCAGTTAAAAAATAATTACTCACTGAGTACATACTTTATCGAAAATATCCAACGATGAATTTGAAGAACAGGTACATTTTTTTTATTCACAATTGGTAAGCCCTTGGCATCAACTCACCTGATGGTATGACGATGATGCCGAAGATGGGATCGGGCTTACCAAGATTCCCCAACGCAATGGATTACTGTCTATCTTATCTTCAAGCTGGAACACATCAATGTTGTTAATACTGATGTTTGGCGCCAAGACTTAGATAAGATGGTGGTAGCTAGCCAGGCGGGCTTAGAAAATGCCCTACCACCAACCAAACCGAGTCTTACAAATTAACCTCACCGGGAATCGAACCCACGACCTCCTGGTGTGAAGCGAATGGACTAACCGTTACGCCACGGAGGCGGTTACATTTAGAACATTCAGAATGCGTTACATTTAGAAAACATCAACTCTGTGAAAAATAATTCGCTGTAGTTACAGATAGCACAATATTTCACAGAGTTGATAGTTTTTAAATAAACAATAGTGCAGACACAGTAGGTACCTATTCTTCAAATTCATCGTTGAAAATTAAAATTTAAATTAGAAACTAATGACGGCTCTATCTAGGTGGGGGGATCGCCTTAAAAGAAAAGTTCATTAAGAACATTACACATTGATGGACGAGCCGTCGTCTGACAGTAGACCCTTGTGTGGGAGGCGACCGACATTGTGCAGCACGCGAGCGACTAGTCACGCCTCTCACATCTTTAATGTACGTACAGAATAGAGGCAACCTCCGTCCATTTGATTAAATGCGGATGTCGCAGCCATGTTGTAGATTTAACTGCAAAACGGCGCGCCACTTTGAGTAAAAAACTCCTAATAAATTCGAATCGGACGGAGCCCCGCCCCTTTTCACGGTAGAACTAGACATGCTAACCTAACCTAACCGTCCATCCGACTCGGTTTTGTTCGATGTGTTTTTACTGAGTAGCTTACAAAGCGGCGCGCTGTTTTGCAAAACGGCTAATTCTAAAACTTTTGCTGCAACATGGACCCGTTTAGCCCCATGTGTGTGCCACGTCACGCACGTACGTCGACCCGAGCTCTCGAGCGGCGCGCAGCACAGACACGTTGCCTCGGCGCATTGCGTCCAAGTGCGTTCAAATCTTTGACCAATATAACATCTATGGACCGGCCTACGCGAACAGAGGTTTTGATGCCTATCTATCTATCAGACCGATTTCGGTCATGGCGACCACTTCGATCGTAGTTGGTTTGCCGCGCGCGCGCTCGAAGATGGTTTATGTAGCCAATCTTCGCAGCAAAACTCCTCGCGCACTGGGGGCATTTTAGTATGCCACCCTCGTAATTGAATGAAATGGTCGCAGGTGTTTGGTGTGGTTTTTGATGCCTACAGGATGAGCGAAGTCAATATTCCCCAAATCGGTTGAAAATCGAAGAGAGTTAAATTTGTTATCTAATTCGTGCTACAGTCTAAGTACGTCTCTCTATATCTGTCATTGTTTATATGTGGATGAGACTTGGTAGCCTATAGAGGTGTGTGTGTGGGTGTGTGTTTGCGTGTAATTTTATTTGATTAATTTTTATAACATTAATGTATGGATGGATCAATTATATTTGGTCGAAGGTCTAAATCACACTCGGCCGGCATCTCACTCCGAGGCCAAATATAACCTATTATAAGGCTGCCTCTAGTCTGTATTCACCTTTAGATTGATCAGAAACACAAATGATATTCAATGTATGTTTGTATGTCTGCAATCAGCATCTGTCAGTGTTTGTACAAAGTCTTATAATTTTATTCTCTGAAGTGTAATGTAACGCATGTAAAAATATTCTGCATGACGCATTAATCTTGGCATCAGCATGTACTCGCATGTTAAGGCTTCTTTACCATTATATTATTACGATTATTGACTGACTTGGTGGCTCAGTGGTTAGTGCTCTTGACTACTGATCCGAGAGTCGTGGTTTCGATCCCCACCCAGGCCAAACATTTGTGTGATGAGCAGATTTGTTTGCTCTGTGTCTGGGTGTTAAATATCTATTTAAGTATATATTTAAACGTATATAAGTATTTATATCAGTCTCTGGTTCCCTTAACACAGGGAATCCTACTTTGGGACCGGATGACCATGTGTGATTTGTCCCAGAATATTTATTTATAGTAATATTACCAGTCATATACCTACTTGTTGCGAAACTTTTGTGTGCTTTCTAAATTTTAAGACTTTTCAAAATGTCATTGTTTCGTCCCTGATATTTTTTTGCATAGAACTGGCCAAGTGCCGAGTGCGACTCGCACCGAGGCGTGAGTTTTCATTCCACCATTCCTCTCCACACTAGTAAATATAACATAATACCTATTTATTTCAAACAAAAGCCATCAACGCGGGCGACAGAAAAATGCTTAACTTTATAGTTTTTTTAAATTTTCTTATTTGTTAGTAAATCCCCCATAATAATTCTGTGAATATTTCAGCCGGCTGCCTAGCATGATTTAAAACATATACAGCCTTTTTCCTTTTATGGCTTTTCAAGTCGCTTTTCTAAAAAGAAAATAATAATAATGACCTTGAACGTCACACTAGAAAAGGTCCGTCACGTTTGGCTAGATCTTCGAGGCAGACCAATAATTGAAATAATGCAGAAAGCAGTCCTTCTCGATAATGCTCGGATAGTCCGACGCTTTCTCTTTCCGTCGCACTGAACTCCAGCTGACTGTGCTTCCGCTGGAGGTGCTCCTGCCACTTCGCCTCGTGCCAAGTGAGCAGAGAGGCTTTAATTTTATATTCGAAAATAATAATGAAACGCCCTTTTTAAGTCTTACCGCCAAACATCCATGATTGGGTTCCGCCTTGAAGATAAGATAGCCAGTTCCCAATTGCATTGAGGTATCTTGGTAAGCCCGCTTCCATCTTCGGCATCATCATCACTTTCCATTAGGTAAGATGATGGCCACAGCTTACTAATCGTGGATAAAAAAATAGTCGGACAGATAGACAAACAGACAGACGGACGGATGGACGGACGAGAGAGACAGCGTAGGCTTAGTAATAGGGTCCCGTTACCTTGTATGGAATCCTAAAAAAATAGTTAAATTTTTCGTTTTTTTAAATTATATTTTTATTCACATTTGGTAAGCCCTTGGCATCATCTCACTAGATTTCTAGTTAATAACATTTAAATCAATCCCAGACGCGAAAGACAAAAGAAAAACTTATATATTATACATGTTTGCACGTTTGCCCGCTGCTATGTAACGTCTAGCTTACACATTCGAGCTTATTTTTATGTTTTTTTTTAATTTCCATATTACGTTGCACATTTTTTTTTATGTTTTTCTTACATCCCCGGCACTAGGTGACGATAAACCTGTCCAAGAACCGGCCGCTGGACGCCCGGACTCGTCACCACACCGATGACTCGTCACTCGGCAGTTTCAAATACGAGGTTTGCTTTGCATTTTATTTTCATTCAGTTTTTTTAAAGTTATTTATAACCAGTGTTGTCGCAGTGGATGAGATCGCTTTTTAGCGATAAGACCGCCTATATGTACAACTTCCTTAATCATTGTATCTTTTTTTTTCTCTTATGTTGTGCAATAAAGTGTTTTCAATCAATTCCATCAATCAATCAGTGTTGTATTTGGAGCCGGGTCGTTCCTTTCCTTCATAATGGTCGTGGGGAGCGATGGCTGACTCGCGCTATACTCGTGACCGGGTGATATCCGTGTGAACTGGCCTACTTTTGTCAAAGGCATTAATGACATATTCAACAATTTCAATGTAGAACTTCTAGTGTCAAATTGTTTTCATGTTCTAATGACATAATTTGTTTTATATCAATGTTTTTATTTTGATGTTACTAAGTAATGATTCGGAGATGAGGACAGCGTCGGTGGCGTAATGGCTATTGCCGCCGCCTCCTGTCCGGGAGGTCGTGGTTCGAGCCTGACACGTACCAATGTGATTTCGAATTTAGATTTCATATGTACGTTTATCCGACGCTCTTACGGTGAAGGAAAACATCGTGAAGAAACCTGAACACGCCTGCGAAGAAACTCGCAGGTTGTGTGTGAAGTCGACTAACCCGCACTGGGCCCGCGTGGTCGTCTAAGGCCCGATCGCCCTAATTCAGGGTAGGCTCGAGCCCCTCGGTGGGGACTTATATGAGCTGATATTATGAATATGTATATGTAGTTACTATTTAATGACCATCAGAAAGAGTGATGCACCTATTTTAAATGAACATTTTAAATCTTTGAATCTTTGTTACCGCTTTACCGCTCTGAAATATTTAATCAAGTCTTTGTAGAGTTTTATTGACGCTGCCAGTCTAAGTAGACTGGCACCACAGAAAAGAGAAGAGTTCCGTGTGGTGGTCCCCAACATCCGATAGGATATGGCACCCCAACAAGAAGAAGAATAGTTTTATTCTTCGCTACTAAATAAGCGTAATGTTTTTTGTTGATTTACCCGACTACGCTAGACGAAGAAGGCTTCGCGAGAAAGTATGCACAGCGTGGCTCTACAATTTATTTTTTAATTTCACGACATCAAAAACAATGTTTATATCTTTATAATCATGCACTTTCTAATTTATTTTGCTTTTCTTTCAATACATAGTTTCATAGGTATCACTCCATCGACAGCCTTGTTCGATGAGATCGAAATATTCATTCATGGTATAAAAATACTACTCCCGAAATGCCAATGGCTATAGTAGACAGAAATCCATGTCAGAGGCCTTTTAAAGTTATGTTTGTAGGATAGATTTTAGGTCTAAATAGGCCTCCTCTAAGACCTACACTAAGCACAATTTCGAGCCACCTGCACCCTTCCAGCGGCATCCTTCAAGCCTTACCAGAACATCAGTCCTCTTGGTGGGGTCGTTGAACAGTACGTCTTCCGTTTCGTCATCTCTACGAGAGAACCTTTCTTCCCCATCTGTAATCGGTTCTACGAACTATGAAGTTGTGTGTGAAGTAGGTACAGCTCACGCCAAACTTTATTATTTAAACGCGTCGCAGTAGCAAACTTTATTACGGCTCTGAAGTTGGTCCCAAGACGCGTCGCAGTAGCAAACTTTATTACGGCTCTGAAGTTGGTCGCAAGACGCATCGCAGTAGCAAACTTTAATACGGCTCTGAAGTTGGTCGCAAGACGCGTCGCAGTAGCAAACTTTATTACGGCTCTGAAGTTGGTCGCAAGATGCGTCGCTGTAGCAAACTTTATTACGGCTCAGAAGTTGGTCGCAAGACGCGTCGCAGTAGCAAACTTAATTACGGCTCTGAAGTTGGTCGCAACACGCGTCGCAGTAGCAACTTTATTACGGCTCTGAAGTTGGTCGCAAGACGCGTCGCAGTAGCAAACTTTATTACAGCACTGAAGTTGGTCGCAAGACGTGTCGCAGTAGTAAACTTTATTACAGCTCTGAAGTTGGTCGCTAGACGCGTCGCAGTAGCAAACTTTATTACGGCTCTGAAGTTGGTCGCAAGACGCGTCGCTGTAGCAAACTTTATTACGGCTCTGAAGTTGGTTGCAAGACGCGTTGCAGTAGCAAATTTTATTACAGCTCTTACGTTGGTCGCAAGACGCGTCGCAGTAGCAAACTTTATTACGGCTCTAAAGTTGGTCCCAAGATGCGTCGCAGTAGCAAACTTTATTACGGCTCTGTAGTTGGTCGCAAGATGCGTCGCAGTAGCACACTTTATTACGGCTCTTAAGTTGGTCCCAAGACGCGTCGCAGTAGCAAACTTTATTACGGCTCTTAATTTGCTTCCAAGACGCGTCGCAGTAGCAAACTTTATTACGGCACTGAAGTTGGTTGCAAGACGTGTCGCAGTAGTAAACTTTATTACGGCTCTGAAGTTGGTCGCTAGACGCTTCGCAGTAGCAAACTTTATTACGGCTCTGAAGTTGGTTGCAAGACGCGTTGCAGTAGCAAATTTTATTACAGCTCTTACGTTGGTCGCAAGACGCGTCGCAGTAGCAAACTTTATTACGGCTCTAAAGTTGGTCCCAAGATGCGTCGCAGTAGCAAACTTTATTACGGCTCTGTAGTTGGTCGCAAGATGCGTCGCAGTAGCACACTTTATTACGGCTCTTAAGTTGGTCCCAAGACGCGTCGCAGTAGAAAACTTTATTACGGCTCTGTAGTTGGTCGCAAGACGCGTCGCAGTAGCAAACTTTAGGTGTTTGTAGGACAAAAACGCAGTAAGCACTCGCATCACAGTTCAGTTCAGATCCATAATAAAGTTGGGCGCGAGCTGTATGCGGCCAATTTTTTAGGGTTTCGCCTTATGGGAAGACAGCCGAATGGTGAAAGCTATGGTCTTTAATGATAATGATTTATTTTGCATGCAGGACCAGGAGTCGACGGAGCACGACGGTGATATAGAGGACATCTCGGACGGGGAGAGGACCTCGTCGTCAGAGAGCAGGAATAGACCCACTTACTACCCTGGAAATAATGATGACGATACGCCGAGGTATGGTTGCCTTTTTTATTTACTTTATTCAGTTGCCTTTTTTCGCCTTCATTCATTAAAACACACCATACCGCATCATAGTAAATTAAGAAGTCCACATAAAAAAAAAAATCTAAAATTACATAACTAAAAATCAAAATTAAGCCCTCATTACAACATCTAAAAAACTAGTTTTTATTAAATTAATTTAAAAAAGTATGTTACTAAAATTACACCATACATCATCATCATCGTATCAGCCGAAAAACGTCCACTGCTGGACAAAGGCCTCCCCCAAGGATTTCCACGACGACCGGGCCTGCGCTGCCCGCATCCATCGGCTTCCCGCGATTTTTACCAGGTCGTCGGTCCACCATACACTATAAAATAAAATATAATATAAACCGCTTACTCGCTTCTACTCATCATAATGAACAACTTTTTAACCGACGAAAAAACGTTTCTCAAGTCGACGCGTATCTTTTTCTTATGTATGACTACGCATAACTTTTTACAGAGAAGTCCGATTTTGATAATTCTTCTTTTATTGGAAAAGGGTTATACCCCCAAGTTGGTCCCATATAAATAAAAAAAAAACCCAAAAAGGTAGGAAAACAGGGGATGATTGATTGTTTACTCACTCAGTATCATTTAATTATTTTATTTTTTTAATTTATTTACCCTGTTTGTCTTGTCCTTTCCAGTGAGTTTATGGTGAACGCGATGGACGCAGAAGAGCTGCGTCAGTCTATACGTCGCTCGAAAAGGTGGAAGGCGCAGTCCCCTCGGCTGGAACTGCCTACTCCCACTGGTGCTTCACTGAGTGGCTCGCCTCACGACTCTGATGACGACGAGGTAAGATTACCATATTCTTTACGACGTATCTATCTTTCTATCTAGGTGCGTCGGTGGCGTAACGGCTATGGCCGCTACCTCCTGTCCGGGAGGTCTTCGTTCGAACCCCGCCAGAATTTCGGTTTCATATGTCCGTTTATCCGACGCTCTTACGGTGAAGGAAAACATCGTGAGGAATCCACCACATGCCTGCGAAGAAACTCGAAGGTTGTGTATGAAGTCGGCCAACCCGCACTGGGCCCGCATGGTCGGGGCCAATCGCCCTAATCCAGGTTAGGCTCGAGCCCCTCGGTGGGGATGTATGTACTTTTCTGTTTATAAGTACGGGTCAAATCTTGCAATCGATTTTAGAGCTATTTTCAGTGGTCAGATTGAAATAAGTTTTGTATAAAAACACGTGTACGACAATATAATGAAACTTATTAACTTTGTCGAAAAAAACAAAAACGTATAAACCTAGTTTTTGTTCTGACTTATAACCTGTGAAAAATTGATCCAAATCGGTTAACATTTAAAAGGTAAAACTCTTTATCGCCGTTTGTATGAAAAGTCGCAGTTTCACAAAACTTTTAATATTGATATGGTCACTATAGGATGTTGTTAGGTTAGCTAATTGCGTAATAACTTAAGACAGAAGGACCCTTAAGTAGGGACTGAATAAATTAACCGACTTGGTATTACATGGATTTCAACTTTTTACGGTAGAAGATCTGAGTAGCGAGACTTGTTTTTTTATAAGTTATGATTTAATGGCTTATTATTTCCATTGGCGGCCCTAGTGTGCTAATCGAACCACCTTAAATTTAAATTACTTTTCAATACAGTTGTTAAACATGGCGTACTTTCAGAGGCTATAATTATGATTCGAAAATTAAATCTTTCTATGCATCTTTCTTTTACGCGGTCGTGACTTTCTTTTACGAGCTCGATCATTACTTTTGCGGTTTAGTTTTAAATTATGTCAATTTAAAAAGTTTAGTAGCAAGGAGTTTTCATATTTCATAGAACAATGTCGGATAGTTTTTATATGAGGAAAAATGAATGACTCCGTTGGTCTTAGCATTGAAATATATATTTTTTATAATGCTTGCTTATTATATTTAATTACTGGTTTTAATTTTAACATTTTCACATCAATATTTGTCAAAAATCTAATAAGCTGTATACGCTTACGAGCCCGTTGTCTAATTTCGTTGTAAATAAATAGAGTTTAAAAAAACTAAAAAACATGCTTTTAAAGTACATCAGACTAATAAGTAAAAAATAATTCTTAATATAAGTTGAAAATAATAATTAACAAATTACTAGTATTATTGTGAGTATATATTATAAGTATTATTGTTTTTTAGTTCAAATTATGAAATTATTATATTGTCGCTGATTCTTGATAAGTCTACAAAGTTTGAATTAAATCTGTCCGTTTAAAGTGGGTCAAAATCGAGTCCAAAGGGGTCGGTTACATACAAACTTACATACAAACATACAGGAGCTAATAAAAGCGTGATAAAAATTACCAGTTGCAAAAACGCACCATTTTCTGAAAATTTTCATTTTCTATGTACGTATGTATGTTGAAATAAACATATTTAATTCTTTAATTTGTTATTTTTCTCTTTTCCACAACTGTATTGAAAATCACAAAATGAGTATGTACTCATTAATTTTAATGACGTTGAAAAACAATGACGTCACGCCCTAGGTATTCAAATATTTCTAGAACAAAATGTCGTTTTTGACAGATGACAGAAAGTAACTCAAATGATTAGCAGTCGTCATTATTCCTATTCGATGACGCCAAGGTACAGTTCGCGGCGTAACACAAATGTCGAACACAAATGGTGGTCGTGCGCGTAGGTGGCGAGCGCGCGGGTGTAGCGCGGGTTACGCGGGGGGCTGGCGTCCCTTGGTGCGCGCGGCCTCCCCGCGTCCCGCACTTCAATTGAGACCTGAAAATAAGACACTGCGCACAGTTCAAATTAGATGCCGCGATCTATACGTACGTTTATTCTATACAAGTGGGTTTCTACTTGTTACACTACTCTAAATGCCTTGTTAAACTAGTTTGACCGTAGGCAACAGGTTTATGTACGGGCCGATTCGAATGCAACTTTGGGCATATAAACATAGATTACTTTTTCAAAAAAATTGTGTTTTTACTATATTGATTTAAGGTTTTCATAGTAATTTTAAAATAAGCTAATCTTTTTAAAAATATTTCGAAAATTAACACTATCCACAGAATAGAATATCGTGACTTGCTTATGTGTATAAAGTTTCATTAGAATCGGCCCATCCATTTTCAAAAAGTAGTCATTTTAAGTTTGTATGAGAAACGATTTTGTGAATACACTAATAAATAATTGACCAAAATCCTCATTGCATAGGTGTCGACACCATCGGGAGACAACGCGGACAGGAACCCGCTGTCTGGCTCTTGTGAGTCCATAGACACGGCGGGCAGGCGGGAGCAGTACATCAAGTCCGCCTTCGATAGTCTCAGCGGGGCCGAGTCTGGTCTCACGCCGGGTAAGTTATCAAAATCCTCAATGCATAGGTGTCGACCCCATCAGGAGACAACGCGGACAGGAACCCGCTGTCTGGCTCTTGTGAGTCCATAGACACGGCGGGCAGACGGGAGCAGTACATCAAGTCCGCCTTCGATAGTCTCAGCGGGGCCGAGTCTGGTCTCACGCCGGGTAAGTTATCAAAATCCTCATTGCATAGGTGTCGACACCATCAGGAGACAACGCGGACAGGAACCCGCTGTCTGGCTCTTGTGAGTCCATAGACACGGCGGGCAGACGGGAGCAGTACATCAAGTCCGCCTTCGATAGTCTCAGCGGGGCCGAGTCTGGTCTCACGCCGGGTAAGTTATCAAAATCATCATTGCATAGGTGTCGACACCATCAGGAGACAACGCGGACAGGAACCCGCTGTCTGGCTCTTGTGAGTAAATAGACACGGCGGGCAGACGGGAGCAGTACATCAAGTCCGCCTTCGATAGTCTCAGCGGGGCCGAGTCTGGTCTCACGCCGGGTAAGTTATCAAAATCCTCATTGCATAGGTGTCGACACCATCAGGAGACAACGCGGACAGGAACCCGCTGTCTGGCTCTTGTGAGTAAATAGACACGGCAGGCAGACGGGAGCAGTACATCAAGTCCGCCTTCGATAGTCTCAGCGGGGCCGAGTCTGGTCTCACGCCGGGTAAGTTATCAAAATGAATTAGATTGCCGTATTTTTGCGAGTCCATAGACATCACTAGATCGCAGTCGTTAAGGCGTGTCAGATCACTAATAGTGGGGTTCACAACTACAATTTCTTTTCGCCCGCAATTTTTCTTGTTTTATTTTGTACTTTATCTCTTTAATTACGATATATATCGATTTTATTTACAACCATAATGGTTTGCTCCTTTTTAACCTTAGGATGGTAACAGGGGTGCCTCAACACCCCATGAAAGCAATCACGCGCCGATTTATTGAAAACTACTTGCTGTCTCGCTCTAGCACTTTGTGTATTCTTTTGACTTACCTTAAGTCATCAGTAGCCGTTGCGCGGTGGGATCGGAAACACGTCAATTTCATTCTGCGGGTATTTGTGGGGTGTTGTGTCGCCCCTTTTACTATTTACGTAGGTATTTCTATTAACGTAGGTAGTTCCAGTAAGTGATAAATTGCAAAAGCAAGCTCGATGTGCATTGTGCCCTCCAGTGCCGGTTTTAGCACTACCAGCGCCCTGGGCGAGATATCTACGGCGCCTCCTATCTGCCATTCATTCAAACCCATACGAAAAAATGCAAAGGATATAATAAAAGTTAAAACCATTTAGTCAAATAAATCCAATAAAATTTTAATTTCCTAGCCGGTGAACTCTTTTACTAGGATACCTAAGGCTATGTTTTCCGCAATTTCATTTTTGATTGACAAAGTTGCCAAGTTTTTTTAATAAAGTTTGAGATGTTGTCGATCGCAGATACGTTTTATCAGCTTTAGTTGAGAAAAACTCCGTATCCCATTAGCATCCAGGCATAATGATTAATATTCTCAATGATGTCCATACATTTGGATACAGTACTTGTAAGTTGCAATCCTTACTAATATTATGAATTTGAAAATGTATTTGTTTGTTACCATTTCACGCTTCAATACCTCGACCAATCTTGATGAAATTTTGCAAGAAGGTAGCCTGTGTCACTAGAAAGGCCATAGGCTACTTTTTATCCTGGGCACTGCCCTCGAAAGAATGTCAAAAAAGTGATTTTTTTTTGTTCAAATAGCAAAAGACTTGCGTGCCCTGAACATCGTTTGGAAATTTGTCTCAATTGTGTTTAAGTTGCCAAAAACATATTTTTTAAAATCTCGTTTAATTTAGTTACTGATTGATCTCAAGAAGAGTGTTCTTTTAGTTTGTTTCTTTAAAGTTTAATTTTTTAATTAAACGAAAGTTTTTTATTCATTTTATTATTATGAGGTGACGTGGCACCCCTGTTACAATGCGTGTTCATTTAAATTATGTTTCCATCATAGGGTTAACCGACTTTAAAACAGGAGGAGGTTCTATGTTCGACTGTTCAAGTATATTTTTTTATGTATGTCCACCAATTTCTCCGTCAATTGTGAACTAATTTTAAAAACTCTGTCCTGAGGTGCTCCCATATAAATTTTCTAGAATTGGTTAGGTATTTGGTTACAAAATTACACATAAACACTACTATTACTAGTGTGTGCAATAAAGAGTATTTATCTTTATCTTATAAACAAAAAAAAAATTCTTGGTACGCGGACGGTAGAAAATGTTTTTTTTTTTATTCAGTTCTAACTACTTAGCTCGAGTACAACTAATAATTGGATAGTTTTTGTTCAGGATAAGTACTATAATCACACCAAGTTTAACGATTGTATGTAATATGTATTACCGTTTTTACGATAGAGCTAAATCAAAAACCTATTAAACACGTCTCTTGTATTGGGACCCCCCCCTCCCCTTAACTATTTACTTTTTAAATTTATAGTATTTGTTGGCTCTATAATAACACATATTATGTGAAAATTTTAGCTAGTTATCTATTACGGTTTCAACGATACAGCCTTTGAAAGGTCGGGGCAAACAGACGGACGGATAGACAGACAGTGTAGGCTTAGTAATATGTATAGGCTTAGAGAGAAAACTAAAATAAAACTCTTAAAACTAAATGGAGCCGATAAGTTTTACGGAGATACTAACATGTTCTGTGTATCTTAATTGAGATGGTATACTCGTAGGTCTGGGAAATGAATTTGTATTGCATAGGAAACTATTTTAATATTAGGTAACTTGAATGCTTTCCTTTTTTTTAAATTCACAATTGGTAAACCCTTGACAACATCTCACCTGGTGGTAAGTGACGATGTTGCCGAAGATGGAAGCGGGCTTACCAAGATTCGCCAACGCAATGGGGAAACTGGTTATCTTATCTTCATGCCGGAACACACCAATGATATCAACATTGATATTTGGCGGCAAGACTTAGATAAGATGGTGGTAGCTAGCCAGGCGGGCTTAGAAAATGCCCTACCACCAACCAAACCGAGTCTTACAATTGACCCCGCCGGTAATCGAACCCGCGACCTCCTGTGTAAAGCCAGTGAACTTTGCCTCTGAGCTACGGAGGCGGTTAGGCGGTTCCTTGTTAGGAACATTCTTATCTATAACTAGTGCGTGTCGCAGCTTACCAACCCTGAACCCCAATTGAAGACCCTGTTATTTGGAAGTTCCACGGATTTAGTGGAATTTTTTATTCGTCTGTCTATTAGACTAGCAATTATTTACATTAAGATAGATTTTAGGTGCTACGACGCTACAACTTGAAAGAAAAAATAAATAAATCTAGAAATACAAAAAAATAAACTTTTTTATTAAATTACTTTTTTCGTAGTAAAATACGAAATATTAAATACTAAAAAGCCTGCGCGCACTTGCGATTTTAAGTTGGCCGATAGTTTGATCGGTCAGAGGATCTGTATGGAGCTATATGGCAGTGTACCCACTTGCTTGACGATTATATAACTCCATACTGATCAAGAAATCGCTTAAAGCGATAAGTCCGCCTTTGCATATCATTACATATTTTGCTAGTTAATAAGTTAATCATTTTTGTAAATTTGGTGTGCAATAAAGGATATTTATCTTTATCTTACTGATCCTCTGACCGATCAAACTATCGGCCAACTTAAAATCGCACGTGCGCGCAGGCTCTTAAAGTTTGCAAGAAGCCTTTATTAACGCTCCATCTAGTAAAAAAATACAAAATATATTTTCAATCATCATCATATCGGCCGAAGGACGTCCACTGCTGGACATAGGCCTCCCCCAAGGATCTCCAAGACGACCGGTTCTGCGCTGTCCGTTCAATGTCAATCAATTTTAACATATTTTTATTTCTAAATGTACTGCAAAAAATACGGAATTTTGCCAACGAGAATCTCGTAAACTGCGTCGATATAAAACTTATCCAAAAATGAAATAAATAGAAAATTTCCGATTTTTCGGCTCTTCCGTACAATGTGCGTTTCCAGTCTGGAAATTTTATCTTTCTGGATGGAGCTCGCTCTAGTCGCCCTGTTGGAATTTGCATACAAAAAACAAAAAAACCTTTGTCCCCGACCTAATATTAGGTACGTTTCCTAATACTGTGCCTGCGTCTAAAATCATGTTCTTTGCTCTCAGGCCACAACTCAATATCAGCGCAGCATCTCTCCCGGGCGCCTGCACCGCGACCCGCGCCCGCGCCCAGAGCCAACCTGGACCCAGCGGCTGCAAGGAGAAGAGAGGAGTTGAACAGGAGAATATTGGAGACCAGAAGACAGCTTGAGAGCGTAAGTGTTTTATCATCACTACACAACATAGGCAACCCTTGCAGCGGCGGCATATTATGTTCAAAACACCTTATAGTTACGACGCTATTTTGTTTTCGAATTTCGATCTCATATGTACGTTTATTTGACGCTCTTACGGTGAAGGAAAACATCCAGAGGAAACCTGCACACGCCTGCGAAGAAACTCGAAGGTTGTGTGTGAAGTCGACCAACCCGCACTGGGCCCGCGTGGTCGACTAAGGCCCGATCGCCCTAATTCAGGGTAGGTTCGAGCCTCGAGGTTGATATGATGATTTTATAGGGTTGGCAAAAACACGGGACTTATTTACCCATTGGCATTTTTTAGGATTAATTTTGGGTTTCACACACAGGACTGCCCAGGAGTCGGTGGCTCAACCGGTAACGACTCGGTCCTCCTAACCAGAGGTGCCGGGTTCAAATCCGGACGGCCAATGTACCAATGAGTTTTTCGAAACTTACGTACATATACTCGTACTAACCGATTGCCCCTCGGTGGGGACATATATGAGCTGACATGATGATGATGAATTTTGGGTGTAGGAGTGATTGAGTTTTTCCAGATTAAATTTAGATTTGATTGCATCCAATTTAATACCGGATTTAGTTGTATTTTTCTACGAAATATATTTAACTCTGAATAAAGTGGCAACACAATCTGACAGGAAAACCCATGAAGGGGATTTCCCCGAAAATCGTTATTGTCATTCGTCGGTCGGAGAGGTTTTTTTTTTTTGATTTACAATTGGTATAAAGCCCTTGGCATCATCTCACCTGATGGTAAGTGACGATGTTGCCGAAGATGGAAGCGGGCTTACTAAGATTCCCCAACGCAATGGGGAACTGGCTATCTTATCTTCATGCCGGAACACACCAATGATATCAACATTGATATTTGGCGGCAAGACTTAGATAAGATGGTGGTAGCTAGCCAGGCGGGCTTAGAAAATGCCCTACCACCAACCAAACCGAGTCTTACAATTGACCCCGCCGGGAATCGAACCCGCGACCTCCTGTGTAAAGCCAGTGAACTTTGCCTCTGAGCTACGGAGGTGGTTAACACTTACTTCATGTTTTCACAGTGGTAGTGATAGTTCGTGCTAATATCAGTGAAGGAAGATTTGATAGCTTTATCTGAATTTTTATTACGTTAAAAAACACTCGTCAACAGCCCCCGCATTTTTTCAGGTGGATTTTATACCTAATTCAATTTAACCCCGTGGGTTTTTCGGGTCAGGGAAAATTAAGCCAATCCTGTATACTTAGTGTCAGTATAGAAAAAATCATTTATTAAGGCGAATCCCTTTCAGAAAATAATGCAAACCCCGAAATCGAGGGTTGGAAAAAGTCATTTTTCTGCGGTTGAAATAATTATCAACAATTATCAATTATCAATTTTTATAAATAAATTTATTACAATATGTCTGCTACAAAGTGTAGGAGCCAAAACACGATTTGATAAAATTTTCTCGGTAGAAAAAAAATTGCAAAGTTAGCTTAAATTTTGTCAAATTTTGCTGTTTTAGCCCAAAAAACCAGTTTTACTTCACAACAGTTAGACATAGCATCTTTTTTTTCTCTTATTCCTCAATAAAATCCTGACATATTCACTGACTCACTTTTTTTTTGCAAAAATGCCTATATTTAAGTTAAAAAAAAATAAAAAAAGTGCCTCAAAGTGTGGTTATTTTCTTTATTCTTTACACGTAAAGAAAAAAACAGAGACAACTGTTATGAACAATACCTCGCCTTAAACATGGAAACAAAAACACCCAAACTTCTATTAATTTTTAAGTTGTTTTTTCATAAAAAAAATTATCCAGGTGGGCTTTCGCTCCAACCTCAAGTCGAGTCAGTCCACCACCGACCTTTCGTACATACCGGAAAAGGACGGCAACAGACGGGGCAGACCGGTTTCCATGGCTGTGCCGAGCGTCACTATGACCTACGGTAAGCTTATAAGAGCTAGATTAAACATTTAATTGTTGAAGGAAAATCATAAGCATTTACGAAGTATTATTGAAATTAAGACGCCTTATAGAAACTCAATTTCCATAAAAATTTAAGATATCATTTTTTTTTAAATGGATGAGCAGATCTAATGAAACTTTATACACATAAGCAAGATAGAAAATTGTACATAGTGTATTGACTAATTTTCCAAATTCTTTCTTTTAAAAAAGATAAGCAATTTAGACAATAAGCATACTGTGAAAACCTTTAAATGACTATAAACGCTCGAAGTAATGGTTTTCTTAATAAACAGAAGTATTACTTCGAGCTTCTGAGGAGCGAACGTTAGCGGGCCACGAAGGAGTGAAGAAAGTATCTCGAAAAAAAAGGTTCAGTTGAGATTTTGATGGGGATCGATTCTCTTACACTAATAGAGTCCAAATAACTCAAAATGTAGGCCTTTGTGTGTGTCGGTGCGTCCGTCCGGTGCTCTATCGCCTAAGATACTAGACGGATTTAAGTAAAATTTTATTGTTTTCGTATTTCCAGCTGTTTTTTTTCAATTTCTTCTATTTTGACTTTTAGGGCAATATGGTAAACCATATTAAAAAAACACTTTTATTTTTTTTAAGGTATCACGAGAAAGTATGCACAGCTTGGCTGTACAGTGATAATTTTAAAAAATTGTCGATACACTGAACTATTCTCTGTTTTGCTTTATGTGTAAAAAGTTTCATTAGAATCGGCTCAACCATTTTCAAGAAATTGTTATCTTTAATATTCAAAACTAGTTTGGTTAGGCCTTTTAAGACTTATTATAATTTTGATAAGGCTACCTTCAAAATATTCAATGCTTTATTTTGTGATGTTTATGATGTTTAAATGAAGATTTTTGCTAAATAATAATATCAAAACTGTTGACCAACTTAGCTGATTGCCTACCTACCTACCTACTATCCTTTGCAATATCGAGATATTTTTTATACAGGGTTTTAGTAATAACGAAGAAACATCTTAGCTAAATATTGTTTGAATTCCCTCCTAGCGTATCTTTAGTGGATATGGTATAGCTAGATGAGTAAGGATGTGTGGGGGGAGAATTAAATAAATAAATAATAATTTATTTGAAACCAAACTTTTTTTTAAGTAATGTGAACAGAGTGGGTATCATATTACAGTAACATTTGTTTCAAACTGTGTAGTTTCTATTAACGCCATCCCTTGGTAAGCAAAGGCGTTCCGCAAAGTTAACATCATATTCACAAAATCGTTTCCCATCATCATATCAGCCGAAGGAAGTCCACTGCTGGACATAGGCCTCCCCCAAGGATCTCCACAACGACCGGTTCTGCGCTGCCCGCATCCAGTTTCCCATACAAACTTAAAATTACTTTTACTTGAAAATGGATGGGCCGATTCTAATGAAACTATAAACACATAAAATTAGAGAATAGATTACATTTAAAAAAATGTGTTGTCACTAAATAATAGTGATTTAAGGTTTTCATAGTAATCTTAAAATTGGCTAATCTTAAAAAAAAAATCGAACATGTAACTATCTACAAACTAGAATTTCACGACTTGCTTAAGTGTTTAAAGTTTCATTAGATATTTTTTCAGTTAAAATTTGAGTGCGTTTCGCTGCATCTCACCTGATGGTTAGTGCCGATTCAGCCGAGGATGTAACACGCAAGCTCAAATAGTGCCTATTCACTCTCATCTCATCTTTTTTCATCCATTTTCAAGAAGTAGTCATTTTAAGTATGTATGGGAAACGATTTTGTGAATACGCTCTTAACTAAAAATTTACCTAATTGCCTTGATCATGAAATAACTCGGCAACCTCAACACAACTCTTGCGAGTGATAAAGTTGAGATTTTAGTGCTTCGGCAAATCTCTAGTGGACGAGGGCCGGCAAGATTTTAATTATCGCTCATCTCATCTAATCCTAGCATACATAACATACATAAACAAAATTTTGACCAATCAGCTAAGTAGTAGTTGTAACAGTACCACAAAGTGTGACCTCATACCATCAGCTTCCACATACTAACACAACTAACTTTTATCCCCCATGCTACCCAGGACTAACCCCCATAGCCCAGGAAGACAACCTAGATAGCCTAAATTCTAACTATTTTGACAGCCTTAACCCTAATCAGGCTGCCAAATTAGATTATCGTAATAAGAACCCTTACGCAATACCCGCTAACTTAAACCACAAAATACTACCCGAGTACTTTGAGAATATTGGTCCATATGTCCCACCACACGCTAATATAGGTACTACGCAAAATGATAGGAGAGCTATGAATTATAGTCCGCAAAGTAAACCCGTAGTTTTCAAAGAGCAAATGCCTACTAAACAGAGTCTAGCGTTCACAATAGATATGGGAAAGAAACCCGTGCAATCCAAAGTATTCAGTAGGCTATTCCCAAATTCAGATGACCAAGAAAAGCCTTCGAGGAATTTCCAATTAAAGTTGACCAAAAATAATGAGGAAAAACCACAAGTAGCTAAAGCAAAACCTAACACAAGGAGCATATTTAAAAACTATAAATCATGTCCCGTTTCTCCAGTCTCCGAGGAATGCAAGTGGGCAGATAAAGTTCAGAAACCAAATCAAAGCCAAAATAAACAACAGGCGCATTCACTAGATCCAAAGAAACGAAATTCACTAAGTTTCTTTGTAGGCTTAGACAACAACTTGAAAGATAGCGGTAAAAGTATTGTAGATATAATTAAAAGTGATACAGAAAAAATGATTGCGGAAATAACTAAGAAGTATGGTGATTTACATGAGTACGAGCCTAATATTGAAAGTGATTTAGATTTGCAACCGACAAAAGAGGAAAAAAATGACGGCAATTTCTCTTCAGATTCTTTAGAAGACTGTAGCTTGAGTCAAGATGCTAGTTGCAAAAACAAACTGTATTCTAAAAAGATATGCAAGAAACACAACAAAGCGAGAATAATGCCACGTCGTGCTATATCTAATTACGAAATTTCTGGTGTTATGGACAAACCTACAGTGCCTATCAAACCACCTTATTTAGCCAATCATAAAAGCTCAACGTTGCCAAGAAATATGCCGTCCAATCTTGACGATATAATGGATGAAGACTATTCTACGAATCCTTACCCGAACATGTACAGATGCCATAGTGTTTTAACAAAGAGATGTGTTACCAGATCAAATGAATCTGTATTGAGTGACAATTCTAATGATTCAAGTGTTAGCAATGAGATATTTTTAAGATACGGCAACGAAGTAGCGTTCCAACAAGCTAAATTTGAGAGCAGATATAATCTGCATGACTCACAAAATTGTTCTTTTGAAAACATCAACGAACCTGACGCACAGTATTTGGATAATCATAGACACAGCAGTGCAAGCTTCTTCCTAAATCAAAAGAAATATATGAAAAACAGTTGTAGTCAAGAGTCTGTTCTATCTGATGAATCATTTTTAGACAACGATAATCACTTGTCTAGAACTAATTGTAATTCTCTAGAAAGTGTTTTGTCTGACGATTCTGAGTGTACCAAAAGTGCTCCGCTGGAAATGTTATTTGAAGGTACCAAACTGAAAAGACATCCACAAAACCAAGGCGTTAACATACCAAGAAATAGTAAAAGTTGCTACGAATTTGAGAATGCTTCTAAAAGCTATGGTTCTAGTCCTAACACTGCACCTTACATTGCCGGTTATATGTATAACAATTATTGCGGAGAAGGAAGCAGTCCAAAATACAGAGAGGGAACTAGCCCAAAATACAGAGAAGTTCCTCCGCCAGTGAGTCCTAAGCCTCAACCAACACTAAATAAAGTTTACGGATTCGAAATACCAGAAGCAGAATTCTCTGGTCACAAAACTGTGACGAGGTCCAAAAGTTTACACGATTCGACTTCCAAACCTCCCCCTGCAAATAATATTGCGTATTATTTCGACGGAAATAATATTCAGCAGTATACGAAAGAGAGGAAAAATACTGATGAAATTCCAAGACTTAATGCTGCAGATTACATGGCAAATACCAGTAAATCATTGCAGCCTAAGTTTTCGGAAAAACATAAGTACAAAAGTGAAATGGAAGGTTGTGAACACAACGCCATGGTTAAGTCTAAGAGTTGCAGTTTTGAAGTTGTTTTAGAGCCAGCTTCAAAACCTAATCCGTTAAAGAGTTTAATGGAGAAACGAAACTCCCACGTACAAAAAAATCTAGAGAAATTTGAAAATCAAATACGTAAAAATGCACAAACGAAAAACACTAAAAATCAACAGAATAAAGATAAAGTTAACGGAAATAAAAGTAATACTACCAAAAGCCTGGAAAGAGGTTCTAATCAAAAAAACAATAACAAAGTAGCAATGGAATTTGTCCCTCATAAACCTCCAAAACCAATCAAAAGAACTTCCTCTGTAAAAATAAATAATAGACTGAAGGCTGGACTGGATAAATCGGGTCTTACTTCATCTATATCGTCTCAGTATAAAGCAAAATTAGACGGTTTACAAAGTAAAAAATACATAGCCAATAAGAAACACGAAGATAAAAATTCTAACATTGATTCTGATAGTACAGAAAAAACATATGATGTATACGTTAAAGAAAAGGATGTCAATGAGAATAGATCTGAAATGCAGATGGACAGCTTAGAAGTATTTGCTATACAACGCATGGAGAGAATGAAAGAAGTGTCAATGGATTCTTTAGATGTCTTAGAAGATAATCATGACTTTGCCAAAGATTCATTAGATTATTATGCAGATCAAGATAACAGATTTGCTAAAGCTGCCAAAGAACATATGAACATGCGTATTTCCAAAAAGGATTATGCTGAACCCAGCCACAGCAGACAAGATGCAAAAGAAAATATTGCACCCGAAAGCAACGAATTAATAAAATTCAAACATATCGAACGAAAATTAGAAATCGTTAATAAGTTAGTTGAAATGGAGGAACGGAAGATATTGCAAGAGAAAATATTAAAGGAATGGCGCATGAGGCCATTAAAAGCCAATCTTAATGATGGTACAGGAGTAGTTAAAGTTTTATCGAGGAAGTTTGAGAAACTAGCAACTAAACAAGCTACAGTACCCAATTTTGCATCTTTGACGTTAGAAGAAGCAGACACAGACACAGAAACTTATTCTGATAACAAAGAAATTAAGAGAAATCTCAGTTTACCAGACATATTGGATTCAGATAAAATAGGAGGATTTGTAACAGTCGAATGCAGTGAAACTAACAATGAAAGTGGAAACGATAATTCTAATTCACAGCATCAAGCAACCAAAAGCAACTATGGGAACATAAATTCGGCAAATCAAGGAGCAAAACCTAACAATCTGAATTTAAAAACAGATCAAACAAAACTAAACAATACAGTCAAAAAAGACAGTCCACCCAAAAGTTTGAAACAAAGAGTTTACAACGAAATGGTTATACCAAAAACAGACGTCCATTTAGACAGTGAAAATTACGAATCATCTACGACAAATTCTAGCTGCACAAATTCCCCGAAAAGATTGCCATTTTACGGCTTCAGTAGGCCAAAAACTCCATTTAGAAAGATAATTCGGGTTCCTACACCAAGGCTTTGCATGGAGAATCGTTTTCCGGGAGTTAGCAGGCCTTTTCTGTCAGGTGTTGCAGTAAGAGGTTCTTGTTTAGCCAAAAGAGTACCTTTGCCGGCACCGGTTCTTCCTTCTAAATTCGCGACACTGCAAGGTGCGAAACGCATGAACGAAATAAAATTATAATATAAATGTCGTGGCCCCTTTTCTTTGCGCTTCTTAAAATCTGATTACAATTAATTATTTCTTTCACTAAAGCCCTAAGTTTGTGATTACTTGTGAAGATCTAGTTTTAGAATAAAATCTGGTTAATAGCACTGGCTGAAGCTTCACAGTACAACACAAATCATCGCTTCTTTATATTCTTCATTTTGGTTTTTAAGCATGTCGAATTTGAAGTTTTAAAATTTTGATAATTATTATAGTTATGCATGTTTTGTTGTTAATTTATTTTAAATGTTATTATATCTGTGTTGTTTTTTGCATATGCTTTCTATGGCAATCTGAATGTTGACCATTTTGTCTCTCTATCCTCATTTATAGCAGTGTCATTTCTAGATATGTTTAGTCACTAGAATTTATAACAAGATGGAGTTAATCTAGTGACTAGATGGATTTTTCAAACCGTTTGTTCGTTGGAACGTAGATGAAATTTTGAATTAAACAAATCTAATTGAACTAGCGAACAAAGTTATCTGAGTCTATTGGAATAATCTGGAGTTTGTATTTTGTTCGACGATAACTCGAGTATCATTGACCGGAACGTCGTAAAATTTGGTAGGTGAATTAATGGGAAAAAAATATTTTTTAACTCCGAACATGAGCCAAATCAATCACGGGGTTTGCCGAGATGTAGGGGGTTGTAAATGTCAAAAATATGGTTTCTCTAAACACCGCTAGATGGCGTGAGACAGATCCTACATCGAGAAAGCGTTAGTCAACGTATTTATATTTTTTTAAAGCAGTTCATCGCGATTTCACAGTTCTGGGCGAACCACTTGTTATGTACTTAGTAACTACCATCATCAAAGGTCTACTCATTCAGATTGCTTTCCCTCCGTTCATGCATGCTAATCGTGTCCCCCAGCGGGTCGGTCCACGATCTCACCGTCTGACGCCGACGATGATTCCTCGGGAATGCGCCGTGCCATCTCCCTCTCGGATCTCGCCGCTAAGCCGATGCCCGCGCCGCGGACGCAAGGTGGGTAAAGAATTCTTGTAGGGTCCGGGTGCTAGAAATGTTGATAGATTCCGTGGTGTCGGTGAAATGTATTTGCACAGGTGGTGGCTTTGATTTTTAGCAGAAGCGCAGGGGTCTAAATGATGGCGCGGTCAAGTGCCTACCTTAAAAATTGAGTGCACTTTTTAAATTCTGCAGCATTTTATTCTCGCGCTTGTAGCTACTCTAAAATTTGACAGCTGTCACCTTTAATTGTTCTGATTATTTAAAATGCAGCGCTAAATAAAAAAGAGCGCGTTATCATTGTGAAAACCTATTACAAGAATGAGGCCGAAATTCGCTACAGGAACATGATAACTGAGAGCTTGTGGCCTTAATTTGACGGCATGGATCTGGACGACATGTGGTTTCAGCAGGACAGCGTCACCAGAAACACCGCGTATGAAACAATTCATTTATTGCAGCAACGATTTCCAGACTAAATTATCTCACGAAACTCTGATATTGTCTGGCGACCAAGTTCATGTGATTTATTGCCGTGCGATTTCTTTCTTTGCGTATGCTTATGCGTGTCTATGCGTATAAACCAGAAACAATTCAATACTCAAGGCCGATATCCAAGACGTCATTGGTGAGATACAGCCACATGTCTCTCAAAAAGTAACTGAAAATTCATGAAATTCCGGCCTCAAAAAACGCCCTCTTCTTTTTTTTAGCGCTCCATTTAAAAAAATCGAAACAGTCAAAGGTGACAGCTGTCGAGTTGCCACATGCACGAGTAAAAAATGCCGAAAAATTTTAAAAGTGCACTCTTGTTGGGACACCGTATTTATAGCGCCAGGCGAGCCTCAGTTAAGCGATACGTGTCTATACTATCGGTAAACTTCCTGCCTTGCCTGATATTGTTAATGTCTTACTACCTAAAGTTGGGTGAATGTTGAACTAATATCACAGAATAGAATGACCATACACGTTGGATCTACGAGTTCGGTGTTCCAAAGTATGGTGTTAGGACTTTCCCAGATTATTTTGACACGAGGATTCAAGTACTCTGGAGTTTGGACGGTAATCCAGATTTCTCCACTAATATCACAGAATAGAATGACCATACACGTTGGATCTACGAGTTCGGTGTTCCAAAGTATGGTGTTAGGACTTTCCCAGATTATTTTGACACGAGGATTCAAGTACTCTGGAGTTTGGACGGTAATCCAGATTTCTCCCCGTGTGTGGAGTATGGCCTAAACTTCTCGAGTTTGGGTGGCCCAGCAGTGGGGATTACAAGGGTTGTCCCACTCGACGTGTGTTTTGCTCTGTTAATAAAAGGTGGTGGGAGATCTGAAAAGGGGAAGTATGATTCCACGATGTCGATAGCACCGTTATTTCCAGTAAGTTGAGCATGTTTTTTCTTGTACGAAAGCAACCAGTGTAGTGCATATGTCGTGGAGATATCATAGAATAGACCATTTCATAAATTGGTTGACGGTCTGGACAGATCAAAGAATTAATCAGCGTTTGACGATATGAACAGCTAAACTGGCCAGATCATGAAATGCCCGGGCAGTTTTGAGTTGAGCGAGCGTAGCGAGAGATAATAGCGCGGCTCCCCCCCGCCTTTCCACAGGATGGCGGAATGCATTCGGTTGGTTAGTAGATTGAAATATCATCAAACACTGAAATTTAAACGGCAAGGTGAGTTTTAGTTGACGATTTCATAAATTACAATCATTTGATGAAATTGTCAATTTTATGATATCACTAGACACATATATTATTGTGGCATGAAATGAAAGCTTATATAAACACTGTATATTTTGTACCAATGCTTATTTGTAGTGTCTATTATTATTGTCTATTTGTGTATTTATCGCTTGCTTCCATGTTTGCTTTCAGCGGAAGTATCATCGCTACCTGACAGTAAGTTTTTTTTTTAATTTTTTAACGATTTAAAGAGTCTATTAGTCCTGTAATGTCAATTTTAATGATTTTTATTGTAAAATGTAATATTTATTACAAAAGACGCTTAAAATGTTGAAAGTCCACCTTATATGAAATGGTTCATTTTGGACAAATAAATCACATACGGTCATCTGTCCCAAAACTAGGAAACCCTGTACTGTGAAAACCAGAGACAGTTATACATACTTAAGTGTGGGCTGTAAACCCTGTATATACCTTTTTTATGTATGATCACGCATAACTTTTTACAGAGTAGTTTGATTTCGATAAATCTTTTTTTATTGGATAGGTCATGCCAGTGGCAGTGGGCAGGGCACATAGCTCGTAGAACGGATGGCCGATGGGGCAGTAAAGTTCTCGAGTGGCGACCGCGCACCGGAAAACGTAGCGTAGGCAGACCTCCCACGCGGTGGACAGATGACCTGGTGAAGGTCGCGGGAAGCCGATGGATGCGGGCAGCGCAGGACCGGTCGTCGTGGAAATCCTTGGGGGAGGCCTTTGTCCAGCAGTGGACGATTTGTGGCTGATATGATGAGGTCATGCCTCCAGGCTAGTCCCGTTTACATTTTGTCGATTAGAAAATTAACAAAAACTAATAAAGTAACATAATTGTGGTCAATTATGTTGTCCCGTTATTATATTACCTAAACATTCGACCAATATAACAGCTATGGACCGGCCTACGCGAACGGCGGTTTTGATGCCTGCAGAATGAGCGCATGTTGCACTCATTGCGTCTCAGTCGATCAGTATTTCCCAAATCGGTTGAAGGACGAAGTGAGTGTGTTATCTCATTCGTACTATATTCCGAGTACGTCAATCTATCTCTGTCATTGTTTATATTTGAACGAGACTCGGTAGAATAAAGCGGTGTGAGTGTGTGTTTACATGTAGTTGTATTTGACAAATTTTTGATGAGATTAATGTATGGATTGGGCCGGTCCATTATATTTGGTCGAAGACCTCAACAATCAACTTTAGGATGAAGAAACACCATATCATAAAAGGCTCTCATAACATGAGCTCTTATCCTAATGACCATAACTGATCTACATCCTCTACATCCAGGTCCGAAGCAAGTGCCGCCGCAGAACGGAGCTAGCGCAAAATCTCCATCAGGCTTCACCCGCCCCGCGCCCCGCGCCTATACCAACACCACCAATATGACTAGGAGTTCTAGCGTCGGCATGCTAAACCAGGTTTGTATGAGTTCATATCAGCTCTTGGACGTCCCCACCGAGGGGCTCGAGCCTACCCTGAATTGGGGCGATCGGGCCTTAGTTGACCACGCGGGCCCAGTGCGGGTTGGTCGACTTCACACACAAGCTGCGAGTTTCTTCGCAGGCGTTGTGCAGGTTTTATGAGATCATCATCATATCAGCCGAAAGATGTCCACTGCTGGACAAAGGCCTCCTCCAAGGGTTTCCACCACGACCGGTCCTGCGCTGCCCGCATCCAGCGGCCTCCCGCGACCGTGTGTCGTCGTCGTCGGTCCTACGCGATCAAATCAGAAATGAGGAGATCCATTGGAGAACCTAGGTAATCGACATAGCTCTCAGAATAACTAAACTTAGTGGCAGATGGCCTATAGGGCAGTAAAGTTCTCGAGTGGCGACCGCGCACCGGGAGACTTAGCGTGGGGAGGCCTTCCACACGGAGGTTTATGAGTATTTACAATGAGGTTTTAAATCTTACAATAGAGAAGCAATGTCTTTTCACGGCCCGACGGATAAATGGAGTCAAATAACAGAAATTAAGACGTAGATGAGAAAAACAAATAATATATTTGTCCCACTCTAACTACAGCAATCTCTAAAGGAGTTAATCGGACGGCGTACTTCACGCAGGGCTGTGTAGTGTACGTGACATGTCTCTCTCTGAAGATATAAAACCTCATTGGTGTTCGACCGGTGCCGACGATTTGAAAATGGGACCGATTTGCACATTACACATTCTCTTACACTGGTTAACATTGCCAAGGGATTATTAAATATTTTTCATACAAAACATCGTTTTTAGGGTTTCGTACCTACTCGAAGGGTAAAAAAGGGACCCTATTACTGAGACTTCGCTGTCCGTCTGTCTGTCCGTCCGTCCGTCTGTCACCAGGCTGTATTTCATGAACCGTGATAGCTAGACAGTTGAAATTTTCACAGATGATGTATTTGTATTGCAGCTTTAAGAACAAATAAAAATTAATATAAAAATAAATAAATAAATAATCTGGGTCAAATCACAAATACTAAAAAACAATAAAATAAATATTTAAGGGGGCTCCGATACGAGGGGGTTTTTGCTTGATATTGGTAACGGCAATAGGTAGACGCTTAAAATATTCACAAAATATTGAGGTGTATTATTCACTTTAAAAATAAATAATTAAATTAAAATAAAATTAATTTTTAAGCTCCCATACAACAAACGTGAATTTTATAGATAATGGTACGGAACCCTTCGTGCGCGACTCCGGCTC
Source organism: Coleophora flavipennella (assembly GCA_947284805.1). NCBI lineage: Eukaryota > Metazoa > Arthropoda > Insecta > Lepidoptera > Coleophoridae > Coleophora > Coleophora flavipennella. The sequence continues at coordinate 9,800,166 of OX369253.1, forward strand.
GCACTTGGCCGGTTTTTTGAAAAGCTATAAATATTAGCTAACATTTGTGTAAGGTTAAAACTTTTAAAATAGGTAAATTATTTATTTACTCTCTCAGTTATAACTTATCACATATTTTATAGGCCATAAAAAATGAAAATTGAGTACCACAAATTTCTTGCAATAGAAGCCCTGTGGCGTGCGCCAGTTTAAATTAACCGACTTATCTTAGCCTTTTAATACGACCAATGATGTCACAAGGAGATCGCTGGAGAGACGATTAACTCCGGCTGTGCGTAGCCATAAAAATAGTTTAATTAGTTATAATTCCGTGGCTTTTAATTCAATTAACTATAAAAAGTGCTCTGGAAGTTCAGGCACTTCAGCCCTTTGCTTTCGCTCTTAGCGAAATAGGTTCAGTAGTTTTAGCGTGAAGGAGTAACAAACAGACAAACACACTTTAGAATTTTAAATATATATAAAAATTAACCCATATTTCTTCTGGTCATCGCATCACGCGTGAACAGCTGGACCGATTTCGCAAATTGTTTTTTCTAAAGTTCGTTATAGTCAGGAGAAGGTTCTTATGTAGGGTAGGATAGTGTAGTGAGTGTAGGGTACGGTAGGGTAGGGTATTGGGTAGTAAAGTATGGTGTATGGTGCTTCGTACTACCATACAGCATTCGTCGGGACAGCTAGTTAGTAATAAAAAGGAAAAAGTTATTTTACTGTTCACCATTTCTGTTGATTACAAATAAAAAATATAAGTTTCTTCTCATTTTACTTTTTTTTCTTATTTAAACAATTTTAGTAGAATAAAGAGTATAAAAACAAACAAACAATGTACACGCCTGCAATATTAATAACTCATATTTTTAGCCGAGATAAAAAATCACATAGAATCAGTGAACGCCAATAAAATTTTATCTGCGTTCACTGGATAGAATCCTATGAACTGTCTAGCTGAAGCCACTTTTTTATGGGTGTGTTATGTGTATGTGTGTGTTTTCGACGACGTCTTAGCAAGTACTGTGGAGTGTTTTGGAGTGGTTTTGATGTCTTATATGTGCGTAAACAGTGTAAGTACAGGTTTGGAGTCGTTTGACTAGCTTCACATTGAATTTACGTGAGGTTTCATCCGAACTTTTGTTGGATTTGAGAAATTTAGATAAGCTGTGGTCGTGTTTTTTTTTTATTCACAATTGGTAAGCCCTTGGCATCATCTCACCTGATGGTAAGTGACGATGATGCCGAAGATGGAAGCGGGCTTAACCAAGATTCCCCAACGCAATGGAGAACTGGCTATCTTATCTTCATGCCGGAACACACCAATGTTGTTAACACTGATGTTTGGCGGCAAGACTTAGATAAGATGGTGGTAGCTAGCCAGGCGGGCTTAGAAAATGCCCTACCACCAACCAAACCGAGTCTTACATGTTGACCCCACCGGGAATCGAACCCGCGACGTCCTGGTGTAAAGCGAATGGACTAACCATTACGCCACGGAGGCGGTTAAAAACAACTGTGTGTCCTTCCGCAGAGCGATTCAGAGTCGGATCCCCAGCCGACGCGGCAGCCGCGCACTGCGGGCCTCATGAGGCCCACCATCAGCTCCATGAACAAGCAGGCTCCCACCGCCCGGCGGCGCGGTCTCGCCAGCGCCTACAGTGCAGGTTAGCAACCTGACATGTGACAAATACAGTATCCTAGTAATAGTCATAATAGTCATTTATTGGTAAAGGATAATGCATTTACAAGTCAAGAAATAATTGTAAGTATAAAATTAGATTACTATACATTTAAGTAGGTACATTACACATAGCAAAAAAAATTACATTAAATTTGAAACATTTTTCTTTCAAGAAAAGAAACAAAAATAATAAAAAAACGGTTATTTATAATTTATAAATTCCCCCCAACTAGTAGGCCCGCTTTGGCATGTGATCGTGATCACCATCATCGTAGAATCTATTATTCGTAAGTCCTGCATTGTTTTTTGTATGTTATTTGTAATGCAAGGCTGCAAAGTTGTTATTTCGCGCGAGTTACATCTCTATCTAATCCTGAGCGTAGCGAAGGTTTCAAAGGTACGAGATGCGAGATGCAAGATGTGTATCAAAAAACTATTTATGTAATCCAAGTTTTTGGTAAAGAAGAGCGAATACCTCGACACAAGCAGTTATTACCATTGCTAAAAAGAAGTATTCAGAAACTGTACATTATTTTGTAATTTGAATGATGAAATAAACATTTTTTTTTATTATTTTAACTTTGCTGCCAAGCGAAACATAGAATTTTTCACTTCACTACATCGACGATAATTTGTAGGTGCAAGAAAAACAGTGTATTAGTTATTTGGATGTAATTTAAAAAAATATTTCCACCCTAGTGTATAAAACGCAATTTTGCTCGCTAAAATGGATTGACAAACAAAACTTTTCCGAGCGTGTGAGGTAAAAAGTATATATAGTTGCTTTATAAAATTATCAGACACTAACTTTTGCCGGCGGCTTCGCCTGCGTGAATAAAGTTAATAAAAAACCCCATACAACAAAGAGTGCAATTTTTTTTCATTTTTTTTTGTTGAATGACCATGCTGAGGGTCTCTCTTGGAGAAAGTTGCTCAGTATGATGAGTAAGATTCCCACTTAACTTTTCCTGCACCAATTTTTTCAGGCCCTGCCGATATTAAAAACCACTTTTATATTAAATCATTGTTGCCTAGAGCACGTTTAAATTTCACAACCCTTGAAATATTCCAGCTTTAATTTAATTAATTATTTTAATTGTTCGAGTACTTAACTTACACTCATAGAATTTTAGTAACAATGTAGCTTATAACTATGTTACAATTCGCGGCGTATAAGTTGAACACAAATGGCGGCCGTTTGCGCATGTACGAGCGCGCGGGTGTAGCGTGAGTTACGCGGGGGGCCGGCGTCCCTTGGTGCGCGCGACCCCCGCGTCCCGCACTTTTGATTGAGACCTGAAAATAAGACACAACGCACTGTACAACTTAGATGCCGCGATCTATACTCGTAGTATTTCCTAATCTAGAACCTTATAATGTAGTGTAGCACTGTATGCTTAATTGAATAAGTATATGAGTTCCTGCTACAATATCACCACACCAGTGGAGAGCCTGCAGCAGCAATCACATATGAGCAGTAGAGTCAGCTCGCGACGCAGCTCAGGATGAGATTTGTGCTGGTCCGAGCACGCACGCACCAGGGATGCGCATCTTTTCCGTGTTGTAGTGAAGAAGCAGTCAACGCTTGCTTCTGCGAACATCCCTGATGCGCTTTGCAAATGCCTTTTTAGTTACATTTTACCAAGAATACCAATATTCCAATAAAATAAACAATGTTTTTTTTGTAATTGTGTGCAACCCGTTAACGGTCGGTAAACTTTGCTTATGAAACTTTTCGAGCAACCCATATTGAATTCACAAAAAAACGTTTTTACATACAGATTGATCTTGGTTATGGTGACCGTTTTTTTTAAAAATTTAGTATGATTTCCTTAGGGAAAGTTCAGACAGTGTTATGAGTCGAGCCTTACCTCTCTCTCTTATCGTGTGGCACAATTAACCGTGCTATCCAAGGCATGATCTTAGAACCTAACGGTAAGTGACGATGATGCCTAAGATGGAAGCGGGCTCAAAATGTGGAACTGGCAATATTATCTTCATGATGGACGAAATTAATGATATTAATAAATATTTATGACTGAAATACTTAGATAGTAGCTAGCCAGGCGGGCTTTGAAAAAGGGCTACCATCAGCCAAACCGAGTCCTACAAAATTAGACCCTGCTGGAGATCGAACCGGCATTGGTTATTCATATGTTCTTGATGTGTGTAGACTAACCACTAAACCACAGAGGTAGTTAATACGGCCTCACCTTAACGGCATGCACACTATTAAATTTATTTTGCAGAATAACTTTTAACGCCCACCCCACCTAGTGCCAGCATCCGTACCGTTAAGTCTATTTCGCGTAAGAAGGTGCGGTTGAAACATGACATTAAGTGAGTTTAAAACAAAACTACGACTGTTAATAAATGGGTCACGGCAAAATTAAAAGACTTTCCTGTTAAATTATAATAATTATAAATGGATCACTACAAATTTAGGGGAGTACCTTGGACGCTATGGACCGACGCGCCCGGAGAATCATTGGCGACGATGAGCTTATCATAAATAAGCTCCAAAGCCTTGAGCATCGCCGCAAAGTTGCCTGTCTTTCGGTATTATATCGAATTCATTACGGACAGTGTGCACAAGAACTGCACGACCTCATTCTCCCATCTCCATTCCACCTTCGGTCAACGAGAGGCAGGGAGAGGTTCCACCCCTATGTTATTGATATTCAGCATATACGCACGAAGCGTTACGCTTCCTCATTTATTATGCGGACAGCGATGGAGTGGAACTCCTTGCCTGCGTCTGTGTTTCCCGACTCCTACAATTTAGGGATCTTCAAGCCTTTGTTAATAGACATTATTTGAGTTTGCGTGTACCATCCTCGACTACATCGTCACTTACCATCAGGTGAGATGTAGTCAAACGCACTCAAATTTTTAATAAAATAATCAGTTTTTCAAAATATTTATTTAACTTGCAATGTTTTTATGTATGTTGCGAGCGTGGAAATGAGTCTACCCCAGATCCCTCGGGAACTATGTCAGGATATGCCTATTGGCAAAATATGTAATTTCCCACTCCCTCAACCATCATCCACTTTTCCGTTGCAATGTTAAAAAAAATAACCAAAAAAAGCGTAATTTTTCAGTTCCCTCAGGAACTGCATCGGATATGCTAATATCATGGGATAAAAAGTAGCCCTTGTCCTTCCCCGTGACACAGGCTACCTGCATGCCAAATTTCATCAAGATTGGTGAAAAGGTAACAAAAAAACAAACACATTTTCACATTTATAATATTAGTAAGAATTGCGGCATTAATTTCACAATCTTAAATTATTCTTTTTTAATGTTTTTGGCCAAACGATGGGTTCACACAATTCAAAACATGTTTCAGGCATGGTCTAAACTCAATTCTATGTTCAGTATAACTTATTTAACTTCAGTATACGACAGAAAACTTAAGGGCGTCACGCCCCACCTTGACAGCAACGTATTGATGTCTTTTAGTTTTCGAGCTCTAAGCCGCCCAATGTACATAATTGTCGTGACCCAACTTAAATACCCTTGTCTTCTTCTTCTTATCGTGTGGCACAGTTAACCATGCTATCCAAGGGATAGCCCGGGGTTGCCTAGTGTTGCACTTAGCATCACCCGCGGTCACGTGTAGGGTATTTAGATTAACACCTGCGGACGTGTGCTACGCGATGAATCAGATGTGTAGGTTTCCTCACGATGTTTTCCGTCACCGTTAAAGCAATCGGTGAGTATGTGTACTTAGGTTTAGAAAAACTCATTGGTACATTGGCCGTCCGGATTTGAACCCGGGACCTCTGGTTAGGAGGACCTAGTCGTTACCGGTTGAGCCACCGACGCTTATCCCCTTGTAAAATACTCGCTTCCGAGTCCAAATACATTTCATAAAATTCACATCAATAATGTCACAACTGTCTCCTTACGTAGTAGACTTTAACCCTTAGCACGTGTCTAACCCCACCCATTAATATTGTAGTGAATTTGAACACGGGCGCTGCTGAAGAGTCCAGTTCAGAGGCCGAGGACCGAGGGACCTCCAGGTCGGCTGACCACGCCAGGAGAGTGGGTGAGTGCCACGCAGGCGTTCTCCTATGTCGTGGGACCTTTTTTCGTTTGAAAACCACAACACCCCCTTTGCTAGGGGGAACAAGTCTCTTCCGAGCTCGGGAATGTTGGGCCATACTCCGCACACCATGGAGGTTGTAGGGTTGTAGGTGGCGAACCCCTTTGTCAGAAGTGTCTCTGACATGGCTTAAAGTCTGCCATCTAGCGATATCAACTGGCACCAACGGGTTAACGTGCCTTGCGACTGTGAACCACAGAAAAGGTCGTGATAGCTTTTCAAATCCACGCTTGGTAAGCCCCTGGCGTCATCTCACCTGATGGTATGCGACGATGATGCCGAAGATGAAAGTGGGCTTACCAGGATTTCCCAACGCAATAGGGAATCTTCAAGCCGGAACACATCAATGCTGTTATTTGGCAGCAAGACTTAGATAAGATGGTGGTAGCTAGCTAGGCAGGCTTAGAAAATGCCCTTCCACAAACCAAACCGAGTTTTTTAAAGTTAGTCTCCGCCGGGAACCGAACCCGCGACCTCCTGATGTGAAGCTAATCAACTTAACCACTAAGCCACGCAAGCGGTTGAAATGCCACTGTATAAGTGAAATCGATCCTGGTAATGACTGTGCTTGCGGTCAGATTGCGCGACCTTGCAACACGCACTAAGTAAAGCTACGACCACCTACATGTGTGCGTGAGCAAGATATGAAAAATGCAACCGAATAGCAGACGAATCGTGCTTGGATTACATGCTTACTATGAAGGAATTGGAAAAACGTTGCCGAAAAAATAATGTTGTAGAAGGTTTATGTAAACGTGTTATGTGTGGCGGCAACTGCAGTAAACCACCACTGAACCCTAAAAACAAGCGACGAGAGAACAAGAAGAAATACGACACCTAGAACGCGCTATTAGAATTTCTTCAGCGCTGAGTATATATACAGATACCAATCATCAACAGTTGGCCGGACCCCAGGCACAGGCACAGGCGGAGATATCTCCCTTTGCTCTCGTTAAATAGGAACGCACCATTCCTAAATATGTATATGTTGATGATGTAGGCTGTATGTGTGAGGACAGTCAAGGTCTGGACAGGTCGATTGTGGGATGGAATGTAAGGAATGTATTCAAGAATGATGCGTTGTAAGAAATGATATGAGGTGTGAATGGGACAGAAAAAAGAAAGAGAGACGGCGAACGATTGCTTGTTACTTTCAATTTAGAAAATCTTAAAAAAAATAACCAGTAAACTCTACCTTTTGTGTTACTGCCTCATGTTGCCTCATGAATCCCACATTTTTTTAAATATTTTTTCCTTAACAAGTGTATAATGCACTCGGCAGGTCGCAGCGGCAGCATGCGCGACCTGTCGGCAAAGGCGAGGGAGGTGACGGCACGGCTGACGGCCAACACTCGACAGAGAAACAAGTCCGACCCGCCTGAGGCGAACTGTGAGTATTTACAACATAGCAACCTCGCCCCCCTACAACACGTCGCCTGCTGTACGGTGCGAGCCGTTTTTTCAACCGACTTCAAAAAGGAGGAGGTTCTTCATTCGACTGTTTTTTTTTGTATGTTTATGGTGTTGAGAGCTCGGTGTCAGCAATGCCATAAGGAAAATGTAAGTGCTAATACCCACCTAAAAAAAAACTTTAGGCCCCTAATTTAAATCGTACTCACCTTTAATTTCGTTATTGTTGTTTAATGTCGTGTATCTAAGTATAATAATATTATTTCATAATTTGAGTGAATTTCATTTTGAAGTGGTTTTTTTTTTCGATATGGAGGAGGGAGGAGGATAAATGCATCATGCATCATGCATACCAATCAGCCGGCTGACTGGTTATGTGGGACTCACAACCTCATATATGTGCATGTATTTATGTATATATACATAAGGTATACGTAAACAAATACAAGCCAATACAAGGTTGCACCTACCCATTAACAACCCCCTGAAGCCTGGGCAGCTTGGCTGCCTTAAAAGCCTATCGGAGCGACGAAAATGGTGTGAGCCGCGCGACACGTCAGTTATGTGCTGCGCGTGCGCAACAGCACTGTAATCGCATCTGTCTCTTTCCCGCACGATACTTGCTCGCGTACCACTTTCTCGGTTTTCAAATTATGATCAGTTTAATTTTAATTTTTGAAATTTGTATTAAAAAAACTAATTCTCTTTTATTCATCGTGTTGTAGTATTGTATGACTTTTTTGTTGCAAATTAGCTGTAGCTGTAGTCCCCTTAATGGGAATGTATCGTATTACCAGCAACTCTTTATATCCTCGCCTTCCGTTACTTTTTTTTACTATTACTTTTTAGTAAATCCGTCACAATAAAATATATACTGTGAAAATTTTAGCCGTAACAGGTGTCCACCTGTTGTATGAAAGATACGCCCCTCTGACAGACGGACAGACGGAGAGCTTAGGCAAAGTATACATATTAGTACTGACATACAGTATGGACACTCCCTGCCGCTCTCTAGATTACGAACTCACCCCCTCGTCACCCAGATTGATACAGATTGGTTACAGCTTGGTTGTCGAACGTATAGGATTTCGCCGTCATTTTGTTTGTTCCATCATTCCTTTTTTGAAATATCATTTCTGGCCCGTTGTATGAAGTGTCCAGGGTGTGGCTTAGGCTTAGTAAAACAGTACCGTTACCTGGTACGAAACCTTGAAAACGACGATGATTAAGTAACACTAATAACTTTTCCATAGTATCGTCATCGCAGCTCTGCTCAGCGCTGACCGAGCAGCTCACCAAGACAGCAAGCAAGGTGGTGCAGCTGTACCGCAGCTTGCAGCAGGAGCCGGGCGCCTCTGCCGACATAAGCGGTGAGTATCACATGAATGTGTTAAGAGCAAGCTCCCAATATTAGCGCATTTTTGCTAGAATATGTTGAGTCAGCCACAAGCTTGTTGAACGTGAAAACTACATATATGATTCTTTTAACCTTTTTCTTTGGTATCGTTATAACAACAACACGATGTACTGGTTTCTGATCGATACTTTTTATTTTGTAAAACTATGTAGTTTTGAGAGCTTTTTCTCCTATATTATAAGTCGCGTATTGTAAAAAGAACGCTGGGTGCGGTGGTGGGGGAGGGTTGTTGCATCCTTAAAGCGTTGTACATTAGAGTTAAAATTGATTGCGCGCGTCCAACGGTCAGCGTTGCGCGCGGTATACATGAAATGAAATAAATGGGCGCATGAAATAAAATACTGACAGTACGAGTAAGAGAATAAAGGTATTGATAAAACGGCTAAGACGAATTTTTCGTAGAATGTTTACTAACCTCGCAATAAACGAAAATGTGCATTTACGACCGAAGTAAAGGACTTAAGTCCCGTTAAGATACACGCAAAATTCAACTGTAAAGTTGATTTCATAAGAATAAATATTAAGTTGTTCGCCAGTGCCGCGCTGGGAGCCTGCTCTTAAACACAAGAAAACTTGTTCTCAGCTCACGAAAAATTGTCCTATATACAGGAAAAATAGTTTAGTTTATATTGTTTTAAATCTGGATAAAACTATCTGCCAATTGACAGTCTCTGTGGCGTTGTGGTTCAGTCCATTAGCTTCTCATCAGGGGGTCGTGGGTTCGATTCCCGGCGGAATCTAACTTTGTGAGACTTGCTATGGTTGGTGGAAGGGTCATATGTAACTCTTGTTGATAAACATCAGTGTTAACTAGGGAATCTTGGTAGGCCCGCTTCTATTTTCGGCATCATCGTCACTTACCATCAGGTGAGATGATGCCAAGGGCTTACCAATTGTGGATAAGAAAAAATCCTCAACACAGGGCAAATAGACTCAACGAAAACTATATGAGCTTTCGGACACTGAGTTGTTCACTCAGACAGGAAGCAATCCTTACCTAATTATTTGATGGTAAGTTATTTATAGTATGTATGTATGATTGTATATTATACTGTGTATGATTGTATATTATACTGTGTATTTTTGTTTAGTATTTAAATAAGTTTATAAACTTGTTTTTTTTACTTTTAGTTATATCACTTCTATTAATTATTATTATCATAAGTTAGATCATTTAAAAGTTGAATTTGCTGCCATCCTGTACTAGTTTACCTGTCTTTCAATCCCTAACTTAAGGTTGCCTGGTAGAAATCCAATGATAAGGCCGCCTTTGCACTCTATGTATATTGCAAATTATAAGTCCTGTATTGTTTTTTGGCGTGCAATAAAGTATTTAAAGTGAAACTTTTATTACATCGTCTCAAGCTTTTTCGTATGTGTGTTGCGTGACGGCAAAGAGATTATTACATCGTCTCAAACTTATTCGTCAAAGCAGCCATGATCGTTTCGTCCTCTGTACCGTAGCTCCAAGACGAAAGCAGCCATGATCGTTTCGTTCTCTGTACCGTAGCTCCAAGAGGAGTGAAACTTTTGTTACATGATCGTTTCGTCCTATGTACCGTAGCTCCAACACGAGAGCAGCCATGATCGTTTCGTGCTCTGCAAATGTCTATAATGTGAAAAAAGTTCCACTTTTACCATGGTTTCATAAAACCACATTCTTTTTTACTTACTTACTAATGATTTGATCTGTCCCCAGGTCTGGAGGCGGCAATGTTGGAGACGCAGAAGGTGCTCCGCAGCTGCGTACAGAACGGCGGGGAAGCCAGCGCGGGGGCGGAGCCCGAGCGCGCCTCCCTCAACCATCTCGCCAAAGGTTTGTGATGGTTTTCAGTAACGACACATCTCGACAAGGTTAGGCCATACCTAAAGTGACCATATTTTTTTTTGACTCAATACGGGACATCGCATCGGTTTATTTAGTAGGTTGGTTTATAGAAAAAAAACACATTTTTATACTTAAAAATACTTTCTCCCCGGTCTTTTATATATATTTCTTTAATTTTCAGATGCTGCAAGCAACCCAGCGATGTCCCTAATAGAGCAATACTCCGACATACTCCTCAACATGATGCAGAGCAAAATGGTGAACCAATTTGGGCAGAGCCCGCAAAGCCTGCCGCCCCCCTCGAGAGAGCCCAGCGGAGAGAGCTAGTACGCGTGAGGAAACGAGAAAGATACATTTTCACGTCACGGAAACAGTGGCCATATATCATAGGTATAGTTAACAATTAACAACCACACCTCGGATCACCAACAGCCCGTATTAGTCCACTGCTGGACATGGGAATCTCCAGTCATCACTGTGTTGGATATTGAGCGCTACAGTTCACTGTTGGACATAGCCCTCCAGTCATCACTGTGTTGGATATAGAGCTCTACAGTTTACTGTTGGACATAGCCCTCCAGTAAACACTGTGTTGGATATAGAGCTCTACAGTTCACTGTTGGACATAGCCCTCCAGTCATCACTGTGTTGGATATAGAGCTCTACAGTTCACTGTTGGACATAGCCCTCCAGTCATCACTGTGTTGGATATAGAGCTCTACAGTTCACTGTTGGACATAGCCCTCCAGTCATCACTGTGTTGGATATAGAGCTCTACAGTTCACTGTTGGACATAGCCGTCCAGTCATCACTGTGTTGGATATAGAGCTCTACAGTTCACTGTTGGACATAGCCCTCCAGTCATCACTGTGTTGGATATAGAGCTCTACAGTTCACTGTTGGACATAGCCCTCCAGTCATCACTGTGTTGGATATAGAGCTCTACAGTTCACTGTTGGACATAGCCGTCCAGTCATCACTGTGTTGGATATAGAGCTCTACAGTTCACTGTTGGACATAGCCCTCCAGTCATCACTGTGTTGGATATAGAGCTCTACAGTTCACTGTTGGACATAGCCCTCCAGTCATCACTGTGTTGGATATAGAGTTCTACAGTTCACTGTTGGACATAGCCCTCCAGTCATCACTGTGTTGCATATATAGCTCTACAGTTCACTGTTGGACATAGCCGTCCAGTCTACACTGTATTGGATATAGAGCTCTACAGTCCACTATTGGACACATGCCTCTTTAGTCCACTTTTGAAATGAACTGAAATAAATTTTAGTTATTTAATGTTGGCTTGGCTACGAGATATTTGTTAAGGTGTAAAGCTCTGATTTTATTTTAAAAAGAATAAAATTGTAAGAGCCTCAAGTGGAAGTATTTTTTTCATTTTTAGGGTTGTTTGAATTTAACAAACATGTAAAAAATAAATAACTTTATTTAGCTACGTGGCAACCCTAATAAAATCTTAACGGCTCACAAAATTAATGCTTTAATCAGAGTACCATACCTACTGTTTTTAAATTATTTAGATGTGATTTTCCATTCGCTCGTATTGCATTTAAAATTGTCATTCCATTTTTGAATTGTTAACTTTTAAAATATAATTTTACATAACTAATTAATGGCTGTACGTCGTATTTTATAGGACTTATTTGAGGTGTGGTCAAATATTAATTTAATCTGAACACAAAGTGTTTTAAAATTCAATTTCGTTTTCGTCTAATGACGGAAGATTAAATATTTTTTGAACGTTACGAAGCCACAGATCATTTTAATAGTAACGGTGCGTCAATTTAGAATGGGGTAGTTGACTGCTAGTAGGGTAGTAATTTTGTTTCAAAAAATTATTGAAAAAGCAAGGTGTGATGTCATAGCTTTTCAGCGTCATTTCTAACATTGTAATTTTGATTATATAATTAGAAAGGTTCGCTTAATCTCCCCAGATTACTCATTTGCGCTATAGCTTGCGCGCTAACGCGATCGTAAATATCCTGCACTAGGGTGATTTTATGTGTTTATTAGAGTGAACTAGAGAGGAAATATGTTAGGACACCTGATACTGGGCTCTCTGAAAACCATTGTAGAAGACAATATAGAAGAAAGGAGACACAAAGGAAGACCAAGGGCAAAACTACGTAGAGCCTTGTCGTGTCTTATCCTGACCTTAAGAAAATGGCTGAGGATAGTAAGAAATGGCTATTACTCTACAGACTAGAACCATGACGCCAAGGCCTTAGCAATTGTGAATAAAAAAAAGTAATGCAGTAGGGTGATTTAGTGCTCTGGGGGGTTTGTTGTGCCCTCGTAGCTTGCCATATTCTATCGAAGGCTTTCTCGACGTATATGGACACTAGATGCCTTTCTTTTTTATGCACTATTAGTAAGCCCTTGGCATCGTCTCACCTGGTGATTAGTGACGATGATGCCGAAGATGGAAGTGGGCTTACAAAGATTCCCCAACGCAATGGGGAACTGGCTATCTTTTCTTCAAGCCGCAACACAACAATGTTTTAGCATTGATTTTTGGCGGCAAGACTTTAGATAAGATGGTGGTAGCTAGCCAGGCCGGCTTGGAATATGCCCTTCCACCAACCAACCAGTTTTTAGCATTGATTTTTGGCGGCAAGACTTAGATAAGATGGTGGTAGCTAGCCAGGCCGGCTTGGAATATGCCCTTCCACCAACCAACCAGAGTCTTACAAAGTCCACCGGGAATCGAACCCGCGACCTCCTGATGTGAGGCTTCTGGAATTAACCATTACGCCTCGAAGGAGGTTAACTCCCATGTTGTTACATCAGGATTGTTTGGCTAGGATTGCATGTGTAGTAATTTGTTTTTTGTTTGCTTGTAAAATTTTAATTGCATTAAAAAATAAATAAGTTTACAAAGAATACTAGTACAGCAAAGGCGGACTTATGTCTTTCGGGATCTCTTCCAGTCAACTTTGTTTTTTATGCAGTCAACTACCGTATTAGATTTATAACATTTAAAAAAACTATTTTAAGACTTTGAAATCTCGTCTTGAAAATTAGGTGTTGTCTTGTTGAAGTTAATATTATAATCTTAAAAAGTTCAATTTAATTCAGAAACACAAAGAGATAGATAAGAATAAACATCAAAATGAATAAAATCATTTTACAGTAACTGACGACATTATGAACAACTTACGTCCGTTAATGTAAACAATTAATAATTTTTAAGAGTTGTGTCACAATTATTGTACTGTATTATCTAGTTATTAAGGTTCATTGTAACATTCTCAATGTGTTTGCGTGAGTGGTAGCGTGAGTTTAGTGTTGGTCGTCTTTGGGAAGTTTCGAAAATAACGTAAGAAAAAGTTTCACTCTAAAAACCAATGATTGGTCGAGAGTGAGTCTGTGTATATTTAAGTATTTTTTAAAGTTCCCAAAACCGTGCCAAAAAAAAATGTAGTTGCGTATCGATGGTCTAAAGTTTTTTTTTTATAGCTGTAGGTGTAAATTTAACTATCATTGTTATAATGTTCAAAACTGTATTGCCATTACGGAAAAGACTAATGTTTATATTATTATGTTTAAGATATTATAATGTTTATATTTTTTTCCCAATTTTCTTATTTCCTTTGCTTGGTAACAGGAATAGGACATTTACTTAGTTTAAAAAAATATGTTTGTAAACTTTTGTCATTTCAATTAAAGCATTTAACTTTTAAAAACAATTAAGTATACAGGTGTTAGGTAAATTAGAACACATTTTGAGGGGAAGAAGGCTTCTACACATAAATGCTGAAATAGTTTTTTTTTTGATTTCCCATACAAATCATCCGGTTTGTTGGCCAAATTTTGATTGATAATACATTTATTAACAATTTTACAAAAGATTTATGACGAGATTGGTTCAGTTTCTTGAATAGAAGCAAAATGATACCTTAAAATTATACACACACAAAATAAAAGAACTATAGATTCCCGGTTTCATATAAAAAAAAAAAAACTACAAAACACGCTCGGACAGTTTGCCAGGAGCCGAGGATAGAAATGTTTAAAAATTGCTCTATGTTAGACAAAGAGGGAGAAACGCGAAAGTACACCTCCGTGAATAAAGAAGGTGTCTTCATATTCGGACACTGACTGCGCCGCGTGACCCTAAATCTTGTTCTTTCATATGTGATCTAAGTCTTACAAATATATCTTACATTACCTCAAAACCATAGACGCACATTAACACTTCTTAAACATGATTTTTGTGTATCTTCCGTTAACGTTATTTAAGTAAATAAATTTGATGTTAATAATTGGGTTTTCCAAAAATGGAACAGGCCTCGTTTTAACTGTGTTTTTTCACCCGCTGAACCGCTGAAGATATACACACCTTTAACATTTAAGTAATACGAAATTTACATAATTGAATTGAACGGTATGTACGGAATTGTGAAGGAAGTGTTTACAAAACGTTATTTACACAATAATATATTGGGTATATTTGTTAAACATTGTTTTTTGTAAATAATTAAAACAAAATATGTGTGCCTACTTAATTATGCTAAACTTTGTATATGTTACTGTTTTAATATGGGTAGTAGTGTAGGTTCTGGCCAAAAATATTTTTTAATCTTTACTAACCGTCATCTTATTATTTGGGTAAGTGGGGGAGGGGTGGTACTAGAACCAAAAGAGGGCCCTAATAGATCACAGCAAGTAACCTTATGAGATCTATTGTGACCTCTGCTTCTGTTATACAGGGTATAACACAATTGGTGTAGGCCCCGTTAACTGGGGCTTCCACTCATCATACTGAACAACTTTTGTTCTACGGCTTTGCTGAAATCGAAAAAAAAAATCTGTTCTTCATACAAATCGATCGTTTGATCGACCAATTTTATGCATTTTTGTATGGAGTGTCCAAATTTTTTTTTGAGAATTGACCAGGTTCCGTAGATAAAGTTGTTCAGTATGATGAGTAGAACCCCCAGTTAACGGGTCCTACACCAATTTTTTTGACGCCCTGTATGTCATTTTCAAGGCCAATAGCTCAGAAAAACTGTACGATGCCCTTGCGATCAACTGACGACCTTTGGTCCAACCGTCTCATCTTACCAGTCATTTGTTTGTGTAAAACTAATAACTTTCATCTTTACCTAAATTTGACTTGTATCTAAAGTGACAACGAACTTATTTTTTTGGCATCCCTCTAATATCTTATATTATATTATCTGACTCAACTTTAAGGACAAAGTTTTTTAAACTGACACAAAGTTAATCTACACACACACGTATGGAACTGAAATAGTTGTACTTGTCCGCCATTTTGTAATCCTATCCAAAATGGCCGCCTCGAGGCGGTTACTTGTGTTTAAAATAAACTGTACAGAATAGTGAGAGTAAGGTGAACATTTTAATGAAAAATAAAAAAGTAACTGAATTTTTTTGCATTTTCTTTCTTAAATAACTTTAGAAAATAATTAAAAATTAAAAACCCGATTGCGTAAAAACTTAACCCCTCTTGTTTCAGTCGGGTAAAAATGTATCCTATGTCATTCACGGCACAGATGAGATAGTTACTTCGTAACAGATATTGCACTTCCTTATAAAACGAAAATACCTACGCATTTATTGACCTACTGCTTCCCACTGTCAAACAATACACGGAATCATGGGTATTAAGGCGCTCGACTTAGCGGTTATAACTGCGTAAACGGGCGGCGCGTGAATTGCGGCGGCGACTGTACGGCGTTCTAGCGCTCACGAGCAAAGCGCGACCTGTAGGCCGCACCAATGTGTAGGTCCTTATTTTGCCTGCTCGACCGAGTGACGGGGGCCTGCTCACGGGATCAAGATGAATCTAGACACATTGCACTCCTTAATCCTCAAGCCGTTTAGGCTACAGAGCGTTCTAAAGAAATATACGTACACACATACATACACACGAAAAATATAACCCTCCTGGCGCAGTCGGGTAGAAATGTAAGCATATTAAAATTAATAGATATAATAGTTTTTAATAACATCACTCAAATCTATAATAGATGACTTTTTGGAGGGAATTTGTAGCGTCCAGCTTAGCACATATATTTTAGTACCCAAAAAATGGCATTTCGTGGGTTTTGATGCATATATAGTATTGATAGTGTCTCAATATTTGTAATAAGATACCTATATTTGTGTTATAACCCGTGCCGTGGTCCAGCTTGAACTCTAAGGGAAAATATTAGGAGCAGAGTTAACTTTACCTTCACATATAATTAACAGACATTTGACCAATAAGCCGTTGATTTGCAATAGTTACTCATTAGGCTTACCCGTTATCTGAGATTTAATAGACGATCATCGGGCTCGAGTTTTCATAAAAAAAAAACTGTTTACTACTTATTAGCTTTAATACAAAAACTACATGCCGGATTGAATCCAAACTGCGAATTTATTGAGAAGACACATATCGATGTTTGTAATTAGTTTTCATCGCAGTAAATCTAAACATAACGAAAGCTTAAATTAGTTTCGTACTGAAAGTTTGAAACTGCTCTTATTTTTCACATTCGCAAAGTTTTTATTCAATCCGGCATGTAGTTTTTGTATCGAAGCGGAACTACGTTTGTTTGGTAACTCGAGCCTCCTGGGACCCTTGAGCAATTTAAACAAAGCCCTTGATGTAGCGACACATTCAGCCAAAGTTTATTTATTTATATTTATTTATTTATTTATTTAATAGGAAGACTTACAGCTAATGTAACATTATAAAAATCAAACAAAAAACAGAAAGCCACTCAAAAGTCCTCACTAATAGAAACATAAGATGATCAATACAGCAACTTCGAAAGTTCACGGTAACACGCAAGCACCGATATTCAACAAAATATTAAAGGTTAAACAAAATAAAAAGTAAAAATACAGCACCTTTATGGTCAGCGGGCTAGTCCTCGAAAAAAGGCCGACTAAGCATTCGTCTCGCCACCGCCACACTTGTACAAAATAGATCTAATGGGTAATCCATTCAGTTAAAGTTGCTTGAACTTGATGTAGCGACACATTCAGTTAAAGTTGCTTGAACTTGATGTCGCGACACAGCCAGCCAAAGTTGCTTGAACTTGATATAGCGACACATTCAGCCAAAGTTGCTTGAACTTGATGTAGCGACACATTCAGCCAAAGTTGCTTGAACTTGATGTAGCGACACATTCAGCCAAAAGTTGCTTGAACTTGATGCAGCGACACGTTCAGCCAAAGTTGCTTGAACTTGATGTAGCGACACATTCAGCCAAAGTTGCTTGAACTTGATGTCGCGACACATTCAGCAAAAGTTGCTTGAACTTGATATCGTGACACATTCAGCCAAAGTTGCTTGAAATTGATGTAGTGACACATTCAGCCAAAGTTGCTTGAACTTGATGTAGCGACATATTCAGCCACAGTTGCTTGAACTTGATGTAGGGACACATTTAGCCAAAGTTGCTTGAACTTGATGTAGCGACACATTCAGCCAAAGTTGCTTGGACTTGATGTAGCGACACATTCAGCCAAAGTTGCTTGAAACCGTCGACACGTGTTGAAGAACTAATATCAGACAATTATATTGGCTTGACCTAATTTACATTTAAATGATGGCAGATCGAACTGCCCTGTGACGTAACGGCTAAAGCGGTAATCAGCACCGTTAGTGTACGTATGAAGTGAGGGTTCTGTACGAGAAAATATAATGAAAACTCCTTGGATGAAGTCCGAGTGAGATGATATTTTTTTAAAATCCTTAGTCCTAGTACAGTTGCAAAACTTCGTTCGAAAACTTACATTTTTTACTACAACTACCATGATACAGGCAAATTGCCTATTGTGTAGGGTTAATGCGAATCTTTTAATATTGTGTTCGTTTTGTCAATAAACATTGTTTACTGTACTTCTAAATAACTTGAAATTGAACTTCTTCTAAAACTTACTTGTGTTTATTCTTTCTTGCTTCATAGAAGGAAAAGGCAGAGGCGTCTATGGCCATACGGCCTAGGGCCTACACTGACGGTAGACTTTTCTCAATACTTTACTACCTTTTTATCCAATTGGAAATACCAAATAAAATACATATTCTAAAGTTTTTCGAAATTTTCCAAAGGAAAATCTTAAGTTTTCAGTTGTGCATCTGTGATCGATTGGTATTATCTCACACACCTGATGGTAAGTGACCTACCTAACTGTCTGAAAAAGGAACCTCCCTATCGCGGCTCATCGTAGTGATCCAGATCTACGTCAACGATGTCCAGGTCGTAGGAGGAGCTCTTGAGGAGTCCAGCCCTCAGCAGTAACTCGATCAGCGGGCGGCGGCGTGCCACGCGCTGCCGGTACGAAGCGGAACGGACTCCTGCAATTCAGAATGCGAAGGTTATTTTTAAAGGTACGAAGCCCCAAAAATGCGATAGGCAAGTAAGCTGTGAAAAGACGTAAAAAGACTATTTAAAAACGATGCCGCGCTGTTAACAAATTGTGCATAAACAAGGACCTTCGTAACTATTTAGTAATCTGTGCCTTCGCCAAGTAACTATTTATTAATCTGTGCCTTCGCAGCGAAGGTCTTTGTTTGTGCACAATAGGTAAACCCTAAAAAGCGATAATCATTAATCGAACAGCTAATAACCAAGTTTGCATGATTTTTTTACAATTTCATGATTTTCAGTATCATGAAAAGAAGCCGTCCCGAAATAAACTACAAGAAATTATTAAAAATGAAAAAGCTGACTGCATAAAAACAATACATTTTTTTGGCCAATCGGGTAAAAATGTTCCTTATGTCACTCACGGGATCAAGACGAATCTAACAACACCTCGCACTTCAAAATCCATCAAGCCGTATATGCAGAATTTCGAAAGTTGAAAGTACGGTAATCCAAGCAATGTGGAACTGTTAAACAAATAAAAAAAAAAATACATTTACTCTCGGGTAGCGAACTTAACATTGAAACTAAGGATTAAGAATAAATGAAATGGAGTATCATTGGTGTCGATTCGGTGTAACACGATTTAACTTATTTGACAGGACTAAACTAAATTTAAGCATTCTATCCTTGTCTTTTCGATACAGAAAGTAAAAGACAGAATGAGATAATTTAGTTTAATGCTGTCAAATAAGTTAAGTCGTGTTACATCGAATCGACACCATTGTCATTCGTTCATTGATTTGGTAGATTCGATGGGAACATCATCATCATAGACATTATTTTGTATTTTTAGATGACTTGAAGGCACTGGATACTAGTCTTTTCACCCCACTTCGGAGGAGGCTTGGAATTACCGTATTATAATACATATTGTATCGTACATCGTACCAGTGTCGAAATTATCGTACATGTACCCTATGTCACTCACAACGTTCATGTACGATAATTATCGTACCTACGCCTGGCAACTCTGCTACTAGCTTATTTGCCAGAGGCTATGCTCGATTGAACATAGTTTCTATGACTGTCTGTCTCGTGGCTCGCGAGCGTGGTAAAGAGTAGGCTATGTTACTCCAGGCGCTAATCTGTGTACAGATGTTTTATCTCGCGAGCGCGGGTTAGTCATACTTGTGTGTGTTAATGTACATGCAAATTGTCTTTGCGTGCGTAAGCTCGGGAGCTTACAATTGCGCACACAATAGACACAACTAACAATAGAGCACGTGTCTATACGCATTACACACACAAGTATGGCTAACCCGCGCTCGTGAGATAAAACATCTGTACCAACCAAATTTCATACAGATCAGTTAAGTTATTGTGGCGTGATTGAGTAACAAACAATCCATCCATAAAAACTTTTACAATTATAATAATAGTGTGATGAAGAGATAGCATAAAAAGTCTCACGAATAGGCGTCAGAGGGCGTGTGTACAGCTGGGGTCCAAACTCGTACTGCACCTGGAAGTCGGCGTGGTTGCCGAATCGGAACCCGAGGCCCACACGGCCGTCGTTACCTGTCAATGAAGGGAATTTTATTTGTTAATTTTTCCCACTTTATTAGGGATGACGAATGCTAGTCATCTGACTTACTTTTTATCATCTGTCAAAAACGACATTTTGTTCTAAAAATGTTGGAAATACCTAGGCGTGACGTCATAGTTTAGCAGCGTCATATATGTACTCATTTTGTAATTTTGGTGAATTAAAAATCGAAGACTTGATGGAAAACAAAACGAGTAAGGTTTTTCTAAGTTTAAGTAGGAGGGGGCAAGTGAGTGATCATGATTTATTTCTGATGCTGTCGTCATCCCTATGGTAGGGTACCTAAGTTAGTGTTAGTGGCGTATTCTAGAAACAATACGCTGACTGTACGCCCGTAACATTTAGCTTCGTGATAATCTAATACAGAATGTAACAAAATTGGTGTAGGACCCGTTATGGCGAGGTATTAATTGGAACAGTTGTCTTTGTCTTTTTCTTTACGTGTAAAGAGTTAAAAAAATAACCAAAGTAACTACGTCACTACGTCACTACTAAGTCAACTACTACAATCAAAGTACCTATAAAAAATAATAACATTACTCACTTTGTATTCTCATAAAAAAAAATGTTGCATATTTCTTAAAAATACTTCAAAATATTAGTCATAACTAGAGTTGAAAATAACGGTGTAGACTGTAGACATATCTTTGGGTTTGTTTTCTATCGAGCCAATACTACTCAATCGTGTTTCTAATAGCTTTTGACTTTAAGGAACATCATCAACAGTAATGGTGTTTTTTTCAACCTTGGGTTTTCTATCGTTTAGGAGTAATTGATGTTAAAAATAACGAAAATCTGTAATAATACCGCCTTAACTGCGGGTTCTTCTCATCACACTAAACAACTATCCCTAAGGAACCCTTAGTCAACTCTCAAAAATAAATTTAAACCCTCCATACAAAAATGCACAGAATGGGTCGGTCAGCTGATCGATTTGTATAAAGTTACTGTTTTTTGCGATTTCAGCAAAGTTATAGAACAAGAGATGTTCACTATGATAAGTTAACGGGACCTACACCAATTTTTTATGTATACAGGATACTTGTTTCCTGAAATCGAATTCCACACATTGGTACGTGGCAGGGCTCGAACTACGACTTCAGACGTGTATTCATGCTGTTTTAGTTATTATGTAACAGCGTCGGCGGCATTATATAGTAGTAGTTTGGTATATGTGCTTCTTCATGAGTTGAGATTCGCTGACAAGACGTTATATAAGTGCTCCGAGTGATCTATCACGTAACACAAAAACTAAATTTATTGGTTTCTAAAATGTACAGACTAACCTCGAAGTGTTGTCGTACGACATTTTTGCAGTAAACGGGCTGAATTTATCATGTAATTCTCTTTCATATGTACGTTTATCCGATGCTCTTACGGTGAAGGAAAACATCGTGAGGAAACCTGCACTTGCCTGCGAAGATACTGGAAGATTGTGTGTGAAGTCGACCAACCCGCACTGGGTCCACGTGGACAACTAAGGCCCGTTCGCCCTAGTTCATGGTAGGCTCGAGACCCTCGTTACGTATATAAGCTGATATCATGATGAAATCACGTTTGAAGAGACCTGCTTATAAATCAATATATTCTTTTTCGAAAATACTTAAAAGTGCAAAAGTTTTGGAAAGAGTATAGGACGGAAAAAAATAACTGCCTGTCCAAGTCTTCTGTACTTTCCTTCCAGCCTTCTTTGGCATTGATACCATCAACACATAGACCAAAAGACGTTCACTCCCCCGAGTGGGGGTGTTTTGCCGTAATCACCACGCTTGGCAGGCGGGTGGCGGGTTGGCGATCGCCGTGTACAGCGTGGTGGCTCAGTACGCTGAAGGACGCTGCTGCCCATTTTTTTATTCACAATTGGTAAGCCCTTGGCATCATCTCACCTGATGGTAAGTGAGGATGATGCCGAAGATGGAAGCGGGCTTACCAAGATTCCCCAATGCAATGGAGAACTGGCTATCATATCTTTAAGCCGGAACACATCAATGTTGCTAACACTGATGTTTGGCGACAAGACTTTGATAAGATGGTGGTAGCTAGCCTAGGCGGGCTTAGAAAATGCCCTACCACCAACCAAACCGAGTCTTACAAGTTGACCCCACCGGAATCGAATCCGCGGCCACCTGGTGGGCAGCGAATGGACTTACCATTACGCCACGGAGGCGGTTAAAATCCTCATCTTCCAGTTTTTGCTCCCTTAGTCACCTCACACGACAACCTCGGGAAGAGAAGGGGTGGCACTATTCTAGGGCTGCACCACGGGTCAAAGAGAATAAAAATTACTACCGAAGGCCACCATTTTGTAGGTATACCTTTCAGAATTCTTGGTGCAAACCCGTAGACCGCTGCTAGTCCAGTTGCCAGGTCCTCAGGAACAATCAGCAGGAAACTTTTGCAGGGAAGGCCTGAAAATGGTAGTCCTTGTTAGTGGAGTAGAACTTATGTTATAAAAACTAGATAAATGTGGTTTAATACATCATATCAACCAAAAGATGTCCACAGCTGGACACGCTGTGACGTAGCCATTCTTTGTAGGGTACCTTGCCCAAAGGGTAAAAATGGGACCCTATTACTAAGACTCTGCTATCCGTCCGTCTGTCTGTCCGTCTGTCACCAGGCTGTATTTCATGAACAGTGATAAAAATACACAGACAATACTAGACAGTTGTTTTCAGAGAATATAAACACATAATCCACATGTTATTTTTTTTATTCTTAAGTTAACTTCTATGATGTACGAACACTAAAATGCTTTTATACTTAGGTATATCATCGGTGGCGTAACGGCTAGGGCCGCTGCCTCCTGTCCAGAATGTCGAGGTTCGAATCCCGCCACGTATCAATGTGATTTTGAATTTAGATTTCACATGTACGTTTATCCGACGCTCTTACGGTGAAGGAATGCATCGTGAGGAAACCTGCACACGCCTACGAAGAAACTCTCAGGATGTGTGTGAAGTCGACCAACCCGCACTGGGCCCGCGTGGTCGACTATGGTCCGATCGCCGTTATTCAGGGTAGGCTCGATGGAGACGTATATATGTGCTGATATGATGATATCATCATCATCACGTCAGCTCATATATAGATATCATCACATCAGCTCATATATACGTCCCCACCGAGGGGCTCGAGCCTACCCTGAATTAGGGCGATTCAATCAATCAATCAATTAGTTTTTATTTTCTCACCACAAACTTGTCTCTAATTTATACATTTATAGTTTATAATATTATAACGTAGTTTGTGGGAACTTATATAAAAAATAATAATAATTAAAAACCGGTTAAGTGCGAGCCGGAGTCGCGCAAAGCAGGGCCCGTAGTCTTTTCTAAAAACTAATGTCTATTTTAAAAAAACAAATTAATTTTGAACTTTGTAAATAGAAATATAATGGTGTAATACATTAGCTTCACATCAGGAGGTCGCGGGTTCGATTCCCGGCAAAGTTTAACTTTGTACGACTCGGTTTAATTGGTGGAAAGGCATTTTCTAAGCCCAATTGGCTAGCTACCATTATCTTATTTACTTTTTTTTAGCTGGTCCTCACCAGAAAGGGGAGGGACTCTGGACATTTGAGTCTAACAAAAATTAGCACTTTAAAGCTTAATAAGGCGTCGGTGGTTCAACCGGTAACGACTCGGTCCATCTAACCAGAGGTACCGGGTTCAAATCTGGACGGCCAATGTACCAATGAGTTTTTCAAAAAATTACGTACATACTTACCGATTGCTTTAACGGTGAAGGAAAACATCGCGAGGAAACCTGCACACGCCTGCGAAGAAACTCGAAGGTTGTGTGTGAAGTCGACCAACCCGCACTGGGCCCGCGTGGTCGACTAAGGCCTAATCGCCCTGATTCAGGGTAGGCTCGAGCCCCTCGGTGGGGACGTATATGAGCTGTAATGATGATTTCGCAAAAGGATTCCTGAATCAAAGAATGGTTGTTTTTGAAAGACCTACCCAAAACGCGACCCCAAACCATGTGTAGAGGAGGTACCCTAAAATGATTTTTTTTTAAAGTTTTATTGTTTTTACGGAACCTTAAAAATGTGTTTCTTCATTTAGACCATGACGGGGCCAGTGTTCAACACTGACGTCTTTTGACTAAGATGATGATGAGATTTACATTAACAATATTTACTTACTGTGGGATACTAAAGTAGCCAAGAGGAACCACACAAACTTTCGAATCATTTTAAACAAAATATTGGACAACACCAGAACAGATTAAAATGACTAAAACCGTTGACGGAAAACCCAAGAATGCCGTACGATGTGGGTAGTCTGTGCAATACCTATTGAATTTGATGGAAAAAAGTCTATTGTTGCTTTTATAGTACATTTGTCTTCTCACGATGTTAGGCCAATACTGTGCAGCGTAGTGCAGGGACGGCTTCAGGCTTATGCCACCGTCAACGACCAACTTTGTAACCACTTTTTACTTTAGTTAAGGATTTTTTATATAAAAAAAATGTTTTGTAATTTACAGAATATGAGGAGTGATTTTAATTCGAGCCGAGGTCGCGCAAAGCTACGGTTAGTACTAATATATATACTGTGGCTACGGGGACTCAAATTTAAAAAAAATAAATGTTTATTCTAAAAAAACAAAGTTAATTTTGAACTTAGTAAATAGAACTGCCTGCGTGGTGTAATACTTAAGTCCATTACCTTCACATCAGGAGGTTGCGGGTTCGATTCCCGGCGTAGTCTAACTTTTTACGACTCGGTATGATTGGTGGAAGGGCATTTTCTAAGCTCGATTGGCTAGCTACCATCATCTTATTTACTTTTTTTTAAACTGGTCCCCACCAGAAACGGAGGGGGGACTCTTGACATTTTAAGGACGGCTTCAGGCTTATGCCGCCGTCAACGACCAACTTTGTAACCACTTTTGACGTGATAACGTCTAATAAATCGATGGACGCCACCTGCACGCACGAAAAAGGATGACTCATTGTCCCGTTACGTTATGACGTTTTCACGTTAAACATCGTCCGTAAACCGAATTTACAGACAACCAATTTTTTACTTCAATTAAGGATTTTTTATAAAAAAAAATGTTTTTTAATTTACAGAATATGAGGAGTGATTTTGATTTCCTCGAATTCTATTTTAATACACAGAACTGAAGAAAAATATTCTAATGCAACCTTTTTCTAGTTGTGACTATAGAGCAGCTGGAATGTTAATCGAAACATTATGATAATTTATGAACAAAACAATATAGAATAATAAACTAATTTCAACCTTTTTTTTTGTTTTTATTTTTCAAAGATCCAGTGATGATGTCAAAGGCTCAAATACTATGAGGGAAACGGCCCAGTACTAACTTCAATTGACGATTATGATGTGAATTTAGTTGTTTAGTGTTACTAAAATACTTTTTATAGTTAGTAAAGGTATGATCGTTATATCTACAAATGTTTTTGAAGTGAAAACTTCTTAAGCGCGTTAGGTATCTATTTTTTTAGATGGGAAAAAATCATTGAACTCGTGACACTGTTAAGTAACGTAACCGCCACCTTACCAGGAACACTCGCAGGGTCAACCTAGTCGTTCGCCAGGAACACTCGAAAGGTCAAACTTATAAAACTGTAAACAGTTTTCACTTCTGTCGGCACTCCCGGAGGGGGTAGGTTAGGTTATTTTATTAAATTCTTTATAAAAAGTAACAATTAAAAAATTAAGTAAGTAAAACACGACTTTATAAAACATTACCCCTCTTTTTTGGGAAGTTGGGTAAAATGTATCCTCGTCACTCAGGGGATAAAGACGAATTTAACGATACCTCGCACGCTAAAATCCATCGAGTAGTTTAGAAGATATCGAGGAATAAAGACACATACATACATACGTTGCACCTGAAAACAATACACTCCTTTTTTGTGGGCAGTCGTGTAAATAATAAAAAACTCCAATTCTCGCAGGAAGGCTCCAATTCTCGCAGGAAGGCGCCAATGCTCGCAGGAAGGGGCCAATTTTCGCAGGAAGGCTCCAATTCTCGCAGGAAGGGGCCAAATCTCGCAGGAATGCTCCAATTCTCGCAGGAAGGCTTCAATTCTCGCAGGAAGTCTCCAACTCTCGCAGGAAGGCTTCAATTCTCGAAGATACTCCTTAGTCAATAGTAGCTGTTTGGAGTTTAGGTACGGTCGGCTCCGCTACGCTACGGCCGCACTGCACCGCTACATAGGATTTATTTGATGACAAAACTTGTCTGAAATCTGACCATTTTTTTAAATAAATAATTTCCATTCAAAATAGATGATCCCTAACCTAGTCAAATAATATGCTAATTTTATGTCTATCAAACACCCACTAGCTTCTTAGCTTCTAGCTTCTTGGTACCCAAAATACGTGAACTGGTTGAGATAGATCAGTTGAGATAGATCAGTTGGTTGATGGTGACTGTACTTACAATCCGTGGATGACAGAACTTTGGGATTTTCCCTACGCTCAAAACAATATGTTTTTCTGTCAGATAACGACTGTAACACACACATTATATTAGTCATGTGAATTCCCGAACTAAAAATATGTAAACATAAAACTTTTTAGATAAGAGTGGTCGGCATAGGTACATCGCATTTATTAAGGAAAACCAGACTTCAATAACAAGAGATAAATAACTTACGTGGACATTTGATAGTTGTTTGAAAAACGGTCTTAAAAATATGCAATTTAAAAGTAAAAAGGACCCTAGGTCAGTCGGGCCAATGGAGAAAGAAAAGATAAGCGAGAGAGAGGACCTACTTGGAATCTGAAGATTGTCTGAAAATTTCATCGAAATCGGTCCAGCCGTTTTGGAGTCTATAAGGAACATTTTTTTTTCCTTCACATAACACAGAGATAGACTGGATTCAAGTGCTAATAACTACAGCCTCCCTGATATAATAAAAGGATTTGAATGTAAATCACATGTTAAACGCTCATAAGAATTAGAAATGATTTGAACGATTAAAAATTATTCAAAATGATTACAAATCAAATCATTTTTAATCCTTTTTAATGATTTTGTTTAATCAGGGCTGTGATTAAAATAACTAAAAAAGAGATTATAAGGTTTTCTTATTTGTTTACTTAGCTTAAGTAATAAAAATATGTATCGTTTATTTAAGTAAATAAACTTTAAACAAAAAAAAATGTTATGAGAAAGTGGTAGCCCTAGTTTTGATAAGCATTGCTATTTAAACGGAGACGGAGGGTCGAAATGATTCATATTGTTGCAACCATTCCGGTCAAATGGAGTCCCAAAAAAAAATATGTATCAATTGTGGCCGAAGTTACGACTTTAGCCCTTTTTGGAGGTGGTGCAGAGACTGCGGAATAAATAAATTTATCGAGGAGGAGAAGAAAAAAAAAAAAAAATAAGTGTTAATCTTCCGTTCACACATCATGAATTTCGTGTCTAACATTTTTTTTGGTGTTTGTCTAAACGTACTATCCTCATAGATAGCAGTGAGAAGCCAGTGCTGTCGTTAGCTGGTAAAGATATTGAGTAAGTTAGTATTCTCAAGAACCTGGAAGCTATTATCGATCCGACTCTGCAATGATCTGAGAACAACCGGACTATACGCTGTTATCGCCGATTCCGGGTACATCAATGTACAAGAGCTCTTTTCTTGTCCTTGGAGTTGCTTTCTGGAACTTTGTGCCACCTGCTGTTTCAACTGCTGCTTCCCTGGATGAATTCAAGACGATGCTACAACCACTTACTTGCTATTGAGCAAGCTAAGTCGCGAGTGCATAGTTTCTGGTGTGTGATGTGCTGGTAGGGCTGTCAAGTGTTATATGATACAATACTTTTTGTAAATCGTTTTGTTTCTGTTTTTTTAAATGCCATGAGTTTTATATTATTTTTGTCTTTATTTTAAAAAAAAAGGTTGAGCTAAAGCTTTTGTATTTTGTAATGATAAAGCCTACTCGAGGGTAAGCAGGCTAAAATCTTAAAATATTAAAAATTTTAAATACAGAACATAATTATAAAAAGCGTCTGATTATGGAATCTATGTAAATGGAGAGGCATCAAGATTTAATTAATAAAAGGAAAGATACAGAAACCATAGATAAGATCTACCATGATTTAATTAAATTAAAATAATCTTTAAAAAGTACCGTTGTTACACTTTCTTGGTTAATTAGTTGGAAATTTAAATTTGCGTTTGTATTCATGTAATTTCAAAATTTGTAATTGTAAGTGTCTTTTAAACTTTATGATTATATTTATGTAGTTCAAAATTGACAACCCTGGTTATCTGGGTAGGTGATTTGAATGACTGACTGTATAATTTGTAATATTACCAACTGTACATAAGACCAGTGTTAGCACACGGTTTTGGCTGTCAGTTGACCAATAATAAGATTTATGAACGCATTGTTCATGTGACTTTATAATTTCTTAATATTATAGTGTTTTTTAACTAACGTTAAGATAATTAAAGTTAATGAATTAATTAATTAAGTTACATAGTTGGACTCACATGAGTTTATTTATTTTAATATGGTTCCAAATTTAACGGACAAAACAGGTTATAAGTATTCACCGCTATAACCTGTCCTCAGAACATTTTTTTTTGTTTAAAGTTTATTTACTTAAATAAACGATACATATTTTTATTACTTAAGCTAAGTAAACAAATAAGAAAACCTTATAATCTCTTTTTTAGTTATTTTAATCACAGCCCTGATTAAACAAAATCATTAAAAAGGATTAAAAATGATTTGATTTGTAATCATTTTGAATAATTTTTAATCGTTCAAATCATTTCTAATTCTTATGAGCGTTTAACATGTGATTTACATTCAAATCCTTTTATTATATCAGGGAGGCTGTAGTTATTAGCACTTGAATCCAGTCTATCTCTGTGTTATGTGAAGGAAAAAAAAATGTTCCTTATAGACTCCAAAACGGCTGGACCGATTTCGATGAAATTTTCAGACAATCTTCAGATTCCAAGACGGTCCTCTCTCTCTCTTATCTTTTCTTTCTCCATTGGCCCGACTGACCTAGGGTGCACGGAGAAAAAAATATCGTCAGAATAACTATTCAAAGTTTATAGTTAAATTAGTTAAAAGACGTATCGTTAATATAGCCAACTGTTTCGTCAAACTAAGGATCTGTATCGCTGAATTGGCTATACAGATCCTCAATTCTAGAAAACAGTTGACTACATCAACGATACGTCATTTAACTAATTTAACTATAACTTTGAATAGTTATTCTGACTATATTTTTTTCTCCGTGTGCTTTTTATATTAATAATATGTATGTTGCAGTCGTTATCTAACAGGACAAAGTATTATTTTGAGAGTAGGCAAATTCCGACGGAAGTACGGTACTGTTATTGGTATCTGGCAATTGCATGACACCACCTCGTGGTCAAATAATATAAGTAAAATAGTCTTTTTCTTTCTAATTTAGAGGTAAGGGTTAATTTTAAGGGTCTTAGGAAATGAAAATGTAAAAAAAAATACATAAAAGTTATGCAAATTTAAAATATGCGACATTAATACCGTAGATAAGTTTATATAGTTCAGGATCGTGTATAAAGATATGCATAGAGCTACTGTTTCGTAATTAATGTTTTACTTAAGAAGAAATAGGTCATAGATATAATTATAGAGTAATTTAGGTTTCTTCTTTGTTTGCTAGTGAAAACTGCCAATGTTTTTATGTTATTATTTATTATCTCGAGTTGTAAAAAGATTTCTTTGTTTCTGAAACTTTATATGTGTAATTAGACATTATCTTCATTAAGTTTTTATAGAGTGTATAGACTTCATTTGTGACATTTGATGTGTATTTTCGTTCATTCTCTAAAAAGCTACAAAATTTGCGAACTAGTCACAGATTTGTAAGCTCTCAGATACCATAAAATTCACTATTTATCAACCATTATGATTCAGCATAGAACGATAGCCATCCAACACATTAAATGGTCATTCTTTAGCGCCTACATGTTTTAGAATATCAAAATCCACTGAATATATGTTATGAACCTGATGTGATGTCTTGTTTACGAAAATGCCATTACTCAGCCATAATAAATCATTTCGGATAACATCTGTGTTTCATTTAACGCTCCCTGTACAATTATAAACAGTGCGCATGGTTAAATTTTTTATAAGAATTTTCTAGTTGTTTTCTTCTAATCTTTTGATGCGCACTCACAGAAAATCTCGTCGAGTTTAGTTAAGTCCTTACTTTTGGATCCGAATAAATTCTGAGCTAAACGTAACCCTAACACATCACCATAAAAGACATTTCAATTCACAAAACATATTATTACAAGATTGACAGTAAAGTATGTTTTCTTTCTTTCATTAAGTTCGGGATCCTAAGCGCGGGAACAACTCACACTTGGTCGGTTTTTACACGACTGGACACAATAAGGAGCGTATTTATGTATGTCTCATGTTTGTAACTATGTATGTTTCTTTAATCCACGATATCTTCTTAACGGCTTGATGGATTTTGAAGTGCGAGGTGTCGTTAGATTCGTCTTGACCCCGTGAGTGACAGGATGTATTTTCCAGGATAATTTAGACCTGAAAATAATTAAGGAGGGGATTCAGCTCATGAAACTAAAAACTCTTTACCACGAAACCTATACTCATCATCATCATCATCATCATCATAATTTAAGAGCCGTGCTCTTGTCGGGTGTAGCTCTTTCCAGGTCTCTCTTTCCCACACTATCTCAATACGCAAAAAAAAATGGTTTTGTCATATCCCTTTCGAACCTGAATACAAACAATTTTGAACCTTATTATACATCCAGTGTTTATTTCACTAAAATCTGCAAATGTATACATATTAAATACACTGCACATGAAATATTTTTGGAAAATATTAACTGTGGTGGAGATTACTAACTATATAGAGGCCAAAACAACTACTTTTGGAATTTTAGTCTGTCTGTCTGTCTGTGTCCGTATGTTTGCGCATCACGCAAAAACTACCAGGCCGATTTTGATGAAATTTTGTATGGAGGTTCCTTATAGCCCGGGTTTACATATAGATAAGATAAATATCCTTTACTGCACCCCAAATATACAAAAATTAAAAACATAAAGATTACTTTTTATCCCGGAAAATTCGAGAGTTCCCGTGGGAAAATTCAAAACCTCCACGCGGACGAAGTCGCCGGCACAGTAACTTATATTATAAAATTAGGTTTATTTATAATTTTATTTAAAATTAAATATTTTTTACTTTTTTTGTTATAAATACCTATACATAACTATAAGCGACAATAGAGTTCATTAAAAAAGCACATTTCCGTCAAGGTTAGGTGCGTAGTAGGGTTTTTTACCCGGGTACCCGGACCCGGGTATACCCGGGTATTTGATACTTCGGGTACCCGGGTACAAACAACGGACGTACCCGGGTCTCGGGTAATTTTGATATGGACGTCGTTTTGCGTAAACGTTCCATTCCACACCGAGTTCAAATTGAGATAAACGCAAATTTGTGTATTATTGGTATACTTTTTTGTGTAATATATTTTGACAAAGTTGTACGGATTATTTAATAGAAATATAAATTTCCTATGTTTACATATATTGGATTTTTGTAAAGTTATAGTTTTTGATAATATTTTTATTAAAAAACCTTTTTTGAACATTTTTCAAAAAGTCAATTTGTATGGCCAATAAATTGAGATGATTCTGCTAAAACGATCCAATCACATTTTATTATTTTTATACCCTAATAATACTATATTTTAAGAAACTCTTATAAATTACTACAGAAAAAATAACCTTTTATTTAAATAATAAACCAGTGATAGTTAAAAAGTTTAACTAAAATGTAAAAAAAATATTATAAAGTTATTGTTCTTCTGCGTCATCCACGTCAAAATCTGGTACTTCACCAAATCCATCAAAGTCGTAAATAATGTCCTCTGAGCTCTTCAAGCTTTATAAAATTGGATACTATCCTCAGGAATTAACTTGTACATCGATTGCAAATCAGCAAGTTTTGCTGGTTCAATCGGTTTTTTATTAGGACACAATAGCAGCAGATCTGTTTTGTCAATATTTTTAGTTTAACCTTTCTGTCTTTTTTCTATATTCCTTGGATTCTTCGTCCAGTGATGTTCTCATAAAACCTAAATTAAAAATTTAAATAATCCCCGACAAAAAAAACCTTTAAAAACTAGAAAATAATATGGTTTCGTCCTTTAAGTTTAATTTATGTTGTTATATTATGATCAAACAGTTATCGCGTAGGGGAGCCGCTAAGTTGTGAAGCATTTCCTAGTAACTTATTGTAGTAAAAGAGTTTTATTCTGTTTTTATTTGATTGTTTTTTATTATTTTATTTACTTATGTTTTCTAATTTGTCAGGGTTTTTTTAAATTTTTAATTTCATGCTTTTTTAACTACATGTATCTCAAACACGATAACTCAGCTGTAAGTTGGTGAGTCGGATATCATGCAGATACTAGGAGATGCTGCAGCTTCAGGTCAAAGTTACCATGTTCTATCTAAAACCTATTCATTGAGACTATTCTAATGAGCCCAAACACGATTTATCTGTTGTAAGTTAGTGAGGAGTTAGGTAATTCCAGAAGGTGCTGCAGCATCAGATCAAAATTACCATGTTCTATCTAACACCTATTCCAATGAGCCCAAACACGATACCTTTGCTGTAAGTTGGCTAAGAGTTGGGTATCCTGTAGATTCCAAAAGATGATGCAGCATCAGGTCAAGGTTACTTTATTCTATGTAACACTTATTCATTGAGACTATTCTAATGAGCCCAATATGATTTCTCTGCTGTAAGTTAATAGAGTTGGGTACCCTGCAGATTTCAGGAGATGCTGCAGGTCAAGGTTATGATGTACCTGATTGGCTGGTTATATTATCTGAGTGGTAATTATCCTAATAAAAGTTGATTTTTGATATCTTTTATTTATTTATTTATTTATTCAGTCACAATGTAAGTTTACAGTTTAAACCAAAGCACTTACACATTAAATTAAGTTATTGATAATAATTAATAAGATGTCAAGTTTAAAATAGAACACCACAAATAATAGACAACAAAAAATATTACACATAATCATTTAAGAATAACTTAGCTGCATTAAATAAGTGAGCCCATGGATCTGCGAACATGTCAATATCCTCGCGCCGAGTGAGCATCTTTTGGAGAAGCGAAAGAGCTCTAACAGTAGGGGCGTGTCGGGCATATTGCGTACGCGCAGGCATCTTTGTAGTTTTCTTCCCAGTTTCACAAAAAATACAATAATACCCGGGTACCCGGGTATACCCGGGTATTTAAAAAATATGTACCCGAGACCCGGGTATCCAAAATTGTCGGGTATTTGAAAACCCTAGTGCGTAGTTTGTATGGTAGAATATCCATTTTTTTTGCGGATTCAGTATAGGTTCCTTGGAGAAAATTGATCAGTTTCGTGAGCTGAACACCCCCATAAATTATTTTAAGATATTTCTAAAGGATTCTATATAATATGATACATAAAAAATCTGAGTTTGTTTGTTTGTTCATCCGATTGCATTGAAACTTCGTACAGTTGTTGCGCGCACGCCTACCGCGCCACATCATCAATCCATGCGGGCGAAGCAAAAGGTACTCTGAAATAAAAAAAAAAGCTACATAGGTATAACATGGACCTACCGTCAGGGGCCTATCGGGACCTGACTGATTTGCGTAGCTGGGTGGAGCTGAAAATAAACTATTTACTGGAGTTTGAGGTTTATAAGTCTTATTACCCGACTACGAAAAAAGGAGGGTTAAGCCTTTGACAGTCTATGTATGTATGGATGTTAAAAAAAATATCATTATCATTATGGCCGGCGACCACGGCTAATACCCAAGATGAAGGGAAAAATAAAGGCGGGAAACTCTTGTTTTCATACTTTTCCGTAGTCGGGTTTTAGTTTTTTTTTAACCTTTTATTTTTTTCAATTACAATGTCTACAAATTACAGCGTGTAGCGAAATTAGAACCCGCAACTGGGATTCTGACTTATACAGGGTGTCAGGTAATTTGAGATCATATTATATTTTGAGGGATGCTTCTTATAATGAAACTGAACAACTACTTTTCTACAAGTTTGTGAAATCATCTTAAAAATAGTTTTTAGCTGATTTCCAAATTTAGTATAGAAAGTATTTTTTTTATTATATTATTATTATTATTAGATTTGATTTATTTATTTCATATTATCAATGTCATAATACAATAAAGCTCATTAAATAATTAGTCAAAGGATACAGTATACCGTCAGAATACTAATAAATTATGAAAGTATACAAGTAAATAGTTAAACATAAAAAGATAATTAAAAATAAAACAAACATTGATAACAATGCCAAATAATGACAAAAATAGTGTAAAAATAATGTCAAGAATTAGTTTAGTCTAGTGAATTTAGTTTAGAACAAAAGTTGTTCAGCCCCTTTAGTAATATACAGGTGTAACAAAATTGGTGTAGGTCTACTGTGGGATCTACTCACAATACTGAACAATAAGTTGTTGACCTACACTAATTTTGTTACACCCTGTATATTTCTAAAGGGGCTGAACAACTTTTGTACTAAACTAAATTCAGTAGACTAAACTAATTCTTGACATTATTTTTACACCCATAATCAATTCTAAAAAAAAATGGACCCTCCATACAAAATTGGTCGCTTAGCTAATCGATTTGTATGAAGAGTTAAAAATGTTTTTGCTATTTCAGAAAAGTCATTGTTCAGTATAATGAGTGGAAGGGATCTACACCAAATTTTGTTACGCCCTGTATACTCTGTTTTATATTAAAAAAACCTAAATATCGACTCTATTTAAACAGCTCCCTCTGCTGTCTTATGAAATTGAACCACTTTATTTAAAGGGTCAAGGGTCATTATCATCATCATCACATCAGCTCATATATACGTCCCCCACCGAGGGGCTCGAGCCTACCCTGAACTAGGGCGATCGGGCCTTATCCTTGGTCAAGGGTCAATACGAGAAAATAGAATAACTTTTGTTTTCTCAAGTTTCCAGTTTGATGCTTAACGCCATCTCTTGCATTGTTAGAGAACTTATGGTCAAGGACAGTGTCACACTGGGAGCGTATTATATTTACTTTTGTTATTTTAGCTGGTAATTTCTCAAATTGAATACATAATAAGATGTCATTTACACCGATAACATTTCCAATCTTAGCCTGAGGCACACTAAGAACGCCCGGGCGAAAATAAAGTCTCTCGATTGTAAAGGTATTTACATATTCGTTTATTTTTATTTGAATGAAATTAGCTGTTGTCCGGCGGCGTAAAATGTTGATAAGCGGTGGAATTCTCACTGATAAGGTAGATGACTGATTCATTCTTACTTAATATTATAAATGTGAATAAGTGTTTGTTTGTTACCTTTTCACGCTTCAACGCCTTGACCGATCTTAATGAAATTTGGCATGCAGGTAGCCTGTGTCACGAGGAAGGACATAGGCTGCTTTTTATCCCGTGAAAATAGCATAGCCCGATGCGGTTCCTGAGGGAACTGAAAATACCCTCTTTTTTGGTTAATTTCTTTAACATCGCAACGGAACAATGGATTGTGTGGTTTTTTGCAGAGATGGTTGAGGGGGTGGGAAATGACATGATTTACTAATAAGCATATCCTGACATAAGTCTCGAGGGATCTGGAGAAAATTTATGTCCACGCTCGCGAGCCGCTTGATAAAAACAATGTCCACACGGGCGAAGCCGCGGGCAAAAGCTAGTAAAAAATTAAATTACGGAAAATTATTTACTCAATAGCCCTCCAACTAAAATTTCAAAAACCTTATACTTGTTTTGTTCTACATCACGTCTTTGTTATTAATTAAAGAAAAAAAAAAAAAAAAATTAGTACATCATGGACGCTGAATAATTATGGGCGTGCCCACAGATCGGCAATCTTCATTTAGAAGTGCCTCGGCCAAGTGATAGACAGAGACAGTTGCAGAGTAGGGGGATACTCGTCCGTTTCTAACTTATTTATTTAACATTTTTTTTGGTTTTAATGTAAATTATTTATTAGTAACAAATTAATCAGTCCTAAGAATATTATTTATTAGGATATAACGTTAATGTGACGTGTTTAGCTGTCTATGTTAATGAAAAGAGACGGATATAAATGGACTTTTTTGCAACTGTACTTTTTATCATTTGGCCACGGTTTATTAATCATAAACGTACTTGTCATGGTCATGCCTTCCTATTTAAAACATTATTGAAACAAAATTTCCTTTTTCACAGATGATAAAATTGTTTTTTTTTTAATAGTTTTAGTTAGTTATGTTAGTTTTTTTCTATTTTCATAGAAGATTGGCACAGATTCTATGAAATTAGTAGAACATAATTTTCACACATTTGTACAAAAATCACTTAAAACGAAATTCATTTATAAGAACTGAGAGGATTAATATGGCACTTGCCCACCTTAAAAGTTTCTACGCTACACATGCCCTAATTAAAGTTACTATAAAAGTTTATAGCTTTCCAAAAAAAAAAAAAGATTTGTATGAAAGTTCTCGAGTGGCGACCGCGCACCGGAAAATATCGTAGGTAGGCCGCCCACTCGGTGGACCGATGACCTGGTGAAGGTCCTCGTGGAAATTTTTGGGGGAGGCCTTTGTCCAGCAGTAGAAGTCCTTCGGCTGATCATCACATCACATCAGCTCATATACGTCCCCACCGAGGGGCTCGAGCCTAGCCTGAATTAGGGCGTTCGGGCCTTAGTCGACCACGCGGGCTCGGTGCGGGTTGGTTGACTTCACACACAACCTTCGAATTTCTTCGCAGGCGTTTGCAGGTTTCCTCACGATGGTTTTCCTTCACCGTAAGAGCGTCGGATAAACGTACATATGAAATCTAAATTCGAAAATTCGGCTGATATGATGATGAAAAGTCTTAAAATATCCCTGGGCAGTGTTGAGCACTGTATATGGTTCTACTTTAACCACATAGAGTTCACTGGTCAAGCAAAATCCGCAGCTGCACTGCACCCACTGTGCCACGGGCCGAAAACCTTGTTCCACAAGTGAAAGTTGCAACGTCCGGCGATCATATTATGTTTCGCGGCAGTACACGCGGGATTCCTTTGCCTAACGTGCGTTTTTTAATGATTTTTATTTTCGGATATTCCGAATAAAATCTCCTTTGTGTTATATATATGTGATTGAATTAGAAACTTTTCGTTTGCAACTGTTGAAATGCGTGCTCAAGTTCTAATTTTTGCATTAACTCTGTCGTTAGGTAAGTGTTTTTAAGTTATTTCGTTACGAAATGGCTTGTTTAATTAATTGAGTTACGTTAGTTTTATGAATTATTAATTATGAGTAA
Source organism: Coleophora flavipennella (assembly GCA_947284805.1). Taxonomy (NCBI): domain Eukaryota; kingdom Metazoa; phylum Arthropoda; class Insecta; order Lepidoptera; family Coleophoridae; genus Coleophora; species Coleophora flavipennella. The sequence goes on from OX369253.1 coordinate 9,837,912, forward strand.
AGAACAGTAAAAGTTTTCTCATTCTAAACATATTTTTATAATTTCAATGTTTGTTACTCTGTCTGTCTGTCTCCTTAACTCTGACTCGTAAACAAAATGACATTGTGGCGTAAAACTATAATGTACATGTACTAGGTAGTACATGAACTTCTCCTTGCTTATTTATTATTATATTTCATCATATCAGCTCATATACGTCCCCACCGAGGGGCACGAGCCTACCCTGAATTAGGGCGATCGGGCCTTAGTCGACCACGCGGGCCCAGTGCGGGTTGGTCGACTTCACACACAACCTTCGAGTTTCTCTGCAGGCGTGTGCAGGTTTCCTCACGATGTTTTCCTTCACCGTAACAGCGTCGGATAAACATATTAAATCTAAATTCGAAAACACATTGGTACGTGGCAGGATTCGAATCACGACCTCCCGGGCAGGAGGTAGCGGCCCTTGCCATTACGCCACCGACGCTTATATTATATTAACGATGCATTTATTTTACGATGTGAAAAAAATAAATGTCAGACTTTCCTTAAAAGCACCTTCCAACATTTTATTAAAGGCTATGATAGAGCGCATGAACCTATCGCTTCAGGCAGTGTCTGATTGGGGTGATTCCAACCTCGTAAGGTTCAATGTCTCTAAGACACAGGCGTGTCTCTTTTCCGCTAAAAGGAGTCCTTTCAACTCGACTTCTACTTTCCGGAATGAATTAATTCAGATATCCGACCACCTTGAGCTTATTGGCGTGCAATTAACAACTAATCTCAATTTCGGTCGATACATTGAGTCTAAGGCAAAAGTTGCTGCAATGTAGCTCTAAGGTGAAATAAAAATTCAGGTAAAATTCTCTCTAAGGTGAGACGGTACTTCACACCTGGACAGCTTCTATCTTTATATCAAGCACAAGTCCAATCTTTTATGTAGTACTGTTCTCACCTATGGAACGGATCAGCCCGCTATCAGCTATATACCGTGGACGCCATCGACCGACGCGCTTGGAGACTCATTGGCGTCGATGAGCTCGTTAAAAGCTTCAAAGCCTTAAGCATCGCCGCAAAGTTGCCTGTCTTTCAGTATTCTATCGAATTAATTTCGGAGACTGTGCACAAGAACTGCACGACCTCATTCCTCCAGCCCCATTCTAACTTCGGTCAACGAGACGGAGGTGGAGGTTCCACCCCTTTGTTGTTGATATTCATTTTATACGCACGAAGCCTTACGCTTCCTCATTTATTATGCGGTCATCAATGTAGTGGAACTCCTTGCCTGCGTCTATGTTTCTACTACAATTTGGGGATCTTCAAAGCGAGAGTGAATGGTCATTATTTGAGTTTACGTACACCATCCTCGACTACATCTTCACTTAACATCAAGTGAGATATAGCAAAACACGATCGATCCCGGATGAGGGCACTAGTTGTGCGAATAACGTCAAAATTGGTTCAACCTTCATATTAGTAAGATAATCGCTTATTCAAGTGAATGGTTAAGTTAATATCAATTAAGCCAATGCTCTTAAATAAGTACGTGAAACTGACGGCCAGTTGTCTTGAATAAAGTCGAACCTCGATAATGTCATATTCAAGGGAAACGAAAAAATAGTGTTTTTTTAGAGCTTGTGAGCTGTAATGGACTGAAGATATTATGACGTGTCTACGTAACGTCTGGGGATCGTAGCTCTCAGGTACCATGGAATGAAATACGTTTGTACGATATGAACAGGGCTGTAGAGCTTTTTTTCTTTATTCACCTCGTAAAATATATGCTCTGTCAGCTGACTTATTATTGGTTTGTGAATTATGCGAGCTAGCTAAATTATACTCTTGCCGTGGAAATCACACATAAAAGGGACCTCTGCCCTGGCGCGGCCACAAATAGATATTATTGCTTTTGATAAAGGACCTCTGTCCTGACTCACGATCTCAAATGGAACGAAACTCAACTGTTTCGGGCGACTTACTAGTTTGAATTTGAACTTAGCTTTTTAATACGATCCGCGCTGGCAAGTATATAAGGTGTAACAAAATTAGCTGAAACTATTTTAACTGGTGCTTCTACCCCTGAAACTGAACAACTTTCCCGATGGAACCCATAGTCAAATCGCAAAAAGAAATTTGGCTCTCCCATACTAACTCGATCAGCTGATCAGGCAACTTAGTATGGGAAGTTCAATTTTTTTTGAGATTTGACTATGGCTTTCATGGGGAAAGTTGTTCAGTTTCAGGGGTAGAAGCACCAGTTAAAATAGTTTCAGCTAATTTTTTTAGACCATATATATAAAAGTAGGCGCGAGTGCGTAAATGTAAAGTTATACGATCTTTACAATATTTACACATACGTTTTTTTAATGCACATTTGATAAGCCCTTGGCATCATCTCTCCTGATTTTAAGTGACGATGATGCCGAAGATGGAAGCGGGTTTACCAAGATTCCCCTACGCAATGGGGAGCTGGCTATCTTATCTTCAAGCCGGAAAAGATTAATGACGTTAACACTGATGTTTGGCTGCAAGACTTAGATAAGATGGTGGTACCACCAACCAAACCGAGTCTTACAAAGTTGACCACGCCGGGAAAAAAAAAAAAATCAAACCCGCGACCTCCTGGTGTGAAGCGAATGGACTAACCAATACGCCACGGAGGCGGTTAATAGCAGATGTAACAAAATTGGTGTAGTTCTCGTTAACTGGGGCTTCTACTCATCATACTGAACAACTTTTGTTCTATGACTTTTCTGAAATCGCAAACAAATTATAATTCATCAAATCCATTAGCTGAATGAGGAATTTTGTGCATTGTTGTATGGAGGGTCCAATTATTTTTTTGAGAATTGCCTATGGGTTTGTTGGTAAAGTTGTTCAGCATGATGAGTAGAACGCCCAGGTAACAGGTCCTACACCAATTTTGTTACACCTGTATACAGGCGTAGATTTCTATTACAGAGGTTTTATGTACCTCTGTGGTTTTACGTTACAAGGTTAAAAACAGGACAAGTACGAATCGGATTCGCCCACTAAGGGTTCCGTACAAATTCGTAGGTACATATTATAACAGTGCAAACTGTTAGGTACTACATACACCAAAATTATTAGGTACCTACCTAAACATATAAAAAAGGGAATTCTTCGTCAGAAATCGAAAACTATCTAGAATATAAAAATGAATCGCCATATATAAATATGTTGGGCCAATGAAGCCCTTTCATACGATACCCAATCCACATGGATTTATGCCTGGTACGTCCCACTGATCTTTGTCCCACATAAAAAATTCTCAGTTTGTCCCAGTTTCTATGCCCCGTTCGTCCCTAAAAATATTTGTTGATTATTTACTCCCATTTCGTCCCAACTCGTATGCCTACTTCGTCCCATTTTTTTTCATAAAGGTTAAATTACCGTGTTAGTACAGTCAGAATAAAAAGACTTAATCTTTAATAATGGTATAACACTGAATATTTTCATCACTTTGGTTAACCATCATGCTTTTGTCCATTAGACAAGCACTGTCTAACGGTGAGTATATGGGTAGACGCGCTCAAATTTTTAATTAGAAAACACACATTTTTGTTATGAAGTCATACCATGGAATTTGAGTATCATTGAATTTCAGTACATGTAAAACTGATGTCGTTGTATCAGCCGTAAAAACGTCCACTGCTGGACATCGGCCTCCATCAAAGTTGGAAGGGGTTTGCCGTAATTGCCACGCTTGGCAGGCGGGTTGGAGATCGCAGTGAGATGGCGGGTACCTCATTGTACGCGGAAGGGACGCTATCCATCCTCTGGTTTGTTAGACACCCACGGAAAGAGAAGGCCAGGGGTGGTGTTACTTTAGGGCCACACCACAGGCCTGATAACTGATGTATACCGGTATAATAATGGGTATTTTTTTATGTACCGTAGTGTATCAGGGCTCGGGGCTCGAGCTCCTCGGTGGAGACATGTAAGAGCTGCGATGATGAATTTAACCCAAAATTTGAGTAGGTAACATACAATTTCAGCATTTGTTGATATTCTTATTTATTAAAATATAGATACTCCTTCCTCTGTCCGCTAGCGCGCAGGCCTGCACCTCGTACTCAAGCCCCGCGCTCCAAATATCCGTTCAGAAATAAAAACAAGGGTTAAATAACTGTAGAAAGGAAAAATATCGGTACAGAAGTCTATCCGGCAAATAATTTCAGTGCAAATATTTTTACTGTTACTATAAAGTTAAGGAAAACAAAAATCAGATTTTAGTATAAACTCAAAAAAAAACAAACATCCGAATTGAGAACCTCCTCCTTTTTTTGAAGTCAGTCGGTTGAATACAGCAGTTGTTTTAGTTATTATTGAAAAGAGCAAGTATATATTTAGTAAATAGATACTAAAGATTTTAACTTTTTTTCATTTTGTGTATTCATTATTTAGAGCTGGCTTAACCACCCCAAAATAAAGGTTTCACAAGAAATTATTTTAATCTTAAAATTTAGGAAAACTTGAATGTCTTCAGTCTATTTCGAATGCTTACGTGGTGAAATATAAGTAAATATTTCTTCCATGCGCATTAAAAAAAATCCAATAAATCATCATACAAATTCCTAGAAATTATAAAGTTATAGTTAGTTTTTTTCGAATGGAATTTTATGAAGAGACTTTCATTGTTTAGTTGAATTGAAATAATAAACAAATTGCGATTATTCAATGTATTATGAGGGTGTTGATAGAATACTTTTATGATATTCTAAAGAGCTTTTCAAAAACTGAACAGAATGACTGAACAAATAACAGCCAGTTAATATTAATGGCATTATGTATAAGAGAACTGAATCAACATTCATAAACTATGAGCAGTCATTAACGTAAAGTTATATGTAAGAGGTATTTAAGTATTGATCAGCAAGTCAAAGATTTAAACAGTTTTAGTCATTCAATGTATAAGTTCAATGAACGAAGATTTAATTGTTTTTATTTTTTTATTTAGCGAAACAAACTATTTTTCCAATAAATTGATGTGGATTGTCCCCTTAAATGACGCAATACACACTTGAATATGTGATAGCATATCCGAACTATACTCAGCGTTGTGCGTGTCTAAATGCAAATTATACTAGTTGCGGCTGCGCATATTTATAGACACAAGTTGCATATAAATATCTTCTTTAAAGACTGTTTAAAGACGCCCACTAAAGCAATTTATTCGAATTCGAAAAATAATCAGAATTTATCTAATTGTATGTATCAACAAAATAATTAGTATTCAAATGCCTACGGAAGTTAAAAACCAAATGAAATGTGGCATGTACCGATGAAATATGACATCTACCGATTTTTTGACTTATATTAGGATAATTTTTAAAATTTTGATGAGAAAAAGAATAATTTCTGATAAAAATTAAAATATTTATTTTCTAATAACGAATTATTCTTTCTGAAAAGCTGTTAAAAAATTACTCTTAGTAAATAAAAATTATTTTTCAAAAAAACCGTCAGGAATCATCTAGCTAGATGTGACTGACCAAATTTGTGACCAAGCTAAAATTTGTGACCAAAATCTCGTGACGGTCACAAATTGTCATCTAGCTCATCTAGCTAAATGCGACTGACGAAATTTGTGACAAAAAAAAGTCTGACGGTCCGTCAGTCACAAGACCGTCAGCGGACCGTCTTGTGACCAAAACTTTAAATGATGGTCATTTCACATCACTAGTGATAGCCTTTAACAGTAACACAAAACTCAAGCGAACACAGGCTACAATAATAATATGTAAATCGTTAAATTGGTGCGAGACACAAACGGGTCTTTGAATTATCCATTAGCCGACATTGTGACTTTATACGCGCAGACGGATTGACCCAGAAACTTTTGGAGAAATGGAGCTATCAAAATTCACAGATGGATTGAGGAAAATACTGACAATAAGTAACAGTAAAGGTGAAAATTTCTTCCATGAGGTGACCAGAAGTGGAAGTTTCTCCTTCATAGGAAGATTTGCGAACTCCCACTCTTTCCTGCTTCACAGCATTAAATACATTTAAAAAAAAAATAAAAAAATAATTTTATGACTAATTTTCATGAATTTTGAGTGAAAATACAATGAAATTAGTACTACTTATTGTGGTTGTTGTGCTCTGACTCGGAATCGAACCTAGTCACTCATTGGGCACAACACGCGAACACCGCCCAAGCTAGGACAATCTTCGAGCTCCGCCGTCCATTTATTTAATACTGTGAAGCAGGAAAGAGTGGGAGTTAAGGATTATTTATTACGTGAAGCGTTCCACTTCTTCACGTAACAGGATAAAGGGAAGGATAGGGATTGAGAAAGGATGAGGATAGGACCATCTCAATGAGAGTTTATAGAATATGTGAGAAAAAATTCGGGATAGCTCGGGCTGGGATCCGAACCCAGAACCTTCCGATTACATGTCGGCTGGCGACATTATAATGGCATGCAATTCTTATTTTTGGTATCGCATATAGCGTGCGGTAGCCGTACAGAGTTTGAGTCTGTCTAGACACTGCTGGGCATTCAGTCCTGTTTTTGCAAAACGTTCCAGTGAATTGAAATCAAAATGATACGAAGTATAAGTATACACTACTTTTTTTTTTCATAAAAGTGTTTCACAGATTTAGCTGTTTCATCCATACCGAGTTTGTAAATATATTGATCACCATCTTCTCGGAAGTAAAATTGAAATTTTTGATTTAGGCTACAGAGAGATTTATTTTTTCTTGGTTCAACAAATGTTAATTTTTTTTCCAGCCATTTCCACCTGGTCGACTCACTGGAGCTCAGCGCCGTCAAATAGAAATGTTCCGAGACAGGATCTATGTGTTGAGCCAAAAAAAGGATAAATTGTTTCAGCAGACGGATTCCGCAAGTAGAAGGAATGAGATAAGTCAAATCGACCGTGACATTGAAAGTTATAAACAATCGCTGATTAGGATTTACAGTAGCAGTAATTTCTTTCCCATGGATATTCATTTGTTGTGACTCAGTTTTTTAATTATTAAATGTTTAAGAACACTTATTTGAGTTTTACTTTCCATATCATTAATAAGCAGCTATTTTATAAGTCGAATATAAAATTACCTGAAAAAAAGCAATTCTGACCCCTTCGATGATATCCGATAACTAGGTCATGAATATTTTTGATAACTAGTTCAGTCATCTTATCTTCACCCAGCAACTGCCAGTTATAAACGAATTTTCTCAAAGAAACGACGTGTGTTGATAAGAAATCAAGTGACTATTGTTATCGACACCTTCCAAAAATCACAATGGCACAAAATGTAAGCATACTAATTTAATTTTTTCGTCAGTTCAGCTTGAAGTTTTTTTATGAACATGCACTCAAGAACCTGTTTCTTTCTACAGCAAAATATGGAATACATGACATCACTCACAAAAACAGAAATAAAAGTGCGCCTTCAGAGAATTGAAGGTTTAAAACGAATTAAGGAGCAGATGATGAACTTACCCCGTTCTTCTGCTGTCCAAGAAGAAATAATTAGAATCGACTCCGAAATTGCGCAACAAAAGCGCCTTATCCTGGAAATCTATCATCGATTCGGTTTCCATCCCTTAGATATTCATCTCTTGTAATGTAAGTTTTTATAAATAAATCTTTTCAAACCACGAAGGCTAGATAGAAGGAGGACGCATGAATATGTACCTGAAGTTCCGAACGTTCAGTTGAACGAAATTATCTAGATAACGAAGAAAATTATCTAGATTGTTAAAATGGCTGACTGGCCTAGAAAATGACGCAGTGAGGTATCTCGGGACTTCTGAGATTGGGAATAACAATTTCGGTACAGATAATACTCACCCCTCGATATTCCACCCTTATGCATATAATTACAGTTAAAATATTCAATTATATTTATAACAATATGGGAAAATGAAAAATATTACTCAAAAATATCACATACGATATTGCGGCCAAATCTTTAATACCGTTTTTGACTTGCGGACTAACCCCCAAGTCCCACCCTCAATTTTTAAAATTCAATTCCACCTATCCTACGCTCTTTAAAAATTCTTAAAAATATTCATATAATCTTTTTTTTTCATCCTTAAGACGACCGAGACATTTTTGACTTGCGGATACACCCCCAAGTCCCATCCTTATACTTTGCGATTTAATTCCACCGATCCTCCACTCTTTACAAATTCTTAAAAATATTCATAAAATCTTTTTTTTTCATCCTTAAGACGACCCAGACATTTTTGACTTGCGGACTCACCCCCAAGTTCCACCCTTATTCTTTGAAATTTAATTTCACCGATCCTCCACTCTTTAAAAATTCTAAAAAAATTCAGTGAGCTCTCTCCTCACATTCTAAAGACGACACAGACATTTTTGACTTGCGGACTCACTCCCAAGTCCCACCCTTATTCTTTGCAATTTAATTCCACCGATCCTCCACTCTTTAAAAATTCTTAAAAATATTCATATAATCTTCTTTTCTCATCCTAAAGAGGACCCAGACATTTTTGACTTGCGGACTCACCCTTAAGTCCCACCCTTATTCTTTGCAATTTAATTCCACCGATCCTCCACTCTTTAAAAATTCTAAAAAACTTCATATAATCTTCTTTTTTTATTACATGCATATGAACGCCAAAGTAACTTAAAGCTCATTCATAATAGCTTTACATACTTCTGAAATTTCAAACAAGTAGTGTATAAACTGGGGCACGTTCCTGTTTACAGAGCGGAAAGATATATCACGTTAACTCGGTTACACACGGTGTTAAAAAATGTTTTCACGTTTAGTTAGCGTATTTTGATGAGGAAAGTAAACCAAAATTAATGTTCTAGACTAGACAGTGCGGCGCCGCCGGTAGCGTGCGCCGCCTAGAGTTCAGGTTATGACGACACATAGATAAAAACATATGAATTGTCGTCCGTCTTCATAATAATTTAATAGTTTAATTTGTCTTTTAACTATTACGAAATGTATAAGATATTAACAGAGTTGATTTTTGACTATTCTGAGTTAATATTCTACATAACTTTTAAGCTGTCTATTTATAGGCTAAGAAAACTTCAATGATATTCAATTTACTATTATAAAACTTTTATTATAAAAATACTGATTACATACAGAAAGCAACTTATTATACCTTAGAGATAATTTTATAAAATTAACAATAACAATTACCAATATCTGTGGAATAGCCTAATATAACGATCCAAAATAGAATAGCAAAATACATAGTGGTTAACGTTAGACAAACAGTTGTATCTTTCACGTCTTAGCTTACAAACGGTGGAAAATAGGTTTACCTTACCCGTTTCTAAAAATGAAGATATACAGATGTCAACTGCACAAAACACCATTGATTTATTCAACCCACTATTGCAATGTATCACTATTGGTCATCTTGGATACATGCAGCTCCCACTGGGTGACTCTTGGTTGGCCATCCATCGACCACACATCCTTGTCGTCATTACCAACTCCAGAAAGTCAGACTCTACTGCAGAAATATCATGCTCTTGCCATTTGTCAAAAAGAAGATGAGTAACTTTCAGGGAGCCTCCAGCTTCGTGTGTCACATGAAGGTGTGTTATTTGAAAGTTCGATCGTTGCGAATAAGTTTCAAGCGTTTCTATCTTAAGCCTTCCAAATTCCACAGCTGTTCCTTCTACTGGACTCCAGTACTGGTAGCATTGGTTCACTCCATTTTCAACAGGCTTGCATAGCATGATGATGAGCTCGCTCTGATGATCCCATATGGCCCTCCAGAAGGTACTAGTTGTCTTCTCTGAGGGTGCCGAAGAGCATATATATTTTTTCGGGTGTTTGAAGCCATTAATATAGCTCGCGTTTAAGGAGGCCTCGGAGCTTTCGTCTTCTGATATCACCACGCGGTTGTGGTCATAACACGGTGCGTCTTCGAATCCGTTGTTTTTAACGATTTCCAATGCTGGACCCCACGTTTCTTTGATTTTCTTCTTCATGATTTTGTTGTGCTCTTTGCAAAAAATTGTGGTGGCTTTGTCGTCATTAATTAATTTAATAAAATTTTTCAGGCTCAGCGCTTTCGAATTTTCAGCCCCCATTTTAATGTTCAGTGTACTTACTGATGTATGTACAGAAACTTAATGTAATATTACTGTTACTGTGCCTCGATTTATAGTTAGTCTTTTTCCTTATGACTTGACGCATACGAGATTATTTTTGTGGCTTAATTATTGTTATAATCCTATATTCGCTATGGATACGTGACCTACCCGGTTTTACGTCATGGAAAATACCATGGTTGCTAACTGTTACAATATTGTTGCTAACCACTGAAAAACAGTATTTTTAGGTATCTGCGGCTTTTAGGTTTATTAAAACAATTGCACAATGTTAACTAATTTACAGCAACTAGCGAATAGTAGCTTACAAAGATTTTATAGTAGTTAACTGAATTAGGATTAGCACAGTGCGCTAATCTAATTAGCCAGCCGAGGTCTCAAGCTTAAGAGAAAGAAAATACCTTCGCCTGTCTACGAATGTCAGTTAAAAAAAAACAGAACAGCGTGTAAGGAAAACTGAATGCTTATCTCGTAGTCTGTTTGTTGTTGTTTATGTTAAGCCGCTACTAGCAAATGATCAAGTAATTCATAAACTTTCATAAGTTTTAAGGGAAGCAATAAAAAGCATCGGCATGTCGAGATGTATTAGGTATCGATTAAACGGCCGTTATACATATTTATTTTCTATCATGTAATGAAAGGGCATAACTTACGTTATTTCAGTAAATACAGAATCTAAATATATAGCTAGATAAGTGTTATAATATATATAGATAGATCAGTGTTTTATTTATTTTACCTTAAGCTTACCCTTAAATACTATGTATTGTGCTTACGCACTTACCTACAACTTCAATACTTATGTTTGCGTATTCGCAGTACCTACGTTTCAGATCCTTTATTTACCTGAATTACATTCTATTAAGGCCTAATGGATAAACTCAATATAATTTATAATTGATGTCGTTCAATCATAGTAAGAAACAACGATATGCAGTGTAGTTCTATAAGCTTACGTTAGAAAGGTAGAAATAACGGTGAACGTGACCTTCAAAGATTAGTATTCCCGAAAATCATTTTAGTGCGTTCCAACTTTCAAGATGTTATGGAAAGTGAGCATGAGTTCATCAACCGCATATCGTTCGAGGATGAAGGTCTATGGGAAAATAGACCTAGAAAAAGGAGGCGCCAATCGGTCGTCATGAGCACCAGGTTCGACATATTTTCCGCGAATTGTGTGGATGGATACCATGTGAAAAGAAAGTTTATGATAGTCAGCAGCCCAGTAGCTGAAGTTGATTCCTCCAATTTTTGGAGCTTTGTATGGGAGAGTGGTTGTAAAGTGATTGTGAGGTTCGACAAGAAGAAATTAAAAAGTTATAATTGGCTTAGTAATTCACAAGTCTTCGAGTATTTTGTGAGTGAATTTTTCATTTTGAAGAAGATTATTACTGATAAATACTACACGCAGCTTGTGTTATATTTAAGAAACACAATGGAAAGGAAATCAAGGACACTCACGCACTACCAGTACCACGACTTTCCAGATCGCAACGCCCCTTTCAACTCTACTCAGTTTATCTACTTTTTGAAGATAGTAAACAAAGAACAAGGCTACGGCACAATAAGAACAGATTGCAAAAAGCGTGCAGTCAGTCCAATAATGATCCATAGCATAGATTGCTTCGAAAGAGCGGTGTCGGTCTGTGTGTTAGATAACTGTTTGGACCAATTGATAAAGAAGAGTACATATTCATTAACAAGACCTTGCTGCATAGCATATGCACACGTTAGATTCAGGAAGGAAAAAATCTAAAGACAGTGACCTCGAAAATATTACTTTCAGAAGTCGCGTTAGGAAATATTGCTCGCTTTTTAAACGCATGTCTGTTCCCTGAGTGTATCGAAAAAGATAGGGTTGGCACCATCGTCAAAATAAGACATTTTAGTGTTAGTGCTTATATAGGTATAAGGCTGGTGTTATAGAATAAATGAGAACTAACATTAAACTATAATGTATAAGCTTTAATTATGTCATAAATTTTTTTTAAGCGACATATGTGTGTAATTCATCCTACCTAAATAATACCATTTAAGTAGTAAGTAGGCTACACTAATCACAATGATTTTACCGCAATGATATTCGCGTGCATCATAAGCACGCAGGAACAAACGGATAACATATAATAGGATCGGTTTCCAGACATGTGTTGAATATATATTTTTTTGCGTCCTTACGCATTTTATAAACACAACTCTTAATGCACCTGACAATCAATTACTATTCTTATATGCAAACATAAATCCTGTATAATTGAATTGGCCTACTGCCAAAGTTAAGGGAGCAACATTTTTATTGTATACGTTTCAACCCTATTTGATAACTCACAGTATTATAAAGCAGTTATATAGTAAACTGTATTGAGACTGCAAGCAGATTCCCTTTTATTGATGTACCAGTTTATTGCTTCATAATATTTAAAACAACTGTCTTATTATATTTAACGAGTTTTCTTTGTACGGAAGATACTTGAAACTCCGAGCAAAAACATTTAGACATCTAAATACATCGCAGATTCGTATTATGATATTAATATTTTTATGGTGGCATCCATCATTGTAAAACGATGTTATCTGTCTCATTGAAAAAGAAATGTAAATATCAAAGGCAAGCTTTCCGAAAACAGTTTTTATGATCGGTATCGAGTTTTCTTTTCCGTACCTCCGTTTTTGTTTACTTAGATGGAGGGTGTTGGAAAAATCTATTTTAAAAAACTCAAGTAAGTTGTCATTTAGGTATTTCAATACAAGTACGCATGGTATGACTGGTGATGTCGGCAATGCCATAAATAGTCAATTGAAACTTATTGCTAACCGCAGAGATTGTGGAAAATTGTGCCAATGGCGTCATGAACAATGTTATCAGCAAACCGCATGAAGAAGTACTTACTGAAAACATGACGAATAATTTATCAAGCTACGGTTTTATAGATCGGTTACTGACGAAAGTAATAGGGTGATTAATTATAATAGAGTAGTATTCGCCAGAGGTATGTACAACGAACCTACAGGCCGCTGACGTTACCTACGCGTAGCCGCGCCCTTTGGCGTGACGAAATGACTGCAGAGGTGTGGCTGAATGTTGTCACATCACCGCTAGAGTTTTGAATAGTTGTCAGGGTTTTATAAGTGTGCGTGCGACGATTTTGAGAGCGCGGAGAAACTGAATTAGATGCTAATTTGCTGACCATGTTCAGCAACTTTTTAGGTTTATCAGCATATTCTAGTCAACACATGTTAGTGCATTTCGATATTAGAACGAAAATGTCACGTGAATTTCGTTATCACGTTGCAACACTTGGTTACATCACAAGTTACGCAATCTTATAAATTAACGTAACGCGCAAAATAGACGTTTGGATATTGTTCTATTGCTTCACATGACCAAGTTTTCGTTTGAAAATAAATGTCCTTTTGGAGTAACGGTAATAGATTCGCTGAAAATGATTTTATTGGTAACATTTTTGGGTAAAGTTTTTTTTTTTTAATTTTGAGCTCTAATTCTTTGTAAATTTTAATTTGAAAACTATGCCTATTCAAAGCGTATACAACGTGTCTCGAAAAACAAATAAAAACATTATACTTATTGCTTTATTTTGTTCACTGTACTATAAAGTTGATTTGAGAATTCAGGACAAACCGTGAATTTAATAATGGTGTGGGACGAACGAGGATTATTTTGGAATGTGGGACAAAACATTGGGACGAACGACGCATAAATCCCCACATGACGCGGTTAACTCAATTCAAAATTTGGACCGCCGCTGTTCCTTGCATAATTGATTATGTACCTACTTTAAATAAAGACTATATTTTTTTATGATTTATTTACAAATGTATAGTTTTCAGTTTTTTTTCTATATACTAATTGTAGTATAAAACGGTATTACATAATGAATTTCATAGTTGTAGGTCAACGGAAAATACCCTATAAATCTTGATTCCCTTGAGTGTCGAAATGTACGTTTTTACCGGCATAAATGGCCGTTTCAAAATTAAAATTCAAAATTAAAATCTGTAAAAATATTTGAAGGTGTTGCCTGATTGTGGTGAAGCCACTGCTTTTTGTGTTGATATCGAGGACGCGCGGTGCGCGAGCTGCCAACGGCTCGCTATCTTTTTTTTTATTTAGCCTATTTTGATTCTGAACGTCCATTCTAAATATTGATGAAATAATTTTTATAATAAGATAAAATATAGTTTCGGAGTGTTTGTCTTACATCCAAACTAATATACTTATAAAAATTTAAAAAAAATGTATTTCATATTTGAACTCATAGCTATACAGGCTGACTTTTAATTAGTTCTTGATAACAAAAGATATTCATTACAAACAACTTTCACAAAGAAACTATATGTCAAATCAGAAAAAAAATTTTAGTCCTCGATACATATTTAGTTAACAAATCGGCAAAAACGTATAAAGGACCCAAATATTTTTTTCATATTTGACATAATCACGAGTACATTCATATCCTTTGCTATCAGAAATAATTAAAGGTCACCCCATATATTATAAGGTCTAACAAAATTAGCTTATACTATTTCAACTGGTGCTTCTTCCCATTAAACCTATAGTCAAATCTCAAAAAAAAAAATTGAAATTCCCATACTAAGTTGGCTGATCAGCTGATCGAATTAGTATGGGAGAGCCAAATTTTTTTTTGCGATTTGACTATGGGTTCTATGGAGGAAAATTGTTCAGTTTCATGGGTAGAAGCACCAGTTAAAACAGTTTCAGCTAATATATACACCTTATATTATTGATACGATATTATTGATATATTTTAAGTATATAGATAAATTGATTATTGTTGACATCACAGTACATTACATCACGGTAAATTGCTCAACTAAGCAAGCACACGTCTCTGACGACACTTGGTTGCCAAGTTGCCACATCTCAGCTTCACTGGCGCTGGCGTTTACCTAGCGAGCCCGATCGATCGGTGGGCCAATAGTTTAGGAAAAACCTGGTTAAACTTTGATATAACTACTTCACCGAGTAATATTATATATAAGGTGTAACAAAATTAGCTGAAACTATTTTAACTAGTGCTTCTACCCACGAAACTGAACAACTTTCCCCATGAAACCCATAGTTAATACGCAAAAAAAAGTGGCTCTCCCATACTAACTCGATCAGCTGATCAGCTAATTTGGTATGGAAAGTTCAATTTTTTTTTTGAGATTTTACTATGGGTTCCAAGGGGAAAGTTGTTCAGTTTCATGGGTAGAAGCACCAGTTAAAATTGTTTCAGTTAATTTTGTTACACCTTATATATATAGCAACAGCAACCACGTACAATTTGATACATTTTTTAAATTTATATAAAGCATCAAAATCGGTTTAAAATTTGCATAGAAATCGCGAAAAATACATACGCGATTAAATTCCTTTTTTAGGGTTCCGTACCTCAAAAGGTAAAAACGAAACCCTTAAAGTGTTGTCTGTCTGTCGGTCCGTCTGTCACGGCCAATTTGCTCAGAATCTACTGGACCGATTCAGTAGAAATTTTGTACACATAATAAATGTCAATCGGTGACTCAAAGACGGATGTGCAACGTAAATAAATTAATTTAAAACATGGGGCCCAATTTTTTTAGGGGGGCGGGGGAGGGGGGTTAGTAAAAAAAAAAGAGTGCTAACTATGTAATATCATGTGACACATCAAATGAAAGAGTTGTTTGTTAGAATCTCAAATATTTTACTTATAATTTTAAGTTTTAAGTATTGTATGCTTGATATAGTAGGTTCTTGGTGCCTGAAGATGATCACGAAACCGGTTGCAGTATAAACAAATTTTGTTTTATTTACATTAATTGTGGAATAGTGCAAGAAAAAACCTAAATATGTTTAAGTTTTAAGATACATAGTTTTTGAGTTTTTTAAATAGATAGGCGAAAATTTACCACCTCCCTTATCTCCGAAACTGCGGCCCCTTAAATCTTGAAAAAACTCCAATATATGAGGTTGAATGCATAGAGTACAGGAAAATCTATGAGAAAATCTAAAGTCCTACCGTTCCCACAGGAAAAATAAAATTTCCGAGGGTCAGAATAAGTAGACCCCTATTTACCTAGAGAATAGTATGTACTGAGGGGTCTTGTTCTGTTAGTAATTAAAGTTTTGGTGCGGAACCCTGTTTGTGTGACCCCGTGTCGCACTTGGCCGGTTTTTTAACGTGTTTAGCGTTCCCAACGACAATTGAATAGAGTTTGATGAATCTTTATTTTTATTTTTTATTCACAATTGGTAAGCCCTTGGCATCACTTCACCTGATGGTAAGTGACGATTATGCCGAAGATGGAAGCGGGCTTACCAAGATTCCCCAACGCAATGGGGATCTGGCTATCTTAAGTCGGAACACATCAATGCTGTTAACACTGATTTTTGGCGGCAAAACTTAGATAAGATGGTAGTTGTTAGCCAGGCGGGCTATGAAAATGCCCTACCACCAACCAAACAAAGTCTTACAAAGTTGACCCCGCCGGGAATCGAACCCGCAACCTCTTGGTGTAAAGCGAATGGACTTACCATTACGCCACGGAGGCGGTTAAACTCTACTCTACCGTCTACCCACGTCCTACAGAATGTATAATGTTGGCTGTGATCGCCGGGTCGGCGGGTCCAGGTCATGGCCGGCGCCAGTACGTCGCTATGACCGCCACGCCACGTTATGTCGTAATGTGTCATTTCGTCTCTTCGATAATTAGCAAACGGTTGTAATCGCTAATTGGTTAAAATAACTTAGATGCGTGATTCATCGAGGGAGTCCTAATTAGCCTCATCATCATCATCAGATCAGCCTAAATTTTTGTCTTTGTTATGTACACGCATTCTACTTCTACTATTCTTTTGTAACTTTCTCTTTCCAAGGCCTGCTGGAAGAAATTTCTTATAGACATTTTTATCTTGTTTATTGTTTGTTTATTGTATTTCTGTGTACAATAAATAAATAAAGACGTCCACTGCTGGACAAAGGCCTCCCAAAGGATTTCCGCGATGACCAGGCCTGCGCTGCCTTCATCCAGCGGTTTCACGCGACCTTCTCCAGGTCGTCGGTCCACCCTGTTTACGCTACGTCTACCAGTGCGCGGGCGCCACTCGAAAACTTTACTGCCCCATTTTTATATATATATAGATTTAATAAATAACGTAGGTAGGTAGGTACGATGAAGATGGAGAAGCGGTCGCAGCTCAGTAAGACTTCTTCGTAGTTGGATCGATCACGCAGGTTAACTGACCTGAAGCACGGTCATTACCTGGATGGGTTTGATTGATAGAGGCATTTTTCTCGGCCGTTTACGTGCTTCGCAAGGCACGTTGGCGCCCGCTGCTATCACCAGTCGTTAAGCCGGGTCAGATGAAACATTCTGACAGATTCGCCACAAGCCCTACAACAACGTTCACCAACTTGGACTCGGCCCCCGTGTATGGAGCATGGCCTGCTGACCTCCCCGAGTTTGGGATGAGAGCAGTGCCTCTAGCGCCGGCCCCAGCCCTGGGGTAAAGCGAGAGGAGCGGTTGATCTAGGCGCCAAAAAGCCAAATGCAAAAAAAAAAATAGCGCGAAAAAATTTTTTGGCGCCTTTTTGAGAGGCTTTTTATTAGGGTTCCGCACACCCAACTGGTGACCAACGGGACCCTATTACTAAGCCTCCGCTGTCTGTAAGTCTGTCCGTCTGTCAGCGGGCTGTATTTCATAAACCGTATACTAGTTAGACATATAGGCATATAGACAGATCGTCGGTGGCGTAATGGTAAGGGCTGCTACCTCCTGTCCGGTAGGTCATGGTTCGATCCTGCTACGTGTTTTCGAATTTCAATTTAATATGTACGTTTAACCGACGCTCTTACGGTGAAGGAAAACATCGTGAGGAAACCTGCATACGCTTGCGAAGAAACTCAAAGTTTGTGTGTGAAGTCAACTAACCCGCAATGGGCCCGTGTGGTCGACTAAGGCCCGATCGCTTTATTCAGGGTAGGCTCGAGCCCCTCGGTGGGGACGTGATGTGAGAATAGGTAGACAGATGAAATTTTCACAGAATGTGTATTTCTGATGCCGCTATAACAACAGATACTAAAAATTAGAAAAAGTGAAAAAATAAGGGGTCTCCATACTAAAATGTGTTTTTTTATTGGCCTTTAGAAGTGTTTTTGATTTATCTCTATCTTAAAAACAGTTATACATAGAACCATGAAACTTGTTGTGATTATAGTATCTACTTACATGAGGTACTCTTTAAAGTAATATTTTTTTTTAAATATTTGACTGAGGTAAAACATAAAATAATAAAAATCGGTCAAGAGTGAGTCGCACTCGCGCTAAGGAGTCCGAACTGAATGACAAAAAAAGCATATTTTTGTAGCTCGCGTTGATGTCTTTTGTTGGTAATATGAATAGGTATCATTGTCATTATTACGTGTTATTACTATGTAGTTATAGGGAGAGGTGTGGAGAAGTAAAATTAGTATTCTTTGTACGGAACCCCTTGGAGTACTAGTTTAACTCACAGTTGGCCGGTTTTTTAAGTATGTATTAACTCTATGGGTACAAAAGCCCTTTTGAGACTGTCTTCATTTTATTAATGTTTATTGGTTTTTGATTTTTAATGCCAGTGTCGGTTGATTACAAATCTTCTCTGGAGTTTTTGACAGCATTTGCAGCAGCCTCATTCTGAGGTGGAACACCCGGTCGCAGCAGGGCGTCTACAAAACTGCACCTAGTGCAAGTTATTTTAATTCCATGTTCTGTACATTGCTCCTATGCACAAAACACACCACTGCTTGAACGAAATCGTAGCAGAAAACAATGGAAAAACAATAAAAATAAACAACGAATGCGTTCACCACATAACCCGGCAAAAACTCCTTTTTGAGAGGCCCCATTGTGTTGGGGAATCTTGGTAAGCCCGATTCCATCTTCGGCAACATCGTCACTTACCACCAGGTGAGATGATGTCAAGGGTTTACCAATTGTTAATAAAAAAAAAAAAAAAAAAAAGGCTTTTCTTAAAGAATATATTAACATCTCTGGATTGAAAAGCCCTTTTGAGACAGTCTTCATAGAGGTAATTAAACTTCATTTGTTTTTGATTTGCAATGCTAGTGCCGGTGCATTACAAATCTTCTCTGGAGTTTTTGACAGCATTTACAGGAGCCTCATTCTGAGGTGGAACACCCGGTCGCAGCAGGGCGTCTACAAAACTGCACCTAGTGCAAGTTATTTTAATTCCATGTTCTGTACATTGCTCCTATGCACAAAACACACCACTTCTTGAACGAAATCGTAGCAGAAAACAATAGAAAAACAATAAAAATAAACAACGAATGCGTTCACCACATAACCCGGCAAAAACTCCTTTTTGAGAGGCTTTTCTTAAAGAATATATTAACGTCTCTGGGTTCGAAAGCCCTTTTGAGACAGTCTTCATAGAGGTAATTTAACTTCATTTGTTTTTGATTTGCAATGCTAGTGCCGGTGCATTACAAATCTTCTCTGGAGTTCTTGACAGCATTTACAGCAGCCTCATTCTGAGGTGGAACACCGGGTTGCAGTAGGGCGTCTACAAAACTGCACCTAGTGCAAGTTATTTTAATTCCATGTTCTGTACATTGCTCCTATGCACAAAACACACCACTTCTTGAACGAAATCGTAGCAGAAAACAATAGAAAAACAATAAAAATAAACAACGAATGCGTTCACCACATAACCCGGCAAAAACTCCTTTTTGAGAGGCTTTTCTTAAAGAATATATTAACGTCTCTGGGTTCGAAAGCCCTTTTGAGACAGTCTTCATAGAGGTAATTTAACTTCATTTGTTTTTGATTTGCAATGCTAGTGCCGGTGCATCACAAATCTTCTCTGGAGTTCTTGACAGCATTTACAGCAGCCTCATTCTGAGGTGGAACACCCGGTTGCAGTAGGACGTCTATAAAACTGCATCCAGCTAAAGTGGGTTTTCACTTCCTCCTTCATTTAATTTTCTTGTCCTTCACATTGCTCACGTGCACCAGACGATTTTCTCCAAAACGCAGCACTTTTTGAAGCAAATAAATAACGGAAAACAATGCAAAAACAATAAAACGAAACTACGAATGCGTTCACCACAAATCCCGCCAAAAAACTCAAACTTTTTTAGAGGCGCGGGGGCAGTATTGCCAGATATGATTTTTAAAAATCTGAAGTATTTTACGTGAATTGATAGCGTCGACCGAGGACCACACCGCTCTACCCTGATCAAGGGCCGGGATATTAATGGGTTGTTAACAAATGGTCTATTGTATGTTTCAGGATCCTGCGGCAGCGGATTCTGGGTCATCCCTGAAGAGCTGCCATCGTTGCTGTCGGTCGCCTACTCGAATATACCGCCAATTAAAAAAGGTACGTATGTTATATTATGGATCAGACCGCGACACTTACTGATAAAGCTACTAACTGGTTGTTTTGAGATTATGTCGTGATGCTAAATTAATAGGTTACAGTTTTCATAGTATAGATTACTAGCTTTTGCCCGCGGCTTTGCTACATGCAAATGGTTTCTATGACTCCAAGGGTGCGTGGAAATGAGATTATGATGAGAAGGCTCTGGCCTTGGGGAACTATGTCGGAATATGTTAAATAGTCCTTCATCATCATCATCATCATATAAGCCGAAGGAAGTCCACTGCTAATAAGTCCTTACTAATATTATAAATGTGAAAATCACAACAATCCGTTGCTCCGTTGTATAATTTTAAAGAAAT
Source organism: Coleophora flavipennella (assembly GCA_947284805.1). NCBI lineage: Eukaryota > Metazoa > Arthropoda > Insecta > Lepidoptera > Coleophoridae > Coleophora > Coleophora flavipennella. The sequence goes on from OX369253.1 coordinate 9,858,739, forward strand.
TAACAAAAAATGATTTTTATTCAGTTCCCTCATGAACTGTATCGAACTATGCTATTTTTACAGGATCAAAAGTAGGCTATGTCGTTTTCCATGACACAGGCTACGATCATGCCAAATTTTATCAAGATTTGTTGAGGTGTGGAAGCGTGAAGAGGTAGCAAACAAACAAACACATTTTCACATTTATAACATTAGTAAGGATAATAAATAAATGTACATTAATACTGAACTGTGTGTCCCACACTAAGCTAGGCCTGTATATTTTCACATATTATATATAACATTTAACTCGCAGGTGGTGTGTGAAGTCGACCAACCCGCACTGGGCCCGCGTGGTCAACTAAGGCCTGATCGCCCTAATTCAGGGTAGGCTCGAGCCCCTCGGTGGGGACGTATATGAGCTGATATGATGATATAATATTTAATCTGAAACAAAAAACAAATGCAAAATCTAAAGTTTTTCTTTAATGATGCCAATTGGTCCTGTCCCTGACAAGAAACAAAAGACGCTACTGCACTGACTTAGATAGCTAATAGTACAAAAAACTGAGAAATCGCAAAACATGTTTTCATGTATATTTTGAGCTAGGAAAATCTTTTTGCGAATTCTGGGTTTTCTGGCGCTTTAACCTTAGTTGGTCACACTGAGTCTTTTGATCTTAACAAGAAACAGGTACGATTAGCGTCGTAAAGAGTTGGTGACTATATTTTTTCCAGAATCGTTAAATGCTCTTCAAAATATCTTTAAGTAACAGTATTCTGAGAACGTTTTCCTGTAGTTGCAAGGGTTACATAACCTGTCCTTAAAGCACCATCTCAAAAATCCACCAATTAAGACTTAAATGGCATTTTTTTATACAGAACCCTAAAATTCCAATATGTTGAAAACGGCTAAGTTGGGGGTACGGTGCTTCCTAAACGAATCAATCAGTAATTATGGAAACTACAACCCCCTGAAAGATCTAGGTAACCTGTAACCTGTTACCCTGTATACTTTCATTTCACCTCAAGGAGGAAAAATTTAAGACTACCTACTTTGACCCTGATAAATTGAAAGGAAATACTTAGATACATATTGTGTTTAACGCCTGTACATAATACTTACGTACGAAGGTAGAGATTGTATTTGCTATCAAAAATTATGCAGGCGTTTACTAGGCCTAAACGGAACCTTGAATTATAAAATGGTCTTAAAAGACTCAACTATTTTTTTAAGCTCTAACCAACGATCTCTATACGACTGGGTTTGACGAGAAAAAAAACCATCCCCACTTTACTTATAAAAAGGTACCCTTAAAATGTTTTTCCAAATTTTTTTACAGTTCTCTCCGCGTTATTATTATACAGAATGACTTTTAATAGGTTCTTAATAACAAAAGTTAAGCATATACTCGTGATTACAAACAACTTTTCCAAAGAAACTATATGTCAAATCAGAAAAAAAAAATTTTGGTCCCGATACATAATATAAGTTATCAAATCGGCAAAAATGTATAAAGGACCAAATTTTTTTTTCATATTTGACATATAGTTTCTTTGCGAAAGTTGTTTGTAATCACGAGTAAATTCATATCCTTTGCTATCAAGAACTAATTAAAAGTCACCCTATATAAATATATATCTTTGCCAAACTTCAGCTCTTAACTACCACAGGAGCTAGGCCGCGGACAGACAGACAGACATGACGAAACATAAGGGTTTCTTTTTGTACAACGGAACCCTAAAAATGAAATGGTTTTACGTAAATGTTCCAGGGACGGACTCTCGGGTTGGTTTCGGCTATGCGTTCGGCAACCACGCCGACTTCCAAGTCATGTTCGAGCTGGGGCCGCAGACCAACACGCAGAATTTGAGTAAGTTATGGTTTATACCGGAACACGTAGAGTAGGCAGGCCTCCCACTCGATGGGCCGACGACCTGCACAGGGCTGGGCAGTATGTATTAGGTGTTTAAGTATTAAATTGTCGATTGGTTGAACTGAGTTTATTGACTTCATGAGCTACCATACTCTCAAAACATACAGGGTGATTTGTAATGTCACGTATTCCCGTAAAGGGGTGATAGATTAGGTCAAAAGTAATCGATTTTGTCCTATAATGTGCTATTCAAAAGTTAACCGTTTTTGAGTTATTTTTAATTATTATTTTTTTAAATTTCGTTTTCGGACGGTTAAAATTCGAATAAAAAAAACTACATGCCTGATTTTGAGTTTCTTATTATATAGCAGACATAGCAGACATTCCAATAGTTCATAATAAGATAAGCAATAAAATGTTGAAAAACTGCAAAGGTTTTTAAAGCACGCTTTTTAAATTTAAATAAATCAATAACTAAATAAATCACCATTTTTGAAGGCAAAAAATGCAAATTTTTAATTTTAAAGCTCTAGAGTTATCGTAGCAGTTTCTTCGTTACTTATGTCATATTTGGGAATACCCCACATAAGACTTCGTCATTTTCAGGAAAATTCAAGAAAGTTCACTAGTCCTAAAAATATGCCCCATCTGACCAATAAGAAAATGCTTTTGTTCCATTCACTGGTAAATAGCTCAGGGGATTTGAACATGAAAGACATGCCACTTACCACAGATAAGAAAAAAAATTGCTGTGCCACTTACTAATAAATGACCATAAGTAGTGTCACCATAACGGTCAGTAATAAAAAACAATAACTTTATTTTTCAATTAAAATTGGCATTTAACTTTAAAAAATTGGATCGGAAATTTCATACTTAAACTATAAAGTCGCTGGCATATATTATTATTGTAAAATGAGCGAGCGAAGCGAGCTATGATAGTTTCGTTAGGTTTGATGATGATACCGTCAAAGAGTCTCGCAAAAAACGTTTTGGTAATTGGTAAGCCCTTGCAACATTTCACCTGACGGTAAGTGACGATGATACCGAAGATGGAAACGGGCTTACCAAGATTCCCCGACGCAATGGGGGACTGGCTATCTTAGCTTCAAGCCGGAACACATCTACGCTGTTAAAATTGACGTTTGGTGGCAAGAATTATATAAGATGGTGGTAGCTAGCCAGGCGGGCTTAGTAAATTCTTTCCCACCAACCAAACCGAGTCTTACAAAGTTACATCGAACCTGCAACCTCCTGATGTGAAGCTATTGGACATAACCATTACGCCACAGAGGCGATAAATTTTGTAGGGCACGGACTGGCATAACGTACCCATAAATAGAAAACCGCCCACGGAAACAATGGATTTTTTTATTTTTGTTCGGGAATTCAGCTTATTTTGGCTGCGGATGAGTAATATAATAAGTGAATATAAAAATCTAATACCTCTAATTACTAATTTAGTAAGATAATTATTATTAATCCACAATTGCAAGTGACGATGACAGGCCCGATCGCCCTAATTCAGGGTAGGCTGTATATGACGTTTTTGAGCCGACATGATGACGTGCTGTTTTAATTATATTTTTAGCTGGACAAGGGTTCCAGAGCAGTGCTTCAAATGCTAAAAGACAGGCTCCTTCGCCTGTCCCCGCCAAAATCAACAAAAACCGGGAAAAGGTGGGTACCTAATCAGCAGGCATTATCAGGGGCTTCTATTCCTTAGTTTTTATTGCCCGACTGCGCCAGTGTGTATGTATATGTCGGAGGAGCAGCTCGCGATTCGTGGTAAACCCCGACATCACTTGAACGTCTAGGTCGTGTGGGCCTCAAAATGGGTGAATGCGGGCGAAGGAATCGATCCATTATGATGACAAGTTTATTTTATTTCAAATAACAATACTTCAACACAAAAGCACTTCAACACAAAACTAATTAATTTAAAATAACAGTACTGTGATACAAAAGTGAGAACAAGCCGGTATCGTTGCTACCAAGTGAATGGCGCTCCGTTCTTTTTTTTTTTTTTTTTTTCCCCCCTGTTAAGGGAGAGCGGAGGTGAATGCGTTTACGCATACCAGGGGAAGCTTCGGCCGCAGGCCGAAGCTGCCGCTGGTTATGTGGGACTCATAGCTCTGCGCCTATATGCATACGTCCCCGTTACACTCGGAAGGTGTATGAATACGTATGCACAGGCCCAAAGACCACACTACCCACTAAACACCCCCTCGCGAAGTTTGGCAGCGTAGCCACCTTAAAACTACATCGGTGCGACGCCCCCCCCTGGGGAGGGGGGCGCTCCGTTCGGAACGCAGCCCCTTATATAGGAACGATCCATGACCAAAATAACACGTGTTCCGAGCAGGTGTTACGAGCACGTGTTCGTTGTTTTCCTTTTTTAGATTTTACATTAGAACTGTGTTAACTAATACTACTGTTAAATAATACTAGGGTCCTCTCCGACATATATATATTTATGTATGTGTATGTATATTTGTTTCTTTGGCACGCTCTGTAGCCTAAACGGCTTGATGAATTTTGGAGTGCGCGGTCTCGTTAAATTCGTCTTGAGTCTTGATCCCGTGAGTGACACAGGATACCTACATTTGTACCCGTCTGGCAATAAAGGAGGGGCCAAGTTATAATGCAGTCGGGTTTTTAATTTTAAATTTAGTTCGTGTAGTTATTTAGAGTACCGTACTAAAGGGTGACCAACGGGACCCTAGTACTAAGCCTCCGTCCGCTGTCTGTCTGTATATTTCATATGTACGATAATCCGACTCTCTTACGGTTTTTTTTAATGCACAATTGGTAAACCCTTGACAACATCTCACCTGGTGGTAAGTGACGATGTTGCCGAAGATGGAAGCGGGCTTACCAAGGTCAAGGAAAACATCGTGAGGAAACCTGAACACGCCTTCGAAGAAAGTCGAAAGTTGTATGTGAAGTCGACCAACCCGCACTGGGCCCGCGTGGTCGACTAAGGCCTAATCGCCCTAATTCAGGTTAGGCTCGAGCACCTTGGTGGGGACATATAGAGCTGATATGACAATCTAAGTGATGCGCCTAATTTTCAACCCATGTTGTCTCCATAGACATGTTTTGCTGACATGATGATGATACCGAATATGTTCCAACAGTTACTCCAAACCGAGGGCGGCAAGTACCTCGCGTTATGGGCGCAGAAGATGAAGACTCCATCCAAGCCTTCCAAACCAGCTGTCGGTGAGGTTCCAAACTTGGAGGACTCAGTGGTCGAGCTGGTTAAAAACGAGAGAGGGGAATACGAGATACATCAGCCTAGACCTGGGAACATGCCTGATGAGGTTGTCGATGAACTAAAGAGGTAGGTGAAAAGAGACTCCCATTTCGCAATGTAGGTGTATACTTTTTTTAAATCCACAAGTTTCTTTTATTACTATTCACAATTGGTAAGCTCTTGGCATCATGAAATTTAACACTTAGTTTTTTTTTTTGGGAAACTGCAAAAGGAAATTTCGATGCTTCATACAAAAATACATTAAATTGATAAGTAATATACAGGAACCCTGTATATTGATTTATTGGTTGAAACGTTACTATGTGGGGCCCCATCATAATTGTTATCTCTGCACTAAGTTGATCAATCAGCTCGAAGAGTTCATTTTTTGCAAAGTGGATTTGGGATCTTTTGGGAAAAGTTGTTGAGTATGATCAGTAGAAGCCTCAGTTAACATGGCCTACACCAATTTTATAGTATATATGTCGCAGGCATACTGTATAATTCGTCATTATACATACGGTCGGGCAAATGTTAGGTAAATTATATAATGGCGAGGGCGGGGAGCCTAGCTTCGCGAGGCTCTTTGACAGTTAAATCAATCGAACCTGACCGAACCTAACATCGCTCGCTGCGCGAGCTCATTTACAATCTGCCGTATACGGCATTTTGGCAATTTGACCGTTTATATACGGACGAATTATTACAATTTGCCTGGCTCGGCATTTTACAATCTGCGTACAGAATTTTACATTTTGCCCGACCGTTTACATACGGACGAATTATTACAAATTGCCTGACCATATGTAAAATGACTAATAATACAATTTGCCTACCACTTATACATAGTACACATACCATTATTATTTTGCTATTTCCAAAAAAAAACGTTTAGGAATATTGTTTAGTTTCATAAAAGCCCGAGTAAAAAAAAACTTGTTTTAGAAGGAACGTGTATTTTCACGGTCTTCATCTCGCTAGTAGAGCTCCAGCACAGAACTTGATTTTAAAGGCAGATTATTCATTACGTCATTGGCTTCTTTGACGGAGCCTCCTAGGTCAGCTGACTGAGCGTCTGGTGCGTGAGCCTATACAACAAGTGTTTGTTCTTGTAAAACTTTTACTTGATTTGAACACATTGAAAAATGGTGAGTCTAGTCTGAGGATACTATCTCTGAAACAAAAATTATGCAAACTAATAGATTTTTCGGAAAGTCGTAAGTTATTTATCAGGTTCCAAAAACTTATTCTGAACCATTCCTTCACCCTACACCTTCAAGAAAACCAAAGTTCATATGGCGTCATATATCATATGTTCGGACTATCTCTACCTCAGATCAAAGAGGTTTCATTTGATCTGAGATCTCTACGATCTCTACGGAAATGAGAAGATCCGTAAAAGATCCAAAGTTCACAGAATCGCTAAATTTAAGTGGCAGGGCACATAGCTCGTACGGTACATGGGTGTTGAGTAGGGGCACTAAAATTCTCGAGTGGTAACCGCACACCAGTAAGACGTAGGGTAGGCAGGCCTCCCAGTCGGTGGACGAAGGAAGCCGCTGGATGCGGGCAGCGCAGGACCGGTCGTTGTGGAAATCCTTTATCCAGCAGTGAACGTCTTTCAGCTGATAGGATGATGATGATGATGATGATAAGATGTACAAACAAACTGTTGTCACAAAACAGATAAGTTGTTAAGTTAACTTTTGTACAAAGCTGATAAGTAAATTTTACTTCAACAGATTATACGGGAAGAAGAAAGAAGAAGCAAAAAAGCTTATGGAGCAAAAGAGACAAGAGCCCAGACAAAGAACAGCAGAAGAAATAAAGAAGATTACAGAAGATTTAGCGAATGTTGATTTGGATTAACTGCGCTTTGTAAATACATATTTGTACATTTGTACCATATAATATAGTAATTATGATTTGTGTATTATTAAATCTCCTAGGTTTCCTTCCCCCGACAACAAATGATGCAAATGACCAACTAACTGGTCCTAGGGAACATCCTAGGATTAGGATTATTATTTATAAATACACAAAAATAAAACAAATTAATAATCTGCATCTATTTATATTATAAAACTAAGTCCCCACGGCGCGTCTGTCTTTCTGAACGGGATGAACTCAAAAACTACGATTTTATACGGTTTTCACCAGTGGACGGAATTATTCATGAGGAAAGGTTAGGTGCATAACGCGCACCTTTTTAATAGTAAATAAAAATTCAATACTGTTCGTTGATTATCACATCATTTGAAAACGGCTGGACTGATATTCCTTGAAATGTTCGTAAACAAATAATCGAAAAGTTGTAATTGCGTTTTTCTATGGGATTTTTGTATGAAGTCACGATTTGATCGACAATGCCACCGCGATTACAGTCGTAAAAACGATATCCAATTGGGCGAGTCCGCGGGCAAAAGCAACATAACATTTAGAGCCAAATCACACGGAAATTTGGCTCTAAACTAGAAATTCCATTACTTGTGAATTAACACACATACACATAACTTTTTGTATACGTTAAAAAAAACTACAAAATGGTGTAGGACCAACAACAAAACCATTTTTTTCGAATTCAGCGAAGTCGTAGAACAAATGTTGTTCAGTACGATGAGTGGAAGCTCTAGTAAACGGCACCTACACCAATTTCGTTACAGCCTGTATAAACTTTATACATATAAAGAAAATTACAATAATATATTTTATCTACTCTCATATCGTAAAGTTCGCATTATCAACTTCAAAACGAGTTTATATTGGCATACTTTATAATCACAATACCTATAATATATTTTGTTAGAGAAATAATGTTATAATGTATTTTTTTTCCATTACGGTACAAGTTAAACCAAAGAGATAATATCACCAGCGAAGTTCCATATCAATTTTTTTTATTGGAACGCACATGCGGTTCGCGCCATTTTTACAGCAATACAAAAAGTTTTTATTCCAATTTTTACTTGTCTGTGACAGCGCCCGCTTTGACGCATGCGCGGTGATGTGTTGGTTTTTCATTGAATTTTGTTGTAGATACTGATATTCGTGGAATATTTTCATTCTTGTTTAAAAATGTCTGAGATCAGTGAAAGCATTGTTTTTACCTGTCTGTGACACCGTTCGCTTCAGTGCAAGCGCGGTGATGCGCTGGGATTAAGCGCGGTGATGCGCTGGGATTCAGCGCTATGACACGTTTTGTTGTAGGTACTTACAGAATTTCGTGGGATTTTTTTCTTACTCTTAACTTTGATCTTTGTATTTTAGTTGATTCAATCCCAATGTATGCGATTAGATAAAGTAGTGTATGAAACTGCACATAATTTGGTCTTAAAACACTCGTGTAATGCTATAACTCGTAACTACACTCGTATTTTAAGAACCCTTATTTTCATAAACTATTTTCATAACAGTTTCATAAAATAGTATTTCAACACACTTGGTCATAAATTTGTTTTTGAGGTCGGTGCCAGCAAAGCGATCGAATCTTAAACATTTGCTGTACGCTGGTACCGACCTCAAAAAAATTGCAGTCCCCTAATTTGATTCGTACCTACATTTGATTTCACTATTGTTGGTTAATTTCGTGTATTAATTATATGTATAAACTATACTTTTGAGTATTTTCTTTTTGAAGTCGTTTTTTAGTTTTTTAACTTTAAAAAAATATGTGAATAGATATCATAGTCATAGTTGTGTGGAGAAGTATATTAGTACGAAACCCTCGGAGCGCGAGTCCAACTCGCACTTGACCGATTTTTTGTTTTGTTTTTGTTCTAAAGTAAAACGGTAATACAGACAAGCGTGAAAGTTAAACGACAAACAATAAAAACATGCCAAGTGTAAATCTCACTCGCTATAAGGAACTGAGATTTAAAAAAAAAACATTTTTCTGTCGCGCTCGTTGATGTTTTTTCATTGAATTGTTTTACATGTAGTCGTGTAGAGGTGTGGTGGTAAGGAACTCTCGGTGTACAAGTCCGACTCGCACTTGACCGGTTTTAAAAGTTATGGCGGAATGAAGAAATACACACTTACACTTACATACATACATAACCTGAAATACCTAACACTATTAATTGGAGGCTGTTGTGAATTACGAAGGCGGTAGCCGGAGTACTCAAAAAAAACCGAAATAGTTTTAAGCTATTTAATTTATAAAGTAATTACAAGTAAACTTAGACTAACAACTATAGCTAGGTATGATCTGGTTCGGCGGTGGAACCCAGAATGGACTTCGGTAGTCACGTAGGTCGACCGCTGCACGAGGTTCGCGTCAGCAGTTTTCGCCATTCGATTGGGAAATCGGGTCATCGATGCCTCATGCAGTATTGGTGGTGTGTCAGCGCTTTAGGCTTAGGGTTCCGTGGTAACACCTCCCCCCGAAGATCAGCAACTATTTTGAAACGTTTAGTAAAAATGTTGCTGCTCTGCTGTTCTTTCCTTGATCCTGGACGGTGGTTGTATCTGCAGACTCATAGGTATGGGTTGGTGATGTCACTTGAGGCGTTGCATTTGTCTTCTTCTGGAAACAGGTTAAGTATTTTCGGCACAGTGCAAGTATAGCGACTGCACATGAGATGAGTAAGACCACGTAGAATGGAATGGTAGTATGATACATAGAATTGGTAGGTATTTCATTAGTGTAAACGGAGGTTTGTGACATTATTTTATCTTGAATGCTTCGGAGTTCATCTAGATTGATAGAGCTGAGTGTAATTGAAGAAGATTGGGATGCTGCATCTGCTACAATGTTGTCTGGAATATTCAATATCTTCACAGGTTGCCCTTCAATATGATCGTTTGCGTTAAAAATGGTAAATTCTGAAGTTCGTAGCATACAGTGGTAAGGGAGAGTAGCCAAGTAGCTTCCATCTAAAGTTCTATAGTCATCTCGTTCACAAGTTAATTGTACTTTTGTTGGTCTGGGAAAAATTATAGCATAGTGTCTGTCATCTAGTTTCTCCATAGTTTCTTTGAGAAGTGTAATAGTTGTCTGCTGGCAAGTTTCGTCTAAGATTTGATCTGTTATAAGCCGTTGGATACAATCTGGACCAGTCCTCATCTGCTGATTCAGTCTTTCTTGACAGAGGTACCGAGTTTTTAACTTCGGGCATTCTGCCTCTATGTACACATAAGATTTCCCGTTGGTTGCTATCAAAGGAGAAGGAGGGAGAAGGATCTGTCTATTCTTGTTCGGTAAAATTGGTAATTTGTAAAGGTCGTAAGTGTAGGGTGAGATTATAGGAATTTTAAAAATTATGACTATCTGACTGCCTGTATAATATGATCCTGTATCTATAACATCGTAGCATTCTCTTAATTCTATGTCTAATAATTGGTCCTTATCATATAACCCATTTAATTTCTCGATCATACTATCTAATATATCTATACCTAACATCGAATGATGTGTACTAGAAGTACGTGTAAAAGCTAAAATGTCTTCTATTCTACGCAACTCGCTCGATAAATCGTCTACATTATCGCTAATTATAACTAAGAGCTGGGCCATTTTGGCATATTTTACTAAACTAGTGTCAGCATAAGCATCTCTCTCTAATATAAGATGTACGGTTTCGTTAATCTTCTTTTGGTTATTTACTATCTGAGACAGAATAGTAGTATGATGGGTTATCCACTCTTTATTCAAGCTAACGTGGCTATTGAGTTAGGAGACTATTTTATCCTGGTTATCTTTAAGGGTTTTCATGTCATTATTATATTTAATCGCGTCGTTGTAATCCAAATTACCAGTTATGCTTTTAATTACTGATCCTAAACCATCTATAAGGCCTCGTTTTGTACGGCCTCTGGGTTCTAAACTTTGTAACTGTAAAAATACTTTATCTAATTTTGAAGTTAAATATGTTAGTTGTATTTCGTATAGCAGATAAGTATCGTTATGTAACTTTTCTTTCATTGTTAAAATTTGGTCTTGTACTAATTTTATCTTATCTTCAATGTCAGTTAACTCGATATATTGTAAAAAGCTATGGTAATGAGTCACAAGTCGCATCGGTCCAAGTTTAAAGGGAAGAATTCCTGGTCCATCGTCAAGACTCTCAAGTCTTATCTCCTGGGCTCCTGTCACGCTCAGCGTCGTCAGTACCAGCAGTAACCTGTAACAATTTCGCGCTCTTGGGTACCCTCTTCAATCTAGACTTAGCTACGGGACCGCGTTTCTTGGACGTGTAGATATGGATGGAAAGATCAGCTAGCACTGTATCTTGAGTGTACCGTGAAGCTATCTTTTGGCGATTTGCCATGGGATTAGTCACGAATACCTGCTGGTTTGGCTGATACTCTTGTTCTGGTTCACGGGTTTTGTTACGGTTTTCGATCAGGGCCGTTCTGGTGGCTAAACTAGAGTCATTGAGTAAGTCATACACGGTTTTCATCTGGTCCCGGTGAGTTTGAATGTATTGCTGCATGAGATGTCCGGTCACGTCAATGTCTATTGGGTCTCTGGGGTCAAAGTGCCCGTTAATTACTTCAAAGGGCCTACACTTTGTGAAGCTGTGCACAGAGCTGTTATATGCTATTATAGCATACGGCATCAGATTCACTATAGCTTCTTCTTTCCGCTGAAGGCGTAAGATGCGCAGATGCTCTAGCAGCGTAGAATGAAAACGCTCGATGTTGCCATTGTCGTTAGGCGAATGGGCAAGGGTCTTATGGTGAGTGATTTTATGTACCCTACAGAACTCTGCGAACATTTGGTTCGTAAACTCGGTTCCTTGGTCAGTAACGATAGTGAGGGGTAAGCCATGATGGGTACAGAACCTCATCAGAGCTTGTAAGATACTGAGGGCAGTACTATCTCTAAGGTGGTAGGCCTGTCCATATTTAGAGAAGACATCTACAAATGTCACGTATTTTTCATTTTGGGCTGTGAATAGGTCCATGTGGACTATTTCGAAGGGCTTTGTAGCTGGTGGAACGATGTTAAACTTTTGTCTGATAGGATTACGATCGTATTTTGCTTGGCCGCAGATAGTGCATTCATTTATGAACTTTGATATTTGATCCTTCATTTTTGGCCAGTAATACCTACAAGATAGTGCTAAGTAACACTCATTGATGCCCCTATGGTTTGTCTTTCCGTCATGGTAGTGTCTGATGATGTCTTGCTGTCTTAAATACTCCTTAACATTCTCAAGTTCTGTTTTGGCTAAGACTAGATTCATTGCTGAATTTTTGAATTTTTCCTGTAAGATGGGTACTATAGAGTACATTCCTAATGGGGGATTTATTAGGAGAGCAGTTTTAACCTTCGGATTAACATACTCCTTGATTGCGTTTACGACATCCTCTTCAAGGTTGGACCCTGAGATCTGGACAGAGACTCTGGTATGGGTTTCAAAGGGTTTTGTCACTACTGGTCGTTTTTTTATGTCGCCTACTATGGTCAAGCATAGTTGTCGATGGAATTTATTTAATGGGTCGTCAGTTATAGGAACTTCTAGTATGGGGTTCTCTTGGTCTGTGTGGACAGTATTTGTGTCAGAGTTGGTCAGGGTCGCAGGTCGTTCAGTTGGATTGGCTGTCATTGAACTTGTTTCTTCGTTATTTAATTCGATCCTGGACAAGGCATCGGCATTAGTGTTAAATTTTCCTTTTTTATACACTATTGTATAGTTATATTCACTTAATTTCAAGCGCCATCTGGTCAGTCTTGAATTAGGTTCTTTGACTTGCATTAGCCACTGGAGTGGTTTATGGTCAGTTATCACTTTGAATTTACGTCCAAATAAATAAGGGCGAAAGTATTTCGTAGCCCATACGATTGCGAGCAGTTCCTTTTCTATCGTACTATAGTTTATCTCGCTTTCATTGAGAGTACGTGAAGCGTAAGAGATGGGCTTATCTGAACCTGTAGGGCCTTGGGATAGTACGGCTCCGATGGCAAAGTTAGATGCGTCAGTTGTTAGAAGGAATTCTCGGGTGAAATCGGGGTATTGCAGTATAGGGTCGTTAGTCAGTAGTCGCTTACACTTTTCGAAGCAGTTAACGTATTCAGAGTCTAGAGTTATACGACTTCCTTTCTTTAGACACCTAGTGAGAGGTTTTGTAGTTCTAGCAAAGTCAGGGATGAACTTCCGGTAGTAACCAAGAAGTCCAAGAAACTGTTTAATTTGTTTAGTCGTTTTTGGCAAAGGGTAGGACTCTACGGCTTTAACTTTGTCAGGGTTAGGCTTTATTCCATCTTTACTAATTATATGTCCAAGGTAAGGCGTCTCTAACTTTAAAAATTTGGACTTATCCATCTGAATCTTAAAGTTTGATTCGCGGAGTCTCTTAAAAACCTTTTCAAGGTTGACCATGTGTTCTTGGAGGCTGGTGGAGAAGACAATAATGTCATCAAGATATACTAGACAGATGACATTTTGGAGGCCTCTAAGGACATTATCCATCACTCGCTGAAAAGTTGATGGAGAATTCTTAAGTCCCATGGGCATTCTTAGAAACTCGAAGTGCCCGTGCTCTACGTTAAATGCAGTTTTATGAATGTCATCAGGGTTCATCTCGACCTGATAAAATCCTGAGGCTAGATCGAGGGTTGTGAAGTACTGGCATTTCCCTAGTTTGTCAAAGACATCAGCTATATTCGGTATAGGGTATTTATCGTCAATAGTCTTCTCATTGAGTTTTCTAAAGTCCACAACTAAACGCCATTTCTGTTTCCCTGAAGCATCGGCTTTTTTGGGAACAACCCATATTGGGGAACTCCATGCAGAGTCGGAAGGTCTTATGATTCCTTGCTCTAACATCTTCGCGATCTGGTCACTAACTTCGTTACGGTGAACAAATGGGTAGCGATAGCTTTTGGTGTAAATGGGGACTTCGTCAGTAGTCTTTATAGCGTGTTTTATTTTATTAGTGAATGTAAGAGATTCACCCTCTATATAAAATATATCAGAGTATCTAGAACAAAGTTTAATAAGGTTTGCTTTTTCCTCGGCATTTAAATGTTCCGTACGCAAGCGTGATGTTACCTCGTTTGCGCGCGGTGACTGTACATGTACAGGGTCGGCGTCAGTGCACATGTGCTCAATATTAAAAATTTCGGCCGCCGCGGGGCGGTCTATAGAAAAAATTACATCGTTATTGGTCGGGTTTTCGATCTCTAAAATTCCGCGGCTGTTTTGTATTGTAGTTATGCATTCGTGGATTAGACAATTACATAAGATTTGCTCGTTAATTATTACATCACCGTCCGGGGCGTTAACCGGTAATCTGATTAACTTAGTTGAATTAGCGGGAATTATATTTTCATAAAGGTTCACGTTACGTGAATTATACATTTTAATCGGGTTCTTAGTGGTTCGGGTTACTAGCACTTGGTCTTTAAGGTCGATTTTCGCTTCCTATTTAGTCAGTAAGTCAAGTCCTACAAGGCCGTCAAAGTAGTCATGAAATCTATACATAAATAATTTTATGTCGGTTTCGTTTTTTAGTTCGCTGAAACAGGGCAGCGTTATAGAGTAGTCATTTCTACTAGTTCCGTGGATGTTAGTCACCTCAAAGGGGTCGTGTTGCACTGGTAGGTGGGGGTAATATTTTTGAACAGCTTCTGGGCTGATGAAGGATTGGTTAGCTCCTGTGTCTATAAGTAACTTGAGAGGGGGATTTGATATCTACAGGTATGGGAGCTGTCTTTGTGTTTGAAGGTTAACTTCTATTTTGGCCTTTTTGATATCATAGCCTGGGGAAAATCCTTCTGGTTTTCGTGAGAGGTGGAGGTGCAAGGTTGGCCATGAGCCTGAACCTCGGGCTCGTCATTGTAGCTACTGTTAGTCAGTTCTAGAGGCGCTTGTCCCTCATACTCATTTCCGTAGTCGGGATTTACATTATAGTCACTGTAATAAATTGGGTCCGTTTCGTAATAGTCGTTATAATAGTAATAGTCACTATCGTCATAGGTCATGCACTCGTTCACGTTAACGTCTCGGGTCTTAAAATAGTTTGATGGAGGTGGATTTCCATGTTTAGACCAGTCATGCGCAGAGGTAGATGGCTGCAGTACTCGTGGTGTAAAGTGGCTTACACCGCTCATTGGTCTTGGGAAGTTATTATTCCTGGGCACTCTAAAAACGTTACTCTGCGGATTATAGTTAGGCGGCTGTGCACTGAATATCTGTTGCGTGCGAGTAGGCATACGAGGCTGGGACTGGGGCTGGTTAAAGTGAGGAGTAAACTGAGGTCTTGGTGAATTGACACCGAAGCGGGGTGGAGGCGCTTGGAGACCTGGGCTTCTCAAAGGCATTTGAAATGCGAATGGTTTAGGTACATTATAAGACGGCATGGGCGTATGTACTGGGGGCTTATAACTGGAGCCTTGTCCATATTTATTTAAACCTTCGTTTCTGTTCTGCAAGTACATAGTATTCAGTTCCTCCTGTACATATTCCAACGCTCTTTCTATGCTGTCAGGTCGCATACACCTTATACGAGATCCGAGTGGTTCTTTTAGTCCCCGTATAAAGGCTTGCATGGTTAATTTTTTGTATAGATCACGTTTCGCGCTTACGGTAGTCTCTACGGTCTCGTGTAAAGTTATATACGTCATAATGGTGGAGAATAACGTCTGACACCTATCGTAAAATTCCTGAGGGTTACTGTTTCCTTGAACTTGCACAGCCAGGTCATTGTAAAGAGTAGTCTCGTCTCTTTGGTCGGTAAAGTTATTAATTAATATGTTTTTTATGCCTACCCAACTGTCTGGTATTCCATTGGAATTAATCGTTCGGGCTGCGGGGCCTGTTATCTTGTTCAATATGCCATTTAACAGACATAGTTTATTTAACTCGGTTGCCTGACTTGAATAAATATCTACTAACTCATCACACAGTTTGACAAATCTCGCTAAGACATTAGGGTTCCCGTCGAACTCGGGCAGAAGCCTAAGTGCCTTATATATAGTGTCTGGGTCGAAAGACATGGCTAAACTACTTACACTATCCGAACTACTGTTAAGATCAATTTCTCTATTACTATCTACTAGATCCACCCTAGACTGTCGCGATACAGTCCCACGGGTGTTACTCCTGGGATGAAAAATCTTGGAGAGTTAATCTAAGGACTTAGGAAACTAAGGGAGGAATAGCAACACTGAGAAAAAATTAGTGTGTACTCACATTAACATAGTATCTCGGCCTCTGAGCTGTTATCGATTTCTGGATATTCCGGCGCTGCCTTGCGTAGATTCTGGATACTCGGAGCTGCGACTAAAAAGCCGCCGGGAGTCTTGCGTATACCGTCCCGTGAGTATCCTACCGACTGCGCCAATTACGAAGGCGGTAGCCGGAGTACTAAAAAAAAACCGAAATAGTTTTAAGCTATTTAATTTATAAAGTAATTACATGTAAACTTAGAATAACAACTATAGCTAGGTATGATCTGGTTCGGCGGTGGAACCCAGAATGGACTTCGGTAGTCACGTAGGTCGACCGCTGCACGAGGTTCGCGTCAGCAGTTTTCGCCATTCGATTGGGAAATCGGGTCATCGATGCCTCATGCAGTATTGGTGGTGTGTCAGCGCTTTAGGCTTAGGGTTCCGTGGTAACATGTGTAAAAACATTTTTTGTAGGTAATTCAAAATACTGGCTAACTTACTTAAGTGTCTTCTTCAATTTGTAATGTAACAAGTTTGTATGTGTTCCTCGCTTGTCAGATCCTCCCTCGATGTGTCTATTAGGCGTAAGCGGATTAGTGTAGCCGGTTCGAGTCCCGGCGCGGGTGATAAAACTACATATTACGGCGGTTGCCTATACTATCATCAAGGCATAAGAGATGAGTCTCTTTTTAATTTTAAAAACCATATAAAGCCTTTTGGTCCTTAAGTACCTTAATCTTTATTAATTACTAGATGATGCCCGCGGCTCCACCCACGTGGACATCGAGGGTGCGCGGTGCGCGAGCCGGTAGCGGCTCACGGGGCTTTTTTGTTGCAAACCTTCTCTGGCGTGCGTAAAACAATTCACCAATGTTTCATCGTAATCGGTAAAGTCGTTCTCAAGTTGTGGTGTGACCAAGGCAAAGTATTTAAATTAGTACTGTGACCAAGGGAAGCAGGGATTTTTTTTATATTACAGAGTATAAATCACATAAAAAACAAACAACATTATATGATTTCTGTTCGAACCGCCGTAGCGAACACACGCATACACCAGATGTGCGCCTTGCAACGCGTTATCCCGACTTTCTAAGATAAATTACTTTATGGTCCTATTGTTAAACGCGCGCGTCGCCTTCATCCGACCGGACCCAAATTTCGCGGAGAGTCCTAGTTCATCAGAGTTCAGTTAGAGAACCTAGCTCATCACGCATCAATAATATATGTATTTTATATATAACTACAAGCGGTTGTGCTACCGTTAAGTGGATACGCCGCCCTGAGAGACACCATCCTCATACAGATCAGTGTTTTTCAAGTGCATCTAGCTCACAACCATAAACCACCACCCAAGAGCCGTGGGACTACAACAGACACACGAGAAGACTCCAGCCAGCAATCCCGGTGAGATCGTTCCTAAACTCTCTCTTATCTCGAATCCTGCATGCCTTCATCAACAACATCAATACTGCTTTAATATAATTAAGACATACGCGCACACAGTCACCAGCCAGATAATCATAATCACTTTATTGGTATAAAAAATATTTTATACCAATAAATACTCCGACTTACATACCCAACAACCTACACAAATTCCCAACAAATCTACCAATCGGTATAACGAACACACATACAAATAACAGAAATCCGGGCACTTACCTACATTTATCTATCATCCCACAATAATAAAGATATCACAATAATAACACCCAGTACAAACCTCATCGAAATTACATAATTCCCCCAAAATACCTATTGTAATTGAGTTATTTGCTTCCCGAACTTTAGAATCTCAAGCCATCATTTTTAGGGTTTCGTGAGCCCATCGGTCCGGAGGGACCCTGTTGCTCGGCCTCCGCTGTGAGTCCGTTTGTCCGTCTGCGACTTCTTTTGTGGATCTTTAGAGGTACTTTCGGTTGGGCAGCGTTTAGAAGCGGCGGTGCATAGGGGCGCGGGACTTGGTGCGTAGAACCATCCAGGAGTGCTGGACTGACTCGCGCTTGGCCGGAGGTGGTGCCTTTGTCTATCCCTATAGAGAATAAAAACATTCGGAAAAAAAACACAGCGGCCATAAATTCCCCATAGACAGATTTCTCATAACTTGGATCGAAAGTCGGATAGCCCGCCCGAACATCTGTGAAACATTTTGCTGCTAGAAGGGACAGCACAAAAAAATTCGACAAAGTCATTGCCTTTCTTAAACAAACAAAAAAAGTAAACAAAGGACGTCACCACCCATCCACTGAACTCGAGACCAACCCACTGTCTGCGCCAAACAAAACTCCGGCAATTATGAAAATTAAAAAAATAGCCAAAGCAGGCAACTGCCTGTTCCGAGCTCTAGCTGATCAAATTAATACAGCTTATTATCTAACTTTTAATCACGAACTAAAATTAAGGACATGCTAGAAGGAAAAACAATAACAAAAATTCTTAAACAAAGAAGAATGTGTTACCTGGGCCACATCATTAGACGCCAAAGACCGCACATCCTACACGCGGCGAGAGATTACAAGGAGAATAAGCGAAAAGTGGGTCGCCCCATTCTCACATGGGAGGATTCTTTGAACCAGGACTCATTCAAGTACACAAACAGGCCAATAGAATATTGGGAACTTATTGCGGATTCCAGGGACGGAATAAAAACCGTTGCCGAGGACTTAATTTACAAGACTCAAGAGACAGATACCGAATCGGAACCAGAACTAGAATCTTTCGAAGCCACGGAACAACTTAGCAATGAACAATGATAACCCCATACACACAACACATGGACAAAGAAACCGGGTCAAAAAAAAAACAATCAAACGAGAAGAGAGACTACCAGAAGAATGTTAGTTACAAAAAACGCAGTTGTAATCCTCCCCTGTATATATGACACACCAAGTATAATATCTATCCTCCTAATATGCTGATTCGTTGCTAGTATACTTGTCGGCTCAACTTCCCTTCAGTCCCGTCCTAACTGCGAACACCCTACACTCCTGATCGCATTTACGTGGCCACTGGTGTCTCGGGAAGATTTCCGTTGCATAATGGCAGATAGCGATTGCTGATACACCACAGACACTGTTGGCGTGGCCACCGTCAGATGTAGCTGGTAGGAGACAGCGGGAATCTGAGGTAGCAGACCGCATTTACTCAGGAGTACCGTCTCATGCCAGGCCCATCTACGGGGGATACGCTCATAGCGACGGGTGCTTTAGCCTAGACTGTTCTCCTTTTTGCACTGATATCGATACCCCTGCAGAAGAACTTCTGGTCAGTGCGCCACCGGAACGGAACGGATAAAAAACAAACAACATTATATGATTTATACACTAGCTGACATGACAAAAGTTGTTTTGCCATAATGAAATATACTTTAAGACCTATTCCCATACTTACCAAATACACATAAAAAAAATTCATGAAAATCGGTACAGCCGTTTTGGAGGAGTACGAACACAAACACCGCGGCACGAGATTTTTAAATATAGAAGATATATTACTGTAAAAGTTATAACTATGTACGGCATATCCTAAGATTTTCTGCTAAAACCTAAGATTTACCTAACGATGATCAGCAATCACGTGGTTAACTCAGCTAATATTATACTTACTTAGGTTACAGCTAATATTAGCTTCTAATACTATACCAAGCTCAAGTTCGGTCATGTATTGAGTACTGCTCTCACTTATGGGACGGATCGGCTCGTTACCAGTTAGATGCCTTGGATTCTATCGATCGACGCGCTAGGAGACTCATCGGCGACGAGGAACTTGTATCAAACAGGCTCCAAAGCCTCGAGCATCGCCGCAAAGTCGCCTGTCTATCGGTGTTCTACAAGATTCATTTCGGAGAGTGTGCCCTGGAGCTTCACAACCTCATTCCCCCATCTCCATTTCATCATCGGACGACCAGGCGCGGAGGGCGGTTTCATCCCTTTGTCGTCAATGTTCCACCTTTACGCACGAAGCGTTTTGCGTCTTCGTTCATCATGCGAACGGCCAAGGAGTGGAATTCCCTTCCGGCGTATGTATTCCCCGATTCGTACAATTTAGGAATCTTCAAGACGAGAGTGAATAGGCACTATTTGAGCTAGCGTGTCACATCTTCGGCTGCATCGGCACTTACCATCAGGTGAGGTGCAGCCAAACGCACTCAAATTTTTAATTAAAAAAAAAGCTAGGTTTCACCACACGGCCATGGTAAATGCTGAAAAAAGGATGTTAGGTAGCGAGCAGCGACGCGACAAGCTGTTAAGATTAACGTTACAGGCAAGCAAGCTTTGGGAGTGCTAGGAGTGAACTTAGTATACTTTTTAATATACATTGTTTATTGTTATTTTAAAAGCGTTATAAGCGAAATCAAGTTATTATCTGTCTATGAAATGTAGCGGGGAATTCCCTGGCTAGGTGGAGCGCTGTCTTTCGTAAATTTGAGCTGACAGCTGGGACATTGAACGGGCTGATGGTTAATTTAAAATCGCTCTCGTCTGTGTCTTAAGCCAAAGATAAATATTACTTAATCAATCGTCCCTCTCTAAGTGCTAGACCGACGTCTTAATCTCAGCTGTAAGTTGTTGTTTTATAGAAATACTTCACGAGTGAGTGAGCTTAGATCACACTTAGTTAAGTACGCGTGTGATGAACGACTGTTTATAAGAGTCAAGTACATGTGGTTGGCGAATAAATTGCTTAAGATTCGTCTGGTTACAACCAGCGTCGTCATTTTCTAAGCGCTCGCTGTTTTGTAATATGCCGACGGCAAATTGTAAAATGCTTCGTCATTTTGCGTTGGATTTAGTAATCTGTGGCACGAATTTAAGGGTGAGGGTGGTAGTGGCAGGAAAGGGGGACGAAAAGCCCCCATGTAAAGAGGGTTTGAGAAAACCCGCTCTGTTTTATTTGTGATATTTTTTTGTTTTTGGGTGGTAGGCGAGCGATGAGAGCTAGGTTTAGTGATGATACAGTCGAAGAGCCTCGCAAAACTGGGTGGCGGATCTGACAGCTACGAAAGAAAGACCGCGGTTGACTTCTCGTCCCTTCCCTTCCTCCCAATACCACCTCCATCCTTAAAGAACCCCGTACCAAAAGTATGGAAAATGTGGTTTCAGTTAAATATTCTGAGATTTTGATATAACATAGATTATAACGTCCTGAACAAAAGTCTCCATGGGGGCTACCGCTGTTGCCGAGTCCCTTTGAGAGTTACGACTGGTTTTGTATCAGACAACAAATCAATATGTAGATGCAATTTCCAACTTTTTATTTAAACAATTGATTTTTTATTATTATTATTTTTGTTTATTGTTTTGTCTGGTACAGTCTACTGTAAAAATATAGGTGCATTAAAATGCACAAAAATATGTGTATATATGTGACGTTGTAATAAGAACTTCGTAAAATATTTATGGAACGATTTATTTTACACTT
Organism: Coleophora flavipennella; assembly: GCA_947284805.1. Lineage (NCBI taxonomy): Eukaryota > Metazoa > Arthropoda > Insecta > Lepidoptera > Coleophoridae > Coleophora > Coleophora flavipennella. Next base: position 9,880,394 of record OX369253.1, read on the forward strand.
AAAAAAGACGCTGGAGGTGTCATATTACTGATATTACTGTCACTGTGACAAGGTGCGAATTGGTACTAGAGTCGATTTCCTTGAGGGTAAAAAATCAGTCATAACTCTGAAAGGGACTCGGCAACAGTGGAAGCCCCCATAGAGACTTTTGTTCAGAACGTTAAAATCTATATTCTATAAAATCTCAGAATATTTAACTGAAACCACATTTTCCATACTTTGGTACAGGGTTCTTTGTGATGCAGGATACTAAATTTTACCCAGATCTAGAAAATGACAACGCCGTTTGTAATCAGACAAATCATACTGTTTGCCTGCGAAATAATATATCTACACTACGTCTCATGTATAGGGTGTTGGAATATACAAAAATAAATTCGCTCTCTTTCTAATTACACTTGTAATTAGTAACACCTAGTCTTTCTCTTTCATGCAATTTGTTTATTCAACTCAATTTAATTCAAATAATTTATTTCAGATAGTCAATCTATAATTATATTAACTTCATAATTATAATAATAATCCTTTGTTTGTGAGTCTGAAGCTGATATAAGTTAGTTCATTCTCGGCTCCTGCTTTGTTTGACTGTGCACCATACACACACCTTTTAAATATAATTAAATAAATAATCTTTACTTAATTTCATGTAATTATATTAGTGTTTTTCATTGATGTCCATAATTACAGGGTTTGTGGTATTGTACAAACTAAATATGTAATAATTTTCGAAAAACTTAAAAACTTTTAGGTACAGGCTTTAATTTGACAATTTTTTTTTACATATTCTTTTCGATACGAGTATGCTCGATGGCCTCAGTAAAGTCTCTCAACAAGTGGGTCTTAAATGAACATGGACAAGACGAAAATAATGTTAAATGTCCGTGTCGCACACATCTCTCTAAAGGTTGGAGACTCTACATTGGACGTTGTTGACGAATATGTAAACCTGGGACAAACAGTCCAGCTAGGTAGGTCCAACCTCAAGAAAGAGATCAATCGACGACGAATCCAACTCAGCTGGGCAGCGTTCGGGAAGCTTCGCAATATCTTCACATCCCAAATACCGCAGTGTCTCAAGACTAAGGTCTTTGACCAGTGTGTGATGCAAGTGATGGATGACGTACGGGATTGAGTCATGATCGCTTACTATAGGCCTCATAAGAAGGCTCAAGGTCACCCAAACGGTAATGAAGTGAACTATGCTCGGAATTTCCCTACGGGATCGAATCAGAAATGAGGAGATCCGCAGGAGAATCAAAATAATCAGCGCAGAATCGCTAAACTGAAGTGGCAGTGGGCAGGGCGCATAGATTGTAGAACATATGGCCGTTAGGGCAGTAAAGTTCTCGAGTGGCGACCGCGCACCGGAAGACGTAGCGTAGGTAGGCCTCCCACGCGGTAGACCGACGAAATCTAAATCCAATATAGCGGACCAGTTATTTTTTATGCACTCTCATGATATGGGTATCCAATAAAAGGGTTCGCTGAGAAGGATTATCATATCCGCCGAAAGACGTCCACTGCTGGACAAAGGACTCCCCTAAGGATTTTCACGACGACCGGTCCTGTGCTGCGCGTATCCAGTGGCTTCTCGTGAGCTTCACCAGGTCGTCCGTCCATCGTGTAGGTAGCTTGCCTCCGCTACGTCTTCCGGCGCGCAGTCGCCACTAGAGAACTTTACTACCTTTTGCGTGTACTAACAGATGTCGTAGTCAGTGTCGCAGAAGGATTATCCTCTAGACCTCAGACACAGCGCCGCCTGGAACACAAGGAAACCCAGGGCTGGCAAAGACTTCCGCCACCCTTATAGTCGCACTGCTGAACCAGAAGGAACGGCAAGGCGATACTTGCATAAAATAAAATAAAATAAAATACTTGCGATCTACGAAAAACACGAAGTGAAAGTAGTTTTTTAGCTGGTCCACTGCCACTTAAGTTTTTCTGTGAGATAAGTCTATCTTGTTCACCTACGGATCTCCCCGTTTCTGAATCGATTACGTAGGTGAACTCCGAGCATTGCTTGCTCCATCGCCCTTTGGATGACCTTGAGTCTTCTTTAAGCGACCATGTCTCAGTTCCGTATGTCACCACTGGTAACAAACACTATAGTTAAAGATCTAATAATGTTAGTTTAAGATTATAGGGCTACTCAAGAAATCTGGGTGCACAATAGAGGCCCAGCTTCGTAACAATTTATTTCTTTTCGGTAGTATTTAAACGCAAATTAAAAAAAACTACTTTTTGTACAATAAAATAATCCCAGTTCTCATCAAAGTAACTGATTGCACAGCAAACTACTTACCTCAAAATATAATTAATTAAGCAACAATTTAGGTTCGTGGCGCACTACTATTTACCTACAAGTAAAGCGTTTATCAGGTTTAAGCAAAACTGTTTTATTATTTCCTAAGTCAGATCCGCCACCTAGGAGAGGAGGAGCTTCGTTTTGCAAAGCTCCTCGGCGGTACGAGTATAATCATTCAAACCTAACCGAACCTACGAGTATTATCGCTCGCTTAACTCTAGTCCAGTTGAGAAGGATAGATAATTTGATATGCAATCAGTATTTTTGATATGATTGTCATAAATAAATGATGAAAAGAAATTGATAGGTGATTAGTTGTTTGATGAGCAACTAAAAATATTCCATTTATTTCGCAGCTGCCTCAGCAGTCAGCACCCTGCAGGTACCGCAGCTACATGGCGCTACCTAGGTACCTACAGAAACTTGTAGACGGATCTATATTAATTTGATTGAAATTCAGGGATTTCACCTAATAGAAAGGATAATTTTGAGGGAATTATGAACAGAGGTAATGATCGGCGGCATATCCAGTAAACTTTAGACAGCCACAAGCCATTAATACAACACAGAACAAAACTGCCCACCACTAAAAAATACCTGTCACAGTAACTAACCTGTAACCCTAACTAATAGTAACTATAACTCACTCACTAGGTACCCGCAGTTTCCTTGCTACTAGTTTGACAGCGGCTTTGCTCGAGTAAAGATAGGTTCTATGATTGTCTTCTAGAGTGCTCGCAAGCTTGGCAATTGAGTTTTCTCTCGATTCCTCGGGAACTATGTCGGGCTATGTTAATTAGTAGTCTATGTCATTTTCGAACCCCGCAATTTCTGTGGAAAATAACACGTCAATCATTGGCTTAATTGCGACTTGATAGAAAGTAACAAAAAAGAGAGAGTTAACAGCTATCCCGCAGGAAAGATATCGGGATTAAATTTGGTAGGTAGACAGATTAGGATCTGGATTAACATATAGTAATCCAGATCCTAATCTGTCTACCTACCAAATTTCATCCAAATCCGTTTAGCTGTTATGACGTAACAAACTTCCATCCAAACTTTCACATTTGTTATATTACTAGGAAGTAGAATAATGCACGCGAAAATGACCCAAATTATTATCGAGGTGGGCCCACAATTGAGCCCTCCCCGTGCACTGTAATTTCCCACAAAAAACCTTTAAAAGGCGGGGTTTCAAATACGTAATTGTTCACCACAAGACCCTGCCACCGCACTAACAGAGTACTGACTCTAAAGTCCCAAACTTAAAGTTCAAATTGCTCTTTTTTTTACATCGCAATAAAGTCTTGAAAACACGTTTTTCGAAACTGGTCAAGTACAATTGTGTTCAGAACAATAATTAGTCTCATTTTGTGTCTGTGATGGTATGCCGATGGTTTTTTGATGGATTCTCGTGTGCAGTTTGTTTTCTTTCGCTTGTCAGAAACATTCGGCGGTTAGTGCGGATGTACGAAGCTTGGAGGTGGAGCTGAGCTCATGGATAGGTGATGAATGAACTACATTATGAACGAGCTATAAAGACAAAAATGTTCCATAGCTGGAGTGATCCGTACTACGTTTGCCCAAACGTGGTCCCCACAAAAAATAGTGTTTTCCATTTCATCCTACTTTTAGCCATTACTAAAAACGTCCATTACTTGACATAAGCCCCCCAAAGATTTCCGCCCCCATCCAGTGGCTATCCGCTAATAAACAGGTGTAAAAAAAATAGTCCCGTTAGCAACAAAACAACAACAACAAACAACATCAACGACAAAAAAAACAACAAAAAAAAACTTTAAAAAAATAAATAACTAAAAATAATAAAAAAAACAAGAAATAACTTTCATTCAAATCTATCAGCTGGTCAACCACTTTTGTGCATTTTTGTATGGAGGGTCCATTTTTTGCAAATCGATTATGGTTTCCTTGGGGAAAGTTGTTCAGCATGATGAGTAGAATCCCCAGCTAACGGGCTCTAAGCTAATTTTTTTACACCCTGTACATTTAAGTGCTTTGCGAAGCACGGCGGAAACGGTCGTGAAAAATGCTACTAACAAATGATATATAATGTTAGTGCTAACAGTCAAACAATGACCACGGCTAACCTACGAGTGTGACCCAATCACGCAAGTTTGATATAAGATATATGGTAATTAATTAATGGTCCCCAGGAGGCCCGAGTTTCCATACGAACGTAGTAAGGCGGTAATATTACAGATTTTCGTTCTTTTGACGTCAATTACTGCTAAATGATAGAAGACCCAAGGTTTAAAAAAAATACCCTTACTGTTCATGATGTTGCTTAAAGTCAAAAGTTATTAGAAACACGATTGAGCAGTTTTGGCTCGATAGAAAAAATCCCAAAGCCAGGTTTACACCGTTACTTTTAACTCTAGTTATGAATATTTTGAAATATAAATTTTAAAAAATATACAAAAATATTTGTTATGATAATACAAAGTGAGCAATATTATTATTTTTTATACTTTCATTGTAGTTTTTGATTGAAACGAAAAACCATTGAAAAAGTGTGGTTATTTTCTTTACTCTTTACACGTAAAGAAAAAGACAGAGTTACGGAATTTCTTGATTCGGTCGCCGCGCTCAAAGCCCGCGGTAAAAGCTATGCAATAGCTTAATAAGAGCAGTTTCAAACTTTTAGTACAAAACTAATTTAAGCCTTCGTTTAATTATGTTCGAATTTACTACGATGAAAACTAATTACAAACATGCATATGTGACTTCTCAATATTATACTCGTATTTGCAAAGTTTGGATTCAATTCGGCATGTAGTTTTTGTATTAAAGCGGAACTATACGTTTGTATGGAAACTCGGGCCTCCTGGGGAAACCCTTAACCTTCCACCGCCACCTCCAAACTTTCCCCTCGCTTCGCAGAGCCGTGTCCATCCAAATTTACCGAGTGTTTAACGGTTAGTGAGATTTTTCGAGTAGTTTTTACATTTCCAGCAAGAACTTACTTTTTTTCACTGTACTCACGAACCTTATAATGAATTTTTGCGAAGCCCCAAACATCTGTACAAAAAAAACTGGGGAATGCACGTCTGTTTCTTTGTAGAAATTAAATTTTGATGTTGATCTGGTTTTGAGGACACATTCGGACGCCACTAGTTTTGGATTCTGGCTTAAAAAATATTTAAACGTAAGTTGTAAGTTTATTGAGAGGTAACTAGTGAACATTTGGGTATGGTACTCCTAAAATGGACGTGAATCGAAATTTCTAAAAACAAATGACGGATCAAACGAAATCACGGCGAAATCCTATTATACGTTCGAGAACCGATTTTTATCAATCTGGGTGACGTGCGGGTGAGGTCGGAATGTAGAGAGCGCAGGGAGTGGTCATACTATATATACTATCATCATCATCATATCAGCCGGAGGACGTCCACTGCTGGACATAGGCCTCCCCCAAGGATTTTCACGACGACAGGTTCTGCGCTGCCCGCGTCCAGCTGCCTCCCGCGACCTTCAACAAGTCATAGGTACACCGAGTGGGAGGTTCTAAACGCCTCCGTGGCGTAATGGTTAGACCATTAACTTCACATCACGAGGTCGTGGGTTCGATTCCCGGCGGAGTCTAACTTTACAAGACTTAGTTTAGTTGGTGGAAGGGTATTTTCTAAGCCCACCTGGCTAGCTACCACCATTTTATCTAAGTCTTGCCGCGACACATCAGTTTTAAAAGCATTAATGTGCTCCGGCTTGAAGATAAGATAGCCAGTTTCCTTTGTAAACCAACCGTAAATCTTGGTAAGTTCTGAGAATAAATCCACCCCTCAAAGAACGTAATCAAAACACTATGCACGTTCACAAACTATCTAGAAAATAAACAAGTATTTAGTGAAATAAAACCTCCTCGACCAATTTTCATCCAAATCTGAGCAACTTTTCTTTCGGCGACCATTATGTTATCCACCTTTTTGATTTTTTACTGCACCTACAATATGCCCCAAGTGTACAATATTTTAGTTAAAGTTTCCCCCTCTTTATCTCTTACCATTTTGACCATCTCCATGAACGGCTGAACAGATTTCTATAAAAAATTGGTTAAGAACCAATTTGGTTAATCTAGATTTCAAATTAAACAATCCACATTGAAATTAGTATATATCGTTTAGAAGCTACGATGACATGTACAAACAAACAGACAGACATGCTTAACACTTGAAACTTTTCCTCGTTTTGCGTCGTGGGTTAATTATAAAGTCGCACGATAAGAAGATAATGTAATGCTAATGACAAGTAATGATGGAACATCAATCCCATACAAACCCATACAAATTTTGGTTAATTAAGTCTACACTTACGAGTTCCGAGTACAATACAAATTAACCTCTGAGCTCACAATAATTAAGCATATACGGGTACACACACGGTGTATTAAAGTCGCGACTAAGTGTATTTCATGAAAAATTTACGTTTTATTTATATCAGCAATGTGTGACGGACGGACAGACGGATGGTCGGTAATAAATGATGCAAATTTGAGCTTAATTATAATGAATTAAGGAGAAGACGCAACTATTCAATCCTAAGATATAACATAAAATATCATAAATGTGAAGGTTAGGCTGGATGGATGGATTTTATTTTTTATTTTTATTTATTCTCTATTGGCATCATCTCACCTGATGGTAAGTGACGATGATGCCGATGACGGAAGCGGGATTCCCAAGATTCCCCAATGCAATGGAGAACTGCCTATATAATGTTGCTAACTCTGATGTTTGGCGGCAAGACTTAGATAAACCGCCAACCAAACCGAGTCCTACTAGTTTAATCCACTTGGAATCGAACCCGCAACCACCTGGTGTGAAGCGAATGGACTAACCATTACGCCACGGAGGCGGTTGAGACATGTCACAGCACATTTCGGCATGTTGACGGTAAGTCTGCCAACGCGTGACTGCAAGCAAAACACTGCTCCGTCGTCATTAGAGCACAGTTTTTCATACCCCGTTTTCAAAGCGCTGACGCTGGATTCTTTAGAATGTGTCCATGTTATGATCCTTTAAAGCTCATAGATGTAGTAACTATAAACTTTAAAAGATCATACCTTGGGCACATTCTAAAGAATCCATCCATCCCCGCACGATTGTCCTATTTAGACATGGATTCTTTAGAATGTGCCCAAGTTATGATCCTTTAAAGCTCATAGATGTAGTAACTATAAGCTTTAAAAGATCATACCTTGGGCACATTCTAAAGAATCCATCCATCCCCGCACGATTGTCCTATTTAGACATGGATTCTTTAGAATGTGCCCAAGTTATGATCCTTTAAAGCTCATAGATGTAGTAACTATAAGCTTTAAAAGATCATACCTTGGGCACATTCTAAAGAATCCATCCATCCCCGCACGATTGTCCTATTTAGACATGGATTCTTTAGAATGTGCCCAAGTTATGATCCTTTAAAGCTCATAGATGTAGTAACTATAAGCTTTAAAAGATCATACCTTGGGCACATTCTAAAGAATCCATCCATCCCCGCACGATTTTCCTATTTTGACTTGGATTCTTTAGAATGTGCCCCAGTTATGATCCTTTAAAGCTCATAGATGTAGTAACTATAAGCTTTAAAAGATCATACCTTGGGCACATTCTAAAGAATCCATCCATCCCCGCACGATTTTCCTATTTAGACTTGGATTCTTTAGAATGTGCCCCAGTTATGATCCTTTAAAGCTCATAGATGTAGTAACTATAAGCTTTAAAAGATCATACCTTGGGCACATTCTAAAGAATCCATCCATACCCGCACGATTGTCCTATTTAGACATGGATTATTTAGAATGTGCCCAAGTTATGATCCTTTAAAGCTCATAGATGTAGTATCTATAAGCTTTTAAAGATCATACCTGAGGCACATTCTAAAGAATCCATGTCTAAATAGGATAATCGTGCGGGGGCCGAGGGGCGAGACGGGAGAGGTCGTGCCCCAAGTTTCATAGTAACCTTTGTTTAGAAAGTCGGGACACACTGTCCGATGTTACCGCTAATGCAGCTGCTGATCGTTATCAGTTACTTCCTTACTCTGTACCCTGGGGTCCAAATGGAAATCTTCTGGGGTCCAAGTGGAAATCTTCTCTATCGTCGAGCGAAAGTTCTATCGTAAGAGTTTGCTTGTTGGTCAAAATATTTCAAAGTCTCTGGGTACAAGCCCTTTTGAGACAATCTTCATTTTTAGTTTTCATTTCGTTTTGCAGGTGTTGCCGACCTGTCGTGCTTTGAAATTTAAGAGATTTTATGGAAACTGCTTTTCCGTAAAAAATAAAATGTCTTGAAAATAAATGAGACGATTCCGATAAAATTTTAAACACGTAAGCTAGATACGAAATCTTTAATATTAATGTGTTTTTTTGAAATACCTACTTTATTCAGATTACTATAAAAACCTTAAAGTCACTATAGTTTAGTGACGATACTAATTTTCGAATACTACCTACAATTTTGTCTTTCTGATGTCACAGATGAGTCATTTCTTATGAAATTATTATTATTATTTATATTTTATTTTTAGTTGTATGGGAAACGAGTTTCGGTAATGTAACTTTTTTAATTAATTAATTTATCTTAGCATGAGCGGTGCATGCTTGCTTAAATGTTCGTGCGGATGGTGGCGCATCTGGAGCCGGGTCGTTCCTTTCCCTCTAATATGGTTGATGGGGGCGATGGCTGACTCTCGCGTTATACTCGTGAACGAGTGCTGTCCGTGTGAACTGGCCTACTCTTGTCAAAGGCATTAATTCGTGTCATATTGTTTTCATGTTGTAATGACATAATATGGTTTATTTCAAAGATTGAATTTTGAGGTTAATAACTAATGATTGTTTATTTCTAGATTTTTCACAAATGACATTATGTCTTTATTAATTTATGACTATCAGAAAGAGTGTAATTTGTACCTATTTTGAATAAATACCTTGAACTTTGAATATTGATTCCAGCAAAAAGTGTATAAGATCTTTTTTGTAGAGAATTTTATGTAGATTGTAACGCGGTGCGCTGTTATTCATTTTTCTTTCATCCGATCTTCTTTTCATTCCATCTATTTCTAGTCAGTTATTAGTAATGATTGTTTATTACTTGATTTTTCACAAATGACATTATGTTATTGCTATTTTATGACTATCAGAAAGAGTGTAATTTGCACTTATTTTGAAACCTTGAATCTTGAACTTAAGTAGCGGAGTCTTGCTCGTGCAACCACTGTGCAAACAAATTTACATAGTCAGCCATTTTAGATTCTTCATTCATTACATATTTATTAGTTCCTGTTTCGGCCATTGTTGTATCTATACAGCTATAGCCATATCGATTTAGAACTATATAATCTAATAAAAGTCGATGTGCGTATGTGGGTATGTGTATATGTATGGCTGTAGAGATTTTGATAAAACTTTCAGGAATACATGAAAGTTTAAATATAAATTCAATATATTTATTCAAAATAGGTGCAAATTACACTCTTTCTGATAGTCATAAAATAATAATAACAATTTCATTTGTGAAGAATCAAGAAATAAACAATAATTAGTTAATAACGTTAAAATTCAATCCTTGATATATACCAGATTATGTCATTAGAACATGAAAACAATATGACACGATAAGTTATAGGTAAAAGTCATTGAATGCCTTTAACAACAGTTAACACGGACAGCACCCGGTCACGAGTATAACGCGAGAGTCAGCCATCGCTCCCATCAACCATATAAGAGGGAAAGGAACGACCCGGCTCCCGAAGCTAATCTTCAGATTAGCCCAGCCACCCGCTGGGCTAATCTGAAGATTCATTCAAAATATACAGAATAAAAAGCGGGTGAAGCCGCGGGGTAGGTGGCTAGTTGTATAATATGATTTTTGTACCGCCTTCGCCTTAACCGAAACTGGTTGTATAGGGTCGACTCCACTCCGCTGCCCCATACAGAGATAATGGACGATCCGATCGACAAATTGCGCCCGCGTCGGTCGCCAGTACACGAACCGGACCCTGTGTGCGAAAATACGTCATTCATTACATTAAAAATATTGATGGAATGACCATTTAAATACAGTTTTCAGTCCTTTATATGCCAGTCAAGTGTGCACAAAATAAATTTTACCGCACTCGTGCTTTTACTTTACCACTTTTTTAAATTTCTATCTCGGAGTGACAAGACATTTCTACAAAATAAAAATCTAATAACCAAAGATACAGAATCTTCTTTAAGACTTTTGATACGAGAATTTTCAAAGAGATTGGTTGTAGGCGGGCTTAGAAAATTCCCTACCTCCACCCAAACCGAGTCTTACAAGTTGACCCCGCCGGGAATCGAACCCGTGACCTCCTGGTGTGAAGCGAATGGACTAACCATTACGCCACGGAGGTGGTTTACAAACAAGATACCAACTTAGAACGTGCAGTTGGATTTGTAAAAAGTTCATAGATTTTCCATACAAAGCAGTGGCGTAGCGTGCCTTGTCGGGGCCCCGTATAAAAATTTTTTTGGAGGCCCTTATATGGAGGTAAAGATTTTTCACAAAAGAAAAAAAATATTGTGAGAAGAAATATTTATTTATCACATAATTTACCCATTTTACAAATAAAAATCGAATTTTAAATATTCACTCTCCTTGCCTTTTTTTCGGCAAACTGATTTATTAAATCATTTATGGCTGATGATGATTTTAGTTTTTCTAAAGTTTCTGCCTCTATGGACAATAGTGAGATGTCTGACAGCCGTTCTTGTCCCATCGAAGTTCTTAAGTAATTTTTTATTAGTTTTAATTTTGAAAAACTTCTTTCTGCCGTTGCAGTTGTAACTGGAAGGGTCAAGAATAAAAAGCATGCTGTGATTACCTCGGGAAAACTGGATGCAAGACTATTGAACTTTACTAGCAATAATTCAATGAGTTCTTTAATGGATTTTTTTTTTATTTCAGAATTTAAGCATGTTTTTAGAGCCTTTAATTTGTCACAAAGATTAAGTGAGATATCGTTACTGTATTTAGCAGACAGTTTTCCGGAAGCGTTTAATATCTCTTCGCTTGAAGAAGATAGGAGTTTCTCCGGTTGTAATATTTCGAAAATACTACTCAGATTGCAAAGGCTCTCAAATCTTTCTTTAGTTTGAGAAATTAATATATACACATATTTATTAATTATAATAGGTGTACTTCAAAAGATCCGGCCGTCTCCATAATTTACTCAGATTTTCTTTATACAAGCAAAAAGTAGCGCCATCTGACATCATCACATCAGCCACAAATCGTCCACTGCTGGACAAAGGCAACAACTTTCCCCAGGGAACACGTAGGTAGTATTTTTTTTTAAATTGGCCTCCAAAAAACATACCAATTTTGTATGGTGAAGCCAATTGTCTTTTGGAAATTGACTATGGGTTGCTTGGGGAAGGTTGTTCAGTATGATAATCAAAAGCATTGATTAACGGGTCCTACACTAATTTTGTATACTTACTGGGTCTTAAAAAGGACTCGAATTCTCTGTATATCCATTTTCACTGACATATGCTCTTTACTCTTTACTTTACTTTACGAACGTACTGAACTGACCGCATCTGTCCCTCGTGTGCTTTGTGTACGCGGCGCGGACAGCCGCGGGCATCGACGGGCAGACGCAGTCTTTATTGCTTCGCGGGCAAAAAGACCGCCCCGCCCCGTCGTGTGCAAAGCGCCTTAAGGCGGGAAAAAAAGGAATTGCTTTATAGAATTTTGTCATTTGTAAAATAAAATAAATTAGAAAGTTTTTATTCTTTTTCCTTACACACTTTGGGGGCCCCCGTGGCCCGGGGGCCCCGTATAATTGATACGGCAAATACGGCGGTAGCTACGCCCCTGATACAAAGTGCTCTATTACCAACTGCAAATACAATTTTGTTTTTTAAAATATACATTTATTTTTTGAAAAGGCTAAGGAACCCTACTTGGCTGGTTTTTAGCGTTCCGTACCCAAAGGGTAAAAACGGGACCCTATTACTATGACTTCACTGTCCGTCCGTCTGTCTGTCCGTCTGTCAATAGGCAGTATTTCATGAACAGTTGAAATATAGTTATAGACAGTTGAAATTTTCACAGATGATGTGTTTCTAGTGCCGCTATAACAAAACAAACTAAAAATTAGAAAAAGTGAAAAAATAAGGGGGTCTCTATACAAAACACCTGTTTTTTTGATACACGTCGAAACAAGCGCCATCTAGTATGATGGTACGGAACCCTATGTGTGCGGTTCCGACTCGCACTTGGCCAGTTTTTTATCCTACAAGTCCTAGTGCAAAGTTTGGTAGATTCTACTACATTTGCCAGTCAACCAAACTTTGCTCTGTGTGAAAAATAGGGTATGGAGACTTCCATACAAAAAAACATGTTTTTTTGAAACATGAAGAAACTAGCGCCATCTAGTATGATGGTACGGAACCCTATGTGTGCGGTTATGACTCGCACTTGGCCGGTTTTGTATCCTACATGTCCTAGTAAAAAATTGGTTCTATATCTACCAAACTTTGCTCTGGTACATGTGTGTGGGGGGGGGGGGGGGGTGGTTAAAACACTCTAAATGAGTTGTTTTTTCACCTCTCCTAGTTTGGCTCACCATCTGCACAACACCCTGTATGTTAATATGCCTAAGCTTTCAATTTTATAACTTTCGATTGACATCAATTCACTCAAAGTAACATAAAAAAGACACAGTATTACAATATAGCGGCTTACAGTAGCGCAACGAATGTACCTACGCAGAGCAACGGAAGGGTACTTGCGGGACAGTGGGCGATGGGGCACAGCCTGGCAAACTCCGCGAGTTAGCCAGGCTGACTACAGGATAGTAAGGGCTAGTACCTACGCCGGTGGCGCATCGTGTGACATCAAAGGCGTTGCGCTACTGTAAGCGTCAAAGATGTCGCACAACGCACTACACAACGAAACTTTCACCTATATCGGCGGAATTTCTTTGATAATAGTGTTACCTAAACGTGACTTATTATTGATATTACTAGCTTTTACCCGCGGCTTCGCCCGCGTGGATATAGTTTTTATGACTGTACTAGCTTTTGCTCGCGGCTTCGCCCGCGTGGACATTGTTTTTACGACCATCATAGAGGGTGCGTGGTGAGCGAGCCGCGAGCGGCTCGCAAGCGTGGACATGAGTTTTCTTCAGATCCCTCGGTAACTATGTCAGGATATGCTTATTCATAAATCATGACATTTCCCACCCCCTCAACCACCTCTGTGCAAAAATTCACACATTCCGTTGTTCCGTTGCGATGTAAAGAAATTAACCAAAAAAAAATAAATTTTCAGTTCCATCAGGAACTGCATCGGGCTATGCTATTTTCACGGGATAAAAAGTAGCCTTTGTTTTTCCACGTGACACAAGCTACCTGCATGCCAAATTTCATTAAGATTGGTCAAGGCGTTGAAGCGTGAAAAGGTTACAAACAAACACATTTTCACATTTACAGTCGGACCTCTATAAGTCGAACACCAAGGGAGACGCCAAAAAATTCGAGTTATAGAGTTTTCGACTTATGGAGGATTTAGGAGGATTTTGATTCGACATATGGAGCTTAAGATTCATTCATATAAATTTTGAGTTAGAGAGGTTAAATAAATAAAAATTCAAGTTGCAGAGGTGACACACATATTTTTTGATGTATATAGCTTATATAGCTAATAGCTAATAATATAGCTAATCAAACTATTTCTGACAATATTTCAGTCGACAACAAATGACTTGCTTCGCCAAAGTTCAAGTGAAATGAAAAATAATAAATTAAACACCTGACACCAATCAAGCAAACACGTGTTAACGTGAGTAATTAATTCGTGGTAAGGTACCAGCGGGTAATAAGACCTTGCTGATGGATATTTGTAATGAAATGGAAAATATTCAGTTTAATCAACAAGTTTTAATGTTAATCATTAGTTTAATGCATTTTCTATAAAATAAAAAACAAAAAATGCATTTTTTTACCATAAACAAAAACAGAATTAACCTTTTTAAAAACGTTACAAGAAGGCCTTATTTTACTATGGTAGGGTAATAAGGCCTACTTCACCATAATTAAAATAATATATTAGTTCTATTATTGTTTAAATATCTTTAGTAATTTAAGATCACTAATCACAGTATTGTTGTTTTATCTATGTGATTATTGATCTCAAATCCCTTATTACCGGACAGGCCTTATTACCCGAAGGTGCCTTAATATTGATTGTATACTCCTTTGTTTTCTAAGCAACAATGGTGTACTTACATTGTCGGCAAATTCTTAAAGTCGGTAACTTATTTTTCTTAGAACTATACAGGTAATAAGTTCCAAATAATCGAGTTGTAAAGGTTGTAAAATAAAAAAATGCTATGTTCGAGATACAGAGGTCTAATTTTTCGAGTTATAGAGGGAAAATATGTACCATAATGGCTTGCAGGCACTCACTGATTATTTCGACTAATAGAGAATTGAGATTTCGAGTAATGGAGGTTTTGGTGTTTGAAGGGAAGGGAACAAAGCATTTTTTCGAGATCTGGAGGTTTTCAACTTTCAACTTATCGAGGTTCGAATATACGAGGTTCTACTGTATAATATTAGGTAAGGATAGCTGGTGCCGGCAACTTCGGGTGATGGTTCTCTTTGTTAAAACTTTATTTCTTACACCCTGTGGTAAGTTATGTTGAAAGTTTTATCTTAATACATAAAGCCATTCCAGCGATACAATGTTATCCATTCCTGGGGGAACCTTTTATTGTCTTGGATTAAGTACCTTATAATGTCCCCCAAGTTTATTATTTTCAAAAATATTTCATATACAAAGATCATTCGGGAGTTCCCCTAGACATTGTTGTGTCAAGCTAGTCTACTTCACCTCCCACCTCCTCAATTATCTCTGTGCAAAACATCACAAAGCGTGAAAATTAGTTTTCTGCAGGTCCCTCGGGAACTACATACGGTTATCCTGACCAAGCAGTCTATGAGTTTTAATCAGATCCCTCGGGAACAATGTCAAGCTATGCTAAATTAGTAAATATCGGAAACAAATTACATAAGAGAAGAACTACTAACTAACTATGTAAGTAAAAAAAGGTCTTACAGAAACATTGACACTTTATGAAATAAGTTAATTGTAGTTTGGTGTCGGGTTTCTCGTCCACAAGTCCCTCATTAACAATGTGGTCCGGATCGAGAGTGTTTCGACGAGGGTAGCGTACCTTATTCGCCGAATTACTAAACGGTACTCGCTGAAAGTTATTCAGGTATATGCACCGACCGCGTAACACTCCGACGACGAAGTGGAGATCCTATATTATGAGGATATCTCTAGAGCTCTACATAATAGCTCCCGGACCCAATAAAAAAAAAGAAAAAAGAAGAAAAAAAAAGAAGTGATGGTGAGCTGAGAGTGGGGCAATTTGGATATGGAGAGAGAAATGCACGTGGCCAAATGCTGGCCGACTTTATGGAGAGGGAGGGCCTCTTTATGATGAAATCCTTCTTCAAAAAGCCTAAAAAGAAAAAGTGGACATGGTTGCATCTTAATGGCGTAACGAAGAACGAGATCGACTTCATCTTGTCGACAAGAAGGCAAATATTCAATGATGTAGCTGTGATCAACTCAGTAAAAACAGGAAGCGATCACCGAATGGTAAGAGGCACATTGAATCTAAAGACCAAGCTGGAAAGATGTCGACTGATGAAGTCCACGCTCCGACCAGTGCCCATTAAGCTCCAAAACCCCGAGAACATTCAGCTCGAGTTGCACAGTCGCTTCGAATGCCTAGGAGACTGCGAGAATGTGGACGATTATGACGACAGGTTCGTGGAAATTTTCCAAACGGCCCGACCTCTTTTTTCAGTACCCTCAGGAACTGTACCGGACTATGCTATTTTTGAAGTCTTTAGGGCTCTGCACCTCAAAGGGCAAAGGAACCTTTATATATAGGATCACTTTGTTGTCAGTGTGACACGATCCCTTTTGTTAGGAACGCATAGAAATGTAAAGGTGAAATATTTATATCAAAATATATTATATATCAAATACTTAAGGTTTAAAAATTCTTAAATAATTAAGCTTCTTAGTCAATGCAATCAAAAAATACTGCATTAATTGCCGCATTTTTTACAACAAGGCCCTGATAAATGATAAATCGCCCTGATTCAGGGTAGGCTCGAGCCCCTCGGTGGGGACGTATATGAGCTGATATATAAAAAAAAATACACAAGGATGTAAACCTGTGCTCCATTCAAGTAATTAAGCTCACTTTGTACCATTATCTTAGTACACCATGTATTTATTCTAAAGGTACGTCCTACTTAGCTATATCTTTCTAAAGGGCAACTTGTTCATTTGTCTATTTTTTTTCTTTTCTCTCTAATAACAATAATATGCTTCACTAACGTTCTATAGGTGGACACTTGTAATGGCTATGTTCTCTACAATGATGTTAATTAAACGCAAGTTTTCCTAATAAATAAAAATAAAATAAAATGAAAACATAAGCATTGGATAAGCATAAGGTACTTAATATATACGATATAGTGTGGCATAAGTTTGCATAAGGAAAACATCGTGAGGAAACCTGCACACGCCTGTGAAGGAACTCGAAGGTTTTATGTGAAGTCCATCAACCCGCACTGGACCCGTGACATCCCGTGAGGTCAACTAAGGCCCGGTCGCCCTAACTCAGGGTAGTCTCGAGCCCCTCGGTCGGGACGTATATAAGCTGCTATGATGATATTTTACACTCGCAAATAAATCCGATTATAAAGGGTTGACGTTCCCGTTGACCTAGAATCATTAAATTAAAAAAACTGGCCAAGTGCGAGTCGGATTAGCGCAAGTTCCGTAGTCTTTTCAAAACATTTATGTATATTTTAAAAAACAAAATGTATTTGCAGTTGGTAATAGAACATTATCTATGGAAAATTACTCTTAAACTAAGAAAGCCTACTTAGCCGTGATAGTTTTATTTTTAAATTGATTACATGTTCTATTATGGTGGACCGATGACCTGGTGACGGTCGCGGGAAGCCGCTGGATGCGGACAGCGCAGAACCGATCGTCGTGGAAATCCTTGGGGGAGGCCTATGTCCAGCAGTAGACGGCTGATAAGATGACATGTACTACTATTTACAATTTTTTTCAGATGTCCTGAAATGGGCTTTAAAGCTTAATATTTCGCAAACAGATCCCAGAATCAAAAACAGATTTTTGAAAAACATAGTAGTTTTAAAAAAAAACCTAATTAACGATACCCCACACGAAAAAAAAATTAACACCCTTTTACATGTAGGAAGCGTGGAAGTAAAAAGCGTCGGTGGCGCAACAGCAAGGGCCGCTACCTCCTATCCGGGAAGTCGTGGTTCGAGTCCTGTCACGTACCAATTCGATCTCATATGTACATTTATCCGAGGCTCTTACTGTGAAGGAAAACTCACGAGGAAACCTGCACAATTGCACACATCTGCGAAGAAACTCGAAGGTTGTGTGTGAAGTTTACCAACCCGCATTGGGCCCGCGTGGTCGAATAAGGCCCGTTCGCCCAAATTCTGGGTAGGCTCGAGCCCCTCGGTGGGGACGTATATACGAGCTGATGTGATGATGACTTGTAGGAAGGTACCCTAAAAAAATTTTTTCTAGATTTTACTGTACCACTTTGTCGGCGTGATTAATGTATACGCGTGCCAAATTACAGCAGCTTTCTAGCACTAATAGACTCTGAGCTAAGTTGCGGACAGAAGGACAGACGGACTATAAGGGTTCCTTGTTGACTTGGGAACCCTAAGAAAACCAAGGTCTCAGCGTAAGCAAAGTATATATATTAGTACTAACATACAGTGTGGACACTCCCTGCCGCTCTCTAGATTCGACCTCACCCCCTCGTCACCCAGATTGATTCAGATTGGTTACAGTTTGGTTGTCGAACGTATAGGATTTTGCCGCCATTTTGTTTGTTGTCATTCGTTTTTTGAAATTTCGTTTCTGGCCCGTTGTATGAAGGGTGTGGCGTTAGTAAAGGAAAAAAATCTGAAAATCGTTTATGTGTAAACATATAAAAAAAAAAATGCATTTGCAATCGGAGAATTGGTCGTGCGCGACATATTATGTTATATCAACGTGTCCGAGAACTATTTTCAACTACATACTAAGTTAACTTAACGTTTGTCCTTCAATGAGATTATTGTACCTAGGTACCTACTACTCGTTAATGTTATGGTGCGTACACGAATCTCACTCGCAGTTGGCCGGTTTTTCGATGTTTCTTGTAATCCAGCGTGGCAATGTGGCGAGCGTCACGGCGGCGTCATGGGCACTTTTAAACCAGAGTAAGTATAGGTAGTGCTTGACTAAGGCCTATTAAGTTAGGTTTTTAGGGCCTTTCTTGTTATACTTGGACTCTTTTTTTATTTTTAATTTAATATATACTTTATCAAAGCGTCGTTGGCTCAACCGGTAACGACTCGGTTCATCTAACCAGAGGTACCGGGTTCAAATCTGGACGGCCAATGTACCAATGAGTTTTTCAAAAACTTACGTACATATACTTACCGATTGCTTTAACGGTGAAGGAAAACATCGTGAGGAAACCTGCACACACCTGCGAAGAAACTCGAAGGTTGTGTGTGAAGTCGACCAACCCGCACTGGGCCCGCGTGGTCGACTAATGCCTGATCGCCCTAATTCAGGGTAGGCTCGAGCCCCTCGGTGGGGACGTAAATGAGCTGATAAGATAAGAAGAAGAAGATATACTTTAATTCAATCAAATAGAACAGATGGCCGTTGGGGGCAGCTATATAAGTTCTCGAGTTGTGACCGCGCACCGGAAGACATGACGTTGGTAGGCCTCCCACACGGTGGACCGACGACCTGGTGAAGGTCGCAGGAAGCCACTGGATGTGGGCAGCAGTGGACGTCTTTCGGCAGACATGATGATGAGGTTCGTTGTATCGCGTTATGAAGACGTTTTTGTGAATATTATAATTTTAAGGTTGATTAGCGATATAATTTTTTGTGGTACATTGAATAAATGTTTTATATATCTATTATCTTAATATATATAAATCTCGTGTCACAATGTTTGTCCTCAATGGACTCCTAAACCACTTAACCGATTATAATAAAATTCGCACACCATGTGCAGTTCGATCCAACTTGAGAGATAGGATAGGGTAGGGTAGGGTAGTGTAGGGTAGGGTAGTGTAGGGTAGGGTAGGGTAGTGTAGTGTAGGGTAGTGTAGAGTAGTGTAGGGTAGGGTAGTGTAGTGTAGTGTATGTAGGGTAGGGTAGGGTAGTGTAGGGTAGGGTAGTGTAGTGTAGTGTAGGGTAGTGTAGGGTAGGGCAGGGCAGTGTAATGTAATGTAAGGCGGTACGAAGTTCGCCGGGACAGCTAGTCTATCTATAATTTTATAAAATCCGGTATTTGACTGCTAGTCATTTGAGTTAATTTTTAACAACTGTCAAAAACGACATTTTGTTCTGAAAATGTTCGTGTTACAAACTTGTGACGTCATTGTCATTGTCGAACTAATTTAGTGATTTTGATAAATATTAAATTAAATTTAGAATTAAATGTTAAATGAATAAGTTTTAACGCTTTTGTAGGAGAAATGCTATTTAGTGAATTACATTTTTTAATTTATTTTAAACACTGTCAAATACCCTATTGAAAATCCAATATCTGATCTAAGTACCTGATCTTAAAAAAAAGATTATATTGTTCCACTAAAAAAACTGGAAGAACAAAATTCTTGTTATCTAACAAATGAGTGGCCCTGTACAATGACATTTTTTATCTGTGGCACCACCAAGGAGTTCCGAACACGGGTGAATCACTGAAGGTTAACCCTTGTAAAGCCAAGTAAAAAAAAAGTATAAAAAGTGGTTTAAACATTCCGCCACTGATAGTCATAACTCACTGTGGCATATTTAACAGATTTTGACATTAAAAAGGTCGTCAGCTTTACAGTTTACGACATGTAATACTCGTTTGAAATCTGTCTATGTACAGGCTGTAGGTAACGAAATTGGAGTAGGACCTGTTAACTAGGGATTTTACTTATCATCCTTACTAATCCTTACTTAATATTAGAAATGTGAAAATGTGTTTGTTTGTTACCTTTTCACGCTTCAACGCCTTGACCGATCTTAATGAAATTTGGCATTCAGGTAGCCTGTGTCACGAGGAAGGACATACGCTACTTTTTATTCCGTGAAAATAGCGTAAACCGATGCAGTTCCCGAGGGAACTGAAAATATACTCTTTTTTGGTTAATTTATTTACCATCGCAACGGAACAATGGATTGTGTGATTTTTTGCACAGATATAGTTGAGGGGGTGGGAAATGACAAGATTTACTAATAATCATATTATCCTGACATAATTCACGAGGGATCCGCGCACCCTCTAAGACAGTCATAAAAACGATTTCCACGCAGGCGAAGCAGCGGGCAAACGTTAGTATTATGTATAAACGCGAAAGTTTGTATGTATGGATGTTTGTCAAATAGGGTCAATACGATTAAGCTAATTTCACAGTCAAATGTTAACAGTATGTTTATAACTGCAGTAACTATAGAGGAAATAAAGAAAACGATCCTTACACTAAATAATAAAAAGAGTACTGGTTACGACGAAATTCCCATGCTTTTTATTAAAAGTAGCATTGAATATATAGCGCAACCGCTTGAGTTCATAATTAATTTGTCCCTTGAGACTGGAATTTTTCCGAATGACTTAAAAAAGGCATTAATTAAGCCTTTGCATAAAAAGGGATCCAGAACTGACATAAATAACTACAGACCCATTGCGCTTTTGTCAAATTTTTCCAAAATTATTGAAAAAATCATACATAATAGGTTAATGTCTTTTCTGAATAAACATTCTATACTTAGCAATAATCAGTTTGGATTTCAAAAGAGTAAAAACACAACTTTGGCTATTTTTAAAGTTTTGAAACAAATTTGGACTGAGGTGGAAAACAGAAATATATGTGTTGGGCTGTTTATGGATTTATCAAAAGCTTTTGACTGTGTTGTACATGAAATCTTGCTTTAAAAACTAGAAAATATTGGGTTACGGGGGAATGCCTTGAAATTAATGGAGTCTTATCTTTCTAACAGAGTGCAAGCTACAATTGTTGAAAAGTATAATTCAAATACAAAGACGCTAGAGCAAATTCAATCTGACTTTAGAAAAATACGATTAGGTGTCCCACATGGAAGTGTTCTTGGACCTCTACTATTCCTTATCTATATAAATGAGCTACCTTTGGTGATCAATCATCTCTGTGTTTTGTTTGCTGATGATGCTACTATTTTTATACCAAAGGATAATTTGAGTAATCACGAATATATCAATGAAATATGTAACACTATTGACATGGCTACAGAATGGTTGACATCAATTAATTTGAAATTAAATCTAGATAAGACTAAAATTATAGAATTTAGGAATTATAAAAAGGAACCACATTATTTAAATATCATTATTTGTGGTAAAGCAGTAGAATTAGTTAATGACATTAAATTTTTAGGAATTACAATTGATACTCATTTGAATTGGAAATCTCATATTGAAACGATCAACAAGAAGATTTAAAGTAAATGTTATGCTTTGTCTATACTAAGTAATGTGACTTCAACAGAAGTTAGTCGAAATGCATATTATGGCTATGTTTATCCACTTTTGACATATGGCATCATATATTGGGGTAACTCTGTAAATGTTAACTCTACTTTTATATTACAAAAACGATGTCTAAGGATCATCTACAAAATACCTAGCACTGAGTCTCTAAGGTCTGTATTCAAAGAACAAAAATATCTTACAGTAATTAGTATATATATATATATACTGGAAATGTGTGTGTTTGTAAAAAACCATAGAGAACATTTTACTAGAAAAAATGAAATCTATCATAGAAATGTTCTACGCAGCCAATATAAATATGACATGTGCGTTGTGTTAGCTAAAAGCTACAATTTAATAAAAGTGCTGTAGTTGTAGTTGTTAAAATTTTTAATCACTTACCAATGTATATCAAGTCATTAGATGGTACTAAATTTAAAAAAACACTAAAAGATTGGTTGACAGACAAGGTATTTTATACTTTAGAAGAATATTTTTCAAATTAATTTATACTTGCTTTTTATGTTTTAATTTTTGAATAAAATTATGACTGTACTTTAAATGTTTAACCATGACTATTGTATGCCCGAAATGGGTAAACTGATGATACCAATTAATTGTAACAACTATATTACTCAGTTTTGACAATAAATATTATCTTATCTTATCTTATCTTGTTACTCTTTCACGCTTCAACCACTGGACGGATCGGGATAAAACTTGGCACACATACCTATAGGTTAGGCCCTGGAATAGGACATAGGCTACTTTTTATACCGGGAAAACATGGGAAAATCGAAAGTGGACGGCTAGTACGCAAATACATTTAGACACCACACATAGTTGGAAACGCTGAAAACGTTAAAAAACCGCCTTCATTCGCAATAACCGAGCACCATTTTGGTACGTTTTTCGGTTTTTGTTAACCTCCTAAAGTAGTACTTAAGTACTCTGAGTACCGATTTTGATAAAATTTATGTAGGACCAACCTGGCAGTTTAATAATAAATCGAATAAAAGAAGATTAATAAAAATTGGTTAACAATCTACAAAGATATCGCGTTACAAACAAACGAAAAAAAAAACATACAGCCGAATTGAGAACCTCCTCCTTTTTTAAAGTCGGTTGAAAATTGGTCAATCAGCTGATGGAATTGTATGACGAGTTCAATTTTTTTTTTTGGGAATTGACTGTGTGTGGGTCTCCTAGGGAAAATGGTGGAGTATGACAAGTGGAAGCCTCAGTTAACGGCTCCTACGCATATTTTGTTACAACCTGTAGATGATGAGAAACCGTGCAACGTGCAATTGAAGCAATAAAATCTGATTACATCAAGTGAAACCCAGGGTTTAAAAATCGGCCAAGTGTGAGTTGGAATCGCGGACCAAGGGTTTCACTTCTCACACAGGTACAAACACTGATTCATTCATTTTCATTCATCTCAGCCGAAAGAAGTCCACTGCTGGACATAGGCCTCCCCCAAGGATCTCCACGACGACCGGTTCTGCGCTGCCCGCATCCAGCGGCTTCCCGCGACCTTCACCAGGTCATCGGTCCACCGAGTGGGAGGCCTGCCTACACTACGCTTTCCGGTGCGTGGTCGCCACTCGAGAACTTTACTGCCCCAACGGCCATCTGTTCTACGAGCAATGTGCCCCGCCCACTGCCACTTAAGTTTAGCAATTCTGAGAGCTATGTCGGTTACTTTGGTTCTCTTACGGATCTCCTAGTTTCTGATTCGATCACGCAGAGAAACTCCGAGCATAGCACGCTCCATTGCCCTTTGGGTGACCTTGAGCCTTCTTATGAAACACTGATAGCACTTTTTAATAATTATAGTTGTGTGGAGAGGTGTGATCGTACGAAACCCTCGTAGCGCGAGTCCGACTCGGTCTTGGCCGGTATTTTTCTGATAAGTTAGTCATCTTGTGTTGTGCGATAAAGTGTTTCGATCTTGCTTTGATCCGTGACCTGGATATACAAAAAAAAAACAATGGGGTAGTAGGCGGGGTAGTACCGCTAGTTTTTTTAAATAATTTGATGACTTTAGAAGGTCTATGGCGTAGGTACTTATTCGTTAGAAGATAGGGCAGGCCCATAAAACGAGCTAGCCTTAGAGTCGTCGCATATTATAATGAGTAACATCTGACATAACTAAAAAACCTACCGGCCTCCGGCATCGCAGGGCGCGCTCCGGGAAGTAACTACTTAGTAATCTGTGCTCCGGGCTTCGCCAAAAATAAGGCGACATGGCCATGTTTCCTTAGCCTACACGACTGAAAAAAAACGCATTTTTGTGCTCCACACTTCCGTTCCTTTTCACGAAATCACTCCCACAGATATCACTTACACAGATTGCAGGAAAGCGAGAGGAAAGATACAAAAAAAAGTGATATAGTCAGATCGATCTTTTAGAAGATATAATTATAATTATCTGCTACAATTTAGCTTTACGAAGCTCTTGAAAGTAGGTACATGTTATTCATGTCGCATTTTGTCTGGAATGCCCTCCGAACTAGACGCAAAACGTTCATCGTACTCACGTTAAATTCATCAACTAATTTGTTAATAGACAATTAGGCAAGTACACAGGCCAGCACATCAAGCTACGCACTTTGGACACTTTTTTCTTATGGCGAATGCGTATGAATCAGAATCGCACTATGAGTGTCTAGCTTGATGTGCTGGCCTGTGTACCTAACCTCAGATCAGAGTCGTGTCATGTCGTGTCGTGTGGTGTAAATGAACAGTCGAATAGTTTTTATTATTAATGGTTTGCGGCAGACAGATGAATATTTTTATCGAATGCATTGATGGCACAAAAAATGTAGTATTTTTATGCATGTTGAATCCGGTCTACACTTGAACAAGACTCTTGGGTTAACTTTAATATGTAAGTATGTGAGTGGGTATTTAAGATCCTCATCATATGTAGGTAATATTATAAAAACACGTGTAGGATTTTTACAATTTTACGATAAAATTTCATTATAAACGACTTGTCAAAGGATTTTTTTTAACCACAATTGGTAAGCCCTTGACATCATCTCACCTGATGGTAAGTGACGATGATGCCGAATTGGATGCGGGCTTACCAAGATTCCCCAACGCAATGGGGGACTGGATTCTTCAAGCCGTAACACATCAATGCTGTTAACATTGATGCTTGGCGGCAAGACTTATATGGTGGTGGTAGTTAGCCAGCCTGCCTTCCACAAACCAAGCCAAGTCTAAAAAAATTAGACTTCATCAGGAATCGAACCCGCGACCTCCTGATGTGAAGCTAATGAATTTAATCATTACGCCACGGAGGCGGTTAAAAAAGATTAAGTAGTTTTGTTATTTTTATTATACGAAGGCAACACTGTGCAATGGTGCAGTGGTTGCGTAAAAAAGAGGGTCACGCGGGCCCAGTGCGGGTTGGTCGACTTGACACATAACCTTCGAGTTTCTCCGCAGGCGTGTGCGGTTTCCTCACGATGTGTTCCTTCACCGCGAGAGCGTCGGATAAACGTACATATGAAATCTCAATTCGAAAACACATTGGTACGTGGCAGGATTCGAACCACAACCTTCCGACAGGAGGCAGCGGCCCTAGCCGTTACGCCACCGATGCTCTAGACATGTACACCAGTGTGTAATTAACAAATAAAAATTCAAGTTAACAAATATGTAAAGTTAGGTACTAGTTACGAGTGAGTTTAATTTTATACTATTTAATTTTATGATTGTTGAAGCGGCGGCGGCGGGTATAATGTTGGTCTTGGACACCTAATTTTACATAAATATTGTCTTAGACTAATAAATCGATTGTATTACACTAATAAATAGATTGACTTACACTAATGAATCGATTGTCTAACACTTATAAATCGATTGTCTTACACTAATAAATCGATTGTCTTACACTAATAAATCGATTGCCTTACACTGATAAATCGATTGTCTTACACTAATAAATCGATTGACTTACACTAATAAATCGATTGTCTAACACTAGTAAATCGATTGCCTTACACTAATAAATCGATTGTCTTACACTAATAAATCGATTGTCTTACACTTATAAATCGATTATCTTACACTAATAAATCGATTGTTTTACACTCATATATGTAGTCCGTCCGCATTACTAGTGACCAAGCTGCTGAACGTATTTGGATAAAATTTGGGTAAGAGCAATATTATTTTTATATCTCCAGCCATTCTGATCCACCCTTGGACTCATGTTTCATCTGCGAAAAATGTAGCAAAAGATTATCGCACTGCCGTTGACTTATGCAAGGTGTAGGTCCCGTTAACAGGACTTTCTCTCACCTTACTAAACAACTTTCCCTAAGGAACCCATAGAACATTCTCAAAAAATAAGAATTCGACGCTCCATACAAACATACACAGAGTTGGTCAGACAGCTGATTTATTTGTATGAATGAAGACTGATTTTTTTTAGAGATATCAGCAAAGTCGTAGAACAAGCGTCGCGTCGGTGGCGTAATGACCAGGGCCACCGACTCCTGTCCGGGAGGTCGTGGTTCAAACCTGCCACGCGTACCAATGTGATTTTGAATTTACATTTCATATGTACGTTTATCTGACGCTCTTACGGTGAAGGAAAACATCGTGAGGAAACCTGCACACTCCGCACTGGGCCCGCGTGATCGACTAAGGCCCTATCGCCCTAATTCAGGGTAGGCTCGAGCCCCTCGGTGGGGACGTATATGAGCTGATATGACATAGAACAAAAGTTGTTCAAGACCATGCAGTTAACGGGACCTACACCATATGTGTTACACTCTGTATAGGTCAAGCTAATGAAACGTGAGTCCAAGGCTGGATCAAAATGGTAGGAGATATAAAAATAATATTTCTCTTACCCAAATTAGTTCAGTAGCTTAAGACACTATAGAATAACGGACGGACTATTTTAGTGTAAGGCCGATATTACACTATCATAGACATATGATCCTAGATGTAGCCCAATGATCATTTTTGACAGCATTCTGTAAAATAGGATCCTACAAAGGCAGCAATGTACTAGATCTTGGATCGTATATCTGTGATAATGTAATATCGGCCTAAGACACCGGGACCGGTGAAAGGAAACAAACACTTTTGAAATTCAAGTAAGTATAATGTCATTTGACAGGTAATTATGCAGAGAAATGTCAAATGTCAAACTTAATCGTTTTAAGGTCGATCAATAACAGCCGCCTAGAGAAAGAACATTAAAGAAACGGTCGCACAGAAATCCTAACATTATTCAATTCAAACACGATATCAGATAAGATCTCAAAAACGACCTTTTTCAATAAAACAGATTATTATCTTACCCTGAAGGAGACCCGGGCGGGATCCGGATGTCTTAAGGGAAATTCAAAAAATCCACTCGCTCGCTCCCACCTATGACAAACAACGTATAATAATATAAATAAGCTACGACCAGGCATCAAAGTAAACATCTAAAATATCCAGCCATGTCTTAGTTTAATATCATTTTTAAATTCTTTATGATCTTTACCAAAGACAGCGCTCATAACTGGCCAGTAAGAAAAAGAACAATCTATAGATGTCCTTGTCGTTCAACGAACGTTTGAAAAGGATAACGTATAGCGTGTCCGTTTAATCTCGAAGCGCGGGCGAGCGTAAGAGAAACAAAACGCCCGAGTTGTTTCTTTTTTTTTTTGGAAAAAATAAAATGTGTATTCCTTTTTTAAATAAATAAACGTGGCGTCGCACGCAGGGAGACAAATGTGAGCCATTCATTATATTGGTGTATTTAGAGATTCGAAGTTCAAAAATCTTTTGAACTTTTTTTATTGAAGGTTACTTTTCATGAGCAACACTTTGAATAAGAAGGTGCTTTATCGGGTAATATCTCGGTAAGTTTTGCACCAAAAATTACTTTTATCTCCACGAGGGATCAGTGCAAAAATACCAATGGGTCGTTTCGTTTCCTGGTACCAAAATTATACCGTAAAATGTTATAAATCTGATCGGGAATCAGGTCGATATTGTGAGCTGTATTTCGCATGCAAATTTTTAATTTACTTCAGGATCAAACAGAGGACTTATACTAGCAACTTTATCACCCCTTTTTCGGGCCAAGCGCGTGTCGGACTTGCGCACTGAATGTTCCGTACCACCACAACTCTCCACACAAGTAACAAAATGATGCATAATCACCCTACTATTATTATAAATTTATTATTGCAAAGGTTGTATGTATCGCGTGTATCGCCGCCACATACGCACTCTGGATCGTTTCCACCTCAAATGCCTCCGCTCCATTATGAAGATCAGATGGTCCGATCAGGTGCGTAATACCGAAGTTCTGCGACGAGCCAATGTCGGTGGCATTGAAGCCTATTTAATGCGTCGGCAGCTTCGGTGGTGCGGTCACGTGTCACGTATGAAGGAGGAGAGAGTTGCGAAGCGCATCTTCTATTCTGAACTGGAGGAGGGTAAGCGGAAACATGGCGGACAACTCCTCCGGTGCAAAGATGTTATGAAGCGACATATGAAAGGATGCAATATAGAACCCTCTCAATGGGAGAGTTTGGCAGCAGAACGGCCTGAATGGCGCAGAATTGTGAATAGGCAAGTGCGCGAGTTCGAGGATCAGCGTAAAGCTGACCTTGATATCAAACGCGACCAGTTAAAGGCCCGACCACCTGCGACCATTTCATACAATTACGAGGGTGGCATACTGAAATGCCCTCAGTGCGCGAGGAGTTTCGCTGCGAAGATTGGCTACATAAACCATCTTCGAGCGCACGCGCGGCAAACCGACTAGGAGTCGAAGTGGTCGCCATGACCGAAATCGGTCGGATAGATCATCACTCTTTCACGCAGAAACTACTGAACGGATATGGATGAAATTTGGTAGGTAGACAGATTAGGACCTGGATTAAAACAACGGCTACTATTTTCCACGCTCGCGAGCCGCTTAACGGCTCGCGCACTGCGCACCCTCGAAGACGGTCATAGAAAATATTATGTTTTCACGCGAGCGGAGCCGCTGGCAAAATCTAGTTACAAATAAAAGACATCAACGCGAGCGACAGAAAAATGCAGTTTTTTTATTCAGGTCCGACTCCTTAGCGCGAGTAAGACTCGCACTTGGCCGGTTTTTATAATTTTTCGTTATACTTTAGGATAAGTAGGATCCACACTAAGTATCACGCTTGTATTTACGATATACAGCAAAAACAAAAAAAAACTTAAAAGAACACGTTCTTATTTTTTTTCCTTTTTAGGGTTCCGTACCACAAAAGTAAAAACGAACCCTTATAGGACCACTTAGTTGTCCGTCTATCTGTCTGTCTGCCAAGACCCTCTTTCTCAGGAACGCGTAGAGATATCAAGTTTAAATTAATATCAAATACTAAGGTCTACGGTTCTTCCATTAAGCTATAAAAAATGAAGCTTCGAGTACGTTAGTACTAATACTAATAATATATTATATACTTTGCTTCAAGTCAAAGCAACAAAAACATATGGCCATTTTACGGCTATTTTACGACCATTTTACGGCAATTTATATCACATACTATCACTATCCATTTTGATCACTTTCCGTTAAACTTTAATCATACAGTACTTTTATTATACAGTATCTTGGAGTTTTCTGTAATTCTGTATACATACATCTGTGTAAATAAATAAATAAATAAATAAATCATGAAATTTTGCAAGAAGCAAAGTCTCCAGCACCAGTAAAGGTGAAAAGTCATAAAATTACAAATTTTTAGTAGTATCTTATTCAAAAAAATTACAATTTTACATTTTCAGTTAGAAAATTGACCGTGGCGTATATCGACATATAGGAGTTCCTTTTTTCAACGACAATGTTAAGTTCATTGTACTTGTTGATGTTTGAAGCGTTTCTTATCCAAATGTGTTTGTTTATATATATATCAGCTCTTATATGTCCCCACCGAGGGGCTTAAGCCTACCCTAAATTAGGGCGATCGGGCCTTAGTCGACCACGCAGGCCCAGTGCATGTTGGTCGACTTCACATGCAATCGAGTTTCTTCGCAGGCGTGTGCGGGTTTCCTCACGATGTTTTCCTTCATCGTTTGTTTGTGAACTCTTTATTGTACAATAGAATGTACAGTTATAGATATGGAATAGAAATAACATGTACCAAGGCGGACCTATCACAAACAGGGATCTCTTCCAACCAACCCTTATGTGTTTTTGTACACAACCCTCCGTGCGAGTCGGACTCGCACTTGGCCGGTGTTTTAAAATTTTATTTTTTTAACCGACTTCAAAAAAAGGAGGACGTTTCTCAATTCGACCGAATATTTTTTTTAATGTGTGTTCGCGGATAACTTCGTCATTTATAAGCTGATTTTGATGATTCTTTTTTTGTTGGAAAGGAGATATCCCAAGGGTGGTACCATGATAAGTAAACCAGGATCTGATAATGGCATCCCAGAGAAATCGAGGGGAACCTTGGTTTCCTGTTTGAAGTCGGTTTTTTTGTTTAAAATTATTTTTTTGTTACAAGTACATATGTGGTACAGCCCTAGAATAAGTGCCGTCCCATGTCTTTCCAAAGGGGGGTCGTAAGAAGCGACTAAGGAATCAAAACCGGAGAATGGCCAGCGGCGTCGTCTCCGCGAGCTGTGCCACCACCACACCCTGGACACTTCATACAACGGGCCAAAAATGACATTTCAAAAAAGGAATGACGGAACAATCAAAATGGTGGCGAAATCCTATACGTTTGGCAACCAAACTGTAACCAATCTGTATCAATCTGGGAGACGACGGGGTGAGGTCGCAATCTAGGGAGCGGCAGGGTACTGTATGTTAGTACTAATATATATACTTTGGCTACTCATTATATTTACAAAGTTTGGTTAAAATCTGGCATGTAGTTTTTGTATTATAGCGGAACTACGTTTATATGGAAAGTCGAGCCTTCTGGAGACTCTTATGGCTTGCACTCAATTATACGTGTTTCTTTGTCCTAGTTAAATCCTCTGTTTACTATTGCAAAGTTTGACTGGAAGAGATCCCTCTAAGGGATAAGTCCGCATTTGCACATAAGCTTTTTTAAAATAATATTATAAGTGTATATTTTGTACATTAAAGAGTTTAAAAACAAACAAACAAACATATATCATCTCAGCAACCCTAGCCGTTACGCCACCGACGCTCTTAGTAATACCGAGTATTCCGAACAGACTATTGCTGCATCAATTAATCTATTATTAAATAATAGATGCAAACATAAATTTTATGTTTGCATGCTATGCTATGTTCTTGTTTTAAACCTTACAAGTACCAAGATAATTATTTTATTACTTTTTAGACAGTTTAAAAAACGTGTTATTAAAAAAAAAAAAAAAACGAGTGAGCCTTAGTCGCATATGTTACGTAACATGTGCCAAACATTTATGAAGTTAATGAATTATCGGGTCGTACATTCATGACAAAGTTACCTTAGCCTTCATGAGTTAAAAAATGTTCGCATTTCCTGTTACACTCTTCCGTCCCATTTCACGAAATCAATTCCACAAATTGCAGGAAAGCGAAAAGAAAGATGTTGCACATCAAAAATATTTTATTCCCGCTTTTTTGATAGCCCATTAAGAATTAAAATAATGTTTCTCTGGACGTCACAGTTGTTTGTTTTGGCATTCTTATGCAAAAATGTAAGTATGCAACCTAAAGGTACATTTACACCCAACAGATTCAGGGTATCTGTATATTAACATAGTCACGTAGGTTGCGCCAGTTTCAGTGTTCCTTACCAGGTAAGTAAGCCTGCGTAATCCGTCTGTCCGTCCGTCCTCTAAAAGCTCGTATCTTTGGAACTGGAATAGGTAGTTGGCTGAAATTTACGAAGTCCGATAAGAATAAAAAAAACGGCGAAGTGCGAGTCAGATCCGCACACATAACGTTCCGTACCATCATACTAGATGGCGCTAGTTTCTTCACGTTTTAAAAAACTAGTTTTTTGTATTGATACCCCCCTTATTTTTTAAGTTTTTCTAATTTTTAGTCTCTGTTGTTACAGCGGCAACAGAAATAAATCATCTGTGAAAATTTCAACTGTCTAGCTATTACGGTTCAAGAAATACAGCTTGGTGACAGACGGACAGACAGACAGACAGACAGACGGACGGACAGCGAAGTCTTAGTAATAGGGTCCCATTTCTACCCTTAGGGTACGGAATCCTAAAAACGAGCGAACTGTACAGTAGTCGCATATGATGAGTAACAGCGACCTCGGGTCTCGTATTAGGCGGCATGTCCATGTTTCCTTAGGCTTGTTGACTTAAAAAAACGCTTTTCCTGCTACACACTTCCGTCCCTTTTTACAAAATCACTCCCGCAAAAATCATCCCCACAGAAATCACTCCCACAGAAATCACTCCCACATAAATTACCCCCTCAGAAATCACTCCCACATAAATCACCCCGTCAGAAATCACTCTCACAAAAATCGCCCCCACAGAAATCACTCTTACAGAAATAACTCCCACAGAAATCACTCCCACAGAAATCACTCTCACAGAAATCACTCCCACTTGACTGTTGAGCGTTAGTGGCATTTGTTGACGTTAGACGGGTTACTGTTACCACCATTTTTCTTGACTGTTGAGCGTTGGTGGCATTTGTTGTCGTTAGATGGGTTACTTTTACCAGCATTTTCCTTGACAGTTGAGCGTTGGTGGCATTTGTTGTCGTTAGATGGGTAACTGTTACCAGCATTTTCCTTGACTGTTGAGCGTTGGTGGCGTTTGTTATCACTAGATGGGTTACTGTTACCAGCATTTTCCTTGGCTGTTGAGCGTTGGTGGCGTTTGTTATTACTAGATGGGTTAGTATTACCAGCATTTTCCTTGACTGTTGAGCGTTGGTGGCGTTTGTTATCACTAGATGGGTTACTGTTACCAGCATTTTCCTTGACTGTTGAGCGTTGGTGGCGTTTGTTATCACTAGATGGCTCATTGAGCCGTGTCAGGTGCCTTATAGGCATCTTGGAAACTCCTGACAGTGGGGTTTGCCACTAGCCCTGCAACCTCCACCAACCCAGACTTGGCCCCAGTGCGTGGAAATGGCCTAACTTTCCTGAGTTTGGTAAGACTTCCCCCCCGCATTGGGAACATTATGGATGGTTAAATAACGAATGATTTAATGAAAAATAAAATACTCCAACATTGAAGTGCTCTGTACGTGTTCCATTCATTGTATGTATATATGTCGGAGTAGCCATTAATTAACTGCCTAGCCGGTTCATTAAATGGCGGCATTCAACTAACTGCCTGAATGATAATACACTTAATGACTTGACTAACTTATACTTACGCCATTCATTAAGGCAGCGAAGCAAATACAGAAGTAGGAGCTCCGAGGGGCTCTGTCGACTGAGAAATGGAACAATCGAAACTAGAGCGGGAGCGAGCGAAGCGAACTCGGAATTTAGGAGAACCCCCAACTCATTTGGTTAGGCTTGCTCGCCTCCTCCTCACAGTCGGTCGTAGTGTTAGTTTCAACTTGAAAATATAGATCTAGGAGCTCCGAAGGGGCTCTGTTGACTGAGAAATGGAACAATCGAAACTAGAGCGGGAGCGAGCGAAGCGAACTCGGAATTTAGGAGAACCCCCAACTCATTTGGTTAGGCTTGCTCGCCTCCTCCTCACAGTCGGTCGTAGTGTTAGTTTCAACTTGAAAATATAGATCTAAGAGCCCCGAAGGGGCACCGTCGACCGAGAAATGTCCCCTTCTTCCTCCCACCTGCCTCTTAAAGGAGAGGAGTGCCCCCTGAGGTGTGAATTTAAACTAACTGGCTAGCAGAAATTAAACGTTATCGATCCAAGCCATTTGCCTAGGCGTTTAATTGAATGGCTGAATAATCATTTAATCATTCAGGCAGTTAATTGAACGGGCCAATTTAGGTTAAAGGCTAGGCAGTTAATTTAATGGCCAATTAAGCTAGATGACTGCGACACATACATGGCTTTTTAGTTTTCCCCGACAGCGCCAAAAAGACGGTTATGTTTGAATAGTGTAAGTAGATATGTATGTGTACTCCCTTGGCGCGCTCTGTAGCCGCAACTTTGGAGTGCGAGATGTCGTTAGATTTTTGTCTTGATCCCGCGAGTGACATAATACATTTATACCCGATTGGCCAAAAAAGAGAGGTTAAGTTTTTATTCAGTCAAGTTTTAATTTTTAATTAATTCGTTTAGTTATTTCTCAAGTCCCTTGTTAATAATTTTCAATTCTGTATGTCTGCATGTGTGCCTCCTAAGCGCAAACCTCATAAACCTATATCAAATGAGGCGACCCCCCGCTTAGCTACAAGGCCCCATACGCAAACGCCTCCAATACCTACACAGAGAGACAGAAAAGCAAACACGCATACATTATTTACGAAATATTCGAAAACAAACAAATAAAACATAATAATTTAAGCGGATGGAAAATACACAAACACATTTCTTAATTAGTTAAGTTGGTGGGTATATTGTATCGGGTGTTTTTAAGGTTCTGTACCCAAAGGGAAAAAACGGAAGAATTGAATTTTGCACACAGATACTTGTGGGGTTGGAAAGTGACACAGATTACCAATTAGCATAGGCCGAGATGGTTCCCGCTGGATCTTTTTTTATTAACAATTGGTAAACCCTTGGTATCATCTCATATGATGGTAAGTGATGATGATGCCGAAGATAAAAGCGGGCTTACAAAGATTCCCTTACGCAATGGGGAACTGGCTATCTTATCTTCTTATCAATGCTGTTAACGGCGGGCTTAGAAAATATCCTTTCACTAAAAAAAACGAGTTTTACAAGGTTAGACTCCGCCGGAAATCGAATCCTCGACCTCCTGATGTGAAGCTAATAGACTTAACCGTAACTCCACAGAGGCGGTTAAATTTAGAGAAAACTCAATTTCCTTGCGCACACTGCGCACCCTCGAAGACTGTCATAGAAACTATGCGAAGCCGCTCGCAAAATCTAGTAAGCTTATATTTTTTACAGATAACGCCTCCCTGTCATCCTAATATTGAAAATTGTGTGGTAAACTCATATAAAATACACCACAATAAACTTGGACCTAAACATGACGCAAAGCTTGTAGAAAAGATAGCCGTTGGGACAGTAAAGTGGCGACCGCGCATCGGAAAACGTAGCGTAGGAAGGCCTCCCACTCGGTGGACGGATGACCTGGTGAAGGCCGCGGGAAGCAGCTGGATGCGGGCAACGTAGAACCGGTCGACGTGAAAATCCTTGGGGGAGGCCTATGTCCAAGAGTGGACGTCCTTCGGCTGATATGATGAAACATGGACCTCTCTACACAGCACGCTACACTGTGGACTTAGGGAGAGACACTTTGTAGACTGCGTTATCTCACGTTCTAGCGGTTTTCGTTGGCCTAAAATATCGCTCGATACACTCACAGTTATGGGTTATTTATGTTTTCTTTAATAGCGGTCAGAAAACTGTTGGCGCTGCGGCGAATCCAGCGGCTTCCCGCGACCTTAGTCAAGTCCACCGTGTGGGAGGCCTGCCTACGCTACGCCTTCGTCGAGTTTGGTGACCTGGCAGCTGCCGGGGATTCTTCGCACCCCCCGCCCCGCCATTACCGTGACTGGTACCAAAACCAGGAATAGCATGGCAGCCGGGGACTATAGGGGCCGTTTTTTTGGGTGTGTATATATCGTTTTTGGGGGTTTGCTATAATCGCTGGATGCGAAATCCTTGGGGGCAGTGGACGTTTTTCAGCTGATGAAATTATGATACCGCGAATGCGACACGTTGGGGAGGCAACTCTTTATCGCATAAGCAATAAAAGTTATCGAGGTGTGCCTTCGCAAACAACCCTGATGCACTGCAAACATCCCTGATGCACTGCAATCATCCCTGATACACTGCAAACATCCCTGATGCACTACAAACATCCCTGATGCACTACAAACATCCCTGATGCACTACAAACATCCCTGATGCACTACAAATATCCCTGATGCACTACAAAATCTCGGCAGCCCCAGCAGCATCCTCAATCCGTCATTGCACTGGACTCGCAGGGCGTTGTAGGCTTTCAGTGTGTATACTGAGGTTCCACAGGTTGCACGTAGTAGAACGCTTTGAATAGCTCAGGTTCTTGAGCAACGTGCGAAGCTGTGAGAAAGCACACAAATGACGGTCTTTCGCAAAGTTAGGGAGCGCGCGGGTGTAGTGCGGGTTACGCGGGGGCTGCAGTCCCTTGGTCCGCGCGACCCCCGCGTCCCGCACTTCGATTGAGACCTGAAAATAAGACACTGCGCGCTGTTGCAACTTAGATGCCGCTATCTATACAACTACCTATCTTATCTGAAATAATTTGAATGCAGGAACACTGACGGAAATATCAGATGACAAAACATTTAGGCGCCATATGAAAAACTTCTTGTTGGATAAGGAATATTATTTAATTGACGAATTTAAAAAAATCAAATACTGACATTCGTGTATTAATTAATATTTATTTACTCACTAGCTGTTTCCCGCGGCTTCACCCGCGTGGACCACGTTTCTATGACTTTTCGAGGGTGCGCAGTGCGCGAGCCGCAAGTGGCTCGTGAGCGTAGTAAAAAGTAGCCTATGTCTTAATCCAGGTCCTAATCTGTCTACCTACCAAATTTCAGCCAAATCCGTTCAGTAGTTTTTGCGGGAAAGCGTAACAGACAGACAGAGTTACTTTCGCTTATAATGTAGGGATTAGTAGGGATAGGAATTGTTCAATTTACTTTTTGAAATTTAAATTTTTGTAATTTGACATTTTGTTTTTGTTAATTTTGTAAATTTAATTTTTGACGATCACCTCACCATTGACATATTTTATAATTTGAGATGTATATTTTATGAATTTGTGTCGTGTGATGAATAAATGTTATCTAATCTAATCTGATATTTGGTGTCAAGACTTACATAAATAGGTAGTGGTTAGTTCTTTCGGATTGCGGGTTCGATTCCCGGCGGGGTCCACTGAGGTTTTTTAAAAATATCTCAGTGGCGGGTGTTACTTTGTAATGTAAGATTGAGTTGGTTTGGTGGTAGGAATTTTTAGCTCGCCTGGCTAACTACCACAATCTTATCTAAGTCTTGCCGCCAAACATCAATGATAACAGCATTGACGTGTTCTGGCATGAAGATAAGATAGACAGTTCCCTATCGCGTAGGAGAAATTCGGTAAGCACACTTCTTTTGCAAGCGTCAGTAGGCATCATCGTCACTTATTACCATCAGGTATGATGATGCCAAAGGCTTACCAATTGTAGATAAAATAGATGGTTAGCTAGCCAGACAGCCTTACTAAATGCCGTACCACTAACCAAATCGGGAACTAGAAATGAACCCGCCGGGAACCGTACCCGCGACCCCTGATGTGAAGCGAGTTGACTTACCCTTACGTCACGGAGGCGGTATTTCATTAATCATAATTAAACCGGAAGAGATCCACTGCATTAGACGCGAACCTTACCCACAGGCAGCAGTCCGCCCATCATCAGGCCAATTGATACCTACTTCTGCAGCAACTTCTTCTGCTCCAACCGCGTCTAAGATCGCACCAAAATTCAGAAGACTTGGAGGGCAAACGGACCACTTACTTACTTACTTTCACTGGCTCAGCGACTCAAAAAGGATCTTCGCCTCCGACACCAAAAGTCGCCACTCGTCCCTATTCTGCGCCTCCTCACGCCAATCGGGTCTCTGGAGGGCGCTCAGGTCCTTCTGCACCTCATCGATCCAGCGGTACCTGGGACGCCTGACCGGACGTTACCCTGTCGGTCGTCCCGTGTACGCTCTCTTTACAGCACGATTCTCCTCCATCCTCTGTTAGCCAGCGAAGTCGGGCCGATTTAGTTTCGCCAATTATTTTATTAAGGTCTTCCAGCTCCTGGTTCTTCCGAACTCTCTAGCTGCAATCATCTCTCCTAGTAGGTCCTAAGATCTTCCGGAAAATTTTTCTCTCTGCCACTAAGAGCTTGCTCTCCTCCTTCAGTTTTATTGTCCGAGACTCACATCCGTACATCAAGATTGGCCGTATACGGTCTTGTATAGATTCTGATCTTGGTTTTTCTGCTGATGTTCTTGGACCAGAACGGACCAGGTCTAAATTAATTAAATATTATAATAAGCTTTCACTACTAGCAATAATGTCATAATTGAAATTGAATATTTAAATAAATTGCAGTAATAAAACACAGTAATATTAAGAAAATGAGAATATGGTAAAGACTAGAAAAAAAGAAAAACAGGAAAACGAGGACATACGAAAAGTCGAAAAGTTTGAAAACATCATGACTAAAACAATTACCGATTGCTTTAACGGTGAAGGAAAAACATCGTGAGGAAACCTGCACACGCCTGCGAAGAAACTCGAAGGTTGTGTGTGAAGTCGACCAACCCGCACTGGGCCCGCGTGGTCGACTAAGGCCTAATCGCCCTGATTCAGGGTAGGCTCGAGCCCCTCGGTGGGGACGAATATGAGCTGTAATGATGAAAACAATTTAAAAATAAAATGATACAACAAAAGATCGAAAATGAAGAAAAAAAAAACCGGTCAAGTGCGAGTCGGACTAGCAGGGTTCTGTACCACCGCACCTGTCTACACAACTACATAGTATAATGACAATGATACCTAATCACATTACAAACAAAAGACAACAACGCGAGCAACAAAAATAAGCTTTTTGTCATTCAGTTCGGACTCCGTAGCGGGAGTACGACTTACACTTTGACAATTTTTATTATTTGTTGTTTTATTTCAGTAGTAGCACAGATTACTAAATAGTTTGGTAGTAGTACTATAACCACACCGAGTTTCACGCTTGTGTGTATTACCGTTTTTACGATAGAGCTAAATTAAAAACACTTCTAAAGACAAAAACACGTTTTTTTAAAAAAAAATTCTAATTTTAAGTATTTGCTCTTAAAGCGGCATCAGAAATTCACATTCTGTGATAATTTCAACTGTCTACCTATTACGGTTGATGAAATACAGCCCGCCGACGGACAGACAGACAGACAGCGGAGGCTTAGCATTAGGATATCCGTTGGTCACCCGTTGGGTGTACTGGCCCCTTAAGGTATGACTTCGTCACACTAGTGTAGTTTTAAACGGTTTTACTAAAGCCGGTAACAGTGGTGGCCTTGTCACCGGTATCTGTAGACCTGCAGAATCCCATCCTCTTTTTGCATGATTCAACCTTAATTTTTTATAGGGTTCCGTAGCAGGTAATGGGACCCTATTATTAAGCATAAACTGTCCGTCTGTCCATCCGTCTGTCTGTATCTCCGAATTTTAATAGACAGTATCTTTTTAACCGTGCCCTAGCACGGCTGAAATTTTTACAGGCTATGTTTTAGTATGAAATAAAAATTTAACATTAAGGGGGTTCCCATACAAGAAACGTGTCTTGTTTTCAACCGACTTCAAAATAGGAGGAGGTTTCGACTGTAAGTTTGTTACGCGATATCTTCGCAAATTGTCAACCGATTTTCATGTTTCTTTTATTTTGGATGCAGTATGCTGCCAGGTTGGTCCTAGTATAAGTTTTGTCAAAATCGGTTCAGTACTTTTTTAGGAAATTAACAAAAACCAAAAAAATGTAGCAAAATTGTACTTGGTTAAGGCGATTGAAGTCGGTTTTTTAACGTTTTAGCGTTACCAATCATTATTATTACTACTAAGGGGGGTTCCCTTACAATAAACGTGTTTTTAAAGGTTTTCTTGAATTCAATTTATCGTAAAACGGTTATAGAAGCAAGCGTACAAGATTGAGTTACGATAAAGATTATGCAAGTCTTAAAGTAATGAAAACCAGTCAAATTTGAGTCGTATACTCACGCTAAAGAGTTCGAACTGAATAAAAAAACATTTTACTGTCGCTCGCGTTGAGGACTATTTTTTCTTGATGAATAGGTATCATTGTTGTTCTTGTGTGGAGAGGTGCGGTGGCACAGTATCCTCGGTGCGCGACTCGCACTTGGCCAGTTTTTTCAAGAATCGCGCCATAAAAACTCATTTTATAATGCGGGGCCCGGATGCATGAGCCGTAGTGAGAATATATGCCCCTATTTAAGATAAGATATGCGGTTTGCGGTTATAAACCGACTACGTACAGGAGAGTTATGGGCCTGCCACCATACTAGTGTTCACAGTTAGTAATAAAGCGACACATGTTTTAAACCGCATCAATAAGAAATACGCTTTTTCGATCGTCGGTGGCTCAACCGGTAACCCCTCGGTCCTCCTCCTAACCATAGGTCTCGGGTTCAAATCCGGACGGCCAATATACCATGAGTTTTTGGAAACTTACCTACTACATATACTTACCGATTGCTTTAACGGTAAAGAAAAACATCGCGAGGAAACCTGCACATCTGATTCCAGATGTGTATGAGGGTCGTATTACACATATCCTCACTCACATCAGTTCATATACGTCCCCACCGAGGGGCTCGAGCCTACCCTGAATTAGAGCGATCGGGCCTTAGTCGACCACGCGGACCCAGTGCGGGCTAGCCAACTTCACACACAACCTTCGAGTTTCTTCGCAGATGGTGCAGGTTTTTTTTTTTTTTATTAAAAATTTGAGTGCGTTTGACTGCAACTCACCGGATGTAGTGCTGATGTAGTCGAGGATGGTACACTCAAACTCAAATAATACCTATTCACTCTCACGATGTTTTCCTTCACCGTAAGAGCGTCGGATAAACGTACATATGAGTTCGAAATTCGAAAAAACATTAGTACGTGACAGGACTCGAACCATGACCTCCCGGATAAGAGGGCATTTAGTTTTACACCGACGTCCGTAGGTGTAAAACTAAATGCCCTATACGTGACCGCGGGTGACGCTAAGTGCAACACCAGGCAACCGTTGTTTATCCCTTGGATAGCACAGTTATTTTGACCATACAATAAGAATGGAGAAAATAAGAAAGATTCATATTATTAAACCTAAAAATGTAATAAAAGTAAAAAAAAAACATTTTGAACGGCACTCTGAAACAAATGTATCACTAGGTACGTATTCACACTGAAAATTAACAGTTAAATAAACCGTTAAATATCCTTGCATTTACATAATCAAACGTTAGCAAAACTACTCTATTATTAACCCAAATAAACTAATAAAACAACCGTATATAGTGTTGTATTGGGGGCAAAATATTGACAATTGTCCCTTTTACGTCAAAACAGTTAGCCGAAGTCCCGTTAAAAGGTTTTGTTAAGTTCTTAAGGGTCACCACCCTCCCAACACTGAGTTAGTTTGGTGTTCCGTAACAATACGATAGCAAACATTTATGTTTCTTAATAAAATTGGTACTAATCGCTAGTCAAGGGAGGAAGAGTAACGTAGTTAACCCGGCGTGCGAAAATAGTCATTTCAGTAATCAAAATCGACAATTTCTATATTTGGGTATGTCATACCTACCTCGCAGTTGTTGTAACTATGTATTTTTATGAGGACATCAAAAAATGCTGGAGAAATTTAATGGGGAATCTTGGTAAGCCCGCTTCCATCTTCGGCAACATCGTCACTTACCACCAGGTGAGATGTTGTCAAGGGTTTACCAATTGTGAATAAAAAAAAAAATATAAAAAAAGGGGAGAGAAAGCGGCAAGTGCGAGTCGGAATCGCGCTCTGAGGGTTCTGTACTATTTACTACACCTCTCTCCACACATCTATGACAATGATACCTATTCATAGAAAAAAACAAAAGATATCAACGCAAGCGACATAAATATACTTTTTTTTTATTGAGTTTAGACCACTGAGCGCGATTAAAACTAGCCAGCCAGTTTTTATTTTTTGTGGTTTTACTTCAGGATTAGTACTATAATCAGTAAACACACCAAGTAACACGCTCATATTATATACCTATTATCGTTATTACGATAGAGCTTTATCAAAAAGTACCTTTGCGACCGAGCGATGCTGAAGTCTTCTAGGCATGTGAACTAACTTTTGTGTAAAAACGGATTTTCGGAATAAAAAACTTGAAGTTAAATCCATAACAAAAACAATTAGTTAAAAAATATAGTTAAAAAAAACTAAAAAACACGCTTTTAAAGCAATTAATACTAAAAAATGAAAAATAATTCTTAATATAAGCCGAAAACAATAATGAACGAAAAATACTAGTATTATCGTGAAAAAGCGTGGGTTGCGCGATACACGAAAAATATAACACAAAGCGCCCCACGCTGTTTGTTTTTTAGTTTTTTTAAAACTAAATTTATATTTTAATTTTTAGTTTAGGATAATGAGATAAACTAATAAAATTATTGTATTGTCACAAATTCTTGATAAATGTACAAAGTTTGAATTAAATCAAAAAGTACCTTTGCGACCGAGCGATGCTGAAGTCTTCTAGGCATGTGAACTAACTTTTGTGTAAAAACGGATTTTCGGAATAAAAAACTTGAAGTTAAATCCATAACAAAAACAATTAGTTAAAAAATATAGTTAAAAAAAACTAAAAAACACGCTTTTAAAGCAATTAATAATAAAAAATGAAAAATAATTCTTAATATAAGCCGAAAACAATAATGAACGAAAAATACTAGTAATATCGTGAAAAAGCGTGGGTTGCGCGATACACGAAAAATATAACACAAAGCGCCCCACGCTGTTTGTTTTTTAGTTTTTTTAAAACTAAATTTATATTTTAATTTTTAGTTTAGGATAATGAGATAAACTAATAAAATTATTGTATTGTCACAAATTCTTGATAAATGTACAAAGTTTGAATTAAATCTGTCCGTTTAAAGTGGGTTAAAATCGAATGCAAACATACAAACATATATAGGGTGACTTTTAATTAGTTCTTGATAACAAAGGGTATGAATGTACTCGTGATTACAAACAACTTTCCAAAGAAACTATAATATGTCAAATCAGAAAAAAATTTTTGGTGCTCGATACATAATAAGCTATTAAACCGGCAAAAATGTATGAAGGACCAAAAATTATTTTTCATATTTGACGTATAGTTTCTTTAGGAAAGTTGTTTCTAATCACGAGTAGATTCATATCCTTTGCTATCAAGAACTAATTAAAAGTCACCCTATATATATACACACACACATGCAGGTGAAGCTAATAAAAGCATGATAAAAAATTTACAAGTTTTGAACTCCACTGGGCTTGAAACGACTTAGAAAGATTTCTGAAAATATGATACACATTACCTTCTTATGTCATTATATTATTACTCCACCAATAGCCTTCGTGCGCTCTCGCCCGTTGCCGCGTATAAAGTGTACCTGATACTGGTTGCTAGTTTTATTTTAAATTGCAGGTAAATCTCTGAGATATTATGTAAGAGTGTTTGTAAAATCTGAGGTAAAAATATTGTAATCATACTCAATAGTATAAATACTACACAAAGACTGACCAAGTTTGACGCCCCTATTTACAAAGCCGTAAAAATCTCAGAAAAATGTTATTTTTTTATTCAGTTAGGACTTCTTAACGCGAATACGACTCACACTTGGCCATTTTTTATTATTTTTTGTTTTACTTCAGTATTAGTACTGTAATCACTGTAAAAGTAAATAAAAAAAAATCACACCAAGTTTCACGCTTGCATGATTATCGTTTTTACGATAGAGCTATATAAAAATACCTCTAGAATACCTATTAAAAACATGTTTTTTTGTATGGATTCCCCCCTGGTTTTTTTAAATTTATTTTTAGTATTTTTATTATAGCGGCATTTAAAATACACATTCTGTGAAAATTTCAACTTTCTACCTTTTACGGTTCATGAAATAAAGCCCGGTGACAGACGCACAGACAGCGGAGGCTTACACCCCGGACACAGCATACAACGGTCGTGAAATGACATTTCTAAAAACAAATGACGGAGCAAACAAAATCACGGCGAAATTACATACGTTCGAGAACCAAACTATATCATCACTTACCACCAGGTGAGATGTTGTCAAGGGTTTACCAATTGTTACTAAAAAAAAAAAAAAAAAAAAACAATCTGTTTCAATCTGTATGACGAGGGGGTGAGGTCGCAATCTATAGAGCGCCAGGGAGTGTCCATACTGTATGTTAGTACTAATATATATACACTTTGGTAATAGGGTCCCGTTGGCCGTAGCAGTAGAAGTAGTAGTAGTAGAAGGAGAATATCACGACACAAAAATATTGACTTATTTGCAAAC
This sequence comes from Coleophora flavipennella, assembly GCA_947284805.1. NCBI lineage: Eukaryota > Metazoa > Arthropoda > Insecta > Lepidoptera > Coleophoridae > Coleophora > Coleophora flavipennella. The sequence goes on from OX369253.1 coordinate 9,924,553, forward strand.
TGAACACAATAGCTAATATTGACTTATTTGCAAAGTGAACACAATAGCGAATATTTATTTTTTTGCAAACTGAACACAATAGCTAATAAGTATTGACTTATTTGCAAACCAAACACAATAGCTAATATTGACTTATTTGCAAACTGAACACAATAAGCTAATATTGTACTGCAATTTTTCTCGTTCATTTTGTACTTCATCTCTTTGACTGACGATAGGTGATGTGGCGGCAACTGCAGTAACCCGCCACTGAAAGCGACGAGAGAACAAAAGAAATACAACATCTAGAACGCGCGCTGAGTATATATACAGATACCAATCAACAACGACACAGCCAAATATTTAGGAGTCACCCTCGACTCCGGTCTCACTTTCGGACCTCACATCACAAATGTGACCCGGAATGCCCGCTTCTACCTGGGCAGGCTAAACAGCATGTTAGGTAGGCACAGCAAAATGTCCCCCACTAATAAGCGAACACTCTATAAGGTTTGCATCCGACCGGTAATGACATACGCGGCCCCCGTATTTGCACACGCGAACCCAAATAAGATGGAAATGATCCAAACAGTCCAGAGCATTTTCTGCCGTAGGGCTCTGGACGCCCCATGGTGCGTCAGAAACCCGGACTTGCATAGGGACTTAGGCATACCTACCACCCAAAAATTCATCAAAGGCCTCTCCGAGAACTTCTTCAAGTCCTCGGAGTCGTATCCCAACCCGCTAATTCGTGAGGCAGCGGACTACTCCCCGCGTCTCATTTTAACTAGTAATATGGTCCGCAGACCAAGAAATGTCCTTACTGATCCCCCCGATAAAATATCAGCCGACCTGAACTGCCTCCTGGCATAACAGATAGTGTTATTGTTTGAATGACACAGTCCCCCCACTTGCACACCTAATGTGATTAACCCAGCGGCCGCTCCCATCAGGAGCTCTCCGCGCTGTCCCCTTAGCGTGAATTTCCCCCCCCCCCCTCCTTAGGGGGGGGGGCGTCGCTCCGTTATACTTTCCCCTCCTTAACATCTCATTAGCATTCACCTCCTCCCCTCCTTAACATCTCGAGGGAAAAAAAAATCAACAACGATTGGTCCACGGCCGGACCTCAGGCATAACACCTTGCCTGGCGGAGATATCTCCCTTTGCTCTCTTGGAGTAGAAACGCACCGTTCGTAAATTTAATTTAGAACCATGAACCAAGTTGGCTATAGTTTCTTCACCGAGGGTTACCGACACTTAAAACTTTCCACTGTATTATAATAGTCGCGTAAAAACAAAATGCACACTTTATGACAGAGAGACTTGTGTTTGTTTATTGTAAATCCGTTTAGCTTTAATTGAGTTGTAAACCTTATTGCTTTGTTTGTTAAATAATAGTTAAGAGCAATAGAGGGCGGCAGTTTACTTTTCAGAAGCGGACAGGGACAAGGTAAAGTCGCCGCTTTTTTCTGAGAAGGGGAAACTGACTCCTTAAATTGTAGATTTTTAAAAGGTTTCATTTAACTTGCAATGAATGTATGTAACAGATGGCCGTGTGGCGACCGCGCACCGGAAAACGTAGCGTACCTAGGCCTCCTATTCGGTGGACCGATGGTCTGGACAAGGTCGCGGGAAGCCGCTGGATGTGGGCAGCTCAGAACCGGTTGTCATCAGAATCCTTGGGGGAGGCCTATGTCCAGCAGTGGACGTCCGTCGGCTGATATGATGATGATGATGAATGTATATAAGTATGTTTGTTTAGTTCAAATCTTGCGGTCGATTTTAGACGGACTTCCAGTGGTACGTTTTTTTTTGATAGGGCTAGTTATTGTACAATAGCTATTTATGCAACTGTTGCATAATGAGGGGTATTTAACACGAGTGTGGTTTATGAAACGAGCGCAGCGAGTTTCATAAAAGTATACACGAGTGTTAAATACTAATTATGTACAGTTGCATACAATAGTTTATCTACACTCATACAACAAATTTAAATTAAAGACAAAATAAAGTAATCATTGTTTAAAATACATTGTAAAAATACAAACGTTAATGGCGCGAAAATAAATTTACAGTAATATCGCACCGCGCATGCGCGCCGCCAAGGTTGCGTTCCGAAACACGCTAGTGTGCTCAAATAGCAAGCATCTGCATAAAAATTTAAAAAAAAAAACTTCATTTTGTTACAACTTTGCGATAACGAAATGAAATTTGTATGGATCCTTAGTCACGGCTCCATCGAAAGGTATATCATTTGCTTAGCGTTTCTGATAAGTAAATAAAGGATTTACGACATGAGTGTAGATAAAAACTATTATGAGAGCATCTGTAACCGAGCTAGGTTTGTTGCAACCTGTATTTCAGTATACAGTGCGCTTCCCCTAACTTGTAGCCACAGTACTACTAACGTTTTAACTATAGTATTGATGTGTGTTTGCTTGCGTGTATGTGTGTGCGTGTGTGTGTGTGTGTGTGTGTGTTTTCCTTCACCGTAAGAGCGTCGTATAAACGTATATATGAAATCAAAATTCGAAAACATATTTATCTGAATATATATAAATCAATGCCACTTTTCGTTGTAATACGTAACGTATTTTATAACTCAAGAACTGCTGGACCGATTTCGCTAATTCTTTTTTTGTCGATTTCGTTATTGTCAGGATCAGGCTCTTATTTAGGGTAGGGTAGTTTAGTATAGTGTAGTGTAGGGTAGGGTAGGATAGTGTAGTGTAGGGTAGTGTAGTGTAGGGTAGGGTAGAGTAGGGTAATTTAGTGTAATGTAGGGTAGGGTAGTGTAGGGTAGGGTAGTGTAGTGTAGGGTAGTGTAGTGTAGGGTAGGGTAGGGTAATGTAGGGTAGTTTAGTGTAGTGTAGTGTAGTGTAGGGTAGGGTAGGGTAGTGTAGTGTATGGTAGTGTAGTGTAGGGTAGGTTAGGGTAGGGTAGGGTAGGGTAGGGTAGTGTAGGGAAGGGTAGGGTAGGGTAGGGCAGTGTAGTGAAGTGTAAGGCGGAACGTAGTTCGCCGGGACAGCTAGTTTATTATATACTAAAAATTTAAAACCATGTAAATTCTCTCTTGACCGGCTACCACAAAAACAGAACAAGCGTTAAACTCAATAAGTATAACGTCGCTATCGCTTAAAATGAGACAACAAACAAAAATTATATCGTTCCCGCTGACCTACCTCACGGTGAGCTTGGAAACAATCTATTGAGCCGTTTGGGTTAAGTGCGAGCTGTCTTTGTAAGTAACGATTCCGTAGAGAATATTGAAATTTTGAGGTTGATGGCTGATCAAACTTTTTTTTTTGTGATGGGAATTAAATTGGAAAAATATATTGAAATCGCTTTGAGCGATAAGACCACCCAAATTTTACCGCTATAGCTCCTTTTTATATTGTGTTTGTTTTTTTATATTTTTTTTAAGTTAAGTTTTTTTTAAGTTTTTATAATTTGTTTATATTTTATCTAACTAGTGTGTACAATAAAGAGTATTGATCTTTATTTTATATTGTGTCTATAAAATTTATTTATATTAAACATAAGTAATAATCGTGATATGCAAAGTTTATTGTTATAACTAGGAACTATTTTCTATTCTATTAAATTTACTTTTGAAAGTCTTAAGATTTACACATAGTTTGCATAAAAGTTCAACTTTCTATACTTTCAGATAAAAAAAAAATGGAATAGCATACTAGATTATAAAAAAGATAATTGTAAAAATTCATTAATTAAAAAAAATTAAAAACATTACCGCATAAAAACTAAACCATTCTTTTTTGGCAAGTCGGGTAAAATTTTGTTCTATGTCACTCACATGATCAAGACAAATCGAACGACATCTCGCACTCCAAAATACATCAAGCCGGTTAGGCTACACAGCGCGCCAAAAAATATGTGTACATACATCATCATATCAGCTCATATACGTCCCCACCGAGGGGCTCGAGCCTACCCTAAATTAGGGCGATCGGGCCTTAATCGACTACGCGGGCCCAGTGCGGGTTGGTCGAATTCACACACAACCTTCGAGTTTCTTCGCATGTGTATGCAGGTTTCCTCACGATGTTTTCCTTCACCGTTAAATCAATCGTACGTAAGTTTAGAAAAACTAATTGGTACATTGGCTGTCCGGATTTGAACCCGGCACCTCTGGTTAGGAGGACCAAGTCGTTACCAGTTGAGCCACCGACGCTTTACATAGATACATACACTCGATAAACATAACGCTATTTTTGGGCAGTCGTGTAAAAATAAACAATACATACATTTCCACTATCGTATTTTTCAAACTTGACGTAGTTGCGCGTGCGTCGCAGAGACTTGGCTGTCGGTGGCGGGTAACCAGCTGCTACCACAATCAATGCCCTAAAACTGGTTTACTTCTGTATACAGCATGTTAACGGGTCCTACATAAATTTTGTAACACCCTATAATATGTAACTAGATTAAAAAGAAATGTGTATTATTTTATTTAACGGAAGAAAACAAAAGTGATATAATTATTCAGCATTCTACTATAAAAGTGAGATTTCTATTAATTGTTTTCAACTACTGTTTTTGTTAAAATACTGCTTTTTTTAAGACTAAATAAGCTACTAGTTGCTTTATTTAAAATAAAATTTCGTTATACATTCTGTATTGTATGTATTATTATAATATTTTGTATGTTTGTTTTGCGATATTTTTGCAGATTGAGAACAGATTTTATCGAAATCGGTTTAATATTTTTTAAATAAAATAAACAAAAACAAAAAAAAAGCAAAATTGTTTTAGGTTGTTGCGATTGACGTCGGTTTATAACGTGTTTAGAGTTTCCAGGTAACTGTGTTGACATTTTAACGTGTTTACAGTTTCCAGTTAACTGTGTTGACATTTAACGTGTTTAGAGTTTCCAGTTAACTGTGTTGACGTTTAACGTGTTTAGAGTTTCCAGTTAACTGTGTTGACATTTAACGTGTTTAAAGTTTCCAATTAACTGTGTTGACATTTAACGTGTTTAGAGTTTCCAGTTAACTGCGTTGACATTTAACGTGTTTAGAGTTTCCAGTTAAGTGTGTTGGTATTTAAAGTGTTTGAGTTTTCAGTTAACTGCGTTGACATTTAACGTGTTTAGATTTTCCAGTTCACTGCGTGACATTTAACGTGTTTAGAGTTTCCAGTTAACTGTGTTGTCATGTAACGTGTTTACTCGTAGAGTTTCCAGTTAACTTAAAAAAAAAAATAGTAATACATAATTGTGGTTGCGATGGAAGTAGTTTTTTTTAAAGTGTTTAGCGTATTATTCACAATTGGTGATCTCCTGACATCATCTCACGTAACGTAAGTGTAAGTGACGATGATGCTGATGATTCCTTTCAAAATAAAAAAGGTCCACATATTCCACCACGGTACCCTAAGCCTGAATCACACCACACCCCAAAAACCGCCTTCTCTAAATAGATAACCACCTATTATGACATACGGACACAAAAAATTATGTTAGTGGACATAAGCGGTTAAGGCGAGGGCACGTTCGCATAGACGGAGCGGATAGTGAGACATATTATTTATGTATTTTTGGAGTTTGCTCCTTAAGAAACCATTTGGAGATGGGGAGTAAAATTGAGTCTTACCTTTGTTTACTCACGTTTTACGTCGGTCACCTTTTATATTGGGAAGGCTAAGACTCCATGGCCATACAGCCTAAACCGCGAAGCCAAAGGCCAAGCTTTGCATAGGATCAAAAAGATGCAGGATGAGTAAACTCCTGTAGCGAAGTTGACACGCACACTTCTTAATTCAGTAGTATTTCATTTCACAAAGATAAATTATAGTTCGACTAGCTTTTGCCAGCGGCTTCGCTCGCGTGAACATAATTTCTATGACTGTCTTTGAGGGTGCGTAGTGCGCGAGCCGCTAGTGGCTCACGAGTGTTAAAAAAGTAGTCTATATGTTAATTCAGGTCCTAATCTATCTACCTACCAAATTTCATCCAGATACGTTATATAAGTAGTTTTTGTGTGAAAGAGTAACAAACATCCATACATAAAAATTTTCACGTTTAAAATATTATTCGGTTTTTTTCCAAATTTCCCCACTGCTCGGCTCACATTTTTAGGCCTACGATTCAAAGAAAAAAAAACTAAGTTATGCAACGATGATATTCAACTTTTTATTTTTGATGATGAACAAAATAGACAAGTAAAAATTTATTTTTGAAATTTAAAGTAATTCCGAAAACAACTCTTGCTAGAATACAATAAGTTTTTTTTTAATAATTTACACTGTTTATTAAATACATTTGCTAAGTCCGTATAACGCTGCTACGTGCTTCCGTATCCCCGCCCGAACATACAGACGGACAGACAATAAATCAGTGAGATAGCAGTCTCAAAGACCTACCGAACAAAGACAGCTTCGAACATCGGGCTTTAAGGGCACGAGTACTCGTATGCACGCGCGGGACTCGACTCTCGAGTGGAAATGTACCGAATTTCTCACCAGCTTTAATATCTTTTATATATAGACTTATATAAAAATAACTAATGTTTGTTAGCTTCGCTAAAACTTGAAAATGGCTCGACTGATTTCGTAATCATGAAACTTTGACGAATTGTTATGCGCACGCCCGGGAAGGTTCATAATAAAAAATGCGGCTCGCGCACCGCGCACCCTCGATGTCCACGTGGGCGGAACTGCGGGCATCAACTATCTGCATATAAAAATCTTGTGTCTGTTGTCGCCGCTTGAGGGACTGCTACTTAGACCCTCGAGCCGGTTCGTAGCCCACCCCCTCTGCCAGCGCCTGGCTAAAAAGTGTACTGGCAGCGTTTCCGCGCTGAATGGCTAGTCAACCAGATTTGTATATGCAGCTAGTGGGGAGAAGGCTAATAAACTTATGATTTTTTTATTTAGTTAGTTTTCAAGTACATCATCATCATCATCACATCAGCCAAAAGACGTCAGTTGCTGGGCATAAGTCTCCCCAAGTTGGGGGGATTTGCCATAATCGCCACGCCTGGTATTTGTATAACTTTAAGGCGTTAAGACGTCTCCACTCAAGCGGGGCGTTCCATCATAAAATAATACCGAACGTAACACTATTCATTTTAAGTTCAAATCAGTGCGGGCTTCAACGCGGTGGTTACGTTGAGACGGAACGCCCGATTCTCATTTTTTTACAGGTTTTTACTACTTTACGTTACTTTCAAATAAGTTTAAAAGAATATTCTTTATTAAAATGGAACTTGTTAAAGTCACCGACTTTTGAGTCTTGGTTTCATTTAACATAAACTGGTCTTTTTCACAGAAATTTTGTAAATGATGCCAAAAATAGGGTCTAAAAGAAATTTTTTTTAACATCAAAAGTGGTAATATTTTTGTGATTGTATTAAATGAAATCGATTTTTATAACTTCAAAAATACTAAATATTTTTCCACAGTGGTAAGTAGCTTTACGCATTCTTTTATAATTTAAATTGAATATTCTGATTTGACCCTTGTTAGGGCTTTAATATCACAAAATCGTCGTAAAATAGCAAATAAATTCTTAGCCATCCGGATTTGGCCCCATGTAAAGGTAAGGGCTGTAAGGCCTTATCATCAATCATGCTGGACAAAGGCCTTGCTCAAGGATATCCACAACGACGGTCTTCACCAGGTCGTCGGTCCTCCGATTAGGAGGCCTGCCAACGCTAGTCTCCCGTTGCGCGGTCACCACTCGAGAAGTTTACTGCATCAAAGCCATCTGTTCTACGAGTTATGTGCCCAGCCCACGTTCCCGAATTGGGAAACAGACCCGTGGCCCATGGCCCAGCAGTGGGCGACTGTGCGCGTTATGGTTTGTAAACGAACTTCGCCTTAACACGACAATGTTAAGACATTCCAGCGCGGCGCAGGGAATGCGTCCCGGCCTAATGACGACTTGCGTTCGCTTGAGCGTCCTTTTTTGTCCAGACCGTGTTAGAAGCGAGCTTCCTTGGGAAAACACGTATTCACATGTTATTGCTTTTGCGTGGCGTGCGTGGCGTATGGTGATGCGATTTTTGTATGGCTTTTTATTTATTGCTACAAGTTGTTTATGAGTGTCTAGTGTTGTTGGACTTTTTGCGTGGAGAACACTTTGGTTTTGCGAGAATGAATTGATCTTCCGGCAGCGGCAGTGATTTGTTACCCTGGGTGCGTGGTGCACTAACAATTAACATTTGAAAATCGAACCCGTTCATGCACTAATACGATAGTTGTTTGCTTGTTTGTTTTATCAAGCGACTTAAGGAAAGGAGGAGGAGGTTCTCAATTCGTCTGTATGTTTTTTTTTATGTTTGTTACCTCAGAACTTTTGACTGGGTGAACCGATTTTTATGATTCTTTTTTTATTTGAAAGCTAGTGCTGTCCGTGTGGTCACATATAAATTTTATCAAAATCGGTGTAGTACTTTAGTAGAAAATTAACAAAAACCAAAAATAATAATGCAAAAATGTACTAATTTGTTGCGATGGAAGTCGGTTTTTAACGTGTTTAGCGTTTTCAATTATAATACTGAGAAAAGAGATGCCGATTAGCTTCTTTTCAAGCGACTTCCAAAAAGGAGGAGGTTCTCAATTCGTCTGATGTTTTTTTTTTTTTTATGTTTGTTACCTCATAACTTTGGACTGGGTGAACCGATTTTTATGATTCTTTTTTTATTTAAAAGCTAGTGCTTCTCGTGTGGTTTCGTATAAATTTTATCAAAATCGGTGTAGTACTTTAGTAGAAAATTAACAAAAACCAAAAATAATAATGCAAAAATGTACTAATTTGTTGCGATGGAAGTCGGTTTTTTAACTATGATACTGAGAAAAGAGATGCCCATTGGCTTCTTTTTAGTCGCTTCACTTTGTCAACTATTTGCCTCCTCTTATACAGGGTGTAATAATTGAAAACGCTAAACACGTTAAAAAACCGACTCCCATCGCATCAACTCAGTACATTTTTGCACTATTATTTTTGTTAATTTTCTAATAAAGTACTACACCGATTTTAATAAAATTTATATGGAGTCACACGGGAAGCACTAGCTTTCAAAATAAAAAAGAATCATAAAAATCGTTTCACCCAATCAAAAGTTCTGAGGTAACACACATAAAAAAAAACATACAGTCGAATTGTGAACCTCCTCCTTTTTGGAAGTCGGTTGTAAAAACCGGCCAATTGAGAATCGGACTAGCACTCCCAGGGTTCCATACCGCCACACCTCTCCACACAACTACATAGTTTAATTAATGACAATCATACCTATTCATATTTTAAACAAAATACATCAACGCAAGCGGCAAAAATATGCTTTTTTGTCATTCAGTTCGGACTACTTAGTGTGAGTACGACTCACACTTGGCCGATTTTATTATTTGTTGTTTTATTTCAGTATTATTACTATAATCTCACCAAGTTTCATGTTTGTAGATATTGTCGTTTTTACGATAGAGCTAAATAAAAAATTCTTCTAAAGCCTTATAGAGAAACACGTTTTTTGTATGGAGACTCCCCTTTTTAATTTTTTCTTATTTTTAGTATTTGTTGTTAAAACGGCAACATAAATACTAATTATATGAAAATTTCGACTGTCTACCTATTACGGTTGATGACGGACGGACAGACAACGGAGGCTTAGTAATAGGGTCCCGTTGGTCACCCGTTAGATTTACGGAACCCTAAATATTGGTGTAGATCCCGATAACTGAGGGTTCAGTCTGAGCCCTTATTAGGGTATTTCGGTTTGTATTTATAGTATTTAGTTTAATATATATATTAAACTAACTATATATATATATATATATATATATATATAGTTGTTTTATTGAAGCCACCATCACTCTGCACCATCACAGGTAAGTCAGCAAAGATAAGAGAGTAGGAACCACAGACAAGAACAGTAACTTTTTAAATTAAGGCTTTAGTTACAAGGCTGTGGATTATTATTTAACAGGTTCAACTCATTGTACTGAACTGAACTTTGTTTTAAATGTGTTCGTTCTTTTGCCCTCCAAATACTTGGATAACACGATAATAAAAAACGATTCCTTAAAAAAATAAAATATTATAAAATAAAATAAGAGGGAGAGAAAGTTATTGTAATTTAAGTTGGACTCGCACACAAAGGGTTCCGTATTATAATAAAAAAGTCAAGTTTGTTTTTAAATTTTTCGATTATTATTATTATTATTTATTGTAGTGGCATTAGAAATGCACTCTTTGTGAAAATTTTAACTGTCTTCCAATTAAATACAGCCCGCTGACAGACGGATGAACGAACGGACAGCGGAGATTAAGAAATAGGGTCCCCTTATTCACCATTTTGGGTGTACGGAAAACTAAAAAACTAAGAAAACATTTAAATTTTTAGATCAAAAGCACAATAGACTTAAGTAAAGTCTATTGTGCCAAAAGCATCTAGAAATGAAATAAAATTTCATGTTTGCGTGGCTCGCGTTGATGTCTTTTATATGAAGAAACGAACAGGGAGAGGCCAACAAGTAGATACAGTTATTGGAGCTTCCACAGTGTAAAAAGAAAACTTATTTTTTAAGGAGGATATCTACGCATGAACTTTCATTCGAAGAACAACTTTTGTTCTATAACTCTTTTGAAATTGTAAAAAAAAGGATTCGCGGGTCGTTCATTTCTCTCTAATATGGTTGATGGGAGCGATGACTGTACTCGTGACCGGGTGCTGTCCGTGTGAACTGGCCTACTCATGTCAAAGGCGTTAATGACATTCAATGATTTTTATGTATAAATTTTCGTGTCATAATTATAGTTTTCATGTTCTAATGACATAATCTGGTTTATTTCAAAGATTGAATTTTGACGTTATTAACTAATGATTGTTTATTTCTTTTTTTTCCACAAATGACATTATGTTATTATTATTTTATGACTATCAGAATGAGTGTAATTTGCACCTATTTTGAATATATACCTTGAACCTTGAACCAATACATAGTTGAACCATACAGCGGATCAATTTGTATGGGAAGTCTAATTTTTTTTGCGAGTTTAGCAAAGTTACAGAACAAAAATTGTTCAGTTACGTGAGTAGAATATGACACGAATAGAGTATGACACGAAAAGTTATACATAAAAATCATTGAATGTCATTAATGCCTTTGACAAGAGTAGGTCAGTTCTTAAAAAATGTGCTCTCTTAAAAGCTTTTATTTAACTTGCAATGTATGTATGTTTCATCATTACAGCTCATATACGTCCCCACCGAGGGGCTCGAGCCTACCCTGAATCAGGGCGACTAGGCCTTAGTGAACCACGCGGGCCCAGTGCGGGTTGGTCGACTTCACACACAACCTTCGAGTTTCTTCGCAGGCGTGTGCAGGTTTCCTCACGATGTTTTCCTTCACCGTTAAAGCAATCGGTAAGTATGTACGTAAGTTTTTGAAAAACTCATTGGTACATTGGCCGTCCAGATTTGAACCCGGTACCTCTGGTTAGATGGACCGAGTCGTTACCGGTTGAGCCACCGACGCTTTTTAGCCACCGACGCTTTTTGCATGTATGTATGTATGTTTATTCGGGTGAAATCTTGCAAGTTAATTTTGACCCACTTCCCGGTTTCCGATTGAGCTGAAATTTTGCATGCATATGTATATCGCGTGACAATGCAATATTAAAAGCTTGTACCTTAAAGTTTTTAGGTTTTTCGAAAATTATTTAACTGACTTCAAAAAAGGAGGAGTTTTTTAATTCGAATGTATGATTATTTTTCTTATGTATATATTAAGCGATCCCTTCACCGATTGTTAATAGATTTTGATGATTATTTTTAGGATTCCGTAGTAACGCAAGGATCCCTTATAGATTCACCATATCAGCCTGTCTGTCTGTCGGTATGTCAAAGTCGTTTTGCTCAAAGAATTTCCCAGTTTTAAAGCTGAAATTTGCTATTTATTTATTTTACTTTAATATATATAACAGACAACAAGATCCACATATGTTAGTAAACAAATAAGCTTAACCAATGTTCATCATCATCATCATCATATCAGCCGAAGGACGTCCACTGCTGGACATAGGCCTCCCCCAAGGATTTCCACGACGACCGGTTCTGCGCTGCCCGCATCCAGCGGGTTCCCGCGACCTTCACCAGGTCATCGGTCCACCGAGTGGGAGGCCTGCCTACACTACGTTTTCCGGTGCGTGGTCGCCACTCGAGAACTTTACTGCCCCAACGGCCATCTGTTCTACGAGCAATGTTAGTAACTTATAATTAAGAAAGATTTGGCTTTGGTTATATAAATCTGCGATCCCTATCCAGTTAGGTACATTGTTAAGACACCAAAATAAACAAAATAATTTTGAACAAAAAAAAACCGACTTCAAACAGAAAACTATTCCTCTCGATTTCTCTGGGATGCTATCATCAGATCCTGGTTTTATGATGGTACCTCCCTAGGGATATCTTCTTTCCAACAAAAAAAGAATCATCAAAATCGGTTCACAAATGACGAAGTTATCCGCGAACACACATAAAAAAAAAATATACACTCGAATTGAGAAACCTACTCCTTTTTTTGAAGTCGGTTAAAAATACCCCCAATTTACATGCAAAGACAGCGTGATGTTTTTAGTTCACGTACCCCATCGTCTAATTAGATAATTTTTCCGTTGAATGATTCGTTTACTAATTACGTAGTAATATTAGGTTCCAGTAGTGATTTTTCTAAGGGTTACCAACTAAACCGCTATATTAAGAAATCTGAAAGTATTAGAAAATAGTAGGACATGGAACTCATTTAAAAGGAAATTCATTACGGTCAAGAAGGTTTTCTTAGTTTGGGCACACCCTGGATACTTCATACAACGGGCCAGAAATGACATTTCAAAAAAGGAATGATGGAACAAACAAAATGACGGCGAAATCCTATACGTTCGACAACCTAACTGTAACCAATCTGTATCAATCTGGGAGACGAGGAGGTGAGGTCGCAATCTAGAGAGCGTCAGGGAGTGTCCATACTGTATGTTAGTACTAGTATAAGTATATACTTTAGTTTGGGAGTATGAAACTGTAAATTAACTTTTTTTAATTTTTTAAATACAATTAAATTTTAAATAAAAGCTCTGGATCCCTACTTTGCGCGGACCACACGCATTTGGTCGCCCCTATTTAATAGGTTTAGACAAGTGGTCCTATTAAAGTTGTCTTAAAATCTGTTCTATATCTTTGGAGAACATTAGCAAACACAAATGTAGTAATTATCATAATCAGCTCATATACGTCCTCACCGAGGGCCTCGAGCCTACCCTGAATTAGGGGGCGATCGGACCTTAGTCGACCACGCTGGCCCAGAGCGGGTTGGTTGACTTCACACACAACCTGTGAGTTTCTCCGCAGGCGTGTGCAGGTTTCCTCACGATGTTTTCCTTCACCGTTAAAGCAATCAGTGAGTATATGTACGTAAGTTTCGAAAAACTCATTGGTACATTGGCCGTCCAGATTTGAAACCGGCACCTCTTTTTAAGAGGACCGAGTCTTTACCGATCGAGCCACCGGAATATAGCAAAATTGTACTTAATTTTGGCGACTGAAATCAATCTAGCACTTCTATAAGCGAAATTTCTGCCGCAGTAAGTAGTAAGTGGATTTCAAGATTTCAAAATGTTTATTCAAAATAGGCGCATTGTACTCTTTCCGAGTCCATAAAATAGTATAATTACATATCATCATATCAGCTGACAGGACTGATATTAAAGGACGTCCACAGCTGGACAAAGGCCTCCCCAAGGATTTCCACGACGACCGTTTCTGCGCTGCCCGCATCCAGCGGCTTCACGCAACCTTCACGAGGTCATCGGATCACCGAGTGGGAGGCCTTCCTATGTTCAGAAATTCCTCGACATAAATATATCGTGAAGTTTCCTTCAATGTAACACTAATTTAAATTTTTACCCGACTGTGCCAGAATTAGGTTTAGGTTTTGGAGTGTATGTATGTATATTTCTTTCGTATGCTCTGTAGCCTAAACGGCTTGATTGGTTTTGGAGGGTGAGGTAACGTTAGATTCGCCTTGATCCCGTGAGTGACACTGGATAAATTTTTACCCCACTGGTAAAAAAGAGGGGTTAAGTTTTTATACAGTCAAGTTTTTAATTTTTATTTAAATCGTATAGATAAGTACTCACATAGCAACTCGTATACTTATACAAATCAAATCTAAAATACTGCTAAAGTTGACCACCTTTTTTTATAAAATTTTAGATTTATTTATTGCAACCTCATTTTTTTTGTAAATTTTAGATTTATTTATTACAACCTAACTCATTCAAACTTTTAGATTTATTTATTACAACCTCATTTAAAAAAAATATTTTTTTACAACAAGCTCATTTAAAAACAAAATATTCATCATCATCATATCAGCCACAAATCGTCCACTGCTGGACAAAGGCCTCCCCCAAGGATTTCCACGACGACCGGTCCTGCGCTGCCCGCATCCATCGGCTTCCCGCGATCTTCACCAGGTCATCGGTCCACCGCGTGAGGGCCTGCCTACGCTACGTTTTCCGGTGCGTGGTCGCCACACGAGCTATGTGCCCTGCCCACTGCCACTTCAGTTTAGCGATTCTGTGAGCTATGTCGGTTACTTTAGTTCTCCTGCGGATCTCCTCGTTTCTGATTCGATCACGCAGAGAAACTTCGAGCATAGCACGCTCCATTGCCCTTTGGGTGACCTTGATCCTTCATATGAGGCCCATAGTAAGCGACCATGTCTCACTTCCGTAAGACATCACTGGCAACACACACTGGTCAAAGACCTTAGTCTTGAGACACTGCGGTATTTGGTACGTGAAGATATTGCGAAGCTTCCCGAACGCTGCCTATATAGCCGAGTTGGATTCGTCGATTGATCTCTTTCTAGAAGTTGGAACTACCTAGCTGGACTGTTTGTCCCAGGTATACATATTCGTCAACAACTTCCAGTGTAGAGTCTCCAACCTTTAGAGGAGATTCAATTATTACAACCTCATTTTTTTAAAATAGATTTATTTATTACAAGCTCATTTAAAAAAAAATAAGATTTATTTATTAAAACCTCATTTAAAAAAATAAATATATTACAAGCTCCGTTTTTAAAAAAAAATAGATTTATTTATTACGACCCTATAAAAAAATGATTTATTTATTACAACCTCATTTTTTCCTTCGCCCGCCGTGTTTTTGTAAGCGGGATGGTAAGAGGAAAAATATTTTAATTTATAAGCCCTCTTTAGTTGAGTGAGGCCAGTGGTCAATACTTTGTGCTGTGTATGTCTTGATTAGAATAGCATTGTTTATTTTGTATTAGCATTGTCAAGTTTACACTAATAAATGTCAAAGAATATAAAAAAAAATAACAATAATCATCAATACACACTTCATGCGAGCGCTACCTCCTTTCCGGGAGATCGTGGTTCGAATCCTGCCACGCACCAATGGGTTTTCGAATTTCTATTTTATATTCACGTTTATTCGACGCTCTTACGGTGAAGGAAAACATCGTGAGGAAACCTGCACACGCTGCGAAAAAACTCGAAGGTTGTGTGTGAAGTTGACCAACCCGCACTGGGCCCGCGTGTTCGACTAAGGCCGGACGCTTCAATTCAGGGTAGGCTTGGTGGGGACATATTTTTATATGAGGATGATCAAAACAAAGATAATCATCAATCATGAATTTATAGGGTTTAACAAAATTGGTGTAAAAACTGTTAACTGGGAATTCTAGTCGTCATACTGGACGACTTTCGATAGTCAATAGAAGAAAGATAGAAATACGGTGTGGAAACGATAAGTGCTTACAGGCGATTCTTTCGTATTTATGCAAGGTAACTAAAAAGTGAAAACTGATTTATTTACTAACTTACTTTGTGCAATTAAAGGTTTCTACAAAAATTGAATAGTAACAAAAAAATACCCAAAAAAAAAATGTTTACCCGCCTTAATATTAATAATATTAAAAAAAAACTTCAACTTCTCAAAAAGATTTTAGTGCAAATTTGAATTGGACTAAATAGACACTTTGAGCAATTCAAAATTTAATATTTGTTATTTAATGTACCTTAATTTCATTGAAAGTTTACTGCAATGTTATTTTCATAATTTTATAAAAATTAATGCGCACCGGAAAACGTAGCGTAGGCAGGCCTCCCAATCAGTGGATCGATGACCTGGTGAAGGTCACGGGAAGCCGCTGGATGCGGGCAGCGCAGAACCTGTCGTCGTGGAAATCCTTGGGGGAGGCCTATGTCTAGCAGTGGGCGTCCATCGGCTGATATGATGATGATAATGATGATAAAGATAAAGATAAATTTAAATTTGTTTGCGAACAAAACATATTACATTTCAGGTATTAATTATATTGTTAGTTGATGAATTCCACCTTATCCAAGACATGCAAATCTTACCATTTTACTATATGGTAGGCATCCTTCGGCTGATATGATGATGATGATGATGAATAAAATATAAGTAGTTAGACCAATGAAGTTTAGCAATTTGATATGACCCTTTTAAATTGATTAACATTTTCAAATAATTAGCAATTTCAAAATTGTAAAAAAAGGCAACCGTTAACTTTTTTTTTTGTTGATCTGGTTTTTTTGATCATGCACCTTTTTTTTAAGAAATCATTAATTATGCAGAATGTAGGCTAGTAAAGAAGTCAGTTTTCACTTTTTAGTTCTTGCATAGATAAGAAACAATCGCCTGTAAACACTTCTCTTGCCCACCCTGAGGTTCCTTGGGGAAATCTGTTTTTTTTATTTTTTTTATTCACAATTGGTAAACCCTTGACAACATCTCACCTGGTCGTATGTGACGATGTAGCCGAAGATGGAAGCGGGCTTACCAAGATTCCCCAACGCAAGGTGATATGAATTTCACAGATTTAATTTTTAAATATTATACTTGATATTATTTGATAGTACAAATTCCGACCACTTTTGTAATAATTAACAATACCCAGCAAACCAGAGGCGGTCCTTTCTGTACGTGATTGTGACAATGAATGATAAATCTCAAAAAGTCCTCATTACAAAAATGCAATCCATCTTTCAACTTTCAAGAATCTTAACACCCCGTACTGGTATTGTACGCAATGGGCACGGCAGCCATTTTGAATTTTTGTATTAAGGGTCCCCAGGAGGCTGGAGTTTCCATACAAACGTAGTTCCGCTTTAATATAAAAACTACATGCCGGATTGAATCAAACTTTGCGAATATATTGAGTAGGCACATATCAATGTTCGTAATTAGTTTTCGATGTATACTAATATAAAACGGAAAAAAATAAGAATAATTTCAAACTTTCAGTACAAAACTAATTTAAGCCTTTGTTTAGTTATGTTTCAATTTACTACGATGAAAACTAATTACAAACATCGATATATGTCTACTCAATATATTTGCAAATTTGGATTAAATCCAGCATGTAGTTTTTATATTAAAGCGGAACTACGTTTATATGGAAACTCGAGCCTCCTGGGGACCCACCCTTAAGAGTCTCCAGGAGGCTTAAATTAGTTATGTACTGAAAGTTTGCAACTGCTCTTATTTTTTTCAGTTTTATATTAGTACATTGAAAAGTAATTACAAACATCGATATGTGTCTTCTCAATATATTTGCAAAGTTTGGATTCAATCCGGCATGTAGTTTTTGTATCAAAATGCAACTACGTTTGTATGGAAACTCGAGCCTCCTGGTGGCCCTTAAGGCGCAAAATCCGCTCCGAATTCCAAAATAATGTTTAATCAAAATTCCTTTTCAATATAAATTATAATGACCGAAAAGTCCTCAGTGTCGGTGCTGTGATTTTTATTTTATCCCAAATCTAATTACATAACAATGAATCGGGAATTCGCAATAATGATTGATGAGGTGGGCTGTGTTCACACTGAATATGAAAATTTTTATGGCAAATAGTTTCATAGTGAAGATTCCGGACGGCGCAGTGAGGCAAGATACGAAATATACGATACGAAAACGTAAGAGACAGTCTCGAACTTAAAAAGAATTGTACAGCCACGCTGTACATACTTTCTCGCGAAACCTTCATTGTCTGTCATTGTTGGGTGCACACAAATCATTGGGAGCAAAGAATAAAGTTAGGTATATCAGACTTGATGTAATTTTTTTAAATAATTTGGATTTGTATTTTACTCGTAACTTCACTTGGGCAGTAAAGTTCTCGAGTGGTGACCGCGTACCGGGAAATGCACCGTAGACAGGCCTCCCACTCGGTGAAATGATGACCTGGTGAAGGTCGCGGGAAGCCGTTGGATGCGGGTAGCGCAGAAACGAATCGTCGTGGAAATCCTTGGGGGAGGCCTATGTCTAGCAGTGGGCGTCCATCGGCTGATATGATGATGATAAAGATAAAGATAAATTTATTTGCGAACAAAACATATTACATTTCAGGTACTAATTATATTGGTAGTTGATGAATTTCACCTTATCCAAGACATGCAAATCTTACCATTTTACTATATGGTAGGCATCTATATATTATTTTACGGAAAAGAAACAATTTTCATGCAACCACTTAGTCAATGAACTTTTAAATTGATTACCATTTAACATTTTGAAATTATCTGGCTGATGATGGTTGATCTTGATGAAGATGTATCTTACTTTTCCTAGCATAATTAGCTACCAAGTGCAGTAGGCCTTAAGAAGTCTTAATATTCACAAAGTTTCATTAAAATCGTTTTTTTTGAGCCATTCTTGAGAAAAAAGTAATGAACAACCTGGTTGTGTATGGAAGGTGCCATTTTCTATTTTTTCATGGAATAACAAGACATTTATAAAGTAATAATGACGAACACAGTCTCACTAGTAATATTCACTCCTCTTTATACCCTTTGCACACCAAAACAAATAGGATGAAATGGCGCGGGTGTAAGAGAAAGCACTGTCACGCGGGTGTCATGCACACAAGCATAATATAAAGCTGGCCCCTTCTTGAATGACACAGTCCCCCACACTAACACATTATGTGAATCACCAAGCGGCCGCTCCTATCAGGAGCTCTGCGCGCTGTCTCCTTAGCGTGAAATTTTCGCACCCCTCCCTAGGGGGGGCGTCGCTCCGATGAGCTTTTCAGGTGGCTTAGCTGCCAAAGTCTAGGGGTAGTGTAGTGGGTAGTTTGGTCTTGGGCCTGTGCATATTTATTTATATATACCTTATATATATAATGGGTATGTATGCATATAGGCGCAGGGCTGTGAGTCCCACATAACCAGTACAGCCAGCTGTATTGGTATGCGTAAACGCATTCTCCTCCCTCCCTCTTCCGCAGTACGAGGGAGAAAAATATTAAAAAAAAATATCGTAGTGATATCCTGACCAAATGTCAGCCGACCTGAACTGCCTTCTGGCGGCTAAGGGAGGAACCGATAGTGTCAGTCTTCAGATGTCACAACATCCGTCTCCCCTTCACTAGCACAACAAATCCAATCCCTAAGCGGTAGCTCCTATCTGGAGAACCGCTGAGCGGCCCCCCCTACCCCAGGGTGGGGTCGCTTCCGATAAAGGCTTCAAGGACCCACGTGCAAAGCCAACAGCAGGCAGTGTTTAGTGGGCACCCACGGATTTGCTGTGAGTCCCACATAACCCATACAAACGGCTATACGGGTATCCATGAGGATTCACCACCTCCCTCCCGCTGAGGGTACCCTTTACTGGGTGCAAAAAAAAGTCACAGTGATTACAGGGTACTCTCCAAGTAAACTACGTTCGGGGAATTCCTGTAGCACACCCGAACAGAGTTCTGATAATATGTAAGCAAAATTAAATCGTTTTTTTTTTCATTTAGAATTTAACATTAATTTCAATCACTTTCACTGCAGGGCGGAGTGTCTTCAGAGTCGTCACCTCCATTAATAATTAAAAAAATAACAAGATTAGTGTAACCTTTGACGCAATTGTTTGACGTGAGGCGGCAACCGAACTTTTGAACAATGTGAACACACCCTTATACATCCAGGTGTGATATCCATCATATACGGCGCTAATTTGACAACTCCAAGTCAGTCCCAGCGCTGCACGCTGGCCATACGAGTGAGCCCTTTCATACCCTTTCGAAGGGCCAAGGAACAAGCCGATTAATTTATTACTACTCTGTCACCCATCATATCAGCTCATGTACGTCCCCACCGAGGGGCTTGAGCGTACCCTGAATTAGGGCGATCGGACCTTAGTCGACCACGCGGGCAGACCACCCTGCCTCTTCCAATGGTCAATTTTTCAAACTAGGGAAAGCAATAAGCTAAACCCGACAATGGAAAAACCGTCTATCGACCGTCATATTGAATTTCTTGTAGTCTTGCAGACTAGTTTTAGGGTTCCGTGATGATGATGATCTATCCGACCGATTTCGGTCATGGCGACCACTTTGACTCCTAGTCGGTTTGCCGCGCGTGCGCTCGAAGATGGTTTATAACTTAACTTAACTTCATGCAACACAAGAATCATGTAAACTTCATGCAACACAAGAATCATGTAAACTTCATGCAACACAAGAATCATGTAAACTTCATGCAACACAAGAATACACAAAAAGGGAATTTAATACCACAGTGTACGTCTCGTTGATGTCTTTTATATGGAGAGATAGAAATAATTGTCATAATATGTTTCAAAGTTTTTATTTATTGAACAGGAAAGTTCAGTTACAGTTTTATACGTGTTTTTTTAATTATGGAAAATTTAGTTATTGTTATGAACGAGTTTTAATTAATTACGAAATTTCTGTTATAGTTTTATACAGTATAATCTCACTAATCCGGCATTTCGATAGATGTTTTTTTTTTAATTTGGATAATTCAGTTAAGTTTTATTTTAAGTTAAACAATCTGTTATAGTTTAATACATATGTTTTTTTATTTGGAAAATTAAGTTATAGTTTTAAAAGTGTTTAAATAAGAAAATTCAGCTGTAGTTTTATACGTATTTTTATAAATATTACACTATTTTTGAAAAATTTAAGTATAGTTACATAATTTTATTGCTCATTTTTAAAACTAAAATTCGTGATTCTACCAAAAACTAAGTTTTACATTGAACAGTTTTGTTTAATATTTAAAGAAAATTATAAAAAAATAATATCCTAATCTTAGCATTTATCAATAATTATTATCGAGCTTAATTGTAATTATACCATTTTCTTTTATTTCTTTAATGAAGGACCCATTTTGAACAACAATTTCAAAACTACCTCAAAATAAATTAAGATCCAAAGATACACATGCTTAAAGCTGATAAAATCATTTAAAACACATTCAAATAAAATAATTTCATAACGTTCCGGCGATCCAAAGGATTGTAGTATCAATGAATCAATGCGGCGAGCGAGGCATAACTCACGGTCAACTATAGCGATCTATAGATCATATAGATCCACCGTTGTTGGATCGTTCAGAGAAATCATCGGAAAAAAGTCAACGGCGACAAGGTACCATAATGCATGCCATTATATCCGCCTCCCTCGCGCACGCATTATACCATGTGTAAGAAAAAGACAGACATATATCTTATTGAAGCATGGGCCTGCTTTGCTGATCCTTCCTTCAGAACTATCAGAACTCCGAAGAGTTCAGCCAGTCGTGAACCGAGCGCGCTCGAGAGACGACGCGTGTTAAAAGTCTTGTGAAATATCGATAAAAACTGCATTTTAAGCTCAGAAAATTCGTGTTTTCACTTTAGTCTAGAAAAAAGACTAGTTTCGTTAGCGAAAGTGTTTGAAACATGGTTGTACTGGGAAAATAGTTGTGACACAATTTGTTATTTTACTGTTTAAAATGTTGTGATAGTGTACGTCTTCTGTGGATTGATAAAGTGGATCTCGAGACATTTTGAAGATTATTTTCTTTTTTACCGAGATTGGAATTTGACTCAAAGGTTTGTATGTTTCTATCTTGTCTTGTTTTTATTAAATAAGTTGAGTTGAAATATTTTAGGCAAAAGATTTTTAAGACCGAATTGTTCCGTAGTTTAAATATAATCTTAATAAATTAAAATTACTGTGTCACTAAATATCTCTACTGACAGTATTTATATTGCATATAGAGTTAATTAATATGTCTACAGAGTAAAACTGAACAACTTTCATGAAATAAAAAATTGAGAACTATGGACAAAATTGAACGCTACACGTTCGTTACAAACGAACGTCTTCAGAACAACATCTAAGTAGAATTTTTCTCCTTTTTTTCTGTTTTTGTTGATTTCCTAGAGAAGTCCGATTTTGCTGAAATATCTTTGGGATCAATCTGAAAGAATATCTTTTCAAAAGAAAATATCAATTTTCCAAATCGGTATATACTCGTAAATGACGGAGTTACGTGACAAACATAAAAAAATAAACAACTGGATTGAGAACCTCCTCCTTTTTTGAATTCGGGTGAAAGTTGCAAATTGACTATAGGACGTAAAAAAATTGTGAATTTTTTATTAAAGTGGAACTATGTACTACAAAATTTTACTACGTTTGTATGGCGAGTGGCGACCGACCCTTAAACAAGTTTGTTTGAGGAGTGGCGACCGACCCTTAAACATTTCGTATGGGGAGTGGCGACCGACCCTTGAACAAGTTTGTATGGGGAGTGGCGACCGACCCTTGAACAAGTTTGTATGGGGAGTGGCGACGGACCCCTGAACAAGTTTATATGGCGAGTGGCGACCGACCCGAGTTTAAAAGATCGAGAAGTTTAAAAGAAGATAAACAATTACTTATATTATTCAAATGATGCATATAAATTCACATTCTTAACATAAAATCACCCACCATGAGGCGTTTTATGATAATGGCTTTAATACACGCAATCTCTTACGTGAAATTCCATCGAAAATGTATTTTTGAAGAACTGCCTCTCTCTATCTCTCTTCCTAGCTATGTATCTCACATGGTGGTGGGGTTGGCTTTCCGTATTTTCTTCCACTTCGCTCTGTCCTCGACATGATCTTTTTCGACCTCGCACTCCCTCATGTCTCTAAGCACTACATTTTTTCACGCTGTCATGGGTCTTCCTTTGGATCTTCGACCGGGAAGGTGGAGCCGTAGTGCCAAGTTCCCTGCGTATTCAGATGGCCCCCTCCTTACGTGACCATACCGTCGCGGTCTACTCTCCTCCATCTTATTGGCGATATCGCGAACACGTAGACTTCCTTGAACCAAAGCATATATATTAGTACTAACATATAGTATGGACTCTCCCTGCTGCTCTCTAGATAGCGACCTCACCTCCTCGTCACCTAGATTGATACAGATTGCTGCTAGTTTGGTTCTCGATCGTATGGGATTTCGCCGTGATTTTGTATGCTCCGTCATTTGTTTTTGAAAATGTCATTTCACGACCAATGTAAATGAAAAAGATATAGCCTTTTCCAGACTGAGTAAGGTTAAAAATGTCATCATGTCAAAAAATGCTTGTGTTCTAGCTAGAGGATATTATAAAAAAAATAATAGGTTATGTAACTGAAAAAAAAAATATGTTGATCCTATAACAAATACTATTACCTAAGACTATAATCTGAATCGTGACATTATTTGTAATAGTCAATAAGTTTTTTTTACTATATAAAATATATGTAAACACCTACTTTAAATAAATTATTTTCATTTGATTTGATCGTTCGCAGGACGCCCGGGGAAAATGGTTAATTTATTAACCCAGTTACCACTTTTTTATATTTGCATATTCTCTGTTATCTTTCTCCAGACATGGAAAAAAATCCTTATTAATATTATAAATGTGAAAATGTATTTGTTTTCTTGTTTTTTACCCTATCACGCTTCAACGCCTCAACCAATCTTAATGAAATTATCTATGCAGGTAGCCTTTGTCACTAGGAACGACATAATGTGACTTTTTATCCCGTGAAAATAGCATAGTCCGATGCAGTTCCTGAGGGAACTGAAAAAATACTCTTTTTTTTGGTTAATTAATTGAACATCGCAACGGAATAATGCATTGTTGTGATTTTTTGAACAGGAGATGGTTGAGGGGGTGGGAAATGACATCATTTACTAATTAGCATATCCTGACACACTCCCCGGGGATCTGGGGAAAGCTGGCGCACGTAGGCGTCGCAACGGAGCAGTTGCTTAGAAGGGCTAATCAGAAAAGCCCGATATAGTTTTTGAGGGATCTGGACAAAACTCAAGTCCACGCCTGCGAGCCGCTGGCAGCTCGCGCTCCACACATACGTAAAAACAGTCATAAAAGCGATGTCCACGCCGGCGAAGCCACGAACAAAAGCTAGTATTTTAATAAAAAAAAAAAATATGAAATTTTTGATCGTTACACCGGCTTAAATATAATCTAATAATATTATTAACGTCAATGTGTGTCCTTCCTTCACGTTGTCGCAACGGAGCAACAGATCATCGTAATTTTTTTGCATTGATGTTGCCAAGGTGACATAGGCTACCTTTTTACCCGGGTACGGCGAACTAAAAAGGAAGGTTATGTATGATTTTGATCGGTATGTATGTATGGGGGTATGTATGTAAGTATGTTTGTCTTCTCCCTCGTATTTCTTCACCGATTAAGGTAGCATAGTCCGACACAGTTTCTGGGAACGAGAAAAACCCTTTGGTTTCGCAACATCGCAACGGAATATCGTGGTGTTGTAATTTTAACATGACCCTAATCACGCGCACCCTCTGGCTCAATTTTCAACCGACTTCCAAAAAGGAGGAGGTTCTCAATTCGCCTGTGTGTTTTATTGTTATGACCTCAAAACTTTTGACTGGATGAACCGATTTTGATGATTCTTTTTTTATTTGAGAGCTAGTGCTTTCCGTGTGGTCCTATATAAATTTTGTCAAAATCTTTGTAGTACTTTATTAGAAAATTAACAAAAACCAAAAATAATAATGCAACATTGTACGAAGTTGTTGCGATGGAAGACGATTTTTTAACGTGTTTAGCGTTTTCAAATATTTATATTCGCGTGATCGACTGATCAGATTGAGTTGGCCCCACCGGCACTGCGCGTAAGATAATCGAGGAAAGGCCCGTTTTGAGACATTCCTGAGATAGTTTCACATTCCTGGGAACTTAAGTTCCTTTCTTTTGTTTATATTATAAGGAATTTGGATGGTTAATTTTTTTAAGGGTTTTATTATGCTTCAGTTTCTGTATAAGGGTGTTTTTTAAGGGTTTTATTTTACTTCAGTTTCTGTTTATGGATGTTTTAAGGGATTGTTATGCTTCAGTTTCTGTATAAGGGTGTTTTTTAAAGGTTTTATTATGCTTCAGTTTCTGTATAAGAGTATTTTATAAGGGTTGTTTTATTTTTCAATTTCTGTATAATGGTGTTTTTTAAGGGTTTTATTATACTTCAGTTTCTGTTAAGGGTGTTTTTTAAGAGCTTTATTATGCTTCAGTTCTTGTATAAGGGTGTTTTTTAAGGGTTTTATTTTACTTCAGTTTCTGTTTATGGATGTTTTTAAGGGTATTGTTATGCTTCAGTTTCTGTATAAGGGTGTTTTTAAGGGTTTTATTATGCTTCAGTTTCTGTATAGGGTGTTTTTTAATGGATTTATTATGATTCAGTTTCTGTATAAGGGTGTTTTTTAAAGGTTTTATTATGCTTCAGTTTCTGTATAAGAGTATTTTATAAGGGTTGTTTTATTTTTCAATTTCTGTATAAGGATCTTTTTTAAGGGTTTTATTATACTTCAGTTTCTGTTAAGGGTGTTTTTTAAGAGCTTTATTATGCTTCAGTTCTTGTATAAGGGTGTTTTTAAGATTCCGGGCTTAAAGAAATGGGACCCTATTACTGAGCCTACACCATTCGTCTGTCTGTCCGTCTGTTCTACCTTAAAAGGGCTGTATATATTGAGTCGTAAAGTTACCTGGTTGTTCACAAAATATGTGTTATTATGGCTGATTTACTAAAATAATAACAAAAACAAACAGAAAAAAGTATCAAATAAGGGTGAAAAGAAAAGTGTTTTTTTTTTTGGATTTTTTCTCTATGTCTAGCCAGAGATTTGTTACCATAGATGGGTTATGCACTAACAAACCACATTTGAAAATCGAATCCATTTACACACACATTATATAATAGGTACCTACCGAATGCTACTATGAAAAGAGATGCCAATTGGCATCTTTTTTTTGCTTCACTTTAGGATGCACGTAACCTATCTACCTCCCCTTATATATAGCATATCTCTGTGTCTAGCCGCGAAACATCAATTTTAACTATTAAGCTTTACATCAGGAGGTCGGGGGTTCGATTCCCTGAAGAGTATAACTTTGTATGAGTCGGTTTGTTTGGAGGAAGGACATTTTGTTCCGGCTTCAAGATACGATAGTCTGTTATATGTATTTTGTTTTCTTAAGGGTTTGCACTGAAATCACACCAAATTTGACGTTTGTTATATTGTCGTTGTTACATGCCATTGCAGGCTGATTAGTGTAGGGTTGTTTATTTTTTTTTAGCTTGAACTACTTAACCAATTTTTACTTCTAGCTAATTTATTATAGGCGAGTTCCCTTATGCAGAATAACTGTAGGAACATACATAGCATATCTCTGGTAGGACCTACATAAACGACGTGAACTTCTTAGGTGATGATTCAGCTTTTTTTATCCACTAATGGTAAGCCCTTGACATCATCTCATCTGTTGGTAAGAGACGATGATGCCGAAGATGGAAGTGGGCTAACCTAGATTCCCCAACGCAATGGGGAACTGGCTATCTTATCTTTAAGCCGGAACACACCAATGAAAATTGATGTTTGGCGGCAAGACTTAGATATGATGGTGGTAGCTAGCCAGGCGGACTTAGAAAATACCCTTCTACCAACCAAACCGAATCTTACAAAGATGACCCCGCCGGGAATCGAACCCGCGACCTCTTGAGGTGAAACCAATGGACTGAAACATTACGCTTAGAGGTAGTTAAAATAATTATATGGCACCAAACTGGCATCATATCCTGTCTTAATAAAAAAGGAATCATGAAAATCGGATTACAATCTGAGAAGATACCACCAAACATATGAAGAAACATACAGTCAAATTTAGAACCTCCTCCTTTTTTTAGTCGGTTGAGAATTAGTAGCACTCGCCATGGTGAACGTCACAGATAAACATAACAATCACAAGGCGAGGTTGTCTGTATGCCGGTTGGATCTAACATCTAGCAGTTCACGTAAAGATAAGCCATCTTAATTAATTAACAAGTTTAAAAATTATGTCTCTAATTAATAATTACGATCTGACATAACTTTATTATGTAGAATTTTAATGACCGTTGATTTAGAATCTCTGTTTTAAAATGTAAAAATGTTATATTTTAGTTATTGGTATGATGGCTGCATTAAAAATAAATTATGAACTATATAAATGATCACTTAGTTTCCCACCTACTGTACCTAATTGTAAAATAAAATAGTTTTAGAAAAACCTAAAAACTTTTAGTACAAGCTGTTAATATTGCATTGTCAC
The DNA here is from genome assembly GCA_947284805.1 of Coleophora flavipennella. NCBI lineage: Eukaryota > Metazoa > Arthropoda > Insecta > Lepidoptera > Coleophoridae > Coleophora > Coleophora flavipennella. The sequence goes on from OX369253.1 coordinate 9,952,005, forward strand.
GCGATATACATATGCAAGCAAAATTTCAGCTCAATCGGAAACCGGGATGTTGGTCAAATTTAACTTGCAAGATTCCAACCGAATAAACATACATACATTGCAAGTTAAATAAAAGCTTGTAAAAAAACCTTACTCGCTTTGTTTTTTGCAAGACTTCCATTTTTGATTCATCAAAATCACAAAAAGAGTACAATAATGACGCTGTAAAACCATGACGTCAGTCCATTCCAAACATATTTAGAGCATAATGTTGTTTTTGACAGATGACAAAAAGTGACTCAAATGTAGTTTTTGACAGATGACAAAAAGTAACTCAAATGTAGTTTTGGACAGATGACAAAAAGTGACTCAAATGTGGTTTTTGACAGATGACAAAAAGTAACTCAAACGTAGTTTTTGATTGATGACAAAAAGTGACTCAAATGTAGTTTTTGACAGATGACAAAAAGTAACTCAAATGTAGTTTTTGATAGATGACAAAAAGTAACTCAAATGTAGTTTTTGACAGATGACAAAAAGTAACTCAAATGTAGTTTTGGACAGATGACAAAAAGTGACTCAAATGTGGTTTTTGACAGATGACAAAAAGTAACTCAAACGTAGTTTTTGATTGATGACAAAAAGTGACTCAAATGTAGTTTTTGACAGATGACAAAAAGTAACTCAAATGTAGTTTTTGATAGATGACAAAAAGTAACTCAAATGTAGTTTTTGACAGATGACAAAAAGTAACTCAAATGTAGTTTTTGAAAGATGACAAAAAGTAACTCAATTTTAGTTTTTGACAGATGACAAAAAGTGACTCAAATGTAGTTTTTGATAGATGACAAAAAGAAACTAAAATGTAGTTTTTGACAGATGACAAAAAGTTACTCAAATGCAGTTTTTGTAAGATGACAAAAAGTAGCTCAAATGTAGTTTTTGACAGATGACAAAAAGTAACTCAAACGACTTGCAGTCAACATCCGTATTTCTCTGTAAACATACTTGTTTCGTAGTTTATACTTTCATCGTCATCATATCAGCCGCAATTATCAGTATGTTGAGTAGTACCCCAATTTTGCAAGTGCTTACAGTTCTTTTAAACATTTGTGGAAGCATCAATAGAGTTATTTATTTATTTTAGAAACGCTGGAAAAACGCTTCTAAGGTCATTTAAAAATTTCAGAGCACCACATTACATAGGATAATAAAGAAACGAGGAGATCCGCAAAAGATACAAAGTAACTGACATAGCTTACACAATCGCTAAACTTAAGTGGCAGTGGGCGGGGCTATAGCCGTTGTGGTAGTAAAGTTATCGAGTAGTGACTGTGCATCGGAAGACGTAGCGTAGGCAGGCCTCCCACACGGTGGACTGACGACCTGGTTTAGGTCGCGGGAAGCCGCTGGATGCGGGCAGCGCAGGACCGGTCGTCGTGGAAATCCTTGGGGGAGATCTTTGTCCAGCTGTAGACGTCCTTCGGCTGATATGATGATGATGATGACTGAACAAGTTTCGTCAAGGAAGCCATATACCATTTAAAAAAAAGTTTGGACGTCTATACAATGAACCACAAAGTCGGTGAATCAGCCGATAGATTTATTTATATGAAGAGGTCCTGCACGAATGTCTACACACCTTGTTGTACGCTTTTTTCAATGTTATTTCATCAAATTTTTCGAATAAGGGAATGATGGATTTTGTGACAGGTCAATTTAAGAAAATAATGTAGTTCCACCCTGTTATCGATAGATGGAGCTGGCAAGAGATGTTTCTCGCTCAGAGCAATAACTAATGCTCTGAGGGTTCTCGGTATTCTATTGACTTGACATCTCTATTGTTTTCGAGATTAATTACATAAATAGTTTTTTATCCCGTGAAGTAAACCAGACATATTTATTTTTTGAATTTGCTTAGCTTTTAAAAAAAATACAGAAATATTTCACGTCAACTCCTACTTTATTCTATTGTGATTCCATTTACTGAGATATTTGATACAATTTTTTTAAAAATTTAGCTGTCAGAAAATCCCTCTATGAAAATCAAAAGAGAGCATCTTATTCTATAATTTTAAACATTGTATGTAACTCAATCAATGGCACACAAAATGGAGACCGATCGTGACATCTCACAAAGCTCGAAAATCTTGGGGTCACGCGCACTTTCCACACAAAAGAGTTCTCAATGCAGCTTAGAAACTTTTTCATTTATTTCTCAACCTCTGACATTGACACGCTCGAGTTATTAAAAAAAATGAGTGTCGTGTAAATCTTTTTGTTTTCCGGTTTCCATTTTTTAACTTGGGTCGAGTTGTGTCGTGATCCGTGAAGTTCATTCAATTCTTATTAGCCATGCTCAGAGATACAGGACCTCTTTTGCTCTCTTTGGACAAAAATATTAAAAAATAAAAGCTCTTTCGATGAGCTAGGATTTTTTAAATTGCAGCTCTCATTAAAACTACGTGTACAATTTCAAAAATGGAATTCTTACTTCAAATTCCTGGGCGAGACGTTTTGGTGCACACAAAAACTATTCCAACTCCTTTGAGTTAATGACAAAAGAATCTCTTTTGTTTTACGAAAGACCATGGAGAGCGGATGTCGAAGCATTCATTCTGCGAATACGAACGTCTGGATTTTTGAGAGACTTTAATATATCATTTTTGAACGCATAGTTACAAGCTACAACGTTTCTTTTTGAAAAAGCTTATAATAAATATAAGCTTATAAGTCTTAGTCTTAGTCCTGCCGCGAAACATCAATGTTAACTGCATTTATGTGTTCTGGCTTGAAGATGAGATAGCCAGCCATTGGGGAATCTTGGTAAACCCACTTTCATCTTCGGCATCATCGTCACTTACGATCAGATGAGATGATGCCAAGGGCTTACCAATAGTGTGTTACTTTTCAAGAAACCTTGTTTTGCATAAATATTTTTAAAATAACCCTAGGCAGTGTTGAGCAGTGTACATACATACATACATACACAGATATTAATCACCCAAACACAGAGCAAACAAGCCTGTTCGTCATGCGTATTTTTGCCTTGAACGGGGCTCGAACCCACGGCCCTTGGAGCTGCAGGCAGACCTCTTATAAAATGACTTACGGCACAAACATGGCTGTTTCTTGAGAGTAATTATATGAAATGTAAGTACCTACTTAAATATTTATTTATATAGTATTTAAAACATAAGTATTAATATAACAATATCAGACTATTGGCGTCAACTCTCATGCTTATAACTAACGCGAAATCCGTAATTTAATACTAAATGAATTCTTCATAATTTTAGGGTTCCGTAGATTCGAGGAAAAAAGGAACCCTTTTAACATTACCTACTCATATTGTGGTCTGACCGTCCGTCTGTCAAACCTGATTTTATCCGAATCTACTGGACGAAAAAAAGTTGAAACTTGGTACATAACCTCTTCGAGTTTGATGATCTAATCACAAATGTATAGCGTATACGAAAGAATTTTGATAATGGGGGTGGGTTCATTGTTGGGGACAAATAAGAAAAAAAAGTGTTTTTTTTTTGTATTCAAAGGCGCCCAAATATGTCAAATGAAAAGACTTGTTATCAAGATTCAAAGTATTTATTCAAGATAGGTGCAAGTTACACTCTTTGTGATAGTCATAAAATAATAATAACATAATGTCATTTGTAAAAAATCAAGAAATAAACAATCTAAATTAATAACGTCAAAATTCAATCCTTGAAATAAACAGATTATGTAATTAGAACATGAAAAAAATATGACACGAAAAGTTATACATAAAAATCATTGAATGTCATTAATGCCTTTGACAAGTGTAGGCCATTTCACACGGACAGCACCCGGTCACGAGTATAAAGTGAGAGTCAGCCATCCTTACTAATATTATAAATGTGAAAATGTATTTGTTTGTTACCTCTTCACGCTTTAACACCTCAACTAATCTTGATGAAAAGAAAAAATGGTGTCATAATTTGGCATGTATGTAGCCTGTGTTATGGGCAAGGACATATATTAATTTTTATCGATACAGTTCCTGAAGAAACTGAAAAAATACTCTTTTTTGGTTGATTTCATTCACATCGTAACAGAGCAATGCATTGTTGTGTTTCTGGCACAGAGATGATTGAGGGAGTGAGAAATGACATAGACTACTAATTAGTACTTATAACTTGAGATCGTTCGGGGGATTCGGAAAACTCATATCTAGACTCGCGCACGTCGGCGTCGCAACGGAGCAACGGACTGACGTGATTTTTGTACAGAAATAGTTAAAAGGATGAGAAGGGACATACTAAGTGACTGATAATGAGAATGGCCCGATATAGTTCCCGAGGGATCTGGAGAAAACTCCTGTCTCTGCCACCACTCATCCTCAAAATCGGTCGTAAAAACAGTAAGAAATAAAAATACGTATTTTTTAAACAATTTTAGAATGCATAGTTAAAAAGATATTAAGGAAAACATACGAAAAGCGAGCATTCCGACTTTCTCTCCGAAAATATTTTGCCTAAAAGCAGCCAAATGCGAGTCGGACTAGCACTTCGAGGGTTCCGTACCGCAACACCTCTCCACACAACTACATAGTATAAGAAAAATGTTAGCTATTCACATAACAAACAAAAGACATCAACGCGAGCGAAAAAAAAAATGCTTTTATGTTATTCAGTTCGGACTCCTTAGCGCGAGTACGACTCACACTTTGCCAATTTTTATTATTTTTTGTTTTATTTCAGTATTAGTACTATAATCACACCAAGTTTCACGCTTGTGTCTATTACCGTTTTTACGATAGAGTTAAATCAAAAATACTTCTAAAGACCTATAAAAAACACGTTTTTTGTATGTATTTTTTCACATTTTCAAATTTTTTGTATATGTTGTTATAGCGGCAACAGAAATACACATTCTGTGAAAGTTTCAACTGTGTAACTATTACGATTCATGAAATACAGCCCGCTGACAGACGGACAGACAACGGAGGCTTAGTAATAAGGTCCCGTCGGTCACCCATTGGGTGTAAAGAACCCTATAAAGGAAATATAAAGTAGTCTCTTGCAATTTAAAGAAAAACCCAAAACAAAATCCTGTTTTAACGTTCTCACAGAAAACGGAATGACACGGAACCCTCTCCACGCGAGTTCGACTCGCGCTTGATCGATTTTTTAAATTTAATATTACATTGACAATTCACACATCCAAATGATTTATCTGAAGCTTATAATAATTAATCAAGGTGACAAGAAGCAGATACAATAAATCCACAGAGAATAAATAATGTATTAGATTTCTGTGCATAAATCAGATGGTTTGGTTAATAGAAAAAAAACTCGTTTTATATAAATTGCAAACTTTCAAAATGTCTTTTAAGAGGACACGTATTTGGGAGAATAGGTATTTAAATAAAATGTTGCTGTCTCGCTGCACCAGCCGGCGCCGGCACCGGCTCTCCCTTCGTCACACATGAGATACTAGTTACTTTGAGATACTAGTTACTTCGTAACAGATATTGCACTTCCTTATAAAACGAAAATACCTACACATTTATTCACCTACTCCTTCTCATACACGGAAACATGGGTATTAAGGCGCTCGACTTAGCGGTTATAACTGCGTACACGGGCGGCGCGCGAATTGCGGCGGCGATAGTACGGCGTTCTAGCGCTGACGATGCCTCCGTATACATAACGTGAAAATTAAAAAAAACCCAGAACGGGACATTTTTAAAACGACGATGAAACCGACAATTCGTTTCAATAAAATACAGATTTTATGTTGATAACGTTTATTCAAGAATAGGTAACCGACATAGCTCAGAGAATCGCTAAACTTAAATGGCGGTGGGTGGGCACATAGCTCGTACAACAGGCAGTAAACTTCTCGACTGGCGACCGCGCACCGGATGACGTAGTAGCTTAGGCAATACGGTACGCACTCAATTGTAGACCAGGCATGGAGAGAGCGCGGTTTCGACTGTTGTTCTTTGAGACTTTTCCAGTTTTAACTGAATACAGGACATTTCTGCGTCCCGCAGCTTTCCTCGGGGACACCGGGACTGAGTGCGAAATAAAGGGACAGTCCCGTTCAAACGAGACTTATGGTCACATTACTATACAGCAAGAAAGGGACAACTGCAAAATAGGTGCACAAAATTGACCAAAACAACATTTCATAGTGCCACCACCGTGAACATAGCCGCCCCATTTCGCGGATTTCGAGTTTTTTAGCTTAAATCGTTAGTTCTGGAATAGTTACGATTTGTTCTGGCAAAATTTCGTTTGTTCCGGCACGCGAAATAGCGATTTTTTTTTAATTAAAATGGTGGCGGCTATCTTCACGGTAGCCACCCCATTCCAGATTTTTCAACTTTTATTTACTAAATCAATAGATATTCGTTAGTTCTAATTTGTTCCGTATAAATTTTGTTTGTTCTGATTATAATTTCCGCGAAAAAAAAATTCAAAGTGGGGCGGCTAACTTCACGTGAGCATAGCCGCCCCAATGGAATTAAAAAAAAACAAAGACATGATTCGATAGATATTCGTTAGTTCCGGTTTGTTCTGGCATTATTTTGTTTGTTCTGATAAGCATTTCTAAGAAAACAGCAAATAGCGGAATCGAACTACCGCCGATACGATGGCTTAAATGTGAACCCTATGTAGTTGGGTTAAGGTTTAAATTACTTTTCTATGTCTTATTAGTAACATCGTAATCTCTTCACAGAGTTTTGATGATTTTTGCACTAACTTATTCACGTCATTTTTTCTTACTAAAAATGAAACTTTCAGTGAGTTTGCTAAGCAACCAAGAGTTTTTGCTGCAGTAACTGGTTTTCATAGAACTGTAACGTAGGGTGTGCTAGCGCTCCATTTTCTATTTTTTCTGGCCAGTGCCCGCTATTTTAATTTAACATTCATTTAGCAGAGTTCATTGTCTTACGATAGATAAATAATTGCGTTTGTTTTGAAGAAAGATAAGTATCTAGAGAGGTATAACTGCTGTAACTGGTTTTCATAGAACGGTAACGAAAGGTAAGTTTGCGTTCCATTTTCTATTTGTTCTGAGAGAGTGCCCGCGATTTGAATTTACAATAATGTAGAGTAGTCTATTGTTTTGCGTTGGACAAAAAATTGCGTTTGTTCTGAAGAAAGATAAGTTTCCAGAGAGGTATAACTGCAGTAACTGGTTTTCATAGAACTGTACCTATTAACCAGTTAAACAATCTTTTTTTAAATAATGTCAGGTGAAGATCTTTAATTGCATTTGGGATACAATTATAATTTTTTATAGACATGTAATAACAATTCTTTTGGTATAGTGTAGTCACCGAACAGTGATCAAGCACCAATTTAATCTCGTTCCTAGTGCACCTTGGGTAAACATCCTTTGCAGTTTTAAATAGGTAGGTACTTATGCCGTTTCACAAACATTCATCATTACAGCTCATATACGTCCCCACCGAGGGGCTCGAGCCTACCCTGAATCAGGGCGATTTTAGCAGAGTTTCACAAACATACAAGTCTAAAATATGTATAGGCTTGGTAGCGTTGGTAGAAACTGGATCAGATTATGCTATTTTTCCGGAATAAAAAGTAGTCGTTTTAATGACGGTCTTTAAGGGTGATTAGTAAATTATATCGTTTCCCACCTACTCAACCATCTCTGTGCAAAAAATCACAACAATCGAGTATTTTTTCAGTTCCCCCAGGAACTGTATCAGATTATGCTATTTTCCCGGGATAAAAAGTAGCCTATGTCCTTTCCCGTGATACAGGCTACCTGTATGCTAAATTTCATAAAGATTGGTCAAGGCGTTGAAGCGTGAAAAGGTAACAAACAAACAAACCCATTTTCACATTTATAATATTAGTAAGGACTAAGGATACTACAAGATTTACATCTTACTTTAGGCGCCAGTCTCCCACCAACATATCTTTGTATGTACTTAAATACAGTTTCTTATCGTACCTTGTAAATATGTTTGTGGGAGAAAAAAATATGATTTCGTAATAATTGCTTACGTATACGTTCTACTCTAGTTCTTTTTTTTTTTTATTTTTGTCCAATGCAATACAATAGACTACTCTACATTATTGTAAAAACAAATCGCGGGCACTCTTTCAGAACAAATAGAAAATGAAGCGCAAACTTAGCCTACGGTACAGTTCTATGAAAACCAGTCACTGCAGTTATACCTTTCTTTTTACTTATCTTTCTTCAGAACAAACGCAATTTTTTGTTTAACGCAAGAAAATAGACTACTCTACATTATTATTAAGTCAAATCGCGAGCAATCTCTCAGAACAAATAGAAAATGGAGCGCAAACTTACCTTACGTTACCGTTTTATGCAAACCAGTTACTGCAGTTATACCTCTCTAGATACTTATCTTTCTTCAGAACAAACGCAATTTTTTGTCCAACGCAAAACAATAGACTACTCTACATTATTGTAAAAACAAATCGCGGGCACTCTCTCAGAACAAATAGAAAATGAAGCGCAAACTTAGCCTACGGTACAGTTCTATGAAAACCAGTTACTGTAGTTATAACTCTCTGGAAACTTATCTTTCTTCAGAACAAACGCAATTTTTTGTTTAACGCAAGACAATAGACTACTCTATATTATTGTAAAGTCAAATCGCGGGCACTCTCTCAGAACAAATAGAAAATGGAGCGCAAACTTACCTTACGTTACCGTTCTATGAAAACCAGTTACTGCAGTTATACCTCTCTGGAAACTTATCTTTTTTCAGAACAAACGCAATTTTTTGTCCAACGCAAAACAAAAGACTACTCTACATTATTGTAAAGTCAAATCGCGGGCACTCTCTCAGAACAAATAGAAAATGGAGCGCAAACTTACCCTACGGTACAGTTCTATGAAAACCAGTTACTGCAGTTATAACTCTCTGGAAACTTATCTTTCTTCAGAACAAACGCAATTTTTTGTCCAACGCAAAACAATAGACTACACTACATTATTGTAAAGTCAAATCACGGGCACTCTCTCAGAACAAATAGAAAATGGAGCGCAAACTTACCTTACGTTACCGTTCTATGAAAACCAGTTACTGCAGTTATACCTCTCTGGAAAACTTATCTTTCTTCAGAACAAACGCAATTTTTTGTTTAACGAAAGACAATAGACTACTCTACATTATTGTAAAGTCAAATCGCGGGCACTCTCTCAGAACAAATAGAAAATGGAACGCAAACTTACCCTAAGGGACAGTTTTATTAAAAAATTAGTTACTGCAGTTATACCTCTCTAGATACTTATCTTTCTTCAGAACAAACGCATTTTTTTTTCCAACGCAATACAATAGACTACTCTACATTATTGTAAAAACAAATCGCGGGCACTCTCTCAGAACAAATAGAAAATGAAGCGCAAACTTACCCTATGGTACAGTTCTATGAAAACCAGTTACTGCAGTTATACCTCTCTGAAAACTTATCTTTCTTCAGAACAAACGCAATTTTTTGTTTAACGCAAGACAATAGACTACTCTACATTACTGTAAAGTTAAATCGCGAGCACTCTCTCAGAACAAATAGAAAATGGAGCGCAAACTTACCCTACGATACAGTTCTATGAAAACCAGTTACAGCAGTTATACCTCTCTAGATACTTATCTTTCTTCAGAACAAACGCAATTATTTATCTATCGTAAGACAATGAACTCTGCTAAATGAATGAATTAAAATAGCGGGCACTGGCCAGAAAAAATAGAAAATGGAGCGCTAGCACACCCTACGTTACAGTTCTATGAAAATCAGTTACTGCAGCAAAAACTCTTGGTTGCTTAGCAAACTCACTGAAAGTTTCATTTTTAGTAAGAAAAAATGACGTGAATAAGTTAGTGCAAAAATCATCAAAACTCTGTGAAGAGATTACGATGTTACTAATAAGACATAGAAAAGTAATTTAAACCTTAACCCAACTACATAGGGTTCACATTTAAGCCATCGTATCGGCGGTAGTTCGATTCCGCTATTTGCTGTTTTCTTAGAAATGCTTATCAGAACAAACAAAATAATGCCAGAACAAACCGGAACTAACGAATATCTATCGAATCATGTCTTTGTTTTTTTTTTAATTCCATTGGGGCGGCTATGTTCACGTGAAGTTATCCGCCCCACTTTGAATTTTTTTTCGCGGAAATTATAATCAGAACAAACAAAATTTATACGGAACAAATTAGAACTAACGAATATCTATTGATTTAGTAAATAAAAGTTGAAAAATCTGGAATGGGGTGGCTACCGTGAAGATAGCCGCCACCATTTTAATTTTAAAAAAATCGCTATTTCGCGTGCCGGAACAAACGAAATTTTGCCAGAACAAATCGGAACTAATCCAGAACTAACGATTTAAGCTAAAAAACTCGAAATCCGCGAAATGGGGCGGCTATGTTCACGGTGGTCATAGTGCCTATTACCTCCTCCCAAGTAATACCCAAAGCACAGATGAGATACTAGTTACTTCGTAACACAGATAAGATACTGGTTAATTCGTAACACAGATGAGATACTAGTTACTTCGTAACACAGATGAGATAATGGGTTATTCGTAACACAGATGAGATACTAGTTAATTCGAGCGCGAAGCAAACACTGCCGTAGCATCCTTTACTGGAACCATTTCGCCGCATTTTCAGGCCCCTATTTGAGAACCTCTGGATAAGACAAGAACGCAGAAATTTTCGTCATCTCGTAAGCTATAATCACATACTTAAAATCCAAAATTTTAAGTCTGTAGGTCATTTAGTTCCGAAGTTAAGCGAAAGCAAAGTTTCGCATTTATGACACCCACTCACTCACTCATGATCATCAGAATAGAACTAGTACTTCCCATAAACTCAGAGACCTGAAATTTAGTACAAAGTTAGGGTTTAATGGCCACATAAAATCTATAAAAGACTAGGATAATCGAAGATCCGGAGTACCTGGTGACCCTGATTAGAAAACACAAGAGCCCAACCAAACTATTAGAGATCAACATACCGCCTTTACAAAAAAATATTCAACTTGGTGGACCGCTTCATTTGATGTCAAAAATCGAAGGTCTGAAGTATCTGATGAAGAACCCTCAGCTGGTCTCAGCTGTATTAGAGATATGGTAATGCCCCCTTCTACTATTGGTACATAAAAAATCGACTGTCATTGCAAAAATCCAGCGTAGTGGGACACATCTTTAATCTAGCCTATAGCGTCCCACTGCTGGGCAAATGCCTCCCCTTCTGCTTTTAATACGCATATGAATAAAATTAAAGGAAAACTCTGGATAAGACTAGACTGGCTTTTATACTTATACTTACAAGTTTACAAGAAGAAATAGTCGAACGATTAACTTTATTCTACTCGAACAGTACACAAATTAAATAAACAAATTACACTAAAATATTAATTTCGCTCAAAATTTGGTCAAAATATAATGCATTGGACTAAGAGTGGCGGTGATACCCGCACACGTCGCTAGATGGCGCTGACTGTATTTTAAAACGCGCATACGTTTGTTTTTCCAAACCAATTTAATATACAATTGTCTGTTACTACGCTCAGTTATACTAACACATAAAGTACACTACCTAAAACACATAAAATAAAATGTCTAAAATACCTAAATAAAACACCTAAAATACCTCAATAATACACCTAAAATACCTAAATGAAACACCTAAAATACCTATAATAAAAAGTTATATAAAATATAGGTGGTTATTCTCAGATATAAAATATAGGTGGTTATTCTCAGATCAAAAATAATGGTCATTAGTCTTTCCAAACCAAATATGCTATTTGGGGACGAATTTGTAGCAGTACTAATTTTGATAAATTTATTGCCTATTAAGTCCGTTATTTTTAACCGGTTTGCGTGAATCAATACGAAAATGGCTTATTTACAACGAAATTTGATCGCCTTAATGTTATAATGGTGTTTTTAATTAAAACAATGTATAGTCTTGTAACAATATTTAAACAACTTTTACATATTTAACCGCCTCCGTGGCGTAATGGTTAGTCCATTCGCTTCACACCGATTCTATTCTATTCACCGGTTCGATTCCCGCGTAGGGTCAACTTATAAGACTCGGTTTGGTTAGTGGTAAGGCATTTTCCAAGCCCGCCTGGCTAGCTACCACCATCTTATCTAAGTCTTGCCGCCAAACATCAGTGTTAACAACATTGATGTGTTCTGGCTTGAAGATAAGATAGCCAGTTCTCCATTGCGTTGGGGAATCTTGGTAAGCCTGCTTCCATCTTCGGCATCATCGTCACTTACCATCAGGTGAGGTGATGCCAAGGGCTTACCAATTAAGAAAAAAAAGGTTTATCGTGTTCGAGTTCTTAAATAAGAAAGAAAAAACTTTTTTCTTGATCCTGGCATTGTAAAGAGAGTTTATTTGAAATCGAACTGGCTATGGTGGTTTTGCAGAAAAAACTCCGAAAGTACTCCGAGGGTTCCTTACCACCACACCTCTTTACACAACTATATAGTATAATGAATGACCCAACGGGACCCTATTACTAAGCCTCCGCTGTCTGTGCGTCTGTCAACGGGCTGTATTTCATGAACCGAAAAAGGTAGAAAGTTGCATTTTTCACAGTATGTGTACTTTGATTGCCTCTATAACAACCAATACTAAAAATTAGAAAATGTAAAAAAATAAGTGGGGTCTCCATATAGAACGTTTTTTTTAAAGGTCTTTAGAAGTATTTTTATTTAGGTCTATCGTAAAAACGGTAATACATACAAGCGTGAAACTTGGTGTGATTATATTTAAGTAAAAAAACAAATAATAAAAATCGGCCAAGTGTGAGTCGTACTCGCGCTGAGGAGTCCAAACTGAATGACAAAAAGACATATTTTTGTCGCTCGCGTTGATGTCTTTTGTTTGTAATGTGAATAGGTATCATTGCCATTATACTATATAATTGTGTGAAGAGGTGTGGAGGTACGGAATCCTCGGAGTGCTAGTCCGACTCACACTTTGCTAGTTTTTTATATCTATCTATAGCCTGTGTTGTAGATAAGTACTTAAGCGGTCCTTTAAGTATGCTTACCTACAGCGCTGTCTCTTTTTAGAGTTCCGTACAAAAAAAAACGGAACCCTTATAGGATCACTCGTGCGTCTGTCTGTTTGTCCGTCCGTCTGTCACAGCAGATGTCGCTATGTTTCTAAACACACTGCAAATGAGTTTGTATTTGCAAAAATGTATTTTTTATTAGATAAATTTTATTCGAGAAAGAGATCAATCGACGAATTCAAATCGGCCGGGCAGCGTTCGGAAAGCTTTGCAACTTTTTCACGTCCCAAATCAAGTGTCTCAAAACTGAGTTGCACCAGTCTGTGTTGCCTGATGATGACATACTAAACCAAAGTAACCAACATAGCTAGCAGAATAGCTAAACTTAAGTGGCATTGGGCAGGGCACATAGCTCGTAGATCAGATGGCCGTTTGGGCGTAAAGTTCGCGAGTGGCGACCGCACATCGGAATACGTAGCGTAGACAGGCCTCCCACGCGGTGGACTGACGACTTCGTGAAAATCGCGGTCAGCGCAGAACCGGTCGTCGTGGAAATCCTTGCGGGAGGCCTTTGTCTTGCAGTGGACATTTTTGGGCTGATATGATGATGATCATGATACGAAACCGAGACAAAGTAGCTTACCATGGGATTCTTAAGAAGGCTCAAGGTCACCCTAAGGGCATGAACGTCCCTTATAAAAAGTATTAAGACCAAGACCCACCAGTGTATGTTGCCCGTAAATGGATGACATACGGTACCGAGACAAGGTGGCTTACCATAGATACGTGACGTGATTACTATTATTCTCATCTGTGCCATAGGTCTCTTAAGAAGGCTCCAGGTCACCCAAAGGGCAATGAACGTCCCAAATAAAATGTCTCAGTACCAAGACCCACCAATGTATGTTGCCCGTAATGGATGACATACGGTACCGAGACAAGGTCGCTTACCATAGATACGTGACGTGATTACTATTATTCTCATCTGTGCCATAGGTCTCTTAAGAAGGCTCCAGGTCACCCAAAGGGCAATGAACGTCCCAAATAAAATGTCTCAGTACCAAGACCCACCAATGTATGTTGCCCTTAATGGATGACATACGGAACTGAGACATGGTCGCTTACTATGGGCCTCATAAGAAGGCTCAAGGTCACCCAAAGGGCAATGGAGCGTGCTGTACTCGGAGTTTCTCTGCGTGATCGAATCAGACACTAGGAAATCGGTAGGAGAACCAAAGTAACCGACATAACTCTCAGAATTCCTAAACTTAGTGGCAGTAGGCAAAGGCACATAGCTCGTGGAAGAGATGGCCGTTGGGGCAGTAAAGTTCTTGATTGGCGACCGCGTACCGGAAGATGTAGCGTAGGAAGGTCTCCCACTCGGGAACGTCGCGGGAAGCAGCTTTGAAATAAAGTTTTTACTTTACGTCAAGAGCGTCGGTGGCGCAACAGCTAGGGCCGCTACCTCCTGTCCGGGAGGTTTTGGTTCGAATTCTACCACGTACCAATGTGTTTTCTCATTTAGATTTCATATGTACGTTTATCCGACGCTCTTACGGTGAAAGAAAATATCGTGAGAAACCTGCACACGCCTGCGAAAAAACTCGAAGGTTGTGTGTGAAGTCGACCAACCCACACTGGGCCTGCGTGGTCGACTAAGGCCAGTTCGCCCTGATTCAGGGTAAGCTCGAGCCCCTCGGTGGGGACGTATATGAGCTGATATGATGGTGTCATAGTTTTGCAGTGTCATTGAAGTAGGTACTAATTTTGTCAATTCGAATCCCTTAAAATTGATAATGTGATATAACAGATCGAGTAACGTTTAATTACAGCACGAGTGCAATGTTATAAACATTATCTAGTAGTTGAAAATGTGTTTTTGATCAACTGTTCAATTCAATAAGCTGTGCTTAGCAACTTTTAACCATATTATGCTTATATTATTCATATTATGCTTGTGACTTGTGACTCAGATCCGAATCAAAGGTAGATTTCTCAATAGGTACCATTAACAGTACAGCAAGACATAGACTTGTCTTATAGAACAGACTTAACTTTTTCTTCTATAAGCTAGTAATATTTGTCACTAAGTTTTATTCATTTGTTTGTGTATTGTTAAAATGTATTGTGCCTTTTTAGTAAAATAAAGTTTTATCTATCTTTATCTGACTAGAATCCTTAATTCGAAGCGTGGCGTACCGTCCGTTAATTGTTAAGTCCATCAGCTTCACATCAGGAGGTCACAGGTTCGATTCCCGGCGGAGTCTAACTTTGTAAGAATCGGTTTGGTTGGTGGAAGGGCTTTTTCTAAGCCCGCCTGGCTAGCTACCACCATCTTATCTAAGTCTTGCCGCCAAACATCAATGTGTTCCGGCTTGAAGATAAGATAGCCAGTTCCCCGTTGCGTTCGGGAATCCTGGTAAGCCTGCTTCTATCTTCGGTATCATTATCACTTACCATCAGGTGAGATGATGTAAAGGGCTTACAAATTGTGAATAAAGAAAGGGGCTAGTTTAGCAGCTCGGTCTATACAAATGTATAGAGAACGCTATTTTTATAGATATTCAAAATGTTTAAAACTTTGGCAAAGATGACCTATTCCTATTAGGCTTAAGATAACCGTTACTTATATTTAACCGCCTCTGTGGTGTAATAGTTAGTCCATTAACTTTACATCAGGAGGTCGTGGGTTTGATTCCCAGCGGAGTCTAACTTTGTAAGACTCGAACTAGTAGGAATTAGTAGAAGATTTTTTTCTAAGCCCGTGGCTAGTTTCTCCATATTATCTAACTCTTACCGCCAAACATAAATAACTTGCAATGTTTGTATGTATGTATGTTAGTTAGATAAAAGTTAGTTATGTTAGTTTTGTAAAGGTCAAATCTTGCAAATAATTTTAGAGCGACTTCCAGGGGTCCGATTGAGCTGAAATTTGGCATGAAGCCTTTTTTCCGGTGACAATAGATCATTAAGGGCAGGGCCAGGGGGTATAAATAAATAAAGTGATACCTCCAAAAACTAGTTTTAATAAAAGATGACACGCCAACGAAAGTATGAGTTTAGAAGTCAGAAGACAGGAGAGTGAAGACAGCCGAAAAAAAAAATATCACAAGAGAAACAAATTAAAAGGAAAGTACATAATAAAAAAACTGATTTAGAACTAATCAGAAAGTATGAGTTCCGTCACAAGACTAAGAACGCTAGACCGCGTGTACGCGACCGCGACCACTAACGCGACCACGTGACCGCCTTCCGTCTGTACTGCCTCCCTCAGTTGGGTAGCTGACTCCGTACATTGCTGTACACTGTGACGAAACAAAAACTCGACTTTACAACAGCTGAACAATAGTTGGAGCTATTTTGTGGATCATTTATCATATTTCGCGATTGCGTTTCTCAAACTGTTATTTCATATTGTGGGCAGGCTCTGTTCGTCTTCTTGTTTCGTTTAAGGGCTTTTCATTTTTTTGTTCACAATTGGTAAGCCCTTATTGGCATCTTCTCACTTGATCGTAAGTGACACCTAATGATAAGTGACGATGATGCCGAAGATGGGAGCGCAATTACCAAGATTCCCACCCAACGCAATGGGAAACTGGCTATCTTATCTTTAAGCCGGAACACATTAATGTTGTTAGCATTGTTGTTTGGCGGCAAGACTTAAATAAGATGGTGGTAGTTAGCCAGGAATCGAACCAGCGACCTCCTGATGTTAAGCTAATGGCCTTTACCATTACGCCACACAGGTGGTACTTGTTACTATGCGCCGTAAAACTAATGTTTTCTGCAATTAAATAACCGCTACATAATATCTAAATAAGTAATGATTATATTTCTCTGCGTGATCGAATCGAAAACGAGGAGATCCGCAGGAGAACCACAGTAACCGACATAACTTACGGAATCGCTTAACTGAAGAAGCAGTGGGCACAGCACATAGCTCGTAGAACAGATGGTCGTTGGAACCGGATGCGCACCGGAAAACGTAGCGTAGACAGGCCTCCCACGCGGTGGACCGACGACCTGGTGAAGATCGCGGGAAGCCGCTGTATGAGGGCAGCGCAGGACCGGTCGCTGTGGAAATCCTTGGGGAAGGCCTTTTTCCAGCAGTGGGCGTTTTTCGGCTGATATGATGATGATGAAATAGGTAATTAAAATTAAAGGCATATATGTACAGTAGAGACCACATCAAGCATTACACTAGCAGCAGTATAAACAGACCTCGCGTAGGTTAAATCAATCACACATAACGTTGCGAGGGCAGCTTATGCTGGCAATATTTTAGTTGACGTGAACTCCGCTGTTCATAATTGAATAAACAACTTATCAGGTCACTCGCTTAGACCTTTATAGTAAGTATGTGGCCGGCACCGGGCCCAAAGAGCACACATATCAGCCGAAGGATGTCCAATGCTGGACATAGGCCTCCCCCAAGGATTTCCACGACGACCGGTTCTGCGCTGCCCACATCCAGTGGCTTCCCGCGACCTTCACCAGGTCATCGGTCCACCGAGTGGGAGGCCTGCCTACTGCCCTTTACTGCCCCAACGGGCATCTGTTCTCACCCCCAATGGCCTAGCACAATGCTCGGTAAGGGCAGTTCTTTTGACCTTTTTTTGGCATTTTGGTAAAATAGCTTGTTAAATCTTGATTCTGACCGAGACAAAGTTTTACACGTAAAGTTTGAGAACCACTGATTGACAATTATATCGCAACAGGCATTGCTCAGTAGGTAACTTGAGTCAGTGAGCTTATGTAAGCTTGTCGAGTATAGATAATTTTAGTTCGATGATTTATTAGTTTTAGATTCGAGAATATCGATCTCTGTAAATGTCATACGCCATTTTGATTTGATTTGGGTTACGTTCGAAAATGATTAAAAATTAGAGTGATTCGAGTTTCACTTTAGACTGTCTACTTTTAGAAAAGATCGCTTACCTGACAGTTCTCCGACAGTGTGTTGGAAAAGCTCCAAGACATAGCTTCATCTGTGTCTTTTTCACTAGTTGAGTTTTACCTCGGTTTTGGAACGACCCTCTTATTAAATCGTCATTGTAGTGGATAAAAAGCATTTATTGAGTTACTCGTAGGTACCTACTTATTAATAATTCTTGGAAAGTCCGCATGTTTCTCTTTTTGTCCATAATTGGCAAGCCCTTAGCATCATCTAACCTGATGGTACGTAACGATGATGCTGAAGATGGAAGCAAGCGGGCTCACCAAGATACTCCAACGCCATGGCCTACACGTGACCGCGGGTGACGCTAAGCGCAACACCAGGAAACCACGGCATAATGTTTAAAAGAATAACTAACTACAAGTAAAAAAACTAAGAAACCCCCGACAATAAGATAAGATAAATACTCTATTATACACATAAAATTATAAATCTTCGGTCTTCAAATCGTGAGGAAACCTGCACACGCCTGCGAAGAAACTCGCAAGTTGTGTGTGAAGTCCACCAACCCGCACTGGGCCTGCGTGGTCGACTAAGGCCCGATCGCCCTAATTCAGGGTAGGCTCAAGCCCCTCGGTGGGGATGTATATGAGCTGATATGATGACACATAAAATTAAAAATAAACACAATATTAAAACACAATCTCAAAGCAAAGCGGTACAATTCAGGCGGTCTTATCGCTAAAAGCGATTTCTTGCTCAAAGCAATTTCTTGCAGACAACCCGGTGTTTGGAGACAAAAGCATAAAAACTAAGGTAGTGCACGATCTATAACCTATTCAATGATACCATTAAAATGAGGCCAAGCACGATACCTCTACTGTAAGTTGGAGAGGATATGGGTATCCTGCAGATTCCGGGTTTTATATATTCTTGCAATATCATTGAAGTGACAGGTTCAGACGTGTGGAAGTTGCTCACATCCCTTCATCAACTAGAAAAGAGCTGATGATCTTTAAACGGCTGAACAGATTTTCTTTAATCAAAATAGCTTTTGACAAAATCAAAATCAAAATAAGTAAAAAAAAAACAATAAGATTATTATAAATAATGTCATGATTCAGATTACAGTCTCAGGTAACTGTATTTGTTATAGAATCAACATATATATCTTTGTCGTTTACATAATCTATTATTTTCAATCTCGATCAAGTCACCTTTTAAACAAAAAAAACGAGACCTACAGTACTCGCATATGATGTGTAACATGTGACAAAATACTTATAAAAATTAATTAATTATCGGGTCGTACATTCACGGGCCGACCCTTCGAATAGTAGTATGTCATCTTTGCCTTTGCCATCACACTAGGCGGCATGGCTATGACAACCTTAGTTTTCGGGAATTAAAAAACGTTCGCATTTCCTGTTACACATTTCCGTCCCATTTCACGAAATCACTCCCACAAATTGCAGGAAAGCGAGAGCAAAGATGTTACACATCAAAAAAATATTTAATCAAAGTTGGTTCATCCGTTTGGGCGCTACGATGCCACAGACTGACACACAGATACACACGTTTAACTTATAATATACTTATTTTGTGACGGGGGTTACAAAGGTAATTAAATTAATCCAGAATAATGCCTCAATAAGAGAATAATTCAAGTAAGTATGTATTTCTGAGACGTCTCTTCAAAGTCCCCACAAGAAGGTCCAAGGTTCCGTCTCGTCTCCCCAAAGATAGGGCCCTCGATAAGGGCGATATAGAGACGTCTAGCCGGTTGCCCTGGCCGGGTATCGAACCGCGTTCGGGTGCCGGGTGCCGATACCATCATCGGCGGCGGTATTCCAAAAATTCCCCACCACTGGGTTAGGGTAGGGTGCGCAGAAAAATCAGTTTTTTTATTAAATTTGTATTGTTTGATTTATTGATAGGTTTAAAGAAGTTCTACCCACTTTTTACAAAAAAGGCATATAGCTACTAAAAATATAATAGCAATAAAAATATCTAATAAAAATTTTTTCTTTGTTTAGAAAAATGATCTTTTAAAAGAACATTAGTTAAAAGAGGGTTAAATAACTTAACCAGTTAAATTAAACATTAAAAACCCGACTGCTTCAAAATGTATTTTCTGCCACTGAAGGATCAAGACGAATCTATTGACACCTCGCCATCTAAATGTTATCAAGCCGTTTAGGCTATAGGCTTAAATGAAGAAACAGGCATACATACACCTTAAAAACATAACCTTCCTTCTTGGTAAGTCGGTTTAAAATATGAATATATTAATTTGATTTGTGATAATTAATAATTGATTTTTCAAAACGGATTAATATTTTTAATATAATATGGTGTTATTTATAGTTTAAATTCTTTATTCAAAAAGAGCTAACTTACAAATCGGATAAATATTTTTTTTAAAATTAATTTGGTCATAAACAGTCGTAATGATACAATTAAATCTTTAATTAGGAAGAGGTATTTTACATAGCTACCCGCATCCAGCGGCTTCCCGCGACCTCCGCGACCGCGCAGAACCCGTTATCGTGGAAATCCTTGGGGGACGCCTATGTCCAGCTGTGGAAGTCCTTCGGCTGATATGATGATGATGATTTTACATAGCGGATAAATATTTTAAATTCGATTTGGTGATAATGATCAATCTTCATTCAGAAAGAGCTATCTTACAAAAGCTAACCTTTAGCAAAGTATATATATTAGTACTAACATACGGTATGCACACGCCCTGCCGCTCTCTAGATTCCGATCTCACCCCCTCGTCACCCAGATTGAGTCAGATTGGTTACAGTTTGGTTGCCGAACGTATATAGGATTTCGACGCCATTTTGTTTGTTCCGTCATTCGTTTTTTGACATGTCATTTCAGGCCCGTTGTATGAAGTGTCCAGGGCGTGCCTTTAGATAAGTGAGCCTTTACCTTTGGATGGCCTCATAAGGTTAATGAGTAAGTTTGCAAGTTGACGCAAGTACGTTAATAATAGGCTGTCCGCTGATAGTAATTTGAATTAGTTTATAGGGTTCCGTAGGCCTCCCACTCGGTGGACCGATGACCTGGTGAAGGTCGCGGGAAGCCGCTGGATGCGGGAAGCGCAGAACCGGTCGTCATGGAAATCCTTGGAGAAGCCCTAGTCGATGAAAGGGTTCCGTACACACAAAGGGTGACAAACGGGACCCTATTACTAATCCTCCGCTGTCCTTTTGTTAGCGGGCTGTATTTCATGAAACGTTATAGGTAGACAATCGACATTTAAAATGTGTATGACGATATAATAACAAATAATAAAAAAAAGGAGGCTTTTAGAAGAAAAGTAAGTAAGTAATAATAATAAGTAAGTAATAGTAATCTTGGAAAGCCCGCTTCCATCTTCGGCATCGCCGTCACTTACCATCAGGTGAGATGATGCCAAGGGCTTGTCAAATGTTGATTTAAAAAAAGTGATTTTTGTTGTTCTGTCTGTCTGTCAGCAGGCTGTATTTCATGAACTGTAATAGCTAGACAGTTCAAATAATTTTTACAGTGTGTATTTCTTTTTACGCTACAATAAAATATAATTAAAATAGTATAAAAAGGGAGGCCCGCATATAAGAAACGAGATTTTCTTAAAACGTGAAGAAACTAAGCGACATCTCTTCCGATCTAGAGTATCTTCTATTCAGTGACCAACTCGCACTTGGCTGGTTTTTTGTCATCTGAACTGGCCTTTGTAGCACGACTACCTAGGTTCGGTAAGTAGTGTAATTGAAAACGCTAAACACGTTAAAAAACCGACTTCCATCGCAACAAATTAGTACATTTTTGCATTATTATTTTTGGTTTTTGTTAATTTTCTACTAAAGCACTACACCGAATTTGATAAAATTTATATGGGACCACACAGGAAGCACTAGCTTTCAAATAAAAAAAGAATCGTATCAATCGGTTCACCCAGTCAAAAGTTCTGAGGTAAGAAACATAAAAAAAAACAAAACATACAGACGAATTGAGAACCTCCTCCTTTTTGGAAGTCGCTTGAAAATGGGCGTGGGTTGAATTAGAAGCGTGCTATCAGGCGATTAGAGTTTAATTAGAAGTAAAAGACCTAAAAAGAACATAAAAATTAGAAAACATTATAACACATAAATTTTAAATACTAACATTATGGACAAATTCAATAATTTCAATTCTCGTGTCATATTGATTTTCTGTCGAAATTACATTATTGTTTGATATCATTGATTTTATTGATATGGTTAACTGATGATTGTTTATTTTTAATTTTTCACAATCTTATGACCGTCAGAAAGAGCAACGTGCACCTATTTTGAAAAAAATATTTTAAATCTTGAATCTTTGAATCGTCCCTGTACTTTTCAGACATGATTTTGATATTATGCCAACCGTACCACGCGAGCGTCAGGCCATATCATTCATGCTCATACTTGTACCCATGTTTCTTTGCCTTCCTTTTATTTTTTTTATTTTTTGACCGCCAGGCACAGGCCCAGCGCTAATGTGCCTGCATGTATCTACTTGTGTTTACCAAAAAGTTTTCAATACTTATCGAGTTGAGGGATCGTTTGCGATTTCTTGGGAGTAAAGTGAGGCCTATTAACCCTTGGGCTGCGCCATCCTATAACCTTCATAACTAGTCATCTGCTCACCGATTATCTTATTTATTACTAGCTTTTACTCGCGGCTTCGCCCGCGTGGACATCGTTTTTATGACTTTTTTTGAAGTTGAGTGGACGTGAGTTTTCTATAGATTCCTCGAGAACTATGTCAGGATATATGCTAATTAGTTATTTATGTCATTTATCACCCTCTCAACCATCTCTCTGCAAAAAATCTGAACAATCCATTGTTCCGTTGCGATGTTAAAGAAATTATCAAGAAAAGGGTATTTTTTCAGTTCCCTCGGGAACTTTATCGGACAACGCTATTTTCACGGGACAAAAAGTAGCCTTTCTCCTTCCCCGTGACACAGGCTACCTGCATGCCAAATTTAATCCAGATTGATCAAGGTGTTGCAGCGTGAAAAGGTAACAAACAAACACATTTTCACATTTATAATATTAAACTGAAACTACTGGTTTTTTGGTATCTACAATTGGTAAGCACATAGCTCACGACCGTTGGGTAGTTAAGTTTTCGAGTGTCTACCGCGCGCCGGAAGCCGTTGCGTAGGCAGACCTCCCACTCAGTGGAACGACGACCGACCTGGTGAAGGTTGCGGGGAGCCGTTGGATGCGAGCAGCGCATTACCTGTCGTTGTGAATATCCTTGGGAGAGGCCTCGTCCAGCAGTGGACGTCCTTAGGCTGATATGATGATGACGATGAATTGATAAGCCCTTGACATTGTCTCGCTTACCTAATAGTGTGAAGATGATGGTGAAGGTAGAAGTTAAGATTCCCCATCGTTTCACGCCGGAACACATCAACTGATATTTGGCGGTTTAAATAAGAGGTGATGGCTAGCCAGGAGGGCTTAGAAAATGCCCTTCCACCAGTCGAACCCAGTCTTGCAAAGTTAGAACACTCCGGTAATCGAACTCCCGACCTCCAGGTGAAGCGAGTGGATTTACCACTACCACACCCTGGACACTTCATACAACGGACCAGAAATGATATTACAAAAAAGGAATGACGGAACTAACAAAATGGCGGCAAAATCCTACACGTTCGACAACCAAACTGTAACCAATCTGTATCAATCTGGGTGAGGAGGGGTGAGGTCGTAATCTAGAGAGCGGCAGGGAGTGTCCATACTGTATGTTAGTACTAATATATATATATATATACTTAATATATGTTACACTACGCCACGGAAGTCATTAAATATTTCCTGCCCATTGCCACTTGAACATATGATTAATCCTATGAGCCGTATTGGTCATCGGCGACTTTAACTCTTTTACCGATCCCCTCGTTTAGGATCCGCAGATTGGCTCTAGGATCTCCTCCTTTAGGATCCGCAGATTGGCTCTAGGATCTCCTCGTTTAGGATCCACAGAATTGCTCTAGAATCTCCTCGTTTAGGATCTACAGATTGGCTCTAGGATCTTCTCGTTTAGGATCCGCAGATTGGCTCTAGGATCTCCTCGTTTAGGGATCCGCAAATTGGCTCTAGGATCTCCTCGTTTAGAATCCGCAGATTGGCTCTAGGATCTTCTCGTTTAGGATCCGCAGATTGGCTCTAGGATCTCCTCGTTTAGGATCCGCAGATTGGCTCTAGGATCTCCTCTTTTAGGATCCGCAGATTGGCTCTAGGATCTCCTCGTTTAGCATCCGTAGATTGGCTCTAGGATCTCCTCGTTTAGGATTCGCAGATTGGCTCTAGGATCTTCTCGTTTAGGATCCGCAGATTGGCTCTACGATCTCCTCGTTTAGGATCCGCAGATTGACTCTAGGATCTCCTCGTTTAGGATCCGCAGATTGGCTCTAGGATCTCCTCGTTTAGGATCCGCAGAGTTGCTCTAGGATCTTCTCGTTCAGGATCCGCAGATTGGCTCTAGGATCTCCTCGTTTAGGATCCGCAGATTGGCTCTAGTACCTACAGGAAGTAACTAGTAACTCATTTGTGATACTTGTCCGGGTCTGAAATATTCTATAAATGTAATAAAACTGTAAGGGGGCCAGGTCTGTACATAAAATATTTTTGCAAAATAATAACTGTGGTGGACATAACTTACGATATGGGGGCCAAAACAACAACTTTTGGAAGTTTTGTCTGTCTGTCTGTTTATCTGTATGTTCGCGCATCACGCAAAAACTACCAGGCCGAATTTGATAAAATTTTGTATGGTTGTTCCTTATAGCCCGGGTTAACATACAGGATTCTTTTTATCCCAGAAAATTCAAAAGTTCCCGTGGGAAAATTCAAAACCTCCACGCGGACGAAGTGCACTGCAGACTTCAATTAAAACCGTAGCTATACCTATTGAGAAAGGCGAAAGATCGCGTTTGAGTTTAACCCGGCGCCAATGACGTGTTAAAAAATAACGCGGACGATGACGCTGGGTTAATATGACCCGAATGTTTTTTTTTCTTAATTATCTGGTTATCTGCTGAATTATAACAAATTTAATACAAAGTAAGAATTATTCATGACCATGATAGTACCAATATGTTTAAGTTAAATTAGATATCAAACTATAATTTGATTTTAATGCAACAACCTCAAAAGGGCAACCAAAATAATTTCTCTTTTGGAACTAAAAATGTATGGAGCTGTAGCCGTTTTATTCAAGAAAAGGGATTTTACCATTCTTCACTGGCGCTTGCTCACTACACTATGGTACAAATCATATGAATTGAGGTAGTATATGTTTTGTTTCAAAATTTCCCCAAATGAAAATCGCTCGGGTCAATATGACCCAGCGTCATTGGCGCCGGGTTAACTTAAGAAGGGAGAAATTTAAAAAATGACAAATCAATGCCTAAATACCTATCATTTAAAAATCATCGGTTCGATAGAACAGTCGGTCGGCCGTGAATTTGATTTCATATTTTTTTAAATATATTGAGCAGGGCGAAAGTTCGGTGATTTCCAATGCTTGATAACAAATCTGTGCATTAATAGCTTTCATTAAAAAAAAGCAAATCGGTTGGATAGAAAGGCTGGACGGACTCGCATTACATTTCATAGAAGATTGGGAATCTTCACCACTATTTCACATTTATTAAGACTTTTCCATCTATACTTCTGTATCTATATTAATAATAATATTATAACTACTCAACTTAAAAGATACTCGATTTAAAAAAATCTTTCACCAATAGTAAGAATGGAATTTCAGGATGGACATAGGCTAAAAGAACCCCGCTCACTCTCGATATCCACAGGGGTGAGGCCGCAAGCAACAGCTAGTCGTAAACAGCTTTCATTAAAAAAAAAGCAAAACAGTTGGACAGAACGGCTGGACGGACTCGCATTATACATTTCATAGAAGATTGGGAATCTTCACCACTATTTCACATTTATTAAGACTTTCCCATCTATACTTCTGTATCTATATTAATAATATTATAACTACTAAACTTAAAAGATACTCGATTTAAAAAAATCTTTCACCAATAGTAAGAATGGAATTTCAGGATGGACATAGGCTAAAAGAACCCCGCTCACTCTCGATATCCACAGGGGTGAGGCCGCAAGCAACAGCTAGTCGTAAACAGTTTTCATTAAAAAAAAAGCAAAACAGTTGGACAGAACGGCTGGACGGACTCGCATTATACATTTCATAGAAGATTGGGAATCTTCACCACTATTTCACATTTATTAAGACTTTCCCATCTATACCTCTGTGTCTATATTAATAATATTATAACTAGTAAACTTAAAAGATACTCGATTTAAAAAAATCTTTCACCAATAGTAAGAATAGAATTCCAGGATGGACATAGGCTAAAAGAACCCTGCTCACTCTCGATATCCACAGGGGCGAGGCCGCGAGCAACAGCTAGTCGTAAACAAAAACAAAGTTTCATATCAACGATCAAAACATAAAATATCCTAATCTAATCCTTCGAATTCCTGGCTTTGCGACTTTCCGACCGTCATTTAAAACATCAGGACAAATTGCACAGCACAAATAGTAAAAACAAAACGTTTTCCACTAGACAATGTTAAAAAGCCGCTGGAATTTTCAAAAAGTAACTCTTTGTCCCTGAAATAAGGATGGAGGGAACAGCTGAAGTGAAAAAGCCTACAGGATGACATCGTGAGAGGTCCTGTATGGGAGAAACCATAAAATTTAGGGCCGGTTGCACCAAGTGTTTAAACTATAATTTAGCTAAGTACTTACCTACTGTATTCAGTTGTCCATACAAAAATACTGTGTAACTAAACATTCAGTGACCATAATTTACACACAGATACACACACACCACATGTTATTCATGATTTGGTTTCGTTTCTTTTTTTAGGGTTCCGTACCTCAAAAGGAAAAAACGGAACCCTTATATGATCACTTTGTTGTCCGTCCGTACGAGTATCGAGTTGAAATTAAAACCATATATTTCGGTCTACAGTCCCTTGAAGCTGTGAAAAAATCAAACTTCTAAGTTAACGTAAAAGAAAAACAGCCGTTTATGCCGCAAAAAACGTATATTTCCACACTCTCAAGGGAATCAAAATTCATAGGGTATTTCTCGTTGACCTAGAACAATGAAATTTGGAAAGTAATACCATCTTATACTACAAGTATAGGAAAAAACACGAAAACTGTACATTCGTAATTAAATAATAAAAAATGCAGTCTTTATTTAAAGTACGTATCAATTATGCAAGGAACGGCGGTCCAAATTTTGAATTAAGTTAATCGTGTCATGTGGGGTATCGTATAAAAGGGCTTTATTGGTAAAAGCTTAAACAGATTTAAAAACACAAACATTCACTTTTAATGTAACATTAATTTTAATTTAATTTACCAGGCAACCGCCGTCTATCCTTTGGATAGTACGGTTAATTGTGACACAAGATAAGAGAGAGAATGTAAGATTTATGATTTACAATACTATGCAGCTTATAGCTTTTCTTTAATATTGTTTTAGGTCTCCTTGATACCTACCTTAATTGTTATAATTATCTAACAACTATGTAATACATGATTACTGTTATAAGAAAATACAGTTTTTGAAGTGAAACTTCTATATAGACGGGGGTATTAGGAGATTTTCTGTCACGAAAAAGAGTTACGGCTGCGTGGAGGGGGTAGACAGAGAAAGGCTGGCGGCGGCTTCCACTTGTCCGTTGAAGTTTCACTTCTACTATGTGTCCCAGCAGACATTTAGATTTTTTTTCTCTTTTAGTTTTTTTAAGTCGTATTTGTGATTGAAAGTTATAATAGTAAAGTTTTAACCAAATTTAAAAAAAAACGTGCTGCCACTGACTCGTGACCATAGGCGCGCCATCGCCAGCACAACCGATCGCAAATCACTATTGTTCAGAACTCACTCAAAACGCGCTTAGAACGATACATCTAAAATAGTAATAAATACATCTTTTACATTCAGGCAGACATTACTCAAAATTTATAGGCGAGTTTTAAACGAGTATCTTCTCTTTTAGTTTTATGTAGTAACTGTGATTGCTGTAAAAGTAAAGTTTAAACCGAAGTTTAAAAAACCCGGTGCCACCGGCTCGTAACCCGACCATAGGCGCGCCAGCACAACGATCGTATTACACTATTGTTTAGACCGCACTTAAAACGCGCTTAGAACGATACAGTTAAACTTGTAATACGCCTTTTACATTCAGGCAGACATTACTCACATTTATAGACGTGTTTTAAAAGGATTTTTTGCTAAGGAAGGAAGGTATTAAAATTAAAATTTACGATTAGTTTCTTCTTAGTGACGTAACTATTATTAAAAATAACTATAAACGAGTGGCTTTGTAAATTTTTCGAAATGGCTGAAATGTGTTATTTTTTTAACGTTTCCAACACCCGCGGCTCCGCCATTTTGATACATTTCTTAACGAACCTGTTCACTAAATTGCACAAAAATCGGTTGAGAAATGCGACCTGTCCTGTAGAGGAAACAGCCGGATATCAGCCGGACATACGAAAGCATTTCCAGGTTCGCACACGTCGGCGTCGCAACGGAGCAACGGAGCAACGGATTGGCGTATTTTTTTGCAAAGAAATAGTTGAGGGGCTGTGAAGTGACCTAGAATGCTGATTTTCTGATCAGATATAATTCTCTAGGGATCTGCAGGAAACTCCTATCCACGCTCGCCACTTATTGAAATAACAAAACACGTCCCCATTCTTTATTCATGTTCTCCAACATATAACGAAACCAGTAATTAATTATAAATTTTTTTGGACAAATCTCTTCTCAGAAATTAGAAGGTTTGGTCAATTTTCAGTACTCTGAAGGCCATTTTCTCCTAACAGGTTGAGTTTGGGCAGCTAAAAAAAAATATGTGTCCGTTATTTTAGACTACTCTATAACATATATCAAAATAAATCAAATCGGAGTCGGACAGTTGGGTACCCTTCCTTGTAAGACAGTCATAAAAACGATGTCCACGCGAGGGAAGCCGCGGGCAAAAGCTAGTTATACCTATAAGTGTTAAAAATTGTGTTTTAAAGGCTACTTTTCAACATATTTTGCTGGCAATCAAACTACCGTCAGTTTGATTGCTAGCAAAATATGTTGAAGAAGAAGGACCGTTCCTTCTCACACCAATACACCACTACATTGTGGAACCTCTTCAAGATGAATACATAAACTAATCGATGATTCACTAGTTTCGCAGGCAATTGTATTAATTTAGGATAGGGTTACCACCTGACCGGATAAATCCGGTCTAGACCGGATTTTAAGAGTGTAGACCTGACTCCGTCCAGATTTCATTCAAGACCGGATTTTTCGTTATACTACGCCGCCTGCGCGAGTGTGAAGCATTTTAAAGTGAAAATTCTCCAAAATACGATTTTTTGAAAGCTGTTGCCAGTGGACAGAAATATTAATATAAGTACAAATAGTACAATTAGTACAGATAATATTATAATAAAGGTTCATAAAACGTAGTTATAATCTACTGAGTTTTATTTTCAGCTAAAGACCGGATTTTTTTACAGGAATCAGGAATTTTTAACACTTGCAACCGGCTTTTCGGTTTAAAGTCCTGGTAACCCTAATTTAGGATAACAATACAAACAATATTGTATCTGTGCATGAAGTTAACGGTTACATTGAACCGTTACCGAGTTTCCGCGATCGAGTGCCGAGTGCCCAATGCAATGGCCCATCCATCGACTATCAACTTGAACGATCTAGGAGGCTATTCTGAGACCGATATCGAAAGAAATCCATTCGAATTTTATGGAAGGTAGTACCTATTTGTCATGTTGCGGAGTCAACTCTCTTTACAGCTTTATTTTATTTTTATTTTTTTTGATGTGTAACATCTTTGCTCCCGCTTTCCTGCAATTTGTGGGAGTGATTTCGTGAAATGGGACGGAAATGTGTAA
The DNA here is from genome assembly GCA_947284805.1 of Coleophora flavipennella. Lineage (NCBI taxonomy): Eukaryota > Metazoa > Arthropoda > Insecta > Lepidoptera > Coleophoridae > Coleophora > Coleophora flavipennella. The sequence goes on from OX369253.1 coordinate 9,981,906, forward strand.
CAGGAAATGCGAACGTTTTTTAATTCTCGAAAACTAAGGTTGTCATAGCCATGCCGCCTAGTGTGATGGCAAAGGCAAAGATGACATACTACTATTCGAAGGGTCGGCCCGTGAATGTACGACCCGATAATTAATTAATTTTATAAGTATTTTGTCACATGTTACACATCATATGCGAGTACTGTAGGTCTCGTTTTTTTTTATTAAAAATTTGAGTGCGTTTGACTATATCTCACCTGATGGTAAGTGACGATGTAGTCGAGGATGGTACACGCAAACTCAAATAATGCCTATTGAAGCCTTGAAGATCTCCAAATTGTAGGAGTCGGGAAACACAGACGCAGGCTTTGTATAAGGACGCAGGCAAGTAATTCCACTCCATCGCTGTCCGCATAATAAATGAGGAAGCGTAACGAATATCAACAACAAAAGGGTGGAACCTCCCTCTGCGTGTTTGTTGTGTTAGAAACTCTTAATAATTTTGTGGTACTTACTGTGAATTAGACTTGAAAGGACTTTTGCTGAAGCTTGACAAGGCCAAAAACCGGCCAATTACCTCTGTACCTCCACAACTCTCCCCACAACTACATAGTAATAATGACAATGATACATATTAGCATTACAAATACAAGACATCAACGCGAGCTACAATATGCTTCTTTTGTCATTCAGTTCTGAGTTTTTTTTTTATTAAAAATTTGAGTGCGTTTGGCTGCACCTCACCTGATGGTAAGCGCCGATGCAGCCGAGGATGTAACACGCAAGCTCAAAAAGTGCCTATTCACTCTCGTTTTGAAGATTCCTAAATTATACGAATCGGGGAATACAGACGCCGGAAGGGAATTCCACTCCTTGGCCGTTCGCATGATGAAGGAAGAAGCAAAACGCTTCGTGTGAAAAGGTGGAACATTGACGACAAAGGGGTGGAACCGCTCTCCGCGCCTGGTCGTCCGATGATGAAATGGAGAGGGGGGGAATGAGGTCGTGAAGTTCCAGGGCACACTCTCCGAAATGAATCCTGTAGGTAGAACACTGATAGACAGGCGACTTTGCGGCGATGCTCGAGGCTTTGGAGCCTGTTTGATACAAGTTCCTCGTCGCCAATGAGTCTCCTAGCGCATCGGTCGATAGAACCCAAGGCATCTAGCTGGTAACGAGACGATCCGTCAGATTCTTAGAACGAGTGCGACTCACGCTTAACTGAATTTTAGTATTTTACCTCAGTGTTAGTACTATAATCACACCAAGTTACACGCTTGTATGTATTACCGTTTTTACGATAGAGCTAAATCAAAAATAACTTCTAAAAACACGATTTTTGATATGGAGAGTCGTTTTATTTTTTACTTTTTCTAATTTTTAGTTTAGGTTGTCATAGCGGCAATAGAAATACATCTCCTTTCAAAGTTTCAACTATCTACCTATTACGTTTCATGAAATACAGCCCGCTGACAGACGGACAGACAGCGGAGACTTAGTAATAGGGTCCCGTTGGTCACCCGTTGGGTGTGCGGAACCCTAAAAATTATAATTAAGTTAATAAGTATAAATAAGTTATAAGTATAAATTAAGTTAATTGATTATATTTATCCATTTAAGCGTCGGTGGCTCAACCGGTAACGACTCGGTCCATCTAACCAGAGGTACCGGGTTCAAATCTGGACGGCCAATGTACCAATGAGTTTTTCAAAAACTTACGTACATACTTACCGATTGCTTTAACGGTGAAGGAAAACATCGTGAGGAAACCTGCATACGCCTGCGAAGAAATTCGAAGGTTGTGTGTGAAGTCGACCAACCCGCACTGGGCCCGCGTGGTCGACTAAGGCCTAATCGCCCCGATTCAGGGTAGGCTCGAGCCCCTCGGTGGGGACGTATATGAGCTGTAATAATAATCCATTCTACCTAGTCTTCTACTGCCGCCAAACTGATGATCCCTACGTGATATCTACTCGTATCTATTTATAAGTCGATGTGCCTATATTGTATGAATGTTCCATACGGGCTCTAAAACGGCTGTATCGATTTTGATGAAATTTTCGAGGATTAGCCAAGCGGGTGATCCCGTATGTACTGCATGTACGTCAAAGATGTCTGTATTTTTGTCCACACTTGCCGCCAAATATCAATGTTAATATCATTGGTGTGTTCCGGCATGAAGATAAGATAGCCAGTTCCCCATTGCGTTGGGAATTCTTGGTAAGCCCGCTTCCATCTTCGGCAACATCGTCACTTACCACCAGGTGAGATGTTGTCAAGGGTTTACCAATTGAGAATCCCTATCCCTACTAATATTATAAAGGCGAAAGTAACTCTGTCTGTCTGTTACGCTTTCCCGCAAAAACTACTGAACGGATTTGGCTGAAATTTGGTAGGTAGACAGATTAGGACCTGGATTAAGACATAGGCTACTCTTTACCACGCTCGCGAGCCGCTTGCGGCTCGCGCACTGCGCACCCTCGAAAAGTCATAGAAACGTGGTCCACGCGGGTGAAGCCGCGAGAAACAGCTAGTAAAATATAAAATACACTTTTTCAAAAGGCGTGGTCAAGTAGACACGGTCTATACAGGGTGTAACATAAAGGTGTGGTGATACTTTAAGGTGGGCTTGTACCCATCAAACTGAACAACTTTCTCCATGGAACCCATAGTCAAATCGCAAAAAAAAATTTGGCTCTCCCATACTAACTCGATCAGCTGTGATGCCAACTTAGTATGGGAAGTTCAATTTTTTTTTTGCGATTTGACTATGGGTTCCATGGAGAAAGTTGTTCAGTTTGATGGGTACAAGCCCACCTTAAAGTATCACCACACCTTTATGTTACACCCTGTATATATGAACTTACTACATCAACCTCGCAAATATATTTTAATTTACAATAACCTACCTGACGAAATTAAATCACTTGAATATCAAACATTTTGAGAATGAATTGAGCAAATGGCTATCAGGAAATTGTTTTTATACTTTGAATGACTTTATTAATTTTAAGAAAAAATAAGAAAGTTAAATTGTTAATTGATGAGATAATTGTTTTTTTTTTTAATTTTGTTAATTTTTTTGTAGTTTTAACTATTTTAAACTGTTTTTTATTTTCTTTATGTTTGCACACCTGCCTGCAGGTTGAACACTAGCACTAAGAAAATATCAAGATAATATAAAGAAACACGAAATAATTTTGGAAAATCTTTTAGGTACAAGCTTAAATTTAAAAAGATTTTTAATTTTAACCCTTTCATTCAATACCCATATCCCATATCATTGGGAGGAGTCCACCATATTGGATTTAGAGTGACGTCACTTAGCTAACCATGCATTGTTCTCCAAACTTCACGTGTAGCTCAATCGGAAACCAGGAAGCGGTTCTAATTTAGCTTCCAAGGTTTGTATTAAACTAACAGACACACTAACTGACACAGACACATTAACTAACAGACACACTAACTAACAGACACATTAACTAACAGACACGCTAACTAACAGACACACTAACTAACAGACACACTAACTTACAGACACACTTAATGACACAGACACATTAACTAACAGACACACTAACTAACAGACACATTAACTAACAGACACACTAACTAACAGACACACTAACTAAAAAAACACACTCCTTAACAGGCACACTAACTAACAGACGCACTAACTTAAAGATACACTAACAGACACACTAACTAACAGACGCACTAACTAACAGACTCTCTACTCTACAAACATACATACTTACTAACACGGCTTGTAAAGAAATACAAAGCTTGTAAAAAGAAGTTCTAAGCACAACTTTAGTTATTGTCCGTATGGTTAATGGTATCCCGCGGTTTCCCTTGTTCCTGGCCAGAAGATAATAACTTATCACGAAAGCGGTAAAATATAGATTTTGATAGCCTCCAACCATTGTTCGAGACTCCCACGTCAGGGCTCCAAAGTGGATAGGTTGTGTCTATACAGGATTGTTCATCTACCTCCAAGGATTTTTTATTCAGAGTCCAAAAAAATTTGGCGATTGGTAGAACCAAAGTTTTTTTCACAATTGGTAAGCCCTTGGCATCCGAATAATAAGTTCTCGAGTGGCGACCGCGCACCGGAAAACGAAGCGTAGACAGGCCTCCCACAGGACCTGGTGAAGATCGCGGGAAGCCGATGGATGCGGGCAGCGCAGGACCGGTCGTCGTGGAAATCCTTGGGGGAGGCCTTTGTCCAGCAGTGGACGATTTTTAACTGATATGATGATGATGATGATGGATAACGTTGTAGACTTCGTATCCGCCATTAAAAACTCGCACTATATTATATATGTCGGCGGCAAATCGTAAGAATCCGGCAGATCGGGATATCTTCCCCAGGCTAATCATGAAAGGCCCAGGCATTACATCGCAGGGCGCCGAAAAATACTAAGTCGACGGAACCCTGCATCGCGGGGCTCCTTTCTACGGTAACACCAGCCAGACATGTTCAACTAACCGTACCTTAGTATTTTGAGGAGCTCTGTGATAAGGCCTGAGCCTTCTGCCTGGGGATATCTGGTCCGATCGCGATATCTCAGATTCTTACGCTATAAAGTCATTGAAAATGGCTTAAAATATTATTTCAATTAAAAAAACAGCCAAGTGCGGGTCAGTCTCGAGCACGAAGTGTTATGTATCATCGTACAAGAAAAAAAATATTTCTTGTATGTATTTCATTTTAAATTATATTAAATATAATTTAAAAATTTTTATTTTTTACTAAGTATTTGTTCTTATAAGAATTACACTTAATAAAGTCACTTACCCACTCACTGACTGATTGACTCATCAACGCCCAGACCAGCTAGAAAGCTGTAATTTTGCACAGTGGTTCTTTGTATGATGTAGACAAGGAATGAGGTCTGATTTATTGAAATCCCCGCGGCATAGGGAATGAAGTGGAAACGAAGTCGCGGTCAAAAATGTTTTCCACGCAGTTACTTACTCACTCACTCACTGACTAATCAACGCCCAGACCACCAGAAAGCTGTAATTTTGCACAGAGGTTCTTTGTATGATGTAAATAAGGAATGAGGTCTGATTTTTGAAATCCCCACGGCATAGGGAATGAAGCAAAAACGAAGTCGCGGTCAAAAATGATTTCCACGCAGTTACTCACTCACTCACTCACTGACTGACTAATCAACTCCCAGTCCACCTAGAAAGCTGTAATTTTGCACAGAGGTTCCCTGTATGATGTTGTAGACAAGGATGAAGGACTGATGTTTAAAAATTCCCTCGGATAGGGAGGGAATAAAGCGGGAACGACGGGAATAAAAGATGTACACTCGGACAAAGAATTATTATTTTCGAAATAATGTGTTAGTTTTAGATGATTTGTTTGCGCAGATGAGAACAAAACTTGTTCAAAATCATGAGTAGGTCTTTCAAATTATTTATTTATTATTATTATTTGTCATTAGTACCACAAACATGAAAAAAAATGACCCAATTAAAAAATAAATAGATTAATTCTTAGCAACAGTAAAATATATAAAAAAAGTAAATAACATTCAAAGATTAATTACGTTGTTTGAGATTGAGAACCAAAGAAGTCGCTATTGTATACTACTGTTGAACTGTTACTGTTCGAAACTGTATTCATATGGCGTAACTTTTCAATGTTCCATATCTAATTGATATTTGATCATATGATATAATGTAACCTAGTTTTCCTTACTAATAAATAATAAAAATAAAATAAAATATGCTCTATTTTTCCTAACACTCTGTATATAACAGATTGAGGTGGCTATTAAAGACGTCAATATTCAGCATCCAAGAGAACGAGGATGGGGGATTATTCATGAAAATCCTTCATAGAAAATCCATTGTAGCAAATCTACTGTAGAAAATCCATTGTATAAAATCCAGTGTAGAAAATCCATTGTAGAAAATCTATTGTAGAAAATCCATTGTAGAAAATATATTGTAGAAAATGTCCTATAGAAAATCCATTATAGAAAATCTATAATAGAAAATTCACTGTAGAAAATCCATTGTAGAAAATCCACTATAGAAAATCTATTGTAAGAAATCCATTGTGGAAAATCAAATGTAAAAAACTATTGTAGAAAATCCTTTGTGGAAAATTAAACTTTTTAACAATACATTAATTTTTTTAAGACAATTTTTTTATTATCCACATATAGCCTTGGCATCATCTCACCTGATGGTAAGTGACGATGATGCCGAAGATGGAAGCGGGCTTACTAACATTCCCCAACTCAATAGAGATCTCTCTATCTTATATTCAAGCCGGAACATATCAATGATGTAGACTAAGATAAGATGGTGGTAGCTGGCCAGGCGGGCTATGAAAACGCCCTACCACCAACCAAACCGAGCCTTACAAAGTTGACCCAGCCGGGAATCGAAACCGCGACCTTCTGGTGTAAAGCGAATGGACTAACCATTACGCCACGGAGGCGGTTCTAAACAAAGTTATTAAGGCGAGGCATTTGTAAAACAGTTGTCTCTGTTTTTCCTTTACGTGTAAAGAGTCAAGAAAATAACCACACTTTTGCACTTTTTCAATGTTTTACGTTGTTATTTCTCTTAAGACTTCAATTTAACTACTAAAATTTAGCAGATTCTCTGTAGCACTTAAACAAAAAAAACATACAGTCGAGTTGAGAACCTCATCCTTTTTGAAGTCGGTTGAAAAGAAATATCTCCATATAAAAACTATGTGCAAATTTAGAAATTTTATTAAAAAGCAATTCGTTTTAGAATATTTTTTTTTGGATTTTTAGACCTGTTTTTGGGATTTTTTATGATTGAGTTAAGTACATTCTATCGTGTAACATATTGGCACATTCCTCAGACAATGTCCTTAAGTATGACCAATATTTTTTGCAAGACCGATATTTAGTAGTATTACCCAAAAAATTTGATCTAGCAAAAGGGTTTCTCCGCTTCTCCACCGGTGCATCGCCTATGACAACCCTCGCTCAGGGTATAAGGAAGGATATAACGCCAACTCGTCGAAGCTACTTCAAAGCCATCAAGCTGTTTTGACTACAGACTCAGCGAAAGAAACATGCAAAAAAAAATATCGTCTTTCTTGGCCAGTTGGGTAAAAACAGCGATGAAAATAAAGACAAAAACCAAAATCTACAATGTCAAGTCAATCGAGCGTATGATACAGCGTGTTACAAGTGTAACAACATGTACAGGGTGTTGTGTGACAGCTTGTATGCCTTGCCGGGCAACCGGCTATCGAAAGACAAATCGACTGGAAAGAGAGAGCGAAACAAAACATACTGTGTGCAATCAAAATTGAGCTTCACACCACAATACAATTATGGCTCAAATTTCAACTTGATTTGTCAAGAATGTATTACTAGCGACGACCGATTAAAAACTTTATTCAGTCGAAATAAGTTTTAAAATAAACAAGTATATTAAAGGTGATGCTACAGTTAAATCTTGGATAGGTACTTGATTTTATATTGAAACTGATCATAACATTATATTATTGTATTTGATGCAATGCTTTACGGATATTGAAGTTATGCAGTTTATGAAATCTATAGTGTCCAATAATTTTATTTTACTGCCAATAATATTGCCAGCATTGTAGGTGTTACAAAATAATACACTTAGAAATTAAGTATTGCTGCCTCGACGCGTCCTTCTTAACGTGGGATTGAGGTAGGTAGTCCAGGAGGGTAAAGAGTAGAAAAATGGCACAAAACGAAGAAGAAAAAAAAAAGAAATGAAAATAAAAAATATTCAGATGCCACCAATTTTTGGAACTTGATCACTATAAAATATATTTATACTAGCTGTTTCCCGCGGCTCCAGTTGGAAAAAAACACAAGTTGAGACAAGTACCTACAGAGAGATGAATAAGTTGAGATTAAGTACCTACAGAGAGATGAATAAGTTGAGACTAAGTACCTACAGAGAGATGATTAAGTTGAGACTAAGTAACTACAGAGAGATGAATAAGTTAAGACTAAGTATCTACAGAGAGATGAATAAGTTGAGACTAAGTACCTGCAGAGACATGAATAAGGTGAGACTAAGTACCTACAGAGATATGAATAAGGTGAGACTAAGTACCTACAGAGATAAGAATAAGTACCTAATACTGTAAATTATATTACTATTTTTTCCGAATAAACTTCATTTATTTAAATTCATATTTTTCATAAAACGACTTCCGAAAAAAAGGAGGAGGTGCTATGTTCCACTGTATGTATTACAGATTTAGAACGGAAAGTAGAAATTTTAAATATTGACAAAAACAAATTAGAAATAAGATGACATCAAAACAGATTGACAGTAAACCAAAAAGTATGACTTGGTCGGACCTACCTATACATACAGGTGTAGTAACTAAACGAATTAATTTAAACCAAAGTATATATATTAGTACTAACATACAGTATGGCCGCTCTTTAGATTGCGACCTCACCCCCTCGTCACCCAGATTGATACAGATTGGTTACAGTTTGGATGTCGAACGTATAGGATTTCGCCGCCATTTTGTTTGTTCCGTCATTCCTTTTGAAATGTCATTTCTGGCCCGTTGTATGAAGTGTCCAGGGTGTGGCTGTACCTACTTTCAATCACTTTTAATCCGGTGTTTACTTGGTGAAGGTCGTGGGAAGCCGCCCCGGATGCGGGCAGTGCAGGACCGGTAGCTGTAGAGATCCTTTAGGAGAGGCCCCTGTCCAGCAGTGGACGCTTTTCGGCTGAGAAAATCCAGATTTTCTGCAGTAACCTAAAATATCATAATCATCATCTTTATATCAGCCGAAAGACGTCCACTGCTGGACATAGGCCTCCGCCAAGGATTTCCACGACGACGACCAGTCCTGCGCTGCGCACATGCAGCGGCTTTCTGCGACCTTCACCAGGTCATTGGTCCTAATATCATCATAATTGTCAGGTAATTTCAGTAAATATCCAAAACCAGATACTTGTTTTAAGATTTCAAAATATTTATTCACAATGGTTGGTGGCGTAATGGCAAGGGCCGCTACCTCCTGTCCGGGAGATCGTGGTTCGAATCCTGCCACGTACCAATATATTTTCGAATTTCAATTTAATATGTACGTTTATCCGACGCTCTTACGGTGAAGGAAAACATCGTGAGGAAACCTGCACACGCTTGCGAAGAAACTCGAAGGTTGTGCGTGAAGTCGATCAAACCGTACTGGACCCGCGTGGTCGACTAAGGCCCGATCGCCCTAATTCAAGGTAGGCTCGAGCCCCTCGGTGGGGACATATATGAGCTGATAATATGATAATGATGATTCAAAAAAGGTGCATGGTACACTATTTCTGAAGTCCATGAAATTGTAATTACATTTATGTAATGCCATTTGTGAAAAATGTTAAAATTAATCATTAGATAATAATGTAATAAAATTATTACCATAAAACGGATAACTTTATTAAGACATGAAAACAATATGACACGAGAAGTTATACATTAAAATTTATTGAATAATGCCAGTTCATACGGACATCACCCGGTCACGAGTATAACGCGAGAGTCAGCCATCGCTCCCCTCGACCATATTAAAGCGAAAGGAACGACCATAAAAAAATAAAAAAAATAAAATCCACATTACATTAAAATTGGTAGAAAGTATTAAAAAACTGTCACTAAACAGGTTATACGTTTTGAAAACTAAACATAATTCACGAATAACCTTAAAAACTGGTAATTCGCGCTATGACTATAACATTCCACCTTGATGGCCAACTTCTAACAACAGGGTCCTAACTACTGCCGGGCCACCTGGGGCGGTGCCCCTGCCCTGCCCCGGGGCCTCCGACCACAATGGCTACTCGACACCTGGCAAAATTAACCAAACTACCGTTTTTCCGTGACTTCCGTCCACTCCCTCTTAAGGCTCCCATCAAAATTGATCAAAGCATTAAAATGAACAACGCTTTTCTCTCCGTTACCCTCCTGGTCATGTTTTTAGAGTGTATGTAATATGTATGTATGTATGTTTATTTTCTTGACACGCCCTGTAGCGTAAACGGCTTCATGGGGGCTTTGGAGTTCGACGGGTCGTTAGAATTGACTTGATACCGTGAGTGACATAGGATACATTTTTACCCAACTTGCCAAAAAAGAGGTTATTTATTTCTTTAGCATGTTCTGTAGCCTAAACGGCTTGCTGGATTTTGGTGTGCGAGGTGTCGTTCGATTCGTCTTTGTTCTGTGAGTGACATAGGATACAATTGTACCCGCTTGGTAAAAAAATAAATATGAATTTTTTATGCAGTCGAGTTTTTAATTTCTAAATTAATTCCTTAAGTTATCTAATATATCTCTGGAGGTACTTATTAATTTAGTTCTATCATTGGTAGGGTGGTATACTGCCCCAGACAAAAAAATGCAGGCTCGCTGGGGCCTCCGTAACTTCTGTTACGGTGTGTTTTGTCCTCGACGGGTCAAAATTCAAATAATTGAAAACGCTAAACACGTTAAAAAACCGACTTCCATCGCATTAACTTACTATAATTTTGCATTATTGTTTTGGTTTTTGTTAATTTTCTTATAAAGTACTACACCGATTTTGATAAAATGTATATGGGACCATACAGAAAGCACTAGCGTTCAAATAAAAAAGAATCATCCAAATCGATTCTATCAGTCAAAAGTTCTGAGGTATAAAAAATACAGCCAAATTGAGAACCTCCTTTTTGGAAGTCGGTTAAAAATGATCTCAATGTCATCTTTAACCCCTAGTCCAAAATAGTGCTGCGTCTGCACTTAGTTCACTGTATTCTGGATGATCAAGTCTGAGTCTTGAAAAAAAAAAATATGCTGCGAACTGTCAAGTTGAAGTCACTTTTTGAACATGTATTGGTGTGTTATGTGTGTGTGTGTGTGTGTCTGTGTGTGTGTGTGTTTGTGTCTGTGCATGTATGTGTGGGTTCTATCTGAACATTTTTTTTGATCTGAGCTCTTGAGATACAAGAACCAATTAATCAACGAAAGTGAAGAGAAAGGCCTCGGGGCCCCCACGATCACTTTCTGCCCCGGGGCCTTAGAGCCTCTTATTGCGGCCCTGTTTAGAAACTTATAACTACTTGACCGATTTTATAATTGACCTTTAAGTTCAATTGCTATAAAAATAGAAAACTTATCTTCAATTCTTATCCGACTCACCAAAAGGAGGTTATGAGTTTGACAAACGAAATAGGCGTGTCACGGTACTTAATCAGATGGAGAAAGTTTGTCTGTCAAGCTATCAATTGGAACTTTATAACAAATACTTGACGACATTGAATAACTCTCACAGATACATAATTTTATTGTGCTTTCAAGGGATATTTTGCCAGCAATATTTAAAAATTAACATTTAACTGCACAGCCACGCTAGGCATACTTTCTATCGTAGGCTACATGTCTGGCATACTCAAATCAACAACAACTTATACAGGGTGTAACAAAATTGGTGTAGGACCCGTTAACTGGGGGTTCTACTCATCATACTAAACAACTTTAAAAAAGGAACCCATACTCAATTCTCAAAAAAAAATTAAGTCTCTCCATACTAAAATGCACAAAATTGGTCGATCAGCTGATCGATTTGTATGAAGAGTAAAGTATTTTTTTGCGATTTTAACAAAGTCATAGAACAAAAGTTATCCAGTATGATGATTAGAAGTTACCGGGACGTACACCAATTATGTTACACCCTATATAGCATCATCATATCATTATATCAGCCGAATGATGTCCACTGCTGGACTAAGGCATTTCCACGACGACGACCGGTCCTGCACTGCCCACATCCAACGGGTCCCGCGACCTTCACCAGGCCGTCAGTCCACGGAGTGGGAGGCCTAACTACGCTATACGTTTTCCGGTACGCGGTCGCCACTGGAGAACTTTACTGCCCCAACGGCCATCTGTTCTATGAGCTATATATCCCGCCCACTACCACTTTAGTTAAGCGATTCTGCGAGCTATGTTGGTTACCTGGGTTCTCCTACGGATCGCCTTTATTTTTTATTTGTTCCCCTAGGGAATTTCCGAGCATTTTATAACACAGGAAAACAGTAATAAGAAGAAAACCGCCAACAAAAAAAAACAGTTGTATGGGGACCTGTCTTTAACTAAATTTGCCGGAATAACCAATACTTCCACCTTTAGCTATGCGTTAAACCCATTTTTGAGATTTTTGCATTTTTCATTTTAAGTTTTGTAATAATATGATCACTCTAAGTTTGACGCTTGTATGTATGCATTACGACAAAGCAAAAATAAAATTAAAAAAAAAACCTTTAAAAAACCTGTTTTTTATATGGGAACCCACCATTATTTTAGTTTATTCATTATTATTTGTTAGTAATTCAGCAAGTTACCTGTTACGGTTAAATAAGGTCGATTGAACAGACAGACATACAGCGTAGACTTATAAAACCAAGTTTACCCTAAAAAATAAAAATAAAACAGATTGTCAAAAAAATAAAAATCAAAACATACATATTATGATGTCAATATAAGGCGAAGCGTGTCAAATAAATGCTGTTTTACAAAATTCCTACAAGCCAAGCTCGACCGAGGACGGAAAACGATATACAAACACACAAAAAAGAAGAAATAATAAAAACACCTTGCCGTGCATGTTCTACGGTATAGGCAGGTACAGTACGGTATCGTGAACTGTAGGTACTTCGCCATTCGTTTAAGGTCCGGTGCGGAAGAGAGGGAAACGCCGAGTTACTATAATACAATGAATCACACTAATATTATAAATGAAATGAAATATAATTTATTTGCTTAATTTTGAGTACAAATTTTGGTGTTAACAATAAATTAAAAAGTTCATTTCAAAACCTGCTCATAATTTAAGCGTGCAAATATTTAAGGTGAATTGTCTTAATTACATTATTAATCATATATTTTATGTCAAGGTATAAATTCTTTCATTGAGTAAAAATATTTATGTATTAACCATTTATGCAGGTTTTTAAAGGCGAAAGTTTGTGAGTTTGTATGTTTGTTACTTCTTCACGCAAAGACTACTAAACGGATCTGGCTGAAATGTGGTAGGTAGACAGATTAGGTCCTGGATTAACACATTGGCTACTTTTTTTCACGTAGCTTACGTACGCTTGCGGCTCGCGTACTGCGCACCCTCGAAAAATTATAGAAACGTTGTCCTCGCGGGTGAAGCCGTGGGAAACAGCTAGTATTACATAAAAACTTCGTACAACAATAAAGTATAAAAAAAGAGTGGATTTGACTGGCAAATCAAATGAAACTAATCAATTTGATAACTGGTCATAAAACAGAAATTCACCTCAAAAAAATCACAAAGTCAACAGACAAGGTTGCTAAGCGACGCACAGAATAAAAATATTCAAACTATATAAATATAAAAATTATGAACTTCAAAAAGTATTTACTCTAAAAGTTACAGTGGTGCGAGTAAGGAGTCCGTCACACGTTCATTATACTTTTTTATATTTACAATTTGTAAGCCCTTGGCATCATCTCACCCGATAGTAAGTAACGATGATGCCGAAGAACACACACACACAACACACACGGCCTTATCATAAAGTAAATGCATTTTGCACTAACCTTTATTTTGTTTAATCCTCACTTAAAATGTTCGGTTGACATCGCATAATTTGTTTCCTATCTCTGCTCGCTGACTGCTAAGGTACAGGCTTTGTTTAGCTTAGTTTAGTAGCCAGAGTCCTAAATATTAGATCTAAGATGTACAACTAGAATTTAGGACTTTGTTTTCTTCCTTGTAAACTTTCGTAAAATAAATTTATTATTACTTTCTTTTTATCAATTTAAAAAATAAAATACAAAGATAGAAGTGTGCGTTACCGTACCATACTTATACTGAGACTCGAACATAAAAAGACTTGTTTGACTTAGAAGCTTGGCATTAAAGGTGGCCGTTACGCCTTCTCTGTCAAAATAATGTCCATGTTTGTTTTGCTTGTATAATAACTTAGTTTTGTCGCAATTAATGAATTTTGTACGCTTAATACCTGAGTCAATATTTAAATAGCTTTTTTATCTACAATAATTGGTAAGCGCTTGGTATCATCTCACCTGATGGTAAGTGATGATGATGCCGAAGATGGAAGCGGTCTTACCAAGAGTCCCCAACGCAATGGGGAACTGGCTATCTTAGTTAGTTTAGTCTTAAGTACCTACTTAAAGAATGTACTTTTTTATGAAATAGCATGGGGTGATGAACTGATGACAGGCAATGAGTCGTATTCCACCGCTGCCGGCGCCGGATAAGCATCATCAAACGCACCCAAATTTTCTTCTTCTTCTCATCAGCTCATATACGTCCCCACCGAGGGGCTCGAGCCTACTGTGAATTAGGGCGATAGGGCCTTAGTCGACTACGCGGGCCCAGTGCGGGTTGGTCGACTTCACACACAACCTTCGAGTTTCTGCGCAGGCGTGTGCAGGTTTCCTTAAAATGTTTTACTTCACCGTAAGAGCGTCGGATAAACGTACATATGAAATCGAAATTCGAGAACACATTGGTACGTGGCAGGATTTAAACCACGGCCTATCGGACAGGAGGTACGCCACCGATACCTCATGTAAAAACATTTTAAATATTAAAATTAGATTCTCCACATCGCCGCCATTGAATTTAAGTGCACCTAACTCTTACTAGTCCTTCATTATCGGCTTAAAGACTAATAAATAATAATTAAAAACTTAATTGGTAACTGTTGTTTCCTCTTCAATCATCAGTTAATGTCTCATTTCAAATTAATCTAATCATACTATTACACAGCAGGTCCGTTAAATTACATACATTTAATAACGCCGTGGATTGGAACACGCGCAGATAAATTACCTATCATATTAACAACTCATTACGTCCCCATTGTTGGGGCATGGGTCTCTTCCCCCAATTCGGGAAGTCTCACTTACTCCCCGCTAACTCCGGATTGATGGATGCTAAGGGGCTAGTGACGCACGCGCAAGCTTTTAAGCCGGCTTTAAAGTCTCTGACACGGTTTCACAACTGTCGTATACTTATTTTTTTAAAATTTACAATTGGTAAGCCCTTGGCAACATCTCACTTGATGCCAAGGGCTTACCTTGGCATCAAGTGAGATCTCAGTAAGTGACGATGATGCCGAAGATGGAATCAAAATCAACAGAGATCAATTTACCTATGGGAACGGAAAAACTAGATTTTATCATAGATTTTTCTGTAATATACATTAAACCTCAACTATTGTGGTTTTTTAAAGATTTTAAAACCATTTATCTTAAAATAATTGAAAAATATATATATTTAAGATTCTCTCAACAAGCCCTTTTATTTAATATGTCACACAATATATTTTGAAAACCTTTTTTTTAATTTTTCTAATTTATCCTCCAAAAGTGCCCCCCATGTTTAAAATTCATTTATTTACGTTACTTCAACTCGATCGGTCCAGTAGTTTTCGAGCAAATTGACTGTGACAGACGGACGGACAGACAGACACTTAGTGATCCTATAATGGTTTCGTTTTTACCTTTAGAGGTACGGAACCCTAAAAAACTATCACAAACGAACATTAAATTATCTATGGTGATAAACTCACTTTTTTCAACCGACTTCAAAAAGAGGAGGTTCTCAATTCGACTGTATGTTTGTTACGCGATGTCTTCGCCAATTGTGAACCGATTTTCAAAATTGTTTTTTCATTCGAAAGAGTACACTCCCGAGGGGGTCCCATTGTCACCTAGTCAGGATCTGACGATGGGATCCCAGGGATATCGAGAGCAATCCTCAAATTTTATAGGCACGTTTTACGTGTTTCATGTATTTTCTAAAAACTTTAAAGTATTTGCGTCTGGTAATCATCATCTCATGTTGATGAGCTGCTGAAGGAAGGTACAACTCCTTAACGATTAGGTTACTGAAGGAAGGTACAACTCCTTAACGGGTAGGAGTTGGAGAATAATTCTTCAAATATTTTACGTAGGTACTTATAGACCGATAGTTGTATTCTTTCAGAATATTCAGATGAGCTAAACTTTTATGTTGTTGAGATGATGATGAAAGCCACAGGAATCAGTATCTGTTAATGAAACTATTGATGGTCCTATTGCCAAGTGGGTGATTATTAGATAGCATTATCACTAAAAATAAAGAAAATAAAAATAAAAGTTTAAAAAACTAAAAACTGACTTCGGAATGAAAATCAATCAAAAGTATGAAATAATGATGATGATGATGATGATGGTCCTAGCCGTTTTCGGCTACAGCGACCGCAGAGTTGTCCGGCTCAGCTGCAAGCGCCCCGCTGCTCCGCCTTCTCGTGCGCCCGCATGTGGCTGTTGTAGCCAATCTTCGCTCGGAACGTGCGGTCACACTTGGGGCACGTCAGGACACCGTTGCAGTAATTGTAGTGGATAGCCGCAGTAAATAATATTATTGTACTAAGTACACGACATTAACCAACAATAACAAAATCAAAGGTGGTTACGAATTAAATTAGGAGCCTAAAGTTTTTTTGAGGTCGGTGAACTCAAAAATAAATTTAGGCCCCTTATTTAATTCGTACCCACCTTTGATTTCGTTTCGTGTACGAGTATCTAAGTACCTACAATAATATTAGTTCATACTTTTGAGTGACTTTCATTTCGAAGTCAGTTTTTAGTTTTTTAAACTTTAATTTAATGACCGGTTAGCAAAGAGTTTGTATAAAATACGTATTATAAGAGGTCGAACGCATAATGTATGAAGAAGTTACTATTCGGTTAGGATTTGGCGGCAACGCGCGCTGAAAAATAAAGAACTGTCGTGTGAATTCTTCTTTTTTATTTTCATTTTTTTTCTCATAGATTGTGATGAAAAATTGTGTTTGTCACTCGGGGCGGGGCCAAAATATTTTACTCTCGGGCGACGTTTAGTGAATTCCTCGCTAAGCTCAGGATTCAAACTAACGCCTTCTGAACAAAATAACACTTTGTCCCCCTTTGACCCGGTATGGGACGTAGTAACTAATTAGTAATCTGTGGTATGGGTGCCTTTTTCAGCAATTACTCGGAAAGTATTTTTAGGGTTTCGTAATGATTTGATTATCAAAATGTGCATATTAGCAAAAGCTTTAACGCAAAAAAAAATCCAAATTTTTTTGTAAAAAAAAAGGAGAAAAATGTTACCATTTTTTTCTCAATGAAAAGGCCCATATCAAAGTATATATATTTGTACTAACATACAGTATGGACACTCCCTGCCGCTCTCTAGATTCCGACCTCATCTCCTCGTCACCCGGATTGATACAGTTTGGTTGTAGTTTGGTTCTCGAACGTATGGGATTTCAACGTGATTTTGTTTGCTCCGTCATTTGTTTTTAGAAATGTCATTTCATGACCGTTGGATGCAGTGTCCGGGGTGTGCCCATATCCTAAAAATTAAGAAAAGAACCAACTAGAGGTACATTTTAAATGCAATAAAAATGAAATTGGTTAATAATTATGAGTAGATTGTGTGCACATTGTGTGGAGCGCGCGGACGGCTGGCGAAGGCTTTTATGTAAAAAATTTTTTTAGGGTGTTTGCTAAAAATTTAAATTTTGCCCGAGTTCATTTTTAATGCACACGTAGGTCATGTAATGTATAAAATCTGTGTTTTTTTTTTACAATAAACGAGTATTAATCCCCAGTTAACAGTTCCTACACTTTGTGTTACACCCTGCGTATATAAAACAACAAACTTTTTTCAACCAATCTTTTTAAAGAGGCTACGAAAAAACCAAAGGCCACAAAATAACACAGCGCTGTTCAAAACCACCAATTATTCAGTTAGCCGATGACTTACTACTAATAATAATTCAATTATGTCCGTCTCGTTGTCTGTAATTGTTTTTATAGACGCCCGAGCACGCCTCTGCCTCTGCAATGGGGCGCTTTTATTGTGGTAGCCTTTTTTCTTGTTTTTTTTTTTCGAAAGAGATGTTATTACCGTCCATGATTGATAGCTTGTTCTGAATGAATTACTTTAATGTTAGGGTTTTATTCAAGGTGGTTATTGGACGTGTAAATTGTTATAAGATGTTGTTTTAAGGACTTGTTTGTGTGTTTTCTCTTTGCTAGCTTTTGTACGCGGCTTCGCCCGCTTGGATATGGTTTTGTGACTATTTTTGAGAGTTAAGAGTCTCGCGAACGTGTCAATGACTTTTTTTTGCGTAGTATTTCGTCCATCCTGCTTTTTTGTTACATGTAAAGAAACAAACACACTTTCGCATTACTAAAATTAGTGAGGATTGCAGTTTAAGATGAGGGGGGGGGGGGTCTTATACATGAAAAAAATAGCGCCATCTAGTGTGATGGTACGGAACCCTATGTGTGCGGTTCTGACTCGCACTTGGCTGGTTTTTTTTTCTGTAGTTTTTATTTTTTATTTTAATTCATTTAATTATTTTTAACGAACATAGTTTTAAGTTAAATTGTAACTAACACATTATGTAATGCACTGCCTGAAAATAAATTCAATTTAATTTTAATTATAATTTTTTTTCGTGAGCAAGACTACCTGATACCTATTAATGAGAAAATGGGCAATGTTCAACTTTAAGTATGAAAATATATAAGGTCTAACAAAATTAGCTGAAACTATTTTAAGGGCAAGTTCAGCAAACGAAACTGAACAACTTTTTCTTCAGCGACCATACTGAAATCTAAGAAAAAAAATCTACAATAAAAAAATAAGAAATCTTAATGAATGCGGCACTGGCCATCGTACCGTAGCAGCCGCAGCCCACGCGCCTCCGCCACAGATGATAATAGTAGCACAAGCCTCCGCTCCGATCATTCCGATTCTTTACCCGCACTCCGCAGCCTTCCTTCTTACATCCCAAACTTGTGGTTACAAACTTCATAGCACACCACCATATCCAAATACTTTTGTACGGCATTTTCACTACGAAACACTTAACTTAGGCACAATACAAAAATTGTATTGTGACTTAGGCACTTAGGTCACAAAATGTCATAGGTTAGGCTTTGAGCAACGTAACTCAATGAGTGCGCGAGAGTAACTGGGATATTTATTTACATCACAGTTGCTTGTAGGAGCTTGCTCGTAGGTACATTTCGCGTGGTTCGTTCAACGACCTCAAATGCCTTCAAAGAAGTAGCCGCCGCCTTCAATTTCAATTTCTTCTTTTTCGTAAAGTGTAAATACCTGTTAGGTTGTATTTTACTACCTACAGCAAAAAGGAACTGTAAGGTTTTAAGTATTTTAAATAAGAATTGATTGAGTGAACTAGCAAAGGTCAACGGCCGGGCACAGTGCACAGTTTTGTTGCGACAAGTCACGAGTCCAGCGATGTAAACAAAAACCAGGACCGTACTACGAGAATATTATTTATTTAAGTAGGCAGTAATGGAATGTTACGATTTTTTTTTAGAATTCGGTATGGTCGCTAAAGAAAAAGTTGTTCAGTTTCGTTTGCTGAACTTGCCCTTAAAATAGTTTCAGCTAATTTTGTTAGACCTTATATATAATTTTTTTTAAAATTTATGTTTTATACCTTTAATAATTTTAAACAAAAAAAACTAACTTCACTACGATTTTCGAAGGTTCCCGTCGATTTCTCTGGGATGCCATCATTAGATCCTGGTTTCCTTATCATGGTACCACTCTAGGGATATCTCCTTTCCAACATAAAAAGAATGATCAAAATCGGTTCATAAACAACTAAGATATTCGCGAACACACATAAAAAATATATATATACATACAGTCGAATTGAGCAACATTCTCCTTTTTTGAAGTCGGTTAAAAACAAACACACACAAAAAGTACGTAGATGATGTACACAGGCAGATTTATCTCTTGTACGAATAGTGGTAATTTCAGTAATTTGAAGAAAATGTTAAGTACTTTTAACAGACTTGTGCAAATTTTTTTCAACCCAAAAATTCCTATTTTTAATATTTATTAACTTTGTAGTTGTAGTTGTATATTAACTTTGTAGTTGAAAAAATGTTCTCATGTTCAAAAATACACGTCACGGTCAATTTGTAGTAGAATAAAATGTTCTCCGATTTATAGATACACGTCACGGTCAATTTTTAGTAGAATAAAATGTTTTCCAATATATAAATACACGTCAAGGTCAATTTGTAGTACAATAAAATGTTCTCCAATTTATAGATACACGTCACGGTAAATTTTTAGTAGAATAAAATGTTCTCCAATATAAGGATACACGTCACGGTCAATTTACCAACACCAAACGTAAGTTTCAAATCTCAAAAAAATATTTTTTATCTAATGAAACTACAATTTAACGATTTTTTTTAGACCGTAGACTTTACTATTTGATAGTAATTTTAACTTGAGACCTCCACGCGTTCCTATGAAAAATAGTTTAAACAGACAGACAATAAAAAGATCCTATAGTAATCATATTTTTTCTTTTTGAAGTACAGAACCTTAAAAATGAAGGACGGAAGATCCGTGGGACTGAAAGTCAGAAAGCTTGATTTAAAATATTAGCAGATCGGTCCACTTGTATGGAAACCTTACAATTTTTACGTGCTCCAATTGTGTAGCTTCCTTAGAGAAAGTTGTTCGATTACATGAGCAAATACTTAAGTTTAATATTTGGATAATGATATCTATTTCATTCTGTATAATAATTTAAATCATTATGTTAACATACAACATGTCATTTTAGTATACTAATCTCTTTTGATTGACATCGATATGAAACTTCCGTTTAGGCCTCGAGCCGTTAATGGCTTCCCATGTTATCATAAAATATACAGGATGTTTCGGTGTACTCAGAGGTAATTTTTAATTCGAGTCAATCTTTAGATTCAAGACAGAATATACAAAAGTTATAGTGGTCATGGAATTGTATATACTTTTCATCTTCTGCATTTCGGGCATAATCATTTTTTTGGTGACCCAACTAATATTTAATTTTAATCTATGCCCAAACAATCATTAGCATAATTTAGATGATGATTTTAAAATAATGTGTGTTAAATACGTATTTTTTTCTTGTTACAGAAAATGACAACGGAGTAGAAGTTAACACAAAATTAAAGATGGCTGACGATGCTACAACAACAGATCAGCGAAATCAACATCAGAATAACACTGAAAAGTGTAACAGAATACCAACACTAGAAGACCTTGAAAAAAATAGAACAGACACAGACGGCATTAAAGATAAAATGATGTTTGTAAATAACTTCTTTAGCAAACGACCAAATTATATATTCTACAAGAATTTCGGATACAGAAATCAAGTACCAAAACGAAATAATTTGAAGAAAGAATACAAATTCTACAACTACTGTTTTCTCAGTGTGATACTTAGTTTTGTATTAGGATTAATATTAGGAGTAATTCTTATGGGAACCGCTAAAACAGAAAGGTTGAGTTTCCATTATAATCCTATTAGAGCTACGAAAAATGATTCAAGAATTACAACAAGAAATTTAAATTCACTCAAAGTTGATAGTGAACAAGCAAATGTGCAAAGAATTGAAAATGAAAATAAAAGATCAAAGAAGAATAGTAGGTTTTCAACCGTCACGTTCACTGGTGATTTGCATAAATATAAAAAAGACATATACCCGAAAGGTTTAACTGAAGATATGAAAGAGATACTGAAAGATAACAAAGTATCTAGCCATAGGCATATTGTTTTGAATGTAAATAATAAAAGTTATGTTCCTAATGGTCATACAGTTTTATATGCAAACGTTTATTGGGGTCCGGAAGTGGAAAATTCTATGCCGCAAGGATACGGAGAGAATACAGCTGAAATTTGGGAAAAATATGTCAATCAAAGTGAGATAGTGAAAATGCAGACAGGATGTGGTAGAATGCAAAATCGACTTGTTACATTTAGAGATGGAATTCAAGCTTGCGTTAGATATAGACAAAACACCGACCAAATACAAGGTGAAATCTTCAGTTTTTATGTTGCAAGGTTACTCAATTTGACAAACCTAGCACCTTCTGTAGTTAAGGTAGTTGATTTGAAGGATAAACTGTGGAAAAACGTTGCCAGTGACATAGCTTCAGCCCAGTGGAATACCAACAGGGCCGTAGTGCTTACACAGTACATTCCAAGTTTAGAATTAGCAACAATTCCTGATGTCTTCAAACCTTCAAACAGACATTTGAACAAGAAAGATATTCTAGAGATTTCAACAAAAGAATCTGGTATAGAAGAGACAAAAGAAGTTTTAATAGAAAAGTTAAAAAAGAAGAATGTAAAGATAAAGCAAGATGAAAAGTCGTTTGATCACATCGACATGAAATTGAATAAGAAAACCATCAATTCTTTCGTAGAGCTAGCTCAGTGGTCTGATTTGATCATATTCGATTATTTGACGGCTAATTTGGACAGAATCGTGAATAATCTATTTAATTTCCAATGGAATATAAACATAATGGATGGGCCTGCGCATAACTTGGCCAGGAAAATGGACAGTGGCTTGCTTTTATTTCTAGACAACGAATCAGGGTTGCTACACGGGTACAGATTGTTAAAAAAATATAACGTTTACCACAGTCAAATGTTAGACAATTTGTGCGTGTTTAGAAAAACAACTGTAAGTGCGTTGAAAACCCTCCACAGTTCACAGAGTGTTGGCGTTAAGTTAAGTGTCCTGTTTCATAAGAAAAACAATGCAGTAATTAGGGATGTCTTGCCGCCTTTACCTGAAAAGAATGCCAAGATATTACATGAAAGAATAGGAAAAGTACTAAGTCAAGTCGAAAAGTGTGAACAGACATTTGGTAGTTGATAGGTTTTTTTTTAAATAAATAATAGTCACATCGGAAAATTACATTTGATACATTAAATTCTTAAAAAAATGTTTTACAAAAAAAAGATAATTTATTGCTAGTTAATTCACGTAGGAAAGTGCAGTTGACACAATGACATTTATCGAATTTTAACTTTAACTACGACTGTTTTCCTGTTTAATTAATTGTAAATTGATTTGAGCATAATATACAGATAAATTCATGTTTTGGATTGTTGGAGCCCATCGTTTGCCTAAAAATCCAAAAAATGGCGCACTTTCCTACTTGAATATGTAATAACACGAACGGGACCAATTTTTCTCCATGAACTATGATCGATTCGCCAAAAAAATCCTACCAATTTTATTACAGATGTATAAATCCGTCTAATTACACCTGGTATGCCTTTTTTGTAATCTCCCTTAGTTTAAGTACCAAGCTTCAGAGTTCGTACTAATAAATATACTTTGCTACAGAGTAAATTGCGATGTGAAAGTAAAAGTACCAAGCTACAGAGTAAATTGCGATGTGACAGTAAAAGTACCAAGCTACAGAGTAAATTGCGATGTGACAGTAAAAGTACCAAACTACAGAGTAAATTGCGATGTGACAGTAAAAGTACCAAGCTACAGAGTAAATTTGTGATGTGACAGTAAAAGTACCAAGCTACAGAGTAAATTGCAATGTGACAGTAAAAGTACCAAGCTACAGAGTAAATTGCGTCGTGGCAGTAAAAGTACCAAGCTACAGAGTAAATTGCGTTGTGACAGTAAAAGTACCAAGCTACAGAGTAAATTGCGTTGTGACAGTAAAAGTACCAAGCTACAGAGTAAATTGCGTTGTGACAGTAAAAGTACCAAGCTACAGAGTAAATTGCAATGTGACAGTAAAAGTACCAAGCTACAGAGTAAATTGCGTCGTGGCAGTAAAAGTACCAAGCTACAGAGTAAATTGCGTTGTGACAGTAAAAGTACCAAGCTACAGAGTAAATTGCGTTGTGACAGTAAAAGTACCAAGCTACAGAGTAAATTGCGTTGTGACAGTAAAAGTACCAAACTACAGAGTAAATTGCGATGTGACAGTAAAAGTACCAAACTACAGAGTAAATTGCGATGTGACAGTAAAAGTACCAAGCTACAGAGTAAATTGCGTCGTGGCAGTAAAAGTACCAAGCTACAGAGTAAATTGCGTCGTGGCAGTAAAAGTACCAAGCTACAGAGTAAATTGCGTTGTGACAGTAAAAGTACCAAGCTACAGAGTAAATTGCGTTGTGGCAGTAAAAGTACCAAGCTACAGAGTAAATTGCGTTGTGACAGTAAAAGTACCAAGCTACAGAGTAAATTGCAATGTGACAGTAAAAGTACCAAGCTACAGAGTAAATTGCGTTGTGACAGTAAACGTACCAAGCTACAGAGTAAATTGCGTTGTGACAGTAAAAGTACCAAGCTACAGAGTAAATTGCAATGTGACAATAAAAGTACCAAGCTACAGAGTAAATTGCGTCGTGGCAGTAAAAGTACCAAGCTACAGAGTAAATTGCGTTGTGACAGTAAAAGTACCAAGCTACAGAGTAAATTGCGTTGTGACAGTAAAAGTACCAAGCTACAGAGTAAATTGCGTTGTGACAGTAAAAGTACCAAACTACAGAGTAAATTGCGATGTGACAGTAAAAGTACCAAACTACAGAGTAAATTGCGATGTGACAGTAAAAGTACCAAGCTACAGAGTAAATTGCGTCGTGGCAGTAAAAGTACCAAACTACAGAGTAAATTGCGATGTGACAGTAAAAGTACCAAACTACAGAGTAAATTGCGATGTGACAGTAAAAGTACCAAACTACAGAGTAAATTGCGATGTGACAGTAAAAGTACCAAGCTACAGAGTAAATTGCGTTGTGACAGTAAAAGTACCAAACTACAGAGTAAATTGCGATGTGACAGTAAAAGTACCAAACTACAGAGTAAATTGCGATGTGACAGTAAAAGTACCAAACTACAGAGTAAATTGCGATGTGACAGTAAAAGTACCAAGCTACAGAGTAAATTGCGTTGTGACAGTAAAAGTACCAAGCTACAGAGTAAATTGCGTTGTGACAGTAAAAGTACCAAGCTACAGAGTAAATTGCGATGTGACAGTAAAAGTGATACATAAGAAATAAATATTTAGATATTTGTAAGCATTTTTCGAAACCAAATAACCATTTTATTTATTAGTAATTATGAAGTTAGGGTATGTAATTAATTATAATAATGTAATATAAAAATTGTGCCAGTTTATGATGAAGTGATATTATGAATTTTGTTAATTGTGTAAATAAATTAAAATATATTTTTTACTTCTAATGTAAACAATTTAAAAACAACTTAGGTATTCAATTAGATACTCAATCTTGGTGAGCCCGCTTCCATTTTGGGCATTATCATCACTTACCATCAGATGAGATGATGCCAAGGGCTTACCAATTGTGGATAAAAATAAATTGTACAACCACGCTATGCACACTTTCTTGCGACTACGACAGACGCTGAATGTCGTAGTCGGGCAACAACAATACTACGTACCAAATACTTCATCATCATCATCACAATTAATGAGCCGTGCTCTTGTTGGTGTAGCTCTTTCCAGGTCTCTCTCTCCCACACTATCTCCTTTATTTCTCTATACGTTTCCACCTTAACTTTCTTCTTAACTTGATCTATATAAGAAATTCTAGGTCTTCCTCTTTCGCGCTTTCCTGCGATCTTTCCTTCTATTAAGTTCTTGATAAAATTATCGTGTCTAATTAAGTGTCCTATCATCTTCCCTCTTCTGTTCTCAATTGTCTCAATTATGTTTATGCCAAATACTTACTTAGACCAAAATCATAAAAATTGTGTGTTTGTTCATCAAAATCGTTATTGCTACTCGTATTAATAGTAAAAAATAATAAGTGATTTTTTACTTTATTGACAATCTTAAAAATCGAGATACGGAAAATTAAAAAAAAAGGGGGAGATACTTACAAATATATAATATTGCCCTTACCGAAATTTCACCCAAATCCTTCCATTAGTTTGGGAACTAGAGCACCGGACGGACGCACACACATACACACACACACAAATATTTTATTTTAATTATTAGTGTAAGCCAATAAACATTAAAACATAAACATTAAAATCTCAATTTTTTTGCCATCACAACACCTTCTCCGGTCCTTCACTCGCTGACGCTCGCTCCTTAGTCGCTCGAAGGTAAAAACATTTATTCACTTTACCTATGTAACTAAATTAAAAGAAAAATGACTCAAAATCAGGTGTATTTTGTGATTTTCATTGTTCGAAAACATTATTCTTCTACGTTCGATTCATAGCTGCGAGCTTTAAAAAAATATGTAAATAAATGTAAAATATATGTAATTATAATAAATAAATGAGCTCCTAAACGCGAAGTGTCTTTGTTATTTATATGTTTTGTTCAAAACTCCGATGCCATTGCCCATACATAAATTACTAGTTAAGGCGAAGGTTTCAGTGTAGAATAACTTCTGTTCTGTTTTTAACCGCCTCCGCCTCCGTGGCGTAATGGTTAGACCATTTGCATAACACCACGAGGTCTCGGGTTCGAATCCCGGTGAGCTCTAGCTTTGTAAGACTCGGTATTTTCCAAGCCCTCCTGGCTTCCACCATCTTATCTAAATCCTGTCGCCAAACATCAATTTTAAGTCAGTTTTTGCCAGCTTGTGGGTTCGATCCCCACCAAAGGAAAAACATTCGTGTACACACACCACAGTAATACGATATGGCTTACAGTAGCGCAACGCCTTTGATGTCGCACGATGCCGCCACGGCGTAGTAGGTACTAGCAGTACTAGCCTGTAGTGTATCCCCGCCGCCCGCTGCCCCGCAAGTACCCTTCCGTTGCTCTGCGTAAGTACATTCGTTGCACTACTGTAAGCTGCTATATTGTAATACTGTTCTAACAGGTTTGTTTGTTCTGTGTCTATGTGTTTAATATCTATAATTATTAGATATATGCATTTTTATCTAATATTAGAAAGGAGGATAAGAATAGCATACTGCGAGACAAATGCTTATTTGCTTCATTTGCGGTGGAGACAACGGGGAACTGGAGTGTGGAGACAACGGGGAAATGGAGTGTGGAGACAACGGGGAACTGGAGTGTGGAGACAACGGGGAACTGGAGTATGGAGACACGTCGATTTGTGACGGAGACAGGGCGTCGCCTAGTTCAGAGGGGATTTGACTCCCGCTCCGGATCGTTCCTGGTCAGAGGCTGTCCATAGCCATTTGGCGCGTAGATGCAGCTAGTGTTACCTCTGCACCGGGGGTGACGAGGGACGGGTTTTTTGTAAGGTATTTTATGCAATTTATTTTAAGTGGTTTAGGTAGTGTACTTATTTATCACTAGCTTTAGCTTCGCCTGCATGGACATCGTTATTATGACTGTATTAGAGAGTAAGTGGTGATCGAGCCGCAAGCGGCTCGCGAGCGTGGATATTTGTATTCTCAGGTGAGGCTATTATGTCATTTTCCACTCTCTCAACCATCTCTGTGCAAAAAATCTCAACAATCCATTGTTCCGTTGCGATGTTACAGAAACAAAACCAAAAAAAGTCTATTTTTTTCAGGAACTGCATCGCACTATGCTATTTTCACGGGATAAAAAGTAGCCTATGTTCTTCCCTGTGACACAGGCTACCTGCATGCCTCTCATTAAGATTCGTTGAGGTGTTAAAGCGTGAAAAGGTAACAAACAAACACATTTTCACATTTATAATTTTATAGTAAGGATAAATAAATCAATTCTATTCGGAAAATTGAACAATATACATATAAGTATATATTTAAATGTACATTTGGTATGTAAATCAGTCTTTGATTCCTATAGTACTATCCTTCATTCCTAGTTTGGTAATTTGGGGCCTGATGACGTCTTTCGGCTGATATGATGATGATGATGATGACCGTGTGTGATTTATCCCTGAATATTATAATTAATCTTCTTGCAGAAGTATTTACATTCTCCTTACATGGCCCTTCTTCTTATACTTACCCACGTACCTGAAATGATAAATATGTACACTGGCCAAATGATAGAGTAATTCCATCTCTTTTCATTGTATTCATCATCATCATCATATCAGCTCATGAACGTGATCCTGAATTAGGGCGATCGGGCCTTAGTCGTCCACGCGGGCCCGGTGCGGGTTGGTCGACTTCACACACAACCTTCGAGTTTCTTCGCAGGGGTGTGCAGGTTTTTTCGTTATGTTTTCCTTCACCGGAAGAGCACCGTCAGATAAACGTACATATGAAATAACAGTATTCGAACCACGCCCTCCCAGAAAGGAGGTAGCGGCCCTAGCTGTTACGCCACGTCATTGTATTACCAATAGAAAAGCGTCGGTGGCTCAACAGGTAACGACTCGGTCCTCCTAACCAGAGGTCCCGGGTTCAAATGCGGATATCCAATGTGTTAATGAGTTGTTCGAAACTTGCGTACATATACTTACCGATTTCTTTAACGGCGAAGGAAAAACATCTCCAGGAAACCTGCACATCTGATTCCAGATGTGTATGAGGGTCGCGTTGCACACGTCCGTAGGTGTTAATTTAAAATGCCCTACACGTGACCGCGAGTGACGGTAAGTGCAACACCAGGCAACCGCCGTCTGTCCCTTGGATAACACGGTTAATTGTGCCATACGATATGAAGAAGACGAATAGAAAACTAAAAGGTCACATTGACGTCATATTGTTAAGTATAGAAAAAGACGCATATTCCCTTATCAATAAGTTCTAAACCACTCTTGAACTTTACGCCTACTTATCCCCTTATCAAAGAGTTCGAAACTCCTCAAGTACTTTATGCCTACTTATCCCCTTATCAATGAGTTCCAAACCTCTCTTTTACTTTACGCCTTCTTATCTCCTTATCAATGAGTTATAAACCCTTCTTGTACTTTACGCCTACTTATCCCCTTATCAATAAGTTCTAAACCCCTCAAGTACTTTACGCCTACTTATCCCCTTATCAATGAGTTCTAAACCCCACTTGTACTTTACGCCTACGTTCCCCTTATCAATGAGTTCTAAACCTCTCTTGTACTTCAAGCCTTCTTATCCCCTTATCAATGAGTTCTTAACGTACTTTACGCCTACTCATCCCCTCATCAATGAGTTCTAAACCCCTATTGTACTTTACGCCTACTTATCCCCTTATTAATGAGTTCTAAACCCCTCTTGTACTTTACGCCTAGTTTGTTCTTGTCCCTTACTATCGTCAGGCTGCGCGCGCGTCCGCGACGTATCATGAAGTTCATCAGTCCTAGTCCATTATATACGATTCCTACCCGATGAGTTATGTATGGCATTTTTTTTTCATCACACCTATTCGGTAAACGACGATTGGTTCCTCAATAAGTGCCAACAAATTTCTTATTTAGGGAGTTTAGTTTCTTTTTTCTGATTGGTCTGCATTCGTGAAGATATATAGATAGATAGATAGATAAATCGTTTATTTCTCATAGCCTTACAGTGTACACAGTAGATACATAATGCGTATACGGTAAATAAAAGAAGGTTGGATACATAAAAAAATTCAATAACACAAACTATAACTATTCAATGACATTCAATAATTGTGTATATAACTTTTCGTGTCATATTGTTTTCATGTTTTAATGACATAATCTGGTTTATTTCTAGGATTTAATTTTGACATTATTAACTAATTAATGATTGTTTATTTCTTGATTTTTCACAAATAAAATTATGTTATTATTAATTTATGACTATCAGAAAGAGTGTAATTTGCACCCATTTTGAATAAATACCTTGAATCTTTATTATAACATTAAATTATCTATGTGATAAACCAATCATGGTTAGCAAGGAGTCTGTATTAAAATACTAACTATATGTTGGTTAGTATGTGACGTTAACCAAAGAGGTCGGTCGCATAATGTATGAAGAAAATACTAGTCGGTTAGGATTTGGCGGCAATGCGCACTGAAAAAAAAAGAGTGTCATGTGCAGTCGTGATAAAAAATTGTTTGTGTCGCTCGATGCCAACATAATTTATTCTCGGGCGACGTATATTGAATTGCTCGCTAAGCTTTGGATTCAAACTTACGCCCTCGGAACAAAATATCACTTTGTCCCCTTGTTACTATTCCCTGATTACGGGCACAGAAAAATTTAATATGAGTATACTTTCTACGTGGGTTACGCTCGGATTGTTAAGTAAGTAGGTAAGTAGATAATTAAATATCCTTGTCACCTCACAAGCTCGAAATAGTTATTTATTATACAAGAGTGCAAAGTTGCTTTTTAACCGCGTGCTCAATTTTGATGACCGAGGAAGCGAAGGAGTCTAAAATTAAATCACGAGCGCAGCGAGTGATTCAAAAATTAGAATCCTGAGCGTTAGCGAGGGAATCAAAAGAGCACGAGGTGAAAAATCTTTGCACTCGACTGCAACACGTAACTTTTCATTCCACTTCAGCGAGGAAATGACTAAATGCAAAAAAAATAACATTTGCGCATAACAAACAGTTTCAGTCAATTCTGTTGGCGTTAAATAAACTTCCTCGCCGCTTTAATCACTCATTTTAGGTTTTTCACTTGTTTTCAAGTTTCTTGTTTTTAACCTTATATAAGTTTTAACAATATGACGTGAAAAAAAATGGCGCGAGCAAAGAAAATTAAAAAAAAGTACACCAAGAAGGTTCCAAGTCTGAGTTTGTAACAAATTAAAAAAGGTTTTATGATAAATTCGGCACCATGGAGGTAGAAGTAAATAGGTTAAATAATGTTTTGAATTCACAAACTTAGTGCACACGATGTTCTAAATTCAATTTACTTTAATCCTCTAGCGAATAAAAGCGGCTTTTGCACTCAGATATCGAAGAGCAAAAATACAATTTCCGAGATGGGGGGATGAAAAGGTTTTTTTGTCATTCCATTTTAGCACGCAATATTGCGTTATATATATATAGATTTTTTTAAAAAATTAGATCCAAATAACTTTGAAGGTGATTTTCTCGCACAAGTCTTGCACCTAAAAATGTTCCTCCCTGTAGTGAGGTGAAAAATTGTGTGCTTCTCTCGGCAGCAGTTACTTGGCGTCCCGTACCTTTAGAAGCCTCGCTACGCTCAGCTCGCGCTCGTTTCGCTCGCAGTTCAATCCTAGAAAGGATTAGCTTGCTCAGGTTTCAATAGAGGTAAATTGGGCCAAAATAAAAATTTTGCAGCCTTAAATAACTGATAACTATTATTGGAACCTAGAAAATTAATTAGTAAAATTAATTTAAAAATATTATCTACATATTATATATTAAATTCTCGTGTCACAGTGTTAGTTGCCATACTCCTCCGAAACGGCTGGACGGAAGTTGATGAAATTTTTTGTGTATATTCGGTAGGTCTAAGAATAGGTAAAGAAAATGTTTCACCGGGATCTGAGCGGACGAAGCCACGGGAAACAGCTAATAATAATACATTAATCTCGAGACGTATATGAGCTGATATGATGAATAAAAATATATACAGCGCAAACGTCGCAAACAGTGCGAACAAAGCGCCGGTGGCAACACGGCTAGGGCTGCTACCTCCGGTCCGGGAGGTCGTGGTTCAAATCCTGCCACGCACCAATAGGTTCTCGAATTTCGATTTCATATGTACGTTTATCCGACGCTCTTACGGTGAAGGAAAACATCGTGAGGAAACCTGCACACGCCTGCGAAGAAACTCGAAGGTTGTGTGTGAAGTCGACTAACCCGCACTGGGCCCGCGTGGTCGACTAAGGCCCGATCGCCCTAATTCAGAGTAGGCTCGAGCCCCTCAGTGGGGACGTATATGAACTACTTTGATGTTTGAACAATTTTGTTTGGCTTCATATTCTGATAGTAACCTAAAATTATTAAAAAAAATATATTTATACATTATTTGGCCAAGGGGGGAGGGGGGGAGGGTGGGGCCAGAAGTTTTTTTTCTTTGTAGAAAGGGAGCGCGTAATAAATAAGTTAGGGAACCTCTGTGCTAGCCTAACATGCGCAGCACGACACAACTTTGTCGTCGTATTTATTTATTTATTTTAGTCGTTAAATTAACAGCTTTTTACTTATAAAAGACTTATTTCTAGGTATGAAATAATGTGATGAAGCCTTTATAGATTTCCACAATTAATTTTAAAAGGAAACATAATTTAACCAAATCAAGCAAAAAAAGCAAACAGACTTGATACTCAAACTACTTACTTACAACGACGAAAAAAAAAGAGAGAAAATAATAATAATAAAAAAACAAAAAGTTATTAATTAGTCATCCAATCAAAATAGCAGTGTGTGAGTATTTGTATGTGTGTGTGTGGTGCCTATTATTTGGCCTATTAATGGACGAGGAGAGCGACGACAAATTTATCGTCATACGAATGGACGAGGAGAGCGACAACAAATTTATCGTCATACGAATGGACGAGGAGAGCGACAACAAATTTTATCATCATACGAATGGACGATGAGAGCGACAACAAATTTATCGTCATACGAATGGACGAGGAGAGCGATAACAAATTTATCGTCATACGAATGGACGATGAGAGCGACAACAAATTTATCGTCATACGAATGGACGAGGAGAGCGACAACAAATTTATCGTCATACGAATGGACGAGGAAAGCGAAGACAAATTTTTCTCACAACGCGCAGGTTAGCCTTGCTGAAAGACTTTTGTTCTACAACTATGATCAAATAACCACAGAGCAGAATTGGTTCTGCTCTGTGCAAATAACAAACAAAATTTTAAGGTCTTAATTACTTACAGTTCGCTGCTCAGCTGACTGATTTATCTGAAAAGTACACAAAAATGCTAAATGCTCAGCAGCACTTAGCATATAAAAAAGTTTTTAAATAAAACTTGTTTATTCTGATGCGTAGAGTCACAATAAAGATAGTAAAGTGATCTCCGAGGATTCGGAGATAAAACAATTTTTTTTTTACTTGTTTTTTCTTTTTCTTTTCTTGTCAATTTTAAGCAGTAAAAAAAAGTTTAAATATTGCTATAATAGGTAAGTAATTGTGTTAAAAAAAGTCATACTGAACTTGTGAGGACTTAACCTGAAAACTTAAAACTTTTTTTTATAAAATAATTTCTTTGAGCAGACTTGACTGATAAGTTTTAATTTTTCATAATTGATAGAATTGACTGAAATATATTAAGATCATATTGAAAATTTTATAGTTGATATACTTTACAAGGAATAGCTTTGCACAAGTACCAAATCCTTTAACCATAGTCAATATGCTATACCGTTTTTTAGATAAGAATGCAATAATATACTTTTTTTTAAATAGTCTTGCCCTTAATGAAGTTCATTCAGTATTCCGTGCACGGCCGCCTACCGGGCATGGGCACCACAAGCCCACAACTGGCGGTTTCCATACAATCCTCCCATACCCATACAGAATGAGCGCATTGTTATGCTAAGGAGCCGCGGTAATTAACCAATACTTCACTCTTGATGGATGGATTGACCAATATAAAGATATAAGCAGGCACAGCTCAGTGCGACTATAATAGCGCCTCTCACTGCCCTGACCGCGCTTACGGTCTGTACCCGGATGGGTTTGTCGGCAGGGTTGGCATGTTCATAACAGTGTTTAACGCATTCGCGCGAGCATGGTACTTTTACGGAACCACATGCCGTGACGCATGTTTTCCTAATACAAATATGCAAACGTATCAACACGTTCTGCTCCATCTTATTTATTTCATGCGACGAGTAATGACATTGACGTTATTGCACGTCAACGTTAATCGCAACCCATGCACGGAAAGCCGTGTTTAGACGTTGTGTGTGAGTGAGAACGGGATTGTGTATGTGTGTAGAGCGTCAACTTAG
This sequence comes from Coleophora flavipennella, assembly GCA_947284805.1. Classification (NCBI taxonomy): domain Eukaryota; kingdom Metazoa; phylum Arthropoda; class Insecta; order Lepidoptera; family Coleophoridae; genus Coleophora; species Coleophora flavipennella. The sequence goes on from OX369253.1 coordinate 10,015,587, forward strand.
CATAATGAAATCTCGCTGTTGCGTGACGCTAGAGATTTGAGATTTTGATATGTTGTGGCGCAATTACGTCACAGATAGGATTTAGTATTATTAACTGACGTTTCTCTACGCTCTTGAAGTAGATCAAGTAGAGCGACGTATTCATACGTTGTTTATATGTTTTGGCCGTCTATATACATAGTTCACGCGAATGTGTTAACACTTGTTAAAAGATGTTTTAAACAGTGTGTTGAACAGTTTCAAACATATCAAATTAAATATATTTTAAACAGTAAAATTAAAGAACCCCGTACCAAAAGTATGGAAAATGTGGTTTCAGTTAAATATTCTGAGATTTTGATAGAATATAGATTTTAACGTCCTGAACAAAAGTCTCTATGGGGGCTACCACTGTTGCCGAGTCCCTTTCAGAGTTACGACTGATTTGATTTGAAATGAACCCATAATAAACCGAGTTTGAAAGTGTACATGTGTGATCTATGAAAATATATGTAGATAAGATTTAACGAGTAACACTATTTTTCTTTCATTTTACCCGTTATTGATAGTTTGTTTTGTCTGGTACAGTCTACTGTAAAAATATGGGTGCATTAAAATGCTGAAATATATGTTCCAATGATCGATGTGTCGTTGTAATAAGAACTTCGTAAAATATTTATGAAACGATTTATTTTGCACTTGAAAAAGACACTGGAGGTGTCATATTACTGATATTACTATCACTGTGACAAGGTGCGAATTGATACTAGAGTCGATTTCCTTGTGGGTACAAAACCAGTCGTAACTCTGAAAGGGACTCGGCAACAGTGGTAGCCCCCTAGAAACTTTTGTCTATATGATATCAAAATCTCAGAATATTTAACTGAAACCACATTTTCCATACTTTTGGTACGAGGTTCTTTATAAATCTGTCTCAAATACTCACGTGGAGTTCATTTAATGATTTTAATGTATAACTTCTCGTGTCATATTGTTTTCATGTTCTAATGACTTGATTTGTTTTTTTATATTAAGGATTTGATTATGACGTTATTAACTAATGATTGTTTATTTCTTGATTTTTTACAAATGAAATTATGTGATCACTATTTTATGACTATCAGAAAGAGTGCAATTTGCACCTATTTTGAATAAATATCTTGAATCTTTAATCTCGAATGGATTGCATCATTTTAACAACGGTTAAAACCGGTTTTGACTGGTTATTGTTATTTTTAAAGTCAAATACCGGCGATTTGACGGCTGGTTACAGTTTGGTTATCGTTATAGTTACATGGTGCAACTCACCCTTAGTCTTGTCAAAAAACAAATATACGTTAAAAATATTTTGGCAGTTGGTATACAACATTTTGTACGGAAAATGTATAAACTTTACACATATCCAACTGCAAATCTTAAGTTGGTCGACTATTACTACTAAACCAAAGTATATATATTAGTACTTACATACTGTATGGACACTCCTTGCCGCTCTCTAGATTGCGACCTCATCCCCTCGTCACCCAGATTGATACAGATTGGTTACAGTTTGGTTGTCGAACGTATAGGATTTCGCCGCCATTTTGTGTGTTCCGTCATTCGTTTTTTGAAATGTTATTACTGGCCCGTTGTATGAAGTGTCTAGGCTATGACTAAACTAAGGAAGCCTACTAAGCCATAATAACTTACCTTTTTAATTGATATGCCTTACTATTTCTATTACTCCTGAAATTATAGTAGTTTAGCTAGTATTTGGAGGAGACATGTGAAAAAATCACCACTGTTACATACTAAATATTTCGTAAAAGAATCGTTCATCTAAAAATGTTTCTATCAAATGTTTCTATCAAATGTTCCTATCAAATGTTCCTATCAAATGTTCCTATCAAATATTCCTATCAAATGTTCCTAACCAAACCTCAATAGTTTAGAAAGACCCATTCAACGACATTCCATGGGACAAATGGTAAAAAAATTAACCCCCACTTTATATGTAGGGAAATCTTTATTTTTTTTAAATAGTTTAGTTTTATTCCATATACAGGATGGAATTTTGTAACCGCAACTGGAGGGAAAGTGCTGGAGATAGCAAATTTTACTCAAAGGAAACATTCTTTTATTTTTAAAAATATGAAAAACTCCGTTTAAGGGTTTGGGAATAAACCCTTGCCACCCCCAGGAATCGAACCGACTAAAATCCGAAAATACAACATCCTGTACTTTTATGGCATCAATCGGTAGGATTGATCTCCAACTAAGATGGTAAATTAAATGAAACCATAGAATCTAAACTTAAATTTAATTGATCGAAAAAAACTAATAAACTAAATTATTGCTCAAAAGTAGCCCCATAGAACATAGTTTTTATGGCTGTCTTAGAGGGTGCGCGGTGCGTGGACATGAATCTTCTCCAGATCCCTCGAGAATTATGTCAGGATATCTCACCAAAAAAGAATATATTTTCAGTTTTCTCAGGAATTGCATCGGGCTTTGCTATTTTCACGGGATAAAAAGTAGCCTATAACCTTCCTCGTGACACAGGCTAACTGAAAGCTAAATTTCATTAAGGTTGGTCAAGGCGTTGAAGCGAGAATAGGTAACAAACAAACAAAAACATTTTTACATTTATATATTAGTAAGGTTTCTTCTCAGCAAACCCTTTGATACCCATATCATGGGGGGTGCATAAAAAATAACTGATACGCCATCTTTGGGAGTCCGCCATATTGGATTTAGAATGATGTCACTTAGCTAACCATGCCTTGTTCTCCAAACGTGGTAAGTACCTACGTATCAACCCGTACCGTCCCCAACTGTTGGGACATGGGTCTCTTCCCAAGCTCGGGAAGGTCAGGCCATACTCCACACACACATGGGGGTGGGGGGGGGGGAGGGCAAGCCCGGGTTGGAGGTTGTAGGTCCATTGGCGAACCCCACTGCCAGAAGTTCTTCAAGCCGCCTTCTAAGGCATCTGACACGGCTTAACCACTGCCATCTAGAGATAGCAACTGGCGCCAACGGAATTAGCGTGCCTCGCGAAGCACGGAAACGGTCGATAAAAATGCGACTAACAGTCAAACCCATCCAGGTAATGACCGTGCTTCAGGTCAGTTTAACTGCGTAATTAATCCAACCACGCAAATCACACTGAGCCACGACCGCTTCACGCTTCAGTATCGTTGTAAATCATCATCATATCAGCTCATATACCAAGGGGCTCAAGCCTACCCTGAATGAGTTAGTCGACCACGCGGGCCCAGTGCGGGTTTGTCGACTTCACACACAACCTTCGAGTTTCTTCGCAGGCGTGTATGCAGGTTTCCGCACGATGTTTTCCTTCACCGTAAGAGCGTCAGACAAAAGTACATATGAAATCGAAATTCGAAATCACATTGATGCGTGGCGGGCATTTGAACCACGACCTCCCGGACAGGAGGTGGCGGCCCTAGCTAGTCGTAAGTACCAGATCTGATATTATTCAAATTATTTACACTCCTTTTTGGGTTTCCGTAAACCCAACGGGTGACTAACGGGACCCTATTACTAAGTCTCCGCAGTCTGTCCGTCTGTCAGCGGGCTGTGTTTCATGAACCGTCGAAGGTAGATATTTGAAATTTATACTGTTGCTGCTATAACAATAAATACTTTAAATTAGAAAAAGTGAAAAAATAAGGGGGTCCCCATACAAAAAACGTGTTATTTTATAGGTCTTTAGAAGTATTTTAATTTAGCTCTATCGTAAAAACAGTAATACATACAAGAATGAAACTTGGTGTGATTATAGTATAAATACTGGCGTAAAACAACAAATACTAAAAATCAGGCCAAGTGTGAGGCGCACTCGCGCTAAGGAGAAAAAAACATATTTTTTTATAGCTCGCGTTGATGCCTTTTGTTTGTAATGTGAATAGGTATCACTGTCATTATTACTACTATGCAGTGCCAGTTTGACTTACAACTGTCTGTTTTTTTTACACAATTTTGGTAAGCCCTTGGCACCATCTCCTAACCTGACGGTAAGTGACGATAATGCCGAAGATGGAAGAGGGCTTATCAATATTCCCTAACGCAATGGGGAACTGGCTATCTTATCTTCATGCCAGAACAACACTATGTTGTTTGGCCACGAGACTTGGATAACAAGGTGGTAGCTAGTCAGGTGGGCTTAGAAAATATCCTACAACCCACAAAATCGAGTCTAACAAAGTGAGACACCGCCGGGAACTGAACCCGCGAACTCCTAGTGTGAATCGATTGGACTCACCATTACCCCATGGAAGCGGTCTTGTGCGAGATGATATTTGTGCGAGCTCCAAGTAGGTGGGTAAGTCACTGCTTGCTATATACCTGCTGCCCAGCATCTTGCTGCGTTTAGGCGGGTGGGGCGAGAAAGCCGGCGAGATTGCGACGTGAGAGGCATTCCATTTTAATTAGTCCTGTATATCCTAAACACTTCACTGATGTCCCTCCCTTGCTACTGTAATAAGTCTACGAAAAGTCATAATATAGGTTTTGAACCCCCGACACAAAAAGAGAGGTTTTATAAATTTATCGTGTGTGTCTGTGTCTGTCTGTGGCATCGTGGTTCTTAAACGAATGGACAGATTTTAATGCATTTTTTTGTTTGAAAGCTGACGTGATTGAGGTGGTTCTTAGATATAATTTATGAAGATCTGTTCAGTTGTTTGAAGATCATTAGCTCTTATCTAAGTGATGAAGGGATGTGGGCAACTTATACCAGTCTGATCGATTCAAAATTTGGTGTCTGTAACTGTAATAATGTTGCAAAACCATGGTTACCTGATGCTTCAGGATCTCCTGTAATCTGCAAGATACCCAACTCCTCACCAACTTACAGCAGATGGATCGTGTTTGGGCTCATTGGAATAGTCTCAATGAATAGGTTTTATATAGATGGTGACCTTGACCTGATGCTGCAGCATCTCCTAGTATCTGCAGGATACCCAACTTCTTACCAACTTACAGCAGAGGTATCGTGTTTGGGATACATAAAGCTTATAAAGCATAAAATAAAACTTAAATTAAAAATTTACAAAACCCGCCACTAACAAACCTGTAAAAAGTAGAAAAATAATATATTTCGGCCCTTTAAGTTCAATATAAATAGTTATGTTATGATCTTAGCATCGTCGTCGCGTAGGGGGACCGCTAATTACATAAAATAAAAACAGAATACAACTGTTTTACTTTAATAAAACTAATTACTAATAACTTCACAAGTTAGCGGTGCCCCTACGCGACGACTCTTAGATATAAATATCTATTCGTACTTACATAAGGTACTTTAAGATCCAAAGCATAATATTATTTGCTACGTTTTAGAGGCTTTTTGCTAGGGGTTTTTAAATTTTTAATTTAAGTTTTTCACTACTATTGTTGTGTCACATTTGTTTTTTTTTTATTAAAAATTTGAGTGCGTTTGGCTGCACCTCACCTGATGGTAAGTGCCGATGCAGCCGAGGATGTAACACGCAAGTTCAAATAGTGCCTATTCACTCTCGTCTTGAAGATTTCTAAATTATACGAATCGGGGAATACAGACCGGAAGGGAATAACCACTAACCAATAACCACTTTTCATCATATTTTAAAAACCGTCCAAGTGCGTGTCGGCCCCGCGCACCGAGAGATCCTCACCACCGCACGTCTCCACACGGTTACAGTGAATATATTAGTAGCATTGTCTAGCCCTTACGTACAGAGACAAGCACATCAAGATAGACACTTTGGACTTTGTACCGTTCTTATGCAGTACGCGTATGGATGAGAATCGCACTACGAGTATGTAGCTTGATGTGCTGGCCTCTGTACCTATGAGTAAACTTTTTACTATCTATTGTTTTTTTAGGGTTCCGTACGTACCTCAAAAGAAAATTCTTTGTTGTCCGTCCGTCCGTCCGTCTCTCTGTCAAGACTCTTTATCTCGGGAATGCGTGAAGGTATCGAGTTAAAATTGAAACCATATATTTCAGTTTATAGTCCCTTGAAGCTGTGAAATAATAAAACTTCTAAGTTTAGGTAAAAAAAAAGATACGGCCGTTTATGACGCAAAAAACGTATATTTTGACTCTCTCAAGAGAATCAAAATTCAGAGGGTATTTCCCGTTGACCGAGAACTATGAAACTTGGCAAGTAATACCGTCTAATACTACAAGTACAGGAAAAAAATCTTAAAAATTAAACATTCGCAATTTAATCTTAAAAAAAGGCTTTATTTAAAGTATATAATCAAACTAGCTGTCCCGGCGAACTTCGTACCGCCTTACATTACATTACACTGCCCTGCCCTACCCTACACTACCCTACACTACACTACACTACTCTACCCTACACTACCCTACCCTACCCTACATACACTACACTACACTACCCTACCCTACACTACTCTACACTACCCTACACTACACTACCCTACCCTACCCTACACTACCCTACCCTACACTACCCTACCCTACTCTATCCTATCTCTCAATTTGGATCGAACTGCACATGGTGTGCGAATTTTATTATAATCGGTTAAGTGGTTTAGGTGTCCATTGAGGACAAACATTGTGACACGAGATTTATATATATTAAGAAGATATGCATGGTACTGCGGTCCAAATTTTGAATTGAGTTAACCGTGTCATGTGGGGTATCGTATGAAAGGGCTTCATTGGCACAAGCTTAAACAGATTTTTAATTATTTTTTTGATGTATAGTATTCGATTTATGACAAAGAATAAAAAAAATAATTCTCCTTTTTATATTTGTATAGGTACCTAATAATTTTAGCGTTTTTACGTATAGTACCTAACAGTTTGCACTGTTATAATTTATAATATGTACCTACAAATTTGTACGGAACCCTCGGTGGGCAAGTACGATTCGCACTTCTCCGGTTTTTTTCTTATTGTGTTGTATTGTTTATGGAAATAAATGTTTTTCTTTTCTATTCTATTACAACAGTGATACCTATTCATTTAAAACAAAAGAAATCAACAAGAGCGACAGAAAAATCTTTTTCAGAGTCTATTGGACGAAAAAAGATGAAATTAGGTACATACATACATGTATAGAGCATAATGGCCAAATCACAGATGTATAGTGTTAGTTAGGAAATTTTGATTTTGGAGTTTAATTTTTAAAAAAGGTAATTTTAGAGGTTAATTCTTAAAAAAAGTTAATTTTGGAGGTTGATTTTTTAAAAAAGGTAATTTTGGACGTCAACTTTTAAAAACGAGGTTAGTTTTTAAGTGCAGCATGTACTCGTATGTAACGTAGCAATTAAAGGGCTTGTTATGTAATATAAAAATCAATCTTTGTTTGTGTGTTTGTATTTTGTTTTTATGCGCTGCAATACAGTTCATCCGATAGCCGTGAAACTTTACTTGCGCGTACGACCGGGAAGGTTATAAAACCGGCGAACAGCTTGCAGCTCTCCCATCGCGCACCATCGATATCCATGCGAGCGAAGCTGCGGGCAAAAAGTAGTAAAAAATAAAAATGTATTTTTGTAATTTTTTTAAAACGAATATTTAAAAGATAATAAGGGACCGACCCCCACTGGGCCCACGTGGTACCAACCCGCAATGGGCCCGCGTGGTCGACTAAGGCCCGATCGCCCGAAATCAGGGTAGGCTCGAGCCCTCAGAACAGAAAAAATATTATTTAAAAATAATATTTTTTCTGTTCTGAGCTCGAGCCCCTCGCTGGGTACGTATATGAGCTGATATGATGATGAAGGGACCGACATTTTTTTACAATTTTAAAATGCATATTTTTGGAGTTCAGAAATCCCATTCAAACGTTGTGTTTGATTTATTTGCTAAACAAACAATCGATTTTAAAATAATTTTATATCGATAATTAGATGATGTATGTATATATATCTGTGTCGGTATATTACTTTTTACTCAACTGCCTACAAAAAGAAATGTATTGTTTTCAGGTCTTATGTATGTTTTTTTTTAAGTATATGTATGTTTTTATGTATGTATGTTTTTTTATCCCACGATATTATCTTCTAAACGAGTTGACGAATTTTGGAGTGTAAGATGTCTTTAGATACGTCTTGATCCCGTGAGTGACATTCTATTATACATTTTACCCGACTCTCCAAAAAAGAGGGGTAGCTTTTTTATAATAATAATAATAATAATTTATTTCTTTATTCAAGTAACAAAGACTTACAATTTGTTAGTAGGTGACTTATTAAATAAATTAAAATTCCATTAAAATACTGCTTAACTGCTGGGGACGTGAAGTCCGCAGCAGTGAAGCATATAGGGGCAGTCAACCCTGTCCCCTATCATGCTTAGGACGCCGTTGGGGCTGGCCCGCACCCGGCGCACCAGGGACGCGCACCTCTTACGCATAGTTGCGTAAAAGCAGTCTACATGCGCGTCTGCAAACATGCCTGATGCGCTGCAGAAGCGAGGCAGCCCCACCAGCACCCGGAACGCGTTGTTATATTGTACACGGAGGCTATGGGAGAGCCACATTTTTTTTGCGATTTGACTATGAGTTCCATGGGGAAAGTTGTTCAGTTTCATGGGTAGGAGCACCAGTTAAAATAGTTTCAGCTAATTTTGTTAGACCTTATATTCGTATGGCTTTCCTAGTTGCTTTTCTAAAACCAGAATAATAATAATAATAATGAAAATACAGGAGTCCATTATTAACCAGTAGAAGTATTTAGGGTTTTGCCTTGAAAACACGTCTTTTTCACTCAGCTCACATAAGTGAAGAACGTTTTTCCAAAGTTATTTCGCACCTTGCTTTATTCATTCGGGCGGCGCCGGCGACGCAGGAGCACGTGACCAGTATCTTTGGGGAAAACATCGCCGTTGTATTGACCCTTACACCACACCCCGGACACTGCATAGAAACGATCATGAAATGACATTTCTAAAAACAAATGACGGAGCAAACAAAATATTCCCTTACGTTCTAAAACCAAACTGTATCAATCTTGGTGACGAGGGGGTGAGGTCGCAATCTAGAGAGGGCAGGGAGTGTCCATACTGTATATTACTACTAATATATATAAGATTTAACAAAATTAGCTGAAACTATATTAACTGGTGCTTCTACCCATGAAACTGAACAACTTTCGACAAGAAAACCATAGTCAAATCTCAAAAAAAATTGAACTTTCCATACTAAGTTGGCTGATCAGCTGTTCGAATTAGTATGGCTTAATGACTATGGGTTCGTTGGGGAAAGTTGTTCAGTTTCATGGGTAGAAGCACCAGTTAAAATAGTTTCAGCTGATTTTGTTACACCTTATATACTTTGCTGACACTGTGCCCACTGCATGTAATTACACCTATCCTTTACAAAATTATCGTGATTTTGTCAAAAAATCGTCTGACTTATATGTTGACAACTCCAGTCATTCTGATAATAAACACTCAACCTATCAACCTTATGGTCAATTAAATAAGGATGGTTTTCCACATGAAAGATGCACTTTTTGTCCTGTCAATAGTACATTACAAGCTTGTGGTATGTAAGCATTATCCTGGCTTTTAAAACGAACGAGGTGGGCTCTTGACCGATTAATACGTTAGCGGGTAAGTGTGGACCGACTGTATGGCGCGTGGTTCCGTAGGTAATTAATAAATGATTAATAAACAAAGCTACTTTCATCATATCAGATTAAACACGTCCCCACCGAGGGGCTCGAGCCTACCCTGAATTAGGGTGATCGGGCATTAGTCGACCACGCAGGCCCAGTGCGGGTTGGTCGACTTCACACACAACCTGCGAGTTTCTCCGCAGGCGTGTGCAGGTTTCCTCACGTTTTCCTTCAACGTAAGAGCGTCAGATAAACGTACATATGAAATCTAAATTTGAAATCACATTGGTACGTAGCAGGATTCGAACCACGACCTCCTGGACAGGAGGCGGCGGCCCTAGCCGTTACGCCACCGACGAAAGTTACTTTAGTCGAAGTAAATTAAAAGCGAAGAGTCGGTTGCTCTAGGACATGAAGATAGGAATTCAGTATCTTGCGGAGTGCGGTTGAGGTGCAGTGTTGTCTTTTAATTACTTAGGCTAAGTAGTTACCTTCGCAGTAACTTAAATTATGCTTAATAAATAGAAGTAATGGTCATCGATGAAAGATAATCGTAAAGATTCTGTAAGGTTCATTGCAAATTGGAAGTTGATTACTTCTTAAGGCGGTAACAGATTTTTGTTATTTTTGACGTCAATTACTCCTAAAATATAGAAAACCCAAGGTTGAAAAAAAATACCCTTATTGTTGATGATGTTCCTTAAAGTCAAAAGCTATTAGAAACACGATTGAGCAGTTTTGGCTCTAGAGAAAAAAATCCCAAAGATAGGTCTACACCGTTACTTTTCCACATAAATTGTCCAGGAGGTCGTGGTTCGAATCCTGCCACGTACCAATGTTTTTCGAATTTCGATTTCATATGTACGTTTATCCGATACTCTTACGGTGAAGGAAACATCGTGAGAAAATCTGCACAACCCTGCGAAGAAACTCGCAGGTTGTGTGTGAAGTCGACCAACCCGCACTGGGCCGCGTGTTCGACTAAGGCGCCATCGCCCTAATTCTGGGTGGGTTCGAGCCTCTAGGTAGGGACGTACATGTGTTAATATGATAACGAAATTTTTTTATTTTATTTTTTTATTAAAAATTTGAGTGCGTTTGGCTGCACCTGCAAATTTGTAAAAAATAACTTTTAAGCTATTGCATAGCTTTTTGTGCGGATAGTGGCGCATCGGGAGCCGGGTCGTTCCTTTCCCTCTAATATGGTTGTGAGGAGCGATGGCTGACTCTCGCGTTATACTCGTGACCGGGTGCTGTCCGTGTGAACTGGCCTACACTTGTCAAAGGCGTTCATGACATTCAATAATTTTGATGTACCTATAGAACTTCTCGTGTCATATTGTTTTCAGGTTCTAATGTCATTTTTTTAATATCACGGATTGTATGTTGACGTAATTAACTAATGATTGTTTATTTCTTGATTTTTTACAAATGAAATTATGTAATCACTATTTTATGACTAGAGTGTAATTTGCACCTATTTTGAATAAATATCTTGAATCTTGAATCTTTTATCGCGAGCTTTGAGCGCGGCGACCGAGTCAAGAAATTCCGTAACGAATAAAACCTAACACTACCGCGTTCTAAAAAAAACTTACAGTGCCATTTATTAGCGATTTGCGGTACTACAAGGACAGTCAATTTTACTGGCTCGGCCGAGCGTGACGTAACGTTACCGCGTTCTAAAAAAACTCGCAGTGCCATCTATTAGCGATTTGCGGTACTAAAAGGACTTAGTCAATTTTACTGGTGTAACTTTCTTAGTGTTAAAAGTTGATAAAAATGCTATGCAATAGCTTTACCGCGGCAGTCCCCGAGTGCCACACGTCTTTTTTTGTTTACAATCACGTATTTAATTTATGAATTCCTACTGTTGGGCTCTTCGATGATGACATGTCATGATACTATTTCACTACATATTTACGTTACTCAGTTTTTTTTGTTTGTAGCATTTGTCGCAGATACAATGCGCTGCCTTTTGCTTGAATTATTGTAACAAAAAAAACAAACTGAATGCACAAAAATAGTGATGTAAGTAGTGTAACATCATAGCGGTTATCATAGACGGCCCTTCTAGAGACAGATATAAGAGATAGAACCACAATCAAATATATTTAGTTGTACACTTCCATAAGATTAAATTGTACACTTCTATAAGATTACTTGTACATTTCTATAAGATTTAATTGTACACTTCCATAAGATTTAGTTGTACACTTCTATAAGTTTAAGTTGTACGTTTCTATAACATTTAGTTGTACATTTCTATAAGATTTAATTGTACACTTCCATAAGATTTATTTGTACACTTCTATAAAATTTAGGTGTACTATTCTATAATATTTAGTTGTACACTTCTATAAGATTTAGGTGTACATTTCTATAAGATTTAGTGGTACACTAAAAAGATTTAGTTGTACACTTCCATAAGGTTTAGATGTACATTTCTATAAGATTTAGTTCTACACTTCCATAAGAATTAGTTGTACACTTCTATAAGATTTAGGTGTACATTTCTATAAGATTTAGTGGTACACTTCTATAAGATTTAGTAGTACGCTTCTATAAGATTTAGTAGTACGCTTCTATAAGATTTAGTTGTACACTTCCATAAGATTTAGTTGTACACTTCTATAAGATTTAATTACACACCAAGAAACTTAGTCATACACTCAGAAGATTTAATTATACACTAAGGAGAAGTTTGAGCTTGCGTGACATAACGCCGTAAGCTATATTTTGCATCAGCTTTCTAACAAAATTCAAATATAGGTATATCCTTTTTTGCATTCAGGCGAAGATCTACCTAACATGCATTATCCAATAGTGCCTATTCACTCTTGAATCCTAACCCAGTTACCCCTGAAATTATGGTGAAGATAAACATCTGAAAACTTATTCAATGTACCCCTGAAATTATGTTTTTTTTTAAATATTGCATGTAAAATGTGTTCCATGTTCGTTGATACGACAAAAGGGTGGAATCATCCGCCGCCTCTAGGCATCCGATGGTGGAATGGAATGGAGGAGACAGTATGAGGTCGTGAAGCTCCTGGGCACTCTCTGAAATGAATCCTGTAGAACACCGATAGGCAGGCGATTTTGCGACGACACTCGAGGCTTTAGAGATTGTTTGATACAATTTCCTCGTCGCCAATGAGTCTCCTGGATCGTTATTTGATAGAATCCAAGGCATCTAGCTGGTAACAAGCCAATTCGTCCCATAAGTGAGAGAAGTACTCCTTACATGAATGGACTCGAGCTTGGTATAACATTAGAAGCCGCTCTGGTGTGAAATAGTCTCACTTTCCAGGGGATTCCATTTCCAGATTACTTTTAAAAATTCTGCATACTTCTTAAGTCATTATAGAGCCGAATTTATTAATCTCTGATTTTGTATGAGACGCGTAATCTACTTGGTGACAAGAAATACTAAGTTTAAATATTAGTATAGCAGATGCATGTATGATCTGTGTTTAACGTGTATCAGAACGTGTGTTTAACGTTTATCAGAACGTGTGTTTCACATTTATCAGAACGTGTGTTAAACGTGTATCAGAACGTATGTTTCACGTGTTTCAGAACGTGTGTTTAACGTGTATCAGAACGTGTGTTTCACGTGTAGCACAACGTGTGTTTAACGTGTATCAGAACGTGTGTTTAACGTGTATTATAATGAAAAAGCTAAATACCCATTAAGAGGAACCCTAAAATTATTGTCACCTCGCTTTGCTTTAATGGCAATACATTAAAAGAAAAATAAAACACCCTATACACATTTTACATGGCAGGCAGGAGTAAGTAAAAAACTGTAGCATGCTGTATATGAATCATTGCCGCTATCAACGTCTTAAAGCTAAAGATAAGTCGGTCGAGTAATGCGCAAAGAGTACGGGCTTACAGATGTGACTACCGTATTGACAGGTCAACTGACTTCATAAAATAAAAGATTTGTTTATTTTTTTGTAAACTATTTATTATATTTAATTTTATATGTAACTAAATTAAAACAGGATTTTTTAATACAGTGCTTTTGGACATACCAATATATTTGGCATACTGCATTTCCCTATTGCAAATTTTTCTACTCCCGATAGTTTCAATAAAGGAGACGTTACACGAATGTATGGCGGCCCAGCCTGGACTTAGTGTAAATGTGTTTCAACTACCATTTTGGCATTTCTGGCCTAGTTTTTTGTGTAAATATTAAATGAACATATTATAGGTAACACCTGAGCTAAAAAATAAAGAGCCTAAAAATATCACACGCTATGTTGATTGACGTTTAAAGGTACGTTCAGAAATCGTAAATCGAAGACGACACTATTTTCAGCAAAATGAAATAATTGCTTATTTAAGAAAAAAGCTGTTTTTAATAAGTAATTAAGGCTACCTAGGCTCGAGCCCTTCGGTGGGTACGTATATGAGCTGATATAATGATGTATAGTACTTTTTTGCTTATGAACCAACGTATGACGATATGATTTTTCCATTATTATTTTATATGCTTATCTCTTATTAGATTTTACCTACTAGGTTTCGGAACGAACTCGAAGTTTGTCTGTTTTGCTTTATTACATAATAAAATACTACTTTAGTGCAAAAAATACTACAAATATTCAATTTTATAATACTTATTAACATGTGTCGATTTTTCCTTAATTTTTAAAATATGTAATAGTGCAGACCGACTCTGAAACATCTTCTCTTTTACACAAACCCATTTTTATTTTAGTAAAAGCAAACGGATTTTTTGTTATTTATATGTCCACGGGGTACACACTACTATAAAAGTACTTCTTTAAAATTCGAACAATTATGTAGTGTAGTGTAGGCAGCGGGCAGTTTAATGTTTTTATCTCGTTGAAAATTTCAATAGGTTGTCATACCTACAGATGGCTACTCTATGTTAAAGCCCACATTCGCCGGAGGTCTTTGCTGTGACACGTCCAGATAGCTTAGTTAAGTGCCGGCGTTACGCTAAAATTGGTCCTGGGTTTGATGCTCGCGCATGTCAATACAAAACGAGGGCTAATATAGAACTAATGAGAGTTTTGCATTCTTTGCTTTCGGTATTTTTTTGTGAGTTTTTTTGTTTAGTATTTACGAGTGTGTGTCCTACTTGAGAGCGTCGGTGGCGTAACGGCTAGGGCTGCCGCCTCCTGTCCGGGAGGTCGTGGTTCGAATCCTGCCACGTACCAATGTGATTTCGAATTAAGATTTCATATTATGTACGTTTATCCGACGCTTTTACGGTGAAGGAAAACATTGTGAAGAATCCTGCACAGTGCACACGCCTGCGGAGAAACTCGCAGGTTGTGTGTGAAGTCGACCAACCCGCACTGGGCCCGCGTGGTCGACTAAGGCCCGATCGCCCTAATTCAGTGTAGGCTCGAGCCCCTCGGTGGGGACGTGTAAGAGCTTATATGATGATGATGATGATGAGGCGAGATGGTGCGCCCGGGACCAACCGTTGATTTGGTTATTGTACATTTATTTTATACACAATTCTGAATAAATGGTAATAGCGCGTTCTAGATTTCGTATTTCTTTTGTCCTCCCTTCGCTTGTGTTAAGGCGCCACTGAACCTTAACTCGTAACTCTGCAGTGGCCACCACAAGTACATAATAAAAATAACACTTTAAGAGCACAGAAGGAAAATAAGAAAATATCAGTGGAAGGCTTATCAATTTGCAGAAATTATTTTTAAAATATCCTTTGCCCGTGTTTGTATTTGTTTTATCATCGTTGACAACCCATAAACATCCCCAGCTGTGGCACGGGTCTCTCCCCAAACTCGTGAAGGTTAGGCGCGGGGGGGGGGGGGAGGGACAGGTCAGGGTTGGTGGAGGATGTAGGGCTACTGACGAACCTCACAATCAGAAGTCTTTCAAGCCGTCTTCTATGGCATCTGACACGGGTTAATGGCTGCCATTTGGTGATAGCAACAGGAACTAACAGCTTAACGTGCGTTTCGAAGCACGGGAACGGTTGAGAAAAATGCCACTTATGGTCAAATCCATCCAGGTAATGACCGTGCTATAGGTCAGTTAACCCTAATGAACTACGACCGCCACTGATTGGTTTTATCACAAAGTGAAGTACCTTTTAGTAAAATCAAACATCATTCATCATTTCAGCTCATATACGTCCCCACCGAGGGGCTCAAGCCTACCCTGTATTAGGGCGATCGGTCCTTAGTCGACCACGCGGACTAAATGCGGGTTGGTCGACTTCACACTGAAGCTTCGAGTTTCTTCGCAGGCGTGTGCAGGTTTCCTCACGATGTTGTCCTTCACCGTAACAGCGTCAGATAAACGTACATATGAAATCGAAATTCTAAATCACATTGGTACGTGGCAGGATTCGAACCACGACCTCCCGGACAGGAGGTAGCGGCACTTGCCATTACGCCACCGACGCTCTACAACCATCAAACAACGTAGAGAACCCCGTACCAAAAGTACGGAAAATGTGGTTTCAGTTAAATATTCTGAGATTTTGATAGAATATAGATTTTAACGTCCTGAACAAAAGTCTCTATGGGGGCTACCACTGTTGCCGAGTCCCTTTCAGAGTTACGACTGATTTTGTATCAGACAACAAATCATTAATTAGATGCAATTACCAACTATTTATTTAAACAATTGACTCTTATTAATTAAATAAAATAAGATACTATTTTTCTTTCATTATGCCCGTTATTAATAGTTAGTTTTGTCTGGTACTACTGTAAAAATATGCGTGCATTAAAATGCACAAAAATATGTTCCAACGATATGTGTGTCGTTGTAATAAGAACTTCGTAAAATATTTATGAAACGATTTATTTTGCACTTGAGAAAGACGCTGGAGGTGTCATATTACTTGAGTCGATTTCCTTGAGGGTACAAAATCAATCGTAACTCTGAAAGGGACTCGGCAACAGTGGTAGCCCCCATAGAGACTTTTGTTCAGGACGGACGTTAAAATCTATATTATATCAAAATCTCAGAATATTTAACTGAAACCACATTTTCCATACTTTTGGTACGGGGTTCTTTAACTGAACTGGTGTGATTAGAAGTATACACACAAGTTGAGAAAATTCAAGATAAGCACGGGACGGTGTACAGCACAGAGTTTCTGTAAACTCTAGAAATTTAGCGTGTATTTTTCGCTCCGATTAGATTTTAAGGCAGCTTAGCTGCCAAGGCTACAGGGGTCGTTAGTGGGTAGGGTACCTTATGTATATAAAGGGTATATATGCATATAGGCTTTTCAAAAACTTACGTAAGTACATATACTTACCGATTGCTTTAACGGTGAAGGAAAACATCGTGAGGAAACCTGCACACGCCTGCGAAGAAACTCGAAGGTTGTGTGTGAAGTCGACCAACTCGCACTGGGCCCGCGTGGTCGACTAAGGCCTAATCGCCCTGATTCAGGGTAGGCTCGAGCCCCTCGGTGGGGACGTATATGAGCTGCAATGAATATGTATGCATATAGGCGCAGGGCTGTGAGTCCCACATAACCAGTACAGCCGGCTGTACTGGTATGCGTACAAGCATTTTCCCCCTCCTCCGCAGACCGAGAAAAAAAAACTCTAGAAATAAAATTGATGAACGAATTGAGGAACTAAGGAATTGAGGAACTGAGGAATTGAGGAACTGAGATTCGAAAGGGTTATTATAAAATATTGATGCACCAGCTTTTGCCAGCGGTTCCTCTCACGGAAACATAGTTTCTATGACTGTCTCCGAGGGTACGCAGAGCCTGGAAAAAAATAGCCTATATGATAATCCAGGTCCTAATCTGTCCCCCTACCACATCCAGATCCGTTTATCTGTTGTGGCGTGAAAGAGTAACAAACATCCATACATACATATAAACTTTCGCGTTTATAATATTAGTAAGGATAGAACTGATGTCAATTAACAGATTTAAAGACCTAGTTAAGGGCCGCCAGGAGTATCGAGTTTCCATACAAACGTAGTTCCGCTTTAATACAAAAACTACATGCCGGATTGAATCCAAACTTTGCGAATATATTGAGGAGACACATATCGATGTTTGTAATTAGTTTTCGATGTACCTACTAATATAAAACGGAAAAAAATAAGAGCAGTTTCAAACTATCAGTACTAAACTAATTTAAGCCTTCGTTTAGTTACGTCAAAATTTACAACGACGAAAACTAATTACAAATATCGATAAGTGTCTACTCATTATATTTACAAAGTTTTGATTCAATCTGGCATGTAGTTTTTGTATTAAAGCGGAACTACGTTTGTATGGAAACTCGAGCCTCCTGGGGACTCATATAGTAAATTGTATAAAAATTACACTACATCTATCTAGGAAAAATGTACCGTATGGCATACTTCAGCGTGGAGTCATTTATGTGGCACAGAATCTTCCTCTGGAAATACAGAAGCTCATTGTCTATGGGTATTTAAAAAACCTTTATATCCTACTAATATTTTGTAAGAAAAAAACTAAAAGTTTGTAAGAATGTATAGATGTATATATGTTACTCTTTCATGCAAAAACTACTGAACGGTTCTGGCTGAAATTTGGTAGGTAGACAGATTAGGACCTAGATTAACACATAGCTACCTTTTTCCACTCTCGCGAACCGCTTGCGGCTCGCGAACGCGTACCCTCTAAATGTGTTCCGGCTTGAAGATAAGATAGCCAGATCCCCATTGTGTTGGGGAATCTTGGTAAGACCGCTTCCATCTTCGGCATCAACATCACTTACCATCAGGTGATATGATGCCAAGGGCTTATCAATTGTGAATATAAAAAAAAGTCATGGAAACGTTGTCCACGCGGGTGTAGCCGCGGGAAACAGCTAGTATATAATAGTAGCGCCCGCCGCCCGCGCAGTTTCTCTAACATAATAAATTAATCTAATCAATTTGGTGTGTCAAAACTGTTAGTGGAATCCATCGTTTAAAATTATGCGCGGAACAAGAGCGGCTTGACAAATGGATCCAGTGGAATTACTGCCAAGTATTCTTAATTTATAGTATTACTAGCTTTTTCCCGCGGCACCGCCCGCGTGGACGTCGTTTTTATGACTGTCTTTAAGGGTAATTAGTAAATTATGTTGTTTCCCACCTACTCAACCATCCCTGTGCAAAGAATCACAACAATCGAGTATTTGTTTAGTTCCCTCAGGAACTGCATCAGATTATGCTATTTTCCCGGCATAAAAAGTAGCCTATGTCCATCCCCGTGACACAGGCTACTTGCATACCAAATTTTATAAAGATTGGTCAAGGCGATGAAGCGTGTAAATGTAACAAACAAACAAAACACAAACACATTTTCACATTTATAATATTAAGTAATGATGTCTTACATCCTTACCTATATTATGAATGTGAAAATGTGTTTGTCTGTAATCTCTTCACGCTTCAACACCTCAACGATAATAGTTAAGTTAATACAAGCTTGTAAAAAGTAGCCTATGTCCTTCCCCGTGACACAGGCTGTCACGGGGAAGGACATAGGCTACTATTTACAAGCTTGTATTAACTTAACTATTATTATTAAAAAAGCGTCGGTGGCTCAACCGGTAACTACTCGGTTCTTC
This sequence comes from Coleophora flavipennella, assembly GCA_947284805.1. Lineage (NCBI taxonomy): Eukaryota > Metazoa > Arthropoda > Insecta > Lepidoptera > Coleophoridae > Coleophora > Coleophora flavipennella. The sequence continues at coordinate 10,034,732 of OX369253.1, forward strand.
TAACCAGAGGTACCGGGTTCAAATCTAGACGGCCAATGTACCAATGAGTTTTTCAATAACTTACGTACATATAATTACCGATTGCTTTAACGGTGAAGGAAAACATCGTGAGGAAACCTGCACACGCCTGCGAAGAAACTCGCAGGTTGTGTGTGAAGTCGACCAACCCGCACTGGGCCCGCGTGGTCGACTAAGGCCTGATCGCCCTAATTCAGGGTAGGCTTGAGCCCCTCGGTGGGGACGTATATGAGCTGACACGATGATGATTAACTTGCAATGTATGTAGGTGTGTTTGTTCGGGTGGAATCTTGCCAGTTAAATTTGACACACTTATCGGTTTCCGATTAAGCTGAAATTTTGCATGCATACGTATATCTCATGACAATGCAATATTAACCGCTTGTCCTAAAAGTTTTTAGGTTATTTGAAAATTATTATCATAGGGCCTCGACGCGCCCCCAAGCGCGTCTTTGCACGCACAAAATAAAATTAGGTCTTCGGGAGCAAGGGCATGCAAGGGTGCCAGGGTATAAATTGATGAAAAATTTCACCACCAGAACTGAATGTACTTATTAAAAATATTACAGCGGAACATTGAAACTTATTAAAACAGACAGAAAAATTAATAATGGAGGACAAAGACAGTATGAAAAGTAAAAAAAAATTAGAAAATATAACAAAACAAATTAAAAAGAAAATAATACAAAGCGGATTGAACAGAACCAAAAGAGAATGACTTCGTTACAGTCCAATACAGTTCCCAAGGGAACTGTTAAACGACTCTTTTTCGGTTAATTTATTAAACATCGCAACGGAGCAAAGGATCATTGCATTTTTTTGTACAGAGATGGTTGAGGGGGGGGGGGGGGGGGAAATGACAGACTACTAATTAGCATAGCCTGGCATAGTTCCCGAGAGATCTGCAACGAATTGACATAGACCGGCACAGTTCCCGAGAGATCTGCAACAAATTGACATGATTTTTTGGATAGAAATAATTGAGAGGATGGGAAGTTAATCAGAATAGCCCGATATAGTTCCCTAAGGGATATAGAGAAAACTCATGTCTACGCTCAGGGTCAAAGATAATCACAAAACGATGTCAACGAGGACGAAGCCGCGGACAAAAACTAGTAAATAAATAATAAAATAATTGTTATTATCATCATCCATTTAAAAAAAATGTTAAATGGATGATGATAATAACAATTCTGGTCGTTTAACTATTTTCTTGTGTTGGAAGTATTCGCTCTTCTCTAGCAGAGTACATCACGAAATTATCTATACAATGTAATTAACATAGGTCATTCGCCTGTCTGTCGGTGTTGTATCGAATTCATTTCGGAGAGTGCGCGCAAGAACTTCACGACCTCATTCCCCCGGCTCCATTCCACCGTCGGTCAACGAGACGCAGGGAGGGGTTGCACCCCTTTGTTGTTGATGTTCCACCTTTTCGCACGAATCGTAACGCTTCTTCATTTATTATGCGTACAGCGCAGGAGTGGAACTCCTTGCCTGCGTCAGTGTTTTCCGATTCCTATAACTTGGGGATCTTCAAGGCAAGAGTGAATAGGCATTATTTGAGTCTGCGTGTACCATCCTCGACTGCATCATCACTTACCATCAGGTGAGTTGCAGTCAAACGCACTCAATTTTTTTATATTAATAAAAAAAAAAGATTTGAGTTCTGATGTTTCTACACTCGCGTATCGCACCTACTTTGTGTTTGTTCTAACCGTGTGTCACTTTTAACGTTAATTTAAAATTTTATTTTGAGAATAGAAAGTTGTCAGGAACCTTCCGGAGATATTCTCCGTTCGATCTTTGCTTAGGGCGGAACTCCCATTATTTATATTGAATACGTATTGATTTTTGTGAAAACAACAACAATATTTAATCCTAGCTAATCATAATATCAATAACAAGCCAGCTGGCACAGCTAAATATAAGGTAAGAAACTCACCCTGGACTAGCCACTAGCCAGCCCCCTGACGACTGGTAACGGTCGTCATAATACGGGTACACTATAATGTAACCAAGAAGGGAGCTCACCCAGGACTAGCCACTAGCCAGCCCCCTGACGACTGGTAACGGTCATCATAATACGAAGACCCTATAATGTAACTAAGATAGAAGCTCACCCTGGACTAGCCACTAGCCAGCCCCCTGACGACTGGTAACGGTGTCATAATAGGACCCTATAATGTAACTAAGATAGAAGCTCACCCTGGACTAGCCACTAGCCAGCCCCCTGACGACTGGTAACGGTGTCATAATAGGACCCTACTATAATGAAACTAAGATAGAAGCTCACCCTGGACTAGCCACTAGCCAGCCCCCTGACGACTGGTAACGGTGTCATAATAGGACCCTATAATGTAACTAAGATAGAAGCTCACCCTGGACTAGCCACTAACCAGCCCCCCGACGACTGGTAACGGTCGCCATAATACGAGTACCCTATAATGTAACTAAGAAGGAAGCTCACCCTGGACTAGCCACTAGCCAGCCCCCTGACGACTGGTAACGGTCGTCATAATACGGGTACACTATAATGTAACCAAGAAGGAAGCTCACCCTGGACTAGCCACTAGCCAGCCTCCTGACGACTGGTAACGGTCGTCACAATACGAGGACCCTATAACGTAACTAAGAAGGAAGCTCACCCTGGAGTAGCCACTAGCCAACCCCCTGACGACTGATAACGGTCGCCATAATACGAGTACCCTATAATGTAACCAAGAAGGGAGCTCACCCTGGACAAGCCACTAGCCAGCCTCCTGACGACTGGTAACGGTCGTCACAATACGAGGACCCTATAACGTAACTAAGAAGGAAGCTCACCCTGGAGTAGCCACTAGCCAACCCCCTGACGACTGATAACGGTCGCCATAATACGAGTACCCTATAATGTAACCAAGAAGGGAGCTCACCCTGGACAAGCCACTAGCCAGCCTCCTGACGACTGGTAACGGTCGTCACAATACGAGGACCCTATAACGTAACTAAGAAGGAAGCTCACCCTGGAGTAGCCACTAGCCAACCCCCTGACGACTGATAACGGTCGCCATAATACGAGTACCCTATAATGTAACTAAGAAGGAAGCTCACCCTGGACTAGCCACTAGCCAGCCCCCTGACGACTGGTAACGGTCGTCATAATACGAGCACCCTATAATGTAACTAAGAAGGAAGCTCACCCTGGACTAGCCACTAGCCAGCCCCCTGACGACTGGTAACGGTTGTCACAATACGAGTACCCTATAATGTAACTAAGAACGAAGCTCACCCTGGACTAGCCACTAGCCAGCCCCCTGACGACTGGTAACGGTCGCCATAATACGAGTACCCTATAATGTAACTAAGAAGGAAGCTCACCCTGGACTAGCCACTAGCCAGCCCCCTGACGACTGGTAACGGTCGTCCTAATACGAGTACCCTATAATGTAACCAAGAAGGAAGCTCACCCTGGACTAGCCACTAGCCAGCCCCCTGACGACTAGTAACGGTCGTCATAATACGAGTACCCTATAATGTAACTAAGTAGGAAGCTAACCCTATACTAGCCACTAGCCAGCCCCCTGACGACTGGTAACGGTGTCATAATAGGACCCTATAATGTAACTAAGATAGAAGCTCACCCTGGACTAGCCACTAGCCAGCCCCCTGACGACTGGTAACGGTGTCATAATAGGACCCTACTATAATGAAACTAAGATAGAAGCTCACCCTGGACTAGCCACTAGCCAGCCCCCTGACGACTGGTAACGGTGTCATAATAGGACCCTATAATGTAACTAAGATAGAAGCTCACCCTGGACTAGCCACTAACCAGCCCCCCGACGACTGGTAACGGTCGCCATAATACGAGTACCCTATAATGTAACTAAGAAGGAAGCTCACCCTGGACTAGCCACTAGCCAGCCCCCTGACGACTGGTAACGGTCGTCATAATACGGGTACACTATAATGTAACCAAGAAGGAAGCTCACCCTGGACTAGCCACTAGCCAGCCTCCTGACGACTGGTAACGGTCGTCACAATACGAGGACCCTATAACGTAACTAAGAAGGAAGCTCACCCTGGAGTAGCCACTAGCCAACCCCCTGACGACTGGTAACGGTCGTCCTAATACGAGTACCCTATAATGTAACTAAGAAGGACGCTCACCCTGGACTAGTCACTAGCCAGCCCCCTGACGACTGGTAACGGTCGCCATAATACGAGTACCCATACTAATACCCTATAATGTAACTAAGAACCTTCAAGCTAAGAACCCATTGCATGACGAAAAAGCCCGTTGGGATTACGTCATGTAACTCCTTCTCATACGACTTCAAAAAGAAGGAGGTTCTCAATTCGACTATGTTTTTTTGGAGGTTTTTATGCGACATCTTCGCAGATTAAACCGATTTTCAGGTTTTTTATATGGTGGGTATAACTGCAAAAGTGGTCTCTTATAAATTACTAGCTTTTGCCCGCGGCTTCGCCCGCGTGGACATAGCTTTTATGACTCTTTTTGAGGGTGAGTAGTGCGCGAGCCGCAATCAGCTCGCAAGCGTGGACATGAGTTTTCTCCAGGTACCTCAGGAACTATATCGGGCTATTCGGATTAGCAGTCTTTGTCACTTCCCACCCCCTCAACAAATTCTATACAAAAAATCACTTTAATCCGTTGCTCCGTTGCGTTCCGTTGTAGAAAACAGTTGTCCCCAGATCCCTCGGGAACTATGTCAGGATATACTTATTAGTAAATTATATCATTTTCCACCTCATCTCTGTGCTAAAAATCACACCAACCCATTTTTTCGTTACGATTTTAAATAACTTAACGAACAAAGAGTATTGTTTTAGTTTCCTTAGTAACTGCATCGGGCTATGATAATTTCCACAGATAAAAAGTAGACTATTTCATTTCCAGTGATACAGCCTACCTGCGTGCCAAATTTCATCAAGAGTGGTAGAGGTGCTGAAGTGAGAATAGGTAACAAACAAACAAACACATTATCACATTAATAATATTAAGTAAGGATTTCTAAATCTTAAATAACATATAGAGCTTCGGTGGCAGAACGGTTACACTATCTCCTGTCCGAAAGGCCGTGGTTCGAATCCTGCCACTTACCAATATCTATACGAATATCGATTTCATACTGGTATGTACGTTTATCCGACGCTCTTACGGTGAGAAAAACATCGTCCTGCACACGCCTGCGAAAAAACTCGAAGCTTATGAGTGAAGTCAATCAACCCGCAATGGGCCCGTGTGATCGTCTAAGGCCTGATCGCCCTAACTCAGGGCAGGTAGAGCCCCTTGGTGGAGACGTATATAAACTGATATGATGAAATAACACATATACCTATATTATCAAAAAACTAATTTAAATCATTATATCAATCTAGTATTAAAATTTCCTAAAAATATGAATATGGGTCAAATCCTCGAGTCGTATCAGCTCCAAAGGAGTTCATGATGCACTTCTCGTTGCCACGCTGAATGGCAATAGACAACCTTAGCAGCAGGTAGGACCTAACGTCACATCTCCTCTCTCGAAGGCGACGGCCAATCTCCTTTGTGAAGGCAAAGGCCTCTGAGGGTTCAGCAGCCGGTTGTCTCACAGACCAGCGGCACAAAGCAGTAATTTGCCTCCAAGACCGAGTACTTATTATGCTTCTTTCTCGCCGCAAATTGAGCAGCAGTACCGTACGGGTGAGGAGTGAGGCAGAAAAAGTGGCGTCTCAAAGCAGGCACGTTCCTCTCTGCCATATCACCTGTTTAAGCCCTCCGGCCTTTTGCCATCACATCGACTGCCCGGGGGCTGCATCAAAGATGGAATATTCCATCGGGCCGATACCCAGTGCCCTCCGAGTGAGGTCATTAAGGAATTGGTGACGTGGGAATCTTCACAAACAACGACCGCAACTCAGTGAGTGATGGCCAATTGCCTCCACCGTGGACCCGCAAATATATTGATGAGGTTCACAGATATTGATATTACAGGCGGAGAGCAACTGCCACGCGCAAATAGTCGCCGTCAGAAGAGTTCCCATATCTGTACCTCCTGTGAAAGATGCTAAAACTCGATTTATGTGTTTTAATTTTTTTTACACGAATCTGGAATCTGTAAAAAAATACCTATCTGTTCGTCTATGAAACACATCGCTACGTGCCATAGTTCCAGAGAGTTGTGTACAGTAGCGTATGCTGAAAAATACATAAAAGTAGTCCACTCAAAAGTATGAAGTAATATTTTAATGTTTTAATACAACTTAAGCGCGTTTTATTATCCCTGCAGTGCCATCTATTAACATTCTGCTGCTATGATTATAATGTGTGGTATGTGTAGCTAATATGTGGAAAAAAGTACTCTATTGTTATTATTGTAAGTATCTATAGATAATTTCCCACGGGACCTCTTTAGTTTTTCGGGATAAAGAATACCCGACTATACAATGATGGTCAAAACACCCCATCCCAATATAAATGTTTCATATTGTTACGTTGAGCCATTCTAAAGATACATTTTTTTTCCATTCCTGCAGGAACCCTTAATTTTTTTGGGATTCACAATGTCTCAGTTTTAGTTCGCGATAAGGGTATCAACGTGTAAAATTTGATTGTAATAGGTCAAGCCACATTTGCGTGGTGAGCCATGATATAAATGAATACTTTTGATTTTCCCACGGGAACTGTTGTATTTTCCGGGATAATAAGTATCCTATATGTTAACCCGGGCTATAAGGAACCACCATACAAAATTTCATCAAAATCGGCCTGGTAGTTTTTGCGTGATGCGCGAACATACAGACAGACAGACAGACAGACAGACAGACAAAAATTCCAAAAGTTGTTGTTTTGGCCTCTGTATCGTTAGTAATGTCCACCGCAGTTATTATTTTCCAAAAATATGTCATGTACAGACACGGCCCCGTTACAGTTTTATTATATTATAGATAGATAGATGTTAAGATTTCTTTTTTATCACAAAAATCAAAAATTTATTATTGTATTCACATGTTTTGGTCACTGAAGTAAATAAATAATTAAAAAAACTAAAACCCGACTACGGAAAAGTATGAAAACAAGAATTTCCCGTCTGAAATCATGGCCTTTTATAAATCCTAGTATACATATTTGAATATATATTTAGAATTTACTTGTTAAGACCTTTCTTTTGGTACCAAACATGAAATGTAGTGGACGTTTTTCGGCTATATGATGATAATGATGACGATAAAAAAAAAATATTAAAAAAATTGGCTGTGTTATTCACGTATAAAATATGCCATGTTGATTTTTTTTAAATGCTATGTATCCTATCCGATGACTGACACGCGCTGTGATGGCACGAATCTAAAGACATCGCATTTGCCTAGATCGGTTAAGCGGTTTAGACAATACGAGGGAACAGATGAACATACATACATAGACTGTCATAAACATAACCCTCCTTTTTTCGTAGTCGGGTGATAAAATTAAGTACATTTTATAAGAAGGTATTCAAATATAAATAGGGAATCCTAATTAGGGGCTAGATGACCGTGTGTCATTTGTCCCTGGTTACATTTATTACTCCTTTTTTTAAATCCACGATTGGTAAGCCCTTTGCATCATCTCATCTGATAGTGACGATAATGCCGAAGATGGAAGCGGGCTTACCAAGAATCCCCAACGCAATGGAGGACTGGCTATCTTATCTTCAAGCCGGAACAAATCAACACTGGGGAATATTGGGAAGGTTGGCATCATCGTCACTTACCACCTCGTAAGATGATGCCGTGTGCTGATTAATTGTGAATAAAAAAAAATAACGTGTAGTACTCGGGGACTGCCGCGGTAAAGGTATTGCATAGCATTTTTTATCAACTTATGCAATTATAATTATTTATTTATTTTTTATTAATGCAGTATTTACCAGTACCATAGGGAGCGGGATGTTTATGTAATAAATTAACACTAAGAAAGTTACACCAGTAAAATTGACCAAGTCCTTTTAGTACCGCTAATCGCTCATAGGTGGCACTGCAAGTTTTTTAGAACTCGGCCGAGCCTTTGGTGTTAGGTTTTATTTTCGTTACGGAATTTCTCGATTCGGTCGTCGCGCTCAAAGCCCGCGATAAAAGCTATACAATAGCTTAAAAATACCAATACCTAATGCATAGATATATGTAGTTGATACTTTTGACTGTAGGTTCTTGATGTAACATTATATCACTCATTTTGGTATATATTTACACAAATTCCACAGAAATTTAATAAAACTATGCGTTATAATTTGTCAGCGGCCGGTTTCAAACACAATCTTCAGGCAGACTATTTATTTACACAATGTGTGGGTACATACGAAATATATTTTAGGGTTACCAGTTAATTAAAATATCTTCAGATATAGTAAAAATACCAAATCAATCTAATGTATAGATATGCCTACTATTTAAATCAAGTTTATTTACATAAAATTTTATGTTTCCGACTTCTGTTTTGGACCGTTATTTCATAAATTCTTGTCAATTCCTTCATATTAGATGCTGGTCGGTCTCCGTCGGTGTGTCAAGGTGCTTAGTGCTTACCGCAGCACAATCATAAAAAATAATGTACCTATAACTCCAAGATTATCAAATTAGATTCCCCCAGTAATAACTGTCATATTTGTATTAATACGTACAATTTAACGCCAAATATTGTGGTAATTAAGGACATTATCGTTATTTTTAATGTTTTTCAACATTTATAAATCTGTCAAACTATATGACGCAAATTTTAAATTACAAATTAACATGGTCAAAAGCGTGAATCTTTAAAATGTTTTTGACAGTTAAGTTGGCCTTTTTACGTGAAGTGGACAATTCAATACATGGTTCCGTAGTAAATCTGTGTCTGTCTGTCTGTCTTGACTTGTCAGCATATCGATACGTGTGAAAAGATTTTAGCCGCCTTTGTGACGTAATGGTTGCTCCAATAGGTTCACATCAAGAGGTCGCGGGTTCTATTCCCGGCGGAGTCTTCACTTTTTAAGGCTCGGTTTGGTTGGTGGCACGGCATTTCCTAAGCCCGCCTGGCTAGTTACCACAATCTTATCAAAGTTTTACCGCCAAACATCAATGTTATTAGAGTTCGGCATGAATATAAGATCTATATAATATTTGTGCTTTCGAGCGACTGAGAAGCGAGCACAGCAAGGGACGAAGGAGTTTTTATTTTTATTCATAATTGGTAAACCCTTGGCAACATCTCACCTGGTGGTAAGTGACGATGTTGCCGAAGATGGAAGCGGGCTTACCAAGATTCCCCAACGCAATGGGGAAGTGGCTATCTTATCTTCATTCCGGAATACACCAATGATATCAACATTGATATTTGGCGGCAAGACTTAGATAAGATGGTGGTAGCTAGCCAGGCGGGCTTAAGAAAATGCCCTTCCACCAACCAAACCGAGTCTTACAATTGACCCCGCCGGGAATCGAACCCGCGACCTCTTGTGTAAAGCCAGTGAACTTTGGCTCTAGGCTACGGAGGCGGTTAGATGGTGATCATGGAGTAAACAGTTATTGTTAGTGAGGTAGGTAAGTAAGGCAATAAATCGAACTTGAGATATTGATGTGATCAATTATCTTACAGTATAATAGACTCCAAAAAACATGTAACGTGTGTGTGTTGGAGTGTGTTATTTTTTTACTCAATAATTACTCTAACGATTTTGATGAAACTCTGTCAGTACGTTACTATAACTTTATATTATAGCCTACTAAATGAAGTTGCTTAATGTTCTAGGAAAAAACGAAATAAGGTACCTCCTATGACAAGTGTATGACAAGTCTTTGACAAATGTATGGTGAAACTATCATAAGTGTATGGTGAAACTATGACAAGTGCATGGTGAAACTATGACAAGTGTATGGTGAAACTATGACAAGTGTATAGTGACACTATGACAAGTGTATGGTGAAACTATGACAAGTGTATGGTGAATCTATGACAAGTGTATGGTGCAACTTAGACAAGTGTATGGTGAAAGTCAGACATGATTTTTGGGTAGGTTTAGGAAGTAACTAGCGGATTTATTATAAGACAGTTGTAATGTCAATTGATGAGCAGATTGTAATTTATTTTACACTGTATTTTAACGATGTATTTATGAGGAGTCATACAAACACCTAAAGCACCTACACTACCTAAAACACGTAAAATAAAATAGGTAGGTACCAATAATAAAACACCTAAAATACCAAAAAGTAAACACTCAAAATACCTTAAATAAAACGCCTAAATAACTTTACTAAAACACTTAAAATACCTTAAATAAAACACATAAAATGCCCAAAAAAACTAGTCCCTCTTCATCCCCGGTGCAAAGGTGCCACTAACACTAGCTGCATTCCGCTCTGAATGGCTATGACTTCGAAAAAATGAAGAATTTCGCAATTGAAATAAAAAACCAGTTTTATTTATTCACAATTGGGAAGTTCTTGGCATCATCTCACCATTTGTATATTTTTTCATATTTATTTCAATTTTTTGACGTGATGACGTCTGATAAATAGATGGACGCCGCCTGCACGCACGAAAAAGGATGACTCATTGTCCCGTTACATTATGACGTTGTCACGTTAAACTATCGTCCGTAAACCGACTTTACAGACAACCAATTTTTTTGAACTGTATTTTATCTTTTCCACGTGTGCACACTGCACCCCTCCCTGCAGGTTGGACAGTAGCACCACACCCCGGACACTGCATACAAACGGTCGTGAAATGACATTTCTAAAAAACAAATGACGTAGCCAACAAAAACACGGCGGCGGCGTAATCCTATACGTTTGAGAACCAAACTGTAATCAATCTGTGTTAATCCGGATGACGAGGGGGTAAAGTCCGAATCTAGAGAGCGGCAGGGAGTGTCCGTACTGTATGTTAATACTAATATATATACATATATACTTTGCTAGCACCTAGAAAATATCAAAATCCTGTACCCGCAGTGTTCTAGCCAGTGACTTACCTATATATGTTCTAGCAAATAAAGCCGTTTGAGTTTGAACTAATGTACCCAAGTACCTAATATACTTGTATATACACAAGTCACACCCAATACATCATCTGTGAAAATTTCAACTGTCTAGCTATCACGGTTTATGAAATACAGCCTGCAGGACGAACAGCGAAGTCTTAGTAATAGCACAATAGACTTGTGGTAATAGGGTCCCGTTTTTACCTTTTACCCGTTTTAAAAATCAACAAAAACAAAAAATTATACTGACTTCGAAAAAAATAAGAAATTTCTTAATTTAAAAAAAATAACATTTGTTTGTTTATCATGTTTATTTCCTCAGATTTTTTAAATTTAAAATATGTACTTTAAGATTAGTCCCACAGAATTTTCATTAAGATCGGTTCAGTACTTTTTTAGAAAATTTACATAAACAAAAAAAGTTGCGTAATTGTGCTTTTTTGTGATTGCGTGGTAAACGTACCCAGTTATTTAATTTAAAATTGGAGTGCATTGGACAGCAACTCACCCGACGATGGGAAGACGACATCTTTGTGCCTTCAATCAATGTATTTATTTGATTGATTGATTGATTGAAAACACTTTATTGCACAACATAAGAGGATATAAAAAAACCGGCTAAGTGCGAGTCGAGTCTTCGCGCACGAAGGGTTCCGCACCATTATCTATAATAAATGACGTATTATAAAAAGTAAGTACCTACTAGATCTCGTTCAAACCAATTTTCGGTGGAAGTTTGCATGGTACACCATAATATATTTTTATCATTCTCTTATTTTAGAAGTTACAGGGGACACACACACACACACACACAATTTACCACTTTGGAAGTGTCTCTCGCGCAAACTATTCAGTTTAGAAAAAATATATATTAGAAACCTCAATATCATTTTTGAAGACCTATTCATAGATACCCCACACGTATTGGTTGGATGAAAAAAAAATTGAGTTTCAGTTCTAAGTATGGGGAACCCCCAAAATTTATTGTTTTTTCTTTCTATTTTTGTGTGAAAATCTTAATGCGGTTAACAGAATACATCTACTTACCAAGTTTCAACAGTATAGTTCTTATAGTTTCGGAAAAAAGTGACTGTGACATACGGACGGAGACAGACAGACAGACATGACGAATCCATAAGGGTTCCGTTTTTTGCCATTTGGCTACGGAACCCTTAAAAAGATACAATGATTGAGGAAGTTGAAGTTATTTATAATTTTTTAATTATTTGTATTTTACGTACCTATCATCTAATGTCTTTCTCAAGTGGAATGTGTGGTATATATGTGAATTAGACTACCTACATCTACGCAGTCCAACATATTATAGTCATAATAACGGACTAGTCTAAAAAACTGTACATTTTTGTTAATAAATTATAAAGTGTTAATTTTATAAATTTCTAGACACCTTTTATGGCTAACAGAGTGCATAAATCAGCAGTCTAGACTCTAGCAAAGTATATACCTACGTATATTAGTAGTAACATACAGTGTGGACACTCCCTGCCGCTCTCTAAATTCCGACCTCACCCCCTCGTCACCCAGATTGAAACAGATTGGTGCTAGTTTGGTTTTCGGACTTACAGGATTTCGCCGTGATTTTGTTGGCTCCGTCATTCGTTTTTAGAAAAAATCATTTCACGACCGTTGTATGCAGTGTCCGGGGTGTGACTCTAGTCTAGTGTCTACTCTAAGCGGTCTGGGTGGTCTGGGTGCCTACAACACTCCCGGGCGACTAGAAATATTGACCCGTGAAACTACGATAGGTATCAATATTTTTTAAGGCTGTAAATAAAATGCAAAAATAAAAGGCTGGGATGATGCTATGCAAGAATGCTGCTTTATGATTATATAAATGTTTTTCTCTTAGATACAACACGGATTTAGATAAAGTTTGGCATGTAGCCTAATATAATAATAATAATAATAATAAATAATTCTTTATTCAGGCAACCACGGACCCCAAACAGAAAATTCAGTTTACAATAAAATAAAATAAATTAAATTCAAATCAAGTCATCAAAAAATAATATTAAAATAAAACTAATGTTCGTTTGCTGAATTAGCTGCAGCTTTGACGACTCGCTCTGCGTCGCGATTGAACTCAACGCGGCACCTTTGTCGGAGTGTTTGACTGTCACCGTTGCCAGCTCGCGGCAGTCATCAAATATGTAGTTAAATGAACGAACGAACTATACTATAGAGTACTCGGTTTGGATTCGGTACTCGGCGGATTCCCCCTTTTTTAGGGTTTGGCCGAGTACCTAGTATTAACGGCCGAGTACCAAGTACTTGGCCTTAATTATATTGCAGGGAAAAATAAAGACAAAAAGCCAGTTTTTATCATTATTAAATTTTTATTACTAATATTTAAAATTTAAGAGAGGAAGATTGTAATGCAAAAACACTAGTTTTTCGGCCATATTTGGGTCTAGTTTGCTCCTTTTTGCTTCATATATTAAGCCCACCTCTGAGAAAAGCTGTTCACTGTGAATTAAACTAGCGGGTGTTGATAAGTATTGAACCGCAACTTTTCACAAGATGGGGTAGTGATCTTTATTAGAAACCCACCATTTAGATGGCTTTGCATATCTTGCGGCCCTCGGTATGCTTATGTAATGGTCTAACTCTGCTGCAGCGGAATTCTTAGGATCATTAGGTTGGTAACTGGTTAATACGTCAGCAGCTTCTTCAAAACATTCCCAGAATAGATTATGAGCTTCAGAAGCAGTATAATCTCTTTATTCGATACCGTATAGGTCATCATAAGGTATCGATACCTGCTCGGTATCGAATGAAAACTATCGATTCTTACTTGTATCGAAACGAAAGTACACACGGCGCCACATCAAGCTATACAAAACCAGCATACGCAGGCCTCGCGTATGTTGAAACGCAGAGGCGTCGCGCGGCTAACTTATACTGGTTTTGTATAGCTTGATGTGTCGCTGTGTGTACTTTCGTGAGAAGTGTTAATGAGGTATTTATTACATAAAATTTAAGCAAACTATGATTTAAAATAAGGTCAAAATAAGGTCGTCGAAGCGTCGGTGGCTCAACTGGTAACGACTCGGTCTACCTAACCAGAGGTGTCGGGTTCAAATCCGGACGGCCAATGTACCAATGAGTTTTTGGAAACTTACGTACATATACTCACCGATTGCTTTGACAGTGAAGGAAAACATCGTGAGGAAACCTGCACAACATACCTGCGAAGAAACTCGAAGGTTGTGTGTGAAGTTGACCAACCCGCACTGGGCCCGCGTGGTAGACTAAGGCTTGATCACCCTAATTCAGGGTAGGCTCGAGCCCCTCGTTGGGGACGTACATGAGCTGATATGAAGGTCAAGTAAGTACTTGTATTTACTCGTATCGTTTCATCCCTAACCAAGTTACGAAGTAACTAGTATCTCATCTGTGCCCTAACTCTGTGTAAGGGAAATAACCGCGCGCCGCCCGATACCACGTTTTTTTTAAAGCCGAGTATTAGGCTGAGTACTCCACCCAATCTAGGGCGAGTACTCGGAGAATCACTACTCGTTCCGTGTCTACCTATAGAGTGTCTGTGTTTCCCGGATTAAACCTTACCAATTAATTCAAAAATTAAGAACCTGACTGATAACAATTACCACTCTGTTTTGAACAGTCGGGTTAAAATGTATTCTATGTCACTTTCGGGATTAAGACGACTCTAACGACACCTCGCACTCCAAAATTCATCAAGACGTTTAGGCTATAAGCTCAGCCAAAGAAACATATATACATACATACATACATTCCCCTATATTTTAGGCAGTCAGGTAAATATAGTCCTTTTCAACGAAAGATACATTTTGAATTTTACACAGACAAAGTGGCAAAGTCATAAGCTTCGCCGAATAATATATTGTGGAACGTTTATTGTGTACCTAGAGGTTAAGTTAGAGGTCAACGGTCAACTAATAAAACTATAATTAAACTGATACCGAGCTGCGAAACTACACGCACTCTTGTGCGCCCTTGTACTTAGATGGATTCATTAAACTGCATGACTCCCTATAGCATAACACCTGTCATCGTAACACACAAATATACGCGAGTTCGTTGATTTATACAATGTAATGAATGAATAAAAAAAATATAAATTTGAATATCTTTTACCAGACGTAAGAGATATGTACGTAAAAAATCGCTATTCAAATGACATCTGAAGAAAACAAACAGGTCAAGCGCGAGTCAGGCTCACGGAAACAGGGTTCCGTAACGACATTTTCACTAACAATATGATCAGATTAAAAATAGTGCAGATGTTAAGTTTCATACATTCAATTATATTATACGTATGCATTTTTACCTTAAGTGGTGACCTCGAATAATATTTCGACACGTGATAGGTCCTAATTCTTCACCGTAATCGAGACAGGTGTATTTGAGACATGTCACAGCACGTTTTGGCATGTTGACGGTAAGTCTGCCAAGTCTGTAACTCTGCTCCGTCGTCGTGATTGGATTGGAGCAGAGTTTTTTTTTACCCCATTTTCAAAGCGATAACACTGAATCTACCTTTAATTTTTGATCTGAGGCTAACAATACAAGATTTCTCAGTACCTACATATCTTGTGGGGTCTACTTAATGTGGACTATTGTTTTATTTTATTATATTCGAAATCTCTAATATTTACGATAATCGCTTCATTTTTCACTCTACAATTCGAGCTGAATGAATTCTCGTTATAGACTGTACTACTGTAGTAATTAAAAAAAAACTTTTAAATTAAATATTAAAAACCCGTTTGCGTAAAAACATTACACTTCTTTTTTGGGCAGTCGGGTTAAAAAGTACCCTATGTCACTTTCGGGATCGAGACAAATCTAACCACACCTTGCAATCCAAAATCCATCCAGCCGTTTAGGCTACAGTCTCGATCAAACAATCAGACATTACATACAAACCCACATATATAAGGTCTAACAAAATAAGCTGAAACTATTCTAACTGGTGCTTCCATCCATGAAACTGAACAATTTTCCCCATGAAACTCATAGTTAAATCTCAAAAAAAGTGTTGAACATCCCATACTAAGTTAGCTGATCAGCTGATCGAGTTAGTATGGGAGAGCCAATTTTTTTTTTGATTTGACTATGGGGTCCATGGGGGAAGTTGTTCAGTTTCATGGGTAGAAGCATCAGTTAAAACAGTTTCAGCTAATTTTGTTACACCTTATATACATACTTACATACATACATACATACATACATACATACATACACCCTAAAAACATTATCCTCCTTATTGGGCAGTACGAGTACAGTAAGAGTACGAGGGGGGATGGGCTTGATGGGGAAGATAGCCACTGAGAAAAACAGACGGACAGACGGGCGGACGGACGCATGAGTGCTATTAAAAGGGTTCCGTTTTGTCCTTACGAGAAACGGTACCCTAAAGAAACGGGGCATGACAAAGGCATTCTATTGACGACGGATTCTTTGGACATCGACTGACTGACTCGGTGGCTCAGTGGTTAGTGCTCTTGACTACTATCCAAGGGTTGTGGGTTCGATCCCCACCCAGGGCAAACATTTGTGTGATTAGCAGATTTGTTTGCTCTGTGCCTGGGTGTTAATTATCTATATATGTATGTATTTAAACGTATATAAGTATGTATATCAGTCTCTGGTTCTCATAACACAGGGAATCCTACTTTGGGTCCAGATGACCATGTGTGATTTGTCCCAGAATAAATAAATAAATAAATTAATATTCTAGGACAAATCACACTATATTATAGAATATTTATAATATTAATATTTATTTATTTATCGGTCGAACACTTCTGCAGATATATAGATATTATAATGCAAGTTCTGGTTAAAAAATATTTTAATTATAGAGGGTACTACAATATATTTTTATCACCATAACAATTAAACAGACCTAGAAAAAAATTATCACGATTCAGCCAGTTATAATAATTAATGAATACCTAATCTTTAAATAATTTTGAATTCCGCAGCTATTAATTCTAAAGACTAGGTATTTAAATTTAAAATAATACCCAAGTATCGATTTCATAAAGATAAAATTAAATCACTGAGAAAATCTCCGCTTAAATCAACCTTTTTCTTTCGATAAGTAGATAGGTATATTTTTGTATGAAGTATCATCCAAATAGCAGCCGTTTTGAATATGATTGTGTACGCCTCAATAATATGACATGTCTACGAGGTGTGACGTAATTTGATACTTGAAATTTAAAAAAATCAAGAGAAGCGACGAAGGAGTAAAGAAGCACAGTGTGATCGTCCGGAAATTCAACTGTGTTGTGTTGTAAGTATGTGCGATTGATTAAAGCATATTTATTTGGATATGGTCAAACATGTAAACAAAATATAGTTGACTGAAATTGACACCTAATTGACCATGAAATAGTGATGAAATCAGATTGCGGTTAAAGATTTCGTCAGTTAAAAAGTTCTCAAATTTATGCTTATAATATCTTGAAGTCCTCTTGAAAAAAAAACAGTTTTCAATTGGTATTTAATTCTTAAATAAACTACACACAGTGATTAAGTTCACTCGATGTAAATGATAAAAATGTTTTGTTTAAATGTTTGAACATTTACAAATAAATAAACTTTATGTGTATATATTACGTATCATACGTAACGTATGCGACTTCCCACGACCTTCACGTTCACGACGTTCATCGGTCCACCGTGTGGGAGGCCTGCCTGCCTACGTTACGTCTTCCGGATGCAGGCAGCGCAGGACCGGTCATCGTGGAAATCCTGGGGGGAGCCCTTTGTCCAGCAGTGGACGTCTTTCGGCTGATATGATGACAGTGATAATGATTACCTATGTATGTCCACTTTATTTTTTGAAAAGAAACTACTGGACTGATTGGAATTAAATTTGACAAGAATAAACTTATTTGTCATGTGTACTACTATACTTTCGTTTATATTTTTAATTTTATAATTATTAGTAGGTAGGTAACATATGCATTTATTGTAGACTTTCGCGTAAGTAATACATACTCGTATTGTAATTCTTTGAAACCAAGCTATTTGGTCTTACGCATCTGATGCAAAGGATCTTTATCAAAATAAAATACGGACCTACAGTTCGTTGCGGACCCATCAAACCACTAGCCATACGCCTGATAGTGGGACTCAGCCATACCACCATAGTGCTATAGTACTTAAGCTAACCTAGTCTTAAAAACTGGTCGTTGTAATAAATTAGCCTAAACACATTAAGTATCAAGAGTGCCCGGCCGCGCTTCACCCGCGACGCGGCTCAAACGGCCGATTATTTATTTTGATTAATTAACTGGAGTTAGTGAAATAACAGGAATCACTTAGAAGCGCGCGCAGCAGGCCGCTGTATTAACATACTTAGACGTTTCAGGGTTCCGTGGAAGAAAAAAGTTATACCCCGCTTAACGCGACCCCGCATTGCACGAATTCGTTATTTGTATATTTAGTCTACATCTTGCTATGTACTAACAACTTACTTAATATTTTTTTTTTTTACCTTATTTGGAAAACAAACAGTAATTTATGACTATTTAAAAAGCTAATTAATAAACTAAGTACTATTTACATGTTTTCACATGTACAAAATCATCATCATATCAGTCGAAAGACGTCCACTGCTGGACAAAGGCCTTCCCCGAGAATTTCCACAACGACCGGTCCTGTGCTGCCCGCATCCAGAGGCTTTCCGCGACATTCACCAGGTCGTCGGTCCACCAAGTGGGAGGCTTCCTACGGTATGTCTTATGGTGCGCGGTCGCCATTCGGAAACTTTACTGCCTTAACGGTCAAGCGTACCAGGACAAGCGTCTTGGCAAGACCTACCGCAACTGGTCTTTACCTTCGCCTTACGGTGTTGGCAGGAATAGAGGCCCTCACTACTATGCCCTATGGATCGGTACGAGTAAGTGGGGACGCTATATCATAAACCTGGTAGTTTAGAGTGTATGGTAGATATACGACAGGGAATGACCTAACGGTCATCTAATCTACTTAATATGTGCCCCATCCATTGCCACTTAAATTTAATAATGTGAGGTGTGTCGGTTACTTTGGTTCTCCTACGGATGTCCTCGTTTCTAATTCGATCACACAGAGAAACTCCGAGCATAGCTCGCTCCATTGCCCTTTTGGTGACATTAGCCTTCTTATGATGCCCATAGTAAGCGACCATATCTCGGTTCCGTAAGTCATTAATTGCAACATCACTGGCAACACACACAGACCTTAGTCTTGAGACACTTCATCTGTGGTATTTGGGACGTATAAATTTGTTACGAAGTTTCCCGATCGCTTCCCAGTCGAGTCACATTTGTCTATTGATCTCTTTGTCTAAGTTGGACCAGGTCCCTCGAGTATAACGGTATTAAATAACTTCTGTAGAGCTTGAAGAGCCGATGTTCCACCTGCTTTCAAAAGTTCAGCCGTAATTCCATCATCACCCGGTGCCTTATTGTTCTTGAGCTCTTTGAGGGCCATTCTAATC
Source organism: Coleophora flavipennella (assembly GCA_947284805.1). Classification (NCBI taxonomy): domain Eukaryota; kingdom Metazoa; phylum Arthropoda; class Insecta; order Lepidoptera; family Coleophoridae; genus Coleophora; species Coleophora flavipennella. The sequence continues at coordinate 10,054,244 of OX369253.1, forward strand.
TCGTACAGGCTGACGTCCAGGATATCTTCGGTATAGTGTCGGGTTAGTCTGGCTCTTGGGTCCTTAGCTAGATCGCTGACAGGCAGACGTGTGGTCGTGTACAATTGTCCATAGAACTTTGCAACCTCTTTCGGCAACTCAGTCTTAGACGATATGATCCTGCCTTCCACAGTCTTCAGCTTAGTCAGTTAGCTTTGTCCAACAGACAGATCTCTCGCAAACACTTTTGAGCCTTTTTTGTGCTCAATCGCCTTTTTAATCATCATCATCATCATATCAGCCGCAAATCGTCCACTGCTGGACAAAGGCCTCCCCCAAGGATTTCCACGACGACCGGTCCTGCGCTGCCCGCGATTTCCTTTTGATTTCCGATTGCCTTTTTAATACAGTTAGTATTATACAGGCGCAAATCGCTAGTCAGGGACTTAGAGATCTGCCTGTTTAGTTGCCGAAACTGAGTAGCGTGTTCAGAGGACTGCAAAACCAATCTGCGTCTTTCTTCCATGAAATTGCTTGTGAAGTCCGAGATTTTATGGGTTCTGCTTGAATGGTGAGTTTTGAAAATTTTTGATCCGACCGTTTGGACATTTTCTACGAACCTATCATTATAATCGTTCACATTAATGCAGTATCCTAGGCATTTGAAGCGATTCGAAAGCTCTCGGGGTTTTGGAACTGGATAGAAGCTGGTCAAAGCGTAGCCTTCATCAGTCGACATCTTTCTGCTTGGTTTGCTCTTACCACCCGGTGATCACTTCCTGTTTTTCACAGTTACATTGATCACAGTGACATAATTGAATATTTGCTTCCTTGTCGACAAGATGAAGTAAATCTTATTCTTCGTTACGCCATTGGGATGCAATTATGTCGAATTCCACTGTTTAGGCTATTTTAATATACAGAACTAAAGAGAAAAGTATCCTGATGTATCCTTTTTTTAATTTTTTTTCTAGTTGTTACAATGGTACTGCTGCAATTTTTATCGTAATATTATGATAATTTATGAACTTCTTATCCTGCCGCGTACCAACCAATGTGTTTTCGAATTTCGATTTCATAAGGATGTTTATTCGACGCTCTTGCGGTAAAGAAAAACATCGTGAGGGAACTTGCACACGCCTGCGAAAAAACTCGAAGGTTGTGTGTAGTTGACCAAGCCGCACTGGGCCCGTGTGGTCGACTAAGGCCCGACCGCCCTAGTTCAGGGAAGCTCGAGCCCCTCGTGGGGATGTATATAAGCTGATATGGTGATGAACTTTTTAACCAAATAATATGGAATGATTTTTTTCTTACTTTTTGAAATTGATTTTATTTTTAACCCCCAACTCAAAAAAGAGGGTTGTCAAAAGTTTAACGTGTGTGTGTATGAACCGATTTTTGTTTGAAATCTGACGTTTTCGAGGTGGTTCTTAGCTATCATTTATGAAGATCTGTTCAGCCGTTTGAAGATCATCAGCTCTTATCTAGGTTATGAAGGGATGTGGGCAACTCATACCGGTCAGATCGATTCAAAATTTGGTGCCCTGTTATTGTAATAATATTGCAAAACCATGGTAACCTTTACCTGATGCTGCAGCATAGAGGCATCGTATTAGGCTCATTAGAATAGTCTCAATGAATAGGTGTTCGATAAAACAAGGTAACCTGGACCTGATACTGCAGCATCTCCTGGAATCGGTAGGATATCCAACTACTCCCCAACTTTCAGCATATGAATCGTGTTTGGGCTCATTGAAATAGTCTCAATGAGTAGGTGTTATAAATAATGGTAACTTTGATTTGATGCTGCAGCATCTTCTAGAATCTGGAGGATACCCAACTCTGAGGAGTTGGTGAGCCAACTTACAGCAGATAAATCGTGTTTGGGCTCCTTGGAATAGTGTGAATTAATAGGTTTTAGATAGAACATGGTAACTTTGACCCATGGATACCCAATTCCTTACCAACTTACAGAAGAGGTATCGTGTTTGGGATACGTAAAGTTTTGAAAGCATGAAATAAAACTTAAATTATAAATTTAAAAAACCCCCGGCAAAAAACCTCTTAAAAGTAGAAAATAATGTATCTTGAACCTTTAAGTTAAATGAGTAGTTATATTTTGATCTAAGAGTCGTCGCGTAGGGGGATGACCGCTGTTTCAGAAGCCCTAGTAGACACCAATTTTGTTACAACCTGTATTACAGGCACTGCGGCCACAATAGATCTTTATTTAACCACCTTCGTGGCTCAATGGTTAAGTCCACTAGATTTACATCAGGAGGTGTCACGAGTTCCATTTCCGGCGGAGTTTAACTTTTTGAGACTTGGTTTGGCTGGTGGAAGGGCGTTTTCAGAGCCCACCTGGCTAGCTTCCACCATCTTAACTAAGTCTTGCCGCCAAATATCAATGCTATCAACATTTATGTGTTCCGGCTTAAAGATGACATAGCTAGTTCCCCATTGCGTTGGGGAATCTTGATAAGTCCGCTTCCATCTTCGGCATCATCGTCACTTACCACCAGGTGAAAAGTTACCAAGGCCTAAGGGCACAACAATTGTGAATAATAATAATAAATATATATATTTCATTACCAAAACAAAAAGAATCTTAAGTTGCAGTAATGCAGACTCATCTTTACACTTATTTCCATTTTTGTGAACAACCCATAAAAATCCCCACTACTCGGGCACGGGTCTCTTCCCCATCGTGAAGGTGAGGCCATACTCCACACACGGGGCCAAGTCCGGGTTGGTGGAGGTTGCAGGGCTAGTGGCGAACCCCACTGTCAGAAGTTTTTCAAGCCGCCTATAAGCTTCTGCAGTGCTTCTGGTATTTTTGCGGAGGCAAAGACTGACAGCTTCGAGGCTATTATGCGAAAGCGGTCCGCCTCCTTGATAAGTCGAACGCGCGCCAGCACCAACAGCATCCTGTGCACTCTAGTGGACCGATGGGACTCTCCGATACTGGGGCGCTGGATACAGCTGCACGCAATCAAGTAGAGACTGGCGTTGCCCCTGTGGCGGACGACTCCATCAAGACCATCTCAATTATTTGATTTATTCCCATTGTTTTACTAACACTAGATTATAAGTACCAATGTTACTAACCAATTATAGACTATGTCTGAAATAAATACTTATTATTATTATAATTATAAGGTATCTGACACGGCTTAACGACTGCCATCTAGTGATAGCACCCGGCACCAACGCTTGAGCGTGCCTTGCGTAAAACAGAAATGGCCGATAAAGATGACGCTAACGTCAAATCTATCCAGGAAATGACCGTGCTTCGGGTAAAAACATAACCCTCCTTCTAAGGCAGTCGTGTAAAAACATAACCCTCCTTCTGAGGCAGTCGTTTAAAAACATAACCCTCCTTCTGAGGTAGTGATGTAAAAACATAACCCTCCTTCTGAGGCAGTCGGGTAAAAACATAAATCTCCTTCTGAAGTAGTCGTGTAAAAACATAAACCTTCTTCTGAGGCAGTCGGGTACAAACATAACCCTCCTTCTAAGCCAGTCGGGTAAAAACATAACCCTCTTTCTGAGGCAGTCGGGTAAAAACATAAACCTCCTTCTGAAGTAGTCATGTAAAAACATAAACCTCCTTCATAGGCAGTCGGGTACAATCATAACCCTCCTTCTGAGGCAGTCGGGTAAAAACATAAACCTACTTCTGAGGCAGTTGTGTAAACACATAGCCCTCTCTTTCTGAGGCAGTGGGTAAAAACATAACCCTCCTACTGAGGCAGTCGTGTAAACACATAACCCTCCTTTTGAGGCAGTCGTGTACAAACATAACCCTCCTTCTGAGGCAGTCGTGTAAAAACATAACCCTACTTCTGAGGCAGTCGTGTAAACAAATAGCCCTCTCCTTCTGAGACAGTCGGGTAAAAACATAATCCTCCTTTTGAGGCAGTCATGTGTAAACATAACCCTCCTTATGAGGTAGTCGTGTTAAAGCATAACCCTCTTTTTGAGGCAGTCGTGTAAAAACATAACCCTCCTTCTGAGGCAGTCATCTAAAAACATAACCCTCCTTCTGAGGCCGTCCTGTAAAAACATAACCCTCCTTCTGAGGCAGTCATGTAAAACATAACCCTCCTTCTAAGGCAGTCATGTGTAAAAATAGGTGTCCTTCTATTTATTCTGAAGCACTAACAGCGGTTTGCTGCGTGTTTCACTAGATAAGAAAATCCATAATCGGAACCCTCTCGGAAACTGATCACAACACACGCTTGGCCGGACGGTTCCTCTGCCCTAATACTTACATACACCGGCTTATAAGCAGACATAGACAAATACGAATAGTTTTTGAACAATAATGATATTTATTATTTATAATCTGTGGTGCGTTCCGGATAGTTTTTTTTTGGTGTCAAAATTTATTTACTTTATTATGTTTGTCGAGGAAGACATTTTGAATGATTTTGTAAATGAAAAAAGTCCTATTTTTATTTAATTAAATAAGTAGCTAGGTAAGTAACTAGTTACTTAGATTTGCATTTGAAATAATGACTTCAAATTTATTTTGGCAAATTAAGTATTAAAAAAAAATTAAATCCTCTTCGTCATCATCATCATAATATCAGCCGAAGGTCGTCCACTGCTGGCCTCCCCCAAGGATTTCCACGACGACCGGTTCTGCTCTACTCGCATCCAGCGGCTTCCCACGACCTTTTCCAGGTCATCGGTCCACCGAGTGGGAGGATTTCCTGCGCTACGTTTCCCGGTGTGAGGTCGCCACTCGAGAACTTTACTGTCCCAACGGCCATCCGTTCTACGAGCTATGTGCCCTGCCCACTGCCACTTAAGTTTAGCATGTGGGAGCTATGTCGGTTACTTTGGTTCTCCTACGGATCTCCTCGTTTCTGATTCGATCACGCAGAGAAACTCCGAGCATAGCACGCTCCATTGTCCTTTGGGTGACCTTGAGCCTTCTTATGAGGCCCACAGTAAGCGACCATGTCTCAGTTCCGTATGTCATCACTGGCAACATACACAGGTCGAATCGACTTCAAAAAGAAATTTACTCAAAATTATGAAATAATGGTTATTTCTACACTAAATTAACGAATAAAAAAACGAAATTAAAACTAGGTACGAATAATTAGGGGCTTACATTTTTTTTTGATGTCCGTGCCAACACAGCCATTGAATATTGAATGAGCTTATCGTACTTGTGTCACATTTGTGTTACGTGCCTACCTTCCTACCTACCTGTGTGTACTTGTGTAGTAAGTGTTTCCAATTGCCAAGGTGCTGGCACCGACCTCAAAAAAAATGAAGGCCTCTAATTATACGTTACTAAGTTTTTATTTCGTTATTTTTAGTTTTAAGTAAAAACTGAAATATTCTGTGGCGGCAACTGCAGTATCCCGCCACTGATACCTTAACACGAGCGACGAGAGGACAAAAGAAATACGACATCTAGAACGCGTTGTTACCATTTTTTTAGCACTTAGTATAAATACAAGTACCAAACATTTACCCCTTCGCCAAGGTGGTGTCGGTCGCCATAAAGTAACATACTAGAGGGGTCGCTTTAGATGACTGCTTAGAGGCCTCTACCCTTACGCCCAAAGCCATCTTCAGATGGGTTTTAGTGGGTTTGTAGCAAAAAAAAAATTGGCTTTAAAATGGCAGCTATGGATTCGCTACATGACACGTGGAATTTGGATCAAATGGCCAAAATGCGGATTATGAAAAGAAAATTGTTTGTGAAGTTTCAATATAAACTGTTATCCCATTTTATACTTTGACGCTTTCTTCACTGTCATCTCTTTTAACCTTCGGTGTACGAGGTCACAGAATCGCTAAACTGAAGTGGCAGTGGGCAGGGCACATAGCTCGTAGAACAGATGGCCGATGGGGCAGTAAAGTTCTCGAGTGGCGACCGCGCACCGGAAAACGCAGCGTAGGCAGGCCTCTCACGCGGTAGACCGATAACCTGGTGAAGATCGCGGGAAGCCGATGGATGCAGGCAGCGCAGGACCGGTCGTCGTGGAGATCCTTGTGGGAGGCCTTTGTCCAGCAGTGGATGATTTGTGGCTGATATGATGATGATGTACGAGGTGGGGTCTTGCGGACCCCAGCCTCAGTTTTTGAGGATTACTTCATCATTTTTAAGCCCAAGAGGTTCTAGTTTAAGGTAATCTCAACATTTATAAAGCTGAATTTGATATAATTACAGTTGTTTCATAATCTGCAGTGACTATCAAGATATTGACACCTGGGGTCAGTGTATTTTATTTGCCTCCAGTGTTTGTTGCCACGAGAAGAAGAAGAAGAAGAATGTTTAATTGATATTTTTATAGTTTTTACCCTTATGTTAATTTAAAAACATGAATACCAACCATTGATACGAACTTACGTTTGATGACTTTAATTGACTTTAATTGTAAAAATAAAAATTTTTTTGCACTTGACACCTCTTCCTGTTAATTTTTTTTCCATGTTATTACTTCCTATATAGACTATATTTCAATATATAATAAAAAAAACATGTATGTGAATCATGGTTTCATAGATAAACTAACATAAAGTTAAGGATCATTGGGGTCCGTTGGACCCCACCTAGTACACGGCGTAACTTTTTCACCTCGTACACCGAGGGTTATAGCTAATTTACCATTATTATTTATTAAATACATACATTCCGAATTACCCCACAAAATATTTTTTTTTTCATAATCCGCATTTGGGGCATTGATCCAAATTCCACGTGTCATGTGGGTAATCCATAGCTGCCATTTTTAATATATTTTTTTTTCGCTACAGTAGGTACCTACAGATTACCTGTGAGTCCCACATAACCCGTACAGACGACTTTACGTATATCCATGAGGATTCACCACCTCCCTCCCGCTGAGGGTACCCCTTGCTGGGTGTAAAAAAATAATCAACGGTTGGTCCACCACCTCGCCTGGCGGAAATATCTCCTTTTTGCTCCCGAAGAGTAGGAACAAACGTTCCTACAATTTTTTTGTATTAGATAGTTAATTGTTTTGTTGGTGGGTTGTAACTGTAAATAAGTTTTTGCGTTTGAATTCACACCTATACATAGCTCGTATCAAGAAGCCGGGCCATCAAAACTACTGACCCGATTTTGATGAAACTTGCATCGATCCCTAAGTTGAAGTAAATTTAAGCCAATGAAAAAAAGAACGGTCACAATCCTATCAACGATTTACTAACAATCTAGATGGACTATTACTAATCAATAATTAATTACCTACTAAGGTTACATAAAGGAAGGCATTTATTTTTTATACTATGAAACGGATCACTTTTAACAAACAAATAAATAGTTTCCCTGTATTTAAAAAAATCCCTTACTTTATTATACTTAGTATAGGCACACCCTGGACACTTCATACAACTGGCCAGAAATGACATTTCAAAAAAGGTATGACTAACAAAATGGCGGCGAAAACCTATGCGTTCGACAACCAAACTGTAACCAATCTGTATCAATCTGGGTGACGAGGGGGTGCGGTCGCAATCTAGAGAGCGGTAGGGAGTGTCCATACTATATGTTAGTACTAATATATATATATATTTTGACAATACTGAGTGGAAATAAAAAAGAGTACAGAAAATTAATCGACCACATGCTGCCCGTCTCAAATGCAAGTATTCGACACATCTACTTAACATCACTACGTTAAGTGTGAACTTTGCCTTTCTCTAAAAAAAGGCATTTCGTTAAATCGACAGACGTGCGTAAAACTACTTATTTAAGTTGACCCTCAAAATACAACGAAATATTTTAAATTTCGAACTACTACAAACAAGACAAAGATACCAGCAAGGTCTTTTAATACTAGACAGGTGCACCAACATTCGAAATGTGAATTCGAAAATTCGAAGGCTCGTTTTGAAATGAACTTTTTTTGTGCCGTGTTTGACAAAAGAGTTTGAATTCGGTTAGTTAAGGCCAGTCACACGAGTTGTTCAAAGAGCTTTTAATCTTTTTTTTCTCTTGGAGAATTTGTGAATGTAAACCTTTTGGAATAGCTTTATCATGTTCTGGTTTTGGTTATTACAGCATTAGTACCCTCTACCTGCGCCACAGGTCAAGGAAATTTTATTACTAATTTTCATATGAAGCAAAACATGAATATATTGATACTTCCATGTCGGTATAGTTTACAACTACATTGTCATTCAATGGATTTAATAGGGGATCGGACTGCATCAAAAATAAATTCTGAAATATGATTTCCTAAATTGCTCTCTTCTTGAAGTTTCAAAAAACCTTACTTGTTTTGTTTTTCCACCACGTCTTCAATTTTTAATTGATCAAATTCACAAAATAAGTTCGTCAATGACGCTAAAAATCTATGATGTCACTTGTGGGTATTTCAAACATTTTTAGAACAAAATTTCGTTTCTGACAGATCATAAAAAGTAACTCAAATGACTAGCAGTCCGATCCCCTATTATAATCTTAAGTAAATTTAAAATATGCCGCTTTTAAGATGTTTAAGATTCATTTACTTTTATACGGTTTCGTTCTCAAAAGGAACCCACATAGGATCACTTCGTTGTCTGTCTGTCTGTCCCTTGGAGCTGTGAAAAATTCAAGCATCTAAGTCAAAGTAACAAAAAGATATGGCCATTTATGTGTCATTTTTAGGGTTCCGTAACCAAAGGTGAAAACGGGACCCTATTACTGAGACTTCGCTGTCCGTCTGTCTGTTCGTCTGTCCGTCCGTCCATCCGTCTGTCACCAGGCTGTATTTCATGAACCGTGATAGCTAGACAGTTGAAATTTTCACAGATGATGTATGTCTGTTGCCGCTATAAAATAAAAAAAAATAGAAAATAGAAAAAAAATAAAAAAATAAAAAAAAATTAGCAAAAATAGAAAAAGTGAAAAATTAAGAGGCGTCTCCATACAACTAACGTGATTTTTTTGCTCGTTTTTGCTCGATATTGATAACGGCAACAGGTAGACGCTTTAAATATTCATAGAATATTCAATTATATTTTTTATAATAAAAATAAAAAAAATATTTAAAGGGGGCTCCCTTACAACAAACGTGATTTTTTTTGCTCGATTTTGATAACGGCAACAGGTAGACGCTTGAAATATTCATAGAATATTGAGTTGTATTATTCACTTTAAAAATAAATAATTAAATTAGAATAAAGTTCATATTTAAGGGGGGCTTTCATAAAAGAAACCTGATTTTCAAAGATAATGGTACGGAACCCTTTGTGCGCGAGTCCGATTCGCACTTGGTCGGTTTTCGATATTCTTCATCATTACAGCTCATTTATGTCCCCACCGAGGGGCTCGAGCCTACCCTGAATCAGGGCGATATTCTTAAGTAAAGGTCATTGGGCAAAATCTGACCCGGTTAACTAAAGTTATCCTACAAAAACCAAATTAGTTTTAAACCCACATTTCATTACAAATAGTTTTTTTTTTTTAAACCATGGGAATAAAATGTAAAAAAAATATATAAATGCGTAAATAAAACAATTTTAGTGAAGCATTAAGTGTGTAAAATAGACAAAATAAACGTTTGTTTAGTTTTTGGTATGTGCGCAAAGAACGCGCGGTCAACGGCAAGCATATGCCATCTCACTCGTACGACAAGTAGAAACCGGTTTCGTCGTTGCGCTCGCGTCGCGCACAACTTGTCTTACATCGACGCAGTCCCTCGTCATTTGTCGTTGCGATCTGTGTTATTTGAGCTTCTATTGTTTTAATCGATTACTTTGGCGTGTTTATTGGACTTTTAGTTTGCATTTGGTTTGGATTTTGTTGATAATAATATGGTTTAAGGACGTTCTGTCACGTTGCTAACACGAAAGTTTTAACCTCAATATTATATTTTTATTTTTTAAGCTTTTGGCTTGAATCCCATTAACTACGTTAATGCGACATATATATTCGTGAACTAGAGACGTTTATCTAAACATCCTACCTAATTTTTTTTCTGTAGGCCGTGGGTATAGGTTTCATACTATGCTGCCCAATGACCAAATCTATAGGGGGTACTTTATGTTGACCTAGAATCATGAAATTCGGCAAAAAGCAAAGTCTCATAGCTAAAATAAAGGTATAAATCATAAATTCGTAGATATACCACTAAACAATTTTTTTTGCGATTATAAACTAGCATTTGCAGTTGCAATATTGACCGTAACGTATCAATGTATGGTAGAACATTTTTTTTCAACTACATAATTAAGTTTTTTTGTTTTGTTTTGTTTGTTTGTTGTAGGCACTCGTGATGCTTACAGGGTTCTCACCCAAAGGTGTTTTGGTACGGAACCCTCAGTGCGCGAGTCCGACTCGCTCTTGGCCGAGTTTCCTCATTAGTAGGTATATTAAATGGTATAGATATTTAATCAAATGGCAACCTTGATTCAGTCTAATTTGTTTTATACGACGGCCTTGAGATTTGTAACCGTAGATGGGTTATGCACTAACAAACAACATTTGAAAATCGAACCCAAATGCCAATTTTTACCCTAATCGAAGTGAATATTAATATTTAACTAGTTTGTTAGAGTGTTGTTAACTTTTATTTCTTCTTCAGGGCTGTCCAACGACTTTAGGGTTGTCCAAATTTTTAAAATTTGTGTAAATACACACAGTGTAAAGCGTTATAGCTTCCGTTGCACCGAATGCTATTCAGAAAAAAATTGCCAATTGACATCGCTCTATTTGCTTCAATTTTAGGACGCATTTAACCTATCTACCTTCCCTTATATATAATAATAATAATAAGTATTTATTTCAGACATAGTCCATAATTGGTTAGTAACATTGGTACTTATAAACTAGTGTTAGTAAAAAACAATAGGAATAAATCAAATAATTGAGATGGTCTCGATGGAGCCGTCCTGGCAACGCCGGTCTCTACTTGACTGCGTGCAGCCGTATCCAGCGCCCCAGTATCGGAGAGTCCCATCGGTCCACTAATATAGCATAGCATATCACTGCCACGGCCTACAAAAAAGGAGTGTGTTTTCAGGTTTATGTATGTATGTATGTTTCTTTATTCCACGATATCTTTTAAACGGCTTGATGGATTTTAGAGAGTGAGATGTCGTTAGATTCGTTTTGATCCCATGAGTGACATAGGATACACTTTACCTGACTTCCCAAAAAAAGAGCAGTTTTTTTGCAGTCGTGTTTTTATTAATTTTATAATACCAATACATTGACGATCTCTAGGTACAACACCGAAATATTGCACCTTAATTAGTCAAGTAGTTTGAAAACAAATAAAGACTATTTTAAAAAACGATAACAACAAAATCATAAACAACTACTCATTAACACTAGATAACAAAATTGATTAACATAATAACAAACCTACTTAATTTCCAAAGACAGTTATAAAAATATTACATATTAGGAAACGCTAAATAATTTCAAAATTTAATGTTATTTTAAGAATACAAATCTCGCTGATGCGCTAAAAACGTAACACCGTTTGTGAAATAATAAAAATAAAGCTATTTAACTCGTATCCTAATTTGAATTAAATTGGTAGCTTGTACTCATGTAAGTACAGAGGCCAGCATATCAAGCTAGACACTTTGGACTTTGTACCGATCTTATGCCGTATGCGTAAGGAACAGAATCGCACTACGAGTGTCTAGCTTGATGTGCTGGCCTCTGTACCTACACATATTAAAAACAACGACGCCGTGGTTAGTTCAACACTACGCCAGGTAATAAATAATCAATTGAAAAATCGATTTTTTACTCACAATAATTTAATATGAAAAGAATTCTTCCGAAATCGCTAAGCGTATTATGTTACATTTTGGTAACGCGCGAATTTACCAACAAAGGTCTTTGCGTCGAAAAAAAATATTACGCATTCTCTCTGGATTAGCGTTGATAATAGAAAACGCGCTGAAATTCTATACGCAACAACAATTTTCTTTGAATTGGTTTTCGTCATAATTTTAAAGGACATACAACTCTATAGCTAACTACATAGAGTCTTTTGAAAATTGAGTGCATCGAAAGAATAACTTGGTGAAAAAATTCAAATTTCGAACACACAAAAGGCTCTTTTTCGAACAAAGAGGGCGAACCGTCAAAATCCGGACTAATTCCTTTTTAGTGTAATTTCTTGTTTTGAAACAGGGTTTGGTGGTAACACGAAACGTTGGGATCTATCTGATTTGTTCCATTTTCGAAAAATTGTGTTAAAAGGTGTGCGAGACAGATGTTTTACCTTCAAGTGACGAACGACTACAAGATTTAGACAAAAAAGGTGTGTGTGTGTAAGTATCCTTGATTTGCAGAAAACTGTTAGACTGATTTTGGTGGAACTTTGCAAATTGATATTAAAATTAAAATTATTAGCCAGTGGTACAGGGCTCGACAACACTTCTGATATCGTAAAATATGCCATATGTGGTACATCTGGTAAAACTATAAAAAAAGTTTACTTGTAGGACAAAAAAAAATCTCCAAATTATGATAAGTTTATTTATCAAATTTGCGCAATAGACAAATCTTACAGCGTCCCTAATATGCCATCAGTGGTACCTATGGTGTCTAGGAAAATAGAAAACCATAAAAAAGCCAACTACCTACAAATTGAATGATGTAAGATGTTTCTGCGAGAACGTATGTTTTACGTGGAGATTAGTCAATATTCTTAAGTTATTATTATATGTTATTAGGCCTCCATGGTCTAGAACCCTTATAATCAGTCACAGAGTGTCGTAAGAATGGCACGAAATAATGTTAGTTATTTTGTTTTTAGATTTAGGTACCAACAAAAGCATTTAAAGCAGCGTTTCCTAATCTTTTTCAGCCACGGACCCCCTAACAAATCAAGCTCAATTTTTAAGGACCATTTATTTGAATACTACAAATACAAAAAAGAATACCTTTTTTATAATTAATACTTTAATGTGAAGGTTGGTGTTGCTTTTTGCAACTAAATTTAGTGATATTCGGGTTGACGTTACTACCTACTGAGTCGTAATCTTAAATCGGATTCCAATGTAAGTAGCGCAGAACCGGTCGTCTTGGAAATCCTTGGGGGAGGCCTATGTCCAGCAGTGGACTTCCTCCGGCTGAGATGATGAAACGTAGCGATTACGAGACTTTTGGTGATATTTATTTTTATTGTTAAATGGTCCAGAGATGAGAAAGCGGTATACATATACTAGCGGACCCCCAGGGGTCCGCGGACCACAGGTTGGGAAACACTGATTTACAGGCAGGATGATTTATTTTGAGTGGTGTTTTAAAAAAAATCGATGTTCCTTTACATGCTCATGGAAACTCAGTAAAAACTCAGGACTACCGACGCACGCGCACGGTCTGATGTTGAAAATTACTCTTATACCTACTGGGTTAATTTTTAGGGTTCTGTGCACCCAACAGGTGACCAACGGGACTCTGTTACTGAGCCTCCCCTGTCTGCCCGTCTGTGTCAGCGGGCTGTATTTCATAAACTGTAATAGGTAGATAGTTGAAATTTTTACAGAATATGTATTTCTGTGGCCGCTATAACAACAAAATTAATAGTAAAAATGAGAAAAAGTGAAAAAATGTTAGTTGTTTGTAAATGTAAGTAACGTGTTTTTTATAGGCCTTAAGAATTAATTTTAGTTTAGCTCTATGGTAAAAACGATAATGCATACAAGCGTGAAACTTGGTGTGGTTATAGTACTAATACTGAAATAAAACGACAAATAATAAAAATTGGCAAACTGTAAGTCGTACTCGCGCTAAGGAGTCCGAACTGAATAACAAAAAAAAACATATTTTTGTAGCTCGCGTTGATGTCTTTTATTTGTAATATGAATAGATATCATTGTCCTTATACTATGTAGTTATGTGGAGAGGTGTGTACGGAACCGTCGGAGTGCTAGTCCGACTCGCACTTGACATTATATATCGGTGATTGACTGTGTACGTACACAGACAGTAATACATATACAATTACACACTGTCACTAACTGTGTACATGTTGTAACGTCATTGTTGTAAATGATCTATTAACTAGGGTTTTTACCACCATGAATAATTTCTTCCTAAACAAAAATTAAAACTGGCCAAGTGCGAGTCGGACTAGTGCTCCGTGGGTTCCGTACCACCACACCCCTCCAGACAACTAGCAATGATACCTATTCACATTACAAACAAAAGACAACAACGCGATCGACAAAAAATCTTTTTTGTCATTTAGTTGGGACTCCTTAGCATGAGTACGACTCACACCTGACCGATTAAATTGTTTGTCTTTATATTTGTCCAGACTGGTGCGGGCCCTGGCAGAATATCAGCGTTATGGGCATTCACCTATAACATATGCTGAGCCAGGACTTTTCACTTGCCTGGAACTTACTGCAATTTTATTGTATTTATTAGTAAGTAGTTTTAAGTTAGTCTTAGTGGTGTAACGTTCATTTTTTATTTTTTTATTATTACTAACCTATTACTTATTGTTTTTTTGTGCCTGGTCGGTGAATAAACGGTTTATCTATCTATCTATTTCAGTGCTAGTAATATAATCACACCAAGTTTCACGCTTGTAAGTATTAATACCTAGCTATAAATGCTTGCTATTTAGATGTAACAGAAGAACAGCTCAACATAGTAGAGCGTCTTCAGAATCTCCGTCTTCGATTTATTTTTGGCTTACGTAAGTTTGACTGTGCCTCCCAATACCGTCAGCAACTCAAGCGGCTTCCGATTCATCTTCGCAGGAACACTCATATCCTTTGTCTCCTTTTCAAAATACTTTACAATCCTTCTTCACCATCCTACCTACGCGAATGCTTTAACTTGCAACGTCCTCCCGACCATCAATGCCGTGCTCATCTCAAATCCCTTCTTTCTTTTCCTACCTATTCCACTGACTTCTATTCTTATTCCTTCTCCGTGCATGCCGTTAGCTTGTGGAACTCACTTCCACACGAGATTCGCGATAATCAGAGTCAGTATTCTTTTAAATCTTAAATAAAAGAACACTTCTTGTCTTTTCCTTCTTAAATTTAGTCATTTTTATTTTTTATATGTTTTTTTTTTATTATATGCATATAATTAGATTTATTTTATTGCATTTATTTATATTATTATTAATTAACATTATGTAGTATATTGTGTATTATTTTGTACGTAGTATTTATTTGTTTGTTTGGTATTTAAGAATAGGTTGTCAAATTTTCTGTTTTTTAAATGTCATCTTTGTTATGTACATGTCTTCTGCCATTCTTTTGTAATTTTCTGTTTCCAACGTGTGATGGAAGAAATTTCTCATAGAAATAAGCTATACCTATTGTATGTTATTATCTAGTGTAATGTTTGTTTGTCCCAGTTTCTGTGTACAATAAATTGTGAAATAAATAAATACCTCTATAACGATAGACCCAAAAAATACCTCTGAAATAACTATAAAAACAAACACGTTTATATGTTTGAAGACCTTCTTATTTTTTAGTAGTTGTTGTTACAACGACAATAGAAATTCACATTCTGTAAAAATTTCAACTGTCTACCTATTACGGTTCATGAAATACAGCCCGCTGACGGACAGACAGTCAGACATAAAGATGGAAACACCCTGGACACTTCATACAAAGGGCCAGAAATGACATTTCAAAAAAGGAATGACGGAACAAAATGGCGGCGAAATCCTATACGTTCGACAACCAAACTGTAATCAATCTAAAAAAAAAAGAAATCTGTATCAATCTGGGTGACGAGGGGGTGAGTACGCAATCTACAGAGCGGCAGGAAGTGTCCATACTGGTAATAGGGTCCCGTTGGTCACCATTTGGTTGCACGCAACCCTAAAAATTGACTCCATGATATTTTGATATTTGATATTTTGATATACCATGAACTGGACTTTACAGGGCTACTTTTAATTAATCTCAAATGCCTCTAGTCTCTACTTGCTACTTTTAAGCATTTCACATCATTATCATCACCTACACATGTGAGTGACGAGTGAGTGGTATACAGTATACTAGTATGGAGATGGATGTCACATCACATCACACCCAGACACAACTTTTTATCTCCTCAATATTCAGGCTCTCGTCCGATTGTGTGTTTTCCCAAATAATTACTAGGGGTGTGATTTCTGTGTCGTTTGCTCTGCTTGTTTGCTGACGAATGTCGCACGTCGCACGCAGCCGCAGTGCAAACACGGCCTTACGATATCTACGAGTATGTACAGGCTGAGAGGGAAAACAAAACTATATCGTACAAGTAGGTCCTTAAACAATTTTAGAAATGTTCAATTTTTTTCTACCTAATACAAGTACAAATTTCATACTGCTCGCAACTTGTGTATCTGTCGCAGTAAGATACCGTAATATAGCTACTTGTGTATCTGTCGCAGTAAGATGCCGTAATATAGCTACTTGTGTATCTGTCGCAGTAAGATGCCGTAATATAGCTACTTGTGTATATGTCACAGTAAGAAATATGCCGTAATATATTTTTATTATTTAGAGAGTATAGTAATAAACACAAGAAAGGCAACAGGAAGACCCCAAGCCACATCGTGGTCTACAGTAACCCGCGACTTGGGACGAGTGTGACTTTCAGAAAAGACAAGCCAGGACAGACCGTCCTAACGCATCAGAACGAGGAGAGCCGGCCCCAAATAATGCGGAAAGGCAAGGAAGAAGAAGAAATATCTTGCTGCGACATATCCAACGTTTCGAAAAGTGTGACCGTAGCATAGTATTATTAGTATTACTTACTTGTCTAAAATTTTACCAAAACCGCCTTTTTTGCAAGTTTTTCAATGATGAACTAAACGTTAACAATACGTTTGTTTATAGACTGGAATTGCTAAAAAGGTATCTTAAAAGCAAGTATCGTGTTGATACTCTCAATAGTTTTCAAGATATTTGGTTAAGAGTCTCCAGGAGGCTCGAGTTTCCATACAAACGTAGTTCCGCTTTAATACAAAAACTACATACAGGATTGAATCCAAACTTTGTAAATATATTCAGTAGATACATATAGATGTTAGTAATTAGTTTTCATCGTATTAAATTTTAACGTAACTAAACGAAGGCTTAAATTAGCTTTGTACTGAAAGTTTGAAACTGCTCTTTTTTTTCCGTTTTATATTAGTAGGTACATCGAAAACTAATTACAAACATCGATATGTGCCTCCTCAATATATTTTCAAAGTTTGGATTCAATCTGGCATTTAGTTTTTGTATTAAAGCAGAACTACGTTTGTATGGAAACTGGAGCCTCCTGGCGGCCCTTAATTGTATGAGAAAAGCATCTTTTTCAAAAATTTAATCAGTTAAATGTGGAATTTTCTCAGTAATTGTGTTAGTGCGTCGGTAACACGTCGGTAAAAAACAAAACAAAGAACTACTAAAGAAAAACTTTAAAAAAGAAATACGCTGCGGTTAATATACACTAATGTTATAAAGAGGTAGAGTTTTTATAAGTTTGTGCGATTGTTTTTTTGGAAGTAATCTCTGGAACTACTGAACTAATTTTGAAAATTCTTTCTTCAGTAGAAAGCTACGTTATTCCTGAGTGACCAAGGCTTTATCGACGCTTGCTAACGCACCACTAACCCTCAAAGATAGTCAAAAAAAAATGCATACGCGAACGAAGCCGTGGACAAAAGCTAGTTTTACAATTAATTTATTTAAGTTTTCTATAATTTAATTTTGTTTACTTACATCGCCTTAAGGCTTTAAGATGCCTCAATCCGAGCAGGGTGATACGTGTTAAAATAATATCAAACGTAAGTCTATTCAATTTAAGTTCAAATCAATGTGGGCTTGAACGCGGCTGTTACGTTGAAACCGAACGCCCAATTCTCGATTTTTACATGTTTTTATAACTTTTTTATACTTTTTAATAAGTTGTTAAAGTCTAATAGGCTAATACAGTGATGGATCGGAACTGAGTTAAGCGGATAGATACTAATCATTTAGCCCCCTATATTATTTGACACATATTTTTTATGTAATTAAAAGTTTTTATTTAACTTGAAATATTTGTATGAATGTATATTTGTTTAGTTCAAATCTTGCGATCGATTTTAGGGCGACTTCCAGGGGTCCGATTTAGCTGAAATTTGGAATGAAGCCGTATTCACGGTGACAGTAGATCCTATTAGTGCATATTTTGAAGTTGATCTGATGATAAAATTTGGAGGTAGAATCATAGTCCCAGAATCGCCTGTTATTTTCAATAGAATCGTAAAAAAATACAGCCTTATTTGAATTTGCACCGTGTATTAATTTCAGCATTCGGCTTTTAAGCATAAAAACTCTTTTTAAATAAATTTATCTTGTACGTAAAAGCTTTAAGGTTTTTCGAAAATAATAAAAATAAATTGAATTTATTTATTAAATTTAGTATATATATAGCTGCCTTTCGTAAACTTGGTACGAAACCACGTGACTAGGTACCATTCAACAGGATTTAAACGGAAGCTGTTTTGAAGTTCAATAAGTACCTACATCATCATCATCATATCAGCTCATATACGTCCCCACCGAGGGGCCCGAGCCTACCCTGAATTAGGGCGATCGGGCCTTAGTCGACCACGCGGGCCCAGTGCGGGTTGGTCGACTTCACACACAACCTTCGAGTTTCTTCGCAGGTGTGTGCAGGTTTCCTCACGATGTTTTCCTTCACCGTTAAAGCAATCGGTGAGTATGTACGTAAGTTTCGAAAAACTAATTGGTACATTGGCCCCGTCCGGATTTGAACCCGGCACCTCTGTTTAGGAGGACCGAGTCGTTACCGATTGAGCCACCGACGCTTGTACCTACATCTTCGTGAAATATGGGTTAAAACCGGCCAAGTGCGAGTAGGACTCGCGCACTAAGGGTTCCGCACCACAAGATCTTCATAAATCAACTATACAGAATGTACTACTAGATGTCTCTAGTGTGTTAACGTTTAAAAAAAATCGCGTTTCTTCTATGGGGTCTCTCTTTTTTATTATTTGTTGTTATAGCTGCAATAGATATACATACTTTGTGAAATTTTCAACTGTCTACATATTACGGTTCATGAAATACAGCCCGCTGATAGACATACGGACAGACGGACAGCCAAGGCTTAGTTATAGGGTCCTGTTGGTCACCCTTATGATTATATCCTAGCCTAGATAAACACAATGCAGATTAAAATTAAAATTAATATCCTGTTTTTATGCTTTTATATATTTTTTTAATTATTAAGATAAGATAAGACAAATACTCTTTATTGTACCCAAAAATAATAAAAAATAAAAATAAACACAATGACGACATGGTGCTGCTGAGTCCCTCGATCAATGCGTTGAGGAGGCTACTGTCTATTTGCAGCGAGTACGCAGAATTGCATGGACTGAAGTATAATTCGAAGAAGAGCGAAATACTAGTATTTAAATCAGGTAAAAGACAACCAAATCATGTACCTCCAGTCCTCCTCGATGGCGTTGCATTGAAGCTGGTGGACAGATTCAAATACCTTGGACATGTTGTGACGAGCGATCTCAGGGACGACGAGGATATTGAGCGTGAGCGTAGGGCGTTGTCGGTGAGGAGCAATATGCTCGCTCGCAGATTCACTCGATGTACAAAAGAAGTAAAAATAACACTCTTCAAAGCGTATTGTCAATCATTTTACTCGAGTGGTCTGTGGGTGAGATATTCGCGCCGAGCCTACAGCGTCCTACGAGTCCAATATAATAATGCCTTCAGGATGCTGTTGGGACTGCCGTGGCGCTGCAGCGCATCAGGAATGTTCGCGGAAGCACATACAGATGGCTTCCATGCTATTATGCGCAAGAAAGCTGCATCCTTGCTGCGACGCCTACGCAGCGGTCACAACAGTATCCTGGAGACTATCGCTGCTAGGTTTGACTGCCCTATTAAAAAATATTGGGTGGGGTTAGTCACAGGAAAAATAAAATAAATATGTACTGCAAATAAAATCTCTGTCGTTCTACTAACAATAAAATAGGAACTAACATAGATAATAAGTCAATATTGTTACTAATACACTAATATACTATGGATATTGTTTTTCCGAAATAAAGCTTATTTATTTATTTATTTAATGTAAAACTTATTAACTATAACTTAAAAATTTAAACAAAAACACAACTTAAAACAAAATCTTATAAGCATATACTACAGCGGTACAATTTGGGCGGTCTTATCGCTCAAAGCGATTTCTTCCAGACAACCCGATGTTTGGAGACAAAAGCACAAAAAAAATGGTAGTGCACGAGTATCCAACTATAACAATACTTATGTAATATACATTTGTAAAGTTAAAATACTTATAAATACTTATAATAGATAAGATAATAATTATATGTACAATTATATTATTGAATATAAATATATATTTACATTATTATTATTGTTAATTTATGTTGTAATTTTTTATAACTGACTTAAACTTGTTTTAGTATTAGCTTAGGTTATTTCAAACACAATTTATAAATTGTTTATGAATAAATAAACTAACCCGCACTGGGCCCGCGTGTTCGACTAATGCCTGATCGCTCGAGCCCCTCGGTGGGGACGTATATGAGGTGATATGATGATTATGAAATAAACTATGAACTATGGAACCCTAAAAGCTAAACTTCTTTTTTTAAATCTTATTACATAATCACCGGAAGTGACCCCCTAATTTCAGCTTTTTGAATTATTCATTTTGTAATAAATTAAACTATAGAAAAAGCGAACACTCTATACAGGACGTAAAGAAAATGGTATAGGACCCGTTCACTAAGGGTTGTACTCATTATAATGAACAACTGTCCCCATAAAACCCATGGTGAATTCTTAAAAAAAAATTTGGACCCTCCATATAAAAATGCACAAAACTGCTCGATCAGCTGATTAATTTGATTGATTGATTGAAAACACTTTATTGCACAACATAAGAGAAAAAAAAAGATACAATGATTAAGGAAGTTGTACATATAGGCGGTCTTATCGCTAACAAGCGATAATTTGCATGAAGAGTTAAATATTTTTTTTTGGGATTTCAGCAAAGTCTAAAACAAAAGTTGTTCAGTATGATGAGTAGAAGCCCCAGTTAACGGGATACCCTCCACCAATTTTGTTACACCCTGTATAAACTGTCATGTAAGTGTCGGGTGGTCCCTTTTTGTTTTTATACATCCATAATCTAGTGTGTAACTTTTTAAAATTCAACTTTACGACCATAGACAAGGGAAAATAGCGGTTGGTAAATAGGTGACTATAATTAAAAAAAAAACCCCGCCAAGTGCGAGTTGGACTCGCGCAAGATAGGGTTCCGTAGCCTTTCCAAAAACAAATGTATGTTTTAAAAAAACAAAATTGCTTTTGCAGTTGGTAAAAGAACATTTTGTATGGTAAAAAGTTCATGGTTTTTCCAACTGCACGTCTTAGATTGGTCGACTATTATAAGTCTACTTAGCCGTGATAGTTTTCCTTTAAAACGTGTAATGTCCTACTATCTGCATTTTTTTACAGATATCCTGAAATAGCAATTTAGCAGGTAGGGGCGCTTGTATCAAACAAAAATTAGCACTTTAAAGCTCATTATTACTCAAACAGAACCCCGTATCGAAAAATAGTTTTAGAAAGTATAGTCAAAAAAAACCTCCTACATGTAAACTGTATGGGAGGTACCCAAATTAATTTTTTTCAAGATACTTTTTTACCACTTTTTCGTCGTTATTAATATGTAAAATGATGATGATGATCTATCCGACCGATTTCGGTCATGGCGACCACTTCGACTCCTAGTCGGTTTGCCGCGCGTGCGCTCGAAGATGGTTTATGTAGCCAATCTTCTTTTTTTTTTTTATTCACAATTGGTAAGCTCTTGGCATCATCTCACCTGATGGTAAGTGATGATGATGCCGAAGATGGAAGCGGGCTTACCAAGATTCCCCAACGCAATGGAGAACTGGCTATCTTATCTTCAAGCCAGAACACATCAATGTTGTTAACACTGATGTTTGGCGGCAAGACTTAAATAAGATGGTGGTAGCTAGCCAGGCGGGCTTAGAAAATGCCCTACCACCAACCAAACCAAGTCTTACAAGTTGACCCCACCGGGAATCGAACCCGCGACCTCCTGGTGTAAAGCGAATGGACTATCCATTAAGCCACGGAGGCGGCAGAGAAACTCCTCGCGCACTGAGGGCATTTAAGTATGCCACCTTGTAATTGTATGAAATGGTCGCAGGTGGTCGATATGTATACGCATGCTTCAGACACGGAGAAACTATAAAGGTTCCTTATTGACTACGGAACCCTAAAAAGATGACAAACACACATTTGGTTGTTAACATCGTTTTTTATTTTATTTACAAAGGGCCTGTTTGAATTACTGTTGAGTTTAATGACAGGCTTCACTAAATGGTGAGATATAGGTACGAAAAAACTTTAAAAATGAAACAGGAACAGAAAAGGTAACAATCTTATGAATGCTGTCATTTTAAATAGGTAGGCATTACATTGAACATATGAGAAGGAACAAATTATAAGATGCTTGTTGCTCCAATGTCGAACACATTTGGAATCGTTAAAATTTTTATGTCGAACTGGACAAGAGAATATAACCATTTAATTTGCGTTAATGAATACTGGGAATAGAAACGATAGCGTGCAATTTTCCCAAAACGGAGCTCGGCATAAAATAATAAAATATTTTCCATAACAACCCACATTTCGAGAATTGGCTCGACAAAAATGAACTTATTTTTGAGACCATAGAGTAGGATTCAAAGGAGACTGCCTTCAGGCATTCGCGCGACGTCTTTTGGCGGTCGCAATTAAAAAAGTCCAATGAGCAAAAAGTTTACAATGAAAAGAAATGGCGGCCTGAATACTTAAAATGTTTGTGAGATGTATTTAGTCGCTTAACATACTATGTCCAGATACAATATGATTTACACACATGCAACAGTATTATATTGTCATTGTGTTTGTATCGACAAAGAATAAGTTTAATATAAGGTTGCATGAGTCAAATGGATCAAAAACTTAATTTAATCTCTTCACTCGCGTACTTTAACGCTACAGACGACAGCCTTTTTACAGGTTCCCGGTATTACCTTAAGGTGGTAATATTACAGATTTTGGTGATCAAGAATATTCAAGAAATATTAGTGTTGTATTTGTGTATGATTATGTTACATCAGATAACTAACTTTATATTACTGAACATTAGTGTGGAGACACACTATTATATGCCGAACTTACGTCGCGCAAATTCGGTAGGATAGGAATGCTTTTGATATGGTATCAGCTACTCTGTGACAATAAGCCTAAAGTTATGTCGCGTTATAGCGCACAACCGAACTTCGTCGGGCAGATAAATCTGACTACGCATTCATATATACTTAGTCAGGTCATAAGTTTTGTCAAAAACTTTTTATTTAATTAATGGTACACTTTTTGATAATTATATAGAAATGATATATGAAATGAAAGGTGATTTAATTTACAATACAATTTTATTTACATTATTCAAAATGCCCTCCCCTATTTTGAATACATGCCCTTAATCGACGCGGTCAATCATCAATCGTGGTTCATTCGTCCAAGCATCAATCGCAACACGCACCACATTCATATCTATTTCTGCCGCTGCTTTAGCCAAAGATGCTCGGAGATATTCCAAATTCTGATGAGGTTTAGCGCAGACTTTCTCCTCCAAATGTTGCCATATCTTGTAATCCAGTGGGTTTAAATCTGGAATAGAAGAGGACCAGTCTTCATGTCCGATAAAGTCAATTCCACGGGCGGTCGGTTTTGCGTGCTTCGTGCCCTATGAGCTGGTGCAGAGTCCTGTTGAAATATCCAATGTCTGTTTTTGAACATTGTTTGAGAAAGAGGTTCCATTATGTTTGTTAGGACGGTATTTTGGTACACCTCAGCACTGGTTTTTACACCTTTTTCACAGAAAAACACCTCAGTTAAGCCTGAATATGAGACTCCAAGCCAAACCATGAAAGACGGAGGATAATGCCCTCGCTGAACCCTCGGAATACGCGTGCTGGCTTTTTCACTGCTGTGAGCATACACCTTATCATTTTGTTTATTATAACTTTCTTCGATGTTAATTTTTTTTTATCTGAAAATAAAATTTCGTAGTATTTTTTTCCCGCGTACTGCCGTAACAAAGCGCGGGTTCTATCTAGCCTAATTTTTTTCAAACGCTCGTTCAAAAAATGTCCGGTCTTCTTACGATAAGCTCGTAGTCCCAAGTCTCTTTTGTGGTTCTGCTTAGGCCCATCTGAAGAGCTAAGAGTTTTTGGTTACGAACAGGATTTCGTTGAATTCGCGCCTTCACTGCTTTGATGATCGCGGGTGTCCTAACTATACGAGGTCGGCCGGTCCTCTTACGATCTTCGAAGCTTGAATCTTCAGTGAATCGTTTGATAGTGCGATAAACAAATCGTAGGATTATTTTAAATTTTTGTAGAATATTAAAAATCACTTTTGGCGAGTAACCACAGCGGTGCAACACGATAACCGCTACTTTATCTTCTTTCTTCGACCACTCCATATTTGAAAATGAATTAAAATTTATGTCTTTTTTATTTTCGGCATGCGTAAACTTTCTATTTTTAAAATTGGTGAAGGTCATCTAGCCAGTATTCGAAAATTTTAAATAATAAGGTTTTGACAGAACTTATGACCCGACTAGGTAAATATTCTTTATTGCACACAAATATTTACATGAAAAACACATAGAAAGGACATATACAATTATATTGTATTTTTTTATGGGAAATGCGCGCGCTTTGGTGAGTCACATATTAACCGAATACGCTGGAACGTTAGTCCAGCGCGGAGTTGGCTGCATCAAATGAATATATTTATGAAATTATGAATATATCGGTGGCTCAACCGGTAACGACACGGTCTTTCTAATCAGAGGTACCGGGTCCAAATCTGAACAGCCAATGTACCAATGAGTTTTTCAAAACGCCTGCGAAGAAACTCGAAGGTTGTGTGTAAAGTCGACCAACCCGCACTGGGCCCTTGTGGTCGATTAAGGCCTGAACGCCCTACTTCATGGTAGGCTCGAGCCCCTCGGTGGGGACGTATAGGAGCTGATATGAACTGAATATATTTATGAAATTAAATGTTTTAAAGAGCCTTCTGTGGTTTTGGAAAAATTTAAGTACTCTTTTGGTTTTTGTTGTCCATTATCATATCAGCCGAAGGACGTCCACTGTTAGACATAGGCCTCCCCCAAGGATTTCCACGACGACTGGGGTTCTGCGCTGCCCGCTGAAATATGAAGGTTTGGACGCCACAATAGCTGAATGTACGACGGGGGGGGGGGGGGGGTTCGTTTTCCATTCCATTTTCTATTTTTAATTTGTCAAAATAATTATTTAATTTTGACAAATTTAAAAATAGAAAGTACGTCAACTGCAATTAAAAATTATGACGTCATAAAGTTCAATATTTCAAAAGAATTTAGAACAATATCTTGTTTTAGACAGTTCATTCAAAGTAAGTCAGATAACTAGAAGGCAACTAACGATCGACATAGTGTGTCCCTATACTTACTTGTTACTCGAGCGGCAAGAAATCGAATTCGTTTCTACCTGCGAGTCTGTGTACTTTATATTCTTTGACTACAATGTTGGCATATTTGAGCAGCCTCCTGTTCCTTTTAGCATCGGGCTTACTCACCGACAGAATGTCAAACTATTTTGACAAATAACCCGCCTTTATGTTTATTTTAGTAGTTTTAGTTTATATACTTTGGTTTTGTTTTTAACTAGTTTTTGCCCGCGGCTTCACCCGCGTGGACATAGTTTCTGTGACTGACTTCGAGCCTGGAAGTGAGATTTCTTCAGATCTTTCGTAAACTATGTGGAGCTTATTAATTATTTAGTCTAAGTCACTTGATTCCCCCTCAACCATGTCTGTGCAAAAAATCACGACAATGTCCTGTTACATTGCGACGTGCGCGAGGGTGGAAATAAGTTCTCCCCAGATCACTCGGGGACTATATCGGGCTTTGCTAATTTGTAGTATATGTCATTTTCCCACCCCCTCAAGCATGCTTGTGCAAAAAAATCACAACAATCCGTTGCTTTGTTGCGATAATATGTTAAAGCAATCAATGAAAAAAATAGTCTTTTTTCCAGTTTCCGCAGGAACTGCATCGAAAGAATCGGAGTATGCTATTTTGACGGTATAAAAAGTTTCTTTTCCATGACCATCCATGACACAGGTTACATGAATGCCAAATTTTGCCACGATTGGTTGAGGTGTTGAAGCGTGAAGAAGTAACAAACAAATGAACAAGCACATTTTCACATTATAAAGTATTTTTTTATGAAGCGATCTGGCCAAAGACCCAAGAGCCAGACTAACCCGACACTATACCGAAGATATCCCGGACGTTAGCCTGTACGAGATTAGAATGGCTCTCAAACAGCTCAAGAACAACAGGGCACATTTGATGATGGAATTACGGCTGAACTTCTGAAAGCAGGTGGAACACCGGTACTTAAAGCTCTTCAGAAGTTATTTAATTCCGTTATACTCAAGGTACAAACGCCTAAGGCATGGCACAGAAGAGTGGTCGTGCTTTTCTTCAAGAAGGGTGACAACACCCTGTTGAATAACTATAGACCCATCTCACTTCTGAGCCATGTCTACAAGCTGTTTTCGAGAGTCATTACGAATCGTCTCGCACGCAGGGTTGACGACTTCCAGCCACCCGAACAAGCCGGTTTCCGAAACGACTTTAGTACCGTAGACCACATACATATGCTGCGGCAGATTATACAGAAGACCGAAGAGTAAAATCAGCCACTATGCTTAGCATACGTGGACTATGAGAAAGCCTTTGATTCGTTCGAAACTTGGGCTGTGTCTCTTCAGCGGTGCCAAATGGACTATCGATATATCGAGGTACTAAAGTGTTTGTATGAAAACGCCACCATGTCCGTTCACCTCAAAACTCGGAACCTATCCAGTTGCAGCGAGGGGTGAGACAGGGAGACGTCATAACCCCAAAACTGTTCACCGTCGCCCTGGAAGATGTTTTTAAGCTTTTGGACTGGGGTGGACTCGGTATTAATATCAACGGCGAGTACATCACCCACCTTCGATTCGCAGACGATATCGTGGTCATGGCTGAGACTATGGACGACTTAGGCACAACGACGCGCGAACTCGTGTACTGTGTAAAACGCGTGTAATATTAGATTTTTTAAAATATTTCTCTTACATCTCCTTCTCTTCCGTTTTAGCCGCCTCCGTAAAGTAATGATCAGTCCATTCGCTTCACACCTTCGAGTTCGAATTCCAGCGGAGTCAACTTGTATGACTCGTTTTCTTTCATGGTAGGACATTTTCAAAGCCCGCCTGGCTAGCTACCACCATGTTATCTAAATCATGCCGCCAGACATCAGTGTTAACAGCATTGATGTGTTCCAGTTTGAAGATAAGATAGCCAGGTTTCCATTGCGTTGGGAAATATTGGTGAGCCCGCTTCCATCTTCGGCGTCATCGTCACTTAACATCAGGTAGAATGATGCCAAGGGCTTATCAACTGTAGATAAAAAAATAATGAAAAACCAAAAAAAAACTTTTAGGTTTTGTTTGAAAAGATTTTTATTCTTTATTATTAGTCTTAGCAAACCCTTTCATTTGATACCCATATCATGGGGGTGCATTAAAAATAACTGGTCCGCCAACTATGGGATTTCGCCATATTTTATTTATTTACACTTAACGTACACCAAAATACAATTTCTTAAAGCTTATTCTTTGGGATAGTGTATACGACGTACTGTAGGTGGTCTTATTGCTAAGAGAAACCCTTCCAGACAACCATATTGGATTAAGAATGACGTCACTTAGCTACTTAGCTGCATGCATTGTTCTAAAAACTTAACGTGTATGAAAAATTTCAGCTCAATCGGAAACCAGAAAGTGGTTCTAATTTAGCTTCCAAGATTGGTCCCAAACTAACAAACAGTAAGTAATTAAGTAAGTAAAGTAAATATACTTTATTGCACGCCAAAAAATAATACAGGACTTATAATTTGTAATATACATAGAGTGCAAAGGCGGAGTTATCGCTGTAAGGAATTTCTACCAGGCAACATTAAAAGACAGTCTACCTAACTGACTGACACGGCAAATTAATATAAAGCCTGTGAAAGCTAACGATTTGTAGCTGGGTGAGTGAATAGTACCCGCGGGATGTCGGATGCAACTTTGTTCATGTTTTAGGGCCAATGAAGTCCAGAAACTTATGGGACTTAGGAGCGGTTTCTGCTGTTAAAGCTATAGGTGATCACTATATTACGATGATATTTTGCTACTTCCAATATGTAAAGGCAAGGAAGTGACAAAGTTTTATGTTTTATAAACACTTTAAGAGCCGCCTGGGCACCTCCTTTCGTCGTCAATTATTCTGATAGAGTATAATATAGAAAACGCTAAACACGTTAAAAAACCGACCTTCCATCGCAACAACTTAGTATACATTTTTGCATTATTATTTTTGGTTTTTGATATTTTTCTAATAAAGTACTACACCGATTTTGATAAAATTTATATGAGACTACACGGGAAGCACTAGCTTTCAAATAAAAAAAGAATCGTAAAAATCGGTTCACCCAGTCAAAAGTAACACACATAAAAAAAAACATACAGACAGATTGAGAACCTCCTCCTTTTTGGAAGTCGCTTGAAAAATAGCAGTAATAGGCTTTCTCACTTAAACAGCGATGGAGCGAGTTATGTTCGGAGTTTCACTACGCGATCGAATTAGAAATGAGGAGATCCGTAGGAGAACCAAAGTAACCGACAAGCTCACAGAATCGCTTAATATAAGTGACAGTGGGCTGTCAGTGTGTTCTACTTAGCTCGTAGAACAGATGGCCATTGGGGCACTAAAGTTTAAAGAGTAGCGACTGCACACCGAAACACGTAATGTAGGCAGACCTCCCACACGGTAGACCGACGACCTGGTGAAGGTCGCGGGAGCCGCTGGATGCGGGCAGAGCGGGACCAGTCGTAGTGAAAGTCCTTGGGGGAAGCCTTTGTCCAGCTGAGGAAGTGTTTTGGCTGATATGATGATGATGAGGCTTTTTAGGGTTCCGTAGCCAAATGGCAAAAAACGTAACCCTTATGGATTCGTCATGTCTGTCTGTCTGTCTGTCCGTCCGTATGTCACAGCCTCTTTTTCCCGAAACTATAAGAACTATACTGTTGAAACTTGGTAAGTAGATATATTCTGTGAACCGCATTTGGGGGTTCCTCATACTGAGAACTGAAACTCATTTTTTTTTCATCAAACCCATACATACGTGTGGGGTATATATGGATAGGTCTTCAAAAATGATATTGAGGTTTCTAATATATTTTTTTTCTAAACTGAATAGTTTGCGCGAGAGACTTTTCCAAAGTGGTAAAATGTTTTCCCTCCTGTAACTTCTAAAATAAGAGAATGATAAAACTAAAAAAAAAATATGATGTACATTGCCATATAAACTTCCACCGAAAATTAGTTTGAACGAGATCTAGTTTGTAGTTTTTTTAATACGTCATAAATCGTAAACCGTTTATTCAATCAACTCAAATATAAAAATAAAAAACATTTTATTTCATAAACATAAACCTTTTGCATAAACCGTGAACCATTATTTTCGAATAATAAATCTGTAAATGAAATGTGCCTAAGTAAATAATAATTATTTTAACATGAAAAAACGAGCACCATCTAGTGTGATGGTACGGAACCTTATGTGTGCGGTTCTGACTCGCACTTGGCCGATTTTTTACACTGTTTCGTTTTACATAAATGAAATGAAATGAAAATTTTATTAACAACATGTTCTGTTGCATGTTAATGTACTTACAACATTTGAAGTACAAAGTAAATCCGTACTTATAATATTATAAATGTGAAAATGTGTTTGTTTGTTTGTTAGTTTGTTTGTTACCTTTTCACGCTTCAACGCCTCGACCAATCTTAATGAAATTTGGCATGCAGGTAGCCTGTGTCACAAGGAAGGACATAGGCTACTTTTTATCCCGTGAAAATAGCATAGCCCGATGCAATTCCCGGGGGAACTGAAAATATACTCTTTTTTGGTTAATTAACATCGCAACAACGGAACAATGGATTGTTTGATTTTTTGCACCGAGATGGTTGAGGGGATGAGAAATGACACGATTTACTAATAAACATATCCTGACATAGCTCCCTAGGGATCTGGAGAAAATTCATGTCCACGCTCGCGAGCCGCTTGCGGCTCGCGCACCGCGCACCCTCTAAGTAAGTCACAAAAATGATGTCCACGTGGGCGAAGCCGCGGGCAAAAGCTAGTGATACTATAAATAATATTATCATTAAGCATACATCTAAATAACAATATTAATACATAGTAATAGCACTAATTTGTTAAATTACTGCTATTCTAAAGATCACTGACGACATTCACTACTGGATGGATAACCAATAGCGTAACTGTCTTCACATTGATTGATTTCAGTAACGCGTTTAACACCGTAGATTATGATGTAGTGTTAGAACTGTTCGTTAGCGATCCCTTAACATCTCTCCTGCAGTGATTGGTTGGTTTTATAGCTACCTTGCTGGTCGTCGTCAGTGCTTTCACACTGAAGACATCATATCTTTTTGGTACAAATTCTCTGCTGGTGTTTCGCAAGGCGGCGCTCTGTCTCCTCT
Organism: Coleophora flavipennella; assembly: GCA_947284805.1. Classification (NCBI taxonomy): domain Eukaryota; kingdom Metazoa; phylum Arthropoda; class Insecta; order Lepidoptera; family Coleophoridae; genus Coleophora; species Coleophora flavipennella. The sequence goes on from OX369253.1 coordinate 10,084,917, forward strand.
TATTTTGCTTTTTTTTATCACCTCTATAACCTCTCTCTTCCTACTATCACCTCTATGCAGACGATCTAAAGATATACACCCAATCTTTGTTCCATGACATCCCGGTGGCACTCAGGACCATCAATGATGATCTTGAGCGCAGTCTTGCTTGGATTCAATCCTATGGACTTAGGTTAACCCTGTCAAGACACAGACTATCATCATCGGCAGTCCTTGGTCCAAGGAATACTTACGGCCTTCTGCCCCTCGTGATTTTTGACAGGGTGAACATTCCTTTTAGCGAAACTGTGAAGAACCTTGGGGTGATATGTGATCGCAGTGAACCGCATGTGACTTAAGTGAGTAGGAGGACTTTTACTGCTTACGGTTCCCTTAAGCGATTGAAAAAATTCTTGCCAACTCGTACTTAAATTTTCCTTGTTCAATCTCTGCTCTTGCCGATACTTAATTACGATGATGTATGTGCTACCTTGACCTTACTGTTGGCTTAGAAATATACTTGATCGCCTGTAAAACCTCTGCATCCGAATCATTTTCAATCTTCATAAATTTGACCATGTATTAAATTTTTGTGCTCAAATTAAATGGCTACCTATTTCTAACATCATTTTTAATCCTGTTACTCCTTGTTATCTCAAAAATCACTTTGTCTTTCGTTCATCTACCTTAAACCGCACCTTGCGAACATCCAGCACCCTAATCCTCGATATTTCTACCCACTCTTCCTCTGTTTATTCCAACTTTTTCACAGTTCAAGCAATCCGGCTGTGGAATTCGCTGCCTGATCAGGCGTGCTCACAGTAATGTATAAGTCACTGGGCGTGCTCCTCCGTTACAGTCTTATAAATGGCTTCTAAAATCTCACTACCTGTGTCCTCTGCTTTGAGATTCTTTGTTTTCCATCTATCTTATTTTCCTTTCTTAACCATAGATGTAATTATGTGTATGTTTGTGTATATGTTTATGTTTTATTATAATTATTATTATAAATAATATATATATTTTTTTAATTTATTTTATTATAGCATTAAATATTTTACGTTACTGCTTATTTCCAAATTATTTTTTATTGTTTTTCAATATTGAACCGCCCTTTATCTTATTCTAGCACTGTTTTGCCTACCCAAAGGTCGCCTGGAAGAAATTTCTACCTAGCAATAAGGCCGCCTGTTGTATAATATTTCTTCTATGTCGTTTAATTCCTTATTTTTGTATTGTTTCAATTCAATTGAATTGATTTTATAAATCAATGTCAAAAATTAAATTAGATTTACCTTGTAATAACAATAATAATAATAAGAAAGATAAACAATGACTTGTAACGTTGCCGACACTACGTAGGCTGGAGTTTTGTTTGGACAGAGGCGGAGTCTTCGGAAGAAGTAGTATGGTGATGCAAATCTTGCGCAAGCGCATCCACAATCCACACGCAGCGTCCACGTGAGCCTGCTGTCCACCACAGAGCCCGAGTACTTTTAAAAGTTAAGTTAAATTTAATTATATGAGTTCTGGGTATACATAGTTAGTATTCTTTGGTCCGCCATATTGAATTTCATATTACGCTTTTATAGAAAAGCGTAATATGAAATTCAATATGGCGGACGGAAGCCGGATGTCAACGTCATTTATACTGCAGCAATTCCTCTTGTTAATTGGATGTCACTTCTCGTGAAAAGTGTAGCAAGAATGCGCCGGGGTGGCTGCACCGACTAATGTCTGTGCCGCGTTTATTTTTTTAATTTGTTTTTCAATATGGCCGCCTCATTTGCGTCGTATTGTTGCGCGGGAGCGTGCGAGCGTGCGAGCGCCGCTGACTTACGAGGTTTTCGGACATGGAGAATCTTAAAAACTGTGAGATGGTAATCACCAGATGATATGATGCCAAGGGTTTACCAATTGTAAATAAAAAAAAACTTTCAAACTCACTCAAACTAGTAACACGTCACTCAAAAAGTCCGTAGGATAACAACTTTTTCTTGTATAAAAAAGAACAATTATTTTTTTATAATTTCAACCTTGAAAAAATTACAATTAATTCCCGCCAAAACTTTAAAAAATATGAGCTAAAAAAAAAGATAGATGTGAATTTTCAATACAATGAAAAAAAAAAACTATTTCGAGTGTTAATAAAGCATTGCTTTTTGATGGGACAAAATACTGTCCGGACAAAGCAATGGCTTGATAAATGCTATCCGGACCCTTCTCCTTCTAGACAAATGATAGAAAAGTGGTTTTCTGACTTTGAAGTAGTCGTGTGATCACCGATGATGAGGAGCGCCCCGGTCGCCCTAAATCGGTAGTGATTCCAGAAACAGTTAAAAAAGTGGAAAATTTAGTATGGGACGACCGCAAACTGAAATTACGGGAGATATCTGACATCGTGAAGATATCAAAAGGCAGTGTTTTACCATTTTGCACGATCATTTGTCAATGAGAAAGCTTTGCTCAAAATGAGTACCGTGTTTGCTTACTATTTAACAGAAGCAACAACGGGTTGAATATTTGAGAAGCTGTCTGGAGATATTCAATCACAACAAAAAATATTTTTTCATGCGTTATGTGACCATGGATGAAACATAGATCCACAACTATTACACCTGAGTCCAATTGGCAATCTGCTCAGTGAACAGCTGCCGCTGAAAGCCGACCAAAGCGCCCAAAATCGCAAATTTCGGCTAGGAAAGTTATGGCATCCGTGTTTATGAGATTCACATGGAATTATTTCCATAGACTATCTAGGAAAAGGAAAAATGATCAACAGCGAATATCATAAAACTAACGCGTTTAAAACAAGAAATAGCACAAAATAGACCTCATATGCAAAAGAAAAAGCTCCTTTTTCATCAGGACAATGCACCTTGTCACAATTCCGTAGCTACAACGGCCAAATTAGAAGAGTTACGTTTTGAACTGCTGCCTCATCCCCCATACTTGCCAGATCTAGTACCTAGAGAATTCTATCTCTTTGCTAACCTCAAAAAACATGTAGCTGGAAAGAAATTTGCCTCTGGCGAGGAAGTTATAGCTGAAACTCAAGCGTATTTTGAAGGGTTGGACAAATCCTTCTATAAGAAAGGCATAGAAATGTTAGAAAACGATGGAGAGCCTGTATAGCTCTATAAGGAGAATATGTCGAGAAATAAAAAAGATTTTGGTAAAATTATTGGTTATCCTACGGACGTAATAATATTAAGTATTCTTTGCTCAAACATAGTATATTGATCACTCTTAAATACTCGTATTTATTGAATACTAGCTATTGCCCGCGGCGGCGGATAGTTATAATTATCATACTACTGTGGAGAGTTACGGTGGTGGTACGGAATCCGCGGTGCACGAGTCCGACTCGCACTTTACTGCTACCAAATAAAAAGTCGAAAGTTGAAACATGGAAAGTTTTGGCAAGTGATTTAAAGTTTGTAGATCTATGTTTTGTAAACGAGAAAAAATTACAGTACCAAAAATCATAAAAAATATCAGTTTATCTCGAGATTCATTTAATTTCATTCATTTTTGGCGTATGTCAAGCTAGCTTATCTCTAACCTAAAGGCGAAAACCTTTCAATGTTCTGAATCTAGTTGTTGTTTGATCGTATTATAGTGTAACCTAGTTTTTCTTAAAAAATAAAATAAAATAAAAATAGTGTTCGAGACGAAGAAAGCAGATTTTATTATGTGGACCAAAACTTAAACAGACAAATAACTTTACCGATGTAATTGAAAAGTTGAAACCAGCTAACTGCATGTTTGACCACACGTAGTGTAGGGTTCCACATACAATAATTCAACTTTAAAACTGTTTACCACAGGATTATCATCATATCAGCCGGAAATCGTCCACTGCTGGACAAAGGCCTCCCCCAAGGATTTCCACGACGACCGGTCCTGCGCTGCCCGCATCCATCGGCTTCCCGTCGTCCACGGGATTATAACAGGATTATTTTCTTTGAAAGTTCCTACTATATGGCATCTGTATTTAACGATTCGTATAATTTAGGAATCTTCAAAACGAGAGTAAATAGGCACTATCTGCGGCTACATCTGCGGCTGAATCGGCATTTACCATCAGGTGAGGTGCAGTCAAACGCAGTCAAATGTTTAAATAATAAAAAAAGACCTTACCGAGTTTCCTGCTCCAGCAGTACTTACGATTTTAGGACATTGATCTAACAAATCGTCTAGAAATGCCAGGAACAAAATTAAGATTAAGATCTGGGCTATTTGGTGGCCAGTCTAATACAGCTACCAGTTGCTTCTTGAGGAATCTTTTTACAGGGTTGGCAGTGTGTTTGGGTCATTGTGCTGCAATGCCCAAATTACCACGAGACTATCGTCAGAGTATAGCAGATTACGATCATCGAGTATTTGTTTATATTGATATTGGTTCATGTCAACTTGTATTAAATTGTTCACTGGTAGGTACCAGCCATAACCGGAGAAGCAACCCCAAATTTTGACTTTACCTTCTCTTTTTGTGTATTTTGGGTAGAATTCCTTATTTGCAGGTCGGCGTACGTACTACTTGCTATCAGAGCATATTCTTTTTATTTTTATATTGTCCGAAAAAAATATATTTTTCCATTACTGTTCTGTCCAGTTTACATACCTACTTCCTTGCAAATGCAACTCAGGCCTGTCTATGACGTGGTGTCAACATGGGTACCTTTGTACTCTCCCAAATACCTGTGCCTCCACCAAATGTCTTCGAACGGTGCGCGCCGAAACTGCTTGAGGTTTATTCTCACCAAAACTTATTTTATCACGCTTTTATTACTAGCTTGACCTGGTATGTTTGTAACCGACTCCTTTGAACTCCATTTTGACCCACTTTAAACGGACATATTCAATTCAAACTTTATACATTTATCAAGAATCAGTGACAGTACAATAATTTCATAAGTTTATCTCATTATTCTGAACTAAGCGTGAGGAGCTTTGTGCCATAGTTTTCGTATATTGAGTAACCCACGCTTTTTTACAATAATACTAGTATTTTTCGATCATTATTGTTTTCAACTTATACATATTAAGAATTACTTTTCACTTTTTAGTTTGATGTACTTTAAAAGTATGTTTTTTTAGTTTTTAAAACTATATTTATTTTTCAATTTGATGAGAGCCTTTAAATGGATTTAAGGTGAACTATTGTTATATCGTCTCGCAGAGACGTTATTTTTGGTTTTCGTTTGCGGGGAATATTAGAAGTTGTTTCATGAGTTTCACAATTTTTCACAGCCACACCATGGTACACCATCGTTTTCATCATATCGACGTCCACCGCTGGACATATGCCTCCCCCAAGGATTTCCACGACGACCGGTTCTGCGCTGCCCGCATCGAGCGTCTTCACGAGGTCATCGGTCCACCGAGTCTCCCACTCTGCCTACGCTACGCTTTCCATTGCGCAGTCGCCACTCGAGAACTTTACTACCCCAACGGCCATCTGTTCTACGTGCTATGTGCCAACCCTCCTGTCAAGCGTGGCAATAAAGGCATCACCCCCCAATGATAAAACATCGATTTAGAGCAACCCAAATTACCCGTAATTTATTTATAAGACCAATTACGACCACGCAACTTTATTATTATGATTTCTGTAGTAGAAAAGTCGCAAGATTTATATTTTCCAATGGTTTTTCACAAATAATTACAGAAAACAAGAAACGAATCAATGGCGGCGCGAAACATGGCAAAACTGCAATAAAAATAGTAAAGAACAGCAACGCATTACATTTTCAAACTGATGAAAAAAAAAAAAAACATTCTTAATTATTTATCCAGTTATCCCGCAAATAAATGAACTGTTGTTATATAATAAATTTGTAAATAAACATGCACACTGTTTCGAAAATATTGTGACACTAAATAAACATGCACAGTGTTTTGACAATATTGTAATATTAAATAAACATGCACTCTGTTTTGATACTATTGTGATACTAAATAAACATGCACACTGTTTTGACAATTGTGATACTAAATAAACATGCATACTCTTTTGACAATATTGTGATACTAAATAAACATGCACACTGTTTTGACAATATTGTGGTACTAAATAAACATGCACACTATTTTGACAATATTATGATACTTAATAAAACAAGACAGTTTTAGCAACACTCTACAACGTTATCAAATCATTTTTATAAACTTATTGTACAATTTATTCTGGTGACGAAATTAAATTACCCAAGTATGTTTTATCGTATTCATTCTATGACCACCACTGTATACACACACACATACACATTTTTTTAAAATTATTTTTTAGCCTCTATTAAAGATTATCAATCCCCTTCAAAATCTCAACTTCCATATTTTTTTTGCCATCACAATACCTTCTTCACTTCTTCGTCGCTCAAAAGTAAAAATGGTATGCATGTCAGATGTGAGTGCAGGCATAAGCTAGTGGAAACGTCCGCTCAGCTCATGTGTCTAACTAAAGCCCCCATGTTTGCTTAGGCCCGCCTCGTATAATTATGATATTGTTGCCACCGCCTGTCCGAGCCCGCGGGCCTGCGCCACCATACAAACGTCACTTACCTCAGCTCAGATGCTTTCAGTATATAACTGGGTAGCAGGCGGAAGACAGTGACTAGACCGACACGGTTCTGGATTTGAATTGGAGCAGGTAACTACGTTGTCATCTTACAGGCTTTATATTAGCTTTAGTGTTAGTTAGTTGGGGACAAATATTGGAGGATTGCTTTTAACCGCCTCCGTGGCGTTCATTCGCTTCACACCAGGAGGTCGCGGGTTCGATTCCCGGTGAGGTCAACTTGTAAGACTCGGTTTGGTTGGTGGTAGGACATTTTCTAAACCCACGTGGCTCCACTATCTTATCTATGTCTTGCCGCTAAACATCAGTGTTAACAACATTGATGTGTTCCGGCTTAAAGATAAGATAGCCAGTTCTCCATTGCGTTGGGGAATCTTGGTAAGCCCGCTTCCATCTTTGGCATCATCGTCACTTACTTTCAGGTGAAATGATGCCAAGGGCTTACCAATTGTGAATAAAAAAAAAGAGATAAATTATAACCAACCACTTCCCGGTTTTCTATTGAGCTGAAATTTTGCATAGCTACACGTTAAATTTGGGGAACAATGCATCGTTAGCTAAGAGACGTCTTTGAATCCAATATGGCGGACTCCCAAAGAGGGCGGACCAGTAAGCCCTCCGTTTCTCCTTATTATGTAAGTCCTCCTGGGGGATTCATTTGTATTTTCTCTCCAAACGGATCGACTTAGGTAACCAGTAAAATAATGAAATTAATGCGGATATTTTTCCACACAGATCCTTGAGGGGTTGGTCAAGCGAATACGAAATAATTATAATTCCTTTCAAATAAAAGATTGTTTTAAGGTTTTTTTTTAACCACACTTTTTAATTTTCCAATGGTTTTTCGTTTCAATCAAAAACTACAATGAAAGTATAAAAAATAATAACATTACTCACTTTGTATTATCATAACAAATTTATCATTACTCACTTTGTATTTTCATGACAAATATTGCTGTAAATTTTTTTATACTTCAAAATATTAGTCACAACTAGAGTTAAAAGTAACAGTGTAGACCTATCTTTGTGTTTTTTTTCTATCGAGCCAAAATTGCTCAATCGTGTTTCTAATAGCTTTTGACTTTAAGGAACATCATCAACAATAAGGGTATTTTTTTCAACCTTGGGTTTAGGAGTAATTGACGTCAAAAATAACGAGAATCTGTAATATTACCGCCTTAAGTGAAGTTTAGGTTTTTCGAAAATTATTGTTTTGTGGGCTTACAAGTCTTAGTATATAGACCTTTAGTGTTAATTTATTAGGCCTGATAAATACGTATCATTTGGAATGCGATCCGTGGAGTGGACAGCTAGCCGCCTAGCCGGTAAACATACAGGATGTGAGTAGGAGTCCGTGAAAAACCTGAAGACTTATACACACCCTGGACACTTCATACAACGGGCCAGAAAAGGCATTTCTAAAAACGAATAACGGAACAAACCAAATGGCGGCGAAATCCTATACGTTCGACAACCAAACTGTAACCAACCTGAATCAATCTGGGTGACGAGGGGGTGAGGTCGCAATCTAGAGTACGGCAGGGAATGTCCATACTGTATGTTAGTACTAATATACTTTGCTTATAGTCAGCGCTGAATTCGCATCACCTTATTCGTTTTAAGGGTTCCACACCTCAAAAGGTAAAAACAGAATCATTAAAGGACTACTCGTCTGTCCGTCTACTACAGCCAATTTTCTCGGAAACTACTAGACCGATTGAGTTGAAATTTGGTACACAGTCGGTAATCCAAAGGCGGACGTGTTACGTAAATAAATGAACTTAAAACATGGGGGCAATTTTGGTGGATTAGTTAAAATTTATTTAAAAAGTTTTTAAAATATATTGTGTGATTATATCAAATAAAAAAAAATATACAGTCGAACACAGAACCTCCTCTTTTTTGAAGTCGGTTAAAAAGGGATTGTTGTATGAATTTCAAATATTTTTTTTTTATAATTTTAGGATAAATGGTTTTAAAATTATAAGGAAAAAATTTCCCCTCTTTATTTCTGAAACTACTGGGCCCAAAATTTTGAAAGGTCACAGTATATGAGATTGAAATCTAAATTCCTTCCTTTCCAACAGGAAAAATTAAATTTCTTAAGTCCATAATAAGTAGATCCCTATTTACCCAGAGCAAAGTATGTACTGAAGGTCTTGTTCTGTTGGTAGTAAAAGTTTTGGTGCGAAACCCTTTTTATGTAACCCCGAGTCGCACTTGGCCGGTATTTTATGAAAAACCACCGCCATATCATTATTAACCATTTATTAACCGCCTCCGTGGCGTAATGGTTCAGTCCATTAGCTTCAGATCAGGAGGTCGCGGGTTCGATTTCCGGCGGAGTCTAAAGTATGATTTGGTTTGGTTGGTGGAAGGGCATTTTCTAAGCCCGCCTGGTTCACTATCTTATCTAAGTCCTGCCACCAAACATCAATGTTAACAGCATTGATCAGCTTGAAGATATGATAGCCATTTCCTATTTCGTTGGGGAATCTTAGTAAGCCCACTTCCATCTTCGGCATCATCATCACTTACCATCAGGTAAGATGATTGCAAGGGCTTACCAATTATGGATTTAAAAAAAAACCTTGACAATTAATTCGCTCTTGACTGTAGATAGGCAATGGTCTAAATAAGAGTCGGTAAGTTAGTTTGTTTAGTATATAACCCGCAATGGGCCTGCGTGGTCGACTAAGGCCCGATCGCTCTAATTCAGGGTACGCTCGAGCCCCTCGGTGGGGATGTATATGAGCTGATATGATGATATCTGACTAATAACATTAATTGTTAGTTTTTATTTTTTTTAATGTATTTGTGAATCTATTTTGCGAAAACTTAAAAATGGCTTTTCAGAGACCTGTTATTCTTATGAATACTTAGGCGCTTTGCACACGACGGGGCGGGGCGGACCGGTCAATTTCGCCGCCAACGATAGCACAAAGGGAATCCCATACTACCAACGCACATGGAGGACAAAAAGACCGCGTCCGACCGCGCCGCCTCCATGCGCGTTGGTAGTATAGGATTCCCTTTGTGCTATCGTTGGCGGCGAAATTGACCGGCCCGCCCCGCCCCATCGTGTGCAAAGCGCCTTACTGTATGTTTTCCGAATGGAATAAAATAGAATAAGTTAATAAATAAAAATAATAATAATATAAAATAAAATAAATAATCATTTACACCATTTATTATCCCAAGAACGGCTGAAACATTTTTTATGATTTTTGTGTTTTTGCATTTGTCTTCGTCCGGAATAGGATAATAAGTATTAAAATATGATATTCATGTCACTACAGCTCATATACGTCCCCACCGAGGGGCTCGAGCCTACCCTGAATCAGGGCGATATAAATAAAAAATATTATCAGTCAAAAAATAATTGGATTTAGGGTAGGGTAGGGTAGGGTAGTGTAGTTAGGGTATGTTAAAGGTAGGGTAGTGTAGTGTAAGGTGGAACGAAATCCGCCGGGACAGCTAGTAATTAATGAATAAATGTTGCGCGGGAGTCTGAAAGAACCGAATCGACTGTAAGGCTAGTTGACTGCTAGGTTCTTGAGTTAATTTTTGTCATCTGTCAAAAATGACATTTTGTTTTGCGCCGCTGACTCCTTCCAGGCCCGCTTATCCCAAAGGTATGCGCAGTTGCCCACACCTCATCATCATCATCATCATATTCGATAGGGTATGCTTCAGAGTTAGTCCCATAAAAATTTTATCAAAATCGGTGTAGTACTTTTTTAAAAAATCAACAAAAACCAAAAATAGTGCAAAATCTAAGTTGTTGCGATAAAAAGTAGCACAATATATCATTTTTTACCCCCTCCTGTTATAGTTAGTGCCGACTGACCCGATGGTCTAGTGGTTAGCGCCCCTGCCTGCTTGGCAGAGAGTCGTAGGTTCGTTTTCCACTCACGGCAAACATTCATGTGACAAACATATTTTTTGCTCTGAAACTGGTTGTTTATTGTATGTAGATATTTAATAGTGTTTAGTATGTCCCCGGTTTCCAAAATATATATAGATAAAGAGATAGATAATCGTGTTTGATTTATCGTGAATCGAAGTCGAGAGTGAATGGGCATTATTTGAGTTGTGAGTAGTCAAACGCACTCCAAATTTTATAAAAAAATAATATTATGAGTGTGCCCAAAAATCACATCAATCCATTGCTCCGTTGCGACCCGAATGAAAGACAAACAAATACACTTCCCCATTGATAGATATAGCACTATGACGTATTAGTTAGGATTTTTTATTAACTCAGCCAATATTCGTATATAAGGTGTAACAAAATTATCTGAAACTACTATAACTGGTGCTCCTACCCATGAAACTGAACAACTTTCCCCATGGAACACATAGTCAAATCGCAAAAAAAAATTTGGCTCTCTCATGCTAACTCGATCAGCTGATCAGCCAACTTAGTATGGGAAGTTCATTTTTGTTTTTGAGATTTGACTATGGGTTTCATGGGGAAAGTTGTTCAGTTTCATGGGTTGAAGCACTAGTTAAAATAGTTTCAGCTAATTTTGTTAGACCTTATATAGTCTCACTAGACTTAATATTCGTAAGTTAGAAAATTAAAGTTTATGAATTACGCCAGTCGAAAATCGCAAAATCATTATTACTTACGTAGTAGTAGTAGTAATTCAATGATTTTGCTATTTATTTTCTATTTTGGTGTATGGAATTTCTATTTCTATGGCAAATGTTGTATTTTTGCTACTAAGCGGTCTCTCTTTGGAAAAATACGGAAATAACATTAGGATACCGTATAAAATTTTATTAATTGCTATCTATTTCAATTCAGAATCATTGACAACTGCCCATTCAACTATTCACCGTAAATGTATGAAACACCTTTTTCTACAAAACTACGTATACAAAAGTATGCAAACGTGACGGTGCCAAAGCAGCCGCATCCGGGTCGCTGGGCATAGCTATAAATCTTCTATTAGACACATTAGGCTTGTGCGATAGCTTAAGCTATAAACTTGTTGCTAAAAATTTCTTTGAATTTTCTACAATTCTTTATTTTTAGAATTCGCAACAAATGCTCTACCTACTTGCTTTGTAATCAAAATCACATAACCAAATTTAAGAGCTGTTTCAGTTTAAAAATGATTACATTTATTTCAGTTTTTTTCGATTTACCAAAAAAAGTTTTATCTTTCTATAAAAAAAACAAATTTTCATATTAAATCCTTTGCGGCAATACGTATATTTTGACACTGAACTCATTATGATGCCCCAAATTCTTTCAAAGTAATCGCTATATCGCACTTTCGCTAAAAAAGTGCACCGCCGCCCACCTACCGGAGCGAGAGGAAAAAACATTTTAGAACACAGGTTTGTTTGCTCTGTGTCCAGTTTGGGTGTGATTTATTCCCGAATATTATCATACACGGCTATTTTGAACCCCCCGCCAAAACTTAACTGTGGCTACTCTACTCATGAAACTGAAAAACTTTGAAAAATTTTTGGACACCCATACAAAGTTGGCGAATCAGCCGTACGATTTGTATAGGAAGTCAATTTTTTTTTCTATTTCAGCAATATTGCAGAGCAGAAGTTGTTCAGTTAAATGAATAGAAGCAACTTCGAAGTTTTGGCGGGGAGGTTCAAAAATAGCCCGGTATTTTTACTTGGTGGTGTGCACATACTTTATCATCTGACTACTCAGTACGAGTATCGCAGGAAATAGCGAATCGTTTTTGTCACCTTCTAAATAAAAGCTGGTGTATTGAGCGAGTATCGAAATTATTTTAGGGATCAGTGCATTAAATATTTACTGTTGGCATCACCAACAGAAATGTTAGTATGGCAATACTTTTTTGTTTTTTACCCGATTGCGCCAGAATGTTAAGTAATGTTTATGTAAGGTTATGTTTTTATAATGGAATGTAATTTGTAATTGTGATTGTAAGGACGGGCTGATTTCCGCAACCAGGCGTCCGATGCGTCCATTTTGCGTGGTTGGCCGGCATCACTGCCAGCCCAGCTCCTCCAGGAAGCCCAGTAGCCCCCGCAGGTTGCCGACGACTTCCGGGAGTGTCCCCTGGTCGCCGAGATGCTCGGCCTTGTATACCGCCACCTCTATGCAGTCCAGGAGGATATGAGCGGCTGTCTCCTCGGCCGCTATGCACGCGCGGTACAGCGGGCTGTCTGTAATTCCCAGGGTAAAAAGATGTTTGTTAAAGTAACCGTGACTGGTAATGGTCGCTGTTACCTTACGGAGCTGGAGTCTCCCGAGTTTCAGGAGCTTCCTAGTCAGGCCAGCGTTTGGCGACGGTAGCGCCTGTCTGGCCTGGCGCCATGCTTTCAGCCCTGTCCAATATCGGTTATGTTCTGACCTTGAACGCAGCCGTAAGGTGGATCTGAACCAGCCCGAGGGGAGGGGTAAAATGGGTTCCGGTCCTACAGCTACAAGTTCTGACCCTCTCCTGGCCAGTTCGTCGGCTGCGTAGTTTCCACGCGAGTTGCTGTGCCCCTTGATCCACTGCAGAGTTACATTGCTGTGGTAACATACCTCTGTTAGTCTTTGGTGACACTCGTGTATTAGCCCCGAAGTGATGACATTACTTTAGAGGGCCAGTAAAACCGCTTGACTGTCTGAAAGGATACGAATGGAGTAGCCCTGTACCCTTCTAGCAGTGATTGCATTAGCAGCCAGAATGATGCCCATACACTCCGCCTGAAAGACTGTGTTGTACGCACCAAGTGGTTTGGATATTTTTATGTTTAGGTCTTCTGAGAAGACCCCGCAGCCGGTCCCAGCTCCAGTTTTGAACCCATCGATAAAGATCTGTAGGTCCGATAGGTTCTGGCCTTCCCATGGGTCTTCGTAGAGCTGTGTTTTGTATTTCTTTTTAATGGAATGTATGTATCTATGTTTATTTCTTTGGTACGCTCTGTAGTTAAACGTCTTGATGGATTTTGGGGTTCGAGGTGTCGTTAATTCGTCTTAATTCTGTGACTGACTTAAGATAGAGTTTTACCCGTCTGGCTAAATAATAGTAATTAAAATTTTAATGCAGTCGGGTTTCTAATTTTTAATTAATTTCTTAAATTATTAAAATTATAACATCTAAAGTATTAGCAAAGTGAACCCGCGTGTCATGTATAAGCTAGTCAAATGCTATCGAACCAAACACTTACTCTAGATATTTAAAAAAACATGTTTGGGCTGAAAGTGTTTTGTTTAAAAACAATAAACATTAAGTGAACATTAGTGACATGCCTTCTAGCAGGAGCGCCTAATATTATTACATTTTTAGGGGGGGTACCTAATTCAAGGTTTTCTAGACTTACCACTTACGGCATACTAGCTTTTGTTCGCGGCTTCGCCAACGTGAGCTTTACATCGTTTTCATGCTGTCTTTGAGGGTAAGTTTTTTGTTGTGATAATTATTGGGAGGTGTTGCTGTAATCGCCATGCTTGGCAGGCGAGTTGGCGATCGCAGTGTTGTTGCAGGTCAATTGCAAGTCACGGAACGGACGCTGCTGCCCATCCTTCGGTTTGAGTCCCTTACTGATATGATGTGCAAAATTTTATCAAAATTGGTCCCACAGTTTCTCTGCAAATCTAGGATACGGACGTACACATGCACATACATTGTATTCTACAATATTTTTTTGGTATTTACAACTAGTGCAGGCAGAGTGCAATTTGATCTAAATCTCGCAGTCGGTTTTTCGGAAGATCACATAACCTTCGTTTTGCTCCTTCGTCGCTTGAAGGTAAAAAATGTATCCTCGAACTACTAACTATCAAAATGTATCCTCGGACTACTAGCTATCGAAATGTATCCTCGGACTTCTAATTATCGAAATGTTTTCTCGGAATACTAACTATCAAAATGTGTCCTCGGACTTCTACCTATCAAAATGTATTTTCGGACTACTAACTATGAAAATGTATCCTCGGACTACTAACTATACAAAATTTATCCTAGGACTAATAATATCAAAATGTATCCTCGGACTACTAACTATCAAAATGTATCCTCGGACTTCTAACTATCAAAATGTATTCTCGGACAACTAACTATCAAAATGTATCCTCGGACTACTTACTATCATAATGTATCTTCGGACTTCTAACTATCAAAATGTATTCTTGGACTACTAACTATCAAAATGTATCCTCGGAATACTAACTATACAAAATATGTATCCTCGGACTAATAATATCAAAATGTATCCTCGGACTACTTACTATCATAATATATCCTCGGACTACTTACTATCATAATGTATCTTCGGACTACTAAATATCAAAATGTATCCTCCGACTACTATCAAAATGTATCCCCGGAATACTAACTATACAAAATATGTATCCTCGGACTACTAACTGTTAAAACTTAGGTACTAGAAACTGATTGTGGAAGTTACTGTGCGACTGTGCGTCCACAAAAGGAAAAAAATATTTTGTATTATAAAAATAGTGACCGTGTTGTAAATTTTCATTCTGGTTAAATGCATTTTGAAAAAAATAAACACCCGAACGATATTACTATTAATACTTATTTTACTTACATATTTTTTAAACATGCTTATTATACCTCAAAATAAAACTACAATAACAAACACCTTTCATCTCTGTATTGGCTTGTATTATTCCAGTAAATTAATTATTTATATTGTGTTTTTTCTTGGGATATTAAAGTGAGAACACAGAACAAGAACTAGATCATAGTAACCATGCACGAATAAAAATATAAGAAAAAAAACTCATTTAAAAATGAACCTACAGAACCCACATTTATTTATCGCACTTCACGCTTGCCACTGCCAAGGCAGGATCTTTATCAACAAAAAATGCTTTTGTCAACATATCTGTGGCTGTGGCGCTTCTACCTGGGTGCGTCCCACCCCCCCTCCTTTCCCCACTACTGTTTGGAATGCTGCTGTTTGTGAGTCATGGGTAGGTACTTTGAGCGTCTCGGTGGCGCAACGGCAAGGGCCACTACCTCATATCCGGGAGGTCGTGGTTCGAGTACTGCCACGTACAAATGTGTTTTCGAATATCGATCTCATAATATGTACGTTTATCCGACGCTCTTACGGCGAAGGAAAACATCGTGAGGAAACCTGCACACATCTGCGAAGAATCTCGAAAGTTGTGTGTGAAGTTGACCAACCCGCACAGGGCCCGCGTGGTCGACTAAGGCCCGATCGCCCTAATTCAGGGTAGGCTCGAGCCTCTCTGTGGGGATATATAACCAACCCGGACTTATCTTCCGTGTGAGGAGTGTGGCCTAACCATCCCGAATTAGGGAAGAGACAGTGGAGTGGCGCACCCAGCAGTGGAGACCTTTATGGGTTGTTAACTAAGGTGTAACAAAATTAGCTGAAACTATTTTAACTCGTGCTTCTATCCATGAAACTTAACGACTTTCCCATGGAACCCATAGTCAAAACGCAAAAAAAAATTGGCTCTCCCATACTAACTTGATCAGCTGATTAGCCAACATAGTATGGGAAGTTCAATTTTTTTTGAGATTTGACTATGTGTTTCATGGGGAAAGTTGTTCAGTTTCATGGGTAGGAGCACCAGTTAAAATAGTTTCAGCTAATTTTGTTACACCATAAATACGAGTATTGGCTGAGTTAATAAAAAATCCTAACTAATACGTCATAGTGCTCTATCTATCAATGGGGAAGTGTATTTGTTTGTCTTTCATTCGGGTCGCAACGGAGCAACGAATTGATGAGATTTTTGGCACACTCATAATATTGTTTTTTTATAAAAATTGGAGTGCGTTTGACTACATCTCACCTGATGGTAAGTGACACGCAAACTCAAATAATGCCCATTCACTCTCGACTTAATATTCAGTGATAAATCAAACACGATTATCTATCCCCAAACTAGGGTTCTCTATATTTTGGGAACCGGGGACATACTAAACACGATTAAATATCTACATACAATAAACAACCAGTTTAAGAGAAAAAATATGTTTGTCACATGAATGTTTGCCGTGAGTGGAAAACGAACCTACAACTCTCTGCCAAGCAGGCAGGGGCGCTACCCACTAGACCACCGGGTCAGTCGACACTAACTATAACTGGAGGGGGTAGAAAATGATACATTGTGCTACTTTTTATCGCAACAACTTAGATTTTCCATTAATATTGTTTTTTTTTGATTTTCTAAAAAAGTACTACTCCGATTTTGATAAAATTCTTATGGGACTAACTCGGGAGCAGACCCTATCGAATAATAAAGAATCATGAAAACTATGATATGACTATATGGGGAAAGTTGTTCAGTTTCATGAAATCAGAAATCAGAAATCATTTATTGCATTTATCACAGGTTATAAAATAAGATGTTATTGTGTATGGTAAGCTCACTATGATATACCTTAACAGGCGTACAATATAAAGTTAGCAACAACAATGTATGTCAATAAAAAAAACAATTAATTAAATCAATTCATTAAATTATCATTAATTAATAAAAATAAATCAGTAGCATGAAATTACAATTTGCCCTTATTTTCTATGAATTCTCGCACACTATAAAAGAGTTTAGACAGCAACCATTCTGTAACTGCTTTTTTAAAACAGTAGTCATTAAGCTGCTTAAAACTATGAGGTAGGTTATTGTACAATATTACTGCCATGTAGTAAATGCTTTTCTGATAAAAAGTTGTCTTAGGGTGATGCGAGTGTAGAAGTTTATGATTGCGCCTTAAGTTCCAGTTAAGTTTACTGCTTAGTTTACTTGTCGATTCAAATAGAAACATGTGTTTCTTAACAAACATAACAACCTCCTTTATATAAAGACACGGCAAAGGTAAAATTTTATAACGAGCAAAAAGAGGAAAGCATGAATCTCTTTGTGAGATTCCACCAATAGCTGGGTAGAAGCACCGGTTAAAATAGTTTCAGCTAATTTTGTTAGACCTTATAATATATGAGCTGATGTGGACTTTGAAGCGGTCATAGTTTTGCAGCTTGCCTTGTTGGGTCGATCAAGCAGGAAATCGGTCCAGTAGTTTTCGAGTTAAATGGAAATGTTAGCGCCAACCATCCTGGCTGCTGCAACGCTCCCTAGTGGTCTACCGCCATAAAACGTATCTAAGAACATGCCCTGAAATTATATCTATTAAATAAAATTAACCGCAAGGCAAACGGTCCAGTAGTTTGTACACACAAACAAACAACCTCTTACCCCAAACGCATATCCCTTCCGTGGTGGGTAAAAAAACAGTCAATAACGGCCCTAAGAGCACTCAATCCGAGCAGGTTGAAACGTGTTTAAATAATATCGAACGTAAGTCTATTCATTTTAAGTTCAAATCAAAGCGAGCTTGAACGCGGCTGTTACGTTGAAACCGAGCGCCCAATTCTCGATTTTTAGATGTTTTTATTACTTTTCATCACATTTAAATACGTTTTTAAAAAATAAGTTCAATTAAAATAAAAGGTCTTAAAGTCACCGAATTTTGTGTGTTGGTTTCATTCAACATAAACTATTTATTGGTTTTCGAGAAATTTTGCATTTAATGCCAAAAAACAGCGTCTACAGTTTATTTTTTACATAAAAAGAGGTAAAATTTTTAAAATTGTATTCAATTAAATCGATTTTTTATTACCTTAAGTATATTATATATTTTTGCCATGGTGCTAGCTTTACACAGTCTTTCAATTATTTGAATTGACTATTTTCATTCGACCCATCTTAGGGCCTTAACGCGACCATAGGTCCCGCTTTGGGCGGGACAGTCCCACTTTCAGGCTGTCTGTCCCGCTGTCTGGGAGGGCAAAAACGTTCCGCTTTTACAAACAGACCAAACTATAAATTCATTTAAGTAAATACCTATTATTTAATCGAAAAAAACAATTACTACTTATTACTTATTGTCCAGTGTTCATCATATCAGCTCATTTTATACATTTTTCGCTCTTTCTTTCGTTTTTTTTTAACATAATACCGCTGGTGTCCCGCCCTGACAAAAAAAAAACATAAACAACTAGCTTCAATAAATTACCTGAAGCTTTTAAACTACTAAATACCTATAGTCAAAGTTTAATATATATTATTACTGACATATAGTATGGACACTCCCTGGCGCTCTCTAGATTGCGACCTCACCCCCTCGTCAGCCAGATTAGTTACAGTTTGGTTGTCGAACGTATAGGTTTTCACCGCCATTTTGTTTGTTCCGTCATTCCGTTTTTGAAATGTCATTTCTGGCCCGTTGTATGAAG
This sequence comes from Coleophora flavipennella, assembly GCA_947284805.1. NCBI lineage: Eukaryota > Metazoa > Arthropoda > Insecta > Lepidoptera > Coleophoridae > Coleophora > Coleophora flavipennella. The sequence continues at coordinate 10,103,710 of OX369253.1, forward strand.
TGTCCAGGGTGTGTTATAGTACTGTTAGACAGATTGTAAGCAGTACCACGTTAATGGCTATATCACAAGAATAAGAGGCGGCCGTAGGTCGTTGATGTGATTTGCGTGGTTGGATCGATCACGCAGGTTAATTGACCTGAAGCACGGTCATTACCTGGATGGGTTTGACTGTTAGTGGCATTATTTCGACCGTTTCCGTGCTTCGCAAGGCACGTTAAGCCGCTGGTGCCGATTGCTGTCACTAGATGCCATATTTTTATTATTTTTTAATTTGTCACATTACATTGTTCCATTTTGTTAGTAAACTAAACATATTTTAGTAAAAAAATATGTTTTTTTTAAGTGAATCAAATTTTAATTTTAAAAAATTTTTCGTCTGTGTGTTGCATAACGCGTGATGGTCGCTTTCGTCTGACGGTATGATCGTTTTGTCCTCTGTACCGTAGCGAGAGCAGCCATGATCGTTTCGTCCTCTGTAAAGTTTAACTTTTACCGTGGTTTCATAAAACCACACATTTACTTTTTTTTAAATAAGTTTTGAGTGCGTTAGGCTGCATCTCGCCTGATGGTAAGTGCTGATGCAGCCGAGGATGTAACACGCAAGCTCAAATAGTGCATATTCACTATCGTCTTGAAGATTCCTAAATTATACGAATCGGGGAATACATACGCCGGAAGGAAATTCCACTCCTATGCATGTATGTCAATGTATATATTAAAAAAGTCGGTGAATTTAAAGCATAATTTAAATATTTCACGGAAACAACACAAAAAAAATTACTCACAAATATCTAATAAACTCCCAAACACTCTTTATACTTCCCACCCAGTGCTTCAAGAAACGCAGGTCAAACCTTGCTGCAATGACTTCCAGGATGCTGTTGGTGCTCCCTCGCATCCTACCGAGCATGGACGCCGCATGTATTCGTATCACCGCTTGAAAGCAGTCAACTCGCGCATCCGCGAACATCTGTGACGCACTATAGACACTACAGTGACGCACTACAGACACTACAGTGACGCACTACAGACACTACAGTGACGCGGTAGCCCCTACAGCAACCTTAGGGAGTTGATGTATGCGCAGGGCGTTATAGGCCTTTTGCGTATATGACACCCACAGGCTGCTTGTATAAAAAGTCATACAGATACGCCTTAAAATGGGTTAACTTTACTTGTGTTGAACAACGAGCAAACCTGCGGGCAATCATATTGCTCCTGACCGACAACCCCCTGCGCTCTCTTTCCATGTCAGCATCATCCCTCAGATCTTCAGTAACAATATGCCCTGGATATTTAAATTGTGTGACTCTTTCTAACGAGTTGCCATAAGTGTTAAAGGTGGCACTAGTTTAGGGCTCTTGCCACCCGATCGGAAGACCATACAGACACTCTTGACATTATTTTATATGTGACCGTATCTATCAGCGTAAGCTTCACAATCCGCCAGCGAACTCTGCAAGGCGAAGGGCTCAACAGCATCATCGTCAGCATAGCTGATGTTGTAGACGCTAACGCCGCCAATATGACAACCGACATGCATGCTCGATAAGCCCATTCATAAACAGACTGAACAGCTTAGGAGAGGACCTACCCCCCTGCCTTATCCCACAGTTGAGTCTGCACGGTTCAGAACAAGCCTCGCCCCATTTTACCTGGCTAAGTTGGTTATTATACCGAACCTTAAGATCTTTAAAAGATCCACTGGCCGCCCCGTGCGAGCCACTTTCCCCAACAATAGATAGGAGACTGTTGGCGCTGCCGCGAACACGGTGCATCAAGGAGGCAACCCTTTTCCTCAAAATTGCTAAAAAGTCATCAATATGTGCCTCAGCAAATATCAACGATGCACTGCAGAATCTCGGCAGCCCCAACAGCATCCTAAGTCCATCATTATATTGGACCAGGCGTCGACAGCTTTGTGTGTATAGCTTACCCACAGGTTACAGGTGTAAAATGACTGGCAGAAAGCCTTGATAAGTGTTACTTTGACGTACATAGAGCAGCGAGCAAACCTGCGAGCAAGCATATAAGCCCTGCGTTCCCTTTTAACGTCCATATTATCACCCAAAAATAATATTATTAACATTGGATGCGAATAACGTCATTTTAAACTGTAGTTTGTGCTTAAAACAATTCTTCGATAATGTAGACCGCCTTTTCGATCAGCTAGTGTTTAAATTTAGTTTTGAACATCCGTTCGATCAGCAGTCACGTCATCAATCTGTCTCCTTCTGACACAGGCCTCCTTGGGTAATGTAATCTCCTTTCTTCTCGAAGATTTAAACTATTTATTATAAAATCTCATTTCAAAAGTCTGAAAGAAGAAGATAATATATCTTTGATTATTACATTTTTTATATGCTAGTCTAGAAAAAAAAGGTGGCAAAGTAAAAAGCATAAGTGCGGTAAAATCAATTATGCGCACAATTTACTGGCATATAAACTATAAAGTACCACTTTTCGAGCAATTTGTATTGAAAAAGATAATGTAAAGGTGATCCACAATGAAATATTGAACGCTCGCGCTCTATAAAAACTGGCCGAGTGCTTCTCGGGCTCACACAAACAGGGTTCCGCACCAAATTATAAGTACCAACATAACAAGACCTCTTAGTACATACTTTGCTCGAGTAAATACGGGTCTACTTATGCTGGACTTTAGAAATTTCATTTTTCCTGTGGGAACGGAAGAACTTTAGGTTTTCTTATAGATTTTTCTGTAATCTATGCACTTAACCTCATATACTGTGATTTTTTCAAGATTTTAGGCCCACTAGTTTCGGAGATAAGGGAAGAAGAATGGTAAATTTTAGCCTGTTTTCTTATATAATATATAACTTCAAACCTTAAAACTAAAATTTGACATTCTTACAACCAGCCCTTTCATTTTATATGTCACACAATATATTTTTAATAACTTTTTTTTTAATTTTCCAATTTACCGCCCATGTTTAAAATTCATTCATTTACGTTACACGTGCTTCTTTGGGTCACCAACTTACATATGTGTACCAAACAACTCAATCGGTCCAGTAGTTTCCAAAAAAAATGGCTGTGACTGTAACAGACGGACGGATGGACGGACTGAAAAACAGACACAGGAGTGATCCTATAATGGTTCCGTTTTTACTTTTAGAGGTACGGAACCCTAAAAATCGTTTTTGTGACTGACTTAGAGGGTGCGCGGTGCGCGAGCCGCAAGCGGCTCGCGACCGTGGTCATGACTTTTCTCCAGATCCTTCGGGAACTATATATATGCTTATTAGTAAATCGTGTCATTTCCTACCCCATCAACCATCTCTGTACAAAAAATCACACAATCCATTGTTCCGTTGCGATATTAAAGAAATTAACCTAAAAGACTATATTTTCAGTTCCATCGGGAATTGCATCGGGCTATGCTATTTTCACGGGATAAAAAGTAGCCTTTGTCCTTCCTTGTGACACAGGCTACCTGCATGCCAAATATCATTAAGATTGGTCAAGGCGTTGAAGCGTGAAAAGGTAACAAACAAACAAACACATTTTCACATTTATAATATTAGTAAGGATATGCTGAGATGCTAATTATATTCTATTCATTTCATACACTCTCTACTAGGTCGCGGTCGAAGTACAATGTCGGTGCGCGACTATCTAGCACGCGAGGAAACCTGCTGCACACGCCTGCGAAGATATTCGACGGTGCAACCCGCACTGGGTCCACGTGGTCGAGTAGGGCCCAGTAGTCGACAGGGTGGGCTCGAGTCCCTCGGTGGGGACGTATGTGAGCTGATTTAACGACAAGCACCTATGTTATTCGAACAGGACCCTCCTCGGTCATTCCATATATTGAAGAACATATAATTGCTCCACCAAGTCTGAAAGGCGTCATAAGCTACGTTTATAAACAAAATAGATTCATTTCTTAATTAACCAAGATGACGTAGATACACGGCAGGAAACTGGCAAAATTTGGCCGCGTCTGACAGCAAAAAGGTTAAACTTCTTTCTCAGCGAGTCTCACAAGGGTTACGTTATGCCTGTGCCGTGATTTCTTCCAACTAAGGTTTATTTCTTTGCCACAATGGGTGTAGTATTCTAAACTTTTCACGGTATTTAGTCATGGGGTTTTGAGTTGGATCAATGAGAATTGAATAGGTGAATCGATATCGATAATCTCTTGAAACTGTTTAATACATCAATGTCGATACACAACAGGGGTATAGGGGTAGGGGCAAGCCTGATTGGAGGGGGTCAAGAACGATATGGAGGAGTGTACAGTGGCACAAGAAATGATCAACATGAGGCCTAAATGGCGTCAAAAACATAAAAAGCCGACAAAAAAATTAAAATGTTTCAAATAAACTCATTTATTGTAACTAACTCACAATTTTACAACGCATATGTAAAAGTAAAAAAAAATTATGGATGTCCTATTACTTTTGAAACAGTGTACAGTGGTGATCAGTGCAAGATCTACATAACCAGCATAAGCTGGCCACGCGACGCTATGCGTGGCTTAGACTGGCCTCACACGGTCGGAATTCCTTTTCCGAACTCATAAACTGAATTCCGGCTCTGTTTGCCTTACACACATCCGAAAAAATTTGGTTGACCAATAGTCTTGTGTTTCTGCACTCAGGAGAACGTCTTGGAAGGAACGTAAAATTATGGAACAGGAATTAATTAATTAACATATATTTTATAAATAATTAAATTTGGTATTAAAATCGTGTGTAGCCATGCCAAGTCTTTTTTCCCGGTCATGGTAACCTTCAACAGAAGTGTCTCATACACAAGGAACCCTTCTATACACAAAATTAAATTTTCCGTATCAGACATTACGGGCCGCACATAACATGTGTGTTTGTATCCGCTTGCAATGTCCACTCAGCTAGTTCATAATCAGATTCCATTGTGTGTGTGCGCAACTCTGAAAATATATGGAAATACGTGCGTTCTGAATTCATAATCTGAAATATTCCGATCCGCAGTTTATAATAAATAAATAAGCTTTATTTCGGAAAAACAATATCCATAGTATATTATTGTATTAGTAACAATATTGACTTATTATTATAACGCTGGTCCGAATGACTCTGACAGATCGATCATAATCTGAAAAACTCAGAATGTGTAAAGAGCATAATTAAATTTCACGAAATTCCGGGCTTTCTGAAATCAGATTATGAATTCAGAGATTCCGGCTGTGTAAAGCCAGCTTTAGTCTAGAAAAACCTGTTTATACTGGTCATTACTATGTTATATCTCGATGTTATCTCCACTGTACCTATTTAGTAAAACACAAAATTTTGTTGAAAAAAAAAAAACTTTCTTGAGTATGAACTGAACAATCATTTCTTATGTTAAAATTCTCATCTATAATTATATGACAATTTAATAGGTAGCTGTCAATAAAATATCGAGAAATTAATTTCTTTTGCTCGACTTAGCAGGGGCACTAACTGTCGTGCCCCTAGATTATATTTATGATGGCCACAAACTCAGGTAAAGATAAGTGAATCAATTAAAGAGCTTCACTAAACAGGGTGTAAAAAAAAAAGTGTTGGACCCGTGAACTGGGGGTTCTACCCGTCATACTGAACAACTTTCCCCAAGGAACCCATAGTCAATTCTCAAAAAAAAAAAATTGGCCTGCATAGTAAAATGCATAAAATTGGTCGATCAGCTGATCGACTTCTATAAAGAGTTAAAATATTTTTTTGCGATTTCAGCAAAGTCGTAGAACAAACGTTTTTCAGTATGATGAGTAGTAACCCCAGTCAACGGGACCTACACCAATTTTGTTACAACTGTATAAGCTTCAACTTTATTTTTAAAAATATATGTTAATCGATACAAGACTTACCGATACTCGACTTGCGCCCATCACTACAACCATTTTAATGCAGCTCATTTAATTTCAGACTCGCGCCGTGTGACGAACGGTTCGTCGAAAAATATCGAACATTTGTTCTGCGCAAGGGCACGCTCGTTCATTTATTTACTAACGACGATATTTTGAACTACATATAACTTAAGTTTATAGTATTTTAATTGTGAATGGATGTGTTTGTGCTGTGAGGTAATAATTTTATCATAGAACTGGTTTTGTTATGTTATATACATAAGTCACCGTAAGATTGTAAATTTGTATTGTAGTTTATAATCTAACGGGATTTATTTCACGAGATTGTGAACTATTGAATGATTGTGAACTGTAACATATTGTTTAAAATTTCACTAGTGATATTACGATAAAACTAAGAGAAGTGAAAAACACTAAGTAAAAAATGAGGTTTGATTAATTTAACTGTCAAAGAAGAATCATCGTTTTTATTCGGAGGTACAAGAATAGGCCGTGATATTGTGATCCGATTCACAATTTACCGTTTTATTATAATAATCTAACTAGTGAGATTGTAATATCGCGGTTTTCACAATATCTCGGTGACATATACACAGTGTTACAAAATAGGGATGTTGATTGCATCAAAAATAAATTTTGAAATGTTATTCCTTAAATTGCCCTTCCAATGAAATTAAAAAAAATCAGATTCATTATGTTCTGCACTGCGCTTTGAATTTTTAATTAAACAAAATCACAAAATTACGCAGTCCTCCCAATAGATGGACGGAAGACCTGGTGAAGGAAGCGGGAAGCCGCTGGATGCGGGCAATTCAGGTTTGGTCGTCGTGGAAATTCTTGGGGAGGCCTTGGTCCAGCAGGGTACGTCTTTCGGCTGATATGATGGGGTAGGTTAGTAAGTACGTATTTAAATGGAACTTGTAAAAATTAATTAAGTCGATCCCCCTGCCTAACTATAGCGTCGCCATCGCCCATCATTAAAAAAATAATTAGTTGCTGAATACATACTTCATCAATAGTTTTCGACGATGACTCCTAAGTTTAGCTCGGAACTATATTCCACAGAAGAGTAAAATAGTTCTTCAAATTCACTGACGAAAATTTTCGATAATGTCGATTATTTTTAGGGTACCGTACACGCAACGGGTGAGCAACGGGACCCTACCACTAAGCCTCCGCTATCTGTTCGTCTGTCCGTCTGCAGCGGGCTCCATTTCATGAACCATAATAGAAAGACAAATGAGTTTTATTTTGCAAAATATGTATTTCTGTTGCCGCTTAACGACAAATACAAAAAAATAGAAAAAATAGTCTCCATTAATAGGTCTTTAGAAGTATTGTTGATTTTTCTCTACCGTAAAAACAGTAATACATGCAAGTATGAAACGTGGTGTGATTATAGTAACTAACACTGAGGTAAAACAACAAATACTTAAAATCGGCCAAGTGTGAGTCGAACTCGTGCTAAGGAGTCCGAGCTGAACGACAAAAAAGCATATTTTTGTAGCTCGCGTTGATGTCTTTTGTTAGTAATGTGAATAGGTATCATTGTCATTATTACTAATACTATGTAGTGAAACGCTAACTATCGTTTCGAGCCGATCTCTTTTGTTGCGTTTCATAATTAAATTCTTTTTGATGTCGTTGCTCTATGGGATTTGAATTTGAAAATAGTTGTTATTTTTTGACAAGAGAAAAACAAAAGGTTGACCGTGATCCCGTCTACATTTATGTGAATTTAAATTTTTTGGATAAATTGTTTTATAATGTTTTGTTGAGGCCCACTATTTTATTCAGTGGTAAGTAATTTGTATAAGGAAACCGCTTTGCGTGTATTTTTGGTACTGCGGCGTACTAGATTTATATATGTCCGTAGGGTTTCATCCACCCCCCTGCGAGGTTGACGTCCCGACGGTTTTCCTCATTAAGGATTAATCCTGAGATGGAGCTGTGCTGACCACCAGCCAGTCCTTTCACTGCCCGCCCAGCTGCTTGCCAAGGGAAGTGAATACTTTTTTATCTTTTGTCCCGAGCGTCTCTCTAACTCTTTGACTTTTCTGCCTTCCTAGAAGATTTCCTGCTTCCAGTTTCTAACCATTAATTATTTATTTTAAATTTTAAAAGTGTTTTGTATCTGATACGTGTTATGTTAGAAAAATAGGGTAATTCAGACCAAAGTGAAATTTAATTATTTTAGAACTTAGTAACTTATTTAAGTAACAAAGGGACGGTAACGATCGTTGCCTACCGGCATTCTATAAAATAACCTTTTTATATACTAATCAAATTGTAACTTTAAATTTATTTCCGGGAATTGCCCATAAATAAAGTAGGTCATTGTTTTAAATTTTCAACACGGTCAACCAATGTAATCACACCTTTTTTATACTCATATTGTTTATTGTTCCTTCTTTTTTAAAATAATCATAAAATACATATATTCTAATTTACCCCATAACATATTTTTTTTCTTAAAACTCCGTTTAGGCCCGAACCTCTAAATCTTACGTATCATATGTGGCAAACTCCGTAAGGGTTTTTATCCCCTGTTTCCATTATTTTTGTCACAGTAGTTGTGGGTAGAGGTGTGGTGGTACGGAACCCTCGGAGCGCTAGTCCGACTCGCACTTAGCCAGTTTTTTGACTAATGGCGGCGCTAGTAAGGGGAAGGCCCTTAAAATGTAAAATTAATTCTTGAATTAGCATCTAAAGAGAATCTTTTAGCGTAGCATGTTGTTCAATAGACATGTGTAAAGGTCTCTTTTATAGAGATGGTATGTAGTTATGAAGTGTTGCTATGGCTGGCGTGCTGGCGTGCTACTTACATACAATGCAACGAGATAAAAACAGAATTTTAATGCGAATTCCAGTAATTAAATTCTTGATATCTATCAATCATTCGACAGGTTTTCGCTGTGTTTATGTTTTTGCTGTAACGGAACGCACATTTTACATCGGTTTTATTTTTACACTATTCTTGATTCATAGGGACTACACGGGTACTTTAGTGCGGTTCAAGGAGCACACTAGCGCCACGTCGCCAATAGAAATAAATAATTTACTCATTCTTATGGACTTCAATCGAATTTTAATCGCCTCCGTAGCTCAGAGGCAAAGTTCACTGGCTTTACACAGGTGGTCGAGGGTTCGATTCCCGGCGGGTTCAATTGTAAGACTCGGTTTGGTTGGTGGTAGGGCATTTTCTAAGCCCGCCTGGCTAGCTACCACCATCTTATCTAAGTCTTGCCGCCAAATATCAATGTTGATATCATTGGTGTGTACCGGCATGAAGATAAGATAGCCCGTTCCCCATTGCGTTGAGGAATCTTGGTAAGCCCGCTTCCATCTTCAGCAACATCGTCACTTACCACCAGGTGAGATGTTGTCAAAGGTTTACCAATTGTGAATTAAAAAAAAACATTGAGTATTTTGCGCATATAGGGAAGGGAGCAACAACTATTGTTTAATTGTTATTTTATTACTGTAAATATTACCAAAGAAAAGTTGGTTTCATTTAACATTAACTATTTGTTTTCGAGAAATATTACAATTAACGCCGGAAACAAGGTCTACAGTATATTTTTTTTACATCAAAAGTGATAATATTTTTAAAATTGTATTCAATGAAATATATTTTTTATTACTTTAAGTATATAAGATATTTTTTTAGTTAGTGATAGCTTTACACAGTTTTTTTATATTTTGAATTGAATATTTTCATTTGACCTATCTTAAGGCCTTAATAGAACCGCCTTAATACTCGTAGGCCAGCCAACTGCTAGCTAGTCATTTGAGTTAATTGTCAAAAACGAAATTTTGTTCTAAAATGTATGAACTAGGTTCGTCACAGATTTTCAGCGTCTTCGTGTACTAATTTTGTGATTTTTAACTGACTTCAAAAAAAGGAGGAGGTTTCTCAATTCGACCGAATATTTTTTTTATGTGTGTTCGCAGATAACTTCGTCGTTTATGAACCGATTTTGATGTTTTTTTTGTTGGAAAGTAGATATCCCAAGGGTGGTACCATGGTAAGGAAACCAGGATCTGATGATGGGATCCCAGAGAAATCGAAGGGAACCTTAGTTTCCTGTTGGATATCGTTTTTTTTTTGTTTAAAATAATGTTTAATTAAAAAATAAAGACGCCGTGCAAAACAAAAAGAGAAAGATTTTTGAAATTCCAACGGGACTGGTAATTTAGGGAATAAAATTCATTAATTTATTTTTGATGAAGTCAACTACCCTATCATTGCTCTTTACGCTTCGTTTATAACACGCCTCGTCCCCACCGCGGGGCCACAAGTGTCCTTACTCGTACTAATATTATATTTAAATGTGTAGCCTGATTCAGGGTAGGCTCGAGCCCCTCGGTGGGGACGTATATGAGCTGTAATGATGATGATGATGTAGCCTGTAGGTGCCATGTAGAAGGACATAGGGTACCGCTTGTAGCTCGCGCACCACTCACCCTCAAAGACAGTAAAGAAAACGATGTGCACACGGGCCAACCCGCGGGCAAAAGCTAGTCTATTGTAGGAGGCTTAAACCAAGCTACACAAGCGGCTGGCCAGTGTCCATGCATGCATGCGTCGCAAAAAATACACAGTAAAAAACTTATCCAAAACGCTAAAAACAAGTGTAAAACTTCTTGGCGGATAATAAAAAACCAAACAAACACTCTGAACTGTCATCAATTTATAAATAAAATAATAATAGGAGATGAAGAAACAGAAGACCCAGTAATTATAGCTAACAAATTTAATAACTACCTTATAAATTTAACGAATTCTCGAGAGAAGCCAACAAAAAACACAAATAAAATTAATCTTACAAATAGTTTTTTTATAAAACCTTTAATTGAAAAAGAACTAGAAAACGTAATTAATTCTCTAAATAATACAAACGCAACTGGGTTTGATGAACTTTCCACTAAAGTGATTAAATATTGTGCTCGTGAACTCAATGCACCGCTAGTATATCTGGTAAATCTTTCCTTTCAAAACGGTGTATTCCCTGATTTTTTAAAGAAATCTATTGTGAAACCCTTATTTAAAAAAGGAATCAGAACATCTATGGAAAACTACAGACCTATCACAATAGTTCCAGTGCTTTCCAAGATTTTTGAAAAAGCCATGAAGATAAGGTTAGTAGATTTTTGCAACAAATATAACATTATAAGCCAACAACAGTTTTGATTTTAAGCAAAAAAGTCCACAACTTTGGCAATGTTCTATTTAGTGCGTGAAGTTGTGGAGAATATCAATGCCAAAATCCCTACTGTAGCTGTATTCTTTGACATGACTCGTGCCTTCGATTTTGTATCACATGACCTACTGATCGAAAAGCTGAGCAACTTAGGTATAAGAGGCTTAGCGCTTGATTGGTTTCAATCTTATTTAAGCAATAGAATTCAGGCTGTAGAAATAAGACATTTGGATGAAAAAAATTGTATTACTTCAACCAAATCTGAATTTATGGTAAATAAATGTGGTGTGCCTCAAGGAAGTGTACTTGGTCCATTGTTGTTTTTGCTATACGTTAATGACCTTCCTGAGGTAACACCACAAAAAAGTATCTTATTTGCTGACGATATTTCCATCATTATACCATATAATATTAAATCGCATAATTATGAAACTCACATAAATAATAAAATTAAGGAGGTAATTGATTGGATGGACCAAAATAACTTAATTGTAAATATAAATAAAACTCATCTTACAGCTCATATACGTCCCCACCGAGGGGCTCGAGCCTACCCTGAATCAGGGCGATAAATAAAACTAATTATATACAATTCGGCACAAATAGACATAACAAATTAAAACTTAACATACGTAGCAATGAATCACATATACAAGAAGTTACTAATACAAAATTTCTAGGTGTTGTATTGGACGATAGTTGTAGCTGGGAAAAACATACAGAGACTTTGAGAGAAAAACTGAATCGCTATGTGTATGTCTTAAGCAGATTAAGAAATATTTCAACGGTTGAGACTATGCTTTCGGCATACCATGGTTACGTAGCGTCTATTCTGAAGTACGGCTTGTTAATATGGGGAAATTCTGTTCATTTTAATAATGTTTTCATTGCACAGAAGAAATGCATACGAGCTATGTGTGGCAAAACATCCCGTGAGTCATGCAGGCCATTATTTAAGTCGTTAGGACTGTTACCCTTGCCCTGTATGTATATTTTAGAGGTCGCTACTTTCGTAAAAAATAACTTACATATATTTAAAAAGACGAAAGATGTGCACAAAAGGACTGTAAGAGACCCAAACAAATTAGTTTTAAACAGTATACCCAAACTGACTCATTACAATAGACAGTGTGTAGTAATGTGTGTTAAAATTTATAATGCTTTACCTACTGACATAAAATCAATACCTAATATTATACCATTTAAACGCAAACTTGTGACATTTCTAAAAAAAAATATTTTATTCCGTAAATGAACTCCTAGATAGACATTTTTGACAATTAACATTGACTATGACAATTGCTTTTTATTAAATTATTTTGTAGTATTTTTTTTTGTGACTGTGTGTGAATTTTAAAAGTAATATTTATGATAAGATTGATATTTGCATGCCAAATCTGGTGAAATATGTGAACTTCCTATATAATGTTAACAGCTTTATAACCATGTTTTATGCAAATAAATTTTCATTTCATTTCATTTCAGATATAGGGACTATGTCAATATTTTATTCTATTTTAATTTTGTAATGTCACTAACAATAGATTTTTAAGTTATTGTATAGTACTAACATTTATTGCATTGCGAGGTAAGGCAAGGTAAGACAAGGTAAGGCCACACTCTACACATTCCACACACGGGGAGCCCGTATTGGTGGAGGTTGTATTGGGGCGAGTGGAGAACCTCATTGACAGACAGAATTTTAATCAAATCAAATAAATTTATTGCAGACCGCATAGCCCATAAATGTTAGTACTATCATCATCATCATCATATCAACCGAAGGACGTCCACTGCTGGACATAGGCCTCCCCCAATGATTTCCACGATGACCTTCACCAGGTCATCGGTCCACCGAGTGGGAGGCCTGCCTACACTGCGCTTTTTGGTGCGTGGTTGCCACTCGAGAACTTTACTGCCCTAACGGCCATCTGTTCTACGAGCAATGTGCCCCGCCCACTGCCACTTAAGTTTAGCAATTCTGAGAGCTATGTCGGTTACTTTGGTTCTCCTACGGATCTCCTCGTTTCTGATTCGATCACGCAGAGAAACTCCGAGCATAGCACGCTCCATTGCCCTTAGGCTAGAATAAGAAGGCTAGTACTATACAATAACTTAAAAATCTATTGTTAGTGACATTACAAAATTAAAATAGAATAAAATATTGACATAGTCCCTATATCTGGACACTGGCCAGCCGCTTGTGTAGCTTGGTTTAAGCCTCCTATAATTGGCCTCTGAAACGGCTTAACAATTGTCATCTAGTGAATACAACCGACAAAAACAGCTTAACGTGTCTCGAAAAGCATGCCACTCACAGTCACACCCATCCAGATAATGACCGTGCTTGTAGTTAGTTCATCGTATCAGCTCATAAACGTCCCCAACGAGGGGCTCAAGCCTACCCTGAATTAGGGCGATCAGGCGTTAGTCGACCAAGCGGGCCCAGTGCGGGTTGGTCGACTTCACACACAACCTTCGAGTTTCTTCGCAGGCGTGTGCAAGTTTCCTCACGATGTTTATCACAGTCAAAGCAATCGGTGAGTATACGTACGTAAGTTTCGAAAAACTCATTGGTACATTGGCCGTCCGGATTTGAACCCGGCACCTCTGGTTAGAAGGACCGAGTCGTTACCGGTTGAGCCCCAGATGCTATTTGTAGTTAGTTAATCAGCGGGAATTTCGATGCGACCACATATGGCTCACTGAGCCACGACCGCTTCTGCTCATGTGTATGTGTGTGTGTGTGTGTGTGTGTGTGTAACAAATATCAGCCAAGTGCGAGTCGGACTCGCGCTCAGAGGGTTCCGTACAATTACACCTCTCCAGACAACTACTACAATGATACTGTTCTTGTAACAAAGAAAAGACGACAACGTGAGCGACAGAAAAATAACATGTTTTTCATTAAGTTCATAATCCTTAGCGCGATTACGACTTACACTTGACCAAACTATTGTTTGTTGTTATACTTTACGACAAGTACTTTAACCACACTAAGTTTAAGGTGAAGGTTTTAAACTCTTTCGATGTCAGGTTTCCCATACAAACGTCACGTCGCGAAAGTTTGTTTGTAAAAAAAAATATAAAAAAACGAAACAATGGAATTGTGTGTAGCCTGATATATATTATGGATATAAAGCCAATTTTATTTTAATTGGTTAACTAGATCAGTAATCAGTTGTCATAGGTTTTATACAAAAACAACGGCGCCATTTGATTGTAAGTGGAGGGCGCTCTCTCCGCTTACATTCAATGCCGCGCTTACGTGCGGGCGGTCACCTTTGATGTCCCCGCTAGAAGGTGCTACACTTTGTGTGTTACACCTGTAGTTAAACAAACATATAACGTGCATATCTGCCTTATCTTTTTAAGTCCATCATAATCATGTCTTTCATCATGTCAGCTCATATACGTCCCCACCGAGAGGTTCGAGCCTACTCTGAATTAGGGCGATCGGGCCTTAGTCGACCACGCGGGCCCAGTGTGGGTTGGTCGACTTCACACACAAACTGCGAGCTTCTTAGCAAGCGCGTTTCCTTACGATGGTTTCCTTCACCATAAGAGTGTCGGATAAACGTACATATCAAATCTAAATTCGAAATCACATTGGTACGTCGCAGGATTCGAACCACGACCTCCCGGATAGGAGGCGGCGTACCTAGGCGTTACGCCACCGACACTCATGTCTTTACGTGCCCAATATTCACAGGAAGTTTTCCCTATGCCAGTATTTGGCTACATCAACGATGGTGGTCGCATTAAGAAAATATTAAGTCCACGACTTATTTGAGAGCCAAAATTGACGTCAAGTTATTTGCAAACAATTTCTGTGGAACTCACCCCATCGCAGGAAACGTTTATACCCGCCAACAATCAATAAGTCTCTCAAATACCATAAGGAACAATTTGTTAATCGCTTCCCAAGCAATCAGCAATCAGGCTACAACAGAATTAAAACATTTCAAATTAAATTTATTTACTTAATTCACTTCGTAGAAAGTCAAGCGCGGGTAGTCGCAAAAACGAATGTTCTTGGATGTTGAAACGAACGGACCACGCTCGGGAAACATCCAATGGGGAGCGAGCGCGTGCAAAAAATTGATAATTAAAAATTCGGGAACCAAAATGGCGGGTGCATTTTTGGTGCGCTTACGAGTCGAGTGGACTTTTCGGAAAATGTAGTTTTATTAATTGGAAGCTCGTAGTGTTTTTGCTGCCACATTTCAATTTATTAGAAAACATTATATTATGTTACCTTCTTTAATACCTGTAATACTTTCTCGAATTCCGTCAGTGTACATCTGTATCCTGCGCCTGCATTGATAATTCCCACTGCCCTTGGCATAGGAGTGAACTTCCCTTCACTTCCCTATGTTCCACGGGTTATATATTTTTTTAATTTTAAAATGTATGGTATAAAAGGTATTAAGGAATCCAAAAGCAAAGTATGTATATGGTCTAAGAAAATAAGCTGAAACTATTTTAACTGGTGCTTTTACCCATGAAACTGAACAACTTTCCCCATGAAATATATAGTCAAATCTCAAAAAAAAAATTGAACTTCCAATACTAAGTTGACTGATCAGCTGATAGAGTTAGTATTATTATTAGTAGTTAGTAGTATTATTATACCACCGAGGGGCTCGAGCCTACCCTGAATCAGGGCGATTAGGCCTTAGTCGACCACGCGGGCCCAGTGCGGGTTGGTCGACTTCACACACAACCTTCGAGTTTCTTCGCAGGCGTGTGCAGGTTTCCTCTGGATGTTTTCCTTCACCGTTAAAGCAATCGGTAAGTATATGTACGTAAGTTTTTTGGAAAAACTCATTGGTACATTGGCCGTCCAGATTTGAACCCGGTACCTCTGGTTAGATAGACCGAGTCGTTACCGGTTGAGCCACCGACGCTTTTTAGTTTGAGTTAGTATGAAAGAGCCTAATTATTTTTTTTGCGATTTGACTATGGGTTCCATGGGGAAAGTTGTTCAGTTTCATGGGTAGAAGCACCAGTTAAAATAGTTTCAGCTAATTTTGTTACACCTCATATATTAGTACTCCAAAAGTACTAAAAGCTAAATATTGAAAAAAATAGGGAATGCAGGACCTCTCTTATCGTTCATAGACAACCTAAACCAAAGTAATTAAGGCGAGGCATTGATTGGAACAGTTGTCTCTGTCTTTAGAAAAAAAAACCACACGTTTGCACTTTTTAAATTTTTTTTCGGTGAAATGTTTCGAAAAAGTGAACTAAAGTGAATTTGAATAAACATAGACTACGTAGTTTGAAAAGAATAAAATTATGATATAAATTTCAAATTTAAAAGAAATATTTTCTCCTACAAATGTTTACAGCCTTTGCTTCACTTTGCTTCAGTTTATGCTATGTTTGGGAATTTTTGTGATCGAGTCAAATTAATCTAATCAAGTAATGAACTTACAAGGGTCCTAGGTAATATCTTTGAATATAACATATATTTTTTTCAAGTCGATAATTTAAGCGGAAATAATTTTCCAGATTTTTTTGCTAAGCGCTTCTCACTGCTTATTTGCCATTAAACAGCCTTAACAATAATAGTTCTTACGGAAAACGCAATGTTACGGAACTTCAAGTTTAAATTTTGTAGCGCATACCGTATATATTATTTTCTTATTTATACATATTTGAGATTCTCACAAGAAGGCCTTTCATTTGATATATCACACGATATAGACTTTTTTTACATTTTCTAATTTACCCATTGAAAGTGGCCCCTATGTTTTAAATTACTTATTTTCATGTCCGTCTTTGGGTCACCAACTTACATATGTGTACCAAATTTCAACTCAATCAGTCCAGCAATTTTTTTTAAAATATAGATATATATTTTGAAAAGGCTACGGAACCCTAATTTGCGCGAGTCCAACTCGTACTTGGCTGTTTTTTTTAATAATATTCAGTTAGAGTTAAAAACGCCTTCCAAAAAAGCGATAGCAAAACCCATATCATGCATTATGGCTCTAAACATAATTGCAGGCGTTATAAAATTACAAAACTAGAAACGTATTTCGTACGGCTACCATAAAATTAAAAGCAGATTTTTATGTAAGGAATAGACGATATAAAAAATGTTATCATAATTTGTGGTTGCTACTCACGTACCATAACTTATGAAGTAACTAGTATCTCATCTGTGGCGTTATTAAGAAATAAATCGTTTTGAAGAAATATGAATGTTGAATTTACTCCATCTACGCTTGTATTTCGGAGATATGACATTAAGTATAAAACAGTCTTAGTTTGAAGAAAGTGTTTCCCATTTCCGTAGTTTTTTTTTATCTACAATTGGTTACATCCAAATAGACTTCTTTTTAGTTCAAAGTTCCGCCAAGTGGTAATGTCCCGCCTATATTATTTCTGAAAGTGGCCAATGCAGGAAAACATTCAGGAATATAGCAGGTGATAACATAAGTAGCACTACAGTTTTCGGAAGTGCAATGGACTGTTTTCTTCATTTTGCGGAACAAATTAGAAGTGTAAACTGGAATCTATAGAACTCATCTGGAACTCACCACTGACTAGGCGTTATCTGCAGAAGGTGGTACTATGAAAGTGTGAAATGCCTTGGAAACGTCCACTTCACTCTTGTACACATCTAAATTTCCACTAATTATTATGTAGCGCGCCACACCGTCGGTTTTTGCCGTCAAATTTGCGATATGCCTGTGCAGTGCGCAAGCGCAGACCGCGCTAAACAAAATTGACAGTTCAAGGCCTTCCGCGCTTCGGTTTTGATAAATTGCAGGAAAAACTAACCTGTTGGGGATCGATTTTACTCAAATTTACATAATTCGCATTTTTTTCTAATTTTCATTAATAAAAAAAATAACCCAAGCAGTTATCGACTTGTATCAAAAAGTATCTACTTAAAAACCAAAAATTTAGTGAAGAATAGGATCCCCTGTCACGCTCCTCTGGGCTCTGGGGGATCTAACAGTACTGTCTTATCTACTAAAGTCTTGCTCGTTTGTATGGAGTGTCCGGGGTGTGGTGTAACATTAAGGTGCAGTGCTATTTTAAGGTGGGCTTGTACTCATCAAACTAAACAATTTTTGTTCTACTACTTTGCTGAAATCGTGAATTTTTTTTTCGTACATATCGGTCATCTGATTGACCGGCGGATTTGAATTAAAAACAAAAAAAATTGCGCGATTTCAGCTTAGTTGTAGAATAATAGTTGTTCAATTTGATGAGTACAAGCCCACCGTAAAGTATTACTGCAACTTTAGTTACACCCTGTATACGATATACTTATAATAATATCCCTCACGGTAGGTGTATCATGAACAAGTTACTTGTATACAGGGGGTATAACAAAATTGATGTAAGACCCGTTAACCAAGGCTCAATCCGTTCACTCATCATACTGAACAACTTTCCTACAAACACCCGTAGACATAGCAAAATAAATTTTTCGACTTCATACAAATCTAACTGATTAACGAATTGTGTATGGATGACTCCATGTTTCAAGCGACTTCCAAGAAGGAGGAGGTTCTCGATTCGTCTGTATGTTTTTTTTTTATGTTTGTTACCTCAGAACTTTTGACTGGGTGAACCGATTTTTATGATTCTTTTTTAATTTGAAAGCTAGTGCTTTCCGTGTGGTCCCATGTAATTTTTATCAAAATCGGTCTTGTACTTTAGTAGAAAATTAACAAAAACAAAAAATAATAATGCAAAAATGTACTAATTTGTTGCGATGGAAGTCGGTTTTTTAACTTGTTTAGCGTTTTCAATTATTTAAATAAACGAGTGGTAAACCCTTTGATCCTAATGGTAAGTGACGATGATGCCGAAGGTAAATGTGGGTTTACCAAGATTCCCCTACGTAATGGGGAACTGGTTTCTTCAAGCCGGAACACGTCTTTGCTGTTATCATTGTAGTTTGGCGGCAAAACTTATAAAATGCCCTTCTACCAACTACACCGAGTCTTCCAAAGTTAGACTCCATCGGGAATCGAACCCGCGACTCGATATTGAGAAATTTGGTTAAGATTGGTCACAATGAGACAGTTTTCCTGAAATTAAACTGTACTGTGGCACCCGGCCCCTACCGGAAGTGCCGCGGGACGGGAAAGGCGCGAAAACTTGTCCATGGTGATAATTACAATCCTTGACGAATCCATGAAATAATTACGGTACCTCCCTATATGTAGAGAGGGTGAATTTAGTATGCCTTATTAAGGAGGAGTAATAGTCGACGTACTTATATATGCAGTTGGATTTGTAAAAAGTTCATAGATTTTCCGAAAAAAAAATTCTATTACCTAATGCAAATATAATTTTGTTTTTTAAAACATACATTTATTTTTTTAAAGACGATGGAACCCTACTTGCGCATGTCCGACTCGCACTTGGCCTGTTTTTCAATTACTAACTTTACTAATTTTACTTGATGTACTGGTGGACCGAAGACTTGCTGGGGAAAGTCATGGGAAACCACTGGATGCGGGCAGCGCAGGACCGGTCGTTGTCGAAATTCTCGGGGGAGGCCTTTGTCCAGCAGTGGACATCTTTCGTACCCACCGTCCGATGTTTAATTTTAATTCGTTTTTGTTTACATGAATTGAGCGGGTTCCTTGAGGAAACTTGTGTTGGGTAGAATTCCGTTACTTTTCGAAAGCCATATTTTAACTAGTTACTCATTTATTTACTTGGTAACATGTGGAAGTTGATGTGTATGTGTCCACATTCAGACCAATCAAAAGTGATGAAAGTGTCCTACAATATCTTTAATATAATAATAAAATCGTGAAAGGCCAAAAAGTCTTTAGAAACGGTGCGTTCCTATTCGACGAGAGCAAAGGGAGATATCTCCGCCAGGCGAGGTGGTAAGCCTGGGGTCCGGCCGTGGACCAATCGTTGATGATCGGTATCTGTATATATACTCAGCGCCGAAGAAATTCTAATAGCGCGTTCTAGGTGTCGTATTTCTTTTGTTCTTTCGTCGCTTGTGTTAATTGTTCAGTGGCGGGTTGCTGCAGATGCCGCCACATCACTCCCCCCTCAGAGACCGGAGGTCGATCCAATGAGAGCTGGCAGTCTAAGATCGCGGATGCTGTCGACCTGGTTGAGTCGGGTCGATGTGCAGTGTCCCAGGTCGATGTCCACGGTGAGTCGGAATGAAGGCTGGCGTCAGACGTCATGGCAAGGCAAGCAGGTGATGCGCGCAGAGTTAGTGTTAAAGTTAGTGTGGCTGCCGACAACATGCTGGTGCCCGAAGGTTGAAGTAGCAGGCCAGGAAACTCGACTTCTCGGGTTGCGGTGGTCCTGATTTAACTTCAGTGCGATGTGACTGCTGGTACTACTGAGGCTTGCTTTACCGGCTGGAGGCTTGATGATGGAGTATCACGTCGGGGTCACCAATTTAGGAACGGTGCGTTCCTATTCGACGAGAGCAAAGGGAGATATTTCCGCCAGGCGAGGTGGTAAGCCTGGGGTCCGGCCGTGGACCAATCGTTGATGATCGGTATTTGTATATATACTCAGCGCTGAAGAAATTCTAATAGCGCGTTCTAGGTGTCGTATTTCTATTGTTCTCTCGTCGCTTGTGTTAATGTTCAGTGGCGGGTTACTGCAGTTGCCGCCACAAGTCTGTACATTGAAGATAATCGAAAAAAAAATCACTTAAAATATGTCTTTTTTTATTTTTTTATTCACGATTGGTAAGCCCTTGGCATCATCTCACCTTATGGTAAGTGACGATGATGCTGAAGATGGAAGCGGGCTTGCCAAGATTCCCTAACGCAATGTAGAACTGGCTATCTTATCTTCATGCCGGAACACATCAATGTTTTTAACGCTTTTGGCGGTGGTGGTAGCTAGCCAGGCGGGCTTAGAAAATGCCCTACCACCAACCAAACCGAGTCTTACAAGTAAACCCCACCGGGAATCGAACCCGCGACCTCCTGGTGTGAAGCGGATGGACTAACCATTACGTCACGGAGGCGGTTGAACTGAACTGAACACGGAACAATAGTTTTTAAAAATGTTTTCTGTTTGTTGGTTTCGCCGCGCATCACGCAAAAACCACTGAACGGATTGTGAAGAAACTTTGTATAGTGACATTGTATATCCCGGAATAACATAATACATTAAAAAAAAACTAGAAAATTGACCAAGAAACATGAACCAGCAACAGAAACCTTTTCATACAGTACAAAGTTAATATATTTCAGAGCTCCATTACAACTGGACGTGGGCGTGTCTGGCATACGGATTGCCGAAGATTGAAGTCATTCGAAAAAATCTAACCAGGCCAACTTCAATGAGTATTATGTACAAGTAACTTTACGCTCTAGGCAAATATGTATCAAATGTAGTCAAATTGGGTTCTAGACAGTCCAATACCAACCCAACTGCACATGTTCAAATATATTTTTTTTAATTTTTGTTTGTCTGTGTGTCTGTTTAACGGCGCATCACGCTAAAACCACTCAATGGATTGTGACGAGTAAAGTTACAGCGTATATCCCGGAATAACATAATATATACACAAATGATAACAAAGAAATAGAAACCAGCAACAAAAATATTTGAGATTACAAAGTTTATATAGTTCAGAGCTCCATTACAATTGGACGTGGGCGTATCTGATGTACAAAAAGTAAACTAGAACATGAAACAGGTTTACCAAGATTCCCCAAATCAATAGAACTTGATGTCTTTATCTTCATGCCGCAACACATCATGGTGTTAATATTGGTATTTAGGCGGCAAGACTTCTATATTATCTATAACATGCTGAAAGTTTGTTCTTGATGCTCATAAAAACGATGTTCACGCGGGCAAAGCCGCGGGTTTAAAGCAGGTACATAAAAAACCGGCCATGTGCGACTCAGGGTCACACAAAACTATCAACAGAACAAGACCTCTTAGTACATACTTTGCGCTAGGTAAATAGGGGTCTCCTTATTCTAGACTTTAGAAATTTAGTTTTTCCTGTGGAAGGACTTAAGATTTTAGCATTGGCTATGACAGACGGACAGACAGACACACACACGAGTGATCCTATAATGGTTCCGTGTTTACCTTTTTACCTTTTTAAAAACTGTAAATAATTACACGAATTAAAAATTAAAAACCCGACTGCATAAAAACGTAACCTTTAGCCAGTCGGGTAATAATGAATCCTGGTCACACACGGGATCAACAAGAATATTTCATTTCATTTCATTTATTTATCGTTTGCAATCATGTACAAAATAAGGTCTTAAAATAAATTAAATATAGCATGGTACATGGGCCCTGCTAGGGCATGGCAAACAGGATAGGTAGATTGTAATAATGTACAGAAAAATTAGGAGAGACCAGAAGATAGTTACGAGATAAATGGTTAAATGGTTTTACATTAATATTTTCAATAAAAAAATATAAGTATATAATTTTACTTTAATGTTTTATCGTCCAAAAATTATTTTATACTATAGTAACATTTAGATATTAATAGGTTTTTTAGGTTGTTGTAAATTTTTTTAGTATTTCCTTCCGATTTTAAAGTTTTTGGGAGTTTGTTATACACTGCGATTGACCTATAATAAGGGCTGGTTTTGTAGATTTCCAATATTGGTGTAGGCTGTACTAACAGGTGATGTCGACGCGTACTACTACAGTATTCATATTTGCTTAAATTTTTATGGACATAGCTAGCGATTTCAAGTATATATATACAAGGGAGCGGGAGGATATTTTCACTTTCAAAAAACGGGCGACAAGAGACTCTTGGTTTTATATTTAGTAGTATACGTAGACATTTCTTTTGTAAAACGAAGACGCCATCAGCATGTGCGCTGTGCCCCCACATGATAACGCCGTATCGCAGCCAAGCGTGTGCGTACGCGAAGTAGGCAGCCCGGGCTGACTCGTAGTGAGTATTTCTTTTTAGAACGGTTAATGCGTAAGTGAATTGGGACAATTTGGTTTTTAGTTTTTCTGTATGCGTGTTCCAGTCCAAATGTGAATCTATTGTTATACCCCTAACAGTGTGAATGCGCTTTCCTCGGAAATATTCAAATTAGTAGATAACGGTATGAGATTAAGTTTTCTTTTCTGGTAGGGTTTAAATTGAATTAGTTTCGTTTTATTTGAGTTAATTTCGAGATTATGGTCGGATAGCCATGATTTAACTATTTGGAATGTTGAGCTCACACGATTTAAACTTTCTGCCTTTCCGTCACATCCAAACAATAATGAAACATCGTCTGCAAACATTATACAATATGATTGTAATACATCTGGCAAGTCGTTAATATATATTATGAATAGGACACATCCGATTTCGCTGCCCTGGGGGATAGAACAATTTACTACGCGTGTTTCCGAGCGGACTCGGCCTATTTCTCGACTTTGCTGGTTGAAGAAGTCTACCTCCACGATTTGTTGCCTATCCGAAAGGTAAGACTTTAGCCAGTTGTGTGATTTTCCGCGAATACCTATTCCATACAATTTATTAAGGAGGATGTTATGCCGAACTTTATCATAGGCTTTGGTCATATCTAATAATATTCCAATACAGTACATTTTTTTCCGGATGAAGTTATAAGCCTCCTGTATGTATTCGCAGACTGCATTTGAGGTGGACTTGTTTTTGCGAAAACCGAACTGATTTTTATTGAGTAGGTCGTATTTTTCTAAAAACTCATAGATACGATTTGCCATAGCTTTTTCGAATATTTTTGAAACAATAGGGAGCAGGGCGATCGGTCTGTACTGATTAACATCATCTGATTTGCCGCCTTTTTTAATAATCGGTCTTACTATAGCTATTTTTAGCCTATCTGGAAAGCGCTCGTCATCGAATGATTGGTTGATAAGCATAGTTATTAGCGAGGTTAGTTCTTCCTTACAACTTTTTAACAGAACCGGGGGAATTTCATCAATTCCGTAGCTATACTTATTTTGCAAGCCTTGAATTAAAGTAACTAGATACTTCTTGCTCGGTCACAGACTGTAGGTATAGCGAGTAACAACACCTCGCACTCCAAAAGCCATAAAATTGTTAATGCTACACAGCGTGCCAAAGAAATATACATACAATCGAAAAACATAGCACTGCTTCTGGCGCAGTCGGGTAAAAATAACAAGCGCGTCTGTTATTACTTTCTAATACTTCATTTCAATAGGATTAGACTAAAGATGAAATGGAAGTCACGCAGATGCAGAGGTTACAAACATTTTATGCAGTTAAATTGACAGGAACAGTGTAACTTCTAATACTTATTTAAGGTTTTTTGGCGTTTTCTGCTTCTCCTGTAACATTTTTTTTTATTTTGTATGATTTATAATCAGAAAATATTCCGAATGTAACAGATTTCTGCTTTTTAAAGTCTTTTTTTATCTGCACACTTTTAAGAACATGCATGGAACTATAACAAAAATAATTTTTAAAAAAACTTTTTATGTATAAGCTTCCATTTGAAAATATTTTTTATTTTTTCATATTCTTCTCTGCGAACTCTTCATTTGATACCCATTTATTAAAAAAATATTCTTAAATATTATATATTCTTCTCAGCAAACCGAGGCGAATGCACTAACATTTTTTTTTTCTTTTTATAAAAAAATTGAGTGCGTTAAATTTTTCATTACGGAGGCGGTTAGGAACTTTTAGGTACAAACTTTATTTTGAAACTAATTTTAATTATTTCGTATTATTTTAGCAAACCCTTTCATTTGATACCCATATATTGGGTCGCACAAGAAAAAAATTCGAGCGAGACCTACAGTACTCGCATATGATGTGTAACATGTGACAAAATACTTTATAAAAGGACGGCAAAGATACGGCAGACTAGGCTGTATAGTCATAGATACCTTTGCCTTTTCCGCGCTTTTAAAGCCTGAAAAAAGGACGGCAAAGATACGGCAGACTAGGCTGTATGGTCATAGATACCTTTGCCTTTTCCGCGCTTTTAAAGCCTGAAAAAACGCGACTTCCTGTTACACATGGAACACATTTCCGTCCCATTTCACGAAATCACTCCCACAAATTGCAGGAAAGCGAGAGCAAAGATGTTACACATCAATAACTGGTCTGCCATCTTTGGGAGGCCGCCATATTGGATTAAGAGTGACGTCACGTATCTAACCATTCTATAATCTCAAAACTTAATGTGCATGCAAAATGGTTCCAATTTAGTTTCCAAGATTTGTTCTTAACTAGGACACACTAACACTGCAAGCTAATATTAAACTTGTGATTAAAAATAATTAAGTATTCCAGTTAAATCTGTTTGTTTCATACTACGATACGAGTGGGTAAGAGTTTCGATGTTTTCCGGCTTGAAGATAAGATAGGGAGCCAGTTTTCTTATTGCTTTGGGGATTCTTGGTAAGCCCGCTTTCATCTTTAGCATCATCGTCACTTATCATCAAGGGATTACCAATTGTAAATAATAAACAAATCATCATCATCATATCAGCCAAAAATCGTCCACTGCTGGACAAAGGCCTCCCCCAAGGATTTCCACCACGACCGGTCCTGCGCTGCCCGCATCCATCGGCTTCTCGCGATCTTCACCAGGTTGTCGGCCCACTGCCACTTCAGTTTAGCGATTCTGTGAGCTATGTCGGTTACTTTAGTTCTCCTGCGGATCTCCTCGTTTCTGATTCGATCACGCAGAGAAACTCCGAGCATAGCACGCTCCATTGCCCTTTGGGTGACCTTGAGCCTTCTTATGAGGCCCATAGTAAGTGACCATGTCTCAGTTCCGTAAGTCATCACTGGCAAAACACACTGGTCAAAGACCTTAGTCTTGAGACACTGCGGTATTTGGGACGTGAAGATATTGCGAAGCTTCCCGAACGCTGCCCAGCCGAGTTAGATTCGTCGATTGATCTCTTTCTTGAAGTTGGACCTGCCTAGCTGGACTGTTTGTCCCAGGTATACATATTCGTCAACAACTCGTGTAGAGTCTCCAACCTTTAAGGGGCGGGAGCGACACGGACATTTAACCCTTACAGACCTGCAGGGGGGTGCAGTGCCAGGACTGCAGATTAAAATTTACTTATTTATAAGAGAATCTAGTTTAAATGACTAAACTTAATATCGGGCATGAGTAATCGTGCCTAGATTTCTTTTTACAGTCTAAAATCAGGATTTTTTGTCATGGGAACATATTTCCCAATAGTCTTGAAACCAATACTATTCCCAAAGCATCTTCATATATTTTTATAAGATTCTTGACTTTTTATGAGATAAATAAAACAACAATAATAGATTCAATTTTATGTATTTTTATTATGTAAGATTAGTCTTGGTATGTATTTTTCGTGAAATAAAAGATTGTCTTTATTATTTACGTCGGTATTTAGGTCGGTGTCACTACCGTTGTGCCACCGATGCTTTTTATTAACACGCTTTTATTAGCTTCACCTGTATGTTTGTATGTTTGTTTGTATGTAACCGACTCCTTTGGACTCGATTTTGACCCACTTTAAACGGACAGATTTAATTCAAACTTTGTAGACTTATCAAGAATCAGCGACAATATAATAATTTCATAAGTTTGAACTAAAAAATTAAAAATAAATAGAGTTTAAAAAAACTAAAAAACACGCTATTAAAGCACTTCGAACTAAAAAGTTAAAAATAATTTTTAAAATAACCTTAAAACAATAATGAATAAAAAATACTAGTATTATTGTAAAAAAAACCGTCGGGCGCTCGATGTATGAAAAATATGGAGCAAAGCGCCCGACGCTTTTAAACTCTATTTATTTTTTACTTATTTATTACTTATCATTAGCATGTAAGGGTGCATCCATATATTGCGAATGCAGCGTGAATGCGCGTGCATATATTGCTTAGTTTTTTTAAACTCTATTTATTTTTTACTTATTTATTACTTATCATTAGCATGTAAGGGTGCATTCATATATTGCGAATGCAGCGTGAATGCGCGTGCATATATTGCTCGTGCTCCGCTCCTAAGCGACCACATCATTTTTGCTTGTGCACAAAACCGATATGAACATGAGTTCTCATACTACTTATATTGAGAGGTGAGTAAAAGACCGATGGGACTTCATGACCCAATGTTAATTTTCCCATGCCAAAATGCAATGTTTTTTTATTGTTTTCACACAATTAGAAAGAATATGGACAAAATAACTTATTACAAATAAAACCTACCTAAAAACAGCGCAAAAAACAAAATTCAGATACGAAATCACATCACTTGTTGTTTATATCACCACAGATCATAAACTAATATTGCCACACTTAAACTACCATCGTCAAACTGTGAATCGATAAATTCCGAACAGTTAGGGAATGATAGTCCTATTTAAAAGGTAAAAACTAAGCTGCAGTCCTGTCTTGAATTTGTATGGGACACAATTTCCCATCAGTCCTGAGCTTTACGGGACTTTATAATACCAACAGTTCTGTAAGGGTTAACATTACTTTCGTCTTGTCCATGTTCATTTTAAGGCCCACTTGTTGAGAGAATTTACTGAGGCCATTGAGCATTGTGCTTAGGTCTTCCATACTCTCAGCCATGACCACGATATCGTCAGCGAATCGGAGGTGGGATATGTACTCGCCGTTGATATTGATGCCGAGTCCACCCCAGTCCAGAAGCTTAAGAACATCTTCCAGGGCAGCGGTGAACAGTTTCGGAGATATAACGTCTCCCTGTCTCACCCCTCGCTGCAACTGTATAGGTTTCGAGTTCTGATCCTGGAGGCGAACCGACATGGTGGCGTTTTCATACAGATACTTCAACACCTCGATGTATCGATGGTCAATTTGGCACCGCTGGAGAGACTGTAGCACAGCCCAGGTTTTGACTGAATCAAAGGCCTTCTCATAGTCCACAAACGCCAAGCATAGTGGCTGATTGTACTCTTCGGTCTTCTGTATAATCTGCCGCAGCGTATGTATGTGGTCTATGGTACTAAAGCCTTTTCGGAAACCGGCTTTGTTGGGGAGGCTGGAAGTCGTCAAACCTGCGTGCGAGACGATTCGTAATGACTCTCGAAAACGGCGAGTACATATCCCACCTCCGATTCGCTGATGATAAGAGGGCATGGCTGAGACTATGGAAGACCTAAGCACAATGCTCGATGGCCTCAGTAAAGTCTCTCCACAAGTGGGTCTTAAAATGAACATGGACAAGACGAAAATAATGTTAAATGTCCGTACCGCACCTACCCCTCTAAAGGTTGGAGACTCTACACTGGAAGTTGTTGACGAATATGTGTACTTAGGACAAACAGTCCAGCTAGGTAGTTCCAACTTCAAGAAAGAGATCAATCGACGAATCCAACTCGGCTGGGCAGCGTTCGGGAAGCTTCGCAATATCTTCACGTCCCAAATACCGCAGTATCTCAAGACTAAGGTGTGTGTTGCCAGTGATGACTTACGGAACTGAGACATGGGCCTCATAAGAAGGTGTGTGTTGCCAGTGATGACTTGCGGAACTGAGACATGGGCCTCATAAGAAGGCTCAAGGTCACCCAAAGGGCAATGGAGCGTGCTATGCTCGGAGTTTCTCTGCGTGATTGAATCAGAAACGAGGAGATCCGCAGTTAACTAAAGTAACAGACATAGCTCACAGAATCGCTAAACTGAAGTGGCAGTGGGCAGGGCACATAGCTCGTAGAACAGATGGCCGATGGGGCAGTAAAGTTCTCGAGTGGCGACCGCGCAACGAAAAACTTAGCGTAGGCAGGCCTCCCACGCGGTGGACCGATGACCTGGTGAAGATCGCGGGAAGCCGATGGATGCGGGCAGCGCAGGAACGGTTGTCGTAGAAATCCTTGGGGGAGGCCTTTGTCCAGCAGTGGACGATTTGTGGCCGATATGATGATGATGATGTACACTGTAAAAAAACTGTTTACCTCCATTTCAATAAAACAAAGTCAAGTTATTTACACCATTTACAACTCAAGAACGGCTGGACCGATTTTTGTTTTTTGGATTTATCTCAACCCCCAAATAGCAGAATAACTGTTCTAATGTAGTGTGGTTTAAGGCGGTACGAAGTTCGCCGACACAGCTAGTTTGAAATAAAGTATAGTATTTTTTGAAAAATAAAAAGTACACATTGTAGCCAAAATTATTTATTTTATTTTTATAACAAACAAAAATGTGGCAATACAAAACTATTTTTTTTAATAACATTTTTGTCATGATTTTAACAATATTAGATGATACCGATTACAAAACAGCGCAGCGTTACATTGAAAATGATCAAATTCTAGGCCCATGTGATGACTTGATGAGTTATCTCTCATGCTGGTTCATCCTGCGGAGACTGGACACGCCCATGCCGTAAATGGAGAAACTGGATGAATCCGAACCCCCCTTGAAATGAACCTGTTCAATGAAGTTAAAGTCACGTTAATTTTCAGTCAAATATAAGAGAATTTAAGAAGAGTTATAATTGAGTTATTTTATTCTTGTTCCTCTATCATCATCATATCAGTCGAAAGATTTCCACTGCTGGACATAGGCCTCCCCCAAGGATTTCACGACGACCGGTCCTGCGTTGCTCGCATCCAGCGGCTTCTCGCGACCTTCACCAGGTCGTCGATTCACCGTGTGGGAGACTTGCTTACGCTATGTGTTCCGGTGCGCAGTCACGACTGGAGAACTTTATACCTCAACGGCCATCTGTTCTACGAGCTATGTGCTCCGCCCACTGCCACTTCAGACTAGCGATTCTGTGAGCTATGTCAGTTACTTTGGTTCTCCTCTAACCGACTTCAAAAAAGGAGTCTATGGTTTTTTAATGCCTATGTTAAGCGATTTCTTTGCCGATTGTGAATTTGAAGATTATTTCCTTAGTTTAATAAGTTTTATCAAAATCGGTTCAGTATGCTTTTAGTGCAAATTAAAAAAACAAAAAAACGGCCAAGTGCGAGTCGGAATCGCGCAAAATAAAGTTCCTAGTCTTTTCCATAAATAAATTTATATTTTAAAAAACAAAATTACATTTGCAGTTTCGTGTGAAAAATCTATGAAACTTTTACAAATCCAACTGCACATCTTACAAAAAAATACGGTAGGGTAGGTTAACAAAAAAACACCCCATCTTTACATGCAGTTACCCTAAAAAAATGTTTTTCATGATTTTATTTTACCACTATGATGGCGTAATTTATATTATGTAAACGCAAACTAAATTACAGCTTTCTAGTACTATTAGTCTCTGAGCTGCGGACAGACGGACAGACAGACGTGACGAAACTATAAGGGTTCCTTATTAACCTACAGTAAAAAGGTCTTGAAAGACAGACAATATGATATCGAAGTAATCCTTTAAGAGTTTATTTTTAGGGTTCCGTACCCAAAGAGTAAAAATTGGACCCTATTACTGTCCGTCTGTCACCAGGCTGTATTTCATGAAATTTTCACAGATGATGTATTTCTGTTGCCGCTATAACAAAATTAGAAAAAGTGAGTCTCCAAGCGTCGGTGGATCAACCGGTAACGACTCGGTCCATCTAACCAGACGTACCGGGTTCAAATCTGGACGGCCAATGTACCAATGAGTTTTTCAAAACTTACGTACATACTTACCGATTGCTTTAACGGTGAAGGAAAACATCGTGAGGAAACCTGCACACGCCTGCGAAGAAACTCGAAGGCTGTGTGTGAAGTCGACCAACTCGCACTGGGCCCGCGTGGTCGACTAAGGCCTAATCGCTCTGATTCAGGGTAGGCTCGAGCCCCTCGGTGGGGACGTATATGAGCTGTAATGATGAGTCTCCATACAAAAAAACGCGTTTTTTTAAACGTGAAGAAACTAGCGCCGTCTAGTATGATGGAACGGAACCCTTTGTGCGTGGTTCTGACTCGCACTTTATCGGTTTTTTCCTTTTAGGGTACGGAACCCTAAGAAGGTTTTTAAAAGACAGATGGTCGGATATCGAAGTGATCCCATAAGGGTTATTATAGGGCACGGAACCCCAAAAAGCGTAAAACGTTTATAAATCTTCATTACTTCTTTAAAACTACAAATATGCATTGCCCATTCAGGCAATAATCATGGTCAGTTGACTTGCGTTATTGACCGCTACCACGCAAGTCACACAACCGCTTCCAGGTGTATATTCTCTAAAAAAATTGGTAGCCACAGAATTCATCGTAAATCTATGGATGAGTTTCGTGTGAAATTATTTATGTTTTCACCACCGGTCTTCGGGGCTTCAGAAGCTGTCTTGAACAGAACAGAAAAATGTGGTAGAAGAACAAATTTTAAAACAATTTAGCTACTTACATCCTCATCTTTCGTCGGTGGTATGTTTGCGCTCAGCTTCTCGACTAGCAGCTGCACCTAAACAATGTGATCAACGTTGAAAATGTTAGTCTGTTCAGGCAGGTGAAAAATCGGAAAAAAAATATTTGAACTTCCCATACTAAGTTGGCTGATCAGCTGATCGAGTTAGTACGGGAGAGTCAATTTATTTTTTTTGCGATTTGACTATGGGTTTCATGTGGAAAGTTGTTCAGTTTCATGGGTAGAAGCACCAGTTATAATAGTTTCAGCTAATTTTGTTACAACTTATATATAAATGTGGATATTTTATATAAAACCGGCTGCACGCGTCAACGTAATACGTTAGTGTTGACTAGGTATACATATGTATCCATTACTGTTGGTTTCAGAGAAAAAGGACTGTGACAGACGTATCAGAATTATTAGGGTTCCGATTATTGCTATTTTTGCTTTGGGACCCTAAAAAGTAGGTGTACGCAGTGCGACAAAACATCAGTAACAGTAGGTCACATTTTCTTGCAATATTTCCTCGTTATTTATTCTAATTTTTTACTCTCCTACCTCACGCGAGTGCTACGACGCGTGCAGCCGATCAGCGGTGTGGTAGCTTCCTCCCAGCAATATGCTAAGCCAGGACCATTTCCTGGACCCAGCACAGTGCTATACAGTCTGTGTCAGTAGTAAAGGCTTCATGTCTGCTGCTATACGACATGCTGAGTCTTCATTATGACCTTTATTGTTATAAGTCAGAAGGCGCTTCAAGCGTTTGGGCCGTTTTGGCATATTGTCCTTTTCATTAATAAATTCAGCTCCTCTGTGATAGATATCCTCAATATTAATATTATAAATGTGTAAATGTGTTCCGTTTGTTTGTTACATCTTCGCGCTTCAACACCAATCTTGGCAAAATATTACATGCACGTAGCCTGTGTAATGGAGAAGAATACTTTTTATCCCGTGAAAATAGCATAGTCCGATACAGTTTCTGTGGGAACTGAAAAAAAAAACTCTGGTTGATTAAATTAGCATCGAAACGGAGCAACGGATTTTTGAGATTTTTTTGCACAGAGATAGTTGAGGGGGTTGGGAAATGGCATAGACTACTAATTAGCATAGCCCGATATAGTTCCCGAGGGATGTGGAAAAAACTCTGTCTACGCTCTCGAGTCGCTGCCGCTCGCTCATCACTCACCCTCTAAGACAGTAACAAAAACTATACTAGCAGGCAAAAGCTAGTCAATTCATAGAGTTACGAAAAAGTACTTACGTTTGGATACTGCGAGAAGCAAGCTCTGGCTTTCCCGGTGCAGGGGGGAGCCACCGCACGCCCGTAGCGGTCCCGGTCTGCGGGGTCGAACATGTAGTAGCCTAGAGTAGCCGTGAAAATACTTACGTTGGGATACTGCGAGAAGCAAGCTCTGGCTTTCCCGGTGCAGGGGGGAGCCACCGCACGCCCGTAGCGGTCCCGGTCTGCGGGGTCGAACATGTAGTAGCCTAGAGTAGCCGTGATAATACTTACGTTGGGATACTGCGAGAAGCAAGCTCTGGCTTTCCCGGTGCAGGGGGGAGCCACCGCACGCCCGTAGCGGTCCCGGTCTGCGGGGTCGAACATGTAGTAGCCTGGAGTAGCCGTGAAAATACTTACGTTGGGATACTGCGAGAAGCAAGCTCTGGCTTTCCCGGTGCAGGGGGGAGCCACCGCACGCCCGTAGCGGTCCCGGTCTGCGGGGTCGAACATGTAGTAGCCTGGAGTAGCCGTGAAAATACTTACGTTGGGATACTGCGAGAAGCAAGCTCTGGCTTTCCCGGTGCAGGGGGGAGCCACCGCACGCCCGTAGCGGTCCCGGTCTGCGGGGTCGAACATGTAGTAGCCTGGAGTAGCCGTGAAAATACTTACGTTGGGATACTGCGAGAAGCAAGCTCTGGCTTTCCCGGTGCAGGGGGGAGCCACCGCACGCCCGTAGCGGTCCCGGTCTGCGGGGTCGAACATGTAGTAGCCTAGAGTAGCCGTGAAAAAAAGGGATGTTTAATGTTTGATGCAATTTCAAAACAAAATATCGTTTTTGAAAGTTGATAAAAAGTAACTCAAATGACTAGTAGTCAAATACCGGATTTCCCCTTGTATATTTTAGGAACGGTGGCAGTGGACAGTGGCGTAATGGCAAGGGTCGCTACCTCCTGTCCGGGAGGTCGTGGTTCGAATCCTGCCACGTACCAACATGTTTTTGAATTTCGATTTCATATATACGTTTATCCGACGCTCTTACGGTGAAGGAAAACATTGTGAGGAAACTTGCATACGCCTGCGAACCAACCCGCACTGGGCCCGTGTGGTCGACTGAGGCCCGATCGCCCTAATTCAGGGTAGGCTCGAGCCCCTCGGTGGAAATATTAAAAAGGTGAACATTGGAACACCACCATTTTTCAATTGTTTTTTTTCTGTCTGCGAAAATGAGTGAAAGTAACGAAGAAATACAGTTTGCGCTAACACTGCAGAGTTCAGTGAATGTATGTGTATGAAGGGTGCTGTCCGCGTGAACTGGCCTACTCTTGTTAAATGCATTCAATGACTTTTCGTGTCATATTGCTTTCATGTTCTAATGACATAATCTGGTTTATATCAAGGATTTAATTTTGACGTTATTAACTAATTATTGTTTATTTCTTGATTCTTCACAAATGACATTGTTATTATTATTTTATGACTATCAGAAAGAGTGTATGTCAAAAACATACAGAAATTAAACTTGAGTACATATTCGTCACTGCTGACGAAAGTGCACTAAAAATACATAAACGCGTTTTTAGGAACTTAGTCGAAAAGTGACGAATGTGTACGGGATCATTTGCAGCACCGTTGCAGCTGTGAATTTTATAACATTGATATTTGCCCTAAATCTGGTGAAGTATGAGGACTTCCTAAATAAAGTTAACAGCTTTAAAACCATGTTTTATGCTTAGAATGCCATTCATAATTATTATTTTTACAAAAAAAATGATTTTGCTCGAACTTCTATATACATTTTAAGAAAGGGGTTGTGAGGATTGTTTGCTTCAATAATAAAAAACCCTTTTGAGAAATGAATTTATTTTATTTTAGCACAATGCAAGGCTTGTTATAATGGCAACACAGATAAGGGTAAAAAAAGAGAACAAAGATGACCTATTCAAAGATGACCTATTTTAAACTCATAGACAAGGATAAGTGAGTCAGTGTGTACTCCAAATGAATCGGTCCGGGCTCGGCACTCGCCGCGTTTGATTACCTGTCCCTGACTTTCGATTTTCGAGAAACTGTATCTGTAATTTTTAATTTGTATTGAAAATTAGTGATACATGCGAACTCCTCGTTCTGTTACACCAAACCTTAATTTTAACCCAATCCTTGAACTTACCGTTTAACCGCCTTCGTGACGTAATGGTTGGTCTATTAGCTTCACATTACGAGGACGCGGATTCGATTCGATTTAGTTGGTGGATGGGCATATTCTAAGCCCGCATCACCATCCACCATCTTATCTTAATCTTGGTAAACAGCAACGATGAGGTCTGGCCGAGCCCGCTTCCATCTTCGGCATCATCGTCACTTAGATATTCCAAGTAAGATGATGCCAAGGAATTACCGATATTGTGGATTAAAAAAAATAGTTACCCCGAGGAGTTCTGAACAGCGCTACAGAGAACTCTCCGCTCCCCACCACGAACACACCAGCTTTCTCCTCCCGGAAGAACTCTTGTAGCTATGAAAGAAAGAATAAATAATATTAAAATTACCAAAAACATTTAAAAACAAAGATCCTATACTACATTGTCCTGGCTTAAAAGTCAATAACTATTGCCTGAATGAATCCCGAATCTAATTTGAACCATAGTTAATCAATACCTTTTCTAGAGCCGCACCAAAACTCTCTTGGGCCGCACCACAAACCTTCTAGGGCGCACCACAAACCTTCTAGGCCCGCACCCAAAAAATACTTCTAGAGCCGCACCACAAACCTTCTAGGGCCGCACCACAAACCTTCTAGGGCCGCACCACAAACCTAGGGCCGCACCACAAACCTTCTAGGGCCGAACCACAAACCTTCTAGAGCCGCACCACAAACCTTCTAGGGCCGAACCACAAACCTTCTAGAGCCGCACCACAAACCTTCTACATCTGCACCACAGACCTTCTAGGGCTGCACAGCAAACCCTCTAGAGCCGCACCACAGACCTTCTAGGGCTGCACAGCGAACCTATTAAAGCCGCACCACAGACCTTCTAGGGCCACACCACAAACCTTTTAGAGACGCACCACATTCTTTCTAGAGCCGCACCACAAACCTTCTAGGGCTGCATAGAAAACCTTCTAGAGCCACACCACAGACCTTCTAAGGCTGCACAGCAAACCTTCTAGAGCCGCACCCCAGACCTTCTAGGCCTGCACAGTAAACCTTCTAGAGCCTCACCACAGACCTTCTGGGGCTGCACCACAAACCTTCTAGATCCGCACCACCAACTTTTTAGATCCGCACTACAAACCTTGGAGAGCCGCACCACGAACCTTCTAGATCCACAGACCTTCTAGGGTTGCACAGCAAACCTTCTAGAGCCGCACCACAGACCTTCTAGGGCCACACCACAAACCTTCTAGAGCCGCACCACAGACTTTCTAGAGCCGTACAATAAACCTAGATCTGCACCACAGACTTTCTAGGGCTGCACAGCAAACCTTCTAGAGCCGCATCACAGACCTTCTTGGGCCGCACAGCAAACCTTCTTGGGCCGCACCACAGACCTTCTAGAGCCGCACAGGAAACCTTCTAGAGCCGCACCACAGACCTTCTTGATCCGCACCACAGGACTTACTATAACCTTAACCATAGCCTTCACCCAGAACACCCGACCCACTAAACGCCCATATAATATTTTTCTTAATCAACAAAATACAAAATGTATACTGACCAGATTACTTTACGTCTTGTCTTCACACCAGGTAACGGGGGTCCCGTGATTACTAAGGCTACGCTATCTGTGTCTGTCTAGCTATCCGACCTTTTTAAGGCTGTATCTTTGGAATTAGTAATTGGCTGTATATATGGAGTTAACAGGCTGATATTTTTATAGAATTACTTTTATTAGGGATTCACCAACATATTATAATAATTGAAAAAAGGGGGTCCGCATACAAGGAATTTATTATATAACAAACCTATATAAGTGACTCTATCGTAAGAACGGCAATAAATTAAACTAATTCTGAAGTAAAAAAATAAATATCAAAAAATGGCCAATGTGAGTCTTACTCGCGCTAAGGAGCTAAAAAAAAAACCCAGCGAAGTGCGAGTAGAACTCGCGCAAAGTAGGCTACCGTAGCCTTTTTAAAAAATAAATGTACTTTTTAAAAATGACTGACTTGTGTGGAGAGGTGGTGGTCCGGGACCCTCGGTGCGCAATTCCGACACGCACTTGGTCGGTTTTTCACTGTTCATTACACTTAACTACTATGTATATTTCGCTAACATGTAACGAACATGTATATTTCGCTAACATGCAACTAACGTGTATATTTCGTTAACATGTAACTAACATGTATATTTCGCTAACATGTAACCAACATGTATATTTCGCTAACATGTAACTAACATGTATATTTCTCTAACATGTAACTAACATGTATATTTCGCTAACACGCACACGTAGCGATAAGATTGCCTTTGTACACGCAGTTTCTTCTCTTACTTTTTTTACTACAACATGTGAAGATTACCTTAGGAACTAGATCATCCTCCAACATGCCTTCTTGCCTTGGCTCGTAGACGACCACACGACACACACAGTTGCCAGGAGTGTAGAACTTGCGTAGAATCTAAAATAAAAAATAATTTTGAACAAAATAAAATCGACTTCAAACAGGAAACTAAGGTTCCCCTCGAATTGTCTGGGATGCCATCATCAGATCCTTGTTTCCTTGTCATAGGACCACTCTTGGGATATCTCCTTTCCAACAAAAAAAGAATCATCAAAATCGGTTCATAAATGACGAAGTTATCCACAAACCCACAAAAAATCATATATATATATTCGGTCGAATTGAGAAACCTCCTCCTTCTTTTGAAGTCGGTTAATAACATGTGCATACTCGTATGCAGCAGAATTTGTAAGCTGGCATGTGTCTTGGATAGAATTTGGGGCAGCTGGATGCATTTGGCATGTAGCTCAGGGTCGAATGGCAACACACACTGGTTAAAGACTTGAGACTGGTCCTGAGACACTGCGGTATTTGTGACGTGAAGATATTGCAGAGCTTGCCGAACGCTGCCCAGCCGAGTTGGATTCGACGATTGATCTATTTCTCGAAGTTGGAGCTACCTTACTGGACTGTTTATTGCAGGTATATAATTTATTATATATTCGTCAACAACTTTGAGTGTGAAGTCTCCAACATGCAGAGAAATATAGGTGGGGGTGTGGCTCCAAAGAATCATTTCACTAATAAAAATAAGTTTAAAAAAACTAAAAACCGACTTCAAAATGAAATTCACTCAAAAGTATGAAATGATATTATTATACTTAAATAAACCACATTAACCAACAATAACGAAATCAAAGGTGGGTACGAATTAAATTAGGGGCTTTGATTTTTTTTTGAGGTCGGTACCAGCACACACTTACGTATCAAATATTTTAGATTCGATGACATTGCTGACACCGACCTCAAAAAATATTTAAAGCCCCTAATTTAATTCGTACCCACCTTTGATTTCGTTATTGTTGGTTAATGTGGTGTATTTAAGTATAATAATATTATTTCACACTTTTGAATGAATTTCATTTTGAAGTCGGTTTTTAATTTTTTTAAACTTTTATTTTTATTTTTTTTATTTTTAGTTATCATGCTATTTATGTAACAACGTTAAACCCAATCACCTACTCACCAATAGGAATTATCAAATCATAATACATGTGTTTCATTACCAGATACAAAGTCCTGTGGCTTCCATCATCATCTCAGCAGATGATGATGGACGATTTAACTCCATAACATGAAAGTTATGGAGTTAATCATCCATCATAAGCTCATCTGAATAACCTGAAAGAATACAACCTATCGGTCTATGCATACCTACGTTATATATCTTTGTATAATATTGAAAGATTTTTTATCCAACTCTTATCCGTTAAGGAGTTGTACCTTCCTTCATCAGTTTATCAACATGAGATGATGACTGACGCAAGTATTTTAATAGCTTTTTTTTAATTTTTTTATTCTCAATTGGTAAACCCTTTAAAACACCTCACCTGGTGGTAAGTGACTATGTTGCCGAAGATGAAAGCGGGCTTACCAAGATTCCCCAACGCAATGGGGAACTTAGAAAACATATGAATCACGTAATAAATGCCTACGTAATGAGTAATTTGAGGGTTGTTCTGGATTTCCCAAGGATCCCATCATTACATCCTGACTTGGTGACAATGAAACCCCCTCGGGAGTATACTCTTTCGAATGAAAAAAGAATTTTGAAAATCGGTCCACAATTGACGAAAAAATCGGTGAACATACATAAAAAAAATATACAGTCGAACTTAGTACCTCCTCCTTTTTTAAAGTCGGTAAAAAAAGGGACTCACTTCACAATTGATATCGATTTGTAAATCGATCCCCTGATGGCTAATTTTGTGTACAATCGGAGTACAATTTTTACCGCTTTCGTGACGTAATGGTTAAGTCCATCAAAAGATATTTCGCAGGTTCGATTCCCGCGGAGGGCATTTTCTCAGCCTACCTGGCTAACTACCACCATCTTATCTAAGTCTTGCCGCCAAATATCAATGTAAACAGCATTAATGTGTTTCGGTTTGAAGATAGGATAGCCAGTTCCCCATTACGTTGGGAAATCTTGGTAATCCCGCTTCCATCTTCAGCATCATCGTTACTTACCATCAGGTGAGACGATGCCGAGGGCTTACCGATTATGGATGAAATAAATAAAGATAACCTAATCACCCTAGTTAACAGGTCAATCCTTAGGAACAACATGTGATATTATTTTGAAACCCTTTCCTTTCCTCTGGCTTAACTGATTACGGTGCTTACTTGAGTCACATTGAGTAACTTGGTGCCGCGAGGTCTGTAGTGCAAGTAGCTGTCCTGGTAGAGCTGGTCTCCGCTCACCAGGATCTGGTCCAGGGTGGTCTGGCACCAGCGGCACACGTCTTCCACCCGAGACATGGCTACCGCCATCACGCAGCACGCGAGGGCCTATAAAGAGTGATACATTGTTAAATACCATTATTTTGAAGTGGTCGTAGCTCCGTGTGACTTGTATGGTTTTGTTGATCACGCAGGCACAGTATAATAAATAGTACACAGCTCAAACGACCTGAAACGCGGTCATTACGTGGATGGGTCATTTACTGTTAGTGGCATTTTTCTCGATTATTTTCGTGCTTCGCAAGCTACGTTAAGCCGTTGGTGCCGGTTGTTATTACTAGATGGCAGTCGTAGAGCCGTGTCAGATAGCTTATAGGCGGCTTGACAGTGGGGTTCGTTCGCCAATGCCCCTACAACCTCCACCAACCCGGACTCGGCCCCCGTATGACCTAACCTTACCCAGTTTGGGGAGAGACCCGTGCCCCAACAGTGGGGACGTTTATGGATTGTTTATGATCAACAAACGCAATGTTTATGTCTTCAAACAAGTCTCGATCATGAAGGTGAATTAGTCTTAATTTCACCAAACCGGCTCCTTCCGCCCGCCCTCGCCTCGCCCCGCTCTATTTACTTATAATTAATCTATTATTTTATAATGTCCTTTAAAGCACAGGCATTTCTTGACTAGTCTTTTAAGAAACCTTGCGCAAATCACCTTTTTGTCTGTATGCGCTCTAAGCATACCAACCTGGTTGCCCCTAGACGCGTGGGGGAATTTCTTGCAGGACATGCTGTGTTGCGCAGACAGGAACTGAGTGCCGTCGCCGAGCACCAGCCAGCCGCTCGTGTTGCGGATCCCTGCAGTCAAACACCGTTTGGAAAGTAAGAAGGTGCGATTGAGTAATGCAGATATCTACTTTGTGACCTAGCGATGTCAACTTTTATTTTCATCATCATCGTCATCATATCAGCCCACACACGTCTACTGTTAGACAAAGGCCTCCCCCAAGGATTTCCACGACGACCGGTCCTGCGCTGCCCGCATCCAGCGGCTTTCCGCGCGTCTCTTACCAGTTCGTCGTTCCACCGAATGTGAGGCTTTCCGACGCGGTCGCCACTGGAGAACGTTACTACCCCAAAGGCCATTTGTTCTATGTGTATATGTATTTTATATTAGGAAAACAAACTAATGTACAGTGATATTTATGAGGTTACGAGGTATGTCTATAAATTCCAAAACCGTGTTCCACATATTTCAAAAATACCGGCCAAGTGCGAGTGGATTCGCGAACCGAGGTTCCGTGCCACTAAAACCACACAAAATATGGATTACATGTTTATACCCAACAAAGACAGCAACGCGAGCGACAGTAAAAATGTTTTTTCTCATTCAGATACTTCCTTAGCGCAAGTACAACTTATGCTTAACCGGTTATTATTCATTGTTTGACTGTATTACAAGTACTAGTAAAATATTTTTACGCTCATCAAGTCATCACCGACTCACTAACTGATCGCTGACTCTACTCACTAACTGATCGCTGCCACGACTCACTAACTGATCGCTGACTCTACTCACTAACTGATCGCTGACACGACTCACTAACTGATCGCTGACTAATCGCAGACTCACTGATTGTCAAGCTATCAACGAGACATGTATTTGTATTTCAACGGGCGCCTTGGGTGCTTTAAATGTCTTTGCTTTACATGTCTTACAACTAACAGTTAACCATATAGTCACCTTTGTACTTGGCGTCTCCCTTGTCTCTGTTGTCTGTAGCTATAGTTGCACCCCTGCAGGTGACACTTCCAGGGGGATGCTTGCGGTCTCCTTATAACTACCAGTTAACCATATAGTCACCTTTTTACTTGGCGTCTCCCTTGTCTCTGTTGTCTGTAGCTATAGTTGCATCCATGCAGGTGACACTTCCAGGGGGATGTTTGCGGTCTCCTTACCTTGCGGTTAACAATATAGTCACCTTTGTACTTGGCATCTCCCTTGTCTCTGTTGTCTG
Organism: Coleophora flavipennella; assembly: GCA_947284805.1. Classification (NCBI taxonomy): domain Eukaryota; kingdom Metazoa; phylum Arthropoda; class Insecta; order Lepidoptera; family Coleophoridae; genus Coleophora; species Coleophora flavipennella. The sequence continues at coordinate 10,145,190 of OX369253.1, forward strand.
TAGCTATAGTTGCGTCCATGCAGGTGACACTTCCAGGTGGATGCTTGCGGTCTCCTTCTTCAGCTCGACGACGACGACCATCCACGCCAACCTGACAGTACAAATATATGAAACCGGTCAAGTGCGACTCAAACACGCGTGAAGAGAGTTCCTTACCATTTCATTTTTTTAAGTTTATTCCCCATATTCCCTTTTTTACAATATTTTAGACTCGGTAGTTTCGCAGACAAGGGGATGGGGGAGGAGAATGCATAATTTTCCTTTTCTTCGTTTATTTTTCTTATAAACTAGCATTTGAATACAGAAAAAAAATATTTCTTTAATCTTTTTTTTTACTTTCATTCATATTTTTCATCCAGTAAAATTTGATGTGACAAACGGATAGATGAACAGCCAGACACTTGAGTGATTATAGGGGTTCATCTTTTTATCGGATGTACCAAACTCTTGTAAAAACTCTAAAAATAAAGGAATTGTTAACATTCTAGTCTCATTTGCCCTACCGCTAGTGGCTACCCCTGAACAAGAAAAGGGTAGGTTCTCTAGATTGGTCTTTAGCATTATGGTCATGAGATTTTTGGATTTCGCGGTGGGGTTGCGCGCGCGTGCTTGTAACTCATGGGTTCTCATGCAGTGTAGTCCTAAAATAAATCTTGAACATTTTCTTTGACAACTTCACATTTCTTTCCAAGGAGATAAAGTTGTATTTGCAGCTCGAGAAATTATCCAACACCGACTGTACCACCTTTATTGATCATCCACGTCGTCGTCGCAAGCACCCCGGACACTCCATACAACGAGCGAGAAATGACATTTATAAAAACGGTAAAAACAGACTTCCATTGCAACACCTTAGTACAATTTTGCATCATTATTTTTGGTTTTGATTAATAGGTGGTGTACACAGCTCGTAGAACAGATGGCCGTTGGGGCAGTAAAGTTCTCGAGTGGCGACCGCGCACCGGAAGGTAGCGGGAAGCCGCTGTTTTTGGGCAGCTAAGGACCGGTCGTCATGGAAATCCTTGGTCCCCCAAGGCCTCCCGGCCTTTGTCCAGCAATGGACGTCTTTCGGCTGATATGATGATGATGATGAAGTAACTTTCATTTGGGAAATGGCAAGGTAGAGTTTTTAAAACACCTAAAATTTGTGTTTTTTTCTAACACCCTATAACCTCCCTGCAAATTTTGGCGATCACTCACAAAAATGCAAAGCTGAGCTCAAGACTCGCGAATCTATCTACCTACAAAATTTCAGCCAGATCAGTTCAGTAGTTTTTGCGTGAAGAAGTAACAAACATACACACTCACACACTCACAAACTTTTTCCTTTATAATATTATAGTGTGATGTGGTACTGACCTTGCTGGTAGCAGGCACAAGACCAAGTGATTTCTGTTTGATAAGCGGGGGATCGGCTCTGAACTTCTTGATCGGTCTGACTGTCACAGGCATGGAGTAGATGTGGAAGTCCTGAAAAGGCCAGGCTTCTGGCCTGTGGTTCTGCAGGATTCTGCAAAATAAAATTCAGCCGTTAATGTCGCGCGTGTGTGCGAGACGCGACAGAAAAATTCGCGTCCTTTATGATGATGATATGTTTGTGTTGTATTATTACTGCCTTTCCTTTTTTATCTCTTATCTGTGTGTGAATGGTCAAGATGGCGGCAACTGAATGATACCAGACTAAGTCACAGTGAGTACACCGATGAGAGAGGTTGGTGGTGGACCAAGGAACACATAGTCTTGGTCAGCAAAACAACATCAAATACTCCATGAGTCTAACATTATACACAAAATCAGAAACAAATGATAAGGGTGGAGTCAAGGAATATTTTGCAGTACAGTTGTTAACAGACGTATTCCCATATGTCTAAGTTGGGACCGGGCCCAACGGTGGTTAGAGGACGGTCTAAAAGGGAGGTCTGGAGGATCGTGAGAAGAACCCGGTTCCTCACCAAGTTGGCAGCTAGTTCTGGTCACCCAAAAGATGGAAGGCTTTGGCTACTCGCTCGGGGGTAGCCCTAACCACTCGCCACAGAGTGGTTGGATAGTAATATGTAACTACTACGGAGGGTAGTTTGTTCCCGGCTTTAGTTTAAGTTTATTATAAGGATAATTCCTTGTCTCCTCCACACGCGTCAACAGACGTCACTCTCCTTACGGGTTTTGTAGCCATGGTGTTCTTAATTTCTATGCACGCAGTAAAACAGCGCTCATAAGTGCACCGTTTGTCAAAATTATACAGGGTATAACAAAATTGGTGTAGGTCCCATTAACTGGGGTTTCTACTATCATACTGAACAACTTTCCCAAAGGAACTCGTAGTCAATTCTCAAAAGAAACTATGGTCGGTCAGCTAATCGATTTGTATGAAGAGTTAATTTATTTTTTGCGATTTCTGCAAAGCCATAGACCAAAAGTAGTTCAGTATATAATGTTAATGAATAAGAAGTAGCCCCAGTTAAGAGGACCTACACCAATTTTTTACACCCTGTGTATAAATATAAAGTAAGGAGGTAATATAAAGGTAATATAAAGTTTGGCCTTATTCCATTTTAACCTACAAATAAAAAACCGGCCAAGTAACACTGCACCACGAACAAAAGGCGTCAACGTGAGCGACAGAAAAATGATATTTTTTTATTAGTTCGGACTCCTTAACGCGAGTATGACTCACACTTGGCAAGTTTTTATTAATTTTTGTTATACTTTAGGATTGTAATTATAATGACACCGAGTTTCACGCTTGTATGTACACGATACCTTTTATAAGATAGAGCAAAAATAAAAAACGTAAAAAACCTTCCTTTTATTTTTATTTATTTTGTTAGAAATTTACATACCACGGTTAAAAAATAAAAGCTTCAAAGTCAGACAGACAAACGGATGGACAGCGTAGGTGTAGTAATAGGGCCCCTTTACCTGCTCATATACATCCCAACGAGGGGCTTGAGCCTACCCTGAATTAGGGCGATCCACAATGCCGCGAGTTATATGGGGCGATGGTCAAAAATCACAACACAATGACAATTAATAAAGTACCACGAATTTATTAATTATAGTCATCCAGTTCCAAGATTGAACATTTCTGAAAAGTAACCTGAACTCTTTGTTTGTCCGATGCAAGGGATGCAAGGGATGCAAGGGATGCTAGGGATGCAAAGGATGCTAGGGATACAAGGGATGCTAGGGATGAAAGGGACGCTAGGGAAGCAAGGGATGCTAGGGATGCAAGAGACGCTAGGGATGCAAGGCACATATCTGCGAGTTCAGCATTTTGTATGAAACCTCTGGCGGAACAAAAACTATATAAAATTTTGGTAACACTTAGATGCATATAATATAAGTAATACATGCTTACCAAGAAGACTGACTCATTATTTAGACAACAATAACACCTAAGCCCGTTAAATCGAAACTAGAATTTTACAGTTGCAAGGCAAGGTACTTTACGATCGGGCCTTAGTCGACCACGCGGGCCCAGTGCGGGTTAGTCGACTTCACACACAACCCGCGAGTTTTTTCGCAGGCGTGTCCAGGTTTTCTCACGGTGTTTTCCTTCACCGTAAGAGCGTCGGATAAACGTACATATGAAACCGAAATTCGAAAACACATGGCAGGATTCGAACCACGACCTCCCGGACATGAGGTAGCGGCCCTAGCCGTTACGCCACCGACGCTCTTGTACGGAACCCTAAAATGATAATATTAACAAATTAACACTTACGCATAAGCCATCAACTTTGGTGACGTAAACGTCATCACGCAGGCTGCACCGTCATCCTTTGGGAAAAACAAAACATACTTTTTTAATAACAGTCCAATTAGGTAGCTACATAATGGATCGCAGTTAATAGGGCCATACCATCTCTTCCCGGAGGTGTCGTAAGAGACGACTAAGGGACTAAACCGGAGGATGGCTAGCATAGTGTTGCAAATTGAAAAAAAACATGAAAAAACCTGGCACCATTGTTTTTTTTCTAGATTGTTTATTTTTTTCAAAAAAAAGAATACAATGTAAACTACCAAAATGGCAGAAACTTCGCACATAACGGTCACACCGAGTGAAGATCAAGTCGCAAGTGAATTCGCCTGCCGCGAATCCAATATTATTAGCCTGTAAACTTCGGTTACTAACTATGACTAAGAAAACTACTATGACTTCGGTAAATGTTGACAAAAAATTATTTTCATGATTTTTTTCTAATTGAACCAGAAATATAAAGTGGATAAAATAATAATAAAAATATTCGATACAAACTCTAAATCATATCATATATAAAGTAAAGTGCCTTATAAATATAAATTTAAGGTTCTGAACTTAGTAAAAAAAGGGTTTTTTTTTCAAGGTTTTTTTTCATGTTTTTATTCAACACAGAAAAAAAACCCGCATCACATCGCGCATCGTCATCATCATCACATGTCAAAGAAGGCTGATTTGTAATACTAGTTCCTTCCATTTCAACACTCAATGATTTCTACCATGACATGGCTTTAATCTTTGGAGGCTTGTATGGAATACCAAGTACTACAATGCAGGCTACCGAGGACAGAAACAGAATGACACGACATAGGGGTTGGAGTGCCCCCCCTCCCCCACGCTCCCTAATAGGGACACCCTAGGATAGTTATGGCACAGATGAGATACTAGTTACTTCGTGTTATGGGCTGATAAGTAGGTTTCAGGACATACGAACTAAGACATGGTAGGGACCTCATTAAGAAAGCCGATGGAGCGTGCTATGCCAGGAGTTAACCGGCATAGCTCACTGCATCGCTAAACATAAGGCATAAGGTCTAGTGCGCTGCATGTGTTCATTATGGGGGAGCAGACATAAGGGGGTAGTAGTGATTTTGGTAAAGTAAACATTATGTAGGTACCTCGGAGTAAGAGTCACGAAAAATATTAAAAGAAATAAAAAAAGGAAAAATAATGATTCATTTGAATAAAAATTAATTTTAATGAAAAAGGTAGATAAGGGTTATTAGTAGATTTGAGTAAAATACACTATGTATACTAAAATAAGGTTCAAAATTGTTTGTATTTTATGCGCACGATCATATTATTCAGGTTCGAAAGGGGTAGTTTGATTCATAATTGATTATGAATTCATATCAGCCGAAGGACGTCCACTGCTGGACATAGGCCTCCCCCAAGGATTTCCACGATGACCGGTTCTGCGCTGCCCGCATCCAGCGGCTTCCCGCGACCTTCACCAGGTCATCGGTAAACCGAGTGGTAGGCATTGAAACGTCATTCATTACACTACTTCAGTGCTTGTCAGCACCACACACAGTTACTAGTTGTGTTTCCAAATTTCAATAACTTTGATTAATTCAATTTCAAAGAACCAAAGTAACCGACATAGCTCTCAGAATTGTTAAACTTAAGTGGCAATGGGCGGGGCATGTTGCTCGTAGAACAGATGGCCGTTGGGGCAGTAAAGTTCTCGAGTGGCGACCACGCACCGGAAAACGTAGTGTAGGCAGGCCTCCCACTAGGTGGAACGATGACCAGCAGTGGACGTCTTTCCGCTGACATGGTGAAGTAGGATGACATACGCCATTACCTGGGCATCAGCTCGAAGACCAGTAGGCCCGCTGGCGCTGGGCTCCAGCAAGTAGTATGGGGGCTGTCCGACGACGCGCCATAGACCGTAAGCATGAGGAGGGATCCAAAGGATTCCATGCGTGTGTCCCTCGAAGAAACGCTCCAGCGCTGCCCTAGTGGTGGGTACGACAAACATGGGTGGTAAGTTAGTTTAAAATTTTATCCTAATCTAAATATATAAAAATCAATTCCACTTTTCGTTGTAATTTTATAACTCAAGAACTGCTGGACCGATTTTGCTAATTCTTTTTTTGTCGAGTCCGTTATTGTCAGGAGAAGTTTTATGTAGGGTAGGGTAGTTTAGTGTAGTGTAGGGGTAGGGTAGTGTAGGGTAGGGCAGGGTAGTGTAGTGTAGGGTAGGGTAGGGTAGTTTAGTGTAGTGTAGTGTAGGGTAGGGTAGGGTACGGTAGTGTGTAGGGTAGGGTAGTGTAGTGTAGTGTAGGGTAGGGTAGGGTAGTGTAGTATAGGGGTAGGGTAGTGTAGTATAGGGGTAGGGTAGTGTAGTGTAGTGTAGGGTAGTATAGGGTAGGGCAGTGTAGTGTAGTGTAGTGTAAGGCGGAACGTAGTTCGCCGGGACAGCTAGTCAATTTAATAAAAATTAAAAACCCGACAGCAAAAAAATGTTAACCCCATTTTTGAGCAGTCAGGTCAAATGTATCCTACGAGTATGTCACTTTCGGAACCAAGGCAAATTTAATGATACCTTGCACTCCGAAATATATCAAGCCGTTTATGTCACAGGCTCAGCCAAAGAAACATATACATACATACACCGAAAAATATTGACTCCCTTTTTATTTTGGGCAGTCGGGTAATACAGGAAGGAAAGTGTAGTATCACAAGCCATAGCACCCTCGTGTTTCAAACGCCTCCGTGGCGTAATCGTTAATCGCTACCTTCACATCAATAGGTGGCGGGTTCGATACCTGGGGGAGTCAACTTTGTGAGACTCGGTTTGGTTGGTGGAAGGGCATTTTCTAAGCTCGCCTGGCTAGCTACCACTATCTTATCTAAGTCTTGCCGCCAAACATAAATGTTTACAGCATTGATGTGTTCCAGCTTGAAAATAAAATAGCGAGTTCCCCATTGCGTTCGGGAATCTTGGTAAGCCCGCTTCCATCTTTGGCATCATCGTCACTTACCAGGTGAGATGATGCCAAGGGCTTACCAATTGTGTTTTTTTTAATAAGAGTGCTTCCCAATTAAAATATCTACCTGATGACAATATGAGGATGGATAAAGTTATAACATACTTAAGATTGAGAGCCTGTGGATTCTTCGTTTCCAATCTACCATTGGAGACAGCGTGCAGGTCGTAGCTCACGAAGTTCACGCCCAATACGAAACGCTTCACGACCTACATAGAAAACAAATGTATGACATATTTAGGTAGGTAACATCACTTATCTGATCCGTGGGTAACATCCCGCGCGGTGGACCGACGACCTGGTGAAGGTCGCGGGAAGCCGCTGGATGCGGCCAGAAATCCTTGGGGAGGCCTTTGTCCAGCAGTAGTAGACGTCTTTCGACCGATATGATGAAGTAACATTCTTGGTCTGTGGTGCGGCCCTAGAATAGTACCGCCCCATTTCCGCCCGAGGGCGTCGTAAGAGAAGACTAAGGGATCAAAAACCGGAGGATGGGCAGCAGCCGTCTTATTCGCGCAGTGTGCCGCCACTGCGATCGCCAACCCGACTGCCAAGCGTGTCAATTACGGCAACCCCCATGGAAGAAGGCCTTGGTCCAGCAGTGGACGTCTTTTGGATGTTTGTCACCATCATCACAGGCTAAATCAGGCTGACAGCAACTTTTGCTCTATGACTACTGAAATCTAAAAAAAAAACAACATTTAACTCTTCATACAAATTGATCAGATGATCCGAGTCATCATCATCATATCAGCCGAAGGACGTCCACTGCTGGACATAGGCCTCCCCCAAGGATCTCCACGACGACCGGTTCTGCGCTGCCCGCATCCCGCATCCGAGTAGTTTCTTGAATTTTTGTATGGAGGGTCCACATTCTTTTTTGGAGAACTGACAATGGGTTCCTTGGGGAAAGTTGTTCAGTATGATGAGTAGAACCCCCAGTTAACGGGCCCTACACCATATTTTTACACCCCGTATAGACGAGTATAGTACATTAACGGTTTACACCTTAAGCACTTTTGTTAACAACCCATTAACGTCCCCACTGTAGTGCTGCTCTACATTGCAAATACTAATCATTTATTTATAAAAAGTATAGTTTACACGTCATATCTTATCGTATTCTATTCAATTTTTAATGTAATTATAACATTACATTTATGATACATAGGACATTCTATTTTTTTATATCATTATAGGTGTACAGTATGAGCATTAATTAGTTGGAACAACGTAAGTATGCTCCTGGGGAGGGTCAGTGAACTCGACTACTGTGCAGAACGCGTGTGATATAAGATTTTTTTGAAATTTCTTACAAATGAGTTGTAGCTGGTGAATCCCGATTATCGGATGCTACTTTGTTATACGTATATTTAAGAGCCTATGAAGACCAGACACCCAGGGACCTATGAGACTTAGCCAAACGACGCAATAGTAGCTCTACCCGTAGAGACCCGTCTCTTCCCAAACGACGCAATAGTAGCTCTACCCGTAGAGACCCGTCTCTTCCCAAACGACGAAATGGCAGGTCTACCCGTACAGACCCGTCTCTTCCCAAACGACGCAATGACAGCTCTACCCGTTAGAGACCCGTCTCTTCCCAAACGACGCAATGGCAGCTCTACCTGTAGTGACCCGTCTCTTCCCAAACAACGCAATGACTGCTGTACCCGTAGAGACCCGTCTCTTCCCAAACGACGCAATGGCAGCTCTACCTGTAGAGACCCGTCTCATCCCAAACGACGCTATGGCAGCTCTATCCGTAGAGACCCATCTATTCCCAAACGACGCAATGGCAGCTTTACTCGTAGAGACCCGTCTCTTTCCAAACGACGCTATGGCAGCTCTATCCGTAGAGAACCGTCTATTCCCAAACGACGCAATAGCAGCTTTCCCCGTAGAGACCCGTCTATTCCCAAACGACTCAATGACTGCTATACCCGTAGAGACTCGTCTCTTCCCAAACGACGCAATGACTGCTGTACCCGTAGAGACCCCTCTCTTCCCAAACGACGCAATGACTGCTGTACCCGTAGAGACCCCTCTCTTCCCAAACGACGCAATGGCAGCTCTACCCGTAGAGACTCATCTCTTCACAAACGACACAATGGCAGCTCTACCCGTAGAGACCCATCTCTTCACAAACGACACAATGGCAGCTTTACCCGTAGAGACCCGTCTCTTCCCAAACGACGCAATGGCAGCTTTCCCCGTAGAGATCCGTCTATTCCCATACCCGTAGAGACCCGTCTCTTCCCAAACGACGCAATGGCAGCTCTACCCGTAGAGACCCGTCTCTTCCCAAACGACGCAATGGTAGTTCTACCCGTAGAGACCCGTCTCTTCCCAAACGACGAAATGGCAGCTCTACTCGTAGAAACCCATCTCTTCCCAAACTCGGGAAGGTAGGCCACACTCAACGGTGCAGTTTGGGTTGAGGTTGTGGCGAAGAACCCCACACCGTCAGAAGTTTCCCAAGCCGCCTATTAAACATTTTACACGGTTTAACGACTGCCACCTGGTGATAGCAACTGGCGCCGTAGCGCTCGCAGATCAATGCGACTTGCGTGGATGGGTCGATCACGCAGGTTAAATGACCTAATGAATGGTCATACATAACTTGGATGGGTTTGATTGTTATGTTGGGAATTTTTCTTAACCGTTTCCGTGCTTCGCAAGGCACGTTAAGTCACTCACTTTATTATTTATGATACAAGGGTGGTAAAAGGTAAATATGGATACGATAAATTTTAAAATTATAAAAAAAATGGAAATTAATAAAGTAATATTCATAATATATATTTATTAAAGTTTTTAAAGTACTAGTGGTAGGTGCTAAAGTGATTGCAGGATTTCAGGGTTTTACACTTACTTGCAACGGCATCAGGATGTCCTCTCCAGGCGGGAACTCGTAACCCAGCTGTCTGATAGACGAAGTAAACTGTTTTATACTTAGCTGCAGCAGTAGCAGGATGTCGTCTCCAGGTCGGAACTCGTAACCCAGCTGTCCGATAGACGAAGTAAACAGTTTTAAACTTACTTGCAGCAGCATCAGAATGTCGTCTCCAGGCCGGAACTCGTAACCCAGCAGTCCGATAGTAAACAGTTTTAAACTTACTTGCAGCAGCATCAGAATGTCGTCTCCAGGCCGGAACTCGTAACCCAGCAGTCCGATAGTAACAGTTTTAAACTTACTTGCAGCAGCATTAGAATGTCGTCTCCAGGCCGGAGCTCGTAACCCAGCTGTCCGATAGACGAAGTAACAGTTTTATACTTACTTGCAGTGGCATCAGGATGTCGTCTCCAGGTCGGAACTCGTAACCCAGCTGCCCGATAGACGAAGTAAACAGCTGGCAAGCGATAGATATAATCTCGTCGATCTGATGAAAAAAATGCAAAACAAATATTTAGTGAAGTTGTTCTATCTCCTGATTAGAAGCCAATGGACATAACCATCACACCGCGACCGCGGAGGCGGTTCCACAGAATCCATGCAGTCATCCAACGGAGACGTCTAGGCATGGCAAGCGTGCGCGGGTGGCCTAAGGGTAAGATGGGGGAGATCAAGCATCAAGTTCCATACTCAAATCTCAGGATACTTCATACATTCAGATGGTGGTGCAAGAGCAGCTGCCCAGTGAGCAGTAGTGAGTCGGCTCTGAAGAAAATCTCGAAGGAGTTGGAAAACTGTATGTAATCTTACACTAACACACTGGAAACTAAGAAGATGAGATTAAAAGCAAAGAGCGTATAGTCTTCTTGGTCCATAGCTGCGGTTGCCTGGCGTGCGTCACGCAGGTGCCCACTATGGCGGCGCAAGCGCTCTGTAGCTGGGAATCACGTATAAACCAAGAAGACGAGATGAAAAGCAAAGAGCGTACAGTCTTCTTGGTCCACAGCTGCGGTCGTCTGGCGTGCGTCATGCAGGCGCCCACTATGGCGGTGCAGGCGCTCTGTAGCTGGGAATCACGTATAAAGTAAGAAGACTAGATGAAAAGGAAAGAGCTTACAGTCTCCTTGATCCACAGCTGCGGTCGTCTGGCGTGCGTCATGCAGGTGCCCACTATGGCGGCGCAGGCGCTCTGTAGCTGGGAATCACGTATAAACTAAGAAAACGAGATTAAAAGCAAAGAGCGTACAGTCTTCTTGGTCCACAGCTGCGGTCGTCTGGCGTGCGTCATGCAGGTGCCCACTAAGGCGGCGCAGGCGCTCTGTAGCTGGGAGTCACGTATAAATCTGCAAGAGAAACAAGAAATGTTTTAAGTCTAGCCGCATTTATCTGCATTTTGATTTGTGACATCTTTCCTTTCGCTTTTCTGCAATTTGTGGGAGTGACTTCGTGAAATGGGACGAAATAGTATAAGTTAAGATTTTTGCTATTCCACTGAGGGCACCACGGCCAGGTACCCTCAGTGGAATACTTCCGGTGCGAGGAGTACTGGGGTAGGTATCGTATTTTTAGGGTTCGGTACTCAAAGGGAAAAAAACGGGACCCAATTACCGATACTTGGCTGTCCGTCTGTCCGTCTGTCACCAGGCTGTATATCATGAACCGTGACAGCTGGATATTTGAAATTTTCACATATGATGTACTTCTGTTGCCGCTATAACAACAAATACTGAAAAAAAGAGGGCTCCCATACAACAACGTGATTTTTTTTCTCGTTTTTGCTCGATTTGGATAACGGCAACAGGTAGATGCTTGAAATATTCACAGAATATCTAGGTATATATTCACTTTGAAAATAAATAATTTAATTAAAATAAAATTAATATTAATATTATTTCCCATACAACAAACGTGTTTTTTTCAGATAATGGTACGGAACCCTTCGTGCGCGAGCCCGACTCGAACACGGCCGGTTTTTTGTAATAGTTATTCCATGACATTTTGCCAATATTAGGGCTGGTATCAGCCCTAACCCTTTCTTTCTCTTTGCCACTTCCTACTTTAAATGGGGTCGGCTCAGTATACTTTAGTATCTAAAATAAATTATACAGAATGTTCATGCAAACCAAGAAACCTTTAAGGAAGTGAACAACTTTCTTAATGAAACCTGAGGTCAAAAAAAAATTACTTCCCATAGAAACTTGGCTTGTTCGCTGATTTGTATGGGAAGATTGGGAAGTAATTTTTTTTTTGACCTCAGGTTTCTTGGGGAAAGTTGTTCAGTTTCCTCAAGGGTTTCTTGTATTTACATTTACACCCTGTTTACGAGTAATTCATTTTAGATACTGTCATATACCCTATTTATTCAAATTTAATTTGTCTCGCAGCAAGTTTTAGGGTTACAGACCTAGCGAGATCGCACGGCCGACTCCCGCGCAGTATCGTGCGTCCCCTCGCCATCTCGCTGTACCCGGTCAGCACCTTCCACTCGTAGCCTTCATCAGGCACTGCCCCCTGCGGAGACACCTGGCTAGGCTTCTGAGCAAACTCCCAGAAGACCTTTACTGACGATATATAGAATCTGTAAAATTGAACGCAGTAAATATCAATTCGGTGGTAAGAAAGTTTAATACGATTGATTTCTACAATGTCATCATCATCACTATCATCATATCAGCTCATATACGTCCCTACCAAGGGGGTCGAGACTACCCTGAATTAGAGCGCGATGACCACGCGGGCCCAGTGCGAGTTGGTCGATTTCACACACAACCTTCGATTTTCTTCACAGGCGTGTGCAGGTTTCCTCACGATGTTTCCCTTCACCGTAAGAGCATCGTATAAATGTACATATGAAATCGAAAATCTCACACACGTTACGTGGTTGGATTCGAATCACGACCTCCCTGACAGGAGGTGGCGACCCGAGCCGTTACGCCACCGACGCTCTACTATGTCCTACTATGTCCTTATTTCTACTATATCCTAAGTTCTACTTGGTCCTAAGCCTGAATGTGATGTTCTGTTTTTACGAAGCATAACGTTAAAACGGTTTCCAAAAGTATATTTTTTCTTATTATTATAGTATTTAGCTGCAAGAGCCTAAAAATCGAGCAGGTTTTTTAATATTTTATACTTTCATAATATCAATTCTACAATGGTGTCTATGAACTGATCATATCAGCCGAAAGATGTCCACTGCTCAACAAAGGCCTCCTCTAAGAATTTTCACAATGACTTAGGTCGTCGGTCCACTTAGTGGGAGGCCTACCTACGCTACGTCTTTCGGTGCCCGGTTGCCACTTGACTGCCCGGTTAACACTTGACTGCCCGAAAGGCCATCTGTTCAACTTCCTTTACGGGCTATGTGCCCCGCCCCCTGCCAGTGCGATTACATCAGCTAAACTTATTGGGCAGTGAGCGAGAACATTGCACGTAGAACAGATGGCTAGATGACGTAGAGTAGGCAGGCCTTCCACTTAGTGGACAAATGACCTGGTGAAGGTCGCGGGAAGCCGCTAGATGCGGGCAGTGCAGAACTAATTGTTGAGGAAATCTTTGGAAGGTATTTGTTTAGCAGTGGACTTCCTTTGGCTGATATGATGATGGCGATGACATCGGTGTGACTGGCTACAAATAACTTGTCTTCCTGCGACATAAATTGAATGCTCGTGGCCTTACTTGTTAGGCCCAGGTCTGCCCAGCGCTTCAACCTTACTCTTATAGTTGTCAGCCAGTTCGTCCAGTGTCGCGAACAACACGATACCAGCCCCTCCACCTGGTGAGGTGTTCCCCACTGGACCAGTAGGGTGAGGGTCCCAGTAGCAGAAGGCCTTCCCGTCAGCCGCTCTCCACACGGCCACGCAGTAGCTCTTTGAGCACAGCACCCCGTAGTTGCCTCCCTGTATAATAACAATACTTGGAATTGAGAAAAGGGATGATGACTGCTAGTCATTTGAGTTACTTTTTACCCGACTACTGAAAAATTTGGGTTTATGTTTTTGACAGTGTATGTATGTATGTATGTATGGTCATCTGTTCCCTCATATTTTCTAAATCAACCGATCTTGACAAATATGGTGTCTGTGGATTTGTGCTATCACTCCGCGTGTCATAGGATATATAGCCGTGAGTACTATTATTCTCATGTGTGATATAGCTTTAAAAAAAAATCGAGCGAGACCTACAGTACTCGCATATGATGTGTAACATGTGACAAAATACTTTAGGTTAGTTAGATTTGATAACGATATTGTACCTGGGTGGCGGATCTGATAGTAACGAAAAAAACCGACCAAGTGCGAGTCGGACTCTCGTAAAGTAGAATTCCGCGCTTTCGCGACTTCCTGTTACACATTTCCGTCCCATGTTACACATTTCCGTCCCATTCACGAAATCACTCCCATAAATTGCAGGAAAGCGAGAGCAAAGGATGTTAAACATCAAAAACTAAAAATGGCGGATTTCATATGTAACTACGCAACGCAGTTTTTTTTAGATATTATTATCATGTTTGGTTAAAAAAAAGCCTTGACGAGCACATCTTTTACATATATATAAATCTTCTGTCCGTGTGTTAGTCATTGAACTCCTCCTAAACGGCTGGACCGATTTCGCTAATTCTTTTTTTGTCGAGTTCGTTATTGTCAGGAGAAGGTTCTTATGTAGGGTAGGGTAGGGTAGGGTAGTGTAGGGTAGGGTAGTGTAGGGTAGGGTAGGGTAGGGTAGTGTAGGGTAGGGTAGGGTAGTGTAGGGTAGGGTAGTGTAGGGTAGTGTAGTGTAGTGTAGGGTAGTGTAGGGTAGTGTAGGGTAGTGTAGGGTAGTGTAGGGTAGAGTAGTGTAGGGTAGGGTAGTGTAGGGTAGGGTAGTGTAGTGTAGTGTAGGTTAGGGTAGGGTAAGGCAGTGTAATGTAATGTAAGGCGGTACGTAGTTCGCCGGGACAGCTAGTTCTAAATAAATTTTGATTACAATATATCCAGTCATATAAAACATTAAAATAGCAAACGAACGGATAGTTCCGAATTTTTTTTATATGTTGTTAGGACTACTTCCAGTAGCGTATATATAAGTTTTCAGCTTTAAAAGACCTGTGCTAACTTTGCAGCACTCGAAAAAACGCAAAATTTCGGCACTTTTTTGGTATTCTAAATAAAAGTCCTAAACTCCTTGCCTGCGACATTGTTTCCCGATGCCTAGAGTTCGGGGATCTTCAAGCAAGAGTGAATAGAGCTTGCGTGTACCATCCTCAACTGCATCATCATTTACCATCAGGTGAGTTGCATTCAAACGCACTTAAATATAAAAAAAACTTTGCATATTTTTGCAAAATACTTTTTATACTTTTTTAAAGAAGACTAAAATTGCTACAATTTTAGGTAAAAACCAGCTCTTTAAGTTCAACACTTACCGAGATACTTGTCTTTTAATTTTCCAAAAAATTGAAATTTTAAGATTTTCTTGACGCGCACACACTCATTTTAAACACTAAATATTTTAAACAAACTCACTTTCAAAATTTAACTTATAATGATATTACACTAAGAGTTGAAGGAATTTTATATTCCAAGTACGAGTGGGCTCCATCCATACCCCACGGCACTGTTCACAGAAGAGAGAAGGAAATGAAAGTTCTACTCAGCTTTCACTCCGCTGCCTCAAAGCATCTCAGTAGAAGCCAACACGTTTGTTGTGGTAGATGGGGGTTACTGACTGCACAAGGTAATATCATATCACTGATATAACACTGCACCGACATTCTGCCCTCGCCGGCGAGGGCGGCGTCCCCCCACTTCTGGCGCTTACCAGAGCTACCGGCATATACCAGGCCGCTTCTCTCCGATCCTCCCACGTCCAAGCAACTTCCTAAGCCGAGGTCCGTGCCCACCTGGGCGCCCTTAGGTAGTTGCATCTTTTTGCTTTGCACTAGGTTGAGTGCCTTCCGTACTCGCCTCCCCTGCCCGGTGAAGTTGTAAAGGTCCCAACGACCAACAACAAGCTTGTCCTTTCAAAAAAAGAAAAAAAAATCACTGATATGGCATCGTAACGACTCCGTGAGGGATATCGTCGCAGAGTACTTGAGCTACACCTTCAATCATTTTGGACGGAACGTTGCTGAGGTTTTCGACGGATATCCTAAGGATGGGGCAGAGAGAAACACAAAAACTACTCAACGCGTAAGGGGCTACGGTTTCCTGCAGTGTAACGAAGTCATATTTGAATAGTCAACCTTAATAAAAATGGCCCAGGAAAAGTTATTGGTCAACGATCAACAAACGACGACTGATTCCTCTGAAATGCTGCGCCTTCCAAAGCCAGGGAATTGAAACAAAGCAGGCTGTCAAGGATGCTGACTGCGACATCGTCAAGGTGGCACTTAGGTTTAAAGATACTTTATTCTCATTTAAGACATATATGCCACTTACATGAGAAAACAAAAACAAGATAAACAAAGCAAATAGGTAAAAAATCGTCGTTCCGTGATTTGATTTAGTCTTAAGACGTGAGTTAACTGTCTTTTTGAAGAATATGTAGTTCTAAATTTCTTTTAAATTGACCAAATGATTCACTTTTTTTTACAATTGTGGGTAACTTATTATAAAGTTGTGCAGCCTCGTAAGTAAGCATTTGTTTACCGAAGTTAGTTCTCGGCTTTGGTAGCACTAAGTAGCTTGCTCGTCTCGTGCTGCGTTTGGTCACGTGTTTTACTTGAGTTAGTGTGATCGATGTATGAATGGTTTTAGTTAATATTTTGCGAATTAGTATACAGGAGTGATACGTGTAAAGCTGTTTTATGTTCATGAGGTTTGTTTCTTTGTATATTTTGAATGTAGGTGTTAGGTAGGGGTAATGAAAGAGGACCTTGACTATCTTGTTTTGTAGTGTTTGTAGTTCCGATAGTTTCGTTTTGTATCCACTGCCCCATATTTCGATAAGGTAGATGAGATGGGATTTTATCAATGAGTTATAGATTAACATTCGTGCTTTTCGTGGTATGCAGCGTGTTGTGCCACGCAAAGAGCCCAAAAGGGAAGACAACTTTTTTTTTATATGGTCTATGTGATCGTTCCATGATAATCTATTATCTAATTTTAGTCCTAAATATTTTTCAGTGTGTTTTTCTTCTATCGGTTTGTCATTTATTGTCAGTGATGTTGACAAGTGCACTTCTTTTCAATCAGTGCTAATCATTGACCAGGATGTGGATCTCCTTGTCCTCCTCAATAGTTTGGCATTGGCTCTGAAGAATGTTTTTTTTTCGGAAAAGTGGCAGAGGTGACACTGGCTGGCCCTTTCAAGCTTGGGAGATTTCCCCGATTTGGAGCAGTCCCCCCAGGATTCGAGTTGTTTCTCCATGCCTTCACTGGTTGCGATACCATCTCTGCCCTTTTCTGGCATTGGAAGAACAAACTGTGGAGCGCATTTCAGAAGGCGACGTTGACAATCATGTGCCGGTTTTCTGGCTGAATCAGACAGTTTTTATAAATCATCCACGATGCGTTCAAAATAAGTTCATTTCTTTTTTAAAAGCTTTTAATTAACTTGCAATGTATGTATGTATGTATGTATGTATGTATGTATGTATGTATGTATGTATGTATGTATGTATGTATGTATGTTTGTTCGGGTGAAATCTTGCAAGTTAATTTTGACCCACTTCCCGGTTTCCGATTGAGCTGAAATTTTGCATGCACATGTATATCGCGTGACAATGCAATATTAAAAGCTTGTACCTAAAAGTTTTTTAGATTTTTCGAAAATTGTTTTTACCTACAATTGATAAACCCTTGGCATCATCTCACCTGATGGTATCCAAAAATAATGTCCTAGTAATGCCTTGCACATAATCTTAGTAAATATTTGCAATATTAATAGTTTAAATATATATTTCTTGTGGATTTACGAGGTTTTTTTTCCTTCAAACTACCCTCAGACTATTGTGAGAACTAAACAGACAATAATCCCTACATATTGACATATCTTTGTTGTATTTTTAAAATTTGTGAGTAATCTGTACGGCCGCGGCCTACAGACATCGTTCTTTGCTTAAATTAAAGCAAATTAAATTTGTTAACAACACCTTTTTCTATAATTTTACCCGTTAAATGTGTATTTCCCCGATATCGGGGTCGAAAATTGATCAAATCTTAAAATTTCACTTTTTATGATAGGCAGGTCCAACTTCAAGAAAGAGATCAATCGACGAATCCAACTCGGCTGGGCAGCATTCGGGAAGCTTCGCAATATCTTCACGTCCCGAATACCGCAGTGTCTCAAGACTAAGGTCTTTGACCAGTGTGTGTTGCCAGTGATGACTTACGGAACTGAGACATGGTCGCTTACTATGGGCCTCATAAGAAGGCTCAAGGTCACCCAAAGGGCAACGGAGCGTGCTTTGCTCTGAGTTTCTCTGCGTGATCGAATCAGAAACGAGGAGATCCGCAGGAGAACTAAAGTAACCGACATAGCTAACAGAATCGCTAAACTGAAGTGGCAGTGGGCAGGGCACATAGCTCGTAGAACAGATGGCCGATGGGGCAGCAAAGTTCTCGAGTGGCGACCGCGCACCAGAAAACGTAGCGTAGGCAGACCTCCCACGCGGTGGACCGACGACCTGGTGAAGTTTGCGGGAAGCCGATGGATGCGGGCAGCGCAGGACCGGTCGTCGTGGAAATCCTTGGGGGAGGCCTTTGTCCAGCAGTGGACGATTTCCGGCCGATATGATGATGATGATGATGATAAAAACAGAGATATGCTTTATATAAGGGGAGATAGATAGGTTACATGCGTCCAAAAAGTGAAGGAAATAAAATTATGTTAATTGACATCTTTTTTCTAAGTAGCATTCAGTGCAACGGAAGCGAACTACTTATAACATTGTGTGTGTAAATGGGTTAGATTTTCAAATGTTCTTTGTTAGTGCATAACGCATCTACTGGATAAAAATGAAATTTTTGGAGAGCTGTATCTCGTTAAGTATTGACCTACAGAGCTGGTTTTAGTCTCAAATTGTATTGATGAATGAATGAATAAATGAATTTTGATCTACTCTAAAAATGTATAAAAATAATTTTATAAAAAAACGCGCGAAAATGTGCGAAAAAAATTGCATTTTTTGAGTGCTAAAAAGGTCTTTTGAAGCTGAAAACTTGGATATAAGCTTATGGAAGTGGTAATAACAAGTTAGAAAATCAGAAATGGCCGTTAGTTGAGATTTTAGCGATTTCTAGTGTTACATATGAGTGGCCTATACATTGGGAAAAATCGTGTTTGTATGGTTCCTATACTAATTAAATTTAAATACAAATTGTTGGAGCTATTGAATTTATGAGAATTCATAAGTATTACGAATAAGTATGCAGGAGGGTGTAAAAAATTGGTGTAGGATTCGTTAACTGGGGCTTCCACTCATCATTCATACTGAACAACCTTCCCCAAGGATCCCATAGAAAATTCGCAAAAAAAAATCGACGCTCCATACAAAAATTCGCAAAACGAGTCAGTCGGCTGATTGTATTGTACTAGGCGTTCAATTTTTTTTAGCGATTTTAGCTAACTTGTAGAATATAACTTGTTCAGTTTGATGAGTAGAAGCCCCAGTTATATATTTGGTAATACAACATGAATTCATTTAAAAAAAAGTAAGTGTGTGGTTTTATGAAACCACGGTAAAAGTGAAAGTTTACAGAGGACGAAACGATCATACCGTCAGACGAAAGCGACCGTCACGCGACATGCAACTTACAGACGAAAAAAATTGTGACGATGTAATGTTAGTGCGGGCTGCCGTACAGTTCAGAAATTAAGAGTACCTCATCGAAGAACTTCTTGAGCCCCTGCCTCACGCTGAGCGGGCCGCTCCCCTCGCCCGCCTTCACGTCACCTTCCACCACGCTGTCTTCAATTTCCAGTTTCACCTGCAAACAAGATTTCATCGAATTACTTAGTAAAGGCGCCCCTGGATGGTCAATGGCAACCATCAATTGTACGCAATCATTGACAAATAGCTGTTTATTTGAAACGTTATTAATTTAATTTCCTTTGGAATTGTTAATACTAACTCAATACTGCTGTGCTTACAATACGAGTATGAGCAATGCGTCGGTATAAACAGCTACAAAAAATAAATTGAAAATAAAAATGGCTGTCATTTAGAGGAGGGAGAAGGATGCTACTCCCTAACAGGAGGTTTTTCGTAGACGAAATGTGTATTTCATGCCCTTTAAATATCGGTAACCCTATCCGATACACACTGTATTGAACCTGTTTGTTACAAACCACTTTAAATATCGTATTTCCTTATTAGAAGAGCATGTTCTAATTTAATTTATTTACGCAAGCTCACTAGGGCACATTTGAAAACCAGCGATGTGGCTCTGGCTACAGCCCACACCTCCTCCCATACATGGCGAGATAAGAATCAGCACTAATATTGTATAAATACGCTACACATGCCTGATAAGTACGTTAGGTAGGTTGTTTATTTTTGTTTTTATAGTTTCTTCTTTTCAAGCGACTTCCAAAAAGGAGGAGGTTCTCAATTCGTCGGTTTTTTTTATGTGTGTTACCTCATAACTTTTGACTGGGTGAACCGATTTTTATGATTTTTTTTTACTTGAAAGCTAGTGCGTCCCGTGTGGTCCCATATACATTTTATCAAAATCGGTGTTTTAGTTTATTAGAAAATTAACAAAAACCAAAAATAATAATGCAAAAAGTTGTTGCGGTGGAAGTCGGTTTTTTAACGTGTTTAGCGTTTTCAATTATTTTACTTTGTGTACCTACAATGACCTACATGTTTCGTGTTTACTCCTGTTATATGAGTTGTAGTGTTGAACATAATACTCACATTGAAATTAGCAACGTGGAACTCCCTCACAACCTCGTAGGGCGTTATATGCGGCGGCGTACGCGCGTTAGGCAGCGACATGGTATACAGACGATCTCCGTACTTCACGATGACGTCTATGAGCGACGGCTTCCAGTAGATATATGGTTCTATGTGTTCCACCACAATGCCCATCACTGATGTGGCTGCGTCCTAGAGGGATAGCACAACGATAAAGACGAAAGACCCAATATCAATGAGGTTCTCATCACACAGGTGTAACAAAATTGGCGTAGGACCCATTAACTAACGGTTCCACTTTTTTTATCCACAATTGATAAGCCCTTGGCATTGTCTCACCTGATAGTAAGTGACGATGATGCCGAAGATGGAAGCGGGCTCACCGAGATTCCCTAACCCAATGTAGATCTGGCTATCTTATCTTCAAGCCGGAACACATCAAGATTCAGATACAAGGTACTTATTCAAAATAGGTGCAAATTACACTCTTTCTGATAGTCATAAATTAATAATAACATAATTTCATTTGTGAAAAATCAAAAAATAAACAATCATTAATTAGTTAATAATGTCAAAATTAAATCCTAGAAATAAACCAGATTATGTCATTAAAACATGAAAACAATATGACACGAAAAGTTATAAATACAATTATTGAATGTCATTGAAACCTTTGACATGAGTAGGCCACTTCACACGTACAGCACCCGGTCACGAGTATAACGTGAGAGTCATCAAACACGCTTTGATTTACAAATTCTAATACATTACCAGCTAATTAATTTGTTGTTTACCTAAATAACATTAGGTAATGTGAATTTAATAGATTTGGTCTTTTTTGCGTTTAATACTAAGTTATTTATGATAAAACAATTGTACACTTTTGAAAGAGTGTCGTTTACTTCGTCAGACATATCAGTTTTTCTGTCAACCTTAAAAACTATTGATGTATCATCCGCAAGCAACACAATTTTCGACAATGATTCAACCATGAATGGTAGATCATTAATATAAACTAAAAAAGGAAAGGTCCTAAAATAGAACCTTGAGGCACACCCATCTTAACCCGAGAACCCATTGATTTCGTACCATTTATTTGTACTTTTTGAGTCCTATTTACTAAATATGAATATAAAAGATCTAGAGCCTTATTTTTAACACCGTAATGGTCCAGTTTTACAAGCCGAGTTTTATGTTTCACACAATCGAATGCCTTTGATAAGTCGCAGAAGATCCCTATCGCGTTTTGGGATTTCTCAAAAGCATCATATATGTTTTTAATGAGTTCAACTCCCGCGTCCGTTGTGGAACGCCCTTTTGTAAAGCCAAACTGCAGGTTATGGAGCAATTTATTGATGTTAAAGTGAGTCAACATTTGATTTAATAAAATTTTTTAAAAACCTTACTCAAAACTGGTAGCACAGAAACAGGCCTATAATTACTAGGGTCTTTCTTTTCTCCGGACTTGAAGAGTGGAACAACTTTACTAAATTTCATGAGATCCGGAAAAACTCCAATGTCAATACAAATGTTGAATAGATCGGCCAATTAAGGGGCTAAAGTTTCAATTACGGACTTTATTAAATCAACAGACATGCCCCAAAGATCCTTTTACAATTGTGTGTGGATTAACTTTTCGAAATGTAAAGTCTTCTTCGCATTTAGGTAAATTTTCAAAAAGTAATTGATTTGCGAGAATAGGTGACGAGTCGAGGCTCTCGATTATTTTGAGTGGAACATTTGTAAAGAAAGATTCAAATTCTTCTGTTACCTCCGAGGTTTCAGAAATGAGACCACGATCAGTTTGCAAGACATACTGTTTCTGTTGCGGCTTCGTTTTCCCCGTCTCTTTATTAATTACGTTCCAAACTGCTTTTATTTTATTTTCAGAATATTTAATTTTCTTAGAGATGAAGTTGGCGTTAGCTGCCAAACAAACTCTTTTAAATAATTTTGAATAATTTTTAACGAACTCAACAAACTTAAGATCAAAGTTGTATGTCTTTTGTTCGTAAACGAAAACAAATTTTCTCTACTCTTGTATATACCTACAGTTGCCCAGTCACTAAACTTGAATTTTTGATTTACGTAATTTTTTTTATTTGAATTTATTTTCAAAATCTGTACCCAATGATGTTAACGCTGATTTTTGGCGGCAAGACTTAGATAAGATGGTGGTAGCTAGCCAGGCGGGCTATGAAAATGCCACCACCAACCGAACCGAGTCTTACAAAGTTGACCCCGCTGGGAATCGAACACGCGACCTCCTGGTGTGAATCATTTCGACTAACCATTACGCCACGGAGGTGGTTAAGACTCAACTCATCATACTGAGCCACTTTCCCCCAACGAACCCAGTTAATTCTTAAAAAATAATCAACCCTCCATACAAAAATGCACAGAATTGGTCGATTAGCTGATCGATTTGTACGAAGATTTACAGTTTTTTTTTGATATTTCAGCAGTGATAGGACAAAAGTTGTTCAGTATTATGAGTAGCAGCCCCAGTTAACGGAACCTAAGTTTTGTTACACCCTGTATATTATAGTTATAGCTAAGCAATGTCGTCTTGGTCAATTTTAAGATAAGATAAAGCTTTATTCCAGACATAAAAAATATTAAATTGTTATGTTACAACTAAACTAAATATAAAAATACATCAACGTAGTTTCTCATTTTCGTAACAAAATTAATGTAGGATCCGTTAGCCGATTTATTTGAGATTCTCACAACAATCCCTTTTATTTGATATGTCAAAATATAGTTTGCAAAACTTTTTTTAATTTATTTACGTTACATGTCCGTCTTTGGGTCACCTCACATATGTGTACCAAATTTCAACTATCGATCCAGTAGTTTCTACAGACACACGAGTGATCCTATAAGGGTTTCGTTTTTTCCTTGAGTTACGGAACCCTAAAAATAAACAAATACCAACAAAATAATTATATTCTAATTTATAAAAATAAAAAAAAGTCATTTTTTTAAGTAAATAAAATAATCATTGCCTGTAATGGACGTTCAAGGACCAACTGGACATTCTAGGAATATGACTAGACGGATCGGAGGGGAAATTATACAAGATGAAAACTAAGTTGGAAAGGTAATTTCACAATACGAGTATAAACCAGCGAGATCTTTTGCTTTATGAACAGCGAGATCACAATGATAACTCTGCTTTTGACTACCTCACAGACTACTCATCACAAAGTTTGTTAAAGGTAACAAACAAACACATTTTCACATTTATAATATTAGGAAGGAGTCACCTGGTTGTCCCTGTTAGGCCGATCTACGAAGAAGTTCTCGTTCTGCGCAAGCCGGCCGCGCACCGACGCTTTGCTGCGGCTCATGCGCTCAAAGTATTTGCCCATCGCCTCATCGTCCAGAGCTTCTATGAGGCCTTCTTCCTCCGCTGTTACGTAACAATATTTGCTAGGTTTTGTTAAGTTAATAATAATTGGGATGATGATAGTATTAAACTAAATTTTGAAATCTTAATCACTTAATTGCTCTCTTACGTTTTTTTTGGGACAAGCGTACTTTCTCTGTCTCAGCATACTTACTTCTAGTTTTTGTTTTTAAAATTAATGAAATAATTTAAAATGTTATGGATCCCAGTGAACTGTCGGCATCGTCTTCAGTGATACACATCGATTATAAGATGAAGAAACACCTAAAAACTTTTAGGGACAAGCTTTTATTTTAAAATAGTTTTTATGCTCAAATGCCAACTGCTCGCGATGTCAAATAAGAATGAAAATACACGTTTCCAAATTTAAAAAAGGCGAACACAGTATTTTCTACGATGCAATTCAAAATAAAAGACGATCCTCGGACCTTCATTCCATCTCCTAAGTGCATCATCAAATAAACTTCAAAATACCTAAAGGATCTATTATCATTGGGAATACGGCTTCATACCAAATTTCAAATCAATCGGACCTCTGGAAGTCGCTCTGAAATCGTTTGCAAAATTTGACCTTTACAATATAACTAACATTGCAAGTTAAATAAAATCATTTCTAGAAAGGTATGCTTCATTTGTTTGATTATTTTTTTTGATAATTTGGCTTCGTTATCTTAACGCCGCGCCGCGCTGACGTCCACGCCAGTGAACCGTTTCTTGTATTGTAGCACTAAAACATTAGTTTACCCTTAAAACACATATCTAGCTATACATCTGTTTAGTATCTCTACGTAGGTACTTGAGTAGTGTAAGTAAAGAAGACTTACCGGGAGCTTCCTCGTCTTCCTCGCCGCCGCCAGCCCTTTGTACTGCAGCCTTCTTCTCCCTGAGTTTCGTAGTCAGCTCATTGTACAGTATAACGGGGCTCATCTCGTACATCGTTTTAGCTTGCTTGTCGGTCAGACCGCTATTTGCCACTGGGAAAAATATATAATTTTGTTTACGTTCAAGAAACAAGACGCTTTTAAAATAAGTGTACTTCTGTGCTTGGCGTGTGCTTTGTAGGTTTTTTCGAGCTGGTCATAGTCAGCTTTTGAAACTACAAAGTATTATGATCCATGTTTGTATTTATCAACGCTATCGATACAGATTTTTGTGTGCAATTCGATTTATCTTATCTCTGGTGGAAAGTAATTACGACCAAAATATAGGAAAAGATGAAAGACTGATCCCTTTTCTAAGTCGAAAAAATTTGTGCCAGTAAGAGGGAGAAGTTAAACAAAATAAATGTATGGTCACAAAACACCATATTGATAATGTATGTGGATGGTGTGACATATTATAAGTACCTACTTATAACCTAGTAGGTAATATAAATCTACTTATAGAATGTTTATCTTTGAATTAAATTTTTATGGCTTCAGGGTATGTTCTCCGCCAAATGTATTTTTTTAAAGTAATGTCATGTCATAACTGTGCTAGTATCGGCGAGAACTCACCGAGCCTATCGATAAACTCTGCAGGAGTAGCGAACACCATCATGGCAGCACACGAGTCTGGTGATATCGGCTCTGGTGGCACTTCTGGCTTCTCTTCTCCCTCTGTGAGCAGAAAAACGTTAAGAGTTCAAAGGATTTTAGTGAAAACAATAGAGTTGCAACATCCTTATTTTTTTATTATTATAACAGCTCATATACGTCCCCACCGAGGGGCTCGAGCCTACCCTGAATCAGGGCGATTAGGCCTTAGTCGACCACGCGGGCCCAGTGCGGGTTGGTCGACTTCACACACAACCTTCGAGTTTCTTCGCAGGCGTGTGCAGGTTTCCTCACGATGTTTTCCTTCACCGTTAAAGCAATCGGTAAGTATGTACGTAAGTTTTTGAAAAACTCATTGGTACATTGGCCGTCCAGATTTGAACCCGGTACCTCTGGTTAGATGGACCGAGTCGTTACCGGTTGAGCCACCGACGCTTATACATCTAACTACAGCAACATCCTTACTAATATTAAAAATGTTTAAATGTGTTTGTATGTTACCTCTTCACGCTTCAACACCTCGACCAATCTTGACGAAATTTGGCATGCGGATAGCATATGACACAGGCTACTTTTATCCCATGAAAATAGCATAGTCCGATACAACTAAAAATAAAAGACTTTTTTGGTTGACAGAGCAACAGATTGTTGTGATTATTTGCACAGATATGGTCGAGAGGGGAGGAATGACATAGGCCGAGATAGTTCCCGAGTATTCTGGAAAAATAATGTGCAGTGTATTTATTTTTATTTAGTTTGATCCTATCATCCTGCAGTTGTTTCATTATTTAGTTTAATCCTATGATCCTGCAGTTGTTTCATTATTTCAGTCTTTATTTAGTAGTCTATTTCGCTCGTGATCCTTCGCATTTGGATCAATAGCGTCCTTCTTCTTTGTTTAATTGTTAAGCTTACCTCCATCAGCTTCTTCGTCTTCATCTTCGTCTTCCTCGCCACCTTCGCCTTTCACCTCGGTATGCGCCTTGATGTAGTCTTCACCTACAATTCGATACATTGGATTATAATTATTATTTCAAAATATAAAGTTAAGCTATTCTGCTCACTTGGCACGAGGCGAAGTGGCAGGAGCACCTCCAGCGAAAGCACAGTCGGCTTGAGTTCTGTGCGACGGGGAGAGAAAGCGTCGAACTATCCGAGAATTATTGAGGAGGACTGCTTTCTGCATTGCTGCAATTATTGGTCTGCCTCGGAGATCCAGCCGCCTTAGGTGACGTTCAAGGTCGGCTGAAATTAGACCTGTTCACGGATAAGACTACTTGAGGCGGTTCGTTTTGGTTATGGCGGGAAATTAAAATTTTTCAAGGTTTTTTGTGAATTAATTTAATGAATTAATTTTTGGCGATAACGTGAGAAATATGACATTTTGTGATTATTCCTCATAAAATCCAAAATATAGAGTTTAACATTTGACAAATTCATTGAAATTAGTAGAAAACAATGTAAGACTGGCGCAAAACAGCTTAAACTTGTCAAAAATTAAACATGGAGTCATAATTCACAAAAAACCCTAAAAAATTAAAATTCGCCACTTGAACAACTACAAAATTAAATTGAACCACTTTAAATAAAATAAATCAATTATTAGTCGAAAGACGTCCACAGCTGGACAAAGGGCTCCTCTTAGGATTTCAACAACGACCTGTCCTGCGTTACCCGCATCCAGCGGCTTCCCGCTACCTTCACCAGATGGCGGTCCACCGAGTGAGAGGCCTGCTTATGCCTTCTGGTGCGCGGTGACTAAAAGAGTAAACAAATATTTTTTAAAAACAATAAATAGACAAAACATCGAATATAATTTTGTTGCTAGTTTAAACAATATTCGCGGCCTTAGAGAGAAAGCAAACATCTAACCCCATGTAATTCTTTGCGGGACCAGACGTCCTCTGTATAGCGTTGGGCCGGGGTCAAATACAACAACCTGAAAAAAATATATTAATACCTATTACATTCACCATTTAAAACATAAGTGTAATGAACCCCCCCCCCCCTCCCTACTAAATTTCAGCCAAGCGGATCAACTTCACTTTCGTTGGCCATTCTGCTTTCCACAATTTTTTTCAAACGCATCTAAAATTTGCCCCGGGTGCTCATTTTTTTATTTGAGGCACCATTCCTTTATCTGTTACCATTCTGGCGGGCGGGCGGGAGGCGACCATCTCCATTCTCCATGAGTGGCTCAATGGATTTCTATAAAATGGAGCTTACAACCGTCTCGGTTAATGTAGCTTTCAAACAAAAAAAAGGGAATTGAAATCGAGGAATTTAGGAACTACGATGACATGTACAGACAGACATATAGGCTTCAAACTTATAGAGCACCGCTTTTTTGCGGGGTAAAAAGAAACAGATAACAAGCGAAAAGATGAAAAGCGGCAAATCGCAAAGGGTTTTCCAATAAGGACGGGTCGATGTTGCAGGCTGTGGCAGCCATGTTGTTTTGGGGGCGTCTGTCAAATCTTTCGTTTTCATTCAGTCACTGATGCTTGCGGAAGAACTCGGCCTTTCGCAAACTTAAACTTAAACTTTTGCGTCGGGACTGTAAGGATCCAACTAACCCAGGAGCACAAAGTTAATGAGACCATGACAACGCCCGCCGTTTAAACGTCGACTGGACTTCAGAACGTTTTTGGAATAGAATTAGGACCCCAAATTTGGCAGAAATATCTTTAGCGACAAGGCGGATTTGATAATTTTTTTTTTTATTCAAAATTGGTAAGCCCTTGGCATCATCTCACCTGATGGTAAGTAAGATGATGCCGAAGATGGAAGCGGGCTTACCAAGATTCCCCAACGCAATGGAGAACTGGCTATCTTATCTACAAGCTGGAACACATCAATGTTGTTAACACTGATGTTTGGCGGCAAGACTTTGATAAGATGGTGGTAGCTAGCCAGGCGGGCTTAGAAAATGCCCTACCACCAACCAAATCGAGTTTTACAAGTTGACCCCACCGGGAATCGAACCCGCGACCTCCTGGTGTGAAGCGAATGGGCTAACCATTATGCCACGGAGGCGGTTAAATTTTATCATTCGGACGTGCTGCTGAATCGTGTAACTTGCCACGGTCTCTCTCTCTCTCTCTTATTGTGTGCCACAATTAACCGTGCTATCCAAGGGATAGACGGCGGTTGCCTGATGTTGCACTTAGCATCACCCGCGGTCACGTGTAGGGCATTTAGATTTACACCTACGGAGTGTGCAGCGCGAACTTTATACACATCTGGAATCAGATGTGCAGGTTTCCTCACGATGTTTTCCGTCACTGTTGAAGCAATCGGTAAGTATATGTACGTAAGTTTCGAAAAACTCATTGGTACATTGGCCGTCCGGATTTGAACCCGGGACGTCTGGTTAGGAGGACCGAGTCTTTACCGGTTGAGCCACCGACGCTTGCCACGGTGATTCGGCATCATTGACTGAATAAAGAACAACATATTTGACAGACGCCGCCAAAACAACATGGCCGCCGCAGTCTGTCAACATCGACCCGTCACTATTGGGAAACCCTTTAGAAGGCTACTATATTTAACTTAACTACTTTCCCTTATAGGATTCCCTTTAGGATTTTGTACACAAAGTTATCGGGACACTGTCACTAACTTCACTAAGCCTATATTGTGTGGTGGTACAGAAAGCTCCGTGCACGACCCGACTCGCAGTTGTCCGTTTTTAGGGTTCCGTGCGTCAAAAGGATAAAACGGAACCATTTTGAGGATCACTCATTTAGGTGTCTGTCTGTCGGTCCGTCCCGTATGTCACATCCAATTTTGTCCAAAACTACTGAACCGATTGAGTTGAAGTTTGGTACACATATGTAAGTTGAAAACCCTAAGACGGAAGTGTAACGTAAATAAATTTATTTCAAAGATGGGGGTTATTTTGGTGGTAAATTAGAAAATAAAAAAAAAGTTTTGCAAATAAGTAGTTTGGTGTGACATATTAAATGAAATTGCTTGTTGTGAGAATCTCAAATATATTATTTTATATAATTACTAGCTGTTTCCCGCGGCTTGGCCCGCTCAGAACCCGGTGAAAAAATTTCTGAACCTATTCTCAGACCTACCGAATGTACACAGAAAATTTCATGGAAATCCGTTCAGCCGTTTCGAAGTTGTATGGCAACTAACACTGTGACACGAGAATTTTATACATATAGGACAAATAGTTTTAACAAACTAAAACATTTTTCTTCCACTTACGAGTATCTCCGAAACTACCAGGCCTAAGATTTTGAAAAAAAAAATGAAATGAAGGAAGGGAACAATTTCACGTCACTTAGATATGGTAGTTTGCCTAGTTATGCAAGTAAAAAAAAAAATAGTTCATTACTTATAGATTACAAGAAAACCTATAAGAGGTCTATGGTATTTAAATCAACGTACAGAACCTCCCTTTTCACGAGAGTTTAACTCTCATTTATTCGTTTTTTTTATACACAACATGTCAATAATAAGGGTTTACAAGATAAGTTGTAAGTGCTTTGTCGATGTCATGTCAACAGTGAGTGTTTAAAAGATAAGTTGTAAGTGCTTTGTCGATGTCATGTCAACAGTGAGGGTTTACAAGATAAGTTGTAAGTGCTTTGTCGATGTCATGTCAACAGTGGAGAGTTTACTAGATAAGTTGCAAGTGCTTTGTCGATGTCGTGTCAACAGTGAGGGTTTACAAGATAAGTTGTAAGTGCTTTGTCGATGTCATGTGAACAGTGAGGGTTTACAAAATAAATTGAAAGTGCTGTGTCGATGCCATGTCAACAGTTAGGGTTTACAAGACAAAACATGATGGAAGTCCAAGTCTTTCGTCTATAAAGAAAATGTACGTAGACACGTCACCTTTCCTTGGGGCTCCATCCACACGCCGAGAACATGGAAAGGTCCAGCCAACAAGTAAGTGTAGTTCGGCTTCGCAGTGCTGTTCCACGCGGCCATCAGGACTTCCTTTAACTCTGTGGATGGTTTGTGACGTGGCATGATACAGGTCTTGTAAGAGGCAGTTGAAGGCCTTTGGAAGACCCAAGTAATCATCGAGTAACACACTAACACGTATTATATAAGTCACTTCGCTTCCCTTAATCTAAGAAGTATGATTTTTCATCTGAAAGGAGTCGCTGTATGCTATTTTCCTGGTCTGGATCAGACGATTGGGATCAAAAAGCCGATTGCCAAGAAAAACTATTTGTTCCTCGTAGATAGACTCTCCTTGTAGAGACCATTGAATTACTACGTTATGAAAAAAAAGTGATGAAGTGTTTAAAAAATACCCTTTTACCTTTCAACACTTCACCTGTCGGCACTTCCTCTTCTCCTTCTCCGATGCCACCAGCTTCTTCCTCTTCGCCACCTCCACCTTCCTATCGGGTTAAAAAAATATATCTTTTTATTATTATTCTAATAATGATTGTTTCTTAGACCTATCTTTGCATTAATATGCATTCGTTTATAATTATTTGAAAATAGTTAGTTCTATAAAGTCACATGAGTAGTATTCGAAAAAAACTTTGGCATCTTCAACAGAAAATGAAGAAATCAGACTTATTAGGAACTAGTTTTGCCCGCGGCTTTGCTTGCGTGGGCATCGTTTCTATGCGGCTCAACAACAAACAAATACAGAGTGCAGTCAAACTGTTTGCAAATTATTAGTAAGACGTGAAATGTGTTTTTAATCATCATCACATCAGCCCATTTCATTCTATTTTAGCGCGCAAAATTGATGATGATGATGATGATAATACTAAAAGTTAAGTGGTTTTTTTACCTCACACGATCGGAAAGGTATCCTTTTTCATTCTATTTTAGCGCGCAAAATTTCGTTTTATCCACTGGCACGCAGTTTCAAAGACAGACACGCACAATGGTATACGTTCAGAAAAACAGTTTGTCGTTACTGTCTTTATAAGTTACATTTGTTTTGAAACTAGCTTTTGCCCGCGGCGTCGCCCGCATAACATCCTTTTATAACTGCCTTAGAGGTTGTGTGGTGCGCGAGCCGCAAGCTGCTCGCGAGCGCGGACGTGAGTTTTCTTCAGATCTCTCAGGAAATATATCGGGCTATTTTGATTTGCAGTCTATGTCACTTACCAACCCTCAACCAAATTAAAAAGTCACTTCAATCGCGAAATGCGCGAGCAGGGATATGAGTTTTTGCAGTGAAAATTTCTTTGGGTGCATTGGGCATTTTTGAGATAGGAAAAAATCATTGAACTCGCTACACTAATGTAACCTGTCGGTTACATACCAGGCACACTCGCAGAGTCAAAACTTATAATTGAGATGGGCAAATACCATAGAACTAGCGAGACTGTAACCAGGAACACTCGCAAAGTCAAAACTTATAAAAATGTTTTTGAGATGGGAAATCCATTGAACTCGCGACACTGTAATGTAACCAGTCGGTTATATATTAGGAACACTCGCAGAGTCAAAACTTATAAAACTGTAAAAAGATTTCACTTCTGTCGGCACTCCCGGTTAGTTTAGGTTTTTTTTTCACCAGATCTCTTGGGGAACTATATCAGGATATGTTAAATAGTAAATTATGTCATTTCCTACCCCCTCAACCATCTCTTCGTTTCAATGTTAAAGAAATTACCCAAAAATGCGAGTATTTTTCCAGTTCCTTCACACTATACTGTTTTCACGGGATAATAATTTTCTAAAAACCTAAAAACTTTTATTTATTTGAGCATTGTCACGCGATATACATATGCATGCAAAATTTTAGCTCAATCGGAAACCGGGAAGTGGGTCAAAATTAACTTGCAAGATTTCACCCGAACAAACATACATACATACATTGCAAGTTAATTAAAAGCTTTTGAAAAGTAGCCAATGTCAGGCTACCTGCATGCCAAATTTAATCAAAATTGGTAGAGGTTTTGAAGTGTGAAAAGAAAAACACATTTTCACATTTATAATATTAGTAAGAGTATTTTGAAATATTTTAGAATTTTAATTAATGTTTAATACTCTGTTTTGGTTTAATTAATATTATTATAGCTGTTTTTCGTGCACTTAAAAATGTTCCCCGCTGTAGTGAGGTGAACAATTGTGTGTTTCGCTGGGCAGCAGTTACTTGGCGTCTCGTACCTTTGGAACCCTCGCTCCACTCAGGATGCTAAGATAGAATAAGATGGAATAGAATCCTGAGCGTAGCAAAGGTTTCAATAGAGGTAAAAAACAACTTTGCAGCCTTGCTTAACACACAACTATTACTTACATTTTGCTTCAGCTATCTTGATTGGGATTCTTCTTCTATCGAGTCCACGGTTCTACATTTTGGTGGTCAGATGTGTGGCCAATGTTGAGGCTCCGGCGACGCTGTGTTGAGGTCGTCCAGTGTGCAGAAGTTTGACCACAGTGCAAACTCCAGCAGGTGTTCCGTGGTCTTGATTGAGACAAACTTTAATGACAATGAACTTACACCAACAACGTCAGGCAGCCGTAACGGCAGCCTCCAAGTGTTCTCCTCCACCTCCATCGACAAGGTGTTAGCCCCGAACTCCATCTTGTCCGCCAAACGAATGAACAAAACATCGTCTGTGTCATTTACAGCTTTCTCGTTCTTCTTGTAGTACTCAGCAGCGACATCTGAAGATGAAAACGAATCCTTGGTTCGTTAACACCCATATTGTCCGTGGCGTAATGGTTAGTCCATTCGCTTTACACCAGGAGGTCGCTTGTTCGATTCCCGGTGGGTTCAACTTGTAAGACTCGGTTTGGTTGGTGCTAGGGTTTTTTTTCTAAGCCCGCCTGTCTTGCTACCACCATCTTATCTAAGTCTTGCCGCCAGACGACAGTGTTAAAAACATTCATGTGTTCCGATATGAAGAAAAGATAACCAGTTCTCCATTGCATTGGGGTATCTTGGTAAGCCCGCTTGCATCTTCGGCATCATCTTCACTTACCATCAGGTTGAGATGATGCCAAGGGCTTACCAATTGTAAATTTTTAAAAAACCTGCTGGGGCATAGGTCTCTCCCCAAGCTCGGGGAAGTTTGGGCCATACTCCATACACGGGGGCGAAGTCCGCGTTGGTGGAGGCCGGAGGCTGTAGGGCTAGTGGCGAACCCCACTACCAGAAGTTTTCAAGCCGCCTATAAGGCACCTGACACGGCTTAACGACTGCCATGAAGTGATATCAACCGGCACCAACGGCTTAACGTGATTTGCGAAGCACGGAAACGGTCGAGAAAAATGGTACAAACAGTCGAACCCGTCTGGGTAATGATCGTGCTTCAGGTCAGTTAACCTGCGTGATCAACAGTCGTCGGACCGATGACCTGGTGAAGATCGCAGGAAGTCGCTGGATGCGGGCAGTGCAGAACCAGTTGTCGTGAGAACCGTTAGGGGAGGCCTTTGTCCAGCAGGGGTCGTCTTTCGACTGATATAATGAGTCCAGAACTGACTTAACTGAAGATAAAAATTATTAGGAAGAGAACAAGATATTATATTGTTCGGCTTGACACTATCGTAATGAAATCGAATATAGGCCAGGACAGGTCATCGTGAAAATCGTTGGGGGAGGCCTTTGT
Organism: Coleophora flavipennella; assembly: GCA_947284805.1. Lineage (NCBI taxonomy): Eukaryota > Metazoa > Arthropoda > Insecta > Lepidoptera > Coleophoridae > Coleophora > Coleophora flavipennella. The sequence continues at coordinate 10,179,181 of OX369253.1, forward strand.
ACAGCAGTGGTACTCTTTCGGCTGATGATATAATGATGATGAGTCCAGAACTGACTTAAAGATAGAAATTAATAAGAAGGGAAAAAAATATATTGTTTGGTTTAACACTATAGTAATAAAATAGAATAAAGGCCAGGACGGGTCGTCGTGAAAATCATTGGGGGAGGCCTTTGTCCAGCAGTGGTCGGCTTTCGGCTGATATGATGAAAACATACCTACTCATACAAAAGTGGCCAAGTGCGTGTCGGACCACGCGCACAGTAGGGTTCCGTAGTTTATTCAATAAATAAAATGTACATTTTACAAAACAAAGTTATTTTTACTCGTCGTGTACAACATTTTTCGTGGAAAATATATGTTCATTTTACAAATTCAACTTAAAATGATCGTCTTAAATGTCCTACTATTTCCATAAATTGATTTATCATAAAAGGATCCTGATCCTGAATCGAAAAACGCTAAACATAATAAAAATCGACTTCAATTGCAACAACTGTATTTTTGTTTGGTATTTGTTAATTACCTAAGAAAGAACTCAAACTTTTTAAAAAAAATATTGTATGGGACCAACTTGGCAAACAAAGAATTAAGAAAATAGGATCACATTCTACGAAGATATCCCGTGACAAACGTACAAAAACATACAGTCGTGCTGAAACACACCCGCACGACCCGCGTGATCCCCGCACGACCCGCAGTACCGCAATAATTTTGAACGACCTATCCAAAAACATCCCACCCATCGGATAGACGGAAAATAAAAAAAAAGTTTAAAAAAATTAAAAACGACTTCAAAATGAAATTTACTCAAAAGTATGAAATATTATTATCATACTTAAACACACGACATTAACCAACAATAACGAAATCAAAGTGGGTACGAATTAAATTAGGGGCTTAAATGTTTTTGAGTTCGGTACCAGCACACAACTACTTACGTATCAAATGTTTTAGATTCAATGGTTTGCTGACACCGACCTATAAAAAAAATTTAAGCCCCTAATTTAATTCGTACCCACCTTTGATTTCGTTATTGTTGGTTAATGTCGTGTATTTAAGTATAATAATATTATTCATACTTTTGAGTAAATTTCATTTTGAAGTCGTTTTTCAGTTTTTATAAAAAACTTTTTTTTTATTTCCTTTATTTTTAGTGATTATGCTGTCTATCTAACAACGTTAAACCCAATCTCACCTACTCGCCAATATGAATCATCAAATCATAATGCATGTTTTTCATTAAAATATACAGAGTCCTGTGGCTTCCATCATCATCTCAGCAGCATGAGAGTTAAATCTTCCATCATCAGCTTATCTGAATAACTTGAAAGAATACAACTATCGGTCTATTCGTACCTACGTATCTATCTATATTTAAAGAATTATCCACTAACTCATACCCGTTAATGAGTTGTACCTTTCTTAATCAGCTCATCATCATGAGATAATGACTGCTAAATGCAAATACTTTAAAAGCTTTAGAAAACATATGAAACACGTAATACTTGCCTATAAAATTTGAGAGTTGCCCTCGATTTCCCTGGGATTCCATCATCAGATCCTGATTTTCTTATCATGGTACCACCCTTGGGATATCTTCTTTCCAACAAAAAAAGAATCATCAAAATCGGTTCATAAACGACGAAGTTATCCGCGAACAAAAATAATAAATATACGGTCGAATTGAGAAATTTCCTCCTTTTTTGAAGTCGTTTAAAAATACAACCCCACTTTACGTCCAAGGGAAATGCCCTAAAAATATTTTTAAAGTTATTTTTTTGTCGGTACCATAGCCAAAGCAGAAGAACTCACCCAAGAAGTTAAACATGTGGTCCTGATGCATGTACGGAGCCGGCACGTTCTGGGTGGACATCAGGAAGGCTGAAGCCGCCAAACTTCCCAGTTTCCGTCCAACTGTGTCTTCGGGCTGCAAATAAACATTTTTTCACTCAGTCGTTAACAAAATCTAATCAGTTTTTTTATCCACAATTGCTAAGCCCTTAATTAAGTAACTGTGAACTTACTATGGGGCGCACTTTATCAGCCGCCTTTCCGATGGCACTGTTCTCGCCCCTCGGCCCCAGCAGTACGGCCGTCGTGCCGCGCTTCATCCAGTCGAATGTACCTTAGTAAGTAACTGTGAACTTACTATGGGGCGCACTTTATCAGCCGCCTTTCCGATGGCACTGTTCTCGCCCCTCGGCCCCAGCAGCATGGCCGCCGTGGCGCGCTTCATACAGTAGAATGTACCTTAGTAAGTAACTGTGAACTTACTATGCGGCGCACTTTATCAGCCGCTTTTCCGATGGCACTGTTCTCGCCCCTCGGCCCCAGCAGTATGGCCGCCGTGCCGCGCTTCATCCAGTAGAATGTACCTAAGTAACTGTGAACTTACTATGGGGCGCACTTTATCAGCCGCCTTTCCGATGGCACTGTTCTCGCCCCTCGGCCCCAGCAGTATGGCTGCCGTGCCGCGCTTCATCTAGTCGAATGTACCTTAGTAAGTAACTGTGAGCTTACTATGGGGCGCACTTTATCAGCCGCCTTTCCAAAGGCACTGTTCTCGCCCCTCGGCCCCAGCAGCATGGCCGCCGTGGCACGCTTCATACAGTAGAATGTACCTTAGTAAGTAACTGTGAACTTACTATGGGGCGCACTTTATCAGCCGCCTTTCCAATGGCACTGTTCTCGCCCCTCGGCCCCAGCAGTATGGCTGCCGTGCCGCACTTCATCCAGTCGAATGTACCTTAGTAAGTAACTGTGAACTTACTATGGGGCGCACTTTATCAGCCGCCTTACCGATGGCACTGTTCTCGCCCCTCGGCCCCAGCAGCATGGCCGCCGTGCCGCGCTTCATCCAGTCGAATGTACCTTAGTAAGTAACTGTGAACTTACTATGGGGCGCACTTTATCAGCCGCCTTTCCGATGGCACTGTTCTCGCCCCTCGGCCCCAGCAGTATGGCCGCCGTGCCGCGCTTCATCCAGTCGAATGCGCGATTCTGCAACCATTCACAAGTTTGCGTCAAAACAGTAACGGAAAGTAAATAGAGGATGTGGATAGAATCAATAAAAAAGTAAATCAAAGAAAGTTAGGTGAACAATAGTGTTGATTTTCAACCGACTTCCAAAAAGGAGGAGGTTCTCAAGTCTACTGTATATTTTTTTCGTGTGTTTGTAACGTGATAAAAAAGTACTAAGTTTTTGCGATGGAAGTCGGTTTTTTTAATGTGTTTAGCGTTTCCAATTATTAGATATCTTAACTGGAATATCTTTTAAAAACTGGTGCTACTTAACCTTTTCATCGTCAAAGTCGGCCATAGACGACAGCGAGTAAACACGCCAATGTCGGGATATCGTGTCATGAACTTTTTTACATTTTATTTTATTTTACGGCGCTTTGTCTGGGTGCATGGCGGTCAAAAGGTAAATATTGTTTTGTAAGCGTCCCTTGACACATAATATTAATAAATATATTTTTTTAACACACTTGGTCATTAAGTGGCTCTAATTTCACCACAATTAGGCACATAATGACACCTGTAATCAAACTGTGATTTTTTCATTGCTATTATTCACAAGTGAGTTATAGAGTTTTTTTTAATTTTATTGGTTGAGTTGGTTTATTCTTACAAAAGTTTCGATACAAAAAAGATTGTGTTCAATAATACAAATAAATTAATGTACCTATTAATTACTCTTTTCATGTAACTTCGTATTTAAATAGATAATTTCAACTTGTACGTGTTTAATAAATAAAACTTTCACTTCGTTTTCTCTGTAATAAAGAATACTTTAAATGCCCCATTTTGTACGTGGCTAAATCGCTATCCGCGAAAAGCCTTTTTTGGCAAAAAAATGAAACCTCATTCTTTTAGTCTATGGTCGATCGCCATTGTTATATGTGCGCGCATAAGAAAACTGATTAATTTTTCCCGCCATAGCGAAAAATTTTTCACAATTCGTTTTCACTGTTGAAATTACAGTTATTTATTAATTAAAATGTCTGCAAGTACTAGTTATAAAGAAAATGTTTTTTTTATTATTATTTTCTTTACAAGTGTGTTGAAAAACGTCGTGTGATACACGTGTGTATTGATGATTACCGTCCTCGGCTCTCTTAAGACCCTCACCTAACGGCTCAGGTCTCAATGGCGCCTCAGCGGTAATCACCAACATTACTCACTTGTACCAAATGTACTATTATTCATTTACTTATTTAAAATTTAGTTCACAATAAAAAAATATATAGTCAGTCACAGATGACAACAGCATGTTAAAGAGGAAGGTGAATTGCGTAAATTCCACTTTTCATACAATCGGCGAAAGCGATTTTCACCTCAAACTCAACCTTTTATTGTACATCAGAATAAATAAATACAATGTATAAAACAAAATCAATAACTAAATGAGGTACACTTTAAGTATTTATTTACTCTATTAGGTTTAACCGCCAGTAATATATACGTCACTAGGTTTAACCAATTTTTAACAATATTTGATAGGTTGTCGTGAGAACAAAAGCTAGGTTTAAGGCGCAGTGGTACTTAAAAATCCACTTAAATAGGTTTGTAGAATTCATTTTTGAAGTAGTTAAACAGTACATTTAAAATCTAGGAAAACATATTGATATTATTGAGAATAGTTACGAGGGACTATATAGAATGGAAACACGATTTAATAAAGATGGCTCGATAGAATAATTTCGCAAAGGTACCTCTTTTTGAGTCATTTTATCGTCTATTTTCTGTTTTATTCTTAAAATAAGTACAATTTGATAATATGATTTATTTCCTAAAATAAAGTTTATAGAAGACTGAAGGGAAAACATCGAATGGATTTTTATTTAAGATAAATATGATAAAAATAAAAAAGTGTGTGTGTCAGCTCCGACGCACGACTGGAGTTTTTTCCTTACTAACGATTATAAATGTGTTGGAGTATGGCGGCCATTTTTTTTAATTCTGACAACGGATTCGTGATTAGGGACCTCAGGGACACTCCGATATTGATTTTGGAAGCAATCGGTCCAGTAAGTAAAAAAAATCATAAAAAAAAGTTTAAAAAAACTGAAAAACGACTTCAAAATGAAATTTACTTAAAAGTATGAAATAATATTACTATACTTAAATACACGACAGTAACCAACAATAACGAAATCAAAGGTGGGTACGAATTAAATTAGGGGCTTAAATTTTTTTTAGTTCGGTGTCAGCACAGTACTACTTACTTATCAAATGTTTTAGATTCAATGGTTTGCTGACACCGACCTCAAAAAAAATTTAACCCCTAATTTAATTCGTACCCACCTTTGATTTCGTTATTGTTGGTTACTGTCGTGTATTTAAGTATAGTAATATTATTTCATACTTTTGAGTAAATTTAATTTTGAAGTCGTTTTTCAGTTTTTTGAACTTTTTTTATTTTCTTTATTTTTAGAGATAATGCTTTCTATCTAACAACGCTAAACCCAATCACCTACTCGCCAATAGGAATCATCAAATCATAATGCACATGTTTCATTAAAAGATACAGAGTAGTGTGGCTTCCATCATTATCTCAGCAGCATGAGAGTTAAATCTTCCATCATCAGCTCATCTGAATAACCTGAAAGAATACAACTATCGGTCTATGCGTACCTACGTATCTATCTATATTTAAAGAATTATCCACTAACTCATACCCGTTAATGAGTTGTACCTTTCTTAATCAGCTCATTATCATGATATAATGACTGCCAAATGCAAATACTTTAATAGCTTTAAAAAACGTATGAAACAAGTTATACTTGCCTATAAAATTTGAGGGTTGCCCTCGATTTCCCTGGGATTCCATCATCAGATCCTGGTTTTCTTATCATGGTACCACCTTTGGGATATCTCTTTTCCAACAAAAAAAGAATCATCAAAATCGGTTCATAAACGACGAAGTTATCCGCGAACAAACATTAAATGTATATATATATACGGTCGAATTCAGAAACTCCTCCTTTTTTGAAGTCGTTTAAAAATGGCGGCAACTTTTCTCAATTCTGACAGCGGATTCGTGATAATGGGACCTCTGGGACCCTCAGATTTTGGAAGCAAGCGGTCCAGTTACTAAAAAGTTCAAAATGCGGCCACTTTTTTCAATTCTGCAAGACAAATCTAACGACAACTCACACTCCAAAATCCATCTAGCCGTTTAGGCTACAGGACGAGCCAAAGAAATAAACATACATACATACCTACTACGTACGTACACACATAAACACACACACACACACATTACACATACATTACATACATTACACACACATTACACTCATATTACACATATAACACAAATTACACTAACATTACACACAAATTACAAACACATTATACACATTACACAGATTACACACATTACAAATTAGATTTTGACATTGTTATTTGTATTATTTAGTGATTTTGATAAATATAAAATTGTAAAATATTAGATTAATTGTCAAATTTAACTCGGCTGGGAAGCGTTCGGGAAGCTTCGAAATATCTTTACGTCCCAAATACAACAGTGTCTTAAGACCAAGGTCTTCGACCAGTGTGTGTTGCCAGTGATGACATACGTAACTGAGACATGGTCGCTTACTATGGGCCTCATAAGAAGGCTCAAAGTCACCCAAAGGGCAATGGAGCGTGCTATGCTCGGAGTTTCTCTGCGTGATCGAACTAGAAACGAGGAGATCCGTAGGAGAACCAAAGTAACCGACATAGCTCTCAGAATTGCTAAACTTAAGTGGCAGTGGGCGGAACACATAGCTCGTAGAACAGATGGCCTTTGGGGCAGTAAAGTTCTCAAGTAGCGACCGCGCAACGGAAAACATAGCGTAGGTAGGCCGCTGGATGCGAGCAGCGCAGAACCGGTGGTCATGGAAATCCTTGGGGGAGGCCTATGTCTGGCAGTGGACGTCCATCGGCTGATAGGATGAGCATTTGACTTTTTGAGCATAAAAGCTATTTCCAAATAAAAGCTAGATTATTCGAAATTCTGACGGCGGCTTTAATTTCCTGCGTTCTTATTTTAAGTACTTAAAAAAAGACGTGTGGCACTCGGGGACTGCCGCGGTAAAGCTATTACATAGCATTTTTTATCAACTTATGCAATTATAATTATTTACCATCGCGACCACCATCACGAGCACCATTGCGATCACCACCGCGACTATCATTGCGACTACCATCGCGACCACCATCGCGACCACCATCGCGACCACCATCGCGACCACCATCTCGACCACCATCGCAACCACCATCACCACCACCATCACCATCATCATGATGGATAGATAGATGGCACTGTAAGTTTTTTAGAACTCAATATTTTTTTTTTGGGGTGTCTGGTTTTTTTCAGTCCCCTCAAAGCCCGCGATAAAAGCTATACTTACAATAGCTTAAAATACGAGTGTGCTTTAGACCACACGACTGAAGTAAAACTTCTTTAGCTCCATCAATATATGTTTGAAAGTAAATACTTAGTCGTCAGAAAATAATCAAATCTTTTTTGTCATATGGAGGTATATACAGTTTATGAAAAGAGTTTTATTATTCTCCGAAAATGATCAAATCTTCTTATATGTTTGTTTTGACAACCGATATTGTTGCCATGGCAACCGAGCGTGAGGTTTTTTTCTTCGTTACGGAATTTCTGGATTCGGTCCCCGCGCTCAAAGCCTGCGATAAAATCTATGCAATAGCTTAAAAACGAAAACATCGAAAAAGTGCAAAAGTGTGGTTATTTTCTTCCCTCTTTACATGTAAAGAAAAAGACAGACAGATTTTTAAGTACCACTGGGCCTTAAACGTTTCGTTTTTTAAATTATTATTAAAACAAATAATTTCCAAAATTAGTTTTGTATGAAAACACGTAAGCGCCAATAAAATTAATTCAATTTTACTTTATTGAATAACCAAAAACCTAACACCACACCGAACGTCGCGCTCTATTTGTCGCGGCTGTACCACTCGGTCACGGCCAAGGACGTGACGGAGTATGTCCGCCAGAAGTCCGGCTACGGCCTGCGGGTGTTCCCGCTGGAGTCGCGCCACTAGTCGTGCACTTCACGTCGTACGTGGTGCGCGTGCCGAAGCCTCTACTGGAGACCATCACCAGCACAGACTTCTGGCCAAAGGACGTCGTCCACGTGTCACCAAAAATTACTAACATAGGTTAAGGTTGATACTAACATGCCTAATAGTGTATTTTCTTTAAAGTATCTATGTCTTGTTATTTTTATGTTTTTATATATCTATGGGTCTGTATTTTAGTACTAAGTTGCTTGAAAATGAATGAATAATAAATATATAATTATAAACCTAGCTTTTGTTCTGACAGACAATTTATCAAAAATTGGTCCAATTCAATTCAAGATATTTATTCAAACTAGGTGCAAATTACACTCTTTCTGATAGTCATAAAATAGTGATTACATAATTTCATTTGTAAACAAATCAAGAATTAAACAATCATTAGTTAATAACGTCAAAATCCAATCCGTAATATAAAAAAAACAAATAATGTCTTAAGAACATGAAAACAATATGACACGAGAAGTTATATATTAAAATTATTGAATGTCATGAACGCCTTTGACAAGTGTAAGCCAGTTCACACGGACAGCACCCGGTCACGAGTATAACGCGAGAGTCAGCCATCGCTCCTCTCAACCATATTAGAGGGAAAGGAACGACCCGGCTCCCGATGCGCCACCATCCGCACGAACATTTAAGCGAGCATGCACCACTCGTGCCAATGCTAAGATAAAAATATTAATTAAAAGAAGTACTACTTATACTTCTCATGTCTTGTCGCTTCCACGTCCAATCGGTTAACATTTAAGAGTTATTTATTTATGAAAAGTCGCAGCTCCACACAGATAAAATTTACAGAGCTGGAGACAAAACTGAAAGGAGACACTAAGAAACAAGTGAAAACTAACAGCAAGCTTATGTTCAGGTGCACCGGTCTCCGGGTGTATCTTGCTCATCGTTATCTCCACTGGGGACAGGTTGAAGCTGTCGTCAGAGCCGGGGGGCAAGTTGTTCATGATGACGTCAGCCAGCTCCTTGGCGTTGTTGTTCATTCTGATGAGGGCAGCTGCGGCGCGTGGGTCGTCCGATGGTTGACCTTGGGGAGGACCATTTAATTTTTACTTAGAATCCTATGTTGAACAGAATATACAATATCATCAGCAGAAAGGCTTCCACTGCTGGACAAAGGACTCCCCCCCAAGGATTTCCAAGACGACGGGTTCTGCGCTGCCCGCATCCAGCGCATTCCCGCGACCTTCACCAGGTTGTCGGTCCACCGTTTGAGAGGCCTGCCTACGCTTCGTTTTCCGGTGCGCGGTCGCCACTCGACAACTTTACTGGTCCAAGAGCCATTTGTTCTAAGAGCTATAAGCCCCGCCCACTGACACTTAAGTTTAGCGATTCTGAGAGCTATGTCGGTTACTTTGGTTCTCCTGCGGATCTCCTCATTTCTGATTCGTACAATACAATACGGCTTAAGGACATTCGACAGATACCTACAGACCTTCAAACTTTACTTATTTCGTTTTAACCGCCTCCGTAGCTCAGAGGCAAAGTTCACTGGCTTTACACAGGAGGTCGCGGGTTCGATTCCCGGCGGGGTCAATTGTAAGACTCGGTTTGGTTGGTGGTAGGGCATTTTCTAAGCCCGCCTGGCTAGCTACCACCATCTTATCTAAGTCTTGCCGCCAAACATCAGTGTTGATATCATTGGTCTGTTCCGGCATGAAGATAAGATAGCCAGTTTCTCCATTGCGTTGGGGAATCTTGGTAAGCCCGCTTCCATCTTCGGCAACATCGTCACTTACCACCAGGTGAGATGTTGTCAAGGGGTTTACCAATTGTGAATAAAAAATAAAAAACGAAACGCACTTATTTTCAAACAATAGCTATTTTTTATCCACAATTGGTAAGCCCTTGGCATCCTCTCACCTGATGGCAAGTGACGATGATGCCGAAAAAGGAAGCGGGCTTACCAAGATTCCCCTACGCAATGAGGAACTGGCTATATTATCTACGAGCTGGAATACCTCAATGCTGTTAAAATTGGTATTTGGCGACAAGACTTAGATAAGACGGTGGTCGCTAGACAGGCGTGGCTGAAAAATGCCCTACCACCAACCAAGTCTCAAAGCAAGTCTTGTGTTGGTGGAGGTTGTAGGGCTAGTATCGGCACCTACTTTAAAAGCACTGTCAGGCATCTGGCACGGCTTAACGACTGCCATCTAGTGGTAGCAACCAGCACCAACGTCATTATTTTTTGGCGAATCACGGGATTGGTCCAGAATAATGCCACTAACAGTCAAACCGATCCGGGTGATGACCGTGCTTCAGGTAGGTTAACCTGCGTGATAAGCGCAAGTTGCACTGAGATTCCGCTTCCATTTAAAATTTAGTTTAAAATTATACATCTAACACTCCCGTTTCGCTACGAAATTAACTCTGTTTAAAAATTATAAAATTAAGTATAAAATGAGACATCTTACCCTCGTCATCGCAGCCATGGGGATCGAACATGTACAGATGGTTGTCATGGCGCCATACACCGATGGAACTGCCTCTAGCCGTCAGCACTCCAGCATTATGCTTCTGGAAGAGTTTGTTCAGCGAGTCCTTGAGGGTCATCACGCCTGGCTCTCCTTTGGGGTTCAGGGTACCTAGGGGTATAAACAAAGGCATGGAAGACCAATAACATCGAGGTACGACAATACAAAGGTACATTTTTAGGTTTTTTTGTGCCATATTTTTCGTATATCGAGCAACCCACGCTTTTTTCACAATAACATTAACATCGTTACATCGTTCCTACATTTCAAAACGCGAAGTCACAATAGTTATTTATGATACAAGGGTGGTAAAAAGGTCAATAACAAACGAGTGACATTTGTGAGCCCGACTTTTTTACCACCTTTTTACTCTACATGCTAGTTTACGCAAAATTTATTTTACCGCACTCGTCCTTTTTACTTTGCCACTTTTTTTTGTTTGTATCTCTGAGAAACAGGACTTTTCTAGCAAATAAAAAAATTATAATGACTAAAGATATATAATCTACATTAATGCTTTTGAAAGGAGAATTTTAAAAGAGATTGGTTGTTCCTCCGTGGGGTTAGTACATAACTCTAGCTGATTAGATTCTCTTTGGGTTAAATCTTTGTGAAGAAAGCAGGTGAATGAAGGTTACACCAAGGAATAGGCCATATTCTTTTCCAAGGAGGTTTTAAAGCTTACAATAATATTATCCCAAGCCTTATTGTAATCTATTTATGGTAATATTAAAAAAAAAAAACTTACGCATAGCCAGTGCCTAGCTAAATTGAATATGTCGCAATTTTCGTAAAACTGAATTGAGGTGTCTAAGCTGTGAATGCGAATAAAATTATGAATAGTTAGTATACGTGTTATAAAAAAATACTTGCGTATGTAAAGAAAAAAAAAGTGAGATTACTCCCCGGATATTTAAAATGAGTCATGTCACGTAAAATGAACTGATTGCCGAAACTTTGATGTACCCATGTATTTAATTTTTTTGTCACAGTTTTATTTTACCTGTTTTCTCACAACTGTATTGAAAAATGTCGTATGCTACATGGGTGTAAAAGGAAATGGTAAACCCTCACCTGCGGCTCGGGCTTACAAATGTCACTCGTTTGTTATTTACCTTTTTACCACCCTTGTATCATAAATAACTATTAAGGTGACTAGACATGTTATTTCCGCGTACCAATCATATTGCCTAGGCGAGGCTAACTAAATGAGTATCATTCACGTTTTGAACCAAGTATGCAGTTTTATAGAGACATCAAAAACAAGACATAGATAAGATGGTGGTAGCTAGCCATGGCGTCTTAGAAAATGCCCTACCACCAACCAAACAGAGTCTTCCAAAGTTAGGCTCCACCGGGAACCGAACCGGCGACCTCCAGATGTGAAGCGAATGGACAGGCCATTGGAGAATAAAGTTAAGGAAGTTCTTACCATTTCGTTTTGTCTCCCCGAATATCTGAATAATTCGTATAGTTATAACTCACCTAACATAAAAGAGTATTTTTGGTAAATTAAATTAAATTATCTGATTGCGCTTTAACATTACCGATTTCCATGCTAGATATTTACTGTACTCCAAAATTAATAATGAAACTTTATAACTTTAAAATAAATGGAAAATACTAAAATTAAGTCTTATACACACTTATAGCAACGAAATGATCTGAATATGTACGCGGGAGTAGCTAGCCGCCGCGCCGGCCAACTGACCGGCCGCCCGCGCCGGCCGGCTGGATCGTACTATGACGTCATAAAAGGGTTCAAGGCCAGCCGACCGCGTTTTGAAAGAGCCAAAGTTTAAATATTTTTTTATTCACAATTTTTAAGCCCTTGGCATCATCTCACCTGATGGTAAGTGACGATGATGCCGATGATGGAAGCGAGCTTATTAAGATTCCCCAACGCAATGGAGAACTGGCTATTTTATCTTCAAGCCGGAGCACATCAATGTTGTAAACACTGATGTTTGGCGGCAAGACTAAGATACGATGGTGGTAGCTAGCCAGGCTTCTTCCACTTTGTCATTTTTTGATGGATTTGAGTCATTCAAAAAGTAATATGCTTAAATTTTTCTTCTCCATTTTCCCTTTAACTTGGAAATCCAGTATTTCGATGTAATCTTGGTGCTCTTTTTCGTACTTCTATTAAAATTAAATTACTAATTAAATTATTTAAATTAAAAAGAAATTTAATTATTTATTATTTTACTAATTTACTATTTAAATGTATTATTGATTATTATAACATGCATTAATTTAGATGGAGTATAACAAATCTCTACGTAGTATAAAACCGCACCGCGCACGAGCTAGCAATATTATAAAAAAAATACATGTAATGAATATTACCAATAAACTTAAGTCTATGTCTACTAACCAGTCAAAGGGCTGTCATCGATGTGAGCCTCAACGTGATCATCATTTGTGATTCTGAACCTCGGAAGCACGTCTGCTGCAGCCAGGGTTCCGCTGGGGCCTTGACCAATCTCCTCCCCTTCAGCCTCCTCTTCCGTAGTTGCAGGAGTCTCCAAGTGAATGCCCATGTCATCGAGATGCTTCATTGTCTTCTCGTAAAGGACGTCTCCTTGAGTTAGGACCTGGTTTCAATAAAAAATAAACTTATATTATATCCTTTCAATCTATTTTTTCATCATTTTAGGCAACCTTTCAAAATCTAAATTTAATTATTTTGAATAATAAAATTTAGAGTTTTCTACTATCGAATTTGTATTTCTTTAAGTTTTTTAACTCAATTTTATTCAGCTCTTCAAAGCCCAATAAGTGACCAATTGGAATCTATTACATTGTATTACTACGCCTTCGTTATGCGTTCGTCTATCCGTCTGTCAGCGTGTTTTATGAACAGTAGACAGTTAATATTTTCGCAAAGTGTGTATTTTTATTGTTTGTGTCGATCATTGGGGGGTGTTGCCGTAATCGCCACTCTTGGCAGGCTGATTGGCGATCGCAGTGTTGTTGCAGACTGACTGCAAGTCACGGAAAGACGCTACTGCCCATCATCCGGTTTGAGTCCCTTAGTCGGCTCTTACGACACCTATTGGAAAAAATATATGATGGCCCTATTCTAAGCCGGGAGTCATACGGCCAGTGGAGATCCTTGGGGGAGGCCTATGTCCAGCAGTGGACGTCCTTCGGTCGTCCTTCGGTTGATATGTGTATTTTTATTGCCGCTATCATCATATCAGCCGAAGGAAGTCCACTGCTGGACATAGGCCTCCCCCAAGGATCTCCACGACGACCGGTTCTGCGCTGCCAGCATCCAGCGGCTTCCCGCGACCTTCACCAGGTCATCGGTCCACCGAGTGGGAGGCCTGCCTACACTACGCTTTCCGGTGCGTGGTCGCCACTCGAGAACTTTACTGCCCCAACGGCCATCTGTTCTACGAGCAATGTGCCCCGCCCACTGCCACTTAAGTTTAGCAATTCTGAGAGCTATGTCGGTTACTTTGGTTCTCTTACGGATCTCCACGTTTCTGATTCGATCACGCAGAGAAACTCCGAGCATAGCACGCTCCATTGCCCTTTGGGTGACCTTGAGCCTTCTTATGAGGCCCATAGTAAGCGACCATGTCTCAGTTCCGTACGTCATCACTGGCAACACACATTGGTCGAAGACCGTGGTCTTAAGACACTGCGGTATCTGGGACGTAAAGATATTGCGAAGCTTCCCGAACGCTGCCCAGCCGAGTTGGATTCGACGATTGATCTCTTTCTCGAAGTTGGACCTACCTAACTGGACTGTTTGTCCCAGGTATACATATTCGGTAACAACTTGTAGAGTGTAGAGCCTCCAACCTTCAGAGGAGTAGGTATGACACGGACGTTTGACATAATTTTCGTCTTGTCCATGTTCATTCTAAGACCCACTTGTTGAGAGGCTCTACTGAGGCCATCGAGCATTGTGCCTAAGTCGTCCATTGTCTCAGCCATGACCACGATATCGTCAGCGAATCGAAGGTGGGTGATGTACTCGCCGTTGATATTGATGCCGAGTCCACCCCAGTCCAAAAGCTTAAAAACATCTTCCAGGGCGGCGGTGAACAGTTTCGGAGATATAACGTCTCCCTGTCTCACCCCTCGCTGCAGCTGGATAGGTTCCGAGTTTTGATCCTGGAGGCGAACCGACATGGTGGCGTTTTCATACAAACACTTCAGCACTTCGATATATCGATAGTCAATTTGGCACCTCTGGAGAGACTGTAACACAGCCCAGCCGTGTAACAACAAATAATAAAAATTAAAAAAAAAATCGAGCAAGACCTACAGTACATGATGTGTAACATGTGACAAAATACTTTATAAAAGGACGGCAAAGATACGGCAGACTAGGCTGTATGGTCATAGATACCTTTGCCTTTTCCGCGCTTTTAAAGCCTGAAAAAAGGACGGCAAAGATACGGCAGACTAGGCTGTATGGTCATAGATACCTTTGCCTTTTCCGCGCTTTTAAAGCCTGAAAAAACGCGACTCCCTGGTACACATTTCTGTCCCATGGGACACTTTTCCGTCCCATTTCACGAAATCACTCCCACAAATTGCAGGAAAGCGAGAGCAAAGATGTTACACATCAAAAAGTGACAAATTAAGAGCCCCCGACACGTATATTTTGATTTAGCTCTAACAGTAATTACATAAAATCATAAAACTTGGTGTGATTGTAGTACTAACCCTAAAGTCAAACAAAAAAAATCGGTTGTCTGACAACGTCATAACAAAACTTTGATGAAATGATTGCATACATAACGTTACAATTAGCGTGACGGGACTGAGTCATCCTTTTTTGTGCGTGCAGCCGGCGTCCATTTATTTATTAACCATTGTCACGTCAAAATAATAAAATCTGGTCAATTGTGAGTAGTACTCGCGCTAAGGATTCGGAACAGAATGAAAAAAAGCTTACCAACTTCTGTCGCTCGCGTTGATGTCTTTTGTTTGTTATGTGTATAGTTATAATTTTCATATTGCTGTGAAGAAGTGTGATGGTAAAGAACCCTCGGAGTGCGAGTCATATAAAGTAATTAGGTAAGTGCTAATTTAAGTTCAATAGATAGAAAGATGCCTATGTCCAGCAGTGGACTTCCTTCGGCTGATATGATGATGATGATGATGAGATAGAAAGATAGATAGATAATCTTTATTGACAAAAACCACCTAATGGTACCAGTGCTATTCCTTATAATGATAAAATGAGGAACAAAAACATTTTTAATGGTAGTTGGTAACAGGAAACATAATTTGGTGTACTGATCTCCAAACTAGGGGGACCCTGTATCTTGGAGATCAGATTCCTTCTTTAAACGTTTAATAAAAGGTAGGTAACAAATGAATTAGAGAAAATAACCTGGAAAAACCTGAATATTTACGTATGTTTTGTGACTATGGGTTAATGGGTATTAGCGACTGTATGTACGTACGTGCGTGTGTTGTGTATGGGTGTGTGTTTTTGTGTGTGTTTGTGTGTGTGTGTGTGTGTGTGTGTGGTGTACTGCATTAGTCGAGCGAATGTTACATATCGAACTACTACACAACTTTTAGTAAATCATCAAAATAAATTTAATAAGTGCTGGTGGTAATCCCTCTATTGTGCTCGATTGAAACCTGCCCTTGCCATCTTTAAGACCTCAGGCCCACTACTTCCTATACCTGCGGACAACGGCGTGGGGCAGAAGGACACCACCACACCAACCACATTCATTGACATGTTTTATGGCACACCTGCATTACGCAAATCAATGAATGAACCGACAACTGAACCTTGGTTGTGGTTATACATCACATCAGCTTATATACGTCCCCACCGAGGGGTTTGAGCCTACCCTGAATTAGGGCGATCAGGCCATAGTAGTCGACCACGCGGGCCCAGTGCGGGTTGGTTGACTTCACACACAACCTTCGAGTTTCTTCGCAGGCGTGTGCAGGTTTCCTCACGATGTTTTCCTTCACCGTTAAAGCAATCGGTAAGTATACGTACGTAAGTTTTGAAAAACTCATTAGTACATTGGCCATCCAGATTTGAACCCGGCACCTCTGGTTAGAAGGATCGGTCGTTACCGGTGTAGCCACAGACGCTTTTGACGACGGTCAAATATATTTCGACACCATGATATTATTTTAATGGCTAATCCCGCCGTGTGTGAATTCGTACATCTCTAGAGAGGTAGACCTCGCTACATTAACTAAATAAATTTTAATGACTGACCACGTTAAAATCGATATTCAGTGCTATAACTTAAATGAAAAACCCGCCAAGTGCGTGTCAGAACCACACACATACGGTTCCGTACCATCATACTAGGTGGCGCTAGTACAAAAGATTCCGTAACATCATACTAGATGGCGCTAGAACAAAAGATTCCGTAACATCATACTAGATGGCGCTAGTACAAAAGATTCCGTACTATTATACTAGATGGCGGTAGTTTCTTCACGTTTAAAAAAATACACATTTTTTGGACGGAAGCCTCCACTTATTTTTTCACTTTTATTTTTTATTATTTTTTGTTATAGCAGCAACAGAAATACATCATCTTTGAAAATTTCAACTGTATTATCACGGTTCATAAAATGAACAACAGACTGATCCATCCAGGATCCAGGGGCATTCCGCGACCTTGAAAAAGAACCCTAAAAAAGAATAATTAAATTGCATTTCACACTAAAACAGGCCAATCAACCACCTCCTCTATTTTTTAATTCGATAACTGTTTAGGATAATAACATTGAAATGAAACTCATTGTTTCCTTGTATACCTTACCTCGTCAATATCCTCAGCCTTCCACTCGGCAGGGTCTATGATGTTGGCCATAGCAATAGCGGCTATCGCAGTGGGTGTGGCTTGCTTGTTGCGATGCTCCTCCGGGAACCTCTCATCGCCCTCGTTGAAGTGGCCCTGCACCACCCAGCGGGAAGGTCCCACGGCTTTAGGAGAAAAGAGTAAACATTAAAGTTAAAATAAAATAATGAATTTAAAATTATTGGCACAGTCCATTTTTGAAATGAAAACTTTATTAGGCGCGATGGGCATTTTTTGAGATGGGAAAAAAACCATTGAACTCGCGATACTGTTACCGTGACCGCAACCCACACCCCGATACCGTTACTGTAACCGAATTTTTTAACAATATTTTAACGTCTCTGGGTACAAGACCTTTAAGTTTTCACTTCTGTCGTCACTCCCGGAATATTTTTGTATTTTGTCAAAATTGTGTCGCACGATGAAATCTGTATATTTGGATATTGGACTTAAAGACAAAAGACAAAGAAATTCAATTAGCACAAGGTCCTAAAATTGCAGAATGACTCCAAATGTTTTCATATTATTTCTTAGTCCAATTATTTTCGTAACGTGACGTTTTAGGCCATAATGCAAATTATCATTTTTTGTTTGTCAAAATGTCCTCTATTCACTTAATATGTATACAGGTCTAGTTGTGTGACGCTGTTTTGAAAATGGCGGACCTGGTACTATGCCAGTCCCCATACAAAAATATTCAAATCCCTGTCCATGTCCATGTCCAGGTGTAACGCTTGACTCAGACGTTGCTAAAGATAGCCGTGAAGTGACTCCCCCCCCCCTCCACATGCTCCCACACAGTAATGTTTAAAGAGAATAGCTCTGCTGCTAACAAATTTATAACTCGTAAAAAAATCTTGAAAATTATAGTAAGTTTCATAAATCCTTGTATGACTGTGAAGATGCAAATACTACTTTATGCTTTTTTAAAATATATCATGTCTGCTTTTTAAGTAAGAAAAAAATGGAGCTTTAGTTAACCCTAGAGTAGTCGCGCCTTTACGTGAACAGTGAAAACTTCGTTTGCTCAGAGATTCAACAATTTTCTTCATCCCTTTGTTTATAACAAAGTTGTAAAAGTGTGCAATATTAAACTTTTAACTACATGTCTCGCAAAAACCAAAGTTAAGTGCTGGCTATGTAGCTTAACTTATCTGGACACGGAAAATCTTTTAGAAATTCACCATTAGCAGTGTAATTGTAATTTTAATTTAATTTTAATTAGCTTATATAACTACTGTTTATGTTTATATTTCTTACACTATAATTCCATGGTATATCTATTATTTACTTACTTAATATAAATAATAGTTTTTCTTTTGTTGTTTAGATTTAATTTAATATAACTTTGTAAATTATCTTTAAACTGGTTGGTTGGTAAATGTATTTTTGGCGTGACCACCACGATACGGGCTCTGCCTAGTGTGGGGTTACAAGGCATACTTTATACTGTACCGTACACTATTCTTTGGTAATAAATATATTTGTATTTGTATTTGTATTTGTATTTGTGAGTGGTCACGTGGGGAGCATTTTGCCGCCCATGTTAAAATGCTTCTTTTGCACACAATGGTTTCAAAACACTTTAGAAGAATAAATATCAATCATGTACGTATACAAAACAGTTATATTTATTAAAGTAAATTTAAAAACTTTAGACTTAGAAACAAGATTTTTGGGAAAATTGCTGAATTTTAACAATTTTTTGTATCTTTATAAGTTTTTGTTCAAATCTTTAATTTAATGACGGATTCATCATCATATCAGCCGAAGGAAGTCCACTGCTGGACATAGGCCTCCCCCAAGGATCTCCACGACGACCGGTTCTGCGCTGCCCGCATCCAGCGGCTTCCCGCGACCTTCACCAGGTCATCGGTCCACCGAGTGGGAGGCCTGCCTACACTACGCTTTCCGGTGCGTGGTCGCCACTCGAGAACTTTACTGCCCCAACGGCCATCTGTTCTACGAGCAATGTGACGGATTCATGTATTTTCATTACTTTCGGCATATATTGTAGTAAAAATAAGTCCTAAAAACCTACGAACTGTGCTAGGCTCCACAGTAAATTTGCTAATATGATGCAACTATTTTTGGTCCTAGTAAGCAACAACACTTTCCTCCCGCGGTCACCCGCGCACTGATGTTCTTCCTAGTTATGGTACAGGTAGGTAAAGGACAGAGGAACAGTTACTGGGAGGCTTGCCCTTGGCGAGTGAATAGTTTATAAAATATTATACATTATTTGCCGAGGGCGGCAAAATGCTCATAGCGCAAGCACTCTAAGAGGGTTCTTCACACAATTGTAATGAAATTAATTCAAATGGTAAAAGCATCGGTGGCTCCACGACTCGGTCCTCCTAAACAAAGGTTCAAATCCGGACGTCCAATGTAACTGTTCACGACAGCGTCGTATAGAACCTCGAAGAAGGGAAGCCTGTCGCGTCTCCCAATCAAAAACAGTCCATCGCAAACTACGTTGGTCCTCGCTATTCATCGTGTTTTCTTCCACTCCGAGGCGTTAATTCCCCTCGCAAGTCAGTCGCAACCATACGATCTACCGTCTCCCCTGTAAACATAGTCCACTGCTCTCCCGGCTTTTATGTGGGTGGATCGAAGGCTACCCACAGTACCAATGAGTTTTTCGAAACTTACGTACATATACTTACAGATTGCTTAAACGGTGAAGGAAAACATCGTAATGAAACCTAAACATATGGTTCCAGATGTCTATGAAGGTCGCGTTGCACACGTCCGTAGTTGCAAATCTAAATCCCTTAAACGTAACCACGGGTGATGCTAAGAGCAACACCAGGCAACCGCCGTGTAAAAAGAGAAAGATTGGACTTCATAATCATGGGAAAATATTTTAAAGATGGTACTTTCTCTTTCAATAAATGTGATGTCATTATTCTCCAGTAAAATCTATAGTGCTCTCTATAGTGCAAACAGTAAGGTACTAACGCTTCATCTGGTTAATAGGCTCTGGTCGTTTTCCAACGTCAAACACAGCCACGTCGGAGATGGCGAATGCTTTCCTCTTCAGGTCCTCGGTGCTGTCCAAGAAATGGTCGCATAGGCGGGAGATTCTGGTGAAGAACATGATGCAGGCCTTCCCGCCTCCTTGAAGACTTACCTGCCAAACGACAAATTTATAAATTATCACATGCAAAAATGTTGTGCAAAACTGTGCGAAATTGACTGCGGAAAACTGTGCGTAATGTAATACCATGCAAAAATATTGCACAAAAATGAGTAAAATTGAGTGTGCCACACCCAAGTAAAATTGATTGCGCCAAACTGTGCCAATTTGCGCATATCTTGGTGAAATTGACAAACAAAATTGTGCTAATTTGAAAGAAGGAAAGAATGAAATATGTTTATTGGTTGCAGTAACAGTAAAAGCGTCGGTGGCTCAACCGGTAACGACTCGGTCCTTCTAACCAGAGGTACCGGGTTCAAATCTGGACGGCCAATGTACTAATGAGTTTTTTTAAAAACTTACGTACATACTTACCGACTACTTTAACGGTGAAGGAAAACATCGTGAGGAAACCTGCACACGCCTGCGAAGAAACTCGAAGGTTGTGTGTGAAGTCGACCAACCCGCACTGGGCCCGCGTGGTCAACTAAGGCTCGATCGCCCTAATTCAGGGTAGGCTCGAGCCCCTCGGTGGGGACGTATATGAGCTGATATGATGATGAACAGTAACATCACATCAAAATACACATATTCGTAGCAGCCTAAGGTCGGGTAAATAGCCAGTGTTTTATTAGACCAGGTTTATTCACAAAGATGGATCGGGCGTCTTGGAGTCTTGGACACACTCTGTGGCCACCCCGGTCTTAGGAATTTTATTACTGGGGCTGCATCAGAGAGCAGGCTTAGTTAAACCTATCAACACCTAAGCGGAATTCCGGGATCGAATATCCGCTGCAGCGCAAGAAGACAGTGTTTCGGGGCGCGAACGACTTATTAAGAGATCATTTTTAATAAGATGAATCCGTGATTTAAAAGCATTTTAGTTAAAAAACCTCAACTCGTTAAGTGATGAAAGGTTGACTGGGAGAGATCCATTTGAGGAATTAATCTTTTCCGCCTTTGTGCACATTCTAGTGATATTAATGTAATATTTTGTGCAATAATGAGCTTACTAACAAACAAAAACCCTAATCAATTTAAATGAGCTCATTTTGCAGCTAAAGTATACGAGTACAATATTATATTATTTTGTAAATTAAATATTAGCATAGGGTTTCAAAGTTCAATGAGTAAAATTTGTTAAATTAAATAAAAATATATAAATATTTTTTTTGTAAGTAAACCATAGCCATTACAAACAAATCTTTGGTTGCATTAGGTAGCGTTATTCTTCTGTAGTACTGTGGCAGTGCTGAGAAAAAAACAGAATTACAATATACCTTTTGAAGATGTGGTATGCATTATATTGACCCAAGATAGAGATATTCGAGAACTTTATAAAAGTGGCAATATTTCGAAAACTATAACACTTTTACGAAAGTGAAATTTACATATTCTGGCTAGTCCTGAACCAGCCTATCAGCACTCGCCGGGTTGACGTTGGTTTATGCGACATCCTGTATGTACAACATTATTGTTTTGGTCGACAACGCCCTCTGCAGTGTTCCAGTGGGGTCTCTACTCATCAAACTTAACTTTTGTTCTACAACTTTGCTGATATCGCAAAAAAATCTACTTTTCATACAAACCGATCAGCTGGTTGACCAATTTGGTATGGTAATGTATGGAGAGGTAAATTTTTTTGAGAAATGGCTGTGTGTTCCTCTGGGAAAGTTCTTCAGTTTCATGAGTAGAAGCCCTCCTGAATAAGGCGTTGTCGACAAAACAACACCCTATATATATGAGGTGCCACTGCAATCACAGAGCCCCAATTCCATATGCTAGGCTCAATTCAATTCAATTCAATATATTTATTCAAAATAGGTGCAAATTACACATTTCTGATAGTCATAAAATAATAATAATGTTGAATCGAGAAATAAACAATAATTAGTTAATAACGTCAAAATTAAATCTTTGATATAAAGCAGATTATGTCATCAGAACATGAAAAACAATATGACACGAAAAGTTATAGGTAAAAATCATTGAATGCCTTTAACAAGAGTAGGCCAGTTCACACGGACAGCACCTGGTCACGAGTATAACACGAGAGTCAGCCATCGCTCCCATCAACCATATTAGAGGGAAAAGAACAACCCGGCTGCCGATGCGCCACCATCCGAACAAACATTTAAGCGAGCATGCACCACAGTTACTCATGTCAATGCGAAGATAATAATATTTAATAAACAGAAACAAAGCGCTGGTATTCTGTTGGTACCAAGGGCTGTCAGTCAGGTGCGGACACGAGGACCCGCCACTGGGCGATGACGTCTCGGTTGCGTATTAAAGGTACAACTTACCCTTCTTCCAAACCTGTCCGCTGGCCACGGATGGTACAGGTAGTACTTGCCGCCCTCGTTCCATATTGCAGTTTCCAGATCACCAGGAATCTGCAGCGCAATGAGGAGATCCGTTAGGAGAACCTAAGTAACCGTCATAGCTCTCACAGAATCGCTGAACTCAAATAGCAGTGGGTAGGCTATATAGCACAGGGCGCGGTTCTTAGGTAGCGAACACGCACCGGAAGGTCGAGGTCTACTACTCGGTGGATCGAAGACCTGGTTGAGGTCCCGGGAAGCCGCCAAATGCGAGCAGTGCAGGAGACCGGCCGTAGTTGAAATCATTGAAACGTCCGCACCGGAAGACTTGGCGTAGGCAGGCCTCCTACTCGGTGGATCGAAGACCTAGTGAAGGGCCCGAGAAGCCGCCAAATGCGAGCAGTGCAGGAGACCAGTCGTAGTTGAAATCATTGAAACGTCCGCACCGGAAGACTTGGCGTAGGCAGGCCTCCTACTCGGTGGATCGAAGACCTAGTGAAGGTCCCGAGATGCCGCCAAATGCGAGCAGTGCAGGAGACCGGCCATAGTTGAAATCATTGAAACGTCCGCACCGGAAGACTTGGCGTAGGCAGGCCTCCTACTCGGTGGATCGAAGACCTAGTGAAGGGCCCGAGAAGCCGCCAAATGCGAACAGTGCAGGAGACCGGCCGTAGTTAAAATCATTGAAACGTCCGCACCGGAAGACTTGGCGTAGGCAGGCCTCCTACTCGGTGAATCGAAAACGTAGCGCAGGGCCCGAGAAGCCGCCAAATGCGAGCAGTGCAGGAGACCGGCCGTAGTTGAAATCATTGAAACGTCCGCACCGGAAGACTTGGCTTAGGTAGGCCTTCTACTCGGTGGATCGATAACGTAGTGCAGGGCCCCAGAAGCCGCCAATTGCGAGCAATGCAGGAAATCGGCCGTAGTTGAAATCATTGAAACGTCCGCACCGGAAGACTTGGCGTAGGTAGGCTTACTCGGTGGATTGAAGACCTAGTGAAGGTCCCGAGATGCCGCCAAATGCGAGCAGTGCAAGAGACCGGCCGTAGTTGAAATCATTGAAACGTCCGCACCGGAAGACATGGCGTAGGCAGGCCTCCTACTCGGTGGATCGAAGATCTAGTGAAGGGCCCGAGAAGCCGCCAAATGCGAACAGTGCAGGAGACCGGCCGTAGTTGAAATCATTGAAACGTCCGCACCGGAAGACTTGGCGTAGGTAGGCCTCTTACTCGGTGAATCGAAAACGTAGTGCAGGGCCCGAGAAGCCGCCAAATGCGAGTAGTGCAGGAGACCGGCTGTAGTTGAAATCATTGAAACGCCCGCACCGGAAGACTTGGCGTAGGTAGGCCTTCTACTCGGTGGATCGAAGACCTAGTGAAGGGCCCGAGAAGCCGCCAAATGCGAGCAGTGCAGGAGACCGGCCGTAGTTGAAATCATTGAAACGTCCGCACCGGAAGACTTGGCGTAGGCAGGCCTCCTACTCGGTGGATCGAAGACCTAGTGAAGGTCCCGAGATGCCGTCAAATGCGAGCAGTGCAGGAGACCGGCCGCAGTTGAAATCATTGAAACGTCCGCACCGGAAGACTTGGCGTAGGCAGGCCTCCTACTCGGTGAATCGAAGACCTAGTGAAGGGCCCGAGAAGCTGCCAAATGCGAGCAGTGCAGGAGACCGGCCGTAGTTGAAATCATTGTAACGTCAGTGGACGGTTCTCGGCTGATATGATAATAATGAAAAATATTTAGTTTCCATTTTCCAGCATTTTATTTCAGCAAGTACTCGTATCAGTTGACTTTCAAATACTAGTCACAATATCGAGATTAAAGTATGTTTATCTTACATGGATATACTTCACTTACATTTTAAAAAGTAGAAATTTTCAAAAATATTTCCAACAAATAGCAAAACGATTATAATTTAAAAATAATGTGTTCCGACTTGAAGATAAGATAGCCCGTTCTCCAATGAGTTGGGAAATCTTGGTAAGCCCGCTTCCATCTTTGGAATCATCGTAACTTACCATCAGGTGAGATGATTCCAAGGGCTTACAAATTGTGTTTTTTTTTAAAAAGCTGAAATCGTGGCGAAATCAGTCCTCACTTAATCACATTGAAACCCTTATTTGCATAATAATAGAACGTGGTCGAGCGAGCGTGGCTCGGAGTCTAAACAGCACTGATGTGTTCTGGCTTGAAGATTAGATAGCAAGTTCCTCATTGCACTGGGCAATCTTGGTAAGCCCGCTTCCATCTTTGCCATCATCGTCACTTACCATCAGGTGAAATGATGCCAAGGGCTCACCAATAACGTTTAGAAATAGACAGTTGTATACAAATCTCACCTGTAAAATTCCAGCATCGGCTTCTTTGAAGAAGGTTTCCAAGCCTCGACAGAGGTCGTACACCTTAGGGTTGTTGGAGTACAGCTTGCCCCACACGGCTACACCTCGCGTCTGGTGACATTTTATGACTAGTAGGTATCATATTAGGTATTAAATGCCACTTTCAAATTCGGGTATCCTATCCTATGCCCTACCACTCACTCGATTTTACACTTCTCCACCAGACTCCCGCCGGCTTTAGGGACCTGCTTTAAACAAACCCAAATATTTTTTTTTTTTTTATCAAGTCTGATGTACCTTTATACTTTTCTACTAAGTAAGCGTAATTTTTATTGCTGACAAGCTTTTCCCGCGTCTTCGCCCGCGTGGATATCTTTAAGGGTGAGTGGTGCGTGAGCCGCAAGAGGCTCGCGAGCGTGGACATGAGTTATCTTATTTTGATTAGCAGTCTATGTCACTTCCCACTCCCTTAACCAATTTCATACAAAAAAAACATTTCAATCCGATGCTCCATTGCGACGCCGAAATGAGTTTTCCCCAGATCATCTCTGTGCAAAAAATCACAACTCTCCATTGTTCCGCAGTTCGCTCAGGAACTGCATCGGACTATGCTGTTTTCACGGGATAAAAAGTAGCATATGTCCTTTCTACTGACACAGACGACCTGCATGCCAAATTTCATCAAGATTGGTCGAGATGTTGAAGCGTAAAAAGATGACAAACACATGTATTATATTAGTAAGGATAAGGACTTGATTTATATCCGAGTACGCTAGACAGTGAACCAAGAAGTTTATGGTAAAACTGGAGACCACACTCTGATCTTTGCTTATACACGTCTTGTTCACACCTAATAATTAGAAAGGGACGGAGCGATAACGAGAAACTTCAAGGCCATATTTATTTTCTTCAATTAGGTGTTTAGAGTGTGGCCTCCAGATTTACCTAAAAACTTCTTGCAGTGAACACTTCGCTAGAAATGATGCACAGCTTTGCTCTACAATTTATCTATTTGTTTGCGACTGCGCACCGGAAACAGCGTCGGCAGGCCCCCCACTCAGTGGAGGTCGCGGTCGAAGGTCGCGGGCGTGGAATTGAAGCAGTGGACAAACTTATTAGGCGCTTTGCACACGACGGGGCGGGGCGGGTCGGTCAATTTCGCCGCTAACGATAGCACAAAGGGAATCCTATACTATCAATGCACATGGCGGACAAAAAGACCGCGCCGCAGGTGCCCCTGCCCGCAATAGATCACACAAACAAGTTTTTATGCAGTAACGCAGACGGCGGCGCAGGGCGGCGCGGGGCGGCTAGCTCAGTCCGCGCCACGCTTCACTAGAACGAACGTACTGAACTAACCGCCTCTGTCCCTCGTGTGCCTTATGTACGCGACGGGGGCAGCCGCCGGCATCGACGGGCAGACGCGGTCTTTATTGTTCGCGGTCAAAAAGACTGCCCCGCCCCGTCGTGTGCAAAGCGCCTTAAACTACCTTATTTGAACTTAACTGAAATCATCTTGCAAAGTTGCCTTCGTAAGTACCTTGAATTTATAATCCCTGTCCCTAATCTTAAACGTGTCTTTCAGCTCGCCGAGCACCAGGCGACGGACAGGACCGCCTCTCTCCCCCAGAGACTCCTACAAATAAATACATTTTTCCTTAATGAAAATAACAACAGAATTATATTTCTTATCATTGTATGGCCCCAGTTTATGGTGCAGCAATATCCACTTAGAATGAGGGAATCGCTGTTGAGTTAATTAAATTCTCTGAGAAGTCGTCACGGAACATTCGTAAAACGTAAAGACTTGCTTTGAGCGTCGGTGGCATCACGGCAAGGGCCGCTACCTCCTACCCTGGAGGTTGTGGTTCGAATCCAGCCACGTACCAATGTTTTTTTGAATTTTGATTCCATATGTACGTTTATCCGACACTCTTACGGCGAAGGAAAACATCGTGAGGAAACCTGCAAACGCCTGCGAAGAAACTCGAAGGTTGTGTGTGAAGTCAACCCACCCGCAGTGGGCCCGCGTGGTCGACTAAGGCCCGATCACCCTAATTCAGGGTGGGCTCGAGTCCTTCGGTGTGGACGTATATGAGTTGACATGATGATGAACTTGCTATAAACCTTACCCTGAACAAATTGTACCCAAGGTCAAGGGTTTCGTTGACGGTGTCCTCATTCCAGCCCCTGGCGCGCAGCCTCCGCAGCATCCCCAGAGCAGCCACACAGCACGCTATGCCAGTATAAGACTTGAATTTCTCGTATCTTAAAAACATAGAACTCATGTAAATATACTTTTTCAACACACCCATTGTTAAAGCCACAGCTTTATCGTTATTATATGTTTAATTTAGCTATCAATTCATACATGGCGTTACCGTACGGCAGTAGCCTTAGGCAGCAAGCTAATCAGGGCGTCGCTCCGATTAGCTTGCTGCCTAAGGCTACAGGAGGTCGTTAGTGGGTAGTGTGGTCTTGGACCTGTGCATATTTATTTATATATACCAGTATATAATGGGTACGTATGCATATAGGCGCAGAGCTGTGAGTCCCACATAACCAATACAGGCTGTATTGGTATGCGTAAAAACATATTCCTCCATGAAAAAAAAAATACTCTTACAACCCGGTCACATTATCTATGGACCTGGCGTCGATGACGTCACGACACGTATCGGCAACGAAAGTGCTAACCGCACTGACGCGACGGCGACGGAGCGAGCGCAGGGAGGTGAAAGGGGAACGGGGAGGGGCTTCACATTCCAGCGAGGTCCAGAGATAATGTGACCGAGTAGTACCTACCCTCAAACTTTGGAGTTTCATTCTAACCCTTAGATTTAGTGATGGTTTTTGGGACTTTTGTACACCCATTCAAAAAAACCAGATGTAGTTAAAAAAAACCGACCAAGTGCGAGTCGGACTAGCACAAAGATAGGTTCCAGTCTTTTTCAAAAAATAAATGTTTATTTTAAAAAACAAAATTATATTTGCAGTTGGTAGTAGAACATTTATTTTATGAAAAATCTATGAATTTTTTACTAATCGAACTGCGCATCTTAAGTTGGTCGACTATTTCTCCTAAACTAAGAAAGCCTACTTAGCCGTGATAGTTTACCTTTTTAATTCATTATATATGTCGCAGTTATCTGCTTGAATCTGCTATTTGATTGAATGACTAGCACGTTCATTGAATGACGAGATTCAATTGAATCACTAGGCCAAACGTTGATTGAACAAGCGTCACACAATGTCCAACTAGTTAGCTGATTGTAACATAAACCTTAGAACAGGCCGTCGAGGCCGTCCACATTCACCCTCCCGAATGCCCAAAACAGTTTTTGTCATATGCTTTTCGTTCCTTCGCCATACAAGATCTAACCAACGCAAGCAGTTTTCACTAAAATTTATTTTTGATGTTCACCACTTTGGAAAAACTCGAAACATACTAGTTTCGCGTTATCAACCCATTAAGTCCCCAAAGCTGGGAACTGTTAGCCCATTTTTTATCACTTTATCTACTATAAAAGAGTGACGTGGCTCAAGCGGTAACAACTCGGTCCTCCTAATCACAGGTGCCGGGTTCAAATTCGGACGGCCAATGTACCAATGAGTTTTTCGAAAATTACGTAAATATACTCACCGATTGCTTTAACGGTGAAGGAAAATATCGCGAGGAAACCTGCACACACCTGCGAAGAAACTCAAAGGTTGTGTGTGAAGTCTACCAACCCGCACTGGGCCCGCGTGGTCGATTCATTCCCTCGGTGGGAATGTATATGAGCTGATATGATGAAAAGAGTGACGCCGCCCATCTGAATTTACGAATCTCAGTACAATACATTCCTTGTTGTCCTTGTTTTCGTGATCCCCTTCCACCCCCCCCCCCCTCATTCGCATCCGAATTCGATCCAAACCGATCCATGTACGTATGTTCGGACCGATTCGATTTAATTTATTTGACAGGACTAAAGTGGACCTCGTGAGTTTTTCGAAATGGCTGAAATATATTTTTTACGTTTTCAACCCCCATAGCTCCGCTTTATGAAAGATTTCCAAAAACTGAAGAGGCACGAAAATTGCATACAATTATCGAACAAAAATTTCATGAGAATCGGTTGAGAAATGCGACCTGTATAGCCGGACAAACTACGAAATCATATTTGCCCAAGCTGAAACGAAGACGCTTCGCCAACTTCGCCAACAAAATATACACATTCAGTCTTTTTCTTTCTGTATAGAAAAGACAAGATAAGAATGTCAAATAAGTTAAACGTAGTACACCGAGTCGATAAAATAGGGATGACGACAGCATCAGAAATAAATTATGAACTCTTGATCACTAAATTGCCCTCCTACTTAAACTTCGGAAAACCTTACTCGTTTTGTTTTCCATAAGTCTTCGATTTTTAATTCACCAAAATTATAAAATGAGTACATATATGACGCTGCTAAACTATGACGTCATGCCTAGGTATTTCCAACATTTTTAGAACAAAATGTCGTTTTTGACAGATGATAAAAAGTAACTCAGATGACTAGCATTCGTCATCCCTATTGCCTTTAAGACGTACGGGCTGTGTTGCGTTGCACAGCACTGCTGTTAGGGACCTACACATAAGCCGTCCAGATTGAATTAAATTCATACGTAATATCTTGTCAAAATAATAAAACTAAACATTTAAAACAGAAATTAAAGTAGGTACCTGACAACAGCAAAATGCCTAGTTCCTCTCAAGATCCAGGTCTGAGCGTTGAGCTGCCGGTACTGAGAGTTGAAGTTCTTGTCTGCCAAGTCCACCGGACTGTAGAGGATCGGCTCTTCATATGGAAAGGGGATCAAGTCGTCTCTGTGGAGCGAAACAGTTTTATAATTATTCATTTTTAAGTTTATTGTACACAGGGTACATTAATTATACATTTTACAAATGAAGCTGACACTCAGGGAACAGCTTATGAAATTTATTCCAGTAGACTAGGTTCCCCATTTCTTCTAGTTTATATGTAAATACAAAGAGTAGCAAGATAGTGTGAAACCCTTGAACTCTGGTTTCTATTCTCCGCGACACACACACATACACACACACACACACACACACACACACACACACACACACACACACACGCACATAGTAAGTATATACTCAAATTTACTAAAATTTTGAACTCTTCATACAAATTGGTTAGCTGATTGACCAATTATTATGGAGTTTAATGGAGAATTGACTATTGGCTCCTTGGTTTAACACTGAGTTTTTTCAGGGTTCCGCACACACTAAGGGTGACCAACGGGACCCCATTACTAAGCCTCCGATGTAATTCCTCTGTCAATGGTCTGTTTTTCATGAACCGAAGACAGTTGAAATCTTCACAGTGTTTTTCTATTGCCGATATAACAATAAATAATAAAAATTAGATGAAGCCAAAAATTAAGAGGGATCCCGATACAAAAAACGTGTTTTTAAATGTATTTTTTAATTTACTCTATCGTAAACATTGTAATACATACAAACGAGAAACTTGGTATGATTATAGTAACAACTCTGAAATAAAACAACAAATAATAAAGACTAGCCAAGTGTCGCACTGGAGTCGCACTCTCACTAAGGAGTTCGAACTGTATGAAAAAAAAAAACATTTTGAATAGGTATCATTGTCATAGTTGTGTGGAGGTGTCGTGGTAGGTACAGAAAGCGCGATTCCAACTTGCACTTTTAATTAATCATATAGATCGTTGTATAGTCGTCACAAAACTATTCCTAAGTTCTTCATCTAGTCCGTGGCGTGGTTTCAAAAGGTAAACAAGTCTGCAGGGTCACCGGGGTACTTCCTGATTGGGCATTTCCAGTTTGTTGCGTGGAAACCCAGAGTTTGTTGCGTGGAAGCCCGGATACTTCCTGTGGTTCCAGTTTGTTGCATGGAAAAACGGGTACTTCCTGATTAAGCGATTCTAGTTTGTTCCGTGGAAACCCGGGTACTTCCTGATTGAGCGGTTTCAGTTAGTTGCGTGGGAACCCGGGTACTTCCTGATTGAGCAATTCCAGTTTTTTGCGTGGGAACCAGGGTACTTCCTGATTGGGTTTGTTGCGTGGAAACCTGGGTACTTCCTGATTGAGCGGTTCAATTTTGTTGCGTGGAAACCCGGGTACTTCCTGATTGGGTGGTATTAGTTTATTGCGTGGAAAATCTGGTACTTCCTGATTGGGCGGTTTCAGTATGTTGCGTGGAAACCCTGGTATTTCCTGATTGGGCGGTTCCAGTTTTTTGCGTTGAAACCCGTGTACTTCCTGATTGGGTGGTTCCATTTTTTTGCGTGGAAACCCGCGTACTTTCTGACTGGGCGGTTCCATTTTGTTACGTGGAAACCCGGGTACTTCCTGATTTAGCGGTTCTAGTTTTTTGCGTGGGAACCCGGGTAATTCCTGATTAGGCGGTCCCAGTTCGTTGCGTGGAAGCCCCGCTTAACTGCTCCTACACATTTATTTCATGGAACCTTTTATGGATTGCGTAACTTAAATCTTATTTCAGTAGATACCTTCAATGTAGTCGCTGCAATCTCCCTGTTCCTGTATATTGACGAAATTTGGTGTGCAACTTATTCTCTTCACTAAACTTGCTTATTCCAACTGATGAAGCCGCTTTTGATTGAATGTTAATAGTTTGTTCAGTTCCTCGCTGCACTGGGTGTTCTCAGATAAACCCGATCCCATTTTCAACCCATTTCCAAGAAGGAGGAGGTTCTCAATTCTAATGTTGTTTTTTGTATGTTTGTTACGCAATATCTTCGCAGATTGTGAACCGATTTTCTTGATTCTTTGTTCATTCCATAACCTATGCTTTCGAGTTGGTCTTATATAAATTTTGTCATAATCGGTAAAAAGCTTTTAGAAAATCAAAAACAAAAATAATGCAAATTTTTACTATTGATATCAGGCGAGATGATTCCAATGCCTTATAAATCGAGATTAAAAAACTTTCGAAGAACCTAAAAACTTTTAGGCACAAGCTTTAAAGTTTGCATTGTCACGCAACATTCATATGCATTGTCACGCGACATATACATATGCATGCAAAATTTCAGTTCAATCGGAACCGGGAAGTGGGTCAAATTTAACTTGCAAGATTTCATTACAGTCACCGGGACAGGTGGACGTAAATAAAAGCTTGTAAAAAGCCGGTTGAAACCGACCGGTTGAGACCACGGCAGTGTTCTCGTATCTGATGGAAGGACCATAGAGTCTACATCACTGAGGCATTGCATATTATGTTTAATATGCTGCAACACATTTTATATACACTGACACATAGTACACCAAAATACAATTTCTTAGAGCTAATACTTTGGGATAGTGTATATGAGGATACAACTGGTATTTACAATTGCACTGGAAAGCCAAAATCACAACACGGTATTAGACAACAATCGAAAGCACAGGAATCGGTATAGGAAGGAATGAAAACCTCTGACCGAATCTCGTAGTCTGGAACGTCGTAGGCCATAGTAGTCGTCTCTCCCGGTCCCAGTCCAGAAAATTCGTCGCGAAGGACCAATGTTAGGGTTCGTGTCTTCTTTAAAAGGATCTTATGCCGGTTATATGCACAGAGGTCGAGTCGAAGTCTAAAAGGATTTTTTCAGAGGCTTCTTTCATGTTTGTCTCCGCTCGTGGAGAGATGGCGCTAGCGTCAACTTACACCAAAATACAATTTCTTAAAGCGAATACTTGGGATAGTGTATATGATGTACAGTAAGCGGTCTTATTGCTAAGAGCAATCTCTTCCAGACAACCTTTCGTTACAATATGTGTTTACAGTTTATGTTACTTAGTATGTGCTTAAAAGTTACTTAGTATGTGTTTACAGTATAAAATCGTCATAATATCTCTAAATGGTTCTTTTATTTAAATGCCTTGTAAAATTGTGTAATGCCGTGTACGAGTGACGTCATCGTAGGCCTATCAAGGGCAAATCACATTTTTTTATTAAATATACCAAATCACTTGAAATTTCTGAAATCCGATAAGTGGAAAATTATTGCAGAAGCTATTGCTCGAAATGATTTTCCAATTAAGTGGGATTCATAAAAACTGAACGATGCCAAATCAACGAACATTGATGTTCCTAAACCTTTTGGAGGTTATTCAAACTAAACATTATTTAAACTCTCGAGTCTTTTATTAATAAGTCTTCAAACCGTACCTGCCGTAAGTATGCGCATCAGCCTTTGGGCAGTAGAGGAAGAAGTCTTCTCCTCGCAGCGCCATGATCTGTTCCTTGGTCGGCTCTGGCGGTGCACGGTCGGGCATTATTGGCAGTTGCGGTAGTGGCTAAAATAGATGAAAGTGGGCAAAGTGATTTTAAACTTTTAAAGCGTGAGAAACCAGGTAGGTACATAAAACATTATAACGCTTTTGCCGATTGGACGTGGTTACAGAAATTGACAAATAAAACTACACCTCTAGAGGGTCAAAAGTAGATTTTGGAAGACTGATTATGAAAGGGAACCGGGTCGTTCCTTTCCCTCTAATATGGTTGAGAGGAGCGATGGCTGACTCTCGCGTTATACTCGTGACCGGGTGCTGTCCGTATGAACTGGCCTACACTTGTCATAGGCGTACATGATATTCAATAATTTTAGTGTATAACTTTTCGTGTCATATTGTTTTCATGTTCTAATACATTTTTTTTTATATTGTTTATTTCTTGATTTTTACAAATTAAATTATGTATTCACTATTTTATGACTATCAGAAAAAGTGTAATTTGCACCTATTTTGAATAAATATCTTGAATCTTGAATCTAGAAATATACAATTTTGATGAGAAGTATTCAGCTTTAGAATATAGTTGTGCTGTGTGTCGAAATAGTTATTTGTGTAAATTGGGGGCAAAAATTTTGTTCCGAGTGCGTTCAATATTCGACGTCGCCCTAGAATAAAATGTTTTGGCCCCGAGTGACAATTCTTCATCACAACCTATGCGAAAAATAAACTAGTTTGAGTGTTCTGTCTTCTGTTTGGTCTACGTTCGTTTCAGGGCACGAGCGCGGACCAGTCACAACAGACAAACAGATCTCCCTACAGGGGGCAAAGTAGAATTTTGTTCGACTTATTGAGGAACCGATCGTTGTTTTTCGAATGGGTGTAATGAAAACATACATATAACCACCTCTGTGGCGTAATGGTAAGGGCTATTAGCTTCACATCAGGAGGTCGGGGGTTCGATTCCCGGCGGAGTCCATTTTTGTAAGACTCTGTTTAGTAACATTTTTAAGCCCGCCTGGCTAGCTGCGTACGAGTAAGTCTTGCCGCCAAACAAAATGCAAACGACATTTATGTGTTCCGGCTAGAAGATGAGATAGCCAGTTCCTCATTGCGTTGGGGAATGTTGGTAAGCCCGCTTCGATTTCGGCATCATCGTCACTTACACATTTATTTACTCACTTTTCAGGCGAGATGATGCCAAGGGCTTACCAATTTTGAATAAAAAAATGTATTTGACATTAGGTAATAAAGCAAGCTGTCATTGTCTAGCATTACCTCTTTTGGTAGTTTCTGGAAGTATTCCGCCATCTTCTTTTTTGACCTCGACCTTGACGTTGCCAAACTGACGGCGCTCAGGGATTCTAACGGATATTTGCCCTGTAGATGAAATGAATGCTTAAGGAAAGTGGCCAAGTGCATGTCTGACCACGCGCAAGGTTAGGTTTCGTAGTCTTAATAAAGTAAATGAAAAAATAATACAATAATATTTTTTCATTTAGTATTGAGTATGGAAATCCATGAACTTTTTATAAATCCAACAGAATAGGTTGACTCCCTAACTAAGACGTCCTACCTGGCTACATGGCTGGCGGATATTTTTTCTTTTAAGTCAATTATATACACTGTTACACTTTTCAGATTTCCTTAAATAGCGGTTTTTTATCACTTAAAAACTCAATATATTGTTGGCTCCAGCAACACTGGAAAGGGGCGGAGCTTCCCCACACCTCAGCCCCCGCATCCAATGATCGTCGTTGGAGGGGAAAACACCAGCTCAGCAAGATACGACCTGATGCAGGCCTCATTTTGCGGCACGTGTTCGACCTAATATCTTGTTAGGCTAGCTCGCTATCCGTTTGTTCCCCGAGTATTTAATTATTGATTGATTGATTGAAAACACTTTATTGCACAACATAAGAGGAAAAAAAACGATACAATGATTAAGGAAGTTTTACATGTAGGCGGTCTTATCGCTAACAAGCGATCTCTTCCAGACAACCTTTAGGAGAAGGAAACATGAGAAATCATTATTGTAGGGTAGTAGTGGGCAATAAACAAATTAATAGAGAAAAAATAAAATATAAATAAATATCCATTCTTAAACCACGTAAAAAATAAATATAAATAAATATTCTGGGACAAATCACACATGGTCATCTGGCCCCAAAGTAGGATTCCCTGTGTTATGGGTTACCAGAGACTGATATACATACTTATATACGTTTAAATACATACATATATAAATATTTAACACCCAGACACAGAGCAAACAAATCTGCTCATCACAAAAATGTTTGCCATGGGTGGGGATCGAACCCACAACCCTCGGGTCAGTAGTCAAGAGCACTAACCACTGAGCCACCGAGTCAGTAATACACGTAAATATATAAGTAAATATAAACGATATAAACTAAAATACATATACATAAAACATACATATACATAATACATACATAACATAAAATATAGTATTCTTGTTGAATATATCACAATTTCTTTAATTTTAGAGTTCCTTTATTTTTTTGTAAATTATTTTTAACAATTAAAGATTAGTTTTGTGTGTATTAATCTGTTTTTTTTTAAATAGTCTTTTAAATCGCTAATTATATAATAAGATAAGATAAATGAAACAGTTCGAGACTTCCTCGGTTCGTGTATGGGGCAATGAAGTACGATCCTTAGTCTCCATGGTCAGCGGTTGTCGAATGCGGAGGACCGGATTTGGATTAAGAGGGGAATATTCCAGGGCGACTGTCTGTGTCCACTTTGGTTTTGCCACTCAACTTTCTGTTTGAGAAATCAGTTTAGATGATTCACGAATCAACATGGAGCTAGGGGTGGATAAGAGCGCCACCCTTCATGTAGACGGGTAGGGTGGTACATTCAACTGATACATACCGATATCTGGGTATGTCGCAGAGTATTGGTGTTCACGAGGCAGGAGTGAAGCAGGCGGTTTGTGACATGTTTTGGCAGCGCCTGACAAAAGTTCTTGAGAGAAATTGGTCGGGCGTTAACAGGATACAAGCATTCAACGCCTGGGTCATGTCTGTTCTTTTGTACACCTTCGGCATACTCAGATGGTCACAGACCGAACTGAACGGCCAAAAAGTCCGCACTACTATGATGCTCCGTAAGATGCATCACCAGAGGTCGTCAGTGATGAGGCTGTTTATCGCACGGAAGAGTGGCGGTCGTGGCTTTTTAAGTGCCAAACAAATGCACAACCGCGAGATATGCAGCCTCCGAAGTTACTTCCTGACGAAAGTCGATAGTGACTTGCATAGAGTTGTCATTGTCTGTGATAAAGGACTAACCCCTCTATCCATGGCCCAAGAGAACTGGCAGGCGCCAGCTGTACTTAGCACTATCGAGCGAGAGGCCACCTGGAAAAAAAGAGCTGCACGGTAGGTTCTTCAAGGTCCTTTGTGGATCCTTCGTAGATCAGAAGGCCTCCGTGCACTGGCTGCGCTTCGGAGAACTCTTTGCTGAGACCGAGGAGGACTATAGGAGGTTCATAATAAAAGACCCTGCGCAATATAACCTCCGGTTGTTCCATGCTTGCCAATACTGAGTATTTGCACAGGCACAACCAAGCAGCCAGGATCCTACACCAAGAGATCGCTCTAAAGTATGGCCTCATATCTCGGCGGTTGTCGTATTACAAGTACACGCCGGAGCCGGTTCTTGAGAACGACCGCGCCAAACTTTACTGGGACCAACCAATCATCACGAACAGTACTATTCCTTGGGATAAGCCTGATATCGTGTTGATGGATCGGGTGCAGTCAAAGATGTTTTTTGTTGATGTTACTGTCCCATATGATGAAAACCCCGTGCAGGCCGATGCCGAAAAAAGGACCAAGTAGGTACCTGGACCTGGCGCACAAGGTTACTGATATGTGGCGACTGGAATCCACCGAAATCATCCCCGTAGTCCTATCCGTGAACGGGCTA
The DNA here is from genome assembly GCA_947284805.1 of Coleophora flavipennella. Taxonomy (NCBI): domain Eukaryota; kingdom Metazoa; phylum Arthropoda; class Insecta; order Lepidoptera; family Coleophoridae; genus Coleophora; species Coleophora flavipennella. The sequence goes on from OX369253.1 coordinate 10,216,608, forward strand.
ATTTCAGGCGACCTTGAACGTCACCTAAGGCGGCTGGATCTCCGAGGCAGACCAATAATTGCAGCAATGCAGAAAGCAGTCCTCCTTGACAATGTCCGGATAGTCCGACGCTTTCTCTCCCTGTCGGACTGAACTCCAGCCGACTGTGCTTCCGCTTGAGGTGCTTCTACTACTTTGCCTGGTGCCAAGTTCTAGTTTTATATTCCAAAATAGTAATGCAATATATGTACTGCCATAATCCTCATAATTTGTGTAGCAGTAGCTACTTCTCAGTCTAAGATATCTATTAAAAACTTAGATAATGCTTACATACAAAAGCAATATTTCGTAAACGAACCAATTAAGTGCTGCAAAAACAGTATTTGCAAACCCTCAACACTTTTGAAAGACTAATTCAACGATACCCCACAGAAAGTGGTACATAAATAAAAAAAAAACACTCCTCTCACTACTTCCCAAAAATATTTCACAGTTTTCATTCCATAAGTTTATAGGCGTCACAGATTTGTGTGTAACCATATCAATTTTCAGATTTTTACCTGTAATAGTCTTTGTATAAAACGGCTGTGACATACCGACAGATAGACAGACGGACATTGCTTAACTATAAAGGTATTTAATTCAGATTGTCACTTTTCACATCCTTACTTTAAATATTATTCATCATATCAGCTCGTATACGTCCCCACTGAGGGGCTCGAGCCTACCCTGAATTAGGGCGATCAGGCCTTAGTCGACCACGCGGGCCCAGTGTGGGTTGGTCGACATCGCACACAACCCGCGAGTTTCTTCGGAGGTGTGTGCAGGTTTCCTCACGATGTTTTCCTTCACCGTTAAAGCAATCGGTAAGTGTAATATGTAAAACTCATTGGTACATTGGCCGTCCAGATTTGAACCCGGTACCTCTGGTTAGAAGGACCGAGTCGTTACCGGTTGAGCCACCGACGCTTTTTGGATATTAATTCAAATGTAAAAATGTTTTTGTTTGCTCGTTAACTCTTTACGCTTCAACACCTTGACCAAAGCCTGTGGCACGGGCACAGTATATACTCGTATTTTAGTACTTAGCGTTAGTTTCTACTAGTTTTTATCCCGTTTATAACAAACGGATACGGATCCTGAAAAAAATTTTTTTGGTTGATGTCTCCTACATCGCAACGGAGCAACGAATTGTTGTGTTTTTTGCATAGAAAGAGTTAAGGGGATGACAGGTGACATAGACTGCTAATCAGAATAGCCCGATGTAGCACCCGAGGGATCTGGAGTAAATTCCTCTCTTTGCTGGTGGTTGGTGGTAGGGTATTTTCATGTCCTCCCGGCTAGCTACTACCATCTTATGTAAGTCTTGACGCCGAACATCTGCGTTATCAGCACTAATGTGTTCCGACTTGAAGATAAGATAGCCAGATCCCCATTGCGTTGGGGAATCTTGGTAAGCCCGTTTCCATCTTCGGCATCATCGTCACTTACCATCAGGTGAGATGATGCGAAGGGTTTACCAATTGTAAATAAAAAAAAACCGCTTGCGGCTCGTGTCGCACTCACCACCAAAGTCATAAAAACGATACCCACGCGTGCGAAGCCGCGAGCAAAAGCTAGTTAATTCATATACAGCACGTGGTTACCGGTTGCAGTAGCCGTCACAAGACCGGGTCGGTACCTTTAGGGTTCCCGGTTTAATAACGGAACCCTCTGCACTCATTACTTCTATTCCCATTGTTGACCTCCAGGTGCTATCGACCCTTAGGCCTGTTTAGTCTGATTTCCGGAATATCTAGCCACTAGTCGGGTCCGTTAGACCCACTTTCACGAGACATGAAATTTAGCGAGTTTACCTAATCTTAAATTAGGTACGACTATTTTCCTATTGAATATACTAAAAATCAGTAAAGTGCGAGTCAGAAACGCGCACAAAGGGTTCCGTACCATCGCACTAGATGGCGCTAGTTCCTTCAAGTTGAAAAAAAACACGTTTTTTGTATGGAAACTTTCACTTTTTCTAATTTTTAGTATTTGTTATAGCGGCAACAGAAATACATCATCTGTGAAAGTTTTAACTTTCTAGCTATTACGGTTCATAAAATACAGCCTGGTGACAGACGGACAGACAGATAGAAGGATGGACAGCGGAGTCTTTGGATACGGAACCCTAAAAGAAGACTATATGTTAATCCAGGTCCTAATCTGTCTACCTACTAAATTTCATTCAGATCCGTTTATCTGTTGTGGCGTGAAGGAGTAACAAACATCCATACAAACTTTCGCGTTTATAATATTAGTTAAGGATATTCTTAAAGGAAATTTACTGCTCTACAACTTATTATTGACGATGTTTCTCTAAAATGAACGAGTGAGGAGTTCGACACACAAGTGAGGAGCTCGACACACAAGTGAGGAACTCGACACACAAGTGAGGAGCTCGACACGCAAGTGAGGAGCTCGACACACAAGTGAGGAGCTCGACACGCAAGTGAGGAGCTCGACACACAAGTTTGATGAAAAATGTGACCCAATTTTGATCTCTTTTCAAACTCTGACTTTAAATTGGTTATATCTTAAAAACCATGAATTTTCCGTAATTATTTATATGACCAAAGCTGTGGAAAATATAATAAGCTTTAATTACTTTCAATCTATATTGTCGCTAAGATGCACTGTTTACGAGTTACAATCGATAAACTGGAAAAAGTGACCTTTAATGCCCCCTTCCCACCCCCACCCCCAGCGGCGCGTGTAATGTGTAATCGTGAGGATATTATTAGATATTATTAAGAGGAGCTACCGCTACACAACCATACAACATTTGGAACTAAATACATAATATATTAGTTTCTCTGTTTGCCTTTATTTTATTCTATCTGCTCGGATTATGAAACAAATCTTTTAGTGATTTTATATTAGTCTCACGATTCACGAATAGCAAGGATGAATAACGAGGATGCCACAGATCTACTACAAATAGATTAGTAAATAAATTGTTAGGAAAAGAAGGATAGTTACGATATGGCACGAGTGCGAAAGAGATATTGATATTATTTTTTGTCCATAACGACATGACCACTTTTTTGCTGGCTAATTGTCAAAATCTGATAGTTTCTTAGCCAAAAAATGTTTCTCTCAATGTTGCCAAACAAATTTTAACTTTATCTAACAAAAATAATATATGTTTGTAGGTTTCTATGTGAACCCTGGTTTTGAAGAGGTAATATTGAAAAATAAAGCTGTACAAATGCTTTTCGAAAGCATTACTTGAATTTCATCAGATCTACTACAAAGGCGCTAGGTCGCGCTGCGCTGTTAATATTGAAATTTACCCAGACTTAATGGAAATAATATTAAGGTGGCAACACAAACACTTAAAACGGTTAATGCGAGAGGTATTGTAGTGGCCACGCGATATATAAATCTATTTGTAGTAGATCTGTGGAGGATGCTCACTTCATAAATCTTCTTGTCATACAGAGTGTTCTTATGCATGTTCTCCCACTCGTCGTCGCAGTGCGCCTTCAGGGCTTTCAGGTCCACTTCGTAGCGAGGCTCGCGGATCAGCGGCTCCTTCTGCACCACCTGTTCAATGACACACTTGCTTATAGTGATTTCTTTGGTATACTCCGCTCGCTGAATTAGGGTGAATGGTTAAAACAGTCAAACGGTAGCGACAAAGGGGCCGCTCTGAGTTCAATCGCGGCGCCGCCGGCGTTATAATAACGTAATTAGATACCTAGTAAGACGGCACGATGTGCGAAAGAAAGGGAGAGAGGACTGGGGGTTCGTTGTATGTTACTTACATTCTATAAATAAACATCAATAAATAATCAAATATTCTGGGACAAATCACACATGGTCCTCTGGGCCCAAAGTAGGATGCCCTGTGTTATGGGAACCAGAGACTGATATACATACTTATATTCGTTTAAATACATACTTAATAGCATTTAACACCCAGACACAAAGCAAACAAATCTGCTCATCACACAAATGTTTGCCCTGGGTGGGAATCGAACCCACAACTCTCGGATCAGTAGTCAAGAGCACTAACCACTGAGCCACAGAGTCAATCTAAATAGGAGTTGTCATCAACTCATCACTGAAATCGATCATTGTTAATCTGTTAGAGGTAAAAGGTGCACAGAGGCCGCACGTCTGATAAAACTTACACCTGGAGCTGGATTAGATTTGTATGAAATTTCATTTTCAGCGTAGTAGTTCAGCTGATACTGACTTGAGGCCGACCGTACTACACTTAGGCATGATAATAAATTTCGTTACGAACATTGTCCATAACTACGCTGCTAACATTGTCTAGGGATATTTTAAAATTTTTCATGCAAAACATGGTTTCTTGAAAAGCTATTATAAATTACTCAAGACATGTGCAGTACAGGGTATAAAAACTATCAAGATGGGCAAGTGCTATATTTACGAGTACCTTCTCAGTTCTTATAAACATGGGCTCTACTAATTTCATACAATGTGTGCCATCCTTCTATGACAATACAAAAACAAAATGTTATTTTCCGCGTTTTTTTACAAAAACCACTTAAAACTATATTAATTTATGAGAACAGAGGTAAACATAGCACTTGCTCATCTCAAAAGTTTCTACCCTACACATATCCTAATTTTTACAGTTCGTTAAAAAACCATGTACAAAACATCTAACAATATCCCCAGGCAAAGTTGTGTGTGTATGTTGGTGATGAATTTAAAAAAAATTCAATTCATCCAACATCATACATTTCCCTCACTTCTTAATTATTCTTACTCAACGATAGTTAGTATAATGTCATAAGGCATCTTACTGCGGCCTATATAGAAACTATTTTCATCTTGCAGAAAAGAGCTATCCGCGAAATCTATCAGACGCGATCACGTGAGTCGTTAAAGAACAAGTTCAAAGAAGTTAACTATTGCTAGTCAATTTATATATGAAAACATCATGTACGTCCGTAAGAATTTGCATTTATCTCCTAAAAACAGTGACAGGCATAATTTGAATTTAAGAAATGTAAATAAAATAGATTAATTATAGTCTTTTCTAGATCGAGTAAGGTCAAAAAGTCATTTGTGGGGCAGTGTACAAGATTCTACAATAAAATTCCAGAAAATGTAACTAGTTTGTCAGAGAACAAATTGAAGACTCATGTCAAAAAATGCTTGTGCTCTAGAGGATATTATAAAATATGTAGTAGATTATGTAAATGCAAAAGATATATATGTTGATTCTATAACAAATATCATTACCTATCTGAGACTGTAATCTGAATCATGACATTATTTGTAATATTCAATAAGGTTTTTTGACTATTTAAAAGTGTGTGTAAACACCTATTTAAAATCAATTATTTTGATTTGATTTGATCTTTTATTCACATAGTTACCTCAACTTCTGTGAGTGTGACGTCAGGCTTGGGATACTCCTTTGTGTCCATGCTGAGGTTTCCGTAGTTGGCAAGAAAGTCGGAGACGAAAGAATTGACGCCCGCGTAGCGAAGGAAGGCTCCACCTAACTTGCTTTGGCAGCAAGCTCCTCCCCCTTGTCTGAAAGAGGCTCATGATGTCAAAATACAGTACTTTGTTAACAAAAAAAACTATACAAGTGTGAGTTAAACTCGCGTGGAGAGTGTTCGGTACGTTGATTGAGAAATTTCCTGATACTTTAAATACCATAGAATTCTTACACGTAACGTCGAAGCTTCTTACAGATTTTCCTGTAAAGGTAAAAAACTATTTACTGTTTTTTTTTCAAAATTTTAGGCCTGATAGTTTTGGAGATAATTAGAGGGGGGGGGAATAATTAATGTTCTATTTTCTTAAATATCTAAAACAAAAATTTTTAATTTTAAAAATATACTTTAGATTTTCACAACAAGTCCTTTAATTTTATATTACAGGATACCTACAGTTTGCACAATTTTATTTTTAAATTTTCTAATTTACCTCACACAAGTGTCTCCATGTTTGAAATTAATTTATTTACGTTACACATCCGTCTTTGGGTCGTATTTGAGTTACAGTAGTTTTGGAGCTAATTCGCTGTGATAGACGGACAGACAGAAACACGAGTGATCCAATAATGGTTCCGTTTTTTCCTTTTGAAGTATGGAACTCTAAAAACTACACAAATAAGGCGGTTAAATATCTGAACAGGCTAAAGATGCAGTGAAAATACTCCAAAATACTGACGGTTGCAAAACAAATCAATTTAAAAACAGACAAAATAGTTCTTGTGATGATCCAAGCTGGATAGCTGAACATTAAAATTCAAGAATAGGTATGTGGGGACATCTGCAGCACCACTAACAACTAGGTTGCCACAGCTCAAGACTGAACCATCGATCAAACTATATGGAGAGTTGCATCTTCACCTCGATAGATGGCACCATCATCGCTAGAAGGCTATTTACAAAGCATCTACAACGCACTATCAACAATCACTTGCTCTTAAGCATATATACAAGCACCAACCATACACGGTTGGTCCACGGCCGGACCCCAGGCACACCACCTCGCCTGGCGGAGATATCTCCCTTTGTTCTCGAGAGTAGGAACATACCCTTCCTTACAGATACATAGTCTTACTTACAATGAGTATCTAAACAAAAATATAAAATTAGTCACACGACTGAACCAAAGAAGGTCCCAGCTAGAAGTGACTTACAGGTTATCGGGCTATCCAATATCATTCTGCATGTGAGGGCTGAACATTGTAGCAGATGGTTTTGACTAGGCTAAACTTGGAGTCGGCTGGGTGATCCCAGTTCAAGAAGTGCATGTCCAGTCCTAAGTCAGGATCAGCGTGTAGAAGTGACTTACATGTTATCAGGCTGTCCAATTTCATTTTGCATGTGAGGGTCGAACATGTAGCAGATGGTTTTGACTAGGCTTCCAGACTCAGGGTCAGGCGGGTGACCCCAGATCAAAAAGTGCATGTCCTTGTCTACAGTCAAGATCAGCGTGTACTCAGTGCCGATGCGTTTCTCCATAAGTCTGTGGAAAAATTATCGATATTTATAATGTTAACGTTGAGTAGCTGGGTTCGCGTCGTTGTCACGTCAACCTGTAGCGTTAATTGAAAGCTGCACGAGCGCGGTTTTAAGACTGATTTGTCTATGCTTAAAAGTGTTCGCGAGAGATCTGTCTGTTGGTCAAAGTCAACTGACCAAGCTGAAGACTGAGGACGGCAGGATCATATCGTCTAAGACTGAGTTGCTGGAAGAAGTTGAGAAGTTCTACGGACAATTGTACACGACCACACGTGTGCCTGTCAGCGATCTGGCTAAAGACCCAAGAGCTAGACTTACCCGACACTATACCGAAGATATCCCGGACGTCAGCCTGTACGAGATTAGAATGGCTCTTAAACAGCTTAAAAACAATAAGGCACCGGGTGATGATGGAATTACGGCTGAACTTCTGAAAGCAGGTGGAACACCGGTACTTAAAGCTGTTCAGAAATTATTTAATTCCGTTATACTTGAAGGACAAACACCTAAGGCATGGCACAGAAGTGTGGTCGTGCTTTTCTTCAAAAAGGGCGACAATACCCTGCTGAAGAACTACAGACCCATCTCACTTCTGAGCCATGTCTACAAACTGTTTTCGAGGGTCATTACGAATCGTCTCGCACGCAGGTTTGACGACTTCCAGCCTCCCGAACAAGCCGGTTTCCGAAAAGGATTTAGTACCATAGACCACATACATACGCTGCGGCAGATTATACAGAAGACCGAAGAGTACAATCAGCCACTATGCTTGGCGTTCGTGGACTATGAGAAAGCCTTCGATTCGGTCGAAACCTGGGCTGTGTTACAGTCTCTCCAGAGGTGCCAAATTGACTATCGATACATCGAAGTGCTGAAGTGTTTGTATGAAAACGCCACCATGTCGGTTCGCCTCCAGGATCAAAAACTCGGAACCTATCCAGCTGCAGCGAGGGGTGAGACAGGGAGACGTTATATCTCCGAAACTGTTCACCGCCGCCCTGGAAGATGTTTTTAAGCTTTTGGACTGGGGTGGACTCGGCATCAATATCAACGGCGAGTACATCACCCACCTTCGATTCGCTGACGATATCGTGGTCATGGCTGAGACTATGGACGACTTAGGCACAATGCTCGATGGCCTCAGTAGAGCCTCTCAACAAGTGGGTCTTAGAATGAACATGGACAAGACGAAAATTATGTCAAACGTCCGTGTCATACCTACTCCTCTGAAGGTTGGAGGCTCTACACTCGAAGTTGTTACCGAATATGTATACCTGGGACAAACAGTCCAGTTAGGTAGGTCCAACTTCGAGAAAGAGATCAATCGTCGAATCCAACTCGGCTGGGCAGCGTTCGGGAAGCTTCGCAATATCTTTACGTCCCAGATACCGCAGTGTCTTAAGACCAAGGTCTTCGACCAATGTGTGTTGCCAGTGATGACGTACGGAACTGAGACATGGTCGCTTACTATGGGCCTCATAAGAAGGCTCAAGGTCACCCAAAGGGCAATGGAGCGTGCTATGCTCGGAGTTTCTCTGCGTGATCGAATCAGAAACGAGGAGATCCGTAAGAGAACCAAAGTAACCGACATAGCTCTCAGAATTGAAGAAGAAGTGGCAGTGGGCGGGGCACATTGCTCGTAGAACAGATGGCCGTTGGGCCAGTAAAGTTCTCGAGTGGCGACCACGCACCGGAAAGCGTAGTGTAGGCAGGCCTCCCACTCGGTGGACCGATGACCTGGTGAAGGTCGCGGGAAGCCGCTGGATGCGGGCAGCGCAGAACCGGTCGTCGTGGAGATCCTTGGGGGAGGCCTATGTCCAGCAGTGGACTTCCTTCGGCTGATATGATGATGATGTCTATGCTTAGTTTTTTCAGTTTGAATAAGACTCATTTTTTACTACAAAATTGAAAAAAGCCATTGATTGCAAGCGATTGTTTCTCATTGTTGTTCTATTCTATTGTCGTTTATCATCTAAATTTATAAATAACTAGCTTTTGCCCGCGGCTTCGCCCGCGTGGAAAATGTTTTTATGACTGTCTTAGAGGGTGCGCGGTGCCGGCTCGCGAGCGTGGACGTGAATTTTCTCCAGATCCTTCGGAACGTATGTCAGGATATGCTTATTAGTAACAAGAAATTATTTTAATCTTAAAATTTAGGAAAACTTGAATGTCTTCAGTCTATTTCGAATGCTTACGTGGTGAAATATAAGTAAATATTTCTTCCATGCGCATTAAAAAAAATCCAATAAATCATCATACAAATTCCTAGAAATTATAAAGTTATAGTTAGTTTTTTTCGAATGGAATTTTATGAAGAGACTTTCATTGTTTAGTTGAATTGAAATAATAAACAAATTGCGATTATTCAATGTATTATGAGGGTGTTGATAGAATACTTTTATGATATTCTAAAGAGCTTTTCAAAAACCGAACAGAATGACTGAACAAATAACAGCCAGTTAATATTAATGGCATTATGTATAAGAGAACTGAATCAACATTCATAAACTATGAGCAGTCATTAACGTAAAGTTATATGTAAGAGGTATTTAAGTATTGATCAGCAAGTCAAAGATTTAAACAGTTTTAGTCATTCAATGTATAAGTTCAATGAACGAAGATTTAATTGTTTTTATTTTTTTATTTAGCGAAACAAACTATTTTTCCAATAAATTGATGTGGATTGTCCCCTTAAATGACGCAATACACACTTGAATATGTGATAGCATATCCGAACTATACTCAGCGTTGTGCGTGTCTAAATGCAAATTATACTAGTTGCGGCTGCGCATATTTATAGACACAAGTTGCATATAAATATCTTCTTTAAAGACTGTTTAAAGACGCCCACTAAAGCAATTTATTCGAATTCGAAAAATAATCAGAATTTATCTAATTGTATGTATCAACAAAATAATTAGTATTCAAATGCCTACGGAAGTTAAAAACCAAATGAAATGTGGCATGTACCGATGAAATATGACATCTACCGATTTTTTGACTTATATTAGGATAATTTTTAAAATTTTGATGAGAAAAAGAATAATTTCTGATAAAAATTAAAATATTTATTTTCTAATAACGAATTATTCTTTCTGAAAAGCTGTTAAAAAATTACTCTTAGTAAATAAAAATTATTTTTCAAAAAAACCGTCAGGAATCATCTAGCTAGATGTGACTGACCAAATTTGTGACCAAGCTAAAATTTGTGACCAAAATCTCGTGACGGTCACAAATTGTCATCTAGCTCATCTAGCTAAATGCGACTGACGAAATTTGTGACAAAAAAAAGTCTGACGGTCCGTCAGTCACAAGACCGTCAGCGGACCGTCTTGTGATCAAAACTTTAAATGATGGTCATTTCACATCACTAGTGATAGCCTTTAACAGTAACACAAAACTCAAGCGAACACAGGCTACAATAATAATATGTAAATCGTTAAATTGGTGCGAGACACAAACGGGTCTTTGAATTATCCATTAGCCGACATTGTGACTTGCTGTACACTTATACGCGCAGACGGATTGACCCAGAAACTTTTGGAGAAATGGAGCTATCAAAATTCACAGATGGATTGAAGAAAATACTGACAATAAGTAACAGTAAAGGTGAAAATTTCTTCCATGAGGTGACCAGAAGTGGAAGTTTCTCCCTCATAGGAAGATTTGCGAACTCCCACTCTTTCCTGCTTCACAGCATTAAATACATTTAAAAAAAAAAATTTTTAATAATTTTATGACTAATTTTCATGAATTTTGAGTGAAAATACAATGAAATTAGTACTACTTATTGTGGTTGTTGTGCTCTGACTCGGAATCGAACCTAGTCACTCATTGGGCACAACACGCGAACACCGCCCAAGCTAGGACAATCTTCGAGCTCCGCCGTCCATTTATTTAATACTGTGAAGCAGGAAAGAGTGGGAGTTAAGGATTATTTATTACGTGAAGCGTTCCACTTCTTCACGTAACAGGATAAAGGCTGCTCCCAGCCGACATTATAATGGCATGCAATTCTTATTTTTGGTATCGCATATAGCGTGCGGTAGCCGTACAGAGTTTGAGTCTGTCTAGACACTGCTGGGCATTCAGTCCTGTTTTTGCAAAACGTTCCAGTGAAATGAAATCAAAATGATACGAAGTATAAGTATACACTACTTTTTTTTTTCATAAAAGTGTTTCACAGATTTAGCTGTTTCATCCATACCGAGTTTGTAAATATATTGATCACCATCTTCTCGGAAGTAAAATTGAAATTTTTGATTTAGGCTACAGAGAGATTTATTTTTTCTTGGTTCAACAAATGTTAATTTTTTTTCCAGCCATTTCCACCTGGTCGACTCACTGGAGCTCAGCGCCGTCAAATAGAAGTGTTCCGAGACAGGATCTATGTGTTGAGCCAAAAAAAGGATAAATTGTTTCAGCAGACGGATTCCGCAAGTAGAAGGAATGAGATAAGTCAAATCGACCGTGACATTGAAAGTTATAAACAATCGCTGATTAGGATTTACAGTAGCAGTAATTTCTTTCCCATGGATATTCATTTGTTGTGACTCAGTTTTTTAATTATTAAATGTTTAAGAACACTTATTTGAGTTTTACTTTCCATATCATTAATAAGCAGCTATTTTATAAGTCGAATATAAAATTACCTGAAAAAAAGCAATTCTGACCCCTTCGATGATATCCGATAACTAGGTCATGAATATTTTTGATAACTAGTTCAGTCATCTTATCTTCACCCAGCAACTGCCAGTTATAAACGAATTTTCTCAAAGAAACGACGTGTGTTGATAAGAAATCAAGTGACTATTGTTATCGACACCTTCCAAAAATCACAATGGCACAAAATGTAAGCATACTAATTTTATTTTTTCGTCAGTTCAGCTTGAAGTTTTTTTATGAACATGCACTCAAGAACCTGTTTCTTTCTACAGCAAAATATGGAATACATGACATCACTCACAAAAACAGAAATAAAAGTGCGCCTTCAGAGAATTGAAGGTTTAAAACGAATTAAGGAGCAGATGATGAACTTACCCCGTTCTTCTGCTGTTCAAGAAGAAATAATTAGAATCGACTCCGAAATTGCCCAACAAAAGCGCCTTATCCTGGAAATCTATCATCGATTCGGTTTCCATCCCTTAGATATTCATCTCTTGTAATGTAAGTTTTTATAAATAAATCTTTTCAAACCACGAAGGCTAGATAGAAGGAGGACGCATGAATATGTACCTGTAGTTCCGAACGTTCAGTTGAACGAAATTATCTAGATAACGAAGAAAATTATCTAGATTGTTAAAATGGCTGACTGGCCTAGAAAATGACGCAGTGAGGTATCTCGGGACTTCTGAGATTGGGAATAACAATTTCGGTACAGATAATACTCACCCCTCGATATTCCACCCTTATGCATATAATTACAGTTAAAATATTCAATTATATTTATAACAATATGGGAAAATGAAAAATATTACTCAAAAATATCACATACGATATTGCGGCCAAATCTTTAATACCGTTTTTGACTTGCGGACTAACCCCCAAGTCCCACCCTCAATTTTTAAAATTCAATTCCACCTATCCTACGCTCTTTAAAAATTCTTAAAAATATTCATATAATCTTTTTTTTTCATCCTTAAGACGACCGAGACATTTTTGACTTGCGGACACACCCCCAAGTCCCATCATTATACTTTGCGATTTAATTCCACCGATCCTCCACTCTTTACAAATTCTTAAAAATATTCATAAAATCTTTTTTTTTCATCCTTAAGACGACCCATACATTTTTGACTTGCGGACTCACCCCCAAGTTCCACCCTTATTCTTTGAAATTTAATTTCACCGATCCTCCACTCTTTAAAAATTCTAAAAAAATTCAGTGAGCTCTCTCCTCACATTCTAAAGACGACACAGACATTTTTGACTTGCGGACTCACTCCCAAGTCCCACCCTTATTCTTTGCAATTTAATTCCACCGATCCTCCACTCTTTAAAAATTCTTAAAAATATTCATATAATCTTCTTTTCTCATCCTAAAGAGGACCCAGACATTTTTGACTTGCGGACTCACCCTTAAGTCCCACCCTTATTCTTTGCAATTTAATTCCACCGATCCTCCACTCTTTAAAAATTCTAAAAAACTTCATATAATCTTCTTTTTTTATTACATGCATATGAACGCCAAAGTAACTTAAAGCTCATTCATAATAGCTTTACATACTTCTGAAATTTCAAACAAGTAGTGTATAAACTGGGGCACGTTCCTGTTTACAGAGCGGAAAGATATATCACGTTAACTCGGTTACACACGGTGTTAAAAAATGTTTTCACGTTTAGTTAGCGTATTTTGATGAGGAAAGTAAACCAAAATTAATGTTCTAGACTAGACAGTGCGGCGCCGCCGGTAGCGTGCGCCGCCTAGAGTTCAGGTTATGACGACACATAGATAAAAACATATGAATTGTCGTCCGTCTTCATAATAATTTAATAGTTTAATTTGTCTTTTAACTATTACGAAATGTATAAGATATTAACAGAGTTGATTTTTGACTATTCTGAGTTAATATTCTACATAACTTTTAAGCTGTCTATTTATAGGCTAAGAAAACTTCAATGATATTCAATTTACTATTATAAAACTTTTATTATAAAAATACTGATTACATACAGAAAGCAACTTATTATACCTTAGAGATAATTTTATAAAATTAACAATAACAATTACCAATATCTGTGGAATAGCCTAATATAACGATCCAAAATAGAATAGCAAAATACATAGTGGTTAACGTTAGACAAACAGTTGTATCTTTCACGTCTTAGCTTACAAACGGTGGAAAATAGGTTTACCTTACCCGTTTCTAAAAATGAAGATATACAGATGTCAACTGCACAAAACACCATTGATTTATTCAACCCACTATTGCAATGAATCACTATTGGTCGTCTTGGATACATGCAGCTCCCACTGGGTGACTCTTGGTTGGCCATCCATCGACCACACATCCTTGTCGTCATTACCAACTCCAGAAAGTCAGACTCTACTGCAGAAATATCATGCTCTTGCCATTTGTCAAAAAGAAGATGAGTAACTTTCAGGGAGCCTCCAGCTTCGTGTGTCACATGAAGGTGTGTTATTTGAAAGTTCGATCGTTGCGAATAAGTTTCAAGCGTTTCTATCTTAAGCCTTCCAAATTCCACAGCTGTTCCTTCTACTGGACTCCAGTACTGGTAGCATTGGTTCACTCCATTTTCAACAGGCTTGCATAGCATGATGATGAGCTCGCTCTGATGATCCCATATGGCCCTCCAGAAGGTACTAGTTGTCTTCTCTGAGGGTGCCGAAGAGCATATATATTTTTTCGGGTGTTTGAAGCCATTAATATAGCTCGCGTTTAAGGAGGCCTCGGAGCTTTCGTCTTCTGATATCACCACGCGGTTGTGGTCATAACACGGTGCGTCTTCGAATCCGTTGTTTTTAACGATTTCCAATGCTGGACCCCAGGTTTCTTTGATTTTCTTCTTCATGATTTTGTTGTGCTCTTTGCAAAAAATTGTGGTGGCTTTGTCGTCATTAATTAATTTAATAAAATTTTTCAGGCTCAGCGCTTTCGAATTTTCAGCCCCCATTTTAATGTTCAGTGTACTTACTGATGTATGTACAGAAACTTAATGTAATATTACTGTTACTGTGCCTCGATTTATAGTTAGTCTTTTTCCTTATGACTTGACGCATACGAGATTATTTTTGTGGCTTAATTATTGTTATAATCCTATATTCGCTATGAATACGTGACCTACCCGGTTTTACGTCATGGAAAATACCATGGTTGCTAACTGTTACAATATTGTTGCTAACCACTGAAAAACAGTATTTTTAGGTATCTGCGGCTTTTAGGTTTATTAAAACAATTGCACAATGTTAACTAATTTACAGCAACTAGCGAATAGTAGCTTACATAGATTTTATAGTAGTTAACTGAATTAGGATTAGCACAGTGCGCTAATCTAATTAGCCAGCCGAGGTCTCAAGCTTAAGAGAAAGAAAATACCTTCGCCTGTCTACGAATGTCAGTTAAAAAAAAACAGAACAGCGTGTAAGGAAAACTGAATGCTTATCTCGTAGTCTGTTTGTTGTTGTTTATGTTAAGCCGCCACTAGCAAATGATCAAGTAATTCATAAACTTATGATAAGGGAAGCAATAAAAAGCATCGGCATGTCGAGATGTATTAGGTATCGATTAAACGGCCGTTATACATATTTATTTTCTATCATGTAATGAAAGGGCATAACTTACGTTATTTCAGTAAATACAGAATCTAAATATATAGCTAGATAAGTGTTATAATATATATAGATAGATCAGTATTTTATTTATTTTACCTTAAGCTTACCCTTAAATACTATGTATTGTGCTTACGCACTTACCTACAACTTCAATACTTATGTTTGCGTATTCGCAGTACCTACGTTTCAGATCCTTTATTTACCTGAATTACATTCTATTAAGGCCTAATGGATAGACTCAATATAATTTATAATTGATGTCGTTCAATCATAGTAAGAAACAACGATATGCAGTGTAGTTCTATAAGCTTACGTTAGAAAGGTAGAAATAACGGTGAACGTGACCTTCAAAGATTAGTATTCCCGAAAATCATTTTAGTGCGTTCCAACTTTCAAGATGTTATGGAAAGTGAGCATGAGTTCATCAACCGCATATCGTTCGAGGATGAAGGTCTATGGGAAAATAGACCTAGAAAAAGGAGGCGCCAATCGGTCGTCATGAGCACCAGGTTCGACATATTTTCCGCGAATTGTGTGGATGGATACCATGTGAAAAGAAAGTTTATGATAGTCAGCAGCCCAGTAGCTGAAGTTGATTCCTCCAATTTTTGGAGCTTTGTATGGGAGAGTGGTTGTAAAGTGATTGTGAGGTTCGACAAGAAGAAATTAAAAAGTTATAATTGGCTTAGTAATTCACAAGTCTTCGAGTATTTTGTGAGTGAATTTTTCATTTTGAAGAAGATTATTACTGATAAATACTACACGCAGCTTGTGTTATATTTAAGAAACACAATGGAAAGGAAATCAAGGACACTCACGCACTACCAGTACCACGACTTTCCAGATCGCAACGCCCCTTTCAACTCTACTCAGTTTATCTACTTTTTGAAGATAGTAAACAAAGAACAAGGCTACGGCACAATAAGAACAGATTGCAAAAAGCGTGCAGTCAGTCCAATAATGATCCATAGCATATAGATTGCTTCGAAAGAGCGGTGTCGGTCTGTGTGTTAGATAACTGTTTGGACCAATTGATAAAGAAGAGTACATATTCATTAACAAGACCTTGCTGCATAGCATATGCACGTTAGATTCAGGAAGGAAAAAATCTAAAGACAGTGACCTCGAAAATATTACTTTCAGAAGTCGCGTTAGGAAATATTGCTCGCTTTTTAAACGCATGTCTGTTCCCTGAGTGTATCGAAAAAGATAGGGTTGGCACCATCGTCAAAATAAGACATTTTAGTGTTAGTGCTTATATAGGTATAAGGCTGGTGTTATAGAATAAATGAGAACTAACATTAAACTATAATGTATTAGCTTTAATTATGTCATAAATTTTTTTTAAGCGACATATGTGTGTAATTCATCCTACCTAAATAATACCATTTAAGTAGTAAGTAGGCTACACTAATCACAATGATTTTACCGCAATGATATTCGCGTGCATCATAAGCACGCAGGAACAAACGGATAACATATAATAGGATCGGTTTCCAGACATGTGTTGAATATATATTTTTTTGCGTCCTTACGCATTTTATAAACACAACTCTTAATGCACCTGACAATCAATTACTATTCTTATATGCAAACATAAATCCTGTATAATTGAATTGGCCTACTGCCAAAGTTAAGGGAGCAACATTTTTATTGTATACGTTTCAACCCTATTTGATAACTCACAGTATTATAAAGCAGTTATATAGTAAACTG
This sequence comes from Coleophora flavipennella, assembly GCA_947284805.1. NCBI lineage: Eukaryota > Metazoa > Arthropoda > Insecta > Lepidoptera > Coleophoridae > Coleophora > Coleophora flavipennella. Next base: position 10,233,603 of record OX369253.1, read on the forward strand.
TATTGAGACTGCAAGCAGATTCCCTTTTATTGATGTACCAGTTTATTGCTTCATAATATTTAAAACAACTGTCTTATTATATTTAACGAGTTTTCTTTGTACGGAAGATACTTGAAACTCCGAGCAAAAACATTTAGACATCTAAATACATCGCAGATTCGTATTATGATATTAATATTTTTATGGTGGCATCCATCATTGTAAAACGATGTTATCTGTCTCATTGAAAAAGAAATGTAAATATCAAAGGCAAGCTTTCCGAAAACAGTTTTTATGATCGGTATCGAGTTTTCTTTTCCGTACCTCCGTTTTTGTTTACTTAGATGGAGGGTGTTGGAAAAATCTATTTTAAAAAACTCAAGTAAGTTGTCATTTAGGTATTTCAATACAAGTACGCATGGTACACGGAGAAAAAAATATAGACACACGGAGAAAAAAATATAGTCAGAATAACTATTCAAAGTTTATAGTTAAATTAGTTAAAAGACGTATCGTTAATATAGCCAACTGTTTCGTCAAACTAAGGATCTGTATCGCTGAATTGGCTATACAGATCCTCAATTCGAGAAAACAGTTGACTACATCAACGATACGTCATTTAACTAATTTAACTATAACTTTGAATAGTTATTCTGACTATATTTTTTTCTCCGTGCAGAATAACTATTCAAAGTTATAGTTAAATTAGTTAAATGACGTATCGTTGATGTAGTCAACTGTTTTCTCGAATTGAGGATCTGTATAGCCAATTCAGCGATACAGATCCTTAGTTTGACGAAACAGTTGGCTATATTAACGATACGTCTTTTAACTAATTTAACTATAAACTTTGAATAGTTATTCTGACTATATTTTTTTCTCCGTGTATGACTGGTGATGTCGGCAATGCCATAAATAGTCAATTGAAACTTATTGCTAACCGCAGAGATTGTGGAAAATTGTGCCAATGGCGTCATGAACAATGTTATCAGCAAACCGCATGAAGAAGTACTTACTGAAAACATGACGAATAATTTATCAAGCTACGGTTTTATAGATCGGTTACTGACGAAAGTAATAGGGTGATTAATTATAATAGAGTAGTATTCGCCAGAGGTATGTACAACGAACCTACAGGCCGCTGACGTTACCTACGCGTAGCCGCGCCCTTTGGCGTGACGAAATGACTGCAGAGGTGTGGCTGAATGTTGTCACATCACCGCTAGAGTTTTGAATAGTTGTCAGGGTTTTATAAGTGTGCGTGCGACGATTTTGAGAGCGCGGAGAAACTGAATCAGATGCTAATTTGCTGACCATGTTCAGCAACTTTTTAGGTTTATACTAACAGCATATTCTAGTCAACACATGTTAGTGCATTTCGATATTAGAACGAAAATGTCACGTGAATTTCGTTATCACGTTGCAACACTTGGTTACATCACAAGTTACGCAATCTTATAAATTAACGTAACGCGCAAAATAGACGTTTGGATATTGTTCTATTGCTTCACATGACCAAGTTTTCGTTTGAAAATAAATGTCCTTTTGGAGTAACGGTAATAGATTCGCTGAAAATGATTTTATTGGTAACATTTTTGGGTAAAGTTTTTTTTTTTTAATTTTGAGCTCTAATTCTTTGTAAATTTTAATTTGAAAACTATGCCTATTAAATCATGTCATTTCCCACCCCCTCAACCATCTCTGTGCAAAAAATCACACAGTCCATTGTTCCGTTGCGATGTTAAAGAGATTAACCAAAAAAGAGGATATTTTCAGTTCCCTCAGGAACTGCATCAGGCTATGCTATTTTCACGGGATAAAAAGCATCCTATGTCCTTCCTCGCGACACAGGCTATCTGCAGCCAAATTTCATTACGATTGGTTAAGGCGTTGAAGCGTGAAAAGGTAACAAACAAACACATTTTCACATTTATAATATTAGTAAGGATTTTTGAATGTATTTTGGACTCACTTATGTTTGGGTTATTTAGACCCCACCTTGTATGGCCGTATCTTTTTGTACCTTGTATGCGAAGGGTTAATAGCAGGTAGAATTTTTATAAGAGGTGCACCGAAATTCGTTTTACATTCGGTATAACCGAACTTCGGCAATTTTTACCAAACTTCGTCTTCGGCCGAATTCGTCCAAAATCTGCCAAATTAGGTTTAGATCTACCGAATTTTGGAATAAGAAATGAAGAAGCGGTAATAAAACTAAATCAAAATGAAATCTAGACCAAATGTTAATTTATGAAAAAATGTGCGTGGATTATGTTTGTTTTTTAATTTTATTTTATTCTCTAGTGAAGGAACAACGTCAAGTAGGTATCCAAAATAAAATTGTAATATTTTGAGCACAACACGTACAGCTAAACAAATCATTAATATTGATAACTTGCAATTTTTACGCTTAATAATTAATAATAATTATTATTTTTTTATTAAAAATTTGAGTACGTTTGGCTGCACCTCACCTGATGGTAAGTGCCGATGCAGCCGAGGATGTGACGCGCAAGCTCAAATATAATTGATAAAAACAATTTATGAAATATGAAAAGAAATAAGAATTATGGCTTTTACTTCCAATCAAGTCCAAACTCAAAAATACTCTCTTTTTTATTTCAAAATACAAGTAGGTAGGAACAGCTTATCAAATATTTATTATTTAGAACTTTCAATAATTATAAATTTTAATAAACCAAAACTATCTACTTACCTAGCTCCATACATGGATTAGTTATGTTCTAGGGATCCGTAAATACGACATCTTCCTATTTACCAAGTTACACTTAAATCGTTTCAGTCGTTATATTGTAGGGAGGCCTATGACTTACCTGATCTGCTTACCAAGCTCCATACAATATGGATTAGTTATAAGTTCTAGAGATCTGTAAATACGAGATCTCTATTCGCCGAGTTTTACGCAATTTAGTTCAGCCATTAGAATGGAGAGAGCGAGTTCAGTATTTGAACGGTGTACATACGAAATTTCAATAGTACCAGCCATTTAGGCTAGAGGGTGGTTAGAGCCTGCTGTTATGGCAAAAATTCAGCTAAATTTGTTAACGCATTTAGAGAATAGACGTTTTAGACAATTTAACACTAGAGGAATCGCGTCAAAAATTTTCCTAAAAAGCTCGCGTGGGGGACATATGCCACCCATTAAATAAGGTTTGTTTTTCTTACCACTCTTAATTTGATGAAAGTAGATAAGTTATGATGTTACTAATCAACTTCATTTCTTACTAAATTTAACAAAACTTAACAATTGCTTAAAGTTGAATTTAATTATAAACAAAAATTAAACTTCTGCAAAAATTAACATAATTTTGACTAATTGTAATTAACCAGTCTTTAATTATCTTCAAAAAATTAATTTTGTGAGTGACTCATCTTATTATAAAGTTTAAAAATGGGTAATTCCAATTCAGTAGCGACTTCATCACAGTTAGGGCACACTATGATTTGGTGATCCAGACAAATACGCCTATTACATTTCCCACAGGTTTTGCGGATAGTTCGATCTCTTCTTCTACTGCAGAAATCACAACGTCCTTTTCCACTACGTATCGGCAAGTTGTGTACTTGCGGGTTTTCGGGCAGCTCCAGAAGCCTGGCTTTCAATTTTATAGCCCTTGGTATCCTTTCTTGGGAAATACGTCGTGTAATGTGTGGTGTCACCTATTCGTGTGTTTTATCACTTGATAGGTATAAAACAATAATATTCACGAAAATAATATACAACCAATTCGACAAATACAATCATAAAACATGTAAAATAAAAATGTAATAAATAACTTACACTAGGATACGTTTACCTTTTTTAAAACTTCCTCGAATGCTCGCGCGGGTCACATGCGTCACCCACGTACTTTATAAACGCATTGCGCACACATCGATGCACCTAGAGTGATGGTGCACTACTGACGCGTGGAATGATTCGTACTTGAGGAATACCTGAGAGGGCAGCACTGAAGCGCGTTTCGTTCAAAAGTTATTTAACAATATTACACCCTGGGTGACAAATGTCACCCACGCGAGCTCTCTAGTGTTAATAAAAAAAATAGGCATCCGCGATTTATCTATTATCATACTAATGTTATTGATGTGATGAATTGATGCTATAGTCAAACCCATCTGGGCGGTGACCGCGGTTCGCGACATATTATAATTTGTAATCGGAGCTTTCACTTGGATTCACGAATTTATTTTTAAAAGGAAGCACTTGTCACACGACACGACGTGTAGAGTGCGGTAAATAGGTAAGTAGGGCGTGGATTTAGAAATTCCGTTCGTGGATTTATTTCCAAGTAAGAATGTAAGACCCGAGATAGGTCTTAGGAAGATATCAGGTTTGAGATAATTATTTTGGATATCAATTGTTTGTTATTTAGATAAGTGTTTTGTGATGAAAATATTTTGTTTTTGAATGATATTGAGAGCGCATGAGCGAAAAATAAATAGATGGAATGAAAAGAAGATCGGATGAAAAAAGAACGAAAAACACACTGACACATTTGCACCTGTATCTATCAGAAAACGAAGTCCACTGTTTGAATCCGTTTACATATTCGGTATGCGGGAATGATGGCACAGACATCCGCCACAGCTTGCACCTGGTTTAGTTTTCCTGCTGCTTTTTCCACGCGCACGGAGAAACAACTGCGAGAATTTTCACGGTATCGGTAGTGATACGAGCACACCAGTTAGTGTCTTCTGCTAAACACCGGGAACTGCTATTAGGACCACGCGACGTTGGTCGAAGACTGCAGGACGGCCTGAACTTGAAACCTCTGGAGCGTGACCTTCCCCTCTGCAAGCATTGGCATTGCCTGGAACTATCCAGTTTTATATTTCAAATCCTAAGACCTTTGCTATCTCCGCTAAGCGTTCCATTCTCTGTTTGTTCTATCTAAAAATCGGGAACCCTAGCTTTCGGTTAAACTGCTGCCAAATCCGTATGCAGGTACGCAACACAGCAGGGGCGTCGGCCCTCAACTGCTGACCGGGCAGCTGCAACGAATTCGGCGTGCCTCCTTGGCTTCCTTTGATATTACCGGTAGCCATACGTATTCACTTCCCTAATTGATTATTCGACAACGCAAAATTGAAATTTTGTTACTCCCGCAAGCTCTTATGCCCAGCCCTACCGCACTAGGGCGAGTCGTTCTCGGAAATTACTACATAAAAAAGAAATTTAAAATGTTCAATCGGTGGTCACCAATATACGTGGTGAGAGGCTTCCGATTCAATGTACTATCAGAAGAGTGCAGTGTAAGTAAATAAAAAATATGTTCTTAATTTGGTCAGTTTATTGACACACACAAAAAAAAGTTCAGCGTATTATAAACAGCGTAATATAATCGATCGCAGCGCTCATAGTGGCCAAAAGTAAAAATAATGTTGGCTCTGTCATCCGTCATATCTCATAGTAAACTGTTCAGACTTGGTTACCTAATTTTAATAAAACCCGGTTCTTAAAATAATATTCATTTCGATCTACGATATTTCTTTTATCACTAGCGATATAGGAACAACTATATATGTTTATTATTATTAAATGAAACCATTAAAGTTGCTTTATCTTCTTGTTTTACAATAAAACTACAACTAAAAACGAAGTAAACAAACCCTGACATGTATAAAATAAAACACACTTTTTGAATTAATTTTACATACCTCATTTGATTTGAATGTCCAAAAGAGATTTTACAACCCTTTCTCCACCCAAATCAAGGTATCACAGTTATTTTGGAAATAAATTAATAAACAATTTTGGATTATGACAATATTTGTTACAATGTATGTCGTGATTAAATGTCAAAACGTCAGAGCCAACAAAGTTGCGAACGCTAGGTGGCGCTGAACTCGTGCACAGAGCCAATACGTGGCGAGTTAACGGCGCGCGGTATGGAGAGCGACTGGCGGTACTCAGGCGTTGCGCGGCCGGCGAGCATGCAAGCTACCTATAATTATAGTCAGCGCCTGTACTTGTGTATCTACATATTGATGTGATACCTAGTTGCGATGTTAAAGCAAGTACAGTCAGTGTAAACTCTGTAAAACGTCACTCGATATACGACGAATATTTTCTGGCTCCAGTTGGTTTCCTTTGACGTTAATTTCTCTCTGTATAACGAAAACTCTCAATAACGTCACAAAATGCCCGGTCCCTTGAGTGTCGCTATATAGAGTTTACACTGTATTTTTAAACTTAATTTAAGCAGAATTTTAAACAAAATCCACAAGAATATTAAAAAAAAAGGTAAAATGTACCAGTCCTTTTTCATTTATAATTAAATCATCATCATCATCAGCCGAAGGATATCCACTGTTGGACAACTATTGGCCTCCCCCAAGAATTAAATGAAATATTTTAATACATATTTGTATTTTTTTATTCTACACCTAAATCGTGGAAATCCTTAGGGGAGGCTTTTGTCAACCAGTGAAAGATTTTCGGCTGATATGATGATACCTACTAAAACAATTTATTTTATACCCCGTCGGTATGATAGAAATTTTCATAAGGCTTATACCGCCGCGCGCCGCCAACGACCAACTTTCTACTTTTTCAACTTCTTGCTTCATTTAAGGACATTTTTATCTAAAAAATTCATTTTTTTTGAGATTTACAGGATATGGGGGGTGATTTTGATTTCCTCGAATTCTATTTTAATACAGAGAACTGAAAAAAAATGCATCCTATTGCATCCTTTTTTCTAGTTGTAATCATAGAATTGCTGCAATTTTAATCGAAACATTATGATAATTCATGAAATTCTTATGGCGACGCATTGGAAACTTTGAAAGTGATATTTTGTAACTTGATTGTTCATTTCAATGACTTCGTTTTGTCAGTTGCAGAAACACGATGCATTAAATTTTATAACAGAAAAAAATATATATCAAAGAAACCTCTTTTCAAATAGAAATTGGCATTCTACAGGCAAACCAGACCTCTATATTTTCTTAGTCGATTATTCTAAGCAAGCATTTCAATACGCCAGTTGGATTTTAACAACTTTAATTTTGAATTGAAACGAAAAAACATTGTAAATGTACAAAAGTGTGGTTATTTTCTTTACTCTTTACACATAAAGAAAAAGACAGAGAGAACTGTGAAGCCTTGCCTTAACAAAATAATATAAAATGGTATCCTACTTTTTTTTGTTTTCATACTTTTTGAAAAATCTTATTTTATTCATAATGAATTAAAAACCACAATTTTCACACGATTCGTCCTCAGCGATTGACGTAACAGTCACGTGATTGACGTAACAGTCACGTTGCAGTACTAGTTCACAAGAACTTTATTTCCAATTTATTTCGTTAGACGTTTGAAACATCGTGAGTCAAGATGCTAATTTTAGGGACCAAGGAGCCTTGAAAAATTTTTACTGATAAATACTGAGTAAACAAAGGAAAAAAAATACGAACTTCCACGACAAAGCACGATATCTCCAGTAAATACAATATACTCTGTGATGGAAATGACCATGGATTTAAATGTCAGCTTATTTACAAAATCGTTTCTTACACAAACTTAAAATTACTACTTCCTGAAGATGGATAGGCCGATTCTAATGAAACTGTATACAAATATATAAGCAAGTCACGAAATTCTAGTTTGTGGACAGATTTCAGTTAAGAAATACTATATTTTTAAAAAGATTAGCGATTTTTAAGATTAAACCTTAAATCACTATTAATTAGTAAAAACATTATTTTTTGAAAATGTGATCTATCCACAAACTAGAATATCGTGACTTGATTATGTGTATTAGGTTTCATTAAAATCGCCTCATCCATGTTCAAGAAGTACAAATTTGAAGTTTGTATTAAAAAAAGTTTGTATTGAAGCCGATGGATGCGGGCAGCGCAGGACCGCTCGTCGTGGAAATCCTAGGGGGAGGCCTTTGTCCAGCAGTTGACGTTTTTCGGCTGATATGATGATGATGATGATTGGAAAAAAATTGTGGATACGCTCTTAAGTAAGATGTGAGCTTACTGCATAAGGTCATTCCTGGATTCAATCATTTCTGGATGTTTTGCTAGAACTCCGTGGTCCACTTCCTGCAGCTTCACTGTGTACTTGGTGTCATGCAGGTAGAAGGAGTTGAGCAGTTGATTCAGTTGTAGAGCAGGTTTGCCTATGGTCATGACAAATTTTATATAAATTTTCCTTTACAAAGATTGATCGCAACAGACGCAGTTATCTTATAATTTTGAACAAAAACAACCGACTTCAAACAGGAAACTAAGGTTCTCCTCGATTTCTCTGGGATGCCATCATCAGATCCTGGTTTCCTTATCATGGTACTACCCTTGGGATATCTCCTTTCAAACAAAAAAAGAATCATCAAAATCGGTTAATAAACGAGGAAGTTATCCGCGAACACACAAATATATATATTATATTTACGGTCGTACTTAAAAACTTTTTGAAGTCGGTTAACGACCGGTCCTGCACTGCCCGCATACAGCCTTTGTATAGCAGTGGACGTCCTTCGGCTGGTATGATGGGAAATTTATAGATAACTTTGCCGAGATAACTCAACTTTTAACTAAGTTGCTTAAGAAGGGTGTCAAGTGTATGTGGGCACAGGTTCAACAGGCTCAACAGACTAACAGGAGACATTCATAAAGATCAAGAAAGCTATGAGTAATCCACCTATTATAATTTATTTTTCGGGTGATCCCAGGTTATCTACTTATGTGGACGCCTCAGGTGGTGCGTTAGCGGCTCCACGCGACCTTCACCAGGTTTTCAGTCAACCGAGTGGCTTCCTACGGTATGTCTTTCGGTGCGCGGTCGCCACTCGAGAACTTTACTGCCCCAACGGCCATTTGTTCAGTGAGATATGTGCCCAGCCCACTTCCATTTAAATTAAGCGATTCTATGAGCTATGTCGGTTACCTTGGTTCTCCTGTGGATCTCCTAATTCTGTGAGCTATGTTGGTTACCTTGGTTTGTTTGTTTGTTTGTAAACTCTTTATTGCTTTTAAAACAAAAATACATTAAATATTATATTATATTATATGGATCTCCTTATTCTGTGAGCTATGTCAGTTACTTTGGTTCTCCTTTGGATCTCCTAATTCTGTGAGCTATGCCGGTTACCTTAGTTCTGTGTTTTGACACAAGAGTAAGGCATTATACCTAATCACCGACAGAGTTTTGACAAAGAGTGAGGCGTTATACCTAATAACCGACAGTGCTTTGGCACAATAGTAGGCATTATAGCTAATCACCGACAGTGTTTTGACTCGATAGTAAAGCGTAATACCTAATTACCAACAGTGTTTTGGCACAAGAGTAAAGCGTAATACCTAATTACCAACAGCGTTTTGGCACAATAGTAAGGCGTAAATGAAGTACTAACCCTTGTAACACTTTAGCGCAACCATACACTGATGGTAGAAGAGGTCACCATTATCGATGACGTCATCAACATCGGTTCCAGTAAACGCTGACGGAGGCTTCTCGTCGAGCAGGCCCCGCGCGACGAGGGCGATGCAACCGGTTTGAGCACCTGCACCAATTCACCAAATGTTATTAGAGAAATTTTATAAAGTTTTTTTTTTATTCACATTGGTAAGCCCGGGCATCATCTAACCTAATGGTAAGTGACGATGATGCCGAAGATGGAAGCGGGCTTACCAGGATTCCCCAACGCAATAGAGAATCGGCTATCTTATCTTAAAGCCGGAACATATCAATGTTGTTAACACTGATGTTTGACGGCAAGACTTATATAAGATGGTGGTAGCTAGCCAGGCGGGCTTAGAAAATGCCCTACCACCAACCAAACCGAATCTTACAAGTTGACCCCACCGTGAATCGAACCCGCGACCTCCTGGTGTGAAGCGAATGGGCTAACCATTACGCCACGGAGGCGGTTAAAAATCCTGAATAAAAAGGTAAGTAGTAGGAAAGTCGAGACGAAACATCTCTGAGAAAGTGTAATATTTTTGATGTAAAACATCTAATGCGGCGGGTCGGATCGATTGTAGGCATTGTGTATGATGCAACACGGAAGTGAGACAGTAATCCTACTAATATTATAAATGTGAAAGATTGTGGATGTTAACTCTTTCACGAAAAAACTACTGAATGTATTTGCAGGAAAGATAGGTAGAAAGATTAGGACCTGGATTAACATATAGGTTCCTTCTGTCCACACTCGCGAGCCGCTTGCGGCTCACGGCCTGCGCACCCTTGTAGACAGTCACAGAAACGATGTTCAAGCGGGCAGAGCCGCGGGCATCAACCAGTATGTCATAATTTTACATAATTACCTAATTACCTGCCCAGCTGTTGTAGAAAAACTATGGGGGAACACTTACTAGTGTTTGTATATCACAGGTGATTGTCTTATCTTATCTTATCTTCTCTCTCCTCTCTACGGTGATAACAAATCGACGGAACTCCTCTCTACGGTGACAAAAGTCGACGAAACTCCTCTCCTATGGTGAGAAAAGTCGACGAAACTCCTCTCCTATGGTGAGAAAGTTGACGGGGCTACTCTCTACAGTATCCACAAATTGACGGGGCTCCTCCCTACGGTGACAAGTCAACGGAACTCCTCTCTACGGTGACAATAAGTCGATGGAACTCCTCTCTATGGTGACAATTCGACGGGGGCTGCTCTCTACGGTGTCAACAAGTCGATGGTACTCCTCTCTACGGTGACAACAATTCGACGAGGCTCTTCTCTACGGTGACAACAATTCGACGGGGCTTCTCTCTACGGTGACAACAAGTCGATGGAACACATATCTACGGTGACAACAAGTCGACGAAACTCTTCTCTACGGTGACAACAAGTCGACGGGGCTCCTTTATACGGTATCAACAAGTCAAAGGGGATCCTCTATACGGTGAAAATTAGTCTACGGTGACAATAAGTCGACGGGGCTCCTCTCTACGTTGTCAACAAGTCGATGGAACTCTTCTCTAAGGTGACAACAATTCGACGGAACTCCTCTCTACGGTGACAACAAGTAGACGGAATTCCTCTCTACGGTGACAACAAGTCAACGGGCTCCTCTCTACGGTACCAACAAATTAACGGGGCTCCTCTATACGGTGACAATTCGTCTACGGTGACAATAAGTCAACAGGGCTCCTCTCTACGGTGTCAACAAGTCGACGGAACTCCTCTCTACGGTTACAAGTCAACGGGGCTCCTTTATACGGTGACAAGTCGATGGAGCTCCTCTCTACGATGACAAGAAGTTGACGGGGCTCCTCTCTACGGTAACAAGAAGTCGACGGGCTCCTCTATACGGTGACAATAAGTCGACGGAGCTTCTCTCGGCGGCGAAAACCAGTCGACGGAGCTCCTCTCGACGGCGACAACAAGTCGACGGAGCTCCTTTCTACGGCAACAACAAGTCGACGGGGCTCCTCTCTACGGTGTCAACAAGTCGACGGGGCTCCTCTCTACGGTGTCAACAAGTCTACGGAACTCCTTTCTACGGTGAAAAGTAGACGGGGCTCCTCTCTACGGTATCAACAAGTCAAAGGGGCTCCTCTCTACGGTGACAACAAATCGACGGGGCTCTTCTCTACGGTATCAACAAGTCGACGGGGGCTCCTCTCTACGGTGACAACAAGTCGACGGGGCTCCTCTCTGGCAGCAAACATGCTAAACGAACCTAACCTTATTTTTTTTTCATAGCCCCTCTAGGAGACTCCGCTGGTATGGCCACGTAATGAGAAGGGAGGAGAGCTACTCTGTAAAGACTGTGCTCAACATCAAAACACAGCCTTAGGGAAGAGGCAGGCCACCTGTTACGTGGTGGTCAACTGTTGTAAGGGACCTAAAGGCCCAAGATATTTCGCCAATGACAACCCGGGACAGAAGGTCCTGGCGCCGCTGCACAAGGAGGTCCGACCCCAGATGAACTGGGAATATGGGCAAGGGCAAGAAGAAGCCCCTCTATGATATGCCCGGCCATTTCATGATTTTCCAAATTCTTACGAACGGCCGCCGACAATCCACATAAGACAATTATTGTTTTACTTATTAATTAGTTTAATTATTGGTTTATTTTATTTACAAAACCTACAAACATAGAAATCCCGCACTGTACTGAGTTCTATACTGGCAATAATTATTCTTTGAGCGAATTTGCGATTGTTCCCAGCTGTCCCCTCTAGACCTATCAACAGAGGTGCAACCGAGATTTTTGTCCCAGTTGTCACAGTGGTGACAAATCTTCCCATTCCCTTAATTTTTGAAAATTTTCCAAAATAATCCCATCTTCATTAAGGTTCAGTACACCCAACGGGACCCTATTACTAACCCTCCGCTCTCTGTCTGTCAGCGGGCTATATTTCATGAACCGTAATAGATTGTTGAAATTTCCAAACAGTGTTTTTTATTTGTCACTACGAGTATCATCATCATCATATTAGCCGAAGGAAGTCCACTGCTGGACATAGGCCTCCCCCAAGGATCTCCACGACGACCGGTTCTGCGCTGCCCGCATCCAGCGGCTTCCCGCGACCTTCACCAGGTCATCGGTCCACCGAGTGGGAGGCCTGCCTATACTACGCTTTCCGGTGCGTGGTCGCCACTCGAGAACTTAAACGAACGAGTATAACAAAAAATAATAAAAATAGAAAAGTTAAAAAATTAGGGAGTTACCCCCTACAAAATTATAGAGATATTTATCGTAAAACGGTAATAAAACCGGCCAATTGTGACTTGTACTCGCGCTAAGGAGTTTAAAGGATTTTTCTGACGCTCGTGTTCATTTGTTTTGTTTGTTTGTACTCGTAATGTAAAAAGATCAGCGTTGGTGGCGTAACGGCTAGAGCCGCTACATCCTGTTCGGGATGCCATTGATTGACTTCGAATCCTGCCGCGTATCAATGTGTTTTCTAATTACGATTTCATTAAGTACGTTCATCTGACGCTCTTGCGGTGAAGGACACCATCGTGAGGAAACCTGCACATGCCTGCGGAGAGAATTGTAGGTTGTGTGTAAGTCCACCATCCAGCACAGGGTCCGCGTAGTTTCGAACCCCTCGGGGGGTCATATATGAGCTGATATGATGATGAATAAAAGTTATAATTGTTGTGTGGGAGAGGTGTGCCACTATGGAACCCTCGGAGTGCAAATCCGACTCGCACTTGGCCGGTATTTGTTTACTAACCACAATGTGAAGATGAATATCTTTTTGAGTTGCATCCGACGCTTCCTTGTAGCATCATCTTGTTTGTGTCCACTTGCTCGAATCCGTGCCAAATCTGCGGAGAAAAAACATTATATTTATAGCGAGGGCCATAGATGAATCACGAGCAAGTGAACGGTTCTAATGACTGAATCACGACGGTAGGGAACCCTGAGCGACGCGAGTGATTCATGGCCCTCGATATAAATCCGTTTTATTCGAGAGTTGCATACTATACTTTATACCATGACTCCGAGAAAAAGAAACATTTAAGCGAAAATAGACATTTAATGAAGAAAAAAGATATGTTAAAATAATTACATAAAAAATTCATTAAAATTGGAACAATTACTAAAACAGTAATTTTCTTTGTGTTCGTACAACTAATAGTATTCAAAATAGCGCCAATTTACTAATGATATGACAGCAAAGAACACAAAACAGTTTTTATTCTAATGCTAAACTCTTATTCGAAAATATCGAACAATCAAATCTCGAGGATTGATTTGCACAAGGAGTTTGCATTTTAAATATTCTTTGGATTATACATTTGTAGTATTTTTTGCGCAAAGAGTTTTTAAAGTTGAGATGCGAGGTCGAATATATTGGCGTGTTCTAAATTCAAACACCAAAATAGTGATTAAAAGAGCTTTTTATTCACTGAAAACCGTGATTAAAATACGCTTTTTAGAGAATAAATGGTATAAATGAAGTTTTATTCATGATCACATCAGCCGTAAGAAGTCCATTGCTAGGCAAAGACATTCAGTAAAGTTTTAGTTTGATGACAGACTTCCCACTCTGTGGACTGACGACCTGTTAAGGGTCACAGGAAGCCGTTGGATTCGGGTAGGGGAGGATCGGTCGTCGTGGAAATCATTGGGGAGGCCTTGTATTTTAACAACAAGAAAAATTAAAGGACAACAATATATTACAGACATTTAAGATAATGATGGTTTGCATTTTTGTGTCTACGAATTAAATTATTAAAGTAAATTATAGTACATTGAATACCAACCCAGCGATCTTCAAAATCTACAATATCAGGTTCCATTCTGTGTCATTAAATTATCTGTACTGATCTAAACTAATATTATAAAGAGGCAGAAAGTATGTGGGAGGCACTCTTCGTAACCACTCGTCCGATTTTAAAAAATCTCACCGATTATAGAATTGAATTTCAGGATGGACGGACATAGGCTAAAAAAACTCGCACACTCCGATATCTACAGGGACGAAGCCGCGCTGAACAGCTGCTTTTGGATAAATAATTTAACGAAACTCTGATTAAAATATCTTCAAAATGTTTACCAAGACCGGTTCTGTGCTGCCCGGACCCAGCGGTTTCCGCGATCTTCACCAGGACAATGGTCTACCAAATGGGAGGACTATTTACGCTGTTTTCCAGTGCGCGGTCGCAACTCAAGAACTATGCTGCCCCAACGGCCGTTGTACGTTATGTTCGAAATGTACCAACTACTTTTTCCGAATTCTTGATATTAAAATAGATAAGCTCATTTTAAGGTTACCTACTTTGAAAACATAAAAATTTTATTTAATTTATTGACAACATTTTTTTTTTTAAAGTAGTCAATACACTTTGAACAATATTCTGCCTTGCTTATTTGTATAAAGTTTAATTACAATCGGCTCATCTATTTTCAAAAACTGATATATGTTTGATTTCTATGGAAAACAAGTTTCTGTTACATTAATTCTGTTTCATTAGAATCGGCTTATACATTTTCAAGAAAATGATATCTTTAATTTGTATGAAGAACAGGCTTTGGTAAGGCGTCATCGTAGGGCTTCAGTAGCAAAAGTAACTGTACCAGTGTTCAACAGTCGCTGACCGTGGCACAACTACCCATATGTGCGCTGGGGATTGGGGACTTGACTTCCGTGGCGTAATGGTTAAGTTCATTAGCTTCACATCAGGAGGTCGCGGGTTCGATTCCCGGGTGGAAGGGCCTTTTCTTAGCCCGCCTGGCTAGCTACCCCCATCTTATCAAAGTCTTGTCGCCACACATCAATTTTTACAGCATAGATGTATTCCGGCTTGAATCTTTATCCCGGGAAAATAGCATAATCTGATGCAGTTCCTGAGGGAACTAAAAAAATACTCGATTGTTGTGATTTTTGCACAGAGATGGTTGAGTAGGTGGGAAATGACTTAATTTACTAGTTATAAAAACGATGTCCACGCGGGCGTAGCCGCGGGAATAAGCTAGTAATTAATACATACGAAAGAACTTACTTTTTTCAGTTTGTTAAATTCGTACAGAGGCATGACTTGGTCGGGCGTCATCCTCGGGCGGCGCGGGCGCGGCGTCCTGTGTTGTCTCCACGGTGGCACCCATTGCTTCGTCTTCAGTGTCGGCAGTTCTATTATCTATCACAAAGGTAAAATCGTTATTTAATTAAAGTGATGACATGCGGAACTGAGACTTGGTCACTTACTATGGGCCTCATAAGAAGACTCAAGGTCACCCAAAGGGCAATGGAGCGTGCTATGCTCGGAGTTTCTCTGCGTGATCGAATCAGAAACGAGGAGATCCGTAGGAGAACCAAAAGTAACCGACATAGCTCTCAGAATTGCTAAACTTAAGTGGCAGTGGGCGGGACACATTGCTCGTAGAACAGATGGCCGTTGGGGTTGTAAAGTTCTCTAGTGGCGACCACACACCGGAAAGCGTAGTGTAGGCAGGCCTCCCACTCGGTGGACCGATGACCTGGTGAAGGTCGCGGGAAGACGCTGGTTGCGGGCAGCGCAGAACCGGTCGTCGTGGAGATCCTTGGGGGAGGCCTATATCCACCAGTGGACGTCTTTCGGCTGATATAATAATAATAATAATAAATATTCTGGGACAAATCACACATGGTCATCTGGCCCCAAAGTAGGATTCCCTGTGTTATGGGAACCAGAGACTGATATACATACTTATATACGTTTAAATACATACATATATAGATATTTAACACCCAGACACAGAGCAAACAAATCTGCTCATCACACAAATGTTTGCCCTGGGTGGGGATCGAACCCACAACTCTCGGATCAGTAGTCAAGAGCACTAACCACTGAGCCACCGAGTCAGTCATCACCAAAGTTCCCAATGCGTCGCTTTAATCGAGATCCCTGCGACCAAAGTTCCCAATGCGTTGCCTTAATCGAGATCCCTGCGACCAAAGTTCCCAATGCGTCGCGTTAATCGAGATCCCTATGACCAAAGTTCCCAATGCGTCGCCGTAATCGAGATCCCTGTGACCAAAGTTCCAAATGCGTTGCCTTATTCGAGATCGCTACGACCAAAGTTCCCAATGCATCGCCTTAATCGAGATCCCTACGACCAAAGTTCCCAATGCATCGCCTTTATTGAGATCCCTACGACCAAAGTTCCCAATGCGTCTTGTCTGTCTGTTCGTCCGTCCGAGTTTTATTAGGGGACCGTACCAGATAACGGGAACCTATTACTAAATCATTACTTTTACTAAAAAAACCTATACTTTAAAGTGCTATTTTTTTGTACGATTCAAGTGTAAGAAGCTAAACTGCTATTTCAGGACATCTGAAAAAAATATTTGAATAGTAAGTTATATAATTAATTCAAAAGGAAAACTATCAAGGCTAAGTAGGGTTTCATAGTTTAGGAGTAATAGTCGACCAACTTAAGATGTGCAGTTGGATTTGTAAATCCAATTGTTTCCATACAAAATAATTATATTACAAAATGCGTTTTTTTTTAAACATTTATTTTTTGAAAAGATTTCGGAACCCTACTTTGCGCGAGTCCGACTCGCACTTGACCGGTTTTTTAATACTTTTTGGGCAAGTGACGACATTACTTTTTAACACTTGAAAAATCATAAAAAAATAACCAGTGGATAAAAAACATATATTCAAATTAGTTTCTTAAATGGTCTGCATTTTTACTGAAATAAAAATCAGTATTCCTGAACAATGCCAATTATTATGTAAATGCCCCCCCCCCCCTCTTTTATTTTTTTAAATTCACAATTGGTAAGTCCTTGACATCATCTCACCTACACGCCAACGGCTGTAGCACGACGTAGTTACTTGTGTAGCAAGGGGACAAAGTGATAACGACAGTTTGAATTCTGAGCTAAGCGAAGGATCACAAAGTAGAATCTCGAGCGCAGCGAGGGAATCTTAAGTGGAAGCCTGAGCTTAACGAGGAATTTAATGTACGAGTACGTCGTCGCCCGAGAATAAAATGTTTTGGCCCCAAGTGACTCCTTTTTCATCACAACTTATGAAAAATAATATGTAACTTTAGACATAGTTTGAGCGTTCTGTCTAGAGAGAAACAAAGCTCGCTACACACGTCTTTTTCGATAAGTTATGATGAAAAATGTATTTGTATACATAGTTTGACCTCGATAGGTTCTCATATATATCTTAAGTGGAAGCCTGAGCTTAACGAGGAATTTAATGTACGAGTACGTCGTCGCCCGAGAATAAAATGTTTTGGCCCCAAGTGACTCCTTTTTCATCACAACTTATGAAAAATAATATGTAACTTTAGACAGAAACAAAGCTCGCTACACACGTCGTTTTCGATAAGTTATGATGAAAAATGTATACATAGTTTGACCTCGATAGGTTCTCATATAGACGCGGACACACGGGTCGATAGGTACTCGTATAGGCGCGGACACACGGGTCGATAGGTACTCATATAGGCGCGGACACACGGGTCGATAGGTACGCGTATAGGCGCGGACACACGGGTCGATAGGTTCTCATATAGACGCGGACACACGGGTCGATAGGTACCCGTATAGGCGCGGACACACGGGTCGATATGTACTCCTATAGGCGCGGACACACGGGTCGATAGGTACTCGTATAAGCGTGGACACACGGGTCGATAGGTACTCTAGGCGCGGACACACGGGTCGATAGGTACTCGTATAGGCGCGGACACACGGGTCGATAGGTTCTCATATAGACGCGGACACACGGGTCGATAGGTACGCGTATAGGCGCGGACACACAGGTCGATAGGTACGCGTATAGACGCCGACACACAAGTCGATAGGTTCTCATATAGACGCGGACACAAGGGTCGATAGGAACTCGTATAGGCGCGGACACACGGGTCGATAGGTTCTCATATAGACGCGGACACACGGGTCGATAGGTACTCGTATAAGCGCGGACACACGGGTCGATAGGTACGCGTATAGACGCGGACACACGGGTCGATAGGTACGCGTATAGGTGCGGACACACGGGTCGATAGGTTCTCATATAGGCGCGGACACACGGGTCGATAGGTACTCGTATAGGCGTGGACACACTGGTCGATAGGTACTCGTATAGGCACAGACACACGGGGGCCAGTAATCAGATGAAAACTTACAACTTTTGGAATTTTCTCCGGAGGACCAGGCGGTGTCCACGGCTTCGTCGAGATCTTCACCTTCGTCACCTCTGGCCAATGTCGCTTGAATCTCTGCCTCCGTATCATCGCTCTGTATTCTGCTTCCCTGTTTGTGTGGTGAAGTCGTTAGCAACCCATAACGTCCCCTCTACTGGGATGAGGGTCTCTTCCCACATTTGGGAAGGTCAGGTCATATTCCACACAGGGGGGCCAAGTGTCCGGATCGGTGGAAGTAGTAGGCCTAGTGGCGAACCCTACTGTCAGTAGTTTTTCAAGCATCTGACAGTTAACCACTGCCATCTAGTGATATCAGTGGGCTGTATTTCATGAAACGTTATAGTAAGACGGTTGAAATTTTCACGTAATGTTTATTTCTTATGCCGCTTTTAACAACAAACACTAAAACCTAAAAAGAGTGAAAAAATAAGGGGGGCTTCCTTACAAAAAAACGTGTTTTTAATAGGTCTTAAAAGTATAATTGATTCATCGTAAAAATGATAATACATACAAGCGTGAAACTTTGAGTGATTAAAGTACTAATCCTGAAGTATAAAACAACAAATATATAAGTTGAAAAAACTAAAAAACACGCTTTTAAAGCACATCAAACTAAAAAGTTAAAAATAATTCTTAATATAAGTTGAAAAAACTAAAAAACACGCTTTTAAAGCACATCAAACTAAAAAGTTAAAAATAATTCTTAATATAAGCTGAAAATACTAATGAACGAAAAATACTAGTAATATTATTGTAAGTGGGGCGCTTTGTGCCATATTTTTCGTATACCTATCGAGCAACCCACTCTTTTTTCACAATTAAACTAGTATTTTTCGTTCATTATTATTTTTAACTTATATTAAGAATTAATTTTAAATTTTTAGTTTGATATGCTTTAAAAGCGTGGTTTTTTTAGTTTCTTTAAACTATGTTTATTTTTCAGTTTTTAGTTCAGGATAATGAGATAAACTTACGAAATTATTGTATTGTCACAGACTCTTGATAAATGTACAAAGATTGAATTAAATTTGTCTGTTTAAAGTGGGTCAAAATCGAGTGCAAGTGACTGAACAAGTAAAGCTAATACATATAAGCGTGTTAAAAACTGGCCAAGTGTGAGTCGTACTCGCGCTAAGGAGTCCGAATTGAATGCCAAAAAAGCATATTTTGTCACTCGCGTTGATTTTTTTTTTTTTTATTCACAATTTTATTTTGCTTGTAATATGAAAAGTAGGTATCGTTGTCATTATACTATGTAGTTGTATGGAGAGGTATGGTGGTACGGAACCCTCGGAGTGCTAGTCCGACTCGCACTTGACCGGTTTTTTTTCTTCAAACTAAAGAATCCAAAATTATTGATATTCAAAGTTTTTTTGTTACTTTTTTCTGCGATCTTTTGAAAAAGAGACCTTTCGCTACTTCGGAGAAAAATTTAGTTTTGCGATATTCGAAAACACATTGGTATGTGGCAGGATTCGAACCACGACCTCCTGGACAAGAAGTAACAGCCCTAGCCTTTACGCCACCGACGCTCTGTGCTTTGTTTATGATAATATCAGCATTACTCACTCCTTAGCAAGAAGTGAAGCGGTCTTCGACACTTCCTCGGGAACAGTTACAGTTTCCTGGTCGTGCGTGCTCTTTCTACTTTTTAAGCTCTTTTCATCACCTGGAATATTAACAGGGATTTTTTGCTATTCGAAATAGAAATATTTTGAAGAACGCTGGAATTTTGGATTTTAATTGAACTTTTGAGCACCTTAACATCTTCTCGTGAAAAATTATTAAGCTGGCAACAACTGATAATCTATTTTCACTGTACTTTTCTGTTTGTTAGGTGCTTTGTCGCCCTTCGCTTTGTCGTCCTTAATTGGTTTCTCTTCCTTGTTAACTTTGGTTGCGTCCTTAATTGGTTTCTCTTCCTTAACAAGGTAACAAGAAAGAGAAACCAATTAAGGACGCAACCAAAGGATAAGTAAGATAGATATCTTACTTTTCTTCTTGCCATCTTCTTTGCCTCCTTTTTCATCTTTCCCTCCCTTATCATCTTTGGCTCCTTTAGCATCTTTTCCTCCCTTTTCATCTTTTGCCCCTTTGTGCGCAGTATCTGTTTTGCTTCTTTTCTTTGGTGGAGCATCACCGGCACTTCTGTAGACAAATTAAACACAAATTTATGAATGGTTATATTAATAATATTTTGAATTGAAAAATACCAAGGGTTTCGATTATAATAGCTAATATATAATAGCTAATCATAACTAATGATACTTTATTGGAGGAATTTTCTACTATGTCGAACATAAAAAAGTACTCTGTAGTCTTACCTACCTATGCTATTAACTCGGTACTACGGAAAAAGTCATTTTAGATATATTCCAGTGAACAAACTTTTAAATCTCTTTAACCATTCTGGCATGTCTGTGAGCAGGCAAACTAAAAAAATTACTTCATTTTTAATTTAAAAAAAATGCTCGGTTTAAGAAATGATTAACCGGTTATACATTTCTCATCAGCAGGTAGCGCCGCGCCGTCAGCTGTATACAACTTTTTTTCAGTAAAAAAAAAACAATTTACTTGTCCTCATCCTTCTTCTTCTTCTTCACAGCTCCAGCATCCTGGTTTTCTGCTTCTCTTTTTGTCATTTCGTTATTGTATATGGACGAAGGAAATTTCTCTAGCTTCTGGAAAATATTAAATGACATTAATGTTATGTTCTAAATGAATGAAATCCTAACTCCTGAAACATGGATCTTCTCACAGCCGATCATCGGACCACAACAGTCTTCCACTAGGCGCCGCCCTGGATCGATAGGACTTCCCGGCGCAAATTGCCCCCAGTTTGATCTTCACGGCATCGGACAACCTCATAGGTGGAGATTAAACATGGATATGGATATTTCTAAAAGCTCCTTCTTAATACAGCTACTCAAAAAATTCAATCTTCATGATCTAACGCATCTTACTGTACGGCATGCGGCTGACATAGAAATTATTTTCATCTTGCAGAAATGAGCTATTCGCGCAATCAATGAAATGCGACCCCGTGACGCGCGTGAGTTTAAGAAAATCAATACTACTTTTATCATATCAGTCGAAGGACTTCCACTGCTGGACATAGACCTCCCCAAGGATTTCCACGATGACCGGTTCTGCACTACCCGCATCTAGCAGCTCCCCGCGACCTTCACCAAGTCATAGGTCCACCGCGTGGGAGGCCTGCCTACGCTACGTTTTCCGGTGCGCGGTCGCCATTCTAGAACTCAATAAACAAGGCAAGTCAGCTATAAACAAAAACATCATGTACCGACATTTGTAAGAATTTGCATTGCTTTTGCTTGGATTCACTCGATCCTCCATTTCCTAAACCATTGACATGGCTAGTGTGGTGGATTCTTCTTTTACGAAGACCTAGAGGCGTTACTCCTGGTCGCAACCAAGGCCAAAATAGTACAATACAGTCCAAGATACTAGACCAAAGATCCAGCTCGAAGGAAAAAAATATGTGGGCTGCCTTCGATCGACCCACATAAAAGCCGGGAGAGCAGTGGACTCTTTTTTGTCAGTGGAGACGGTGATCGTATGGTTGCGACTGACTTGCGAGGGAAAGTAATTCTTCAGAGTCGCAGAAAACACGATGAAATACAAGGACCAATGCAATTCAGTTTACGATTAACTGCTTCCGATTGGGAGACTCGAGAGGCTTTCCTTCTTCAAGGTTCTATTACGACGCTGTCGCTCGAGCGAAGGTCCTTGCAAAGGTCAATTACGGCGCTGTCTCTTGCGTAAGATTCTGCTCGGCTCTTTTCGCTTCTAGTTCATCATCATCATACAGCCGAAAATCGTCCACTGCTGGACAAAGGCCTCCCCTAAGGATTTCCACGACAACCGGTCTGCTCTTTCAGAATTTCACCTTTTCTCGCAGTTAAATCTCCTTGATTTAAACTGAACTGAATGTCACTACCGTTTTTTCCCCTTTTCGGAGGGCAAGGAGGGTCAAAATGCTCATACATAGCTTGTACTAGTTATGTGGGACTCACTGTTAAAGTCTGTCCCTATCCACTTAAAACCTCCTGATGGATTGCAAGTCTACTAAGACTTATGAACTCTACATCTGTGCGACCCACATCCTAGAGCGCGGAGGGCGCGTATTTTGGGGTGCTAAGTAGGGCTGCGCGGAGCGCTCCTGATGGGAGCTACCGCTTAGGACCTCACTCGGTTGGAGCAATACTGTAAGGGCGACGGTTCTCTTTTTTTTTATTAAAAATTTGAGTACGTTTGGCTGCACCTCACCTGATAATAAGTGCCGATGCAGCCGAGGGTGTGACACGCAAGCTCAAATAGTGCCTATTCACTCTCGTACTCTCTTTCCTATTTTCGTGTTTTCTAGCCTCTTTCGTCATTCCCAATGAAAAACAGGCACACAAACTTGTTTATTTACACAACATACACATACACAACATAAAAGGAACCATAACGGCGTTTACATACAAACACTTCAGCACTTCGTTATATCAATAGTCAATTTGGCACCGCTGGAGAGACTAAAACACAGACCAAGTTGCGACCGAATCGAAGGCTTTCTCATAGTCCACGAACGCCAAGCATAATGGCTGATAGTACTCTTCGGTCTTTTGTATAATCTGCCGCAGCGTATGTATGTGGTCTATGGTACTAAATCCTTTTCAGAAACTGGCTTGTTCGGGAGGCTGAAAGTCGTCAAACCTGCGTGCGAGACGATTCGTAATGACTCGAAAACAGCTTGTAGACATGGCTCAGAAGTGAGATGGGTCTGTAGTTCTACAGCAGGGTGTTGTCTCTTTTTGAAGAAAAGCACGACCACACTTCTGTGCCATGCCTTAGGCGTTTGTCCCTCAAACGTAACGGAATTAAATAATTTCTGAAGAGCTTTAAGTACCGGTGTTCCACCTGCTTTCAGAAGTTCGGCCGTAATTCCATCATGTTTTGTGCCTTATTGTTTTTGAGCTGTTTAAGAGCCTTTCTAATCTCGTACAGGCTGACGTCCGGGATATTTTCGATATAGTGTCGGGTAAGTCTAGCTCTTGGGTCTGACAGGCAGTGTGGTTGTGTACAATTGTCCGTAGGAACTTCTCAACTTCTTCCAGCAACTCAGTGTTAGACGATATGATCCTGCCATCCTCAGTCTTCAGCTTGGTCAGTTGACTTTGTCCAACAGACATCTCTCGCGAATACTTTTGAGCCATTGTTGTTCTCAATCGTCTCTTTAATACAATTTGTATCATACTGGCGCAAATCGCGAGTAAGAGACTTAGAGATCTGATTGTTAAAGGTCTCCAGAAGGCTAGAGTTTCCATACAAACGTAGTTTCGCTTTAATACAAAAACTACATTCCGGATCGAATGAAAACTTTGCAAATATATTGAGTAGACACATATTGATGTTTGTAACTAGTTTTAATCGTAGTAAATTGAAACATAACTAAACGAAGGCTTAAATTAGTTTTGTACTATAAGTTTGAAACTGCACTAATTTTTTTTCGTTTTATATTAGTGCATCGAAAACTAATTACAAACATCGACATGTGTCTACTCAATATATTCGCAAAGTTTGGATTCAATCCGGCATGTAGTTTTTGTATTAAAGTGGAACTACGTTTGTATGGAAACTCGAGCCTCCTGGGGGCCTCTTAAGTTGCCGATACTCTTACCTTTTTTTATTATTAAAAGTTTGAGTGCGTTTGGCTGCACCTCACCTGATGGTAAGTGCCGATGCAGCCGAGGATCTAACACGCAAGCTCAAATAGTGCCTATTCAATCTCGTATTGAAAATTCTTAAATTATACGAATCGGGAAATACAGACACCGGCATAGAATTCCACTCCTTGGCCGTTCGCATGATGAAGGAAGATGGAAGAAGCAAAACGCTTCGTGCGTAAAGGTGGAACATTAACGACAAAGGGATGGAACCGTCCTCCACGCCTGGTCGTCTACTGATGAAATGGAGAGGGGGGAATGAGGTCGTGAAGCTCCAGGGCACACTCTCCGAAATGAATCCGAAACGAACCTCCCTCCCCCGAGACCTCCGTAGGGAAAAAAGCCTCTCGCGACTCCCAATCGGAGGCAATACATCGCAAACTATGTTGGTCCTCGCAATCCATCGTATTTTCTTCCACTCCGAGGCGTTACTTCCCCTCGCAAATCAGTCGCAACCATACGATCACCGTCTCCTCTACAAGAAACAGTCCACTCTTCTCCCGGCTTTTATATGGGTTGATCGAAGTTCTACTAATTGAGCAACAAAAAAAGTAGGTGATACGTAGTTTTGATTTACGGTCTTTTGCACCCATAGCATGAACGACCTGGCTAATTACTAGCTATTTGAAGATTCTGAATAAGGAAAAAGAAAACACGTGAATACAAAGAAATTTTAGTTAAGTATACCATTTAGCAAGTTAGACACGTGGGTAGGTGTGGGGGTGGGGTTGGTGGCTCGGTGTGGCTGACATGAGGGAGGGGATGGTGGCTCGGTGCGGCACACGAGGGTGGGGATGATGGCTTGGTGCGGCAGAAACGAGGGAGGGAATGGTGGCTCGGTGGGGCACACGAGGGTGGGGATGGTGGCTCGGTGCAGCAGACACGAGGGTGGGGATATTGGCTCGGTGTGGAAAACCGTTATCTAACGTGGTTTTGATGTTCTATTACATTTCAGTAAGGATTTAAGATGACAATAATATCCCCGCTGAAGAGCCGCTTATGCCTCGAGTACCGCACTTCTAGCTAGATTAACTATAATATACAGGCAGATATTTATGTATGTGTTGCTCAATTAGTAGCAATAAATCTTCCGCATGGTTCTTCAATCCAAGAGGCCACATTTACAACCCATAACAAGATAAGAGCCATCAAAGTTTTTATAAAGTACATTTTCATACAGAGAGGTGGTTCAAACAGCTACGATTTTTTTTATTAATCGAGAATAATAAGGAATTACGAACTGTATTCATTAGGTTAGATCCCTGGCTACAAATGTGTCGAAGATCATAACATCCTGCTGATCCGCGGTAACTCGGTAGACTGCTCAGAAGAGAGCACACGGTAAATGAGCATATTTTCCATACAAAAAATCATTCTGCTTGTTTTGAGCAGTCCACCGAGCTCCCGCGGATCAGCAGGACATTGTGATCTACCGAGCTCCCGCGGATCAGCAGGACATTGTGATCTACCGAGCTCCCGAAGATCAGAGAACATTGTGATCTACCGAGCTCCCGAGGATCAGCAGGACATTGTGATCTACCGAGCTCCCGAGGATCAGCAGGACATTGTGATCTACCGAGCTCCCGAGGATCAGCAGGACATTGTGATCTACCGAGCTCCCGAGGATCAGCAGGACATTGTGATCTACCGAGCTCCCGAGGATCAGCAGGACATTGTGATCTACCGAGCTCCCGAGGATCAGCAGGAAATTGTGATCTACCGAGTTCCCGAGGATCAGCAGGGCATTGTGATCTACCGAGCTCCCGAGGATCAGCAAGACATTGTGATCTATCGAGCTCCCGAGGATCAGCAGATCATTGTGATCTACCGAGCTCCCGAGGATCAGCAGAGCATTGTGATCTATGACACATTTGCAGCCAGGGATCAACTTAATGACTTTCGTTGTTTCCTTACTTTTCTGGATTTAAAAAAATCTTGATATTTGGGCCACCTCCAACCGCCTCCGTGGGGTAATGGTTAGTCCATTCGCTTCACACCAGGAGGTCGCGGGTTTGATTCCGGGGTCAACTTGTAGGACTCGGTTTGGTTGGTGGTAGGGCATTTTCTAAGCCCGCCTGGCTAGCTACCAACATAATATCTTATCTAAGTCTTGTCGCCGAAGCATTGATATGTTCCCGCTAAGATAGCCAGTTTCCCCATTGCGTTGGAGAATAGTGGTAAGCCCGCTTCAATCTTCGGCATCATCGTCACTTACCACCAGGTGAGATGATGCCAAGGGCTACAATAATACATTGTGAATAAAAAATAAAATAAAAAAAAACCTCTCTGTATGAAAATGTACTTATAAAACATGGTGGCCCTCTTTTTTTTTGGAGTAGTATAAATGTAACATCGCACTGAGTACCTACCGAGCAAGCTTAACGAATATTCGCTATATATTTAGTTCCAAACTAACATAATTCTAGATGTATACTTACCGGCCTTCAAACATTCAGTCATCAAAGAATGAACCAGCTAAGAGATAATTTACTATTATTGCATAATCTGAAAATGTAAAATAAATATGAATTAACACGTTGCTCGTAGAACAGATGGCCGTTGGGGCAGTAAAGTTCTCGAGTGGCGACCACGCACCGGGAAACGTAGTGTAGGCAGGCCTCCCACTCGGTGGACCGATGACCTGGTGAAGGTCGCGGGAAGCCGCAGGATGCGGGCAGCGCAGAACCGGTCGTCGTGGAGATCCTTGGGGGAGGCCTTTGTCCAGCAGTGAACGTCCTTCGGCCGATATGATGATGATGATGATAAATTAACATACGAATAGGTACATAATACCTATTTCAGACGTATTCCGAGAAAAAAAGTTCAAGCGCCCGTTTTCGAGCGGACAGTTCGGATTTGTTTGTTTGTCCGCTAAAGAATTTTTTTTTATTCACTATTGGTAAGCCCTTGGCAACATCTCACCTGATAGTTTGTAAACCGGACAAAAGTAGTAGTTTCCAGTAAATTTATCTGTTAATAAACAAAAATTTTTGTCCTTTAGGGTTCCTTATCCTAAGGGTAAAAACGGGACCCTATTTCTAAGACTTCGTTGTCCGTCCGTCTGTCCGTCTGTCACCAGGCTGTATTTCATGAACCGTGATAGCTAGACAGTTGAAATTTTCACAGATGATGTATTTCTGTTGCCACTATAACAAGAAATACAAAAAATTAGATTAAGTGAAAGTCTCTATGCAAAAAGCTTTTCTTAAACGTGAAGAAACTAGCGCCATCTAGTATGATGGTACGGAACCATATGTGTGCGGTTTTGACTCGCACTTGGCCGGTTTTTTTTTTCATCACATCTGGCAACCCTAGTTGTACCTTAAATCTGATCCCGAGACTGGAACTGATCTGATCCAGAACTTTAATAAAATTACAATTTTGAAGTTGTAGGAGACATCAGACGCAGGACCAAACATTGGTACAATTGACGTGCTTTGGATGGTAAGGGAAGTGGGCATTCGAGGAATGGACGTTCGAGGAAGTAATATTTCGGGGAAGTAGACAGTTAAGGAAGTAAACAATCAGAGAAGTAGACATTCGGAAAAGTAGATATCCGGGGACGTAAATATTCGCGGAACAATTGAAGAATTTAAGTTTTGGGAAATGGACCTAACGAACCGACTGGACATTCCAGTAATAAGGTCAAAAGGGCTTGTGGGGGTAGGCATAGGCCTACACATACATTTTGCACATGTATACTACACAGGTCCAACAGTGGACTAATTAAAGGCTCGTGATAATGGTGGTATGTGTTTATAAACTAGTGAGCACAGGCAAGTCAACTGTACATGGTTTTTACCGCCTCCGTAGCTCAGAGGCAAAGTTCACTGGCTTTACACAGGAGGTCGCGGGTTCGATTCCCGGCGGGGTCAACTGTAAGACTCGGTTTGGTTGGTGGTAGGGCATTTTCTAAGCCCGCCTGGCTAGCTACCACCATCTTATCTAAGTCTTGCCGCCAAATATCAATGTTGATATCATTGGTGTGTTCCGGCATGAAGATAAGATAGCCAGTTCCCCATTGCGTTGGGGAATCTTGGTAAGCCCGCTTCTATCTTCGGCAACATCGTCACTTACCACCAGGTGAGATGTTGTCAAGGGTTTACCAATTGTGAATAAAAAAAATAAAAATAAAAAAAACCATGTAAAAACTTTTTCATTCGTGTGAGCACGCGGCACGCGGCCAGCAGTTCTCAAACAGTGTCTGTGGGTCAAAAGGAACGATTCCGTCTTCTAAATAGAGGTCTCGTCACTCGTCTCGGTTTTGAACAAAATCCCAGGACGGTTGATGTAGAGTTTTCCGAAACCGACATAGCTCTCAGAATTGCTAAACTTAAGTGCCAGTAGGCGGGGCACATAGCTCGTAGAACAGATGGCCGGTGGGGCGGTAAAAATCTCGAGTGGATATCGCGCACCGGAAGACGTAGCGTAGACAGGCCTCCCACTCGGTGGACCGACGACCTGGTAAAGGTCTCGGGAAGCAGCTGGATGCGGGCAGCGCACGACCATTGTGTAAATCCATGGGGGTAGGCCATTGTCTTACAGTGGATGTCTTAAGGCTAATATGATGAACACGCAGGACTTAAGAGTCGGTTGGTAGGCGGTCACGACACGGTCCTCCTAACCAGAGGTCCCGGGTTCGAAATTCGAGCCTTCACCGGATTGTATTCGAACTTCGAATACAATCCGGGGAGGGCTAATATAGCAATAAAATCAAATATACTTCAGTGCACGCCAAAAACAATAAAGGACTTACAATAAATAGTGTACATTAGTGCAAAGGCGGCTTTATTGCTTTAAGCGATTTCTACCAGGCAACCTTCGGTAACTGATAGAACTTACGTAGTATAGGTACCTACATCTACTAACCGATTGCTTGAAGAAAAAGATCTAGAGGAAACCTGTATACACCGTTAACCGCCTGGGTTGACCGCCTCCATGGCGTAATGGTTAGGACCAATAGCTTCACATCAAGAGGTCACGGGTTCGATTCCCCACAGAGTCTAACTTTGCAACACTCGGTTTGGTTGTTGCAAGGACATTTTTCAGCCCGCCTAGCTAGCTACCACCACCTTATCTAAGTCTTGTCGTCAAACATCAATGTTAATAGCATTCATGTATTCCGGCTTGAAGATAAGATACCTAGTTCTCCACTGCTTTGGGGAATCTTGGTAAGCCCGCTTCCATCGTCGGCAACATCGTCACTTATCACGTAAGATGATATCAAGGGCTTACGAATGGTGTAGATTTAAAAAAATACACTAGGTATGTCTGGCTGATTGGACTGTACTAGTTACCTGTAGTTTTTGATTGCGAAGGCTTAAATAATCTTCCGCAAAGTATAAAAACTGGAGGAACGGTGTGTTTTTATGTATCCAGTTAGCCCACCTCTCAGGTGGTGACAGCGCACCAGAAGAGGTAGGGTAGGCAGGCCTGAGCTCTCACTCAGTAGACCGACAACCTGGTGAAGGTCACGGAAAGCTAGTGAATGCGGATAGCGCAGATCCAGTTGTTATAAAATCCGTATAAAGGCTTTTGTCTAGCAGTGGACATCTTTTGACTGACATGATGAATCAATCAACAATAGCCCACCACTGAGTCTGCCTTTTTCTTGTGCACACTATTGGTTTCAAACCCTCGCTAGCTCGCTCGCCAACGTCTAGCCACGCTAACTGGCGGGCCTACGGATCTTCTCCCTGGTCTTGATTGCCACGCCGTTAAAATACAAACAGTATCTATCGCTGGCTTTTTGCATGTCCTCTCTCAGGCACTACGCCGCCTGGAACACGAGGAAACTCAAGACTGAACATCAGGACCAACGTTGCTATCTCGGCCTAATAGGAACGCACAGTTGATACGTGGTCAGGAGACCTCTGGTTGAACCGTATTGCGCCTATCGGAGACCCATTATCATCTGCAGAAGACCTCTGGTTAAACCGTACTTGCACCTAACGGAGACCCATCATCAGCTTCAGGAGACCTCTTGTTGAACCGTACTTGCGTCTAACGGAGACCTATCATCAGCTGCAGTAGACCTCTGGTTGAACCTTACTTGCGCCTTACGGAGACCCATCAGCTGCACGAGACCTCTTGTGGAACCGTACTTGCGCCTAACGGAGGGCCAACATCAACTTCAGGAGACCTCTGGTTGAACCGTACTTGAGCCTAACGGAGACCCAACATCAACTGCAGGAGACCTCTGGTTGAACCGCACTGGCGTCTAACGGAGACCCAACATAAACTGCAAGAGACCTCTTGTTGAACGGTACTTGCTCCTAACGGAGACCCAGTTCCAACCAAGTGATTGCAGTTCACGGCTAACGAAACCCATCTACCCGTTAATACATTATTTTGAGTAATTGTTCTAGTTGTGTAAGTAATTGTTTCCTTTTTCTTATTGTTTTGTTATGTCTGTATTGTAGTGTATGTCAAATAAATGTGTGAATCTGAATCTAATTAACTATCAATAGTAAGCTATTTTTACCTTCCAAATATTTTTCGTTTTTTTTTGTATATTTTCCAACACTTTTTATAACAAAAACGTTTGCCACATTTCTTGAATGAATATCCTTTAGTTTGTTATTGTGTCAAAAAATACTTTTGGAACGAACGCTGAATTTAAATTTCTTTACTTCATAAAGGTGACTGTATTTTTGTATTCATTCAAAAAGATTTTGTTTCGTTGACCGAAGAGTTTTAATTCGTCCTCTAGGAAAAGGAAGGATATTATTTACTTAGGCAATTTAAGTAAGGTATGAACGTGCATACTGTGGAGATCCTATGCCTCGACATTTATTTACTTACGCCTTCTTTGCAATTTTTGTAATCACGTGTCGTTTTAAAAAAATATATTTTAGAATAGAACCTTCTCTGGAACAGTTGAGATTTATTCTTTATCGGGCATCGAGCCAAGTCAGAGGTATTTTTCATTATCGAGTTATATCTTTTAATTTATAATAGATAAATTTCAAATATAAAATAGTATTTAATTCGATTCATTAATAAGCCAGCCGGCAGAAGAGAATAAAAAAAAAATTAAAAATTGTTTATTAGGTCATATGTAACAACATCTCAAAATAGAGGTATTAAAAAAAAATAAAGTGAATAAATGTAATATTCAACGAATGCACAGATTTTTAACAAATCACGAAGTTTTAATTTTAAAATTATCCTTAATCGAAGATCTCCTGTGCCGAACGACCATCAGGGCCGTAGAGGCGCCACCCCGTCGTCGACTAAATATGTTTTCAGGGAAGAGAGAGAATTTTACCGAGGAACCAGTTAGAGTTTTTTTATGGCAAAAGCTTTGCCGCAAAAGGCAGTAGACTACCTCTTTGTTCCAATCAAGAGTCAGAAAATCCAAAGAATCGGTGATATAAAAAATATTTATACAGGGTGTTTGGGAGATAGTGCAGAAAACTGAAACGGGAGCCAGAGACGGTCATTTAGAATAGATTTGACTTAATACACTTGTAGCCTAAGTCTCACAGTTTTTGAGATATCCGCTTTTTAATTTTCAGATTTTGTATGAAAAACTCATTTGTTTAAATATTTCGTGATTTTCCAAAAAAAAGTTATACTACAGTTAAATTGCAAAAAACGGTAAAAACTTCCTCAGTTTATCAACTTTCCAGCAAAGTAAAAAAGTTAAAAAAATACAAATGAGTTGCTACAAAAAAACTATGATTGTTGTCATAAGGGTGCCTCGAATCCCATACTAATTTTACAACAATTTTCTATGGAAAAATTAAATTCGAAATTTTTGCATGAACTTGTGAATTCAAAGTTATTCAATGATTCTAGAGGGTCACAGATGTCTGATAACGCGAAAAACATTATAAATTTTGGAATTAAAAAAAACAAGAAAATAATGTTTTTTGATAATTTGTATGGGACTTAGGGCACCCTTTTGAAAGCAATCATTATTTTTTGTTGCGATGAAATTGTATTTTTTTTAACTTTTTTACTTTGTTGGATGGAAGCTGATAAAATGTGGAAGTTTTTACCGTAATTTGCACTTCAACTGTAGTATAACATTTTTTTTGGAAAATCACGAAATATTTAAACAAATGCGTTTTTCATACAAAATCTAAAAATTGAAAAGCGAATATCTCGAAAACTGTGAGACTTAGGCTACAAGTGTATTAAGTCAAATCTATTCTAAATGACCGCCTCTGGCTCCCCTTTCAGTTTTCTGCACTATCTCCCAAACACCCTGTACCTATACTTGATGATTAATAATGATCTATTCGACCGATTTCGGTCATGGCCGACTTCTAGTCGGTTTGCCGCGCGTGCGCTCGAAGATGGTTTATGTAGCCAATCTTCGCAGCGAAACTCCTCGTGCACTGAGGGCATGTATGTACCCACTAGATCTGCGATGCCACCCTCGTAATACTTACTTGATATACTTATCTTATCTTTTTCTCCGTAGCTCAGAGGCAAAGTTCACTGGCTTTACACAGGAGGTCGCGGGTTCGATTCCTGGCGGGGTCAATTGTAAGACTCGGTTTGGTTGGTGGTAGGGCATTTTATAAGCCTGCCTGGCTAGCTACTACCATCTTATCTAAGTCTTGCCGCCAAATATTAATGTTGATATCTTTGGTGTGTTCCGGCATTAAGATAAGATAGCCAGTTCCCATTGCGTTGGGGAATCTTGGTAAGCCCGCTTCCATCTTCGGCAACATCGTCACTTACCACCAAGTGAAATGTTGTCAAGGGTTTACCAATTCTGAATAAAAAAAATAAAACAAAATGTGTCCCCAATATGGCGACCAAGCTCTCAGGTCTGTGCCACAAATCTGTGCTAAGATGTAGACAATATTATAAATCAATTTAAAAAAATTGTTCTAATAGAAAACTAAGATAAGAAGAAGAGAATTGCCGCTATATCTTTCTATTTAACAGGCCCAGCCCTGAGATTTTATAAAACGACTAGTATTTCCTGCGAATTTCTTACCACTTTTCACTACACTACACTACCCTACCCTACCCTACCCTACACTACACTATACTACACTACCCTACCCTACCCTTCCCTACCCTACTCTACCCCCCCTACACTACACTACACTACCCTACCGTACCCTACCCTACACTACACTACCCTACACTACACTACCCTACCCTACCCTACACTACACTACACTACACTAAACTACACTACCATACCCTACCCTACCCTACTCTACCCCCCCTACACTACACTACACTACCCTACCGTACCCTACCCTACACTACACTACCCTACACTACACTACCCTACCCTACACTACACTACACTACACTACCCTACACTACCCTACCCTAAAATAAAATAGATGTTGGCCTATTCTCAGAACTACTCAATATGCTCACAAAATTTCAAGAGAATCGGTCAAGCCGTTTCGGAGGAGTAAGGGAACGAAAACTGTGACACGAGAATTTTATATATTAGATAAGGTGTAACAAAATTAGCTGAAACTATTTTAACTGGTGCTTCCACCCATGAAACTGAACAACTTTCGCCATGGAACCCATAGTCAAATCGCAAAAAAAAAATTGGCTCTCCCATAATAACTCGATCAGCTGATCTGATCTGTCTGACTAAGTTGTATAGAAAGTTCAATTTTTTTTTAGATTTGACTATGGGTTTCATGGGGAAAGTTGTTCAGTTTCATGGGTAGAAGCACCAGTTAAAATAGTTTCAGCTAATTTTGTTAGACCTTATATGTATATAGATTGCCCCATCGGCAACATCCTTCAAGGAACATATTTAGGTTTTTTCTTGCACTATTCCACAATTAATGTAAATAAAACAAAATTTGTTTATACTGCAACCGGTTTCGTGATCATCTTCAGGCAGTAGACTACTTTATTTCAAAGTGAGGGTAGTGTGATACTTACTAAAAATAGGGATAACAGTTTCTGAAAAAATCTACCAAAACGGTAGTTTTTGTGTCATACTAGTACCTAAATAAATAAATAGGATAACAATTGTATCTGAATGTCAAATTAAAAATGTCAAATTTAAAATTACTAAAATTACAAATGTCAGCTTAGGTTTTTGAATTTAAATTAAAATAACCTAAAACAGGCGATGTCGAGAGATGTGTCTGATCGTTAAGCAATGGAAATTTGGTTGTGAGTCTCTGTTTGTTTACTTCCAGGGCTTCAAGGGCATTTAGTTTGCTTCCTTTCTTACAAACGCGTAGGATTCTTGTATCTCTTGTAGGGTCAAAAGTGTGAGCATGTTCATTGAGGTGTTCTGCAAAGGTTGATGTTGTTGACTTCTTTTGCCAACTGTTGATATGTTCCTTTATCCTCAATTTGAACTTTCTGCCTGTCTGCCCGACGTAAACTCCTTGGCAGGTTCCGCATGTGAGTTTATAGATACCGCTATGTTCATTTATTTGGATTGTGTCTTTATTATTGCAGATATGGTTTTTAAGTGACTTGGTCGAGTAAAAGGCAATTTTTTTGTCTTGTGTGTCAAGGGTTCTTTTTAGTTTCTGGGATATGTCACCAAGATATGGTATTTTTCTCCAAATCTGGGTCTGGAGCGTTTCTTCGTTTGGCTTCAAGCCTGCAGTTATAAGATTTTTAACTGATCTGCCTTGGACTTTTTTCAATATCTTGAGTACTAACTCAGCAGTGTATCCGTTGTTGAAGGCAATCTTTTTGATGGTTTCTAATTCTTGGTTGAAGTTTTTCTTTGACATGGGTACAGCTAACAGTCTATGGACAAAGGAGTAAATTGCGGCATGATTGTGGCCATCTGGGTGTTTTGAAGAAGAGTGTATTATATTGTCACTGTATGTAGATTTTCTGAAAATATTGAACTCATGTTGCTATTTTCAATGTTGATATTAAGGTCCAGATAATTCAGTGATTTGTTACCATTTTCCATGGTAAATTCAATGTGTTCGTTCAGTGAGTTTATGTAGTTTAGGAACTTGATAAGGAGATCATCTGTTCCAGTCCAAAGACAGATTTTTTCAGAAACTGTTATCCCTATTTTTAGTAAGTATCACACTACCCTCACTTTGAAATAAAGTAGTCTACTGCC
The DNA here is from genome assembly GCA_947284805.1 of Coleophora flavipennella. Lineage (NCBI taxonomy): Eukaryota > Metazoa > Arthropoda > Insecta > Lepidoptera > Coleophoridae > Coleophora > Coleophora flavipennella. The sequence continues at coordinate 10,268,955 of OX369253.1, forward strand.
TGAAGATGATCACGAAACCGGTTGCAGTACAGTTGCAGTATAAACAAATTTTGTTTTATTTACATTAATTGTGGAATAGTGCAAGAAAAAACCTAAATATGTTCAGTTCAGTGTTCCACCAAGAACCTACTATATCAAGCATACAATCCTTCAAGGACATTGAAGATAGGTTGAAAAAAGAGTTTAAATCGAACGTTTCAGATTTACATCAAATTTATAATAAAGTACAAACACCTAACGAAGATCTAACCTCTTTCTATTTTGACCTCAACCATAGATTACTAAATAGTTACTTCCTCAACCACAGATTACTAAATAGTTACTTCCTCAACAAACTGGAATTGAAAGCAAACATTGACAAACATTTATAATGCATTTCTTGCAAAAATTAAGCCATGCATGTAAAAAAGAAGAAATAAAGAAGAAATGAAGTCTATTCGGCAAAAAAAAGAAAAAATAATTACATTATTAGTTACTTAATATAAATAAACTATAGCTAAAGATTAATACTAAAAACTTAAATGAAATTTTATGCCGAAAATGTACAAAACTAAGCATGATGCTGTGGTTTTATTACTAAAACCATAACGCTGATGTTCTGTCCGGACTCAAAGGAGGGGAGAAAAAGGATAAACTTGCCTACGCGTGTATAGTTCCAAGGCGGACCTGAAGGCGACAATAGATCAGTTTAGGGCTATTTACGAGAATAAACCTCCCACTAATTTAAATTTACCCTTCCCAAAACAAGTCGTAGTTACGAATCTATACCCAATGAACCTACAAGGAGGGGATGGAGCTCAAGGACCACAGCTGCAATCGTCATATGGAACTCAAGGACCACATAAACCGCTATCGTCGTACCAGACAACCCTGCCAAGCCGATCGCCGCAATACTTTTGAACATCACCTCATTATGGGTATCTTTTCGGATGGAAGCGTAATTCTGTTAATACTCCCTCCCCCCAGGCGGATGGAAACCCCACATAATATGAACACTCGTCCCATGAAACTTTTAAATTTAAGGAACTCTAGAAGCCGAGAAGTGGACGGACAAGCTTCGCGTCCATCCGATTACCAAGAAGAAATCTAGAACAGAGCCACGCTGTTGTCACCAGCAACGTCGGTTCCAGATGAAAAAATTGTTGAAAAGGAGACACCATTGCATTGGAGAAGGTATTGCCCATCATCTCCATAAAATTAGATAATGCCGAGGTAGAAGTGAATGCACTATTGGACTATGGTGCAGGTATATAAGTTGTATAAATAAAGCGTTATGTGAAAGAATTAATTTACCTATAAATAGGTCATTTTCTAAGATAATACGAGGTATAGATGGTAATTTATTGAATGTAGTAGGTCAGGTAAATATTGATTTCCAGATTGAAACTAAAATTTAAATTTATGTTTGTTGTGATCGATGTTATGCCACGTCCAATAATAATTATTCTAGGCATTGAACTACATACGTAGTAATAATAGTTCAGTGATTCTAGGTCTAGATTTTATGTCTCACTAGCTGTCCCGGCGAACTTCGTTCCACCTTACATTACACTACGCTACCCTACCCTACCCTACCCTACACTAGTTTTCGACAGAGAAAGTTATATAATCAAACAAGGACCGCGGTAGCGTCATTCATTCATTTCTGAGCAAGAAGCGAAATTCCGAAGAAGCTGCTGTAAGTGAGAAGAGCCTAGCTTTTTATATGGGTCGAACGAAGGCGGCTCACAAAATTAATTCACTACAAAAACAAAAAAAATGAAATAACTAAAAAGTGTAAAGTAAAAAAGTAAATTTAAAAAGTCTAAAAACCGGACTGCGTAAAAAGTGAACTTTAAAAAGATGGAAACAAGATGACCTATTCTGTCTCCAATCCGACACAGTACACCCTAAGCCGAGATCCATGTCCATTGGCTCGTTTTCCCTAAACTTATTCTGCAGAGAGTAATACATTCATAGTTGCCCTCTCGTCAATAGAAGCAGTAAAAACCATCTCTTGCACACTAAGACTATGATAATATCAGCACAGTCTAAGAATCCATACAGTCGTCCAACGCCTTTATAATCGCGTCATCGCCGACATCACTAGTCACTGATCACAGTACCAAGGGTTGTCACAATACTTGACAATAAAATGAAAGAAAATGCCATCACGTTGTAAAATGACTTCAATAGTGTTAAATCGATATTTGAAGGAACTTTAGGTCTCTGATCAAGAATCCGTTGTCAGAATAAAAAATGGCGGCCATTTTGAAACGAAGTCTTGTTTGTCTTGTCTCGTCTCGTCTCGTCTTGTCTTGTCTTGTCTTGCTTCCAAAATCAATATCTGGGTGTCCCTGAGGCCCCTTATCACGAATTTTAGTTGATAAGGGGCCTCAGGGACCCAACCCTCAGATATTGATTTTGGAAGCAATCGGTCCAGTAACTATAAAGTTCAAAATGGTGGCTACTTTTTTCAATTCTCACAACGGATTCGTGATAAGGGGCTCTGATATCGATTTTGGAAGCGATCGGTTCTGTAACTAAAAAGTACAAAATGGCGGACACTTTTTTAATTCTAACGGATTCGTGATATGGGATTTCAGGGACTCTCAGATATCGATTTTGGAAGCAATCAGTTGGGATAAGCGCCAACCGACAGATGTCATATACCTAGACTATGAGAAGGCATTTGACCGCGTCCCTATAAAAAGCCTGATAGATAACCAAACTAGACCATTTCGGAATCCGTGGACAGCTTCTCAGATGGATCGAAGACTTTCTTACTGGTAGAAAATTTAAAGTGAGAGTAGGAGACTTTCAGATTCTTTTGACGTTCACAGTGGCATCCCTATTTCAAAAAAGACATAGAAATGTTGGGGAAAGTTCAGAGGAGAGCAATAAAAATGGTAACATCTCTGAAAAAGAAGTCATACGAAGAACGCCTCCAAGAACTCAACCTGACTACATTAGAACAGAGACGGAAAAGAGGAGACCTTATAAAAACATACAAGATACTCAATGACCAATAAAATGTGAGATATTTAAAGGTCCTGTTCTTAATGAACCAGAATAAAGGTTTAAGAGGGCACTCTTTGAAACTAACAAAACCTTCATGTGATACAACCCCAGAACACAGTTTTTGCCATTTCGAATGATGAAGCTATGGAACTCTCTCCCAGAAACAGTCATAAGTGCTCCAACAGTCAATGAATAGTACGCGTAAGTTGTCCAGATTTGCATGACATTTTTTACAACCAAAAAACGTCAATATTGTTTCATTCGTTTTGAGTTTTTGTGGTCGTGCGTCCAATCAGAGTCCAAAGTCGTGCAGTCCGATGTAAAGCAGAGTTAAGGCAGAATAAGATAATGGCAGATAATAATATTACGCACGATCACAGAAACTCAAAACGAATGAAACAATGTGACTGTAAGAATGGATGACTGACTTTTTTGGCTGGGCAAATGTCATGCCAATGTGGACAACTTATGCTTACTATTTATGTCATCTTTAAAGCTATCACACACGGGCGCTATTTTAACTTAACTTTATCTTATTCTGCCTTAAAATGTTAAGACATCAATGCAGCAGGTTCGGGATTTGTATGGAGTTGTAGATTTGATCTGCTTACAGGAGACATGGCTCCTGCCACATGATCTCGGTTTGATGAACACCATCGATACAAATTTTAGCTGCGTTGCCAAATCTTTTGTGGACACCTCTACGGGAATACTAAGAGGCCGCCCGTACGGTGGTCTTGCGCTATTATTATGAAGATCAGGTTCCCTAATGTTGCTGTTGTAGATTGCTCTAGTGATAGGGTGATTGCTATACGTGTGACAAATGGCGCACACTCATTTATGGTGTTCAGTGTATACCTACCAACTGACAAACTAGATAACCTTCCTGAGTTTACCGACTAGCTAGCTCTAGCTCAGGTGAGTGCTATTGTTGAGGAGAATGATGTTTCTCTGGCATACATTTTGGGTGACTACAATGCTCACCCTAAAGTTAATTTTGGGTCTCATTACTTGCTTTTTGTGAAGAGCAAGAACTTGTTTGTGCCGAAATTGACGTTTTGGGTATTGACTCGGACACGCATACTTTTGTGAGTGAAGCGCATGGCACTCGAAGATGGTTGGATCATTGTGTAACGACTAAGATAGCGCGTGGCACTATTGTGTCAGTTAATGTGATGTACGACGTGTACACATCAGATCATCTACCATTGTGCGTAGAGTGCAATGAAGACCTATGTTCTGGTCTAACCACCTGCGATAGCCAAACGCCTTCCAATAGTGATAAGGTTCGTTGGGGATACAGAGAACCTAGTCAAATAGAGTATTATTTTAAGTATTGTAAGCGTGGACTTGAGAATTTAAATGTAAAAATTAACGAATGCCTAACCTGTACTGAAATGTACGTTTGCGTTGGGTGTAAGGAAGACTATTTTACAAATATTGACCAGTATTATAATGATATCGTTAATGTATTACAGAAAGGTGCTGTAGAAAGTTCCTTGCGTTTTCGCCGTAGTAAAAATATAAAGCGTAAACCTGTAGTCGGGTGGAATCTTCATGTTAAGGAGATTCACCAATTCGCTCGTCTTGACTACGAGTGCTGGCTAGTGGCTGGAAGGCCGTCCACGGGTGACATTCATGACAAAATGATAAGTAGTAGAAAAGCGTTTAAGAATAAAGTGAAATGGTGTATTAGGAACGACGAGATGATTAAGTTAGATATGTTGACTGTTTATAGAAAAGTCAAAAATGTTCCTAAATCTTGGAATGCCACGAAAAATTTCAACCCGAAACAAAGTCTGTCTGTCTCTGTGGACGGCTTCCAGGAGCCCGGACGGATAGCTGAGTTGTTCGCGTCAAAGTTTAAAATGGATCCATTGCCTGCCGAACATCCGGGAAAGGATGTTCGCCCTGGTTCTGAGCAATCAGTGTTACAATTTACAGTTGAGGATGTATCCAAGGCAGTACGCGCGATGAAGCGGGGCAAGTCTCCTGGGCACGACAATCTTAGTATAGAGCACGTACTGTACGCGGGGGAGGTCTTAAGGTCGAAGATAACATGTGTACTTTACAACTTATGTGTGAAGTGCACATACCTTCCTGATCCTCTTATGAAGACGGTTGTCGTGCCTATCGTCAAATGCAAAACGGGGGACTTGGCCTCTTCCAACAACTATAGACCTATCTCTCTGGGCACTGTGATAGGAAAGGTGTTTGAACGGCTCTTGCATCCTGAACTGCTAAAGAATGTAAAAATTGATGAGGCGCAGTTTGGATTTCGACCCGGTGTCTCGACAGACTCGGCAATCGTCAGTCTCAAGCATACGGTTGATTACTATGTCGATCGTGACACTTCAGTGTATGCTTGCTTCCTGGATCTGAGCCGTGCGTTTGATCTTGTGAATTATGAAATTCTATGGAACAAATTGCGCGGTTCAGGCGTCCCAGAATCGGTTGTCGGTTTGTTGGGGTACTGGTACAGTGGTCAAACGAACCAAGTCAGATGGGGCGACGCGACCTCTAACGCATATAGGTTAGAGTGCGGGGTACGTCAGGGTGGGCTGACCTCTCCGGATCTTTTTAACGTTTATGTAAATGACCTGATCGGTGAGCTCAGGAGCACCGGTGTCGGTTGTCATATAGACGGTGTTTGTTTTAACAACTTAAGTTACGCGGATGACATTGTGCTCCTCAGCCCATCGATCAGTGGACTCAGAAAATTGCTTTCGGTTTGTGAGAGTTATGCTAACTCCCATGGCCTCAAGTACAATGTCTCGAAAACAGAAATGTGAGTTTTCAGAGCAGGAAGGGGTCCGGAGAGGATTCCCAAAGTATATTTAAATGGATTGGCGGTTCGGGTTGTGAAGAGTTTCAAATACCTTGGCCACATCGTTACCGAAGATCGCAGGATGACCTCGACATGGAGCGGGAGAGGGGGGCATTGTTGGTTCGGTGCAATATGCTTGCGCGCAGATTTGCTAAATTCAGTAAAGATGCGAAGGGCACCCTCTTTAGAGCCTTTTGCCAGTGTTTTTACACCTGCCAGTTATGGTACCGGTACAAGAGGGTGTCCTTCAGCACGTTAAGGGTGCAGTATAACGACGCGTATCGTATCCTTATGAACCATCCTGAGTGCTGCAGCGTGTCGGGTATGTTTGCCGAGGCGGGAATGCCCGACTTCTTTGCTGTTATCAGGGAGCGTATATTTTCCTTTTGGGATTGATTGCGGCGCTCGGATAACATCATTTTACAGATTGTGAGTCAGGACTTGACCAGTCCCATGACAAGACATTGGGTCTTGGTTCACCGAGACCCTAATAAAAATGACAATCTAGACTGATTTAATAGTGTACTTTTTTATAATTTTGTTTATTTCAATATTGTTTTTAATGTGTTTATTGCCTAAATAAAGAAATTTTATTATTTTATTTTATTATTATTTAACTTAAGATACTCGCGAGTATCTTAAGATAAAAACTTATAGCATAGCAAGGTATCACAAACGAGAGCTCTACTTTAATATATAAAAAAAACCCACGTTCTGTTACGAGTCTTTGAATACACCTAAAACGTTTTATACAGGCTGATTAAGAAAATGAGTTCCTGTATGTTGCTATTGGATTTAATAGACAGTTCGTCAGAGGACGAAGCAGACTTCGACGAAGTGACGATGATACCGAAGATGAAAGCGGGCTTACCAAGATTCTCCAACTCAATGGGAAATCTGGCTATCTTGTCTTCAAGCCGGAACACATCAACGCTGTTAACCGCCTCCGTGGCGTTATGGTTAATCTATTAGCTTCACACCAGGAGGCCGTGGGTTCGATTCCCGGTGGAGTCAACTCTGTAAGACTTGGTTTGGTTGATGGTAAGGCATTTCCATAGCCCGCCTGGTTAGCTACCACCATCTTATCTAAGTCTTGCCCCCAAACATTATTGTCAACAACATTGACGAATTCCGGCTTGAAGATAAGATAGCCAGTTCTCCATTGCGTTGGGGATTCTTGGCAAGCCCGCTTCCATCTTCGGCATCATCGTCACTTACCATCAGGCGTCATGTACTTTCAAAAAAATGTGAGACTATTTTAAAACCCGGCTAGCTAACTATCGTTTTATAAAGCTACATCAAAAATATTATCAAAAAGTCTTCAAATGTTTATTTTACCAATGCTCAAACAGCAACCCTACCGAAGCGGATTGTATATTTGTAGGAAAATTTTATCATTTTTTGTAGATGAATATATTTTATATATTTCGATTATTAATCTATTTTGAAGATATTTAGTGGCCGCTATTCGCTATTTCTTAGGGAATACGATGCAGTGATTAAGAAAATATATTATGTAAGTATTATACTTTACGAAAAAATGGTGACGGACAGTTAGGTTACACAAAATGTACCAAAATTTACGGCTTGACCCATGTCCGACAAAGGCAAAATAGAACCATAAACATAACCCTTGTCAGTACCGAAGATTACCTAATATAACGAATAATGTTGTCCAAAGTGTGGACGTAGCAGAACAATCCTATACAATATAAACGAGGCATTAGATTTATCAGCGGACGGTTTTCTATAGTGTATGATTAAAATTTGTAGGCTTTGTATTATCGTGCCGTGTATTATCTGCACGGACAGATAATATACGACACGATAATACGCGGCCCGTGAATATACAAGCCAATAATACATGTACCGAGTGACTTGAATTAATACTGGCCGCGAAGTATCGACACGAGCTGCTAATGCACAGCCGATAATATACGACACGGGAATGCACAGCCTCATTATCATTCATGTACCAGGACTTGAATTAACGTGTCGTACATTCACGGGCCGGCTATTCACGTGTTGAACAATATCGTGTCATGCATTTTTGTGTCCCGTCATAACCAAAGCGATTAAGATTTTTTTTGGCGGGATTTGTGGCGAACGCATTCGTAGTTTTATTTTATTGTTTTTGCATTGTTTTCTGCTAGAGTTTTTTTTTTCAAAGAGTGGTGTATTTTGAAGAAAATCATCTGGTGCACGTGAGCAATGTGGAGAACAAGAAAATAAAATGAAGGAGGAAGTGAAGACCCGATTTGTACTGGGTACTGTTTTATAGACGCCCTACTGTGACCGGGTGTTCCACCTCAGAATGAGGCTGCTGCAAATACTGTCAAGGACTCCAGAAAAGATTTTTAATGCACTGGCACTAGCATTTCAAATCGATGAAAAAAAGATAAATGGAAACTAAAATACGACAGACTATGCCGTATGGTCATAGATACCTTTGCCTTTTCCGCGCTTTTAAAGGCCGGAAAAAAGAAACAAAAAAAATCAAAGCGATTAATCAAACCAAGAGGTTTATAGGTAAAACTGGAGGCCACACTCTAAATACCTAATTGATGCAAAAAAATATGCCCTTGCTTGAAATGTCTCTTTACCGCTCCGTCTCTTTTCAATTAGCGGGTGTGAGCAAGAGCTTCACCTATACACGTCTTGTTCATACCTCCTAATTAGAAAGAGACGGAGTAGTAACGAAACGAGAAACTTCAAGGCCATATTTCTTTGCTTCAAGTAGGTATTTAGAGTGTGGCCTCCAGATTTACCTATAAACTTCTTGAATCAAACGCACCAAATACGACAAACTAGGCTCTATGGTCATAGATACCTTTGCCTTTTCCGCGCTTTTAAAAGTCAGAGAAAAGGACGCCAAAAAAAAAGCTAACGTTTGTATCATAAAAAAACAAAGGCCACAACCAAGAAGTATAGAAATCACTACGGCCACAACCAAAAGGCTGTGAAATCGTAAAGACTTATGAATTACTTTGGACTAAATTATATATCTACTAGATAAATGGAGGACGGCGGCGAGGACGTGGTTAAAATAACCAAGGTTGGACAAGAGGAAACGGAAGGTTTGTCATTTCATACGTATTTTGGGAGCGCTTCGAACAAACAAACTAATAACGTAGGTAGGTACATAATACTGTGTGTCTGGGATATTGCTAGCGAAAATCTAGATATGTTTAATACAACTCACTACCCCTCTAAAACCAACCCTCAAATCGAGTGCGTGCACCCCTCACCTCCATCCTCACGTATTTCTATATCTAACAATTCCTAGCTCGGATTAAAAGAAATGTAGATATTAAGTTTCATACAACAATCAACCTTTCCACTCACAAACGGCATAAATGTGTCCATAAACAAAGTGCATACCGTATGCTCTCTAACTGGACACATTTGTCCTCGGGGATACCTATACGAAATAAATACTTATTTTATAACTGTCTTAATTTGCGTAGGGAATTCTTATGAGAAAGACAAAGACAAATATATTTCCTTTAGAATTGCACCAAAAGTTCGATCATTCAATGTAAAAAAAAAAGAAATTCTCATTTGAAACTCGCAAAGTTCCTAGGTGCATTTGAGCATTTTTTTCTAAACAGCTACCTTGTTTAAAATTGGGACTTGTTTTCCAATATCGTTATATTAATATTTGAAAGCTATAATATAATTCCTAATATATTTAAGAACCTAAAATCAGTAATTACTTGATAAAATACCAGCTTTATTAGGTTACAGATCCATTTTTATGTGACCTGACGGAGTTTGGCTTTCCCTTCTGTTACCATGGTTTTTTGTATATAAATCTTAAAAAAAGCATTGAATATGGTTGGCAATAATTTATTATGATTATGACCCATTTAGTTGTAAGAAAACGATACAGTTTTTATCTAAAACCTAACAATTGTTTAGTTTTAATCATTTATTTGTGATTCCGTTACCTACATGAACAAGTTGAATATGCATTTTTCTTTTTTTTACATGAGATCGGAAGAAATACCAATGATTTAAATATTTGAATAAAAGCCGATTACTTCTTTTATAATATAATGCATTAAAGTAATTAATTATCCCAATCTTTATTTACTTTTTCACATAATTTGTGTAATTTCCGCACGGGACGGTAACAAAATCATAAGGCTGGTGGTATAAAGGTACTAAAACAAAGACTTTCAAACTCGTAATAAATAAATAGTAGGTAATTTACTCCAATACATAAAGATATATACATATACACACATTACATAGGTACAATAGATAAACTTTTTTCTCGACCATTTAAAAAAATCTTGAATTTTAATTTTATGAATCATAAGTTTCTATTTACTCCTTTGTCTCTTGAAAGTAAAAACGAAAATGAGAAAAAATATCTAGTACTTATAGTATACGGGTGTAACAAAATTAGTGTAGGATCCCTTAATTGGAGCTTCTACTTACCCACCATACTGAATAACTTTCCCCAAGGAACCTGTCAATTCTCAAAACAAATTGGACGCTCCATACAAAAATTAACACAACTAACCATTTAATTAGCTGATCGATTTTATGAAGATTTTTTTTGTGAATTGACTATGGGTCTCGTGTTAAAAGTTATTTAGAATTATTAGTAGAGAAGCACCAGTTAATGGATCCTTTACCAATTTTGATAGAACAGTTTATTTTATAGCGAGCAAATTTTTCATCGATAGCACGAAATTCTGAATTGTATTTGTATTATCCATAAAACAAAAAAAAATCTAGTACATTTGGTGTAAAATCATGGTAACGGAGGGGAGGAATTCCTCTTTTCTAAATTGCTTGGACAGGGTTAAAAATTTATTTATTTAAAGCGGTGCGCGTCTTAACATTTACATGTCAACTAATGACAAAATATTCACATTTGGATATGTCACATTCCGCCACATTATGCGTCTTATCATTCACATTTACATGTCAACTAATGACAAAATATTCACATTTGGATATGTCACATCCCGCCACATTCTGCGTCTTAACATTTACATTTACATGTCAACTAATGACAAAATATTCACATTTGGATATGTCACATCCCGCCACATTCTGCTCTTATCATTTACATTTACATGTCAACTAATGACAAAATATTCACATTTGGATATGTCACATCCCGCCACATTGTGCGTCTTAACATTTACATTTACGTGTCAACTAATAATGAAATATTCACATTTAGATATGTCACATCCCGCCACATTCTGCGTCTTAACACTTACATGTCAACTAATGACAAAAAATATTCACATTTGGATGTCATATCCCGCCACATTATGCGCCTTAACATTTACATGTCAACTAATGAAAAATATTCACATTTGGATATGTCACATCCCGCCACATTCTGCGTCTTAACATTTACATTTACATGTTATCTAATGACAAAATATTCATATTTGGATATGTCACATCCCGCCACATTCTGCATCTTAACATTTACATGTCAACTAATGACAAAATATTCACATTTGGGTATGTCACATCCCGCCACATTCTGCGTCTTAACATTTCCCCACCACATGCTCCCTCAGTTACGTTCGAATCCAAGCTACTAAATCACATCAAAATCAAACCGAGTCTTACAAAGTTAGACCTCACCGGGGATCGAACTTGTGACCTCCTGATGTCAAGCGAGTGAACTAAGCAGTAAAAGTAGGTGGTTATTTCAATGTTTGAAACTTAAAGAGGAAACAAAATTGTTGTAGGACCTGTTGATTGGGGCTTCTACTCAGCATACCTACTAAACTACATTCTCCAAGGTACCCATAGTCAGTTCTCATACAATAATTTCGACGCTCCATAATTTTGACTGATTTGCTTGGAAGAAGTTTTTCAGTATGAAAGTTTCAGTAGAAGCCGTAGTTAATGACTTCTTCACCAATTTAGTTCCTTACACCTGGTTATAAAAAGAAAAGTCCCGATTCACTCTCTCACTGACTGTGTGTCATCAAGGCCCAGCCCAATTTTAGCCTAGGAAGCCAAAATTTTGCACAGAATTTTAACATAAATAAAAAACTAAAAACCGACTTCAAAATGAAGTTTACTCAAAAGTATTAAATAATATTATTATTATGCTTAGACACGATATTAGATTTAAAAGCGTCGTCGGTGGCTCAACCGTTAACGACTCGGTTCTTCTAACCAGAGTTACCGGGTTCAAATCTGGACGGCCAATGTACCAATGAGTTTTTCAATAACTTACGTAAATATAATTACCGATTGCTTTAACGGTGAAGGAAAACATCGTGAGGAAACCTGCACACGCCTGCGAAGAAACTCGCAGGTTGTGTGTGAAGTCGACCAACCCGCACTGGGCCCGCGTGGTCGACTAAGGCCTGATCGCCCTAATTCAGGGTAGGCTCGAGCCCCTCGGTGGGGACGTATATGAGCTGACATGATGACACGACGTTAACCAACAATAACGAAAGCAAAGGTGGGTACGAATTAAATCAGGGGCCTAAATTTATTTTTAAGGTACGTATCAAATGTTTTAGATTCAATGGCATTGCTGAAACTGACCTAAAAAAAATTTTAGGTCCTAATTTAATTCGTACCCACCTTTGATTTCGTTATTGTTGGTTAATGTCGTGTATCTAAGTATAGTAATAATATTATTTCATACTTTAAAGTGAACTTTATTTTGAAGTCGGTTTTTAGTTTTATTTTATTTATATTTAGTGATAATGCTATCTTTCTAACAACGCAACGTTAAACCCGATCACCCACTCGCCATCAAATCATAATGCATGTGTTTCCTTTATAGATACATATTATTGTGGCTTCCATCATCAGCTCATCCGAATAACCTGAAAGAATACGACTGTCGGTCTATACGTACCTACGTAAAATATTTGAAGAATTATCCTCTAACCCTAACCGTTAAGGAGTTGTACCTTCCTTCATCAGCTTATTAACATGTAATGATGACTACCAGACACAAATACTTTCATTATTTTAGAAAATAAATGACACACGTAAAACGTGCCTATAAAATTCGAGGGTTGCCTTTGATTTCCCTGGGATCCCATCATCAGATCCTGACTTTGTGACAATGGGACCCCCTCGGTAGTATACTCTTTCGAATAAAAAAAGAATTTTGAAAATCGGTTTAAAATCGACGGAGATATCGCGTAACAAACATACAAAAAAAAACCTCCTCCTTTTTGAAGTCGGTTAAAAAGGCCGTTTTTTTTTAATCCACGGGATACTTATGGAAAAAGCGGGAACGATGTCAGACTGACTGAAATAACTACCTTTGCCCTCGAAGACCATTCCTACATTATCAGCTTTATAGCTGTAGTCTGAGTAAAATGGTTGTGACATACCAATGGACAGACAGACGGACGGACATGGCGAAACTATACTGGTTCCTAGTTTGACTACGAAACACTAAATAAGCATCATCATGTCAGCCGAAGGTCGTCCACTGCTAGACATAGGTCTCCCTCATGGATTTCCACGACGACCGGTTCTGCGCTACCCGCATCCAGCGGCTTCCCGCGACCTTCACCAGGTAATCGGTCCACCGAGCGAGAGGCCTGCTTACGCTACGTTTTCCGGTGTGTGGTCGCCACACGAGAACTTTACTGCCCCAACGGCCAACCGTTCTACGAGCTATGTGCCCCACCCACTGCCACTTAGTTAAGCAATTCTGAGAGCCATGTCGGTTTCTTTGGTTCTCCTACGGATCTCCTCATTTCTGATTTAATCTCGCAGAGAAACTCCTAGCTTTGTACACTCCATTGCCCTTTAATAAGCATAAAGGCTGCTGATAGCAGTTTAAGTGCAGTTTTGTTTACTATGTTGTGCTCACAGAGTTATTTTCTTTTGTACTATTGCTAAATAAAAGTATTTGTATTGTTTATTACTTTTGTTACAGATCGACCCCTAATGGCTCTCTTCAGACGCCTGATGAGTAGTGACAACAAGCAGAACACAGTTGTAACCAACGCGCATATTAAAGAAATTCTTAAGATAGAGTTTGACATTGAAACAGGCAATCTTCATGAGCTGGAAGAGGACATATACTTGAACGTCTTGAAGAAATTCCTGAAAGACTGGCCCCAGTGGGACGAATTTGATAATAAAATGATGCATTTTAAAAGCAAAGGCGACCTTATTGGCCTTAACACCATATTACAAACGAAGTACAAAAGTTTAAAGAAGTATTTGGGATTAATGCTTAGTATTGCACAGCCTTTAGCCCGTGAAAGTGTAAAAAAAGCAGAATCGTCAGTGACTAAAAATCCGAAGCCGAATAGTTTAGATGATATTGTATTAGAAGTCCACTGCACTAGAGCCCAGCTGAACAAGTTGTTTTTGAGGCAACCGAACCAAAATGGCACCGTTTTCAACATTGATGACCCAGGTCCGTCAATGATTAGTTTGACGAAACCCACGATCGCAGGAATACTAAATTCTTTTCGAATTTCCATTGGACTAAGTGTGAATTCTGCTACAATCACACGCTTTAGCTGTCACGAAATTAATCATGTTTTGATAAATAAAAAACTAAATAATTCGCGGAAGAAACATACTATTCCCAATGAGAGGTTAGAAATGAACAGTTTTTCAAGACCTGTTGACGTTGAGAAGAAGGGCATCCTGGATTCTCTAGCAACTGCCTATAAAATGTTTAAACAGCAGAATTTCTCTGAAGCTATAACTGTTTTAGAAGTTCTTATGGTGGACATAGCGGAAGGCCCAGAGATTTTCAGAGTCCCAGCGCGTTATAGAAAGTATATGAGCAAGTTTTCATATAAAAGATATTTAAATGCAGATCTTCCTGATAAAACTGAAACAAGTGAAAAATATGACCTTCAGTTAGAGGAGACAATATCCCCACGGTACCAATATACAATACACAAGTACGGTACTAGTAAGGACAAGATGTACAGCCTTCAGATTGAGTGTACCCAGTGCAACATAAAGTTCAAAGGTTTTAATATGTTACATGACCTGGAACAACATTATTTGTCCTGCCACAGCCAAGAACCAGACGTAATGTGTACAAATTGCACTAAATCATTCTCCATAGTCTATTTGACTGATAATCGGTGGCGTCACACATGTTAGGTTTGTGTATGATTTGATATTCAATTGTTCTCTTTAAAAACCTGTTTCAGGTTTGTGTTCTCTAAAAGTGGATATTGAATATATGCATGCCTTGTAATTAGATTAAATGAGGAGGATCCGTACTGCTCCGCAGCATTTCTTTGGGTGCGCTGTGGGCGAGCTGCGATAGATGGTGTGCGAGAATGTGCGCGTTGAATGTTCACACCTAGCTTCCCTCCAAAACCCAACCAATTTAAGTGGGCAATAGCTCAAATGAAAGTTCTCGTTCCAGCGAGTGTTTTTAGACCAACCAAGCCGAGTACTTTAATTAGAACTGGATATATTGAGAAAGAGAGTGAGAAAATCACGTTGGGGTATAACTTCATAAGGGCGAAATTTAGGTAACTTTCAATACTTGATGACAATCTGTGCCCTTCAGTAACAGGTGGTTTACTGCTTTCCCAAAAATTAATATTTTCTCAAAATGATTTAATTCAAAGAAAACTTAATGTAGGTGTCACTTTGCCTCATTTTTATAGCTTTTTGTGGACATCTGACGAACAGGAATCATATTTATGTTGTTTCTTTATTTAAGACTAGCTGTTGCATGTCGTTTCGCTCCCGTGACGGATATCGAAGGTGCAAGATGCGGAGGCCGCAACCGGCTAGCGACATTGTTTTTCTTTGTAAAATTATGAACATAAAAAAACTCGCGCTCGGAGGGTTCTGTACCGCCAAACCTTTCCGCAAGACTATGATTCATTACAAGCAAAAGAAATCAACGCGAGCAACAGAAATATGCATTTTGAAATATATTCACAAAATCGTTTCCCTTCGTAGGCAATTGCCTACACAAATTTCATCATCATATCAGCCGAAAAACCCACTGTTGGACAAAGGCCTTCCCCAAGGATTTCCACGACGACCGGTCCTGCGCTGCCCGCATCCATCGGCTTCCCGCGATCTCCACCAGGTCGTCGGTCCACCGCGTGGGAGGCCTCCCTACGCTACGTTTTCCAGTGCGCGATCGCCACTCGAAACCTTTATTACCCCAACGGCCATCTGTTCTACGAGCTATGTGCCCTGCCCACTGCCATTTCTGTGAACTATGCGGTTACTTTGGTTCTCCTGCGGATCTCCTCGTTTCTGATTCGATCACGCAGAGAAACTCCGTGCTCCATTGCCCTTTGGGTGAATTTGAGCCTTCTTATGAGTCCCATAGTAAGCGACCATGTCTCAGTTCCGTAAGTCATCACTGGCAACACACACTGGTCAAAGACCTTAGTCTTGAGACACTGCGATATTTGGGACGTGAAAATATTGCGAAGCTTCCAGAACGCTGTCCAGCCACATCTTTACATTCATAAAGTAGTTTTTAACCGACTTCAAAAAAGGAGAAGGTTTCTCAATTCGACCGTGTATATTTTTTGTTATGTGTGTTCGCGGGTAACTTCGTCGTTTATGAACCAATTTTGATGAGTTGTTGGAATTGAGATATCCCAAGGGTGGTACCATGATAAGGAAACCGGATTTGATGATGGCATCCCAGAAAAATCGAGGGCAACCTTAGTTTCCTGTTTGAAGTCGGTTTTCTTTTTGTTCAAAATTATAGGTTTGTGTTCTCTATCATGTGGATATTGAATACACATCATTACATTTATAAAGCAGTTTGAGGTTTGTGTTCTCTATCTTGTGGATGTGGATATTGAATACACATCTTTACATTTATAAAGCAGTTTGAGGTTTGTGTTCTCTGTCATGTGGATGTGGATATTGAATATACATCTTTACATTGATAAAGCAGTTTGAGGTTTGTGTTCTCTATCATGTGGATGTGGATATTGAATACACATCTTTACATTTATAAAGCAGTTTGAGGTTTGTGTTCTCTATCATGTGGATGTGGATATTGAATACACATCTTCACATTTATAAAGCAGTTTTAGGTTAGTTTTCTCTAAGTAAGTGGATAGAAAACATGTCTTTTCGTTTATGTATTCAGTTTTAGGTTTGTGTTCTTTATTTTGTCTTCCATTGAAAACACATCTTTAAATTTATAAAGCAGTTTGAGGTTTGTGTTCTCTGTCATGTGGATGTGGATATTGAATACACATCTTCACATTTATAGAGCAGTTTTAGGTTAGTTTTCTCTAAATAAGTGGATACAAAACATGTGTTTTCGTTTATGTATTCAGTTTTAGGTTTGTGTTCTTTATTTTAATTGTCTTCCATTGAATACACATCTTTAAAATTATAAAGCAGTTTTAGGTTAGTTTTCTCTATCATGTGGATGTGGATATTGAATATACATCTTTACATTTATAAGCAGTTTGAGGTTTGCGTTGTCTATCATGTGGATGTGGATTTTGAATACACATCTTTACATTTATAAAGCAGTTTGAGATTTGTGTTCTCTTATCATTTGGATGTGGATATTGAATACACATCTTTACATTTATAAAGCAGTTTGAGGTTTGTTCTCTATCATGTGGATGTGGATATTGAATACACATCTTTACAATTATAAAGCAGTTTTAGGTTAGTTTTCTCTAAATGAGTGAATAGAAAACATGTCTTTTCGTTTATGTATTTAGTTTTAGATTTGTGTTCTTTATTATAATTGTCTTTTCATTTATAAAGCAGTTTTTGTTTTATGTAGGTTCTCTAATAAGTGGATACTGAAATCATGTGATTTCATTTATATTTTAAAGGAGATATCTGTTGTAGTTTGTGTTATCTAATAAGTTGATATTGAATTCTTATCTTTAAAAACGTTAAAGATTTGTTTTCTTTAATATGTGCACATTGAATAAATGTCTTATAATTTATACACAAAGCAGGTTTTTATTCTCTTAAGTGATTATTGAATATACCTATATCTTTTCATTTATTATGAAGTTTTAGATTTGTATTCTCTCATCCTCACATCAGCCAAAAGACGTCCACTGCTGGACAAAGGTCTCCACCGAGGACTTTTAGAACGACCGGTCCTGAACTGCGCTGGACAAAGGTCTCCACCGAGGACTTTTAGAACGATCGGTCCTGCACTGTCCGTATCCAACGACTTCCCTCTGCATCCACCAGATAGCCGTCTCCACCGAGTGGGAGACCTTTTTACGTAGCGTTTTACGATGCGCGGTAGCTACTCGAAAACTTTACTGTCCTAATGGTCATCTGTTTACGGTCAACTGTCGCCCACTGCCATTTAATTTTAATGATCCTGAGAGCTATGTTTGTTAACTTGGTTCTCTTACGGATCCCATTTCTAATTTGATCCCGTAGAAAAACTACGTCGCGTCGCCCTTTGGGCGCCTTGAGTGAGCCTTGTTGTGAGCCTATTTGAACACAATGTAACTTTTTGTCATCATCTCTATCAGTTCTCTAGGCTCTGATGCAAGTACATATTAAGACCACTGTAGATTCAGTAAACTACTACTCAACGCCTTATCGTAATAAAACTACGTGCATTCGACCGACCTATGGAATGCAGCACCTAGGCAAGAGATTTCCAAACTGTAGATACTTTTGGCGACTAATTCAGATGTTGGTTTTTTCTTACTAAGGGAATGATGGAACAGAGCTGTAGGCAGAACACAATATGCAACTTTCCTACGTGGAATTGCCCAGAATATGTGCAAGGCCTACCGCACGGTCTCCCTGAACTCCGCACTAGTGCTGTCTGGGATGCTTAACCTCGACCGTGAGGCAGTTTCGCTATACGAAACCAGGAGGGGGCTACCCCGGCGGGTCCTGGGGGACAGGGAGGTCGAGCGGATGGCTCCGGCTATTGAGATGCCACATCCAGCGGAACGCGAAAGCCTGGAGATCGTGCGTCTGGCTAACCAGGAACAAGTGAACACAAAGACATAGAAGTTCGAATATTCACGTATGGGAGCAGGCTTGATGGCGGGGTTGGAGCCGCTTTATCTGTATGGAAAGATGGGACTGAAACCAGGTCCTCAAGCTTGCTCTATCACTATATTGCACGATCTATCAGGCTGAGCTTTTGGCAATAAACAGGGCAACCAAGATGGCGGTTGCACACGAGGCCTCTTCTTTCTAATCTAATGAGGCCTAATCTTCAGCGACTCAATGGCGGCCCTCTTGACAGTTAAGAACCCAAACTGCCTCCCTCCATCCCAATATGTTTTGCCAAGTCACCATTTAGTAGTAAACATAAAAAAAATAATTAAGCAACTGAAAACTGTTGTAATCTTTCTATTACTTGGAGAAGTATAAAATAAATATTTCTATTCGAAGTTCCGTAGCTTTGATTTAGGAACCTATAGTTAGTAACTGGTACCTACCTACCCATATAAATCGCAGATTTTTTTTTTATATCGAACTTGGTCCCATTTCACATTTATGTTTTGTTCACAAGATGTTTAGAATAGCAAGCCGGCTCGGTATTCAGCGGTCATCGTGTTGCGAAAGCGTGGTGCTGAAACGTTTGCACATTGTAAATCATATTTTAAATTTGCAAAGAGCAATGTGTTAATTATTCCTTACTTGGTACCTTCTGTTTACATACTACAGGCGCCATCTTTTAGTCAGCAATTGTATTAAATCGAGGTTGATAGTAGTTAATGTTCAAATGTTTCTAGTCTATCGCGGTTCACCTTCTGTTGCTATAGATGGCGTTAGATGCAACACAAACAAAAAATAAATAAATCAGATGGGAAAGTTTCTACCTAGCTTTTTAAGTTATTTAGAATATAAAAATATTAATATCCAAGTTCAGTCACAGTTTTTACATACAACTTTCAACACTTACAATTTTTAAGTTCTCAAAACGTCAAGTGGATTTGTATCACAAATTTAAAGTGTTTTCAACAAATCAACTGGCATATTATTTTAGCACTAACTTTGTCGATAAAATATTTCACCCACAATATAGGTATAGCATAGCCACAAAATGGGTATGAGCCGAGTCACGTGGTAAAAAAAACTTTTGGAAAAATTTTAGGTAAAAAGAAGTACATTATTACGAATTTAGTAATTAATTATAGGGAGTCGCTGTTCTTTTTTGCCTTAACTGTATATCTAGAAACTCAATGAGAAAGTAACAACAATGAAAAAGCGGGGTCAACCCTCCCCAGGATTATTAGATGAAATTAAAAACAATATTTTTTTGGTTTAAAGACCAAAGTAATGTCGGTCTCATTTCAATGTCAACAACTTTTGTTTCATGAATTTGCTGAAATCGGAAAAAAAGTCAAGTACCTAGTCAAAAATCGATCAGCTATTTCGCCAACTTTAAATGGAAACACTTTTTTTCAGATTTCAGCAAAGTGAGAATAAAATATGTCCAATTTTACGCCTTCTTAAAATAGAATAGAATAGAATTGTTCCCTTTTACTTCACATCCTATGCTAAATTAATTTATTTCGAATCTATACACATCCGGCTTCTTAAATTTCTATAATTTCTGCTCATTGTAATTGTACCAATTAAATATCGGTTTCCTTGCCTCTGGTTTTGTTATATATTATCTTATCATCATTTTATTGAGGAGCTAATAAAAAAAGAACAAATAAAAGCACAAACAATTATCTAGTTGGTTTTGACAGAGGGTAAACTTTATTTTCTAAGGGAATATATTATGATCCAATATAGGTAATGGGAGACTTGATCGCCAGGATCAATTAGCAACAGTATTGTAGCGCATTTGGTAGATGAGCATGTCAAGTTTACCAAATATGTCCTAGAGATCAAGTGTCCTCCGTCTCCATACTCAGGAAACAATGCGAAAGAAATTCTTTTCTCAAAATCGGTCAAAGAAAGCTGACCTTATCAAACTATAGTCAGTAATAAATACTTAGATCGTAATGTAATAAATGTTTAGTTGTATACCACTGCGAAGCTTTGTTGGAGGTCTGAAAAATAGCCCACTAATAATACGCTACGAAGACAAGTATTGAATGAAGATTTTTAGGTTTTGTTTCGTTCGTCCTAAGGACTCTGCATAGTATTGAGCACTCCATCTACTTCATATTCTCATTCTCCTTCATCGTGGCATGAACGCTCCTGGTTCTCCTACTGGCTGCGAGAATCAGCTCCAACTCCGCCGAGCCGAAGCTCCAACCACCAAGTATGGGATTGAGGTGAATTTATTGATGAATACTTATCAATAAAATAGCCCACTAATAATACGCTACGAAGACAAGTATTGAATGAAGATTTTTAGGTTTTGTTTCGTTCGTCCTAAGGACTCTGCATAGTATTGAGCACTCCATCTACTTCATATTCTCATTCTCCTTCATCGTGGCATGAACGCTCCTGGTTCTCCTACTGGCTGCGAGAATCAGCTCCAACTCCGCCGAGCCGAAGCTCCAACCACCAAGTATGGGATTGAGGTGAATTTATTGATGAATACTTATCAATAAAATAGCCCACTAATAATACGCTACGAAGACAAGTATTGAATGAAGATTTTTAGGTTTTGTTTCGTTCATCCTAAGGACTCTGCATAGTATTGAGCACTCCATCTACTTCATATTCTCATTCTCCTTCATCGTGGCATGAACGCTCCTGGTTCTCCTACTGGCTGCGAGAATCAGCTCCAACTCCGCCGAGCCGAAGCTCCAACCACCGAGTATGGGATTGAGGTGAATTTATTGATAAGTATTCAGTTGGCACCATGCTGTACACATGTTTTTACAGGATCTCGCAAAGTGAAATGGCAGTGGGCTATTATGTATTGTATAGGTAAGGAAAATAAATTTGATATCCGATCCAGTCTAGAGAAAACTCTTAACTTCTTTGGAACGAGCATTTTCCGGCTGGGATGACGATTTTAAAACCATAATAGTATTTTTTACAAGCATTTATTTAACTTTCAATTTTAGTATGTATGTATGTACCTCTATGTATTACGCTTCAAATTTTGCAAGTTAAATTTGACCCACATCCCGAGTACGATTGAACTGAAAAGCTAAGTGACGTCATTCTAAATCCAATATGGCTGACTCGAAAAAATATAATTTTTAAGCACCCCCATGATATGGGAATGAAATGAAAGGGTTTGCCGAGAAGAAAACGAAATTAGTTTAATTTAGTTTTAGGTTTTTCCAAAATTTTTGGTGATACGCAATACTGACGTGGTATGAAATAACGAGCACGATCAGTTTAAAGTGGATCTGAATATTATTTTTTTACTTCGTCTTTTTTGAAGTTTACTCTGTAAGGATCGATTTTCATACGTAAACGCGGTATAAAAAATAGATGAGTAAAATCGAGTGTTAAGAAAAAGTGACGTTTTACGTTAGTCACGTTTTTCCTAAGGCTAAGGCTCCATGGCCATACCGCCTGGACCTGACACGCATACTTTTTTTAAACAAGATTAGTGGCAGACGAGTGATAGCCCACCACACAGAAAGAGGCTACCACTGTCTATAAAAAAAAAGTGTGTGTGTCAGCTCCGACGCACAACTGGAGTTTACTACTTAAGTACGATTGTCTAAACAGGGCTTGACTTTGGTTTTAAGTTCACTCTGCACAGTTTTTATAACTGATGATACCAATTTCCGGCTTTTCGGCAAGATCCTTTCGAAGGCTGCCATTTGGCTCTTGGTATTGCCCTTGTCCAACGGTTACGAAGGTTTTCATCTCGTGGAAAAACAAAAGTAGAAACTGGCTTTTCTCCATTTTTCAAACTAGAATCATAATTTGATTTACAGCCAGGTACACAGAAATGTCGGGGCATCTGAAAGAAAATTGAACTTGTTACTTTGTTACCAATCAGCTCTAGAAACTGAATGGGTTTTTAACAGAAGATTGTATGAAATTACTTATTAATACGTACCTTGTTCGATAGCAAAAGCTGTGAATATAATGTATAATAATGTTTTCTTAGGAAAAAGCATAAAGTTTCTTCTAATTTTCTTTAAAACCCACTGAAGTCATATCGAAACATGCACCGAAACAACAATTTATTTTAAAATGACACTTGTGTATTATCCGACTAAGTTTGCTTTGTAGGAAGTTCCTAGCATATTATTACTTCCCTAACGCCTACGCAAATAGGTCGCATAATCTGTGGTGTGACGTCATCTTAGATTCAGCCAATCCTGACTGTTTTACTGGAAGTGAAGCTGCGCACAATAGGTTGCGCACGAAAAACGTGACACGATCACTAGATTTTACTCCTCATATTCTTTTCATGCCGGGCGCCTTATATGAAAATCGATTCTTAAGGAGTAAACTCCAAAAAAACTGTGACACCAGGGGCATAAGATTATGACTATTCGTTGTCTCAATAGTCTGCTAGCATTATAGTGGATCCTTCCACGAGGCAATCACCTTGCAGAGTACCAGGACAAGCGTCGTGGCGACAAGATCTACCGCAGTAGGTCCTTGCATTCGCTCCATGGTGTTGGCAGGAATAGCGGCCCTCACTCTATGCTCAAAGGGTCGGTTAATTGGGGACGCTATATCATCAACCCAGTAGGTAGCGTATCTGGTAAATGTACGTGAGGGTTTGTGCCATCATCAGTGCTTTGCTGACTTTTGCTGGCTTTTTCACCCCAGCCGCGGGAACACAGCAAGCTGCTTGGCAGCAGATAAAGAGTGGTCCTGTGACTTTTTAGTTTATTTTCGATTAGTTTTGATATAACATTCTTTTCTATTTGTTTTTAACGTTTTAAAAATTTTTGACTTTTAACTTCTGTATTTGCTTTTTCCGATTTCTATAATTGCCCGCACCTACTATTCTGTTCTTTTTATTTTTTAATAAAAATTCAGTTTTAGTGGTAAGTATAATTTTACATAATTAAACCCTGTTCCTGCCCTCCTGCCTGTATTTTTTATCGTGCAAACTTTTAAGTGGTTTGAGGGCGCGTCGAAGCCGCAGTACCTTGCTTAAAAGGTCCTACCACTAGTAAGTAAGTTCTTCCAGTTGAATTTGAAAAAAAATACGTTTCAAATTAAAAAATACATCAACCAAACAAAGAACTTAAAAGTAGCGTTGGGCGGCTTGCATTTCTTTCATGTGACACGGACTATGATACTCACGGACACTCACCTTTGAAACCAACCCTGATGGTCCAGTGGTTCGTCCGCTTGCTTCATATTTGGTTCCGCACAAAATACAAACATTTATTTTAATAGATTAATTCGCAAAAAAAATATTCTTCATGCAAATCGATCAGCTGATTGATCAATTTTGTATGGAGCGTATTTTTTTGACAATAAACCGAGTTCCTTGGGAAAAGTTGTTCAGTATGATGAATAGAATTCCGTCAAAATTAGTTTTTTTACATACTGTATATGAGTAATTATACAGACCCTTGTATTTTTGGAACCCCAAAAGACTAAGTTCTGCTGTAATGTTATCGAAGTGTTCAGTGAACATGACGCGGTGATGGTGAACCAGCGCCGTGAACATGATGCGTTGACGGTGAACTAAACTCGTAATTTGGCCAATTAATTGTGTAGACGACCTGGGCTTAACTTTTCTCTTTAAAATAAAATGAAATTTTGCCTGTAACAAGATTTTTATTTAAGGCCTATCGAACTGAATCAGTACCAGCTCGTATTTTAGAATAGCTGCTGCCACCTGAAAGAAAATATTGATTTGTTAGTGTATTAAATATTAAATAACTAGCGTCGGTGGCGTAAAGAGCGCCGGTGGCGTAACGGCTAGGGCCGCCGCCTCCTGTCCGGACGGGAGGTCGTGGTTCGAATCCTGCCAAATACCAATGTGATTTCGAATTTAGATTTCATATGTATGTTTATCCGACGCTCTTACGGTGAAGGAAAACCATCGTGAGGAAACCTGCACACGCCTGCGGAGAAACTCGCAGGTTGTGTGTGAAGTCGACCAAGCCGCACTGGGCCTGCGTGGTCGACTAAGGCCCGATCGTCCTAATCCAGGGTAGGCTCGAGCCCCTCGGTGGGGACATATATGAGCTGATATGATGACACGAAAAAATGAAAAACCTGACTGCATGAAACTTAACCCCTCTTTTTTGGCCTGCTGGGTCCGACTCGCACTTGGACGGTTTTTTTTGTTATTCAGTTCGGACTCCTTAGCGCTATTGTTAATATTTGTTTTTTTATTTTAGTATTAGTTCTATAATCTATCACACCAAGTTTCACGCTTGCATGTACTACCGTTTTCACGATAGAGCTAAATCAAAAATACGTCTAAAGACCTGTAAAAAACATGTTTTTAGTATGGAGATCCCCTTATTTTATTTAAGCTATTGCTTAACTTTTATCGAGGGCTTTGAGCGCGGCGACCGAATCAAGAAATTCCGCAACGAAAATAACCTAACACCCCACGAGTTCTAAAAAACTTACAGTGCCATCTATTAGCGATTTGCAGTACTAAAAGGACTTAACACCCCACGCTCGGGCGAGTTCTAAAAAACTTACAGTGCCATCTATTGGCGATTTGCGGTACTAAAAGGACTTCAATTTTACTGGTGTAACTTTCTTAATGTTAATTTATTACATAAACATCCCGCACCCCAAGGACTATATGGTACTGGTAAATACAAAATACAGCATAAATAAATAATAATAATTGCATAAGTTGATAAAAAATGCTATACAATAGCTGTACCGCGGCAGTCCCCGAGTGCCACACGTATTTTTTTGTATTTGTTTTTATAGCGGATATAAAAATACACATTCTGTGAAAATTTTAACTGTCTACCTGTTACGCTTTATTAAATACAGCCCGCTGACAGACTAACAGACAGCGGAGGCTTAGTAATAGGGTCCCGTTGGTCACCCGTTGGGTGTACGGAACAAAAAGTAAAAGAAAGCAAAGACAAAGTGAAAAGTCAAAAAAAAATAAA
Organism: Coleophora flavipennella; assembly: GCA_947284805.1. Classification (NCBI taxonomy): domain Eukaryota; kingdom Metazoa; phylum Arthropoda; class Insecta; order Lepidoptera; family Coleophoridae; genus Coleophora; species Coleophora flavipennella. The sequence goes on from OX369253.1 coordinate 10,294,665, forward strand.
AAATCATACCAAAAACAAATTATAAAAACACAATATATAAACAGATTCAAAACAAACCAAAAAATTATGACTTCGTCACAGGATTGATATCTTTATTTCAGTCAAAAGAAAACAACGAGATCGACAGAAAAATAACTGTTTTTAAGAAAAAGAAAAAACAAAACCACTTTTCTTGTATTTTTTCTTCACGTTTCTCCCTTAACATTTTTATTATTTCATAAACATTGGTATAAGATAGAGCTCCTTATAAGTCGGACAGATGGATGAACGCATATATGGCGTAGGATAGGGAATTTGATATTTAAATCCATAATATCTCACAGAAACAGTACAGACTTTTATTCTAATTTTGGTTCCCTTAACCCTTTAAGACACCCTGTTAAGTATACTCAACACTCGAGCAAAAAAAACATGTACCTCTTCCCGACTATTAAAAAGTAACAGTGTTTTATTTTTTTGATGTGTGATTTAGAACGCACCCTAAATAAAAATACGTCAACTTTTTCCACTCACTAGTTTGACAGTTAGCTTCAAGATGGCACCGAGACGACCCGCACCTCGCAGATTCAGGGTAAATATTTTTTTATTTGTATAGAATTTGCTGATTTTAGTATACGCAATTATTGGGATTCATTTCCTGAATATTTGAACAATGATTTTTTGTATATGCTATGCACAATAATACGGTATTTTATCAGCTGCGAGGATTTAAAATAAACGTTAAGTATTCTCAACGTTGCGATAAAGTAGGTATGATATACACGAATGTTTATGTTGAGTATTCTCAACAATGCGGTAAAGTCAGTATGACATATACGAAGTTTGTGTTGAGCATCTTCAACATTGCGATACATTGGTTATTGTACTACCTGTTAAGTATTCTCAACACTACGAAACTATGGGAACGCCTACAATGTCGATCATTATCAACACTGGTCTTTTTATCACCATTACTTTTAAAACATTTTTTTTATAATAATATTGTGTGGGTTTTATAATTGTGTATCTTTTTTGCTTATTTCAGACTAGAACCACACAATGGTTTCGGGCTAAAAAAATTCTAGCCCTTGTGCCATCAGAAAATGCACCTTCTAAAGACAGTACAAAAGTTCTAGCTATTGTGCCACCTGAAAATGCGCCTTCTGAGGATGGTAGCTCTTCAGATGATGAAGTTATCATTGAAGCCCCTAAAGATCGAGCCCCTAACACAGATGACGACGACGAGAATGAATGCAGCTCAGAAGTGCCGTCTTTGTCTCCTTCATTAGAAAATTTTGAACTAAGTTTGGATGAGGAAAATCCGCCTGATTCTTCGAATAAAAACTTAGCTATGTTGTCTGACGAAGACGAAACTGTACCATTGACGCCAGTTATAAATAAAATGTTTCCACCTCATATGCAACAAAACTCTCTGCCGATGTTAAATTCAGTTTCATCGGTATTATCTCCTGCCGTTGATTCACCAGCTCAAAAGACTCGCTCAAAGAGAAAATCTAAAACTGTGTTAAATTTGGTTAAAAAAAGACCTAAAAAATATGTAAGGGTACCTCTGTCATTTAAATGGTCTACTGGTAAATTTAAACATACTGCCATAGTCGAGCCATTCACATTTGAAAGTAATTCAGATGATACAAAGTCTCCTCTTGATTACTTCTACGCCTATTTTTCTGAAGATATTTTTGATTTGATCACAGAACAAACGAATTTATATTCTGTACAAAGTTCTGATGCAAGAAATTGTATAAATATAACCAAAGAGGATATTCAAGATTTTATAGCTATTACGCTTTTGATGGGTATAGTTCAAATGCCTGCATATAGGGATTACTGGAGCATCGAGTTGAGATACCCACTAATAGCAGATGTGATGACATTGAAGAAATATGAACAAATACGAAAACATCTGCATTTCGTTGACAATTATGAAATGGACGATGATCGTTATTTTAAGGTTAGACCAATCCTAGAAAAGGTTCGACTCAACTGTTTGCGAATTGAAGAGGAAGGACGTTACAGTATTGACGAAATGATGATACCATACAAAGGTACAAGAGCAGGTAGTAGACGTCAGTACCTACCAAAGAAGCCCAAGAAGTGGGGAATCAAAATGTTTGTACGAGCAGGTGTGTCTGGATTAGTATATGACTTCCTTCCCTATGGTGGAGATGACACATTCAGAAACTATTCGTTTACTGACTATGAAAATAGCTTAGGCCTTGGAGCAAAAGTTGTCTTGGCACTTTGCAAAACAATTACAAAAAAGCCCTCAATTGTTTATTTCGACAACTTTTTCACCTCTCTTGAGCTCATTCATTTGTTACGAGACAGCTTCGGGATTTTCAGTCTTGGCACAATAAAGAGCAACCGTCTAAGAGGATGCCAAGATAACTTGCCTACAGACAAGGCTCTCGCTAAAAAAGGAAGGGGAACCAGCAAGCAGGTAGTTTGCAACACCAACAAGCTCGCCGTTATAAAATGGTATGATAACAAAGCTGTAACGTTAGCGAGCTCTTTTGTCGACTCTCACCCAATGGAGTCAATACAAAGGTACTCAAAGGAGTCTAAGTCCAGAATCGCTGTAGATTGCCCGCAAATTGTGAAGCAATACAACATCCACATGGGGGGAGTCGACCTGGCAGATATGTTGACTGCATTATACCGTACCCCCTTCAAAACTAAGAGGTGGTACATGGCCATATTTTCACAAGTTCTTGATGTATGTGTGAACAACGCCTGGTTGCTACAGCGACGTGACTTTCTAGCAAGCCAAAAGAAAAGCATACCTCTAAAAAAATTTAGAGTCCAGGTCATCGCTGAGTTGTTGAAGAAAAACAGGGCTAAACCAATGATGAGCCAATGTGGCAATATCGTTGTTCCTATAAAGACTCCTGTTGCTCCAAGACCCACTGAAGCAATCAGATATGACAATACAGGGCACATGCCTGTGTTTGTAGCCTATGGAAGATGCAAGTTCTGCAAAAAGGGGTACACTAACATGAGTTGCTCAAAATGTAATCTCAGGTTGTGCTTGGTTACAAAGAGAAACTGTTTTTTTAATTTTCATGTGACTGAATAATTTTGTAACATTGTAAGTGTTTATGTATGTTGCACATTTTTACGGTTTCCAGTCTTTAAAGTTTACAATTGTGCTAGTCTGATATTCCTCATCATATGTAATGGTCTCATTTAGTATAAATAGAAAGTACAAGATATCTCTAATTGTAGTTCTAAGATTTAATATTTTTTATGAAGTTTAAAGACTGTTTAAATTAAAAACTACAAATATACTGTAAACAAAGAAATAAGTATAATGTGTATTCTCACAGATACAATATTTAATATAAGATACTTGAATTTTTATTTCAGTTTGGGTTTTTACTAAGTTTCAAAATGTTGAGTATTTTTAACATATATTTTCTAAAAAAGTAAATATGGCAGATTTTTTTTATATTTTTTTTAATACTCCTGGACTTATAATAAACTCATATTATGTAAAAATAATTCATAAATTTAGGTTGGATGTCTCTGCGAATTAAAGGGTTAAGCTATGCCATAAGATTACGAAATGCTGTATGTAGTGGGTAATCTATTGTAAGTGTTTCGTAATGAATACTACATTTTTTTTGGCCTTCTATTGTGTTAAGCCACAACAATTCCGCCAATGTCAATGTAGAAGAAAAATCACAGTGAAAGTGATCAAAATTAAAACCTGATCAATGAATACAGCTTGAATGAATGTTACAAACCTCCAAAAGTAATTGTCGATTTAAATAGAAGAAGCCCATTCCACTGAGAGCCACCCACTCGTGAGCAAGTTGACTCTTCAATCTTTTTACCTGTAAAAAAAATAGGCAAGTAGGTCAAACTGCGAGTAGATTAACAAGAAGGAACACGTATGACGCGTATTACAATATTATGTACTTTTACGAGAAAACAACATTATCCCATATTTACAGATTACTACTTCGATGACCAGTTAATGTAAAAAAAGAGTGGATCGTATCTGGAAATTGGGAGTGATCCTTTATTTCAAATTGCATTAAAACAAAAACACAATATAGATCACGTGATAGCAAAATCTTTGAAAAAGGTTCCATTTTAAGTTTTTTGACCATTTCACAATGCTCTTCCACTTCACATTTGTTCGAAGCTAGCTTGAATTTGGGTGTATAATCTTAGATACAATGTCCATATTAACAGAATAGAAAAGGTTCATTTTTAGGGGTTCCGTACCCAAAAGGGTTAAAACGGGACCCTATTACTAAGACTTCACTGTCCGTCAGTCTATATGGCTGCATGAACCGTGATAGCTAGACAATTGAAATTTTCCCAGATGATGTATTTAATTTGAAATTTGAAAAAGTGAAAGTCTCCATACAAAAAACGTGTTTTTTTTAAACTTGAAGAAACTAGCACCATCTAGTATAGTACGGAACTGAATAAATGAGCGCCATCTAGAGTACGGAACTGAATAAATGAGCGCCATCTAGTATAGTACGGAACTGAATAAATGAGCGCCATCTAGTATGATGGTACGGAACCCTATGTGTGCGATTCTGACTTGCACTTGGCCAGTTTTTAATTTTTTAATCTCAACTATCGCATTTGTACTTGGTTTTCGGACTATGAAACAGCTGTTAAAAAAATGACATCTCTTCTCTAAGGTCCAGGAGGGTTTATCACGATATAGTTTACACGATTAACTAAAATTAACTCAAAGATTTAAAGATTACTTCCCCTCCCCCTCCCCTCCCCCTCCCCCTCCCCCCCTCGCAGATCCTTATGCACAAAATCCTTTTATATTTCTTCTATTTTGACAAGACGCTCGACTCGCACCTTCAATACTTACTTTTCTGGTATTGATATCTTTATTAATTCTCTGGGTACCATCAACAGGAACTTAAAAGAGGCAGAGCCTACCTGGACTGCTGGTGGACCTCAGCAGACAGTACTATACCACAAATTCCTCCAGCCCAGGACACAGAAGCGCGAACGTTATTGTAATGTCACCGTCAGTCACCGCATAATGAAAGGTAGAATATGCTATAAGAAGAACCTCGATATTGTAGAAAGATGCAGAACACCCAAACAGGAACGGCAGTGCCTGCTTGGACTGCTGGTGGACCTCAGCAGCCGCCAGCACGACACTGCAGGCCCTGAACATTAGCCAGCCAAGTGAGAAGAAGTAGTACAGACGGTGAATGATGCTGCCTTCATCTGCGTTCTTGCTGTGGAACAAAACACGAGTTGGCTTCAAAACACAGAAATTTGACTCAAGCTTGTTTGATAGCACTTTCTGAACGCACCTTCTTATTACAGAATTACACTCGACAAAGTGATAATCCGGCGATGATCCCCTTTGGGATCAATGTAATTTCTGTTCGATCCCTTGGAAACTAAATTAGAATTTATGTTAAAATTATGTTATGTTTTGATCGCTGCGGTCTTAAAAGAAGAAAACTATGTACTGTCATTTATATTTTCCTTCTTATGGATCACAGTCGGGGGGTATAAGTGGAACTATTTTTTATCGTAGTACAATCTATCGAGGTTAGGTTCTGACATATGAGCGTATACTCAGAGTGTGTTATCGAACTGGCGAGTGTCAAACTTATGTGCATCGGACCCAGGTTTACAAACAACACAAACATGTTATAGAGCTCTTATAACGTCGTAATCATCCGAATGAAATCTGCCTACAGTCCGCTGAGCTGGCAACAAATCTAAAATGGGTTTTTTGGACAATAATTCAGGCTCAGAGACAGGTGATATGTATCATGACTTACGGAACATGAGGAACTGGAAAAAACGAGATCAAGGTACAATTTATTCTTATTTTGGATATTGTTTCATTGTAACCAGCCCGTAATGTTTAAAAATAAAAATATTTGGAGCGTAAGTGTGTTTTCAGATGGATTTTGTAGTGTAACTTAGATTTGGACCATCTTTGGTATGAATCCAAATAGCATCCCTAACATTAAAATCTCTTACAATCTAGAATTCATTATTTTGGAAGTTAATATTCAAATCTGAAAGGTAATCAAATACAGTCTACTCTGACAATACGTTAATCGCACATTGTGGGAAATAACAGATTAAACATATTCTCGATAATGGATTATTTGGTAGATCAGAGGCGGAATGATATCAAAATTTATATAATTGAAGGAAAAGACGGAATCTGGAATTTTCAAAAGACAAGTAACCGAAAAAAAGTGTAAGGTGTTTGTGAGGTGGGAATGGAGGAGTACCGCAGTACTTACTTGATCCCGAGAAACAGTTACAAGGTGTTTGTGAGGTGGTAATGGAGGAGTATCGCAGTACCTAATTGATTCTGAGAAACAGTTGCAAGATGTTTGTGAGGTGGGAATGGAGGAGTATCGCAGTACTTTCTTGATCCCGAGAAACAGTTGCAAGGTGTTTGTGAGGTGGGAATGGAGGAGTATCGCAGTACTTACTTGATCCCGAGAAACAGTTGCAAGGTGTTTGTGAGATGGGAATGGAGGAGTATCGCAGTAATTACTTGATCCCGAGAAACAGTTGCAAGGTGTTTGTGAGATGGGAATGGAGGAGTATCGCAGTACTTACTTGATCCCGAGAAACAGTTGCAAGGTGTTTGTGAGGTGGGAATGGAGGAGTACCGCAGTAATTACTTGATCCCGAGAAACAGTTGCAAGGTGTTTGTGAGGTGGGAATGGAGGAGTATCGCAGTACTTACTTGATCCCGAGAAACAGTTGCAAGGTGTTTGTGAGGTGGGAATGGAGGAGTATCGCAGTAATTACTTGATCCCGAGAAACAGTTGCAAGGTGTTTGTGAGGTGGGAATAGAGGAGTATCGTAGTACTTACTTTATCCCTAGAAACAGTTGCAAGCAGATAAAGTAGAAATTGTTCATATTGGAGAGCAGAATCAGCGGGCCGAACTTGATGTCCACCATGCGCACGAGTTTCGACTGCCGCACGTAAGCGCTGCGCAGGCGCCGCCAAACTTTTTCTTGTGCATACAGCTCTGAGCCGAACTGGTGACAATAAATTTTAGTTTTAGAATATCAGGACCCCACTTTTTTGATCCTTGTGGTTCACTCGTAGGATATCCAGGTAGATACAGCCACGGTCTAAGCTATGTGAAGCTATGTTAATTTCTAAACGCTACCTTGCGGCCATGTTGTATTTTGATAGCTGTCAATTAGCCACTTGTAATTTTTCCGACTTGTGTTGTTAACTTATGATCTCAAAATACATTCAATTAATTAATTTACTTGTTTTATTGGGATACGACAAACTGGCGACGAGGATGGGATTAAAAGACAAGGTAAAAGTATAAATTTCTCGTTTATTAAAAAATGATCGAATCGATTCCCGGAGTAACTTACATTATTGATGTAGAAGGTGTAAGATGTTAACGACATGTTAATCAAATGATAACATGTGCATTATTAGAAGAATAAGAATAGTTCAGTTTTGAGGTGATATTAAGTTGTAATAATTAGTACTATAAAGGTAACGTGTTACATACCTATGCTTGACTTTTGATCTTTTGCTTCAGTTGTGTGAGTTCATTTTGTTAACCCCCGACGCAAAAAAGAGGGGTGTTATAAGTTTGACCGCTATGTGTGTGTGTGTGTCTGTGTGTCTGTCTGTGGCACCGTAGCTCTCAAACGGGTTAACCGATTTGGATGCGGTTTTTTTTATTTACAAGCAGGTTTTTTGGCGATGGTTCTTAGATACGTTTTATCAAAATCGGTTCAGCCGTTTCAAGGTCATCAGCTCTTTTGTTAGCTGCGGTAGGGTTCTTAGACTCTTAATGTGTATTTACTTTACTTTCAAACATACATGTGACCAAAAACTTGAAACACTCATGTATGCTTAATAACTATGCAGGATTATGGAACTCATGGTCTGATGCTGCAGCCAGGATATCCAGAACACTAGCACACTCTTAAAAAAATAATAGCAGATAATATGTCGTGTTTGGACTCGTTTTGATCAGTATTTGATTCTGCATACAATGCAATGGTGGCAACACGGTGAGCTGATGCTGCGGCCAGGATATCCAGCACACTAGTACACTCTTAAAAAAATAATAGCAGATATGTCGTGTTTGGACTCGTTTTGATCAGTATTTGATTCTGCATACAATGCAATGGTGGCAACACTGTGAGCTGATGTTGTTAAAATCCGTTAAATTTTTGACATACCTACGTACCTGAAACTATGACTAACTGTGAACTAAATATTATTGAGATAAACCTTCGCTTTGATTTCTTATATAAACCCCCGACGCAAAAAGAGGGGTGTTATAAGTTTGACGCCAATTTCTGTGTGTTTGTGTCTGTTTGTCTGTGGCATCGCAACTCTCGAACGGATGGACCGATTTTGATGCGTTTTTTTTTACGTGAAACAAGTTTCCTTGCGGTGGTTCTTAGCTATAATCGATAAAGATCTGTTCAGCCGTTTGAGGGTTATCAGCTCTTATCTAGGTGACTAAGGGATCTGGGCAACTTATACAGGTCTGATCGATTCAAAATTTGGTGCCCTGTTAATGTAAAAATATTGCAAAACCATGATAACCTTGAACTGTTGATGCAGCATCTCCTAGAATCTACAGAATACCCAACTCCTCAAAAACTTTCAGTAGAAGTATCGTGTTTGGGCTCAAAAAAAATATTCAAAACAATTTATTTCAAATAGGTGTTACACACACTTTTAAATAGAATTAGAATAGAAATTATTAGAATAGTCTCAATGAATAGGTGTTAGATATAATATGGTAACCTTGACCTGATGCTGCAGCATCTCCTGGAATCTGCTGAAGCAGCGGTTAAAAAAGTAAAAAACTTCCATGGGTCCATGGATTTGAAGTTTAGAGTTATAACACATTTAATTGCAGCTTCAAACAAGGGAGGTGAGCAACTTCCACAGGCTTGATCGATTCAAAATAGGCTAGATTTTGTGTCGCAGTATCGTGTTTCGTCCCGGAAACTATTTGTATGAATGTGGGGGTAGAGTTTCGATTGTATGTAATAGTTATGTAAAGTTTAAAAAGCACGAAATAAAAATTAAATTAAAAATTTAAAAAACCCCCGACAAAAACCTCTAAAAAGTAAACAATAATATGTATTGACCCTTTGAGTTTAATTTAAGTAGTAATATTTTGATCCAAGAGTCGTCGCGTAGGGGGACCGCTAAGTAAATAAAATAAAAACAGAATACAACTGATTTACTTTACTACAACTAATTAGTAATAACTTCACAACTTAGCGGTCCCCCTACGCGACGACTCTTGGATCAAAATATTACTACTTAAATTAAACTCAAAGGGTCAATACATATTATTGTTTACTTTTTAGAGGTTTTTGTCGGGGGTTTTTTAAATTTTTAATTTAATTTTTCACAATTAGAGTATAGTGGTCTTTAATGGCGGAGGAGAGTGTGAGATCGCTATGTTAATTTCTGAACGCGGCCATGTTATATTTTGATAGCTGTCAATGAGCCACTTGTAACTTCTCCGACTCGTGTTGTTAACCTAAAATCTCAAAATAAATTTAATTAATTTACTTGTTTTATATGACACTTACCTTTTCAACATCATTGGTCTTTTCCATTTTGACCAAGTGTCTAACGTAGGTGTTCATTCTGCGATACCGAGACGACAACCCCATGCTGACGAGAATGATGATCAGATCCTGGAAATTCCACAGGATAGTCGCCGTCTTGCTCACGATGAATATAGGCACTGCTAGCCAGAGGGAGTACTCATCTGGAAGGGATTGAAGAAACAAAAAAGGTTTTTATAATTGATTACCCTGGCTTGCATAGTGCGAACGCGTATTACTAAACCATCCTATTCTACTCAACACGACGCCGTCTCAAACAGCAGGATGTCTTACAAATAAAAGAAACTAGTGGCGTAATGCTTAGTCCATTCGCTTCACACCAGGAGGTCGCGGGTTCAATTCCCGGCGGGGTCAACTTTTTAAGACTCAGTTTGGTTAGTGGTAGGGCATTTCCATAGCCCGCCTGGCTAGATACCACCATCTTATCTAAGTCTTACCGCCAAACATCAATGTTAACATCATTGATGTGTTCCAGCTTGAAGATTAGATAGCTAGATGTTCATTGCGTTGGGGAGTCCTGGTAAGCCCGCTTCCATCTTCGGCATCACCATCAGGTGAGATGATGCCAAGGGCTTACCAATTGTGAATAAAAAATAAATTAAAAAAAAGTGCAAGTCGGACTCGCCCACCGAGAATCTCAAAAATTTGTAGTTACATATTATAAATCATAACAGTGCAAACTGTTAAGTTCTACATACACCAAAATTATTAGGTACCATATCATACCTTAACAAGTTTGATTTTTACACAGCTTCATATAGACAGCTTCTATAGACCGGATATATAGGTTTTAATTTCAACTCGATACCTCCACGCGTTCCCGAGATAAAGGGTCTAGACAGACAGAAAATAAAAAAATAAAAAAGGGAAAAGTTTTTTTTATTCTTCGAAATAAACCGAAAACTATAAATTATAAAACTAATTAAAAATCTGTTTAGACGGTATTACTTGCCAAATTTCATAGTTCTAGGTCAACGGAAAATACCCTTTGAATTTTCGAGTGTCGAAATATATGGTTTTTGCGGAATAAACGGTCATATTTTTTTACATTAACTTACAAGTTTGATTTTTTCACAGCGTCATATAGACAGATTCTATAGACCGGATATATAGGTTTTAATTTCAACTCGATACCTCCACGCGTTCCCGAGATAAAGGGTCTAGACAGACAGATGAACGGACGGACAGACAGACGGACAACAAAGTGATCCTATAAGGGTTCCGTTTTTTCCTTTTGAGGTACAGAACCCTGAAAACCTGCATTAAATTACCTAACGCCTGTAGTGCACCCCTAGAATAGTTGTTAGACATATAAATAATATATCTATCTAGGGGACGGACGGGCAAGAAGGATATGTTAATTTTAAAAATAAATTAAAAATATTTTACGCAATCATATTTATTTATTTCTCGCTTAATCATAATCTTTGGACATTCGGGCATACATAATTGAGATCAAAATCGCAGAAAATATACCTTAATCATATTAAAGTCATTCTTTTAAAAAAAGTGCCATTATCCGTTTTACCCACCCATGGCGGGCAAAATGAATATATGGGTCGGGCAAAATGGATACTTAAATCTAATCAAAACAAGTATCACAAAAATATGTTCCTCGGCCTGAGTACGATGAGCAGGCTTCATGGGTCCACTCTTGACAGACTCCACATTGGATCTAGTCCTCGTGGGGGGATGGAGATATACCTCTTTGCATACAGTGCAAAAATAACATAGAATCCATTACTTTCGCGTAATTCACCAGTCCTTCCTCTTCTTCTAATGTGAAAACGGATTCGAATCGGCCTAATTTCTTTTTTGTTGAACCATTTGCGATATTCCGGTGTAGTGTTGCGTAGGATATCCCATACATTTTACTCGCATTTAATTTTGATGTTTTTTTGGCTTCTTCAATAGCTCTTGCTAAGTTTTCTTCTGTCCAGTTGGCCCGTTCGGTCTTTATCTTGAAATTATAAACCATCCGAAATAAAGATACATAGTCTTAAATACAACTTTTCTACTTGGATTTTAACCATCTCAAACTAAAACATAAGGAGGGCAAAATGGATATTATCCATTTTGCCTGGTCTCATCTTGCCCGCCTCTTACTTTATCGATATAATCTAAAATAAAATAAAAATAGTGAGACTAAGACTCGAGATGAACACGTTTTTATACTCTTATTTCTATCACAATTCACTATACATATCAAAATTTTGATAGCTATGTATAAATTTAAAAAAACACAGGGTACTTACGATCGTTTTTTCCTAATTTTTTCATTAAAAACACATTTCTATTGACAAAACGCTTGATAAGTAAACTATGCCTCGGATGCCGACTGTCAACAAGTGCGTGTGCGTGCACGAGTCGACCGACACTCGTGTCATCTCTTTCTAACAATAAAATATGAAACGAGCTTCGTTATTCATCATGCCCGACCTCTCCGTCATGCCCGTCCGTCCCCTACTATTCTAGGGCTGCACTTTATCTATAATATACTAAAACTGTAACGGGGCCGTGTCTGTACATGAAATATTTTTGGAAAATAATAACTGTGGTGGACATTACTAACGATACAGAGGCCAAAACAACAACTTTTGGAATTTTTGTCTGTCTGTCTGTATGTTCGCGCATCACGCAAAAACTACTGGGCCGATTTTGATGAAATTTTGTACGGTGGTTCCTTATTTATTATTATTTATTTATTTATTTATTTTAGGAAGACTAACAGCAAAATATTAGATAGTATATAAAACTTATAAATAAATACAGTGCTATATATAAGTTTCCGCCGATAGGTACATAGGTAGGAGCGAACACATATGAATATTAAAAAGTATATAAAAAGAAAATAAAAGGTATGTAAAAACTACAACATTAAAAGGCGGTTTCATTAACTATTAAAGAATGCAGAAGCCCGGGTTAACATATAGGATACTTTTTATCCCAGAAAATTCAAGAGTTCCCGTGGGAAAATCAAAAGTATTCATTTATAGAATGGCTCACCACGCAAATGTGGCTTAACCTATTACAATCAAATTTTACACGTTGATACCCTTATCGCGAACTAAAACTGGGACATTGTGAATCCCAAAAAAATTAGGGTTCCTACAGGAATGCAAAAAATTGTATCTTTAGATTGGCATAACGTAACAATATGAAACCTTTACATTGGGATGAGGTGTTTTGACCATCATTGTATAGTCGGGCATCCTTTATCCCGGAAAACTAAAGAGGTCCCGTGGGAAATTATCTATCGATACTTACAATAATAACAATAGAGTACTTTTTTCTATTTATTAGCTACACATACCAAACATTATAATCATAGTAGCAGAATTTCAATAGATGGCGCTGCAGGGATAATAAAACGCGCTTAAGTTGTATTAAAACATTAAAATATTTTTTCATACTTTTGAGTGGATTTCTTTTATGTATTTTTCAGCATACGCTACTTTAAACTCTGGAACTATGGTACGTAGCGATGTGTTTCATAGACGAACAGAGAGGTATTTTTTTACAGATTCCAATCAAGTAAAAAAATAAAAACACATAAATCGAGTTTAGCATCTTTTAACAGGAGGCACAGATATGAGAACTCTTCTGACGGCGACTTTTTGCGTGTGGCAGTTGCTCTCCGCCTGCAATATCAATATCTGTGAACCTCATCAATGTATTTGCGGGTCCACGGTGGAGGCAACTGTCCATCACTCACTGAGTTGCAGTTGTGTTTGTGAAGATTCCCACGTCACTAATTCCTTAATGACCTCACTGGGAGGGCACTGGTCTCGGCCAGATGGAATATTCCATCTTTGATGCAGCCGCCAGCCGGGCTTTAGTCGTTCTGATGGCAAAAGGCCGGAGGTTTTAAACAGGTGCTATGGCAGAGAGGAATGTGTCTGCTTTGGGAAGCCACTTTTTCTGCCTCACTCCTCAGCCGTACGGTACTGCTGCTCAATTTGCGGCGAGAAAGAAGCATAATAAGTACTCTGTCTTGGAGGCAAATTACTAATTTGTGCCGCTGGTCTGTGAGACAACCGGCTGCTGAACCCTCAGAGGGCTTTGCCTTCACAAAGGAGATTGGCCTTCGCCTTCGAGAGAGGAGATGTGACGTGAGGTTCTACCTGCTGCTAAGGTTGTCTATTGCTATCCAGCGCGGCAACGAGAAGTGCGTCTTATACGTACGACTCGAGGATTTGACCCATAATAATATTGTTAGGAAATTTTATTACTAGATTGATACCTATAACGATTTGAATTAGTTTTTTGATAATGTGTTATTTCATCATATCAGTTTATATACGTCCCCACCAAGGGGCTCGACCTGCCCTGAGTTAGGGCGATCTGGCCTTAGACGATCACGTGGGCCCATTGCGGGTTGATTGACTTCACACATAAGCTTCGAATTTCTTCGCAGGCGTGTGCAGGTTTCCTCACGATGTTTTTCTCACCGTAAGAGCGTCGGATAAACGTACATTCCAGTATGAAATCGATATTCGTATAGATATTGGTAAGTGGCAGATTCGAACCACGGCCTTCCGGACAGGAGGTAGTGGCCCTAACCGTTTTGCCACCGACGCTCTATATTTTATTTAAGATTTAGAAATCCTTACTTAATATTATAAATGTGAAAATGTGTTTGTTTGTTTGTTACCTATTCACACTTCAACACCTCTACCAATCTTGATGAAATTTGGCATACAGGTAGCCTGTATCACTGGGAATTAAATAGTCAACCTTTTATCTGTGGAAATTATCATAGCCCGATGCAGTTCCTGAGGAAACCAAAACAATACTCTTTGTTCGCAAATTTATTTAAAATCGTTACGAAAAAATGGATTGGTGTGATTTTTAGCGCAGAGATGAGGTGGAAAATATAATTTACTAATAAGTATATCCTGACATAGTTGCCGAGGGATCGGGGGACAACTGGTTAACCTAACCACGTCAGTGGCGTCGCAACGGAGGAACGGATTAAAGTTATTTTTTGTATAGAATTTGTTGGGGGGGGGGGGGGGGGGAAGTGACAAAGACTGCTAATTCGAATAGTCCGATACAGTTCCTGAGGTACCTGGAGAAAACTCATGTCCACGCTTGCGAGCTGATTGCGGCTCGAGCACCACTCACCCTCAAAAAGAGTCATAAAAGCTATGTCCACGTGGGCGAAGCCGCGGGCAAAAGCTAGTCTAAAATATAAACAAAACAAAAAGGGAAATGTTAATAACGTACATTTGATTACGAAGTTCAACAAATCACGCCTAAATCAATAAAATTTTGAGTAATGAATTAAATTAAAAATATATAAAAAAATATGACAAAAGTTCTTAGAACAAAACAAATCAGTTTACATAGAAAAGTAAGTAACTAATGTAGGCGGTCTTATCACTAAAGAGTCAGTCTTTATACTACAAAGTACAATTGCAGAATTTTGTATATTTTACAATTTTTTTCCCGCTTATAATTTGATTCTCTGATCGTTTGATCACCTGGGTAAATCTATTAAAATATTATATACATGGGTCGGGTCATAAGTGCGACAAAACGGAAAAGGGAAAGTTAAATAAATGACACACTGAGTTACGCACTACAACCATTTATATATCAAACTAGCTGTCCCGGCGAACTTCGTTCCACCTTACTCTACACTACACTACCCTAACCTACACTACATTACCCTACCCTACGCTACCCTACACTACACTACACTACCTTACCCTACACTACCCTACATACACTACACTACCCTACCCTACACTACACTACCTAACCCTACCCTACCCTACATACACTACACTACTCTACCCTACCCTACACTACACTACCCAACCCTACCCTACCCAACACTACCCTACTCTATACTACACTACCCTACCCTACCCTTAAACAAATTATTTTTTGACTGATATTTTATTTTTCACCTTTTAAACCTTCTCTGGACTTCCACAAATAATTCAATACCAAAGTTAGCCAAATCGGTCCAGCCGTTCTCGAGTTTTAGCGAGACTAACGAACAGCAATTCATTTTTATATATATAGATAGATGAAGAGGTGTAAAATACAAATTTAAATCACATTAAAATTTTTCGAAATGTCCTCTTCTTGCTTCGATACAAGCCTTCAGTCTGCAAGGCCAGTCATCAATCGAAGCGCGCACGACGCTCATGTCAATATTGACGACTGCTTTAATCAGGGATGCTTTTAGGGACTCCAAGTTGCGATGGGGTTTATCGCAGACCTTCTCCATATTTTATAATCCAAGGGATTCAAGTCTGGACTGGACGAGGGTCAATTCTCATGCCTGATAAAGTCGATTCCACGGGTCGTGAGCACTGGTTATCACTCCTTTTTCACAAAAAAACACCTCCGTTAGACCCAAATAGGAGAGCCCATGCCAAACCATGAATGCTGAAGGGTGATGACCACGCTGAACACGTAGCACACGTCTGCTCGCTTCTTCACTAGAGTGTGCGTAGATTTCATAATTTTGTTTGTTGAAACTTTCCTCAACATTAAAATTTTTTTCGTCCGAAAAAAGTATTTCGCGGTATATTTTCGCCGCGTACCGCCTTAACAAAAGCCGGCATCTTTAGAGTTTGATTTTCTTCGGCTGTGCATTATGAAGATGTGCTGTTTTTTATACCACGCAGTCCTAGGACTTCATTCAACATCCTTTTAATAGTAGTTAGTACTTTTTGCCAATACTTTTTGTTCGCAGACAGGATTTCGTTAAATTCGTGCCTTCACTGCTGTGTGATAACCGCTGGAGTCCGAACAGTACGAGGTCCACCGCTCCTTTGTTTATCTTCTAATCTCGAGTGTTCCCTGAATCGTTTGCTAGTACCATAAATAAATCTCAGTGGAATTTTCAAATTTTTTAGCAGTTACAAAATCTCAGTCGGCGCGTGAGTCGCGTGAACGCAATGTTACGATGCAAAGCAATTACTGCGACTCTGTATTCTTTGCGCGTCCACTCCATTTTAGAAAATGTAGAAAATTCCAGAAACCCTTTGTTTTTATTTTACGTTCAAATTTCGAATGGCCCTAATATTTTTTTCTGCTTGCATTCTGAATTCGAAATTTTACATATGTGACAGAACTTATGGCCAGGCTAGGTACTTGTACTGGCTCTGCCTATTTTGACTATCCTACATAATATCTATCTAATTAAATATTAATTTATATTAATACTAGTTGTTTCCCGTGGCTTCACCCGCGTGGACAAGGTTTCTATGACTTTTCGAGGGTGCGCAGTGCGCGAGCCGCAAATTTGTGTAATAGCCTATGTGTTATTCGCATCTATCAGATGCGATCACGTGAGTCGTTACAGAATAAATTCATATACATCAATAATTTAACTGTTGCTAGTCAATTTATATAAGAAAACATCATGTACGTTCGTAAAAATTTGCATTTATTTCCTAAAAACAGTGACAGGCATAATTTGAATTTAAGAAATGTAAATAAAATAGATATAGCCTTTTCGAGGCTGAGTAAGGTTATAAAGTCATTTGTGGGGCAGTGTTACGGATGCATACCCCTTCCCCCCGCGACGATGCTTTGCCTCACCCCTGGGACACCTAATTTATTACCAAATAAGGACTTGAATTTCTTTTGCAAAACGACGCGTGGCCGTTAGCCAATGACAGTCGTTAGGGGTGAGGTGAGGCGGGGTTAGACGCGAAATCGCTCTGTGAATTTGAATTATGTTCGTTCAGTCGCTCGCCGTATGCTGTTTGTTTTGGTTTGGACAATAGACACGTTATTTTCAATATCGTTGTTTTCTGTTTTCGCCACGACCCTTGCATGCTTCGTGCTGCACAGTTGGTCCTATCGTACCGGATTTATTATTTGTGTTGCGTGTGTACCTAAAAGTGTGCAAAAATGGTGAAAACAAGAAGCCAAGACGACGCGGCGATACAAGACGGAGAAGTAACGCCCGAGTCCTCCGAACAACAGACCCCCGGCATGGGGCTATTGTCACATCAGTTCCCGGGCGTGGGGCTCCAGGGACAGGAGGTTCCCACCGTCACCAGCGACCTCAACGGCGGTTCCAACGACGCATTACAGTCCACACGGCCATTGACCCCTACGCTCACGACACTCGCGTTCCCGCTATCGACGCTGACACAACCTGGGGACAGGCGCGAGGACGAGAACTTCGACACAGGGTCAAAGACGAGACAATCGAAAATTGCGCTAGCCCGCGCGAGACTCGAGCTAGCCGCGGCAAAGCTAGCTCTACTGGAAGCTGCAGACGACTCGACACCTGCAACTTTGTACGAGAATACTGTTCCATTGGCAGGCATACCATCACAAAGCAGTACGAGTACACCGACAAGCATCCAGCGTACCATCACGGCACCGTACGCTAACATCACACACGACGGCGACGCGATGCGCGGTGACAGGCCACCGCCATCAGCGCCGCCCACGGCTGCGCATTACTACACAGCGCCGCCGCCGACGCCGCAGCAACCGTTGCGGCCGCCATCGCCGCCGCTGCGACAGCATGGTTGCGACGACTCAGCGATGGATCTAGCAGCAGCCATATTAAAGGTAGCTCGCGGGGACCGGCCCCCCGCGAGTCACAGGTACCCAGATTTACCTTACTTTAACGGTAGCAGTAGTGAGTGGCTGTATTTCAAAGCGGCTTTCGATCAGTCAAAGGCTGCCTTCTCGGAGTATGAGAATGTTGCTCGACTACGGAAGAGTCTGAAAGGACTAGGCTTCGAAGCCGTGAAGGGTTCATTTATTTGTAACATGAAGGCGGAAGACATAATGTATAAATTGGAGGCGCGCTTTGGCCGGCCTCACGCACTTGTGACAAGTGAATTGGAAAAACTGCGGAGTTTACCAAAATTGACAGATAATCCTAGAGATGTGTGTATCTTTGCATCCCGAGTAGATAATATTATCAGCACTGTACGGGCATTAAATAAATCTGAGTATTTATATAATACAGACGCCATAAATATTATAACTGACAAATTAACCACCGTACTAAGGAACAGATGGTATGACTTTGAGTTCAATAGTAAAGATAGCGATCCGGGGCTTATTAAATTATCACGCTTCCTGGAAAGAGAGGCTGATTTGAATGCGAGACACGCTAAAGCTGAGGTGATAGACAATAATATCCATCCAAGACCCCATAGAATAATGAAAGTTACACATTTTAACAATAAAAATGTATGTGCTGCCTGTAGTGAAACTGGCCACACACCAACTACATGCTTAAAATTTAAGGCTATGCCTGTGTCTGAAAGATGGGAAGTAGCTCGACAAACAAAACTATGTTTCAGGTGCCTGACTAAAAGAAAGTGGCAACACCGGTGTAAGAGTGTTAAGTGTGTGGTGCGTGGGTGTGAATACTACCACCACCGACTACTGCACAACGATGACGGACCGCAGCCACAACGTAGTCACTCGCCGAGTGCCGAGGGTGGCACTTCTACACGACCAGCGGAGAGCAGTGCTTGCACGAGGACAGCTGAAGACTGCGCCTTCACCCAGGCGGCTGGCTGTAGCGCGCTGCCACTCTACGGTGGTGCGCGTGTGTCCGAGGGCGGCATGGACGCGCTCACTGGCACCATGGACGTGCATGCCTGCGACGCAGCTTGGCAGCCTGCAGCGGTGACATCCACATGGGCACCACGGGCAGCGAGCACTTTCCTAAAAGTATTACCTGTTAAATTAACAGGTCCAAAAGGTACTGTAAACACTTATGGTTTGCTTGATGATGGCTCCACTGTAACCCTGCTGACTGCAGACATAGCCCAGAAAATAGGTGCACAGGGCCCAGCTGCTCCCTTTTATATCGAGGCAGTTGGTGGAGCACGTGTGGAAGCCTTAACTTCATGTCGGGTGAAATTTAGCATCTGTGGACAGCATAGTAGTAATAATTTTGAAATTGAAGCGCGGACTATTGACAAGCTGGACATAACTGCACAGTCTGTAAAGGCTGAGGCGCTTCAGGGTTGTGAACATCTAAGGGATCTGTCTCATCAACTTATATATGAGGTCGGTGAGCCAACAATACTTATAGGCCAGGATAACTGGGAACTCCTCTTGACAACTGAGGTACGCCAGGGCGCTAAAGGTCAACCTGTGGCTTCCTTGACACCATTAGGTTGGGTTTTGCATGGCCAACGACATAGCTATGTACCCTCCTTAACTTTAAGGCACCGCTGCAATCATATAAGCCGCACTGGTTCCCTGGAGCGGCTGGTCCAAGACCACTTTAAGATGGATGCCCTTGGGGTAGAACCGCGCAAGCCACACTCGGACCCAGAGAGCCGTGCCTTGCAGATTCTACAGAACACGACACGCCCTCTACAACAAGGTGGTTATGAAACAGGTTTGCTGTGGAAGAAAGAAGGTAAGCCCTTCCCGAACAATTATACTGCAGCACTCAGACGACTGGAAGGTGTGGAAAAGCGGCTCAACAAGGATCCACAACTTCAGGAAAAATACAAGGAACAGGTAGATTATTTGTTGAACAATGGGTACGCTGAACTGGCACCAACTCCAGCGCCTACAGACAAAACTTGGTACTTACCACATTTCCCAGTATTAAATCCAGCAAAGCCTGATAAGGTGCGCATAGTCCACGACGCCGCTGCTTGTACTAATGGCGTCTGTCTGAACGATTACTTGTTGACTGGTCCTGATTTATTGAAGTCGTTACTAGGGGTTCTCATGAGATTTAGACAAAAGAGGGTGGCAGTAAGTGCTGATATCAAAGATATGTTCCTGAGGATAAAGATGAGGAAGTGTGACAGAAATGCCTTACGCTTCCTTTGGCGTGATCAGCCTGGTACTGCACCCACTGAATATAGGATGACATCGGTACTCTTTGGCGCTACGTGTTCCCCTAGTACGGCTATATTTGTCAAAAATTATAATGCACATAGGTGTGAAGATGAGTTCCCTCAAGCCGCAAGCTCCATAATAAACAATCACTATATGGATGATTTTTTACAGAGCTTCGATTCGCCGGAGGAGGCCAACTGTGTGTCGAGAGCAGTGGACGAAGTGCATCGCCGTGGAAACTTCCAGCTGCAGAAGTGGGCATCGAACGACCGTGCTGCCATCGCGGGGCTCGCCGCGGTAGCTGGGAGCGCACACGTCACCATACTCAAAGAGGAAAAAGTGCTGGGGCTTGTATGGCGTCCTGCCGACGACACCCTCAGTTTTAATACTTCTAATATTTCTACATTTGATTGTAAAGTCCCGACGAAGAGACAGCTTTTGAAGGCTGCGATGTCACTTTTTGACCCACTGGGTTTAGTGACACCTATAAGTATACAAGCTAAACAGATCCTCCAGGATACTTGGCGTAACAATATTAGCTGGGACGAGCCCCTTCCACCAAAGATATTGCAAACCTGGCATTCATGGTTACAGGCTCTAGAAAACTTAAAGGGACTTGCTTTGCCCCGTTGTTACCCCAAGTACAGTGACGCAAAAGAACTTGAATTGCATGTATTCGTGGACGCGAGTGAGGTTGCCTACGCTGCTGCAGCTTATTGGAGATCAATAGATGGTAAAGGCAAAGTATTTATCTCACTCGCGGCGGCGAAAGGGCGCGTAGCGCCCCTCAAGATAGTTTCAATACCTAGACTGGAATTACAGGCGGCCGTGCTGGGAGGACGACTGGCGTGCGCCGTCGAGAGGGAGCATGAGCGGCGCCCCGTCCGACGCGTGATGTGGTCCGACTCGCGCACCGTGCTCGCGTGGCTGCGCGCGGGTTCACACTCCTTCAAACCGTTCGTCGCGCATCGCGTCGCTGAACTGGAAGAGACGACCGACACGGCACAATGGCGCTGGGTTCCCTCCGCCCATAACCCAGCCGATGACGCTACGCGTAAACCACCATCCGATTTCTCAGCATCACACCGTTGGTTCACTGGACCTGACTTTCTTTACCTAGGGGAAACGTTATGGCCACAGAATGATAATCCGCTCACACTCATAGAAACAGGCGAAGAACGCACTACGACTGCATCCACAGTCTCCCACACACAACTGAAAGAAGCTTTACCCGAGGTAAGACGCTTCTCCTCTTGGCTGCGACTAATAAGGAGTACGGCGCGAGTACTGCAATTCATCGACCGCAGCAGAACCCACATGACTACATCTGCGGCTACTCACAATCGACGCGTCGACCCAACCGATCCAAAATGGAAAGGTACCCGTCGCGCCGCGCCTACTAGAGCTGGGGCGCCCGCACGTGCAGACACGAGAAGCGCCACCTATGTGCCACTGCCGGCGCAATACGCACGACGCGCTGAAATACTATGGATACGCGCACTGCAAGAACAAAGCTTCCCAACTGAGCTACGAGATGTCGCCGGCGGGAGAAAGGTATCGAACAATAGTCGCTTACGCCAACTCTCCATGTCCATCGACGAGGACGGCGTACTGAGATTACGCTCAAGAACTACTGCCGCGACAGACATAGACGGACAGACACAGTCACCGGCAATACTGGATGGCGATCACGCATACTGTAGACTGTACATCGACTGGATCCATCGGGAGCTTCACCACAGTGGGGTCGAGCACGTAACCAACCAAGTGCGCCAGAGACACTGGGCGCTGCGCTTGCGGCCTACTGTTCGATCAGTCATCAAGCAGTGCCAGCCCTGCCGCCTACGCCGCGCTGTTCCTCCCGTACCGCCAACCGGAGACCTGCCACCTTGCCGCCTCGCGCATCATCAGCGTCCTTTCACACACACAGGCGTAGACTACTTTGGACCACTGTCTGTCACCGTAGCGAGACACCATGAGAAACGCTACGTCGCCCTCTTCACATGTCTCACAACCAGGGCCGTTCATTTAGAGGTTGCTTCTTCTCTAGCCGCCGACGCTGCGATTCTTGCACTTCGACGAATGATGGCGCGCCGGGGGAGTCCGGACACTATATGGAGCGATAACGGAACCAATTTCCATGGTGCGGATGCCGAGCTACGCAGGGCAGCACTATCGTCACTACAGCGAGAGGCCGACGTACGACACATTAATTGGCGATTTATCCCACCTGGTGCACCATTCATGGGCGGTGCATGGGAGAGGTTGGTACGTTCTGTAAAGACTGCACTAAGTACTACGCTCCACAACCGACACCCTCACGAAGACGTGCTCCACACTTTACTGACAGAAGTGGAACTTACGGTTAACTCAAGACCGTTGTCCCATGTACCAGTTTCGGCGGAAGATGATGCTGCTCTCACCCCGAACCACTTTCTACTCGGCGGTCCTTCAAAAGTCCCGCTACCTGGGACATTCGTAAGGGAGGATGAACTCAAACGCTCACATTGGCGTGCATCACAGCGCCTGGCGGATCTCTTTTGGCAACGCTGGGTACGGGAAGTCCTACCGCTACTGCAAAACCGGCGGGAGCCGCATGGTCGAGGCGAAGCCATCAAGGTGGGTGATTTAGTTGTCATTGTGGACGAGACACTCCCGAGGAACGTCTGGCCTAAGGGCAGAGTTGAGCGGATTCATCCAGGTACAGACGGGATTGTAAGGGTTGTAGATGTCAAAACGAAAAACGGTGTGATGCGTAGGGCAACAAAGCGTGTAATAATAATACCTACAGAATAGATTTGCCAATTTAATTGTATTTCAATTTGGAATAGAAAAGAAAAATTTAATATTTGATGTAAATTATGTAAATCTTAATTTCAATTATGGCATCAGTATCATCAAAATTATTCATATTTAGAAATGTAAAAGTCAATGTGACAACATATTATTTTACAGATAATATAGGACACCCTGTAGATTTATTGTTGTTTGTTTATTTAGATTGTTTGGTTGATTTTGGATTTCATACTTTGTGATTGTGATTATAAATTTTACTTAAACTTGGCAATTAGTAAGACTCAGTGTAATTAATTACAACTTGTTATTAGGTACTATCAAGGAAGATTTAATGTACTATCTCAGAAATTTAATTTTATTTGACTTACATTAGATCTTGATGACTTAGCTTCAACTCTAAATTGAATTAAAATAATAGTCAAACTTGTATTTTAGATTCTATGTTGGGATTTTATTATGTACAATTAGTATAATTTACACAGATGTAAAACTGTTTATAAATTATTTGTAAAGGCCTTGACCATCCCACATTAAGGAAAAATAACTTACATTTATTTTATTTGTAATAAGTAAAAACTGTTTATTTTATTGCGTAGTGACTGTTAACAGCCTATGTACTTGGTTATGTATTTAGGGATGGGATGGTAGTATGCATCGGTAACACGTTTAATTTATTTCATTTAGACAATTTTTTTATGCACATTGCAGGTGCACGGCGGGAGAAATGTTACGGATGCATACCCCTTCCCCCCGCGACGATGCTTTGCCTCACCCCTGGGACACCTAATTTATTACCAAATAAGGACTTGAATTTCTTTTGCAAAACGACGCGTGGCCGTTAGCCAATGACAGTCGTTAGGGGTGAGGTGAGGCGGGGTTAGACGCGAAATCGCTCTGTGAATTTGAATTATGTTCGTTCAGTCGCTCGCCGTATGCTGTTTGTTTTGGTTTGGACAATAGACACGTTATTTTCAATATCGTTGTTTTCTGTTTTCGCCACGACCCTTGCATGCTTCGTGCTGCACAGGCAGTGTATAAGATTCTACAATAAAATTCCAGAAAATGTAACTAGTTTGTCAGTGAAAAAATTCATGACTCATGTCAAATTAAAATTGTGCTCTAGAGGATATTATAAAATAATAGATTATGTAAATGACAACGATATATATGTTGATTCTTTAACAAATACCATTACCTGAGACAGTAATCTGAATCATGATATTATTTGTAATATATATAGGCATTATTTGAGTTTGCGTGTACCATCCTCGACTGCATCATCACTTACCATCAGGTGAGTTGCAATCAAACGCACTTAAATTTTTAATAAAAAAAAAGTTTTTTTTTACTATTTAAAAGTGTATGTAAACACCTATTTAAAATAAATTAACAGAAAGTATTTCTTTGTAGAATCTTAGAATTCCAAATCCATAAAACTCGATAATTTGGAATGTTTTTTTTTTCAATTACAAAACTGCGTATGAACCTGATCGGTCAAAACCACTGACACATGATTGCTTATCAGCAAAATAATTATCGCTCAGTGAAACTTTTATTTTGTTATTTAATGATCTGGGATTTCCCAAACCCGGGGCCAGGATCAGGTCAAGTTTTATCTCTGTTGTCTCCGAATTATTATAAATTATTTGAGTCTTTCCTGTTATAGTTTACTAAAATTGGTATCACGTTCTTACGGAAATATGAAGACTATTGATATGTGACTCTCACCTTGAGTACATCAACTCAGAACCTACTCTTTTTCTGCCTTTGTTTCACCACATAGTTAAAATTATAAATATTGGTTTTAGAGTTTGGGGATGTGGGACTTTTCTGTAGGTGATTTTCTGTTCTTTTAGGATATTTTTTGCTATTTCAAATATCTCAAATAGTTTTTGAGATAATTGCAAAAAACCAAACCCCCCTCCTTTTTTTTACTTAATTGTTTATAACTTTTCCAATTTTTTTAGTTTTTTTTTTTGGGACCCTTCCGAAAAGTTTCTAAATGCCTTCCCGATCCCAATGACACCTTGTTCATAATTTTTGGTGAATATACACAAAACTTCTGAATAAAAAAAGTGTTGAAAATCGTCAATACCATACAGTATGGTATTCACGCCCATACTAGCATAGTGATGTACGCCATGCATTTCTATCCGTGTAATTTCTTCAATAGTGATCTTCCTTGTATGTATCATACATTTATTGCTATTGGGTGCTGAAAAACTTAGCGGGTTAGGATCCTTATGTGCAAATATCCTTTAAAAAATATAATTACTCGTACACATCATAGTGCTCGGTGATGTGGAGAAATTATCACTTGATACAAGTAGTTAAATAAAAATTCCAAATCACTTGAACAATTAAAAAGGTTTATTGCAAACTTAAAGTAAACCAAATAATATACCTAAAGATTCGAATGTTGCCACAACTATTTTTTCCAAACAATATAAGTTTCCTTATTCACTAAATTTACCATTAGAATCGTAGGAATTATCTCGTTTGGAGATTTAGTAAAAACGCGTCTTTGGCCGTATAGTGGGAGCGCAGTTCTAAAAATGTTTCCATGTCAGATCGAATAGTAAGTAAAAAGTGGAGCAATATTCTGTATATAAAAATGTTCTGCGTTTTAGTCAACATGCTAAACCTTCGCTGCTGCCTTATCTTCAGCACTGCTGATAGTACTGACATGGATGCGGTATGCACTAAAAATATTCAAAACATAATATTAATAATAACAATAAATTTTTTTAGTTATCGTGTCCACAAGGATTTTCAGGCGAGAGTAGAGCATACCCCAGCGCTTCGCGCTTAAGGCATGTAAGAATAGTAGTTATGTGACCTCTGGTAACACTCTTGTCGATATCAAATTAAAACAAAATAAAAGTACCACTAGGATTTTCCCAAAATTATCAATGTATGCTCTTTGACCTGTATAATCTGCCAGGAATACTGTATAAATGATTTAATTGTCCGTACCGAGTTTCATTTAACGATAGATTGCAGCGTCTTACACAGTGGTCATTCAAAATGAACTCTCAACAGGCAGAATATCTAATTTGGAAAAAACAATTACTCTCAAGAGATTTGGGAACGGGTGAAACTATCTTCCATAAAGTTGTTCGCGGAGAAAATCTTGATTATCTGAAATCTATTTTACCACACTTGCACGGGATTGATAAAAATATTTTGAAGATCCAAGATCACAATGGTAAAACTTGTCTTCACTTAGCGGCCCAACTGCAGAACACATCACTGGCGAAGAGTTTCATCGAACTCTTCATGAAGCTGGGAGCAGACATCAACCAGGGAGACGGGTGCAGTGGATACACCATCCTACATCACACTATATGGTCTCGAAAATACGAATTAGCTAAATGGCTGACCCAATGTCAAGGAATAGATTTGAATTTTAAAACTTATGGTAAACTGACAGCTTATCAGTTGGCGTATAAAAATAATGACCACAAGATGATGCAGATTCTGGCGAGACACGGTGCATGCTGCGAGGAACCTGAATCAAGTGAATCAAGCTGTTACAGTGACAGCAGCGATGATGAGTAACCCTAATGTAGAAACTAAAAAATTGAATTTGTTATTTTATATCAGTGAATTATTGTGTATAATGAGTGAACTGGGGATAGTATAGTATAAATGTGTGAAATTAATGAAAGAAAGTATGTGGATCATTTTTTTTATTTTAATTTTTTGAACGTTAGGCCAATATCAGTGTTATAATTAGTTTCTGTAAGTTTATTAGCCTTACTTTTACTGTACCAAAGAAACAAAACTAAAATTTGTTGTTAAATATTATCACTATGGTTTCATTTTATATTATTAGGTTCATATAATCAGTAGGCAATATTCAAAATCAAATTGTGGTAAGTACAAAATTTAAAAATGTGTTGCTAAACGATCATGACACAAATTAAATTTTCCCTTTACTCGAAATTTCATTGCGTGTAAATATATAAAGTTCAACTGATGATGTTATGAATTTTAAGAATTTTCATTTTTTTAGTTAGGTGATTACTTTCGCCGTTAATTAAAGAATCCCGCAATAAGCTTTCCGCAATCGTGTCCTTTCCAATCCATACTAGCCAATTTGGCAGCTTTCACCTGAAGGCGGTTGCTAGTTAGTATTGACGCGGTGTGGTAGAATTCCAGATGAATGCTTTCTTCCTTTACTGTAAAGTCCTTCTACGATAGATTCTATGATTATGAGTACTGAGTGGTGGTTCAGGCGCTTGATAAGATTCCTAATCACAAAGATGCGACATATGGTCATTTTCAGAGAATTTGAGGAATATTCATATAGATATAGCTAAATTTCTAAGAAATGTAAAAACAGTGTTTTCTTCTACAGTTAATTAATTGCTCTGTTTGGTTTTTTTTGTATTTAATATTTTTGTACTTTTACTCATTAACCTTTGTCAGTTTATGATTTATATAGATGACGTCAAACCACATATCATATGACATATATATGTTACTCATAAAAAAAAAAATATATTTTTAATTAGGACAACAGTATCACTTAGTCAACCAATCGTCATTTATAATTAATTATACTTAATAAGGAAAATTAGATCCTTTAAATACCGATGAACTGTAAGCGACCTTTCAGTTGACACTGTGATTTATTGAAATCTACACCTATTGACCCCGCATTGTACTCTTGCTGACATATATATTAAAATGGGTTCCACTAGTTCAAAAGTTCTGACCCGTGAAGCTATCATCAAGTTAATTGATAACAAAAACTCAATT
This sequence comes from Coleophora flavipennella, assembly GCA_947284805.1. Classification (NCBI taxonomy): domain Eukaryota; kingdom Metazoa; phylum Arthropoda; class Insecta; order Lepidoptera; family Coleophoridae; genus Coleophora; species Coleophora flavipennella. Next base: position 10,322,656 of record OX369253.1, read on the forward strand.
GACTATCTTTTTGAAGAGTACATAGAAATAAGGAATGCAAAAGTAGAAGCATCATTCAACGCCTGTTTATCTGCCGCATACTTCGAAGATTCACGGTATGAAGAAAGATTGTGCTTCGACCACAACCGCGTGGTCCTTTCAGAAGAAAAAGGAGTGACCAACTACATCAACGCTTCCTACATCGACGGCTTCCAGCAACCAAAGGCCTACATTGCAACAGAAACGCCGTATTCCGAGAAAACAATCTGCAAGTTCTGGAGAATGATTTGGGAACACAATACTGAAATCATTGTGATGCTAAACGAGCCTAGTGACAGTGAAGAGGGCAGTTTTTACTGGAACCAAGAAGAAGGAGGCTCGTTCCAAAGTGGAGAATTAGAGATCAAAACTTTAAAAATTCAGCCAATAATGTGTTCAGGTCTTCAACTCACGAAGCTTGTTGTGACACACAAGGACGAAGAGCCACTGGTCGTGAACCACTTTTTATTCAAAAATTGGCGGCAGTCCTATATCTCGCCCCCCAATGGTGACCTTCTTGAGTTGGTGCTGATGGTACGATTGTACAGTGAAAATTCAGTGAAGCAATATGCTCTTGGAGGCTGTAAAAGTCCATTAGTGATTCAGTGCAGTGACGGGGCAGGTCGGTCAATGACTTTTTGCGCGATCGATACTTCGATAACAGAGTTTCTGAAAACAGGCAAAGTTAACTTGTTCTCAATTATGTTAGAATTGAAAAAGAACAGATTCAATAGCATGTACCGAGTAAGCCACTATAGTATCTGTTACTATGTTTTGGATAAGTACTTTAAGTCATATCAATTAGAATAATAATTGTTGTCCTTTATGTTGTGACGGATCTCATGTAAAGATTATTTATTTATATTAACAGTATTAGCCTCAAGCTTTTTCTAGAATAGTTGTTAGTCATAGATGTATGTTAGCCAAATATAAATGTGATATTATCAGTGAGTTAGTAAAACCTATGTTATACGCTTAATAAAATTAAAAATTTAATATGTAACCTGTTTATTATTTCTACAAAGATCTAAATTATTGATGGATGGGCTTTTGAAATCAATAATTAAAACCGTTAGTTAAAGTAATAATTTTATTATCGAAATAAAGAGTACAAAGGAAAATTTTAGAGCATAGATGTATCAACATTGAAGAAAAAGCAAACCTTATACTTACATGCTACCTTACAACTAATTTATGTTACAATTGCAAAACAATTTAAAATAGATAGATAAAGATAGTTTAAAATAGATCGAGTGCGGTGCGCATCATTTTATTTCGAACAAATAATAAGGACAATTCCTAACAGGAACACTCATTCTGAATCATTATTACCTACGAGTTGCTTCCCCTTAGTTTCTGATGATAACTTAGGTGCTGACTAACCAAAGGATATCTTTTTTCTGCCCACACAAAATTGATAGTCATAATAGCAGCTCATTTATATTTCATAATCACATTTAATATTTTAACATACTTTTTAAACTTTATGATACATAATATCAGTCCATAATTTTCTCGCAGCTGTAATTTCTTATGGCAATAAAGATTACTTATGGTGAGAAATTTTAGTAGTTGAGAAATTTTTCTATGAGAAGTAAAGGCAGGGAGTCATGGTTATTGCCTGTAAAATTACTAGTTAGGAAATTTCCAGTAGTCCAGAGGGTAGATAACTGAAAATGTATAAAGTATCACGGAAATGACCGATGAAGTCCCGTTTGCAGTAAATATGAATTGCACAGAACGATTTCTACTCTCTGGACTACGAGATAAGAGTCATTGATGTTTGATTAACTGCTGCAGGTAACTGTTCCACCAAAGATGCATACATGCATGCATGCATGCATAATAAGCTCACGTTTGAAAAAACGATATTGTTTTAAAATAACTAATTTTATTTAGTTATTCAATGTCTGTGTGTTGGTTAAAGTTGTTTTGTTTCCCTAATTACTAACATGAGCAAAGCCACAAACCAGCCATATTTCTATTTATAGTGGCTTTTATTTGACTCATGATAGTGTTTCATGTTGACACATTTTCCTGAAATACTTGCAATCATGTGATTCAAAGCAATAAGCTGACACAACTTTCATTGGAAGGCTATCAATATTTTATATGGATAGAACAAAGTAGAAAAAAATAACTTTGAATAAACATACATTTATTAAAATTCTTAAAGACTAAGAGTACATGAGAACAAACTTGAGCCTCCCTTATTAAAAAAAAAAGATTTGAAAAGATTTGAAAAAGATTTGAATGCATATCTATACATAGTAGTCAACTTAAATCTTTTTGAATCTCTTTAAATCGTTTTAATCTTTTTAAATCTTTTTTTTTAATAAGGGCTACATTTTACTAACTAAATACAAAAAGGGTAACAGTCTCAAACTTATGCTAAAATACAACCCGAAGATCACTTTAAGCTCATGGAGTCTACCATGTTCACTTTGGACTCAGAAAATAGCTTCATCATATTATGGTCATTGCTTTGTTGAGCCTCTTGATATGCCGTTAGCCCCTTGTTATTTTTTATGCTTACATCAACGCGCATATCAAGTAATCCTTCTACTAGCTTGTAATCCCGCCATCTGATGGCTATGTGCAATACAGTGTCTCCTGTACCATCTTCTTGAGCGTTCAAATCTGCTCCCATGTCCGCCATCTGTGCTATTAGATTCTCAGCACGGAGTCCAGTCACATATTTTGCAGCACAATGCAGACAAGTTTCTCCATTGTTGTTCTTGAGTAGCAGAAGGTGCTTTAGTTCATTATCTTCGGTAGCGTTCCAAATTCGATCCAAAATATCTCCGTAGTCTGACTGAGCAATGAGGTGGAACATGGTGTTATTATTCTCATTGTTAACTTGGCCAAAGATGTTGTTGAATCTTTCCAAAGCCATTTTGACGATCAGTGAGATGTCACTTGTTCAAGTACCAAAGAGAAATGATATCACGTCCTACTGGAACCCTCTTTATATATCATCTCGCTGTCGATAAAATTGAATAATAAAAATAATGTAAATTCCCAGTTTTCCAGGGTTAAAATGTTATCGCGTTCGTAATTACCGCACGCTCCATATGGCTCGTTGCCTACTGAAATGACAACAGAGTATTGATAACATAATTGTACAATGCGTTATAACAAAAAATAGAATTTTCTGGTTGGCTGATGGCATTTTTATTCACCTGTCTTAAATTCCTTAGGGCTTTCGACACAAATACGATTTTTTCCTTCTTCAATTCAGCAATACACATGTCTAATAAACAGAACACCCCACACTTATTATTACCATCGCTGCAAGAGACGACCATTGGCCCACAAGTTGAAATATCATTCACGGTACTGATAAAACTTGTTAATTGCATTGGACTATGCGACATATTGTCCGACGGCCACCCAGTGTAATGAAAGTGTACTAATCCACGCGTAACTTGATCTTTTTCTTCCAACTGCAGCAATGTCTTGGTATAAAAATTCGTTATCACAACTTTTATAGTTTTTATTTTGAGTTCGTTACATTGCACTTCCGAGCCTTCGCTTAGACCCCAGTATCGGTAAATTGTGTCATTAGTCGACAGAGCGACTATAACATCGGTATTTCGATCTAAAACTGCTTTCCAAAACTCATGCAAATTTTCTTCAGTGGGATGTTCAGTGCATCTGTACTTGCTTGCATCGTAACTTGTACTATTAGTCGCAGTCGTTCTATCCATGGCTGTATTTGCGACATTAATTTTGCTTATCAGCCGTAAAAATAGTGCTGAGGCCTTGTTATGAGACTCCAATGTCTTCCCCTGCTTAGTCGTTGGTGAATCTTCGGTCATTCGGGTGTATTCATCTAAAATTTGGCCGACGGATTTGGGACTTCGCATGAATTCCAAAAAACTTCTAGTGTTGAAGAAGTTCAGCATGTTTGGTTGTGTCTTCTTATTGCTGTTAGAACTCATGTTTCACTGAAAATAAAAAAACCGGTTACTAAACTTGCTACACACCCTTACCTAAGGGGTAGTTTTAAAAAAGTGATACTTTTTTCGCCCCCAGACGGTTTATATACACGATATCCACTGTCCCACCTGCTGAGATTGATTATCGATAGACATAAACAGCCATATTGGATTTCAAATAACTATGATTAGCCATAGGTTGTTAGTTTAGCATAATCAAGTCTTTTAACAATAAGAAAGTGTTCAGGTAGCCCACCCACGGTGACTGGGACAGCGGAAAATGACAATCTAATATGCTTATAGCTGTCTAGACAGCTAATAACAAAGCTACACATCTCTCGTCTCTTTTCCAACACAAATTGCAAAAAAACTAACAAGTAGAAAAAACTCAAAGGCATGGTAATACTTACGTCACAGTATTTTGATTATAGACGGAATGGAGAGGCTCGATTATTCTCTATAATTTGTAGCTGGCTCTGTGCGTTCTGATACTGAGTTCTAGCTCGATCCAACTCCCGTCCAAGAAAACCCTTGTAAGTATCAACGCTATGTCATTGGCTACGCAGCAACTGCATCTCAGCACTAAGTCACTGAACTTCCGATCCTTGCACTGCAGTCTGTGTTGGTATAAATTTTTCCGGTGATGTCGCTTGTACAACTATCGACCAAGTTATGGAATGAACCACAGTTATATTGCTTTTATACCAATTATTCAATTACCTACAGTTCCTATAAATGATTACTAATTGTACCTAGATTCGACCTAGCATTACTCAAAACATTATGACTGTTAACCACATTGCTGTTTTGATACCTAATCATCAACTAACGTCATCATCATTAGTAATTTGATCCAAAATAATTTTTTTAAAGGAATAACTTAGTAATTAAATTTCATACACTGGAACGTTTTGCGTCACATTTGGTGGTTTATCAACTCATGACGGCAAGAATGAAATATTAATGCTGAAAAAATGATATAAATCCATACAGGTCGTTCAAATAACTCGCATTCGATTCTCAGCTTCAGTCAGGATACGAACTGTTATCCTGTAAATTCAAATTTCAAAAAATGGGCGCGTGTTGTACGAAAAATAAATTTTGTGCTAGTAACTTTGAAGAGTGTATAACACAGACTCACCTGGTTCGCCTCCTCATGCAAGAACATGAAAAAATATCTGAAGAGAAAGTCTGTTACGATTGCAGCGTGTCGTTGCAGCCTAATAACATCCTAAAGAATAGATTCTTCTTACCTTGCTTCGATCACAACAGGGTGCTCCTGCCAACAGATGACAGGCAGAACGACTTCATCAACGCCAGCCGTGTCGACGGAGACAAAATTAAGGACAAGTACCTGTGCTGTCAGGGACCACTCCAGTCGACAGCTGAAGATTTTTGGAAAATGGTGTTCGCATATCAAACTAGAGTCATCGTAATGTTAACTGAGACAGCAAATGGAGACTGTTATCAGTATTGGAGCCCGAAGAAAGGAACAACAGTGTTCTACGGCGACTACACCATTGAAACCACCAAGGTGAAGAACTTTCGTGACCATGTTGTGACCAGTCTGCGGGTGACGGTAGATTCTGATGATCCACTGGAGCTCCAGCATTTTGCATACACCGATTGGCCTCACAAACGTCTGCCTCAAAACCCATCTGACTTTCTAAACTTTGTCTTAAAAGTTAGAGAGGCTCAAAATGAAGCCGTGAGTGACTGCAAGAATGACAACTACCCTTCTATGGTAATCCACTGCAGCGCGGGGTTGAATCGCAGCGGGACCTTTTGTGCCTTGGACATTTGCATATCTAGGTACGATGAAAGCGCGACAATTGACCTAGCAGAAGTAGTACGTAAACTGCGTGAACAGAGGAACAACTGTTTATTTTTGGCTAATCATTATGTATTTTGTTATTTTGGAGTATGTTGAATTAGCTGCTTATATGCCGTAGTGTGGATATGATATCATGTTAGTTACGTTATTATCATAGTATTAAGTGTAATTTATTTTTATAAAGTTAATTTTTAAGTATTAGGATTGTTATTGGAAGTATGATCTCTTAAATAAAAAGTGTTCACATACTGATTATTTTTAGTTACTGTACCCCATGACTCACCCTTCAGATACTGATCTGCAACTCGAATCATTGAAATTATATTAGACGATAGGAATTGGCTTAGGAGAACAATAAAGAACCCAATAGCCCATAGATATACAGCGAATTTTTGGGTAACAACCTAATTTACACTTGCGTTAATGATGCACTTGACTACTGTCACGTAGGGCCAGTGACCCACCCAACCACATGAAATTAATTCAAGTTATTCACAGAGTATGATTTATTGTGGGTGATAATACTTTGACGTGGCACTGAACTAGTCACTGATAGTTAGTCATTGTGGCCAGGGTCTAGACCACACGAATAACAATTGCTTTAGTCTTTCTATCAGTCATTTTAGGTAAATAAAAATAGGTACCTAAACCCCTGGTTGACTGTAATTGTAACAATTATTTTTATTGCGTCAGAATGACTAATACCCTTCCTGTTGGTCCGGCACGTAGGCATCCAAATTTATAGGTATGATTACAGTAAACTTCTGGGAATTACAAATTCTCATTATTTTAATTACATTTTAGAAACGAGGCAGACCCCCAGGGACCTATTTCATAGTATGTATAGTTAGAGTTTAACAAGCAACCGATAATTGGCAATTGATAACGTTATCGTACAGACCACTCCGAAATCCCTTAGTTTAAAATTCAAATTATTTTATGTTACATACAAGTAAGTCACATTAGCACTTTCAGGTGGTACATTTGTGATTAATATGCAATGAGGACAATTTTATCAAAAACAACATGTGCCTATGGTTGTTTTTTGGGTGGTTGACGTGATGTCCTGTTTTTATGAGTTTATTGGGTGCATATTTTATGGCACTTACTTTGCTGTTGTTTTCGAATAGTTCAACTAATGTATGTACCTACGTATGTACTTATATTAGTATCTTATTCTATTTTACAAGTATAAAGGGAGCAGTGTAGTCTTTTCATGCTGGGCCAGATCTGTACAAAATTTTTATTCTGATTTTAAAAAGCTATACATTTTGATCTTTATTCGCATATTGTATCACAATAATACCCCAATTTTGCCAAATTTATTCAATAATTTAATTTATCCCTACCATAGTAACAGACAATTATCAAAGCTAATCAGTCAGGTTAAATAAAATTGAGATGAAATAAATATGTAAAGTCCAAAAATATCCACGAATCGTATTATGCCAATAACTATTTTTGCGATATTTCTATTTTTGTTTATCGTGCTTCTCAATATTATGTTATTAATCGAAAAGAAAAACCCTGTTTAGTTTTTTTTTTTCCTCTTGCTGGGTGGTTTGCCCAGCTGGCCTCTGGGTTATCCCGTACAGCCAATGGTTGTTATGTGAAACCCTGTTTAGTTGATAAAAATTGAGGCGGGATATTTTTGGACGGGATATGTAATCCTAGACCCAGTGGATTTGCTAAAAACTTGAGCTCATGGATATGTATGTATACGGCAGAGGAAGTGACGTCACAGTACATTTAACGTCAATGCTACTATAATTTAAATTGCGCGCGCAAGCACACGCTTTAATACAGCATTGCATAATATTTCCATGCTTAATAATGGACTTGATCGAATGTATCAGAGTCTAGGATTGACTTTGAATTTATTGTACATACATATCCATCAGCTCAAATTTTTACTCAGTCCACTAACTATTTACATTGCAAATCTTCCTATTTATTTTGATTTGATCCAGGTCCTAATCCGTCTACCTACCAAATTTCAGCCAGATCCGTTCAGTAGTTTTTGCGTGAAAGAGTAACAAACATACATCCATACAATTAAACAAACTTTCGCGTTTATAATATTAGTAGGATATATTATAATACCTTTAAACGAGCAATTCTTGTATATACAGGGTGTTTTTTTAATACCGAGCAAGCCTTAAGGGGGTGAATCCTGACATGATTCTAAACACATTTCACAAAAAAAAAAGTGTACCTTAACTTTTTATAAAAAAATCTTTCATTTAAAAAAATAATGCACGACTTGAAAAGTTGAATGCACCGTCCGTTCCACGTGACGCACGCGACGTTGCCATGCCGCCGCAAAGAAGTGAAACTCGCGCGCGGGCGCTACCGCGGCCCGCCCGGCCTCCCGCGCGGCCCGACCAACCGACAATCGACAGTAACGTCCCGCTCGCGCTTGGTGTCGGTTGTGTTTGTGCTTTCGTAATACGCCCGGCGCGCTACGCGAAAATGCCACGTCGCAGTTTATTTTCGAATGCGGATTTCTTGGACTTGGTTTGTTTGTACCACGAGTGTAATGGTAACGTGCCAATGACTCGAAGTGAGTGGATGCGCCGATATCCAAACCGCCGTGTACCAACAAGAGCTAGAATCCTTGTGATTTCTACATGTGGGGTGACGTTAAACGTTAAGTGTATTCTGGTGCGCGCACAGAAGTGTCTACAAGAGACGAGTTAGTTACTCGCATTGAAAATGCTTTTGTGCAAATAAAAAACAATCATACTGTGCTGGATCGGTTGACAAACAATTTAAGAAGACTTGCAGAAATCTGCATCGCTCAAAGTGGCGCACACTTTGAACATTTAATGCGACTGACGTAAGTGAACATTTTTTAAAAAATCATTGTAAATCTTAAATTCTTTTAATCATTTGTAAATTGTAAATAAGTTGATTCAGTTTTTTAAGTAAGCCAAAACACCTAATTTATACGTAACAAAAAAATTACCTACTTTAAAAGAAAAAAAGGGTCCTTTTTTAAATCACTTTGTTGTCCGTCTGTCTGTCTGCCTTTTTTTTCAGGAACGCGTGGAGGTGTCAAATTAAAATGAATCAAATCTGTAATCCCTTGAAGCTGTGAAAAAATCAAACTTCTAAGTTAACGTTATTTAAAAATTGCCGTTTTGACGTTTGCAAGGGAATAAATTTCCTGGTGACCTAGAATTATGAAATTTGGCAAGTACACGTGAAGACAAAAATAAAAAAAACGTAAATTTTAAGTTATTCACAAAAAAAAAAAACACACCGGTAGCACTCCGGGAGTGCCGGCAGAAGTGAAAACTTTAATATTAACGTTGTGTTTAATTATAAGTACAAAAATACTATCATTTATGAGGTAGAATACAATGTTTATTTATTGCGCTATCGTACACAAATATGACAATTTACATGTTATTATTCATAATTTGTGTTTTATCGTGTCGAAGTTATTCAGACAGACGTTCTGATGCTATGAATGGTATCACATTTCATTTGTAAGTAATTTTATACGTAATTATTAAAATAGTTCTAGAAAATTCTCGGCTTTCAAGTATAAATTATACTTCTCGACACTAGGTGGCGTAACTTTTGTGAATAAAAAATACGAGTACGTAAAGTTCCGCATTGGTATATAGTTATAATCATACGTGGATACTGAAAATTAAAGTATATAATTAAACCTGAATACTTTTTAGTCGCCAAAACAGTACTTTAGTGATTTTTATAATTATATTGTAAACAGGCCGCCATCTATCGTCAACAAGAACAACTATTTTCAACGTACCAAATATCCAGGGCCGTAATTAGATTCAAATAATTTTACCGAATAACACACGGCTATGGTCAGTAATGAAATAACATTTTCATAGCAAATATTTTCAAGTAACAAAGATCTGAGTTGTATACATACTCGTACTATTCTCCGTGACTGTTCATGAATTGAAAGAACTTCGAATGTTAAATAATCATTTTATTCATATTAAGATAATTTACCACCTAGTTAATTTTATTTCTTTTTGTTTGTTTTAGATTTCCATCCGATGATAATTTAAAACAACAATGGATCACAAAAGTGAATAGACCGGATTGGACTCCGACAAAATATACAAAGATTTGTTCTTGCCATTTTAATGATGCAGACTTCATAGTGACAAAAAAAGGCCATAAAAAATTAAAGATGGGCACTTTACCTAGTTTAAAACTGGATTTGTCGGTTGGTTTCGGTATTGTTTGTATAACCGAGTTTCAATTATTTTAGGAGAATAAGTATGTATTTCCTTTTATTTTTTAAATTACAGCTTTGACCAATCACCGACTGTAAATCATATTATACTGCTGATTAAATCTTTATCAGAAAAATATATAGATATTCGTTTTAAGCATTTCGCAACCATTCAAAACGATAGGGCAACGAACCGACAACAACTAACTAAAACTGTTATTTTCGCAGGTAATTGAATTTTGTAAATAAAATTATGTTCGTAATAATAATTTGTCTATTATTTTGTGCTAGAAATTTTAAGTACGTCAGTACACATACAAAACAGTAAAAATGTTAACCCTCATTTTATTCATTTATTACACAAACTTTTTAAAGCTCATAGTTCTGAGTACGTCCCATTACTTTTTACACTTATTGACATCTAGTGTGAAATAGCTGAACTACGTAGTGACATCAATATGTCGATGTTAGGTCGCTAGGCGAGTAGTTTTGCTACTAACCGGCAGATGGAAAATTGAAACGGTAAAACGGTAGAAAGAGTGGGAGATACTTGTTCCTCTCCCTTCCCCTCGATCTTACGCTTTTTCGATCAGCATCACGTGACCCTGACGCGAGTTTGGAAGTTTTTACCCATCCAACAAAAAGTGCTCAGCGCCGCTAAAGAAGTTTTCACTTCAAAAATCTAAGTAGGAAGGTAAGGAACCCTTCATGTGAAACTCTGACTCGCGCTTCGTTTTTTTATTGTGTTGTTGCCAGTCAGCTTAATTAGGTATTTTGACGGTCCTAAGCCCGTAAATTACGAAGGGAAAACTGACTCAATTTATCGAAATGACGCAGAATGTATTATGTTTTTTATTTTAGTAAAAAAACACTTATTTACTGAAATCCAAAGTTATTCACGATCGTGACGAGGTAAGTAGGTAGAAATCAGGCGAGGTTGCCGTCTTGTTGCAAGATCCGAACGTCACGCGCAAGTTTACTGACCCCAGCCGGCTGTACGACGGTAGCTTTGCGATGTGGACTTTTTTAGACAAATTTAACTAATGATTGTGGGAAAACTAGTAAAAATTTTTATTTGAAAAAAAATTCTTATTTTTTTTCTCGTGTCTACATAACACCCCCTTAAGGCTTGCTCGGTATTAAAAAAACACCCTGTATTTATGTGTATATAAGATTTAACAAAATTACCTGAAACTATTTTAACTGGTGCTTCTACCCCATGGAACTGAACAACTTTCCCCATGGAACCCATAGTCGAATCGCAAAAAAAATTTGGCTCTCCCATACTAACTCGATCATGGCTGATCAGCCAACATAGTATGGGAAGTTTTTTTTTTTGAGATTTGACTATGGGTTTCATGGGGAAAGTTGTTCAGTTTCATGGGTAGAAGCACCAGTTAATGTCGGAGCGTCATTGAAAACACGACCAATACCAGCTCGAGATAAGTTTACATAGTTACACTTTTTTTGGATCAAACGTCAGGTATTAGTACCTGGGTGAAACCGGTGGTGGCGTGACGATCGCTTGTACTCGTGAGACGATCGTTTGTGGTAGCAAAGATGACGTATTAACGGAAGGCTGTTTGTGCTGCCACACTGAGTTGAGAATTTATTAGATCTGTGGAGAAGCCATATTAGCTGGACGTCAGTCTCGGAGCGGACACTTTTTGACTGAGCGTCGAGCAGAACACAAGTAGGGGTGATCTGTGAGCAAAACGGACGTGTCACGCCATCGCTGTGATCACCGCGTTTGCATCCATTGTTATCCAAGGCATCCTGTACAATTTCGATTACCAAATGATCAAGACTATTGAAGAAGGACCTCTGTGATATAGCTGCATTGTTATTTCGACGCCCAATACCGAAATAGTTAAGGACGTGAACCACAAGGCCATCCATAACCTAACCCACCCCCCTTCGACATCAGAAGTTGGATTGTTCCCAGCGCTCGCAACAAGTGCACAACGACGAGAAAATGTGAAAATTGATGATGGAGCAGCGAAATAAAAACCACTGGCAACAATTATTCGTGCTACAGAACCAGAACATGCTGCGATTGATTGAGGCTATGCAAGCACCATCGACTACATCTGCTGCAATCACACTGCCAGAATTCAACCGGAATATAACTGAAGCTAATCCACGTGCACGGTGGTGCTCAACTGTCGACATCTCCCTTACGGAATTACCATTGCGCTATCAGCGGCATAGATGCACTCGAGCGGTGCGTCAACTTCTGCAAAAAAGGTGGTGTACGCGAGGAGCTATGAAAATCCGGTGAGTCGTACCCCTTTTGTTTTGATAGTGGTAGTAGTATAGTAGTAGTACTATTACCCAATCTGTGGTGGTACCGAGTGTTCTCTCGTTAAAGAAGTTTCGAGTATAAACTTTCGGAAGTGTGTTCAATACTAACGCATGATTGACTTTTGTAGGCAACTCTTAAGTTTACTGTACAGAACAAATATCGAGTGAGGGTAATAAATGACGGGCATTGTTCAAAATTGTCATTTCTTGTTATGCCAGATAAGTACTTACGTGCCAACAATATTATGATCGGTTCAGATATTTTAAATCGATGCTTGACGGTATAATTGTCAATAACAAAATAGCTCGACGGTCGGAAAGGATGCGAATAGAGTAGTCCCTTACCCTTCTAGTGGTGATTGCATTAGCCTTGTAGTCCTTCAAAGTACTCTTTCACGTGCTTTCGGATCATTCCTTGTGACACAACGTCGTGGTTCGTCGTGGTTGAACGGAAGATTTAAAAAGAGGACTCCTTGTAAATATGATGACTCATTTAGTGAACTAGAGTTTCGGTTATACAAACCTAAACCAGGATTGAAAGTATTGAAACCCCTTTAAGCTTTTATAATATTGAGACTGACATCTTAACATGGACCCTTATTACCCCTTATTAGCTTTCGTAGTATGGAAACTGATATCCTTATTGATCATAGGCCAAAGTTGTTGCCTATTTTTAATAGCTTTCGTGATAAATTTGTCGAGGGCATCCTTATTGCCCCGCTATCGTGTAGACCCTATGAAGGTAGATTAATTTCAGTGACCCCAATAAAATAGTTTGTTTACCAATTGTAAAAAAAGATAATAATAACGGGGTAGTATGCGGAGTGCAGTGGTGGAAATCTTACGGCTGATGTGATGATAATACAAGAATCATGGGCTGGAGACTGCGAATGTCATAAGCCCCGAAGCTTTCCCTTTTTGACGGCCTTATCATGCTGGTAAAGAAAAAGAATGGCATAGAACGCAAGTGTTTTGATAACCGTGAATTAAATTACAACATCATGCCTGAACGGTAATCGCTTCCTCCGATAGTTAACCACAACGATTGACTTCATAGGTGGTCACTATTTCACCACCGTCAGGCATATCCAGGGGTTACATCAGGTGCATTCTATCCCTATTAAATCGAAATGATTGATTTTGTAATTTCGGAGTGTCTGTTCGAATACATCCATGTGTCATTCGATCTACGTAATGCCCTCTTGTGCTTAAACTCACGTTTATAAACGCTTTAGGTGCGTGGCAACGGTCAGGTGAATCTTAATACGTTTAAACGTTGGTACTCTTAGTTAAGTGTCCTTTAAAATATGCTCACTTCCTTAGAGTATAGTAATGAGATTTCATGTTACAAGTCCCTACATGATGATCATTTGGCAACAACCGAACTGTTGGTTAACCGAGTTACGAAGTACAGCCTCCTGGAGTTGCTTCTAGGTACGAGTAAAGTAGCTTAACCTCTACATGTCATATTTGTCGATTACACACACAGGCTGTAATTTTATCTAAGTTTTATCTAAGTGAAGCACGACAAAAGACTAGTGATAATACGGAGAGTAACGCATCATATGACAGGAGTTGTTAATCAGCTTGCTGCTAATCTGATAATAGACATGGGCCTCCCCCATGTTGGAGCGGTTTTACCAATTGTAAAAAAAAAAGAAAAAAACTTTATGCTTGGCGGGCTGTTTGGCGGTACAGTATAAGTGTGAAGGACGATGTTGCTCATCCTCAAATTTTTGGTCCCATAGTTGCTTCATAAGGAACCCTCGGAAAGAGATGGGGTGTTACATTGCTCTGGGGCAGCACCACAGGCTGATTTCGAAATTAAAGCTTAGCTTCACAAGTTACCTAACTTTGTGTTGTTACAAATGGACAAGCGTAACCGACCACTTTAGATATCAAATACCGTCAGAGTTATTGAGGACAGACTACGTTAAATGCCCGATAGTGACAGTATTATTGACTTGGACAGAATTGATGATGGAGAGACTGAACCTCGACCATCTACTAATGCAGAGTAAGGACTTTTGTACTTGACCGTGACACAATGTTTCGCAACAGAACGCCAATAGTCTCAGCCATTCGTAGATGTAGGCGTAAAACACCGAGTTGATTTTCTCGTTGCTGTGCGGCCACAACTGTGTGTGTCGTGCGTTTGGCTCGCAGGCGTATCACCGGGGAGGTGATGTTGGCAATCACCAGAAAGAGGTGATGTTTGAGATCGCCGCATGGAAGCGATAGTGTGGTTGGACACCGGAGGGAGGTGGTCCAAGAGTCGCCAGGTAGGGTGACTGTGTTTTTGGGCGGACACCTGAGAGGTTGTCTGAGAGTCGCCAGGTCGGGTGACTGTGTGTTTGGGCGGGCACCGGATGGAGGTGTCTGAGAGTCGCCAGGTTGGGTGACTGTTGTTTGGTTGGGCACCGGATGGAGGTGGCCCAGAGTTGCTAAGATGGGTGACTGTTGTGGTTATTAACCGAATGGGGGTTACCGAACTGCAGTTAATTTGTTGCGAAACATTGCGATACAATTCAAGTGATTAAACGAGTGAAATTGTTAACAATTGACATTGACTTGACTGTTTTACTGAAAGTGCCTATTTATTTTGAAAGCTTAGTGAAAAATTTCTCTGTAAACTGTGATAAAAATCTCTTGATGCTTATTGTATTTTATGTCAGGTTGGCCGAGCGGGCCAGTTAAGAAAAGAAATACTCTGGTGGTCATGTTTTTCTTTCAGGTGACCCACACGGGGACGTGTGATGCGTCAAGATGGCCGTGTCGGAGCGTCATTGAAAACACGACCAATACCAGCTCGAGATAAGTTTACATAGTTACACTTTGTTTGGATCAAACGTCAGGTGTTAGTACCTGGGTGAAACCGGTGGTGGCGTGACGATCGCTTGTACTCGTGAGACGATCGTTCGTGGTAGCAAAGATGACGTATTAACGGAAGGCTGTTTGTGCTGCCACACTGAGTTGAGAATTTATTAGATCTGTGGAGAAGCCATATTAGCTGGACGTCAGTCTCGGAGCGGACACTTTTTGACGGAGCGTCGAGCAGAACACAAGTAGGGGTGATCTGTGAGCAAAACGGACGTGTCACGCCATCGCTGTGATCACCGCGTTTGCAACCATTGTTATCCAAGGCATCCTGTACAATTTCGATTACCAAATGATCAAGACTATTGAAGAAGGACCTCTGTGATATAGCTGCATTGTTATTTCGACGCCCAATACCGAAATAGTTACCACAAGGCTATCCATAACCTACCACCCCCTTCGACATATATATATATATATACAGGGTTACTTTTGGTCCCCTAGCGAAATTTTGTGACATCATTCTAGAGTAGCAGTACATTCACTTTATGAAATAAAAAAGCATTCTTTTTTGGACTTTTTTTTTCAACTTTTCTTAACTCTAATTAAAAATTTTGGTCACCTTACCGATACATGACGCATGCCAGTGCATCGAACCCAGGGTGCCAACTACACCGTTATTACGGTAGATGTATAGTTTTTACGTGTTGTTGAGTGTCGTCTACTGTATTGAATTTTGAGCAATTTCACAGAAACACCGTAATTTTGGCATCAGCGCTTTCGAAACACAGTATTTTTAAATTTTTGGATATTTTGTATGGCGGAATCGTAATTTGAACCTACTAACATCGTATTTCACCGTATTTTGTTCGAGTAGTTTGGCAACACTGGGCCCGAACACTCGCGCAAGTCGCGCAGCCAATGGCAGTACAGTTAGAAAACCGCGCATGCGCCGCAGCCTCGCAAGGCAATCCCGCGAGCCGAGCGAGCCGCGCAGCCAATGGCAGTACAGTTAGAAAACCGCGCATGCGCCGCAGCCTCGCAACTAGGAGCAACGGAAATGTTTGGTTGTGGCTCGTGTAGGGTGACCAAACGCGCCTAGAAATCTAAGAACACAAAGAGACGCTATAAAATGCGGAATTTAAAGAAAAACATTTTTTTTATTTCATTATTATCTTTTTTGTTACTTCCCTTATGTCATATTAAATTTTCGCTAGGGGTCCAAAAGTAACCCTGTATAATCTGAATCTCGGAAACGGCTGCAACGATTTGCTTGAAAATTAGTATACGGGGATTTTTGGGGGCGAAAAATCTATTTAGATAGGTCTCTACACCAAGCAAAGCTAGGTCGCCCAGGTAATAATTAATTTCAAGTGTAAAAAACTCTAAAGCTTTTTAAAGTTTTTAAGTAACTTACACGTCTGCAATAGAAATCCATGTGAACTCAGAACATATAGTTGGAAGTACTCCTCTGGTGGGATGTCAAAGCCAGTGGCAGATATCATGCTCAGGATGTGTTCCACTGAAAGTTGAAAAGTCCAATTATATGGTTGCCAAGAAATGTGAACTTCTGTTAAAAATGTGAAGGTTGCAATTAATAGGACCACAGGGAGTTAAATTTTTATTTCATTTTCATAAAGAGAATCTATGTCACGTACAATATTATATTATATTATATTATTACAATTTTAGTTATGTATTATATATGCTATTAATATATTTATTATAAGTATGTGTTATTTATATACGTAGATAGGTTAGTTTATATTTAATTGTATTTTATTTAGTTTATATGATTATCAAGTACACACAGGTTTGCCTCCCATACTTTTAAAGTATCCTAACACCCGGTAAGGTTGGCTGGAAGAGATCTCTTATAGAGATAAGTCTACCTTTGTACACGTCCTCTCTAAGTTCTTGTCATTTAAATGTTTGTGTACAATAAAGGATATATATATATACATGGCCCCAAGGCACACCCTGGACACTTCATACAACGGGCCAGAAATGACATTTCAAAAAACGACAGACAGACCAAACAGAATGGCGGCGAAATCCTATACGTTCGACATCCAAACTGTAACCAATCTTAGTCAATCTGGGTGACGAAGGGGTGAGGTCGCAATCTAGAGAGCGGCAGGGAGTGTACATAACATACTGTATGTTAGTACTAATATATATACTTTGCCCAAGGTATACTTCGCCTTGAACTGCGCGTCCACCGTCACGGCATTCATGCGGAATGAGGAGCGACGCTGTATGGTTGTACTCGTAATATAGCATTGCCGTTCCCTCCATTTTTCCGGACGATGCGGTAAGATGGACTACGCTCTATAACTATTTAGGTAAAGCATTGTCCTTCTTTCCGCATAACATATAAGGTGTAACAAAATTAGCTGAAACTATTTTAACTAGTGCTTCTACCCATGAAACTGAACAACTTTCCCCATCTAACGCATAGTCAAATCGCAAAAAAAGTTGGCTCTCCCATACTAACTCGATTAACTGATCAGATCAGCCAACTTAGTATGAGAAGTTCAAAATTTTTTTTGAGATTTGACTATGGGTTTCATGGGGAAAGTTGTTCAGTTTTATGGATAGAAGCACAATTTAAAACAGTTTCTGCTAATTTTGTTAGACCTTATATAAATATTATAAATTATTATAATTACTCCGTGATTTTTTTGGTTTTTGTTCTTACGGTTTCGGTGAAACTTTTTTAGGCACATTTTTAAGTTTGTAACTTTATCTATCTAGACAGCCGCAAAAAAATATTCTTATCTGTGATCTAGACACACGGCAGCGTGTGAGCCATGTTCGAAATGAAAAGGGCGACGCCGTCCGTGGGTTATACTTGAACCATTACGGGCCACTTTCGACCAATCTGTTTGAACTACACACTTGTGCTTTTGTGTGTCTAGTGAAACTCCCTCGATCACATAGAATCCCAATTTTATACATATATCTTTTAACTTTTCTGAGATATCGACGTCCGAAAATCACTATTTTTATGACTGACTGACTCATCAAAATTGTAAACCACAGATAACGTAGAAACTTGAAATTTGGCTTCAAGGTAAGTTACTGGTCGTATATAAAGGGAAAAATCAAAATACGATTAAAGAGCGTCGGTGGCTCAACCGGTAACGACTCGGTCCATCTAACCAGAGGTACCGGCTTCAAATCTGGACGGCCAATGTACCAATAAGTTTTTCAAAAACTTACGTACATACTTACCGATTGCTTTAACGGTGAAGGAAAACATCGTGAGGAAACCTGCCCACGCCTGCGAAGAAACTCGAAGGTTGTGTGTGAAGTCGACCAACCCGCACTGGGCCCGCGTGGTCGACTAAGGCCTAATCGCCCTGATTCAGGGTAGGCTCGAGCCCCTCGGTGGGGACGTATATGAGCTGTAATGATGAAATAAATAAATATTCTGGGACAAATCACACATGGTCATCTGGCCCCAAAGTAGGATTCCCTGTGTTATGGGTTACCAGAGACTGATATACATACTTAGATACGTTTAAATACATACATATATAGATATATTTAACACCCAGACATAGAGCAAACAAATCTGCTCATCACACAGATGCTTGCCCTGGGTGGGAATCGAATCCACAACCCTCGGATCAGTAGTCAAGGGCACTAACCACTGAGCCACCGAGGCAGTCTGAAGCATTTACTCGTATTTATTTTTCGTGATTGTACCAAAAACCATAAATAAAAAAAATAAAGACGATTTCAAAATTGCACTACATTTTGGAACCATTTGTTATACTTTTTTCTGTTCTTTCATAAAAATAGGGATTTTCTTGTGCAGAAATTCATTATTTTGATCAAATCCAGTTAAAAACCTTAAATTGAAAATATAAAAAATCCTCAACAAAAACCTCTAAAAAGTAGAAAATTGAATGTTTTGGCCTTTGAAGTCTAATTTATGTAGTTAAATTTTGATCTAAGTGTCGCTGCGTAAGGGGAACTCTTTACATTTTTAATTTAAGTTTTATTTTAAGCTTTTTGAACTTTACGTATCTCAAACACGCATCTATGTAAGTTGGTAAGAAGTTGAGTATCCTGCAGATACCAGGAGATGCTACAGCATCAGGTCAAGGTTATCATGTTCTATTCATTGAGACTATTACAATGAGGTTTAAGTTCGTGAGGAGTTGGATAGCCTGCAGATTCCAGAAAATGCTGCAGCATCAGGTTAAAGTAACCATGTTCTTTCTAACACCTATTCATTTAGACTATTCCAATGAGCTTAAACACGATACCTCTGCTGTAAGCTGGCGAGGACTTGAGTATCCTGCAGATTTCAGGAGATACTGCAGCATAATGTCAATGTAACAATGTTCTATCTAACACTTATTTATTGAGACTATTCTAATGAGCCCAATACCATGCCTTTTCCGTAAGTCGGTGAGGAGTTGGGTATCCTGCAGATTCTAGGAGATGCTGCAGCATCAGGTCAAGATTAACATGGTTTTTCAATATTATTACATCAACAGGACGCAAAACTGGGAATAGATCCTATTGGTATAAGTTGCCCACATCCCTTCTTTACCTAGATAAGAGTTGATTCCTGTTAAACGACTGAACAGAACCTTGATCACGTCAGCCTTTAAACAAAATAAACCACATATAAGTCTGTCCATTCGTTTAAGAACTACGATGACAGAGACAGACACACAGATACGCAGGTACAGACGAACACCCCTATTTTTACGTCAAGTTCAAGTTTATTAGTCATCTAGGAGTGGTTTATATGTAGATTTCGCTGAGTAGTGGTGATATGGAACCCTTGGTGCGCAAGTACGACTCACACTTGACCGTTTTTCAAATTTTTGCTTAGTGTACGTCCAATAACCTATCTTGATGCCAAATTTCAAGTTTATTAGTTACCTGGAAGTGATACGGAACCCTTAGTGCGCAAGTACGACTCACACTTGGCCGTTTTTAGAATGTTTCCTTTGTGTACGTTCTCGATGCCAAATTTCAAGTTTTGTAAGTTACCTGGCGCTGGTCTACATATTTTGCTGAGTAGTAGTGATACGGAACCCTTAGTATGCGAGTACGACTCATACTTGGCCGTTTTGAGATTTTTCCCTTTTGTATATGTCCAATAACCTACCTCGGTGCCAAATATCAAGTTTATAAGTCACCTGGAAGTGGTCTATAATTTTGATTAGACAGTGAGTCGTAAAAATAGTGATTTTTGGACGTTAATATCTCAGAAATGGAAAAAAAAATATTTATTAAAATTGGGATTTTAGGTCGTCGAGAGGTCTTACTAGACACACGAAATCGCAAGTGTGTGGGTCAAACAGATTTTAAGTTACAGGTAGGTCGAAATTGGCCCGAAATAGTTCGTGTAATATAACCTACGGCCGATGTTGCCTTTTTCTTTTCGCACTTGGCGGAAACACTGCCGTGTGTTTCGATCAATTGATTACATTACCAATACGAAGCAGTTAGGACAATGAAATCGCTTCTTCATTTAATATGCGCACAGCGCAGGAGTGGAACTCCTTGCCTGCGTCAGTGTTTCCCGATTCCTATAATTTGGGGATCTTCAAGGCAAGAGTGAATAGGCATTATTTGAGTTTGTGTGTACCATCCTCGACTGCATCATCACTTACCATCAGGTGAGTTGCAGTCAAACGCACTCAAATTTTTAATAAAAAAAAAGTTCATGAATTACCTCACACTTAACACAAGCACAATATTATAAAAGTCGTCACCACGACTATTATGTGTCTATATTATAATATAATATAATATAATATAATATAATATAATATAATATAATATAATATAATATAATATAATATAATATAATATAATATAATATAATATCATCATCATCATCATATCAGCCACAAATCGTCCACTGCTGGACAAAGGCCTCCCCCAAGGATTTCCACGACGACCGGTCCTGCGCTGCCCGCATCCATCGGCTTCCCGCGACCTTCACCAGGTCATCGGTCCACCGCGTGGGAGGCCTGCCTACGCTACGTTTTCCGGTGCGCGGTCGCCACTCGAGAACTTTACTGCCCCATCGGCCATCTGTTCTACGAGCTATGTGCCCTGCCCACTGCCACTTCAGTTTAGCGATTCTGTGAGCTATGTCGGTTACTTTAGTTCTCCTGCGGATCTCCTCGTTTCTGATTCGATCACGCAGAGAAACTCCGAGCATAGCACGCTCCATTGCCCTTTGGGTGACCTTGAGCTTTCTTATGAGGCCCATAGTAAGCGACCATGTCTCAGTTCCGTAAGTCATCACTGGCAACACACACTGGTCAAAGACCTTAGTCTTGAGACACTGCGGTATTTGGGACGTGAAGATATTGCGAAGCTTCCCGAACGCTGCCCAGCCGAGTTGGATTCGTCGATTGATCTCTTTCTTGAAGTTGGAACTACCTAGCTGGACTGTTTGTCCCAGGTATACATATTCGTCAACAACTTCCAGTGTAGAGTCTCCAACCTTTAGAGGAGTGGGTGCGACACGGACATTTAACATTATTTTCGTCTTGTCCATGTTCATTTTAAGACCCACTTGTTGAGAGACCTTACTGAGGCCATCGAGCATTGTGCTTAGGTCTTCCATAGTCTCAGCCATGACCACGATATCGTCAGCGAATCGGAGGTGGGATATGTACTCGCCGTTGATATTGATGCCGAGTCCACCCCAGTCCAGAAGCTTAAAAACATCTTCCAGGGCGGCGGTGAACAGTTTCGGAGATATAACGTCTCCTTGTCTCACCCCTCGCTGCAACTGGATAGGTTTCGAGTTCTGGTCCTGGAGGCGAACCGACATGGTGGCGTTTTCATACAGGCACTTCAACACCTCGATGTATCGATGGTCAATTTGGCACCGCTGGAGAGACTGTAGCACAGCCCAGGTTTCGACTGAATCAAAGGCCTTCTCATAGTCCACAAACGCCAAGCATAGTGGCTGATTGTACTCTTCGGTCTTCTGTATAATCTGCCGCAGCGTATGTATGTGGTCTATGGTACTAAAGCCTTTTCGGAAACCGGCTTGTTCGGGAGGCTGGAAGTCGTCAAACCTGCGTGCGAGACGATTCGTAATGACTCTCGAAAACAGCTTGTAGACATGGCTCAGAAGTGAGATGGGTCTGTAGTTCTTCAGCAGGGTGTTGTCGCCCTTTTTGAAGAAAAGCACGACCACACTTCTGTGCCATGCCTTAGGCGTTTGTCCCTCGAGTATAACGGAATTAAATAACTTCTGAAGAGCTTTTAGTACCGGTGATCCACCTGCTTTCAGAAGTTCAGCCGTAATTCCATCATCACCCGGTGCCTTGTTGTTCTTGAGCTGTTTGAGAGCCATTCTAATCTCGTACAGGCTGACGTCCGGGATATCTTCGGTATAGTGTCGGGTTAGTCTGGCTCTTGGGTCTTCAGCCAGATCACTGACAGGCAAACGTGTGGTCTTGTACAATTGTCCATAGAACTTCTCAACTTCTTCCAGCAACTCAGTCTTAGACGATATGGTCCTGCCGTCCTCAGTCTTCAGCTTAGTCAGTTGGCTTTGTCCAACAGACAGATCTCTCGCGAACACTTTTGAGCCTTTGTTGTGCTCAATCGCCTCTTTAATACAATTTGTATTATATTGGCGTAAATCGCGAGTTAGGGACTTAGAGATCTGCCTGTTTAGTTGCCGATACTGAGTAGCGTCTTCAGAGGACTGCAAAACCAATCTGCGTCTTTGTTCCATGAGGTTGCTGGTGAAGTCGGAGATTTTTTTGGTTCTGTTTGAACGGCGAGTTTTAAAAAACTTAGACCCGACCGTTTGAACAATTTCCACGAACCTGTCATTATAATCGTCCACATTCTCGCAGTCTCCTAGGCATTCGAAACGATTGTGCAACTCGAGCTGAAAGCTCTCGGGGTTTTGGAGCTGGATGGGCGCTGGTCGGAGCGTAGACTTCATCAGTCGACATCTTTCTAGCTTGGTCTTTAGATTCAATGTGCCTCTGACCATCCGGTGATCGCTTCCTGTTTTGACTGAATTGATCACGGAGACATCATTGAATATTTGCCTCCTTGTCGACAAGATGAAGTCTATCTCGTTTTTTGTTACGCCATTGGGATGCAACCATGTCCACTTCCGCTGTTTCGACTTTTGAAAGAAGGAGTTCATCATAAAGAGGCTCTCCTTCTCCATAAAGTCGGCCAGCATCTGGCCACGTGCATTTCTTACTCCATATCCAAATTGCCCCACTCTCAGCTCACCATCGCTTCGTTTGCCCAGTTTCGCGTTAAAGTCCCCCATAACAACGGTATAATGGGTCCTGGTGCTATGTAAGGCTGTAGAGATGTCCTCATACATAGCCTCTACCTCGTCGTCGGAGTGTTCCGTAGTCGGCGCGTATACCTGTATGACCTTCATCGAATACCGTTTGGTGATTCTGAGTATAAGGTATGCTACCCTTGTCGAAACGCTCATATATAATATAATATAATATAATATAATATAATATAATATAATATAATATAATATAATATAATATAATATAATATAATATAATATAATATAATATAATATAATATAATATAATATAATATAATATAATATAATAAAACATAAGGTGTAAAAAAAGACCTAAAATTCCTGCAAAATCTACAAAAAAGTTGTGTAGTGTAGTGGTAGTATAGTGGTAGTGGTAGTGTAGTGGTAGTGGTAGTGTAGTGGTAGTGGTAGTTTAGTGGTAGTGGTAGTGGTTGAAGTAGTGGTAGCGGTAGTGGTAGCGGAAGTAGTAGCGGTAGTGGTAGTGGTAATCGTAGTGTAGTGGTGTTGTAGTGGTAATGGTAGTGGTAGTGGTATAGTAGAGGTAGTAGTAGTGGTAGTGTAGTGGTATTAGTAGTGGTAGTGTAGGGGTAGTGGTAGTGTAGGGGTAGTGGTAGTGGTAGTGTTGTGGTAATGGTAATGGTAGTGATAGTGTAGTGGTAGTAGTAGAGGTAGTGGTAGTGATAGTGGTAGTGGTAGTGAAGTGGTAGTGTATTGGTAATATAATGGTAGTGTAGTGGTAGTGATGGTGGTAATGTAGTGGTAGTGTAGTGAAGTGTACTGTAGTGTAGTGTAGTGTGAGGCGGTACGAAGTTCGCCGGGATAGCTAGTGTGTCTATATTATACATGGAATGGATAGTATCACCTGAATAAAGAGGTTTTACATGATTAGTTCTAAGTAGTTGGGACAATAAATGTTTATGAAGTTACACTTACCACATGCACACACTGTTACAAAAGTTGTCACAGCGACTATTCTTGTCTTGATGCTGGCATGTGATGGAAAGTTCATGCCTTCAGTGCGCTCAGCTTCCACCCAGTGGCATGATATCTCTTTCCACGAGGACACTAACTTCCAAGATAGAACGAATGATAGAACAGCGTTGCCGTAGAAAATTATGCCTGATAAACGCCCTACCAGGCCCCCTAAAACAAGTTTATTAGACAACACATCGTTCGGAAAAATAACATTTCGGAATAAAAAATTTTAAAAATGTTTATGGCTCTTTGGCTTCAAAAATTTAGTATTCACTTGTAGGAATACAAGTCTTTTTACAATGATCATTTCAAAACGAGACAACTGTACAACAATGAAACTTTTTAAATATCTTTATGATTTTGGCTTCAAATATATTGTGATTGACATTTTTTTATGTATTTTTATTTATTTCATGGTCGTAGAAAAATTATTGTATGCACGCAATAAACTATTGTAACGCTAGTTCTGTCTATTGTGCCTCTCAGGTTTGCTTCGTTTCGCACTCATGTTACAATGGCTCTCATTACTTGCTCTCATTACATTTAAAACCAATCTGGGTCTTTCTTCCACGAGGTTGCTGGTGAAGTCAGAGATTTTCTTGGTTTTGTTTGAAAGTCGAGTTTTGAAAATCTTAGACCCGACCGTTTGGACAATTTCCACAAATCTGTCATTATAATCGTCCACATTATCGCAGTTTTCTATGTATTAAAAGCGATTGTAGAACTCGAGCTGAAATATTTCGGGGTTTTGGATCTGAATGGGCGCTGGTCGGAGCGTAGACTTCATCAGTCGACATCTTTCTAGCTTGGTCTTTAGATTCAATGTGTTACCATCCGGTGATCGCTTCCTGTTTTGGCTGAATTGATCACAGAGACATGATTGAATATTTGTTTCCTTGTCGACAGTATGAAGTCAATCTAGTTATACTTTACGCCATTGGGATGCAACCATGTACACTTTCGCTGTTTTGAATTTTTGTAGAAGGAGTTCATCTAAATGAGGCTCTCTTTCTCCATAATGTCGACCAGCATCTGACCACGAGCATTTCTTACACCGTGTCCAAATTGCCCCATTCTCAGCTCGCCATCGCTTCGTTTGCCCAGTTTTGCGTGAAAGTCCCCCATAACAACGGTATAATGGGTACTGGTGCTATGTATGGCTGTAGAGATGTCCTCATATATAGTCTCTACCTCGTCGTCGGAATGTTCCATGGTTGGAGCGTATACTTGTATGGTCTTCGTAGGATACCGTTTGGTGATTCTGAGTACAAGGTATACTACCCTTGTCGAAATGCTCACGATCTGGACCACATTGTTAATGAGGGGCTTGTGGACGAGAAATCGAATACCGTTTGGTGATTCTGAGTATAAGGTATGCTACTCTTGTCGAAACGCTCACGATCTGGATCACATTGATGAAAGAGGGGGTTGTGGACGAGAAACCCGACACCAACCACCCAGGGACAGTTGGTCGCCCTTCCAGAAATAGAGCATTTTTCCGGATTTAAGGATCATGATGTCCTCTCCCTCTCTTCGGACTTCACATAAACCTACGATATCTCACCGTAACCTGCTCAATTCTTCTGCGAGTTCTGTAAGATTCTCGTCAGTCCGCAGTGTACGCGTGTTGTAAGTTGCAAGGGTCAAAGGTTGTTGGGTTTGGTAGCCTGGAATCTGTCGGGGATTCGCCGCCCCGCTATTACCATGATCCGGAGCCAGGAACAGCAGGGCTGCCGGGGACTAGGAGCCGTTTTCTGGGTGTAGTATTCATCCGGGGGTTTTGCCGTAATCGCCATGTTTGTCAGGCGGGTTGGCGATCACAGTGTGGTTGCAGGTGTATTGCAATACACGGAAAGGACGCTGCTGCCCATCCTCTATTTTAAAGTCCCTTATTCGACTCTTGCGACCCCCATTGAAAAAGATGAGATGGTCCTTTTTTAAGCCGGGAGCCAATAACTTCTACATAAATAACTTCTTGTTTTTCTTCTTATCATAACCTGTTTAGGTAAGACCCGATGCTCATTAGTTACCTGCTATGGTAAAAATCCTGATACAAGAACATAACGACGTAGCTTTATTTATATTAATAGTCTTTGGAAATACTAATAATATTACAGACGTCTTGCGAATTATAAATTAAAAATCCTGATATCCGTTTTCACCATTTATCTATAATCTATCCATTGAGTCTATTCCAAGGAGCCCTAACACGACACCTCTGCTGTATGTTGTTAATGATATCATTGAAGAAACACGATAACAAATTTATACTCGTTCAGACTCTAAGAAGTGGCCCGCATCCCTTCATCAACTAGAACATTAATGATGATCTTCGAACGGTTGAACTGATTTTCTTGAATCAATTCCTAATGACATTCTCTATTAAGTCAATGTTTAAACAAAAAAAACTTAATTAAAATCAGTTCATCCGTTTGGGAGCTTCGATGCCACAGAAAAACAGACAGATTCATACGTTAAACTTTTAATACCCCCCTGTTTGCGTCGGGGGTTAAAAACACAACGTATCAGAAATACATTGCCACAGTATTGTAAAAATCTCCGATAAAATTGTTTCCGTTATTCTGAACTAGATTAAGCGCTCATTCAGCCTTTATTTGAATTTCAGCCTGTATTCAGAAAATCATAGCTCACTGCCATCTGTTGTGTTGATCGCCCATCCAGTCAATAGGCGCACGAGTTTCCAAATGGCGCCCATCTCCAGGGCTACCAGCATGAGCAACATAACCACAGCATACACTAACGCTGTTTTGCCCCCATATGTTGGTATCCCAAACCACTGAGCTATCGTGAAAATTTGCGCCAGTGTGGGTAGGAACTCCTGAAAAAAAATATTATTGAAAAAGTTTAGTTGGGAGCATTCTTATTCCTTTCTTTCGCGCGCTTCTGCAGTGCCTCTGGCATGTTTGGCGCGCTATTTGGCGCGCTTCTGCAGTGCCTGTGGCATGTTTGACGCCCTTCTGCAGTGCCTCTGTCATGTTTGGCGCGCTTCCGTAGTGCCTCTGGCAATGTTTGGTACGCTTCTGCAGTGTCTCTGGCATGTTCAAAAGATCGCCTCTCTAAAGTCTAGGAGGGTTTATCACGATCAAGTGTGCTTTTTCAAAATAATAAATAGCATTATTGACTCTCCTGCACTATTAGCTGAAATTAACTTTTGGATACCACCCCGCATATCCTCACGCACAAAAACTACCTTTTCAATTTTTCCTTTTTCGACAAATTCTGCCAAAAATAATTTCTTCAGACGATCGACACGCAATTTCAATAATGACTTTTCTGATGTAGACATTTTTAATACTACTTTGGGTGCCTTTCAAAGTGCGATTAGACATAAAATAAAATGTTAAAATAAAAATAGTTGTAAAATTAACATTGCCTCAGGGCTCGTATATTTCATGTTTTATTTTTATTAAGTGAAACTCCAGGTCAAGCCTGTTTGTTTCCTAAATTAATAAAATAAAATAAAAAATAAATGTTTGCGGAGGCAAAGACTGACAGCTTCGAGGCTATTATACGAAAGCAGTCCGCCTACTTGATGAGTCGAAAGTTCCCCAGCACCAACAGCATCCTGTGTACTCTAGTGGACCGATAGGACACGGCGGTGCTGGGGCGCTGGATACCTCTGCACGCAGTCAAGTAGATACCGGCGTTGCGCCTGTGGTGGACGGCTCCATCGAGACCATCTCAATTATTTGGTTTTTTATTCTTTTGTTTTTTTACTAGCAATAGATTATAAGTACCAATGTTAGTATTATTGTTCAAGAGATGTCACTGCTGAAGAATTCCGATTAACTTTACAACTGATATTGTTCACCAATCTAGACTAGGCTTAACTAATAAACAAACTTTCCTGCTATAGTTTAGATATGGTTCATCCTCATCATCATATCAGCTCATTTACGTCCCAACATGACTTAGTTAACTTGTAATAATCCCTACTCTTCGCCATAGTCGACCATGCGGGTTTTGTCATATATTATTTTCTGAAATCGAAATTCGAAAATTCATTGGTACGTGGCAGGATTAGATCAAACCATGACCTACGGGACAGGAGATAGCGGCCCAAGCCATTACCCCACCGACGCTCTTGGTCGCTATGGTTCATTATCATCATCATCATCATCATCATATCAGACGAAAAATGTTCACTGCTTCATGAGCCCTCCTCCAAGGAATTCCACAACGACCTCCCTGCGGCTTCTCTCGACTTTCACCAGCTCGTAAGTCTATGTCTGCCTACGCTACGTATTCAAGTACGCGGTCGGCACTCAATAACTTTACTATCACAAAGTAATAACAAATCCCCATGTGTGCCAAGTTTCATCCCGATCAGTTCAGTGGTTGAAGCGTGAAAGAGTAGCAAACATCCATACATTCATACATACAAACTTTCACATTTATAATATTAGTAGAATAGTAGGAAGTAGGATGAAAGTTTACATTTTCATCCGTTTGTTGAGAAACCGGGTGCACCTTCATAATATTTTTAGTCACTAATTTCACTTTATTTTTTAATACAGTATGTAAGGTCTTATTACTATTTGTGTCTTTAAAATGCTGTAAAATATATTTAAATAAAATGTGCACTCTCGTCAGTCACAAAGACTTTATAAACATCCCGTTCACTAAATTAATCCACACGTTTGTAACATTTAAGGGGATCCCCATCCTAAGAAGAGCCGCCATCAGTTATAAACTTTACCAATTTAATCAAAAATTAAAAAAAACGACTACAAACAAACTTTATCCCTATTTTTTGGGCAGTCGGGTAAAAATGTATCCAATGTTTCTTACAGGACTAATACGAATCTAACGACGCCTCGTCATAGTAACTAATTAGTAATCTGTGGCCTCGTATTCAAAAATCCATCAAGCCGTTTAGGCTACAGGCTCAACCAAATGAAAAGATATACATAAATACATACATACATACTAACATGTATGGTATACACCCAAAAACATTACCCTCCTTTTTCAGGCACTCTGGTAAAAAATAAATACTCGCTGAGTAAACATACTTTAACAAAAACCTTAAACAATGAATTATAAGAAGAGTTTATTTCGAAACTATCAATTCTGTAAAATAAAGTTTGCTGTAGTAACACATAGCTTAATTAAGTGCTAAAAGTGGCTACTTTATATACAATGGTGTCGATTCGGTTTGACACGATTTAACTTATTTGACAGGACTAAACTAAATTTAAGCATTCTATCCTTGTCTTTTCGATACAGAAAGTAAAAGACAGAATGCGTAAATTTAGTTTAATCCTGTCAAATAGGTTAAGTCGTGTTACACCAAATCGACATCAATATTAAACTGACTATATTTTTTTTTGTCTGATGTCGGCGCTAGTCGGCTTGGGGTAGCCCCTTAATAAAGAAATCAGTAATTACTGTCATGTTGATCCTACATCAGGTGATTCAGGCAGCTAGACACTAGATTCCAGATAGACACGAAACCTTGTTTACATGAGCCTCGAACGAAATAGAAACTTATGCAAGTTGAATTAAGGTTTAACATGAATTTGATGTTGAAGCTTGATTCGTTAGCCTTTAGGCACTGTTTATCAATTTTGTCAATCAAAATACGTCCTAATCACAGGTAGGAGAGAAGTAACAGGATTTCCAACATAATTAACAATCAAATATAATAATCTAAGGGTTTTGCTGTTTGTTTGTTCTGCGTGGCAAATTGCAGTCAAATGTCACTCGAGTGCCGTGGTTAAAAATCACTTAGCGAAAACCGGTTTATTTGAAACAGCTGTTTCGAGAAACAGTTGAGGCACTAAGATGT
Organism: Coleophora flavipennella; assembly: GCA_947284805.1. Lineage (NCBI taxonomy): Eukaryota > Metazoa > Arthropoda > Insecta > Lepidoptera > Coleophoridae > Coleophora > Coleophora flavipennella. The sequence continues at coordinate 10,352,896 of OX369253.1, forward strand.
CTTTTAGTTTAGTTTGGTTAGTTTGGTTATATCTACATGATCAAATGTAATTGGAGGCAATTTTTGGAGTTCTCTTGCTACAAAAACAGATAATTCCTCTGGGTCTGGGCTTTTAAGTAATGCAAGCATATCTTCCAGATCTCTTTCTGATTTTTCGTTTGGCTAACGGCACCGATTCAAACAGCAGTATCTTAGAGTCTGTCTCTGAGTCAATATCCTCCGACGAAAAAGCAGTTTTACATATTCACATAATACTTTCTTCATCCATGACATCCATTTTGTTCACTATAAAGGCCCTATAATAATTATTAATAACAATGTTGCACTTAACAAACATAACTCACTAATTTGAACAACAACAAATAAATAGATAAAAAAACACAGATCTAATGCATTACATAACGTTCGTGTTCAGTGAAAATAAACTCGGCCATTTTTTTTATTAAATAATAAATGAATTAAATGTTTATTTCATTATTCTAAATCCGATAGAAATACATTTTTAACCGATTTCAAAAAAAAGAAGAGATTTCTTAATTCGACCGTTTATAAATATTTTTATGTGTGTTCGCGGATAACTTCGTCGTTTACGAACTGATTTTGATGATTTTTTTGGATCCGGTCACTTAGGGCCACTTTCCTCGCACGGCCACATACCTGGCATGCCCACATCCCTGAACGTCCATGTCGCTCGAACGACCATAACATTAGAAAGGCCACGTGCTTTCAGTTCGACTTCGTCATTTTCTTAAACTTGTCTTTTTTCTAAATTGTCACTTTCCTAACTCGTCACCTTTTCAACTCGCCTTTTTCTTTCTTCTGCTTCTCATGGGGGGGGGGGGCTCTTTGGCTGTATAATCAATCAAACCTGCCCGAACCTAATATCGCTCGCTTCGCTCGCTCATTTACAGTTTTTTTACTAAGTTTTATCTTAAAAAAAATGTACAATAAAAGAAGTGGTCGTTCAAGGAAATGTATGAAAAAAGAAGTGGACGAACAAGGAAATGTACAAAAAAAGAAGTGGTCGTTCAAGGATGTGGGCGAACTAGGAATTTGGATAATGGCCATTAGAGGAAGTGGCCGTAAGTGACCGGATCGATTTTTTTTTCTTGGAAAGGAGATCCCAAGGGTGGTATCGTGATAAGGAAACCAGGATCTGATGATGGCTTCCCAGAGAAATCGAGGGGAACCCTAGTTTCCTGTTTAAATCGGTTTTTTTTTGTTCAAAATTATCTACGTAAACAAATCGAGTCCGCAAGCACACTTATGAACTGCGACGGTGAACATCGCGCACGCAACATAATGTACTCACTATTTACTATTGTTTACAATATCATTTTTATTAACCCCGACGCAAAAAGAGGGGTAAGTAAAGTAAGTAAAGTAAATATTCTTTATTGCAAGCCACAAAAACAATACAGGAGGGGTCTTATACGTTTGACGCCAATATCTGTGTGTGTGTCTGTCTGTGGCATCGTAGCTCTCGAACGGATGGACTGATTTTGATGCGTTTTTTTTTTCGTGAAATCAAGTTTCCTTGCGGTGGTTCCTAGGTATAATTGATGAAGATTTGTTCAGCCGTTTAAGGATCAGCAGCTCTTATCTAGGTGATGAAGGGATCTGGGCAACTTATACAGGTCTGATTGATTCAAAATTTGGTGCCCGTTACTGTAATAACATTGAAAAACCATGGTAACCTTGACCTGATGCTGCAGCATCTTCTGGAAACTGCAGTATACCCAACTCCTCACCAACTTACAGCAGACGTCGTATTTGGGCGCATTGTTTGAATAGTCTCAATGAATGGTTGTTAGATTGGGGGTCTACTTGACCTGATGCTGCAGCATCTCCTGGAATCGGCAGAGTACCCAACTCCCCAACTACTTACAGCAGAAGTATGGTGTTATGGCTCATTGGAATACTTTCAATAAATAGGTTTTAGATAGAATATAGTACCCTTGACCTGATGCTGCAGCATCTCCTGTATTCTGCAGGATACCCAACTTCTTACCAACTTACAGCGGAGGTATCGCGTTTGGCTTCATTGGAATAGTTTCAATAAATAGGTGTTTCATGGAGCATGGCAACCTTGACCTGATTCTGCAGCATCTCCTGGAATCGGCAGAATACCCAACTCTTCAACAACTTACAATACAAGTATCGTGTTTGGGCTCATTAGAATATTCTCAATGAATAGGTGTTAGATTTAACATGATAAACTTGATCTGATGCTGTAGCATCTCCTGGAATCTGCTAAAGCAGGGGTAAAAAAAAAGTAAAAATCTTCCACAGGTCCAATTGATTTGAAGTATAATATACTCGTATTTAGAAGAGCGGACGCTAGCTGAGAGACATTTGGAAAATAGGTATTTAAAACAACTGTTGCTGTTGCGCTTTGACTAAACCGCCTCTAAATACCGTGCGATAAGGACAACTGCAGATCCTAGTGAATATTTCGATTAAAAATTGCAAAACTCGACGATTTTCTCCTCCAAAATTAGACCTAAGTTAAAGAAATTGTTTACATAGAATAATAACTAGATGTGCTAGGCCCCTATGTTTAACTTTTTTTGTAAATACTTTTTGAATCTCCACTCTAGACGTCTTAAGTGGTGATAAAAATTAGGTATTTTTCTAGCATTTTTGAAGGCTTCCAGTTGCTCGTAAAAAAAAGGCTAACGAAAAAAGGAAGACATAGGTGCATAGAAGAAATTAATATTTATTTTATGTATTAAAATCATTTCTTAAGTGTTAAAAATCAATGAGAAAACTGTCGAGAACGTTTGTATGGAAAAAGCAGTGCCCGCCTCCCCTCTTAATTGCAGCTTCAAACAAGGGAGGTGAGCAACTTCCACAGGTTTGATCGATTCAAAATAGGCTAGATTTTGTCCCGGAAACCTATTGTGTGATTGTGGGGATATAATTTCGATTGTATGTAATAGGTATGCAAAGTTTAAATAGCACGAAATAAAAATTAAATTAAAAACTAAAAAAAACCGCCGACAAAAACCTCTAAAAAGTAAGAAACAATATGTATTGGCCTGAGTTTAATTGAAGTAGTAATATTTTGATCCAAGAGTCGTCGCGTAGGGGGACCGCTAAGTAAATAAAATAAAAGCAGAATACATCTTGTTTACTGTACTACAGTTAATTACTAATAGTTTCACAACTTAGTGGTGACGCGACGACTCTTGGATTAAAATATTATCTTATATATACAATTCTCGTGTCACAATGTTCGTTCCCGTACTCCTCCGAAACGGCTTGACCGATTCTCATGAAATTTTGTGAGCATATTGAATAGGTCTGAGAATCGGCCAAAATCAATTTTTTTTTTGGATAGGGTAGTGTAGGGTAGGGTAGGGTAGGGCAGGGTTGGGTAGTGTAGTGTAGGGTAGTGTAGTGTAGTGTATGTAGGGTAGGGTAGGGTAGTGTAGGGTAGTGTAGTGTAGGGTAGTGTAGGGTAGGGTAGTGTAGTGTAGTGTATGTAGGATAGGGTAGTGTAGGTTAGGGTAGTGTAGTGTAGGGTAGTGTAGTGTAGGGTAGGGTAGGGTAGTGTAGGGTAGGTTAGGGTAGGGTAGGGCAGTGTAATGTAATGTAAGGCGGTACGTAGTTCGCCGGGACAGCTAGTTACTTACATAAATTCAATTCAAAGGGCCAATACATATTATTTTTTATAGGTTTCTGTTTCAATTTCTAAAAAGTGTTTATGAATTTAAAAACTATTTTATATATTTAATTATTTATTTAGAATTTATTGTACACAGAGATAGGGACAAACAAACATTAAACTAGTTGAGAACATACAAAAGGTACAGCTTATTTCTATGAGAAATTTCTTTCAGCAGACCTTGCAGAGGAAATAACAAAAGAATGGCAGAAGACGTGTACGTCTGTACGTAACAAAAACAAAATTTTTAAAAAAACAGAAATTTTGATAACTTATTCCTAAATACCTATCAAACAAATAAATATTACGAACAAAATAATACATATTGTAAATTAATAATAATATAAATAAGTGTTATAAAATAAATATAATAATATGCACTACTACTAATATAATAATATGAACTGCCTTGCCAATATGCACATTTTGACATTTAAATCATTACGATACCCTTAATGTTTTCAGAGTAATTGCTATGTCGCACTTTTGATAAATAGTATCCCCCCCCTACTGGTTCGAGCGAAAAAAATAAGTAAAAAAATAATTGTGTAGCATTTTTCCTTAACTTTTTATTTATATATAAGCACAGGAAAGTAACTTCCTACAACATTTTAATTATGTTGGAAGCACACGTTCGAGATAAACGGCCGGTGGCTGCAGACGAAAATACTTTGCCTGTGGAAATAAAGTTAACATTGTCAGGGAAACCGCGGACGTGCCGATGGGAAGGCGGTTTTAATTTAGAAAAGTGTGTTCCTCTGCTAAGGGTGGCTTCACATTGCAAGCGCTGGGGATGGTGAACACAGTTCGATACAGTTGCGCGAAAAGTGGCACTTTACATGGTACTATACCTAAGTAACAAATTGAACAAGAGAAAAAAGATAAAAAAAGGAACCCATCAGAATCACCGGAAACACTTAAAGGCTCCTGCAACAGTGAAAACAAAAAACAAACAACAAAAAGTATTAAAAATTACAACATGTCGAACTACCTTATAAAAAAACCAACGCCCACATTTCATGGATACCCCTCTCAGCCTACTCCAGAACAAGACAATAAGAAAACAACAAAATAGCAATTAATGCGAACCCCTCCCTACCTCAATCTCCCAAGACGGCTGGTCACCGCGGGAGAATCAGACCAAAACCTTCCAGAGATAAATAACATCGTAACAAAAAACCCTAACTTATTCTGTATATCTACATACGACGACATTGAAGAGACGGCTGGTAAACTGTGGAGAGAAAAAGCCGCAGATAGGGACTACTGGATATCTTTGGAGGAGGCCTTTACCCTCTAAACAGGGGTTCATGCTAATTTTAAAACACTAATTAATTCGAAATAATATAATAATAATAGTTTATAAAAGATTAATAATCTCAAAAATTTATAATTACAATGCATGACGAATGATGATTTTCATCTTCACTTTTAAATTACATTGATTAATAATTAATAATTATTATTTTTATGATAATTGCATTCTATAATTCCAGTTATAGAGTAACTATGTAAAATCTATTAATTAATTATTAGACATGAAAGAAAAGATTTTATAATTATTATTTATTATTTTGTAAAGATATACAATTTAAGGGTTAACTGGAGGGACGAAATCCCATACAAACGTACTTTCGTTTTAATTTCGAAACCATAAAACTCATCGTATTCAAATTTTTTACAAGCATTAAGATGATAAATATCTAGATCTGTAATTAGTTTTGGTTCGAAAATAATAAAAAAAAAAGTTATAGCAACTTAAAAAATTTTGCCCTTTTTATCGACGAAATAGAGTAATATAAGTAACTTTTTTTTTGTTTATTATTTTCGAACCAAAACTAATTACAGATCTAGATATTTATCATCTTAATGCTTGTAAAAAATTTGAATACGATGAGTTTTATGGTTTCGAAATTAAAACGAAAGTACGTTTGTATGGGATTTCGTCCCTCCAGTTAACCCTTAAGCTAATCTGCTCACTTGGCACGAGGCAAAATGGCAGGAGCAGGAGCACCTCCAGCGGAAGCACAGTCGGCTGGAGTTCAAAGCGACGGGGAGAGAAAGCGTCGAACTATCCGGGCATTATTCTGCATTGCTGCAATTATTGTTCTGCCTCGGAGATCCAGCCGTTCAACGTTCAGGTGACGTTCAAGGTCGGCTGAAATTAACCCGTTCACGGATAGGACTACGGGGATGATTTCAGTGGATTCCACTTGCCACATATCAGTAACCTCGTGCGCCAGGTCCATCAGCATGCACGAGGTTTTCATCGTATGTGATAGTGATATCAACCAAAAACACCCTTGACTGCTTTCGATCTATCAGCACGATATCAGGCTTATTCGAAGGAATTGTCCTGTCCGTGATGATGGGTCGGTCCCAGTAGAGTTTGGCGCGGTCGTTTTCGAGAACCGGCGAGATTTGAGGCCATACTTTAGAGCGATCTCTTGGTGTAGGGGCCTGGCTGCTTGTTTGTGCCTGTGCAAATACTCAGTGTTGGCAAGCATGGAACAACTGGAGGTTATATGACGCAGGGTCTCCCCTGCTTGACAGCACAACCGGCAGAACAAGGTGCCGTCTTTTATTATAAACCTCCTATAGTCTTTCGTCTTGACCACGTGACCCTGTATTGCACAGACAAAACCCTCGGTCTCCGAAAAAAGGTCTCCGAAGCGCAGCCAGTGTATGGAGGCCTTCTGATCTACGAAGGATCCACAAAGGGCCTTGAAGAGCAGCTCTTTGTCTTTCCAGATGGCCTCTCGCTCAGTAGTGCTAAGTACAGCCGGCGCCTGCCAGTTCTCTTGGGCCATGGATAAAGGGGTTAGTCCTTTATCACAGGCTATGACAACTCTATGCAAGTCACTATCGACTTTCGTCAGGAAGTAACTTCGGAGGCTGCTTAACTCGCAGTTGTGCATTTGTTTGGCACTTAGAAGGCCACGACCGCCACTCTTCCGTGGGATATACAGCCTCATCACTGACGACCTCGGGTGATGCATTCTATGGAGTGTCATAGTAGTGTGGACTTTTCGATCCAGGGCGTCCAATTCTGTCTGTGACCATGTGAGCATGCCGAAGGTGTACAAATAACAGGTATGACCCAGGCGTTGAATGCTCGTATCCTGTTAACGCCCGACAAATAGCTCTCAAGAACTTTTGTCAGGCGCTCCCAAAACACGTCACAAACCGCCTGTTACACCCCTGCCTCGTGCCACAATTTGTTAATTTTTAATTGTGCCACACGATAAGAAAAGGGAACGAAATTATATGACAACTATAACAACCTGTATAGGGCGGGAGACGCGCGACCACAGCGCGACTCGCGACTCAGATTTTCAGATCAAGGCCCGGCAGCCCTGAAACTTTTGCCTTTTTCTTTTTCTTTACGTGTAAAGAGGGAAAAAAATAACCACACTTTTGCACTTTTCGATGTTTTCGTTTTTATTTTCATTATATTTATCCTAAATAAAAATCCATTCTATGTTTTCCCTTCAGTCACCTATGAAATCCATTTCAGTAAATAAATCATATCATCAAATTAATTATTTTAAGAATAAAAACGAAAATAGACGATAGAATGGCTAAGAGGTACCTTTGCGAAATTATTCTATCGAGCCAACTTTGTTAAATCGTGTTTCCATTCGATTTAATCCCTCGTAACTATTCTCAATAATACCAATATGTTTTCCTAGATTTTAAATTTACTGTTAACTACTTCAAAAATGAATTCTAAATACCTGTTTAAGCAGAGATATGCTATAAGTGTATTTTTAGTACCACTGGGCCTTAAGTTAACTTACTTTGTCATTGTAGGTAGGTATGCAGGGTGTAAGGAAACATTTCTACGCGTTTTGTTGTCTGAAAAGCAGGACTTCGTCATTTAAATTTTTTTAATTATATATAATTTAAAAGGAACTTTACTCTACGAAAAAAGGAGGGTTAAGTTTTGGAGTTTACTCCTTAAGAATCGATTTTCATATAAGGCGCCCGGTAAAAAAATATGAGGAGTAAAATCTAGTGAACGCGTTACGTTTTTCGCTCGCAACCTATTGTGCGCACCTTTCACTCAGAGTTGCCAGACGTACGATAATCGTACATGAACTATTAGCGACAACGAAGCCTGACCACTTTCAAAACAAACTTCCTTGCAAGCAGCTAGAAGGCCCAGACCCGCCCATTATTCTGATGACCAATTACAATACTATTAGAGACACCAAAACCTTTTTCAACCTTTTTTTGTGTGAAACAATTGTTTTATGGCCTTTTGTTGAATAAGCCAGGCCAGGTCACTGCTGGTCAGTTCCTGTTGCACCCCTTGCATTTGTGACATTCTCGAGTTAGTAACTCTCAGAAATTGTTTTCAATTCCATGACTCGTCAGTAAATTTTGCATTATGAATTTCGTGAATCTTACACAAATGCAAAGCAGCGAAATTGTGAGTTTAAGGAATCGCGGCAATGACTTATATATTACTGGCGTAAGGACCCGGCCAACGCGCGCGACTAATGGGCCCAGCGAATTGGTGCGAAAATCGAAAGTTTCGCACACTCGCGACTCAGTCGTCTGCGGGACATTGTTCAGTGCGGTGGAAAAATATTCCATATAAAAATGCCTTATTGTGTTGTAAGAGGCCGTAAATATCATAAAAGAAAGGCTAAAAAGAAACATGGGATGTCGTATTATCGATAAGTAACCTTACATTGTATTTTTTCTTGTAAACAAATTAAAAAAACGAATTTTTAAAGCGACAATTCTATCAAGGTTCTTTTAACTCGGCACGTCAGTCAACTCTCGCCCACGCTAGTTCGTACGAGTTATGTCAGATGGCGCTACTTTTTGCATGTATGAAGAAAATCTGACTATAAAAATTAAATTAAAAATTTAAAAAACCCCCGACAAAAACCTCTAAAAAGTAAACAATAATATGTATTGACCCTTTGAGTTTAATTTAAGTAGTAATATTTTGATCCAAGAGTCGTCGCGTAGGGGGACCGCTAAGTTGTGAAGTTATTACTAATTAGTTGTGGTAAAGTAAATCAGTTGTATTCTGTTTTTATTTTATTTACTTAGCGGTCCCCCTACGCGACGACTCTTGGATCAAAATAATACTACTTAAATTAAACTCAAAGGGTCAATACATATTATTGTTTACTTTTTAGAGGTTTTTGTCGGGGGTTTTTTAAATTTTTAATTTAATTTTTATTTCGTGCTTTTTAAACTTTACATAACTATTACATACAATCGAAACTCTACCCCCACATTCATACAAATAGTTTCCGGAACGAAACACGATACTGCGACACAAAATCTAGCCTATTTTGAATCGATCAAGCCTGTGGAAGTTGCTCACCTCCCTTGTTTGAAGCTGCAATTAAATGTGTTATAACTCTAAACTTCAAATCCATGGACCCATGGAAGTTTTTTACTTTTTTAACCGCTGCTTCAGCAGATTCCAGGAGATGCTGCAGCATCAGGTCAAGGTTACCATATTATATCTAACACCTATTCATTGAGACTATTCTAATAATTTCTATTCTAATTCTATTTAAAAGTGTGTGTAACACCTATTTGAAATAAATTGTTTTGAATATTTTTTTTGAGCCCAAACACTATACTTCTACTGAAAGTTTTTGAGGAGTTGGGTATTCTGTAGATTCTAGGAGATGCTGCATCAACAGTTCAAGGTTATCATGGTTTTGCAATATTTTTACATTAACAGGGCACCAAATTTTGAATCGATCAGACCTGTATAAGTTGCCCAGATCCCTTAGTCACCTGATAAGAGCTGATAACCCTCTAACGGCTGAACAGATCTTTATCGATTATAGCTAAGAACCACCGCAAGGAAACTTGTTTCACGTAAAAAAAACCGCATCAAAATCGGTCCATCCGTTCGAGAGTTGCGATGCCACAGACAAACAGACACAAACACACAGAAATTGGCGTCAAACTTATAACACCCCTCTTTTTGCGTCGGGGGTTTATATAAGAAATCAAAGCGAAGGTTTATCTCAATAATATTTAGTTCACAGTTAGTCATAGTTTTAGGTACGTAGGTATGTCAAAAATTTAACGGATTTTAACAACATCAGCTCACCGTGTTGCCACCATTGCATTGTATGCAGAATCAAATACTGATCAAAACGAGTCCAAACACGACATATCTGCTATTATTTTTTTAAGAGTGTACTAGTGTGCTGGATATCCTGGCCGCAGCATCAGCTCACCGTGTTGCCACCATTGCATTGTATGCAGAATCAAATACTGATCAAAACGAGTCCAAACACGACATATCTGCTATTATTTTTTTAAGAGTGTGCTAGTGTTCTGGATATCCTGGCCGCAGCATCAGCTCACCGTGTTGCCACCATTGCATTGTATGCAGAATCAAATACTGATCAAAACGAGTCCAAACACGACATATCTGCTATTATTTTTTTAAGAGTGTACTAGTGTGCTGGATATCGTGGCCGCAGCATCAGCTCACCGTGTTGCCACCATTGCATTGTATGCAGAATCAAATACTGATCAAAACGAGTCCAAACACGACATATCTGCTATTATTTTTTTAAGAGTGTGCTAGTGTTCTGGATATACTGGCTGCAGCATCAGACCAAGAGTTCCATAATCCTTCATAGTTATTAAGCATACATGAGTGTTTCAAGTTTTTGGTCACATGTATGTTTGAAAGTAAAGTAAATACACATTAAGAGTCTAAGAACCCTACCGCAGCTAACAAAAGAGCTGATGACCTTGAAACGGCTGAACCGATTTTGATAAAACGTATCTAAGAACCATCGCCAAAAAACCTGCTTGTAAATAAAAAAAACCGCATCCAAATCGGTTAACCCGTTTGAGAGCTACGGTGCCACAGACAGACACACAGACAGACACACAGACACACACACAGACACACACACACACATAGCGGTCAAACTTATAACACCCCTCTTTTTTGCGTCGGGGGTTAAAAATATGCAGACGGGCGGATCCTTCTGTTCAAATCTGTGAATCGCGGCTATAATATTAGCCAAATAGCCAAATCAAATTCCAATATTTACTTGTGACAAGTGAATAGATTGTATAAAAATAATTTGCCGTCTAAATTATTAAGAAGTTTAATTAAACTGTAAAATCCTTACTATAATATTATAAATGTGAAAATGTGTTTGTTTGTTTCCTTTTCACGCTTCAACGCCTTGACCAATCTTTATAAAATTTGGCATGCAGGTAGCTTGTGTCACGGGGAATAACATAGGCTACTTTTTATCCCGGGAAAATAGCATAATCTGATGCAGTTCCTGAGGGTAATAGCTTTACACAGTCTTTCAATAATTTGAATTGAATATTGTCATTTGACCCATCTTAAGGCCTTAAGCCGTTCCATTAGAATAGGAAAGGGTACTTATAATTATTGGACATTCCATTGCATTTGTAAATATTGCCGAGAGACATAAAAAAGTAGAAGCACTGTACCTATTTCTTTTTATCTTTGAAATCTATTGTAGAAGATTAATTGTAGTTTTATCTAGGTGTAATCAAAGACTTTCCATACAGGGTGTAACAAAATTAATGTAGGTCCCGTTAAGTGGGCTCTACTTATCATACTCAACAACTTTTGCTTCATGACTTTAATGATAAAAAAAAAAATAACTGTTCATACAAATTGATCAGCTGAATTACTAATTTTGTGCATTTTTGTATGGAGGGTCCTATTTTTTTAAGAACTGACAATGTGTTCCTTGGGGAAAGTTGTTTATTATGATGATTAGAACCCCTAGTTAACGAATCCTACATAAATTTTGTTACATCCTGTATTCTGTATCCTATTTGACGTCAGATTTTATCAACTATTCTTTGTAAATAAAACATGAACAAGTAAAACAAAGTCATAGTTTGAATAAATAAAATGACTGATTATAAATGGTTGACCTTAAAGTACCTACTAGTACATAACATACTTATCTAACAGTTTTTAAGTAAAACTGTTTTTCTTTCAACCACGTTATTCGATAACAAGAAACATGAGAAATACTGAACAAAATTCTAGTTTGTTGCACAGTGCGACGCAATGGACTTTGTTTGTTTGTTATCGCTTAATCGGAATGTTCCCTTTAACTGGACTCAGGCAGGCTTCAATAGACAAACTGAGGTATGCTTTAGTACATTTGCTTACAAACAATTATTACTACATCACAGATTCGGACAGAAGGATCCGCCCGTCTGCATATTTTACTCAGATTTTCTTCATACAAGCAAAAAGTAGCGCCATCTGACATACTTAACTCGTAGGAACTAGCGTGGGCGAGAGTTGGTGTCAGTGCCGCGCTAAAAGGAATTTTATTGTCGCTTTAAAAATATGTTTATTTAATTTTTTTTAAGAAAAAATACAATTTAAGGATACTTATCGATGGTACGATATCCCATGTTTCTTTTTAGCCTTTTTTTCATGATATTTACAGCTTCTAACAACACAATAAGGCATTTATTTGCTTTAGTACATTTGTTTACAAACAATTATTACTACATATTAAGTTCACGTCCCTCTGGTATGAGGAAGGCTCCGTGATGCGCTAGCGGTGTCACTGCGCCTTTGAATAAAGCGTTAAATCTCTGCTACCAGCCTAGAAAAACTGTGATGGTCGGCGTGTTGACAATCAACAACACACTGCTGCCTCCACAATTCCTCCAGACAACCGAAACAGATACCAACGTGATTCCCACACGGGCCCCACCAAATAAATATGGTACAAAGTGCTTATGAATATTACTCACCCCAGTCCAGACTGCCGTATTTTTGAGGTGTTTGGGATAGTTTTTTGTGTACCTATAATGATGTTGGTGTGTGTCAAGTGTATTTCTGGTGCTAACCCATGGTGTTCTGGTAGTTCAACCTCGCCTTAAGGTGCCTCTCACAGGTAGCTGGTGCTCAACTCCACGGACGGTTTTTCGCCTCAGTCGACGTTACGTGGAGGAATGAAACTCACTTAGGCCAAATTCACGTGCCACGTAGTAGTGGTAGTAGTAGTAGTGGTAGTGGTAGTAGCAGTGTAGTGGTAATGGTGGTAGTGGTAATGGTAGTTATAGTGTAGTCGTAGTGGTAATGGTAGTGGTGGTAGTAGTGGTAGTGGTGGTAGTAGTGGTAGTGGTAGTGATAGTGGTAGTGGTAGTAGTAGTGATAGTGTAGTGAAAGTGTAGTGGTAGTGGCAGTGGTAGTGTAGCGGTAGCGGTAGTGTAGTGAAGTGTACTGTAGTGTAGTGTAGTGTGAAGCGGTACGAAGTTCGCCGGGACAGCTAGTTATAACATAAATAGGTTACAATAAGGCTTGGGATAATATTGAAGCATGAAATCTTCCTGTCAAAATAACCTATTCCTTGGTGTGAACTATGTGCTTTATGTGTCATTAATCTATCTCCTTCTGCCACAGGCCACCGTGGTATTTATTCTCCTTTCTTCACAAATATATAACCAAAAGAGAATCTAACCAACTAGAGTTATGAAACCATATCTTATTTAATTCTCATTACAAAAGTCTAAAAGAAGATTATGTATCTTTGGTTAACATAATTTTTAGTTTGCTGGAAATTAAAAAAGGTGGCAGAGTAAAATGCAGTAATTTTTGTGCACAGTTATCTGGCACATAAAGTATTACTCTTCGAGCAACTGTATTGAAAAATTGTTTTGTTTGCCATGATGTTTTGTTTGGCATGATGTTCTATTTGACATGATGTTAAACCCAGAATTAATCTTATTTGGTTTCAAGGGCTCAGGCTAGCGTACAAAGCAACAAGTTAGTCTTCCTCACTCCCTCGTGATTTTCAACTTGCCACCCCGCTTAGAAAACACAGGAGGCGCCGCAAAAATGAAATCTTTTTAAATTAATCGAATATTATAAACTTAGAATTAATAAAATAAACAGCCACGTTGTGCACATTTTCTCGCGCAAATGCACAAATAAACTATAAACATCGCAATTACTTAGCAGGAAAGAATAATCAGAACAAGCTGGTTTTCGAAAATGCTTTAGTACCAAAGACCACATACATACGCTGCGGCAGATTATACAGAAAACTGAAGAGTACCTACAATCTGCCGCTATGCTTGGCGTTTGTGGACTATTAGAAAGCCTTTGATACAGTCGAAACCTGGGTTATGCTACAGTCTCTCCAGCGGTGCCAAATTAACTAGCGATACATCGAGGTGTTGAAGTGTCTGTATAAAAACGCCACCATCTTGGTTCGCTTCTAGGACCAGAACTTAAAACCTATCCAGTTGCAGCGAGGGATGAGACAGGGAGACGTTATATCTCCGAAACTGTTCACCGCTTCCCTGAAAGATGTTTTCAAGGTCCTGAACTGGGGGGGACTCGGCAATAATATCAAGAGCGAGTATATAATCCACCTACGATTTGCTGACGATGTCGTGGTCATAGCTGAGACTATGGAAGACCTAAGCACAATGCTCGATAGCCTCAGTAGATCCTTTCAATAAGTGGGTCTTAAAATGAACATGGACAAGACGAAAATAATGTTAAATGTTCGTGTAGCACCCACCCACTGACCTCCATTATAAAGTACGATGGACTAAATATTCCATACGATATGACAGTTGTTGTTTGTGCCGATTCAAACGCCCCTTCGTGCGTCTCGGGTACTAAAAGTGACATTTATCTATAACTTCATATTTGGCTTTTATTAGTTCCATGGACGCTCACACTGCTATCACGCTGCTTTCAGCGCCAAAATGGCGAAAATCACATGGCTTCATTTTGACATCGATAGTATAAATTCCAGCGTTTTTGTATAATGGAGGTCAGTGCACCCACCTAACCCTCTTGAGGTTGGAGACTCTACATCGGAAGTTGTTGATAAATATGTATACCTAAGACAAACAGTCCAGCTAGGTAGATCCAACTTCAAGAAAAAGATCAATTGAAAAATCCAAATCAGCTGAGCAACGTTCGGGAAGCTTTGCAATACCTTCACGTCCCAAATACCGCAGTTTCTTAAGACCAAGGTCTTCGACTAGTGTGTGTTGTCAGTGATGACATACGGATCTGAGACAGATGCTTACTGGGCCTCATATGAAGGCTCAAGTTCACCCAAAGGACTATGCGGTGGATCGACGACCTGGTGAAGATCGCGGGAAGTTGCTGGTTGCGGGCAGCGCAGGACCTGTCGTCGTGGAAATCCTTGGAGAGACCTTTGTCCAGCAGTGAACGTTTTTCAGCTGGTATGATGATGATAAAAGAATAATGATAAATTAGATTTGATAAAAAAATTACAAATTATTTGGATTTTAGGCCATATAAAGTTATGATAACGTAAAAATAAATAAAAACACAGACACACACCATAAAAAATCCATCATAATTTTAGGTGGGTACATAATATTTTTAAGAATTACAACTAGCTACATACCCGTACGTTTTAAAAGATACAGCCTTATAAATGTAGGTCACACGGATGAACAGACTGACAAACAGCGTAGGCGTAGTAATATGGTGAAGTTAACACCTTGCGAATGGAATCCTAAAAAGTATGCTAATGAGAATTCTCTTTTTAGTTTATCCTGCAAATCTTGGTATAGCGTGATCATCGCTTTCACGGCCGTCGTAAAGGTCATTGAACTATGCTGCAGTTTCTACATGTTGTCAACCAGAACTTTAAACATGAAGTCCACGGGTAAGTTGAGGATGCTTAGGAAAGCAGAATTTTTGTCTTTTTTATGAATTTCCTCGTCTTGATGTGACGGAGCCACTAGGGTAACATAAGATGACCCTACTAACATGTATAGCCTAAATAAGCTGTAATAAAATTGGTGTAGGTCCCATTAACTGCGGCTTCTACTCATCAAACTGAAAATCGCAAGAAAACTTCATGAACATCGACGGGCAGATATACAGATACACACGTCAAACTTATAACACCTCTATATTTGCGTCGGGGGTTAATAAAATAACATAGATATGTACATTTTTGTATTCTGCACAAGATACAGAGTAACTCCTTAACATTATAACACCTCTATATTTGCGTCGGGGGTTAATAAAATAACATAGATATGTACATTTTTGTATTCTGCACAAGATACAGAGTAACTCCTTAACATATCACTCGTAATTTTTTCAACACCTTAGTTATCATCATATCAGACGAAAGACGTCCACTGCTGGACAAAGATCTCCCCAAGGATTTTCATGACGACCAGACCCTCTCTGCCCGCATCCAGCTGCTTCCCGCGACCTTCACCAGGTCATCGGTCCACTGAGTGGGAGGCCTGTCTACGTTAAGTTTTCCGGTGCGCGGTCGCCACTCGAGAACTTAACCAACGGCCAACTGTTCTTTGAGCTATGTGCCGTGCGCAATGCCACTAAAGTTTGAGTTAAGTTTCATTAAAAGATAAAAAGAAAGAAAGAAACACGTTTATCAGTTCCAGCAACACCACACTAAAATAAATAACTTTATATATTAATTTAAGCTAAGTTTAGCTAATTAAGGAGATAGGCTCGTAGGCAAAGTGCTGGTATTCTGTTAGTAAGTACCCGTGGCTGTCAGTCAGGCGCGGACGCGACAGTTTATACTAATACGGTTTGATAAATACTACTCAGTATCCTGAAACAACGAAACAATTACGAGTATATATTATGTTATATTACGGATAATGCTATAGAGAGAGAGTAAACGTAGGTTTACACTGTTTTACTTACAGTGCAGTGCATATTCAGAGCAACATTTCAGAGCTGCACCTAACATTACCCTGTAGTGTGTAAATGACTCACCTCACCCTACGTGACATATTGGTTAAGCCATAGTATATAAGAGCATATTTATTACATTTTATTAGCATTGTACGAGCTACCACGGAGACGTAATATTTTATTAACTACTACCCGAAGTCACAACATTGCAACCCAACCAGTGTTGGGTAGTCCTACTCGTTGTTGTGCACGGGTAAACGCCGAATAGGTACAAATGAATATTCGGACATTACCCAAAAGAAAATGTAAATTCACTTCTGGAAGCCTTCTGGAAGGTTTCTGGGTTTCTGTCTTCCTCCGCCTCTTCTCTCGTATGCGCTACAACGAAGTCCTCCCTCGGCCATGCTTATTCTGTTCGATAGAGAAATTCTGGACCAGTGAACCATCGGTCCTTGTCTGTCCTGGCAATATAGTTAGGTCTTGTGGCTTCATCTCCCACGTTGTCTGCTGTTAGAATCCAGCGGCACTGACCCTTCGCTGTTTTCTTAGCGATCTCTCCGAGTCTGTGGGCTATGTAGGGAGTATAGCGCGCGTCTTCATTTCTTATCCAGTGCAGCGCAGTTGTGGAGTCAGTCCAGAATACTGTCTTGTTTGTTTTGATGCGATGCTCAGCGGGCAGTGAATCCGCCAGTCTTGCGCCGATGAGGTTTGCCTGCAGCTCCAGTCGGGGAATGCTCTGTGTCTTTATCGGCGCTACCTTCGCCTTTGCTGCTGCAAGGGTCACAATGACGGAGCCATCCTCGTATTCGAACCTCCAGTATGCTGCAGTCGCATATGCTCGTTCGCTTGCGTCGCTGAGTACGTGGAGTTGCCGCTCGCGAACTCCCCCCGTGTGGGCGTAGCATCTCCTCAGCCGGAGACTCGCAGTGTCCGGGCTCTCGCGTCACAGAAACATCTGTGCGGGTTGATCTTCGCGTCGTATTTTGATTTGAAGGAACATCTCTCTGATTTCTGCGGTAACTTCGATCTTTTCTTCCCTGAAGCGGTATAGGAAGCCTGGTAGCGATCTCAGGAGGTCCAGCCCGTCCAGCAGATAGTCGTTGAGGTTTACTCCATTCGCTCGGGCTGCCGCGTCGAATACCAGTCGCAGCTTGCCTGGCTTAGTTAGTCACTCTGAAGTGTGGAAGATACCAGCGAATTCTGCTGTTTCCTTGGTCTCCTTTTGCCTCCTCTGCGTAGCCTCGGTCCAACAAGTTCTTTATCTGGGCCTTATTTCCATCTTTAAAGGTGGGTGACTTGATCAGTTTTCTCTCGGTCGAGTGTATTCTTCTTTTTGCCATTTCGTAGCTCGGTGGCATCTTCATCTCGTCGTTGATGTTTTTTAAGGTGTCTTGGGAGCATCGTACGGCCTGTATATCTGACTTCCTCGATCGCGTAGCTAGCGATATTCCCAAAGAGTCTATCTCGTAGTGGAATTTCAGTAGACCTTCATCTCGTCTCGTTTTCTTGTAGTTCTCAAGTGCAGAACTGTGTCATCTTCATCAGCTCGCCCTTTGGGAAGAGTGCCATGAAGTGTCCAGCCGAGCAGCGTGAGTGAAGCCACTGGCTCGTTTCTTTTTCCGATGAGTAGCTTCCTTGACACTATTAGGTGCCAATTGTCAGCCCCGATGAGTAGTCTCGGTACCGCCTACTCGTAGGTCATGTCTTGCACCGGCAACCCTTTCAAGTGCTCGTAGTTCAAGTTCTCTCTGCTAATGGACTGCGAACCGGCTCTAAAATTCTTCATAGTGTAGGCCTCGATGTCATATTCCACGTTATCGCCTCGCCCGTGCATACTGATTTGCACACGTTGGCTAATTTCTCGCTGTGATGAGGTGACAGCATGTATGTGCAGCGGGCGTGTTGGGCCTTTGGCGTGTAGCATGCGCGCCAGTTCTTCGTCGACGAGTGATATTGTTGCTCCTTTGTCCAGCAGCGCATACGTTTCTACTTGTAGGCCTCCGGGTCCCTTTACCGTCACCGGGCAGACCTTCAGGAGCACCGGTCCTTTCGCCTGCATGGTTGTCGCGGACATCACCAGCTCTTCCTTGTGGTCCGTCTTCTGCGGTGTTGGCTCCTCTGCAGGTGCTCGTTCCGCGTGCAGAAGCGCATGGTGCCTCATCCGACATTCTCCGGCGCCACATCGCTTCGCTTTACAGCGGAACTTCCGGTAGTTGTCCTGCAGGCCGTTGAAGCAGACTTTCTTGTCCTTGACCCAGGTCCAGCGGTCATCTGTATGCATTGCTGTGAATTTCGGGCATCTGTTGAGGTCGTGTTCTTTCCCGCAGCACCGGCATTTCTTTATCTCTTAATCTCTTGAATACGCATAGCGAAGCATCCGATCCGCCTCCCACATGAGGAACCTCGTTAATGTCTCGATCTCAGATTCCTTGCCGTCTGGATTAAGGCAGGTCGCTTCGTACTCATCTGTCGCAAGCGAAGTCAGCGAAGTCGCACCACCTCGCTTTGATGTGTAGGCGCAGCTTTTCGAGCACCTCTCTGGTCAACTTTGGGTTAAAGAGGTATCTCCTCCGATCGATACTACACAGCACGCACACTAAGTTCTGCAGATTCATTGCAAAGTTGTTGAGTTCTTCAGCGCTAGTGCGTTGCGCGCTGGGTGCCGCACAACCTTACCGAAGCTCAGAAGCAGGCCCGCGTGGAGTGGTGCCGTGATATGATTAAAAAATTTGAAGCAGGCTCGTCTCGGCGCGTTTACGAAATTGTGACAGGTGACGAATCCTGGATTTATCAATACGATCCAGAAACAAAGCCTCAGTCGACAGTTTGGCTGTTTCAAAACGAACCAACGCCTATAAAAGTGAAGCGATCGAGAAGCGCAGGGAAAATTTTGATCGCTAGTTTCTTCACTTTGACGGGATATCTGGTTTCAATTCCATTACGAGACCAAAGCAGCATCGACATCAAATGGTATACCACAAAATTTCTGCCAGAAGTTTTGTCTGCAATGAGCAACAAGCGACCGAACACCGGGCTCCGCGGGGTACTGCTTCACCACGACAACGCGCCCGTGCACTCAGCGCGCAAAACGAGGGACTTTCTGGACACCACACCGGTCAGAGTCTTGGGTCACCCTACTTACAGTCCTGATCTAGCACCGTGTGACTTTTTTTTATTCCCTAAAATAAAAAATCATCTGAAAGAGGTACAGTTTTCATCGCCGGAAGACGCGCTAGCAGCGATCGAGAAGGCCGTGGAAGAGGTGTCTGCGGCGGACTGGAATTTTTTTTTCGAAAATTGGTTCAGACGCATGAAACTATGTCTATACATAGTTCAGCCTCTATAGGCTGGTGGAGAGTTCTTCGAAAAGATTTCATTAAAATATTTTATCCATAGAAGTAAGTTTTTTAGTTTCCCAAAACTTTCTGAGTGTCCCACGTACGTATATATAAATAACTAAATAACTTAGTTATATCGTCACTAACTAAGTTAATTATATCGTGTGCAAACAATTTCATAATTTTTTTGTACATAATATAAGTAATAAAAATACAATACAATAACGATTTCAGGGAGGTGTTGGGGCTGCCCCGTCGCTGTTGCGCCTCGGGTATGTTCGCGGGGGCGCAGGTCGACTGCTTCCGCGCGACCATGAGCAGGCGCGCCGCGACTCTGGTGTGCAGGGTGCGGGGCAGCGCCAACATCATCGTAAAAATGATTGCGGGCAGGCCAAACTGTCCTTTTATTTCTTTCTGTAACTCTTTACATGTACTAATCCCCTAGGTTAATCTCTATTAACTATGTATGAGTCCATGTTACTTGAAATAAAATTGAAAATAAATAAATAAGTATTTATAGTCAATATGTCACAGAGGTATATATACCCTTTTGGCCATCGATTTTAATGTGAGCTGTATGTTTACAGTGGTGTGCCTCAATTCAGCTGCAACCGTTATCCGCCTCCTGTTTCTTCTTCGGCTGGCGTATGCGTGGCCAAGTCTGATAAAGACCTCTTCGGACATCGAGCGACATTTGCGAGGCTTGCAAATTAACAGGCAACAGCTTGTGAGAAAATGCAAGATGGTTTTGGCTATTTTTGTTACATGCGCTATCGGTAAGTGATTTTGATTTCAAGATCCTCTACAATACGGTTTGGTCGCACACCGGACACTCCATGAAACGGGCGAGAAATGACATTTTCAACAATTGGAAACGTTGAAAACGTAAACAATTTAAAACTGGCCAAGTGGGAGTCAGAACCGCACACATAGGGTTCCGTAACATCATACTAAATGGCGCTAGTTTCTTCATGTTTAAAAAACACGTTTTTTGAATGGTGTGAGCAACTAGAGGCAATAAACCCTCCAATTTGTAAATAATGTTATTTAAGCACTTAACTTCCTTTGCTTTAAATGTTTATGTGTACGTTTAGTTTCTTAGTATTTTTTGTATTGTTGTCCTTCTCTAAATAAATAAACAGTCACCATGATCCCACTAGTAGCGAGATAGATAAAAACCTATAAATAAAGGTAATCACATGGAGTTTCAATTCAATACAATCCCCTTCAGTTGTGGTCCATCCAGTGCCGGATTTAGAAGAATGAAACAGCACATGGAAGAAAGAAGTCAGTAAAGAAGAAACAAGATTCATTATCGAAGAAAGAATAATCATTATCGAAGAAAGAAGAAGCTTAGTACGCGGTGGGGCGGCCTTTTTCAAGGTAGCTTCTTCATCGCACCGTTTCGTGCAGAAGAGCCGGTTCGGTAGCAGTGAGATGAAGACGAGGTCGCAAAGGGGAGAAAGCGAAGAAACTGATAAGTCGGGTAGAGGGAACACGACGAGCGAGACGGAATCTCGCACGGTATCTACGGAATCGGGCACGGTATCTACGGAATCGGGCACGGACTCTACGGAATCGGGCACGGTATCTACGGAATCAGGCACCGAATCTACAGCTACTAGCACAGCAACGAACGCGACGGATCGGACAATGAGCGAGAACAAGACCGGCGTCGAGGAACAGCCGCCGCGAGAAGGAGACGCACCTATACAAGAGAAAGAGAAGGTTGCGAAGGTTTGCACAGACGCATCAAAGCTCACTTCAATGATGCCCGTCCTAACCAAGTCGAGACGAGGAAAGTCAATAGCGGGGCGACGCAGGGCCGAACTACAAGCCCAACTAGAGCTAGAACAGCTCAACCTGGAAAAGGCGCGCCGCTGCCTACTGCGCTCGGCTACGTCTGGAACTACTGCAGGTGAACTTCGACTACGAGTCTGACGAAGAAATCATTACCGTCAACAAGAGAGTAGACCAGTGGGTCGGACAACACGCACACATTGAAGTGGAGGCCATATTGCCGCAGCCGGCGGCAGGGTAGAAGCGTGAGGAGAGCGCGCCCCGACCGGCTCCTAAGGAAGAAAGGAAAAAAGAAACGGAAAGTTCTTTGGAAAATGCCATAATCGAAGCTATCAAGGCGAGTACCACGGGCAATAGAGCGTAGACCGCGCCGCGCTATATTGCAGAGCTGCACTGTTTCAACGGGAACCGAAACGAGTGGATCGCAGTCCGCGCGTAGTACTTCAGCACCATAGAAAAGTGTCGCAAGGCTACGGCGCGCTGTACAGGGTAGAGCGAGAGAGGCAATCAAAGGCATGCTCTACAGAGCGAGCGACCCAGAAGAAATCATCACCTGGAACGACGATTCGGCCACCCATCATACCTCATTAAGAACGAGATGGCAAATATCGATAAATTACGCCCGATGATGAACGACGCACGAGAAATAGTGCAATTTGCAGGTGTTGTAGTCAATACAGCAGCCACCATCGTCCAGATGAAGAAGACCAACTTTCTACACTCAAGCGATTCGTCTGAGAAAATCATTGAGAAGATGAGCCCCATCATACGGTTCCGGTGGTTGGATTATCGAGCTTTGGACGAGGAACAACCCATACTACTCGCGTTGTCAACATTCCTGGACAAGATAGCCGACCAGTTTGAAGCTTACTACACAAGGAGCGTTAAAAGGAAAACAAACTACGGCGGCGTATTACGAAAACCACGAAGGGTGAACGCAGCTACAGCAGTGGTCAAGGAAGCAAGTTACGAGTCTGATTACGACTGCGGCGGAACTACAAGTGACGAGGACGAAGCGTGCGAAAGAGAGATGCAACACGTCTTCGCTACTAATCTGAAGAAAGAGACAAAAGATGCCGCCTGCCCTGCGTGTGAAAAAGACCACCGACTAAAGAGTTGCGCGATATTCATAGACGCTAACGTGGAAAAGAGATGGCAGATAGTGAGAAGAGCTCACGCATGTTTTCGCTGTTTACGAAGTGCAAAACACAGAGGTTTCAACTGCAAGGCGAAACCATGTTCCAAGTGTCGGCGTGGCCACCACGTACTACTGCACGCAGACTCAGTGCCTGAAAAGCAAGAAAAACAGGAGGAAAACAAAGAAGATAAGCAAACTGCATCGGTCAACACATTGGTGGCCACGAAGGCCTGCCTAAAAATCGCTCCAGTAGAAATCTCGGGTCCGATGGGAACGAAGAAACTCTTTGCTCTTCTCGACGAGGGCTCCACCGTCACGCTGATCGAGAAAAGCGTAGTCGAGGAGATAGGCGCGCGGGGCTCCAAGGAGGAACTGTTCATCAAGGGAACGGGAGGACAGAGACTAAAGGACGCTACTTCCCGGCGGCTTGAACTGAAAATAAGAGGACTCTACTGCCGCGAGTACGAAGACATGACCGCATCTACAATAGAAAAGCTGGAACTGGCACCTCAAGCGGTCAGAAAGAAAGACCTGGATGGCTGTCCACACCTGGAAGATGTGCCCTACGAGCTCACGTGCAAGAACGCGCCTGCGGAAGGATGGTTCGAAACCGGGCTATTATCGACACACGAATGCCTGAAAGCCGACCGAACGCTCTGCGAAGACTGCTCGGCATAGAAAAGAAAAAGGAGAAGGATAAAGACTTCAAAGGAAGCTACGAAAAGCAAATGAAAATTTTGATTGACAGTGGCTACGCGGAAGTTGCTACGACGGAAGAGATAATAAAAAACGTCGAAGAAAGGCTTTTCCAAAATTGTTCAGCGCGACTGCTTGAAAGGGAAATAAAAACCCTAGAGAAGGGAGAAAACGTAAAAGAATATACGTTCAATTTCGCTTTAAGCATGCGACACACACCCGAAGAGGCGCTTACAGGACAACGCGCGCCTACCAAAAGGGAGATAACTAGCGCTGTGATGTCAATATATGACCCACTAGGCCTTGCTTCACCTGCGCTCGTCCAAGGAAAGATGCTCATCCAAGACCTGTGGAGAACGGGAGCCAGATGGGACGAGACCTTGCAGCCCGCACAAGACCTGCAATGGCGCGCATGGCTATCACACCTACACAAACTAACTGCTTTGCACATACCAAGATGAGTATCACAAACAAGCCAAGAGGCGGCGCTACACATGTTCTGCGATGCCAGTGAAAAAGCATACGCCACCATACAGACAGAAATGGATAAGAAAATAAAGAGAAGAATATACTGATCCGACTCATGCATCGTACTTGCCAAGTCCGACCCACGCACGTTCAAGATGTTCGTAGCTCACCGGCTAGCCGAGATGGAAGATCATACGATGGGTACCCACGAAAGAAAACGTGGCTGACTACACAACCTGCGGCGCCTCAGAACACTTCAACTCAAGCCATAGATGGTTTTCCCGCCCCGCCTTCCTACAAAAGCCCGAGTCAAAATGGCCGCTTGACCGATCCGCTACTGTACCCGTAACAATCGGAGAAGAACGTCTTACAACCCACACGATTAGACGTGTAACCATTGTTACTTCCGATCCGACGCGATGCTCTACATGGTTACGCCTTTTACGAGCCACAGCCCGATTCCTTTAGTACATCGCCTTGTTCAAAAACCTACTTGAAACTCGTATAACAACTCATGTTAAGAAAAAACTGCAAGATGCGAACTGGCGAAAGCACAGAAGAAAACGTCGCTACCCCGATCACTATGGGTGCTACTAAAGCGCTCCGAGGGGGAGACTGTAAGCGACTATAGGCAATAAACCCTCCAATTTGTAAATGTTATTTAAGCACTTATGTTCCTTTGTTTTAAATGTTGATGTGTATGTTTAGTTTCTAAGTATTTTTTGTATTGTTGTCCTTCTCTAAATAAACAAACCGTCACCCATGATCCCACTAAAAGCGAGATAGATAAAAACCTACAAATAAAGGCAATCACCGCCATAGTCACTCTCTCTCTCACTATATGTGTCTCGCTCTGACGGCGAACTTTGAACTAACCTATGGAGTTTCAATTCAATACAATCCCCTTCAGTTTTGGTCCATCCAGTGCCGGATTTAGAAGAAGGAAACAGCACATGGAAGAAAGAAGTCAGTAAAGAAGAATCAAGATTCATTATCGAAGAAAGAAGATTCATTATCGAAGAAAGATGAATCATTATCGAAGAAAGAAGATTCATTATCGAAGAAAGAAGATTCATTATCGACGAACAGAAGATTCATTATCGAAGAACAGACGAATTATTATAGAAGATCTTCAAGTAAGAAGCTTCACTTCGGACCCTTTATTTTTTACTTTTTCTAATTTTTATTATTTTTTGTTATAGCGGCAACAGAAATACATCATCTGTAAAGAATTCAGCTATCTAGCTATCACGGTTTATGAAATACAGCCTGTGACAGACGGACGGACGGACAGCGGTAGCTTAATAATAGAGTCCCGTTTTTACCCTTTAGGTACGGAACCGTGAAAACCGACTTCAATCGCTATAACCAAATACATTTTCGGTATAATTTTGATTTTTGTTAATTTATTTAAAAAATACTAAACCGATTTTGATACAATTTTTATGGGATCATCCTAACAGTGTACCCGTTAGCCGTAACGAATAAAAAAAGAATCATGAAAATCGGCTCACAACATGCATTGTACAAAATAACATACAGTCGAATTACGAAACTTTTTCTGTTTGAAGTGACGCCACATACGAAACCACGGGAAACAGGAATCCATTATTAACCAATTGTAATTTATAATTATTATTTATTGGTTAATAATGGATTCCTGTTTCGTTTTTCAAAAAATATACAGATATAAGTCATCCGATTATCGATTTAAAATTATTTAAAAATTGGTTGTTTGGTTAACAAATGAATCAAATATTACGTTAGTATGGGATTTATGAACTCCAGCGGGCTTTTAAGGCGCGTTGGGCACCAGAAAAAAAACTTATAAAACTGTATTTGAGATGGGAAAAAACCATTAAACTCGAGACACCTTTCCGTTACCTGTTACCGAAACTTTTAAAAAATTTCTAACCTTTATAAAACGATACGATACGATAATATTCGATACAATAAGATACGATACGATAAGATTTGATAAATTAAGATAAGATACGATACGATACGATACGATGAGTCACGATACGATACGATAAGACAAGATACGATATTATGGCAAAACTTATAAAACTGTAAAAAGATTTCACTTCTGTCGGCACTCCCGGTATGGTTAGGTTGTTTTTTTATTTTTCGACGTATTTGTCACTTGGTATATTTTTTCCCTAAACCTAAAATTCCTTTCTAAAAAAATCTTCCTGATTCCTTAAAAATCTTTATCCTGATTTCTTAAAAATCGTGTAAGGTGGCGACTACTGCGTCATCATCTTTAAATTTTTGACCCCTGAGAGGTTGCATTAACGGCGGATATAATAATCACTAGGAGCAAGGTCTGGTGAATATGGAGGATGTTAGATCATTTCGAAGCAAGCTTCTTGAATGGCAGCCATCGCAACTCTGGACTTGAGCGCAGGGACGTTATCTTGGTGAAATCCTAGTATTTTTCCACGCAACTTTGTTATTTGTCCTGTGTACAAAGTCCACCTAAAAGAGCCTCCATGATAAGGTATTCGATCATTACCGTCCCTTGGCTATCCCAGAAAAGAGAATCCATGATCTTACCGGTGGATGGAATCGCCTTAAATTTCTTCGGAGTAGGAGATGACGGTCTCTTCCAAGTCATGGACTGTTTTCTTGTTTTCGGTTATAGTGGTGGAGCCATGTTTCGTCCATAGTTATGAATCGAGCCAAAAATCGGTCAGGCTCTTGTGGTAACAAATCCAAACAGATTTGTGAAATTCTCAGCCTCGTTTGTTTCTGCGCGTCAGAAAGCATTCTGGGCAGCCAGCGCGCTGACACTTTTTTCATACCCAAATGGTCGTGTTGTGGCCCAGTGGTACTTGAAAATCTGTCTTTGTCTTTTTCTTTACTATTTATTGAACAGACCGAGCTTGACGTAGGGCGAAGCCCGGAGCGTCCCTTTTATAAGGTTAGGGACGTCAAAACTATGCCCCGACCCAGCCTAACCTGATTGTTTTTTTTTTTTCAGTAAACTTTGTTTTTTACGTGGTGTTCCTGTTCCAATTTTCACAAGTGTGCAACCTCCAAGGCCTGCCTGCGTTTGAGGCATTTGTCAAGTTTTACCTCAACATTGTATACGGAATGAAAACATACCGGCTTTGGGAAGGCATCATAATAATAGTAAGTTTTAGTTTATTCTGTCCGTTCCGCGGTTCAAAAGCAATAAGTAGGTGACTTATTTAAACCAAACCCAAATTAAAGTGTAATATGATAAGCGGAAACTAAGAAACTCGAAGGTTGTGTGTGAAGTCGACCAACCCGCACTGGGCCCGCGTGGTCGACTAAGGCCTAATCGCCCTGATTCAGGGTAGGCTCGAGCCCCTCGGTGGGGACGTATATGAGCTGTAATGATGATGATAAGCGGCCAATAAATAGACGGGCATGGAACATCCTTTGATTACGATGACACCATTGGTGGCAAATAAAAAGCAGAGGTTGGTAAAAATCATAAAAAAAATTGTTGATATTTTTGATAGTAGGTTCTTGGTGGAACTTTATATCACACATTTTGGTATATATCTACACTAATTCCACATAAAATTTTATATGATAATATACTAATATGTGTGGAATCATAAAAAAGAGGTGTTTAGGGTACCATATTTAACAAGGAACTCTTATTGTTTCGCCATGTCTGTCTGTCCGTCTGTCCTCGGCTTAGCTCAGAGACTATTATTACTAAACAGTTGTAATTTGGCATAGGTTTACACATTAATAACGCAGACAATAAAAAAATTTTAGGGTACCTCTTTACATGACGTAAAGACGTAGTGAATTTTTGACGTATCTTATCGTGTGGGGTATGGTTGAATAGGTCTTTCAAAATAACTGAGGGTTTGTTAAAACCATTTTTCGACTCAGATATTGGTTTGTGAAATATTAAACTTTAAAGTGCTCTTTTTTGTTAGAGTCTAGTAAAAAAAAACAGCTAAACCGAGAGTTCAGGATATCTGAAAAAAGAAATAGTAGGACATTATAATCAATTTAAAAGGAAAGCTATTACGGCTAAGTAAAAGTAAAAAGTTAATAGATTTTTCTATAATAACGTTCTATTACCAACTATTTGTTTTTTTGTTTTATTCCCAATTGGTAAGCCCTTGGCATCATCTCACCTGATGGTAAGTGACGATGATGCCGAAGATGGAAGCGGGCTTACCAAGATTCCCCAACGCAATGGAGAACCCTTCTTCGCGCGAGTCCGACTTGCCCCTCTCCGGTTTTTTTTACCTACAATTGTTAAAACTTAAGTGGAAGTATGGGGGCACATACGAGTAGCTCGTAGAAGAGATTGGGTCAGTATTTTTTTCGAGTGGCGACCGCGCACCGTAAGACGTAAGCATAGGAAGGCCTCCTACTCGGTGGAGCGATGGCCTGATGAAGGTCGCAGGAAGCCATTGGATGTGGGCAGCTCAGGATCGGTCGTCGTGGAGATCCTTGGGGGAGGCCTATCTCCAGCAGTGGACGTCCTTCGGCTGATATGGTGGATGGGGGCACATAGCTCGTAGAAGAGATTGGGTCAGTAAATTTTTCGAGTGGCGACCGCGCACCGGAAGACGTAAGCATAGGAAGGCCTCCTACTAGGTGGAGCGACGGCCTGATGAAGGTCGCAGGAAGCCGTTGGATGCGGCAGGATGGTGTTGTTGCCGCCCAGCATTCTACTGCGGACCGAGTATATTTTTTTGCGCATTAATGCGTGAAACCCGTCTACTCGAGCTGCGGCAAACATGCCTGAAGCACTGCAGAACTTGGGCAACCTCAACATCATCCTGAACACATTATTGTACTAGACCCGTACAATTAAACGGCAAACAAAAATATGTGTATTTCTGGATTTCCAGGAGTTATGTTGGGTTATATTATTTTACAGTCTAAAAGTAGCCAAAGTCACTTAACACTACGTTAACTATCATTGTGCAAAAAGCACTTTAATCCGTTGCACTTTTGCCACGTGACAGAAGGACAAACGAACGATCAATTAAACACAACCACTTTGGAATTTATAATACCTACTAGTATTCCCGGCGAACTTCGTACCACCTTACACTACACTACCATACCCTATCCTACCCTGCCCTAAACTACCCTACACTACACTACACTACACTACACTACCCTACCCTACCCTACCCTACCCTACCCTACACTACACTACACTACACTACACTACACTACACTACACTACACTACACTACACTACACTACCCTACCCTACCCTACATAAGAACCTTCTCCTGACAATAACGAACTCGACAAAAAAAGAATAAGCGAGATCCGTCCAGCCGTTCACGAGTGATGCCGTGACCAAGGGAAATAGGGATTCATTTTTATATATACACTAGCTGTCCCGGCGAACTACGTACCGCCTGACATTAAATTACACTGCCCTACTCTACCCTACCCTACCCTACACTACCCTACCCTACACTACCCTACCCTACCCTACATACACTACACTACACTGCCCTACCCTACACTACCCTACACTACACTACACTACTCTACACTACCCTACACTACACTACCCTACCCTACCCTACACTACACTACCCTACCCTACCCTACATACACTACACTACACTACCCTACACTACACTACCCTACACTACACTACCCTACACTACACTAACCTACCCTACCCTACACTACGCTACCCTACCCTACCCTACCCTACCCTACATAAGAACCTTCTCCTGACAATAACGAACTCGACAAAAAAATAATTAGCCAAATCGGTCCAGCCGTTCTCGAGTTATGCGCTTACCAACACATTTTGCGATTCATTTTTATATATTAGATATATAGATGAATTAGGATCAGTAACAAATGACCTGCTGAATAACGTTCCTATTTAAACCTCGGTGTTTTTTTTTTTGAAACACGTTAAGCTTATGTTTTTTGTTTTTTCTGATAATGAATTGAATAATTTTGAACAAAAAAAAACCGACTTCAAACAGGAAACTAAGGTTCCCCTCGATTCCTCTGGGATGCCATCATCAGATACTGGTTTCCTTATCATGGTACCACCCTTGGGATATCTCCTTTCCAACAAAAAAATAATCATCAAAATCGGTTTATAAACGACGAAGTTATCCGCGCGAACACACATAAAAAAATATATATACGGTCTAATTGAGAAACCTCCTTTTTGAAGTCGGTTTAAAAAGAAAAGATAAATAAAGTAACTTTTATCTACACTCATGTCGTAAATCCTTCATTTACTTATCAGAAACGCTAAGCAAATGATATACCTTTCGATGGAGCCGTGACTAAGGATCCATACAAATTTCATTTCGTTATCGCAAAGTTGTAACAAAATGAAGTTTTTTTTTTAATTTTTACGCAGATGCTTGCTATTTGAGCACACTAGCGTGTTTCGGAACGCAACCTTGGCGGCGCGCATGCGCGGTGCGATATTACTGCAAATTTATTTTCGCGCCATTAACGTTTGTATTTTTCCTTATGCAGTTTGTATAATATGTAATTCGTTATTCGTTGTAATAAGTAAGTCGTTATTACAAGTTTTTTTTACTAAAAACCCAGTAAAATGTCTGAAACTGATAGTGATATAGACGAAAATTTGACACCCCCGGATATTCTTGAAACAGCAAGTGTCGAATCAAATACTGAATTCCATCGAAAAAAGTACATTGAATATAAATATCCCATCTACATCTACTATAAATGCTCGAGAAGGATCGGTTCCATCCGCAAATATAACCTTTAATAATTGTACCATACAAAATGTCAATAATTATTACAATAAACAATGATTACTTTATTTTGTCTTTAATTTAAATTTGTTGTATGAGTGTAGATAAACTATTGTATGCAACTGTACATAATTAGTATTTAACACTCGTGTATACTTTTATGAAAACCACACTCGTGTTAAATACCCCTCATTATGCAACAGTTGCATAAATAGCTATTTGAAAACTTGCTTAATTTCAGATGTCAATAATTCAGAACACGTTTACACAGGACACATACGAAATCATCATCATGCAAGTTAGTATGTACCCGACGTGCTTGCTCGCGGAGTTTAATAAGCGAGTCAAGGAGACCGTCAAGGTAAACATATCTTCGTACACGTTACGTGTTGTAAGGGTGTAACTAACATTTTTGGACACTTACGAAATCATCATTATGCAAGTCAGTATGTACCTGACGTGCTTGCTCGCGGAGTTTAATAAGCGAGTCAAGGAGACCGTCAAGGTAAACATATCTTCGTACACGTTACGTGTTGTAAGGGCGTAACTAACTTTTTTTTTACCAAAACAAGTAAATTACATAATTTGTGTTAGAATTTTGAGATCTACATTTTTCACGAACTGCTCTAACTGTGTTTTGCTTAGTAACGGAGATAATGGGTGGCATTAGCAGTTTTGGTACAATTTTGGAGCAGCACGTACTGGCGAATATTAACTTACCACTGTAGTACGTCAGACCAAAACTAAATGTTTGTTTAATAAAACCAGTTGTAACATGACCTCATTCCCCTCTTAATTTTTTTATCGGACTTTTGAATAACGATAGATTTTTAATATCGATAGATTACATTACGTATACGAGGTACGGTAGTTACTGTGCCTATTGCTTCAAAAGTTACAACAGATTACTAGCTGGACTGTTTCCACTGTTATCTAACCTTTAGAGGGGAGGGTGCTTCACATGGAAGACCTAAACACAATGCTCGATGGCCTCAGTAAAGTGTCTCAACAAGTGGGTCTTAAAATGAACATGAACAAGACGAAAATAATGGTAACAAGTAAAGATAAAAATAAATGGGTTGTAAAAAGGTTGTAAATAGGTAAAGATTAAACGACCGATACGTCCTGAAAACAGTATGCAAACGTCTACACGAGGCAGTGCAGGATATTTTATGCATTTCTTGTGTGGTATAACCACTACATTATCATCGTTGAAATTCTTTGAGCAAACAGTGCTTGATTTTGTGAGAAACAAATTGTTACGTTCTGTAGTTCTGATTTACTTTTGCTTCAATTAGTGATTTTTTTGGAAAACTGAATGTTAAATTAAAAAAAATTTCATTGAAAAATATCGACAACACCCTCGCACTAAATAAGAAACAAAAAATTAAATTTAATATTTTTATATAAATATTTATTTTTATTCAAGTTTTTCTCTTATACATGGAAAGAAACTCCTCCATTTATTAAATTTACTTTGCCAGTTGCATTTTTGCAGCTTATTATTGCACATCTCGGCAATTTTGTAACCAAAACACACGGAGGTCAGCCTGCCATGAAATTGTGCAATTTCTGCACAGTACAATCATTTACGAATAACATCAACATGTCTCGTTGTATAAGACGCCGACGTGTCTGCCACGCCTTGTTAAGCAATTTATCGGAGCGTTATTTTTTTTTCTTATCTGTGGTTTTAGCCAAATTTAGCGCTAAACCCTTTACGGTAAATCACTCGGTCAGCTGCCTAGGCACCTCATTCAGCCGCACCTCTAACTCGCCGGAGCTTTGCGCAGTTACCACGGCCACGACGTCGCCGTCGTAACTATATATATCACCACAGCTCACCGTATCTAGAAGTTCATGAAGGAGTAGGGAGAACAGGATGTTCGACAATTAAGATCCCTGTGGAACTCCCATCGTTGTCGGAACAGGGTCTGACTTGGTCTTTCGTTATCACCTACCACAATTTGACATCTTTTTCTCAACAGATCACATAGCAATGCATGTGCTGAGTTTCTAAACCCATCATGAGTCAGCTTAACAGCATCATCGTATCCACAACGTCATTTTTTGTGTTAAAGGTGTACGAGACGATAATGTATGTGCAGTGTGTGGTAATGTTAGTGACAATAATAAACAGTTAATTAATGTGTCGATAATTAATGCAGTGCCTACCATAAGAATCCAAATTTACGTTATCGTAACAGGTAGATAATTTATAATTAGAAATAAGTACGGACGTCTAAGACTCACAGGTAACTGTCATTTGAAATTCCACTATTTGTTCATCATTGCCCAAACCTAACGGTGAATCAGGTACCGCTATTAAATAGAAAGCTACGGACGAATCTGCCTTCGCCAAACTCATTTCAACGGCTAGCCCGCGCCTGCAATGACGAGACGCCATAGTGCAATATTTTGGCGCGAAATCCCTTAGCTCTCTACATTCACCGTAAGGTAGGAATAGAATACGTATTTAGACTAAGACAATATTTTTAGCCAGGCATGGATTTGATATTGTTTATTGTAAATAAAATTTGTAGCATAAAAAGAGAAATAAAGGAATGTTCAGTGCAGGCAGGGTGGGGAAAGCGTCGGCGCGCCCGACGGACATTGCAAGCCACGCATTCTAACCGCTCTGACTAGCAGTCTGAATACTGAAGCATCGAACTTACGACCGTAGTTGTTCATTTCTTAATGAAGAAACGACCAATAGGGTAATGACCCCGCCGCCGTGTATCTCTCCAAATCCAGCAAAAGCCAAAGCCAAGTGGCCGTCCGGCACAAAAGGGTTGCCCTTCGGAGTTTTTAGCGACGTCTGTAAAGTCAACAGTAAGACGAGAATTTTTCCTATTTCATTATTAACGATTTGCCACATAACTTTAGTGACGTTTCTGCTAAACTTGAGTTTGTGAAGTAATGTGATATTTTTGAACAGAGTAAGTTTACATATTTAGAATTCGTGTCAATAATAAGATTTGATATAGTTTCATGTTCAGGGAATTCTTTGCCAATTTCTAGAAGGTTAAATAAAATATACTTTGTATCTTTTATTTCATCGTCAATCAAATTATAATATAGATTGATAAAGGTGGCACAAGGCTTTCGGGCCTCCTGATACAGTATTGTGTACCTAAAATAGGTTGACAAAGGTGGCAAAAGGTTTTCGGCCCACCTGATGCAGTTTGGCTGCTGCCGTAAAATAACTTTGCTCTGCAATCTCTGGACGGAACTTAATGTAGAGTCCCATTAATGTACAACACGAAGTGCTTGCTTTTATTCATGCCAAAAAATTAAATCGTTTTTTTATATCTACCATTCGTGGCTGTCTTCTCGTATCCCATCCTTTACATATATTTAATATTTTCAGCTTCAAACCAAGAAATACGTAGCATGGATGTTGGACAAAACAGCAATGGAACATGTAGAGTGGAGCACACTGCGCGGAGAATACATGAATATCTGCAAACTGGTTAACATGATCAATGGGAACATGAGTGGCATGATATTCATTATGTACGCACAAAACATTCTGCTGGTGTGGTTCGAAATACTGGCTTTAATGAGGTAAATAATACTCGTCATCATCTTAGCAGCCCAAAGACGTCCATTGGTAGACTAAGGCCTTCCGCGAGGATTCACCGAGGACCGTTTCTGGGCTGCCTGCATGCAGCGGCTTTCCAAAACTTCCACCAGGTCGTCGGTCCATTGAATAATCCTTATTAATGCTACAAATGTGAAAATGTGATTGGTTGTTTGTTTGTTACCTTTTCATTCTCCAACATCTTGACCAATCTTGATTAATTTGACACGAAGGTAGCCTGTGTTAGTGGAAAGGACATAGGCTACTTTTTATCTCGTGAAAAAGCATAGTCCAATGCAATTCTTGGGGGAACTAAAAAAAATACTCTTTTTTGGTTAATTTTTTTAACATCGTAACGGAACAATGAATTGTTGTTATTTTTTGCACAGAGATGGTTGAAGAGGTGCGATATGACATACTTTAATAATTAACATATCCTGTCATAATTCCTGAGGGATCCGGGAAAAACTCTTTTCCACGCTTGCGCACGTGGGCATCGCCACGGAACAACGGATTGAAGTTAGAATAAGTTAACATGGTGGAAAGTGACATAGACTACTAATCAGAATAGCCCAATATACTTCTTGAGGGATCTGTAGAAAACTCATGTCCACGCTCGTGAGCCGCTTGCGGCTTTCGCACCTCTCACCCTCAAGGATAGTCATATAAACGATGTACACGTGAGCGAAGCTGCGGAAAAAAGCTAGTGTAGTAATAAATCCTTACTAAACATTATAAATCAGAAAGTGTGTCTGTCTGTGCGTTTGCTACTCTTTCACGCTAAAGTACTTAACAGTTTTGTAGAAATTATTGTATTAAGGAAGTCTCCAATTTTCGCCTCTGTTCCTCGAAGTTTAGGTATAAGCCCTACCTATTCCTATCTCTGCCTATTAAATATAAAGCAATAATTTGCCATGGGGCACTAACTTTACGATGCTTTCCCATTAAGCCTATGGGAAGTTTTTGAGAAACTTTATGTTTAGCACACGTATTAAAACTATTCATATAAAATAGTTTTACATCTTGTTTCAAATTTGGCCCGTAATAATGCTGCTTTATACGATAAAGGGTTTCATTTATGCCAAAATGGCCTGAAGTAGTTTTATCATGACTATTATATAAAATTTAATGTCTTAAATCTATCGCACGTAAAGTTTCCAACTGTATTCTTCTGAAGAATACTGTTTTAAGTTAACTCTTTTGAAAAGTAAACCATTGCTTACAGCCCAATTATTATCTTTTTCCCCATTGTCTGTTATTTTTTTAACCTTCATTTCGTCTGTTGAGGAACTAATTATACCGCTTATGAGGATTTTATTACTGTAATATCATATTTTTTTGATGTTTCCATAGTCAAACTAGAAATAGTTTCGTCATGTCCTTCTATCACGTCTGTAATTATCACGGCTAAAGTTAGCTTTGTTATAGTTTACCAGTAAAAGTTAGTAGACTAGCCTAAAATAGGTAGTTAGTGGAAAGTTCCCTCCCGAAATGTTCTGTAAAAACCGAAAAAGCTACTTTTTTAAAATTTTTTGACCCCTTAAGGGCCGCCAGGAGGCTCGAGTTTCCATACAAACGTTGTTCCGCTTTAATACAAAAACTACATGCCAGATTGAATCCAAACTTTGCAAATATATTGAGGAGATACGTATCGATGTTTGTAATTAGTTTTTAATGTACTAATACAAAAAAAAATAAGAGCAGTTTCAAACTTTCAGTACAAAACTAATTTAAGCCTTCGTTTAGTTACGTAAAATTAACTTCGATGAAAACTAACTACAAACATCGATATGTGTCTATTTAATATATTTACAAAGTTTGGATTCAATCCGGCATGTAGTTTTAGTATTAAAGCGGAACTACGTTTGTATGGAAACTCGAGCCTCCTGGGGACTCTTAAGAAACCTTACTTTGTGCGTAGTCTGATACGCACTTGGCCAATTTACACCAGCCCCCCATAGATACCGAAAAACTTCCCGTTCAAGTTCAAGCGCGTGCACAATTTGCTGTAAGTGTCTGTTTCGCAATGACAATCACTACATAGTATAAAACAAAGTAGCTGTCTGTCTGTTCCTATGTATGCTTAGATCTTTAAAACTACGCAACGGATTTTGATGCGGTTTTTTGTAATAGATAGAGTTATTCAAGAGGAAGGTCTATATTAATAATGCATGTTTATTATAGTAGAGAAACACTGATAATTTTAGAGGTTTCTAATGTGATGTCGTAAATAAACACATTTTTTTGCGCTTACATTGCAAACGCTGGCTGAACCTTACGAGATAGATCTAAATAATGTACTACAGTATTGTACAACTTAAAAAGGTCTACCAAAAAGTCCTAGATGGTATATGTCTATCTCTTAGGGATAACCCACAATAAACATTTTTTATCCTTTACTTTTTACTAGAATTAATGACTTATTTATGAAGCGATTTTAAGCAATAGAGCATTAATCCTTATCCAATTAAGTACCTTCAATACATAGGTAGTGCATTTAATATAGATAAATATGGCCATTTACAGCATGTAATTTAAATGAATATTTTCGAAGATATTACAGATTTAAAATGCAGGGACATAGCGGGTTTACGTGGGCGAAGCCGCGGGCATAGGCTAGTCAAAATATATATTTTTCATAACGGATCTCAAATCATTCATATTCTTCATGTGATTTTTTCATATATGCCCCAGCTTGTAACGTTCAAGTATCCACGCGTACTAAGTTGCGAGCAACAGCTAGTATAGGAATTGCTCACTTAAAGTATTATAATACTTACCAAGTAAGATCGGAATTGGTGATATAATTTACCATTATTTCATTTTTAGGAAGGGGCTATTCGTTAGCGTGGAGGGGTGTGACAAGGAAGAGTTATTGTCAGGGTAAGATCTTGATTTCTGGAGCTTTTCCTACTGAATTTATTCATATAGAGCCCGATATGAGAAGTATATACATATTAAGGAGAAATCGAGTGTGTATATTACTGTTACTTTTTAAGTCATTACGTTTTTTACTCACCAAGGCTAAGAGCACATGGCCATGCCATCTAATGCAAGACCAGAAGCCGAAAACAAATTTTTTCATGAGTAAACTCCTGTCGCGCGTCGGAGCTGCCCATTGAATTAATACTACTACGTAAAGAACAGCTTATCATCATCATCATTTTATCAGCCGAAGGACGTCCACTGCTGGACATAGGCCTCCCCCAAGAATTTCCACGACGACCGGTTCAGCGCTGCCCTCATCCAGCGGCCCTTATTAAGCGACCATGTCTCAGTTCCGTATGTCATCACTGGCAACACACACTGGTCGAAGACCTCAGTCTTAAGACACTGCGGTATCTGGGACGTACAGATATTGCTTAGCTTCCCGAACGCTGTCCAGCAGAGTTGGATTCGACGATTGCTCTCTTTCTCGAAGTTAGACCTACCTAACTGTTTTGTTTGTCCCAGGTATACATATTCGGTAGAGCCTCCAACCTTCAGAGGAGTAGTATGACACGGACGTTTGATATAATTTTCGTGTTGTCCATTTTCATTTTAAGACCCACTTCTTGAGAGGCTCTACTGAGGCCATCGAGCATTGTGCCTACGTCGTCCATAGTCTCAGCCATGACCACGATATTGTCAGCGAATCGAAGGTGGGTGATATACTCGCCGTTGATATTTATGCCGAGTCCACCCCAGTTCAAAAGCTTAAAAACATCTTCCAGGGCGGCGGTGAACAGTTTCAAAGATATAACGTCTCCCTGTCTTACCCCTCGCTGCAACCGGATAGGTTCCGAGTTTTGATCCTGGAGGCGAACCGACATGGTGGTGTTTTCATACAAACTCTTCAGCACTTCGGTATATCGATAGTCAATTTGGCACCACTGGAGAGACTGTAAAAGTTTCGCCCGAATCCAAGGCTTTCTCATAGTCCACGAACGCCAAACATAGTGACTGATTGTTCTCTTCGGTCTTCTGTAAAATCTCCTGCAGTGTATGTATGTGCTCTATGGTACTAAATTCTTTTCGGAAATCGGATTGTTTGGGAGGCTGGAAGTCGTCAAACCTGCTCACGAGATGATTCGTAATTAATCTCGAAAACAGCTTGTAGACATGGCTCAAAAAAGGGATGTAGTTCTTCAGCAGGGTACTGTCTTCCTTTTTGAAGAACATCACTACCACAATTAAGTGCCACGCCTTAGGCATTTTCCCTCAAGTATAACGGAATTAAATAATTTCTGAAGAGCTTTAAGTACCGGTGTTCCACCTGCTTTTGTAATTCCATCATCACCCGGTGCCTAATTGTTTTTGAACTATTTAAGAGCCATTATAATCTTGCACAGGCTGACGTCCGGGATATCTTCGGTATAGTGTCGGGTAAGTCTAGCTCTTGGATCTTTAGCCAGATTGTTGACAGACAGACGTGTGGTCGTGTACAATTGTCCGTAGAACTTCTCAACTTCTTTCAGCAACTCAGTCTTAGACGATATGATGTTGGCTTTATGCAACAGACAGATCTCTCGCGAACGCTTTTGAGCCTTTGTTGTTCTCAATCACCTCTTTAATACAATTCGTATTATACCGGCGCAAATCGCGAGTCCGACTCGCACTTGTCCTTTATTGTAAAGTATTTGATTAAGGGAGTGGAATGTGACATATAGTTCTCTTTAAAATAGCCCGATATATTATAGTTCCTGAGAGATCCAAGGAAAACTCATGTCCACTCTCGCGAGGTCGCTTGCGGCTCGCGCTCCTCTCAACATCAAGGACAGTCATAAAAACGATATCCACGCGGAAAAAGCCACGAGCAAAAGCTAGTAGTTTGTTATTATTTTTTATAAAAAATTGAGTGCGTTTGGTTGCACTTTGTAACGCGGTATGCTGTTTTGCGTTCTTCTTTCATTCGATTTTTTTTATTCCATCTATTTGTTTATTACGCATGCGCTGACATTTGTTAAAACCCGAATTCATTCTTTCCATTAATATTTTTCACCAAGTAACTTATAAAATAAAAATTCTTGCTGTTTTCTAATAGACCCATCTTGGGTCTTTTATGTCGAAATAAAATAATATTGGTTAGCACGTTCAGTTTCAATCCACGCCCTTACCCTACCATACCCACCTGTCGTGCTACAACTTCACCTGATGGTAAGTACCGATGCAGCCGAGGATGTAAGCACAAATAGTGCCTATTCACTCTCGTCTTGCAACATTGTGCAAATCATCGCCCCACCAAGCCAGGGGCGTCATGCGCTTCGTTTCATCTTCATCATACTATTAGATATTTCGATCAATAGTCAAATCTTTTGAAAACTTCAAGCCCAAACCACTGAACATAGAAACATTAAATTTTTCAGTTTCATTTATGTTGTAGACATAAGTTCTTCAGTGGTGTGCATTGTAAGGTTCAATTAATAACAAATATATCTACTTACCAATTTACATAGAAAATGGACCCCATTCAACTACATTCGATCTTCATACCACCACTTCGTGCTGGCATACCTGATTAGCCGCATGTTGACCACCTCGTGG
Source organism: Coleophora flavipennella (assembly GCA_947284805.1). NCBI lineage: Eukaryota > Metazoa > Arthropoda > Insecta > Lepidoptera > Coleophoridae > Coleophora > Coleophora flavipennella. The sequence goes on from OX369253.1 coordinate 10,392,540, forward strand.
CTCGCTGCTGGAGTGGAGACTGCATCTAGGCAGTCTGAGCTGCACATTTACGAGGTCGCTCAAACCGCTGACTCGAATATTGATGTAAGTTTAACAGCTGACTGTGAGCTTGATTTTCAAGCTTCCCTATTTATGCACTTCTTTTAACTGAGCTATATATTTATTTTTTTTGTCGTTTAAATTGTTACTTTGTTCCTAAGTCTTAATTATTTTATCAAGCGACTTCCAAAAAGGAGGAGGTTCTCAATTCGACTGTATGTTTTTTTTATATTTTTTTAATGGTGTACCTCAGAACTTTTGACTGGGTGAACCGATTTGGATGATTATTTTTTTATTAGAAAGCTGGTGCTTTCCGTGTGGTCCCATGTACATTTTATCAAAATCGGTGTTATACAAAAATTTACAAAAACCAAAAAATAACAATGCAAAATTGTTCGAAGTTGTTGCGATGGAAGTCGGCTTTTTAATGTGTTTAGCGTTTTTCATTTGTGACATTGTATTCGGGTTCCACGCAGAATGACTATTTATGAATTTAAATACGCAAAACGACACACACGCGCACACAAACAGATCATGAAATGGTTGGCCAAATCATGAAATGTCCGGGCATTTTAAACATTCTGCCTCCAACGGGGCATACTCTTCGACAGTATCTTTATCAAACCTAATGGATCTATTATCGCTCACTTCGCTCATTCAACTGAGATCTACCTGGGCATTTCATGATTTGAACAATATTCACCAGACCATTGCATGACCTGCCAATGACTATACATATACAGATTTCGCATATTGTGCCATTAAATTTTAGGTATGTGTCATTTCGTGTAAATGTCATTATGCGTTATTACATAAATAAATAATCTAGTCTAAGATTTACCACAAGTGTACAAACAAAATGGAAAATGAACACAGATAAGAAATTTTTTTTGTCGCTCATGAAGTATTTTACAACCTGTCATTACGTATTCTGTGATTTCTAATCTATGACAGTGGACAGTCCAAAGATTTATTACCATAGATGGGTTATGTACTAAAAAACAACATTTGAAAATCGAATCCATTTACACACTCAACATTATAGGTATTTCGCTTCCGTTGCACCGACTTATACTAAGAAAAGAGATGCCAATTGACATAATTTTATTTGCTTCACTTTCGGACGCGTGTAACCTACGATTATCCACCTCCCCTTATATAAACAACCGGTGTGAAGTTAGCAGCAAAAATTTAGCAACCGTTAGAAACCGACCATATTAAAAAAGTCATCGTATATATATGAGTAAATAAGAATCAAAGGAGATAACTAAACACGACATTCGTTAGATCTACACTTTTTGATTCCCAGACTACTAGAAAAAAGACCTAAAATTGGTTACTAAACAAGTCATGAAAAAAAAAGAAACTGTTCCTGGGAGAAAACCAATATTCAAATCTGAGTATTTGCTATTATAAAATTTCAGGGTCTAACAATAAAATGAACCTAGGAGTGCTAGTCCAGCAAACCTGATTCCACAGAAAGGAAACATACTTAGAATCCTAAGATATCCATTGAATCCGGATTTAAAGATTTATTTTGCTTTCTAAGATTTGCTATCAACAGATAGAAGCCGTTTTGTAGGTCCATAATGAGGAAGAGAACCTAGACTGCTTCCAGGTTGCGCAAATCAACTGCGCTAACAGAGTAACATATCTCTGTTTTATTCCTAACTTCATACTGGCCTTTTACTTGCGGCTTCACCCACGTGGATATAAATAAATAAATAAATATTCTGGGACAAATCACACATGGTCATCTGGCCCCAAAGTAGGATTCCCTGTGTTATGGGTTACCAGAGACTGATAAACATACTTATATACGTTTAAATACATACATATATAGATATATTTAACACCCAGACACAGAGCAAACAAATCTGCTCATCACACAAATGCCTGCCCTGGCTGGGGATCGAACCCACAACCCTCGGATCAGTAGTCAAGGGCACTAACCACTGAGCCACCGAGTCAGTCAAATATAGTTCATAGACTGTCTCTCAGGGAAAGGCAGTAAGCGGCTCGCGGGCGTTAGATGTTATTTTTAGGGTTCCCTACCGGGTAAGAGGGCTTGGTGTGATAATATTACCGTAAAATAAGGTGACATTGATTAATTTTGAAATTCCAATGCTTTTAACTTTGTAAGTTTTACAGAAAAAATACGAAAAAAAATACTTTAATGGCGATCAGATAATAGTTGTCCAATAAAATCTATGAAGAAACTCACGAGGAAAGAAACAAGTTATCTATCAAATTTAAAGTTTTTGTCACTTTGATAGGCCATGTTTTTTTTGATTGGTTCTTAAAAATGTCCACAGAAAGAAATAGAAACGTCAGAAAAAGAATTTAATCCATCCATAAACCTAAAAGTTATTGAACTTCGAAGATGTTAAGGGTTAAATTGATATAGTGTTACTTTGAAATTTTATTTATTCAACTTAAATACTCTTCGAAACTATAATTGTTACAGATGTTTTATCTCACGAGCGCGGGTTAGTCATACTTGTGTGTGTTAATGTACATGCAAATTGTCTTTGCGTGCGTAAGGTCGGGAGCTTACAATTGCGCACACAATAGACACAACTAACAATAGAGCACGTGTCTATACGCATTACACACACAAGTATGGCTAACCCGCGCTCGTGAGATAAAACATCTGTATAAGTAATTTGTATTGGGAACATTTGTCAATCTTCAAAAATAAAGAGATCAATTTACAGTAAAGTTATTGGTAGCAGACAAAATCTATGTATCAAAGATTAAACCTCTATCTATATCAAAAACCTCATTAGGAAAAATGTAATAATTGTTTTAAAAAATTGGGCCGTGGTAGAAACATTACGATGTCATTCATCATTACAGCTCATATACGTCCCCACCGAGGGGTTCGAGCCTACCCTGAATCAGGGCGATTAGGCCTTAGTCGACCACGCGGGCCCAGTGCGGGTTGGTCGACTTCACACACAACCTTCGAGTTTCTTCGCAGGCGTGTGCAGGTTTCCTCAAGATGTTTTCCTTCACCGTTAAAGCAATCGGTAAGTATGTACGTAAGTTTTTGAAAAACTCATTGGTACATTGGCCGTCCAGATTTGAACCCGGTACCTCTGGTTAGATGGACCGAGTCGTTACCGGTTGAGCCACCGACGCTTCTGAGCCACCGACGCTTCATTAACGATGTCATTATCTTCTTAAATTAAGATATTATTTTATTATTTTGCTTGGAAATCAGTTTTATTTTTCTTTTTAGCTTTAAGGCCCAAAACTACAAATTGTCCTCCATAATGTACTCTATCATACAAACATAATGATATGTTTTCTTTCCTCGTGCTGATGGGAATTGAGCCAGAATGAAATTGCCAATTTGAGGACCTGGATGATGACTCTCTTCTCCTGGTATTTTTTGTTCAAAGTCAAAGCAAAGTCAAAGAATTTATTTGCCAAAACATAGTTGAATACATGGTGTTCTTAAATTTAACGTATCTTATGTCCCACCATCAATGGCATGCAAATATACACATTATAATATAACCTGGGTTTTTATAACATAATGCCGCAGCTTCTGCACTCACGCTTTGGGAATACATAGCCGAACTGTCAGAGTTGCTAGCACAAAATATAATTCGGATGCGTTCAGTAGATCTCGAGATATTTAAGAATAATATAAAAAATAAGTAATAATAATGACACCCCGCATTTTGAAAGTCACCTTTTTTTTACGGTATTTATCCTAAAGTGAAACAAAAACCGGCTAAGTGTGAGTCGCACTCGCAGTAAGGAGACCAAAATGTGTAAAAAAAAATATTTTTCTGTCGCTCAGGTTGTCTTTTATTTGAAATAAATAAGTATCATAGACGTCTTTCTGTGGAGAGGAAGTGTGGTGGTACGTAACGCTCGGTGTGGGCACTTGGCTAGTTTTTTGACGAGAAAAAAAAAACAAAAAATTTGACGAAAGAATCTGTTTCCTTCATAGCAACCAAGGAACAAATTGTGGCTCCAAAGCAACCAAGTCAGTCACCTTTATATCAGAAAGGCTAAGACCTCATGGCCATACAGCCTAAAGCACGCTGCCGAAGGGCGAGCTACGCATAGGGTGAACCCCGGAGTGCTTCCTGCAAGGCCGGAGTATCAGGGCCGTTTAACGTTTCACGTTAAACTAACGGCAGTGTGCCCTGTGCCCGGCCTGACACAGAAACGCCCGATTTAAAAATAAAACTTTTTTTAGCCTTTGTTACTTCAAATACGTACATTAATTCTAGAGATAACCCTTTCAAACAAATTTGAACTCCTTAAATATAAGAAAAAAAAAATTCGAGCGAGACCTACAGTACCCTCATATGATGTGTAACATGTGACAAAATACTTTAGGTTAGTTAGATTTGATGACGATATTGTACCTGGGTGGCGGATCTGACAGTAACGAAAAAAACCGACCAAGTGCGAGTCGGACTCTCGTAAAGTAGAATTCCGCGCTTTCGCGACTTCCTGTTACACATTTCCGTCCCATGTTACACATTTCCGTCCCATTTCACGAAATCACTCCCACAAATTGCAGGAAAGAGAGAGCAAAGATGTTACAAATTTCCGTCCCATGTTACACATTTGCGTCCCATTTCACGAAATCACTCCCACAAATTGCAAAAACCAACCAAGTGCGAGTCGGATTCTCGTAAAGTAGAATTCCGCGCTTTCGCGACTTCCTGTTACACATTTCCGTCCCATGTTACACATTTCCGTCCCATTTCACGAAATCACTCCCACAAATTGCAGGAAAGCGAGAGCAAAGATGTTACACATCAAAAATTGTTTTATCACAAGGTCTTTGAACGAAGAAACGGTCACTTTCATTCAACTGGTTAAGTGTTTTTCATCATCATATCAGCTCTAATACGTTACCAGCGAGGGGATCGAGCCTACCCTAAATTATGGCAATCGAGCCTTAGTCGACCACACGGGCCCAGTGCGGGTTGGTCGATGGCAGGATTCGAACCACGACCTCCCGGACAGGAAGTAGCAGCCTTAGCCCTCACGCCACCTAGGTTTTTTTTCATCACATTATGTGTTTTAGCTACGACGAATTTTTTTTTCAGGCTGAACGACTTCTTTGTCAAATAAGATCATCAACAGTCAGTTTGGATGGACTGGGCTTCTTTCGTATAAAAAAAAGCATGATTCTAAGTGTAAGTGTTCCATTGTGTAAACGAGTTTTCATTTCGAAAGTAAGGGTTGATATCGAGGCCATAATTAGGGGATGATCACCAAAGAAGCAACCGACCTCGGTACCCATTAACTCTAATATCTAAGAGGTCTCCATGAAGACTAGAAACAAAAACAAGTTTGCTGTTTGCTGATTTTTTCCTTTACTGCCGTAAGACCTTACTTTTTCATGACCCCAATATGCATGATTCTTAGGTCAACAGGTCGATTATTGATCTACGAGGAGTAAGGTCAACGTTTTGACCACTTGTCTATCGCTTATATATCGCTTTTTATTTTATTATAAAAGACGTAGTGAGTGAAAATTCGGAAAAACGAGATTTCCCAGCGATGCGAACTAGCTAGATCGACTTTTTGCCCCCAAAAACCCCCGTGTAGCAAATGTCATAGTAATCGTCAGAGCTATTTCCGAGAAACCAATCACAAAAATTGTTTACTTAATGTACTCAGATCACAGATTTGGACAGAAGGATCCACCCGTCTCCATATTTACTCAGATTTTCTTCATACAAGCAGAAAGTAGCGCCATGTGACAAACTCGAACGAACTAGCGAGGGCGAGAGTTGACGTCAGTGCCACGCTAAAATAACCTTGGTAGAATTGACGCTTTAAAAGTGCGTTTATTTAATTCGTTTACAAGAAAAAATACAATGTAAGATTACATAATGATGATGATGATATCCCATGTTTCTTTTTAGCCATTTTTAAATGACTTTTAAAGCCTCTAACAACACATAAAGGCATTTTTATATGGAATATCTTTCCACCGCACTCTGCCATTTCCCGCAGACGACTAAGTCGCGAGTGTGCGAAACTTTTGAATTCGCTGGGAGCATTAGCCGCGCGCATTGGCCGGGTCCTTACGCGAGTAATATAGAAGTCATTGACTCAGATGACATAATTGTATACTATTTAGTTAATTTACATTTTATTATTCGCACTTCACGCAAACAAGTCATAAGACACGCAGATACGTACGTTACGTAGTTACAAACTAAGAGCGTTTTGCACTTGAACACCGTCTTATAAACTAATATTTTCCTATATTTATTTCCCGTGAAACGTTGATGGGAAAAAGTACGGCCTCATCTAATCACCGTAGATAAATCACTACATAGCCTAAACAAGTTTGTTCAGATGTTTTAGCTATGATTCGGTCCTTTTTGTCTTTTTGTTGCTAACATTTTTTTTTCTACTTCCATTTGGTAATTTACTTAATACATAACCTCAAATCATATCACAAAGTCGTTTTACAATGATCATTTCAAAACGAGAAAACTGTATTACGATAAAAACTTAAAAAAAAAATATGGCTATGGCTTCAAAATTCAATATATGATTTTGACAAAATTTCAATGAATTTTTATTTAGTTCATGGCCGTAGAAAAAGTATGGTATGCCACTGCACGCAATTAGCCAATGTAACACTTTTGCTGTCTATTGTGTCACTCATCTTCGCTTCGTGGCACAAACTATTATAGAACTCATGTTGCAATGGCTCTCATTACTTGGCAGTGGCATAAATAACTTTTATTTTATTTTCCAGGTACTCGGCACTATTGTGACGTACGAAATAATGGCGTTACAGTTCATTCCACAAGTGACCGTTCGTAAATACCAAAATGATTCCATGGCCCAGTAACACTGAACATATTGTAATAAAAAAAGTTATCTATTATTGTACTCTAGTGTTTCACTTTTGAAATATTGAAAACATTGGGTTATTCTCCGTGACTCCATTTATAGACAATCATAAATAAATAGATAAAAATAAAAGTTAAAAAAACTAAAAACCGACTTCAAAATTAAATTCACTCAAAAGTATTAAATAATATAACACAAGTACAGTAAAAAAATGACTTCAAAAAAGGGAGGAGGTACTAAGTTCGACTGTATATATATTTTTTAATGTATGTTCACCGATTTTTCTGTCAATTGTGGACCGATTTTCAAAATTCTTTTTTAATTCGAAAGAGTATACTCCCGATCATATCAGGATCTGATAATGGGATCCCAGGGAAATCGAGAGCAACCCTCAAATTACTCATTACGTATACACTTACTACGTGATTATTATGTTTTCTAAAGCTATTAAAATACTTGCGTCTGTTAGTCATCATCTCATGTTGATAAGCTGATGAAGGAAGGTACAACTCCATAACGGTTAGGAGTTGAAGGTAAATTCTTTCAATATTATACATAGATATATACGTAGGTATGCATAGACCGATAGGTTGTATTCTTTCAGGTTATTCAGATGAGGTGATGATGGACGATTAACTTTATAACTTTCATGTTATGGAGTTAAGTCGTCAATGATCATCTGCTGAGATGACGATGGAAGCCTCAGGACTTTGTATCTGTTAATGCAACACATGTATTATGATTTGATAATTCCTATTGGTGAGTAGGTGATTGGGTTTAACGTTGTTAGATAGATATCATTATCACTAAAAATAAAGAAAATAAATTAAAAGTTTAAAAAAACTAAAAACCGACTTCAAAATGAAATTCACTCAAAAGTATTAAATAATATTATTATACTTAAATACACAACATTAACTAACAATAAAGAAATCAAAGGTGCCAATGCCAAGGGCTTAGCAACTGTACGTAAAAAAATAAAAAAAAAATGCATGGACTGGGCTTCAAGAAGCCGATTGAGCATGCTTGGAACGACCTCGGGAGGTGTGTAAGAAGTCGAATCCCCGCCCCAGCTACAATTAAAGACCTGAAACATGCGTTAGTGGAAGAATGGAACAATATACCGAAACAACGCATAAAAAACTTAATAAACAGCATGCCCAATCGTCTGGCAGCTGTAAGAAGAGCCCCTGGAAGCAATACGAAGTATTAAAATGGCTTTAAAGTTCAATTTTGTGTGATATATAAGGTTGTGTCTTTTAATTTTTCAACGCAAAACATGTTGATATTTAGTTTTTCATGTAATTTTAATAAATTAAGAGATAAACGTTTCTAACATTTAGTGTCGTTTTATTAACTCTTAAATTATCTACATACAGTTTCATTCATGTTGCTAGCTTTATTAGTTTGATAGTAATTCAAATTTTTCGTACCGACCCATATTATTTGTCCACGAGTGTAAATACTGAATAGTGAAGCAATTGTAGATTTTTATACTTTTAATTTGTTTTAGTTTATAGTTTTTAAATGTATTTATATATATGGAGCGCAAGGACGGGGCGCTACCTATGCATGCGTCGAAGCACCGTGTGTTTTATCTTGAAAAGTCAAGCGGTTAGCTAGGGTAGTAATAATAGTCAGCTTTGGCCAAGGCGTGGTCTGTGCGAGACCGGAACCCAGTTTTAGTTTGTAGTGTTGTTACTTGTTTGTTAGCCAATCAGAATCGTTGTGATTATCGAACCATTAAATGACAATGCAGCCAACCTACAGAGGCTACGACAGAGGCGCCAATTATTTTACGAGCACTTTTGATCGAGCAGCTGAACTGTCAACTTGGGAAGCCAGCCCCGTGCCGAACTCATCGCAGTTTATAAAATAATCGGTTTTCATCTGAATCATCGTGAAGCCTCGTGTAGCAAACGTGTGTGATTGATTGTACACTCCAAAACTTCTCAAAGACAAGAAAAATTATTTCTTAGATCCGGCCCAAACCCTTCTTGTGATCCGAAATATATATATATATATTAATCTGAAGGTATGATTTTGAATGTTTAAAAACTATTTTATAATAATAAAAGATTAACATTAATCAATCTTTATTTATTCAGACTTAATAGTCTGCAAACACAACTATTTTTAATCCTACTAATATTATAAATGTGAAAGTTTGTATGTATGGATGTATGAATGTTTGTTACCCTTTTATGCTTCAGCCACTGAACGTATCGGGATGAGATTTGGCACACATACAGGCAAGGTCCTAGAATAGGACATAGGCTACTTTTTACCACGGGAAAACGTCTTATTCTCACGAGAAAATCGAAAACAACGTGGGCGTAGCCGCGGGCGGACGGCTAGTGTAATGATAAAAGATAAATATACTTGATTGTACACCAAATATACAAAAATGAAAAAACTTATTAACTAGCAAAATATACAATGAAATGCCTAGGCGGACTTATCGCTTTAAAGATAAGATTAATAAATCTTTATTTATTCGGACAGGATAGTCTGCACATACAACTATTTTTAAAAGCTTATATTTAACTTGCAATTTCCGTATGTATGTATGTATGTATGTATGTATATAGATATGTATCTATGTATATAAGTTGTCTGAGCTTCAAAATTTGCAACTTAAATTTACCCCACTTCTCAAGGTTAGATTGTGCTACAATTTCGCAGACGTGTAAAGTCGGTGACAATGCAATATTTTAATACCAGTACTCTGATCGTAGATGGTACCTAGCATCTGATGATGGAGCCGAGATGTGGCCACGGGATATCAGTATCTAAACAATGCAATAACATTGAGTTTGGGCTTGTTGGATATGTTATGTATTGATATCTAGCATCTGATGATGTAGCCGAGATGTGGCCACGGGATATCAGTATCTAAACAATGCAATAACATTGAGTTTGGGCTTGTTGGATATGTATTGATATCTAGCATCTGATGATGGAGCCAAAATGTGGCCATAGGATATCAGTATTTATGGTTGACAAATTACTAAATAACTCTTAATATGAATAAATTAACCAAATTAATCTAAAAATAAATATCAAATTCATTAGAATTTAAAATCCGCCTGCATCAAAACATTGAAACTCTTTTTTGAGTAGTCATGTAAAAATGTATCCTGTCACTCACGGGATCAAGACGTATCTAACGACATCTCGCACTCCAGAATCCATCAAGGCGTTTAGGCTACAGAGCGGGCCAAAAAAAAGAATATATATATATATATATATATATATATATATATAGATAGATATGATGATATATATATATCATCATATCAGATCAGACATGTCCCCGCCGAAGAGCTCGAATCTACCCTGAATTAGGGCGAACGTACCTTAGTCAAAGTATATAATATTAGTACTAACATACAGTATGGACACTCCCTGCCGCTCTCTGAATTGCGACCTCACCCCCTCGTCACCCAGATTGTTACAGATTAGTTACAGTTTGGTTGTCGAACGTATAGGATTTCTCCGCCATTTTGTTTGTTCCTTCATTCCTTTTTTGAAAATGTCATTTCTGGCCCGTTGTATGAAGTGTCCAGGGTGTGCCTTAGTCGACCACGCGGGTCCAATGCGGGTTGGTCAACTTCACACACAACCTTCGAGTTTTTTCGCAGGCATGTGCATATCATGTGTTTCCTCACGATGTTTTCTTTCTCCGGAAAAACGTAGGATTAAATAAAGTACATGTCAGATCAAGGTAAAAGTTAAAAAAAAACGACTTTAGAAAGAAATTCGCTCAAAAGTTTAAAATATTATTTTTAAATATCTAAAGACTACCTACTCTTTCGTATCCTATAGATAGTCTATCTATACAGGGTGTAACATAAAGGTGTGGTGATTATTACTTTAAGGTGGGCTTGTATTTATCAAACTGAACCATTTACTTACTTACTGAAATCGCGAAATTTTTATTGAATTTTTCATACAAAACCGTTTAATCAGCTGATCGATTTGTACGAAAAATCAAAAAAAAATGTGTTTTCAGCAAAGTTGCAGAACAAAAGTGGTTCAGTTTGATGAGTACAAGCCCACCTTAAAGTATCACCACACCTTTATGTTACACCCTGTATATTGATTTAAACGAGCAAGTATGTACGTATGTCTGTATACATACAGGGTGGGAAGGAGTATACCGACAGATTTTAACCATGGATTCCTGGTGGTATTATGAGTAAATAATGTTATATCAACATGGGTCTAAAACTGCCTTATTAACTTACTTAATTTCTGGAACAAAAATATCAATTAACGATAGTAATCCCTTCTGAACGAAACCTTAGTCTAAGGAGTGAAAAAGAAAACTTCACACTTCACGAACGACTCGGACAACATAAGATAAACGACGAGTGAAGTCAACGTCAGTATGATACTTTGAGGCAACAAACGTCAGATAAGAATAAGAAAAATAACGACTATTACGTCATATTATTAGGGCGTGTTACCCTTGAGATTTTTTGAACTTGTGAATTATTAAAAAAAAAAAATATCTCGAAAATTAGGCTTTACTGGCCCATGTTTATATTACTTTTTTTGTCTAAATAGGCATTAGAATCTTTGGTTAAAATCTGTCGGTATACTCCTTCCCACCCTGTATAATCTAAATATATATAATTTAAAGGTGACTGATTGACTTAGTGATCTATCAACGCACAGCCCAAACCACTGGACAGATCGGGCTGAAATTTGGCATGCAGGTAGATGTTATGACGTAGGCATCCGCTAAGAAAGGATTTCGGGGAATTCCCACGGAAACAGCAAAAATCGGGATCTGCGCGGGCGAAGCTGCGGGCATCCACTAGTAATATATAAAAACTGAACTATAACTTGCGGTCTTCGGTTTTCGCTGAGCAAGTGGACATCGTATTATAAATGCTTCCCTGTTCGACCGGCTTTTAATCCGATCGGGCACAGATAAATGTGGGTTATTCTCATTCGCAAGTTTCGGTACCTATCGGGATTACCCCACCTGATAGTTCGAATTATTTCAAGCTAGTAAGGGACTCCGGCGGTGGGCTGGCCTGCCCTAAAGGTTTGATTATAAATCACATCCTACAAGATAGGAATTAAGGGATTTGCCCCTTAATTTGCTATCTAAATAGTAAAATGCACAGGAGGATCAATATTGACATGCGATTAATTGGAATTGTTCAGTTTTTAGTGTTCCGTAAATCAAAAGGTAAAAACAGAACCATTAAAGAATCACTCGCAAGTATGTCTGTCCGTCCGTCCATCTGTCATAGTCAATTTTCTCTGAAATGACTGGACCGATGGAGTTGAAATTTGGTATTCATATGTAAGTTGATGACCCATATACGTAAATAAATGAATTTTAAACATGGGGGCCATTTTTGTGGGGAAATAAGACAATTTAAATCAAAAGGACTTGTAAGAATCCCCAATGTATTTTTTTATAATTTTAAAATAAATAGTTATTAAGAGAATAGGAGAAAATTAGAAAGAGTGTTGTTCTCTCCTCTCTTCTGTTCGCTATTTTTATGAATTCTATTTCCCTTCATATCTCCTCTTCCTATCATCTACACAGATTACTAATTAGTTACTCATCTATACGCAGATGATCTACAAATATACACATATGCACCATTAGGTGACCTTTAATTTGCCATTAACACTATTAATGATGTTCTTAACGTTATATAAGAGTGGAGCAAATCCTACGGCTTAAAAGTCAATCAAATTATTTATTGTATACTAGCTGTCCCGGCAAACTTCGTTCCACCTTACACTACACTACACTAGACTACCCTACCCTACCCTACACTACCCTACCATACACTACTTTATCCTACCCTACCCTACACTACCCTACCCTACACTACACTACCCTACCCTAGCCTAACTACACTACACCTACACTACACTAACCTACCCTACACTAAAAGCAATTATTTTTTGACTGATATTTTTTTTATTGATGAATATGATATTTTAATACTTATTATCCTATTCCCGACGAAGACAATGCAAAAACACAAAAATCATAAAAATTGGTTCAGCCGGTCCAAGTTGGGGTTAGTTTTGCTAAAACGAAAATATATGTCTGTAATCTACCAAATTTAAGAAATATTTATATAAGGTGTAACAAAATTAGCTGAAACTATTTTAACTGGTGCTTCTACCCATGAAACTGAACAATTTTCCCCATGGAACCCATAGTCAAATCTCAAAAAAAAATTGAACTTCCCATACTAAGTTGGCTGATCAGCTGATCGAGTTAGTATGGGAGAGCCAAATTTTTTTTTGCGATTTAACTATGGGTTCCATTGGGAAAGTTGTTCAGTTTCATGGGTAGAAGCACCAGTTAAAATAGTTTCAGCTAATTTTGTTACACCTTATATATTAAGTTACGACTGTTTGTTTCTCAATAAAATAAAATTTTGTTTTTTTAACCTGTGGCATTAAAATCCATCGAATGAGCCTAAAAACTAGTTCAAAAGGTGCGTATTTATTACATATAAATTGAATCCAAAAAATACGATTCCAATTAAAACGACGTATGTCTAATTCTATTTTAGCATTTTGAAAATTGGAACACTTCGTTTTTTCCCTTTTCTGTAAAGTTTTGCTTTGTATAAAAACAACCTTTTGACTCTTGTGATAGTGGGCTCTGTCCGTCTGTCACTAGCTGTACAACCTTCGCTAATCCGGAGTTGACCCCCGCGTGTGTAGGACAGCCTAGAAACCGATGGTCCAGCAGTGGGTTCTTTATGCTGTTAACGTTACGGCTTCTTCCAGTAGCATAGTCTTACATAAAGACACCACGTTTGTAAAGATCGGTTAAAATAAGTTATACTCCTCTGTTTTTTTTTTATAAAAAATTGATAAGCCCTTGGCATCATCTCACCTGATGGTGAATGATGATGATGCCGAAGATGAAAGCGGGCTTACCAAGATTCCCCAACGCAATGGAGAACTGGCTATCTTATCTTCAAGCCGGAATACATCAATTTCGTTAACACTGATGTTTGGCGGCAAGACTTACATAAGATGGTGGAAGCTAGCCAGGCGGGCCAAGAAAATGCCCTACCACCAACCAAACCGAGTCTTACAAGTTGACCAAACGGGAATCGAACCCGCGACCTCCTGGTGTGAAGCGAATGGACTAGCCATTACGCCACGGAGGTGGTTATAATTAATGGTGGTATCCGTGGCGTAATAGTTAAGTTCATTAGCTTCACATCAGATGGTCGTGGGTTTGATTCCCGGCGGAGTCTAACTTTATATGACTCAGTTTGGATGGTGATAGGACATTTTCTAAGCGCGCCTGGCTATAGCTACCTCTATCTTATCCATGTCTTGCCGCCAAGCAATAATGTTAACAACATTGATGTGTTACGGCTAGAAGATAAGATAACCAGTTCTTCATTACGTCAGGGAATCTTGGTAAGCCCGCTTGCATATTCGTCATCATCGTCGCTTACCATCATGTGAGATGATGTCAAGGGCTTAACAATTGAGGATAAAAAATTGGTTTAGGAAATATGAGGGAACAGATGAACATACATAAATGGACTTTCAAAAACATAACTCTCCTGTTTTCGTAGTCGGGTAAAAATAAGTTGTCTACGCAAAGTCGCAGGCGGCCAGTTTATTATAATTAAAAAACTAAAAAAACCCGCCTGCGTTTCTGTGTAATTGTGTAATTTGGAAATGAAAAACCCTAAAACAAGAAAGTCGTCATACCCGATTGCACTTAACTTAAGAAAAATTGTAGCAGTCGGGACCCATTCTAGAAATGGGGCATAGTGAATTGAGAGCACATACCTATATTACATTGCAGATTACTCCAATATACTGACTAGACGGCTGACTTTCTAGAATGGGTCCCGACTTTCTTGTTTTAGGGTTTTTCATTTCCAAATTACACAATTACACAGAAACGCAGGCGGGTTTTTTTAGTTTTTTAAATAACCGTATTTTATTTTATTCATTTTTTAGTTTTATTATTGAATGAGTTTGTGTAGTAACCTATATACACATGACACACATTAAGATTACGCAGATTATTAACTTATCAGTTGATATAATAATATTATTATATTCTGCAGCCGTTCTGGCTGCAGAGCGTGTCAAACATTTGAATTTGGCGCCAAAAACCCGCCATTTTGTATTTTTTTTTATTTTGATATACCCAGTGTCACTCTCACAGTAAATACGAATCTAACGACACCCCTCAAGCCAAAATCCATCCAGCCGTTCAGGCTGCAGAGCGTGCCAAACAATTATACATACATACATACATACTCTCGAAAAACATAACCCTCCTTCTGGCGCCTTCGGGTAAAAAGTAAAGTTGTTTTTGTAGAAAAAATGCTTTACTTTTCCTAATTACTCAGATAGGTTGGGTAATTAGCAAAGTTTTGTAACATAGCTCTGAGGACGATAACGAGGCCAAAACGTGACGAGGCTCTTAATTTTGCTTATCTGTGCTCTTATTAATTTTTGTTTTAATTGCAGGATTTCAAATGTTTTTCTTAGAATTGCTATACAATAGGGGATCGGACTGCTAGTCATTTGAGTTACTTTTTATGATCTGTCAAAAACGAAATTTTGTTCTAAAAATGTTTGAAATACCCACAAGTGACGCCATAGATTTTAAGCGTCATTGACGAACTTACTTTGTGAATTTGATCAATTAAAAATTGAAGACGTGTTGGAAAAACAAAACAATTAAGGTTTTTTGAAACTTCAAGAGGAGAGCAATTTAGGAAATCATATTTTAGAATTTAGTTTTGATGCAGTCCTATCCCCTATTAAATAAGTTGAACATTTGATTGAAAACGGTAGACGATCTTGGGACATTGATTCCACCTTGGCAGTTTATATCAGATCAACTTCAAAATACTAAAAGAATGTGTTGTCACCACTGAAAATATTTCTTCATATCAAATTTCAGCTCAATCGG
Source organism: Coleophora flavipennella (assembly GCA_947284805.1). NCBI lineage: Eukaryota > Metazoa > Arthropoda > Insecta > Lepidoptera > Coleophoridae > Coleophora > Coleophora flavipennella. Next base: position 10,408,387 of record OX369253.1, read on the forward strand.
ACCCCTGGAAGTACTTTACAAACCAATTAACATACATACAATAGGTACATAGATACAAACATTACAAACATTAAATAATAGTTATAAAAGGCTAATCTATACAAGTCGTTGTAGTTCAGTGTGACTTGCGTGGTTGTTTGATCAAAAATCTACTTATCTACATAAATAAAAATGAATGTGTGTATGTTTAACCTTTACGTGTTCCTAAACCATTAATCCAATTGGGATGAAAATTTGGTGGGTTCTTCTGTGTATAGTATAGTAGAATGTAGTGTAGTGTAGCGTTGTTTAGACAGCGTAGCGCAGTGTAGTTAGCGCAGTGCAGTGTAGTGTACTGTAGTATAGTATTATAATAAATAACCTCTTGACTGTCGATTTCCGGGACCCGGAAAAAAAACAAATGTCCTATCTGTCGACCTACCGGGAGCCGGAAAGATTGCGGCGGGTGAAATTAGCACCTAAAAATACGCCAAAGCTTGGCAGGCCCGATTTAGAATGCATATCGACATATATGGGAGTGAAGCAGACTACTTCTGTGACTAATCCTTTGCCACACTGACAATATTAAATTATTCAGAGAAACTTCATCCAAAATTCAGATTTCGTACTTCAAGTTGCGAGTGTGTCATTTCTTTTGTTGTTTTCTTTGTTATTTTGTTGTTTGTTTCGTGATATTTTGTTTTTATTGTATTATAAACATACTTAGGTATAAATAGCAGTAACAGAAAAGTTTACTAATAGTTTTATTATTATTTTTAATCAAGAAATATAGTTGATTTTCAGGTAACCCATTATTAACAATAGTAAATATCAATAATTATATTGTAAAAGTAAAAATAATGAAAAGAAATAAGTAAAACACCCTAATTAGAATAATATTTTAAATTTAAAAATACAATATTTTATTTAGATTCACAGAAAATCCAATGAACGCATCCAGAACCCTGTCTGTCAAATTCCGGCTGCCGGAAAAATCCTGTGACAAGGGGGTGTGGCCTCATAACAGCGTGAAAGTTGAGAGGTTGCACAAAATAACTTACAGAGAGGCTGTTTCTGACTGTCAACCTTGATCATGTAATGAGTTTCACCTTGGCATTTCCTACGTGCCATACAGACTTTCTGAGCAAATCCTTTATGATTCAATCAGTGCGTCTGTGGAATCTACTTCCTGCTTCTATCTGAACGGCTGAGTTTTCTGTACTCATTTAATAAGCATTTATCAAGGTTCATTACTTTAAGCTTTGTCATTACTGAAACTGTCCACTGATATTTTAAGGCCGCCTTTACACTCTATGTATATTACAAATTATAAGTCCCGTATTGTTTTTTGGGGTGCAATAAAGCATATTTACTTACTTACTTACTCTTAAAATTTTTAAATTATTACTTCTGCGGCAGCAACGCGCCGGGTATCAACTATTATTATAATGAACTTCAGAAAAATGCAGTAGGTAACTAAGTGTCAAACACATCTGTATGTTGTGATTCGGGTTCATCACATAGTACCTACCGATCACCAACCAAAACCAACCCACAGGTTGATGGATGAACATGAGATGGTTTTTGCAATTGAGTGAAACCAATGGCACAGTCCAAAAGAATAACGCACACAATCTGTTGAGATAATTTCGATAATAAATATCACGCAGCATTCTGGGTCACGCCCCCAACACACCTATCCTCTTAGCTTTCACGCTGTTATCAGGCCACACCCCCTTGTCTGTCGCACCAGGGAGCCGGAAATTTGACAGACAGGATTTTTGCCGGCAGCCGGAGTTTGACAGACGGAGTTCTGGGGTGTTCAATGAATTTTCTGTGAATCTAAATAAAATATTGTGTGTTTCCATTTGAAATAATATTCTAATTAGGGTGTTTTACTCATTTCTTTTCATTGTTTTTACTTTTCTGTTATGATAATTAATATTATTGGCCGTAATTTTTCCGGCTCCCGGTAGGTCGACAGATAGGGAATTTGTTATTTTTTTCGGGTCCCGGAAATCGACAGACAAGTGGCTATTTACGATTCAATCTGCCGGCTTTTAGCACATTGATTCTGCAAATTGAGGTTGAAATTGATTGGTGAGGAGAGTACAGTCGTCCAACGTGACGGAGGTCGAGCACCGGATTTCATCGTCAAATCGCGGGACGCTACATACATTCAGGCGCATGGTGGCTCAGAAGACGTGCCCGTTACATGTCGGCTTTGACGTAATTGCATTGTTAGTAAAGTTAAATACCTAATAAAAAAAACTATAAAAAAAATGAATATAATATTTTTTTTTATTAACTGGTTACATCACTGGTGACGTCACAGGCCTAAATACTATGCTAGTCATCTGAGTTACTTAGTTCGTCATAGTTTAGCAGCGTCATTTAAGTACTCATTTTATGATTTTGGTGAATTAAAAACCGAAGAATTGATGGAAAACAAAACGAGTAAGGTTTGTGCGTCGGTGGCGCAACCGGTAACGACTCGGTCCATCTAACCAGAGGTACCGGGTTCAAATCTGGACGGCCAATGTACCAATGAGTTTTTCAAAAACTTACGTACATACTTACCGATTGCTTTAACGGTGAAGGAAAACATCGTGAGGAAACCTGCACACGCCTGCGAAGAAACTCGAAGGTTGTGTGTGAAGTCGACCAACCCGCACTGGGCCCGCGTGGTCGACTAAGGCCTAATCGCCCTGATTCAGGGTAGGCTCGAGCCCCTCGGTGGGGACGTATATGAGCTGTAATGATGAAGGTTTTCCGAAGTTTGAGTATGTGGGCAATTTAGTGTGATCAAGAGATGAACTCTTGATGATTTATTTCTGATGCTATCGCCATCCCTATTGCTAGGCCTTAGAATCAACTCACTAGATGGTCAGTGATGATAATGCCGAAGATGGAAGCGGGCTTACTAAGATTCCCCAATGCAATAGACTGGCTATCTTGGCTTAGGTATATCTTATATAAGGGGATTACAGTTCAAAGAAGTTCAAAGACTGCTTATGAAACTTGTCCTGGCTAGAAATATACAGGGTGTTAAAAAAAAGTGTACTCATTATACTGGACAACTATCCCTAAGGAACTCATAGTCAATTCTAAAAATAATCATTTTTTAGACGATTTCAGCAAAGTCGTTAATCAAAAGTTATATAGTTTATAGGGAAACTATTTCAAATTTAGATTTCAAGAGTTTTCATGAGAACTTTTGCCTAAATCATATATTATATTTTCCTAAAATACGAGTAAAAATAGGTAACTTGCATATAAAGAAGAAAAAATGGAAAATCAAATGATTGAAAGTGAGCTGTAAGATCAAAATAATATTAAGATATAAATACTACAGAAATAAAACATCCAAAAATAAAATTAAGTTTAAAATAAACTCTGACATGTTAAGAAAATGCATCGAAAAATCAGAAAAATATTTCTTATATTAAGTACATAGGTCGCAGCAACAGTAAATATAAAGCTGCATGGACAATTATAAAAAACGAGATAATTAAATCCAAAATTAATGACTATGTTAATAGCATTATGTTCAAAAACCAAATTTTGACAAATCCCATAGACTTAGCTGAGGCTTTTAACGGCCACTTTATAGATTCTACAAATGATAAGACTCGCGTACGAATGGTTCCGCACCACTATCTATAATAAATGACGTATTAAAAAAACTACTTACTAGATCTCGTTCAAACCAATTTTTGGTGGAAGTTTGCATGGTAATGTACATCATATATTTTTTTTAGTTTCATCATTTTTTTATTTTAGAAGTTAAAGGGGGTCCCCCACACACATTTTACCACTGTGGAAGTGTCTCTCGCGCAAACTATTCAGTTTAGAAAAAAAATATAGTAGAAATCTCAATATCATTTTTCAAGACCTATCCGTAAATAAACCACACGTATGGTATTAATGAAAAAAAAAATTGAGTTTCAGTTCTAAGTATGGGGAACCCCTAAAATTTATTGTTTTTTTTTTTTCTATTTTTATCTATGTTCACAGAATACATCTACTTACCAACTTTCAACAGTATATTTCTTATAGTTTCGGAAAAAAGTGGCTGTGACATACGGTCGGACAGACAGACAGACATTACGAATTCATAAGGGTTCCGTATTTTGCCATTTGGCTACGGAACCCTAGAAACAAACAAAACATTACCCAATTCGATGTTCCTACGAGGGCGCCTTTGCGGCAGCAACAACAATTCTGAAAACCAAGCTTTTTTGTGTTTTTTTTTTTAATTTTAGGTATACTTAAAGACGATGACAGAGAATAAAACGAGAGTAGAAGTACTTTCACTAAAAAACACCAACTCTGAAGGTTATGACGAGATCAATACTAGAGAAGAATAAAACCGGCCAAGTGCGAGTTGAACTCGCGTGGAGAGGGTTCCGTACAATGCTAAAATCAAAAATATCACATTTGAAATCCTCACAGTAAGATGCGAGTTATTTTTTTTATTATTAAAAATTTGAGTGTGTTTGGCTGCACCTCACCTGATGGTAAGTACCGATGCAGCCGAGTATGTAACACGCAAGCTCAAAAAGTATCTATTCACTCTCGTCTTGAAGATTCCAAAATTTTACGAATCGGGGAATACAGACGCCGGAAGGGAATTCCACCACTTGGCCATTCGCATGATGAACGAAGAAGCAAAACGCTTCGTGTGTAAAGGTGGAACATTGACGACAAAGTGGTGAAACCGCCCTCTCCACCTGGTCGTCCGATGATGAAATGGAGAGGGGGAATGAGATCTTGAACCTCCAGGACATACTCTCCGAAATTAATCCTGTAGAACACCGATAGACCGGCGACTTTGTGGACATGCTCGAGGCTTTGCAGCCTGTTTGATACAAGTTCCTCGTCGCCAATGAGTCTCCTAGCGCGTCGGTCGATAGAATCCAAGGCATCTAGCTGGTAGCGAGCCTATCTGTCCCACAAATGAGAGCAGTACTTCATACAGTTAACTACTACTAGCGCAATCTGGTGGTGTTTTAATGAACTTCGTTTTTTAGTAACCTGATGGTAAGTGCCGATGCGGCCGAGGATGTAACACGCATGCTTAGAAAGTGCCTCTTCACTCTCGTCTTAAAGATTCCTAAATTATACGAATCGGGGAATACAGAAGTCGGCAGGGAATTCCACTCCTTGCCCGTTCGAATAATGAACGAAGAAGCAAAACGCTTTGTACGTAAAGGTGGAACATCAACGAAAAAGGGGTGGAATCGCCCTCCGCACCTGGTCGTTCGATGATGAAATGAAGAGGGGGAATGAGGTCGTAAAGCTCCAGGACACACTTTCCGAAATGTATCCTGTAGAACACCAATAGGCTATTTTCTTACTATGACTAGAACTATTTTCCGTAGGTGAACGTATTATATTGAGTTTACCACTTTCTTTTCAATTGATAGAATTCTTATAGGTATTCCTGTAATCTACAAGCAATGAACGATATTTTGTATTTTTTTCAAAATTTTAGGCTCAGTAGTTTCGGAGAACAGGAGGGGGGATGGTAAATTTTTGTCTTCTTTCATGAATAAAATCAAAACTATTTATTTTAAAATATAAACAAAAATATATTTAAGATTCCGGTAATGAGCCCTTTATTTTGATGTATGACACAATAAGGTTTCTAAAACTTTTTTTTAATTCCCTCATTTGTCCCCTGAAAATAACCCTTATTTAAAAAAAAATATTTATTTACTTTGCACATCTGTATTTGGGTCATAGGATCACACTATCCTACCAAATTTCCCCTGATTTGGTACAGTAGATTCGGAGCAAATTGGCTTGGACAGACGGACGGACAGACAGACAGTGACGAGTGATCCTATAAGGTTCCGTTTTTTTTTTTTTTGTACGGAACCTAAAAAGCGTGTATTAATGAAACTGTTCCTGTCTTGACGTATTGAATGAATTCCTTGTTGTCACCTAGAACATTTCCTGAACTCTTGAAGTTTTCAATAGTGAAGCCACTGTTTAAAAAACACAGTAACGATGAATTCAACAATTATCACCCAATTACGTTTAGAAAACTGGTCAAAATCAGTTAACTTTTAACTATGAGGTGAAAATCACTATCGCCGTTGGTATGATTCAAGGTTCAAGGTATTTATTAAAAAAAAAATAGGTGTTACACTCTTTCTGATAGTCATATAATTACAATTACATAATTTCATTTGTGAAAAATCAAGAAATAAACAATAATTTGTTAATAATGTCGTAATTCAATACTTGAAATAAACCATATTATGTCATTAGAACATGAAAACAATATGACACGAAAAGTTATATACATAACAATCATTGATACCTTTGACAAGAGTAGGCCAGTTCACACGGACAGCACCCGGTCATGAGTATAACGCGAGAGTCAGCCATCGCTCCAATCAACCATTTTAGAGGGAAAGGAACGACCCGGCTCCTGATGCGCCACCCTTTAGTTATTAATTAAAAGAATTACTGGACTTGTCATGTCATGTCGCTTTCACGTCAATTCTTAGGTTGTTTATCATGAAAAGTCTTATATCTGTCGTAGTTTCAAAATCCTCTTAAGGCGAGGCACCGGCGGAGAAGCGAAGAAACCCTTTTGCTAGATCAATTTTTTTGGGTAATTACTACTAAATATCGGCCTTGCAAAAAATATTGGACATACTTAAGGATATTATCCGAGGAATGTGCTAATATGTTACACGATAGTATGTACTTTACTCGATCATAAAAAATCCCAAAAACAGGTCTAAAACGTTTAAAAAAAAGTGTAAAACTAATTGTTTATTAATATATTTTTAAAATTTGCACATAGTTTTTAATGGAGATATTTCTTTTTAAGTACTACAGAGAATCTGCTAAATTTTAGTTTTTAAATTGAAGTCTTAAGAGAAATAACAACGTGAAATATTGAAAACTGCAAAAGTGTGGTTATTTTCTTGACTCTTTACAAGTAAAGGAAAAAACAGAGACAACTGTTTTACAAATGCCTCGCCTTAATGAAACTTTGTAAATAGCTAGAACTTTATAAGACCTAATACGCTCGGTAGTTTATAATTCCAGGAATCATCTTAATAACCTCTCATACAAATCCATTTTTTAAAAATAAATATAATAATATCATCAATTTTCTTACAACTTTGTTCTTTGCTAATATTTAAGCTTATGTTTATTTTGTATAATATAGTCGAAGATGACTTTACGAGACAGTATGACAGAGTGACTGCACAATTCATTTTGTTTAATAAAGCGAAAGAGGTCCGAAAATTTATCCTATAACTGGACATCGAATTATCCGAAAAGGTCCAGATAATAAAATCAAACTGTCAATTTCTTTTGCCCTGAATCATAATTTGCATTTGCCCCTGGCGTTATCTGTGCGACGTGTCGGGCCACGCGAGGGTAGTTTGGGACGCTTTGTCTCACGTCCCATCCTCATTGTCCTTTATTGGAGGTATTATATGGGTACAGTGAGAAGCTAAACATTTTGATTATTATTTTTATTTAAAATCCAGGAAATAAAAATGTGTTATACCTAATTACTTGGAAACTGCTTTTCAATCACTAAGGTTAACTATTTGAATTTTTTTGTGTATGAACCTGTTTATTATCTGCATAAACACACAAATATTATGAATAAATAAATAAAAAATCGGCTAAGTGCGAATCGGAGTAGCGCAAAGTAGGGTTCCGTATTTTTGAAAAAAAAATTATTTTGAAAAACAAAACTAATTTTACAGTTGGTAATAGAACATTTTGTATGGAATATCTATGAACTTTTTAAAAATTCATTTGCAAATTTTAAGTTATTCAACTGTTTCTTATAAACTAAGAAAACCTTCTTAGCTGTAATAGTTTTCTTTTTAAACTGAATTTATTTCCTATTTAGCTGGTAGAGGGGGAGGGGGACACTTGACTCGAACTGAATAAAAATAGTTTTTACTTATCCTCAATAGTTTTGAAAGACCTATTTAACGATACCCCACACGATAGGGTACGCCAATAAAAAATCACCCTTCTTTACATGTAAGGAAGGTACCAACAAAAAATTTTAAGATTTTATTGTACCACTTTTTCGGCGTGATTAATACGTACAACCATGACAAATAACAGCTCTCTGTTACAAATAGTCTCTGAGCTGAGACGAACAGACATGAGGGTACCTTGTTGACTACGGACCCTAAAAAGGCATTCTAAGTATGAGTAGGTGAGGAGTTGGGTATACTGCAGATTCACCCCTCAAGCCCGCTGGAACGTATATGTTCTAGTAGAGAGGGCACGACTTTGAACTCAATTCGTGAATAAATACGATGCATAATCGTGTGTCTCTTTGTTGTAGTCCGGTACTTGACCGGTTCAAGTTGCAGCATCAAGTCAAGGTTTTCATGATCTAGCAATATTATTATTATTTAAGTTAACAAGATACCAAGTTAGTCGTGATGGATTTGTATTATATATTAAGATTCAAAGATTCAAGATTCAAATATTTATAAGACATACATGATAACACTACAACTCAACACAAAACAATATAAAACAAGTAAACAAAAAACATGTAGGTACACAAAGTAAAAGATAAAGTAAACAACAACATAAGGTAGATACCTAACGTCGCCACATATGCGAGGTAAGGTAAGTGACGATATGGTCGTGGATGGTACACGCAAACTCAAATAATGCCTATTCACTCTCGCCTTGAAGATCCCCAAATTCGGAGTCGGGAAACACAGACGCAGTCCGCATAATAAAAGAGGAAGCGTAGGCTGAATATCAACAACAAAGGGGTGGAACATCCCCCTGCGTCTTGTTGACCGAAGGTGGAATGGAGCTGGGGGAATGAGGTCTTGAAGTTCTTGAGCACACTCTCTCCAATGAATCCGATATAAAACCGAATGACAGGTAACTTTGCGGCGATGATCAAGGCTTTGAAACTTGTTTTTGACAAGCTCATCGTCGCCAATAAGTCTCCGGGCGCGTCGGTCGATAGCTGATAACGGGCTGATCCATTCCAAAGGTGAGAACAGTACTCCATACAAGATTGGACTTGTGCTTGATATAAAGAAAGAAGCTGTCCAGGTGTGAAGTACCGTCTCACCTTAGAGAGAATACCCAGCTTCATTGCAGCAACTTTGGCCTTGGACTCAATGTGTCTACCGAAACTGACATTGGATGTTATTTCCACGCCAAGAAGCTCAAGATGGTCAGATATATGAATGAATTCATTCCGGAAAGTAGGAGTCAAGTTAAAAGGACTTCTTTTACCGGAAAAGAGCAATGCCTGTGACTTAGAGGCATTGACCCTTACGAGGTGGTTATTTGGCCAATAACTTACAAAACTACTGTGTATAATATGTTACATGAATAAAATTACAATATTTTACCCTTTCTACCTCCAGTGACTCACATGGGAACAGTCCTGCTCTATTTTTGAGACACTTAATATTTGTAGCCCTACACCTAACAATGCTTACTCTTTCATTTGGCTTTCGATCGGGCTGTCAATATCAATCTGTTTGATACATCTGTTAAGAGTAAACGTCTCATTTTTAATCACCTAACCATATCGTTAGAGTCTATTTTACCCCCGAAGCAAACAGAAGGGTTTATAAGTTTAACTTAGGATTTTAAGAGCCCGCTGGAGTTCATAAATCCCATACAAACGTAGTCTTTTATTCATTTGTTAACCAAACAACCGATTTTGAAATAATTTTATATCGATAATCGGATGACATATATCTGTGTCTGTACCGCATTACTTTTTTGAATAACGAAATAGGAATCCATTATTAATCAAAAAACTGGTTTTCCGTTCTGATTAAATGTAGTATTTGATACATTTTGAAACGCAAATATTCGTTTCAAAGTCATTCTTCTTGCTTTGCGTTTCATGATTAAATGCTTTTTGGTTCTGCTCTTCCATGAAATTTGATTTCGAAATAACAGAGATTTTTTTTGACAAGGAGGGAAAAACAATTGATGACCGTTGAAACGAGTTGTTGTGCAAAATATTATTTTTAATTATAAAATGTTGTGATTTTTATAATTTAAAATAATATTTTGCCTGCCGCTTACCCGTAGGGAAGTAGAATCCTTACTACTAACTAATTTTAAAGCCCATCGATATTGCTTATTATTTGTGACCAAGCACTACTACTGCCCTGCAAAATACTACTACCTGCCTCCAAGCGCTGCTGCTGGCTTGTAAAACTTCCTATTTCCGTCTACCTTAACAATTTAGTATTTAATTTAAAATTATTAAGAGTGTTGTATATTATTATAACAGCTCATATACGTCCCCACCGAGGGGCTCGAGCCTACCCTGAATCAGGGCAATTAGGCCTTAGTCGCCCACGCGGGCCCAGTGCGGGATGGTCGACTTCACACACAATCTTCGAGTTTCTTCGCAGACGTGTGCAGGTTTCCTCACGATGTTTTCCTTCACCGTTAAAGCAATCGGTAAGTATATGTACGTAAGTTTTTTGAAAAACTCATTGGTACATTGGCCGTCCAGATTTGAACCCGGTACGTCTGGTTAGATGGACCGAGTCGTTACCGGTTGAGCCACCGACGCTTTTTGTATACTCAAAGTGTGTAAAAAGAATATAAAGTAAAAAGAGTGTTGTATACTCAAAGTGATTTCTACAACTTTGGGTAATTCCGACTCCAAAATAATTTACTTCATTTACGTTTTAGTTTTTTATTCGGTCATTTTTATACCAGCAGAGGGGCGATCGATAGTTGTCAAACCAGTTTTTTATTTTAAAATTTGTAAAATGAATTATTTTTTATCAAGTGAAATTTGTCAACTTAAGGCAATTCTATTTTAAGCTTATTCCGAACCCTATTTTTCACGGTCATCCATTGTTAGCACATTTACCTATTTTTAAATGTTATTAAATAAAAGTATTCCATATTATCCCAAAATTTATTTTCTTTCTGAAATTCATATTTAGGCTGCGATTAAAAAAAAAATCAAAGTATAATGTGGCGAAAGCATAACTGCCTTATTATGTTATTTAACCCATTTTAATTAAATTATGCTGCAGTTTGTATGGGATTTATGAACTCCAGCAGCTCTTAAGTTTTGTAAAATATATATTTGTTTAAACTAATAATAGGTTCTCCATTTCTTAATATACTTATTACTTTATAGACTGTACCTACGTGTCAGATACTTTTCAATATAGTTCAAACCTATTATAAGGGGATTTGCTATCATTTTAGGGATTAGAACCATATTGCTACTGATTGGATAAGTCGTTTATACCTACATAATTGTCTTGGATTTGCATAAATATCCTATATATATTATATAGGGTATATATGCAAATCCAAGAAACCTTTAAGAAGGTGATTAAGAAACGGAAACTGAACAACTTTCCCCAAGAAATCTATGGTCAAATCTTAAAAAAATGGACTTTCCATTCAAAACGATCAGTTGCCAAGCGAAATTCAAGTCATTTTTTTTAAATTAACCATAGATTTCTCGGGGAAGGTTGTTCAGTTTGGGTTTCATATTCACCACCTTAAAGGTTTCTTGGGTTTGCATAAACACCCTATACAGGGTCTTCGGCAGATGGTTGAAAATACGAAAATGGGGGATAGGTGGGGTCGCCTCCCACCTATTTTGAGAATTAAAAAAAATCTAGGACTTGTAATTTTTTTTACAGGATTTTTTTTCCTTTTTTTAGAAATTTTGCCATTTTTATACCTTTGAACACATGTAACTTTTTGTTTTTTAAAGCTAGCTCCAAAATCTTTTTTTGAATAGACTTTTATAAGATTGTCGGCTCTAAAAAAAATTATGTTTGTTTCAAGTTATTGCTAAAAACAAAAATGTGGGCCCCCGAACTTAAAAAAAAAGTTGAACAAAAATTTAAAAGTCAACTTTGCGATGCATTTAAAAAAAAAATAATGGGGCTGGAAGGCTTCTGTTTTTTTTAAAACATCTCTAAAGCTTAGGCTTTTGAATGGTGTGTAATTTGTTTCGGTATCTTTTTTGTAACCGGAGTTGTTAATTTTTTTTACTCAATTGGACCATGTTGACGAAATTCCACTAGTTACATGTTTTGTGAAATGTATCAAATGCAAAGTTGAAAATAATGTAAATACTTACTGTTGGGACGGTTACAAAGAGCAGGTACGTTTTTTTACATTCTTGCACACACATAATGGATATCTTTTGTCATTTATTGGCATATGGAAGTGCTAACTCCAATATGCCAATAAATGACAAAAGATAAAATGTCCGCATATTCCGCATTGGTAAATTGAGCCAAAACGTCTGATAATAACAAAAAGTGACAAACAACAAAAAAACTTAACAAAATCACAAAAACAGCAAAGTGAAATTAACGAAAACAAAAAAAAACGTTAACGTTATTAACGTTTGTGATTTTGTTAAGTTTTTTTGTTGTTTGTCACTTTTTGTTATTATCAGACGTTTTGTTAAGACTTTGTTGTGGTTTAAAATGGCTCAATTTACCAATGCGGAATATGTGGACATTTTATTGGCATATGGAAGTGCTAACTCCAATATGCCAATAAATGACAAAAGATAGCCATTATGTGTGTGCAAGAATGTAAAAAAACGTACCTGCTCTTTGTAACCGTCCCAACAGTAAGTATTTACAATATTTTCAACTTTGCATTTGATACATTTCACAAAACATGTAACTAGTGGAATTTCGTCAACATGGTCCAATTGAGTAAAAAAAATTAACAACTCCGGTTACAAAAAAGATACCGAAACAAATTACATACCATTCAAAAGCCTAAGCTTTAGTGATGTTTTAAAAAAATCAGAAGCCTTCCAGCCCCATTATTTTTTTTTAAATGCATCGCAAAGTTGACTTTTAAATTTTTGTTCAACTTTTTTTTTAAGTTCGGGGGCCCACATTTTTGTTTTTAGCAATAACTTGAAACAAACATAATTTTTTTTAGAGCCGACAATCTTATAAAAGTCTATTCAAAAAAAGATTTTGGAGCTAGCTTTAAAAAACAAAAAGTTACATGTGTTCAAAGGTATAAAAATGGCAAAATTTCTAAAAAAAGGAAAAAAAATCCTGTAAAAAAAATTACAAGTCCTAGATTTTTTTTAATTCTCAAAATAGGTGGGAGGCGACCCCACCTATCCCCCATTTTCGTATTTTCAACCATCTGCCGAAGACCCTGTATATCAAATATAATTGATAAAGGTGCCTAATGTTTGTGTAACGGTGACAACACAAAATATTCCCACTGCAACTTTCCCATTCTTCTCTTCCCAGCAAAATTAGAGATACTCCGCACGGGGCAGGGGCAGGGCAAGGGGCTACAAGACACAAGGCAAAAGGCTAATGGCGAATCCACCATAAAAAGTTAATCAAAACTATAGCGTACTTCCCGTTGAAATTTGGCAAGAAGCAAGGTCTCATAGCACAAGTAAAGGGAAAAGTCTGAAAATTTAAAATTTCCAGTTACATTAATTATTAAATTGATTAATTAATTTTGAATTAGGGTGTCACCTATTTCAGACGGGCTTTGACTCCCGCTCCGGATCGTTCCTGGTGCAGAGGATGTCAATAGACATTCAGCGCGGAAATGGAGCTAGTGTTATGGGCACCTTTGCATCGGGGATGACGAGGGACGGGTTATTTTAGGTGTTTTATTTAAGTGATTTTAGGTGTTGCAGGTGTTCCATTTTAGGTATTTTAGGAGTTTCACATATTTTAGCGTCAGTGGCGTAATGACAAGGGCCGCTACCTCCTGTCCGGGAGGTCGTGGTTCAAATCCTGCCAAGTACCAATGTTGTTTTTTGAATTTCGAATTCATATGTACGTTTATCCGACGCTCTTACGGTGAAGGAAAACATCGTGAGGAAACCTGCACAAACCTGCGAAGAAACCGAAGGTTGTGTGTGAAGTCGACCAACCCGCACTGGGCCCGCGTGGTCGACTAAGGCCCGATCGCCCTAATTCAGGGTAAACTCGAGACCTTCGGTGGGGACGTATATGAGCTAATGAGTTGTGTTGACATTTTAGATGTAATTTTAAATTAGTGTGATATTATTTTTAGGACTGATTAATTTGTTACTAATAAATAATTTACAAAATATGAAATAAATTCAGTTATTATTCTTGATAAGTTTTTTTTTTGTCAATCTAAATTGATTTACTTACTTTTTAACGTTGTGTAACTAAGTAGCTGTTGGTTTTCTTAATAAACGAAAATGAAAATTATTATTATATCAGCTCATATACGTCCCCACCGAGGGGCTCAAGCCTACCCTGAATTAGGGCGATTAGGCCTTAGTCGACCACGCGGGCCCAGTGCGGGTTGGTCGACTTTACACACAACCTTCGAGTTTCTTCGCAGGCGTGTGCAGGTTTCCTCGCGATGTTTTCCTTCACCGTTAAAGCAATCGGTAAGTATAAATGTACGTAAGTTTTTGAAAAACTCATTGGTACATTGGCCGTCCAGATTTAAACCCGGTACCTCTGGTTTTTTTTTTGTTTTTTCGTAATAAACGATAATAAAAATAAAATTGAATAAATAAAATTATATCTTCACTGTCGTTATCATTGTCATTGAATGTAACTTGCGTTGGAGACGTTCACTGTTGAATTTACAGGCCTTCCACTTGGTAGACCGACAACCTGGTGAAGGTCGCAGAAAATCGCTGGACGCGGGCATGCGGGCAGCGGAGGACCGGTTATCGTGGAATCCTTTTGGCTAATGAACTACGATGATGAAGGTAAATGAATTGTATAGCCACGCTGAGCACACTCTCTCGCGAAGCCTTCACCGTCTGTCACCGTCAGTCACTGTCTGTCACCATCTGTCACAGTCGAGCATACACAAATCTATCTATGTCTATCTATATATATAAAAGAAAGTCGTGTTAGTTACACCATTTATAACTCAAGAACGGCTGGACCATTTTTTTGTGTTTTTGCATTTGTCTTTGTCGGGAATAGGATACTAAGTATTAAAATATGATATTCATAAATAAAAAAAATATTATTAGTCGAAAATTAATTGGTTTAGGGTAGGGTAGGGTAGGATAGGGTAGTGTAGTGTAGGGTAGTGTAGGGTAGGGTAGTGTAGGGTAGGGTAGGGTAGGGTAGGGTAGTGTAGGGTAGGGTAGTGTAGTGTAGGATAGGGTAGGGTAGTATAGTGTAGGTGTAGTGTAGTTAGGGTAGGGTAGGGTAGTGTAGGGTAGGGTAGTGTAGTGTAGTGTAAGGTGGAACGAAGTTCGCCGGGACAGCTAGTTAACAATAAACTTTACACCTACTTAGTAGCAAAGAATAAAGCTAGGTAAATCAGATTTAATGAAAAATATTATACAAATAATGTGGGTTTGTATGGAAGGTATTTTACTCTGATTTTTCTAGATTATTGAAGTACTCAGTTTAATGGGCGTTATTAAGTCCTAATTATTCAGAATGTTTGATTAAAATCGTTATAGCCATTTTTGGGAAAACGTTACAAACAACCTGGATTTGTATGGGAGATACGACAGAATAGAAGAATTCTATAGAACGCTGATGTTGATTTTTTAGTACTAACACCGAGCGAGCCATTACACATACTATTGGGTATTTTTATAAAGTAACCTCCCCCAAAAACAAAACCAAAACTATAAAATCATTAAATAAAAGTAGACTTCAAACTGTATAAAATAAGATTGAGTTTATGAAAATTGACAGAATGACAATGGCAAGGTGATACCAGGATAGTAAAACTGCCCAGTTTAATTGATGAGCACTACCAGTTTAAAAAATAATGTGATTATTTAGAACTAAAGAAATAATATATAATGTTGTGCAATTCATTAAAAAACATATATTTCGAATTAAATTTCAGATCGTAAGATTAGAAGTAAAGTTAATCAATTGAAACTTTCCGTGCAATATTTTTTCCAAAGATGGTATCATTTTCATAGTGTTGTGGTTATAGTTAGGCATTTTTTAATATCAATAGATTATATTAGGAATGCGAGGTATCATAGGTTTTTCAATTACTACGCCGATTGCTTCGAAAGTGACAACGGATTCGTGGTCAGAGATCTCAAGGACCTTTAGATATCGATTAGATGTTTATTAAAATTTCATTATCATAACCTTCATTTTATTATAAAATATATTTTAACTACTATAACATTAAAAGATACAAGAGATAAGTCCACCTTTATTAAAATTCAGTCTCCTTCAGTCACCTTTAAGTTATATATATTTAGAAGATACAGTTTCGAATATTGCCAAGGATTACAACTTCACCTGTGTTATTAATCAGGCTATTATTGTTATTAGAACGCGAACGCGTTCTTGTCTGGATACTTCTCTACTTGCAGTCAGGCCACGCAAGCACGCAGCATCCAAGCAGCGATCTCCTGAACTTCCCGCGCTCGCTCGAGAGTCGAGAGTCGAGATGTCCCGCCAGCCGTCAGTCGACAGTTTCCCGCGAGAAGCAGGACGCCAGGCACGCGTCCGCTACAAGGCGACGACGCTACGCGCCAATTCCCGCCAAAATATCGCAAATCTCTTCCGAACTTTTAACCGCTCGCTTTTTGTTCAAGTAAACATAGATATCGAGTTCGATATTTGAATTGCTGTGTTCTTCACCTTGGAAAGTTTAATTTTTGTATGGACTTGAGATGTTTGTATTTAAACATTATATTTTTTTTATGGTGGAAGGGGGATAAAAGTAAACTTATGGGAAAGTTACATGTCAACATTTTATCCTATTATATTTCAAGACTTGGATGTTAGTGAGTTTAAGGACAACAATGTGAAGCTGTGGATATACAAGAGCTGAGGCCAGGTGAGTCTTTCGAACACGCTTTCATTACTTATATCTATGTATGTATGTAACGTAATGTATGAATGTAATTTTGGCCCACTTCAAGACACCGGATTAAATAGAAAATTTGCACACGTATTAAAAACCGATAACAATTACATGGCTGCAGCATCACCTGCAATCTGCAGGACACCCCAACTCCTTACCAAATTATATATATTAGTAGTAACATACAGTATGGACACTCCCTACCGCTCTCTAGATTGCGACTTCACTCCCTCGTCACCCAGA
Source organism: Coleophora flavipennella (assembly GCA_947284805.1). Classification (NCBI taxonomy): domain Eukaryota; kingdom Metazoa; phylum Arthropoda; class Insecta; order Lepidoptera; family Coleophoridae; genus Coleophora; species Coleophora flavipennella. Next base: position 10,425,448 of record OX369253.1, read on the forward strand.
TTGATACAGATTGGTTACAGTTTGGTTCTAGAACGTATGGGATTCTACCGCGATTTTGTTTGTTCCGTCATTTGTTTTTTGAAATGTCATTTCACGACCGTTTGTATGCAGTGTCCGGGGTGTGTCCTTACCAACTTCGGTAGAGGTATCGTGTTTAGGCTCATTGGAATGGTCTCAATAGGTAATAGGTTATAAGCTAGTTAAAAACGGTGCTGGTTTTTTTTGTTTGTATAATACTTATTGAATTTTTAATAACTTTCACTACCTACTTTCAAGTTTTTACAGTTCTTGATAAACTAGCAGGCTGAAACAAAACGATAAGGGTCTCCCAGGAAGCTCGAGTTTCCATACAAACGTAGTTCCGCTGTAATACAAAAACTACATGCCGGATTGAATCCAAACTTTGCAAATATGTTGAGTAAACACATATCGATGTTTGTAATTAGTTTTCATCATAGTAAATTTAAACATAACTAAACGAAGGATTAAATTAGTTTTGTACTAAAAGTTTGAAACTGTTCTTAAATTTTTCCGTTTTATATTAGTACATCGAAAATTAATTACAAACATCGATATGTGCTTACTCAATATATTCGCAAAGTTTGGATTAAATCCAGCATGTAGCTTTTGTATTAAAGCGGAACTACGTTTGTATGCAAACTCGAGCCTCCTGGGGAACCTTAAGAGTTAAAAAAAGGTCAGTCTAATTTGTATGGAATTTCCAGTAATGGAACAGGGATCACGGAATGGAAGAGAAACTTGTTCAGTATTATGATTTTTTTCCTTTTTTTTTCTTTTAAACTTTCATGAGTTTGGAAAAAAAGGAAAAAAATAAATAAATAAATATATTAATAAATAAATAATGAAACGATTTGATTTGATTTAGAAAGGCCTACCCTTAAAGCAAAGTATACATGTATATTAGTACTAACATACAGTAAGGCCGCTCTCTAGATTGCGACCTCAAACTAATTGTAGTTTTTAATTGAAACGAAAAAACATTGAGAAAGTTCAAAAGCGTTTTTATTTTCTTTACTCTTCACACGTAAAAAAAATACCGAGACAACTGTTCCAATCAATCAATGCAGATTCGAACCCGAGACATCTGGTTATGAGGACCAAGTCGTCACCATTAAGGTGCCGATGCTAATTACTAGAATAACGTCTATGTATCTTGTTTTTATGTTTTGGTTTTAAATTGACGTGCTGAAGTTTTTTCGGCTTGGTTTTTGATTAATATAATTGAAAACGCTAAAAACGTTAAAAAACCTACTTCAATCGCAACAACTTAATACATTTTTTTAATTTTCTAATAAAGTACTTCACCGATTTTAATAAAATTTATAAGGGACTGCACGAGAAGCACTAGCTTTAAAATAAAAAAAATCATAAAAAACGGTTCACCCCGTCAAAAGTTCTGAGGTAACACTCATAAAAAAAACATACAGTCGAATTGAGAACCTCCTCCTTTTTGGAAGTCGTTTGAAAATAACAAATTTTTATGATCCATTTTCCGGGTGGAACTGTGGACATGTTATTCGCCGTCCCATGTATCACAGTGTTTATGTATCCTTTGTTCAATAAACTATTTAATAAATAAAATAATAAATAAATAGTACATAAGAAGTAATCGGCCGGAAGATGTAGCAAGGCGATTTGCAGGAAACTACTAGGGCATTCAAGTGCAGTGGTTAGTCCACTCACTTCAAACTACTAGGGCATCAAGTGCAGTGGTTAGTCCACTCACTTCAAACTACTAGGGCATTCAAGTGCAGTGGTTAGTCCACTCACTTCCATCTTCGGTATCATCAGGGTTTAGCGGCAAATTTACATAAGATCACACCCTGGACACTTCATACAACGGACATTTCAAAACACGAATGACGGAACAAACAAAATGGCGGCGAAATCCTATACGTTCGACAACCAAACTGTAACCAATCCGTATCAATCTGTGTAACGAGGGGGTGGGGTCGAAATCTTGTGAGCGGCAGGGAGTGTCCATACTGTATGTAAGTACTAATATATACAGGGTGACTGGTAAGTAGTGTAAATCCTTTTAAGGGGAAAAACTACATCTAATTTGAAATAGAGAAAGTCATATTAACTGGGGGTCGGAATTCAATGGTTTTCGAGTTAAAGCCCATTTAATTCTAAAACTTTGTATGAGAAATGCATTTGTTCAAATGTTTTGCGATTTATCAAAAAAAAATTTAATAAGAGTTGGCGTGCAAAATACGGTAAAAACTTCCTCATTTTATCAGCTTTCCAACAAAATAAAAAAGTAAAAAAAATACAAATTAATTGAAACAAAAAACAATGATTTCTGTCAAAAGGGTGGCTCAAGTCCCATACAAATTTTTAAGAAATATTATTTTTGTGTTTTTTTTAACTCCATGGTTTATCATGTTTTTCGCATTAACAGACATCTCTGACCCTCTAGCATCATTGACTAACTTTGATTCACATGCTCATCCAAAAAATTCAAACTTGATTTTTACCATAGACAATTTTTGTATAATTAGTATGGGACTTGAGTCACCCTTTTGGAAGAAATCATTGTTTTTTGTTTCAACTAATTTGTGTTTTTTTTTACTTTTTTACTTTGTTGGAAAGCTCATAAAATGAGGAAGTTTTTACCGTATTTTGCACGACAACTGTATTATAACATTTTGGAAAATAATCAAACATATAAATACAAATGCGCTTAACATACAAAATTTTAAAATTAAATAGGCTTTAACTTGAAAACCACTGATTTTCAACCCTCAGTTAATATGAATTTTTTGTTGCAAATTAGATGCAGTTTTTCCCCTTAAAAGGATTTGCACTACTTACCAGTCACTCTGTTTACTTTGATAAGATGGTGGTATTTTATGAATACTCTTTATGACTAATAGACACCAAAAGAGGCACAGGCAATGAATTCATACTGCCGCATGTCTCCGAGGAACTTATATAAATTAGAAGCATAATAAATAGAAGATATGCGAAGACTATATAAATTATTTTAATTATTATTATTATTTTATTTCTTAAAATATACTATTTGCCTCGATGAGTTCTCTGCTGAGCCGTGTCTTTTAAATTACATTGTTCGTCGTTGTGTTTTTTAAGGAGTGAGAAATCGAAATCGGGGGGGGGGGGGAGTGAATGTTCATTGATACATTTTCTATGAAGTTTGTGAAGTGAAAACTTCTTTAGCGGCGTTGTGCACTTTTTTTGTAATGGGTAAAAAATGTTATACTCGCGTCAGGACACGTGACCTGATCGAATATTCGTAAGACGGATCGAGTAGTGAAAACTTCTTTAGCGGCGTTGTGCACTTGTTTTGTAATGGGTAAAAAATGTTAAACTCGCGTCAGGACACGTGACCTGATCGAAAATTCGTAAGACGGATAGAGTTGATTTTTTGTTGATTTTTCTGAGATATAAACTTTTTAATGTAATATAAATTGTCATGTTTGTGTACAATAGCGCAATAAATAAATATTTTATTCTACCACATAAATGATAGTACTTTTATACTGATAATCAAAGCAATTCGTGCAAAATTATTCCCTAACCATTCCAAAATATAAAAAATGCACAACGTTAATATTCAAGTTTTCACTTCTGCCGGCACTCCCGGAGTGCAACCCGTCGTTTTTTTTTCGAAAGGATTGTTATTTTCCGTGGGGGCCTTTACAACTTCACCGAACAGGGGAGGCGAGGGCGGAGAGCACTCAACCTAAATGCAAGGCAAAAAGATGCAACTGCCTAAGGTCGCCCAGGTGGGCACGGACCTTGGCTTAGGTCGTTGCTTGGACGGGGGAGGATCGGAGAGATTTTCTATGAAGTTTATTTTTCGAAAGGACCAGCTTGTTGTTGGCGTTGGGGCCTTTACAAATTCACCGAACAGGGGAGGCGTGGGCGGAGGGCACTCAACCTAAATGCAAGGCAAAAAGATGCAACTGCCTAAGGTCGCCAAGGTGGGCACGGACCTCGGCTTAGGTCGTTGCTTGGACGGGGGAGGATCGGAGAGATTTTCTATGAAGTTTTTTACAAATTCACCGAACAGGGGAGGTGAGGGCGGAGGGCACTCAACCTAAATGCAAGGCAAAAAGATGCAACTGCGTAAGGTCGCCCAGGTGGGCACGGACCTCGGCTTAGGTCGTTGCTTGGACGGGGGAGGATCGGAGAGATTTTCTATAAAGTTTTTTTTTTTTCGAAAGGACCAGCTTGTTGTTGGCCGTGGGGGCCTTTACAACTTCACCGAACAGGGGAGGTGAGGCCGGAGGGCACTCAACCTAAATGCAAGGCAAAAAGATGCAACTGCCTAAGGGCGCCAAGGTGGGCACGGACCTCGGCTTAAATCGTTGCTTGGACTGGAGAGGATCGGAGAGATTTTCTATGAAGTGAAGTAGCAAAGCACAGAAGGTACACTAGAGGAAAGTGACTTGGGCCTGTACCAGGCTCTAAACTTCTCTATGACCATCACGTAGAGAAAACTAACAAAAAAGCATCAAAATCGTTAGGTTTTATTACGAGAACTACTAACTGCTTACTCCAACAAATTTAAATCAATAATGGTGCTGTCTAACAGCGCAGTGCCCTCGAGTACGCCTCAGTGATGTAGAACCCGTGATACAATGTTATACAGGTATATTATATCGACTTGGTGTTCCCAACATTTTGGTACAGAAAAAAATATTACGTATATAGTGACTTTTGATTAGTTCTTGATAGCAAAGGATATGAATGTACTCGTGATTGCAAACAACTTTCACAAAGAAACTATATGTCAAATATGAAAAAAAAATATTTTAATACTTTATACGTTTTTGTCGATTTGATAACTTAAATATTATTATTTATTGAGCACCAAAATTTTTTTTCTGGTTTGACATATAGTTTCTTTGGGAAAGTTGTTTGTAATCACGAGTACATGCATAACTTTTATTATCAAAAAGTAATTAAAAGTCAACCTGTATATCCCGAATTGAATCCAACCACAAAAAGGTTTTTGAAATATCTACAGTTTAAATATAAGCAATTACACCATTCCTATGCGGACACATGCAGCAAGTATCAATATGTATCTCTTGAATCTATGACAAAAATTGTGAAAAAGCTCAAGGCGGTAATATTACAAATTTTCGTTATTTTTGAGGTCAATTACTCATAAACGATAGAAAACCCAAAGTTGAAGAAAAATACCCTTAATGTTGATGATGTTCCTTGAAGTTAAAAGTTATTAGAAACACGATTGAGCAGTTTTGGCTCGATAGAAAAAAAAAACCAAAGATAGGTCTACACCGTGAAACGCTAACTATCGTTTCGAGCCGATCTCTTTTGTCGCGTTTCATAATTAAATTCTTTTTTGATGTCGTTGCTCTATGGTATTTGAATTTGAAAATAGTTGTTATTTTTTGACAAGAGAAAAACAAAGGTTGATCGTGATCCCGTCTACAGTCATGCGAATTTAAATTTTTTGGATAAATTGTTTTATAAGTTGTTGTTGAGGCCCACAATTTTATTCTGTGGTAAGTAATTTGTATAAGGAAACCGCTTTGCGTGTATTTTTGGTACTGCGGCGAACTACATTTATATATCTCCGTAGGGTTTCATCCACCCCCCTGCGAGGTTGACGTCCCGACGGTTTTCCTCAATAAGGATTAATCCTGAGATGGAGCTGTGCTGACCACCAGCCAGTCCTTTCACTGCCCACCCAGCTGCTTGCCAAGGGAAGTGAATATTATTTTATCTTTTGTCCCGAGCGTCTCTCTAACTCTTTGACTTTTCTGCCTTCCTAGAAGATTTCCTGCTTCCAGTTTCTAACCATTAATTATTTATTTTAAATTTTAAAGGTGTTTTGATCTGATACGTGTTATGTTAGAAAAATAGGGTAATTCAGACCAAAGCGAAATTTAATTATTTTAGAGCTTAGTAATTTATTTAAGTACCAAAGGGGCGGTAACGATCGTTGCCAACCGGCATTCTATAAAATAACCTTTTTATATACTAATAAAATTGTAACTTTAAATTAATGTCCGGGAATTGCCCATAAATAAAGTAGGTCATTGTTTTAAATTTTCAACACGGTCAACCAATGTAATCGCACCTTTTTTTTATACTCATATTGTTTATTGTTCCTTCCTTTTAAAATAATCATAAAAATACATATATTCTAATTTACCCCATAACCTTTTTTCCTTAAAACTCCGTTTAGGCCCGAACCTCTAAATCTTACGTATCATATGTGGCAAACTCCGTAAGGGTTTTTATCCCCAGTTTCTATTATTTTTGTCACATATTTATGGCGCCCGAACAGTATCCGTTTTCCGGATATTATGGTTCAAGTTTTAATACCTCAAGACCCCCTTACTTAATTTAATCGCGCAGTTTCCTTGGAAACGTGTGGTTTTTTTGTTTGTATGCACGGTATTTTTTTACTTCTCTTCACACGGGTCGTTTTTTTCCCCGGCTTATTGGCATTATACCTCTTTCGGATAATTGCTTACGTGTTGTTGAGTTGTTTTTCCTGTGTATTCCCTTACGATTCCAAGAGAATTTTTAATTTAAGTAGTCGATGGCCAGACTCTAGATTTCTTTCAATCGAAAGTCGGGACAGACTTACTTTTAGTTCACGATTATTTAACGTTGTTTTAAGGGAAAAATCTTTAAGGGTTACTGTTTGGAATATTTTTACGCGTTGCTTTGCGAGGTACTCCTTAAATTTTTGGCGTACCCTGTTCACTTTTATGTGACAACGTTTCGGTATTCCGCAGTATTGTTTAGATTTCTTGAGGTCTTATAACAATTTTCCATTTTTCAAATTTCTTTCATTAATCTTGCCCTTGTCTTACCTCAAATGGCCTATTTTTCGGTAGAGTTGTCCCTTTAGACTCTTGCGTATCACGTTTCAGACTTCCGGTGTTAATTTTATCCGTGAGTCGGATTTTTAACGCATCCGCCTTTACCGCTTTTGTCCACATTTTCGCTGGGGTAACCGACAATGTTTTGCAAGTTTTTTTCAGTTTTTGTCAACCCTATTGGTCTTTAATGTTTTAGTACTTGTTTGATTTCTCCTGTTTTCTTAAGTGACTAGTTTTAGGTTAAAATACACAGCGATCCCTTAACACTAGTGTGTTGTTGGGGTTATTAAGTTTGTTCACTTTTAGATGGAGTTTTTGCCGTTTGTATGTGTACGTTCGTGTATAAATGTCAATTTCTACCAGCTTCAAGTAAACGTTCGTAGTTAACTAGTTACTTAGAGAGTTTTTATTTTTTTCTTCTTCAGGGCTGTCCAACGTCTATAGGGTTGTCCAAATTTCAAAAATTTTTTGGACTTCTCGCCTTTTTTTTTGTGAGTTTGTGGGTATTTTGAAACGCTAACTATCGTTTCGAGCCGATCTCTTTTGTCGCGTTTCATAATTAAATTCTTTTTTGATGTCGTTGCTCTATGGTATTTGAATTTGAAAATAGTTGTTATTTTTTGACAAGAGAAAAACAAAGGTTGATCGTGATCCCGTCTACAGTCATGCGAATTTAAATTTTTTGGATAAATTGTTTTATAAGTTGTTGTTGAGGCCCACAATTTTATTCTGTGGTAAGTAATTTGTATAAGGAAACCGCTTTGCGTGTATTTTTGGTACTGCGGCGAACTACATTTATATATCTCCGTAGGGTTTCATCCACCCCCCTGCGAGGTTGACGTCCCGACGGTTTTCCTCAATAAGGATTAATCCTGAGATGGAGCTGTGCTGACCACCAGCCAGTCCTTTCACTGCCCACCCAGCTGCTTGCCAAGGGAAGTGAATATTATTTTATCTTTTGTCCCGAGCGTCTCTCTAACTCTTTGACTTTTCTGCCTTCCTAGAAGATTTCCTGCTTCCAGTTTCTAACCATTAATTATTTATTTTAAATTTTAAAGGTGTTTTGTATCTGATACGTGTTATGTTAGAAAAATAGGGTAATTCAGACCAAAGCGAAATTTAATTATTTTAGAGCTTAGTAATTTATTTAAGTACCAAAGGGGCGGTAACGATCGTTGCCAACCGGCATTCTATAAAATAACCTTTTTATATACTAATAAAATTGTAACTTTAAATTAATGTCCGGGAATTGCCCATAATTAAAGTAGGTCATTGTTTTAAATTTTCAACACGGTCAACCAATGTAAGCGCACCTTTTTTTATACTCATATTGTTTATTGTTCCTTCCTTTTAAAATAATCATAAAAATACATATATTCTAATTTACCCCATAACCTTTTTTCCTTAAAACTCCGTTTAGGCCCGAACCTCCAAATCTTACGTATCATATGTGGCAAACTCCGTAAGGGTTTTTATCCCCAGTTTCTATTATTTTTGTCACAACCGTTACTTTCAACTTTAGTTATGACTAATATTTTGAAGTTTAAATTTTAAAATATATACAACAATGTTTGTTATGATAATACAAAGTGAGTGAGTAATGTTATTATTTTTTATACTTTCATTGTAGTTTTTGATTGAAACGAAGAACCAATGAAAAAGTGTGGTTATTTTCTTTAATCTTTACACGTAAAGAAAAAGACAGAGACAACTGTTCCAATCAATACCTCGCCTTAATTGTGAATGGTAAAATAGGTAACTCTACATTACTTGGTAATGTACATTTTCGTGTAGCCAACATACGTGTGAGAAATACTCTACCTAGTATTAGCGCTTCCAATTAGCACAACTAATTATTGCCAAAATTATTTTCTTTTGTCACAAATCAGCAGCACAAAACACGGCGTATAATAAAATAAAGTATCACCGAATTATCACCAATGTCACAAGATTTCAAGTCGTATAGAAGACTGCTGACTGAGCGTCGTCGGTGGCGTAACGGCTAGGGCTACTACCTCCTTTCCGGGAGATCGTGGTTCGAATCATGCCACGTACTAATGTGTTTTCGAATTTAGATTTCATATGTAAGTATGTTTATCCGACGTTCTTACGGAAAAGTAAATTTTGAGTATAATATTGAATGTTTTCAAAGTAATTTTACTTTCAGTTTGTTTGGGTGAAATGCAATCGTAAGGAAATTTTAACTCCATATTTTTCTTATTTTTTTTTCGAAAGGACAAACTTCACCGGGCAGGGGAGGCGAGTACGGAAGGCACTCAACCTAGTGCAAAGCAAAAGATGCAACTGCCTAAGGGCGCCCAGGTGGGAACTGACCTCGGGTTAGGTCGTTGCTTGGACCGGGGAGGATAGGAGAGATTTTCTATGAAGTTTTTTTTTTCGAAAGGACCAGCTTGTTGTTGGCCGTGGGGCCTTTACAAATTCACCGAACAGGGGAGGCGAGGGCAGAGGGCACTCAAACTAAATGCAAGGCAAAAAGATGCAACTGCCTAAGGTCGCACAGGTGGGCACGGACCTCGGCTTAGGTCGGATGATCGGAGAGAAGCGGCCTGGTATATGCCGGTAGCGCTGAGAAGCGGGGGGAATGTCGGTGTAGTGTTTCTCTGTGGGTTAGGGGGCGGGGTCAGGGCAGCTACGGCTAGCGTGGTCGGGTCGTCGGGGGTTAACTCCATAGTTTAAGTGGTTTCCGAATAAACATAAATGTTTATATCATTTATATCTACTTATATATTTACGTGTATTACGTAGTTTTATTGTTTTACCTTAATCCAAACAAAAACAATTTAAAAAAATAAAAAGAATATTTCACCGTTAGGTTCGTCAGTCAAAAGGAACACCTCTGATCCCTCCCGGCGCAAAGGTGCCCATTATACTCGCCGCGTTGCCACGTTGTATCGCAATGGACAGCCTCTGCACCAGGAAAGAGCAGGATCGTGGGTCACAACCATTATTATGCATCCGGCGACCTATGTCCCGGACTAATTCCTTCGCTTCAACAGCCCATGGTCCACTCGTCTCTACGGCGAAAGGGATGAATATATAGGCTTGCTCCAACGCCGTATATTTTGAGCGTTTGCGGCAGGCGGCCGTCTCCGCAGCTGCACCAGCCTCTCGGACTGTGCGTGAGAGGTGTGTCGGAGCAAAGGTGCTCACGCATGTGGCATCCCACAGCATGCACCTTCCCCTCTGCCACGGCACCAAGGTCAAACCGTCCGGTCTTTTTCCGTCAGTACGGCTTAGACCAGGTGGTTCAAGCATGCATGGTACATTGGCAAAGACTAATGCCCGACGCAGAATGTCGTTGAGGGCGTGGTGACGCGGGAACCTTCCAGCACATATGTGGCAACTCAGCGCGTGGTGGCCATTGGCTTCCACCCGGGAACCGCAGATGCATAAATGAGGTTCGCATACATTGCAGCCCAAGCGGAGAGCCACGGCCACGCGCAAAGAGTCGCCGTCGAGGAGTGTACCCAAGTTGGGTGAAGGAATTGCGTGTAACCACGCCCCTGACTCCGGTCTAGAAACGGCTTTTAGTCTAGCCAGCTCGATATCAGTTGCATCTATGGTAAGTAACTGCAGAGTTCGCCTTGACCCAATTTCGTCCCATGCGCGCTGGACAGCCGGCGCCTCTGGTAATTCTTGGTCAACTGTTGACCACGCTGTCAAGGCCTCCGAGACAAAGGGCAGGTGCAGCTCGTCTTCATTAGTCGAAAGAATGGAAGCTATCAAACCCTTCGCCGCATAAGTGGAAGCCAAAAAAGCTGGGAGGCCTACATCTCTGACTCGCCGAACACCTAGGCCCCCATGCCTAATAGGCAATGCTGCCTGCACCCATTGACTAGCACTGAGTTCTACATTCGCGATACATTCTAGTGTTACTTTTAATGCATCATCGAAAGCTGAAGACTCAGTGGGAAATAGCCAGGTAGGGGATGTTCGCAGCAAGTAGATTATCTTGGGTGCGGCGAAACACATTCTGAGGAGGACCAGTGCTAAACTTGAAAAAAACATAAATTGAATGTTTTTTTTAAGTTTCACCCAAAATTAGGGTTTTTTGGTGTTATATTCAAAATAATAATTGTTTAATTTCGTTAATATAAAAAAAATTGGTACCAGAAGCCTGAGCTTGAACTAATAGAACCACGTAAGATGAAATCGCTCGAAAGAGATCGAGCTCCATATGTTACCAAAATTGGTGCTAAAAATCTAATAATTTTAAAGCGTCCACTGATACTGCGAAGTCGAATATACAGTATTATCTATAGGCTTTTTTCTTCAAAATGGTATTTAATTTATTTCTTGGTTGACTATAATTTGGCGTGTGGTTGCGGCTCTAGAATGGCTTCATCCCATCTCTTCCCGTGGGTTGCTGACTTGCCGTGGGTGTGGGTGTGGTGGTGTGGTAAGAGACGACTAAGAGACTAAACCGGAGGACGGTATTCCGTGTTCTGTGCCACCACACTTCCACACCACCACATCGCACACTGCCAAGCGTGGCGATTACGACAAAATCCTTCAACTCGTGGGAGGATGTCCACCAGAGGACGTCTTGTGGCTGATGTGATGATGGTCATACCTACTATAGTTTGCGAATAATAGCTAGTCCAAAATACGCCTAAAATTGTAAAATCTATTTTAGCTGGTTTACCTTGCCGTATCAAAACACAAATGAAAACGTTTCACGTTAAAAGCGGTCGTGTGTGTGTGTTTGTATTTTATGCACACACACACAGACACACACACACTATAAATGCCCTGAAATTGAATTTGTACTCCAAATTCAATCGGGGACTGCACATAGCCTAATTATCCATTTAACTAAGATTTACCTTACACCTACTGAGATATATATTACTACTAGCTTTTGCCCGCGACTTCGCCCGCGTGGACATCGTTTTTATGACAGCCTTAGAGGGTGCGCAGTTCGCGAGCCGCAAGCGGCTCGCGAACGTGGGCATAAGTTTTCTCTAGATCCATCGGGAACTATGTCAGGATATTTTTATTAGTAAATCATGTCATTTCCCACCCCCTCAACCATCTCTGTGCAAAAAATCACACAATCCATTGTTCCGTTGCGATGTTTAAGAAATTAACCAAAAAAAGAGTAAATTTTCAGTTCCCTCGGGAACTGCATCGGGCTACGCTACTTTTACGGGATAAAGTGTAGCCTATGTCGTGACACAGGCTACCTGCATGCCAAACTTCAATGAGATTGGTCAAGGCGTTGAAGCGTGAAAAGGTAACAAACAAGCAAACACATTTTCACATTTATAATATTAGTAAGGATACATGCAGCATACAAAAATTGTTATACATGCCATTACACCAGCTGACTCCATAGTGATGCTCTCGGCAGTAAAGCCATGGTTGATCATACAAAACAAAACTTAATTGCATTTACATTTACCAAATGAGAATATTAAAACACACACAGTGCCAAAAAATAACAGTGACAGTACAATGCCGGCCGCCGGCCGCAGCGATTACTCATGTTTATTTGAGTACCAGTATGTACTGATTCAGGGTAGGCTCGAGCCCCTCGGTGGGGACGTATATGAGCTGTAATGATGATGTACTGGAGTACTGTCCACTATTCGTACTCGTGATACAAAGCGCGGTAAGAGTGTCTGTACTGTACTGGAAGAACAATACAACATTATTTTTATTTATTAAAAATTTGAGTGCGTTTGGCTGCACCTCACCAGATGGTAAGTGCCGATGCAGCCGAGAATGTGACACGCAAGCTTAAATAGTGCCTTCACTCTCGTATTGAAGATTCTTAAATTATACGAATCGGGGAATACAGACGCCGGAAGGGAATTCCACTCCTTGGCCGTTCGCATGATGAACGAAGACGCAAAACGCTTCGTGCGTAAAGGTGGAACATTGACGACAAAGGGGTGGAATCGCCCCGCGCTTGGTCGTCCAATGATGAAATGGAGAGGGGAGAATGAGGTTGTGAAGCTCCAGGGCACACTACGTATAACATTACGTATACCTACACCTACTTAAATAAACAAACGCTAAAACATTAGACCGATTAGTAACATTAATATTTTTACATAGTGACATTACATACTTGTTACAATACAATTAGAACTGACTGTAGCCCGCGGCTTCGCCTCCGTAGATATCAAGAGTGAGCGGCTTTTTTCAGCCTAATGTCCAGCCTGAAATTCCATTCTAGAATTGGTAAAAGATTTTTTTAAACCGAATGAGTAGTTTCGTAGATTACCTCCTACATACAGACATAAAACTTTACGTAATTATAATATTAGTACGAGTACATTCACATAGATGAGAATCTATTAATAAATCCCATCGAAAATAAAATAACCTTTCTAAGGACATACAAGATTAATACCTCACTATTCCTAAATCACTCAAAAATTTTTTTAAAAAAACATCTAATGAAAGTTGTTTAACATGTTTGAAACTAAATTAAATTTAATGATAACAATTAATTTTCCGACAAAACTGTGTAATTTAAAAAGCAAAATAAAAAATTTTGAAAATCCCACGACGACGGTTAAAATGTAATTGAAAATGGATCATCATCATATCAGCCGAAAAACGTCCACTGCTGGACAAAGGCCTTCCCCAAGCATTAAAATAATTAAAACCCCCGACTTATAGAAATGAACAAAATTAATTTATTTAAATTTTTGTGCTACAGTGACTTATTTCTGGATTCTTTTGTGTCAATGAATCGGAGGGATAAGCATTGTTACCTATCCTATAACACAGGGTGTTTTCCTTGTTTAGGGGGAAAAATATTTCACCCATTGTTTAATTTTGTCAGCTATGTACATAAATATTTTTTTTATTTATTTACTAATCTGCGTCAGTTTTATGATAACCGCTATGACTTTATTCTACTACTTTTTATACACAGTTTTTTTTGGTACAACAAGCAATCAAATGGCAGAACATTTATTATAAAAATAATTAGTGAGTGTACTATGAAAAATAGTGAAATGGTGTCATGTGAAATGTGTCAGCGGTCATCCTGGATCGGATCTACTGTATATACATACTTTTCTACCAACTGAAGGAGTATCTATAGCTTAGTTCATTTGCTTACTGTTACACTCGAGACGTCTTAGATAGTTTGCTCGCTCCCTATCGGGAGTTGGGCGCGCTCAATTGTTTGGACAGTCGGTCGGTCGGGCGGTATACTTGGCCTCCTCACACACACAACGGACCTGCTGAAGAATACGAAAATAATCCGAACCTATCCACCTAAAGCCGTTTAGGTACAGGGTTTGTGACGTCATACGTTTTGCCAAGGTTGCCAACCTAACAAATTTAACTTTAAACTGTAAGCATTACCCTCCTTCCTGTGCAGTCGGGTAAAAATGTATTCCGTGTCACTCGGGATGTATCTAATGACACATCGCACTTTAGGCTACAGGTTCAGCTAGCTCAAAGTATTCCGTGTCACTCAGGGGATTAACACAAAACTAACGACACATCGCACTTTAGGCTATAGGTTCAGCTAGCTCAAAGTATTCCGTGTCACTCAGGGGATTAACACAAAACTAACGACACATCGTACTTTAGGCTACAGGTTCAGCTAGCTCAAAGTATTCCATGTCACTCAGGGGATTAACACAAACTTAACGACACATCGCACTTTAGGCTATAGGTTCAGCTAGCTCAAAGTATTCCATGTCACTCAGGGGATTAACACAAACTTAACGACACATCGCACTTTAGGCTACAGGTTCAGCTAGCTCAAAGTATTCCATGTCACTCAGGGGATTAACACAAACTTAACGACACATCGCACTTTAGGCTACAGGTTCAGCTAGCTCAAAGTATTCCGTGTCGCTCAGGGGATTAACACAAAACTAACGACACATCGCACTTTAGGCTATAGGTTCAGCTAGCTCAAAGTATTCCGTGTCGCTCAGGGGATTAACACAAAACTAACGACACATCGCACTTTAGGCTATAGGTTCAGCTAGCTCAAAGTATTCCGTGTCACTCAGGGGATTAACACAAAACTAACGACACATCGAACTTTAGGCTACAGGTTCAGCTAGCTCAAAGTATTCCGTGTCACTCAGGGGATTAACACAAACCTAACGACACATCGAACTTTAGGCTACAGGTTCAGCTAGCTCAAAGTATTCCGTGTCACTCAGGGGATTAACACAAACCTAACGACACATCGAACTTTAGGCTACAGGTTCAGCTAGCTCAAAGTATTCCGTGTCACTCAGGGGATTAACACAAACCTAACGACACATCGAACTTTAGGCTACAGGTTCAGCTAGCTCAAAGTATTCCGTGTCGCTCAGGGGATTAACACAAACCTAACGACACATCGCACTTTAGGCTACAGGTTCAGCTAGCTCAAAGTATTCCGTGTCGCTCAGGGGATTAACACAAAACTAACGACACATCGCACTTTAGGCTATAGGTTCAGCTAGCTCTACGTATTCCGTGTCACTCAGGTAATTAACACAAACCTAACGACACATCGCACTTTAGGCTACAGGTTCAGCTAGCTCAAAGTATTCCGTGTCACTCAGGGGATTAACACAAAACTAACGACACATCGCACTTTAGGCTATAGGTTCAGCTAGCTCAAAGTATTCCGTGTCACTCAGGGGATTAACACAAAACTAACGACACATCGCACTTTAGGCTATAGGTTCAGCTAGCTCAAAGTATTCCGTGTCACTCAGGGGATTAACACAAAACTAACGACACATCGCACTTTAGGCTATAGGTTCAGCTAGCTCAAAGTATTCCGTGTCACTCAGGGGATTAAAACAAAACTAACGACACATCGCACTTTAGGCTATAGGTTCAGCTAGCTCAAAGTATACCGTGTCACTCAGGGGATTAACACAAACCTAACGACACATCGCACTTTAGGCTACAGGTTCAGCGAGCTCAAAGTATTCCGTGTCACTCAGGGGATTAACACAAACCTAACGACACATCGCACTTTAGGCTACAGGTTCAGCGAGCTCAAAGTATTCCGTGTCACTCAGGGGATTAACACAAACCTAACGACACATCGCACTTTAGGCTATAGGTTCAGCTAGCTCTAAGTATTCCGTGTCGCTTAGGGGATTAACACAAAACTAACGACACATCGTACTTTAGGCTACAGGTTCAGCGAGCTCAAAGTATTCCGTGTCACTCAGGGGATTAACACAAACTTAACGACACATCGCACTTTAGGCTACAGGTTCAGCGAGCTCAAAGTATTCCGTGTCACTCAGGGGATTAACACAAACCTAACGACACATCGCACTTTAGGCTACAGGTTCAGCTAGCTCAAAGTATTCCGTGTCACTCAGGGGATTAACACAAACCTAACGACACATCGCACTTTAGGCTACAGGTTCAGCGAGCTCAAAGTATTCCGTGTCACTCAGGGGATTAACACAAACTTAACGACACATCGCACTTTAGGCTACAGGTTCAGTTTGGATAACAATGCACGGTTAGTTAAGTGACGTCATTTTAAATCTAATATGACGGACTCCCAGAGATGGTGGACCATTTATTTTTTATGCACCCCTATGTGTCATAATAATATGTCATATTGTAAAATAAAGTTTATTATCAAAAGATAAAATTATTTTAAATTTAAGAATTAATTTAAACTGCAAAACGTGTGCTTGGGAAGCCAACGCTTTTACCACTAGACCATACCCTGGACACTTCATACAACGGGCCAGAAATGACATTTCAAAAAACCAATGACGGAACAAACAATATGGAGGCGAAATCCTATACGTTCGACAACCAAACTGTAACCAATCTGTATCATTATGGGTGACGAGGGGGTGAGGTCGCAATCTAGAGAGCGGCAGGGAGTGTCCACACTGTATGTTAGTACTAATATAATATACTTTCCCCATGATATTATAGATATCGAACTTCATTTGCTGAGAAGTATAAAATAGTAGATTGTTAATCAAGGGAAGAAAGTGACCCATTTCACTCGAGATATTTCTGGCGCTCGAACGAAGTGAGAGCGCCAATAGTTCGAGGGTGGAATGGATCATTTCACCCGAGTTAAACATTCTACTTTTCTTTTCGACTTTGAGGAAATGTATTATTTATATGATATAAAATATAAATTAGATAAGTATCAATAAATTAATTTTATCTAAATCCAACCTCCAACCTTTTCGCAATGGCCGCTTGCCACGGCCGACTAGATTGTACCTAATCGAGTTGGTTACGACGTGCATCTAGGTGGCCATGCCAAAAATTGAAAAAAAAGTGTCCTGTTATCATGGTATTATGGCGCGCAGCAGAATAGAGGTATGATTTTAAATTTTAATCTTCTGTAATGGTGAAAAAAATAGACCAACTATAAAATGATTTAATATCAAACTATAGATCGTAATAAACACGTCGTTTAATGGATAGCTGAGTTAAGATATATGAAAAACTCTTATTTTAATGTAATTTAATAATATAACGTAACTCAATTATCTTCGACTCCGGGCCTGGCAATTTAAAAAAAAAAACTTTCCACCCTAGGGATGAAATTACTTTCCACCCTAGGGATGGAAAAGCAATGTTCCACCCGGCTATCTACTCATTAAAAATAAACTTTCCGATTAGGAGAGATGAAATAGTAGATTGTTAATCAAGGGAAGAAAGTGACCCATTTCACTCGAGATATTTCTGGCGCTCGAACGAAGTGAGAGCGCCAATAGTTCGAGGGTGAAATGGGTCATTTCACCCGAGTTCAA
Organism: Coleophora flavipennella; assembly: GCA_947284805.1. Taxonomy (NCBI): domain Eukaryota; kingdom Metazoa; phylum Arthropoda; class Insecta; order Lepidoptera; family Coleophoridae; genus Coleophora; species Coleophora flavipennella. Next base: position 10,443,056 of record OX369253.1, read on the forward strand.
CACTCTACTTTTCATTTCGACTGTGAGGAAATGTATTTATTGTAATTTAATTGTTTAAATGATATAAAATATTAATTAGATATCAATAAATTAGTTTTACCTATATCCAACCTCCAACCTTTTCGCAATGGCCGCTTGCACGGCCGACTAGATTGAAACTAATCGAGTTGGTCACGACGTGCATCTAGGTGGCCATGCCGAAAATTCAAAAAAAAGTGTCATGTTATCATGCTTATGGTCGAAGTTATCATGACATTATGGCGCGCAGCAGAATAGAGGAATGATTTTAAATTTTAATCTTCTGTAATTGTGAAAAAAATAGACCAACTATAAAATGATTTAATATCAATCTGTAGATCGTAATAAACACGTCGTTTAATGTATAGCTGAGTTTAGATATATGAAAACCTCTTAGTTCGACTTCGTGGCTGGCATTAAAAAAAAATACTTTCCACCCTAGGGATGACAATACTTTCCACCCTAGGGATGAAAATACTTTCCACCCTAGGGATGGAAAAGCAATGTTCCACCCGGCTATCTACTCATTAAAAATAAACTTTCCGATTAGGAGAAATGAAAAATAATTGAAATTATTTTCAAACAAAAGCTTTCGCTACGTTTTTAGGTTTTCCGAAATGATCTTACGTATTTTTTTCAGTGACCGAAATGTGTATAATCATTACTTAACAATAATAAACACATGACATAGGCTTTTGCGTCAGTTAATGAGTTCTCATTACCTTCTATAGCACAAAAGGAGTGTTATTCACATTATAAGTACCTCTTTAGTATTTTTAAAGGAGTTATGCTAATTATAAAGTGTAGATAATGTCATTTCCTTTCATTTGCAACATACCATCATCATCATCCACTGCTGGACAATGGCCTGCCCCAAGGATTTCCACAATGACCGGTCTTGATGCGCTGCCCGCATTCAGGACTTCACCAGATCGTCGGTCCACCAAGTGGAAGGTCTGCCTATGCTTTATTTTTCGGTGCGCGGTCACCACTCGAGAACTTTATTACTCTAACGACCATCAGCTCTACGAGCTACCTACTTACCCCATCCATTTCTTATTAAGTACTACGGGGTCGAGAAAGTAAAAAAATATACAGGTTATTAATAACCTCCTTCTTTTGAGAGTAGGTTAAAAATTATTAACCGTTTACGTCGAGAGCTGCACAGCAGCAGCAGAAGAAACATGTACAACACAGTTTGTACAACACGTATGTACGTAGGGTAGAGAAAGTATTTTTCATCATCATCATCATCATTATTAAGAGAACCCAGCCCTCTGTCGTTGCAGCATTCTCCACTTCAGCCTGTCACAAACTGTCGTCTTTGTTGGTTTTCCAAGTTTCGTTAAAATGTGTTCTATATCATTAATATTCGTAATACACTTCAATAGCTCCAATCTTTAAACTTTCACAGCACCCCTATCTTATCTAGCCTTATAACAATAGGGGATAGAGCTACATACGAACAACTACGTCCTACGTACAGTGTGCAGGTTACTTATATTCCAAAAACATGATACCTAGTCGGAGCTGGGCTTGTTAGCCATAATAAGGGATCTTTGGAATTTGTTGACGTAGGTACGGCTTTCATAAACACATGTTTTCACGGCGGGCGCTGCGAAAATATTTTGACATCTGCGGTTTTCACCATGAATTTATTAAAGTTAAAATTGAACAGTTATGTCAACAATATTCATTCATCGATGCTATTTACTTACAAAAGTCTAAATATATAAGCATCGATTCACTGCCCTCAATGACTTCTATATTACTACTGTCGTACGGACACTGTCATTTTTTGATGTGAGCTAACATTCTTAGGTACAATTCGCGGCGTATAAGTTGGACACAAATGGCGGTCGTTCACGCAGTTACGGATGTAGCACGGGTTACATGAGGGCTGGCGATCCCCGCGTTCTGCACCTTGATAGAGACCTGAAAATTAATGTGTGCTCGAAGAGGAACTGCAACTAACAAACTTAAAAACGTTAAAAAGCCGCCTTCAATCGCAAAAACCAAGTTCTTACAATTTTGCTTTTTAATTCTTTAACACTAGAGGAATCGCGTCAAAAATTGTTCCTAAAAAGCTCGCGTGGGGGACATATGCATCCCATTAAATAAGGTTTGTTTTTCTTACCACTCTTAATTTGATGAAAGTAGATAAGTTATGATGTTACTAATCAACTTCATTTCTTACTAAATTTAACAAAACTTAACAATTGCTTAAAGTTGAATTGAATTATGAACAAAAATTAAACTTCTGCAAAAATTAACATAATTTTGACTAATTGTAATTAACCAGTCTTTAATTATCTTCAAAAAATTAATTATGTAAGTGACTCATCTTATTTTAAAGTTTAAAAATGGGTAATTGCAATTCAGTAGCGACTTCATCACAGTTAGGGCACATTATGATTTGGTGATCCGGAAAAATACGCTTATTAAATTCCCCACAGGTTTTGCGTGTGGTTCGATCTCTTCTTCTACTGCAAAAATCACAACGTCCTTTTCCACTACGTATTGGCAAGTTTTGTACTTGCGGGTTTTCGGGCAGCTCCAGAAGAAGCCTGGCTTTCAATTTTATAGCCCTTGGTATCCTTTCTTGGGAAATACGTCGTGTAATGTGTGGTGTCACCAATTAGTGTGTTTTATCACTTGATAGGTATAAAACAATAATATTCACGAAAATATACAACCAATTCGACAAATACAATCATAAAACATGTAAAATAAAAATGTAATAAATAACTTACACTAGGATACGTTTACCTTTTTTAAAACTTCCTCGAATGCTCGACTGTAACCAATCTGTATCATTATGGGTGACGAGGGGGTGAGGTCGCAATCTAGAGAGCGGCAGGGAGTGTCCACACTGTATGTTAGTACTAATATAATATACTTTCCCCATGATATTATAGATATCGAACTTCATTTGCTGAGAAGTATAAAATAGTAGATTGTTAATCAAGGGAAGAAAGTGACCCATTTCACTCGAGATATTTCTGGCGCTCGAACGAAGTGAGAGCGCCAATAGTTCGAGGGTGGAATGGATCATTTCACCCGAGTTAAACATTCTACTTTTCTTTTCGACTTTGAGGAAATGTATTATTTATATGATATAAAATATAAATTAGATAAGTATCAATAAATTAATTTTATCTAAATCCAACCTCCAACCTTTTCGCAATGGCCGCTTGCCACGGCCGACTAGATTGTACCTAATCGAGTTGGTTACGACGTGCATCTAGGTGGCCATGCCAAAAATTGAAAAAAAAGTGTCCTGTTATCATGGTATTATGGCGCGCAGCAGAATAGAGGTATGATTTTAAATTTTAATCTTCTGTAATGGTGAAAAAAATAGACCAACTATAAAATGATTTAATATCAAACTATAGATCGTAATAAACACGTCGTTTAATGGATAGCTGAGTTAAGATATATGAAAAACTCTTATTTTAATGTAATTTAATAATATAACGTAACTCAATTATCTTCGACTCCGGGCCTGGCAATTTAAAAAAAAAAACTTTCCACCCTAGGGATGAAATTACTTTCCACCCTAGGGATGGAAAAGCAATGTTCCACCCGGCTATCTACTCATTAAAAATAAACTTTCCGATTAGGAGAGATGAAATAGTAGATTGTTAATCAAGGGAAGAAAGTGACCCATTTCACTCGAGATATTTCTGGCGCTCGAACGAAGTGAGAGCGCCAATAGTTCGAGGGTGAAATGGGTCATTTCACCCGAGTTCAACACTCTACTTTTCATTTCGACTGTGAGGAAATGTATTTATTGTAATTTAATTGTTTAAATGATATAAAATATTAATTAGATATCAATAAATTAGTTTTACCTATATCCAACCTCCAACCTTTTCGCAATGGCCGCTTGCACGGCCGACTAGATTGAAACTAATCGAGTTGGTCACGACGTGCATCTAGGTGGCCATGCCGAAAATTCAAAAAAAAGTGTCATGTTATCATGCTTATGGTCGAAGTTATCATGACATTATGGCGCGCAGCAGAATAGAGGAATGATTTTAAATTTTAATCTTCTGTAATTGTGAAAAAAATAGACCAACTATAAAATGATTTAATATCAATCTGTAGATCGTAATAAACACGTCGTTTAATGTATAGCTGAGTTTAGATATATGAAAACCTCTTAGTTCGACTTCGTGGCTGGCATTAAAAAAAAATACTTTCCACCCTAGGGATGACAATACTTTCCACCCTAGGGATGAAAATACTTTCCACCCTAGGGATGGAAAAGCAATGTTCCACCCGGCTATCTACTCATTAAAAATAAACTTTCCGATTAGGAGAAATGAAAAATAATTGAAATTATTTTCAAACAAAAGCTTTCGCTACGTTTTTAGGTTTTCCGAAATGATCTTACGTATTTTTTTCAGTGACCGAAATGTGTATAATCATTACTTAACAATAATAAACACATGACATAGGCTTTTGCGTCAGTTAATGAGTTCTCATTACCTTCTATAGCACAAAAGGAGTGTTATTCACATTATAAGTACCTCTTTAGTATTTTTAAAGGAGTTATGCTAATTATAAAGTGTAGATAATGTCATTTCCTTTCATTTGCAACATACCATCATCATCATCCACTGCTGGACAATGGCCTGCCCCAAGGATTTCCACAATGACCGGTCTTGATGCGCTGCCCGCATTCAGGACTTCACCAGATCGTCGGTCCACCAAGTGGAAGGTCTGCCTATGCTTTATTTTTCGGTGCGCGGTCACCACTCGAGAACTTTATTACTCTAACGACCATCAGCTCTACGAGCTACCTACTTACCCCATCCATTTCTTATTAAGTACTACGGGGTCGAGAAAGTAAAAAAATATACAGGTTATTAATAACCTCCTTCTTTTGAGAGTAGGTTAAAAATTATTAACCGTTTACGTAGACAGCTGCACAGCAGCAGCAGAAGAAACATGTACAACACAGTTTGTACAACACGTATGTACGTAGGGTAGAGAAAGTATTTTTCATCATCATCATCATTATTAAGAGAACCCAGCCCTCTGTCGTTGCAGCATTCTCCACTTCAGCCTGTCACAAACTGTCGTCTTTGTTGGTTTTCCAATTTTCGTGAAAATGTGTTCTATATCATTAAAACGTACCAAAAAACCGAATATCTTAATTTATTTTGTCCGTTAGTTTGGACCGTCTCGCTCGGCTCTGGAGGCTATATCTTTAGTCCGATTGGAACCAAATTTGAAACTTAAGAGGGTTTTAAACTATTTCATCGAGGGATTATCAAAAGATGTTTCGTACCGTCAAACCGAAAAGTAGCTGTCATACAACAAAAAATGTTTTTTTACTGTTTTCTATTATATATTAATATCCATTGGTTTTGTATTATATGTTTTTCCTACAAATTAAATTATAACTTGCGATTTACTCACTAATGGTTGGAGCTATGCTATGCTAATGCGTCGGTGGCACAACCGGTAACGACTTGGTCCTCCTAACCAGAGGTGCTGGGTTCAAATCCGGACGGTCAATGTACCAGTGAGTTTTTTGAAACTTACGTAGGTACATATACTCACCGATTGCTTTAACGGTGTAGGAAAACATTGTGAGGAAACCTGCACACACCTGCGAAGAAACTCGAAGGTTGTGTGTGAAGTCAACCAACCCGCACTGGGCCCGCGTTGTCGACTAAGGCCCGATCGCCGTAATTCAGGGTAGGCTCGAGCCCCTCGGTGGGGACGTATATGAGCTGATATGATGATGGTTGGAGCTATTGAAGTGTATTACGAATATTAAAACGTAGCGTAGGTAGGCAGGCACCGCAGAACCGGCCGTCGTGGAAGGGCCATGTCCAGCATTGGACGTCTTTCGGCTAATATGATATATTATGAATAAGTATATATTTGATCACGCAACGTACATACATTAAAATTAATATTTTTTATTAAATTTATATACAAAAAAAATTGACGACAGAGTTTAGTGCGGGCTGTCTTACAGTTCATAATGCATGACTTTTTATATGCAGTAGTCCGAGATCGATATTTTTGTACACATTTTTTTTACTTTGAAGTTGGCCTCATACAAATTTTATCAAAAGCGGTGTAGCAAGTATTTAAAAAAAAATAAAAAAAATATTAATGTACTATTGTCAAGTTGTCTTAACTTTAACTTCCTTACATAATATGTGTTAGGTATTGGATTAGTAAGCAGGCATCTAAATACAGCGTGTTTGATAATAAATAAAATATACGTACTTTTTACGAGGGACTTCTACTTTTGAATCTAAACAACTTCTACAACTACTGAAAACGTAAAAAATATTTTTAAATTCTCGTATAAATTTATTTACCGAATTGTATGAAAAGTCCAAACAATTTTTCGCAATTAAGTAAAGGTGCTGAACACAAGTTGTTCAGTTTAGCGCCCCTCCCCTCAAAAAATTTGCTTCATTTCACCTAAAACCTGTATCTCGCCTTGAAAATCTACTAACATCACATAATTTTAAACAAAAAGAAAACCGTTTTCAAACGCATTATCGCCACTACGATTTTGATTTCTCTGAGATGCCACATCAGATCCTGTTTCTAAAAAGAATCATCAAAATCGGTTCATAAACGACGAAGTTAAGTGCGAACACACATTAAAAATTATATATATAATATATAGGGTCTTAACAAAGGTATGCAGCACTTATTTTTAACTGAAGTTTGTAGTCATGAAACTGAACAACTTTCCCCAAGAAATCAATAGACAATTCACAAAAAAATTTTTTGGACTTCCATACAAAGTTTGCACGCCAGCTGATCAATTTGCAGGGAAGTCCAAACATTTTTTTTGCGAATTTATTATGGATTTATTAGGGTAAGTTGTTCAGTTTCATGAGTACAAGCTCCAGTTAAAAATAAGTGCATACCTTTGTTAAGACCCTAATATATACGGTCGAATTGAGAAACCTCCTCCTTTTTTTGAAGTCGTTTTAAAAATAGGGCTGACCGAGTTAGCGAGCATTACGGAATAGGCCTCCTGATCTGAAGGGACGCCCGCGCCGGACGGATCGGCTCGTTTCCAGTTAGCTGCCTTGGATTCTATTGACGGACGTGTCCGTAGACTTGTTAGCGGCACAGAACTTGTGTCAAAAAAGTTACAAAGGCCGCCGCATCGCCGCACAGTCGCCTGCCTGTCTGGGTCCATCTCGGCACAGATCTCGGAGAGTGTGCCCGAAGCTTTACGATCTCATACTTGTGAGGATTGTAGAAGAACTGTGGTTATGTAGGTGATCATGTCAGCTCATATACATCCCCACCGAGGGGCTTGATCCTGCCCTAATTTAGGGCGATCGGGCCTTAGTCGACCACGCTAGCCCAGTGCTGATTGGTCGACTTCACACACAACTGATTCTGATTCGTATAATATAGGAATCTTCGAAAGCGTCGGTGGCGTAACGGCTAGGTCCGCCGCCTCCTGTCCGGGAGGTTGTGGTTCGAATCCTGCCACGTACTAACGTAATTTCGAATTTAGATTTCATATGTACGTTTATCCGACGCTCTTACGATGAAGAAAAACATCGTGAGGAAACCTGCACACGCCTGCGGTGAAACTCGCAGGTTGTGTGTGAAGTCGACCAACCCGCACTGGGCCCGCGTTGTCGACTAAGGCCCGATCGCCCTAATTCAGAGTAGGCTCGGTGGGGACGTATATGAGCTGATATGATGATGAGGAATCTTCAAGGCATTAGTATAGACGCCATGTTTGAGCTTTGGTGTTACATTTTCGGATGCATCGGTAGTAAATATGTTTTTGTAGGATCTTCCTTTAATTAGTTCCTTTTTCCTTTTTTAATAGTTTTTGACGCATGTTTATTAAAAAAAACTTGTCATTGCATTTTTACTTCTTATTACAATATTTATTATGCTCTTTCATTTTAAACTTTCAAAGCACCCCTATCTTATCTAGCCTTATAACAATAGGGGATAGAGCTACATACGAACAACTACGTCCTACGTACAGTGTGCAGGTTACTTATATTCCAAAAACATGATACCTAGTCGGAGCTGGGCTTGTTAGCCATAATAAGGGATCTTTGGAATTTGTTGACGTAGGTACGGCTTTCATAAACACATGTTTTCACGGCGGGCGCTGCGAAAATATTTTGACATCTGCGGTTTTCACCATGAATTTATTAAAGTTAAAATTGAACAGCTATGTCAACAATATTCATTCATCGATGCTATTTACCTGCAAAAGTCTAAATATTTAATATAAGCATCGATTCACTGCCGTCAATGACTTCTATGTTACTACAACTGCCGTACGGACATTCTCATTTTTTGATGTGAGCTAATATTCTTAGGTACAATTCGCGACGTATAAGTTGGACACAAATGGCGGTCGTTCACGCAGGTACGGATGTAGCACGGGTTACGTGGGGGCTGGCGATCCCCGCGTTCTGCACCTTGATTGAGACCTGAAAATTAATGTGTGCTCGAAGAGGAACTGCAACTAACAAACTTAAAAACGTTAAAAAGCCGACTTCAATCGCAAAAACCAAGTTCTTACAATTTTGCTTTTTAATTCTTTAACACTAGAGGAATCGCGTCAAAAATTTTCCTAAAAAGCTCGCGTGGGGGACATATGTTGTTTTTCTTACCACTCTTAATTTGATGAAAGTAGATAAGTTATGATGTTACTAATCAACTTCATTTCTTACTAAATTTAACAAAACTTAACAATTGCTTAAAGTTGAATTGAATTATGAACAAAAATTAAACTTCTGCAAAAATTAACATAATTTTGACTAATTGTGATTAACCAGTCTTTAATTATCTTCAAAAAATTAATTTTGTAAGTGACTCATCTTATTATAAAGTTTAAAAATGGGTAATTCCAATTCAGTAGCGACTTCATCACAGTTAGGGCACACTATGATTTGGTGATCCGGAAAAATACGCTTATTATATTCCCCACAGGTTTTGCGTGTGGTTCGATCTCTTCTTCTACTGCAGAAATCACAACGTCCTTTTCCACTACGTATTGGCAAGTTTTGTACTTGCGGGTTTTCGGGCAGCTCCAGAAGAAGCCTGGCTTTCAATTTATAGCCCTTGGTATCGTTTCTTGGGAAATACGTCGTGTAATGTATGGTGTCACCAATTCGTGTGTTTTATCACTTGATAGGTATAAAACAATAATATTCACGAAAATATACAACCAATTCGACAAATACAATCATAAAACATTTAAAATAAAAATGTAATAAATAACTTACACTAGGATACGTTTACCTTTTTTAAAACTTTCTCGAATGCTCGCGCGGGTCACATGCGTCACCCACGTACTTTACAAACGCATTGCGCACACATCGATGCACCTATAGTGATGGGTGCACTACTGACGCGTGGAATGATTCGTACTTGAGGAATACCTGAGACGGCAGCACTGAAGCGCGTTTCGTTCAAAAGTTATTTAACAATATTACACTCTGGGTGACATATGTCACCCACGCGAGCTCTCTAGTGTTAAATTTCCTAAACAATAACTAAACCGATTTTGTTGAAATTTATATGGAAGCAACCTGGCAGCATACTCTCAAATAAAAAAAAAGGTTCAAAATCTGCGAAGATATCGCGTAATAAATATAAGAATAGAACCGCACTCATAGGATTCTGTACCATCATACTAGATGGCGCTAGTTTCTTCATGTTTCACAAAAAAACACATTTTTTTTGTATTGAGACCCTCCTTATTTTTAGAATATTTCAAATTTTTATTATTTGTTGTTGTAACGGCAACAGAAATGTTTCATCTGTGAAAATCTCAACTGTCTAGCTACACGGTTCATTTATATGGTGCAATGTTTTAATAACTCAACAGATGAGTCTTCTTTGTTTATTCTTATGGCAATTGACGGGAATTCGTGGCTTTGCTATCAACAGCAATGACCGACCACAACATACTGCCACTGCTGGTCACGCACGGTTTCACGGCAGACTGGCGCTGGCGGTGACAAGTGAGCAGGCCGCAACGGCCGCAGATGTCAGTGTGCGATGACCTTTATAATTCGCTGCTATTGTTTTTGTGCATCGATGTAAGATGTGTTTAGCAAGGAGAACCAAAGTAACCGATATATAGCTCACTAGAGTGGCAGTGGGCGGGGCACATAGCTCGTAGGATAGGGCAATAAAGTTATTAAGTGGCGACTGCACACCGAAAAACGTAGCATAGGCAGGCCTCCCACTGGTGGGGCGACGACGACATGGTCAAGGTGGTGGAAACCGCTGCATATGGGCAGCTCAGAATTGGTCGTTGTGAAATCCTTGGGTGTAGTCTATATGTTATAGTTGAGGTCTATCGGCTGATGGATGATGTGTTTGCTACAACAAGGACAAAAATTTGTTGTATTTGTTCACTACATTTTGATCTCTTTACGAGTAGGGCTTCATTTCCAAGACTTAAAAATAATAATAATAAGAAACCTACAGGCAAGGTTCCCGAAACGTCGACTTTACGTCGAATCGTCGCATCGTCGTCGGCGTTTTCTCCTCTCTATAATAAAAAAAACGAGCGAGCCTTATAGAAGTAGCATATGATGTGTAATCTCTGACATTATTAAAAAACCTACTGGCCTTCTGACCTCCGACCTCCGATCTCGCATTAGGCAGCATGGCCATGTTTTCTTAGCCTTCGTGATTAAAAAAAAACCAATATCCTGTTACACACTTCATCCCTTTTCATGAAATCACTCCTACTGATTGCAAGAAATCGTGAGGAAAGATGTTACATATCAAAAGAAGGGTTATAAAAATCTGAATTATGTATAGTAAGAGATCGGAACAGGTAGAGTGTAAATGAGTAGTGAGTTGTAAGCGATCGGAACAAGTAGAGTATAAATGAGTAGTAAGTGGTAAGAGATCGGAACAGGTAGAGTATAAATGAGTAGTGAGTGGAGTGGTAAGCAATCGGAACAGCTAGAGTATAAATGTTTAGTGAGTGGTAAGCAATCGGAACAGGTAGAGTATAAATTAGTAGTGAGGGGTAAGTGATCGGAACAAGTAGATTATAAATGATTAGTGAGTGGTAAGTGATCGGAACAGGTAGAGTATAAATGAGTAGTAAGTGGGAAAGGATCGGAATAGGTATAGAGTATAAATTAGTTGTAAGAGGGAAGGGATCGGAAAAGGTAGAGTATAAATGAGTAGTGAGTAGTAAGCGATCGGAACAGGTAGAGTATAAATGCGTACTGTTCGCGAGAGTACTTAACATGGAGGTGTTGAAACCTCCAAATACATTGACTTTTGCAATTGTTTATAATTATTTTTTTTGCACAGTGACTAAGTAACTTAAACGTTATTATTCCTAGATATCTCTAAAAAATGTCTCTCTAATAAACTCTGTCTCAGTCTAGCGCCGGCGGCACGTGTGTCTAAACCGTAAAATACCTGTAAAATGCGGGAAATGACTGTCTCAGTCTAGCGCCGGCCGCACGTGTTTCTAAACCGTAAAATACCTGTAAAATGCGGAAATGCCTGTCTCAGTCTAGCGCCGGCCGCACGTGTTTCTAAACCGTAAAATACCTGTAAAATGCGGAAATGCTTGTCTCGGTCTAGCGCTGGCCGCACGTGTGTCTAAACCGTAAAATACCTGTAAAATTCGGAAAATGACTGTCTCAGTCTAGCGCCGGCCGCACGTGTGTATAAACCATAAAATACCTGTCAAATGCGGGAAATGCTTGTCTCGGTCTAGCGCTGGCCGCACGTGTGTCTAAACCGTAAAATACCTGTCAAATGCGGGAAATGCTTGTCTCAATCTAGCATTGGCAGCACGTGTGTCTAAACTTTAAAATACCAGTCAAATGCGGGAAATGCCTGTCCCAGTCAAGCGCCGGCCGCACCTGTGTTTAAACTGTAAAATACCTGTCAAATGAGGGAAATGCCTGTCTCAGTCAAGTGCCGGCCGCACGTGTGTCTAAACCGTAAAATACCTGTTAAATGCGGGAAATGCCTGTCTTAGTCTAGCACCAGCCGCAAGTGTGTATAAACCGTAAAATACCTGTCAATTGCGGGAAAATGCCTGTCTTATTCTAGCGCCGGCCGCACGTGTGTCTAAACCGTAATAACCTGTTAAATGCGGGATATGCCTGTCTTAGTCTAGCGCCGGCCGCACGTGTGTCTAAACCGTATAATACCTGTCAAATGCGGGAAACGCCTGTCGGATGGTAACCCTGCCTCTAATCCCTGTGGCGATATTTTTGGAGTTTACTTATTTGGCCTTAGAAACAAGTACCTAGCTACGTAGACAAACTCACAGACCAATAGCTATTCATTAGATACATAGGGCTTGATTACCTTAATTGATATGGGGAGAAATCCAATCAGATCTTTCGTAGATAATAATTAGGAATACTATTTCTGACTAACTAATGTAGCACAGACGCCGCGTTGGTTCATTACAACCGTTCTAGTAAGAGTTTATTTTCGCACGGACTACGTCACATTCATTCATTCGGCCGCAAAGCCGCCAAGCCGCCCAGCCGTCTCACTCGGCATAGTGATTTCTATACATAGTTCCTTAGCGTATTACTAGCTATTCTACAGTCTTCGAATTATTAATTAACTAAGTATTTTTTGATTGTGCAGAAATCATGACATTGTAAGCAAGTAGGTAGGTACAAGGTAGTCTAGGTAGACAGTATTTGGAACTTCTTATACTCGTATAAATCGATGACATGGGAAGTCCCATTTGTTTTAAAAGCTTTGATTTTATGTTTGTTTATGTCAAGTCTTGCAAGTTGAATTTAACCCACTTCCCTGTTTCTGATTGAGCTGAAATTTTACATACACGTTTAGTTTTGACGAAAATGCATGTGACATCATTCTAAATCTAGTATGACAGACTCCTAAAGATGGCGGACGAGTTCGCACTCCCATGATATGGGTATTAAACGAAAGGGTTTGCTGCGAGTAATATAAAAGCTTTTACCAAAAAATATTTAGGTTTTCTGAAAATTCTTTGGTGTTCCGTTTCATGAGTAGAAAACCATATAAGAAATTGTTTCTTTTTTTTAAGTTGGTGTAAGAGAGATATCATAAGTGAAAACACATTTAATCCTTCAATCACAACAACGAGCACGTACAAATTTTCTATCTATAAACTAATTTGTACACGCTCGTTGTTGTTATTGAAGGATTAAATGTGTTTTCACTTATGATATCTCCCTTAAACTTACTTTAACTTTTAGTTTCGGTTAATTTCCTAAAATATAACCGATATTATATCCTATCAAATTTTTAAAAATCATGAAAACTGATTGAAAAATCGACGGCCCAATTGCGTAACATACACGTAAAAACATACAACTAAATCTCCCCCCTTTTTTTAAAGTCATTCGGTTGAAAACACCAAATAAGATGTATTCATATCCGACCGCGCATTCACCGCTTTTCATGTTTTCATGAATAGGCTCCTCGTAGCTGGCGTTTCATTTTCAAGCTTTTATCTTTTTTTAATTAACAATTGGTGAGCCGTTGGTATCATCTCACTTGATGGTAAGTGACGATGATGCCGAAGATGAAGGCGGGACCTGGCTTTATTATCTTCAAAATGGAACACATCAATGCTGTTAACACTGATTTTTGGTGGTAAGACTAAGATAAGATGGTGATAGCTAGCCAGGCGGCCTATGAAAATACCCTGCCACCAACCAAACCAAGTCTTATAAAGTTAACCTCGCCGGGAATCGAACCCGCGACCCCTTGGTGTTAAGCAAATGAACTAACCATTACGCCACGGAGGCGGTTACCTGGAAAAAGGCACATAATGTTTTCTGGCGTGAAGCTTATTTTTTCACACCAGAAAGTTAATTTTAGATTCGTTCCGAGTTTTGTAATTGTAAGGACGGGCTAGTTTTCGCAACCAGACGTCCGATGCGCCCATTTCGCGAGATTGGCCAGCATCACTGCCAGCCCAATTCCTTCAAGAAGTCCAGTAGCCCCCGCAGGTTGCTGACGACTTCCAGGAGTGTCCTCAGGTCACCGAGATGATCGGCCCTGTACGCTGCAACCTTTATGCAATCTAGAAGGATGCGAACAGCTGTCTCTTTCGACTTCCAAGCACGCGCGGCACAACGGGCTGTCACAACATAATTCCAGTTTAGTTAACAAACAAAGCAAGTTTTATTTAACTCGTAAGGAATGTGAGGATTCTGGAATCCGCGGGGTAAAGAGATGTTTCAAAACTGAACTTCGATTTCTTTTGCAATCACAATATGCCTGCAATCACAATCTTCAGTCCTTCCTCGCTCGCTCCACAGTCGCTCTGCGGTGACACTGTTTGAATGATTCCCCGACCGCCCTTCCCAACCGCCCGTTTGCGGTGACACTGTTTGAACTGATTCCTTGACCGCCCATCTGCGGTGACACTGTTTGAATGATTCTCCGACCGCCCGTCTGCGGTGACACTGTTTGAACTGATTCCCCGACAGCCATTCCCGACCAACTGTCTGCGGTGACACTGTTTGAATGATTCCATGACCGCCCTTCCCGACCGCCCGTCTGCGGTGACACTGTTTGAACTGATTCTCTGACCGCCCTTCCCGACCACCCGTCTGCGGTGACACTGTTCGAACTCGGTAAAAAATTCAAATTAATTTCGAAGAACCTAAAAACTTTTAGATACAAGCTTTTATTAAAAATAATATTTTAGCTAACCCTTTTAATTTTCACCGATATCATGAGGGTGCATAAAAATAACTGGTTCGAATCTTTGGGAGTCCGCCATATTGGATTTAGAATGATGTCACTTAGCTAACCATGCATTGTTCTCCAAACTTAACCTTTATACTAAATTTAAGCTCATTCGGAAACCAGGAAGTGGTTGTGATTTAGCTTCCAAGATTTGTCGCAAACTAACTAACACGGCGCGCATAACATAAAGCTTGTAAATACTGTCCTCATCCTCATATCAGCTCATATATACGTCCCCACCGAGGGGCTCGAGCCTACCCTTAATTAGGGCGATCGGGCCTTAGTCGACCACGCGAGCCCAAGGCGGGTTGGTCAACTTCGAGTGTATTCACAGGTGTGTGTAGGTTTCCTCACGATGTTTTCCTCTTCACCGTAAGAGCGTCGAATAAACGTACATATGAAATACGTGGCAGGACTCGAACCACGACCTCCCGGATAGGAGGTAGCGGCTCTTGCCGTTGCGCCACCGATGCTCTTACTGTCTTACTGTTTACATTACACAGCAACTCTATTTCGAGAAAAAGCTTTTTCTTTCCTTTCACTGGAATATTTTATGCAAATTTGTATCCAGGAGATAAAAATAAATAGGTATACGGAATCAATTTTGTGCCTTGTTGAGCAAATAGAAATAGGGGGTTAAGTAAAGGGCTGGGCGGATTTTTTTATTATGATTCGATAGGGCTATTTTATAATAAGCTATTGTTCAACTTTTTTGTTATGTTCAAGCGACTTCCAAAAAGGAGGAGTTTCTCAATTCGTCTGTATGTTTTTTTTTTATGTGTGTTACCTCAGAACTTTTGACTGGGTGAACCGATTTTTATGATTCTTTTTTTAATTTAAAGCTAGTGCTTCCCGTGTGGTCCCATATAAGTAATATCAAAATCGGTTTAGTACTTTATTAGAAAATCAACAAAAACCAAAAATAATAATGCAAAAATGTACTAAGTTGTTGCGATGGAAGTCGGTTTTTTATCGTGTTTATATCTTAGGAACCTCTATCAAAAATCGTCTTCCATAAAAACTACTAATTTAAATTTCTCAACAATTATAAAACCTATTGTAATATCACTTTATTCTTACAATAATAAAACACTTTAGTAAAGATACTTACCATAATACTTTTTAGAAAAATAATATTTTTACAACAATATTGAGAATTTAATTTTTTTATAGTTATTATATATGCGCTTTTTTTAATTAGGTGTATCAAAAAATTTAAATTACATACTTACATGTACAAAGTTTTAATTACAGCCGGCCAATAGATTTTCGAGAAATTTGAATTATTCAATCAATTAAACATTTTATTCACAAACATGTACCTACATTGTATTTGAAATAACAATAATTTAAATAAATGTAATTATGTACATACACAAACAATACAAATATAGACATGCAACATTAAGAGTACGCAAATTTATCAGTTCAATTCATGTCCTAATTAAAATTGAAAATAGTATAAAATGCAAAATAAAGTAAGTTTAAGTAAAAATAAAAAAGTGACTATATATAGCAGAAAAAAAAATGCATGTCAAGAAAAATAATATACGCCAGTGTCTTTGTCGCGTTACGCCAGTGTGACTTTATATCACGTTATGCCTGAGCCGAGCGTGCAAGCGAGAGTTGTTCTTGTACTTGTACTTGAACTTGGACTTGGACTTGGAATTGGACTTGGACTTGGACTTGGACGGACGGACGGACGAACCGTCAAACAAGTGTCAATGGATTAAAAGTACTATAGTAAAAAAGTATATTAGTAGATGTTGTCAAGGGTTTACCAATTGTGATTTTAATTGAATTACAAGAAGTGTTCCAATGCGGTCGATTCTCTGTGAGAAAAACCGTCATACAAAAAGAGGCGTTTTTTATACCTAACATTAATTAGTGTGTCAATGAATTAAAAGAACTAGGCTTTCAGGAGCTTACAAGAGGTGTTCCAACTGTGAGATATGTTGTAGTTGTAAAAAGTACCAAGAGCACATAAGTGCCAAGGAGTTAACTCACCCGACTATCAATGGGTCTCCTTATAAACATCTCCTTAAAGATAGAGCTTATGAAGATTTACTTCAGTCGTGTGGTCTAAAGCACACAAGCGTTCGGCTTGTGACACGTTATCACGTAAAATAATCGTCTGTAAACCGACTTTACAGACAACATCGGATTTTTTTTATCGAAAATGATGATTTTCCGGGATACACAGAATCTCTATATAGTGTAGTGTAGTGTGATGTAGGGTAGGGTAGGGTAGTATAGTGTAAGGTGTAACGATGTTCGCCGGGGCAGCTAGTATGGTATAAACGTGCTAAACTTTACTCCAATCGCTTTAACCCTTTTTTATGACGAGTGTACAGGTAGACAAACCAAAAATATAATATATAAAAATATTTCGTATCTACATCAATATTTTGGTTATTATTTTATCGTATGACGTTTTATATAGACATTCCTATAACGTCTAAACTGAAAAAAAAAAAAAACATTTAGGATCCCAAGCCGCGAGACTGCGTCAGATGTCAGCTATTATAGATCTCCATATTTCATCAACAGACACGCCCACAGAAAAAGTGTTCTGTAGGCGCGGCCCCATTTTAGTAAAGTTTTACTTAAGGTAGCTTTAACTTGCAGCTTCGCCCGCGAAGCGGCGAGGGTATAGTTTTTATGACTGTGTTTGCAGTACGCGAAAGCTAGCGGCTCGCGAGCGTGGACTTAAGTATGTAGTTTGAAATTTTAGTTTTAATATTTTAAATAGGTATGACATTTTAAATATGATATTTGACATATACAGGGTGTAACAAAATTGGTGTAGGTCCCGTTAACTGGGGCTTCCACTCATAATACTGAACAACTTTTGTTCTACGACTTTGCTGAAATCGCAAAAAAATATTTTACTCTTCATACAAATCGATCAGCTGATCGGCCAATTTTGTGCATTTTTAGTATGGAGAGTCCAATTTTTTAATTCGAGAATTGACTACGGGTTCCTTGGGGAAAGTTGTTCAGTGTGATGAGTAGAACCCCCTGTTAACGGGTCCTACACCAATTTTTTAGAGCCTGTATATTTTTGTAAAACTTGATTAGGGGTTCGTCATAGTAAAGAAATTTGTAAGGGAAAGTAAAAAGAGATGTTGTTGACACTGGTGTTTATATTGAAGTAACTAAGTAAACGGTAAACATTAAAATATTGAATAATAGTCAAATAGAATATGCCTAATATAAAAGAAAAATAACTTAGCTCCGTAGCTCAGAGGCAAACTTCACTGGCTTTACACAGGAGGTTGCGGGTTCGATTCCCGGCGGGGTCAATTGTAAGACTCGGTTTGGTTGGTGGTAGGGCATTTTCTAAGCCCGCCTGGCTAGCTACCACCATTTTATCTAAGTCTTGCCGCCAAATATCAATGTTGATATCATTGGGTGTGTTCCGGCATGAAGATAAGATAGCCAGTTCCCCATTGCGTTGGGGAATCTTGGTAAGCCCGCTTCCATCTTCGGCAACATCGTCACTTACCACCAGGTGAGATGTTGTCAAGGGTTTACCAATTGTGCATAAAAAAAAATAAGAAGAGTCTGCACAACAGAGATTAAATATCTACAACATATATGACATTTTACAAGAAATATGTCGTATGAAGTTTATTTGAAATTTCACATGTGGCATGATATTTGACATTTAACATTATTTTGCTATTTGATTATCTTATCTATAAGCCGGAACACATCATTGCTGTTAACATTGATGCTTGGCGGTATGACTTAGATAAGATGGTGGTAGCTAGCCAGGCGGGCTTAGAAAATGCCCTTCCATTAACCAAACCGACAAAGTAGATTCCGCCGGGAATCGAACCCGCGACCTCTCTTAACATGCAAAGTAATTGAATTTAGGGCTGTATTAACGTATAGTGGTGTCGATTCGGTGTAACACAACTTAACTTATTTGACAGGATTAAACTAAATTTACGCATTCTGTCTTTTACTTTCTGTATAGAAAAGACAAGGATAGAATGCTTAAATTTAGTTTAGTCCTGTCAAATAAGTTAAATCGTGTTACACCGAATCGACACCATTGTCCGCTTTCTAATTGAACTGAATGTGACCTATGTTTGTTGAATATCCTATTAAAATATAATATGTATAATACCTACTACTAGATACAAAACACGTACCTATCTAAGTGTAGGTGGGTACCTATTTAGGGTTGCGTATAATTACAAATTAAAAAAAAAGGACTAAGCAGGTACGCATAACAGAGCAAACTGTTTGGAACTACTTACACCAAAATTATTAGGTACCTACTTATACGTACATATAAAAAAGGAAAGATTTTTTTTTCATTCTTCGATATAAATCAAAAACTATACATCATAAAAATTATTAAAAATCCGTTTAAGCTTGTGCCAATGTAACCCTTTCATTCGGGTACCAAGACACGGTTAACTCAATTCGAAATTTCGACCGCCGTTCCTTGCATAATTGATGACGTACTTTAAAATAATAAAGACTATATTTTTATGATTTAGTTACAAATGTATAATTATCCGATTTTTCCCTATACTCGTAGTATTAGACGGTATTACTTGTCAAATTTCGTAGTTCTAGGTAAACAGAAAATACCCTATAAATTTTGATTCCCTTGGGAGTGTCGAAATAGGCCGTAACGTAACGTTAAAAAAGCGTTATTTTAGAATTTAGATTTTTTCACAGCTTCAAGGTACTGTAGACCGAAGTATATGGTTTTAATTTTAACTCGATACCTCCAAGCATTCTCGAGATATAGGGTCTTGACAGACAAACGGACAACAAAGTGATCCTATAAGGGTTCCGTTTTTTTCTTTTGAGGTTCGTTGCCCTAAAAAGTATCCCTTGTTGATCTCCGTCCTTAACTTTATCTCTTTGCCAAATTACAGCAAAATCAGTTAGTAGTTTAAGATCAGAAGAGTAACATACAGACATAAACATACACACTTCCGGATTCATGTGTTATTAAGGTTGAACATAAAATGCTACCTTTCCTGAACATAATATTGTATGCAAAACAAAGAAAAACTTAAAAACGACCAGTATTTTGCACGCGAAATTAAAGTCTGTTGAGCGGCCAAGAAACGGTTTCTACACAGATACGGAAAATAAACAATCGTCCGTTTTTCGGATTCTCCACAGATAAGAGGATATTGGGAGTCCAAATTATTCCATCAAATTCATCCACGTTCCATTGCAGTCGCTCGTCCTTATACTTTATGATTAAATTTGTGTATATATTGAAAAGTTGCTCCTCTGGTGAATTAAACGAAAATCTTTTGAGTATAAAGTTAGTACTGACATCTACTTGACTTTCTTTGGACGAAATTTATTATTTATTCTTACAAATCACATTTTTTTAAATAGTTGTAGAGTTTCGTTTCCCAGGCGTTGGTTCTTTCTTCCAAATCAAATACACAGTCTTCGCTTAAAGACAAATGTAGGAAGCACAAAACAATACAACAATGCAATTTGAACGTCATGTTTGTGACTGACTGAGAGCTGCACTTGACGATTTAAATCAATTATCAAATGTCACATGCGAATGTGGAGCGTTTACATTTTATAACTAATACTAGTACAGATTTAGATGAGGGGAGTAATTAATCACAGTGATAAGGGACCCACAAAGTTTCTGCCGTGATAGCCCCAGAAACTGGTATTGGAGAAGCGTTAAGCGTAAAAAATATATATATTTGCTTTGGACCTGGAGTTTCAGCTTTCTCTTACATTTACCTTCAACCAACTGGCTTTCAATGCTTTCAATTTGCAAACGGGGCACCAGATATTTAACACCGGTAACGCCCCTTAAACCACAGTTCTGTTAATTTATCATAATGTTTTTGTGCAGAATGCAGGACACCTCAACAAGTATTAAGTTGTCGCTGCTACGCTTTATAATATATTACTCGTAAGCTGTATCAAATGGTCTATTTATACTCTAATGCCAAAGAAGGAAGGAATTGTTTTTGAATGTATTCAGCACTGTCCATCATAGGGAGGAAGCCCCTTAGACCCTTTGAGGGACTGCCTCCCGAAGACTGACAGAGATCAATCAGCTTATCATTTTGAGTCACAATCTACTGGAATTTTTTTCTGATTTTTTTTGACTTTTTCATAATGTTTAAAAAACAACAATTGACGCACAACTCAGGCAGCCAACAACCGCTCAATCAATGCGCGCACAGTGCGCGTGCGCACATTGCTACGGCTTTGCATTACATTGCGGTAGAAAAAATAATAGGAATCTGGTCTCTTAGTTTACCTTAATATTCCTGAAATTTCTGTTTATGTTGATTATCTGAGATGATAAACTTAACGCGCCCTTTTTAACTCACTACGCTGTGGTTTTTTTTTGCACGTGAGGCGGTGAATCCTCATGAATACCCGTACAACTGACTGTACGGGTTATGTGGGACTCACAGCTAATCTGTGCCTACCCACTCAACACCGCCCACCGTTGGCTTTAGCCCGTGGGGCCTTGTAGTATTCATCGGAAGCGACCCCACCCTGGGGAAGGGGGGTGCGTGGCGGTGCTCTAGATGGGAGCTACGCTTAGGGGGTTGCATTTGTTGTAATATATGTGTTTAATTCCTACGTATTATCATATATCCAGTGTCGAAGTTTTTCTCTGACTAGAGTTCGCTGACTTTCATGTACGAATTCTCTTACTAGTTGCTTAGTTAACTGCCATAAGGAATTGAAGTCTGCGTCCGGGTCACACAGCCAATCAAAGTTCTTATCTTTTACAGTCCAGAATATCGACGCGCTTCGCGGTTTTCTTGGTAACTGTGTTCCTAAGTTTTAATTTAACACTGCATACCGAAAATTCGTGATCACTGCTAATGTCGGCACCAGGTGAAGTACGTGCATTTGTTATTGAGGTTCTCCATCTAGTCCGTCAATCTGGTTTTTATGTTCACCATCAGGAGTTGTCCAAGTATAAAGTCTTCTAGTTCGGTGTTTGAAGACTGTGTTCATGATAGTTAGATTTTTATCTGCTGCAAATTCTAGTAGGCGTACACTTCTATTATTCCTTTTACCTCCGATCCCCCAATTATCAATTATATCACGCAACCTTGTGTCCAATTTAGTGCTATCTATTTTTGCGTTAAAGTCACCCAAGACAATGAGGAGCTCTTTTTTATGTACCTATACAATTAGGTACATATATAAGGTGTAACAAAATTAGCTGAAACTATTTTAACTGGTGCTTCTACCCATGAAACTGAACAACTTTCCCCATAGAACCCATAGTCAAATTGCAAAAAAAAATTTGGCTCTCCCATACTAACTCGAGCAGCTGATCAGTCAACTTAGTATGAGAAGTTCAAATTTTTTTTTGAGATTTGACTATGGGTTTCATTCAGTTTCGTGGGTAGAACCACCAGTTAAAATAGTTTCAGCTAATTTTGTTAGACCTTATATAAGTAGCTGAGAGAAGGTTCTTAAAAAATGCCGAGGCGTCAAATTTAATTTGTTATTGATTTAAAGATTAAATATAAGACCTAAAAAAATAACATAAGAATTAGAAAACAATACACACTTAAATTTAAAATACAAATCACAAAGCATAAATAAATCTTACCCAAGATGGGTCTTAATATGGAGAAACAGGTTTAAATAGAAGTTATACTAGATTATGATGAAAGAAACGTAATGGTGAAAGATATTGAATGATTTTTTGAAAACTAATGTCAGCGCATGCGTTAGAAAGAAGAAATAGATGGAATTAAAAGAAGGTCGGATGAAAGAAGATTATGTAAGAGCGATAAAGCGTTACAACGTCAATTGGAAATTCTTTAAAACAGTGTGATTTATAGAATTAGTTAATATTTCAGTAACATTTAGGTACACCCCGAACACTGCATACAACGGTCGTGAAATTACATTTCTAAAAACAAATGACGGAGGAAACAAAATCACGGCGAAATCTTATACGTTCGAGAACCAAACACGATAGTACTAATATATATACTTTGACCAAATTATAACCAATCTGTATAAATCTGGGTGACGAGGGGGTGAGGTCGGAGTCTAGAGAGCGGCAGGGAGTGTCCATACTGTATGTAAGTAATAATATAAATATCTCGTACTTATATATTGTATATATATACACTCATTTGTAAATTCCATGCAATCATACACGATTTATTAATTGTAAAAATAAAAATAAGTAGTTTCAACATATTTATTTACAATGGAGTATCCTTACTAATATTATAAATGTGAAAATGTGTTTGTTTGTTGGTTGTTACCTTTTTACGCTTTAACGCCTTGACAAATCTTAATAAAATTTGGCATGCAGGTAGCCTGTGTCACGAAGAAGGACATATGCTACTTTTTATGCTGTGAAAATAGCATAGTCCGATGCAGATCGTGAGGGGACTGCAAATAGTATACTCTTTTTTGGTTAATTTCTGTAACATCGCAACGGAACAATGGAATGTGTGATTTTTTGCAAATAGATGGTTTAGGGGGGGGGGGGGGGGGAAATGACATGATTTACTAATAAGCATATCCTCACATAGTTCCCGAGGGATCTGGAGAAAATTTATGTCCAAGCACCGCGCACCCTCTAAGGCAGTCATAAAGATTTCCACGCGGGCGAAACCGCGGGCAAAAGCTAGTAATAAATAAAATTATTGTATTATGACTTCGCTTTTTTTGGGACTTAACCTGTTTGTAAAAAACACTCCTCGAACATCTTTCTTTTATTTACAAAAACTTTGTATTATTTGGAAAATGCCTTTTGGAATAGGTATCTAAACAGTTTGCAAAAAAACTGGTATAAGTACTACCTATCATGCTAAACCACTTTTCTCAAGTTCGCAGTTTTTTTTAACTCTTCATACAATTCGATTAGCTTATTGACCAATTTTCTACAGTTTTGTAGGAAGCGTATGTTGTTTTTTGAGAATTAGGGTAATTATTATTGACTGCGTCAAAAATAAATTATTATTGTTATCTTTAATTCAGGCCATGCCCATAATTTGTTAGTACAACTTATACTATGTTAGTAAACAATAACATATAATTAAAAACACAATGAAATTAAAATTTACCATACATGGCGACCCTGGCGATTATACAGGGTGGGAAGGAGTATACCGACAGATTTTAACCATGGATTCCTGGTGGTATTATGAGTAAATAATGTTATATCAACATGGGTCTAAAACTGCCTTATTAAATTACTTAATTTCTGGAACAAAAAAGCAATTAACGATAGTAATCCCTTCTGAACGAAACCTTAATCTAAAGAGTGAAAAAGAAAACTTCACACTTCACGAACGACTCCGACAACATACGATAAACGACGAGTGAAGTCAACGTCAGTATGATACTTTGAGGCAACAAACGTCAGATAAGATTATTAGGGCGTGTTACCCTTGAGATTTTTTGAACTTGTGAATTATTTAAAAAATTAATATCTCGAAAATTAGGCTTTACTGGCCCATGTTTATATTACTTTTTTTTGTCTAAATAGGCATTAGAATCTTTGGTTAAAATCTGTCGGTATACTCCTTCCCACCCTGTATAATGTTGTTTAAAATTTCAAAAAATCTTACTCATTTTTTTTACTGCGTCTTTAATTTTTTGATAAGTAAACAAAATTACTACATCAATGACGCTGAAAAACTATGACGTCACGCGCTCCTATTTCATACATTTTTAGAACAAATTTTGTTTTTGACAGATGATAAAAAGTTACTAAAATGACTAGCACTCAACTAGCTTATTGACTGTGCGTTCCTTGTGGAGTTATTAACCGCCTCCGTTGCGTAATGGCCAAGTCCATTACCTTCACATGAGGAGGTCGCGGGTTCGATTCCCGGCGGTGACTAACTTTGAAAGACTCGGTTTGGTGGGTGGAAGGACATTTTCATAGCCCGCCTGGCTAGCTACCACCATCCTATCTAAGTCTTTTCACCAAAAATTCATGTTAACAGAATTAATGTGTTCTGATTTAAAGATAAGATAGCCAGTTCTCCATTACGTTGGAGAATCTTGGTAAGCCCGCTTCCATCTTCAGCATCATCCTCACTTACAGACATCGTGAGATGATGCCAAGGGCTTACCAATTATGGATTTAAAAAATGGTGTTCAGTATAGGTTCAGTATAGGTAGTAGGTATAAAGAAGGTTAGGGTAACAATTTCCACACCAATTTTGTTACATCCTGTATATAGGTATCTACTAAAAACCGAACGCTTCGTACATCAGAAAAGGGTATAAAAACCGGCGAAGTGCGAGTCAGAACCGCACACAAAGGATTCCGTACCATCATACTGGATGGCGCTAGTACGAAGGGTTCCGTACCATCATTCTAGATGGCGCTAGTTTCTTCATGCTTCGAAAAACACGGTTTTTGTATGGAGACCCCCCTTATTTATTCATTTTTTTTAATTTTGAGAATTTGTTGTTATAGCGGCAACAGAAATACATTATCTGTGAAAATTTCAAATACAGCCTGATGACAGACAAACGGTTGGACAGCGAAGTCTTAGTAATAGGGTCCCGTTTTTACCCTTTTGGTACGGAACCCTAAAAATTTGGTGTTTGGAATATCGAGGCGTGTGTTTTATTATATCAGCTCATATACGTCCCCACCGAGGGGCTCGAGCCTACCCTGAATCAGAGGCGTGTGTAATTTACTTTTTTTATAACCGATTTTATGTGCACAAATTTTTGATCACATATTAAAAGACTAGATCCCCGGTTTCATAAATAACTAAATTTAGAAACGTCCGGACAGTTGTTTGACAGGAGAGAATGATATAATATAATAGCTATGTTAGACAAAGGTGGCTATATTAAGACACAGACCGCGTGACCGCGAATCTCGTTCTTATAAAGTTTCCGTACATTAAAAGGAAAAAACGGAACTATTATAGGATAACTCACAAGTTTGTCTGTTCGTCCGTTAACAAAAACGCTTGAACGTAACGTACACCATTCTTTGGTAATAAATATACTTGTATTTGTATTTGTGTACCCTCTGCCTAGAGCTACCCGGCTAGGTGGAGGTCGCAGCCAGAACTACGGGTCCGACTGTTTGGGTCAGGGTACTACGGGGTCGGGGGTAGCCCACCGCTTGCATGCCGTTGGATCTATCGCCTTCGGCACTCTCGCTTGTCGGTCCCCCGACTGGGTCATGGACTCGTAGTGGTATGTGGTTAGTTTCAGGGGTTGGGCAATGTTTGTTGCCTGGCAAGCACGTTGCGTCCAGGCGTCCTTCCCCGCGCGCAACTAGTGTTGTCGTAGCCGGCCACGAGGGCTATGGGCGAAAACAACGCGGGGCACGTGAGTTGTCCATTAACCGGAACTGCTGGTTTAATTACTGGCAGGGAAGCATCTCCGGCACTTGCCTGGTCAGCAAGAAGAGCTAAGCTAGTACTGCTCCGGCCGATCCAGCCGCGTAGGAGTAAGTCTGGACAGGTGCGATAAGCGCCGGGAAGTGAGCGTGCCTACAGCTCCGGTACCACACCGGATATGAGGGAGCCAGCTTCTCTGGCGTCCCGAGCGGGGATGGAACCGCCAGCAGCGAAAGCCGCGGGAGGTGAGCGCGCCTACAGCTCCGGGACCTACCTGGACAGTAGGTAGTGGTTCTCTTCCACGAGGCACTCGCCTTGCAGAGTACCAGGACAAGCGTCTTGGCGGCAAGATCTACCGTAACTGGTCCTTGTCTTCACCTTATGGTGTTGGCAGGAATAGTGGCCCTCACTTTATGACCTAGCTGTCGGTAAGTGGGGACGCTATATCATAAACCTGGTAGTCTAGCGTATCTGGTAGATATACGAGAGGGAATGTCCGTCCGTCTGTTACAGCCAATTTGCTCCGAAACTAGTGGACCGATTGAGTTAAAATTTGATACTCATATGTAAGTCGGTGACCATAACACAAACGTGTAACGTAAATAAATAAATTTTAAACACTTTTGGGCAAGAAATTAGAATTTAAAAAAAAGTTTTGCAAACTATATCGTACGACATTTTTTAAGGCTTGCTGTTAGAATCTCAATTTTTTTTTTTAATTATTTCAAGATAAATAGTATTGAAGTTATATATATAAGAAAATAGACGAAAATTAATCATATCACTGAAACTACTACGCCTAAAATTTCGAAAAAATACACAGAATAGTGTATACCCTATAGATAACCGTTAAACCTGTAAGAAGTCTATGGTATTTAGAGTAACAAATAGAAATTACTCAATCAATGTATGGAACCCTCTCCACGCGAGTTCGACTCGCACGTGTCCAATTTTTTGTATGTGATCTAAGGCACAAGAAAAAACGCTAAACACGTTAAAAAACCGACTTCCATCGCAACAACTTAGTACATTTTTGCATTATTATTTTTGGTTTTTGTTAATTTTATAATAAAGTACTACACCGATTTTGATAAAATTTAAATGATACCACACGGGAAGCACTAGATTTCAAATAAAAAAAAAATCACAAAAATCGGTTCACCCAGTCAAAAGTTCTGAGGTAAAACACATAAAAAAAAACATACAGTCGAATTGAGAACCTCCTCCTTTTTGGAAGTCGCTTGAAAAGAAAGTCCAACTGTTGAAGAGAGCTTGGAGCCTATATTATTGGGTTTGTGAAGGTAATTTCAATTTCCCTAAGCCCGCTTACTAAGCATCTCCCCACAATAATACGCACAAGGACAAATTGAAAATAAAAGGAAATAAAAAAGGGATTAGATTGTTGCGGAGGTCTGTACGAGTAGGAGTCCAGGCCAGAATATCTAAAAAAAGACCGGCCAAGTGCGAGTCGGAGTCGCGCACGAAGGGTTCCGCACCATTATCTATAATTAATGACGTATTAAAAAAACACTTTTTACTAGATCTCGTTCAAACCAGTTTTCGGTGGAAGTTTGCATGGTAATGTACATCATATATTTTTTTTAGTTTTATCATTCTCTTATTTTAGAAGTTATAAGGGGGGGGGCACACTTTAGCACTTTGGAAGTGTCTTTCGCGCAAACTATTCAGTTTAGAAAAAAAAATATATTAGAAATCTCAATATCATTTTTGAAGACCTTTCCATAGATCCATACGTATGTATGGGTTTGATGAAAACATTTTTTTTGAGATTCAGTTCTAAGTATGGGAAACCCCCAAAAAATTTTTTTTTTCTATTTTTGTGTGAAAATCTTAATGCGGTTCACAGAATACATTTACTTACCAAGTTTCAACAGTATAGTTCTTGTAATTTCGAAAAAAGGGGTGTGACATACGGACGGCCAGACAGACAGACATGACGAATCCATAAGGGTTCAGTTTTTTTGCCATTTGGCTACGGAACCCTAAAAATTTGCTTTCTTAAACACATACTTTTATTTAAGTACATGGTTGGTCCGGTTAGATTCCTACCGGAGCATAGATTACCTTTTACTGTGAAATAAAGCCGCAACTTCGTAGTGTTTTAACCCTGCGGCACTCGGTTGGCACTCGCTACTCAGTCAAGGAAATACCACAGAGTATCTAAATTTGATTATTATTATTTTTATAAACCCCCTGGCAACTCTGGATTCTAGGTACCTTCCTGACGATAGATAATACAGATACAACTAAAGGGCTATCAGTCAGTTTGCACGCGACGGTTGACGACAATGGACGATTATAGCGAATTTTGACGCATATTTCATACTAAGGCTTTTCAACTGACGGATGGTACAAAAGATTTTTTTACCAATTTTGATATTTTGTTAGGAAAGTTCTCATTTGGATTATATGAACATTAAAACTTATTTGTCGTTTTATTTATTGACAGCAATGTCACTAACACCAATGCATTGTTAAACTTTGAAACACAAACTTATTTTCTTAAATATTTTTTTAATAGTTATTTATGATATAAGGGTAGTAAAAAGGTCAATAACAAACGAGTGACATTTGTGAGCCCGAGCCGCAGGCGAGGGTTTACCATCTTAACGAGTTTGTTATTTTCTTTTACACCCTTGTATCATACAACATTTTTCAATACAGTTGTGAGAAAACTGATAAAATAAAAAACGACCGTGACAGAAAAATAAAATACATGGCTACATACCTATCAAGGTTTCGGCAACCAAACTTAATTTTACGCGACTTTTGGCTCATTTTGAATGTCCAGAGAGTAATCTCACTTTGTATTTTCTTGTAAATATACATAAGTATGTTTTTTATTAAACGTATATTCATAATTTTGTTTGTATTCAAAACAACACAATTCAGTTTACGAAAATTGCGCCATATTTAATTTAGCTAGGCACACGTACGCATGCGTAAGTTTTTTTTAATATTGCCATAAATATATTACAATAAGGCTAGGAAAAATATTAATGTAAGCATTAAAACCTCCTTGGAAAGGATGACCCATTCCTTCCTGTAACCTATGTGCTTCATTCATATTTATTCTCATTTCTTCACAAATATATATCCCAAAGAGAATCTAATCAGCTAGCGTTATGTACTAACCTCACGGAGTTACAACCAATCTCTTTTAAAATTTACCTTTCAAAAGTCTTAAAGAAGATTCTGTATCTTTGGTTATGAAATTTTTGCTAGAAATGACTTGTTCCTCCGAGCTAGAAATAAAAAAAAAGTGTTAAAGTAAAAGCACGTGTGCGGTAAAATTAATTTTGCGCTCACTTGACTGGCATATAAAGTACCACTTTTCGAGCAGCTGTATTGAAAATATATTTATCACCTGGTGTACTCGCTGTATTCGTGTTTGTAAATATAGCTAGCGAGAAGGTACCGCCCCGGGTTAAAGCAGAACTAAAAAGTGGTCATGGTCCATCGTAAAAGTCGTAATTCTAGTTTTATGAATATTGGTTTATTTTTATTTCATGAAATTTTGTATCATTATTCAAAGTGCATTTGTGCGTATTACCTGTCTATGATTTATTTATTATAGGCAGTATAAACGTATTGAAGAATTTTCTCAACCAGATGAAAATCCGATCGAGGCTGTCCGCTATCTGCCAACAACGGATCCTTGCATTATTTGGTCACACAATGAGACGCGGTAGTAAAAATTTGGAAAAAATTGTCACAGTAGGTGTGGCAACTCTATTCTGAGATTCGATTTTTATAGGTTCGTTAGCGGTCGGCAGCGTTCGCGATTCATCGGTTCCATCTAATAAATTCTGTAAGGTTGGTGATGGATAGGAGCAGATGGAGGAAATTCATGCGCCCTAAAACATATAGGTATGGTCGGCCAAGGAAGTAGTCTATCAGTTTTGACAACACTTTCCGTGCTGAGTTTCCGTGTAATCCAATGACTTATTTATTACTGGCGTAAGGACCTGGCCAACGCACGTGACTAATGCTCCCAGCGAATTGGTGCGAAAATCGAAAGTTTCGCACACTCGCGACTCAGTTGTCTGCGGGAAATTGTACAGTGCGGTGGAAAGATACTACATATAAAAATGCGTTATTGTGTTGTTAGAGGCTATAAAAAACATGAAAGAAAGGCAAAAAATACATGGGATATCGTATCATTGGTAAGTAACCTTGCCTTCCTTGTACTTTTTCTTGTAAACAAATTAAATAAACCCATTTTAAAAGCGACAATTCTACCAAGGTACTTTTAGCGTGGCACTGACGTCAACTCTCGCCCACGCTAGTTCGTACGAGTTATGTCAGATGGCGCTACTTTTTGCTTGTATGAAGAAAATCTGATTAAAATATGGAGACAAGCGGATCCTGTGGTGTAATCTGAATATCGGTAAGGTTTACTTTTGTAACCGTTCGAATATCATTGCAAAATCAACCTCGACATGGTGGTTCTGTAACGTGCAAAGGAACTGCAATACCATGGTGGCATTTTTGGCTGACTGTACATCAAACCACAATCCTACAACTAGACTAGACTAGACTATGGCACACCCTGGACACTTCATAGAACGGGCCAGAAATGACATTTCAAAAAAGAATGACGGAACAAACAAAATGGCGGCAAAATCCTATACGTTCGACAACCAAACTGTAACCAATCTGTATCAATCTGTGTGACGAGAGAGTGAGTTCGGAATCTAGAGAGCGGCAGGGAGTGTCCATACTGTATGTTAGTACTAATATAATATACTTTGACTACGGGGAGATTGGATAATTGCAATCGCCTGGCGCTTCTCATGTAAATAATACCAATATGTTTTCTTTAATAGTAAGTTGCGTTTCAATTGCAGAAAATTTTGTACCTTTATTATCTTCTTTTTGTTTTAAGTGTACCAAGTATATCAAATAAACAACGAATAACTAATATTACATTTTTACAATGCAATAAAAATGGTTCTTGTATGCAGTACACAACAGTAGGTAGCACCTGGTATACCAAGAGGTCCCAGTAGGCGGTGTTGCCAGCGCAGTTCCGGATGTTTTTTACCTTTCCCGTAGGATTTTCCCAAAATCCTTTTTTAGCGTGAAATTTGGTAAAATGGTGTAATCTTATGACCCAAACACAGAAGTGCAAAAAATGAATTGTAAAATGAATACTTTTGATTTTATTCATGAAAGAAGACGATAATTAAACATTCCCCCCGCTGATCTCCAAAACTACTGAGTAAAATTTTGAAAAAAATACGAAATATAAATAATTGTAGATTAAAGAAAAACCTATAAAAATTCTGTCAATTGAAAATAAAGTGGAGAACTCAATACAATACGATCACTTACGGAAAATAGATAATTTTAGCACCGGACGGACGTACAGACACACACGCATATACATTATACATACATGCAGTTTTTAGTTTTTTAGTCTCTATTTATTCGATCCCCATCAAAATCTCAATTTAGATTTTGTTGTCATCAGTCATCACAATACCCTCTCACTCCTTCATCGCTAGACAAAAAATGAAGCAAAAATGGACACAAAAAATAAAGATTTTTTTAACGACACTGCGTACTAAATGTGAAAGAAAATACATAATTGATAGATAATGCTAAATGACATTGAGCATCGGTGGCTCAACCAGTAACGACTCGGTTCTTCTAACCAGAGGTACCGGGTTAACGACTCGGTTCTTCTAACCAGAGGTACCGGGTTCAAATCTAGACGACCAATGTACCAATGAGTTTTTCAAAACTTACGTGCATACTTACCGATTGCTTTAACGGTGAAGGAAAAACATCGTGAGGAAACCTGCACAGTGCACACGCCTGCGAAGAAACTCGAAGGTTGTGTGTGAAGTCGACGAACCCGCACTGGGCCCGTGTGGTCGACTAAGGCCCGATCGCCCTAATTCAGGGTAGGCTCAAGCCCCTCGGTGGGGACATATATGAGCTGATGTGAATGCTAAATGGTCCACATATAAGAACATGTAAGTGTATCCAGCGCAGCCCTAGTTCCGTAAGACAGGTGCTCACCCAAAATAGATTCAACTGGAAGTCATAACCATAAGCTACTGTTTATTTTAGCTACAAACCCGAAAGTGTTGTAATTTGAAGCTTATGAAACTGTCTTAATATAGTTCGGAGTTTTAGAGCACCAACCTTACACTCACACTTTATGATGTCATTCAGAACCTATCTTGTCTAAGTTCAGAACGTAGGCCTCGAAGTTATTTCTCAGATGTGTGGCCCAGACCCACCCACTTGTCCACTTCCAAATTGTCCCATACTATGATTTTTAGGGTTCCGTATCGGGTAACAGGATCCGTTTACTACGCCTACGCTGTCCGTCCGTCTGTCTGTCCGACTTTTCAAATGATGTATACTTTAGCAACCGTAATAAATAGCTAAATAAAATTTTAATAGAATATGTATTATTATGGAGGATTTACCAACAATAATTAATATAAAAATGTAAAAGTGAAAGATTTAGGGTCCCTGTACAAAAAACGTGTATATTATTTACATGTTGTTTTTGTTTTTGCTCTGTCGTAAAAATGGTAAAAAATACAAGATTAAAAGTTGGTGTGATTATAGTAATACTAAT
Organism: Coleophora flavipennella; assembly: GCA_947284805.1. Classification (NCBI taxonomy): domain Eukaryota; kingdom Metazoa; phylum Arthropoda; class Insecta; order Lepidoptera; family Coleophoridae; genus Coleophora; species Coleophora flavipennella. The sequence goes on from OX369253.1 coordinate 10,475,764, forward strand.
CCTGGTTTAAAACAAAAAGTAATAAAAACCGACCAAGAAGGAGAGGTACTCGCAATAAGGAGTCTAACTAAATGAAAAAAAAAACATAATTATCTGTCACTCGCATTTGTTTTCTTTCTCATCATCATCATATCAGCTCATATACGTCCCCACCGTGGGGCTCGAGCCTACCCTTAATTAGGGCTATCGGGCCTTAGTCGACCACGCGGGCCCAGTGCGGGTTGGTCGACTTCACACACACCCTTCGAGTTTCTTCGCAGGTGTGTGCAGGTTTGCTCACGATGTTTTCCTTCACCGTTAAAGCAATCGGTAAGTATATGTACGTAAGTTTCGAAAAACTCATTGGTACATTGGCCGTCCGGATTTGATCCCGGCACCTCTGGTTAAGAGGACCGAGTCGTTACCGGTTGAGCCACCGACGATTTTGTTCTAATAAATAGGTATCACAATTATACTTGTGTACGGAGAGATGTGGTGGTTCGGATCGGAACCCTCGGTGCGCGAGTCAGACTCGCGCTTGGCCAGTTTTTTTTTCTATTTTGCAGGGAAATGGTAATAGTTAGGAGCAAAAGATAAATTTATTTTAATTAAATTACCCAAAAAACAAAATATTTTATGTTGATGCTGTTTTTTTATAGTGCTGTATTAACCCGAGCAGACTGAACCAAAAAGGGGAAAATAGGAGAACTAACCTATGTAGTTCCAAAAGTTTTAGGATTGTGTAGGGGTAGGTCCCCTGAACAAAGTCTAATAAATTCCTTTCGATAACACGCGCCGCCGGGGGTGGGGTGGGGTGGGGGGGTTAAAGGTCCCTTTTTTCTGTTTTTGACTCGTAACTTGAAAACGGTGCGCATTAGCGACCTTACTTCTAAGAAGCAATTAAAGCTTATTAAATTTCCTACAATTTTGGTCATATTCTTAATTACGAAAAAATGCATGGTTTTTAAGATATAACCTATACAAAGTCTGTAATTTAAGAAAAATCTATAATTTGACACTTTTTTCTCCAAACTTGACTATCTAGGTCCTCGCTCGTTTGTTTTACAGATATATCATCTAAAAAAAGTTGTTGACTATTAACTTTTCTTTAAAAATATATATACATATGTGCATTTATATTGAACACATCAAGAGATACAGGGTTAATAATATATTTGCCTTGAAAATAGTGATTTTGCGAGAAAAATGTTTAATAAGGGCTATAAATGTCTACGTGTATTGAAAATCCCAAGTGTAAAGAGATAAAATTAAAAAATTCGGAACCAGACGGGAATCGAACCCGCGTTTCTTGTCTATGCGGGTCTAGAATGCTAACCGCTGCACCACCGGGTTCAGTGGTTAGCACGAAAACGTTGCTGTTCGTTTATTTGTAAAGAAGGGGTCCGATTTCTCTGCAGGGGTCTGTACAATCTACTTCTTAAATAGAAACCTATGACCGCGACAAATGACTAAAGTTTTCTTTAAACCCGTAATAATTTTGCAATACTTGTTTCGGACTATTATACAATTAGTCAAGAGATAATCTAAAAAATAATTCTATGGGTTTTTGAGAAAACTTTAATTGTTCGTGCGGGCATTAGACTGCACTAACATAGCCGATTGTACATGTATATGTAGATTGGCTGTAGTATTTGATGGGTATGAAGACGTGAATTCCATCAAACGCGCCGAACAAAAGCGGAGAGGAACAACTAAATGTTCGGTGGACGTTTCAGAGAACGTTCTTGCTAACATTAAGCAGGAAAACTTCCTCGCTAATGAGAAAAACAAGACCAAGTTGATTGAGCTGCTGGTAAAGACTTTGACCGCACGAGGGATACAGGCGACTACCGCTCCAGGAGATGCAGATTGTTGTATTATAAGATGTGGTCTGGACAAGATGGCTTCTCATTCATCTGTTGTTATCATAGGAGAAGATATTGACCTGCTTGTCCTGCTGATAGCCCTTACACCACCAAACACAAACATGTACTTCTTAAAACCTGGAAGAGGAAACATAGAGACTAAATTATTCTCCACCTCAGAATTGCAGAAGCTCCCATTTAGTGCATCGATCCTCTTCATCCACAGCTTCACAGGATGTGACGCCACTTGCGCAATCTTCGGCAAAAGCAAAGCGTCAATCCTCAAATGCTTCAACAAAATGCCGGGGGAAACTAAAGCAATAGCTGAGGTATTTCAAGATATAAGTTCAACAAGGGATGCTATCGCCAAAGCAGGGGAGGAAATGTTCCTCATCATGTACCAGGCCTCACCGAACCAACACGATTTGAACAGCCACCGTTATAACTGTTTCGTGAAATCCTCTACCAAGGTGAAAGCTAATCTGGCTTCCTTGCCACCAACTAAAGGTGCAGCACAACAACACTCATTTAGAGTGTTCTTGCAAATTCAGATATGGCTGGGTAACTCTCTTGATCCAGAACAGTGGGGTTGGGTTAGAGATGATAGTGGAATCCTTAACCCCATTAAAACCACAGACCCCCTGCTCCTGCCAGTGTCCTTCAATAAATTTTTTGCCGTTGTGCTACCGGCTGCAGTAATAGGTGTGGCTGCCGAAAAGCGGGGATCCACTGTTCGTCAGTTTGTGTATGTGAAGGAGCTTGCCTCAACAGCCCACCCATCGAGGAGGAACACCTGTTGGAGGAGGAAGATGAGCCAATAGACCTGGTAGCGATAGATTAACTATGAGTTTGTAAGTGAGTTTTTAGATAATACACCCTTTTTAGAAACTTAAATAATTTTCGTTTTACTTTATTTTCTATAATTCTCGTTGTTTAAAAACAAACATGTAGTAAACACATTAGAATAGAATAGAATAGAATAGAAAAACGTTTTTTCAGCATTTACATTAGTCATAATGTCATATAAAGTATATTTAACGTTATGTAGATAGTTATAGCCCTCATTGATGATAATTAGAACTAAACATATTTCTTGCAAAATGACTATTTTCAAGGCAAATATATTATCAACCCTGTACCTCTTGACGTGTTCAGTATAAATGCACATATGTATATATATTCTTAAAGGAAATTTAATGGTCAACAACTTTTTTTAGATGATAAGTCTGTAAAACAAACGAGCGAGGACCTAGATAGTCAAGTTTGGAGAAAAAAGTGACAAATTATAGATTTTTCTTAAATTATATACTTTGTATAGGTTATATCTTAAAAACCATGCATTTTTTCGTAAATTAAGAATATGACCAAAATTTAGGAAATTTAATAAGCTTTAATTGCTTCTTAGAAGTAAGGTCGCTAATGATCACCGTTTTCGAGTTACAAGTCAAAAACAGAAAAAAGGGACCTTTAACCCCCCCCCCCCCCCCCGGCGGCGCGTGTTATCGAGAGGAATTTATTAGACTTTGTTCAGGGGACCTACCCCTACACAATCCTAAAACTTTTGGAACTACATAGGTTAGTTCCTCTAATTTTCCTACTCTGCTCGGGTTATATCGACAAAATCTAACATCTATTATAAATAAATAAATTTGATTTGTTTTGTAAGATCAGAATATCGTAATAGCAATTCAAGTTTTAATTTTTTTGATTTTGAACGAGAGCCACTATCAGTAAGAATAAATCAGTCAATAAAACCTTACCTCGAATTCACAAGGACTCGTCTATCTTTACTTATTACTTATATGAAAATCCGAAAGTATGTGTGTCTATCTATCTGCCTGTTTGTTACCTGCCAAGCTAAAACTATCCGATTTCGATAACAATTGGCACAGACCTAAAGAAAAAGGCAAAGTACAACATCATATATATGCTCGATAATGCATATTTCCCGAAGGATCTGGAATAAAATAATTTCAGTTAAATGATGTCGAATGGCAATGTTCATGTATTCCACAATTGTTCAATATTTTTTCATGATTCTAGTTCACACCCTCAAGGAAAGTTATAAAAAACTATATTCACGCGACGCTCGCGCTGGAAAAAGGTACTAGATAGGTAGATAAATCTACCTTAATGTTTTCACATTCAGTGCACTGCTATAATATATTCTGTGGTTTAATGGCAACGTAATCGCGCATGATTCAAGTGTCTGTCGTAACTTTTTCAACAAATGGTATTTAAAGACTATTCACAGTTATCACATACTAGCTGTTCCGGCGAACTTCGTTCCACCTTACACTACACGACACTATCCTACCCAACCCCAACCTACACTACACTACCCTACCCTACACTACCATACCCTACCCTACATACACTACAATGCACTCTTTACATATAATACATTTTTTTTTAATTTATCCGTAAGGTTATCGTATGGCAATGATCAGAGAGATCACATTTCGTTTATTGGCTCATATAAAGAAGAGAGATCTTCCTTTGAGTACGAAGCTCATAAAATGGCTCTCAGTGTGAACGACATTTTTATAGCGGCATTGTTTCCTTTATTATAATAAGCTCGTTTCGAAAAAGCTAAAAACTTTTTGGTGACAGCTTTTATTTGAAAATAGTTTTAATGTTCAGTGTGCTAAATGAGAATGTCATACATAAGATAAATGCTTGATTCTGAATTTAAAAGCCGGGCTGAGGTTTGTATTTCCTATGATTTGATTGAAAACAATAGATAATCCTAGAACCTTGATTCCACCTTCGTAGTTAATCATAATTCATCAGATCAACATCAAAATACGAATTTTTATTTTATTTTTAAGCTATTGCATAGATTTTATCGCAGGCTTTGAGCGCGGGGACCGAATCCAGAAATTCCGTAACGAAGAAAAACCTGACGCTCGGTTGCCATGGCAACAATATCGGTTGTCAAAACAAACATATAAGAAGATTTGATCATTTTCGGAGAATAATAAAACTCTTTTCATAAACTGTATATACCTCCATATGACAAAAAAGATTTGATTATTTTTTATTTATCAAATGCAAAAAGATTTTATTTAAGACACAGCTGTTTGTATTTATAGAGATAGGTACAAAAAGATTTTATTCCATATTTGGCTGTATAGTTCCAACTACCATTGCTTAAAAAAAAAGTACAAAAAGATTTTATTCCATATTTGGCTGTATAGTTCCAACTACCATTGCTTAAAAAAAACAAAGATGTAAAAAAGCGCGGTTAAGCGAAAATAAATAATAAATATGAATGAACAAAGTGCATTTATTATTGAAGAAAGTCACGAAAAAATAGTGAAAGAAAATGAGTGAGTACTCTATATACATACATTTTATTATTATCACAAATGCAGTATTAATTTTGAATTGAAAATATAATACTGCTATAAAGGTGACCTAAATTTTTGATATTAAAATGAGCGATATTAAAAGTAGCCCTCTTTTATACACACAAACACACACACGCGTATAGTTTAAATTCTCAATTTAGATTCTCAATATATATATAAATAAATTCATTCTTCATTATGTATATAACAGAAACCATCAAACCAAGCACGTGTACTATTCAGTACCTTTGTTTTTGGTGTACTTATAGATAATGCACATGAATGCCGCGCAGAGAAAGTATATATGATAATATTATATCTATATAAATGTACATCGCGCGAAATTCGATAATCACTTCTAAATATTGTTATTTATTTAATAAAAGAAAAAATTGTTTTCTTATCGGTCACCACGCTCAAAAAGTGTAACTTGAATTAATATCAAAGAAAACGAAATACTGCATGAATAAAATAAATAAATAATTATAATTGCATAAGTTGATACAAAATGCTATGCAATAGCTTTACCGCGGCAGTCCCCGAGTGCCACACGTCTTTTTTTATTTTAACTTTAAAATAAGGATGTCACCGGGAATTTTATTTCATACCAAATTTCAGCTCAGTCGGACCCCTGGAAGTTGCATATAGATAGATCATAGCATTTGAAGCGGTCAATATACGAACATTGCAAGTTAGGCAATCCCCCTACCTACCCAACGCTACCATCAGTTTTTTTATATATTATATAATTGGTAAGCCCTTGGCATCATAAGATAGCCAGTTCTCCATTGCATTAGGGAATCTTGGTAAGCCCGCTTCCATCTTCGGCATCATCGTCACTTACCACCAGGTGAGATGTTGCCAAGGGCTTACCAATTGTAAATAAAAAAAAAAAACGGGTTGCACTCCGGGAGTGCCGGCAGAAGTGAAAACTTGAATATTAACGTTGTGCATTTTTGATATTTTGGAATGGTTAGGGAATAATTTTGCACGAATTGCTTTGATTATCAGTATAAAAGTACTATCATTTATGTGGTAGAATACAATATTTATTTATTGCGCTATCGTACACAAACATGGCAATTTATATTACATTAAAAAGTTTATATCTCAGAAAAAAACACTTAAAATCAACTCCATCCGTCTTACGAATTTTTGATCAGGTCACGTGTCCTGACGCGAGTTTAACATTTTTTACCCATTACAAAACAAGTGCACAACGCCGCTAAAGAAGTTTTCACTACTCCATCCGTCTTACAAATTTTTGATCAGGTCACGTGTCCTGACGCGAGTTTAACATTTTTTACCCATTACAAAAAAAGTGCACAACGCCGCTAAAGAAGTTTTCACTTCAAAAACATTTCACCTGATGCCGAAGATAGAAGCAGGCTTACCAAGATTCCCCAACGCAATGGAGAACTGGCTATCTTATCTTCAAGCCGGAACACATCAATGTTGTTAACACTGATGTTTGGCGGCAAGACTTAGATAAGATGTTGGTAGCTAGCCAGGCGGGCTTAGAAAATGCCCTACCAGGCTACCACCAACCGAACCGAAAATATAATAAAATATTAAAAATTAATATTTACTCGCTTAGTACATACTTTATCAAAAAGTGGCCACTTTTGGCACTTATACTATCTGTAACTACAGTGAACTATATTTCTCAGAGTTCATAGTTTCTTAATAAACTACCATAGGTACCTATTCTTCAAATTCATCGTAGAAAATTTTCGATAAAGTACTTACTTCGCTGGCTCAGCGACCCGAAGTGGATCTTGGCCTCCGACATTAAAGTGCGCCATTTAAGTGTGTGACATTAGTTAATTTTCGGTAAAGTACTTACTTTACTTCGCTGGCTCGGCGACCGGAAGTAGATCTTGGCCTCCGACATTAAAGTGCGCCATTTAAGGGTGTGACATTAGTTAATTTTCGATAAAGACTTCGCTGGCTCAGCGACCCGAAGTGGATCTTGGCCTCCGACGTTAAAGTGCGCCATTTAAGTGTGTGACATTAGTTAATTTTCGATAAAGAACTTACTTAGTTCGCTGGCTCAGCGACCCGAAGTGGATCTTGGCCTCCGACATTAAAGTGCGCCATTTAAGTGTGTGACATTAGTTAATTTTCGATAAAGAACTTACTTAGTTCGCTGGCTCAGCGACCCGAAGTGGATCTTGGCCTCCGACATTAAAGTGCGCCATTTAAGTGTGTGACATTAGTTAATTTTCGATAAAGACTTCGCTGGCTCAGCGACCCGAAGTGGATCTTGGCCTCCGACATTAAAGTGCGCCCTTTAAGTGTGTGACATTAGTTAATTTTCGATAAAGACTTCGCTGGCTCAGCGACCCGAAGTGGATCTTGGCCTCCGACATTAAAGTGCGCCATTTATGTGTGTGGCATTAGTTAATTTTCGATAAAGTACTTACTTACTTCGCTGGCTCAGCGACCCGAAGTGGATCTTGGCCTCCGACATTAAAGTGCGCCATTTAAGTGTGTGACATTAGTTAATTTTCGATAAAGTAGCGAGTTAATTTTTTTGGGAGTTTACTCGTTTAGAATGGATTCATATTTAACGCAAAGAAAGGGACGCAGTACCAACACTGCGCTTCATGACGTGATTTATCCTGTCATAGATGCCACCTTATAGTGAAACCCATCCAGGTTATGACCGTGCTTCAGATCATTAACCTACGTTATCAACCCAACCACAAAAAGTTCCACTGAGCTCCGAACACTCCACAATTACCTTCACCGCTTTACCAATAAAATTAAACAATATTTCACGATTCAATTAATCTTATTAGAAAATCTGCTGACTTGAAATGATTTGAACCAAATCAATTGGAACAAAATCCAGATAAATTAGTTTATCGACTTCATGGAAAGTCGGCCGCGAGGAGATAAGGGTATTCAAATGGACGGATCTGCTAAAGTTCTACTGATACTGATCAAATAAAAATCAGCGTCAAATTTTATGGTCGGGAGATTTAATACTCTTTTGTTTGCAAGCGGGAAACTTGAGATGGGTACAATAAAAAGTACTGTACCACACCCTGGACACTTCATACAACGGGTCAGAAATGACATTTCAAAAAACGAATGATGGAACAAACAAAATGGCGGCGAAATCCTATACGTTCGACTATAATCAGAATCATCAAAATCGGTTCATAAACGACAAAGTTATCCGCGAACACACATAAAAAAAAATATGCGGTCGAATTGAGAAACCTCCTCCTTTTTTTAAGACGGTTAAAAAGAGGTGTTTCATCATCATCATTACAGCTCATATACGTCCCCACCGAGGGGCTCGAGCCTACCCTGAATCAGGGCGATTAGGCCTTAGACGACCACGCGGGCCCAGTGCGGGTTGGTCGACTTCACACACAACCTTCGAGTTTCTTCGCAGGCGTGTGCAGGTTTCCTCACGATGTTTTCCTTCACCGTTAAAGCAATCGGTAAGTATGTACGTAAGTTTTTTTTGAAAAACTCATTGGTACATTGGCCGTCCAGATTTGAACCCGGTACCTCTAGTTAGATGGACCGAGTCGTTACCGGTTGAGCCACCGACGCTTCTTAAGATTTTAACGAAAATATTACAAATACCTTGGGTTTGTATGAGAAGTACTTATATTCATATTTTTTCTGGAGTAATGAACTACCCAGCGAAGTATGTCTTATAAAGTCCTTGTTACTCACAAAGTTTCGACAAATCGTTAGAGCAATTTTTGCAACAAAAAAAAACCTGATTTTATATGGAAAGAGCCTTGTTGTTGCGATTTTTCCCGAAATAACGAAATATAGCGTATATTATGCTGTGTAGTTATAGCGACGCGATGTACAGAGTTTAATCCAAATCGTGGAAACACCACGTAATGGTTAGTCCATTCGCTTTACACTAGGAGGTCGCGGGTTCGATTCCCGGTGGGGTCAACTTGTAAGACTCGGTTTGGTTGGTGGTAGGGCATTTTCTAAGCCCGCCTGGCTAGCTACCACCATCTTATCTAAGTCTTGCCGCCAAACATCAGTGTTAACAACGTTGACGTGATCCGGCTTGTAGATAAGATAGCCAGTTCTCCATTGAGTTGGGGAATCATGGTAAGCAAGCTTCAATCTTCGGCATCATCATTACTTATACCTATCATCAGGTGAAGCCTTGTTTTATTCGCAATTGGTAAGGCCAAGGGCTTACCAATTGTGAATAAAACAAAATAAAAATAAAAAACTTTTGAGAAAAAGTATTTTTTATAATGGTGACAACTCTAAAAAAACCGGCCAAGTGCAAGTCGGTGTCACACAAACAGGGTTCCTAACCAAAACTTTTACTACCAACAGAACGAGGCCTCTCAGTGCATACTTTGTTCTAGGCAAATAGGGGTGTACTTATTCTGGATTATAGAAATTTCAATAGGGGATCGGACTGCATCAAAAATAAATTCTGAAATATGATTTCCTAAATTGCTCTCCTCTTGAAGTTTAACCCGGCGCCAATGACGTGTAAAAAATAACGCGGACAATGACGCTGGGTCAATATGACCCGAATGTTTTTTTCTTAATTATCTGGTTATCTGCTGAATTATAAAAAATTTAATACAAAGTAAGAACTATTGCATGACCATGAAGTCATTGTAGTACCAAGATGTTTAAGTTAATTTAGATATCAAGCTATAATTTAGTTTTAATGCAACAACCTCAAAAGGGCTACTAAAAGAATTTCTCTTTTGGAACTAAAAATGTATGGAGCTGTAGCCGTTTTATACCCGTTTTATTCAAGAAAAAGGATTTTACCATTCTTCACTGGCGCTTGCTCACTACACTATAGTACAAATCATATGAATTGAGGTCTTATCTCCAGCTACTGAGAAAATCAATAACGATTATAATATGTTTTTTTCGAAATTTCCCGAATTGAAAATCGCTCGGGTCAATATGACCCAGCGTCATTGGCGCCGGGTTAAAAAAACCTTACTTATTTTGGTTTTCCATCACGTTTTCAATTTTTAATTGATCAAATTCACAAAATAAGTTCGTCAATGACACTAAAAATCTATGACGTCACTTGTGGGTATTTCAAACATTTTTAGAACAAAATTTCGTTTTTGACAGATCATAAAAAGTAACTCAAATGACTAGCAGTCCGATCCCCCATTTGCTGTGGGAACGAAAGGATTTTAGATTTTCTCATAGATTTTGCTGTAATCTATTCATTCAACCTCATATACTGTGAATTTTTCAAAATTTTAGGCCCAATAGTTTCGGACATAAGGGGAGGGATGATCAATTGTCGCCTATTTTCTTAAAGGTTGAGCCTCTATATATATTTTTTTTTGGTTTTTTTTTAAGGGCATTGGTTAAATCTATTTAAGTTTGTTCATAATCCTTACTAATATTATAATAAACGATGATATTTATATATATATTTAATATTTAATTTACACTCATGTTCAAAATTTTTTTTTTGTGTCACATATCCGTCTTTGGGTCACTGTCTTATACATATTATGTGTACCAAATTTCAACTCAAGCGAGTTGGCTGTGACAGACGGACGGACAGACACACGAGTGATCTTATAATGGTTCCGTTTTTACCTTTTGAGGTACGGAACCCCAAAAATTAATATAGGAGATATTACTTTTATTTAGATTTATCCAATGTCTAGGTTGCCTGGAAGAAATTGATTTAAGCAATAAGGCCGCCTAAATTCTGAAATAAGAATTATTACTACTATATATTCTTTATTTTTTTATTTATTATACAATAAAGCATATTTTAATTGAAAATTATATTGCTATAAACCAAATGTTAACCAGATCCGTCCAGTAGTTTGGGAGCTAGAGCACCGTACGGACGCACGGACACACATACACACGTTTTTTAAATTTTTTGACTCCATTAGTGTAAGACAATCGATCCCCATCAAAATCTCAACTTTGAATTTCGTCACATTATCTTCTTCACTCCATTTTCGCTCGAAAGTAATAAGTAATAAACGATACGAATAAATTAAAAACCCGACTGAAATTGAAATAATAAAAACTTTGAGCATAAAATGTTAAAAAAATATACCTAGTTTTTTAATGATGACCACGCATAAATTTTTACGTTGTAGTTTGATTTCAATAATTACTGTTTTAACGATACTTCGAAGTTGGTTCTGTAGAAATGTTATCAAAATAGGTATGGAACATTTTTATATAAATTAAAAAAAAGTAAGTGTGTGGTTTTATGAAACCACGGTAAATGTGAAACTTTACAGAGGACGAAACGATCATAGCTGCTCTCGCTACGGTACAATGAACGAAACGATCATGGCTGCTCTCGCTACGGTACAGAGGACAAAACGATCATACCGTCAGACAAAAGCAACCGTCACGCGACATGCAACACACAGACGAAAACAATTGAGACGATGTAATAAAAGTTTCACTTTAAAAAAATATAGCAGAATTATTGTAGTTTCTGCGAATTAATTTAATTGTTTTTAACGTGTTCAGCGTTGTCAATTATTACAGTAGCAGAAAATCTCACAGCAATGCAAGCGAATGTGTTACCACTGGTAAGTAATCATTAGGCTTGTCGATCAACGTCACACCACGCCTAAATCCCGGCCTGGCAGCGGCGGCGGCGTGACATGTATTATTGAGTGATTGTATCATCCCACATCTCACAACACATTTTATAAATGTACAACCATCGTCACGAGTACGTGACAACGAGGGATGTACTCACATTTGCAACCACCGCCACGTGGACAGGCTCCTGCCGGTTCGGTGCAGACTCGCTAAGTCCGGTGAGACGACTCACGTGTCGTGTTGGGGCCAACAGTGTACAACACAAACACGTTAAAAAACCGACTTCCATCTCAACAACTTCGTACAATTTTGCAATATTATTTTTGGTTTTTGTTAATTTTCTAATAAAGTACTGCACCGATTTTGATAAAATTTATATGGAACCACACGGAAAACACTAGGTTTCAATTAAAAAAAGTTACATCAAAATCGGTTCACCCAGTCAAAAGTTATGAGGTAACACACTTAAAAAAAACATACAGACTGAGACATAATTGAGAACCTCCTCCTTTTACGAAGTCGCTCGAAAAGAAAATGTAACACGGAAGGACGTCGAAGACTATTTTGTCAAGGGTTAAAAATGAGGCATCACGGACGAGCTTCAAATTTAAAAGAGTTATTGCGCCACTCAAGAGATTAATGATACAAGTTTTTCTTTGTCAACAGTTTATTCAGCACTTCAGGCAGATTCGTCCTGTTTTTCGAAGAAGCATCCGTCCTCTTATGTAGTGTATCGATAAGATGGGTCAAATATTCAATTCAAATTATTGAAAGACTGTGTAAAGCTATCACCATAGTAAAAATATATAATATCCTAAAACTAACAAAAAATCGATTTAATTGAATACAATTGTAAAAATATAACCACTTTTGATGTAAAAAATATACTGTAGACCCTGTTTTTGGCATTAATTGCAAAATTTCTCAAAAACAAAAAGTCAATGTTGAATGAAACCAACACACAAAAATCGGTGACTTTAAGTGCTTTCATTTTAATTGAACACATTTTTTAAAACTTATATGAAAGTGATGAAAAAAGTAATAAAAACATGTAAAATTGTGTTCGGTTTCAACGTAACAGCCGCGTTAAAGCTCGCATGGATTTGAACTTTAAATGAATAGATTTACGATCGATATTATTGAAACACATTTCAACCTGCTCGGATTGAGTGCTCTCAGGGCCTTTGAATTGCCTGATTTCCTGGTTTAGGGTTGACCGCCAGTCCTACAAAGACAAAACAATTTATTTATTGCTAGTTTTTGCCCGCGGCTTCGCTCGCATCGAGCCGTCTTCCCAATAGGGAGATTTTTAATGTATAAGTATGTATGTCTCGTATGTCTGTTTCTTTGACTGAGCCTGTATTCTAAACAGTTTGAAGGATTTTGGAATGCGAGGTCAAGTAACTATTTAGTAATCTGTGGCGAGGTGTCGTTAGATTAGGGTTGCCAGATACCCTTTATTATAAAGGACGTCCCGTACTTTAGATCAGAAAATAGGTCTCGTCCTCTAATTTAAAACAAAGATTTTATTGATAGCATTAAGATGTTCTTTATCTTTATCCAATGTCCCTAATTTAATCTTACTCACACTTGGCCTGTTTTTTTAATACCAGAGAATCGAGACGTCAGGCACACTTAAAAAAAAACCTAACCGCCTCGGGAGTGCCGACAGAAGTGAAAACTTTTTACAGTTTTATTAGTTTTGACCCTTCCGAGTGTTCCTGGCTAACGCCTAGGTTGACAGAATTTTTTCCCTGCGAGTGTTTCTAGTAAGGTGTCTCGTTACGTTACAGTGTCGCGAGTTAAATGGTTTGTTCCCATATCAAAAAAACGCCCAACGCAGCTACAGAAGTTTTTATTTAAAAAAAAGTGTAGGTACATGTCAGCTCCGACGCGCGACAGGAATTAACTCATGAAAAAAGTTTTTTTGGCGTCCGGACTCACAGGGAGTGCTCCAAGCTTCGCCCTACGCGGAGCTCGGCCTACAGCCAGCCTCGCATTAGGCGCCATGGCCATGTTTCCTTAGCCTTCGTGAATGAAAAAACGAAATGAATGACACTAAAATTAAGCTTAAATTTTGCTGATACGTTACCGATCTTCACTCGATTCCACACGACTTTATATATGAATCAATTCTAAAGGAGCAAACTCCAAAATTTTATTTTGCTGAAATAGATACTAATTTGTTCCAAATTCAAAAGAGACACCATTTCCTCTAACTTGATTGTAGTAGTTTTACTCTGAACGTATTTTTCATACTTTGCATATTTTAATATTTTTTAATAATAATACCTACACATGATTGATATTATAACGCTAAACACGTTAAAAAACCGATTTCCATCGCACCAACTTAGTACATTTTGCATTATTATTTTTGGTTTTTGTTAATTTTCTACTAAGGTACTTCACCAATTTTGATAAAATTTTTATGGGACCACACAGGAAGCACTAGCTTTCAAATAAAAACAGAATCATAAAAATCGGTTGCCCCAGTCAAAAATTATAAGTTAACACACACATAAAAAAACATACAGATGAATTGAGAACCTCCTCCTTTTTGGAAGTTGCTTGAAAAGCGTTCCGTAGAGCATTAATTGTTTCACATAAAAAGTCACACATGTTATTACATGCATAAAAAAATAATGAGAAACTTTTCAAGAAGAGGTTCAGATAATTAGTTGCTGCTCACATTTTGTAATTTGTTGTATAATGCTAAATTAAATAGTAAGGGCCCGACAACAAGTGTATAGATAGAATAGGGATGACGACAGCATCAGTAATAAATTATAAACTCTTGATCACTAAATTGACCTCCTGCTTAAACTTCGAAAAACCTTAATATTTAATTCACCAAAATCACAAAATGAGTACACATATGACTCTGCTAAACTATGACGTCACGCTTAGGTATTTCTATTACTTTTAGAAAAAAAGTTGTTTTTGACAGATGATAAAAAGTAACTCAGATGACTAGCATTCGTCATCCCTATTGGACGCGGAAGAGTGTTATTTATTGCTTAATGTAGGTACTTTGTGAAAACTTAACACACACACACACACCTACATACACATTTTTCGTACCTCTTACAGAGCTTAAGGCTTCAGACTAGCAAATTTTTTCTCTTGTCTAGTTTTTCGAGCAGATAACAAAAAAAAAACTTACTAATTTAGGAGAATAACATCAAATATTTTTATTTCTACTAAATGTAATATTTTTACCCCTTGTCATTTGTACTTAATAACAAACAATGGCATTCATGCGGAAGCGAATGTTTTCTCGTCATGTGACACTTTTGACTGTGGTGGTCTGAAAGGACGTCCCGCTATTGAACTTAGCACCACCCTCAGTCAAATCTAGGGCACAGATGAAATACTAACTAGTTATTTCGTAACAGATATTGCACTTTCTAATAAAACTAAAATACCTACGCATTTATTCACCTACTCCTTTTCATACACGGAAATTTGGGTATTAAGGCGCTCGACTTAGCGGTTATAACTGCGAACATGGGCGGCGTGCGAATTGCAGCGGCGCGGCGATAGTACGGCGTTCTAGCGCTGCTGACGAGCAGTAGGGTAGGGTTTATAACTTCGACCAATATAACGGCTATGGACCGGCCAACGCGCGCAGCGGTTTTGATGCCTACAGAATGAGCGCATTCGAACATTTCGCCTTAGTCGATCAGTATTCCCCAAATATATAAGTGAATTGTTTTATTTTATTCGTGCTACATTCCGAGTACGTTTGTCTATCTCTGTCATTGTTTATATTTGTACTAGCTTTTGCCCGCGGCTTCGCCCGCGAGGACATCGTTTTTGTGACTGTCTTTGAGGGTGAGTGGTGCGCAGATAAAAATGTTTATTGTGGGTTATCCCTAAAAGATAGACACAAATATTAAAAAAAAAATGTAGAACTTTTTAAGGTGTACAATACTGTAGTACCTACATTATTTTGATCTATCTCGTAGAGTTCAGCCAGCGTTAGCAATGGAAGCGCAAAAAATGTGTTTATTTACTACATCACATTAGAAACCTTTTAAATTATCAATTTTTCTCTACTATGTTATGCATATATTATACATATAAACCTTCCCCTTGAAGCACTCTATCTATTAACAAAAACCGCATAAAAATCCGTTGCGTAGTTTTAAAGATCTAAGCATACATAGGGACAGACAGACAGTGGGAAGCGACTTTGAAGAGACTCGGTATACTAATAGTGGTGTGTGTGTTTGCGTGTAGTTGTATTTGCCTCATTTTTTATGAGATTAATGTATGGATTGGGCCGGTGTATTACATTTGGTTGAAGGTCTATAAAGGAAATCAATAAGGTCACTCGATTCTCGAATGTAAATAAAACAATGTATACGAGATATCTGCTCCATTCCATACCCAAAGAGTGCTAACGGGATCCTATTACTAAGCTTCTACTGTCCCTCCGTCTGTATATCAGCGAGCTCATAAAGAATAAGGTGTGCTTCTATTTCCGATTTAGCAATAAATAAGAAAAATAAAACAACACTAAAGGTTTAAAAAACACTTTTCTTGCATGGGATCTCCATACAAGAAACTTGAAAAGTTTTAAAAACTACATAGTGTTAAATCTTGTACAATGGAACGATACCCTTCGTGTGTGAGTCCAACTTTCACGAAACCGGTTTATTAAATAGAAAAACTTATTTCATTTTTTAATTTTTTTCGAGCGTCCCTATTTCAAAACTCTTATTAGGGCAATACAGATTTTCACCCACGGGAATGTATATGAGAAATTCTCTCGCTTGCTATTTTAAATTATCCTTCTGCAAAATCCCTCTTACATTTACTTTGGATTAGTCTACAAAGCCCCAAACCTAAAGAATTTAAGGTTCCTCTAGAGTGATAAGAAAATAGCAGCTAGAATTATTATAATCTGTAAAAATCACACATTTTGGAATAATATCTACACTAGTTCCACATAAAATGAATTAAACTGCGTTTTTAATTTGTCAGCGACCGGTTTCGAACACCATATTTATCTTCATTTTATGAAGATGGTGTTCGAAACCGGTCTAAACTATAACTGAACATTTTTACAGATAGTTGATACTTTTGATTGTAGGTTCTTGGTGGAACTTTATATCACACATATTGGTATATAATATCTACACTAATTCCACATAAAATGAATAAAACTGCGTTTTTAATTTGTCAGAGACCGGTTTCGAACACCATCTTCATCTGAAGAATTACGAACGATTATGAAGATTATAACGTATTAGTTTGATACGAGTAGCGTAGATATGAACGTGGTTAGTGAAAAACTGACCAAGTGCGAGTCAGCT
Organism: Coleophora flavipennella; assembly: GCA_947284805.1. NCBI lineage: Eukaryota > Metazoa > Arthropoda > Insecta > Lepidoptera > Coleophoridae > Coleophora > Coleophora flavipennella. Next base: position 10,492,858 of record OX369253.1, read on the forward strand.
CGCGCTAGTGATGAGCAAAGCAAGACCAAGACCAAGACTTGGACAGTCTTGGTCTTGGTCTTGGTCTTGCTTATTCAGTCTTGGTCTTGGTCTTGCTCAAATTCGTCTAGTCTTGGTCTTGGTCTCGGTCTTGGTCTTGCTCACTCGGTCTTGGTCTTGGTCTTGCTGAAATACGTTTAGTCTTGGTTTTGGTCTTGGTCTTGCAATAAGGCCTTAACAAACATTTTTCAACAAATTTTTTCAACATTCCGTTTTTTATCGACAAACATTTCTAAATATAAAAGCATATGTTAACGCTGTTACAAATATTTTATCTCATATAAACACTGTTAGTAAGAATTTTCGATTGAGTCTTGCGTATTTGGTCTTGGTCTTGCATAATCGGTCTTGGTATTGTTCTTGTTCTTGTTTATTCTGTCTTGGTCTTGGTCTTGCTAGCTAGACTAAGGATAGTATTGGTCTTGGTCTTGGTCTTGCTTTTTTGCAAGACCAAGACCAAGACTGCAAGACCAAGACCAATTTTACTCATCGCTAGCTCGCGCATCGAGTGTTCCGTACCACCACAACTAAATCCGACATAATAACTGATATCCTTAAAAAATATCCCACCGACTGCCTATACGGTTCACAAATTACAGCCTCAGTTTACAACGCTTTACAGGTCGGACTGACAGACAGATAAACAGCCGGTTGTAGGCTTATTAATGGGGTCCTATTATTACCCTTCAGTTACAGGATCCTACAAAGCTATCACATGAAAATATTGAATAAAAAATCCTCCTTCTCCGCCCATTCAATGTATTGAACATATTTGAAAATGCTAAACACGTTAAGTTAGTAGACTTCCATCGTAACAACTTGGTACATTTTAGCATTATTTTTTTTGGTTTTTGTTAATTTTCTAATAAAGTACAACACCGATTTTGATAAATTTTTTAAGGGACCACACGAGAAGCACTAGCTTTCAAATAAAAAAAGAATAATAAAAATCGGTTCACCCTGTCAAAAGTTCTTAGGTTACACATAAAAAAAAACATACAGACGAATTGAGAACTTCCTCCTTTTTGGAAGGCGCTTGAATATAGCATTATGTTTTTTTAATTATTTATTCACATTTTTAGCCGCCATCTTCTCGTCACTATAAAACACCCTTAAATTCTACTTATCTCTCTTTGACCCAAATTTACGAATAGATTAACATTTTTCCTTTAGTTCGTGTACAAAGACGGCTATTAATCAAACTGGGTATCACCTGTCCCGCTTATAAAGCGGGACGACATTATTTTTAGCGGGACGTCGTCGCCGGAACGCATTTGTGGTGCGCCGGACGTCAGATACAAAGACTTGGGTATGCCGGGGACATCCGTCCTCCGTGAAAGGAAAAAGGCCTTTTTAGAAAATTTTAGTATTCAACGACAAATACATTTCTTACTTCTTCTTCTTATCGTGTGGCACAATTGACCATGTTATCCAAGGGATAGACGGTGGTTGCCTGTTGTTGCACTTAGCATCACCCGCGGTCACGTGTAGGGTATTTTATATTAACACCTAGGGACGTGTGCAACGCGACCTTCGTACACATCTGGAATCAGATGTGTAGGTTTCCTCACGATGTTTCCCTTCACCGTTGGAGCAATCGGTAAGTATATGTACGTAAGTTTAGAAAAACTCATTGGTACATTGGCCGTCCGGATTTGAACCCGGGACCTCTGGTTAGGAGGACCGAGTCGTTACCGGTTGAGCCATCGTCGACGCACTTTTACTACTAATGTATGCGTCAGTGGCGTAACGGATAAGGCCGCTACCTTCTGTCCGGAAGGCAATTAGTTAGTATTCGTGCTTTCGAATTTCGGTTTCATATGAACGTTTATCCAAATGAAAACATCGTGAGGAAACCTCCACACGCCTGCAAAGAAACTCGAAGGTTGTGTGTGAAGTCGACTTACCCGCGCGATCGACTTAGACCCGTTCGCTCTAATTCAGGGTAGGCTCGAGCCCTTCGGTAGGGACATATTAATTATAAGCTCATAAGATGTATACGTAGGGTCTGTACTTAGACCTTACAAGATCTCGACATACGGCAATTTGTGGGTGACCTAGGTGAAGGTGATGTTAGATAGATGCTCTCGAGATATGGTGCTGGAGGAAGATGCACCGGATATCGTGGATGGAGTTCCACACCAACGTGTCAGTTCTCTTGAAGCTCGGCATCACAGAGCGTGTGCCGGCCGTAGTACCACAGTATTTCGATATGGCTTACAGTAGCGCAACGCCTTTGATGTAGCACGATGCCACCACGGCGTAGGTACTAGCAGTACTAGCCTGTAGCCAGCCTGGCAAACTCGAGGAGTTACCTTTCCGTTGCGTTGCTCTGCGTAATTACATTCGTTGCACTACTGTAAGGCGCTATATTGTATTACTGTGGTAGTACTGTCGCGCGTACTGCAGTACTTTGGATCCTTGCGTGAGTCGGTGCGGTGATCTGTAAATGATAGGCATAGCTATTTATCCCACAGCTTCCTTAACGATCTGTTTCAAATAAACTACACGATTAGCAAGTAATGTGTCATTTTCAACTGATTTGAAAAAAAAGAGATTTTGATATTTTTTTTGTAATGTAAGAATTTGCTCCATAATTGCCGATTGTATACCAATTTTAATGGCTTTTAATGTATCTATAATATAATAAAACTGTAACGGGGCCGTGTCTGTACATGAAATATTTTTGGAAAATAATAACTGTGGTGGACATTACTAACGATACAGAGGCCAAAACAACAACTTTTGGAATTTTTGTCTGTCTGTCTGTCTGTCTGTCTGTCTGTATGTTCGCGCATCACGCAAAAACTACCAGGCCGATTTTGATAAAATTTTGTATGGTGGTTCCTTATAGCCCGGGTTAACATATAGGATACTTTTTATCCCAGAAAATTCAAGAGTCCCCGTGGGAAAATCAAAAGTATTCATTTATAGAGTGGCTCACCACGCAAATATGGCTTGACCTATTTTAATCAAATTTTACACGTTGATACCCTTATCGCAAACTAAAACTGGGACATTGTGAATCCCAAAAAAATTAGGGTTCCTACAGGAATGCAAAAAATTGTATCTTTAGAATGACTCGACGTAACAATATGAAACCTTTACATTGGGATGGGGTGTTTTGACCATCATTGTATAGTCGGGTATTCTTTATCCCGGAAAACTAAAGAGGTCCCGTGGGAAATTATCTATCGATACATACAATAATAACAAAAGTGTACTTTTTTCTATATATTAGCTACACATACCAAACATTATAATCATAGTAGCACAATGTCAATAGATGGCACTGCAGGGATGATAAAACGCGCTTAAGTTGTATTAAAACATTAAAATATTATTTCATACTTTTGAGTGGATTTCTTTTATGTATTTTTCAGCATACGCTACTTTAAACTCTGGATCTATGGTACGTAGCGTTGTGTTTCATAGACGAACAGAGAGGTATTTTTTACAGATTCCAATCGTGTAAAAAAATAAAAACACATAAATCGAGTTTAACATCTTTTAAAAGGAGGCACAGATATGGGAACTCTTCTGACGGCGACTATTTGCGTGTGGCAGTTGCTCTCCGCCTGCAATATCAATATCTGTGAACCTCATCAATGTATTTGCGGGTCCTCGGTGGAGGCAATTGGCCATCACTCACTGAGGTGCAGTCGTGTTTGTGAAGATTAAACGTCACCAATTCCTTAATGACCTCACTCGGAGGGCACTGGTCTCGGCCAGATGGAATATTCCATCTTTGATGCAGCCGCCGGCCGGGCTTTAGTCGATCTGATGGCAAAAGGCCGGAGGGTTTAAGTACTCGGTCTTGGAGGCAAATTACTGCTTTGTGCCGCTGGTCTGTGAGACAACCGGCTGCTGAACCCTCAGAGGCCTTTGCCTTCATAAAGAAGTTTGGCCTTCGCCTTCGAGAGAGGAGATGTGACGTGAGGTCCTACCTGCTGCTAAGGTTGTCTATTGCCATCCAGCGCGGCAACGAGATGTGCGTCTTTGGAGCTGATACGACTCGAGGATTTGACCCATATTAATATTGTTAGGAAATTTTATTACTAGATTGATACCTATAATGATTTGAATTAGTTTTTTGATAATATTTCATCATATCAGTTTATATACGTCCTCACCAAAGGGCTCGACCTGCATTGAGTTAAAGCGATCTGGCCTTAGACGATCACGCGGGCCCATTGCGGGTTGATTGACTTCACACATAAGCTTCGAATTTCATCGCAGGCGTGTGCAGGTTTCCTCACGATGTTTTTCTCACCGTAAGAGCGTCGGATAAACGTACATATCAGTATGAAATCGATATTCGTATAGATATTGGTAAGTGGCAGGATTCGAACCACGGCCTTCCGGACAGGAGGTAGTGGCTCTAACCGTTTTGCCACCGACGCTCTATATTTTATTTAAGATTTAGAAATCTTTACTTTATATTATAAATGTGAAAATGTGTTTGTTTGTTTGTTACCTATTCACACTTCAACACCTCTACCAATCTTGATGAAATATAAAACAATACTCTTTGTTCGTTTTATTTAAAATCGTAACGAAAAAATGGATTGGTGTGATTTTTAGAACAGAGATGAGGTGGAAAATGATATAATTTACTAAAAAGTATATCCTGACATAGTTCCCGAGGGATCTGGGGACAACTGTTTTCTACGCTCGCGCACGTCGGTGGCGTCGCAACGGAGCAACGGATTAAAGTGATTTTTTGTATAGAATTTGTTGAGGGGGTGGGAAGTGACAAAGACTGCTAATCCGAATAGCCCGATACAGTTCCTGAGGTACCTGGTGAAAACTCATGTCCACACTTGCGAGCTGATTGCGGCTCGCGCACCACTCACCCTCAAAAAGAGTCATAAAAGCTATGTCCACGTGGGCGAAGCCGCGGGCAAAAGCTAGTCTATAATAAAATATCTGTTTACTTAAAATTTTTGTTTTCTCATTATTTAAATCGCGTACTAACGTGTTTCTTTCTTCGTTAAGACGTTACACCAGAGTAGACCAAGGTAACATAATTGATTACAGCTTTTGTATTTCGCGCATAAATACCGTGTGTCTCCAGCAAGCCGCATAAAGTTAGTCGAAGATAAGTGTGATGTTTTTTTTAAATAATAATTTGAGTGGTTTGGCTGCATCTCACCTGAAACTAAGTGCCGATGCAGCCGGGGGTGTATTCACTCTTCGTCTTGAAGGTTCCTAAATTACACGAATCGGGGAATACAGGCGCCGGCAGGGAATTCCACTCCTTGGCCGTTCGCATAATGAACGAGGAAGCAAAACGCTTCGTGAGTAAAGATGGAATATCAACGACAAAGGGGTGCAATCGCCCTCCGCACCTGGTCGTCCGATGATGAAATGGAGAGGGGGGAATGAGGGCGTGAAGCTCCAGGGCACACTCTCCGAAATGAATCCTGTAGAACACCGAAAGACAGGTGATTTTGCGGCGATGCTCGAGGCTTTGGAGCCTATTTGATACAAGTTCCTCGTCGCCAATGAGTCTCCTACTGCGTCGGTCGATAGAGTCCAAGGCATCTAGCTGGTAACGAGCCGATCCGTCCCATAAGTGAGATAATAGAAGCTGCTGTGGTGTAAAGTAAAGTCTCAGCTTCGAGAGGAAACCAAGCTTTTTGTAAGCCGTTTTTGCCTTGGATTCAATGTATCTCCCGAAATTCAGATCGGATGTTAAATCAACGCTAAGAAGCTCAAGATGGTCGGAGATCTAGATAGATTCATCTCGGAAAGTAGGAGTCAGGGTAAAAGGACTCCTTTTTGCAGTAAATAGACACTCCTGCGTTTTAGAGGCATTAAACAAGATTGGTATCGCCCCAGTCAGAGACTGCCTTGAGTGTTAGCTTGACGCGCTTAATCATGGCCTCTCTCTGAGATAGTATATCCGGACCCCTAGCTCGAGCACTAGACGAGCTCCTTTTGGGCTTTGTAAGAGTCGATTAAAACCAATAAAAAGCGTTAGAAATTAAAACAAACTTTCGGATTATCATTGTTTACGTGCGATAATTTCTCCAGACGAGTGTGGATTCGTAACCTACTCGTAATGGAGAATCGTTTATGAATATTGTTTCCACGTATTCGAGGGCGCGCCGCTTGATTATTTCTGAACTGCAGCGAAACGCTGGATTTGAAGAGACGAGATTAAAATTTTAACTTTGTTTCGCGCTCTATCCCATCGCTACAAATAACCTCTTTAAAAGCTCTGTGGGGTCGTTTTCCCCAATGACTGTTTTTTTTATTCACAATTAGTAAGCCCTTGGCATCATCTCACCTAGATGTAAATGTTGAAGATGGAAGTGGGCTCACCAAGATTCCCCAATGAAATAGGGATCTGGCTATCTCATCTTCAAGCCGGAACACATCAATGCTATTAACACTGATGTTTGGCGGCAAGATTTAGATAAGATGGTGGTAGCTAGCCAGACGGGCTATAAAACAATACTAGATGTTTCCCGCGGCTTCGCTCGTTCAGATCCCGGTCAAAAAAATCTATAACTATTCTCAGACCTACCGAATATACACAAAAAAATTCATGGAAATCCGTCCAGCCGTTTCGGAGTTGTATGGCAGCTAACACTGTGACACGAGAATTTTATGTATATAAAAATAAGCCCCAAATTTAATTGGTATCTACCTTTGATTTCCTTATTGTTGGTTAATTGATGTATGTATAATGACATTATTTCATACTATTGAGTGAATCTCATTTTGAAGTCAGTTTTTGGTTTTTTTTAACTTTTATTTTTATGGATAAAAAAGCATAGAATAAAGCTGAGAGAGACGATTTAAAGGTTACGTCTGTGACTAATTAGGAGCAACTTCTAGTGTTTGCGACAAGCGGACACGTTATAGTAATTACGAACGCTAGAAATGAATCAGATAGCGTGGTTCTGCAAGCGCTCAAGCTTATTTAGAAACATTACATTCAAATAGAGGTAACAAAAGTGATTGTGCAAGCGAGATTTTAGTTTCAGTGGGAAGAAAATTTCGTAAGTGGTTGAAAAAGGTAAATGTCTTCCTGTTGACCTCACCAACCTCTACGTCCCAATAAAGAGTTTGGTCAATGAAGATGCAAAGGTTTTTGACTTCATCAATATAGGAAATACAAATGCCATCAAATACAAAAGGGAGAAAACACGCAGTATTAAGTCTGGAGATAAAATAACGATTTCTAATGATAATAGTGTGGGTCTTACTAGGATTGACTTTTAACCCATAAGACTTGGTACAGTTTAAATTTTTGGTCAGGTTTTTATTTGTTGTTCCGACAGCATCCGTGATATTGGTAAATGCAGCCTGGGAGTAAATTTGAGAACGTCAGTGTACAAGCGGTACGAAGAAGAAAAATTTAAGGAAATAGATTTAATAAACATGGCAAAGATAAGTGGAGACAGCAAAGACAATAAAGATCCTTGAAAGATTTTATGAATATTTGTAACACGCAACAAAATAAATTTTGGGTAAACAATAATTTAGATATAACTAATTACTTACATAATGTGAAAAACAGCAAAATGTGTGCCAAAATTATTAAACAAGCGAAAGAAAATACTTGTAGATGAAATGAATAGTTGATATTATGTTTTTAAACTATGACATTTTTAAACCTATTTTACATGAATGTAATGTGTCATAAACTTTTTTGCTTTACTACACAGTTGGACAACAAAGACAGTAAAATTTTGGCGTACAGCCATGGGAAGAGTTTGCAGGAGCGTTGGTAGTGAAACTACAATCACTTATGTAATGTCGTTTTAGGGTTCCTGAGCCAAAATGGGAAAAAAATTAACCCACATAAATTTATCATATCCGCTCGCCTGTCTGTCTGTCTGTCGGCCAATTTACCTAATTTATTTACAAATCTCGGTCGCCCCACATACGCTTTTTCGACAGCGCGATCCTCTCTTATCCTCTCCACGTGGCCGATCCACCGCAGTCTGGCAACATTAGTCCCGCAGACGATGTTGGGTTCGGAGACTGGGTCTTCGATCTCCTGGTTTTTCAGACTCTCCATGTACCATCGTCTCGTCTGACTGGTCCCAGAATCTTCCAGAAGATTTTTATCTCGGTTACCAGCAGCTTGCGGGAAACGCCAGGTTGGACGATGCAGATACCGCTGTAAAGATGAAGTCGATAAGACCTCAACGTCCTCCAGATAGCTAACTAGTAAGAAGTGGCGCAGAATCGTAATTAGGGTTACCAGATGTTAAATTGAAAAGTCCTGACAAAAAGCCTGGTTTTATTCAAAAAGTCCTGACATTTTACTGAAACTGGTGCGCGCGCGGTTTGACGACGCACAGTCATGGTAATAAAATACCACTTATGACATTTCTTTTGAGTGTTACTCGCCGACTCAAAATATGCAATTGAGGCTACTCCTACTCTCCACACAGTGAAAAATCATCATTATAGGCTGCAACAATACCTTAATGAAGACCTTAAAACACCTATATAATCCAAAAACTACATAATCAAAAAACTCCTGACATTTTCAAAGTCCGGCCGCAATCCTGACGAGTGCCTGAAAATCCTGACATGTCAGGACAAATCCTGACGTCTGGTAAGTCTAATCGTGATGAATGGTGTTAAAAGTGTCAAAGGCTAAGATCCTCTTCAGGTCTCTGAGCCAGCGCAGTAAGAAAGTATTTATAAATCTAAATTGACAATCATGAAATTTTGAAAAACGAGTAGTTTATGATGTAGTGTAAACTTATGACACAGCCTGGACACTTCATACAACAGGCCAGAAATGAGATTTAAAAAAACGAATGACGGAACAAACAAAATAGAGGCGAAATCCTATACGTTCGACAACCAAACGGCAACCGACAAACCGGCAAACGACGAGGGGGTGAAGTCGCAATCTAGAGAGCGGCAGGGAGTGTCCATACTGTATGTTAGTACTAATATATATACTTTGCTTATGACCTGATATGAGAAATTTAAAAAAGTGAGAGCCGCCTACCATACAAGATGATGATTTTCTTCAATTCCATACCGTATTTTAGAAAAATGAAAAAATGGTTTATTAGATCACATTTTTAATTAAAACATTTAAAAGCATCATTTACGAAATAATGAAATCCAATCAAACTATAACGGTTGAAATTACTGGACAAAAAATGCCTGTCTCTTCCATAAAAGTGTTTTTTATTGCAGTTTTAACACTGAAAAGGTTTTTTCGATCGCTTTAATATAGTCCTCGATTTCCAGAAAAAGTGCGAATTTAATCTGGTGTCGCAAGTTTTTTGGTTATAAAAAGATTAGGATGTCAGATGCGTAATAATGAGGGCGAAGTAAAAGTGAGTATTTTTTAAGTATGATATTTTTTTTTTAAATTGAGAAAAACCCCTAAATGTTGCCGTTTTATAAGGTTTTAACAGGTCACTTTTAAACATATTTCCATATACGTATTCTAAACTTTCATATTTTTGCATTGAAGATGTACTCAATATCTGGGGATATATTCTGTTTTATTTTCAAGTGAAAGATTTGGGAGATATGATTTATTTACATTTTCCATTAGGCGAGTTACGAGTCGTCTTTATCTTGCAGTGAGTAGTTCAAATGGTTTTCGTGTAGTCAAAGAGTCTTGCGAAGGGGAATGCATTTAGGTTACGTTTGTTTAGTACATGCGCGGCTATTTCATGATCCAGTCCATCATTTCACCTGTCCTGGCAAATGGTGGATTGAAAAACGTTGACGTTTGAACGACATGGTCAGTTTCAGTTGGCGATTTCATGAAATACAACCATTTGATGAAATGGTCAACTTTATGATATCGCTGCGACAAATGCATGGACGTGAAAATTAGGATTTTTTTTCTTAGCAACGCTTCATCATCATCACATCAGCCGAAAAACATCCACTGCTGGACAAAGGCCTCTCCCAAGGATTTCCACGAAGACCGGTCCTGCGCTGCCCACATCCAGCAGCTCCCTGCAATCTTCACCAGGTCTTCAGTCCACCACTTAGGAGGCCTGCCTTCGCTAAGTTTTCCAGTGCATGGTCGTCACTCGAGAACTTTACTGTCCCAACGGCCCTTTGTTCTACAAGTTATATTCCCCGCCCACTGCTACTTCAGTTTAGCGATTCTGTGAGCTATGTCGGTTACTTTGGTTCTCCTGCGGATTTCCTCATTTTTGATTCGATCGCGTAGGGAAATTCCGAGCATATATCGCTTCACTGCCCTTTGGGTGACCTTGACTAAGCCTTCTTATGAGCAGAATGCTTCGCAGAAGAAAAAATAAACGTTTTTTTACTTCTACCCGCAGGGATATTTGTACTGTCTATTTCCACATATCCCTACCGGTAGAAATAAATCTACTTAAACGTGTACTTGTCTCAATCAGTAGGAATAGCTCGGTAGCTGCAGTAAATTCTAGTTGTAACAACTGTATTTAGTAAAAACTAGTTATAACTAGAAAAAACGCGTTTTAACTAAAACCGACAAGTGCGAGTTAGAACCGCACACATAGGGTTCCGTACCATCATACTGGATGGCGCAAGTACAGAGTTCCGTACCATCATACTAAATGACGCTAGTTACTTCACGTTTAAAAAAACACGTTTTTTCACCTTTTGAGGCCATTATTTTTCCACTTTTTATAATTTTTAGTATTTGTTGTTAAAGCGGCAACAGAAATAGATATTTGTGAAAATTTCAACTGTCTAGCTATCACGGTTTATGAAATACAGCCTGGTAACAGAAGGACAGATAAACAAACAGACAGACAGACGGACGGACGGACAGCGAAGTCTTAGTATTAGGGTCCCGTTTTTACCCCTTGTGTAAACGGCTTTTAACTGTAACATAATATGTATGTACCTATGTTTTTTTGGCTGAGCCTGTTGCCTATATTGACGGATATTAAAGTGCAAGTTATCGTTAGATTTGTCTTGATCCCGTCAGTGAAATTAAATACATACTATTATGTAAGACAACAACTTTTGTTACCAATTTTCTGCAAATAAATGTTTTACTTACTTACTTTAACTCGACTGCCCCAACAAGAGAGTTAATATTTCTTTGGAGTCAGGTTTTAAATTTTTCATTAAATTATTCAAGTTATCACACGAACATTTTCTTCAGGTGTCGACGTCAGTGAGAGAACCATTATAATATAGGGTAAAAGCCGGATAGTTGCCACACTTTTTGAAATCGCTCTATATCTTTCAGTAAAAAAAGCAAATTACTTTATTGGTAAAACTGGTCGGTACTTTGGTTTTTTTTCTATAAATTTATGAAAAGTAAAAACATTATCTTTAATATTTTAAGAGTGTTAGCGATTTTTGCGGACCTCTATATTTTGGGACATCTATCCCATATAGGGTATAGTTGCCTAATTCATGTAAATTACGTTTAGGATAAATCCTTACTAATATTATAAATGTAAAAATGTGTTTGTTTGTTTGTTACCTTTTCACGCTTCAACGTCTTGACCAATCTTTATGAAATTTGCTGATATCTACCCCGCAAAAACTTTGATCGCATTTTGCCTTCCCATGCAATCGCACAGAGACTTGAGACACGGTCAACTTAGTTGTAGTTGGAAAATCTTTCGATAGATTAATAAAATAGCTTGCGATTCATCCGCGAAACCGTAGTAATTACAATCGAGGCATTTATACCCTTGGGGCAACTATCCTGGTTTTACCCTACCAATGTAATGTTTTCGAGCTGAGGCCCGCCAAAGTAATTTATAATGTGTACCCCCACAAGTTTATAAACTGTGTGACTTAAAACTTTTACTCCACCGTGCAAGTGGACTTTAGTGAGAAGACTCAAAGAAATGTATTTTAGGTACATTGTGATATACCGTTTTAGAGCTCGCTCTGACTCTCGCATTGTACTCGTGACCGAATGCTGTCCGTGTCAACTAGCCTACTCTTGTCAATGGCATTAATGACAATTTCATTAATTATCCGACTGCATCAGAAGCAGGTCTCCGTTTTTCGACTCTATAAAAATAAATCCTTACTAATATTATAAATGTGAAAATGTGTTTGTTTGTGTGTTATCTTTTCACGCTTCAACGCCTTGACCAATCTTTATGAAATCTGGTATGCAGGTAGCCTGTGTCACGGGGAAGGAGGCTACTTTTTATCCCGGGAAAATAGCATATGCTGATGCAGTTCCTGAGGGAACAAAAAAATACTCGATTGTTGTGATTTTTTGCACAGAGATGGTTGAGTAGGTGGGTAACGACATAATTTACTAATCACCCTTAAAGACAGTCATAAAAACGATGTCCACGCGAGCGAAGCCGCGGGAAAAAGCTAGTAAAATAATAAATATTCTGGGACAAATTACACATGGTCATCTGGCCCCAAAGTAGAATTCCCTGTGTCATGGGAACCAGAGACTGATATACATACTTATATACGTTTAAATACATATGATTAACACCCAGACACAGAGCAAACAAATCTGCTCAACACACAAATGCTTGCTCTGGGTGGGGATCGAACCCACAACCCTCGGATCAGTAGTCAAGAGCACTAACCACTGAGCCATCGAGTCAGTCAATGTATGTATGTTTATTTCTTTGGCACGCCCTGGAGCCTAAGCGGCTTGATGGATATTGGAGTTCGAGGTGTCGTTAGATTAGTCTTGATCCCGTGAGTGACATAGGATACACTTGTACCCGACTGCGCCAGTGTATGTATGTATGTATGTTTATTTCTTTGGCACACCCTGTAGCCTAAGCGGCTTGATGGATATTGGAGTTCTAGGTATCGTTAGATTTGACTTGATCCCGTGAGTGACATAGGATACACTTGTACCCGACTGCGCCAGTGTATGTATGTATGTTTATTTCTTTGGCACACCCTGTAGCCTAAGCGGCTTGATGGATATTGGAGTTCGAGGTATCGTTAGATTTGACTTGATCCCGTTAGTGACATAGGATACACTTGTACCCGACTGCGCCAGTGTATGTATGTATGTTTATTTCTTTGGCACACCCTGTAGCCTAAGCGGCTTGATGGATATTGGAGTTCGAGGTATCGTTAGATTTGACTTGATCCCGTGAGTGACATAGGATACACTTGTACCCGACTGCGCCAGTGTATGTATGTATGTTTATTTCTTTGGCACACCCTGTAGCCTAAGCGGCTTGATGGATATTGGAGTTCTAGGTATCGTTAGATTTGACTTGATCCCGTTAGTGACATAGGATAAACTTGTACCCGACTGCGCCAGTGTATGTATGTATGTTTATTTCTTTGGCACACCCTGTAGCCTAAGCGGCTTGATGGATATTGGAGTTCGAGGTATCGTTAGATTTGACTTGATCCCGTTAGTGACATAGGATACACTTGTACCCGACTGCGCCAGTGTATGTATGTATGTTTATTTCTTTGGCCACCCTGTAGCCTAAGCGGCTTGATGGATATTGGAGTTCTAGGTATCGTTAGATTTGACTTGATCCCGTGAGTGACATAGGATAAACTCGTACCCGACTGCGCCAGTGTATGTATGTATGTTTATTTCTTTGGCACACCCTGTAGCCTAAGCGGCTTGATGGATATTGGAGTTCGAGGTATCGTTAGATTTGACTTGATCCCGTTAGTGACATAGGATACACTTGTACCCGACTGCGCCAGTGTATGTGTGTATGTTTATTTCTTTGGCCACCCTGTAGCCTAAGCGGCTTGATGGATATTGGAGTTCTAGGTATCGTTAGATTTGACTTGATCCCGTGAGTGACATAGGATAAACTTGTACCCGACTGCGCCAGTGTATGTATGTATGTTTATTTCTTTGGCACACCCTGTAGCCTAAGCGGCTTGATGGATATTGAAGTTCGAGGTGTCGTTAGATTTGTCTTGATCCCGTGAGTGTCATAGGATACACTTGTACCCGACTAGCCAAAAAGAGGTTATTTATTTCTTTGGCACGCTCTGTAGCTTAAGAGGCTAGATGGATTTTGGAGTGCGAGTTGTCTTCGTCTTAAGAACGTGAGGACGTATGATACATTTTTACCCGTCTGGCCAAAAAAGGGGTTAAGTTTTTAATCAGTCGGGTTTTTAATTTTCAATTAATTCCCTATTTTAATGTGTAACTTCTCGTCTCATATTGTTTTTGTGCCCTAAATGACATCATTTGTATTACATCAATGATTTTCTTTTGACATTTTATCTAATAATTATGTTTGTTTTAATCTTTTTCACAAACTTTGACATTAAGTATGTAATTACTATTTTAATTACCATTAAAATTTTTATTACCATTATTTTACCTAATTACCATCAGGAAATATGTTCATGCGTAATGTCTTTTATGATGATGATTTTAGGGTTCCAATCCAAAAGTTTGGGAATACCTACGGAATCCTCGGTGCACGAGTTCAACTCGCACTTGTCGGGTTTTCGTTTAAATTTTTATTAAGCTTAGTTAACTTGCTTATATTAGTTAGTTAACTGTTTCGTAGTAAATAAACATTTATTTCGGTAGACGCTTTTGTTTTAGTGTATTAATAATTCAACTCCATTATACGAGTTATTGGCTTGTCATTGTCGGGCTGTCATTTATGTGACGTTCATCATCGGGTTGGCGATCATTGAGACCTCTAATACATGTTTCCATATTCGAAAAGGCGAGCCGATTCTATTAAAAAACAATAGACTATTCTAATACCTTGATCAAAGTATATATATTAGTACTAACATACAGTATGGACACTCCATGCCGCTCTCTAGATTGCGACCTCACTCCGTCGTCACCCAGATTAATACAGATTGGTTACAGTTTGGTTGTCAAACGTATAGGATTTCGCCGCTATTTTGTTTGTTCCGTCATTCGTTTTTTGAAATGTCATTTCTGGCCCGATGTATGAAGTGTCCAGGGTGTGCCTTGATTCCACGTCGATAGTTCATCGTCATATCAATTTCCAAATACTAAAAGAATCATTCGAATTCATACGAACTTTCAGCTCAATCAGATCCGGGAAGCCGCTCTGAATCGATTGCAACATTTAAACTGAACTAATAAATAAACTCGCCGCGAATTATAATGAAAGCTGGTTATAATAATAAAAATAAAAACTCAATCTCAGTTCAACCTACAACTGATTCTTATAAAAGATTATTTTCTTTTTTATTATTGTTCAAAAGTACAGTGATTTCGACGCTTTTGACGAGTCCCGACCCGTCCGGCTCTTTCATGTTCTCTACAACAAACACTTTGAGCTCCCGGAAAATGCGATCCCAAGGTTATTTAGATAATCACTGTTGGATGGATAAAAAAAATCTTTTGTTGTCTAATTATTTCGGAAAGATGTAACATTTAAAATCTCTTTTGATTTATTTGCGGGTTTGGCAGACATCGTCAATCGTGAGACGTGGATATACGTTTTTGAATAGGAGATATCCGGATATGTGGCAGCCATGAAATTGGCCAAGTCGTTCAGTGTAACGTTCAACGACTTTTCTGAACGTCATTTAGCTAAGTCGTTTAATGGGATATTCCGACTATAGTCTGAATAAAAAACCGATGATTTCTTTTTCTGCGAAACCTGACCAAACATAATATCGCTCGCTTCGCTCGCTTATTTACAGTTTTTTAGAAAAAACTAATTTTTTGTCAACTCCCTTTTCGTTGTATGAAATTTTACGTCCACTGTGTTCAAAGGGCTAGCTTACAATCAGCCAACTAGTTGAACGTTGAGTGACGCTTTGTTCAATCAACGTTCGCTAGCGTGTTACTAAGTTTTGATATCTTAATTAGAAAACCTATTTTTTACCAAACTACCAAAAAAGGAGGGTAAAGTTTTTCAAGTGTATGTATACATATATGTATCTGTGTATTATGTATGTATGTCATATTTCATTTTATTTATTTATCGTTTGCAATCATGTACAAAAATAAGGTCTTATACTAATGTAATTATAGCATGGTACATGGGCCCTGATAGGGCATGGCAAACAGGATAGGGGAATTGTAATAATGAACAGATAAATGAGGAGAGACCAGAAGATAGTTACGAGGTAAATATATTTTTATAAAAAAAAATATAATTTTACTTCAATGTTTTATCGTCCAAAACCTATTTTATACTATAGTAACATTTAGATAATTATAGGTTTTTTAAGTTGTATTTTTTTTTAGTATTTCCTTCCGATTTTAAAGTTTTTGGGAGTTTGTTATACACTACGATTTCTTTTCTACTTTTCTACGTTTCTTTGGTTAAGCCTGTAGCATAACGGCTTGATGGAGTTTGGAGTGCGAGGTGTCCTTAGATCCTTCTTGATCCCGTGAATAACATACACAGGAAAAAAGATTTAATTGAATCAAAAAAAATTCAAGAAATTTTAAGGAAGACTATTTAATTTTATCATTATTATTATTATTATTGGGTGGGACGCCTGCGGGGTACAGGCGGGTGTTCAAGTCACTAGGTGGACTCATTACACCCTATTCCCATGGTGGTACAATGGTTACTGTGACCCCGGTGGCGTCCCCCCCTCAAACCTTGAGCTCCTTCTACAATACTCCGCTATGTGACTGATTTCCAGGTCGCATAGTTCCTCTTCCCTGATCCTATCGGCGCCAAAAGTCTCCCACCTTAGCCTGCTGTAGAGGACGCACTCAGCTAAATAGTGTTGGCTGGTCTCCGGTTCTCCGCAATTGGGACAGGAGGGGTCAATGGTCCTATCTATTAGGGACATATGTCTGTTTAGCTTACAATGTCCTGTTACTATGCCCATGACCATTGCCAGGCTTTTCCGGCCTAGCGATAGTAATGTTCTGCTCCTACTGCGATTCCTTCCCTTCAGGAACATTTTCGCTTGTCTGCAACTATTATTTCCTACCCATACTTCCTGGGCTTCGCGCTTCATAAGCTCTGCGATCACTCCCTTTGTGACACTTGCTGATATTGGAAGTCGGGGCTCCGGTCCTATAAATCTTGGGCTGGTACCCTCTCGTGCTAGCATGTCTGCTCTTTCATTGCCTAAATTTCCTTAATGTCCTGGGACCCATACTAATGTGACCGCCATTGGTGTCGATTCGGTGTAACACGATTAACCTAATTGACAGGACTAAACTAAATTTAAGCATTCTATCCTTGTCTTTTCGATACAGAAAGTAAAAGACAGAATGCGTAAATTTAGTTTAATCCTGTCAAATAAGTTAAGTCGTGTAACACCGAATCGACACCATTCTCTCTGCCAGTTTATTGAGTGTATCTTTGCACTCCATGACTAGCCTTGATGAGGTCTCTGCCTTGGCCAGTGCTTTAATTGCTGCCTGGCTATCTGAATAAATTATAGTGCTGTTGAACTCTTCCCATGAGTCCGCCAGAATTTCTTCTGTACATTCCTTGATTGCAAATACCTCCGCTTGAAAGACACTGGTGTAGGTTCCCAGGGCCAGAGCCTTGTCTTTTTCCGGGTTGCTAGGTACGTGAATCCCTGCTCCTGCTAGCCCAGTGCCTTTCATTCTAGATCCATCTGTGTAGCAGTTAAGCTGGGATTCTGGGGCTTCCAGTTCCCAGTTAGTTCTTTCTCCTATATGTATTCTAAACTTTTTGTTGAAGGTCCTTTGTTTCTTGATTAGGTCGTTATTTGTCATTAATAGTGACATATCTCTACCCAGAGCTTCTTCTATTGAGGCATGACCTATATCCGTAGGTTTTGCCTTCCATTCTTTGCATGCTGTGATCCTGTACCATTGCTCTGCTGCTCTTTTCTTAGCCTCGATCTCGATCGGGTTCAGTCCCAAAGCCACATCTAGTGCCATCGTTGGTGTGGATGTCATGGCACCTGTGGTCATTAGGTTGGCAGCTCTTTGTACTTTCCTTAACTCTCGAATGTTTGACGATATGTTGGCTCTGTGCCACCATACTATCGCACCATACAGTAGTCTTGGAAGTATGATTGCTTTGTATATCCACTGGCAGATATGAGGTTTTAGCCCCCAAATCTTACCTACTGCCCTCCTGCATTGCATCAGAGTCATAATCGCCTTCTTACTCTGCTCTTTTATGTGCATATTAAAGCTCAGAGTTCTGTCCAGAGTTATGCCTAGATATTTTATTTCTTCAGTGGTTTCTAGTATGGTGCCCCTCAATGCTAACGGCGCCAAGTCTATGTTTTTTCTCCTCTTGGTGAAGAGAATCACTTTTGTTTTATCAGGGTTGAGGCCGAGCCCCTTGTCTTGACACCAGTCTGCGACAATCTTCAGTCCTCTCATTGTTATGTCTCTAACGGTACTTAGCACCTTTCCTGAGACTAGAATTACCCCGTCGTCTGAGTAGGCTTGCATGTATATATGCTGCTTGTTGATGTGACTTATCAGGCCATTTATGAGGAGGCACCACAGGAGTGGGGATAAACAGCCTCCCTGTGGGAATCGTCTCCTGGCCACTACAGTTTTTGTATCTGTACCTAATGTCATTGTAATAATGCGATTCTTCAGCATAATTGTAGCCCATCTAGATAGTGCTGACGGTATATCTTCCCTGTGCAGGGCGCTTTCTACTGCACTAAAGTGTGCTTTATCAAAAGCACCCTCTATGTCAAAGAAGCATCCTATAGCATAAGCCTTATCTCTACTAATTGCTCTTTCAATTCTCAATGTGAGATTGTGTAGGGCTGTCTCCGTAGACTTACCCTCCATATAGGCATGTTGGTTGCCGTGTAGAGGTAAGTTGCTTGTCCTTATGCAGGCTCGCATCGTCGCGTCTATTATCTTTTCTAGGGTTTTCAGTACAAACGATGAGAGGCAGCGGAAAGATTTAATTTCCCGGTAGCACTTTTTTCCCGGTTTTGGTATGAAAACTGCCTTTACTTTCCTCCATCTAGGAGGAATGTATCCTATAGCCACGCTGCTTTGTAGGAGATTGCACAGTAAGTGCTTTATGTGGTCCCTTGCTTTTTGCAAGAGCATGGGAAAGATTCCTCCTCCTGAAGAAGTCCTGCCGCTTTCATGGTTCCAAAGGTTCGTACCGCCCATTCTACTGTTTCTAAGGTGACTGTTTCCTTGGCTATGTTCCATTGCTCTGGTACATTTCCCAGGGAGTCCTCGTTTTCATCGGGTTCCTCACATCCAGGAAAGTGTGATTTCAGCATTCCTTCCATCACCTCCTTGGGATCGGACACGTCCTTGTCGTCAATTTTGACACTGCCTAGCTGACATAGGGTGTCTTTCGCTAGAACTTTCATCATTCTGGCTGCGTCTGCGTAGCTGGTGATGCCTTCGCAGAATCCCTTCCAGCTGCTCCTTTCCTCTTTCTGGCGCAGTCTGTTGAATTCTTTCCTTATTTCTCTATATGCGTTCCAGCTTTGATCGCCTTGTTTGAAATGGCGATTCTTAGGGCCTTCCTGCATCTCTTCCTAAGCTTCTTTAATTCTTTGTTCCACCACGGCTGTCCTTTGCCGTCACGAATTTCCGTTAGAGGACATGCTTTGTTGAATGCCGCCATAAGCGTGCTCTCCAGCTCTTCCGCTCCTTTGTCAATTGCTTCTGAGGTCAGAAAATCAAGAGTTGTGGGTTGCCAGTTCCTTAGATCCGAGTCGAATAGCCAAGACATTTGTTTTAATTCGAGATTTTTTTTCTTCGATCAAGATAATTTCAGTTTTAATGAGGGTTATGCAATAGAGGATATTTTTCGAATGTATGTACGTATGTATATCCGTAGATTTGAAACGGCTTGAAGGATTTTAACGTATCAGGTATCGTTAAATTCGTCTTGATCCCGTGTTGATTTTTAAAGAATTCCTAGAGTTATCTTAAATTAAGGGTTTTTTTACTTCAGTCAAGAATTCCTTTTTCTCTTTGTAGGATACATTTTTACCGGATTGAACATAAACGATAGGTATTATTTTTGAAGTGATAACGTCTTATAAATTGATGACACGGGCTATATTCACGAAAAAGTGTGACTTCATTATCCCGTTACGTGACATTATTGTCCCATTGTTGCGTTACGCCAGTGTGACGTCATTGTCACGTTACGCCTGAGCAAAACGTGCAAGCGAGAGTTGTACTTGTACTTACTTGGAGCTTGGGGCCTGGGGCCTAGGGCCAGAGGTCTGGAACCTGGGGCTTGGGGCCTTTTAAGTTCAAGGTCAAGTCAAGGTCAAGGTCAGTTAAGTTAAGTTTTAACAAGTTAAAAGGATTAAAAGTACCAGGCGTCCAGGATCTTACAAGAGGTGTTCCAATGCGTCCGACTCTCTGTGAGAAAAAAAAAACGTATCCTTGTGTGTCAAGGGATTAAAAGTACTAGTCTTTCAGGATCTTACAAGAGGCGTTCCAATTCGGTCGACTCTCTGTGAGGAAATGCCAAAGAGTTAACTCACCCAACTATGGGCGGTATTTTACATCTCCTTAAAGATGGAGCTTAAGAAGTTTTACTTCAGTCTTGTGGTCTAAAGCACACAAGTGTTCGGCTTGTGACACATTATCACGTAAAATTATCGTCTGTAAACTGACTTTACAGACAAAATCGTTTTTATTTATTCCTTACAAAATGTATTAAAAAACTGCAAAGATAACTTTGGTTTTTATGCAGTAGCAAAGAATACTAAATATTACTAGCAGTAGGGTTTTTATTTAATAATTAAATTGGTTATTTTGCTTAAATCACAATTCGGTCCATTCTTTGTGAGGAAACGCCAAAGAGTTAACTCACCCGACTATGGGCGGTATTACATCTGCTTAAACATGGAGCTAAAGAATTTTTACTTCAGTCGTGTGGTCTAAAGCACACAAGCGTTCGGCTTGTGACACGTTATCACGTAAAATTATCGTCCGTAAATCGACTTTACAGACAACGTATTTTATTAACTACGTTTTAGGGTCCTTAGCGCGAGTAAGTTTCTATTATTACCCGACTGCGCCAGTGTATGTATGTATGTTTATTTCTTTGGCACGCCCTGTAGTTTTAACGGCTTGATGGATTTTGGAGTTTGACGTGTCGTTAGATTCGTAGTGACGTCTCGTGAGTGACAAATAGGTATGGGATATATTTTTTACCCGTATGGCCAAAAAAAAGAGGTTATATTTATATGCAGTCGGATTTTCAATTTCTAATGAATTCCTAAAATTATTTTACTCCAGGGTTTTCACTATAAATACACCAAGTTTTACGATTTTATGTACAACCGTTTTCACGGTAGCGTAAAAACAATAAAACTTTTTAAATAATACGTTTCTTGTACGGGGTGATTGTTTTTACTTTTTAATATTTTGATAGTAAATCTGCTATAATAACATATATTATTCGCATACATTAACGCAAGGGGGAACTGGCTATCTTATCTTCATGCCGGAACACACCAACGATATCAACATTGATATTTGGCGGCAAGACTTAGATAAGATGGTGGTAGCTAGCCAGGCGGGCTTAGAAAATGGCGTACCACCAACCAAACCGAGTATTACAATTGACCCCGCCGGGAATAGAACCCGCGACCTTCTGTGTAAAGCCAGTGAACTTTTCCTCTGAGCTATGGAGGCGGTTAAATGTCTCCTGGTAACGGGTAACCTGCACTTATGTATATATGTTTTGTCTATTTTATAAAACAAAAGTTGAAGTAAGAAACGTCTTTTGTTTTATTCTGATTGGTTTAAAAGTCGCCAGGAGGCCTCGAGTTTCCATACAAACGTAGTTCCGGTTTAATATAAAAACTACATGCCACATTAAATCCAATTTTTGCAAATATATTGAGTAGACACATATCGATGTTTGTAATTAGTTTTCATCGTAGTAAATTTTAACGTAGCTAAATGAAGGCTTAAATTAGTAAGTAACTATTTAGTAATCTGTGGTTTTGTACTGAAAGTTGAAAACTGCTCTTATTTTTTCCGTTTTATATTAGTACATCGAAAACTAATTACAAACATCGATATGTGTCTCCTCAATATATTTGAAAAGTTTGGATTCAATCTGGAATGTAGTTTTTGTATTAAAGCGGAACTACGTTTTTATGGAAACTCGAGCCTCCTGGCGGCCCTTAAATGATTTTTTTCTGTGGTATTTACTCTCTAAGTTAAATTGAAATGTCAATCTTCTTGAACTATTTATCTGGATTCAATATCTTAAAAATCGATACTTACTTGCTTGCCCTAAGGTTATATAAATCTTGAGGAGTTTTTGGGCTCGGATTTTATGAAGTACCTAATTAAAAAATTGCCTGGTGGCGTATCCGTTCTTTTTTTTCTGAATACGTTACGAAATAGTTATAGTTATCAGAAAAAAAATGTATAGTTAGAACCTCATGTAAATTCAACATGAAAAAATCGAAACCACTCAAATCTGTACGTACACTGTAAAGTGTACACGCACGTATAGATATTTATCGAAATTGCTCAAAGTTCTAAATTTCTCGAGTGGCCACCGCGCACCGGAAAACGTAGCGTAGGCAGGCCTCTCACGCGGTGGACTGGTGAAGATCGCGGGAAGCCGATCGATGCAGGCAGCGCAGGACCGGTCGTCGTGGAAATCCTTGGGGATGCCTTTGTCCAGCAGTGGACGTTTTTCGGATGATATGATGATGATGACTCGAAAGAATGTGCTAAGGCGTCGTCGAAAACACGCACAAACACATGACACACCGACGCCGCACATATGTTTCAAAAAGTGTCTTCAACTTGACAGTTCGCAGCATTCTCTTAAACTTTTTTTATATGAGTTTAAGAGTTATAGTTAGTTATAATTATAGTAAGGATGGGCTGGGCAAGTATACTAAACTATTTTGACACCCTTGTAATAGCTTCACCTGTATGTAACGGAATATTTTAACTTGATTTAGATCCACTTAAAGACGTCGGCTTAGATCGAAAGGGGTTGGAACGTTTTTGTATAGAACGTGCCATAGTGACTGACAGTGACAATATGTTTATGTACGTACTCGTACATACACGTTTTTGTATGGAACGTGCCATAGTGACTGACAGTGACAATATGTTTATGTACGTACTCGTACATACACGTTTTTGTATGGAACGTGCCATAGTGACTGACAGTGACAATATGTTTATGTACGTACTCGTACATACACGTTTTTGTATGGAACGTGCCATAGTGACTGACAGCACTGACAATATGTTTATGTACGTACTCGTACATACACGTTTTTGTATGGAACGTGCCATAGTGACTGACAGTGACAATATGTTTATGTACGTACTCGTACATACACGTTTTTGTATGGAACGTGCCATAGTGACTGACAGTGACAATATGTTTATGTACGTACTCGTACATACACGTTTTTGTATGGGACGTGCCATAGTGACTGACAGTGACAATATGTTTATGTACGTACTCGTACATACACGTTTTTGTATGGAACGTGCCATAGTGACTGACAGTGACAATATGTTTATGTACGTACTCGTACATACACGTTTTTGTATGGAACGTGCCATAGTGACTGACAGTGACAATATGTTTATGTACGTACTCGTACATACACGTTTTTCAAAATTTTTCGACGCACGATCACAACCTGGACACTTAATACAACGGGCCAGAAATGATATTCCAAAAAAGGAATGACGGAACAAACAAAATGGCGGCGAAATCCTATACGTTCGACAATCAAACTGTAACCAATCTGTATCAATCTGGGTTACGAGGGGGTGACGTTGCAATGTATACATATATAAACTTTGGTATTATGAAGATAACCTACTATTCTGTTTGTACTATGATCCAAGTGTCTTACTTATACATATTCAAAGATTGAACACTTGCGTCCGAGTTTTAAACGGTTACTTATTAATTTTAATAGAGGGTGCAAAAATAGACCGAAAACATCACGTTGTTAAGATATTTGATTAAAGGTTGTCGAAACACTAGTTTCCCTCTTGTTCTCACCAAATGTCTCAGCAACGTGACACGTCGTGATGTTGAAATGTCCTGATATATCTTCGGTTAATATTTGCATTCCCTATTGAATAATGTAGGTATTAACCGCCTCCGTAGCCCAGAGGTGAAGTTCACTGTCTTTACACAGGAGGTCGCAGGTTCGATTCCCGCCGGGGTCAATTGTAAGACTCAGTTTGGTTGGTGGTAGGGCATTTTCTAAGCCCGCTTGGCTAGCTACCACCATCTTATCTAACTCTTGCCGCCAAATATCAATGTTGATATCATTGGTGAGAAGATAGCCAGTTCCCCATTGCGTTGGGGAATCTTGATAAGCCCGCTTCCATCTTCAGCAACATCCTCACTATCACCAGGTGAGATGTTGACAAGGGTTTACCAATTGTAAATAAAAAAATAACATAAGGCAACAGACGGGACAAGGTAACTTTAATAGTTACGTTGGATGGGGATTTTCTCACCGTCAATCGGGCAGACTCACCAACAACGCCGAAAGATAAAAAAAATGTATTTACGTATTGTTATAACTTAATAATATTACTAATAACACATAAGTTAGTACCCCTTTACACACGCATTGGCGACTGATGATATTACATAATAACCTTGACCTGATGCTGCAGGATACCCCTAATCTTACCAACTTACAGTAGAGGTATCGTGTTTGAGCTCATGGGAATGGTCTCAAATAGTATAGTTTATAATATACAGGTGTAACAAAATTTGTGTAGGACCCATTAACTGGGCCTTCTACTCAACACACTGAACTACTTTCGTTACTATGACCATACTGAACGCGCAAAAAAAACTTTATACAGATCGATCAGCTGATCGACCCATTTTTGTGTGGTGGGTCCAAATTTTTTTTAGGATTGACTCTGGGTTTCTTTGGGATAGTTGTACAGTATGATGAGTGGAACCCCTAATTGTCGGATCCTTCACAAATTTTTAACAGCCTGTTAAATAGATAGATAGTGAAAAAAAGGATGTTGGGCACAGATTTGGACAGAAGAATCCACCCGTCTCCATATTCGCCTCCGGTTTTCTTCATACAAGCAAAAAGGAGCACCATCTGACATAACTCGTACGAACTAGCTTGGGAGAGAGTTGACGTCAGTGCCGCGAGTCATTGATGTTGGGTGTTTAAATTTTTAATTTATTACTTTACAGGGGGACTGGTACATGAATGCAAATATCTTAGCTCTTGAAACTAAACAACTGAACAATCTAAGGAACCTACACCTTCCTAATTCGCAAAACAATTCTCGAACTTCCCATTTGTTAAGTTTTACGTGGAATATTTGTGGTTTATGTATGTCGCCGTCATCTGGTTGAATGTACTATTTGATTGAATGACTAGTGCGTTCATTAAATGACGATTGACCACATTTAATTGAATGACTAAAGGACAATTCGTCAAGTTGTTTAATGTAACGTTCAACGTCTAGACTGAACGTCATTAAGCCAAGTTGTTAAATGGGATATTCTGAATAAAAACGGACGATTTCTTCTTTTGCGAAGTATTCTGCTACCCATGGAGGGACTATAAATCTTTGACTATATAATCAATCAAACCTAACCGACCTAATATCGCTCGCTTCGCTCACTCATTTACAGTTTTTTTTAGAAAAATCTAATTTTTGCCAACTCCCTTTACGTTGTACGGAATTTTACGTTTACAATGTGAACAAGAACACTAAGTTACAAAGCCCTAATTCTCACAAATAAACCAAACAATAACTATGAACTAAATTTCAATTACCTAACTGATTTTACGTCCGTTCTGTTCAAAGGGCTATGTTACAATCCGTTGACTAGTTGGACGTTGAGTGACGCTTGTTCAATCAACGTTCGGCCTAATCATTCAATTGAATGTCGTCATTCAATGAACGCGCTAGTCATTCAATCAAATAGCAGATTCAACCAGATGACTGCGACATGTATAAGTTCCTCGAAGAAAGTTTCCATACATTTCCGTGAGCTGAATCACCAGCTAAGACGTCTGCAGATAAGTACCAGTCACCTTGCTGTAGGTAAAGAGGTGTTAAAAAAAAATGTGTAGGACCAACTGGGGGTTCTACTCATCATACTGAACAACTTTCCCCAAGGAAACCATAGTCAATTCTAAAAAAAATTTGGACCCACCACACAAAAATGCACAAAATTGGTCGATTAATTGATCGATATGTGTAAAGATATTTTTTTTGATATTGTTTTTTATTAAAAATTTGAGTGCGTTTGACTATATCTCACCTGATGGTGACGATGTAGTCGAGGAGGGTACACGCAAACTCAAATAATGCCTATTACTCTCGCTTTGAAGATCCCCATATTGTAGGAGCAAAATTATAGAACAAAAGTTGTTCAGTTGGTGAGTAGAAGGCCCGGTTAATTATACATTAGTGATCCACTCCAGTACCGTGTTTACCCATTCATTTGTATCCAGGAATCGCTAGTGTGTTTGCGCAGTAAAGCCTCTATTGATTGAGTCGAGCCATTCTAAGTACTCTTCAATATCGAGAGATGTTATTTTTTGTCCTCGGCCTGCGGAAGAGGGAAAGGGCAAAATGCGTTTATGCATACCAGTACAGCCGGCTGTACCAGTTATGTGGGACTCACAGCCCTGTGTCTATATGCATAGGTACTTAAACCCATTGTATATATAAATAAATATGCACAGGCTCAAGACCACACTACCCAATAACAACCCCCTGTTACCTTGGCAGCTTAGCTGACTTAAAAGCTAATCGGAGCGGCGTCCCCCCCTAGCGTAGCGCGTAGGTAACTGATTGCATACCTACCGAACAATGCATTCTACGCGCTGTGAACCAGCCCAAGAAAAATGCATTTGTAAAAGGGAATTTTAAACAAATGAGACTATTTTAGTGTTCCGTAGTCAACAAGGAACCCTTATTGTTTCACCATTAGAACCAGAAAGCTGTAATTTGGCATGAGTGGCATGAATCACGCCGACTAAGTGGTACAATAAATTCTTTAAAAAAATAGGGTACCTTCCGACATGTATAAGAGCGGTGATTTTTTTTTCGTTGACGCACCTTATCGTGTGGGTATCGTTATAGTTATAGTTCGTATCGTTGTAGTTCTAGTTAGTATCGTTGTAGTTCTAGTTCGTATCGTTATATAGTTCTTTTAAAACTACTGAGGGTTTCCTAGAATTATTTTTTGATACAGGGATCCTTTTGCGAAATTATTAAGATTTAAAGTGCAAATTATTACGATTGCAAATTTGTTTTGTGCATTTTTTTTTGTGAGAAAGACAACAACATTTTATTCAAATACCTATTCATTAGACCGCGTTTCCTCTTAATGCGTCATAAAACGTCGCGATGCAATGCCTACAAATGCACTAGAGCATGTATTCTGCGCAGTACTAACCGGTTCAAGAGGGCACAACCTTTATATAGACCGTGACTAAGGTCACAAACTAGTGAGGAGATATACTGGCCGCCTGGGTGCCAGGGCGTCAAACATCTTGAGCATTTTCCTTGAAAATAATTTTGAACAAAAAACCGACTTCAAACAGGAAACTAAGGTTCCCCTCGATTTCTCTAGGTTGCCCTCTTCACATCCTGGTTTCCTTATCATGGTACCACCCTTGGGATATCTCCTTTCCAACTCAAAAAGAATCATCAAAATCGGTTTATAAACGACGAAGTTATCCGCGAACACACATAAAAAAAGTATATAATATACGGTCGAATTGAGAAACCTCCTCCTTTTTTTGAAGTCGGTTAAACAATTCAGCAACATCCACTTTTATTTTGTTTTATTTATTTTATTTTTTAAGGAAAACTAGGTTACATTATATGATCAAACATTTAGAACATAAGGAACATTGAGAAGTTTTCGCCTTTAGGTTACAGATAAGCTAGTTTGACGTACGCCATACAGTTCGAACAGTAACAGTACAACAGTAATATAAAGAATAATAGTACAACAAACATAAACCTTATAAAAAAAAAAGTTAAATCAGTTCTTAGCAACAATAAAATAGAAAGAAAAAGTTAATTAATATCCTAAGGTTAATTACGTTGTTAACTAGACTATGCCAGAAAGAGGGTTATTATTATCGAGTGTATGTTTGTATTTATGTTTATTTATTTATATCTTTGGCACGCTCTGTAGCCTTATCGGCTTGATGTATTTTGGAGTGCAAGGTGTCGTTTGATTCGTCTTAATCCCGTGAGTAACATACGGGACATTTTTACCCGACTGGCCAAAAAATAGGGGTAAAGGTTTTAATTTTGGCGAGCGAGGTGTCGTTAGATTTTTAATAATCCCGTTAGTGACATAGGATACATTTTTACCAAACCGGCCAAAAACGAATGTTTAAGTTTCATGCGGGGTATTTTTAATTTTTAATTTATTCGTATAGTTATTACTCTAGCAATGTAAAACATTATAATTTAAAGTCAGTAAGTAGCAAAAGAAACATTATCTCAAATAATTGAGGCAAAAACAGCATTATCCCAAGTGTTTAAAGCAAAAACAGCACTATCCCAATTGATTGAGGCAAACACAGCATTATATCAAGTGATTGAGGCAAACACAGCATTATCCCAAGTAATTGAGGCAAACACAGCATTATCCCAAGTGATTGAGGCAAACACAGCATTATCCCAAGTGATTGAGACAAACTAAGCACTATCCTAAGTGATTGAGATAAACTAAGCATTATCCTAAATGATTAAGGCAAAAACAGCATTATTCCAAGTGATTGAAGCAAACACAACATTATCCCAAATGATTGAGACAAACTTAGCATTATCCTAAGTGATTGAGGCAAAAATAGCATTATACCAAGTGATTAAAGCAAACACAGGATTATCCCAAGTGATTGAGGTAAACACAGCATTATCCTAAGTGATTGAGGTAAACACAACATTATCCCAAGTGATTGAGGCAAACACAGCATTATTCCAAGTGATTGAAGCAAACACAGAATTATCCCAAGTGATTGAGGCAAACACAGCCTTATCCCAAGTGATTGAAGCAAACACAGCATTATCCTAAGTGATTGAGGCAAACACAGCATTTTCCCAAGTGATTGAGACAAACTAAGCACTATCCTAAGTGATTGAGATAAACTAAGCATTATCCTAAATGATTAAGGCAAAAACAGCATTATCCCAAGTGATTGAAGCAAAAATATCATTATACCAAGTGATTGAAGCAAACACAGCATTATCCCAAGTGATTGAGGCAAACACAGCATTATCCTAAGTGATTGAGGCTAACACAACATTATCCCAAGTGATTGAGGTAAACACAGCATTATCCCAAGTGATTGAGGCAAACACAGCATTATCCCAAGTGATTGAAGCAAACACAGAATTATCCCAAGTGATTGAGGCAAACACAGCCTTATCCCAAGTGATTGAAGCAAACACAGCATTATCCTAAGTGATTGAGGCAAACACAGCATTATTCCATGTTATTGAGGCAAACACGGCATTATCCCATGGGAACTCTTCAATAATAATTGATGCAAAAGCAGCAACATACGACGCTTTGGATGCAAAAACAGCAAATTCCGATCATAATTTATTATTCATAGAATATAGAATGGTCTCAAAACTATTTTTTTAACCAGGAATTATAATAACATTATTTGTTCAACAATTTATGATGTAAATAATACCACAGTAGACTTTAGTCTATTGTGATAATACTAACTAGAAGTTGTTGTATGAGATGTTAGTAAAAAAATACTTCTGTAAGCTTTCAAGTTACTATATGACTCAAATATTTATATAGTGGTGGACACAATGAGAAATGGTTGGAGTCGTCTTTACGACCTTTTGTTTCGTTGAGCAGCCCTGTTACAAGGTCGCAATGATGGCTTCAAATTTTGCTCCCTGCTGTGGCACTAAATGTTCTGTCTCAAAGAGAATGTTCAGGACGTTAGCTGCCCAGTACACTACACTAACTACGCATATACTAATGCTCGCATTTCTTAACTTCTTGGTTTATAAGGAGTTTAAATATTCCTCTCCAGTAACTAGCGTCAAAACAAACAAACGTTTGAAATAAATGTGTTTCATCCAAGAAAACATGATACTTCCACGGTTTCATTAATGATCTAAATCGTTAATGTTCCAAGTTTAAATAGCTTATCTACGTCACTGTACGTTCTGAAATTAGCTTGGAGCGTGAAATGAGTTTTGAAGTGGTTCCCATTTGATGGTCGAGTTTTACTTAATGATAGGGTTTCGCAAGTTTTCTGGCGAGCCGTTAGCTGAGATGATGTCGAGGGAAAGTCTGAAGCTGCTTAATCGAAGTAATCTCACGAAAAAAATCGGCCAAGTGCGAGTCGGACTCGCGCAAACTATGGTTCTGCAGTCAGTTAAAAAAAACAAGTTGTTATCAAAATTTTTTTATGGAAAATCTATGAATTTTTCACAAATCAACATCTTAAGTTGGTCGACTATTACTTAGTAACTATGAAAGCCTACTTAGCCGTGAAAGTTTTTCTTTTAAATGGATCATAATTATGTCCTATTATTTAATTTTTTTCCTGATATTGAAAAAGCTTCCATCTTCGGCATCATCGTCACTTACCATCAGGTGACATGATATCAAGAGCTTATTGATTGTAGATAAAACAAAATAAGAAATAATAGTGGTCCCCCCCGTCTACCAGCTAAACCACTATTTTTACTTACTCTCACAAAAATTAGCTATTTTAGGTAGCAAACCTCTTAGTAGATTCAGAGGGATTTCGACTCCCGTTCCTAATCGTGCCTGGTGCAGAGGTTGTCCATAGCGAGGGAAATCATTACAGTAATAAGTACGATGCCTAATTATTAGACCAGCCCCGTAAATAAAAAAAATATCAGCAATCCGTTTAAGTATTCAAGGCGAGAGTGAATAGCCATTATTTGAGTTTGCAAATACCTTCCTCGACTACATCGTCACTTACCATCAGGTGAGATATAGTCAAATGCGTTTAATTTTTTTAATAAAAAAAGTAATAGGACCTGAATGTTCAATCGGTTGCCCACCGTCGCTGTAAAAAAAAGTCAGCTTCCACAAACACGTTGTTTATATAAGGTGTAACAAATCTAGCTGAAACTATTTTGACTGGTGCTTCTGCCCATGAAACTGAACAACTTTCCCCATGGAACCCATAGTCAAATCTCAAAAAAAATTGTTTCTCCCATACTAACTCGATCAAATGATCAGCCAACTTAGTATGGGAAGGTCAAAATTTTTTTTGAGATTTGTCTATGGGTTTTATGGGGAAAGTTGTTCAGTTTCATGGGTAGAAGCACCAGTTAAAATAGTTTCAGATAATTTTGTTAGACCTAATATATAGGCAAATTAATTATAGTGATGCTATCCTACTAATATTATGAACGCGAAAGTTTGAATGTATGGATGTTTGTTACTCTTTCACGCAAAAACTTCTCAAGTTATCTGGTTGAAATTTGGTAGGTAGACAAACTAAGATCTCGATTAACATATATGCTACTTTTTTCATCGCTCACGAGCCGCTTGCAGCTCGCGCACTGCGCACCCTCGAAGAAAGTCATAGAAACTATGTTCACGCGAGCGAAGCTGCTCGCAAAAGCTAGCGTTTTATTATTGTGTTTAGCGTTTCTTCTAGTTAAATTTTCTTGGTAACTATTTAAATAAAAATTAAAAATCTTACTGTATAAAATATTACCTATTTTTTTGGCACTCGGGTTAAAGTATATCCTTTGTCACTTTCGGGATCAAAAAGAATCGAATTCTCCTCTCCAAAATTCATCAAGCCGTTTAGCTCAGCTAGAGAAACATACATACATAATGTACATACCTACCTACATACATACATACGCCACAAAAACATTACCTTTCTTTTTGCGCAGTGTGTTAAAAATATGTTCAACTATTGCATTTAATTAATTTATTTTCCAAATTAAGACCTATTCAACGATACTGCATTTTGAGGACTTGCGATTCTTCCTTAATACAAGTAATAATGTGAAAGTGTGTTTGTTTACTTGTATGCTTGTCTTCCTTTCTTTCATGTACTAACGGAGCAACTGATCTACTTCATTTCTTGCACCAAGACAGTTGATCAGGTGGAAAGTAATATAGGCTACATAGTTTTTAGTGTGACACAGTTCCTGTGGGAACTAAAAAATATTATTATTTGGTTGATTTTTTTAATTAACAATTGTTAAACCCTTGACAAAATCTAACCTGGTAGTAAGTGACGATGTTGCCGAAGATGGAAGCGGGCTTACCAAGATTCCCCAACGTAATGGGGAACTGGCTATTCACACAATTTATTTCACACCGCACGGTGAAACGGATTTGATTGACCTGATTTTATGCACAGAAGTGTTAAGGGAGTGGGGAGGTACATTTAAGTTAGTATAGCGCGATAGTATAGAATTCCCAAGGTATCTTGAGAAAACTCATTTGCCTCATTCAAACACAGTAGCCGTGGGAAAAAGCTTCTAAATCTAATTTGTTTTCCTTCCAAATTTGCCGCTTGCGGCTCGCGCACCCATCACCCTCAAAGATAGTCATAAAAAGTTGCCCACGTGAGCAAAGCCGCGGACAAAAGCTAGTTTATTATAAAGCGCATTTTCGTCAACAAACAAAAAAACCCTTCTCGTTATATTTTCTTTTGCTAAAATTTACGAAAAGATGTTAATAAGTCTCGATTTCGTGTTTAGAACCATCTTCACACATCATTTCGTCTTCAGAACCATCTTCACTTATCATTTCGTCTTTAGAACCATCTTCACATATTATTTCGTCTTTAGAACCATCTTCACATATCATTTCGTCTTCAGAACCATCTTCACATATCATTTCGTCTTCAGAACCATCTTCACATATAATTTGCCAAGATGTAGAAAAGGGCAACTCTTGATGTTATAGCTTTATCAGCCTTTTTACTGTTTAGCAAATCCATCACGTTCCATCAAGTCAGATGTAGAAAGAAGCGTCGGTGGCTCAACCGGTAACGGCTCGGTCCTCCTAACCAGAGGTACCGGGTTCAAATCTGGACGGCCAATGTACCAATGAGTTTTTCGAAACTAACGTACTCGTACATATACTCACCGACTGATTTAACGGTGAAGGAAAACATCTTGAGGAAACCTGCGCACACCTGCGAAGAAACTCGAAGGTTCTGTGTGAAGTCGACCAACCCGCACTGGGCCCGCGTGGTTAACTAAGGCCCGATCGCCATAATTCAGGATAGGCTCAAGCCCTTCGGTGGGGACGTATATGAGCTGATATGATGAGATGTAGTCAAACACACTCAAATTTTGGATAAAAAAATTATAAAAAAGCGCTTTTTCCTTAATTAATAAAAAAAATGCTTCTTGTTAAATTGTCCTTAACTAAAAATACGACAAGTTGGTAAGCAATCTCAATTTAGTTCTCAGTGACATATCTAAATATATATAACTCAAAGGTGACTGACTGACATAGTGATATATCAACGCACAGCCCAAACCACTGAACGGATCGGGCTGAAATTTGGCATGCAGGTAGATGTTATATCGTAGGCATCCGCTAAGAAAGGATTTTGGGAAATTCCCACGGGAACCGCAAAAATCGGGAACTGCGCGAGCGAAGCTGCGGGCATCCACTAGTTCACATATAATTTGCTAAAATGAAGTGAAAGGCTTACCGATTATCAATAAAAGCAGAGTCAATAAGCTTGAATTGCACACACTGTCTCAAGTTCTGTATATCTAGCTCGTACATGGCTGCAAAACAGAATTACGAAAATAGTATATTTTGAGGGCAGCCGTAAAAATACGAAAGGCCGGCGGCATGAATGGTTGGAAGCTGGTTGAAAATTTATGATGACGTAACTCGGGCCAAGCAGAAGGCAGGGATCGAGTCATGACGTAAATTTATCGCCCATACACCCGTGCATACTGCACAGGGGCGGAGTCAGCCCTCAATCAATATTTGTTTTTTTTTTTATTAAAAAATTGAGTGCGTTTGGCTGCACCTCAAGGGTTAAGGTAATTAAGACTGAGAGGCTGTATTAAACTACTTTCATTAAAAGTTGTATACAAAAAAGCGGGCCAAGTGCGAGTCGGACCAGCACTCCGAGGATTCCGTACACACACACGTATATAATGACAGTGATACCTGTTCACATATGTAGAAAACAAGACATCAACGCGAGCGACAAAAATATGCTTTTTAGGGTTCCGTACCCAAATGGTGAAAACGGGACCCTATTACTAAGACTCCGCTGTCCGTCCGTCCGTCTGTTTGTCCGTCTGTCAACAGGCTGTATTTCATTAACCGTGATAGAGCTAGACAGTTGACATTTTTACAGATGATGTATTTCTGTTGCCGCTATAAGGAAAAATACTAAAAATTACAAAAAGTGAAAGTCTCCATAAAAAAACTTTTTTTTTTAAACGTGAAGAAACTAGCGCCATCTAGTATGATGGTAAGGAACCCTTTGTGCGTGGTCCTGACTCGTACTTTACCGGTTTTTTTGTCATCAAGTTTGCACTTCTTAGCGCGCGTACGACTCACACTTGGCCGCTTTTTATTATTTTTTAGTATGAGTACTATAATTACACCAAGTTTTACGCTTGTATGTATTGCCGTTTTTACGATAGAGGTAAATCAAAAATACTTCTAAAGCTATAGGTCTAACACGTTTTTTTATAATTATGGAGCCTTCCCCCCTAATTTTTTCTATTTTTAGTTTGTTGTTATAGCGGCAACAGAAATACACATTCTGTGAAAATTTCAACTTATAGTTCATGAAATACCGCTGACGGATGGACAGACGGATGGACAGACAGCGGTGGCTTAACCCCTGAGTGTACGGAAGCCTAAAAAACGCAGTGTGTTCATGTGTTTTTTTTGGGTTCCGTCTACATGAACCCTTATAAAATCTTTCTGTCCCACCGTCCGTGATAAACAGTTAAGAATACTTAATTTTTACAGTTTTGAATTAAAATTTTAGAAAATAATAAAAATATGTTTTTTTAAAGGAACCTCTTGTACTTATTATACCTGCATATTAAGAGGGATGAAAAATATATATCTTTGACGAACTTAATAAGTTATCTTAGGCATAACCAGATAGTTGTGAGCGACGAAAGAGTAAGAAGGTTTGTTTGTTTGTAAACTCTTTATTGCATTTAAACACAAATAAAATGTTACCAAAAGAATAACAGTATAGAAAGGTAGACTTGTCTCTTACGCAATCTCTTCCATCCAACTTTATATTGGTAAGGTATTATGGCGAAAAAAATTTGCACTTGAAGTTTAATAGGGGATTGATTGACTTATAGTAATAGAGTCCGAAAACTGTAACATAAAAATGTGTGTTTGAGTGTGTGTGTGTGTGTGTGAGGGTGTGTGTATGTATGTGTCCATCCGTGCTTCAAGTTTCTCCCGTTTTGAATTTTGATGAAACTCTGTACATTACTATAACTGTATATTATAGTCTTAAATAAGTTAGTAGTTTATTGAAATACTAGCTTTTATCAGCGGCTTCGCCTTTATGACTGTCTTTAAGGGTGATTAGTAAATTATGTCGTGTCCCACCTACTCAAACATCTCTGTGCAAAAAATCACAGCAATCGAGTATTTTTGTAGTTCCCTCAGGAACTGCATCAGATTATGCTATTTTCCCGGGATAAAAAGTAACCTATGTCCTTCACCGTGACGCAGGCTACCTGTTTGCCAAATTTCATAAAGATTGGTCAAGGCGTTGAAGCGTGAAAAGGTAACAAACAAACAAACAAATAAACACATTTTCACATTTATAATATTAATAACGATTAATGTTTAGATACAGAATAATAGCCACATGGTCTACAAGGACATGCAGTAAATTCACACAGTGTGATTGTACAATTTATTTTTGTTTTTCTTCTCCAATTCTGTGGCAATGTACCCAGGCATATCTGTTAAATAGTCCATCATAATATTTTCGCATAAGCATTTAGAAAATAATCATCAAAAACATCATTTGTTTAATTTTTCATGACGGTCCCTTCATCTGACCCTGTACTAAATATAACATTACGGTAATGTTTGTTTGCATTTGGCATTCTACTGGTTTCGTCCGATATTTTTAGCTTTATTACATTGACTTATTATTTGAGGTAAAGGTGAAGACGGCCGGCCTCGTAATTTACAAGATTTTTTTACGATTCGCCTAGATGACATTAACCTCCTCAAACCTGGTCTTTGTGTAGTTAATAACGATTTTGTTAAAACTTTGTACTTTGTAACTCCACGCGATAGTACGTTATCGGAATAAGATAACTCTCATGAAAACCCAGGTTATAATACGAGAGTACTATTATTCTCATCTGTGCCATTAGTAACATATACTTTTCCTCAAATGTCTACAACGATTTTTTAAAACTTTAAGAAAATATGACATGACCTAATAACCTCTTAAGAGGGAACGCTGGCACCATTTTTTCCATACAAACGTAGTCCCCTGTTTCCTCCCTGGATAATGAAAATAGAGCAAAAATGTTTTTTATTTTCAATCAAACCTATATCTGCCACGGTCATGCCACTTTGTTTTGTTTTTATCCCATATTCTAATTATAATAGGAAGTCAAAAAACCTAAAAAAACAAAAACCTTCAAAAGCTGAAAAAATTGTCCAATTGAAACGTCATTTTCAGACACCCACCAAAAAAAGAATACGCATAATAACAATGAAATGAAAACATAGAGGCATAGGTAAAGCATTTTTCTTTAAATTTAAAAAAAAAATATATCTTTATTGCTCAAGTTTTGGAGGAGGAAATAGGGGATTACGAAATGCTGTTATGGTCAATTTTAATGCGTCAAAAAAACCTAAAAAAAGCGTCGTTGGCTTAACCGGTAACGACTCGGTCCATTTAACCAGAGGTACCGGGTTCAAATCTGGACGGCCAATGTACCAATGAGTTTTTCATAAACTTACGTACATACTTACCGATTGTTTTAACGGTGAAGGAAAACATCGTGAGGAAACCTGCACACGCCTGCGAAGAAACTCGAAGGTTGTGTGTGAAGTCGACCAACCCGCACTGGGCCCGCGTGGTCGACTAAGGCCTAATCGCCCTGATTCAGGGTAGGCTCGAGCCCCTCGGTGGGGACGTATATGAGCTGTAATGATGAATGCCTATTATCGGTCTGCGCTGCAGTTCTTCCTTTCTTGCTGTATAAGGAAAGGTTTAGGGAGAGAGACAGCAACATTTTAATCAAATACCTATTTTTTTAGTCTGCGTTACCTCTTAAGATCTGGATTTAAAGGAAATGACATAATAGTAGTTTATGAAACTGTTGCATATTGAGGGATATTAAAACACGCGTATGAGTTTAAAAACCGAGCTTTGGCGAGGTTTTTAATAGTGTCATACTAGTGTTTTAATACCTAGTTATGTGCAGTTCCATACACTACTTTATCTAATCTCATACATTTGGATTGAATCAACTAAACAACAAAGATCAAAGTTAAAAGAGTAAGAAAAAAACCCGTGAAATTCAGTACCTACAACAAAACGTATCATAGTGCCAAATCCCAGTACATCACCGCGCTTGCGCTGAAGCGGACGCTGTCACAGACAGGTTAAAAGAATGCTTTAACTGATCTCAGATATTTTAAGCAAGAATGAAAATTATCCACGAAATTCAGTAACTACAACAAAACGTATTCAATGAATGGCGCCAAAACCTAGCACATCGCCTCGCATGCGTTAAAGCGGGCGCTGTAGACAAGTAAAAATTGGAATGAAAACTTTTTGTAATGCTGTAAAAATAGCGCGAAACGCATGTGCGTTCCAAAAAAAATGAAATGGAATTTCGTTGGACATATTAACTTTTTGGATTAACTTGTATCGTAATTGAAAAAAAAACTTTATAACAATAATTTGTTAGAGAAATAATGTTATAAAGTGTTTTTTTTTTAAATTTCGGTATTGTGTTTATAAAGTATACCAATATAAATTCGTTTTGAAGTTTATAATTCGAACATCACGATATGAGAGTAGATAAAAGTAACTTTATGGGCTTTTTTAAGCTTATATTGGGTAAAATAAAACACACATGTGGTTTTTTCGTTTTTATCGGTGACAGGAATGAAAAAAAACATAGTAAACATAAGTGAACCTGGGTTCTTAGGCGTATTGCAAAGCTCCTAGTTGTATGGTATTTTTGAGAACATGCAGATACATTTGAGATTGTACACAAATTGTTTGGCACCACGATGAGCACGTTTGATGGCCGCAATGTGATGCATACTTATCATTTAGATACCGCCGCGGTTGGTAAGCGCTGGTGAGTGCCCTAGTGTTTAATATATTTTGCTTTGTGTCCTTGGTAAGAAACTGCTGTTTCAGTCCTTTTTTTTGTAGTTCACCATACAGTTCATTTGGCCTAACTGTTGCTCTGGGACTGGCTTCTGGATGAGGACTGGGGCCAAGTTGCATGAACTGTGCATAAACTCTTCAGTCTTCATATTTTGTCATCGTATTGGCTAGATTCAGCTGGAATAGTAATAATCCCAACTGATCATATCTTGCTTGACCTTCTTTAATAATTATTAAATACCACTAGGACTAAAAATTTGGATTTTTAAGATGTTGAGACACGTAACTTCTAAAGAATTAATCAACCAAATTTATATTGCTCTTGTGCAATCGATCTTAAATTATTGTATTCCAATCTGGGGAGGATCTTCTAAAATTAAATTCCTTGAACTAGAGAGAGCGCAACGATGTTCTTAAAGTAATGTGCCTCAAAAACTATCGATTCCCTACCAAAGAATTATACTCAACATGTAACCTACATTCAGTAAGAAAACTTTACATTCTTCAATTACTCTTGAAAAAACATATAGCAACATTTTAAACAAAAGAAGGAAAGACATTGTTGACCGCTGTATAGTTAACACTACATTTGCCAGTCATAATTATAAATATCAATCAGTCTTTGTATTGTATATAATAAAATAAACAAGATTTTAAACATCTATCCCTTCAAATTATACGAATTTAAAAAACTAGTTGTTGTTGAATGGTTAAAAAACCTAACATGCTGTGAGATGGAGCAACTCATGAATAGAATATAATAAGGTAAAACACACATACATGTACAAACTACCGTTACAAAATAAACATTATTTTTTTTAATGCAACAACGGGTGTACATAATGGAACAGTTAACCACTAAAAGACCTACAAAGTGGCTTAATGCTCTTACGTACCATTTTCTTGTACGCATGGCAGTACGATTGTAGGCAATTAACCTATCGTACAAATCTATGCCCCCATACAATTGCAAATTTTGAATACAGCTGGCTCTTTGAAGTTTTTGCTGCTTGCACCAGCGCCTGCTAGGGTCTGCTGGAGCACCAACTGCATATGTCCAGAGCATTGTTAAAGCTTTTGTGTATTTCCATTTCACAACACAGACTTTCTCATCGCTTCTACTCGTTCATCCCATTGGCCCCTTTTCAACTGTTTATTCGTTTTCAGCTTTTTAGAGTTAAAAGACTAATACATCAAATTACCTCAAAATCAAAATTAGTATTGTCTGTAATACATTGTAACACATACATGGTACAGCTGTTGATATAGTATGAAACTTTAAATAAAACTATTTTAGATTTTACCAAAATTACAAAACTTATAATAGGTAAATGTAGGAAACTATGTATATCTAATCTTACAGAATGTAATATAACTTGTATAGGGCAAAAAATAGGGATTTTTCTCAACATTTTATTTGTCGTTTATAATAAAAATTGTATATGTCGGAGCGCAAGGACGTGGCGCCATCTATGCATGCGTCGAAGCAACGTGTTTTATCTTGAAACGTCAAGCGGTTAGCTAGGGTAGTAATAATAGTCATCTTTGGCCAAGGCGTGGTCTGTGCGAGACCGGAACCCGGAAGTTGGTAGTATTTGTACTTGTTTGTTAGCCAATCAGAATCGTTGTGATTATCGAACCATTAAAGACAATGCAGCCTACCTACAGAGGCTACGACAGAGGCGCCAATCATTTTACGAGCACTTTTGATCGAGCAGCTGAACTGTCAACTTGGGAAGCCAGCCCCGTGCCGAACTCATCGCAGTCTATAAAATAATCGGTTTTCATCCGAATCATCGTGAAGCCTCGTGTTGCAAACGTGTGTGAATATTGATTGTACACTTCAAAACTTCTCGAAGACGAGTTTATTTCTTAGATACGGCCAAAACCCTTCTGATGATCCGAAATCAGAATTGGGATAGGACATGGACGCCCCACGTGTTCCAGATAGTGATGTGAGCAACACAAAATAGAAAGTGCTTCTGGAACAACGAAATCAGAATTTTCTGACGCTGATAATAGCCACGCGGATGCCATCATCGTTCCATGAATTGAGGTTACCCGATTTCAATATAATTTCCCTATAGATCGGATGTGAATGCACGTGCATGGATTGCTACTACGGATCTGTGTATCTACGACCCATATCGGCAAGGGGCAGGGCCACTACATGTCTAGCTGCTTGAAGCGAAGCACCTGCGAAGCTGCCCCAGTGATGGAGAAGAGAGTTAACCTTTGCGTGGTTGATGCACAATACTGGAATTCCATCGGGTGAGCAGTTTTCATTAAAGAGAAATCTGTTGTTATCTGTTGCATCAGTGCAAGTTAAGAGGCACTGAGTAGGTACACTACTACCATTGACAATGCTACAGACTGACGACAGCTAGTTGTCCGACTCTTTAGTCTGACGACTCAATGTCGGCACGGAGCCGACACGACACCTTGGTTCGGAACCATCATAGACTAACTGACCATAAACTAACTAACCATAAGCTATAACAAAGAAAAACATGGTGCCGACCGTATGATTTGGTCGTTTCCGTGTAGATTTGTTTACAGCCAGTGTTGTTTGGTCAGGTTTCCTGATGATACTTGTAGTGACGACTGCAAACTATTTCTCATTTTTACCGTCATTCCTTTTCCCCTGTGTACCACGGCGTACAAGACCACCCAGAGCACAGCATCGACCTTTCCTTTTTTTTAGGGCCCCTGTGTACCACGGCGCATATGGACATATGCGCCTAGAGCACAGCATCGACCTGACCTTTATCATTTTAGAGCCTCTGTGTGTCATACAGCATCGACCTCTACGTATTCCCTTTATTTTTATGAGCTTTGCCCTGTGGAAGGGGAATTTAAGTACCTACCTTTTTTTTCGTGAGCTTTGCCCTGTGGAAGGGGAGTTCAAGTACATACACAGCTCATCGTCATCACATCAGCTAGGCAACGTTCACTGCTATACAAAGGCGCAATCGCTTGGCAGGCAGGTGGGCGATCGCGGTGTGTGGCACGGTACGCAGGAAAGACGCTGCTGCCCATCCTCTGGTCTTTGTTCCATTAATCACCTCTTACCACACCCTCGGGAAGAGATGGGTGGTACTATTCTAGAGCCACACCACAGGCCTACTTATCTGTAGTAGATTTATGATAAGTTAGGTAATCTGAATACCTGACTTAAACACACATCCACTCCTCATTACTGATTATGGCAGCTGCTGGGCACGCATCGCCGTCAGGATGGCCGTGTCGGAGCGCAAGGACGTGGCGCCATCTATGCATGCGTCGAAGCAACGTGTTTTATCTTGAAACGTCAAGCGGTTAGCTAGGGTAGTAATAATAGTCATCTTTGGTCAAGGCGTGGTCTGTGCGAGACCGGAACCCGGAAGTTGGTAGTGTTGGTACTTGTTTGTTAGCCAATCAGAATAGTTGTGATTATCGAACCATTAAAGACAATGCAGCCTACCTACAGAGGCTACGACAGAGGCGCCAATCATTTTACGAGCACTTTTGATCGAGCAGCTGAACTGTCAACTTGGGAAGCCAGCCCCGTGCCGAACTCATCGCAGTCTATAAAATAATCGGTTTTCATCCGAATCATCGTGAAGCCTCGTGTTGCAATCGTGTGTGAATATTGATTGTACACTCCAAAACTTCTCGAAGACGAGTTTATTTCTTAGATATGGCCAAAACCCTTCTGATGATCCGAAATATACAATATTTATTGTTTTATTATTATTATTATTATATCAGCTCATATACGTCCCCACCGAGGGACTCGAGTGTGAATCAGGGCGATTTATTGTAATTGTATATAAATCATATGTTATAAAATTGAAAACTCTATTATCAAAGAACCCAAAACTTTTTGGTCATATTTTAAAAGTAAAAACAACTACTACATTCCCCAATGTAATGAAATACAATGATAAAACGGCAAACACTGGGAAGGCTATTTCTGATCTCTTTGCCGCCTACTTTCAGTCTACATTCCGCAATATATCTAACATTGTTGATAACAGAATTGACCTTTTATATAACAATGATAATATTAAAATCCATTGAAGTCTCTTCTGAAACTATTCTCAAACTCCTACAAGCCTTGGACTTATCTAAATCAGGTGGGCCTGACAACATTCCTCCGGTATTAATAGTAAACTGTGCCACTGGTCTGGTAGTTCCATTGTGTATAGTTTATAATCGTTCCCTAACTAAGGGCAAAGTTCCAACTATATGGAAGTCTGCTTTTACTACGCCAGTTCACAAAAAAAGGTTGACAAAGCTGCAATAAAATAAAGGATAAGTTATCCAAGTTATGCTTATTTGCTAACATCCTGGAAAGACTGGTATTCAGTCAAGTCTACAGTTCATCCAAAAGTTTCCTTAATGGCAGCATGGATTCTTAAGAAAACGCTCAACAACATCCAATCTAATACATGCAGCCAATCTTATCACTAAGAGCATGGATGATAGTGCGCAACTCAACATAGTATACACTGACTACAATAAATATTTCGATCGTATTGATCATAACATACTTTTAGCGAAGTTATCTAATGCATGCATCCATAGTGATTTGTACAGATGGTTTACCTCCTATATTAAAAGCCGTACACAAGCTGTAGTCCTCCAGGGTTACACTTCAACTTGGGCTCCAATATCGTCTGGGATGCCGCAGGATATCTTCTTACTTGGGCCACTCTTGTTTATTATTTTTATCAATGATGTTAATGAATTTTTTTCAAACTCGAAAATCCTCCTATTTGTGGATGATATTAAGTTTTTAAAAACAGTAGTTAAAGTATTCGATTCTCATGCCCTCCAGGATTAGTTATATTTGTCGATATTGTGAATTGAATTAACTAGATATAAATAAATTAACTAAATGTTTCTACGTGTCATTCTCTCGCAAAAGAAAAACGATTAATGTTTGCTATACTCTTAACCACCAAAATATTACAAAAGTAGACTACATTCGTCACATAAGTGCAATTTTTGACCCGGGCTTATTATTCGATAAACACGTTGAGCATGTTGTATGTAAAGCTACTAAAGCCCTTGACTTTATTATGAGAATTGTTAATATATGTATTTTTATAAGTTAATCTCTGTTAAATACTTTAAATATCTATCGGTGGAAATTCGTAATAAGCATTGTTTAACCTATTTTATATGATTTGCGAAAATTGTTAGTCTGGGAATTTTCTAACAACAAAATAAATAAATAAATTAGTAATTTCGTTACATTCTGTGTGAAATACTGCAGGAAAGTAAGTTCAGTGCGTTCAACGTAAAGAGCTGATGCTCTTACATCTAGATCTCGTTGTTTAGGTGAATAGGCAAAGTAAAATAATTGTTTTCCTATGGTATTTTCCTACCATATCGAAAAATTTCAAAGGAACGGAATTATTTATATTATTTTCAAAGTTTTATTCTTCATTCACGGCCGTATTACAAAAACCAAAGAGTTAAACACAAGAAGGGAAATCTAATGTCTGACAAGAACGATTCCTTTTATAAAAATTAATTTCAATATTGCTGTTTAGGTAAATTAAATGTAGATTATTTTTTTCTTTTGACACTATACTTCTGTTACATTTTTTCTGTCAAATTAAGAAACTCTCAGATAGGGACACTTTGGAGGGGGTAAATGGAGACCGAGGGAGGATAGATTTAGGCAACACATGTGGGAAATACATGCGGTTTACTGACCGGGATCTTAATCTAGATCTTGACTTAAAGAAATTGTCAACAATTTCAATATTACCCTGGAGAGAGATCTATGACGCAGCTACCCAAACACCCCGCTGATAAACGATCTCATTTGTTTTGAACATAATATCCATTGCCATTTCTTTACGTTGTTTTGAGCCGGCATTTTCGTAATGCTTCTCCGTTTTT
The DNA here is from genome assembly GCA_947284805.1 of Coleophora flavipennella. Taxonomy (NCBI): domain Eukaryota; kingdom Metazoa; phylum Arthropoda; class Insecta; order Lepidoptera; family Coleophoridae; genus Coleophora; species Coleophora flavipennella. The sequence continues at coordinate 10,536,982 of OX369253.1, forward strand.
CACGGTGGCAGTTGAATAAAACAATAAACGCACGTATGTTTGTGTACAGTAAACACTGTACACCGTGCAGCCACAAAAGCCTATGATTAAAATGAGCATAAGTAATGAAAATAACCGCTTTTTTTTATTCACAATTGGTAAACCCTTGACAACATCTCACCTGGTGGTAACTGACGATTTTAATTGTTAAAACTGATGTTTTGCGGCAAGACTTAGATAAGATGGTGTTAGCTAGCCAGGCGGGCTTAGAAAATGCCCTATCACCAACCAAACCGAGCCTTACAAGTTGACCCCGCCGGGATCAAACCCGCGACCTCCTGGTGTGAAGCGAATGGACTAACCATTACGCCACGGAGGCGTCTCTGCATCGGGAAAAACAGTTTTGTCCAGATCCCTCGAGAACTATGTAGGGCTATTTTGATTAGCATTCTATGTCACTTCCCGACCCCTCAACAATTTCTATGCTAAAAATCGATCGATCCGTTGCTCCGTTGTATCGCCGACGTGCGCGAGCATGTATTTCATGTTCGAAGCTCTTTCGAGAACTATGTCGCGCTAAGCTACTTTATTTCCCACCTTGCTCAATTATCTTTGTGAAAAATATAACATAGCGAGAAAAATAGTTTTTCTTGATCCCTCGGGAACAATATCGGGCTATACAGTTTAGAAGTCTATGTGACTTTTCACCCCTGAACTATTTGAAAAAAAATCACGTCAATACGTTGCTCTGTTGCGATTCTGACGTGTGCGAGCGTGGAAATGAGTTATCTTCAGATCTCTCTGGGACTATATCGGGCTATACTCATTTTATATTAGTCTAGTCACTTCCTACCCCCTCAACCATGCCTTTGCAAAAATGATAATACTTTGGACTGTATAAGCATGGAAATGAGTTTTCCCTAGATCCCTCAGGAACGCCATCGGGCTATGCTTATTAGTAGTCTATGTCATTTCTCACCACCTAAACTACCTCTGTAAAAAATCTTAATAATACGTTGATCCATTGCGGTTCAACCAAATCAACCAAAAAGGCTCTTTTTTTCAGTTCCCTCAGGAACTGTACCGGACGATGCTGTTTTCACGGGATTAAAGTAAACTATGTCCTTTTCTAAGACACACGCTACGCGCATGCCAAATTTCGTCAAGATTGATTGAAAAAAAATCACGTCAATACGTTGCTCTTTTTAACACTAAGATGCACTTAATCCTGAAGAGGTAATTTATATGATTTCTCGATACAAATTTTGAACGCCCGTTTCACCCCTTTAGGGGTTGAATTTTCAAAAATTATTTCTTAGCGGATGCTTACAACATAATTGCCATATATGCCAAATTTCAGCCCGATCCGTCCAGTGTTTTGAGCTGTGCGTTGATAGATGAGTCAGTCAGTCAGTCACGGTTTATTTTATATAAAGATATTGTGCAATTCCAACAATATTACATAAATACGGGTCGAATCAATCCCTATCCCTACTATATAATATATAATATAATATATAATTATAATATTATAATTATTATATTATAATTATAATTATAATATTATAATTATAATTATAATCCCTACTAATATTATACATGTGAAAGTAACTCTGTCTGTCTGTTACGCTTTCCCGCAAAAACTACTGAACGGATTTGGCTGAAATTTGGTAGGTAGACAGATTAGGACCTGGCTTAAGACATAGGCTACTTTTTACCACGCTCGCGCACTGCGCACCCTCGAAAAGTCATAGAAACGTGGCCGCGGGAAACAGCTAGTTAATTAATAAACTGATAATTTTCTGAAGAAACGATTTCTTGGTTGGAAATCAAATTATTACTGGTTGGAAAGCGAGTCCAACACTGGTAAATCCCAGATCACTCAATACCATTAGACCTACTCCTAGTTCCTCCAAGTTCGACAACTGTAATACGGTTACGTGCTGGACAGTCGGAAGTTTGCATAACCACTTTGAGAACCTCAGGTCCTTCAGTGTCGTATTGTTAACCTAACCCGAAGTTTCGGCGAGGAATATTATCTTCAACTACAATAACACGATCTTTGAATAGAAGGGTAGGTAGGTTATACAGTGTGTAAAGAAACTGGTGTAGTATCCGTTAACTGGGGGTCCTACTCATCATACTGAACAACTTTCCCCAAGGAACCCATAGTTGATTCTCGAAAAAAAAATATTCCTTCATACATAAATGCACAAAAATGGCTGATCATCTGATTGATTTGTATGAAAAGTAAAAAAAATGAGTTTCATCAGTCATAGAACAAAACTTGTTCAGTTTGATGAGTAGAAGCCCCAGTCGACGGGACCTACACCAATTTTGTTACACCCTGTGTAGGTAGGTACAACCCATACCTGGAGGGAGGCTCCTTAGGTAGACATATCGACGGCGAAGTGACATGAACTCTTAACTACAAAATCATGAATTTACAGGAAAAGAAAAAAACATACCATAAGTTGTTTGTTAGTTTTTTGAAATTTGTTTTTACAGTAAGTTCATGAGTAATAGGAGACGAATTGAACGGTGATAGAGCACTTTCATTACCATGTCGGATTATCAGATTTTAAGCAGATAGAAGATATTGTTTTTAATTACAGCAATTCGTTTTCTATAAATACCAGAATTAGAAGGTATTGCAAATTAAAAAAGTTTTGTTTTTAAGATTTATTTCACTATATTCATTAGATTGAGACAAAACATTTCATAGTGACAGCGTATATTCCCGGATTATCAGTATATTTTAAAATAAATCTAGAAACCAGAAACACGTACCTTTGGTACAGTACAAAGTTACTATATTTCAGAGGTCTGATTTGATGTGCGGATATTAAACTACTGATGCCGAAGATGGAAGTGGGCTTAGCAAGATTCCTCAATTCAATAGAATTGGATAATCTTTTCTTCATGCCGGAACACATGATGGTGTTAACATTGATTTTGGCGGCAAGACTTAGATGACATAGTTGTAGCCAGCGGTGGATAGCTACCTCTATCATCTTATCTAAGTCTTGCCGCTAAAACATCAATGTTAACAGCATTGATGTGTTCCGATATGAAGATAAGATAGCCTGTTCCTCATTGCGTAGGGGAATCTCGGTAAGCCCGCTCTCATCTTCGGCATCGTCGTCACTTACCATCAAGTAAGATGATGCTAAGGGCTTATCTATTCTGCATAAAAAATCCACACACAGGAGTTTTCAAGTATCAGTGACAAAACCTGGGTGGTCGTAGTATTATTGTCTAGTAGTTTGGGGTTAGTGCTTTATGGTGAACAAGAAAGCTGTAGAAGTTGTGAACAGAATGCTCCAGGACATACAGAGCGATAATCGTGCGATGGGTAATATTATAACAGTTCTCTTTAGCGGTTATGAACGCCAGACTTTGCCAGTGGCGACGCAGGATACCAGGGCTGATAAGGTAAACACCTGCATCAAGTGCTTTGTAAATGGCCGGGATTTTAAGCTCAGGAGTTTTTACACGTGCTCCTCAAGATCGAAAAGGGGATAAACTAATCTAATATACAGTAATCCTACTGAACATCAATGGACTGGTACAACTGCCACAGTCTATGTGTAAAATTGTGCCGTCCGTTTAGGAACTGATTTACAGTGTATAAGGTGATCTTGGTTAAATAGCGTGTGTGCGGACAATTCTCACCTCTAAAAACAAGTTGGTGGCGGTTATAAATGATCGCATTCTTAGTGAGATGGACGGGAATGAGGTCGTAATACATCAAAATTATTATAGGATGCCTTATAGTTTTCATCTGTTCGTCGGTAATCGGTATGTCACAGCCGTTTTACTCAGACTACTTATTACATGTATAAATCTAAAGTTTCGAATGGTGGTAAGCTAGTTTAGTTTGGTTCGCATCTCCCTGATCCCGAAAAACTTCCCGTTCCAGTTCAAGCGCGAGCAGATACCTTTGAGCGTCTCTTGCAATGATAATAAACAACTGTTTTAATTTCGGATTTAGGATCTCAAATGATTAATATTCATGTAGTTTTTATTAATTTCCATAATTTATCATGTTCATTTATCCACACGAGTGAAATCGCGGGCAACAGCTAATCTTCATTAGCTCATATCTTTGTGTACTTTTTTTACTTCTCCAGTGAAATTATCAATAGGTCTACTAAAGTTGGAATATTAAACGCACTGTCACAAATCACTTAAGAAGAAAAAAAAAAGTAATATAAAATGGTAAATAGAATCATTTGCTTTAAGAATGACCTTCAATTTTAAAACAATAAATTCTATCTACAACAGTAACTAAACTCAAAATCTTTTGCAATGGTCTCATTACTTGTCACCCAAACGTAAGCCTGGCGCCTTTCTCTATCACACCGCATAAAGTCAGTATCGTGTGAAAGAAAAAGCCTACCAACACTATTTCGCAATGTTGTAATTTCGCTCGCTCAGTCGTCAGACGGCCAAGTGCAGCGCTAGAGTATGCACGTGTCCCTTAGTAGATAGATGATTTTGCCAGCAGAAAGTACGCGAAAAGTACTAAATAGCAGATAATGACAGCAAGATATACGCTGATTTGTTTAGAAGATACTGGCACTACTGAATACCTCGCTAAATATTCAAAAATCAAGGTGGGTGTCTTCGCGAGTGCATGCAAAATGATATTTTACGCCTAACTACATAAAAATCACGAAATCACAAAAATGTAAGTTAGGAGTTCATGTCACTTCGCCGTCGATATTATATGTCGCCATATGTACATAAGAAGCTTTCCACTTAAAAAAAAATCGTTTGTCTGTAAAGTCGGTTTACGGACGATAGTTTATCGTGACAACGTCATAGCAAAACATTAATGAAATGATTGCATACACAACTTTAAAATTAGCGTAACGGGACAATGAGCGTAAAAGGACAATGAGCGTAAAGGGACAATGAGCGTAACGGCACAATGAGCGTAACGGGACAATGAGTCATCCTTTTTCGTGCGTCAAAATACTCTAAATTTTACAGCAGCAAGCAAACAAAAAGTTACGTAATACACAAAGTAAAGTAAATAATTAAAACACTTACCACCAGGTGAGATGTTGTCAAGGGTTTACCAATTGTGAATAAAAAAAAAACATTTTTTTTACAAAAGTAGTTAAATTCTCGGTGAACAAAGTAACACCTTTCATAAGGAACCCACTTCACGTGCGTTCGACACTTACTTGACCTTTCCTTATGTCTTCATCACTCTTTTTCCTGTCATGTACACGATTTTTACCTTCTTGTGACGTAGGTAATCCGCCTCCGTGGCGTAATGCGTTCGATTCCCGGTGGGGTCAATTTGTAAGACTCGGTTTGGTTGGTGGTAGGCCATTTTCTAAGCCCGCCTGGCTAGCTACCACCATCTTATCTAAGTCTCGCCGCCAAACATCAGTGTTAACAACATGAAGTTGAGATAATGCCAAGGGTTTACTAATTGTGAATAAAAAAAAGGGATTGGCCGAAAAATTCGACTTCGAGATTTTGATGAAAAATTACTCTATTTCACTAAAAGCAGGGGTCGAGATAAAAAATATGTGTCTATGTATGTATGTATATATGTATGTATGTCCGTCCACCTGTTTTGCGGGGAAACTGTTGAACCGATTTTAAGGAAATTTTAGATACCTATATAGTTTCTAAGTTATGGTACCTTTTCTTAGATTTTTTTTATTTTTGTATAAGCTTATTTCGAAAAACCTAAAACCTTGTAGTTACTTACGAGCTTTTATTTGTAAATAATTTTAATTATTTCTTGTTATTCTCAGTAAACCTTTTCATTCGATACCCATATCATGGGGGTACGTAAAAAATAAATGGTCCGCTATCTTTGGGAATTCGCCATATTGGATTTAGAATGACGTCACATAGCTTACCGTGCATTGTTATCCAAACTGAACGTATATGCAAAATTTCAGCTCAATCGAAAACTAGGAATTAGGTCAAATTTAACATACTAATTTTAAAGTTAAATAAAAGCATACAATATAAATATAACGGGTCTTAAGAGGAAACGAGGGCGCCATTTTTTCTATACAACCGTAGTCCCCTGCTTCCTCCCTGGATAATGACAATAGAGAAATTATGATTTTTCCATAAAACCTATATCTACCATGGCCATGCTTCTATGTTTTGATTTTCCCATATTCTAATTATAATAGAAAGTAGGAGCCTTCAATAACTGAGACAATTGCCCGATTGAAACGTCATTTTCAGACACCTACCAAAAATATATAATACGCATATTAACAATAAAAGGAGGCATATGTAAAGCGTTTATTTTAATTATTTTTTAAAAAAATATTATTATTGCTCATTTTTTGGAGGAGAAAAGAGGGGAATACGAAATGCTGCGCTGCATTTTTCCCTTTCTTGCTGTATACGAAGAGGTTTGGGGGAGGGAGACAGCAACATTTTATTCAAATACCTATTCCTTAGACCAGGTTCCCTCTAAACTTATCTTTGTGAATGGAGCCAGCAGCACAGATGAGATACTAGTTACTTCGTAACCTGCAGCTGCAGCGACACTCCTCGAACCACTAGGATCTTTCGGGTCTACCCCTACAACAACGCAGCAATGCAGCACTTCCACAAGTAATCCGCAAGTAAATGAACCGCCTCCGTGGCGTAGTGGTTAAGTCCATGAGCTTCACATCAGGAGGTCGGTGGTTCGATTACCGGCGAATTCTATTTTTGTATGACTCGGTTTGGTTGGTGGAAGGGCATTTTCTAAGCCCGCCTGGCTAACTACCACCAGCTTATCTAAGTTTTGCCGCAAAGCATCAATGATCACAGCATAGATGTGTTGCGACTTGAAGATAGGATAGACAGTTCCTCATTGCATTGCACCTTGGTAAGCCCGCTTCCATCTTTAGCATCATCGTTACTTGTACTATTATTATCATCTGTGTCATCGTCACTTTCCATTTTATTTTTTTATTGTTTATTTTACACAGTGAATGAGAAATACATAAGTAAAAAAAAAACCATAAGATTTACAATTGGTATGCTTAACTCTTTAAGAGTTTTCTGCCAACAAACCAGTAAGTGAGAAAGAAATGAAATACGAACGGGTAGAGGCGTGTACTGGGAATGTTAAAAAAAAACTATAAGATATAAGTTCCTAAATCTTATGTTACTTATAAAAAATATGTATAAGTTAATAATAATATACCTACTGCATACATAAATACTTAATTATAAAAATAATATACGTACTCCATACATAAAATAAATAATAAACATCATCATCATCATCATCATCATCATCATATCAGCCGAAGGACGTCCACTGCTGGACATAGGCCTCCCCCAAGGATTTCCACGACGAAATAATAAACATACATAATAATAATATAATACATACTTACAATGTTATAGTTTCTAAGTTTTACATTGTGTTTATTTTTTTTTTTATATTTTTATATTTTTGGGTACAATAAAGAGTATTTATCTTATCTTATCTTAATGTTGCAGAAAGCGTCGGTGGCTCAACCGGTAACGACTAGAAAGCGTCGGTGGCTCAACCGGTAACGACTCGGTCCATCTAACCAGAGGTACCGGGTTCAAATCTGGACGGCCAATGTACCAATGAGTTTTTCAAAAACTTACGTACATACTTACCGATTGCTTTAACGGTGAAGGAAAACATCGTGAGGAAACCTGCACACGCCTGCGAAGAAATTCGAAGGTTGTGTGTGAAGTCGACCAACCCGCACTGGGCCCGCGTGGTCGACTAAGGCCTAATCGCCCTGATTCAGGGTAGGCTCGAGCCCCTCGGTGGGGACGTATATGAGCTGTAATGATAATGATGATCTTAATGTTGCAATATAGGGAAAGCAAGTCAGGTCAGGTAATGCTCTTTTATTTTCCTCTTAAATATGTGTACTGCATCAGGCACCATCAGGTGAGATGATGCCACCAGACTCTTTTTACGATCCATCTACGTACTATGTGAGAGTGTTCGGCCCTTGTTGTTTAAGCCGTTTACTCCATGCTTTACTTATCCAATCATAGATTTTATATTTTTTTCTTCAATAAGTGCACAGTTTGCATTTTGTTACATTCCATACCTGTGCCTAATAGAAGATTAGAATGTCCCGTTTGCAAGTCGAAGTTCGTTTCTTTGAGGCGGCTTGATATTTAGTTGCATCTCCACGGATGCAGTGGGTGTTGTTAGAAATGCTTCAATGATTGTCAGGAAATCCAACCGCTTAAGCTTTGTCAGCGTTTGCTTACATATTTCCCATACATATTTTTTTTTAAATGGCACTAAACATGTTTTCCAAATTTAATCAATGACACTTATGAATGCCTTAAAATAACGTAATGTGGTAAATCTGGAAAAATTCTAAAAATGGTACCTGTCACACAAAAAAATATTATTACTTATTAGTCAAATTAACGCAATCGAGAAAACTGACTCTTCTCTCTCTTTTCGTGTGGCACAATTAACCGTGTTATTCAAGGGATAGACGGTAGTTGCCTGGTGTTGCACTGAGCATCACCCGCGGTCCCTTCATACACATCTCGAATCCTCACCATGTTTACCTTCACTGTCAAAGCAATCGGTAAGTATAATATGTACGTAAGTTTCGAAAAACTAATTGGTACATTGCCCGTCCGGATTTGAACCCGGCACCTCTTGTTAGAAGGACCGAGTCGTTACTGGTTGAGCCACAGACGCTTTTAGAAAACTGACTAACAGCAATAATTATTGCCGTTCTAGGAAAGGTGTGTTCCTACTCTTCGAGGGCAAAGGGAGATATCTCCTTCAGGCAAGGTAGTATGCCTGAGATCCAGCCGTGGACCAACCGTTGATGTTTGGAATTTATATATACTCAGTAGCGAAGAAATGTTAACAGCGCGTTTTAGATGTAAGAGATGTCGTACGTATTTTGTATTGTCGTCACCTGTGTTAAGGTTCAGTGACGGGTTTTGGTGACTCTGACATGATCTCCTACACCGTAATAATTAATTTGCAATAATTATTAGGAACCATTTATAATTATAAATGTTGTAAATCTAGAAGTTTATTATTTTTTCTTTAGTCAGAGAACTTTTAAAAATGTATATTTAATCCCTTTTCAATTACGTTTTAACACACGGTGTGGGCTTTTTCATTTTTTTTAATTTTGTTTTTTTTTCACATTGCTCACATGCACCAAACGATTTTCCTTAAAACACACCACTTCTTGAAGCATTATTCTAGCGAAAACAATCGAAAAAAATGCAAAAACAATAAAATAAAACTACGAATGCGTTGACCACAAATCCCGCCAAAAAACTCCTGTTTTACTCGTACTGTTGCCAATCTATCTGTGAGTGGCGAGAACTCCCCGTTATACTCGTACTGTTGCCAGTCTATCTGTGAGTGGCGAGAACTCCCCGTTATACTCGTACTGTTGCCAGTCTATCTGTGAGTGGCGAAAACTCCCCGTTATAATCGTACTGTTGCCAGTCTATATGTGAGTGGAGAAAACTACCTATTATACTCATACTGTAGCCAGTCTATCTGTGAGTGGCGAAAACTCCCCGTTATACTCGTACTGCTGCCAGTCTATTTGTGAGTGGCGAAAACTCCCCGTTATACTCGTACTGTTGCCAGTCTATATGTGAGTGGAGAAAACTACCTGTTATACTCATACTGTAGCCAGTCTATCTGTGAGTGGCGAAAACTCCCCGTTATACTCGTACTGCTGCTAGTCTATTTGTGAGTGGCGAAAACTCCCTGTAATACTCGTTAGTGGAGAAAATATCCTGTTATACTCGTACTGTTGCCAGTCTTTATGTGAGCAGAGAAAACTTCGTGTTATACTCGTATTGCTGCCAGTCTATCTGTGAGTGGCGAAAACTCCCTGTTATAGGTACTCGTACTGCCAGTCTATATGTTAGTAGACACAACTTCCTGTTATACTCGTACTGTTTCCAGTCTATACTTGAGTGGAGAAAACTCCGTGTTATACTCGTACTGTTACCAGTCTATATATAAGTGGATAAAACTTCCTATTATACTCGTACTGTTGCCAGTCTATCTGTGAGTGGCGAAAACTCCCTGTTATACTCGTTAGTGGAGACAATATCCTGTAATACTCGTACTGTTGCCAGTCTATATGTGAGCAGAGAAAACTCCGTGTTATAGTCGTACTGTTACCAGTCTATATATAAGTGGAAAAAACTCCCTGTTATACTCGTACTGCTGCCAGTCTATCTGTGAGTGGCGACAACTCCCTGTTATACTCGTACTGTTACCAGTCTACGTGTGAGTGGCGAAAACTCCCTAATATACTCGTACTGTTGCCAGTCTATATGTGAGTGGAGAAAACTCCCTGTTATACTCGTACTGTTGCCAGTCTATATGTGAGTGGCGAAAACTCTCCGTTATACTCGTACTGTTGCCAGTCTATCTGTGAGTGGCGAAAACTCCCCGTTATACTCGTACTGTTGCCAGTCTATATGTGAGTGGAGAAAACTCCCTGTTATACTCGTACTGTTGCCAGTCATGCTGTGAGCGGCGAAAACGCCTCATTTTTGGTACAGTAACATTACAGTTTGCGCCATTGCCCCTATATATATTTGACATGTGCCCAGTAATATGTATCAGTTTATCTTTGACTGCGCTCTGCGCCGCTTTGCTCTAAGTGTAATTTAACCCTAAACAAATATCCACAGATCAGAAAAGCGTTTATTCTAGACATCTTTGCACGTTGCTCACCGAATTCAATTTATCTGGACTGACACACGATCAGCGATCACCCATTACTTACGATTCAGTGAACACTAAACTATAATATTGCCAGTGAAGGGATATTCCGATTCTTATTAACATCTTTGTTATGTAAAAAGATAAAAAAATGGTTTAAAATTAGATTTTGTTCACTTATTTTTAAGATCGATTTAATACAACCGAGAGATACGCTGCCGCTGTTGAAAGAGAATATTTATTTGCGGTTGGACCTAATAGGTATAGGACGTACGCAGGTAGGTCAGTTGATCTAGTTACTAGGCATATTTATTTATCCACCATTGAAGCCCTTGACACCATCCATCACACCTGATGGTAAGTGACAATGATGCCGAAGTTGGAAGTGGGTTTACCAACATTTTCAAACGCATTGGCTATCTTATCTACCAATCGGGGCACGTCAAAGCTGTTAACATCGATGTTTGGCGGCAAGAATTAGATTAGATACCGAGTCCTACAGTTCAATCCACCGGGAATTGAACCTGCGACCTCCTGATGTAAAGCTGATAGACTTAACTATGACGCCATGGAAGCGGTTATCATCTATAGAAAACTGGTAAATTAGCTGATCGATTTTTATGAAGAAGCCACCCTTTTTTCCAAATGATCAGTTCCTTGCTTGGGGAAACTTGCTCAGTTTCGGCAAGTATATATAGGGTCTTAACAAAGGAATGCACTTTTTTTATAACTGAAGCTTGTACTCATAAAACTGAACAACTTTTCCTAAGAAACTCAAAATATTTTTTCATAAAACCTATACCCATAAGTTTTTTTTAATACGTCATAAATCGTAAACCGCAATCTAGTATGATGGTACGGAACCCTGTGTATGTGGTTCTGACACGCACTTGCCGTTTTTTTATATATTTTACTGTTATCTATAGGTACAGTGTATTTATTGAAAAAAAATGGGGTAGTTTCGGTGATAAGAGGGTACTAAATGGTATATTTTCGCCTTTTTTCTTAAATAAAATTAAAACTATTTATAATATTTAAGATTCCCGCAACAATCCCTTTCATACGATATTTTTTACAATTATTTACGCAAAAGTGGCCCCCATGTTCAAATTCATGTATTTACGTTACACATCCATCTTTGGGTCACTGTCTTACATATGTGTAACAAATTTCAACTCATCGGTCTAGTAGTTTCGGCGCCAATTGGCTGTGACTGACGAACGGACAGACAGATACGCGAGTGATCCTATAACGGATATCTTCTTTCTTCTTTTTTGTCGTATTCTCATGGCTGAGGGACGTGACCATCGTGGGTCGCACGTGCCACCACAGCTCTCCAGGCCGCTCGATTTTGAGCTGTGTGGATATACGCCTATAGTGTCATCCCGGTCACTTCTTTTATCGTATCGGCCCATCGCATAGGCATTCGTCCTCTACTCCTCTTTCCTTCCATGCGGCCAGTGATGATATGTTTTCCAAGCTGTCTGATCCACTCCTGACCGTGTGACCAAAGAATTTGAGGATTCTTTACATGCAGCTGGAGGAGAGCCTCGTCTTCATGTTGAGTTCTTCAAGGATAGACTCAATTGTGCGGTGCTCAGTTCATGATATTCGGAGAATTCTGCGCCACCACCACATTTTGAATGAATCTATCCTGCGACGAGTTCAGGATTTTATAGTCCAGGTTTCTGAAGCATACAAGAATTTCGAGAAAATAAGAGCTCGCATGAGTTTGATTTTTGTTTTGCGGTTTATGCTTCTGTTTCTCCATATCTTCTCAAGTCTCTTCACTGCTGCTTTGGACATCTGTGATGTCCGAATAACTTCTTGGTCGCATTCGCCGTCATCACTGATTTGTGATCCTGGGTACACGAATTTTTGCACTACGTTAAGGTCACTCAGCTCATTTGTTCGAGACATAACGCCGATACGATCCACGAACGATTTATATGGAGTCCGTATTCCTTACCGATGTGTTCAATCCTCGCGAGAAGTTCAGCCAGTTCAGACTCGGAGGCGCCTATGATAGTGGTGTCATCTGCAAAGCGATAATTGCTCAGAAGGTACCCACCAATGCGAATGCCTCCCTCCCAGTCTTCTAAAACCCGTCTCATTACGAGTTCACCGATGAAATTAAACAGTTGCGGTGATAAGATGCGTCCTTGATGCATTCCTTTTTCAGTCTTGAAGGGTTGTGACACGCTATCCTCCAGTCTCACTCTTGAATTACTGCTAATGTATAGGCATAATATAATGGATGTACCGAACCCTAAAAATTTATTTGAATTTTGGTAGGTACATTATTTCTTGGAAAAACGATCTACTGCGTACTGTAAGGCATATTATACAGTCATAGGAATATACCGAGATTCATCAAATTCATTAAAGCCATTTTTGAGTAACAAAATAATAAGAGATTTTTTACTATGGTGGCAACCCTAAAATTCAAGGTAGGCGTAATAAAAAAAACGCCTAGCGATATAAAAATAATATTATTGCCTGAGCCCAAATTTTACCCAAACCCGTTCAGTATTTTGGGAACTAAAGCATCGGATGGACGTAAACACACCATCAAAATCACAACTTCGATTTTTTTGTCATCACAGTACCTTCTTCATTCCTTCGCCGCTCGAAAGTAAAAATGTGATTAGTAGTTTTGGAGATTACCACTTACATGTAAACTTATATTACAAACTTTACGTCTTTGTAATGTTACTTTTATATATATTTTTTTTATTCACAATTGGTAAGCCCTTGGCATCATCTCACCTGATTGTAAGTGACGATGATTCCGAAGATGGAAGCGGGCTTACCAAGATTCCCCAACGCAATGGAGAACTGGCTATCTTATCTTCATGCCGGAACACATCAATGTTTTTAACACACTGATGTTTGGCGGCAAGACTTAGATTACGCCAGTAATATATAAGTCACTGCTTAGATAAGATGGTGGTAGCTAGCCAGGCGGGCTTAGAAAATGCCCTACCACCGACCAAACCGAGTCTTACAAGTTGACACCGCCGGGAATCGAACCCGCGACCTTCTGGTGTGAAGCGAATGGACTAACCATTACGCCACGGAGGCGGATTATCTTCGTCACTCGAAGGTAAAAATCGTGTATATGACAGGAAAAAGAGGGATGAAGCCATAAGGAAAGGTCAAGTAAGTGTCGAAAATAGTTGTAACTAACCTCAAATGAAGTGGTCATCTCTGAACCACGTAAAAACGGTTAAAAATAAATTTGAAGATCAGTTTAAAGGTCGCGCCCCTTCGGCCGTCACTCCCCACGAGACCGCGTTAATTTCAAGGTCGGATAATCACTTTTCAAATGCAAATGAAGTTAGATGTAAGTCCAGGGTCTGCCAGTTTTATGCATGAATGAATAATTAAGAGAGAAAAAACGGGTACCTGCATACTGCATAACGTTCAGACGTATTAAAATACTAGCTTTTGGCCACGGCTTCGCCCGCGTGGACATCGTTTTTATGACTGTCTTAGAGGGTGCGCGGTGCGTGGACGTGGATTTTCTCCGGATCCCTCGGGAACTATGTGAGGATTTGCTTATTAGTTAATCGTGTCATTTCCCACCCCCTCAACCATCTCGGTGCAAAAAATCACACAATTCATTGTTCCGTTGCGATGTTAATTAACCAAAAAAGAGTATATTTTCAGTTCCCTCGGGAATTGCATCGGGCTATGCTATTTTCACGGGTTAAAAAGTAGCCTATGTCCTTCCTTGAGACACAGGCTGCCTGCATGCCAAATTTTATTAAGATTGGTCAAGGCAAGGGAACAAACTAACAAACAATCATATTTTCACATTTATAATATTAGTAATGGGCAATGGAGAGTGCTATGCTCGGAGTTTTTCTGCGTGATCGAATCAGAAACGAGGAGATCCGCAGGAGAACTAAAGTAACCGACATAGCTCACAGAATCGCTAAACTGAAGTGGCAGTGGGCAGGGCACATAGCTCGTAGAACAGATGGCCGATGGGGCAGTAAAGTTCTCGAGTGGCGACCGCGCACCGGAAAACGCAGCGTAGGAAGACCTTCCACGCGGTGGACCGATGACCTGGTGAAGATTGCGGGAAGCCGATGGATGCGGGCAGCGCAGGACCGGTCGTCGTGGAAATGATGATGATGATGAATATTAGTAAGGATTGAATAATAACCTTGGTAACGACATTTACCGCGCGCATAACAAGATGACCGTAGTCCCGTGCGAGTCACGAGTCACGAGTCACGGCCGGATCGCAAGCACCTATCAATCGTGAAGCGTCGCATTACGTTTATATTGAAGATGTAGTCGTGTAGGGCGCAATAAAAGCTACACTACGACCTGAGGTCGCGACCTTGATTGTTGAGTTAGTGTGAGCGGAGGTTGCAGTTTCAGCGGTAAAGGAAAACTCGTTTGGGCGGAAGTAGGAGCCAGATATGATTATGAAGGTCTTTCTCGTGACAAACCGACTAACCAATCACTTTTTTGTATTGTTATATGATAGGCTTTTTGAATTTTTAGGGTATCGTACAACCAAAGGTTGGCCACGGAACCCTTTTACTAAGCCTCTACTGTCCGTCTGTCTATCTGTCTGTCAGCGGACTGTATTTCACGAACCGTTTTAAGTAGACAGTTCAAATTTTCTAAGCGAGTTTTTGTATTGCTGCTATAATAATATTTTGCTTTATCTTAAAAAAAGCGTAAAACTTGGTGTGATCAAAGTAATAACTCTGAAATAAAACAGCAAATATTAAAAATCGGCCAAGTGTGAGTCGTACTCAAGTTAAGGAGTTCAAACTGAAAAAAAAGCTTTTTTTCTGTCGCTCGCGTTGATGTCTTTTGTTTGTAATGAAAAAGTATAAGACATTGTTGTATGTGGAGGTATGACATGATGATGATGATGATCTATCCGATCGATTTCGGTCATGGCGACGACTTCGACTCCTAGTCGGTTTGCCGCGCGTGCGCTCGAAGATGGTTTATGTAGCCAATCTTCGCAGCGAAACTTAAAGAAAACATACGGACCCATCAGAGCGCGAGTCTGACTCGCACTTGACCGATTTTGAATTGAGTTCTTGAGAAAAAAAAAACCAGAAATGAAAAATCTTCTGGTGTTTGGGGTTTGTTACTCCAAAGCGAAAAATGGATATATCTTAGTAAAAAAGTTTCAATGATATCAATACAGTTTATTTATTATTTATTTATTTACTAGCTTTTTCACGCGGCTTCGCCCGCGTGGACATTTTTTTTTATGACTGCCTTTGAGGGTGAGTGGAAATTAATTTTCTCCAGATCCCTGTCCCAGATCGGGCTATTTTGATTAGCAATCTATGACACTCCTCAACCATCTGTGCAAAAATCACAAAAATCCATTGTTTCGTTGCGATTTTAAAGAAATTAGACAAAAAAAGAGTTTTAATTTCTGTTCCCTCAGGAACTGCATCAGACTATGCTATTTTCATGGGATAAAAAGTAGCCTATATCTTTCCCGTGACACAGGCTATCTGCATGCCAAATTTAATCAAGATTGGTCAAGGTGTTGAAGCGTGAAAAGATAAAAAACAAGTAAACAAACACATTTTCACATTTATAATATACTAGCTTTTGCCCGCGGCTTCGCCCGCGTGGACATCAATTTTGTGACTGACTTAGAGGGTGCGCGGTGCGCGATCCGCAAGCGGCTCGCGAGCGTGGGCATAAATTTTCTCCACATCTCTCGGGAACTGTCAGGATATGCTTATTAGTAAATCGTGTCATTTACCACCGCCGCAATCATCTCGTTGAAAATAATCAGACAATCCATTGTTCCGTTGCGATGTTAATTAACCAAAAAAGAGTATATTTTCAGTTCCCTCGGGAATTGCATCGGGCTATGCTATTTTCACGGGATAAAAAGTAGCCTATGTCCTTTCTTGTGACACAGGCTACCTGCATGCCAAATTTCATTAAGATTGGTCAAGGCATTGAAGCGTGAAAAGGTAACAAACAAACAAACACATTTTCACATTTACAATACTAGTAAGGATATTTATTTATTTAATAATTACAACGGGTAATTAACCCAATTACAGTAAATATAATTAAAAAAAGTTATGAGGGTCCTGAGTTATATTTACAAGTAGCGATTTTCACACTCCTTATCATATATTTCCGTGATCGCAAGCATCATCTTGACACCACTTGTGGAAAATTTGAGGGAAAGGGTTTTTTGCATGTAACCGTTTTCCCGCAAGTGAGACTCCACCCTGAAGACATCCAGCTGAAGCAGTCACGTGATGAGATGAGGTCCTATGTAAATGAGGTATAAAGCGTCGGTGGTATGAAGTGGACGTGGTTTTAATTAAACATTCCAGTCAAATGTTAAATGGGCGTGTTGTAATGCAGTAATGCCACACGTCAAGCTCTTCTCATTACATTTTATTATCCCTACTAATATTATAAATGTGAAAGTAACTCTGTCTGTCTGTTACGCTTTCCCGCAAAAACTACTGAACGGATTTGGCTGAAATTTGGTAGGTAGACAGATTAGGACCTGGATTCAGACATAGGCTACTTTTTACCACGCTCGCGAGCCGCTTGCGGCTCGCGCACTGCGCACCCTCGAAAAGTCATAGAAACGTTGTCCACGCGGGTGAAACCGCGGGAAACAGCTAGTTGAAAATAAATTATGAGAGGTAGTATGTTACTGGATTGTATTAATCCTTACAAATATTATGAATGTGAAAATGTGTTTGTTAGTTTGTTACCTTTTCACGCTTCAACACCTTAACCAATCTTGATTAAATTTGGCATGCAGGCAGCCTGTGTCACTGGAAAGGACATAGGCTACTTTTCATCCCGTGAAAATAGCATAGACCAATGCATTTCCTGAGGAAAATGAAAATATACTCTTTTTTTGGTTAGTTTCTTAAACATTGCAACGGAACAATGGATTGCTGTGATTTTGGATGGCTAAGGGGGTGGGAAATGACATAATTTACTAAATAGCATATCCTGATATGGTTCCCGAGGTATCTGGGGAAAACTCAATTCCGCGCTAGCGCACGTCAGCGTCGCAAAGGAGCTACGGACTGAAGTGGTTTTTTGTATAGAATTGGTTAAGGGGGTGGGAAGTGACATAGACTTCTAATCAGAATAGCCTGATATCGTTACTTAGTGATCTGAGGAAAACTCACGTCCACGCTCCACTCACCCTAAAAGACAATCATAAAACCGATTTCCACGCGGGCGAAGCCGCGGGCAAAACTAGTAATAATATAAGGTTTTGCCCGCAGCTTCGTCCGCGTGGACATCGTTTTTATAACTAAATTCGCGGCTCGCGAGCGTAGCGATGAAGTTTCTCCAGATCATTCGGGAATTAGTTTTATACATATTTCTTGGGAACTTTTCTCGGGATTTTTTGCTAAGCAGTCTTCTTACCCCCCAACTATTTTTATGCAGAAATGAACCTTGGGAGCGCACAGAAGGGTAAAATTGGCCCGAGCCATTTTAAATCACTTTATTTCTTTGAATTTTCATTCGAGGCTCCTAGAACACTTAGTAGCTGGAGTCAACAGCTTCCCACTCCTGCTCAACTGTACATTTTTAACATTTAGACATAACCACTGATGAGATACAACTACCTACTTCGTAAACGCAACAACAATTACAATGCAACCACGAGGAGTTCCGTAGAGGACCAAATTTACCGACATTGCTCTCAGAATTGTTAAACTTAAGTGGCAGTGGGCGGAGCAGATAGCTCGTAGAACATATGACCGTTAGGGCAATAACGTTCTCGAATGGCGACTGCGCACCAGAAAACGTAGCATAGGCAGGCCTCCCACTCGGTGGACCGATGAACTGGTGAAGGTCGCGGGAAGCCGCTGGATGCGGGCAGCGCAGAACCGGTCGTCGTGGAAATCCTTGAGGGAGGCCTATGTCTTATAGGGGTTGTCCTTTGGCTGATATGATGATGATGATGATGATTCTCCAAAAAGTAATAAAACAAGTTAGTAAACTCCTGTCGCGCTTCGCATCCGTACAATCCAGTCTAATAACCGTTTTGTAGACTCAAATCTTTGTTTACACTGTTTGATAAGTACCCGTTTATGGCAAAAAAAACATTTTTTTTGTCTATATGCATTTATTTTTCTACGTAGTCACCTTTTAACTCTATACACTTGTTCCACCTATACTCAAGCTTCAATAAACCATCCAAAAAGTATGATTTTGGAAAGTCATTAAAATAGGCCTCTGTGGCGGCAATGACTTCGTCATTTGATCTAAATCGCTTACCACCGAGCCAATTTTTTTGGTTGGGAAACAAAAAGAAATCGCATGGGGCCAAATCTGGAGAATACGGGGGGTGAGGCAATAGTTCGTAGCGTAACTGTGCTAATTTAGCCGTCACAACTCTGGACGAATGTGCCGGGGCGTTGTCGTGATGAAACAGTACTTTTTTCTTTTTTAAATGGGGTCGTTTGTCCTTTAAGACGGCGTCAAATTCATCCAATAAATTAGCATAGCACTGCCCTGTTATCGTTTTCCCCTTTTCTAAGTAGTCAATATGTATAATACCCTGCGAATCCCAAAAAACAGTCGCCATGACCTTTCCAGCCGATGGGACGGTTTTTGCTTTCTTTGGAGCAGGTTCACCCGGTAAAATCCACTGCTCCGACTGCTCTTTCATTTCCGGGGTGTAGCGGTGAACCCACGTTTCGTCCACGGTTATAAAACGACGCAGAAACTCCTTCGGGTTACGTTTGAACACGGCCAAACACTGCTCCGAAGTAGTCAGTCGGTTCCGTTTTTGCTCCTCCGTGAGTAAACGCGGCACCCACCTCGCCGATACTTTCTTCATACCTAATTTTTCTTCTAATATGTGTTGTACCCTCTCGATTGAAACGTTTACACCATCAACGATTTCTCGAAGTTTAATTCGGCGGTCGGCTAAAACGATATTTTCAATTTTCTTAACCATATCGTCTGTAGTCACCTCAATTGGCCGGCCTGGGCGATCCTCATCAAAGACGGTTGTTCTCCCCCGCTTAAACTCGTTATACCAATATCTGACGGTTGTCATAGAAGGAGCACATTCATGGTAAACCGCTTGCATTCTTACTTTTATTTCATCACATGTTTTTCCTTCCAAAAACAAGAATCTAATTACAGACCGATACTGTTCTTTCTCCATTTTAACAATTTTAAGTTCACTCTTTCACTAAATTGCAGTCAAATGAGAAAAAAAAACAAAAGAATGCAATTTCTTTTTTCTTTTTCCCGCTTCTGAAAAAGGCTTAAAAAGGTGGTATACTTATTTTCGGCCAGTGATATTAATATATTTAGTAAACGGGTACTTATCAAACAGCCTAGGTACATAATTTAGTACATACTTATGTGTAAGTATAAACAAACATAGAAGTAGGAGTTCTGTAAGCAATTTCTTCCAGACCAACTAAACATCATATACCTACCGTAGCCGTAGCAAAACGCTGAAAAGGCTACCCATGTGAATCGAAGGCATCAACACATAATATTGGCTCAAATTTACGGAACTCACCCAAAATGTACCGGTGTGCTGATGGCGGAAATGTGAAATTGCTTACTGCCTACGGAATACTAATTCGTAAACATTCGGTTGCCGAATTTCATTTGAAAGGAACAGGGTCGAAGTAAGGGGTAACAGTGTGTTTAAAAATTGAAGAAAAAATTCGTCAACGCATTCTTTAATAAATTCGTTTTTTTTTTGTTTCTTTTTTGTAACAACACTGTTACGTACACTCTTGCTGCTGACTACTCTCTGGCAAACGATAGCGTGTAGCGTGTAGCAGCGTTTTAAACCCGGCGCCAATGACGCTAGGTCATATTGACCCGAGCGATCTTCAATTGGGGAAATTTCTAAAATAACATAATATTACAATCGTTATTGGTTTTCTCAGTAGCTGGAGATAAGTCCTCAATTCGTATGATTTGTGCCATAGTGTAGTGAGCAAGCGCTTAAATAAAATGGCTACAGCTCCATACATTTTTTTATTTTTTTTTATTAAAAATTTGAGTGCGTTTGACTGCAACTCACCTGATGGTAAGTGATGATGCAGTCGAGGATGGTACACGCAAACTCAAATAATGCCTATTCACTCTTGCCTTGAAGATCCCCAAATTAAAGGAATCGGGAAACACTGACGAGAAATAATTATAGTTGCCCTTTTGAGGATGTTGCATTAAAACCAAATTATAGTTTGATATCTAAATTAACTTAAACATATTGGTACTACAATGACTTCATGGTCATGCAAAAGTTCTTACTTTGTATTAAATTTGTTATAATTCAGCAGTTAAACAGATAATTAACAAAGTAAACATTCGGGTCATATTGACCCAGCGTCATCGTCTGCGTTATTTTTTACACGTCATTGGCGCCGGCTTAAGATTTCGTGTCCCTATACGTAGAATCCTTAACCCGGCGAGGATGTGGAGGGGTCATTTTGACCCTGTAAATTTTTAATCCAGTGTAGTTTTTTTTCCGCGGTCATAGGATGTTGGACGTCTCAGTAGCTGTTGCTAAGAGACCCGCCCACACGTTCAACACCGCTTCTCAGTCGGCCGCCGCCTGCGAACAGAGCCACACATACGCAAAGTCAAAAAGAGTAAATATCACCCTAACAAAAGCAGTACAATCCAGCCTCTAGTAGTGCCTTCATACAGTTCAGTATTTTTAAACTTTGCTAAAACTAATGTAATAAAAACATTTTGTACTATCACGTGTGCTTTTTTTTTCAAAATCCATACAATATTAGCCGACCAATAGAGTCAACTTAAATTCTTTGTTAAAAAATATGAATTTAGCCATTAAAATTGCAATAAAATACAGGGTCAAATATACCCTCCACAACCTGCACGTAACTTTTTTCACCACATCCTCGCCGGGTTAAAAGATCGAAAAAAATATCTTGGGTATTTTGTGATAAAAAGTTTAAGAGTGATAGAATAATGACTGTGGGACCGTAAACTTGCATGGTCTGACACACACTTGGCTGGTTTTTAGTTATGTAGCAAAAATAAGAAAATATACAGGAGGAATTTTAAATCGCTGAAACGCGGTTAAAAGTAAATTCTACTCCTAAATGAACAAATTTCACTAAAGAACCTATATATCTTTTTTACAAAATTTGTACTTGGTCGTTGCGATCGAAGACAGTTTTTTCTCGTTTCAGCGTGGGTAATTAATATTTATGTGAACTATATGTCTTCTAAGAAGCACAATTTTATTTAATATCAAGTTTTGAATTTTGATAAATCTAAAACAGTACATACGGTAGGCTGTTTATGCAAAGTATATTATCAGTTCATATAAGAATGATGCATTTGGCTGTGATAAAAAAAAACTCCTCGAAACGTTGCTATATCACGTTGCAAAGGCATCATGTCATACAAGCCTCCCGATTTCTTTTTGTTTAATTTATCAAAAATAATAAATTGCTCTGAAAAAAATAATAATTTCAAAACAGTTTTGAGCTTCTCAGAGGACAAAATTTATTTATTAAAACATAAAATTACTAAGACTGCAGTTACAATTCAAATTTGGACATAGATCAGGGTTACAATGTTACTATTTCTTTTTCAAATTGTATTTTTTTTATTAAATCCAATTTTATGAAGTATAAGACGGAGCGTCGATGGCATAATGGCAAGGTCCGCTACCTCCTGCCCGTAGTTCGAATCCTACCACGTACTAATGTTTTTTCGAATTTCGATTTCATTTGTACGTTTATCCGACGCTTTCGCGGTGAAGGAAAAACACCATGAGGAAACCTGCACACGCCTGCGAAGAAACTCGAAGGTTGTATGCGAAGTCAACCAATCCGTACGTGGCGACTAAAGTCCGATCGCCCTAATTTAAGGCAAGTTCGTGCCCCTCGATGGGGACGTACATGAGCTGATATGATGATAAAAC
The DNA here is from genome assembly GCA_947284805.1 of Coleophora flavipennella. NCBI lineage: Eukaryota > Metazoa > Arthropoda > Insecta > Lepidoptera > Coleophoridae > Coleophora > Coleophora flavipennella. The sequence continues at coordinate 10,559,610 of OX369253.1, forward strand.
GGAAAGACCATTTGGCATCAATGCTATAAACCCACCATGAAAATAGTTGATGTACTTATTAACTGAAGAAACATAACTTGTAAGTACCTACTTTTTCTAAAATGTCGATCAGAAAATTTACTAATACCTATCTATTACTAAATTATTATTAAAATTAGCAATTATTTCTCCTAAATCCATATCTGGTTCTTTCGCAATCTCAGTGAACCTAACGACGACGGACGGGCGTCTGGAGGCCTCTAAGTTATTTAAACCAAAATTTGGTGTCGCCTAAATTATTTTATGATTCAATTTCACTTTTTAGTTGGTTTTTTACGAATTTTTAGAAATATCGAGATTTATGTAACAAGAATAAACGAATTTCTCTTAGTTATTTAGTAAAAATATGTACTCACCTTTAAATTATCTTCTAAAACTTATTGAAATTTGTTAGTAAGAGTCTTTTTTCTGCGACTACTTTATAAAACATACCTTCAAAATTTGGGAACCATTAAAGATCGAATACCTTCTAAGAAATTTATTTAATGCGTTGTCCAATTATGGAGTTTCAGTGCCTCTCCTTCAACTCCAGATCAGCTTGATGATACGACATTATTGCTTGTTGGACATGACGATAAGATAGCCAGTTCCCCATTGCGTTAGGAATCTTGGTAAGCCCACTTCCATTTTCGGCATCATCGTCATTTAGATAATGTCTTAACAATTGTGGACAAAAAACTTGCAAATTTTTTAATTGATACGGTAATTAAATAATCCAGTGATCTTCTCGCCTGAAGAGGAGAATACCATTATGTCATAATCCTGAATTGTTTGAGTACAAGTGTGCTGAGTTTTCATTCTTAAAAAGAGCAACCCTATACCTTCCGTCAAACAGTCACAGCGTCCTATTATATTTTTGAACCAAATGGCACAAAATCTATTATACATAATAGTATAAATAGCTAGCTGGTTCCCGCGACTCAGATCCCGGTGAAAATTTTTGTATACCTTTTCTCAGACCTAGCGAATATACATTGAAAATTTCATGGAAATCCGTCTAGTCGTTTCGGAGGAGTATGGCAACTAACACTGTGACACGAGTATTTTATTTATATATAGATGATATATATTATATATATTCGTATTTAAAAATGGTTTCTTTGTCACGGCATCACACGTGAACAGCTGGACCGATTTCGATAATTCTTTTTTTGTTGAGTTTGTTACTGTCAGAAAAAGGTTCTTATGTAGTGAAGTGTAGTGCAGTGTAGTTTAGCGCAGTGCAGTGCAGTGCAGTTTAGTGTAGTTTAGTGCAGTGCAGTGCAATGTAGTGTAGTGTAAGGTTGCATGAGTTCGCCGGGACAGCTAGTCTGGTATAAAAATAGTTTACTTACATATAGAGATCTATAATTTTGAGCTATTAAAAATAAAATTTTAGTACTTAGGAGCTAGCCCTTGCTTGTTAGAGGAGGGATGAATTGTTTTCGAGTGCACCCTTTTATGTAGAGTATCGTTGAATCGATCTTTTAAACTAAAGTAAATTTTTAATGCATATTATTTCAGGTGTACCGTGTGCAAGATATGGGCCTCTAAATTAGTTTTCAAGGTTCAATTTTAAAAAGGTGTAAAACAGAAACTCTGAGGTCTACAGAGACGGCTTTGATCTATTTTTATTAATATTATTATTCACAATTAGTAAGCCCTTGGCATCATCTCATCTGATGGTAAGTGACGATGATGCCTAAGATGTACTTATATTTAGTGTACTTTGTATTTTTTTTCAAGTTTGCGTTCAGCGCTCGAGGTCGAAAATTTTAATTATTCACTAGCCATTAACGACTAAGCTAAAATTCAGCACTTCCGGATCGAAAGCACGATTTGATGTTTTAGGTTTTTCATATCAGCTCCTATACCTACGTCCCCACCGATGGGCTCGAGCCTACTCTGTATGTTTCAGGTTATTAATTTAAAATTCAGCTTCCTACATTGCGTATATGTTTTGTTACATACCATATCAGGTAATGGAGCGTGTTTTAGTAGTTTCTCACGTAAACTCTCATCTTTATGAGAAAAATCCTAATCAATTTAAAATACCATTGACAAGTTTTATTAACGCTATTATTCTGGTGTCCATTATATTCACCTGGGTATAACGAGATTTCATCATATTGTGTGACTTTGGCACCAACATTTCTCTTCATAAAGGTATTGATACGGTTACTTGCTCACCTTCTCTAAACAAATGAAATGTAATTATAATGCAAGGAGCTCCAGTTAACGGCTCTAGCATCAATTTAGTTACAAAAATTTATAACCTCTATACAAAAATGCAACTTAAGGAATGATATAATGAAAAATTTAAAACAAAGTAAATTTTTCAAATACTGTTTTCATGAGGTTATATTAAAATTTATGACGTATCATTTGAGGTATATCTTACAAAAAAAACTATTCAGCTGTATCTTAACTAAAGGAGCCCAAACTTGATATGTTTTGGAATGTTTTAATTTGAATCGAGTGGCTGAAATGTAATGATGTAGGATATTTTTAGAACTGGCTTAGGAAGTGCTTTCATTTGATACCCCACACGGTTTCTGAAGAAAATAAAATTCTTAAAAAAAGAACACTTCGTAACTAAATATTTTTAGGAACTGCGGGTCAAAGTTATTGTAGTGACCTCAAGAGCACGTGTGCCCAACGGCTACCCTGTTTATCGATTTGCCATATTCCAACAATATTGGTCTCGTACGCCGGCACCTGTTGGTATGAACTTGGCGTGCGAGTTTTAAAATTGGAAATACGAGTTCATTTTGGTTTTCAAAGTCTCTTTGGCTTAATTTCTTAACCCAAAGAAGAACGCCCTTGCATCTTCTCTGGACAATAGACTTTGGCCTGTCTGTCTATAATTATACAGGCCTATTTTGGACCCCCCGCCAAACTTGACATCGAATTGTACTCAAAAAACTGAACAACTTTTGTTCTACAACTTTGCTGATATCGCAGTTATTTTTTTTTATTATTTGTATGGGAAGTCCAAATTTTAAATGTAATTTTTTTTATAATATTGGCTGTAAGCGCAGCAGTAAACGAACCACACCATTGGCAAATAGCTCAAGTTGGCGAAACGCTCTGTAGGCAAGCCGCTCGTACTCAGTCTATAGCCCCGCGTGACCAGCGACCAGCGACTGTTTGTTAGCACTACAGTGATGAGAATGTGTAAAGCGACTGTTTGTTAGCATTACAGTGATGAGGTTGTGTACAGCGACTGTTTGTTAGCACTACAGTGATGAGGATGTGTAAAGTGAATGTTTGTTAGCACTACAGTGATGAAGATGTGTAAAGCGACTGTTTGTTAGCACTACAGTGATAAGGATCTGTAAAGCGACTGTTTGTTAGCACTACAGTGATGAGGATATGCAAAGCGACTGTTTGTTAGCACTACAGTGATGAAGATGTGTAAAGCGACTGTTTGCTAGAATTACAGTGATGAGGATGTGCAAAGCGACTGTTTCTCAGAAGTACAGTGATGAGGCTGTGTAAAGCCACCGTTTGGTAGCACTAAAGTGATAAGGATGCGTAGGAATGAAATCATTGAAAGCAGTTATTGTTGTGCGGAATCAAAATGTTAATAAACCAATCAATCGTTGTCCGAGAGAATACCTAGCCTTACCTTTATAAATTAAAGATGAGGGAGGTATGTGAAGAGAGGCATTTTGTAGTGAAAATAATTACTATTATTATTTTTGAATATGAAATTAAAGCCTCTCTGCTCACTGTGCACCTCCAGCGGAAGCACAGTCGGCTGGAGTTCAGTGCAACGGGGAGAGAAAGCGTCGGACTATCCGGGCACTGTCGAGGTGGACTGCTTTCTGCATTGCTGCATTTATTAGCCGCCTTAGGTGAAGTTCAAGGTCGGCTGAAATTAGCCCGTTCAAGGATAGGACTACAGGAATGATTTCGGTGGATTCCACTTGCTACATATCAGTAAACTCGTGCGCCAGGTCCAGGTACTTGGTCCTTTTTACGACATCAGCCTGCACGAGGTTTTCATCGTATGGGATAGCGACATCCAGAAAAAACATCCTTGACTGCGCCCGATCCATCAACACGATATCAGACTTATTCCAAGGAATCGTCCTGTCCGTGATGATGGGTCGGTCTCATGGCACGGTCGTTTTCGAGAACCGGCTTCGGCGTGTACTTGTAATTATTGTTATTTACTTTCTTTGAATAGAAAACTTACGTATGACAAGAAACTCCGTTTTTGGATAATTTTAATGTTTCTGATGGCACAACCAAACATTTTTACAGAGATCCGTTTGCGACAGGCGCAAAAGCAACGAAATAGTTTTTTCTAAACTGACAGGAACAAATTGTTCATGTACTTCGGCAGAGCGGAATGCGTGCGCTTGCGCTTGCAAAGTGTACATCCGTAGCTTTGAAGATAATATTAGAAACTGATGAATGTAGGTATTTAAATTGTTCCACTCAATGAATCTTTACTCTGAGCACCCTTAAAATGAATAATTAAATTATTTCGCTAATAGTCTTTGATTAAGTAATTCAAAACAGTCTTTCATTAAATATATTGTAGAGTACTAAGTTAATTGTGTTGTGCCTTATTTTAATTCGTAAATTACAGGAGGATGTGTAATTGTTACAATTACTTAACTACCTTTGTACAGGCGTAGGTGTCTCGTTTGATATATTAGGTGGCCTTGTTATATAATATTGTCAAAGTACTGAAAACAAGTCTAGAAAATAAATTGAATCATATTTCGTTAACACGGGCACCGCTTTATGTTCATTAACCTTTCTTCTTTTTTAGGAATCCATACCCAAACTGTGTCAATGGGGCCCTATTGCAGACTCCGCTGTTCGTCTGTCTGCCAACGGGCTGTACCTCTCAAGCAGATAATAGACAGTTGAAATTTTCACAGAATGTATACTTCTATTGCAGATATAACAGCAAATATTAAAAATACAGGGAACATGATTTTTTTTAAAACGATGGCACGGAACACTTAATGTGCGAGTTCGACTCGCACTTGGCTGGTTTTTTAGAGTGGCACAATAAACCTGGCTATCCAAGGCGGTTGTCTGGTGTTGCACTTAGCATCACTCGCGGTCACGTGCATGGCATTTTTTATTATCATTAACACGTTTTTAGAGTTGAGAAGTCAACAAGGAACCTTAATAGTTTTACCATGTCTGTTGGTCTGTCCGTGGCTTAGCGCAGATACTCTTAGTACTAGAAAACTGTAATTTGGGCATTGATATACATATTTAATACGCCGACAAAGTTGTAAAATAAAACCTTTAATATTTTTTTTTCATTTTATGTCATCGACAAGCGTCGGTGGCTCAACCGGTAACGACTCGGTCCATCTAACCAGAGGTACCGGGTTCAAATCTGGTCGGCCAATGTACCAATGAGTTTTTAAAAAAAACTTACGTACATATCATTACCGATTGCTTTAACGGTGAAGGAAAACATCGTGAGGAAACCTGCACAGGCCTGCGAAGAAACTCGAAGGTTGTGTGTGAAGTCGACTAACCCGCACTGGGCCCGCGTGGTCGACTAAGGCCTTAATCGCCCTGATTCAGGGTAGGATCGAGCCCCTCGGTGGGTACGTATATGAGCTGATATAAATAATCATTTTTTTTAGGTTTCCTCCCCTACATGTAAAGAGAGGTTGATTTATTTTACGTCAACGTACCCTATCGAGTGGGATATCGTTGAACAGGTCTTTTAAAACTTCTGAGGGTTTCGGTTGAGGATTAGTTTGCGAAATATTAAGCTTTAAGTTGCACTTTATTGTAAGAGTCCTCCCCCCCCGTTCCCCTGACAGCTAAACCGCTTTTTCAGGAAATCTTAAAAAATATAAATAGTAAGACATAATATATATAACTTAAAATGAAAACTATCACGGCTAATAAGTAGGCTTTCTTAGTTTAGGAGTAATAGTCGACCAACTTACGCTGTGCAGTTGGATTTGTAACAAGTTCATAGATTTTCATACAAAATGTTCTATTACGAACAGAAAATTTAAGTTTGTTTTTTAAAATGTTAATTTTTTTTTATAAAATCTACGGAACCCTACTTTACGCGAGTCCGACTCGCAGTTGGCCGGTTTTTTTAATTAAGTCACTTCCTTTCGCTTCCTATGAGAAATTTTAAAGCCAGTGCTACGAACTCAAGTTGCAAGAGATGATGGAGTTCATTAACTACTGTACCACCAACGTTATATCGAATGTCATTAAAAGGGCAAATAACATTTCATTGTGTATAAAAAAAAGGGTGACTTTCAAATCTTAGCCAGATCTACTTAAGAAACTAAACGATCAAACTTCATTACATCGAATCTAATTTAGAGAACCACTTTCAAATCTTTGCCAGATCTACTTATGAAACTAAACAATCACACTTCATTTTATCGAATGCAGTTTTGAGGGTGACATTCAAATCTTCGCCAGAACTAAAACTAAGCAACTTTCTCCAAGGGACCTATATAAGTGAAATAAAATAAACTTCTCTTTCAATCAATCAATAATTTTATTCACAAACAATGTACATTGTATTTGAAATGACAATAATTTAAACATAGGTAATTAAGTACATAAACAAACAATACAAATATGATATGCAACATTAAGACTACGCTAATTTGTCAGTTCAATTCATGTCCTAATTAAAATTGAAAATATTATAAAATGCAAAATAAAGTAAGTTTAAGTAAAAATAAACAAATGTCAATGTATAAATAACAAAAAAAAAATTGCATGTCATGAAAAATAATAATAAGTTAAAGTAAAAGATTACAGGAAACCATTAGAAATCACATTGTCCTAAAAAACAAGATAAAAAAATTTAAAATCAAGTAGAATATGCAATAAATTCATTCAATAAATAAATTCATTCAAGTGTAAAGTCCATACCAAAAGTTGAGCTGTTTGATCAACTTTGTATGAAAAGTCAAAAGATTTTTGATTTTATTGTTTTTTCCTTTTGGTTTATTAGGTACAATTGATAAGTTAAGTTTTCTCTTTTTATATTCCTATTGGTTTATTAGGTACAATTGATAAGTTAACTTTTCTCTTTTTATATTCCTATTGGTTTATAAGGTACAATTATTGATCAGTTAAGTTTTCTCTTTTTATATTTCTATTGGTTTATTAGGTACAATTGATAAGTTAACTTTTCTCTTTTTATATTCCTATTGGTTTATAAGGTACAATTGATCAGTTAAGTTTTCTCTTTTTATATTTCTATTGGTTTATTAGGTACAATTGATAAGTTAACTTTTCTCTTTTTATATTCCTATTGGTTTATAAGGTACAATTGATCAGTTAAGTTTTCTCTTTTTATATTTCTATTGGTTTATTAGGTACAATTGATCAGTTAAGTTTTCTCTTTTTATATTCCTATTGGTTTATTAGGTACAATTGATCAGTTAAGTTTTCTCTTTTTATATTTCTATTGGTTTATTAGGTACAATTTATCAGTTCAGTTTTCCATTTTTATATTCCTATTGGTTTATTAGGTACAATTGATCAGTTAAGTTTTCTCTTTTTATATTTCTATTGGTTTATTAGGTACAATTGATCAGTTAAGTTTTCTCTTTTTATATTCCTATTGGTTTATAAGGTACAATTGATCAGTTAGGTTAGATGCTTGGTTTAAATTGTTTCAACGATATGATTTTTTTCTCATAAACGTCAATCTATAGCTTTCTGCTGCAACGCAAGTATTTTTGCATTTTTTTTGGGCTCGATAAAACGCAGTTAAATTAATTTTTACAACTTAATTGGTGATTAACCCCAAAATAAGGAAATCATACTAGAGGAAAATCTGAACAACTTTTGTTGTATAACGAATAACGGAGTTTAGAGTCCTTATTAAGTTCTAGTAACGTAAAAAAATATCAAAACCATGAGAACTATTTTCGAGATCGTAAAACATTTTTGAGTTAAAAAGAATGTGTTTTTTTACCTAACTTAACTAGATTCTTCCTAAAATAACGGATTATTAACTAATAGTAGGCAGACTATATCCATACAGATAAAATACAAAAATTGATCAAAACAGTTAGAATCATTTTTAAGTAAAAGATAATAAGTGGTTTTCTTTAAAATGAAAACGGCTGGAGATAATTAATTATTAACATTAGTGAAGACAATGATCCCCATGTTAATCTCAATTTTGATTTTTATCATAACATCTTTCGGCTCTCGGTTTCGCTCGCTTCTCAATCGCTTTAAAGTTAAAATCGTTCTTTGGTTAACATATCACAAAGCGAAATTTCGACTAATAAAAAGTTTCAGGTCATTTTTTTTATAGATTTGGGCAGCTTTTAGTGTATTGTTATTGCTTACTATAACCGGCAATTCCTTGTTTAACAGCTAATTCTCATTGTTAATTTATTGAGGTACTAGCTTTTGCCCACGGCTTCGCCCGCGTGGACATAGTTTTTATGACTGTCATTTAGGTGGGGGGAGAATTTTTCAAAAGGTTAAAAGTAATGACGTCACAGGCCGAAACACCATAAAAAACCGGCCTTTCTAGTTGACAATTATGAAATTAATTTAGTCATCTAGTGATATTAAATTACTTTTTAAAGTATAAAATCGTTATATCTCCAAATTTGTATTTTATTTTCATGTCGTATGTAATACAAAATACACAATGCCAACATTGTATCACAGGTCACGAGAAAGCTAACGTACCCAAGTGTTGTAGGTAGATACTATTGTATATACGATACTGGCAGACTGCTGCCTGCTACGCTGAAACTACTTAGGCTTAGAGAAGCGTGAAGTTTAACGCCTAAATTAGTAAGTGCCACTTAAGAGGATTGTGAACCTTCGGCGAAAGTTAGAGTTCTCATACAAACGGCGATAGCAATTTTCACCTCTTGAAAGTTAACAGATTTCGACAATTTTTTTAAAGGTTTTAACCGCCTCCGTGGCGTATTGGTTAGTCTATTCGCTTCATACCAGGAGGTCGCGGGTTCGATTCCCAGCGGGGTCAACTTTGTAAGACTCGGTTTGGTTGGTGGTAGGGCATTTTCATAGCCCGCCTGGCTAGCTACCACCATCTTATCTAAGTCTTGCCACCAAACATCAGTATTAACAACATTGATGTGTTCCGGCTTGAACATGAGATAGCCAGATCCCCATTGGGTTGGGAAATCTTGGTAAGCCCACTTCCATCTTCGGCATCATGTCACTTACCACCAGGTGAGATGATGCCAAGGGCTTACCAATTGTAAATAAAAAAAAAAGAAAAAGGTTGTCAGTCGGAACAAAAGCAAAGTTTTCGTTTTTTAAATATTTGAATAAAATAAACAATGACCGATATTAATTTTGTATGAAATGAAATCGAACTTATCAATTTTATTGTTAAAAACAAAAACCTATAAATCAAGCTTTTGTTCTGACTGAAAATTATCAAAATTTTTTCAAAATTGGTTAATTTTTATAAGGTGAAAATCGCTGTCGCCGTTTGTATGAAAAGTCGCAAGTTGGCAATCGTCTTAAGGGCCGCCAGGAGGCTCGAGTTTCCATACAATCGTAGTTCCGCTTTAATACAAAAACTACATGCCGGGTTGAATCCAAACTTTGCAAATATATTGAGGAGATACATATCGATGTTTGTAATTATTTTCGATGTAATAATATAAAACGAAAAAAATAAGAGCACTTTAAAACTTTCAGCACAAAACTAATTTAAGCCTTCGTTTAGTTACGTTAATATTTATTACGAGGAAAACTAATTACAAACATCGACATGTGTCTACTCAATATATTCGCAAAGTTTGGATTCAATCCGGCATGTAGTTTTTGTATTAAAGCGGAACTACGTTTGTATGGAAACTCGAGCCGCCTGGAGACTCTTAAGTGGAAAGAGGATGAGGCAGATATTTCACGCGGAAGTGCTCTTATGCCTTCGGTGGATGGCATTACTAACGGATTAGGTTAATGTCTACAGGGTGACTTCAGATTCGCTGACAAGCGGCAACATGTAGATCCCACTTATTAAACATGCATCAAACTGAACGACTCTTCTCAAAGATAATTGAAAACGCTAAACATGTTAAAAAACCGACTACCATCGCAACAACTTAGTATATTTTTGGTTTTAGTTATGTTTCTAATAAATCACTACACCGATTTTGATAAAATTTATCTGGAACCACACGGGAAGCACCAGCTTTCAAATAAAAAAAGAATCATAAAAATAGGTACACCCAGTTAAAAGATTTGAGGTAACAAACATAAAAAAAAAACATATAGTCGAATTGAGAACCTCCTCCTTTTTGGAAGTCGTTTGAAAATACACCGATCTTCCCACGGAAACACACACCTTGTAGTAGGAGCGTCTAAAGTTTTTTTTTACAATTTGTATGGGAGACATTTTTGTAGTATTTTTTTTATATTTTTTTATTCATTAATGGTAAGCCCTTGGCATCATATTCTAAGACTTATAACTCATGGCATATTTTGTAGACGCTAGTAAGCTCTCTCGATGCGTACATTTAACAAACAACCTTAACGCTATTTTGGAGATCATCATCATATCACCCGAAGGACGTCCACTGCTGGACATAAGCCTCCCCCAAGGATCTCCACGACGACCGTTCTGCGCTGCCCGCAGTTCACCAGGTCATCGGTCCACCGAGTGGGAGGCCTGCCTACACTACGTTTTCCGGTGCGTGGTCGCCACTCGAGAACTCGTGATGACATACGGAACTGAGACATGGTCGCTTACTATGGGCCTCATAAGAAGCATCAATTTCACTGAAAGGGCAATGGAGCGTGCTATGCTCGGAGTTTCTCTGCGTGATCGAATCAGAAACGAGGAGATCCGTAGGAGAACCAAAGTAACCAACATTTTGGAGATAAATGTTTTGAATCTTTATTTGTACGACAGGTACATTTTGAATTTTCTCTGATATAGCACAACTAATAATAATATAGGTAACGGTAACGAAAATTTGAAAATCAATTTAGCGCTATTTTTGAGAAAAAATAATATATTTTTAACTTTTTATGTAAGTTAATATTTTTAATTAAAAAAAAAACGGTCCAACAGTGTCCCTGCAATCGGGGATACAGAAACACAAACACACACATATTTTCATTTTTTTTTTTACAATAAATGAATTGTCTCGGCATCAAGTAGTCCTTTTATAAAGGGTGTTAAAAATTAGTGTAGGACCCCGATAACGGGGGCTTGTACTGATCATACTGAACAATTTTCTCCCGTACCCCAAGGAATCCAATAGACTCAAAAAAAATTGGATCCCCCATACAAAAATTTACAAAATTGGTCATTCAGCTGATCGATTTGTATGAAGAGTTATTTTCTTTTTCTAATTTAACAAAGTCATAAAACAAAAGTTGTACAGTATGATGAGTAAAAGCTCCAGCTAATGGGACCTACATCAAGTTTGCTACACCTGTGTATAAAAATAAATTGGTATTCGTTGGTCTTGCTAAAACTCTAAAACGGCTGGACTAATTACGACGAAACTTTAGTGAATAGTTATGCGTACGCCAAGGAAGGTTTATATCAAAAAAGCCCCGCGAGCCACTTGCGACCTCAACCGACCGCCCGGCCATCGTGTCGGCCATTCTATCCATTCGATTTGCTTAATAAAAAATTTAAAGAAGGTATTGATGCACAAATGCACAGATTTGTCATCAAGCTTTGGAAGTCACTCGCGAAAAAAAAAGTGTTCGCGAACTCTTTTTTTTTATTTTTTATTCACAATTGGTAAACCCTTTTCAACATCTCACCTGGTGGTAAGTGACGATGTTGCCGAAGATGGAAGCGGGCTTATCAAGATTCCCCAACGCAAGGAACTGGCTATTTTATCTTCATGCCGAAACACACCAATGATATCAACATTGATATTTGGCGGCAAGACTTAGATAAGATGGTGGTAGCTAGCCAGGCGGGCTTAGAAAATGCCCTACCACCAACCAAACCGAGTCTTACAATTGACCCCGCCGGGAATCGAACCCGCGACCTCCTGTGTAAAGCCAGTGAACTTTGCCTCTGGGCCACGAAGGCGGTTAAAAACTTTGGTTACTAACTTTGGTTCTTATCAACTCAAGCGCCGAGGTAAAAAATCAATTAGCGGAAACCGGTTTAAACGTAACTAATTCGGAGTCGGAGGGAAGCTAGGTGTGGACATTCAAACGTGCTCATTGTCGCATACCGCGCAACATCGATGGCGAATAACTTGCGGATCACCCGCCGCGCACCATGGATGTCCACGGTGGCGAAACCGCGGACAACAGCTATAGTTGTCAATAATAATCAACTGATTTAAAGGTATCTCGGTTTGGTTGGTGCTAGGACACTTTCATAGCCCGCCTGGCTAGCTACTACCATCTTATCTAAGTCTTGTCGTCAAAAGTTCCGGCTTGAAGATAAGATAACCAGATCCACATTGCGTTGGGGAATCCGCTTCCATCTTCGGCATCATCGTCACTTACCATCAGGTGAAATGATGCCAAGAGCTTACCAATTGTGAATAAAAAGAAAGAGAATTTTTTTCAGTTTCCTGAGACACATGTACCGTATGCCGGAGCAGTACCTACTAAATATATTCGTTCCGTTTAGTTTAGTTCAGTATGCACCCCACGCACCCTTATAATATTATAAATATGAAAATGTGTTTGTTTGTTTGTTACCTTTTCACGCTTCAACACCTTCACCAATCTTGATGAAATTTGGCATTCAGGTAGCCTGTGTCACTAGAAAGGACATAGGCTACTTTTTATCCCTTGAAAATGGCATAGTCCGACTTAGTTCCTGAGGGAACTAAAACAAATACTCTTTAACAAAAATTACTTTAACATCGCAACGGAGAAATGGATTATTGTGATTTTTTGCCCAGAAATGGTTGAGGAGGACGACCATAAAATAGCATAATTTACTACTAGTATATCCTGACATAAGTTCTCGAGGGATCTGGGGAAAACTCCTTTCCACGCTCGCGCACGTCAGCATCGCAACGAAGCAATGAAGTGATTAAAGTGTTTTTTTTAGTATAGAAATGGTTGAGTGGTGGGAAGTGACATAAACTGTTAATCAGAATAGCGTGATAAAGTCCCCGAGGGATCTGGCATAAAAACGATTCCACGCGGGCGAAGCCGCGGGCAAAAGCTAGGTTTAAATATTATTTTTTTATTATTTTATCGTCATCGGTTCTTATTGTGTAGTGTGCGAAAATGGTCGATATAATCCGACGTCTTGAAATGGGTTAAAATGACGTGACATAAATACAGGTGAGCCTAATTACTTGGTTCCCTCCTGTCTCTGACGCACTACTGGCTCTTGTGGGCCTGAATTCTATTCACACACTGGGGTTCTTTTTGCTCCTTAGTTTATAAAAACTGTAATTTCCACAGATAAAAGAAACACGCTATGGTAATTTCTCTAGTTCTATCAGGAAATAAGGCTTTACTTGCTTATGTTAAAACATATATGATTACTATAGGAATAAAATACTGTTAATAGACATGAAACTCATTTTATTTATCATTAGTTTATAAAAGGTACCCTATTTAAATTATTTACTGCTACTAATTAATTAATTAATATTTATTTCTAGCATAACACTAGGAAAATAATAGCACTTAGCATAATACACGTCTAAATAAATTATAAATCACTTCTAAAAATGTACAAGGGCTTCGTCTACATGAAGTAAGCAATGTGACCGATAGGTACTTATCTCTTATGTATGACGTTCAGCAGCACGTACGTACACTGGTAAAAGAGTGCTTCACCGGCAGAGCTCCAACGCAAAAGTGCCTGTGGCTCTGGCCAGCTGGCCTTATATAACCTGAAGTAAACAAGGGTGACGCAAGCAACGTGATCCGATAGTTGCGCCACCTACTATGATGACTCGACTAATCTTTTATAACTGTACATGTTAAAACTAACGGTAAAATCATATTTGGTATTTCTTAATTAAAATCATAATTTTTAACATAATTTGATATGAAATTATTACTTAATATGTTGATATAACATGATGCAACACGTAGTCATAACGGATATTGTTTACGTTGTCATAATCATTTTAGATATTTATTCCTTTTAATTAAAATATGCAAATCAGAATTAAAACTAATAATTGATATGGTCTGCACTTAGATTCTAGGTCTATCACTTAATTCGTTACCCTGAATTAATTTATGTATCTATTTCTATAAATAATTTCAACTGCAATAAGTAGTTAAAGCTTATGAGCTGATACATAAAATAAGGTAATCGTTTTTTATTATTATTTAAAAAAAAAAAACAAATGTTTGATTATAACAAACCTCCAGAATAAGAAAAAATAACTGAAGATAACTTACAAATCCGCACAGAAACACTAATATTACACAATCATAAGTTAAAATAAAAAGCAAAAGTTGTGTGCTCAAGTGTCAAAATTTTAACGACTGATTAAATTGTTTTCCATTTCTCAACACGCCCGCCCCGCGCCGGTACAAATGAAGTTTGATATCAAGCTCAGTCTATGGTAAACGCACTTATCGATTGTGTTATTAGCTGTGGTAACAAACCCACGGGTTTTACTGAATTCTGCCAGCCCAAAAATTGCGCATTTTCATTTCTGGCAGAATTTATCCACCTCACAGACAAGAGGTTAATACTTGTGTAAATTTTCAATTTAATCCGACGACTTAAGAGTCTCCAGGAGGCTCGAGTTTCCATACATACGTAGTTCCGCTTTCATACAAAAACAACATGCAGAATTGAATCCAAACTTTGTTAATATATTCAGTAGACACGTCATATCAATGTTTTTAATTAGTTTTCATCGTAGTAAATTTTAACGTAACTAAACGAAGGCTTAAATTAGTTTTGTACTGAAAGTTTTTAACTACTCTTATTTTTTTACGTTTCATATTAGTACATCGAAAACTAATTACAAACATCGATGTGTGTCTCTTCAATATATTTGCAAAGTTTGGATTCAATCTGGCATGTAGTTTTTGTATCAAAGCGAAACTACGTTTATATGGAAAGTCGAGCCTCCTGGCGGCCCTTAAAGTGGTTGAAAGTCACGTTCCAACATTCCTTTTCATAGATACTCGTACATACAGGCGAAGCTCATACAAATTGTGTAAACTCACCTTCTAGACAGGTGACGTGTTCCTTAATTCCTGCAGATTATTTTTCCTTCGTGAATCGCTTAATGGATTACCAAAGAACATTACAGTAAAGTAAATAATCAAAATTCTTTGTTTGTTTCAGGGTCTAAAAGCTTGTCGTACAAAAATGTTTTTCTTTTGTTTCCTTCCATTTGTTTTGGATGTTTATACAATAGTTGTATTCAAAGTTATTTCATTGTTATTTAAACATTTTGGAGTTTTTAAACGGCTGAAGCATCAGACGTCACAAATATACAATAATATCAAAAAATATATAAGTACTTGTCTCTGATCGATCACCCTCACAATGCCGTGCTACTGTCGGGCACTCCAAGACTTCAGTGAGTCAACCTTAATAATAAATGTTTTCTTCACATGGGTAATTAAGAGTTTCTTCATCATCATCATATCAGCTCATGTATGACGTATGTCCCCACCGAGGGGCTCTTATCCTGAATCAGGGCGATCGGGCCATAGTCGACCACGCGGGCCCAGTGCGGGTTGGTCGACATCACACACAACCTTCGAGTTTCTTCGCAGGTGTGTGCAGGTTTCCTTACGATGTTTTCCTTCACCGTTAAAGCAATCGGAAATTATATTTACCTAAGTTTCGAAAAACTCATTGGTCCATTGGCAGTCCGGATTTGAACATGGCACCTCTGGTTAGGAGGACCGAGTTTTTTAAGAGTTACTTACGTGTAAAAAATTAGGATCTGAGGAATTTTAAAATACCTGCTTTACCTGTTGTCATCATCGTATTAGCCGAAAGACTTCCACTACTGGACAAAGGCCTCCTCCAATGATTTCCACAACAACCGATCCTGCGTGGCCCGCATACAGCGGCTTTCAGTATTCTTCACCAGGTCGTCAGGCCGTCGTCAGAGGACTACTCTACGTCTTCCGGTGCGCGGTCACCAATCGAGAACTATACTGCCCCAATGGCCATCTGTTCTACTAGCAATGTGCCACTTAAGTTTAGCGATTCTGAGAGCTATTTTGTCGGTTACCGTTCTCCTACGAATTTCCTCGTTTCTGATTCGATCACGAAGCGAACCTCGGGCCTTCTTATGCTTGTTCACGAACTTTCAGTTTTTCGTCTGTCCTGTATCTTATAATTACTAAATCTATCTATAGCTGTCCACAGTAGTATAAACTTGATTCATTCGTTTCATTAAGGAACGTGCTGATATCCAAGCCAAAGAGGATTTAATTGGCAAAAAAAAACGTGTAAATTTCTTTTATGAAAAGCCATTTCTTACTTACTTGGCTTTGAACTACATAATAGCACAGTATATATATTAGTACTAAATAATAGTAGATTGTGTACCACATACGTATTCAAGGATGCAAAATGCAAATAACACCTGTATTGCGTAAAAAATTAAGACATCCCATGTTGGTCAACCACTCTGTATCGAGATGTGTGTCTGTATGTTTGTTATTTGATCATTGAATACTTGGATATGAACTTTACAGTTTCTTCTTCTCTGCTTCCGGCCAACTTTTCACCTGTATATTTTCATCCAAATACCGAAAATTAAGAAAATCATTAAAACTTTATGACTTGTGAATCATGTAGCTAATCATTTCATATTAATATTTTTGGAAAATTGGTAATAATCATTTTTACTTATTCAAGCTTGATGTTTCTAAAAAAAATCCTCGTTAAAATTACACGAGAAAAAATTAAAAGTTTCATTGCGTGAAGGTGACAAAACTTTTATTTTTCTTGAAAAAAAAATAATGATTATAACTTTACCAATTAGAATTTTCTCACAAACGGTTTACGCGAAAATTGATAAATTTTTTCTTTCTTTGCAGAAAATGGTGAAATTATGAGATCGCAACGATGCGGACCCACGATGGCGTTGACATGACGCCGTGGTGTGTTACTGGACATGACGAACCTCACTAGTCTTCACGATGTCAGCTGTCAGCTCATCCCTGGCTACGCCTGCAATAGCACTGTCGCCCAGACCGTCATTGACTGTCAGATTGACACCAACATCCTTAACTTCAACTGCGTTTTGAACATTGACATCCAAAATGAAACATCGTATACCTGTTCCGTTTGCAATAGCAGCTTGGACAATAGCAGCGACTATCTTATGTGCAATACTAGCGTCAAACTGAATTTAGTGACTGTTGTCTTTGAGACCGCGTTAAAAAGTTTGGGGCTAAGACTACCCCATACAAATTCCTGTGATTTAGATACAATTTTCTGTTTCAATGACGATGTGAATCGGACGTTATACTTTGATGTGAATGATAGTGGAAATAGTACAGTCTATGATAGTTTTCAGTGTTCCTTTAGCAATAACAATACGGAAGTGTTAGTAGATAGCGTAGGATATGATTGGATTTTCCTGTTTGTGATATTGTTCATTATAGCTGGTGGTGTGGGAAATATTCTTGTGTGTTTAGCAGTGTGTTTGGATAAAAGACTACAGAATGTTACAAACTATTTTTTACTGTCTTTAGCAATAGCTGATCTGTTAGTGAGTTTGTTCGTGATGCCGATGGGAGCAATTCCTGGATTTTTAGGTAAGCAAAACTTATTTATAAGATTTCGTAATATTATAAAGTCTATGGTCATTATTTACTCACAATCCCGAAAAGTCGGGACATTCCACTGTCTGTTTTCCATAAAGTGTAAATAGTCTTCATACTTTGGTACAGTGGATCATAGTTTGGAGCAAAGTATTATATACTATGCTCGGAATAAATAAGTAAATAAAACAATTATTTGCAGAATATTGCTAACAAAAATTTTAGTCTTCTGCGTAATCGAATCAGAAACGAGGAGATCCGTAAGAGAACCAAAGTAACCGACATAGCTCTCAGAATTGCTGAACTTAAGTGGCAGTGGGCGGGGCACATAGCTCGTAGAACAGATGGCAGTTGGAGCAGTAAACTTCTCGAGTGACGACCGCGCACCGGAAAGCGTAGCGTAGGCAGGCCTCCCACTCAGCGGACCGATGACATGGTGAAGGTCGCGGAAAGCCGCTGAATGGAGTCGTCGTGGAAATCCTTGGGGGAGGCCTATGTCCAGCAGTGGACATCCTTCGGCTGATATGATATATATTAGTACTAATATACAGTATGGACTCTTCCTGCCACACTTTAGATCCCGACCTCACCCCTTCGTCACTTAGATTGATTATATAGTTTGGTTCTCGAACGAATAGGATTTCGCCGTGATTTTGTAAGCTCCGTCATTAGTTTTTATAAATATAATTTCATGACCGTTGCATGCAGTGCCCGGGGTCACAGATTACTAAATAGTTACTTAACCGGGGTGTGGTTTGGAGACAGTGACGATGTAATTTTTTCTCTGAACATATTTTTATAACTCTTTATTTTATGTAAAGTTAGTATCTTTATTCAGTTGTTTGACTTTCCCGACCTTAGCTTACTCAATTTATATTTTTTTAACAGTTTTCAACACAAAAGATCCCACTGCGAGTGATGTGACTTTTTTGTTACAATTCTGCTAAGTTGGAGTCTGTGAGACGTGATTTAACCCTCTTTTATCTACTGTCGTTATAAAACAATATTTTTCAACCAAAAATTTGTTTTCATTACATTTTTTTTATTGTTATTATATTTTAAGTAACATCATCACATCAGCTCATATACGTCCGCAGCGAGGGGCTCGAGCCTACCCTGGATTAGGGCGATAGGGCCTTAGTCGACCATGCGGGCCCGGTGCGGGTTGGTGGACTTCATACACAACCTTCGAGTTTCTTCACAGGTGTATGCAGGTTTCCTGACGATGTTTTCCTTCACTGTATAAAAGCGTGGCAAGATCGAACCACGACCTCCCGGACAGAAGGTAGCGGCCCTTGCCACCGACGCTGTAGTAACATATTATGCGTTTCAAATACAAAATTTTGCATTTTTTTTGTAAAAAGTAGGTTAATTGCGATAATTACTTTAATTTTTAAATAATAATAAACATTTAATTAATAATAAAAATATTTAATAAACATTATTTGAATAAACTTTATTGTATTTTTCTATGATGTTTGAGTTTTGATGTTTAATGCAAAAAAAAATATAATACTTTTTTCCGTTTCGGAGTATAATGGTCTGGTTTATAATCTTCTGCAAATGGGGTAACGTTAAAGTTTACATTAGTCTAATTAAAGCAGGGTCTACCAGACGCAATTTTAAATGATGATCATTATTCTTAATACGAGTCTATTTTGTTCATAGTACCTAATACTCGTACATATACACGAGCTTTACCCGAGAGCGACAAAGGAGTAGAAGAAGGTTATGTGATTTCTAAAAACAGGCCAAGTGCGAGTTGAACTCGCGTGGAGAGGGTTCCGTACAATGTCAAATTCAAATACAAAATATCACATTTGAAATCCTCATAGTAAGACGCGAGTTAACTACTACTAGTGCTATCTAGTGGTGTTTTAGTGAACTATTTTTCGTCAGTGAACGTTTTATATTGAGTTTACCACTTATTTTCAATTGATAGAATTCTTATAGCTTATATATTAAAACAAAAAAGACAGTAACAGAAAAAAATAATACATAGGTACATACGTACATAGTTCATTTTATTTGATTTATGTGGCTTGTTAAAAATATCTAGCCGAGTTATCTCACTTTATTTTTCCAATACATTGATTGATACACATACTATTTATCTCACATAATATTACTTTACTTTAATAAAATTCCTATTCATATCTAGAAATATCAAAAGTGGCAAGGAAAAAATAAGCATGCGGTAAAATCAATTTTGCGTGCAGTAAACTGGCATTTTTCATTTTTTTATATATTTAGCGTACCTTCCCTTACAGTAAAAGAAACATTGAATCAAAAAAATCTATAAGGGTCTTAGTAAAATACTGTAAACTTTCAGTACACACTTGGTGTACTGAAAGTGTAACTAATTAAATAAATAAATATAAGGTCTAACAAAATTAGCTGAAACTATTTTAACTGGTGCTTCTACCCATGAAACTGATCAACTTTCCCCATGAAACCCATAGTCAAATCTCAAAAAAAATTTTGAACTTCCCATACTAAGTAGGCAGATCAGCTGATCGAGTTAGTATGGGAGAGCCAAATTTTTTTTTTCGATTTGACCAATGGTTCCATGGGGAAAGTTATTCAGTTTCATGGGTAGAAGCACCAGTTAAAATAGTTTCAGCTAATTTTGTTAGACCTTATATATGCATGAAAAAAATACACTCCTGAAAGAAAGTTTGTTCTCAGCATGGGAGTACAGATTATAATAGTTTTATTATGTTCACAGTTATAATAAACTTAAAAGACTACAATTAAAATTCGTGTCTCGGAATAATGGTATAATTGATAAAATGAGATAAAATGCTATTTATTTACTGACGCTATTTATAGAACTATGACAAACTTTATATATCAGTACGAACGTACCTATGAGTATGTACTGAAAAAAATATCGCTACCTGACATTGACACCAGATCGGTTATGGTTATGCTATGTTAGGTATTTTATAATTTTGTGTTAACCAGCCGTACTGTTGATCATCATCATTATCATATCAGCCGAAAGCCTCCACTGCTGGACAAAGGCCTCTCTCAAGGATTTCCGGGATCCCGCGACCTTCACCAGGTCATCGGTCCACCGGGTGGGAGTCGTACTATTATGACCTTCAATTTGTAAGTGATATTAGAATAACAGTGTTTTTTTTTTATTCACAGCTGGTAAGCCCTTGGCATCATCTTACCTGATGGTAAGTGACTATGATGCCGAAGATGGAAGCGGGCTTACCAAGATTCCCAAATGCAATGGAGAACTGGCTATTTTATCTTCAAGCCGGAACACATCAATGTTGTTAACACTGATGTTTGGCGGCAAGACTTAGATAGCTAGCCAAGCGGGCTTAGAAAATGCCCTACCACCAACCAAACCGAGTCTTACAAGTTGACCCCGCCTGAATCGAACCCGCGACCTCCTGTTGTGAAGCGAATGGACTAACCATTACGCCATGGAGGCGGTTAAAACGATAGTGTGATGATAAAGTTTGCAGTTCACTTGTTGGAACATTCTAATGAAAGATACTATCAATCGTTGTACCTTAACGGCAGCGGCACTGCTGCTCTGATGGCTCACTGCGCGCCATTAGAGCAGCAGCCAAGTCTGAATAACATTATCCAGAAACTAAAACTGGGAGAGGTTGCACCTCTTTGTTGTTGATGTTCCACCTTTTCGCAGGAATCGTTAGGCTTCTTCATTTATTATACGTACAGCGCAGGAGTGGAACTCCTTGCCTGCGTCAGTGTTTCCCGATACCTATAATTTGGGGATCTTTAAGGTAAGAGTGAATAGGCATTATGTGAGTTTGCGTGTACCATCCTCGACTGCATCATCACTTACCATCAAGTGAGTTGCAGTCAAACGACTCAAATTTTTAATAAAAAAAAACTAAATAAATAAATAAGTACTTTTGCACGTAGACATTTGAGTCACGAAAAAGGTTAAACAAGCACTACAATAAATTCACAAATTAAACGGGTTTTGTGAAATTGTTATAGAGTTAACAGTGATGAACATTAAAAACCGCAACATATACAAGGTGCGAATCAAAAAAATATGTGCCGCAGAAAAAAAAATGGGAATATGTCATCTATTTTAGATTAAACTATAACTGTATTTGAAATATTTCTTTTGAGTCAAAAGTTGCCTGGATTTTAATTGTGATTTTTTAAAATTGTAGCGTGGCTTGTAATAGAATTAAACTAATGAGAAACCCCGTTTCCACGATATAAACGATTGGGTTTGATTTCAGAGCCGTGTTTCAGTTTCAATATAAACGATTGGGTTCGATTTCAGAGCCGCGTTTCAGTTTCAATATAAACGATTGGGTTCGAATTCAGAGTTGTGTTTCAGTTTCAATATAAACGATTGGGTTCGAATTCAGAGCCGTGTTTCAGTTTCAATATAAACGATTGGGTTCGAATTCAGAGTCGTGTTTCAGTTTCAATATAAACGATTGGGTTCGACTTCAGAGTCGTGTTTCAGTATCAATATAAACGATTGGATTCGACTTCAGAGCCGTTTTTCAGTTTCAATATAAACGATTGGGTTCGACTTCAGAGCCGTGTTTCAGTTTCAATATGAACGATTGGGTTCGAATTCAGATCCGTGTTTCAGTATCAATATAAACGATTGGGTTCGACTTCAGAGCCGTTTTTCAGTTTCAATATAAACGATTGGGTTCGACTTCAGAGCCGTGTTTCAGTCTCAATATGAACGATTGGGTTCGATTTCAGAGCCGTGTTTCAGTATCAATATAAACGATTGGGTTTGACTTCAGAGCCGTGTTTCAGTTTCAATATAAACGATTGGGTTTTATTTTAAAACTGTGTTTCAGTTTTTTAAATCTTTAAATGGAGTTTTTCTTTACTTTAAAATTAATGACTTGGCAATAGAACAAACCTCTCTACTTCTGTATTTATAAACTTGTCATATAGACCCATTTTTTTGTTGCACTATGTATATGGCATGGCATGTTGCAGCTTTTAATACTTACTTGGGTTTTCGTGTTCGCCATGGTTCACTCTATAGCAATGTCACTCTATAACAATGTCACTCTATAATAATGTTACTCTATAACAATGTCACTGTATAACAATGTCACTCTATAACAATGTCACAAAAGCAAAAGGTAACCATTTTACAAGCCTTGTATTAGCTTGCCGTGTTAGTTACTAAGTCTGTCCGTCTTTTACTATAGGGCAAATCTTAGAAGTTAAATTAGAACCACTTCCTGGTTTTCGATGAGCTGAAATTTTGCATACACGTAAGTTTAGAGAACAATGCATGATTCGCTTAGTGACGTCATTCTAAATTTAATATGGCGGACGCCCTAAGATGGTGGATCAGTTATTTTTCATGCACCCCCATGATATGGGTATCAAATGAAAGGGTTTCCTGAGAAGAATACGAAAGACTGAAGATAAGATAGCCAGTTCCCCATTGCGTTGGGGAATCTTGGTAAGCCCGCTTCCATCTTCGGCAACATCGTCACTTACCACCAGGTGAGATATTGTCAAGGGTTTACCAATTGTGAATAAAAAAAAAACAAAAAAAAAGGTATTCATCATCATTGCCATCTCAGCAGGAAGACGTCGCCTGCTGAATATAGGCTTCCCCTACTTTTTAACCCCCTTCGTGGCGTAATGGTTATAGTCCATTCGATTCACACCAGGAGTTCCCTTGTTCTATTCTCAGCGCAGTTTAACTTTCTAAGACACGTTTCAATTGGTACTAGGGCAATTATTTTTGTCCATGATGCGGCCCTAGAAATACTATCCCACTCTTACCGAGGATCTCCTAAAAGACGACTAAGGGTTGAAAGATCGGAGAATGGGCAGCAGCGCCCTTTACAAATACTGTCGCACTACACCGTACACAGCGATTGCCAACCCAGCTTGCCAAGCTTGGTGATTCTATCGGATTGCCATGCTTAGTGATTCTATAAAACCTCCCCAACTCAAGCAAGGGAGGGCAATTAGTACTAGGGCAACGATTTTGGTCCGTGATGCAGCCCTAGAATACTATCCCACACTTACCGAGGATGTCTTAGACGACTAAGGGCTGAAAGATCGAAGGATGGGCAGCAGCGCACTTTTCAAATACTGTGCCACTACATTGCACACAGCGATTGCCAATCTGGCTTGCCGAGCTTGGTGATTCTATCAGCTTGCCAAGCTTAGTGATTCTATCGGCTTGCCAAGCTTAGTGATTCTATAAAACCTCCCCAACTCAAGCTGAAGTGATAATCCTCACCAGCATCACACACAAAAGCAGGTTGATTATTTTTAAAGTCACCTCAATCTTATCTAAGTCTTGCCGACAAATACAAATATTAACTATAGATAAGATAGCAAGTTCCCCATTACGTTGGGTAATATTGGTGAGCCCGCTTCCATTTTTTTTAAATTCACAATTGGTTAGCCCTTGGCATCATCTCACCTGATGTTAAGTGACGATGATGCCGAAGATGGAAGCGGGCTTACCAAGAGTCTCCAACGCTATAGATAACTATCTATCTTTTCTTTAAGCTGGAACAAAATGTGCCCAATGTTGTTGACACTGATGTTTGGCGGCAAGACTTAGATAAGATTGGGGTTGGCTTAGAAAATGCCCTACCACCAACCAAACCAACTCTTACAAGATGACCCCACCGGGAATCGAACCCGCGACCTCCTGGTGTGAAGCGAATGGACTAGCCTATACGCCACGGAGGCGCTTCCATTTTCAGCATCATAGTCACTTACCATCAGGTGGTATGATGCCAAGGGCTTATCAGTGGTGGATAAAACAACCTGACCAATTTAATTAAAATTAAAAATCCATCTGCATAAAACATTACACCTTTTGTTGGACGGTCGGGTTATGTATCCTATGTCACTTACAGGAACAAGATGAATCCTACGCACCTCGCACTCCTAAATCTATCAAGCCTTTTAGGCTACAGGCTCAATCAAAGAAACAAGCAAACATACTGACATACATACACCAGAAAAATATAACCCTTCTTTTTGGTCAGTCGGGTAAAAAATGAGCTGACCCTGAGCCACATGCTTCAAGTGGCTTTCTGATATATTCTCTACATCATCGGTTCAATTGCCTTAAATAACTCGGACATAGGGTTACCAGATGGTAAATTGAAAAGACCTGACAAAAAGCCGGATTTCATTCAAAAATTCCTGGCATTTTACTGAAATTGGCGCGCGCGCGGTTTGACGACGCACAGTCATAGTAATTAAATACCACCTATGACATTTCTTTTGAGTGCCAACCGGTCACTAGCCGACTAACAATCTTCCATTAAGGCTACTCTCCACATAGTGAAAACACCATTCGTTTAAGTCTATGGGCTGCAACAGTACCTTGATAAATACCCAAAAACATCTAAATA
This sequence comes from Coleophora flavipennella, assembly GCA_947284805.1. Taxonomy (NCBI): domain Eukaryota; kingdom Metazoa; phylum Arthropoda; class Insecta; order Lepidoptera; family Coleophoridae; genus Coleophora; species Coleophora flavipennella. The sequence goes on from OX369253.1 coordinate 10,584,704, forward strand.
ATCAATAATCTTCTGATATTTCCAAAGTCCGGCCGCAATCCTGACGGTGCCTAAAATTCCTGACAAGTCAGGACAAATCCTGACGTCTGGTAAGCCTACTCGGACATGGCTTTTGCGTGTGTGCGAGTTCACAGAGAGCATAAGTTATACACTCTTTCTGATGGTAACATAATTTTAAACAAAAAAAACCGACTTCAAACGCATTAGTCGCCACTACGATTTCTGAAGGTTCCACTTGATTTCTCTAGGACGCCATCATCAGATCCTGGTTTCATTATCATGGTACCACCCTTGGGATATCTTCTTTCCAACAAAAAAAAGAATGATCAAAATCGGTTCATAAACGACGAAGTTATGCGCGAACACACATAAAAAAAAACTACGTTTGAATTGAGAAACCTCCTCCTTTTTTTGAATTCGGTTACAAAATAGTAATTGCATTACTTGTAAAAATGATTTAAAACAAACTACATGACGTTTGCACATATCTTTTCTGCCAAGGATTGTCTGGAAGAGATCGCTTTTAGCTATATGTCCTCCTTTGTACACTTAAGCTAGTACATCTGAGCACCAGACAGCACAGCTGCCTAATTTCAAAACACAGTTACTGACAATTTTCATATTTTTAAAATATGCCTTATAAAAAAAAGTTTTGCTGCTTAAATTGAGAAAAAAAATGGTTTAAGAATAGAAGATATTTCAATAAAAATATTTATTAGAAAAAATACTTCAAATTAAGTCATAAAAGTAATAAAAATGCAATACCTAATACATTGCAGTTACTCTGTTTTCAAATCGGGCAGCCGATCAAGAGTGAAAGGTTATTAAATATATGCGGGATAACACACAGAATACACTCTTTGGTGCGAGTGTAAGGGTTTTCTCACCCAGTCACGAGTGCAACGAGATATAGTCAGCTAGATTAGTTACGTGCGACGAGACGATTGTGCGCCGCGCTGCAATGTTGAGCACACACACACATATACACATGCGCAAACCGTCTCAGGATGGTTTTAAAACTCCCTAGTGTTGTTCGTAGCCCTCTAGGTTACTTTATTTTCCATATATCCGAAACCGGGAGCACAGATTCACCTTCATGGACGGAAGTGAGGGATTGTACAGGATTGATGAGAAGTGTCTGTATTCTTTTTTTCGTGTGCACGTCTTTGTTTCATCATCATCATAAATAAAGTCGTCCACAGCTGGACAAAGGCCCCCCCTTTAAGGATTTTCACAACGAACAGTCCTGCGCTGCCCGTATCCAGAGGATTCTCGCAACTTTCACCAGGTCGTTGGTTCACCGTGTGGAGGACTGACTACGCTACGTCTTCTAGTGCGCGGTCACTCTACAACTTTACTATCCCAACAGCCATCTGTTCATCGAACTATAGACCCTGCCCACTGCCACTTAAGTTTAGCTATTCAGTGAGCTATGTCAGTTACCGAGTTCTCTTACAGATCTCCTCATTTCGATCACGTAGGAAAAATGAACATATTATGACATACGGAACTGAGACATGGTCGTTTACTACGGGCAGGCTCCCGTCACTCAGTCGAGCAGGCGAGATAAGTACCTACCTACACATCGGCGCGGCTTACAGGCCGCGCTCCGCTCGTCAGCGCAAGAATGCTGTACTATCGCCGCCGCAATTCACGCGCCGCCCGTGTACGCAGTTATAACCGTTAAGTCGAGCGCCTTAATACCCATGTTTCCGTGTACGGGAAGAAGTAGGTGAATAAATGCGTAGGTATTTTCGTTTTATATGGAAGTGCAATATTTGTCACGAAGTAACTAGTATCTCATGTGTGCAACGGGCCTCATTAGAAGGCTCAACGACACCTAAAGAGCGATGGAGCGAGCTATGCTCGGAGTTTTCCTATGTATACTCTCAATTTAATACAAGGCAGTTAGGCTAATATTACAAATGCAAAAGTGTGAATGTTTGTTTGTTTGTTTCATGTTTCACTTTCATGCCTAAACAGCTGAACGGATTTGGACTAAATTTGGTATAGATTGACAGATCATGAACTGTATTAACATAACACATCGGCTAATTTTTATTTCACGCTTATAACCCCTAACAGTCCAGTACCCTCCCCTCCATTACAGTTAGATTTTTTTTTTATAAATTCAGTGCGTTTGGCTGCACTTCACCTGATGGTAAGTGCCGATGCAGCCGAGGATGTAACACGCAAGTTCAAATAGTGCTTATTCACTCTCGTCTTGAAGATTCCTAAATTATACGAATCGGAGAATACAGACGCCGGAAGGGAATTCCACTTCTTGGCCGTTCGCATGATGAACGAAGAAGCAAAACGCTTCGTGCGAAAAGGTGGAACATTGACGTCAAAGGGATGGAACCGCTCTCCGCGCCTGGTCGTCCGATGATGAAATGGAGAGGGGGAATGAGGTCGTGAAGCTCCAGGGCACACACTCCGAAATTAAAAAAAAGACAAAAAAGGACATAAAAATTGTATTTACGAAGTTATATTATCTAATAACAACAATAAAAACCGTCTAGACATACAACATATTTCTATTACATGAATGCAGACAGGTGTCATATTCCCCTCCTGCGACATAGTGTAGCGGTCATTCCCGCGGCCAAACCTGCGTCTGCGCACGTCATTTTACACAAAAAAACTGAATCTAAATTTCATTTGGTGATGCTTTATTCAGTGAATTTTTAGGCGAGATCATTTTCATCCTCAAATGTTCAACCAACTTCCAAAAAAAGGAGGTTCTCAATTCGACTGTACGGTTTTGTACGTTTGTTACGCGATATCGTCGCAGATTCTAAACCGATTTTCATGATAATTGTTCCATTCGATAGGGTGTTTTTTTCGTTCCGTACTTTTTATTAAATTCATCATCATATAAGCTCATATACGTCCCTACCGAGGGGCTCGAGCCTACTTTGAATTAGGGCGATCGGGCCTTAGTCGACCACGTGGGCCCAGTGCGGGTTGGTCGACTTCGAGTTTTTTTTTATCAGGCGTGTGCAGGTTTCCTCACGATGTTTTCCGTCACCGTAAGTAAAGGTACATATGAAATCTAAATTCGAAATCACATTGGTAAGTGGCAGGATTCAAATCACGACCTCCCGCCCGGATAAGAGGCGGCGGCCCTAGCCGTTACGCCACCGACGCTCTTTATTCTCTTACTGTCTAGGTCGAAAATCTAATTATTTCTCAAAACAAATAGTTTACAAAATAAAAAGTACATATAAAGAAGGAAGTTTAAAGAAGCTGTGTGTAGTTTTTATTCAGCAAACTTGCGACCGACTCACAAAAATCTAGTTGAAAAGCACTAATTTTGGCAGCCTGCTCTTGATACACTAATTTAACTAATTTAACCGCCTCCGTCGCGTAATGGTTGAACCAAAAAATTCAAAATTGCAATTGTTGTTGTTATTTAAATTAGTTTTTTTAACGTGTTTAGCGTTTTTTACTGTTTGTGTTCAGCACTGAGTGTAGTCAGATAATTAGTAATTAACACTGTATTCGTACCTTTCTTGATTTCTTGCTTCGCCGGATAAAATAATTGAATGAAAAGAAAATAAACCTGTTGTAATTGTTGTAAAACTGTACTACTTTATTTGTAAACTATTTGCTTGTATGTGCTTCTTTGCTAGTATGTTATCTAGAACTACCGATAAGTTTAATTGTTTAAACGATTATTTTAAAGGCAAGAGGTTTTTTTTGAATCTAGAGCGGAGCAAAGCTTTTAAAGTAAAGTAGAATCTAAAATAGTGTTGCTCCCGAAGTGGCCACTAATTTTAAAATACTGTTGCCCTTGAGGTGGACACTAATTTTAAAATAGTGTTGCTCCCGAGGTAGACACTACTTTTAAAATTGTGTTGCTCCTGAGGTGGACACTAATTTAAAAATAGTGTTGCTCCCGAGGTGGACACTATTTTAAAATTGTGTTGCTCCTGAGGTGGACACTACTTTTAAAATAGTGTTGCACCCGAGGTAGACACTATTTTTAAAATTGTGTTGCTCCCGAGGTGGACATTACTTTTTTAACCCTCTATGAGAAAATAAAATACCTAAGTACAACTTGTAAATAAGAATAGTACGTTTATTTATTTACATACAATTAGGAACAATAAAACATAACATAGAAACACATTTTCTCAAAAATATTTCGCTCCTTTTGCATTTTTCCAAATGATAAATCGTCATTAGTTTTCATATATTTTTCACGGGATTTTGTGGGTGACAGACTTTGTATCACATTTTTAGAGTCCGATAAAATGTTATCTGGAGTTAATATTATACTTTTATTATCACTGCTTGAGAAAGGCACGCTCATTTTTAATAAAAGTATCAGCTTACGAGTAAATCAATAATAATAATAGTCTTAAGTAAACAATTACGAAGGGAAGGGAATACTTTTCGCGCATTTAATTTCTCACAAACTTTCCAATCACTTTATTGTCGCGCACATCAAGACTCGCGAGGGACACAGCTACGAGTATAATAGGTTTGATAAGAATGTTGTGTATACATCCTACCTATACCACAGATGATAATAATAGTACAAGTCCTATACCTATACCATAGTTCTACCACACCCTGGACACTTAATACAACGGGCCAGAAATTACATTTTTTTTTAAAGTGACGGCACAAACAAAATGGCGGCGAAATCCTATACGGTCGACAACCAAACTGTAACCAATCTGTATCAATCTGGGTGACGAGGGGGTGAGGTCGCAATCTAGAGAGCCGCAGGGAGTGTTCATACTGTATCTTAGTATGTACTGTACTCTACTACTATGCCTATACCTGTGTCCCTCCAGGTGGTAACGTGAATGACCACTAGTTCATACAATGTTCGTGATTGATCTCTTTCGTGATTGAAACATTTACTTACAATGTCCACTTTCCAAATTTAAATCACTTTTCTTCCCTTGGGATCAAAGATATGTTTTTGTCCCTGTTAACGACGAACCAAACAGCTCTTTTTGAATAGCTGTGATTTAAAATATTTCACTAATGAAAATTGATCTCTTTCTTGTTTGGAACATTTACTTGAAATATCCACATTCCAAATTTAAATCACTTTTCTTCTCTAGGGATCAAAGAGATGTTTTCGTCCCTGATAACGACGAACCAAACAGCTCTTTGTGAATCGATGTGATTAAAACGCTAAACACGTTAAAAAACCGACTTCCATCGCAACAACTTAGTAGATGTTTGCATTATTATATTTGGTTTTTGTTAATTTTCTAATAAAGTGCTACACCGGTAAGCACTAGCTATCAAATAAAAAGAATCATAAAAATCAACCGATTTTCAACCCACCCAGCCAAAAGTTCTGAGGTAACACACATAAAAAAACATACAGTCGAATCGAGAACCTCCTCCTTTTTGGAAGTCGGTTGAAAATATTTCCCTAATGAAAAGCGATATTTCCGAGTAACGACAGACAAAACAAAATCATGTTATTTTTCCGCTTCACGCAGCATTGAATGCTTGCAGTCATAAAAACTGTATTTAGGTGGACGAAGCCGCGAACAAAAGCTAGTCACATATAATTTGTTCGAGTCCCTTTTAATTTCGACTGTTTGCAACGAGCAATCACCGTCGTAGTAGCTCCCCTTGGAAGTTCGACGTGGTCCTAAATAAAGTCCCAAGCGTTTGAAGTTCATTCTTCAAACGACAACAGCCTCGCACGTGAGGGATTCAAAAGTCCAAGGTATTTCGTCGAGATGAATGAAGCGATCTCTGAAAACGTACGGTACGGGGCGCACTTAATTCGACTCACTTTGCAATACCAAGAATTGCAAAACGTTATTTTTGCGAAGTTCGATTACTTTGTTGTATTACGTGAGAGCGTCGGTGGCGCAACGGCAAGGGCCGCTACCTCCTATCCGTGAGGTCATTGTTCGAGTCCTGCCACGTAACAATGTGTTTTTGAATTTCGATCTCTTATGTACGTTTATCCGACGCTCTTTACGGTGAAGGAAAACATCGTGAGGAAACCTGCACACATCTGCGAAGAAAATCGAAGGTTTTGTGTGAAGATGACCAACCCGCACTGGGCCCGCGTGGTCGACTAAGGCCCGATCGCACTAATTCTGGGTAGGTTCAAGCCCCTCGGTAGGGACGTATATGAGCTGATGTGTGATTACGTAAAAGACGAAGAGTTCGTTCCAAAATAACAACGATATTGATCATTTTGTTTTTTTTCCAAAAATTTTTTAAACGTGGAATTAATAAATTGTATAGCCAACGCTGTTCATACTTTATCTCGTAACCTTCACCATCGGGTGCAGTCGGGCATACTCAAATTAACAAAACAATTAACATAACGATAACTAGATGACAAAGAATAAATATACATCACAATTGATAAAAAGTTTGACTCAGCTCTGACGCCCAACAGGAGTTTACTTTGAAACACATTTTTTTTCCGGCTGTCGGCCTCGGAGGGAGCGCTTCGGGCTTCACCCTATGTGGAGCTCCTACACGGAGCCTTGCCTGTGGCTTCATAGGGAGCACTGTGGAGCCCTACGCAAAGCTTGGCGTACAAGCGTTATTTGTTCAAAAATATTTAATTTGTATAAGTTTTGTCCCACAAGCTCCTTAAATCTTAGGATTAGATCCGGAAATTACTTAATGAGGCAGGGTTCTAAGCGATAATTATCATTGATAATTATCTTCATAACAATAAAATTGATTGCTAAGATAATAAAATAATAGAAACAAAACCGTAATATTATTGCTAAGATAATAAAATAATAAAAACAAAACCGTAATATTATAGTTACCTTTGACAAAACCTAGCCTCGCGCTATGTCCTGACTCGATTTGATGTTTCGTAACGAATGGAAACGCGTCAAACCTCGAAATCACAAAACCATTTTTTTTATAATAACCGTGATATAACTTCATCATATCAGCTCATATACGTCCCCACCGAGGGGCTCGAGCCTATCCTGAATTGGGGCAATCGGCCCAGTGCGGGTTGGTAACCATATAACTTGCAATATAACTTACACTTCCCTAAACAATTAAAAGTTATTTAGTTTTATTTCTACATTATACTTTAGTGAAAAATTAAAGAACCAAAAATTTAATCAACGACGCCAATAACTATCTGATAATTATCAAAGAAAATAAATATCTAGATAATTTCGAACCCTGCATAGATAGCAATAAGAGTATGTTTTGTCACAAGAATATTCTACATAACCTAACAGAGCGTATGTTTTGTATCCATGTTTTGTAATTTGCAGAAATTCCGAATAACTCAAAGACCAGAATTCAAAACTTTGGTCGTGGATTACCCACTCGTAGGTAATGGACAATGTCGGGGTTTGAGCCTAACCATTACACCTTGTTAACAAAGTTCCGGATACCGAGGTAGCTCACGTAAATGTTTAACTCATAGACTGTTTGTTACACATGTCGCAAACATATTAAACAATTTACCGTTTTACATAAATTTTGAACCAAAAAACCGACCTCAAACAGGAAACTAGGAACCTTCCCAAAGGGAACCTTCCCTTCGATTTCTTTGGGATGCCATCGTCAGATCCTGGTTTCCTTATCATGGTAGGTACCACCAATTGGGATAACTTCTTTCCACAAAAAAAGAAAAATCAAAATCGGTTCATAAACGACGAAGTTATCCGCGAACACACATATAAAAGGTGAGATGATGAATTGTGAATATAACAGAATATATAAAATAAAACCGGCCAAGTGCGAGTTGAACTCGTGTGGAGAGGTTCCGTACAATGCCAAAGTCAAATACAAAATATCATGTTTGAAATCCTCACAGTAAGATGCGAGTTATTTTTTTTAGTTATTAAAAATTTGAGTGTATTTGGCTTTACCTCACCTGATGGTAAGTTTCGATGCAGCCGAGGATGTCACACGCAAGCTCAAAAAGTGCCTATTCACTCTCGTCTTAAAAATTCATAAATTTTACGAATAGGGGAATACAGACACCGGAAGGGAATTCCACCCCTTGGCCGTTCGCATGATGAACGAAGAAGCAAAACGCTTCGTGTGTAAAGGTGGAACATCATCATCATCATATCAACCGAAAATCGTCCACTGCAGAACAAATTTTCCGGTGCGCGGTCGCCACTCGAGAACTTTACTGCCTCATCGGCCATCTGTTCTACGAGCTATGTGCCCTGCCCACTGCCACTTTAGTTTAGCAATTCTGTGAGCTATGTCGGTTACTTTGGTTCTCCTGCGGATCTCCTCGTTTCTGATTCGATCACGCAGAGAAACTCCGAGCATAGCACGCTCCAATGCCCTTTGGGTGATCTTGAGCCTTCTTAAGAGGCCCATAGTAAGCGACCATCTCTCAGTTCCGTAAGTCATCACTGGCAACACACACTGGTCAAAGACCTTAGTCTTGAGACACTGCGGTATTTGGGACGTGAAGATATTTCGAAGCTTCCCTACAATGCCCAGCCGAGTTGGATTCGTCGATTGATCTCTTTCTTGAAGTTGGGCCTACCTAGCTGGACTGTTTGTCTCAGGTATACATATTCGTCAACAACTTCCAGTGTAGAGTCTCCAACCTTTAGAGGAGTGGGTGCGACACGGACATTTAACATTATATTCGTCTTGTCCATGTTCATTTTCAGACCCACTTGTTAAGAGACGTTACTGAGGCCATCGATCATTGTGCTTAGGTCTTCCATAGTCTCAGCCATGACCACGATATCGTCAGCGAATCGGAGGTGGGTTATGTACTCGCCGTTGATATTGATGCCGAGTCCACACCAGTCTAGAAGCTTAAAAACATCTTGCAGGGCGGCGGTGAACAGTTTCGGAGATATAACGTCTCACCCCTCGCTGCAACTGGATAGGTTTTGAGTTCTGATCCTGGAGGCGAACCGACATGGTGGCGTTTTCATACAGACACTTCAACACCTCGATGTATCAATGGTCAATTTGGCACCGCTGGGGAGACTGTAGCAATGCCCAGGTTTCGACTGAATAAAAAGCTTCGACATAGTCCACAAACACCAAGCATAGTAGCTGATTGTACTCTTCGGTCTTCTGTTTAATCTGCCGCAGTACTAAAGCCTTTTCGGAAACCAGCTTGTTCGGGAGGCTGGAAGTCGTCAAACCTGCGTGCGATACGATTCGTAATGACTCTCGAACAAGGAAAATTGACGACAAAAGGGTGGAACCACCCTCCGCAGAGGGGGAATGAGGTCGTGAAGCTCCAGGACACACTCTCCGAAATGAATCCTGTAGAACACCGACAGACAGGCGACTTTGTGGAGATGCTCAGGCTTTGGAGCCTGTTTGATACAAGTTCCTCGTCGCCAATGAGTCTCCTAGCACGTCGGTCGATAGAATCCAAGACATGCTGGTAAAGTGCCGATCCGTCCCACAAGTGAGAGCAGTACTCCATACAGTTAACTATTAGCGCAATCTAGTGGTGTTTTAGTTAAATTTTAGTGCTGGCTGCACCTCACCTGATGGTAAGTGCCGATAAAACTAAGGATGTAACAAGCAAGCTCAAAATGTGCCTATTCACTCTCGTTTTGAAGATTCCTAAATTATACGAATCGGGGAATACAGACGTCGGCAGGGAATTCCACTCCTTGCCCGTTCGCATAATGAACGAAGAAGCACAACGCTTTTTACGTAAAGTTGGAACATCAACGACAAAGGGATGGAATCGCCCTCCGCACCTGGTAGTTCGATGATGAACTGAAGAGGAGGAATGAGGTCGTGAAGCTCCAGGACACACTTTCCGAAATGAATCCTGTATAGAACACCGATAGACTATTTTCTATTATGACTAGAACTTTATTCCGTAGGTGAACGTATTACATTGAGTTTACCACTTTTTTTTAATTGATAGAATTCTTATAGGTTTTCCTGTTATGTACTATCCATGAAGCATATTTTGTATTTTTTTCAAAATCTTAGGCTCAGTAGTTTCGAAGAACAGGGGGGAATGGTCAATTTTCGTCTTCTTTCATGAATAAAATCAAAACTATTTATAATACAATTTAAATAAAAATATATTTAAGATCCTGATAACAAGCCCTTTCATTTGATATATGCCACAATAAGGTTTCCGAAACTTTTTTTTTTAAATTTCCTAATTTGTCCCCCGAAAATAACCCTTATTAAAAAAAATATATGTATTTACTTTGCACACCTGTGTGTGGGTCATAGGATTACACTATCCTACCAAATTTCACCTGATTTGGTCCAGTAGATTCGGAGCAAATGGGCTTGGACAGACGGACGGACTGATAGACGCACGAGTGATCCTATAAGGTCCCGTTTTGCTTTTTTTTGTATGAACCCTTAAAAAGAAAAAAAAATATACGGTCGAATTGAGAAACCTCCTCCTTTTTTGAAGTCTGTTAAATACGGCGTGCCGCTTTAGCTTTAGTTCACATAGTGATAAAGGCAATAAAAAAAGTGTTTACAGATATCATCATCATCGTCCACCGCTGCACGTACGCCTCTCCCAAGGATTTCCACGACGACCGGTCCTGCGCTGCCCGCATCCGAGGGCTTTCCGCGACCTCCACCAGGTCATTGGTCTACCTACGCTATGTCTTCCAGTGCACGCTATGTGCCCTGCCTACTGCCACTTCAGTTTAGCGATTTTGGGAGCTATGTCGATTACTTTGGTTCTCCTGCGGATCTCCTCATTTCTGATTCCATCGCTTTTATTTGTTTCGATCCTTTGAATAAAAAAAGCAACACAGAAAGCCAGTTTATTATTTTGTATTTTTTCACACCTATTAAGTCTGTGTATATCACATACTGGAGTAAACGCACTAACCTTGCTTATTTTGGAAGCGTATTAAATACATCTTAAGAATTAAATTACAAATCATATTATTATGATGATTTGCTAGTGTTAAAATAAAACTGGCCAAGTGCAAGTCTGACTTGCACACGTAGAATTCCATATCATCGTACAATATTTAATTTTCGCATTTCAGAACATCGTACTAGATTTAATTATCGCATCCCAAAAAATTTCATGTCGTCGGCTTCCCATTTTTTTGTTATAGCAGCAACACGCTATTAAAATTTCAACTGTTTACCTATTACGGGTTTTGAAATACAGCCCGCTGACAAACAGACGGATAGATGGACCGACAGACAGCGGAGGCTTAGTAATAGGGTCCCGTTGGTCAAGCTTTGGGTTTACGGAACCCTAAAAGTAGGCCACGCTTAAATAATGTATGATTTCGAGGTCATTACTTGAACACTGTTTGTCTCAGAATACCCTAAATCGTTTTCCTTGGTACTCGTACAATAACACCAGAGATATGTTTTTAACGACATTTGAAGAGCTTTATCTCAGGAACGGCATATCTGACAAAATATGTTCGTAAGATATTTATTTTGCGCATACTGTAACAGGCATTTAAAGTACCACCTTTTGCGCAACTGTATTTTCAATCGATTTCCAAAAAAGTGTCTCAATTCGACTGTGTGTTTGTTACGCGATGTCTTCGCAGATTGTGAAACGGTTTTTAAATATATTTTTTTGTATTCGATGGGGTATGCTTCCGAGTTTGTCCTATATAAATTTTGACAAATTTTGTGTATTAATTTTTTAGGAAGAAATAACAATAATGAAAAATAAAAGTGCAAAATTGTAATGAGTTGTTGCAATGGAAGTCGATGTTTGACGTGTTTAGCTTTTTTATTAACTTTATACTGTGATTTAAGTCCGTTTTTGAGTCATCGACTTACATATGTGTACTAAATTTCGTCTCAATCGATCTAGTAGTTTCGGAGCAAATTGGCTGTGACAGATGGGTGGATAGAAGGACAGACAGACACACGAGTGATCCTATAATAGTTCTATTTTTACCTTTTGAGTTACGGAATCCTAAAAGCATTACGTTAACCTCACCTATCAAAAATACATATTACATTGAAAATTCGATTACATATAATGATTACATATATATTACATATATTTATATACTCGCCGCTATTACAAAGTCACTTCGTTCGTACGCGATTACACGGCCGCAGCGGCAGCGCGATTTAAATCACGATTGTTACGGACTCACGGTGGATTCACGGTGTTCAATAAAAAGTAATAAAGCGTATGACGCAATTATCTTTTATTAATTTTTATTTTATTTTTCAACGAAGTAACCTTTCAGGTTTATACACTTTGTATGATTTTTCTCTAAAATTCCCTTTCGAAAAAATATTCTTCCTGATCCCTTAAAAAATCGTGTACGGCGGCTACTACTGCGTTATAATCTTCAAATTTCTGGCCCCTGAGATGTTTTTTAACCGCGGAAATAAGTAGGAATCACTAGGAGCAAGGTCCGATGAATATGCAGAATGTTTCATCAATTCGAAGCTAGCTTCTTGAATGAAAGCCATCGCAACTCTGGATTTGTGCGCGGGGCGCTATCTTGGTGAAACAAAACAACTTTAGCGGGTTTGCCACGCCGCGGTTTCTTGCGTATTTCCTCTCGAAACTTTGTAATTGGTCCTGCGTACAAAACTCCCGTAATAGTGGCTTCATGATGAAGGTACTCGATCATTACCACCCCTTGGCTGTAACAGAAAAGAGAGCCCATGATATTACCAGCGGATGGAATCGCCTTAAATTTCATCGGAGTTGGAGATGACGGTCTCTTTCATGTTAGAATGTTCTTTCGTTTCTGGATCATAATGGTGGAACTATATTTCGTCCATAGTTATGAATTGAGCCACAAATAGGTCAGGCTCTTGTTGTTACAAATCCAAACAGCTTTGGGAAATTCTCAGTTTTTTTTATTTCTACGCTTCAGAAAGCATTCTGGGCACCCAGCGCGCTAATATTTTTTTCATTCCAACATGGTCGTATATAATGTTATGGACACTTCCTATCTAAATCTTCAGTTCTTCTGCTATTAAACGAACAGTAACGCGACGATCCGCCAAGACAATGTTTTCAACTTTTTTGATCGTTTGTTCAGTCACTGCTGATGTAGGGCGTCCTGTGCGTGGGTCGTCGTTAGTGGAAGTTCTTCCTCGCTTGAACTCAGCAAACCAACGCGCAACTGTAGAATATGGACAGCATCAACAAATAATGTTGTTCTCCAGTCTTGATATTCCTTCTTTTTTATTAAAAATGTAAGTGCATTTGACTACATCTCACCTGATGGTAAATGCCTATTTATTTGCGCCTTGAAGATCCCCAAATTGTAGGAGCCGGGAAACACAGTCGCAGGCAAAGAGTTCCACTCCATCGCTGTCCACATAATAAATGAGTAAGCGTAACGCTTCGTGCGTATAGGCTGAATATAACCAACAAAAGGGTGGAACCTCCCTCTGCGTCTCGTTGAACAAAGGTGGCATGGAGCCGAAATGAAATCGATAGAACACCGAAAGACCGGTAACTTTGCGGCGATGCTCAAAGCTTTGGAGTTTGTTTTTGACAAGCTCATCATCGCCAAGGAGTCTTCGGGTGCGTCGGTCGATGGCATTCAAGGTATCCAGCTGATAGCGGGCTGATCCATCTCATTAGGTGAGAACAGTACTCCATACAAGACCGGATTTGTGCATGATATAAAATAATTGAAAACGCTAAACACGTTAAAAAACCGACTTCCATCGCAACAAATTAGTACATTTTTGCATTATTATTTTTGGTTTTTGTTATTTTCTACTAAAGTACTTCACCGATTTTGATAAAATTTATATGGGACCACACGGGAAGCACTAGCTTTCAAATAAAAAAGAATCATAAAAATCGGTTCACCCAGTCAAAAGTTCTGAGGTAACAAACATTAAAAAAAAACAAAAACATACAGACGAATTGAGAACCTCCTCCTTTTTGGAAGTCGCTTGAAAAGAAGCTGTCTAGGTGTGAAGTACCGTCTCACCTTAGAGAGAATACCCAGCTTCAGTGCAGCAACTTTTGCCTTGGACTCAATGTATCGACCGAAACTGAGAATAGGTGTTAATTCCACGCCAAGAAGCTCAAGGTGGTCGGATGTCTGAATGAATTCCGTAAAGTAGGAGTCAAGTTGAAAGAACTTCTTTTAGCGGAAAAGAGACACGCCTGGGTCTTAGAGGCATTGAACCTAACGAGGTTGGAATCACCCCAGTCAGACACTGCCTGAAGCGATAGGTTCATGCGCTCTATCATGGCCTCTCTCAAAGACAGCATCGCAGCGCCGTTCGCTCTTGCACTGGATAGGTACCTTCCCACAACTGTACTATCGTTTGCATACCCAACTGAATACCATATCTGCTCCGTAGTAACATTTTTCAAGTAGGTACAGATATTTTATTACCGCGCGAACTTCAATTTAATACATTTTTAAGAACACGTTCCGACACGACGCAAACAAATGGCTTCTATTTAAAAAAAAGAGAGAAATGATTGCTTTTTTAATTATCATCATATCCAATGACTGCGCTATGCTTGAGAGTATTTATTTTTTGGAGTGATAACTTCTTTAGGCGATTTGGGCATTTTTGAGATGGGAAAAAACCACTGAACTCGCGACACCGTCACCGACAGGGTCAAAACTAAAAAAAACTGTTTTTGAAATGGGAAAATAACCATTAAACTAGCGACACCGTCACCAACACGGTCTCCGTTACTTACCAGGAACACTCGCAGGGTCAAAATTTATAAAACTGTTAAAAAGTTTTGTTCAAGTTTTCACTTCTGTCGGTACTCCTGGAGTGGTTAGATTATTTTCTTTTCAAGGGAATGTATCGCATTATCACTATTTATTGAACACCCCTCGTATAACACGACTAAATCTAATAACAATCAGTTTGTATGAATTTTCATACTAGCTAACATCAGATGAGATGATGCCAAAGGATTATCAATTGTATATTTTAATTTAGAAAAAAAATACATATCTATGTAGTCTTAAATTTTGAAAATTTGTAAATAAATACTTATTCCACCATCTTATTTTAATAAGTGGACATAAAAGTGCAAAAAGATCCATCAATGGATTTTCTTAATGGATTTTCTTAATGGATTTTAGGACCTAGCGTGTTTACTTATTAAAATAAGATGGTGGACCTCTTTTACTTCTACTCTCGACGGACGAAGAAATTGAAGGATAACTGATTGTGGTGAATGAAGGACGTGTGCTCTAAGGGCCTCAAAAGTTGTGTATCTTAAATAATTATCATCATCTTCATATCAGCCGAAGGACGTCCACTGCTGGACATAGGCCTCCCCCAAGGATCTCCACGACGACAGGTTCTGCGCTGCCCGCGTCCAGCGGCTTCCTCCAACCTTCACCAGGTCATCGGTCCACCGAGTGTGAGGCCTGTCTGCGCTGCGTTGAAAACTTTACTACCCCAACGGCCATCTGTTCTACGAGTCTCTTAAGTTTAGCAATTCTGTGAGCTATGTCGGTTATCTTGGTTCTCCTACGTATCTTCTCATTTCCGATATGATCACTTAAGGATACTGCGAACATAGCTCGCTCCATCGCCCTCAAACACCAATTATCATCATCATTATCATATTAGCCAAAAGACATACTACTACTAGAAATAGGCCTCCCCGAAGGATTTCCACACCGTTCGGTCCTGCGCTGCCCGCATCCAGCGGCTTCCCACTACCTTTCCCAGGTTATCTGTCCATCTAGTTGGAGGTCTTCCTACGCTACGTCGTTAGGTGAACGGTTGCCACTCGACAACTTTTCTTCCACAATGGCCATCTGTTCTACGAGCTATGTGCACTGCCACTTAAGTTTAGCGATTCTGTGAGCTATGTCGATTACTTTTATTTATCTATGGATTTCTGGTTTTATCACGTTAGGAAACTCCGAGCATAGCTTGTTATACTTTTAGTCCAATGCAGTTCCTGAGCAGGCAAAAGAAATTCTCTTTTTTTGGTTAATTTCTTTAATCTCAAAAGTTGTCAAGGGTTTAAAAATTGGGAATAATAAAAAAAAAACTCGCTACGGAACAATGGATTGTTGTGATTTTTTGCACAGAGTTGGTTGAGAAGCTGGGAAATAACATAGTTCATTAATTAGCATATCCTGACATAGTTCCCGAGGGATCTGGGGTAAACTCATTTCCACTTGAAGTGATTTTTGTAAAGAATTGGTTCAGGTGGTGGAAAGTGACATAGACTGCTAATCAGAATAGCCTGATATAGTTCCTGAGGGATCTGGCTGGCGGCTCACACACCACTCACCCTCAAAGACAACGATTAAAACGATATCCACGCTTGCGAAGCCGCGGGAAAAAGCAAGTAACCTTTCTTCCTTTTTCAAGCGACTTCAAAAAAGGAGGAGGTTCTCAATTCGACTGTATGTTTTTTTATGTGTGTTACCTCAGAGCTTTGGACTGGGTAAACTGATTTTGATGATTCTTTTTTTATTCGAAAGCTAGTGCTTTCCGTGTGGTCCCATATAAATTTTATCAAAATTGGTCTAGTATTTTTTAGAAAATTTACAAAAACCAAAAATAATAATTCAAAATTGTTCGAAGTTTTTGCGATAGAAGTCGGTTTTTTAACGTGTTTAGCGTTTTCAATTATCTAATGTTATATGTTTGTCCCAGGGTACTGGCCGCTAGGCGTGGTGTGGTGCAACGTGTACGTCACGTGCGACGTGCTGGCGTGTTCGGCCAGCATCATGCACATGTGTTTCATCAGTGTTGGCCGGTGAGTTTACAACTAATACTTTAAGATGAGCATCTACTCATAAAACTGAACAACTTTTCCCAAGGAAAATATAGTGAATTATAAAAAAAATGGTCTCTCTACAAAATTGGTCAAGCTGATCGATTTGTAAGAGTTTTTGTGTTTGAAATTTCAACCGTCGTAGAACAACAGTTGTTCATTTTGATAAGTAGATCCCTACCTTTAAGTAAATTGCTCAGTTTTTAAACATGCTGTACAGGATGCTAGTTTTTTTCAACGACTTTGCTGAAATTGATCATTTAAATTCAACAAGTGTGTATAGGAAGTCAATTTTATGCGGTTTCAGAAAAGTTGTTCAGATTCAAGACCCTTTCAAAAATATGCTCTGTTTTACCTAACACATTATAGAAACTTATCTGAACACATTTACAGTCAACGCACAGCCTAAACCACTGAAACTAGGAACCTCAAAATAAATGATAGCGAATTGCAGCTGGAAACCATACATTTATAATGTATGTAATAGGCTGTAACGCTTAACATAACATTCTTTCAGACGGATAGTATACGTTATGCGTCAGAAAGCTATAAACCCTTAAAGCGGGACTCCCCAGGACACTCGAGTTTCTGAACAAACGTATTGACGCTTTAATACAAAAACTACATGCCGGATTGAATCCAAACTTAGCGAATATCTTAAGCAGACACATATCGATGTTTGTAATTAGTTTTCAGTGTAGTTAATTTAAAGATAACTAAAAAACGGCTAATATTAGTTCTGTACTGAAAGTTTAATACTGCTTTTATATTTTTCAGATTTATATTAGTACAACGAAAACTATTTACAAATATCGATATGTATCTATCAACGCAAAGTTTGGATTCAATCCGGCATGTAGTTTTTGTATTAAAGCGGAACTACGTTTGTATGGAAACACGAGCCTCCTGGGGACCCTTTAGCTTATGGCTTACTTTGAATATTATGTTCAATCTACATTAAGCTATGGACTAAGTATAATTTATAAATTTCTATTATTCATACATTAATAGCCCAAAAACGTTGCGTCTGTAACATATTTTTTTATTTCACCTGCTAGGAGCTCGGCCTCCGGCCTCGCGTTTTAGGCTGTATGGCTACGGCCTCTTAGCCTTTCTGATTTATCAAGTGACTGACATATAATTTTAAACATAAAAACCCGACTTCAAACGCACTAGTCGCCACTACGATTTTTGAAAGTTCCCCTCGATTTCTCTTGGTTGTCAGCATCAGATCCTGGTTTCCTTACCCTTGGGATATCTCCTTTCCAACAAAAAAGTATCATCAAAATCGGTTCACAAATGACGAAGTTATGCGCGAACACACATAAAAAAAATATACGGTCGAATTGAGAAACCACCTCCTTTTTTTGAAGTCGGTTAAAAACGTAATTAAATAAACGAAGTTAACACTCGATTTCTCTCCCCATATATTTTTCATACAGCGTTCTATCTATGAAATAGTATATTACTGCAGCAGCCAGCAAAAGAGGCATTAATGGACAAACGTGTAATGTGGGCCCACACATTCTGTCATACGTAAGTCCATCAATGCCTAGTTGTGGCCAAGGCTTGTATAGTACTTTTCTCAAATAATGCGCGGAAATTAAAACTTCAATAATTACTTTTCAAAAACAATGACGAACAACAATAATTTTTCACGCGCCAAAGTGTTTATTTGTTTTTTTTTTTATAAACAGCGTTCTATTTTCAACTCAGTTCAAAATTTAAATCAAACCTTTGTTATGTTACCTCCTTGGTTGCCACGTTTCGGAGTAAAATATAGTTCCATTTTTAAATTAAACGACAGATATGAGTCTACATTGTAATTTATTTTGCCGCTAAACACGACAGATATGGATTTTCATACAACTTTTGCCGGCCTCTGCTCGCATGTATTTGGCCAGTAAGGTTGTCAAAATAATGCTTAAATTTCTAGGCATGTTTGAGAAAATCAATTTTAAAGGATTTAACTCCAAAAATATATACCCTTAAAGGTGTAAAATATTAATTTAAGTTTGTATGGAAAATCGTTTTCCCAACAGTATTAACGGCTGTTTCAATCCAAAATTCACACGGACAAAGTACTCAAATTTTTATTAAAAAAAAAACGGGTTGCACTCCGAGAGTTCCGGCAGAAGTGAAAACTTGAACCATCCGTCTTACGAATTTTCGATCAGGTCACGTGTTCTGACGCGAGTTTAACATTGTTTACCCATTACAAAAAAAGTGCAAAGCGCCGCTAAAGAAGTTTTCACTTCAACCATCCGTCTTACGAATTTTCGATCAGGTCACGTGTCCTGACGCGAGTTTAACATTTTTTACCCATTACAAAAAAAGTGCACAACGCCGCTAAAGAAGTTATCACTTCAAAAATAAAAAAAGTAGAGGGCACCCCTACTAAATTATTTTTCATGATTTAAGTTAACAATATTTTATATATTGGATAGGGCACCGAAAGAAGAATAACAGTGCGTACCTAATTAACTTTTAAGCCTAAAATTAGGCCCTTCATATTGTGTGCACCATTCATTCTTCATGAAGCTTATAGCAACGTAATATCCACCAATAGGGTTGTCACTGGCGATGGCGCTATAATAACGGAACAATGAGGGTCGGTCGGTCCGGTTGTAAAGATAAAGATACGAGAAGCACTTTCCCATTATAGAGAAAATTCGCTCTCATAGAAAAACTGCAATAAGAACACGTCGTTATTGGACGATACGGATATAAGCCAAGCTTACTGAGATTGTTTAGAGATTTTTTTGTCTTTATTACGGGCAACTACCCTATAATAAATAAGGAGGTCACCAGGCAATACTGCAGCTTTGCTATTTTGTGCTTAAATGCGCCGTGCAAGTTTCTCGTCGGATAAAGTTATTGGTATACTGAGGATTCGCCATTTTGATTTTTTTTTCAAAATGGGGTACCACAATTTTACCTGTGTTTTCGATAGAGAACCAATAGAAGAACAAAAAATGTCATATAACATTTTGGCCTAAAGTGTCACGTTTCTGAGATAATATGGAAGTTTAAAATAATAAAAATCATTAGGGAAATCATTAACGTGACGTTTTAGGACACTATGTTACATGACATTTTTGGAGTTTACTCCTTAAGAATCGATTTGCATATAAGGCGCCCGGTATGAAAAAAATATGAGGAGTAAAATCTAGTGATCGAAAACGTAGTTTGTTATATTCTCTTTGCGCGTTACGTTTTTTACGCGCAACCTATTGTGCGCACCTCTGTCACGTGATTCAAAACAGTCAGGATTGGCTGAATCTGACAAAAAGAATATAAGTCACTACGAAATCTAAAATGAAGTCACAATACAGTAATCAAATCAGATCTGTTATTGTTGCAGTCTTACAATTTTTAAAATTTGTGATTTTTATATAATTTGGTATTCCACTCCATCATGGGTGTCAATTTTGTGAAAGCAGATAGCAGAAACTTGGAATTGAAAAAAGTGGACGCAATCATGTTCTTTAAAAATAACCCCGATTTTTATTCTGCAGAGCTGAGAAATGAAAAAACAGCAATGTAAGTACTATAAAATAATATAACACTACCTACGTAAGTAACCTTAATTCTGCTAAGGCGAAATAATAGTCTTTCTTTCAGTAGTAGTTTTTTAGGTTATAAAGAATACATTTTGTTTACAGTAAGTAATTAGTTTGCATTTTCAGGGCTGCACGAGAATCTTATGGTGACGATGCTATTGGGTTCGTGCAACTACGTCGTGGATCAGGACTTTACACACTCAATTGCAAGATCTGCCCCGAGCACAAAGTGAGGGCTAGTTCATACAAATTCACTATGGTGATAGACGAGACTAAAGGTGAAATCGTCAGTTGCCGGTGCTTGGACTGTGCAGCTTTAGCTGGTGGTTGTAAGCATGCAGGGGCATTTTTGATGTGGACCCATCATCGCAGTGAAGAACCTTCCTTGCGTGAATGTTACTGGAAAAAACCCGTCCTCTCGAGAGTAGGGACTACTATGAAATACGTCACTGTATATCAAATTTGAAAAAAAAACCAGCTCCACATCATGTAACCAGCACACACCTTTTCCACGGGTTTCTTCAAGAAGCAAAAAAGAAGAAAATTATGAATTGTGAACTTTTAAAGTATCAGAACGACTTTAAACACAGTGATGTTCGACAGTTTTCATTTCCTTATTCAAGTGAGTGATGATATAAAGAAAGATGTCAACAAATTACTAGAAACATTACAAGAGAAACTTAACAAAAATGCTCTTGATTTAATTGAAGAGTCAACACAAAACCAGTGTTAGAGCCTTTTATGGTATGACCTAAGATATGCTCGTATAACCGCATCTAAAGCATACGAGGTTAGTCGCTGCCAAACACCAAATGGATCATTAGTAGCTGCGACCATGGGAGCTTAAACACCTGACACATCAGCTATGAAAAGAGGCCGGAAATTGGAATGATAAGTTATAAAAACTGTGCAGAGTAAACTTAAAACTAAAGTCAAGCCCTGTTTGGTGCCTGTTTAGACAATCGTACTTAAGTAGTAAACTCCAGTCGTGCGTCGGAGCTGACACACACACTTTTTTTTGTTTCCTGTATATCCCCTATCCAAATATATAGGCTTCAATGTGCGTCGTCATTTTGAAAAAAAAAATATGGCGGTCTCCAGTATGCCAGTCTCCATACAAAAATTTTCAAACCCCTTTATGAAATTTAAAAATCATTCATTTTAATCAATTTGGTTTTCGTTTAGTGACGAGTCATAAGTTGTTGACAAACTTGCCACTAATTTCCCCAGCTGGAAAGATTCCAGTCAAAGGTCGATTGCGGTCTTTGATTCAGCTCTTATCTTGTTGACAGTCTCGTGATATTTACCAGCGGGGCCTCCCCATGTCGGTAGGTCACGATTGATTGACAACTTTAACCCGCGGGTAGTCGCGCATGGGTTGAAAGGACCCAGCGCCTTATTTCTTCTTCCATAAATTTTAAAAAATATGGTTACTACGCAAACTCATGCTCACTACCTTTAAGCTACTGTATGGGCTACCCTCGCCTTACCAAGTTCGCGCGCGGCGCTTGGACAGCACGGACGCATAAAGTAAGTATAGGTTGTTTCGACCCTCACCCGTTCAGCACATATCTCTTTTCTTTTGTGATATAGATTAAAATACATAAATATTTGTGATCTCAATATTGTTTTATTACTCTCTTTCTATTAAATTTATAAAAAATCTTTAATTATCTTTATTTATATAAAAAACAACAAAATGAGACTAGCACATATCTCTTTTCTATTGTAATATAGATCAAAATTGTTACCTAAGTACATAAATATCTGAGATTTCAATATTGTGTTATTACCCTCATTCTATAAATTTATTAAAAATCTTTAATATTCTTTATTTATATAAAAAATACATTTCACTTTTGGGTCTTTTAGAAACTGTGCGACTATTCATATCACAAAATGAGGCGCAAGTGACAGCGGGTTAAATCAACTTGTTTTTCATAACATGATCACATGAGGGTGTGTTGAAAATAGACTTTGTTTATTTTTATCATTTTCCAGAAATCGGTAGCATTTGTTTAAAAAAATATCTGTTATGAGATGGGCTCTTAATTTTAAGTTTTAGAGGTCGTTCATGGAATTTTTCGATTTCTCATTTCATTAACATTTCAAAAATTTTGACTTGTTAAAAAACCAATTTCTAGTATACATATATCAGCACATCTTTATGTAGAAAATTAAATGTTATACAAAAAATACCACCTATGTTTTTTTCTTAAATTCAACCATTCAAAGAATAATATAAACAAAGTTACATTTATTTAAATAAAATATATTATTTCGTGTTCTGAACATTATAATACTCTGACTCAGAATCAGAAATTATCGTTATATATTTTCATAGGAAATTGAACGCTCTACAAAAAAGTTTCTATAAAAAATGTCGTACATTCAACCGTTTGCTATTTGAGGGTTCACATCACAAAAAGCGGCCAAGTGTGAGTCGGACACGCCCATGAAGGGTTTCGTAACTGCGGGTTTGGTAAATTGCGGTTTACGATTTATAATGTAATAAAAAAACTACTTACTAGATCTCATTCAAACCAATTTTCTGCGGAAGATTGCGTGGTAATGTACATCAAACATTTTTTTTAGTTTTATCATTCTCTTATTTTATAAGTTACACGCGGTGGGGGACACATTTTACCACTTTGGAAGTGTCTCTCGCGCAAACTATTCAGTTTGGAAAAAAATGATACTAGAAACCTCAATATCATTTTTAAAGACCTATCCAGAGATACACCACACGTATGGGTTTGATGAAAAAAAATATTTAAGTGTCAGTTCTAAGTATGGGGAACCACCAAAATTTATTGTTTTTTTTTCTATTTTTGTGTGAAAATCTTAATGCGGTTCACATAATACATCTACTTACCAAGTTTCAACAGTACAGTTCTTATAGTTTATATAGTTTATCTAGTTCGGAAAAAAGTGGCTGTGACATACGGACGGACTGACAGACAGACAGACATGACGAATCCATAAGGGTTCCGTTTTTTGCCATTTGGCTACGGAACCCTAAAAACGGTTAGGTTTACGAAAATATTCACTCATGTCTTCTTTTTTTTATACAAAAATATTTATTGATCCATCTTACTTCATATTAAGGCGCTAAGATCACTCAATCCGAGCAGGTTCATAGGTGTTAAAATAATATCGAACGTAAGCCTATTAATTTTAAGTTCAAACCAATGCGGACTTCAACGCGGCTGTTACGTTGAAACCGAAAGCCCAATTCTCGATTTTTACATGCTTTTATTACTTTTCATCACTTTCAAAAAAATGTGTTCATTTAAAATGAAAGGTCTTAGAGTCAACGATTTTTGTGTTTTGGTTTCATTCGATATTAACTATTCATCATCACCATCATATCAGCTCATATACGTCACCACCGAGGGGCTCGAGCCTACCCTGAATTAGGGCGATCGGGCCTTAGTCGATCACACGGGCCCAATGTGGGTTGGTCGACTTCACACACAACCTGCGAGTTTCTCCGCAGACGCATGCAGGTTTCCTCACGATGTTTTCCTTCACCGTAAGAGCGTCGGATAAACGTAACTAAACTATTCCTTTTCGAGAATGTTTGCAATTAATGCCTAAAACAGGGTCAATATATTTTTTTAAATCAAAAGTGGTTTTTTTCAAATTTATATTTAAATAAATCGATTTTTTTTACTTTAAGTATATTATATTCTTTTTCTATGGTGATATCTTTACACAGTCTTTCAATAATTTGAATGAAATATTGTCATTTGACCCATCTTAGGGCTTAAACGACATGTTACAAAATTCAAAAAAATCAAAAACAAGTTTTATCGAATCAAATTTTCTATAATATTGGAGTTTTTTTGGGTGAAATAGCTATCTGTCTAGCTAGGTCTCATCTCTAGAAAAATGAGTTTTTCCAGGTTTTTATGCATATCGTCTTTTTCGCACAATAATGAGATCAGTAATTTCACTGCAACAGATATAATAAAAGCAATAGGCCAGTGGTTCAGGCGTCAGATTTCCCCCTCTTAGATAATGGGTTCAATCAATCCCGGTTCAGTCGATTTCATTTTTATTTTTTTGCCTTTTCCGAGTAAAGCTCCTTGGCCTAGGTGCTGATACTAAAGCATTATTAAAATGTAAAAGCGTGCACGTTTGTTTATCTGTCAATCTGTTTGTAACTTCTCCACGTTTGTCTAGGTACTGAACTAATTTTGATGAAATTTTGTATAGATAGACAAGTAGAAAAACTACAAAGAAAATGCATACCTAGTTTCCTTTAGAATGTACTAGAAAAATATTGTTGCAGGTAAGGTGATCAATTGTCAATGTCAAACTTCAAACGTAAATGTCAAACAGAGGTCTTTCAAATGGCAAACGTCCAATTCCATATCACTAGTAGTTCTCAAGGGATCTGGCAAAACTTATTTCCACGTTACCGGGCCGCACACCCTCAAAGATAGTCACAAAAACTTATCCATGCTGGCGAAGCCGCGGGCAAAAGCTAGTGTTATCATACTAGACTGACTCGGTGGCTCAGTGGTTTGTACTCATGACTACTGATCCGAGGGTTGTGGGTTCGATCCCCACCCAGGGCAAACATTTGTGTGATGAGCAGATTTGTTTGCTCTGTGTCTGGGTGTTAAATATCTATATATGTATGTATTTAAACGTATATAAGTATGTATATCAGTCTCTGGTTCCCATAACACAGAAAATCCTATACTTTGGGGCCAGATGACCATGTGTGATTAGTCCCAGAATATTTATTTACTTATTTATTAAGTATAATATGTAGCACGACTTATATAGGTAGGTATGGTAGTAGATAAGGCGTAGGTTTGAAATAGATACGTGCTTACAGGTAATTGGAGTTTAATAATGAAGTAAAATACCTAAAAAGAACATAAAAATTGTAAAAACTTAATATGCTTAAATTTAAAATACAAATCACAAAAACGTAATTTAATCTTACCCGTAATAAGTCTTATAGAGAGAATCCAGGTATTAAATAATGAATAATGTTATAATTTATTGAAAGATGGCAAAACATTGCTGGATGATCGAATTTTTGGTTTTTGAAATCAAATGTCGGCACATGCGTAAAAAAAAATTGGTTGTCAGTAAAGTCCGTTTACGGACGATAGTTTAACGTGACAACTTCATACCGTAACGGGACAATGAGTCAACCTTTTTCGTGCGTGCAGCCGGCGTCCATCGATTTATTAGACGTTGTCACGTCAAAAATATATATACATGGAATGAAAAAAGGTCAAATGAAAAAAGAACTAATAATAGGGTACCGCGTTACAAATAATCATTTCACCAAACCCTCGTTTAGCTAAGGGTCGGCAAAAATTTAATAATACACGAGTAATGCGCATACCGTAAGAGCTGGAGGTAATGAAGTACAAGTGTTCACGTTAATTCATCATTACAGCTCATATACGTCCCCACCGAGGGGCTCGAGCCTACCCTGAATCAGGGCGATTAGGCCTTAGTCGACCACGCGGGCCCAGTACGGGTTGGTCGACTTCACACACAACCTTCGAGTTTCTTCGCAGGCGTGTGCAGGTTTCCTCACGATGTTTTCCTTCACCGTTAAAGCAATCGGTAAGTACGTACGTAAGTTTTTGAAAAACTCATTGGTACATTGGCCGTCCAGATTTGAACCCGGTACCTCTGGTTAGATGGACCGAGTCGTTACCGGTTGAGCCACCGACGCTTTTTAACGTTAATTAGCACAATGTTAATGATGTTTTAACCCCTTCAACCACCATCGAAACCGATTTGGTTACAAAAGAGGAAAAAATATCATTGTACGATACCAATTACGTACAAATATACTTTTTTTCCATACACGTTATCAAGCTTTCAACAGAAGAAAATTTTTATTTTTTAAAAATACAATCACCAAATCACCAATGAAGTTTTCCTATTTGTTATAAAATACAATACAATATTCTTTATTAAATCACAACATAAAAAAAAATAACAATATAGAAGAAAGCCTATACAATAGACGGCCTTATTGCTAGGTAGCAATTTCTTCCAGGCAACCTTTGGGTAGGGAAACAGCGATAGAATAAGTTAAGGGGCGGTGCAATAATTAAAAACAGGAAAATTAGCAAATAAACAGTTATATAAATACTTAAATATTATAACAATTATATATATATAATAATAGATATATACATAAACAAACAAAAACATAAATAAATTAAATATTTTATATATCTATGATATGGTAAAGAAAGGAAAAGGAAGATGGAAAAAAAAAGGATTTTAAAGCAGAGAACAGTGATATTATTAAGTGATATTATTGTCATACATAATTCACCTCACCGATATAAAAGCACGTTTGCATTGACGTCATAATTTGTAGCACCACAGATATTCGAACATGAAACGGGAATATTTCAAGACAAGTAAGTATCGGTTTGTACCTGCAATGTTTGTATATATGGTCAGTACATAGACGTCGAGTTTTCCAAACTATTTTAAAATATTTTTCTTAAGAGTAAACATCACAACTACGAATGTTTTTCGAATCGTGGAATTTCTTTCAGCAAGAGTATCCATCCACCACAACTAGGATTTTTTCGGGCAGTGGTATCTCTTTTAGCAAGAGTAGGCACCACAACTACGATTTTTTCGGGCAATGGTATCTCTTTTAGCAAGAGTAGGCACCACAATAAGATTTTTTCGGGCAGTGGTATCTCTTTTAGCAAGACAAGGCACCACATATACAATTTATTCGGGCAGTGGTATCTGTTTTAGCAAGAGTAGGCACCACTACTACTATTTTTTCAGGCAGTGGTATCTCTTTTAGCAAGAGTAGGCACCACAACTCCTATTTTTTTGGGTAGTGGTATCTCTTTTAGCAAGAGTAGGCACCACAAACACTATTTTTTCGGGCAGTGGTATATCTTTTAAGCAAGAGTAGGCACCAAAACAACTATTTTTTCGGGCAGTGGTATCTCTTTTAGCAAGAGAAGGCACCACAAACACTATTTTTTCGGGCAGTGGTATATCTTTTAAGCAAGAGTAGGCACCAAAACAACTATTTTTTCGGGCAGTGGTATCTCTTTTAGCAAGAGTAGGCACCAAAACGACTATGTTTTTGGGCAGTGGTATATCTCATTTAGCAAGAGTAGACACCTTAACTCCGATTACATAAAATACATTTTTTTTCGGGTAGAAGCATCTCTTTTAGCGATTCCAGGCACTACAATTACATTTACCCCAAAAATATCGACCTTTTCCCCGCAGAAGAATCATGATCATTACGATCATCATCACATTAGCCAAAATATATTCACTACTGGACATAGGCCTCATCAAGATGGGAGGGTGCTTGGCAGGCGGGTGGGCCATGGCAGTGGATGATGATGGAACAGTACACGAAAAGGACGTTGCTGGCTCATCCTCCGCTTAATGTCCCTTAGTCGGCTCTTACGAAACCTTCGGGAACAGATGGGTTGGTAAAGTTCTGGCGCCACACCATTGGCCACAGATTAGGCAAGTACTTATATAATTATATGCCATGGTCTGGAACCAGGGGCAGCCTAAGTTGTAAGAAAGATGGAATAGGCACTAAGTTTTTTTACGAATGAGTAGAATGCTGAGGTTTTCAGGATTCCTGAAAGATATTTTGTTTGGTTTCTACATATAATAATATCTTATTTCTTAGACAGAACCTCTTTTATTTGGTTTCTATATTCTATTTCTTGTTAGGTTTGTCCTAGCCTAACCTGAAGCGAAGTAAAGCTTTAAGGAAGCCTCATGACATGAATTTGGATTCTAACTTTATATACTTAAAATGTTGAGTGTTGGTATCGAAACACTAATTGATTGCCTTTTAGGATTCCGTGCATCTAAAAGGTGACCAACGGAACCCTATTACTAAGCCTTCGCAGTCTATCTGTCAGCTGGCTGTATTTCATGAACCGTTATAGGTAAACAGTTGAAATTTTCACATAGTGTGTATTTCTATTGCCGCTATAACAACAAATGATAATAATTATAAAAATACGTACAAGAAACATTATTTTTTTTAACGCAAAGAAACTATCGACATCTAGTAGGAACTAGTAGTATCTTCTATATTAGGTAGGGGCATTTTTTTTTGAGTTGCGTACCTAATTTTACTGTATTAATGCAGTCACGAACCAGAAAAGGAAACAAAAATAGAATCTATACAGTTAAGGGTCGCCAGGAGGCTTGAGTTTCCAAACAAACGTAGTTCCGCCTTAATACAAAAACTACATGCCAGATTGAATCCAAACTTTGCAAATATATTGAGGAGACACATATCGATGTTTGTAATTAGTTTTCGATGTACTAATATAAAACGGAAAAAAATAAGAGTAGTTTCAAACTTTCAGTACAAAACTAATTTAAGCCTTCATTTAGTTACGTTAATATATACTAAGATGAAAACTAATTACAAACATCGATATGTGTCTACTCAATATATTTACAAAGTTTAGATTCAATCCGGCATGTAATTTTTGTATTAAAGCGGAACTACGTTTGTATGGAAACTCGAGCCTCCTGGGGAGCCTTAAGTTATGAAGATGTTTTGGTCCGGAACCCTCAGTGCGCGAGTCCAACACGCACTTGGTCGCCTTTGCTGTTGTTGCGGTCAAACGGAGTGAGCTTATAAGGATTCCTCGGGTAATTGAGTACTGACCTTGTTGAATAACATAGCGTGTGGGTTCCAGAAACCGGCTAAGTTCGTGTCGGACCAAGCATAGTGCAGGGTTCCGCAGTAATTACTCTTTATCATATCAGCTCATATACATCCCCACCGAGGGGCTCGAGCCTACCCTGAATTAGGGCGATCGGGCCTTAGTCATCCACGCGGGCCCAGTGCGGGTTGGTCGACTTCACACACAACCTGCGAGTTTCTCCGCAGGCGTGTGCAGGTTTTCTCACGATGTTTTTCCTTCACCTTAACAGCGTCGGATAAACGTACATATGAAATCTAAATTCGAAATCACATTGGTACGTACGCAGGATTCGAACCACGACCTCCTGGACAAGAGGCGGCGGCCCTTGCCGTTACGCCACCGATGCTTCATCATTATAATGTATCCTAACTATGCCAAAACCCTATGACGTTACGACGGAATACTTATTATTATCACTAACGCGTCCGTCCCTCGTGAAGCTCGAAACCCTACTACATAACTGCATTCCCACACCCGCGGTACAGACACACCCTGGACACTTCATACAACGGGCCTTTTTTTTTTTTTATTAAAAATTTGAGTGCGTTTGACTGCAACTCACCTGATGGTAAGTGATGATGCAGTCGAGGATGGTACACGCAAACTCAAATAATGCCTATTCACTCTTGCCTTGAGATTTCAAAAAACAAATGACGAAACAAACAAAATTGCGGCGAAATCCTATACGTTCGACAACCATACTGTAACCAATCTTTATCAATCTGGGAGACGAGGAGGTGAGGTCCGAATCTAGAGAGCGGCAGGGAGTGTCCATACTGTATGTTAGTACTAATATATACTTTGGTACCGATTTCACTATCTCTAGCATCACGACTCGCCTCGCACTCATCTGTTGGGCCAGTAAAAGAGGCCACGATTTGTTACCAAGCCATTGATTTTTATTTTTTGCATCCTTGCTAATATTACAAATGTGCTAATTTGTGTAGTTGTTTGTTTATTACATTTTCACCCTTTAACACTTCAACCAATTATGACGAAATTTGGCACGCAGGTAGCCTGTGTCACGAATAAGGACATAGGCTACTTTTTATCTAGTGAAAATAGGAAAGTCCGATACAGTTCCTGAGGGAACTGAAAAAAACAGGCTTTTTTTTGGTTCTGTAACACAAAAGAAAAAAATGGAATCATTATAGGATCACTCACTAACTATAGGTATGTCGGTCCATCTGTCACTCCTAATTTGCTCTGTATCGATTGAACGGATTAAGTTTTTGGTACACATATTACGTAAATCAGTGACCAAAAGACTAAAGTGTAACGTGTAACGTAAACACATTTTTTTTAAACTGCAACTGGTTTCGTGATCATCTTCAGGCAGTAGACTATTTTATTTTATAAGTGAGGGTAGTGTGATACCTACTGAAAATAGAGATCTTGTACAGAAATATATGTTTTCGTTTATGATAAGTAAAAGTTATACATAACATTGAAAAATTTAAACATTAGCCCTTCGCATACAAGGTGGGGTCTCTCAGACCCCAACGGGCTTAAAATCTATTTTTTTTAAACTTCGTAACGGCGTGGACTGAACCTGTGCTGTAACCTTGAGTAGCTGGATTTACGCCATTGCAAAGTCGACCTGTTTGGTTAATTCAGTACTGCGCGGCCGCTTGACCGTGACAGACGTATAAACTTTCAATAAATAAATACCGATAACATACTTACCGATTGCTTTAACGGTGAAGGAAAACATCGTGAGGAAACCTGCACACGCCTGTGAAGAAACTCGAAGGTTGTTTGTGAAGTCGACCAACCCGCACTGGGCCCGCGCGGTCGACTAAGGCCTAATCGCCCTGATTCAGGGTAGGCTCGAGCCCCTCGGTGGGGACGTATATGAGCTGTAATGATGATCTATCTATATTTCTATCTATCTCAATCTATATATATAAAATTCTCGTGTCACAGTGTTAGTTACCATACTCCTCCAAACGGCTGGACGGATTTCCATGAATTTTTCTATGTATATTCGGTAGGTCTTAGAATCATCATATCAGCTCATATACGACCCCACCGAGGGGCTCGAGCCTACCCTGAATTAGGGCGATTAGGTCTTAGAATAGGTGTAGAAAATTTTTCACCGGGATCTGAGCGAGCGAAACCGCGGTAAAAAAAGCTAGTTATTTATATTTTTTTTCATCGCGTCTGATATATAGGTACTTTATCCTTTGATACCACAGATTAGAAGGCGCCAGCGATTTTTTTTATCTGTGTTTGCTACTAACTTAATGCAATGTTAGCTGTTGATCTGTGTAGGTATGCCTGACTTCGCCAGACGGTGAAGGCATCGCGAAAAGTTAGGCACAGCGTACAATTTGTTTTATCTTACGAGAAAAATCGTTCTGCCTTAAAGCTTTCTCAACATTATATGGTAAACGCCTATTCTGTTTTTAGAGTTCTGAACCCAAAGAGTAAAAACGGAACCCTGTTACTTAGACTTCGCTGTCCGTCGATCCGTCCATCCATCCGTCCATCCGTCTGTCGCCAGGCTGTATTTCATGAACCGTGATAGCTAGACAATTGTAATTTTCACACATGATGTATTTCTGTTGCCGCTATAACATCAAATACTAAAAAAAATTAAAAAGGAAAAAAATAGGGTCTCAATTAAAAAAAAACCGTGTTTTTTAAAAAGTGAAGAAACTAGCGACATCTAATATGATGGTACGGAACCTTTTGTGTGCGGTTTATACTTGTTTCTTACTATTCCGGAAGACTCCGCCTACACCTAGCGTCACAATCGACATTCCCCGAATGTATCAGAATGAAGGCTTACATTATGCGTGAGGACTATACTGTTGACAAAGTCTCGTCATACGCTTCTCCGGGAGAGCCAGTGATTTACATATGCCAACGATCAGTTTACTCAAGAACGTAAAAGGATTTTATTTAGAACCGTCACCGCGCTGGATTGAAATTGAGAAAGCTTTTGGGACGAATGGGATTTGAATGATAGATATTTGGATAGATAGGTGATTCCCGTGAGTCGATCCCATATACACTTTGGAAATTACGATGACTAACTTACTTTCACAATGGCCGCCATGGATTTACAATATAGCACGATTTTTCTACTCTTACTTTTTTTAATGTAAACAAAGGCTGCATATTTTATCTGCGACTCACCCTTCAAACAAAAGAAAACTGGTAAAGTGCGATTCAGAACCGCGCACAAAGGGTTCCGTACCATGATTAGTAGCATTGAACTAGATGGAGCAAGTGTCGTCACGTTTAAAAAAAATTGTATGGAGACTTTCACTTTTTCTGATTTTTAACCCCCGACGCAAAAAAGAGGGGTGTTATAAGTTTGACCGCTATGTGTGTGTGTGTGTCTGTGTGTGTGTCTGTGTGTCTGTCTGTGTGTCTGTCTGTGGCACCGTAGCTCTCAAACGGGTTAACCGATTTGGATGCGGTTTTTTTTATTTACAAGCAGGTTTTTTGGCGATGGTTCTTAGATACGTTTTATCAAAATCGGTTCAGCCGTTTCAAGGTCATCAGCTCTTTTGTTAGCTGCGGTAGGGTTCTTAGACTCTTAATGTGTATTTACTTTACTTTCAAACATACATGTGACCAAAAACTTGAAACACTCATGTATGCTTAATAACTATGCAGGATTATGGAACTCTTGGTCTGATGCTGCAGCCAGGATATCCAGAACACTAGCACACTCTTAAAAAAATAATAGCAGATATGTCGTGTTTGGACTCGTTTTGATCAGTATTTGATTCTGCATACAATGCAATGGTGGCAACACGGTGAGCTGATGCTGCGGCCAGGATATCCAGCACACTAGTACACTCTTAAAAAAATAATAGCAGATATGTCGTGTTTGGACTCGTTTTGATCAGTATTTGATTCTGCATACAATGCAATGGTGGCAACACGGTGAGCTGATGCTGCGGCCAGGATATCAAGAACACTAGCACACTCTTAAAAAAATAATAGCAGATATGTCGTGTTTGGACTCGTTTTGATCAGTATTTGATTCTGCATACAATGCAATGGTGGCAACACGGTGAGCTGATGCTGCGGCCAGGATATCCAGCACACTAGTACACTCTTAAAAAAATAATAGCAGATATGTCGTGTTTGGACTCGTTTTGATCAGTATTTGATTCTGCATACAATGCAATGGTGGCAACACGGTGAGCTGATGTTGTTAAAATCCGTTAAATTTTTGACATACCTACGTACCTGAAACTATGACTAACTGTGAACTAAATATTATTGAGATAAACCTTCGCTTTGATTTCTTATATAAACCCCCGACGCAAAAAGAGGGGTGTTATAAGTTTGACGGCAATTTCTGTGTGTTTGTGTCTGTTTGTCTGTGGCATCGCAACTCTCGAACGGATGGACCGATTTTGATGCGGTTTTTTTTACGTGAAACAAGTTTCCTTGCGGTGGTTCTTAGCTATAATCGATAAAGATCTGTTCAGCCGTTTGAGGGTTATCAGCTCTTATCTAGGTGACTAAGGGATCTGGGCAACTTATACAGGTCTGATCGATTCAAAATTTGGTGCCCTGTTAATGTAAAAATATTGCAAAACCATGATAACCTTGAACTGTTGATGCAGCATCTCCTAGAATCTACAGAATACCCAACTCCTCAAAAACTTTCAGTAGAAGTATCGTGTTTGGGCTCAAAAAAAATATTCAAAACAATTTATTTCAAATAGGTGTTACACACACTTTTAAATAGAATTAGAATAGAAATTATTAGAATAGTCTCAATGAATAGGTGTTAGATATAATATGGTAACCTTGACCTGATGCTGCAGCATCTCCTGGAATCTGCTGAAGCAGCGGTTAAAAAAGTAAAAAACTTCCATGGGTCCATGGATTTGAAGTTTAGAGTTATAACACATTTAATTGCAGCTTCAAACAAGGGAGGTGAGCAACTTCCACAGGCTTGATCGATTCAAAATAGACTAGATTTTGTGTCGCAGTATCGTGTTTCGTCCCGGAAACTATTTGTATGAATGTGGGGGTAGAGTTTCGATTGTATGTAATAGTTATGTAAAGTTTAAAAAGCACGAAATAAAAATTAAATTAAAAATTTAAAAAACCCCCGACAAAAACCTCTAAAAAGTAAACAATAATATGTATTGACCCTTTGAGTTTAATTTAAGTAGTAATATTTTGATCCAAGAGTCGTCGCGTAGGGGGACCGCTAAGTAAATAAAATAAAAACAGAATACAACTGATTTACTTTACTACAACTAATTAGTAATAACTTCACAACTTAGCGGTCCCCCTACGCGACGACTCTTGGATCAAAATATTACTACTTAAATTAAACTCAAAGGGTCAATACATATTATTGTTTACTTTTTAGAGGTTTTTGTCGGGGGTTTTTTAAATTTTTAATATATATTATATTCTTTATTGCACACAAATATTTACATGAAAAATACTTAGAAAGGATATATAAAAAGGTGGACTTACTTAATTTTTAGCATTTGTTGCTGTAGCGGCAACAAAAAACATCACCTAATTTCAACTGTCTAGCTATCACGGTTAATGAAATACAGCCTGCTGACAGACGGACAGACAGTCAGGCGGAAGGACAGCGGAGTCTTAGTAATAGGGTCCCGTCTTTCGACTTTGGGTACGGAACCCTAACAAAGTTAGTGTACTCTAGTAGGAAAATAGTGTCATATCTTAGCGGTCATTATACAACGGCCCTAAATTGACCATTGGGTTAAGTACAGTCTGCCGCATGTCAGTGGCAACATTTTGACCCTAAGATAGTCTGTCCGGCATCGCAAGAAGTTTTCTTTTTAGCGTTAGTTCTGCTTATACTGATATAGTGGTTTTATTCGGTGACGTATTAGCTGACCGTATACTTACTCCTATCAACCCCTCTGCAGGGTAAAATTGAAATCGTTTGTCGAATTTTTAACTGAGAAAGTGGACAAATTTCCTTAAGGAACCTATGGCGGCAACTGCAGTAACCCGCCACTAAACCTTAACACAAGCGACGAGAGGACAAAAGAAACACGAAACCTAGAACGCGCTATTAACATTTTTTCAGCACTTAGTATATATACAAGTACCAATCATCAACGGTTAGTCCACGGCCGTACTCCAGACATACCACCTCGCCTGGCGGAGACACCTCCCTTAGGAATACTTCCTACAGTGGTATCCCGACGTGATCTCGCCGTCGTCCCTACAAACCTATGCAATCACAAAAACAAACTTCTTGAACTTTTCATATAAATTAATCGTTTAGTCATTGAAATTATTATGAGAAGTACTACAACTTTTTTGCTCTATTTGTAATAGGCTGATTGGGAAAACCGCCTCTTTGACGTAATGGTTAGTCCATTCACATCACATCTGGTGGTCGCAGGATTTTATTTCCCGCACGCTCTAACTCTGCCCTAGTCGGTTTGGTTGGTGGTAGGGCATTTCCCAAGCCCACTTGGCTAGCTGCCGCCATCATATCCAAGTCCTGCTGCCAAAAATCAATAATAACAGCAATGATGTGTTCCAGTACGAAGTTATAATAGCCAATTCTCTAATGCATTAGCGTATCTTGGTAAGCCCGCTTCCATCTTCGGCATCATCGTCACTTACCATCAGGAGAGATGATGCAAAGGGCTTACCAAATGTAGATACAAAAAATGTTGTTCAGTTTTATGGATAGATCGTAAGTTGAAATTTTGTCTACAAATTTTAACACCTTTTAAGTATAGTTTTACCCTAGTTTTTCTTAAAAAATAAAATAAAATTATGTACAGTTACAATCCTTAAAAAGAAAAGAGTTATTTCTGCTGACATCACCAACTATATAGCCTCGCACAGACAATGTATCCTTATCTAAATTCGTACATTTTCTGATCATTTCTTCTGTTTACCCGACAACCAGGGATACATTAATTTAGTTTTTAGCCAAAATTAAGTTCTAGTAAGTGGGTAAGCTTACAGTTGACACAAACAAAAGGAATTTCTTAGTTAGGCACCTCATTTCCCACTACCATTACTTTTATTTGATCATCTGGCAAAACGTAAGTCGTTTCTCTGCTGAAATATAAAACGCACTAGTGCCTTATTCTTGGTCTCCTTCCTATATATTTTTCTTAAAAATTACAGGAAATTTCAATGATTTGTTTTTCATTAAATCTATTTTAGCGTCAGAACGTACCTATCTTTAGAATTAACGGCAATATCTCGAGATAATAAAATGTTGTCTGTGAAATACCAGTAATACCATGTAATACTTTAAACAAAGCTTTATAAATAGAACATGTAAATATTTATGACTGTCATTTATAGGTTCCTGGTTCCATGGGAATAGCGATGATAACCGCTAGTCATTTGAACCACTTTTTATCATCTGTCAAAAACGACATTTTGTTCTTTTGTTTGAAATACCTAAAGGCGTGACTTCATGGTTTGGCAGCGTCATTTATGTACCGATTTTGTAATTTTATAAATAAAAAATTTAAAACTTGAAATTTGATGATCACTCTTCAACAATTTACTTTCATAATTTTCATCACCCATAGATTCTTAAGAAAAAATCTTACTTTTAAAATGAAGTTTTAAATTTTAGTCAATTAGTCACGTTAAAACCACTGAATGGATTTCATAAATCACATAGTATGTGGCAATCTAATAGATTAAGTACCAACGTCATATTTTGTAATTAACAAATTATAATAAAGCGATGATCATTATCATAAATTGATTATAGTTTTAAGATTTTTCCCTATACTCGTATTGAACATCTCAGTGGCGTAATAGTTAGTCCATTCGCTTCACATCAGGAGGTCGCGGGTTCGATTCCCGGCGGGTTCAAGATTGTAAGACTCTGTTTGGTTTGGTTTGTGGCTGGGCATTTTTATAGCCGGCCTGGCTAGCTACCACCATCTTATCTAAGTCTTGCCGCCAAATATCCGTGTTAACAGTATTGATGTATTCCGGGTTGAAGATAAGGTAGCCAGATCCCCATTGCGTTGGGGAACCTCGGTGAGCCCGCTTCCATCTTCGGCATCATCGTCAATTACCATTAGGTGAGATGATGCCAAGGGCCTACCAAATGTGAATTGCCAAATTTTTTTCGAACCTTTTGCCAAATTTCATAGCTCTAAGTCAGCGGAAAATACCCTATAAATTTTGATTCCCTTAAGAGCGTCCAAATAATTTTTTTTAGCGATATTAACGGCTGTATCTTTTTTACGGTAACTTAGTTGTTTAATTTCAAGGGACTGTAGACAAAAGTATATGGTTTTAATTTTATTTCGATATCTCCACGCGTTCCTGAGATAAAGGGTCTTGAAAGACAGACGGACAGATAGACGGGCAACAAAGTGATCCTATAAGTGTTCCGTTTTTTTCCTTTCGAGGTACGGAACCCTAAAAATAGGCTAAAATTGACCATTTTCCCCCACTCCCTCTTATCTCCCAAACTTTTGGGCCTTAAATCTTAAAAAAACCAAAATATATGCAGTTGAATGCATATATTACAGAAAAATCTATGAAAAAATCTAAAGTCCTTCAGTTCCCACTGGAAATATGAAATTTTAAGGTCCAGAATAAATAGAATCCTATTTACCTAGAGCAAAGTTTATTCTGTTGGTAGTAAAATATTGGTACAGAACCCTGTTTGTGTGACCCCGAGTCTCACTTGGCCGGTTTTCTATTAATTTCGGACTCCTTAGCGTGAAAACGACTCACACTTGCCGGTTTTTATTAAATGTTGTTTTTTACCGTTTTTACTATAGAGGTAAATCAAAAATACCTCTTAAATACTCATAAAAAAAAACACTTTTCTGTATGAAGAATTCGCTTAATTTTTAATTTTTTCTTATTTTCAGTATTTTTGCTATAGCGGCAATAGAAAAACACATTGTGAAAATTTAAACTTTATCCCTATTACGGTTAATGAATGAATACAGAAATACAAGCAGCTGACACACAGACAGTTGGATGGACGGACAGCGGAGGCTTTGGAATAAGGTATTTCCTATAACGGTTCATGATAAACAGCCCGCTGACGCACAGACAGACAGACGGACGGACAGCGGAGGTTTAGTAATAAGGTCCTTCCTATAACGGTTCATGATAAACATCCCGCTGACGCACAGACAGACAGACGGACGGACAGCGGAGGCTTAGTAATAAGGTCCTTCCTTTAACGGTTCATGATAAACATCCCGCTGACGCACAGACAGACAGACGGACGGACAGCGGAGGCTTAGTAATAAGGTCCTTCCTTTAACGGTTCATGATAAACATCCCGCTGACGCACAGACAGACAGACGGACGGACAGCGGAGGTTTAGTAATAAGGTCCTTCCTATAACGGTTCATGATAAACATCCCGCTGACGCACAGACAGACAGACGGACGGACAGCGGAGGCTTAGTAATAAGGTCCTTCCTATAACGGTTCATGATAAACAACCCGACACATGACACACAGACAGACAGGACAGCGGAGGCTTAGTAATAAGGTCCTTCCTTTAACGGTTCATGATAAACAGCCCGCTGACACACAGACAGACAGACGGACGGACAGCGGAGGTTTAGTAATAAGGTCCTTCCTTTAACGGTTCATGATAAACAGCCCGCTGACACACAGACAGACAGACGGACGGACAGCGGAGGCTTAGTAATAAGATCCTTCCTATAACGGTTCATGATAAACAACCCGACACATGACACACAGACAGACAGGACAGCGGAGGCTTAGTAATAAGGTCCTTCCTTTAACGGTTCATGATAAACAGCCCGCTGACACACAGACAGACAGACGGACGGACAGCGGAGGCTTAGTAATAAGATCCTTCCTATAACGGTTCATGATAAACAACCCGACACATGACACACAGACAGACAGGACAGCGGAGGCTTAGTAATAAGGTCCTTCCTATACAGTTCATGAAATACAGCCCGCTGACTAGTGCCTAGCTCACGTACATGTGCAACTTGGTATTCTCGTCCCTAGGTGAATATTCTAGAAAGCCACACGTACCGTCTCCCGGAAATAAGTGCGGCAAGGATGACGAGAATACTTCTCGTATTTCATTCCGTGTATTTTATTCATAAGTAAAATGTGTATTACTACACCGAAACGTGCACCGATATAATTTCACGATACGAAGTACATTACATCATCACTACATATAGTATATAAAACAAAGTCGCTTCCCGCTGTCTGTCTGTCCCTATATATGCTTAGATCTTTAAAACTACGCAACGGAGTTTGATGGGGTATTTTTAAATAGATAGAGTGATTCAATATGAAGGTTTATTTGTATAATGCATGCATAATATAGAAGAGAAAAACTAATAATTTAAGAGGTTTCTAACGTGATTTCGTTAATAAACGCATTTTTTGCGCTTACATTGCAAACGCTGGCTGAACCCTATGAGATAGATAAAAATAAAAAAGTGTGTGTGTCAGCTCCGACGCACGACTGAAGTTTACTACTTAAGTACGATTGACTAAACAGGCACAAAACAGGGATTTGGGCTCCCGTGATCGCAGCTATAAATGATCCATCTGGTGTTTGGCAGCGACTAACCTCATATGCTTTGGATGCGGTTGTACGAGCATATCTTAGGTCATACTATAAAGGGCTCTTACATTGGTT
The DNA here is from genome assembly GCA_947284805.1 of Coleophora flavipennella. Lineage (NCBI taxonomy): Eukaryota > Metazoa > Arthropoda > Insecta > Lepidoptera > Coleophoridae > Coleophora > Coleophora flavipennella. The sequence continues at coordinate 10,624,270 of OX369253.1, forward strand.
TCGAGTTGACTCTTCAATTAAATCAAGAGCATTTTTGTTAAGTTTCTCTTGTAATGTTTCTAGTAATTTGTTGACATCATTCTTTATATCATCACTCGCTTGAGTAAGGAAATGATGAAGTGAAAACTGTCGAACATCACTGTTTTTAAAGTCGTTCTGATACTTGGTCAGTTAACAATTCATAATTTTCTTATTTTTTGATTCTTGACGAAACTCGTGGTAAAGGTCTGTGCTGGTTTCATGATGTGAAGCTGTTTTTTTTGCAAATTTGATCTACTGTGACGTATTTCATCATTCACTCTCGAGAGGATGGGTTTTTTCCAGTAACATTCAACCTCGGTGCAGGAAGGTTCTTCACTGAGACTATGGGTCCCCCAGATATCGATTTTGGAAGCAATCGGTCCAGTAACTAAATAGTTTAAAATGGCGGCCACTTTTTTCAATACTGACAACAGATTCGTGACAAGGGACCTCAGGGAGCCCCAGATATCGATTTTGGAAGCAATCGGTTCAGTAACTAAAAAGTTCAAAAGGGCGGCCACTTTTTTCAAATTGGGGTAACGGATTCGTGATAAGGGACCTCAGGGACCCTCAGATATCGATTTTGGAAGCCATCGGTCCAGTAACTAAATAGTTCTAAATGGCGGCCACTTTTTTCAATTCGGGCAACGGATTAGTGATAAGGGACCTCAGGGACCCTCAGATATCGATTTTGGAAGCCATCGGTCCAGTAACTAAATAGTTCAAAATGGCGGCCACTTTTTTCAATTCGGGCAACGGATTAGTGATAAGGAACCTCAGGGACCCCAAGATATCGATTTTGGAAGCAATCGGTCCAGTAACTAAATAGTTCAAAATGGCGGCCACTTTTTTCAATACCGACAACGGATTCGTGATAAGAGACCTCAGGGACCCCCAGATATTGATTTTGGAAGCAATCGGTTCTGTTACTAAAAATTCAAAATGGCGGCCACTTTTTTTTCAATTCGGGCAACTTATTCGTGATAAGGGACCTCAGGGACCCTCAGATATCGATTTTGGAAGCCATCTGTCCAGTAACTAAATAGTTCAAAATGGCGGCCACTTTTTTCAATTCGGGCAACGGATTCGTGATAAGGGAACTCAGGGACCCTCAGATATCGATTTTGGAAGCCATCGGGCCAGTAACTGAATAGTTCTAAATGGCGGCCACTTTTTTCAATTCGGGCAACGGATTCGTGATAAGGGACCTCAGGGACCCTCAGATATCGATTTTGGAAGCCATCGGTCCAGTAACTAAATAGTTCAAAATGACGGCTACTTTTTTTCAATTCGGGCAACGGATTAGTGATAAGGGACCTCAGGGACCCTCAGATATCGATTTTGGAAGCCATCGGTCCAGTAACTAAAAAGTTCAAAATGGCGGCCACTTTTTTCAATTCGGGCAACTTATTCGTGATAAGGGACCTCAGGGACCCTCAGATATCGATTTTGGAAGCAATCGGTCCAGTTACTAAAAAGTTCAAAATGGCAGCCACTTTTTTCCTTTCCGACAACGGATTAGTGATAAGGGACCTCAGGGACCCCCAGATATTGATTTTGGAAGCAATCGGTTCAGTTACTAAAAATTCAAAATGGCGGCCACTTTTTTTTCAATTCGGGCAACTTATTCGTGATAAGGGACCTCAGGGACCCTCAGATATCGATTTTGGAAGCCATCTGTCCAGTAACTAAATAGTTCAAAATGGCGGCCACTTTTTTCAATTCGGGCAACGGATTCGTGATAAGGGAACTCAGGGACCCTCAGATATCGATTTTGGAAGCCATCGGGCCAGTAACTGAATAGTTCTAAAGGCCGGCCACTTTTTTCACTTCGGGCAACGGATTAGTGATAAGGGACCTCAGGGACCCCCAGATATCGATTTTGGAAGCAATTGGTCCAGTAACTAAATAGTTCAAAATGGCGGCCACTTTTTTCAATACCGACAACGGATTTGTGATAAGAGACCTCTGGGACCCCCAGATATCAATTTTGGAAGCAATCGGTTTAGTTACTAAAAAGTTCAAAATGGCGGCCACTTTTTTCAATTCGGGCAACGGATTCGTGATAAGGGACCTCAGGGACCCTCAGATATCGATTTTGGAAGCCATCGGTCCAGTAACTAAATAGTTCAAAATGACGGCTACTTTTTTTCAATTCGGGCAACGGATTCGTGATAAGGGACCTCAGGGACCCTCAGATATCGATTTTGGAAGCCATCGGTCCAGTAACTAAAAAGTTCAAAATGGCGGCCACTTTTTTCAATTCGGGCAACTTATTCGTGATAAGGGACCTCAGGGACCCTCAGATATCGATTTTGGAAGCAATCGGTCCAGTTACTAAAAAGTTCAAAAGGCCGGCCACTTTTTATAATTCGGGCAACGGATTCGTGATCAGGGACATCAGGGACACCCAGATATCGATTTTGAAAGCAATCGGTCCAGTAACTAAATAGTTCAAAATGGCGGCCACATTTTTCAATACTGACAACGGATTCGTGATAAGGGACCTCAGGGACCCTCAGATATCGATTTTGGAAGCCATCGGTCCAGTAACTAAAAAGTTCAAAATGGCGGCCACTTTTTTCAATTCGGGCAACTTATTCGTGATAAGGGACCTCAGGGACCCTCAGATATCGATTTTGGAAGCAATCGGTCCAGTTACTAAAAAGTTCAAAAGGCCGGCCACTTTTTTCAATTCGGGCAACGGATTCGTGATCAGGGACATCAGGGACACCCAGATATCGATTTTGAAAGCAATCGGTCCAGTAACTAAATAGTTCAAAATGGCGGCCACATTTTTCAATACTGACAACGGATTCGTGATAAGGGACCTCAGAGACCCCTAGATATCGATTTTGGAAGCAATCGGTCAAGTAACCCAAAACGTTCAAAATGGCGGCCACTTGTTTTACTTCCGACAACGGATTAGTAATAAAGGACCACAGGGACCCCTAGATATCGATTTTGGAAGCAATCGGTCCAGTTACTAAAAAGTTCAAAATGGCAGCCACTTTTTTCACTTCCGACAACGGATTAGTGATAGTGAACCTCAGGGACCCCTAGATATCGATTTTGGAGAAATCGGTCCAGTAACTAAAAAGTTCAAAATGGCGGCCACTTTTTTCAATACTGACAACGGATTCGTGATAAGGGACCACAGGGACCCCTAGATATCAATTTTGGAAGCAATCGGTCCAGTAACTAAAAATTTCAAAATGGCGGCCACTTTTTTCAATTCGGGCAACGGATTCGTGATAAGGGACCTCAGGGACCCTCAGATATCGATTTTGAAAGCAATTGGTCCAGTAACTAAATAAAAACTTTTTTAATATTTTTTTTTATCTCTTAATTGGAAACTCACTACGAAGCGCATGCGGTTCTTTTTTCAAATTTGGCGCGAAAACAAGTAACACATACATACAATAATCTTAATATATATAAATCTCGTGTCACAATGTTTGTCCTCAATGGACTCCTAAACCACTTAACCGATTATAAGTAAATTCGCACACCATGTGCAGTTCGATCCAACTTGAGAGATAGGATAGGGTAGGGTAGGGTAGTGTAGGGTAGGGTAGGGTAGTGTAGTGTAGGGTAGTGTAGGGCAGGGCAGTGTAATGTAATGTAAGGCGGTACGAAGTTCGCCGGGACAGCTAGTATAACTATATAATACACTGTGATCGGGGATAGGTAAAATTTTTCGTTTAACGCACTTCGGGTATCATCGCGTGACATCGTAGTTTGATTTTACTCCCATATATTTCATACCCCGGCCTTATATAAGAAAATCGATTCTTAAGGAGTAAACTCCATTAAACTCCAAAAAGGTCTACAAAAAAGTCCGCGATGGTGTATGTCTTTCTCTTAGGGATAACCCACAATAACAAAAAAATATCCTTTACTTTTTACAAGAAATGATGGCTTATTTACAAAGTGATTCTAAGCAATACATTATCCAATTAAGTACCTTAAATACATTTTTCATTTAATATAGATCAATATGGCCCTTTACAGCATGTAAGTCAAATGAATATTTTCGAAGATATTACAGATATAAAATGCAGGGACGTTACGTTACGTTAGCCGCCTCCCTCTCGCACGCGGAACCGTGGGCTGGGTGCAAAAGAAAAAGAAACTTTGTGTGTGTCATTAATCTGCTCCTTAGAGAATTTTAGTTACCTAGTACCAAAGTATATATATTAGTACTAACATAAAGTATGGACATCCCCTGCCACTCTCTAGATTGCGACTTCACCCCCTCGTCACCCAGATTGATGCAGATTGGTTACCGTTTGGTTCTCGAACGTATAGGATTTCGCCGTAATTTTGTTTGTTCCGTCATTCGATTTTATAAATGTCATTTCTCTCCCGTTGAGGTACCTTTACGAAATTATTCTATCGAGCCAACTTAATTAAATCGTGTTTCCATTCGACATAATCCCTCGTGACTATTCTCAATAATACGTCATTGACTGACTGACAAGTTCACTCATGGTTATGCCAGTAGGCCTTTTTTAAATTCACATTTGGTAAGCCCTTGGCATCATCTCATATAATGGTAAGTGACGATGATGCCGAAGATGGAAGCGGGCTTACCAAGATTCCCCAACGCAATGGAAAACTGGCTATCTTATCTTCATGCCGGTACACATCAATGTTTTGTTTCACTTTCTCTTTGTTTTTGTACCTACTTATATGGTACTAATTCATATCGAATTTCAGTTTTTTTTAAGTTTTGAAAGTACCCACCTACCTATTTACAGGCCTGCACCTACCTTTTATAGGGTCGTTAAGTTATTTACATATTTTTTAATTGTTTTGTTGTTTGTGTGCAAATCTAATACCTAATTTCACCTTTCTAGGACTTATGGAAGTACCTATAAGAAATAGGCCTTATAAAGGTTTTTCAACATTAGTACTTATATAACGTATTATAACAGCTCATATACGTCCCCACCGAGGGGCTCGAGCCTACCCTGAATCAGGGCGATTAGGCCTTAGTCGACCACGCGGGCCCAGTGCTTCACTTGCTATATCGGCTGGATTGTGTGAAGACTGGACATGGTGCCACTGACTACTATTCATTACAGTCAAAATTTCAGATGTGCGATTAGCGACAAAAAAAAACGTATTATTTTAAAACTATGTCCTCTGCAAAACTCAAAACTGTATTTGTTTTAACTATCCAATTAATTATTCTAACAAAAGTACCTACTTATGGAAGGGATGTATGGCGTGATGCCTTTGCAACTTGACATTGCAACGTTTATAAATGGCATTTTTTGACTTAGCCCAAGGCACAATGCTTGTACTTTTGTTAATTTTTTAAAAGTAACAATTCGATAGTAAAATAAACCAACCACGTTAAAAAACCAACTTCCTTTGTAAAAACTTATACAATGTTGCATTATTATTTTTGGTTTTTGTTAATTTTCTAATAAAGTACTACACCGATTTTGATATTTTTTTTATGGAACCATACGGGAAGTACTAGCTTTCAAATAAAAAAAGAATCATTAAAATCAGTTTACCCAGTCAAAAGTTCTGAGGTAAAAAAAAAACATAAAAAAACGAGACCTACAGTACTCGCATATGATGTGTAACATGTGACAAAATACTTATGAAATTAATTAATTATCGGGTCGTACATCCACGGGCCGACCCTTCGAATAGTAGTATGTCATCTTTGCCTTTGCCATCACACTAGGCGGCATGGCTATGACAACCTTAGTTTTCGAGAATTAAAAAACGTTCGCATTTCCTGTTACAAATTTCCGTCCCATTTCACGAAATCACTCCCACAAATTGCAGGAAAGCGAGAGCAAAGATGTTACACATCAAAAACACACATAAAAAATTACATTTGCCACTAGACCCTTAATTACACCCCGGACACTCCATACAAACGAGCGAGAAATGATATACATAATTATAATTGACGTATCTATAGGCAAGAATGCAGGTAGGGTTGAATCACACCGGCGGTATTGGTCACAAAATGTTTGTTAGTTATTTACTGAATGCTGTGTGAATACTAAACTCTTTTTTTTTTCATACTTTTCGTTGTAAACAAACACCGTTCGAAAAAAAAACACCACTTTTCGAATACACCATACACATCTGCGATGTGGACGTACGAATTAACAATGAAGCCTGCTATTATTTTGTACATCTTTAAACACTTTTTCCTTGACCGACAAATCGCTACCGCTTATTAAAAAAAGGTCATCTACTTCTATGACGCCGAAAATCGCTGCCCCTTATTAAAAAAAGGTCCTCCACTTCTCTGACGGCGAAAATCTGAATTTGATCACCAAGATTCATGATATGGGGTCCAGGGGGCCCAGCCCCCTCCACCCATTTCAAACCCCCAAATTTTATGGAAAAAGTGTTAGAAGATGTATAAAATAATAGCAGTTTTCAGTGTTAATTCATACGTCCACGTCGCAGTTACCATTTACAATGTTTGTGAATATAGTGAATAAAAGTGCTTGCGTAGCTCGTCCTTTACGTTTGGTACTCAATCTGAGTGACGGGGGGGTGAGGTCGAATTTAGAGAGGGGCAGGGAGTGTCCATACTGTACGTTAGTACTAATATATATACTGTGCCTTAATTGTGATTGATTACGCCCTCCTTGGTTTTAGTAATAACATTTCTTAGGAAAATATATCCGGTTCGGGTTGAGTCATCAACAAAGGAGTCAGTAGAACGATAATTGGAGACACTAAAAACATAATTGAAGACGCTGAAAACATTAAAAGAGGCATCAACGGAGTCAGCCGAACGATAATTGGAGACGCTGAAAACATTAAAAACCCGACTTCAATCACAACAAATAAGTAAAATTTTGTACATTTTTTGTTTTTGTTAATTTCCTAAAAAGTACGATGTTGACAAAATTTATAATGTACCAATGACCTGGCAGTATACCTTATCAATTTAAAAAAAAACACGAAAATCGGTTTACAGCCTGCGAAGATATCGCATAACAAATATACAACAAAACATACAGTGAAATTGAGAACCTCCACCTTTTTCTAGTCGGTTGAAAAATCCGGAACAGGTCAGACAAAGGTTTTTACAAACAACTTCCAAAAAGGAGGAGGTTCTCAATTCGACTGTATGTTTTTTATGTGTGTTACCTTAGAACTTTTGACTGGGTGAACCGATTTTGATTATTCTTTTTTATTTGAAAGCTAGTGCTTACTGTGTGGTCCCATATAAATTTTATCAAAATCGGTGTAGTACTTTATTAGAAAATTAACATAAACCAAAAATAGTAATGCAAAAATGTACTAAGTTGTTGCGATGGAACCCGGTTTTTTAACCTTTTAAGTGTTTTTTGTAACGCAACAAAACGATTCGGCGCGGTGAAGCGCGGGAGGGGCGCAGGCGTGAGTAGAAATACTCGTACATTCAACGATTCAGAAACATCGCTTGCCTCATCTATAAATCGAAACGGCAAAATGTTATATTATAATAAATAAAAATGAAAACAAGAAATTTCATTTCAAGGTCTTCAAGGCGAGAGTGAAGAGGCATTATTTGAGTTTGCATGTTTTATGTATTGTAGAGTTTACCAATTGTGAATAAAAAAAAAAAACATCCTAGACTACATCGTTACTTACCATCAGGTGAGATATAGTCAAACCCACTCAAATTTTTAATAAAAATATAAACGGTGACAAAATGTGATATAAAACTGCATTTGAAGATCTTCTCTTGCCTCAGCCGGAAATGGAACCGACAAAATGTGAAAAATAAAAAAAGATTTTGAATTTTATGACCTTTTAATAATTATGAGCAAAAGTTTTAAGTGCTTGCCAATTCCAGACCAAGGCAAGCAATTTATAAAAATCGGTCTCCTTTGAGTCATGCACCATCATCATAGCCGAAGGACGTCCACAGCTGGACAAAGGCATCCCCCAAGGATTTTCACAACGACCGGTCCTGTGCGCTGCCCATATCCAGCGGCTTTCCGCGACTTTTTCCAAGTCGTTGGTCAACCTAGTGGAAGGCCTACCTACGCTACGTCTTCCGGTACGCCACTCGAGAACTTTACTATGTAACGGCCACCGGTTCTTCTTCTGGCTCCTTTAAATAAAATGATATATTTATAAAAGCTTTGTTACAGCTTTATATTATTAGTTTGCCGTGTTAGTTTGGGACAAATCTTGGAAGCTAAATTAGAACCACTTTCCGGTTTCCGATTGGGCTGAAACATTGCATACACGTTAAGTTTGGAAAACAATGCATGGTTGCAAGTGACGCAATTCTTAATCCAATATGGCGTACTCCTTAAGATGGCGGACCAGTTATTTTTCATATAGGTATCAAATGAAAGGGTTTTCTGAGTAGAATACGAAATATTTAAAATTATTTTCAAAAAAAAGCTTGAACCTTAAAGATTTTAGGTTTTTCGAAAATTATTTATTATTCAAAGTTATGACCGATTGCGCTGGGAGACTCTGTACTATATATTCTCTAAGTTTAGACTGGCTCGGTGGTTCAGTTGTTAGTTCTCTTGACTGCTGCTCCGAGAGTTGTGGGTTCGATTCCCACCCACATTTGTTTGATGAGCAGATTTGTTTGCTCTGTGTCTAGGTGTTAAATATCTACATATGTATGTATTTAAACGTATGTAAGTATGTGTATATCAGTCTCTGGTTCCCATAACACAGGGAATCCTACTTTAGGGCCAGATGATCATATTGTATGATATGTCCCAGAATATTTATTTTACTAATGGTATTACAAAATCTTGATGGTAAATGGTATTAAAAAATAACGGTGAAGGAAAACATCGTGAGGAAACCTGCACACGCCTGCGAAGAAACTCGAAGGTTGTGTGTGAAGTCGACCAACCCGCACTGGGCCCGCGTGGTCGACTAAGGCCTAATCGCCCTGATTCAGGGTAGGCTCGAGCCCCTCGGTGGGGACGTATATGAGCTGTTAAAATAATTACAAAATCTAGAACTTTCCTATCTTCGTGAATCTAAATTTCCTTATTATTAACTTTACTTTATTCGGCACGACTGTAATTTAAATCCTCAACACAGACCCCACAGTAATTTCGGTGGTTCCTTTGTGGAGGGCTTAAACGGGAGCTTAAACATTTGAGATTGATTCGTGCGTGTCAATCCGGATTAGCCGGATGTATCTGGAAAATTTAAGATATCTTAAAAGCCTCAGTGGCATAATAGGTGTCCTTTGGCGTCAAATCACGATGTCGCGGGTTCGATTCCTCGCGGAATCAAAATTTTTAAGACCCGATTTGGTTGGTGGTGGTTGGTTTTACCTTAGAACTTTTGACTGGGTGAACCGATTTTTATGATTCTTTTTGTATTTGAAAGCTAGTGCTTCCCGTGTGGTCCCACATTAATTTTATCAAAATCGGTGAAGTAATTTATTAGAAAATTAACAAAAACCAAAAATGATAATGCAAAAATGTGCTAAGTTGTTGCGATGGAAGTCGTTTTTTTAACGTGTTTAGCGTTTTTCCTTTTTTTTTCTTTTTAACGCGAACGAAGCGCGGCGCGGGCAATAACTAGTAAACTAATAAATGCTGCACAGTGAGTCATAGGTAGAGTGCGTCGGTGGCGTAACAGCTAGGGCAGCCGCCTCCTGTCCGGGAGGTCGTGGTTCGAATCCTGCCACGTACCAATGTGATTTCGAATTTAGATTTCATATATACGTTTATCCGATGCTCTTACGGTGAAGAAAAACATCGCGAGGAAACCTGCGCACGCCTGCGGAGACACTAGCAGGTTGTGTGTGAAGTCGAACAACTCGCACTGGGCCCGCGTGGTCGAAAAGGCCCGATCGCCCTAATTCAGGGCATGCTCGAGCCCCTCGGTGGGGACGTATATGAGCTGATATGAATATATGTAACGCGATGCCTCAGCCGATTGGTAACCGATTTTGATGATTTTTCTTTTAATTGATAGGACCTTCAGGTTCGTTTTATATAAATTTTATCAAAATCGGTTCCTTTCTTTTTAGAAGTTAAAAAAGGCAACATTGTACGTGATTATTGCCATTGGAGTAAGTTTTTTTAATTGCGTTAAGCGTTTTTTGTTGTGTACTAAATACAAAAGGACGAATAATCTTACCAATTAAAAAAAATACGACTGCTAATATTTATAATGAATTTCTTTATAACTCCCCTTGAGTTGTTGAGTAAAATGCAATGATAAATTAAGCTTTTATATGAAATAAATAAAAAAAAGAATAAAATACAACAATTCTTATAATACGTCTTTACCTATGAAATTGCCGATTCAGTTTTTGAAGTTCAATGCCAATTTTTATTGAAAATAAAAAAGTAATTGTTTTTTATTGTTGACCTTATGGTGACACTACTTATGGTCTTTTATTAGTAACTAGTGGCATGTCTTTCATGTTCCAATCCCCTGAGCTATGTACCATTGAATGGAACAAAGGTGTTTTCTTAGTGGTCACATGGGGCAATTTTTTAGACTAGTTAATTTTCTTGAATTTTCCTGAAAGTGACGAAATCTTATGCGGGTATTCCCAAATATGACATTAGTAACGAAGAAACTGCTGCGATAACTCTATAGCTTTAAAATAAAAAATGTGTATCTTTTTCCTCAATAAAGGCGATTTTTTTCAGGGGAAAAAACCCGACTTCATGGGGTTAAAGCCATCGTGCTCCCAAAATATCTAAACAATAGGCATATTTTTACAACCATTTAATTTCTAAAAGTCTAATGCTATTTGGAGAATAAATTTTGTTTTAATAACTATTATTGTTCTTAATATTAATTTCCATCTTTGAACTTTTTTATACAATCGGCAATTTCATAGGTAAAGACCTAATATTAAAAATATCCTAGCATCTACGAAATGAAATAATGAAATGAAATGAAATACTTGGTGCTTATGAAGACATAACCACAGTACAATAAAGAGTACTAGCGTAACATAACTGTGTAAGCGAATCGAGTGATTCCATTGTTTTTTATCAAAAATCTAAATCATTTTTTTATATTTGGTACCAAACTTCCCCTCTCTGTGGCTCGAAAGAAAAAAGGATAGCTTAGGGCAAACCTTAATCTTTACATTGCTATCGACTGGCCTGCGAATATTACAATTCACCCAGTAAAAGTGAAACATCGTATTAAATTCCTAAAACATCGTATTAAATTCCCCAGATAAGAAATTCAATTTAACTTTGAAACTAAATTTCAATAAGGACCAATACATAACCGATGTAATAAATCAATAAAACAGATTGAATAAAATTAATGTTGAGTACCTAAAGCTGCCTGAAGTTCTTCGCGAAACTTGTTTTCACAATTTATAAATGAAAATTTACGTAAATAAACAAGCTTTGAAACTTTTGGGCGTTGCGATGTCGGTAGGTTAGCGCAGCGGTGGCCTGCGTGATCGCGTTGCGTTGTCGGTAGGTGGGCGCGGCGGCGGCCTGCGTGATCGCGTTGCGTTGTCAGTAGGTCAGCGCGGCGGCAGCCTGCGTGATCGCGTTGCGTTGTCGGTAAGTCAGCGCAACGGCGGCCTGCGTGATGACGTTGCGTTATCGGTAGGTCAGCGCGGTGGCGGCCGGCGTGATCGTGTTGCGTTGTCGGTAGGTCAGCGCGGCGGCGGCCTGCGTGATCGTGTTGCGTTGTCGGTAGGTCAGCGCGGCGGCGGCCTGCGTGATCGCGTTGCGTTGTCGGTAGGTCAGCGCGGCGGCGGCCTGCGTGATCACGTTGCGTTGTCGGTAGGTCAGCGCGGCGGCGGCCTGCGTGATCGCGTTGCGTTGACGGTAGGTCAGCGCGGCGGCGGACTGCGTGATCACGTTGCGTTGTCAGTAGGTGATCGCGACCATCATGCAGGTACACGGATACGTACAGTCCATACCAATAAAGATAAATTGGCAATTTTACATGAATTTGTTTGGTGGATTTTCATTTATTTTGGCACGTGCTGTAACTTTTTTTGGGCTCTATTATTCGACCTATTTCAGATGTCAATAAATCTGAAACCATTAAAAAATACAATTTTTACTGGTATGTTTGATAAGTCTGCCAAGGAAAACTTATTTTGATAAATTTTGTTTTCTAGCGTTATTCGGACCGAAGCTTCAAAGGTTCGAAAAATATACAGACTGTACAAATATGCACCCACGAGGAGTCGGAGGGGGAAAGTTTCTGATTAATTAATTTTATCGTTATTTATATACAATTGCTAGCCTGCTTACCAAATTTTAGTCTTCTAAGACTTCAGGAAGTTCCCTAGAGGTTTTAATGATCATCAGTGAGTGAGTCACAAAATCGACGTATTTCAGATATTCAATAAATCAGTAACTATAAAAGCTAGATAATTGCTGGTTAGTACGTTTGGTAAGTCTACCGAGGACATACCTGCTCCTAAAAATTTCAGCTTTCTAGCATCAGCCGGACAGAAGTTATGGCACGGTTCGGAAACACTACGAATTCGTCCAGAAAAGGTAGGTAGTGCCCCGTCGTCCTTTGGCTCGTCTTGGCGGGAGCACGGTTTTGATAAATTTCATAAAGTTAGAATTTAGCCCCAAAAACACATGGCCGTTAGGGTAGTAAAGTTCTCGAATGGCGACCGCGCACTGGAAGACGAAGCGTAGGAAGGTCTCCTATTTGGTAGCGGGAATGCCACTGAATGCAGGCAGCGCAGGGTAGATCGTCGCGGAAATCCTTGAAGGAGGTATTTGTCCAGCAGTGGACGTCTCTTAGCAGATATGATAATGATGTTGAAACGTCTTAATATGTCTCGGAAAAATGATAGAGACAATTGCATAGTAGGAAATATCCATCTCTTTTGCTTAGACACAAAACTACTACCAAAGTTACTGTTCACTAGTATTCCCGGCGAACTTCGTAACACCTTACACTACACTTACTACTACCCTACCCTACCCTACACTACCCTAAACTACCCTACACTACCCTTCCCTAACCTACCCTACCCTACCCTACACTACACTACACTACCCTACCCTACCCTACCCTGCATAAGAACCTTCTCCTGACAATAACAAACTCGACAAAAAAAGAATTTGCGAAATCGGTCCAGCCGTTCACGCGTGATGCCGTGACCAAGGGAAATAGGGATTCATTTTTTATATATACAGGGTGAAATTTTTGAACGCCACTTGGAGGGAAAGTACTCTACATTTTGAAGACAGACAGTTTTACTCAAAGAAAACATTCTGCATTCACATATTTTCAAAAATTCGCTTACCACACCCGGGAATCGAACCGGGTAAAATCCGAAAAAATAACTTTTACGGCATCCATCGATAGGGTCAATCATAAGGATAAAATATTTTTAACAAACGTGGTAAATTAAATGAAAGGAAAACCATGAAATCGAAACTTGTAAATTCAATGGGATAAGTTATAGCACTTTTACTCAATGGTCCATCAGAATACTTATGTTAGTAATTATTAATTATCGTTGACGTCATTTATTTATTAAAATGACGAAGAACTATTTAAATAAGAAGATTGCATTTTGCACGGGTTTGTAATGTTGGCTGGACACAACATTTAAGAATGGAATATTTAAAAATAGAATAGTGAAACCAAAATTCCTATGCAACTGTAAACGATTTAAGAGCTAAAGTACACAATACGATTATGAATGTTCATCACAACTTGATATTAAAAGTTACTGAAAATGAATTACTTAAAAGAATAAATTTCTGTATCCAACAAAATGGAGCTCATTTCGAGCAACTAATTTGTTAATTTACCCTTTTTTTTTCGTTCAATTAAAAACATTTTGATTTCATGGTTTTCCTTTCATTTAATTTACCACGTTCGTTAGAGAGATTTGATCCTTATGATTGACCCTATCGATCGATGCCGTAAAAGTACAGGGTGTTTTATTTTTTCGGATTTTACCCGGTTCGATTCCTCAACATGTTTCCGATATCATGTTATACAAAAGGACAGGCACAGATCTACTACAAAAGAACAGTTATCATTTGGCTGCAGCACGGCGACAGCGTACAATGAAGTTTGGGACTTCTTTGGATACGGGTCTTGCGTGCTCTGCGGGTAACGCGTAAATTCTTTCTCGCTTTTATAGCTAACAGTGACGAGCAAATAAAAGGAGTTTTATCGATTCGTGGCGAAGACTCGCTATGAAAGATTTAGGATTTCCCTCCTCTCAAACTGACAGCATACAGCATTGTTCTCTCACGGTGTCGTTAAATATCGATGGGTCATTTATCTACCGTGCCACGCCAAGACAAGCCAAAGGAATGCAGCACTACCTACCTTTTCTGGAAGCATTTCGTCCTATTTTCAAATCGTCATAGTTTCGGTCTGGATGATGCTAGAAAGCTAAAATTCTCAGAATAAGATGTCCTTGGCAAGGTTCAATTGTCTAGCTTTTATGATTTCAGATTTACGAGTATTAATATCCAAAATACATCGATTTCGTGAATCACTAACTCGTATAAGGGCAATATATGTAGGTCATAACTTTGGTTCGGATGATGCTCTAGCAAAGAACATTTAAACTTGAGATTTTCAGACTAAAATGTGTTTGGTAAATTTATTAAATGTACGAAGATCTAGCTTTTATAGTTTCAGATTTATTGACAACTGATATACGTCGATTTTGTGACTGTTTCACCTCACTCATTCAACGATAATCATCAAAACCCGTAGAAGTCCTGAAGTCGTAAAAGAATGAAATTTTGTATGTATGTATGTATGGGAGACGGTTGATCGTATGGTTGCGACTGACTTGCGAGGGGAAGTATCGCGTGGAGGGGATCATCATCTAAAGCTGCAGCTGGGGGGCTGGGATGGATCTCCTGCACGCTCTGGAAGTAATCCAGCAGCTGCTCGCCCCAGCCGAGGCTGGAGCAACCGCAGAAGGTCCTACGCCACCCCAAGACCCGCTCATCGTGATGGGCGGCGGAAGCAACCACGTGAAAGAGGCCTCGCCTCGGAAACGTTTCCCCGTCGCCCTCTTAGGGGGCAACGAGAAGAATACCAAGGTTGGAGCAATACTGTAAGGGCGATCGTTCTCATACAAACATCTGACTCTTACCTATTTTCGCGGTTTTCTAGCCTCTTCTGTCGTTCTAAATGCAAAACAGACACACAAACTCATTTATTTACAAAAAATTCAGATATACAACATAATAATTTTAAGGAACCTTACAACTACGATACAAATAAAACAAAATTACAGTACTAAAATTTAAGGCCCTATACGTTAAATATCTATACATCTCAGTAGCTATTACCTGACTATATATCATTAAATCAACACAATACCTGTTTAAAATATCCTAGCTAAATGGGAGATGGAAGACAAAACCAACAAAAACTTTCACAAACTTTTTACAAAAGTCGTGAACACTTCTAGTTTTTTTTGTTGAAAAAAAAGCCTACTTTTCGATTACTCTTACGAGTACGTACTACATTACTTTTAACCAATTTTAATGTAATTAATCTGCCATGAACTCCTTATTTAGGATATTTTTCCATTCTGTTTTAAATTGTGAAAAAAGACTCATCATCATCATCATATCAGCTGAAAGAAGTCCAAGGCTTAATCTTTAATTAAAAAAATACTTTGCAATAAGTCTCACGGGTAAATTATTTTCTACCAATTTTAATGTCATTTATCTGCTATACGTTTCTGATTTAGGATATTTTGGCTTTTTTTTTATTTGCGAAATTAGACTTATCATCATTATCATTTCAGCCGAAAGACATCCACTGCTGCTGTAGAGACTCAATCTTTAGTTTTTTATAAACTTATTTGCGATAACTCTCACGAGTACATTACTTTCTACCAATTTTAATGTAAATTGTCTGCTATAAGTTTCTGATTTCCGATATTTTGACTTTTTTTATTGTGAAATAAGACTCATCATCATCACCATATCTGCCGAAAGATGTCTACTGCTGAAATAAGACTCAATTTTTAGTTTAAAAAACCGATTGTCTGTAAAGTCGGTTTACGGACGATAACGTCCGATTCCCCGTCCGAGTCCCTGTCTGAGTTCCCGTCCAAGTCCCCGTCCAAGTCCCCTTTTGTGTTTAATCACGGAGAATCGATCGCATTGGAACAACTCTTGTAAGCTCCTGGAAGCCTAGTACTTTTAATCTATTGACACATTGATGTTAGGTATAAGAAACGCCTCTTTTTAGTATGACGGTTTTCCGCACAGAGAATTGACCGCATTGGAACACCTCTTGTTAGCTCCTGGAAGTCTAGTACTTTTAATCCAATGACACACTTGTTTGACGGTTCGCCTGTCAGTCCGTCAATCCAAGTGGAAGTACAAGTACTAGTAAAAGATGAATAGTTTGAAGGCATTAGAGTGGACTTTGGAAATTTCATTTTTCTAGTGAGAACGGAAATACTTTATATTTTCTCGTCGATTTCCTTATAATATTGTAATCAACCTCAAATACTGTGATTTTTTTTCAAGATTTTAAGCCCATTAGTTTTTGATATAAGGGGGAATGGTAAATTTTCGCCTACATAATTAGATAACTTCAAAACTATTTATGTTAAAATTATTTTAAAAAAATTAGATTTTTACAATAAGTATTTTCATTTTATGTCACATGATATAGTTTACAAAACTTTTTAGATTTTTTGATTTACTATAAACAATACCTCGCCTTAATAACAGAATATCGAGAGATTTACTAGCGTGTAGGTGTACATGCAACCTTCCGCTCGCTGGGTTAAGAGTAATAACTTTTAAAAAACCTAAAAGTTTTAGTTACTAGCTTATAATATTGCATTGTCACGCGATATATATATATATATAAATATGCATCAAAATCAAAAAATTCAGCTCAATCGGAAACCGGGAAGTGGGTCAAATTTAACTTGCAAGATTTTAGTACAGGCACCGGGACAGGTGACTAAATAAAAGCTTATAAAAAGCTGTCAAAGTGGTATTAGAAATTTTTTGCTGCTCTTGTTTTGTTAGACTTTTGTCAGCGATTGTGTTAACAGAGATATTATTTATTTCTTGCTACAAATAGAAGTGATGTTTTATTTTTTACTGAGTCAAAAATGTGAGTGATTTGAATTTCCACTTGAACATTAAAGGCATTTAATAAACTTAGAGACAAATTTTTATTTAGCGAAAAATAACATTGAAATCAATTCTATACGGTGTATCATAAACGTGTGGTCATTATTTAAGGTGGGCATGTACTCATCATACTAAACAGCTTACGTTTTACAACTTTGATGAATTCGCGATTTTTTTCTTTTGCATACTTAACGGTCAGCTGATTGGCCGGTTTTTAATAGGAAGTGAAAAAATAATTACAAGTTGATGATAGATTTCTTGCAGAAAGTTGTTCAATTTGACGAGTGGAAGCCCACCTTTAAGTATGACCACACCTCTACGTCACACCCTAAGTACATAATTATACCATAATCTTCCTTTGGTTAAAGTCGGTTTAATGAATACTTGTTTGGCAGGTACCTGGGCATACGGAATCCTCTGAAAAGCAGACATCACTCAACCAAGCGGGTGGTGGCTATCAAGATAGCCTTGGTGTGGCTTCTAGCCATGTTCGTATCAAGTTCAATCACTGTATTAGGTAAGTTTACTTCTGGCCATGATTGTATCCAGTTCCATCACTGTATTAGGTAAGTTTATTTCTAGCCATGTTTATATCCAGTTCCATTACTGTAATAGGTAAGTCTAATTCTGGCCATATTTGTATTCAGTTTCATCACTGTAAGAGATAAATTTACTTCTGGTCGTGTATTCAGTTTTTATCCAGTTCTATCACTATATTGGGTATGTTTACATCTGGACATATTCATATTCAGTTCCATCACTCTAATAGGTAAATTTACTTATAGCCATGTTCGTATCAATTTCAATCACTGTATTAGGTAAGTTTACTTCTGGCCATGTTTGTATCCAGTTCCATCACTGTATTAGGTAAGTTTACTTCTGGCCATGTTTGTATCCAGTTCCATTACTGTAAAAGTAAGTCTAATTCTGGCCATTTTTGTATCCAGTTCCATCACTGTATTAGGTAAGTTTACTTCTGGACATATACATTATATTCAGTTCCATCACTCTAATAGGTAAATTTACTTCTGGCCATGTTCGTATTTGGTTCTATCACTTTATTAGTTAAATTTACTTCTGGCTGTATTTGTATTCAGTTCCATCACTGTAATATGTAGGTAAGTTTACTTCTGGTCATGTTCGTATTCAGTTACGTCACTGTAATAGGTAAGTAAGTTTACTTCTGGCCATGTTCGTAATCAGTTCCATCACTATATTAGGTAAGTTACTTATGTCCGTGTTCAGTTTCATCACTGTAATAGATAAATTTACTTCTGGTTATGTACGTATTCAGTTCCATTACTGTAATAGATAAATTTACTTCTGGCTATGTTCGTATACAGTTCCATCTCTGTAATAGGTAAATTTCATCATCATCATCATCATCATATCAGCCGAAGGACGTCCACTGCTAGATATAGGCCTCACCCAAAGATTGCCACGACGACTGGTTCAGCGCTGCCCGCATCCAGCGGCTTCCCGCTACCTTCACCAGGTCATCGGTCCACCGAGTGGGAGGCCTGCCTACACCACGTTTTTCGGTGCATGGTTGTCACTCGACAACTTAACTACCCCAACGGCCATCTGTTCTACGAGCAATGTGCCCCGCCCACTGCCACTTGTAAGCGACCATGTGTCAGTTCCGTAAGTCATCACTGGCAACACGAACTAGTCGAAGACCTTTGTCTCAAGATACTGCGGTATCTGGGACGTAAATATATTGCGAAGCTTTCCAAACGCTGCCCAGCCGAGTTACATTCGACGATTGATCTCTTTCTCAAAGTTGGACCTACTTAACTGATTCCGTATGGCTCCCGGCTTAGAATAGGGTCATCCTATTTCTTCCAATAGGTGTCGTAAGAGCCGACTAAAGAACTTAAACCGGAAGATGGGTCGCAGCGTCTTTCCGTGACTTGCAGTCAATCTGCAACAACATTGCAATCGCCAATCTGCCAAGCGTGGCGATTACGGCAACACCCCCATTGATTAAACAAAAAACGGTCCTTAGTCCCCGGTGGCCCCGCTATTCTTGGCTCCGGTAGCGGTCAAGGTAACGGCGGGTAATGGGGTGCGAAGAATCCACGACAGATGCCAGGCTACCAAAACAAAAGACCTTTGGCCTTGGCAACCTACACCACGCGCACACTGCGAACCGAAAGCCGACAGAAATCGAGGAAGCATTAAGCAGGTTACGATGGGATATCGTAGGATTGTATGAATTTCGAAAATAGGGGAGGACACCATTATCCTTAAATCCGGAAACCTGCTCTATTTCCGGGAGGGCGACCAACTGTCCGAGGGTGGTGTCGGGTTTCTAGTCCACAAGTTTCGTCATTAACAATGTGGTCCGTATCGAGAGTGTTTCTACGAGGGTAGCATACCTTATTCTGCAAATTACCAAACGGTTTTCGCTGAAAGTTACTCAGGTTAATGCACTGACCGCGCAAAACTCCAACGACGAAGTAGAGATCCTATATGAGGATATCTCTAGAGCTTTACATAATAGCTCCTGGACCCAATACACCATTGTTATGGGGGACTTTAACGCGAAACTTGGCAAACGAAGTGATGGTAAGCTGAGAGTGGGGCAATTTGGATATGAAGAGAGAAATGCACGTGGCCTGCTGCTGGCCGACTTCATGGAGAGGGAGGGCCACTTTATGATGAACTTCTTCTTCAAAAAGTCTAAACAGCAAAAGTGGACATGGTTACATCTCAATGGCGTAACGAAGAACGAGATTGACTTCAATTGTCGACGAAAAGGCAAATATTCAATGATGTCTCTGTGATCAACTTAGTAAAAACAGGAAGCGATCACCGAATGGTAAGAGGCACATTGAATATAAAGACTAAGCTAGAAAGATGTCGACTGATGAAGTCTACGCTCCAATCAGCGCCCATCCAGCCCTAAAACCCCGAGAGCTTTCAGCTCGAGTTGCACAATCGCTTCGAATGCCTAGGAGACTGCGATAATGTGGACGAGTATAACGACAGGTTCGTGGAAATTGCCCGAACGGTCTGTTCTAAGATTTTTAAAACTCGCCGACCAAACAGAACCAAAAATCTCGGACTTCACCAGAAACCTCATGGAAGGATGACGCACATTGGTTTTGAAATCCTTTGAAAACGCTACCCAGTATCGGCAACTAAAGAGGCAGATCTCTAAGTCTTTAACTCGCGAATTCCAAAAACTCATTACATATTAATTACAATGGACAATCATTACAGAGCACTAAAAAGACTATGTTTCTCGGTATTATCATAGATGATAAGTTAGATTGGAAAGGTCAAATTGAAAGGGTATGTGCTAAAGTGAATAGTTTTACTTTCGCCCTTTACAAATTAACAAAAGTGGCATCAAGACCTACAGCAGTAGCAGCCTACCATGCTTACGTCGAATCTGTGCTTCGATATGGCCTAATAATGTGGGGTAATAGCACAGATGTGAACAAAGCTTTCATTTCGCAAAAGAAATGCATACGGGCCATATTTGGTGTAGCGACTGACACTCCATGTAGACCATTATTTAGTAAGCTTAATATATTACCGTTACCTTGCTTGTACATATTCGAAATGGCTAAATTCGTTAAAATAAATTGTAAGGTATTTTATAAAGAGGCTAGAGATGGAGTGCAAAGAAATAGGAGAAACCCCAACAGATTAACTGTAGAGGACATACCCCAGAGCACTAGTTTTCAAAAAAACTGTTTTTGGATGGGACAAAGAATATTTAACAAAGTACCTGATGATATTACATTATTACCATTTAATAAATTTAAGAACAAATTGCATGCGTGGCTGCTTCAAAATATGTTCGGTCAATGAATTTTTGACACATAAATAGAAATTATTGTTACAACTATATTTAAACATGACATGATGTGAATTTATTTAAAATATTGACATGTTTTCGTATTCTATATGTGGAGTGAAATTAATTGTTTGTTTGTTTGTTAATTTATTCTTTTCTTGCTTTTTTTAATGTTCCTAGTTATAAATTTGCATGCTATGACATAAAATGGCTAAACAAGAGAGTCTACGGTCTTTAAACTAACATCAATTTTGTACCTTGTTTAATGGCAAATAAAGAATATTTGTATTTGTATTTGTATTTGCGATTTGCGCCTATATAATACAAATTGTAATAAAGAGGCGATTGAGCACAACAAAGGCTCAAAAGTGTTCGCGAGAGATCTGTCTGTTGGACAAAGCCAACTGACCAAGCTGAAGATTGAGGATGGCAGGACCATATCGTCTAAGACTGAGTTGCTGGAAGAAGTTGAGAAGTTCTATGAACAATTGAACAAGACCACACGTTTGCCTGTCAGCGATCTGGCTAAAGACCCAAGAGCCAGACTAACCCCACTGCATACCGAAGATATCCCAAAAGTCAGCCTGTACGAGATTAGAATGGCTCTTAAACAGCTTAAAAACAGTAAGAAACCCGGTGATGATGGAATTACGGCTGAACTTCTGAAAGCAGGTGGAACACCGGTACTTAAAGCTCTTCAAAAATTATTTAATTCCGTTATACTTGAGGCATGGCTTCCATTATCATCTCAACAGCATGAAAGTTAAGGAGTTAAATCTTCCATCATCAGCTCATCTGAATAATCTGAAGGAATACAACTATCGGTCTATACGTACGTACGTAAAATATTTTAATAATTATTCTCCAAATCCTAACCGTTAAGGAGTTGAACCTTCCTTCATCAGCTCGTCAACATGAGATGATGACTACCAGATGCAACTAATAAATCGCAGTGCCTAAAAATTTGAGGCTTGCCCTCGATTTCCCTGGAATCCAATCATCAGATCCTGACTTGGTAACAATAGGACCCCCTCGGCTCTTTTGAATAAAAAATGAATTTTGAAAATTGGTTCACAATCGGCGGCGATAACGCGTAACAAACATACAAAAAAAACAACATTATAGTCGAATTGACCACCTCTTTTTTTGAAGTAGGTTGAAAAAAGATAAAATTACTTTAATAGTGCGAATGGTGGAGTCGGGTCGTTCCTTTCCCTCTAATATGGTCGAGGGGAGCGATGGATGTCATATTTTTCATTTCCTAAGTGACGTTATTTTATTTAATCAATGATTTTATTAATAAAAATTGATAACTAACGATTAAGTTGATTTTTAATAGATTTTCGTTAATGAAATTATGTATCTGGGGACACGGTAGTGCCCTGCCCAGATGAGTCACGCGAAGCGGAAGGGCACTACTACCTTTTATCGAACCGCTTTTGGGTTTGAATTATCCTTACTAATATTATAAATGTGAAAATATGTTTGTTTGTTACCTTTTCACTCTTCAACACCTTGACCAATCCTAATGAAATTTGGCATGCAGGTAGCCTGTGTCACGAGGAAGGACAAAACCTACTTTTTATCCCGTGAAAATAGCATAGCCCGATGCAGGTCCTGAGGGGACTGAAAATATACTCTTTTTTGATTAATTTCTTTAACATCGCAATTGAACAATGGATTGTGTGATTTTTTGCACAGAGATGGTTGAAATGACATGATTTACTAATAAGCATATCCTGACATAGTTCCCGAGAGATCTGGAGAAAATTAATTTCCACGCTCGCGAGTCGCTTGCGGCTCGCGCACCCTCTAAGACAGACATAAAAACGATGTGCACGCGGGCGAAGCCGCGGGCAAAAGCTAGTACGAGTTAAACAAAATTCTCATCAATAGTAGACTCATTAAACATAATATAAAGTTTGAATTGCATAGCTCTTATACTTTAAATTTTATTGATATCTAAAAAACCCTGATTTCGTTACCGACTCACTGATGATCATCAATATTCTGAGGGTACTTCCTGAAGTCCTAGAAAGCCATTTATAATATTTTGAATTTGACTTCTTAATTATTCGTATTAAAAGTGACCAATTTTAGCAGTTTTAATAAACAATAGTTGTCGCCCCCCCTGTATGCGCAAAATAATTAAAGATTCCGATTAAAGTCCATAAGAATGAGTAAAGTATTTATAGGTATAGGCGGCGCTAGTGTGCTGATCGAACCACCTCCCTACCGGAGGGCTCGAGCCCAGCTTGAATTAGAGCAATCGGGCTTTAGTCGACCACGCGGGCCCAGTGCGAGTTGGCCGACTTCACACACAGCCTTCGAGTTTCTTCGCAGGCGTGTGCAGTTTCCTCACGATGTTTTCCTTCACCGTAAGACTACCTATTACCGTTCATGAAATACAGCCCGCTGACTGACAGACGAATGGACGGACGGACAGCGGAGGCGGAGGCTAAGTAAGAGGGTCTCATTGGCACCCTTTAGGCACACCCCGGACACTTCATACAACGGGCCAAAAATGACATTTCAAAAAACGAATGACGGAATAAACAAAATCACTGCTTTCATCTTCGGCATCATCGTCACTTACCATCGGTAAGATGGTGTCAAGCAAGGGCTTAACAATTGT
Source organism: Coleophora flavipennella (assembly GCA_947284805.1). Taxonomy (NCBI): domain Eukaryota; kingdom Metazoa; phylum Arthropoda; class Insecta; order Lepidoptera; family Coleophoridae; genus Coleophora; species Coleophora flavipennella. The sequence goes on from OX369253.1 coordinate 10,647,818, forward strand.
GGATAAAAAGGCAGGTACATAAAGGTAGGAAAGACTAAGAAAAGTCATGACAGAACTCGCGAAAAATCCACCCCTTTATAAAGATTTTTTCCTGTTTCCCTCTCATTGGGAGACTTTAAAAAACTCATTGAATGCATGTTGGGTTACGTTCATTTGTTAGGCGTGGGGTTTTTCAAATTTTTAATTGTTTCTAATGCTGATTTACGTATGCCAGAGCTGAGGGTGACAGCTACGCGAGATATTATACAACGGGCGAGAAATGACATTTCCAAAAACGAATGATGGAACAAACAAAATGGCGGCGAAATCCTTTACGTTTGACAACCAAACTGTAACCAATGTGTATCAATCTGGGTGACGAGAGGGTGAGGTCGCAATCTAGAGAGCGGCAGGGATTGTCCATACTGTATGTTATGTAACAAAAATAAAAGAAACTGGTTTATAATACTCAGTTACGGGTTTGTTACATGATACGTAAGATTTAGAGGATCGGGCCTAAACGGAGTTTTAAGAAAAATATTATGGTGTAAATTGGAATATATGTATTTAATAATTTTTCTAAAAAAGAAGGAACAATATACTAGAAAAAGATGTACTTTGGATGACCGTGCTGTTATAAAACAATAACATAATATATATTTGGACAATTCACTGAAATAGTTCTAAATTGACATTTTATTTGATTAAAAAATGCCTATTTTAATAGAATGCCAGTAGGCAACGATCGTCGTCCCCCTCCTTGGTATTTAAATAGGTAACCAAGTACTAAAATAACAAAATAATTAAATTTCACTTGCGTCTGAATTACCCCACCGTTCTAAAATACACTTACTAAGTACAAAACACATTTAAAAATTAGAACTAATAGCTACATTGTTAAAAACCGGTGGCAGGAAATCTTCTAGGACAGCAGAAAACGCTTTAAAAAAATTATATAAGTATCGCGCCGGGTAGTAAGATTGTTTCGTGAGCAATGGCCAGACAGTCGCTCGGGATAAAGGATTTATTAAGAATTTACTTTCCTTTTGGCAAGCAGCTGGACGGGCAGTGCAAAAGACTGGCTGGTGGTTAACGCAGCTCTATCCCAGGATCAATCTTGAGTCGGAGGAATTCTCGGGGACGTCAAACTCGCAGGGAGAGTGAAAGACCCTACGGACATATGTAAATCTAGTTCGCAGCAGTACCAAAATTATACGCAAAGCGGTTTCCTTATACAAATTACTTGCCACTGAATAAAATAGTGGGCCTTAACGAAACATTGATATAAATCAAAATTTGAACACACACAACAGTCAAACACATCACGGTCATCTTTTCTTTTTCCTCTTGTCAAAAGGTAACAATCATTTTCAAATTAAATTTTCATAGACGAACAAAACCAAAAGAGCATTAAATCATGAAACGCAAAGCAAGAAGAATGATTTCGAATCGATATTTTTTTGCGTTTCAGTTAGTACTAATAAATACACTTAGCTTTAGGTGTGAATCCGTAAAGAGTAAAGGCATTTTTGTATTCAAAACCTTAGCGCACGCGCACTCGGCATTCGCAATTTGAATATGGAAATAAGTTTGTGAAGTTTCTCCCACTAAGAAGTGTGCCAACCTTATGCATATTTTAAAACTAAATTTTTGGTAGTTGAGAACTGTCCCCACTGATACTTTTATCTGAGTTTTTAACCGACTTTAAAAAAAGGAGGAGGTTTCTTAATTCGACCGTATACAGGGTTACAGGGTAAGTCGATCTAGATCCGTTAAGGGGAGGTAGTTTTCATAATTTCAGACGGATTTCATTCGAAACACCTTATCCCAAACTTAACCGTTTTCGTGATATTGAATGTTTAAGGTTTTTTTTACAAAAAATGACTTACTTTTTGTGTATTGATCATTTTTTTCGTAATTTGTAGATCTAATGTATTTGTTTTTATTTTTTTTCGTGCAGTAGATGAGTAACTTAAATACTATCAACAATTTGAATGCAAGTTACTGAACAAACTGGTTCGTCATAGACGATTAATTGTTAATAAAAGAAAAAAAAATAAGAAAATGAACAAAATGTTTTTTTCTCTTAAGAATATTGTAAAAAAAGTCTATGGAACTTATACGGCAGATGAACTTAATCTATCTACGTTTCATCAGCATTCTAACAAACAACTGTAGTCTAGGGTTTATATTAGAACCCGCAGAAAAAGCTTAGATGAAGCGCTGCCAGTAGTAAAAATGCTTATGTGGCACAATTTTTCATTTGGGTCAGAAACTTTTTGACCCAATTAGAAAAATATTACTTCTTATATTAAGCTTAAAGGACCAAAACATATTATTTTATATTTCAATTTTTAGAGGTTGTTATCGGGGGCTTTTGTAAATTTTCAATTTAAGTTTCATTTCACGCTTTTTTAACTTTAAATATTACTTGAATACACGCCACAGTCGAAAATCTATACCCACATTCACAAAAATACTTTCCGGAATGAAATATACAAAATTGCGAATCGTACAAACCTGTGGAAGTTGCTCACCTCCCCTTGTTTGAAGCTGTAATTAAATGTACTTTGTAACTGTAAAATTCAAATTAATTGGACCTGTACTAGTTTCTGAAACCACATAATGAGCTAGAAAGGGAGCAAACAATATTTACTTTTTTTACCTCTGCCTTACCCTTGCTGTAAGTTGGTAAGAATCGAAGCTTCAAAAAAGGGAAGGTGAGCAACTTCCACAGGTTCGTACGATTCGCAAGAAGTTAGGTATCCTGTAGATTCCAGGAGATGCTGTTGCAACAGGTCAAGATTACCATATTTTATCTAACACCTATTAATTGAGACTATTCCAATGAGTCCAAACACGATACTTCTGCTGTAAGTTCATGAGGAGTTGGGTATTCTGCAGATTCCAGGAGGTGCTGCAGCGACAGATCAAGGTTACCAATGTTCTATCTAACACCTTTTAATTGAGACTATTCCAATGAGTCTAAACTCGATAATTCTGCTGTAAGTTGGTGAGGAGTTGGGTATCTAGCAGATTCCAGGAGGTGCTGCAGCAACAGGTCAAGGCTGTCATGTTCCATCTAACACGTATTCATTGAGATTATTCCAATGAGCCGAAACACAATAATAATCTGCTGTAATTTAGTGAGGAATGGGCAGCTGATGGCTGCAGATTCCAGGCGATGCTGCAGCATGAGGTCAAGGTTGATAGGTTTTCGCAATATTATTAAAGTTACAGCACATCAAATTTCGAATCGAACAAACCTGCGAAAGTTGCTCACCTCCCTTGTTTGAAGTAGCAATTAAATATACTTTGTTACTGTGAAGTTCAAATCATTTGGACCTGTGGAAGTTCCTGAGACCCCGAAATAATGAGCTAGAAAGGGAGCGGTTTTCAACCGACTTCCAAAAAGGAGGAGGTTCACAATTCGACTGTATGTTTTTTTATGTGTTTTACCTCAGAACTTTTGACTGGGTAAACCTATTTATATAATTCTTTTATTATTTGAAAGCCAGTGCTCCCCGTGTAGTTCCATATAAATTTTATCAAAATCCATGTATTACTTTATTAGAAAATTAACCAAAAATAATAATGCAAAAATGTACTAAGTTGTTGCGATGGAAGTCGTTTTTTAACGTGTTATTTAGTTCTGTTTGAACGGAGTAACAATAGATTCAATAATTTGGCTAAATAATCTCATTAAAACCGGCACCGAAAAAGAAAATATACAAATTTTGCTAATTTAGTACGAGTATATTTAGCGTTAGGTTGGAGGCTACGCAATATATTTAGCGTTAAGTGGCAGTGGGCGGGGCACATTGCTCGTAGAACAGATGGCCGTTGCGGTAGTAAAGTTCTAGAGTGGCGACCACGCACCGGAAAACGTAGTGTACGCAGGCCTCCCACTCGGTAGACCGATAACCTGGTGAAGGTCGCGGGAAGCCACTGGATGCGGGCAGTGCAGAACCGGTCGTCGTGGAAATCCTTGGGGGAGGCCTATGTCCAGCAGTGGATGATGATATGATAATAATAATAATATTCTGGGACAAATCACACATGGTCACCTGGCCCCAAAGTAGGATTCCCTGTGTTATGGGAACCAGAGACTGATATAATTACTTATATACGTTTAACCCGGCGAGGATGTGGAGGGGTCATTTTGACTCTGTCAATTTTTAATCCAGTTTAGTTTTTTTTTCCGCGGTCATAGGATGTTGCACGTCTCAGTAGCTGTTGCTAAGAGACCCACCCACACGTTCAACACCACTTCTCAGTCGGCCGCCGCCTGCGAACAGAGTCACACATGCGCAAAGTCAAAAACAGTAAATATCACCCTTCCAAAAGCAGTACAATCCAGCCTCTAGCAGTGCCTTTATACAGTTCAGTATTTTCTAACCTTAGCTAAAACTAATGTAATAAAAACGTTTTGTACTATCACAAGTGTTTTTTTTTTCAAAATCCATATAATATTAACCGACCAGTAGTCAACTTAAATTCTTTGTTGAAAAATATGAATTTAGCCATTAAAATTGCAATAAAATAAAGAGTCAAATACCAATGAGTTTTTCAAAAACTTACGTACATACTTACCGATTGCTTTAACGGTGAAGGAAAACATCGCGAGGAAACCTGCACACGCCTGCGAAGAAACTCGAAGGTTGTGTGTGAAGTCGACCAACCCGCACTGGGCCCGCGTGGTCGACTAAGGCCTAATCTCCCTGATTCAGGGTAGGCTCGAGCCCCTCGGTGGGGACGTATATGAGCTGTAATGATGACAGGGTCAAATATACCCTCCACAATCTGCACGTAACTTTTTTCACCACATCCTCGCCGGGTTAAATACATATATATATAGATATTTAACACCCAGACACAGAGCAAACAAATCTGCTCGTCACACAAATGTTCGCCCTGGGTGGGGATCGAACCCACAACTCTCGGATGATGATGGAGGCTACGTCAGATAGTATTCATAGCGTACAGCGTGGCTGCACGATATGTTTCCTTTAGATGTACGAAATCCCAAGAACACTCTGTAATTGAAAATTATTCATACATTGAGAAGCCACTGTACTTGGTGGGCTCGGAGGAGATGGTGTGGGTGTGTGGTGTCGGGTGGGACAAACATACATACATATTCACTTTCCAGCCACGTACACTGGAATGTAAAGTACCACTTTTCGAGCAACAGAATTATATTTCAGGAGTCTGGATATCGACTTACAAGTTGAAGACAGTGACTTATCGGTTCGCGTGAACTCGCTTAACCGTATGAACATCCGTTCGGTAGTTAAAGAGTTTATGGCATTTAGTCTGACAGACAGACACGGTGAGGGAACTATGTTATAGGCTTTTATTTTATACTAGCTTTTGCCAGCGGCTTTGCTCGCGTGAAGATAGTTTCTATGACTGTCTTCGAGGGTGCGCAGTGCGTGAGCCGCAAAGGGCTCGCATGCGCGAAAAAGACTAGCCTATATGTTAATCCAGGTCCTAATCTGTCTACCTGTCAAATTTCATCCAGATCCGTTTATCTGTTATGGCGTGAAAGAGTAGCAAACATCCATACATACAAACTTCTGCGTTTATAATATTATAGTAAGGATGCAATTATATGTTATACTAGCTTTTGCCTGCGGCTTCGCCCGCGTGGACATAGCTTTTATTACTCTTTTTGAGGGTGAGTGGTGCGCGAGCCGCAATCAGCTCGCAAGCGTGGACATGAGTTTTCTCCAGGTACCTCAGGAACTGTGTCGGGCTATTCGGATTAGCAGTCTTTGTCACTTCCCACCCCCTCAACTAATTCTATACAAAAAATATAATTAATCCGTTGCTCCGTTGCGACGCCACCGACGTGCGCGAGCGTAGAAAACAGTTGTCCCCAGATCCCGCGGGAACTATGTCAGGATATACTTATTAGTAAATTATATAATTTTCCACCTCATCTCTGTGTTAAAAATCACACCAATTCATTTTTTCGTTACGATTTTGAATAACTTAACGAACAAAGAGTATTGTTTTAGTTTCTTCAGGAACTGCATCGGGCTATGATAATATCCACAGATATAAAGTTGAATATTTCATTTCCAGTGATACAGACTACCTGCATGCCAAATTTCATCAAGATTGGTAGAGGTGTTGAAGTGTGAATAGGTAACAAACAAACAAACACATTTTCACATTTATAATAATAAGTAAGGATTTCTAAATCTTAAATAACATATTATAGAGCGTCGGTGGCAGAACGGTTAGGGCCACTATCTCCTGTCCGGAATGCCGTGGTTCGAATGCTGCCACTTAAAAATATCTATACGAATATCGATTTCATACTGGTATGTACGTTTATCCGACGCTCTTAAGGTGACAAAAACATCGCGAGGAAACCTGCACACACCTGCGAAGAAACTCGAAGCTTATGTGTGAAGTCAATCAACCCGCAATAGGCCCGCGTGATCGTCTAAGGCCTGATCGCCCTAACTCAGGGCAGGTCGAGCCCCTTGGTGGGGACGTATATAAACTGATATGATGAAATAATACGTATACCTATATTATCGAAAAACTAATTCAAATCATTGTATCAATCTAGTAATAAAACTTCCTAAAAATATTAATATAGGTCAAATCCTCAAGTCGTATCAGCTCCAAAGTAGCCCATGACGCACTTCTCGTTGCCGCTCTGGATGGCAATAGACAACCTTAGCAGCAGGTAGGACCTCACGTCACATCTCCTCTCTCGAAGGCGACGGCCAATCTCCTTTGTAAAGGCAAAGGCCTCTGAGGGTTCAGCAGCCGGTTGTCTCACAGACCAGCGATACAAAGCAGTAATTTGCCTTCAAGACCAAGTACTTATTATGCTTCTTTCTCGCCGCAAATTGAGCAGCAGTACCGTACGGGTGAAAAGTGAGGCAGAAAAAGAAGAGTCCCAAAGCTGGAACGTTCCTCTCTTTGCCATCACATCGACTAAAGACCGGCGGCTGCATCAAAGATGGAATTTTCCATCTGGCCGATACCAGTGCCTTAAGGAATTGGTGACGTGGTAATCTTCACAAACACGACTGCAACTCAGTGAGTGATGGCCAATTGCCTCCACCGTGGACCCGCAAATACATTGATGAGGTTCACAGATATTGATATTGCAGGCGGAGAGCAACTGCCACACGCAAACAGTCGCCGTCAGAAGAGTTCCCATATCTGTGCCTCCTGTTGAATGAAGCTAAACTCGATTTATGTGTTTTTAATTTTTTTACACGATTGCTATCTATAAAAAAATACCTATCTGTTCGTCTATGAAACACATCGCTACGTGCGATAGTTCCAGAGAGTTGTGTAAAGTATCGTATGCTGAAAAATACATAAAAGAAATCCACTCAAAAGTATGAAATAATATTTTAATGTTTTAATTCTATTTAAGCGCGTTTTATTATTCCTGCAGTGCCATCTATTGACATTTTGCTGCTATGATTATCATGTGTGGTATGAGTAGCTTATTTATGTTGAAAAAGTACTCTATATTTATTATTGTAAATATCGATAGATAATTTCCCACGGGACCTCTTTAGTTTTCCGGGATAAAGAATACCCGACTATACAATGACGGTCAAAACATCCCATCTCAATGTAATGGTTTCATATTGTAACGTTGAGCCATTCTAAAGATACAATTTTTTGCATTCCTGCAGGAACCCTTATTTTTTCTGGGATTTACAATGTCCCAGTTTTAGTTCGCGATAAGGGTATCAACGTGTAAAATTTGATTCAAGCCACATTTGCGTGGTGAGCCATTCTATAAATGAATCTTTTGATTTTCCTACGGGAACTCTTGAATTTTCCGGGATAAAAAGTATCCTATATGTTAACCTGGACTATAAGGAACCACCATACAAAATTTCATCAAAATCGGCCCGGTAGTTTTTGCGTGATGCGCGAACATACAGACAGACAGACAGACAGACAAAAATTCCAAAGTTGTTGTTTTGGCCTCTGTATCGTTACTAATGTCCACCACAGTTATTATTTTCCAAAAATATTTCATGTACAGACACGGCCCCGTTACAGTTTTATTATATTATAGATAGATAGATAGATAGATAGAAGATAGAAGATAGATTGTTTAGGTCAAATCTTGTATGCGATTTTAGAGCAACTTCTATTAAGCCGATTTAGCTGAAATTTGGTATAAAGCCGCATTACTGCATCCTTTTCGTATTTTGATGTTGATCTGATGATGAACTTTGTGTGTGGAGTCAAGGTCCAAGTATTGTCTTATATTTTCAATAGAATTGTAGGAAATACTGTGCTTCCCTTTTTGAATTTGGAAACGTCGTCGTATACCTACTTATATTCACATGTGGCACACTGAGCACTTGGCTTTTCGAGCATAAAAACTTTTTTAATCACGCTTTTATTAGCTTCACCTGTATGTTTGTATGTAACCGACTTATTTGGACTCGATTTTGACCCACTTTAAACGGACAGATTTAATTCAAACTTTGTAGATTTACCAAGAATCAGCGACAATATAATAATTTTAATAAGTTTGAACTAAAAAATAAAAAAATAAATGGAGTTTAAAAAAAATAAAAAACACGCTTTTAAAGTACATCAGACTAAAAAGTAAAAAATAATTCTTAATATAAGTTGAAAACAATAATTAACAAAAAATACTAGTATAATTGTGAAAAAAAGTGGGTTGCTCGATAGACGAAAAATATGGCACAGAGCGCCCCACGCTTTTTCACATAATTATTATTTTCAATTTTCAACTTACATTAAGAATTATTTTTTACTTTTTAATCTGATGTAAGCGTGTTTTTTTAGTTTTTTTAAACTCTATTTATTAAATAGAAGCCTGTTAATAAAGTTTTAAAGTTTTTCGAAAATTCTTTTATAACATGTATAGATAGATAGATAACGTAGCAGCTGATCCTAACTAAACCCCAACTAAACCAACAGAAAGGAAATGAGAACCCGCTAATGTTTGCACGCCTCTCGTAATAGGCGGTGCTTTGTTTACATGGATGATATTCGAAATTGGTTGTACAGAGGCCTTCACATCAAGCTAGACATTCGTAGTGGGATTCCGATCTTTACGCAAACGGCATAAGAACGGTACAAAGTTCAAAGTGTCTAGCTTGATGTGCTGGCCTCTGTACTTGTAACCGTATTGGGTGAATGTCAACAATATGGTTAGTTGAGTTGTGCGGGTATTGTGCGTAAATCTTGTTTACTTACCTACTTGTGTAGAAGTAGTTACTTAGAGAAGTGTTTTTCAAACTGTGGGTCGCGACCTTTAAGGGAGTCGAGAAGTCTTACTTGGGGGGTCGCGGACAAAAGAAAAAAAAATTCTAGTGAACTACATTAAAAATAGGACGTATTTAAACTGAATATGGGTATATAACAGAGCGATAAACATCTGAAACAAGTTGCCTCAGGATTTGGTCGATGCCCCCTCAGTGAATAGTTTTAAAAACAGACTGACTGGACAAATGGTGCAAATACCATCCAATTTAGTGCAATAACATCACAGATTACTAAATAGTTTACGTAACACTAACAGTAGAGCGTCGGTGGCGTAACGGTAGGGCCGCCGTCTCCTGTCCGGGAGATCGTGGTTCGAACCTGCCACGTACCAATGTGATTTCGAATTTAGATTTCATATGTACGTTTATCCGACGCTCTTACGGTGAGGAAACCTGCACACGCCTGCGAAGAAACTCGCAGGTTGTGTGTGAAGTCGACCAACCCGCTTTGGGCCCGCGTGATCGACTAAGGCCCTATCGCCCTAATTTAGGGTAGGCTCAAGCCCCTCGGTGGGGACGTATATGAGCTGAATTAAATAAAAACTAACACAGTTATAGTCACATCAGCTATGAGCTTTTTGCCTATTACAACAAAATAATAATATTATTTTAATATGTCCCAAAGAAAAAACACAGTTTTTCAAATCACAAAAAATTTGTTTCTTTATGGCCCCAGGGGGTCGCTAGAATTTTTTAACTTGTAAGGAGGTCGCGTACTCAAAAAGATTGAAAAACACTGACTTAGAGGGTTGTTGACAACCCTTAAACGTCCCTACAGCTGGGGCACGGATCTCTTCCTAAAGTCGGGAAGATAAGGCCATACCCCACACACGGGGCGGGGGGGAGCTGGTAGGGCTAGTGGCAAACCCATAACTGTCACAATTTTCTCAAGCCGCCTATAAGGCATCTGACATGCCTACCACCTGTCTGTCGATTTCCGGGACCCGGAAAAAAAAACAAATTCCCTAGCTGGTACCTACAAGAATGAAAACGTAACAACATAATTTAAAAAAAAAACAACTTCAAAGAGACCTCTTTATCAAGATGTATATTATAATGGTTGGGACGGCATCCATACAAATGTGCCCTCAGTCTTTACATCTATCAAACTTAAATGCCATTCAAAATAAGTTATTGCACTAAGGTAAGCGACCTTTTATCAAAATAATTACATGCTTGGGGTAAGATTAAATTGAGCGCACAAAGATAAACGAGTTCAATGATTAATATGTGTATCTAAATTCACAAAGATTACGTCGCCAGGGATTTTATACAATATTTAGTGCTGCTTCGCCCGCGTAGATTTCGAGGAATCGCGGTGCGATTCACCTCGCGATGTTTTTTTTTACAGATACTTTAAGGCCCAGTGGTACCTAAAAATCCACTTAAAGAGGTTTTTAGAATTCATTTTTGAAGTATTTAACAGTAAATTTAAATTCTATTAAAACATACAGGTATTATTGAGAATAGTTACGAGGGAATATATCGACTGGAAACACGATTTAATAAAGTTGGCTCGATAGAATAATTTCGCAAAGGTACCTCTTTTCGTGCCATTTTATCGTCTATTTTCGTTTAATTCTTAAAATAAGTAATTTGATAATATGATTTATTTACTGAAATAAAGTTCGTAGGTGACTGAAGGGAAAACATCGAATGGATTTTTATTTAAGATAAATATCATGAAAATAAAAACGAAAACATCGAAAAAGTGCAAAAGTGTGGTTATTTTCTTCCCTCATTACACGTAAGGAAAAAGACAAAGACATATTTTTAAGTACCATTGCGCCTGCTATAAGGCTTTGGGCGCGTGCGCACAACAACTAATCAAATTTGTACCATAACCTTTCCGACGGATTTGGAGATTTAATTTTATTAACAAACGAGCACTTAAAATTTTTACTCATAGTTATTTTATAATTTTATAAGCATCGGTGGCTCAACCGGTAACGACTCGGTCCTTCTAACTAGAGGTACCGGGTTCAAATCTGGACGGCCAATGTACCAATGAGTTTTTCAAAACTTACGTACATACTTACCGATTGCTTTAACGGTGAAGGAAAACATCGTGAGGAAACCTGCACACGCCTGCGAAGAAACTCAAAGGTTGTGTGTGAAGTCGACCAACCCGCACTGGGCCCGCGTGGTCGACTAAGGGCTGATCGCCCTAATTCAGGGTAGGCTCGAGCCCCTCGGTGGGGACGTATATGAGCTGAGTAGTAGTAGTATTTTAATACTTATCTAATAACTTCTTTCTTCAGTTATTTTGTGTGCATAAGTTTTACTCAATTTGTTTATATTGCAACACTGTATTAAAATAAAAACCTGCCAAGTGCTAATCGATCTTGCGTAATGTAGGATTCCAAAGTATTTTCAAAAAATAAACGTATATTTAAAAAAATAATGGTAGTACGTAAACGCCCCAAATTACAGCCTTTTAGTGCAAACTTCAACTTTAAAAATTCATACTGCCGTAACTATTGGTCAAAACTCATTATAATTAATTAATAATGGGTAGGAATTTTATCTGGGAGTTACAATTGAAACATCCAAATTAAATCCATGGAGTAAAAAAGAATGACGAACAGAAAAATACCCTATAGCTCTAATAACAGCCCTTTTGTACCCAGAGCCAGCCTTTGGTGTTTTTAATAACAGCCTAGGGTAGGGTTATGCTTATGGAGTTTTTGTGTTGAATTGTTGGTTTGAATGAATAAATAAAATGTATAAATCTAAACTAACTGACTAACATAGTGATCTATCAACGCACAGCCCAAACCACTGGACGGATCGGGCTGAAATTTGGCATGCAAGTAAATGTTATGACGTAGGCATCAGCTTAGAAAGGATTTCGGGAAATTTCCAGGGGAAAACCAAAAAACGGGAACTGCGCGGGCGAAGCCGCGAGCACCCACTAGTCACTACATAAAGTTAATCAGTCGTTACTATTTAATAATCAGTGAAATTATTCAGTCGTTATTGCTTAGTAATCAGTAAAATTAATGATCAGTAAAAATTAATCAGTTTTTATCTAACTAATATTATAAAGATGAAAGATTTGATTGTTTTTTTGTTTGCATTGAATAGGCTCCGAAACTACTGGACCGATTTGAAAAATTCTTTCACAGTTGGGAAGCTGCACCATCCGCGGTTGCTACAGGCTATATTATATTATTTTTTAAATTGGGGTCCTTGCTAAAACTTTAATAGTGTAACCCAAGGTGACCTAATGTGACCAAAATGACCTAAAATATCTACAAAAAGTAGTGTAGTGTATAGTGTATATTGTGCGGTATGTAGTGCGCGGTGTGCGGTGGCGATGTGCGGTGTGTGGTGTGCAATGTGCGGTGTGTGGTGTGTAGTGTAGTGTAGTGTAGTGTTGTGCAGTGTAGTGTAGTGTAGCGTAGTATAAGGGAGTACGAAGTTGATAGTTGATAAAATTATTTTATCTACTCTCATATCGTAAAGTTCGAATTATAAACTTCAGAACGAATTTATATTGGCATACTTTATAAACACAACACCAAAATTAAAAAAAAAACACTTTATAACATTATTTCTCTAACAAAATAATGTTATAAAGTATTTTTTTCAATTACGATATAGGTTAATCTAAAAAGTTAATATCACCAACGAAGTTTCCTATAATTCGAATATCTATTTTTTTTTATTGGAACGCACATGCGGTCCGCACCGTTTTTACAGTATTACAAAAAGTTTTCATTAAATTTTTACTTGTCTGTACTGGTACTGAATTTCGTGGGATTTTTTCTTACTCTTTTAACTTTGATGTTTGTTGTTCAATTGATTAAATCCCAATGTATGAGATTAGATAAAGTAGTGTATGAAACTGCACATAACTAGGTATTATGCAACAGTTTCATAAACTACTATTTCAAAGAAACAGAAATTATATTAAAAGTTAATATCAGGGCTTTTATTTGCGATTCACGGGCAAAGGCTTTTATAAAACGTTTATTATATATAACAAAACTTAAATTATAAATTATTTACTTTCCAACATACTATTATTAATTTTATTTTAATTAATTGCTTTTTAGCGCAATTGAAGTACAAACTAATATCTTAGAGAACCCTAAGTGCATAAGGAGGCCAATTCAGATTTGGAAGTTACATAGATGTCGTATAATTGGAACATTTACAACATTGAGTCGTATAGAGTATAAGCTTGATATTTTATTATATACAATTTGTACAAATAAATAATTAGTTGAAGATTCTGATGAGCGTATTAAAAATTTACCATAAATAACCCAATATCCATCGATAAATAGAGCTGTCCACAACAATTGAGACAATTACAGTTGCTTTTAACTTGGGAATAAGTATATAACGTTTTTAAACATGGTTCTTGTAAAAATGGCGTAAAAACTACCTTAAAAAGCACACGAGAACAACTTAATATAATTACTTAATTCGTAGCTTCAACTTCACGGGCTTATGAAACATAACCTTTAAATTTGTCATGAAATATCTTGTATAACTATTATACGACTGTAAAACCACTAATACGTCGTATAAAAGTCCAAATAAAGACCATTACTTGACGTGATGTCGAATACACATTTTAAGAGGTACAACAATACAACTAGTAGTCAAATCCACGACGTTTATGCTATAATTACTCGACCAAAAAGGTCTTTATATGACCGCTATATAATCGTAACCCGATTTAGACTCGTGCAAAACGGGCTCTTTTCGCGTAGTTTAAACGTTATCATAACGTTTATACGACTTATCATATTCAACCAAAAGTTGAGACCAAAACGTCGCGTCGTCTCGATCAAAAATTGTTTTTGTACAGTTTCCTAAGCTCAAGTTTGTTAAGTATCTATCTCGAATCATAAAAAATACTCACTCGGTTGAAACCTCAAACTTAATTTCCAGCAGTTACGCCGCAAAGAATAGTGCACCCCGTGCGACAAATGGTAAGGCAACAAGCAAAGCACCACGACCGCATCCGTATGTAGCTTTGTCCACAAGTAGGTACATATAATATGTGACGGAGTGGTTCACGAACATTAATTATTTAAATATACCCCCTTCAAAAATATTTTTCAAGATTCAAAATATTTATTCAAAATAGATGCAAATTACACAATCTTTAAGCTTTAAGAATTTCTACTGTTGTTCCCATGTGAAATGGTTTTGTATTTTTTTTTTCGGAAATAGATTCAAGATTCAAGATATTTATTCAAAATAGGTGAAAATTACACTCTTTGTGATAGTCATAAAATAGTGATTACATAATTTCATTTGTACAAAATCAAGAAATAAACAATCATAAGATAATAACGTCAAAATCCAATCCGTGATTTAATAAAAACATGTCATTTGAACATGAAAATAATATGACACGAGATGTTTTACATTAAAATTATTGAATGTCATGAACGCCTTTGACAAGTATAGGCCAGTTTACACGGACAGCACCCGGTCACGAGTATAACGCGAGAGTCAGCCATCACTCCTCTCAACCATATTAGTAGAAAGGAACGACCCGGCTCCCGATGCGCCACCATCCGCACGAACATTTAAGCGAGCATGCACCACTCATGTTAATGCTAAGATAAGAATATTAATTAAAAGAAGTACTACTTAAACTTGTCATGTCTTGTCGCTTCCACGTCAATTCTTAATTAAATTTGTTCTTCATTTTATTTAACAGGATTAGTAGCGTTGATAGAAGAAACACTGTCTACCCATACATTTTTGTCATTTAAATATTCGGATGTCTTATAATATATGTCTCCGCTAAAATATTGTTAAATATAATAAATTGTACAGCCAACTGTGCATACTTTCTTGCGAAGCCTTCAGCGTCTGTTGAAGTCGGGCATACAATCGGTTTTCATTTGTTTATAAGACAATTTGTTAAGCTCTATGCTACTTAATGGTGTAACTTGGCAAGTTTAAATGGTCAAGCTGCCATGCAAACAAAGCTTACTTTTTAAAATAAACGCCAATATACATAGAATGTGATTGAATAGTAAAAACTTGCCAAATTACACCGTTAGTGGCACATAACATAACACATTTTCTTTTGTACAGTCTATAATATTTGGAGAAGTCTAAGATAAATATTTCAATTTGATGTGCTGAAGAAACCACTATAGAACTTGGTACCTACCCATATACTCGTAGATTAACCGCCTCCGTGGCGTAATGGTTATTCCATTCGCTTCACATCAGGAGGTCGCGGGTTCCATTCCCGGTGGGGTCAACGTGGTTTGGTAGTAGGGCATTTTCTAAACCCGCTTGGCTAGCTACCACCATCTTATCTAAGTCTTGCCGCCAAACATCAGTGTTAACAGCATTGATGTGTTCCGGCTTGAAGATAATATAGCCAGTTTCCTCATCGCGTTGGGGAATCTTGGTAAGCCCGCTTCCATTTTCGGCATCATCGTCACTTACCATCAGGTGAGATGATGCTAAGGGCTTACCAATTGTGAGTAAAAAAATAAAATAATGTCTTAATTTTTGTATCGAACTTGGCTCCCTTTCTCATTTATGTTTTGTTAGGATCCTTACTATAATATTAAAAATGTGTTTGTTTGTATGTTTATTACCTCTTCACGCTTCACCACCTCAAACAATCTTCTGTCGTGGAAAAGGATATTCGCTACTTTTTATTACGTGAAAATAGCATATCCCGATACAGTTCCTGAAGGAACTGAAAATGATACTCTTTTTTGGTTGATTGCTTGTGTTTTTTTTTTGCACAGAGATGGTTGAGGGGGTAAGAAAGGAAATAAGCTACTAATTAGAATAGCCCTATGCATAGTTACCGAGGGATCTGAGGAAAAGTAATTTCCACGCTCGCGAGCCGCTTGCGGTCCGCGCACTACCTACCCTCAGAGCCAGCCAGAAAACGATGTCCACTAGGACATATAATTATTTTAAAAGGAAAATTATCACGGCTATGTAAGCTTTCCTAATTTCGGAGTGATAGTCGACCAACTTAATAAGATGTGTACATATTTGGATTTAAAAGTTCATGGATTTTCCATAAAAAATGCCATACAAATTCCATACCAACTTCAAAAGTAACTTTGTTTTTTAAAGTACATATTATTTTTTGAAAAGACTATGAAATTCCCCTTTGTGCATGGCCCGACACGTATACGGCCACTTTTCTGAATAGGTCTTATTTATTGACTGTTTTTCACAGGTCTCATAAACAGAGACAACATAATGCCAACACCAGACCTGTGCGTCATCAACAACCGTCTTTTCTGGATCTTCGGGTCTCTGGTGGCGTTCTACATCCCTATGCTGACGATGGTGGTATCGTTCGCACTGACAGTTCAGCTGTTGAAGAGGCAAGCAGTGCTGGCTGCGACACCAGTGCCCGGAGGGATGCATAGACGGTAAGAATAATAAAATTGATTTATGCCTCGTTCGTCCCAATATTTTGTACCACATTCCAAAATAATCCTCGTTCGTCCCACAGCATTATTAAATTCACGGTTCGTCCCGACTTCTCAAATCAACTTTATAGTACAGTGAACAAAATAAAGCAATAAGTATAATGTTTTGATTTGTTTTTCGAGACACGTTGTATACTTTGAAACCTTTATTTTGGGGCGGATGAGCCAGCTCTAATAATAAAAGGTCGCGTACATAATCAACTGAATTGTTGGAGGGGTGCAAAATATAGATAAAGCTAATCAATCAGCAAGTAGCACTGAACAAACACAATAATATGTACAGCTACGCCAAAGTATACATATTAGTACTAACATGCAGTATCGACACTCCCTGCCGCTCTCTAGATTGCGACCCCACCCCCTCGTCACCCAGATTGATGCAGATTGGTTACCGTTTGGTTCTCAAACGTATATGATTTCGCCGTATTTTTGACGTGACAACGTCTTATAATTCGATAGAGCTGGCTGCACGCACGAAAAAACATGACTCATGCGTCGTTACCTCGCTCTGAGGCGTTCCGTCATGCGTCGTTACCTCGCTCTGAGGCGTTCCGTGTAAGTCTTGAAGTGCAAGCGAGAGCGCGAACGAGCGACAAAGAAGCACAATCGGCCTTTACGTTCGGCAGCGTTCGACATCCGTCTCTCTCCTACTTGAGTGAGCGATGTGTCTGTGTGAACAGCTGCTATACTATAGTACATCTACATGTTTTGATCGAGTATCAAGTGCAGTGAAAAGTGAATGTGTTGTTCTTGTTTATAACAACGATAATTACAGCGATAAAGGTAATGATTCTTTCGATATTAATTATATATTCAGTGATATATTGTCGAATATTCGTGCTTTCATCATTAAAATGAATAGCATCGGTCCGCTAGTGCAGCGATTATAGGTTATGCTATAATTGACAAAATTAAAACAATAAGTTAACAGAACTATTTCACGATGAGTAAAAAATCGATGACTTTACTATTCAATCGAAATAATTATCAGTGTTATTATGATTTAAAAAAATTAAAACATAAATATTAAATCTTCCATATATCACAACAACGTGTCTGAAATGACAGGTTGGACCAGCCATCCGTCAAAGGGAACATTTTCTCCTATATTAAACACATTGAGGCGGGCTTTTTAAAAACTAGATTTACGAAAATTTTAATGTTTCCAAATTTTAAATGTAAGATTTATAAACAATAATTTAATGATTGTTTATTCTTATAATGAATTATTTAAAAATATTACTTTTTTATAACAAATTACAATTAAATTTGCAAAAATAATTAAGTAACTAATTGAAAAAAATTAATTATATTATTAAAATAATGTTTATTAAAATAATATTAATAAAATAATTAAGTAACTAATTGAAAAAATTTAATTATATTATTAAAATAATATTTCCAAATTTTAAATTTTAAATGTAAGACTTATAAACAATAATTTAATGATTGTTTATTCTTATAATGAATTATATAAAAATATTACTTTTTTATAACAAATTACAATTAAATTTGCAAAAATAATTAAGTAACTAATTGAAAAAATTTAATTATATTATTAAAATAATAAAATCAAAATTTTAATTTTAACAATTGATTAGAAATTTAAACAATAAATTTTATTCAAGTATTTTGTTGTATTTTTATTGACGTGATAACGTCTTATAAATCGATGGAGCCGGCTGCACGCACGAAAAAATGCGTCGTTACCTCGCTCTGAGGCGTTCCGTGAGGCGTTCCGTTTAAGGCTTGAAGTGCAAGCGAGAGCGTGCAACGAGCGACAAAGAGGCACAATTGGCCTCCGCGTTCGGCAGCGTTCGACATCTGTCTCTCTCCTACTTGAGTGAGCGATGCGTCCGCGTGGACAGCTGCTATACAATACATTTACATGTTCTCGTCAAGTATGAAGTGCAGTGAAAAGTGAATGTGGTGTCAATTGTTTATAGCAATGATAATTGCGGCGATAAAGGTAATGATTCTTTCGATATTATGAAACCATTCCATCAGTATTTTCTTATGACGTTGTCACGTTCAACTATCGTCAGTAAACCGACTTTACAGACAACCGTTTTTTTTTATTACATCGTCTCACATTTTTTCGTCTGTGTGTTGCATGTCGCGTGACGGTCGCTTTCTTCTGACGGTATGATCGTTTCGTCCTCTGTACCGTAGCGAGAGCAGCCATGATCGTTGCGTCCTCTGTAAAGTTTCACTTTTCCCGTGGTTTCATAAAACCACACACTTTTTTTTTGTTCCGCCATTCGATTTTTGAAATGTAATTTCTAGCCCGTTGTATGAAGGGTCCGGGGTGTTGCCACGCCGCTGTGTATAATATCTCGCGTAGCTTTCACCCTCAGCTCTGGCATACGTAAATCAGCAATAAAAACAAAATAAAAAATTTGAAAAAGTCCACGCCTAACCAATGAACGTAATCCAATATGGATTCAATAACTTTTTTAAAGTCCCCCAACGTGAGGGAAACAGGAAAAGAAAGATAAAATTTTAAAAACCCACCGACACAAAAAATGAATTCTAAAAACTAACAAATATTATTTTAAACCTATTATAATTATTATCGTCACATATATTATGTAAGTTCAAATATTTTATTTTCCAAGCGTTGTCGCGTCGGGGGACCGCTTATAGATTACTGGTGGCGGATTGAGTTTCAGAATCGTGGAAGTCCACACTTACATATCTATAAGCTGTCCCCCGACGCGACAACGCTTGGAAAATAAAATATTTGAACTTACATAATATATGTGACGATAATAATTATAATAGGTTTAAAATATTATTTGTTAGTTTTTAGAATTCATTTTTTGTGTCGGTGGGTTTTTAAAATTTTTAATTTTACTTTTATTTTGTCCTTTTTAAAGTAGGTATAAATATTAGGAAGGTATTTATAGTGATTAGTTAGTTGAGTTAGTACCTTAGTTAGGTACTAGGTATCATTATTAGTTTCAATTTACTAGATTAAGTTTTAACTACCTACTCTAAGGTTAGGTTAAAGATAAGGTAGGTATTAGTGATTAGTTTAAGCAATTTAGGTAGGTATTCGTTTTAGGTTAGGTAGCAGAGTCGAAGCGACGCAGCGACGTCAGATCATCAACTATTAAAGAGCTGATGATCTTCAAACGGCTGTTCAGGTCATGGTTACCTTACCATATACTTTCAATACCATTGAAGTAACACGGTACTAAATTTCGAATCGATCGGACATAAGTTAGTCAGATCCCTCGTCAACTAGAAAGGAGCTGATGATCAGCCGTAACACGGTACTAAATTTCGAATCGTTCGAACATAAGGAAGTTAGTCAGATCCCCTCATCAACTAGAAAGGAGCTGATGATCTTCAAACGGCTGATCAGGTCATGGTTACCTTACCATATACTTTCAATATCATTGAAGTAACACGGTACTAAATTTCAAATCGATCGGACATAAGGAAGTTAGTCAGATCCCCTCATCAACTAGAAAGGAGCTGATGATCTTCAAACGGCTGATCAGGTCATGGTTACCTAACCATATACTTTCAATATCATTGAAGTAACACGGTACTAAATTTCGAATCGATCGGACATAAGGAAGTTAGTCAGATCCCCTCATCAACTAGAAAGGAGCTGATGATCTTCAAACGGCTGATCAGGTCATGGTTACCTAACCATATACTTTCAATATCATTGAAGTAACACGGTACTAAATTTCGAATCAATCGGACATAAGGAAGTTAGTCAGATCCCCTCATCAACTAGAAAGGAGCTGATGATGTTCAAACGGCTGAACAGATTTTCATGAAACATGGCTAAGAACACTCGGAATAAAATTATCTATGACACAAAAAAAACTAAACGGAAATCGGTTCATCCGTTTGGGAGCTACGATACCACAGACAGATACACAGACAGACAGACAGACACGTCAAACTTATAACACCCCTCTCTTTTGCGTCGGGGGTTAAAAACAAAAATCTTTAAAAGGGTTGATTTGTCGCGAGTTCTGTCATGACTTTTTTAGTCTATCCTACCTTTACGTACCTACCTTTTTTATCCACAATTGGTTGGTAAGCCCTTGCTAGAGACACCATCTAACCTGATGGTAAGTGATGATGATATCGAAGATAAAAGCTGGCTTACCAAGATTCCCCAACGCAATAAGGAACTGGCTATCTTATCTTCAAGCCGGAACAAATCACTGCTATTAACATTGATGCTTGGCGACAAGACTTAGATAAGATGATGTAGCTAGCCAGACGGGCTTATAAAATACACTTTATTACAAAGTTAGACTCCGCCGGGAATCGAACCCGCGACCTTCTGATGTGAAGCTAATGGACGTTACCATTACGCCACGGAGGCTGTTAGTTGGTTTCCCATAGAGACACACACAGCCATAATATTAAATTTAGGTATCTACTTCATATTATAAGTACTCACCTACAAAACATAATAACAAATCCAAGAAAACCTGTCGTGGGCTGCCATTTTTTATTCTGAAATAAATTCAGTATTTATTTTTATTTTATTTTATTTATTAAGGAAAATCAACAGCCTTAAATTATGGTAATATTAAAAACAGTACAGATTTTTATGATAGGCCTTTACAGATTTTCACGAACATTACCTAAACAGTATAAGTCATGCAAAAGTGAACAATATAGCAGTTAAATAGGCAAGTAGATATCAATTAAATTATCTTTTGTTCATTAAATCACTTAAATTAAGTTTAGTTACATAAGCAAGTGCAAGCTTGTGTATATGTGTGTGTGGGTGTGGGTGTGCGTGTGTGTGTGTGTGTTCATCACTATTTGTCACACTGAATTTTCCAGTAATTTACTCAACTGACCTCTAAATGTAGTTTTAGAGGTCCTGAAAGGATCAAGTTCACCAAATCTGTTGTTGAACGTGCGTGACATTCTGGTGGTAATACTATTGCGGGCATAATTCGTGCGGTGTGATGTAACATGGAGTAAAGTTGTTTGGTGTGTACGTCTAACAGGAGTTCTTAAACCTATTGATGCAAGAAGTGCAGGACAATCCACTCTAGAGTTAAGTATATCAAAGAGGAAGAGCATGTCGAGCATGTCACGTCGTGCAGCCAAACTAAGAATATTATGGTGACTACAGCTTTCTAAATAATCATTGTTACAAAACTTCGACTTATAGTTAAGGTATTTTATAAACTTAATTGGATGCTCTCAATACGTTGTATATAAGTATCATATTGAGGATACCAGACAGATGCACCATATTCAAGGGTGTATGTGTATGTAAATTTTGTGTAGTTTTTGATTAATAAAATACATACAGTACCTCCTCCTTTTTTTACTACCACTACACTACCACTACACTACCACTACACTACCACTACACTACCACTACACTACCACTACACTACCACTACACTACCACTACACTACAACTACACTACCACTACACTACTACTACACTACCACTACATTACCAATACACTACCACTACCACTACACCACCACCACCATTACTACTATCACTACCACTACACTACAACTACACTACTACTACACTACTACTACACTACCACTACATTACCAATACACTACCACTACCACCACCACCACCACTACCACCATGTAGACCACCATTGATATATTGTTGAACTAGTAGAAGCGATGTAAATGTAGCATGTGAGCTTATCGGTACCTATTCAGACTTGCTCGATTTTAATTCACTTTGCATCTTGAAATCAATACTTGCCACGTCATCTTAAAAATCTGTCTTTGTCTTTTTCTTTACGTGTAAACTTTACTTAAAGAGTTAAGAAAATAACCACACTTTTGCGTTTTTTCGATGTTTTCGTTTTTATTTTCATCATTAACCACACTTTTGCGTTTTTTCGATGTTTTCGTTTTTATTTTCATCGTTTTTATCTTAAATAAAAATCCATTCAATGTTTACGCTTAAGTCCCCTACCAACTTTATTTTAGTTAATCAATCATATTATCAAATTACTTATTTTAGGAATAAAACCGAAAATAGACGATAAAATGGCTAGAAAAGAGGTACCTTTGCGAAATTATCCTATCGAGCCAACTTTATTAAATCGTGTTTCCATTCGATATAATCCCTCGTAACTGTTCTCAATAATACCAATATGTTTTCCTAGATTTTAAATTTACTGTTAACTACTTCAAAAATGAATTCTTAAAACCTGTTTAAGTGGTTTTTTAGGTACCACTGGGCCTTAATTCAGTCTAGAAGCGAAGCAAACCCCATCGCAACGTTTTATAAGTCTAGAAGCACTGCTTATTGGACTGAGATATACTTTAATACACATTTTGTAAGTAAGTATCGAGGGTTTTATTTAATTTACAAATACGGTAAAGGAAAACATCGTGAGGAAGCTTGCACACGCCTGCGAAGAAACTCGCAGGTTGTATGTAAAGTCAACCAACACGCACTGGGCCCGCGTGGTTGACTAAGGCCCGATCGCCCTTTTTCGAGCCCCTCGGTGGGGACGTATATGAGCTGATATGATGGTTATGGTGACAAATACTCGTATTGGGCAGCTCTTGGCATCATCTCACCTGATGGTAACAATTGACGATGGTGCCGTAGATGGATGCAGGTTTACCAAGACTTCCCAACGCAAAGCGTAACTGGTT
The DNA here is from genome assembly GCA_947284805.1 of Coleophora flavipennella. Lineage (NCBI taxonomy): Eukaryota > Metazoa > Arthropoda > Insecta > Lepidoptera > Coleophoridae > Coleophora > Coleophora flavipennella. The sequence continues at coordinate 10,671,189 of OX369253.1, forward strand.
ATCTTATCTTCATGCCAGAATATCTCAATACTGTTAACATTGATGTTTGGCGGTAAGACTTAGATTAAGATGGTGGTAGCTAGCCAGGCGGGTTTAGAAATTACCCTGCCACGAACCCAACCGAGCCTTACAAAGTTAGGGCCCGCCAGGATTCGAAACTGCGACCTCCTAATATGAATTACGTGGACTTACCACTAAACCACGGAGGCGGTTCTCGGATATTTTTAAAAGTTTTCCGAACCTAGTCACCGTGAAGTGCTAAGATAACAAAGGTCCATCCCATTGACCATGTGCTGACAAAGGATCAGTCCCGACACCCGCCACCCGGCTCTCCGTTAGATAAAATTAAATTAATCAGTATACACATACAAAGTGTCACAGCGCTATAGGCCATGGAGGAAAAGTGTTTTCATTTTTGAAATTTTATTATTTTCTAATTCTCTTTTATCTTCTAATTTACTTTTTAGGAATCTTCATGACGAAAGTGAATAGGCATTTACTATTTGAGCTTGCGTGTTACATCCTCGGCTGCACCGGCAGTTACAATCAGGTAAGGTGCAGCCAAACGCACTCAAATTTTTAATTAAAAAAAACTTTTATTTAAAATTAATTAAAAAATACTTGCTATAATTGGCGATGTTGTGAATAAATAATAAAAGTTAAGTTATGTAATTACAACAGAAAAATTGTGTTTTCAACCGACTTCTACAAAGGAGAATTTTCTCGTGCTGTTTTTTATGTCATTTATGCGATATCTTTGCAAAGTGTTAACCGATTTTCATAATTATTTTTTATTTGATAGAGTATACTTCCAGGATGGTCCCATTATATTAATTTATCAAATTTGGTTTGGTGTTTTTTTTAGAAAATTAATAAATGTTAAAGATTTCTTTAAAATTTTACTAAGTGGTTGCGATGGAAGTCTGTCTTTTATATTTAGCGTTTCTAATTATTTCACATACTTCCAGTTTGATATCTGGCTAAGTCAAGCATTTTTTTTAAATCTCGGAATGCAGAGCTAGTTATTTTTAAAATAAAAAATAAAGTATATTAAGAGTTAAATTTTCTATTTTAGTTAATTAGCGCAGAGACACCATACACATCTAGCGTAGCCAGTAGGAAATTAAACGAAATTGCCTTAGAAGTTATTTCTTCCAGTGTGAAAATTTTATTTTAGTCTACGTTTATGCTTCTATTTCAGTGTCTTTTAAAACAGAAACGAGACGCTTTAGAAAGAACCATTCTATTAGAGTTAGTGCCGCACGAGTAGTGTTCTATGCAGCTTTAAAATGCACACCTACATTTCGCTCTCAAATATTCAGTTTAAAATGTAACTTACTTTTTCGTATTTCAGTATCCTAGAAATAAGAATTATGGTCAGAACTTGGATTACTACATTTTGAAAATTTTGATGTGCTATTTTATTATTAATTATTTTCAAAAAACCTAAACCAAATATTTAGGTGCAAGCTTTTATTTGAAAAGAATTGTAATTATTTCTTATCCACTTCATTTTATACCCAAATCAACTCATATCATCAACCCATATCATGGTGGTGCATAAAAATAACTTCTTGCTATACATTGTTTTCCAAACAAATTTTAGCTTCATCGGAAACCGGGAAGTGGTTCTAATTTAGCTTTCAAAATATGTTCCAAACTAATTTAATAACTTGAAGATACAGTTATTGTTATTATTTAAAAAAAGAGTGTGTACACTTGAATGAATAAATACAGTTTTAATGAATTTGAAAAGAAACTGTAAAAAATACACAAATTTCTGCACGGTGCATTAAATTAAAACCACAGGGTTTGAAATATAATCTTTGAATGCGACTCCATTCCACTGCTGTCTATGACTGGTGATAGGGGCTTCCGGTAGTACTAAGATAACTCTTCTCGTAAACAGCAATGATCTTGTTTCTTTCGTCAACAGTTGTATCTCACGCTTCTCAATGACATAATATGTATATATAGACACATAAACTTTTTTTTTATTAACAATTGGTAAACCCCTGACAACATCTCACCTGGTGGTAAGTGACGATGTTGCCGAAGATGGAAGCGGGCTTACCAAGATTCACCAACGCAATGGGGAACTGGCTATCTTATCTTCATGCCGGAACACACCAATGATATCAACATTGATATGATATTTTGATCTGAGTTTTTAAAATAGTAAAGTAGAGTACAAACTAAGTAGACTTTACTGTAGACGAGCGTGTCGGCGGCCGATCGTAGAAATGGGCAGATCACCATATGCCCGGTCATATCATAGAGGAGCTTCGAAAAATATTTAATTTCATTTCATTTTTAGAGCTACCCGGCTCGGTGGAGGTCGCAGCCGGAACTACGGGTCCGGCTGTTTGGATCAGGGTACTACGGGGTCGGGGGTAACCCACCGCTTGCCTGCCGTTGGATGTATCGCCTTCAGCACTCTGGCTTGTCGCTCCCCCAACTGGGTCATGGACTCGTAGTGTTATGTGGTTAGTTGCAGAGGTTGGGCAATGTTTGTTGCCTGGCAAGCATGTTGCGTCCAGGCGTCCTTCCCCGCGCGCAACTAGTGTTGTCGTAGCCGGCCACGTGGGTTATGGGCGAAAACAACGCGGGGCACGTGAGTTGTCCATTAAGCGGAACTGCTGGTTTAATTACTGGCAGGAAAGCATCTCCGGCACTTGCCTGGTCAGCAAGAAGAGCTAAGCTAGTACTGCTCTGGCCGATCCAGCCGCGTAGAAGTAAGTCTGGACAGGTGCGACAAGCGCCGAGAAGTGAGCGTGCCTACAGCTCCGGTACCACACCGGATTTGTGGGAGCCAGCTTCTCTGGCGTCCCAAGCGGGGATCGAACCGCCAGCAGCGAAAGCCGCGGGAGGTGAGCGCGCCTACAGCTCCGGGACCTACCTGGACAGTAGGTAGTGGTTCTCTCCAACGAGGCACTCGCCTTGCAGAGTACCAGGACAAGCGTCTTGGCAGCAAGACCTACCGTAACTGGTCCTTGTCTTCACCTTATGGTGATGGCAGGAATAACGGCCCTCACTTTATGACCTAGCTGTCGATGAGTGAGGACGCTATATCATAAACCTGGTAGTTTAGCGTATCTGGTAGATATACGAGAGGGAATGTTTATCGTTTGCAATCATGTACAAAAAGTAAAATTAAAAATTTTAAAAACCCACCGACTCAAAAAATGAATTCTAAAAACTAACAAATAATATTTTAAACCTATTATAATTATTATCGTCACATATATTATGTAAGTTCAAATATTTTATTTTCCAAGCGTTGTCGCGTCGGGGGACCGCTTATAGATTACTGGTGGCGGATTGAGTTTCAGAATCGTGGAAGTCCACACTTACATATCTATAAGCTGTCCCCCGACGCGACAACGCTTGGAAAATAAAATATTTGAACTTACATAATATATGTGACAATAATAATTATAATAGGTTTAAAATATTATTTGTTAGTTTTTAGAATTCATTTTTTGTGTCGGTGGGTTTTTAAAATTTTTAATTTTACTTTTATTTTGTCCTTTTTAAAGTAGGTATAAATATTAGGAAGGTATTTATAGTGATTAGTTAGTTGAGTTAGTAACTTAGTTAGGTACTAGGTATCATTATTAGTTTCAATTTACTAGATTAAGTTTTAACTACCTACTCTAAGGTTAGGTTAAAGATAAGGTAGGTATTAGTGATTAGTTTAAGCAATTTAGGTAGGTATTCGTTTTAGGTTAGGTAGCAGAGTCGAAGCGACGCAGCGACGTCAGATCATCAACTATTAAAGAGCTGATGATCTTCAAACGGCTGATCAGGTCATGGTTACCTTACCATATACTTTCAATACCATTGAAGTAACACGGTACTAAATTTCGAATCGATCGGACATAAGTTAGTCAGATCCCACGTCAACTAGAAAGGAGCTGATGATCAGCCGTAACACGGTACTAAATTTCGAATCGTTCGAACATAAGGAAGTTAGTCAGATCCCCTCATCAACTAAAAGGAGCTGATGATCTTCAAACGGCTGATCAGGTCATGGTTACCTTACCATATACTTTCAATATCATTGAAGTAACACGGTACTAAATTTCAAATCGATCGGACATAAGGAAGTTAGTCAGATCCCCTCATCAACTTCTGATCTGATGATCTTCAAACGGCTGATCAGGTCATGGTTACCTAACCATATACTTTCAATATCATTGAAGTAACACGGTACTAAATTTCGAATCGATCGGACATAAGGAAGTTAGTCAGATCCCCTCATCAACTAGAAAGGAGCTGATGATCTTCAAACGGCTGATCAGGTCATGGTTACCTAACCATATACTTTCAATATCATTGAAGTAACACGGTACTAAATTTCGAATCGATCGGACATAAGGAAGTTAGTCAGATCCCCTCATCAACTAGAAAGGAGCTGATGATCTTCAAACGGCTGATCAGGTCATGGTTACCTAACCATATACTTTCAATATCATTGAAGTAACACGGTACTAAATTTCGAATCGATCGGACATAAGGAAGTTAGTCAGATCCCCTCATCAACTAGAAAGGAGCTGATGATCTTCAAACGGCTGATCAGGTCATGGTTACCTAACCATATACTTTCAATATCATTGAAGTAACACGGTACTAAATTTCGAATCAATCGGATATAAGGAAGTTAGTCAGATCCCCTCATCAACTAGAAAGGAGCTGATGATGTTCAAACGGCTGAACAGATTTTCATGAAACATGGCTAAGAACACTCGGAATAAAATTATCTATGACACAAAAAAAACTAAACGGAAATCGGTTCATCCGTTTGGGAGCTACGATACCACAGACAGATACACAGACAGACAGACAGACACGTCAAACTTATAACACCCCTCTCTTTTGCGTCGGGGGTTAAAAATAAGGTCTTATAAATGTAACTATAGCATGGTACATGGGCCCTGATAGGGCGTGGCAAACAGGATAGTTAAATTGTAATAATGTACAGAAAAATGAGGAGAGACTAGAAGATAGTAACGAGGTAAATATATTTATTTTACATGATAATAACCATACTATCATATTTATAACCGTCAATGTGTAATCTAGTGTGATGCATGCGCCTGCAAATCGCACATCGGTTGTAAGATTTGAACGTTTTAACACTGTGAAACCCTAAACAGTTGAAACCACAGATTTGAACAGAAGGATCCGCCCGTCTGCATATTTTAGTCAGATTTTCTTCATACATGCAAAAAGTAGCGCCATCTGACATAACTCGTACGAACTAGCGTGGGCGAGAGTTGACTGACGTGCCGAGTTAATAGAACCTTGATAGAATTGTCGCTTTAAAAATTCGTTTTTTTAATTTGTTAACAAAAAAAATACAATGTATGGTTAATTATCGATAAAACGATATCCCATGTTTCTTTTTAGCCTTTCTTTTATGATATTTACGGCCTCTTACAACACAATAAGGCATTTTTATATGGAATATTTTTCCACCGCACTGAACAATGTCCCGCAGACGACTGAGTCGCGAGTGTGCGAAACTTTCGATTTTCGCACCAATTCGCTGGGCCCATTAGTCGCGCGCGTTGGCCGGGTCCTTACGCCAGTAATATATAAGTCATTGGTTGAAACACAAGTTTTTGTTCTTCACAAAACTATTTTCAAATGCGGGGTCTAACAGGAGGAAAGCCTCGCATCTAAACAGCGAGTGAGTTTCATTTTTACAAAATGGACTTAGGTGTAGGGACTTAGCGTGGAAATATTAGTGTTGTATTAGTAACACACGAGTGAACCTGCGTTTTAGGATATGATTTGTTTTGGTGAGTTAATCCCCACACCATAACTCCTTTGTTTTGGGGCGGAGGGACCTTAGTTAAGGTTTGCGTTTTGTTATATTGAGCGACAGGCATTCTGGACGATCCTGCATTCCTTAACAAATTTGATGACAGAATCTAAAGATGGAATTTTCACATCACGGTGCGCTTGCTCAAAGAGAGTGACGGTTTCCAAATCTAGCTTAGACAAGGCGCTATGGGTAAGTATGAAATCGGTCAAGTCCTCAATACCTAATTGCTTTAAAGCAGACTGGGCGGAGCAAAAGTTTTCAACAAAGGCGTCAAGTGAGTTGAGAGAGGGGTTTTTACTGCCCTTAAAATTGAGCATTTGCTCTAAGTATAAGGTGGCAAGGGTCCTTTTGTCCTCATACTTGTCCTTGAGAGCATTCCAGAGAATTTCGTAGTTATGAGCGACTGGTGGAAGTCCATCTTAGACCGTAAGCGCTTTTCCGGAGAGCTTGCCTATCAGGTATTGTACTTTTTCTGCGTTTGAAAGACGGGGATTTTTGTCTTTCAGAGTGCTAAAGTTTTCGTAAAACATTACCCATTTATTGGGTGACCCATCGAAGGCCATCAGCTCGAGCGTAGGTAATTTTCGATTTAAGTACGTTTTGAATGATCTCCTTTGACTCAGTTCCAGGATCTGATTGAACAGAAATTTGGTATGAAGCTGTGTTCCTGGCAGGGTTGCCAGGTGGACAAATATAAAAAACCGAATATTTCTTACTTTATACGTCTATTCTGTTATTCAACTTGTAATGTTCGTATGTAAGTCCACTTTAAAATGTGCAAGTTAAATTTGACCCAGTTCCAGGATCCGATTGAACAGAAATTTGGTATTAAGCTGTGTTCCCGGCAGGGTTGCCAGGTGGTCCAGATAAAAAAAAACTAATATTTCTTACTTTATACGTCTATTCTGTTATTCAACTTGTAATGTTCGTATGTAAGTCCACTTTAAAATGTGCAAGTTAAATTTGACCCAGTTCCAGGATCCGATAGAACAGAAATTTAATATGAAGCCGTGTTCCCGGCAGGGTTGCCAGGTGGTCCAGATAAAAAAAACTGAATATTTCTTATCAAAGGGTCTCCACTATGATCAAAGGGTGATATTGCCAGATCAAACTGAGCAAATTGCCGAAAATTATCTGACAAAGGGAATTGCTGAGGTTGAACACAGTAAAACCAAATAATAGTAAATATTACTATTAAAACACTTAGTGAACATTAACAATAAGTTAGGACTTTCTCAAATACCGAATCACCCATACTTCGGTATTTTCTTCAGACTGAACACCGAAAACGGGAATGAAATACCGAACAGTTCAGTGACAAACCGAACAACTGGCAAGCCTTGTTCCCGGTGACAATAGATCATTTTGGTATTTTGAAGAATGAACTAAAAAGGTGAAATCAAGTTCCCGTTATTGTTTATGGTTTTCAATTTAAACATAAGAAATAGACCAGACCAGCTTTTTATTAATACTTATCCTTAAGTATATCAGCAGTAATAAAACTGACCAAGTGTGAGTCTTACTCAAGCTAAGCTACTCAAGCTCCGAACTGAATTTAAAAAAAAAACATTTTTTGATGTGTAACATCTTTGCTCTCGCTTTCCTGCAAATTGTGGGAGTGATTTCGTGAAATGGGACGGAAATGTGTAACATGGGACAAAAATGTGTAACAGGAAGTCGCGAAAGCGCGGAATTCTACTTTACGAGAGTCCGACTCGCACTTGGTCGGTTTTTTTCGTTACTGTCAGATCCGCCACCCAGGTACAATATCGTCATCAAATCTAACTAACCTAAAGTATTTTGACACATGTTACACATCATAAATGCGAGTACTGTAGGTCTCGCTAGAATTTTTTATTTTTCAGTCGCTCTTTTGTTTGAAATGTGATTAGGTACCATTGTCATAGCTGTTTGGAGAGGTGTGGTGTTACGAAACCTTAGAGCATTAAACCAACCAACCATTAATAAATGGTTTAATGTTCTAAGTACGGAACCCTATTAGCGCGAGTCAGACTCGCACTTGGCCGGTTTTTTATTAGTATTTCAAACGTAACATTTCTGTCTCGTCATTCCACTGTTCGAAGTTAAATCTTTAATAATTTTACTGTTGTTCCCATGTGAAGTGGTTTTGTATTTTTTTTCGGAAATAGATTCAAGACTCAAGATATTTATTTAAAATAGGTAAAAATTATACTCTTTCTGATAGTCATAAAATAGTGATACATAATATCGTTTGTAAAAAATCAAGAAATAAACAATCATTAGTTAATAACGTCAAAATCAAATTCTTGATATAAAAAAAAACAAATTAAGTCGTTAGAACATGAAAACAATATGACACGAGAAGTTATACATAAAAATTATTATTATTTTTTTTTTTCTTTATTTAAGGAGCTTTATTAAAAAATAACAATGTCGCTCCGTAGGGCAACGAAATTAAATTATCTTACTCTAAAATAAAATATAATCATCCTGTATAAACTCTTGGCTAAATCAGAAACAGGAAAAGCTAAAACATTGTTGCATCCACCAACATTCCAAAAATTTATGTCAATTATTTGTTGTCTCTGGGATTCATTCCGGACACATTCCATCAAAGCATGGTACACGTCTTCTATCACTCCACATTCAGCACACAGTGGCGAAGGAACTTTTTTCATTAGGTATGCAAAAGAGTTCGACGGAATGTGTCCAGCACGAAGTCTCATCGCTGTTACAATTTCAGATCTGTTCAAGGAACAATCGTTGAACCACGGACAGTTCATAGGTTCTTGCTGAATTGTCTTGTACCAAATCCCTTTGTATCTTGATCTTTCATCAAAAAACTCCCTCCACATATTAAAACACATTTTTTTAACAATATAGATACAATCAGTAAAGTAAGGTGTTACCGAAAATGGAATTCCATCACTTATCGCTTCTTTAGCCAGCATATCTACTCTTTCATTACTTTGGATTCCAACATGAGATGGGATCCATTGAAGTACAACATTTTTGGATTGTTCCTTTAATTTTAGTAGGGTATTTATTATAGTGTAGGCTATCGGTACTCCTCGAAATGTCGAGGTGCAACGAGCCAAATGCTGCAATGAACTTTTAGAATCTGTTAGGACTACAAAATCGTCAAATTTGATGGTCTCAATGTAGGCCAACGCCTCAGCAATAGCCAAAAGTTCAGCATACATAATTGAAATATAACTGTTTATCCTAAATTTCATGGAGTGACTAACTTGGGGATCGAAAAATGCTGCACCCAATCCCTCAATGTCTTTAGAGCCATCCGTGTAAATTTCATAATAATCTGCATAAGTGTTTACTATTAATTCTGTACATATTTGTCTTAAAACTTGAATGTTGTAGTTTTTTTTGGATTTACTGATTGTTTCTATACTACTTCTTACAATGTTTTTTGTTTCAATTTTACTCATCCAACAATTTAAAGAGTACATTTCTAACTTTTCACTTGCATAAATCGGAGTGTCCTTCAAAGATTCATTAAGTTGTATAAGAAGGGGTTTTTTCTTTCTTCGCCAGCGACGGTTGTATAATGTCGATAGTTTTTGTAAAGATTCAATCACTAGATTTCCTTGTAAAGATTTGCATTTAAGCCAGAATTTTCCTGCTAGATAATTTCTACGAATAAATAAAGGTTGTAAACTTAGTTCACTCTCCATCACATGTATAGGAGTGCTTCTAATAAAGCCTCCCACAACTCTCATAGCCTGACTCTGAACGACATCTAACTTATGCAAATGAGATTGGCTGCTATCATCATACAGAAAACTAGCATAATCCAGCCGGCTTCGTAATATAGATATATACAGACATCTTAAATATTTAGGATGGATTCCCCAACCTGGACCTGACAGTACTTTAAAAATATTTAAAAATTTTGAAACTTTTTGCCTTATTTCATTTATGTGTTTGCCCCACCTTAACGATCTATCAAGCCATAAACCTAAGTATTTAACGCAATCTACAACCTTTAATGGTACGTCATTTATTTGTAGATTAATATTACCTCGAAAGGCTCCTTTTTTGAAAACACAGATTTTACTTTTTGTGCTAGAAATATCTAATCCAAGATTGAATAAAATTTCGATTAAAGTATCCAATGATGTTTGAATATCTGTGACGGCATTAGAAATATTCTTTTTTGATGTGTATAATACTAAATCGTCGGCGTATTGAGAGATAAACACATTATTTATACGTTTACAAATATCTATAGTCGCAACATTAAAAAGTAATGGGGATAGTGTGTCACCTTGCGCTAAGCCTCGTCCGGAGTATCGAGCAATAAAACCATCGTCCACTTTAATTTGAAGTTGTCTTTCTTTTAAGAAATTCCATACGTAACTACAGATTTTTGGACCCACATCAAGGCGATCTAAAATTGATAAGACGCTGGACACATCGACGTTATTATATGCATTATCAATATCCAAAAAACATCCAAGAGTAACTTCGTCTTTGCAAAATCCAATCTGAATTTCTGTAACTAGTCGGCTTAAATTATCCAAACATGACTGAGATTTTCGAAATCCAACCATTTCCCTACAAAACGTATCGTTCTTTTCTAAGTACCATTCCAATCTTTTTTGAATAATTGTATGAAAATTTTTACAAACGCATGACATAAGTGAAATCGGCCGTAACGAGGTGGCAAGTGTAGGATCACGTCCAGGTTTGGGGATCGGGCATATATTGACTTCACGACATTGTTTGGGTACAAAACCGAATTGTAAAAATTTGTTATACAACCACAACAGTATATTTTTACCAGAAAGAGGGAGGTTTCTGATCATCGAGTATGATATTTCATCACATCCGGGGGCGGTATCCTTTGATTTAATAGAACTATTTAACTCTTGTAAAGAAATAGGAATCTCTAAACTTTGGTTTCTTGATAAAAAAATAGGCTTTGAAGGAGAAACGTAATCGGGTGTTAAACTTTGTAATAGTAAGCCAGCCGTTTTTTTATCAACATAGGTGCGAGGGGATTTGTATCCCTTAAGCCACTTCATTCTACGCCACATATCACTAGCAGAAGTAACTTCGTTAATTGAGGAACAAAAACTATGCCAAGATTCAGACTGAGCATTTCGAATGAGTTTTTGGGACTCCTTTATTTTTTCTTTTAAATAATCTAAATTCTGAGGAGTGGGATTACGTCTGAACTGTGCTAGGGCCAAACGTTGTGTAGCTACAGATTTAGAAAGCGCAGGACTCCAATAGGGTTTTGGTTTGAATTTAGTACTAGGACTTACGCAAAATTTAATATTTGGTATGTGTAAATCCGCCGCCCTATTGATAGATTCAATAAAAAAATCGTAACTACTTTGCAAATCATCTAACAAAGATATATTAACAAAAATACTGTCAAGGTAGGATGTATAGGATTCCCAGTCAGCAGCTTTAAAATTTCTTCTTTTGCATAAATTAGGAAAAATATTAATTTCACAGTTTAATTTAATTATGAGATGGTCACTACCTAAACACTCATTAATTACAGACCATTTTATACCCATTGATATATCTGATGAAACAATTGAAATGTCGGGGGATGACTCACGTAAAATACCATTGACTACTTGAAAACGCGTAGTGCTGCCATCATTTAATACAAATAAGTTTTTATCTAGCAAGGAATCAAAAATTTGTGTACCACGACCATTACTTTTACTAGACCAATTTGTGTGGTGGCCATTAAAATCTCCTAAAATTAAAGTTTTACTACTAGCCAAGTCAAATAAGGAGTCCCAATCGTTTTGTGTAGTACGTGTTTCCGGAGGACAATATACGCATATGACGTTCTCAATATTAGAGCAATTAAAAACATTTAAGTGAATAATTTCAAATCCCGCATTACTATGCTGTACATCTCGTCGTTGAGCTTGGATTGAATTGTGAGATAAAATAGCCACACCCCCGTAGGAGGTGTCCCGATCTAACCGATATATGTTGTAATTAGTTATTTTAAGATATATGTCGGGATCTAGCCAAGTTTCATTCAAGACAGCAATGTGGATCTTCTCATGAATTAACAATTGCTCAAATGATTTAACTTTAGGTAGCAAGCTACGACAATTCCATTGCATAATATTAATTGACATTGAGCCAAGAGGTAGGTTAGCCATTATGAAGAATATAAAACTTAAGTTAAAAAATTAATATTTTTGAATAAGGACATCTCTGACAGAATACTTACTAGCATTACTTTTAACCATTCTACTACAGTGCAACAAATATTCTTAATTTTGTCTTCGAAACTGTTGTTTTGCATAAATAAAATAAACTTCATTTTCTCTAATAAATCCGAAAGAGACTGAGTTTGTTGAGGAGAGGTCTGTTTTTCGTACGTTTCACCTGAGTTGTAGTTGTTCTGTGACATATTTTCAAAAGGGTCCGACTCAGAATCGCACGAAACATCCAAAATTTCATTTTGTTCTGAATAAACTGGAGTTTTTTTCTTTTTGTTACGGGATTTCTTATAATTCGCACTTTGACCGCTTGGTTGATTTCCACTCACACTGGTTACACTGGCACTACTTACATTTATTTGTCCAGATCGTTGTTTTGATGCAACCTGGGCAAAGGTTGGTCCTTCACATGGTAACACGGGCGATATGTACACCTGCGTGGGCGGATCCTCGGGACGACTCGTAGTGGGTTCGATCGCAGTCGTTTCATTTACAGGGCGTTCTCTAGACGGAAACGGGGGGATGAACATATCTAAGGCCTTCCTGTATGTACTGTTAATTTCTGACATCAGCTCTCTTATTTTTTTTTCTTTTAAATATGCGGGACATGTTTTTGACATAGCCATATGATTGCCAGAGCAATTGACACATTTGAAAACTTTGGTTTCACAATTTTCATGTATGTTTCCGCATTTAGGACAGATTATTTTATTTGAAGGGCACATCTTTGCCATATGGCCATATCTCCAGCATTTAGAGCATTGCGTTACAGGAAATACATATGGTTCGACTTTTACCCTAACGTCGTATAGATATACATGGTTCGGTAACTTCGATCCATTGAACCCTATTCTGACCGACTCACTCGAAGTCCACCCATCCTCACAGCGACGACTTAAACGCTTTATTGTTATAATATCCACTTCACTAAATAAATTTGGTATGAAGCTGTGTTCCTGGCAGGGTTGCCAGGTGGACAAATATAAAAAACCGAATATTTCTTACTTTATACGTCTATTCTGTTATTCAACTTGTAATGTTCGTATGTAAGTCCACTTTAAAATGTGCAAGTTAAATTTGACCCAGTTCCAGGATCCGATTGAACAGAAATTTGGTATTAAGCTGTGTTCCCGGCAGGGTTGCCAGGTGGTCCAGATAAAAAAAAACTAATATTTCTTACTTTATACGTCTATTCTGTTATTCAACTTGTAATGTTCGTATGTAAGTCCACTTTAAAATGTGCAAGTTAAATTTGACCCAGTTCCAGGATCCGATAGAACAGAAATTTAGTATGAAGCCGTGTTCCCGGCAGGGTTGCCAGGTGGTCCAGATAAAAAAAACTGAATATTTCTTATCAAAGGGTCTCCACTATGATCAAAGGGTGATATTGCCAGATCAAACTGAGCAAATTGCCGAAAATTATCTGACAAAGGGAATTGCTGAGGTTGAACACAGTAAAACCAAATAATAGTAAATATTACTATTAAAACACTTAGTGAACATTAACAATAAGTTAGGACTTTCTCAAATACCGAATCACCCATACTTCGGTATTTTCTTCAGACTGAACACCGAAAACGGGAATGAAATACCGAACAGTTCAGTGACAAACCGAACAACTGGCAAGCCTTGTTCCCGGTGACAATAGATCATTTTGGTATTTTGAAGAATGAACTAAAAAGGTGAAATCAAGTTCCCGTTATTGTTTATGGTTTTCAATTTAAACATAAGAAATAGACCAGACCAGCTTTTTATTAATACTTATCCTTAAGTATATCAGCAGTAATAAAACTGACCAAGTGTGAGTCTTACTCAAGCTAAGCTACTCAAGCTCCGAACTGAATTTAAAAAAAAAACATTTTTTGATGTGTAACATCTTTGCTCTCGCTTTCCTGCAAATTGTGGGAGTGATTTCGTGAAATGGGACGGAAATGTGTAACATGGGACAAAAATGTGTAACAGGAAGTCGCGAAAGCGCGGAATTCTACTTTACGAGAGTCCGACTCGCACTTGGTCGGTTTTTTTCGTTACTGTCAGATCCGCCACCCAGGTACAATATCGTCATCAAATCTAACTAACCTAAAGTATTTTGTCACATGTTACACATCATAAATGCGAGTACTGTAGGTCTCGCTAGAATTTTTTATTTTTCAGTCGCTCTTTTGTTTGAAATGTGATTAGGTACCATTGTCATAGCTGTTTGGAGAGGTGTGGTGTTACGAAACCTTAGAGCATTAAACCAACCAACCATTAATAAATGGTTTAATGTTCTAAGTACGGAACCCTATTAGCGCGACTCAGACTCGCACTTGGCCGGTTTTTTATTAGTATTTCAAACGTAACATTTCTGTCTCGTCATTCCACTGTTCGAAGTTAAATCTTTAATAATTTTACTGTTGTTCCCATGTGAAGTGGTTTTGTATTTTTTTTCGGAAATAGATTCAAGACTCAAGATATTTATTTAAAATAGGTAAAAATTATACTCTTTCTGATAGTCATAAAATAGTGATTACATAATATCGTTTGTAAAAAATCAAGAAATAAACAATCATTAGTTAATAACGTCAAAATCAAATTCTTGATATAAAAAAAAAACAAATTAAGTCGTTAGAACATGAAAACAATATGACACGAGAAGTTATACATAAAAATTATTGAATTTCATTAATGCCTTTGACAAGTGTAGGCCAGTTTACATGGACAAAACCCGGTCACGAGTATAACGCGAGAGTCAGCCATCGCTCCCATCAACCATATTAGAGGGAAAGGAACATATAATAAATATCTTAGACCGTAAACCGTTTTATTACATATTACTCGTACTAGGTAGAACAGACAACTTACGCTAATCCATCTGGAGTCATGCCAAAACGGACTAAAGGCAGAGATGCGAGAATTTCAGAATCGCTTCAGAATTAAACAACCGTACATTCAGCTTATTGAAATGAATGCGCACTTTATTTGTACCGAGCTTAGCATTAGAGTCAGGGCGACTCAGGATCAGTTTTGTTATGACATTTTTCAAATTACGACTTGCTTGCTTAAGGCGAGGCACCGGTGCGGTGGAGAAGCGGAGAAACCCTTTTGCTAGATCAATTTTTTTGGGTAATTACTAATAAAATATCGGTTTTGCAAAAAATATTGGACATACTTAAGGATATTGTCTGAGGAATGTGCTAATATGTTACACGATAGTATGAACTTTACTCGATCATAAAAAATCCCAAAAACAGGTCTAAAACGTCTAAAAAAGTCTAAAACCAATTATCAATAAAAATTTTAAATTTGCACATAGTTTTTATATGAAGATATTTCTTTTTTAAGTACTACAGAGAATCTGCTAAATTTTAGTTTTTTAATTTAAGTCTAAAGAGAAATAACAACGTAAAACATTGATAAAGTGCAAAAGTGTGGTTATTTTCTTGACTCTTTACACGTAAAGGAAAAAACAGAGACAACTGTTTTACAAATGCCTCGCTTTAAGGCTTTTACTGCCGCCAACGACTAACTGTGTAACCATTTTTATTAAAGATATTTTTATTGAAAAGAAAGATTTCTGATATGAGGAGTGATTTTGATTTCTTCAAATTCTAATTTAATACACACTACTAAAGAAAAAAAATACTGATGCACCCTTTTTTTTCTTTGTCATGACAATTTATGAACTTCTTTTTGTTTTCTTACTTTTTGGAAATTCTTTCTAATTTATTAAAAATGAATCAAAAACTACAATTTTCCGCACGATTCGTCCGCAGCAATTAACGTAACAGCCACGTTGCAGTACGAGCTGACAATAACTTTAGTTCCAAGCTATTTTGTTTGATGTTGGAAACATCGTGGAACGAGTTGCTAATTATAGGTACGGAGGAACCACTACTAAAGCTTGAAACGACTGATTTCGGTCGCTTAAATCAAAGACCCACTCAAGTCCCGGACGACCGATTTCGATCAATAAAACGTATGCCACTTCAAGCTCTTTTATTTAATAAATACGGTACAAATCCTGTTTAACGTTTTTTTTTTCGATGATTAGTTAAGTAGTCAGGCGTTTATGAATATAATTTATATCTATGGCTGCATAGATTTTTATCGAAAATTCAGACTTACTGACGTCGTCCAATCTTTCTGCAATTGGGGAAAGTTGTTCATTGTCACGTGTCGTCTTGTCTATTTACAAACTTGCAAAACTTTTTCGATATCTTTTAGCGCCTAAGGAACACAATTAATTAGGTGCGTGTCATTGATACTTTAGTGACCTAGTACACCCATTCATCGCATCAACTTGTGTACACGTACTGGCCGCGCGTTATATTAAAAAAAAACCGGACAAGGGTCACATAAATAGAGTTCCGCACCAAAGCATAACTACCAACAGAACACGACCTCTCTGTACACACTTTGCTCTAGGTAAATAGGGGTCTTCTTTTTCTGGATTTTTCTGTAGGAACAGAGGGATTTTAGATTTTCTCATGGATTTTCCTGTAATCTAGGTATGCATTCAAACTCATACACTGTGATTTTTTAAGATTTTAGGCCCAGTATTTTCGGAGAAAAGGGGGGGATAGGGTTAATGGAGGAAATATAGTCAATTTTCGCCTATTTTCTTTAATAACTTCAAAACTGTTTATCTTGAAATTATAAAAAATATATATTTAAGATTTTTACAACAATCCCTTCCATTTAATATGTCACACGATATAGTTTGCAAACCTTTTTTTTATGTGCCCCCGATATTTAAAGTTAATATATTCACGTTACATTTCCGTCTTTGAGTCAACCGAACTTGTGTACCAAATTTCAAAGTGTACCAAATTTCAACTCAATCGTTCCATCAGTTTCTGAGCAAGTCGGCTGTGACAGACGGACGGACAGACAAGCACACGAGTGATCCTATAAGGGTTTCGTTTTTTCCTTTTGAGGTATACGGAACGCTAAAAACTGGCCAAGTGCAAATTGTGAAGTCTTTTAAAAAATAAAATTATATTTTAAAAGCCAAAATTATATTTACAGTTGCTAATAGAACATTTTATATGGAAAATCTATAAGCTTTTGACAAATTCAACTGCACATCTTAAGTTGGTCGACTATTATTCTTAAACTAAGAGAGCCTACTTAGCCGTGATAGTAAAGTTGTTTTACTTTTAAATTGATTAATAATTATGTCCTCAGAGATATGCTATATATAAGGGGAGGTAGATAGGTTACATGCGTCTAAAAAGTGAAGCAAAAAAAAGATGCCAATTGGCATCTCTTTTCTTAGTAACATTCAGTTCAATCGAAGCGAACTACTTAAAGTATTGTGTGTGTAAATGGGTTCGATTTTCAAATGTTGTTTGTTAGTGCATAACCCATCTATGGTAACAAATCTCTGTATGTCCTATTATTTGTTTGTTTTTTTCAGATGTCCTAAAAAAGCGGTTTAGCTTGTAGGGGGGGGGGGGGGGGGGGGGGGACGCTTAACTCTAACAAAAATTAGTACTTTAAAGCTTCATATTTCGCAAACCAATCCCTGAATCGAAAAATGTTTTTTTTTTTGCTAAAGCATCCTATCGTGTTGGGTATCTATCTTGAAATAGGTCTTTCAAAAAACCCTCAGTTTTTTGAAAGACCTTTTTAAAGATAGACTAGCTGTCCCGGCGAACTACGTACCGCCTTACATTACATTACACTGCCTTACCCTACCCTAACCTACACTACACTACACTACCCTACCCTACCCTACACTACACTACCCTACCCTACACTACTCTACCCTACACTACTCTACCCTACACTACACTACCCTACACTACCCTACACTACCCTACACTACACTACCCTACCCTACCCTACACTACCCTACCCTACCCTACACTACACTACACTACCCTACCCTACATAAGAACCTTCTCCTGACAATAACGAAATCGACAAAAAAAGAATTAGCGAAATCGGTTCAGCCGCTTAGGAGGAGTTCAATGACTAACACACGGGCAGAAGATTTATATATATAAAGATACCCAACACGATAGGATACTTTAGCAAAAAAAATCACCCCCTTTTTACATCTAGGGCAGGTAACTTAATATTATATTTGTTTAAGATTCTATAGTGTAATTTTTTTGGCGTGATAAGTATGTATGACCATGCCAATTTACAGCTTTCTAGTATTAACTGTCTGTGAGCTAAGCCGCGGACAGACAAACAGACAGACAGACATGGCGAAACTTTAATAAGGGTTCCTTGACTTCAGAACCCAAAAAAGCTAAATTCAAATATGATAGCTTGCGTTAGGCTTCCCTTAAGGATTTTTCTAGATTCATTCATCGTTTAGTTAGCTTGTGGACTGAATGATATCCCAGGGAGGAACCCCTCTCCATCATACAGTGGAACGCCTATACATTAATTTAATCTAAACAAAAAAACAGCCAGCCAGGAGAGTCATAAATGAAATAAATTTTAAAATAAACTAAAAGTAAAGTAATAGTTCAGTTTTTCACTTTTTTTTGGTATTTTTAGCAACTCTACCAAGAGATGAATGAATGAATAAATTAATGATTTATTTATTGTATTGTTTAAGTACACAAAACAAAAATAAAAAAGAGAAGAGAAGTTAAACAAAAAAAAAACAATTTACTTTTTTTAACTATAAATATCTAATACTAACATCAAAGGAATATTTTTTTTAAAAAAAAGGGAAACACAAAAGCAATACAAAAGGCAATAAAGCTCAGCGTAATTTTTACCCTAAGGCAAAACGCTGTTATTCTGCTATTGCCCGGACCGAGTTGCAAGAGATGTTGCTAAAAAAATATATTTATGTATGTGTGCATGAGTGTGAGTGATGTGTGTGTGTGAGCGTGTGAGCATGTGCGTAGACTAATGTGACATGATTTTTAATAGTAAGTATGGATGTGATACGAGTACCTACCTAGGAAGATAAAGAGATACATAGAAGAATAATCCAAAAGAAGAAGAAAGGAAAAAGGAAAGAAAATAGATTCCTTTACGCAACAAGATGAAAACCCCTAGTTAGAGATCAGCCTAGGCCTCTGATAATACCTATTTTATTATCGCAGGCTATAACCATATATGAGAAGCGATAAAATTAGGTCTAATCGTATTGGTTGGCATACAATCTCATTAGATTGTTATGTTATGACCGATCACGTGCAAGTTGATGTAAACGAACTATTTGACGTGATTCATCTAGATGTCGTACGTTATTTATGTTTGACATTGAATTAGCCGTTCGTGAGACATAGTAAATACATAAACCAATTTATAGCAACGTAACTAATACACAAGCTTTATTTCTGTACGTACAACACAACCACACCCCGGACACTGCATACAAATGGTCGTGAAATGACATTTCTAAAACAAATGACGGAGCCAACAAAATCACTGCGAAATCCCATACGTTCGAAAACCAAACTGTAACTCATCTGTATCAATATGGATGACGAAGGGGTGAGGTCATAATCTAGAGAGCGGCAGGGAGTGTCCATACTGTATGTTAGTACTAATATATATACTTTGACACAACACTAGTTCTTAAAGAAAAATGATAGACAATGTCAAGATCTTCATTTCAGATGACAAGCTGTCTAGCTTAAATTAGTAGTCGATGGTCCTACAACACTAGATCAACACTAGATCCTAGAACAGAAACAATACAACTCGTCGACATCTACATTTCAGATGGCAGTTGTCAAACTTAAAACATATATCTCTGAAAGTAATATGGTCCTACAGCACAAGTTCCTAAAAAGAATTGATATAGTTTGTCGAGATCTTTATTTCAGATGACAAGCTGTCTAAATTAAATTAGTTAAACCTCGGAAACTAATAATCGATGGTCCTATAACACTAGATCCTAAACAGAAACAATATAAATATATATATCTCTGTAAGTAATATGGTCCTACAGCACAAGTTCCTAAAAAGAAATGATATAGTTTGTCGAGATGTTTATTTTATATACACACATCAACTTTGCCTAGGGATATATTAAGACTATACATACAAAAAAAATGGTTTTAAGAAGGACTATAAAAATGACTTAGGACGTTTAGGGTAGAAACATTCGACATGAGCAAGTAATGCATTTGGCCTCTCAGTTCTTATAAATTAATTTGTTTTATAAGTGGTATTTGTAAAAATGCGCGGAAAATGAAAATTGTGTTTTTATATTGTCATAGAAGGATGGCACAGGTTGCATGAAATTAGTGGAACCCATGTTTATAAGAACTGAGATGGTACTCGTAAATAAAGCACTTGCCCATCTTCAAAGTTTTTTGTAGTCAAACTGTACTGCACATGTCCTAAGTAATTTTTAATAGGTTTATAAAATAATGTTATCAAAAATATCTTTCTATAACCTGAATTTCAGGAAGATAAAGGAAACAGCTTGGAATCGAGAAAGATAGAGGGAGTTGCAAAACTGAACTGAAATGGATGCTGCACCGACAAGGGCCTAGCTCTTAAATTTAATAAGAAGATTACCTGAATAAAGTTAAAAAAAATACATTATTACTTTAAAAAAAAATGATATCTCACTTACAACATAAATGTTAAAGAGAGCCAAGTTTACAAAAAACCCACAGATATCTAAATGGGTGCCAAGTTCTATAGTGGTTTTTAAATCGTTGCTTCGGGAATTCAAATTGATAAATAAGTAGTGTATTTTTAACCCAATGAATGCCTGTTCCATTCTTGATGGTTCACAAGTTATGAGCTTTTTGTTTTTTCACAAAATCGCAAAGTGCTGATACAAAAAGAAACAATCAAACTACAGCTTACTTTTTTTCTCATAACGTTGTAAAAGAATTTTCCTTACTTGAAGTAGTAGTTTAATGCAGCTAACAAGCGTGTGTTACAAAAACAAAAAAATTCAATACTTGAATTGTAAAAATTGGAACAGATATTCTGTGTTCGTTTACATCCGTACTTCCCGGGACATTCTGTTTAATATAATTGTATTAACGAAAATTTTATTGAATTATTTCTACAATAAGCGAAACTAAACTTAAAAATAATTTAAGGATTTAATTTATCTTTTTTTATTGTAGTTTATTTATTTTTCTATTTTTACAGGCAATGCGGAGGCTACGACAATGCCCCAGGACTGGGTATCCGTCGTATTGGTGCCAAGAGCTCGCCAGACCTCTCGCCAAGCACTTCGGTCGCGAGGCAGCTCACGTGGCGAGTCACCACTTCAACCAGGTTGATAATCTTTGTGTTTTTTAGGTCTTGGGATACCTTGGGGTGCATAGGGTCGAGACTACAATTTTCCACTCAGATCTATTCGCAGCTATAGACTTCACCTCCTTCCATAGTTCTTCATTTTGCTTTTGATCGACTTTGCTTTCGCCAGCGTCTGTATTCCGCGATTCGTATAATTTAGGAATCTTCAAGACGTAAGTGAATAGGCACTATTTGAACTTGCGTGTTATACATCCTCGGCTGTATCGGCACTTACCATCAGGTGAGGTGCAGCGAAACGCACTCAAATCCTTACTAATATTATAAATGGTTAAATGTGTTTTTTTGTTACCTTTTCACGCTTCAACAACTTGACCAATCTTGATAAAATTTGGCATGCAGGTAGCCTGTGGTACTGGAAAGGACATAGGATTTTTTTTAATCCATGAAAATAGCATAGTCCGATGAAGTTACGGTGAACTGAAAAGTACTCTTTTTTGGTTAACATCTTTAACATCGCAACGGATCAATAGATTGTTATGATTTTTTACACAGAGATGGTTAAGGAGGTGGAAAATGACATAATTTACTAATTAGCATATCCTGATATAGTTCCCGAGGGATCTGGTGAAAACTCATTTCCACGCTCGC
Source organism: Coleophora flavipennella (assembly GCA_947284805.1). Taxonomy (NCBI): domain Eukaryota; kingdom Metazoa; phylum Arthropoda; class Insecta; order Lepidoptera; family Coleophoridae; genus Coleophora; species Coleophora flavipennella. Next base: position 10,693,062 of record OX369253.1, read on the forward strand.
GCACGTCGGCGTCTCAACGGAGCAACGGATTATAATGGTTTTTATATAGAATTGTTTAAAGTGATGGAAAGTAACATAGACTGCTAATTAGAAAAGCCCGTTATAGTTCCTGAGGAATCCGGAAAAATATTATGTCTATTGTGGCTCGCGCACCACTTGCCCTCAAAGATAGTCATAAAAACTATGTCCACGCGAGCTAAGCCGCGGGCAAAAGGTAGTTTTAATTTTTAAAAAAGAAGCAGGCAACACTAGTATGGCCGTGTGGCTCCCGGCTAAGAATAGGACCATCCCATCTCTTCCAATGGTGGTCGTAATGGGCAGCAGCGTCCTTTCCGTGCATTGCAACACACCTGCAACCACACTGCGATCACCAACCCACCTGCTAAGCGTGGCGATTACAGCAAACCCCTCTATGAATACCCAACCCAAAAAACGGCCCCTAGTCCCCGGCTGCCCTGGTATTCCTGGCTCCGAGAGCAGTCATGGTAACGACGGGGCGGGGGGTGCGAAGAATCACCGGTCGTCGTAGAACTTGTCCACAGCCACTTCCTGCGGTAGATTTTTATAGGTAAATGGGGAATTCGTTAGTGAGGGACCACAGATTAACGTAGATAAAGTTTGCGGCTAGAAAAGGTTTAGCATGCAGCGTAAGATCTTGTTTACGAAAACCAGGTTGGTACGGCAGAAACAGTTGTTATGGACAAACGGCACCTTATGGCTCATATTGTTTCACAAGTAACTTTAACCGCCTACGTGTCATTGCAGTTAGTCCATTTACTTTAAACCAGGAGGTCGTCGTAGTTGGGCCTGTGGTGTGCCCCCCCCCTTCCAGTAGAGTTCCACCCCATGTCTTCTCGAGGGTGTCATAAGAGGCAACTAAGGAATTAAAAACCAGAGAATGGGCAGCAGCATCCTTTCTGCATACTGCGCCACCACTGCAAATGCCAACTCGCCTGCCCAGCTTGACGATTGCCAACCCACCTGTCCAGCTTGACGATTGCCAACCCACTTGCCCAGCGTGACGATTGCCAACCCACCTGCCCAGCGTGCCGATTGCCAACCCACCTGCCCAGTTTGAGGAATGCCAACTCACCTGTCCAGCTTGACGATTGACAACCCACCTGCCCAGCTTGACGATTGCCAACCCACCTACCTAGCGTGACGATTGCAAACCCACCTGCCCAGTATTAAGATTGCCAACCTACCTGCCCAGCTTGACGATTGCCAACCCACCTGCCCAGCGTGACGATTACGGCAAAACCCCCAAACCAAGGGAGGCCTATGTCCAGCAGCGGACATGCCAAAGCGGGCAAATAAGCTAGTCACGTGTAGTTGCTAGGAAAAAAATTGGTCGGAACGGTGTATTTGGCAAAACTATTATTGGAACGGTGTTCCTTAACCCAGCTTGGTGGAGTGAATTGGTAACGTGACGTAACGAAATGCGGTCTGTACGAGTATAACTAATTATGGGCCGCAAGGAGGCTCTAGTTTCCATACAAACGTAGTTCCGCTTTGATACAAAAACTACATGCCGGATTGAATCCAAACTTTGCAAATATTGAGAAGACACATATAGATGTTGGTAATTAGTTTTCGATGTACTAATATAAACGGCAAAAAATAAGAGCAGTTTTAAACTTTCAGTACAAAACTAATTTAAGCCTTCGTTTAGTTACGTTTAAATTTACTACGATGAAAACTAATTACAAACATCGATATGTGTCTTCTCAATATATTTACAAAGTTTGGATTCAATCCGGCATGTAGTTTTTGTATTAAAGCGGAACTACGTTTGTATGGACACTAGAGCCTCCTGGAGACTCTTTAAGAGTTGGCTGGAATTTTATGTCCACATGTTATTCCTATTCTGTACCTATAACTCTATTTTGTTTCTCAATATAGAGTTCACAAACAAACAAAGTTCGCAGCAGCGCTGCATTAGTTATGTCATCTACAAAACTATGACAACATGCAGCGCTAGATCGCCATAGAGTATAGTTTTCTAACGACCAAAACGTCGTAAGCGCCACTTACTTCATAAATCCTTTACGATATGGTGATATGGTTTATAATTTTAATGGTTATAGACGAGAGATGGTTTTATTACATATACCTATGCCTTAAAAATGATATAAAATAAGAGGTTCGTTCCCGACGGGGGTCCCACGACTGCGTTGTTTTTTTTAAATTTAAACAAGATCTTGATCTTTACTAACAACACGAAATCCTCAAGTTATCCCTTCTTAATTGCTGTTATTTCTGACAGAACTCAAAGAAACAAGGTCGGCATCAGCGTCTCCCACCCTCAACTCAGCTACATGAACGGCTGCGGAAACGCCAAGGGTTTAGCTAGTAGAAGAGGCCGTGACGTTTCCACTCAGACTCCGGCCAGCATAGCAGCTGAAACCAGGAGAGCCAAGCTGTTGAAGTTATCAGCGCCGAACGCTTTGACTTTGAGGTAGGTAATCTTATTAGGTATGAGATTAAACGGTGGCAAAGCAAGTAAAAACCGGCCAATAGGCATTTTGACTATGTTTAAAATATGTAACAATTTGTTGTCATCCTAATAAAAAGTAATGTAAAAAGTATATTTTATTAATGTTCTGAAAAAAATGAGGTATTTTTCTGTATAAAATACATAAATATTTTTTTTATGGTTTGATCACGTGTTTGAAATCGCTCTGTGGTTGGTTGCAACTCTGATGACGTCACACAGAAGTAAACATTAGTTGAAGTTGAAGTTGAAGTTAGGGGCGGGCTGATTTCCGCAACCAGGCGACCACTGCGCCTATTTTGCGTGTTTGGCTGGCATCACTGCCAGCCCAGCTCCTCCAAGAAGCCCAGTAGCCCCCGTAGGTTGCCGACGACTTTCTGGAGTGACCTTGGGTCGACGAGGTGCACGACCCTGTACTGTGCCAGTCCCTCGCAATCCAGTAGGATGTGGGCAGCAGTCTCCTCAGCCTCCATACACGCTCTGCATAGGGGGCTGTCGGTGATACCTAGAGCGAATAGGTGTTTATTAAAATGGCCATGTCCAGTAATAGCGGCTGTTACCTTGCGGAACTGAGCTCTCCCATGTCTCAGAAGCTTTCTGGATAGACCAGGGTTATAGGGGTATTATAGGTTCCAGTCCCACGGCCATTAGCTCTGACCATCTCCTGGCAAGCTCATCCGCCGCATCGTTGCCGCGTGAGTTACTGTGCCCTTTAATCCACTGCAGAGTTACGCCGCCGCGGTTACATACCTCTGTCAATTTTTTTTGGCACCCAGTATGAGCCCCGATGTGATCATGCTGCTCTGCAGGGCCTGTAGTACGGCTCTGCTGTCAGAGAGGATGCGGATGGGGTACTCACGCACCTCCCTTGCAGCAATCTCCTCAGCTGCCTTGATAATGCCCATACACTCAGCCTGAAAGACCGTGTTATGCGCACCCAGGGGATTGGCTATCCTGATGTTCAGATCCTCGGAGAAGACCCCATACCCGGTACCAGTGCCTGTTTTGGAACCATCGGTAAATACCCGAAGTTCTTTCAGGTTCTGACCCTCCCAGGGCTCCTCATGTAGCTGTACCTTGTATTTCATGTCAAAGACATACCGTTTAGGGATTCTATCATTCGTCGCTGCGAACAATGGCTCCTCCGCGATGATATCGTGCAGGAGCTCAGTGTGTGGGATCCTGTTTGTGCTCCAAAGAGACAGCAATTTTAGACGGGCTGCAGCACTAGCTGCTTCCTGTTGGATAAACAGGTGCAGAGGCGGCAGGTCCAGGATGGTTTCAAGGGCTGCAGTGGGAGTTGTCCGCATGCAGCCTGTCACAGCCATGCATGCCATTCTTTGAAAGCGTTGCAGTTTACTCACGACCGTAGATAGCTTCGTTCGTGGCCACCAGACTACTGCGCCGTAGCTTATCATTGGACGTATTACCGCTGTGTATAGCCATAGCATTATCTTTGGGATAAGGCCCCATTTCCTACCTACTATTCTACGTCATTTCCACAGGGCAAAAGTTGCCTTCTCTATTTTCTTGGTGAGATAGCTGCTCCAGTTTAGTTTGCTGTCGAGTGTGACACCTAAGTACTTGATCTCCGTTGATAGGCGGAGTTCTGTTTGAAGAGTTTAGGTAGTAGGTAGTTATCTAAGTTGCGTTTGTTGGTGAACAGTACTAGTTCAGTTTTGCTCAGGTTCACGGACAGTTCGTACTCATTGCACCAGCGCTCCACGATTCGCAGAGCAGCTCGAGTTTCGTCGCAGATAACATTGGTGAAGTTACCCGACACAAGTATAACCAAGTCGTCCGCATATCTGATTGTATAGAAGTGCTAACCATTTAAGGTGGTGATCAAGTCATTTACCACCAGGTTCCACAGTAACGGTGATAGGACTCCTCCTTGGGGGCATCCCTTGGCTACCATGGCCGCTTTGGTCTCCTCCTTCACCAGTCTGATGACCCGCTGTCGGAGCATGTTTTCAATCCAGTCGGTCATAGTGGCGTTTGCTCCATGTTTCAGAAGTGCCGCCCTCATGCTGCTGAAGTTTTTCTTGTCAAAAGCGCCCTCGATATCTATGAAGGTGCCTAAGCACATAGACTTGTTCTGTATTGCTGCCTCGATCTTGCTAACGACAGCATGCAAAGCCGATTCTGTAGACTTACCCTGGCTATACGCGTGTTGATTGCGGTGCAGGGGTATGTCCCTCAGTGCGTTTTCCCTCAGTTCCCTGTCACAGAGTCTCTCCAGTGCCTTCAGTAGGAAGGACGTGAGACTTATGGGCCTGAACGATTTTGGATCCGTGTAGTCAGACTTTCCTGGTTTTGGTATAAATACCACTTTCACCTCTCTCCAAGCATGTGGCACATACTTGTGGGCCAGGCATGCCCTGAGGACCCTGGTCACGGCTACTACCACTGCGTCGCCCCCCCATTGTAGTAGTGCTGGGAAGACGCCATCGCAGCCCGCTGACTTAAGTTTGAAAGGTGTTTAGGACCCATCTTACCTTATCTGTGGAGACCACCTTATCTGCGACAAGCCAGTCCTCCTCAGTTGCTAGTATAGGATCATCGTTCCAGCTTAACGTCGATACAATACGACAGTCAGGGAAGTGTGTCCGCAGTAAAACATCTTCCGTCTCATCTGGAGTGCTGGTGAGAGTGCCGTCGAGTTTTTTAAGCGAACCCAAGCCTTGGCTGGGCCCGTTGGAGAGGACTTTTCTTACCCTGTTTGCTTGCTGACACGATTCAACTCCATCGCAGAAACTTCTCCACGATGCAGTGCTGCGGTATCGTATCCTTTTCTTGTTTGATAAAACCACCTCGTCACCTTCGTTGTTCTAGATTGCTTTATGTCCCAAGTGTCAAGACAGTTATAGGAAGAACAGAAATTTTTCAACAGCATCTCTCTCTCTCTCTCTCAACAGCACCGAAAGCGTTGATAAGTGAGCTTAGAGTGTTTTTCATTTTTCATAATATGTCAAACTTTGTAAACCCAACCTATTTTTATTTTTTTACTTAGGTTATATTTTTGTGTGTTCATATAGAAATACACTTGTGGAAGTTTTTTTATTAGCTCATAGTTAATTTTGTTATGTTATTTATTATGTAGTGTTTACTTAAGCTGTAAACTTCCCTAATAAAATAAAATAAAAATAAGATAATAAAAAAACATACAGTTTAGCAAAATTGGTGTACAAGCCGTTAGCCGGGGCTCCTGCAAAAAAAAAAAATATTTGGAACTCTTCTTTCAAATCCATCAGCTGATTTGCCAATTTTGAGCGTCAATTTTTTTTGAGAATACTATGTGTTCCTTAGGGAAAGTTGTTCAATATGAGGAGTAGTTAGCCCTAGTTGATTGGTTCTCCACCAATTTTGTTACACCCTGTATAACTAATACAAATTTAAACTATAGGAAACTTTGAAACAGACGGGACCCATTTGCATATAAAATCTTTAGAATCGAATTTGATTGCTCCGCCGCAGTCTCGTTAAAAGACATACACACTTTGAAGATTTACCATAGTCGGGTAAAAATATTTTTCTTAGAATAAAATTAAATGCAAGAACCAATAATATGAAACGACCTTACTCTTTCTTAAGAATAAATGCAATAACTATAGCCAACGACGACTATAGCAAATTTTTTGTGCTATTGCCGAGATATTTAATAAGAACATTTAAGCGGTTTCTTGTGAGAATTTCAAACAGTACTAGGCTATCTTAGGGAGAACAATTTAATTTAATTGTCCTTTGTCTTAAATACAGGTCACGAAACAAGTGGCTACTTATTTCCCGTTCAGTGGTTAAGCACGCCTTTAATATCTTGAACGAGCCCACGAGGGTTGGATGACCTCTTAGTTGATGCTTAAACGGAATAAGGCTTTTCAAGGCGGGGCGTTGCTCAGAATGCCGATCAACATTAATGGTAGGCATTATGGAGACCATAAAGCTTCCATCTACTGCAAATCAGTGATACCGAATAAACAGACCAAAAACTGGCCACTGGAAGTACACTCACGTCATATGTAGAGATAGAGGGAGTATATACGAGTATATTCATCATCATCATATCAGCCGAAAATCGTCCACTGCTGGACAAAGGCCTCCCCCAAGGATTTCCACGACGACCGGTCCTGCGTTGCCCGCATCCATCGGCTTCCCGCGATCTTCACCAGGTCGTCAGTCGTTGGGTTTGGTAGCCTGGCATCTGCCAGGAATTCTTCGCACCCCCCACCCCGCCGTTACCATGACTGCTACCGGAGCCAGGAATCGAGGGGCCGCCGGGGACTAGGGGCCGTTTTATTAGTGTGGATTTCATATTGGGGTTTGCCTTAATCGCCACGCTTGGCAGGCGGGTTGGCGTATGGTTCCCGGCTAAGAATAGGACCATCCCATCTCTTCCAATGGGGGTCGTAAGAGTCGAATAAGGGACCTAAAACCGGAGGATGGGCAGCAGCGTCCTTTCCGTGAATTGCAATACACCTGCAATCACACTGCGATCGCCAACGAGTATATTGCGAGTATGGAACTCATCATTGAGTACTTCCTCTTGCGGCGGTGCGTTTATGGGAACCTTTCCAGTATTCAGAACCCAGTATTGAGAGTGTCGGTTGCGCAACGGCAAGGGCCGCTACTTCCTATCCGGGAGGTCGTGGTTCAAATCCTGCCACGTACCAATGTGTTTTCAAATTTCGATCTCATATGTACGTTTATCCGACGCTCTTACGGTGAAGGAAAACATCGTGAGGAAACCTGCACACATCTGCGAAGAAACTCGAAGGTTGTGTGTGAAGTTGACCAACCCGCACTGGGCCCGCGTGTTTGACTAAGGCCCGATCGCCATAATTCAGGGTAGGCTGTAGCCCCTCGGTGGGGACTTTTAATTAGTAAATGTACTCGTGTTTACAAACAACCTTCCAAAAGAAACTATATGTCAAATATGAAAAAAAGAATTTGGTCCTTTATACATTTTTTGCTGATTTGATAACATTATTGTATCGAGGATCATTTTTTTTCTAATTTGATATATAGTATCTTTGGGAAAGTTATTTGTTATCACGAGTACATGCATATATTTTGTTATCAAGAACTAATTAAAAGTCACCCTATATATGAGCTGATATGATGATTCAGAACCCCAGTACTTCTGAGCTGCGGGAGGGTTAATTAGTAGTATTCATTCACAAAAGTTACTGTAAAACATTCCGTTATTCAGAGTAGCGAACTATATGGATTCGGGTATTGTTTCCGGCGTAGTATTCAAGACTTCAGAATTAAAACACTACCTCCACTCCGATCACTAGAAAGCACAAAAGTATGTTATTGGGTCCCTGATCTCAGATCACAAGCAGCAAGTGCCAAAATACGAGTTTTAATTAAGAGAAAAGATAGAGAATATTAAGTTAGACCAAAATATTCTCAACTGGACTAGACAAGATTCGCTAGTTTTGATGATGATACGGTCAAGGCCTCACAAACCGACCCCATCCCCCTGTGTGGCAGATATGACAGTTACAAAAGAATGTAGCTGTTTGGTCAGTCGCTCCTTTGATTAGATAAGATACTATATACTATTTGATGCTATACTAAGTTTTAGCTGAACAGATGAGACTTTGATTATTTTATGTTACCTTTCAATGTACCTGTTTTATGCAAATAAATAATCTTGAATCTTGAATCTTGATAAAAAAGTATAAAGTAGAAAATTAATATCAAGTGAAATAGTTATTAAAACAAAATTTATTTTCAAAATAACATTAGAATTTTTGAAATGAAGGGATTAGATGAAGGGATGTGGGCGACTTATACATGTCTGATCGATTAAAAATTTGGTGCCCTGTTACTGTAATAATATTATAAAATTGTATTAGGTCAAGGTTACCATATTCTATGTTAAACCTATTCAGTGATACATTGTATTTCCTTTGATGAAAATAATGGTAAATAATCTCAATAGTATAAAAACTCCTGAAATCCTCACTGAAGAACAACTGCATCTCTTAACGAGTATTTTTAGACCTTGTAATGCATACCCTCATAATTATATTTAAATCGCGAGGAGTATATTTTAAGTTTATTTTACCTACATTTTACTTTTATTTTGTTTATTATTGCGGCCACAGAAATACATATTCTTTGAAAATTTCAACTGTCTATCTATTACGGTTAATGAAATACAGCCCGCTGATGGACGGACAGACGGACAGACAGGGGAGGCTTAGTAATAGCACATCCTGGACACTACAACGGGCCAGAAATGACATTTCAAAAAAGGAAAGACGGAACAAACAAAATGACTGCGAAATCCTATACGTTCGACAACCAAACTGTAACCAATCTGTATCAATGTGGCTGACGAGGGGGTGAGGTCGCAATCTAGAGAGCGCCAGGGAGTGTCCATACTGTATGTTAGTACTAATATATTATATACTTTGGTAATAGGGTCCCATTTGTACGGAACCCTAAAAATGCATTCAATTTGAGAACTACCTCTTTTTCAAGTCGGTTTTCACGCGATGCCACATAGGAGTGGTCGAGCTGTGATTAGTGGCTGCAAGTCGGACTGAAATGTAGATTTTAATGGAATGTGGGGCGGCAATGCAGCGAAAGTTTATAAGCACTTTGGGAAGTAAGTTTCATTTAGTTTTTGAAAGCTTTAAGTAGCTTAACATACGAGAGAAACAAACTATGCTTCAGTAGTTTTGTTATTTTTGTGTCAATGAAAAATTTATTAACTTTTTTCTCATGTAGGTATATAGCTTCTTAAACACGGCGAAGATACTAAAATATTTTATCGACAGATAAAATATCGCTCGCCGTACAATTACATAGACGTCACACACGATGCAGATAATATAACTATACAGGCAATGTAACATAATTGGTGTAGGTCCCGTTAACTAGGGCTTCTACTCATCAAACTGAACAACATTTGTTACACAAGTTTGATGAAATCGCCTAATTATTTTTAACTCTTCATACAAAACGATTAGATGATCGACAAATTTAGTGCATTTTTGTATTCATTCATATCAGCTCATACACGTCCCTACCAAGGGACTCGAACCTACCCTGAATTAGGGCGATTTTTGTATGGAGCGTCGAATTTTTTTTTTGCGAATTGACTTAGGGTTCCTTGGGAAAAGTTGTTTAGTATGATGAGTCGACGCCCCAGTTAACGGTTCCTACCAATTTGTTTACAACCTGTATATTTACACTGTATGGCGAGGTCGTCAGATACAAACAAATACAGATATATTATCACCATGTGTAGTAAGCTTTGTATAAGTTTTGGTACAAAGCTCGTATTGTTTAAAACTACTGACAAAATTGTTTTAAAAAAATCAAAACTCATACTACTTTTCTTTTTCTCATATTTAAAGGTTACACGCGGCGCAGATATTTTAATTTTATTTTTTTCTGCATATAGAATATGCTGCTAGGTTGGTCCCCTATAAATTTCGTTTAAATCGGTGTAGTATTTTTATTAGAAAATTAACAAAAACCAAAAATAATAACGCAAAATTGTACAACGTTGTTGCCATGGAAGTTGGTATTTTTAATGTGTATAGCGTTTCAAATTGTTTTATTCAATGTTTACCTACTTACTCACTGCACTGACACACCCTGGACACTTCATACATCGGGCCAGAAAAGACATTTCAAAAAAGGAATGACGGAACAAACAAAAAGGCGGCCAAATCCTATACGTTCGACAATCAAACTGTAACCAATCTGTATCAATATGGGTGACGAATGGGGTGAGGTCGGAATCTAGAGAACAGCAGGGAGTGTTCATACTGTATGTTAATACTAATATATATACTTTGGCACTGGCTCAGCAACCCGAAGAGAATATTAGTCTCAGACACATTTTTGATTCCATCCGTCACGATCATGCGCCACTTCTTGGCACTTCCTGGCAGTTCTTTGGCTATCTGGAGGACATTGAGGTCTTTTTAGATTTCATCTTACCAGCGTTTTCTGCGTCATCCAACCAGGCATTTCCCCCCACATACCTACGCTCTCTTGACGGCGCCATCCTCTCCCATCCTCTTCACGTGGCCGAGCCACTCCAGTCTGGCAGATATAATTTCGCAGACCATCTCCGAACCCAAGGAGACTAAATCTTCGATCTTCGGGTTTTTTTGGACTCTCCATGTACCATCATCTGGTCTGACTGGTTCGGAGAGTAGATCTTCGATCTTCGGGTTTTTTCGGAGTCTGCATGTACCTTCGTCTCGTCCGACTGGTTCGGAGACTAGGTCTTCGATCTTCGGGTTTTTTCGGACTCTCCATGTACCATCGTCTTGTCTGACTGGTTCGGAGACTAGGTCTTCGATCTTCGGGTTTTTTCAGACTCTCCATGTACCATCGTCTCGTCTGACTGGTTCGGAGACTAGGCCTTCGATTTCGGTTTTTTTCGGACTCTCCATGTACCATCGTCTCGTCTGATTGGTTCGGATACTAGGTCTTCGATCTTCTGGTTTTTTCGGACTCTCCATGTACCATCGTCTCGTCTGACTGGTTCGGAGACTAGGTCTTTGATTTCGATTTTTTCGGACTCTCCATGTACCATCGTCTCGTCTGACTGGTTCGGAGACTAGGTCTTCGATCTTCGGGTTTTATCGGACTCTCCATGTACCATCGTCTCGTCTGACTGGTGCCAGAATCTTCCGGAAGATTTTTTCCTCGGTTACCAACAGCTTGTTCTCTTATCCCTGTGTTAGTGTCCAGCCATAGTAAAAGGAAGAACATAGGTCCGGCTTTGGTGATCTTTTTGTTAATACGAATCTTGGTCTTTCTGGATATGAGCTTGGACACCAGAGTTGTATGGAGAGCTGCTATGCATCTCAGAGCATTTTGGACGCGAATATTAATCTCGTACTCCCTTTGGTTGGTGTCAGTTACCGTGTTATCTCTACATGTGAACTTGTCTACTTCTTTGTAGACAGCATTCGTCTACTTCTTTGTAGACAGCATTCTGTCCGTTCCGTTCCGGTGGCGCACTGACCAGAAGTTCTTCTGCTAGGGCATTGATATCAGCATGTAAAGGAGAACAGTCGAGGCTAAGGCACCCGTTGTTGTGAGCGTGTCCCCCGTAGCTACACCTGGCATGCGATGGTACTCCTGAGTAAATGCGGTCTGCTACCTCAGATTCCCGTTGTCGCCTACCAGCCACATCCGGCGGTGGCTATGTTAACAAGCAACGTCTGTGGTGTATCAGTAATCGCTGTCTGCCATTATGCGACGGAAATCTACCCGAGACACCAGTGGCCACGTGGATGCGATCAGGAGTGTAGGGTGGACGCAGTTAGGATGGGAGTGACTGGATCTTTAGCCGACAAGTATACTAGCAACGAATCAGCATATTAGGAAGATATCTATTATACTTTGTGTGTCATAGATACCGGGGAGGAAAAATACTGCTTATGTTTTATTCAATATAGATAAAAATATTACATTTTATTATTATATAATACATATTTTTTCCTACCTAATACAGCGTGTTTAATAAATAAATTGCTGGATGCGTGCAAGACTTGAGCCGTCGTTAAAGAAATTTTTGGAGGAGGCCTGTAGTTTGCAGTGGACATCTTTTGGATGATAATATCTATAAAAATTTCGACGGCTCAAGTATGTTAATCATGACAAAGTTTCCACTAGGCTGAACGATAGTTGATTTATATGAAAAGTAGAAAAAAATTGTGATTCCAGCAAAGTACTTTTCTCTTTTAAAGTGCAATTCTAAATTTGTTGTTCATGTACAGCTAAATTATACAGGGTATAACAATATTGGAGTAGGACCCACCAACTAGGGCATCTTCTAATTATACTGAATAAAAAAAAAGTCATCTGCAAAAAAAAAACTCGTTGCTCCTTATTTTTTTTTTAAATATGTCTATCAGCTAATTGATTTGTATACAGAATCCAAATTTTTTTGCGATTGCAGCCAACTTGGAAGGATAAAAGTTGTTCAGTTTGATGAGTAGATGTCCCAGTTAACGGATCCTGTACCCATTTGTTACAACCTGTATAATTCAAAATTTGTTGATCATTTCAGCTAAATTGTACAGTGTGTATCGGATGAAGTTACCGATATATTAAGGGCATGTAATACACCACATTTTATCGACGAAAAACCTCCCATTAGTGTAGCCATTTTTATTTTCATTTTTTTTTGTAATTGTTCATGAAAAACATCTTTTCTCTTAAATTAGCAGTAACACAGACTTCAAAGTGGTCATATTTCGAGGGTAAGTTAATTTTTTTGGTGATCCACACAAAAAATTAACCGAAACATTTGAGAAATAAAGCACAAAAAGTTGAAATAAAAAAAATATAATCATATTTTTTTCTTTTTTGAACCTACTGCAACGAGGTAAGCTTGTTTTTTTTCTCCTTATCGATTAATCGACCTAATCTATATAACGACATCAAATTATGGCTGAAGTCTTCCCCTCAAAAATTTTACATTCGTGCTTTTAAAACTTAGTCCTAACACAACCGTTTTGTTCCAGGTTCCTAGCCAACCGCAGGAAGGCGCGGTCGATGTCAGCCAACGCGGTGGCTAACGAGCAGAAAGCCACAAAGGTCCTGGGACTGGTCTTCTTCACGTTCGTCCTTTGCTGGGCGCCTTTCTTCCTCCTCAACATACTGTTTGCTGCGTGTCCATCCTGTATAGTGCCAGGTATAAAAACATAAAGCCAGCAGAAATCCACTAACATCCTAGAACTTGTCTTATTCACATTAATGCTTTACTGGGAGCCTTTCTTCTTCCTCAACATACTGATTACGGCGTGTCCATCCTGGTGCCAGGTATAAAAAAATAAAGCCAGCAGAAATCCACGAAGGTCCTAGGGCTGTTCTTATTCACGTTCACGCTTTGCTAAGCGCCTTTCTTTCAACTTAACATACCGTTTGCTGCGTGTCCACCGCTAGGCGCATTTCTTTCAACTCAACACACCGTTTGCTGCGTGTCCACCGCAAGGTGCCTTTCTTTTAAATTAACATACCGTTTGCTGCGTGTCTACCGCTAGGCGCCTTTCTTTCAACTTAACATACCGTTTGCTGCGTGTCCACCGCTAGGCGCCTTTCTTTCAACTTAACATACCGATTGCTGCGTGTCCACCGCTAGGCGCCTTTGTTTCAACCTAACATACCATTTGCTGCGTGTCCACCGCTAGGCGCCTTTCTTTCAACTTAACATACCGTTTGCTGCGTGTCCACCGCTAGGCGCATTTCTTTCAACTCAACATACCGATTGCTGCGTGTCCACCGCTAGGCGCCTTTCTTTCAACTTAACATACCGATTGCTGCGTGTCCACCGCTAGGCGCCTTTCTTTCAACCTAACATACCGTTTGCTTCGTGTCCACCGCTAGGCACCTTTCTTTCAACTTAACATACCGTTTGCTGCGTGTCCACCTGTATAGTGCTAGGTGTTTCGCTAAGAGCTGTTAAGAGCTAAATTCGTTACGGCAATTCAATCTGTAGATGTCGTCGCACCAAGCCGAAGCTCTCAAACTAGCAACCCCTTGAAATAGCAAGATAAAATTTGAATAGTAAATTAAGAATTTACATATGACCTTAATATTCCTAGAGATATCTTGCCAAAACCAAGCCGCTTAGCCTAAAATCGGCTAACATTTTATGTTCTTTGATGTCTTTAGATAAGTTGTAGGGAAACTTTGGACGGCTAAGGGACTTTGTACAGAGATTGTTTGCGTAGGAAAGCTTTCTACGCGATATTCTAGTTGGAGAGCATTACTTACTTTTATGGTATACTTGTAGCTTATCTGTCTCGTCTCCATCGCTTTATTCCAACAGGTTACTTCTAAACTCGTTTGCTATCAATAATTGCTTATATCGGTCGAAAAGCGTCGCCGGCTTAACAGGTAACGACTCGGTTCTCCTAATCCAGAGGTCCCGGGTTCAAATCCGGACGGCCATTGTACCAATGAGTTTTCCGAAACTTACGTACATAAACTTACCGATTGCTTTAATGGTGAAGGAAAACATCTCGAGGAAACCTGCACATCTGATTCCAGATGTGTATGAAGGTCGCGTTGTACACGTTTTTAGATGTAAATCTAAATGCCCTACACGTGACCGCGGATGATGCTAAGTGCAATACCAGGCAACCAATGTCTTTCCTTTGAACAGTGTGGTTAATTGTGCCACACAGTAAGAGAAACTTATATGCTAATTATATTCTTCATTTAATTTGTACTGGGTTCTACAATGGACTTACTTAATATATTGATAATAATTTCATCTAACCGATTTTGGCGATGACGACTGCCACAGATCAGCCAATATAAATGGGGGCTAGGTCTTTTTTTATTAAAAATCTGAGTGCGTTTGACTGCAACTCACCTGATGCAATCTAAAAGATGGTACACGCAACTCAAATAATGCCTATTCACTCTTGCCTTGAAGATCCCCAAATTATAGGAATCTTACAGTTGGTCTACTCTTTCATGCGCTTGAAGATGACGAATATAGCAAATCTTTGCAAGTTTTTCCACGACGAGAACATCTGAGAACGCCATTTTTATAATAGTAAATGAGAGCCGCAGGTGGTCTGGCTTTTAAGTCTTGCGATTTTATCGAGGCTGACATTAAAAGGAAAAAACATTTTCCTAAACCAGATGCTCAGTTCAGGGCGATTGGCTGCCGCCTGGCATACCCTCCCACCGAGATGGCTCAATATTGATGATATCAGCTCATATACGTCCCCACCGAGGAGCTCGAGCCTACCCTGAATTAGGGCGATCGGGCCTTACTCGACCACGCGGGCCCAATGCGGGTTGTTCGCCTTCACACACAACCTTCGAGTTTCTCTGCAGGCGTGTGCAGGTTTCCTCACGATGTTTTCCTTCACCATAAGAGCGTCGGATAAACGTACATATGAAATCTAAATTTGAAATCACATTGGTACGTGGCAGGATTCGAACCACGACCTCCCGGACAGGAGGCGGCGGCCCTAGCCTGGCTCGATAATGCACCTTAAAATATGTCTATTCAGGACATCTTTGTATCCTATTAGCTGTGCGCCGGCTTCCTGCAGTTCCAAAAAGACGATACTCTTCGCCACTCTCTCGTCAGGCATACATGATACAAGTTAGCGCTGCGCTGATATGGAAACTAATATGTACCAGTATTTTTATTTTTAACATTCTCCCTGTTTGGTTTAGAGCACGTGGTGGACATCTGCCTCTGGCTGGGCTACGTGTCTTCCACGATCAACCCGATCATCTACACGGTGTTCAACAGAACCTTCCGGGCGGCTTTCTTGAGGCTGCTGAAGTGTCATTGTTCTAGGTAAGTTCTTGTGTGCTATATACATTATTTCATCATCACCATCATCATATTAGCCGAAAGACGTCCACTGCTAAGCAAAGGCCTCCCCCATGGGTTTCGACAACGACCAGTCCTCGGCTGCATCCATTCAGCGGCTTCCCTCTACCTTTACTAGTACGTCGGTCATCCGTGTGGGAGGTCTGTCTACGCTACGTCTTCAGTTGCGTGATCGCTACTCAATAACTTTACAAAGCCCCATTGGTCATCTATTCTACGAGCTATATTTCCTGCCCACTACCACTTAAATTTAGAGGTTCTGAAAGCTAAGTCAGTTACTTTGGCTCTCCAACGGATCTCCTTGTTTCTGATTCGATCACGCGGCGAAACTTTAAGCGTAGTACGCTCCATTGCCATTTGAAATTACACATTACTCATTTGAAATAGGGTGAGATTGGAATATTTGCATACATTTTAAAGTAAGGATCTGTTATATGTTTAAGAGGAAAATGTGACTGACTGACTGAAATATCAACGCACAGCTCAAACCACTACACTGATTGGGCTGATATTTAATATTAAATATACAGAGAGCAAGTATGACGTAAGCATCTGCTAATAAATAATTTCGGGAAATTCCTACGTGAACGGCACAAAACAGGATCTGCGCGGACGAAGCCGTGGGCAAAAGTTAATGTACTCATGACACTGAACAATTTTCTCCTAGGAACCTATACAATCAGAGCAAAAAATTTCGACTTTTATTTTTTCGGATTCCGTACAAGGTCATCACTGGCCTCTACGTCTTTTGCAGACGTGTTCACTACCGTGTTATGGTTTCGAGGTAACGGTATTGGTGGCTTAGCAACCCGTTGCGCAAACGGCAGAAATGAGTATTGCCGCTCTGGTGGCGCTTTCCACTCTTGGCAGCGAGCGCCACAAACCAGGCCTTGTCGCACAGTTTACAAACCTCCACAATACGCTTTTGCCATTCCAGCCGATTTTCTGCACGCTTCTTCAGACGCGGTGGTCTATTTTGCAGTCATGTCCCGCTTGGCGCAGTCCTTAAAGCGAAGCAGTGGACTCCCCACGTCTCTTTTTGCATTCGCTTCTGCGCTCAACAGAACACGTCGTGGCAACCGAGCAGGCTTCATCCTCTACACATGCTTTAACCCACACAGACGCCTCTGTTTGAGAAACGCGATAAGGCTAGGTAGCTGCGCTTTTTTCAAAACCCCTTGTTGGTGACTCTGTCCTTCCATGTTACACCTAAGATCTTACGAAGACAGCGCATGTAGAAAGTGTTGCGTCGACACTCTTGTTTTGCGTACTAATTCCAGGTTTCGGCACCGTACAAGAGTATGCTCAAGATGCAAGCCTGGTAGACGATAATCTCGGTCTGTATGTTTGTAGTGCCACAGTGTTGTATTGAGGCTCCCGAACATGGTCGCCGCTTGGCCGATACGGGTATCGATCTCTGCGTTTAAAGAGAGATTGTTCGACACGGTTAATCCTAGGTAGCAAAACTGGTCGACTTCCTCGAGTATTGCGCCATCCAGTGAGATAATATCGAGAGTGGAACCGCACTGCCCTGTGATAGGATAACTGAGTTTTTGTCATTGATGGACATGGTGAACAGAGTCAGACTCTGTCCGTCAGTCGGATGAACTGACTGAATATGTTTATACTGGGTTCCGTACCAGGTAACGGGACCCTATTACTAAGCCTACGCTGTCCGTCTGTCGGATGGAATGACTGAATCTGTTTAGGGTTCCGTACCAGGTAACGGGACCCTATTACTAAGCCTACGCTGTCCGTCTGTCGGATGGAATGACTGAATGTGTTTAGGGTTCCGTACCAGGTAACGGGACCTTATTACTAAGCCTACGCTGTCCGCCTGTCGGATGGAATGACTGAATGTGTTTAGGGTTCCGTACCAGGTAACGGGACCCTATTACTAAGCCTACGCTGTCCGCCTGTCGGATGGAATGACTGAATGTGTTTAGAGTTCCGTACCAGGTAACGGGACCTTATTACTAAGCCTACGCTGTCCGCCTGTCGGATGGAATGACTGAATGTGTTTAGGGTTCCGTACCAGGTAACGGGACCCTATTACTAAGCCTACGCTGTCCGCCTGTCGGATGGAATGACTGAATGTGTTTAGGGTTCCGTACCAGGTAACGGGACCCTATTACTAAGCCTACGCTGTCCGCCTGTCGGATGGAATGACTGAATGTGTTTAGCGTTCCGTACCAGGTAACGGGACCCTATTACTAAGCCTACGCTGTCCATCTGTCGGATGGAATGACTGAATCTGTTTAGGGTTCCGTACCAGGTAACGGGACCCTATTACTAAGCCTACGCTGTCCGCCTGTCGGATGGAATGACTTAATGTGTTTAGGGTTCCGTACCAGGTAACGGGACCCTATTACTAAGCCTACGCTGTCCGCCTGTCGGTTGGAATGACTGAATGTGTTTAGGGTTCCGTACCAGGTAACGGGACCCTTTTACTAAGCCTACGCTGTCCGTCTATCAGATGGAATGACTGAATGTGTTTAGGGTTCCGTACCAGGTAACGGGACCCTATTACTAAGCCTACGCTGTCCGCCTGTCGGATGGAATGACTGAATGTGTTTAGGGTTCCGTACCAGGTAACGGGACCCTTTTACTAAGCCTACGCTGTCCGCCTGTCGGATGGAATGACTGAATGTGTTTAGGGTTCCGTACCAGGTAACGGGACCCTATTACTAAGCCTACGCTGTCCGCCTGTCGGATGGAATGACTGAATGTGTTTAGGGTTCCGTACCAGGTAACGGGACCCTATTACTAAGCCTACGCTGTCCGCCTGTCGGATGGAATGACTGAATGTGTTTAGGGTTCCGTACCAGGTAACGGGACCCTATTACTAAGCCTACGCTGTCCGCCTGTCGGATGGAATGACTGAATGTGTTTAGGGTTCCGTACCAGGTAACGGGACCCTATTACTAAGCCTACGCTGTCCGCCTGTCGGATGAAATGACTGAATGTGTTTAGGGTTCCGTACCAGCTAACGGGACCCTATTACTAAGCCTACGCTGTCCGTCTGTCGGATGGAATGACTGAATGTGTTTAGGGTTCCGTACCAGGTAACGGGACCCTATTACTAAGCCTACGCTGTCCGCCTGTCGGATGGAATGACTGAATGTGTTTAGGGTTCCGTACCAGCTAACGGGACCCTATTACTAAGCCTACGCTGTCCGTCTGTCGGATGGAATGACTGAATGTGTTTAGGGTTCCGTACCAGCTAACGGGACCCTATTACTAAGCCTACGCTGTCCGCCTGTCGGATGGAATGACTGAATGTGTTTAGGGTTCCGTACCAGCTAACGGGACCCTATTACTAAGCCTACGCTGTCCGTCTGTCGGATGGAATGACTGAATGTGTTTAGGGTTCCGTACCAGGTAACGGGACCCTATTACTAAGCCTACGCTGTCCGCCTGTCGGATGGAATGACTGAATGTGTTTAGGGTTCCGTACCAGCTAACGGGACCCTATTACTAAGCCTACGCTGTCCGCCTGTCGGATGGAATGACTGAATGTGTTTAGGGTTCCGTACCAGGTAACGGGACCCTATTACTAAGCCTACGCTGTCCGCCTGTCGGATGGAATGACTGAATGTGTTTAGGGTTCCGTACCAGCTAACGGGACCCTATTACTAAGCCTACGCTGTCCGTCTGTCGGATGGAATGACTGAATGTGTTTAGGGTTCCGTACCAGGTAACGGGACCCTATTACTAAGCCTACGCTGTCCGCCTGTCGGATGGAATGACTGAATGTGTTTAGGGTTCCGTACCAGGTAACGGGACCCTATTACTAAGCCTACGCTGTCCGCCTGTCGGATGGAATGACTGAATGTGTTTAGGGTTCCGTACCAGCTAACGGGACCCTCTTACTAAGCCTACGCTGTCCGTCTGTCGGAAGGAATGACTGTATGTGTTTAGGGTTCCGTACCAGGTAACGGGACCCTATTACTAAGCCTACGCTGTCCGCCTGTCGGATGGAATGACTGAATGTGTTTAGGGTTCCGTACCAGGTAACGGGACCCTATTACTAAGCCTACGCTGTCCGCCTGTCGGATGGAATGACTGAATGTGTTTAGGGTTCCGTACCAGCTAACGGGACCCTCTTACTAAGCCTACGCTGTCCGTCTGTCGGAAGGAATGACTGTATGTGTTTAGGGTTCCGTACCAGGTAACGGGACCCTATTACTAAGCCTACGTTGTCCGCCTGTCGGATGGAATGACTGAATGTGTTTAGGGTTCCGTACCAGGTAACGGGACCCTATTACTAAGCCTACGCTGTCCGCCTGTCGGATGAAATGACTGAATGTGTTTAGGGTTCCGTACCAGCTAACGGGACCCTATTACTAAGCCTACGCTGTCCGTCTGTCGGATGGAATGACTGAATGTGTTTAGGGTTCCGTACCAGGTAACGGGACCCTATTACTAATCCTACGCTGTCCGCCTGTCGGATGGAATGACTGAATGTGTTTAGGGTTCCGTACCAGCTAACGGGACCCTATTACTAAGCCTACGCTGTCCGTCTGTCGGATGGAATGACTGAATGTGTTTAGGGTTCCGTACCAGCTAACGGGACCCTATTACTAAGCCTACGCTGTCCGCCTGTCGGATGGAATGACTGAATGTGTTTAGGGTTCCGTACCAGCTAACGGGACCCTATTACTAAGCCTACGCTGTCCGTCTGTCGGATGGAATGACTGAATGTGTTTAGGGTTCCGTACCAGGTAACGGGACCCTATTACTAAGCCTACGCTGTCCGCCTGTCGGATGGAATGACTGAATGTGTTTAGGGTTCCGTACCAGCTAACGGGACCCTATTACTAAGCCTACGCTGTCCGCCTGTCGGATGGAATGACTGAATGTGTTTAGGGTTCCGTACCAGGTAACGGGACCCTATTACTAAGCCTACGCTGTCCGCCTGTCGGATGGAATGACTGAATGTGTTTAGGGTTCCGTACCAGCTAACGGGACCCTATTACTAAGCCTACGCTGTCCGTCTGTCGGATGGAATGACTGAATGTGTTTAGGGTTCCGTACCAGGTAACGGGACCCTATTACTAAGCCTACGCTGTCCGCCTGTCGGATGGAATGACTGAATGTGTTTAGGGTTCCGTACCAGGTAACGGGACCCTATTACTAAGCCTACGCTGTCCGTCTGTCGGATGGAATGACTGAATGTGTTTAGGGTTCCGTACCACGTAACGGGACCCTATTACTAAGCCTACGCTGTCCGTCTGTCGGATGGAATGACTGAATGTGTTTAGGGTTCCGTACCAGGTAACGGGACCCTATTACTAAGCCTACGCTGTCCGCCTGTCGGATGGAATGACTGAATGTGTTTAGGGTTCCGTACCAGGTAACGGGACCCTATTACTAAGCCTACGCTGTCCGTCTGTCGGATGGAATGACTGAATGTGTTTAGGGTTCCGTACCACGTAACGGGACCCTATTACTAAGCCTACGCTGTCCGTCTGTCGGATGGAATGACTGAATGTGTTTAGGGTTCCGTACCAGGTAACGGGACCCTATTACTAAGCCTACGCTGTCCGGCTGTCTAGTTCCCAAATTACTGGATGAATGTAGATGAAATTTGGTTTTAGGCATTGTTATTTTTTCTAATTTCCTCTATCTTGATTTTTTAGGGTTGCCACTATAGTAAAAAAAAACACTTATTAGTTTCTAACTCAAAAATGGTTAAAATGACTTTTGTGAGACTCAGTATGTTACTGTAACTATATATGGACCATAGTACGCGTTAGTCCGTAGTTCCGAAAAATCGGTATAAGGTACCTCCCATACAAATCAAAGTTGTTTGTTAGTTTTTTTTAATGGTTCTAACGATTTTAGTGAAAGTTTGTGAATTATTAGAACCTAATAAGCACTACCTGCACTGGGTACTTAACTATTCCAGGAAGAATCTGAGTAAGGTACCTCCCATACGAACCCAAATTATTTGTAATTTTTTTTATCAAGTCAGATAATACCTAGCTTTGTTCTTTACTATTAAGGCTTTGCGAGAAAGTATGAACAGCGTAGCTGTACTATTCATTTACTCACCCCTTGGTCATCATCAGTAATCAGAAACTATAATAAACTATTATTTTTATAAACCAAACATTTATAGCAATTTCGAAGTAACATCAAAAACCTAAAAAAATAGATAAAAGGTCTTATTTGGAAAGAATTTATATGCTCAAACATGTCAAATGCCAAATATGAATTTAAATGCACGTTTCCAAATTAAAAAGATGTGAGTACAGTATTTACTACGAGTCTATTGAAAACAAAAGACGATCCTGGTACCTTGTTTTCACATCCAAAATTCATCATCACATCCACTTCAAAATACCAAAAGGATATTTTGTAACAGGGAATCACTATCACTACATAGTATAAAACAAAGTCGCTTTCTCTGTCCCTATGTCCCTTTGTATGCTTAAATCTTTGAAACTACGCAATGGATTTTAATGCGGTTTTTTTTAATAGATAGAGTGATTCAAGAGGAAGGTTTATATGTATAATAACATCCATTAAATAGTGGAGAAGTACTGTTATATTTGAGGTTTCTAATGTGATGTCGTAAATAATTACATTTTTTCCGCTTACATTGCAAACGCAGGCTGAACCCTACGAGTTTTATCAAAATAATGTACTAAGTATTGTACACATTGAAAAGGTCTACAGAAAAGTCCGTGACGGTATATGTCTATCTCTTATGGATAACCCACAATAACTTTTTTTTGTCATTTACTTTTTACGACAAATAATGGCTAATTTTCGAAGCGATTTTAACCAATACAGCATTAACCCTTAACCAATTAAATACCTTGAATACATTGTTCATTTAATATAGATCTATATGGCCCGTTACACCGTATGATTTAAGTGAATATTTTCGAAGATATTACACATTTAAAAATTGCGGGACGTAGCGTTTGCGGCGGTACCGGCCGGCCGCCCGGTGCGGCAAGAGCGTGCCTAACAATGTCTATCCTGACATTGATAACATCACTACATCAAAGTCGCTTTCTCTGTCCCTATGTCCCTTTGTATGCTTAAATCTTTGAAACTACGCAACGGATTTTAATGCGGTTTTTTTAATAGATAGAGTGATTCAAGAGGAAGGTTTATATGTATAATAACATCCATTAAATAGTGGAGAAGTACTGTTATTTTTGAGGTTTCTAATGTGATGTCGTAAATAATTACATTTTTTCCGCTTACATTGCAAACGCAGGCTGAACCCTACGAGTTTTATCAAAATAATGTACTAAGTATTGTACACATTGAAAAGGTCTACAGAAAAGTCCGTGACGGTATATGTCTATCTCTTATGGATAACCCACAATAACTTTTTTTTGTCATTTACTTTTTACGACAAATAATGTCTAATTTTCGAAGCGATTTTAACCAATACAGCATTAACACTTAACCAATTAAATACCTTGAATACATTGTTCATTTAATATAGATCTATATGGCCCGTTACACCGTATGATTTAAGTGAATATTTTCGAAGATATTACACATTTAAAAATTGCGGGACGTAGCGTTTGCGGCGGTACCGGCCGGCCGCCCGGTGCGGCAAGAGCGTGCCTAACAATGTCTATCCTGACATTGATAACATAAGTTATAAGACAATATCTTGGTTTAAAGAAAGAGCGATTCTGTCACCAAATAACGAACAAGTAGATAAAGTAAATAACTTGATTCTTTCAAAGATTGATGCGCCGACGAAAATATACTACTCGGTCGATACTGTTCTCGATTTGGAAGAAGCTGTTCATTTTCCTACAGAATTTCTAAATTCTTTGAACCCGTCTGGACTCCCTCCTCACAAAATGGTGTTGAAAGTAGGTTGTCCTGTTGCTTTATTAAGAAACCAGAATCCACCTAAACTTTGCAATGGCACGCGTTTGCTGGTAAAATCATTGAAAACTTTCATAATAGAGTGCACAATACTCACAGGATGTGGTACCGGAGAAGATGTATTGATTCCCCGAATCCCTCTGATACCATCGGATTTACCCTTCCAATTTAAACGTTTACAGTTTCCGGTAAAGACATCTTTTGCAATGACCATTAATAAATCGCAGGGTCAAACCTTCAACGTTGCAGGCTTAGATTTGAGCGTTGACTGTTTTTCACATGGACAACTGTATGTCGCTCTTTCAAGAGTGACCTCCAGAGAAAACATGTTTGTATTGTCTAATGACAAGAAAGCTGTGAACGTTGTTTATAAAGACATTCTGTAATATGTTGTAAAAATAAAATAAATAGTTAAAAATGTAAAAAGTAAATAAGTAAAAATGTAGTGTATGAATTTAGATATTCCAAAGATAGCAGGAAATCTTCATGGTATAGGGAAAGGGGGATTGTTTTACTCCAAATTTAACGCGTGCGGGCCACGGGCAGTAATGATTAAATCAAAACTACTGAATCGATTTTAATCACATAGGCTATATATTTTATACCCGTGCGAAGCCGGAGCGGGCCGCTATGTTTTTATATACAACGTTCTCAGTTTTTCTGTAGTGTATTTAGTATCAGCATTGCACCCGTGCGAAGCCGGGGCGGGTCGCTAGTACTAATATAATAGGACTTCTGGAAGTCGCTCCACAATCTCTTGCATGATTTGACCTAAATAAACTAACAAACATTATAAATTAAAATAAAAGATTGTTAAAATTATTCGTGTTTCCAATCTTCAACTTAGTCTAGGTTTCAATCGCAGCCTAGAAATAAAATATTTTTTTTATAATTTTGTTTTATCTCAGAAAAGTTTTCGCGATATATCTTTCAACGCTCACTTTCTTTATAACCTCCCCCTCCCCCTGCCTGTTCAAAACCCAGTAGAGAAGCTACTCTCAGAACAACGTCCAATAAATTTTGTGCGCACAAGGTTAGTTATCCTTAAGTGGTCCTTTAGTTCGGGTCCCATCGATCATTTGGTTTTGTTTACGCACCAACTTTACACAACCTTTTATCCACCTAGCAATGGAGATGTGACTTTCTTCTAGTAGAGGCAGGTTGACAACTTTTCAACCGACACTTCCAAATAGGAGGAGGTTCTCAATTCGAATTTACGTTTTCGAAGTGAAACTTCTATATACAGAACCCCCCGTATTAGGATTTTTTCAGTCACGAAAAACCGTTACGGCCGCGTGGAGGGGTAGACGCTACGAATAACTTATGTTCTTCGTAGGGTAGACGATATATCGCGTGGTGAGAGGCGGCAGCGGCGGAGGGATTTTTCTTGAATTTTTTTTTCAAATATTTTTTGATGTGTTTTTTTTAATATTTTAAAAAAATAGTTTTGAAATAATTCTTTTTAAGATTTTTTTAAATTCCACTTGTCCTTTGAAGTTTCACTTCTGCTATGTGTGCTGGCACAGTAGTTTTTTTTTATGTTTGTTACGCGATATCTGCGCAGATTGTGAACTGATTTTCATGTTACTCTTTATTCATTACCTACCAAGTTGATCCCAAATAATTTTTATCGAAATCGGTTTAGTACTTTTTTAGGAAATTAACAAAAAGATAACAATAATAATACAAAATTGCACAAATTTGTTGCGATGGAAGTCGGTTTTTTAACTTATTTAGCGTCTTCAATTGTTTCCTTTCATCATCATCATATCAGCCGAAAATCGTCCACTGCTGGACAAAGGACTCCCCCAAGGATTTCCACGATGACCGGTCCTGCGCTGCCCGCATCCATCGGCTTCCCTCGATCTTCACCAGGTCGTCGGTCCACCGCGTGGGAGGCCTGCCTACGCTACGTTTTCCGGTGCGCGGTCGCCACTCGTGAACTTTACTACCCCATCGGCCATCTGTTCTACGTGCCCTGCCCACTGCCACTTCAGTTTAGCGATTCTGTGAGCTATGTCGGTTACTTTAGTTCTCCTGTAAGTAATGAATGACGTAATGTAAGTATGAAGCAGTCGTTAGTGGGTGTGAGCTGGGTGGTCGCGTCGTACGCAGGGTAAGAGAGTACAAACACGGTTATTACCCGGAAAGTTAGATAGTAAGCGTAGTTAGTTTACCTAGAGTGCTATCACTAGATAGCGTCATTAATCCGTCACAGGTCCTATACGCGGATTATAAACTTCTGACAACAGGGTTGTCTTGTGTCCATCCGTACACAGATTGTTCTGAAAGTAGCTTGTTCAATAGGGTATTTGACACTGTTTAAAATAAATTAAAAAATATTATTCACTAAAAAGTATTTCTCCTACAAAAGCATAAAAACTTATTCATTTAACATTTTAATCTAATTTCAATTTTACATTTATCCAAATCACTAAATTAGTTCGTCAAATACAATGACGTCACAAGTTTGTAACACCAACAATTTCAGAACAAAATGTCGTTTTTGACAGTTAATAAAAAGTAACTCAAATGACTAGCAGTTAAATACAGGATTACGGGAAGTGTGAGTCATATAATAAAGTGAGCGCCTTTGGTTTTCTTAGGATGCTTTAACCCGTAAACAAGCCAGGGTACTAAGGTTAACCTATTTAATAAAGCAGGTTACTTCATTTAACCCCTTTTACAACCCAGGTTACTTCCATTAACAGTTGACAATACTTTAGTATGGCTCAACGTTCTCGAGATATGTATATCTCGAGAAGCTAAGAACATACCTTCAGCAGTAGGGTCAGACGGGTTGACTCTAAAACTGTTTCCGTGACGTAATGGTTAAGTCTTTAGCTACACATCAGGAGGTCGCGGGTTTGATTCCCGGCGGAGTGTTAGTTTGTAAGACTCAGTTTGGTTGGTGGAAGAGCTTTTTCTATGCCCGCCTGGCTAGCTACCACCACCTCAACTTATTCTTGCCGCCAAACATCATTATTAACAACATTGATGTGTTTCGGCTTGAAGATAAGATAGCCAGTTGCCCATTGCGTTGGGAAATCTTGGCAACCTCGCTTCCATCTTCGGCATCGTCGTCACTTACCATCAGGTGAGACCATCTCTACAACGACTAATTTTTTATAAAAAACCAAGGTGCTCACATTGCTATCTATAACATCATATCTCGTAAAGAAGCTGCTTTCAAAACGATCTCCAATAAATTTTCTACTAACAATATAAATTACCCTAAGTGGTCCGTTAGTTTACTCCAGTTAGTAGTTAACAATACTATATTCATTACCATCATCATATCAGCTCATATACGTCCCCACCGAGGGGCTCGAGCCTTGAATTAGGGCGATCAGGCCTTAGTGGACCACGCGGGCCCAGTGCAGGTTGGTCGACTTCACATACAACCTTCGAGTTTCTTCGCAAGCGTGTGCAGGTTTCCTCACGATGTTTTCCTTCACCTTATAAGATCGTCGTCGGATAAACGTACATATGAAATCGAAATTCGAAAACACATTGGTACGTGGCAGGATCGAAGCACGACCTCTCGGACAGGAGGTAGCGGCCCTTGCCATTGCGCCACTGCCATTAAGAACAATATCAATAGAAAAATATTTTTTATGCGATATCTTCGCTAATTGTGAACCGATTTTTATGATTATTTTTGATGTGTAACATATTTGCTCTCGCTTTCCTGCAATTTGTGGGAGTGATTTCGTGAAATGGGACGGAAATGTGTAACATGGGACGGAAATGTGTAACAGGAAGTCGCGAAAGCGCGCGCTATTCGATCTGACGAATGAGCTTTGCTCTCGCTTTCCTGCAATTTGTGGGAGTGATTTCGTGAAATGGGACGGAAATGTGTAACAGTGATTTGTTACACATCATATGCGAGTACTGTAGGTCTCGTTTTTTTTATTTGATAAAGCAATCGGTAAGTATATATGTACGTAAGTTTTAAAAAACTCATTGGTACATTGGCCGTCCAGATTTGAGCCGGTACCTCTGTTTAGAGGACCTAGTCGTTACCGGGTGAGCCACCGACGCTTTTAACCCACTTTTTACTAAAAAAAAGGTGGCAAAATTTCTATTTGAAACGTATATGCCACTAAAAATATAATAGCAATAAAAAAATCATCTAATGAAAAATTTCTTTTGTTTGAAAAAATGTTGTTTTAAAACTACAGTAGTAACAAGAGGGTAATACTATAGTATGGACTACCTACTTGCTCGGCAGTAGGGACGAGACGGTTTGACTCCTAAGAAAACAAAAGATGCTCACTTTGCTATGAATCACTTCACAACCCGTAAAGAAGAAGGTGCTTTCAAACCATCACCAATAAATTTTCAACTAACAATATAAATTATCCTAAGTGGCCCGTTAGTTTATCTAGGTAGCAGTCAACAATACTTTAGTGTGACCTACCTATAAGTATAACGAGAAGGTTCGAACATACTTGCTCGGCATTAGGGACGAGACAGTTTAACTCCTAAGAAAACCAAAGATGCTCAATTTGCTATGACACCACATCTGGTAAAAAAGCTGCTTTTAAAACAATCTCCAATAAATTTTCAACTAACAGTGTTAAACCCTAAGTGGCCCATTAGTTTACTCCAGTTATCAGATAACAATACTTTACGTTAATATTCAGTAATAGAATTTCTTAGCGACAAAAACTGATAAATGTTCTTAAAACCCAGTTTAAATTGTAATATGTATATTTGCATGCCATTGATGGTGGGACATAAGATATCTTAAATTTAAGAACACCATGTATTTAACTATGTTCTGGCAAATAAATGCTTCGACTCTTTGATTTGACTTTAGTATGGCGCAGTAGGGACGAGACGGTTTGACTCCTAAGAAAAGTAAAGATACTCACTTTGCTATGAATCACATCACAACCCGTAAAGAAGAAGCTGCTTTCAAAACAATCACCAATAAATTTTCAACTAACAATATAAATTATCCTAAGAGGTCCGTTTGTTTACTTCAGTTAGCAGTTAACAATACTTTAGTATGGCGGCTATAAGTATATCCAGATGGTTCGAATATACTTGCTCGGCAGTAGGGACGAGGCGGTTTGACTCCTAAGAAAAGTGAAGATGCTTTCTTTGCTATGAATCACATCACTACCCGTAAAGAAAAAGCTGCTTTGAAAACAATCTCCAATTAATTTTCTACTAACAATATAAATTATCCTAAGTGGCCCGTTAGTTTATGTCCATTTTTGGTTCTCTCAATCGTTTTGTTTTATTCATGAATCAACTTTACGCGAGCTCTAGTCTAGTAATTATTAGAGATGTCACTGTAATTCTTGTTTCTAGTCGAGCTGAGAGTTGAATTTTTTACCTATTCATGTATTTTATGAACACGTGTTTATTAAGGCTTTCAGATACCTCAATGCCAGCAGGTTAATACGTTTTAAAATAATATCGAACTTAAGTCTATTCAATTTATGTTTAAATCAATGCGGGCTTCAGCGCGGCTGTAACGTTGAAACCAAACGCCCAATTCTCGATTTTCACATGTTTTTATTACTTTTCTATACTTTCAAATAAGTTTAAAAAAATGTTTAAAAAGTCACCGATTTTTGTGTTTGTATTCATTCAACATTAACTATTTGTTTTCGAGAAATTTTGCAATTAATGCCAAAAACAGGGTCTACAGTATATTTTTTTACATCAAAAGTGGTAATATTTTTAAAATTGTATTCAATTAAATCTTTTATTATATATATTTTTCTATAGTGATAGCTTTATACAGTCTTTCATTAATTTGAATTGAATATTGTCATTTGGCCTATCATAGGGCCTTAACTAGTTGAAGTATTTTTAATGTTTTAATTAATTTTAAAAGAAATGATCAGTAATTTCTACGCTGTATTTAATCTTAGAATTTTGCTTTAAATGACCATGCTAAAAACTACCAATGTCTACTGACTTTTTTGTTCTAAGTTTTAGTTTTCGACTCGTTTAATAGAAACTCCACGTCTGCGGCGCCACTTGTGTCTTCTGAGCGGGATGGCAAGTTAAAAATCGTGCGAGTGCGAGGAAGACAAACATTTTCATAAGTACGCCCTAAGAAATATAGCCAACTATTCCGATACCTCTATCCCATTTCATTGGACTAGTAGATGTGGCAGGACGACAGCGTTTTAATTGGCTAAATTAATTAATTTTCTAATTTCTTCCAGCAATTGAA
The DNA here is from genome assembly GCA_947284805.1 of Coleophora flavipennella. Taxonomy (NCBI): domain Eukaryota; kingdom Metazoa; phylum Arthropoda; class Insecta; order Lepidoptera; family Coleophoridae; genus Coleophora; species Coleophora flavipennella. Next base: position 10,722,981 of record OX369253.1, read on the forward strand.
TGGGATTAGAGAAATTGCGAATTCCACTTGAGTATTGACCAACAATCTTACGAGTTCAGTTGATTCTCGTAGTTCCAATAACTAAGTCAAACAATTATTACCGAAATCAATAAACACTGATTAAGTCAGGTATACTTACAGGTAAGCGATTATTATTTCAATTTAGGTAATGCAAAAATGTACCTACTTAAAAAATATATATTAAAAGTTTAGTTTAAACACTTCATACAACGGGCCAGAAATGACATTTCAAAAAAGGAATGACGGAACAAACAAAATGACGGCGAAATCCTATACGTTTGACAACAAACTGTAACCAATCTGTATCAATCCGGGTGAAGAGGGGGTGAGGTCGCAATCTAGAGAGCGGCAGGGAGTGTCCATACTGTATGTTAGTACACTAATATATGTACTTTGTTTAAGGTATCATTAATACACGTAATATTATGTTTAGTAAAATAAAAATAAAAACGTTTAACCGCTTTTAGACTATAATATCATAAACGAAAAACACTTTTACAGGAAAATTTTTAGGGTTCTAAATTCAACAAAGAACCCTTATAGTTTCGCCATGTCTGTATGTCCGTCTGTAGCAGTAATTTGGCTTGGTTATAGATAGTAATCACGCTGACAAAGTAGTAAAATAAAATATTGAAAAAATAATTTTATGGTACCTCCCCTGCATAAAAAGAGGGGGTGAATTTTTTTTTGGCTAACGTGCCCTATCGTGTGGGGTATCTAATAGTCAACCAACTTAAGATGTGTAGTGGAATTTTTAGAAAGTTCATAGATTTGCCTTACAAAATGCTGTGTTATCAACTGTAAACATAATTTTGTTTTTTAACATAAAGCTAAAAAAAATTTTTTTAACATTATTTTAATAGCGCTCCGCTATGAACTTTTTAATAACTTTCTGGAGCAAATACCTCGAACGTAGAAACAATTGTACCATCAGTAATATTTTTGTCGGTAGAGTGCTTCGAAAATGCGCTAGTTCTAGCGCGAAAGTTGCCAAAATGGTAACACTGGATGGATTGGACTGGTAGTGGTAAGCGAATCGCATAATAATGAACGCGCGCATGTGTGAGAGTGAAGCGACAAGCACGCAATGAGCGCGCGGACGATTTTACGCGGAAAAACCTACTTTGAATACTTTGGAATGGTGCTTCGAGAATTCTCGAGACACGGTATCATATTCTCGTCTCGAACCAAGGCAAATTTCTCGAGTCTTCTCGAGTCCGAGAATTCTCTATAAGAAACTTATTCAAAACCCATACAAGCAAAAAACAGGAAATACAATGCAAGTATACATTAAAACTACTTATTTTCAAAGCCTAAAAACTAATAAATATAAGGTGGGCATTTAGTAACTTTACTACCTTAACGGCCATCCGTTCTACGAGCTAGACTCTCTGCTCGCTGGCACTTTAGTGTATCAATTCTGAGAGCCATGTGGGATCACGTAGGAAAATAATTTAGATTTTATTTAGCCCCTAATATTTTACCAAGCATTGCTATTTCCTCGTTCTTTACCGTTATTTTGGTAAGTAAATACCGCTGCTTACCCGTTATCTTGAGGTGGGGTGAGGGGGAACTCACGTATGGGCAGCTACTTGGTACGAAAGCTATTTTCTAGTTTAGTACTCGTAGCTAGCTCACGAACGTGGCTCTCCCTCGGGATTTGAAATACGGGCCTAGGTAAATCGGGATTTAAAATGCTACTATTATATATATTTAGATCATTTGAAAAAATAATTTAAAATTTAGAAGACTTTATGATTAGTAATCTATCTCAGTTTGTGTCCGCGCAGTTCCTCAGATTATTTTTATATTGAAAGCATTTGAGTCCGTATTACCAAAAAATACTTAATATTACTAAGCCTACGCTGTCTGTCCATACGTCTGTCCATCCTATCTTAATAAGGATGTAACTTTTGAACCGTAAAATCACTGGCAGCTGGTTGCAATTTTCACAGAAAGTTGTATAGCTGTTTCGCGACTTCGCCCGTGCATATCCCGTTGTTTGCCGTTCCCATGGGAATCTCCCATATCCTTCTTAGCTAGCGAACAAGGCAAACTAATTTTAATTTTGATTTAAAGTTTTAAACTTTATTTCAATTTTTCTTTTTATATTTAAGTATGCATAGTAAATTTATAATTAATACATATGGAATCTGGTCATTTTTTATAACTAAAGTTTTATTTATTTATTTACTAGCTGTTTCCCGCGGCTTCACCCGCGTGGACAACGTTTCTATGACTTTTCGAGGGTGCGCAGTGCGCGAGCCGCTTCACACAACTACTTACGTATCAAATGTTTTAGATTCAATGGTTTGCTGACACCGACCTCAAAAAAAAATGAAGTCTAATTTAATTCGTACCCACCTTCTAGTTGAACCTTTCGTTATTGTTGGTTAATGTCGTGTATTTAAGTGTAATAATATTATTTCATACTTTTGAGTAAATTTATTTTGAAGTCGTTTTTCAGTTTTATAAACTTTTTTTAATTTCCTTTTTTTTAGTGATAATGCTGTCTATCTAACAACGTTAAACCCAATCACCTACTCGCCAATAGAAATCGATTTAATGATTTCTATTGGCGAGTAGGTGATTGGGTTTAACGCATGTGTTTCATTAAAAGATACAGAGTCCTGTGGCTTCCATCATTATCTCAGCAGCATGAGAGTTAAATCTTCCATCATCAGCTCCTCTGAATAACCTGAAAGAATACAACTGTCGGTCTATGCGTACCTACGTATCTATCTAAATTTAAAGAATTATCCCGTAACTCATACCCGTTAATGAGTTGTACCTTTCTTAATCAGCTCATTATCATGAGATAATGACTGCCAAATGCAAATACTTTAATAGCTTTAGAAAACGTATGAAACACGTAATACTTGCCTATAAAATTTGAGGGTTGCCCTCGATTTCCCTGGGATTCCATCATCAGATCCTGATTTTCTTATCATGGTACCACCCTTGGGATATCTTCTTTTTTAAAAAAAAGAATCATCAAAATCGGTTCATAAACGTCGAAGTTATCCGCGAACAAACATAATATATATATACGGTCGAATTGAGAAACCTCCTCCTTTTTTGAAGTTGTTTAAAAACGAGACAAAATTGTTACTTTATGAGTTGACATAATATAGGTAATGTGACTTGATATAAATGATTTGATTTGATTTGATTTAGCGGATGCCTACGTCATAATTACTATCTGTATGCCAAATTTCCAGTTGTTTGAGCTTAGCGTTGATACATCAGTCAGTCAGCCAATCGTTCGGTTTCTTTTATATAGGGTGACTTTTAATTAGTTCTTGATAGCAAAGGATATGAATGTACTCGTGATTACAAACAACTTTCTCAAAGAAATTATATGACAAATATGAAAAAAAAATTTGGTTTCATACATTTTTGCCGACTTGAGAACCAATTTTTTTTTTCTGTTCAGACATATGTCTTTGGGAAAGTTGTTTGTAATCACGAGTACATGCATATCTTTGTTATCAAGAACTAATTAAAAGTCACCCTGTATAATATACAGATTATGGCAGTCCTAACAAACAACACAAACAATGGATGGGGCAGTGTCAGGGTACACTGCCCTTGGTTTAGCGTTAAACAATTACAATTTTCCTCCCTGATTGGATAACTATTGAGGTTTGCTGGTTCCAAGAAACAGGTTGTTATACAACTGGCCGGTTCTACCGGAAACAGGTCAGTATCTTTTTATTGCATTTTATTTTTCTGACCTGGTACCTCGTGTACAATTTTAAAAACGTTTTTGACGTCAAAATTAAAAAGTAAAAAATTCATGGCAGGAAGCAGAAGACGAAACAAAATAACTTTTGATGAGGAAAAAAAATCAATTGTAAAAAAATACTATTTAATACATATCAATCGGCAACTTTGTATCTTTGTAGATCCAAAAAAGGGTTGCGATAGAATGCTGCGAACTGTCAAGTTGAAGCCACTTTTCATAACATGTGTGCGGTATCGGTGTGTTGTGTGTGCACGAGTCTTCGACGACGTCATAGCACGTCTTCCTATCGAGTATTTTGGAGTGGTTTTGATGTTTTTGTGTGCGTGTACAGTGTATATACTTGTTTTAAGTGGTTTTTATTGGCTTCACAATGAATTTACGTTTATTTTTAACTTTTTTTTATGTAAGCTTTGTACGAGAAGTCCGATTCTTTTTTTGAAAATTGGCCATTGGTTCCTTGGGGAAAATTGCTCATTTGTCTTCTCATTCGCCTCCTGAAATACGTCCGTCGCCTTATAAGTTATCCTTTGTAGTGCAAAATTTAAAGTAAAACAACACACAACACATTTTAAAAAAGGGCCGATTGTGAGTCGGACTCGCACTTACTCAAACTAAATTACCTTACCAATTTATTTACAAACTAGTGGATGCCTGCAGGTTCGCCCGCGCAGATCCCGATTTTTGCGGTTCCCGTTGGAATTTCTCAAAATCCTTTCTTAGCGGATTCCTACGTTATAACATCTACCTGGATGCCAAATTTCAGCCCGATCCGCCTAGTGGTTTGGGCTGTGCGTTGATAGATCACTATGTCAGTTAGTCACCTTTGAGTTATATATATATTTAGATTAAAAATCGGACAGCATAAATACATTAGTAACCCATCTTTTTTTGACATTCAAGTCGGTTAAAATGTATTCTTTGTCATTTTTTTATTATTCGCAATTGTTAAGCTCTTGGCATCGTCTCACTTTCGGGATCAAGAATGTACCGACACCTTGCACTCCAACATCCATCAAGACGTTTAGGCGACAGGCTTAGCCAAAGAAACAGATATACATACATACAACATATACACACTCGAAAAACATATTCCATTCTTTTTGGGTCTTTTCTAGTTGAGTAATATAATACATTGTTTCAATACACAACACTAATGTTGTGTTGTGGTACGTGACACTAATGTTTTGTTGTGGTACGTAACACTAATTTTGTGTTGTGGTACGTAACACTAATGTTGTGTTGTGGTACGTAACACTAATGTTGTGTGGTGGTACGTAACACTAATGTTGTGTTGTGGTACGTAACACTAATGTTGTGTGGTGTTACGTAACTCTAATTTGGTACGTAACACCAATGTTGTGTTGTGTTACGTAACACTAATGTTGTGTTATGGTACGTAACACTAATTTTGTGTTGTGGACGTAACACTAATGTTGAGTCGTGGTACGTAACACTAATGTTGTGCTGTAGTACGTAACTCTAATGTTGTGTTGTGGTGCGTAACTTTAATGTTGTGTTGTGGTACGTAACACTAATTTTGTGTTTTGGTACGTAACACTAATGTTCTGTTGTGGTACGTCACAATAATGTTGTGTTGTGGTACGTAACACTAATGTTGTGTGATGGTACGTAACACTAATTTTGAGTTGTTTGTGGTACGTCACACTAATGTTGTGTTGTGGTACGTAACACTAATGTTGTGTTGTGGTACGTAACCCGGCGATCGCGAGTCTGACTTGCAGTTGTTTTAAACAATTTAGTTAGGTATAATAAAATGATAGCCATAGGTAAGTATCGTAAATTTTTACTAGTAATTACGAAAAAAAAATTAAATTACTTGACATTTTATCTCCTGTTAAATATATGAAGGTAGGTAGAAGTTTGTAATAAACTGTGTAATGAATTTCTTTTTGCGCATATTCTGGAGGTCGTTAACAAGACAAAGAGTTAATGAACGTTCTTAATAGCATTTTATATAGAGGAAAGTTTCATTATAGCGCTTCGTTACTTTCATGGCGATTTATTATTTCCATGTTTTTACTTCCCACTTATCTATGTCTGAACGAAATTACAATAGTTTGGAAAAGTTGGACGGTCTCAGATTCAGATTCACACCATACACTACAATACAACATACAAAACAGTTAGATACGAAAAACCAGCCAAGTTCGAGTCGGACTCGAAAATATAAATGTGGGTATTAAAGAACAAAATTATTTTTGCAGTTGGTGGAAAATTTTGTATGGTAAATCTATGAACTTTTTTCAAATTCAACTACACATCTTAAGTTGGTCAAATATTATTCCTAAACTAAAAAATCCTTCTTAGCCAAGATAGTATTTCCTTTTAAATTGATTATATTGCCTACGGTATCCTGAAATAGCGGTTTAATAAAATATGCATTTGAAATCCTCACAGTAAGACGCGAGTTAACTGCTACTAGCGCTATCTAGTAGTGTTTAAGTGAATTATTTTTCGTGAGTGAACGTATTATATTGAGTTCATCACTTTATTTTCAATTGATAGAACTCTTATAGGTTTTCCTGTTATCTACAAGCAGTGAACTATATTTTTTATTTTTAACAAAATTTTAGTATTAGTAGTTTCGGAAATCAGGGAGGGGGGAGAAATGATCAATTTTCGTCTTCTTTCATGAATAAAATCCAAACTATTTTATAACAATAACAAAAATATATTTGAGATCCTCATAACGAGCCCTTTCATTTGATATAATTGACACAGTAAGGTTTGCATTTAATTTGTCCCCCGAAAATAACCTTATTAAAAAAAAATCACTTTATACATCATCCTACCAAAATTCACCTGATTTAATCCAGTAGATTCGAAGCAAATTGGCTGTGACAGACGGATGGACAGACATACAGACGCACGAGTGATCCTATAAGGGTTCCGTTTTTTGTACGGAACCCTAAAAATATCCTAATACTACAATTTTTTTCCAGTTGTAACCATATAACTGCTGCAATTTTAATCGATACATTATGATAATTAATGAACTTCTTAACAAAACAATATAAAATGATTTTGTTTTCTTACTTTTTGGAAATTCTTCATTTTTTTTTAATGAATTAAAAATCTCAATTTTTACACGATTCGTCCGCAGCGATTAACGTGGCAGCCACGTTGCAATGCGAGCTTGCAAGAACTTTATTTCCAAGCTATTTTGTTAGATGTTTGAAACACCGTGAATCAAGTTGCTATTTTAAGGACGGAGGAGCCTTAATAATTTAAACACTGATGTTTTGGCGGCAAAATAGAAACAACAAACAAAAAGAAAGTGCCCTTTCACTCACCTAACCGAGTCTTAGAAAGTTGGACTCCGCGGAGAATCGAACCCGCGACCTCACGATGTGAAGCTAACGGACTTAACTATAACGCCACGGACGCGGTTAAAATGTTTCTTTATGTGCGGACTGTACAGATATGCACCCCTATACAAAGGGTTGAAGGCGTCAATTTTTTTTGATTTTGCCGTTTTTCATGTTCAATTCCTACCCCACGTACCAAATTTAAGTGTTCTAGGACTTCAGGAAATACTTCAGGGGCTTTGCTGATTATCAGTGAATGAGTTAGTGACTGAGTCACGAAATCGACGTATTTCAGATGTTAATGAATCTGAAACCATAAAACCTTAGATAATTTATACTTAAATATGTTTGATGAATCTACCGAGGACATCTTATCCTGAAAATTTAAGCTTTTTATCATCATTCGAACCAAAGTTATGACGGTTCGATATAACGAAGAAACGCTTCCAGAAAAGTAGGTACTGCCCCGTTTCTTTGGCTCGTCTTAGCGGGGGCGCTACCGTGCCCCCAGATCTGAAGATTGCGCAAATACCACCTGAGACGGCCCAGGGCAGAATTTTCTGGAGAAAAATTACTGTCGGAGGGTAGACCACAAATAATGGGAATAAGAAAGGAGTTGACTTGGCCACTGCCCCCAAGCATGAATGAAAATTATGAATTATCATTTAAAGGAACTTCTCACTAACACATAGTATTTAAATATTCATTGATTAATTACTTATATGTACTTATTAATCTCATAGAACTTTCAGGAAATATTAAAAAAAATTAAAGTTTGTTTTTGTTTCTTTTGTTTGAGCACGTATTATTAGGAGTTCTACTATTTATTTTTCATAATAATGAAATAACGAAAAGTTCGTAAAAGCTTTTTCATACGGACTACAGATATTTAGCTATTCAGCGTCACATCTTAGTAGGTACAGTGTTTATATTGCTGGGGCAGTCGCCCATACTTCATCAAGCCATGTTATTTGTACTAAGCAAAAAGCGTTTTTCTTTAAGTTGCAGATTTTCTTACGAAGCATTTCAAAGGTCAATTTGTATTGAAACCTTTAGAAAAGAGTTTCAACCTCTTCGCTCGCACGAATACAAAGAAAACGAATATAAACAAAGTTACACGTTCGGATCGGAACCCGGAAGGAAGTAGTGATCAAGATAGGTTTATTAGGAACTCTTCACGTTAACCCTGTTCACATTGAAATTGAAGTTTATTCTGAGGCGAAGCTTTTAAAGAAAATGAAAAGTTACGGGATGGCTTGGTCGGGCACGAGAACTAATAACCCCCTAGTTACACGGTGAAGGAACTTAGGTCCAACACTTTTAAGTTTAACATGATCCCAAATCGACGCGGTTTGACACTTCCGCATAGTTTACACTAAAAGCGTAAAAGGAATATAATTATTCAGAGTAAGTAAAATATAGCTAGTACATACATAGTATAAACAAACATAAGACGCAAAATCAAATACATAATAGTCAAAATTACAAAATCAAACAAAAGCTCTACGAAAAAGCTAAAATACGCAGATTTTTTGGGGGGTTGCATAGTTCTTAACAGGAACCTTCTTAACAGGAAAAATAATAAATTAACAAAAACCAAAAATAACAATGCAAAATTGTTCGAAGTTGTTGCGATGGAAGTCGGTTTTTTAACGTGTTCAGCGTTTTCAATTATCTTTGTTCATGGAGAAGTGAATGCTAAGGAATTTTGAATGTGACGGAGCGCAATGATTGTGATTGGTGTTCAGTTATTTTGTGTTCCTGTGTGAACGGAGATTGGTCAATAGTCTAAAAGTAATGATGGTGATTGGTGTTTTGCTAAGATTTAGGGTAGCGCTTGTTTTTGACGCTTAGAATGTAAACAAAGAATTATTATTTTGTGGAAAATTTATAAATTATTGAATTTATTTATTAAGGATTAATAATGAAATAGTGCAGTAAATATAATTATGTTGCGGCAATGATATAAGGTAGATTTTTGGCTAATTTAGTTAGGAAATGTAACGATGATATTTGGAATCGTTACAATGTTATCGTAGTTTCATATATTTTCAAGCGACTTTCAAAAAGGAGGAGGTTCTCAATTCGACTGTATGGTTTTTTTTTTGAACTTTTGACTGGGTGAACCGATTTTTATGATTCTTTTTTATTTAAAAGCTAGTGCTCCCATATAATGGTCCCATTTAAATTTTATCACAATCAATGTATTACTTTATTATAAAATTAACAAAACCAAAAATAATAATGCAAAAATGTATTAAGTTGTTGCGATGGAAGTCGGTTTTTTAACATTGGGCGTAACCCAATAACCTACCTCGATGCCAAATTTAAAGTTTCTTATTCACCTTGAAGTGGTCTGAGGTGGTGGTACGAAACCCTGGGTGCGCAAGTTCGTCTCGAACTTGGCTGGTTTTTTTTTGAACTTTTCCTTTTCTTTCGACCAATGAATAACCTGGCTTGACGCCAAATTTTAAGTTTCTATGTCAACTGGATTATAATTTTTATGATTGAGTGAGTCTATATCTTAAGAATGGTAAAAATAATAATGGAAATTGGGATCCTACGTGACTTTGAGGGAGGTTCTTTCTAGATATACCAAATTACAGGTATGAAGGTCAAACAGATTTTAAGTTACTGAAAGGTCAAATGTGGCCCGAAATCGTTCGTGTACATCACATAACCCACGGCTGGTGTTTCATTTTAAATACCCTACACATTGTATATTTGGCCGGATTTTCATCTAAATAGATTAAAAAACAGCTACAGTTAAAAAAAACCAGACCTACAGTACTCGCATTATGATGTGTAACATGTGACAAAATATTTATGAAATTAATTAATTATCGGGTCGTACATTCCCGGGCCGACCCTTCGAATAGTAGTTTGTCATCTTTACCTTTGCCATCACACTAGGCGGCATGGCTATGACCTTAGTTTTCGAGAATTAAAAAACGTTCGCATTTCCTGTTACACATTTCCGTCCCATTTCACGAAATCACTCCCACAAATTGCTGTGCGCGAGTCCGACCCGCACTTGGTTAGATCGAATAGCGCGCGCTTTCGCGACTTCCTGTTACACATTTCCGTCCCATGTTACACATTTCCGTCCCATTTCACGAAATCACTCCCACAAATTGCAGGAAAGCGAGAGCAAAGATTTTACACATCAATAACCCTGACTTGGATATTGCATTGGTGTGAGGGCTCAGGCAGCAGAGGGTGTGATGCTGTGGGCGCGGGCAGGAGCCACAGTATATTAAAAAAGTAAATTAAAAATCTGTTAATTTTTTTTTTCATGAACAGCATGTAAGGGAGTTTGGCTCTTGCCTACGACGTATCGATTCACTTAGAATCTAGTTATCCTAGTTACGTCATATCTATGATTGTAATGTACAATTGTGAGACTGTCGATCCCACAGACAAACTGATCATTCAGTTTTATGGGTCTAACGTTTACAAATGTACTCATTTTTTCGATTAATAAATAAATAAATAATAAATAAAATATTTGGCGCATGCAGGTCCCTCCGATAGGTTTTAATGGTTACCAAGTTACCGGAGCTTCAGGGGGTTTTTATTGGGTCTTCAACTGGAGTCCCACATAACCGGTAAAGCCGGCTGTACTGGTATGCATGAGCATCTTCCTCTCCCTCCACCGTTCCGAGGAAAAAAAACGGTAGCCATTTTACACTGTTGGTGTGCAATTACATGGATGAAAAAACTTGTCACTTGTTGTTGTTTATTTTAGTCCATAACATATGAAGGTAAGTGGAGGGTGTAGCAAAATTAGTGCAGGACCCGGTAACTGGGATTTCCACTTGTACTGTTACTGTGTGGAAAGTTTTTCAAAAATGTACATAATTGGTCAATCAGCTCGATCGATTTGTAAATCGATAGAAAATGTCTTTTTGTGAATTGACTGTGGATCTCTTGCGAAAATTTATTCAGTACGATGAGTAGCGCCTCCGGTTTACGGTTCATAAAACAATTTTACTTCAAATTTTTAAGCCAAATAGACAAAATATTATTACATACCTTCACGTACATGTACCTGTTCGTATTTCATTTCTTTCTCACTTATACTGGTTTGTTGGCAGAAAACTGTTACAGAGTTAAGCATACCAATTGTAAATCTCATGTTTTTTACTTATGTATTTCTTTATCACTGTGTACAATAAACAATAAATAATAATACATTTTACCTTTCATTATTCACAATTGCTAAGCCTTTGTTATCATTTTAACTGATAGAAAGGTACAATGATGCCGAAGATGGAAGCTTTCTTACCAAGGTTCCCCAACGCAATGGGACCTGGTTGTCTTATCTTCACGCAGTTTGCTGTCATAATTTATGTTAAGCAGCAATACTTGAATAAGATGGTGGTAGCTAGCCAGGCGGACTTAGAAAATGCTGTACCACCAACTGAACCAAGTCTTACAAAGTTAACCTCCCAGTCCTGGGAATTGAACCCGCGACCTTCAGTTGTAAAGCGAGTGGACTAACCACTACGCCACAGAGTGTAGCACGATTTAGGTAAATGGTAGTTGATAGGGCGTAGGTTCTTTAAAAATAGATACTTTCGTGATTGGCTTATTCGTAAAATAAGAGTAAAAGACCTGAAAACAACATAAAAATTAGGAAAACAATATAAACTGAAATTTTAAATACAATTCACGAAATACAAACTAAAACTTACTCAAAATGGGTCTTTTATAAGAGTATCAGGGTAATTAATTCATTTTATTTATTAGTATGAGAGTGAATAGAATTTTGATTCCTAATGATATTGGCAGATGGATGACAGCGCATGCGTGAAAAAGAAATAAATGGAATGAAAAGAAGGTCGAATGAAAAAAGAACGCATAACAGCGCACCGCGCAAGAGGTGGTTTTAAACCTACGAAAGGCTATCGAAGATATCTCATTCCATTCCACAAATTAATTTGAGGAAGAGCGGGTTCACCTAATACAGGTATTTTTATATCTACTTGGTGTTCCCAACATTGTTCTATGACACAAATATTTTAGTACAGAAATAAACATTTTTATATTTTATATTTATATTTAGGAATGGATCAAATGGCAGGAATTTGAATCAATAGAACCCTGGCTACATGTTAGCTGGAATCACTTAGCTTGTTTAACTTGTTTAAATTTTCAGAGTTTTGTAAGTGCCGGTATTTCACAACTTTACACTTAAGAACTTCGTAAAACAAATATTTTCCGATGCAAAACAAAGGCTTTTACAACGGAAATTGTATTACTAGTAGACGGCTGGTTTATTAAGGTGAAGCGACCTCAGTAAGCACGATACTGATATTATTTAACCCGTTTTCGTAGCAGAAGTTATATTATCAGCTCCACCACAATACCTCTATTAAGTTTTTATCTACGTTTTCCTTTCGTACTTTTGTACGATTTCAAGTTTCTTGATAGAAAATAAAACTCAGACGAGCAATTAAAGTTTTTCTTTTTAATTTTACATTTTTAAAATCACAATAACCCCTGGGAATGCACCCGGCTTTTAAAACTGTCATCTGCTCAACTTATGCACAGATGCGGTATTCAAGGAGTTTCTTTAAAAAAATCAATGTCTATGTTATAAGATATGACTAATCTTCTAATGCATAACTCAGGATAAATCCTACTTTATTAAATAAGTTATTTATGTCATTCATTCCTATAGTATGCAGCTAAAACATAGGCTCTATATTATACTTCCGTTTGAAGAAAGATCACTCAGTTTTAGCTATGGTTTCAGGGCTCGTTTTCCTGCAAAATCAAACACTTACGGAATGTAAGTGCATATAGTGAAAAAATGTTCATGTTTTCCTACGCGCATACACTGCCGTATTATGACTAATTTTTGAAAGATTTTTGTTCTTGAAGCACTAGAAGTGCTTTTTCTATATTTAGCTTGAGTCTTAATGGTCTTGCTTATTCTTAAGTGTTTTTTCAAGGGAAAGAATACATACGCGATAAGAAAAAAAAACCGATAAATTAAGCGGTGAACTACAGCGGTCATGACGTTAATCCGTCCCGGCAACCAAGTGATGAACTTTGAATCGATTTTGCTTGTAAATTGCACCTTGAGTTACAAATTTACAATTGTATTTAGAAAATGTCAGGGTTGCTCATAACATGCTCAATCAGGTTTCTCAAACATCCAGGGTAAGCTTTTAACCTTTAATTTCTTACTTCAGGGTAGTGAAGGCAGGGAAGGCACTAGATGTAAACTGACGGGGCCTTATCAACAGCGTAATTGGTTCCGTTCCGCTGTAGACGTTACAGTCGGTAACAGTTTTCACCACAATCTGTGTTGTCGTTCCACCATGTTTCTAGTAGTGTTTGTTAAAATCTGTTATCGATAATAAATGGTTTAAATTGGAACTATCGCTAGTTGTTTTTTCGTAATTAGAATGATTTTTAGAGATCTATGACGTCCTCGGCGGAAGATAACGTGCTTTAATTTTTTTTGTGTTGTCATAAATTTTTTTTATTTACAATTTCTAAGCCCTTGGCACTTTTCACACCCTGGACTCTTCAAACAACGGACCAGAAATGACATTTCAAAATACGAATGACGAAACAAACAAAATGGCGGTGAAATCCTATACGTTCGACAATCAAGCTGTAACCAATCTGTATCAATCGGTGTGACGAGGGGGTGAGGTCGCAATCTAGAGAGCGGCTGGGAGTGTCCATACTGTATGTTATTACTAATATTATATACTTTGCCCTTGGGATTATCTCACCTGATGGTAAGTGATTATGATTCCAAAGATGAAAGCGAGCTTATCAAGATTCCCCCACGCAATGGGAACTGGCTATCTTATCTTCAAGCCAGAACACATCAATGCTATTATTATTGATGTTTGGCGCCAAGACTTAGACAAGATAGTGGTAGCTATCCACGCGGGCTCATAAAATACCCTTCCGCCAGCCAAACCTAGTCTTACAAGGTTAGACTCAGCCGGGAATCGAACACGCAACCTCCATTGTAAAGCAAATGGACTTAATCATTATGGAGGCGGTTAAAAATTTAATTAAGCGGTTAAAATGAATTATTGATTTTCTATCTGCTATAGTTTAGCCATACGTAGTACGTAGGAACATATTTTTATATCGCACGGACATGAGTTTTCTCTAGATCCCTCGGGAACTATGTCATGATATGCTAATTAGTAAATTATGTCATTTCCCACCCCCTCAACCATCTCTGTGCAAAAAATCACAAGAATCCATTGTTCCGTTGTGAGTACCAGGAGAAGCGTCTTGGCGGCAAGACCTACCGTAACTGGTCCTTGTCTTAACCTTATGGTGTTGGCAGGAATAGCGTTCCTCATATATGACCTTGCTGTCGGTGAGTGTGGACGCTATATCATAAACCTGGTAGTTTAGCGTATCTGGTAGATATACGAGAGGGAATGTACCGTTGTGATGTTAAAGAAATTAACCAAAAAAGAGTATTTTTTCAGTTCCCCCAGGAACTGCACCGGACTATGCTATTTTCACTGAAAGTAGCCTATGTCCATCCCCGTGACACAGGCTACCTGCATGTCAAATTTAATCAGGATCGGTCAAGGTGTTGAAGGACATAGGCAAATTTTTATCCCGGGAAAATAGCATAATCTGATGCAGTTCCTGAGGGAACTAAAAATACTCGATTGTTGTGATTTTTTGCACAGAGATAGTTGGGTAGGTGGGAAACGACATAATTTACTAATCACCCTTAAAGAAAGTCATAAAAACGATGTCCACGCGGGCGGAGCCGCGGGAAAAAGCTAGTTTTATATATATTAGTAAGGATTAAGATAACTTGTTCTAATATTTTTAACACTACAGTACACGCGCCTGTTTTTTAGCACGAGTGCTCGCGTGGCCGACTATAGTAGGCCTTATAAAAACATGTTTATTTTTTGTTTACGTACTATATGAATAAAATAGTATTTGGTATCAGTTCTTTATTTATTAGTCTTATGTTAAGAACACAGTTTCAGCATTTATTTGCTTTTTAAACTAGGAAATAATTAACAAATCAGAAACTTAACAAAATTAACAAAAATATGGCACTATTGAGGAATTTCTTTCTAAAACTTAAAAAAACATCTTTTTAGACTTATTATTTCAATATCAAACTGAAACCTTACCTATAAAACAAAGAACACAACATTAGAAACATTTTATAATATTTTATACATATTTTAATATTATAGTCACCCACATTTATTTGTTACGTCAGTGCTCGCGCGGACTCCAATGGTAGTCCTGCAGTTTTGGCGCCAAATAGTGGACTCGTCCGTACGCGCTGGAGTCGCACCTGTCACTGACCTTAAGCGTAATTGTCTTTACAAGGAATAGCTTGAGCCACAATGTGTTATCGCGCGAAATAAAAAAATTGCAATCTTATATGTCACCATGGTCTACTATAGTAGGCCACGCGTGTACTCTAGTGTTAATCATGTTTGGAGTCGAGCATGGCTTTATTATTTTTTTCTCGAAGCAAGTCACGGTTTTTTAAGCCCCCCCGTATATTTGTTCTGGATATAGGTAGAACTCTAAAATTTTAGTTACCAATGGTAATTACTGAAGCTCCATCTACCCTTCAAATTGTTTTACGGCCAAGTCACTCATTTTCTTTTATTCGCTTAGACCTGACTCTTTATTTCATCTTACTACTTTTTATAGCTAAGTAATCTTAATCGAGACTTGGCACGTTTTTACAGAATGTTTTTGTGCAGATTGTATTTTCTAATCAACACCATCTTCTTCTTCTTTTTTTTTATTTTCTGATATCCCATATAATCTTGGAGACGTCAACTAAGATCGGATTTTACGACAGGGCCGCATTAAGGGGGTCTAAAGGCCATCTTAAATTTATATGAAAGTCCTATATTTTTGCTGCTAGAGACATAAACATGATTTAATCCGGTGTAAAATGTAAAACAAAAAATGGGGGGTACTAGGATTTATACACAAGGAAACATTAAGGTGGTAAAAATAACTGAGATAGATAAAAAAAAAATTCAAAATTCCCACGGGACAGGGCAAAAACATTGTCCACGCGGGTGAAGCTGCGGGCAAAAGCTAGTAGACAGATATAAAGGTCTTCTCTAATATACACCGGTCTAATCCAGTCTGGCCCAATGAGAATCTGAGCTAGCTTAGACTACCACTTGCCTAAAACTTCACAGTTCTATCCCGCAACAGACCACGCCGAACGCGCATGAGCCCACTCCGAGAAGACAAACTTCATGTTCTTTTGTATTTCCAGGAGAGGCCGCTGCACTCGCTACCACTCAGTTGGATCAACGCGCGGCGCATCGCAACTCTGCGCCCGATCAGCTCTACCTCTCGCCATATCACTCCGACCTTCGGTGATGCACTCGTCTACAGCTGCGCGTGACACCACGGAAACGGTTATCATGGAAACATCGTTAAATGATTATAACGAAAGGTATTAGGGTCTAGAAGCTGCGTACAATTCGCGGCGTATAAGTTGGTCACAAATGGTGTTCGTTCGCGCAGGTGAATAGCGCACGGGTATAGCCGAGGTTACGCGCGGGGAGTGGGGTGGGGGGCTGGCGTCCCTTGGTGCGCGTGAACCCCTCGACTCCCACTTCAATTGTCAACTTAGATGCCGTGACCATCAGACATATGCTTATCAACGGCTGCGTATGATACGATCATGGTCACCATGGAGACGCCCTTAGATGAAAATAATTTATGGTGTCACGGTCTTCTCTGCCTTTCGCTATTTCCTTTCAATCTTCTCTTTTGCACACGGCAATAGCTGTGCGTGACAATACAGAAACTGTCATCATGAAGACGGACTTAGATTATTATGATGAGCGGTAATTGTGTATACCATCTGTGGAAATCAGCTCTGCCTAACCGTCGACATGGGCGTGCCCGAAGGTCGAAGATATATTTATATCTCTTCAACCTTCGGGCCCCTGTCAACGGTTAGCCATGACTCCAGGCAAACGGTTATCATACAAATGGCATTAGATATTATGATGAGCGATGTAGGGTTTAACTTTACCTCTCGCTATCTCTCTCCGACCCTATAGCCATGCAGCAATGTACACCTACAGCTTCTCCATAACACCACGAAATAAAGTGGGTGGTATTGAGGGAGACATTTCTTTTGGGCCCACTTAGTGTATTGAAGTTAATTTATTATATTAATTGGAAGAAAGATAAGGCTTAAATCAATCATAATAGGTAATAATAGGCCAATAAAAAGAGGACAATTTAAGCTTTCAAATCTGGACGGCCAATGTACCAATGAGTTTTTCAAAAACTTACGTACATACTTACCGATTGCTTTAACGGTGAAGGAAAACATCGTGAGGAAACCTGCACACGCCTGCGAAGAAACTCGAAGGTTGTTTGTGAAGTCGACCAACCCGCACTGGGCCCGCGTGGTCGACTAAGGCCTGATCGCCCTGATTCAGGGTAGGCTCGAGCCCCTCGGTGGGGACATATATGAGCTGTAATGATGAATTTAAGCTTTAATTAATAAGTACCTATATCTCATATTACCACTGTAGTCTAACTATTATGAATTATGAGGAACACGTCGGCATGAGTTTCATGGCTATACGGTACAATTTGGGTGTGCCTATTCACCATACAAAAAAATGTATCTTTCAAGCAACTACCTATGTATTAAAGAAATACGCTACGATTTGGGTGGGCCTATTCGCCATACAAAAAAATGACTCTTTTAAGCAATTACCTATGTATGAAAGAACTATTTTTTTCATTAGGAAATCCCGACACCAGAATTTCCCAATTTTAAAAATGTTTAATGTACGGAACTTGAGAATACTGTAGCGTAGGTAAGTCCCTTTTTAAAAACCCGTTAAAACACGCACATTTCCATTACATCCAATTTTTAAAGAAAAGGATAAAAATTTATTATAATTAATAGTAAATCTTATATTTTAGAGTCACGCCATATCAGTATGTATTTCTACTTAAATTAACTGTTTGTTTTATTCTTTCATGTGCTCAATATTACTTTTTCCAACTACGTACCTGTCTGATGTCGCAATAAATACAATGTACTTACACTTTGCTCAATCCTCAAAATAATTAATTGAAATAAGTCCAAAATGTAAAACTCTGGCATTTAATTTTGTTTAATAGACTTCATATCTCTAGCTTGATTTTAACTACCAGATACTTATATGTAAGATTATTTAATATTTTAAAGGAAATAGTCACAAATTTTCATAATTTTGTGCAAACATTAACTAAGATTTTTTTTGTGTCAACAAAACTGAGAATTATTAGCTTTAATAAACTTTGTTTACTTCTATTATTTAAAACATTAAATTAATAATTATGATGTTAAAACCTGTTAGAGAATAAGATAATTAGTCATAAAATTCGTAATAAACTTAGTTTCAAACTACGTGTCAAAGTATTATTAGGTAAGTACGAGTGTTTAAGAAACAATTTAGATACCTACAGATTAATGTCGTAAAGTAGTAATAAATTATTTTGAAATTAATTTTTTTTTTTATTAAATAACTTTAAAAATTAAAAACCCCAAAATAAAAATTTAATATACACTTAAAATGTGTTTACACACACTTTTAAATAGTCAAAAAAAGTTATTGTCTATTACAAATGATTTCATGATTCAGATTGCATTCTTAGGTTAGTATTTGATATAGAATCAACATTATATGTCTTTGTCATTTACATATTCTATTATTTTATATTATCCTGTAGAGCACAAGCATTTTAGACAATATGAGTCTTTAATTTATCATCTAACAAACTTGTTACATTTTCTGGAATTTTATTATAGAATGTATGTCTATTAACCCTGCCCCACAAATGACTTTATAAGCTTACTCAGTCTCGAATGGCCTATACTCGTATCTATTTTATTTAAATTTCTTAAATTCAAGTTGTGCTTGTCACTGTTTTTAGGAAATAAATGCAAATTCTTACGAACGTACACGATGTTTTCATAAAATATGAATTGAGTAGCAACAGTTAAATTATTCTCGGTCAAGGGGAAGTACCCTATAAGTTTTGATTTACTGGTGAATATGAAAATATGTGACAAAAATGGTCGTAAAATGACCGTACGAGTATCTTTTGATCGCTATGACTTAGAAGTTGATATTTCACAACTTTAAAGGACAATAGACCTTAGTGTTCGATATGAATTTCAACTTGATACCGCCATGCATTCCTGAAAAACAGGTATTGACAAACAGACGGACAATAAAGTGACTTTTTTTTTATTCACAATCGGTAAACCCTTGACAACATCTGTATCATAATTAGGTTCCTTTTGTGGTACGGAACCTTAAAAACACATAACAACAGTGTTTATTTTCTGAGCCCTCGACAAATCTTTACAAAGGCTTTTATTCGAGGAACTAAACAGTTTCCAAAGGAAATCTAAGTTTAACTCGAAATTGGTTTTCCTATAGAAAGGCAGCCAAACAGCTGATCAGGTTACAAATACTTTAGTTTTCTTATTTAAATTTACCATAGGTTTATTGGGAAAGGTTCTTTAGTTGAATGAGTATATCAATTACTTAGTAGTGTAGTGTAAAGGGAGTCTAGAATAGCCTCCAATCCTGACTGCCACCATGGCCCTATTCTCTGTCTCTTCTTATATGGTTTCGTGTGGCACAGTTAGGTACCTAAGGGATAGACGGAGTTGCCTGTTGTTGCATTAGTAGGGCAGTTAGATTTACACCTACAGACGACGTGTGCAATGCGACCTTCATACACATCTACAATAATAGATGTGCTGGTTTTATCGCGATGTTTTCCTTCTTCGTTAAAGCAATCGGTAAGTATGTGTACGTAAGTTTCTAAAAAACTCATTGGTACATTGGCCGGCCAGATTTAAACCCGGTACCTCTGTTTCGCTAAGGACGTTTTTGTATGGCCTTATTTGTATGGTTTTTTAACAGAAAAGAAACTAAAAATATTAAACTAGGTGAATAAAAAAACCGTTACGATCATAACAGGAGTTAGGACTGGCCTCATAAAGTGTAGTAACGCAACTGCTGCATATAGCTATGGCATAAGTCAGGGATCTAAACTAGGCCCTCTGCTCTTTGTTATACTGATCAAGTACCTCCCACATGTGGTGCGTGAGTCATCGGTATACTTAATCGCAGACGATGTTAAGCTGGCAAGGGTGTGAAGGACGCGGGCGGACTTCGAGGCGCTCCAGTGCGATATTGACGCTATCTACGCAAGGAGTAACACAAGAATCTTCATTTCAACCCGAGTAAGTGTGAAACAATCAGCCAACTTAGTATTAGAAGTTAATTTTTTTAACTGGGGCTTCTATTCATCATACTGAACAAACTTTTATTCTACGACTTAGCTGAAAACGTATAAAAAAAAATATTACTCTTTATACAAATCGATCAGCTGATCGACCGATTTTGTGCATTTTAGTATCCAGTGTCCAATTTTTTTTAAAATTGTCTATGGGTTCTTTGGAGAACGTTTTTCAGTATGACGAGTAGAACCTCCAGTTAACGGGACCTACACTAATTTTATTACACCCTGTATATTGTCAAAAGCAGCTCCTCAGGGTCTTTTACAAAAAAAAATACTACCCCTTGCATCCCACTTTATACCGTCTAGATCAACTAGGATTACAGTAGCTAGAAGCAAAGTATATATTATATTATTAGTACTAACATACAGTATAGACACTCCCTGCCGCTCTCTAGATTGCGACCTCACCCCCTCGTCATCGAGATTGATACAGATTGGTTACAGTTTAGATGTTGAACGTATAGGATTTCGCCGCCATTTTGTTTGTTTCCGTCATTCCTTTTTTGAAATGTCATTTCTGGGCCGTTGTATGATCAATCTGGGTGGTAAGGAGGTGAGGTCGCAATCTAGAGAGCGGCAGGGAGTGTCCATACTGTATGTTAGTACTAATACGAGTAATATACTTTGAGCAGAGTGTGACCTGTTCGCGTCAGGGCTGGGACATCTGATGTCGGTGTTGTGCGACTGAGACAAATGCATATATCGAGACTAAAGATACAGTGCAACGACTTGGTATTTTTGGTACTGTTATGTTACCTATTACTTATTTAATAAACTATTATTATTATTAAGAGTATTATATTATACTAGTGGATGCCCGCAGCTTTGCCCGCGCAGATCCTGATTTTTGCAGTTCTTGTGGGAATTTCCCACAATCCTTTCTTAGCGGATGCCTACGTCATAACATCTACCTGCATGCCAAATTTCAGACCGATCAGTCTGTCACCTTTGAGTTATATATATTTAGAAGGGCCGACTTGTCGACGACACGAAAGAAGAAGAAGGGCTTCGTAAAGCGTAGTTGCGCAACTGCTACAACATAAGGGCCTTGTGAAGCGTAGTTACGCAACTGCTACAATATAAGGGCCTTGTGATGCGTAGTTACGCAACTGCTAGAGTATAAGGGCCTTGTGAAGCGTAGTTGCGCAACTGCTACAATATAAGGGCCTTGTGAAGCGTAGTTGCGCAACTCTGTTATGTACTAAACTAACTTGAAAGCTGTTCTGCAAAGTCAAATCGCAAACTCCCACTCACTGTATCTAGCTTCTGAATCAGTCAATATGCAATCAATGTGTTTCTGAATTACGATTTCCTATGTACATTAGTTTATCGGACGTTCTTATGGTGAAGGAAAACATCGTGGGAAAACTTGCAAACGCCTGCAAAAAAACTAGAAAGTCGGTGTGTAAATTCGACCAACCCGCACTGGGCCCGCGTGGTTGTCGACTATGGCGAGATTGCTCTTCTTTAGGGTAGGCTTAGGGTAGGTACGGTGGGGACGTATACTCGTATAAGCTGATATGATGATATGATGATAAAATAAAAATAAATGTATTTGTGTTCTAAAAAGTCTAGAGTTGACTTCGTTTAACTCAAGATTCAAGGTAGTTTTTTCAAAACATCTGCAAATTACACTTTTTGTAATAGTCTTAAAATAATAACTCATATAGGTGTTAAAAAATGAGTATAGGATCCGTCAAGTATTCTCGTGCGTTCTTCCCACCATACTAAAGAACTTTTTTCAAGAGACACACAGTAAATTCACAAAAAAGACTTCATACAAAATGTTCAGCTAATTAACCAGTTTTGTATGGAAAGGGCTCTTTTTGGAGAATTGACTTAGAGTTTCTTAGAAAAAAATGTTTAGTGAGTTCAATAGAAAAAAATCATCAGTTGAAGAAGTCCACATAATTCTTTTTACGCCTTACAGGGTAAATATAATTGAAAACGCTAAACACGTTAAAAAACCGACTTCCATAGCAACAACTTAGTACATTTTTGCATTATTGTTTTTGGTTATTATTAATTTTCTGATAAAGTACTACAAAATAAAATTTGTGTGACACCACACGGGAAGCACTAGCTTTCAAATAAAAAAATAATCATAAAAATCGGTTCACCTATTCAAAAGTTCTGAGGTAACACACATAAAAAAACATACAGTCGAATTGAGAACCTCCTCCTTTTTGGAAGTCGCTTGAAAATTAATAAAAAAATTAATTAAAGCTATGCTATCTAGCAGTGAAAACCCTAATGGTATCCTTTCGCGACTAGAAGAGCACGGGAACGGTCGAGAGTAACTAAGGAATTTATAAAAAAATAAAAACTTACCGCATAAAAGATTAAACCCTCTTTTATTGGTCGGTCGGGTAAAAATGTATCCTATGTCACTCATGGGATAGAGAGACAAATCTAACGACAACTCGTCCTTTTCCATCAAGCCGTTTAGGCTACAGGGCGTGCCAAAGAAATAATCAAAAAATATTACATAGTCAAAAACAAAATGAAAAATTCATCCTAAATACATATTATGAAAAAATGCTTAAAACATTAGTGCATTGCCACCAGCACAAGATAACAGTTCTTCCTGGCTTTTTCACACTCAACATAATGGGATATTACTATGTCACTCACGATTTACGGTGAGATGATGCCAAGGGCTTACCAATTGTAAATTAAAAAAAAAAAAATTCTGCTGAAGTTGCGCGCGATACGGCCAATGAAATGGGCTAAAATTTAAGCATGTATACCTGTTAAACCACCAATTTTAGACAAAATGGCATCACCTGTAAAGCTTTTTGCAGTCCTCATTCTTTCAAGTAAGATATTAAATGAAAGTACTAGTTGTACTCATGACAATTATGCAAAAACTGACCAAATATTCGGTTGCGTTATGGAGCAACGCCCGTTAGTAGTAGGAATTCTGGACCGGCTTCCACCCCTCTGCCGGAGTCCAAAGTTGGAAATTGCGGACATTAATTACTAAAAAAAAGCAAATAGAGAAATGGTGTACTTTCAGTTTATATCTTACTCAGCCATTTCCCTTGTCGTTTTTTTCTTGGTCACGATAACTAGTTTTTCAGGCGCTATAAGTACATAACGCAACCACTTTGCGGAGGCAGACCGACATATTTAGCATCAGAGGGTTGCCATTTATGCTGTCAACATAAGGTTATCTATTTCCGTTATTTTTACCAGATTTGTCATGACCTCCTAGTATATTACTACCTATACCTTTTATAATTTTCGATAATATAGGTCTCTGAAAGTACACTATTTCGGCACATAACTGTTCGCATGAAGTTTTTTTTTAAAAGACGTTCATCCAAATCACGTCAAAAATATTTTAAAAGACAAGAGAGAGCAAAAACATTCCAGTATTAAACTTATGTTAACTGATTTTAATATTGAGCTCCGCAAGGTAAAGCTCGCCTACATAGCACTGACATAGTAACTGCCTCTCTTCGTAAGAATGTCGATAGTCGTCAGCATGGCGTACTGAGATGTCGCGAGAATACAGGGAGGTATTCAGCAGCATGTACAGCTTGTCAGTATGTACGGTCAAGGTGACAAATCACTTTTCAAAATAGGTTCCTTTTTTATAATTTCCACTCGATATTACAGGAAAGTAGTCATATTCAGCGGGTTTAATAAGTATTTTAGTATTGTGGATCCCACTCTCAAATATTTAACTGAAAATGGGATCTTTTCTACCAAGTTTATTTATATAGAAAAATCCCCTTAATAACTACTTTTTTTTGTGGCTTTTGATAGTCACAGACTGGTAACACTGATTAACCTATGGTTAGAAGTCAAAAGTTGACAAGTGACAGTTTCCGGTTGAAGCTCGCATCACACATTTTGTACGGAAAGTAAAATAAGTTAAATCTATTTTTATCGCCCCCATCAGGGATTTTGTTTTTCGTAGCACGGTCACACCATTTTAACACACTCAATGTAATTAAAAACGATTTGAAATTGCATCATAACGTTTCATTATTTGATTGTAAACGTTTTATTTATGTCGTACTTTTTGCATGCATTACGAAAACTTAAAATAGTGCTTAAAATTACCACTATATATTTACAAAATATGTAACTTTAACCAATCGGAAACAAATATAATAAAAAAATTGTCAAAAAGCCACGTGGGAAATTGCTGGTCAATCCCACTTCTGATATTGTCAATCAGAAGAGGATTTATAAAAAACCGGTGAGTCAGAACCGCACACAATGGGTTCCGTACCATCATACTAGAATGGCGCTAGTACAAAGGTTTCCTTACTATCATACTAGATGGCGTTAGTTTCTTCTAAAAAAAAACACGTTTATGTATAAAGACCCCCATATTTTTTCATTTTTTCTAATTTTTAGTACGTAGTGCTATAGCGGCAACAGAAATACAAAATTTTAACTGTCTAGCTATCACGGTTCATGAAATACAGCATGGTGACAAACGGACAGCCAGGCGAACGGACAGCGAAGTCTTAGTAATATGACTCGGTAGCTCAGTGGTTAGTGCCCTTGACTACTGATCCGAGGGTTGTGGGTTCGATCCCCACCCAGGGTAAGCATTTGTGTGATGAGCAGATTTGTTTGCTCTGTGTCTGGGTGTTAAATATCTATATATGTATGTATTTAAACGTATATAAGTATGTATATCAGTCTCTGGTAACCCATAACACAGGGAATCCTACTTTGGGGCCAGATGACCATGTGTGATTTGTCCCAGAATATTTATTTATTTATTTATGGTCCCGTTTTTACCCTTTGGTTATAAAACCCTAAAAAGTATATTCCTTAGCCACGGGCCCTTTTCAAATATTTCTAAAAAAACACGCCGTCTAACCTAACACGACATACTGCGTGCTTAATTGGTTGTTAAATTTCACGGTTGCTCTTGCAAACCTATGTGATTTGAACGAGCCTCTGCGCATCGATTAGTGCCACGAGCCCAGGGCGGTTGTGACACCTTGCCTTTTCAATCCATTTGCTCCGCGTGGCTACACGCCGGACCCTTGAGGTCCTTGGTCCTTACGGCGGTTCGCTGCACCTGGTGAGCCCATCGTTCCCAAGATCTCCACATTGCGCCCCAGCGAGCGCTCCGCCTACCTCGGTACGTAGTTAACTGGCCAGTTATCTAGGTAGGGAGTGTGTGCTACCACAGTCTAAGAATCTATATAGTCGTCCGACGGAGGGCGTCAGACAGCGCAATCATGCGGGGGCTGCGGGGCGGGTAGGGCCCACTAGACCATTGTCACCGTTGTATGGTGCGGTGGGCCCATTCATTGCGGCACGGCTAATTATTATCTTTTGATATATTTCGGTTCATAATTTTTGAAAATTAATAAAAAATATTTATTATAATTTAAATAAATATTAAAACATTTTGTTATGAATAACTTTTAATAAATTTCAAATTAATAATTTTGCTACAAATTTAAGTCAATTTAAAATTATTAAAAAACTAATTGTAACAAAGAGTTCAATAATTTATCGATACTTATTTAAAATTAAAATTTTGTATGAGTTAGACGACATTTCATTCTCATCTCATCATGGTAAGTGACCATGTCGTCGAGGATGGTACACGCAAACTCAAATAATGCCTAGTCACTCTTGCCTTGAAGATCCTGATATGGATAATTTTATAGGTATTATTGGGGTGTTTTGTAACGAATATGACATACATACTATAATCCGTTGTTGAAAAATATGGCCGCCATTTTGAACTATTTAGTTACTGGACCGATTGCTTCCAAAATCGATATCTGAAGGTCCCTGAGGTCCCTTATCACGAATCCGTTGTCGGAAGTGAAAATAGTGGCCGCTATTTTGAACTTTTAAGTTACTGGACCGATTTCTTCCAAAATCGATATCTGGGGTCCCTTGTCACGAATCCGTTGTCAGAATTGAAAAAAGTTGCCGCCATTTTGAACTTTTTAGTTACTGGACCGATTGCTTCCAAAATAGATATCTGGGGGTCCCTGAGGTCCCTTATCACGAATCCGTAGTCAGAATTCAAAAAAACTGCCGCCATTTTGAACTTTTTAGTTACTGGACCGATTGTTTCCAAAATCGATATCTGGGGGTCCCTGAGGTCCCTTATCACGAATCTGTTGTAAGAATTAAAAAAGTAGCCGCCATTTTGAACTTTTTAGTTTCTGGACCGATTGCTTCCAAAATCTAAAAACAAACAAAAATATTCAAAATGGCAGCCACTTTTTTCAATTCTGACAACGGAATCATGATAAGGGACCTCAGGGACCCCCAGATATCGATTTTGGAAGCAATCGTTCCAGTAAGAAAAAGTTCAATATGGCAGCCATTTTTTTTTCAATCTGACAACGGATTCGTGATAAAGGACCTCTGAGACCCCCAGATGTCGATTTTGGAAGCAATTGGTCCAGTGACTAAAAAATTTAAAATGGCGGCCACTTTTTTTAATTCTCACAACGTATTCTTGATTAGGGACTTTAGGGAGCCCCAGATATCGATTTTGGAAGCAATCGGTATACTAAAAAAAACTTTAAAATGGCGGCCACTTTTTTAATTTTCACAACGCATTCTTGATAAGGGACTTCAGGGACCCCCAGATATCGATTTTGGAAGCAATCGGTCCATTCAATAAAAAGTTCAAAATGGCGGCTACTTTTTGAATTCTGACAACGGATTCGTGATAAGGGACCGCAGGAACACTCAGATATCCATTTTGAAAGCAATCGGTCCAGTAACTAAAAAGTTCAAAATGGCGGCCACTTTTTTAAATTCTGGCAACGGATCCGTGATAAGGGACACCAGGAACACCCAGATATCGATTTTGAAAGTAATCGGTCCAGTAACTTGAAAAGTCAAAATGGCGGCCCCTTTTTTCAATTCTGACAACGGATTCGTGATAAGGGGGCTTCAGATATCGATTTTGGAAGCAATCGGTTAGTTAAGTAAAAAATCAAAATGGCTGCCATTTTGTGATTCTGACAACGGATTCTTGATCGATCAGAGATCTAAGTTACCTTTAAATATCGTTTTTACACTATTGAAGTCATTTTTTCTACGTGATGGCATTCTTTCATTTTATTATTAAGTATCGTGATAACCCTTGGTACTGTGATCAGTGACTAGTGATGTCGGCGATGACGCGATTACTAAAGGCGTTGGACGACTGTATGGATTCTTAGACTGTGGTGCTACTGTGACAAAACTCTTTTTACCTGATCGTTGGTTAAACAAAAGAAACTCTTAGTATCCTAGAACTTAAATCAAAAATAAAAATAAAAAGGTACTTAGTAATAACCTGATGTTTTTTTTTTGTTTTCCTAACCCACCGCTACGGTCCTTAAAGTAATAGTTTAATGATTTGCCTATGAGCACCTGTCCCTCACTCTTTATCCCTCACAGATTACTCGTATATGTACTAACACCAACGTATTACCAAGAAACCTATAAAACACCCACCCAAAATACCAATCTATTTTTATCATTTTTTAACACTACTGTATATGCCAGTCAGGGGTCGCCACTTTCCAAAATATTTCCTTACTCTTTCTTCCAGAGGTGACCAACTTGTAAACCCTGCTCTCCCTACATGATTTTATTCTCTACCTTCCACTGAAAAACTTAACCATTTTAGGGTTCCTTTGTTAAACTCTGAACCCTTTATACTTTCGCCATCTCCGTCTGTCCGTCGGTATGTTACAGGCGTTTGGCTCAAAGACTATTTAAAGCTAAGCTGAAATTTGGTATGGTAACTCAAATCTGTGATCCCATAAAGATATGGAAAAATATTAACAAAACAAAATAAAATGCCGACAGAAGTGAATACTTTTTACAGTTTTATATTATAAAACTGCCAAGTAGGCTTTCTTAGTTTAGGCAAGTTTAGGAGTAATAGTCGACCAACTTAAGATGTGCAGTTGGATTTTTAAAAAGTTAATAGATAGTCCACACAAAATGTTCTATATCAAATACAAAAATAAATTAGTTGTTTTAAATACCTAACACATTTATTTTTGAAAATATTATAGAACGTACTCGGCGCGTGGTCCGTCACGCATTTCTCCACTGTTTACTAAGGGGTAGTAGTGAAGGGAAAATAAGTGTTTTCGCCCTTAAAGGGCTTGTTTTTTGCCATCACTGCCTTTATGATGATTTCGTTCTATAAAATTTTACTACACACATCAACAATTAGTAAGAATTTTTTCAAAAGCTGATATTTGGAATCAATGCAAATATATCAAATAGGCTTATAAAAATATGCAACATACAATTACCAAATTTGGTAGTTGCAAAAAATGACCCTATTACCTACATACTTTGATCAAGAACGTGATACGGAACACTTGTAGTATGAAAATGCCCACTTCCAAGTAGAATAGAATAGAATAGAAAATCTTTTATTTAGAGCACTGTACAACGATTTCCAGGTACAATTTACAAACTATAGAAATAAACTAAAAAAATTGCTGTACTGTGCACCAAAACGGTACTGACTCAGCATATGCTGCAGTATACTCTGCAGCGCTGTTATTCTACCGGAAACCGGTTCGACGAACGAACGCACACTCTTCACAACATGTTTAAAAATAAATAAAAATTGAAACAATAAAAACATTAGATTTAAAAGTGGAGGTGCAAGAACGAACAAATTTCATCGTTGTAAAACTAAACACAACTGTGTGCGATTTTATGTATGCTTAGTATGTTCATTGTGCTTGAATCAGATGTAAGCAATATGATAACTGATAAGAGTTAAAAAGGTCAAGATGCTCATGTTTTACGAATATATTTAGTAAGGAGTAAGCTGTAAGTAGCTGAGCATATGTGTAATACAAAAGTACGTAAGATATGTAAGTACGGCCCTGTATAAAGATAAAACAATGTCAACGATTCAAATAACAAATTGAGCTCCAGCATCCGAATAATATGAAAGTCGGGTATCCTTTTCGCTTATGAGGACTTTCTGAGTGAAGTTTATTGTTATTACCTGACTGCGCCAGAAGAGGGTTATGATTTTCGAGTGATAAAAATGGATGGATTGATGGATTTCGGAGTGCGAGGTAACGTTTGATTCGTCAGGCCAAAAAAGAGGGCTTAGGAACGGTGTGTTCCTACTCTCGAGGACAATAGGAGGCGAGGTGGTATGCCTGGGGTCTGGACGTGGACCAATCGTTGATGATTGGTATCTGTATACTCAGCGCTGAAGAAATTCTAATAGCGCGTTCTAGATGTTGTATTTCTTTTATTCTCTTGTCGCTTGTGTTAAGGTTCAGTGGCATGTTAAGTTTTTATACTGTGTCGGGTTTTCAATTTTTAATTAATTCGTTTAGTTTCAGCAGCGTTGGTTTTTTTTTGAGAATTGACTATGGGTTCCTTGTGGGAAAGTTGTTCAGTGTATTGAGATACCCCAATTTACTTTTCCCAGGAGACTCATAGTGAATTAGCAATTTTTTTTTATTCTTCATACTATTCGATCAGCTGATTGACCAATTTTGTATGGAGTTCAAAATAAATTGGAATTGGTTCCTTGGGGAAAGTTGTGCTGTATAATAAATTTAGAAGGCCCAGTTAACGGGTTCTGCAACTGATAGGGTCCACATTAAGATAATTAGGATAAACAAAGAGTTATGTAAACCATAAAACATTGTTTATTTGTTTTTCTTTACCGCAATGTCACGCAATGTGACGCATTATGACGCCGATGCGACGCACACGCACATTAAGTTTGAGATCGCTGGCCTGCCGAGTTTTGCATCCATTACTGAAAGATATTCCAGTGAAACGTGACTCAGAAAGATCAGCTGATTGGAGCCTATCAGTTTTCGGAACCCAGTTCCTTACACCTTCATACCCATGTGCTATTACATATTAAATATACCTAGGTATACTAGGAAACTTGAGTAGGAGAGAGATAAAGAAAAGAAAAAGAAAACAAAAGAAATAGTAGAAAACTAAAGGTGTCAAAATTCCTCTTAACTTTCTTTGTATTTGGTCATTAGTGTGAGGAGATGGAGAGGAAGGATGTAAAAAAAATCATAAAAAAATTAAAAAACCCCGACAAAAATCTCTAAAAAGTAAAAAATAATATGTATTGGCCGTTTTATTTTAATTAAAATAATAATATTTTGATCCAAGAGTCGTATTATCAGTAATTAGTTATAGTAAAGTAATTCAGTTGTATTCTGTTTTTCTTTTATTTACTTAGCTGTCCCCCTACGCGACGATTCTTGGATCAAAATATTACTACTTAAAGGCCAATATATATTTTTTTTTACTTTTTGGAGGATTTTATAATTTTTAATGCAAAAAAATGTGTTTTTATAAACTTTTCTTGCCTATTACATACAATTGAAACTCTATCTAGCCTATTTTGTTGCTCACCTCCCTTGTTTGAAGCTGCAATTAAATTTGTTATAACTATAAACTTCGAATCAAATGGACC
The DNA here is from genome assembly GCA_947284805.1 of Coleophora flavipennella. Classification (NCBI taxonomy): domain Eukaryota; kingdom Metazoa; phylum Arthropoda; class Insecta; order Lepidoptera; family Coleophoridae; genus Coleophora; species Coleophora flavipennella. Next base: position 10,753,855 of record OX369253.1, read on the forward strand.
TGTGGAAGCTTTTTTCATTTTTTACCTCTGCCTCAGCAGATTCCAGCAGATGCTGCAGCATCAGGTCAAGGTTACCATATTATATCTAACATCTATTCATTAAGACTATTCTAATGAACCCAAACACGATACTTCTACTGCAAGTTGTTGAGGAGTTGGGTATTCTGCCAATTCCTGGAGATGCTGCAGAATCAGGTCAAGGTTACCACGTTCTATGTAAAACCTATTTCACTGAGACTACTCCAATGAACCCAAACACGATACCTCCGCTGGAAGTTAGTAAAAAGTTGGGTATCCTGCAAATTACAGGAGATGCTGCAGCATTAGGTGAAGGTTACTATTTTCTATTTAAAATCTATTCATTGAGACTATTCCAATGAGCCCTAACACGATACTTCTGTTGTAAGTTATTGAGGAGTTGGGTACTCTGCCAATTCCCGGAGATGCTGCAGCATCAGGTCAAGGTTAATGGTTTTGTAATATTATTACAGTTGTTAACACTAATGTTTGGCGGCAAGACTTAAATAAGATGGTGGTAGCTAGCCAGGCGGGCTATTAAAATGCCAAGGGCTTACCAATTGTAAATAAAAAAACGACGGATTGCACTCCGGGAGTGCCGGCAAAAGTGAAAACTTGAATATTAACGTTGTGCATTTTTGATATTTTGGAATGGTTAGGGAATAATTTTGCAAGAGTTGCTATGATTATCAGCATAAAAGTACTATCATTTATGTGGTAGAATACAATATTTATTTATTGCGCTATCGTACACAAACATGACAATTTATATTACATTAAAAAGTTTATATCTCAGAAAAATATAGATACTGAAGACAAGGCAGTATGGCCAATGAGCCTTAGCCTGCCCTGTAAAGAGCAAACTAACAAAAAATCAACTTTCATCCATAACTTCCAGCTGTCTATTCTCCATCCGTCTTACGAATTTTCGATCAGGTCACGTGTTCTGACGCGAGTTTAACATTTTTTACACATTACAAAAAAAGTGCACAACGCCGCTAAAGAAGTTTTCACTTCAAAAAATTTTTGGCGGCAACACTTAGATAACATGATGGCGGGCTATGAACATGCCCTGCCACCAACCATACTAAGTCTTATAAAGTTGACCTCGCCGGGAATCGAACCCGCGACCTCCTGGTGTGATGCGAATGGAATTAACTATCACAGTTAAAAACTCTTTTTAAATCTTGCTGTATACAGGGTGTAACATAAAGGTGTGGTGATACTTTAAGGTGGGCTTGTACCCATCAAACTGAACAACTTTCTCCATGGAACCCATAGTCAAATCGCAAAAAAAAATTTGGCTCTCCCATACTAACTCAATAGCTGATCAGCCAACTTAGTATGGGAAGTCCAAATTTTTTTTTGCGATTTGACTATGGGTTCCATGGAGAAAGTTGTTCAGTTTGATGGATACAAGCCCACCTTAAAGTATCACCACACCTTTATGTTACACCCTGTATATCTTAAAATAAATATGTGTTGAGCTTTGCGATATAGCGCGAGCACGCGGTATCGCTCGGTATCTGCAGATAGACGGCGATGAAATTTATGTTGTCTGCCCAGTGTGTGTACTCTCACTGATTTCCATGAAGAGGAATATTGCAAGATATCTGTTACGTTAAAGATATCTTATAGTATAGCGCCCGTGTGTGATAACCTTTACAGCTAAGACCACCGCAAGGAAACTTGCTTTCACTTAAAAAAAACCGCATCAAAATCGACCCATCCGTTCGAGAGCTACGATGCCATAGACAGGCGGACACACATAGTATAGACATTGACGTCAAACTTACAACTTCCCCTTTTTTGCGTCGGTGGCTAAAAAATAAGTGACATCGACACGAAAGAAGAGATAAATAACGTAACCGATTTAATTTAAAATTAAAAACAGGACTGCATAAAAACATCACCCCTCTTATTTGGACAGTCGCGTAAAAAAGCATCCTATGTCACTAACGGAATCAAGACGATTCTAACAACAACTCGCACTCCACTCAAGCAACTAATCAATTTATCAAATAAATAAAAACCATCACTTGTAAAACTTTTATTTTCATTCAGTAACCGCCTCCGTAGCTCAGAGGCAAAGTTCACTGGCTTAACACAGGAGGTCGCGGGTTCGATTCCCGGCGTGGTCACCTTGTAAGACTCGGTTTGGTTGGTGGTAGGGCATTTTCTAAGCCCGCCTGGCTAGCTACCACCATCTTATCTAAGTCTTGCCGCCAAACATCAGTGTTAAAAACATTGATGTGTTCCGGCATGAAGATAATATAGCCAGTTCTCCATTGCGTTGGAGAATCTTGGCAAGCCCGCTTCCATGTTCGGCATCATCGTCACTTTACCATCTGGTGAGATGATGCCAAGGGCTTACCAATAGAGAATTAAAAAAAAAAAAACATGAATCAACCCTAGCGCTAGAACGCCGTACAGTCGCCGCCGCGATTCGCGCGCCACCCGTGTACGCAGTTATGCAGAATGTAAAAAAAATTGGTGTAGGACCCGTTAACTGGGGCTTCTACTCATCACACTGAACAACTTTCCCCAAGGAACTCATAGTCAATTCTCAAAAAAAAAATTTGAACCTCCATACTAAAATGCACAAAATTGGTCGATCAGCTGATCGATTTGTATGAATAGTGAAACATTTTTTTTGCGATTTCAGCAAAGTTATAGAACAAAAGTTGTTCAGTATGATGAGTAGCAGCACCAGTTAACCTACACCAATTTTGTTATACCCGTATAACTGTCGAGCAGTATCGAGCGCTTTAATACCCAATGTTTCCGTGTTTTGTCTGACAGTGGCAAGGAGAAGGTGAATAAATGCGTTGGTATTTTAGGTTTTTAAGGAAGTGTGGTATCTGTTACGAAGTAACTAGTATATCATCTGTGGCATTCACTCAAAAAACATAGCCTTAATTTTGGGAAGTCGCGTAAAGACTAGAGGTTTTTTCTATATTTTATTAGTTACTAGATGTGCCCGCTACTTCGCCAGCGTTGAGTTTTTTAATTTTCTCACGGGAATTCTTGAATTGTCCGGAATAAAAATTATCCTTTAAGTTGACCCGGGCTATAAGAAACCACCATACAAAATTTCATCAAAATCGGCGTGGTAGTTTTTGCGTAATGCGTGATCATACAGACAGACAGACAAACAAAAACTCAAGAAGTTGTTGTTTTGGCCTCTATATCGTTAGTAATGTTCACCACAGTTATCATTTCCAAAAATATTTCATGTACAGACATGGCCCTATTACATGTATAGATTATGGTCGAATGTAAAAAAACTAGGATTATACCACACCCTGGAAACTTCATACAACGGGCCAGAAATGACATTTTAAAAAAGGAGTGACGGAACAAATAAAATGACTGCGAAATCCTATATGTTCGTCAACCAAACTGTAACCAATCTGTATCAATATGGGTGACGAGGGGGTGAGGTCGCAATCTAGAGAGCGGCAGGGAGTGCCCATACTGTATGTGAGTACTAATATACATATTATACTTTGATTATACCTTTTACTTACGAGTACTGTATCATTTTGAAACTTTGCAAGTTTGTGTGTGTGTGTGTAGTTGGGATAACAATACAACAGTTTGGTATCATCAAGCTGATCTAGGTATACTCGTAAATGCCTAAAGTTCGCGAAAGGACATAACATGGTGTTGTTAAAACCACCAAATACGAGTATGTTGTTTAATTTTTGTTGTTGTTTAAAATTTTTTTTTTTCGCAGTGACTAAGTACCTAAAACCGGCTATACGATGACGCAAATATTTTTTTTAGTTTGAAGATTTCTAAATATCTCTCTCCAAAAGCCCACAATCCAGAATAAATATTTAATCATCTTATACATACGTTAAAGATCTACAGTTGCTCTGCGTCCTCCGAAAAACAATACAACGTCTCGGGATAACGGGATTTAACAAAAATAAATTAATATATTTGGTTGTTTTAACAACTCAACGGTTACGTACTTGCGTACTTAGGCATTTATAGTCTACCTCATACTCATAGCAAAGTATATATAATATTAGTACTAACATACAGTATGAACACTCCCTGCCGCTCTCTAGATTGCGACCTCACCCCATCGTCACCCAGATTGGTATAGATTGGTTAGAGTTTGATAGGCAAACGTATAGGATTTCACCGCCATTTTGTTTGTTCCGTCATTCCTTTTTTGAAATGTCATTTCTGGCCCGTTGTATGAAGTGTCCAGGTTGTGTCCAAGGTATGCCACTTATTTCTATCTTTGCCTGCTCGGCCTGACCAGAGTCGGGGGGGAAGGTGGCGGGAGGGGTTGTGTACGTTCGAGGTCTGGTAAGTAAGTAAGCCCGTTCAGAATTTTGTGCTTCAGATCCGGAACAACTTTTTTTGAAGTAGAATAATTTTGTTTGTATTAATAGATCATTTGATTTTTGGTTCATGTAATATTAGTGTCTATTTGATCAAAATAAAATAAAAATTGGCCTCGTTAGCAAGTTCGCCGATAGGACATGAATTCCTTCGTCTGATTTGATTTAAGTTCCAGGATTGAAGGGGATTGTATGAATTGAAACTCCATAGATTTGTTCGAAGTTCGACGTCAGAGCGAGACACATATAGTGAGATAGTTGCAGAGAGAGAAAGTATGGCGGTGGTTGCCTTTATTTGTAAGATTTTATCTATCTCGCTATTAGTGGGATCATGGGTGACGGTTTATTTAGAAAAGGACAACAATACAAAAAATACTTAGAAACTAATTACATACATCAACATTTAAAACAAAGGAACATAAGTGCTTAAAAACATTATTTACAAATTGGAGGGTTTATTTCCTCTAGTCGCTTACAGTCTCCCCCTCGGTGCGCTTAATAGCACCCATAGTGATCGGGGTAGCGACGTTTTCTCCTGTGCTTTCGCCAGTTCGCATCTTGCGGTTTTTTCTTAACATGAGTTGCTATACGTGTTTTGTTTTCAAGCAGGTTTTTGAACAAGGCGATGTACTGCAGGGATCGCGCTGTGGCTCGTAAAAGGCGTAACCATGTAGAGCGTCGCGTCGAATCGGGAGTAACAATGGTTCCACGTCTAATCGTGTGGGTTGTAAGACGTTCTTCTCCGATTGTTACGGGTACAGTAGCGGATCGGTCAAGCGGCCATTCTGACTCGGACTTTCGTAGGAAGGCGGTGCCGGAAAACCATCTATGGCTTGAGTTGAAGTTTCCTGGGGTGCCGCGGGTTGCGTCGTCAGCCACGTTTTCTTTCGTGGGTACCCATCTCCACTCGTTGGATTTGGTATGGTCTTCTATCTCGGCTAGCCGGTGAGCTACGAACGTCTTGAAAGTACGTGGGTCGGACTTGATCCAGGCAAGCACGGTGCGTGAGTCGGACCAGTATATTCTTCTCTTTATTTTCTTATCCATTTCTGTCTGTATGGTGGCGGCAAGGCGGGCTCCCATGAGAGCGGCTTGAAGTTCCAAGCGTGGTATCGACGTGGGTTTGTTCGGTGATACTCGTGCTTTTCCGGCCAACAGACATATTTCTGTGTGATTTGCGTGCTGGATGCGTAGGTAAACGGCGGCGGCGTATGCTTTTTCACTGGCGTCGCAGAATATGTGTAGCTCCGCCTCTTGATTCGTTTGCGATACGCATCTTGGTATGTGCAAACTAGTTAGTTTGTGTAGGTGTGATAGCCATTCGCGCCAATGCAGGTCTTGTAAGGGCTGCACGGGCTCATCCCATCCGACTCCGGTTCTCCATAAGTCTTGGATGAGCATCTTTCCTTGAATGAGCGTAGGTGAAGCAAGGCCTAGCGGGTCATATACTGACATCACAGCGCTAGTTATCTCCCTTTTGGTAGGCGCGCGTTGTCTTGTAAGCGCCTCTTCGGGTGTGTTTCGCATGTTTAAAGCGAAATTAAACGTATCTTCTTTTACGTTCCATCGTAGGCCGAGCGTTTTTTCTATAACTGCAATACTTCCTAGCTCTATGTTTTCAAGCGAGTTTCGCGTTTCAGCTAGCTTTTCTATAGTTGATTCCATGTTGCTAGCCCAGCCGCGCAGGTGAAAACCAGCCTTCTTATGTATTGCGTCGACTTGTGTTGCTGTCTCGCTCGCACTCGCAGAGTCGTAAAAGCTTTGCAAGTAATCGTCCATGTAGTGGTTTCTTTGTATCGCTCGTGCTGCAGCGGGGTACTCTTTGCTTGATTGCTCTGCGTTGAAGTCTTTCACGTAGATCGCAGTACATGGCGAGGATGCAGCTCCAAATATGAGCGATGTCATTCTAAATTCTTTCGGTGGCTCCCCCTCGTGGCATCTCCACAGGAATCGCAGACTATCGCGGTCTTGCTCTCTGATTTTCACGCGAAGAAACATTTCTTTTATGTCTGCCATAATTGCTATGGGGCCTTCTCGAAATCGCAGCAGTACGCCGAATAGTGATTGCAGCAAGTCGGGTCCAGGTAGAAGCTCGTCGTTGAGGCTTCGTCCGTATGATTTAGCGGCGGCGTCGAATACGAGTCGCATCTTTCCTTTCTGTGGGTGAGTTACCGCAAAGTGGGGTAAGTACCAAGCGCGCGGCGTAGTAGGCGCGTAGCTCGTAGCAACTTCCGCGTAGCCGTTGTCAATCAAATTTTTTATTTGCTTTTCATAGCTTTCTTTGAAGTTTTTATCCTTCTTCATTTTCTTTTCTATGCCGAGCAGTCTTCGCAGAGCGTTGGGTCGGCTTTCAGGCATTCGTGTGTCGTCTGTCTTCCATAATAGCCCGGCTTCGAACCTTCCTTCCTCAGGCACGTACTTGCAAGTGGACTTTAGTATTGTGAGAGCTCGTTCCTCCGGGTCGTTCGCCGGTTTTCTAGGCGTTATTCCGAGCGAATCGATGGCGAAATGTTCTTTTATGAGCTGCTCCACGGTGTCTTCGTGCGTACTGACATGTGTGAGGTGGTTGATGACGTGTATCGACCTTACAGGCTTCGTTATGCTGGAGCTACAGCCATGAAGGACCCAGCCTAGGGTTGTAAGCGAAGCTACGGGCCGAGACCTGCTTCCGCTGCGTACGTCTCGTGACACGATCAAGTGCCAGTTATCTTGCCCAATCAGCAGTGAAGGTTTGGCAGTGTCGTACGTGAGCTCGTAGGGCACGTCTTCCAGGTGTGGACATTCATCCAGGTCTTCCTTTCTGACCGCTTGAGGTGCCAGTTTCAGCTTTTCTATTGTAGATGCGGTCATGTCTTCATACTCGCGGCAGTAGAGTCCTCTTATTTTCAGTTCCAGCCGCCGGGAAGTAGCTTCCTTTAGTCTCTGTCCTCCCACTCCCTCGATGAACAGTTCCTCCTTGGGGCCCCGCGCGCCTATCTCGTCGGCTACGCTTTTCTCGATCAGCGTGACGGTGGAGCCCTCGTCGAGAAGAGCGAAGAGTTTCTTCGTTCCCGTTGGACCCGAGATTTCTACTGGAGCGATCTTTAGGTAGGCCTTCGTGGCCACCAACGTGTTGACCGATGCAGTTTGCTTATCTTCTTTGTTTTCCTCCTGTTTTTCTTGCTTTTCAGGCGCTGAGTCTGCGTGCAGTAGCACGTGGTGGCCACGCCTACACTTGGAACACGGTTTCGCCTTGCAGTTGAAACCTCTGTGTTTTGCACTTCGTAAACAGCGAAAGCATACGTGAGCTTTTCTCACTATCTCCCATCTCTTTTCCACGTTAGCGTTTGTGAATATCGCGCAGCTCTTCAGTTGGTGGTCTCTTTCACACGCAGGGCAGGCGGCATCTTTTGTCTCTTTCTTTTGATTAGTAGCGAAGACGTGTTGCATCTCTCTTTCGCATGCTTCGTCCTCGTCACTCGTCGTTCTGCCGCAGTCGTAATCTGACTCGTAACTTGCTTCTTCGACCACTGCTGTAGCTGCGTTCACCCTTCGTGGTTTTCGTAATGCGCCGCCGTTGTTTGTTTCCCGCTTAACGCTCCCTGTGTCGTAAGCTTCAAACTGGTCGGCTATCTTGTTTAGGAATGTTGACAACGCGAGTAGTATGGGTTGCTCCTCGTCCAAAGCTCGATAATCGAACCACCGGAACCGTATGATGGGGCTCATCTTCTCAATGATTTTCTCAGACAAATCGCTCGAGTGTAGAAAGTTGGTCTTCTTCATCTGGACGATGGTGGCTACTGTGTTGGCTACAACACCTGCAAATTGCACTATTTCTCGTGCGTCGTCCGTCATCGGGCGTAATTTGTCGATATTTGCCATCTCGTTCTTTATGAGGTATGATGGGCGGCCGAATCGTCGTTCCAGGGCGGTGAGGATGTCTTCTGGGTCGCTCGCTGTGTAGAGCCTGCCTTTGATTGCCTCTCTCGCTCTACCCTGTACAGCGCGCCGTAGCCTTGCGACATTTTCTATGCCGCTGAAGTACGACTCCGTGTCCCGGTAAGTGGCGCGGAATGCGATCCACTCGTTTGGGTTCCCGTTGAAGGAGTGCAGCTCTGCTATATAGCGCGGCGCGGTCTTCGGTCTGTTGCCCGTGGTACTCGCTTTGATAGCTTCCATTATGGCGTTCGCCAAAGAACTTTCCGTGTCCTTTTTCCTTTCTTCCTTAGGAGCCGGTCGGGGCGCGCTCTCCTCACGCTTCTCCCCTGCCGCCGGCTGCGGCAATATGGCCTCCACTCCAGTAGCAATGTGTGCGTGTTGTCCGACCCACTGGTCTACTCTCTCGTTGACGGTAATGATTTCTTCGTCAGACTCGGAGTCGGAGTTCACCTGCAGTAGTTCCAGACGTAGCCGAGCGCAGTCGGCAGCGGCGCGCGCCTTTTCCAGGTTGAGCTGTTCTAGCTCTAGTTGGGCTTGTAGTTCGGCCCTGCGGCGCCCCGCTATTGACTTTCCTCCTCTCGACTTGGTTAGGACGGGCATCACTGAAGTGAGCTTTGATGTGTCTGTGCAATCCTTCGCAACCTTCTCTCTCTCGAGTATAGGTGCGTCTCCCTCTCGCGGCGGTTGTTCCTCAACGCCGGTCTTGTTCACGCTCATCGTCCGATCCGTCGCGTTCGTTGCTGTGCTAGTAGCTGTAGATTCGGTGCCTGATTCCGTAGATACCGTGCCCGATTCCGTAGATACCGTACCCGATTCCGTAGATACCGTACCCGATTCCGTAGATACCGTACCCGATTCCGTCTCGCTCGTTGTGTTCCCACTACCCGACTTATCAGTTCCCTCGCTTTCTCCCCTTTGCGACCTCGTCTTCATCTCACTGCTACCGAACCGGCTCTTCTGCACGGAACGGTGCGATGAAGAAGCTACCTTGAAAAAGGCCGCCCCACCGCGTACTAAGCCTTGAAAAAGACTGCGGCAGTTACTCCTGCAAGGTTATTGCTGGAGCCTAAATACTCACTAGGAAACTTATGAATTCAGAAACTTTGAGGTCAGAAACTATATGACGGTTGACGGTTGGGTGTCTTCTTTGCCAGCGGTGACCTCTCGACGGTGCGTGGACTCGATGATGCTCTGCTCTGAATGCCGCTGTCCTCTTCTAACCTCGAAGTCAGCTTGCCCGAAGTGAACCTTCTTATTTGAAGATCTTCTATATTGATTCTTCTGTTCTTCGATAATGAATCTTCTGTTCTTCGATAATGAATATTCTTTCTTCTATAATGAATATTCTTTCTTCGATAATGAATCTTCTTTTCTTCGATAATGATTATTCTTTCTTCGATAATGAATCTTCTTTCTTCTTTACTGACTTCTTTCTTCCATGTGCTGTTTCATTCTTCTAAATCCGGCACTCGATGGACCAAAACTGAAGGGGATTGTATGAATTGAAACTCCATAGATTTGTTCGAAGTTCGACGTCAGAGCGAGACACATATAGTGAGATAGTTGCAGAGAGAGAAAGTATGGCGGTGGTTGCCTTTATTTGTAAGATTTTATCTATCTCGCTATTAGTGGGATCATGGGTGACGGTTTATTTAGAAAAGGACAACAATACAAAAAATACTTAGAAACTAATTACATACATCAACATTTAAAACAAAGGAACATAAGTGCTTAAAAACATTATTTACAAATTGGAGGGTTTATTTCCTCTAGTCGCTTACAAGGATCGTAAAGAAACGGGATAAGAAGTATCTTATAATCAGTCTAATTATCTCACGATCAGTACAATTATCCCACGGTCAGAATAATTATCTCACGGTCAGAATAATTATCTTACGGTCAGTATAATTATATCACGGTCAGTATAATAATCTTATGATCAATATAATTATCTCACGGTCAGTATAATTATCTCACGGTCAGTATGATTATCTCACGATCAGTACAATTATCTCACGGTCAGTTTAATAATCTCATGATCAGTATAATTATCTCAAGGTTAGTATAATTATCTCACGATAAGTATAATTATCTCATGATCAGTATAATTATCTCACGATCAGTATAATTATCTCACGATAAGTATACTTATCTCACGATCAGTATAATTATATCACAGTTGGTATAATAATCTCATGATCAGTATAATTATCTCATGGTCAGTATAATTATCTCACGGTCGGTATAATTATTTCACGGTAATATAATAATCTCATGATCAGTATAATTATCTCATAGTCAGTATAATTATCTCACGATCAGTTTAATTATCTCACGATAAGTATAAATCTCTCACGATCAGTATAATTATCTCACGATCAGTACAATTATCTCCCGGTCAGTATTATAATCTCATGATCAGTATAATTATCTCACGGTCAGTATAATTATCTCACGATAAGTATAATTATCTCACGGTCAGTATAATTATCTCACGGTCAGTATGATTACCTCACGATCAGTACAATTATCTCACGGTAAGTATAATAATCTCATGATCAGTATAATTATCTCAAGGTCAGTATAATTATCTCACGATAAGTATAATTATCTCATGGTCAGTATAATTATCTCACGATCAGTATAATTATCTCACGATAAGTATACTTATCTCACGGTCAGTATAATTATATCACAGTTGGTATAATAATCTCATGATCAGTATAATTATCTCACGGTCAGTATAATTATCTCACGGTCAGTATAATTATCTCACGGTAATATAATAATCTCATGATCAGTATAATTATCTCACAGTCAGTATAATTATCTCACGATCAGTTTAATTATCTCACGATAAGTATAAATCTCTCACGATCACTATAATTATCTCACGATCAGTACAATTATCTCCCGGTCAGTATAATAATCTCATGATCAGTATAATTATCTCACGGTCAGTATAATTATCTCACGATAAGTATAATTATCTCACGGTCAGTATAATTATCTCACGATAAGTATAATTATCTTACGGTCAGTATAATTATCTCACGGTCAGTATAATTATCTCGCGGTCAGTATAATAATCTCACGTTCACTATAATTATCTTAACATTATGTATAATACTTTTTAGCGTAAGATGAGATAGTAAAAAAAATACACTTATCTAGAGGCAATAAAAAGAAGTGTAGGTATTAGATTTAACGAAAAATACCTGGATTTGTAAGGGAGGTACCTTATTCCCATTTTCCCGAGAAAACAAACTACAACATAAAGTGCCTGTATAAAGTTATATTAATCTGCAGAGTTTCATCAGAATCGTTAAAGCCTTTTTAGGGTTCCGTACCCAAAGATAGGAAAATAGCAGGAAAATACCAACGGGACCCTATTACTGAGACTTCGCTCTCCGTCTGTCCGTCCGTCTGTCACCAGGCTGTATTTCATGAACCATGATAGCTAGATAGTTGAAATTTTCACAGATGATGTTATTATGTTGCTGCTATACCAAAAATACTAAAAAACAGAATAAAATAAATATATAAGGGGGCTCCCTTACAACAAACGTGATTTTTTTTACTCGTTTTTGAACGATTTTGCTCACGGCAACGGTACACGCTTTAAATATTTACAGAATATTTACTTGTATATCCACTTTAAATATAAATAATTAAATTAATATGAAACAAATATTAAGCCTCCATACACCAAACGTGATTTTTTTTTGCTGGTTTTTGCTCGATACTGATAACGGCTACAGGGAGAGACGCTTGAAATATTCACATAATATTTATTTTTGTATTCTCTTAAAACTAAAAAAATAAATTGAAGTATAACAAATTTTAAGGGGGTTGCCATACAACAAACGTGATATTTTGGCTCGTTTTTACTCGATATTGATAACGGCAACAGGTAGACGCTTAAAATATTCACAGAATATAAAGTTTTACTAATCACTTTAAAAACAAATGGGGCCAGATGACCATGTGTGATTTGTCCCAGAATATTTATTTATTTATTTATTTATTTATTTTATTTCCCATACAACAAACGTGATTTTTATAGATAATGGTACGGAACCCTTCGTGCACGAGTGTGACTCACACTTGGCTGGTTGGTTCCGTACAAAAATACAAAACGAAACCTTATAGGATCACTCGTGAGTCTGTCTGTCTGTCCGTCCATCTGTCCAAGCCAATTTTCTTTGAATCTACTGAACCAAATCAGGTAAAATTTGGTAGGATAGTGTGATCCTGTGACCCAAACACAGTTATGCAAAGTAAATAAATATATTTTTTTAAATAATTGTTATTTTCGGGGGACAAATTAGGAAATTAAAAAAAAGTTTTGGAAACCTTATTGTGTCATTAATCAAATGAAAGGACTCGTTATCAGAATCTTAAATATATTTACGTTTATAAAGTAAAATAAATGGTTTTGATTTTATTCATGAAAGGAGACGAATATGACCCCTGTTCTCCGAAACTACTGAGCCTAAAATTTTAAAAAAAATACAAAATATAGTTCATGGCTGAGATTACAGGAAAACCTATAGGAATTCTATCAATTGAAAAAAAGTGGTAAACTCAATGTTATACGTTCACCTGCGGAAAATAGTTCTAGGCATAATAGAAAATAGTCTATCGATGTTCTATTCATTTCGAAAAGTGTGTCCTGGAGCTTCACGACCTCATTCCCCCTCTTCATTTCATCACCCCTTTGTCGTTAATGTTCCACCTTTACGCACGAAGCGTTTTTCTTCTTCGTTTATTATGCGAACGGGCAAGGAGTGAAATTCCATACCGGCGTCTGTATTCCCCGATTCGTATAATTTAGGAATCTTCAAGACGAGAGTGAACAGGCACTTTTTGAGCTTGCGTGTTACATCCTCGGCTGCATCGGCACTTACCATCAGATAAGGTGCAGCCAAATGCACTAAAACTTTTATTTAAAAAAAACAAGTTCACTAAAACACCACTAGATTGCATTATTACCAGTAGATAACTGTATGGAGTACTGCTCTCACTTATGGGACGGATCGGCTCGTTAACAGCTATATGCCTTGGATTCTATCGACCGACGCGCTAAGAGACTCATTGACGACGAGGAACTTGTATCAAACAGGTTCCAAAGCCTCGAGCATATCCACAAAGTCGCCTGTCTATCGGTGTTCTATAGGATTCATTTCTAAGTGTGTGTCCTGGAGCTTCACGACCTTATTTCCCCCTCTCCATTTGATTAACGTACGACCAGGTGCGGAGGGCAGTTCCACCCCTTGTCGTCAATGTTCCACCTTTACTTGCGAAGCGTTTTGCTTCTTCGTTCATCATGCGAACGGCCAAGGGGTGGAATTCCCTTCCGGCGACTGAATTTTCCGATTCGTAAAATTTAGGAATCTTCAAGACGAGAGAGAATAGGTACTTTTTGAGCTTTCGTGTTACATCCTCGGCTGCATCGGCACTTACCATCAGGTGAGGTGCAGCCAAACATACTCAAACTTTTATTAATTAAAAAAAAATAACTCGCATCTTACTGTGAGGATTTCAAATGTGACATTTTGTATTTAACTTTGGCATTTTACGGAACCCTCTCCACGCGAGTTCAACTCGCACTTGGCCGGTTTTATTTGAGTAAACTAAGCTATGTAAATTTATAGTAAAGTACTTTTTTTGACGAAAAATAAAGTGTTTTTAGGGTTCCGTAGCCAAAGGGTAAAAACGGTACCCAATTACTAAGCCTCCGCTGTCACTAGGCTGTATTTCAAGAATCGTAATATCTAGACAGCTGAAATTTTAACAGATGATGTATTTCTGTTGCTGCTATAACAACAAATACTAAAAATCAGAAAAAGTGAACGTCTCCATACAAAAACGTGTCTTTTTAAAACGTGAAGAGCGCCATCTAGTATTATGGTTTTTGAAACATGAAACTAGCGCCATCTAGTATGATGGTATGGAACCCTAATTGTACGGTTCTGGCTCGAATTTAACCGTTTTTTTTTTACTATAGTGGCCTAAAAAATCAAGATAGAAGAAATTTGAAATAAAAGACTAAAGTTATAAAAATAATATTTCTTTAAGCTAAATTTTGCCCAAGTCCGTCCAGTTGTTTAGGAACAAAATAGAGCACCGGAAGAACGCACAAACACACTTTTGTTGTTTATTAGTGTAAAAGTGTAAGACAATCGATCCATATCAAAATCTCAACTTCTATTTTTAATAATCGCTCAATAAAATGAAAGAAGTTCTAAAGTCGACGGGTGTATTTGTTTTTTTTCACGCATAACTTTTTACAGAGTAGTCCAATTTTGATATTTTTTGATGTGTAACATCTTTGCTCTCGCTTTGCTGCAATTTGTGGGAGTGATTTCGTGAAATGGGACGGAAAAGTGTCCCATGTGACGGAAATGAGTAACAGGGAGTCGCGTTTTTTCAGGCTTTAAAAGCGCGGAAAAGGCAAAGGTATCTATGACCATACAGCCTAGTCTGCCGTATCTTTGCCGTCCTTTTTTCAGGCTTTAAAAGCGCGGAAAAGGCAAAGGTATCTATGACCATACAGCCTAGTCTGCCGTATCTTTGCCGTCCTTTTATAAAGTATTTTGTCACATGTTACACATCATATGCGAGTACTGTAGGTCTCGCTCGAATTTTTGTTTTTTATTGGAAAGGGTATATTCTAAAATTGGTCCCATATAAATTTGGAAAAAAATCCAAGGCAGCGGAATTCACGGCGGCGGCGACGGACGTTGGCAATTTTCGAACGTTCTGTTTGTTTGTTTGGCACCGACTTAAAATTATTTAGGTACTTACATAAGTTAGGGAGCTCAGTTAGACTATAAAGGTTCTTTTTATTTTTCGCTTTTCAGTTCCTTTCTTTCTTCATCGATTTTTTTTTTCATCACAATACCTTTTTCACTCCTTTGTCGCTCGAAAGCAAAAAGCGAGAGCTCTTTACAAATTCTCAATGAAATAAATTTTTAGTGCTACTTTCGCAAAGGAACCAGAACCGGATTGGCCATTAGTTCTGAAAGTACTAACGCAGTGAGATGCAAAGTGCTGCCTTGTGACTAATTAGACTGCAATTAAGAAGCTGTGTAGCCTAAAAGGGCAAGGTTGCAGGCTAAACCGCGCTTAGAGTGTATTTGAAATGATTGTGGAGCTCATTCTGTAGACAGTCAGCACGCTTTGCGGGCAACAGTTTCATCATCATTAACATATCAGCCGAAGGACGTCCACTGCTGGACATAGGCCTCCCCCAAGGATCCCCACGGCGACCGGTTCTGCGCTGCCCGCATCCAGCAGCTTCCCGCGACCTTCACCAGATGATCGTTCCACCGAGTGGGAGGCCTGCCTACTATACGTTTTCCGGTGCGTGGTCGCCACTCGAGAACTCGCCCCAACGGCCATCTGTTCTACGAGCAATGTGCCCCGCCCACTGCCACTTAGGTTTAGCAATTCTGAGAGCTATGTCGGTTACTTACAACAGGCAATAGTTTACTTAAGGGAAATAGGCACCGACCTTCTTACGGTCCAGGAATGAAGTAAGAGTGAGTGGTCAAGGCTATAATTTAAGAAAAAACGGATCATGGTGTCAAAGGCAAGTTTTAATTAGTATAACTGCTATGTCGTGCTGATCTGATAAATTATCAGATAACAGATAGAGTATACTAGTAAATTCCTAAAGTTTGCGAAAGGATATAACATGGTGTTGTTAAAACCACCTATACGAGCAAGCACATTAAGGTTTATTTTCCGCTTATTTTATAATAAGTATTTTAGCTGACATTGCGAGCTCATACATCGCCTGCAGTCATTCACTTAGTGCAATAAAGATGCTTGAAAAGAGCACACACATTTTACATACAAACTCTCCTGCCGTCCTGCACTCATACAATTCACATACATTGTTCGGGGACCAGCCCGAACACCACCAAATGATTAAGTAACTAAAACCGGCTATGCAATGACGCAATTATATCATTTTTTGTTCAAAGATTTCTAGATAATTCATAAAGCCCACGATCCAGAATAAATATTTTATCACCTTATACATACGTTAAAGATCATGGATCTACAGTTGCTCTGCTTTCTCCGAAAAACAATACTACGTCGCGGGATAACGGGATTTAACAAAAATAAATTAATACATTTGGTGATTTTAGCAACTCCAAACTCCATGTTATGTCCACTCGCGAATACGTTCTACACATACCCAAGAAAACAACTCTCCCCAAGAAGTTCATACTCTAGTCGCAAATAATCATTTTTGGACTTTCCGAACTAAGTTGACCAGTCAGCTGATCAATCACAAGTTGGACAAGTTGTTTTAGGGTTCCATAGCAATCAATAAACCCTTATAGTTTCGCCATGTCCCTCTATCTCTCAGACTCTCCGGCGGTTTAAGTGAGAGACAGTACTAAAAAGCTGTAATTTGGCGTGATAAACCGCCTCCGTAGCCCAGAGGCAAAGTAAATTGGTTTTACACAGGAGGTCGCGGGTTCGATTCCCGGCGGGGTCAATTGTAAGACTCGGTTTGGTTGGTGGTAGGGCATTTTATAAGCCCGCCTGGCTAGCTACCACCATCTTATCTAAGTCTTGCCGCCAAATATCAATGTTGATATCATTGGTGTGTTCCGGCATGAAGATAAGATAGCCAGTTACCCATTGCGTTGGGGAATCTTGGTAAGCCCGCTTCCATCTTCGGCAACATCGTCACTTACCACCAGTTAATTACGAAACTCGATTACGGAAACGACATATAAATTTTTGTTTGGTAGTTAATTACGAAGCAGCGAAAAACAATTCGTCTTTTATAGCCAATTCACTACGAACACTGAAAAAAATAATCTTATTTCGTAGTTAATTACGAAACTCGATTACGGAAACGGCAAATAAGTTCTTGTTTGATAATTAATTACGAAGCAGCGAAAAATAATTCTTCTTTCGTAGCCAATTACGAAACCGCAATTATGAAAACGGACTAAACGAGATGTTGCCAAGGGTTTACCAATTGTAAATAAAAAATAAATAAAAAAAAGATTATACGAGTACACTTATTTTTTATTATAACAGGTCATATACGTCCCCACCGAGGGGCTCGAGCCTACCCTGAATCAGGGCGATTAGGCCTTAGTCGACCACGCGAGCCCAGTGCGGGTTGGTCGACTTCACACACAACCTTCGAGTTTCTTCGCAGGCGTGTGCAGGTTTCCTCACGATGTTTTCCTTCACCGTTAAAGCAATCGGTAAGTATGTACGTAAGTTTTTGAAAAACTCATTGGTACATTGGCCGTCCAGATTTGAACCCGGTACCTCTGGTTAGATGGACCGAGTCGTTACCGGTTGAGCCACCGACTCTTATTAATCACGCCGAAAAAGTGGTAAAACAAAGTATATAAAAAAGGTACTTCCCTATACGCGGAAAAGTGGGGGTGATTTTTTTTCTTGATAGACAAGTTTGGAGACATGGTGAGGAGTTGAATAGGTCTTTCAAAAATATTGCAGCCGTGTGAAAACCATATTTTTATTCAGGCATTCGTTTGCAAATATAAATAGAGGAAACGCGGTCTGAAGAATAGGTATTTGAATAAAATGTTGCTGTCTCCCTCGCCCAAAGCTCTCCGTATACAACAAGAAAGGGAGAACTGCAGCGCAGACCTATAATAGGCACTAAAATTTACCAAAACAATATTTCGTCGTCCCCTATTTCCTCCTCCAACACTTGAGCAATAATAATATTTTTTTTCAAAAATATTTTTTTAAACGCTTTATCTATGCTATATGTTTTCATTTTGTTGTTAATATGCGTATTTTTGTTGGTGGGTGTCTGAAAATGACGTTTTAATTGGGAATATTCTCAGTTTTTGAAGGCTTCAACTTCCTATTATTATAATAAGAATATGGGAAAAAACAAAACATAAGGGCATGGTTATGGTAGATAAGGGTTTGATAGAAAAAATATTTTTGCTCTATTGTCATTATCCAGGGAGAAAACAAGGGACTACGTTTGTATGGAAAAAATGGCGCACGCGTTCCCTCTTAAGCTTTAAAGTGATAATTTTTGTTAGAATCAAGTGTCTCCCTGTCAGTTAAACTGCTATTTTAGGACATCTTTTTATTAATATTATTATTATATCAGCTCATATACGTTCCCACCGAGGGGCTCGAGCCTACCCTGAATCAGGGCGATTAGGCCTTAGTCGACCACGCAGGCCCAGTGCGGGTTGGTCGACTTCACACACAACCTTCGAGTTTCTTCGCAGGCGTGTGCAGGTTTCCTCACGATGTTTTCCTTCACCGTTAAAGCAATCGGTGAGTATGTACGTAAGTTTTTTGAAAAACTCATTGGTACATTGGCCGTCCAGATTTGAACCCGGTACCTCTGGTTAGATGGACCGAGTCGTTACCGGTTGAGCCATCACCGACGCTTTTTCAGGACATCTGAATGTCAATAATAATATGACATTATAATATATTTAAAAAGAAATCTATCACGGCTAAGTAGGCTTTCTTAGTTCAGAAGTAATAGTCAGCCAACTTAAAATGTGCAGTTGGATTATTGAAAAGTTCATGGATTTTCCATACAAAATGTTCTAATAACAACTGCAAAAATTGTTTTGTTTCTTAAAATACACATTTTTTTAATATTACGGAGGCTTACTTCGGGCGAGTCCGTTTTGTTTAATTATCTAGGTTTCCTTTTAACAAAGTTTTTCAGTTTCTAATTACGAGTAGAAGCCTGTTTTAACAGTCCTTTGTTAAGTCCCTATACAGGGTGTAAAAAAATTGGAACCGTTAACAGGGGGTTCTACTCATCATACTAAACAACTTTCCCCGAGGAACGAATAGTCAATTCTTAAAAAAAATAATTGTACTCTATATACTAAAATGCACAAATTTGACCGATCAGCTGATCGATTTGTATGAAGAGAAAAACATTTTTTTTTTGCGATTTCAGCAAAGTTGTAGAACAAAAATTGTTCAGTATGATGAGTGGAAGACCCAGTTAACGGGACCTACACCAATTTTGTTACACCTGTATACACATACTTTCTAAACGTTATCTCTATGACCTAAAATTAAAATTTTAAACAAAAGACAAAAGACACAGAGAGGTCTATTGTGCTGCTGAACTCAGCCAATAAAACCGTGAGACAATACGGGCTGAGCATAGATTAAGGGAAGGTCCTCTAGATGAGCTTCTGGGTGGTAATTATGACAAAAGTTTTACCCTGCTCTCGCGTTATCGTCATGTACGTGTGTATATGTCGCCGTCATCTAGTTGAATCTGCTATTTGATTGAATGACTAGCGCGTTTATTGAATGACGAGATTCAGTTGAATTATTAAAGGACAACTCGTCAAGTTGTTGAATGTAACGTTCAACGTGTTGACTGAACGTCATTTAGCGAAGTAGTTAAATGGGATATTCCAAATAAAAACCGACGATTTCTTCTTTTGCGAAGCATTCTGCTACCCATGGGGGGCTCTTTGACTGTATAATCAATCAAACCTGACCGAACCTCCGAACCTAATATCGCTCGCTTCGCTCGCTCATTTACAGGTTTTAAAAAAAAAATTTTTTTGTAAACTCCCTTTTCATTGTACGGAGTTTTACGTTCACAATGTGACCAATAACACTAAGTTACAAAGCCCTAATTCTCACAAATAAACTAAACAATAACTATGAACTAAATTTAAATCACCTGACTGATTTTACGTCCGCTCTATTCAAAGAGCTAATGTTACAATCAGCTAACTAGTTGGACGTTGAGTGACGCTTGTTCAGTCAACGTTTGGCCCAGTCATTCAATTGACCTCGTCATTCAATGAACGCACTAGTCATTTAATCAAATAGCAGATTCAACCAGATTACTGCGACATATACATGCAACCCTTTAAGAAACTTTGGCGTACTTACTTGCTATGTATTTTGGTTACGTCAACAGTACAAGTACTTCAATATTATAGTCTTCATTACTTCACTATGGGACCAAAATGACGTACTCTCACGAGATGCTCAGCAAGTCAAATTGGTCTTTTCAAACTTAGGTTAGGATAGTATGAGAACTCTGTTAGGGACTGTTCATTTATTACGTAAGATAATTTTAAACACTTTCTTAGGTGTCGTTCAAGGTCAGGAAAGATTAGCCCTTTCACGAAAAGGACTACGAGGACAATTTCGGTGCATTCTACTTGCCACTCCAATGCTGTCCTATTACCTGTACCAGGCAAGAAAATTGTTATGGACACTGCCATACTACCATGTCTGACTTATGGGTGCCAGACATGGACGATTGACACCAAAACCAAAAACAAAATGCAGACTAACGAAAGAGAATGGAAAGAAGCAGCATGGGGCTAATAATTAAAGATAAAGTTAGAAACGTCGACATCCGCAACAAAACTAAAGTTATCGACGCCTTATCTTACATACTGAAGAGGAAATGGAAGTGGGAAGGGCACGTCGCTAGGTATGATGACAACCGATGGACTCGGAGATCGGTAGAATGGTCCAGACCGCAAGGAAGAAGCAGCAAGAGCAGGCCAGGGCTGGCTAGATACAGCCAAAGAACTTATTTCTAAGTGGCATTCCTTGGACACACCCTGGACACTTCACACAACGGGCCAGATATGACATTTAAAAAAGGAATGACGGAACAAACAAAATGGTGGCGAAATCCTATACGTTAGACAACCAAAGTGTAACCAATCTGTATCAATCTGGGTGACGAGGGGGTGAGGTCGCAATCTAGAGAGCGGCAGGGAGTGTCCATACTGTATGTTAGTACTAAGATACACTTTGCCTTGGAGGAGGCTTTTAACCGAAGGGGGTGCATACAATATTCCTAATTAATTTCAAATATAATAATCACGTAACATATATTCTAATTTTAATTACTGAAACCAATTTTAAAATTTAAAAATATTAATGGACAAATAAAGCTTAATTATTAATTTAAAACAATATAAAACTTAAACTACTCTGCACACTTGACTTGAGGAGGACTGCTTTTTGCGTTGCTGCAATTATTGGTCTGCCTCAGAGATCCAGCCGCCTTAGGTGACTTTCAAGGTCGGTTGAAATTAGCCCGTTCGCAGATATGACTACGGGGATGATTTCAGAGGATTCCACTTGCCACATATCAGTCCAGGTACTTGGTTCTTTTTTCCGCAGCAGCCTGCACGAGATTTTCATCGTATGTGATAGTGACATCTACCAAAAACACCCTTGACTGGATCCGATCCATCAACACGATATCAGGCTTATTCAAAGAAATCTTCCTGTCCGTGATGATGGGTTAGTCCCAGTAGAGCTTGGCGCGGTCTTTCTCGAGAACCTGTTCCGGTATGTAATTACTATGACTACCGCCGAGATACGAGGCCATATTTCAAAGCAAGCTCTTGATGTAGGATCCTGGCTGCTTCGTTGTACCTGTGCAAATACTAAGTGTATTGTCAATAATAATACATTATTATTCACAATAATACAATGAAACCAATGGTATTCCATTGTAAAAGATAGCAAAAGACTGACAACCCACTTGGAAAATGTCTAGTAGAAAACAACAAACTGTGACATTAAAATATCAAAAGCTGCCTATAAATAACATACTGTGACACTAAAATGTCTACAACCGCCTATAAATAAAAAGTTGTGACTCTAAAATGCAAACAGCCACCTATAAACAACGAACTGTTACACTTAATATCTGCAGTCATCTATAAAAAACAAACTATGACACTAAAATGTCTACAACCGCCTATAAACAAAAAAATTGTAACACTAAAGTATCAACAGCCGCCTATAAAGAAAAAGTTGTGACTCTAAAATGCAAACAGCCGCCTATAAACAACATTCTGTTACACTTAATATCTACAGTCATCTAAAAACAACAAACTATGACACTAAAATGTCTACAACCGCCTATTAACAACAAATTGTAACACTATAGTATCAACAGCCGCCTATAAACAAAAACTTGTGACTCTAAAATGCAAACAGCCGCCTATAAACAACAATCTGTTACACTTAATATCTACAGTCATCTATAAACAACAAACTATGACACTAAAATGTCTACAACCGCCTATTAACAACAAATTGTAATATTAAAGTATCAACAGCCGCCTATAAACAAAAAGTTGTTACTCTAAAATGCAAACAGCCGCCTATAAACAACAAATTGTTACACTTAATATCTGCAGTCATCTATAAACAACAAACTATGACACTAAAATGTCTACAACCGCCTATTAACAACAAATTGTAACACTAAAGTATCTACAGCCGCCTATAAACAAAAAGTTGTGACTCTAAAATGCAAACAGCCGCCTATAAACAACAAACTGTTACACTTAATATCTGCAGTCATCTATGAACAACAAACTGTGACACTTAAATGTCTACAACCGCCTATTAACAACAAATTGTAACACTAAAGTATCAACAGCCGCCTATAAACAAAAAGTTGTGACTCTAAAATGCAAACAGCCGCCTATAAACAACAAACTGTTACACTTAATATCTGCAGTCATCTATAAACAACAAACTATGACACTAAAATGTCTACAACCGCCTATTAACAACAAATTGTAACACTAAAGTATCAACAGCCGCCTATAAACAACAAGTTGTGACTCTTAAATGCATAAAGCCGTCTATAAACCAAAAGTTGTGACTCTAAAATGCATAAAGCCGCCTATAATAACAAACTATTACACTTAAAATCTACAGTCACCTATAAACACCAAACTGTGATACTAAAATATCTACAGCCGCCTAAAAACAACAAACTGTGACACTAAAATATCTAAAGCGGCCTAATAAACAACAAATTGCGACACTTAAAATTCTACAGCCGCCAATAAACAACAAACTGTGACACTAAAATATCTACAGCTGCCTATAAACAACAAACTGTGACACTAAAATATCTACAGCCGCCTATAAACAACAAATTGTGACACTAAGATATGTACAACCGTCAAAATAAACAAGAAATTGTGACACTATAAACATCCTCAATATGAAGTGGCGTACCTATCGCAATGTTGAAACATAATATACATCAGACCGCTGATATCAGAGTTATCACTTTATAGAATAGAATAGAATAAATGTTTATTTAGTGATAAGTACACACAAGTGAAATATTGCGTAGTTTTTGAAATACAATAGTTTGTACCTATCACTGAAAAGGTAGCAGCTCAGAATATGCTGTCATCACAAAGATCACAGCGCTGATTTTCAGCTTCTACCCCTTCAGGGAATGGGGGTGGACCTAAACGAACTTTATCTTAGTCTTGTACAAAATCATGGTAGCTTATCCACTCGAACACTCGAACGTTGATAAAAATCAATTGTGTGACTCGAAAAAGTCGTTATACCAATCTTGTTTACACTGTGATTATTTAAATTATGGCTAAAAACAGGGTTGAACGATCAAATCGCGTGATTGGATTCTACGAAAAAATTGTATTAAATTGACGCCCGTCACTTGCAAATTGGCACTCGATAAATAACAATTATTTTGTTTCAATTTTTGAACACATGTTTCACAACTTTAATTAAGTAGAGGACTCAGAAGGTTTCAGTGGTATTCTACTTTCGGAAAGAAACCAGTGAACATTTTGAAACATTTTTGTTGTGGAGTAAATATTTTTCTTTTTACAAGTTGTAAACTGCTGTAACAGTAACATATAATAAAAGTGGTCAAGTACGTATTATATTAGACTAGCTGTGCCCGCGACTTTGTCCGAGGTTTTGATTTTTTCCACAGGAACTCTTAAATTATCCGGGATAAAAATGTAAACCCGGGATATAAGGAACAACCATAAAAAAAATTCATCAAATTCGGCCTGGTAGTTTTTGCATGATGCGCGAACATACAGACAGACAGACAGACTGATAGATAGACAGAAAGACAGACAAAAATTCCAAAAGTTATTATTTTCCAAAAATATTTCATGTAAGACACGGCCCCGTTACAGTTTTATTATATGTATAGATAACGCGGAAAGTAGGGTGATATAGTCTTTTCACAAAACAAGTGTATTTTTTATTAAAAAGGTTATTTTTGCGTTTGACATAAAAATTTTGAATGGAAAATCTATAGTAGTTACATTCTTTACAAATCCAACTGCAGCTCTTCAGTTGGTCAACTGTTAGTACAAGAAAGACAATAGTATAGTATTAGAAAGACTTATCATGACCCATTGCCCTACTGTTTTCAGATATTTGGAAATAGCAATGCAGCTGTTAGGGGGTATGGGGGCAATACTCTACTTGTAAACTTAAAGTTTCGTAAACCAGTCATTTGACTTAAAAAAAATTCTTCGAAAACCGTCTAGATAGAAAAGAGAATGGATTTTTATTCACATGTGTCACAGTTTATTTGAATTGAGACAAATGGATTGTTTTGTGCTAGCGCATGCGTAATATAACACATAGATGGAAAGAAAAAAGTTCGAATGAAAAAATAACGAATATCAGCAACGCGTTGCCGCGTTACAATGTACAACCCCTACCACCTAAACAGCTATTTCAGGAAACCTTAAAAGTATTGCATGGCGATAGGTCATTCTTAGATTATTAATGTTAATTTATAGAATATTTTGAAATTTTAAACCTTACAGTTATTATTGGATTACCTATTTATTATTATAATTAGTAATTACCTACCTTTCTAATGATTTGGTCTTTATGTTAGATAGACCGTTAGACGCTTGCGGCTGTAACGGCTCTGTTTACAATTAATTAATATCGAACTATAATTGCCAGTCATTGATTCTAATTAATCAGTGCCTTTTCACTGGCACGTCTTTACCAAACTGCGAGCTTCAGATAATGTAAACAATAGGTATATTCATTTATATTTATCTACGTTGTTTTGACTCATATTTTGCAAAACATTTAGTTTCAATGTTTTTTGACTTGTTCTTTTAAGGTTTCGTACCTTGTGATGGCCTGAAACGCCATCCTTATTTCAGAACCGCACGGAACCCTAGAATAATTAGGTGTTAAGAACTGATGTGTTGCCATTCTTATCTATTCTAACTTGTGCTTGGGGCTTGCAACGTTGCATTATGAGCGTACGACTGTGTGAAGAATGTTCAGAGGATTTAACAAAAGAATATTTGTACGAGACAGAAGGAGAAAGAGCGATTGGGCGTACACGTGTGCGAATGCGACGGGAGTAATATGGTTTTGAGGCCTGCGCGGGAGCGTCAGAGGGAGAGACAGAGGACACACGGGGGCAGAGGCTGGAAGTCGTCGGTCGTTCCCTGACGGGAAAAGGGTCCTGAGTTTGGTTCTGTGTGAAGTGATTGAAAATAAGAGCGCGATGTGTGGGCGAGACAGGAATTTGGTATGTTTTATTATATTGCTTCTTGCTTGATTGCAATATAATCTCACAGAATCGTCACATTAAGGACTTGTTCCGTATGTCGTTTTAGTTAAATTCTCCCTCAGTTAAAATGCTCGCAACCTCTATAATATTTGCGAAGTATTGTGAAGATAGATTCTGTGTGATTAACTAAATAACCTTGTTTTGTGCTAATGAATCTAACTATCATCTTAAACGATATTCATAAGACAGAATATGTATGATTTTAGTTTGGTTGAGCCTGACTATTCACAAGTCGTATATATCACTAGCAGATATGGTTATTGCTAACTGAAGTGTTCAATATCCCTGGGGTTTTATACTTACAAATTGTACTCCTGATAGACCGGAACTAGCGAGAAGTCAGCGCTCGCTATAACCTAAAACCTTGTTCAGAACAATAATAATAATATGTGAGTCTTTATAAAAATGTAATTTAAGTAATAAAGACTTGCCAGACGCACTTACGGCTGTAAAGTTGTGTACTCTTTGGTTGTAAAAGTTGAGTAGTCAAAGTAAAGTCCAAGGCTCCCCGTAAGTTACAGAAGTGTACAGTGGTTGTAGTATTGTTGGCTTGACGGAAATGCATAATCTAAAATATTTATATTACCTTTTCGTTGCTGCCATAAGTCTACTTTATCTAAAGTAAGCTAACCTTATCTTATGTAGACAAATTTAATACAAATTTATATACATCCATAATTTAATGGGCGATAGCACACAGGACTTGTATAATTCTATTATAATATCAAATTTGTACTGTCAAATGCTAGAATAAATAGCTCTATAAAATATAGGGCTGAAATCAATGTAACGTGGAGTTTTACGCCTACAAATGAAAGGTTTCTCCACAATTTGAGTCAAATAAATTCATAATTAATTTTTAGACTCAACCAAGACATTTTATTTATTTTACCCTCTGCATGCAACATTGAGGCTTCCTTGAGGGAGTCTACGAATTCCCTTCGCTTAGAATTGACTGAAATAATGTAACTCGCATTTTGGTAATTTCTGAATTGAGCCCCTCAGTGGGGACGTGTATGAGCTGATATGATACTAGACGATTAGGTACGATACATTGTGTCTCGTGTGTGTTCCGCTTCCAGCAGCTTCAGCAGGCTAAGGCACATAAGGCCAGTCTTAACTGGAGGGGGGGACCACCACATCTGGTACGCGTGACCACGGATCAAAGCGTTGCGTTAACTAAAAGAAACGCACCTTTGGAAACCTGAATTAAAAAAATAAATAAATAAATAAATAAATAAATAAATAAGTAAAACACAACGTAATTAGCTAATTAGCGGGTCCATTGAAAAAAAATAATAATAATAAAATTAAACATATCATAAGTACATAATGTTTCATTACAGTTCATAGTATGAGAAAAGAGAAAAAACATTTTTCCTAAATAGTTTAATCGAAATCGGTTCAGCCGTTCATGCGTGAAGCGATAACCAAGGAAAAAGAAATTCATTCTTCTATAGATATGAATTAATATTTAAATATATTTATTCAAATTAAAATTCAAATAACTCTTTATTGTACATCAAAACCAAATACATAACATGCAAAGTTTAAATTAAAACTAAGAAACGTACAATTAAGGGGGTCTTATCGCTGAGAGCGATTTCTTCCAAACAATCCAGTGCTCGGAGAAAAAGCACGGAGACAGGTAGTACGCGAGCAACAATAACAGAAAATTTAATGACTAATTATGAAGGGCGAGGGCATTTACTTCGATCAATTTAATAATGTATTTTAAATTATCCATGAGGTCGAGACGATTTCAACGACCCCTCACATTCTCAAATCGGTTAGTTAGTTTAGGCTATATGATTAATCAGCGGAAATACGTACATACAAATGGTTGGAGAAAAAAAAAGTTACATTCTCTTCAAAGCGTACGAGGCGGGTCTTACAACGGTTGTACAGAAAAAAAAAATATGCTTTCAATAAATTGTGCAGTGCTATTGTTTTACAACGAACAATAAGACGGGTCGACCCAAATGCTGATCAGGTACATACTTGAACAACCCCATCAAAACCATAGATGTGACAAATGTTAGCCAAGTTCAATTCAAAAAAAAAATATATATCTTGGTTGTACGCTACGGCGACAAAAGGACTGAGATCTAAATGGATGCCAAGTTCTGTTAATATATCCCGAGATCTACTCATGAGAATAAAATACTTCATAAACGAATATGATGGTAATTATTAGAACATTCAGACGAAAAATATTTAGATTTAAATAAAGCTAATGTAGCTAACTTTTGTCTAACTTTATGTATTTTTTTCCCTCGCGGAAGGAAAAAGGAAATGTTTAATACATTAAACAATAATAATTAAACACTAAGATATAATAGTAACAATGTCGCTTTTAAAAAGCTTGTATTTAAGGGGTTAAGCTTTTGAAAACTAACTTAATTCCCGGGTTTTGCACTTTAAAAGGTCGATGCGCTATTAAAAGTAGGTGCTCGTAGATTCCTTCGTTCATTGAGTGAATTTTGATTAGGTATTTGCCTACCTACTGAAATGCCCAAATCTGTATGGGTGGCACGGATGATGGTCAGCCTCGTATCGGCAAAACTACTGTCATTGCGTTCCTACAGAAATATTACAGAGAATTTAAAATTAAAGGTGTTAGTCATTTAAATACGCCGGAGAAATCTACACAGACTTAGGGCAAAACGTGCTTGGGTTGTGTAGGCAAATGTGTTGTGAAAAGACAGTTTTTGTCGGTTTGTTTTTTTGTTAAATTCCAGGGCTGTTGGTGTTTGAAAGGAACAACTTGTGCACGTGGTGTGAGAGTCCTTGTGTATTTCGAGTCGAGAATGTGGCGTTGAGTGGCACGACGAGACGGCGCCATTCGCACAGGCCGGAGACAATGAACAAAAAACTTTCTACCTGCTCTTGGGGTGCGGACGAACAAGTTAAGTGGTCCCTATCTTTGAGCCAAATTGAGAAATTAAGTTTTACACGTCTGGTAAAAGAGGAATGAAATTTCTATATTCACTTGCATTCGTGCATTCCATTAATTCTTTAAGCATTAATTAAATTGAATTTCATTATATGTGTTTAAGACATCACCGTGTCTTGTTTTCTTAGATCAACAGTATAATGTGGTGATGTTTTAATAAAAGGATCAATGAAATTAAGAGCATAATAAATCAAGTATGCTTCAGGAACAACGTATAAATAACTTATTAACAAATACCTAACTACTTGATAACTGAATAATATGTTCGCAAATCGATTTAAGATGGATAGAATTTTAACAAACAAACAATAGGCATATATAACGAGACGTGAAGTCTTGTTTGTTTGTTTGTAAACTCTTTATTGCTTTTAAAACAAATACATTAAATATTTAGACAAAAGAAAATACATTAAGCAAAGGCGGACTTATCCCTTTCGGGATCTCTTCCAGTCCACCTTGGAATTCAGTCTTCAGAATAGTGAGCTGTATGTGTTGGTTTAGAAAAGTCGCGTCATGTGTGAGTCGGGCCCGTCCATCAAGGGTTCCGCATTATCAAGCTCCAGACAAAGAACCATTGAGATTGATAAAATAAACGGGACAACAAAAGTGAATAAGATGATGTTAAATCAGGAAAATTAGTAACTAAAAATGTGAATAACGAAGGTACAGAATTGGCACTTAATTTATAATTGATTAACTTTTAATTTTAATTTTTATTTCAGTTATGTCACCTTGCTTTACTTATTAGTTCCGATAACAGCGATAAGCTTAGACATAAGGTAGCAAACTGTTTCCCGTGGCTTCGCCCGTTTGGGAAACGTATCTATGACCCTCTGGTGCGCAGTGTGCGAGTCGCAAGCGGCTCGCGAGTGTGAGCAAAAAGGAAAAAAGGAGAAAAGCTTTGTGTTAGTCCAGGTCCTGATCTGTCTACCTACTAAATTTCAGCCAGATTCGTTCATTACTTTTTGGAAAAGGAGTAACAAACAACATTCCTTCGTCGTTATGATATGATAAGTTTGACACCGATGGTATAGAGCAGATGGATTTAAGATAACAGGTATGTGTAAAGTACCTGCAGCAAGGGAGCCCTGTGAGGGTTTCCGTTTTTTCCCTTATGCAATAGGGAACCCTAAAAATGTGACTGTATACGTGAGGAAGCATACGTTTTGGGCTAACTGAGTGGTGATAGCCGACCAGTTGCGGATTTATACGCCACGATGCTAAGCCACAACACTTTAGTATGTAGGTTAGCCAACGTGGCGCAATAATGGGTGGTTGCGTTCAAGCTGGGATAGCGGGTTCGATTCTCGCACAGAAAATTAATCAAGGAATGATGACTTATATTAAAGGAATACTTATTTGGTACAAAGTTGTGATGAAGAACATACATGAGAAAAGCTGAATATATGCGATATAAACCGGTGGAATGAAAGGGGTTGGTTGTTTTCTGTGAAAATTTCACTTACATCGGGCATCGCGAATAAACAGCGCGCCCAGGTAATTTTTATAGACGAGAGCACCAAAAGGGCTGTCCACTTTTATATTATAATAATTATTATCTATAATGGTATGGATATTCAGACGGAGAAAAATTTTATATTTTGAAAATAAAAGGATAAATTATTCTGTATGGGTTTAAACGCACTTGAACATAAATAATTCCAGGGTGATCCGGCTCATTTTGTCATGACTAAAGCTGGTTAGCCGAGGCGGATTCGAGCTGACGAACGTTAGACGCGGAACGCTGACGAAAGACTTTATCAGGACATCATGGAGAGAGTGTGACAGGAAAGAGAAGGAGTTCCTCATGGCAGAGAAGTATCGCCTAGTTTCCTTTATTTTATTTCAGACATAAGCGTACCTATTGTTTACGCTAAACTGGAAACTTGCGGTAAAATGACACAGTTTACCGTCATCATGGTCTGAATGTCAGTTCCACAACGGCATTGTGCTGCCTGCGTCCGAACGGCTTTCACCCTAAATGTAAAGCACTAAATCAGGGTTTTCACGAAATGCATCCAAGTGGTATTTTGGCATCCTGTTGGAAAAGGAGGTGATTTCCACAAGCTGCTGCTGGCTTTCAATATAGTTACAATATGAAGGAAACATTATCTTTTGGCCTGAGGGAGTTGAGACAGACAACGACATCGGAGGTGTATTATTTACAAATTAATGTTAATATGTAGTTACCATATAGAAAAAATATATATATATATATCTGCGCATGAGATTTCCACGTGCAATTTGGCGCAAAGGTTGCATCCGAAGTGGCTTCGCTGGTGTCTGTACGTAGGACGACAGACCTAGCGTACGACGCTATTTTAGTAGCGGTCGTCACTCCACAACTTTCGAGAAAATATAGCGAGGTAGCGCTTAGCCGCGTATTCAGCTGCCAGTACCTAGCGGCTTTAGAACAGTAATTATTGAAAGACTACACAAAACTATTTAAAGTAACAGAAAGATGAAGGCACGATGAACCCTTACATTGTTTATTTTGCTAATACGTATGCAATTAATGTTGATGTTTTTTTTTTATAATATAGAAGGAAATGGAAAGCTAAAAGCTGAAGCCCTATTCAGACTGTAGAATTGAAGAGAACTGTTGGTTAAGGTTTTAGAAATATGATGTTATCTCCCTGTTTGATACTATCAATTGATAGACTTTAAAATTTTTTTCTCTCTGTTCGGTCAAGATCTGAGAAAAATAAGTTCGATGGTCACAAAGGTATGACCAAATTGTTTTGCTAAAATTGAGTTAGGCTAACGTAGAGTTTTAGGGTTCATTTGGACTAAAAACTCCCTAACATATATGTTCGGTGTACCGGACAATGAAAAACTCCAGCGTGCGCAAGACAAAAGGGTCATACAGACGCGTCAACTTACCATCAGCAATATGAACCCTAATAACAACAAACGAAATATAAAGGAGTCAAGCTCTGAGCAAATACTAGGATACCTACAGAGGTATTCTAAACAAAACTAGGAGGGAGCGTAGGTTTTGGTTGTCCAAGTGAGTATAGGTAGGTAGTCATAGGCTTGGTTATATGCATAAGGTCGATGGCCTGTGCCGCGAGTTAGCTAAAAAGGAGAGATAACAGCATATGAAGTTGAATTGTTTAAGCTTCTTGTTTAAGGATTGACACACGTTAAAATTTGGCTTTTCTGAATGCCTTCAGGAGGGGAAGCCGTTCTTAAAGCAAGAAGCAAAGATAGTAATATGAAACCTCGATTCAGACACCTTCAATTCTGCAACCAGAAAAAAAAAAATTCTCATCCAATTGGAATTTTTTGCAATTGGAAAGATTCCAATATGACTATACTGTGACTAACATTTTGTATCTGTTTACAGTTTGAAAACGCGAACGGATGTTTGGAGGCATCACATTCTCGTTATCAGGGAGGGGCGTGTGATGGCCTGAAACGCCATCCTTATTTCAGAACCGCACGGAACCCTAGAATAATTAGGTGTTAAGAACTGATGTGTTGCCATTCTTATCTATTCTAACTTGTGCTTGGGGCTTGCAACGTTGCATTATGAGCGTACGACTGTGTGAAGAATGTTCAGAGGATTTAACAAAAGAATATTTGTACGAGACAGTAGGAGAAAGAGCGATTGGGCGTACACGTGTGCGAATGCGACGGGAGTAATATGGTTTTGAGGCCTGCGCGGGAGCGTCAGAGGGAGAGACAAAGGACACACGGGGGCAGAGGCTGGAAGTCGTCGGTCGTTCCCTGACGGGAAAAGGGTCCTGAGTTTGGTTCTGTGTGAAGTGATTGAAAATAAGAGCGCGATGTGTGGGCGAGACAGGAATTTGGTATGTTTTATTATATTGCTTCTTGCTTGATTGCAATATAATCTCACAGAATCGTCACATTAAGGACTTGTTCCGTATGTCGTTTTAGTTAAATTCTCCCTCAGTTAAAATGCTCGCAACCTCTATAATATTTGCGAAGTATTGTGAAGATAGATTCTGTGTGATTAACTAAATAACCTTGTTTTGTGCTAATGAATCTAACTATCATCTTAAACGATATTCATAAGACAGAATATGTATGATTTTAGTTTGGTTGAGCCTGACTATTCACAAGTCGTATATATCACTAGCAGATATGGTTATTGCTAACTGAAGTGTTCAATATCCCTGGGGTTTTATACTTACAAATTGTACTCCTGATAGACCGGAACTAGCGAGAAGTCAGCGCTCGCTATAACCTAAAACCTTGTTCAGAACAATAATAATAATATGTGAGTCTTTATAAAAATGTAATTTAAGTAATAAAGACTTGCCAGACGCACTTACGGCTGTAAAGTTGTGTACTCTTTGGTTGTAAAAGTTGAGTAGTCAAAGTAAAGTCCAAGGCTCCCCGTAAGTTACAGAAGTGTACAGTGGTTGTAGTATTGTTGGCTTGACGGAAATGCATAATCTAAAATATTTATATTACCTTTTCGTTGCTGCCATAAGTCTACTTTATCTAAAGTAAGCTAACCTTACCTTATGTAGACAAATTTAATACAAATTTATATACATCCATAATTTAATGGGCGATAGCACACAGGACTTGTATAATTCTATTATAATATCAAATTTGTACTGTCAAATGCTAGAATAAATAGCTCTATAAAATATAGGGCTGAAATCAATGTAACGTGGAGTTTTACGCCTACAAATGAAAGGTTTCTCCACAATTTGAGTCAAATAAATTCATAATTAATTTTTAGACTCAACCAAGACATTTTATTTATTTTACCCTCTGCATGCAACATTGAGGCTTCCTTGAGGGAGTCTACGAATTCCCTTCGCTTAGAATTGACTGAAATAATGTAACTCGCATTTTGGTAATTTCTGAATTGAGCCCCTCAGTGGGGACGTGTATGAGCTGATATGATACTAGACGATTAGGTACGATACATTGTGTCTCGTGTGTGTTCCGCTTCCAGCAGCTTCAGCAGGCTAAGGCACATAAGGCCAGTCTTAAGGGGGTAGGGACCACCACAACCTCAGAGGAAAAAGCGGAACCCTTATAGGAGCACTTTATTGTCTGTCCATCCGTCCGTCTAACTGTCAAGCAAGACCCTTTATCTCGGGAACGCGTAGAGGTATAGAGTTGAAATTACCGCAGATACGCCTACCAGTTGTTTAAAACCCGGAAATTTTATTTTTTAAATATTTTTTTAATTTATTTTTTTCTAAGCTAGTGAAACGATTACAAATCACATGATTTTTTTTTAAAATATAGTAATTCCCATAGTAAGTGGGTTAAAACCATAAGTTTCGGTCTACAGTCCCTTGAAGCTGTGAAAAAATAAAACTTCTAAGTTAACGTAAAAAAAAGATACGGCTGCTATGCTGCAAAAACGTATATTTCGACACTCTCAAGAAAATCAAAATTCATAGGGTATTTCCCGTTGACCGAAAACTATGAAATTTGGCTAGTAATACCGTCTTATACTACAAATATAGGGTAAAATCTGAAACTATACACTTGTAATTAAATCATAAAAATAAAATCTTTATCTAAAGTAATTAATAAATTAAGGAAGGAACGGGGTCAAAATTTTGAATTAAGTGGGGTATTGTGTAAAAGGGCTTTATTGGCAAAAGCTAAAACAGATTTTTAATAGTTTTTTTTATGTATAATTTTCGATTAATGAAGAAGATTAAAAAAATATATCTTTTTTTGTATGTATAGGTAGCGAAAATAAATAAAATTTATTTAAAATGATAATTTACGGTATCGCTACATGATACGTGAACTTAGTGGAATTGAGCCTATACGGAGTTTAAGGAAATTAATTATTTTGTGGAATTGGGCCTAACCAGTTTAAAAAACGAACTATTTTGTGGTAGAAAGGAATATAATATTTAAAATGAATAAAGGTTAAGAAGGTAAAATAGAATATAAAACGAGATTGTCTTTAGATAAAATATTGAGGACAAGAAATACAAAATTAATTAAAAATTAGGTTGCTAAAGTAAGTTTAAATTTAACCAGTAAATAAATTTAGTTGGATCTCGGTTGGCCAACGATCGTTGTTTTCCCCAGAATCCGAATTAAAACTCCAATTAATATGCTGAACACTTCTTAACATTAAAATTACCTCGAGGCACCTTAAACAGTTCTACATCATAGATTTTAAAAAAATATTGAAATCAGTAATTTGTGGCCAGACATCTCTTGTGGGGGAAAAAAAGAAAAAGGTTTACTTCCCTTTTGGCCGGGGAGATGGAATAGAGCTGGGCAGTGTGCGGGGTCCCCTTCGCAGCCTAAGTCTGCTCTGTAGTATCGCAGGACTATGGCTGGCGGCTAGATGGTGCCTGCCTCAAAGGTAGTGGACTCACGCATAAGATGAAGAAAGGCCCAAAAGTGGTGAGTGGTGAATATGCCAAATGTGGTGGGAGATTCCCTATGAAAAGCAAACTTCTATGTTAACGTAAAAAAAAGTTACGGCCGTTTATGCTGCAAAAAAGTATATTTTGACACTCTCAAGAAAATAAAAATTCATAGGGTATTTCCAGTAGACCGAAAACTATGAAATTTGGCAAGTACTATCGTCTTATACTACAAATATTACACGACGAAGCCACACTAAACTACCTACAGAAAAAAAAAAATCTCAACTCCAGCAAAACTCGAGGGCACGGTTCTGTAAAGTTTTAAAATAGACTAAATATGACCATCGCTTATTTTCATTTCCAACAAAAACACATGACAGCTGCCGAATTTCAAAATCTTATAGCGCATTGGCTGGAAATAGAACTAAACAGATTTTTTTTAAAATTTGAGCGCGTTTGGCTGCACCAATTTTTTTTTTTTCATTTTGATTTTGCGACGAAAAGAAGTTTTCGTTGCAGTAGGTACCTAATAATTTTGGCGTATGTAGTACCTAACAGTTTGCACTGTTATGATTTATAATATTACCTATATGTATACCTACAACTTTGTGCGGAACCCTCGGTGGCCGAGTTAGACTCGCACTTGTCAATTTTTTGATGTGTAACATCTTTGCTCTCGCTTTCCTGCAATTTGTGGGAGTGATTTCGTGAAATGGGACGGAAATGTGTCCCATTGTAACAGGAAGTCGCGTTTTTTCAGGCTTTAAAAGCGCGAAAAAGGCAAAGGTATCTATGACCATACAGCCTAGTCTGCCGTATCTTTGCCGTCCTTTTATAAAGTATTTTGTCACATGTTACACATCATATGCGAGTACTGTAGGTCTCGCTCGAATTTTTTTTATTACGAGTATCCATCTATACAGGATGTAACCAAATTGACGTAGTTCCCGTTAACTGGGGCTTCTACTCATCACACTGAACAACTTTTGTTCTATAAGTTTGCAAAAAAAAACGAACACGGTACCAAATGTAAATAAAAATACATGTTTAAAATTTTTTTGGATTCCGTATCTAACGAAACCTTTATAGGATCACTTGTGTGTCTATCTTTCCGTCCGTCTGTCACAGCCAATTTGTTCAAAAACTACTGAACCGATTGAGTTGAAATTGAGTGGAAGATGAGTTGAAAATACGGCTTCATACCAATCGGATTTCTGGAAGTCGCTCTAAGATCGTTTGCAGGATTTGACCAACCTAAACAAGCTAACTTACATTAATACAAAATTACTTATTTTTTTACAGTCCTATGTATATGTAATGGTTTTTATAAGACTTGCGATTCCTGAACCAGACTTGAGAAAGAAAAAGAAAGTCGCTTTACCTTACGTTGTGCGCAAGAGTGAGCTCGTATATCCGGAACAACCTTACCATGACGTGAGTATGGATCTTCTTAGTGTATAAGTGAAAAAAAAACTTTGAAACTTTTATTTGAAAAGATTTTTTATGCAAAAAAAGGAGAAATATTTAATTTGCTCAAATCATGTTTCTAAGTTCAAAGAAGGCGAGGTAAGTATATACAGTATTTCCTACAACTGCGACTTTATTGAAAGCAGTAATGATTCTGGAAAGAGCAATACGAATAATTTGAAAAGCCGTACGAATAAAAAATATATGAACAACAAGAAAATAAAATAAAGGATAACTTAATCGTTTATACAGACAGGGATTCCAGTGAAACTCAATTAATATTACTGTACCGAGGCAAGAAGTGGTTTTCAAAGAATTGATGTCGTGTTTTTGAAGTAAAACTTCTTTACGCACGCTTGACTTGGGGAGTACGCTGGTGGATGCGTGACGTCGTCACGGAAGTATGGTCGGGCGAGGCGAACGGAAGTTGAGAGGGATATATATAAATTAGTGAAGATAGAAAGAGAGATACTATTTATTTTTGTTTACCAACAATATCGGTTGCGAAGGCAACAATATCGGTTGTTAAAACAAACATAAGATCAAAAAGATTTGATCATTTTCAGAGAAAACTCTTTTCATAAACTGTCTATACCTCCATAAGCAGAAAAAATTTGATTATTTTTTGAAGATTAAGTTTTTACTTCTATACATAAAGATGGAGCTAAAGAAGTTTTACTATAGTCGTGTGGTCTAAAGCACACTCGTATTTAACATAATTGTTCTCAATAAGTGCATTCGATAGTTCGAAAAATATATCAATTCATTCAATTTAATCGATTATTTAAAGTAAGTACCTCACTATGCAGCTTAGACTGGCAGATGCCAAATGTGGCCTTTTAGGATGACCTTAGATTTGTTCCCCATTGCGATATGAAATCTTTTTAGGAAGTTTCCATCTTCGGCTTCATCGTCACTTACTATGAGGGAGAAGATGCCAAGGGCTTACCAATTATAGATAAAGATGTGTATCTGTAAAATAGTTTACAGGTTATGATTGATATGCCAATCTTTTATACACTGTTAAGTAGCAAAAGATAATTTAAAAAATTAAACGCACTTCAAAACATAAAAAAATAAAGGATAACTGAAACATAAACTGCTTAACCTATTTTGATGAAATTTGCACTATTCCACAAGTTGAAAGATATTTAATTCTCTAAAAAATGCAATTTAGTTATTTCTTGTTTCTGAGAACTGTGGACAAACATACTTAAATACAAACACAGGCACATAAATTTTGTGGTTCTAAGTAACTAGCCCACATAAACTAATTTGTGCTATTCAATATTACATACATACCTACATACGGGTCGCGTTGACGATAAACGAAACAGATCCATAACAGTCAGTAACACGTCTTCATAGGTAGTGGGCGTGGGTTTAAAAAGAAGTTCGTGAACAATAAAAATTAAGTTTATTGATATTATATAAAATAAGAGTAAAACAACATAAAATTAGGAAAATAATATACACTGAAATTTAAAACACAATTCACAAAATATAAATTAAAACTTACCAAAAATGGGTATTTTATTAGATAAATATTTAATTTATTTTATTACAAAATATTAAGGATGAATGGATCGGAAGAATTTTGATTTTTTTAATTAATAATGTCAGATGGATGCTTGAAAAAGAAATAGATGGAATGAAAGGAGAACGAATAACTGCGCACCGCGCTACAATAATAATAATATTTTCTCTTTCAAGGACTTTCTAGAAACGATGAAAAAAATATTCGCCTGGTCCCGATGGTTCGGTGTCGTGGGAAATTCGCACCCTCTGTGGAAAGTTTGGGGAGCAATCCTGTGTTCGCTACTAGTTTGTATCGAATTTGGTGCCATTTACAAGCTTGTGAAGTTACTTGCTGGTCTCACTGTCTATTCCACTGGCAATAGTAAGTAAAAGCTAATCCTATTTATAAACCTAAGATTCTGTTATTAGTGCTGAGATACAACTCCTTCATAATATGTTTTAGTTGTTTGTTACCTACGAACGACGAAGTAGCAAAAAAGGTGATCATCTGAAAAACCGACTACAAAAATGATTTTGATGAAAATTCACTCTACATCATAAAGACATCAAAGAAGTGGTCAGGAATTAATGTGTGTGTATATGTGTCCGTTTCCCTGATTTTTTAACCGCCTCCGTGGCGTAATGGTTAGCACATTCGCTTCACAACAGGAGGTCGCGGGTTCGATTCCCGGTGGGGTTAACTTGTAAGACTCGGTTTGGTTGGTGGTAGGGCATTTTCTAAGCCCGCCTGGCTAGCTACCACCATATTATCTAAGTCTTGCCGCCAAACATCAGTGTTAACAACATTGATGTGTTCCGGTTTGAAGATAAGATAGCCAGTTCTCCATTGCGTTCAGGAATCTTGGTAAGCCCGCTTCCATCTTCGACATCATCGTCACTTACCATCAGATGATACCAAGGGCTTACCAATAGTGAATAAAAAAAATACACTATTGGGAAGGCCGTGGCATTATTTGCGGAAAACTGCTGGACATATTTAGATAAAATTTTGAGCATTGATTCTTAAAGCTTCCAATGAGATGTCTAGGAATATCGTAAAGCAGATAACTCCCATACAATATCTTTTCCAATGTCGGACGCTCCTGCGTAAAGGTACGAGTATGTTCTCTGTGGGGAGTTTACTTTATTTCCAACATGAAGGTACGTTCTGCGTGGGGAGTATACTTTATTTCCAATGTTGGACGCTCCTGCATGAAGGTACGAGTATGTTCTCCGTGGGGAGTTTACTTTATTTCCAACATGAAGGTACAAGTATGTTCTCCGTGGAGAGTTTACTTTATTTCCAACATGAAGGTACGTTCTCCGTGGGGAGTTTACTTTATTTTCAATGTTGGACGCTCCTGCATGAAGGTACGAGTATGTTCTCCGTGGGGAGTTTACTTTATTTCCAACATGAAGGTACGTTCTGCGTGGGGAGTATACTTTATTTCCAATGTTGGACGCTCCTGCATGAAGGTACGAGTATGTTCTCCGTGGGGAGTTTACTTTATTTCCAACATGAAGGTACGTTCTCCGTGGGGAGTTTACTTTATTTCCAATATTGGACGCTCCTGCATGAAGGTACGAGTATGTTCTCCGTGGGGAGTTTACTTAATTTCCAACATGAAGGTACAAGTATGTTCTGCGTGGGGAGTTTACTTTATTTTCAATTTCGGACGCTCCTGCATTAAGGTACGTAAGGTAAGGTAATGTATGTTCTCCGTGGAGAGTTTACTTTATTTCCAATGTCGGACGTTCCTGCGTGAAGGTACGTGTATGTTCTCCGTGGGGAGTTTACTCTATTTCCAATGTCGGACGTTCCTGCGTGAAGGTACGTGTATGTTCTCCATGGGGAGTTTACTTTATTTCCAATGTCGGACGTTCCTGCGTGAAGGTACGTGTATGTTTTCCGTGGGGAGTTTGCTTTATTTCCAATGTCGGACACTCCTGCATGAAGGTAAGAGTATATTCTTCGTGGGGAGTCCACTTTATTTTCTTATTATAGAAACTGAATATTATCTAGTTTCATTTCTAGTAGATACTCTTAATGGCAATATGTTTAACTGGAAGCTGTTTATTTGTTTCTTCTTTCTGTCAATCTTTTTTTATTCACAATTGGTAAGCCTTTGGCATCATCTTATCTGATGGTAAGTAACGATGATGCTGAAGATGGAAGTGGGCTTACGAAGATAGCTCAACGCAATAGGGAACTGGCTATCTTATCCTCAAGCCGGAACACATCAATATTGTTAACATTGATGTTTGACGGCAAGACTTAGATAAGCTGGTGGTAACTAGCCAGGCGGGCTTAGGAAATTCCCATATACCAACTAATTCGAGTCTTACAAAGTTAGACTCTACCAGGATCGAACCCGCGACCTCCTGATGTAAAGTTAATGGCCATAGTACGCCACACAGGTGATTAATTCTGATCGTTTTCTCCATTTTTATGATTTTACTTATTTACAAAATTAAAAGACAGTTCGTTTGTTTGCTTAACTGTGATGCTCCTTATCACCTTCTGTCTCTTCAGGAAGCGTGACAGCTAGGATAGCTGGCGTTATGTTTTACACGTCTTCTCTTGTAACACTCGTTCTGACTTGGAGACTAACAGCCTCTTGGGGACGGTTGGCCCAATTCTGGGCCTCGGTTGAAAGGAAGTCCTCCATGGCTACAAGTTCAGATAACACCTTGAAAAGGAGAATGATAGTTGTGTCGAGCGTAATGGCTTTATTATCTTTTCGTAAGTTGGAACTTTTTATGTTTAACAGTTTGTAAATATTAACATAATAATGTTAATAATAATTGTTGGCATCATTTTTATTTGTGTATTTGTTAACAGTGGAACATTTTATGAGCATGGCGTCCCAAGTCACGTTCGACTTGCCGCCGGACCTATATCTACAAACGTACATACTCTCATCACATGGCTTCATCATAGTACAGAGTAAGTGAATATCTATTTTGTAATAAATTTCTGCCACGACTGAATCTAAAACGTTTAAGTAGGTGAAATTATGTAATTTACAAGAGGAAAACACAAACGATAATGTACAGTAGTACTTTATTAGATTATATAATAATTGAAAAAGATATAACGTCAAGAACACCCGACTTCAATCATTAAATTGCTGCGTTAAACCGAAATATGCTTTTCCAGTGATTGATACACACTTAACAGTCCATATCTTGGAAACCACTGAACTTATTTTGATAAATCTTACACAGTTCCCTAAGTTAAAAAATACTCTAATATCTCTAATATTTAATACAGTTGAGAGGCATTGATTGGAATAGTTGTCTCTGTTTATTTCTTTACGTATAGCCGTGTTACTCCACCGACGCTCTGAAATACATATATGCTTATGAAATTGAAATTTGGCGCACTTGTTTAGAAACCCACTTAGACTAATATTATAAAAATATTGTGCAATTCCAACAATAGGTCGAATATAACCTTCTTTTTGAAGTCAAATACTATTTTTGTTATTTTTCAGCTGACTATTCCATCTTGATAGCGATAATTCTTCTGTTCATGAGCAATATTGCCACGATTTTGTACAACTACCTAGACTTGGTCATAGTGCTGGTGAGTATGGGGCTGTCGTCTCGGTACCACAGGCTGAACCAGTGCGTGGCCAACATGTGCGCCAGCGACAGAAAATGTGCAAAGTGGTCTAAAGTAAGTAACAATAAAATTACGTAAAAATCAATATTCACGAGAATACACGTTCCCAACAGATAATTAATTTGACAATAAATTAAATCTCTAATTAAAAACATAAATAATTTTGAAAGATGCACAAGCATTAAAACCACAGAATTTAACTTGTGGATTATTAACAAAACTTTAATGTGCTATGTTACTACTACTAGAATACTTCATTAAAAATTTAGATAACAATATTCATGCAAGTGATACCAAGTTGGATTTGTACATATTCGTAATAGCACGTAAGATTTCTGGCGTTGCCGCACGCACGCGCATTGAGCGTTTAGGTAAGCGGAGGTTCATTCAGTCATAGTCATAAAGCAAGTCTATGTAGTTTCTATACAATCAGACGGAAATAGATTAAAAACAGTGAAATCTCCATCTCTGTCACATCGCATAGAATATATAGGGACTTGCATTTTGACTGGATGAACCTCCGGTTCTCGGACTGCCAGGTCTGCGACAACGCTTAATCCTAAAGCCTAAATACAAAATAATAACATTGACAAAGTTGTGGTCGCACAGCTTCGTGAACATACCGCTAGATGGCACTGTCAGGAATTAAAACGCATGTCTAACCAGGTAGAAACTTTATTGCTTTGATAGCTTTCTAGTTTCCCTCTAAAACGTAGAAATCTTTAGCGTTTTACTAAATAACGTCGTGGAGTTTTCTTTATACACTTCATGTTTGTTTTTTCCACTAGCCGGCACGGCTCGCCGCCGCCGATCAGTGCAAAGACGCTCTATAGGTTTTCATACATTTTTCTTTTCCGGTAGCCGGTACCGGTGCCGGTGCTGCCGTGCCGGTTAGTGGAAAAACGCACATTGTGTCTATGGAATTTTTAGTGCACTGTTTGGACGGTGCTTATAATCTTTTAAACAACTCAAAATCAGAAATGTGAAATAGTATGAAAAAACATAGCGGTCATCAAAGAACGGCCGCACTATAACTATGATTTTTATTTAGCGGAATTTTGTCAGTTGTCATTTTTATTTTGACATGTAGCAAATTTAGACCAAATGTTTTCATAAGTTATGAAAAAAAAGTATTTATACCATTGCTCCTCTAAAAAGCTTATTTTATTCACTGAAAACAGTGAATAAAAAGCTCTTTTAATCACTATTTTGGTGTTTGAATTTAGAACACAGCAATTATTATTTTTTTGTTTGTTCGCCCTTTTCAGGGCAGGCTAAGGCTCATTGGCCATACTGCCTTGTATGCATTTTTTTTTCAGCAGTATTAGTTTACGTCTTCATTAATTTTTCTTTCACAGTTTTCAGTATTTTTCAGCATCATTGTAATTTATTTACTGGCCCTATAACTAACTTAACCTACACACTCCAGCAAAATGATAGCACATTTGCTGAAGCTTTGGCGGACTTCTTTTGGGAACTCGAAAAACTCGCATACACAACACACTTTTATTTCATTATCCTACACAATAAACACATAAATAGTACTTTGCTGATTAATACGCTATCAATATTATGCATCAAAAACCACGAAATGTAATTTTTCGGATAATAAAAGAAAAATGATAAACTGAACGCTACCAATTCCTGCCAAAAAGTCTAGAACACACCAATATATTCGACCTCCATCTCAGTGCTATACAACCTCCTTGCACAAAAAATACTCGAAACAAACTCCCTGTTCAAAGAATATTTGACATACAAACTCCTTGTGCAAATAACTCCTCGAGATTTAATTTTTTTAAGGAGTTTAGCATTAGAACAAAAACTGTTTGGTGTTCTTTGCTGCCATTTCATTAGTAAATTGGCGCTATTTTAAATACTGTAAGTTGTACGAACACAAAGAAAATTACCCTTTATTTTAGTGATTGTCCCAATTTTAAAGAGCATTTTAATTAATTTGTTCTTCCTTTTTTCTTCATTAAATGTCTATTATCGCTTAAATGTTTCTTTTTCTCGGAGTCATGGTATAAAGTATAGTATGCAACTCTTAAATAAAACGGATTTATATCGAGGGCCATGAATTCGTTTCTGATTTTATCCATTTGTGTGGTACCCGCTGACCAGCGTAACATGCGTATCGCAGTAGCGTACATTTTGTTAAGGTGGTGTTTGTTGGTAGCCCAGAATTCTGATGCATGTAACTTAGCAGGTGTTATTGCTGTTTTGTAGAGCTTTCCCTGACCCTCAGTGGCATCCGCTTGTCACACATTACGCCTGTGAGTTGTCTCCATTTTAACCAGCCTGTTGATGTTCTGTGAGTTACGTTTGAGTCAATTTTACCGTCATCAGTTATTATAGGCCCTAAAGGATGTAAGAAGCTCCCGCGCACTATTCATCCACCTTTTGAAGTAATTACAGTTTGTTTACTCGTTACCTAGCTCCTACAGGATGTTAGAGGCTCCTGCGCACTATCCGTTAACCGTTTGAAGTAAGTGTAATTTGTTTACTCGTTAGGTCGCTCCTACAGGATTTTTGAAGTCCTGTGCACTATACGTTAACCCTTTAAAGTAAGTATAATTTTTTTACTCGTTAGGTCGCTCCTACAGGGTGTTAGAGGCTCCCGCGCACTATTCATTCACCGTTTGAAGTCAGTATAGTTTGTTTAACCGTTAGGTTGCTCCTACAGGATGTTAGAGGCTCCCGCGCACTATTCATTCACTCTTTGAAGTTAGTACAGTTTGTATACTCGTAAGGTCG
Organism: Coleophora flavipennella; assembly: GCA_947284805.1. Lineage (NCBI taxonomy): Eukaryota > Metazoa > Arthropoda > Insecta > Lepidoptera > Coleophoridae > Coleophora > Coleophora flavipennella. Next base: position 10,798,223 of record OX369253.1, read on the forward strand.
CTCTAACAGGGTGTTGGAGGCTCTCGCGCACCATTTATTCACCCTTTGAAGTAAGTAAAGTTTGTTTACTCGTTAGGTCGCTCTAACAGGGTGTTAGAGGCTCCCGCGCACTATTCATTCACCGTTTGAAGTCAGTACAGTTTGTTTAATTAACCGTTAGGTTGCTCCTATATGATGTTAGAGGCTCCCGCGCACTATTCATTCACCCTTTGAAGTTAGTACAGTTTGTATACTCGTAAGGTCGCTCTAACAGGGTGTTGGAGGCTCTCGCGCACCATTTATTCACCCTTTGAAGTAAGTAAAGTTTGTTTACTCGTTAGGTCGCTCTTACAGGGTGTTAGAGGCTCCCGCGCACTATTCATTCACCGTTTGAAGTCAGTACAGTTTGTTTAATTAACCGTTAGGTTGCTCCTATATGATGTTAGAGGCTCCCGCGCACTATTCATTCACCCTTTGAAGTTAGTACAGTTTGTATACTCGTAAGGTCGCTCTAACAGGGTGTTGGAGGCTCTCGCGCACCATTTATTCACCCTTTGAAGTAAGTAAAGTTTGTTTACTCGTTAGGTCGCTCTTACAGGGTGTTAGAGGCTCCCGCGCACTATTCATTCACTCTTTGAAGTTAGTACAGTTTGTATACTCGTGAGATCGCTCTAGCAGGGTGTTGGAGGCTCTCGCGCACCATTTATTCACCCTTTGAAGTAAGTAAAGTTTGTTTACTCGTTAGGTCGCTCTTACAGGGTGTTAGAGGCTCCCGCGCACTATTCATTCACCGTTTGAAGTCAGTACAGTTTGTTTAATTAACCGTTAGGTTGCTCCTATATGATGTTAGAGGCTCCCGCGCACTATTCATTCACCCTTTGAAGTTAGTACAGTTTGTATACTCGTAAGGTCGCTCTAACAGGGTGTTGGAGGCTCTCGCGCACCATTTATTCACCCTTTGAAGTAAGTAAAGTTTGTTTACTCGTTAGGTCGCTCTTACAGGGTGTTAGAGGCTCCCGCGCACTATTCATTCACTCTTTGAAGTTAGTACAGTTTGTATACTCGTGAGATCGCTCTAACAGGGTATTAGAGGCTCCCGTGCACTATTAATTCACCCTTTGAAGTAAGAACAGTTTGTACATGTACACAAAGTGATGGTTTTTAGGTTTAAATTTATTACGAAGTACTCGTTAGTTGGTTTTTCAATCAATTAAGTTGACTAATTCATGTTTCCGTACCTTCTTTCTGAAATAACTGAAAATAATTTAAGGGAAGCTTCAGCTCATGTTAAAAAATAACTTTCCTTTAGTAGGTAACCTCTATACTCAATTGCTCGTAGTTTTGCCGGCGTGGAAATCACTAGATTTATTTCCAACTTTATTCTATATCCCGTAGAAATTACTTACGTTGACCACCATCATCCATCCCTGTAGAATGAAACTTTACTTTACATTTTAAGCCTGAATTGTTTAGTTTTATGTTTTTAGTAGTAAAATATAGCACTTTACGATAGCTTTTAAACTGCCTTAATTCTACTCTGTCGCAAAATCCGTTCTTAGCTGACGTATCCTTCCTATAAACTATCTACTTGCCAAATTTCAGCTTCATAGGTCAAGTAGGATTCGGAATTTTGTATTTAATCAGAATGTGACCATTTTCTTTTATAAATAGGGTGTATGGCAAACTTTTTTAAGTAAGTGGGTCATTCGCAAAATTTTGACTCATGACAAACTAAAAAAATAAAAAAATGAAGCTTAAAATAATGTTCATCCATACTTTTACTCGTCTTCGGGACTTAACGAGCTGTATGTCATTAAACGCATTAAAATAATGATTTTTCTGAAATAAGAATACCTCTTAATATAAATTAATTTTTCCGTGCTGACACAATCAAAAACAAAAAAAAGTATTTTGGAAAAATATAAAAAAATGAATCAATTCGTATTTTGATATCAGTGATAGCTGATAAAACGTACCTGTCATGGGTCCAAATCTAACAAGTAACACTTGTCAACAAAAATAATTGTCGGCAGATTAACTGCTTTAAATAATGTTTTTTTATTTCAGAACCTAGTAAAACACATGATTATTTTTTGCTAATACAATCATAAACAAAAAGTATTTTATAAAAATAAAAAAAAATATATTAAAAAAATCGTATCTTGATATCAATGACAGCTGAAAAAAGACGAGGGACGTTCAATTTATTCTCGGTATGGGTATTTTAGAAAAAAGATAAAACCTTGAAAAAAATTGTTTTTTCAATATAAATCCCAAGATATTTGTTTGATCGCGAAATAAGTTTTTCTATTCCCTAAAAAAAATTTTTCTTGGCCTGAAAAATGCTCATTTACAGCGGATTTGAGCTCATTATCGTCAGCAAGTCGACTTCCTCGGAGGTCTTTTTTAAATTTGGGATTAAAAAGTAGTCACTGGGGTCCAGGTCTGAGCTGTAGGGTGGGCGGTTTTTTTTAAATTAAAAATTTGAGTGCGTTTGACTATATCTCACCTGATGGTATTAAGTGACGATGTAGTCGAGGATGGTACACGCAAACTCAAATAATGTCTATTCACTCTCGCCTTGAAGATCCCCAAATTAATTAAGCGGTTAATTTCCTCGAACCCGCACTCTCGTACAGCAGCCTTGGAGAGCCGCGCCGTGTGAACCGGTGCGTTGTCATGAAGAAGCAGCATTTCCTTTGCCAGCTTTCCTCTTCTTTCTTCTTTTTTGCGTTGATAGTTTCACCTGTTTTGTGTACTCGATGAATAGTATTCCTTTAGAATCCCAGAAAACTTTGGCCATGATTTTGCTAGCCGATGGAGTGACTTTGAATTTCTTCGGAGGGTCTGATCCCTTATTATGCCACTGCATAGAATTCTGTTTACTCCTAGGGTCATAGTGATGAACCCACGTTTCATTACCTGTAACTATTCTTTCGAAAAAACTTGCTGGATCGTCACCACACATCATGTAGTATAGTGTGTCTAGTACCAACGGATAGCATAGTTATTTTTGCCAACATCTTGATTTTTACAAGTGCATCTTCTAATACAAGTTTTTCGATAATTTTCACATTTTCTTCGGTAGCCGCCGTGATGGGCTTACCTGGGGGGGGGGGGGGGTCATCTTCGATACTTTCCCTGCCTGTTTCGAATTCACTTGACCACTTCTGCATGGTCGATAATTAAGGAACAGAGTGTTGATAAACGGTTACTATTTCTTCATGGAAAGGCTTTCTCGATTTTCTTCAACATTGTCGCGTCAATCATTTTCGTCGTTTTTGACTGGAGGGAGGTCTCAAACAAACTCATAAAGTTAACATGAAATTTTATATGAATACCCTCAGATAATGTTGTTAGCTAATGATATATTTTAATTACCCACAATAATATCAAATCACTCTGACACCGAGAATACATTGAACGCCCAGCGTATTATGGGGTCCAAAATGGGTCCAAATCTAACAAATGACCCCACTTATCTACAAAAACATATGTTCCGAACGCTCTGTATAAAAGAAATAGATAGATTGGCAAACAAATTTGTGGAGTTCGCTATTAGTAGATCAGTTTAGTATGACAGGACCATTTTTTTTCTGTGAATTGAAAAATCATTGGGTAAGTTACTCAGTTTCATACGCTAATGCAATTCTTATAATTTTTTCATCTATTTCAGAAGGACCCTAAACATATACATCAGTGGTAAAAACATAAAGATATTTTTTAGCCTTTTTATCGCCGTTGTTTCGTGGTCCTACTGATTTGTCCCACTAATGGGACTACAAGGGAAACTCGTTTATAAACATAATCTATTAATGTTTTTAGCACTCCTGAAGTAGACCATTCGGGAAAATAGACCGATGGTTCCGGAAGGCTCCTAATGTAGTCTTATTTTGAATACTTACTTTTCAGAATATCGAGGTGCACAGAGTATACATGTGGCGCAAGATAAGAGAGGCCTATGTAAAACAAGCAATGCTCGTGCGCACAGTAGACGGCGCGTTGGGAGGCCTCGTAGTGCTATCCAGCTTCATGAACTTCTACTTCATATGCCTTCAGTTGTTTTTGGGAATAACGTAAGTAATTACCACAGAGTTTAAAAAAGTCGCTCCGCTCAATAGGGTATTACTACTTTGGTTTCAATACGGAACCTCTTGTGCAAAGTTGAGGGGAAAGTCTGAGGTACGGGCGGGGAAATCTTCATAATTGGCTGCAACTTTTTGAATTCAGGAACTATTGTCAAACCCGACTGATCTGTTCGTCCAGGGGCAATGCTGTTGTCTGCTGAGCTAAGAGTTGTGGGTTCGATCACACGCAGGGAAAATATTATTTTGACGAACGTCATGATTGTTTTCCCTGTGGCTGGGTGTTTAATATCTATATATTTATTTATTTAAACGGCTCAAAGTGTGTTTATCAGTGTTACTAAAGTATAACAGGGAATCCTAGTTTGGGGCCAGATGACAATATTACTGAAGTGAAAACTTCTTTATGCGCATTGGGCAATTTTTGAGATGGGAAAAACCATGGAACTCGCGACACTGTTAATGTTACCGTAACCGACACCCTGTTACCGTTAAAATAATAATATTAACGTCTCTGGGTACAAGTCCTTTATGTTTGGTGGTAAGGTTATTTTTAATCAAGGGGATCCCCCTATATAGGTACTCTTGGCACTAATGCTATATGTAACTACATCTGTAACAGTATATTTCACAAAGTTGATAGTTTCAGAATAAACTATAGTACACCTATCTTTAAAATTTAAAGTTTTAAATTTTCGTCAAATTATGTACTCACTGCACCGCCCCTAATTTTTGATCGCTGTATTCCTACACAAAGGTTGCCTGGAATAAATTGCTACCTAGCAAAAAGGCCGCCTATTGTATAATAATTTATCTATGTTGTTTTCTTCGTTTTTATGCTATGATGCAATAATTAATATTTTATTGTATTGTACTCAGCGAATAATAATTTTTTTAACTGATGGCTGTGCTATTTAGCTGGAGATATCCCCTTAAAGTGGTATAATAATCATAATCCTAATCGTAATCCCAATCATTTAATGTAATATGTGCACAGTGTGCGAGTCCATGCCGTGATCCAACACCTTTAATGTTTGTGTCAAAGTCAACATCACTAGTAACAAGTACTATCGGACATAGTGTGTCCCAAGTTACTGAACAGCGGTCACTAGGACAACTAGGGCTCGCTCGACCTCCCCCGTCTCACGCCTTGGCCTCCGCACGATGCCCTGATTCAAGATTCAAGATATTTATTCAAAACTAGCTGTCCCGGCGAACTTCTTTCCACCTTACACTACACTACACTACCCTACCCTATACTTTCCTACCCTAAACTACACTACTCTACCCTACACTACACTACCCTACCCTACCCTACCCTACCCTACACTACCCTATACTATATTACCCTACCCTACCCTAACTACACTACACCTACACTACACTACACCTACACTACACTACCCTACCATGAAACCAATTATTTTTTGACGGATATTTTATTTTTTGATTTTTTTTATTTATTTCCGAGCTGTTTTATATTTATTCACCTTTTAAACCTTCTCTGGACTTTCACAAATAATTCAATACCAAAATCAGCCAAATCGGTTCAGCCGTTCTCGAGTTTTAGCGAGACTAACGAACAGCAATTCATTTTTATCATTTTACATATATATATATATATATATATATATATATATATATATAGAGAGAATGGGTGCATATTAAACTCTTTCTGATAGTCATAAAATAGTAATTACATTATTAATTTGTGAAAAATAAACAATCATTAGATAATAACGTCAAAATACAATCCTTGGTATAATTGTAGTTTTTGAAACTGTTGCATAATGAGGGGTATTAAAACACGAGTATCACACATCACCGCGTATGATTTAAGGCGGGCGCTGTCACAGACAGGTACAAATTGGAATGAAAACTTATTGTAATGCTGTAAAAATGGCGCGAATCGCATGTGCGTTCCAATAAAAAAAATATATGGAACTTCGTTGGTGATATTTACTTTTTGAATTAACTTGTATCTTGTATTATTTTGTTAGAGAAATAATGTTTTAAAGTGTTTTTTTAAATTTCGGTTTTGTGTTTATAAAGTATGCCAAGATAAATTCGTTTTGAAGTTTATAATTTGAACTTTACGATGTGAGAGTAGATAAAACAAATTATGTCATTAGAATATGAAAACAATATGACACGAGAAGTTATACATTCTAGAAGTCTCCGGTAACTCGACTATATGGATTATTTAGACTGTGATATTGGCCGTACTAATATATATATATATATATATATAGGTCAGACAAAATGTAAATAATTCGTCAGTATGTAAACGGTCAGGCAAAATGTAAAATGCTGTACGCCGATTAAGGCAATTTGTAATAATTCTTCAGTATTTAAACGGTCAGGCAAAATGTAAAATGCTGTAAGCCGATTAAGGCAATTTGTAATAATTCTTCCGTATTTAAACGGTCAGGCAAAATGTAAAATTCTGTACGCACATTGTAAAATGCCGAGCCAGGCAAATTGTAATAATTCGTCCGTATATAAACGGTCAATGCCGAGTCAGGCATTGGTCAGGTTTGATTGATTAAACTGTCAAAGGCTCCCCGCCCTCGCCATTATATAACTTGCCCGACATTTGCCTGACCGTTTGTATAATGACGAATTATACAGTATGTCTGCGACATATATACTTTGATATGGGTGTGATCTAATTACTATTATTGTGTGGGTACCAGTGCCAGTATTGGTACCAGTGCCAGTACCAGTAGACGACAGTGTTACAAGCGAATGACAGTGAACAACTTCAAATGACCATACTCAATCAATTATTTTTCAACGTTTTTGCTACTACTTCCCGTGTAAAGGATGTAACAAAATTTGTGTAGCACCCGTTAACTGGGGATTCTACTCATCATACTGAACAACTTTTCTGGAGCCCAGTGAATTTTCAAAAATAAATTGGACTCTCCATACAAAAATTCACAAAATTAGTCGATCAGCTGATTGATTTTTATGAATAGTTTTTTTTTTATTTCAGCAAAGTTTAATGATAAATTTTGGTAATTATGAACGGGACCTACACCAATTTTGTTACACGCCGCTAACCAGTATAGCTGCCATCCGTTGGGAAGGTAGAGATAGCCTACACGATTATCGGTACGATAGCCATTTACGCTTGTCTAAACACAGATATTTTTTTGCAAAGAAATAGTTGAGGGGGTGGGAAGTGACATAGACTGCTGTTCAGAATACTCTGATACAGTTCCCGAGGGATCTGGAATAAACTCCTGCCTACGCGCGCGAGCCGCCTTCAAAGACAGTCATAAAATCGATGCCCACTCAGGCAAAGCCTTTTTTTTTAATAAAAATTTGAGTGCGTGGCTACTCCTCACCTAATGGTAAGTGCCAATGCAGCCGAGGATATAACACGCAAGCTCAAATAGTGCCTATTCACTCTCGACTTGAAGATTCCTAAATTATACGAATCGGGGAATACAGACGCCGGCCGCTCGCAAAAGCTACTAAAAATGTATAGAAAGCACCACTTCATTTAAAGGCGGTCGTAGCTCAGCGCCACTTGCGTGGTGAAGTCGATCATCCGCGTTAACTGACCTTGAAGTACTGTCATTACATGGATGGGTGTGAGTGTAAGTGGCATTTTCCATGCTTTGGTTGCCGTTGGTGCCAGTGGCTATAACTAGATGGCAGTCGTTAAGTCGTATCAGTGTAAGTGTCAGTAAGTGTGTGTGAAGTCGACCAACCTGCACTGGGCCCGCCTGTTTGACTATGGCCCGATCGCCCTAATTCAGGGTAGGTTTAAGCCCCTCGGTGGGGACGTATATGAGCTGATATGATATGATGAAGTCGTATCAGATGCCTTATGGGCAGCTTGAAAACTTCTGACATCAGTGGGTTAGACACAACCCTCAAACTCCTCCAACCCGGACTTGGCCTGGGCGTAGTATGTAGGTACATAAATTATCATCATCATCATATCAGCCGAAGGACGTCCACTGCTGGACATAGGCCTCCCCCAAGGATCTCCACGACGACCGGTTCTGCGCTGCCCACATCCAGCGGCTTCCCGCGACCTTCACCAGGTCATCGAGGAGATCCGTAGGAGAACCAAAGTAACCGACATAGCTCTCAGAATTGCTAAACTTAAGTGGCAGTGGGCGGGACACATTGCTCGTAGAACATATGGCCGATAGGGCAGTAAAGTTCTCTAGTGGCGACCACGCACCGGAAAGCGTAGTGTAGGCAGGCCTCCCACTCGGTGGACATAAATTATAAAATAAGTTAATTTGTAAATTAGTATAAGATCGTGGTTTTAGGTAGTGCCGATCGGAAGTGCATCTGGGTCAACGTCCCGATTGACCCATCGCACTGACGAATTTAGTTATTAAGCAATGCTTGGCTCGTAAGTTTTCATTATTCCTTTTTTAACATTTTAATCAGAATATACTAAAATCTTGGCATGAACAACACGTCTTTTCTCAACCTCCTCCTGCCTGAGCACGTCATAATTCATGGTTTTTTTTAATACTAACACACATTAGTGTCGTCAGAGATTTGTTACCATAGATGTGTTATGAACTAACAAACCACATTTGAAAATCGAATCCATTTACACACACATTATAATAGGTACCTACCGAATGCTACTATGAAAAGAGATACCAATTGGCATCTTTTTTTGCTTCACTTTAGGATGCACGTAACCTATCTACCTCCCCTTATATATAGCATATCTCTGTGTGGAGTATATGGTCCTACCTTACATACAGGGGGTGACATTAAGGTGTAGCGACACTTTAAGGTGGGTTTGTACTCATCGAACTGCACAACTTTTGTTCTACAACGTTTGCTGAAATCGCGATTTTTTTTTGTTTCGCATACGAAACCAATCAGCTGACCAATAAAGTGAACCAGGTAAAGTGCGAGTCAGAACCGTGCACACAGGGTTCCGTATTATTATACTAGATGGCGCTAGTTTCTTCACGTTTAAAAAAATACGTCTTTTGTATGGAGAGTTTCACTTTTTTATTTTTAGTATTATTTGTTATAGCGGCAAAAGAAATACATCATATGTGAAAATTTAAGCTGTCTCGCTATCACGGTTTTTTTTTTATTCACAATTGGTAAACCCTTGACAACATCTCACCTGGTGGTAAGTGACGATGTTTCCGAAGATGGAAGCGGGCTTACCAAGATTCCCCAACGCAATGGGGAACTGGCTATCTTATCTTCATGCCAGAACACACCAATGATATCAACATTGATATTTGGCGGCAAGACTTAGTTATGATGGTGGTAGCTAGCCAGACGGGCTTAGAAAATGGCCTACCACCAACCAAACCGAGTCTTACAATTGACCCCGCCGGGAATCGAACCCGCGACCTCCTGTGTAAAGCCAGTGAACTTTGCCTCAGAGCTACGGAGGCGGTTCATGAAAGACAGACGGACCGACAGACAGACAGACGGACGGACAGCGGAGTCTTAGTAATAGGGCCCGTTTGTACCCTTTGGGTACGGAACCCTAAAAATCGCGACATCAGCAAAGTCGTAGAACAAAAGTAGTTCAGTTTGATGAGTACAAGCTCACCTTAAAGTGTCACTGCCTGCACCTTTAAGTTACATTCTGTATGTTATATAATGTACACAAAAGTTTACACTAAAAACACTAAGAAAGAACGTATACAAAGTTGGACTTATCTCTATAAGAAATCTCTTCCATCCAACCGGGTGTAATGAGACTTTAAAGTACTTTTACCTTTCCGAGTTTAGGATGATACCCAAACCCCAGCAGTGGGGACGTTTATCACATCACACTAATATTATAAAGGCGAAAGTTTGTGAGTGGATGAGTGTGTATGTTTGTTACTTCTTCACGCAAAAACTACTGAACGGATCTGGCTGAAATTTGGTAGGTAGACAGATTAGGACCTGAGTTAACACATAAACTACTTTTTTTACGCTCGCGCACTGCACACCCTCAAAAAGTCATAGAAACTTTGTCCACGCGAGTGAAGCCGCGGGAAACAGCTAGTGTTATATATGTCGCCGGGATATTGTCAAAACCGCGATATTACAATCTCACTACAATAAATTCAGTTAGATTATAATATGACGGTAATTTGTCAATCAGCTTACAATTTCACGGCCCATTTTTGCATCTCTGAATAAAACCGATGATTTCTTCTACTGCGAAGCATTCTGCTACCCAGGGGGGAGCCTGTTAAATCAATCAAACCTGATCGAACCTAACATAGCTCGCTTCGCTCGTGCATTTATAAAATGTTAATCACTTCGCTTAGTGTTTTTGTAATGTCACTAATGAGATTATAATGACACTGGTAAAATTGTAAGCAGTATATTATGGTTCACAATCTTTCGACAGTTCATAATCTCGCGAGATAGATCCCGTTAGATTATAATCAAACGGTTTTCACAATTTTACGGTGACATATATAATACAGACCTTAAATGTCGATTTGGTCCTTATGTGTGAATGAAACTCCTTTCACAGCCAAGGCCTATCATCAGACTTGATGAAGAGGTTATACTACCTCGTCTCTCTGCTCTGGCTCTGCATCAGATTCAGCTCGGTGGTCCTATCAGCAGCTGACGTCAACGTTTACTCTAAGGCGGCTCTGAGACACCTACACACGTGTTCGGCTAGAGGCTACAATGTCGAGGTAATGTTCGGCTAGAGGCTACAATGTCGAGGTAATGTCTGGCTAGAGGCTACGATGTCAAGGTAATGTTCGGCGATAGACTACAATGTCGAGGTAATGTTTGGCTAGAGGCTACAATGTCGAGGTAATGTTCGGCTAAAGGCTACAATATCGAGGTAATGTTCGGCTAAAGGCTACAAAGTCGAGGTAATGTTCACTGAATATGATTTTCTTTGCCTGTTTTCTATTTAAGGTAATGCTTTGTAATTCATCATATCACCCGAAAGACGTTCACTGCTGGACAAAGGCTTTGTCCTTTACAAAACAAGTAAAAAAAACAAATCAGTCGGACTCGCGCACTGAAGGTTCCGTCATCATCATCATCATCATCATACCAGCCAAAGGATATCCACTGCTGGACATAGGTACCGCCAAGGATTTCCACGACGACCGGTTCTGCGCTGCCCGCATCCTCCACCAGATCATCGGTCTACCGAGTGGAAGGCCTGGCTACGCTACATTTTCCTGTACGCGGTAGCCACTCGTGAACTTTACCAACCCAACAGCCATCTGTTCTACGAGCTATGTGCCCCGCCCAGTGCTACTTAAGTTCAGCAATTCTGAGAGCTACTCGTACGTCGGTTACTTTGGTTCTCCTATGGATTTCCTCATTTCTGATTCGATCACGCAGAGAAACTCCGAGCATAGCACGATCTATTGCCCTTTGCATGACCTTGAGCTTTCTTATGAGGCTCATAGTAAGCGACCATGTCTCAGTTCCGTATGTTATCACTGGCAACACACACTGGTCAAAGACCTTAGTCTTGATACACTGCGGTATTTTGGACGTGAAGATATTGCGAAGCTTCCCGAACGCTCTCCAGCCGAGTTGGTAGGTACCGTATCAAAACACATTTTTGTACTTCGTGAAACCTAGGGACACGATTTATTTTCTGATTTTGCTGAGCTACATCATACTTTCGTGTGTTAATGATACTCTGTTGCCTACTTTTTAGGGATCCGTAGTGAAACTAGGAACCCTCGTAGTTGTGCCTCAGTCTGTCAACGGTGTGTTACAGCTATTGTTCTCAATTATGGATATAAAGCTGAAATTTGGCACGGTTATACAAATCCTTGTCCCCTATAAAGTATGAAATAAATATGTAAAAAAAATATTTAAGGGTACCTACATATTTGGTGGATGCGGGCAGGTCAGAACCGGTTGTCGTGGAAATCCTTGGGGAAGGTCTATGTCCGGCAGTAGATGTCCTTCGGCTGATATGTTGATGATGGTGATGACCTACATATTTGTAAAGTGGGGATGATTTTGTTTGTTTACTTACCCTATCGTGTGGAGGTTTTTGTCAAAACTAATAAGGGTTTGCTAAGATCGTTTTCCTGATAAATAATTTAATTACATACTTTTAAATTGGTGGTTTTTGTCAGAGTTGCATAGCGCACACCGCCTATCAGCTGAAGCACTATTTCAGGAAATTTAAGAATAATAATAATAATAATAATAATATTCTGGGACAAATGGTCATCTGGCCCCAAAGTAGGATTCCCTGTGTTATGGGTTACCAGAGACTGATATACATACTTATATACGTTTAAATACATACATATATAGATATTTAATACCCAGACACAGAGCAAACATATCTGTGCATCACACAATTGTTTGCCCTGGGTGGGGATCGAACCCACGACTCTCGGATCAGTAGTCAAGAGCACTAACCACTGAGCCACCGAGTCAGTCAGAAGTACTTGAACAGTGAACCAACTTAACATGTACACTTGAATTTTTAAAAAGCTCATAGATTTTCCATACAAAATGTTTTATACCAACAGCAAAAATAGCTTTAAGTTTAAAACATTAGTTATACCTATATTGAAGAGCGTCGGTGGCGCAACGGCAAGGGCCGCTACTTCCTATCCGGGAGGCCTTGGTTCGAGTCCTGCCACGTACCAATCTGTTTTCGAATTTCGATATCATATGTACGTTTATCCGACGCTCTTACGGTGAAGGAAAACATCGTGAGGAAACCTGCACACATCTACGAAGAAACTCGAAGGTTGTGTGTGAAGTTGACCAAACCGCACTGGGCCCGCGTGGTCGACTAAGTCCCGATCACCCTAATTTAGGGTAGACTCGAGCCCCTCGGTGGGGACGTATATATGAGCTGATGTGATGATATTGAAAAGACTACTGAACCTTACTTTGCACGCGGCCACGTACTTGACCACTTGTTCTAAGTTACTTAGCATTTCTTGTAAATATTTATTAGGAAATTTTTTGTTTTTATCCGAGATTCTTCTTTTTTAGGTTGAAAGACTTCAAAAGCAGCTTACGAAAGATTATGTCGCCTTAACTGGAATGGGGTTCTTCTATTTGAACAGAGCCACGTTGCTACAGGTAACAAATCAATGGTTTAAACTTAAACATTATGAGGGTTAACAGCTATTTAAAATTAAAATAATCATAGTACTATAAACGCTTACTCCTTTTTCACGTCTATACGGCTAAACTGATTTTACTGAAACTTTGCATGGAGCTCAGGTTAAAGGGAGAACGATAAATGATTTGTATCCCGGAAAAATGCATTGTTCCCGATCTATGAAAAACTTAATTCCATGTTCGCAAGCGCATCTTCGAATCAGTCATTTAAAAATTATACGCGGGTGGAAACCGCGAGAAAAAGCAAGCAGCTTGTTTTTAATGTTTTGATAACTTTATTACTACCATTAAGCATCATTATATCAGCTCATATACGTCCCCACCGAGGGGCTCGAGCCTACCCTGAATGAGAGGGATCAGGCCTTAGTCACAGAATTACAATATGGATCGTAATAATACCATTAAGCATACAATAATAAAATCAGGTTACTCGCAGCGGTCCTGTCAAGGCGAGAGTGAATAGGCATTATTTGAGTTTGCGTGTAACATTCTCGACTACATCGTCACTTACCATCAGATGAGATATAGTCAAACGCACTCAAATTTTTAGTAAAAAAAGTTCTGTTTACCGAACTGCTGGGATAAATCATTGTTTAATTTAATATTTGATAAAATCAAAAACATCTCCATATGTTTCATGTAATCAATCACTTATAAAATTGAAATAAATAGGTTAACAGAAAAAAATGCATTCCTGTTTATTTAACTATCAGTCGCACTCGTGACTTCGTTACCATTTCATTCCTTACCCCACAGGAGGGAGTTTTAACTGGCCCTATTCCTTGTCTACATCAAAAAGGCAACCTTTAAAATCTTTTTGATCTCCTGAAATCAAATTAAAATCTCTTTTTTGGCATAGCTGGAATGCGCTTGAAGAAAAAAAGTTACGTTAAGTTTTTTGTTTTGTACTTGTTTTTCTTTATTCTGATGTACGATAAAGAGTTATTTGAGTTTGAGTTTATTTAATAAATATCATTACTATTTTTGGATGTAGTTTGGTTATGAAGCAAAATCAGACGAGCCTTCCATAATTCCATCTCAAAATCCTTTCAGCTTTCTATAATAGGTCTGTGTTTATGGGCGTTGATGAGTCAGTGAGTCAGTGAGTGAGTGAGTGAGGGAGTGAGTGAGTGAGTGAGTGAGTGAGTCAAGACTTTTTACATACTTACATATTGATCAATGTTACAGGTGGCCGGTGCGATACTGACATACGAACTGGTGTTGATCCAGTTCGACGACGACTAAAATAAAATGTGAACTAAAATATAAGTTATCCAAAATAATAAACAGATCACAGTTGTATGTATTTCATTTTCATTATTGGGTGTGAATGTGAGTGGAAAATTTTCATTTTATTAAATTTATTTATCGTTTGCGATCATGCACAAAAATAGGGTCTTATTACTTTAAGGTACGTGAGCCCAACTGGAGCATGGCAAACGGATAAATTGTACTAATATAATTATTTATAAATAACTTTTAAAAAAAAAACAAATTTACCTTGTCTTCTGGTCTCTCTTCATTTTTATCACGCTTTCATTAGCTTCACCTGTATATATGTATTTTTGTAACAGACTCCTTTGCTCTCAATTTTGACCCACTTTAAACGGACAGATTGAGTTTATACTTTGTACATACTTATATCAAGAATCAGTGACGATACAATAATCTCATTTAAGTTTATCTCATTATCCTGAACTTAAAATTGAAAAATATATGTAGTTTAAAAAAACTAAAAAACACGCTTTTAAAGCACATCAAACTAAAAAGTGGAAAATAATTCTTAATATAAGCTAAAAACAATAATTAACGAAAAATACTAATATTATTATGAAAAAAGCGTGGGGCGCTTTGTGCCATATTTTTCGTATATCGAGCAAGTATTTTTCACAATAATATTAGTATTTTTCATTATTGATTGGTTTCAGCATAGATTAAGAATTATTTTTCACTTTTTAGTTTGATGTGCTTTAAAAGCGTTTTTTTAGTTTTTTAAACTATATATATATATTTCAATTTTAAGTTCAGGATAATGAGATAAACTTATGAAATTATTGTATTGTCACTGATTCTAGATATATGTACAAAGTTTAAATTCGTTCTGTCCGTTTAAAGTGGGTCAAAGTTGAGAGCAAAGGAGTCTGTTACAAACATACATACAGGTGAAGCTAATGAAAGCGTGATAAAAAATGAGGAGAGACCAGAACATAAGGAAAATTTGTTTATTTTAAAAAGTTATTTTCGTTCCTATTTTAAATGAAGTAAATAAAGTTTTAAATTAATAGGATTATTAATTTTCCATTTTTGACTATTTTAATTTTACTGCAATGATATATCATAATTTTTGAGGTAGGGCTTGTGTAACTGAACAGGTGAAGAACTAGTTAACTGGGGCATTTACTCATCAATCTGAACAACTCTAGTTCTACAAGTTTGCTGAAATCTCAAAAAAAAAACTCTTTATACAAATCGATCAGCTGGGGTATACTATGGACAAAGTATATATACTAGTACTAACATATAGTATGGAAACTCCCTGCCGCTCTCTAGATTCCGACCTCACTTCCTTGTCACCCAGATGGATACAGATTGATTATAGTTTGGTTTTCAAACGTATAGGATTTCGTCCCCATTTTGATTGTTCCGTCATTCGTTTTTTAAAATGTCATTTCTGGCCCGTTGTATGAAGTGTCCAGGGTGTGCTATGGAATATTGTATATACTGTGGCTATGGGTTCCTTTGGGAAAGTTGTTCAGTATGATGATTATTGTATAGGTCTGTCTGTCTCTCGCTTATCTAATCGTGCTTTTTAAGGGATAAACGCATCTTTTTAGGGTTCCGTACCAGGTTACAGGACCTTATTACTAAGTCTACTCCGTCTGTCTATCTTTCTGTCCGTCTGTCTGTCCATAAGGCTATCTTTTGAACCATTATAAGTAGCCGGCTGAAAATTTCACAGAAAATTTGTTACTAAGAAGGATTTACTATCCAATAGTAAAAATTAAGAATCTAAACCAGGGATGGGCAAAGTACGGCCCGCGGGCCAACTCCGGCCCGCTAAGGCCTTTAAATAGAATAAATTCCAAAGACAAAAGTTAATAATTCCTTTTAATTTTTTTCAAATTCGCATTAATCAAGAATTTAGATGCAATCATTGTTTAAGATTTTTTGAACTTTAAAGAGTCAGAATTTTATGTTTCAGCTATAAGTACAATAGCGTCGATTAAACATTTTGAGTCATGCACTTTTCGATTTTCAACGCTTGAATGACATTATTGCAGATGTAAAAATCTATGGCTCTTTAGTTGCATAAGTACATATCTTGTAGTGACACGATTGTGCCGGAGGGTTCAATAAAACGATTTTTAAAACAGTAATTTCAATATATCAAATTTTTTATTTCAAATAATTTACATGATCTTCAGTTCTTATGCTACTGTACAATAGTAATAATTTACTTATGCTACACATTTACAAATTAATATTTCAGATCTTCAACAGTCTTTGGTGTAGTCTTACGAAAATCAAATAAGTAACCCTATCAATTAACATTTGGTCTATCTAATTGTAGACAAAAATTACATTATGATTAACCTATATTTGAAATAACACAAAGTCTTTGATGAACGAGCAAAATTTAAAAAATAATTTTCTTAGAATACTTGCATTGATAATCATTTTAGTTCTTATACTAGAAGTCCTATTTACAAATAACCCGAACAAATTAATTAATACACATGCCGCTTATTTGCATATTAATTTCCTTTTTAATATTTACAAGATATAATCCTGTTTGATAATTTTCGATCCCTGCAATATAAAACACTCCCGAAACTACCAAAACACGAATAAAAATCAGAATAAATTACATTTAATGTTACTTAACCTAAAACTTAATGTAAGAACACAAAATGGTGGGTTTACAACTGCCAAATCAAAATACCCGATATGAACTTATAACAAGCATAATTAACGCATCCTTTTTATTTGATGGCTTTTGAGGAAAAAAAAAAAAAAAAAAAAAGTTAGGCTAGAACTAGTGGCAAATTAGACTAAAAATTCATACTATTCACATAAATATTCGTTAAGATGTAATCAACAAAACCTAGATTCAACAGCGTACTTAAATCGTATTTTTTTGACCTCCTGATCTAAAGTATTAAGGATTTTTGCAACATTAATACTCCAACCAAGTTTGACTCCATACTGTATAACGTAATTGAGAAGGAATAAAGATCCATAGTTATCTAATGGAGGCCTTGCATCTGGGTCCGTGTTGCAATTAATCTTTACTGCTTCAGTCATCGATGCACATACACCCAGAGCTTTTTCGTTGAAGACTTCATGTAACATCATTCGCGCTAATGATTCGCAAGAATTCGATACTTCTTCGCAACGTGTGAGCTCACTGTACCTGACATAAATGTTGCTGTGAGGTATAAGTTCTAAGTGCCCGGGCAGATGATTCCGATACTTCAGAGTTCATTTTGTATCGTCGGGATCATATTCCGGTGGTAGAACAAACTGCCGTGTGGAAAGCAGATGCTTGGAAGTTTTCTGGTAGATTCTTTTTGGTGCTTGACTGACGCCATTGCTCTGATTCCCGTTGTTAGAATTTCGTCTCTTAGGCGCTGAATTCTGTCTTTCTTCAACAACCGGCGGGACTTCTTCTGCGACGCTGCTAGAAGATGACACGTGGTTTGCTAAATTTTCTGACGCATTGATTCTTTTGTTATCAAAAAACGTTTGATATGACTTAGCAGTTTCGAGAAGCGAATTCCGTAATAACTCGAACACTTTTGCCGTATTGTGCAAAATGGAGCTAACTTGACTGCAGAAGGTTGCAAATTGTTCCTCCATTTGTTGCTGCAAGGCCAACTCTGACAGCGAGTTTTGCGCAGTCGACCTGTCTCTTGAACTTCGTCTAGTCTGATCAGTCTCATTGGCTGCCGCATGCGCTTCATCTACTGACATCTCATAGTCGAAATCTGCTTCATGATCCGTCTCAATTCTTGAATCTGATGCTGCACTGTTAGGTGACGACAGAGGTTCGGACATGCACACGTTTGTTTGATGCCCACTATCTGCTACCATCGTTTTTTTAGTAGCAGACGTGACAGGGTCATCTTGAAATTTGACCCGTTTCATCGTCGGATTCGCTTCATTAGATTGATCAACTTGCGGGCGTGGATTTTGACCCACATGTTGATGGACTGGTGAAGGTTTCATTGATGACTGGTCGGATGAACCCGCAGACATCTCGGATTTGTGCAAACAATGTTCTTGTAAGACTGCGATGTTTCGAAGGACAATCATCAAACCTAGATTTATCTGTCTCTTGGGAATATTACTTAGAATCGCTTGCAACTCTTGCTCATTCAATGGATACTTTTTGAGAGCACTTAATATTGCTTGATGTACTGAGATTCGAATTTTTGACGAAGTGGGTGGTGGCGTTGTCTTTTTGACTCCTTGAAGGGTTGGGTTTTGTCTATCGTTTTTGGGAAAAATAGGAATGTAGACAGGAGCTTGTGGTCGTTGAGCATCTTGATGATTGACTGTCCTTTGTCCTTGATGTTGGATCTCCTGAGGTTGATGAAACTGACTTGGTACGTTCGTTGGATTGTTATTGAAAGATGCTCTGACAGGTTGATACTGTGGGACTTGACTGATCGGATGATATTGCCCACGAAGTCTAGGATCAAGACTTTGTGTTGTGGGTATTTGAAGTAACCCTTGTCCAGGCATTAGCATGTGTTCTGGTGAAGCTGGTAAATTTTGCTGGACACCTTGATAGACAAAGATAGGACTCTGATTAAGTTGTGGAAGGTTTTGAGGAGCTGCGACACTAGCGACAAAGTAAGCAACTCTTGGGTCAGTAGCAGATACTGTATTCATTCCTGTTACATGCTGGATTCCTTGAGAGCTGGTCATAATGCCTGCAACCGGAGCACAATTCATGCTATTTGCAATGAAAATTGATGGTTTTTGGTGTACCAGATTCTGAATATTGGCTGGTGATGGTTGAGTTAAAGGCTTTGGTAATGGCTGGGTCAGATCTGTTCGATTTGAAGAAGTTTGCGCGGCAATGATCATATTCCTCCTGGCATTTAAAATCTGGTTGCATAGATCAGTATTTAGTGCAAGCTGAGAAGTAATTTGCCTTGTGTTTGAAATGTCAACGCGTGGTTCTTGATTGTTCGAAGGTGCTGTAAGAGTCCGGACATCTTTTATTCGAATTCTTTGGTCATGGTGTTGATTTGGCTGAGGAGTCTGCTTAATTGGAGATGGAGACTTTGGTGCAACTACGAAATTATTCGAAAGTTGATTTTGGTTTCCATTGGTTTCCCCGGGCTGCTCTTGTTGCGACTGATCTTCACTATTGACGACGTCACTAATTCCATCTACGTCTATTACCGGCATGCTTTGCTCTTGCTCATCATTAACTTGTTCGGTAGAGTGACTGCTTCCTTCAGTACTTTTAGCACCGTCGGTTGCAGCAATTTCTTTAGCCTGAGGACTTTCCATTGATGGTTCATCCCTGATGGTAGTCGATTCTGTTGAAGATACCGGCCTCAAATCAGCTTTCTGAGCAGTTGACTTGGCAGTTTCATTTTTACAATTCAATCGTTTTAAATAAAGCTGTTTCTTTGCTTCGTCATATGACTCCTTGTCCATACTTTTCGGCGATCCCTTCTTGGGAATTTGATACGGCTTTGACTTTCTCCTCTCAAATTTATCTTCGGACTTTGACGAATATTTCTGGTTGCTACGGCGTAATTCTTGATCCCACGGAACCGTTGAACCTGGAAATATTAAACAGAAATGTCAAAAACTATTCAAAAAAAAAAATATGTACGTGTACGAGTGTACACATGTAAGAAGTAAAACTTCTTTATGATAAATCTTCAAGTAAATTCCAATAACTTTTTCAACTGTACAAGTTTTGAGTAAATAAGTCTTTTTATTTAATCATTTTATTGATAAAATATTATTTTATAAACTGATGTGATATAAGAGGATGTTAAATCTAAATGAATAATACTTCAACTGTACTCAATTGCCACGTTTCGTTATATTTTATAGCTTCTTCAGGCTCTATACAACAAAAACCATGTACATATACATAAAAATACATTCAGATGAATACTTAGATCCAACATCCTCTTATATTACATCAGTTTATAAAAAAATTTTTTGGATCTTAACCTATTATTGTTTAAAATATTATTTTTATCGTCACTACTGAATTTTGGTAAAGAAAATGGCGCGTAACTGAAAAAAGTGACGATTTTTTTTACATTGCTATAAAACTTCTCTCATCCGTCTTAATACTTATTTGAATATTGAGTTAATAATTAGCAGTCGCATTGTCAAAAAATGTAACTGATGAAATTTGCCAATTATCATTACAATTGTTGTCCTAATTAAAATTTTTCTTTCAATGTTTAAATGATTTTCGGAAGCTACACAATATTTTCACTTTTTTCCACTGGAAATCTTCCTTATCACCGTAACACATTTTAAATTGTAAATAACTTTCCACTGAAAACTAAAAGCTGTACTCGCATTTTGATAAAATAACTTTTTCTTTCTTTCCACAAAAATGTATAATCATTACTGTCAACGCTCCGAGCCGATGCGTAAGCTGCGGAAAATAACTTTGACTGGCGATGAAGTCACGAGCATGTGCCGCTTTTATACCGAGGGCAAACAAACAGTATATTGCGTCATCTAGTTCCACGTACTCGTTATCACGCCACGGGGCACGGGGCTTGGCCGGATTGGAAGCACAAATGTGTTTATAAAACTACGTTGTTATCAACAGGATTGAAGTAGCGCAATTAAGTACATTTAGTACAGTGCGTTGATAACAAGCATGTTTTGAATATAATTACTGGTTAATTTATTCTGTTTGTTTAAAAACAGAATACTTACGATGATATACAATGTAAAAAATTCTGGAAAAGTTTATCATACAACTATCGTAATACTGTAATTGGTCGAATGTATCATAAGCATGAAAATATATTTAATTTCATAAATAAAGCGCGCACAAATTCAAACCTGAAGTGTGTAGAAAATAATAAGGGTTCAGAGGTTACTCTGGAAACATCTTGAAAAAATAGTAAAAATGGTTTAACGGGGCTTTTCTTTCCGGGTATCGGGGACTAAAGTATTTCATAACATCCGTATTGAAATTCTCAAGGAACAAATGGGTATTAGCGTGGTAATAACTGACATTTATAGCATGCGTAAACAATTGCCACAACTACTAATTATTGAAGTTATCTCAGTCATGCGGTCAGAAGTAGGTTGAGATTTAATGAGGAAAACATGTTTGTTTACCCGGTCTTTTAATTGTTTTCATGGAAGCACCTTACTAATAGCTGAGTCACTGGCGTTACAACAAACCAACGGTAACACAATTTTACACGCCTCATAACGCACAAATGCTTATGAGTACGATGATCCAGTCAGTTAAGAAGCGCAAAAACTGATGACAACCTACATCTAAAAGACAGAATATCTCTGCAACTAACAAGTTTTCGCTCAAAAAAATTATGCCGATCCATTACTTTCGACATTATTGACCATGATTTTGAGTTTCATTGAAATCGAAGATTTCGACATGGAGATACTTCACCTGAACTGCATGGAATATCGAACGAGCGATAAAGTGACATGAGTCCATTATGGATCATAATAAATCACAATGGAAGAAGTCAGACACCTTGACATTAAAATTAGTCTAAACACAAAGATAACCTTTCGCCATATGAACTGTCCTGACCTTCCACTTAAGATGATACAGATAGTGAAGTAACGGGTCATTGCACTTACAACATTGAGTTGAGGTAGGTTATGGTCACTGTGTTTACCTTTTACTCTGACGTCACGCAGGCTTCGATCTGAATCGTTGGCGAGGCTTTTTCAGGTGTGAAAATTCTTATCGAAGGTCGCCTAAGCTCCTGGAAGGTTGACAGGGAAAATAGTGAAATTTTCCGGAAGTCTAGAGCCTTTTCAAGGGGGTGTATAACTGACTTTTAATCAGTATTTTTGTTCAGAAGTACAAAAGCTTATAGATTCGATGATTCATTACAGATCAATATCTTCTTAAATCCAATTAAATTCATTACTTGAAAATTATTTTAATTCAAAAACTCATACGTTACATCATCTTTAATAACTTTAAAGAAATCTTATCCAACAGCTTCGATTAGTTTTTGATATTTGATATTTCACCAATTATTTGACCTACTTACGTCCTCTTATCTCTCAATAATTGTGAACTCCTAACCTTCTTGCACGATAACCTTTTAGGTTTTCTAGGACACTTGCTAACTTACAGTCGATAATAAGATAAAATTCCAACCTCTAAATTTCATTATCTGCCCACGAAATTTCATCACTTCAAACCCATACTTTGGCTTGAGTTGAATTGTTATTTTCTCTCACCAAAAGTTACACGTATACGACCAAGTTCTTGATCATTCTGACATTGGTTCGTACGAATTCATTAAACAATAGTTACTGTCGAAATTCATACGTTGTCTTTAATTTTGCAGTCATTGTATGATGATTATGCTCATTAAATAATTGTGCAATCATTTAGAACCTACTTGATTTACGTAAACATGTTTGTCCATGATAATAGCTTTGCACTCTGGGACCCTACACTGATAACAACTAATATCTGGTTTTTCCGCCCAATTACGTAGAAGCTTTATCCTATGAACATCCTCATTCACTGATAAGACATCCGAGAATGTAATTTACATAAAAATTGGGATTTGAAACTGGTTGCAACCTTTAACCCTCTTGATATGTTATCGTTCTGGGTTTTTCAGATAAAGTTTGAATCAAATTATTAAGTTTTCTACATCATTACACAAGTGACCATCACTTCTAATATTAATGATAGCTATTTTTGCGTCACAATTATTTTTGAACGTCTGTAGCAGGTTAAGCACCTGAAAAAAATTTTTCAGAGTAAGAGCCAGAGATTCTTTGATCTTTTTTTCGACTATTTAACGTATAAGCCCAAACTGATTCAGAAATAATACGGAAGATTCATCTGAACAATTATAAAGCATTACGAACCAACAAAGTCATGCTACATCGCGGTTTATTATTTGTGAGACACGTAGCAACAGCTATTGAACACGTGTTCGTGTTTATGTCAGAGACACAAAGGCCAAGTTCCAACGTGGCTATTACAGAATCCATTGAAACATTCCTGATAAAACGAGATAGAGCTATTAGATGAATCAGATATCTAATTCTTCTTGGCATGTTGTCAAAAGCTCGCTGCTAAATTTCTTTGCTTTATAAACACAAATCCAAATTTATTGGATCCTAATATTTTACGATTGTAATAACAACACAATGGACTTCTTGATCATAACGATGGTGATATCTCGAGTCCAGGGATTGTAAATGGCGTCGAAAGTTTCAGACGATAAAGTAGAGCATATTGTTATCAGGAGCTGTTAAAAGTAAAATTTATGTTCGTGATTTCATTAATTTCGATGACGTGGCGCTATTAGCTAATTAAAAAGGTTCTATAACTTTGAAATTACAATTGTGGCGCGTGTTCTCGGAATTTATTGTGACTCAAACAAAATATCTGCAATTCGAGACTTGAAAGTGGGTTGGTACCGCCGGTAGCTTTGCCATGCGCAGTAGACCGATCGATCCTTGACATGAATATTATAATGAGTTTTGTCCTTGATAAGGACAAGGAAATTAATAATGCGTCTAACTACGTTACAGCTTTTGAAATTTTCATAGAAATATTGTGCAAAACAAATAATGCGCATCAACAGATTTATTATTTACGACACATCTATTAAAACTGTGTAAGTTCTCTATATTTTGGGTTGGAAATTATACCTGTTAATCCGGCCCGCCAACCTAGCTTTCTAAAGTAGGAGTGAAATGAAATGAAATGAAAAATTAAAATAGAAAAGATATCGTCGACATATAAAAATAAATCAGTAAATTTAAAAAAGCTACACAAAGAATTAAAAAACAGTTAAAAGGCCTACCAATGGCGTGGCCTGAAAATAAAAGTTTTATTCGTTTTTGTATGTTTCTAATTTAAACATTAGTTATTAAAATTGAAAGATTTTCAAACCAAATGCGTGTTTGGCCTCCCGTAAAATTTCTTATGTTTTTATGGCCCCCCTATTTAAAAAAGTTTGCCCATCTCTGATCTAAACCATAATTTTTTATTTTTTTTTTACTCTAAAGCGTCGGTGGCTCAACCGGTACCGACTCGGTCCATCTAACCAGATGTACCGGGTTCAAATCTGGACGGCCAATGTACCAATGAGTTTTTCAAAAACTTACGTACATACTTACCGATTGCTTTAACGGTGAAGGAAAACATCGTGAGGAAACCTGCACACGCCTGCGAAGAAATTCGAAGGTTGTGTGTGAAGTCGACCAACCCGCACTGGGCCCGCGTGGTCGACTAAGGCCTAATCGCCCTGATTCATGGTAGGCTCGAGCCCCTCGGTGGGGACGTATATGAGCTGTTATAATAAAACTCTATCGTAAAATCGCAATACATACAAGCGTGAACCTTGGTGTAATTATAGAACATAGAACATAATACTAAAGTAAAACAACGAATAATAAAAACCGACCAAGTGTGAGTCGTGCTCTCGCTCGTGTGGAGAGAAGTGGTGGTACGGAACCCACGGTGCGAGAGTCAGATTCGCAATAAGCCGGTTTTGTAAAATATAAATTTTCAATCCACAGTCAACGTATATACATTTGTACTATAACATAACATATACAGTATGGACACTCCCTGCCGCTCTCTAGATGGCGACCTCACCCCCTCGTCACCCAGATTGATACAGATTGGTTACAGTTTGGTTGTCGAACGTATAGGATTTCACCGCCATTTTCAAGCGACTTCCAAAAAGGATGTTTGTTCTGTCACTCCTTTGCACTGCACTTTGTAACGATGTAAATTCCGTTACATCATACGTAGAATTTAGGAAAATATATGTTCAACGGTGGTGTTACGGATGCATACCCCTTCCCCCCGCGACGATGCTTTGCCTCACCCCTGGGACACCTAATTTATTACCAAATAAGGACTTGAATTTCTTTTGCAAAACGACGCGTGGCCGTTAGCCAATGACAGTCGTTAGGGGTGAGGTGAGGCGGGGTTAGACGCGAAATCGCTCTGTGAATTTGAATTATGTTCGTTCAGTCGCTCGCCGTATGCTGTTTGTTTTGGTTTGGACAATAGACACGTTATTTTCAATATCGTTGTTTTCTGTTTTCGCCACGACCCTTGCATGCTTCGTGCTGCACAGTTGGTCCTATCGTACCGGATTTATTATTTGTGTTGCGTGTGTACCTAAAAGTGTGCAAAAATGGTGAAAACAAGAAGCCAAGACGACGCGGCGATACAAGACGGAGAAGTAACGCCCGAGTCCTCCGAACAACAGACCCCCGGCATGGGGCTATTGTCACATCAGTTCCCGGGCGTGGGGCTCCAGGGACAGGAGGTTCCCACCGTCACCAGCGACCTCAACGGCG
Source organism: Coleophora flavipennella (assembly GCA_947284805.1). NCBI lineage: Eukaryota > Metazoa > Arthropoda > Insecta > Lepidoptera > Coleophoridae > Coleophora > Coleophora flavipennella. Next base: position 10,823,947 of record OX369253.1, read on the forward strand.
GTTCCAACGACGCATTACAGTCCACACGGCCATTGACCCCTACGCTCACGACACTCGCGTTCCCGCTATCGACGCTGACACAACCTGGGGACAGGCGCGAGGACGAGAACTTCGACACAGGGTCAAAGACGAGACAATCGAAAATTGCGCTAGCCCGCGCGAGACTCGAGCTAGCCGCGGCAAAGCTAGCTCTACTGGAAGCTGCAGACGACTCGACACCTGCAACTTTGTACGAGAATACTGTTCCATTGGCAGGCATACCATCACAAAGCAGTACGAGTACACCGACAAGCATCCAGCGTACCATCACGGCACCGTACGCTAACATCACACACGACGGCGACGCGATGCGCGGTGACAGGCCACCGCCATCAGCGCCGCCCACGGCTGCGCATTACTACACAGCGCCGCCGCCGACGCCGCAGCAACCGTTGCGGCCGCCATCGCCGCCGCTGCGACAGCATGGTTGCGACGACTCAGCGATGGATCTAGCAGCAGCCATATTAAAGGTAGCTCGCGGGGACCGGCCCCCCGCGAGTCACAGGTACCCAGATTTACCTTACTTTAACGGTAGCAGTAGTGAGTGGCTGTATTTCAAAGCGGCTTTCGATCAGTCAAAGGCTGCCTTCTCGGAGTATGAGAATGTTGCTCGACTACGGAAGAGTCTGAAAGGACTAGGCTTCGAAGCCGTGAAGGGTTCATTTATTTGTAACATGAAGGCGGAAGACATAATGTATAAATTGGAGGCGCGCTTTGGCCGGCCTCACGCACTTGTGACAAGTGAATTGGAAAAACTGCGGAGTTTACCAAAATTGACAGATAATCCTAGAGATGTGTGTATCTTTGCATCCCGAGTAGATAATATTATCAGCACTGTACGGGCATTAAATAAATCTGAGTATTTATATAATACAGACGCCATAAATATTATAACTGACAAATTAACCACCGTACTAAGGAACAGATGGTATGACTTTGAGTTCAATAGTAAAGATAGCGATCCGGGGCTTATTAAATTATCACGCTTCCTGGAAAGAGAGGCTGATTTGAATGCGAGACACGCTAAAGCTGAGGTGATAGACAATAATATCCATCCAAGACCCCATAGAATAATGAAAGTTACACATTTTAACAATAAAAATGTATGTGCTGCCTGTAGTGAAACTGGCCACACACCAACTACATGCTTAAAATTTAAGGCTATGCCTGTGTCTGAAAGATGGGAAGTAGCTCGACAAACAAAACTATGTTTCAGGTGCCTGACTAAAAGAAAGTGGCAACACCGGTGTAAGAGTGTTAAGTGTGTGGTGCGTGGGTGTGAATACTACCACCACCGACTACTGCACAACGATGACGGACCGCAGCCACAACGTAGTCACTCGCCGAGTGCCGAGGGTGGCACTTCTACACGACCAGCGGAGAGCAGTGCTTGCACGAGGACAGCTGAAGACTGCGCCTTCACCCAGGCGGCTGGCTGTAGCGCGCTGCCACTCTACGGTGGTGCGCGTGTGTCCGAGGGCGGCATGGACGCGCTCACTGGCACCATGGACGTGCATGCCTGCGACGCAGCTTGGCAGCCTGCAGCGGTGACATCCACATGGGCACCACGGGCAGCGAGCACTTTCCTAAAAGTATTACCTGTTAAATTAACAGGTCCAAAAGGTACTGTAAACACTTATGGTTTGCTTGATGATGGCTCCACTGTAACCCTGCTGACTGCAGACATAGCCCAGAAAATAGGTGCACAGGGCCCAGCTGCTCCCTTTTATATCGAGGCAGTTGGTGGAGCACGTGTGGAAGCCTTAACTTCATGTCGGGTGAAATTTAGCATCTGTGGACAGCATAGTAGTAATAATTTTGAAATTGAAGCGCGGACTATTGACAAGCTGGACATAACTGCACAGTCTGTAAAGGCTGAGGCGCTTCAGGGTTGTGAACATCTAAGGGATCTGTCTCATCAACTTATATATGAGGTCGGTGAGCCAACAATACTTATAGGCCAGGATAACTGGGAACTCCTCTTGACAACTGAGGTACGCCAGGGCGCTAAAGGTCAACCTGTGGCTTCCTTGACACCATTAGGTTGGGTTTTGCATGGCCAACGACATAGCTATGTACCCTCCTTAACTTTAAGGCACCGCTGCAATCATATAAGCCGCACTGGTTCCCTGGAGCGGCTGGTCCAAGACCACTTTAAGATGGATGCCCTTGGGGTAGAACCGCGCAAGCCACACTCGGACCCAGAGAGCCGTGCCTTGCAGATTCTACAGAACACGACACGCCCTCTACAACAAGGTGGTTATGAAACAGGTTTGCTGTGGAAGGAAGAAGGTAAGCCCTTCCCGAACAATTATACTGCAGCACTCAGACGACTGGAAGGTGTGGAAAAGCGGCTCAACAAGGATCCACAACTTCAGGAAAAATACAAGGAACAGGTAGATTATTTGTTGAACAATGGGTACGCTGAACTGGCACCAACTCCAGCGCCTACAGACAAAACTTGGTACTTACCACATTTCCCAGTATTAAATCCAGCAAAGCCTGATAAGGTGCGCATAGTCCACGACGCCGCTGCTTGTACTAATGGCGTCTGTCTGAACGATTACTTGTTGACTGGTCCTGATTTATTGAAGTCGTTACTAGGGGTTCTCATGAGATTTAGACAAAAGAGGGTGGCAGTAAGTGCTGATATCAAAGATATGTTCCTGAGGATAAAGATGAGGAAGTGTGACAGAAATGCCTTACGCTTCCTTTGGCGTGATCAGCCTGGTACTGCACCCACTGAATATAGGATGACATCGGTACTCTTTGGCGCTACGTGTTCCCCTAGTACGGCTATATTTGTCAAAAATTATAATGCACATAGGTGTGAAGATGAGTTCCCTCAAGCCGCAAGCTCCATAATAAACAATCACTATATGGATGATTTTTTACAGAGCTTCGATTCGCCGGAGGAGGCCAACTGTGTGTCGAGAGCAGTGGACGAAGTGCATCGCCGTGGAAACTTCCAGCTGCAGAAGTGGGCATCGAACGACCGTGCTGCCATCGCGGGGCTCGCCGCGGTAGCTGGGAGCGCACACGTCACCATACTCAAAGAGGAAAAAGTGCTGGGGCTTGTATGGCGTCCTGCCGACGACACCCTTAGTTTTAATACTTCTAATATTTCTACATTTGATTGTAAAGTCCCGACGAAGAGACAGCTTTTGAAGGCTGCGATGTCACTTTTTGACCCACTGGGTTTATTGACACCTATAAGTATACAAGCTAAACAGATCCTCCAGGATACTTGGCGTAACAATATTAGCTGGGACGAGCCCCTTCCACCAAAGATATTGCAAACCTGGCATTCATGGTTACAGGCTCTAGAAAACTTAAAGGGACTTGCTTTGCCCCGTTGTTACCCCAAGTACAGTGACGCAAAAGAACTTGAATTGCATGTATTCGTGGACGCGAGTGAGGTTGCCTACGCTGCTGCAGCTTATTGGAGATCAATAGATGGTAAAGGCAAAGTATTTATCTCACTCGCGGCGGCGAAAGGGCGCGTAGCGCCCCTCAAGATAGTTTCAATACCTAGACTGGAATTACAGGCGGCCGTGCTGGGAGGACGACTGGCGTGCGCCGTCGAGAGGGAGCATGAGCGGCGCCCCGTCCGACGCGTGATGTGGTCCGACTCGCGCACCGTGCTCGCGTGGCTGCGCGCGGGTTCACACTCCTTCAAACCGTTCGTCGCGCATCGCGTCGCTGAACTGGAAGAGACGACCGACACGGCACAATGGCGCTGGGTTCCCTCCGCCCATAACCCAGCCGATGACGCTACGCGTAAACCACCATCCGATTTCTCAGCATCACACCGTTGGTTCACTGGACCTGACTTTCTTTACCTAGGGGAAACGTTATGGCCACAGAATGATAATCCGCTCACACTCATAGAAACAGGCGAAGAACGCACTACGACTGCATCCACAGTCTCCCACACACAACTGAAAGAAGCTTTACCCGAGGTAAGACGCTTTTCCTCTTGGCTGCGACTAATAAGGAGTACGGCGCGAGTACTGCAATTCATCGACCGCTGCAGAACCCACATGACTACATCTGCGGCTACTCACAATCGACGCGTCGACCCAACCGATCCAAAATGGAAAGGTACCCGTCGCGCCGCGCCTACTAGAGCTGGGGCGCCCGCACGTGCAGACACGAGAAGCGCCACCTATGTGCCACTGCCGGCGCAATACGCACGACGCGCTGAAATACTATGGATACGCGCACTGCAAGAACAAAGCTTCCCAACTGAGCTACGAGATGTCGCCGGCGGGAGAAAGGTATCGAACAATAGTCGCTTACGCCAACTCTCCATGTCCATCGACGAGGACGGCGTACTGAGATTACGCTCAAGAACTACTGCCGCGACAGACATAGACGGACAGACACAGTCACCGGCAATACTGGATGGCGATCACGCATACTGTAGACTGTACATCGACTGGATCCATCGGGAGCTTCACCACAGTGGGGTCGAGCACGTAACCAACCAAGTGCGCCAGAGACACTGGGCGCTGCGCTTGCGGCCTACTGTTCGATCAGTCATCAAGCAGTGCCAGCCCTGCCGCCTACGCCGCGCTGTTCCTCCCGTACCGCCAACCGGAGACCTGCCACCTTGCCGCCTCGCGCATCATCAGCGTCCTTTCACACACACAGGCGTAGACTACTTTGGACCACTGTCTGTCACCGTAGCGAGACACCATGAGAAACGCTACGTCGCCCTCTTCACATGTCTCACAACCAGGGCCGTTCATTTAGAGGTTGCTTCTTCTCTAGCCGCCGACGCTGCGATTCTTGCACTTCGACGAATGATGGCGCGCCGGGGGAGTCCGGACACTATATGGAGCGATAACGGAACCAATTTCCATGGTGCGGATGCCGAGCTACGCAGGGCAGCACTATCGTCACTACAGCGAGAGGCCGACGTACGACACATTAATTGGCGATTTATCCCACCTGGTGCACCATTCATGGGCGGTGCATGGGAGAGGTTGGTACGTTCTGTAAAGACTGCACTAAGTACTACGCTCCACAACCGACACCCTCACGAAGACGTGCTCCACACTTTACTGACAGAAGTGGAACTTACGGTTAACTCAAGACCGTTGTCCCATGTACCAGTTTCGGCGGAAGATGATGCTGCTCTCACCCCGAACCACTTTCTACTCGGCGGTCCTTCAAAAGTCCCGCTACCTGGGACATTCGTAAGGGAGGATGAACTCAAACGCTCACATTGGCGTGCATCACAGCGCCTGGCGGATCTCTTTTGGCAACGCTGGGTACGGGAAGTCCTACCGCTACTGCAAAACCGGCGGGAGCCGCATGGTCGAGGCGAAGCCATCAAGGTGGGTGATTTAGTTGTCATTGTGGACGAGACACTCCCGAGGAACGTCTGGCCTAAGGGCAGAGTTGAGCGGATTCATCCAGGTACAGACGGGATTGTAAGGGTTGTAGATGTCAAAACGAAAAACGGTGTGATGCGTAGGGCAACAAAGCGTGTAATAATAATACCTACAGAATAGATTTGCCAATTTAATTGTATTTCAATTTGGAATAGAAAAGAAAAATTTAATATTTGATGTAAATTATGTAAATCTTAATTTCAATTATGGCATCAGTATCATCAAAATTATTCATATTTAGAAATGTAAAAGTCAATGTGACAACATATTATTTTACAGATAATATAGGACACCCTGTAGATTTATTGTTGTTTGTTCATTTAGATTGTTTGGTTGATTTTGGATTTCATACTTTGTGATTGTGATTATAAATTTTACTTAAACTTGGCAATTAGTAAGACTCAGTGTAATTAATTACAACTTGTTATTAGGTACTATCAAGAAAGATTTAATGTACTATCTCAGAAATTTAATTTTATTTGACTTACATTAGATCTTGATGACTTAGCTTCAACTCTAAATTGAATTAAAATAATAGTCAAACTTGTATTTTAGATTCTATGTTGGGATTTTATTATGTACAATTAGTATAATTTACACAGATGTAAAACTGTTTATAAATTATTTGTAAAGGCCTTGACCATCCCACATTAAGGAAAAATAACTTACATTTATTTTATTTGTAATAAGTAAAAACTGTTTATTTTATTGCGTAGTGACTGTTAACAGCCTATGTACTTGGTTATGTATTTAGGGATGGGATGGTAGTATGCATCGGTAACACGTTTAATTTATTTCATTTAGACAATTTTTTTTATGCACATTGCAGGTGCACGGCGGGAGAAATGTTACGGATGCATACCCCTTCCCCCCGCGACGATGCTTTGCCTCACCCCTGGGACACCTAATTTATTACCAAATAAGGACTTGAATTTCTTTTGCAAAACGACGCGTGGCCGTTAGCCAATGACAGTCGTTAGGGGTGAGGTGAGGCGGGGTTAGACGCGAAATCGCTCTGTGAATTTGAATTATGTTCGTTCAGTCGCTCGCCGTATGCTGTTTGTTTTGGTTTGGACAATAGACACGTTATTTTCAATATCGTTGTTTTCTGTTTTCGCCACGACCCTTGCATGCTTCGTGCTGCACAGGTGGAATAATGGAAAAGAACATTAGAGGTAAAAATTAAATTAAAATTTAAAATATGTAAAGTTAATAATTGGATGTATGAAAAAAAGGTTGGTGACCGAAGGATAATATGAAAATTTCTTAAAAACTAAATTAATTAAATAGGGTCAAATTTAGGAAGTTTAGAACCTATCTATCTATAATATAATAAAACTGTAACGGGGCCGTGTCTGTACATGAAATATTTTTGGGAAATAATAACTGTGGTGGACATTACTAACGATACAGAGGCCAAAACAACAACTTTTGGAATTTTTGTCTGTCTGTCTGTCTGTCTGTATGTTCGCGCATCACGCAAAAACTACCGTGCCGATTTTGATGAAATTTTGTATGGTGGTTCCTTATAGCCCGGGTTAACATATAGGATACTTTTTATCCCAGAAAATTAAAGAGTTCCCGTGGGAAAATCAAAAGTATTCATTAATAGAATGGCTCACCACGCAAATGTGGCTTGACCTATTACCATCAAATTTTACACGTTGATACCCTTATCGCGAACTAAAACGGGGACATTGTGATTCCCAAAAAAATTAGGGTTCCGACAGAAATGCAAAAAATTGTATCTTTAGAATGACTCAACGTAACAATATGAAACCTTTACATTGGGATGGGGTGTTTTTGACCATCATTGTATAGTCGGGTATTCTTTATCCCGGAAAACTAAAGAGGTCCCGTGGGAAATTATCTATCGATACTTACAATAATATCAATGGAGTACTTTTTTCTATATATTAGCTACACATACCAAACATTATAATCATAGTAGCAGAATGTCAATAGATGGCACTGCAGGGATAATAAAACGCGCTTAAGTTGTATTAAAACATTAAAATATTATTTCATACTTTTGAGTGGATTCCTTTTATGTATTTTTCAGCATACGCTACTTTAAACTGGAACTGTGGTACGATAGCGATGTGTTTCATAGACGAACAGAGAGGTATTTTTTTACAGATTCCAATCGTGTAAAAAAATAAAAACACATAGATCGAGTTTAGCATCTTTTAACAGGAGGCACAGATATGGGAACTTTTCTGATGGCGACTATTTGCGTGTGGCAGTTGCTCTCCGACTGCAATATCAATATCTGTGAACCTCATCAATGTATTTGCGGGTCCACGGTGGAGGCAATTGGCCATCACTCACTGACTTGCAGTCGTGTTTGTGAAGATTCCCACGTCACCAATTCCTTAATGACCTCACTCGGAGGGCACTGGTCTCGGCGAGATGGAATTGATTCCAGACAGAATGGAATATTCCATCTTTTATGCAGCCGCCGGCCGGGCTTTAGTCGATCTGATTGCAAAAGGTGCTATGGCAGAGAGGAACGCGTCTGCTTTGGGAAGCCACTTTTTCTGCCTCACTCCTCACCCGTACGGTACTGCTGCTCAATTTGCGGTGAGAAAGAAGCATAATAAGTACTCGGTCTTGGAGGCAAATTACTGCTTTGTGCCGCTGGTCTGTGAGACAACCGGCTGCTGAACCCTCAGAGGCCTTTGCCTTCACAAAGGAGATTGGCCTTCGTCTTCGAGAGAGGAGATGTGACGTGAGGTCCTACCTGCTGCTAAGGTTGTCTATTGCCATCCAGCGCGGCAACGAGAAGTGCGTCTTGGGCTCCTTTGGAGCTGATACGACTCGAGGATTTGACCCATATTAATATTGATAGGAAATTTTATTACTAGATTGATACCTATAATGATTTGAATTAGTTTTTTGATAATATAGGTATATGTGTTATTTCATCATATCAGTTTATATACGTCCCCACCAAGGGGCTCGACCTGCCCTGAGTTAGGGCGATCTGGCCTTAGACCATCACGCGGGCCCATTGCGGGTTGATTGACTTCACACATAAGCTTTGAATTTCTTCGCAGGCGTGTGCAGGTTTCCTCACGATGTTTTTCTCACCGTAAGAGCGTCGGATAAACGTACATACCAGTATGAAATCGATATTCGTATAGATATTGGTAAGTGGCAGGATTCTAACCACAGCCTTCCGGACAGGAGGTAGTGGCCCTAACCGTTTTGCCACCGACGCTCTATATTTTTTTTATCCTTACTTAATATTATAAATGTGAAAATGTGTTTGTTTGTTTGTTACCTATTCACACTTCAACACCTCTACCAATCTTGATGAAATTTGGCATGCAGGTAGCCTGTATCACTGGAAATGAAATAGTCAACCTTTTATCTGTGGAAATTATCATAGCCCGATGCAGTTCCTGAGGAAACTAAAACAATACTCTTTGTTCGTTGTATTTAAAATCGTAACGAAAAAATGGATTGGTGTGATTTTTAGCACGGAGATGAGGTGGAAAATGATATAATTTAGTAATAAGTATATCCCGACATAGTTCCCGAGGGATCTGGGGACAACTGTTTTCTACGCTCGCGCACGTCGCGTCGGTGGCGTCGCAACGGAGCAACGGATTAAAGTGAATTTTTGTATAGAATTTGTTGAGGGGGTGGGAAGTGACAAAGACTGCTAATCCGAATAGCCCGATACAGTTCCTGAGGTACCTGGAGAAAACTCATATCCACGCTTGCGAGCTGATTGCGGCTGGCGCACCACTCACCCTCAAAAAGAGTCATAAAAGCTATGAGCACGTGGGCGAAGCCGCGGGCAAAAGCTAGTTACTAAATATAGAACGAAAAGTATAAACATGAGCTTACATTGAATATTTGAAGATCAAAGAATTGTAGAGTGGACGATCCATACGTATAGATCGTTTTCAGTTAATTTTGTGATATTATATCTTAAATTGTATGTAAAAAGACACACATAAAACAAGTTAAATTAAACACTGATTAAAGTTCATAAAAAACCATGGGTTCTTGGCCGGGAAAACTGAAGGAAAATGGAGTATGTACTTCCCTTAACTGCTGGCTCGATGGAAGTTGCTTAGGGCGATGGCAAAGCAAACATGCTGCTTCAGCGAAGATCAGTACAGTAAATTGTCCAGCCTGCTGGGCTGTGGTACCAATACGTCTTTCACAGATTTCCTCGGTGTTATATGGCCAGTAAAAAGGAAAAGGTATACACCCTAAAAATGCAAAAGAATACCAATTTAGCATAGTGCAAATCGTAAAAGAAAAATGAAAACGAAAGTAGGAAATACGAACCTTGAAATTCCGGCAGGGTTCCGATATTTGTTAAAAAAAACTGCACAAAACATTATACAATACAAAATTTATACGGCTTTTTAATTTACATACTTCTACTTATAACATAGTGAATGAATTTTTTTTAAGAAATGCATAGTGAATTAACAAAAAATATACATTTTTCCATAGTAAATACATTAAAATTGGTCAGTCAGGTCATCGATTTATATTTAAAACTCATTTTTTATTTTAATTTAAACATATTACTTTATTAAGATCGCCTAGGTCAAACCCAGACTTGGCCCCAGTGTGTGGAGTACCTTTCCTAGTCTGGATGACCCGTGCGTGCACGTGCTCCAACCAAAGTATATAATATATAGTATGGTAACTCTACTAACATAGTGTATGGACACTCCCTGCCGCTCTCTAGGTTGCGACCTCACCCCCTCGTCACCCAGATTGATACTGATTGGTAACTGTTTGGTTGTCGAACGTATAGAATTTCGCCACTATTTTGTTTGTTCCGTCATTCCTTTTTTTAAATGTCATTTCTGGTCCGTTGTATGAAGTGCCCAGGGTGTGCTCCAGCAGTGGGGATGTTCACGGGTTGTTAACTATGGCCGCCTAGCTAATACCATCTTCTCTAAGTGTTGCCGCCAAACATCAGTTTTAACACTATTGATGTGTCAATTTGGTAAGTAATTTAATTAACTAACCAGTTGATCAGCTGAGATAATGTGGAGGCGTTGTTTCGGATAGGAAATATGGATACGCCGGCTATACCGGCTTGTGTTGGAGCGTGGATCTCCTCACAGACTCGGAAAGGCAAGCCAGGTTCCTCTTTGGGGGCCTAGTCTGGATCAGTGGAGGTTGTGCGCCTAGTGGAGAACCCTTCTTTCATCAGTTTTCAAGCCGCTGTAAAGATATCTTAGAAACAGCTGTAATGATTTGTATAAAATTTTATATTTAGTTAAGGGATATTTTAAGTTGCTCATCTAACCAATAATCAATTTAGTTTCATATTTTATTTATGAAAATACTGATTGCACATGAAATTTCTCTATCCTTCTCAACTGGACCCCCTCGATGACATGACAGTCACGATCCCCAGCATTGGGGGAACGACTGATTGACAGCAACCGCGGATAGTGTAGCTTCCAAACAGTGAAAGAATTTTTCAAATCGGTCCAGTGGTTTCGGAGCCTGTTCAATGCAAACAAACAAATCCATCCTCTGTATAACGCTACGGCTGCATTGCTTGGGGCCACACCGGTCACTGCGCGGTGGCCGTGTTTATTTTCATAAATTCTTAATATCTTCTGAATGGAATGTCCGATTTAAGTAATTCAAAAGGTTATCTATAGGTTTCGAAACATTTTTGATTATGAAATTATTTAATTGGATAGGGGTTAATACTAAGGTATGGTTATCATTGTCTGATTTTGGTCAGTTTTTTAAAAAGTGGTTATAGTGAAATAACTACAATAGTTGGACATATAGTATCGCGAAGTTTTTTGTAGGTATTGTTATGTTCTTTAATATTGTAGAACATTTCGTTGTTCTATCATCAATAGTTTCCGTAGCGTATGCGATGAAAGAAATTTTTAAACAATTTTTTTACACCTTACTGAAGTTTTATCAAGGATCCCTTAATTTTTCTAGTAATAAATATAGCCTATATTACTCAGCGATAATGTAGTATTCTAATGGTGAAAGAATTTTTAAAATCGGTTCAGTAGTTTTCGAGTTTATTAATTATAAACATACACACAAAAATACAAATCTTTCCTGTTTATAATATTAGAGTAGATGTAGATAGGGAACTATACATATTTTTTTTAAACTTAAGTAAAACTGCATACAAAGATTGCTTGGCTTAGCCGGGTTGCAAAACGCGTAAAAACAATAAAATAATAGTCATCCTTTTATTTGTGACAAAAATTTATGATTTGTATTGATGCTAGTAACCAACTCTTTCAATTGGTTTCATAAAAATATAAGACGGTTTTTTTTACATAATGTGTCAGTTCAATTCCCGGTCATGATAAATGGGTTCACAAAATTCTTTCAATATAGTTCTATAGTTTATTCTTTTTTTAATGAAATTAAGTCTCATAAAAAGAATGATGTCACAGTTTACCGGTTCAATTACCTACTGGTCAAGGCAAGCAATATTGCAGGTTCACTTTTTTTTAAAAAAGCATGTTTCCTTTCAGAGCGTTATGGTTGATATAGCAGCTTAGCTCATATACGTCCCCAACGAGGGGCTCGAGCCTACCCTGATCAGGCCTTAGTCGACCACGCGGACCCTGTGCGGGTTGGTCGACTTCACACACAACCTTCGAGTTTCTTTGCAGGCGTTTGCAGGTTTTCTCACGATGTTTTCCTTCACCGTTAAAGCAATCGGTAAGTATGTATGTAAGTTTTGAAAAATTTATTAGTACATTGGCCGTCCAGATTTGAACCCGGTACCTCTGCTTAGAAGGACCGAGTTGTTACCGGTTGAGCCACCGATGCTTTGATATAATGAGAGATAATATTAAGATGTGAGAACCCGGATGAATGGCTTCGTGTAAAAACACACGTTGTGCTTGAACTACTACCGTAAATAAAGACAATGGGATTTTATTTTACAATTTAATAACAATAATGCATAATATACATAACATATTGTTTTCGAGAGTCATTACGAATCGTCTCGCACGCAGGTTTGACGACTTCCAGCCTCCCGAACAAGCCGGTTTCCGAAAAGGCTTTAGTACCATAGACCACATACATACGCTGCGGCAGATTATACAGAAGACCAAAGAGTACAATCAGCCACTATGCTTGGCGTTTGTGGACTATGAGAAGGCCTTTGATTCAGTCGAAACCTGGGCTGTGCTACAGTCTCTCCAGCGGTGCCAAATTGACCATCGATACATCGAGGTGTTGAAGTGTCTGTATGAAAACGCCACCATGTCGGTTCGCTTCCAGGACCAAAACTCGAAACCTATCCAGTTGCAGCGAGGGGTGAGACAGGTAGACGTTATATCTCCGAAACTGTTCACCGCCGCCCTGGAAGATGTTTTTAAGCTTCTGGACTGGGGTGGACTCGGCATCAATATCAACGGCGAGTACATATCCCACCTACGATTCGCTGACGATATCGTGGTCATAGCTGAGACTATAGAAGACCTAAGCACAATGCTCGATGGCCTCGGTAAGGTCTCTCAACAAGTGGGTCTTAAAATGAACATGGATAAGACGAAAATAATGTTAAATGTCCGTGTCGCACCCACTCCTCTAAAGGTTGGAGACTCTTCACTGGAAGTTGTTGACGAATATGTATACCTGGGACAAACAGTCCAGCTAGGTAGTTCCAACTTCAAGAAAGAGATCAATCGACGAATCCAACTCGGCTGGGCAGCGTTCGGGAAGCTTCGCAATATCTTCACGTCCCAAATACCGCAGTGTCTCAAGACTAAGGTCTTTGACCAGTGTGTGTTGCCAGTGATGACTTACGGAACTGAGACATGGTCGCTTACTATGGGCCTCATAAGAAGGCTCAAGGTCACCCAAAGGGCAATGGAGCGTGCTATGCTCGGAGTTTCTCTGCGTGATCGAATCAGAAACGAGCAGATCCGCAGGAGAACTAAAGTAACCGACATAGCTCACAGAATCGCTAAACTGAAGTGGCAGTGGGCAGGGCACATAGCTCGTAGAACAGATGGCCGATGGGGCAGTTAAGTTCTCGAGTGGCGACCGCGCACCGGAAAACGTAGCGTAGGCAGGCCTCCCACGCGGTGGACATGACCTGGTGAAGGTCGCGGGAAGCTGATGGATGCGGGCAGCGCAGGACCGGTCGTCGTGGAAATCCTTGGGGGAGGCCTTTGTCCAGCAGTGGACGATTTGTGGCTGATATGATGATATTTAAGGATTTATGAATATTTGTCAGAAGATACATTTTTATATAAATTTAAGATTATTTATAAAGGTGTACATTCCGACCAGCAATCATCTAAATAACGTGTTATTACCAACGCGTTTAAACTTAATAATTCAGTTTCAAGTTTTGTTTACATACCATTACTTACCTCAAACCGAACTGTAGGTATAAACTTGCAACAAACTTGTGATAAAGCAACAATTTTCATAATAAAAATGCCCGTAGCTTTTAATCCAATTGTCAGATCTGAAACCTACAATTACAGTAATCGCTACTGTGGAAATAATAAAATATAGTAAATACTACTTAACTTACTTTTTTTATTTGTAGTCACTCTTCTTCACAAGTGTTAAGTGTATGGAACTACAAAATTACAAGACAAACAAAAAGCAAGAGAACAAAATATACAAAAACACAATAAATAACAAACAGATCAACGAAACAAAAATAACAGATACGATAAAATTAAATAGGTACTTAAATCAATGTTTATTGTTTTGCCACGAAATGAAGTTACAGCGGCGAGAGCTTGACGTAAGTTGATTATGTTTTATCATAAATAACTAAATAAATGATTTTCGAAAAACCTAAAAGCGTTTCGGTATTAGCTTTTATTTGTATAGTTTTTATGCATTAAAGTACTCGTCAATGCAAATCAAACGAGCTCAAAATCGATGGGGTTGTGTCGTTTGCGGAGTTCCTATGGCCACCTTCCAGCTCCAGCATTAGATCAGCTCCATGACATCATAATATTGCATTGTCACGCGATATACATATGCATGCAAAATTTCAGCTTAATCGAAAACCGGGAAGTGGGTCAAGAATTTGCAAGATTTTACAACAGACACCGGGACAGGTGAACAGTTTCTATGGCCCCCTTCAGCTCAAGCGTCAGATCAGTTCTATGTCATCATAATACTGCATTGTCACTCGACATACATATGAATGCATAATTTCAGTTTAATCGGAAACCGGAAAGTGGGTCAAAGACTTGTAAGATTTCATAACCGACACCGGGACAGGTGAACAGTTCCTATGGCCACCTTCCAGCTCCAGCATCAGAACAGTTCCATGTCATCATAATACTGCATTGTCACGCTATATACATATGAATGCAAAATTTCAGTTTATTCGGAAACCGGGAAGTGGGTCAAATTTGACTGGCAAGATTTCATTACAGACACCGGGACAGATAAAAGTAAATAAAAGTTTGTAATAAAATATGCTTCAGTAAAAATCGGTCATAGCTCAGTGCGACTTACGTGGTTAGGTCGATCACTCAGGTTAACTGACCAGAAGAAGGGTCAATACTTGGATGGGTTTAAATGTGAGTGGCATTTTTCGTGCTTTGCAATGTTTTCGACCGTTTTGGTGATTCGCAAGGCTCGTTAAGCCGGTAGTGCCGGTTGCAGCAGGGCCGTCTTTAACCTGTTGGTGACCCTGGGCACTTTCGGATAATGGGGCCCTTGTGACCTTGCAGTACACTATTTTGTTAGAACAGTCAAAGAAAGAAGATAAGCAAAGTCGTAGATTTATTTTTATTTCCCTATACTCACATCAAATTCATAAATAATATAGTATAATCATAATATAAAATAATATAGTCGGTGGCTCAACCGGTAACGACTCGGTCCATCTAACCAGAGGTACCGGGTTCAAATCTGGACGGCCAATGTACCAATGAGTTTTTCAAAAACTTACCTACATACTTACCGATTGCTTTAACGGTGAAGGAAAACATCGTGAGGAAACCTGCACACGCCTGCGAAGAAACTCGAAGGTTGTATGTGAAGTTGACCAACCCGCACTGGGCCCGCGTGGTCGACTAAGGTCTAATCGCCCTGATTCAGGGTAGGCTCGAGCCCCTCGGTGGGGACGTATATGAGCTGTAATGATGATAGTATAATCCACAAAAATACTTTTTTAGCATTTATAGGTTAGTTCTAAAAAAATTTTGTTGTTTGAAGAGAATTCAAATATGGCGCGGGTCACTACTGTAACTCTTAATGAAAGATATTAAAAATTTAATGAAAATCACAAAAAAAGGTACAAATTCATTGTTGATTTCTCTATAAAATTTTGTACTCAGTATACCATTAAATTGTATTTTCATTTATTTTAACATGCTGAAATCGGAAAGCCTGAGTTTCGGGCGATAGTAGGGTAGCTTCGCGCATACAACAGCGAATAAGCAAGTAGGTTATTGTAGTCAGTCATCATTATCGTTTGATTTTTTCGAAATAAATATGTTTTTCATTAATAAATGTAGGTTATTATCATTTGGTGATCTGGCAGAGACTAGGGGGGCCCCTATCGATTGCGGGGACCTGGGTACGTGCCCAGAGTGCCCAGTGGGAAAGAGGGGCCTTGGTTGTAGTCACTAGTTGGCAGTCGTTTAGCCATGTAAGTTGCCTAATAGGCGGCTTGAAAAACTTCTGACACTAGTGGTTCTGCACTAGCCCTACAACCTCTACCAACCGGCTTGTATTGTGAGTGAGTCCATCGTGCGAGTGTATGTTTAATTGGGGCCCTTAAATACACTAACCCACAACCTGTACATTTTTGTGGTACGCTTAACGAAAAAACTATCTCACCACTACATTAATCACAAAAACTAAATTATATATTTTTTATCATTAGCAAGCTTCGTACAGTTAATTAAAAAACAATGTTTTGTGTTTTGTGACAAAATTTCGAAAACTGGATTTATCGGTTTTTGTTCTGGAGAAAATTGAAATTGAATTGAATTCAAATTCATGTGTAGATGTGTTACCTAGCATTAAAATATAATTTATTAAAAAACACCGGCCAAGTGCGAGTCGGACTCGCGCATAGTAGGGTTCCGTAGTCATATCAAAATGTGTATTTAAAAAAAAATTAATTAAAAATTTGAGTGCGTTTGACTGCAAATCACCTGATGGTAAGTGATGATACAGTCGAGGATGGTACACGCAAACTCAAATAATGCCTATTCACTCTTGCCTTGAAGATCCCCAAATTATAGGAATCGGGAAACACTGACGCCGTCAAGGAGTTCCATTCCTGCGCTGTACGCATAATAAATGAAGAAGCGTAACGATTCGTGCGAAAAGGTGGAACATTAACAACAAAGGGGTACAACCCCTCCCTGCGTCTTGTTGATCGACATAATATATTTGCAGTTGGTAATACAACATTTTGTATAGAAAATCTATGAACTTTTTACAAATCCAACTGCACATCTTAAGTTGGTCGACTATACTCCTAATCTAAAAAAGCCTACTTAGCCTAGATAGTTTTCCTTTTAATCAATCAATCAATCAATCAATCAAATATGCTTTATTGTACAATTACAAAATATACAAAATACAAGTACAGAATAAATAGAAAAATTTTAAATTGTACAATGTAGGCGGCCTTATTGCTTAAAGCAATTTCTTCCAGGCAACCTAGAGAATGGATACAATTAAATAAAAGTATGGGCTGTGCAAAGCAAACATATGCAAAAATATTGAAAATAGAACAATTTACTATATAATATATAAAAAAATATATAATAATAAAATCTAAATCATAATACATGATGTACCTAATAAAAATACTTCAATTTAAATTGATTATACGTCATACTAATTTTAATATTTATATACTTGAATCTAACAAAAATTTGCACTTTAAAACTTAATATTCCACAAAACCATCCCTGCATCAAAATATGGTTTTAGCAAACCCTAAATAGTTATGGAAAACCTATTTAATGATAACACGCACAACAGAGTACGTCACAAAAAAATACATACCCTCCTCTTTACATATAGATTATATATGATATATTTATTGGTGTGTTCCGGCATGAAGATAAGATAGCCAGTTCCCCATTGCGTTGGGGAATCTTGGTAAGCCCGCTTCCATCTTTGGCAACATCGTCACTTACCATCAGGTGAGATGTTGTCAAGGGTTTACCAATTGTGAATAAAAAAAAAAAAAAGGGTCACCCTAAAAAAACTCTCTTCAAGATTTTATTGTACCACTTGAAGTGATACAATAAAATCTTGAAAATATTTTTTTGTTCGATCCAGGGATTGTTTTGTGAAATATTAAAAGCTTTAAAGTGCAAATTTTTGTAAGATTCAAGTAAGTAAATTTGTTAACGTAATTAATATGCATACCCATGTCAAATTACAGCTTTCTAGTACTAAGAGTCTTTAAGCTAAGCCGCGGACAGACGGACAAACAGACAGACATGGCGAAACTATTAGAGTTCCTTGTTGACTACGGAACCCTAAAAATATACCTAAAATTTGGTAATTTTTGTATCATATGTATTTTTTAAATAATAGGTTATCTTTAAGAAAGTTATAATGATATTTCACTACTAACGCCATCTGACGAAAACATAGAACCATTAAGGAAAGTGTAATGTTTTATCAACTAGAGACTAATGTCAACATCGATTGATGTCGATTGTTAATATCAAGTGTCGTGAACAATGTGTCCCTGTCACGCATTGCGCTGAGTAGGAGAGATAGACTACTCACTTTAAAAATTAATAAAACGACTTGAAGATTCAATACAGTTGTAGAAATACCTGGAGGCTGGACTGTTCAGGCAAAGATGACAGTATTTACTTTGGAACCGATACCTACAAGTCTTTTTAGTACGAACTCGGCTTGTAGTAATAACTATGTATACGAATAAATTGAAAATTAAAACTGTATAAAATATTGACCCCTCTTTTTTGGTCAGTCGGTTAACCCTAGATCACTAAACTTATTTTCGAGTAACACTGTCAGTAAATATTAGTCCTACAAATTAACAAATTGAAACCTTAGTATTCTTCAAAATTAAACCATTTATTTTGAAAAATTACATTAAGTATGAAACGTCCGCTAAATTAACACATAACTAAACAAAAAGTTCAATAATTTTTTCTTGGTATTCGGCACACACTGGAACCGTATGTTCTCCGCAAATCGCATTCATGCAGCGGCAGAGAACTCTCTAAACTTTAGCATAGGATTTATTTGATGACAAAACTTGTCTGAAATCTGACCATTTTTTTAAATAAATAATTTCCATTCAAAATAGATGATCCCTAACCTAGTCAAATAATATGCTAATTTTATGTCTATCAAACACCCACTAGCTTCTTAGCTTCTAGCTTCTTGGTACCCAAAATACGTGAACTGGTTGAGATAGATCAGTTGAGATAGATCAGTTGGTTGATGGTGACTGTACTTACAATCCGTGGATGACAGAACTTTGGGATTTTCCCTACGCTCAAAACAATATGTTTTTCTGTCAGATAACGACTGTAACACACACATTATATTAGTCATGTGAATTCCCGAACTAAAAATATGTAAACATAAAACTTTTTAGATAAGAGTGGTCGGCATAGGTACATCGCATTTATTAAGGAAAACCAGACTTCAATAACAAGAGATAAATAACTTACGTGGACATTTGATAGTTGTTTGAAAAACGGTCTTAAAAATATGCAATTTAAAAGTAAAAAGGACCCTAGGTCAGTCGGGCCAATGGAGAAAGAAAAGATAAGCGAGAGAGAGGACCTACTTGGAATCTGAAGATTGTCTGAAAATTTCATCGAAATCGGTCCAGCCGTTTTGGAGTCTATAAGGAACATTTTTTTTTCCTTCACATAACACAGAGATAGACTGGATTCAAGTGCTAATAACTACAGCCTCCCTGATATAATAAAAGGATTTGAATGTAAATCACATGTTAAACGCTCATAAGAATTAGAAATGATTTGAACGATTAAAAATTATTCAAAATGATTACAAATCAAATCATTTTTAATCCTTTTTAATGATTTTGTTTAATCAGGGCTGTGATTAAAATAACTAAAAAAGAGATTATAAGGTTTTCTTATTTGTTTACTTAGCTTAAGTAATAAAAATATGTATCGTTTATTTAAGTAAATAAACTTTAAACAAAAAAAAATGTTATGAGAAAGTGGTAGCCCTAGTTTTGATAAGCATTGCTATTTAAACGGAGACGGAGGGTCGAAATGATTCATATTGTTGCAACCATTCCGGTCAAATGGAGTCCCAAAAAAAAATATGTATCAATTGTGGCCGAAGTTACGACTTTAGCCCTTTTTGGAGGTGGTGCAGAGACTGCGGAATAAATAAATTTATCGAGGAGGAGAAGAAAAAAAAAAAAAAATAAGTGTTAATCTTCCGTTCACACATCATGAATTTCGTGTCTAACATTTTTTTTGGTGTTTGTCTAAACGTACTATCCTCATAGATAGCAGTGAGAAGCCAGTGCTGTCGTTAGCTGGTAAAGATATTGAGTAAGTTAGTATTCTCAAGAACCTGGAAGCTATTATCGATCCGACTCTGCAATGATCTGAGAACAACCGGACTATACGCTGTTATCGCCGATTCCGGGTACATCAATGTACAAGAGCTCTTTTCTTGTCCTTGGAGTTGCTTTCTGGAACTTTGTGCCACCTGCTGTTTCAACTGCTGCTTCCCTGGATGAATTCAAGACGATGCTACAACCACTTACTTGCTATTGAGCAAGCTAAGTCGCGAGTGCATAGTTTCTGGTGTGTGATGTGCTGGTAGGGCTGTCAAGTGTTATATGATACAATACTTTTTGTAAATCGTTTTGTTTCTGTTTTTTTAAATGCCATGAGTTTTATATTATTTTTGTCTTTATTTTAAAAAAAAAGGTTGAGCTAAAGCTTTTGTATTTTGTAATGATAAAGCCTACTCGAGGGTAAGCAGGCTAAAATCTTAAAATATTAAAAATTTTAAATACAGAACATAATTATAAAAAGCGTCTGATTATGGAATCTATGTAAATGGAGAGGCATCAAGATTTAATTAATAAAAGGAAAGATACAGAAACCATAGATAAGATCTACCATGATTTAATTAAATTAAAATAATCTTTAAAAAGTACCGTTGTTACACTTTCTTGGTTAATTAGTTGGAAATTTAAATTTGCGTTTGTATTCATGTAATTTCAAAATTTGTAATTGTAAGTGTCTTTTAAACTTTATGATTATATTTATGTAGTTCAAAATTGACAACCCTGGTTATCTGGGTAGGTGATTTGAATGACTGACTGTATAATTTGTAATATTACCAACTGTACATAAGACCAGTGTTAGCACACGGTTTTGGCTGTCAGTTGACCAATAATAAGATTTATGAACGCATTGTTCATGTGACTTTATAATTTCTTAATATTATAGTGTTTTTTAACTAACGTTAAGATAATTAAAGTTAATGAATTAATTAATTAAGTTACATAGTTGGACTCACATGAGTTTATTTATTTTAATATGGTTCCAAATTTAACGGACAAAACAGGTTATAAGTATTCACCGCTATAACCTGTCCTCAGAACATTTTTTTTTGTTTAAAGTTTATTTACTTAAATAAACGATACATATTTTTATTACTTAAGCTAAGTAAACAAATAAGAAAACCTTATAATCTCTTTTTTAGTTATTTTAATCACAGCCCTGATTAAACAAAATCATTAAAAAGGATTAAAAATGATTTGATTTGTAATCATTTTGAATAATTTTTAATCGTTCAAATCATTTCTAATTCTTATGAGCGTTTAACATGTGATTTACATTCAAATCCTTTTATTATATCAGGGAGGCTGTAGTTATTAGCACTTGAATCCAGTCTATCTCTGTGTTATGTGAAGGAAAAAAAAATGTTCCTTATAGACTCCAAAACGGCTGGACCGATTTCGATGAAATTTTCAGACAATCTTCAGATTCCAAGACGGTCCTCTCTCTCTCTTATCTTTTCTTTCTCCA
This sequence comes from Coleophora flavipennella, assembly GCA_947284805.1. Taxonomy (NCBI): domain Eukaryota; kingdom Metazoa; phylum Arthropoda; class Insecta; order Lepidoptera; family Coleophoridae; genus Coleophora; species Coleophora flavipennella. Next base: position 10,845,401 of record OX369253.1, read on the forward strand.
TTGGCCCGACTGACCTAGGGTGCACGGAGAAAAAAATATCGTCAGAATAACTATTCAAAGTTTATAGTTAAATTAGTTAAAAGACGTATCGTTAATATAGCCAACTGTTTCGTCAAACTAAGGATCTGTATCGCTGAATTGGCTATACAGATCCTCAATTCTAGAAAACAGTTGACTACATCAACGATACGTCATTTAACTAATTTAACTATAACTTTGAATAGTTATTCTGACTATATTTTTTTCTCCGTGTGCTTTTTATATTAATAATATGTATGTTGCAGTCGTTATCTAACAGGACAAAGTATTATTTTGAGAGTAGGGAAATTCCGACGGAAGTACGGTACTGCTATTGGTATCTGGCAATTGCATGACACCACCTCGTGGTCAAATAATATAAGTAAAATAGTCTTTTTCTTTCTAATTTAGAGGTAAGGGTTAATTTTAAGGGTCTTAGGAAATGAAAATGTAAAAAAAAATACATAAAAGTTATGCAAATTTAAAATATGCGACATTAATACCGTAGATAAGTTTATATAGTTCAGGATCGTGTATAAAGATATGCATAGAGCTACTGTTTCGTAATTAATGTTTTACTTAAGAAGAAATAGGTCATAGATATAATTATAGAGTAATTTAGGTTTCTTCTTTGTTTGCTAGTGAAAACTGCCAATGTTTTTATGTTATTATTTATTATCTCGAGTTGTAAAAAGATTTCTTTGTTTCTGAAACTTTATATGTGTAATTAGACATTATCTTCATTAAGTTTTTATAGAGTGTATAGACTTCATTTGTGACATTTGATGTGTATTTTCGTTCATTCTCTAAAAAGCTACAAAATTTGCGAACTAGTCACAGATTTGTAAGCTCTCAGATACCATAAAATTCACTATTTATCAACCATTATGATTCAGCATAGAACGATAGCCATCCAACACATTAAATGGTCATTCTTTAGCGCCTACATGTTTTAGAATATCAAAATCCACTGAATATATGTTATGAACCTGATGTGATGTCTTGTTTACGAAAATGCCATTACTCAGCCATAATAAATCATTTCGGATAACATCTGTGTTTCATTTAACGCTCCCTGTACAATTATAAACAGTGCGCATGGTTAAATTTTTTATAAGAATTTTCTAGTTGTTTTCTTCTAATCTTTTGATGCGCACTCACAGAAAATCTCGTCGAGTTTAGTTAAGTCCTTACTTTTGGATCCGAATAAATTCTGAGTAGCGGTCCTCTAACTGCTTGGTGAAAGGTAACATTAGTATCACACATACTTTATTATTAATTATAATCAACTAATAATTAGTTATTACAGTAAAACCGTAAAATAATAATGTCATAATAAGTTACCTTTATAATTTTGGTGGCCTAATCACTAAACATTAGCCTGAGAGACTAATATTTCGTAAAATCTCCGTAACCAGGAAGCGAGCACATTGCGTGTGCACGGGTCACTGATTGGCCGAATGAGGAAGGTACTGAATGGCCGGGAGGGGTGCGGTAATGGGAACATACCTAGACAGCGAATGCGTCAGAGTCATGTTGCCTGATAGACTAATGTTTAGTGATCTAGGGTTAAAAATGTATCGTCACTCACGGGATCAAGACGAATCTAACGACATCTCGCACTCCAAAATCACTAGATTAAAGCACAGCTTTGTGAGGGCCCGTGAGATTTTCTCATCATCATTATATATCAGCTGAAAGACTTCCACTGCTGGACGAAGGCCTTCTTTCCCCACGGATTTCCACAACGACCAGTCCTGCGCTGTCCGCATCCAGCGGCTTTCCGCGATCTTCGCCAGGTCGTCGCTCCACCGAGTGGGAGGCCTGCCTAACCTACGTCTTCCGGTGTGCGGTCGCCACTCGAGATTTTTACTACCCGTTGAACGTTTTTAGGGTTTCGTATCTCAAAAGGAATAGAACCCTCATAGGAACACTTCTTCGTCAATCTGCCTGTCCGTCTGTGTGTGAAGACCCTTTTTCTCAGGAACGCGTGAAGGTATAAGTTGAAATTAATATAAAAATACTAAGGTACATGATTTCTTGCATGTTTTTTAAGTACGGAACTCTGAATGCGCGAGTCCGACTACCACTTGACCGGGTTTTTTTTATCTAGATAGGTGTCATCCCTGAAAAAATCCGACTTAACGCAAAAAAATAAATTTTTAGTTTAGTTTAATCGACAAGTGCAGAAAAATAAACTTGAAACATTTATCGATTGGATTTAAAGTTATGTTAGGTAAGTTCTAATATAAGAAATGAAAATAAATTGTCAGTGGAGCTTTAGGTTATGTCGAAGATATAATTATCAAGAAATGTAGTAATTACTAATCAAATGCGTTGAGTTATTAATGGTTTGATTTGAAAATTATTCTCATTCAACCATGTAATACTGTATGACAATAGCGGCTGTGTCCCAATACCACCAATTACTACAATTTAGTAGTATTAAAAAAACTCATATACTTACTTATATTAAAGTGTAGGAAATCTGAACTAATCCGTATGAGGCCTTTTGTGCTTCAAAAAATAAAAAAATGGATAAAAAATATTTTTCCTATGAATTATTCATAAAAACCCATATTATTTGTTTTGATGTTTGTTACTATTTCACGTATAAACTACTGAACGGATCTGGAGGAAATTTGGTAGGTACACAGATGAGGACCTGGATAAACACACAGGCTACCTTTTTCACGTTCGCGAGCCGCTTGCGGCTCGTGCACTGCGCATCCTCCAAGCCAGTCTAGATAAAATTTGGTAGGTAGATAGATTAGAACCTGAATTACCACATAGGCTACTGTCTTCCACACTCGCGAGCCGCTTGCGGCTCGCGCACTGCACGCCCTCGAAGGTAGTCATAGAAACTATGTTCACGCGAGCGAAGCCGCTGGCATGAGCTAGTTAAAACATAATTTTATTAAAAATATTTCTAGGTAAAAAAATCTCGCTAGCCCTCACAGAACTGCGAATTTTGATAGTAACAAGTCATTATTAAAAGTTTTAAAATAGATACAATTTAAGCTGACATGTTGAGATGCTTAAGTGAAATATGGCCATGGTATTTAAAATGGGGAAGCGAATACTACTATCTGCACATACCATAAATACTACGTGTACTTCTAACTCAGCTAAAAAATAGTTATTTATGATTACGACTTAAATTTCAACCTGTAGAATTACCACGTATAGCTTTTTAAACCAACACTAAAGTATCTATATTATTACTAACATACAGTATGGATACTCCCTGCCGCTCTCTATATTGCGACCTCACTCCCTCGTCACCCAGGTTGACGTTGCGTCATTCCTTTTTTGAAATATCATTTTTGGCCCGTTGTATGAAGTGCTAGGGTGTGCCAACACTGTCCAACTCGCATTCAAAGATGATCTAAATGTCGCTATCACCTAGCGTTTGACAGATAGATGAGTTACGTGTATCTGTAGATTCGCTGTAGACAGACTTGTCAAAATAATGTAGATGTGCCAGGAGCGGTACTATGGCAAAATGTTTGTCCTCGCTCTTGAACGAATTTTAACTTGCCGTCCCGCGTGGGAAATACAAGGGGGCGCCTCAAAAATTGAGTTTTTATTGAATAAATCGAAAAACCAAAAAGTTAGGCACCTCCATTCGGTAGGTATGAAAGCTTCATCTTCGGTATTTAAATATTTTACCCGACTACTTAACGCGAAGAAAAAAATATGATTATGACCGGTATGTATGTATGTATGTTCATCTGTTATTTCGTATTTCCTTTAGGAAGTAGTTTACTTCTTCATCGGTTTGGACAAAAAGGAGGTATCATTAGAAGCGTCTTGATCACTCACTGGTTAAAGGCTATTTGAAGTCACATTTAATTAAATATGGCGCCCTCTAGATGACATAAAGTCATAAACTATTTATTTTAATTGTGCCTTGTTGGGTATCAAATGAAAGGGATCAATCAAAACAAATCAAAAATGTATATATTGTTAGCTGTGGATCGCGGCTTAGCATGCACGCGATTATTGTGAATTATTTTGAAAATAGCTCTTCAGATGTAAGCCAAACACGTTTTTTGTCCGGGGAGCCGCGTTACATTTTTAAATGTAACGCGGCTCTGCAAATACGTTATCACGAAATTTTAACCCCAGAGAGTTTTGAACTTAATTTTTATACCTTTAAGATGGTTTATACAAGTTGTTACTATGTAGGTGCACGTCGACATTAGTGAAATTTTTGAAGTAACTTCGCGATGTATTTTTATCGAGGAAATTAAATAAATAAAAAAGGGGTATAATTGTGCAGGTCCATATGAAATTTAATGTACCTATGTGTTTTGTTTTAGGTAAATAAATGATAATAGTTCAATCGATGGACACAAAATTATTGTGTGCCTGTTCTTTGTTTGACGGACTATAATTTGACTGCAATTTGCCCTTCCACGCAGGACAAACAAACAGCAAAACCTTTAGATTATTATATTTAATTGTTCAATATGTTGTAAATCCTGTCACTTCCCTCCCACCTGTAATAAGGACGTAATTTGATTGATAAAATTGATAAACACTGCCTAAAGGCTAACGAATTAAGTTTCTATATCAAATTCATGTTGAACCTTAATTCAACTCGCATAAGTTTCTATTTTATTCGAGGCTGATGTAAACAAGGTGTCGTGTTAATCTATCTGGAATCTGTCGCATTGAGCTGCCCGAATCACCTGATGTAGGATCAACATGACAGTAATTACTGATTTCTTTATTAAGGGGCTACCCCAAGCCGACTAGCGCCGACATCAGACAAAAAATTGTAATTAGTCAATTTAATATTGTGTATAAAGTAGCCACTTTTATCACTTAATTATGCTATGTGTTACTACAACAAGTAAACTATTTCGAAATAAACTATTCTTATAACTCATTCTTTAATATGTTTGTTAAAGTATATTTACTCAGCGAGTAATTATTTTTTACCAGACTGCCTGAAGAAGAAGGTTAATGTTTTTTGGGTGTATACCATAAAATACGTAAGTATGTATGTATGTATGTATTTATGTATGAGGAAACCTGCTCACGCCTGCGAAGCAACTCGAAGGATGTATGTGAAGTTGACCAACCCGCACTGTGCCCGCGTGGTCGACTAAGGCCCGATCGCCCTAATTCAGGGTAGGCTTGAGCCCCTCGGTGGGGAAGTATATGAGCTGATATGATAATGGATTTATGTATGTATGTATTTATGTGTGTCTGTTTATTTGGCTGAACCTGTAGCCTAAACGGCTTGGTGGATATTTGATTGCGAGGTATCGTTAGATTTGTATTGGTCCAGTGGGAAACATTGGTTAAATTTTTACCCAACTGTCCAAAAAAGAGGGGAAATATTTTTATGTAGTCGGTTTTTTAATTTTTGATTAAATTGGTTAGTTAACCGATGGCAGTCCTTCTTAGGTAGGGGGATCCCCTTAAATGTCACAAATGTGTGAATTAATTTTGTAAACAAATACAAAAACTTTATATACACCATGAATTCTTTGTGAGTGACAAGAGTGCACAATGTTTTTTTTTTATATTTTCACAGCATTTTAAAGGCACAAATAGCTTTAAGACCTTACATACCATATTGAAAAAATAAAGTAAAATTAGTGACTTAATATATTATGAAGGTGTATCCGGATTCTCAACAAACGGATGAAAATGTAAACTTTCACCTTGTAAGGCTGATTTACACGCAGTTTAAGGCGCAGTGGTACCTAAAAATCCACTTAAACAGGTTTTTAGAATTCATTTTTGAAATAGTTAACAGTAAATTTAAAATCTAGGAAAACATATTGGTATTATTGAGAATAGTTACGAGGGACTATATCGAATGGAAACACGATTTAATAAAATTGGCTCGATAGAATAATCTCGCAAAGATACCTCTATTCGAGCCATTTTATCGTCTACTTTCGGTTTTATTCTTAAAAAAAGTAATTTGATAATATGATTTATTTACTAAAATAAAGTTCATAGGTGACTGAAGGGAAAACATCGATTGGATTTTTATTTAAGATAAATATGATCAAACTAAAAAAGAAAACATCGAAAAAAGTGCAAAAGTGTGGTTATTTTCTTCCCTCTTTACACGTAGAGAAAAAGACAAAGACAGATTTTTAAGTACCACGGGGCCTTATTTAAGTTGCAGTTGTGGCGAGTTTAGTTTTTATCGTCGTCGTTTGGACGGGGATTTGTTATTCCTTTGGGTAGTAAAGTTCTTGAGTGCCGACTAAGTACTTGAACACGTAGCGTAGGCAGACGTATACTTACGAGCTGGTGAAAGTCGCGGGAAGCCGCTGAATGTGGGCAGTGCAAGGAGGTTGGGAAATTCCTTGGAGGAAGCCTTTTTAAGCAGTGAACGTCTTTTGTCTGATACAATGATGATGATGATGATGATGATGAACCATAGCGACCAAGAGCGTCGGTGGCGTAAAGGCTAGGGCCGCTACCTCTTGTCCGGGAGGTCATGGTTTGAATCCTGCCACGTACCAATGTGTATTCAAATTTCGATTTCATAAGTACTGGTTCGCATGGTCGACTGAGGCCTGATCGCTCTAATTTAGGGTAGGCTCGAGCCCCTCGGTTGGGACATATAGGAGCTTATATGATGATGATAAACCATACTTTACCTTTTCAATTAACATTTTTTTTTCAGGAATTCCTACCCACACTGGTGTACATTTTCACGATAGCCCAGTGGTTCGGGATACCAACATATGGGGGCACAACAGCGTTAGTGTTTGCTGTGATTATGTTGCTCATGCTGGTAGCCCTGGAGATGGGCGCCATTTGGAAACTCGTGCGCCTATTGGCTGGATGGGCGATTAACACAACAGATGGCAGTGAGCTATGATTTTCTGAATAAAGGCTGAAATAGCGCTAACTTCAGTTAAAAATAACGAAAGCAAAGTTTTATCAAAGATTTTTCCAATAGTTTGGCAATGTATTTTTAATACATTGTGTTTTTAACTCCTGACGTAAACAGAGGGGTATTAAAAGCGTAACGTGTGTATCTGTCTGTCTGTGGCATTGTAGCTCCCAAACGGAAGAACTGATTTTGATAAGGTTTTTTTTTGTTTAAATGTTGACTTAATCGAGAGTGTCATGAGCATTGATTCAAGAAGTTTGTAAGGATATGATAATTAGTAAATTATGTAATTTCCCACACCATCAACCATGTTTTTGCAAAAAATATCAATAGTCCAGTGTTCCGTTGTGATATTAAAGAGATTAACCAAAAAAAGAGTATTTTTTTCAGTTTTCTCAGGAACTCCATCGGACTGTGCTTTTTTCACTGGATAAAAAGTAGCCTGTTTCCTTTCTTGTGACACAGGCTACCTGCTTGCCAAATTTAATCAAGATTGGTTGAGATGTTGAAGTGTGAAAAGGTAACAAACAAACACATTATTACATTTATAATATGAATAATATGACAATAAATGAAAATTCTAGATTTTGCCAGCGGCTTCGCTTGCGTAAACATAGTTTCTATGTCTGTATTCGAGGGTAGACAGAGCGTGTAAAAAAGTAACCTTTGTTTTAATCCGGTCCTAATCTGTCTACCTACCAAATTTCATCCAGATCCGTGCAGTAGTTTTTGCGTGAAAGAGTAACAAACATATACATCTATATTTTTTTACATTTCTCATATTAGTAGAATAATAGTAAGGAATAAGGATTTCTAAAGTTGCGCTAGGGTACTATAATGGTAAAACAAAATAAAAAATAATCAAAATTGTCTAGTGTCACAAAAAATACTCTCATAGTTCTGCAACACTTTATCGACAACTGTTTCTAAAAGGAGTATTCCTCTGCTTTCAGTCCCTATAGAGAGATTGATATTGGTAATATTTTTTCTCAAACGTTATTTTCCGGACGATGTGTTGTCTAATAAACATGTTTTAGAGGGCCTGGTAGGGCGTTTATCGGGCACAATTTTCTACGGCAACGCTGTTCTATCGCTCATTCTATCTTGGAAGTTAGTGTCCTCGTGGAAAGACATTTCATGCCACTGGGTGGGAGCTGAGCGCACTGAGGGCATGTACTTTCCACCAGATGCCAGTATCAAGACAAGAATAGTCGTAGTGACGACTTTTGTAACACTGTTTGCTTTTGGTAAGTGTTACTTCATGAACATTTTTTTAGTCCAAACATAGTAAATATATATACTTTGGTCCAAACTGCTTACCACTGGTAATGTAATCCCATGATGTCAGGTCATACTATCCATTCTATGTTTATTTAGACACAAAATAATCGAAATGACGACTTTTATAACACTCTGTGTTTGTGGTGTTACTTCTTGAACATTTCATTGTCCCAGCTGCTTATAACTGGTCATGTAAAACCACTGGACGTCAGGTCATACTATCTATTCTATGTTTATGTAGACACAAAATAATCGAAATGAAGACTTTTATAACACTCTGTGTTTGTGGTGTTACTTCTTGAACATTTCATTGACCCAGCTGCTTATAACTGGTCATGTAAAACCACTGGATGTCAGGTCATACTATCTATTCTATGTTTATGTAGACACAAAATAATCGAAATGACGACTTTTATAACACTCTGTGTTTGTGGTGTTACTTCTTGAACATTTCATTGTCCCAGCTACTCATAACTGGTCATGTAAAACCACTGGATGTGAGGTCATACTATCCATTCTATGTTTATTTAGACACAAAATAATCGAAATGACGACTTTTATAACACTCTGTGTTTGTGGTGTTACTTCTTGAACATTCACTGTCCCAGCTGCTCATAACTGATTATGTAAAACTACTTGTTTTAAGTCATACTATCCATTCCATGTTTATGTAGACACATAATAGTCGTGGTGATGACTTTTTTGTGCTTGTCTTAAGAGTTAGGAGCTTCATGAACAATTTAACCCCCGACGCAAAAAGAGGAGTGTTATAAGTTTGATGTGTATATCCTATCCTATCCTATCCTATCCTATTATATCCTATGTATAGTCCTATTAACTGTTTGACCATGGATTTCTTCTTCTGTATCCCTAATTTTTGCTTACCCAGCCTATTTTTATCCTGGGTGGCGGATCTGACAGTAACGAAAAAAACCGACCAAGTGCGAGTCGGACTCTCGTAAAGTAGAATTCCGCGCTTTCGCGACTTCCTGTTACACATTTCCGTCCCATGTTACACATTTCCGTCCCATTTCACGAAATCACTCCCACAAATTGCAGGAAAGCGAGAGCAAATATGTTACACATCAATAAACGATTAAACTTCAAAAATTCAAAATGATCTTTTGTCACCGAGAATACGGCTTCATACAAAATTTCATCTCAATCGGACCCCTGGAAGTTGCTCTAAAACAAATTGCAAGATTTGATGATCTTAATACGAACATTGCATATTAAGTATAAGCTTATTGTAATATGGAGCACTACTAGACAATCTGTTTTCAGAAAAACCTCGAATATTACTCAGAGCACTGCAAGTCGCAACCTTCACATTTTCAACAGAAGGTCACATTTCTTGGCAACCATATGAATGGACTTTTCAACTTTCAGTGGAACACGTCCTGAGTATGATATCTGCCACTGGCTTTGACATCCCACCAGAGGAGTACTTCCAACGATATGTTCTGAGTTCACATGGATTTTTATTGCAGACTTGTAAGTTACTTAGAAACTTTGAAAAACTTTATTCTTTTACACTTAAAATTTTTAAAGTACATACTCATTTATTTAGTAAAGTAAGAATAGACAAAGTCATTAAATGTACTTTTAACATAGTCATGGATGATTTCCCCAAGTGATTTAGAATCAAATATAAGCACGAATTTAAAAAAATAATAATTAAGTATTGTAATTGTATTTTGTAGTGTAGAGATAGACTTTTTAGTGATAAGACCATCTTTATTTTTCCCGCTTTTCTGAGTAATACTGAATTGTTTTGTTCAAATAAGTTTGATCATTTTTTATATCTTTTTAATTTAATTCATTGCTTAAAAAAGGCGCAATTTGCGGAACTCCGTAATCAAATGTTTAACAAATACTAATATTCCACTGCAAAGTTTCTGAGCGAGATGGAACGTGAACACTTCGGGAAAACGCCTCTTATTAAGTACATTAGCTTCATACTTTGTAAGACTCGGTTTGGTTAGTGGAAGGGTATTTTCTAAGCCCGCCTGGCTAGCTACCACCATCTTGTCTAAGTCTTGCCAGCAAACATTAATGTGTTTCCGGCTCGAAGATAAGATAGCCAGTTCCCCATTGCGTTGGAGAATCTTGGTAAGCCCGCTGATTTCTTCGGCATCATCGTCACTTACCATCATGTGAGATTGTCGATAAAAAATAAAATACGAACACACACCACTGGAAAGAAACTCTACAGCCGAATAACAAAAAGTTTCTTAAATATTCAACAATCATATTATGAAGCAAGTATATTTTTAGAATAATATAGCAGTAGACTTCCTTCGGCTGATATTATGATGGTAATATAATGAGAATTATGAATGAGTTACATAATGTAGCTATGTGCCTACGACTTTTAAGTTTTTTTGTTAAAATTCATAAAAAATATCCGACAAAATCCATTAAAGACATTCAATGTACCATTTTCGATCAACGAAATAATCCAGCTTAAAGACTTGAACAGTTGACAGAATGCAATTTAACTGTCTGGTCAGGCGGAATCTATCGAAGTTCACACAGAATAAAAACGGAAGCGAAGTCTCCGTTGTAGACTGACAGTAATCCAGGGCAATTTCTCTGGCGCTTAGCCTGGATTAGTGCCAATTCACCTTCTAGTACAGTCAACGTGAAAAATTGAACATGTGAACTAATTTTAATGCATAGAGCATACTGCATTTGCGATAATTACACTTAATTACCTGCCTAGGGTTAGGGCCGTTCCATGAGGACCGCTCGGCTATGACGTCATTGTCATACAATATACGTATGCATGCAAAATTTCAGCTTAATCGGAAACCGGGAAGAGGGTGCAATTTCACTTGCAAGATTTCACCCGAACAAACATACATACATTGCAAGTTAATTAAAAGCTTGTAAAAAGGAAGAGGTTTTCAATTCGACTGTATCTTTTTGTGTATTTGTTACGCTATATCTTCGCAGATTATGAACCGATTTTCATGATTATTTTTTTATTCGATAGAATATGCTTCCAGATTGGTCCTCTATTAGTTTTACTAAAGTCTTGTAATGCATTTTTTAGGAAATTAATAAAAACCAAATAATGTAGCAATATTGTACTTGGTTTTTGCGATTGAAGTAGGTTTTGTAACGTTTTTACTGTTTCTAATTATTGGACGCGGAATTCGCTAAAAAGCGGAAATCTGTTTTTGGGAAATTAAGTAATTTGTGATGCATCATTTATCTATTTTATTACACTAATGAATCAATGTAGTTTGGTTGCACCCAATACTCTCGGTTTCTTTTTTAATTCTTGTCCTCCGTTGTGCGAATAAAATAATGTACATGCAATATTTTTAAATTCCTAATGCGACCTCTTACCGAAGAAATTTAATAAGTATCGAATAACTTAGAGCTATCGGCCAATTGTTGGTACGCACTTACCACCATCAAAGTACATCGCTCAATATTGCCTGGATATTTTAAAAATTTTCATGCAAATCACGGTTTCTCTAAATACTATTAAAAATTACTTAGACCATGTGCAGTACATGGTATAAATACTTTCAAGATGGGCAAGTGCTATATTGACGAGTACCATCTCAGTTCTAATAAACATGGGTTCTACTAATTTAATCTGTGCCATTCCTATCAGACAATAAAAAACTCACTTTTAATTTTCTACGCGTTTTTCCAAAAAAAACATAAAACTGTGTGTTTTCATAATCCTTTTCGTGTTTGGGAAGAGACCCGTAATCCACCTGTGAGAACTTTACGGGTTATTAACGATACTCTGCCTGGACTCTATCGTTGTATAACAAAACTGATGGTAATGATATAGTCAAAAGATTTTTACCTCTTTACCTGCGTCTGTTTCCTAACTCTTACAATTTTGGGTATCTTCAAGGTGAGAGGGAATAGGCATAATTTGATTTCACGTGTACCATCTTTGACTACATAGTCACTTTCCATCAGGTAAGATGTAGTCAAATGCATTAAAACTTTTAATCAAAGAAAAACCTTGAATCAGTAATTTAATCTAATTTTAAGGCGTACCTATATAGAAGTATGATTCGATTGAAACACGGGGCGATGATAAACCCATATTACACTTATTTCATTCGCAATGTATCCACAGACGACAGCTCACTTGGGTTGCTGATTGTACGTTGGAAAATGCAGGTTGCAAAGTAGAAAAATAATCGAGACTTCGTGGCTGCGGGGAGTTGTTGTAAAATATGAAAACAAATGTCAGCCAAATGCTGTATTGCAGTATTTGGCCGTATTTAATAACAATGTTTCACACAGTATTTCATTGTAAGAGCAGATAAGGATATTTTACAGAAGGAGGTTTTTCAATATCGAATCATGTCATTTGAGTTCAAAGGAACATTTAACTCGGTAATAAAATAATATAAACAAATGTTGCAGATAATTATATTTTGGATGTTTCATCATTTACAGCTCTGGGACACATTTTGTAGCAAACTCACTTTATTTTCTACGTTTTATAATGTAAACATACACAGGGTGACCGGAAATTCGTCGTTTTCCTTTTATGGGGAGGAACTATGGCTTATTTCCAATGAGACAAATCATGTTAACTAGAAGTCAAATATATAAAATTTCGGAGTTTTTGTATTTTTTTTGTATTTTTGTTTATTTAAAATTATTACATCGTATAAATTACCCGTAACTTTTAAGAAGGAAGCCTCAACTTAAATTTCAATGTACAAAAAATCGTTGTTTCAAATTACTTCAGAACTACTAAAAAAAAAACTTCAGAAAATTTGCTTAAAAAGTTTTTTTATTATAATAAAAATCTTAACAAGTTAAGGACATTTAGTTAAAATAATAACAATAATAATTGCGGGATAAGAAGAATTTTCCCCATTTTTGGCAAAATGAAAAATCTAAGTAAATTATGAAATAAAAAAAAGTTAAATGATTTCAAACTTATTGAAAGTTTTTATTACCATACTTTAAAAATTTACTTAAAATCTTTATTACCATAATTTACTATTAGATCAAAAATTAAATTATCTTGCTCCAAGTGGGGAGCTTTTCCGTCTAATACAGGCTCGAAGTCTCCTTCTTAGTTCCGTGTTTGTTACTCTTGATCTTAGAGTTGCTGTTATGAAGTGTTTAATATCCTTTCCCAAATTCTTCTTTTGTATTTATTCTGTATAAGAAATCCTTCATGTGGCCCCACAAATAATAGTAGCAAGGTGTTCGATCTGGGCACCTTGCTGGCCACGGAATCGGTCCACCTCGACCAATCCACCTCTCAGGGTAGTTATTATCCAGCCACTCACGCACTTGCCGAGAATAGTGGACTGCACAGCCGTCGTGCTGGTAGATCATGTCCATTCTCGTTGCTATGGGTACATCGACAAGCAAGGTGTTTTCAAGGTCTTGTGTTTTTTTCGTATCTCAAGAATGCGGCATATGTTATACCATCTAAACTCTGTGGAATAAAATAAGATCCAATTATTTAACTGTCAATTACGTCCAACCGGACATTGACAGAAAATCTTTTCTGATACGATTTTTCCTTCTTCTGCTTTGAATTCTGGCCCTTTTGGGCCCTAATGGGTGTTGCGGTAATTAGTGATTCCATCACGATCGAATATTGACTCATTAGTCCGCAGTATTTTAGACAAGAAGTCTTGATCCTCCATGTCGGCATTAATGATGAACCGGCAGAAGTCCACTCTTCTTACTGGGTCTCCTTCCTCCAGGGCGTGGACTGGTGTGTAATGGTACGGATGCATTCGAGTATGCATCGTAAACCACATCTTCCACTGCCTGAACCCCAGACGTAGATCATGTAAAACACTGCAAGATTTCCTCCTCGTCTTTCACTGACCAAATATTTGGTCTTCCAGCATCGATTTGCCGCCGTTGCACGCTTCCTGTTTCCCGTAGGCGCCGATATGGCAAGGAACGGCGGTGGAAATTTAGAATTGTGTTTACCGTGTCATGCGGGATATTGTGTGAAAAGGATTCATTGGCACAAGCCTAAACAGATTTTTAGTTATTTTTATTTTAGTTTTCGATTTATGACGAAGAATGAAAAAAATCTATTCCCTTTTTTATATGTATTGGCAGGTACCTAAAAAATTAGGTGTAAATAGTACCTTACAGTTTGCACTGTTATGACTTATAATGTGTACCTACAAATTTATACGGAACCCCTGGGTGGGCGAGTCCGACTTTTCCGTTTTTTTTTTCAAGTTTGCTTTAATTTTTTTATTTTTTTTATTTAAACTGTTACCCTTTCTCTGTAACATAAATATAAAACCATGGCGTGGGCACGTCAAGGGCCCATCCCTGGGCTCCATATTATGTGCGAAATAACTATAGGGTCTACTGAGCCCAAGTTCGTTCTGAGTGGCATTTGCTTAATCATAAAGTACAAGGTTGGCATAATATATACTTTGTATGGCGAGCAAACTGTACTATTTACCGACTTCAAAAAGGAGGAGGTACTAAGTTCGACTGTATATATATATTTTTTTAATGTATGTTCACCGATTTTTCCGTTAATGTTTGGCAGCAAGACTTAGATAAGATGGTGGTAGCTAGCCAGGCGGGCTATTAAAATGCCCTACAACCAACCAAAATGCGTCTTACAAAGTTGACCCCGCTGGAAATTGAAACCCGAGACCTCCTGATATGAAGCGAATGGACTAATTATTAAGCCACGGAGGCGGTTGATCGGATGATTTTACTAGTTTCTTTTAAATGTAAGACATCCTGCTGTTTGACACGGCGTCGAACGTACGTAGAAGGATGGTTTAGTAATCAAGGTTTTGATGGACCTTCAGGGCGAGAGTGAATAGGCATTATTTGGGTTTGCGTGTACCATTCTCGACTATATCGTCACTAACCATCAGGTGAGATGTAGTCAAACGCATTCAAATTTTTAATAAAAAAAATAAAATGAAAAAATATGCGTTTGCACTATGCCAGCCGAGGAAATCAAATAATAAAAAACCTTTTTGTATCTTCAATCCCTTCCAGATGAGTACTCTCTCTGGCTAGCAGTGCCTATATTCATCCTGAGCAAGACAGCGACTATCCTGTGGAATTTCCAGGATCTGATCATCATTCTCGTCAGCATGGGGTTGTCGTCTCGCTATCGCAGAATGAACACCTACGTTAGGCACTTGGTCAAAGTGGAAAAGACCAATGATGTTGAAAAGGTAAGTAAATGGTGAGGATTTAATTTTGATATTTTCTCTGGATGAATCCATAATCGTTTATTTGACCTTTTACTGACAAACTATACGTGTCACAGATGTATTAACTTTTTTTTTAATACAGCTCACGTGATGTTCGTTCTTTGGCTACATTCCTCCCCCAGTATTTTTAGCCAACATCCACGTCTCACGCATGACAAGTGAAAACGTGTCCATAACGAAACTTTCAATTCTCAATAATTTATTGCTGTCATATACAGGTTACAGAAGATCTTAAGGGCCGCCAGGAGGCTCGAGTTTCCATACAAACGTAATTCCGCTTTAATACAAAAACTACACGCCAGATTGAATCTGTGGCGACATCTGCAGTACCCGCCACTAACAACTACGTTGCCACAGCTCAAGACTGAACCATCGATCAAACTATATGGAGAGTTGCATCTTCACCTCGATAGATGGCACCATCATCGCAAGAAGGCTGTTAACAAAGCATCTACAACGCACTATCAACATTTCCTTCCTCATAAGCATATAAACAAATACCAACCACACACGGTTGGTCCACGGCCGGACCCCAGGCACACCAACTTGCCTGGCGGAGATATCTTCCGTTGTTCTCGTCATGTAGGAGCACATCCGTACCTACATTGGTGACCCGACGCAGAACATCGACGCATCTTCAGCCAGCAAAACAGTTCCTACAAATCCAAACTCTGAAAATATATTGAAATGATACTAGATGTTTGTAATTTGTTTACGATGTACTAATACAAAACTAAAATAAGAGCTGTTTCAAACTTTCAGTACAAAACTAATTTAAGCCTTCGTTTAGTTACGTTAATATTTACTACGATGAAAACTAATTACAAACATGGATATGTGTCTACTCAATATATTAACAAAGTTTGGATTTAATCCGGTATGTAGTTTTTGTATTAAAGCGGAACTACGTTTGTATGGAAACTCGAGCCTTCTGGAGACTCTTAAGTCTCACAGAAATTGTTTATGTACATGAAATTTGAACTTTAATTGGTAGTGCCTTCGGTGTTGACATAGGGAAGCGCATGTAGTCACATCGGTTTATTATATGTCATAAAATGCCCAAAATAGAATATAGTTATAGAATAAACTTTTAAATAGAATAAAGAAGAAATCAACATCTTGTGGGTGAAAAAGACATAATATCATCATGTGGTTTCAAAGCAGCTTCCAGAACTTCGAAAACGTAATAGGCCTTTGGAAGATAAAGAAATCTACAAAGCGTACAATAAGAGGTTTGAATCTTGTGTGAATTGATATACAAAGTATATAGAAAGAAAACTTCATAGGTACGCTATATCTTTAACTATACCATAAAACAGCTCTATTTGATTAAAAGTGAAGCGTGCGGTTTGGCCCGCGCTGCTTACAATAAATTGAGTACTTGCGCATGGGTGGTCGTGTTTGATATAAACACTGAACCGGTTATTTTCACCAAATCATCTACTAGATTGATATCTTTGTAATGTTTCTTAAATTACGTAAGCTTAACATAGCTTAGATTGCGGCTATATCCACTTAGATATCATACTAGTTATCTACAAGGATCCAAGGATGGGGTGTTTATATTCTAAAATTTAAATTCATTGTCACCAGTTCGGCTCAGAGCTGTATGTACAAGTACAAGTGTGGCGGCGCCTGCGCAACGCTTACGTGCGGCAGTCGCAACTCGTGCGCATGGTGGACTTCAAGATCGGCCCGCTGATATTGCTCTCCAATATGAACAATTTCTACTTTATCTGCTTGCAACTGTTTCTCGGGATCAAGTAAGTGTGTAGCAAAGGTGTGTAGTGAGCTCAAATATCTAGGGAGCGACAGGGGGTGGGTGGCCATACTTTACGTTAGTACTAATATACACTAGCGAGCGTTAAAACCCGGTAACCCACTTTTCTTTACAATATTCAAAATTACAGTTAATAATTTTAAGTCGCCTACGACAGCACTACGTATGACTCATAAAACGCAAAAAAAAAACACGTTATTTGGTCGTTTGTCACCAAAACGTTCAGTCGATAAACAATAAAATTGATGTGTTACTAACTAACGAATTAAATTGTGATGTTTTAGCAGTCACTTAGCACTGGCTGACGAGCAACCAGCTTAAGTGCAACAACATTAACGGTTACACTTTAAGAACAAGTTTTTGCCGGAAACAACACTTTCATGGTGGGTCAGGCATATTTGTAAAGGACAGCTGGACTATCAAATTAATTGAAGTAAGCAAATTAAAATGAAATTGTGAAATTAATGAAAATTGTGAATTGCGAAATTGCCGGAATGGAGCTTATTGATTTTAATTATTATTTGCATTTATAGGACAAATTTAATAAGCGTTAATTATTTTTGACCTACCTAGAACATGTGCTCGAGAAAGCTAGTGATAGAAGATTGCAATATAGTAGGTGACATGAACATTAATACCTTTAAGCAAAGTCTTGAATTAAAAACACTGATAGACTCATTATTAACTTAAGAATTCATAAATAAAGTTGATTTTCCTTCGAGAGTCACGTCAGACTCAGAGTACAGCCTCACAATCAAGTCGCACTACGTTTGTCATGTCTATTGACAGTGTAAATAGTAGGTGACATGACCATTAATACCTTTAAGCAAAGTCTTGAATTAAAAACACTGATAGACTCATTATTAATTAAGAATTCATAAATAAAGTTGATTTTCCTTCGAGAGTCACGTCAGACTCAGAGTACAGCCTCACAATCAAGTCGCACTACGTTTGTCATGTCTATTGACAGTGTAAACTGGACCGATGTATGGGCACGAAGTGGCAACTCAGCCTTGAACATGGCTTTGTGTTTAATAAATACATTGACACAAGTTTCCCACTAAAAAGAAACCTAAGCCTATAAATAAATCATAAATTACTAATAGGACCGTGTGTTGTGGAAATCCTTTGTAGAGCAGTGGACGTTTTTCGACTGATTTGTTGATATAATTATATTTTACTCAATACCGAGTACCTTGAAATTTTACTCGTGATTTTTTAATAGTTGTAGTAGTTGTTTGTAAAGCTGGGTCCGATGCACAGAAGTTTGACACTCGCCAGTTCGATAACACACGCTGAGCCTAACCTCGAAAAATTGTACTACGGTAAAAATATGGTTCCACTTGTACCGCACGACTGTGATCCTTAAGAAGGAAAATGTAAAAGACAGTAGGTTTTTCTTTTAAAACCGCAACGATCAAAATATATCAAAATATTTTAACATAAATTTTAATTTAATTTTCGAGGGATCTAAAAGGAATTACATTGATTCCAAAGGGGATCATAGCTGAGTTATCATTGTGTCGAGTCTAAGATTTAAATGTGCGCTCAGAAAGTGCTGTCAAACTAGCTTGAGTCAAATTTCTGTGTGTCGAACCCAAGTCGTGTTTTATTCCACAGCAAGAACGCAGATAAAGGCAGCATCATTCATCGTCTCTACTACTTCTTCTCACTTGGCTGGCTAATGTTCAGGGCCTGCAGTGTCGTGCTGGCGGCTGCTGAAGTCCACCAGCAGTCCAAACAGGCACTGCCGTTCCTATTTGGGTGTCCAGCATCTTCCTACAATATCGAGGTTCTTTTTACCATCTGCCTTTTATTATGCGGTGACTGATGGTGACATAAAATAACGTTCACGCTTCTATGTCATGGGCTGGCTACTCTTAAGGTCTTGTGGTATAGTACTGTCTGCTTGGGTCCACCAGCAGTCCAGGCAGGCACTGTCTCTTCCGTTCCTTTTGATGGTACTCAGAGAATTAGTAAAGATATCAATACCAGAAAAGTAAGTATTGAAGCTGCGAGTCGAGCGTCTTATCAAAATAGAAGAGTAAATATAAATGGATTTTTGTTAATGATATATCTGCAGGGGGGGGGGGGGGGAGGAAAGAATCTTTAAGTTAATTTCAGCTTATAGTTCAGGAGTTGTCAATTCTTTTAAAGAAGTATTAATATTTGTTAGAAGCTGAAAAAACCTAATACAAATGCGATAGTCAATATTTGAAAAAAATGATTATTTTCTATTCTTTTAATATGGATACATAAAACACCTAAATTCAAGCTAGCTGCGAACAAATGAGAAATATTAGTAATAGAAGCATTGTGGAATGGACGAAAAACTTAAAATGAAAAACATGCTATGACATGATATATATTATTGTGTTTTTGTTATAATGCAATTTGGAATCAAGGATCACTCCCAAATTCCAGATATGATCCACCCTTTTCATTAACTTGTCATATCAATAGTAAAAGTAATCACTATTACATTTTATAACACGTGTTCTTTCTTATTCAACTAGTTTGATCTACTTGGCTTACTTTTTTACAGGTTAAAAGATTGAAGAGTCAACTCGCTCATGAGTGGGTGGCTCTCAGTGGAATGGGCTTCTTCTATTTAAATCGACAATTACTTTTGGAGGTTTGTAACATTCATTCAATTTGTATTTATTACAATAGATTACCTACTTTACCGTTAGCATTCATTACAGTAGATTACCTACTTTACCGTTAGCATTCATTACAGTAGATTGCCTGCTATACCGTTAGCATTCATTACAGTAAATTACCTACTTGACCGTTAGCATTCATTACAGTAGATTACCTACTTTACCGTTAGCATTCATTACAGTTGATCACTTACTTTACCGTTAGCATTCATTACAGTAGATTACCTACTTTACCGTTAGCATTCCAAAGTCTTAAGGGAACCAAAGTCTGTACTGGTTCTACGATAGAATATGGATTTAAATATCAAATTCCGTATATCCGTTTATCTGTCTGTCCCAGTTTTAAAGTGCTGTATCTTTAACCAATATATATGAAATATTATGGAAGAAACGTGAAGAGAGAATAGGTACAAGAAACGTGTTTTTTGTTTTTGTTTGTCTATTTGTCTATAGTAAAAAAAGTAATACGGAAGAAGTGTCAAACTTGTTATTTTTATAGTACAAACTGTAAAGTAGAACAACAATATTATTATTATTAAAATCAGTCAAGTGTGAGTAGTACCTACTTGCGCTAAGGATACCAATTTTTAAAGAAAATTAATTTTTCTGTCGCTCTATTGATGTCTTTTGATTGAAATTAAAGTATTGTCGTGTGAAAAAGTCAAACTTTTTTGGTTTGTTTTGAATCTTTTTTATATTATTTTCTTTATAATTTGTTTTTGGTATGACGTTTCTAATTCTTTTGACTTTTCACTTCGTCTTCGCTTTTTTCTGGTTGTTCTGTTCTTTTTTATTGATAGCTGTTTATTATTTTTCTTTTTAGGGTTCCGTGCCTCAAAAGGTAAAAAAGGAACCATTGTATGATCACTCGTGTGTCTGTCTGTCCGTCCGTCTGTCACAGCCAATTTGCTCGGAAACTACATGACCGATTGAGTTAAAATTTGGTACACATATTTAAGCCAGTAACCCAAAGACGGACGTGTAACGTAAATAAATGAATTTTTAACTTTTGGGGGGTAAATTAGAAAAATTGAAAAAAAAGGTTATACACATTTTATGTGATATCTCAAATGAAAGAGCTTATGAGAATTTCATATTAAAATATATTTTTTTGAGATAAATAGTTTTGAAGTTATTTAAGAAAATGTGCGAAAATTGACTATTGACCATTGATCCCCCGCCCTTATCACCGAAACTACAAGGTCTGAAATCTTGAATAAATCACAGTATATGAGGTTGAATGCATAAATTACAGAAAAAACCAAGAAGGAAATCTAAAGATTTCCGATCCCACGGGAAAAATGAATTTTCAAAAGTCCAGAATAAGTAGACCCCCATTTATCTAGAGCAAATTAAGTACTGAGAGGTCTTGATCTGTTAGTAGTTAAAGTTTTGGCGCGGAACCCTGTTTGTGTGAACCCTAGTCAGAATAAAATTCAGACAAGGTTGTAAAAGCACATCTTTTTATTTACTTGGACCCTTTCCCTCCCTCCATCACTTACTGCCCTATTCTGGTGCTAGCTTAGGCGCGGTATGTTAGGCGCAATCGTTGTACTCATTGTGATCATCATATCAGCTCATATGCGTCCCCACCGAGGGGCTCGAGCCTACCCTGAATTAGGGCGATCGGGCCTTAGTCGACCACGCAGGCACAGTGCGGGTTGGTCAACTTCACACACAACCTTCGAGTTTCTTCGCAGGCTTGTGCAGGTTTCCTCACGATGTTTTCCTTCACTGTAAGAGCGTCGGATAAACGTACTCACTAATTTTATTCACTCATTGTGATATTCCTTTTTAAAGTGCGGTACGGAAACCTCATTGTGCAAATTCGTTTTACACATGGGCTGGTTTTTTTTTTGGCTCTGGTTTATTAGTCATTTGTGGTAATGGGACGGAGAATATTCAGTGATTTCCTCATTTTTACCCGACTGCGCCAGAAGAAAGTTTATATTTTTCGAGTGTATGTATGTTTATTTGTTATTTTTTTTGGCACGCCCTGTAGCCTAAACAGCTGTGTGGATTATAGAGTGCGAAGTGTCATTAAATTCGTCTTGATTCCGAGATGATAGGATACATTTTTACCAGACTGACCAAAAAAGACGGGTTATTTTTTAATTTTGGAATGTGAGGTGTCGTTATATTGGTCTTGAACACGTGAATGACAGACTGAGAGTAATTTTTTACTCAGCAGGCCAAAAAAGAGAGGTGAAGTTTTATGTAGTCGGGTTTAAAATTTTTAATTTATTCGTGAATAGTTATTTAATATACTAAAAAAGCAATATTATCTTTCAGGTGGCAGCAGCTATTCTAAAATATGAGCTGGTACTCATACAGTTCGATAGGCCGTAAATAAAAATCTTGTTATACAAACAAAATTTTGTTTTATTTTAAGGAGAAAAATTTAAAGTTAGGGCTCTGGTCGTCTACATAATTAAGGTCGTTGATTCGCTAAATTAAGAGTTTACTTTTTGTGCTGCACTGGTTCACCATCACCGCGTTATGTTGACTGCGCGGATTCACCATCACCGCACCATGTTCACTGCGCTGGTTCACCATCACCGCGTCATGTTCACTGCGCTGGTTCACCATCACCGCGTCATGTTCACTGCGCTGGTTCACCATCACCACGTCATGTTCACTGCGCTGGTTCACCATCACCGCGTCATATTCACTGCGCTGGTTCACCATCACCGCAACATGTTCACTGCGCTGGTTCACCATCACCGCGTCATGTTCACTGCGCTGGTTCACCATCACCTCGTCATGTTCACTGCGCTGGTTTACCATCACCGCGTCATTTTTACTGCGCTGGTTCACCGTCACCGCGTAATGTTCACTGCGCTGGTTCACCATAACCGCACCATGTTCACTGCACTGGTTCACCATCACCGCACCATGTTCACTGCGCTGGTTCACCATCACCGCGTCATGTTCACTGCGCTGGTTCACCACCACCGCGTTATGTTCACTGCGCTGGTTCACCATCATCGCGTCATGTTCACTGTGCTGGTTCACCATCACCGCGTCATGTTCACTGAACACTTCAATAACATTACAGCAGAACTCACTTATTAAACTGTAGTAACACTAATTCGTAAGTGATGATGGTTCCCAAGAGCTGAAATAACATAGAACACATTACAAATTGTTACTGAATTAAGATCTAATTGTTACTAAATTTTAAACGCCTCTGTGGCGTAATGGTTAGTCCATTCGCTTCACACTAGGAGGTCATGGGTTCTATTTCGGCGGGGTCAACTTATACGACTCAGTTTGGTTGGTGGTAGGGCATTTTCTAAGATCGGCTGGCTAGCTACCACCATCTTATCTCAGTCTTGCCTCCAAACACCAGTGTTAACAACATTGATGTATTCCGGCTTGAAGATAAGATAGCCAGTTCTCCATTGCATTGGAGCATCTTGGTAAGCCCGCTTCCATCTTTGACATCATCGTCACTTACCATCAGGTGAGATGATGCAAAGGGCTTACTAATTGTGAATAAAAAAAAAGATAAGTTGTGGAGCAAACTTGACAAAAAACGGTCCCGCTAGTGAATGTTAGTGGTTATTTTAGGGTTCTGTATTCTTACCCATAGGATTACAGGATGTAACAAAATTAGTGTAGAACCCGTTAATTGGGGCTTCTATTCATCATATTCAACAACTTTCCCCAAGGAACTCATAGATAATTCTCAAAAAAATACGCTCCATACAAAATTGATCATTCATCTGATCGATTTGTATAAATAGTATTTTTTTTGCGATTTAATATATCAAAATAAATGTTAAGGAACCTAATTTGAAGCAAGCGGACCAACCAGTAGGCCATCAGGGATGGTTTCAAAGGCAACTCACCGTAAGTATCATAGTCCGTGTCACATGAAAGAAATTCAAGCCGCTCAACGCTACTTTTAAGTTCTTTGTTTGGTTGATGTATCTTTTTATCTGAAACGTAATTTTTTTCACAATCAGACACAAATTCAGCTGGAAGAACTCACTTACTAGTGGTAGGACCTTTTAAGCAAGGCACTGCGGCCTCGACGCGCCCTCCAACCACGTCTAAGTTTGCACGATACAAAAATAACAAAATAACAAAAGGACATGGACAGGATTCAATTAAGTAAAATAATACCACCAAAAATGAATTTATATTAAAAAGAAAAGAAAGAAACCAATAAAAGAAACAGAATAATAGGTACAGGCAACGACAGAAATCGGAAAAAGCAAAAAATAAAGTGAAAAGTCAAAATTTTTAAAACAATAAAAACTAATTGAAAAGAATGAAATATCAAAACAGATTGAAAAAAAACTAAAAAGGTTGAATTTGTCCAGCACCTTTGACACAGGTCCAGCGGCTGGAGTGAAAAAGCCAGCAAAAGTCAGCAAAGCACTGATGATGGCACAAACCCTCACGTACATTTATCAGATACGCTACCTACTGGGTTGATGATAATTATAGCGTCCCCAATTAAGCGACCCTTTGGGCATAGAGTGAGGGCCGCTATTCCTGCCAACACCGTGGAGCGAAGACAAGGACCTACTGCGGTAGGTCTTGTCGCCACGACGCTTGTCCTGGTACTCTGCAAGGTGATTGCCTCGTGGAAGGATCCATGCTAGCAGACTATTGAAACAACGAATAGTCATAAGTGCCCCTGGTGGCACAGTTTTTTAATTTTTTTATTAATAGATAGCCTCTTTCTGTATGGTGGACTGTCACTCGTCTGCCACTAATAATATATATATATATATATATATATATATATATATATATATATATATATATATATATATATATATATATATAACTTGTCACCTCTAGGCGGTATGGCCATGTAGCCTTAGCCATAAGAAAAACGTGACCGACATAAAACGTCTTTTTTTATTAACAATCGGTTTAAGTCCCTATTTTTTTATACCGCTTGCTTTGTATGAAAATCGATTCTTAAAAAAAGAAAAAGTAAAAAAAAATATCAAAAAATATTCAAATCCACTTTGAACTAACCATGCTCGTTACTTCATACCACATTAGTATTGCGTATCATCAAAAATTTTGGAAAAATCTATACCTTTTAGGTGCAGGTTTTTATTTGAAAATAATTTTAATTATTTCGTATTCTTTTCAGCAAACCCTTTCATTTCATAACCATATCATGGGGGTGTTTAAACATTTTTTTAGAGTCCGCCATATTGGATTTAGAATGACGTCACATAGCTTTTCAGCTCAATCGTACATCGGGAAGTAGATCAAATTTAACTTGCAAAATTTGAAGCGGAATACTTACATACATCATCATCATTGCAGCTCATATACGTCCCCACCGAGGGGCTCGAGCCTACCCTGAATCAGGGCGACTAGGCCTTAGTCGACCACGCGGGCCCAGTGCGGGTTGGTCGACTTCACACACAAACTTCGAGTTTCTTCGCAGGCGTGTGCAGGTTTCCTCACGATGTTTTCCTTCACCGTTAAAGCAATCGGTAAGTATGTACGTAAGTTTTTGAAAAACTCATTGGTACATTGGCCGTCCAGATTTGAACCCGGTACCTCTGGTTAGATGGACCGAGTCGTTACCGGTTGAGCCACCGACGCTTTTGACGACTTACATACATACATACGAAAATTGCATGTTTAAAGCTTTTAAAAAAATACTACTATGGTTTTAAAATCGTCATCCCAGCCGGAAAATGCTCGTTCCAAAGAAGTTAGAGTTTCCTCTAGTCTGGATCGGATATCAAATGTCTTTCCCTTACCTATACAATACATAATAGCCCACTGCCATTTCCCTAACGTAGTGAGATCCTGAAAAACATATATTCAACATGGTGCCAACTGAATACTTATCAATAAATTAACCTCAATCCCATACTTGGTGGTTGGAACTTCGTACAGCATCAGTAGTGGCTTGGTGGAGTTGGAGCTGATTCTCGCAGCCAGTAGGAGAACCAGGAGCGTTCGTGCCACGATGAAGGAGAATGAGAATGTGAAGTAGACGGAGTGCTCAATACTCTGCAGAGCCCTTAGGATGCACAAAAAAAAAACAAAAAAAAAACTATATTGAATACTGTCTTCGTAGCGTATTATTCATCATCATCATCATCATCATCATATCAGCTGAAGGACGTCCACTGCTGGACATAGGCCTCCCCCAAGGATTTCCACGACAACCGGTTTTGTGCTGCCCGCATCAAGCAGCTTCCTCTGCGACTTCAGCAGGTCATCGGTCCACCGAGTGGGAGGCCTGCCTTCACTACGTTTTCCGGTACGTGGTCGCCACTCGAGAATTTTATTGCCCCAACGGCCATCTGTTCTACAAGCAATGTGCCCCGCCCACTGTCACTTAAGTTTAGCAATTCTGAGAGCAATTTTGGTTACTTTGGTTCTCCTACGGATCTCCTCGTTTCTGATTCGATCACGCAGAGAATCTCCGAGCATAGCACGCTCCATTGCGTATTATTAGTGGGCTACTTTTCAGACCTCCAACAAGGCTTCGCCACTGTGTACAACTATACATTTAATAAATTACTAACTAAGTATTTATTAGCTACGATAGTTTGATTAGATTGATCCTGGGGATCAAGTCTCCCATTATATTGGATCATATAGTCCCTTTGAGAATAAAGTTTACCCTCTGTCAAAACTAACTACCTATTTGTTTGTGCTTTTATTTGTTCATATTTTATTAACTCGTCAATAAAATACTGATGAGATAATATTATGTAACAAAACCAGAGGCAAGGGAAACGATATTTAATTGGTACAATGTGCAGAAATTATAAGGACATTAAGGAGCCTGATGTAAAGGTTCGAATTTAATCAATCCTTACTTAATAATATTATAAATGTGAAAATGTGTTTGTTACCTTTTCACACTTCAACGCCTTGACCAAACTTAATGAAATTTGGCATGCAGGTAGCCTATGTCACGAGGAAGGACATAGGCTACTTTTAATCCCGAGAAACTAGCCCGATGCAGTTCCTGAGGGAAACTGAATATATACTCTTTTGTGGTTATTTTTTTAACATCGCAACGGAACATTCCCTCTCGTATATCTAGAAGATACGCTAGACTACCAGGTTTATGATATAGCGTCCCCACTCACCGACAGCTAGGTTTTTGCACAGAGATGGTTGAGGGGGTGGGAAATGACATGGTTTACTAATAAGCATATCCTGACATAGTTCCCGAGGGATTTGGAGAAAATTCATGTTCACGCTCGCGAACCGCTTGCAGCTTGCGCACCGCGCACCCTCAAAGACAGTCATAAAAACGATGTCCACGTGGGTGAAGCCGCGGGCAAAAGCTAGTTTAGTATAAGATATGAAGTAAAAGGGAACAACTAGTAGGCCGCTGGAGTTCATATATCCCATACAAACGTCGTAGTCTTTGATTCATTTGTTAACCAAACAACCGTCTTTGAAATATTTTTATATCGATAATCAGATGACGTACGAGTATATCTGTGTCGGTATTGCATTACTTTTTTACCGAGTTCAAAAAAGGAGGAGGTACTAAGTTCGACTGTATATTTTTTTTGAAAACGAAACAGGATACCGACACATATAAACGTCATTCGATTATCGATATATAATTAAGTATTTCAAAATCGGTTGTTTGGGATATAATATAAACTCCAGCCGGCTCTTATTAAGGCATAAAATTGAACATTATTTTTGTTTTCCTTCTATACAAAGTTGGCGAAATAACTGATAGATTTTTGACTACTTGGCTTTTTGTGATTTCAGTAAAGTTGTGAAACAAAAAATTGTTGACATTGAAATAATAACGACATTAATTCGTTCTTTACCGAAAATAATGCTGTTTTTGATTGCATCTAATAATCCTGTGGAGAGTTGACCCCGCTTTTTCATTTGGTCTCTATTTTCTCATTGTTCATTTAAAATCTTTTAAGGCTGTAAGATCCAAAATTTATCAAGTGTACCCTGTTTTACCTTCATTGAAGTTACTACAAAATTTTAGCAGTAGGTTTAAAATAGTCCTGCTCTTAATGAGCTCTCTCCGGTATGTTCCCAACTTACTCCGTGTGTGTTGGTACTTACTCCTCTTTGCTACGATTTGTGAAGGCACATCCAATTATATGGCCCTTATAGTTTTTCCTAAAACCGTTGAAACTCTTTTTGAATAAATCATGATACATCTTATGAATATTAAAATATTTATCCCTACACTCGGTTTCAATAATACATCAGTTGAAGAACAATTTATTCATTATGAAGCAATCACTTTATCATCATATATAATTTTCCTGCCCTGTTCGTAATTATCATTCGGGGTCGGCGAAAAATGTTTTTTTTTCTCTACCATGCTTTTCTATTTGCAGTCAGGCGGTTGGATTAGCACACTAGTTCCGCCAATAGAAATAAATAATTGATTCATTCATATGGACTTTAATCGAAATCATTGAGTTTTTTGCGCACATACAAGGGCACAAGGTGTCTTTTAATTGTTGTTGTATAACTTTACCTATTAGCAATAAGTTATGTTTGTCGGTAATAACAAAAGTGGCCACTTTCGTCGGTTTTGCAAAAACAATAACTTGTTGCCAATGATTTTGATAAAAGTCCATAACAACGTGGAAATTATTCATTTCTATTGGCGGCGGTATTTTTTTTAAATTCACAATTGGTAAGCCCGTGGCATCATCTCACCTGATGGTAAGTGACGATGATGCCGAAGATGGAAGCGGGCTTACCAAGGTTCCCCAACGCAATGGAGAACTGCCTATCTTATCTTCAAGCCGAAACACACCCACAGTGTGCTGATTGGACCACCTTAACTTCTCTCTTACTTATATCATCTCTCACACAGTTCATCAATCTTTTATTTGGTGTTAAGGGGCAACACTTGCTAGCTAAAATATTTATAGAGGCTGTTCTGCTACTTAAAGAACTTACTTTAGACTATAGAAGAGCTGTATACAAATCCAGTACAGATTGCTACCAAACGAAGTGACAACGTAGATTCCAATCCGTCCGTTAAACAAATGCACTAGACGGACTATCTTCAAGTACTGCACACGAAACTCCTCACATGAAAAGTACCCCTAAAAGTGTTGTTGGTCTTTAGTATACATGGTGTAATAAAAATAAGGAAAGTAGAACCATTTTATTGGGTAATTCACTCTACGAAAACTTTTTCTTAGGAAAATCATAAGTAGCTACTCAACTCTTACGAAAAAAATGGACTTCTCATACGATTCGTTTAATAAACCTTTGGACCAATGCTGTAAACTTTTAATGAGGAGTCCAAAAGCTTTTATACTATTTGAATAATTATATATTTTTGTGACATAGGTTTTTGTAGGATGTAGGTAGATATTAAAGTGTATAATATTTTCAACTGACTTCCTAAAATGACTAATAGGACGAGGTTTTCAATTGGACTTTATGTTTTTTCGTATGTTTGCTACACGATGTATTTGCAGATTGTGAATCAATTTTCATGGTTCTTTTTATCACGCTTTTATTAGCTTCACCTGTATGTTTGTTTATTTTTGTATGTATGTAACCGACTCCTTTGCACTCGATTTTGACCCACTTTAAGCTGAAAACAATAATGAACGAAAAATACTAGTATTATTGTGAAAAAAGCGTGGGGCGCTTTGTGCCATATTTTTCGTATATCGAGCAACCCACGCTTTATTCACAACAATACTAGTATTTTTCGTTCATTATTGTTTTCAGCATCTATACGAATTATTTTTCACTTTTTAGTTTGATATGCTTTAAAAGCGTGTTTTATAGTTATTTAATTTATATTTATTATATTCGATAAGGTGTGCTGCAAAATTAGTTCAATATAAATTTTATCAAAATCGGTGGAGTACTTTTTTATATAAAATCATCAAAAGCCAAAATCATAGTTAATGCAAAATTGTTCTAAGTTGTTGCGATGGAAGTCGGTTTTTTAACGTGTTTAGGCGTTTTTAATTACTTCTTTAAAAGCCTTCTTGAGCATTTTTGCGTGGATGATGAAGTGTTCTGTAAGATATATGCTGATGACCATGATCAGAAGGTCGTTGTAACTCCACATGATTGTTGATTGGATATTGAATACCTGAAAATAATAAGTAGATTTTAAAAAACCGTTTAGAGGTCAGTAAGCAA
This sequence comes from Coleophora flavipennella, assembly GCA_947284805.1. Taxonomy (NCBI): domain Eukaryota; kingdom Metazoa; phylum Arthropoda; class Insecta; order Lepidoptera; family Coleophoridae; genus Coleophora; species Coleophora flavipennella. The sequence continues at coordinate 10,875,365 of OX369253.1, forward strand.
GCATTGATTGGATTGTTTTAAAAATTGTCAAGTAACAAAATATGTATCGTTCGTTATAAAATATGTATACTCTCAAAAACTCCATACTTCAATCAGATAGGTATCTACTTAAAATTGATACATACTTATGTATAAGTGAAACTAAGAAACTATTTAGGTATTTACGTATGTACAGGGTGCAACAAGAATGGTGTAGGAACCGGTACCAGGGGGTCCTACTTATTATACTGAACAACTTTCCCCAAGGACGCCATAGTCAATTGAAAAAAAAAGAATTGACGCGTCCTACAAAAATGCACAAAATTGATCGATCGATTTGTATGAAGAGTTAAAATTCTTTTTTACAATTTTAGCAAAGTCATAAAACCAAAATTGTTCAGTATGATGGATGAGTAGAAGCACCATTTTAACGGGAACTCCACCAATTTTGTTAGAACCCGTATATATTTATTTTATTTCAGCAAAGTTTAAGAACAAAAGTTGTTCATTGACGAGTAGCCTAAAAATATGTTAACATCCTATACGTAACAAACCTCTGAAGCGGTAATTTGACGACAGCCTGAATAATATTAATCTCAATAAGATTGTGAACAGTCACGCAGGATGAGCAAAGGCTGTTCACGTCAGCGAGGCAGTAAGGCAGTGAGGCAGTGAAGCAGTGAGGTTACCGGTTTCATTTCCTTTGCCAAAATGATTGTAGCAAGCGCACGTCGAGACGCCTAAACGGAGAACGTGTTGTAAAGATACATTTATTTTTGTTTATATCTCGTGTTGATATCGGCCAGGTCTTCTTATCTTTTACTTTCATATAAGTACTGGGTTGTCTGATAAAAATCTCTATTAGTGATAACACCGCCTAAATTGTACGTCTCTTAGTTTTTAATTTAAATTTTGCATATGTATTTATTTATTTTGATATACAATAAATAGTTATTTGAGTTTTTAATAAAAAAAAACGCGTGGCACTCGGGGACTGCCGAGGTAAAGCTATTGCATAGTATTTTTTATCAACTTATGCAGTTATAAATATTTATTTATTTTTTATTTATGCAGTGTTTACCAGTACCTACCATATAGTCCTTGGGGCGCGGGATGTTTATGTAATGAATTAAAACTAAAAAAGTTACACCAGTAAAATTGACTGTCCTTTTAGTACCGCAAATCGCTAATAGATGGCACTGTAAGTTTTTTAGAACTCGGCCGAGCGTGGGTTGTTAGGTTTTATTTTCGTTACGGAATTTCTTGATTCGGTCGGTCGCCGCGCACAAAGCCCGCGTTAAAAGCTATGCAATAGCTTAAAATATTAAACCTTTTAAATTGCGAAGTGCGTCACACTTCTGTGTATCTATATCAAGTTGCGGCATTAGAAATCACCGTAGGTACACGGATGTACATCTATCCAAGATGAAAAAAGTGCTTCCAGTAATAGGTAGTCTAAAAAATCATCCATAATTTCTTTATTAAAATATTTTACGTATTGGCATACCTATTTGAAGCACTTTGTGTCATCATAAGCATCATTCAGGTCGTATGCATTTCACCGAGGGACTCGAGCCTGCCCTAAAATAGGGCGATCGGGCCCTAGTCGACCACGCGGGCCCAGTGCGGGATGGTCAACTTTACACACAACCTTCGAGTTTTTTCGCAGTCGTGTGCAGGTTTCCTTGCGATGTTTTCCTTCATCGCAAGAGCGTCGGGTAAACGTACTTAAGAAATCGGAATAAGAAAACACATTGGTAGGTGGCAGGATTCGAACCACGACCTTCCAGACAGTAGGTAGCGGCCCTTGCCATTACGTCACCGACGCTCTTACTCTTTATGGTTTTTAATGGTATTTTTTCCTGGAAAAAATAATAATAATAATAATAAAAAAACTTTAAATTAAACAGTGTACGCGGTTCGAATCCTGCCACGTACAAATGTGTTTTTGAATTTCGATTTTATTTATACGTTTACCTGACGCTCTTACGATGGTGCGCTTGCGTCAAGGCGTGTGTCAGCCGAGCCAGTCCACATTTGAGCAAATTCACAGGTACATCCTCCTTTTTTTCACAATTGGTAAGCCCTAGGAATAATCTCACCTGATGGTAAGTGACGATGATGCCGAAGATCGAAGCGGGCTCACCAAGATTCCCCAACGCAATGGGGAACTAACTATCTTGTCTTCAAGCCGGAACACATAAATGTCGTTAGCATTGATGTTTGGCGGTAGATAGCCAGGCGGGCTTGGAAAATGCCCTTCCGCCAAACCAACCAAATCTTACAAATTAGACTCCGCCGGGAATCGAACCCGCGACATCCTAATGTGAAGCTAATGGCCTTAATCCTTACACCACGGAGGTGGTAAGCTGGGTTGCCTCAACCTGGAGCTGCCTCTAGTCTGAACGTACCTCAAAAGCTGGAAGTCGTAGATGTGGGCAGCGGAAAACCGGTCGTTGTGAAATCCTTGGGGGAGGTATTAGTCAAGCAGTGGACTTATAACAAATTAACTTTTACGGACCTCAACAATCAATCCCTTCCAAAACGTATAGGGCACGTATTCGAATATCCAGGGCCAGTTTTGCCAGAAATACGTCTCCCCCACGTTGACTGGATCACACGCTTTTGCAACTGTTATACCATAAAAAACTGACGTTAAGTGTTCTCCTGGAAAAAAAAGATATAAACTCATATATGTACACACTCTTGACTTAGCACATATGGGCATCGAGGTGATTTACGATCCAAGTATTTCCGTTTTTAGAAGTGTTTCAACGGTATTTCTGGTCGGGAAATAGCGAAATATCACCGAGAAGCTGAAATAAAAATATAGTTAGAAAAAACTTAAAAAAAATACGCTTTTAAAGCACATCAAACTGAAAAAAGAAAAATTATTCTTAATATAAGCTGAAAACAATAATGAACTAAAAATACTAGTGTTGTGGAAATAATTTTGAACAAAAAAAAACCGACTTCAATCAGGAAACTAAGGTTCCCCTCGATTTCTCTGGGATGCCATTATCAGATCCTGGTTTCCTTATCATAGTACCTCCCTTGGAATATCTCCTTTCCAACAAAAAAGAATCATCAAAATCGGTTCATAAACGACGAAGTTATCCGCGAACAAACATAAAAAAATAATTATATAACGGTTGAATTGAGAATCCTCCTCCTTTTTTTGAAGTCGTTTAAAAAGAGTATGAACCCTGTACACAGTGTATAAAGGTACAGTAACAGAAATCATCATCATCATCATATCAGCCGAAGGATAGTCCACTGCTGGATTTCAACGAAGACCGGTTCTGCGCTACCCGCATCCAGCGGCTTCGCATAGGCGTAGGTAACACAAACAATGTTTTATCGAAATTGTAAGAAATGTTTTCGAAAACAAAAGAACCTAAAAAATCTAGTTAATAAAAATGTGTACATAGAAAACGGTAGGAGATATTGAAATTATTATATTGATGGTATTAACTGTATACTATCGACTAGTGTACGAGTGTGTCTGTATGTCTGCAAGCTACTGTGAACTACTAACTTTGTTACTCCTAGTTTCTTAGTTACATAACTGTAATAATGTTAGTTTACCGTACTGTATTTGTGTTGTGCTAAAAAATAAATGTTTCATGTATCTATCTTAATAATATTTCATTAACCCAAATTGTATCCAAATCCTACGCACACACACAAATTACACGCAGTTTCTTTTTATATTTCTGTGCGTGTTGCGCTGTATCTCACCTGATACCTTTTTTATTTGTTTTTCAAGCGACTTCCAAAAAGGAGGAGGTTCTAAATTCGTCTGTATGTTTTTTTTTATGTTTGTTACCTCATAACTTTAAACTGGATGAACCGATCATCCAGTTTCATAAAGATTCTTTTTTTATTTGAAAGCTAGTGCTTTCCGTGTGGTCCCATGTAAATTTTATCAAAATCGGTGTAGTACTTTATTCGAAAATTAACAAAAACCAAAAATAGTAATGCAAAAATGTACTAAGTTGTTGCGATGGAAGTCGGTTTTTTAACGTGTTTAGCGTTTTCAATTATTAGTTACCAATTTCAAAACAAAATACAAAACAATCGTCTTGCACCATTAAACCTGAATGGTTTGTCTAGGTTCTCACAGTCGTCTGCGAGCTATATATTTACAATGACAAAAAAAATATTTAAAGAATCAGTTATGTTGTGCATACCTACTTATACCTAGAAAAGTGTTTGACTAATAATAAATCCAGTTAATCATACTCATATCATATCAGCCGAAAGACGTCCCCTGCTGGACAAAGGCTTTTCAAGGATTTTCACAACGGTCTTGCGTGGCCCGCCCGTAAAGGTCTGATTGGAAGGTCCGTCTACGCAACGTTTCCGGTGCACGGTCACCACTCGAGAACTTATCTACCTTGTGAAATTATTATAATACACGGACGTAGGCTGCCAGCTTCGTGCACTTGGCATAACTAGCGATTCCGTGTGGGGCTTACAGATTAGCTCTCTCCGATGTGCATGTTTTTTCCCTTCAAAAGTCTTATCCCTAAGGGCTTCAAAACTTCACTAAAGCAATAGGTACTTATATAGGCAGAGGTACCACCACAAGTTTTCTGAAACTCTTTGGTACATACATAGTGGTATCCGGATACATACTTGGCACTTTTGAATAAGAGGCACACATAATACTCTCGAGAACAATGAATTCAGGTCACCTAATTTTTCCAAGCTTAATTAAATAATAAAGCAAATAAATAATTCTTCTTCTTCTTTTCGAATCGATGGTTTGAGTATTGACTCTTGTTATTTTATATCTTATTGGCCCAATAGGTAGCCACGGTATTAATAAATAAAGTTAAATAAACTTGCAATGTATGTATGTTTGTCCGGGTGAAATCTTGCAACTTAAATTTTACCCACTTTCCGGTTTCCGATTGAGCAGAAATTTTGTATGCATATGTATATCGCGTGACAATGCAATATTAAAAGCTTGTATCTAAAACTTTTTAGGTTTTTCGAAAATTATTTCTCAGTTGTGCTGTCATCGGACATGAGGCTGTGTGCACAAAATTTCAGCATGATCGTTGCTAGATTCCACCAGTTCCGACAGACAGATAAACTTGAAAATAAAATAAAAAACAAAAAATAATAATAAATATCTTTACCCAAAGCCAAAGACAGCACACAATACATGGTTGCATTGCAGTATCTTGCCACATTTCTCGAGAGCAGCGGCAACTGGCTCTCTATCTGCTCCACTTTGTGCAGCAGTCTGGACCAGTTCCACCCGATGTTTGCCAAGATCAACAAAGATATTAAACTTGACAGGTAGAATATAGTGTTTGCTGAAAGTTTCAAAAATAAATCAGACGAAAACGGAAGTAGAGGCGCCAGGGTTTGTTATCTTTGAGATAAAGTAGACACTGTCTTACTAAGTCCAAAAGGAATTGAGATGATGACTGCATCAATATCCTGACCTTAGCAAATAAATAAAAAAATATATGTTATACCTTTTGCCGTGGAGACTATGGGCAGTTGGGGGACAGATGCGAAGCAGTTCGTTGTTGATTTGGGGAGAATAATCAATGATATTAGCGGGGACTCCCGCTCCGGTTCGTTCCTGGTGCAAAGGTTGGCCATTGCCATTCAGCGGGGTAACGCAGCTGGTGTAATGGGCACCTTTGCGCCGGGTTCGGTAAGGGGCGGGTTATTTATTGACTGATTTGTTAGTTTTTATTTGACTTTTGACATGTTATTTAATTATTATTTTAATTTAATGATGTAATTTCTTTATATTTGACATTAGTATATTATCTTAAAGTAAAACAACAAATAAAATTTTTCTTGTATTTTGCTGGCTTAATTGTATTGTGATATTTTTTTTAACAATTTAAAATCTGAAAAATTAAAAAAATAATAATAATAATAATAATAATAATATAAATTTAATATTTAATATTTTGAAGCGTCGGTGGCTCAACCGGTAACGACTCGGTCCATCTAACCAGAGGTACCGGGTTCAAATCTGGACGGCCAATGTACCAATGAGTTTTCAAAAACTTACGTACATACTTACCGATTGCTTTAACGGTGAAGGAAAAACATCGTGAGGAAACCTGCACACGCCTGCGAAGAAACTCGAAGGTTGTGTGTGAAGTCGACCAACCCGCACTGGGCCCGCGTGGTCGACTAAGGCCTAATCACCCTGATTCAGGGTAGGCTCGAGCCCCTCGGTGGGGACGTATATGAGCTGTAATGATGATGATGATTTAATATTTTGTATTTTTAAATTTTAAATTTTATATTCGGTATTCTTTATTCTTTATACTATAATATACTATATTCTATAAAAATTCAATGGTCTATTGGCCGTCCGGAATTGAACCCGGTACATCTGGTTAGGAGGACCGAGTCGTTACCGATTGAGTCACCGACGCTTCATAAATTATAAAAAAATCTGAAAATTGTCAGCCTCTGTGTTTTAAAATTGGGCAGCCGAGTTGCAGATGATTGATATGAAAAATATTCTTATGAAAGTAGGTGAAATTATTGATTTCTAAATACATACTGATATTAGTTAAGGAGATCCCACTGTGCGTTATCCAAAAGAAACACATCGCTGACAACATGACTTGGCCCATCAGACTTGTGAAGTAAATCACAGTGTACGGAGATTTCAATGAAAACCTGGAATTTTTTTTCGACTGTAGCATAAATATAAAAAAAATGTTAACTCAAACAATGAAATATTCGCCTTATATTAAAAAAAAAGCAGACGGAAGATAATAATTTTCGAAAAATCTAAAAGTTTTTTGGTACAAGCTTTTACTTATAAAAGGCAAATAATCAAATTAATATAAAAAATACACGGTTCCAAATTCAAAAAAGACTGTGTTTTATATTTCATATTATGATTCTACTGAAAATAAAAGACGATTTTGGGACCTTGATTCCACATCAAAATTTTATCATCAGATCTACTTCAAAATACTAAAAGGATCTTTTGTCACCGAATATACGGCTTTTTCCAAATTTCAGCTCAGTCACACCCCTGTAAGTCGCTCTAAAATCGATCGCGAGATTTGAACTAAACAAACATACATCGCAGGCGTGTGCAGGTTTCCTCACGATGTTTTCCTTCACCGTTAAAGCAATCGGTAAGTATGTACGTAAGTTTTTGAAAAACTCATTGGTACATTGGCCGTCCAGATTTGAACCCGCACACAAAACCTGCACACCTTGGAAACCTGCACACGCCTGCGAAGAAACTCGAAGGTTGTGTGTGAAGTCGACCAACCCGCACTGGGCCCGCGTGGTCGACTAAGGCCTAATCGCCCTGATTCAGGGTAGGCTCGAGCCCCTCGGTGGGGACGTATATGAGCTGTAATGACAAACATACATACATATACAGTGATATGCTATATTTAAGGGGAGGTAGATAGGTTACACGCGTTGTAAAAGTGAAGTAAATAAAATGATGTCAATTGGCATATCTTTTCTTAGTAGCATTCGGTGAATCGGTGAATCGCCCTGATTCTAACTAGGCTCGAGCCCCTCGGTGGGGACGTATATGAGCTGTAATGATGATGATTCGGTGAAAAGGAAGCGAACTACCTATAACATTGTGTATGTGTAAATAGGTTTTCAAATGTGGTTTATTAGTGCATAACTTTTCTATGGTAACACATCTCTGCATACACACATACATACATATAAACATTACGAGTTAAGTAAAAGCTTTTACAAATAAATTGTCCTTTTTTTTATACACAATTGGTAAACCCTTGACAACATTTCACCTGGTGGTAAGTGACTATGTTGCCGAAGATGGAAGCGGGCTTACCAAGATTCCCCAACGCAATGGGGAACTGGCTATCTTATCTTCAAGCCGGAACACACCAATGATATCAACATTGATATTTGGCGGCATGACTTAGATAAGATGGTGGTAGCTAGCCAGGCGGGCTTAGAAAATGCCCTACCACCAACCAAACCGAGTCTTACAATTGACCCCGCCGGGAATCGAACCCGCGACCTCCTGTGTAAAGCCAGTGAACTTTGCCTCTGAGCTACGGAGGCGGTTAAGTATTACTTGTTTACTACTTAGTAAAGGAGTAATAGGACAAAATAGGTAACAGTACTTGATCACACCCCGGACACTGCATAGAAATGTTCGTGAAATGACATTTCTAAAAACAAATGTCGGAGCAAACAAATTCACGCCGAAATCCCATACGTTCGAGAACCAAACTGTCGAAGGCGTGTGCAGGTTTCCTCACGATGTATTCCTTCACCGTAAGCGCGTCGGATAAACGTAAATATGAGATCGAAATTCGAAAACACATTGGTACGCGGCTATCTCGAACCACGACTTCAATAGTAGGTAGCGGCCCTTGCCGTTGCGCCACCGACGAAAAAACACAAAATTATCTTATTTCTTGTATAATCTCACGTGGATAACACAACACGGTTAATTGAGCTAAACGAAAGGAGAGAAAGAGAGCTGTGAAAGCGATTTTTTTTTATTATATCAGCTCATATACGTCCCCACCGAGGGGCTCGAGCCTACCCTGAATCAGGGCGATTAGGCCTTAGTCGACCACGCGGGCCCAGTGCGGGTTGGTCGACTTCACACACAACCTTCGAGTTTCTTCGCAGGCGTGTGTAGGTTTCCTCACGATGTTTTCCTTTACCGTTAAAGCAATCGGTAAGTATGTACGTAAGTTTTTGAAAAACTCATTGTTACATTGGCCGTCCAGATTTGAACCCGGTACCTCTGGTTAGATGGACCGAGTTGTTACCGGTTGAGCCACCAACGCATGAAAGCGATAAATGAATTAAATTAAATCGGATTCGTGTTGAATGAAGCCGAATGCGTCCTATAACTCTGAACGAAGTCGCATGAAATGAAATCAAACGTGGAGAATATTATATGTCATTAGTCGTAATAGAGTTTAACCTTTGCGCTTTCTCTGGTAATGTAGGTGAGTACAGTCGGCCGAACGTTGGTTTTAATACTTTGAACTTGTTGTTTTTGGTTACTTCAGGTTAGGTACTGGTATTTTTCACTTGCATGCGGCTGACCATACAAAACCAGTCAAAATTTAAGTATTCAATTTTCAAGTTCTTCCACAGACGTAATTCTAAGTATTAAAATCCTCTTTCAGTCTTCTGTAGTAGAATCATACACAATTTTTTGACTTACTTGATTCTCCCGTTCTCGTCCGATAATCCGGTCAAAGGCAGAAGTCCCATTGCCCTGCTAAATAAAAGAGTGCTCCTCACAGATGCTCGCAGCCCGTTTTTCCCTTCAGTCACAATTTTCAGCTTTTTCTCTAAGCTTACTTTTTTCACGTTTATTGACAGTTTTTTCAACTTCATTATGTTAAGTACTTTTAACATCTTACACTTGCTATAGGAAACGTTAAATTAAATAAAAACTAAAAACCCGACTGTACTAAAACTAAACTCCTAGTTTTTGGCAGTCAGGTAAAATGTATCCTATGACAAAGACCAATCTAATGAAACCACCCAATCATTCAAGTTAAACGTTCAACGTTACAGGGCGTGCCAAAGAAATCATCATATCAGCTCATATACGTCCTCATCGAGGGGCTCGAGCCTACCCTGAATTAGGGCGATCGGGCCTTATTCGACCACGCGGGCCCAGTGCGGGTTGGTCGACTTCACACACAAACTTCAAGTTTCAGGTGTGTGCAGGTTTCCTCACGGTGTTTCCTTCACCGTTAACGCAATTCAATCGGTAAGTGTATGTACGTAAGTTTCGAATAACTCATTGGTACATTGGCCGTCCGGATTTGAACCGAGTCGTTACCGCTTGAGTCACCGAAGAAATATACATACATAAATAGGTACATACATACATACACTCGAAAAACATAACCCTTTTACTGGCAAAGTGGGGCAAAAACCCAACTGCAATCACAAAAACCAATTACAATAGGGATGTTGACTTTTTATCAGCTGTCAAAAACGAAATTTTGATCTAATAATGTTTGTTATACTTAGAAATTAATTATTACCATTGTGTATAAAAAAAGTGACTTCATATTTTTTTAGTTGAGTTTTAATGAACTGAAAATTTATGACTTTATGGGAAACAAAGCAAGGGGTATTTTAACTTCATTAAAAAGGAAATTTAGTTATCTGTTCAACTATATGTTTTTTGTTATTTTCCTAGAAAAGTACACAACTGATTTTGATGAAATTTCTATGGGACCAATCTGAAAGTATATCGTTTCAAATAAAGGAAGATTTATATTTTTTTTTTATAAATTACGGTAATTCTAAGGTAGCAAACTTAAATAATAGAACCAAATGGAGAACTTTCTCTTTTTTTTTAAATCGGTTGAAAATTAAATTATGTATTACTAGCTGTCCCGTCGAACTTCGTACCGCCTCACACTACACTACACTACTCTATACTACACTACACTAAACTACTCTACACTGCACTGCACTACACTACACCACTACACAACACAACCACTACCGCTACACTGCCACTACCAGTACCACTACTAATACACTACCACTACTACTACACTACCACTACCACTACAACTACCACTTCACTACCACTGCCACTACCACTACCACTACCACTACTAATACCACTGCCACTACCACTACTGCTATCACTACACTACCTCTATACTACCACTACACTACCACTACATAACCACTACACTACCACTACACTATCACTACCACTACTACTACACTACCACTACACTACTGTTACACTACACTTCAGTAACCTACACTGCACTACCACTACACTTCCACTACACTACCACTAGACTACCACTACACTATCACTACACTACTACTACACTACCACTACACTACCACTACACTACCACTACACTACCACTACACTACCACTACACTACCACTACACTACCACTACACTACCACTACACTACCACTACACCACCACTACACCACTACTACACCACCACTACAATACCACTACACCACCACTACACTACCACTACACTACTACTACACTACCACTACACTACCACTACAATACCACTACACTACCACTACACAACCACTCCACTACCACTCCACTACCACTACACTACCACTAGACTACCACAACACTACCACTAGACTACCACGACACTACCACTACACTACCACTACACTACCACTACACAACCACTACACTACTACTACACTACAAATACACTACCACTACCACTACCACTTAAACTACTACTACCACTACCACTACACTACCATTACCACAACCACTACACTATCATTACCACTACCACTGCCACTACACTACCACTAACACTACCAATACACTACCACTATACTACCACTACCACTAACACTACTAATTCACTACCACTACCAATACACTACCACTATACTACACAACACTCCTTTTTGTTGATAATGCAGGAATTTTTAGGTATTTAATTACACCTTGGGTTACATTATTTGAGTTTCAGTAAGGATCCTTAATTTTTTAAAATTTAATATAGGCTCTAGCAACCGCGGATAGTGTAGCTTCCCAACGGTGAAAGATTTTTTCAAATTGGTCTAGTAGTTTCGGAGCCTATTCAAGACAAACAAACAAACAAACAATCGAATCTTTCCTCTTTATAATATTAGTGTCTTACTAATAATGAATAAAAAAAAATGTTGTCCACAAAGGGCAAAAAAAATTGTATTTATGGCCACCGCGCTACAGGCTGCTTAGTATGGGGTCACTGTTAACATGTATGGCTACCGCACTACAAGTTGCCTAGTATGGGGTCACTGTTAACATGTATGGCCACCGCGCTACAGGCTGCCTAGTGTGGGGTCACTGTCACATGTTAACATGTATGGCCATCGCGCTACAGGCTGCCTAGTGTGGGGTCACTGTTAACATGTATGGCCACCCCGCTACAAGCTGCCTAGTGTGGGGTCACTGTCACATGTTAACATGTATGGCCATCGCGCTACAGGCTGCCTAGTGAGGGGTCACTGTTAACATGTATGGCCACCACGCTACAAGCTGCCTAGTGTAGGGTCACTGTTAACATGTATGGCCACCGCGCTACAGGCTGCTTAGTGTGGGGTCACTGTTAATATGTATGGCTACCGCACTACAGGTCGCCTACTGTGGGGTCACTGTTAACATGTATGGCTACCGCGCTACAGGTTGCCTAGTGTGGGGTCACTGTTAACATGTATGACCACCGCGCTACAGGCTGCCTACTGCCTAGTGTGGGGTCCGTGTTAACATGTATGGTCACCGCGCTACGGGCTGTTTACTGCCTAGTATGGGGTCCCTGTTAACATGTATGGCCACCGCGCTACAGGCTGGCTACTGCCTAGTGTGAGGTCACAAGTAACATGTATGGCCACCGCGCTACAGGCTGCCTACTGCCTAGTGTGGGGTCTCTGTTAACATGTATGGCCACCGCGATACAGGCTGCCTAGTGTGAGGTCACAGTTAACATGTATGGCCACCGCGCTACAGGCTGCCTAGTGTGAGGTCACAGTTAACATGTATGGCCACCACGCTACAGGCTGCCTACTGCCTAGTGTGGGGTCACTATTACCAAGTATGGCCACCGCGCTACAGGCTGCCTAGTGTGGGGTCTGTGTTAATATGTATGGCCACCGCGCTACAGGCTGCCTACTGCCTAGTGTGGGGTCTCTGTTAACAAGTATGGCCACCGCGATACAGGCTGCCTAGTGTGAGGTCACAGTTAACATGTATGGCCACCGCGCTATAGGCTGCCTAGTGTGAGGTCACAGTTAACATGTAGGGCCACCGCGCTACAGGCTGCCTACTGCCTAGTGTGGGGTCACTCTTCACAAGTATGGCCACTGCACTACAGGCTGCCTAGTGTAGGGTCACAGTTAACATGTATGGCCACCGCGCTACAGGCTGCCTCCTGCCTAGTTTGGGGTCCCTGTTAACGTGTATGGCCACCGCGCTACAGGCTGCCTAATGCCTAGTGTGGGTTCACAGTTAACATATATGGCCACCGCGCTATAGGCTGCCTGGTGTGGGGTCAATGTAAAAATTTGTAAAGTAACTTTGTTTTGAGTAAAGATTTATCATTTATCATTAACAAGCGTCGCGGAAACAGCCACAGTTAAATGTGACTACAATTTGTAAGACGTGATGGCTAATGATGATGTTTTGTCTCAAAATTGAAAATGTGTGTCGCTGAAATTAATAAATTGTCCAGCCGCGTTTTGCATACTTTCTCGCGAAACCTTCACCATTTGGTGTAGTCGGGAATACACAGAAAAAACAATAAACATTAGGCTTAACTCGGTGACACGGTGGCTCAGTGGTTAGTGCTCTTGACTGCTGATCCGAGAGTTGTGGGTTCGATCCCTACCCAGCGCAAACATTTGTGTAATGAGCAGATTTGTTTGCTCTGTGTCAGGGTGTTAAGTATCTATATAATAAGTATGTATATCAGTCTCTGGTTCTCATATCACAGGGAATATTTATTTATTTTATTGATTTTTAATTAGAAGCAATAAAAAGAGGTTTAAAGAGAGATTTAATGTAATCTTTACAAACAAGTAATTTGGATTTGTATAGCAGGTACCTTATTCAGTTTTTTTTTTTGAATAAAGAACTACTCAGTGCAGTAGGCCGATTCAATTCCTTGTTATCACAAAGCTTCATCAAAATCTTACTAGCCATTTTTGAGAAAAAGTAACGAACAATTTGGATTTTTGATGAGGTACCTTTTTTTTCTTAATAATAAAATATTAAAGTACCTACGTATCTAAAGTGTTAGTTATTGTAACCAACGACGTTGACCACAGTTAAAATAAGGAATGGATATAATAAAACGTAATCAAAAGGAAGTTATTACACAATGCTATTTGCTAATTAAAATTTACTTATATAGATTTTTTCCGGAATAACGAATTGCAGCGTAGAGTAGGCTATATAAAGTTATAGTAACGTACAGAGTTTCATCTAAATCGTCTGAACGGTTTTTGAGAAAAAAAAAACAGTTTTTTTTATTTACAGAGTTTCATCTAAATCATTTGAATGGTTTTTGAAAAAAAGAACGGTTTTTTTTTTAATTTTGGTGGAAATCCGAAAAATCAAGATAGGAGAAATTTAAGAAACTGGCTGGAGGTCTTCTTCTTTGTCCAACCCTCTTCCCAGTTCATCTGGGGTCAGGTCTCCATAAGTTAAGGCTATAAGGCTGTAAAAAAACTAGCTGGAGGTAAAAGAAATAATATTGCCCTTATCCAATTATCAATTACTATCCGTCTAGTAATTTGAGGACCGTGCGTCAGACACACATACACATACAAACACACACATCTATATTCTCTTTTATACTCCATTATAGTAAAACTATCGATGCCCTCGAAGGTTGTGTATGAGGTCGACCAACCCGCAAGGGCCCACGTGGTCGACTAAGGCCTTACTCAGAGTAGGCTCAAGCCCCTCGGTGGGGCGGTATATGAGCTGAGCTGCTAATCGATGCCCATCAAAATCTCAACTTCGATTTTCTTCGCCATCACAATACCTACTTCACTCCTTCGTCGCTCAAAACAAATTATAAGTAGACAATTTCAATTTAACTGAGTTTGTAATTCCACTTAAACAAACCAAGGGCGAACACTTCTGTAGGGACTAGTAATTGTAGGCTTAACTTGAATAGTATCGGTTTCACTTGGAAATTTAGAGCAAATAAATGTTGATTTATCGGTACAACTTGCTAATAATAGAGTTCACTTCATTTAAATTGTTATACCTACTTGTGAACACTTGAATACATACAGATAAACTGTTTATAAACTTAGTAAAAACTTCTTCCATGAGTAAGCAGGATAAATCTACTAAAGCTCGGTGGTAAATAAGAAAGCCTTCTAAAACTATTCCACTGACCCACTCTGTTGGACGTTTTTTCTTTCTACACAAATTTATTACTTATTAAAGGGATCATTTTCTTCCTTTAAGCTTCATCGTAAAGGTGAAGTTGAAATCGTTGTTCAAATTAAAAAAAAAACTAAGCATCTACTCATAAAACTGAACAACTTTCCCCAAGAAACCTATACGATGGTAGCAAAGATTTATTTTTTTAACTTTTCATGCGGATTCGGTCAATCAACTTATTTATTCATTAGGTACAGTTCGATTGTATAGGTACTTTGGGGAAAGTTGTTCAGTTTCTAATGTAGGTCGTGTGTTTAAAGGGGTACCAAAGTCTGGCATAGCAAGTTAACTACGTAAATTTTTTTCAAAATCTTTCGCAACGCGACTTAACCTACATACGAGTGATTCGATGAGGCGTACTAATACGAACCGAAAATATGTATATTAGGACACTTTGACGTAAAGCGTCACGTCACTGAGATATTGTAACAGGTAGAGAGGTACACGAGGGCCTTCACAATTATTAACTAACTAGCTTTTGCCCGCGCCTTCGCCTGCGTGGAAATCTTTTTATGACTGTCTTAGAGGGTGCGCGGTGCGTGGACATAAATTTTCTCCAGATCTCTCGGGAACTATGTCAAAATATAAGTAAATCATGTCACTTCCCACCACCTCGACCAATGTGCAAAAAATCACACAGTCCATTGTTCCGTTGCGATGTTAAAGAAATTAACCAAAAAAGAGTATTGTTTCAGTTCCCTCGGGAACTGCATCGGGCTACGCTATTTTCACGGGATAAAAAGTAGCCTATGTCCTTCCTTGGAACACAGGGTACCTACATGCCAAATTTCACTAATGTTGGTCAAGGTATTGAAGCTTACAAACAAACAAACACATTTTCACATTTATAATATTAGTAAGGATGGTACATTAATTAGATTAGCACACTAGCGCCACAGTAGTACAATATAGCGGCTCGTAATATACAGCGGCTAGCACAGTAGCGCCGCCAACAGAACTACCTCTAAATAATTTACTCATACTTATGGACTTCAATCAAAATCATTGAATATTTTGAGCATATTTTGAACATACGGAACTGAGACATGGTCGCTTACTACGGGCCTCATAAGAAGGCTCAAGGTCACCCAAAGGGCAATGGAGCGTGCTATGCTCGGAGTTTCTCTGCGTGATCGAATCGGAAACGAGGAGATCCGTAGGAGAACCAAAGTAACCTACATAGCTCTCAGAATTGTAAAACTTAAGTGGCAGTGGGCGAAGCACATCGCTAGTAGAACAGATGGCCGTTGGGGTAGGAAAGTTCTCGAGTGGCAACCACGCACCGGAAAACGTAACGTAGGCAGGCCTCCCACTCGGAGGACCGAAGGCCTGGTGAAGGTCGCGGGAAGCCGCTGGATGCGGGCAGCGCAGAACCAGCGCAGCGCGATATGACGATTTTTGAGCACATAGGTGGCAACAACTATTCTTTAATTTTTATTTTAGAACTATAAATATTAATCATCATATCAGCCGAAATACGTCTACTGCTGGACAAAGGCCTCCCCCAAGGATCTGCACAACTACTGGTCCTGCGCTGCACGTATTCAGCGGCTTCCCGCGACCTTCACCAGGCCTTCGGTACTCCGAGTGGGAGGCCTGCCTACGATACGTCTCCCAGCTCGCGGCCGCACTTTGTGAACTTTATTGCTCCAATGGCCATAATTATTAGCAATAATGTATTTTTTACAAAACTGCTAAAATTGGCCACTTTTGACAATATCGACAAACATAAATTGTTGCTCAAAGGTAAACTTATACAACAGCAATTAAACAATAGTTTTTGTTATTATATGCGCAAAATACTCAATGATTTCGAATATAATCCATAAGAATGAGTAAATTTTTTTTTTGATTATAGATTCGAATTCACATGATAATTATCTCTGTAACGTGACGCTTTAGGGCAAAATAAATAATAGTTAAGATTTTAAAATAACCTGTACCTGTTTTTTTTTTGCTAGTGTGGGCTCTGAATAAATGCTTATCTTATCTTAAATATTGTTTAATATTTTCGATTTGTATATGCATATTATAGCAATGTATTGGTTTAAATATTTCGAAAAAAATGATTAAACTTACACCAAGCCACTGTCCATACAAAAGTGTTCCAACCCCTCAGGCCAGTGAATTTAATTTCAGTCTGTATAAGAAAATGGTGTGACTTAGTGACGTACAGAGTCTTATTCTAGTTTGACTGACTCGTAAGAAGCCTTACAGCCGTATTTGAGTACATAGTAGTCATCAATGTCATTTTAATGGAGACTTTATTTTTGTAAGGAGCCTCGACCGACAGCTCCGGTGACCTGAATCAACAGCCAGTGTTTGTCGTCCCAGGGGGCGAGGGCGGCGGTTCTCAACCTTGAGTTGCTGAACAATAAGCCGCTACCTTCGCCTCACGATTTTAGATACCTAATAATATAGCGACCCTCACTATACCGGCTGTTAAAAAATGGCTTTAGAACCGCTTAATTTAAGTCCATTTTTATTTATCTGTTTCAGAAAGACTAACAGCTAAGTTATAAAGACAGTATATTCAACTTATAAATATATAAAATTCTATGAATGAGTTTCCGCCGACAGGTTTACAGAACCAACTTGAAACACAAAATTTTGAGCGTCGCTAGTGAAACTTAGGCACAGCGGGTGACCGATAATCATCATAACAGATCATATACGTCCCCATCAAAGGGGCTTGAGCTTACCCTGATTTGACCGGGCCCAGTGCGGGTTCGACGACTTCCCACACAACCTGCGAGTTTCTTCGCAAGCGTTTGCAGGTATCCTCACGATGTTTTCCTTCACCGTAAGAGTGAATACGTACATATAATGACTTCTATATTGTCCAAATCTGTGCGTACATATGAAATCTAAATTCGTATGATAATTACTTCGAAATAAAGTTTACTAGTTTTTAATATCTTAAGGTTGAATTTTATCCATATCATGCCGTTTTTGTAGAAACTCTAGGTCCGTCGAATACATCCGAAGTAAAACTTTTTTTATCATCTTCGATCAAATGGGACTAATTTGACAGATATTGATTATTACCAAAGTTTTCTTAATATCTCAAGGCTGGAGTTATATGATTATGCGTCTGAACCGATTTAACTATATATTTCTTAATTTTCACGGAATATTGCTCTAAAAATATCTACATTGTTCATAAAGGTAGTAACGTCGTAACCACCACGTCACGGTGCGCACTATTACGTACGTTATTTCAGTGTAGTTTCGATCTAAATTTGTTCTGATGAAAATCAAGCTGTTGATTTGAAGTTTGTTAAAATCTTAACTAAGGTTTCCTTTCGTTCTACCAAGGAACCCGTAGTCAAAAGTTAAAAAATTCGGGCTCTTAATACAAATAGATCAGTTGTTAGCTTATTTTGTATGGAGGTTACTTTTTTTTTAATTGACTTAAGTTCGAGAAAGTCGTTCATAATGATGTACACAAGCACCTGTTAACGGGTCCTGCAACAATTTTGTAACACCCTATTTAAGATCCTAATTTATTACTTGTTATCCTTTTAATCAACCCATGATACCTGTAATTCTCAATATATTTTCCTAAAAAAAATTGGCCATAAAGAAATCTATCAGCTGACAGGCCAACTTTGTATAAGAAGTCAATTTTTTTTTAACCGCAGTGGTATGTTGAAAATAAGTATAAATTGATGACAATAAATAAATTAGGACTTTGTGCAGGCTGTTGTTTTGGTTGACAATGCAACGACTTCTTTTTAGGAGGGCTTCTAGTCATGAAACTGAACTATCGCAAAAAAAATGGAATTCTCATTGATCTGAGGCGGCGTTTGAGGGGAGCACAGCGGCAACCCCCGTGCCGAAAGTTTCTGGTTCAACAGCTGTCCATCGCCCTCCAGCGCAACGTGGCAGTGCGGCGAGCCGCGAGCGCCATGGGCACCTTTAGATCAGAGATGTTAGGGGCAGGTCGTTAGAGAAGATGTCTTGAGGCCATTGAGTGGTGTAGGCTCTTATGTTTATATTTTTAGTCTCACTTTATTTTGATATCTGTCTCATCTTCATCATCATATCAGCACAAAGACGTCCACTGCTGGACAAATACCTCCCCCAAGGATTTCCACGACAAATGCCTCCCCCAAGGATTTCCACGACAACCGGTCCTACGCTGCCTGCATTCAGCTGCTTCCCTCGACGTAGCATAGGCAGGCCTCCTGTTTGGGCTACATTTGAATTAGGACAATGAAATTGCGAACGGAACCCGTACGGCGGCGCTTCGAGATCAGTGCAATTATTAAACGCACTTCAATTAGTACCATTGGCGGCGCCATCGTCTACACTGCAAGATGTTTTTAAGCTTCTGGACTGGGGTGGACTCGGCATCAATATCAACGGTGAGTACATAACCCACCTCCGATTCGCTGACGATATCGTGGTCATGGCTGAGACTATGGAAGACCTAAGCACAATGCTTGATGGCCTCAGTAACGTCTCTCAACAAGTGGGTCTTAAAATGAACATGGACAAGACGAATATAATGTTAAATGTCCGTGTCGCACCCACCCCTCTTAAGGTTCGAGACTCTACACTGGAAGTTGTTGACGAATATGTAAACCTGGGACAAACAGTCCAGCTAGGTAGGTCCAACTTCAAAAAAGAGATCAATCGACAGATCCAACTCGGCTGGGCAGCGTTCGGGAAGCTTCGAAATATTTTCACGTCCCAAATACCGCAGTGTCTCAAGACTAAGGTCTTTGACCAGTGTGTGTTGCCAGTGATGACTTACGGAACTGAGACATTGTCGCTTACTGTGGGCCTCATAAGAAGGCTCAAGATCACCCAAAGGGCAATGGAGCGTGCTATGCTCAGAGTTTCTCTGCGTGATCGAATCAGAAACGAGGAGAACTAAAGTAACCGACATAGCTCACAGAATCGCTAAACTGAAGTGGCAGTGGGCAGGGTACATAGCTCGTAGAACAGATGGCCGATGGGGCAGTAAAGTTCTTGAGTGGCGACCGCGCACCGGAAAACGTAACGTAGGCAAGCCTAACACGCGGTGGGCCGACGACCTGGTGAAGATCGCGGGAAGCCGATGGATGCGGGCAGCGCAGGTCCGGTCATCGTGGAAATGCTTGGGGGAGGCCTTTGTCCAGCAGTGGACGATTTTCGGTTGATATGATAATGCTGATGTACCACCTTTACACGAAGCGTTTTGCGTGTGGAATTCCTTCCGGCGTCTGTATTCCCCGATTCGTAAAATTTAGGAATCTTCAAGACGAGAGTGAATAGGCACTTTTTGAGCTTGCGTGTTACATCCTCGGCTGCATCAGCACTTGTCATCAGGTGACTAAAAAAAATAACTCGCATCTTATTGTGAGGAGTTCAAATGTAATATTTTGTATTTTACTTTGGCATTGTACGGAACCTCTCTACGCGAGTTCAACTCGCACTTGGCTGGTTTTATTTGTAGTAGTTAAGCGGGTAAAATATCTGTTTTAGATAGCTTAACCACATGATATCTCATAAAAATCACGGTTATCATGTACGAGTATAGATTAAATTGTAAGTAATGTAAACAATATTTAAAAAAACTTTTTGTGGTTAGAAGTCAGGGCTATTGCCGCTAGTTTTTCGTGAATTCAATAATTTGCAGGGGTCACATGCGCGGTCAGTGACATTCTCGGAGAAACACGTAGCGAATACATGTTTTTGTACTTTCGGCAAATGAGTGTAATGGACGGTATTATTATTATTTTACTATTTGCTATAGTCCAGCCGTAATAAGCCCTCGAATTAAGTCAAAATTATATAATATTTATGAAAAAGGTTCTGGCTTGTAAGTTTACTAGTAAGTATTTGAATGAAAAGTTTGGGAAGCACTCGCCTATTAAGCACCTACTGGATAGATTGCTGTTCAAACAGACTGAAATAGCAAGTCGTCGATTTGCTTCTTTCAGTGGCTGATTCAAGTCGGCATGTAGAATGTAAATAAAATAAAGACGCTGCAAGGTCGTTGGCAGAGCCTGTAAGGACCTGACAAAGAAATGAAAATGTACTAGTTTAAAAGTCTTACGTTACACTACAAGTCCAACTTACAATTTACACTTTGTTTCTGCTGTGAATAATTTTGCATAAACGTTAAGTTTAGAGAACAATGCATGGTCAGCTAAGTGACGTCATGATAAATCCATTATAGAGGATCAGTTATTTTTTTATGCTCCCCCTTAATATGAGTTCATTTGATATGAAAGGGTTTACTGAGAAAAATACGAAATAACCAAAATTATTTTCGAATTAAAGCTTGTACTTAAAAGTTTCAGGTTTTTAGAATTTTTTAATACAATTCTTAAGTTTTCGTCTTACTTGCAGATTCAATGACTTCCAGCCTCCCGAAAAAACTGGTTAAGGAAAAGGCTTCAGTACCATAGATCACATACATACATAACATATACATCACATACATGTGCATGACACATTAACTGGGGCTTCTACTCGTTCTACTGAACAACTTTTCCCAAAGGAACCCGATTATCAAACGCAAAAAAAACTTTTCTACTAATGGATTAGAGTTTGTATGTAGGGTTCAATTTCTCAAGATATACCCCGCTTGGGAAATGTTAATCATTATGATGAATAGAATCCCCAGTTGACGGGGCCTACACTGATTTTGTTACTCCCTGTTTATGTTGCTGCAGTTAAAAGAAAAGACTGAAGAGTACGATCAGCCCCTGTTCTTGAAGATCGTGAACTATAAGGTTGTGCTTCAGTCTCTCCAAGTCGCCAGGAGCGGTGCCAAGTCACTCAATTATTCGTTAATTCGTTTACTACTCCAATAGTTCTTTCTTACTCTAAAGATCCAGAATTTTATTTGTTTTATTTATTTAGGACACAAACAGGCTTAAAAAAACACAGTTTACAAAAACATAGCACAAAAAGACCTAAAGGTCCATTAATTGATAACAAACAAAAAAAAACATGTTGGTTTCGCTAATAACAAGTGATCAAGACTTTATATGATGCAAGAGTTAAAGAGAAATACATATTAATAAATACTTATAAACAAACTAGCTGTCCCGGCGAACTTCGTACCGCCTTACATTACATTACACTGCCCTGCCCTACCCTACACTACACTACCCTACCCTACACTACCCTACCCTACCCTACATACACTACACTACACTACCCTACCCTACACTACTCTACACTACCCTACACTACACTACCCTACCCTACCCTACACTACCCTACCCTACACTACCCTACCCTACCCTATCCTATCCTATCCTATCCTGCGAATTTTATTATAATCGGTTAAGTGGTTTAGGAGTCCATTGAGGACAAACATTGTGACACGAGATTTATATATATTAAGAGATAAAAATTGCCTTGCTTAAACTTTACTGTTTAACAATTTGCCCACTTTTCTTTTATAAGTGTTGATACTCGTACTATCGCTAAATATGTTAACATCACAGGAATTTATTATAAAAATCGCAAGAACACCTGATAAACGTGTTTTTAGCATAATTGGCATTACTAAATGAGATGTGGAATGTGTGTTTTGAACGTGTGGATATACGCGGAATTTTAAAAATAATTTCTTAAGAAGTTAGTGGATATAAATGATTTATGATTTTATAAAGATTCATAGTGTCTTATTAATTACGCCTAACTCGTAGAGGTTGGATTTTATGCGTAGGAGCACTGGTTTTGGTAATCTATGAAATAATTACTAGTTTTATAGACAATAGTGGTTTTAAAAACTTATTTAGGATATTTTCTATGCGATCAACATGTACGGCACACGAGTACTGTGGGCTCCAGACTACACTTCCAAACACCAGAACACTCCGTACATAAGAAAAAAAATATATTTTTAATATTTTGCTATTTTTAAATGGTTTGCTTAATCATAGGATAAGGCCAAGTTTTTTGTATGCTTTGGCTAAAATTTTGTCAATGTGGATGTTAGTGCAGTTTGGCGTCCAGAGTGACACCCAAGTCTTGTATCGAATGAACGCATTGTATAATTTGACCTGAATGACTATAATTTGAGATTATGGGATTGTTCTTCCGGATAAATATTATTCTATAGCACTTGTCTGCGTTACGAAATAGTTGATTTGTAACCAGTATTGCTCAAATAATTTGAGTCTGTAAAGCACTGTAGTGTATTATTTTGTATGTATCCTTTACTTTTTGTCTATTTTAATATCAATATCACGCCTGTAGCTCAAAAGCTCAAAAATAATATCTAAGGTTTTACTTTGAACAAGTACTTGTCATTGTGCTCAAAGATGTAATATTTCTATACTTTAATTGATGAACTTCCAGGTCCATTTTAAACTAAATTTATATAATTATACAATGTATGTATGACTGTTGGTGTTGTAAAAAATAAATAAAAAATGTATAAATCTTTCTAAATCATTTTGCATTTTTAAACAATCCTCCTGCGGAAGAACAACTTTAAATATTTTGATGTCGTCTGCATAAAGTAAGTGACAAGAGTTTATAAAGCACTAGCTGTTTCCCGCGGCTTCACCCGCGTGGACCACGTTTTTATGACTTTTCGAGGGTGCGCAGTGCGCGAGCCGCAAGCGGCTCGCGAGCGTGGTAAAAAGTAGCCTATGTCTTAATCCGGGTCCTAATCTGCCTACCTACCAAATTTCAGCCAAATCCGTTCAGTAGTTTTTGCGGGAAAGCGTAACAGACAGACAGAGTTACTTTCGCATTTATAATATTAGTAGGGATTCTCCAACATCATTTACGTACAGTGTAAAGAAAAGGTCCGAAGTGGGAACCTTGTGGAATCCCTGAAGGTATTTAAGAAATCTGGAACAATACCCTTTCGGTGCTACTGCTTGACTGCCTATATAAGACTTAATCCACCACAATAGGTCACCGTGTATACCGATCTCTGCGAGTTTGTTTATTAGTGTAAAGTGATTAATTTTGTCAAAATCAAAATTTTTGCAAAACTACGTGGCAGGTAGCAAACAAAAGGAGAGTTAAGGCCAGTCGAGCCACCGCTGACCTTTCTGATTTTACAGTTGACTTTAGTGGAGTTAGATAAAGGTCAAAGAAGGACGTTATCAACGCAATGAACGCCAATTTCAAATTAGGAGCCGCGCTGCACTGGCGCACCTACTCTGCGCATGCTGCGCGCTGGAAGGGGCCCGCTCATTATTTTATTTTGTTTTATTTTATTTGGGAATCTTACAGCAAGAATTTTACAATTCGTAACTATATATGCATGGCTATGCTAATAACAAGTCTCCACCTATATGCAACAAAAATATAAAACGACTTAATATTCATAAATAATGTTCCAAATTACTAAGGAATTTAGATACATACTTACAACTAGTTACAACTATGTATATCAACAAGAAAGAGAGCAACATTAATTATTAACAATTTGGAGCTTAAAATAAACTAGTTAGAAAAGAAGCTGCTCGCAATGCTATAAAAAGCTTCAAGATCAAGCTTATAATTAGTTTTATTGATCTGAGTGGTAACTCGTGGGAAGAATGGGTTACGTCTATAGTTAGAGTTATCTAGAGCACAGCTAACCTTTAAACATCGCTAACATCGCTCACTGTGGCTGCGACGGCGTGAGGCACCCGCTGCGCTGCGCAGGTTTAAGGTACTCGCGAGAAAGGTATGCAGCAAGGTAACCTGTAATATAATGTGACCTTTCCAAGGCTTTAACGTTGCAGATCGTAAGGTACTTGCAAAAAAACTCTGATTCAAATAAATCTGCCTTTGTACATAATATTCCTATTTGTACAATAACGAGTTCAAAAAAAAAGGGTAGGCTGATTCAGGGTAGGCTCGTGCCCCTCGGTGGGGACGTATATGAGCTGATATAATAAAAGAAAAAATCTAATAGGTATGTGAACATAAAAATGTAATGACAATAAATTAAGTCAACTTAAAATTTATTGATTATTTATAAATTATAACTACAGAAAGTATGATTGAGAAACCAGCTTTTATGCCTACTATTGAAGCAGCTAAGAGAGAGTGTTATAACTACGTGCTTGAGGAGCTTTTTACCCGTATATGCGGTCGGGCTCATAGCATGTACATGGATGAACTTATCCGACTTCATGAGGCGGTGCGGCACAAGCAGGAGTCTAGCTAAGTTGCTCAGGTTTCGCCCGTGAACATCTCCAGGACGTTAATTGTTTTGAAAGGGCTGTAGAAGTATATCCCCACTTTAGATTACTAAGGAAGGCAACGTCATTAAACTGAGATCTTTAAAATGTGGCCCCGCGGAAGTATCTTCTGATACTTTCATGATTGCTGAAATCGGCTCTCTTTTGCATGCAAAAGGCGCGCTCCCAGTCAGCAGCGCGCTCTCACATCTCTGAGCCGTATTGCAGCAAATTATCAAGAACGAGCCACCTGCCGAGGGACGACCGTTAATTCCTTGTTGTGAGCTTGTTGATCTGATATGCCCACAACAGACAGACCGTGATCAAGCTAGAACCCTAGGAAGGGGGACGTTTCAACTAACTCTATTTTTATTCCTCCTGGGAAGATGGTCATGGAAGTTTTCTCAGTGGTTTTTCTCATCATCATCATCATATCAGCCGAATAACGTCCACTGCTGGACAAAGCCCCCCCCCTAAGGATTTCCACGACGACCAGTCCAACGCTGCCCGCATCCATCGGCTTCTCGCGATCTTCACCAGGTCGTCGGTCCACTGCGAGGAAGGCCTTCCTACGCTACGTTTTCCGGTGCGCGGTCGCTACTCGAGAAATTTACTGACCCAATTGCCATTTGTTCTATGATCTATGTGCCCTGCCCACTGCCGCTTTAGTGTTATGTCGGTATTCTGTGAGCTATGTCGGTTACTTTGGTTCTCCTGCGTATCTCCTCAATTCTGATCCGATCACGCAGAGAAACTCCGAGCATAGCACGCTCTATTGCCATTTGGGTGACCTTGAGCTTTCTTATGAGGTTATTATTATTATTATTATATCAGCTCATAAACGTCCCCACCGAGGGGCTCGAGCCTACCCTGAATCAGGGCGATTAGGCCTTAGTCGACCACGCGGGCCCAGTGCGGGTTGGTCGACTTCACACACAACCTCCTAGTTTTTTCGTAGGCGTGTGCAGGTTTCCTCACGATGTTTTCCTTCACCGTTAAAGCAATCGGGAGGTATATGTACGTAAGTTTTTGAAAAACTCATTGGTACATTGGCCGTCCAGATTTGAACCCGGTACCTCTGGTTAGATGGACCGAGTCGTTACCGGTTGAGCCACCGACGCTTTTTAGGACCTAGGTTATTACCTCGTAACAATTGAACCCAGAGCTTTTTAAACTAAGCACAATTGAAACAAAACTAAAATCCAGAGTTGCGTTCACATTTCGTTTGCGTTTCACATCATTTAAATCATCGACATAAAAAACTGATTGCTCCTCTCGCACCTTACTTTATGGACCAAGTGCATCACTGAAATAATAAAAATTTAACAAGTTAGGTATTATTCAAAAAAAACAGTACATCATAAATTTTAACTTCAACATAATATTAGAGATATGGATAAAAATATTAGCTTTTCCTTGGAAATGTACAGTTCGCGGGATCTGTGTAACCTAACCTAACGTAGCAATGGTTCAGCCGTTTCACACACACAACATAACCTCTCTTGTCTCAACTGAATACTATGCAGGCTCACTTTTGCCAACAAAATAAAATTGTATAGTTAAATATATTGTATAATTAAGCAATTAAATCATTTACATCCGCGCTGTGCAAACCTGGTGAAGGTCGCGGGAAAACGCTGAATGCGGGCAGTGTCAGAAGAAGTCTTTGTCTAGCAGTGGACTTCCTACCGCTGATATGATAATGATGTGCATATCTCACAGTAACAAACTTAATGAAATACTTTAAAAAAACTCTGAGTATGCATGGGAAGTAAAATATTCAATTTTTTCCCAGAATAATGAACTGCCCTATGTAGTAGGCTTTAATAAGGATTAACGAAATGTGAAGTTCTATCATGATTATACCACTGTTTTGCCCCAATCTGTGAACTCGAGATGTACTTGGTTTAATAAAATAAAAGTTAAAAAAAAACTTAAACCCGACTACGGAAAAGAATGAAAACGAGATTTCCCGCCTGAAATCATAGCCTTCATTTTTTCCTTCATCTGGGGTAATATCCGTGGTCGCTAGCCACAATGATACTTATGATAAAAAAAATGATTACGATAGGACTTGGGACTACGGCTGAAGGGAAAAATAAAGGATATGATTTCAGACTGGAAACTCTTTTAACCGCCTCCGTAGCTCAGAGGCAAAGTTCACTGGATTTACAGAGGAGGTCGCGGGTTCGATTCCCGGCGGGGTCAATTGTAAGACTCGGTTTGGTTGGTGGTAGGGCATTTTCTAAGCCCGCCTGGCTAGCTACCACCATCTTATGTAAGTCTTGCCGCTAAATATCAATGTTGATATCATTGGTGTGTTCCGGCATGAAGATAAGATAGCCAGTTCCCCATTGCGTTGGGGAATCTTGGTAAGCCCGCTTCCATCTTCGGCAACATCGTCACTTACCACCAGGTGAGATGTTGTCAAGGGTTTACCAATTGTGAATAAAAAAAAAAAAAAACTCTTGTTTTCATACTTTTTCGTAGTGGGTTTTTAGTTTTTTTACCTTTTATTTTATTTCCATATTTTTTGTGCTCAGAGCTTAACGCCACCCCAACTCGCTACCCGCGGCCGCGTGTCGTGTCGCTTGATTGAAGCGCACGTACATAATATCGCCGTCTCATAATATCGCTTGTGAGACCATTTGCTAAGAAATTAAAAATATTTGCTCATGTAATATAGTATATAATGTGCTCGTCAAGAGCTTACTTTTAATACCAAACAATGGATTATTCTCCAACTTCTAACAGTTAAGGAGTTGTGACTTCCATCATCAGAACATCAAAACGAGATGATGACTACTTGAATGACTTTAGAAATTATACGTGCCTATAAAATTTGATGGTTGCCCTCGATATCCCTGGGCTCTCATCTGCAGATCCTGATTTGGGCACAATTGGACCACTTCGGTAGTAAACTCTTTCGAAAATAAAAGTAATATTGAACCACAATTGACAGATATACATTAAAAAATGCATATAGTTGAACATAAAACCTCCTCCATTTTTACACACCCGTGTATCATAAATAACTTGTCGGCTGTAAATAAAACCACTTTTCATTGTACCTGGTCAGCAATTTTTTTTTATCCACAATTAATAAGACCTTGGCATCATCTCAACTGATAGTAAGTGACGATGATGCCGAAGATGGAAGCGGGCTTACCAAGATTCCTCAACGCAATGGTGATTTGGCTAAATTAAGGATTATCAGAAAATAAGCAGATGTATTTTTAGGTCGATGATTTCCGGTCAGCTTCATATTTTTATTTATTATTTTATTTAAATTTATTTTACAGACAACAAGATCCAAATATGGTTACTAAACATATAACCTTAACCTATGTTAGTAACTTATAATTAAGAGAGATTTAATACGATTGATCAACGTCCACTCAAGTTATTAAAGCAATTTAATAACAATAAATATCTAAATTAATTGAATATAGTACTGGGGCCGTTTCTTTTTTCATAGTATTTGAGCCTGTGAAGTAATCACTTTTTATCATTTGAAAAATCATTAAAAAATAATTAGTTATTAAAAAATAATAATATTCAAATTTGTTTCTAAAAAAATAATTTTCATTAAAGAAAGTACAACCAATGCCCATTCTCGCTGGACAACTGGATGATCAAAGTAAACAATATTTTCAACAAAATGAAATTGCAATGAAGTAATGAGCTTGAGTCATGACAACAGTCCAAAGGCTTCTGAATTCTTTAATGGTTAATGAAACCGACTTTTAAAGATGTAATTTTACTAACCTAGGTAGCTAATTAAGTGGATGTTCTCCATTTAATTTCTTTTAATCTCTTTTTTTATACTCTTTAATATACATAATATGTGTTCGCTCCTACCTATGTACCTATCGGCGGAGACTTATATATAGCATTGTATTTATTTATAAGTTTTATATACTAATATTTTGCTGTTAGTGTTCCTAAAATAAATAAATAAATCCTAGAGCAGTATCAAAATGTTAATTTCCTTTTTTTGCCGTTACTATACATTTCACTCTTAAGCCGTTCGCTACTGCTCGCTCCTCAAGCGCTCGAAAGTAAAAAGGGGGTCCACTTTATGCATATTATTATCAACATACTAGCTTTTTCCCTCGGCTTCGCCCGCGTGGACATCGTTTTTATGACTGTCTTTTAGGGTGAGTGGAGCGCTGACGTGAGTTTTCCTCAAATCCCTCAGGAACGATATCAGGCTATTCTGATTAGAAGTCTATATCACTTCCCACCCCCTTAACCAATTCTATACAAATACCACTTCAGTCCGTAGCTCCGTTGCAACACTGACGTGCGCGAGCGCGGAAATGAGTTTGAGTGTTCAGTGCGCTGGTTATGGGTCTGCCCCAAGGCTCGCCAGATATACCGATCTTCTGCTCTTCGCATGCAAACCGGCTTCTCATTACTGTAGGGTAGACCTTGATCATGCCGAACTCGCGTGGAGAGGGTTCCAAACGCCGATTGAGAAATTTCCTATGTTACTTTAAATATCATAAACTTCATATAGTTTTCCTTGTTATCTCATCATCATCATATCAGCCTCCCCCAAGGATTTCCACTACGACCGGTTCTGCGCTACCTGCATCCAGCGGCTTCCCACGACCTTCACCAGGTCATCGGTTCACCGATTGGGAGGCCTGCCTACGCGACGTTTTCCGATGCGCGGTCGCCACTCGAGAATTTTACTTCCCCAACGGCTATACTTGTTATCTATACCTCGATAAAGAACCATTGTCTGCATTTTTTTTAATTTTAGGCCTAGTAGTTTCCGAGATAAGGGAGAAAGGTCAATTTTTGACTATTTTCTCCAATAAAATCAAAACTATTTATCTTTAAATTATGAAAAAACGTATCTGAGATTTTCAAGATAAATACTTTCATTTGATATGTCACACGATGTATTATGTAAAACCAATTTTTTTTTAATTGGGATTCATGTTTGAAATTCATTAATTTACGTTGCACATTCGTCTTTGGGTACTTACTTAAGTGTACCAAATATCAACTCAATCGGTTAAGTAGTTTCAAAGCAAACTGACTCTGACAGACGGACAGACAGAAGTGATCGAGTGATCCTATTATCTTGCCGTTTTTTTCTTTTTGATTTATGGAACCCTAAAAAGCTTCAAGTAGCCTAGCTTGACGGGCTAGGCTGCTACACTAAGGGAACACAATCTGTAAGTAAAGCATTACACACCCAAATTCTCCGTGCAAATCGACCTTCTTGCATCACACATGTTAACGAAGAATAGATAACCTCTCTTGTATCGACTGAACATCATGCAGACCGGCTCCTTGTCGTCGATGGGCAGATCATTGCAGATATCGTCGCAGGCGTTCTCGTAGCGAGAGCCCTTGTGTAAGGAACGGACTTGCTTTTCGGATATTGCGTTTGACGCAAACTGTACAGCTGTGGGGTAGAAAACCTGCTCATATTTTAAAAAACTAAATAAATAGAGTTTAAAAATCTGAAAAACACGCTTTTAAAGTACATCAGACTAAAAAGTAAAAAATAATTCTTAATATAAGTTGAAATTAGTATTTAACAAAAAATATTAGTATTATTGTGAAAAAGCGTGGGGCGCTCTGTGCCATATTTTTCGTCTATCGAGCAACCCACACTTTTTCACAATAATACTAGTATTTTTTGTTAATTATTATTTTCAACTTATATTAAGAATTATTTTTTACTTTTTAGTCTGATGTACTTTAAAAGCGTGTTTTTTAGTTTTTTTAAACTCTGTTTTTTTTTTTCTTTTAGTTCAAACTTATTATATTATTATATTGTCACTGATTATTTTTAAGTCTACAAAGTTTTAATTAAATCTGTCCGTTTAAAGTGGGTCAAAATCGTTACATAAAAACATACAGGTGAAGCTAATAAAAGCGTGATAAAAATACGCTTGTTGTAAACCATTCATAGCCAAAGTGAATCTCTACCCTATTCCTACGAGCCCAAACACGGCTAGGATACGTTGTACCGTTATGGAGTTTCAGCGCCTACCCTCCCACTACATCATCAGATCAGAAATGCATGGTTTTTTATTTATTTTTATTCACAATTGGTAAACCCTTGACAACATCTCACGTGGTGGTAAGTGACGATGTTGCCGAAGATGGAAGCGGGCTTACCAAGATTCCCCAACGCAATGGGGAACTGGCTATCTATCCAGCCATATCTATCCCTACTAATATTATAAATGCGAAAGTAACTATGTCTGTCTGTTACGCTTTCCCGAAAAACTACTGAACGGATTTGGATGAAATTTGGTAGGTAGACAGATTAGGGCCTGGATTAAGACATAGGCTACTCTTTACTACGCTCGCGAGCCGCTTGCGGCTCGCGCACTGCGCACCCTCGAAATGTCATGGAAACGTTGTCCACGCGGGTGAAACCGCGGAAAAACAGCTAGTCTATCTATATATGGCTGGTACCGAAATATTGTATTGTTATCTAAACTACATACGTGGACTGATCAAAAATACCCGGAACATTTGAATTTCGAATCTAAATACGTTATTGAAAGAGCTCATTTTTTTGTTACATTGGTACCTACGTATATGTGTCAGTTTTCAGTAACTTTGGACGCGCAGTTGGTATCAAAGAGAATATAACAAACTAAAGTTTTGTTGGTATTTGACAGACAAGCTTATAAGACGTACTTGACTGTGATCTTTGATTTCCTAAGACATTTCTCTATGAGAAAATAATGGATATAAGACTTTCTTTGTGCAAACTCGCGGCTTGTGACGCGATTTTTTGTCAAAAAGCCAGACCGCATTGATCTTAATCACCTCATTTTCCGAACGTGGTCCATGCGACTTATTACTTACTGTTCCCTGAGACGAAGAGGACTATGAAAGGAAGACGTTTCGCGACAATAGAGGAAGTAAAGATCAAATCGCTAGAGGAACTGAAGGCCATAAAAAAAATCATTTCAGAAACGGTTCGAAGATTAAAAAAGACGCTAGTAGAAGTGAATTATATTCGACGGTGATCACTTGAAAGGGGACAAAATCAAAATTTGAGAATAGATAAATAATGAACATTAAAATAATATACATAATATAAACAAATTCCGGTATCTGTTGATCAGCCTGTATACACAGTCATACCGATTCACATAATTTAGGAATCTTAACAACGAGAGTGAATTAGCACTATTTGAGTAAGCGTATTACATTCTCGGCTGCATCTAAACGAGAAGCAGCTAAACGTACTCTATTATTTTTTAGAAATAACTTATAAAGTTTTGAATTGATTCGATAGTTAAAAGTAATTATTTAAAATTTGACTTTCTATTTTTTTGTTAAAGTAAATTAATTCTGTAACACATTTTAAATTGGATGGGAATATTAACTTTATAAATTTACAGATTACTCGATAAAGGGACTAAAACTATTTTACTTGCATTTGGTTTTATTTACTCCAAACACTTACATATAATAAAGGCGTTCAATATCACAATCGGAAACATTTTTATTACTTACCTATAAAAAGTAAATAAAATATAACACAAATAGGTAGTGGAAGCTGTAAATAAATATCGTTGTTATGTTATACATATTACAAAATAAAGTATGTATGTACTATACTCGTAGCTGTTTCGCAAGACAGCAACTAACAAAGTATATTGTATAAATTTTTTTTTAGAAAATTAGATTAGGTGGTCCAAAATTAATTTAGTTTTCGAATATTGATGTGTAATTATTATTGGATTTAAGAAAAATTAATTAAAGAGTATTCTAGGTAAGAAAATCTTTTATTTAGAGCATAGTACAACAATTTCCAGGTACAAGTTAAAATATCAACAACAAAAAAAAAAGATATATTATTTTTTTAATATCTTAAAATTCACCCAATTCCCAGTTTCCGAGTGAGCTGAAGTTTTGCATAAACGTTTAGTTTTGATGACAATCCAGGGTAAGCTAAGTGACGTCATTCTATATCCAATATGGTGGAAGAGTTATTTTTTTATGCACCCCTATGATATGGGTATCAGTGAAAGGGCTTGCTAAAATATTACGAAAATAATTAAAATATTTTCAAATAAAAGTTTATATCCAAAAGGTTTTCATCATCATCATTACAGCTCATATACGTCCCCACCGAGGGGCTCGAGCCTACCCTGAATCAGGGCGATTAGGCCTTAGTCGACCACGCGGGCCCAGTGCGGGTTGGTCGACTTCACACACAACCTTCGAGTTTCTTCGCAGGCGTGTGCAGGTTTCCTCACGATGTTTTCCTTCACCGTTAAAGCAATCGGTAAGTATGTACGTAAGTTTTTGAAAAACTCATTGGTACATTGGCCGTCCAGATTTGAACCCGGTACCTCTGGTTAGATGGACCGAGTCGTTACCGGTTGAGCCACCGACGCAAAAGGTTTTAGGTATTTCGAAATATGCATATTTTTTTATTAAAATGGTTAAGTGCTTGTTGGGCCGTGTTACGGTGTTACCATCCACTGAACTGCAATAACACCAACTCGTAAGTAACCACAGTGGCAGCGACCTGCAAATAAAAAAGGTCATAATCTTTGGTCTTATAATAAAATATTCGGAAACAACAAAAATATTTTGAAATTTGAAAAATTATGTATTAATGGTATAATTTCAAGTATCTTAAAGTATGCTGATTTTAAGGGTTCCGTGCCTTTAAAGGTAAATAAGGAACCATTATAGGATCACTTGTGTGTATGTATGTCTGTCTATCCATCCGTCCGTCGATTTGCTCCGAAACTACTGGACCAATTGAGTTAAAGTTTGGTACAAATATGTAAGTCGGTGACCCAAAGAAAGTTTAAAAAAAGTTTTGCTAACTATATCGTGTGACATGTCAAATGAAAGGGCTTGCTATAAGAATCTCAAAAAATCAAAAATAATTTTGTTAAAAATAGTTTTGAAGTTATTTACGAAAATAGGAAATTTTTATTTTTCTTTTAGGAAAGAAGGAATTTAGATTTTCAGGTTTTCCTGTAATTTAGTTGATTCTAGGCCCAGTAGTTTCGGATATCCTTGTCCTTAGGGAAAATGGTTAAATTTCGCTGATCTTCATAAGTAACTTAAAACCATTTGTCTTAAAATTATTTTAAAAATACTTGAGATTCACACAATACAGGGCGTATTGTACGCCCTTTTATTTGATATGTCACAGGGTATATTTTGCAAAACTTTTTTTATTTTTTTTTATTAAAAATTTGAGTGCGTTTGACTGCAACTCACCTGATGGTAAGTGATGATGCAGTCGAGGATGGTACACGCAAACTCAAATAATGCCTATTCACTCTTGCCTTGAAGATCCCCAAATTATAGGAATCAGGAAACACTGACGCAGGCAAGGAGTTCCACTCCTGCGCTGTACGCATAATAAATGAAGAAGCGTAACGATTCGTGCGAAAAGGTGGAACATCAACAACAAAGGGGTGCAACCCCTATCTGCGTCTCGTTGACCGACGGTGGAATGGAGCAGGGGGAATGAGGTCGTGAAGTTCTTGCGCGCACTCTCCGAAATGAATTCGATAGAATACCGATAGACAGGCGACTTTGCGGCGATGCTCAAGGCTTTGGAGCTTGTCATTGACTAGCTCATCGTCGCCAATGAGTCTCCGTGCGCGTCGGTCGATGGCGTCCAAGGTATCCAGCTGATAGCGGGCTGATCCATCCCATAAGTGTGAACAGTACTCCATACATGAGCGGACCTGTGCTTGATACAAGGTAAGCAGCTGTCCAGGTGTGAAGTGTTTTTTTTACAAAGTATGTATAGTTTTTGCTGTGGAACCCTGTTTTGTGACCCCAAATCCCACCTGGCCAGTTTTTTTTGATGTGAAACATCCTTGCTTTCTCTTTCCTGCAATTTGTGGGAGTGATTTCGTGAAATGGGACGGAAATGTGTCCCATTTTAACAGGAAGTCGCGTTTTTTCAGGCTTTAAAAGCGCGGAAAAGGCAAAGGTATCTATGACCATACAGCCTAATCTGCCGTATCTTTGCCGTCCTTTTTTCAGGCTTCAAAAGCGTGGAAAAGGCAAAGGTCTCTATAACCACAGCCTAGTCTGCCGTATCTTTGCCGTCCTTTTATAAAGTATTTTGTCACATATGCGAGTACTGTAGGTCTCGCTCGAATTTTTTTTTTAATCTAACGATGATTTATTTTAGATGCGTAAATTGGTCGTGCCTAACTCGTTCATAAATAACGAGTATGTTTTTAAGTGATATTCGTTATTATTATGCCTGATACTAATACACATTAAATCTATTTACAGAGAGGAAAAATATTAAAATCAAAAATACCTACAAAACGCAAGACTGCAGCCTTAATGTATTACTTAACAAGACAGGATTTGGAGAAATATTAATTCTCGGTACAGTCGGCCGAACGTCAGTGTTAACACTTTGACATTGCGCGGCTCTCTGGTCTCCAGTTTCGCAGCGTAACTCCGATTCAGCTTATACTTATTAAAAACCTGACTGCATAATATATTATACCCTACTCGTATGTCACTAAGGGGATAAAGACGAATCTAACGACACCTTTCACGCCAAAATCTATAAAGCCGTTAGACCACAGGATCAGCGGAAGAAACATATATACATTATATACATAAACTCACTCGAAAAACATTACCCTCCTTTTATGACCGTCGTGTAAAAAACATAATAAACAATAATAAAACAGAACAATTTAATGCAAGACAGCTTCACTTACCGGTTCAAGAATAAAATGCAATTTTTTTGTATTGTTTTTTTTTAAAAACTTTTTAGGTAAATAGTTTTTTGTTTCTGAATGGGGTGATTCCAACCTCGTAAGGTTTAATGCCTCTAAAACACAGGCGTGTCTTTTTTCCGCTAAAAGGTTTCCATTCACCTTGACTCCAAGTCTCCGGAATGAACCGATTCAGATATCTGACCACCTGGAACTCCTCGGCGTGGATTTAACACCCAATCTTAACTTCGGTCGTTACATTCAGTCCAAGGCAAAAGTTGCTGCAATGAAGCTAGTCATTCTCTCTAAGGTAAGACGCTACTTCACACCTGGACAGCTGCTTACCTTATATCAAGCATAGGTCCGCTCATGTATAGAGTACTGTTCACACTTATGGGATGGATCAGCCCACTATCAGCTGGATACCTTGGACGCCATCGACCGACGCGCATGGAGACTCATTGGTGACGACGAGCTAGTCAATGACAAGCTCCAAAGCCTTGAGCATCGCCGCAAAGTCGCCTGTCTATCGGTATTCTATCGAATTCATTTCGGAGAGTGCGCGCAAGAACTTCACGACCTCATTCCCCCCGGCTCCATTCCACCGTCGGCACCTTGGACGCTATCGACCGACGCGCACGGAGACTCATTGGTGACGACGAGCTAGTCAATGACAAGCTCCAAAGCCTTGAGCATTGCCGCAAAGTCGCCTGTCTATCGGTATTCTATCGAATTCATTTCGGAGACTGCGCGAAAGAACTTCACGACCTCATTCCCCCCGGCTCCATTCCACCGTCGTTCAACGAGACGCAGGGAGCGATTGCATCCCTTTTTTGTTGATGTTCCACCTTTTCGCACGAATCGTTACGCTTCTTCATTTATTATGCGTACAGCGCAGGAGTGGAACTCCTAGCCTGCGTCAGTGTTTCCCGATTCCTATGGGATTCCAACCTTGAAGACAAGGCAAGAGTGAATAGGCATTAATTGAGTTTGCGTTTACCATCCTCGACTGCATCATTACTTACCATCAGGTGAGTTGCAGTCAAACGCACTAAAACGCACGCAATGCGCACACAAAAAAACTTACTGAATGAACTAAGAAAACCAGAATCTAAAACCTTTGAGACAAAATTGTTTAACTGGTTTGGGGATAAA
Source organism: Coleophora flavipennella (assembly GCA_947284805.1). Classification (NCBI taxonomy): domain Eukaryota; kingdom Metazoa; phylum Arthropoda; class Insecta; order Lepidoptera; family Coleophoridae; genus Coleophora; species Coleophora flavipennella. The sequence continues at coordinate 10,912,300 of OX369253.1, forward strand.
ATTATTATAGCGTTACTGAGTACCTCCCTGACAAAAACAAATTTGTTGACATTTGAATTCTTAAAGTTTTCGTGACATTGTAATTATTTTAATCTATGTTAAACGTATCAAAGCACATCACCGCGCATGCGCTAAAGCGGGTGCTATCAAACATTGGTAAAAACAATGACGAAGAAGGACAAAAGCTCGATGGGTAAAATTTGTTTTAAAAACTTTTTTTATAATGACGTAAAAATGGCGCGCCTCGCATATGCGTTCCATTACAAGAAAATAAGTGATGGAATTTGTCCTGTATCGTAATGGTAAAAAAAATATTTTGAGCATTATTTTGTTAAAAGAAGGGTTATATGATTTTTTTAAATTTTGGTATGGTGTTCAATATAGTATGTCAATATAAACTCGTTTTGGAGTTTATAATTCGAGTTTTACGATATGAAAGAAGTTAAAATTGTATTCGATTTTTTTTTGTTTTTTGGAGTTAACGATTTATATATGTAGATTATGTTCAACAGAAAAGGAGAAACGCGCTTACGAAACAACGTCATGTGACGCTGCTTGAGAACAGGCAGGGAGTCCATATAATGGCCGACATTAAAATGCACGACCTATAACGTTCAATCTGATAAAGCCTATCCGATAACTCATGTACTGTACTTCCTGGCCGGCCATTACTGTGTCGGTCACTTAAACCATACAAGAAAAGCAGACCCACAGTTTCATATAAAAGAGCCTTAAAATATCCTCTAGGATATATGGTTTTATTTATTTATTTTTTTAAGGAAAACTAGGTTAAATTATATCATGATCTAATATCAATTAGACATGGAACATTGAAGAGTTTATAATATTGCTGGCTACAGTTATATATCTGCAGTTGTTTGACAGAAAAGGAGAAAAACGCGTGTGCAATAACAGACAGGGACTGGAGTCGTTATAAAAAAATTGTACCTGTGTTCTTTTTCTTGACGATTTGCGCCTTTAGCGACTAAAAATATGACATTGTGTAGTAATATTCTCAATAACCGAAAAATAAAACTATTAGGTATTGCTACAAAATTTTCATTGATTTTACTTTCAAAATTAAGATGTGAATGGGGATCAATTGTCATGTAAAAAATAAAAAGGACAGTATTAAAACGAGTGTCAACTAAGTAAGGGACTAGAATACTAAGTGAGCGACTGACCGTGCGTGATAGATAACAAAGTTTAAAATCAGCTACCTCCACTACCCTCGACAGTCTCGCAGCCTGATAGTCTTAAAATTATGGTATTGCCATCAAACCTATCGAACCTATTGTCGCTTGTTCAACTATAGACGTCTTACTGAATATTGTAGTCGCTCACTCAGTATTTTGAGTTGCCCAATTTATAATTTCTATAATAAAAGTGTGTTTGTACCTGCTTACGTATGTGTGTGTGCGTTATTTAATTAATTTGCTACAAGAAAGAGTTTGAAGCTCATGTGTAACTACGTATATTTTTTTCCAAAATCTTTTTCACACGCTTAAACTTACATATTTTAATAGGGGATCCAAATAAAAATTGAAAATACACGTATTCAATTTGGATGAAAGGGTTATGCATAGTTTATTATACTGAAAAGAGTGTCAAACCACTAATTTCTTGCTACGTCTACCTAAATATCTCAGTATCGTGTACTCAGTAACAAAAAATCATACTACGAATACTTGGTTTGAAGTATTATTCAGACTTTTGGCGATTGTTTCTATTCTTTTAACTAAAACTTAACCTTCAAAATAACCGGTCTAAAAATAATATCAATATAAATGATTAAAAGCTGCATTAAATATAAAAATATATTAAATATCTTACTTAAAACAGCCCTAGAAGAAAATATCCATGAATTTACAATACATATTGCACTTACTGCTGGTACTGAGGTGGGAAATGGATTCCAAAAACATCACCTCTTGCCTCTACCAAAGACTACCTATTATGACATAAAATAATTATTATTTGACCAAATGTGTGAACGTAGCAGAACCATTTTTGACAAATGTCAATGTAAACGAGGCGTTTGATTTGTCGATAGACGGTTTTCTATATTTTATCTACCGAATTAAAATACCGACCCGAGAATCGGTGTACTGTGTTACTTGAATTATCATATCGGGCATCCTGGCCGGCTCGTGTTACGCAATATCGTGTCGCGCATTATTGTCTCCCCAAGACAGAGAATGGAGTCTCAATGTAAACCTATCAAATTAAGAAAGGTTGCGTTTCTATCGTTTCAGTACTACTCAAACGATCAACTAGCACAACAAGCTAATACTTGAGTTAAATGCAAAAACAAAATTTTGAAAATAAAATTCTATAAATTTAATTCAAATGAAATTAATTATCTGCTATAAGTCGTTAGATTCGTTTTAACCTCCATAGTGATATGGGGTACATTTGCAGTCAGGTCTTGAATTTTTAATAAAATTGGATATTATTGTAGGTTTATAAATTTTAGATTAGTTTTGACCTCCATAGTGATATAGGGTACATTTGCAGTCAGGTCTTGAATTTTTAATAAAATTGGTTATTATTGTAGGTTTATAAATACTTGGTGTACAGTAAATAAATTCATGTTATCTAGGTACTTACAGATAAAACAAGTTCCCTAGTGACGTAGAAGAAGTGAAGGCCACTGAGTGCTACGTTATCCCAGTGCACTTGTTCGATAAATCTTTGGACCTGAAAAGGAAATTCTGAATGATTATTAAATAAAATAATTATAATTAGAAAAATATATGTATTTTTCATTAAACTTATATTTATTATTATTATTTTTCATTAACTATTAAATATATCTCAGACTAGGTAGATGATGAAATTATATAATATCTCTGATATTTGTGAAATCAAATCGTTAATGCGATGACTGCTATTCAGAATTGTGATAAAATCTACGCAAAAGGTAAAAAAAACGGAACTATTATAGGATCACTCGTATGTCTGCCTGTCCGTCTATCACATCTAATTTCCTTGGGAGCTACTGGACCTATTGAGTTGACATTTGGTACACATAATATGTAAGTCAGTGACCCAAAGTCGTATTACGTAAATAAATAAATTTTAAACATGGACGCAACTTTTAGGGGGTAAATCAAAATAATAAAAAAAAAGTTTTGCAAACTATATTATGTGACATACAAAATAATAGGTCTTATTATGAGAATCTCAAATGTATTTTTTTATATATAAAATAGGCGAAAATTAATAAGTTTCGGAGATAATGAGGGATAAGGCCTACACAACTGGGCCTATAATCTCGAACAAATCACAGTTGAATGCATAAATTACAGAAAAATGTATAAGAAAATCTACAGCCCTTCCGTTCCCACAGGAAAAATAAAATTTCCAAAGTCCAGAATAAGGAGACTCGATTTACCTAGTAATATGTAATGAGAGATCTTGTTCTGTTAGTTATTACGTTTTGGTGCGGAACCCTATTTGTGTGAGCCTGAGTTGCACTTGTCCGTTTTTTTTTTGTTTTCAACTTACTTCCTCACAATAAGCTGAACCCGACACATCATACAGCGGAGGTGCAAACGCTAGTGACTCCGTGTGCACTCCAGCGGCGATGAGCGAGACAACCACCGACCGGCCGAGGATGAAGGAGACAGAGAAGGAGAAGTAGATGAAGCGCTCGTAGCCACCGAATGGCCTGTCAATGCGGGATGACACTTTATTTCTTACTCTGTTTTAATAGATCCATCTCAATCTAGAGTCCGTTTTACCCTGTGCGTTATAAGTTTTACCCTGTGCGTTATGAGTTTTACCCTGTGTCTTATAAGTTTTACCCTGTGAGTTATAAGTTTTACCCTGTGCCATATAAGTTACCCCGTGCGTTACAAGTTTTACCCTGTGCGTTATAAATTTTACCCTGTGCGTTATAAGTTCGACAGGCAGACCAGGGAGAGGCATATTAAAAATGTCTATCCCTGCCTCCTACTAACTTAAAAACTTGTTACATAAACAACAAGCTGTTGCTTGCAGCTTCGCACGCGTAGTTCCCATTTAATTGCGGGTCATGTCGTCATTTCTGAATAAGAGCACCACAACCACTTCACTGTCATGATGCCACGGTACGGCGTTCGTCGCTTGAGTACACAATTTTTGATGATTACGTTATTAACTATATCTAGGTACGCTGTATTGAAGAGCAATCTGTCCGCACGGCACTGTCAAACAACCTAATATATAATCTTATGGGTTCATTTACAGTTGAATTTTGCGTGTCTTAACATGGCCTACGTCCTTGATTTACTTAATGCACATTTTCGTTCATTGCGAGTTTAGTAAATTTCGTCTTATCTGTTTTATCAATACCTCTATTCTCTTACTGTCAGCAGAGATATGCTTTAGGGTGAGTTTTTTTAAGGGTCAGTACGGGGAAATTCTAAACTATAAGAGATAGAGAAAAACGCTCTTTGGAATCGTGATCTCAAATAATATAGAAATAGAAATGGCGTTTAAAAAAATTAAAAAAATCTTAATATTATGTTCGGATTGTTACTTCGATTGCATATCAATATACAAACCGAAAATTGTATGGAGACCATAAGTCTAAAGTTGCTAGAATTTGTTGAAATTAACGTTTTAGTTTTCTTTCAAAGTTATGAAACTTAACTTACTAGCTAATTTTTTAATGAAAAAACGAAAAATATTCAAACAACAAGTTGTGTATTTTTGTTATTCATTATTTATTTATTTTTTATTCACAATTGGTAAACCCTTTACAACATCTCACCTGGTTGTGAGTGACGATGTTGCCGAAGATGGAAGCGGGCTTACCAAGATTCCCCAACGCAATGGGGAACTGGCTATCTTATCTTCATGCCGTAACACACCAATGATATCAACATTGATATTTGGCGGCAAGACTTAGATAAGATGGTGGTAGCTAGCCAGGCGGGCTTAGAAAATGCCCTACCACCAACCAAACCGAGTCTTACAATTGACCCCGCCGGGAATCGAACCCGCGACCTCCTGTGTAAAGCCAGTGAACTTTGCCTCTGAGCTACGGAGGCGGTTACTAATTACATAATGTAGTTAATTAACTAGAGTATTGCATAATGTAGTCAATTATTGTAACATAATTGCATAAAGTAGTCAATTAACTAGTTGTGTTGTGAATTCAATGGTGAACTCAATCGGTAAAATGTCACAATCGTTGTCTAATTCCGAAAAAACTGATTTATTGAGAGGGTATCATATAAGTAATAGGAACCAAACATTGGCTATTGATTGATATCATAATGAATTCACCCTGAGAGAAACTCCAAGTCGCCATACTTTGACCACAATGTTGAATAATTTACTGAGGAACAGAATCTTCAAGAAGCCTAACAAAAAACATTCCTACATCATCAGTCGAGATGTCAAAATAAATGTTATGTGTTTTGTCGAGAGTTTTCCGGATATTTCGTCGAGAGATATCGCTATGGAAATAACTATTGCACAGCGTACTGTAATAAGGATACTAAAAAAGTATAAATACAAACCATATCAACAAGGACATATTGTTCTAAACTTCTCGAAAGCGATCATGCGAGAAGATCATCATTCTGGAATTGGGTTAACCACCGTGTAACAAGGGACACAAATTTTTTGAGCGGAATTCTTTGGACGGATGAGACTAGCTTTTCAAATAATGGTGAACTGAGATTACTTCTCCGATTTATTTATTTCTTATTAAGCGTTAAGGCAGCGCAGGACCGGTCGTCGTGGAAATCCTTGGGGGAGGCCTTTGTCCAGCAGTGGACGATTTGTGGCTGATATGATGATGATGATGATGAAGCGTTTTTATGATGTAAACTCATAATGCCAAGTATCATTTCAGGGATGTATAACTGGTGCAACAACCATTATTAGTCCACAGAAAATCCTTTGCGAACCACTGAAAGCAGCAACCAAATTAGATTTTCATATAATCGTTGGTGCGGGATTTTGGAAAATCAAGTCGTGTCCATTCAGTTTTACGATGAGCCCCTTCGAGGACCAACATACCTGGATATTCTAAGAAATTTTGAAGATGATTAGGATGATTTGCCTTTGGCAACGATACGGAACATATCCAACAAGATGGAGCCAGCCCATGCACACAATAGTCACCTTGCACAAAATTACTTCAACGGAAGGTTTGGGAACACGTGCTATCCACGTATTCCCAAACCTATGGCGAAGTCCAGTGGCCAGCGCGGTCACCTGATCTAACGCCCATGGATGTTTTTCCATGGGGTCACTTAAAAAATGAAGTGTACAATAATCGCTATGACACTATTGATGATTTAAAATGTTCAGTTGGTCAAATCCTTAACACAATATCATACATTTCATTGAGAAATGCAACTCGGGGATTGCTTCGCCGTGCTTACTGTGCTTAAGTGGAGGACATTTCGATCAATTTTTAAGATAAATATTAGTTACGGCAAGTGGCAGATTTTTGGTTTTGTTTCATTTCAATTGTCCATCCTGTCAATTGGTATAGTATCTTTATGAAAATGTTAATTTCAAGTAATTTCTAGCAACTTTAGACCTATTGTCTCCGTACAGTTTTTGTTTGTATAGTGATATACAGGGTGTAACATAAAGGTGTGGTGATACTTTAAGGTGGGCTTATACCCATCAAACTGAACAACTTTCTCCATGGAACCCATAGTCAAATCGCAAAAAAAAATTTGAACTTCCTATACTAAGTTGGCTGATCAGCTGATCGAGTTAGTATGGGAGAGCCAAATTTTTTTTTGCGATTTGACTATGGGTTCCATGGAGAAAGTTGTTCAGTTTGATGGGTACAAGCCCACCTTAAAGTATCACCACACCTTTATGTTACACCCTGTATAATCAACGTTACAAAAAAAATGTTTAAAAAAAGTCATATCTCCGAACGTATCAAGATTTTTTTTAACACGCCAATTTATTTTCTCTAAAATTGAGATCACGGTTCCTAAGAGTGTTTTTCTCTATCTCTTAAAGTTTAGAATTTCCCCATACTGACCCTTAAAAAAACTCACCCTGTATATAAGGGAACTGTCATTATTTATTTCATGCGCCTAACTTAATAATGTAAGAGAAAAATCCATCAATTTCTCAAAACCTCGTAGTTTTCAACCGACATTCAAAAAGAAGGTTCTCAATTCAACTGTAAAGTTAAAAAGTATCGGGAAAAAAACAAGAAATCTTATTACTGTTTTAGCAATACGAAAGAAGAACATAGCCGCCTGGCTAGCTGCCGCCATCTTATCTAAGTCTTGCCGCCAAACATCAGTGTCAACAACATTTTTGTGTTCCGGCTTGAAGATAAGATAGCCTGTTCTCCATTGCGTTAGGGAATATTGGTAAGCCTGCTTTCATCTTCGGCATCATCATCAATTACCATCAAAGGTGAGATGATGCCAAGGGCTTACCAATTGCGAAAAAAAAAGAAAAAAAAAGAAGGTTCGGCTGTATAGTTTTCACGTTCAGCAAGCTTGCGGCCGACTCAACATATTCTATCAAAAATGCATAGATTTTGGCAGACTCGATAGCGCTTATTATGAGAATACGTGTGGTTTGATGACTTACCCACTATGTGAATTTAAACATGTTTTGTCTGTCTCCAGTTGTCGTGTTGTTATACCATTCCTAAAACAAAAGATAAGACTGCAGTTTTTTAATATGCTTTTTATTTAGTGGTAAGATCAGACAAAATCAACATTAATTAAAATAAATTGTACAACCGCGCTGTACTTTCTCACGAAAATTTTACCGTCTTTTGTAGTCCGACATACACAAATCAACAATAAGCATTGCAATGATTAGTAGCAAAAAATAAAAGCTTAACAGATTGAAAAAAATACAAATAATTTTTCGTTTGAATGGGAGGTATCTTATTCAGAATTTTCCTAGAAAATGAACTACCCAGTGTAGTAAGCCTTATTAATTCCTAGTTATTCCAAAAGTTTTAACATAATCGTTCAAGCAATTTTCGAAAAAAGTAGGTAACAAACAATCTGGGTTAATATGAGAGGTATCTTAAACCGATTTTTACTGGAAAAACTAAATACGTTTTCCAATTGGCCTTATAAAGCAATAGTAATTTAAGGAGTATCATCTAAATCGTAAGAGCCATTTAAAAAAAAACACACAGGCACATACGCCCAAGGTCACACACGCAAACGCGCACGCACACAAACACACACACACACACACACACACACACACAAAATAACCTCTAATGTAGGTACTTACGATAAAACGTAAAACAGTTGTAAGCAAATGAAGAAGAGATTAGTGGCAAAGGAGAAGAAAGTGACGCCACTGATGACGTCATCGAAGGTGCGTATCAGTTGAGTGGCTCGGGTATAGTCTTCGCGAAGAGATCTCCACTGTGACGGTAAGTTCTGTGAAAAGTATACTTCGATCTATTAACCCTGCAGTGGTCGCGCGGATACACAGGACTCCGTAAACTTTAAGTATGACAATCCCTACCCCCGCTCTGTTCATTCCAAATATGTATGTAATTCATGTTAAGAAAATAATAGTTGATTTGTTTTCGCAATAAGCGTTAACGCGTATTAAGGTCTCATACAATCCATAGTATATTTTAAAAGACGATTTATAACAAGTTTGTGTTTTGGTTTATTTTGACAAAACTGTTAAATGTTTTGTTCAGTTTCTTATTATAATTTAATTTTAGGGGTACTTGCTATTTTGCAATAGAAAAATTAAAATATAAATGAACTTTATTAAAAAAAATCAAAACAATTTGGCATACATAGTAATCCACGCGACTACTCAAGAGTCTTTTGGGGACGCGATTACTGCAGGGTTAAATGCGAAAGGACTTTGACAGTGAAATGGAATTAAGTAGGTACAAGCAAATCACGGAAACATTATTGATGTGACCAATCCAAGTCATAGATTCCTTGGGAAATGCTGTCCAGAGTAATGACAGCAACCCCGGATTAAAAGATTTACTACTAAATTAAGAGCCGATGCATGCTCACTTAAATGTTCGTGCGGATGGTGGCGCATCGGGAGCCGGGTCATTCCTTTCCCTCTAATATGGTTGATGGGAGCGATGGCTGATTCTTGCGTTGTACTCGTGATCGGGTGCTGTCCGTGTGAACTGGTCTACTCTTGTCAAAGGCATTAATGACATTCAATGATTTTAATGTTTAACTTTTCGTGTCATGTTGTTTTTTATGTTCTAATTAAATAATTTTGACGTTAATAAGTCTATAAGTCTACTAACACGCTATGAGTTTATGTTACTCGAACCAAATATTTAAAATAAAAATAAATAAAATAAAATAATAACTAATTATTGTTTATTTCTTGATTTTTCACAAATCATATTATGTAATTACTATTTTATGACTTGCAGAAAGAGTGTAATTTGCAACTATTTTGAATAAATATCTTGAATCTTGAATGTACCTACCGCCGGATATTTCTTCTGCATTTTCCAGTTGGAAGAATAATATATTATTATCTTTTATTCCAGGAATTGTTCATTGATTGAAATTTGTTTATCTGTTGTGAAGGAGTAATAAACAAAAGAAACGGCCAAGTGCGAATCGGAATCGCAATCGCATACCATCGCATTCCATGATAAATTCAACAAAATTAATGCACAAATTTCACAATCAAACAAGCTTTTAGGCCGAGTAACGTAAACAACAAAAATTTTTGTTTTAAAAATATTTTTCTATGGAATGGGGTTCAAAGCCTCAATACAGTGGTCGACCCAATTGTTCACGTACATGTCTACAAAAATTGCTCGTAGATAGTTGCAGTTTCGTATACTTTTTTCAAACATAAACAGAGCGCCCTAAAAAGGGACCTACGGGTCCGTTGGTCAGTTGAGCGGTCGTCCGCTAAATATACTCCTAGGTCATTGGGTCGCTGGAGCGGCAATGAAAATGCTCACTAAGTTAAAATTTCAATTGTTTACCTAGTACGTTTTATTAAATACACAGCTCGATGACAGACAGACGGAGGCTGTGTAATAGGTAGACCTATAGGGACGGAACCCAAAAAGGAAATATCTGTATCCTTAAATTTGCTTACTTGATCTTTGGACCTCAGAATTTTTTGTTTGATCTTTTGCAGTATCGAGGTCAGATACGTGCTGACACATATAATGAACAAATCAGAGAAGTTCCAGTTCATTGCCGATATTACGCTTTGAATCTGAAATAAAAGAAAGGGGTTGAGATGCAAGGTGTTACATACTTTTATTTACAAAACTGATCATTTTTTTACAACTTTGCTAAAATTTAAAATAATTGAAAACGCTAAACACGTTAAAAAACCGACTTCAATCGCAACAACTTCTAACAATTTTGCATTATTATTTTAATTTTTGTTAATTTTCTAATAAAGTACTACACTGATTTTGATAAAATGTTTGATTTTGATATAATGTCGCGGGAAGCCGCTGGATGCGGGCAGCGCAGAACCGGTCGTCGTGGAGATCCTTGAGGGAGGCCTATTTCCAGCAGTGGACTTCCTTCGGCTGATATGATGATGATATGGGACCACACGGAAAGCACTAGCTTTCGAAAAAAAAAGAATCATCAAATTCGGTTCACCCAGTCAAAGTTTCTGAGGTAACACACATAAAAAAAAACATATAGTCGAATTAAGAACCTCCTTCTTTTTGGAAGTCGCTTGAAAATAGGTTAACCCAGGCTAAAAAGCTGATAAATTTGTATGAAAGGTCCGATTCCTTTTGGAAATTTTAGCAAAATTGTTTAAAAAAGTTGTAATATTTCACGAGGAAAAGCCTCCCCTCACATAATTAAACGAATTAATTAAAAACGCGACTGCATGAAAACTGAACCCCTCTTTTTTATCCCTTCGGGGAAAAATGTATCCTAGGTCACTCGCGGGATGAATACTAATCTAAAGTCACCTTGCATTCCAAGATCCATCAAGCCGTTAAAGGCTACAGAGCGTTTCAAAGAAATATATTTATATATTTAAATAATAAATAAATACTTACATACACTCGAAAGCATAATAAGCTCCTTTTAGCGCAGTCGGGTAAAAAGTAGTTTAACTTCATGAGTAGAAGTAATTTAACTTCACGAGTAGAACTAGTTTAACTTCATGAGTAGAAGTAGTTTAACTTCACGAGTAGAACTAGTTTAAAACTTCATGAGTAGTAGTAGTTTAACTTTGTGAGTAGAAGTACTTTATCTTCATTAGGACGGTTTTACATCAATGGATAAATCAGTTTTCATTTACATACTTGCTATCCGACTGCGCCAGAAGGAGAGTTATGTTTTTCAAGTGAGGACCTTTGATAAATAACGCTCGCCGTTGCCAGCTCGTGTCAAACACTCCGTCAAAGGGACCGCCCTGAGTTCGATCGCAGCGCCGACAACGTCATTCTAATTCTAATTCAGCAAACAAACTATACTAATACGTACTTGCAACAAAACTCCAACGGGTAGAGAGTAGGGAACACCAACATCATAGAACCACGGAAATTGGTTTTTGCTGCAAAGCTGGTATATTTCAGTTTCGTCGGTAAAACATCTTACAACACTCGCGTACCTTGCTATGAATGACAGAATATGTTCCACTGTAAGAAAATCGTTATTGACACTAAATCATTAGACAGAGATAGGTAAAGCTTACTAGCCTTTTTCCGAGGCTTCGCTTGCCTACATATTGTCTTGAGCGGTTTTCAAATGTGGAATTAGTTTTTTTCCAGATCCCTCGAGAAATATGCACTTTTTCGAGATAAAAAGTATCCTTTGTTGTTTCCGTCCTCTACTTTACCTTTATGCTAAATTTGAGCGTATATAGTTTTAACGTAAAATGTCACAATTTTTTTTTGTTTTCCCATATTCCTTGACAACTAGATATGCATTTTTTCGGGACAAAAGTGTTGTTTATTGCCATAAGCTCTATGCCAAATTTCAACGAAACCGGTTTAACAGTTTCACCCTTAAGAGTATCAGACAGACGGTCCATCATCCGCATAGAGCTAAAGTAAAAGGCGAATTGTATTGCTTCAGTGATGTCGAAACATAGATATTTACGACGCGGTGGTGTCGCGATTCCGTTATTCGCTCCTTACGCTTTCGAACAATATAATATTATACTAAAGAACTTATAATTATTTCAAACTTTCGAACAACATAGGATACGTTCGAACTTTCAAACAACATAGGATTCATTCCAACTTTCCAACAACATAGAATTCATTCCAACATTCAAACAACATATAGGATTATAGGCTGCCCGAGCAAGTCACCACGGCTCCCTCCCTGATTTGCTTTAAAAGCAGACTCAACACTTGGCTGACCGAGCACGCGTTCTACAGTTGTGATGAATTTTTAAATATTAAATCTAATTAAATAACATGATAATATTTTTGTTATTCTTTTATTGTATTTTATTTACTCATTATTATTTTATAATAATTTGATATTTTAATTACAGTTATAATTTATTTGACATGTAATGTTTTAACATATTATGAATAAATAACTATGAAATATGAACTATGCTTCATTCCAACTTTCAAACAACATAGGAGTAATTCCAACTTTCAAACAACATAGGATTCATTCCAACTTTTAAACAACATAGGATTCATTCCAACTTTCAAACAACATAGGATTCTTTCAAGCTTTTGAACAACATAGGATACTTTTAGGACAAAAACTTACGCAAAGCTAAAGACAGCAGTATGAGAGTAGCCACGGTGACTTTGAACTTGATGTGAGGGTCAACATACTCGTTGAGACCGGACTTGTGGACCGCCTGCATCAGCGCCGGCCATTTCGCAGCTACCCTCATAAACAGGAAGGTAGTGAGACACGTTGACAGGTAGAATGATGCGAAAGCTGTTGCATGGACAAAAGACTGTGTAAATCGGTGATCTCCACCGGGAGGGTCATGTTTGAGCAGGTTATGATTACTTTTCCGATGCAAACAAAACAAATCCAACTGCATATCTTAATTTTGTCGATTATTACTCTTAAGACTAACGTAATCTACATGGCCTTGATAATTTTTATTTAATAAATTAAATGCCCTACTATATTCAATACTTTCAGATTTCTAAGTAACCGAAAACGCTGTTAGGTGATCGAGCCGTTTAACTCTTAAAAATTAGGACTTAGAAACTTAACTGATTTAGCTTTAACTAAGCTCACTCTCGCGTTATACTCGTGACTGGGTGCTGTCCGTGTGAACTGGCCTACTCTAGTCAAAGGTATCAATGATTGTTATGTATGACTTTTCGAGTCAAATTATTTTCATGTTTTAATGACACAATTTGGTTTATTTCACGTATTGAAATTTGACATTATTAATTATTGATTGTTTATTTCTTGATTTTTCACAAATGAAATTTTGTTATTATTATTTTGTGACAATCAGAAAGAGTGTAATTTGCATCTATATTGAATAAATACCCTTAATCTTGAATCTAATAATTATTAGGTACTTACACGAACCATTTATCGGAAAAATTATCTTAGCGAACTCTCAATAGTTTTAAAAGACCTATTTAAGGCGGTAATATTACAGATTTTCGTTGTTATTGACGTAAATTACTCCTAAACGATAGAAAACACAAGGTTGAAAAAAAACCCTTATTGTTGATGATATTCTTTAAAGTCAAAAGCTATTAAAACACGATTGAGCAGTTTTGGCTCGATAAAAAAATCCCAAAGGTAGGTCTACACAGTTACTTTCAACTCTTATTAATTATAAATTTTAAAAATATACAACATTATTGGTTATGAAAACACAAAGTGAGTAATGTTATTATTTGTTATACTTTCATTGTAGTTTTTGATTCAAACGAAACAGCCATTGAAAAAGTGAAAAAGTGTGGTTATTTTCTTTACTCTTTACACGTAAAGAAAAAGATAGAAACAACTGTTTCAATTAATACCTCGGCCTAACGATAACCCACTCAAGAAAAATAAACCCCTTCTATATATAGAGGAGTCAACCGTATTTTTTCAAATGTTTAGCTATTTTATTTTTCCTTTTGGTTCATAATTTTACATCTACTAGTATGTACTAAGTTTCACTACATAAGGTCTTGTAGCAGAGAAAATAGGCAGCAGACAGACAGACCAATGGATATGACGAATTATAAGGATTTACTTTTTTGCCAATTTGCATGTAGAACCCGCTAACACCTTTCCTCAAGGACTCCACTTGTAATCTTTACTAATATTATAAATGTGAAAATGTGTTTGTTTGTTTGTTTGTTACCTTTTCACGCTTCAACGCCTTGACCAACTTGATGAAATTTGGCATGCAGGTTGACTTACGGAAGTAAGACATGGTCGCTTATTATGGACCTCATAAGAAGGCTCAAGGTCTCCCAAAAGTCAATGGAGCGTGCTATCTTCGGAGTTTCTCTGCGTGATCGAATCAGAAAAGTGGAGAACCGCAGGAGAACCAAAGTGACCGACATAGCTCAAAGAATCGCTAAACTGAAGTGGCAGTGTGCCAGGCACATAGCTCGTAGAACAGATGGCCGTTGGTGCAGTGAAATTCTCGAGTGGCAACCGTGCACAGGAAAACGTAGCGTAGTCGTCCACGCGAAGGACCGACGACCTGGTGAAGATCGCAGGAAGCCGATCGATGCGGGAAGCGCAGGACCTGTCGTCGTGGAAATCCTTGTGGGATGCCTTTGTCCAGCAGTGGACGTTTTTCGGATGATACGATGAAATAGTCACTAAATAGCTATTAACTCACAAGTAGTAACTTAATGATTTATATATACTAGAGGGTCTGAGGTGCACGAGCCGCAAGTAACTCGTTAAGAATTATACATTTTTTTTTTTTATTATTAAAAATTTGATTTCTAAACATTCTTCTTTTAAGATGTCGTTAAGTACATGTAAACGCTAGACACAAGTATGAGTATTCTCACCTCCCGCAAGTCGCGCACCACGCACATTGCCCGGTGGGCGTGGCCTGCTACTAAGATGTTGTAAGTACATGTAAACGCTAGACACAAGTCTAGGTAGCCTCACCCCCCGCAAGTCCCGCAACACGCACATTGCCCGGCGGGCGTGGCCTGCTACTAAGATGTTGTAAGTACATGTAAACGCTAGACACAAGTCTAGGTAGCCTCACCCCCCGCAAGTCCCGCAACACGCACATTGCCCGGCGGGCGTGGCCTGCTACTAAGATGTCGTTAAGTACATGTAAACGCTAGACACATGTATAAGTAGCCTCATCCCCCGCAATTCCCGCAACACGCACACTGCCCGGCTGGCGTGGCCTGCTACTAAGATGTCGTTAAGTACATGTAAACGCTAGACACAAGTATAAGTAGCCTCACCCCCGCAAGTCCCGCACCACGCACATTGCCCGGTGGGCGTGGCCTGATACTAAGATGTTTTTAAGTACATTTAAATGCTAGACGCAAGTAAAATTTTAGAAAAATTTAGTTAACTACTTAAACGCTTGACTACTTAGAATTTTAAGTAAAAATTTAGTTTTTTACTTCGTTAACCGTAAGTAACGGATTTTTTACTTTTTTTTAAATAGAGTCTGAACTCTTTGGCTGTGCATAAAAAAGTCAAGTTAATAATTTTATTGAAAAAAAAATTGAATTGAATTCTAATTTCAACGGGTTTTCATTCATGGATCAAACAAGCAGTTTATTTATGGATATGTTTGGTGCGTTCTGATGACGAATTTTTCAATTCTTCGTAATAACTGATCTGATCAAGAACTGATCTAAGTCAGCTCCAAAAATGTCACATCAAAATATAAGTGCAAGAAAAGGTCCTAAAAGGCCATAACAAAATTAAACAGAAATGCACAATGCATTTAATAGACCACCCCTTGGACTATGATTACATGTATCTTGGTTTTTTCATGCTGGCTCTAATAATATTGATTCCTGTATTACTTGCCCACTTTGGATATATCCACTGAGTAAAGCATCCTGAGGATGCACAGGATGGTTGCGATGGCCTGCACAGAGAAGATTATCAAGCCGTACAAGAACCTGAATGAGAAGATTCGGAACCTGAAAAATACAAATTATCCTGAAGGTGTCGTCGGGCCTTTGCTTCTGTCAAAAAAGCAATTTAGAAATAATATCATTTGATCAATATTTCTTTACTTACAATATACTTTATTATGTTATCAAATAAAAAGATAAACTATTCAGATAATTACAAGATACTCTCTTCTCTGGGTTGAAGCAAAACAAACAGGGCGCTGAGGCTTTCCCTCAGCGCCCTGTTTGTTTTGCTTCAACCAGACTTAGAAAATATTCGTGATCGACACTTAAAAATAAAATCTGACTAGTGCGAGTTTTACTCCCGTGGAGAGAGTTCATTACGTTGATTTAGAAATTTCTGTGTTACTCTAAATACTTCTTACAAATTTTCCTGTAATAAATACGTAAAGAACTATTTTCTGTTTTTTTTTCAAAATTGTAGACCCCATATATTTGTTTTTTTTTTGCACAATTGGTTAAACCCTTGACAACATCTCACCTAGTGGTAAGTGACGATGTTTCTGAAGATGGAAGCGGGCTTACCAAGAGGTTAGGGCGGGAGGGGAGGGTCTATTTTCTCCTATTTTCTAAATAACTTTGCTATGCGTTTGAGTACTAGACCACGTATCGATCTGAGTGACCACACTGCACGTTAGTTTACTTTACTTTAGCCTAAAGCTATTAGTATTCACTTACAGTATGGTCACGCTCTGCTGATCTCTAGATTCTACCTCATACTATAGACTCCCCCGACTATTATTCTGATACCTAGTTTGGTAACCGCACGTAAACGTCTTCTTCTTCTTCAAATTTAAGAGCTAATGCTCTTGTCGGTAGAGCAATCTCCAATTTTTCTATCCTCGGCCAACATCTTTACCTAAATAACGTAAACGTAAACTATGTATACGTACGCAGAATAAATAAAAATGTCTAAGTATACATACATCTTCACCAGATCGTCGGTCCACCGCTTTGGGAGCCTGCCTACGCTACATTTTCTGGTGCGCGTTTGCCACTCGAGAATTTTACTGCCCCAACGGCCATCTGTTCTACGATCGCGGGAAGCCGAAGGATGCGGGCAACGCAGGACCGATCGTCGTGGAAAATCTTTGTCCAGCAGTGGACGTTTTTTGGCTGATATGATGACGATACATACATACGACAGTTGTTTAATTAAATGTCATTTCTTTCTACAGTTTATAGGTAGTTAGATACTCACCTTAGCTCTCTAGGATCTTTTTCCGTAATACCTACAACAGGGTTTCAGTTCTAAGCACTGTCCACTCACCTAAGCTCACTAGAATCTCTTTCCGTAATACCTACAACAGTCCTAAGCACTTTCTACTCTTCTTAACTTGCTAGGATCTCTTTCCGTAATACCTACACCAGGGTTCAGTCCTAAGAACTGTCTTCTCACCTTAACTCGCTAGGATCTCTTTCCGTAATGCCTATGACAGGGTTCAATCCTAAGCACAGTCCACTCACCTTAAATCGATAAGATCTCTTTCCGTAATACCTACATCAGGGTTCAGAGAACTGTCCTCTCACCTTAGCTCACTAGGATCTCTTTCCGTAATTCTTACAACCTTCTTACAAGTCTTACCTTAGCTTACTAGGATCTCTTTCCGTAATACCCACAACAGGGTTCAGTCCTAAGCACTGTCCACAGAACAATACCAATCCCATTGTTTTCTGAAACATTGCGAACTGATTTTTCTCGTTGGTTTTGATCACTTCAAGTAGCTTGGCTTTTGATGGCCAACCTGGAGAATGTCATAAAAATTTGAATACATTTTTGAAGAAAATACGAGGTATAAAAAATGGTGTAGGACCC
This sequence comes from Coleophora flavipennella, assembly GCA_947284805.1. Lineage (NCBI taxonomy): Eukaryota > Metazoa > Arthropoda > Insecta > Lepidoptera > Coleophoridae > Coleophora > Coleophora flavipennella. The sequence goes on from OX369253.1 coordinate 10,930,134, forward strand.
ATTAACTGGGGCTTCTACTCACCATACTGAACAACTTTCCCCAAAAAAACCATAGTCCATACACAAAAAAAATCGACGCTCCATACACAAGTGCACAAAATTGGTTAATCAGCTGATAATTAAAAAAATTGCAATTTCAGCAAAATTGTAGAACAAAAGTTGTTAAGTTTGATGAGTAGAAGCCCCAGTTAACGAGACCTACACCAATTTTGTTTCAACCTGTATATAATTTTTTTATGGTAACGAGTAGACTGGTGGATAGAACCCGTCAATATCTACCTACTCGTAATTGACCGAGCGACCCTGAAGCGCGAGCGAAGCGTCTCTGTTTTAGCTTAAGGAAAAAATACTCTCGTGAAACTTTGTGAGCAGGTTCCATAATTCATTTTTTTTTTGTCGTCAGTTTAAAAAAAAAATGGCGGAGTAACCCCCATGGTTAAAAACGTAAAAAAAAAACATTATACTTTAGCCATATCGAAAAACTCGCGAGGTCTACAGGCTCACAAAGCCACTAGTGTATAGTAACATGACCAACAATGTGACGATATTTCTTAACTTGTTAATTCGCCACAGATTACTTGGAAGATACTATGTCTCCCCCTACTGGCGGACAATCTAAAGTAATTATCTAAAAAAAAACGTGTGGCACTCGGAGACTGCCGCGGTAAAGCTAATGCAATTATAATTATTTATTTATTTTATATTTATGCAGTAATTACTAGTACCAAGGACTATCCTTGGGGCGCGGGATGTTTATGTAATAAATTAACACTAAGAAAGTTACACCAGTAAAATTGACTAAGTCCTTTTATTACCGCAAATCGCTAATAGATGGCACTGTAAGTTTTTTAGAACTCGGACTAGCGTGAGGTGTTAGGTTTTTTATTCGTCACGGAATTTCTTGATTCGGTCGCCGCGCTCAAAGCCCGCGATAAAAGCTATGCAATAGATTAAAAAAAAACACAATAATTAACTAAAACTCACTATCTAGATTGACTAAATGTAGTAAATCACCAGATATTCCTAATTTTTTTTTTTTCTATTTTTTACAAGTATGAAGTGGTCCACACCTTTTCAAAATCTGTGAAGTTCACATTATCCTGCATACCCTTTTCCATATTTTCATGCAGAAAGTTTATGAAAGTAATGAGGTTTGTATAGATGGCCTTTTGAAAATCCATGCTGTTGTACAGGAGTCGCCCTCAAATTAATATTGTAAATGTGTTTATATAGTAACTTTTCGAAAACTCTCAAAGACATTAAGTTTAGATATTGTTCTATAGTTAGTAATCAGAGATTTTAAGTCTTTCTTATGAATTGGGATCACATTTGCTTCCTTCCATACTACTAAATATGCCTTCTTTCAAGGGTCTGTTAAATATTATTATCAGTGGGCGAGCAATAGTTGAGACACAATTCTTTACTAAATAAGAGGTACTATGTCAGCACCCGCTCCTTAAAAGGGATTTAGCTCATCAATTGATTCCATCACTTCAGCCCCCGTTGTAATGATAAAACTAACAGATGAGTTGTCATGGATACACTTGACAGCAAAGAAAACGGTCAGTAACAAAAACCTCAATAACTTCCAAAATATTATAACTAGCTTCATGAAATAAAGACTTTAATAAATAAAGACAACTTTATAGTGATTAAATATAAATAAGTTATAAAAATTCAAGATTACAAAATTTATTTTTAAAAAAAGTACGTCAAGTAAAAAAGCCAATTAACAGTAGATTTCGAAAAATGTGCTACGGTGTGAAATGTGATATTTTTATACATTAACACCACGAGCTATTAAAACAGCTGTTACACAGTTTGGCATGCTATTCACCAGTTTTTGAGCCGATGTTGAGGAATACTCTTCCGTTCCTGTACCAGTGTTTCTTTCAGTTCACGAAGCGTGATTGGAAGGCAATTTTGCGGGCCTTTACGTCGTCTTAGTTCATCCCAGGCATGCTCGATAGGGTTCAAGTCTGGGCTGCATCCTGGCTACTCTATGCGTGTGATAGCGACATCATCAAGGTAGTTAAACACTATCCGAGCAAGTGACTAATACTGGCGTAAGGACCCGGCCAACGCGCGCGACTAATGCTCCCAGCGAATTGGTGCGAAGTTTCAGTCTCAGTCGTCTGCGGGAAATACAGTGCGGTGGAAAGATATTCCATATAAAATTGCCTTATTGTGTTGTTAGAGGCTGTAAAATCATGAAAGAAAGGCTAAAAAGAAACATGGGATATCGTATCATCGTTAAGTAACCTTACATTGTATTTTTTCTTGTAAACAAATTAAATAAACGAATTTTTAAAGCACCAATTCTTCTAACGCGGCACTGACGTCAACTCTCGCGAGTTACGATAGATGGAACCACGTTTTGCTTGTATCAAGAAAATCTGAGTAAAATATGGAGACGGGCGGATCCTTCTATTTAAATCTGTGTTCCGAGCTGTATAGGGACGAGCGTAATCAAAATAAAGTAATAAAGATGGCGTTCTTGCCCATGTTTTCTAAAAATGGGACAATATACTCATTTAAGATTTCATTCACGTACTTCAAAACTTTCAGCTCGAGCTGCGCAATCGCTTCGAATGCCTAGGAGACTGCGAGAATGTGGACGATTATAACAACAGGTTCGTGGAAATTGTCTAAGAAAACTCGCCGTTCAAACAGAACCAAAAAAATCTCTGACTTCACCAGCAACCTCATGGAAGAAAGACGCAGATTGGTTTTGCAGTCCTCTGAAGACGCTACTCAGTATCGGCAACTAAACAGGCAGATCTCTAAGTCTTTAACTCGCGATTTGCGCCACTATAATAAAAGTCTGCCTGTCAGTGATCTGGCTAAAGACCCAAGAGCTAGACCTACCTGACACTGTACCGAAGATATCCCGGACATCAGCCTGTACGAGATTAGAATGGCTCCTCAACAGCTTAAAAACAATAAGGCACCGGGTGATGACGAAATTACGGCTGAACTTCTGAAAGCAGGTGGAACACCAGTACTTAAAGCTCTTCAGAAATTATTTAATTCCGTTATACTTGAGGGACAAACACCTAAAGCATGGCACAGAATTGTGGTCGTGCTTTTCTTCAAAAAGGGTGACAATACCCTGCTGAAGAACTACAGACCCATCTCTCTTCTGAGCCATGTCTACAAACTGTTTTAGAGGGTCATTACGAATCGTCTCGCACGCAGGTTTGATGACTTCCAGCCTCCCGAATAAGCCGGTTTCCGAAAAGGATTTAGTACCATAGACCACATACATATGCTGCGGCAGATTATACAGAAGACCGAAGAGTACAATCAGCCACTATGCTTGGCATTCGTAGACTATGAGAAAGCCTTCGATTCGGTCGAAACTTATGGGCTGTGTTACAGTCTCTCCAGAGGTGCCAAATTGACCATCGATACATCGAAGTGCTGAAGTGTTTGTATGAAAACGCCACCATGTCGGTTCGCCTCCAGGATCAAAACTCGGAACCTATCCAGATGCAGCGAGGGGTGAGACAGGGAGACGTTATACCTCCGCCCTGGAAGATGTTTTTAAGCTTTTGAACTGGGGTGGACTCGGCATGAATATCAACGGCGAGTACATTACCCACCTTCGATTCGCTGACGATATCGTGGTCATGGCTGAGACTATGGACGACTTAGGCACAATGCTCGATGGCTTCAGTAGAGCCTCTCAACAAGTGGGTTTTAGAATGAACATGGACAAGACGAAAATTATGTCAAACGTCCGTGGTTATACCTACTCCTCTGAAGGTTGGAGGCTCTACACTCGAAGTTGTTACCGAATATGTATACCTGGGACAAACAGTCCAGTTAGGTAGGTCCAACTTCGAGAAAGAGATCAATCGTCGAATCCAACTCGGCTGGGCAGCGTTCGGGAAGCTTCGCAATATCTTTACGTCCCAGATACCGCAGTGTCTTAAGACCAAGGTCTTCGACCAATGTGTGTTGCCAGTGATGACGTATGGAACTGAGACATGTTCGCTTTCTATGGGCCTCATAAGAAGTCTCAAGGTCACCCTAAGGGCAATGGAGCGTGCTATGCTCGGAGTTTCTCTGCGTGATCGAATCAGAAACGAGGAGATCCGTAAGAGAACCAAAGTAATCGACATAGCTCTCAGAATTGCTAAAATTAAGTGGCAGTGGGCGGGGCACATTGCTCGTAGAACAGATGGCCGTTGGGGCAGTAAAGTCCTCGAGTGGCGACCACGCATCGGAAAGCGTAGTGTAGGCAGGCCTCCCACTCGGTGGACCGATAACCTGGTGAAGGTCGCGGAAAGCCGCTGGATGCGGGCAGCGCAGAACCGGTCGTCGTGGAGATCCTTGGGGGAGGCCTATGTCCAGCAGTGGACTTCCTTCGACTGATATGGTCATGTTGACTGCAGTTGAAGTTCCATTTTTGATTACCACTAGCTCAGTGTGGCTTTCGGAAGAAATTTCAGCCCACACGTGTATGGAGCCTCCGCCGTATGACACTTTCTCTTCAATGCAAGCTTGGTTATAGCACTCTTATGGTCTTCTGTAGACTGTATGCCTCCCCTCGTGCTTGTATAGCATGAATCTCGACTCGTCCGGAAACAAAACTGTTGACCAGTCATCGATGTAAAAGATGGATTAAAAGCCGTACAAATCGAATCACCGCTATATGATTTATCCCTGTACACAACGATTTATGGACCGAAAAAAAACTTTCATATCTGTCCTCCAAACGCGGTATCAGTAAAATAGGGAAGTCATAAGCTTACAATGTTGTCCGTCCACCTTTAAAAAGCTGTATCTTTGAAATCGTGATAGGTAGCCGGCAAAAATTTATACACAATATGTGTTAACATAGAGAATATAAAAAAGTGAAAGTTAAAGGGGTACAAAAAACGGTATTTTTAAATTTTGCTCTATTGTATAAACAGTAATACAGTGAAACTTGGTGTAGTTAGAGTACTTAATTATGCTGAAATTAAACAAAAAATAAGATAAATTGGCCTAGTAGGAGTTGTACTCATACTAAGGATTCCGAACTGAAAAAAAAAAGATTCAATCAATCAATCAAATATGATTTATTGTACAATTACAAAAAATACAAAATACAAGTACAGAATAAATAGAAAAATTTTAAATTGTACAATTTAGGCGGCCTTATTGCCTAAAGCAATTTCTTCCAGGCAACCTAGATAATGGATACAATTAAATAAAAGTATGGGCTGTGCAAAGCAAACATATGCAACAATATTGAAAATAGAACAATTTACTATATAATATATAAAAAAAAATATAATAATAAAATCTTAATCATAATACATCATGTACCTAATAAAAATACCATACAAAATAAAAATAATATAAACTATACATACATATAATAAAAATATATACTAATATACAAATAAGATTATTTTTCTATCGCTCGCGTTTATATCTTTTATTTGTGATAATTATATATCATTGTAATACTTGTGTAGAGTATTTATTATAGTTATGTGATGAAACGGAACCCTCGGTGGGTGAGAATGTATAAAAAACCGGCAAGCGCTTGGCTGGTTTTTTATACATTCTCCGTCAGAATCATATGAGGTCCAGGAGATCCAGGAGATCCAGGAGGTCAAGAAGCTCTGGTGGCTCAGGTGTGACTGATTTTTTACAATCACCTACTTACCCAACTTCTACAGTTCGTTTGCTAAATTATCTGCACTTCTGATAAATCCTCAGACGTTGTTAACGTACCTACATACCTACGTAAGCGCCACGATTGAACTCAGAGCGGCCCCTTTGTCACTATCTTTTGAAGCGAGCCAGCAGCGACTAGCGGCATTTATCAAAGGTGCAGCTACTTCAGCGAATGAACTCAAGAGAAAATAAACGGAAATAAGCACTTACTTGATACCTTAAACTTTAAAACTTCAACTTTACAGTTTTGTTTGAATCTGAAATGAAACAGAATTATCGGTTCGTTGTTGGAAAAATGAAATTATTTAAAGATGTTCATTAAATATGCATGACTACCAACTCACACTGAACTTGGATCCTTCTGAAACTTCCTCAAGTTATGACTCTCAAGTTCATTGTAGAGTTGAGTGTGGAATTGTCCTTTAAAAATAATAAAAAAATAAATTAAATCAGCTACGATTATAAGTCGTCCATCTCAGCGGAGCACAGGAGCACCATGCTGTGCAATTAATTGTAGTTTAGCATTTCTTTAACGATTGTCATCTTCAATACGCAATCATAAATATCCTAAATTGCCTTCTAATTGAAATAAAAAATAAAATCTTACGTTTGTTCTGCACTGCGTCTTCAATTTTTAATCAAACAAAATTATTACGTGAATGACGCTGAAAAATTATTACGTCCCTCGTTCCTATTTCGTATATTTTTTAAAAAAATATTTGTTTTTGACAGATGATAAAAAGTAACAGAAATGACTAGCTGACTAAGAGTCAACTAGCTCAATAAGGGGAGAAGGCTTCGGGTATCTACCAGATACGCTAAACTACCAGGTTTATGATATAGCGTCCTCACTCACCGACAGCTAGGTGATATAGTGAGGGCCGCTATTCCTGCCAACACCATAAGGTGAAGACAAGGACCAGTTACGGTAGGTTTTGCCGCCAAGATGCTTGTCCTTGTCTCTGTACTCTTTTTCTCTCTCTCTCTCCTCTCTTTTATTGTTACGGACAGTAGGCGCAGTGTTGCGGCTCAAGTCTTCATAATGGTGCAAAAGCTTAACAAAATAGGAGTTATATTTTATAAATTAAAAACCCGACTGCATAAAAACTTTACCCCTATTTTTTGGCCAGTTGGGTAAAAATATATTATACTAGCTTTTGCCCGCGGCTTCGCCCATAGTTTTTAGAGGGTTCGCGGTGCGGTGAGCGTGGACATGAATTTTCTCCAGATCCCTCGGGAACTATGCCATGATGCTTATTAGTAAATCATGTCATTTCCCACCCCCTCAACCATCTTTGTGCAAAAAATCACACAATCCATTGTTCCGTTGCGATGTAAAAGAAATTAACCAAAAAAAGATTATATTTTCAGTTCCCTCAGGAACTGCATCAGGCTATGCTATTTTCACGAGATAAAAAGTAGCCTATGTCCTTCCTCGTAGCATAGGCTACCTGCATGCCAAATTTCATTACGATTGGTCAAGGCGTTGAAGCGTGAAAAGGTAACAAACAAACAAACAGACAAAAAAACAAACAAATTTTCACATTTGTAATATAAGTATGGATATCACACACGGGATTAAGACAAATCTAACGACACCTCGCACTCAAAATCCATCGAGCCGTTTAGGTTACAGAGCGTGCCAAAGAAATAAATATACATACATACATACTCGTACATACACTCGAAAAACATAACCCTCCTTCTGGCACAATCGGGTAAAAAGATAGGTGACATACCGATTGGTTTCATTTCTTTGTGTTTAACAGGATTCATAATTTTCGAATTATCTTTTAATATTTATCACACTTGAATGGTAGGAAGAGTATTGTCACTTTCTAACATTTGTCACGAGAAATTGTTGTGACAACCCAGTTTAGTTCTTAATTCACTTTAGTTCATAATTATCATGTCAGTTTATGTGAATGTAAAAGGTAAATTCGATACGAAGCCGGAGGCATAAAATACCACATATAGGGATGGAACGACATTGGCGTTTTCCAGTATGATATCGATATATCCGTTGTTCAAAAATAAACTTTAAAATTCCATTGAAATTAAGTTTTATATTTGCACAGATTAGGCCTATGCCCTATTAAGTGTTCCGATCAATGGTGATAAAGTCAGTAACGACAGAGATTAAAACAACATATCGTGTTCAAACTGATATATATATTGATTAAATTTTAATACACCTACTTAAAATGCATGTAAAAAAATGTAGATCGGAAATAAATGGGTTTTATTATTATTATTTGAACAGATTTGGACAGAAAGATCCGCCCGTCTCCATATTTTACTCAAATTTTTTTCATACATACGCCAGTAATATAGACATAATTTCATATTTGTTTTTTGAGGAGGCGCAGAATAGGGACGAGTGGCGAGTTTTAGTATCGGAGGCTAAAATCCTCTTTAGGTCGGTGAGCCACTGAAGTAAGTAAGTAACATTTTTTTTCCTCCAAATGGGTTTAGGGACTTTGCGTTTTAGATTGTTTACATCGGCTATTTCTAGTATTTATACGACCTGTGGCTGTTTCGGTTTTTAGGGTATTCCAATAAACTTGTCATACAGATAGCCGACGACACAGTCATATTGACCAACATTCGACATCGTCATTAAATAAATAGTGACATCCCTAATACATACTTATAGTTGTGGTTCCACATAAATCTTTATTTATTATTCAAACAAAGAGTGGTGAATAGTAATCGGGAAAATTGTTGACCTATCCAAAATTTCCATATTTATTTACATACACATACGACGTGTACTATCTGATATTAAGTGATTGATTATGTATTAATTTATTTATTTATTTCCACTTATAGTACACCAAAAACAATTTCTTAAAACGAATACGTAGGGATATTGAAGCCGATGGATGCGGGCAGCGCAGGACCGGTCGTCGTGGAAATCCTTGGGGGAGGCCTTTGTCCAGCAGTGGGCGATTTGTGACTGATATGATGATGATTGTATATTATGTACAATGGGCGGTCTTATTGCTAAAACCGCGTGTTTTTAGCCGTGCGCGGGGACCCGTACGGAGGGATGACGAGATCCTGTTGGTTAAGTCGAAACGGGTTGGCAACACACCACTTTGGCCCAAATTTCCTCTCGCACCGAGGAGGTCCCCGGAGAGTCAAAGGCGATCAATCGGCTAAGGTGCCTGTCCTTCAGACGGCCACCAGGCGAGTGTTCGGGCAAATATATATACTTTGGTCCGGGGATGATGGGGTATACAGGGAGCAGCGCGCTTGCTAGTGCTACAAGTGGCGCGAAGCAAGACGTACTGTGTACCTCGTAGGCAACTCACCCAGGGATGCTATACCCCTTGACAACCTTGGTGTTAATTAAGGCATCCCCAACGTTGAGGACTCCATGGAGAGCGGGGAGTCAAGGTGGTGAAGTATAAACAACATTAACATGGAGAAAACAAAAACACACACTCTGTAAGGGAACTGTCCGATAACCCTCGGGTGGTCGCGCTTTTTTTGTGACACCGTCGGTCACGTGGGGTCTTTAAACGCCCGGAGATTTTAAATATTTTGTTTTTTTATTACTTATTATTATTTATTTATTTTTATATTTTTTGTAGCATAATAAAATTTTAAATAAAACCCATAGTGTGGTTTTAAATAATTTTAATGATAGGAAATAATTTTTAACAAATAATAATATGTATTACTATTATATATTATTTTTGCACTAATTGATAGTTAAGTATGTTTTAGAAAGCTACCCTGAGGTACAAATTTGAATCTTTAATATGGAACAAAATATAGCAGTTTTTGTAAACGTCGGGCTTTTAAAGACCCCACGCGACCAACCGAGGGATAAGGGCGGGTCCCAAAAGGTCGCAACGCCCGCAAGGGAGGGGGGGACAAAGGGCACTTTTGCCAAAGGTACCATAGCTGCGAGGGGAGGAAACTCAACGGTGACATGAGGTGGGTGGGGCACTTCTCGGGGTGCTCTGTTCTCTCGTGGTGCCAAGGTTTCGGAACCAGTTAGCTCCCCAGCTAAGGCGGGAATCGGACCACACGGCAGTGACGGAACTGGCGGGGGGAACGCTGTGGCAAGCGAAGGTCCCTCTGGGGCTGTCAATGCTACGGTACCTGCTACTGGGACCGTAATTACAGGTGCTGGAAGTGCCTTGTCCGATGCTCCAGTCAGAAAGAAGAAACGGCTTAGTAGCAGTCAGAAGCGGAAACGCATTCTCAATAGGCAGGCAGCCATTGCTTCTGCAGGGATGCCCACCGAAGGGCCATCAAAAAGGGCTAGGGAGGTCAGTAATGAGGCCACTGACCCATCGGATGACTGCATGCGGTCCAAAATTCAGGACAACTCGTTCAATGTGGCACTGATGAACGTCAGAATGGTGGTCATTACGGAAGACCATCCTTCGAGGACGATCACGGCACGTAGGCGTACACGCATCCACGCACACACGTTCGTACGCAGGCACGCACGCACGTAAGTACGTACGCGCGCAAGGACGCACGCAGAGATTTGCCTCAGAAATCGGGGCTCAACCCTCCCCCATCTCGCCCCTCAGAACCTACACAATTTCCCTTTTCTAGATATCTTCATTACAAAAATGTATGTATTGTTTAGACTGTGCCTATACACGTAAGTACTAATAATATACAGAGTGAATTTTTCAGATGGGACAGTAAAGGTACTTTAACCGTTATAGATACAGGAAAACGTTTTTTCGGAGACCATCTATAAATTTTTAAGGTATTCTGAACTGCATTTACAGATTTTGGAAAAAAGGTATAGTCAGCAAGAAATTGGTCTTTTTACACAAAATCTTTTTTTGATGCCAATCGATCCTGTTTCTTATACTGCCGTCATACGGTGAAGGGCCATAACTGCATTGAAGTAAATTCCGAGATAAGTTTACTTTTTTACACTCAGAACAAAATTTGTAATTTAATTATTATAGTTTCGTTACTGTCAAGCTTTCCTATTTTTTTATTACATTTTTTCCCTTTCAGTGTTAAAAAAGCAATATGTAAATAATATAATTTTAAGCAGAATAGCCATAATTACGCACATATGGCTTTTCTAGTTCAAAATATCAATTATAGCAATCACTAAAATAAAACTTTATAATGGTTCAATTATTACTGATCCACAAGAAATTTCTGAATGTTTCAGTGATTATACAAGCAGATTAAAACAGCTTTTGGAAGCAGGGAAAAATATAAATTTGAATCTACTTTCCAGTATTGACTCAATGTTTATGTCACTAAATGTCATAATGACATCATAAATTTAATATAGTCAATTCGGGTAACTGTGAACATTCAAAGTTCAGGGAAAATCTGCAGGGTGAAGAGACAACTAAAATTGGAAGAGAAAACGTCAGGGAATAACAAACAATATAATACTGTGTTTTCAGAGAAGAGGGTAGTCCAATCTCTGGCAGAATTTCAAAAGTAACCCCTTTTAAAGTTACTGTCTCAGTGCTCCAAAAAACATACCTAGGACGTTGGTCTTGGCCCTCTAAAGTTGAGACATGTCAAATCAATAAAGCCAATATTGTAAGTTTCATAAAAGAGCAGCAGATAAGCAGAAAAAGTGGCTATATTTATATTGATGACGAAATTTTGTTTATGGAATGGGGTGAATAGATTTTTGTTTCTGAATATTTTTTTTCAAAAGATTTGTCGTTGGCAATTCATATTGATCTCGTTTGATAGCTGGATAAACTTAGAATTTAAGATTAAACAGACAATTTCCATTTTCGTTTGTACTTAATAAAGGAAACATAAAAGAACAATAACTTTTTTTTTCCACTAAATTAGTTCATTGGTTTCATTGTGGCAATACCAAGTCAAATATCATTTTGAATGGAACTGTTATAATTTTTATTATAATACAAACATATTTAAATATGAAAACCATGTACAATCTTACCCAAACTCTGAAATATACAAATAACTTAAGGTTTTGATGTCAGAGGATAACCTGATTCAAAGTTACCCAAAATTCAAGAAAACTTTCAAGAAATAAAAATAGAAACTTAAGTCACATTTTGTTTATGGAAAACTAATACTGATATACAGGGCTACGAACTTTATTTATTATAAGTAGTTTAGTACATTATATATCAAGCCAAATATATATTATTATTATTATATCAGCTCATATACGTCCCCACCGAGGGGCTAGAGCCTACCCTAAATCAAGCCAATGTCTAACCCTAATCATAAAAAATCTTTTTTAAAACCTAACTTAGCAATAAAAATATTAAATATAAATATTATACCTAAATTAATAAAAATCCAAATCTAAATTCAAAGAAACATTTATTTAGGTAAGTATATGAAATATTATCAAGCAATCAAAGTGGTGATTAAGTAATTACACAAAATAATCAAATAAACCAATACATAAACTCAGTAATTAAAGTTTGCTTTCGCGTCGTTTGTTTAGCGCTCTTTTCGAATTGTTTTATATCGGTTTTATTATAATCGGCGATGTCGATATCGGTATCGGAATTGGAATTGTTAATTTTTTTTTAATCGATAAGACCTTTATGAGTTGCCTAAATCCCTTAATCACCTAAATAAGTGCTGATGATCCGCAAACGGCTGAACAGATTTCTGAATAAATTATAGCTAAGAACCATTTCGATCACGTCAGCTTCTAAACAAAAAAAACACATCAAAATCAGTCCATTCTTTTAAGAGCTACGATGACACAGACAGACAGATACACAGATACACAGATTTTTTTATTTTTTTTATACTTTTTTTGTATTCACAATTGGTAAACCCCTGACAACATCTCACCTGGTGGTAAGTGACGATGTTGCCGAAGATGGAAGCGGGCTTACCAAGATTCCCCAACGCAATGGGGTACTGGCTATCTTATCTTCATGCCGGAAAACACCAATGATTTCAACATTGATATTTGGCGGCAAGACTTAGATAAGATGGTGGTAGCTAGCCAGGCGGGCTTAGAAAATGCCCTACCACCAACCAAACCGAGTCTTACACAATTGACCCCGCCGGGAATCGAACCCGCGACCTCCTGTGTAAAGCCAGTGAACTTTGCCTCTGAGCTACGGAGGCGGTTGAAAATTATGTTAAACTTATAATAACAACAACTCTTTTTAACACGCTTTTATTAGCTTCACCTGTATGTTTGTATGTTTGTTTGTTTGTTTGTTTGTATGTAACCGACTCCTTTGGACTCGATTTTGACCCACTTTAAACGGACAGATTTAATTCAAACTTTGTAGACTTATCAAGATTCAGCGACAATATAATAATATCATAAGTTTGAACTAAAAAATTAAAAATAAATGGTAGAGTTTAAAAAAACTAAAAAACATGCTTTTAAAGCACTTCGAACTAAAAAGTTAAAAATAATTTTTAAAATAACCTTAAAACAATAATGAATAAAAAATACTAGTATTATTGTGAAAAAAAAGCGTCGGGCGCTTTGCTCCATATTTTTCATACATCGAGCGCCACACGGTTTTTTTTTTTACAATAATACTAGTATTTTTTATTCATTATTGTTTTAAGGTTATTTTAAAAATTATTTTTAACTTTTTAGTTCGAAGTGCTTTAAAAGCGTGTTTTTTAATTTTTTTAAACTCTATTTTGCCTCAGAGGTTAATAATAAGTAACTCAAATGACTAGTAGTCATAATATACATGATTTTTTTTTGCTTACATGGAAATTTAAAAAGGGGCAAAGTGAAATGCATATTTGCGGTATAATCAATTTAGAGCACAGTAAACTGGCATTTACATAAAATGTTACGTATCGTACTTTTCTATACCACTTTTCGAGCACCTTTCACTGTATTATTCAGATTACTGTGTACGGAACTCCTCGGTGCGCAAGTCCAACTCGCACTTGGCCGTTTCTTGCTCTTCTTGAGTAGGTAGCATCTGCCATTCGCTTATTACCTACCATCTTGTTCCATTCACAAATTACATCTGCGATGAAACCTGACATAATATATTCGTTGATTAATCGACGTTCCAATAAATATGGAAATACGCGTCATCCGCCGAACATCGATCACGTGCTCGACTCAAATTAACTATCGACGGTACTTGTATTGAGGGCCGTCCATCTCTGGATGTTCATTCAATCTGTGAGTGTATTGATACAACTTTACGAAACTAGCGCGCATAATACTAAATCAATTAATCATAAAGTAAACTATACTCCCCACGGAGAATATACATCCTCCCAGGAGCGTCTAACATTACGAGTATTTATTTATTTATTCAGTTACAATGTAAGTTTACAGTTTAAACCAAAGCACTTACACATTAAATTAAGTTATTGATAATTAATTTAATTTGTATGGGAGTTAACTTTCTCATTATTTTCTTAGATATAACACTGTCCATTTATTTAGGCCGCTAGCTGTGCCGCTAGTAAGGGTTATCGATTACGTTTGTTCCATTTTGGAGAAAAAAATATGTTTAATTTTTTTTTGTATGACATGTATCATTTTTAGGGTTTTTCAAGATATAACACATCTTCACTGGAAAGTAAAAACTTCTAAAGCGCCATTTTGGTCAAAGAGAGTGATTTTTAGACCAAAAACTTCTAAAAGCATCGGTCAAAATGAGTGATATATATGTCGGAGCGTCATTGAAAACGCGACCAACACCGGCTCGAGATACGTTTGCAAAGAATATTACACTTTATTTGGATTAGTACCTGGGTGAAACATGTGGTTGCGTGACAATCGCTTGTACTCGTAAGCTGATCGTATGTGGTAGCAAAGATGACCTATTGACGGTAAGCTGTTAGTGATTGAGGTGGCAACACTGAGTTGAGAAGCCATATAAGCTGGCCGTCAGTATCGGGGCAGACACTTTTTGACGGAGGATCGAGAGGAACGGACGTGTCGCGCCATTGCTGGGGTCACCACGTTTGCATCCGTTGTTATCTAAGGCATCCTGTACAATTTCGATTTCCGAATGATAAAGATTATTGAAAAAGGACCTCTGTGATATAGCTGCATCGTTATTTCTACGCCCACGACCAAAATAGTGAAGGACTTGAACCATAAGGCCATTCATAACCTAAACTCCTGCGACATCAGAAGCGGGATCGTTTCCAGCGCTCGCAATAAAGGGACAACGACGGGAAAATCGGAAAAAATATAATGGAGCACGAGCAGCTAAATAAAATAACAACTAGTAACAATTCTTCGCGCTACAGAACCAGAAAATATTGCGATTGATTGAGGCTATGCGAGCACCATCCTACATCTGCTGCAATCACATTGGTAGAATTCAACCCGAATATACCTGAAGCTCATCCACGTGCACGGTGCTTAACTATACTATATCTCCCTTACAGAACTACTGTTGCAATGAGGTGCAATGCTTATTTCACTTAGCAAATCGTTGAAAGGTGTCATGGTGTGGCTAATAGCTTTTCCATGCATCCGAAATGACGCGGAGCCAGCTTGAAAACCTGTTCCTGACGCGCTGTTTGAAAATGGGTGACAGCATGGGCTGCGCTGGCAGCGGCGGAGATGCACGCGAGCGGTGCGTTGGCTTCTGCGAAGTTCGTGATGTACAGAACTACGAAAACCCGGTAAGTCGTACCCCTTTTCAACCGACATCAAAAAAGGAGAAGGTTTCTCAATTAGACCATATCTAATTAAATTTTTAGTGCGGTCCAAAAGTGTCCGGCCTAACAAAGAAAACAAGTAGATATATTTACAATTTTATTTTTATTTTTCGATATAGTCCCCCTCTATTTCAACGCACTTTGCAGATCTCGTGATAAGCATTTCTATCCCCTTATAAAAATATTCTGGAGTTTTGTCCTCGAAATGGGTAAAAACTGCTTGGGCCACTTCATCATCCGAAGAAAATCGTCTTCCCCTTAAGTCTGCCTTAAGTCTCGAGAACAAGTAGTAGTCGCTTGGGGCCAGGTCTGGGCTGTAAGGGGGGTGGCGAATTTCCTCGAAGCCACATTTAGCTACAGCAGCTTTGGCAATTGCAGCAGTGTGAACGGGAGCATTATCGTGGAGAAGCCGAACACCTCAACTAAGTTTTCCACGTCGTTTCTGCTTGATCGCCTCTCGCAACTGCTCAATAAGGGTGGCGTAGTAGCTGCCATTTACCGTGGTATTCCTTTCTTTTATGTCAATCATTAGTATTCCGTGACAATCCCAGAATACCGTTGTTATAATCTTTTTAGTGGATTGCGTTACCTTGGCCTTTCTAGGTGGCTTTTCACCAAGACGACGCCACTCCATCGATTTCCTTTTAGACAGGGGATCATAGTACAAAACCATGGTTTCGTCTCCCGTAACAATCGACTCCAAATAACTTTTTCCGTAACGCCTATACGCGTCTAAAACTTCTTGAGAACACGCTTTTCTCTCAGTACGCTGCAAGCTCGAAAGAAGTTTGGGTACCCACCTAGCACTAACTTTATTCATGTGAAGATGATCATGTAGTATCTAAGTACTGAAGTTTTGGAAAGTCCGGTTCTTGCCGCTATTTCTTTAGTCTTTAGTCTTCGATCACTCAGAACTTCCTCTTCCACTAATTTAATACATTGCTCGGTGAGTACTTCTATAGGCCGGCCGGAGCGAGGTTCGTCGTCAATGGATTACCGCCCTAATCGAAACTGTTTACTCCATTCTTTTACCGTGGAAAATGATGGAGAAGAATCCCCGTACACGGCATCCAACCTTTTTTTTATATCGGTCGGGCTGACCCCTTCCTTAGTCAGGAATTTGATCACGGAACGATATTCCAATTTGATCATTTCGAAAGTTTTCCGGATTCGTATCGTTAAAACGCCGTAAAATCAAAACTACAACCAACAGAAACGCCAAAACCAGACTCGAAAAAGCAGACTAAATGACAATCGCGATGACATCTTTTTTATTTTTTTTAAGCCGCCAAATTTCTCCAGCCAGAAAGTTTTGGACCGAACTATATGTGTGTTCGCGGATAACTTTGTCGTTTATGAACCGCTTTTAATGGTTCTTTCTTTGTTGAAAAGGAGATGTCCCAAAAATGGTACCATGATACGGAAATCGGGATCTGATGATGGCATCCCAGAGAAATCGAAAGGAATCTTAGTTTCCTGCTTGAAGTCGGTTATTTTTTGTTCATAATTATGTTTTGATAGTGGTAGTAGTACGTACGTAGTACTATTACCTAGTCTGTGGTGGTGTTGAGTGTTTTCTCGTTAAAATAAGTTTCTTGTATAGACTTTCGAGAGTGTGTTCAATACTAATGTACGATTGACTTTTGTAGGCAACGCTTACGTTTACTGTGCAGAATAAATATCGAGTGAGGGTAACATTGACGGGCATTGTTCAAAATTGTCATTTCTTGTTATGCCAGACGAGTACTTACGTGCCGAACGATATTATGATAGGTTCAGATATTTTAAATCTAGGCTTGGCGGTATACAAACGAGTCTGTAAATAACAAAACAGCTCGACTGTCGGAAAGGATGCGAATAGATTAGTCCCTTACCCTTCTAGTGGTGATTGCATTACCAGCCAAAATGATGCTTTGTTGTCTTTCAAAGTACTCTTTCACGTGCTTTCGGATCATTTACTTGTGACACATCGTCGTGATTGAACGGAGGATTTAGAACGATCACGAGGACTCATCTATACATATACATACATACATATAATAAAACTGCAGAGTTCGAATATATGCACATGGAAAAAAAATGCTTAAGACCAAGTCAGGGTGATGTAAAAAGAGAGAAAAACCAAAAAAAAATGTTTTATTTTTTTTGCTTCTCAGTCTATTTGTCTGTTTGTACGGGCTATTCTCCGAAATGGCTTATTTCAATGAAATTTTGCATGGTGATATGTTTTTTCCCTTGTCAACATCTTAGATACTTTTTGTTCCGGAAAATTAAAGGTTTCCCGTGGGATAGTTAAAAAACCATAGTAACTTGGACATCTTAGTACACACAACTTATGTACTAACCTTATGCTGATACTTAATATTACAGATCGAATTAAGTATAAATCCTATTAAAGTGACGGGATTCAGCGGAAAAAAAAATTGCTACGGCCATAGAATAGGGATCTATTCAATGCGTGGCCTGACACACACTTGGCCGACTGAACTTGAACAGGTTTAGTAACCTGTGAAAATCTCAAACCGTCTTTCTGGCTTTCCCAAATCGATTAAAAAACGAGATGTTATTTTAATAATAAGTATTTTTTAGGTCTATTCTACATTACAGAATCGTTCTCTAAAAATATGATAGATGGCGCTGTTCGTTTTTACAACGCGCTAACGGAATTTTTCTGCGAGTTCTAACGTGGGTGTTGTTGAAGTTTTAGGGTACCATACCCAAACGTGTGGTGGTACAGAACCCGCAGTGTGCGAGTGCGACTTCAACTAGCCTCATTTTTTTATACCTACTTGCCCAAAAAATAAAATAGCCATTCATCATCATATCAGCCGCACAACCATACCAAATTTGAGTTTTATAGCTTTAAGTAATAGTCTTTGAGTAAATCGGCTGTGACATACCGACAGACACAGACAGATAGACATGCTTTGACTACGGAACCCTAAAAAACGATACTATTTTATTGTCTTGTGCATAATATAATTATTCCGTTCAGGCCACGTCACACTGATTTGTACATAAAGAGTAGATAAGCCTTATATACAAGCTTACACTATGTAAATAACACCAAATGCATATATTTCACCTAACATCATCATAAAATAAATTGAGTTTAAAAAAACTAAAAAAACACGCTTTTTGCACCGTGCACACCAGGAGGTCACGGGTTCGATTCCCGGTGGGGTCAACTTTTAAGACTCGGTTTGGTTGGTGGTAGGGCATTTTCTAAGCCCGCCTGGCTGGCTAACACCATCTTATCTTATGTATTGCCGCCTTTGAAGTACATCAGACTAAAAAGTAAAAAATTATTCTTAATTTAAGTTGAAAATAGTAATTAACAAATTACTAGTATTATTGTGAAAAAGCGTGGGGCGCTCTGTGCCATATTTTTCGTCTATCGAGCAACCCACACTTTTTCACAATAATACTAGTAATTTGTTAATTATTATTTTCAACTTAAATTAAGAACCCGCTGGAGTTTTGGAGTGGAATTTTTTGAAAAACGAAACAGGAATCCATTAATAATCAATAAACTTGTTTTTAAATGTTCATTTCAAAAACATTATGTTTGCAGTTGGTAGCAGAACATTTTTAATGGAAAATCTATGAACTTTTAACAAATCCAACTGCACACCTTAAGTTGGTCGACTATTACTCCTAAACTAAGAAAGCCTACTAATCCGTAATAGTTTTCCTTTTAAATTGAATAAATGTCCTACATTAATTACTAATTTACAACCGCCTCCGTAGCTCAGAGGCAAAGTTCACTGGATTTACACAGGAGGTCGCGGGTTCGATTCCCGGTGGGGTCAATTGTAAGACTCGGTTTGGTTGGTGGTAGGGCATTTTCTAAGCCCGGCTGGCTAGCTACCACCATCTTATCTGAGACTTGCCGCCAAATATCAATGTAGATATCATTGGTGTGTTCCGGCATGAAGATAAGATAGCCAGATCCCTATTACTTTGGGGAATCTTGGTAAGCCCGCTTCGATTTTCGGCAACATCGTCACTTACCACCAGGTGAGATGTTGTCAAGGGTTTACCAATTGTAAATTAAAAAAAAAACATTTTTTTTTCAGATATCCTGAAAAAGCGATTTAACTTGTAGGATTTTGTAGGATTTTTTTCTTAATTTTTTTTAAAATTCTTTTGAAATCTAACTCGTAATAATGTTATTGTTACTAGCCTATTTTTCATTTCCTGATAATAGGTCTCTTACATTCTTAAACGTTACTAAAGTGCTAGAAATACTAAATAAGTATATAACTAGGTAGGTCCGTTAAGTCACACCCTGGACACTTCATACAACGGGTCAGAAATTATATTTCAAAAAAGGAATGACGAAACAAACGAAATGGCGGCGAAATCCTATGCCTTTAATAACCAAACTGTAACCAATCTGTATCAATCCGGGTGACGAGGGGGTGAGGTCGCAATCTAGAGAGCGGCAGGGAGTGTCCATACTGTATGTTAGTACTAATTCCTGTCAGGCCATAACGGAACCTAATGGTTTCGAGGTAAATGCTAACCCGCTCGGGGCCTAACAGAACCCATTGGCTCCCGAAGGGTGCACGCCACTTTAAGCCTTCACGGTGCATAAATACGTTTCAAAGAAGGGTCGGCGAGCGCGGGCCGGCGGTGCCTGAGGGAGTATTTGCTAACATAGTAAGGTGCTTGATAGGATATATACCGCCTCCGTGGCGTAATGGATAGCCCATTCGCTTCACACCAGGAGGTCACGGGTTCGATTCCCGGTGGGGTCAACTTTTAAGACTCGGTTTGGTTGGTGGTAGGGCATTTTCTAAGCCCGCCTGGCTAGCTACCACCATCTTATCTTATGTCTTGCCGCCAAATATCAGTGTTAACAACATTGATGTGTTCCGGCTTGAAGATAAGATAGCCAGTTCTCCATTGCATCGGGGAATCTTGGTGAGCCCGCTTCAATCTTCGGCATCATCGTCACTTACCATCAGGTGAGATGATGCCAAGGGCTTACCAATAGTGAAAAAAAAATACTTTAGTTAGGTTTTATTTTATATTAAACAAGAGAATGAGGCCAAAAATCAATATTATCGTATTGAAATTATAATTTATCACCAAAAACACGCGACATCCCGACAAACTCGTATACACGGTGAAGTCGACGTGAACAAACAACATAATCGCTCGATTGTTGACATCCCCGATTCATTTTATTTACCTTTGGGCTCACCTTAGAGCGCGTTCAGTTACACAATACGATTCGACATCAGCAACAAGATATCGGCAAATTAGTCCTAACATACAGTATAGACACTCCCTGCCGCTCTCTAGATTGCAACCTCATCCCCTCGTCACCCAGATTGATACAGATTGGTTACAGTTTGGTCACACCCTGGACACTTCATACAACGGGCCAGAAATGACATTGACATACGCATGACGGAACAAACAAAATGGCGGCGAAATCCTATACGTTCGCTAGAGAGCGGCAGGGAGTGTCCGTTATGTATGTTAGTACCAGTGACATAAATATTACTGTGGTTAGTACTAATATATTATATACTTTGGTTTGGTTGTCGAAGGTATAGGATTTTCCTGCCATTTTGTTTGCTCCGTCATTCGTTTTTGTCATGTCATTTCTGGTTCGTTGTATGAAGTGTCCAGGGTGTGATATCGGCGTCGATATGGATAGAGATCCCGCACAGATTTCAAAACAGTTTATCTGGCCTTGGCTAGGTCTAGGTGTAGCAATGTTTATTTTTCCATTCTGCAAAATACATCTTAAGGTTACGTGAGATCAAAAGGATAAGGTCTAGCAAAATCTTACCAAATCTATTTTTTTAGAGGAAAAGGGAGGTTAATGGAAATCACACGTAAACTTTATTATAATTAGATAACATAATTGTATGATTAAACGAACTTACCTTAAGTGCAGTTCAATCATAATTATACGAAACTCCTTGTCCGAGACGGGATTTTCTATGTAGTTACGCTGATCGTATACAGCGCCATCACAATATTTCAAAGCTAAAATAAAAGTTAGCTCTCTCGCCTGGGAACACTAGTGCCTGGAATGTCATTACGTTTTTTGTGCACAGCGCTGTCAGTGTATTCTTACGAGTTATTTATTAATATTTTACAAAAAACACAGGAACAAAGTAATAGATTTTTTGAACATACAAAAATAAACTGTAGCAGAAATCTCTTGTATGGTTTCCCACAGCATCTCACAAATTTTTGCTAAGGGGAAGGGGAGAGGATGAAATTAAAAACCTTACTTCATTGATGGATTTCTCTTTACTCTAGCTAGAAAGGATAAGCGTTGCCTCACACTGGATGGTCAGATATCGTAAGACCTCCGGAAGAAACTTGTATTTGGCCCGGCGTTCTTACCGATTGTCTGTCCACCCTGTCTACCTTACTAATTAAACGATTTGCTTCAAAATGTCATATTAAAGAACCGTGAATATTAAGCTACTACTACTTGGGATTTGGGACGCTTAGTCACACAATTATACGCTAGATAAAAGAAGAGTTGCTGTTATTAAAAAAGACCAAAATCCGAATATACAAACGATCATCATCAGACTTAAAGTAAAATAATTTTCTTGTATCGGATTATGTGAAAAGTCCATCAACCATAGATTCCCCTCAAGCCTACGCACAATCGAATCACATAAATGACTGTCACGCTGTCAAGTTCATCTATCTTAACGATGTGTGTGTATACAACTCAGGTATACAGGATGGCAATAATTTGCAAAGCTAAACACTATATAAATAATAATTGGTAAAGCTAAACACTATATAAAGAATAATTGGTAAAGCTTAACACTATATGAATAATAATTAGTAAACTTAAACACTATATTATTATATCAGCTCATATACGTCCCCACCGAGGGGCTCGAGCCTACCCTGAATCAGGGTGATTAGGCCTTAGTCGACCACGCGGGCCTAGTGCGGGTTGGTCGACTTCACCACACAACCTTCGAGTTTCTTCGCAGGCGTGTGCAGGTTTCCTCACGATGTTTTCCTTCACCGTTAAAGCAATCGGTAATGATATGTACGTAAGTTTTTGAAAAACTCATTGGTACATTGGCCGTCCAGATTTGAACCCGGTACCTCTGGTTAGATGGACCGAGTCGTTACCAGTTGAGCCACCGACGCTTTTTTATATAAATAAACACTATATAAATAATAATAAATAAAGCTAAACACTATATAAATAATAATAAATAAAGCTATAGTAGCGTCGGTGGCTCAACCGGTAACGACTCGGTCCATCTAACCAGAGGTATCGGGTTCAAATCTGGACGGCCAATGTACCAATGAGTTTTTCAAAAACTTACGTACATACTTACCGATTGCTTTAACGGTGAAGGAAAACATCGTGAGGAAACCTGCACACGCCTGCGAAGAAACTCGAAGGTTGAGTGTGAAGTCGACCAACCCGCACTGGGCCCGCGTGGTCGACTAAGGCCTAATCGCCCTGATTCAGGGTAGGCTCGAGCCCCTCGGTGGGGACGTATATGAGCTGTAATGATGAAATAAAGCTAAACACTATATAAATAATAATTGATAAAGCTAAACAATATATAAATAATAATTGGTAGCTCTATATAAGTTAAAAACAATAAGCTCCATTCGTAAACTTTCCTTTTTGCTACATTTGTTTTTCCTTTAGTTAACTTGCTAAAAAAGTTGTAAACCAGTTATGTTATAATTTTATTCTGAACCACCCTGAATTTAAAAGAAATGAAAAAAAAACTGAAGTTTATCAAATGTAAAAGATCCACAAAATCTGTTAAAATCGGCGAAGAAATAGCATAACATAATTTTTTTTTAAAGTTTTTTAACTCGTTCAAAAACAATTACTATAAAGCAAGCAAGCGGCTCGCGGGCGTTTCATTTTAGATAAGTACCAAGGATCTAAGAAGTATTTTTTAAAAAAAAGCATTGAAATCTATGCAGTAGTTTTTGCGTGATGCATGCACAATGACAGACCTACATCATTGTATTTATATAGATTGCGGCAATCTAAGTTATCAATTCTATATAGACTTGCAGAGTTGCAAAATTATCTCCAATAAACGGAAAAAAATATTTCTTTAGGTTAATATTCTGTTTTCATATTTACGGCAACGTAACTGATGATGATGATGATGAATTATAAGTTTCTACGGTTTTGTTGAAGTGCTTAGGTATATTGCTATAACTTCACATGCCACATATCGCAGGGTCTCATTACTAAAGTATTTGACCAGTGTGTGTTCCCAGTGATGATATTCGGAGCAAATACATACATACCTAGTCGCCTACTTGGGTCTCTTAACCCGGCGCCAATGACGTGTAAAAAATAACGCGGACGATGACGCAGGGTCAATATGACCCGAATATTTTTTTTTCTTAATTATCTGGTTATCAGCTGAATTATAACAAATTTAATACAAAGTAAGAACTATAACTTGACCACGAAGTCATTGTAGTACCAAGATGTTTAAGTTAATTTAGATATCAAATTATGATTTGGTTTTGATACAACAACCTCAAAAGGGCAACAAAAATAATTTTAATTTTTAATTAGTTTCATTCCCGTTTTATTCAAGAAAAGGGATTTTACCATTCTTCACCGGCGCTTGCTCACTACACTATGGTACAAATTATATGAATTGAGGTCTTATCTCCAGCTACTGAGAAAACCAATAACGATTATAATATGTTGTTCTCAAAATTTGCACAATTAAAAATCGCTTGGGTCAATATGACCCAGCGTCATTGTCGCCGGGTTAAGGAGGCACAAAGTCACCCAAAGGGAAATGGAACGTGCTATGCTTGAAGTTTCTTTACGTGATCGAATCCAAAATTAGGAGATCTGCAGAAGAATCAAAGTATCTGACATAGCCCTGAGATTCGCTAAACTTAAGTGGCTTTGGGCGGGGAACATAACATATAGAATACATGGCCGTTGTGGCAGTAAAGCTTTCTAATGGCGACCACACACCAGAAGACGTAGCGTGGGAAGGCTTCTCACTTGGTGTACCGGTGACCTTGTGAAGGACGCGGGAAGCTGCTGGATCCGGGCAGCGCAGGACAGGTCGTTGTGGAATCTTTGGGGGGGGGGGGCATTTGTCCAGCAGTGGACGTCTTTCGGCTGATATGATGACTTAGGTAAAAGTGTAATCAAGTGAAACACCTACTAACCCAAAAGGTTGTACTCGTATATCTATAATTTTAAACAAAAAAAACTGACTTCAAACAGGAACCTAAGGTTCCCCTCGATTTCTATAGGATGCCATCATCAGATCCTGGTTTCCTTATCATGGTACCACCCTTGGGATATCTCCTATCCAACAAAAAAAGAATCATCAAAATCGGTTGAGAAACCTCCTTTTTGAAGTCGGTTAAATAAGTATAAAAAGAAAAGTTTTTATCGCGCCGTATTCGTAACACGCCGTACTTATTGTCGATGTTTTTGGTAACTACCCACATTTCTGACAGTCTGTAAGGAAACCACGTCGCTGCCGTGAAATACCGTCAAATGTAAGTTAGGGCTAACGTTATTTACTGTGCAATATGTCTTATAGTAAATAGAAGTTAACGTGATAGTTAGACGTTAGAAACCCTCATATTTTTATTAAAAAAAATATAAATTTAGGGCTATTTTTATCATCCGAAAGCCATTGACTGACTCGGTGGCTCAGTGGTTAGTGCCCTTGACTACTGATCCGAGGGTTGTGGGTTCGATCCCCACCCAGGGCAAGCATTTGTGTGATGAGCAGATTTGTTTGCTCTGTGTCTGGGTGTTAAATATCTATATATGTATGTATTTAAACGTATATAAGTATGTATATCAGTCTCTGGTAACCCATAACACAGGGAATCCTACTTTGGGGCCAGATGAACATGTGTGATTTGTCCCAGAATATTTATATTTATACACTGCTGGACAAAGACCTGTGAGGATTTCCACGACGACCACCATGCGCCGTGCGCAACCACTGCAATTTTAGAGTAAGACACTCTAATCTTGTCACACACCCCTTTTATTAGGGTTCCTTACCCAAAGAGTAAAAACGGGAACCCATTACTAAGAACTCGCTGTCCGTCCGTCCGTCTGTCCCCAGGATGTAACCGTGATAGCTAGACAGTTGAAGTTTTCACAGATGATGTTATTGTGTTGCCGCTATAACGACAAATACTAAAAATTTTAAAAAGTCAGTCTTCATACAAAGAACGTGCTTTTTTAAACGTTAAGAAACTAGCGCCATCTAGTATGATTGTACGGAACCCTTTGTGCGCGGTTCTGACTCGCACTTTACCGGTTTTTTATAGCCCGCCCTAAAATCGAAAAAAAAATCTTAATTTTACTTTTATTCGAAAATCTTAAGCAATAACGGAACACAAATAATAATAATGTAATAAATGAAAGTTAAAACAAGTTGTTATATTTTAACCCATTGTAAGTTTAAGAAAGGTGACATATAAGAGGAGAGTGGAAGATTAAGGTGGATCACAATATAAAAAACAAAAAAAACGAGACCTACAGTACTCGCATATGATGTGTAACATGTGACAAAATACTTATGATATTAATTAATTATCGGGTCGTACATTCACGGGCCGACCCTTCGAATAGTAGTATGTCATCTTTGCCTTTGCCATCACACTAGGCTGCATGGCTATGACAACCTTAGTTTTCGAGAATTAAAAAACGTTCGCATTTCCTGTTACACATTTCCGTCCCATTTCACGAAATCACTCCCACAAATTGCAGGAAAGCGAGAGCCAAGATGTTACACATCAAAAAATAACGAGGAGCTTTAATTTGAAAGTTACTTTTTTCATGCATAATTGGTAAATAAAGTTTTAATGGTTTCGTGTTCTTCTCGAAAAACCCTTTCATTTGATACTTGTATCATGGGGATACATAAATAATACTAATCCGCCATAAACGATTTAGCATGACGTCACTAAGCTAACCATGCATGTTTTCCAAACTTAACGTGTATGCAAAATTTCAGCACGATCGGAAACCGGAAAGTGGTACTAATTTAGCTTTAAAGATTTGTCACAAACGAACACACGGACCAACTAACCAACACGGCAAGCTACTAAAAGCTTGTAAAAACTAGCAGTCACCCTGCGACTTTGTCCGAATGATAATGTTTTATTATAACGTACAATACAGCTGTCTTTTTAGGGTTCCTTACCTCAAGAGGTAAAATGTGTGTCTGTCTGTCCGTCCGCTCATCTGTAACAGACGCTCCGAAACTACTGGACCGATTGAATTGAAATTTGTTACACATATGTAAGTCGGTGACCCAAAGACGAGAGGGACGCGCAACGTAAATAAATGACATTTAACCCGGCGAGCATGACCCAGGGTATGCCATACCCAGGTAAATTTTCAAAGTTGTGTACTTTTTCAAATCTTTGTCTGGCAACACTAGCTCGCTCAGTAGCTGGAGGTAAGGGTGTGCGGGAGGGGTTAGTGGCGTGATCGCAGTGCGGCGCGGGGCACAGGCCGTGATACTCGTACTCAAACCTGTCTCGAGTATGTTGTACCCTGCCTCATTCTTAACGTATTTTTTTATGTAATGATAAATTTTAACTGTTTTATTCTAAACAGTATTATTATTTGTTCTTTCTATTGATTTATATTACATGGATATGTTATTTGTTTTTATTTTTAGTTTTTGACCAAAATGAATATTGAAAGCCCATATGTATGGAGCATTAAAATTTTGTATGTGAAGATTGTGTTGATGTTGACGATAGTGATTAATCATATTTTCAATTTAAAAAAATATTAGTTAGTTTTATAACGAGGAGGATCTCATTTTCTTTAAGTTTTAAGTTGATTTACATACCAAAGAATAAATAATAATTTAGGTTTTTTGTTAATTTTTCAAAACCTCTAATATTTTGTTTGTAAAATTACATAGTTTAGGAATAACGTAAATAAATAATGAAAAGTTAATAATTTAGAACTATTTTCATTAAATTACATTGACTAATTCATTATTTTACAAAGTGAAATAAAAAAAAACAAAAAAAATAATAATTAAGTTATGGTACATTAAGTTACGGGTATCTCCCACCCTGCCACATTCTTAATGTAACTTTTTTCCACCTCATGCTCGCCGGGTTAAACATGGGGGCTATTTTTTGGAGGGTAAATTAGAAAATGAAAAATAATTTTGAAATGTCACACGATGTAGTTTGCAAAGTTTTTTTTATGAAGTATGTACTAGTTTTGGTGCGGAACCCTGTTTGTGTGACCCCGAGTCACACTTGGCCGGTTTTTAGGTACAAGAATGGATAAAACAAATAAAGCTGTAAAGAAACAAAATCAAACCAGAGGAAGGAGCGAGTTTCACGAATCAACGAGTATGGTGCTACTGTTATTTAAATGTGTGGGCTTGTTGCCCATCGCCATGACGAGGGTCAACACCAAATTCACAAGGTACTGGAAATATTATTTTTTTACATAATATGTATACAGAGTATTTATTGTCGGTGGCGAACGGTAAGGGCCGCTACCTCCAATCCGGGAAGTCGTGGTTCAAATCCTGCCACGTAGGTGGCAATGTGTTTTCGAATCTCATAATATTTTTTTTTTTATTAAAAATTTGAGTGCGTTTGACTGCAACTCACCTGATGGTAAGTGATGATGCAGTCGAGGATGGTACACGCAAACTCAAATAATGCCTATTCACTCTTGCCTTGAAGATCCCCAAATTATAGGAATCGGGAAACACTGACGCAGGCAAGGAGTTCCACTCCTGCGCTGTACGCATAATAAATGAAGAAGCGTAACGATTCGTGCGAAAAGGTGGAACATCAACAACAAAGGGGTGCAACCCCTATCTGCGTCTCGTTGACCGACGGTGGAATGGAGCAGGGGGAATGAGGTCGTGAAGTTCTTGCGCGCACTCTCCGAAATGAATTCGATAGAATACCGATAGACAGGCGACTTTGCGGCAATGCTCAAGGCTTTGGAGCTTGTCATTGACTAGCTCGTCGTCACCAATGAGTCTCCGTGCGCGTCGGTCGATAGCGTCCAAGGTGCCGACGGTGGAATGGAGCCGGGGGGAATGAGGTCGTGAAGTTCTTGCGCGCACTCTCCGAAATGAATTCGATAGAATACCGATAGACAGGTGACTTTGCGGCGATGCTCAAGGCTTTGGAGCTTGTCATTGACTAGCTCGTCGTCACCAATGAGTCTCCGTGCGCGTCGGTCGATGGCGTCCAAGGTATCCAGCTGATAGCGGGCTGATCCATCCCATAAGTGTGAACAGTACTCCATACATGAGCGAACCTGTGCTTGATACAAGGTAAGCAGCTGTCCAGGTGTGAAGTACCGTCTCACCTTAGAGAGAATGCCCAGATTCATTGCAGCATCTTTTGCCTTGGACTCAATGTAACGACCGAAGTTAAGATTTGGTGTTAAATCCACGCCGAGGAGTTCCAGGAGGTCAGATATCTGAATCGGTTCATTCCGGAGAGTTGGAGTCAAGATGAATGGACTCCTTTTGGCGGAAAAAAGACACGCCTGTGTTTTAGAGGCATTAAACCTTACGAGGTCGGAATCACCCCATTCAGATACGGCCTGAAGTGATAGGTTAATGCGCTCTATCATGGCCTCTCTCAGAAACAGCGTATTAGCGCTGTAAGCTCGTGCACTGGACAGGTATCTTTCTACAACCGTGCTATCGTCTGCAAAACCAATTATACCGGGTTTCAGCACATCGTTTATGTGAAGCAGAAATAGTGTTGCGGAAAAAACAGATCCCTGAGGTACCCCGGCATCAATCGCCAATAGATCTGAGGAACAGCCATCAACGACCACTCGAATAGACCGTTCCCTCAGGAAATCAGCTACCCAGTTACACAATCCCAAATGAAGACCATAAGAAGGAAGCTTGCCAATAAGGCTAGCGTGCCAGACCCTATCAAAAGCCTTCGAGATGTCGAGTGACACAGCGAGAGCTTCGCCATGCTTCTCGATGGCCTCGCCCCATATATGCGTAGCATACACTAGAAGATCTCCAGTAGATCGACCTCGGCGAAATCCGTATTTTCGATCGCTAAGGAGGTCATTGTCTTCTAGGTATGCCAGAATGCGGGTGTTCAATACACGCTCCATAATCTTACAGATTACGGAGGTGATAGCTATAGGGTGGTAGTTTGCGGGATCGGCACGACTGCCTTTTTTGGGCACCGGCTGCACGTTGGCCAGCTTCCAGGACTTTGGGACTATACCCGTTTCAAGAGAGAGGCGGTACAGACGTGTCTGAACAGGAGACAACTCAGGAGCGCAGTTCTTTAGCACTATAGCTGGTATACCGTCAGGTCCACTGGCTTTGTTCACGTCAAGATTGCGAAGTGTTTTGAGTACCTCCTTTTGCTTGATACGAGTAGGGGGCATTGTAGTATCGCAAGGAGATAACAGGGGTGGTATTCTATTCGTTGTATCGAGACGTGAATTTTCGGCAAACATAGAGGCAAACAGATTAGCCTTCTCAGTTGCCGTGTGAGCCAATGACCCATCAGGTTTCAGCAGTGGAGGCAAAGACGAGCGGCAAAAGTTTGCCTCGACCGATTTAGCCAAGGACCAAAACGCCTTACTCCCAGAAAGGTAGGAGGCAAGTTTTGATCCGATACGGCTTATATGGTCGAGGCGTGCCCTACGCAGCGTCTTTTTGTAGGACTTGGCAGCTTTATTGAAGGCTTTCTTTTTAACTCGCGTATCCGGAGCTTAACGATTTCGAATATCTGCCCAAGCCTGGTAAGCTGAATGCTTTAGTGCTTCGGCCACTGAGCAATTAGCATTAAACCACGGGCGAGCTTTGCTCTCGAGAGGAATGTCAGAAAACGGGATATAATACTCCATTGCCTGACATATGACTCCCGAGATTTCTGTCGCACAGCTCGACGGATCACTAGAAGAAAAGCACATTCGCCGCCAAGGATAAGATGCTAAGAAGTGGCGCATCTCATTCCAATCTGCTGACTTGTACTGCCATACCCGTCTAGAACCCCTAGGGCTGGGATCAGGTGGTGAACAAGTCAGTACAGACTTCACCAGACAATAATCGGACGTACCCAAAGGTGACGATACTGACACGTTATATCGGTCTGGTTCTGTTGTCAGCAGAAGGTCCAAACAATTTTCCGTTTCGCCTTCAACGTCCGGCACACGCGTAGCCTGGTCTACCAGCTGGGTAAGATTTAGCGACAAAGCTAGTTTGAGCGCTTCTCTCCCAGCATGGTCGGTCTTCTGGTATGGGAACAGCCACTCCTTATGGTGAGCATTGAAGTGCCCCAGAAGGACCAGTTGTGCTGACGGGTACCTTAGTTGAGCCTCATCGGCTGCCTCACACAGATATTCAATTAACTTGGTTGTCTCCTGATCTCCGCTATGCGATCGGTATACACAAGCGTAGACTATTTTGTCTTCGCCGGTGTCGACTAATACCCAGAGCGTCGAAAATGAGGAGTTTTAAAGGTTACGGAGACGCCGGCAGCAGATGTTGTCGCTGACATAGACCCAGACACCGGCGCGCGCTTTGGAATTGTGCTCCAGGGTGTACCCTGGGTACTGCAAGTAAGTCGCGTCTGCCGGGCGTCTGATTTGCGTCTCCGTAAGAAAGAGTAGCTGCGGCTTATCGGTCTCTAGATGGTAGTGGACCGCATCGAGATTTGAGTGCAACCCTCTGATGTTGTCGAGGTGCACTTTTAATGGGAGGAAGTGCCGCCGCTGTAAAACTCAATTTCTTTTCTTGACTTTTTTCATTGTTGTTTAAAGATGTGAATAGGCAAGGAAGGCGGAAGTTGTACGAGGCGCTGGTCAGATACTAGTGGTGAACACAGAATCACTGCTTTGAAGGATAGACTAGTCTGGAGACTGCGGGGACGCCCGAACCCCCCCGGAGATGGCCATCGGGTCCTCCCGTCCAATCGCCAATTGGCACGATGGAGCATTCTGGGATTTTTCGTGAGGTGGCGGGGCAGCCTTTCATAGGTGGCTAGCCCACTACTTGGGCCCCCTACTTCCTACGGTCGGCCAGCGGTGCACCGTGCTTCGGATCCCGCTACCCTCCAAGACTAGCCGCCAAGTGCAGCGACACTCTGACATCGAAACAGCATACTGACTCAGCGCAACTGTACAGACCCGCCTTCACTAATGGCTTCTCAATGCACCATACCGGAACACGTCTGGGACGCTTGGCGGCACGACTTTGCATTGAGGGTGGTGACAAGGCTCGGCCGGAGCCTACCACCTGAAGTGACGCCAGAGCCTCGTTAGTTGTTTAGCAGGGAGTACCACGTGCAGGTGAGGTTGGCTTGGGTCTCTAGTGACATAATTGGACCCCTAATTACTCCCCAAGATATGTAGAATATGTCATATCTTATATCTCATATTTTCGGCGATCGCGCAACGGAAAACTTAGCGTTGGCCTCTCAATCGTTGGACCGATGACCTGGTGAAGGTCGCGGAAAGCCGCTAGATGCGGGCAGCACAGATCCGGTCGTCATGGAAATCGTTGGGGGAGGCCTATGTCCAGTAGTGGACATCTGTCGGTTGATATAATGATGTACTTTTATCCGACGCTCTTCCGGTGAAGGAAAACATCGCGAGAAAACCTGCACACATCTGCGAAGAAACTCGAAGGTTTTGTATGAAGTTGACCAACCCGCACTGGGCCCGCGTGGTCGACTAAGGCCCGATCGCCCTAATTCAGGGTAGGCTCGAGGCCCTCGGTGGCGACGTATATATGAAATGAGCTTGTGTGATGATGTATACAGGATGTAACAAAATTGGTGTAAGTCCCGTTAACTGGAGGTTTTACTCGTCATACTGAACAACTTTCTCCAAGGAACCCATAGTCAATTCTCAAAAAAAAATTGGACCCTCCATACTAAAATGCACAAAATCGGTAGAATTTGTTTTAACGTTTTCAGCAAAGTCGTAGAACAAAACTTGTTCAGTATGACGAGTAGAACCCCCAGTTAACGGGACTTACACCAATTTTATTACACCCTGTATATATTCAATTTTCGGCTTGCCCGCGTGGATATCGTTTTCATGATTGTATAGCTGGTGCCTGCGACTTGTGTGGAGGTTGTGTTTCCTCGGTTAACACTTTATTTCTTACTAGGTGGTTTCCGCGGCTTCACCCGCGTGGACAACGTTTCTATGATTTTTCGAGGGCACGCAGTGCGCGAGCCGCAAGTGGCTCACGAGCGTGCGAATAAGTAGCCTATGTATTAATCCAGGTCCTAATCTGTCTACCTACCAAATTTCAGCCAGTTCCGTTCAGTAGTTTTTACCTGAAGAAGTAACAAAATTACACACTCACATATTAGTGTGATGTGATTAGCTGGTGCGTGGTGGCACGCTCTGTAGCCTTAACGAGAGGAGTTAAGTTTTAATGCAGTCGGGTTTATAATTCTTTATCAATTCGTTTATTATTTTCAGTGGTCTCTGGAGCTTAATCTCAGGGATGCCTTATATGATACTCATGATCTTGCACGTGCTGTTTCTGTCTGCGCAGGCATACAGTTACCTCGTTGCCGATTATAATATCAAAAGACTGTGTGAGTATCTGTTAGTACTACACGCACACAAACGCACACACAACCAATCTCTATTCTATAAATTTAAAGTTACACTCGTACTCTTCTATTATACAGGATGTAAAAAAATTGGTATAGGGCCCGTTAACAGGGGTTCTACTTATCATACTGAACAACTTTCCCCAAGGAACCCATAGTAAATTCTCAAAAAAATGAACTCTCGATACAAAAATGCGCAATTTTGGTCGATCAGCTGATCGATTTGTATGAAGAGTAAAAATTATTTTTTGTGGTTTTAGCAAAGTCATAGAACAAAAATTGTTCAGCCCCAGCTAACGGGTCCTACACGAATTTTGTTACAACCTGTATACACTTAAGATGCACTTGTACTTTATTCTATAAACTCAAGTAACAGTCGTACTCCATTCTATTAACTCAAGTATCAGTCGTACTCTATTCTGTAAAGTTAAGTAATTTTCATACTCCATTATATAAACTTAAGTAACAGTCGTACCCTATTCTATAAACTCAAGTTACACTCGTACTCTATTCTATAAACTTAAGTGACACTCGTACTCTGTTCGCGCCAGCATTCAACACCAGAGAACCTAAACCAAGACGTATTGCTATCTTAAGTGTCTGGCTGGCGTGAACTCAGCCGCAGTGCTCGGCGCTGGGGGTGTTTCAGTACTTAAGGCTGCCAGCTGTGGTAGTATTTACCATAACTCAAACAAGCTAGGCCCCTTAACGCGGTTGTCCGGTGACACAAATGTTTACTATCCGAAAAGGACACTCGACCGTCGGGAGGTTAAGCCTTAAATACTGAAATAATGTTTGTATCTAACTACAGCCCCCGAGGGCCGCCACGAGTAGGTTAAATACAAACTGCTTATAAACTAATCAACATGCAATACGGAACGCTATAACTGGTTACGGTAGATCAAGACACTAACTTATAACTATCACTCAACTGCCCTAGCAACTTTAAATCTCATAAGGGAAATTATTATTCTCAATGGCACCAATGCTAAATCTCATATGACTACCGTTTTTTTCTACTTATCGATGGCGTTCGATTTTATCTCACATGAACTGCTTTTGACAAAACTAGAGAGATCTCGTATTTGGGGTCCCGCAAACAGGTGCTTATACCGTAAAGAAATAAAACTGTGTGTAGAAGTGAGTATACATAATTATAACGCAGACTTACTAATCAGTCTAGAGTAATTACACATGGTGTACCACAAGGGAGTGTAATCGGTCCTCTCTTATTCCTAATATATATAAATGATTTACCGGATACGACTAGACATAGAACAATACTTTTTGCAGATGATATTTCAGTAATAGTGACAACTAATAATAATTTGACATCTAATATTCATGAATCCGACATCAATAATGCAATCCAATCAATATATTGGTAAGCCCACTTCCATCTTCGGCATCATCGTCACTTCCCATCAGGTGAGATAATGTCAAGGGCTTACCAATTGTTCAAAAATAAAAATCAAAATCAAAACAATTTAATTCAAATAGGTGTTTACACACACTTTTAAATAGTCAAAACAAAAAAAAAACTGTATTGTGAATATATATATATATATATAAATGGGTTGGTAATAATAATTTGCAAATTAATTGAGGTAAATCGACATACATTAACTTTAACAATTATAATTTTAATTCATTAAATATTACTTATAACGGACAAACCATTAGGAGTGCTAGTAAAGTTAAGTTTCTAGGTATCATTATTGATGAGAAGCTTGACTGGAAAGAATGTTGAAAAAGTATGTGCTAAAGTCAATAGTTTTAGTTTTGCCATTTATAAACTGACAAAGGTAGCGACTAGACACACTGCAGTCACAGCATATTTTGCTTACGTAGAATCTATACAATCTATACGATTTAATAATATGGGGGAACAGTACTAATGTTTTCATCGCTAAAAAAAAGTGTGTCCGTTCAATATTAGGTGTTTCACAAGATGTTTCAGGTAGGCTCCTATTTAAAGATACATAGAAATTTAAACAAACTGCCACTATCTATTCATTATATACAAGAAATCGCAAAACTAGTAAAACAAAATCAACTAGCGTTCTACAGAAAAGTTAAAGACGTATCAGTCCGAAATAGGAGGAATCCTGACAGGTTAGTAATGGATGAGATTCCCAAAACAACGCGATTTCAGGAAAATTGCATATATATTATATATATATATATATATATATATATATATATATATATATATATATATATATATATATATATATATATATAAATAAATATATATATATATATATGTCGGAGTGTCATTGAAAATGCGACCAATACCAGCTCGAGATAAGTTTACATAGTTACACTTTGTTTGGATCAAACGTCAGGTATTAGTACCTGGGTGAAACCGGTGGTGGCGTGACGATCGCTTGTACTCGTGAGACGATCGTTTGTGGTAGCAAAGATGATGTATTAACGGAAGGCTGTTTGTGCTGCCACACTGAGTGGAGAATTTATTAGATCTGTGGAGAAGCCATATTAGCTGGACCACAGATTACTAAATAGTTACATGTGTTGGTAAGCGCGTAACTCGAGAACGGCTGGACCTATTTGGCTAATTCTTTTTTTGTTGAGTTTGTTATTATTAGGTTTCTTATGTAGGGTAGGGTAGGGTAGGGTAGGGCAGTGTAGTGTAGTGTAGGGTAGGGTAGTGTAGAGTAGGGTAGTGTAGAGTAGGGTAGGGTAGGGTAGGGTAGGGTAGGGTAGTGTAGTGTAGTGTAGGGTATGGTAGTGCAGGGTAGGGTAGGGTAGGGTAGCGTAGGGTAGGGTAGGGTAGTGTAGGGTAGGGTAGGGTAGTGTAGGATAGGGTAGGGTAGTGTAGTGTAGGGTAGTGTAGTGTAGTGTAGGGTAGTGTAGTGTAGTGTAGTGTAGGGTAGGGTAGGGTAGGGCAGTGTAATGTAATGTAAGGCGGTACGTAGTTCGCCGGGACAGCTAGTATATATATATTATATATATATAATTCTCGTGTCACAGTGTTAGTAACCATACTTCTCCGAAACGGCTGGACCGATTTTTATGAAATTTTGTGTGCATATCGGGTAGGTCTGAGAATAGGTTCTTATCAATTTTTCATACCTCTACGCGGGCGAAGCCGCGGGAAACAGCTAGAAAAATATATATTTTTTTATAAATTGGTGCTGACTGTGCAATACATCTAGATAACACATAATTTTAGAGGTCAGTGTGTAAGTAAAATGAAAAAATCTTTAAGAGTTACATGTGTTTTATTTTTATATAATTTTTTATTAATTTCTTACCCTTTCTAAATTCTCGGTTATTAAATTTTAGTGTAGCAAAAATCCTGAATCTACTAAAAAGTTTTATTAGATATTGTTTTGGGAAACAAGGGCAGGGAGAGTCAAAATGTATGTCATTTAAAATTTCATATACCTATACTACCCGGCCTTTGTTTTATATTTTTTTCAAAATTATTAATAAACATAGTCTCAAGTTCTCTTACATAATTATAAAACGCATCTGTTAGTACTTTTAACTTTCCATAAAAAGACGATGTTTTGTTGAATGCTTTGCACATATTTGCTTTGAACATTGTTGAATGCTACAGCACATAAGGCACCAGACGGCATCGTAGGTACGCGTACGAACGAACGAAACGATTTAAATTAAAATACGTGCGTGCGCTTCGTTTGTGAAAACCGCACTGAATTGGGTCCGCAAACGGCCCGAGAACGCTCTGCTGGGCGGTAGGTTATTATAGCGCGCAAGTACATGGAGTGACGGAGGCCTGGCTGGACGTCAGTCTCGGAGCAGACACTTTTTGATGGAGCGTCGAGCAGAACACAAGTAGTGGTGATCTGTGAGCAAAACGTACGTGTCACGCCATCGCTGTGATCACCGCGTTTGCATCCATTGTAATCCAAGGCATCCTGTACAATTTCGATTACCAAATGATCAAGACTATTGAAGAAGGACCTCTGAGATATAGCTGCATTGTTATTTCGACGCCCACAACCGAAATAGTTAAGGACGTGAACCACAAGGCCATCCATAACCTAACCCACCCCCTCTACATCAGAAGTTGGATAGTTCCCTGCGCTCGCAACAAGTGGACAACGACGGGAAAATGTGAAAATTGATGATGGAGCAGCGAAATAAAAACCACTGGCAACAATTCTTCGTGCTACAGAACCAGAACATGCTGCGATTGATTGAGGTTATGCAAGCACCATCGACTACATCTGCTGCAATCATATTGCCAGCATTCAACCGGAATATACCGGAAGCTAATCCACGTGCACGGCGCTCAACTGTCGATATCTCCCTTACGGAACGACCATTGGAATGAGGTGACAGCATGGGCTGTGCTGGCAGCAGCGGAGATGCACGCTAGCGGCGCGTGCGGCTTCTGCGAAGTGCGTGATGTACGCGGTGTTACGAAAATCCGGTGAGTCGTACCCCTTTTGTTTTGATGGTGGTAGTAGTACGTGCGTAGTACTATTACCTAATCTGTAGTGGTGCCTACTGTTCTCTCGTTAAAGAAAGTTTCGTGTATAGACTTTCGGGAGTGTGTTCAGTACAAACGCACGATTGACTTTTATAGGCAACGCTCACGTTTACTGTACAGAACAAATATTGAGTGAGGGTAGTATTGACGGGAATCATTCAGAATTTTTATTTTTTTGTTATGCCAAACGAGTACCTACGTTACAACCTACGTACAACAATACGTACCAACAATATTATGATCGGTTCAGATATTTTAAATCTAGGCTTGACGGTATATTTAAACGAGTTTGTCAATAATAAAACAGCTCGACTGTCAGAAAGAATGCGAATAGAGTAGTCCCTTAACCTTCAGTGGTGATTGAATTAGCAGCCAAAATGATGCCTTGTTGTCCTTCAAAGTACTCTTTCACGTGCTTTCGGATCATTCATTGTGACACAACGTCGTGATTGAACGGAAGATTTAAAAAGAGGACTCATTGTAAATATGATGATTCATTTAGTTAACTAGTTTCAGTTATACAAACCTAAACCAAGATTGAAAGTATTGAAACCCCTTTAAGCTTTTATAATATTGAGACTGACATCTTTACATGGAGTAAAAAAAAAACCTTTATTAGCTTTCGTAGTATTGGGACTGATATTCTCATTGAGCATAGGCCAAAGTTGTTGCCTATTTTTAATAGCTTTCGCGATGAATTTGTCGAGGGCATCCTTAATGCCCCGCTATCGTATAGACCCTATGTAGGTAGATTAATTTCGGTGACCCCAATAAAATATTTTGTTTACCAATTGTAAAAAAAAAAAAAAAAAAAAGAATAATAACAGGGTAGTATGCGGAGTGCAGTGGTGGACGTCTTACGGCTGATGTGATGATGATACAGGATTCATGGGCTGGAGGCTGCGAATGTCATAAGCCCCGAAGCTTTCCCTTTTTGACGGCCTTATCATGCTGGTAAAGAAAAAGGATAGCATAGAACGCAAGTGTTGATAACCGTGAAAAAAAAAATGATAACATGCCTGAACGGAAATTGCTTCCTCTGATAGCTTGGAACATCGATTGACTTCATAGGTGGTCACTATTTCACCACGTCAGGCATAGCTAGTGGTTACATCAGGTGCATTCTTTACCTATTAAATCGAAATGACTGATTTTGTAACCTCTGTTCAAATACGTCCACGTGTCATTCGATCTACGTAATGCCCCCTTGTATTTGAACTTACGTTCATAAACGCTTTAGGCGCGTGGCAACGGTCAGGTGAATCTTAGCACGTTTAAACGTTGGTACTCTTAGTTATGTGTCCTTTAAAATATGCTCACTTCCTTCGAGTATAGTAATGAGATTTCAATGTTACAAGTCCTTCCATGATGATCATTTGGCAGAAACCAAACTGTTGGGTTAACCGAGTTACGAAGTACAGCCTCCTGGAGTTGCTTCTTGGTACGAGTAAAGTAGCCTAACCTCTAAATGTCATGTTTGTCGATTACACACACAGGCTGTAATTTTATCTAAGTGAAGCACGACAACATACTAGTGATAATACGGAGAGTAACGCATCCTATTACAGAAGTTGTTAATCAGCCTGCTGCTGATGTGATAATAGGCATGGGCCTCCCCCATGTTGGAGCGGTTTCACCAATTGTAAAAAAAAAAAAAACAAAAAAAACGCTACGCTTGGCGGGCTGTTTGGCGGTACAGTATGAGCATGAAGGACGATGTTGCTTGTCCTCAAATTTTTAGTCCCTTAGTCACTTCTTGTGAAACCCTTGGGAAGAGATGGGGTGGTGTATTGCTCTGAGGCAGCGCCACTGGCTGATTTCTAGACAAAAGCTTAGTTTCACAAGTTACCTAACTTTGTGTTGTTACAAATGGAGAAGCGTTACCTACCACTTTAGATATAAAATACCGTCAGTTATTGAGGACAGACTACGTTAAATGCCCGATAGTGACAGTATATTTGACTTGGACAGAATTGATGATGGAGAGACTGAACCTCGACCATCTACTAGTGCAGAGTAAGGACTTTTGTACTTGACCGTGATTTTAACGTTCACTAGTTTGTATTTTGAACCTTAGACGTAAACAATTTTTCGCAACTGGATGCCAATAGCCTCAGCCATTCGTAGACGTAGGCGTAAAACACCGAGTTGATTTTCTCGTTGCTGTGCGGCCACAACTGTGTGTGGCGTGCGTTTGGCTCGCAGGCGTATCACCGGGGAGGTGATGTTGGCAATGACCAGAAAGAGGTGATGTTTGAGATCGCCGCATGGAAGCGATAGTGTGGTTGGACACCGGAGGGAGGTGGTCCAAGAGTCGCCAGGTAGGGTGACTGTGTTTTTGGGCGGACACCTGAGAGGTTGTCTGAGAGTCGCCAGGTCGAGTGACTGTGTGTTTGGGCGGGCACCGGATGGAGGTGTCTGAGAGCCGCCAGGTTGGGTGACTGTTGTTTGTTTGGGCACCGGATGGAGGTGGCCCAGAGTTGCCAAGATGGGTGACTGTTGTGGTGATACAAAATAAGGAGCGTAACCAAACCAAGTTAGATCCCAAATACCGAGGGCCGTTCAGGGTCGTAGAGGTCTTAGAAGGTGACAGATACAAATTACAAGCTTTGAATTTGAGACGAAGTTACAAGTATGCCCATGACCGTTTACGTAGTATGTCCGAAGGTTATTTGCCTCCGGATGTTGACGATGAATCTGGTGCAGAGGCGTCTACCTTTCAATGTTAATTGTATTGACAGATCGTAACTCAATCAATTGTATACAGTTGTAATTTTTTTCTTTATCGTTTATTTTTGTGTGTAGTACTGAAGTATTCCAACATGTTTCAGCGGTAAATGAAGAGTGCTGAATGGCGCTATATGTTTGCATGAATTGGCTGCTGCTTGTTTTGTCAGACTCGTTCTGTCATGATGTGTAGCAGGTACATTCGTGTTTTTGTAAAAAAGAAGTATCCCGTTTACCGGCTAAAACTGTTGATGGTATTCCGTCGCCTGTATTGGTGATGATGGTGTTCCATTGCCTAGATTGGTGATGATGGTATTCCGTCGCCTGGATTGGTGATGATGGTGTTCCATTGCCTAGATTGGTGATGATGGTGTTCCACTACCTAGATTGGTGGTGATGGTGTTCCGTCACCTGGACTGGTGATGATGACTGATTGGTATTCCGTCGCTTGGCGTTAGTGATGATGATTCTTTGTGGTGTCCCGCCACCCGGATGTGGTGATGTTTAATTCTGGTGTTCCGTCGCTTGTGATTTGCGATGATGATTATGTTCCGTTCTATGTGCCCCTAAAGGTTGTAAATGGTTGTAAGGTTTCAAGCCTTGCAGCTGTGATTTACCTTGGAGACCTAAACTGATTTGAGATTGTTTGAGTTACGATGCTAATGCTGAGGTTTATTTAGTTTACGAGAGTGAAATTATTTTGGTTTTTTTGAGACTGTTAAAATATGTCATTACCATGATTGTAGTCTTGAATTAAAGCTTCACATTATTAGTGTTGCTTTTATTCCTTGAGCTGTGGACCTTCCTAATGAAGGTCAGGATTGGCCGAACGAAATGGAATCTACTGGTTACCCTTTTCTTTTTCAGGTTAGTCACCCGAGGACGTGTGACTCGCAGGATGGCCGTGTCGGAGTGTCATTGAAAATGCGACCAATACCAGCTCGAGATAAGTTTACATAGTTACACTTTGTTTGGATCAAACGTCAGGTATTAGTACCTGGGTGAAACCGGTGGTGGCGTGACGATCGCTTGTACTCGTGAGACGATCGTTTGTGGTAGCAAAGATGATGTATTAACGGAAGGCTGTTTGTGCTGCCACACTGAGTGGAGAATTTATTAGATCTGTGGAGAAGCCATATTAGCTGGACGTCAGTCTCGGAGCAGACACTTTTTGATGGAGCGTCGAGCAGAACACAAGTAGTGGTGATCTGTGAGCAAAACGTACGTGTCACGCCATCGCTGTGATCACCGCGTTTGCATCCATTGTAATCCAAGGCATCCTGTACAATTTCGATTACCAAATGATCAAGACTATTGAAGAAGGACCTCTGAGATATAGCTGCATTGTTATTTCGACGCCCACAACCGAAATAGTTAAGGACGTGAACCACAAGGCCATCCATAACCTAACCCACACCCTCTACATATATATATATACTAGCTGTCCCGGCGAACTTCGTACCGCCTTACATTACATTACACTACCCTGCCCTACCCTACACTACCCTACACTACACTACACTACACTACCCTACCCTACACTACCCTACCCTACCCTACATACACTACACTACACTACCCTACCCTACCCAACACTACTCTACACTACCCTACACTACACTACACTACCCTACCCTACCCTACACTACCCTACCCTACACTACCCTACCCTACCCTATCCTATCTCTCAAGTTGGATCGAACTGCACATGGTGTGCGAATTTTATTATAATCGGTTAAGTGGTTTAGGAGTCCATTGAGGACAAACATTGTGACACGAGATTTATATATATTAAGATTTATATATATGAAGATATATATAAAAGAAAGTCGAGTTAGTTAAACCATTTATAACTCAAGAGCGTCTGAACGAATTATTTGGATTTTTGTATTTTTGCAGTTGTCTTCGTCGGGAATAGGATTATTAGTATTAAAATATGATACCTATTCACCCAAAAAATAATTGGTTTTAGGCTAGGGTAGGGTAGTGTGAAGTAGTGTAGTGTAGTTAGGGTAGGGTAGTGTAGTGTAGGGTTGGGTAGTGTAGGGTAGGGTAGGGTAGTGTAAGGTAGGGTAGAGTAGGGTAGTGTAGTGTAGGGTAGAGTAGGGTAGGGTAGTGTAGTATAGTGTATCTAGGGTAGGGTAGGGTAGGATAGTGTAGGGTAGGGTAGGGTAGTGTAGCGTAAGGTGGAACGAAGTTCGCCGGGACAGCTAGTTTACAATAAAATAGCGCATTCGATTCGGGAATTGCCCTTTAACATGTTTAAAGCAACACTACATGAGTGGTTTCTTCAGAACATGTTTTATTCCATTGACGATTTTCTAAAGCATAAGCAATGTTAATCTGTAAGGTCTCATTATGTCATTTGAATTATGCATTTGGAAAGCGTTGATAATTACTTGGACTTATTTTATTATTCTTGTACTAATAAAAAATATGTGCATGCTAATAATACTAAAGTTGCTAAATAAGTGATTCTAAAACTATTGTAAAACCTTTTATACTTACCTTATTTAAAAGCAAATAAAGAATGCTATTCTATTCTATTCTGTTCTATAAAATTAAGTATCTTTCATACTCTATTCCATAAACTCAAGTAACATACGTAGTCTATTCTATAAACTTAAGAAACACTCGTTCACTATTCTATAAACTCAAGTAACACTCGTACTCTATTCTATAAACTCAAGTAACACTAGTACTCTAAGCTAGTACTCTATTCTATAAAGTCAAGTAACACTCGTACTTTATTCTATAAACTCAAGTAACACTAGTACTCTAAGCTAGTACTCTATTCTATAAAGTCAAGTAACACTCGTACTCTATTCTATAAAGTCAAGTAACACTCGTACTTTATTCTATAAACTCAAGTAACACTAGTACTCTAAGCTAGTACTCTATTCTATAAAGTCAAGTAACACTCGTACTCTATTCTATAAAGTCAAGTAACACTCGTACTTTATTCTATAAACTCAAGTAACACTAGTACTCTAAGCTAGTACTCTATTCTATAAAGTCAAGTAACACTCGTACTCTATTCTATAAAGTCAAGTAACACTAGTACTTTAAGCTAGTACTCTATTCTATAAAGTCAAGTAACACTCGTACTTTATTCTATAAACTCAAGTAACACTAGTACTC
Organism: Coleophora flavipennella; assembly: GCA_947284805.1. NCBI lineage: Eukaryota > Metazoa > Arthropoda > Insecta > Lepidoptera > Coleophoridae > Coleophora > Coleophora flavipennella. The sequence goes on from OX369253.1 coordinate 10,973,398, forward strand.
TAAGCTAGTACTCTATTCTATAAAGTCAAGTAACACTCGTACTCTATTCTATAAACTCAAGTAACACTCGTACTTTATTCTATAAACTCAAGTAACACTAGTACTCTAAGCTAGTACTCTATTCTATAAAGTCAAGTAACACTCGTACTCTATTCTATAAAGTCAAGTAACACTAGTACTCTAAGCTAGTACTCTATTCTATAAAGTCAAGTAACACTCGTACTTTATTCTATAAACTCAAGTAACACTAGTACTCTAAGCTAGTACTCTATTCTATAAAGTCAAGTAACACTCGTACTCTATTCTATAAAGTCAAGTAACACTCGTACTTTATTCTATAAAGTCAAGTAACACTCGTACTCTATTCTATAAACTCAAGTAACACTAGTACTCTAAGCTAGTACTCTATTCTATAAAGTCAAGTAACACTCGTACTCTATTCTATAAAGTCAAGTAACACTCGTACTTTATTCTATAAACTCAAGTAACACTCATAATCTATTGTATACACTCAAGAATATGTTCTTTTTTAAAATTAATATGAAAGGTCAATCATCATTATCATATCAGCCGGAAAACGTCCACTGCTGGACAAAGGCGTCCCCTAAGGATTTCCACGACGACCGGTTTCCTGCGATCTTTGCCAGGTCGTCGGTCCACCGCTTGGGAGGCCTGCGTACGCTACGTTATCCGGTGCGCGGTCGCCACTCGAGAACTTTACTACCCCAACGGCCCTGCCCACTGCAGGTATGTCGGTTACTTTGGTGCTCCTGTGGATCTCCTCATTTCTGATTCGATCGCGTAGAAAAATTCCCAGCATAGCTCGCTCCATTGCCCTTTGGGTGACCTTGAGCCTTCTTATGAGACCTATAGTAAGCTACCATATCTTAGTTCCGTATGTCATCACTGGCTACACACACTGGTCAAAGACCTTAATCTTGAGACACTTCGGTATTTGGAAAGTGAAGATATAGCTAAGCTTCTCGAACGCCGCCCAGCCGATTTGAATTCGTCGATAGATCTACGATTGAAAGTTTAATACCTATTTTCATTTATTTTCAGTTACATTTTTCTTTGACCTAATCAGCTTCCTAGAAATGTTTTTACTGCTGTTGTTCACGAAAACCTATGGCAAATTTATGAGGAAAGTGGAATCCATTGAAAATTCATTACCACCGTTGAGGAGACCCGGGCGCGTCACTAAAGTTTCATTGAGGATTACGGCACTTGTGACCCTTTTGACCCTCGGTATGGAAAACTTTGATATAAGCCATTATAACTCTTTATTATCTATTATAACGCAGATCCTAAATAGACAGAACCGTTATCTAATTTTGTCTGGATTCACGACAGCTGACAGGTTAAAATAGCTAAAAAACTGGAAAAAAAATGAAAAAACCATGGAGCTGAACATTTTTTTCTAAACGTATCCATTAATTTACATAATTAAGTATGTGTATGTCTGTATGTTTTTTACTTTTTCAAGTTAAAGCTATTCAACCAATTTCTCTGAAATTTAGCATAGAATTAAAGCAAAAGGTGTAAAACAACAAAAAAATATTTTTTTCCCCGAAAAAGGTTATAGAGATGTCTGCGAAAAACTTTATTCTAGGTTCACGAGCTGCTTGTGGCTTGCGTATATAAATAAAATAAAAACCATAGAACAGTCCTATAACGATATATACGCGAGTGAAGGTAGTATGTAGATAATCTTTGAGCTTCACCTTTGGTGTACGAGGTGCGGACCCCAGCCTCAGTTTTTTGAGGATAACTTCATGATTTTTAAGCCCAAGAGATTCTAGTTTCAGGTAATCTCAACATTTGTAAAACTGAATTTAATAGAATTACAGTTTTTTTCATAATCTTCAGTGACTATCAAGATATTGAAACCTGGAGTCTGTGTGTTTTATTTGCCCCCAGTGTTTTTTGCCACAAGAAGAAGAATGCTTAATTGAATTTTTTATAGTTTTTACTCTTATTTTTATTTGAAAAACATGAATACCAACCATTGACTGACGGCTCAGTGGTTAGTGCCCTTGACTACTGATCCGAGAGTCGTGGGTTCGATCCCCACCCAGGGCAAGCATTTGTGTGATGAGCAGATTTGTTTGCTCTGTGTCTGGGTGTTAATGTATTTAAACGTATATAAGTATGTATATCAGTCTCTGGTAACCCATAACACAGGGAATCCTACTTTGGGGCCAGATGACCACGTGTGATTTGTCCCAGAATATTTATTTATTTTATTTATTTATTTATTTATTGATACCAACTTACTTTTTATGACTTTAATTGTAATAATACCTTTTTTGGTGCTTCTCAACACCAATTTCTGTTTTTTTTTCTATCATTTAAAACTTTTCTTAATAATCTATGTAGTGTTATTACTTCCTGTGTAGACTATATTTCAATATACAATAAAAAAAAACATGTATTTGAATCATGGTTTCATAGATAAACTAACATAAACTTAAGGATCATTGGGGTCCGTTGGACCCTATCTAGTACACGGCGTAACTTTTTTTCACTTCGTACACCGAGGGTTAAATTAAATTTTAGGCCCTTATTTTTAGACAGTATATAGGCACATAGGTATGTTTACTTATACTTATATGTATTATTTTTCAGTGCAATTCATACTTGACACATTATTCAATGCACACGTAGCACAGGAGTGCTTCGCCCTGTCTGGTGGTTCGTTCATCAAATCCTACTTCGAGCACGTTTACGCTTGGAGTTTCCGATTCATACCTTTTAACTACGTTACAGCTGTCCTTTTAAAAGTGAGCATTTTTACATTTACTATTTTTAATTAAGACAGTAAAGTTCTCGAGTGGTGCCCGCGTACCGGAAAACGTAGCGTAGGTAGGCCTCCAACGCGGTGGAGTGACGACCTGGTGAAGATGGCGGGAAGCGAGCAGCGCAGGACCGGTCGTGAGGAAATCCTTGGGGGAGGCCTTTGTCCGGCAGTGGACGTTTTTCGGTTGATATGATGATGGACAGTTTTAAAAACTAAAAAACAGGCTTGAATTGTAATTCAAACTAATTGTCTTTTTGTAATATTTTTTTTTGTGATCTGTTGAAAATTTCGACTATACCCGACGACGTCTTGAAGTGGGTGATAATAACTTTCAATGATTCCCTTACAGACAGACATAGGTATAGCTGAGGCTGATGTAAAGCGTATAAAGAGGTAGCGAACGGTAATGGCCAACTTAAAGAAATGGCTATCTGTTATGTTATACATTATAACATTAAATAAATGAGAAAAATATATGGATGTGTATTCTTTCTTTCTTTTCGTGTGGCATAATTAACCGTTTTTTCCAAGAGATAGACGGCGGTTGCCTGGTGTTGCACTTAGCATCATCCGCGTTCAAGTGTAGGACATTTTGATTCACACCTACGGACGTGCTGTGCAACGCGGCCTTCATACATATATGGAATCAGATGTGCAGGTTTCCTCACTATGTTTTCCTTCATCGATAAAGCAATCGGTAAGTATATGTACGTAAGTTTTTTGAAAAACTCATTGGTACATTGGTCGTCCGGATTTGAATCCGTACCTCCGGTTAGGAGGGCCGAGTCGTTACCAGTTGAGCCACCGACGCTGTTTAAATAATGTGTATTAATCCTCTATTATATAGGGTGACTTTTAATTAGTTCTTGATAGCAAAGGATATGAATGTACTCGTGATTAAAAACAACTTTCCCAAAAAAACTATATTCCAAATCAAAAAAAAAAAATATTCCTTGATACATGACAAGTTATCAAATCGGCAAAAATTTAAAAACGACTAAATTTTTTTTTTATATTTGACGTATATCCTTTGGGAAAGTTGTTTGTAATCACAAGTACATTCATATCCTTTGCTATTTTTTATTATTATTATATCAGCTCATATACGTCCCCACCGAGGGGCTGGAGCCTACCCTGAATCAGGGCGATTAGGCCTTAGTCGACCATGCGGGCCCAGTGCGGGTTGGTCGACTTCACACACAACCTTCGAGTTTCTTCGCAGGCGTGTGCAGGTTTCCTCACGATGTTTTCCTTCACCGTTAAAGCAATCGGTAAGTATATGTACGTAAGTTTTTGTAATCCTTTGCTATCAAGAACTAATTAAAGTCACCCCATATACCATAGCCTGGAACTGTCATCTTAATCATAAGATTATTTGTAATGGAATCTATTTAAAATGAATGTCTCGGGATCGGGCCAGGCAGCTAATAGATGCTCCGCCGATCATTGCGAGCTTAGATGCAATGGAATGCCGGTTTTCGCGTTCGCTGTTCCCGAAAATATAAACTCATGAAACTGAACAACTAAAAAAAAGTACCCCATACCGATCGACTGATCAATTTGTATGAAAATTCCAAAAAAAAAAACAAATTCAGTATAGGCTTTTAGAGAAGGTCAAACTTGTTTGCAATACTGGTGACATTATGTTGACATAATAATTATGTGACTTCTCTAGCAAGTCGGTGGTGACCCTAGCTTGAGTATGTCCCACACTACGTTTTAAACCTTGAAAAAGTGGCCAAGCGCGTGTCGTGTACGTGACCAAAGGAGGATTCTGTAAATCTATATACAAAAAATGAATCCCTATTACCCTTGGTCACGGCATCACGCGTGAACGACTGGATTTCGCTAATTATTTTTTTGTTGAGTTCGTTATTGTCAGGAGAAGGTTCATATGTAAGGTAAGGTAGGGTAGGGTAGGGTAGTGTAGTGTAGGGTAGGGTAGGGTAGTGTGGGGTAGTGTAGTGTAGGGTAGGGTAGGGTAGTGTAGTGTAGGGTTAGGGTAGTGTAGGGTAGGATAGGGAAAGGTAGGGTATTGTAGTATAGTGTAGTGTAGGGTAGTGTAGTGTAGTGTAAGGTGGTACGAAGTTCGCCGGTAATACTAGTCTTATATAAAAATTAACGTATATTTCAAAAAAGAAAGTAATAAAAAAAACCAGTTGGTATAAGTTTCAAACCACCTCCATGGCGTAATGGTTAAGTCCATTAGCTTCACATCAGAAGGTCGTGGGTTGTGAACAATCTTTTATACACCTTGTGCATTTTTTGTTTTTCCCTAGATATGCAGACTGCAGATGAAACTCACCTGGCACTTGGTGGACACGCTCGTCTTCATCGTTAGCTACAGCCTCGCAGTCCGATTGCAAGACTTTAATCGCATCATGTGCAAATTGCAGAAACAAGTGAGTAAAGCCCGTTCGCTTAGACAGTGCCGCTCGCCCTTTGTAAACACCGACACCGCGCGTGCCGCAGTGCCGCTAGCCCTTTGTAAACACCGACACCGCGCGTGCCGCAGTGCCGCTAGCCCTTTGTAAACACCGACACCGCGCGTGCCGCGTGCCGCGTGCCGCGTGCCGCGTGCCGCCGCGTGTCAAAGAACGCCGCTTTGACGTTAAAACAATGCTTGTATTATTATATTAATGTATTACTTGATTTGTATCCGTCATCCGTCATCTGTAAACTGTCTATTGAAGTAGATTTAACTCTTGCATTTTGTTTCAAACGAATGTCACTATCTGAACAAACGACTTTCAACGACTTAGCTGAACGTCATTTAGCCAAGTCGTTGAATGGGATATATAACGCAGCCGTTACGTAGAATCCGCCGGTTTGCAAAACAGCGCGCTGCTTTGCAAAACTGTGGCGTTCGAAACTACGAAACTCCGAATAAAACCGATGATTTGTTCTTCTGCGAAGCATTCTGCTATCCATTGGGGGTAAGCTCTTTGATTTTATAATCAATCAAACCTTACCGAACCTAATATCGCTCGTTTCGCTCGCTTACTTACAGTTTTTTACTTAGTAGATTTTACACAAAGCGACGCCTCATACAATGCGGATTACTTTATTTCATCCCAAATGCAATCCGGCTAGCTTACAATCAGCCAACTAGTTGAACATTGAGTGACGCTTGTTCAATCAACGCGCGGCCTAGTGATTCAATTGAATGTAGCCATTCAATGAACGGGCTAGCCGTTCAATCAAATGGCAGATTTAACCAAATGGCTGCGATATATACAAAATTAAACTATTGTTGGAAATCGGTGGCTTTCTACCCACGATAAACCCCTCCGGCCGTTTTGGCAACCAAGTTTCGTAACCAGTTGTCAAAAAAGAATATATCATCGTGTTAGGCAACTAGTTGCCTAAAAAGAAATTCTATTCCTGTTTGACATCCAGTTGCCAACTGTTGCTGATCCCCTTCGATGATAGTACAGGAAATGCAGGGCGACGCGGAGGTTGTAGAGACAAGGAAAACAGCCGTGATATCTTCAGTCTTGAACAATTTCAGTGGTTGATTTGCTTATGGGAGCTCGAGGGAGGTCTCGTTGTTACTCGGTGGCTTGTCGAAAATGTTGAATTTGAATGAATACGCTCTATGACGCCTACGCTATATTTATATTAAATTTCCAGAGCGGGATGGCGCCATAGGAGGAAGCGAGACGGAAGATGGTGCACTTACCCATCCCTTTGGAGCAATACCGTACAGAGAGCCGCCTACGACCTATTTCCGCGCCGCGCCGTTTTGAAATAACGGTCGCGGAGGCAGCTCGCTGCTTACCAAAAAACCTTTTACCTCTCCTCAGGGGTTCCACCGGGCTTCCATCTCGCCACCTTTACCAAACTAATTACCTAGACCTCCCTCTAAGCCTCCCCAAGCAAAACACAGTTACAAAACACATTTATTTAGAAAACATACAAAAGGCTTATAAAACAAGATAACTTAAAACTACAACTTAACTATCTATATCTATGTACATATAACAATTCAAAAATAAAACGTATCGCACTTTAAGACATACACAAATTTACAATCAACAAAATTTATCAACAAGTAACTTTACGTTTTTAAGTGTCCATCGTGCACATTCTCCCGCCGTCACCTTCGTGATCCAGCACTGGTAGCACGATGATCTTCTTGGTGGGCCGCCTCAGCACGCGTCCTCGGCTCGTGGTCACCTCCACCACGCGCACTTCGCCATCCTCGCCCGGGAACGTCCGGGTGATGCGTCCTCTGGGCCAGCAGTTGCGTGGCAGGTTGCTGTCGGCGATGACCACCAGGTCACCGATTTTGGGGGCCTCTCCGGAGGCCCTGGGCTCCCGCCGGTGTTGGAGTGTGGGGAGGTACTCTCTCACCCACCGCCGCCAGAAGTTGTCGGCTAGCAGCTGTGCGCGGCTCCAGTGCGTGCGCGCGTTGATGTCTTCGGGAGTGAACGTGCCCGGGGGTGGCACATGACAGTTGGGCCCGACCAGGATGTGATTCGGGGTCAGCGCCTCGGGCTCCGCTGAGTCGACGCTCACGTGGGTCAGCGGTCTCGAGTTCACCACATTCTTGCACTCCTCGCTCGGCCGCTGCTCCTGCAGCGTGGCTCGCAGCGCCTCCTTGACTGTGCGCACCATGCGCTCCCAGGCGCCTGCCATGAAGGGGGCTGAGGGTGGCATGAACCGCCACACGATGTGCTGCGCGCTGGCTTCCGCTCCCATGGTCTCGACTGCTGCAGCCAGCTCTCGATCCGCCGCCTTGAAGTTGGTCGCGTTGTCACTCCAGACTTCTTTGGCGGTCCCCGCCGCGCGATGAAACGCCGGAGCGCTGATATGGCTGAGTCGGCGCTCAGCGACGCGGCAATCTCCAGGTGCACGGCGCGCGACGTCAGACACGTGAATAGGGCCACGTATCGCTTCTCGGTGCGGCGCCCCACAGTCACAGTCACCGGACCGAAGTAGTCTAGGCCGGTAAACGTGAAGGGGCGCGCGTGATGCGCCAGGCGGCCCGCCGGCAGGTTGCCAGTCGACGGGCTGGCGGGTTTCGCCTTCCTCAGGCGACAGGCAGGGCAGCTTCGCAGGACTTCTTTGACTGTAGGCCGGATGCGCGTGACCCATAGTCGCTGGCGCGCCTCGTTCACCACCAGCTCCACTCCACCGTGGCTCAGCCGCTCGTGCAGGTGTTGCAGGTACAGGCGGGTGTAGGGGTGCCTGCCGTCCAGCACTGCGGGGCTTGCAGCTTCTTCTGATATGTCGACGGCCTTCTCCACTCGTCCTTTGAGTCGCAGGATTCCGTCGGTGCCCACCGTAATACTTAGGGCGGCTAGCTTATCGTCGCCGGTAGGTAGGGCTCCTTTCTCGATTCTCCATCTCTCTCTCGCATACGAGTCTTCCTGCGCTGCTCGCACCCATAGCCTTTCTGCGCGTATGAGTAGGTGCGCTTCGATTCCCATGAAGCGGTCCGGCGTGTCGTCTGAAAGGCTTTTTTTCAGTTTCTTTTTCTTTTTAGCCTCTCCCCACGTAGGATCTCTGTTTTCATTTTTGGCAGTTCGCTTCCTCTTCGCGGCTGCAATGTGTTGTGTGCGGCCTCGGCATCGCTCGACGAACTGTAGAACACGCGCTGTTGCTCGGATGAGGCGTGTCCAGCGTGAAAATCTCACTACGTCGGGCCGGTGGGCGTGGCTTCGTAGCGTCGTAGTCGTCGTAGTCGCGTAGCAAGCTTCTCGTTCTTCCCCGGTGACTGAGGCTGCGGCGCGTCGGTTTTCTTGCGGCCAGCATTCCTCAGGTTGATATAGGAACTCGGGGCCGTGAAACCATCTGTGTGCGGCGCCGAAGTCCGCCGGGGTGGCTCGCGTAGCATCATCAGCGACGTTATGGGCTGTTGGGACCCATCTCCACTCGTTTTTTTTCGTTGTTTCTTCGATTTCTGCCAGCCGGTGTGCCACAAAGCACTTGAATGCTCGCGGCTCGGCTCGTATCCATGCGAGAGCCGTGCGAGAATCGGACCAGTAGTGTCGCGCCTCTGCTTCCCAGTCGTGTTCGCGCGCGACAGTGTGGGCTAGTCGCGCTCCCAGCAGCGCCGCCTGCAGCTCGAGCCTCGGGATCGACACGGGTTTGAGTGGTGTCACCCGGCTCTTAGCGGCAGCCAGCACGACGCTCACGCTTCCGTCGGACCTCTCGTTCCGCCAGTAGACAGCGGCGGCGTAGGCTTCCTCGCTCGCGTCGACAAAAGTGTGGAGCGCTCGCTTGGTCACGGCGCCCGTGTCGTAACAGCGGGGAATGCGTAGCCGCTCCGTAGCGCGTAGCGTGCGTCGCCACTCGTACCATTTTTCGTGTAGCTCGTCTGGCAGATCGGCGTCCCAGTTAGTGTGGTAGCGCCAGGTGTCTTGCATGATGCGCTTGGCCGGCGTAGTTACAGGTGCTATTAGCCCCAGCGGATCGTATAGGGACATGATCACGCTGAGGGCCTCTCGTTTCGTCGGCGCGCGCAGCCCGTCGATGACTTCCAGTGGCGCCCTCTTGCGGTTGAGTCTGAAGCCTAGGTTGTCCGGCCCTACTTCCCAGAGCAGGCCCAGTGTTCGCTCTGTCTCGCTCCCGCCGATAGGGATGGTAGCCTCCGCCTCGTTCGTAGAGTAGTGACGGAGCACGGAGGGCGAGTTGGATGCCCACCCGCGCAGCTCAAAGCCGGCCTGCCGATGGATGTGTTCGACCGCCGTGGCTGTCTCGAGGGCCTCTCCGTCTGTCCCGTAGCTGGCGATGTAGTCATCCATATAGTGACTTTTCACTATAGCCTGCGCCGCCTCCGGGAACTGTTCTGCATAGTCAGCTGCGTTTTTGTTTTTGACGAAGAGAGCTGTGCACGGCGATGAGGTCGCACCGAACACCACGCTCGTCATTCGGTATTCTGACGGCAGCACATCTCCTCTCTCGCTCCCTCTCCACAGGAAGCGCAGGGCGTCTCTGTCTTCTGGTTTTATGCGTATTTGCATAAACATCTCGCGAATGTCCGCAGTCACAGCGTACGGGCTCTGCCGGAAGCGCATAACTACGCCGGGCAGAGATTGTAGTAGGTCGGGCCCGGGCAGCAGCGCGTCGTTCAGGCTTCTCCCCTCAGTTCTGGCAGCTGCGTCGTGCACAAGACGTATCTTCGGCTTGTCTGGGTTGACCACAGCGAAGTGAGGTAGGTACCACACCTTTCCAGGTGTAGGCTGCGTCGTGGCGGGTTCGGCGTACCCCTTGGTAAAGAGGTTCTGCATCCTTTCTTCATACTTTGTTTTCAGATCAGGATCTCGATCTAGGCGCTTCTCGATGTTGAGCAGCCTCTTCTTTGCATTGCCATAGTTGTCGGGCATTCTTGTGTTGTCTTCTTTCCATAGAAGGCCAGTTTGGAAGCGACCATCTGGGAGGCGTGTGGTTGTCTCCTCTAGCAAGCGTAGCGCTCGCTGCTCCGGGTCATCGCGCGTCTTCCTTGGCTCAACGCCCAGCGACTCCAGGGCGAAGTATCTCCGCATAGCATTTTCCATTTCGTCGCTGGATTCCTCCTTGGTAGACAGATACCCGCAAAACGAAACGGGCTCTGTGTGCGACGAGCGGCACCCGTGTAGCACCCACCCGAGTTGTGTGAGTGAGGCTACGGGTCGGTCTCTCCGTCCTGCTCGCACATCGCGCGACACGATGAGTTCCCAGTTATCTTGCCCGATGAGAACTTTCGGCTTGGCATTTTGGTACATCAGTTCATGTCTGAGGTCCTCCAGGTGTGGGCAGTCCTCCAGGTCTTCTTCGCCGAGCGACTGAGTAGTGAAATCGAGTCGCTCGACCGTGCGTGCCCCTTGCAGTTCGTAAGAATCGAGTGAGTATTTCCCTCTCACTCGCACGTCGACTGTTTTGCTGTTTTCGTGCTTGCGCCGCGTGCCGTTGACTCCTATGGTCCACAGGTTGTTAGTGGGCCCTTCCAGGCCGAGGGACTCGACGATGTCTTCGTCAATGATGGTGATAGTACTGCCCTCGTCCAGCAGCGCGTACGTCTCGACAGTGTTTCGCGGACCGGTGAGAACGATCGGCGCGATTTTCAAGTAGGCCCGGCGTGAGCCCGCCCGAGTGGAGTGGGCGAACTCGAGGGCCGACGCGACTTCTTCCGCCTTCTTGGGTTCTTCTCTTGGCCGCTCTGAATGCAGCAGCGAGTGATGGGGAGCGCGACAGCCGTTTGTTCCACACGGCTTCGCTCGGCAACTGAAGCGTCTGTGGTTGCTCCTCACACACCGGAAGCATTGGCGGTGCCGGCGTACCAGGTCCCAGCGTCCGTTGACATCAGCCTCGACGAACTGTCGGCACTCCAACAGTTTGTGACTGCCGCTGCACTGTGGGCATGTCGTGGTTGTAGGCGTAGTTGCCGTTGCAGCGAAGTTTTTCTCTACGATCTTCTTTCTCGCTCTCTCTCGTGGCGTCTCAGCTGGTGTTGTTTCAGCCGGAGCGTAGGGGCCGCATTTGTCCGCCTCTTCGTTGAGAAAAGATGCCAGTTTTTTGAGGTCTGGCGTGTTGTCTTCTCGCGCTGCGAAGTCATACCACTTGTTTCGGAGTATCGGTGAAATCTTCTCAAGAATTGTGCGTACCAGCTCGGGATTGCATAGGTACGCGTCTCTCCGCAGCGCCTCGATGGTGGCGACAACATTTGCTACTTTGTTCGCAAAAACACACACTTCTCGTGGGCTGTCTCCTATGCGGGATAGCGCGCGGGTTTTCTCAATCTCGCGCAGGACTAGCGCTTCTGCTCGTCCGAACCGCCGCTCCAGAGCCTCGATGATTTTTCTGGGTTCCGTGCTGCTGATTAGTAAGCAACTGGCAGCTTCCTTTGCTGCTCCGGTGAGGCTCTTTCGAATTCTTGCGACGTTTTCTGTTCTTGTGAAAATTGTTTCTGTCTCGACGAATGCTGTCTTAAATGCAAGCCAGCTATCACTTCTCCCGTCGAAACCAGGCAGCTCCTGGAGATATCTGGGCGCCCCTCTCGCCGATGTGCGAATGACGCTCTGTAGGGCCGCTGCGAGGGCCGCAATGTCGGTTTGCGGCGCAGCCGGCTCGGTTTTCTGAGGGGTGCTCTCCGGTTTCGCGGACTCCTCCCCACCCTGCCCCACGGGTTCTCGTGAGGCCGCAGGCCGCAGTCGTTCGGTCACCGCAGGCCCCGGTTGGGTGTGAGCGTGTCCTTTCGCTCCTGTGTGCTTTTCCATCCATTCAGCCACTCGCTCTGAGCCCTGCCTGACTTCTTCGTCAGCCGATTCATCTGCAGGGTCCAGCTCCTGGTCAGAGTCCTCCATAATTCTCCGCAAATGTGCCTCCTCTAAGGCCCGTTCCGCCGCGATTGCTTTGACCGCCAGCTCAGCCAGCCTCTCCTTGGCTTCCAGTTCCGCGAGGAACCTCTTGCGAGAAGCCTTGGAGCGGTCTGACCTAACTGATTTAGGTCGGGTCTCCACAACCGTGACGTCAGCCTCGGTGTTCGTAGTTTCCGTTACGGTTTCTCCAGTTTGCGTGGTGCCGTGGCTCCAGGTCGCTGTTTCTCCCGAAGTCGTGTTTCCCGTACCTTCAGTTGTGGTATTTTCAGAATCCGTCGTCTCTTGGGCAGCCTGCTTGGACGCGGTCTTGGAACGCGTGGATCTCGTCATGGCGGCGTGGCTCGACGACGTAGTTCTTCAGGTTTTTTCTCTTCAGTCCAGGGATCCGGCTTCACGAAGGACCATAAAATGTTGTCCAGGGATCCGGCTTCACGAAGGACCATAAAATGTTGGTGATCCCCTTCGATGATGGTACAGGAAATGTAGGGCGACGCGGAGGTTGTAGAGACAAGGAAAACAGCCGTGATATCTTCAGTCTTGAACAATTTCAGTGGTTGATTTGCTTATGGGAGCTCGAGGGAGGTCTCGTTGTTACTCGGTGGCTTGTCGAAAATGTTGAATTTGAATGAATACGCTCTATGACGCCTACGCTATATTTATATTAAATTTCCAGAGCGGGATGGCGCCATAGGAGGAAGCGAGACGGAAGATGGTGCACTTACCCATCCCTTTGGAGCAATACCGTACAGAGAGCCGCCTACGACCTATTTCCGCGCCGCGCCGTTTTGAAATAACGGTCGCGGAGGCAGCTCGCTGCTTACCAAAAAACCTTTTACCTCTCCTCAGGGGTTCCACCGGGCTTCCATCTCGCCACCTTTACCAAACTAATTACCTAGACCTCCCTCTAAGCCTCCCCAAGCAAAACACAGTTACAAAACACATTTATTTAGAAAACATACAAAAGGCTTATAAAACAAGATAACTTAAAACTACAACTTAACTATCTATATCTATGTACATATAACAATTCAAAAATAAAACGTATCGCACTTTAAGACATACACAAATTTACAATCAACAAAATTTATCAACAAGTAACTTTACGTTTTTAAGTGTCCATCGTGCACACCAACGAAGAATAGAGCTCAGACACTTAGAGAAAATGTGGCTAGTTTCCAAGGCTTCAAAAACAAATGTACATATAAAATTGAAAAAAGAACGGCATGCGCTTCGTAGTGAGTTTCCAAATATGAGACAAAAAAAAATTATTAAAAAAGTTTTTATTCAACCTTAAAGTCATTGAGTTGTCAAACTGCCCTCGTATTGTTTTGGAATTGACTCAAAATTGCAGCTTGTTTTCCGTTTGAGATCATCCATTTTTTTTTATAACATTTTTACCGCTGTCACCCAAACATAGGGTTGCCATCCCTAAATTCGTATTACCAGGACATTTCTGTTTAAAAAACAGGACGCAATATAACAACAATAGTTAATAGCAATTACGCAATGAATATAGGATCATTGAAACTCAATTATTAGCAAAAATTAAGCTGCAGCCCCAACATAAGCTAGGTACTGTTTTTTAATTTTTCGACAAATTCTTAGGGAAAGTGTCTAAGGCTTTAGAAGTCGCTGCCTAAGACTGTATCTTGTGTTTGGCCTTTTTGATGCTCTTCAATGTCTATTACAACTCTACTGGGTATAGATATACTTGATTCTCAATAAAGACAATTCACCCAAAACCCAGGACACTACTTAAAAACTATCCAGAACACCCCAAAAGCAGGACACGTCCTGGGAAAACAGGATGCTTGGCAACCCTACCCAAACACCCCAGTGTGTGTGCACTATGATTCACAACTTCGTTACGACAATTTAAGGTAATATACAATGTAGCAACAAAGTAACACAAATCAATGGATTTTTTTTAATCTCTCTAAAAATAGACCCATAACGCAACTAAACGCATTATCTTAATCAAATGGTTCGTAGTTTTATTGGCAATTCCAGTGACCACGCTACTGCACACTTTACGGCAAAAGTGTTTGTGCTGTAAGCAAACAGCTTTCTGCTTACTTTGTCAACTTACCTACTTAAAGCTTTAAGTGTATTTCTTTTTAGTTGGAGGTTTCTATTTATGTGACTGGCCTTTTCATTAATAAATAAGTTGAAGAAAAACCTAAAAAAATTTAGGCGCTAGCTTTTATTTGAATAGAGTGTTTATGCTCAAAGGCAAAATGTGAATATAAATACATGTTTCATACGATTCTATGTTAAAAAAAACGACAACCCTGATTTCACAAAGTTCATCATCAGATCAACTTTAATATACCAAAAAGATCTATTGTCACTGGGAATGCGGCTTCATGCCAAATTTCAGCTGAATCGGACCCCTGCAAGTCGCTCTAAAATTGTTTGCGAGATTTGACCTTTAAAAAATAACTAACATACATACATAAAAAACATTGAAATTTAAATAAACGCTTCAAAAATTTGAAAATTAAAAACCCGACTGCATGACCTCTTTTTTGGCAGACGGGTAAAAATGTATCATATTATGTCACTCCCGGGATCAAAACAAATCTAACGACACCAAATCCATCAAGCCGTTTAGGTTACAGGCTCAGCTACGTCCCCACCGAGGGGCTCGAGCCTACCCTGAACTAGGGCGATCGGGCCTTAGTCGACCACGCGGGCCCAGTGCGGGTTGGTCGACTTCACACACAACCTGCGAGTTTCTCCGCAGGCGTGTGCAGGTTTCCTCACAATGTTTTTCTTCACCGTAAGAGCGTCGGATAAACGTACATATAAAATCTAAATTCGAAAACACATTGGTTCGTGGCAGGATTCAAACCACGACCTCCCGGACAGGAGGCGGCGGCCCTAGCCGTTACGCCACCGACGCTCTTACATGCATACATATACCCGATAATCATTTTATTGCTTTTGGACAGTCGGGTAAATAAATCAATTTATAACATGTCGGTTGGATAGCTTTGTTTATTAAAGGCAAAGTTTTTAAGCTATTGCATAGCTTTTATAGCAGGCGTTGAGCGCGGCGACCGAATCACGAAATTCCGTATCGAAAACAAAACCTAACACCCCAACTCCGCCTACTATGTAGCTCGATCGAGCGTAACGTAACGTTACCGCGTTCTAAAAACTTACAGGGCCGTCTATTAGCGATTTGTGGTACTAAAAGGACTTAGTCAATTTTACTGGTCTAACTTTCTTAGTGTTAATTTATTACATAAACATCCCGCGCCCCAAGGACTATATGGTCCTTTAATCAAAAGGAGCACACGAAAACAGTATAATATCAAAAAATAGTGAATAAATACTGCATAAATAAAGAAAAAAACTACATAAATTGCTCCATTGAATACTTTATTATTTTCCTTCACTGTATTCTTAAGATTTAATTAAGAGAACCGTAGGTCTAAATTTAACAATTTCATTTAATTAAGTACTTATGTGACTGTTGTGTTCTTGAATAAAATAAAATAACAAATAAAAATAAAATAAAAATAAAAAAAATATAATTGCATAAGTTGATAAAAAAATGTTATGCAATAGCTTTACCGAGGCAGTCCCCGAGTGCCACACGTTTTGTCATTGAAAATGACTTTTAGATCGCTGGGAACTAGGTCCCATTTGGGAGTTTAGTGCGACACGGCGATTGTATGGAAGCTATTGGTAGTTCGTTGATGAATAGGGTGTCAAAGGACGCTGATTGACGAGATCTATCAGATGGTGAAGGAATTTAAAAAAAAAATTGAAAAACAAAAAAGTTATGGTTGAAAAACCGGTTTGTTTGATCGAAAATTTTGGAATTTTTAACTTTGGGCCCGGATGTCTCGAGAAGTAAGTCGAAATTTAAAAAAATGAAAAAAAACTGTCCTAGGGTATTTAGGTGGCTGTCAAATGAGATCAAAATTTTGAAACATAAAAAAATTACGGGCTGTAGGTGCGCCCTCAAAAAAGTACCTCGGCGAGTGAGTTGTAGCGCGTCATGGGTATACAGTACTGTGGTATGGAAGTGGGTGTGTATGAGAGTTTATATTGTTGTATGTGAATGGAGGATTTTTGGAATATTTTGTAAAATATTTAAATTTTTAATTAATGAGTACGGGGTATGGGGAGTTATGTAAAAAAAACGAATTGTTGGTGGATAGTGTGATACCTACATAAATTACTTATTATTCCAATTAGGTAAAAATTCTGATCAACATTTATTTTTAAGATTGATATTTACAATGTTAAATTGCAAGTGTGTAGAGTTAAAATAAAATTTTGCAAGGTCTACAAATTAAAATTGTAAAAAAAAAAATTTGTAAAAATAAAATTTTTGTGTTCATTTCGTTTATTTCCTTATGCCTGAATTTCATTTTCAATGTCCTAGTAGTTCGTGCTATGCAGGGAATCTGTGCAATTTTTTTTAAATATTATTCCAACAATGATAACACCATACAAAGCCTATCACGTCGTTGTTGAATACGAATACTAAAACTAAATAATCGAAATAAATGAAAATGAAAATTTTATTAACAACATGTTCTGTTAAACGTTAATGTACTTAAAATATAATTGAAGTTTTTTTTTTTACTCACAATTGGTAAGCCCTTGGCATTTTTTATTATACCTGATGGTGAGTGACGATAACGCCGAAGATGCCAGCGGGCTTACCAGATTCCCCAACGCAATGGAGAACTGGCTATCTTATCTTTAAGCCGGAACACATCAATGTTGTTAACACAGATGTTTGGCGGCAAGACTTAGATAAGATGGTGGTAGCTAGCCAGGCGGGCTTAGAAAATGCCCTACCACCAACCAAACCGAGTCTTACAAGTTGACCCCACCGGGGATCGAACCCGCGACCTCCTGGTGTGAAGCGAATGGACTAACCATTACGCTACGGAGGCGGTTAAAATTACTAAGTACAAAGTAATTGATAGTATTAATAATATTATTAATACGCATACATCTAATAATGATTATTGGTAATAGCACTAATTTTATTAATCAATGTCAAAAAAGTAACATAGATTTATCTTGTAATAAAATAAAAATATATATAATAAATGACTCGTAACATTGCTGACACTTTACATAGGCTGGAGTTTTGTTTCTAAGAATTCTCTTACGTCATAGAATTGTCTCTCCAGAAGCCACTCCTTTAATTTACTCCTGAAGTAGTGGACGGAAGGTGCATCCCTGATGATATCGGAAAGCCTGTATCTGGTCCCATCACATAAACCCACCTTTCGCTCTTTTTCAATTTGTGCGGCACAGTTGCAAGACGACCGCTATATCTATTACTTCTAAGGTTAATTTTTTATTCGTTCCCCTAGTTTGGAAAAGGGAAATATTTGTATGTGTAAACACAGCTACTTGTTGTATTAATATGCAGGGTAGGGTTAAAATATTATAAGCCTTGAAGTACTCATGAACAAATACGTCATCGGGAATCCCAGTCAAAAAGGCGTGCGGTGCAGTGTTGCTAGAAACATACTGCGTCATTACAGCAAGTTTCTTCCATTTTTTTTCTATGACCTGTTTCAGACCATCCAACATAGATTGCCGTGGCCGGAGCTGCAAGTCCACTACACGAGGCTCATGCGACTCGTGAACATTGTAGACACGAACATCAGCTGTTTCGTCCTAGCGTCATTCACTATGAACATTTGCTACATTGGCAAACTGGCCTTTGTCATATTGAAGTGAGTAAAAACTTAATTTGAATATGTATCTATCTATCTGTCTGTCCATTGGCACACCCTGGACACTTCATACAACGGGCCAGAAATGACATTTCAAAAAACGAATTACGGAACAAACAAAATGGCGGCGAAATCCTATACGTTTAACAAAAAACTGTAACCTATCTGTATCAATCTGGGTGAGGTCGCAATCTAGAGAGCGGCAGGGAGTGTCCATACTGTATGTTAGTACTAATATAATTATATACTTTGCCATTGAAATGTCACAGCCGTTTCTTTCACAGAATTATTATAGCTCTAATCCAAAGCTTAAATTTGGTATAGTCATACAAATCTATAACCTCTAAAAAATTAGGGAAAAAATCTGTAAAAAAACAGCTTTTAGGAAGATTTTAAGGTAGCTTCTCTTTACGAAAAGAGGGCGTGATTTTTAACCGACTTCCAAAAAATTTGACTCAATGTTCCTTTTTTGAATGTTTGTTACACAATATCTTCGCATACAAGTATTGTGAGCATTATTGTGTTTCATTATTTATAACTTTATTTAATGGGTCCGTGCCTTCAATTTGGTTTCATAATATAACTTTTTTCAAAATCGGAGTAAAACTTTTTTAAAGAATTACCAAAAACCAAAAATAATAAGTTGTACTAGACTAATAATAAGACTTTAACATTCAATCTTTTTCAGCGAAGAATACACATACGATTTTTTAAAAGATGGTGACTGTGGAATGGTGATTCAAAGGTACGTCTGGAAACTTCTATTTTTTTTACCTGACTACCCAAAAAGGAGGGCAATTTTTTTTTTGGTGTATACAGGTGTAAAAAAAATTGTATAGGACCCGTTAACTGGGGCTTCTACTCATCATACTGAACAAATTTCCTTAAGGAACTCATAGTCAATTCGCAAAAAAAAATTTCGGCGCTCCATACAAAAATGCACAAAATTGGTCGATTAGCTGATCGTTATGTATGAAGAGTTCAAAGGTTTTTTTTTTGCGATTTTAGCAAACTTGTAGAACAAAAGTTGTACAGTTTGACGAGTCGAAGCCCCACTTAACGGAACCTACACCAATTTTGCTACATCCTGTATATGTATATCTGTTTCTTTTGCCGATCCTGTAGCCTCAACGGCTTGATGGATTTTGGAGTCTGAGGTGTCGTTAGATTCGTCTTGATCCCGTGAGTGACATAACTCGTACCCGACTCATAGAAAAAGGTAAATGTTTTGATGCAGTGGTCTTTTTCAAAGTAGAAAGTCTAAAGAAAATCCCCTGCGCCATGTAGATATAAAGTTAAAATAAACCAGATTTCTACTACAAAAAAACAATTGGGCTAGGCTGGTACTTATAAGAGGTAGATTGTCATTCAGAGGACATAGGACACATTTTTACCTGACTATTCCAAAAAATGGGGATTTTTTTGTATTTATTTACCAAATATAAAACAAAATACAAAAAAAATCAATGATCTAGCATCATTAAAGCTGAATGGTTTGTGTAGGTGCTCTCCTATGATATTTGGGTCCAATCAGATTCTTAATTTTCATTCAAAATGCTTTTAATTGCCAACCTTCATTGAGTAAAGTCGACCTTGCCGCACTCTTCGAAAAACAGGTTCGTAAATTTAATTGTGATCCTAGAACCACATTTTCCTGTACAAAGAGATTTTTTTATTCAGAACTTGCTTTTTCCCGCGGCTCCGCCCACGTGGACATCGTTTTTATGACTGTCTTTAAGGGTGATTAGTAAATTATGTCGTTTCCGACCTCCTCAACCATCTCTGTGCAAAAAATCACTACATTCGAGTTTTTTTTAGTTCCCTCAGGAACTGCATCAGATAATGCTATTTTCCAGGGATAAAAAGTAGCCTATGTCCTTCCCCGTGGCACAGGCTACCTGCATGCCAAATTTCATAAATATTGGTCAAGGCGTTGAAGCGTGAAAAGGTAACAAACAAACAAACACATTTTCACATTTATAATATTATATAGTAAGGATTAGGCTGTATCTATAGCACAGCGAGGAGGTCGCATAGGCAAAACTAGCTTCATTATCATAATTTCATAGTGACCCAGCAACAAAATTCCGCGCTAGGCGGCGCTAGGATTATCACAAGCTATTAGTATTATAAACCGTGGAAAAGCGGTCCTGAATTTTAGCTACTGTCATCATCATCTTATGGAAATCATCGTAAGGAAACCTGCACACCTGATTCTAGATTTGTTGTGAAGGTCGCGTTGCACACTAATCGTATCAATCTAAGTGCCTATGGTGATGCTAAGTACAACAGGATATTGTTGATGTGAAGCATATACTGGCACGCCTTAGCAGTAAAACGAACTCGTGTGCCGTGACATGACGGGAAACGGCATGACGTGACATGGCGGCATACGGCGTGACGTGACATAACGGCAAACCGCGTGACGCTCTCTTATGTCGTCATGCAAGAGCCTACCCTGAATTAGGGCGATCGGGCCTTAGTCGACCACGCGGGCCCAGTGCGGGTTGGTCGATTTCACACACAACCTGCGAGTTTCTGATGTTCAAGTGCAACACCAAAAATAAACAAAAAATTATTAAAATCAAAATCACTTTTTATTACCCGACTGCGTCAGAAGGAGGGTTATGTTTTTCGAGAGTATGTATGTATGTATGTATGTAAGTATGTATGTTTGTATGTATAATTGTTTGGCACGCTCTGCAGCCTGAACGGCTGGATGGATTTTAGCTTGAGACGTGTCCTTAGATTCGTATTTACTGTGAGAGTGACACTGGGTATATCAAAATAAAAAAAAACAAAATGGCGGATTTTTGGCGCAAAATTCAAATGTTAGGCACGCACTGCAGCCTGAACGGCTCGCTAGATTTTAGTTTGAGGGATGTCGTTAGTTACATATTTACTGTGTGAGTGACACTGGGTATATCAAAATAATAAAAAAACAAAATGGCGGATTTTTGGCGCCAAATTCCAATGTTAGGCACGCACTGCAGCCAGAACGGCTCGATAAATTTTAGCTTAAGGGGTTTCGTTAGATACGTATTTACTGTGAGAGTCACACTGGGTAGGTATATCAAAATATAAAGAAACAAAATAGCAGATTTTCCGGAGAATTACAGCAAGCGGTATTTGTCGACGATCGCACAATAAAAAATTATCAACCAGGAGCTCGTATACGGATTGAACCATGTACGATTGATTTTGACGCACATCGAGGACACTGAAAAATTGATCGCAGGATGTTGCCCTTAATCCCAAGGTGGGCTATAACTGTCCACAAACTTTAGGATGCTACACTCGATTTGACACTTGTGGATCTCGGCTCACATATATTTGCTAAAAGTCAAGCATATGTAGCTCTTAGTCGAGTTAAAACATTAGCTGGACTGGTCATCTGAACACTTGATCCTAAAAAACTTTTGAATCGGCCACACGATCAGAATTCTTTTATAGAGCTTCAACGTTTACGATAATATTATTATATCAACTGACAAGTTAATAATCTGCATAATCTCAATGTGTGTCATGTGTATATAGGTTACTACACAAACTCATTCAATAATAAAACTAAAAAATGATTAAAATAAAATAAGGTAATTTAAAAAACTAAATAACCCGACTGCGTTTCTCTGTAATTTGGAAATGAAAAACCCTAAAACAAGAAAGTCGTCATACCCGATTGCATTTAACTTAAGAAAAATTGTAGGAGTCGGGACCCATTCTAGAAAGTCAGCCGTCTAGTCAGTATATTGGAGTAATCTGCAACGTAATATAGGTATGTGCTCTCAATTCACTATGCCTCCATTTCTAGAATGGGTCCCGACTGCTACAATTTTTCTTAAGTTAAATGTAACTTTCTTGTTTTAGGGTTTTTCATTTCCAAATTACACAGAAACGCAGTCGGGTTTTTTAGTTTTTTAAATTACCTTATTTTTAAATATAACTAAACGAATTAATTAAAAACCGGCCAAGTGCGAGTCTGAACCGCACTAGTTTCTTCATGTTTAAAAAAAACCGTTTTTTTTTGTATGGAGACCCCTCTTATTTTTTCACATTTTCTAATTTTTAGTATTTGTTGTTAAAGAAATACATGATGTGTAAAAATTTCAAGTGTCTAGCTATCACGGTTCATAAAATACAGCCTGGTGATAGACGGAGAGACAGACGGACGGACAGCGAAGTCTTATTAATAGGGTCCCGTTTTTACCCTTTGGGTATGAAGCCCTCAAAATTAAAAACCCGTCTCCATTAAAACTTAACCCTTCCTTTTTAGCTAGTAGCGTAAAAATATATTCTATGTCACTCATGGGATCAAGACCATTCTAACGACACCTCGCACTCCCAAACAGGGCCTTTACACCCAGAACATTTTTTTGTTGTATGAGAAACTGAAGTTTACACGTTCATCGACAGTTGGCGTCACAAGCCGTTGTGATGTGCCCAAGTTCGACACTAGTCAAAAATTTCTCAACTAAGATCATCTACTTTGGCCACTTCCTAATTTGTCTCTTTCCAAACTTGTCCACTTCCTAACCTGTCTCTTTCTTAACATGTCAACTTCCAAACTTGACTTTTTCCTAACATGTCCACTTCCTAACTCGTCACCATATTCTTGATTGATGATTTCTTCTTCTGCGAAGCATTCTTCTGCCCATGTAATAGCGGTACGAGCTCAAATAATAACAAACTGGAGTGCGCGAGTTCGAAAACAGTCAACTTTTGAAGTGAAACTTCTATACAGGATTCTTCTGTCACGAAAAAGTGTTACGGCCGCTTGGAGGGGGTAGACAGAGGAAGACTCGCGGCGGCGGCGGCCAAGACAGGGCAACGACTGTATTCGTAGAGAAAAGTTGAGATGTACATATAAAGCAGGTACTTAGCCTTGCTTACCCTTTTTACTTTTCTGTTGAAGTTTCACTTCTATTATGTGTCCCAGCACACATTTTTTAAATTAGTTTTTATATTTCTGTACTATTTTGGGGGCTGTCTACTAGGGGCGCTGTCTTATATGTATAAAAGAGTGACTACTCTATTTTCCGTATACATAGGGTACTCTTTGCGCTACAGAGCATGCCAAAGAATTATACATACATATACCCAAAAACATAACCCTCCTTCTGCCGCAGTCAGGTAAAAACTTTTATAAATGAAAAAAAAAAACAAATTGGATTGTATGATACAAATACTGATTTCTTTCCTGTAAACTTATTTCAGTAATGACTACGTAAAAATTATAAACATAGTTTACTCTATGACGTACTTGGTAGTGAGGACCGTCTGCGTAGCTTCAGTAGCTGCCTGCATCCACACGCAGAGTCGCAAACCACTCAACGCTTTGTACACTGTACCCGCTTCTTCTTATAACCGCCAGGTGAGTATGTTGTATCCGGGTAGTGGAGACCGTCTGCGTTGCTACAATAGATGCCTGCATCCACACGCAGAATCGCAAACCGCTCAACGTTTTGTACACTGTACCCGCTTCTTCTTATAACCGCCAGGTGAGTATGTTGTATCCAGGTAGTGAGGACTGTCTGTGTGGCTTCAGTAGCTGCCTGCATCCACACGCAAAGTCGCAAACCGCTCAACGTTTTGTACACTGTACCTGCTTCTTCTTATAACCGCCAGGTGAGTATCTTGTATCCGGGTAGTGAGGAATGTCTGAGTGGCTTCAATAGCTGCCTGCATCCACACGCAGAGAACAAACCTCTCAACGCTTTGTACACTGTACCCATTCTACTTATAACCGCCAGGTGAGTATCTTGTATCCGGGTAGAAAGGACCGTCTGCGTGGCTTCAGTAGCTGCCTGCATCCACACGCAGAGTCACAAACCTCTCAACGCTTTGTACACTGTACCCGCTTCTTCTTATAACCGTCAAGTGAGTATCTTGTATCTGGGTAGTGAGGACTGTCTGTGTGGCTTCAGTAGCTGCCTGCATCCACACGCAAAGTCGCAAACCGCTCAACGTTTTGTACACTGTACCCGCTTCTTCTTATAACCGCCAGGTGAGTATGTTGTATCCAGGTAGTGAGGACTGTCTGTGTGGCTTCAGTAGCTGCCTGCATCCACACGCAAAGTCGCAAACCGCTCAACGTTTTGTACACTGTACCTGCTTCTTCTTATAACCGCCAGGTGAGTATCTTGTATCCGGGTAGTGAGGAATGTCTGAGTGGCTTCAATAGCTGCCTGCATCCACACGCAGAGTCACAAACCTCTCAACGCTTTGTACACTGTACCCATTCTACTTATAACCGCCAGGTGAGTATCTTGTATCCGGGTAGAAAGGACCGTCTGCGTGGCTTCAGTAGCTGCCTGCATCCACACGCAGAGTCACAAACCTCTCAACGCTTTGTACACTGTACCCGCTTCTTCTTATAACCGTCAAGTGAGTATCTTGTATCCGGGTAGTGAGGAAAGTCTGCGTGGCTTCAGTAGCTGCCTGCATCCACACGCAGATTCGCAAACCGCTCAACGCTTTGTACACTGTACCCGCTTCTTCTTTTAACCGTCAAGTGAGTATCTTGTATCCGGGTAGTGAGGAAAGTCTGCGTGGCTTCAGTAGCTGCCTGCATCCCCACGCAGAGTTGCAAACAGCTTAACGCTTTGTACACTGTACCCATTCTACTTATAACCGCCAGGTGAGTATCTTGTATCCGGGTAGAAAGGACCGTCTGCGTGGCTTCAGTAGCTCCCTGCATCCACACGCAGAGTTGCAAACCGCTTAACGCTTTGTACACTGTACCCATTCTACTTATAACCGCCAGGTGAGTATCTTGTATCCGGGTAGAAAGGACCGTCTGCGTGGCTTCAGTAGCTGCCTGCATCCACACGCAGATTCGCAAACCGCTCAACGCTATGTAAACTGTACCCGTTTCTTCTTATAACCGCCAGGTGAGTATCTTCCCGCTTCTTCTTATAACCGCCAGGTGAGTATCTTGTATCCGGGTAGATAGGACCGTCTGCGTGGCTTCAGTAACTGCCTGCATCCACACGCAGATTCGCAAACCGCTCAACGTTTTGTACACTGTACCTGCTTCTTCTTATAACCGCCAGGTGAGTATCTTGTATCCGGGTAGAAAGGACCGTCTGCGTGGCTTCAGTAGCTGCCTGCATCCACACGCAGATTCGCAAACCGCTCAACGCTATGTAAACTGTACCCGTTTCTTCTTATAACCGCCAGGTGAGTATCTTCCCGCTTCTTCTTATAACCGCCAGGTGAGTATCTTGTATCCGGGTAGATAGGACCGTCTGCGTGGCTTCAGTAACTGCCTGCATCCACACGCAGATTCGCAAACCGCTCAACGTTTTGTACACTGTACCTGCTTCTTCTTATAACCGCCAGGTGAGTATCTTGTATCCGGGTAGAAAGGACCGTCTGCGTGGCTTCAGTAGCTGCCTGCATCCACACGCAGATTCGCAAACCGCTCAACGCTATGTAAACTGTACCCGTTTCTTCTTATAACCGCCAGGTGAGTATCTTCCCGCTTCTTCTTATAACCGCCAGGTGAGTATCTTGTATCCGGGTAGATAGGACCGTCTGCGTGGCTTCAGTAACTGCCTGCATCCACACGCAGATTCGCAAACCGCTCAACGTTTTGTACACTGTACCTGCTTCTTCTTATAACCGCCAGGTGAGTATCTTGTATCCGGGTTGGTACGTCATCTATAAATAAAACCGGCACAGTGCGAGTCAGACTCGCGAACCAAGGGTTCCTATTCACACTAAATTTTACGAATTTATCTATCACCGTATATGTATATATATATTTTTATTTTTTTATAATTATAGGTTTATATTTTTTACATACAAAATTTCGCGTTTATTATATTAATAAGATAGGATACAGAATACAGACAATTTAAAAAATAAAAAGAATATTTCACCGTTAGGTTCGTCAGTCAAAAGGAACATATATATATTTATATCTATATATATTTTCTGGTGTATCGTAATTTTTTTTTATTTGTTGGTATATCCTCTATAATAAATAATTACGCATATTATGGTTCTAAAAATACAGCCATTAAAGATCGGACAGACAGACAGTAGGACGGGTGGCCAAACGGACGGGTTGACCGACGGACGGGTGGACGGACGGGGTGGACAGACGGACAAGTGGACGGACAGATAAACAACATAGGTTTAGTAATAGGGCTCCGTTACTGGTACAAAGGCCTCCTCCAAGGATTTAAACGACGACCGGTCCTGCGCTGCCCGCATCCAGCGACTTCCCGCGACCTTATAATGACAAACCGAACTAATTCATAACATTTTTAAAATTTTTAGCCTATTGATACTGGTCAAGATTTTGGAACAAACTTATTAAATTATTGTATTGTCATTGGTTCTTAATTTTTGTGAAAATTTTCGATTTAATCCTACGTTCGATAAAAATCACGTTTAAAGAATCTCCGTGAAAAAAATATGGTGCAGGACCCATTAATTGGGGGTCCTATTCATTTTACTGAACCACTTTCCCCAAGGAACTCATAGTCAATTCTCGAAAAAAAAATTGACCCTCCATACAAAAATGCACAAAATTGGTTATTCAACTTATCAATTTGTATAAATTATGTTTTATTTGCGACTTCAGCAAAGTCACAGAACAAAAGTTGTCCTGTATCACTAGTTAACCAGAGCTACACCAATTTTGTTACACCCTGTATACTTAGATACAGGCGATGATAATAAAAGCGTGTAAAGGCTTTAAGATGCCTCAATCCGAGCAGGTTGATACGTGTTAAAATAATACCGAATGTAAGTTTATCATTTTAAGTTCAAATCTATGCGGGTTTCAACGCGGCTGTTACGTTGAAACTGAACGCCTAATTCTCGATTTTTACATGATTTTTTTTCATATACCTAAGTTTTTAAAAAAATGTGTTCAATTAAAATAAAAGGTCTTAAAGTCACTGATTTTTGTGTGTTGGTTTTATTGAACATTAACTATTTGTTTCCGAGAAATTTTGCAATTAATGCCAAAAACAGGGTGTACAGTA
The DNA here is from genome assembly GCA_947284805.1 of Coleophora flavipennella. Taxonomy (NCBI): domain Eukaryota; kingdom Metazoa; phylum Arthropoda; class Insecta; order Lepidoptera; family Coleophoridae; genus Coleophora; species Coleophora flavipennella. Next base: position 11,000,222 of record OX369253.1, read on the forward strand.
TTTTTTTACATCAAAAGTGGTATGTTTTTTTAATTGTATTCAATTGAATCAATTTTTGATTACTTTAAGTATTTTATATGTATTTTCCATAGTGATAGCTTTACACAATATTTCAATAGTTTGAATTTAATATCGTCATTTGATCTATCTTAAGGCCATAAAAATAATTTCTTTAAATTCCTTTCAGCTCCAATCGTTTATGGATCAAGTGTACCATTCGAAAGTTGGTTTGAGCGGCCTTGGACTCTTCTACATATCCAGAGAAATGATTCTCACAGTACGACACTCTTTCATGTTATTACAATCAATCAATCAATCAAATATGCTTTATTGTACACTAACAAAAATATATATAGATAATAAGTAGTACAGAATACATATTAAAATTTTAAATTATACAATGTAGGCGGCCTTATTGCATAAAGCAATTTCTTCCATTAATTATTGATGTGTAACATCTTTGCTCTCGCTTTCCTGCAATTTGTGGGAATGATTTCGTGAAATGGGACGGAAATGTGTAACATGGGACGGAAATGTGTAACAGGAAGTCGCGAAAGCGCGCGCTATTCGATCTGATGAATGAGCTTTGCTCTCGCTTTCCTGCAATTTGTGGGAGTGATTTTGTGAAATGGGACGGAAATGTGTAACAGTGATTTCGTGAAATGGGACGGAAATGTGTAACAGGAAGTCGCGAAAGCGCGGAATTCTACTTTACGAGAGTCCGACTCGCACTTGGTCGGTTATTTTCGTTACTGTCAGATCCGCCACCCAGGTACAATATCGTCATCAAATCTAACTAACCTAAAGTATTTTGTCATATGTTACACATCATATGCGAGTACTGTAGGTCTCGTTTGAATTTTTATTTTTAGCAGACTCCAAAAATGGAGGAGGAGGTTCTATGTTTGACTGTATTTATTTATGTACCTATGTCTACCGATTCTCCGTCAATTGTTACGGACCGATTGAAAAAAATATTTTTTTTATTTGAAAGACTATACTGCTGAGGTGGTCCCATAATATATTTTATCAAAATCGGTTAAATACTTAAAAAAAATCAACCCAAAAAAAAAACGAGACCTACAGTACTCGCATATGATGTGTAACATGTGACAAAATACTTATGAAATTAATTAATTATCGGGTCGTACATTCACGGGCCGACCCTTCGAATAGTAGTATGTCATCTTTGCCTTTGCCATCACACTAGGCTGCATGGCTATGACAACCTTAGTTTTCGAGAATTAAAAAACGTTCGCATTTCCTGTTACACATTTCCGTCCCATTTCACGAAATCACTCCCACAAATTGCAGGGAAGCGAGAGCAAAGATGTTACACATCAAAAAAAGTTGCAAATTTGTACTTGGTTGTTGCGATTGGAGTAGGTTTTATTAATTTGTTTAAGGTGGTCAATAGGGATGACAAACGCTAGCGACGTCATATGTGTACTCATTTTGTAATTCTGGTGAATTAAAAATCGAAGACTTCATGGAAAACAAAACGAGTAAGGTTTTCCGAAGTTTCAGTAGGAGGGTAATTTAGTGATCTAGAGTTCATAATTTATTTCTGATGCTGTTGTCATCCCTATTAATAGATTGGTAAAATAGAAAAGTTATCTAAATTAACGAATCAAACGAATTTTCTGGATAATCCAACTTATTGTTTCCAGGTGATAGCCACACTAACGACCTACGAATTAGTTCTGCTGCAGTTTTGATGTACGCTGAAGAGCTGTACAGTACATTGCACGTTCCCGCCAAGCGACTATGTTGTTCAGTTTTGTTGGAGAGCCAACACTTCTGATTTGTGTTCTGTGTCGCGTACACTAAAGGATAGGGTTGTCACTAAAATATGATTAATGCTGGTGCCCTCTTCCAATTTTTGGTGTAGTCATTTGTTTTAACAAAACTAATAAACTTTCATTAAATTTTGAAAATGTACATATTTTATTTAGTTCTAGAGACTAAATAAAAAAAAGAGTGTGTTGTTTTATGAAGCCATGGTAAAAGTGAAACTTTTTTTCACACTAAAGACATTTACAGAGCACGAAACGATCATGGATGCTCTCGTCTTGGAGCTACGGTACAGAGGACGAAACGATCATGTAATAAAAGTTTCACTCCTCTTGGAGCTACGATACAGAGAACGAAACGATCATGGCTGCTCTCGTCTTGGAGCTACGGTACAGAGGACGAAACGATCATGGCTGCTCTGACGAAAAAGTTCGAGACGATGTAATAATCTCTTTGCCGTCACGCATCACACAGACGAAAAAGCTTGAGACGATGTAATAAAAGTTTCATTTTAAAAATCTTTCTATTCTTACTTCAGCTTAGTACTAATATATATACTGTGCTTCAGCGCGAAAATGCAGCTAGTGTTATGGGCACCTTTGCACCGGGGATGACGAGTGACGGGTTATTTTAGGTGTTTTATTTAAGGTATTTTAGGTTTAATTTTAGGTATTTCAGGTGTTCCATTTTAGGTATTTTAGGTGTTTTATTTTAGGTATTTTAGGCATTCTGAAAGTGTATCTGTCTGTCCATTTGTTACTCTTTTAATGGATTGTGACGAAATTTGGCATAGTAATGAACGAACAATATGTAGGTTATTTTTATCGCAAAAATATACTTAATAGGTACCGATCGCAGCTCGCGCAACGCTCACCTTCAATGACGGTCACATAAAAGCCATAAAAACAATATCCGACCAGGCGAAACCTTTACGGCTAAACAAGTGATTCCATATTGTGATGAAGAACATCTACCTTCTTTAAAGGTAATAAAGACTTCGAGGGAAAGCTATAGTAGTAAGTTAGTGAATACAACGTAATAACAACACAAGCTATTTCCCGCGGCTTCATTCGCGTGGACAAATTTTCTATGACTTTGCGAGGGTGTGCAGTGCGCGAGACGCAAGAGATGGTTGAGGGGGTGGGAAATGACAAGATTTACTAATAAGCAAATCCTGACATAGTTCCCGAGGGATCTGGAGACAATTCATGTCCACGCTCACGAGCCGCTGGCGGCTCGCGTATCGCGCACCCTCTAAGTCAGTTACAAAAACGATGTCCACGCGGGCGAAGCCGCGGGCAAAAGCTAGTATAATATTATAAATGAAAAAGGGATTTGTTTGTTACCTTTTCACACTTCAACACCTTGACCAATCTTTATGAAATGTTGCCTGCAGGTAGTCTGTGTCACGGGGAAGGACATAAGCTACTTTTTATCCCGTGAAAATAGCATAGTGCGATGCAGTTCCTGAGGGAACTGAAAAAATAGTACTTTTGGTTCATTTCTCTAACATCGCAACGGAACAATGGATTGTTGTGATTTTTTGGCACAGAAATGGTTGAGGGAGTGTGAAATGACATAGACTGCTTATCACAATAGACCGATATGGGATAGGGATCTGGAGAAAACTAACGTCCACGCTTGCGAGCCGCTTGCAGCTCGCGCACCCTTGGCCTCAAAGACAGTCATAAAAACGATGTCCACGCGGGCGAAGTAGCGGGCAAAAGGAAACCGTGACTGACTGACTGACTGACTGACTGCTGGACGGATCGGGTTGACAAACGAAGCCCCGGGCAACAGCTAGTACTTATATAAAACTATCTTTTGCCCGCGGCTTCGCACGCGTGGACATCGTTTTTATGACTGTCTTTGAGGGTGAGTGGAGCGCGAAAAATCACACAAAAAAAATGTTTTTTAGTTCCCTCAGGAACTGCATCCGAATACGCTGTTTTCATGGGATTAAAAGTAGCCTATATTATTTCCCGGTCCCAGGCTACCTCAGTGCCAAATTTTGTCAAGATTGGTTAAGGTGTTGAAGCGTGAAAAGGTAACAAACCAAAACATTTTTACGTTTATAATATTATAGTAAGGATAATCCCTATCCCTACTAATATTATAAATGTGAAAGTAACTCTGTCTGTCTGTTACGCTTTCCCGCAAAAACTACTGAACGGATTTGGCTAAAATTTGGTAGGTAGACAGATTAGGACCTGGGTTAAGACATAGGCTACTTTTTACCACGCTCGCGAGCCGCTTGCGGCTCGCGCACTGCGCACCCTCGAAAAGTCATAGAAATGTGGTCCACGCGGGTGAAGCCGCGGGAATCAGCTAGTTTAAAATAAAATCTAGCGTTTTGACGACTATTTGACTATAAACTTGAAACATTAGTAGTAACTCATATTCAAGTATCGTTTGAAAAACAGTTTTCAATTTATGAAGTGACAACTGCGCTTCCCTATACGACAGTACAGTCGGCAAACAGAGGGGTCAAGACAGTCGTACGGGGGGTGAGAGGGGACAAGGACTGCCATAATAGTCGCCATTGTTCAGCCGTTTGAGACAACTTGTTCCAGAAGGCGGAGAAAGAGGTACTTACAATATTGTGTCAGGTAATGTCACATTTGACGCATTTGTCTTTTTATTTGCGAAGGGAGATGTTACGTGTAGGTCATCTTTGTTATGGCATCTTATAAGAATAGGTCATCTTTGACAATAGCATACAAAGACTACCTACCTTTACCGCTCTCTTCCATACACTGTCATGGCGTCGGCCAATATACGTGTCGTACCAATTTAAGTCGTTCTTTTATTGTCCTGAATTCCCAACCCTATATCAAAACATCCATCCATAACAGTAGACAACTTGTTCTAGGAGGCGGAGGAAGAGGTACTTACAATATTGTGTACAGTAATTATTGACGCCAATACTTACTATACGTTAGTTGGAACAAAATAATGACGTCCCACATTATCTATTTATTTATTTGTTTTAGGAAAACTTACAGACAAATTAAAACTATAAACAAACTTAAATAGATAAAAAAAGTTTCCACTAATATAAATTAAAAAAGCGCATTACAAAAAACAGATATAATATGTAAAGTAGTAAATCAATTGTGGAAAAGAGACAAATGAACAACAGCAAAAAAAAAAAGAAAATAACAGCTAGCACCAAAAACAAAAACTTATAGAAAAAAGTAAATTACAGTTTGAAAAACTCAGCAGCAAGACATCGCCTTATGGTTAAGGTACTGGAGCAAAAGAGGTCAAAATTATCACATAAAGTATTAAATTTTCTAAATACGCGTAAAAGGAAAGAATTTTGTCTATAGTTCGTGCGAACAAGTGGTACATGGAGCAGAGGTCTTTTTCTGTAATTGAAGAGGACAATATCACAACATGTCTTCTTGTAGCGCGCTACGAGGACCGCGACACCGCCGCCGCCCGCGCTGACCAGCTTCACTGCTCCGCGCATCCCGCTCCTCAACCCCGCTAGCCAGGCAGGGCTCTGCTACATGCGCATGGGCATCGCTGCGCCCGGCCCGGCAGAATGGAGTACAATGCTTGTTTTTTTTTCAATGGGGAACTGGCTATCTTATCTTCAAGCTGAAACACATCAATTTTGTTAGCATTGATGTTTGGCAGCAAGACTTAGATAAGATGGTGATAGCTAGCCAGGCGGGCTTAGGAAATGCCCTTCCACCAACCAAACTGAATCTTAAAAAGTTTAACCCATCCAGGAATCGAACTCGCGACCTCCTAATGTCAACCTCCAATGTGACCTCAACACTACGCTCGGCGCGACGTCCGTGCCGTTCGCTACCAGCTCAAGTGCCTCCGCAAATTACGCGAACAGCAGATCGAATTGTACGAAAAGTCCAGAAATACATTTGCGATTTCGAAAAGTACTAGAATAACATTTGTTGAGTATTATGAATAGATATGCTCTTTTGGCCAATTAAGACATATTTTGTTGTCTTATTTTTTGTTGAAAAAATTGAGTGCGTTTCACTACATCTCACCTGATGGTAAGTGACATTGTAGTCGAGGATGGTACGGTACACGCAAACTCAAATATTCACTCTCGCCTTGAAGATACCCAAATTGTAGGAGTCGGGAAACACAGACGCAGGCAAGGAGTTCCAATGAGGAAATGAGGAAGCGTAACGCTTTGTGTGTATAGGCTCTCCCTGTGCATTGTTGACCGAAGGTGGAATGGAGCTGGGGGAATGAAGTCGTGCAGTTCTTGTGCACACTCTCCGAAATGAATTCGATAGAATACCTTCTTAGACTTGCGTTATAATTTCACAGTATAATCAAATTAATCTGCAAGTTCCCTTACACTTGTCCAATTTTTACCAAAAAAAAATCAATTTACGAAGGTAGGGAGACACTGCGTTGCGCCCAACTCCTTAACCTGAGGTTATAGATGAAGACTAAGAAAATAAAAAAAAACGAGACCTACAGTTCTCGCATATGATGTGTAACATGTGACAAAATACTTATGAAATTAATTAATTATTATCGGGTCGTACATTCACGGGCCGACCCTTCGAATAGTAGTATGTCATCGTTGCCTTTGCCATCACACTAGGCGGTATGGCTATGACAACCTTAGTTTTCGAGAATTAAAAAACGTTCGCATTTCCTGTTACACATTTCCGTCCCATTTCACGAAATCACTCCCACAAATTGCAGGAAAGCGAGAGCAAAGATGTTACACATCAAAAATGAAACCTGCCTACTCAGCTTCGTTTTGTAATGCGAAATATTAACTTATAGCTTTCAAATACAGTTTTTAATTTAACAATCGGCTGGGACTTTCCTTCTTACCTTATTCAAAGCTTTTATTTAACTTAGAATGTTCGCATGTAAGTAAGTTGTCCGCTACAAAACAATTTTAGAGCGACTTCCAGAAGTCAGATTGAGCTGAACTACAATGGCGTCTCCCCGGTGACAATAGATCCTTTTGGTATTTTCAAGTCAATCTGATGAAGAAACTTCGGAAGTAGAATCAGTAACAGGATCGCCTTTTTTTAAAAGATTCTTAGGAAATACTGTACTCGCCTTTTAACCCCCGACGCAAAAAGACGGGTGTTATAATAAGTTTTAAGTTTAACGTGTGTATCTGTATCTGTTTTACAGTGCTGAGATGATGATGGAAGCCACAGGACTTTGTATCCGTTAATGCAACACATGTATTATGATTTGATAATTCCTATTGGTGAGTAGGTGATTGGGTTTAACGTTGTTAGATAGATAGCATTATCACTAAAAATAAACAAAATAAAAATAACAGTTTAAAAATAAAAACCGATTTAAAAATGAAACTCACTCAAAAGTATGAAATAATATTATTATACTTAGATACACAACATTAACCAACAATAACGAAATCATAGGTGGGTACGATTTAAATTAGGGGCTTTAAATTTTTTTTGAAGTCGGTGTCAGCAAACTATCGAATCTAAAACATTTGATACGTAAGTAAATCTGTGTACTGATACCGACCTCAAAAAAAAAATTCAAAGCCCCTAATTTATTTCGTACCCACCTTTGATTTCGTTATTGTTAGTTATTTTTGTGTATCTAAGTAAAATATTATTATTTCATACTTTTGAGTGAATTTCATTTTGAAGTCGGGTTTTTAGTTTTTTTTAAACTTTTTTTTTGGTGTTTAAATTTAGAACACGCCAATATATTCGACCTCGCATTTCAGTTATACAACCTCCTTGCGCGAGTAGAATTAATTAGACGAAATAAAGTTCTAGCCAACAAAGATGCAATTAATTAGATGAAAAAAAGTTCAAGGCAACAAAGATGCATATAATTCGATGAAATGAAACATTAGGCAACAAAGATGCACATAATTAGACCACAAAGTTCTAGACAACAAAGATGCATATAATCTGATAAAATAAAGATATTGGCAACAAAGACGCATATAATTTGATGAAATAAAGTTCTTGGCAACAAAGATGCATATAATTAGACGTTATAAAGTTCTATAGGCAACAAAGATGCATATAATTAGACGATATAAAGTTCTAGGCAACAAAGATGTATATAATTAGATGAAATAAAGTTCTAGACAATAAAGATGCATATAATTCGATAAAACATAGTTCTAGGCAACAAAGATGCATATAATTCGATAAAATAAAGTTCTAGGCAACAATCATGCATATAATTAGATGAAATAAAGTTCTAGGCAACAATGATGCATATAATTAGATGAAATAAAGTTCTAGGCAACAAAGATGCATATAATTAGATGAAATAAAGCTCCGGGCAACAAAGACGCACAAAATATATTCATCATAAGTTTTAGTATTAATATTTACTCATTATGTGTAAACGAGAACTACGTATACGGTGCAATTGATAATTATTGATTATAAAATAATGCCAGACTTGGCTCCACCTGTTCGAGGAAATGGCCTTTGGGGAATGAGTCTTTTATGGAGTTAAAAGAAATACCGTCGTCTAGACGGGAACGGGAACGGGGACGGATTCAGGGAATTAGACGTTCATAGCCAATACGCTTTGATCTCATATATTCACGGGACTTTTCGATCGACTTTTTAGAAAAAATATTTTTGATGGGATTTTATTATTTGCCCAGAGGGGTGGGAAATTATTTAGACTTTTAATTAGCCTAGTCCGATATCTGGAGCTGGACAAAACTCATTTAAACGCTCGCTCGTAATTCGCTTGCGGTTCACGAACCAAGTAGTCGGTAGTCGGTACTACACACTTTAAAGACAGTCTTAATAACTTTAAAAAAACTAACTAACTTTTAGGTATAAGCTGCACTGTCATTAGGTATACATATGCATGCAAAATTTCAGCTCAATCGAAAACCGAAACGTGGGTCAAATTTAACTTGCAAAATTTCATTACAGTCACCGGGACAGGTGTTTTAAAAAGTGGCTGAGTACGAGCCGGACTATAGTCCTTAAAGTCATGTATGTAGTCATACAAAAAAATATATTTTAAATAATTTTCGAAAGACCCAACAATTTTAGGCACAAGCTTTAATTAGAAAATTTTCAATCGTATCGTTTTTTTTTCAGCAAACCTTTTCATTTGATACCCATAGTGTAGGAGTGCATTAAAAATGACTAGTCCGCTATCTCGGATGCACCGCCATGTTGAATTTAGAATGACGTTACACAGTTATCTATGCATTGTCATCCAAACTAAACATGTATAGAAAATTTCAGCTCAAACGGTTGAAGATATGTGCTTCAAAATTGAGTTGCAAGATTACACCCGAACAAACATACATACATTGCAAGTAAAATAAAATCTTGTGAAAACAAAGTTACTTTAGGTACTTTATACGGTTGTGAGGCAAATAAAATTTATCTTAAATTTTCATCCCTGCGGCCTATGGGTTATTTCAGATCGAACTTATTTAACCTCTGGCCATTTTCTTATAGGTTGTCCAGAGATCTCACTGATGTTTCCGTAAATAGGCTGAAATTTTGGAACATATGCACCAAACTAAACCAAGATTTCTTGATTTGACTGACTCGGTGGCTCAGTGGTTAGTGCTCTTGACTACTGATCCGAGGGTCGTGGGTTTGATCCCCACCCAGGGCAAACATTTGTGTGATGAACAGATTTGTTTGCTCTGTGTTGGGTGTTAAATATCTATATATGTATGTATTTAAACGTATATTACGTATGTATATCAGTCTCTGGTTATCATAACACAGGGAATCCTACTATGGGGCCAGATGACCATGTGTAATTTGTCCCAGAATATTATTATTATTATTTTTCTGGAAAGCCAGAGACCTTTTTTTTTGGTTTAGAGAACATTTATTCTTAGTAAGAATTTTACAATTCACTTACGTAAGAATACAAAGATCAGGTATGGATGGTTTTAGGTAATTTTGTGTGCAAATTAATTTTTCAAGTATTTTTTAAAACTATGCATAGTTAAATTCTTTTAAGTGCGCACCTTCATATAAAATAGATTTTTTGCCATAATTTGTACGCGTAGTAAAATGTCATTAGCATTTCTCAATCTGATTTTCTGTATTTTTATTTTTTTTGTAAAGTTTATTTGTGTATGTTTATCTTTTTTTAGAATTTTGCGTATTAATATACAAGTATAATAAATATATGTTTGCCTTATATTCATTATTTTAGTTTCATATTAAATCGTTTTAGTGGGTGTCAGAAAGTCGTAATGGAAAAGTACTTTAATTATTTTATTTTGAGCTATTTGTATTTTACTTAGGTTGGGTTTTGCCGTCGCACCCCAGACTTCGATTAAATAGTCAATGTGCGGTTTAACAAGTGAGTTATATATTGTGTATTGTACTTTAAGTGGTAAGCATCCGACTATTCCTCGTAATGTATCCATAAGTAACGTTAATTTTGACCTAATTTTCTCAATGTGAGGTTTCCAGGATAGCTGATTGTCTAGAATAAGACCAAGAAACTTCTCATTGTATGCTCGTGAAATTATTGCTTCCGTGCGACTTCGGTTCTACAAGCTTTGCTCTCGGTCAGACCGGACCGAATTTTTCTTTGCCTAATTTGCTTGCGGTCCTTTTGGACCGTATTGAGATGGGTTCTCTTTGTGAGAAGAGAATCGACTTTACAGCACCAGAGGGCCTGCTCTAGCCATTTTATCATTTTTTTTATAATATTACCGTCGACTTGGAATCCCTACCTGTTGTGAGTCTGTGGAAAAAAATTAAGAAATAGAGATTTGAAATCTGCGGTTTTTTTGAACGGTCGCGGAGATTATCACCGTTAGTATTGAAATTTAAGTATATATTTTAATAAGAAATATAGAGTATTATATATTAAAATAATCTTCATATATATATATTTATAAGTACGTAAGTTTTTAAAAACTCATTGATACATTGGCTAAGTAATATTTACTAAAATGAAAAGTCGTTCAGTCTTGTAAAATATGAAAGCAATTAATGGTAGGATATTTTGTAAGTCCACTTGGGTACCTGCCACCATCATCTTAGTCTTTTCGGCAAATATAAATGTTAACAGCATTGATATGCTACTGCTTGAAGATAGGTTACTCTGTTTTCTATTTCATTGGGGAATCTTGGTAAGCTCGCTTTCATCTTTGCAACATTATCACTTACCATGTGAAATGATACCTAGGTCTTATCAAATGTTAATTTAAAAAGGTCTTATCACCTTCGCTGAGCTGGTAACATTATAGTAAATTAAATTAGAAATAATTTCATAATTCGTACATTTCGTCGCTGGGGATAGATACGTTTTTTGATTAGGTCGCTCTTATCTCGAACACCACAGGAGCTGGTGGAGTAATGTAATCTCATATTGCGCGAGAATTTATTTTTTGGGTAATGACATTCACAAATTGAAAGAAAAATGGCAGGTGTTAAGCTGTTTTAATGTTTTGTTAAAAAAACGGCTAAGTGCGAGCCAGAACCGCATACATAGGGTTCCGTACCATCATACTAGATGGCGCTAGTTTCATGTTTCAAAAACCGTCATACTAGATGGCGCTAGTTTCTTCATATTTTTTGAATAAAGAACCCCCCTTATTTTTTACTTTTTCTAATTTATAGTATTTGTTGTTATAGCTGCCACAGAAATACATCATCTGTGAAAATTTCAGCTTTCCAGCTATCACGGTTCATACGTAAAATACAGCCTGGTGACAGACGGACGTACGGACAGCGGAGGATTAGTAATAGGGTCCTGTTTATACCCTTTGGGAACGGAACCCTAAAAAGTAACGTGACTACTTGTATCCAGATATAACTATAGGTGTTGTGGCGACATCTGCAGTACCCGCCACATACAACTACATAACCTCAACTCAAGACTGAACCATCGGTCATACTATATAGAAAGTTACATCTTCATCTCGATAGATGGCATCTACAACGCGCTATCAACATTTCCTTGCTCATAAGCATATATACAAACACCAGCCATACACGGTTGGTCCACGGCCGGACCCCAGGCACAACACCTCGCCTGGCGGAGATATCTCCCTTTGTTCTCGAGAGTAGGAACACATCCGTTCCTACATTGGTGACCCCGACGTGATACATCAACACCCTCCAGCCGGTAAAGCAAGCCAACAGCAGCATAGCAGTCCAATGCGAAGTTTACCAGGACCATCGCAGCCGTCATATCGAGCTTCCTGGCCCTGCACTTCACCCCGAAGCCTCATCAGGTTCGCAGCCGTCGACGCAGCATCAAGGACCTGCAGCTTCACTCTTCAGGCAGCAAGTCGTCGGCAGCTCACGCTGTAGAGCACGCGCTCCACGTGACCTGCTTCCCTTGCACCGTACGCCTGAACCACCTCCTCGTCCCGACTCACCGTGGACTCGAGTAGAGCAACATTGGCCTGGCGTCTCGACTCGACGCAGACGCCGCATCGCGACGCGTATCGTCGCTCCGCCGCACCGCAACATTGGACAGCCAACTCAATATGGATATCGACCTCCGGTCTCGGAGGGGGGAGTAATGTGGCGACATCTGCAGTACCCGCCACATACAACTACATAACCTCAACTCAAGACTGAACCATCGGTCATACTATATAGAAAGTTACATCTTCATCTCGATAGATGGCATCTAGAACGCGCTATTAGAATTTCTTCAGCGCTAAGCATATATACAAGTACCAGCCATACACGGTTGGTCCACGGCCGGACCCCAGGCACACAACCTCGCCTGGCGGAGATATCTTCCGTTGTTCTCGTCATGTAGGAACACACCGTTCCTACAGTGTAAATAGCTTTCAATGTACATCTTAGTGTAGATAATAAAAATTCCACTTAAGACGCTCAAAATAACGGCAGTGATATAATACTGATAACAAAAGGCATAGGAATAATAATTGATATTTGAAGGCATACGTGTTTTATTTGCAAGCCGGGGTACCTGCACCGGGCAAAAATTTAAAGGGGCGTCAAGTTCATTTAAAAAAAATAATTGTAAATGCAAGAATTTTTGGGGTTTGTATCGCTCACACTAACATCGTAGATGTAGCGTAGGTGGGCCTCCCGTTCGGTGAATCGACGATCTGGTGAAGGTCGCAAGAAGTCGCTAGACGCGGACAGCGCAGGACCGGACCTTGGCGGAGGCCTTTGTCCAGCAGTGGACGTCTTTCGATTGATGTGGTAATCATCACGCATTCAGTGTTAAGTAAGTCAGTTATTTTTACATGAAAAGCGAAAAACTTCTAATGATACTAAAAGGTACTGGTCTAGTGAAAATGAAAGAAGTGTCAAACTCAAACTCAATTAACTCTTTACTGTACATCAGAATAAACAAATACAATTACAAAACAAAATCAATACATAACTAAGAGACGTACAATTTGGGTGATCTTATTATAAGTGTCAGTGTTTTATAAGATAGATAGATAATTAATTAATCCAAACAAATGACATTACACATCTCCGAGGCGGTTTCTTAAAACTTTACTTTATTTATAGTTCTGTGGTATTAGTAGCATATGAAGACCCATCTGTCACTTTAGTTATAGTTCTGTGGTATTACTCGCATATAGAGGCCCATCTGTCACTTTAGTTATAGGTCTTTGGTATTACTAGCGTATGGAGGCCCAACTGTCACTTTAGTTATAGTTCTGTGGTATTACTAGCATATGGAGGCCCATCTGTCACTTTCTTCAACTGTTTGTACTGTAACAGCACGAGCTCAAACGTTATTATTGTCCCGGCAATCTGTAAAGTACACAGTTATAATTGATATTCTCTTAAGTCATTATTTTAGTAAAACTCGGAAGGCAAAAGGAAAAAAAAGGCGGAAGTGAATAGACGAAAATGTGAAGATAAGATAGCCAGTTCCCCATTGCGTTGGGGAATCTTGGTAAGCCCGCTTCCATCTTCGACAACATCGTCACTTACCACCAGGTGAGATGTTGTCAAGGGTTTACCAATTGTGCATAGAAAAAAAAGGCGCTAAAAATCAAGCTCAAGAGCTTATGCACCTTACATCCTCAGCTGCCTCGGCATTTATCATAAGGTGAGGTTCCGCATAAAGCACTAAATATTTTATTAAAAACAGGGGAGTTTTAATAAAAAAATGCGCTGTAATGGAGTCACGGTCGCTTATCTTTTATTTGGAGAGAAAACCAACCTGACGTCAGGCCAAACGAGGCATACGTGAACAGAATTAATTTAACAATTATAATGCGTCGTTTTACGGACTAGAGAAACTGCCAGGCTGAGGTCAGGCCGACCAAGGCACACGTCATCATATCAGCTCACGTACGTGCCCACTGAGGGGCTTGAGCCTATCCTGAATTAGGGCGATCAGGCCTTAGTCTGGCCGAAGGACTTTGTGTCCCGGTGATGCCGAGGCACCATGCCAAATGCCAATCCACGCGTCACCATATACTAGTAACATAGGTTAACTTAGATATTAACATACCTATAATGTTTTATATTTATGGTATCTATGTTATGTTATATATATCTTAGGGTCTATACTTTTAGTACGAAGTTACCAGAGAATAAATGAATAATATTTAGTCGACCACGCGGGCCCCGCGCGGGTTGTTCGACTTCACACACATCTTCGAGTTTCTTTTCTTCGTAGGCGTGTGCAGATTTCCTTACGATGTTTTCCTTCACCATGAGAGTGTCTGATAAACTTATATATATTTAAATTCAAAAACACAATAGTACGTGGCAGGATTCGAACCACGACCTAATGGACAGGAGGTACCAGCTCTTACCATTACGCCATCGACGCTCTTATGTTAGGTAATTTCCTATGCTTGATGACAAATATGTGCATTAACACCTTTCATTAAAAAAGTAAGCTCATTGAGCACCTCGGTGAGGACGTACATGAACTGATATGATTTAAAAAAATGGCAAAGCGGTTCGATAGCACGGCAGGATGGACTTAGATAAGATTTCATGTTTGTTTTAAAAAAAAAAATTGAGAAGGGCGAAAGTTAGGTGATTTTTAATGCTTGATGACAAATCTGTGCATTTATACCTTTCAGTTAAAAAAATAACAAATTGGTTGGATAGAACGGTCGGATGGACATGTATTACATTCTAGAGCGAGCGCGATGCGAGAGCCGCTATCCGCTCGCGGGGGTTATTTCCAATGCTTGATGACAAATTTCTGCATCAATAAGTGCCTTTCATTTAACAAAAAAATAAGCAAATCAATTGGATAGAATGTCGGACGGACTCGCAATAGATTCTTTTAAAATTTAGATACTCGAGTATAATTTACCTTCAAAATAATTTCTCGTGTAACATAAAAAAACCATCCACTGATTGCTATCTTAGTGTAATTCAGTTGTCGAAGAAATCTCTGAGTCTGAAAAATAAATTTACTATAATTAGATTGAATTTCTACATTTTAACGGAGTCCTTAGTTCGTGGGCCACGAATCTGTAACAATAAATTAATATTTCTATTATTTGTAACTTTCTATCAAAACGTCGTTGCTGCGTTCCACTGGAAATTATTTCGCTTCTGCAAAATTACATAATTATATAAAATAGGTAGCAGGCATATTGTGTGATTCGTCATTTTACAAATGGTTAGGCAAATAATAAAATTGCTAGGGCGCTTCGAGAGGCTCTTTGACTGTTAAATCAATCAAACCTGACCGAACCTAATATAACTCGCTTCGCTCGCTCATTTACAATCTGCTGTACGGCATTTTTACAATTTGCCTGGCTCGGCATTTTAAAATCTGCGTAAAGAATTTTACAATTTTCTTGACCGTTTACGGACGAATCATACAATTGGCCTGCCACATATACCGAGTAGATATAGTTTGCAGTCAAATAACAGCTCGCGCCGCCATTTTGTATGAACTCGTTCTAAAACATTCAAAAATTATTTCTGTACTGTAACTTAAAATCTCAACATATTACGGGCAGTTTCTGTAACTGATTTCGTATGAGACCCGTAATGTAATGGCTTTTAATCCTGCTATAACTTTAGGTTATAAGACCTACGAGCTACGAGACTTAGATGAAATAAATTCAACGCCTTATGGTCCAGACACACATAATCAATTTAGATGCAGTTTGAATGCAGTTCTCCTAGTAAGTTGCACTTTAACTGCATCCAAACTACATCCAACTGCGAATTTGCAGCTCGAATGCAGTCCGTGCTTCTAGACCCTTAGGCAACGCGTACTCCTCGCCTAACCAAACCGTTACGAACACCGGGCAAGCAATTCCTTTGCAAACTGACAGAGATGAAGTTCTCACTGTGGTCAATATCTGAAGAGCTGTCTCTGTCAGATCGTAAAGGAATGAAAGATCATTGCTGCGTGTTCGGCGTTTTTACTGATAATGAAAACACCTTGTGTGCTGCTACCTGACTACCTAATTTTTTTTTTATCTGTTTACCTGACATTGTCGCAGCGCACCGGTAAGTAAGCCGGGCAAAATGCAGAATGGTGTCGTTTTATCAGTTAGGATTGTGACGAAGACATGCTTCACCTATGACATGTTTTATTATAATCTTTTTTTAATTGATTTTATTTTGGCCCCCCACGCGGTGGACCGATGAAATGGTGAATGAAGGTTGCGGAAAGCTGCTGGATGCGAGTAGCGCAGAAATGGTCGTCTTGGAAATCCTTGGGGGAGGCCTATGTCCAGCAACGTCCTTCAGCTGATAAATGATGATTTTGGCTACATGTCTGTAATTCAAACTTTGATTTTTTAAGCTATTGTATAGCTTTTATCGCGGGCTTTGAGGGGACCGACTCAAGAAATTTCGTAACGAAAATAAAAACTGACACCCCAAAAAAATATATATTGAGTTCTAAAAAACTTACAGTGCCATCTGTCTATCCATCATGATGATGATGTGGATCAATGATGGTGACGAGGATCAGTGATGATGATGGGTATCAATGATGATGATGATGATAATGAGGATCAATGCTGAGGATCAATGATGATGATGATGATGAGGATCATGATGATGATGAGGATTATGAGGATAATGATGATGATGATGAGGATCATGATGATGATAAGGATCATGATGATGATGAGGATCATGAACATGGTGAGGATCATGATGAGGATGATGATAATGATGATGATGATGAGAATGATGATGATGATGATTAACTTTTTTAGTGTTAATTTATTACATAAACATCCCGCGCCCTAAGGACTATATCGTACGGTAAACACTGCATAAATAAAAAAGACGTGTGGCACTCGGGGTCTGCCGCGGTAAAGCTATTGCATAGATTTTTTTTTCTACTTATGCAATTATAGTTATTTAATTATTTTTTTATTAATGCAGTATTTACTATTACCATATAGTACTTGGGGCTCGGGATGTTTGTGTAATAAATTAACACTTAGAAAGTTCATCATCATCATCATTATCAATCGCCATCATCAATCGCCATCATCAATCGCCATCATCAATCGCCATCATCAATTGCCATCAGCAATCGCCATCATCAATCGCCATCATCAATCGCCATCATCAATCGCCATAATCATCATCATCATCATCATCATCATCATCATCATCATCATGATGGATTGATAGATGGCACTGTAAGTTCTTAGAACTCAATTTTTTTATTTGGGATGTCAGGTTTAATTTTCGTTACGAAATTTCTTGATTCGGTCCCCTCAAAGCCCGCGATAAAAGCTGTACAATAGCTTAAAAATAAATAATTATAATTGCATAAGTTGATAAAAAATGCTATGCAATAGCTTTACCGCGGCAGTCCCCGAGTGCCACACGTATTTTTTTTTATTCACAATTGATTCAGTCCTCGAATTTTCATTTTGTTTTAAATTTGTGTTTAAGTCTTATTTTAACCATCCCTTTGTGATCATTCACTGAAAAAAAAAGTTCTCGTCCTTATTTGTGGTGTAGCTTTTTTAACCCAGAGATGTATTTTTTTTAAACTAAGTACACTGTTACAAATCAGTAAAGGACAATAGTGCGCCGGTGATATTTTTCTTGGGTAACCCGGCCCTTCCCTCTAGTCTCAAGGTGTACGCTGTTGCTGACCATGTTCTGCTGTTATCTACTTCTATGCTATGTTAGCCATAGATTAAACATTTCTAGTAAACAGATTGTTCACCTTCTGACGACCGTAGCCCAAAGTTTTGTTTTAAAACTAGATTGTGGCAAGAAGTTACAAGATGAATAAAACTAGATGGCGCTATTAATAAGTCAGGTTTATGTTTTTGTTGTTTTTCAGAACTTGTCAGAATCTAAGAATAACTGACGATTCTATACGACATTTAAAGAGCCCCTACTAGATGTAGCCAATAAAATTAGTTTTGGTAGTTAGGTCTTTAGCACAAAAAAATGTTTTTATCACGCTTTTATTAGCTTCACCTGTATGTGTGTATGTAACTGGCTCCTTTGCACTTGAATTTGACTCACTTTGAACGGACAGATTTAATTCAAACTTTGTATGTTTTTCTAGAATCAGTGACAATAAAATAATTTCATAAGTTTATCTCATTGTCCGGAACTAAAAATTGAAAAATAAATGTGGTTCAAAAACTTAAAAACACGCATTTAACGCACATCAAACTAAAAAGTGAAATATAATTCTTATAAGCAATAATGAACGAAAAATAAAAGTATTATTGTAAAAAAAGCGTGGGGCGCTTTGTGCCAAATTTTTCGTATATCGAGCAACCCACGCTTTTTTACAATAATAACTAAAATTTTTGTTAATTATTGTTTATAAGAATTATTTTACACTTTTTAGTTTGGTGTGCTTTAAAAGCGTGTTTTTTAAGCTATTGCATAGCTTTTATCGTGGGCTTTGAGCGCGGCGACCGAATCAAGAAATTCCGTAAGTCCCCGAGTGCCACACTTTTTTTTAAACTATATTTATTTTAACTTACCCCAATATTGTGAATAGAAGCCGCCACTTCTCCAAGCGCCATGCGAGGCCTCAGCGCTACTGTGTTCACGTTGGCAGCTACCACAGATAAGAGCGAAACCCTCGCCACAAGGAACAGTAACGAATATGAGTAGTAAACGTATTGTATAGGTCCACGAACGGTCCTGGAAATGAGTTTAATTGGCCAGTCATGTACATATAGAAACTTCTTACGTTACTTCTGTAAGATATTTCAATATTTATGCTCCAAGGCATGGCCAGTCAAACACATAATATAGAAACTTCTTACGTTACTTCTGTAAGAAGTTTCAATATTTATGCTCCAAGGCATGGCCAGTCATGCACATATAGAAACTTCTTACGTTACTTCTGTAAGAAGTTTCAATATTTATTAGACATGGGTAAGTGATGCGAGTAATATCACTCGAGTGATATTACTAGGAGGGGTAATGCAACATTACACATCACGCGACGTATCCAAACATCACGCATCACACATTACTTGACACGGCACTTGATCAGTGGACCGCGTACCGTGTCGCTTCGCTTGCGATCGGCATTCGTCGGGAAGGCAACGAGAACGGGCGACGGATATGAGGGGGGCCGAGTTGCTCGCGCCATTTCCGCGCGCTCATGTTTGAATTTTAGAATATGAACCTTAAAACTTAAGGAATACAGTTCAGTTTCTTATTGCATGTGCCATGCAAGGGTTGCATGCAATTTTGGTGTTTATTTTATAGACAAAAAGGACAAAATTTCTCCGAATATTTTTTCCGTAAGGCGGAAGAAAAACTACTTAAGCCTCATACAAGGTCAAGTTCACGTAAACAAAACAATACTGGTAGGATTTATTAAATAGTGTTTTGCTAATTGCATGCAGGCATGCACGTCACGCGTCTCGCGGTTCGCCGCAAATTTGGAGTACCTAAGTGTTTTTTTTTGTCTCGGGGTCGAAACATATAAATAAAAGTATAACTGTAAATACGCCATCTTCAAATACCGGACTGTAAATGCCAGTCCTAAGCCTGGAAGGGGTCCCATTCCGTTTTTATTTTTTTGGGAACCGATCTAAGTATGAAGGAAAATCAACTTTTTACTTATACACATAATCATAATTATTACTCACTACACTACACTTACTGAAACATTTCATAGTACATTCATTGACCTTAAATCACCCATTGTTGCATTACTTTTCGAGTAATACTGTAGGTAATGGTACGTCGCGCTCTATCACTCTTCAATTGCATGTATGTAATGCCAAAATCTCGGGTAATGTTTAGGGTGATGTGTGATATTACAAAGTAATATTACTTGAAAGGAAGTGATGTGTGATGTTGCATCACTTCTTCGAGTACCGTTTTGCGCATGTCTAATATTTATGCTCCAAGGCATAGCCAGTCATGCACATATAGAAACTTCTTACTTTAATCAATTTTCAATAATAATGTTCCAAAGCAGTCAAGTGCAAAGTCTTTGCATATTATTGGTACTATAAATTATTTGTTACTAGCTGTTTCCCGCGGCTTCACCCACGCGGACAACGTTTCAATGACTTTTCGAGGGTGCGCAGTGCTGGGCTCGTTGCGGCTCGCAAGCGTGGAATAAAGTAGCCTATGTGTTAATCCAAGCCATAATCTTTCTACCTACCAAATTTCAGCCAGATCCGTTCAGTAGTTTTTGCGTCAAAGAGTAACAAACATACATCCATACATTCTTACAAACTTTCGAGTTTATAATATTAGTAGAATATGACTGCCAAGGAATATCCACAAATCTAATATAATAGGTCGGGGAAAAAGTTTTTTCGTATTTTGTAACTAAAACTTTGTAATCAAATTTCTTTGCTTATATTATTTGTACTTGGCTGGTTATAATAAAATTAAATAAGTGAACTTTCGAAATTTTAATAATAAATAAAAAATAAAATTCCCGCCATTTTAAAATAGTTTTTCTGGCTATGAAAATGAGTGACAGTAACGAGAAAAGTAGCGACATTTTGAAAATTTATGTAAAAAAGGTAAAAATGCTACACTGGCCTCGAATAAAATTTGTGCCAATTATGGACCTAATGCAGTATCAATTAGTAGCACAAGTTTAGTTCAAGCGTTTCCAGTATGGAAATCTGAACGTTCAAGAAGCAGCTTGTTTTGTTCGCCCTGTTCAAGTTTGCATACAAAATACGAAAAAAAAATTTCCCCGACCTAATATTAAATAGAAATTCCTTGGTTACTACTTTTACAAAATAATTTTAATTTCACGTCTGACGTCTGATTTTAGTCCTGCCCTTGCAAATATTTTGCTTTAAAAATTTCCCGTACAAAACTCGTCAATCTGGAGAAAAATATAAGATTGAGGTCTCAGATCAACCTAAGATCAACCTCGTATAGTTTAACTAAGACTGACGTAGTATAGCCACTATTTTAACATTGAAAATTTTTTCAGGCTCAGACTGTACAAAAGAGACTGTACAAAACTCGTCAATCTGGAGAACAATATAAGATTGAGGTCTCAGATCAACCTAAGATCAACCTCGTATAGTTTAACTAAGACTGACGTAGTATAGCCACTATTTTAACATTGAAAATTTTTTCAGGCTCAGACTGTACAAAACTCGTCAATCTGGAGAAAAATATAAGATTGAGGTCTCAGATCAACCTAAGATCAACCTCGTATAGTTTAACTAAGACTGACGTAGTATAGCCACTATTTTAACATTGAAAATTTTTTCCCTCGCTCGGTAGGGGGTCCTTTTTTTTAGAAAAAGTGACATGGCGATCGCTTTGAAAACATTTGGGGTCTCGTTTTAAGTTTCGAAATATGGGTATTGCCAAGGGCTTTAATGCAGAAAAAAAGAAAAGAGATTTTTGGAAAAATCGAAAAAAGCTGAAAAATGTGTTTTTTATTCTCAACTTCAGTCATAAAAAGTTTATTAATAATTGAAAGATAAAAAAAAACACCTAGATGTGTGATATCATGCTATATTTTAAATGCAATAAAAATGAAATGTGTTGATAAATAAAGGTAGATAGTATGTACATTTCGGTCGGTGGCGTAACCGGCTATACTAGCCACTATTTTAACATTGAAAATTTTTTCAGGCTCAGACTGTACAAAACTCGTCAATCTGGAGAAAAATATAAGATTGAGGTCTCAGATCAACCTAAGATCAACCTCGTATAGTTTAACTAAGACTGACGTAGTATAGCCACTATTTTAACATTGAAAATTTTTTCCCTCGCTCGGTAGGGGGTCCTTTTTTTTAGAAAAAGTGACATGGCGATCGCTTTGAAAACATTTGGGGTCTCGTTTTAAGTTTCGAAATATGGGTATTGCCAAGGGCTTTAATGCAGAAAAAAAGAAAAGAGATTTTTGGAAAAATCGAAAAAAGCTGAAAAATGTGTTTTTTATTCTCAACTTCAGTCATAAAAAGTTTATTAATAATTGAAAGATAAAAAAAAAACACCTAGATGTGTGATATCATGCTATATTTTAAATGCAATAAAAATGAAATGTGTTGATAAATAAAGGTAGATAGTATGTACATTTCGGTCGGTGGCGTAACGGCGAGGGCTGCAGCCTCCTGTCCAAAAGGTCGTGGTTCGAATGCTGCCACGTAACAACGCGTGTATTCGAATTTTGATTTCATATATACGTTTATCCGACACTCTTACGGTAAAGGAAAACATCGTGAGGAAACCTGCACACGCCTGCGAATTAACCCGAAAGTTGTATGTAAAGTCGACCTACCCGCACTGGGTCCGCGTGGTCGATTAAGGCCCGATCGTCATATTTCAGGATAAGCTCGAGCCCCTCGGTGGGGACGTATATGAGCTGAAATAATTAGTTATGTATAGCGCGCGACGTTCACCGCCGCAGTTCTTAAGAGGTTTGCATGCGGACTCGATTTATTCACGTAGAAAATTACCGTTTATAATTGGTCTTTAAAAAAAACAGGTGCGATTGGGGGTCGAGAGACTCTTGTCAGGAACAAAATTATTTTTAGGTACAAGCTTTTATTTCAGTTTAAGTTCATGACACGATTTATCGGGCTGTACCTATATACATTCACAGGTCATGCATTGTCGGTTTGCGCGTTACATAAGCTTTTATTTTAGTTCAAGTCCATGACATGATTTATCGGGCTGTACCTACATTCACAGGTCGTGCATTGTTGTTTCGCGCGTTACATAAGCTTTTATTTCAGTTCAAGTCCGTGACACGATTTATCGGGCTGTATCTACATTCACAGGTCGTGTATTGTCGGTTCGCGCGTTACAGTCATAAGCTTTTATTTTAGTTGAAGTCCATGACACGATTTATCGGGCTGTACCTACATTCACAGGTCGCACATTGTCGGTTCGCGCGCTACATAAGCTTTTATTTCAGTTCAAGTCCGTGACACGATTTATCGGGCTGTACCTACATTCACAGGTCGAGCATTGTCGATTCGCAAGTTACACAAGTTTTTATTTCAGTTCAAGTCCAAGACATGTGTTATCGGGAACAGGTTGTGCATTATAGTATACCTACTATGAACGAAACGCATAAGTGCCATAAAATTTCTAGCACTTTTTGTTTTTGTTCATCTCACATAATGGTAAGTGACGATGATGCCAAAGATAATATTTACGCAGGCTTACCAATATTAACCAACACAATGTGGAAATAAATATTTTTAAGCCACAACATATCAGTGTTGTTAACATAGACGTATGGAGGCAAGACTTAGATAAGGTGGTGGTAGTTAGCCAGGCGGGTTTAAAAAAATGCCCTTGCATCAACCAAACCAAGTTTTACCAAGTCTTACATACAAAGTTGGACTCCGCCGGACATCGAACCCACGACCTTTTAATGTAAAGCTAATAGACTAACCATTACGCTACACAGGCAGTTACAATTAACAATTAGGGCTGTTATCTTTTTTTTTTTCACTGTTGTAGTGTAATTATTTCACTAGCTCAACACTTGAACCTAAAAAATCTTGTATAAAAACATCCGGTCAACTTCAGCGTGAAAAAATGCAATAAAAATATATCTTCAGATACCCCATTGTTGTCGCTACGTTTTTTGACTTTCTAATAACTGTCTTGAGTGGAATATGTCCGTGGTATTTGAAACAAGCTATAATTGATGCGACCACTCAAGGTACATTGAATAACGACTGCTTTTTCGTCTGTTTGTATGTTGATAACTAGTACTGGACTAAACCCCTAAGAAACACACTGATTATAGACAATTATATCAATTGTATCCACTCACCTGGCTGATTTTAAACTTCCGCATGTGTTCACTTGCCCAGTGTTGCTGTAACATAAAATTATTAGGTAACTTTTGGCAGCACTAAAAACGCAATATCTATATATATGTATATATAAAAGTAAGTCGTGTTAGTTACACCATTTATAACTGAAGAACGGCTGGACCAATTATTATGATTTTTGTGTTTTTGAATTTGACTTCTTCTGGAGTTCGGGATTAGGATAATTAGTATTAAAATATGATATTTATCAATAAAAAATAATTAGTTTTAAGGTACAGTAGTGATGGTGTAGTGTAGGTGTAGTGAAGGTGTAGTGTAGGTGTAGTGTAGTTAGAGTAGGGCAGTGTAGGGTAGGGTAGTGTAGGGTAGGGTAGTGTAGGGTGGGGTAGTGTAGGTTAGGGTAGGGTAGGGTAGTGTAGGGTAGGGTAGTGTAGTGTAGGGTAGTGTAGTGTAGGGTAGTGTAGTGTAGTATAGGGCAGGGTAGGGTAGTGTAGTGTAGTGTAAGGTGGAACGAAGTTCGCCGGGACAGCTAGTTAAGTATAAAATATAATTTTGTACCCTTTATTCTGGATATTTACAAGAAAATCGCTAAAGGCTGCAACACTCACACTCACGCGGGATAAAGCTATAAGTCAGATAAGGAGTGACTATTTATACCTACATTCTTGTTTTCTATGGTATATAAGTTTTCCTAGATGTCAGGATTAGTATAGGGAGTTTAATTTACATCAGGACAAAAAAACCATTATACTATGTATGAATTAGTTCTAAGATAATAGGAGGTACATAAATCTTAGTTAAATAAACCAGATGATAGAAATAAATGAGGTTATTGAAGTGTGGCAGCAAGATGCACCTTAGGCTTCTAAAACCTATCGTTCATGATATTGACTAAATTTTCTCAGACAGCAGAATATAATAAAAGATCCTCATGATGCTCTAGTGTTGTTATAATCCAATAACTTAAACATTTGTTCTGACTAAAAATAAGTAAAAGAAAACAAATACAAATAAATTTATTAAATAAAAATAATAATAACAGGACACATAAGAATATAGAAGTTTACCTTAAGACGTTGAAAAGTTGCTTGCAAATGAAGAATAGGTCTGTAAACATAGCAAGTAATACGCAGTGGCTTAACCTTCTGTTGATGATATTTACTAAAGTTACAAGGCTGCAGTGAGTGATTCTAATCTTCTCCCAAATGGCTGCTGTCTGAAAAATTGTATTTTCAACTAAGAAGATAAAATCATGTGTGTAGAATAATTCTTGGCATTTGCACTTTTGACCAATGATTAAACCAGTATTATAGAGCATCATTTCTTAGAACACGTGTGCGGAAACAAACAAGATAAATTATCGTCACGGGCTTTGTAGTCAGAGGATTCTCCCATTGTCGAGTTTCAAAATAAAACCTGGATTACGATGATCAGAATTATATGCGTCTAATAGGTCATCTTGCCTTTAGTACGCAGGGCAAATCACAGGTGGCACTGTTCGCCTACAAGATTCACTAATTCACTGAAATGATTCTTAATTGCGATGCACGTCAAGGAGGTACAATCATAAGACGCTAGCTGGCACTAGCTGCAATGACTTCTCTATATTACTGGCGTAAGGACCCGGCCAACGCGCGCGACTAATGCTCCCAGCGAATTGGTGCGAAAATCTAAAGTTTCGCACACTCGCCACTCAGTCGTCTGCGGGAAATTGCAGAGTGCGGTGGAAAGATATTCCATATAAAAATGCATTTTTGTGTTGTTAGAGGCTGTAAAAATCATGAAAGAAAGGCTAAAAATAAATATGGGTTATCGTATTATCGTTAAATAACATTACATCGTATTTTTTCTTGTAAACAAATTAAATAAATGCATTTTTAAAGCGACAATTCTACCAAGGTAATTTTAGCGTGGCACTGACGTCAACTCTCGCCCATGCTAGTTCGTACGAGTTTTGTCAGATGGCGCTACTTTTTCCATGTATAACGAAAAGCAGAGTAAAATATGGAGACAGGCGGATCCTTCTGTCCATATCTGTGACTAGCTGCCATTAACGAAGACCCAGCAGTAGCACCATCATTTTCTGAAATACTTATAGTGATAGGAATCAATAAATAAGGGATAATTTACAGTTTAAAATACCTTCGAGAATCCTACGTATTTTCAAGAAATACCGAAATTATTTCATGCCTAACATTTAGACAACAATCAGAGGTAGAAGATTTCCATTTTCAATTTCAATTTGGTAAATAAGTAGACAGCATCGGTGGCTCAACCGGTAACGACTCGGTCCATCTAACCAGAGGTACCGGGTTCAAATCTGGACGGCCAATGTACCAATGAGTTTTTCAAAAACTTACGTACATACTTACCGATTGCTTTAACGGTGAAGGAAAACATCGTGAGGAAACCTGCACACGCCTGCGAAGAAACTCGAAGGTTGTGTGTGAAGTCGACCAACCCGCACTGGGCCCGCGTGGTCGACTAAGGCCTAATCGCCCTGATTCAGGGTAGGCTCGAGCCCCTCGGTGGGGACGTATATGAGCTGTAATGATGATGATGATGAAATAAGTAGGCACCTGCGTACTCACTTTATTTTTATGTATCGCCATCATATTGTTGAGTTCTTTGAAATATTCTGTTAGATACATGCTGATGCAGATAATCATCACGTCCAAAAAATTCCAGAGAAATGTTGCTTGAAAATTTACAATCTAAAAATCAAGTGATATAATATTTACAATCTGAAAATTAAGTGATGCTTTTTAGAGTTATGGGGAACCTGTAAAAGATCTTTTTGTGCGTACGTCCGTCTTTTCATCACAGACATTCTTATTATGATTAATTTTTACTTTAAACTAAAACGCTTGAAATTATAAATTAATAATTTAATAAATTTATATCACAAAAAATTACAAGTAACACAGCAAAGTCGTTATTCTAATTGTACATGTTAGATCTAATTATTAGGACTCGGCTACTAAACTAGGCTAGAAAAAGCCTGTACTTTAGCAGTCAGCGAGCAGAGATAGAAACCAAATTATGTGAAATTTGGCAATAAAACAATTGAGAAATATATTAATTTATTAGGAGTACATGTAAAAAGGGACTGAAAATTATTTTGCGTATCCTGTGATACTTATACTTTAAGCTTTCGAGTGATGAGGTAATGACTGAGAAACGGTACACTACACGTGGTTCGACACACACTTGGTCGTTCTTTGTTATTATTATCATCTGATCAAAAATAGCTCCATGCATTTTAGCCAGATAACAAATATTGAGAATCGTTTACTAAAAAAACAGTACTCGTAATATGTTTTTTTAGCTTAACCTATAAACTAAGCAACCAAACAGTACGTTTTCTTTCTTCTGATCTTAAATTTGTACAAACAACCAAATAGTTTTTATTTGACTTGCCTTAATACCAATTAAAAAAGCACAATGTAAACAAACTTAGTAGGGATTTGACTGTTTCAAATGTCAATTCCATTGTACTTTTGTTTACCTTTTGATTTTTTTTTTAATTAGTATAAGTTATAGTTGCGAAACTTAGTTGTGACGGCTATAATATTCTTTGTTGGGTGGTTGGCAACAGGTTGCGTACAAATAAGAAAAAAAATATTTCTAAACAAGTTGCGAATAGACAAGAAATACTCCTCAATCGCAACTGGTTGCGAAACTAAATATTATGTAATGTGTAGCTGTCATATCGTTTTACAAAATGGCGCGCCGGTTTGTAAAACTACTAAGTAAAAATTCAATAATTTGTAATATGTCGCAGCTATATCGTTTTACAAAATGGCGCGCCGGTTTGTAAAACTACTAAGTAAAAATTCAATAATTTGTAATATGTTGCGGCTATATCGTTTTACAAAATGGCGCGCCGGCTTTCAAAACCACTGACAAGGAAGGGTACCCAACTGTCCGACTCCGATTTGATTTATTTTGATATATGTTATAGAGTAGTCTAAAATAACGGACACGTATTTTTTTTAGCTGCCCAAACTCAACCTGTTAAGAGAAAATGGCCTTTAAAGTACTGAAAATTGACCAAACCTTCTTTTTTTTTTATGCACAATTGATAAACCCTTGACAACATCTCACCTGGTGGTAAGTGACGATGTTGCCGAAGATGGAAGCGGGCTTACCAAGATTCCCCAACGCAATGGGGAACTGGCTATCTTATCTTCATGCCGGAAACA
Source organism: Coleophora flavipennella (assembly GCA_947284805.1). Lineage (NCBI taxonomy): Eukaryota > Metazoa > Arthropoda > Insecta > Lepidoptera > Coleophoridae > Coleophora > Coleophora flavipennella. Next base: position 11,028,365 of record OX369253.1, read on the forward strand.
CACCAATGATATCAACATTGATATTTGGCGGCAAGACTTAGATAAGATGGTGGTAGCTAGCCAGGCGGGCTTAGAAAATGCCCTACCACCAACCAAACCGAGTCTTACAATTGACCCCGCCGGGAATCGAACCCGCGACCTCCTGTGTAAAGCCAGTGAACTTTGCCTCTGAGCTACGGAGGCGGTTAAAAATTTAAATTCTAATTTCTGAGAAGAGATTTGTTAAAAAAAATTGATAATTAATTACTGGTTTCGTTATATGTTGGAGAACATGAAAAAAGAATGGGGACGTGTTTTGTCATTTCACCACAAACTCATTTTTTATATAAATTTGTTTTAATATAAAAAAAATTGTTTACATAAAAAAAATATATAAAAAATGAGTTTGTGGTGAAATGACAAAACACGTCCCCATTTTTTATTCATGATCTCCAACATATTATGAAACCAGTAATTAATAATCAATTTTTTTGAACAAATCTCTTCTCAGAAATTAGAAGGTTTGGTCAATTTTCAGTACTTTGAAGGCCATTTTCTCCTAACAGGTTGAGTTTGGGCAGCTAAAAAAAATACGTGTCCGTTATTTTAGACTACTCTATAATATATATCAAAATAAATCAAATCGGAGTTGGACAGTTGGGTACCCTTCCTTGTGAGTAGAAACTCAAAATTATGTTATGGGTCGCATAAATATCGTTTTAACAAAATGGGGCGCCGGTTTGTAAAACTACTGAGTAAAAACTCAATATTATGTTATAATATGTCGCAGCCATATCGTTTTATAAAATAGCGCGCCGGTTTTCAAAACTACTGAGTAAAAATTCAATATAATGTTATATGTCGCAGCCATATCGTTTTACAAAATGGCGCAACTGTTATCAAAACTACTGAGTAAAAACTCAATATAATGTTATCATATGTCGCAGCCATATCGTTTTACAAAATGGCGCACCTGTTTTTAAAACTACTGAGTAAAAACTCAATAGAATGTCATATGTCGCAGCTATATCATTTTACAAAATGGCGCAACTGTTTTCAAAACTACTGAGTAAAAACTCAATAGAATGTCATATGTCGCAACTATATCGTTTTACAAAATGGCGCGCTGGTTTTTAAAACAACTGAGTAAAAACTCAATATAACGTAATATGTCGCAGCTGTAGCTATCGTTTTACAAAATGACGCGCCGGTTTATAAACTACTGAGTAAAAACTCAATATAATGTAATATGTCGCTGCTATATCTTTTACAAAATGGCGCGCCGGTTTTTAAAACTATTGAGTAAAAACTCAATATTATGTAATATGTCGCAGCCTTATCGTTTTACAAAATGGCGCGCCGGTTTTTAAAACTACTAAGTAAAAACTCAATATTATTATGTAATATATCGCAGCCATATCGTTACCTAACCCAACTATTAAATACACACAAACGAAACATCTTTAATAATAAAGTAATTCAAAATACATAGGTACCTACTCACTGTATATTTCAAAACATAAAAATGGCAAAACACTTTTCTTTTCTTTATATATATATATATATATATCCTTTATTGTACACAAACATTTAAATGACAAGAACTTAGAGAGGACATGTACAAAGGTGGACTTATCTCTATAAGAGATCTCTTCCAGCCAACCTTACCGGGTGTTAGGAGACTTTAAAGTATGGGAGGTAAACCTGTGTGTACTTATTAATCATAATTATAAACTAAATAAAATACAATCAAATATAAACTAACCTAATGTACGTACATAAATAACACATACTTATAATATATAAATTAATAACATATATAATACATAACTAAAATATAATAATTAATGTTCTTACTAAAATAAATACTATACTAACAAACGTACATGTTCTGTAGGGAAAAAAGATGCTCTTTAAGTTTAGTTTTGAAAGTATTAACAGAGGGGCAGTCGCGAATGTTTGCGGGCAACTTGTTCCAGAGGTTCGCAGCTTCAATAGTGAAGGAATTGGAGAAGAATTTAGTATTGGAGCGGGGAACTACCAGAGTTTTGGTGACACATTTACGTCTGGGTGGGGAAGGTACAGGTAGTAGCTGGAAACGGGAGCAGAGATATTCAGGAAAGGAAGGATTTTTGAGGATTTTGTAGAGGAGTGTGAGGATGTGTAAATTACGACGCTGGCGGACAGGGAGCCAATTAAGCCGAGACCAATATTCTGATACATGGTCGAACTTTCGCAAGCCGAACACAAACCTGATAGCGAGGTTTTGTAGGCGCTCGAGCTTATTGAGGAGCTCCTCAGTGGCGTCCAAGTAGCAGACATCTGCATAATCAAGCAGCGGCAACAGAAGGGTTTGGGCGAGCATAATTTCAGTTTTAAAAGGCAAAAAGAACTGGAGTCGCTTAAGGGAGTGGTAAGAAAAATGCATACGCCTGCTGACGTCATTGATGTGAGAGGACCACGAGAGGTTGGAGTCCATGATAAGACCCAAATTTCGGGTCTTCTCAGTGAAAGGAATCGCAACGCCATCGTAGCATATTGAGGGTAAGCACTGATCCATGCCACCCCTCAAGCGACTACTGCCGATAATAATCGACTGTGATTTGGAAGGGTTGATCAGGAGTCCGAATGATTTAGCCCATATCTGTACCGCTGCTAGATCAGCGTTCATAGAGTTGATGGCATCTGAGGCTTCAGAAACAGGGAAGTGAATATAGATCTGAAGATCATCGGCGTAAAGATGAAATTGACAGGTGAGCACTTTAGTGATCTGGTTAATAAATATCGAGAAAAGTAGAGGAGATAAGACTCCGCCCTGAGGTACACCAGCAGAGAGCTCGCACCAATCCGACGTCGATTCTTCTGTTTTTACACACTGCCGCCGTCCTCGGAGGTAGGAGTCAAACCAGGGGATAACTGAGTCAGGAATATGGGATGATCTGAGGATACCTAGGAGAATATCAAAATCTACCGAGTTAAATGCATTGCTGAAATCTAGCAGAGTGACCAGTGTAAGTTTTTTATTATCCATTGCGTAACGGATGTCTTCCGTTACATTCAGCAATGCACTAACCGTACTATGATAGGGTCGAAAACCGGACTGAAAAGTGCTCAGAAGGTCATTCCTACAAAGATATTTGTAGAGCTGGTGGTGGACACAACCTTCTAGTACCTTGGATAGGATTGGAAGAATGGAGATAGGACGATATTGAGAAAAAGAACTGGGGTTAGGTTTTTTAGGAAGAGGGATAACATGAGCCAGCTTCCACGTACTTGGAAATGTGTTCGAGGACAAGGAGAGGTTCATAATGTGAGTTATAACCGGGACTACACTGTCCAGGATTGGAAGCAGCATTTCAAGGCTCAAATTATCACTGCCCACTGCCCTAGTCGAAATCGCTTTAATACTTCGCCTAACGTCAACCTCAGACAAGTCGAGAAACTCGAATGGCTCACAGTCGGGCCGAGGCAAATCGGCCAGGGAGCGCAAGGATGCTAATTTGATAGCCTCCTCTAGTGTGACGGGGGGAGTCGAGAAATGACGGTTGAGATCATCCAAGTCGAGTGCGCCACATTGCCTATCAGAGATCCTGCCTACTCCAAGTGTCTCCAAGAAGCGCCATGTTTGCGCCGGTGAGGTGTTCTGTAAAGTGCTATGAATGTAGCGACGTTTAGCATCCCTGCACATCCGGTTACAAACATTGCGAATCTTCTTGTATACGACAAAATTTTCGTCAGTAGGGACTTTTTTATGTTTCGCCTTGGCCCGGTCGCGTTTAGCCATTATACTCTTAAGATGTGGTGTGAGCCAAGGTGCAGGAAAATGCTTCACACGAACGGGTCGCAGAGGGGCGTGAATATCGAAGAGTGCACGAAGCGTTGTATTGAAGATGACTACTTTATCGTCAACGGAAACGGCTGCATACAAGGACGACCAGTCCAGTTTTTCCGCATCTTCCTTTAGCCGGTCTACGTCCATACCTCGAAAATTCCGACAGAGGACGACCTTACCTTTACGCTTGGGAGGTCGCACTTTATATGAAAGATGGATCAGATCGTGATACGAAAACGGAGCGGTCAGTTGTCCGTGTGACGTAACCAGATTATCCTTGGAGACGATCGCTAAATCAATTAAAGATGGCCTTGAATTTGGATAATAGTGTGTAGCATAAGACGGGAGGATTTTTAAGTCAAAGCTTGAAACTACTTCCTGCAGGCTGCGGCACCTGCCGTCGTTTTTCAACTGACAGGTGTTCAGGTCACCCATCAGTATTACATGATCATAATCAGCACGGTGAGCCGCTAAAATGGTCTCCAGAGAATTGAAATAGTTAATTTTATCGCTAGGACAATAAATAAATTAAAAAAAATAAATCGTTTGTCTATCCGTCCGTCTGACTCGGCTTTTTCGGAGTTTATGCTTAGTAGTTTACAAAACGGCGCGCCGTTTAGTGAAACGGCTAATTCTACATTATAGCTGCGTCATACACTAGTGTTACATTTTAGACATTCGCGAGTGCGAACGCGAATATTTGAGATGCAAATGCGCGGATGCGAATGCTCATAAAAATCTATTAAAAATTTTGGGATTTTCTATAGTCACAGATAGCGGAATATTTCCTATAGAGACTATCACTTTTATAACGAACTAGCTGTGCCCGCGACTTCGTCCGCGTGGAGGTTTTGAATTTTCCCACGGGAAATCCTGAATTTTCTGGGTTAAAAATAACCATACATAAATTAAAACCATAAAAACCACCATACAAAATTTCATCAAAATCAGCTTGGTAGTTTTTGCGTGATGCGCGAACATACAGAGAGACAGATAAACATTTCAAAAGTTGTTGTTTTGGCCTCTTTATTGTTAGTATTGTACACCACAGTTATTATTTTCCAAAAATATTACATGTACAGACACGGCCCCGTTACAGTTTTATTATATGTAATGTAGATTTAACAAACAAAAATCAACTTAAAAATCAATATTTAATTTTAAAGAGCGGAAAATCATATTTTAAGAACAGAAGCAGCTTTATCGCCCATGACGCGATTTCTCAGTGGTTCATTAATTTATGAGTCCAGCGCCGCATTAAATATTTGCTCGCTCAGGACGCTCGCTGGTGGAGTACTGAGATATTTACGGGTGAGTTCGGTCAATTTGTCGTGTTCCCTTTAAGTCTTATACCAAACCAGCCCTCTACTGGCCCTATAAAACATTCGCGAATAATTCACATACAGTGATGTAAATGTTTAAAATGATGCGAATATTCGCATAATGCGAATGCTAACGTTCGTATCAATCCGGCTAACAGTGAAGCTATTCCAATATATTTCACGAACTGATATATGCACTACACATCCACTTTAGTAATTTACCTGATAAAAAAGGCCGGACCAAACTGTAACTGGGCACAACAACTGTAGAGCTGGTGGCATTCTAAGCATGTAGAATTTAAGCAATAAATCATCTCTTTCATTGTCATCAGAGCATGTTATCATTGTGTTCCATGCATGTAATAGTGACAGCAAGTTTTCAACTAGAAAGGAACACATTTCGACGTGAATTCGATGAAAATCTTTGGTTTATTGTAGATATAGAACAAAAAAATTGTACAGCAACGATGTGCGTACATACCTTCTCGCGCACCATTCAATAATTAACATTCAACATTTGCTGTAGTTGGGCATACTCGTACACAAATCAATAATTAACTTTCAACATTACTGTGGTTGGGCATACTCGTACACTAATCAATAATTAACATTCAACACATACTGTAGTTGGGCATACTCTTACACAAATAAATAATCAACATTTACTATGGTTGAGCATATTCGTACACAAATCAATAATTAACATTCAACATTTACTATAGTTGGCCGTACTCGTAAACAAATCAATAATTAACATTCAGCATTTACTATGGTTGGGCATACTCGTACACAAATCAATAATTAACATTCAACATTTACTGTGGTTAGGCATACTCGTACACAAATCAATAATTAACATTCAACATTTACTGTGGTTGGGCATTCTCGTACACAAATCAATAATTAACATGAAACATTAACTGTGGTTATTAGAATACTCGTACACAAATCAATAATTAACATTCAACATTTACTGTGGTTAGGCATACTCGTACACAAATCAATAACTATCAGAACACTATATTATAATATTTAGGTATACACGTACATCGATGAAAAAAATATAAAAAAACTGAAATGGTATGGTTCTTTACTTCCGTTTTCTTTGGAATATAAAATTAGAGCGTCGGAGGCGTAACGGCTGGGGCCGGCCGTTACGGTCATATCCGGGAGGTCGTGGTTCGGCTCCTGCCACGAAAAAAGTTATTTTCGAATTTCGATATCTTATGTACGTTTATCCGACGCTCTTACGGTGAAGGAAAACATCGTGAGGCAACGTACACACGCCTGCGAAGAAACTCGAAGATTGTGTGTGAACTAGGGAATGCAATCCCAATCCAACACAATATCTCGCGAGATCGGGATCCCGCGAGATCTCGTGTAGTTATTCGGGATCAATCCCGAAGCATAATATGACGAGATCTCGTTCGAGATTGATGGGATTGGGCGGCAGCGGTCAGCAACGCTACCCACATCCACTCGGGGCGTTAAAAAGTTATTTTTTTAAGTTTTTAGAAGTTATTTTCAAAATCATCTGTAAGTACTTTCTGATCTCCTTTTTGTTTTTATTATGTGAATTTGTATCTGGGACCTGTGCAGTGCTGAATAAACTATTTCTATTCTATTCTATTCAAAAAAACTGTTACCTAATTATTTAGTTAAAGAATAAAAGTTTTTTTTTCTAATGAAATTTTATTTTAAATAACCTATTACAAACAAGCATTTTTCATCGTTTTCAGTCATCCGAACTTCACTTATTTTAAAACTAGACGAGATCCCGACAATTCCGGGATCCCGCGGGATTGATATTTGTAAACCCGCCGGATCTCCAACTTACGATCTCGAGTCGGGATTGCATTCCCTAGTGTGAACTCGACCAACCCGCACTGGTCCCGAGTAGTCTACTAAGGCCCGATCGCCCTAATTCCAGGTAGGCTCAAACCCCTCGGTGGGAACATATATGAGCTGATATGATAATGAATAAATCCCCAGTGTAGTAGACCCTATTAAGTTCTAGTTATTTACAAAGTTTTATGAAAACCGTTACGAACATTTTTGATAAAAAATCAGAAGCAACCTGAGTTTGAACGGGAGGAACCCTGGCAAGATTGTTTTCTAGAACAACCAACAATCCTCCATAAATAACTGTATAAAGGTATAGTAACGTACAAAGTTTCATCAAAATCATTAGAGCTATTTTTGAGAAAAATCAAATTACCTTGATTAGTATGGGAGGTACCTTACTTAGATTTTCTACGATTCCATTTTTTTCTGGGATAACGAACTATGGTATATAGTAGGCCATATAAAGTTATAGTAACGAACAGAATTTTATCAAATTCGTAAGAACCATTTTCGAGAAAAACATAAAATTGTTTCTCTATATGGTGGCAACCCTAAAAATCAAGTAAGTAATAAATAAAACGGATGGAGATATAAAAAAAATAACCCTTAACCCTTCCAGCGCGCAGATCGAACGCGCCGCCAGAGGCATAAGCACGCGAGTGGTATTTTATTTTGCCGGGCGAGCGCATTTCGGCCGCGCTGCAGATTTCCGAGAATTCCTCAGTATTTTTGTATAAAACCTGTAAAAACTAATTACTGATCTAGTTAGCTAATGAAATATTTTTTCAATCAATACCAATTTAAACACGCACGGTTTATGTAGCCTGGTTGGAAAAAATACAATAACGATTTTCCTATTTATTGTACTTACATAGTATGTAGAAGACAGTTTAGAGGTACTTTACCTAAAGCAAGCAACATCATAGAATAAGCAACCGCCCTCAATTTCAATGGAATGCTTTTGCTAATCTTTAACTCGGTGACGCGTTTCTCAATCTTCTTTGCTTGCAGGACCAATGATGGCCAGTTTTTTGCCAGATGCCATATAAATATCCCTGAGAGGAGACTGTTTGCGTAAAAAACGGCGAAGGCTGAAAATGAAAGACAGGGTCTCAACCAATTTATTTTCCAAACAAAACAAATTATGTGATTGCATTTTAAAAAATTCTACGTAAATTAGCCCGGGGAGTATGTAGGAAAAAAAAATTACACGCAGAATGTAGCGGGGTGTTAATGTTTCTTCATTAAGTTAAATGTAAATTTATACTGCTATTAACTTTTATTTTGTGTGAATAAGATAAAGTTTATTAACAATCCAATAAACATTTTACCAAATGATAGAACAAAGTATTGTTTTAGTGACATTTTTTAAATTTATTTGTTTGCAGTAGTAATCACTAACATAAGTTCAAGGTTTCAGAAATTTAACAAAATAACCAAAATTGTAGTTTCATTTTATAAAATAAAATTAATAGTCCATTAGGTATTAAAAACACAAATAAGAATTATTTTTGAATTAAGATTAATTCATCATCATCATCATATCAGCCGAAGGACGTCCACTGCTGGACATAGGCCTCCCCCAAGGATTTCCACAAGACAATTTTTTTATCATTTATTAATAAATAATTACATATATAAATAATTAATATTCATTTTAATATCGTATTTCCATATTATTTCTTATAACACTGGTCTTACGAGTGCCAACTCGTAAATCAGTTCGCGAAGCACTGCCCTCATACCAATAGATATCCCTTCTCGTACACTCACCCTTCACTACGACTACTAGAGAGCCCAGTGTGGCAGTGTGGCAGGATCAACACTTACACATTGGCGGTTAGATCATCAGGACTTGTGCGCCGAGTCGTCAGCTCGGGTCGTCGTGTGCTTCGGAGGTGTATCGCGGCGATGGAGGAGCACGAAGGATCGCAGCCGTGGAACTCGAACCTCCCCCTCTAACCCCCGGGGGAGTTAGTCGACATGAAGCGAGCGTAACTCGGTCACCGTCCACGTCTCCATCGTTGCCATACGCGTCGCGGCCCGGCCTGCTTCGGACGATCAATACCGTCGTGTCGTGTGCTTTGGTGGTGTACCCCGGCGTTGGATCTACGTAAGCAAAGGCCGCCTGCGTAAGTATACTCACAGGCGCTGTAACTCGACTAGCGCACGCCATTCGTCGTCGGGGAGCCATCGACGGTCTGCGGCACTTAATAGTTTCGGGCCACCTTTTTCAAGGCAGCCTTTTACGGTCACTACCGCCTCCACCCACCTCCTTGGTGCAACCCCTCTCTACTTACGCTGCCACACCCTTCCATAAGGGTATGGGTCGCTCCAATGAAGGATTTTACAGGTCTTGTTTGATCTAAATCCATGGGGGGAGTTTTAGTGGGTAGGTTCAACCTTCTGCTGTGAGTCCTACATAACCAGTACAGCCGGGCTGGGCATTGGTATGCATGAGCATCTCTCCCCCTCCTTCCAAATCAGGAAAAAAAACACATTGGCCCGGGTATGACATTTCCGGCCTCACACTCGCCGGGTTAAACGCCCATGTTATTTTACTTCTACGTTCACTGTGTAGTTCAGTCCTTTTTTTAACCACAATTGGTAAGCCTTTGACATCATCTCACCTAATGGTATGTGACGATGATGCCGAAGATGGAAGCGGATTTACAAAGATTTCCAATGGGGTAGTAAAGTTCTCGAGTGGCGACCGCGCACCGGAAAACGTAGCGTAGGCAGGCCTCCCACGCGGTGGACCGACGTACTGGTGAAGATCGCGGCAAGCCGATGGATGCGGGCAGCGCAGGACCGGTCGTCGTGGAAATCCTTGGGGGAGGCCTTTGTCCAGCAGTGGACGATTTCCGGCTGATATGATGATGATGATGAATGGTCAACTGATGTCTTATCTTCAAGCCGGAACACATCAATATTGTTAGCATTGAGGTGTGGCGGCAAAACTTACATAAGATGGTAGTAGCTAGCCAGGCGGGCTTAGAAAATACCCTTCCAACAACTAAACCGAGCCTTATAAAGATTGACTTCGCCGGGAATCGACCCTGCGACATCTTGATATGAAGCTTAAGTAACTATTATCTGTGCTTATGGACTTAAATTACGCCACAGAGGTGGTGATATCCTATACATACAGGGTGTAACAAAATTGCTGTAGGTCCCGTTAACTGGGGCTTCTACTCATCATACTGAACAACTTTTGTTCTACGACTTTGCTGAAAACTTTTTTTTCTTCTTTCCATAGAAATCGATCAGCTGATAGACCGATTATGTGTATTTTAGTATGGAGAGTCCACATTTTTTTTAAGAATTGACTATGGTTTCCTTGGAGAAAGTTGTTCAGTATGACGAGTAGAACCCGCAGTTAACGGGACCTACACCAATTTTGTTACACCCTGTATATTATGGATATCCTCAATGCTTATTATGGTGCAGCTCTATAAGAGAAACCAGACTGTGTTCAGCGTCAATGAACTACCTAAATGTAAAATTTTAAAATAATATGTAGTACGTACATATTGTATTCAATGACAGTTTGTTTGTAAAAAATGTGTAGAGGTAACAGGCAGCTAGCGCGACCTGTCCGAACATTGTGGCTACGCAGTAGATGCCGTATCCCGATCTTAAAGTGAATCTGAAGTAAATATTTATAAAAATAAAAATTTAAAAATACCTAACATCTTTTTTACATCATCTATTTATAACCTATTGATTTAAACCATTCCAACACGACAAATTTGTTGTAAATTGGTGAGGAGTTGGGTATCCTGCAGATTCAGGCACAGCTACAGCATCAGGTAAAGGTTACTATTTACATCGGTCCTCAATACTTTTGCAAATTTTTGATTTAATCCGACGTCTTGAAGAGGGTGAAAATCACTTTTAAGAATTCCGTTACATCTGAGCTTCAAATAGACACGTGAGTTGGGGTGTCCTGTAGATTCCAGGTGGTGCTGCAGCATCAGGTCAAGGTTGCCATATATATTTTAAAATATGTAGTTTAGATGACATTATAGAAAATGTATCGAAATTGAGCATCTCTGAAATTACAACGCCAAAAATAGAAAAAAAAGAAACACATTAAAAAGACTCAATATAAATTACAGGTAAACATAAATTGAAATCTGGTGAATCATGTGTCTGTCTGTTTATACAGGTGTTACTAAATTGGTGTAGGTCCCGTTAACTGGCGTTTCTACTCGTCATACTGAATAACTATTGTTTTACAAGTTTGCTGAAACTGCAAAATAAATTATTGAACTCTTTATAACCGATCAGCTGTTTGACATTTTTGCAAATTGACGGGTTCCTTGGGGAAAGTTGTTCAGTATGATGAGTAGAAGCCCCAGCTAACGAGTCCTACACCATTTTTTACATCCTGTTTATATATGGTGTGAAATCCAATAAAAAAATTAAATGAAAAGGCTTCTTGTGGCTTGTGGGAAGCGATGGATGACTCTCGCGTTATACTCGTGACCGGGTGCTGTCCGTGTGAACTGGCCTACTGTTGTCAAAGGTATCAATGATTTTTATGTATAACTTTTCGTGTCATATTGTTTTCATGTTCTAATGACATAATCTGATTTATTTTAAGGGTTGAATTTTGACGTTATTTAGTAATAATTGTTTATTTCCTGATTTTTCACAAATGACATTATTTTATTATTATTTTATGACTGTCAGAAAAAGTGTAATTTGCACCTATTTTGAATAAATACATTGATCCTTGAATCTAGAATCTTGAATCAGGGACCACAAACATTTTTTAGGATTCCGTACACTCAACGGGACCCTAATACTTATCCTCCGCTGTCTGTCCGTCTGTCCGTCTGCCAGCGGGCTGTGTTTCATGAACCGTAATATAAAGACCAGAGATATGCTATATATAAGGGGAGGTAGAAAGGTTACATGCGTCTTAAAAGTGAAGCAAAAAAAAGATGCCAATTGGCATCTCTTTTCTTAGTAACATTCAGTGCAACGGAAGGGAACTACCTATAACATTGTGTGTGTAAATGGCTTCGATTTTCAAATGTTGTTGGTTAGTGCATAACCCATCTATGGTAACAAATCTCTGATAAAGACAGTTGAAATTTTCACAGAATATGATTTTTTGTTGCCGCTATAACAAAAAATACAAAAAATTTGAAAAAGAAGGGGCGTCGCCATACAAAAAACTGTTTTTTATAGGTCTTTAGAAACATTTATTATTTAGCTGTATCGTAAAAACTGTAATAGATGCAAGCGTGAAACTTGGTGTGATTATAGTACTAATACTGAGGTAAAATAAAAAATAATAAAAATCGCCCAAGTCTGAGTCGTACTCGCGCTAAGGAGTCCGAACTGAATTATAAAAAAGCATATTTTTTCGCTCGCGTTGATGTCTTTGGTTTTTTTATGTGAATAGGTATCATTTTCATTATATTACAATAGTTGTGTGGAGAGGTGTGGTGGCACGGAACTCTCGGAGTGCTAGTCCGACTCGCACTTGGCCGATTTTTATATATTTTTTTTACATAGAATTTAGAAGATATTGAAGATCAACGAAAATTAAGCATACCCTCTTATTTCCAAAACTTTTAAGGCAAAAAATTAAAGGAATATGTAATATACGGCCTCTCTTAAGGTTAACAGCAAAACCTAAACAAAAATCTTGAAACGTTACATTCTTAGGTAAAACGGAATAGTACGGAAGTCCCACTCGCGCTTGGCCGGTTTTTTGTAACAAACTTTAGTATGACATACCTCAATTTATTCGTCAGAGGACTATCCAAGCCCACTATTGGGAAGAAGCCGAACCACCGGCATAGTGTCAAGACGTGCCGTAAACACTTGTGGAACTCACACCTCTCGATGCTCAAAACACTTTCCACGTGGATCTTCTTCATATCTGCACAAGATGTAACTGCGGTATGTAATGATTGTCATTAAGGCAAGGGATTGATTGGAACAGCTGTCTCTGTCTTTTTCTTTACGTGTAAAGAGTAAAATATATAACCACACTTTTTCAGTGGTTTTTCGTTTCAATCTTATCTACAATGAAAGTATAAAAAATAATAACATTACTCACTTTGTGTTGTCATTGTTGTATATTTTTATAAATTTATACTTCAAAATATTAGTCATAACCAGAGTTGAAAGTAACGGTGTAGACCTATCTTTGGGATTTGTTTCTAATAGCTTTTGACTTAAAGGAACATCATCAACAATAAAGGTATTTGTTTTCAACCTTGGGTTTTATATCGCGTAGGAGTAATTGACGACAAAAATAAAGAAAATCTGTAATATTACCGCCTTAAACTTGGCGAGTACTTTCGTACAAGTATAATGTTAGGTATTTCTGATGGCGTCGGTGGCTCAACCGGTAACGGCTCGGTCCATCTAACCAGAGGTACCGGGTTCAAATCTGGACGGCCAATGTACCAATGAGTTTTTCAAAAACTTACGTACATATCATTACCGATTGCTTTAACGGTGAAGGAAAACATCGTGAGGAAACCTGCACAGGCCTGCGAAGAAACTCGAAGGTTGTGTGTGAAGTCGACCAACCCGCACTGGGCCCGCGTGGTCGACTAAGGCCTAATCGCCCTGATTCAGGGTAGGCTCGAGCCCCTCGGTGGGGACGTATATGAGCTGATATATATATATGCGTAGATAGTAAGTAAAGGATATGTGAGGTAACTTACTTATTTATTTACTTCACTGGCTCAGTGACCCAAAGAGGAACTTGGCCTCCGAAACGTAAAGTCTCTACTCGTTCCTATTCTGTACTCTTCACGCCAATCGGGTCTCTGGAGCTGATGATAAGTGCACCCCAACCGAATGTATACCTCTATTGGCTCTTTGTGGCACATGTACACAAGGTTTTTGAAGTTTTGTTTACATCTAATTCCTAGAATCTCGTATTTGTAATCATAATATTGTTCGACTAAGTCAGTTTGTTTACATATGAATGTCTCTGATTTAAGGGTCCCCGGAGGCTCGAGTTTCCATACAAACGTAGTTCCACTTTAATACAAAAACTACATGCCGGATTGAATCCAAACTTTGCGAATATATTGAATAGACACATATCGATGTTTGTAATTAGTTTTCGATAAGATAAGTTAAGATAAGATCTTTATTGGCTCAAGGTGTAGTAACAAAAGCGGATGGAATCCCTGTTACCCGTGGTAGTTAGAAACTAAAAAAAAAACGGACAAATTAAGAGCAGTTTCAAACTTTAGTACAAAACTAATTTAAGCCTACGTTTAGTTAAGTTTAAACTTACTACAAACATTGATAAGTTTCAATTGAATTCAATCCGGCGTGTAGTTTTTGTATTAAAGCGGAACTACGTTTGTATGGAAACTCGAGTATCCTGGGAACCCTTAATTGATGATTTGTGTAACATTTGGAAAGCGTGACAAAATATTTTTTTCTTTTTATTTATCTACATGTGAATGTGATAGATGAAAATATTTGCTAGCACCTGTTTGACATATTTGACTTGCGTGAGTTTTATTTTATACTAGCTTTTGTCCGCGGCTTCGCCCGAGTGGACATCGTTTTTATGACAGTCTTTTAGGGTGAGTGATGCGCGAGCCGTAAGCGGCTCACGAGCGCGGACATGAGTTTTCCCTTAGATCCCTCAGGAACGATATCGGGCTATTCTGAACGCACCAGATACCGCAGTGTCTCAAGACTAAGGTCTTTGACCAGTGTGTGTTGCCAGTGATGACTTACGGAACTGAGACATGGTCGCTTACTATGGGCCTCATAAGAAGGCTCAAGGTCACCCTAAGGGCAATGGAGCGTGCTATGCTCGGAGTTTCTCTGCGTGATCGAATCAGAAACGAGGAGATCCGCAGGAGAACTAAAGTAACCGACATAGCTTACAGAATTGCTAAACTGAAGTGGCAGTGGACAGGGCACATAGCTCGTAGAACAGATGGCCGATGGGGCAGTAAAGTTCTTGAGTGGCGGCCGCGCACCTGAAAACGTATCGTAGGCAGGCCTCCCACGCGGTGGACCGACGACCTGGTGAAGATCGCGGGATGCCGATGGATGCGGGCAGCGCAGGACCGGTCGTCGTGGAAATCCTTGGGGGAGGCCTTTGTCCAGCAGTGGACGATTTTTGGCTGATATGATGATAGACATATTTTTAAATAAACGATTAAAAGTATTCATCAATTACATTATTAACCCGGCGAGCATGAGGCGGGGCGTGTCGTACCCGGGCCATCCATGAAAGGTGTTTAATTTTTAATGTATTGATCGTGTAACACTCGCCTCTCCAGTAGTTAGAGTGTAAGGTGTGCCGTAAAGGATATAGTGGCTTGATCGCAGTGATTTGAGACACTCTGGTCACACCCTGGACACTTCATACAACGGGCCAGAAATGACATTTCAAAAAAGGAATGACGGAACAAACAAAATGGCGGCAAAATCATACCTTCGATAACCAAACAATAACCAATCTGTATCAATCTGGGTGACGAGGTGGTGAGGTCGCAATCTAGAGAGCGGCAGGGAGTGTCCATACTGTATGTTAGTACTAATTTAAATATAATATAATTTGTTCTGGCTGGGTGAACAAAAAAAAAACAAAGTTCATAATAAAAATAATGAAGTCTGAAAACAAAATTTAATGATTCTGAGAAAAATCTTTTGAAGTTTTTTTCAATACAATATTTCATTGACTTTTATTTCAAAGTTGATTTATATACAAAACAATAACAATTTTGGCTGTTTTTGTCGATAATCTGATACCTTGAACTTTTGTCTAATTACGTTAATTAAAAAAAATATAGGAAAAAAACGGGTAAAGTGCGAATTAGAACCACGCTCAAAAAGTTCCGTACCATCATACTAGATGGCGCTAGTTTCTTCACGTTTAAAAAAACACCTTTTTTTATATAGAGACTGTAACTTTTACTCATGTTTAGTATTTGTTATTATAACGGCTACAGAAATACATCATCTGTGAAAATTTTAACTGTCACTGTTCATAAAATACAACTTGGTCTTAGTAATAGGGTCCCTTTGAGTACGGAACCCTGAAAATGTTACCAAAATATAGAAGAAGAAAGTTTAAATAACAAGCAGCCTTATTTATATAATTTACATTTCACATAATGACCGAGCATTAAAATTTTAATATTTCCCCACCACCACACCCTGGACACTTCATACAACGGGCCAGAAATGACATTTCAAAAAAGGAATGACGGAACAAACAAAATGGCGGTGAAATCCTATACGTTCGACAACCACACTGTAACCAATCTTTATCAATCTGGGTGACGAGGGGGTAAGGTCGCAATCTAGAGAGCGGTAGGGTACTGTATGTTAGTACTAATATATATGTCGTAGGCGGATTGTATATTTAGTCATATAACAATACGGCTAGCTGTTTTATAATACGGAGGCACATTGCGATACAGCGTGTCGACGATACGCTGCATCGTCATCGCGACATATGTGGCAGGCAAATTTTATGATTAGTCATTTTACATACGGTCAGGCAAATTTTAAAATTTTGTACGCAGATTGCAAAATGCCGAGCCTGGCAAATTGCCAAAATCCCGTACGGCAGATTGTAAATGAGCTCGCGAAGCGAGCGATGTTAGGTTCAGTCAGGTTTGATTAATTTAACTGTCAAAGAGCCTTCCCGCCCTCGCCATTATATAGTTTGCCAGACCGTATGTAAAATGACGAATCATACAGTATGCCTGCGACACAATGCCAGCGGAAATGCAATCTGCCTTATCGTCGACCCGCTGTATTGCATTGCAGCTCCGTATTGTAAAACAGCTAGCGGTAATGTAATATGACTAAACATATTATAATACGCCTGCGACATATATAGGGTAAACAGTACAATGATTAGCCCTATAAGGTGAACATTGACTTTAAACTTTTTTCTTCTAAAATAAAGTGCTAAATCATAAAACTTCTGCTGACAAGTTATTCCTTACAAAACTGAGAACTTGAGTAAATCACAACCTTAATTATATTTTGCAACCCATTTAGAACTTTAATGCAACTTATTAAAAATGGGGACGAAAGTATAATCATTGGCCATTGGTGTATATACATTGGCATACCAAATGTATAATGATTGGCATGTCAATCATTATACTTTGTGTTTATTAGCACTGCCAATTTTTATACCATGTGAAGGCCAATCACTGTACATATTAATTAAGTTTGACGATAGTGATGTGCCGAGCAAATTTTGGCAGATGTCGAGCAGGTAGTCGTCGTCGACAATAGGTAAGTAGGTATTACAGGTTAGGTACGTAATAATAAAACCAAAATACATCACTACGTATTTAAAATATACTTGTACAAAGATTGGCATAGATAAAAATATAATGATAAGCATGGCCAATGGCGAGAAAGTATAATGATTAGCCCTGCCAAAATTTAGTTACTGCTATTCTAGAACATTTTCTTTAAAAGTATTTAAAAAGGAGTTGTCAATAGCATCTAATAAAAACTTAAAATAAGGAGATTAACATTGAGTTTAAATTACTATTATTAGCACAGAGGCCAATCAATTAAACTTACATAAAAGCCATAGGTACTCATCTTAGCCTACCCATTTTAGATTATGTTGAGTCTTTTTCTATGAATTACCATACGAAAAGTTAATTAAAACTGTGACTAACAAATTGGAATATAAATCTTACAATTTGAATAACAAGAAAACAGGTAAATAACAGTGTGAAAGTTACTTACTTCTTATAATTTCCGCAACAAAACACACCCGTCGCGTCAGTTGTTGGGAAATATTTTTTTTCAAGTGTTGCCAGCTGTCAAGTTTAAAAAGTACCAATTACACTTTATAGTGTTGTCAATTATTAAAAATAAAAATATTTTTTTGTACCTTCTACTCGAAGGCATTTCTTAATAAATACATTTTACACTCAAAAGGCCAATGATTGTGGGGGGGGGGCAAGATAACTACGGCTTACCCTACTTTGCCACCACATACTCCACGGGTTAACATAAATATGGTGGTCAAAACCTGAACTACGAAGTGCTGCGGACCATATCTCAACTCCTACCAATCACAAGACTGGGGGGATTTTAGGAATTGCAAAGCTACGGATACGGATATACTCGACTTAGCTATCTGGGTCTGTTTTAACTGACATTTTCTTACAATAAATGGCTCAAAGTTTCCGATGCCGGCACTTGGCATTTTGCCTGAAAACGAATATCAAGTTATTGTAAAATTATAGTACCAATGTTATTTTGCATAATTGCATTTCATTTTACAGTTATTTAATAACTGTCTACCTCATATCTACTTTAAGTGTTTTTAGTAAATTGAACCATAATTAAGTAAAAAAATATTTTATCTACTCTCATATCGTAAAGTTCGAATTATAAACTTCAAACCGAATTTATATTGGCATACTTTATAAACACAACAATGAAATTAAAAAAAAAACACTTATAAAATTATTTCTCTAACAAAATAATGTTATAAAGTTTTTTTTTTCCATTATTCCAAGAAGTTAATATCATCAACAAAGTTCCATATCAATTTTTTTTTATTGGAACGCCACATGCTGTTCGCGCCATTTTTACAGCATTACAAAAAGTTTTGATTCCAATTTTTATATGTCTGTACAGCACTCGCTTTAGCGCATGCGCGGTGATATGCTGGGGTTTTGGCGCAATTCATACCCTACGTTTTGTTTCGTGGGATTTTATTTTTACCCTTTTAACTTTGAACATTTATTTAGTAGGTTAAATCCATATATGAGATTAGATAAAGTAGTGTATGAAACTGCACATAACTAGGTATTATGCAACAGTTTCATAAACTACTATTATTTTGATCTGTTTTTTTTTTCGTGTCTTTTATTTTGACACGTTCGCGGGAAACACGTTACACCTGTTTGACACAAATAATTTTTACGAAAAATTTGGAGATGCTTTGGCATTTGTCATCACGTATAATCCTTAAGCCAGTATAAATCACAAAGCTGCTCTCCAGGTCACATCCCTTAGAATTGAACAAAATTTTATACATAGAGGACTGCCATAGCATCCATTTCACTCACACTGAAGGCTGTTTTTATGTGCGTACATAAATCATCTTTAAAGAAAACTAGCTGTTCCCCGCGGCTTCACCCGTTTATATGACTTTTTAGGGTGGGCAGTGCGCGAGTCGCAAGCTGCTCAGAACCGTGGAAAAAAGTTGTCTGTATGTAATCCTTATCTGTCTACCTACCAAATTTCAGTCAAATCCGTTGAGTACTTTTTGCGTGAAAGAGTAACAAACATACAACCATACATTCTTACAAACTTTCGAGTTTATAATATTATATTAGTGGGACTAGTCACCACTTTAATAGTGTAAAATGTAACACTAAACGTGAGTTTCATACATTCACTATGAAAGTATGGCTGCGTTAGCATTTGTGTCAGATGTGGTACGAAGAAGTTTGAACGCCATACCATTCGCGTCACAGTAAGGAAGAAAAATCGGATACAATAGCGTTTCCGACCATGAACGTGTTAAGCGTAGCGTAGGCGGGCCTCTTGCTTGGTGAACCGATGACCTCGTAAAGGTTTTGGGAAGCCGCTGGATGAAGGCAGCACAACACCGGTCGTTGTGGAAATCTTTAGGGTAAGGGGAGACCTTTGTTCAGCAGTGACTGTCTTGTGTGTGGCTGGTATAGTAATGATGATTTATTTCGTGAAAGGTTACATATCAAGCAAGGTATAAAAAACTTTCTTACTCACTGGGAATCCTTACTAATATTATAAATGTGAAAATGTGTTTGTTTGTTACCTTTTAACGCTTCAACGACTTGACCAATCTTCATGAAATTTGGCATGCAGGTAGCCTGTATCACAAGGAAGGACAAAGGCTACTTTTTATCCCGTGAAAATAGCACAGCCCGATGCAATTCCCGAGGGAACTGAAAATATACTCTTTTTTGGTTAATTTCTTTAATATCGCAACGGAACAACGGATTTTGTGATTTTTGCACAGAGATGGTTGAGGGGGTGGAAAATGACACGATTTACTAGTTCTAGAGAAAATTCATGTCCACGCTCGCGAGCCGCTTGTGGCTCGCGCACCGCGCACCCTCTAAGTCAGTCACAAAAACGATGTCCATGCGGGCGAAGCCGCGGGCAAAAGCCAGTTTATAATAATAAGGACCGTGTCTATACTCAAATAAACAAATATTATATTTAAAATCATGTTTTTATTGTGATTCAACGTGATCTATAATCGTCGTTTAATTATATAAAATGTGTTTGAGCCAAACACCGAATTCACGTCTTGGGAATAAACGTGGGTCTCGTCATTTTCGGTAACCGTGCATGTTAGGAAAAAACTTCTAATGACCAAAATGTATAAATTTCATCGTCACTTACCACCAGGTGAGATGTTGTCTAGGGTTTACCAATTGTGAATAATAATAATAATAATGTATTCCCTTAACAAGACCTACACGATATCGCTAGTAAAACAATTAAATCGGATTGTGACAATACCTTTTCAATGAAATAATAACATTCATAACATCGAAATAGATCTTACACGAGATACTGTACCCAAAAAAGCTTACACAATGTTAAGGGTATTGTTAAGGGAATAAATTTTGGTCATTAGAAGTTTTTTCCTACCATGCGCGGTTTCTGAAAATTCTCTCATACAAATTGTATAATAATAACAAAAAAGCCCGCGTGCGAACTATCTAGTAAGTGTAATTGTATGCAACAATGATTGGATAATTGTAATTGTATGTAACAATGATTGGGTCATTGTATTTGTCTATAACAATGAGTGGATCGTTGTAATTGTCTGTAATAATGATTGGATTATTGTAATTGTCTGTAACGACGAGGCCACAAGAGCAGCGTAATTTTGTTTTCAAAATTACCACTATAATGTCAGTTTCACATCAAATTCAATCATCTGTCGGTCGTTGAGTCATTTATGTTGCATTAATCTAAGTAATCTAAGTCTAAAATTGTGATTGTTTTCAGACCGACGAAAGAAGATACTTATTATTATTGGTTCATCCAGCAAAAAAATTGTTTATCTTAAGCCTTACTGTAAGCTTACTTTACATAGGTAAAAGTAGAATTGTAACAATATATTTTGCCACAATGTATGTACGGACATTTACCTACGTGATTGCGAAGGTCTACAAACAGTAGAAGCACTTGGCACGTCGCGCTGACAGCGGCGACAGCGCTGAATAAACACGGCGGGTGTTCCGATACAATCACAAGCTACAACATTTTAAGCTTATATATTATGTATTGTTGTTATCTAGTCCACTTACTTTTCCTCAGGTAGGATGTGCGGTGTAAACTGTCTCAGGGAAGAGTCAAATTCGTACTACAGACTAGCTTGTGTTTAGTGTATTTTCGATCTGTTTTCATATTATCTTTTTTTGTTAGTATTTTTTTTTTATTTCAAAAATTTTGTCTTTATCGCTGTCATACTTTTTTCTGTACATTCTGCTTATATCAACCTATCTTTGTTAAATTCTTCATTTGTGATTCTTTGTTATATATATAAACACACACAATAATATTATTATACAGGATGTAACAAAATTGGTGAAGGTCTCGTTAACTTTGTACAACCTTTGTTCTACAAGTAGAAAGCCCAAACAAACTTTTAAACTCTTCATACAAATCGATCAGCTCATCAACCAATTTTGTGCATTTTTGTATGGAGGGTCACATTTTTTTTGAGAACTGACTATGAGTTCCTAGGAGAAAGTGGTTCATTATGATAAGTAGAGCCTTCCAGTTAACGGATCCTACACTATTTTTTTACACCCTGTATAAGCGAGCGGTGCGCGAGCCGCTTCGTGGCGGTAAGGAACCCTTAGTCAGGTCCGACTCCCAATTCCCCAATTCATTTATTTATTGCCTCCGCTAACATACATCGTAGAACTTTTTAAAAATAATGACTGGTTTTTTTCAAACGAACATTTAAAATCCATTAGTGTTCATGAATTTCCATGAATAAGTAATTTATAACTTTGCAATTTTTTGTTTAATAATCGAGGCGTGTGCTCTACCAACGCTGTGTGTTACAAATTTGCAAAATCTATCTAACAATTTACCAACGTCGTATGGCAATACCGACATCGTTCGCAATGAATATGGTTATGTCATCCCTACTAATATTATAAATGTGAAAGTAACTCTGTCTGTCTGTTACGCTTTCCCGCAAAAACTACTGAACGGATTTGTCTGAAATTTGGTAGGTAGACAGATTAGGACCTGGATTCAGACATAGGCTACTTTTTACCACGCTCGCGAGCCGCTTGCGGCTCGCGCACTGCGCACCCTCGAAAAGTCATAGAAACGTTGTCCACGCGGGTGAAACCGCGGGAAACAGCTAGTTCATAATAACAGTGAAGTTGTGGCTATCAACAGCCGGCATACAGGTGAACAATGATGCATGTCAAGAAAATGGCGGACGATCGGAGTATTGTTCTGACAGAAGGGTCGCAAAATAAGATGAATAAAGTGAGAAAACGCAATATTAATATGCAAGATTGGAAAGATATCAAAAGAAAAAAGGCTCGAGATCATGGCGACGATATGCCATTAGTACATCATTGTTCTACTAAATAAGTTTCAAAATGTTGTTTAAAATGATTACTGTTAAGTTTTTAAATGTTCTATTACTCATAATCTGTGTAAAAGTTCCTAATAATTATAACTTTGGAGGATTTTCAGATTAAAACGCTATTGCAGCAAATTTATAATGTTTTATTTTATTTTCTCAAACCTCCAAATTGCTAAATTCAGCGTTGTTCGAGCACACGCCTCAATGATAAATAATTCTTTGATTCATATAGTTTGCTTACTAAAGGTTGGTAGACAATTCTTATATACCTTTTTAATGTATATTATGTAGGTATCTTCATCTGTTGATAGTTTTATGGAAACTACTATACGGGGTGTAACATAAAGATGTGGTGATAATTAAAGGTGGGCTTCCACTCGTCAAATTTAACAACTTTTTCCAAGGTTTCTTGATCAACTCCCAATTTTTTTTTACTCCTTAACCCTCGGTTGGTCGCGTGGGAACTTAAAAAAGCCCAATGTTTATGAAAACTGCTATATTTTGTTTCACATTAAAGATACAAATTTGTATCTCAGGGTAACTTCCTAAAACATACTTTACTATCAATTAGTCATCATCATCATCTGCTGGACAAAGACCACCCCCAAGGATTTTCAATGTCGTGTAAATCCTTGGCGGTATCAATTAATGCAAAAAAAAAAATATTTGTTCAAAATTATTTCCTGTCAATAAAGTGATTTAAAACCACACTATGGGTTTTATTTAAAACTTTATTATGCTACTAAAAATATATAATAATAATAATAAAATAAATCTCTACCTTAACGTCGGGCTTTTGAAGATCCCACGCGACAGATGGTGTCACAAACAAAAGGCGCGACCAACCGAGGGTGAAACAAAACCAGCCAATCAACTGACCAATTTGTATAAAAAATAATAAAAAAATAGCGACCAGAAAAAATGTAGGACTAAAAAAAGTTGTTCAGTTTAATGAGTACAAGACCACCTTAAAGTACCCCTTTATGTAACATCCTGTAAGATGAAACTAAAAAAACCGGCCAAATTACCGCCTCCGTAGCTCAGAGGCAAAGTTCACTGGCTTTACACAGGAGGTCGCGGGTTCGATTCCCGGCGGGGTCAATTGTAAGACTCGGTTTGGTTGGTGGTAGGGCATTTCCTAAGCCCGCCTGGCTAGCTACCACCATCTTATCTAAGTCTTGCCGCCAAATATCAATGTTGATATCATTGGTGTGTTCCGGCATGAAGATAAGATAGCCAGTTCCCCATTGCGTTGGGGAATCTTGGTAAGCCCGCTTCCATCTTCGGCAACATCGTCACTTACCATGTTGTCTTACTTATGTTGTCAAGGGTTTACCAATTGTGAATAAAAAAAAATGCGACTCGGGTTCAAACAATGTGAACAGATTTAGATTTTGGATACAGGATGTAGCAAAAATGATGAATGAGAAATGATTGAAGCCTGTGCTCGAACAACGCTGTATGTAACAATTTTGAGGTTTGAGAAAATAAAAAAAAACATTATAAATTTGCTGCCATAGCGTTTTATTTTGAAAATCCTCTAAAGTTATAATTATTAGGTACTTTTAAACAGAAAATGAGTAATGATATATTTAGAAACTTAACAGTAATCATTTAAAACAACTTTTTAAATCTAATTTAGAAGAACAATGATGTATGGCACATCGTCGCCATGATCTCGAGTCTTTTTTTTTCTTTTTTTCTTTTGATATCCTTTCATCTCTTTCTCACTTTATTCATCTTATTTTGCGACCCTTCCGTCAGAACAATACTCCGATGGTCCGCCATTTTCTTGACATACATCATTGTTCACCTGTATGCCGGCTGATGATGGCCGCAACTTCACTGTTGTTAAGAATGACATAACCATATACATTGCGAACGATGCCGGTATTGATTGTTAGATAGTTTTTGCAAATTTGTAACTTAAGGCGTTGTTCGAGCACACGCCTCGATTTAGGAGCCATTCACTTGAACTTCTTTTCTTCATACTAATACTGAACCACTTTACTTTATGTCAATTCAAAAAACCGGCCAATTGCGACTCGGGGTCATACAAAAAGGATTCCGCAACAAAACTAAAACTACCTACAGAATAAGACCTTTCAGTACATACTTTTCTCTAGGTAAATAGGGGTCTACTTATTCTGGTCTTTGGAAATTTCATTTCTCTTGTGGGAATGGAAGGACTTTAGATATTTTCATAGATTTTCCAGTAATCTATGCAGGTAACCTCATATACTGTGATTTTTTCAAGATTCTAGGCCCAGTAGTTTTGGAGATAAAAGGGGTGGGGGGGGGGGGGGCGGCAATTTCCGCCTTTTTTCTTAAATAACTTTAGAACAGTTTATCTTAAAGTTATAAAAATACTGATTCATTTTGTCACAACAAGCATTTTCATTTGATATTTCACACAATACATTTTGTTTTTTAAATAATTTACCCCCTGGAAGTGGCCCCCATATTTATAATGCATTTTTTACGTTACATTTCCGTCTTTGAGTTACCGACTTATTATATTTGCTATTATTATTATAATACCAAATTTCAACTCAATCTGTCGAGTTGTTGTGACAGACGGACGGACGGACATCTTAAAATAGTTCCGTTTTTACCTTTTGATGTACCCTAAAAACCGTATCATTAAAAAATACAAAAACATTTTCCTACATTTTTAGTCGAAAACAACGAACAATATACTTTTAATTAATTTCTAGTTCGTTAACAAGATAGCAATTTCAAAAGCGCTAAACACCGACCTCTAAAATCGAAAGCCTTTATTGAACCGATAGTTGTTTACTAAACGTAAACAAGTAAACAAAGTTAATTGCAGTTAAGCTGGTGGAGGCGCGGTGGCGGGCGGCCACGAGTGTAGTGGGACCATGAGCTCGCTGCACGCACACTGTGCGGATACGTTGAAAACAAACAACAGCAAAAACGAATTGTTTTACCACTGTAAGTGTATATTTTATTATTGATCATTTGTTTTTACCCGACTGCCCAAAATAGGTGTAATGTTTTTCGTGTGTATGTATGTATGTAGAGGGAAGATGACAAGCGGCTATAGCGGGACCATGAGCTTGGTGCACGCACACTGTGCGGATACGTTGAAAACAAACAACAGCAAAAATGAATTGTTTTACCACTGTAAGTGTATATTTTATGATTAATCGTTTGTTTTTACCCGACTGCTTAAAACAGGTTTAATGTTTTTCGTGTGTATGTATGTATGTAGAGGGAAGATGACAAGCGGCTATAGCGGGACCATGAGCTTGCTGCACGCAGATACGTTGAAAACAAATATCAGCAAAAACGAATTGTTTTACCTCTGTAAGTGTATTTTTTATTATTGATCTTTTAATTTTATCTGACTGCCCAAAATGGGGAGTTATGTTTGTCGGGTGTATGTATGTATAAAGAGGCACGATGACAAGCGGCTATAGCGGGACCATAAGTTTGCTGCACGCACACTGTGCGGATACGTTTAAAAAAAACAGCAGTAAAAACGAATTCTTATACCATTTTAAGTGTATTTTTACACACGACGGAACGGAAAAGGGGTATGCGTTTAGGGTGAGAGGTTGTTTGTTTGTTTGTTTGTGAAAACGATTGCCATTTATCTCGGAAACTACTGGACCGATTTCTTTGCGGTTTTATGTATTTAAAAGGTATCATTTCAAAGCAGGTCCTTAGGCTTGTTTAAGGCGGTAGACCACCAGGGAGAGTTGCAGCAGCCAAGATGATTGGCGTTAATGTTGCCATTTATCTAGAAAACTACTGAGCCGATTTCCTTGCGGTTTTTTGCATTTAAAAGGTATCATTTTAGATCAGATTTTTAGATACGTTTTATGGTGGTAGACCACCGGGGAGCACTGCAGCAGCTAGGATAGCTGACACTTGAGGGCTTCTGAGAAACTATTCAGCTGACTTCGATGCGATTTCTTTTCCATTATTGAAGGTGTCATTTCTGAGTAGGTTTTAAGGCATGTTTTACAGCTGTAAATCACCAGGGACCGCTGCAGCAGCCAGTATTGTTGGCGGTTGTGGGCTTTTCATGAACTATTCAACCGATTTCGGTGTGGTTTTTTTGCTTTGTATAAGTGTCATTTTTACCCTAAAAGGAGGATAATGTTTTTCGACTGTATGTATGTATTATGTATATATGTCAGTTTCTTTGGCTGAACCTGTAGCCTAAACGGTTTGATTTATTTGGGAGGGCGAGGTGTAGTTAGATTTTCTTGATACCAAAAGTGACATAGGGATTAATTATAACCCGACTGTTCAAAGAAGAGGGGTAATATTTTTTTAATTCGGGTTTTTTTTTTATTCATAATTAGTAAGCTCTTAGCATCATTTCACCTGATGGTAAGTGACGGTGACATGGTAAGGTTTTGATTTTGTAAATTGATTTAGTTATTCAGAGCAAGTTTTGACATGTTTTACAGCCGAAAACATCAGGGGGCGCCGCAGCTCCATAAAAACTTATAAAATATGCATAGTTATATAATAAAAGTTCGTGAACATTTTAAAGAATCTACGACATATGGATAACAAAGCTTTTGAGAGTACGTAGTTCAAGGCTTTAAATGGCAAGGAGAACTTACTGAACTCCAAAAAGTTTAAAATTTAAAGCAAAATTAATTATTATGAACACGAAAGGTATTCAAACGTAATTGAAATCAATATCGAGCAAAACCGAGCAAAAAAATCACGTTTGTTGTATGGGAGCTCCCCTTAAATACTTTTTTTTAAGTGAATATAATATAACTAAATATTCTATGAATATTTCAAGGGTCTACCTGTTGCCGTTATCAATTTCGAGCAAAAACGAGCAAAAAAATTAAGTTTGTTGTATGGAAGCCCCCCTTAAATATTTGTTTTATTTTAATTTAATTATTTATTTTTAAATTGATTAAATTACTAAATATTCTGTGAATATTCAAGCGTGTACCTGTAGCCTTGTGACAGACGGACAGACTGACGGATAGACAGACAGACCAACAGACAGACAAACGAAAAATGAAGTCTCGTAAAAAGGTCCCGTTTTTACTCCGAAGGGTAAAAACGGGACCCTAAAAAGGATTAAATAACTTTTTTAATGGTCCCCGACTAGAAGAAAATAAGAAACGAAAGTTAAATTTAAAAATCCGAGAAAATCCGTCGAAGACTGCCATTCTCTGCTCGGAAATAAATTGAATATATACGCACTTTTCAAGCGACTTCCAAAAAGAAGGAGGTTCTCAATTCGTGTGTATGTTTTTTTTTATGTGTGTGTTACCTCAGAACTTTTGACTGGGTGAACCGATTTTTATGATTCTTTTTTTATTAGAAAGCTAGTGCTTCCAGTGTGATCCCATATAAATAATATCAAATCGGTGTAGTATTTTATTAGAAAACTACCAAAAACTAAAAATAATAATGCATAAATGTACTAAGTTGTTTCGATGGAAGTCGGTTTTTAACGTTTAGCGTTTTTATGTATGTTTGACTAATTCAGTATGTCAATTAATATAGTTTTTGATCAATGTAAATTAATTTAGTTTTTAATCAATGTAAATTAATGTAGTTTTTGATCTATGTAAATTAATGTAGTTTTTGATCTATGTAAATTAATGTAGTTTTTGATCTATGTAAATTAATATAGTTCTTGATCAATGTAAATTTTAATGTAGTTTTTGATCAATGTAAATTAATGTAGTTTTTGATCAATGGAAATTGCTATATTTCAAACTGAAATTTGGAACAGAGATGGATGGCAATCCCAGACCGATATTCTTGGATTATTTAAATTTACTTTTCGTTTCTTATTTTCTTCTAGTCGGGGGACTTTAAAGAAGTTATTCAATCCTTTTTCAAATACGTTTTAACACCCGTCGTCATAGACATTTTCAAATTTTTTTTTTTTTTTTTTTTTATTAAAGATCGTTTGTTTTTTACCCGGAATTTCAAGAGGGTTATGTTTTCCGGGTATGTATATATGTATGGTTTTATGTATGCATGTATGTGTATATGTATGGTATGTGTATATGTATGGTATGTGTGTATTTATGTGTGTTTCTTTGGCTAACCCTGTAGCCTGTAGTTCTAAATAACATCCCCATACTAATTTTTGGTTTCATTGCGTCTCTGAAGAGTCTCAAAAACTTTTTGCCCATGGCCACCAAAACTATACCTGCACAGAGTTCTTGCTTCCCTTGGATATTTGTTATCTTGATGCTACGAAGGAGCTGCTAAACAAACTGGAACGTTTGCAGAATGTGTGCATCAGATTTGTCTTTGGTCTGAGGAAGTTCGATCATGTGTCAGAGTATCGAGTTAAGCTGAAATGGCTTCCCATTCGTCTGAGACGTGAAATGCACTTACTTTGTACGCTTTTTAACATATTGCACAGCCCAGCAGCTCCTCCGTATCTCAGGACTTATTTTCAGCGTAGAGAGGCTGTTTCTGACCGTCAACCCCGGTCATGAAATGAATTTCTCTTGGCATTTCCTACGTGCCATACAGACTTTCTAAACAAATTATTTATGGTTCAATAATGGCAATCAGTTCAATCTTTATGGGCAGCGTTCGGGAAGCTTCGCAATATCTTTACGTCCCAAATACCGCAGTGTCTCAAGACTAAGGTCTTTGACCAGTGTTTGTTGCCAGTGATGACTTACGGAACTGAGACATGGTCGCTTACTATGGGCCTCATAAGAAGGCTCATGGTTACCCAAAGGGCAATGGAGCGTGCTATGCTTGGAGTTTCTCTGCGTGATCGAATCAGAAACGAGGAGATCACATAGCTCTTAGAACAGATGGCCGATAGGGCAGTAAAGTTTTCGAGCGGTGACCGCGCACCGAAAAACGTAGTGTAGGCAGGCCTCCGACGCGGTGGACCGACGAGCTGGTGAACATAGCGGGAAGCCGATGGATGCGGACAGCGCAGGACCGGTCGTCGTGGAAATCCTTGGGGGAAGCCTTTGTCCAGAAGTGGACGATTTTCAGCTGATATGATTATTCAATCAATGCTTCTGTGGAACCTACTTCCTGCTTCCATCCGAACGGCTAAGTCTTTGTACTCATTTAAATACCGACTCAAGGATAATTTAAGCTTTGTCATTACTGAAACTATGGTATCTATGAAGAAAACTCTTACAGAGTTATTCATGCCATTTGTACATTTATTTTATAAGCAACTGTTTAACTCAACTGTGTGTGTACAATAAAATATATAAAAAAATAAATAAAAATAAAAAACTGTTAACTGATATTTTGCGTGTTTATATATTTAAAGTATGTGTATGTGTATATGTATGTATGATAGTATATTATATTGTGTATATATGTCTTTGTTTAGTATTTAAATAAGTTTATAAACTTTTTTTTTACTTTTAGTTATATTAAATTACTTCTTGATAATATAATAAAAAGTTAGATCATTTAAAAGTTGAATTTGCTGCCATCCGTTACTAGTTTACCTGTCTTTCGATGCCTAACTTAAGGTTGCCTAGTAGAAATCACTTAAAGCTTTAAGGCCGCCTTTGCACTCTATGTATATTACAAATTATAAGTCCTATATTGTTCGTTTGTTGTGCAATAAAGTATATTTACTTACTTATTTACTGCACAAGTGCACACTGCGATCGCAAACCCACCTGCCAAGCGTGGCGATTACGGCAAACCAATTTTGGAGGAGGCCTATGTCCAGCAGTGGACGGCTTTTGGCTCATGTCATGATGTTCATCATCATCACATGCTAGCAAGCTTATGTTCATCATCATCACATGCTAGCAAGCTTACTAGCCAGTCAAGTTCATCTCGGACTCATGACTACTGCTTCTCTGGTGATAGCGATAATATTTCTTTTGCACTAATAGGTTTTTGTGATTTATGTTTTAGATCCATCCAAGGCGTTCCAGCATGAGTACATTGCTCCCGCAAACGCCACGAAAGGTCGAAACGCTACGTTTCAAACAGTGATGAGGATGACTCTCGTGATTGGACAGTGCTTTGGCCTTTGTCCCGTTTTGGGTATTTTGAGTAAGGACTGCTCAAAATTAAGGTAAGTCGAGGAAACGTTTCGTCAAACGCACCAATCAAAAACGACATTTTTAAATGGTTCGCGTTACATTCATGTGTTTTCTAAAACATAACGCCACTAATTTATTTCGTTAAAAATTACTCATGGCCTTATTATATCGAGCGATTCAATTATCAGGGGGCACAGCAGTGCCCCCAACCAAGTCAGGCAAGCACAGCCGTACACCCTTTTCTCGAAGCAACTCAACGCATTTTCGAGCTTTTCATATCTTTGTAAGGGACTGAAGAAACTGCCTGAATTTTGTGTTGCAGTAGCACTTGCATAGATAGTATCGTTCATCGGAGCTTCCATATTTTCGTCACTTACTCACTCCCTCACGCACTGACTGACTCACTGATCATCATAAAGATAGACCACTTCCAGGTGACTTAGAAAGTTGAAATTTGGCGTGGAGAGAAGTAATTGGGATTTCATAAAGGAAATTATCTAAAAACAGCAAATATTTTTCTCTAAGGGGGTGAAATAGGGGTTAACAGTTTAATTGAGAAAGCCATTATTTTTAATATAAGAGATATAAATTAGTACTAGTATAGGCTAGGTATATGGTTAGGAAAAAAGTGTCAAACAAAAATAAAAGAAATCCCATCAAAAATATTTTATTGTAAAAATTCGCCAAGTCTCATGGTCTAACCTAAAAATATATAAGATCTAAGGTGAAGCCAAGTCTGCAAGTACTTTTTAAAATCAATATTCAGCCATTGCATCGTAGTTCTTTTTTTAACATACTGAGTAAATGATACTACTCAGACTTATGACCAATATATTTTATGCATTTTTTTTTTACCTAGAACTTCATTTAATGTCATTTATACAAATACTAGCTTTTGCCCGCGGCTTCGCCAGCGTGAACATCGTTTTTATGACTGTCTATGAGGGTTCAATGTCAAGAGTTTGTCGTTCGACATGTATCATACGACATTTTTAATACAGTTGTGAGAAAACAGGTAAAATAAAAAAGAACCTTAACAAAAAAACAAAACACGTATTAACATACCTAGCAAGGTTTCGGCAACCAAAGTTCACTTTACGCCACTTGTGTCTCATTTTAAAAGTCCGGGGAGTAATTTCACTTAGTTTTTCCTATAAATACACCTAATTATTTTTTTACAAATATATTAACTAAGATATTACATACATATACAATATGTATATAATACTATGTATGTATACTACATGTATATACACTCGAGAGCGAAGATTCCAGGTCACTTAAAGAATCCTAAAAATCTCGGAAACTAAGAAGGCTAGCTTAATGAAATAAATTGTGTTTAATAGACAATTTAATACTCCTTAAATAAAGTCATTAAAACTTCTTAATTATTGTAAAGTTATGTCATAATAAAATGAAAAAGGGAGACTTTCGAAGATGGAACTACGAAATTACTACATTTGTTTTTGCTTTTGTTTCTAATCTGTCATTTAAGTGGGTACATAAACCATGTTGATAGTGTTCAATATTCATTATTCAAGCAGTAATCATGTCGTTTACACCTGAAAAATGCACCAGAATACTCACAATGCTGGAAAACGGCCGGGGTCAGCGCGATACAGCCACGACTGTCGGTGTGTCGTTCTCAACAGTACAAAGAGTTCTCCAACGTTACGAGGAAACTGGCTCTAACCTACGCAGACCAGGAACAGGCAGAACCAGGTGTACCACAGCACGAGAAGATCGATACTTGGTGAACACAATGCTTCGCAATCACTTTCTCACAGGAACTGAACTTACAAATCTGTTTCGACGCCTCGGAGGAAGTAACCCAAGCGCATGGACAGTAAGGCGACGACTTTCTGAAGCTAACTTGAAACCACTTAGACCTGCCAACGGCCCTAAACTGGAGCGTGGGCATCGTATTTCAAGACTAAGATATGCCCAGAACCACTTAAATTGGAGTATTGGAGATTGGTCAAAAGTTATGTTCTCCGACGAATCAAAATTTATGTTCTACAAGCACGATGGAAGACACAGAGTGTATAGAAGACCAGGGGAAAGATTCAAGCAAGCATGCATCGAAC
This sequence comes from Coleophora flavipennella, assembly GCA_947284805.1. Lineage (NCBI taxonomy): Eukaryota > Metazoa > Arthropoda > Insecta > Lepidoptera > Coleophoridae > Coleophora > Coleophora flavipennella. The sequence goes on from OX369253.1 coordinate 11,061,067, forward strand.
AAAAAGTAGCCTACGGTGGTGGGTCTGTACATGTGTGGGCCGGAATTTCTTCTGAGAGTCGCACAGAACTGTTGTTCATAGAAAACGAATCTTTAACTAGCGAAAGATATATGGAAGAAATCCTCAATGAACACGTTGGTCCATTTATGGTCAATTTGGGTGTGGATGCTATTTTTATGCATGACAATGCCCGGCCTCATACGGGTTGGATTGTGAATGACTACCTTCAAGAGATGAACATTACTCGTATGGAGTGGCCAGCACGCAGCCCGGATATCAACCCGATTGAGCATGCTTGGGACGAGCTAGGGAGATGCGTAAAACAAAGAAGCTCTCCCCCAATCACGCTTCGTGAGCTCAAAATTGCTCTCACAGAGGAATAAGAGAATATTCCCCAAAATCGTAAAAGGAACTTGGTGTACAGCATGCCAAACAGCGTAAACACAGTGATGGAAGCACGAGGAGGCAATACGAAGTATTAAAATTCAAGTAAATCGTAATGTTGTTCAAAAATTTCCTGTTTCCTATTTTTGTTTTAAGGCGAGATCAGCAGTTTTTTTATTTATGTATTTTTTTATAATAAAATTTAGTGACTCGTAAATTTTATTACTTTCTTTTAAGGGGTATTAAAGTGTCTATTAAACACAATTTATTTCATGAAGCTAGCCTTCTTAGTTTCTGAGATTTTTAGGATTCTTTAAGTGACCCGGATTCATCGCTCTCGAGTGTATATATATATATATTTTTATTTGTATATAAGAACACATACAGTCGCATTTAAAGAATGCAGCTTAAAAATTTCATTTAGGTAGACCTAGAGGTTCCTTAATTAAGTACATAAGATAGTAACATTTGAGCACAATAATATGTTATTGTTCTTATTTTTAAATAATAATATATGTCAACACATTTTTTCGTTACATGTAATATGAAAACACAATTCTTACATTAATTTTTAGTATTAAAGGGCTACATAAATTACTTTAATTTACTCAAAGTTAAATTTTTGAAGGGTTGTATTGAATTACAAAAAGGGTCTATGTCTTGAAATAAATTATTATATAATTTTGGAACTCGTCTAAAAAACCTGTGTTGAGTTTAATTTGTACGGGCAAAGCTGATATGGAAAAGCTCACGCTGTCGAAAGGAGGGGTGCGGAATTTTAAATAGAATCTTTTCTAGTAAATTAGACACTTTACTAAATTTACAAGTATTTTATAAAAGAAAATAACATCTAGATATAATCTTCTGTTATTTAATGATAGTAAATTGAAAAACCGGGCAGATTCAATTGTTTTTTCAAAATAAATACCAGTTCTATAACATAATAATTTGAGAAATATGTTTTGTATTCTCTCTAAACGGTTTTTATGCAGTTGATGTTGAGGGTTCCATATAACGCTACCAAATTCTAGTATACTTCCAACATAAGATGAATAAAGTATTTTATAAGTGAAAGGACGCCTAAAGGGCTTACCAATACGCAAAATCATGCCAAGACTTTTATATGCCCTAGCGCATATGTTATCTATGTGCAGACTGTAATTTAGTTTCGAGTCGAGAGTTATCCCTAAATCTCTAATGCAATTCGCCCTATTTATCTGTTTGCCACCTATATTATAATTACATTGAATACTTGTGGCTTTACGCGAGAAGCTGATTACAAAACACGTACCAAGATTTAAGAAAAGGTCGTTAGTTTTACAGTACTCATAGAAGCGGTGCAGGTCGTTTTGCAAGTCTTGGCAGTCTGATTCAGAGGTTATTACGCTATAAATTTTGGTGTCATCTGCGTAAATAATATGGTTCGAAGTGTTAAAACATAAACTCATGTCATTGACATATAAAATAAAACCTTGAGACCCTTGAGGTACTCCAGATGTAACCGGGAGGAAACTAGAGGTAAAGCCCTTTAGTGCTACAGCCTGGCTTCTGTTGCTTATGTATGATTTGATCCACCTCAAGAGGTCGCCATGTATACTGAGTCTCTGTAGTTTAGAAATTAGCTTTTTATTTATTCACATACGATTATTTAGCAATAATTAAGTCACTCGGTTGATTATGTAGTAACGAGAAAAGAGTCGATGGAATTCACTTTTTGGGACAACCACCAGCGAGTAAGGATTACCTCGAACCATTCACGTTCATTGTGCTGAGTACCTATATACCTGTACCTGCTCAGTTACAATACAATTTGATTCTGGTAAGCTGCTGCATTTTTATTGGTCGGCCTAAGTACCCAATTTCATGGAACCCGTACACCGAGACGACTGCGATGTACCACCTTTCGCTGCGCCCACGCTCCCGCCGTCATCAGAATTGGGATCAGCTCAGGCACCATCTACATCTGATACCCACTGGCTTCAACTGCTCGAACAGCAAAACCAGAATATGATTCGCCTGGTTGAGGCTTTGCGAGCTCCGTCAACACCCGGTTCGATCACATTGCCAGAATTCAACCCGGACGTATCCGATGCCGACCCGCATGCTTGGTGTTCAACTGTGAGTATTTGCCTGACAGAGCGGCCGATTGAAGGAGGAAAACTAATTATTGCTGAGGCAAATCCTTGAAAGGAAGCGCATCCACGTGGCTTTCCCACGTGTCACACATTGGAATGACGTGGGCTCAATTCAAGGACCTTTTTTTGGCTCGCTATGAGACTGCTGAGACGTGTGCTGCTACAATCATTAACGCCAACAACAGTCGGCCAAAAGAAGGCGAAAACCTTGCTGCATACCAAGCCGTCTAATTGCGTCACTAATGGCTAAATGGAAGGATATGAACTCGGAAGAAATCGCGGTGTCGTGCGTTCTCACTCACATTGCGCAAATCGACCCTCGAATAAACCGATTGGCATTTACAACCGAAATCAAAACAAGAAAAAAACTGATTCAAAAAGTACAGGCATTTTCACTTAAGCGTAAGCAGGAACGTAACCTCGACAACTTCACACCAGATTTTAAGCGCACAAAAATAGCTGTCAACGCGAGAGATGTAAACAACCAGGCTATTCAGTGTCACTACTGTCACAAATTCGGACACAATGCGGTAGATTGTCGCTTACGGAAAATGAAGAACACCCAAATTCAACAAGGATCGTCTACTACATCGCATCCCTCGACGTTCGCTAAGAAAGAAGTCATTTGTTACCGCTGCGGAGAGAGAGGTCACGTGACAACATACTGCTCGAATACGGGTGGCGCGGGCTCCGGCGGCACAGGCCCCGGCGCCGGCGGCGGCGGCCCGGCCGGCGCGCTTGAGCGGCTCGTTAACTTCTGCGAAGTAGAATGTTCGAGGAGAATTGAACCAATCTGGTGAGTCATACCCTTTTTATTTTGATAGCGGTGCCAAATGTTCTCTCATGAAGCAAAGTGTTGCGAATTAATTTACGGGTGTGCGTTCCGTTGCTAATGTGCGATTAACAGGCGAAGGCAATGCTCATGTATACTGTACGGAACAAATATAAAGTACAGTGACTATGGATGGTAATTTTTTACAACTGTCATTTCTTATTTTACCGGACGAGTACATGCCATATGAAATCATGATCGGTTCTGACATTTTAAAGCTAGGTTTGGCGGTTAATTTAACAAGTGCGCGCTTGTCAATAACAAAACCCGTGGATTGTTTTAGTGCGATCACGGAAATCACGTATTGAGTGAATTTTTGTTTGCGTTTATTAAGGGCCTACCGCGAACGAGAGTTACGACGGGTGATATGAAAATTAGATTAAAGGATCCGACTCGTACCGTTTATCGTCGTCCATATCGACTTAGTCCACAAGAGCGCGAGGTAGTGAGCACTAAAATAAATGAGTTGTTTAGTGCTAACATAATTATACCAAGTAATTCACCGTTCGCGAGCCCGATTCTTCTCGTAAAGAAACACGACGGATCTGATCGTATAGTTGTAGATTACCGAGAATTGAATGCGAATACAGTACCTGATCCATTTCCTTTGCCGCTTATTGACGATCAGATAGCAAGACTGAGTGCTGCAAATTATTTCACTTGCTTAGATTGTGCTAGTGGCTTCAACAATATTCCCATCTTAGACCCTGATAGTATAGAGCGAACTGCCTTCGTGACACCTAATGGTCAGTTTGAATACGTGGCTATGCCTTTTGGCTTGCGTAATGCGCCAAGTGTTTTTCAAAGAGCCGTTTCTAATGCGTTAGGTTCGTTGGCTTCTTCATATGCGATCCTGTACATGGACGATATTTTAATACCATCCAGTACTGTAGAGGAAGGACTATGTAGATTACGTGAGGTATTGACTGCCTTAACCAATGCTGGTTTCTCACTCAATATTTCAAAATGCTCGTTTTTGAAACAACGCGTTGAATTTTTGTCTATGATATCTCTGCAGGACAAATCAGACCTAACCCACGGAAAATAGAAGCTCTTATCAAGCTTCCACCTCCCGAAAATGCTACCCAGTTGAGGCAATTTATAGGTCTCGCTTCTTATTTTCGGAAATTTGTGAAAGATTTCCCTCGGATAATGACTCCATTGTTTCACCTGAACACCGGTGGTCAATTCACTTGAAAGCCTGAGCACGAGGAGGTCCGAAAGCAAATAATTTCAGCTTCGACGACTGAACCTGTGCTTACGATTTTTAACCCTGACCTTCCGGTTGAACTGCACACCGATGCCAGTGCTATTGGTTATGGTGCTATCCTCTTCCAAAAGGTCAACGGACAGTTCCGTGTAGTAGAGTACTACAGCCGTAGAACCACGGAAGCCGAGTCAAGATACCACTCTTAAGAGCTGAAAACTCTGGCAGTTAGGAACGCTGTAGAACGCTTTCATCACTACTTACAAGGGCGTCATTTTGTAGTCGTTACTGACTACAACTCCCTTAAGGCGTCTCGCGATAAAGTTGACCTTTCCCCAAGAGTTCATCGTCAATGGGCATTCTTGCAGGCATATGATTTTGAAATCGTATACAGAGAGGGTAGACGTATGAGTCATGTCGATTTCTTGTCGCGCAATCCTCTGCCTGGGTCCGTTACCTCTGAGATTGAGAGACCAAAGCCTGTGATCAAGAAATTTGAACAGAAGAGGGTAGGTATTACCACATTGTCTGAAAACTGGCTCTTAGCTGAACAGTTGCGCGACGATGAAATTCAGGCTATCGTAGTCAAATTAAATGAGAATTAGCTGCCTTGTGATATCGCCAAAACATATGAGATTCGTTCAGGTATCTTACATCGTCACGTACAAAGAAATAATCGTACACGTTGCTTGCCCATAGTTCCACGTGCCTTCACGTTATTAATCAAGTACACGAGTTGATAATGCATCTCGGTGCAGACAAAACCTTGGAGAAGGTATACGACCATTAGTGGTTCGATAAAATGGTCAAATACGTTCGTAAGTTTCTTGACAATTGTATCACCTGTAAGGTCTCTAAATGTAATTTTGGTCGAGTGCAAGCTGAGTTTCACCCTATTCCCAAAATTAGCGTGCCATGGCAATGGCATTTAACGATAATTAAGTCACTCGGTTGATTATGTAGTTCCTGTTGTCAGACAACTATTTTCTGATTGGTTGATTGTGTAGTACAGTGAACGCAGTGTGGTGGCGCTAGCATCGGTAATCTACCACACGAGGACAGAGTCGATGGAATTAACTTTTTGGGACAACCACCAGCGAGTAAGGATTACCTCGAACCTGTCACGTTCATTGTGCTGAATACCTATATACCTGTACCTGCTCAGTTACAATACAATTTGATTCGGGTAATATATATATATATATATATATATATATATATATATATATATATATATATATATATATATATATATATATATATATATATATATATATATATATATATAATTGTTACTATTTAAGTATTGAATAATAAAATTAGCATGTATTGTTTTTTAATTAGTTAATAAGTTGCTTATTTCTCTGCCCTTTTGTAAAATTAAGTATTTCGTGCTCTCCTGTAACTAAAGGTTGTCTGGAAGAGATTAATTTTAGCAATAAGACTGTCTACTGTACACTATATTATAATATCTATATGTATTAGCTTTACGAAATTGTTTTGGTGTACTTTATGTGTAAATAAAGTCAGTTTTTTCGTGTGTGTGAGTGAGCGGTGTGAGATAAACTTAAGCAGTTTACACATCCTCGTTTCGATTTAACAAACTCGAAACGACCTCTGGCGGGAAGCGCTTTAAACGCGGGGCATCTATACAATTGTTGATGGTCAACATTGTTACACCTTAAACAGGGTTCAAAACCTTCGCCATCATTAGCGAGAAAAGTCTGAGATTGGTAGGTACCACGCGAGCGACTTTGTTTCGTATTATTATTAGGGTGGTGTTCCACTGTGCGGTTTGATTGCAACGACGTAGGAGCGGTGAGGTCTAATATTTTTACCTGACTTTTAGTAAAATCAATGAAATCCTTATAAGAAGGAATCTCTTTTTCTCTTATAAAAGTCTCGAAGGCATAAGCGGTAGCTGAGTCAATTTTACGTAGTGCCATGTTGAGCAAAATAAAATCTTTTAAGTCGTCAATCTTCAAAAGTTTTAAAGCCGGAACAGCGGCGTCGAAAGTTTCAACAAATGAATTTAACGAAGTGGAATTATTTGTTGCGGATTTAATATTAAATAATATGGACATGTAGTGACACCCTAAAGCCCTTTTATCTTGATATTTTTGAACCAAACTTTCCCAAGTTGACAAATAATTTTCACCTGAGGGAATGATACCAGCGATTATTTTTAAAGCGGAACCCGTTAATTTACCGGTCAAATATTGAATCCTTTGATTGTCGGTTAAATTTTGACCCAAGTGTATATTCGCCTTAAATGATTCATAAAAAACAGGCCAATTTTCAATTCCTCCATCGAACGAAGGGATATTAATTGGTGGAAGTTTAACGAGTGGGAACTCGCCCTTACCTTCGCACGTGCTCGATTTTATTTGTGTGGTGTTACCTATTATGCGAGAGCGAACTCTTTGGATTCTTGCGTAAATGTCTTCGAAAGCATTAAGCGGCATGTAATTTGGTTTATAGTTAGAATTAATTTGAAAGCCTAACTCATTAATGGAGTCTAAATTTGAAATGTATTCTTTGACGTATAATTGCTAACGTCTCAGATTCTGCCAGAAATGTTTCTGTGGAACGAAGGTCCGTAGTCGTGATATGTACTTTCTGAGCGGTGTCATTAAGACAAGTCAAGCGGGCGAATATTGTACTGTTTTTAGCCTCTAACATGGATAATTTAGCTTCCATTGTGAAAAGCTGTCGTTATCGTTCGTAAATAAGGAAAGTACCTATACGAAGTACTAGGCAGATAATATTTATGTAGGTACACACGCAATTGGTATGGCCTACTAATACAGATATCGTAACGAGATGTAGGTCAGTTAGGAGGGTACTCGTATAAATTTATAAGTATGTATGGATGCGGAATGAAATATAGGTAGGTACCTAAATATAATAAGCGGCTAACTGGGTATTATTTTCAACGCGATCAGCGTGTGAAAATTGATTAAGTATTAAGTAATTTTGGTTAAAATGGAAGTAAGTAAGCGGTAAAATAGGTTTAGGTAAATTATTTAAGTAATATCTCGGTGCGGCGGTCAAGTACAAATTCAAGATGGTGGATCAAGTTACGCGTAAAACCTACCTAGTTTTACACCAAATACAATGAGATTGCGGGAAGATTACGTGTAAACTATCAGAGTTTAACACCAATAAATAAAATATAGTAATATCTGGCTCGAAGTCCGACCAAAAGAATGGTATAGCCGGTTCGGATTTTTGATAATTAGTGGACTGTATTTTGCGGAGCGGGATGATATAACGCGGATGAATTATTAAGACAGGAAAGAGAAAAAGGAACAGAACAGTCAAAAGGAGAGGAACTCACCATGCACGACGTAAAAAGCGGCACGTGGTTAGCCAGCGCTGGCTCAAATTCTCCTCTTCCAGCTGCAACTCCTTGCGATAGGTACTTTGTTTCGCACTTCAGATTTCACTGACACACACGCGGATAATTATATGGTCTTTCACAGCGGTTGGATATTAAAATTAATTTTTATTAGCGGAGCGACTCGCGTACATTGCAATGTCATATCGGAAGACATCTTGTTCTTGTTTAATTCTTGGTTTTGTCACCACCAGACACGGCGTCGATGTATGCTTTCTCACTCGATGCGATATATTCGATGCGTGAGTGGGAAAGGGAGAGGAATATTACAGGATATTGAAGGTTGAACACACATAACATAACGCGCGAGTTTTTAAAATATGATTACGGCGTAAACAATTACCATAAATTGATTACATTATGGCTTGGTATAAAAGTGTACAAATTAAAACCTCCTTGGAAAAGATGTCTTATTTTTTTTTGTAACCTATTGTAGCTTAAATAAAAGAAATAGGATTAAAATAACCAGTTACGGGTTCGCTACACGATAGGTTAAATTTAGTAGAATCGGGCTAAACGGAGTTTTAAGAAAATAATATTTTGGGGCAAAATGGAATAATATTTATTTAATAATTATTTAAAAAAAAAGGTCAATATGCTAGAAAAAAGATGACAGTGTGGTTACAGAACTATAATATAATTTATATTTGGACAATATACTGGGATAAACCGAAATAGACGATTATTATTTGATTAAAAAAGCTAAATTGACTAATTTTAATAGAAAGCTGGTAGGCAACGATCGTCGCCATAAATAAGTATTTCGATGGGCAGGAACAGTGCTTGGTGACTAATGGCCAGAAAGTCGCTCAGGATTAAGAATTATTAGTAAATTACTTCCCTTTAGGCAAGCAGCTGGGCGGGCAGTGCGGCAAAAAGGCTGGCTGGCGGATGGCACAGCTCTGTCCCAGGATCAGTTTTGAAGCGGAGGAATTTCGGGGACGTCAACCTCGCAGGGGGAGTAAAAGACCCTACGAACATACGTAAATCTAGTTCGCAGCAGCGCCAAAAAAAATACGCATAGGTTTCCTTACACAAATTACTTACCACTGAATAAAATAGAGGGCCTTAATGAAACATAAATATATACCAGAATTTAAACATTTAAAATAACATCGCACAACAGTCAATATATCCACGGTCATCTTTTATTTTCTTTTATATGTCAAATGGTAACAATCATTTCAAAACTAAATTCTAGACTAACCTTCTGAAACAGGCCACCGTGGTATTTATTCTCCTTTCTTCACAAACATATAACAAAAAAAAATAAACTAACCACCTAGCATAGTGTAACCTCTCGTAGAAATTACCTACCCTTTTAAAATTCTCCTTATAAAAGTCTAGTAAAAAATCAATTTTGCGCACAGTTAACTGGCATAATATGAAGTACCACTTTTCGAGCAACTGAATTGAAAAATATATTGATCATAAGTTTAAGTATTATATTTACTCAGTGTGTTTAAAAGAGAACTACGGTGCAGTTTGCTGAATTATGTTTTTTTTATACAACTGCCAGAATTGACTCCACCTTAGATCTTAAATATTTTTAGAGGAGACTCATGAGACTTGGTGATTTTTTTACATAACAATGTTTTTGATGGGTTATACTTACCCAACTATTGAAGAATAAAGATGGTTTTATTTTACTACCTCATAAATCATAATACAAAAACTGCTTTATGGAACCACAGTATATATAATAGTACTAACGTAATGGAACCGTATGATGGATTTTTATAATAATAATATACCCTTGCCTATTTAGGCTTATCCTACTGTGGAAGAATTCTCATGATACAAGTATCTACGTTCCAAATTAGATAAGGTTTTCCTACTGAAAGAATTACGATAGCTGTATATTATGTATTAAATGGGCGTTTTACCTTACTAAGCTAATAATCCACTCATATAAAACGGAAACTCTAAATAGTGTTTATTTTTAATTGATAGAGAAAATCACTACTGCTAACTAACGTGGAAATGAAAATGGAACCAAAATGGAAAGAATTAATTTAAACTATAAATAAATAAAAACTAGTACACGCGATGACTTACAGTAGGCGATTTTTGTAACATTTGACAATATATATATAGAAATTATGAATTATCAAGTCGTCAATTCACGGGCTGGGCCTCCGGATCAGAGGCCATCTTTGCCTTTGACCTCACATCAGGCGGCCAGCATGACCATGTCATAGTATTACGATATGGTTTATGCGCCACCGGCGTAAGTACTAGCCCATACTAGCCTGTAGTCAGCCTGGAAAACTAGGAGTTTGCAAGGCTATGCCCCGCCGCCCGCTGCACCGCAAGGACCCTTCAATTGCTCTGCGTAAGTATATTCGTTGCGCTACTGTAAGCTGCTATATTGTAATACTGTGGTCATGTTATCTTAGCCTTCGTGACTTAAAAACCGTTTGCATTTCCTGTTACACACCTCCGTCCCATTTCACGAAATCACTGCGACAAATCGCAGGAAAGCGAGAGGAAAAATGTTACACGTCAAAAAATAAGAGACCTCCGGTCGTAATGGTATTATTTATAAATAACTATTATTATAAATATCATCTATTGTTAACTTACTTAACCATTGAGACCATTCCAATGAGCCAAACACAATACCTCTGCTGTAAGTTGCTGAGGAGTTGGGTATCCTGCAGATTCCAGGTGATGCTGCACCATCAGGTCAAAGTGACTTTATTTCAAATTGTTCAGACCTGTGGAGTTTGCTCAAACGCCTTCATTAACTGGAATATAGCTAATTATCCTAAAATGGCTGAACACATTTAGTCTTAACTTAACTTTCCTATGCAAGATTTTACCCGACTACGATGAAAAAGGAGGGTTATGATTTTGACGGGTATTTTCGATGTTCATCTGTTCCTTCAGACATAGATTCAAAAATCATCATCATCATCATATCAGCCGAAGGACGTCCTCTGCTGGACATAGGCCGCCCCCAAGTTCTGCGCTTCCCGCATCTAGCGGCTTCCCGCAACCTTCGCCAGGTCAACGGTCCACCGAGTGGGAGGCCTGCCTACGCTACGTGTTTCAGTGCTCGGTCGCCACTCAAAAACTTTACTGCCCCAACGGCCATACATTCTACGAGCTATGTGCCCCGCCCACTGCCACTTAAGTGTAACAAGTCTGAGATCTATGTCGGTTACTTTGTTTCTCCTACGGACCTCTTCGTTTTTGATTCGATCACTCAGAAAAACTCCGAGCATAGCATGCTCCATTGCCATTTGGGTGACCTTGAGTCTTCTTATGAGGCCCATAGTAAGCGACCATGTCTTAGTTCCGTATGTCATCACTAGTAACACACACTGGTCGAAGACCTTGGTCTTAAGATACTACGATATTTGGTACGTGAAGATATTGCGAAGCTTCCCGAACGCTGCCCAGCCGAGTTGGAATCAACGATTGATTTTTTTCTTGAAGTGGGACCTACCTAACTGGACTGTTTGTCCCAGGTTCACATATTCGGCAACAACTTCGAGCGTAGAGCCTCCAACCTTCAGAGGAGTAGGTACGACACGGACGTTTGGCATAATTGTCCATGTTCATTCTAAGACCTACTTGTTGAGAGGATCTACTGAGACCATCGAGCATTATGCCTAAGTCGTCCATAGTCTCAGCCATGACCACGATATCGTCAGCAAATCGAAGGTAGGTGATGAACTCCCCTTTGATATTGATGCCGGTTCCACCACAGTCCAAAAGCTTAAAAAAATCTCCCAGGGCGCCGGAGAACTGATTCGGAGATATGATGTCTCCTTGTCTCACGCCTCACTGCAACCGGATAGGATACGAGATTTGATCCTGGAGGCAAACCGACATGGAGGCGTTTTCATACAAATACTTCAGTACCTCGATAAATCGATAGTCAATTCGGCACCGCTGAAGAGACTGTAACATAGCCCAAGTTTCGACCGAATCAAAGGCTTTCTCTTAGTCCACGAAAGCCAAGTATGGTGGCTGATTGTACTCTTCGGTCTTCTGTATAATCTGCCGCAGCTTATGTATGTATATGGTCTATGGTACTAAAGCCGTTTCGGAAACCGGCTTGTTCAGGAGGCTGGAAGTCGTCAAACCTGCGTGCGAGACGATTTGTAATGACTCTCGAAACAGCTTGTAGACATGGCTCAGAAGTGAAATGGGTCTGTAGTTGTTGAGCTGGGTGTTGTCACCCTTTTTGAAGAAAAGCACGACCACACTTCTGTGCCATGATCTAGGCGTTTTTTCTTTGATTATAATGGAATAACTTCTGAAGAGGTTTAAGTACCGGTATTCCAACCTGCTTTCAGAAGTTTAGCCGTAATTCCATCATCACCCGATGGCTTAATATTCTTGAGCTGTTTGAGAGCCACAAATACTTATTATAATTTGACAAATGATGTTCCGTTGGGAGCGCCTCGATCGTGCGCTGATGATATAGGCTATGTGATGTCACATTAAATTGATTATGAGGCCCTTTAGAGGACATAGACTCGTGAACTAAACTTTTTTTAAATGAGAATATATGCACAGCGTTGTAATACAATTTATTTGTTTATACTAGTCATATGTAAAATACATTTTTTTTAATTAGAAATACTTTTTTTTTCACAACCCTAATTATTTCGGCAGCTTCAAGTAAACAATTGTACAATCACGCTGTGCATATATTTTTGCGTATTGATCGCTCTCTAAAATTCATAGATCAGCATCTTAAACACGCTTGTGATTTTAGCTCATATACGGCTCGAGCCTATCCTGAATTAGGGCGATCGCGCCATAGTTGACCACATATATTTGTCGCAGGTTCACATTTTACTCCGGGAGATGCTTCTACACATTTATATCCATGGCGGGGCAGTGTGTCATGGCGTGTCTTTGCGCCTCAAAGCTGATCCATGAAAGCAACATGTCGTTGTCTTCAAATAGTAAGTGCCCTGTACCATTTCACTAGTTTTCTCGTTAAGTTAGTAAGAATTAATGTACTACTAGCTTTTGCCCGCGGCTTCGCCCGCGTGGATATTGTTTTTATGACTGTCTTAGAGGGTGCGCGGTGCGAGCGTCCACATGACTTTTCTCCAGAGCCCTCGGTAACTATGTCTCGATATGCTTGTTAGTAAATCATGTCATTTCCCACCCCCTCAACCATCTCTGTGCAAATCACACAATCCATTGTTCCGTTAAATAAATAAATTAACCAAAAAAAGAGTATAATTTCAGTTCCCTCAGGACCTTCATCGGTCTATGCTGTTTTCACGGGATAAAAAATAGCCTATGTCCTTCCTCGTGACACAGACTATCTGCATAACAAATTTAATTAAGATTGGTCAAGGCGTTGAAGCGTGAAAAGTTAACAAACAAACAAACACATTTTCACATTTATAAATATTAGTAAGGATAAAATATTATGAACGCGAAAGTTTTTAAGAATGTAGGGATGCATGGATTTATGTTTGTAACTCTTTCATGCAAAAACTACTGAATGGATCTAGCTGAAATTGGGTAGGTACACAGAATAGGATCTGGATAAACAAATAGGTTACTTTTTGCCACGCTCACGATCCGCTTGCGGCTCGCGCTCTGCGCACTCTCGAAATATCATAAAAACGTTGTCCACGCGGGTAAAGCCACAGAAAACAGCTAGTTTTATATATAACAACAAATAATTTAGGAAAAACCTAAAAAAGTTATGTACAATATTCAATTTGAAAGAGTTTTAACTGTTTGTATTCCTCTCAACAAAACCTTTCATTTGATACCCATTAAAAAAAATAGTTGGTTCGCCATCTTTGTGCATCCGACATATTATTAGGTTGAGAATGACGTCACTCAGCTAACCATGCATTGTTCTCCAAACTTAACGTGTATGCAAAATTTCAGCTCAATTGGAAACCGGAAAGTGGCTCAATTTTAGCATCCCAGATTAGTCCAAAACTAACAAACAAAGTAACTAACAAACTAACTAACACGACGTGGTAATGTAATGCTTATAATAAAAGGTGTAGCTATGAACCTTCTTGGCATAGTAACCAGCCGCTACCCTTGATTATCAGCGCCGCGCCATACCCACATCAGCTGTTTTAGTATGATCGTCATCCTTGATAGCTAAAATTAGAAGTTCGATTAACAAAGCACTACAAAATTGAAATAACGTTCATATTAGCGCACGCAGTGACGTGCCAGGGCAGCAAAAAAAATCCATCGTCTCCTTCAAAGTTTTTTACTTTTGACCAAAGAAATTCCCTACTTCTTATAGATAACCAAGTTCATTAGCTTTCCATCACGATGTCGCGTGTTCGATTCCCAGCGGAGTCTTTTATTTTATGTGTTGTTGGAAAATCATTTTCTAAGCCCGCCTAGCCAGCTACCACCGTCTTATCTAAGTCTTGCCGCCAAGCATCAATGTTCACAACATGTGCTCCGTCTTGAAGATAAGATAGCCAGTTCCTCATTGCATTTGGGAATCTTGGTCAGCCCGCTTCCATCTTCGGCATCACTTACTATCAGTTGAAATTAAGTCAAGGGCTTTCCAATTGTGGATAAAAAAAGTTAGATAAGTAACTAGAATTCTGCTACAAAAATAATTAGGCTAGGCTGGTATAAAAAAAAGATGACAGATTAAGGTTCAACAGATTTGAAATATGCTTGCTTTATCTCTTTTTTTTTTTTTATTGACAATTGGTAAACCCTTGACAACATTTTCATTTTCATTCATTTTCAGCATCTTTTGTTTTCTATGGCTCAAACGCCGTGACCACCGTCTTGTTCCTCCGAACAGCCATGAAATGGCCGAAGCTGTGCCGGTACATAGCCAGCGTAGAGGCAGCCGACTTTGACCTGGACTACTCCTTAGTCAGGAAGTGCAATCTCGCTTGCATAGCTATACTTGCTCTGGCTATATGTAAGTCTCTTACTTTTGCATGTTTTCGAGTTCACTCTGCAACAGTAAAACAAAAAAATATTAGTTTATTTTCACACCACATTATCATACAGTTATTAGCAAAAAGATAAAAACATATTATAGAGATGCAATGGACTGGTGCCTGAGCTAGACTTTAACAGGTCTGTGTTTCGGGACACCAGGCCCCACCCTATGGATTTGGTAGTTACATATATTATTTGAAAATAATGTGAACAACAGAGATGATGATTGATTGATTAATCTGTGTTTGGGTGTATTATGTGTGTGTTGTATGTGTGTATTTGTGTGTGTGTGTGTGTAAGTGTGGGTGTGTAAACCTGACAATTGTTTTTAATGACCACTCTGCTTGTACAGTGAGACCACATAATGACACTTTGGACTTTGTAACTTTGTAGCGCGTATGGGTGACAATCTAACTATAGTACTCAAACAATCCTTTTTTACCCGACTGCCTCAGAGGGAGGGTTATGTTTTTCGAGTGTATGTCTGTAGATTCTATGTTCCCTGTTACAGCTTGAACGACTTGAAGGACTTCAACGTATGAGATATCGTTAGATTCTTCTTGATCCCGTGAGTTACATAGGATACATGTTTACCTGACTGGCCAAAAGAGGGGTTCAGTTTTTACGCAGTTAACGAGAAAAAAAAACATCCCCACTTTGGTTCAAAAAAAAATTTTTCAAGATTTTGTTTTACAACTTCTTTGGCGTGATTTTCGGCGGCGTACCCACCCAAATTACAGCTTTCTAGTTCTACTAGTCTCTGAGCTCAGCCATAGACAGACAAACAGACAGACAGACGGACCTACATGGCAAAACTATTAAGGTTCCTTGTTGAATACGGAACTCTAAATTTTTTTTAAGAAGAATAAATATACTAACTAACGATACTTCAAACTTAACGAGTGACTTACAATATTTTTTTCGGTGTTGTATTTATGTTACTCATTTTATTAAAAAAATGTTTTTTTTTAATCTTAACATATTTAGAAGAAATATTCAGTTAAGGCGATGTATTTATTGGAACAGTTGTCTCTATCCTTTTCTTTACGTGTAAAGAGTAAAGAAAATAACCACACTTTTGCACTTTTTCATTGGTTTTTCGTTTTAATCAAAAACTACAATGAAAGTATAAAAAATAAGAACATAACTCACTTTGTATTATCATAACAAATATTGTTGTATATATTTTTTTAACTTTTACTTCCAAATATTAGTCATAACTAGAGTTGAAAGTAACGGTGTAGACCTATCTTTGGAATTTTTTTTCTAACGAGCCAAACTGCTCAATCGTGTTTCTAATAGCTTTTGGCTTTAAGGAACATCAACAAAAATAATGGTATTTTTTTAAATCTTGGGTTTTCTATCGTTTAGGAGTAATTGACGTCAAAAATAACGAAAAAATTTAATATTACCGCCTTAAGAAGAGTGTATTCATTTACAGCACGCTCTATACAAACATATCTTGGTTTTGAATTGAATATTTATTGAAGTTTCGTAAACACGCGCTAGACACGTATATCTTGTGTTTGTCAGATTTTTGTAAAAATAATGATATTTGCATAACTAATATATGTAATTATAAAATATATGAAAATATGTAATTTTTTTCGGAAATCTGACAAAACATCGATATAGATATAAGTGTCTAGAACGCAGTATTTAAAAAAATCAAATAACTTTAATTGATTATTATTCAAATAAGAACCTTTGTAAGCAGCACGCTAGGGCCCAGGGCGGCTCGCAGGGATATTAACCAACTCTCTCTGCTCTTTTTTGACTCATATTATTATACTAATTTATACTTAAAGCACGATGTCTTGCACTAATTAATTCTACCGAATCGTTAATTAATTTGACTTTTCAATGTTTTGAACTTTATGAGATACCAAGTTACACAGGTGCAACAAAATTTGTGTAGGTTTCCTGTACTGGGGCCTCCACTCATTATACTTCTTTTGTTCTATGACTTTGCAAAAATCGCAAAAAAATAATATCTTCATACAAATCGATCAGTAAATCGACCAATTTTTTTACACCTTGTATAATAACTACCTCCTGATTAACTGTTTATATTATATTGTATTGGTATTGGTTCCCAGTGGAGCACCTCATGTCCGACTTGTCCGGCGTAGCTCTGGCCATAGATTGTCAGCCCGACACGGAACTACTGCAGGCGTTTATGCTACAGAGTTTTCCTTTTATTTGGACGTTTTTGGAGTACAACCTCGTAACTGCATTTTTATTTCAAGTGAGAATAACTAAATTTTATCAATACAACTAGCTATACAATGTGATTTACACATTAAGTTCTAACCACCTCTGTGGAGTAATGTTTAAGTCCATTAGTTTCACATCAGGTAGTCGCGGGTTCGATTCCCAGCATAGTCTAACTTACCTAATCTTGCTAAGACTCTGTTTGGTTGATGCGAGGATATTTTCTAAGCCTGCCTGGCTTGTTACCACTATCTTATCTAAATCTTGTCTCCGAACATCAAATTTAAGAACATTAATGTGTTCCGCCTTGAACTTGATAAGCCTGCTTCATTTTCAGCATCATCGTCACTTACTATCAGGTGAGATGATGCCAAGAGCGTAAATTAAACGTTAAAATGGTAATAATTATGAATAAATAAACCTGCTAAGTGCGAGTTGAACTCGCGTGGAGAGGTTCCGTACAATGCCAAAGTCAAATACAAAATATCACATTTGAAATCCTCACAGTATGATGCCAGTTATTTTTTTTTATTATTAAAAATTTGAGTATGTTTGGCTGCACCTCACCTGATGGTAAGTCCGATGCAGCCGAGGATGTAATACGCAAGCTCAAAAAGTGCATATTCACTCTCGTCTTGAAGATTCCTAAATTTTACGAATCGGGGAATACAGACGCTGGAAGGAATTCCACTCCTTGCCCGTTCGCATAATGAATGGAGAAGCAAAACGCTGTGTTCGTAAAGGAGGAACATCAACGACAAAGGGGTGGAATCGTCCTATGCACCTGGTCGTTCGATGATGAAATGAAGAGGCGGAATGAGGTCGTGAAGCTCCAGGACACACTTTCCGAAATGAATCCTGTATAGAACACCGATAGACTATTTTTCCTATTATGACTAGGACTTTATTCCGTAGGTGAACGTATTACATTGAGTTTACCACTTTTTTTTAATTCAAAGAATTTTTATAGGTTTTCCTGTAATCTACAAACCATGAAGTATATTTTGTATTTTTTTCAAAATTTTAGGCTCAGTAGTTTCGGGGAATGGTCAAATTTCGTCTTCTTTCATGAATAAAATCAAACTATTTATTTTACAATATAAAAAAAAAAATATTTATGATCCTGATAATGAGCCCTTTCATTTGATATATGACACAATAAGGTTTCCAAAACTTTTTTTAATTTCCTAATTTGTCCCCCTTATATAATAAAAAAATATGTATTTACTTTTCACACCTATGTTTGGGTCATAGGATTACACTATCCTACCAAATTTTACCTAATTTGGTCCAGTAGATTCGGAGCAAATGAGCTTGGACAGACAGACAGACGCACGAGTGATCCTATAAGGTTCCGTTTTGTTTTTTTTTTGTACGGAACCTAAAAAATAATAGTTTCTATTTCTTTTAGTCAAGATAAAAACGAGTGCTACATTTTAATCGTCGAGTAAAACGTTTTTAAAAAATCCAAAAAATAATATCATGATTATTGTCTTTTTTTAGTTTATCAACGTCCAAATAACGTTCAACTGGAATTTCGCAAATATATTCGTGATTTGCGTCAGTCTGTATTTGACATCGAAGTTTGATAAAATTAATCAAAGACTCTCATCTGTTCGAGGAAAGGTAATTGTATTCTCTAAGATGTGTTAGTTATATAAAGAACACAAAATCTTGATGCTTTATGCTTTCACTTTGCACTATAAATCAATCCAATATCTTCATACCTACTAAAATTTAGCTCTCAAGATTTTCCACCCGACTGGTCATAGCTAGGGTAACTTTTTCGAGTGTATGTATGTATGTATGACTGTATGTATGTTTTGGCTGAGCCGTAGCCTAAATGGTTTGATGGATTTAGAGACTGAGATTTTTTTATTAAATTGGTTCGGTTATTATAGACTAATTGTCCGGACATAGCTCTCAGAATTGCTAAATTTAAGTGGCAGTGGGCGGAGCACATTACTCGTAGAACAGATGGTCGTTGGGGCAGTAAAGTTCTTGAGTGGCGACCACGCACCGGAAAACGTAGTGTAGGCAGGCCGCAGGTGGACCGATAACCTGGTGAAGGTCGCGGGAAGCCGCTGGATGCGGGCAGGGCAGAACCGGTCGTCGTGGAAATCCTTGTTGGAGGCCTATGTCTAGCAGTGGACGTCCTTCGGCTGATATGATGAATTGTCCGGAACTAATGTAGAAATTTTGAATCAATTTTTATAAAAAAAAAGTAGTCAAAATAGTAAAAAAATCTTAAAATAACACTTAGTTAAACTTCGCAACAATGTCACATAGGTTTTACTTTTGCTTAAATTAAATTTTTCTTCAAAATAAAGTATAAGTTCAGTGTATTTTTTTTAAGTTCGTTCCTTCGTCATTCTGGCGGACCATGCGCGAGGACTACACGCGCACCACGAATGTGGTCCGCCGCATCGATGACGTCATCAGCAGCATTGTTTTCATATCCTTTGCTAACAACCTTTTCTTCATCTGCGTGCAATTACTCCATACCCTCGAGTGAGTACCATAGTTTGAATGGGGCTATCCACGTTAGGGGCTATCTAATGAACTTATGAATTCACTAGGCTCCCCTGAGGGATCAGGCTTGGGGATCCTGGTGGACGCGCTCCACCATTGTTCTACGTTTCTCCATCTCCTTCACTAATGGTAGGAGCTTATATGTAAGATCCGATTGGGTAGGTAGACATCTTGCTGTATCCCGGTGAGAGGGATCAGGTAGCCAGTAATTTTTACTATCATTACTCCTTACTAATAACATTTAAAAATTTTGTTTGCTTTCTTTTCAAACTTATACTTAATAGGTACCTCTTCATGCTTCAACACTTCAACCAATCTTAACGATTGCCATGTAGGTATCCTGCGTTATGGCAAAGAATAGAGACTACTTTTTATCCTGTAAATAAAGAATAGTCCGATACAGTTCCTGAGGAAACTGAAAAAAAAAAGACTTTTTTGGTTGATTTCTTTAAATCGCAACAGAACAACGCAGCAACGGATTGTTCTGTTTTTTTGCACAGAGATGGTTGAGGGGATGAAAAATGACATGGACTACTAAGAAGCATAGCCTGAGATAGTTATCTTGGAGAACTCATTTCCATCCTCGCGCACGTCGTTGATGCAACAGAGCAAAGGGTTGACGTTACCTTTCGCATAGAAATAGTTGAGGGGGCCGGTGCGGCTCGCGCACTACTCACCCTCATATACAACGATAAAACCGATTCCCATGCGAGCGAAGCCGAGGGCGGAAGCTAGTAACTGGCATATCTTATTCTTTGAAGGTCGGCAGAATGCTGATGACTCGTTTGGCACAGCGAATAGTCTTAACACTGTGCCCCTGGCACACCCTGGACACTTCATACAACTGGCCAGAAATTACATTTCAAAAAAGGAATGACGGAACAAACAAAATGGCGGCGAAATCCTATACGTTCGACAACCAAACTGTAACCAGTCTGTATCAATCTTGGTGACGAGAAGGTGAGGTCGCAATCTAGAGAACGGCAGGGAGTGTCCATACTGTATGTTAGTAATAATATATATACTTTGCCCCTGGTGTCATAATCACAACAATAGTACTTGTGTCTCCATCTGCTAATGTTACCTACGCTCATGTAACTAAACAATAGTGTAATTAACCATCTGCCCAAGAAGAAGGGTAATGTTTTTCGATGTATAAATATATGAAAAGTACTAGCTTTTGCCCGTGGCTTCGCCCGCATGGACATCGTTTTTATGACTGTCTTTTAGGGTGAGTGGTGAGCGAGTTTTCAATTTTTTTCAATTCAATTAGTTTTTATTTTCATGTGGACATGAGTTTTCCTCAGATCTCTCAGGAACGATATCGGGTTATTCTGGTTAGAAGTCTATGTCACTTTCCACCTTCTAAACCAATTCTATACAAAAAAAAAACATTTCAGTCCGTTACTACGTTGCGACGCTGTCGTTCGCGAGCGCGGAAATGAGTTTTCTCCAAATCCCTCGGGAACCATGTCAGGATATGGTAATTAGTAAATTATGTCATTTCCCACCCCCTCAGACATCACAGCAATCCATTGTTCCGTTGCAATATTAAAGAAACTGACCAAAAACAAAAAAATATTCTTTCAGTTCCCCCAGGAACTGCATCGGACTATGCTATTTTCATCGGACTATGCTATTTTCACGAGATAAAAAGTAGCCTTTGTCCTTCCCAGTGATACAGGCTGCCTGTATGCCAAATTTTATCAAGATTGGTTAAGGTGTTGAAGCGTGAAAAGGTAACAAACAAACACATTTTCACATTTATAATATTAGTAAGGATAATGTATTTGTGTCTATTTCTTTGGCTGAGCCTGTAGCTTCAATGGTTTGGTGGATTTTGAAAGTGACATAGGATACGTATTTACCCTATTGCCCAAAAATAGAGGTAATGTGATTATGCAGTCGGATTTTTAATTTTTAATTTCATTGTTTGGGTTATTGTTTAACATATTATTATTGATTTACTGAAATAATTTAGCTTTAACATTTTAATATACATATTTTTTATGAATAAGCTAAAACTAGAATGATTTTTATTTATTTATTTACACTTATAGTACACCAAAAACAATTTCGTAAAGCTAATACATAGAGATATTATAATATAGTGTGCAGCAGGCGGTCTTATTGATAAAAGCAATCTATTCTAGACAACCGTTAGATTTCAGATTTTTGTTTCAGAGGGGGAGTACAAGTGTCTTCACCTTGCCACAGGTTCCCCGATGAAAGGTATCATGTTCTAGATAAAGTCTCCTGTTTGAGTTAATTACAACTTCCCATAGGAGGCTTTACAAGCTCATTAAAGTTCATCTGAATTTTATTTTCATCTCTCCTGTTCGGAAAGTTTATTTTTTATGAGTAGATAGCCGGGTGGAACATTGCTTTTCCATCCCTAGGGTGTAAAATATTTTCGTCCCTAGGGTGAAAAGTAATTTCATCTCTAGGGTGGAAAGTAATTTTTTTTTAATTGCCAGGCACGAAGTCGAGGATAATTGAGTTACGTCATATTATTAAATTACATTAAAATAAGAGGTTTTCATATAAATATCTTAACTCAGCTATACATTAAACGACGTGTTTATTACGATCTATATTTTAATATTAAATCATTTTATAGTTGGTCTATTTTTTCACAATTACAGAAGATTAAAATTTAAAATCATACCTCTATTCTGCTGCGCGCCATAATATCATGATAACATGACACTTTTTTCCATTTTTGGCATGGCCACTAGATGCACGTAGTGACCAACTCGATTAGGTACAATCTAGTCGGCCGTGGCAAGCGGCCATTGCGAAAAGATTGGAGGTTGGATATAGGCAAACTTAATTTATTAATATCTAATTTATATTTTATATCATATAAATAATACATTTCGTCAAAGTCGAAATGAAAAGTAGAATGTTTAACTCGGGTGAAATGACCCATTCCACCCTCGAACTATTGGCGCTCTCACTTCGTTCGAGCGCCAGAAATATCTCGAGAGAAATGGGTCACTTTCTTCCCTTGATTAACAATCTACTATTTCATTCACCAATTAGGACTGAATAAATAAATAAATCTACTAGAACTTACACTTTGGCTAGTCTATCTTATTGATGCAAACATAGATTTATTAAACATAATAATATAATGTAGATTGGCATTCTAGGTTGTGTTAGAGTATTATTATAATTATATTCAATTTACGCCTGTTTCCCCGTAGTTTTACTATTTTGTCCTACTAATAGGAACACAGAGACAACATATGCCCTGTGCTCGTACTAAATAGTAGTGTTCTAAGGTTTTTCGAAAAATATCTCTCTTGTACCTAGATGAGTTAAATCTACCCTTTGAACAAAAATACTGTTTTTCCAAAACCAAGCCTTCAGACAGCAAAACATTCCATTAGTAAATAGGTACATTTTAAATTTTCCGATTTTATTTTTTTCGCAGAGTTACATCTAGGCACTGCACACTGCATGCGTAACCATAATGAAAGTCTTTACCCCAAACATTCGAAATTTTGGAAAAATAAGCGGGAATCGTTCAGTTGACGACTGACGGCAGGTTTAAACAAAACTTAAGCTCTCGTCTATTTATCTCGCTCTAACATACGCGTATTATTATAATAATATCAGCCGAAATACGTCCACTGCTGGACAAAGCCCTCCCCCAAGGATTTCCACGAAGGCCGGTCCTACGCAGTAACATACGCGTATACTATGTTTTTTTTTCTTTTTTGCATTGCAAATTTAAGGACCCAACATAATACCTGTGATAATACTATGTAAGGTCACACCCTGGACACTTCATACAACGGGCCAGAAATGTCATTTTTGAAAAAAAGGATAACGGAACAATTAAAATGGCGGCTAAATCTGATAAGTTCGACAACCAAACTGTAACAATATGGGTGACGAGGGGGTAAGGTCGCAATCTAGAGAGCGTTAGGGAGTGTCCATACTGGACACTTCATGCAACAGGCCAGAAATGAGATTACAAAAAAGGAATGACGAAACAAACAAAATAGCGGCGAAATCCCATACGTTCGACAACCAAACTGTAACCAATCTGTATCAATCTGGGTGACGAGGAGGTGAGGTCGCAATCTAAAGAGCGGCAGGGAGTGTCCAAACTGTATGTTAGTACTAATATAATATATACTTTGGTAAGGTTCAATTACACCTCTTACTTTCCAGACCATTCCGAGGGTACGAGCAGGTGGCATACCATGTATACTCCTTCGCGTTCCTGGTGGTGCGTGCCATAGCCGTATCTCTGATCGCAGCCAGGGTGCACACGTCCAGCCGGGCGGCCTCGCAGGTGCTTTACGAAGTGCCATCAACTGCCTTTTGTACTGAGGTACTTCATCATAACAGTCGAAGGTCTACTGCCTGAGAAAGGCCTCCCCCAAGGATTTCCATAAAGACTGGTCTTGCGGTGTTCACATCCAGCGGCTCCCTGCGACCTCCATCAGGTCTTTGGTATACCGAGTGGATAGCTTGCCCATGCTACTTATTCAGGTGCGCGTTTGCCTTTCGAGAACTTAATCGCAACGGCCACCTGAGCTATGTGCAACACCCACTGCCACTTAAGTTTAGCAATTCTATGTGCTAAGTTTGTGTGTATTAACATTTTTATAATAGAGAAGAACTAAAAACCTTGAAAAACACGTTTCTTGTATGGTTATCAAGGTCCCAGAATCGTCTTTTTTTCTTCAATAGGATCGTAGAAAGTTTTGACTTTTTTGAATTGGAAACCGTGTATTTTTAAATATTCATTTGGCTTTTTGAGCATTGAAACTCTTTCAAATAGGTGAAACCCCTATAAAGCAACACCAATTATGGAAAAAAATTCAACCAGGTACCTTTCACTGTTCAAAGATACAGCTTATTAAAAGTCGGACAAACGAACACATGGACAGAAAGATAGATAGACAATACAGTCGGATGGGCAGCGTAGGCTTAGTAACAGATAAGGAACCCAAAAAAAAAATCATTGTAAAATAGTTGATTATAGAATTAAATTGGTCTTTGTATTTTGAAACATTTTCCTGAGAAAGGTACTCACTCGTACATCATCTTAATAAAGTATATAAACAGGGTTACTTTTGGACTTACGTTCAACTGCCTCCGTAGCTCAGAGGCAAAAGTTCACTGGCTTTACACAGGAGGTCGCGGGTTCGATTCCTGGCGGGGTCAATTGTAAGACTCGGTTTGGTTGGTGGTAGGGCATTTTCTAAGCCCGCCTGGCTAGCTACCACCATCTTATCTAAGTCTTGCCGCCAAATATCAATGTTGATATCATTGGTGTGTTCCGGCATGAAGATAAGATAGCCAGTTCCCCATTGCGTTGGGGAATCTTGGTAAGCCCGCTTCCATCTTCGGCAAAATCGTCACTTACCACCAGGTGAGATGTTGTCAAGGGTTTACCAATTGCGAATAAAAAAAAAACCTCTTAGCAATATTTTGGCCAGCGCTTCTACTCCTGTTTCTAAACAACTTTCCCCCAGGAGCCCATGGTAAATCCGCAAAAAAAATTGGACCTTTCATACAAATCGACCAGCCGATATGCCGGCTTTGTATGGGAATTCAAATTTTTTTTTGTTATAAACAACATCTCAAATGAAAAAAAAACATTTAAAAAATAACATGGCAATTAAATTAGTTGAAACAATGTAAAATAAACCGTATATAATTAAAATAATCCACACATAATATAAGAGTTTAAGATTATTTCAGGTTCAAAGGTTTCTAGACCAAATCCATGGAGACACTGTTGCGCTCAGCGGTCTTCGATTCTTCAACGTCAAGCGTGGATTGGTACTTTCTGTAAGTTAACAGGTTTTGACCTTTTTAATTTATCTTCTAAATTTAAATTTAACAGTTTGTATGACCTCATAAAGGGGACACTAAAACAAAGAAGAAAGAAACATAAATAAGCGAAAGCTAGGTGGACCAAGTTGGGAAAAACATTTCAAGATGCTTTAGAAATGATCAATTAGAAATGTCAAGTACTTTTGACGACTAGTAAATTAAAAGAATTCGGTGTACACATAAGGATATTTAAGATAGCCAGCTCGCCATTGCATTGGGGAATCTTGGTAATACAGCTTCCATCTTCGGCATCATCGTTATTTACCATCAGGTGAGATGATGCCAAGGGCTTACCAGTTGTGAATAAAAAAAAAGACTTTCTTATTCAAAAAATTCCAAAGATTAGAAATCTTTTTTCAAAAGAAATCTGTAAAACTTCATTATCGTCATATCAGTCAAAAGACGTCCACTGCTGGACCAAGGCCTCCCCCAAGGATTTCCACAAAGACCGGTTGTGCGCTGCCCGCATCTAGCGACTTGCTACGACCTCCACCAGATCTTAGGTTGGTTCACCGTGTAGGTAACTTGCCTACGCTACGTTTTCTGGTACGCTCGGTCGTCACTTAAAACTTTACTACCCCAACGGCATCTGTTCTACGAGCTATATGCCCCACTCACTGCCACTTAAGTTTAGCGATTCTGTGAGTTTCGTCGGTTATTTCTGATTAGACCGCATAGGGAAACTCCGAGCATAGCTCACTCCATCGCCCTTGAGGTGGCCTTGAGCATTCTATATAACGTGTTAAGCGTTTACAATTATTTTTGTGAAAGACCAATGCTCTCCCATTCTAAGTCGCCGGTACCATAGTGACTAACGGGCTGGTGCTGATGCAGTTTGTGAAAGACCAATGCTTTCCCCTTCTAGGTCACCGGTGCCATAATGACGTATGAGCTGGTACTGATGCAGTTTGTGAAAGACCAATGCTCTCCCCTTCTAAGTCGCCGGTACCATAGTAACGTATGAGCTGGTGCTGATACAGTTTGTGAAAGACCAATTCTCTTCCCTTGTAGTTCGCCGGTATTATAGTGACGTATGAGCTGGTGATGATGCAGTTTGTGAAAGACCATCAATGCTCTAATCTTCTAGGTTGCCGGTACCATAGTGACGTATTAGCTGGTGCTGATGTAGTTTGTGAAAGACCAATGCTCTCTACTTCTAGGTCGCCGGTACCATAGTGACGTATGAGCTGGTGCTGATGCAGTTTGCTGGCGTCACTCCGACGGTAACTCCACCGGTGGCATCCCCTACACCCATGTCTTGAATTACGTACCTATACACCTAAATAGCTATATCATAGTTTCGTTGGACAAAACATACGATCGTTAATGGGATAACGTAGGCAGGTAGACAATAGACAAATCTATAGTTGACACATTTTCTAAAAATCGAAAATAAAAATGCATGAAAACTAAAATGTAGGTCTCCCACATTTCAAGTTTAAGTCATAATGAAAAATGAACTTTCACAATCTATAATAACTCGTTTTTATTCACTTGAGGTCATATCAGCCGAAGGACGTCCACTGCTGGACATAGGCTTCCCCCAAAGATTTTCACGACGACCGGTTCTACGCTACCTGCATTCAGCGGCTTCCCGCGACCTTCACCAGGTCAAATTGACATATTTATCTTTCTATCGAACTTCCATGTCGTCAGAAAGGAGGTTGTAAAACCATTATTTAAAATTTGCTCTTATTCTTTGAAGATTCTGAAAAACTATGATCAAAAACAACTAAAATAAAACAAAGGACAAAGCAAATAAAACTTAAGTTGGTTCGTAACATGTTTATTGGAGATCGATATTAGTGCGTTCGCAGAGTCGTGCGCTCATTCAAGACCTAATCATAAGGGTGATACAAAATGATAACAGTCTCAGTTATTTTTTCCCGTATTGTATTGCTCTACTTCATGTTATGAAATAAAGAAATCGATTTCGTTTAAACATGCGTCTTATTTATACGCTGACCCTAACATTATGGTAACAGTATTGTTGTAGGAGCCGTGAAGGCGAAACTTACAGTTTTCATACGAACGGCGGCGATAAAAATGTTCTCTTCTTAAAAATTAACCGATTTTGATCAATTTTAAAAGGTTGTCAATGATAACAAAGCCTAAGTTTATAGGTATGGTTTTTTTAAATTATTGATTAAAAAGAAACAAATAATGACCGAAATTAGTTTTGTAAAAAAACATTGAACTACAAATACAATTGAACTTATTAATTGTATTGAAAAACAAAAACTTATCTAGCTTTTGTTTTGACTCACAACCTGTCAAAATTGATCAAAATCGGTTATTTTTTATGAGGTGAAATCATTATCGCCGTTTGTATGAAAAGTGGCAGGTTCTCTAGTTATCATACTTAACAACTTTTTCTAAAAAAAAACGGATCATACAAATCTATCAGCTGAATAAAGAATTAAGTGATTTTTTTATGGAGCGTCAATTTATTTTTTATAATTGACTTTCTGAGTATTCATCATGAGTTCTTGGATCAAGTTATAACTGAACGGCTCCTACAACCAATTTTGCTTCATATTCTAAGCAATCATCGCATTTCCGAATGCAATCGAATATTACTATCCATGTCCAGTAATTATCATGTACAATAATTATTTTGTACAATGATTTTAATGTACAATAATTATCATATCCTAGAACTATCATGTACAATAATTATCATGTACAATATATATCATATCCTAGAATTACGATGTACAATAATTATCATATCCTACAATTATCATGTACAATTATTATCATATTCTAGAATCATCATGTACAATAATTTGAATTCAGAACTTCAGAACTACGTCTTTGTTTTTTAACGAAGTTTGCTTGAGAGACATTATGAAAATGGAAGCACTGTACCCCCGTATAAATAAGGCCTATCGCAATCGTAAACCATTTTTTACTCAATTCTAGGTTTCGAACACACCTGGTGTATGATTGAACAGTGCGATTGCAATTGACATTACGGAATACGGGCCCTGACGTGTTAAACTAGCTTATAAATTATTACAATAATTACCTACTTCAAGTTTGTCTATAGCTCTCAGACCCGCTAACCACCAAAAGCAAGAAGGCCATACGGTTCACTTTAATAGAATAGCAGCTATTGTTACAATATTTATAAAATCACACAGCTAACCTACTTACTACTATATTAGAAGCATTATTTGTAAATCTGCATGTCCATTGTGCACAATACCACACCCTGGACACTTCCTACAACGGGCCAGAAATGACATTTCTTAACCCGGCGATAATGACGCTGGGTCATATTGACCCGAGCGATTTTCAATTGGGGAAATTTCGAAAAAAAAAATTATAATCGTTATTGGTTTTCTCAGTAGCTGAAGATAAGAACTCAATTCATACGATTTGTACCATAGTGTAGTGAGCAAGCGCCAGTGAAGAATGGTAAAATCCCTTTTCAACCGACTTCCAAAAAGGAGGAGGTACTCAATTCTACTGTATGTTTTTTCTTGAATAAAACGGCTACAGCTCCATACATTTTTAGTTCCAAAAGTGAAATTATTTTAGTTGCCCTTTTGAGGTTGTTGCATTAAAACCAAATTATAGTTTGATATCTAAATTAATTTAAACATATTGGTACTACAATGACTTCATGGTCATGCAATAGTTCTTACTTTGTATTAAATTTGTTATAATTCAGCAGATAACAAGATAATTTAAAAAAAAAACATTCGGGTCATATTGACCCAGCGTCATCGTTCGCTTTATTTTTTGCACGTCATTGGCGCCGGGTTAAAAGGAATGACGGAACAAACAAAATGGCGGAAAAATCCTATACGTTCGACAACCAAACTGTAACCAATCTGTATCAATCTGGGTGACGAGAGGGTGAGGTCGCAATCTAGAGAGCGGCAGGGAGTATCCATACTGTATGTTAGTACTAATACTGTATATATACTTTGACATTACATTAACATGGCCCCGGGTGATGCTGAGAGTTACGCCAGGCAGCCGCAGTACTTGTGTCATCGCGGCTACGTCCGTTAGGTGTTACACTATATAAATATATAAAAAAAAACAACGTACACTTTTTGCCCATATTGCTATGTATAAGACCATGGGAAAATAAATTTTCCATGGTTCGATAAACCGTAACGGGAACAAGTTATTTTATCTCCCGAACAGCTGATATTTTCACAATAAATGCCTCTATTTTTTTGTTATTAAAAAACAGTGTTTATGTACTTATGTACGCACGCAAGAAGTTGGCAAGTCCACCATCTGGTAATCCTTTTATACTAATAGAGCGCAACTGTTGTTTTAATTTATATCGCTCATTTGGTACTACAATGACGAAAATGCACTTTTTGTAACTTTACAGGAGAGCGATTTAAAAAAAAATCAACTTTCATCATCCAGTTAATGACCTTTAAATATATCACTATTCTATGATTTTAGACTTAAAATATGGCATAAGTATTATAGTTTTATGAGTAGTCTATGTCAACTGTTTATCTACATAAATATCTCTTTTATTAAAACAAAACTAAAGCGACACCCCCAATTTCGTCATTGTTCCGCCAGGATTCTTTTAATTATATGTAATGCTTTCATACAAAACTCAATATAAGGTTACAGTAGGAAACAGTTTTTTTTTAATCATTTTTAATTATTCATTTGGTAACTTCTACAATACTTAGTTAATCAGAAAATCACATTTTGAAAAATGCAGTCGCTTGAATTTATTCAACTATCAGTCGTATAAATAACAACTTCTCAATAGGGACTAATTCTTAAGCCTAATACTAAATCTTTACTCATTATAAATATCATCATCATATCAGCCACAAATCGTCCACTGCTGGACAAAGGCCTCCCCCAAGGATTTCCACGACGACCGGTCCTGCGCTGCCCGCATCCAAAATATAAGTAATTCAATTCTGCCAACTAAAAAACAGATTCAATTACAACTAAAATTCTTAACACACGTTGACAAAAGCTAACCATTATTTTTAATCATCCGTCACTGTTAATATTTTTTGTTACCTCGTATAAAACTTATATAAAATTTGCCGTCACTTTCACATAATCAACTTGCAGTCGTATTACTAAGATTAATTTCACTTAAGCTTAAACAATCTCAACTTCTCGATTAGAAGCAATTTTCAAGAGTTTGACTTACATACATTATCAACCGACTTCAAAAAGGAGGAGGTTCTCAATTCGACTGTATGTTTTTTTTGTATGTTTGTTACGCGATATCCGCCGATTGTGAACCGATTTTCAAAATATTTTTTTTATTCGAAAGAGTATACTCTCGAGGGGGTCCCATTGTTACCAAGTCAGGATCTGAGGATTGGATCTCAGGGAAATCGAGAACAACCCTCAAATTTTATAGGCACATATTACGTGTTGCATGTATTTCCTAAAACTGTTCAAGTTTTGGTGTCTATTAGTCATCATCTCATGTTGATGAGCTGATGAAGGAAGTTAGATGGAGGATAATTCTTCAAATATTTTGCGTAGATACGGTAAATATAGACCGATAGTTGTATTCTTTCAGATTATTCAGATGAGCTGATGATGGAAGATTTAACTCCTTAACTTTCATTCTGTTAAGATGATGATGGAAGCTACAGGAATCTGTATCTTTTAATGAAACACATGCTTTATGATTTAATGGTTTCTATGGGCGAGTGGGTGATTGGGTATAACGTTTTTAGATAGATAGAATTATCACTAAAAATAAATAAAATAAAAGTTTAAAAAACTTAAAAACCGACTTCAAAATGAAATTCACTCAAAAGTATGAAATTATATTATTTACTTAGATACA
Organism: Coleophora flavipennella; assembly: GCA_947284805.1. Classification (NCBI taxonomy): domain Eukaryota; kingdom Metazoa; phylum Arthropoda; class Insecta; order Lepidoptera; family Coleophoridae; genus Coleophora; species Coleophora flavipennella. The sequence continues at coordinate 11,092,372 of OX369253.1, forward strand.
CGACATTAACCAACAATAACGAAATCAAAGGTAGGTACGAATGAAATTAGGGGCCTAAATTTTTTTTCTGAGGTCGGTGTCAGCAATGCCATCGAATCTAAAACATTTGATACGAAAGTAGCTGTGTGCTGGTACCGACCTCAAAAATAAATTCCCCAAAAAAATGGAGAAAAAATTAAGAAGTTGTATACTCCATAATTCATAATTTCCATTATCGTCGTTTTCCCGCAAAATAAATATAATATCTGGGGAAATATCAACGTAACTACGCTTTTTTGTTGCTGTTCCGCCGAGTGGAGATAAAAAAAATGTCACATTTATCTTTTGGTCAGTGCTGCACACAAAATAACTTTATGGAAACAACGACGAAACTAAGCATTGTCGTCGCTGTTCCGCCAAGTGCAGATAAAACAAATGTCACATTTATATTCTCGTCATTGTTGCACACAAAATAAGTCCTCACTTTACGGAAACAACGACAAAATTAAGCATTGTCGTCGTTGTTCCGCCAGGAGGGGATAAAAGTGATGTCATATTTACCTTGCCGTCGTTGTTGCACCAAACTGACACCTCACTTCAAGGAACTCCCCGGCACAACTGACTAAATCGCCGTTGTAGCTGTAGAATGCTTGCGTTTTGGTATAAAAGTAACAATGACGTCAACGCCATCTAGCCGCAGTTTATGAAAATACATTACCGTCGATTTTACCCCGAAAGTAACCAACCAAAATATATCGTTTGACATACTTAACTCATTTTTGATAAAAACCTTAATTACGTCATTGTAGTACCAAATGAGCGATATGGCAACCCTACTTAGAATCCCGACCTTCTGACAACCCTACTATGGAGCGCAACTTCCGGTGTTTTACATTGGCTATCGCAGCTTCCGTCCCTTGGTTTAAATTTGGTCGGAAATTATGAGTCTAGTGTGCTTATGTTTGTAATTCTTTTGACCGATTTTTATTTTTTTATTTTATTAATTATGTGATCACCTGGATGGACTAAGTTATAGTTGTTCCCGGTACGCTGTTCAAAAATCATGAAAATCGGTCTAGCCGTTTAGGAGAGGAACTACGAAACCCGCACACCGAAATTATATATTTAAAGATTTTGTTTAATCCATTAAATGTTTAAACAGGTATGAACAAATCTTAAGAGTATTGTGAAGCTGCGACTTTTCATACAAACGGCGTTAACAATTTTCAACTTTCACATTTTTCAATTTTAATTGATTTGGACAAATTTTTGATAAGTTTGTCAGTCAGAACTTATACGTTTTTGTTTTTTCGATAAATTTATTAAGTTTAATTTCATTGTCGTTCACGTGTTTTCATACAAAACTAATTTCGACCATGTTTTTTTTATTTATAATCAGTAATTTAAAAAACGAAACGTATAAGCCTAACCTTTGTTTTGACTGACAATTTATCGAAAATTGCTCCAAATCCAAATCGGTTAAAATCGTTAACGCCGTTTGTATGAAAAGTCGCAGCTTTACAATCCTGTTAAGCATGTTTGTTTGTTTGCTTGTTTGTGAACTCTCTTTAATGTACAATAAAAAATAAAATAATAGATAAAGAATAGAAGTAGCATGCACGAAGGCGGACTTATTTCAAACAGTAATCTCTTCCATACAACTTTTAATCTTTTAAGTTAAAGATTTAAAATTTTAAGTATTATTAAAAATCCAAAGACATGAAATAGGTAGGTATTACAAAAACATGTTTACAATACATTAAACTAAATATAGATTATTAATTTTAGGCACCGTGATAAGAGAGTACCTAAGAGAAAACATCGTGAGGAAACCTGCACACGCCTGCGAATGAACTCGAAGGTTGTTTGTGAAATCGACCAACTCCCACTGGGCCCGCGTGGTCGACCAAGGCCCGATCGCCCTAATTCAGGGTAGGCTCGAGCCCCTCGGTGGGGACGTATATGAGCTGATATGAATGAATTTAAGGAAAAATGTATCCTGTAGAGCTCAAGTTCAGTGTTGCCACTGGCGCGCGTTCGGCCGAGTGTACCACAAGATAAAAAGAAGCTTCTGCAAATATCCAACTCGACTCTGTCGCCGCACTTCTTTATTGTAATCTAATCAAAATACTCGTACCCCCTTGTCTAGACAATGTCATTTCCAACAACATTAGGGAGACTGCTTCAAGGAACATTTTCTTTTAAGCTCCGGAACATTTCATCACAACTAAGTTAGTTCTGATGCAATTTTCCAGAGCTTAAGTTATTAGAGTAAGCACCAACTGAAACGGAGATAAAGAAATATTAGTTTGTTGTTTATATAAATTTGTTTTATACCATTGCCCTTCTAAAAAGCTTATTTTGTTAACTGAAAACGGTGCTCTTTTAATCACTGTTTTGTTGTTATGATTTAGAACACACCAATATATTCAACCTCCATCTCAATGCTATACAACCTCCTTGCGCAAAAGCTCCTTAACCAAGTTATATTTGACATAAAAACATGTGCAAATAACTTCTCGAGATTTAATTGTTCGATATTTTCGAAAAGGAGTTTAGCTTTAGAATAAAAACTGTTTTAAGTTGTACGAACACAAAGATATTTAGGTACTCTTAATTTTAGTAATGGTTCCAGAGCATTTTGATTAATCCAACCTTCCTTTTTTCTTCATCATCATTATCATAACCGCCGAAAACCATCCACTGCTAGACAAAGGCCACCCCCAAGGATTTCCACGACGACCGGTCCTGCGCTACCCGCATCCAGCGGCTTCCCGCGATCTTCACTAGGTCATCGGTCCACTGCGCGGGAGGCCTGCCTACGCTACGTTTTCCGGTGCGCGGTCGCCACTCGAGAACTTTAATGCCCCAACGGCCATCTGTTCTACAAGCTATATTACGAAGTCTAGTTACTTCGTAATATAGCTTGTAGCTCTTATCTGTGGCTACGAGTATGTTCCCTGCCCATTTCCTGTCTATTTTCGCTTAAATGTTTCTTTTTCTCGGTGTGCGTGGTATAAAGTATAGTATCAAACTCTTGAATAAAACGGATTTATATCGAGGGCCATGAATAACTCGCGTCGCTCAGGATTATAACACATTAGGATCCTTCAATTGCTTGTGATTCATCTATGGCCCTCGCTTTAAATCCATCCTTTATTCACTAGTTGCTTAACATACTATTTGTTGCTCGTCTCGTACGGGGCTATTTTATTAATCTCCCTCCGTAGCGTTATAGTTAAATCCATAAGCGCCACATCAGGAGTTCGCGGGTTCAATTCACGGCGAAGTGTAACTTTGTAAGATTCGGTTTGGTTGGTGGAAGGGAAAATTCTACGCCCGTCTGACTAGCTACTGTCATCTTATCTAAGTCTTGCCGCCAAACATCAATGTTAACAGCATTGTTGATGTGTTCCGGCTTGAAGACTTTATAACTAGTTTTCTATTGCGTAGGTAAGGCTATCTTATCTTGGTAAGCCCGCTTCCATCTTGAGCATCGTCACTTACCATCAGGTGAGATGATGCCAAGGGCCTGGTTAATAACCCAGAACTGCCGGGTCTCAGCCAACCAAACCGAGCTAGAGTTAGGCTCCGCCGGAAATCGAACCCGCGACCTCCTGGTGTGAAGCTAATGATCTTAACTGATATATCTGATATTATCTGTTGTTAAGTACATCTTTATGGTACGGTCAGCATCAAAAATATGTATACATCAACAAGTTTTCTGAAATATGTGGTCTCACTTCGATTTCAGAAACATCTATCAATATTATATACATCTATAAATATAAAATATAAAATTGGATACATCATTTGTCTCAGAATGGCGTAAACATAAAATACTATGAAGAATGAAGTATTATGAAGTATTTTATGTTTACGCCATTCTGAAACAACTGATGTATCCAATTTTATGGTGTCAGATATTAATAGATGTTTCTGAAATCGAAGTGAGACCACATATTTCTGAAACCTTGTTGATGTGTATTTTTGATGCTGACAGTACAAGCTTTGTTTGTCTCGGTCCTAGCGACCACGACCGTCCGAATGTGAAGTGAATGGGCCCAATAAGTAGTTATTGTATTCTCACTATCTTAACTACATATCTTTAACGAAAACATTTCATGTTTTGGTCTCAGTTGGCAAAATAACAGTTATGTAAACAAAGCTGTTTGTCACAAACTTGTAAATTATTGCTAGAATTTCATTCGAAAATAATTGTTGTTGCGTGATTATACGTGTAAATGGCCTTGACCTTGAAAAACTGACTCGAGCTTTCGTGCTATACACAAAATACATATTTTCCAAATAGGACGTAAAATATTGGATAAAAGATTTAGACAATTTTATTTATTTATTTTAGAGTGCATCAGTGGGAGACGTTATGGCTGTTAACTCTATGTCATACTAGTAGCTGACTCAGACTTCGTCTGCAGGGGATTTATGATTCGCTTGCCGCTAGAAATTTAACAAAACTTTCTTTATGTTTAGTTTAAATGAAACAATGACAAAATCCTCATCATCATCATCATCATCATATCAGCCACAAATCGTCCACTGCTGGACAAAGGCCTCCCCCAAGGATTTCCACGACGACCGGTCCTGCGCTGCCCGCATCCATCGGCTTCCCGCGACCTTCACCAGGTCATCGGTCCACCGCGTGGGAGGCCTGCCTACGCTACGTTTTCCGGTGCGCGGTCGCCACTCGAGAACTTTACTGCCCCATCGGCCATCTGTTCTACGAGCTATGTGCCCTGCCCACTGCCACTTCAGTTTAGCGATTCTGTGAGCTATGTCGGTTACTTTAGTTCTCCTGCGGATCTCCTCGTTTCTGATTCGATCACGCAGAGAAACTCCGAGCATAGCACGCTCCATTGCCCTTTGGGTGACCTTGAGCCTTCTTATGAGGCCCATAGTAAGCGACCATGTCTCAGTTCCGTAAGTCATCACTGGCAACACACACTGGTCAAAGACCTTAGTCTTGAGACACTGCGGTATTTGGGACGTGAAGATATTGCGAAGCTTCCCGAACGCTGCCCAGCCGAGTTGGATTCGTCGATTGATCTCTTTCTTGAAGTTGGACCTACCTAACTGGACTGTTTGTCCCAGGTATACATATTCGTCAACAACTTCCAGTGTAGAGTCTCCAACCTTTAGAGGAGTGGGTGCGACACGGACATTTAACATTATTTTCGTCTTGTCCATGTTCATTTTAAGACCCACTTGTTGAGAGACCTTACTGAGGCCATCGAGCAAAATCCTAGCCAAAGCATATTTATACAACACGGTAAACGACACTTAAATTGGTTAAGCCGTCATAGAATTTAGCTTAAACAAACGCACACACAAACATACAAAATCAATCGGAGCGGTTACATAATATTATATTACCTGCAGCATATGCTGAGTCGTAGCCATTTCTCAGTTACCGCACAGTTTTATGTAAAACTAGCTTTTGCCCGCGGCTTCGCCCGCGTGGACATAGCTTTTATGACTCTTTTTGAGGGTGAGTGGTGCGCGAGCCGCAATCAGCTCGCAATTGGGACATGAGTTTTCTTCAGGTATCTCAGGAACTATATCGGGCTATTCGGATTAGCAGTCTTTGTCACTTCCCACCCCCTCAACAAATTCTATACAAAAAATCATTTTAATCCGTTGCTCCGTTGCGACGCCACCGACGTACGCGAGCGTAGAAAACAGTTGTCCCCAGATCCCGCGGCAACTATGTCAGGATATACTTATTAGTAAATTATATTATTTTCCACCTCATCTCTGCGCTAAAAATCACACCAATACATTTTTTCGTTGCGATTTTAAATAAATTAACGAACAAAGAATATTCTTTTAGTTTCCTAAGGAACTGCATCGGGCTATGATAATTTCCAGAGATAAAAAGTAGACTATTTAATTCCCAGTGATACAGGCTACCTGCATGCCAAATTTCATCAAGATTGGTAGAGGTGTTGAAGTGTGAATAGGTAACAAACAAACAAACACATTTTCACATTTATAATATTAAGTAAGTAAGTAAGTAAGTATTTTCTAAATCTTAAATAACATATAGAGCGTCGATGGCGTTACCATTAGGGCCACTACCTCCTGTCCGGAAGGCCGTGGTTCGAATCCTGTCACTTACCAATATCTATACGAATATCGATTTCATACTCGTATGTACGTTTATCCGAAGCACTTACGGTGAGAAAACATCGTGAGGAAACCTGCACACGCCTGCGAAGAATCTCGAAGCTTATGTGTGAAGTCGATCAACCCGCAATGGGCCCGCGTGATCGTCTAAGGCCTGATCGTCCTAACTCAGGGCAGGTCGAGCCCCTTGGTGGGGACGTATATAAACTGATATGATGAAATAATACATATACCTATATTATCAAAAAACTAATTCAAATCATTATATCAATCTAGTAATAAAACTTCCTAAAAATATTAATATGGGTCAAATCCTCGAGTCGTATCAGCTCCAAAGGAGCCCATAACGCACTTCTCGTTGCCGCGCTGGATGGCAATAGACAACCTTAGCAGCAGGTAGGACCCGGAGTGGGCGTCACGTCTCCGCTCTCGAATGCGGCGGCCAATCTCCTTAATGAAGGCAAAGGCCTCTAAGGGTTCAGCAGCCGGTTGTCTCACAGACCAAAAGCACAAAGCAGTAATTTGCCTCCAAGACCAAATACTTATTATGCTTCTTTCTCGCTGCTCAATGCAGCAGTACCGTACGGGTGAGGTGTGAGGCAGAAAAAGTGGCGTCCCAAAGCAGGCACGTTCCTCTCTGCCATGGCACCTGTTTAAACCCTCCGGCCTTTTGCTATCAGATCGACTAAAGCCCGGCGGCTGCATCAAAGATGGACTATTTCATCTGGCCGAGACCAGTACCCTCCGAATGAGGTCATTCAGGAATTGGTGACGTGGGTATCTTCACAAACAACGACCGCATCTCAGTGCATGATGGCCAATTGCCTCCACCATGGACCCGCAAATACATTGATTGAGTGAACCTATCACAGATATTGATATTGCAGGCGGAGAGCAACTGCCACACGCAAATAGTCGCCGTGAGAAGAGTTCCCATATCTGTGCCTCCTGTTAAAAGATGCTAAACTTGATTTATGTGTTTTTAATTTTTTTACACGATTGGAATCTGTAAAAAATTACCTATCGGTTCGTCTATGAAACACATCGCTACGTGCCATAGTTCCAGAGGAGTTGTGTAAAGTAGCGTATGCTGAAAAATACATAAAAGAAATCCAATCAAAAGTATGAAATAATATTTTAATGTTTTAATACAAATTGAGCGCGTTTTATTATCCCTGCAGTGCCATCTATTGACATTCTGCTGCTATGATTATAATGTGTGGTATGTGTAGCTAATATGGGGAAAAAAGTACTCTATTGTTATTATTGTAAGAATCGATAGATCTAATTTCCCCAGGACCTCTTTGGTTTTCCAGGATAAAGAATACCCGACTATACAACGATGGTCAAAATACCCCATCCCAATGTAAAGGTTTCATATTGTTACGTTGAGCCAATGTAAAGATACAATTTTTTGCATTCCTGCAGGAACCCTTAATATTTTTGGGATTCACAATGTCCCAGTTTTAGTTCGCGATATAGGGTATCAAAGTGTATACTTAGATTGTAATAGGTCAAGCCACATTTGCGTGGTGAGCCATTCTATAAATGAATACTTTTGATTTTCCCACGGGAACTCTTCAATTTTCCGGGATAAAAAGTATCCTATATGTTACCCCGGGCTATAAGGAACCACCATACAAAATTTCATCAAAATCGGCCTGGTAGTTTTTGCGTGATGCGCGAACATACAGACAGACAGACAGACAGACAGACAGACAGACAGACAAAAATTCCAAAAGTTGTTGTTTTGGCCTCTATATCTTTAGTAATGTCCACCACAGTTATTATTTTCCAAAAATATTTAATGTACAGACGTGGCCCCGTTACAGTTTTATTATATTATAGATATCTATATATCCCCCTTTTTTGCACTTTAGCATAGATATAGGAAGTTTTTGTGATTTTTTAGGGTTCCGTACCCAAAGGGTAAAAACGGGACCCTATTACTGCGACTTTGCTGTGCGTCTGTCTGTCTGTGCGTCTGTCATCAGGCTGTATTTCATGAACCGCAATAGCTAGATATTTGAAATTTTCACAGATGACGTATTTCTGTTGTCGTTATAACAATAAATATTAAATAAAACCATCCGAGTGCGAGTTGAACTCGCATGGAGAGGGTTCCGTTCAATGCCAAAGTCAAATACAAAATATCACATTTGATATCCTCACAGTAAGATGCGAGATTTTTTTAAGTTATTAAAAATTTGAATGTGTATGGCTGCAACTCACCTGATGGTAAGTGCCGATGCAGCCGAGGATGTAACACGCAAGTAAAAAAAGTGCCTATTCACTCTCGTCTTGAAGATTCCTAAACTTTTCGAATCGGGTATAACAGAAGCCGGAAGGGAATTCCACCCCTTGGCCGTTCGCATGCTGAACGAAGAAGCAAAACGCTTCGTGTGTAAAGGTGGAACATTGAAGACAAAGGGGCGGAACCGCCCTCCGCACCTGGTCCTCCAAAGATGAAATGGAGAGGGAGAATGAGGTTGCCAAGCTCTAGGACACACTCTCCGAAATGAATCCTGTAGAACACCGATAGATAGGCGACATGGTGGAGATGCTAGAGGCTTTGGAGCCTGTTTGATACAAGTTCCTCGTCGCCAATGATGAGTCTTCTAGCGCGTCGGTTGCTAGAATCCAAGGCATATAGCTGGTAACGAGCCAATCCGTCCCACAAGTGAGAGCAGTACTCCATACAGATAACTACTAATAGCGCAATCTAGTGGTGTTTTAGTGAACTTCTTTTTATAAAAATAAATATTTTAGTGCATTTGGCTGCACCTCACCTGATGGTAAATGCCGATGTAGCCGAGTATGTAACATGCAAGCTCAGAAAGTGCCTGTTTACTCTCGGCTTCAAGATTCCTAAATAATAGGAATCGGGAAATACAGACGCCGGAAGGAATTCCACTCCTTGGCCTTTCGCATGATGAACGAAGACGCAAAACGCTTCGTACGTAAAGGTGGAACATTGACGACAAAGGGATGGAACCGCCCTACGCGCCTAGTCGTCCGATTATGAAATGGAGAGGGGGGAATGAGGTTGTGAAGCTCCAGGGCACACTCTCCGAAATGAATCAATCAATGAATGATTATCTTATAGATAATCAAATTCTTATGCTTCATATCAGGTGGTCACGGGTTCGATTCCCATCGGAGTCTTATATTACTCTGTTTGGTTGGTGGAAAAGCATTTCCTAAGAAGAGACATCCAGAAGAGCTCTACATTTTTGTTTTGCCCCTTTATCCTCTTTATATTTCTCCTTATTTTTTCAGCGATAGGATAGCAAGCAGCCTAGTTAATAATTGATTCAAGGGCAGATCTTGAGTCGCTGAATATCCCATATGATGTTCCGGTATCTTTTATTATTTCCTGCGTCGCATCACAGAGCGCCAACAGCTCAGCTTGGTACACTGTACACGATGGGTTCAGTAGGAGTTTTCTAGACTTCGTTTAAGCATTGTTCTTCCAAATGGATATTGCCGCTCCAACTTTTCCCTGTATTTTCAAGTTGTTTCAGCAGTGGATCCAGCAACAAATTCCAGAAGATACGACCACTTATAGATCCCTGGACGCACCCCTTGCTAGTGTCCTTGGCATACTCGGCTTCGGCGTAACGGACTAGTACCTTTCTATTTTCTAGATAGCTGTCCACTACTCTTCTTAGGTTTGCGGGGCAATTGGTTTCAGCTAGTCTACATTTGATGGCCGGCCACCAAGCGCTGTCGAAGGCTCCCTCTATGTCCAATGATATCAGGATGATTATTTTCTTTCCTTTCAGTTCATTTTCTATGTATTTTGTCATGTCATAGAGGGAGTCTTCGGTGCTTCTTTGTGGCGTAAAACCATATTGCCGATGGCTCATGGTGGGTAGAATGTGCCATTTAATTCTTCTGACCAGCATTTTCTCAAAATCTTTGCTCATTACTGTCAGGAGGCCTATAGGTCTGTATGATTTGGGCTCTGAATAATCGTCCTTTCCTGGCTTTCGTAGGATTACTACTACTGCCTCTTTACATCTACCAGGGAAGTGGGCGAGGTTGAGGCATTTGTTGGCGATCGCTAGGAAGGTTCTGGGCTTGTTTCAATGGCTTCTTTGCATATGTCAGCTGTTAATCCGTCTGATCCAGGTGCTTTCTTTGGATTAAAGCTGGACACCGCCCACTTTAGTTCTTTTATTGTGAACATCGGATCACATGTTTCTTCATCCTGCGGGTTGTTCACTAGAGTGGCTTTTTCTCTGAGTAACTTGTGGTCTGCGGTGTCTTCAGTTGGTTCATCGGTTGGATAAAAGGTTTCAGCCAACAGTTTTGCCGAGGATATTCCTTCAAGGGGTTTTCCGATTTGACAAGTGGTTTTTCCTCTTTCCTTGTTGTAGTGCATCCTATTACCCTGTAGATGCTGCCCCACATGCTTTCCCTATCTTGTTTCCCACAGAACTCCTTCCAACTGGTCGTTTGTGCCTTACTCGCCTCTTGTTGGTATTTCTCCTTAGCCTTTAAGTACTGTTCTATTACCCATTGTTTCCTTACCTGTGCTGCATAGGAAATCCGACGTTTTTTGACAGTAACGTCGTGTTTGAGTCTGGCGAGTTCTTCATTCCACCAGTGCAATCCCACCTTTGACCTAACTCTTAGCTTTGGAAAGCATTTCTCACAAGTTCCTACTACCTTTTTCGTGTACTGGTCAGGCTTGTGTTCTATGTCGTTTATATTTTTGCATTTGTTTATTTTGTCTTCGTTAATGTTTTCGTTTTCTAGACGTCGCTTAAGTTCTTTTCGAAACTTGTCCCAGTTGGCATTCTTGGTCTTGTAGATTCTCGTTGTTCTTAGAATTTCTTGCCCTTTAGCCTTTTCCAACAGCACGTTGAACAGAATCGCATTGTGGTCCGAGCTCGTCAGACTCAAATCGACTCTCCAGCTTTCTATTCTCCCATGCAGATTTGTAGAATACACAGTTATATCCTCGTGGCTTTGGAACCTTTTGCCTTCTCTTATCGTGTCGAATGTTGGCACTAGTCCCTCGTTTAGGATCTGTAGGTCTAATTCTTCAAAAATTCCTGCCAATGCCTCTCCTCTCTGATCGATTTTTACACTTCCCCACCATGTGTTCCACGCGTTGCTGTCACCACCGATTATTACTTTTTTGGTTCTAATCTTCTCCATTATTTGCCTTAAATGTTCAATATCTGACTCAATAGGTTTGTCTCCTTCTAGATAAAATGACACCAGGCCGACGTACGTAGTTCCATCTCTTATTTTCGCCACAGCTATATTCTCTGTGGTGAGTGTTGGGCACTGGGTAATTTCAATGCTGTCGTCATACACTGCAATGGCTGCCTTGTTGACAATTCCATTCTGTCTATCACACTGCAGAATTTTGACACCTTTGTAGTTTTTCAATCGTCCTATATTGCCAACATATGGCTCTTGAATCAAAGCAATGGAGACTTTCCTTTTGGCTGCTTCAATCATAAGTTCGGCGGTGGCCAGTTCGCTCCTTTGAAGGTTTGTTTGTGCTATGTTGTAATTTTTTTCCGTTTTTTATGGTACTGTCCGTTTGTTTGCCCTGTTCGCCTTTAGCAATATCGAGCAAATCTGTCCCATTTCTTTCTGACTGGGCAATCATTGCTGAATGGGTTGTGGTCTGTGCATCCTTGTTCGGCTTTTTCGCAGTTCCTGCAAGAGGGTTTTTCGCCCGCCATTCAGTCCGCGCAGTCCGTTCTAAGATGCGGGCCACTGCAGTGACTGCATAGATCTAGTATCTTTGCAGTAACTTTTAATATGTCCGTAGCCCAGGCAACGGGAACATTGTACTAGCGGAGATTGATCTACTACGCAGACCGGTTGGAGGTCGATATGTGCTATACCTGCCTCTAGTGCTCTTTTCCAAATTATTGGGGAGACAGTGATTACCACACGGCATGTATGTGGATTTCAAGCTCTACACCTATACCTTACTGCTAGCCTTCCTTCTTCATTGTCCAGGCTTTGGAAGAAACTTTTATTTTGGTTTCTGAAGGCCTTGACAATGTCTTCGTTAGTGTTAGTCGCCATAACGTCCTTTAGCATTAATAGTGGATCCTTATTTTTACTTCTTCTACTATTAGGTCTGTGCCTGCATTTTCTATCCAATTTTTGATTTTTTGGCGTTCTTCGGTCGTTTTGCAGCTAATTATTACCTTTCTGTCCTTTGCCTTTCTTACTCATTCTACTCGAACCCATCCTTCTTTAGGATACCACTTCCCTTATTTTAGCTAGGACCTGCTCCCCGGTGTCTATTTCCTCTTTCTATGTAATTATTACCGAGTGCAGGGTTTTTTTTTTGGGGTGTTTCTGCTTTTTTGGGTTGGGGCGACACTGGCGTATGATTTGGTCTCAAGCAGTTTTGCATGTTGTTCAATTTTTTCTTTCAGCTCCTCTATCTTCTTGTTATTTTCTAGCAAGAGTTTCGCGTGCTCGTCTATCCGAGTTGCAATAAGGTTGTTTTTTTTTTCACCTCTTCTGTGCATTCTGCACTTTTGAGGGGTGTATTCTCCTTACTTGTTTTGGCCTTTCCATTTCTAAATTCTATTTTGGCTTCTTTTACTATTTGGTAGATCAGTTCAATCGCCTCCATAACTACCGTTTTGATATCTGATTTTAGATTTCTCGAGTTGTTCAAGTGTAGTTTTGCCTTGGTGAAGCAAGCTCGAGCTTCTGCGGTGCGATCTGAGTTCGCTGGTTTGGGGGAGGTGGAGGCATCAGCAGATGGCTGCCTTAGTGATTTTGTTTTTTGATTAACATCATGAGCATTGCTTGTCAGTGGTGTAGAGTCTGTTGATTGCTCCTGCTGCCAATTCCCACTTCTCAATGCTCGACCTGACTTTGGAGTCAAGTGTTTGAGTTTTTGGAGGCGATTTTCGGGTCTCTACTGTGTTGTCCGTCTGCTTGGTGGGGGTTCTTCCAAGCATCATGGTGGAGGTGTGTTTCAGGTTGTATAATACTTAATCTAATAGGTTTGTAAAAGTTTTATATAGTCAAAATAAATTGGTCAAAATTCTTATCAATGTAGAGTATAGGTATAACTAACGTCACAAAATGTTTACTACCAATTTAGTAGTCTGTAATTAATCCTCAGATCAACCCAGTAGTCAATAATATGATAATAAAGTTTTCTACATGTAGAGCTATGGTAGAGTCAGTTGTAAATCCAATAATTATAGTCCTCTTTAAGCATTTATAAATGAAAAAGAATCAAAGAATCGGTGCAGTAGTTTCGGAGAAAACTTAACTTCAATATTTTCAATATGGCGGCCAATATTGCGGACGCAATATTGAAATGGTCCTAGAAGTCTTAATTTTTATCATACAGCACTGCCTACAACCTCTACATTGAAAAACTACTGTTAAAAAAATTAACTCTATGTAGAGTTTCAAGTTGCTCACAAGGTGTGGAGGGTAATGACAATGCCGGTACCGAAAACCCGGTTTCAATCTGCTCACAGATGTCAAAGTTATGGATGATTGAGTAATTTCAAAATGGCAGCCAAAAACTAAAAGTGACCGTAGCTCCATTATTATTATCCGAATTATATCGAGTTTGTCTCGTTATATAGGGTTTGACGGCCTCTACAATTTTATGGAGGTTTATAATTTTTGGAACATCCCCGAATTAATTAAACGCAAAAAAACACAAAAAAAAATATAAAAATTAAGATAAAAATATAAAAACTAAAATATTAATATCTAGAAAAAAATATGTATATGCGACTTATATAACTAAGAAATTCTGCATTAAAACTTTTTGTCGGGGGTTGATAATTATATAAGCACGTGACAACCCTTAAATTTCAAAAAAAATTATTTTAAAACTATTAGGTAGAAAAATGCAAAATTTTTGTCACATATACTAGTACTTATATGCTACAAGAAAGTCTAATATAAAGGGGGGGTCGCCGCTCCTGTTCACCAGATATAAAATTTTAAAATTTTTATTTTTTTGAAATGTTTATAACTTACTGGGTGTTCCAATTTTTTAAAATCCAAAAACGGGGGGGGGGGGGGTCAGGTGTGTCCACAATTTTTCAGGTCCATTAGGAAAAGCCGCACGGCACGGGATCAATGACCTCTTGGCCACGTGGTTTCCGGTTTTTGAAGATTGCTCTTCATAATAATAATCATAATCATAATCACTTTATTGGTAAAAAAAAAATTATTACACGTCATTTTACAGGATGAATCCAAAATAAGAATATAAAATAATAAAATTGTAAAAATTGACAGTAATTCACAAAATTAAAAATAATAAGTACATAACCATAAAAATATTACGAAAAGATAAAACTAAAAATAGTTACACGTTGTGTAAATTTAAGAAGTCATGTAAACTGTAGAAGGTGTGCTCGATAAGCCAGCTTCTGAGTTTCGTCTTAAAAGTCATTATTGAGGGAGCTTCAGTGATTTCTACCGGTATTTTGTTATAAATTGCCGGTCCCAGCACATGTGTCAGCTTACCTGACTTGGCGAGTCCGCATCGCACAGGCAGGAGTCTGTCCATATTGCGGTGGTTTCGACTATGTATATCTTTTGGCGTCACGTACTCTTCACGATGGTTATATACATATGTAGCCAGCTGAAAGATTAGTAAGGACGGTAGTGTGAGGATGCCCAGGCCTTTAAATAACGGCTTCGCGGATGTACGACGCGACGCCTGCACAATCGCTCGTACGGTTTTTTTCTGCATGCGAAAGGCGCGCTCCCATTCGGCAGCGCACCCCCACAGCTCTACTCCGTATTGCAAGAGCGACTGTGCTGTGTATCACTGCAGCCACGCACATATTAATACACTAGTACCTGCATTTTATTTTTAAAAAACTTTATAAAATGGAACGTAGGAACGTTTAACTTTCAGTCGACGAGTTTTTTCAAGTTTAAAATGATTTGTTTTGTGAATTTACATGTTTTACTCTACGTATAAAGGTGATAGGTGCCTGTCGTATGTACGTACCTTTTTGTGTGGTTTTTAGCAATATGTGAAAGTGTACATTTATTTTCGCATTTGGAATTACCTACTGTAGCAAAAATGATTTTAATTGAATAAAAATACCGACTATGGTTTCGCTACATAATACGTAAAATTTCGATTTTTGGCCTGAAAGCGGATATATGAAAAGAAAATATTTTTAAAATAAAGAAATGGTACAAAAACAACTATAAAAGGTGATGGTGGTGATGTATTGGTTTAAGCATAAACCTTCAACACAAAATTTATCTTTAAAAAAAATTATAGGTTACTCAACACATTTTAGATTTACAAAATACAGATTTGGTTGAGTTCCGGATAGACAATGATCGTCGCTGTAATCCGGATAAACCCACCTGCTAAATACAAACTGTAACTTATAATTAATTAGCATTGGACTGAATTACCCCGAAGCAGCTATACCCTACTTAAAACTTGTGGTTGAAAAGTAACCTCGGGGCATCCTAAAAAGTTCTTGTTAAAATTTAAAAGGGTTTTTTAAACGTTGGTAAATGAGTGGCCGAATGCTTGGAAAGAAATTCCGTACTAACAGACGGCAATGGTGTTGGGGATAAGAACGAGCAGATAAAAAGGTATAGCACTTGCCTTTAGGTGACTGGGACAGGATGGCAGCACCCGGAGGTTCTAGAAGGGAAACCCTCCCCGGCTGCGGTGCTCCACGAGAAGTCTACCACTGGCGGCAAGGTGGAGGTAGCCTTAACAGCGGACAATAACGGAGCTAGGTGCCCTATGAAACAATCATTTGAGTCACAAGAAAGCTGTGCCAAGCACGTAAGAGAACGAGAATCACTCTACTCACCTCTGACAAATATCGATGGCTCACGAATAAACTTGAAATTAAATTTTCCATCATATTAAATAATTTTTACAACGATACTTAATCAATAAAATATACCCGTCATTAAAATACATCACCGACCATCCCCTTTTCACCTTTTTCTCCTAAGCTGTCAAACCTCGCTTTTAAAATTTTCTTCTGATTCTAAAAATAAACGTCTAGCCGGAAACGGAACCAAAACAGTTTTTATTTTGTGACGAAAAAAAGTTTACGTCACACTGCATACTATGTCGTGTGCGTGAGTGGGTGTGTAGATATGTTAGTGGAGTGATGTTGTGCTCAAATCAAGCGTGAATTGAAATTGTTCTTCCGAATATCAAAGTATGTGATTTTGATTTGATTAGTGCAGTGCCTCACTTGTGATTTATTTTTAAAGTTTGGGGAAAACTATTTGAAAAATGCACAAGTGGAGCTGAGGAAGGAAAGATAACAGATAAAAATAAATCCTTCATATCAACTTTCCAAAGCATTGGAAGCGGATGTAGCTAAAATAATGTTATTTTGCGTAATGTATCTGGAGGGCTCACGAGCAACACAATACAACGAACGCGCCATCTGAAAGACATAAAACAAAAATTTGACCTGCCTAGCCGAGCCGAGTTCTTACTGGACAATACTCGCCAGTACCTTAGAGACCTCTGTGACCCAACTTACTTTTTAAATAGAATTGTATTTTTGGTACCTACCCTACCCTTTAACCAAGCTAAGTAAATCTGGAAACCATAACCTGGCCCTACCGAAAAAAGCCATAGTCAGGTAGTCATACTAATTCTGTAGACTAGCGAGTGTAGCAAAATAACTATGTATTGGCTTTATATTTGTGTTAAATTTATAGTTACTTTTAAAGGTAAAAAAAGTAGTTTGTGGTTTTATGAAACCACGGTAAAAGATAAACTTTTTTTCACATTATAGACATTTACAGAGGATAAAACGATCATGGCTGCTCTCGTCTTGGAGCTACGGTACAGAGGACGAAACTATCATACCGACCGTCACGCGACACACAGACGAAAAAAATGAGAAGATGTAATAAAAGTTTCACTTTAAAGAAAACAACAAAAATAATAAATAAAACTTCTAAAAATTCCCGGCAACAAAACAACATTTTGAAACGAAATGGTTTTATAACTTAAGCGATTAGCGAACAAAGCATGTACACCATAAATGTTAAAAGACAGAAACCCAGGTCTGTTTTGTAAAGTTTGTAGATACTAATTTGTTCGGGCTGGTCCCCGAACGATGTATGTGGTTTGTATGAGTGCAGGACGGCAGGAGAGTTTGTATGTAAAACGTGTGTGCTCTTGTCAAGCGTCTTTATTGCACTAAGTGAATGACGGCGGGCGATGTATGAGTTCGCAATGTCAGCTAAAATACTTATAATAAAATTAGCGGAAAATAATCCTTAATGTGCGTGCTCGTACATAATTGAAGTGCAATATTCTCACAACCCCCGGAAACAAAAGAAAGCTAGGAGAATAGTTTCTAGTGTCAGAGCCTCGTTCGTTATACAGCAGGGTATACCGCGGGCAGGTGAGGTTGGCTTGGGTCTTATAAGGTAAAGTTTAGGATCCCTTACACCCCAACAAGGGGGAATGGTCAATTCTGTAATTTAATGGTTTTTTTTATTCACAATTGGTAAACCCTTGGCAACATCTCACCTGGTGGTGAGGACGATGTTGCCGAAAATGGAAGTGGGCTTACCAAGATTCCCCAACGCAATGGGGAACTGGCTATCTTATCTTTATGCCAAAACACACCAATGATATCAACATTATTGATATTTGGCGGCAAGACTTAGATAAGATGATGGTAGCTAGCCAGGCGGGCTTAGAAAATGCCCTACCATCAACCAAACCGAGTCTTACAATTGACCCCTCCGAGAATCGAACCCGCGACCTCCAGTGTAAAGCCAGTAAACTTTGCCTCTGAGCTACGGAGGCAGTTTAGATAACTTCAAAACTAAAATACGTATTTGGAATTCTCACAACAATCCCTTTTATTTGATGTACGAATACCTATCATACGATGTCGTTTGAATTTTTTTATTAATCTTTTCTAATTTATCCCCTAAATGTGGCCCCCTTGTTTGAACCTTTTTGATGTGTAACATCTTTGCTCTCGCTTTCCTGCAATTTGTGGGAGTGATTTCGTGAAATGGGACGGAAATGTGTAACAGGAAATGCGAACGTTTTTTAATTCTCGAAAACTAAGGTTGTCATAGCCATGCAGCCTAGTGTGATGGCAAAGGCAAAGATGACATACTACTATTCGAAGGGTCGGCCCGTGAATGTACGACCCGATAATTAATTAATTTCATAAGTATTTTGTCACATGTTACACATCATATGCGTGTACTGTAGGTCTCGTTTTTTTTTATTTACTTTGGACTTCCGCTTTTGGGTCACAAATTTACATACGTGTGACAAATTTAAAGCGGGACTTGACGTGATTTTATAGAAAATGTAATTTTATTTAAAGATAAGAAAAGATAAAATAAATATACTTTATTGTACACCAAATATACAGAAATTAAAAACATAATATTATCTAGCAAAATAAAGAATTATATAAAATCATAAAAAAAAAATTACATAAATTTAATTTATTTTCTATAAAATCACGTCAAGTCCCGCTTTCAATTTGTCATAATGAATGATAGTAAAAGCAAAGTATATATATTAGTACTAACATACAGTATAGAATAGACACTCCCTGCCACTCTCTAGATTGTGACCTCACCCCCTCGTCACCCAGATTGATACAAATTGGTTACAGTTTAGTTGTCAAACGTATAGGATTTCGCCGCCAATTTGTTTGTTCCGTCATTACTTTTTTGAAATGTCATTTCTGGCCCGTTGTATGAAGTCTTCAGGGTGTGGTAAAAGTTTAGTGTTTTATTACATACGTGTACCAAATTTCAACTCAATCGGTCCAAGAATTTAGAAGCCAATTGCTGTGACAGACAAACAAAGAGACACGCGAGTGGTCCTATAATGGTTCCGTTTTTTTCTTTTTATTAACCCTAAAAACAACGCGGGCGATCTAGCGTTCCTCGGAATCTTCCAAAACTAATTTTAAACTAAATGTATATTTTTTGCGTGAAAACGGATTTTCTCAAAGATGACACTATCTCGGTAGATTTGGAATGTAGAACATTACCTACATACAAAATTTTATCCAATTTTTGTTCTACGACTGCTGAATTCGCAAAAAAATAACCTTTAATAAAAATCGATCAAGTGGCTAACAAACTTTTGTACTGATTTTTTTGAGTTTTTTCTATGTGTTCCTTGGGGAATGTGGTTCAGTTAGATGAGTAGATTGGTCAATTGGAGAATTGCTTACTTAAATTAATCATCATCATCCAGATGATGTCCAGCAAAGGACTTCTCCAAGGACTTCCATGATGACCGATTCAATGCCACCGGCATCCAGCGGCGTCCGGCGACCTTCATCAGGTCATCGGTTTATCGAATGGGAGGCTTCCTTACGCTACGTTGGGCAGCTTTCGGGAAGCTTCGCAATATCTTCACGTCTCAAATACCGCAGTATCTAAGACCAAGATCTTTGACCAGTGTGTGTTCCCAGTGACCCTAGCCTACCCTACCCTACCCTAAACTACACTACTCTACCCTACCCTACCCTACACTTTGCAAAGCTTGTAACCTCTAATAGGGAGAATTAAATCTAAAATAAAAGATTCAAATTTGGATTCAAAGAAATGTGCTTTTTATTGTCTATAAAAAAAAGGTATCGTAATAGGCTGTAGATATGACAGTATGAATAGAGGTTATGAGATAAGATAAGATAAGATAAATACTCTTTATTGTACCCAAAAATATAAAAAAATTAAAAAAATAAACACAATGTAAAATGAGTTAAGAGATGTGAAAGAAAGCTGGTCTGTGGGTCTAAATTAATGCAGCTACCTTATTGCACTTACCTAGTAATGTATTAGCTAGCTATTCCTACATAGGTTAGGTTAATTTTACAAACAAAATCTTTTTAGAGGTGTGGAAGTCTTGAAGGATGTATGTGAGGGGAGAGATTTTCTTTTTTATTAGGCATTTTACGAATTTAGGAGCAAGTTTTGCTGTAAAGAATTTAGATGCATCTGAGAGTGGATATTCCCTTTTCCAGACAGTTTGGCCTTCGTTGTATTCGATATCGCGCCTATTCTTATTGTAGTGTATTTTGTACTTAGAATATGCTTTGGCCATTTGTTTGTTAACCTTTAGGAAGATGTCCTTGAGGTGAGGTAGGTTAGTGGTATAGGAGGACCTGTCGGTGAAGACTATGTCTTCTTCCTTTAAGGGGCATTTAGGATACCAGTCACCAGAAAGTATGGCTTCACGGCCGTGGTTAAGGAAATAGGGGCTGTATCCTGTCGCTTCACTGACTGCAGTGTTAATGGCGAATTCGATTTTGGAGAGTTCCTCTGCCCATTTCCTGTGGTCCGTGCCGACATAGGAGGCAATGGCGGTCACTACTACTCTGTTGGTTCGTTCAGAGGGGTTGTTTTGGGGAAGGAACCTGCAGTTGTAGAAGGAATTAGGGACAGAGTATTTCTCCACTAGTTCCTTCATTAACTTTGAAATGTATTGTGGGCCATTATCCATCACTATAGTCTGTGGTATGCCATATTTCAAAAAGATGTTATTTTCGATGAGATTGACAACAGTTTTTGCTAGTGAATTTCTCATTGGGAAAAGGGATGTGTATTTAGTAAAGACGTCGGTAACCACAAGGATGAATTTGTAGCCTTGGTAAGAGCGTGGTAGAGGACCTAGAATGTCTGTAGAGATCATTTGAAATGGGCGTTGAACTTGTTTAGGGTTCTTCATGAGCCCAGGAGGACTTTCATTAGTGCTCTTGTGTGCTAGGCAGACCTGGCAGTTTTTGAGGTGGTTGCGAACGTCTTTGTGGAGAGAGGGCCAAAAATAGGATTGAGTGATGCGTTTGAGTGTTTTGAAAATGCCTAGGTGGGCTGATGTGGGATGGTCATGACATTTAGAGATAATGTCATGCCGTGATTCAGTAGGGACCACGAGTTTCCATTCACAATCAGCAGAGAGGGGGTTAGAGTTTCTGATTCGTCTATAGAGACGGTTGGAGATTATTCTCCAGTCAGGAAATTTGTTTGGGGATGAGGTGACGTCCTGTACCTTTTTTAGGTACCAGGAGTCTTTAGTAGGAGAGGAGGTTTGAGGTGAGTCGTCAGTTGACGTAGAGTTAATGGGGAAGGAGCGTGAGAGTGCATCGGCCAGGGCATTGTCAGATCCCTTACGGTACTCAATTTTTAATTTAAATTGAGATAGCCGGACTGCCCATCTCGCGAGTCTTCCCGTGGGAGATTTGAGGCTGACTAGCCATTTAAGACTACTATGGTCTGTAAGGACTGTAGTAGTGAAGGGAGAGCCTTCGATGTATCCTCTGAATTTTTCAAGGGCGAAGATTAGGGCATTGAGCTCCTTTTCCGTTGTAGAGTGGTTTCTTTCGGCCTTGCTGAGAGAGCGACTGGCGAAAGCAACGGGATGTTCATTGCCCTCGTCGTCTTCCTGGGAGAGGACACATCCTAGGCCCGAGTCAGAGGCGTCAGTGGAGATGATGAATGGCTTGTTGAAGTTGGGTATAGAGAGAATAGGTGAGGATATAAGAAGTTGTTTTATCTCAGTGAAGGCGGTGTGAGCTTCCTGGGAGAAGTGGAAGTGGTGGCCCTTGGGTTGCTTCTTAATTAGTTGGTTTATGGGACTGGTGATTATGGCGAAGTTTTTGATGAAGCGTCTGTACCAAGAGGCCATACCTAGGAACCTTCGTACTTCTTTTTGGTTAGTTGGTACGGGATACTCTAGGATTGACTTGATTTTGTCCGGGTCAGTCCGTAGTCCGAGTCTGTCAACGACGAAGCCTAAAAATTTCAGGGAAGGTCTGCAGAAAACAGATTTTTCAAAGTTTATAGTGAGACCTACTTCTTTGAGTCTTTGTTGGACACGTTTCAAGAGGTTCACGTGTTCTTCAAAGGAGTTGCTGACCAAGATGATGTCATCGATATAGGTAAACAATTGACCGGCAAATTCAGGTCCAAATACCTTATCCATGAGTCTCATCATTCTGGCAGATGCATTGACGAGCCCAAAGGGCATGCGGCAGAATTGGAAGGCTCCAAGACCAGGAATAGAGAAGCTGGTCTTTTCTCGTGACTCAGGGTGAAGGTTAATCTGGAAAAACGCTGATTTGAGATCGATTGAGGTTAGAAATTTGGCGTTGTTAAGAGAGTCCAGAATGTCTTGGATACGAGGCATTGGGTAGGAGTCGATTTTTGTAATGCTGTTAAGTTTCCTGCTGTCCAGGCATATTCTTAATTCACCATTGGGTTTTGGGACGACTAAAAGGGGGGAGTTCCAAGGTGAATTGCTTTTTTCAATGATGCCTAGGTTTAGCATATCATTGATTTCGGTTTCTACCCGCTGCTTGTAGTGGACGGGGATGGGGTAGTATTTTTGTTTCACTGGAGGGTGATCTCCAGTGTCTATAACATGTTCCTCGAGGGGAGAAAGGCCTAATTTGTCTGGAGTTGCAGAGATACTTTTGAAGCTATGAATGATAGAGTCGATGGTTGATTTTTGGTCAGCAGATAAGTCGTCATAAGTGTGTATGTGTTTTTGGTCATCCAAAAGAGAGTTAAAGTTTTGAGTCGGGTTTGAGTGGGAGTTGTAGTTGAGGATGTCGTGACATAAGTTGAAGGTTCTAAGGAAGTCAACACCTAAGATGATGGGAGAATTGATGTCAGAACAGATCTGAAAATCAATTAATTTTAGGATGCCGTTGAATGTGATTGGTAGTGTTACGGATCCTAGAATGTAGAGTTTGGCGTTGTTGCCAACTCTTAGAGTTTTGGAGGAAGGTTGTGGGAGAACGTGCAAGCCTAAACTTTTGAGCGTGTCAAGCGCATCCCTATGTATTATGGAAAGAGATGCACCGGAGTCGGCAAAATGTTCACTTTTATGAACGCTCTGTTGTCAGGCGAGGTTGTCTCAAAAAGCGCAGATGCTTTGTGGTTGGACAGAAAGTTTTTTAGGAAGGAAAGATGTTGTTGCAGTGTGTGGAGTAGAGTATTTTTTGTTTGAGGTAGAAGAACAGACTACTGACCTGTTGTTCAGTTTTTTGAACAACAGTTACGGGTGAGGACATTAGGTTTCTTACATTTGAAACAGATGGGGGTATTATATACTGGACATTTAGTGTAGTGGTGGTTGCCACTGCACTTTAGGCAGGTGAGATTAGGGGGTTGGTTTTGTGAAACCGCAGAGATGTTACCAGGAGAAGATTTGGGTTTAGAATGAGATGTGTCAAAATTTCTTTGAACAGGTTTTGTTGAGAAGCCAGGTACGAGAGGAGTAGTGCCTGAGTTTAGTGCACCTCTGTTTTCGCACCTGTATTTTGCGATATCTAATTTTGAACAAACTGATTTTAATTCAGCTATGTTAGAGATGTCATGCAGGGCTAGCTTTGCTATGTAGAAAGGATGCATGTTAGATGAGATGATGCTGAGTTTATCAGCTTCAGATAGAGGGGTGGAAAGTTTGGACATTTCGTACAGCATAAGGTTAATAAAACATTTAATGTCCTCCGACTTTTCTTGTAGGCGACCTTTTATTTGCAAGAGAAGTCGTCTGTCGTAGTCGACTGGGAGGAACTCTTGTTTGAGGTCATTGTACAGTTGAGATAGTGATGTGATATTAACCTTATAGCTACGGAACCAAATGAGAGCATCGCCTGTAAGTAGGTGTGAGAAATTATATAGGATTTCAGCATCAGAGGCTGAGCAAGAAGAGGAGAGTTCCTGTACTTTATTGATAAATTCTAGGACACAGGTATGACCATCAAATGAGATTCCCCACTTCAGCATTGCGGAGTTTCTAGAAGGGGAGTATGTGTGAGAGGTAGGGGGGATGGGGAGAGATATTTCCTCAGACGTGGTGTTTTGTGTCGTCCCATTTCTGTCGTTCTGATGAACGTCTGGGCTGTGGCCTTTGTCATCAGCGGAAAGTGGTCTGGAGGGAGATGGATCTCTACTGGGGATGGTGTGGAGGATGCTGAAGCGGAGGGCATATGCCTGGTCCAGAAGAGACAATTTTGACGTCCTATGTTCTCTGGATTCGGCAAGTATTTTATGAGTCCTATTTAAGAGGTGAGACAACCTGGCCTGACATTTGCTTTTTTGGAGAGAGGTTGTGATTTTATGGTCTGTCAGGTTGGTCAACTTCGCGGTGCATACCTGCAATTCCTTAGCCACATCGAGGGTGGCAATAAAGTTGTCCTCGACAAGTGTGTCAGCCGGCTCGGGATTGTGTTCAAGAAGTTGCCACAGCGAAGCCGCTGAGGCGCCGATGTCGAACTCGATGCCTCGCAGACCGAGCTCATACATGACTTTGTCCTTCAGCAGTCCCTCGAACACAGAGCGTTCCATCCTGGAATTGAGATGAAAGACGGATGAGAAGGAGACAAAAAAATATTGCAAGGGTTTAGTAACCTATAGGTAAGCTAGCTGCAATAATATTATAGTTGCAAAAGAACGTTGGGCGCTAAATGTAACCTCTAATAGGGAGAATTAAATCTAAAATAAAAGATTCAAATTTGGATTCAAAGAAATGTGCTTTTTATTGTCTATAAAAAAAAGGTATCGTAATAGGCTGTAGATATGACAGTATGAATAGAGGTTATGAGTTAAGAGATGTGAAAGAAAGCTGGTCTGTGGGTCTAAATTAATGCAGCTACCTTATTGCACTTACCTAGTAATGTATTAGCTAGCTATTCCTACATAGGTTAGGTTAATTTTACAAACAAAAAATAATCTTATCTTAAAAGGTAGATTGAGACGGGCCGTGGAGGTAGTGTCTTACAGAGTCATAGGAGATATTAGATACAACAGTTATGTAGCTGGAGAGGCCAGCAGATACAAGTTTGGTTTGCAAAACTGACACAAAGTATTAGAGATTCAGCACCGTCGGAGAAAGGTTAGATAAATGGTATGATGCACACAAGCTTAAGGATGTTCTGGAGAATCAGTAAAGAGCGGGCGCCAGGCGTTCGTGCACACAGGTGCAGACACCAAAAAAAATATTCAGAACACAAAAGAAATATAATGGAGTACACCTTTCTTAGGCTCGCGTCTTCCCGAGTGGAACGCTCGGTGGTGGTCTGGCCGAAGGGCGAAGATGCGGCTGTCTGCGAGGCAGCGAGGTCCACGTGGCGGTCTGGCACAGTAGGCGTACTCCAAGGATGGCACACACGAGCCGGGTGACAACGTGTCGAGGTTGTCGAGGTTTTAACTATTTACAAATAGAGAAATAACGCTATAGACTTGCACGTGTGTAAGGGAGGAATTTAGATTTGGAAACAGGTGGTTTTATTGTACTTACATGTAGGATTATCAGGAACAGATAGGTATGAAGATTCACTTTTGCACAAAAGATGGTTGACAGGGCGAGTCACTGGATCACATGAGCAGTCGCGAGTGCGCTGTGAGTATGGAGTAGGTAGCTAGTTTCCTCACTCAAGGTTGGTAGGTGAAAGGCCAGGTGAGGCTTCCTGCTTCTATTTAAATGGTTGTACGTAGAATTCTCTAGAGAATTCACTATGTAAAAAAAAGGAAATGGAGCGTTCCTGTGACGGTAGTGACTGGTTTCTGGAACGTTCCTTGGGGATGTTTTATTTGGTGAGATGAGAATTTAGTTTAAGGTTTAAGGATGTAAGAGGAAGTGACGAAATGATAAATCTTTTGTTATATTAAATTATTTGATTTTTTTAGACTAAAAGTTTTGTATGTTTATGAAGGAGTGAGCGCAAGGAATACTGAGTGCAATGAAGCGTAATTTATTTTAAGTGATTGGAGTCGAGTCGATTTGAGATACTTGGTGTACGGGGATTTGCATATTCTGTAGAAGTGTAAGTTGTGTTTTGTATTAGTAAGAAAATAAAGATATTGTTTATATTTTTGAAAAATAGATTAATGTAAATTTATTTAATTAGGATTGGCAGTGAGATAAGTGCAATGATAGTTATTATGTTTCAAGATTTGACTAGGAGGAGTTAGAGCGTTGAGTTCTCGGCTAATTTGATTTGAAAGTTCAGTTCGTTCGCAACCGCCGTAAGGAGTGGACTGCTGCCTGTTGCGCCAGTAAATGAATATAAACTGTGAACAAAAGTGACCCATATCTCTGAACCAATAAGTCAGTCGTAAAAATTAAGGTGATCTGTGTGATAACTGTCTGCGTCTGATATTGACGTCCTTGTCTATCGCGCCAGTGCATACATACAAGTAATGTCTTTCTCAATGCAACGTACACCTCCGCCAAGTACAGTGGACGGCGATGAAATAGCGGGCCTCAAGCACGCCAACTCCACATCGGATATACCTACAAAGACCGAAAGGAAATCGCTTAAGCGTAAAAACCCAGAGCAGTATGACATGGATTTTCAAATTATGGAGATGGATCGACAGTTCAAGGAGGCATTAACGAACTGGGGTAGTAAATTTGATGGAATAATCACCACTTTAAATGAGTCTGTGTCATCGTCTGCTATCACCTGCGAGCTAGGTAAAATTACAGCAACATTAGCGGAATTAAATAGCTCGATCTCGGGTCTCAGAACGGACAACCATGGCATCAAAGAATCGCTTACTCAGGTAAACAGCCGACTTAATGAGATAGATAAGACATTAGGTTCGTGCGACCAGCGCCAGGATGAGTTTGATACCCGTCTTAAATTATTGGAGGAGGGATCGTCCCGTACCAACTCACTCCCAGATGATGTGCGCTTCCTCAAGAGCAAAATCGCGATCATGGAACAACAAACAAGAGACTCTAACATTGAGATCACTAATGTCCCCGAGAGACGCGGGGAAAACCTGATATCCATACTGACTAACTTAGGTACCGCCATAAATCAGAGAATCGTACCTACCGACATTATAGCTGTGCACCGAGTCCCGCATGCGGATCCCAAGGACACCCGACCCAAGAATATTATTGTGAAAATGACTTCTAGAATCCTTCGCGATAATATTATTGCAGCTAGTCGAGCTGTGAAAGACCTGAGCTCTGAGAAGTTGTCGATAACGGGTACCTCACAAAAAATTTATATTAATGAGCATTTAACCTTGCTGAACAAACAAATATTTCGAGAAAGCCGAGAGAGAGCAAAAGTCGGAAACTATAAATTTGTATGGGTTAAGCATGGGACTGTGCTCGCACGGAAAACGGAAACATCACCAGTCATAGCGATTCGCTCCCTAGCTGATCTCTCGAAAATTAAGTGAAATTTTAGTTGCTCCTGTAATAATAGTTGTACGTGCAAACATTTTATTTTAATATTACAAGTGCTTCGGTTACTGTGCCGCTCACTTACTCACGTTCGTAAATTCATACTGCGCTATATTATGTATGTATTTATATCTATTCTGTTTATGAACGCAACACTCGTAAGTAAAAATGCACCTTGTTTATTGTGTGGAGATTCTATATCTGTTACAGAAATAACTAATCACATCTGTTATTGTTACGAGTATGTGAATCCTTATATATTTTTGCCTAAGTATTTCAACTGCGATTGTAAACAACATATACCTACTAGTATAAATACTCCATGTATGGGAATTAATAATGGTCCAGCCATATCAATGCCTCCAGACCGTAACATTAGATACCTAAACTGGCCCGACTTTGTTTACCATCCGATATACATAACTGCAAACTACTTATGCATTTCGTCTCATAGCATTATTTTGATAATATTTTATATTGTTCGTGTTTTCAACAGTGGATGATAATTATAATAACATTTCTATTTTTTATCAAAACTGTAGAGGACTTAGAACAAAACTACACACACTTTTTATGAACATACTTTCCCATAATTATGATTTAATTATATTAACTGAGACTTGGCTTACTCCTAGCATATTTGACAGTGAAATAATCGATTCCCGTTATCATTTATACCGTCACGATAGGAACAGAGCTGCGAGCGGGCGGCGGGACGGCGGCGGGGTGCTTGTGGCCGTGCGTCGGGAGCTGGCGGCCGTCCCGTGCTCGCTGCCGCCGGACGTTATGCCTATGCAACTGCCGTTGCCAAGTGTTGACCACGTGTTACTTCAGTTACGTGTAGGTACTAACTCCTTTATTATTGGCGGAGTTTACATTCCGCCAAAACAGAATAGTGAGGTATATTTATCGTATTTTAACTACCTACAGGACATGTTATTAAACTCGGACTGCTCGATTTACTTACTGGGTGACTATAATCTGCCGACGCTGGATTGGTGTAATAATGGCAATTACATGGAACCAATAATTTCTAGGGATACATGTAGTTCTAGTAGACATCTGATTAACTTATTATCACTCCTTAATTGTTTTCAAATTAACTGTTTTAGGAATAAAAATGGTCGAATATTAGATTTGATTTTAACAAATGTCTCAAATGGTAATGTCGTGCTTTCACCTCCCCTTGTTCCTCCTGATGAAATTCATCCAACCTTTTGTGTTACGACTCCTTATAGTAATATACAAACGACTGTAAAAGGGAAAACATATTCTAGATATTGTTTTAAAAAAGCTGATTATTCCGTCATTAATAATGAACTGTTAAAAATCTACTGGGAAGAACTTTTTTATAATAAATCTGTTGAGGAAGCAGTTTCACTATTCTATGAAACTATCTATGGCTTTATACGTAGTTATGTCCCTCTTAAAAGTATTAATTCGGATAGTTATCCTGTATGGTTTAATTATAATTTGATTAAATTATGTAAACAGAAAGGTAGGGCTTGGATTAAATGGAAAAAATTTAGAAATTTATCTGATTATGAAATCTTTTCTACTTTAAGGAAACGATTTAAGAAAAATGTAGATACACGTTATAAGCAATATATGAACCAAGTAGAAGAAAGTATAAAAAACCATATTAAATACTTTTGGACATATGTAAGTAGTCGTAAGAAAGGTCCCGCCATACCTGATAGTGTTATGTATCGTGATCAAATATTCACCGATCCTGTTGATATTTGTAATCAATTTTCATTTTTCTTTAAATCTGTTTTCGAACCATCAGAGGTCAGTGAAAGTCTTGACATAAATAATATTGTAATTAATGATATAAACTACACTAATAATACACTAATCAATAATGTTACATTTTCCTTAGAAGAAATACATAAAGAGTTACTTAAGCTAGATATCTCTAAGGGTTCGGGAACGGATAACGTGCCTCCATATTTTTTAAAAGCAACTGCTGATTCAATCTGTAAACCCCTTTATTATATTTTTAATATGTGCCTTAAAGATGGTGTTTTCCCAAGTATTTGGAAATCAGCTCGTATCGTCCCAGTTCACAAAACTGGTTCAAAAAAGGACGTAGAGAATTATCGTCCAATTTCAATTTTGCCGACCCTGTCGAAGGTATTTGAAAGGCTTATGCATAATAATATTTACCCTGTTCTTCATGCTGTTATTATATCACAACAACACGGCTTTGTTCAACGACGATCCACTATTAGTAATCTAGTGGTTTATACGACACGTCTCTTTAAAAATCTTGATTCCAATAAACAAACTGATAGCGTTTATACAGACTTTCGCAAGGCCTTCGACAGAGTTGATCATAAGCTGTTATTAGAAAAAATTGCATTTAACGGTATAAGAGGTAATCTCTGGCGATGGTTCAAATCTTATGTTACTAATCGAACACAAAAAGTGGTCATTAATGGTTATGAATCAGACTGTGTCAATATCAGCTCAGGCGTGCCTCAAGGTTCAATTTTAGGTCCGCTTCTCTTTATTTTATACATTAACGATATTAATACATGTTTTAAACATTGTGATTTCTTACTTTATGCGGATGACCTGAAGGTATATCATACTATTGTAGGCCACAATGATCAAATTAATTTTCAATCTGACCTAGATCGCCTCACTTCTTATTGTGATACTAATAAGCTATGTCTCAGTATTGATAAATGCAAATCAATTACATAATTTACGAAGAAGACAAAAATTCACACTTTTAATTACTCCCTTTGTAACACTACATTGGAAAAGGTTCAATCTATTAGGGATCTTGGTGTAATACTGGATGGTAAACTTACGCTAGATTTACATGTTGAAAATATTGTCAATAAATCATATAAAATGTATGGTTTCGTGATGAGGGCCAGTGCAAACTTTAAACAAGCATCCACTTTTCTTTATCTATACAAAACAGTTGTTCGTTCTCAGCTCGAGTATGCGGTACAAGTATGGAACCCTTATTACAGTAAATATATAAATGGTATTGAAATGGTTCAGAAAAAGTATTTACGTTCAATGCATTACAAATGTTACCGTAATCGATTAACTTATCAACAGCTATTGAATAAATATAATTTATTAGATTTGCAAAGTAGGCGATTGCAGTTGGAAGCAATGTTTTTGTATGATATTTGTCATAACAGATTTGATTGTATACCATTAACCAACAGTTTATGTTACAAAACCCCAGTTAAAGTATATAATCGATCAACTCGTATACATAAATTATTCTCAACATCATTTTGTCGTACTAATTCTGGAAATAGATCTCCACTTTATCGATGTGTGCATACATATAATAATAAATTTAACAATATTGACATTTTTGCTTTACCAGTATATAAGTACAAGAATAATATCTTAGATGCTTTAAAAAGTTAAAATAAATAATAGTAAGTTTGAGTATTATATTATGTAAGTAAATCTAAAGATAGTTGCTTTTGTTTTGTTTAAAATTTAGCAATAGTTAGCAAATAGTATTGTGTAATAACTTCCTTTTAATTTCGTTTGTAATATCCATTCCTTATTTTTTTAACTGTGGTCAACGTCGTTGGTTACATAATAAGTAACACTTAAGATACGTTGGTACTTTAATATTTTATTATGTAACTGTTTGTTTGATCCTCAATAAATAAATAAAAAAAAAAAAATGTAGCGATGTTATTTTGCATCGTTACAAGCTGTAGTATAGCTTTACTACACTACTCTATACTACACTACTCTACACTACACTACTCTACACTACACTACACTATCCTAAAACTACACTACACGACAACAGACGACACTACACTACACCACACCACACCACACCACACCACACCAAACCACACCATACCACACGCGGTTTTGATTTAGAGGGTCGTCGGACGACCCTAGTCCAAATACACACGAGTGTCATTCGAGAAGTTAATTATATAGATATTTAATATGGTACAGCCCCTTACAGACATTTAACTAAGTAAGCACCAGTCATTGACCAAAATGAGAAATGTACAAAATTTGTAACGGAGCCCCGCGCGACAACTTCAGCTGTTACGAGTAGTACATTGGGTTAGTTCCGTTTTTTTCGTATTAAATTTATAAATAAATCGGTATTGTACATTTTTCAATGAGCGAAATTGGTACCTAATTGCGCGTATCTAATATTCATGATATGTGTGTAGGAATGAATGTGCTCCTACATGACGAGGACAAAGGGAGATATCTCCGCCAGGCGAGGTGGTGTGCCTGGGGTCCGGTCGTGGATGTTGGTTCTTCAGCTGACTGTTTACCTACTTACTACGGAAATTTCTTTTTTTTTCAGAGAGTGTCATTCGAGAAGTTAATTATATAGATATTTAATATGGTACAGCCCCTTACAGACATTTAACTAAGTAAGCACCAGTCATTGACCAAAATGAGAAATGTACAAAATTTGTAACGGAGCCCCGCGCGACAACTTCAGCTGTTACGAGTAGTACATTGGGTTAGTTCCGTTTTTTTCGTATTAAATTTATAAATAAATCGGTATTGTACATTTTTCAATGAGCGAAATTGGTACCTAATTGCGCGTATCTAATATTCATGATATGTGTGTAGGAATGAATGTGCTCCTACATGACGAGGACAAAGGGAGATATCTCCGCCAGGCGAGGTGGTGTGCCTGGGGTCCGGTCGTGGATGTTGGTTCTTCAGCTGACTGTTTACCTACTTACTACGGAAATTTCTTTTTTTTTATATAATTGCATGTGATTTGTAATCGTTGGAAAAAAAAGTGTGTGTGAGTCAGCTCCAACGCACGATTTTTTTTTTTTTTTCGAAAAGACAAGCTTGTTGTTGGCCGTTGGGGCCTTTACAACTTCACCGGGCAGGGGAGGCGAGTACGGAAGGCACTCAACCTAGTGCAAAGCAAAAAGATGCAACTGCCTAAGGGCGCCCAGGTGGGCAAGGACCTCGGCTTAGGTCGTTGCTTGGACGTGGGAGGATCGGTGAGAAGCGGCCTGGTATATGCCGGTAGCGCTGGTAAGCGCCAGAAGCGGGGGACGCCGCCCTCACCGGCGAGGGCAGAATGTAGGTGCAGTGTTTCTCTGTGGGTTAGGGGGCGGGGTCAGGGCAGCTACGGCTAGCGTAGTCGGGTCGTCGGGGTCAGTGAGTACATGTCTGGGGCGTCGGATTACGCGAATGGGGTTCGCGGGTAGCTCGTAAACGGCGGCGTTTACGAGTAGCGGGTTGGGGTGGTGTTCGGCAGACTTAAAGTATCGGATGGATAAACCAACCGTGAATGGTTGGTGCTTGTATATATGATTATGAGCAAGGAAATGTTGATAGTGCGTTGTAGATGCTTTGTTAATAGCCTTCTTGTGATGATGGTGCCATCTATCGAGATGAAGATGCAACTTTCCATATAGTATGACCAATGGTTCAGTCTTGAGTTGAGGTATGTAGTTGTTTAGTGGCGGGAACTGCAGATGTCGCCACATGTGATATAGGTATTCATTATTGAAATATCGTAATATCGACGTACCTACATAACAGAACTTACATTAGCTGCGAGTCCAAATTGGTTACCACAGGTACGTCAAGTTGAAAGAAACGTTATGACATGATGTAGGTACTATTTGTAACTTTGGCTCTGTCATATGAGCCCATTATACGTCTTCACCGAGGGGCTGGAGTCTATCCTGAGTTAGGCCTATCGGTCCTTAGTCGATTCCACACACAACATTCGAGATTCTTCGCAGGCGTATGCAGTTTTCCTCACGATATTTTCCTTCACCGTAAGAGCGTCGGATAAATGTACATACGAAATCGAATTTCGAAAATACATTGGTACGTGGCAGGATTTGAACTATGACAGGAGGCAGCGCCCCTAGAGCCGTTACGCCACCGACAGCGCTACCATAAAATATGCCATAAAATCGATTTTGACCTTTTATCATCTGAATTAAATATAATCGTGTCATTTTTCAAAAGATTAAAGTTATTTTATGAAAATAAAACTATGATTTGAACATTATTATTGATTTATCACCGTTTATTTTTTGTGCTTTTTCAAATTTTTAAAATATATGACGTCACAGACCCAAACAGTTTAAAGAAAACGAGCTCAATACTAATATCAAGTCAACTTGATGTATGTTTAATTGGTCTCATCCGAGTATTGGATTGTACAATAGTGTGTTGGCTAGACCACCTCCGAACATTTTTGTTTTTTCTATACTATATTTTATTTATTGTCGTTTATGTAAATGGTGTGTGTAAGCTATCGGGGTGACATTTCATTGTATGAAAAAACCTTGTTTAAATAAAGAAAAAAATTCAATTGATGATTAAGTTTTTAGTTATTTAGTGTTATTAAGTTACTATTTGCAGGTTGTATCCGTTATATCTCTAAATTGCTTTTTTACATGCCTTAAAAAAAACTGAACAGTGCTGAATTTCTTGCTAAGTACCTAAAGACGGACGGACGGAAAGACGGCTGGACGGCTCGGAGCCCCGCTTTACGGGACTCCTTTTTGCAGTGGCACCACACATGCTCAATAAAGATCATTAGCAACTCCGTCCGTAAGTCCGTCTGTCAAGGGCTGCAGAAACGGTAAAACACGGCTTATTTTTTTTTAAGGACAAACTTGTTGTTGGCCGTGGGGGCCTTTAGATAGATAGATAGATAGATAAACCGTTTATTCACCGACCAGGCACAAAAAAACAATGAGTAAAGCTATGGTAACAATAAAGTAAAAAAGAAAAAAAAGAAGATTAACCCACTAAGACTAACTTGTAGCTAGTTACTAATAAAAACAATAAAATAAAATGGAATTGCAGTTAGTGCCAAGCCAGTGAAAAGGCCCTGGCTCAGCATATGTTATAGGTGAATTCCCATAACGCTGATATTCTGCCAAGGCCCTCACCAGTCTGTGTACCGCGACAGTATACTAATACATACAATAAAAAAAACCTATAAGCTACCTGCAGATTAATTAACAACTTCACCAGGCAGGGGAGGTGAGTGCGGAGGGCATTCAACCTAAATGCAAAGCAAAAAGATGCAACTGCCTAAGGGCGTCCAGGTGGGCATGGACATCGGCTTAGTCATGGCTTATTACTTTATTTTACACATGGGTGGTTGTGCATTAGGAATTTCATTCATTTCCATTCTATAGAATCCCTAAGAATTGTACAGAATGCCTACATTCTATAGATTGGCGATGAGATAATCATGATTGGCATTTTAGCAAAAGCGTTATGTGAATGTTTCACTCAGTACAATAAGGCAAAAAGTATCAAAATACGAGAATTATATTTTTCCATCAAAATAACTGTATTTTATTATTAAAAATATCTAGACAGGCGTAAAAATATTTTAAACTTTTCGTAAATTGAATAAAACGACATTTGAATAATCCAATTGGCTACCATTAAGCGCTGTCAAATGTAAAAAACTGAGTTGGGTAGGTAAATGAATTACATATCCACTCTACTGTACTTGGGAACCCGAATATCCAAAAAAAGTAGCTCGATACGCCCCTGGGAACGCGCAATCCCACCGCACGTATATGAACGCATTAATATTGAAAAAAAAAGATGCTAGATGGTGCTCAGAGCAACAACTAAAGAGACGGTACTGAAATTAATATTTTGTCTATGTCGAAAAAAAATAGGTATGTAGCAACACGAAATTTATAGAAATAATTTTTATTCGGCGGTTGTTAGTCTGTGGTTGTGTGAGTTTGGAGCTCCGCAGTTATGGGGTAAATACGTTGATTTTACTATGTAATTCTGTTCTTTTTTTTTACAAAAAAATATTCATTGGCATTCCTACTTTGAGCCTGTGAGAGGTTATTGTTAAGAGATTATTTTATAAAGATAATTACTACCATCCTGAAAATTTCACACATGTAATAGTCGAGTATATATGGAGGAGATCCAACTTAAAGTATAATCGGCACCACTTTATGGAATAATTAAAGGTACCGTAAAATATGTGAACCATTTAGAATAAACAATTACAAAATATTTGTTCTTTTATTTCTATAAAATTAAATTGACCCCCAGAACCGATTTTGAAGAACTCCAAACACTGTTGGTTGGATTGTGTTTGTGGAAACCGTACTTGGGGAATGGGAGAGAGGGTAACTCTCCCCCACTACTCCCTCTCCTCTCATAACCCCCTATATAAAGATACAAATTTCAAAAACAACTCCTCCCCGCTTGAAAGGTGTATCACCTTTTTTTACGATTCTTTAGGAAAATTATTCGGTTCAAGGATATAAAACCCAGTTAAATCGTGAATTACTTAGCAGGCTTAAATAAGGTTTAAACATATTCAATTGTTGAACACATAAAAATTAAACAAAAATAAATTGTAGGACAGCCGGCACTAAACTATGTTGTCAATTTTTTTCATAGCTTTTTTTCATACACAAATTAAAAAAACATTAAAAAAATTGATAATATCATATTACATGACCAAACATACACTTATTCATAATACATGTCAATATAACTCAACCCGCTTGAAATATTAATAGCTATATCCATTTTTGAGTAAAGTGCAAGTTTTAATTTCATTTGTAGGAGACCCATATAAACACGATTGTTCCCAGACCAATGAGTATTACTATGTAATAGATAAAAATAAGCAACTCCAACATAGTGTCAAGATTCATCAAATAAATAAATAAAATAACACTTTAATCAGACAATCACGGACCCACCCACAAACAGAAAATTCAGTTCACAGTAAAACAAAATGAATTAAATTTAAATCAAGTCATCAAAAAATAATATCAAAAAATAAAACGTAAAGTCAGTCACAGATTACAAGCTGGTCGTGGGTAAATGGCGTGCAAGTCGCGAGAACCTTGAGTCGCGCGAAAGGCGCGCGATCTGCGCGTGCCCCGAGATACTAGGGACGCCATTGGTCCGTCCAGTACAAGCGTGATTGTTGCTGCAAGTGAATATTCTAATTTTGGACATACTGAAGCCGTCCTACAAAGCTTGCGACTGTCTAAAAAGCTTGAGAGTCGTGTCATGTGGACAAGAAACATACTTTTTGCCGAATAATTCAGCTTTACTTTTTAGTATACTTTTATACTTAGGGGAGCGAGGGGGAATTGGCACCTACTAAGGGAAATCGACAATAAAACTCTTATTTATTCAAAGTTTTTTTTTAACTTAAACATGAACCTTACTTATCTGACTACAAAATAATCAAAGCTTCAATGTTTTATAATTAAGCATTTGGTCGATATTAAACTTTTTTCCAAAAATAAGAATCGCTCTTATTACAAAATAAATAAATAAATAAATAAGAGCCTATATAAATCCCATATGTTTAATGGGAGCCATTATGTTAAATCAGTCTCAAATATTAATTAATAAAAAAGTAACAGTATAACAATTAACATTACGAGTCCAAACAAAAGGCACAAACATAGGCAGCTGGATCATCTAATAATCAACATTACGATTCCAAACAAAATCTTATTCTTATTACCCAGCGACCACCATCTTAGATTTAAAACAAAAACTAAATTTCACATCAAAATTATCACATTTTAAACGCATAAACATAAAATTAGATAGATCTGGCTATAATATTAATGTGCTCTAATTGTAATAAACATATATTTTGATACTTACTTGGGGTTTGGAAAGTCGTGAAGCGAAAAACCAACAATCGTCTCGAGCAACGACATGCGTGACACTGTCGAGTCCAGCAAGGGGGGCGAACCTAGTCGATGTTATACGAAAGCTTCCGAGTGGTCCACGAGTGAATACGAGTTGTATTTGTGCCTATATTCACACCGCTCCCATTACAAACCCGCTCTCATTACCCCTCGTTCCCCTAACAGCGAAATTTTATTCTACTAAAGTCACTCCAAATACTATCTGCACACAAATTTAGTCCCTAAAACCATGATAATTGGGATGATGACTGCATCAAATAGTATATAATGCAACTAGTGATTAAAGGACGGATTTAGAGCGAGGGCCATAGATGAACCACGAAGGGAAGTGAAGGGTTCTAATGTCTGAATCACGACCGTAAGGAGTGATTCATGATGATTGTAGTATTAGAACCCTTAGCGACGCGAGTGATTCATGGTCCTCGATATAAATCAGTTTTATTCAAGAGTTGAATACTATACTTTATACCATGACTCCGAGGAAAAGAAACATTTAAGCCAAAATAGATATTTAAAGAAGAAAAAAGGAAGTTAAATTAATTAAAATGTTTATTAAAATTTTAACAATTATTAAAATAAAGACAAATTTTCTTTGTGTTGATACAACTTATAGTATTCAAAATAGCGCCAATTTACTAATGAAATGACAGCAAAGAACACAAAATAGTTTTTATTTTAATGCTAAACTCCTTTTCTGAAATATCGAACCATTAAATCTCGAGGAGTTATTTGCACAAGGAGTTTGTATGTCAAAGTTATCGAGTATTTTTTGCGCAAGGAGGTTGTATAACCGAGATGGAGGTCAAATATTATATTGGTGTGTTTTAAATTCAAACATGAAAATAGAGTTTTAAAAGAGCTTTTTATACACTGTTTTCAGTGGATAAAATAAGCTTTTTAGAAGAGCAATGGTATATAATAAATTATGAACTCTTGATCACTAAATTACCATCCTACTGAAATTTGAAAAACCTTACTATTTTTGTTTTCTTAAAGAAAAAACTTAATAGTTATCAATTTTTAATCCATTTAAATCCAATGACTTATATTTTACTGTCCAAATCTGTGTTAAAATCACAAAATGATGATATAAGTGACGCTGAAAAGCTATGACGTCACATATTTTAAACATTTTTAAAACAAAATGTCGTTTTAGATAGATGTCATAAAGTAACTCAAATGACTAGCAGTCACGTCCCTATTTCATCTTCAAACCCTAATAGGTATTATGTACTGGATGTTGTCGTGATGAAATCTGTGACTGCAGTTGTAGTTGTGTCGTTGAGCTGTGTTGCGGCCTCCGGTGATGAGTTGAACTGGAACATCACTAGCTCGTACGTCACTATTGTTCCTGCCACCTGAAACACGATGATAAGGTATAATCAAAGTGTGTATATAAGTACTAACATACAGTGTGGACACTCCCTGCCGCTCTCTAGATTGCGAGCTAACCCCCTCGTCATTCAGATTGATACAGATTGGTTACAGTTTGGTTGTCGAACGTATAGGATTTCGTCGCCTTTTTTTTGGTTCTGTCATTCCTTTTTTGAAATATAATTTCTGGCCCGTTGTATGAAGTGTCCAGGGTATGGTATAATTATAACATAAAATACCTGTATTTTTACAGGGGCTTCCATCAACAAAACCTTACCTTAATTACTTAATTTTCCTTATATTATTTCTCGGAATTCGCATAAAAAATACGCACAGAAATGTTAGCATTATTGAAAATGTAAATTTAAATTTATTTGCATAAAACATGGATTCAAAGCTGTTACGTTATTTAGGGAATCCTTATATTTCACCAGATTTGGCGCAAATATCAATCTCATTATGATTATTTCTTTTAAAATTCACAGCTAATACTCATACTACCAACTATGCTACACAATAAAGTCACAGATAAAATCGCATTTGTCATAGTCAATGTTAATTGTCATAATGTCTATCTAGGAGTTCATTTACGGAGTAAAATATTTTTTCTATAAGGAATGTCACAAGTTTTGCGTTGAAATGATATATTATTAGGTATTGATTTCATATCAGTTGGTAAAGCATTATAAATTTTAACACACATTACTATACACTGTCTAATATAATGAGTCAGTTTGGGTATACAGTTTAATAGTATATTATGCAACTACAACAGGATGGATTCAAAGCGAGGGCCATAAATGAATCACAGCAAGTGAAGGTTCCAACGACTGAATCACAACCGTAGAAAGTGATTCATAATGATTGAGTCACGAGCGTAGCGAGTAATTCGAGTATTAGAGTCCTGGGTGACGCGAGTGATTCGTGGCCCTCGATATAAATCCGTTTTATTCAAGAGTTGCATACTTTATACCATGACTCCGAGAAACAGAAACATTTAAGCAAAAATAGACATTTAATGAAGAAAAAAAATTCGAGCGAGACCTACAGTACTCGCATATGATGTGTAACATGTGACAAAATACTTTATAAAAGGACGGCAAAGATACGGCAGACTAGGCTGTATGGTCATAGATACCTTTGCCTTTTCCGCGCTTTTAAAGCCTGAAAAAAGGACGGCAAAGATACGGCAAACTAGGCTGTATGGTCATAGATACCTTTGCCTTTTCGCGCTTTTAAAGCCTGAAAAAACGCGACTTCCTGTTACACATTTCCGTCCCATTTCACGAAATCACTCCCACAAATTGCAGGAAAGCGAGAGCAAAGATGTTACACATCAAAAAGGAAGGTTAAATTAATTAAAATGCTTATTAAAAATTGGAAAAATTACTATGATTAAAAATATTTTCTTTGTGTTAGTACAACATAAAGTATTCAAAATAGCACCAATTTACTAATAAAATCACAGCAAAGAACACAAAACAGTTTTTATTCTATTGCTAAACTCCTTGTCGAAAATATGAAACAATCAAATTAAGAAGAGTTATTTGCACAAGAGTTTGTGTGTCAAATATTCATTGAACAAGGAGTTTGTATCGCGTATTTTTTACGCAAGGAGGTTTTATAGCTGAGATGGAGGTCGAATTATATTGGTGTGTTCAAAATTCAAACACCAAAATAATGATTAAAAGAAGACTTTGCTGAAAACGTAAAAATTTTTTTTTACTCTTCATAAAAATCGATCAGCTGATCAAACGATTTAGTGCATTTAAGTATGGAGGGGGCATTTTTTTTTTTGAGAATTGACTATGAGAACCGACTTCAGAATGACGACTAGAAACCCCGGTTAACGGGATCTACGTACATCAATTTTGATACATCCTGTATATATGTGTACTACTATTACTTACGGTCAAAAGCAAGCCGCGCGTCACGCTGAAGAACTGCAGACCAGTCAGCGCTACTTTGTCCCCAGTGACCTGGTCCAAAAACCTCTGCACCTGAACAAAAACGCACATTACGTTAATTTTGAAGGCAACAGCGACTAAGCGCTGGATCTAGCTAACGGTGCCGCTAGAACAACATTAAGACATTTAACCGCCTCCGTAGCTCAGAGGCAAAGTTCACTGGCTTAACACAGGAGGTCGCGGGTTCGATTCCCGGCGGGGTCACCTTGTAAGACTCGGTTTGGTTGGTGGTAGGGCATTTTCTAAGCCCGCCTGGCTAGCTACCACCATCTTATCTAAGTCTTGCCGCCAAACATCAGTGTTAAAAACATTGATGTGTTCCGGCATGAAGATAAGATAGCCAGTTCTCCATTGCGTTGGGGAATCTTGGCAAGCCCGCTTCCATCTTCGGCATCATCGTCACTTACCATCTGGTGAGATGATGCCAAGGGCTTACCAATAGAGAATAAAAAAAAAAAAAAAAAAAAAGACGAATCTTTATTTAATAAGCTCAGTCCGTGTCATACCTACTCCTCTGAAGGTTGGAGGCTCTACACTCGAAGTTGCTACCGAATATGTATTCTCATTCTAAGACCTACTTGTTGAGAGGCTCTTCTTCCCAGAGGTTCCACTTTCTACTCTACTTATCTTTACGTCCCAGATACCGCAGTGTCTTAAGACCAAGGTCTTCGACCAGTGTGAGTTGCCAGTAATGACATAAGGAACTGAGACGTGGTCGCTTACTATATGGTCCTCATAAGAAGGCTCAAGGGCAATGGAGCGTGCTATGCTCGGAGTTTCCCTGCGTGATCGAATCAGAAACGAGCAGATCCTTAGGAGAATCAAAGTAACCGACATAGCTTTCAGAATTGTTAAACTTAAGTGGCAGTTCTCTAGTGACGACCGCGCACCGAAAAGCGTAGCGTAGGTAGACCTCCCACTCGGTGGATCGATGACCTGGTGAAGGTTGCGGGAAGCTGCTGGATGCGGGCAGCGCAGAACCGGTCGTCGTGGAAATCCTTGGGCGAGGCCTTTGTCCAGCTGTGGACGTCCTTCGGCTGATATGATGAAGCTCAGTACATTTTAATAGGCAGTGGTAAAGTAACTAACTGTTTTTTACTAATTAAACGATATAACTATTATAACTGAGTTCAAATTTCATCTCACTTAGTACCGACGCTGAGAGTAGTCTCTTAAAAAAAATAATTCCGAAGCTTCATGACTGACTCGGTGGCTCAGTGGTTTGTGCTCATGACTACTGATCCAAGGGGTTGTGGGTTCGATCCCCACCCAGGGCAAACATTTGTGTGATGAGCAGATTTGTTTGCCCTGTGTCTGGGTGTTAAATATCTATATATGTATGTACTTAAACGTATATAAGTATGTATATCATTCTCTGGTTCCCATAACACAGGGAATCCTACTTTGGGGCCAGATGACCATGTGTGATTTGTGCCAGAATATTTATTTATTTATTTATTCATCATGGTACTAACGTGTTTGACCCCACCGGAAAATGAAATCAAAACTTTAATGTGGTGAAGCTGGCAAGCCATCCCCCGTGCCAAGTAGGCGGTTACCTAAGGTATGTTTATCTATGTAGATACAAAATGGCCACTAAGGCGAGACAATAGGACATCATCAGCAACATATCAGCCGAAGGACGTCCACTGCTGGACATAGGCCTCCCCAAAGATTTCCACGACGACGACCGGTTCTGCGCTGCCTTTAGGTGACGTGTGATAAGTGACTCCATTATGAGACGTGTGATAAGTAACTCCATTAAGTGACGTGTGATAAGTGAATCCATTATGGGACGTGTGATAAGTAACTCCATTTAGTGACGTGTGATAAGTTACGTGTGATGAGTGACTCCATTAAATATACATTTCACATTACATTTAGTTTCAAAACAATAAAAAAATATAAATTGTTTACATTCTGTATTTTCTTGATTGAGACTCTTGACATTTTTTTATGATTACAGGTCTACAGTTTAGATTTTTTTTAAAACGATTATCCAGCGGCTTCCCGCGACCTTCAACAGGTCATCGGTCCACCGAGTGGGATGCCTGCTACACTACATTTTCTGGTGCGTGGTCGCCACTCGAGAACTTTAATGCCCCAATGGCCATCTGTTCTTCGAGCAATGTGCTTCGCCCACTGCCACTTAAGTTTAGCAATTCTGAGAGCTATGTCGGTTACTTTGGATCTCTTACGGATCTCCTCGTTTCTGATTCGATCACGCAGAGAAACTCCGAGCAAAGCACGCTCCATTGCCCTTTGGGTGACCTTGAGCCTTCTTATGAGGCCCATAGTAAGCGACAATGTCTCAGTTCCGTATGTCATCACTGGCAACACACACTGGTCGAAGACCTTGGTCTTAAGACACTGCGGTATCTGGGACGTAAAGATAAGTAGAGTAGAAAGTAGAACCTCTGGGAAGTAGAGCCTCTCAACAAGTAGGTCTTAGAATTAACATGGACAAGACGAAAATTATGTCAAACGTCAGTGTCATACCTACTTCTTTGAAGGTTGGAGGCTCTACATTCGAAGTTGTTACCGATTATGTGTACCTGGGACAAACAGTCCAGTTAGGTAGGTCCAACTTTGAGAAAGAGATCAATCGTCGAATTCGAATTAGCTGGGCAGCGTTCGGGAAGCTTCGCAATATCTTTACGTCCCTGAATAGGACAAACAAGTAATATAATATTATAAAATTATGACATTGTAAACTCCTTACGCTACTACATACTATGCCGTAGCACGTAGCGCGTAGCAAAAAGCGTAGTCTCAAATATGTTAATATATCCCTATCAAACACAGATATGAAAATCAGTGTAGGTCTCGTTAACTGGAGCTCCTATCATACTGAACAACTTTTGTTCTATGAATTTGTTGAAATTGCAAAAATTACTTAACCATACAAATCAGCTGAATATGCAATTTTGTGCATTTTTGTATGGTGGATCAATTTTTTTTTAGTATTACCTATGTGTTACTTGTGGAAATTTCTATAGTATGCTGATAAGAACCCCCCGTTAAAGAGTCCTACAATATTTTATTTTACATCCATTACATTGGCGGCAGATCATAAGAATACGGCAGATCGCCATCTGCCGATATAGCCCAGGTAAATCGTGAAAGGCCCAGTCATATCGTCGAGGGGGTTCGAGAACTACAAATTTGGCAGAGCACCAATTTGTGGGGCTCTTTTCAACGGCAGCACCAGACACGCTGAACGAACCTAACCTTTTAGTATTTTTGGAAGCCTCACGATGAAATGCCTGGGCCTTTTAATGATTTTCCTGGATTAGCTGGGCCGATCGCGATCTGCCACCAATATACACACTAAGCAGAATCAGTGTCCATTTTTAAAAAGTGTCCAGTCAAACAACGGCGCTCGCCGCCAATTTTTAGAAAATCGTTTTAAAAAAAATCTAAACTTTAGACCTGTAATCATAATAAAATATCAATAGTCTCAATCAAGAAAATACAGAATGTAAACAATTTATATTTTTTTATTGTTCTGACACTAAATGTAAGGTGCAATGTATATTTAATGGAGTTACTCATCACACGTCACTAAATGGAGTTACTTATCACACGTCCCATAATGGATTCACTTATCACACGTCACTTAATGGAGTTACTTATCACACGTCACATAATGGAGTCACTTATCACATGTCAC
Source organism: Coleophora flavipennella (assembly GCA_947284805.1). Taxonomy (NCBI): domain Eukaryota; kingdom Metazoa; phylum Arthropoda; class Insecta; order Lepidoptera; family Coleophoridae; genus Coleophora; species Coleophora flavipennella. The sequence continues at coordinate 11,136,397 of OX369253.1, forward strand.
CTAATGGAGTCACTTATCACACGTCACATAATGCAGTCATTTATCACACGGCACATAATGGAGTCACTTATCACACGTCACTTAATAGAGTCATTTATCACACGTCACTTAATGGAGTCACTTATCATACGTCACTTAATAGTGTCACTTATCACACGTCACTTAATGGAGTCACTTAACACTCATCACTTAATGGAGTCACTTATCACACGTCACTTAATGTAATCACTTATCACACGTCACTTAATGGAGTCACTTATCACACGTCACTTAATAGAGTCACTTATCACACGTCACTTAATGGAGTCACTTATCACACGTCATTTATCGGAGTGATACGAAAGTAAAAACATGTAAATTTTGGTAATAAACAGTAGAGTAGTAATCTTATTTTGTTTATATTTATATTTTCTTTATTCTAAAAACTTTAAGAAATAATACATTGCATTAAGCTCGGTGGCGTTACGGCTACGGCCGCCACCTCTTGTCCGGGAGGTCGTGGTTTGAGTCCTGCCACGTACCAATGTGTTTTCGAACTTCGATTCCATATGTGCGTTTAACCGACGCTCTTACGGTGACGGAAAACATCGTGAGGAAACCTGCACACGCCTGCAGAGAAACTCGAAGGTTGTGTGTGCAATCGACCAACCCGCACTGGGTCCACGTGGTTGACTAAGGCCTGACCGCCGTAATTTTTGGTATGGGGGAGGGGGAACGCCTCAGTGGGGACGAATGTGATGATATGATAAATAATATGCGGACAGCGAAGGGAGTGGGGTTCCTTGCCTTCGTCTGCGTTTCCTGAATCTCACAATGCGGTCTCCAAGGCGAGAGAAGAGGCGTTATTTGAGTTTTCGTGCGACTTCCTCCACTGCACTGTCACTTTCCATTCAGTGAGTTGAAGTCAATCTCACTGATATAAAAACCGTACTATGCTATAAGGCTCATCACATCAGCTCATATATACGTCGCCACCGAGGGGCTCGAGCCTACTCTGAATTAGGGCGATCGGGCCTTAGTCGGCCACGCAGGCCCAGTGCGGGTAACTTTACACACAACCTTCGAGTTTCTTCGCAGATCTGTGCAGGTTTCCTCACGATGTTTTTTCTTCGCCGTAAGAGCGTCAGATAAACTTACTTTGAGATTTAAATTCAAAAACACATTGGTACGTGGCAAAACACGAACCACCACTTTCCGGATAGGAGGTGCCGGCCCTTGCCGTTGCGCCACTGATGCTATATGGTTACCTCAACACAATACACGGGGCTTGGCACGTCATATAGTACTGGAGCTGGCACAGTCGATGCTGAATGAACCTGAAAATAAATAAACAAATTAATTAAAAATTTAGAACATGACTTAATACCTCTTTTCGGCCAGTCGGGTAAAATGTATCCTATCTCACTCACGGAATCAAGAAGAATGTAAAGACACCTTGCACTTCAAAATCCATCAAGTCGTTTACGAGGGTGCTTAAGAAATATACGTAGGTATATACTTACACTCAAAAAACGTAACCCTCTTTCGGGCGCAGTCGGGTAAAAAGACAAGTTAACTTTGATCACATATAACAGAACGAGATTCACGGTCTCGCAGTCAAAAGTGTCCAAACATAAAGTCAGCCTTTTTCCAATTAAAACGTCATTTTCAGACATTCACCAAAAAATACATATTATCAACAAAACGGAAACATAGAGGCATCATCATCATATCAGCTAAAGAGCATTAACTGCTGAACGAAGGCCTCCCCCAAGGATTTTCACGACGACCAGTTCTGCGCTGCCCGCATTCAGCGGCTTCACGCGACCTTAACAGGCCATCGGTCCACCGAGTGGGAGGCCTGCATACGCTACGTTTTCCGGTGCGCAGTCCTCAGTTTCAGCTTGGTCATTTGGCTTTGTCCAACAGATAGATCTCTCGCGAACATTGTTGTTCTCAATCGCCTTTTTAATACAATTTGTATTACACTGGCGCAAATCGCAAATCAGGGACTTAGAGATCTGCCTGTTTAGTTTCCGATACTGAGTAGCGTCTTCAGAGAACTGCAAAAACATCTGCGTCTTTCTTCCATGAGGTTTCTGCTGAAATCAGATATTTTTTGTTCTGTTTAAACGACAACTTTTAAAAATCTTAGGCACGACGGTTGGACAATTTCCACGAACCTGCAATTATAATCGTCCACATTATCGCAATCTTCTGGGCATTCGAAGCAATTATTCAACTCGAACTGAACGCTCTCGAAGTTTTGGAGCTGGATAGGTGCTGGTCGGCGGGGCGTAGACTTCATCAGTCGACATCTTTCTAGCTTTGGTTTTAGATTCAATTTGCCTTTTACCAACCGGTGATCGCTTCCTGTTTTGACCCAATCGATCACAGAGACATCATTTAATATTTGCTTCCTTGTCAACAAGATGAAGTCAATCTCATTCTTCATTACGCCTTTGGGATACATGTCCACTTCCGCTGTGTAGGCTTTTTGAACAAGAATTTGATCATAAAGAGGCCCTCCTTCTCCATTAAGTCAGCCAGTAGCTGGCCACGTGCATTACTCTCTCCAAATCCAAATTGCCCTACTCTCAACACCCAATCATTTCGTTCGCCGAGTTTCGTATTAAAGCATAGAGGCGTAACTAAACTTTTTTATACCGACTTCAAAAAAAAAGTAGGTTTCTCAATTCTACAGTATTAATATTTTATGTGTGTTCGCGTATAACCTCGTCGTTTATGAATCGATTTTGATGATTATTTTTTTGGTGGAAAGGAGATATCCTAAGGTTAGTACCATGATAAGGAAACCAGGATCTGATGATGGCATCCCAGAGAAATCAAGGGGAACCTTAGTTTCCTGTTTGAAATCGGTTTTTTTTATAATTATTGTAGAAAAAAATATTGGTCAAGTTTTGGAGGAGGAAATATGGGACTAAAAATGCTGTTTCTGTCAATTTTATGTACCTATTTTGCAGTTGACCCATTCTTGCTAAATACGGGGAACTAACACGTGCAGCGAGATAGCAAAATATTTCTCAAATACTTATTCTCTCAGACCGCGTTTCCTCTTAAGCGTCTAGTGGTCCCCTTTCCTATATTACAGTCAGACATGGCTCTTTCTGAATTTAGTTAGACAGGTCATGGACATGGCGCTGCTCGTATATAAATTTGTCAAATAAAATGAAAGGTTAATATCAGCCCCGATGGAATGGGGTACCAGTCAATCGAGATACTTTTTACCATCAGTCAAAATCAAAATTTTGTTCTGTAAATGTTTGAAATAGCAGGGCGCGCCGTCATCGTTTTTCAGCTTCATTGATGGACTAACTTTGTGATTTTGATTAATTAATAAACAGTGAAAACCTAATACTTTTACGTACCTAACAAGATTTTATTTGAGAAGAGTGTTAAGTCAATTTTAAGTAAATGCTTGATATCAAATTCAGCTTAAAACCAGCCTCATTCGAATCGGATGCGCACACGATGGGTTCTGTATCTATCATATAAAGATATCACGTTTCTCGTACGGCGGAATTTAAATTTATTTTTGTTATTTGTTGTTATTTTTCTTTTTTTTTAATAAATAATTAAGTGCTTTTGGCTGCACCTCACCTGATGATAAGTGCCGATGCAGTTGAGGATGTAACAAACAAGCTCAAATAGTGTCTATTCACCTCAACTTGATGATTCCTAAATTAGACGAATCGGGGAATACAGTCACCGGCAGGGAATTCCACTCCTTGGCCGTTCGCATAATGAACGAAGAAGCAAAACGCTTCGTGCGTAAAGGTGGAACATTAACGACAAAGGGATGGAATCGCCCTCCACGCCTGGCCATCCGATGATGAAATGGAGAGGGATAAATGAGGTTGTGAAGCTCCAGGGCACACTCTCCGAAATGAATCCTGTAGAACACCGTGGGCAGGCGACTTTGCGGTGATGCTCGAGGCTTTGGTGCCTGTTTGATACTAGTTCCTTGTCGCTAATGAGTCTCCACCTGGCGCGTCGGTCGTTAAAATCCAAGGCATCTAGCTGGTAACGAGCCGAACCATCCCATAAGTGAGAGCAGTACTACATACATGACCGAACTTATTAGAAGCTGCTTTGGTGAGAGTAAAATCTCACTTTCGAGAGGATACCAAGTTTTTGGCAGCCATTTTAAACTTGGATTCAATGTATCACCCGAAATCCATATCGGATGTTAAATCTACGCCAAGGAGCTCTAGATGGTTGGTAATCTGGATTGATTCATCTCGGAAAGTAGGAGTCAGGGTAAAAAGACTCCTTTTCGCAGTAAATAGACACACCTGCGTTTAAGAGTCATTAAACCTAACAAGATTGGCATCGCACCAGTCAGAGACATAGAAATACACACTCAGTGAAATTTCAACTATCTACCTGTTACGGTTTTTTAAATACAGCCCGCTGACAGACAGACGGATGTACAACGAAGGCTTAGTAATAGGGTCCCGTTGGCACCGTTAAGTAAGGAACTTTAAGAAGTCGAGATGAGTATGCACAGTAGTTCTACTGACACTATTGAAACAATAGACGATTCTTGGACCTTGATTCGACCTCCAAAGTTCATGCAATGAGCGACACTGCCACTGTTCACTTACCTGAGAGGCAATGAGCGACACTGCCACTGTTCACTTACCTGAGACGCAATGAACGACACTGCCACTGTTCACTTACCTGAGAGGCAATGAGCGACACTGCCACTGTTCACTTACCTGAGACGCAATGAGCGACACTGCCACTGTTTACTTGCCTGAGACGCAATGAGCGACACTGCCACTGTTCACTAACCTGAGACGCAATGAGCGACACTGCCACTGTTCACTTACCTGAGGCGCAAGGAGTGACACTGCCACTGTTCACTTGCCTAAGACGCAATAAGTGACACTGGCACTGTTCACTTACCTGATACGCAATGATGGACACTGCCACTGTTCTCTTACCTGAGACGCAATGAGCAACACTGCCACTGTTCACTTACCTGAGACGCAATGAGCGACACTGCCACTATTCACTTACCTGAGACGCAATGAGCGACTCTGCCACTGTTCACTTACCTGAGACGCAATGAGCGACACTGCCACTGACCGCGAAATGAGGAACACTAATGAGAAGACGAAGTAGATGCCATCCTCATACCCGCCCAGTATGTGCGTGTATGTGAGCTTGCTGGTATCCCTGAACAAAAAAGTTTTACTACAATATTCAAAGGGCAAATTCAACAGGGTCATTCATTGCTCCAAAGTAAGGTTTCCTATTCTATGGGATCAAGAATCTAATATATGTATAACATAACGACTTTTTTATTATTCGCACAGTTAGAAAGGCCTTGGTATCATCTCACTTGATGTTAAGTGAGGATGATGCCGAAGATAAAAGCGTGCTTACCAAGATTATCCAACGCAAAGAGGACTTGGCTATCATATCTTCAAGCCAGAAAACGTTGATTATGTTGGCATTGATGTTTGGCGGCAAGACTTATATAATATGGTGGTAGCTAGCCAGGCGGGCTTAGAAAATGCCATTCCACCAACAAAACCGAGTCTTACAAAGTTATCCGTCGGGAATCGAACTCGCGACCTCTTTCTTGATGGACTAAACCAATACGCCACGTAGGTGTTTAAAAAATACTATTACCTTTAGTTCAAATACATACCTACAAGTTACATAATAATATAATATAGTTGGGGACCGCGGCTCCGCCCGCCTGGACATCGAGAGTGCGCGTTGCGCGAGCTGCAAATGGATCACGGGGCTTTTTTTGATATAAACCTTCCCTGGCATGCGCATCACAATTCACTCCAGCCGTTTTGGAGTCCATAGGGAACATACATATACACATCGATTTTTATATACAGGTTGTTACAAAATTGGTGTAGGACCCGTGAACTTTGGCTTCTACTCATCATACTGAACAACTTTTGTTCTATGACTGCACAAAGCATAAAAAAATTAAGTCTTCATACAATCGATCGGTTGATCAACCAATTTTGTGCATTTTTGTATGGAGGGTATTTTTATTGAGAATTGACTATGGGTTCCTTGGGGAAAGTTTTTCAGTATGATGAGAAGAACCCCCAGTTAACGGGCCCTACACCAATTTTGTTATATCCTGTGTATAGATTAAAAATCTATATCTAGGCATAAGCACAACACAGACTAGGTATTAATTAGAGATCAAACAAATCGAACCCATGACATGAAGCTTAGCAGGCAGGAGCACTGACCTATGAACCACCGGGTCAGTCAAATCAGTTGAATATCCGGCATTGAACTCTATTTTCTTATTCAACCCTAGAGTGGACACGGTATGACCATTACGCTGCTGTCGTTAAAAAATCTACTATTTTCTTAATTTTAAATTCTTCAAGGTCATGTTTTCTAATATTTTACTCAAATTTCTTCTACTGCCTCTAGTTTAGTGTATGGGGGACCGCACAAGGGTACTTTTTTATTTATTTATTTATTTGCCAGGAAAAAATACAATACAAGTAAATTTATAGAACGGTGGTCCCTACACTAGGCTAAGCCTGTATTGTAGGGGCCGTGAGTGCAAACAATTTCCATGCTTAAGGTAAGCCGACAGTAAAGAATAAAACTAAATCTAAAATTTTAAATTTAAACTTAATAAACATAGTCATGCATAATAGAAAGTGAGTGAGTTGTTTATGTGTGTGTGTGTGTGTGTGTGTGTGTGTGTGTGTGTGTGTGTGTGATGTGTGTGTGTGTGTGTGTGTGTCATCGAGTTACTCTCAAAAAATCTTCTGTTTCATTGTAGGTCCATGTAGAAATTACATTATTTATTTTTATTTTACTCTCTCTAGTTGTGCAGAGCTTGATATCAGTAAGTCTTACTATTTTGTTATAAATAATACTTACAATACATTTGTTGTTTTTGCGGAACATGGCCCTCGCGTAAAGCAAGTTGTTACCGTACATAAGTAGGTACCTACCTTAAAGTTTTATAAATACCGGTCAAGTGTGAGTCGCACTAACGCACTGAGGGTTCCGTAACCAAACACATTTGTATAGGAAACCCTACAAACATCAACTAGTACCACAATGGGATTAAAGGACAATTTAAAATAATCTCCCATACATCGGTACACGTCACAGTAAATTCTTTACCTGCAAATATAAGTTTGTAAACGTAAAAAAATATTTTTTAAGTGATGTAACTACAAATTTACAATTTTCGTATTTTTTCGTGTTTTGAGTCTTTGCTTCTTTCTAAATTACGTAATTATACGTTGATTTACTTGCAAATATCATAATATATCACAAAAGTGGTCGAGAAATGGCCGTGTCTTGGAAGCTTGTTTTTTTTCCACGGTTTCAAGGAACTATAGACGTATTTGATATTAAATTCAACTTGATATCTCCGCGCGTTCCTGAGGCAAAGGGTCTTGACAGACAGACATATAGTCGGATAATTATGTAATTCTTTTAGGGTTTCTTTTTTCCTTTTAAGGTACGGTACCCTAAAGTAAGGAAACTTGGAAATGAATGGGACATAAAGTATTGATACCCTTTTGATCGACTGCTACAAACTCCGGTGCCTTTGATGCCGTCTCTGAAACAAAAACATTTACAATACGTTAGTATTATCTCAGATAGGTACAACCAAAGACTGTATTTCCGTCCTTTAGCGAAATCTTTTTAACTCTGTGGGTACAACTTTTTTATTTTTAATCTATACTCGAAATTAGTTATCCAGCACATAGTAGCTAGGTATACCTATTAGTTATCCAGCACTAAGTAGCTAGGTATACCTATTAGTTATCCAGCACATAGTAGCTAGGTATACTTATTAGTTATCCAGCACATAGTATTAAGGTATACCTATTAGTTATCCAGCACATAGTAGCTAGGTATACCTATTATTATCCAGCACTAAGTAGCTAGGTATACCTATTAGTTATCCAGCACATAGTAGCTAGGTATACCTATTAGTTTTCCAGCACATAGTAGCTAGGTATACCTATTAGTTATTCAGCGCATAGTAGCTGGGTATACCTATTAGTTATCCAGCCCATAGTAGCTAGTGAAACGCAAAGTATCGATTCAAGCCGATCTCCTTTCTTGCGTTTCATGATTAAATTCTCTTTTGGTTTTGTTCGTCTATGAAAATTTAATTTGAAAATGATTGTTAGCTTTTGACAAGAGGAAAACAATTGATGACCGTCGAAACGTGTGTTTGGACAAAAATATTTTAAAGTGCTGTGATTTTTTCTTTTGTTAACAAGACTACTTATCAGGGGTAAGTGATTTATGTGTAGAGACAGCTATCCGTTTTTATTTGCTGCTGTTGCGAACTAAATTTTTATTTATGTTCGTAGGGTCTTCCACCCTGCCCGTACTCTGAATCATTATAACCCTGAGTCACTGCTGAGTCTTCCACCGGCATTTATTTCGCCGCTCTGCACTACCTGCCGCTTACCCAAAGGGAAGTAGAACCTTTACTTCTATCTAATTTTAAGGCCCATCGATACTGCGTATCATTGGTGACCAAGCATTACGACCTGCCACGCCAATTGGTTATCATTGGTGACCAAGAACTACTACTGCCCTGCAAAAATCTACTACCTGCCTCCAAGCGCAGCTGCTGGCCTGCATAACTTCATATTTCCGTTTACTTTAAAAATTTAGCATTTAATTTAAAATTATTAAGAGTATCGTATACCCAAAGTGTTTCCTACAACTTTGGGGGGTAATTCCGACACCAAATAAATTTACTCCTTTTATGTTTTAGGTATTTATTCGATTATTTTTTATACCTGGGGGGACAATCGATCGTTACCTAGCCTATTTTTTGTATTTTAAAATTATGTAAATGAGTTATTTTTTATTAGTCTATTTTCACAGTCATCCATTGTTTACACCTTTACCTATTTTTTAAATATTATAAAATAAAAGTCATACATTTTTTACACCTTTACCTATTTTTTAAATATTATAAAATAAAAGTATTCCATATAACCCCAAAATTTATTTTCTTTCCGAAATTCATATTTAGGCTGCGAGTAAAAATTCTGCGTATAATGTGCGTAATACTGCATTGTTATATTATTTAACCCATTTTAATTAAATTATGCTGCACTAGGTATTCCTATTAGTTATCCAGCACATAGTAGCTAGGTATACCTTCTAGTAATCCAGCACATAGTAGTTAGGTATACCTATTAGTTATCCAGCAAATAGTAGCTAGGTATACCTATTAGTTATCTAGCACATAGTAGCTAGGTATACCTTTTAGTTATCCAGCACATAGTAGTTAGTTATTCCTATTAGTTATCCAGCGCATTGTAGCTAAGTATTCAATCATTCATATCAGCTCATATACGTCCCTACCGAGGGGCTTGAACCTACCCTTAATTAGGGCGATCGGGCCTTAGTCGACCACGCGGGCCCAGTGCGGGTTGGTCGACTTCGCACACAACCTTCGAGTTTCTTTGCAAGCGTGTGCAGGTTTCCTCGCGATGTTTTCCTTCACCGTAAGAGCGTCGGATAAACGTACATATGAAATCTAATCACATTGGTATATGTCAGGTTCGAACTAGGTATACCTATTAGTTATCCAGAACATAGTAGCTAGGTATACCTATTAGTTAGCCAGCACGTAGTAGCTTGGTATACCTATTAGTTATCCAGCACATAGTAGCTAGGTATACCTATTAGTTAGCCAGCACGTAGTAGCTAGGTATACCTATTAGTTATCCAGCACATAGTAGCTAGGTATACCTATTTCTAGGTAAACACACTGACAATCTCATAAAAAACCAACGATACGGCCATTAAAATTAATCGTAATGATGTACTCCTCCGTACTTGTCACTCATACGAGGAACGGTTTGGCCATTACGATTACGATTAATCGTCATTTTTAGCCGGCTGATAATCGATTAGTCATCATCGTATTAGCCGAATCATTGCTCGTAGGAGTAACGAGTATGGAGGAAGGAGTAAATCATAAATAGCCAAATCGTTACACCTCTACTACAGTTACTTACTCCAAGGTATTAAAAAGCTGCAGACAGATGTAAAATAGGTTATTGGCGAAGCATATAAAGATGATCCCGCTGATGACGTCATCGACCTTCCTTACGAGCTGCGTGGCCCTTCCGTATTCCTCTCTGGAAGCCCGCCAAAACGACTCAGGCAGGTACTAAAATGAACCAAAGAGAATGCGCTTTGTTTATGGACACATTAGATTTGTTCCGTTTAATAGCATAAAGGTTAATATATCTTATTATAGTAATCTCCTACCCTATCTTACACTATTTTGTATATATGTGTTGAGATCTCGAAAATTTCTTTAATTATTTCGATGAAATCTGCTACACTGGATGTTTTTGGGAGCAGAAAAGCGATCTAGGTACGTCTCATCTTTGGAAAAACGCGTTTTTCCGAGTTTTCACGCACATCGTCTTTTTCCGCGCAATAAGATTGGTAATTTCACTGCACCAAATACATAAGCGATAGTCCAGTTGTCAAAACGTTGGACTTTTGGACTCCTCGTAGATCATGGGTTCGATGCCCAGTCCGGCTCGATCTTTTAGTACTATCGTCATTTTTTTTTCCTTTTGGTGAGCAAAGCTTGATCGGCAAGTTCTGAAAACAAAAATTCCCCTCGGTGGACAATACCATATTGGACGGTATATATAACGGTACGGCGTAGCGTAGGAAGGGCTCGCGTTCGGTGGACCTTCATATTAGACGGTAAATATAACGGTAAGACTTAGCGTATTAAGGGCTCCCCCTCGGTGGACCATACCACATTAGACTGTAAATATAACGGTAAGACGTAGCGTAGGAAGGGCTTACCCTCGGTGGACCATGCCGTATTAGACGGCAAATATAACGGTAAGGCGTAGCGTAGGAAGGGCTCGCTTCGGTGGACCATACCATATTGACGGTAAATATAACGGTAAGACGTAGAGAAGGAAGGGCTCCCCCCCAGGTGGAAAATACCACATTAGACATTAAATATAACGGTAAGGCGTAGCGTAGGAATGGCCCGCCTTCGGTTGACCTTACCATATTAGACGGTAAATATAATGGTAAGACGTAGCGTAGGAAGGACTCGCCCTCGGTGGACCATACCATAGAGTCTATCCAAAGGAAACCAAACGAACTCTGGCCCTGGCAACTTACAACACGCCCACTGCGGACCGATGCGAAGCTGACAGAACTCGAGGAAGAATTGAGCAGATTACGGTGGATGGGATATAGTTGGATTCTGTGAAGTCCGAAGAGAGGGGGAATAATCCTTAAATCCGGACCTGCTCTATTTCCGGGAGGGCTCTATTCACCTCATATTGTAAATAAAACTCAGCCTAGCCAACCAAATTTCTTTGTATGAAAGTAGAATGTTGTATTCTTTTCCAAAAAATAATATTTTAATTGAAAGTGAGTTTTGTACTTTACTTTACTTTAGTTTACTTAAGTCACTATACTTTGTATAAATACTTTAGCTTCCCCCACGTCCAAGCGGCACTGGCGGTATCGCTGTCCCTTGCTACTCCCGGCTTCCCCACTACGGTGGAGCCATTCAAGCCGCATTGGCGGTATCGCTGTCTCTTGCTCCTCTTGGCTTCCCCACTACGGTGGAGCCATCCAAGCCGCACTGGCGGTATCCCTGTCTCTTGCTACTCTTGGCTTCCCCACTACGGTGGAGCCATCCAACTTGCACTGGTGGTATCGCTGTCTCTTGCTACTCTTGGCTTCCCCGCTACGGTGGAGCCATCCAAGCTGCTCTGGCGGTATCCCTGTCTCTAGCTACTCTCGGCTTCCCCACTACGGTGGAGCCATCCAAGCCGCACTGGTTGTATCGCTGTCTCTTACTACTTTCAACTTCCCCACTACGGTGGAGCCATTCAAGCCGCATGGGCGGTATCGCTGTCAGTAACTATTCTCGGCTTTGCCACTACGGTGGAGCCATCCAAGCCGCACTGGCAGTATCGTTGTCTCTTGGTACTCTCCGCTTCCCCACTACGGTGGAGTCATCCAAGCCGCACTGGCGGTATCGCTGTCAGTAACTATTCTTGGCTTTGCCACTACGGTGGAGCCATCCAAGCCGCACTGGCAGTATCGTTGTCTCTTGGTACTCTCCGCTTCCCCACTACGGTGGAGTCATCCAAGCCGCACTGGCGGTATCGCTGTCAGTAACTATTCTTGGCTTTGCCACTACGGTGGAGCCATCCAAGCCGCACTGGCAGTATCGTTGTCTCTTGGTACTCTCCGCTTCCCCACTACGGTGGAGTCATCCAAGCCGCACTGGCGGTATCGCTGTCTCTTGCTACTCTCGGCTTCTCCACTACGGTGGAGTCATTCAAGTTGCACTGGCGGTATCGCTCTCTCTTGCTATTTTCAGCTTCCCCACTACGGTGAAGTCATCCAAGCCGCACTAGTCACTATAATGTTCATTATGCGAACGGCCAAGGAGTGGAATTCCCTGCTTCGTATAATTTAAGAATCTTCAAGACTAGAGTAAATAAGCACTATTTGAGCTTACCTATTACATCCTCGGCAACCTCGACCCTTAAAATCAGGAGGTGGAGCCAAACACACTCAATATTTTCATTAAAAAAAACAACAAGTTCAACACCTGTATGTATTACCGTCTTAACAATACAGCAAAAACAAAAAAAAGGATATTTTTCACATTTTATGTTTCCTTACATTAAATTAAAAAAGGAACTCTTATATGAACATGTCATTGTCCGTCTGTCTGTCTGTTTGTTATCAAAACCCATTTTCTCTAGAATGCGTGGATGTATCAGTTTGAAATTGGTATGAAATACTTCTTAGAGCTGTAAATAATCGAGCTTCCAAATCAACGCAATAAAAAATTACGGCCATATATGCCACATAACTTGACACTCGCGAGTAAATCCAAACTTTTTATATTTTAATAAGAATAAGAAGAAATAAATCTTATCTTAACCTATCCTAGTTCAAAAGATACAGCCTTTTAAAGGCTAGACACACAGACACACGGACAGACTCTCCACATACACGCACATTTCGAGAGACAGGTGCATTCGCATAGGCGGCCGTCTGCGGCAACAGCTCATTCCCAGAGATAGGTGCAGCCGCAGAGGCGCCCGTCTGCCGCAACAGCTCCACATATACGCACATTCCGAGAGACAGGTGCAGCCGCAGAGGCGGCCGTCTGCTGCAACAGCTCCACATACACGCACATTCCGAGAGACAGGTGCAGCCGGAGAGACGGCCGTCTACCGCATCAGCTCCACATTCACGCACATTCCGAGAGACAGGTGCAGCCGCAGAGGCGGCCGTCTACCGCATCAGCTCCACATACACGCACATTCCGAGAGACAGGTGTGCGGCCGCCGTCTGCCGCAACTGCTCCACATATACGGCGTTGGAGCAAGCTTACATATTCATTCCCATCGCCAAAGAGACTAGTGGACCATGGCACGATCCTGGTCTTTCTGGTGTAATGAATGTACATTGCAATACAACTAGGCAATGCGGCGAGCATAATGGGCACCTTCGTGCCTGGAGAGACTAAAGGTGGTCTATTCGAGTGAAGATCCTCAAGGGATTTTATTGTAGTTTTGAAATTATCCCTACTAATCCCTACTAATCCCTACTAATATTATAAATGCGAAAGTAACTCTGTCTGTCTGTTACGCTTTCCCGCAAAAACTACTGAACGGATTTGACTGAAATTTGGTAGGTGGACAGATTAGGACCTGGATTAAGACATAGGCTACTTTTTACCACGCTCACCCTCGATAAGTATAGAAACGTGGTCCACGCGGGTGAAGCCGCGGGAAACAGCTAGTTTCATATAAATATTTATAGACTAACTAGCTGTCCCGGCGAACTTCGTACCGCCTTACTTACATTACACTGCCCCAGCTAGTTTCATATAAATATTTATAGACTAACTAGCTGTCCCGGCGAACTTCGTACCGCCTTACATTACATTACACTGCCCTGCCCTACCCTACACTACACTACACTACCCTACCCTACACTACCCTACCCTACATACACTACACTACACTACCCTACCCTACACTACTCTACACTACCCTACACTACACTACCCTACCCTACCCTACACTACCCTACCCTACACTACCCTACCCTACCCTATCTCTCAAGTTGGATCGAACTGCACATGGTGTGCGAATTTTATTATAATCGGTTAAGTGGTTTAGGAGTCCATTGAGGACAAACATTGTGACACGAGATTTATATATATTAAGACTAATAGTAAAAAAAAATAAGTACCTAAGTATTTAAAGAATTCCCTGTGCCAATTATGTATATTCTAAAGTAAAAAATGTTTATTACACTTTTTATTTTGGGCGAAAAAGTAAAATAAAAAAAATATTTCCCCTATATAATAATTTTATTCCTCAATATTATAGAAATTGGTTTAAAACTCATTAACTGGGGCTACCACTACTGTTACCTAGTCTATGCTACTACTCATCATTCTAAACAATATCCCCAAGAGCCAATAGTCAATTCTCAAAAAGAAAAAATCGACCCTCCATACAGAAATGCAATAAATAAAGGAAAAGTCGTGTCGCAACAAGACTTTAAGGTGATGGCTGAGTATATGAAAAATTGGCGATTTCTCCAAAGACAAGAGCAGTGCTGTTAAAAAAAATTACTTAAACGCGCTCAAATTTAAACAAAAAAAATTAAGAATAAACGAAATTGATGAATCAGCTGCTCTATTTGTATGAGGATTTTTTTTATCGCGAATTAGTTGTGGGTTTTATGCGAAAAGTTGTTTACAGTATGATGTGTAGACATTCCTGTTAATGGCTCCTACACCAATTTTGTTACATCCTGTATATGGAATAATAAATAAATAAATTGTTAAATAATAACTTTGATTTTTTGCCAGCCCGGAACTGTAATATAACGGTAATTTAATATGTTTCATACCACCAGCTCGCAGCGGTTGACTACGCCATAACACAAAATATGAATATGTAAATGTGAGAGATTTTTCACGGCTTATGTGCTTTTAATGTTTCATTTGAAATTCGTACGAAATAATTAACATACATAAAAGCCTGTCAGTATTTTTTGCTAGATTGTCGGACTGGCATACGGAGATATACGATTGTGCAAGAAAATTAAAGCAGATAATTAGAATTGATAGAATACTTCATTTATGCATAATAAAAGCTTTTAAGTGGAAACAAAAAAGTTTTTCTAAAGGTTAAAATTTTTTTTTAAAAAGTTTTAAATTAAAACACACAAAAAAGAAAAATGAGAATAACTGTAACTCCCTTTAGCATATTGCTGGTCGAGTCGAGGTACTGGGGAAAACTAAACGTTAAGGGCCGCCAGGAGGCTAGAGTTTACATACAAACGTACCTAGTTTCGCTTTAATACAAAAACTACATGCCGGATTTAATCTAAACTTTGCGGATATATTGAGTAGACACATATCGATGTTTGTAATTTATTTTCGATGTACTAATATAAAACGTAAAAAAATAAGAGCAGTTTCAAACTTTTAGTACAAAACTAATTTAAGCCTTCGTTTTGTTACGTTAAAATTTAGTATTATGAAAACTAATTAATTAAGAACATCGATATGTGTCTACACATTATATTTACAAAGATTAGATTCAATCCGGCAAGTAGTTTTTGTATGAAAGCGGAACTACGTTTGTATGGAAACTCGAGCCTCCTGGAGACTCTTAATAAAATAATATTAATAAGCTCAAGTATGGCGTTTTCTAAAATCTGTTGGTATTGATAGATCATCAATCAATCATCAATCAATTCATCAAACAATCAATCACTGAGAATGTGTCTTTTGACTTTAATCTCCTTAATAGACACTTCACTCTTCCTTTACTCTTCTCCTCAAGCTATCACCGATTCCGAAACTCTAATGCATATCGAATCTATTACTTAAAATGCTGTTGGCAGTGACCAAGTGTGCTCGCGAATGATAAATTTGATTCTAACGGAGATCCAACCTATCTTGCCCACATTTTTAACTACTCTCTCTTTTCAGGAACATTCCCTATGTCCTGGAAACAGGCATATGTTATTTCTCTCCCTTAAACTAACAATCCCTTAACACCTTCCGAGTTTCGTCCCGATATCGATCCCTCCTTACCTATTCAAAGTTCTGGAGCACGTTGTCCACCAGGAGCTATCTACAATACAATACAATACAATATTCTTTATTGCATCACAACATTAAAAAAGAAATTGACAATATAGAAGAAAGCCTATACAAAAGGCGGCCTTATTGCTAGGTAGCAATTTTTTTCCAGGCTATCTCTCTTTCTTTCTTCAATTTTTTTTATCTCCTTTTCAGTCTGGCTTTTGCCCTGGACATAGTACTGTCACGGCACTGCTAAAAGTCACTGAAAATATTCGCTTTGCAATGAAGCATGCAACTCACCTTGCTAATTCTTCTAGACTTCAGCAGTGACTTCAATTCTGTTGACTTTGACATACTTATTACTGTTTTCCACTCTTATAATCTTTCTTCATCTTGGTTCGTTTTTTACCTTCTTGGCCGCTCGCAATGTGTTCGTTCATAAGACTCAGCGTTAGTTTGGTGTAACCTGGCTGCGGGCGTGCCACAAGGCGGAGCTCTTTCCCCTCTTCTTTTTTCAATTTTCATTTATACTGTCACTAAGGTAATTTCCTCCAGTTTTTATCTCTATGCAGACGACTTGCAGCTATATCATTACTTTGAATTGTCCAAATATAGCCAAGCTTAAAAAATGTTAACGACAATCTTCAGCATATCTGCTAGTGGGCAAACGCGTACTTTTGCAGATATAATGACTGGAAGTTTCGCCCTCTAGAAATTTCTAGACCAGCCCAGAACAGAGAGTATTGAGAGTATTCGAGAGCATTCCCAAACAACATCCCACATCATTGTGGAACATTTTAGAACACTCTCGAACGTTTTGGTGTGTTCTGGAACAGTTTGAACCATTCGAGACCTTTTTTTGTGGGTAGGGCTACTCCCTGAGCAAAACCGGGTACCCCAGCTAGTTATAAATTATAAAGTAAGTAGGTGAGCACTAGGATTTTATTTAAATTCAGCCACGCGGATCGAGCCGCTCGCGTCTCTTGTAATATTATACTCCTGCGTAATTTTAAGTAATATTTATGCCATTTTCATTTGTAAATTTTAAAATTCCAAAACGTTTATTTAACAGAGGTGCATACTACTATTTTGATGATGGTTATAAAATAGTAATTACATTACATCATCATCATATCAGACGAAGGACGTCCACTGCTGGACATAGGCCTCGCCCAAGGATTTCCATGACGACCGGTTCTTCGCTGCCCGCATCCAGCGGCTTCCCGCGACCATCACCAGGTCATCGGTCCACCGAGTGGGAGGCCTGCCTATGCTACGTTTTCCGGTGCGCGGTAATTACATTATAGAATGTCAAAGTTTGTAAAAAATTAAAAACATTTTTTTCATAAAAAACAAACATAATCTTTAGTTAATAATGTAAAAATAATAAAATCTTTATATATATAAAAATGAATTGCTGTTCGTTAGTCTCGCTAAAACTCGAGAACGGCTGGACCGATTCGGCTAATTTGGGTATTGAATTATTTGTGGAAGTCCAGAGAAGGTTTAAAAGGTGAATAAATATGAAAACGCTTGGAATTAAATAAAAAAAAAATTTGGTTGACTTCACACACAACCTTCGAGTTTTTATACATACACTTAAGTATTTCTTTTTCTGTTCGTTAGTCTCGCTAAAACTCGAGAACGGCTGGACCGATTTGGCTAATTTTGGTATTGAATTATTTGTGGAAGTCCAGAGAAGATTTAAAAGGTGAATAAATATGAAAACGCTCGAAATTAAATAAAATAAAAAAATGTTTTTTCTGTTCGTTAGTCTCGCTAAAACTCGAGAACGGCTGGACCGATTTGGCTAATTTTGGTATTGAATTATTTGTGGAAGTCCAGAGAAGGTTTAAAAGGTGAATAAATATGAAAACGCTCGGAATTAAATAAAATAAAAATAATTTTGGTTGACTTCACACACAACCTTCGAGTTTTTATACATACACATAAGTATATTTTTTTGCTGTTCGTTAGTCTCGTTAAAACTCGAGAACGGCTGGACCGATATGGCTAATTTTGGTATTGAATTATTTGTGGAAGTCCAGAGAAGGTTTAAAAGGTGAATAAATATAAAACAGCTCGGAATTACATAAAAAAAAATAAAAAAAAATAATATCCGTCAAAAATAATTGGTTTTAGGGTAGTGTAGTGTAGGTGTAGTGTAGTTAGGGTAGGGTAGGGTAGTATAGTATAGGGTAGTGTAGTGTAGTGTAGGGTTAGGTAGTGTAGTGTAGTGTAGTGTATGTAGGGTAGGGTAGGGTAGTGTAGGGTCGGGTAGTGTAGTGTAGGGAAGTGTAGTGTAGTGTAGGGTAGGGTAGTGTAGTGTAGTGTATGTAGTGTAGTGTATGTAGGGTAGGGTAGGGTAGTGTAGGGAGGTGTAGGGTAGGGTAGGGTAGGGTAGGGTAGTGTAGGGTAGGGTAGGGTAGGGTAGGGTAGTGTAGGGTAGGGTAGTGTAGTGTAGGGTAGAGTAGTGTAGTTTAGGGTAGGAAAGTATAGGGTAGGGTAGTGTAGTGTAGTGTTAGGTGGAACGAAGTTCGCCGGGACAGCTAGTATTTGATATAAAACAAATAATGTCATAAGGATATAAAAACAATATGACATGAGAAGGTGTACATTGAACATATTTAATTTGTCATTAATGTAGGCCAGTTCATACAGACAGCACCCGTTCAAGAGTATAACGCGCGAGTACGCCATTTACGTATGCAATGAAGTATATTGAACTGAATTTAATGGAGTTCAAGATGGCACGTACCTTACTTTGTGCAGCCAACAGTTTCCTGTTGACGTTTTGCAGACGTGATGTCAGATAGTAGCTCATGCATATCACGAACATGTCCGAGTAGTTCCACACGAAGGTCGATTGGAAGTGGACCAACTAGGAAAATAAATCAAAAAACAATAGGTTTTTTTGTAACCCCATTGCGTTGGGGGATCATGGTAAGCCCGCTTCCATCTTTGGCATCATCGTCACTTGATGATGTCAAGAGCTTACCAATTGAGAATTTAAAAAAAATGGACGCTATCCCTATTATGTAAGTGTAACATAATATTTGAACAACTGTGACATATCGTGGTACAAAGTTATGGCAACACGGACTAGAGAAAAGTAGTGAAAATTCAATTAACATTTGCAGGATGTAACAAATTATTGTAGGACCCATTCACTGGAGATTCTACTCATCATACTGTACAAATTTTCTTTAGGAACACATGAACAAAAATTTTACTTTTTATACAAAATTGGTCAGTAATCAGGTCAGATCGACTTGTATGAGTCGGAATTTAATTTGTGAGAGTTCACTATATGGGTCTTTTGGAGAAAGTTGTTTAGTATTATAAGTAGAAGTCCCAGGTAACGTGCCCTAAGTTAAACTTTGTAACGATGATTCATTTATGATGAAAATTAACCTAACCATCCCTACTATCCCTACTCCCTACTAATATTATAAATGTGAAAGTAACTCTGTCTGTCTGTTACGCTTTCCCGCAAAAACTACTGAACGGATTTGGCTGAAATTTGGTAGGTAGACAGATTAGGACCTGGATTCAGACATAGGCTACTTTTTACCACGCACTGCGCACCCTCGAAAAGTCATAGAAACGTGGTCCACGCGGGTGAAGCCGCGGGAAACAGCTAGTAATATTATAAATGTGAAAGTAACTCTGTCTGTCTGTTACGCTTTCCCGCAAAAACTATTGAACGGATTTGGCTGAAATTTGGTAGGTAGACAGATTAGGACCTGGGTTAAGACATAGGCTACTCTTTACCACGCTCGCGAGCCGCTTGCGGCTCGCGCACTGCGCACCCTCGAAAAGTCATAGAAATGTGGTCCACGCGGGTGAAGCCGCGGGAATCAGCTAGTATTAAATAAAGTAATTTCACAATGAAAAAGTTTTTATTATTCAAGTATAGTGTGTGTGACAAATACTTTGCCAAATTTATGGTGACATATGATACAACAGCTATCATACGTCTCATAACTGTATAGCGTCGGCAACGAGTGAAAACGTCGTAAGTGACAAACAATTTTTTTGCAGGAGAGAGAAAAAATCGTCACCTGAATTATTTTTTGTATTAAACCTATTTCCGTTTTCTATTGTTTATTATAAGTCAAGCATTCGTTAATAGGCAATGTATATACCCAATAGCTAATATCCTAATACTATGTCAAATGCAACACAAGAGGTTTTCCTTGGGAAAAAAAATAAGATTTTGAAGAATGATCTAAATCAAGTACAAATTTTCAATCAATACGATGTTTTACTAAGTAAAATACAATGCGTAAAGCTTATTCTTATATTTCCGAAGTTTTACTCGAAGTATCAAGAGCCATCCTACTTAAAAACACCGTATACAAGATTTACAATGAATGCGATAGGTGGCGATGTGCTACTGCATTCGCCCAAATCAGATACAAGCGGGATAAAAATGTGAGTTAAGAGGTTTTTTTAATCATTACAACAAAACATAAAAAGATTTATTGGTTAAAAAAATTTAATCTATGACGTTATCATCGTCGCCTTAGGTTAGGTAATCCTATCAAAGATTATAGAATTCTGAGAATAGATCGCTAAACTTCATAGCAAAGATCGTAGTCCAAAGCAGAAGGCGCCAGATATATACTACGAGGTTACGACAAATTTGGTAACGTTAACGATGAATAAACTTAGGTTTAGAGGATCAATGGCAACCCTGTGATGTTTAATATGTCTCAACCTAAGCTTATAAATTTCCGTTATCGTTACCAGATTTGTCATGAGCTCCCAGTCTAATAGTTTTCGGTCGATCAAAACTAGGTGGCGCTATGAATTAGTCAGGCGTACGCTGATTTCGCCAATAAATTTAGTTAAGCAAGTTGCTATAGGGGTTGTAAGTCTTCTTCTAAACGGTTTTTGGTCCTGTAAAAATCCGTTTAAATCGTTAAGTGCAATAATCGTCATCATATCAGCCGAAAGACGTCCACTGCTGGACAAAGGTCTCCCAAGGATTGTCACAATGACAGCTCGCGACAAACTTTATTACTGATCTGAACTGTGATGCGAGTGCTTACTGCGCCCTCACCGGTATAGCCGAGTATTAGGTACCCTACTAACACTTAAAGTTGGCTACTGCGACGCATCTTGCAACAAACTTCAGAACCGTAATAGTGTTTGGGGCGATCTGTAAGCTGCGCACATCCAGTGGCTTCCCGCGACCTTCACCAGGTCGTCGGTCCACTGATTGGGAGGCCTGCCTACGCTAAAGTGCAATGATCATATCAGCCGAAGGACGTCCACTGCTGGACATAGGCCTCCCCCAAGGATTGCCACGACGATCGGTTCTGCGCTTCCCGCATCCAGCGGCTTCCCGCGACCTTCACCAGGTCATCAGTCCACCGAGTGGGAGGCCTGCCTACACTATGTTTTCCGGTGCATGGTCGCCACTCAAGAACTTTACTGCCCCAACGGCCAAGTGTTCTACGAGCAATGTGCCCCGCCCACTGCCATTTAAGTTGCAAAGATAACTAAATTGAATTCTTACCTGAGTAAAGAGACCCAAAACGGCGGAATAGGGCAGGAACCTGAACACCCACGGGTAGAAATGTTTCACGAACCCTTCGTATAAGTTCAGGTTGGGGTAGCACACCAGCGCGCCGGAGAACGCCGCGATTAAAGACAGAATATGCTCAACTAGAAAAAAAACAGGTAAGTATCACTATTTGTTTAAGAGGGGGATAAGAGTAAAGGTGGTTCCTAATGGATCACTGTGTAACGCGGCAACGCGTTTTGATATTCGATCTTCTTTCATTCGACCTGTTTCATTTCATCTATTTGTTCTCGAAGCGTCCGTGTTGTAACGGCTACGGCCGCCGCCTCCTGTGCGGGAGGCCCTGGTTCGAATCCTGCCACGTACCGATGTGATTTCGAATTTAGATTTCATATATATCATATTATCCGACGCTCTTACGGTGAAGGAAAACATCGTGAGGAAACCTTCACACGCCTGCGGAGAAATTCGACGGTTGTGTGTAAAGTCGACCAACCCGCACTGGGCCCGCGTGGTCGACTAAGGCCCGATCGCCCTAATTCAGGGTAGGCTCGAGCCCGTCGGTGGGGACGTATACGAGCTGATATGATGATTTGTTCTACTTTGCATGCGCTGGCTCATAACAATGTGTCATCTATGACACACGTGTTTCAAAATTCTTATCTTTCAACGTCTGTCACTACCAAACTAACTGAGGTTATAAAATAACTATTTATTTGGAAACTGCTGCTTACTTTTAAGACCCATCTTGAGTAAGTTATAATTATGTGTTTTTGTGATTTGTAATGTTAATTTAACGTGTGAAATCCTTTTGTAAATTATATTTTTTTTTTCTGTCTAGGTCTTATATTTCTACATTAGGTTTAGATATATTTATTCTCATAAAAGACAAAATGTCACTTACAAAAGAAGAAGACTTAAATGTAAGTAATTTGGATATGGTCATTCAAACCGCACAGAATGCAATAGTAGTGTTGACTACTGCTACGGGATATACTTTAAAACAAACGTATTAACTAGTTATCTTTTTATTACACAGCACTTCACATTACACAGCTTCAGTACCAACTCTCTTCAATTCACATCGAAAAAGTATGGCTTCTCCGCGAGCCTGTCCAGCCTTTTATATTCTTGTGGTGGGGCGACACGTGAGCGGATTGTCCGTACTCATGACAATATTGAATACAATAAAATAGAACTTGTGAAATAAAATAATTGAACTAATATTTAAATAAAATAAATAATCAGATAACAGGCTGAAGGTATTCTAACAATATGAATCACATAGTCATAATTAAATTAAAAATATAACTATAAACTGGCTTTCCACAACAAACAAATAAGAAAATAGTATTATATTTAGTTAGATAAGATATGTTGAGCTAATTTGCGCTTAAATTGATTAAATGAGTCAATCTCTTTGATGGATGAGGGTTATTTTTTTTTAAAGTTGCACTCCCTCGTACGTAAACATTCGTTCATCATCATATTCTTCATTACATTTAACTAAATTGTGCGCACTAATGGAGCTTTTCCCCACGCCCAACCGCACCTACCTACGATCGTGCTACAACTGTACCAATTAAAACAGGAGTGTGTAAACAAACCATTTACATTGTTTTGATCGAAGATAAGATAAATACCCTTTATTGCACATACATTAAAAATAGACAATACAAAACACAAAATTTTATGCAGGTACATTAGCATGACAATTTGGGCGATATGATCGTTAAAAGCGATTACTTCCAAACAACCTGGTGTTTGGGGACAGAAGCATAAGTACATAAAACAATACTTATGTACCTATAACAAAACAAATTTAAAAACGTTGTAATGTTGTAAACTCCTTGCCTGCGTCTATGTTACCCGACTCCTACAAAACTACAAATTTTAACCGCCTCCGTAGCTCAGAGGCAAAGTTCACTGGCTTTACACAGGAGGTCGCGGGTTCGATTCCCGGCGGGGTCAATTGTAAGACTCGGTTTGGTTGGTGGTAGGGCATTTTCTAAGCCCGCCTGGCTAGCTACCACCATCTTATCTAAGTCTTGCCGCCAAATATCAATGTTGAAATCATTGGTGTGTTCCGGCATGAAGATAAGATAGCCAGTTCCCCATTGCGTTGGGGAATCTTGGTAAGCCCGCTTCCATCTTCGGCAACATCGTCACTTACCATCAGGTGAGATGTTGTCAAGGGTTTACCAATTGTGAATAATAAAATAATAAAAATTTGGGGATCTTCAAGGCGAGAGTGAATATGCATTATTTGATTTATTCATATTTATTAAAAGCTAAATGTGAAAATGCGAGAAAACAAAACGTAAAGTTATCTGGTTAGTTTACTATCAATTTTTTTTTATTAGTATGGACATCATGGTGACCGTTGGTCTTGTGATATAACTTCCTCAAGGCCAATAGTTCTGTTACAGCGCCATCTAACCTGTAACTCATTTTCTACGTTCATCTCGTAACGCCTATCTTACTATCGATACAATATGTAAATTCTATTTGTCTTTCACATAAATACCACAGAGGGCGCCTGATCAACATTAATATATAAAAACACTGTACTGAGTTGTTCGTCCATTCTCAATCTGTACCTACCGAACAAAATATAAAAACGTATCTGTATTTCAAGAAGTGTTTCAATCTCTTGGTCCCCAATTCTTCAAGTTCAGATGAACTGCAGGACGCACTCAGGATCAAGTTCCTCTAAGGCTACTGATGCTACCACTGTTCTACCCAGAGGGCGACTCCTGGCTTGGACAAGAGTTTTGCACTCAGGAGGTGGGTCCACGTCTTCGGGGCAAAACCGACACTAGTTAAAAGCTCCTTCAGTAGGTCGGTTATTTAATTTTTTTAATAAGTGTTGCGTGCCACGTCACTATCTATTTAAAAAGTTGTACCTTTTGAACTGTGACAAGTGATCGGTTGAATTTTTTACAGAATACTATTATGTGTTATTGAGGGAGGTTTACTAACAAGTAACAAAAATTAAAAAAGTAATAATTAAGGGAGGAGGGGGGTCCCCATACAGGAAACATGTTTTGTAAAGTTCTTTTTCGTGTTGGCGTTATCATAAAAACATTCAAGCGTGAAAATTAGTGATTTTAGTCTTTACATCAGCTCGTATATACGTCCCCAGCGAGGGGCTCGAGCCCACCCTGAATTAGGGCGATCGGGCTTTAGTCGACCACGCGGGCCCAGTGCAGGTTGGTCAACTTCACACACCACCTTCAAGTTTCTTCGCAGATGTGTGCAGGTTTCCTCACGATGTTTTCCTTCACCGTTAGAGCGTCGGTTAAACGTACATATAAGATCGCAATTAGAAAACACATTGGTACGTAGCAGGATTCGAACCACGATCTCCCGGATAGAAGGTAGTGACCCTACTTGCCGTTGCGCCACCGACGTCATGACGCTGAAATTATTTTTAGTAAAAAGCTTAAAGTAAAACCAGAATTAACAAAAACTGGCCAAGTATGAGTCGTGCTTGTGCTGAGGAGCCCGAAATGGATGAAAAGAAAAACATTTCTGTTTTTTATTTTATTTTATTAAAAATTCGAGTGCGTTGGGCTGCACCTCACCTGATGATAAGTGCCGATGCAGCCGAGGATGTAACACGCAGGTCTCGTTAATTTCTTTTGATTAAAATGAATAAGTATCATTGTTGTATATTTTGTGTGGAGAGGTGGTGGTACGGAACATTTTTCTGCAAGTGTCCAACCCGTACTTGTCTGGTTTTCAACCGACTTCCAAAAAGGAGGAGGTTCTCAATTCGACTGTATGTTTTTTTTTTATGTGTGTTACCTCAGAACTTTTGACTGGGTGAACCGATTTTTATGATTCTTTTTTTATTTGAAAGCTTTTTTTAAAATCGGTGTTTTGCTTTATTCGAAAATTAAAAAAAAAACAAAAATAATAATGCAAAAATGTACTAAGTTGTTGTTGCGATGGAAGTCGGTTTTTAACGTGTTTAGCGTTTTCAATTATTTTAAAACATGTCAAATTCTGACGACCCACCGTGGAAACACGTTGGTACGTGGCAGGATTCAAACCATGACCTCCGGGACAGGAGGCCTTAGTCGTGATGCCACCGCCGCTCCATGGAGACGATTATGGGATGTCAATGTTAACGTATGTGAGAGCAACCTAACTAAGCTAAAATTTAGGTAATTATTATTAATATCATCTTTATTTGTCATACAATATGGTCCCTTTTTGCTAGTAACACAAACGTCTTATTACACTTATGGCACGACTTCATACGGTAGTGGGTGTGTCGTGGGTTTTAAAAAAAGTTCGTGGACATGTATTAAATTTTATTGAAGAAAAATAAGAGTAAAGGACCAGAAAACAACATAAAAATTAAAAAAAACAATAATACACTTAAATTTAAAATATAAATCACAAATCATAAATAAATCTTAACCGAAATGGGTATTTTAGGAAGTACAGTAATTAAATAAATATGAATTAAAAATTTGTGATTGTTAGGACGAACGATGATCGAATTTTCGGTTTTTAAATCAAATGTCACATAGATTGACAGCGCAAGCGCGAAAAGGAAGTAGATGGAATTAAAAGAAGGTTGGATGAAAAAAGAACGCACAACAGCGTGCCGCGGTACATACTAGTTTTAGTAGAACACAGATTTGTAGTAACAAACAATAAAAGTGAAAACAACCCTTCCACACCCTATGCGCTCACCAGTTACAGGAAACATAGGGCCCCCCTGTCTGACCAGTACACGCATGAAGTGCGAAAAGAGTTGGCAATCATATCTCTCAGCTATCCCATTCAGGATGCCGTTGTAATATGCAGGTGTAATATACTTAGCAATTCTGAGAGCTATGTCGGTTACTTTGGTTCTCCTACGGATCTCCTGGTTTCTGATTCGATCACGCAGAGAAACTCCGAGCATACCACGCTTCATTGCCCTTTGGGTGACCTTGAGCCTGCTTATGAGGCCCATAGTAAGCGACCATGTCTTAGTTCCGTATGTCATCACTGGCAACACACACTGGCAGTTGGCGGGGCACAGTGCTCGTAGAACAGATGGCCGTTGTAGCAGTAAAGTTCTTGAGTGGCGACCACGCACTGGAAAGCGTAGTGTAGGCAGACCTCCCACTCGGTGGACCGATGACCTGGTGAAGGTTGCAGGAAGCCGCTGGATGCGGGCAGCGCAGAACCGGTCGTCGTGGAGATCCTTGGGGGAGGCCTATGTCCAGCAGTGGACGTCCTTCGGCTGTTGTGATGATGATGATGATGAATATACTTACCCAAAGACAAAGACAGAACCACCGCACCAGTGACATTACAAGTGGTGATCAGTGTGGGGTCATAGTTGGGGTCCAGGAGCTCAGTGTGCACCAGGTTGGGGAGCCATTTTAAATCAAATATCACATAGATTGACAGCGCATGCGCGAAAAAAAATAAGATGGAATGAAAAGAAGATCGGATGAAAAAAGAACACATAACAGCGTGCAGCGTTACACACTAGTGTAAGTAGAACACAGATTTGTAGTAACAAACAATAACAGTGAAAACAACCCTTCCACACCCCATGCGCTCACCAGTTACAGGAAGCATAGGGCCCCCTCCTGTCTGACCAGTACACGCATGAAGTGGAAAAAGAGTTGGCAATCATATCTCTCAGCTTTCACTTTCAGGGTCATCATCATCACATCAGCTCATAAACGTCCCCACCGAGGGGCTCGAGCCTACCCTGAATTAGGGCGATCAGGCCATAGTCGACCACTCGGGCCCAGTGCGGGTTGGTCGACTTTACACACAACCTTCGAGTTTCTTTGCAGGCGTGTGCAGGTTTCCTCACGATGTTTTCCTTCACCGTTAAAGTAATCGGTAAGTATATGTACGTAAGTTTTTGAAAAACTCATTGGTACATTGGCCGTCCAGATTTGAACCCGGTACCTCTGGTTAGAAGGACCGAGTCGTTACCGGTTGAGCCAAGGACGCTTTTTATATGCTAATATGCAGGTGTAATATACTTACCCAAAGACAAAGACAGAACCACCGCACCAGTGACATTACAAGTGGTGATCAGTGTGGGTTCATAGTTGGGGTCCAGGAGCTCGGTGTCATGCACAGTGTGCACCAGGTTGGGGAGCCGCTTCGCAACTTGTATAAACATCGTCATCGTCGTGAAGGTTGTCCCGTAGAATATTACTGGAGCTGGAAAAGGGTTTATTTTTGGTTGAATGCAAACCATTTTCCCCTCTCTAAGTAGGTGCTGTAGAGTTCAATAATACATTGGCAGGGACAATGGCCAGTTTTTTTCCGACTACGAATGGGATAAAAGGAGGGTTATGTCAAAACAGTCTTTGTATGTATGTATGTATGGATGTTCATCTGTTCCCTCGTGTTTCCTTAACCACTTAACCGATCTTGAAAAATGTGGTGTCTTTGGATTTGTGCCTTTACTCCACGTATCATAGGAGCATGTAAAATAAACAACATGGCGGATTTTATAGGCGAATAAAACAATAAACATTTTTTTAGATATTCCTATCATGTTTGGTATCAAAAGAAAGTTCTTGAGAAGCACATTCTAAATATATATAAATTACATAATATGCAAATAATTTTTACTTCTTGGCAAATAGTCTCACAAGCGATATTATGAGACGGCTCAACGTACGCGCGCTATAATCAAGCGACACGACAAGGTGAGGGGGCATTATGTATACTCTGAGCACAAATAATATGCAAATAAAATATAATTTAAATAAACTAAAACCTGACTACGAAAAAGTATGAATAAAAGAGTTTACTGCCTGAAATAATAGCCTTTATTTTTCCCTCCATCTCGGATAAAACTCAAAACAGCTTTGCCTAATAGAAGAAGTATAGAAGATTGTATAAAATTTTATTTAATCATTTTAACGCTTTTTTATTCACAATTGCTTAGCCCTTGGCATCATCTCACCTGATGGTAAGTGACAATGATGCCAAAGATGAATGCGGGCTTAACCAAAATTCCCCAACGCAATGGAGAACTGGCTAACTTATCTTCAAGCCAGAACACATCAATGTTGTTAACACTTGATTTTGGCGGCAAGGCTTAGATAAGATGGTGGTAGCTAGCCAGACGGGCTTAGAAAATGCCCTACCACCAACCAAACCGAGTCTTACAAGTTGACCCCGCCTGGAATCGATTCCGCGACCTCCTGGTGGGTGTGAAGCGAATGAACTAACCATTACGCCACTTAGGTACAATGTTTTAAACTTTAGGCCCGGCCAATTATTAATGAACTGGACTGTATAACTTACTAATATTCTTTTAAACGGAAGGTTCTTTATTTAAACAAGTAAATAGAATTAATTTCTTATGGAGATTAATAAAAAAACGGATTTTAAAGAATTTTAACCTTCAAGTGGTGACGTGAATGTGAGTCACAGTATTGGAGAGGTGACGTCATTATGACGTATCAATAAAAAGCCATAAATACTGTAGATTAAGTGTAAGGGAAATAAAATAGATGATGTTATGTAAATGTAGGTTAGTTTGTTTCTAAAATAAAACACACTTTTGACATATTAAACGTAAACTTAACTTTATTCATACACTTGAACTTAATACTGAATTTTGGTCTGTGTTTTGGTAGACATGAGATCTATTGACATAAAATTAATGAAACTGAAAAGAAAAATAACAACCAGCCTTATTTTCTCATTAAGATTTAGTTAATTAATAAAAAAAATCAATTTTTGCATATTGGTTACACACAAAAAATAATTTGATTCATTTTGAATGAAATTTTACAACAACAGCTCACAAATAAAACATAACACTAAAGGTGACGTAACGTCAAAATGACGTCGGGTACCATCTAATACCTAAACTGTGCGCGTGCGACGTCCGTTCTGTGTATCGGCCGACGCCAAACTGCACACGAGGCAGCTACTAGGGGGCGCGGTCGCGAGGAGCAAGCCGTTTCTGAGAAATACAGTGTTTTTGTCGTTGCGACGTCAAATTGACGGTACGTCACCAGTTAGACTTATAGTTTAGACTCTTAATACTAGAAAGCTGTAATTTGGCATAGATATGCGAATTGATTACGCCGTTATAGTAATAGAAAAATAAAATCTTAACAATTTTTCGGGTACCTTACACGTTAAAGCGGAGGTTTTTTTTTCTCTTCTAGCCCGTAATGTGGAATGTCGTTACATAGAATAAAGATAAATATAGAAATATTGAGGGTGTGTGAATATCATTTTTTGATTCAAGGATTCTTTTACAAAATTTTAAAATTTAAAGTGCTAATTTCTGTAAGAGTCAAGTGTCCTCCCTCCCCCCTTCCCGTACAGCTAAACTGCTATTTCAGGACATCAGTTTTTTTTTAATTAGCAGGACATGCAATCAATTTAAAAAAAGAATCTATCACGGCTAAGAAGGCTTTTTAGTTTAGGAGTAATAGTCAACCATGATGTGTAGTTGGATTTTTTAAAAGTTAATAGATTTTCCATACAAAAAGGTTCTATTAACTCACCCATTCCTCTCAAAGACATGTCAGAATAAATTGTGCTGTACAAACACATCGTAGTCATGTAAACTTGCCCAATCAATGAGACCAATGTGTAAGCCCACTTCCAAGAAAAACGTTTATATCTGAAAGAGAATAAAACCAAATTTAACACTAGAGGGCTCGCGCGGGTGACATATGTCACCCAGGGTGTAAGATTGACAAATATCTTTTGAACAGATCGCGCTACAGTGCTGCCCTCTCAGGTAATCCTCGAGTAGGGAATGTCCCACACATCAGTAGTGCGCCATCTTGCTAGGCGCATCGACGTGTTCGCAGTGCATTTATAAAGTACGTGGGTGACGTATGTCACCCGCGCGTATTTATTTGTCCGGATCACCAAATCATACTATGCCCTAGCTGTAACGAAAATGCTTTTGAATAAGTAAAATCCGTTCGTGAACTTTATAATAAAATGATTTCTTTTCCAAATTTATGTGTTTCAAAGAAAAAAAATGTTTGATCTCAATAAGTACAAAATGTGTTAATTAGAGAAGTTACCCATTTGTTTTATAATACATATAAGTTAAGCAATTCTTGTCTTTTACTAAAGTATTTAGTAAAAAATAAAGTTAATTTGTAATATAATACCTTATTTAATTTAATCAACTATGAGTGGTAATAAAAAACCTATGTCATAATGGGTGACACATGTGCCCCGCGCGAGTACTCTAGGAGTATTTTGACGCGCGAGTCCTCTAGTGTTAAATCTAATGTGATCGTGAGAAGCCGATGGATGCGGGGCCTTTGTCCAGCAGTGGACTATTTTCGGCTGATATAATGATGATGGAACACAATGTGATGTGGGCTGTAGGATGGTTTGAAAGGGAAACTCAAGTTGTGTGCTGTGCGCAACGGTTGTCGTATCACACTAATATTATAAAGGCAAAAGTATGTGAGTGTGTGAGTGTGTATGTTTGTTTACTTCTTCACGCAAAAACTACTGAACGTATCTGGCTGAAATTTGGTAGGTAGACAGATTAGGACCTGAATTAACACATAGGCTACCTTTTTCACGCTCGCGAGCCGCAAGCGCACTGTGCACCCTCGAAAAGTCATATAAACGTTGTACACGCGGGTGAAGCCGCGGGAAACAGCTAGTAATCTATAAGACCAAAGGCATTACACGTGATTATAAAAAGTATTAAAGCTAGCTTTGGATGACGTAGGCGGTACACTACAAAGATTCCTCGGCATCATCTAACCTGATGATGAAGTCAATGAAGAAAGTGGACTTACCAAGGTTAGAGTAAGAGTAATGGGGAACTGGCTATCTTATCATCAAGCCGGAATACATCAATGCTAATACATTGATGTTTTGCGGCAAGACTTAGATCCTAATATGATTTCAGCTAGCCAGGCGGACGTAGGAACGCCCTTCCACCAACCAAACTGAGTCTTACAGTTAGACTCCGCCGGGATTTGAACCTGTGACGCTAATGGACTTAACCATTACGCCACGGAGGCGGTCAAAATAAAGTAGATTCATTTTAAATCACCATATAAATGAATACATATGTACATACTAGTTATAGTATCGGCCAGTAGGTAAAAAGCTGGCACTGCAGTTACTACCCAACATTGCGCAAGCCACTAAAGTAACTAGGCGCCCTGTCAGCATTTCAAGTATTCCACAGGATGCAACCCGATCTATCTGTTTACCGGATTAATGTATTGTTATAATTACCATTGTTTAATTAATTCATTCTATATCTAGCATCGAGCTGAATTAGACTAAGCTTTATTTGTAACTCTTTACTTTAAAATAAAATTAGTTTAAAGTCATTTTGGTTTTTTTTGGGTCCTCCGGTTGTAGCTATCGTAATTGGCGCAGTCGGTAGGATACTCAAAAAAAGCTAGGGCCGCGTTCTCACATAGAATTGTGGACCCTACTATCGCGCGTCGTTAAAAAGATCATCGGCGGCGTTCGAGTATCCTGAATACGAACCTGGCTACCGGCTGGAGGAGACATCAAGACATAGATCCCGCAGAGAGACACTATGCTGTATCTTTCCCACATCCTACTAAAATTCACACTGAATGCGGACGAGAAGATTCTAACATGGTACATGGAAGTTTCTTAGTTACAGTACCCCCAAACTGCCTGCTACGAACAGAAGAGTTTACGATCAGCAACTCCAACGACCAGATAGAAGGCCAACCATTGAAGATCATGAAGATTTCTCTCGATAATATGAAGCAGAGTTTCGAACCACTGCCTGAGATCAAATTGAACTCTATAAACTTAAAAGGACTACACAGCGCGCAAAACAAGGCAATGTTACAACCTACCTTACACATAGACAAGGCGTCCTCTGCAGCTATCTATCATACTACAATACCAATCTACAGCATGCTATTCGGTGCAACTGTACTTATTATAGTAATAATAATCAATCGTCGTTATGGAGGTATCCTATGTAGAAGCAAGTATGGAACTTCAGAGCCTGCTACTGCTGCTGCTGCAAACCCTGAAAATTTGGAAAATCAGCCAAGATTTCCAGCAACATTTTCTCTCAATGTTCTAAAATAGTTGCTGTTCTAAGGGCGGAGGAGTTATAGTATCGGCCAGTAGGTAAAAAGCTGGCACTGCAGTTACTACCCAACATTGCGCAAGCCACTAAAGTAACTAGGCGCCCTGTCAGCATTTCAAGTATTCCACAGGATGCAACCCGATCTGTCTGTTTACCGGATTAATGCATTGTTATAATTACCATTGTTTAATTAATTCATTCTATATCTAGCATCGAGCTGAATTAGACTAAGCTTTATTTGTAACTCTTTACTTTAAAATAAAATTAGTTTAAAGTCATTTTGGTTTTTTTTGGGTCCTCCGGTTGTAGCTATCGTAATTTACTACTGCGGCGATGTATCCATATCATTAGTAAGAAAATAAAAATTAATTAAATAATCAATATGTAATTAAATATGTATATATATATTAAATAATTAATTAATTAACATTGAATTAATTAATTTATAATACTAATTGAATTTTTTTTTGTTTGTCACCTTTTCACGCTTCCATACCTCAAACAATTAAAAAAAAATGGAATGCACATAGCCTGTGTCATTTAAAGGAAATAGGCTACTTAGTTTACCGTGAAAATAGCATAGACCGATGCAGTTACTCAGGGAACTGAAAAAAAACCTCTTTTTTTTTATAATTTCTTTAACATCGCAACAAAACCATGGATTGTTGTGATTTTGTGCAAAAAGATGGTTGAAGGAGTGGGAAATGACATGATTTACTAATAAGCATATCCTGACATTATTCCCGAGGGAATTGGGGAAAACTCATTTCCACGCTCCCGCATATCGTCGGCGTCGCCACTTACCAACGGATTTTTTTTTACAGAATTCGTTGAGGGGATGGGAAGCGACATAGACTGCTAATTAGAAAATTCCGATAAAGTTCCTATGGGAAAAAGTTCTTAGAAAACTCACGCAAACGCTCGCGAGCCGCAGCGGCTCGCGCACCACTCACCCTCAAAGACAATCATAAAAACGATGTCCACCCGGATGAAACCGCGGGCAAAAGCTAGGTTATACTAAAACAATAAAGTTATTTTTAAACTAATAACGGGAACTAAATAAAAAAATAAAAACCTGTCTGCCATTGTCTCCTACAACACTCATCGAGAAGAATCTAACGACACCACGCACTCTTAAATCTAGGTAATTTTTAAGCAGTTGGGTATTCAATAATATACTACTGCAGTGTTCTACCACACCCAGGACACTTCATACAACGGGCCAGTAAGGTAATTTCAGAAAAAGAAAGACGGAAAAAACAAAATGGCGGCGAAATCATATACGTTCGACAACCAAACTGTAACCAATCTGTATCAATTTGGGTGACGAGGGGGTGAGGTTGAATCTAAAGAGCGGCAGGGAGTGTCCATATTATATGTTAGTACTAATATAATATATACTTTGGCTCTACTCTATGCCATCCTTTACTTCCGTTAAGGCGCCGCGCATGTTAGGCGCTCGCCTGACCTAGGGATGCTGTTCTGTCTCAAACAACGTCGTGTTACGGTACATGTGTGGGGGAGGGAGGAGGTGGGATAACGTGTTTGATACTAATAGGTACATGTATCTACTCACTTCACATCACGTGGATTATCGCTCGTAATCCCATCGACAGGCATTAAGGAGAAACACTGGCCAGTGATGATTGTAGCGCGCACCGCTTCTAGGAATGTGACCACCCTCTTAAACGGTTTTACTTTAGTAACGTCTTGCACTTTATTTTCTGAAAAATCATAGATTTCCTGATCACTACAAGGTTCCGAGCTTAAAAGGTGCCATCGGGAACCTATTACTAAACCTACGCTGTTTTTCCGTTCGCCCGTCTTTCAAAGGACTATAATATCTTTCGAACCTTAAAAGGTGACCAGTTAAATTTACACAGAATATGTGCTATTATGGCGGATATCCAAACAAATAATAAAAAAAAAATCAAGGGGTGGGGGGGGGTCCTCATACCATAAACGTTTTTTTTGCTCTATCGTAAAAATGTCGTTGTCAAACTTTGTGTTATTGATCACAATTAAAACTCTGTAATTAAATGAACAATAATAAAATGGTCAAGTGTGAGTCGGACCTGCATATAGGATCCCGAACTAAATTAAAGAAAAAAACACTTTCGTTAAGTATCGATGTACACTTCGCAACTAAGATCGCCCATCGTAACCTGGTCAGTTTGTCCTCAAGTTCTGTCAGCTTCCCGTCGGTCTGCAGTATGCGCGTCTTTTAGGTTGCCAGGGCCAGAGATCTTTTGGTTTGGTACCCTGGCATCTGCCGGGAATTCTTCGTACCCCATGCCCCGCCTAACCTAATGCACCTAACAGACGTGGCTTTTTTCGCCAAAAGGAGCACAGATAACATATTAGTTACTTAAAAGAGTTTTTCCACCTTGACTTCAACTCTCCGGAATGAATCGATTCAGATATCTGATCACTTGGAGATTCTGGGCGTGGATTTAACACCCAATCTTAATTTCAGTCGTTACATCGAGTCCAAGGCAAAAGTTGCTATAATGAAGCTGGGAATTCTCTCTAAGGTGAGACGGTACTTTACACCTGGACAGTAGACAGCGCTTACCTTAAATCAAGCACAGGTCCGCCCATGTATGGAGTACTGTTCACACATAGGAGATGGATCAGCCGGCTATCAGCTGGATACCTTGGACGCCATGGACTGACGCACCCGAATACCCAAGTCTATCGGTATTCTATCGAACTCATTTTGGAGAAAGTTCGCAGGAACTTCATGACTTGATTCCCCCAGCTCAATTTTACCGTCGGTCAACGAGACGCATGGAGGGGTTGCACCGCTTTGTTGTTGATATTCCGCCTTTCCGCACAAAGCGTTACGCTGCTCATTTATTATGCGGACAGAGAAAAAGTGGAATCCCTTGCCTACGTCACTTTTTCCCGATTCCTATAATTTGGAGACCTTCATTGCGAGAGTGAATAGGCATTATGTGAGTTTGCATGTACCTTTTGCGACTGCAACGTCACTTCCCATCAGGTGAGTTGCAGTCAAACGAACTTAAACTTTTAAAAAAACCTTCTCTTTTTTGGAAGTCGGTTAATAAAGTAAAAAACATCGCATAACTCCGCACATATATAAGTAAATAGTACATAATAATAATCTAGAGGACCTACTAGAACAATAATTACGTACTTTTAACAGGAATCCAAAATGACAGATTCTTTTTGACGTAAGTCTTCTTCATGTTCCCCGACTTCTTAAGCATCGCCAACAATTATTGTAGTTTATTTATTCTATATTTAAAATTATGTATTGTGATATCAATATGATAACCTCAGTATTTGTATGGGTAGGTGCTCCACTACAAACAGTCCGGTAATCGATACATTTGCCCTCGACGCGACGTGTCACAAACGAATACAGTGTGTTCATGTTTACCTAAGTGGGCCACAGGCGCTAGGCGCGGGCGGTTTAGAGATCCGTGCTATGTTCATGGAACCCATCAGCCGGCCGGATCTCTAAACAATATTTTTCTCAAACATACGTGGAAATATGATTATTACTTTCGGAAAAAAAAAACATTGTACAATAGTTTCCTGGCTATGTTCGCCAGTAGACTGGATTGCGCAACTGTAAACCACTACTGCTTGGTTCACGTTGCCAAAAATAGTCGTGATATTGTAAATAAATTTCATATAATGTAAATGTAACTGTGTATATTACTAACACTAGTCTAAGTCCTAGAATAAGTTACTAACACTATTTTGATCCTTGTAGGTCGAATAAATAAATTATAGTATTATTATTATTGTACACAAAGTATCAAATTTCAGGTCCGATCAAAACCGTTTCAAGAAAGTTGTATGTAATGGTGTCTCTTTTTTCATATTCTTGGATATTATCTAACCAGTGACTTACCAGGTTTTTACTAACTACAAGGAATAGTAGACAAATGTCAATGGATATTTTAGACTTTTTAATACAAAACATGTCATTTTCAAAAGCTATGTTATGAATGTTCGTACATGTATCGGTGGCTCAACCGGTAACGACTCGGTCCATCTAACCAGAGGTAACGGGTTCAAATCTGGACGGCCAATGTACCAATGAGTTTTTCAAAAACTTACGTACATACTTACCGATTGCTTTAACGGTGAAGGAAAACATCGTGAGGAAACCTGCACACGCCTGCGAAGAAACTCGAAGGTTGTGTGTGAAGTCGACCAACCCGCACTGGGCCTGCGTGGTCGACTAAGGCCTAATCGCCCTGATTCAGGGTAGGCTCGAGCCCCTCGGTGGGGACGTGTATGAGCTGTAATGATGAATGTTATGAATGTTATGTTATGTTGGGAAGCTATTTAAATTATTGTAATGGTAACACTGTCCCAACTTGCTGTCAACTAGCAATTAACAGATGAGTGACAGATAGATACGCTTACATTAAGTAGACTGCACTGCAGTCATATAAACTA
Source organism: Coleophora flavipennella (assembly GCA_947284805.1). Lineage (NCBI taxonomy): Eukaryota > Metazoa > Arthropoda > Insecta > Lepidoptera > Coleophoridae > Coleophora > Coleophora flavipennella. The sequence goes on from OX369253.1 coordinate 11,173,579, forward strand.
TGTTCACGCGAGCGAAGCCGTTGGCAAAAGCTAGTAAGTAATAGTGAGTTTCTACAGTTTCGTAAAAGAGTGAACTTACATACAATAAAAAAATAGTGAAAAATGACCTATCTTTCTCTATACAATTGTACAAAAGATCACTGAAATATATTTTATTTTTTACAAAAAAACTGAGAGGATAAAATTAATATAGCACACAGGATATGGTTTAAGGTTTTTGGATGTTTGGAAACTGAAAAAAATGTAAAACTACTTTGGACCGTTTTGTGTTTTATTTTGTATTAATTACATGTCTTTTTCTTAGACTAGATCTCAACACGTCTCCACCATTTTGACAAGTCAGTCTATATAATGTAAGCGAATCTATCTGTAACTCATCTGTTAAATTTCCTTACCAACAAAACGTCAGTTTCCTGCATCTAATTAATAGTCCGACTGTAGTACTCGAACTGAATGAACAATAACTAAACGAATCAACCAAAAATTAAAAACCTAACCCCTGTTTTTAGCCAGTCGGGTAAAAATACACCCTAAGTCACTTAATGCACATCAAGACGAATCTAACGACACCTCGCACTTCAAAATCCATCAAGCCGTTAAGGCTATAGAGCGTAGCAAAGAAACATACAAACATACACTTGAAAAACATAACCCTGTTTCTGGCGCAAACGGGTAAAATAATATATTATGCAACTAGTGAATAAAAGACGGAATAAACCGAGGGACATGGATGAATCACGAGCAAGTGAAGGGTTCTAAAGACTTATTAAGCTAAACTCCTTTTCAAAAATATCGAACAATCAAATCTCGAGGAAGGAGGTTGTATGTCAAATGTTCTTTGGATTAGGAGTTTGTATCGAGTATTTTTTGCGCAAGGAGGTTATATAGCTGAGATGCGAGGTCGAATATATTGGTGTGTTCTAAATTCAAACACCAAAATAGTGATTAATAGAGCTTTTTATTCACTGTTTTCAGTAAATAAAATAAGCTTTTTAGGGGAGCAACGGTACAAATACATTTTGTCTAATAGGTATCATTGTTGTACTAGCGTGGAGTTGTGTGGAACCCTCGGCGCGCGCGTACGCTTCGCACGTCGCCGGCTTTTAGTTCCAAGTTCGTCAACAGCAATGCCAATTTTTATGGTGGTAATTTGTTTAGCCGTGGGAGACAACACTGATTGTAGGTTTGTGTTTGATAGCCACCCTTTGCTTGATCGTAGTAACTTTTTAGGGTTCCGTAGCCAAAGGGTGCTAACGTGACCCTATTACTAAGTCTACTCCGTTCATCTGTCCGACTTTTACAGGGTTGTATCTTAGCCGGCTTAATTGTTCACAGAACATGTGTTTTAAAGATTTATTCAGAAATCATTGAAATAACAAATATGTAGTTACGAGTTCATTCAAAGTTTTTTTTAACGTAATAACGTTTTATAAATTGATAACTAGGGCCGCATACATGAAAAATGGTTACTGGAGCCGAGCGTGCAAGCGAGAGTTGTACTTGTACTTGTATTTTTACTTGTACTTGTACTAGTACTTTTACTTGTACTTGTATTAGTACTAGTACTTGAACTTGAACTTGTACTTGGACTTGGACTAATTGGACGGCCGGACGGATGGACGAACCGTCAAACAAGCGTGGCAAACCATTAAAAGTACTAGGCTTCCAGGAACTTACAAGAGGTGTTCCAATGCGGTTGATTCTCTGTGAGGAAAACCGTCATACTAAAAAGAGGCGTTTCTTATACCTAACATCAGTTTGTCAATGGATTAATGTACTAGGCTTCCAGGGCTTACAACAGGTATTCCAACTGTGAGATTTATTGTGATTGTACTTTAATTTTATTTATAGTTCTTGCAATTCACGAACGGACAAACCATCAAACAAGTGTGTCAATGGATTAAAAGTATGTACTACGCTTCCAGGAGCTTACAGGTGTTCCAACTGTGAGATTTTTTGTGGTTGTATAAGTAATTTAATTTTATTTATAGTTCTTCCAATTCACGGACGGACGAACCGTTAAACAAGCGTGTCAATGGATTAAAAATAATAGGCTTCCAGAAGCTTAAAAGAGGTGTGATCCAATGCGGTCGATTCTCTGTGAGGAAACATAAAAGGGGACTTGGACAGGCACTTGGACGGGTACTTGAATGGGGACTCAGGCAGGGACTCGGACTCGGACAGGTACTTGGCGGACGGGTACTTTACAGACAACCGGTTTTTTTGTTTTGTTTTTGATCTATCGTAAAAACGGTAATACATACGAGTATAAGCGTCGAACTTAATTAATTACAGTGTATATTATACAATATTGTAATTAATTATAGTGCATACCCTATAGTAAAACAGAAAATAAAAGTGGCCAAGTGCGTGTCAGACCCCACGCTAAGTAGGGTTCCGTATGCTTTTCAATAAATGTATATTTTAAAAAACGAAATTATTTTTGCAGTTGGTATACCTATCATTTTGCATGAAAAATTTATGATTTTTTTACAAATCTAAGTGCACATCTAAAGTTGGTCGAAAGAAAGCTAACTTGTCCGTGGTAATTTTTCTTTTAAATTGATTATTTATGTGATACTGTTTCCTATATTTTTTAGATGTTCTACCAGCTAGGTAGGGGGACGTGCAACTCGTTAAAAAAACGTGGTAATGTGTGTGTGTGTATGTGTGTCAAGTTATGTTTTGTTAAAAAATCAGGACTCAAAATTTTTATATTACTAACTGTTTATTGGAAAAATGATCTTCAAAACATTTGTAGTTTTAAAAGGCCTAGGGTAAGTGAAAAAAATATAACCCTCACCCTACATGGAGGTAGATACCGCATTTTTTTCCAGGGTATATTCCATAACTTTATAACCGTTACAGATTTGTATAAAAATTACAAATTTTAGCTTTATAGCAGTCTTTGAGAAAAACGGCTGTAACATACTGAAAGACAGACAGACAGATAGACATTGCAAAATTATAAGGATTTCTAGTTTCTCTAGCGAACCCTAATAAAAACTAGTCAAATGTGAGCCGTACTCACGCTTAGGGTCCCAAACTAAATAAAAGAAAAAATATTTTTTATATCGGTCTCGTTGATGACTTTTGTAATGAAATGTCTTTTATGACAATATTTTAGGGTTCTGTATCTAAAGGTGTGGGGTACTGAACACTCGGTGCGTGAAACTGTCTCGCACTTTTCCGGTTTTTTATTTCTTTAGGAACTTTACTGTAATTGTCTCAAATAAGTCCAAGTAAGTGTTATTGGTAATACAAGTAAATGTGTCCTGCCTTACACACTATTTAATAAAATATTAGGTACGTACTTGTAAATGTGAAAGTGTGTCTGTCTGTTAGTAGATGTAAACCTTCTGTATGTAAAAACGGATTTATTCAAGGATGACACCAATCCAGGTAGACTAGGAATGTAAAACATGGCCTAAATACATATTTTTATCCAAATTATTGGAGCCGTTTCTGAGAAGCTAATTGAGAAATCAAAATCAAAAATAATTGATTTTAAAAAGGTGTTTACACACACTTTTAAATAGTCAAAAAAAAACGTATTGTATATTACAAACAATGTCATGATTTAGATTACAGTCTCAGGTAATGGTATTTGTTATAGAATCAGCATATATATCTTTGTCATTTACATAATCTATTATTTTATAATATACTAGTACAAGCATTTTTTGATATGAGCCTTGAACTTATTTTCTGACAAACTAGTTATATTTTCTGGAATTGTATTGTAGAATCTTATACACTGCCCCACAAATGACTTTTTAATCTTACTCAGTCTCGAAAAGGCTATATCTATTTTATTTACATTTCTTAAATTCAAATTATTCCTGTCACTGTTCTTAGGAGATAAATGCAAATTCTTACGAACGTACATGATGTTTTCATATATAAATTGACAAGCAACAGTTAAAATATTGATTTCTTTAAACTTATTCTGTAACGACTCACGTGATCGTATGTGATAGATTGCGCGGATAGCTCTTTTCTGCAAGATGGAAAAGGTTTCTATATCAGCCATAAGACATTATACTATGGAAGTAACTAAAATATACTATTCTCGCAGTACCCTCATACGTTAACTGTCTTATTTTCTTAACGGCATAAGCAGCGGAACTAAGCTTTCCCGCTAAAGTTTCAATGTGTGGTCCCCATTGAAGTGAAACATCCAAAGTTATACTAAGGAACACCGTAGTATTTACAAATTCTAATTTATTACTTTCTAATGTCACATTATTATTGACCTTTTTTACATTTGGCAAAAAAAAATTATACATTTTGTTTTCTTAGCTTTTTATAATAGGTTGTTTACAGTGAACCAGTTTAGTATCTTTGAAAGAGTGTTGTTTACTTTGTCAATTTAGTTTTCTTTCCTATTCACTGTAAAAATAAGAGAAGTATCATCCGCAAACAACACAATATTTGACAGATGTTGTACCATAAAAGGCAAAACATTTACGTAGACAAGGAAAATATGGAACCCTAGGGCACACCCATTTTCATTCTAGATCCAGATGAGTTCTTGCCATTCACTTTAACTTTTTGTGTTTTGTTGTCTAAATAAGTATTTAAAAGACTGAGAGCCCCATCCTCTACACCATAATGCTTTAATTTAAAAAGTAATTTTTGGTGTTCAACACAATCAAATGCCTTAGATAAATCACAAAACACTCCAATTGCATTCTGCTATTCCTCGAAGGCATCATATATGTTGCGTAAAGTGCTACTCCTGCATCGGTTGTAGATCGACTTTTAGTGAAACCAAATTGTTGGTTATGCAGTAGTTTGTTGTCTGTAAAATATTGTAGCATTTGGTTAAGCATAATCTTTTCAAACACTCTATTACTATTTCTTACTAGCAGCACAGAAACTGGTCTGTAGTTGCCCGGATCAGTTTTTTAACCAGTTTTATATAAAGGTATCACTTTACTAAACTCCATGAGATCTGGAAAGACGCCACTATCAATGCTAATATTAAAAAGACAATAATATTATTCCGCTAAAGTATCAATTACATTACGCGGTTTTGATACTTTGTTGTATGGATTTACCCTTTCCGACGATATTTTAGGCGGTATGGCTATGGAACCTTAGACAATTTTTTTTTATTTAGTTCTGAATCCTAGTCAAGATTATTTTTTTTATTTATAAATCTGAATATCTTTCCTAAGGAACCTGTCCAATAGGTACCTTAAAAAAAGTTTTGCTTTCTCGCACTCAATTGTCACGGTTCTACCGGAAAAAAAATTAAGTATCTTTCGTTGCCTTTTAGTTTTTTGACCTGAAACTCCGCATTGATTGTAAAGACGTTTTATATCAGTAAATTATTGGTTCTATTGTATAGGTTCCCTGGGGAAAGTTATTTAGTTTCATGAGTAACTGTTGATATACAAAGTTGTTCAAGTTGACCTGACATTCTTTTGTCAAATTATTGATCAGCTCAGAGGCACATCTTTTGTTCTACCCCTTTTTAAATAAAGTAAAAATAAATTACCTTTCCATACAATTGGGATTCAAAATAGGTGTAAATTACACTCGTTCTAATAGCCATAAAATAGTAGGTTACGCAATCAAATCAGAAATGAGGAGATCAGTAGGAGACCCAAAGTAACCGACATAGCTCGCAGAATCGCTAAACTTAAGTGGCAGTGGTCAGGGCACATAGCTAGTAGAACAGATGGCCGTTGAGCCAGTAAAGTTTTTGAGTGGCGACCGCGCACCGGAAGACGCAGCGTAGGTAGGCCTCCCACGCGGTGTACCGGCGACCTAGTGAAGATCGCGGAAAGCCGCTAAATGCGGGCAGCGCAGGACCGGTCGTCGTGGAAATCCTTGAGGGAGGCCTTTGTCCAGCAGTGGACGTTTTTCGACTAATATGGTGACGATGATGATGAGTAAGTAATGTAATTTTTGAAAAATAAAAAATAATACAATCACAAGTTAATAAAGTCAAAATACAATCATTGATATACTTAAAACAAATTGTCATTAGAACATGAAAACAATATGACACGAGAAGTTATACATTGAAATCATTGAACATGTAACTAATGCTTAAATAGTAAGAGTAGTAGGCCAGTTCACACGGACAGCACCCGGTCACGAGTACCTATAACGCGAGAGTCAGCCATCGCTCATAGTAACACAATACAATAAAATATACAATACAACACAATAATATTTATTGTATTACAACATAAATTAACAATTGTTACACCGCCAACTCTAACCACCGAGTAAACATTCAGTCAGTCAGCCCTAACGTCAGCGCCACCTACGATGTAGCTAGTCACACTGAGAAACAGATCGCAGCCAATCAGCGTCGAGCACGTAGTGCATCATATTCTCTCGGCAACGAGCCCACCGTTCTATATAAAGCGTTGTAACGGTTGTGCCGCCCTCTTTTTGTTGGTGTCCTCGAAGCGATCCAAAAGTGTTCCCGCGCTATACTGTTACATCTACCGGAAGTTAAGTGCACGTGCTGTTACGCTGCAATAAATTATCGTTGTCTCATTTCATGTTAAAGCTATCGTCTATAAATTAGTATAACCCGCGATTACTTGATTACGTTAGTATTACTCTGCTCAAGCAAGATAATTATTATTGTAAATAATGCGTAAAGTGCTTCTAGCTACTGTGATTAATTGTTTATGCTGAAATAACGTAAAATAAACATTTATGCAGATTTATCGGTGTTGCTCATTTTATTTTAGCGTGTTCCTAATTTTAGTGCTTAATAGTTTCAGAAGTGGGATCGAGATGAAGAGACACGCAGATCCTGACAGCAGCGATGACGATGATTCCGATTGGCGCCGAGCCTCGAAGCGTGGACGCATCCCACCGACCAGCGGTTCAGTGGCGCCCATGTCACCCACGTGCGGAGATTCTGTGCCGTACTCAGATAATGACAAATTGGAGAGATTGGTAAATAAGAAGATTGAAGGTATGGTGCACAAATTGTTTGAGGTTAGAAAGGAGGTTAGATCGGATAACATTAAAGGTGACGTAATCATTCCACTCTTTGATCCCGATGATAAAGAAAATAATGTACATATGTGGTTAAAGAAAATCAATCAGTTGGGGGACATTTATGGATGGGGCGATTCAAAGCGAGCATACTATATGCAAGCTAGATTAGACGGTTCGGCACGTAGATGGTACAATAGGTTGGAAAACTACGATTTCACATGGGAGGAGTGGCAGAACCTTTTGAAGCGAACGTTTCCTAGAATGTTTGAGTTTGCGGAAATACTGGAAGAGTTAGTGCGTAGAAGAAAAGAAATAAATGAGCCTATGAGTAAATATTTTTACGATAAATTAGCGATGTGCCGTAGATGTAAATTAGATGATGAGTCGACAGTGTCTTGTATTATTCGAGGTCTACCCTCTGAACTTCAAGCCAGTGCAAAGGCTTTGAAAAGTAAATGCCCTGAAAATCTCTATTGCGAGTTATTGGTTTCATTGGAGAATTATCAAGGCCCTAAGGTCCCTAGACGTGAATATGATGATTTGAAAATCAAAGTGAATGCCAATGTTCCCTTACAACCAAAACATATGGAAAAACTTTCTGCGCCCTCAACATCTAGCACTATTAAATGTTATCGCTGTAACAATGAGGGTCACACTGTTCGAAACTGTACAAACCCAGATACTCGTATCTGTAACATTTGCGGCAAATCCGGGCACGTAGCAAGATTCTGTAGGAATACAAATCAAAGCAGTCAGATCAAGGATATCAAAGTCATCCAAAATCTGAACGACGCATACTTTAAGGAGGTTCTAGTAAATGGTACGCCGATAAATGCATATATCGATACTGGGGCACAGAGTAACATTATTCCTATGAGCACCGTTAAAATTTTAGGATGTGATATACAACCTTCAGATAAATTACTTAAGGGTTTCACTGGGGTACAAATGCCGGCACTTGGAGAAGTAAAGATTAGTCTTACTGTCGATGGTCTATCATTCGATACTGATGCCTTGATAACTCATGTAGACATGGGCCGTATGGGTTTATTGATTGGGCAACCTATCATCAATCGAAGTGATGTCTCTTTAGTAGTTAAGGGCAGTGACGTACAAATTAAGCAAGTGATTGAGCCATCTGTGGATAAAATCGATGTTGAACTAAGTCAAGGGCGAATAGACATTCTATCCAAGTCTAATATTAAAATCAATGGTAATGAAGCAGCTATGATAGAGGTTTCGATCAGAGGCTCGGATAATACAACTGTTTGTACTCAACCTCGATATTTTAACTTCTCTGGGCAGGAGTATATCATTCCCGCAACCGTGCTGCAAGGCTGTGGCGGTATATTGAAGGTGTACAACCTGGGAACTAATGCTGTGGACTTTGCTGCTGGGCAAGTTGTAGTAAGAGGGCAGAGTTGCAGCGAGGTGCTTGGTAAAAAGGAAAATCATCTGGTGAGTCAAGTTTTTCTTTGCTTATGGTCCAATTTCGATGCTGAAAATATTGTTGGTTCCGCACCGTGTAGTGAGAATAATTGCTGTGGTTCCGTACCGAATGCTGTTGATGTGTTGAAATCGGATCATGGTTCTATACGGACATGTTTAGCTGTTAGCAATACCGAATTGGCTGCAATGGTTAACGAAACAATTGGTGGATTGAGGCTCAAGGATATTGACGTAGGCAATATTAATCCGTCTGATTTATATAATCTGTATAGTATACTGCTTCAATATCGAAGATCATTTGCATCCACAACAAATGAGTTGGGACTTACCAACTTAACTGAAATGGAAATAAAACTAAACACAGACAAACCAGTCTATCATAGGCCTTACAGACTATCGTTACCTGAACTTGATGTAGTCCGATCAAAGATTAAGGATCTCTTGGAGGCAGGTATCATTAGGGAATCAAATTCAGACTTTGCTTCACCAATAGTTTTAGTAAAGAAGAAGAACGGTGACATGCGTCTGTATGTAGATTATAGGGCATTAAATGCAGTAACAGTTAGAGATAGATATCCCCTCCCTATTATTGATGATGAGCTTTCGAAGCTAGCAAATAAGAAGTATTTCACAAGCCTCGACTTGTCTCAATCCTACCATCAAGTGGCTCTTTCTAGCGAAGCGATACCCAAAACTGCTTTCATATCCCCAGTAGGGCACTATGAATATTTAAGGGTCCCTTTTGGCTTGGCAAATTCTCCAGCAGTATTCCAAAGAATTATGGATAAAGTAATAGGTAAAGTGAATTCTAGCCTTATGGAGAGGGACCAAGGGGAAATCCTGGCATTCATGGATGATATTTTGATTCCCTCTGAATATGTAGAATGGGGTTTAGATTTATTAAAATTGGTACTAACAGCACTTGAAAATGCAAATCTTAAACTTAATTTAGAAAAATGTTCTTTCTTAAAAACAGAGTTGAACTACCTTGGGCACAATGTATCAAATGAGGGAATAAGACCAGGTAATACTAAAATTGAAGCAGTTAGAAATTTTCCGGTGCCGAAAAACGTACACCAAGTGAGACATTTCATCGGGTTGTGCTCATTTTTCAGAAAGTTTATTCGAAATTTTGCTCAAGTCGCCAAACCCCTTACCGATCTAACAAAAAAGCTTTCGACTTTTCTATGGCAAGACAAACAGATAGCAGCGTTCGAGCTTCTGAAAACAAAATTGATATCAAAACCCGTGTTAGCGCTATATGATAGGAAGTTTCCTACTGAGCTTCATACCGATGCGAGTAAGATAGGCATCGCCGGTATATTATTGCAGCAGCAAAATGACACTTCACTAAATCCCGTGATGTATTTTAGTCGAGTTACAAGTCGCGAAGAGCAAAATTATCATAGTTATGAGTTGGAGACGATGGCTTTAGTGGAATCCCTTTTAAGGTTTAGGGTCTATGTACAAGGACTAAAAGTAAAGGTGGTAACGGACTGTATAGCAGTAAGATATACTTTTGTTAAGAAGGACTTGATCTCTAGAATAGCTAGGTGGTGGTTGCAAATTCAGGATTTTGATATTGAAGTGGTGCATAGACCTGGAGATAAGATGAAACATGTCGATGCCTTAAGCCGCAACCCAGTAGGACCCGTTGCTGAGACTAATTTGTTATCCACTGAAGACTGGTTTTTAACCGTACAGATGCAGGACGAAAAGTTAAAAAATATAATATCTCAACTGCAGAGTGAAGATGTGAACCCTGATATTGTAAATAACTATAAAATTTTAAATGGTAGATTATATCGTAAAACTCTAATTGGGGATCGTTTAGTTGTACCGAGCTGTGCGCGATGGAAGTTAATGCAGAAATACCATGATGAAATGGGACACGTAGGTCTTAAACGTTGCGATGAGCTTATCAAAAGAAAATACTGGTTTTCTAAGATGACAAGATTTATTCGAAAATATGTCAATGCTTGCCTAGATTGCGCATTTAAAAAGGGGCACTATGGCAAATTAGAAGGAAAATTAAACCCTATCCCGAAGCCAGATGTACCTATGAATACTGTCCACATTGACCACCTGGGTCCCTTCCCAAAAACTTCAAAAAACAATCAGTATATCCTAGTTATAACTGATGCCTTTTCAAAATTCGTGCTAGCCAGACTCACGCGCAGCTTAAGCTCAGCAGAAACCATAAGGGTCTTAAAAGATGTTTTTAGCATGTTTGGCTATCCATCAATAATCATTTCAGACCGTGGACTTGCATTTTGTAGTAGGTACTTTAAGGACTTTGCGGCAGAAAAGCAAATTAAGCAGATCTTTAACTCTGTATGTACTCCAAGGGCCAATGGCCAAGTAGAGAGGTTCAATAGGACTATATTAGACGGGTTGAGGACATCTAGCGATGATAGTACATGGGACACGAAGTTACCTGATGTTGTCTTTGGAATCAATAATGCAAGGCATGAAACTACTGGACATGCTCCTTTCAATCTAATGTTCAACCATACGAGCCGGGTCTTATCTGATTTGGAAAGAAGCGAAAATAATGCTAATCTTGAGTCAAACAGAGGGCAAGCATCTCGTAATATTGCAAATAAACAAACAAAAATGAAAGAATATTTTGATAAAAGGAGGAAGTCCAGTCACGTTTACAAAAGAGGAGATCTAGTGTTATGGCGGAACCCTAAGGCGTGTAGCCAGTCTGGTGTAAACAAGAAGCTAGATCCCTCTTTTGCTGGGCCCTATAAAGTATCCAAAGCTTTGGAACATGATCGTTATATAATACAGAGTGTAAAGGGTTTTAGAGGGTATAAACATTTCACCACTGTGGTTGCTGTAGATGCTCTTAGGCCTTACGTAGGAGCTGCTGGTTCAGAAACTGAGGCTGATAATGATAGTGAGCTGGATACGGAAGATCTTATTGATTTGTTGGAGAGTTAAAGTAATGTGAGTGCTGAATCGTATTTATTAACGTGTGGTCACTTCATTGCAGGATGGCCGAGCTGTTACACCGCCAACTCTAACCACCGAGTAAACATTCAGTCAGTCAGCCCTAACGTCAGCGCCACCTACAATGTAGCTGGTCACAGTGAGAAACAGATCGCAGCCAATCAGCGTCGAGCACGTAGTGCATCATATTCTCTCGGCAACGAGCCCACCGTTCTATATAAAGCGTTGTAACGGTTGTGCCGCCCTCTTTTTGTTGGTGTCCTCGAAGCGATCCAAAAGTGTTCCCGCGCTATACTGTTGCATCTACCGGAAGTTAAGTGCACGTGCTGTTACGCTGCAATAAATTATCGTTGTCTCAATTCATGTTAAAGCTATCGTCTATAAATTAGTATAACCCGCGATTACTTGATTACGTTAGTATTACTCTGCTCAAGCAAGATAATTATTATTGTAAATAATGCGTAAAGTGCTTCTAGCTACTGTGATTAATTGTTTATGCTGAAATAACGTAAAATAAACATTTTTGCAGATTTATCGGTGTTGCTCCTTTTATTTTAGCGTGTTCCTAATTTTAGTGCTTAATACAATTGCTAAGCCCTAAAAGAAATATTATACAATAGACACTTTTAAACATGCGAGCGAAGCAACAGGCAGAAGGCAGTGAATAAATAAGTACTAGTTGGGACAAAAAAAATCTTATACATCACAAGAATATTAGATTTGTTTTCAATTAAAGTTAATTTCACTACAAAATTGTGACCCATTGAAAGTTTCATTAGATTGATGGTGTCCTTCAACTTCAAAACAATTTACGACATTTATATCGTTATCATGTGCTGGTGGAGTGTCAACAACCTAATGGATGCACGCTACCACAGTATTACAATATAGCGGCTTACAGTAGTGCAACGGATGTACTTACGCAGAGAAACGGAAGGGTACTCTGCGTAAGTACATTCGTTTCTCTCCGCCGGTTTGCCAGGCTGGCTACAGGCTAGTACTGCTAGTACCTACGCCGTGACGGCATCGTGCGATATCAAAGGCGTTGCGCTACTGTAAGCCATATCGTAATACTATGACGCTACGTTGTGATTGGTTGATTAGAACAGGCGGTTGTAAAAGTGCACTGTGCACTGGTTTTCAGGGTTCTGTACCGAAAAGGTGCCAACGGGACCCTAATTCTAAGCTTATATCGTTATCATGTGCCGGTAAAATGTCAACAACCTTATAGTGCACACTACGATGTGACTGGTTGATGAGTACAGACAGTTTTGAAAGTGCACTGTGCACTGGTTTTTAGGGTGCCGTACCGAAATGGTGCCAACGGGACCCTAACTCTAAGCTTATATCGTTATCGTGTGCTGGTGGAGTTTCAACAACCTAATGGATGCACGCTACGATGTGACTAGATAATTAGTACAGGCGGTTGTGAAAGTGCACTGTGCACTGGTTTTTAGGGTGCCGTACCGAAATGGTGCCAACGGGACCCTAACTCTAAGCTTATATCGTTATCACGTGCTGGTGGAGTGGAGTGTAAACAACCTAATGGATGCACGCTACGATGTGACTAGTTAATTAGTACAGGCGGTTGTGAAAGTGCACTGTGCACTAGTTTTCAGGATTCCGTACCGAAATGGTGCCAACGGGACCCTAATTCTAAACTTCCGCTTTCCGTCTGTTCCGTCAGTTTGTGTCAGCGGGCTGGGTAGATATTTGAAATTTTCATAGTGTATATTTCAATTTCAGCGTTTTTTTTTAAATCCACAATCGGTTAGCCCTTGACATCATCTCAACTGATAGTAAGCGACGATGTAACCGAAAATGGAAGCGGGCTTACCAAGATTTCTTAACGTAATGGGGAACTTGCAAAACTCGTTAAAGGCAGGCCAAAAACATATTTTCATTTCTACTTGATTTTTATATTAAAAAGTAGTTTTTTTAAACTTTTTGTATCACTTTTAGCATGGAATTAATAAAAGCAATAAGGTGATTTCATTCGTATTATTGTGAACCTATTAGTTTTCAAAATATTAAGAATTTTCGCTCGCCCCAGGTAGAACCAGGTAAATTGGAGACCTAGTCAGAGTTTTCTTTAAATATAAATACAAAATGCCAAGTTTTTGTAAACTAAAAAAAAACGTAAAAAAACTGAGCAATTAAACTTAAAAGGCGAGGTATTGATTGGAACAGTTGTCTCTGTCTTTATCTTTACGTGTAAAGAGTGAAGAAAATAACCACACTTTTTCACTTTTTCAATGGTTTTCGTTTTAATCAAAAACTACAATGGTAGTATGGAAAATAATAACATTACTCACTTTGTATTATCATAACAAATATTGTTATACATTCTTAAAAATGTATATTTCAAAATAATAGTCATAACTAGAGTTGAAAGTAACGGTGTAGACCCATCTTTAAGATTTTTTTCTGTCAAGCCAAAACTAATCAATGGTGTTTCTAATAGCTTTTGACCTTAAGGAACATCATCAACAATAAGGTTTTTTTTAACCTCGAGTTTTCTATCTTTTAGGAGTAATTGACGTCAAAAACATCTACGCATCAAACTGAAAAACTTTTGCTCTACGACTTTGCTGAAAACGTATAAAAAAATGACTTTTCATACAAATCGAATCGGTTGAGCAATTTTGTATGGAGAGACCAAAATTTACTTTGAGAATCGCTTATGTGTTCCTTGGGGAGAGTTGTTCAGTTTGATGAGTAGATGCCTGCCTTAAAAATGCAGTGGTCTCGGCCTCAAAAGTCACTTGAGTGGTCGCGTAGATTAAATGTGTATACCAAATTTTTTTTCCAATTTTTTTAACGAAATTCATTTATATTATTTTTTTATTAAAAAATTGCAAGTATTCTTATTTTAAACTATTATATAATAAGAAACTGATAATAATAATTAACAGTTTTGTCAAAATCAACTAAAACTTCTTAAAAATTGAGACTTTGGATTATATGAGACCTTAATACGCGTTAACGCTTATTGCGAAAACAAATTAACTATTATTTTCTAAACGGGAACTATATACGTAATATTTGGAATGAACAGAGCGAGGGTGGGGATTATCATACTTAAAGTATACATTCCGCGCGACCACTGCAGGGTTAAAGTATAAATGCTCAGTTTTCAAATCGTACATAGTATAAATCCTGTACGATAATACGAAATCTTTCGGGTATGAGTCCGACTCGCACTTGGCCAGAGTTATTGATGTGTAACATCTTTGCTCTCGCTTTCCTGCAATTTGAGGGAGTGATTTCGTGAAATGGGACGGAAATGTGTAACATGGGACGGAAATGTGAAACAGGAAGTCGCGAAAGCGCGCGCTATTCGATCTGACGAATGAGCTTTGCTCTTGCTTTCCTGCAATTTGTGGGAGTGATTTCGTGAAATGGTACGGAAATGTGTAACATGGGACGGAAATGTGTAACAGGAAGTCGCGAAAGCGCGCGCTATTCGATCTGACGAATGAGCTTTGCTCTCGCTTTCCTGCAATTTGTGGGAGTGATTTCGTGAAATAGGACGGAAATGTGTAACAGTGATTTCGTGAAATGGGACTGAAATGTGTAACAGGAAGTCGCGAAAGCGCGGAATTCTACTTTACGAGAGTCCGACTCTTTCAACTTTCCCTTAGAGGCCTAAGGTGCTAGGGAAATGGACCGAGTGAAAGACAGATGAATGGAAGATTATTGTTTTATATCTTTTAATTAATTAATGATGAACACTTTGACATGTCATATTTAAAAATATATAGTTCGTTTTGGTATCTAATTTAAAACCTAACTTGTCGCACGGCAGGTATTTAGTTAGGTAGGGCGTAGGGAGTGGGTTCTTAAAAGATGCCGTGCGTGTTCAGATAATTTAATGAGGATAAAATATAAGACCCGAAATGGGTCTTTTAGGAAGTACAGTAATTAAATAAATATAAATTAATAATTTGTGCTGGTTAAGATGAACGATGATGGTTTTCGGTTTTTAAATCAAATGTCACATAGTTTGACAGCGCATGCGCGGAAAAGAAGAAATAGATGGAATGAATAGAGATCGAATGAAAGAAGATTATATAACTGCGCACCACGCTACAAACTTAATTAATTATGTTACTCTCACACCCCCTCTCTCGAAGGCGACGGCCAATCTCCTTTATGAAGGCCAAGGCCTCTGGTCTCCAGCAGCCCGTTGTCTAACACGCCAGCGGCACAAAGAAGTAATTTGCCTCATTTTTTTTGTACTTACTAGTGATACAGAACACTTTTTCGGTAAGATTAGAAATATTGTTTTTCACGTCCACAATAATTTTCATACGCCGTCGCTCTATAGTAAAAATATAATTTTGAACAAAAAACCGACTTCAAACAGGAAACTAAGGTGTTCTCTAGGATGCCATCATCAGATCCTGGTTTCCTTAGCATGGTACCACCCTCGGGATATTTCCTTTCCAACAAAAAAATAATCATCAAAATAAGTTCATAAACGACGAAGTTATCCGCGAACACATATAATATATACCAATTTTACCAAGTCTAAATAAATTTTAAGAATTGACTGTGTATGGGTTCCTTTGGGAAAAGTTGATACACGGCTGATACACTAATTTTGATACACCCTGTACCTACAAAAAACAGAGTAGCATTATTTTTGGTTATAGAAAATAAAAAAAAATATTTATTTGAGCCTTATTAAAAACTAAAAATATCTAGAGATCACAGGTAAGAAATTTATATGAAAACTCAAATAAATTAAATTAAATTTCATCTATTTTAACAGCATTTTAAAATGATATTATAAATACAGAATGCCAGCACTTTTATAGGTGGGATCACAGTAATTGATAAATAGTAAACAATTATTTTGTTAGCGCAAGCTGAAATATCCCAGGAAAAAACCATAAATATTTTATATCCTAACCTAACTCTCAGTTCCAATGTTTCAATAAAGCAAGCCGTTAAATTCTCGTGCTCGATAAAAGCATTCACGCGCGAAATGCCGTGAAATGCCTAGGTTTAAGAATGTTATTTCAAATAGTTTTTGTTCAGTTAATAGTCGTTATTTACTGCTACAGTGAACACGAACCAACGGGATTGTCTCTGGTCAATTTAAGGCGAAGAAATGATGTGCCTCTGCATCAATACCACAACAAATACTATCGAAGATCGAACATGGAAGACGATATCTCTTACAGAAGAACCATGGACATCCGACCTCAAGATCAGGAGGCGAAATACGAGGTACAGTTCGTGTGCACATTTAACTGAGTCTTTGATGAATGCCGCGAGCCGGCAGCGGCAACAGTCAGACACTCCTACAATAGGACCGCGCTGAGTTCTATGGCGACGCCGACAACGTTGGCGGCGGCGCGACGTGCGGCGCGATTGAACTCAAGGCGGCCTCTTTGACAGAATGTTTGACGCGAGCCGTCAAAGCTACAGATAATTCAGCAAACGAACTTTTTTTTATTCACAATTGGTAAGCCCTTGGCATCATCTCACCTGATGGTAAGTGATGATGATGCCGAAGATGGAAGCGGGCTTACCAAGATTCCCAACGCAATGGAGAACTGGCTATCTTATCTTCATACATACACCCGAAAAACATTATCCTCTTTCTTAGGCAGTCGGGCAAAAATATGGAGGTGAAGTGGACATAACCCTACCTAGTATGAGTATCGTTTTCTTGATTTTCAGAAAGTCGTACACAAAAATGTGTACCCATACAATTGTATTTCATTAAAACACAATTTTCCATTACTAAAAATTAAAATTTATGTACAATACAAAAAAGATATTTTATTAGAAAATAATTTTCTATATAACATAATTAAAAAATATAGATTAAATTGGTTTTTTTTCACCGAAAGTATTACATATATTCCATGGCTGAGACCTCCTTTTAGATACGGAAGTACCTTTGTTATGGGATCTCGCTCCTCCATTACTTAATCTATGGTATATAGGTTAAAACAAAACAAGGTGACTAACATAAAAAATTGAAGGAATTAAATTAAATTAAATTACAGAGGAAATACCTATTTAATTAAATTAAAGAGCAGTATATCTGTCTTCTGTAGTTCTACTTCTATAGTTTCTGTAGTTTCATTTAATTATAAAAGAATTAAACAATATAAATTTGATTTAGAGGGGGCTATGTCGGGTACTTTGGTTCTCCTTCGGATCTTATTTTTGATTCGATCTCAAAGGAAACTTCGAGCCTATAATATAGCACGCTCCATTGCCGTTTGGGTGACCTGGAATCTTCTTTTGAGGCTTATAGTAAGAGACCATGTCTCGGTTCCGTTTTTTTTTTTATTCACAATTGGTAAACCCTTGACAACATCTCACCTGGTGGTAAGTGACGATGTTGCCGAAGATGGACGCAGGCTTACCAAGATTCCCCAACGCAATGGGGAACTGGCTATCTTATCTTCATGCCGGAACACACCAATGATATCAACATTGATATTTGGCGGCAAGACTTAGATAAGATGGTGGTAGCTAGCCAGGCGGGCTTAGAAAATGCCCTTCCACCAACCAAACCGAGTCTTACAATTGACCCCGCCGGGAATCGAACCCGCGACCTCCTGTGTAAAGCCAGTGAACTTTGCCTCTGAGCTACGGAAAATTGTCATCACTGGCAACACACACCGGCAAAGGACCTTAACCTTAAGATACTGCGGTATTTGTGTAGTCAACAACTTTCAGTGTAGTCTCCAACCTTCAAGGGAGTGGGTGCGACACGGACATTTTATTTAATGATTTTTCACGTTTGGGTGGAGGCTAAAGGCTGTCTGGAAGAGATCGCTTGTTAGTGATAAGACCACCTGAATGTGTAACATCCTTAATCATTATTTCTGTATTTTTCTCACATGTTGTGCAAAAAGGTGTTCGAAATCAATAATTTTCATCTTATCTAATTTATTTTAAGACCCACTTTTTGAGAGTTCTTCTGAGGCTATCAAGCATTGTGCCTAGGTCTTCAAGGTCTCAGCCATAACCACGATATAATAGTAAGAGATTTACTCGCCGCCTTGGAAACATCTTCCACGACGACGACGTTGAATAGTTTCGGAGTTATATTGTCTCCCTTTCTCACCCCTCGCTGCAGCTGGATAGGTTTCGCATTCTAATCTTGAAGGCAAACCGACATATATAGTAGTGTTTTCATACCAACACTTCGACAATTTGATATTTCGTTGGTCAATTTGGCACCGCTGGAAAGACTGTAGCATAGCCCACAACCCAATCGAATTAACCCTTTTAGTTCTAATAATAAATTTAATTTTAAGTGGTTTTTGAACAAACGCATTCTATGAAAATAGAAAAACACATTTTATAATTTTTCCTGTGTTTGTAAAAAAACACCGAAGACGAGGTTCATTTACAAGAACTGAGAGTTTAAATATAGCACTTGCTCTCTTGAAAGTTTCTACTTACACATGTCTTGAGTTTTTTGTACAGCTTTTCAGAAAAAAAACATGTGTAACAAATCTTGAAATGTCCCTAGGCAATATTGAGTAGGCTATGGTTGGAATTTCCTTACATGATCGAATCAGAAATGAGGAGATCCGCAGGAGAACCAAGGTAACCGACATAGCTCACAGAATCGCTAGGCTAGCTAGCGCCATCTTATCTAATATCAGTGTAAAAAACATTGATGTGTTCCGGCTTGAAGATAAGATAGCCAGTTGTCCATTGCGTTGGGGAAACTTGGTATGCCCACTTTCATCTTCGGCATTATCGTCACTTACCATCAGGTGAGATGATACTAAGGGCTTACCAATTAAGAATTAAAAAAAAATCTAGTGGCAGTGGGCAGGGCACATAGCTGCTCGTAGATTGCCGTTGGGGGCATCCCCTCTCGTATATATCTACCAGATACGCTAGACTTCCAGGTTTATGATATAGCGTCCCCACTTACCTACCCTAGGGCATAACAGTGGGGGCCGCTATTCCTGCCAAAACTATAAGGTGAAGACAAGGACCATTTACGGTAGGTCTTGCCGCCAAGATGCTTGTACTGGTACTCTGCAAGGCGAGTGCCTCGTGGAAGAGAAACACTACCTACTGTCCAGGTAGGTCCCGGAGCTGTAGGCGCGCTCACCTCCCGCGGCTTTCGCTGCTTGCGGATCGATCCCCGCTCGGGACGCCAGAGAAGCTGGCTCCCACATATCCGGTGTGGTACCGGAGCTGTAGGCACGCTCACTTCCTGGCGCTTATCACACCTGTCCAGACTTACTCCTACGCAGCTGGATCGGCCAGAGCAGTACTAGCTTAGCTCTTCTTGCTGACCAGGCAAATGCCGGAGATGCTTCCCTGCCAGTAGTTAAACCGTTGGGGGCAGTAAAGTTCTCGAGTGGCGACCGCTCATTGGAAGACATAGCGTAGGAAGGCCTTCCAATGGATTACCTGGTGAAGGTTGCGGAAAGCCGCTGGATGCGGGCAGCGCAGGACCAGTCGTCGTGGAAATCCTTGGGGAGGCAAAAAAATATCCAAATAGGCACTGAGTTTATTTATGAAATTTGCGCAATCGAGAAATCTTAGTAGCCTCTATAATATTATGTTACCAATGGTATGTATGGGTAAACCATACAAAAGGCACCCTCCATTCTAATTAAAAAATCTTAGATTCTCCTGCAAGAAGGTATGTTCTCCGTGGAAAGTTCAGTTTATTTGTACCATAGTCGGGATTTGTATTATTTGTTTTATATTTTTTTAGGGTTCACCTCAAAAGGTTAAAACGTGTAACGCGGCACGCTGTTATGCGTTTTAATTTAATTCGATCTTTTTTTTCATTCCGTCTTTTCTTTTTGCGCTGTCATCCAACTGACAATTTCTTTAAAAAAATGAAAATTCTACCATATTTTAACATTTCTAATCCATCATTTAATTTTCATTATAAAATAATTATTGTTGCTGGTTTCTTAAAAGACCCTTTTCGGGTAAGATATAATTATATTTCTGTGATTTGTATTTTAAATTTAAGTGTATTATGTTTTTACTTTTTTTTTGTTGTTTTTAGGTCTTCTAATTCATTATTAAATTCCAATTACCTGTAAGCTCGCATCTATTACAAACACGCCCTTTGCGCCTAGATATCTACCGTACCGTATGTACATACTGATAGGTCTTGTTCTGTCGGTAGTTAAAGTTTTGGTGCCGAACCCTGTTTGTGTGACCCCGAGTTGCACTTGGCCGGTTTCATTCCTAAAAATAGTGTATCAATAAATTAAAGTGATTTTAATATTTTCATAGTTGTGTAAAGACGCTTATCTTTTTGGATATTTAGGTCGATGTTAAAAAGTTTTTAGTTTAAGTATCTTATACACAACAAAGTAAGAGGTTTCTATTTTTTTAATCCAAAACTGATAAGCCTTTGACATCATCTCACCTGATGTTAAGTGACGATGATGCCGAGCATGGATGCGGGCTTACCAAGATTCCCCAACGCAATCGGGATCTGGCTATCTTATCTTCAAGCTAGAACACATCAAAGCTGTTAACACTGATGTTTGGGGGCAATACTTATATTAGATGGTGGTAGCTAGCCAGACGGGCTATAAGAATGCCCTACCACCAACCAAACCGAGTCTTACAAAGTTGACCCTTTCGGGAACCCACGACCTCCTGGTGTTAAGCGAATGGACTAAATATTAACTTAAAAACTGATTATCACAGGACACATGAAATAATTTTCACCGACAATTCCGGTCAACTTACGTGGGTAATTTAGAGTTACTCGGAATTCAAGGTCACTTTAGCAAAGTATATAATATATTAGTACTAACATACAGTATGGACACTCCTTGCCGCTTTCTATATTGCGACCTCACCCCCTCGTCACCCAGATTGATACAGATTGGTTACAGTTAGGTTGTCGAACGTATAGGATTTCGCCGTGATTTTCGTCCTTTTTGAAATGTCATTTCTGGCCCGTTGTATGAAGTGTCCAGGGTGTGCTTTAGGGGACGAAGCGAGTAGTGTATCGGATTTAGCGGCCCATGTCTTGCAAAGGGTACACCTGATGAAATGTTTTCATTGGAAACACTACCTTATTTAAAAAGATATATTCAACAATAACCCACATGACTGAAAAGAAAGTACCCCAAAAATAGATTATAATACCGCAGATAATACTATACATAATTTAGGTCTATATTTACAAATTTATAATGCTGCGACTGTCTGTGACGGACGGACATTCCCTCCAAACTCCTTATTCCTGCCAACACCATAAGCTGAGACAGAAAGATTTTATTTGGTTCCCTGAAGGAACTACGGAACCTTATTCTACCCCCCCTCCCTCCCCCGTCCCCCCCTTCCTCCCTTCCCCATCCCCCGCCCAGCGCCACTTATACCGATCTGTCGCCAGCAACCTTGTTTGTTTGTTTTAATGTCATGTTTGAATTGTTGTTATTTTTTTTTAGATTTCGGAGCAGAGAAGGGTGCCATCCCGAAGAATCAATAACACGATAAAAAAACTAAGGGATGAATTAATAAACTGGCTCACAGTGAATGGTGATGACGGCATCGAAATCGGAGTGTATAAGTTTTTTTTATTTTTGCTTTCATCATACACATTGCTACAAATGTTCCATCGCTATGAGACTTGGAGGTGAAATTACCTCCTACTTTATCATAATTATCGGCCGAAATACGTCCACTGCTGGACAAAGACCAAGGATTTCCACAATGTCCCGTCCTGTGCTTCCTGCATCCAGCAGTTTCCATAACATTATTATTTTTTAAGTGGAAATTTATTTAGGCGCCTTGGGCATTTTTGAGATGGGTATTTTAGTTTTGGTTTTCCATTAAGCTCGCGACACTGTAACAAAATGTAACCACTACCGTAACAGGAACACTCGGAGGGTCAAAACTTTTAAAAGCATTTTTGAGATGGGAAAAAACAGTTGAACTCGCGCCACTCTGTAATGTAATATAACCGCCACCGTACCAGGAACACTCGGAGGGTCAAAACTTATAAAACTGTGAGAGGTTTTCACTTGTGTCGGCACTCCCGGAGTAGTTAGGTTTTTCTTTATTTCACTTATGTAGTCCAGTTCAACTCATGACTTGCTTGGTACATAGATATAAATATAAATAATTAAGAGCGTCGGTGGCGCAACAGCAAGGGCCGCTACCTCCTATCCGGGAGGTCGTGGTTCGAGTTTTGCCACGTACCAATCTGTTTTCGAATTTCGATCTCATATTATGTACGTTTATCCGACGCTCTTACGGTGCAGTAAAAAATCGTGAGGAAACCTGCATACATCTGCGAAGAAACTCAAAGGTGGTGTGTTAAGTTGGCCAACCCGCACTGGGCCCGCGAGGTCGACTAAGGCCCGATCGCTCTAATTCAGGGTAGGCTCGAGCCCCTCGGTGGGGACGTATATATGAGCTGATGTGATGATAAATAGAATCGGTGTTGCCTTGTGATTTCGGAGCATTCAATATGAACTCACAGAGTGGTCCTGCGCGGAATCCAACGGTAATTATGCTGCTTTCTTTCCCTTAATTCTCCAGTATTATCTCACAGCCAAATAGAACGAGTATTTACTCATTTTTTTATTATTTTTTTATAAAAATTTTAGTGTGTTTGGCTGCACCTCACCTGATGGTAAGTGCCGATGCAGCCGAGGATGTAACAAGCAAGCTCAAATAGTGCCTATTCACTCTCGTCTTGAAGATTCCTAAATTATACGAATCGGGGAATACAGACGCCGGCAGGAAATTCCACTCCTTGGCCGTTGGCATAATGAAGGAAGAAGCAAAACGTTTCGTGTGTAAAGGTGGAACATTAACGACAAAGGGGTGGAACCGCCCTCCGCGCCTGGTCGTCCGATGATGAAATGGAGAAGGGGAATGAGGTCGTAAAGCTCCAGGGCACACTCTCCGAAATGAATCCTGTAGAACACCGGTAGAGAAGCGACTTTACGGCGATGCTCGTGGCTTTGGAGCCTGTTTGATACAAGTTCCTCGTAGCCAACGAGCCTCCTGGCGCGTCGGTCGATAGAATCCAACGCACCTAGCTCTAGCACTCATCTCTCTTCTCTCTTATCGTGTGGCACAATTGACCATGCTATCTATCCAGGGGACCGATAGCGGTTACCTGGTATTGCACTTAGCATCACCCGCAGTCACGTGTAGGGCATTTAGATTTACACCTACGGACTTGTGTAACGCGAACTTCATACACATCTTGAAATCAGATGTGTAGGTTTCCTCAAGATGTTTACCTTTACCGTTAAAGAAATTGGTATGTTAATGTACGTCAGTTTCAAAAAACTTAGCTTAGTTAGGAGGAAGCCAGTCGTTACCGTTGAGCCACCGATGCTTTTTTTATTTATTTATAATTATTTATAAAAAAAAATTACCTAGCCCGATTTAAGAAGGTCCAATAAAGAATGTTCGCTATAATAATAATTCATGTTATGCATTAAGACGTTACGTTGTTACCGAATAAGTATACCTGGGACAAACAGTCCAGTTAGGTAGGTCCAACTTCGAGAAAGAGATCAATCGGCGAATCCAACTCGGCTGGGCAGCGTTCGGGAAGCTTCGCAATATCTTTACGTCCCAGATACCGCAGTGTCTTAAGACCAAGGTCTTCGACCAATGTGTGTTGCCAGTGATGACGTACGGAACTGAGACATGGTCGCTTACTATGGGCCTCATAAGAAGGCTCAAGGTCACCCAAAAGGCAATGGAGCGTGCTATGCTCGGAGTTTCTCTACGTGATCGAATCAGAAACGAGGAGATCCGTAAGAGAACCAAAGTAACCGACATAGCTCTCAGAATTGCTAAACTTAAGTGGCAGTGGGCGGGGCGCATTGCTCGTAGAACAGATGGCCTTTGGGGTAGTAAAGTTCTCGAGTGGCGACCACGCACCGGAAAGCGTAGTGTAGGCAGGCCTCCCACTCGGTGGACCGATGACCTGGTGAAGGTCGCGGGAAGCCGCTGGATGCGGGCAGCGCAGAACCGGTCGTCGTTGAGATCTTTGGGGGAGGCCTATGTCCAGCAATGGACTTCCTTCGGCTGATATGATGATGCATTAAGACGTAACGGTGGCGTAGCGGCTAGTGCCGCCGCCTCCTGCCCGTTAGGTCGTGGTTCGAATCCTACCACGTACCTTTGTGATTTAGAATTTATATTTCATATGTATGTTTATCCGACGCCCTTATGGTGAAGGAAAACATCGTGAGGAAACCCGCGCACCCACGCCTGCGGAGAAACTCGCAGGTAGTGTGTGAAGTCGACCAACCTGCACTGGGCCCGCGTGTTCGACTAAGGCCCGATCGCCCTAATTCAGGGTAGGCTCGAGCCCCGCGGTGGGGACGTATGTGAGCTGATATCATCATGCATTAAGAACCTGGGCGGCCGAGGGTTGCTCGAGTCTGTCATTATGTTTAAAAGAATAAATCTCAGGAAGGGCACGTACCTACCTACATAGATTTGTTAGTAAAACATTACCAAAGTACAAAATTTCATCCAAATTACTAACGATTTGGATAAACTGTCACGCGACAAACAGCCCATCGGGGACGATTAACGAACATCGCTCACACGACCAACAACCTATTTGGGTTATTTTTACGTACTTTAAAGCGCTCGGGTTTACGGTTGAAAAAAGTATACAAAAGTTGGTAAACTTTGGCGAAAATGTACGCGAAATATAGGTCTGGCCATTAGGGCAGTATTATCAGGCCTTAAACCCACAGCTATTAAAATAATTGTGGTAAGACAGAGACAAGTTTACAAATAAAAGTCGGCCATATTTATTGATTATTTACGTGATTTTTGTGAATTTGTGTCTCAATTTTGATGAAATTAGCACGGAATTCTCAGTAAATTGAATTTATTCATATAGTAAGGTGTTATTGCGTTACTGTGAAGTGATTTTTACATAGTTTCCTTTTCGAAAAAACTCTTGTGAAAAAGTGCTGTGTTTTATCAACAAATTAGAGTTCCGTGACCAGTTTGTATCAATATTCTGAGGGATTAAAAGATGGAATGGTAAGTAAATTGCATGTATTTCTATTCTAAGGTATTACTGCTTTACTGTGTAGTGATTTTATCATCGTATCTTGTTCGAAAGAACTCTTAGAAAAATTATAAAAACATTGTTTGCAGCGGCAAGGAAAACAAATAAAAATCACAATGTAGCAATATTTTTTTTTAATTGTTTTTGCACTAGGCTATCTCTTTTTTGTTTTGTATCATATATATACACTACCGAGCCATAAGAAAAACATCATTTTTAACTGTATTTATGTAGAATAGAAAAATAAATATTAAAACAAAACAAAAAAAAAAAAAAAAATCAAAACTTTCAAATTAATCATGTTGTATTTAATTTTTTTGTGATAGAAGAAATCTAAAAAAAATATGATCAAAAAGAAAATTTAATCAGCTTACTATATCAGTAACTAGTTTTTATAGGTTTTATACAAAAATACTGAGAAAACCTCGGAAATCCGCAGCGCGGCCGACCCCCGCTAGGCTAGACCGGATTTCACTATCATATAGCAATTTTTTTTTGCACTACGCTATCTCTTTTTTGTTTTGTATCATGTAGTTACATTACCTAGCCATTAGAAACTGTATTTATGTAGAATATAAATACAAATAAAAAAACAAAACAAAAAAAATCAAAACTCTTAAATTAATCATGTTGTATTTATTTTTTTGTGATATAAGAAATCTAAAAAAAATATAATCAAAACGGAAATTTAATCAGCTTCCTAGATCAGTAATTAGTTTTTATAAGTTTTATACAAAAATACTGAGAAAACCTCCGAAATCCGCAGCGCGGCCGACCCCCGCTAGTCTAGACCGGAAGTAATGATAGTATGGGCGTCTTCGGGACCTTTAGATTGCTCGCTTATTATACCTGTCTAGACTCTAAAGTCTTTTCCGAGAAATCAATTTTATACAGGGTTTAACAAAATTGGTGTAGGTCCCGTCAACTGGGATACAATTGAATTTACTTAATTCTATTGTGACTTGGACGTCTACTCATCGTACTGAACAACTTTATTCTATGACTTTGTTGCAATCGCAAAAAAAAACTTTATACAAGTCGATCAGCTGATCGACCAACTTTGTACATTTTTGTATGGAAGTTCCGATTTGTTTTGAGAATAATAATTGACTTTGGGTTAATTGGGGAAAGTTGTTCAGTATGATGAGTAGAACGCAGCAACGGGTCCACCAATTTTTTTACTCCCTAAGAATTGCTCACTTAAAGTAGGTATCCTTAAGTAGCGTGGGCGCATGGCGGGCGTTTGGATAATTCAGACACAATCTAGAAACCTCACTATCTACTCAAATGTTTTTCAGGGCAGAAGACTCCATACCATCAGGCGAACTACTATTTATGAAAGGTAACAGCGACTAAAAAGAAAATAAATTAAAAGAAAAACCCTAAAAATCTTTCAACTGAAACAAAAACCAACACAAAAGAAAATAGAAAAAAAAACGTATTCTGCAAGTGACGGGCGTTTCATTTTGTAAAAGTCCTCGGTTACAGTCAACAAGTTGAAAATATACAGGGTGACTTTTAATTAGTTCTTGATAGCAAAGGAAATGACTGTACTGGTGATTACAAACTACTTTCACAAAGGAAACTGTATGTCAAATCAGATAAATAATTTTTGGTCCTCGATACATATAAATAGTTAGACACGATAATTTTATCAAGAAATTAATAGAAGGAAAGATTGAAGGAAAGCGCGGAAGAGGAAGACCTAGAATTGCTTATATAGACCAAGTTAAGAAGAAAGTGAAGGTGGAAACGTATAGAGAAATGAAGGAGATAGTGTGGGTAAAAGAGACCTGGAAAGAGCTACACCGACAGTGCACGGCTCTTAAATTATGATGATGATGATGATTCATATAAATACAAATCAGAAAAAAATTATAAAGGACCAAAAATTTTTTTTCATATTTGACATATAGTTTCTTTGAGAAAGTTGTTCAAGAACTAATTAAAAGTCACCCCATAGATATTAGAGACCAATATAAGATTACTTCAGAAGTAAACGCCGACCAATCAATTTAAAGGATGTTGAAAGAAAACAGATTTGAAGTACTTAGGAATAAACATGTTTGCTTTCCAGCGACGAAGAAGTAATAGAAAGTTAAGAAATCGTACCCAAAGTGTTGACTTCGACATTTTGATTAAATTGTACTTACACAAAATCTTTATCACTAATAGATAAAGTGGCTAAGTGCGGTCGCATCACGTGCAAAGTAGGATACTTACGGACAAGTGCGAGTTAAACTCGCGTGGAGATGGTTCCTTACGTTGATTAAGATATTTTGTTACTTTAAATACCATAGACTTGTTAAGGTAAAAATTTTAGGCCCAGTACTTTAAGAGATAAGGGGGGAATGGTCAAATTTCGCATATTTTCTTAAATAACTTCAAAACAATTTATCATAAAATTGTAAAAAAATATCATTGATATGTCACCTTTCCCCCTCCCCCCTTACCAATAATTCTTCCCGATGTATAAAACTCATTTATTTGTGTTACACGTCCGTATTTGGGTCATCGACTTACTAATGTGTACCAAATTTCAACTCAATCGGTCCAATAATTTCGGAGCAGATTGGCAGTAACAGACGGACGGACAAACACGGAAGTGATTCTACAATGGTCTCGCTTTTTTTCTCTTGAAGTACGGAACCCTAATATAAAGTTACTTTTTGCAGTCGGTACAGAAAATTGTATTATAATATAGATATAGAAAATCGATTAACTTTTAACAAATCCAACTTCCTAAGTTCGCCGACAAAGCTTATACTCAGCCGTGAAAACTCTCCTTGTAAATTGATTAAATACGCTACTATTTCCAATTTTTTTCAGATTTCCTGATATAGCGGGGCTGACACTTGACCTTTACAAAAATTATAACTTTATTGCTTAATATTACGCAAACGGATCCTTGATTAAAAAAATATTTTCACACACCCGCAATATTTTTGAACGACCTATTCAACGATATCCCATATCATGGGATAGACATATCATTAAAAAAATATCCCTACTTTACTTGAGGGGTGGTGCCCAAAAAAGAACCGGCCAAGTGCGTATCGGGCCACGCGCTATATAGGGTTCCGTAGTTGCTATTATCGCGTCCATATCTAATTTTCAAATTTCCACTTAAAGCGGTTTAGTTGTTAGAGGGTGGGGACACTGGCCTTTAACAAAATTTAGCACTGTAAAGCCTATTTTTTCGAAAACAGAACCCTAAATTATGAAATGATCTTAGAAGACTGACACTATTTTTGAAGCTCTAACCAACGATATCCCGCAGGACTGGGTTTGACGAGAAAAAAAAACATCCCCACCTTACTTGTATGGGAGATACCCTTAAAAAGTTTTTTTTACATTTTTTTTACAGTTCTTATTATATATATCTTTGCCAAATTTCAGCTCTTAACTAGTAATAGTCTAGGAACTAAGCCGTGGACAGACAGACATGACGAAACTATAAGGGTTCCTTGTTGTACTACGGAACCTTAAAAACAAGATTTTATTTTACCACTTTGCAAGCGTGATTCATATGTATACCCATTACCC
Organism: Coleophora flavipennella; assembly: GCA_947284805.1. NCBI lineage: Eukaryota > Metazoa > Arthropoda > Insecta > Lepidoptera > Coleophoridae > Coleophora > Coleophora flavipennella. The sequence goes on from OX369253.1 coordinate 11,202,554, forward strand.
ATGCCAAATTACAGCTTTCTAATACAAGGGTTCTTCATTTTCTACGGAACCCTAAAAAGTAGTTTAAAAAACATGTGCATATGTATCAATGCGTGTCCGTAGGTGTCCTTTCACCTGTTCTGCAGCGAATCTGCTAGAACCATTTTTTAACAAAAAAAATGTTATAAATAGCAGAAGCCTCTTATTTTTAAACTCGGTGAAATACTTTATTAAGGTCCTGATCACTTGTTTACAAAATTTTAACTGAGAGCCAAAAACAAAAAAAGTAGCTAAATTATGCGCCGCAATGTAAGTGTGTAAACCAGGGCGCCGCAATGTGAGTGTGAAGACCAGGGAGCCGCAATGTAAGTGTGAGAACCAGGGCGCCGCAATGTGAGTGTGAAAATCGGGGTGCCGCAATGTGATCGTGAAAACCAGTGAGCCGCAATGTGAGCGTGAGGACCACGGCGCCGCAATGTGAGTGTGAGAACTAGGGCACCGCAATGTGAGTGTGACAACCAGGGCGCCACAATGTGAGTGTGAGAACCAGGGCACCGCAAAGTAAGTGTGGGAACCAGGACGCCGTCATGTGAGTGTGAAGACTAGGGCGCCGCAATGTGAGTGTGAGAACCAGGGCGCAATTTTTTATACTTCCTATGTTTAGTTAAAACAATATACGGACGAGTTACTCGAGCAACTTGAATCATCAATCATCAACTTGAATTACAAAGTTGTAAACGTGTGTTTAAAATGTGAACATGCAAATGAACTACTCGTATTTATATAACTTGTGTTAGGGTTTAGTGGTGTGGTTTGAAACTAGTCAATATTTTGCCGCAAAGTTATGCGTTACAATTATCATAAATTCAGAGAGAACGTTTGGTTTTAATAATTTTACAAGAACAAAGTTTTTTAACGTTCCTTAGTTTAATTTTCGTTTCATTTCATTGAATTTGTGATGATTTTACACATTAATTATTCCAATATAACCATCTTAAAACTTCGAGAGTATTGCACAAAGTTCTTCTTCGCAAACACATTTTAACTTTTAGTTTGAAATTTCCAAAATTAGCAAATAAATGCGATGTTTATTGCGAGCACCTGTTCGTTGAAAGATTTCAACTTTTTAGAGGAATCGTTAAAATTTACATTAAATCATGGAAACGCTGTTTTTAATCTCGATCCTTAATCTAATTGGCATTTTTTAAATTTTATAAGGCGTTTCTTTTTATATTTATATTTTAATCATTTAGTGCAATAACTATGGAGGAAAAAATTAAAAAACCCCCGACACCCTTTTTTTCATCATCTATCTGTCTAAGCCATCTGGTTTAATCTGCCATTTGATTGAACGGCTAACCTGTTGATTGAATGACGACATTTAATTGAATGACTAGGCCGAACGTTGATTTAACAATCGTCACTGAACGTTTAACTAGCTGGCTGATTGTAAGCTAGCCCGAACGTTGATTGAACAACAGTGTAGTATAGTGTAGTGTAGTATGGGTGTATCAATTATGGTTAAAAAAATCTACTGAGTAAAAAACTGAAAATGAGCGAGCGATGCGAGTGATCTTAGGTTTGGTCAGGTTTGATTGATTATAAAATCACTGCCCATGGGTAGCAGAATGCTTCGCAGAAGAACAAATCATCGGTTTTATTCGGAGTTTCGTAGTTACTTCGCTGCGGCCGCCACTGCAGCCATGTTTCGTAACCAGTTGCAAAGGAATAATTTTCCTCCTTTGGCTTAATGACTTTCAGCCAAGTCGTTGTTGCATTCAACGACTTGGTCAGTTGTCATTTAGTCATTCAATTGAATGTTACCACTCAATCAAATTGCAATTGCAAAGGACATAGCTTGATGAAGTATGGGCGACTGCCCCAGCAATATATAAATACTGTACCTACTAAAATGTGACGCTGAATAGCTAAATATCAGTAGTCCGTATGAAAAAACTTTCACTAACTTTTCGTTATTTCATAATTCTGAAAAATAAATAGTAGAACTCCTACTATAATACGTGCACAAATAGCAACAAAAAAGACTTTGCAATGAAAACAAAAAAAAAAACTTTTAATTTGTTAATTATTTCCTGAAAGTTCTATGAGATTATTATGTACATAATAATTAATCAATTAATATTTGAATACTACGCTACGAGGAATCCAACGATACCAGTCGTAAGTATATCCAAGAAGTGCAAATAAAAATCGATTTCTAGAGCACTTTTGTTTAAATATGAACTGTACTATAACTCCTATTAGTTACTTTATTAAAATTAATTACTAATAATTTCACAAGTTAGCGGTCCCCCTACAATACAGTACAATAAAAAGTACTCTTTATTGCATCACAAAATAAAAAAGAAATAAACAATATAGAAGAAATTTTATACAACAGGCGGCCTTATTGCTAGGTAACAATTTCTTCCAGGCAACCTTTGGGTAAGGAAAAAGCGATAGAATAAGTTAAGGGGCGTAAGGGACGTAAGGGGTTAATTTAACACAGAAAAATTTGCAAATAAACAGTTACATAAAATGCTTAAATAAAACAACAAAAAAAAAGGTTGTCTGTAAAGTCGGTTTACTGACGATAGTTGAACGTGACAACGTCATAAGAAAAAAGCCTTAAACGGAACGCCTCACGGAACGCCTCAGAGCGAGGTAACGACGCATTTTTCGGAACGCCTCAGAGCGAGGTAACGACGCATGGTAACGACGCATTTTTTCGTGCGTGCAGCCGGCTCCATCGAATTATAAGACGTTATCACGTCAAAAACTTTAATTCCCTTTGTATCCGATGCCCTGAACGCCTGGTAGGCTATCTGCCCAGATGTGCCAGGTTTTCCGGCCCGGCAACGCTCGTAGGATGACGCTGCTTCCAGGATCGTTTTGAGTCACCTTATTGGCAATGGAACGGGGTCGGACATGGTAAGGTTGAGGGCATCGTCATGTCTGGAGACGGGAGCATGGCTTCATGTGTTACCGTCACCTCACATTGGCACCTTACTGGACAGCGACTCATTGAGCGTGGCCGTGGCTCTCCGCCTGGGCTGCAGTGTTTGTGAAACCCACTTATGCACTTGCGGTTCAACGATAGAGGCTAAGGGTCATCATGCCCTGAGTTGTTAAAAGTGTCCTGCAGATTCCCGCGCCATCACGCACTTAACGATATATTACGGCGTGCTCTGGTATCGGCTAATATTCCATCCGTACTGGAGCCGCCAGGACTTAGTCATTGCGACGGGAACCGACCCGACGGCCTAACGTTGGTGCCGTGGCAGAAGGGGAGTAGTCTTCTCTTCTCTATGCCACCTGTTCCAACACCTTCGAACCCTCTTACCTAGCGCATACATCAAGGGCAGCAGGTTCTGCTGCTGAGGCAGCCGCTCGGTCGAAGCACTCAAAATATGCTGCATTGGAAAACACCTACATGTTTGTTCTATTTGCTGTCGAAACAGTTGGCGCATGGGTTTTGTGCGGGACATTGGGCGCCTTTTGCGGGACAAAGGATTTGACCCCCGCTCCGGGGCCTTCCTGGTGCAAAGGCTGTCTATAGCCATACAACGCGGGACCGCTGCGAGAATTATGGGCACCTTTGCGCCGGGGACGCTCAGGGGTGGTTTATTTTAGCTTTAGGAATTTTATTATTTATTTTTGAACTTATATGCTTAAATAAATAAAATACTCAAATATTATAAAAATAATATATATATAAAATAAAAAATATATACTTAGGCAAACAAAAAGATTACATAAATAAATTATAATTAAATCTATCTATGGTAAAGAAAGGAAAATGACATAGTAAGGAAGATGTAAAAAACCGCATCAAAATCGGTCCATCCGTTCGAGAGCTAAGATACCACAGACAGACAGACAGACACACACACACACACACATACACACAGAGATATTGGCGTCAAACTTTTAAATCCCCCCTTTTTGCGTCGGGGGATTTTAAAAAAGAGAACAGATATAATTAGTAAGTTAAGTACTAGGGCGCTACATAAGTTTTGTCGTACTTTGTGGAATATTTTTTTTTTCGAAGTAGTCACCACCGGCAGTAATACAGGTCTTCATACGTGTAAACCAGGTGCTGAACACATTGCTCCAGTATCCTTCTGGAACACAGCCGCATATCTTCTCAAAAGCTCCTTTAAGCTGGTCATCGCTCGAAAACTTGCGTCCATTCAGTTGTTTTTTTACATAAGGGAATAGTGTGTAGGTGGAGTGAGAGATATATTTTGAAAGTGTTTGAAATAACAACAGTCCACTTACGGTTTGAGGGTATATTTTCATTCACTTAATAAACACATACAAGTTTGTTCACAAAAGTCAGAAGGGAAAGAATACACGGACACTAAGTAGAAAGTAGACAATAAAGCCAAGAGATAGTAAGTACGAAGAAGGAGAAAGCACGTAAAATATTAATCAATTAGCAATTTTTATAAGCGAGGGTGCAGAGCAGAAGCAAGCGGTTCGCGTTCCGGTTTCGACTGGCGACCGGTAGATCGAATGAATAGAATGAACTGCATTGGCGGTGGCCGGTCGGTAGACCAGGAGACGGCGATAAAAATATTAGTCACGTAAACAATAGTGTAATAGACTTAGAAAAATATAAATAGAAATATTTTGATAATAAATAATAATACATTTTGAGTAAATATTATTATAGTGTAATTATCTAATATTATATAAATATACTTATATTTATGTGAAAATAAAAATATGTAGGTAAGTTCCCTACAAGTGCAAAGTCGCTTGGCGCTAGATCCGGACTATAAGGAGGGTGTCCCAACAATTTTATTCCAGCTTGGTTATGATATGATGTTTGCATGCGACAAAACTAATGTAGCGCCCTACGTAATGAGCTTTCATCGGAGCACGCCTAGTAGACTCAGGCAGCGAATTCCACAGCCGGCCAGCTTGAATTGTGAAAGAGTTGGAATAAACAGAGGAATAGTGGGTGGGAACACAAAACCCCGACGTTACGACTCTGGGATCAAAATATTACTACTTATATTAAACTTAAAGGGCCAATACAGTTTTTTTTTTACTTTTTAGAGATTTATGTCGGGGTTTTTTTTAATTTAAGATTTCTTAAATTAGGTAAATGTTACTTGCAATGCCTATGCGACATTCCTTCTGTGAGGTAGATACAGCCTAATTCTGAATAAAATCTCTTTGTCAGGAAGTTATAGTCCTAGCCAGTTTTCCGACTAGTATGGCAAGGCAGACTTTAGATAAAATCTCTATATACGGAATTTTCCGATCCCAGGATCGCAAGGGTTATTTGCGAACCTGTTTTTCGAGTAGTATGTCAAGGTCGACTTTGCTCAAAGAAAAATACAAGCTCTGTGAAAACTTGAAAAAAAAAAACTTAAGGCGTGGTATTGATTGGAACTGTTGTCTCTGTCTTTTTCTTTACGTGTAAAGAGTAAAGGAAACAACCACACCTTTTCACTTTTTCAATGGTTTTTCATTTCAATCAAAAACTACAATGAAGGTTTAAAAAATAATAACATTACTAACTTTGTATTATCGTAAAAATATTTTTGTATATATTTTTTTAATTTATACTTTAAATTAGTCTTAACAAGAGTTGAAAGTAACGGTGTAGACCTATATTTGTTTTTTTTTCTATTGAGCCAAAACTGCTCAATCGTGTTTTAAATAGCTTTTGGCTTTAAGGAACATCATCTATAATGACGATATTTTATTCAACCTTGGGTTTTCTATAGTTTAGTAGTAACTGACCTCAAAAATAACGAAAATTTGTAATACTACCGCCTTAACTCGACGCGCCCAATTAGCGAAGATTTTGTCCTTTACCTAATATCTCAATGGAACTTAACAAAACAAACCTATCAAGCACAAATCTGTAAACTCGTAAGTATGAACTTAAGTGGAACTTAACAACACATTTGGCTCCACCTCTGCAGTTGACAAAGCGAGATTAACCCACTCCATCCCGGTTAGTAGTGGACATTAATTGGATCCTAGGTTCTATTGGTATCGCCAGGTCCGTACTCACTATCCAGGGAAATTTACTGTTAAATCCATTACACCAATAAATACGCTATCGGTAGCAGAACACTGTGGTTTGACAAATCTGCTGGTGCTGGATATAGGTACATAATATTATATCTTTCTCCAAAACTCGCGACTCGTTTTTGAAGTTCCGTAGTCAACAAGAAACCTTTATAGCTTCGCCATGTCTGTCTATCTATCTGTCGGCTTACCTCAGAGACCATTTGTACTAAAAACTGTTCTTTGGCATGGATATACTTGTACATATTGATCACGCCAACAAAGTGGTACAGTAAAATAATAAAAAACAGTATTTTTAGGGTAACTCCCGTAAATGTAAAGAGGTTGTGATTTTTTTTCGTAGAAGTACCCTATCGCATGGAGTATCGTTTAATAATTTAAAAACTATCGAAGGTTGGCTAAAATAGTTTTTAGATTCAAAATACTAAGTTGAAGCTTAGTGCTAATTTTTGTTAGAGTCAAACTGCTATTTCAGGACATCTGAAAAAAAAATTGTAGGACATAACATCATCATTACAGCTCATATACGTCCCCACCGAGGGGCTCGAGCCTACCCTGAATCAGGGCGATTAGGCCTTAGTCGACCACGCGGGCCCAGTGCGGGTTGGTCGACTTCACACACAACCTTCGAGTTTCTTAAGTTTAGGACATAACATAATCAATTTAAAAGGAAAACTATCACGCCTAAGTAGGCTTTCTTAGTTAGGAGTAATAATATAGTTCACCAACTTAAGATGTGCAGTTGGATTTATAAAAAGTTTATACATTTTCCATGCAAAAAGTTCTATTACCCACTGCAAATTTAATTTTGTTTATTACAATATACATTTTTTTTTTAAAAGATTGCGGAACCCTACTCGCTCTTGGCCGGTTTTTTGTCCACAATTGACATGATTTCACTTGATGGTAAAGTGCCGAAGATAAAAGAAATAAAAGTGGGTTACAAAGATTCTTTATCGCAATGGAGCACTGTTAGAAAAGGACGTATGACTCATACAGCACCAGCTCTAAACAGTGCCTACACTTGAGAGCCCGCTGGAGATGCCCGATAAATACCACACAAACGTAGTATTTGATTCATTTGTTAACCAAATAACCGATTTTGAAATAATTTTAAATCGATAATCGGATGACATATCTGTGTCGGTATCGCATTACTTTTATGAAAAACAAAACAGGAATCCATTATTTTCCAATAAATTTGTTTTCAAGGTAAAAAACGGAAAACAAGTTTATTGGTTAATAATGGATTCCTGTTTCGTTTTTCAAAAAAGTAATGCGTAACCGACGCAGATATACGAGTACGTCATCCGATTATCGATATAAAATTAATGCAAAATCGGTTATTTGGTTAACAAGTGAATCAAATACTACGTTTGTATGGGATTATGAACTCCAGCGGGCTCTTAAGTTAACAACTTAAATAAATGGCTAACATACTACATCAAAAAAGTTTTTTTTTATTAATTGCCCACGCTTGTTATGTGTTTTAATGGAGTGCATTACCTTAAGAATTTTTATGTCATCCTTAATTTTGTCATAAAAATCACTACATAGTCTTTTGAAGTTTGTTATGCGCGCTTCTAGTTTGACCGGGACACTGATGCAAACCGGCCGGGAAACCGGGACAGGGGTCTCAAACCCAGACTTCAAACTGGTGAAGTGCTTACCAAGATTCTCCAACGCAATGGAGAACTGGGGATCTTATGGTCATGCCGGAACACATCGATGCTGTAACATTTATGTTTAGCGGCAAAAATAGGATGGTGGTAGCTAACCAGACCGGGCACGCCGTACCACAAACCAAACTGAGTCGTACAAAGTTAGACTCCGCCAGGAATCGAACCCGCGACCTCCTGGTGTGAAGCGAAAGGACTAACCATTACGACACTGAGGCAATACGGACCTTCAATTAATACTTACTACGTACATACGCTTACTACTGCTTGTTTCACCTCTTATTTTACAAATATGTATCTATTCGAGCCGCAATCAAAGATCATGAAAACGATATGTCATCATAATCATCATATCAGCCGACGGACGACCACTGCTGGACATAGGCCTCCCCCAAGGATTTCCATGACGACCGGTTCTGCGCTGCCCGCATCCAGCAGCTTCCCGCGACCTTCACCGGGTCATCGGTCCACCGAGTGGAAGACCTACCTAGCTACGTTTTCCGGTACGCGGTCGCCACTCGAGAACTTTACAACCCCAACGGCCATCTGTTCTACGAGCTATGTTCCCCGCCCACTGCCACTTAAGTTTAGCAATACTGAGAGCTATGTCGGTTACTTTGGTTCTCCTACGGATCTCCTCGTCTCTGATTCGATCTCGTAGAGAAACTCCGAGTACAGCACGCTCCATTGACCTTTGGGTGAACTTGAGCCTTCTTATGATGCCCATAGCAAGCGACCATTTCCAGTTCCGTTTGTCATCACTGGCAACACACACTGGTCGAAGACCTTGGTCTTAAGACACTACGGTACCTGGGACGTAAATATATTGTGAAGCTTCCCGAACGCTGCCCAGCCGAGTTGGATTTGACGGTTATTCTCTTTCTCGAAGCTGGACCAACCTAACTGGACTGTTTGTCCCAGAAAATGATATGTATTTCTCAAAATCCAACTGAAACTCTTTAATGGTTTTAAATCTCCTTGAACCAATCCTTATGGAGGCCCTGGATATTGCACTCCGATACGGTCACTGGGGTTGGGATCAAATTACTCTGCCCTGGTATACGATACGTCAATTATGAACACAGGTTTATTTTTTGGATCACTTCAAAAACAAATTCAAAAGTCGTGCGATTTATTCACCCATGCGGCTTCGCTGATTCGCATATGAGGCGCATGTTTTCATAATCCGCCACAAGTCACACATCCTAATGAAATATTACTTAAGTATATAAAAATTTGCCCAAATTGTCTCAAACTATAATCATTTTCGAAAAACCTAAAAACTTTTAGGTATAAGCTTTTAATATTACATTGTCACGCGAGTAATTTATAATTTATAATAATTAGTTAATTATTAATATTATTTATTAATTAAAATTTATAATTTATAATAATTTTAAATAATTGATACTAATACATTTTTGCATGAATATGATATACAGGGTCTTCGGCAGATGGTTGAAAATACGAAAATGGGGGATAGGTGGGGTCGCCTCCCACCTATTTTGAGAATTAAAAAAATCTAGGACTTGTAATTTTTTTTACAGGATTTTTTTTCCTTTTTTTGTTAAGATTAAGAACAAAGTCTTAACAAAACGTCTGATATTAACAAAAAGTGACAAACAACAAAAAAACTTAACAAAATCACAAACACAGCAAAGTGAAATTAACGAAAACAAAAAAAAACGTTAACGTTATTAACGTATGTGATTTTGTTAAGTTTTTTTGTTGTTTGTCACTTTTTGTTATTATCAGACGTTTTGTTAAGACTTTGTTGTGGTTTAAAATGGCTCAATTTACCAATGCGGAATATGCGGACATTTTATTGGCATATGGAAGTGCTAACTCCAATATGCCAATAAATGACAAAAGATAGCCATTATGTGTGTGCAAGAATGTAAAAAAACGTACCTGCTCTTTGTAACCGTCCCAACAGTAAGTATTTACATTATTTTCAACTTTGCATTTGATACATTTCACAAAACATGTAACTAGTGGAATTTCGTCAACATGGTCCAATTGAGTAAAAAAAATTAACAACTCCGGTTACAAAAAAGATACCGAAACAAATTACATACCATTCAAAAGCCTAAGCTTTAGAGATGTTTTAAAAAAAAACAGAAGCCTTCCAGCCTCATTATTTTTTTTTTAAATGCATCGCAAAGTTGACTTTTAAATTTTTGTTCAACTTTTTTTTTAAGATCGGGGGCCCACATTTTTGTTTTTAGCAATAACTTGAAACAAACATAATTTTTTTTAGAGCAGACAATCTTATAAAAGTCTATTAAAAAAAAGATTTTGGAGCTAGCTTTAAAAAACAAAAAGTTACATGTGTTCAAAGGTATAAAAATGGCAAAATTTCTAAAAAAAGGAAAAAAAATCCTGTAAAAAAAATTACAAGTCCTAGATTTTTTTTAATTTTCAAAATAGGTGGGAGGCGACCCCACCTATCTCCCATTTTCGTATTTTCAACCATCTGCCGAAGACCCTGTATATGTCGGAGTGTCATTGAAAACGCGACCAATACCAGCTCGAGATACGTTTACATAAATCGTTAAACTTTATTTGGATCAAACGTCAGGTATTGGTACCTGGGTGAAACCGGTGGTGGCGTGACAATCGCTTGTACTCGTGAGACAATCTTTTGTGGTAGCAAAGATGACGTATTAACGGAAGGCTGTTTGTGATTAAGGTGGCAGCTCTGAGTTGAGAATTTATTAGATCTGTGGAGAAGCCATATTAGCTGGACGTCAGTCACGAGGCAGACACTTTTTGACGGAGCGTCGAGCAGAACACAAGTAGTGATCTGTGAGCAAAACGAACGTGTCACGCCATTGCTGTGATCATCGCGTTTGCATCCATTGTTATTCAAGGCATCCTGTACAATTTCGATTACCGATTGATCAAGACTATTGAAAGAGGACTTCTGAGATATAGCTGCATTGTTATTTCGACTCCCACGACCGAAATAGTTAAGGGCTGAACCACAAGGCCATCCATAACCTAACTTCCCCCCTTTCGACATACATATGCATGCATAATTTCAGCTCAATTAGAAACAGAGAAGTGGGTCAAATTTAACTTGCAAGATTCCAGCAGAATAATATACATACATTGCAAGTTATATAAAAGCTTGTAAAATAAGCCCATAAATTAAGTTATAAATCAAGTATATTTTTTTTTGTAATAGCATTGTTTCAGCAGATCTATTGAGCATCGCAAGCATACGCGAAGGTTTCGTTAATAAAATAATAGTTATTTCTAAAGATTTTTTTTGGCAGACCCGGGAAGAGGAAAGTTTATATTATACGAATCTTTTTATTAAGTATACTCGACTTAGTATACTTTTACGGATAATATTCTATTATCCCCGCAAAATCTATTACCCGGATGGAACCGGTGACGGGGCCGCTCACTGGGGCGTATGGGATCATGTTGTGTGGCCGATGGCACAATTTTCCTAACTGTTGCCATCTGCCCCGTGACGGGGCAGAACCACGGGGCGGACGGGACCAAGCCGCTTTCTGTGGCGAACGATTGAAACTAATACTACTTACCTATACCTAGAGTGTAATTTTGTTTGATAGCTTCACCCGATTAACACCTATTGGTATTAAAGTATACCTTTTGATTTTTTTATTAAAACAAAAACGCTTATACAGGGTGTAACACAATTGGTGTATGTCCCGTTAACTGGGGGTTCTACTCGTCATACTGAACAACTTTCCCCAAGGAACCCATAGGTTATTCTCAAAAAAAAATTTGGACCCTCAATACTAAAACGCACAAAATCGGTCGATTTGTATGAAGAGTAAAAAAAAAATTTAAGTTTTCAGCAAAGTCGTAAAACAAAATTTGTTCAGTATGATGAGTAGAAGTCCCAGTTAACAGGACCTACACCAATTTTGTTACACCTTTATAAGTAACCAGCTGTTACCTGCGACTTTGTCCGCGTGAATAACTAAAAATATATATTACTTCAAAGGTTCACTAGAAGAGATCCCTTCAAGGAATAACTCCGCCTTTGTACATAGGCTTTTAAAAAAAAGTGTATATTTTGTGCTTACTCCACGTCCCGTGGACAAAAGGGAGGCAGAGTGTAGCGCTAGCAGTATCACCGCGCGTAACTTAATCTAAGAAAGTCCCAAATAATATCTGCTACCAGTCTGCTTCTGGAGAAGAAAGAGAAGAAGCAGACAATCAACAGTGTTTACCAAACCCAACACTCCGGTAAGGCACTTAAATTTAAATTTCGTACAATGTCCGAAGTCTCTAACTCGAAACCAGATATACCGACACCTGGTCAAAGTGATATTCGGACATTATGCGACGGCCACTATCAATATATAATTAGCTACAGGTACCGGGCCCGATACTACAATGATTTGGGTAATGCCCAGTGCAATGAAAACTTCATATCGTCGCAAAATTGAAATCTGTTTGGTTCAATTTCCAGCTTGACGGATATCTTTGGAATGCGCTATAAGATTTAAAAGATTCGAGAGCTGTCATGTTTTGAGGAATGAAATAATAAATGATGGTTGTCTGGATTTTATGTGGCGTATTTATGTACTTTTGGTGTATTTAATTTAATAAAACATCGTGAGGAAACCTGCACACGCCTGCGAAGAAACTCGAAGGTTGTGTGTGAAGTTGACCAACCCGCTCTGGGCCCGCGTGGTCGACTAAGGCCTAATCGCCCTGATTCAGGGTAGGCTCGAGCCCCTCGGTGGGGACGTATATGAGCTGTAATGATGGTGTATTTAACGTAATTTTTGTGTGAAACCAGTTTATGTATTTTTTACTAGCGAAATACTTTCAAAAACTGTGCCCTCGTGTTTTACCAGAGGTGAGAGGTTTAATTTCTGTTCTGTGGATTGTTTTGCGCCTCTTCGTCGTGTAATAATAGTTACTATTTCATAGGGCGTCACCTACCGCCAGGTATCACCTACAAGGCAACCACCACGTTGCCGCTGGTCGTAGCGCTGCAGTACTTCTACGGGCAGACTTTTGCTACGATCGAGCCACGCATTGTGACCGGGGTGACAGGATAGAGCTAGCTATCCTGTCACCCCGGTCTAAAGGGAAGTCATTAGAGTCGTTGTCTTTCTATTTTTTCCAACCTTCAAACCGCCGGTACCCTGACCGACTGGCGTTACGAGTACGAAGTTCCACAACTTATATTCGATCACTTATTTTCCTGCCTCATCAAGTTTTAATTTTAGAAGAAGAATTGTTTGGGTGCCTCGAGGCAACCCTTATAACCTTTAGTTTTGTGTAGTTTTTAGCCTGCCTCGAGGTAATTTCTAGTTTTAAGAAGTTTATTGTATAGTAATTACTTATTTTATTCGAATCCTGGGGAAAGCAACGCGTTGTTAATCCGAGGTTCAACAAAATTTTTATTCAAGCATGTTTAATCTATTCTTTAGGTATTTAAATGTTAAAATTATCTTATGTTGTAAGTCAAGACTTTTGTTTTCGACCGAACGACCATTAATTTATAGACCATTTTACCTTCTTTTACCTTTTTGCATTTGAAATATATTCCTTTCTACCCCAAAATATTTTCTTTTCTTAAACTCCGTTTAGGCCCAATTCCACAAAATATTTTTTTTCTTAACCCTTAATTCACCACCTGAGTCCCAGTGACTCACATTAAATTTTCAAGACTCCATATTTCGTTTGTTTTCGCGACTTATTTGCCCCCGCCACGGCACCTTCCTGCAGTGGCACGGGCGACGCGGCCACTACGCGTGGACGTGCGCCTGCGGCCCATATATGGTGAGTAATTAATTACGGCGAGTGAGTCCCTGGGACTCATGTTGGTATTTTGTGTTATAATTTTTATTTATTATTTATGTTTATACTGATTTTATTTCTTGCCTGAAGCGATGATTATAATATGTTTTTACTAATTATAAATATTTATTCGTATGTTTTTATTTATTATTGTTTATTTTTTGTTGTTATTATGTTTTTTTGATTATTGGTGTCAATATCTTCGATTACAAAGAAAGATATTCCTATAGATATGAGTCACCCAATTACTGACGATAAATTACCCAGAAATCAGAGAAAGTACTACCATTTGTGCGATTATAAAAAGAGAACGAGACTACTTACTGTTGCTGCAAATGTATGAAGCTAATATGTTTGTCTTGCTTAAAGAAGATTTGCCAAAGTTGTGTATAGATAGTATCAAACAAAACCCGTTGCACGTTTTTTATTTTTATACAGAAGCATATATTTTTAATTATTATTTTTTTATTTTATGGTTTATTCTGAAAGTATTAAAGATTATTGTTACTTTTTTTATTTTGACAGCTTTATATGATTTTTAAAAATTCACAATATATTTTGAGGCTGTCAAATTCCATTCCTATTATTTCAAGGATGATCTCAATAGTTTTGCTAAGTCTATTAAGTTAATTTTAGAATTAAATATGTGGTCAACAAGTTAATAAAAATTTTTTTTAAATAATAGTTGTTTTATTTAAAGAAAAATAAAATATATGAGTCCCTGGGACTCATAGAGGATGTTTACGTTAGTATCTGTCACCTGGTGAATTAAGGTTTAAACTCCGTTTAGGCCCAATTCTTTAAATTTTACGTATTAAGTAGCGATACCGTAACTGAGTATTTTAAACCAATTTTATATTTATTTTCGCTACACCTGGCACTGCTCACTTGCGGTTAATAAAATTTATTAATTTATTAAATTTATTAATTAAGTAATCCGTATTTAAAATATTGGAATTTATTTAATAAATTCCAATATTTTAAATACGGCTTACTTAATTACCTACATTTTCTTATCAAAATTAAGTAAGTAAGTACCTACTTTGTGTCAAAATGTCAAAAACCACATTTTTTTATTACTTTATTCCAATATTTTAATTACGCCTTACTTATTTACCTGCATTTTCTATCAAAATTAAGCACCTACCTACTTTGTGTCAAACTGTCAATTTACGTTAGCTACCTACACTACATTATTACTTTACTTACGCGTTTCATTGAACAGTAGGTAAGTAGGCACGATGGTCCTAAGCCCATTCAAGGTGATTCAAGTATGAAGGGAAGATTGGCTGCTATTTTTACATGCGACGGCACAACTTAAAGCGTCCGACAAAGGCACGCTTTGAAGAAGCCGACGAAGGCACGCTTTGAAGAAGCCGACGAAGGCACGCTTTGAAGAAGCCGACGCGCTTTAAAGAAGCCGACGCGCTTTGAAGGAGCCGACGCGCTTTGAAGGAGCCGACGCGCTTTGAAGGAGCCGACGCCGCGCCGTTTGCCGAACCGACATATGAGTGCGAGCGTGCGGGTCGAGACACGGCGGGGTGGCGCGGCGCGGCGGTGCGCAGGAGGCAGGAGGTGAACGAACATTGCTTGTGGGGCGCTCGCTAGTCGCTACTACGATTTCAACTCACATTTTGGGATAGCTTTTTCACTTTTTTATTTTCTTTATTTATCATTTAAAATTAAAACTGACTAAGAATCGATTGTACTGCTCTACTACGGGAACAAAATCAATAAAAATTCACGGGTATATATTATACATTTTAATACATACGTATAACACAGAGCAAACAAATCTGCTCATCACAAAAATTCGAAACGCGCTTTCCAAAGGCGCGACCCAAAAGCGCGTTCCAAACGCGCGTAACAAACGCGCGTTCCAAACGCGCCTATCAAACACGCTTTCCAAAGGCGCGATCCAAACGCGCCTACCAAACGCGCGATCCAAACGCGCGTTTTTGACAGCGCGTACGAAACGCGCGTCCAGACGCGCGTGCCAAACGCGCGTGCCAAACGCGCGTGCCAAACGCGCGTTCCAAACGCGCTTTCCAAAGGCGCGATCCAAAAGCGCGTTCCAAACGCGCGATCCAAAAGCGCGTTCCAAACGCGCGTACCAAACGCGCGGTTCAAACGCGCGTACCAAATGCGCGTAAGAAAGGCGCGTACGAAACGCGCGTTCCAAACGCGCCTATCTAACGCGCGATCAAAACGTGCGATCCAAACGCGCGTTGCAAACGCGCGATACAAACGCGCGATCCAAACGCGCGATCCAAACGCGCGTTCCTAACGCGCCTACAAAACGCGCGTACGAAACGCGCGTACCAAACGTGTGTACCAAATGCGTTTGGTACTCGCGTTTGGTACGCGCGTTTGGAACGCGCTTTTGGATCGCGCCTTTGGAAAGCGCGTTGGGAACGCGCGTTTGGTAGGCGCGTTAGGTACGCACGTTTGAACCGCGAGTTTGGTACGCGCGTTTGGTACGCGCGTTTGTATCGCGCATTTGCAACGCGCGTTTGGATCGCACGTTTGGATCGCGCGTTTGATAGGCGCGTTTGGAACGCGCGTTTCGTACGCGCGTTTGGTACGCGCGTTTGGCACGTGCGTCTGGTACGCGCGTTTCGAACGCGCGTTTGGTTCGCGCGTTTGGATTGCGCGTTTCGTACCCGCTGTTTAAAACGCGCGTTTGGATCACGCGTTTCGTACGCGCTGTTCAAAACGCGCGTTTGGATCGCGCGTTAGGAACGCGCGTTTGGTTGCGCGTTTGGTACGCGCTTTTGGTAGGCGCGTTTGGTAGGCGCTTATGGTAGGCGCGTTTGGTATTAAACTGTTTTGAATTAATCTAATCTATATCGACGGTAAAAAGGAAATTGGGCATAAGTGACAAAAAAGAAAAAGTTTATCACATAAAGAATCACATTGAAGAGGACAGCGTTTAAAACGCGCGTTTGGATGGCGCGCGTTTGGTACGTTTGGAACGTTTGGAACGCGCGTTTCGTACGCGCTGTTTAAAACGCGCGTTTCGTACGCGCTGTTTAAAACGCGCGTTTGGTAGGCGCGTTTCGTACGCGCGTCCGTTTCGCGCGTTTGGAACGCGCGTTTGAACCGCGCGTTTGGTACGCGCGTTTGGAACGCGCGTTTGGTACGCGCTTTTGGATCGCGCGTTTGGAAACCGCGTTTGGAACGCCCGTTTGGATCGCGCGTTTGGAACGCGCTGTGTAAAACGCGCGTTTGGATCGCGCGTTAGGAACGCTCGTTTGGTAGGCGCGTTAGGTACGCGCGTTTCAACCGCGCGTTTGGTACGCGCGTTAGGAACGCGCTTTTGGATCGCGCGTTTGGAACGCGCTTTTGGATCGCGCCTTTGGAAAGCGCGTTTGGATCGCACGTTTGGATCGCGCGTTTGATAGGCGCATTTGGAACGCACGTTTCGTACGCGCCTTTCTTACGCGCGTTTGGTACGCGCGTTTCGTACGCGCGTTTAAACGCGCTTTTGGATCGTCTATTTACGTTACCTACCTACACTACATTATTACTTTACTCACGCGTTTCATTGAACAGTAGGTAAGTAGGCACGATGGTCCTAAGCCCATTCAAGGTGATTCAAGTATGAAGGGAAGATTGGCTGCTATTTTTACATGCGACGGCACAACTTAAAGCGTCCGAAAAAGGCACGCTTTGAAGAAGCCGACGAAGGCACGCTTTGAAGAAGCCGACGAAGGCACGCTTTGAAGAAGCCGACGCGCTTTAAAGAAGCCGACGCGCTTTGAAGGAGCCGACGCGCTTTGAAGGAGCCGACGCGCTTTGAAGGAGCCGACGCGCTTTGAAGGAGCCGACGCCGCGCCGGTTGCCGAACCGACATGAGTGCGGGCGTGCGGAGCGAGACACGGCGGGGTGGCGCGGCGCGGCGGTGCACAGGAGGCAGGAGGTGAACGAACATTGCTTGTGGGGCGCTCGCTAGTCGCTACTACGATTTCAACTCACTTTTTGGGATAGCTTTTTCACTTTTTTATTTTCTTTATTTATCATTTAAAATTAAAACTGACTAAGAATCGATTGTACTGCTCTACTACGGGAACAACATCAATAAAAATTCACGGGTATATATTATACATTTTAATACATACGCAAACAAATCTGCTCATCACAAAAATGTTTGCCCTGGGTGGCGATCGAACCAGTAGTCAAGACTCAAGAGCACTACCAGAAGTCTGGACTTAATAGTGGTAGTGCACACAGTAGTGAACAGTCTAACCGTACCAAACGTGCACCAAACGCGCGTACGAAACGCGCGTACCAAATGCGCGTAAGAAAGGCGCGTACGAAACGCGCGATCCAAGCGCGCGACCCAAACGCGCGATCCAAACGCGCGTTTAAAACGCTGTCCTCTTCAATGTGATTCTTTATGTGATAAACTTTTTGTTTTTTGTCACTTATGCCCAATTTCCTTTTTACCGTCGATATAGATTAGATTAATTCAAAACAGTAAAATACCAAACGCGCCTACCAAACGCGCCTACCAAAAGAGCGTACCAAACGCGCAACCAAACGCGCTTACCAAACGCGCGTACAAACGTGCGTTCCAAACGCGCGTTCCTAACGCGCGTTACTAACGCGCGATCCAAACGCGCGATCCAAACGCGCGTTTTAAACAGCGCGTACAAAACGCGCGTTAGGAACGCGCGTAGGATTCCCTGTGTAACGATCCATATGTATAAATAAATATCTATAGGTAATACAGTAAGTCTTGATAGACTAAAAGGAATCTGTCTATTGGGAAAAACATAACTAGTTTTGTTCGGTCGGGTGAGGATTAACCTCGAGTCGAGTGAATAGACAGTTATTGAAACAAATTAGCTCAGGGATTATTTCCGAGAAGCCAGACTGCCGCCTGTCGGTCGTCATTCGAACCACGCGGTGCGCACGTTATAACAGATTGCCTTAGGTAATAAATGGCGCGAAAACCGAGGCTAAAGGGATAGAGGCGTCGCCCTGTCTGCGTCCGGACAGCGGCCGGCGCTCGCGCAGTTCGACCACGAGGTCGGATGTATGTGTGCGGCGGCCCGCGCGCTGCCGAGGCTGCATCTGTGTGAAAGCTTTTAAAACCACGGACACGCGGACGCAGCGGCATTCAGTCGAACAGACCACCACAGGAGAAGCACGCATTCAAAGGACAACTGCGAGGACGCCACGCTGCCCGACGACCCCACACATGGGCCGTGTCCATGACCTGTCAGCTAAGTAAGTCAGATGACACAGAAATAGGAAATCTTCGTTCTACGAGGCACGTGAGTGTTTATTTCTTTGAGTTTATGTGTTTTCATTATGTTCTCCAGGTTTCATAGCTTATTTAAATGTGTGTTAATTTCCAGTCTATATTTAATAGGTTTTAATGCATTTATTTCAGGGTTTTATATTTATTTGATTAGGATAGGTAGTTTGTAGGCCCGCAGTTGGACAAGGGATAATATCCGTCAATGCAACCAGTTGTGACATGATATAACTGCTGTAGCAACGTTTGTAGGATGTGGGAAGAGACTGTCCAATGCTGGGACATTTGTCCAACAGAGACTGATGATATAACTGCTGTAGCAACGTTTGTAGGATGTGGGAAGAGACTGTCCACTGCTGGGGTATCTGTCCAACAGAGACTGATGATATTATTGCTGTAGCAACGTTTGTAGGATGTGGGAAGTGCTAAGTCCACTGCTGGGGTATCTGTCCAACAGAGACTGATGATATTATTGCTGTAGCAACGTTTGTAGAATGTGGGAAGAGACTGTCCACTGCTGGGACATTTGTCCAACAGAGACTGATGATATAACTGCTGTAGCCACATGCGCAGGAAGTGGGAAGTGCTGAGTCCACTGCTGGGGAGAGATGATATCTATTCTGCAGCGGCTGATATGATGAAATCATCGAGGCCACGTGTGCGGTCAAAGCTTTAGGGTTCCGTGAACACGAGGTCCACTCAGTTCACTAATCTCATTCGGGATAGTACGGCGCTATGCTATCGAAAGGAAGGCTTATTTTATCGAACTGCCTTCACTGCAAGTGCCACGCGGCATAATAAGTTTTAGGGTTCCGTGAACACGAGGTCCACTCAGTTCACTAATCTCATTCGAGATAGTACGGCGCTATGCTGTCGCGGGAAGGCCTATGTCATACTTGAGATGGCTGTTTACCAAGCTCCATGCAATATGGGCTAGATATGTAGTTCAGTGGTTCATAGATATGAACAACTCCTAATTTTACCAAATTTTAGCTAAATCTGTCCACACTTTTATGGGATAAATGTAATGGACTAACAAACAAACTATAGGCGTTCGAGCCTCGCCTATTTTGATACTAAAGTAATTTTAGGTAGGTGGGTCCTATCTGTAGGTTGTCACAAGCATGCCTCGGCAGAATTTCACCCAAATCGGACCAAGCGTCTAGGAAGGTATTGAGCAAACATACGAATAGGTTAGGCGTTCGCGCCTTACTAATAGTGATTATAGTAAGACCGATTATGATGAAGGTAGCCGACCCATCCTGATGGTAACCGTAGCTAGGGTCACTTGATATGCGCTAGATTTAGAAACTAAATCTATTCTACGGTTTTCGGATATTATGGGCAGTGTTCACGGTGTCCGGGTCCTGTCGGCTCCTATTGCGTCCTGAACTAGCGCCTCGACCAAACACTTGGCTTACACGCCTTCTCGCTTTGACCTAATTGTGATGCCGCGACTATGATTCGCGTGGGTCTCACAGTGGGTTGCGATTGTGTTGGTTCGTTGTTCTTCACGTTCAGCCAAACTATTAAACTGACATTACTTTCGCCCTTTATCAAGGGTTTGCTACGTCTAAAGACAGAGCTTTAACACTATGTATTATTTTGGAGCCGGCGGCACGATGGATATCGTGTCCATTTCGCTTTAGTTATATAGACCGCAGGTCTTTATATCATTATATACAACTGTATGGCACAGTTCCAGGTCTAAGAACCATATTAGTAGATTAACTACTTATTTCACATTCCGTAGTGCTCTTCTCACAGGATGAGCGACATACAAGTCGGAACATATACTTTATTTTAGTACCTAGTGCTAACATGTATTCGCGAACAATCGCTGTTCGAAGGTATTAATCCTACCTGTCGAATAGGGTTGGACAAGCTATGGCTGTAAAGACTCAGCTATAGTTCACACTATACACGTATAATAAGGCGCCTCACAAGCGTTTTATATACACTAGCTTTGGGATTCGGGTGGAACACGGCATAGTACACTTTACATTGTAGTGTAGCTTAATTAAATTACACTTGAAGCGTGGTGGACTCCGATCGTGTACCTTAGTGGCCTGCAGGAGACAGTAGCTAGCGGGGCTCACGTAGTAGTAATTATCTGTTTAGAGCTAAAATCGCTCGTTCAATTACTTTGAGTTAGATGTACATTGTTTTAATCACCAAAATAATGCAGTACTGACGTCAGTCAAGTATTACGTTATTCCGAGCACTGGGGGCTAGCTACCCTTCCCAATTTGGGGGGGCCCAAAATAGGGACCAAGCACAGTAGGGAAATTAGGGTTCCGCGCGAAATACTTCAAAATTACGGGTTAGACTACATCGTTCGTCCAAACACAACATGATAGATTAATCTCTTAAAAATAACTTGTCATTCGCCTTCAAAAAGACTCTGAGTTACTGCGATCACAATTTAGGGTTCTCTAGACGATCTGGCCAAACGTTTAATCGTATTTTAAAATGCAATAAAAATCAAGTATAGTTTACATACTTCTTATAGGTAGATAGCGGTAGGTTGTATGTTGTATGCACGTATGCGTATTATAGGTAGGTTTAACTATATTTATGTTTATATTTATATATATTTGTATGTATAGGCTGGTGGGGCGTTACAATTTGATAAGCCGTGATCAGGATAAGAAGAGGGTCCAAAATATTACATTTGGATAGCCAAAATCAGGATTCGTGGGCGGAAACGGACTGTTACGATGTGCTACCAAAGAACTTGGATGTCTGACATCTGATTTTCGCGTTCGTAGACTGAATCTTGTAGGTAGTCGTTTTATATAATAAAACTTTGTGTTCAGTTATTTGTGATAAACATAGATAAATAACTTTAGTTGGCTACGTTTTAGGCCACAATTTGATGTTCGTGAAATGGAATGAAGTGCGAATGACAATTATAACTGAATGATTAATCTATCAAACAAAGAGAATTATTATTTTTATCCTATGTAGTTTTATAGTTTATAGGTTAATTTAAACCCCAGCTATTGTCTTATATCCGGGGGGTTGAATACAGGAGTCGACGAGTGAGTGAGCGCTCCCGTTGAATTCTTTTATATGACAGCGTATTTGAAGTAGGCATTGATAATATAATTTCTTCTCAATACTCCGTTGGTAAAATTCCGGATTTCAATAATTAAATAAGTTATTTGTTCGAAAGAAATATTTGGTAGGTACATTTTCTAATTGGTGTATAAGATGGGTAGTTAACGATTTAGTTCAGAGAAAAAGGTCTCTCATAATAATTGATAAATAAGGTAGTTGAACGTTACGAATAGCGTGTACTTATGTAGGCAGACGGAGCTGTGAAGTTGCACTTATTTAATAGGTTAGGTAATTTAAGTAAAGTTTAGGTAGGTTATATACTATTTTGAATCAAAATATAGTAATATTTAAGTTATTTACATTTCGTAAAAGAAGCAGTTGTTATGTTGAATGCCTACTGTCGTTGGAATCGCAAAAGGTCTGTGAAGGACATGCAATTTGCTTTTGTTATTGTCGTAGGAACTTCAAGCTAGTGCGCTATGGCACCATAATATATCCGTAGCCTTGCAATTTACAATCGCAAGTTCGATCCTGTTAGAGGTAATTTGTTTTAAAGATAAATTTTATTTTTATTTTTTGTTAGATTGTATATTAGGAGTTTGTAATTAGCCTCGTAACTTGGTGTCGCCAGTTCGAGTCCCGAGGGAGGCTAATTTAGAAAAAAAAAATTTTAGTTCTTAATATATCTAGGTTGTAAACTAGAAATAGTCCGTAGCTTCGCATACTAGGGTCGCAGGTTCGGTTCCTGTTGCGGTTGAAAAAAAATATTTTTTAGTTTTAATTTATTTACGTTATATATTAGGAGTACCTAGTAGCTTCGCATACTAGGGTCGCAGGTTCGGTTCCTGTTGCGGTTGAAAAAAATATTTTTTAGTTTTAATTTATTTACGTTATATATTAGGAGTACCTAGTAGCTTCGCATACTAGGGTCGCAGGTTCGGTTCCTGTTGCGGTTGAAAAAAATATTTTTTAGTTTTAATTTATTTACGTTATATATTAGGAGTACCTAGTAGCTTCGCATACTAGGGTCGCAGGTTCGGTTCCTGTTGCGGTTGAAAAAAATATTTTTTAGTTTTAATTTATTTACGTTATATATTAGGAGTACCTAGTAGCTTCGCATACTAGGGTCGCAGGTTCGGTTCCTGTTGTGGTTGAAAAAAAAATATTTTTTAGTTTTAATTTATTTACGTTATATATTAGGTGTAGCTAATAGCTTCGCATACTAGGGTTGCAGGTTCGGTTCCCGTTGCGGTTAAGAAAAATAAATTTTTGTTTAATTTGGTTTGTTTCGTAGTAGGTCAAGGTTTCCAAACGTATATTATGTGCATCTGGGGACATTGGATGTGAGATAGGGTACATAATAAAGATTTAGTTTTAAATATCTACCAGTGACCTTGAGGTATAATGAGGCATGGTCGTGTTACGAGCCTTATGTTCGGATGTTGGGAATTTTAGAGTAACAGGAATAGGTACTGCTCTGAATTTTATTATAGGTACTTTAAGACAGATACAGCTGTTAGGTAATAACTTTCAGTAAGTGAATTGGGTCTTTAGGAACGTATTAGTTCATATGGTGGGTTATTCTAAGAAATTGTTCGTTTTGAAAAAAATACCTTCAAGGTAAATAGGCAAATTTTCATAAGGTGCGTGAGTACGTTTTGGCTGCGATCGAGTGGTATACTTGGGTAGGATGTAACTGGTAGCTGGCAGCTCATGCGAAGACTCCTGTCTTTGACGTTCCAACTTACAATTTATTAAGGTGGGTAGGTAGAATAAATAGATTTAAGTGGCTTTATAGTGTTACATATCTATTATACTGGGGGTAGTCAGTAATATGGTAGACAATATTTAATATTTCGGAAATTTTATTCTAGATCCTATTAGGGTAACTTTGGTTTTACAAGTCCAGTATACGGGGGGTTGTGGCTATCTAGGCGTCTGAACTTAGTATTTTACATAGCAGTATCGCGGAAGCGAACCGCAGTGGTTTATAGGATAGTTAAGATACGAGGAAAATATTTTAAATTAGTATCTCGGAATCTAAAAATTCAAAATAAACATTAAATAAAATTAGTTGAGGTCCACGGTACTCAGTCAATCAGACAAATTAAGGGATAGTCTTAATAAATGATAGATATATGTATATGATTGTGGAAATAATAAGATAAAATAATACATATATGAAATAATAAATATTTAATTTAGTATTTGCAATTTATCCTTTGTTCAGTATTAGTTTTCGTATACTTTATTTTGCTCAGCCTTTATTAGTTGCTTGAGTGCCCGCATATAGTTTCACTTTTGTCTCTTCCGATCGTCAAAGGATGTCGAAAGAGGTCGCTTGGAGCGATAAGGCCGCCTTTGCATATAGTTGCGTGTTTTGCTAGATCATATGTGTTTCCTTTTGTATATTTGGCATACAATAGAGGATATTCATCTTATCCTATTTCAAAATTAGAAAATTAAACTTGGGTTTTATTTTAAAATCTTTAAGGTCGGGGGGGTTGACAAGTCTTCTACTAGGAATCAAAATAAAATCGGCTTGCGTGGTATGCTAGACGAAATATAATATTTTATAGGGCCACTGTATATACGCGGTAGTAAGGTAACCTTATGGTGCTAAAATGAATGAGTACGTTAGTATGCGCTGAGAATTATTTGTAGGCGTATTTTAAAATAGGTAGCATTTTGTTTGTCGTCGTGTTAAAAATGATATAGGTAGGGCACACATAACAAAAATAACCATGGGATCAAATAATATAAACTTATTCGAAAATAGGATGTTTCGAAAAGCCAGTTGGATATAATTTTAAATGAAGTAGGTACTTATTTGATTTAGCTCATTTGAATATAACATAATTCTTTTATTCATGTATCTAAGCTACGGTATTCTACTGGAATAGGGTTACTTACATATATCTATGTAGCTTGTTTTAAGTTTAATATCGTTTCACTGTAAGTGTAGGTGACTAGTAGGAAATCTAGTTTTACGTATAAATAATGCCTTCACTAGACTAAGCTGCGTCCAAGGTGTAGGTAAATAAATTGAAATGACAATCATGGTACTTGTAGATGACAATAAATACATAAGTAGGCTAACTTTTAAATTTTAGTTAAAAACATTTTATAGATAAGTTTTAGGTGTCTAATTTATGCACTCTTTACGCATTATTAAGTAGTATTTTTAAAAATGAACAATATTAGTGTACTTGATTCCCTTTAACGTATCTCGTAGGACTAGTTGGTTAAAAGGCATCGCTAGCGGGAGCAGGTTCCGGGGGTGCGCGAGACGCAATCTGATCGCGGGTGTGGAGAGAAGGGTGCCGGTGTGTTAATTCGGATCCTAAGCTATTTGCCTACTAAAGTCATTCAGCTAGGTACGTTAGGTAGCTTTGTGTGAAGGAGTAACAAACATACGTACATCCGTACATGTAAGGTTTCGCGTGTGTAATATTGGTAATGATTTAAGTAGGTTAGGTGGGTAGAAAAGAAAACTTAGTTGTCTCTGGTTTAATTACCTACCTGCATTTACCTTATGTAAATGTTGGCTATAGATGAGTTTTGAAACATTTTGTTGTTTTGATAAAGACGTCTAGTAAATAGCGTCTAGGATAAGTATATAAGGTACTTAAATAGATAATTTATCCTAAAGGTGTAGGGACCTATGACTGCTTATCAATCTAAATTAGAAAAACCTTTTAACGGAAAAAATAATTTATTTCCAACCATTTCACATCTCAGTGTGTAAAATAGGTAGATGAGATAAACTTCTAAAATAGGTACATAAATTTTAAGTAATTTAAAACACCATTCCAAACTAATAAATAAGGTCTTATCATTAGTTCAATCTTAAGGATCATTCAGTATGAAACTTTTATTACTAGTAGGTAGCTAGTTATTCGTATTATTCGGACAAGTAGGTAATTATTCGGATTATTCGGGCAGAGTACATAAAAAAAGCATAGGTTATTATGCGGTACGTAGGTAAGTTAGAGAATCTATAGGTTGGTCGGTCCGAATTCTATACTCAAAGGTTTATTTTTTAAGGAAGTCCTCACGAATTTATAAAAGAAACTCAAATAGTATAGACGTACGTAGTTCAGGAGATTTGGAGTGAAGTTGAGACAAACACATAGTCACATTATTAGATACATAGGGAGTACCTACACACTTCAGTTTTGATTTTATTTGTTTATCGCAATAGTTTTGTAAATCAATCTTACAACAGCGGAAATTTCGGCTAGAGCATTCTAATTACTTTTAATTATGCTGTACCAATAATTTGTTATTTGTATAATATTATAAAAAAAAAGCAGGTAAATAGGTAGGGCGTGCTAGTAACTACTATTTCCTTCGAATGTTTTGATTGTGGCGCTGTTACGAGTGACATAGGCAGCTACTATAGGTATAGGTGTGACCTTTCGCCACAGAGAAGGTATGAAGGAGTTAGTTTGTCCTTTTTTCAATAGATGGCGCCACGGGTCATACATTTTGTTCAAAACATTTTTACGGTTTCAATGTTTCAATGAAAAAAACAATGTTTCATAGAATTTCTAACTTAATAGGCGATAGTAGAATTTATTCAATAGGATAGAGATATTTTAGTTCAATCCGATCGAGTATTGATGCAACCACATTTTTCTCGTAGTTCGGCCTGTTTGCACAAGGTGTCGCTGTCCATCTGAGTATGTCACAGATATAAAAGTCTGTCGACTTGCCGCTTATAAGTAATGGCGCTAGCGTAGTTCAGGGGTCGCGTGCGTTCAGGAATTATCACAGATCTACTAGGAATTATATGCAGTCGAGGACTTAACGCACGAAGAAAAAAAAAGGGTTAGGTTTTATAAGTTTAAGTTAAAAGGAGACGCCATCGGAATAACAATTGTGATATTTTTGGATTAAATGTTTTAATATCGGTTGAGTTTTATTACCTAGTTTAAAATGAAAATGAAAAAAAAAAACGTACTTGTCTTTTATTTCGATAAACCGGTAAAATGTATAAAGGTATGTTTTGAATAACAGGTACAGCGAAGCTATGTTACTTCAACATTAGCATATCTACGCTTCGGTGAATGGCTGATTTTAGTAATAAGATTAGAAGGTACAGTAGGATTATAATAAAAATATTATAATCTTGCTAAATGTAGTAAAATTACGCATGAGTAGGAAAGGTAGGGATTCGGTATTAGTTTTATAAGGTTGCGGTTAGTTTTAAGTTTGCCATGATGTATGCTGCTTCAATTATTTATTACTCTTATATAGGTTGTGCCGGGTTGTGGTGAAAGTAGGTCATCTTTGGTGCGTTAAATATGAAGCTCGGTTATTTTCAATTTTCGGATCTGATTTTAGAACGAAGTCATGATCTGTCATTGGAAGTAAATATTATTTTCTCATATTTGCAAGATGAGGGTTTTGGTTATAAACTACAGTGAGAATTGTGTTTAAATACTTGAAAATAGATCTACGTATTCTCTTGTGTTGACTACAATAAATATCCTGGCTGAAGATAAGGATTTGTTGACCTTTCCAGGATTGGAATATTACAAAAGGATATTTGAGAGTGATGTAAAAAGTGGGGTTTTGAGTGAGTTGCTTTGATATTTTGGGGGTAAGGGGAAGTGTGATCTTGAAGGAGAGTCAACAAATACTGGATATCTGAGTCAG
Organism: Coleophora flavipennella; assembly: GCA_947284805.1. NCBI lineage: Eukaryota > Metazoa > Arthropoda > Insecta > Lepidoptera > Coleophoridae > Coleophora > Coleophora flavipennella. Next base: position 11,230,058 of record OX369253.1, read on the forward strand.
CTGTTGGCACACGCTGTCCTACTTCATGAATACAAAAATAGTACGAACCAACAATTTGTTCTTTTGAGTCTTACATTACGTTGGTTTGGGCTAATTACTCTACCAGAAGCTAAGAACTGGACTTATACACTATACATACTCCAAGGTAAGATTCTATTGTCACTTGGGGGAAGCTCTATTCGGAGAACTTGACTGATTGTCGCGGGAAACGCTTGTGTTATATCACAGACAGTTTGGAGAGGTAAACTAGATTGACAATTTACTAATGCGCTTATGCCAGTAGAGTTTCCTGGTGCGTGGGGAATTGGAAGCTAGTGGTCCACTCAATGTATACGCCTATGCGCGAAACGTAGCAGTGGCTTCGACTCACAACCGAAATGCCCGTTCGAACTCCTCTGTGATGGCAGGAGCTGGTCCTGTGCTAGTCTGGTTTTGTTTATGGTTGAGTGTGTCAATCAAGGGACAATAAATGACATGCCTGGTTTAAATACACACCACACGTGGGGGAGAATGTGCCAACAGGAAATTTTAATAGTTATTAGCTATTTTGAAAATTTCAAAAAGACAATTCTCTGAATTCTATTTTTAAAAATTTTCAGGGGGTTGGATTGTAACGATCCATATGTATAAATAAATATCTATAGGTAATACAGTAAGTCTTGATAGACTAAAAGGAATCTGTCTATTGGGAAAAACATAACTAGTTTTGTTCGGTCGGGTGAGGATTAACCTCGAGTCGAGTGAATAGACAGTTATTGAAACAAATTAGCTCAGGGATTATTTCCGAGAAGCCAGACTGCCGCCTGTCGGTCGTCATTCGAACCACGCGGTGCGCACGTTATAACAGATTGCCTTAGGTAATAAATGGCGCGAAAACCGAGGCTAAAGGGATAGAGGCGTCGCCCTGTCTGCGTCCGGACAGCGGCCGGCGCTCGCGCAGTTCGACCACGAGGTCGGATGTATGTGTGCGGCGGCCCGCGCGCTGCCGAGGCTGCATCTGTGTGAAAGCTTTTAAAACCACGGACACGCGGACGCAGCGGCATTCAGTCGAACAGACCACCACAGGAGAAGCACGCATTCAAAGGACAACTGCGAGGACGCCACGCTGCCCGACGACCCCACACATGGGCCGTGTCCATGACCTGTCAGCTAAGTAAGTCAGATGACACAGAAATAGGAAATCTTCGTTCTACGAGGCACGTGAGTGTTTATTTCTTTGAGTTTATGTGTTTTCATTATGTTCTCCAGGTTTCATAGCTTATTTAAATGTGTGTTAATTTCCAGTCTATATTTAATAGGTTTTAATGCATTTATTTCAGGGTTTTATATTTATTTGATTAGGATAGGTAGTTTGTAGGCCCGCAGTTGGACAAGGGATAATATCCGTCAATGCAACCAGTTGTGACATGATATAACTGCTGTAGCAACGTTTGTAGGATGTGGGAAGAGACTGTCCAATGCTGGGACATTTGTCCAACAGAGACTGATGATATAACTGCTGTAGCAACGTTTGTAGGATGTGGGAAGAGACTGTCCACTGCTGGGGTATCTGTCCAACAGAGACTGATGATATTATTGCTGTAGCAACGTTTGTAGGATGTGGGAAGTGCTAAGTCCACTGCTGGGGTATCTGTCCAACAGAGACTGATGATATTATTGCTGTAGCAACGTTTGTAGAATGTGGGAAGAGACTGTCCACTGCTGGGACATTTGTCCAACAGAGACTGATGATATAACTGCTGTAGCCACATGCGCAGGAAGTGGGAAGTGCTGAGTCCACTGCTGGGGAGAGATGATATCTATTCTGCAGCGGCTGATATGATGAAATCATCGAGGCCACGTGTGCGGTCAAAGCTTTAGGGTTCCGTGAACACGAGGTCCACTCAGTTCACTAATCTCATTCGGGATAGTACGGCGCTATGCTATCGAAAGGAAGGCTTATTTTATCGAACTGCCTTCACTGCAAGTGCCACGCGGCATAATAAGTTTTAGGGTTCCGTGAACACGAGGTCCACTCAGTTCACTAATCTCATTCGAGATAGTACGGCGCTATGCTGTCGCGGGAAGGCCTATGTCATACTTGAGATGGCTGTTTACCAAGCTCCATGCAATATGGGCTAGATATGTAGTTCAGTGGTTCATAGATATGAACAACTCCTAATTTTACCAAATTTTAGCTAAATCTGTCCACACTTTTATGGGATAAATGTAATGGACTAACAAACAAACTATAGGCGTTCGAGCCTCGCCCATTTTGATACTAAAGTAATTTTAGATAGGTGGGTCCTATCTGTAGCTTGTCACAAGCATGCCTCGGCAGAATTTCACCCAAATCGGACCAAGCGTCTAGGAAGGTATTGAGCAAACATACGAATAGGTTAGGCGTTCGCGCCTTACTAATAGTGATTATAGTAAGACCGATTATGATGAAGGTAGCCGACCCATCCTGATGGTAACCGTAGCTAGGGTCACTTGATATGCGCTAGATTTAGAAACTAAATCTATTCTACGGTTTTCGGATATTATGGGCAGTGTTCACGGTGTCCGGGTCCTGTCGGCTCCTATTGCGTCCTGAACTAGCGCCTCGACCAAACACTTGGCTTACACGCCTTCTCGCTTTGACCTAATTGTGATGCCGCGACTATGATTCGCGTGGGTCTCACAGTGGGTTGCGACTGTGTTGGTTCGTTGTTCTTCACGTTCAGCCAAACTATTAAACTGACATTACTTTCGCCCTTTATCAAGGGTTTGCTACGTCTAAAGACAGAGCTTTAACACTATGTATTATTTTGGAGCCGGCGGCACGATGGATATCGTGTCCATTTCGCTTTAGTTATATAGACCGCAGGTCTTTATATCATTATATACAACTGTATGGCACAGTTCCAGGTCTAAGAACCATATTAGTAGATTAACTACTTATTTCACATTCCGTAGTGCTCTTCTCACAGGATGAGCGACATACAAGTCGGAATATATACTTTATTTTAGTACCTAGTGCTAACATGTATTCGCGAACAATCGCTGTTCGAAGGTATTAATCCTACCTGTCGAATAGGGTTGGACAAGCTATGGCTGTAAAGACTCAGCTATAGTTCACACTATACACGTATAATAAGGCGCCTCACAAGCGTTTTATATACACTAGCTTTGGGATTCGGGTGGAACACGGCATAGTACACTTTACATTGTAGTGTAGCTTAATTAAATTACACTTGAAGCGTGGTGGACTCCGATCGTGTACCTTAGTGGCCTGCAGGAGACAGTAGCTAGCGGGGCTCACGTAGTAGTAATTATCTGTTTAGAGCTAAAATCGCTCGTTCAATTACTTTGAGTTAGATGTACATTGTTTTAATCACCAAAATAATGCAGTACTGACGTCAGTCAAGTATTACGTTATTCCGAGCACTGGGGGCTAGCTACCCTTCCCAATTTGGGGGGGCCCAAAATAGGGACCAAGCACAGTAGGGAAATTAGGGTTCCGCGCGAAATACTTCAAAATTACGGGTTAGACTACATCGTTCGTCCAAACACAACATGATAGATTAATCTCTTAAAAATAACTTGTCATTCGCCTTCAAAAAGACTCTGAGTTACTGCGATCACAATTTAGGGTTCTCTAGACGATCTGGCCAAACGTTTAATCGTATTTTAAAATGCAATAAAAATCAAGTATAGTTTACATACTTCTTATAGGTAGATAGCGGTAGGTTGTATGTTGTATGCACGTATGCGTATTATAGGTAGGTTTAACTATATTTATGTTTATATTTATATATATTTGTATGTATAGGCTGGTGGGGCGTTACACCTGTGTTATGGGAACCAGAGACTGATATACATACTTATATAAGTTTAAATACATACATATATAGATATTTAACACCCAGACACAGAGCAAACAAATCTGCTCATCACACAAATGTTTGCCCTGGGTGGGGATCGAACCCACAACTCATAGATCAGTAGTCAAGAGCACTAACAAAAAAAAATATAATAATTGTAAAATATTGTATGGAATAAATTGAAAAAAAAAAAAAAAAAAAACCACTGAGCCACCGAGTCAGTCATATTACCTCTGTAAGTAGGTAAGGAGTTGGTTATCCTGCAGTTTCTAGGAGATGCTGCAGCATGAGGTCAAGGTTACCATGTTTTGTCTAACACCTATTCATTGAGACTATACCAATGAGCCCAAACCTCTGCTATAAGTTAGTAAGTTGATGAGAAGTTGGGTATCCTGCAGTTTCTAGGAGATGCTGCAGCATGAGGTCAAGGTTACCATGTTTTGTCTAACACCTATTCATTGAGACTATACCAATGAGCCCAAACCTCTGCTGTAAGTTAGTAAGTTAGTGAGAAATTGCGTATCCTGCAGTTTGTAGGAGATGCTGCAGCATTAGGTCAAGGTTACCATGTTTTGTCTAACACCTATTCATTGAGACTATACCAATGAGCCCAAACCTCTGCTGTAAGTTAGTAAGTTAGTGAGAAATTGCGTATCCTGCAGTTTGTAGGAGATGCTGCAGCATTAGGTCAATGTTACCATGTTTTGTCTAACACCTATTCATTGAGACTATACCAATGAGCCCAAACCTCTGCTGTAAGTTAGTGAGAAATTTCGTATCCTGCAGTTTCTAGGAGATGCTGCAGAATTAGGTCAAGGTTACCATGTTTTGTCTAACACCTATTCATTGAGACTATACCAATGAGCCCAAACCTCTGCTGTAAGTTAGTAAGTTGGTGAGAAGTTGGGTATCCTGCAGTTTCTAGGAGATGCTGCAGCATTAGTTCAAGGTTACCATGTTTTGTCTAACACCTATTCATTGAGACTATACCAATGAGCCCAAACCTCTGCTGCAAGTTAGTAAGTTAGTGAGAAGTTGGGTATCCTGCAGTTTCTAGGAGATGCTGCAGCATTAGGTCAAGGTTACCATGTTTTGTCTAACACCTATTCATTGAGACTATACCAATGAGCCCAAACCTCTGCTGTTAGTTAGTAAGTTAGTGAGAAGTTGGGTATCCTGCAGTTTCTAGGAGATGCTGCAGCATTAGGTCAAGGTTACCATGTTTTGTCTAACACCTATTCATTGAGACTATACCAATGAGCCCAAACCTCTGCTGTTAGTTAGTAAGTTAGTGAGAAGTTGGGTATCCTGCAGTTTCTAGGAGATGCTGCAGCATTAGGTCAAGGTTACCATGTTTTTCTAACACCTATTCATTGAGACTATACCAATGAGCCCAAACCTCTGCTGTAAGTTAGTAAGTTAGTGAGAAGTTGGGTATCCTGCAGTTTCTAGGAGATGCTGCAGCATTAGGTCAAGGTTACCATGTTTTGTCTAACACCTATTCATTGAGACTATACCAATGAGCCCAAACCTCTGCTGTTAGTTAGTAAGTTAGTGAGAAGTTGGGTATCCTGCAGTTTCTAGGAGATGCTGCAGCATTAGGTCAAGGTTACCATGTTTTGTCTAACACCTATTCATTGAGACTATACCAATGAGCCCAAACCTCTGCTGTAAGTTAGTGAGAAATTTCGTATCCTGCAGTTTCTAGGAGATGCTGCAGAATTAGGTCAAGGTTACCATGTTTTGTCTAACACCTATTCATTGAGACTATACCAATGAGCCCAAACCTCTGCTGTTAGTTAGTTAGTAAGTTAGTGAGAAGTTGGGTATCCTGCAGTTTCTAGGAGATGCTGCAGCATTAGGTCAAGGTTACCATGTTTTGTCTAACACCTATTCATTGAGACTATACCAATGAGCCCAAACCTCTGCTGTTAGTTAGTAAGTTAGTGAGAAGTTGGGTATCCTGCAGTTTCTAGGAGATGCTGCAGCATTAGGTCAAGGTTACCATGTTTTGTCTAACACCTATTCATTGAGACTATACCAATGAGCCCAAACCTCTGCTGTTAGTTAGTAAGTTGGTGAGAAGTTGGGTATCCTGCAGTTTGTACGAGATGCTGCAGCATTAGGTCAAGGTTACCATGTTTTTCTAACACCTATTCATTGAGACTATAACAATGAGCCCAAACATCTGCTGTAAGTTAGTAAGTTGGTGAGAAGTTGCGTATCCTGCAGTTTCTAGGAGATGCTGCAGCATTGGGTCAAGGTTACCATGTTTTGTCTAACACCTATTCATTGAGACTATACCAATGAGCCCAAACCTCTGCTGTAAGTTAGTAAGTTGGTGAGAAGTTGGGTATCCTGCAGTTTCTAGGAGATGCTGCAGCATTGGGTCAAGGTTACCATGTTTTGTCTAACACCTATTCATTGAGACTATACCAATGAGCCCAAACCTCTGCTGTTAGTTAGTAAGTTGGTGAGAAGTTGGGTATCCTGCAGTTTCTAGGAGATGCTGCAGCATTAGGTCAAGGTTACCATGTTTTGTCTAACACCTATTCATTGAGACTATACCAATGAGCCCAAACCTCTGCTGTTAGTTAGTAAGTTGGTGAGAAGTTGCGTATCCTGCAGTTTCTAGGAGATGCTGCAGCATTGGGTCAAGGTTACCATGTTTTGTCTAACACCTATTCATTGAGACTATACCAATGAGCCCAAACCTCTGCTGTAAGTTAGTAAGTTGGTGAGAAGTTGGGTATCCTGCAGTTTCTAGGAGATGCTGCAGCATTAGGTCAAGGTTACCATGTTTTATCTAACACCTATTCATTGAGACTATACCAATGAGCCCAAACCTCTGCTGTTAGTTAGTAAGTTGGTGAGAAGTTGGGTATCCTGCAGTTTCTAGGAGATGCTGCAGCATTAGGTCAAGGTTACCATGTTTTGTCTAACACCTATTCATTGAGACTATACCAATGAGCCCAAACCTATGCTGTAAGTTAGTGATAAGTTGCGTATCCTGCAGTTTCTAGGAGATGCTGCAGCATTAGGTCAAGGTTACCATGTTTTGTCTAACACCTATTCATTGAGACTATACCAATGAGCCCAAACCTCTGCTGTAAGTTAGTAAGTTGGTGAGAAGTTGCGTATCCTGCAGTTTCTAGGAGATGCTGCAGCATTAGGTCAAGGTTACCATGTTTTGTCTAACACCTATTCATTGAGACTATTCAATGAGCCCAAACACGATACCTCTCTTTAAATTGATAAGAAGTTGGGTATCCTGCAGATTTCAGGAGATGCTGCAGAATCAGGTCAAGGTTACCATTTTGTATCTTAAACTTAACCATTGCGACTATTGCAATGGCTGAAAAACGATGCTGGAAGTAAGTGGGAAGTGAGTTTCCTTCAGATTCCAGGAGATTCTGAAGCATCAGGTCAAGGTTAACATGTCTTGCAATATCGTTAAATTAAAAGGGCACCAAATTTCGAATCGATTAGACCGGTGGAAGTGCTCACACCCTTTCATCACCAACAAAAGAGCTGATGGTCTTCAAACGACTGAACAGATCTTTACAAATTATAGCTAAGAACCATCTCGATCACGTCAACTATAAAACAAAAAAAAGAGTATAAAAAAATTAATAACCGACTTGAAAATTAAATTCACTCAAAAGTATGAAATAATCTTATATATAAAATTCTCGTGTCACAATGTTCGTTCCCGTACTCCTCCGAAACGGCTTGACCGATTCTCATGAAATTTTGTGAGCATATTGAGTAGCTCTGAGAATCGGCCAACATCTATTTTATTTTAGGGTAGGGTAGTGTAGGGTAGGGTAGGGTAGTGTAGTTTAGGTTAGTGTATAAAAAACTCCTTTCAAATAAAAGCTTGTGGCGAATCTGTTTCTTATATATCTGTTTTATTTTATTTTCTTTTTAATTTGTTTTTGTCAATAGCTAGACAGCTGAATTTTTTACAGATTTTTTCTGTTGCCGCTATAACAAAAAATACTAAAAATTATTTAAAAAATAAAATAAGGGGGTTTTTGGTAGTGTAGGGTAGGGTAATGTAGTGTAGTGTATGTAGGGTAGGGTAGGGTAGTGTAGGGTAAGGTAGTGTAGTGTAGGATAGTGTAGTGTAGGGTAGTGTAGGGTAGGGTACTGTAGTATAGTGTATGTAGGGTAGGGTAGGGTAGGGCAGTGTAATGTAATGTAAGGCGGTACGTAGTTCGCCGGGACAGCTAGTATAATTATATTTAGATACACGACATTAACCAACAATAACGAAATCAAAGGTAGGTACGAATTAAATTAGGGACCTAAATTTATTTTTGAGGTCGGTACCAGCACACAGCTACTTACGTATCAAATGTTTTAAATTTAATGTAATTGCTGACACCGACTTCAAAAAAAAATTTAGGCTCGTAATTTAATTCGTACCCACCTTTGATTTCGTTATTGTTGGTTAATGTCATGTATCTAAGTATAATTATATTATTTCATACTTTTGAGTGAATTTCATTTTCAAGTCGGTTTTTAAACTCTTATTTTTATTTTATTTATTTTTAGTGATAATGCTATCTAACAACGTTATACCCAATCACTTACTCGCCAATAGGAACCATCAAATCATAAAGCATGTGTTTCATTAACAGATACAGATTCCTGTAGCTTCCATCATCATCTTAACAGAATGAAAGTTAAGGAGGTAAATCTTCCATCATCAGCTCATCTGAATAACCTGAAAGATTACAAATATCGGTCTATACTAACCTATGTATCTACGCAAAATATTTGAAGAATTATCCTCCAACTCCTAACCGTTAAAGAGTTGTACCTTCCTTCATCAGCTCATCAACATGAGATGATGACTAATCGACGCCAAAACCTGAATAGTTTTAGGAAATACATGCAACACGTTATATGTGCCTATATAATTTGAGGGTTGTTCTCGATTTCTCGGAGATCCAATCATCAGATCCTGACTTGGTTACGATGGGAACCCCTCGGGAGTATACTCTTTCGAATAAAAAAAATATTTTGAAAATAGGTTCACAATCGGCGGAGATATCGCGGAACAAACATACAAACAAAAAAAAACATACAGTCGAATTGAGAACCTCCTTATTTTTGAAGTCGGTTGAAAATGCATCAAAATATGTCTATTCGTTTAGGAACTATGACGATACAGACAGAACGCAGTTAGATACACAATTAAACAGTTAATATAATAAACACGTTAAACTTATAACAACCATCTTTTTGTGTCGGGGGTTTAAAACTATTTGTAATACTAGCTTTTGCCCGCGGCTTCGCCCGCGTGGACATAGATTTCATGACTGTCTTTAAGGGTGAGTGGTGCGCGAGCCGCAAGCGTTGTTCCGTTGTGACGTTAAAGAAATTAACCAAAAAAAGAGATTTTTTTCAGTTCCCCCATGAACTGCATCGGACTATGCTATTTTCATGGAACAAAAAGTACACTATGTCCTTCCCCGTGACACAGGCTACCTGCATGCCGAGTTTCATCAGAATTGGTCAAGGTGTTGAAGCGTGAAAAGGTAACAAACAACAAACATTGTAAAAATTTAGATGTGAAAATTTATAATATTAGTAAGGATGTTCAGTTACTCATTTTAGGTCGTCTTTGATGGCCGGTTTTTTCCGAATATATTAAACTAGCTGTTTCCCGCGGTTTCACCCGCGTGGACAACGTTTCTATGACTTTTCGAGGGTGCGCAGTGCGCGAGCCGCAAGCGGCTCGCAAGCGTGGTAAAAAGTAGCCTATGTCTGAATCCAGGTCCTAATCTGTCTACCTACCAAATTTCAGCCAAATCCGTTCAGTAGTTTTTGCGGGAAAGCGTAACAGACAGACAGAGTTACTTTCGCATTTATAATATTTTATATATAGTAGTGATGTACAGATTTTTTGCCTTTACGATATGTGTAAGATGTGAACTCCTCCATTCTGGGATACCTAAAGCTGGTTTCGTTAGAAGTGAATTAATGTGTCTGTGGTCGAGACCTTCAACACAAAACTTCACAAGCTAAACAGTCAGCACAAAGAGGAAAGTAGGCATCAGAAATAATAAAAAACAGTTTTCCCAAGTCCAAGGCCCATTTAAGGGTCTCTAGGAGGCTCGAGTCTCCATACAAACGTAGTTCCGCTTTAATAGAAAACCCACATGCCGGATTGAATCCAAACTTTGCGAATATATTGAGTAGACACATATCAATATTTGTAATTAGTTTTCATCGTAGTAAATTGAAACATAATTAAACGAAAGCTTAAATAAGTTGTGTACAGAAAGTTTGAAACTCCTTTTATTTTTGTCACTTTTATATTAGTACATCGAAAACTAATTACTTAATTAATTGATATGTATCTTCTCAATATATTTGCAAAGTATGGATTCAATCCGGCATGTAGTTCATGTATTAAAGCGGAACTACGTTTGTATGGAAACTCGACCCTCCTGGGGACCCTTAAGTATAAAGATATGTAGATACTTAATGTTTCCCAAATTCGTGGTGCCCCCGTCTTAAGTAGAATGTCGTGTTGGGCGCTGGCCAAAGCCATTAGCAAGAGCGCAAATTAAAATGTGCTCTTTCTGCCACTCAGCACGAACACCGGTCTCACAAACTTTTGTTTGTTGACTTTCAACTCCATTGTCGACAGAGGGAAAAAGATTGCTGTTTACTATGGCTATTTCTCTTTGGCTATTTTCACCAGTAGACTGGATTGCGCAATTGTGAACCACTGCTGCTTGGTTCACGTTGCCAATAATAGTCATGATATTGTAAATAAATTTCATATAATGGTAATGTACTTGTGTGTATTACTAACACTAGCACACTCCGGACACTGCATACAAATGGTCGTGAAATGAAATTGCTAAAAACAAATGACGGGGCAAACAAAATCACGGCGAAATCCCTTACATTCGAAAACCAAACTGTAACCAATCTGTATCAATATGGGTGACGAGGGGGTGAGGTCGCAATCTAGAGAGCGGCAGGGAGTGTCCATACTGTATGTTAGTACTAATATATATATACTCTGACACTAGTCTAAGTTCTAGAATAAGTTACTAACACTATTGTGACCCTTTGTTGGTCGAATAAATAAATTGTATTATTAATATTTACATCTCTGTTTCCGAAGCGGTCGTAGTGCAGCTGGGTGCGACTTGCGTACTCACATCGATCACGCACGTTAGCTGACCTTAACAATGGTCATGACCCGGATAGGTTTAGCTTTAGTGAATTGGAATGATGACTGCATTAGAATCAAAAAGAATTATTAATCAATAAAACCCTCTCTTACTGAATTCCTGCAGAAGACGTAAAGTAAGCAATTGCTATGAGAAATTTCATTTTTGCTTGGGAACGGATAAACTTTAAATTTTCTCATAGATTTTCCTGTAATCTATTCATTTAACCTCATGTTCTGTAATTTTTTAAATATTTAAGGCCCAGTAAGTTCGGATTTAAGGGCACGGGAATGGTAAATTTTCGCTTATTTTCTAATATTACGTCAAAAATATTTATTTAATATTAAAAAAAAAATACTCTTAGGATTCTTACAACACGCCGTTTCTTTTAACATGAAACAATATATTTTGAAAAACTTTTTTTTAAAATTTTCTAATGTATGCCAAAAAAGTGCCCCCACGTTTAAAATTCATTTATGTACGTTACACGTCCGTTTTTGGGTTACCAACTTACATGTGTGACCCATCTTTTAACTCAATCGGTCCAGTAGTTTCCGAGCAAATCGACTGTGACAGACGGACGGACAGACAGACACACGAGTGATCCTGTAATGGTTCCGTTTTTACATTTTGATGTACTTAACCCTAAAAAAGCCACTTGCTAACCTCTGACCAAAGAGCTTTTTTTTTATCGGACTGTGGTGTGACTTGGCTGTATGAGCTTTGTGCTCATTGCCTATTAGTGTATTATAAGATTGTTGCAATTAAAAAATAATACACTAACCGCCTCCGTGGTGTAATGGTTAGTCCATTCGCTTCGCAACAGGAGGTCGCGGGTTCGATTTCCGGCGGGGTCAACTTGTAAGACTCGGTTTGGTTGGTGGTAGGGCATTTTCTAAGCCCGCCTGGCCAGCTACTACCATCTTATCTAAGTCTTGCCGCCAAACATCAGTGTTAACAACATTGATGTGTTCCGGCTTGAAGATAAGATAGCCAGTTCTCCATTGCATTGGAGAATCTTGGTAAGCCCGCTTCCATCTTCGGCATCATCGTCACTTACCATCAAGTGATATGATGCCAAGGGCTTACCAACTGTGTATAAAACAAAAAAAACAAACTCTTCAGTAATGGCATTACATAGCCATTGTTTTTTTTAATTTGAGTGCGTTTAACTGCAACTCACCTGATGGTAAGTGATGATGCAGGCGAGGATGGTACACGCAAACTCAAATAATGTCTAAATACTCTTACCTTAAAGATCTTGATGCCTTAACGAGTCGGGAAGTAGGTATTGCTTTTTTATTTTTTTGTCAATCCTGTAATTACGTATTTTCTGTCTTCTTTTTTAGAATGTAAGGTGAATATTACACATTATCGTGTTTGAGTAATAAAAACCTTACTCGTTTTGTTATCCATCAAGTCTTCAACTTGTTTGTAGTCAAAATCACTAAATGACACTAAAATCTGTAACTTCGCATCTATGTATTTCAAACATTTTTAGAACAAAATGTCGTTTTTGACAGTTAACAAAAATTTACTTCAATGACTAGACCCCGTTTCATCAAATAGTCATAAGACCTCATGTTGGCTAACCTGTCTGTTATGCATATAAAATATATTCAAAACAGAGAGGTTAGCCAACGTGACGTCAGATAAACTTTGTCATGAAACGCACTCTAGCAGAGCAGTCATCATCCCTATTTTGTACTGTTTGGGTTTAATTTTGGTATTTGTCTCGACCTTTCCGTGCTTCGCAAGCCACATTATGCCGTTGGTGCCAGTTGCTATCACTAGGTGCTTGAAAACTTCTGACAATGGGGTTTGTCACCAGCCCCGTGGGCCAAGTGTAAAGTATGGCCTAACCTTCCCTGGGATAGGTAACGATCCATGCCCCAGGATTGGGGAGGTAATGGGATTTTTAACGTGCCTACGTTTTCTTCATTTACGCGGATGTATTTTACTTTAAACGTATGGAAAACGTAGCGTAGGCAGGCCTCCCACGCGGTGGACCGACGACCTGGTGAAGATCGCGGGAGGCCGATGGATGCGGGCGGCGCAGGACCGGTTGTCGTGGAAATCTTTGTGGGAGGCCTTTGTCCAGCAGTGGATGATTTTCGGCTGATATGATGATGATGATTTTACTTCACTATAGTTAAACTTGCAGTCACTTTTAACCGACTTGAAAAAAGAGGCGGTTCTAATTTCCAGCGAATGTATGTTTTTTTGAATTCAATAAGAAACCTTCTTCCTACATTTCGTACATAATAATATGTAAGTTACAGTCATCATTCATTTTCATCATCTGTATCTATCGTACGTAATTATATACAAGGTATACTCAGCTTGTTTTGACTCCATCATTATTGTTGTTCGTATAATTGATGCAACATAGAACCCCCTCAATGAGAAAGTTTGGCAGCAGAACGGCCAGAATAGCGCAGGATTGTTAATAGGCAAGTGCGCGAGTTCGAGGATCAGCGTAAAGCTGACCTTGATACCAAACGCGACCAGTTATAGGCCCGATCACCTGCGACAATTTCATACAATTACGAGGGTGGCATACTTAAATGCACTCAGTTCGCGAGGAGTTTCGCTGCGTAGATTGGCTACATTCACCATCTTCGAGCGCACGCGCGGCAAACCAACTAGGAGTCGAAGTGGTCGCCATGACCGAAATAGGTCGGATAGATCATCATCATCATCGTAATGGAGCTGTGCTCTGTAGGTATCGCATGGAATAGTATGGAACTTTACAGTCTGCCCGGTCTGACGCTCATTTGGCCTGTTCTTTTGGTTGTATGGTCAGTTCCATTTTAATAATTTAAAAGTTAATTATATTTTTGCAAATGAATTTTTCAGCAAGTTAAATGCTGGTTTTATTTTGACATAAGACAAACGTCTTGTTACGAGTAGACGCGCTACAATCGAAAATTTATCCCCAAACTCACACAAATACCTTTCGAGACGAAACACGAAATATATACTTTGAATTGATAAGACCTGTGGAACTTTCTCACGTAACTTGTTTGAAACTGCAATTAAATGTATGTTATACTGTAAATTTCAAAACAATTGGACCTGTAGAAGTTTCTGAGACCCCTTGATGAGCAAAAAAGGAGTTGACGATATTCTCTTTCTTTACCTCTGCCTTTACCACTGCTGTAAATTGGTGAGAAGTTGCGTATCCTGTGGATTCCAGGAGATTTTTCAGCATCAGGTTAAGGTTACAATGTTCTATCTAACACCTATTAATTGAGACTCTTCCAATGAGTCCAAATACGATACTTTTGCTGTAAGTTGGTGAGGAGTTGGATATCCCGCCGATTCCAGATGCTGCAGCATCAGGTCAAGGATAAAATTTTCTATTTATCACCTTTTCATGGAAACTATTCTAATGAGCCCAAACACGATACCTCTGCTGTAAGTCGATGAGGAGTTAGGTATCCTGCAGTTACCAGGAGTCTAATACCTATTCATTGAGACTATACCAATGAGTTCAAACACGATACTTTTGCCGTAAGTTGGTGAGGAGTTGGGTATCCTGCAGATACCAGGAGACACTGCAGCATCAGGAAAAGTTTAACCACCTCCGTGGCGTAATGGTTAGTCCATTCGCTTCAAACCAGGAGGTCGCGGGTTCGATTCCCGGTGGGGTCAACTTTGTAAGACTCGGTTTGGATGGTAGTAGGGCATTTTCTAAGCCCGCCTGGCGATTTCGCCAGGACTAGATGGGATCTACCCCATCCTACTACAAAAAGGATCAAAGGTGCTACTTAAGCCATTATGCAGGCTATACAAAGCGTGTATCGACTTCGGATATATTTCTAAAATCTGGAGACGTGTGAAGGTTGTCTACTTGCCAAAGCCAGGAAGAGACAGATATGATAAACCGAGGTCTTATAGATCCATAAGCCTTTCGTCATTCCTGCTTTGGAAAAGCTGGTCGACAAACATATAAAGGAGGGTCCCTTGCGGAAAAAACCAC
Organism: Coleophora flavipennella; assembly: GCA_947284805.1. NCBI lineage: Eukaryota > Metazoa > Arthropoda > Insecta > Lepidoptera > Coleophoridae > Coleophora > Coleophora flavipennella. The sequence continues at coordinate 11,245,090 of OX369253.1, forward strand.
TCCATGGACTACAGTGTGCATATCAGTATGGCAAGTCGACTGAAACAGCACTTCACCTTGTGGTATCACGTGCTGAAAGAGCGTTGGAGAACTAGGAAGTATGTGCTGCTGCCTTCCTTGACATAGAAGGAGCCTTTGATCGCACTACTTTCGAGGCAATCAAGAATGCAGCTATCTCCCATGGCATAGACCAAACGTTATGCAAATGGATAGATATCATGCTTAGGAAGAGAATTATAACATCTTTACTAATGGGGGACTAGGTTACTGCCACCACTACAAAAGGATGCCCACAAGGTGGCGTTCTGTCACCAACACTTTGGAGCCTAGTGGTCAACTCGCTCCTACAGGAGCTGAACACCGGACCTCTTTACACGATTGGTTATGCTGACGATCTAGCTATACTAATCAGCGGCAAATTTCCGAACATAGTATCGGAAATAATGCAAAGGGCCTTGCGAAAAGTCGAATGGTGGTGTGGTGAAAATCAACTGTCGATTAACCCTAGCAAGACAACGGTTGTACCATTCACAAGGAAAAGAAACCTACAAGGTTTACAAACTCTCAAACTATATGGTACAGAACTAAACTGTTCCACGAGCGTCAAATATCTAGGCATGACCTTGGATAAAGAACTAACGTGGAATCTGCACACAGAAAGGATCATGGTCAAGGCCACAAAAATATTTGGTATGCTAAGATCTGCGTACGGAAAGAACTGGGGCCTGAAACCCAGAGTCATTTATTGGCTATACACAATGATAGTAAGACCCATTATTACTTATGGCAGCATTGTGTGGTGGCCTAGAACGGAGTTAGGCACGTGCAGGCTAACACTGACAAAACTTCAGCGGTTGGCCTGCCTGGCAATTACCGGAGCAATTCGTACAACACCTACTGCATCTATGGAAATGCTGCTAAATCTAAAGCCGCTTCAAATACACATTCAAACAGAGGCGGCCAAGGCCCTATACAGGTTATCGTTAAATGGCATGTGGAATTTTGACTTGCCCAAAACCAGACATACCAATCTACAACTAGACACAGGTATGGAAAGGCTTATGCGCATGGGATGTGACAAAATACAGACTGTGCACATATTCAAAAAAGAATATAAAATCTATGTTCCTACGAGGGAAGAATGGAGTAAAGGACTTAAACAACAAGGACCAAACACTCTTACATGATATACAGACGGATCGAAAATGGAGTCTGGTGCTGGTGCAGGCGTTTATGCTAAGGATTACTCAGCGAGTATTAGTCTAGAGCAATATGCAACAGTCTTCCAGGCGGAGACTTATGCTATCATTGCATGTGCACATGAGATTATAGACAAGGAAGTCAAAGACAAAACCATCTATATTCTCAGCGATAGCCAAGCTGTTCTTAAAGCTCTTGACTCCTTCAAGGTTGACTCCGGGCTAGTGCTAAATTGTGTAAAGGTCCTCAATAAGGTGGGCCGACACAACAAACTGCAACTGGTCTGGGTCCCTGGACACGTAGGAGTGGAAGGCAATGAAGAAGCAGACAAACTGGCTAGAATGGGATCACAAACAACAATATGTGGTCCCGAACCGAGGATAGGGCTACCAAGGAGCACTATTATAAGGGTATTAAAGGAACAGGACGAGGGAAGACACAGATTGACATGGCTATCCAGAGATGGACATAAACACTCTAAGCTCTTCATCGGTGAGGTCACCACAGGGGCAACCAAGTACATTTGGACTAACAGCAAAACGCGAGTCAGGGCGATAACAGGAGCGTTGACGGGCCACTTTGCCACAAATGCACACCTGCAAAAAATCGGCCTGACGCACGACCCGACCTGCAGGGCCTGGGGTGAAGATATAGAATCAATGGAACACTTACTGTGTCACTGCGATTTCCTGGCTAGTAAGCGTATGTACCTCCTAGGTGATGGCTACCCAACACCGGAGGACTACAAGCACCTTCCAATCAGCGGAATTGCTGCATTAATGCAGCACATCTTCGAGTAGGTTGGGGTGCAAAGGTTATAGGGGTAGACACAAAAGATCCCATTGGGTCGAAGTGTCGCTGCAACTGCAGCCCCCACTTACAAAGATAAGATAAGATAAGCCCGCCTAGCTAGCTACCACCTTCTCATCTAAGTCTTGCCGCCAAACATCAGTGTTAACAATATTGATGTGTTCCGGCTTGAAAATAGGATAGCCAGTTCTCCATTGCGTTGGGGAATCATGGTAAACCCGCTTCCATATTCGGCATCATCGTCACTTACCATCAGGTGAAATGATACCAAGGGCTTACCAATTATGAATTAAAAAAAAGTTTACCGTGTACTATCTGACACTTATTCATTGAGTGAGACGATTTGAATAAGCCCAAACACGATACATCTGCTGTAAGTTGGTGAAGAGTTGGATAATCAGGTCAGGGTTACTATATTCTTGTGATGTCATCAAAGTAACAGCAAACCCAATTTTGAATTGATCAAAACGTTGGATCTTGCCCAAATTTCTTCATCACCTAGAACAGAGCTGATGATCTTCAAACGGTTGAACAGATTTTCACCAATTATAGCTAAAAATCACATCGATCACGTCAGCTTTCAAACATTTAGCACACACAAGGTTTGAAGAACAATGCATGGTAAGCTAAGTGACGTTTTTCTAAATCCAATATGGCGGACTCCCAAAGATAGTGGTTTTGTATTTTTTTCTGCACCCCCATGATATGGGTATCAAATGAAAGAATTTGCTGAGAAAATTACTAATTATATTAAGATTTTCTACTAAAAGAACTTAAAAAGAACGCTCAATTGATTGCCTGTGCATAAACATTATATAATTTGCTTTCGGAGCATCATTAACAAAACAGTGATTAATTATACAAAATACTAATGAATGTAGGCTTTAGATCGAAAAAATAGGAGTACCTCTAAGTATCTACCGAAGATTGATTGTGCAAGTTCGAAAAAGTGCTTGTTAGTGTATTAGTCTCAGATACAGAAATATTTTTTCAGGGTTTTCCATATTGTGCGATCCATTCAAAGTTGTGACTGTAACACTTAAAAGTCAGAAAGTATTTCTAAATAAACTTATTTCATAATTTTAGCCATAATTAGCACTTTCTTAAATTCTTTCTGCGGGGGCATAAAAATTATAGCAAAACATAATATGTATTTATATACTCGTATCAACTCTGACATTTGCACTGACATTTTAAGTAAATAATAAAACATATGTGACTGATAATGGTGGTCATATTTTTTCCAATGCATCCATTATATCCTTACTAATAAACGCGAAATTTTGTATGTATGGATGTTTGTTACTCTTTCACGCTTTAACGACTGGACGGATCGGGATGAAACTTGGCACACATATAGGTTAGGTCCTATAATAGGACTGTCTACTTTTTACTACGGGAAAAGGTCTTATTTCCACGGAAAATATTAAAACAACGCGGGCGTAGCCGCGGACGGACGACTAGTGAAATATAATTTTGACTTAATCTGTCAAATAAACGTTATATTAAAAAATAAGTATGCAAAAAATGTTTAGATATCTATAACGTAGCTTGAGAATGTCAGAGCTTGTAAATATAAGATATTGCCACTCTACGACGACAGTAATTGCACTAAAGGTGGCACAATGACCCTACAAGAGCTTACTGTAGACCCTTTAGGAACACTTTCACCACTATATGGCAACTACAGCACTAAAAATGGTACAATAGCACTACTAAAGCTTCCTATGGCTCTTTTAGTGAACGCTATTGCCACTGTAAGACGACTTTAGCACTTTGACATCATTGACATTAAAAGACTTACCAATAGGAAGTAACTAGTATCTCATCTGTGCCAATTGATAGTTGCTTTAGCGACCACTACCGCCACTTTACGTAGCACTCAAGGTGTCGTAACTTTAGCTCTTTTGGGGGGTACTGAAGCGCTGTAGCAGTATATATCGCTACGATAGCGCTTACCACTAGCTCCCAAGGAGTGCTACTTAGGAAGCCACTTCTGAATTCCTATAAACTTTACACGATTAACACATTACTTCTTTTCAAAAATTTTGAGCAATTATAAAACAAGTTCTCTAAAGGAGGCATTACAATAAATGTAAGCGAAAGGTAGGGATTCGGTTTACCTACTCATAAATTACTAGTTAAATGTATCTGTGTTTGATAAGGGTTCCGCGGTCAACAAGTTTTACTATGTCTGTCTGTCCGTCTCTCCGCGGCTTAGCTCAGAGACTATTAATAATAGAAAGCTGTAATTTGGCATGGTTATACATATTAATCACCCCGAAAAAATTGTATAATAAAATCTTTAAAAAATTAGGGGTACATTTAAAGAGGGGGTATTTTTTTAAGTTATTCGGTATCGTTGAAAGGGTCTTTTAAAACTACTGAGGGGTAGTGTGTGTGTGTGTGTGTGTGCCCCCTATCAGTTAAACCGCTATTTCAAGATATCTGGACAAAAATTTAAATAGAAGGACAAATTATTAACTATCACGGCTAAGTAGAAGCCTACTTACGTTTGTTTTGGTATTGGTTTGGGAGTAATGGTTGATCAACTTAAGATGTGCAGTTGGATTTGTAAAATGTTCATAGATTGTCAATACAAAATATTCTATAACCAACTGCAAATATAATTGTGTTTTGTAAAATATACATATTTTATTTTTTAAAAGACTACGGAATCCTATTTTGTGCGAGTCCGACTCGCACTTGGCTGGTATTTTAGACTTACTTTTATCCGATAAAGTACACATTTTATCTATTATAACCTAACTGACTTCATTAAAAATTAAAAACCTGACCGCATAAAAACATTAACCTTCTTTTTGCAATCAGGTAAAATTGTCCTATGTCAATCAAAGTACCAAGACGAGTATAACGACACGTCGCACTCCAAAGTCTGTCGAGCCGTTTATGCTACAGCCTCAGACGAAGAAACAGACATACCTATACATAAATGTAACAAAATTGGTGAAAGTTCCGTTAACTGGGGCTTCTGCTCATCATGCTGAACAACTTTTGTTCTACGACTTTGTTGAAATCGCAAAAAAAAAAAAACTTTTCATACAAGTCGATCAGCTGATCGACCAACTTTGTGCATTTTAGTATGACGGTCCAAATTTTTTTTTTGAGTATTGACTATGGGTTCCTTGGGAAAAGTTGTTAAGTATGATTAGTAAAACCCCCAGTTAACGGGTCCTACACCAATTTTTTTACAGGATACATACGCTCGAAAAATATTACCCTCCTTTTTGGCCAGTCGGGTAAAAGCCCAGTGCCGGATTAAGCCAGCGCGGGCCCTGAAGCAAATTCTATCACGGGGCCCTTGGTTTGCTTTAGGTTAACAAGTTTATGGTATTAAATAAAACAAAACTATTACAAAACAAATTTACTAAATTTAATTTAGGCAAATTTAGAAATATGACTATTTATATCAACTTCTCTGAGCAAATCAATTTCAATATTCGTAAAAGTGAGGTGATTAAGATGTTCTTGGCTCATCGTGTTCCTTCAATAACATCATATCAGCCGAAAAACGTCCACTGCTGGACAAATCCCCCAAAAATTTCGACGAATTATTTTTAAAACGTTTGAATGTTGAGAAAAAACGTTCACCACTGCAGCTGGTGATCGTGAGAGACAAATACATGCGCAAGGCAATTTCTACGTTTGGAAAACAGGATGGTAAAGAATTATTTAACAAAAGCTTGTAAAATTGCAATTCTAAAGCCACGTGTTTCTTGCTGTCAATAATACTAGCCACATCAAATTTTAACACGCAGCGAACTGCACAAATTTTTCACCTAAAGTCGACGCCATAATTCGAGAGACAAGTTTGACAAGTAAGTGACAGATAAAGGGTTACCAGGGTTAGACGAAATTAAATAGTGTTGTGGCCGATATCGATAGACAGTATCGACTCAACTATATGGTTTGTTAAGTCGGAATTTTCGATCAAATTCGGGAATATTGTTGTTGCAATTGGCGTTTTTCGTAGCAAAACGCCATCCTCAGTATAGATTACTCAAACACAAACTTGCTCCACAAAATCAATTAGTTTCGCCAACCGGTTTCGCTTAGAGACTGTGATTGAGATCTATACTCGGGAATATAATGAGGGGGTTTAAAATTTGATATTTCTAAAAAAAGCATAAACATGTCAAGATCATATTATGACCTATGCCGCGTTCCAAAACACGAGAATTTCGTTCAAAATAAGTTCAAAATGATTATTTCGGGACGCGGCATAGATTGCATAATATTGAATTAATAGTTATGTATTTCTAGCTTAAAGTTTATGGTTTCACCTGACTTCAAAAAAGGTTGTTTTTTTATTTTAATTTGTATGTTTATTGTGTACCGAGTGACGTGGAATGTGCCTGGCTTTGTAATATTGACAGTATAAAAATCCGTTGCCGTGCCGTCCAGACGGTGGAGATCGTACTTTCAAAGATACTACTAATGCTGCTGGCTACCTGCATCCTGCATACTTCACGCCGTCGACAGACTAGCTGATTAATTCTGCCTTAAGAGTTGTATGAAACATTTCCCGGCATCATTTAATAATACATTTTCTCAGTATCTCAATCTACTCCGTACTGCCATTCCAATCTCAATCAGTACTATTGTTGTACACAACACAAGTGTCAACCCTATCAAGAGTTCACGCACACCTATAAACATTTACGGACAGGTTTAAACCGTTAAAATTAAAGGTTTAATCCGGTATTTTAACCTTATTTATTTATTATTACGAAATCTATCGCACTACGGTTGACATTGACAAGTACGCACCGCGTTTTGTTTATCTTCAGCTACCTGCATACTGCATACTTTGTCCCCATCGTCGTCGCGCCGCCGCCGACCGACTAGATAGATAAATTCTGGCTCAAGAATTGTATGAAATATTTCCCGGCATTATTAAATAATAAATTTTCTTAGTATCTCAATCTACTCCGTACTCTTATTTTCATCTCAATCAGTAATATTACACAGGTGTCAACCCTATCAAGGTTAGAAAGAGATGCAATTTGTAATTGCATGCGTCTTGTCACTTTGTATGGAGTGTCGTAGTGCTACCTTGGTTATCGCACTTGATGCCGGCCATAGTGTCATTCGCTCAAATATACGTATAGCGGTGAGGCCAATCAAAACAAACGTCTTTAATAATCGTCGTTGGTTAGTATTTGCACTTTCTATGTTTATATCTTACATTGTAATGTAAAATATTAAATTAATTTGATTATTTCACCGTAACTAATGGATAAACAGCACTGGTATCCAAGGCCGTATTTTTTTAAATATCGATACGAACAGCACTACCCTAACTATGGCAACACTTGTGCAAAACGAATTGTCAAAGTTGTCTCTCGAATTATGGCGTCGACTTTAGGCTGTCGTTCAAATCATCTGTGTAAGGACTGACGATAATTGTTGATTTTATTTATAAGCTTTTTTATAACTTGCAAATTGTAATGTATGTAAGTTTGTACTGGTGGAATCTTGCAAGTTTAATTTGACCCACTTGCCGGTTTCCGATTGAGCTGAAATTTTGCATGCATATGTATATAGCATGACAATTTTAATATTGAAGGCTGTACCTAAAAGTTTTAAGATTTTTCGATTTTTTTTAAATCGCTTCTGTCGTAAGAGATTTTGAGCGTTGGAATATTCCAAAAACGCAAGTAGTTTTATGATATGCTTTTGATACCAACTCTTTCGTGTATTTATTCTACCTACGTTGATCTGAAAAAATATTTTCATGCCTCTATCTAAATTGATATTTTTTCAAGGTCATATAGTGTTGGTGGAAGGGGTCCGTAGCATTTGCTACTCTTGCTACCTAATCCGCCACTGTAAGATCTATTCTACAATAATACGCACAAGAGGGTACCAAAGTGCAATTAGGCAAATAACATAACGCAGTTCTAATACGGAACCATCTGCTTGTTGTGTTATTTCTGCGGAGCAGTTCTAATAATGTCTAACTATTAACATCAGCATCAAAATCTTTAAAAAAAAACAGGCCAAGTGCGAGTCGGAATCGCGCAAAGTAGGGTTCCACAGTCTTTAAAAAAAAATGTTTATTTTAAAAAACAAAATTATACTTGCAGTTGGTAATGGAACAGTTTGAATGTAAAATCTATGATTTTTTTACAAACCCAACCGCACATCTTAATTTGGTCGACCATTACGCCTAAACTAAGAAAGCCTACTTAGCCGTGATACTTTTCCTGATCATATTGTCCTACTATTTAAAAAAAAAACAAATGTCCTGAAATTAGCAGTTTAGCTTGTAGGGGGGACACTTAACAAAAATTTGCACATTATTAATTAATATATTGCAACCCGATCCCTGATTCGAAAAATGGTTTTAAACGATACTCCACACGATAGGCTACGTCAAAGAAAAAAAATTCACCCCCTTTACACGTAGGGGAGATACCCTAAAATTTTTTTTTTATATTTTTCTATACCACTTTGTCGCCGTGATTATCATGCATACCTATGCCAAATGACAGAATTCTAGACTAATGGTCTCTGAGCTTAGCCGCGGACAAACGGATAGACAGACATGGCGAAACAATAAGGGTTCCTTGTTGATTTCGGAACCCTAAAAACCACGAGGGCAACAGCCAATGTAATATATAGTATAACTTAATATACCTTTGGCGCTATAAGTCAGGTCATACCTGTTCCCCATTGCGTTGAGGAATCTTGATAAGCTTGCTTCCATGTTTGGCATCATCGTCACTTTACTATCTGGTGAGATGAATGAATGAATGTCAGTTTTATTGTTGTGACGGTTTAGCTTATGTAATAGTTCTTATTGCAATAATGTCAGGACAGTCTACATTTAACAGACGTACATTAATATAGAATTACAATTTATTACCTATTGTAGCAAATCTTTTTGATACTTAATTCAATCTTCTTGCTGTTCGGTCTTTACAATATATAATTAGTTTCTCTGTATCTAATTGTTTTGCAGATTTGAATTTTTGGTTGTAAGTAGATGCAGTCTGTTTTGTAAAAAAAAAAGTCAATTGGTCGTCGCAATATTATGCGTCGATCCTGTTAGTTTGTTCCAAATTCCTCCTTTTAATTTACCTGCGTTCCTGTATTTATTATTTGCTGTAATATATTTTTTTTTTAATTAAAAATTTGAGTGCGTTTGACTGCAACTCACCTGATGGTAAGCGAAGATGCAGTCAACGTAGCAAAGGTTCCCTCGCCGCAAAATTTTGAGGTACGTTCGTTCTGATTCCTTGGTCATCTCCTTTATGCCTTTTGCTGATGTAAATTGTGTTCCTATTTGTATTTTTAGGGTTTCAACCAACTATTTATTCTCGATGATTCACTTGCCTGGCAAATAGGACCAACGTCTCTCACCCAACGTCCTACATTGAGGCTTATTTTCTTCTTCTGTGCCAGCGACATTTTACCAGCATGTTCATCGGTTAGCTAACCAGCGCAGGCAAGTAGAAATTCAAATTATATTTTCTTTCCCATTATGTGATCAAGATTCCTTTCGGACTTTACAAACTTTCAAAAATTTATGAAGTATTATGTGTTTTACGTGTAAATTTTTAAGCATGAATAGATGTACAACAGCACATACGTATGTGGTTGTCTCTTCATCAACTACATCGATTTTAAAATAATTTTTCTATAAGGTGTAATTTCAGATCGGCACTTTGTAATCAATTATGTGAAATGGACTGGTCTATTCAAAATTATCTTTTATTTTAGCAATAACTTTAAAAATAATCACTATTATTTTTTTTAAATTACTTTGTTTCTTTTTTATCTAGAGACAATTAATTATATTCTTTACTTATTACATATTTTTTCCATTTCATAACACAACCTTTTGGCGTACTCATCCTTAATTCTACGTATCATGTTATTACATCTTATATATATAAGTCCCCACCGATGGGCTCGAGCCTACCCTGAATTAGGGCGATCGGGTCTTAGTCGACCACGCGGGCCCAGTGCGGGTTGGTCAACTTCACACACAACTTTCGAGTTTCTTCGCAGGCGTGTGCAGGTTTTCGCACGATGCTTTCTTCACCGTACGAGCGTCGGATAAAAGTACATATGAGTATCATGTAACATGTACCTTTTTAGGCCATTTTCCTTATTTAAAAAATATGCTACACTATCTACTAATAATTTTAACGTCACATACAAATTCATAAACCATTTTTATAATAAGACAATCTAAAATATGGTTTGTTGTAAGTTAAAAACTTATGAAGATTAATACAAATTTTAATTTATTACATTTGGAGTTAAAGAACACATTTGGCAATTTATTACATATTAGTTAGTAGATTCCCGGGGGCTTATAAAGTAGTCCACAATATATAGGGTGACTTTTAATTAGTTCTTGATAGCAAAGGATATGAATGTACTCGTGATTACAGACAACTTTCCGGGAACTGTATGTCAAATATGAAAAAAAATATTTGGTCCTCTATACATATTTGCCGATTTGATAACTTATTATGCATCGAGGACCAAAAATTTTTTTTCTGATTTGACAATTATAGTTTCTTTGGGAAAGTTGTTTGTAATCACGAGTACATGCATATATTTTGTTATCAAAAACTAATTAAAAGTCACCCTGTATATATCCAGATCCTAATCTGTCTACCTACTAAATTTCATAAAAATCCGCTAAGCCATTTAGGCATGAAGAGATAATATTAAACACACAAACTTTGGTATTTATTAAATTAGTGAGATTTTTATTGCATATATGTAAGTGCTTTTAACCATTGTAAATGGTAACTTCAGTTGATTGGTTCTAGCTGGTACATTTCGATAACCTTGTTATGTGGTAAGAGCTTCTCTAAAAGTTTAATCCCATCAAAAACATTTTTATGTAAAAATTCGCCAAGTCTCATGAGTCTCCCCTAAAAATATACGAGATCTAAGGTGGAGCTAGGTCTGGCAGTAATTTTTGAAAATCAATATTCAACACATTGCACCGTAGTTCTCTTTTAAACATACTGAGTAAATAATACTACTTAATCTAATGATCAAAATATTTGATGCACCTCTGCTACCTAGAATTTTCTTGTGTTATTGAAATATTAAGAGCTTGAAAATGCGTTGAGTTGCTTCAAGAAAAGGGTGTACGGCCGTGTTTGTCTGCTCGAATTGGTGGGGGGCACTGCCGTGACCGCTGATGTTAGATGATGCCAAGGGTTTATCAATTGTCGATAAATAAAATAAAAATTGCAATGGTGATCTCAAATGATATCAAATTCTGTTATTTTACGATGGTCATAAACCTGTTTTATTGCTTTTTCTTGTCATATTATTTTTCTTCTATCGCATTTTACCTCTGACGCGACGTTCAGAGTAATTTGAGACGAAATTTATTATTACCACACATTTCCTCTATATTTCGCTTACCTATGTCTTCGAACAAAATGTTTATATGGCAGGCTCACAGATAAATAACTGGTAGTTAAGCTCATTTGTTCACAGATAAATAACTGGTAGTTATGCTCATTTGCTCGCAGATAATTTCGCCCCGTTTCTAAATAATTAATAAAATTGTAATGCTTTTCCCTTTTTCTAAGTAACTTAACTTTATCAATCTCTTGTTTTTTTTTATTGTTCACAGATAAATAACTGGTAGTTAAGCTAATTTGCTCGCAGATAATTTCACCCCGTTTCTAAATAACTAATAAAATTGTAACGTTTTTCCCTTTTTCTTAGTGAGCTTAACTTTATCAATCTCTTGTTTTTTTTTTTTGAGGGATTGATTATGACAGGAGCCCAGGGTGCGCGTCCAGGATGCTGCATTCCGGATCCGAACACTCTACATAACTTAATTTATATGCAATGAATTACCTACTACGGACAGCGGGCGCTTGCTGTACCTAAAGACACGCAACATGATATAGTTTAACGTGTCTATAAAAAGTTTAAGACGATGTAATAATCTCTTTGCCGTCACGCAACACACAGACGAAAAAGCTTGAGACGATGTAATAAAAGTTTCATTTTTACCATGGTTTTGTAAAACCACACACTCTTTTACATCTGTGTGTCCGTCTGTGGCATCGTAGCTCCCAAATTTATGATTCGATTTTAATTCAGTTTTTTACAAGAGTTATATGGGGTTTTCCAATAGGGACATAACAATTTTGCACCTTTATATGAACGCACCCTTAAACTTTTTTTATGAACTGTCAATGTCAATTTGCTCAGTAAATACAACATTTTTATCATGGTGAATTACACGAACGAACAACGCTTGGAAATAATTATAAAATTATTACCGAAATTCTGAGTCGGTGGTCGCACTTTAAGAGCGCTTACTCCAATTTTCGGTCGTAATAATCGTCCCACCCGACAAGCTGTGCGTGCTATAGTGACAAAATTTGAATCAAAATTTTCGCTGTTGGATGTTCCGGTGCCAGTAAGACAGCGTACCGCTCGAAGCGCTGAAAATATCGCGGCCGTAAGTGCGTCTGTTCAAAATGAGCCAAATCGGTCGATTCCGCGCCGTTCACAGGAGTTAGGCATCTCTCGCACCTCACTGTGGCGTATTTTGCGTAAAGATCTTGGTCTACACCCTTACAAGATCACGTTGACTCAAGAACTAAAGCCACTTGACCATTTGAAGCGCAGAAACTTCGCCAATTGGATGCTGGGTAAGCTTGAAGATGATGACGAATTTCATCGCAAAATCATCTTCAGCGATGAGGCTCATTTCTGGCTCAATGGCTTTGTCAATAAGCAAAATATGCGTTATTGGCAAGGAACAAACCCACATGTGCTTCATGAATCACCATTGCATCCACAAAAAATTACTGTTTGGTGTGGATTTCATGCCGGAGGAGTGATTGGGCCGTATTTTTTCGTCGATGAAAACGATCGTCATGTTACCGTCAATGGCCAGCGCTATAGAGCCATGATATTTTTGGCCCGAATTGGAAGGTATGGACATCACCAATATGTGGTTTCAACAAGACGGTGCCACAAGCCACACAGCACACGTTACAATGGACTTATTGCAACAACAATTTGGTCAACGTGTTATCTCGAGAAACGGCCCAGTCGATTGGCCGCCTCGTTCGTGCGATTTAACGCCATTAGACTATTTTTTATGGGGTCACATCAAGTCTTTGGTTTATGCCAACCAACCAACAACGATAAATGAGCTCAGAGACAACATCATACGTGAAATTCGCAACGTTCCAGTCGAATTATGTGCCAGAGTTGCCGAAAATTTTGTTCAAAGAATCCACCGCTGTAAATCGAGCCGTGGTGGCCATATGGCCGAAATCGAATTTCATTCTTAAAATGTAACTATTCAACAACACCTGGAATAAATTTGAGCTCAAAATCTTAAAAATTGTGTGTTTTATTCAAGTTTTTTTTTGTTATGTCCTTAATGGAAAACCCGTTATTAACTCGCCGTCTTAGTTAGTTAGTTTGTGACAAATATTGGAAGCTAAATCAGAACGGCTTTCTGGTTTCTGATTGAGCTGGAATTTTGCATACACGTTAATTTTGGAGAACAATTCATTACTACGTTCGTGACGTCATTCTAAATCCAATATGGCGGACTCCCATAGATGGCGAACCAGTTATTTTTTATGCACTCCCATTGATATTTGTATCAAATGAAAGGGTTTGCAGAGAAGAATACGAATTAATTAAAATTATTTTCAAATTGTAGCTTGTACCTTACCTTACAATTTTTTAAGTTTATCGAAAATTATTTTTTGTATTAAAGGTGACTTGATTCAAGAAAATCTGTTTAGCCGTTTGAAGATCATCATAATAGCTTTCCTAATTAATGAAAGTTTGTAGGCAATTTCCATAGCTCTGATCGATTCGAAATTTGATGTCCTGTTACTTCAATGATATTGCAGGAACAATTGTGCACGCACCATAACCTGGAATCTGCAGGTTGTCCAACTCCTCACAAACTTACAACAAATATATCGTGTTTCTGTTCATTAGAATGGTCTCAATTAATTAGTTATGAATGGATTGTGAATATTGAAAACGCTAAACACTTTAAAAATCCGACTTCCATCGCAAGAACGTAATACATTTTTTTATTTTTATATTTGGTTTTTGTTAATTTTCTTATAAAGTACTACACTGATTTTGATAAAATTTATATGAGACAACACGAAATTCACTAGGTTTTAAATAAAAAAAGAATCATAAAAATCGGTTCACCCAGTCAAAAGTTCTGAGGTAACACTAATAAAAAAACACAGTTGAATTGAGAACCTCCTTCTTTTTGGAAGTCGGTTGAAAATAGGGTGTCGGTCGGGATTTTTTTATTTTTACTTTCTAGTGACGAACGAGCCTGCAAATGTTTTGTGGTCGTCCGAAAAACCGACTACGAGATGTTGACGGAAATGTACTCTATATCACTTACAATGATTGAAGAAGTTGCACATTATACAGGGTGTAACAAAACTGATGTAGGACCCGTTAACTGGGTCATCCACTCGTCATACTGAACAAACTTTCTTAAGGAACCCTTAGTCAGTTTAAAAAAAAAAATCTACCCTAAATACAAAAATGTTTAAAATCGGTCTATCAGCTGATCCATTTGTATAAAGAGTTCATTTTTTTGCGATTTCAGCAAACTCGTAGAACAACAGTTGTTCAGTTTGATGATTAGAAGCCCCAGTTACATTAATTTTGTTACATCCTGTATAGGCGGTCTTATTGCTAACAAACGATCTCTTCCAGACCACCTTTAGGTGTTTGAACAGTTAAAAAAAGCAAATTAAACGTATGTAAAACTGATACGATATAGTAAAATGAAATAAAATATTCGCTCTCAAAAACTCGTGTGGAGTTCACTCAGAGATACGCCTCTATAAGGGAATTCTCACATAAAAACGTATATGAGTAAATTGCCCATGAGTCTAATAAAATATTACGGAGGTAGCTAATTAGTGTTTTAAAACAAATTAAAACATTCAAATATAGATAAAAAAAAACAGTTTACAATGTTTTTAAACTGTTTGTTTTTTAAATTAAAAAAGATATTTTTTTACAACCCTGGTCCGTATCCCTGATTTGCTGAGAAACTGCTGGACTGATTTGGATAAATTATAAAGAGAAGTTTTGTCCAGTTTATTTAATTGATAGTAATGCATCATTATCATCATCATCATATCAGCCGAAAGACGTCCACTGCTGGACACAGGACTCACCCAAGGATATCCACGATGACTGATCCTGCGCTGTCCAGCGGCTTCCCGCGTCCTTCACCAGGTCGTCGGTCCACCAAGTGGGAAGCATTCCTACGCTACGTCTTCCGGTTTGCGGTCCACACACGAAAAGTTCTTACAATATAAAAAATATTACTTACAAAATATTAAAAGTGATAGTATAGGTGGTAAGCTTCTTGGCGAAAGTTCTTCTATTTTGTAGAAGTTGCTAGAACTACCGTTTGCTATATTACAGCGAAAAAAAGGCATCATGATACATAGGACTTACTTAATAATATTTACGACAAAATAAGGTTCAATGAGTTTATTCGTTGTCTTGTTTATCAGGTAAATCCGCTGAAAACACATCCATCAAGAACTTTGTGTACTCATCCATCTTGATGGAGTGTACCATCCTGACGTTAGAATACTTCTTATCACCTAGAATGTTTGTATTGTGTCCCCGGTTTTCACCTGAAAAAAATAAATATTTATTTGTAATATATTCCAAAATATCTCGGCCAGTGAGTCTAATTTTAAACAACTAAACAACTTTAGTTGTACATCATCATCATCATATCAGCCGAAAGACGTCCACTGCTGGACAAAGGCCTCCCCCAAACATTTCCACTACGTCCAGTCCTGCGCTGCCATCATCCAACGACTTCCCGCGACCTTCGCCAGATCATCGGTCTACCGAGTGGGAGGCCTGCCTATGCGACTTCTTCCGGTACGCGGTCGGTATTTGAGAACTTTACTACCCCAACGGCTATCTGTTAGTTTTGCTACAAAGCGTTGCGAACTTCTGTGAGTGTTTCAAATCAGCCGATATTTTTTTTCCATTTTTACTTAATAAACCAACAGTCACAAACAAAAATGGTAACAAATGAACTTTTTGAACAGACCTTAAGTTCTATAAAACACAATTAGATTTAAATCATCATCATATCAGCCGAAGGACGTCCACTGCTAGACATATGCCTCCCCCAAGGATCTCCACGACGACCAGTTCTGCGATGCCCGCATCTAGCGGCTTCCCGCGACTTAAGATAAAAATATTATAATTATATTATATTTACTATCAGGTGAGATGCTTGGCAATCCAATAATAAAATCCAACCAATTATGAATAAAAAAATATTAAAAAAATAGAATTGTAACAAACGGTGGGTAGGGTTGTAAATACCGCAAAAAGTTAAAATATAAGAACGTTATAACTAAAAAAAAACTAAGTTCCTACCTAACACGGCAACAAATACACAAATTATTGAAGATGTTCAAAGGACTAATATATGAAATATGAAATGTGACGTTAAGGATCAAAATATCAAAAATATTTTGTATTTTCATTCCGTTTTGAAATTAAATAGTTTAAACCATATGCAAATTTCGAACGAAGTACATTTTTTTTTAATTAACTATGGTTCCTTGCATGGGTGGCTCAACAGTTACCACTCGTTCTTTTTACTTGGACGTGTGTTTTTTTGTAGAAATGTTCCTTGCATCAGTGGCTCAACTGTAACTACTCTGTCTACCCGCAACTAGGACGGGTTTGTAATCGGACGGCCAATGTACCAACGTAGAAATTGATCAGCTGATGATAAATTTCGTATGGAGTTAAAATTTTTGAAGTGAAAACTTCTTTAGCGGCGTTGTGCACTTTTTTGTAATGGGTAAAAAATGTTAAACTCGCGTCAGGACATGTGACCTGATCGAAAATTCGTAAGACGGATGGAGTTGATTTTTTGTTGATTTTTCTGAGATATAAACTTTTTAATGTAATATAAATTGTCATGTTTGTGTACGATAGCGCAATAAATAAATATTGTATTCTACCACATAAATGATAGTACTTTTATACTGATAATCAAAGCAATTCGTGCAAAATTATTCCCTAACCATTCCAAAATATCAAAAATGCACAACGTTAACATTCAAGTTTTCACTTCAGCCGGCACTCCCGGAGTGCAACCCGTCGTTTTTTTTTTAGAAGTGACTACTGGTTCCTTTTTATGGGTGGCTTAACAATAACCACTCGGTTCTTTTAACATAACAAAATCAGACGGCCAACTTAGATATGGGCATTTTTTCAAAAAAATGAGTCAACCCTCGATTTCAATGTTTGCATTATTTTCTGAAAGGGTTTCGCCTTAAGTATGGAGTCCATTTTTTTTTAATTTACTATTGGTTCTTTGTATAGGTGGCTCAACAGTAACCACTCGGTCCTTTTAACTTGAACGTGTTCAAAATCAGACGGCCAATGTATGTACCAACGTAAAATCGATCAGCTGATTGACTAATTAAGTATGGAGTCCAATTTTTTTTAAGAATTTTCTAGTGGTTCCTTGCGTCTGTGGCTCATCAGTAACCAATCAGTTCTATTAAATAGGATAAGTTCAAAATCAGAAGGCCAATTAAATGTACCAATGAGTTTTTCTAAACTTCCATACATTTAGTAACCGATTGTTTCTACGGTTAAAGAAAATATTATGAAGAAACCTACACAACTGATTCTTAATGTACAGGGGGTTACAAAATTGGTGTAGGTCCCGTTAACGGGGGCTTCTAATCACCATACTGAACAACTTTTCTTCCGTGACTGCTGAAATCGCAAATTTAAACAATTTCATACAAATTCATACAATTTCATAAAAAGCGTCGGTGGCTCAACCGGTAACGACTCGGTCCATCTAACCAGAGGTACCGGGTTCAAATCTGGACGGCCAATGTACCAATGAGTTTTTCAAAACTTACGTACATACTTACCGATTGCTTTAACGGTGAA
The DNA here is from genome assembly GCA_947284805.1 of Coleophora flavipennella. Lineage (NCBI taxonomy): Eukaryota > Metazoa > Arthropoda > Insecta > Lepidoptera > Coleophoridae > Coleophora > Coleophora flavipennella. The sequence continues at coordinate 11,263,096 of OX369253.1, forward strand.
GGAAAACATCGTGAGGAAACCTGCACACGCCTGCGAAGAAACTCGAAAGTTGTGTGTGAAGTCGACCAACCCGCACTGGGCCCGCGTGATCGACTAAGGCCCTAATAGCCTTGATTCAGGGTAGGCTCGAGCCCCTCGGTGGGGACGTATATGAGCTGTAATGATGGTACAAATTGATCGAATAATTTTGTGCATTTTGTAAGGAGGGACAATATTTTTAAAATTGAGTATGGGTTACTTAGGAAAAGTAGTTCAGTATAATGAGTAGAACCCCTAGTTAAAGGGACCTACACCAATTTTGTCACACCTTATATATGTTTAAGGGTCACGTTGCACACTTCCGTATTAGGTGTAATTCTATATGCCCTACACGTGACCGCGGGTGATGCTAGGTGTAACAGTGCAACACCACTATCTATCCCTTGGATAACAGGATTAATTGTACCACACGATGTTATAAGACTTTTCATACAAAGTAAGCCTACTATATGTACGAGTATATAAAAAAAATAATGCTCGTTCGTTTGTCTTTTATCTAATCCTGATAAACCTTTCATTCGTTTACTATTCTACGTAGTTATTGTGACGTTTTAGAACATAATACATATTGCTAAATGACATTCGTTTTGTTTGTCTTACGTCCCATATCCAAATATACAGGTTTCATCGTGCGACACAATTATTTTCAAACCGTTTTGGTTGAATAAAGCAGTGTTCCCGGTGGATATAGATCCTTTTAGTATTTTGAAGTTGATCTGATGATGAAATATGGTCTTAGGATCGTCTGTTATTTTCAATAGTATCGTAAACAAAAAATCAAGATTATTAATAAAACAAAGAAAAATTAAATAATGAGCTCGCATTTTCGAATTTGAAAATATTCATGAGGTCCCAATAATGCCCGACCCTATAATGCACAACCCATAAATGACAACCCGATAACGACTTGTGAGATGGAAAGTATTATTAAATAAAAGCCAATAACTAAAAAAAAATATCATCAACATATCAGCTGAAAGACGTCCACTGCTGGACAGAGGCTTCCCCCAAGGATTTCCACAATGACCGGTCCAGCGCTGCCCTCATTCTAGCGGCTTCCCGTGACCCTCACAAGGTCATTCTGTCACCGAGTGGGAGGCCTGCTTACGCTACGTCTTCCGGCGCGCAGTCGCAATTCGAGAACTTTACTACCCCAACGGCTATAATTATGCCCTGCCCACTGCCACTTATGTTCAGCAATTCTTTTCTTTTCTTTCGCTTTCTTTGGTTCTCCTACGGATCTCCTCGTTTCTGATTCGATCACGCAGAGAAACTCCACGCACGCACGATCAATCAACGAATCCAACTCGGCTGGGCAGCGTTTGTGTCTTCGATCAGTGTGTGTTGCCAGTGGTGAAACACGGAACTAAGACAAGGTCATATGAAGGCTCAAGGTCACTCAAAGAGCAAAAAAAATATAGTATGATCATTCCATATTCATCTGATTTACACACTTATCACATAGAATAATGCTGTTGTTCGAATACACACTTACCACACAGAATAATGCTGTTGATTGAATACACACTTACCACACAAAATAATGCTGTTGATTGAATACACACTTACCACACAGAATAATGCTATTGTTCGAATACACACTTACCACACAGAATAATGCTGTTGTTCGAATACACACTTACCACACAGAATAATGCTATTGTTCAAATACACACTTACCACACAGAATAATGCTGTTGTTCGAATACTTGTACTCGTCTACCAAGTCGGGTCTGACAGCGACAGCAACCACGGCCGGGTCCAGAGCGTGCCACCTCTTGTTCTTTTGCATGGAAACCCTTTCATACAAATTTTGAGCCCTAATTATATTAGTATTTAGTACACCAAGCACATCTTCGCGCCACGACTGGAACAATTTTTAAAAGGAATGTAATACTAGGAAAACTTCCTTTAATTTATATGACCTGAAATTTACAATCGGTTGCCCGCCGCCGTAAAAAAATCAGCTTCCACAAATGTGTTAAAAAAAACTTTGAAAGACTGACTGCATGGAAAAGTGTTTTATAATTACGAAGATTTTTTTTAATTACTTAAATTACATAATATAATTAAACTGATCATTCAGTTTTGTGGGTCCAATGTTTACCTATGTACAATTTTTTTTCGATTAGTAAATAAAAAATAATAATAGTATTTTATTATTTGTGTAAATTTACTATAATTAATACATGTAATGACATTTATATTTAAATTTTATGATTTTATATAATCCCATTTGACAATTTGTTACTAATAAATAATTTCAGTTCATTTTATTTCATTTCATATATAAATATTTTGCCAAGTGGCAACTGAACCTTAGTAGGTACGGTTGACATGACGATACCGAAAGACTTCCACTGCTTGAAATAGGCCTCCCCAAGTTTGGGGGAGATAGCCGTTATCGCCTCGCTTTGCAGGCGGGTATGGCGATCGCAGTGTGCAGATTGGTGGCATATGACGTGCAAAGGACGCTGCTGCTTCGGTATGTTCCCTTAATCACCTCTTACGACACCCTCAAGAAGAGGTGAAAAAGAGCTGTTTTAGAGCTACAACCATACGCCAAAGGTTATACCTAGGTATTTATAAAACCAAGATGATAACTACGAACTACCGACTCACTTAGCTACTTCCAAAAATAAAAGTATGTATAATATTTGAAAAAAATAATGAGGTTAAGGTACAGTGGTGGAGACCCGCGCTCTAGATCCTTCCTGGTCCAACGCATCTCGGTGGCTGTCCTACGCGTGTGCAGTTTTTTTGGAAAAAAGGCGGGTGATGTTTTTATTTATTCGGATTTTTAATTTTTATTTATTCGGTTAGGTTATTGGTAGAAATGCTCGTAAAATTTAAAAACACCTATCTAGCTCATACAAAAGGTAGTTACAATGAGCATAATAAATGCCATCGTTTTTACCGACTTCAAAAAAGGTGATATTCAAATCGACACGTATTTACGTAACATTGTTGGAATCGCACAATTTTCTTATATGTGAGTATAATATGTGGGCTTCCATACAAGTGTATGTTTGTGTGTATTTATGTATGTCCACGTTTTTCTCAGTTACTAGATATCCAAATGCAATAATAATTATTGATGTGTAACATCTTTGCTCTCGCTTTCCTGCATTTTGTGGGAGTGATTTCGTGAAATGGGACGGAAATGTGTAACATGGGACGGAAATGTGTAACAGGAAGTCGCGAAAGCGCGCGCTATTCGATCTGACGAATGAGCTTTGCTCTCGCTTTCCTGCAATTTGTGGGAGTGATTTCGTGAAACGGGACGAAAATGTGTAACAGCGATTTCGTGAAATGGGACGGAAATGTGTAACAGGAAGTCGCGAAAGCGCGGAATTCTACTTTACAAGAGTCCGACTCGCACTTGATCGGTTTTTTTCGTTACTGTCAGATCCGCCACCCAGGTACAATATCGTCATCAAATCTAACTAACCTAAAGTATTTTGTCACATGTTACACATCATATGCGAGTACTGTAGTTCTCGCTCGAATTTTTTTTTATTGGATTATGTATCTTTTAACTTAGGGAACAGTACACTTTTCATCAAAATCATTCAATGTTTTCCAAGTTGAGTGTGTACCAATCACTAGAAAAACACGTTGTCGGTGTAACACAGCAATTTTGTGATTAAAGCCGTTTGTTTTTATCGTTTTTTGCGTTGTCAATTTTAAAAAGTAAACGAGCTAAATAAAGTCCTATCACGCACGGATTTAGCACATACAGGTGTAGCAAAATTGGTGTAGATCCCGTTACCTGGGGATTCTATTCAATTCAATTCAATATATTTACTTAAAATGGTTGCAAATTACACTCTGACAGTCACAAAATAATAATAACAATGTCATTTGTGGAGGATCAAGAAATAAACAATAATTAGTTAGTAACGTCAAAATTAAATCCTTGATATAAACCAGATTATGTCATTAGAACATGAAAACAATATGACACGAAAAGATGATGATTTTTACCTATAAAAAAATCATTGAATGACTTTAACAAGAGTAGCACAATTCACACGGACAGCACCTGGTCACGAGTATAACGCGAAAGTCATTCTGCCCATTAAACTGAACAACTTTTGTTCAATGCCTTTGCTAAAATTTCAAAAAATATTTTATTTTTCATACACTTAGATCAGCTGATCGACCAATTATTTCCTTTTAGTAAGGAGAGTCTATTTTTTTTTAAGAATTGATTGTGGGTTTCTATGAAATGAGAAGAAGCCCCAGTAAACGGGTCCTACACAAATTTTATAACACCCTGTTTATCTAAAAATTGTACTCACATTAGAGATGTTAAGTGTCCGTTTAACCTGTGAAAATGGGACTACAGTCACTTTGTCTGGATTTGAATGCTTCGTTACGATGTGGTAGGCTTCCACGTCCATGAGGGCATTGAACTCAGGTTGTGGAACATCTTCACCTGCAAAAAAAAAATTAGACATATTAGCAGTAATGACGATGAGAAAAAGCGATGCACTTATCAAATACACAGCGTTAATATGTTCAAAGTTGGCTGTTCTTAAAACAGACTAGCCAGTTTAGTCGAACTTTCGAATTATCAAGCCGGGCTTACTTATTCAGATAAAACTCAAGCAATATACCTATAATAACTTACCGATTGAACTACAACAGCTTGAATCTAAAACCTTTAAGACAAAATTGTTAAAATGGCTTAGTGACAAAAAAATACTATAGCGTTAATGAATACCTCTGTGACAAAAATAAACACGTTGACATTTGAATTTTTAAAGTTTACGTGACATAATAACTATAATCTATGTTAAACATTTGCATGCCTTGCACAGCCGATAAATATATAAATGAAACCAATAAAACCTAACAGACAGGCCGGACAACGTATAATTTGGCCGGACACACGTCCAAAAAGCCTAACCTGGTCCAGCTTTATCCGGACGCCTAGCAACGCTACATGGAGATAACTCTTCTAGCTCTTAAACGCCACATGCATTAAATGCACATGCGCGGTATCTAACCATTCATAACCTCCGCAGGCAGTTTAGCGCGCTGCTTATCAAGATAGCCAGTTCCCCGTTGCGTTGAGAAATCTTGGTAAGCCCGCTGCCATTAATTCACAATTTGGTAAGCCCTTGGCATCATCTCACCTGATGGTAAGTGACGATGATGCCTAAGATGGTAGCGGGCTTACTAAGATTCCCAAATGCAACGGAGAACTGGCTATCTTATCTTCAAGCCGGAACACATCAATGTTGTTAACACTGATGTTTGGCGGCAAGACTTAGATAAGATGGTGGTAGCTAGCCAGGCGGGCTTAGAAAATGCCCTACCACCAACCAAACCTAGTCTTACAAGTTGACCCCGCCGGAATCGAACCCGCGACCTCCTAGTGTGAAGCGAATGGACTAACCATTATGCCACGGAGGCGGTAAATCCGGCCATCTTCAGAATCATCATTCACTTTATCATCAGGTGAGATAATACCAATAGCTCACCAATTGTAGATAAAAAGCACAAACTGACAATAGTGACATTATTATTACATCATCTTATTACATCATCTTCGGCATCGTCGTCACATACCATCAGGTGCTATGTTAACAAGAGCTCGGCTCAAGGGGCTGGTTCGATTCCCAGTGGAGTTTAACTTTGTAAAACTCATTTTGGTAGGTGCTAGGGCATTTTCTTTGCCCGCCTGGCTAGCTACCACCATATTATCTAAGACTTGCCGCCAAACATTCATGCTAACAGCATTGATGTATTCCGGCTTGAAGATAAGATTGCCAGTTCACCTTTGCTTAAAGAAATCTTTGTAGCCCGCTTCCATTTTCGGCATCATTGGCACTTACCATAAGGTGAGATTATGCACTGGGCTTACCGATTGTCTACACTAATATTATAAGGAGGAAAGATTTGATTGTATGTTTGTTTGTCTTGAATAGACTCCAAAACTACTGGACCGATTTGAAAAAGTCTTTCAACGTTGGGAAGCTACACTATCTGTATTGCTATAGGCTATATTATATTTTTACAAATTTAGGAATCCTTTCTAAAACTTAAAAAATGTAACCCAAGTTGTAAAAAATGACTTACAAACTCCTGAAATATCTACAAAAAGTAGTGTAGTGTAGTGGTAGTGGTAGTGGTAGTGTAGTGGTAACGGTACTGGTAGTGGTACTGGTAGTGGTAGTTATAGTGGTAGTGTAGTGGTAGAGTAGTGGTAGTGTAGTGGTAGTGTAGTGGTAGTGTAGTGCTAGTGTAGTGGTAGTGTAGTGGTAGTTTAGTGGTAGTGTAGTGGTAGTGCAGTGGTAGTGCAGTGGTAGTGCAGTGGTAGTGCAGTGGTAGTGCAGTGGTAGTGCAGTGGTAGTGTAGTGGTAGTGTTGTGGTAGTATAGTGGTAGTGTAGTGGTAGTGTAGTGGTAGTGCAGTGGTAGTGCAGTGGTAGTGCAGTGGTAGTGTAGTGGTAGTGTTGTGGTAGTGTAGTGTTAGTGTAGTGGTAGTGTAGTGGTAGTGTTGTGGTAGTGTAGTGGTAGTGTAGTGGTAGTGATAGTGTAGCGGTAGCGAAAGTAGTAGTGTAGTGTAGTGTAGTGTGAGGCGGTACGAAGTTCGCCGGTACAGCTAGTGGATAAATAAAAGGGGTAGAAAATCACCGTGAATGTGACCTGCGCCAACATATAAATGAGCCAGTCGGTCTAGAAAGTTTGCATCTAATTTTATGGCTAACGCCACATTTGTAAGCGTCCCTATTGTAATCACCACGAGGTCTCCTGAAATATTAAATAAAACATTAATTTTCTCAAAAAATAGTAAAATATCTAGATTACAAAACATATCAACATAACATACCTATTTGGAGCGTCGGTGACGTAACGGCTAGGGTTACCGCCTCCTGTACGGGAGGTTGTGGTTCAAATTCTGCCACGTACCAATGTGATTTCAAATTAAGATTTAATATGTACGTTTATCCGTTCATAGAAACTTTGTCCACGCTGGTGAAGCCGCGAGAAACAGGTAGTTTATTATAATTTTTGGTAAGTATTTTGCTGTGCAATCAGTAACTTTGAACGAACTCGAGAACTTTTACACTACTTCCACAGATGATAATAATAGTGCAAGCCACTACGACCGTTTGTTCTACGAGCAATGTGCCTCACACACTGCCACTTAAGGCGGTAATTTATCAGATTTCCGTTACTTTTGACGTCAATTACTCCTAAACGATAGAAAACCCAAGGTTGAAAAAAATACTCTTTTTGTTTATGATATTCCTGAAAGTTTAATGCTATTAGAAACACGATTGAGCAGTTTTGGCTCGATAGAAAAAAATCCCAAAGATAGGTCTACACAGTTCCTTTAACTCTAGATAAGACTAATATTTTGAAGTATATATTTGAAAAAAAATTACATCATAATTTCTTGTGAAAATACAAAGTGAATAATGTTATAACTTTTTATGTACTTTCATTGTAGTTTTTGATTAAAACGAAAACACATTGAAAAAGTGAAAAAGTGAGGTTCTTTACTCTTTACAGGTAAAGAAAAAGACAGAGGCAACTGTTCCAATCAATACCTCACCTTAAGTTAGCGATTCGATGAAAATTCTGATTCGATCACGTAGGGACACTCCGAACATAGCACGCTCCATTGATGTCAACTAGCCTATTATTACAATTCTTTTCATAGGGAAAACTGCAATCACCCAATTCAAATATACCTTCATGAGCCTTAGACTGCTCTATTAGGGCTGTCACTGCGTCCTGCGCTTGGGCGGGTTGTAAATCTTCATCATCATTCGCGTTATCACCGAGCCCGTCTGCACCGTAGTAGGCAAAAGCAGATGTTGCTGGAGTCATTACTGTTGATGACTTTGATCCTCTGTATATTGGTACCTGAAGATTTTAAATTAAGAAGTGACTAGTGCAATGGTATCTTAGTACGTGATCCTAACTTTTTTTTCTGCCAAGTAAAACAGAATTTAAGATGTGGACCGTTTTCCTTTTAAATTGTGGGTAGTTGGCGAATTATTTGAGTTATTCCATATACATTCTTTCCAGGTTAATAGTTTCTAAATTATATTGATGTCAGGTTTCATACAAACATTGAACCTGACACCGTTTTGTTTGCAAAAATTGCACAAACAACATTGGAATTGTGTTTAAATTTAAATAGATAGAAATAAGATTTCATTAGTTAACTATAAGTAGATTAGTATACCTTATATCAATAAAAATAAGTACAAAAATACTATCATTTATGAAGTAGAATACAATGTTTATTTATTGCGCTATCGTACACAAATATGACAATTTACATGTTATTATTAATAATATTATATCGTTATTTATTTATATATTACATTAATTTTTATCTCTTAGAAATATCAACTTTCATCCATAATTTCGACGACTTTTTCACCATCGTTATTACCAGAATCATCATCGCAAATTTCTAAAACTGATACAATCGGTTTATGATAGCTGAAGTAAGAAACAAACAGTTTTGATTCGAATCTATTTAAGTGTCTAATAAAGACCGCATCAATACACTAGGTGGCGTAACTTTTGTGAATAAAAAATACGAGTACGTAAAGTTCCGCATTGGTATATAGTTATAATCATACGTGGATACTGAAAATTAAAGTATACAATTAAACCTGAATACTTTTTAGTCGCCAAAACAGTACTTTAGTGATTTTTATAATTATATTGTAAACAGGCAGCCATCTATCGTCAACAAGAACAACTATTTTCAACGTACCAAATATCCAGGGCCGTAATTAGATTCAAATAATTTTACCGAATAACACACGGCTATGGTCAGTAATGAAATAACATTTTCATAGCAAATATTTTCAAGTAACAAAGATCTGAGTTGTATACATACTCGTACTATTCTCTGTGACTGTTCATGAATTGAAAGAACTTCGAATGTTAAATAATCATTTTATTCATATTAAGATAATTTACCACCTAGTTAATTTTATTTCTTTTTGTTTGTTTTAGATTTCCATCCGATGATAATTTAAAACAACAATGGATCACAAAAGTGAATAGACCGGATTGGACTCCGACAAAATATACAAAGATTTGTTCTTGCCATTTTAATGATGCAGACTTCATAGTGACAAAAAAAGGCCATAAAAAATTAAAGATGGGCACTTTACCTAGTTTAAAACTGGATTTGTCGGTTGGTTTCGGTATTGTTTGTATAACCGAGTTTCAATTATTTTAGGAGAATAAGTATGTATTTCATTTTATTTTTTAAATTACAGCTTTGACCAATCACCGACTGTAAATCATATTATACTGCTGATTAAATCTTTATCAGAAAAATATATAGATATTCGTTTTAAGCATTTCGCAACCATTCAAAACGATAGGGCAACGAACCGACAACAACTAACTAAAACTGTTATTTTCGCAGGTAATTGAATTTTGTAAATAAAATTATGTTCGTAATAATAATTTGTCTATTATTTTGTGCTAGAAATTTTAAGTACGTCAGTACACATACAAAACAGTAAAAATGTTAACCCTCATTTTATTCATTTATTACACAAACTTTTTAAAGCTCATAGTTCTGAGTACGTCCCATTACTTTCTACACTTATTGACATCTAGTGTGAAATAGCTGAACTACGTAGTGACATCAATATGTCGATGTTAGGTCGCTAGGCGAGTAGTTTTGCTACTAACCGGCAGATGGAAAATTGAGAAAAGCGCCCTGTGCTGTGCGCCCTGTGCTGCAGCACACTCAGGCACGGTAGAAAGAGTGGGAGATACTTGTTCCTCTCCCTTCCCCTCGATCTTACGCTTTTTCGATCAGCATCACGTGACCCTGACGCGAGTTTGGAAGTTTTTACCCATCCAACAAAAAGTGCTCAGCGCCGCTAAAGAAGTTTTCACTTTCACTTCAAAAACAAAAGGTAAACAAAAGTGGAATTGACCTTTGAAACTATCCCTACTAAGTTCGTTAACATTGTGATTTTTTTTATTGATAGTTAAAAGGTACACTTCATTTTTTTTACAGGTTTTTATACAAAAATACTGAGAAATCTTTGGAATTCTGCAGCGCGGCCGAACCACCCTCTCCTGCCCAAATTACCCCGTGCGCTTGCGCCCCTGGCAGCTCGTATGGTCTGCGATATGTAGGTATGAAAATTACTTGAAACAAATTACTTACAACTTACTTACTTAGTTCTAACAAAATATTTAGCGCAGTATCTCGTCACGAAATATAGAAAGAAAACGCCCTGTTAGAGGAGTGACGAGGTGTGAACGAACCAGAAAGCCCTACAAAGAGCCGATCGATACGAGAATCCTTTAGGGGATCCAAAGAAGAGAGCCAAGTGGTCGGGGTGGAAATGGTGCACGACAGAATAATATGGCGTGATTTAGTGTCGGGGGCCAAGATCCTACTTGAGTCGCTGAGCTAGCGAAGTAAGTGAGTATCTCGTCACTGCCCCTAAACATTTTTAACTGTAATACGATCATTTTTGAGAAAGAAAATTTTATTTTCATCTTATTTTATTTTAAATTTAAATTGTAGACTTACATCTTGCCTGTCTGCTACTCGAAGTATCCTCTGGTTGTTGATGCATACGTTGTTTTCTTTCGCATTCCCATTACCAGTAGTCAATCCTATTAACTTTGGTCTAAACAGGATAAGATTTTTAAGAAAACATGGTGTTAACTTCTATTGTAATTTTGTAATTGTATTGTATTGTATTCTATTCTTTTGTAATTGCTTCGCTCGCGTTAATATAATTTCTGTCTGCCGCAAGCGGCTAAGTAGCGTGGAAAAAAATAGCCTATATGTTAATCGTTGGGGTAGTAAAGTTCTCGAGTGGAGACCGCACACCGGAAAACGTAGCGTAAACAGGCCTCCTACGCGGTGGACCGACGAGCTGGTGAAGATCGTGGGAAGCCGCTCGATACGGGCAGCGCAGGATCGGTCGTCGTGGAAATCCTTGGGGGAGGCCTTTTTCCAGCTGTGGACGCTTTTTCGGCTGATATGATGATGATGATGATATGTTTATCCAGGTCCTATTTTAACTACCTATCAAAATTTATCCAGATAAATTCAGTTGCTGCGGCTTGATTAATCCATCATCCATGGATATGATATGAATATGATATGGATAACATCCCTCCATACATCCATCCAAAATTTCACATTTATGATAATAATACAGAAAACACAGGGAGAAAAAAAAAATTATTTTATCATTTTCTTTAACGGCTTAAAATTAACAGTTGTGTCGACTTTTTCAAAGGCGGTCTTTTGGAAGGCCCACGTGGGGGTACAGATCCAACACGCAGACGCCCCTTTGAGATGAAATGATGACAAACTAGGCAAAGAATATTATAGGATTAGGTTTTTTTTAAAAAAAGAACAAACAATATAAGTCAGCGCACACCGTATCGTATTAAGGTTTGTAACCTAAATAAAATAGAAATTTACCACATCTGGATATTTAACCCAGTTGAATACAAACTTACGATATGAAATTAAACCAAAGCACAAATTATTTTAAACGCCAATTTTATTGCCGTGGAGACCACGTAGAGAATCTTGACCACGTAGAGAGGTACCGAAAAAGAGTCCAAATGCGGAAACGGGAGCCCACTACCAATACCAATACCAAAGAGGTACAGGATTATAGTTTTATGTTTGTTCTTGTTCCTATGTTGTCCTCCTTCATGCTGCGCGGTGGCGTAAATTTTGGTCCTTTTTACGTTATAGGGCTTTATCTTACGAGTACCGCTGGATGCTTCACTTGCCCGGCCACTAAGGCTGACGTCGCTCGCCCAACAACAACCTTGTGGCAAATTTTTCTATGCTCGTGCCAACGACTTTTTGCCACCCTGCTTAACTCTGCAACCTAGCAACAAAGGGAAACAACCATAAACTTATATTCCTTTACCTCTTTACATGGTCAAGATTCTTTTCGGAATTAACGAATATTTTTAAATTTGAAGATGTGATATAATATGTGAAATTTGGTTTTATTTTAAGAATGTTTAGGTTACTTGCGGCCCCGTACGTATGAGGTTGCCTCCACGGCAACAAAAAATTGCGGTGTAAAAATGATTTGTGCTATGGTGTAATTTCACATCAGAAGTTCGTATTCAACTGGGTTAAATATCCACATTTGGTAAATTTTTATTTTAATTAGGTTATAAATCTTAATAAAATACGTACGGTTTGCAATGACTTACTTTTTTATACTGTTTGTACTTTTTTTAAAAAAACCTTAACCATTAATTATGTTCTTTATACCTAGTTCATCTACTTTTTCCATCTCTTCGGCATACTCGTTCCAAATTCTACGTATTGTGACGCAAAGACTTTTATTGGCTATTTTCTTTATTTCAATTAAATTTTGCTACAGTACATACTAGTATATATCGATGGGTAAACAAATGAATAAAATGCTCGTAAGTTATTACATGCTCGCTGTCAAAAATTTAATTTGATTAAGTTAAAATGTAATATAATAAAAAAAAATCGAGCGAGACCTACAGTACTCGCATATGATGTGTAACATGTGACAAAATACAATATAAAAGGACGGCAAAGATACGGCAGACTAGGCTGTATGGTCATGAGACCTTTGCCTTTTCCGCGCTTTAAAAGCCTGAAAAAAGGACGGCAAAGATACGGCAGACTAGGCTGTATGGTCATAGATACCTTTGCCTTTTCCGCGCTTTTAAAGCCTGAAAAAACGCGACTCCCTGGGACACATTTCCGTCCCATGGGACACTTTTCCGTCCCATTTCACGAAATCACTCCCACAAATTGCAGGAAAGCGAGAGCAAAGATGTTACACATCAAAAAGTATTTGTTTACATGTTTGACCATTTCCAAACAACTAGACTTTACTGTGGTAGTCTTTTTCAAATTTGAAACCGTGTATTCATTTAAGCAATTATTTTTAAATAAAAGCTTGTAGCTACCTAAAAGTTTTAGGATTTTCAAATATTATTTATTTCAAAAATACGCAATGATTGGACTAGGAACATTTTACATTGAGATTGTTTTCCATTCTTAGTTTGGTTTCAGTAATCTTAATTTTTTCAACTATCGACAGTTAAATTATCAACGTACATTGAGATATTTTGAGCGCAAATTCTGAATAACTCACCCATCGTAATGCTTCTCATAGCTCAAAGCTAAAAATATAGCCATAGCGTCGTCTCCGCCAGCGTCATTGTCAATGATAAGTTTAGCTCCTTTCCTATAATAGGTAGAATATACACATATTGGTATATAATATACATAGTAATTTTACATGATACAAATAAAACTGCAAAGGTAGACTGTAAAAAATGTAAGCTTGCTCTTATATAAAAAAAACGTGTGCCACTCGGGGACTGCCGCGGTAATGCTATTGCATAGCACTTTTTATCAACTTATAAAATTTTAATAATTTATTTATTTTTTATTTATGCAGTATTTACCAGTGCCATTAATAGTCCTTGGGGCGCGGGATTTTTATGTAATAAATTAACACTAAGAAAGTTACACCAGTAAAATTTACAAAGTCCTTTTAGTACCGCAAATCGCTAATAGATGGCACTGTAAGTTTTTAGAACGCGGTAACATTACTTTACGCTCGGCTGAGCTACATGGTAGACGGAGTGGGGGGTTTAAGGTGGCCTATGCTGCCAAAGCCTTAGGGGGAGTTTAGTGGGCAGTGTGGTCTTGGGCCCGTGCATATTTATTTATATACACCTTATGTATATAATGGGTATGTATGCATATAGGCGCAGGGCTGTGAGTCCCACATAACCAGTTTAGCCGGCTGATACTGCGAATGCCTAAATGCATTCTCCTCCTCCCCTCTACCGCAGCCCAAGGGAAGAAAAAAAGGGGGGGTGTTACGGACTCGTGGTAAGGAACCTCAGGGACCTTCAGATATCGATTTTGAAAGCAAACAGTCCAATAACCAAAAATTTTAAAATGGCGGCCACTTTTTTCAATTCGGGCAGCGGATTCGTGATAAGGGACCTCAGGGACCCTCAGATATCGATTTTGGAAGCAATCGGTTAAATAACTAAAAAGTTAAAAATGGCGGCCACATGCGGCTAGTCCTTGGGGCGCGGAATGTTTATGTAATAAATTAACTCTAAGAAAGTTACACCAGTAAAATTGACTAAGTCCGTTTAGTACCACAAATCGCTAATAGATGGCACTGTAAGTTTTTTTAGAACGCGGTAACGTTACGTCACGCTTGGCCGAGCCAGTAAAATTGACAAGTCCTTTTAGTACCGCAAATCGCTAATAGATGGCACTGTAAGTTTTTTTTAGATCGCGGTAACGTTACGTCACGCTCGCCCGAGCTACATGGTATGCGGAGTGTGGGGTGTTAGGTTTTATCGTTACGGAACTTCTTGATTCGGTCGCCGCGCTTCAAAACCCGCGATAAAAGCTATGCAATAGCTTAATAAAGGTTTTCTGTGTGAATCTTAAAATCATTCTTGTTTCTTCATTAAAAGAACTTGTGTATCTGTGTAAATAATAACTATCCATATTATACCTAATTAAATTTAAGAAACTTATAGAACAGATAAGACATAGCGTAGGCAGGCCTAGTGAAGGTCACGGGATTCACACCATGAACCGCAGACCTGGTTGCGAAAAGCGCAGAACCGGTCGTCATGGATATTCTTAGGGGTGGCCTTTGTCCAGCAGTAGACATCTTTCGGCTGATATGATGATGATGATGAAAAGTTGAGAATTGTAAAAAAATGAATAATCATACCAAAAACTAGTCTGCTCAAAATATATTAATGACGGGATCAAACGATACAACTTGTGACTCCAAAATCTATCAAGCGGTTCAGTTGGGCTATAGTGTAGACTAAGATATAATACCTATTTTTTTCTTTGTCTATGTGCTACAGACTCAGTCAAAGAAACATAACAACATGCATTCACCCAAAAAACATTAACCTTCTTGTCGGGGAGTCGTTAAAAATTAGAAGGTATACTTACAGTTCAACAGGTATAAAATGATTCACAATAAACGATACAAATATAGATGATTTTAATAATTTATGCATACTGGTAGGTGTCGATCTATTTTAGTCTTTCTGCAAACGGTATGTGTGTCATTTGCAAGCAGGGCACATATATACTATCACAATTTAACTGGTTACAGCATTGAATACTATGTTATCTTTTATTTTCAAGAACATTCATTAACATAAATATAATAATATTTATATTAGCGTTAGTTTATTTATCCATAATTATCGATGAACTCTTGACTTTACGGGGTGAAGCTGTCATGCAAGATTATCTAGGGAAGTATACTCGTAACTATGAGTTTGTTAGAAATAATAATAGAATGGTAGGCACAATCAATTTATTGTTTTTCATTACTGAGGTTAGCTGAAAATACATCCAACAAGAATTTCTGGTATTCTTCTGTCTTTATTGAGTGCACCAGCCGGACATTGGCGTCATTTTTTTCTCCCAGAACATTTTTGTTCACACCTCTCTTTTCACCTGAAATGTCATCAACATAAGTGGTTTTTTGGGGTAGTAAATCTTATGAGCCTTGACACTAAATAAGTTTGAAGCTTATGTCTTTCTGTCTTTGTAAACATGTCACCCCAGCTCCTAAAAGGGTGGACTGATTACAATGCGGTTTTTTTTTGTGTGAAAGCTAGATTAACCGAGACGGTTGATAGAAATCCATTAAGCTGTCCAAAGTCAACTGCTTGTCAAGCGGTATGAGATATAGGGTTGTGGGGTTGTATAAGTAATATAGACACTGGACAGGTTTTTGGTTCAAGTAGAAACTGCAAAATAGAGAAAAATAAATTGGCCGCTAAAATTTAAGTTTTTTTTTTATTGATGTGTAACATCTTTGCTCTCGCTTTCCTGCAATTTGTAGGAGTGATTTCGTGAAATGGGACGGAAATGTGTCCCATTTTAACAGAAATTCTCGTTTTTTCAGGCTTTAAAAGCGCGGAAAAGGCAAAGGTACCTATGACCATACAGCCTATTCTGCCGTATCTTTGCCGTCCTTTTATAAAGTATTTTGTCACATGTTACACATCATATGCGAGTACTGTAGGTCTCGCTCGAATTTTTTTATTTTTTTATGCACAATTGGTAAACCCTTGACAACATCTCACCTCACTCAGTTATTATAAATAGACTAAAATATGGCCAGGGTTTCTAATTTAACTTATTATAACCTTTTTTTTTATGCACAATTGGTAAACCCTTGACAACATCTCACCTGGTGGTAAGTGACGATGTTGCCGAAGATGGAAGCGGGCTTACCAAGATTCCCCAACGCAATGGGGAACTGGCTATCTTATCTTCATGCCGGAACACACCAATGATATCAACATTGATATTTGGCGGCAAGACTTATACCTTATTTAACCTACTTAAACCTGATTTGTATCAAGTCTACACAGTGTATCAAATGATTTAAATAAATTAAATGCCTCCGTGTCGTAATGGTTAAGTATTAGAGCATTAAACCAAATTGGTTTAATGCTCTAAGGGTTAAGTCCATTAGCTTCACATTAGGAGATCATGGGTTCGATTTCACGCGGAGTCTCACTTTATAAGACTCGGTTTGATTGGTAGAAAAACATTTTTTTTGTAGAGGTTTTTGGGCTAGTGGAGAGCCTTACAGTAAGATACTGTCTTTTGCACAGTACTTCGACTAAACTAAAACCAAAGTATATATATTATTACTATCATATAGTATGGACACTCTCTGCCGATCTCTAGATTCCGACCTTACCTCGTCGTCACCCAGATTGATACAGATTGGTAATACATAGTTTAGTTCTCGAACAAATAGGATTTCGCAGTGATTTTGTTTGCTCCGTCATTTGTTTTTAAAAATGTCATATCACGACCGTTGTATGGAATATCCGGGGTGTTCTACGAGTACAACCATGATATCAAGACATTTATGCTAATACTCTATTTTTTTTGCAATCCGTATCATCCCCAAAGGGGTATACACGGGCCTCTTCCACCATGTTAGTGTTCTCTAAGTATGTACTGACTCTGCGAGGGGATCTTCTAGGAACCCAAAGACGAAATCCCTAAAACTGGACTCTTCCTATAAAATTTTTCTTTAATCTGATCGATGTGTTTTTTTTTATTTACAATTGGTAAGCCCTTGGCATTATCTCACCTGATGGTAAGTGAAGATGATTCAAAAGACGGAAGCGGGCGTACCAACATTGCCCAACGTAATGGGGAACTGGCTATCTTATCTTCAAGCCGGAACACATCTAAACTGTTAACATTGATGTTTGGAGCTAAGACTTAGATAAGATGGTGGCAGCTAGCCAGGCGGGTTAAGAAAAAGCCCTTCCACCAACCAAACCAAGGCTTACAAAGTTAGACTTCGCCGGGAATCGAACCCGCGACCTCCTGATGGACGGAGGCGGTAAAATGAGGCGGTGTATGAAGATCTCAAAGTGTTTTTTGTGAATCTGAGGAAAGTTGTTCAGTGTTACTAGTAGAAGCACCCCTTGCAGATACTTTGAGAACATCTTATACCTATGAATTTTTGTTTGTTATACTTAATGACATCAAATACTAAATAATTATTCAGTTCACTTTTTTACAAGCTTATACTCGCAATAGTTGTAATGTTCGTATGTAAGTTGTACTCTTCAACTTCCCGGTTTCCGATTGAGCTGAAATTTTGCAAACTCGTTTAGTTCAGATGACAATGCACGTTTAGATAAGTGACGGCGGACTCTCAAAGATGGCGGATCAGTTATTTTTATGCACTTCCATGATATGGGAATGAAATGAAAAGGTTTACTGAGAAGAACAAGAAAATTATCAAATTAATCAAATAAAAGCTTGTACTATAAAGTTTTTAGTTTTTTCCGGAATAGGCTTATATTTACTTACTTACCACACAAAATAATACTATTTTTCGAATACATGTACTCTTTGACTAAGTCTGGTTTGACAGCAACAGTAACAACAGCCGGGTCCAGAGCGTGCCACGCCTCTTCCTTAGGTAATGATATTCTTTCATACAGATTCTGTGCCCTCATGATGTCAGTCTCAATAGCACCGAGCACCTCTTCACGCCATGACTACAAAAGGAAATAAAGTCAATAGGTACGATATTACATGACGTAAGAACAAAAAAATAAGACAAGGCAATGAGCTTAAAATTAAAACGAGACCTCACAATACGCATGCAACATTTCCTCAAATTCGTAGATTAAATAAAAAAAATGATAGAGTATTTAGCCGCTGGATGCGGGCAGCGCAGGACCGGTCGTCAAGAAAATAGTATTTAGCCACCGGATGCGGGCAGCGGGCAGCGCAGGCCGGTCGTCAAGAAAATCCTTTGTACTTTTTTATATAATTACAGCTGTAAAGCCTCAATTATGGTTATACTACCTTTTGCCAGCGGCTTCGCTCGCGTGAACATACTCCATCGTATCGTGGGTATCTTTGAATATGTCTTTTAACGGTTTGCGAAGAACATTTTTCACTAAATGATTCGTTTACAGAATAAGTAGTGATTTTTGTTGAATTTACATGTCCCTACCCCCTACCAGCTTAACCGCAGTTTTGGTAAATCTGAAAAATATTGCAAATAGTATTTATAAGGAAAATTATGAAGGCTTGGTAGGCTTTCTTAGTTCAGTACTAGCAGTAATAGTCAACCATCTGAAGATAACTTAACCATTGGCCATAACTTTTTTATTAACAGATGGCCGTTGGGGCAGAAAAGTTCTCGAGTGGCGACCGCGCACCGGGAAGCGAAGCGTAGGAAGGCCTCCCACGCGGTAGACCGACGACCTGGTGAAGATTGCGGGAAGCCGATGGATGCGGGCAGCGCAGGACCGGTCGTCGTGGAAATCCTTGGGGGAGGCCTTTGTCCAGCAGTCGACGTTTTTCGACTGATATGATGATAATGATCGATACTTACTGACAAAGAAAATGGACAATTTAAGTTAAATTGACGTCACAGGTGACGGGTTAACTGTTGCAGGACGGCAGAAAGTGTCGTTATTTGATGTCAGGCGCCGAGACGATCTTAATGGATCGCCGAGCCGAGTGGCGATTTTTTTTAAATTTTTTTATTCACTATTGGTAAGCCCTTGTCATCATCTCACCTGATGGTAAGTGACGATGATGCCGTCTTCGGCTTACCAAGCGGGCTTACCAAGATTCCCCAACGCAATGAAGACTGGCTATCTTATCTTCAAGCCGTAACACATCAATGTTGTTAACACTGATGTTTGGCGGTAAGACTTATATAAGATGGTGGTAGCTAGCCAGGCGGGCTAAGAAATGCCCTACCACCAACCAAACCGAGTCTTACAAGTTGACCCCACCGGGAATCGAACCCGCGACCTCCTGGTGTGAAGCGAATGGACTAAACATTACGCCACGGAAGCGGTTAAAAAGAGTGTAAATAAAACAGCATGATAATACCCACCCTTGTAAAGTTGCACGTTTCTTTGATCTGAGAGAATGGTACAAAAGTCACTTTATCAGGATGCGCATGCTGCGTCACGATGTGGTAGGCTTCCACATCCATCAACGCATTGAACTCAGCATCAGAATGTTCATCATCTGCAAAGGAACAATTAAGTGTTTCAACACTGACTTCGTTTGCAGTCATAAAGTTGAAAAAATCTGTCAAATCATTCCCACTCATGTAGCACTTTTTGATCTATCACAAATCATTGCCACTCACTTTTGTAGCACTTTCTGATCTAACACGAATCATTGCAACTCTTGTAGCAATTTCTGTTCCATTACAAATCATTACCACTTTTGTAGCAATTTCTGATCTATCACAAGTCATTGCCACTCTTGTAGCACTTTCTGATCTATTACAAATTATTTCCACTCTTGTAGCACTTTCTGATCTATCACAAATCATTGCCACTCTTGTAGCACTTTCTGATCTATCACAAATCATTGCAACTTTTGTAGCACTTTCTAATCTATCACAATAAAAAGTATTTAATTTATTTAAACGCTACTAGCTTTTGCCCGCAACATAGTTTTTATGACTGTCTTTGAGGGTGAGTGGTGCGCGAGCTACAGCCGCTCGCAAGCGTAGGCATGAGTTTTCTCTAAATCCCTCGGGAACTGTCAGGATATGCTAATCAGTAATTTATGTTATTTCTCACCTCCTCAACCATCTCTGTGCAAAAAATCACAGGAATCCATTGTTCCGTTGCAATTTAAATCATCATCATCATTATCATATCAGCCACAAATCGTCCACTGCTGGACAAAGGCCTCCCCTAAGGATTTCCTCAACGACCGGTCCTGCGCTGCCCGCATCCATCGGCTTCCCGCGATCTTCACCAGATCATCGGTCCACCGCAATTTAAATAAATCAACCAAAAAAAGTTTTTTTTTTCAATTCCCTCACTACTATGCCATTTTACGGTTTAAAATGTCTATGTCCTTCCCAGTGACACAGGTTACCTGCATGCTAAGTTTCATCAAGATTGATCGAGGTGTTGAAGCGTGAAAAGGTAAGGAACAAACAAACTAACACAGTTTTATATTTTATAATATTAGTAAGCATTTATTAGAAGTGTCGTTGGTGGCTCAACCGTTAACGACTCGATCTTCTTAACCAGAGGTCCCGGGTTCAACTCAGGACGGCCAATGAAGTTTTCGAAACTTACATTACATATTATACTTACCGATTGCTTTAACGGTGAAGGAAAGCATCGTGAAGAAAACTGCACACCCGATTCTAGATGTGTATGAAGGTCGCGTTGCTCACGTCCGTACGTGTAAATCTAAATGCCCTACACATGACCGCGGGTGATGCTCCGTGCAACACCAGGCAACATTAATTGTGCCACACGATGAGAGAGAGAAACACATTTGTTTGTTTATATCAGATAGCTAACGAGAGACTCATCTTTATACATATTATTATCAAACAAATTTCCCCGCCGCGTCTGTTTGTCTGCCTGAACGCGATAACTTAACTACCTTCTAACTACTGAACGGACACAGCACTTGACGAAACGAGCAAAATTATTAATAGACTAGCTTTTGCCCGCGGCTTCGCCCGCGTAGATATAGTTTCTATGCCTATATAGGTACCCTGAGGTAAGTTATATTGGGAAATAGGTGTATGTTGGGCATATTAAATGGTTTTGAAAAAACAAATCTGTTCATACTTTAAGCACGTATACATCGACTTCTCAAGCTACCTGTGATATTCGACACGCATATTTTTTTTATTTTGGGAAAACTTCATCACATCAGCCCTTAGTCGACCACGCGGGCCCAGTGCGGGGTAGTCGACTTCACACACAACCTTCGAGTAATTTACTTACTATGAATATTTCCAGCGCCAACGTACAAGTGAGCAAGCCTCGTCAAAAACTCTGGATCCATTCTTATGGCTAGTGCCACATTCGTCAGAGTTCCAAGTGTTGCAACTACAAGTTCTCCTGAAATGACAAACAAATCATCATTTATTTGTAAAATAGTCAATCTGTGTGCGAAACAATTTTAGAAACTTAAATCTAAAACGTAAATCAAATGATCGAAGCGGTTGTAGCGAAGTACGACTTGCGTGATTGAGTCGAACACACGAAGGCTTACAAAGTTATACTCCGCTAGGAATCGAATACACGACCTCCTGATGTGAAGAAATGGACTAACCGTAACGCCACGGAAACGGTACCTCCTGATTTTACACTGTTTACATCCTTTTATATTTATCTAAGTATTTGTAATACGGTCGGAATTCAGTACGAACTTGCGTGGTTGGGTCGAATACGCAGGAGGCTTACAATGTTAGACTACGCCGTGATCGAGAACCCACGACTTCTGATGTTGAGCTAATGTACTAAACATTACGCCAGGGAGGCGGTATCTTTTAATTTTGCACTATTTACCACCTTCAACATTTATGGTTTGCTCGAACCCGCAGGATAACTGACCTGAAGCAAGGTCATCACCTGGATGGGTTTCACATTTTTTGACCGTTTTCCGTGCTTCGCTTGGCACGTTTATCCGTGATGCCAATGGCTATCAATAGATGGCGGTTGTTAAGCCTTGAAGGCGACTCTAAAAACTTCTGTCAGTAGAGTCCGCCGCTAGCTCTGATCTCCACGGACCCAGACTTTGCCCCGTGTGTGGAGTATCGCTTACCTTCCCGAGTATGGGAGGAGATCCACGACCCAGCAGTGGGGACGATTGTGGGTTATTGTTAACGGCAAGTAAATGAACCTTCAGTGAAAGCATCAGGCCAAAATTTTGAATAAATTTAAAATTTGTTACTTCTGACAAAATAATCCATATTATTACAGTTTTAGGGTGTTAATTACAATAATTACATCAAAACAATACTGTTAGCTGGTATAATTAGGACAAACTATTAGAGTTATGCAGTTTTTACGACTGCCACAAAGTAGGACAATGATTTCTATGAATTTGTTTATTGCCCACTACTACCCTACAATAATGATTTTTCAAGTTTCCTTCGCCTAAAGGTTTTCTTGAAGATATTGCTTTTTAGCGATAAGACCGCCTATATGTACATTTGTACAACTTCCAAAATCATTGTATAAGCTTTTTTTAATACTATATTTTTTTTATATTAACGTCATATTTCTTATGAGGCACAAGTGAAGTTCTCACTCCGCGCACCGGCAGACTTAATGTAGGCGGGCCTTTTAGTTGGTGGACGGACAATCTGGTGAAGGTCGCGGGAAGCCGCTGGATGCGGGCAGCGCAGGACCGGTCGTTGTGGAAATCAAAAAACGACTTGAAGATAACGTACTCAGTTCCCCATTGCGTTGGGGAATCTTGGCGATCCCGATTCCATCTTTGGCAACATCGTCCCTTACCGTCTGGTAAGGGCTTAAAAAAGGGCTTACAAATTGCGAAAAAAAAGTAGCAAAATTGTACTTGGTACGAGGTTTTTTCTAACGTATTCAGTGTAATCAATTATTTTTATTTAATTACGGTACACAGATATTTTAGTAATTTAGTGATAGTAGCAACTAATTAGTTTCTAGATAACAAACATCTTAATTACTCTAATTATATCGGTTTGTATGTAGGTACTTAATTACTTAAGAGTTTAAAAACTGTTAGTCCATAGTTGTCCATCGTTCATGATAACGGTAAACAGTAAATCAAAGAATGTATTAGTAGTAAAAAAACCACGAGTGAAATTTTAAGGGGTTACTCAGTATCGAGTAAAGAACACAGTAAAAAAATTAGTAATTTTTAAAATGTTCAATTTGCCAATCAAACCGAGAAATTCCCAAGACATTACATATATTTACATTAAAATATTACTCTTGACTTTTGAACAATCTGTATAACACAAATATACCTATCTTTGAGCCTGTATCTTCTGATTGTAATTTGTGTTCCTATAAGAGCTCATCTGGTCGAATTCGAGTGCACTAAAATAAGTTGTCGGTTCTGTTTACCCCACTGCCCAAAAAGGAGATTAATGTTTTTCATGTGTTTGTATGTACAACCCTGAACTAATCGTAAGATTAATAATAAAATATTATTTAGTTTTGTGTCCAGTGTTTCTAATTTGATGTGAGGAAAGAAAAGTGACAAAACAAAACTTTCTAACAGTCAGTAAGAATACATAGCCAGTAAAATTACATAGAAAAGATTATATTATATCGAAAATTATGTATATTGAAGCGTCGGTGGCTCAACCGGTAACGACTCGGTCCATCTAACCAGAGGTACCGGGTTCAAATCTGGAAGGCCAATGTACCAATAAGTTTTTCAAAAACTTACGTACATATCATTACCGATTGCTTTAACGGTGAAGGAAAACATCGTGAGGAAACCTGCACAGGCCTGCGAAGAAACTCGAAGGTTGTGTGTGAAGTCGACCAACCCGCACTGGGCCCGCCTGGTCGACAAAGGCCTAATCGCCCTGATTCGGGGTAGGCTCGAGCCCCTCGGTGGGAAAGTTTATGAGCTGATATAATAATAATAAAAAAATATGTATGTACGTATGTCCGTTTCTTTGGCATAGGGCAGAGCGGGTAGCCTAAACGGCTTGATGGATTTTGAAGTTCGAGGTGTCGTCAGATTTTTTTTGACTCTCTGAGTGACATAGAATACATTGTTACCCGATTGCCTTAAAACAAGATGAATGTTTTATGCAGTCGGGTTATTTGGCAAGATTTATTAATTAGTCTCTTTTAAGAATATCATCATATCAGCTCATATTCGTCACCACCGAAGGGCTCGAGCCTACCCTGAATTAGGACGATCGGGCCTTAGTTGACTACGCGGTAATATTATAGATTTTTGTTATTTTTGACGTCAATTACTCCTAAACGATAAAAAAACCCAAGGTTGAAAAAAATTTCCTTATTGTTGATTAAAGTTGCTTAAAGTCAAAATATTTTTTATTATATCAGCTCATATACGTCCCCACCGAGGGGCTCGAGCCTACCCTGAATCAGGGCGATTAGGCCTTAGTCGACCACGCGGGCCCAGTGCGGGTTGGTCGACTTCACACAATACCTTCGAGTTTCTTCGCAGGCGTGTGCAGGTTTCCTCAAGATGTTTTTCCTTCACCGTTAAAGCAATCGGTAAAGTATGTACGTAAGTTTTTGAAAAACTCATTGGTACATTGGCCGTCCAGATTTGAACCCGGTACCTCTGGTTAGATGGACCGAGTCGTTACCGGTTGAGCCACCGAACAGTCAAAATATAATATAAACTATTTTATTTAGAGTACAGTGCCACAAGTCACAGGTACATAATAATAGTACTAATAATAAAAACTAAATAGCTGTACTGTGCACCAAACATAACATACCTTCATGTGCCTTTGATAGCTCTATAAGGGCTGTGACAGCATCTTGCGCTCGCGCAGGCTTTAGATCAGTGTCATCATGGTCATTATCACCAAGTCCATCTTTACCGTAATAAGCTTTTGTTGTAGGAGTGGTCACAATTGATGACTTTGATCCCCTGTATATTGGTACCTGAAGCGAATTCAGTTAACTAAAATTAAAATTTCTATTGTAGGTACAAAAAGAGATTGTGATGGTGTATGGACAGACACGCAATTTACATCGGTGAAATCAACGCATTGCTGATATTCGTTCCTCTTTCATTTCATATATTTGTTCTATTACACCGTACGACGTCGGGTCACAATCGTCAACTGAACGCCCTCCAAATAGCCAACTAGCAAAAGTGGCGCAGGATCGCAAATAATGGCGCCAAAAGCCTTCGATGTACTAATATAAAACAAAATAAAATAAGAGCTTTCAGTACAAAACTAATTTAAGCCATCGTTTAGTTATGTTTA
The DNA here is from genome assembly GCA_947284805.1 of Coleophora flavipennella. Lineage (NCBI taxonomy): Eukaryota > Metazoa > Arthropoda > Insecta > Lepidoptera > Coleophoridae > Coleophora > Coleophora flavipennella. The sequence continues at coordinate 11,288,455 of OX369253.1, forward strand.
AATTTACTAAGGTGAAAACTAATCACAAACATCGATATGTGTCTACTCAATAATATATTTGTAAATTTTGGACTCATTCCGGCATGTAGTTTTTGTATTAAAGCGAAACTACGTTTGTATGGTGACTCGAGCCTCCTGGGGACTCGTTAATTACGGTATTCCGAGATGTGAAAAATGTACCTGATGCATTGATTCTGGAGATGCTCCAGCTTCAGAAAGAGTTTCAACAGACGGATCGAGATGAGCGACATCGCCGTAGTCAAGTAGTAATAATCAATAGTAGTAGTATCAATTACAATCAGTATCAGTATTATCTTACAATTCAGTAGTAGTATTGTAAGACTCGGTTTGGTTGGTGGTAGGGCATTTTCTAAGCCCGCCTGGCTAGCTACCACCATCTTATCTAAGTCTTGCCGCCAAATATCAATGTTGATATCATTGGTGTATTCCGGCATTAAGATAAGATAGCCAGTTCCCCATTGCGTTGGGGAATCTTGGTAAGCCCGCTTCCATCTTCGGCAACATCGTCACTTACCGCCAGGTGAAATGTTGTCAAGGGTTTACCAATTGTTAATTTAAAAAAAAAGAAAAGAAAAAAAAGAAGGGGAAGCAAAAGTGAGCGACCTAGCAAAAGCTTGGTCTGAAAAGGAAGGAAGTCCTGCAGGCGCTTTAGAGAGTATAAGGAGTAAAGATTTTTAAAATTTATTCATTTCTTATATCGTGTTTTTAAATTTATTTATTTCTTATATCGTGCTTTTAAATTTATTTATTTCTTATATCGTGCTTTTAAATTTATTCATTTGCGTCTGAGTTTTAATTGTAATCCTTTCAACCGTTATGTTTATTATTAACTTGCATAAAAGTTGAACCAACCGCTTTTAATTAATCTTAATTTAACTGCCTCCGTGGCGTAGTTTAGTTTAGTTTTTTTTTTATTTCACGTCACAATTTACAATTATACCATGTCAGGTCATAATATGAAATGTCAATAATTATTTGATCGTCAAAGAAATCAATACAGAGATTAAACTAGTGAAATTAACAAAACGAGAAAATAAAGTATAAAACTACATGAACACAGTAATAAAAAAACTAATTTATATAATATGGCTATTTCAACACACTTGCTCATAAAGTGACTCTAATTTCACCGCAATTAGGCACTTATTGACACCTGTTGTCAAACTATGATTTTTCCATTGCTATTATTCAAAAGTGAGTTACAGAGTTGTTTTTTATTTTTATTGTTAGAGTTGCTTTTTTCTTAAAAAAATTCGATACAAAAAAATCGCGTTCAATAGTAGGACAAATAAATTAATGTACCTATTGCTTAGTCATTTCATGCAACTTCTTATTTAAACAGATAATTTCAACTTGTACGTGTTTAATCAACAAAACTTTCACTCAAATATAGCTTTTGTTTTCTCTGTAATAAAAGAAAACTTTAAATTCCCCATTTTGTACGTGGCTAAAACGCTATACGCGGAAAGCCTACGGAAAGCTAAAAAAAGAAAACTCGTTCTTTTAGTCTATGGCCGATCGCCATTGTTAGATGCGCGCGTATTGGAAATATGATTATTTTTTTCCGCCATAGCAAAAAATTTTTCACAACTCATTTTCACTGTTGAAATTGTAGTAACTATTCAATAAAATGTTTATTTATGATTATTTTCTCCACAAGTGTGTTGAAAAACGTCGTATGGTACACGTGTGTATTAATGATTACCGTCCTCGGATCTCAAGACCCTCACCTGACGGCTCGGGTCTCAATAGCGCCTCAGCGGTAATCACCAACATTACTCACTTGTACCATAATGTACTATTTTACTCGCAGGTCGCAGGTTCGATTCTTGGCAGGGTCTTACCTACTAAGAACAAGTTTGGTTGGTGTTAGGGCATTCTGTAAGACCGCCTCGCTAGCTGCCACCATTTATCTAAGTATTGCTGCTAAACATCAACACAGTATTGATGTGTTGCGGTATGAGGATTCTAAGATAGCCAGTCCCTAATTGCGTTGGGGAATTTTGATAAGCTCGCTTCCAGCTTTGGGATTATCGTCACTTATAACCAGGTGAGGTGATGTCAAGGGCTTACCAAATGTGAATAAAATGACTTAAAACCAAGTGATCAATTTCGGAAATTCAGTGGGTCTCTATGTAATACAACTGAATAAATTCAGTGGGTCTCTATGTAACTCAACCGAATAATTTCATTGGGTCTCTATGTAACTTAACTGAATAAATTTAGTGGGTCTCTATGTAACTCAACTGAATATATTCAGTGGGTCTCTATGTAACTCAGCTGAATAAATTCACTGGGCCTCTATGTAACTCAGCTGAATAAATTCAGTGTGTTTCTTTGCAACTCAACTGAATAAATTCAGTAAGTCTCTATGTAATTTAACTGAAAAAATTCAGTGGGCCTCTATGTAACTCCGCTGATTAAATTCAGTGTGTTTCTATGTAACTTAACTGAATAAATTCAGTGGGTCTCTATGTAACTCAACTGAATAAATTCAGTGGGTCTCTATGTAACTCAACTGAATAAGATCTTGATACGTGATCCATTTAAATTTGTTTCGTATATTATCCTACTGGGAAACAAGTTTTTTTAACAGACGCAAGGTTTTTATGTCCACGCTTAACTTTTTACCAGGTAGTCCGATTTCGATATTATTTTTTTATTGGATAGCTTATGCTTTCAGGGTAGTTTTAAGTATATAATTTTACCAAAATCGGTTAAGTATATATTTAGTAAATTAACAAAAACTGTTATTGGTTGTCCCGATTGGAGTCGTGTTAAGATTAAAGTCTATTTTTAACGTGTTCAGCTTAGTCAATTATTAAAAAAAAAACTTACATCCTGTCTTCCGGCTACCTTGAGTATCCTTTGGTTGTTTATGAACACATTATCCTCTTCTGTGTTGCCATTGCCAGTTGTCAACCCTATCAGTTTTGGCCTGGAAAGTAAAGACACATCGTCATGACTTAAATAGGTCCCTGCAGGAACTGGTACCATACAAAATTAGTTAAATTATCTTAAAAAGAATAATGCAGTTCTAATAAAAATTTATACACATAAGATAACACAAAATTGTAGCGAATATACCTACTATTTCATCATTATTATATCAGCTCATATACGTCCCCACAGAGAGGCTCGAGCCTACCCTGAATTAGGGCAATCGGAGCTTAGACCACGAGGGCTCAGTGCGGGTCGGTCGACTTCACACACTAGTTCACACAACCTTCGAGTTTCATCGCAGGCGTGTGCAGGTTTCCTCACGATGTTTTTCCTTCACCGTAACAGCGTCGTATTAACGTACATATTATGAAATCGAAATTCGAAAACACATTGGTACGTGGCAGGATTCGAACCACGACCTCCCGGACAGAAGGTAGCGGCCCTTGCTATTACGTCACCGACGCTTCTATAAGGATAATAATAAAAATAGCATGACCTAATTTTTATTTCATTAAAAACTATCTTTTGCCAGCGGCTTCGCTAGCGTGAACATAGTTTCTATGACTGTGTTCGATAGTGCGTAGTGCGCGAGCAGGTTCTAATCTGTCTACCTATCTTATTTCATCTAGATCCGTTTATCTGTTGTAGCGTGAAAGAGTAACAAACATCCGTACATTCAAACTTTTACGTTTATAATATTAGTAAGGATTTTGTTTTAACTTAATTGTACCTAGTGATTATTACTATTATCTATAGGACCTAATCTCTAGTCTGTGTTGGGAAAAACTCAATTTAATCTAATCTTTTTTGTTAACACATATAAAGTGATTAGAATGTATCTATTCATTTTTCAATACAGTTGTTTGAAAAGTGGTCCTTAATATGCCATTCAAGTGTGCGCAAAATTGATTTTACCGCACACGTGCTTTGACTTTACCACTTTTATTTTATTTCTAGCTCGGAGGAACAAGACATTTCTAGCAAATAAAAAATATAATAACCAAAGATACAGATTCTTCTTTAAGACTTTTGATAGGGGAATTTAAAAGTAGATTTGTTGTTCCTCTGTGAGATTAGTACATAACGCTGGCTGATTAGATTATCTTTGGGTTATATCTTTGTGAAGAAAGGAGAATAAACATGGATGAAGCGCATAGGTTACACCAAGAGAAAGGTCATCTTTTCCAAGAAGGTTTTAATGCTTATAATATTATTATCCCAAGTAGATGGGTAGGAAAATAGAAAAATGTGCTAATTTCTCGTTTCTAACGGCATTCTTGGAGACATTTTGGCAACATGTTGTTTTAGACTAATTAGACTTCTGAATACGATTTTTCAATGATGCCAGCCGTATCTTGTCATTTAAGGGATAAAAAATCAAAATGGCGGATAAATTCTGAAAAAAGTATGCCTTATTGTAGTCTATTTATGATATTTAAAAAAAACTTACGCATGTGTTGCTAAAATATGGTGCAATTTCCGTAAAACTGAATTGAGAATAAAATTATAAACAGTTAATATATGTGTAAAAAAATATACTTATGTGTATATATAAGAAAAAAACAAAGTGAGATTACTCCCCCCCCGGACATTTAAAATGAGCCACAAGTCGCGTAAAATGAACTTTGGTTGCCGAAACCTTGATAGGTATGTACTCATGTATTTTGTTTTTCTGTCACGGTCGTTTTTTATTTTACTTGTTTTCTCACAATTTTATTAAAAAACTTCGTATAATACATGGGTGTAAAAGAAAATAACAAACTCGTGAAGATAGTAAACCTTCGCCTGTGGTTAGGGCTTACAAATGTCACTCGTTTGTTATTGCCTTTTTTTTATTAAAGAAATTGAGTGTGTTTGAATATATCTCACCTGATGGTAAGTGACAATGTAGTCGAGGATGGTACACACAAACTCAAATAATGCCTATTCACTCTCGCCTTGAAGATCCCCAAATTGTAGGAGTTGGGAAACACAGACGCAGGCAAGGAGTTCCACTCCATCCGCATAATAAATGAAGAAGCGTAGCGCTTTGTGCGTATGGGCTGAATATCAACATTCAACAACAAAGGGGTGAAACATCCCCCTGCGTCTCGTTGACCGAAGGTGGAATGGAGCTGAGGGAATAAGGTCGTACTACCCTTGTATCATAAATAACTATTGAAGACGTTTGAATTAAAGTAAATTGTCCAGCCACGCTGTACATACTTTCTCGCTAAGCCTTCACCATCTGTCGTAGTCGGGCATACACCAATCAACAATAAACATTACACTAACTTATTGTTAGTAGCAAAGAATAAAGCTATGTATATCAGACTATACGACAAATTTCCAAATAATATATGTTTTTATGGGATCATCATATCAGGTAATACGTCCCCACCGAGGGGCTCGAGTCTACCCTGAATTAAGGCGATCGGGCCTTTTAATATATCTTTCTCATTTTTTTCTTTTTTGTATGGGATGTAGGTACCTTAATCTGATTTTTCTGGAATAAAAAGCACTCCGTGCAGTAGGCTTTATTAAGTCCTAGTTATTCACAAAGTTACATTGAAATGGTTAAAGCTATTTTAAGAAAAAGTGTCAAACAACCTGAGGGTAGGCTCGAGCCCCTCGGTGGGGACGTATATGAGCTGATATAATAATAATAAAAAAACGAGCGAGACCTACAGTACTCGCATATGATGTGTAACATGTGACAAAATACTTCACACTAGGCGGCATGGCTAGGACAACCTTAGTTTTCGAGAATTAAAAAACGTTCGCATTTCCTGTTACACATTTCCGTCCCATTTCACGAAATCACTCCCACAAATTGCAGGAAAGCGAGCGGAACCCTTAGTGCGCGAGTCCGACTTGCAAATGGTCGGTTTTTTAATGACGTTTCGCGCTTTCGTGACTTCTTGTTACACATTTTCTTCCCATGTTACACATTTCCGTCCCATTTCACGAAATCACTCCCACAAATTGCAGGAAAGCGAGAGCAAAGATGTTACACATCAATAATAATAACCTGAATTTGTCTAAGGAAAAACAGGTAGTTTCCGATTTTTTGGAAACAAAGGACTACTGCGTGCTGTGGGCCATTACAGTTATAGTAACATAGGTACCGAGTTTCATAAAAAAATTTAAAGCCATATTTGAGTAAATAAATAACAAGTGATTTTAACTGTAGTGGTAACCCTTAACAAACTGTACGACAGCCCGCACTAAACTTTCTCGACAATTTTTTTTCCATATATTTTAGTTCATACAAAAATTGAATAAAAAAAAATATAATTATGAAATCATATTGCATGCTTATTCGTATTTCATTTGTAGGAGAATCATACAAATACGATTTTTCCCTTAATATTACCATATAACAGATAAACATCAGCAATTCCGTCATGCAATGTTTCATCAAAATTGTTAAAGCCGTTTTTGAGACCAAAAAAAATCAGTTTTTGTTGTATGATAGCTACTATTCGGTTTGATGTTACGAGAAAAACTTTTAGTAATCCCTTGACGAAATACCTAAAGGTTGTCTGGAAGAGATCGCTTGTTAGCCATAAGACCGCCTATATGTACAACTTCCTTAATCATTGTATCTTTTTTTTTCTCTTATGTTGTGCAATAAAGTGTTTTCAATCAATCAATCAATCATTCAAATAATTCAAGACTCGTTAGTTCCAAATTTGGTCCCAATCAGACTAAAGATATAGCCTCCAGAGCGAAGCGTGACGGACGGACGCACGGACGGAATTGATCCATTCGGTTTTTCGGTACCTAACCTACGTGTTAATAATATACTTATTATATATTATTGTGAATAGGCACTATTTGAGCTTGCGTGTTACATCCTCGGCTGCATCAGCACTTACCATCAGGTGAGGTGCAGCCAAACGCACTCAAATTTTTAATAAAAAAAATTAAAAAAAAATATATTAGAACATATTTTCACGAAAATTGGAAAACTTTTCTTTTCGGGATATCAATACTTCCCTATGTACGTACCCTACTACGGGGTCGAGAAAGTAAAAATCGAGATATCCCGTACTACTGCACTTCTCCACGCAACTATGACAATGATACGTATTCACATTACAAACAAAAGGGATGACAAAAAAATAAAAAAAATAAAATGACGTAATTTGTTTTAAATTATTAATAAATATTGAAATTGAAATTGAAAAGAGATCAATGCGAGCGAGATTTTTGACTCACATATGTATTACCGTTTTTAACCGACTTCAAAAAAAGAAGGAGGTTTCTCAATTCGACCGTATATATATTTTTATTTTTTTTATGTGTGTTCGCGGATATCTTTGTCGTTTATGAGCCGATTTTGATTATTCTTTTTTTTAGAAAGGAGATATCCCAAGGGTGGTACCATGATAAGGAAACCAGGATCTGATGATGGCATCCTAGAGAAATTGAGGAGAACCTTAGTTTCCTGTTTGAAGTCGGTTGTTTTTTGTTAAAATTATAACGTTAGAGCTTAATCGAAAATACCGATAAAAATTTTTTCTTTTGTTCGAGGACCCCGCTTAGTTTTTCAGATTTTTAATTTTTATTTTTTGTCCTTTTAGCGGCAACAAAATTACCTACACTACACATACTGTGAAAATTTCAAATGTCTACCTATTACGGTTCATGAAATACGGGCTGTATTTCTTGACAGACATACGGGCTTGACAGACATGATGATGATGATGATCTATCCGACCTATTTCGGTCATGGCGACCACTTCGACTCCCAGTCGGTTTGCCGCGCGTGCGCTCGAAGATGGTTTATGTAGCCAATCTTCGCAGCGAAACTCCTCGCGCACTGAGGGCATTTAAGTATGCCACCCTCGTAATTGTATGAAATGGTCGCAGGTGGTCGGGCATTTGACAGACATACGGGCTTGCCAGACATAAGGACTGACAGCGGAAGCTTAGTAATAGCATAACCCGGACACTGCATACAACGGTCGAGAAATTACATTTCTAAAAACAAATGGGATTTCACCGTGATTTTGTTTGCTCCGTAAACAAAATCACGGTGAAATCCCATAAGTTCAAGAACCTAACTGTAACCAATCTGTATTAATCTGGGTGACGAAGGGGTGAGGTCGCAATCTAGAGAGCGGCAGGGAGTGTCCATACTGTATGTTAGTACTAATATATATACTTCGGTAATAGGGTCCTGTTGGTCACCCTTTGGGTGTATGGAACCCTAAAAAATATCCATTGGATTGGCAACAGTCACACTTTTCTTTGAAAACCAGTGTCGCTAGTAACTAATTAGTAATCTGTGGTGTCGCCGCCTGTCTCCCACCCATCAACTCCACTACACAAGCAATAATAATACATACACGAATAGGGGATCGGACTGTATCAAAAAAAAACGAGTGAGACCTACAGTACTCGCATATGATTTGTAACAAATCACTGTTACACATTTCCGTCCCATTTCACGAAATCACTCCCACAAATTGCAGGAAAGCGAGAGCAAAGCTCATTCGTCAGATCGAATAGCGCGCGCTTTCGCGACTTCCTGTTACACATTTCCGTCCCATTTCACGAAATCACTCCCACAAATTGCAGGAAAGCGAGAGCAAAGATGTTACACATCAAAAATAAATTCTGAAATATGATTTCCTAAATTGCTCTCCTCTTGAAGTTTCAAAAAACCTTACTTGTTTTGTTTTTCCATCACGTCTTCAATTTTTAATTACTCAAATTCACAAAATAAGTTCGTCAATGACGCTAAAAATCTATGACGTCACTTCTTGTGGGTATTTCAAACATTTTTAGAACAAAATTTCGTTTTTGACAGATCATAAAAAGTAACTCAAATGACTAGCAGTCCGATCCCCTATTGCGTGCGCTAATAAACAAAACACACTTAGAACACAGGGCTGCAATTGTGTTTTACACCATTTCGAGAGTCTGTACTAGAGCATGCACCCGGTTCTACCCGGTTCCTGGGTAGCTCAAAAAACCGGGTCATAAATTGTGATACCCGGTTCTACCCGGTTCTTGTCAATAGAGTATATTTGCACAGAAACTTACCTAATTACCTTTTTTCCAGTGATTATTCTGATATTTCTTGGAATAACAAACTACAACGCGCTGTAGGCCATGTACAGTTATGGTAACGTACCAAGTTTTACAAAAATCGTTAGAGCCTTTTGTGATTTATTAAGCCTCATGATTAAAATTGGCAAGTTCCTAAATTCTTATTATCAAATTTGCATAACACATGCCACACAACTCGCAATAGTTGTCGTCATGTACAAAAAAACGATTCAAGATGAAATTGAACAGAGTTTTTCAGAAATTCAGGTAGAAGAAGACGAAGAAGATATTCCGTTGCTTAAAGCTTAAGCTTTAAACGTAAATTTTGAAAATGACTAAAGGACAATTGGCCATGTCGTTGAATGGGATATTCCGAATATCCTCAGAAAAAAAACCGATGGTTTCTTCTTCTGCGAAGCATTCTGCTACCCATGGGGGAGAGTATCGCTTCCCTTCGCGAGGCTCTTTGACTATGTAATCGAGAAAACCTGACCGAACCTAACATCGCTCGCTACGCTCGCTCATTTACAGTTTTTTTTAGAAAAAACTAATTTTTGCCAACTCTTTTTTCGTTCGTTTTTATCCGCCATCTTCAAAGGGCTAGCTTACAATCAGCCAATTAGTTGAACGTTGATTGACGCTTGTTTAATCAACGTTCAGGCTAGCTTACAATCAGCCAACTAGTTGAACGTTGAGTGACGCTTGTTCAATCAACGTTCGGCCTAGCTTACAATCAGCCAACTAGTTGAAAGTTGAGTGACTCTTATTCAATCAACGTTCGGCCTAGTCATTCAATTGAATGTCACCATTCAATGAACCAGCTAGGTGGTTAATTGAATGGCTAATTTAACCAGTTGGCTGCGACATATATAATATATATACTGGAAGATGTAAGATCAAATCACTCTGAATGAGTTGCATCATCATCTCTTTCAATTCCTAGTCTCCCTCTTACGACCTTGTGTAATTTTATGCAGTGATATTAACACTTACCCACTGAAGTACTCTTCGTAGAGTAAAGCTAAGAATATAGCCATGGCGTCATCCCCTCCGGCGTCATTGTCGATGATGAGTTTAGTTTCTTTCCTGGAAAAATTTGTAAACACTTGTAGATACGTAAAGATAGATAGATATGTGTCGCCGAGATATTGTCAAAACCGCGATATTACAATCTCACTACACTAAATTCAGTTAGATTATAATATGTATGACGGTAAATTGTCAATCGGCTTACAATTCGGCCCATCCGAATAAAACCGATGATTTCTATTTCTGCGAAGCGAGGAGGCTCTTTGACTGTTTAATTAATCAAACCTGACTGAACCTAATATCGTTCGCTTCGCTCGCTCATTTATTGAATGTTATTAATTTCGCTTAGTGATTACAATGACACTAGTGAAATTTTAAGCAGTAGGTATGTTACGGTTCACAATCTTTCGACAGTTCACAATCTCGCGAGATAGATCCCGTTAGATTATAATCTAACGGTTTTTACAATTTTACGGTGACATATATAATTCATTCACAGTTTTATATCTTCTTAACGGCAAGAAGCCGTTTTTTATCTATGAATAAATTATGAAATTTCAGCTACTATTTTCACTTATCTGATTGTGAAATTATTTTAATTCTGCTAATTATTTAAATAGGTATCTATGTTTTCTACGATACATACTTAGATAAGATGGTGGTAGTTAGCCAGGTGGGCTTAGATGAATGCCCTTCCACCAACCAAGCCGAGTACTACAATGTTAGACTCCGCCAGGAATCGAACCCGCGACCTCCTTATGTGAAGTGCGACTTAACCATTACGCCATGGAGGCGGTTATGTTACACTTCTGCACCAGCGGTGAACAATTAAAGTTTATGCGCGCATCGAGTCTAAATATTCGATTAAAATTATCTTATTTTATTTTACGTATAAATATTTAAACGACAGTTTTGTCACAGAATTACACGTCCACAGTATTACATGTACACGTAATACTGTGGTGTTGATGAAGAAGCATGGGGGGGGGGGGGTCTCAGCACAATACAATTAATGGTATTGTGGTCTCAGCGTTCATCCACACACATGCTTAACACATTTATTGTACAATTTAGTTTATTTACATCTCATTCTTTTGACCTACGTTGTCTTTTAATAAATGGATAATAACTAGCTTTTTCCCGCCGCTCCGCCCGCGTGGATATCGTTTTTATGACAGTAAATTATGTCTTTTCCCACCTACTCAACCATGTCTGTGAAAAAAATCACAACAATCGAGTATTTTTTTAGTTCCCTCAGGAAGTGCATCAGATTATGCTATTTTCCCGGGATAAAAAGTAGCCTATGTCCTTCCCCGTGACACAGGCTATCTGCATGCCAAATTTCATAAAGATTGGTCAAGAAGTTGAAGCTTGAAAAGGTAACAAACACATTTTTAGATTTATAATATTAGTAAGGATAATATAAAAAGTCGCTATAAACAAGGAGGTACTCCTTCACAACTAAAGACGATTTCTCCTTGTGTTTTAGTATGGTTGACAAGACAAGTTACAGTTTATTGTACTTTTGGCGATTTCTTTTAAAAATTTATAATCTTGAAAATTAAATAATATTATACTCGTTGGGAAATGGTAACCAACTTAAAACAATTTAATAAAATTTTTGGGATACAAAAATGTTAACGGTAAGAATTTTAGATGTTATAATTATTTTAATAAGGTGATAATATTTTTAAGACTAATTATTGAACTAAATTTGTGTGTTAAGAATGAATAATTTATTGCAAAGAAAAACAGATGCTTGAACTATCTGATGGATAAAGGCGTCGCCATATACAGGGTGTAACAAAATTGGTGTAGGATCCGTTAACTGGGGGTTCTTATCATCAAACTGAACAACTTTCCCCAAGGAACCCAATTCCTTAAAAAAAATATTTGGACCCTCCATACTATATTTGAAAACGCTAAACACGTTAAAAAAACCGACTTCCATCGCAACAACTTAGTACATCCTGTACTAGTTTACCTGTCTTTCAATCCCTAACTTAAGGTTGCCTGGTAGAAATCGCTTAAAGCGACAAGACCGCCTTTGCACTCTAATTATATATATATTCTTTATTGCACACAGATATGTACATGAAAAACAATTAGAAAGGACATATACAAAGGTGGACTTATCTCTATAAGATATCTCTTCCAGCCAACCTTACCGGGTGTTATGAGAATTTAAAAAAAACTATATTTTTTACAAATTATAAGTCCTGTAAAAAAAGCGTCGGTGGCTCAACCGGTAACGACTCGGTCCATCTAACCAGAGGTACCGGGTTCAAATCTGGACGGCCAATGTACCAATGAGTTTTTCAAAAACTTACGTACATATACTTACCGATTGCTTTAACGGTGAAGGAAAACATCGTGAGGAAACCTGCACACGCCTGCGAAGAAACTCGAAGGTTGTGTGTGAAGTCGACCAACCCGCACTGGGCCCGCGTGGTCGACTAAGGCCTAATCGCCCTGATTCAGGGTAGGCTCGAGCCCCTCGGTGGGGACGTATATGAGCTGTAATGATGATAAGTCCTGTATTGTTTTTGTGGCTTGCAATAAAGTATATTTAATAAGGTGATAATATTTTTAAGACTAATTATTGAACTAAATTTGTTACCTAGCAATAAAGCCGCCTATTGTATAGGCTTTCTTCTATATTGTCAATTTCTTTTTTTGTGTTGTGATGCAATAAAGAATATTGTATTGTATTGTATATTTACTTACTTACTTACTTATGCATTTATATTTTTTGTTAATTTTCTAATAAATTACTACACCGATTTTGATAAAATTTATATGGAACTACACGGGAAGCACTAGCACTAGCTTTCAAATAAAATAAGAATCGTAAAAATCGTTCAACTCAGTCAAAAGTTCTGAGGTAACACACATAAAAAATAAAAAAAATAAAAACATACAGACGAATTGAGAACCTCCTCCCTTTTGGAAGTCGCTTGAAAATGCATAAAATTGGTCGAGCTGAACGATTTGTATGTAGAGTAAAAATTTTCTTTGCGTTTTCAGCTAAGTCGTAGAACAAAAGTTGTTCAGTATGATGAGTAGAAGCCCCAGTTAACGGGACCTACACCAATTTTGTTACAACCTGTAGATATAAGAATGTATATTATATATATAGTCGAAAGATAGAGGACATAAATTCAAGAATATTATACTCATTTTGGTATATATATTTACACTAATTCCACAGAAATTGAATAAAACTACACGTTATAAATTGTCAGCTACCGGTTTCGAACACCATCTAATGACCGGTTTCGGACACATTCTAACAAATTATAACATGTAGTTTTATTCAATTTCTGTGGAATTAGTGTAAATATACACCTGAGTAAGTGATATAATATTCCACTAAGACCATATCTCAAGAATATTAGTATGTAAGAGCAAAATTAAATTATACTTACAGTTCAACGAATATAAAATGCGACACAGTCAGCAATACTAGCAAACATCTAAACATTATTGTTACTTTGGATCTATCTTTTGGACGTCAATAGGACGATCGTTTCACTCGTAGCTCAGCCAGACACACACTATTTAAATGTAGATTGTAGGCTAGCCTCTCACTCATACATAGCACTGAGAACGATTTTATCTTATCTGTGTAATGATGATGTACTGAATGATAAACTCGCATTAAAAGAACGGCGCCCGAGAGCGATACTTCGCCAAAGTATATTATATAACTAGCTTTTGTACGCGGCTTCGCCCGCGTAGAAATAGTTTTTATGACTGTCTTATGCCTAGTTTACACGTATTTAGTAGCGAAGTAATCAAGTTAATTTTAAAATAAAAGTAAGTTAAATATAAGTGGTCGAGCGTTTACACGTGTAATGTGAATAAGTAGTAAGTGATTTAGTAGTTAAATTAAATTTTAAGTTAAAATTTAGTTGAATATAGCGTTTACACGTACTAAATGATAATTTAGTAGCAGGCCATGCCCACCGGGGCATGCGCGCGGTGCGGGAGGAGAGGCTAATTATTCAAAAAATAGATTCGATTCTATTCTACTTGTCAACTTATCTACTAAATCATTAACTTACAACTTATGAGTTAACAGCTCTTTAGTAATTGTTTACACACAGTAATTTATTTAAAATTTAGTTAAAATTAAGTTAACTACTTAGCTACTTAATACGTGTAAACTAGGCATTAGAGGCGAGCCGCTTGCGCGGACATGAAATTTCTCCAGATCGCTCGGGAACTATGTCAAGACATTATTATTAGTAAATCATATCATTTTCCACCCCATCAACCATCTCTGTGCAAAAAACACACAATCCATTGCTCCGTACGGAAATTAACAAAAAAAGAGTATATTTTCAGTTCCCTTAGGAACTGCATCGGGCTATGCTATTTTCACGGGATAAAAAGTAGCCTATGTCCTTCCTCGTAACACAGGCTACCTGCCAAATTTCATTAACAAACAAACACATTTTCACATTTATAATATTAGTGAGGATTATTATGTATATCAGTACTAACTACTGCGCGTTTACGTGTTTACTGAACAGTAGCGCCATCTACTGTTCAGTAAACTAGACTAAAAATATTAGTTTTGTTTGTTTGAATACTCTTAATTAAAATTCTAGTAACAAATATAAAATAGTTGTGATATAAGGACGGACTTATCCCTTACGGGATCTCTTCCAGTCAACGTAATGATGTTATTTGAGATTTCACCAAAGTATATAATAATCTATACTAGACATGTAACTGGTAGCCGTTAGGGATCCGCTACCCGGAAGATCCGGCAGTTTTTTAGGATCCGCTAGGGTAACGGGTACTAATGTTTGGTTACACGGCAGTATTGGGCAATTTTTTGACGGAAAAATAATGACAACATTTACTAAGCAAGAAAAATAAAACATCAAGCAAAGAAAATACAAATGTTGTATTGTATTTTGTCATTTTATAATTGTTATCTAAAATTGGCAAAATAAGATGTAAAAACACTCGTTTTTCAGCACGATGGCACGAAATTGATTTCTTTTCTTCTCATCAATTAATGCTGCTGCTAAAAACAGGCGTTCGCTGTAAATAGCACTTGCGATCGGGCACGCTAAACTCCCGGGTCACGGCATTTGAGTACTGCCGGGTACCCGACATAAGCCATGGCGGGTACTCGGTAATCGGGTACCCGGCAAAACCATTGCCCGTCCCATGTCTAATCATAACCAATATTGTTGGATATATTTCAAATTTATACTTAAGAATATTAGTCGAACTAGATTTGAAAGTAACGGTGTAGACCTATATTTTGGTTTTTTTTCTATCGAGCCAAAACTGCTCAATCGTGTTTCTAATAGCTTTTGACTTTAAGGAACATCGTCATCGGATTTTTTTTTCAACCTTGGGTTTTCGATCGTTTAGGAGTAATTGACGTCAAAAATAATAAAAATCTGCAATATTTCCGCCTTAATTATTTTCTTCTAAGCTCGCCATTTTTATAGCATTAAAAAAAAGCAAAAAGTTCTGAATTCAATTTTACTTGTCTGTGACCTCACTGCACCCGTTTTAGCGCATGCGGGGTGACGTCACAGTCTAAGAATGTGAAGTGCTGGGTTTTAGCATGTTTTGGCGCAATTTATACCTACGACGTTTTGTTGTACCTACTGAATTTTGTAGGATTTTTTTTCTTACTCTTTTAAATTTGATCATTTATTAGTAAGTTCAATCCCAATGTATGAGAACATATAAAGTTGTGTATGAAACAGCACCTAAAATGGTATTAAAGCACTCGTATGAAACCATTATGAAACTATTAAAAGCCTCGCCAAGGCTCGGTTTTTCACCGACTTCAAAAAAGGAGGAGGTTCTCAATTCGTCGGAATCTTTTAATTATTCGAAGATGCCTGGACCGATTTTGATTTTTTTTAAAGAGTAATCTTCCCAGTTGGTCCCATTGTCACCAAGTCATGATCTGATGATGGGATTCTAGGGAAATCTAAGGCAAACCTTAAATTTTATAGGTACGTATTGTAATATTATAATATAATACGTACGTATTATAATATAGTACGTATTATAATATTATGTGTCATATATTTTCTGAAGCTATTCAAGTATTTGCGTCTGGTAGTCATCATCTCATGTTGATGAGCTGGTGTTGGAAAGTGGAAACTACCTAAAATCTGAACAACTACCTACTAATATTTCCCGCATTAAATTGCTACTAGTGGTCTACCAACAAGTGAACGAAGTATAAAAACGATATGCTTAAAACTTGCAAAAAGTAATAAAAATCGATGCATGATTTTCAGTTTTGAACATTAAACCAACGCCATCTAGAGAAAATACTCTATAGCACATAGCCTGCCATACACCAAACAGCTGTCCCGCTCTCTAGTACCAAGTCGAGCCAACAGGGGACAGCACAAGTAGCAAAATAAAACAAAATAATCACAACACAATGCTTATAAAAATATAACTGTTATCCATTGAAAAAGATATGAATATGCTCAAAAAAATTCAAAACGAGTTGAATTGAACAAGAATCAACAATTATACAATCAGCTGAAAAAGTTTCGGAACAAGTTACGCAAAATATAAACTACTCCTAAGAAAAAAAGTTCAAAGCAATAGATGGAAAGTACGCAAATCTCAAAAAGAAACTAGTCTGCTCTGTGCTGGAAACCAGAGATATGCTATATATAAATCATACTAGAAAAACAGTCAAGAAAAGAGATATTAGTAATTTTTGGTTTAGCGGAAACTAAAACATCGTATGCAGATTTAGAAAAAAAACAAACTAAGTTTCATAAAGCAATATTTCTCTGTAGGGCTAGGACCAAGGGACATACAAGGAACCAGAAGAATAAGGAAGAAAGGAGAAAAGACCCGGCCGATTACCGTGAAATTCACTACACTGGGAAGAAAATAGTTTTTTTTTTTAAAATGGGAGTATTAAAGGACACCACTTACTTTATAAAAGAAGACTTTCTACAGAATGCTCTATAAAAAAGAAGGGAACTGCAAGGGCAAGTCAACATCGAAAAAGAAAAAGGAAACTTCGCCATTATCAAGTACGACACACTTATAACACACCACAAAAACACAGATAGCTTAGTCACCAAGAAAAGGGCTCTACCAATTTCACCAAACCACAATGATCTTACGCAAGTAGAGCCAAAGGCCTAAGCTCATAAAAAAAAATCTCAAATAGATATACAGAGATCGTCAAGTATATCAGAGGGAGTTGTCAAGCCAGGAATACTCGGTTTCCTAACAACCAAAAACCAAACCAATAACAACCAAAACAACCTACCAAACGCCCTAACAAACAAAAACGATAAACAATAACAATTACTGCCCTCTCTAATGAAAAACGAATTACAAATAAAAACAATAAAAAAAATAGTTTAAAAAACATGCTTTTTCGCCATATTGGATTCAAGTCACTTGACTATTTTTTTCGTATTCCTGACAGCAAACCCTTTCATTTGATACCCATATCATGGGGGTGGATTTCAATCAGCCAGTCCGCCATCTTGGCGAGGCCGCCATATTGGATTTGTAATGACGTTTCTTAGCTAGTCATGTATTGTCATCAGAACTCAGAGCGTGTGCAAAATTTCATCCTAATCGAAGACCGGGAAGTGGGTCAAATTAAGATTCCAAGATTTTCTTACATAGTTACAAGTGAAGCTAATAAAAGCGCACCAAACCACATCTTTCAAGCCGGTTTGTCCCCGCCCCGTGGAGGATTACGACCAAAATCAAAGTATATATACTAGCCCAAAACCCTCCGGAAGAAACAACAATAGTTACGCCAAACCCAATAAAACCGGTTAAGTGCGCGTCGGACTGGCGCACGAAGGGTTCCGTACCATTATCTAAAATAATACCGTTTGTTGTATGGAAGTCCTCTCTTAAATATTAATTTTATTTTAATAAATAAATAAATTAATTTTTAAAGTGAATAATACAAATCAATATTCTGCGAATATTTCAAACGTCTACGAGTTGCCGTTATCAATATCGAGCAAAATAATATGTTTGTTGTATACAAGCTCCCCTTTAAATATTTGTTTTATTTTAATTTAATTATTTATTTTAAAAGTAATATATAAATAAATATTCTGTGAATATATCAAGCGTCTACCCGTTGCCGTTATCAATATCTAGCAAAAAGAGCAAAAAAATCACGTTTGTTGTATGGGAGCCCGCTTTAATATTTATTTTATTCTGTTTTTTAGTATTTATTGTTATAGCGGCAACATAAATACATCATCTGTGAAAATTTCAACTGTCTAGCTAACACGGTTCATTAAATACAACCTGGTTACGGACGGACGGACAGACAGACGAACAGCGAAGTCTCAGTAATAAGGTCCCGTTTTTACCCTTTGGGTGCGGAACCCTAAAAAAAAACTCATAATAACATGTTACATAATATAGCGACTTACAATGTTAAAACCCTATCAACTTATTCACGTCTATTGGAACTGACAGAATCTTTAAAAAAACGTAAAGTACGATATTATTGGTCTCTCAGAAATCACAAAAATCTAGAGGAGGGCTTTACCTGAAAGGTTCTTGCAAATGTAGTATACGAAAGAAATTTAATTACTTATTTAATTATATATATATATCTATCAAATGAATTACCTACGAATACTAAATTACCTAAAATACACTTACTAAAAACAGTTACTAAAATAAACAAAAAAATCTATTATACAGTGTCATAAACTGTCAATTTCTATTGTGAAGCAAGAAATAGAAGGCTTTTTGTTATTTATTTTTTATCGTAATCATCATCATCATATCAGCCGAAAATCGTCCACTGCTGGACTAATGCCTCCCCCAAGGATTTCTACGACGACCGGTCCTGCGCTGCCTGCACCAAGCGGCTTCCCGCGACCTTCACTTCATCGAAAATATATTTACATTCCTTAACTTTTATGGGAGGCACCGTAAATATTTTTTTCAGGATTTTATTGTTCTACTTTGTCGGCATGATTAATATGTGTACCCGAGCCAAATTAATGCTTTCTAGTACTAATAGTCTTTGAGCTAAGCCGCGGGCAGACGGACAAACAGACATGGCGAAACTATAAGGGTTCCTTGTTGACCTCGGAACACTTATAAAAATAAAAGTTAAAAAAACTAAAAACCGATATCAAAAAGAAATTCACTCAAAATTATGAAATAATATTTTTAAAAATACACGAAATTAACCAACAATAACGAAATCAAAGGCAGGTACGAAACGAATTAGGGGGGTTAAATTTTTTTTTAGGTCGGTCGGTGCCAGCAAAGCCGTCGTATCTAAATTATTTGATAGGTAAACTTTCCTCATGTGCTACCAGCACCGAACTAAAAAAAAAGTTGTAGGCCCCTAATTTTTTTCGTATCTACATTTGATTTCGTTATTGTGGGTTAATTTCGTGTATCTTTACTAATATTATAAATTTGAAAATGTATGTTTGTTTGTTACCTTTTCACGCTTCAACTCCTTGACCAATCAATCTTGATTAAATTTGGCTTGCAGTTATCCTGTGTCACAAGGAAGGACATATGCTACTTTTTATCCCGTAAAAATAGCATAGTCCGATGCAGTTTCTAAGGGAACTGAAAAAATACTTTTTTTTTGGTTGATTTCTTTAACATCGCAATGGAGCAACGAATTGTTGTGGTTTTTTGCAAAGAAATGTTTGAGGGGATGGGGAATAATATAAACTACTAATAAGCATAGAGCGAGACAGTTCCCGAGGGATCTAGAAATAACTCATTTCCAGACGTCGCAAGGGAATGACGTGATTTTTCGTATGAAGGTGGTGGGAAGTGACATAGACTACTACACAGAATAGCCCGATATAGTTCCCGAGGGATCTGAAGTAAACACTGGGCTATCACACACCCTCAAAGACAGACATAAAAATGATGCCCAAGCGAGCGAAGGCTATTTATTTCATACTTTTGAGTGGATTTCTTTTTGAAGGCGGTTTTCAGTTTTTTAAAACTTTTTTTTAAACTCATACTCGTGTTTTCCCTCATGATGCAAAAGCTTCATAGACTATTATTATTTCAAGACATAAAATTTAAGCTATTTTAGTCTGCTCACTTGGCACGAGGCGAAGTGGCAGGAGCACCTCCAGCGGAAGCATAGTCGGCTGGAGTTCAGTGCGACGGGGAGAGAAAGCGTCGGAATATCGGGGCATTGTCGAGGAGGACTGCTTTCTGCATTGCTGCAATTATTGGTCTGCCTCGGAGATCCAGCCGCCTTAGGTGACGTTCAAGGTCGGCTGACATTAGCCCGTTCACGGATAGGACTACGGGGATGATTTCGTTAGATTCCACTAGCCACATAACAGTAACCTCGTGCGCCAGGTCCAGGTACTTGGTATTTTAGCGGCATCAGCGTGCATGAGGTTTTCATCGTATGGGATAATGATATTAACCAAAAACACCCTTGACTGCGCCCGATCCATCAACACGATATCAGGCTCGTTCGAAGGAATACCCATACAGTCTGTGATGATGTGTCGGTCCCAGTAGACCTTGGCGCAGTCGTTTTCGAGAACCGGCTACGGCGTGTGCTTGTAGTACGGCAACCACCAAGATATGAGGCCATACTTAAGAGCGATCTCTTGGTGTAGGATCCTGCCTGCTTGATTGTGCGTGTGCAAATACACAGAGTCTATTATTATTACTTTTTAATCGTAATTGGTAGCCTTTGACATCATCTCACTTGATGGTAAGTGACGATGATGCCGAAGATGGAAGCGGGCTTACAAAGAGTCCCCAACGCAATCGAGAACTGGCTATCTTATTTTCAAGTCGGAACACATCAATGTTCTTAACACTGATTTTTGGCGGCAAGACTTAGATAAGATGGTGGTAGATAGCCAGGCAGGCTTAGAAAATGCCCTACCATCAACCAAACCTAAACTTATAAGTTGACCTCGCCGGGAATCGAACCTGCGACCTCTTGGTGTAAAGCGAATGGACTAACCATTACGCCAAGGAGGCGGTTAAAAACTTTGGAAGACTAACAACTAATATTAATGAAATAATAACATAAAAGGCAGTAAGCTACTCAAAAATCTTCATCTTATAGAAGAAATCTTAATCTATTCATATTGAAGTTTACAAACAACATATTGGAAAAATTGAATATTGGACAAAATATATATAAAAAAACTAGCTTTTGCCAGCGGCTACGCTCGCGTGAACATAGTTTCTATGACTGTCGTTGAGGGCGGCGTGCGTCGAGCCTGGAAAAAAGTAACTTATGTGTTCATCAAGGTCCTAATCTATCTACCTACCAAATTTCAGCCAGATAAGTTTAGTATTTTTTGCGTGAAAGAGTATCTTGCTAGTCGGGTAAGAGTGTATCCTGTATCACTCACGGGATCATGACAAATCTAACGACAAACAACAAAATCCATCAAGCCGCTAAAGCTATGGGGCGTGTCAAAGAAATAAACATACATACATATACCTACTCTAAACATACATACATATACCTACTCGAAATAAACATACATACATATACCTACTCTAAACATACATACATATACCTACTCGAAATAAACATAAATACATATACCTACTCGAAATAAACATACATACATATACCTACTCGAAATAAACATACATACATATACATACTCGAAATAAACATACATACATATACCTACTCGAAATAAACATACATAATAGGTACCTACTCTAAACATACATACATATACCTACTCGAAATAAACATACATACATATACCTACTCGTAATAAACATACATACATATACCTACTCGAAATAAACATACATACATATACCTACTCGAAATAAACATACATACATATACCTACTCGTAATAAACATACATACATATACCTACTCGAAATAAACATACATACATATAACTACTCGAAAAACATAACCCTGCTTCTAGCGCAGTCGAGTAAAAAATACAGCACTATGTTGGTGGGTGAGCAAGTTCTCGAAGAACGGCCGACTAAGCTGACTAAGCATACCTACGTAAGTGTATATATACTGTGTGTACGTCTTGTAATTTATTATATCGCAGCAAATTTTTGAAGTAGCCGTTTTGCAAAACTACTCAGTAAATAACTCCGAGTAAAACTGATTCGGAGGGGCGGAAGGACAAACGGTTAGGTTAGGTTAGCATGTATTGCTCTACCGTGAAAAGTTCGCGGGGCTCCGTCCGACTCGGTTTTGTTTGGAGTTTTTCTACTCAGCAGTTCATGTTAATATCATTGGTGTGTTACGGCATGAAGATAATATAGCCAGTTACCCATTGCGTTAGGGAATCTTGGTAAGCCTGCATCCATCTTCGGCAACATCGTCACTTACCACCAGGTACCAAGGGTTTACCAATTGAGAATTAAAAAAAAAGTTTTAAAAAGCAGCGCACTGTTTTGTGAATCTAAAAATTCTGCTATATGGCTGCGAAAAATACACTGCCTTCATAAAGATGTAACCTCTTTTTAATTTCTCCTTTCAAAAGTGTTAAATTTATTTTTATGGTGAAGAATATTATGCTCAAGTGGCAAATTAAAGCGCACAAGTTTTTAGCAAAATAAGCCTGCATGGAAAGTAAAACTTTTTCAGCAACTATATACCCACTATATTGAAAAATGGAGTGGTCACCACGCACCGGAGGACGTAACGTAGGCAGGTCGCCCATTCGGTTGACCGACGACCTGGAGAGGGTTGCGGTAGGCCGCTGAATGCGGGCAGCGTAAGACCGGTCGTTGTGGAAATCCTTGGGGGAGGTCTTTGTCCAACAGTGGATGCCTTAGGGCTGATGTGATTATATTATAATTAAATTGTCGTGAGCTTCATTGTAGCTGGTCAGCTAAAAAAATCTATTTAAAAATTATATGACCATGTTTGTGATATTGAAAAAGAGTCACAACAACATCATCACCATATCAGCCGAAAGACGTCCACCACGTGGACATAGATATTAGATAGGTCTCCCCAAGGATTTGCCAACTGTCATCTGTTCTACGAGCTATGTGCCCCGCCCACTGCCACTTAAGTCACTGCCACATAGTAAATAGTCTATAATCTTTTCTTAAGTTTAGCAATTCTAAGAGCTATGTCGGTTGCTTTGGTTCTGATATGGATCTCCTTGTTTCTGATTCGATACGCAGAGAAACGCCGTGTTAGCACGCTCCATTGCCCTTTGGGTGACCTTGAGCCTTCTTATGAGGCCCATAGTAAGCGACCATGGATCAGTTCCGTATGTCATTACTGGCAACACACACTGGTCGAAGACCTGGTCTTAAGACACTGCGGTAACTGGAACGTTAAGTTATGAAAAGGTGAAGATGGTCATTTGACACACATGGATGTTATAGGTTTTTCCATATACTTGAGTGTTTTTTTCATTTTTTTTAAATTGAATTTAAGCCCGTGTGTATGACGAACACGTTTCAGTCATAATATAACCTTAAAATCGTCCTACGACGTAAGCACATTTGACATTGTGAATATTCTTGACATTAGAATTTTCACCACCATACAGCTCAATAACGTTCGCTGAATTACCTGCACCTTTGATGAACGCCGCTCGCCGCTGCCGGCTCGCGTCAAACACTCCATCAACCGGGCCGCACTGAGTTAAATCGCGGCGCCGATAATTGAACTCAGGGCGGCCTCTTTATCAAAGGCGCAACTAATTCAGCAAACGAACTATAACAGCAATATACCAAGTGAAGATTTCAATGTATGTAGATTTTATAAACTTCAACACGATGTTGACGCGTTACGTTTATCAAGGTGGGCCGAAGGCTTTGTGGGTGAGCTACAGGATAACAGGTTACCCCTTGGTAAAACCCCCCACCAGCAGCCCTACATAACCTCAAAATATATTTTTAAACCGGAAGGGGGGCTCCGCGTAACCAACCCTCCCTTCCCCTTCTCGAAATGAATAATATTAAGTTCAGTGCCATACGTACTCGCCTCCCCGCTCCTCGGTGAAGTTGTAAAGGCCCAACAACGGCCAACAACAACAAGCTTCTCCTTTTGAAAAAAAAAAGTTAACACTGAAAAATTTTTAATACCTAAGTCGGTAGGTAGTAATTATTTACTCACATGGTTTCCTCGTGTTCACGTCGTCTCAGACAATGTAATGCGAAATTTAATATAACTACATATTCGTACCTACCTACCTACATAAATGTGAAACAAAAGCGAAGTAAAACAAAGATTTTACCAACTTTCGTAGATTTTACCTAATATGTTTCACTTCGCTTACTACAATTTATGTTTGTTTTTTTGAAATTAGAAATTCACAAAACACTAATTTATAATACTGTAAAATATGTACAAGACAAGAATCAAAATCATATTTAGTACCTATTTTGATTGGTAAAACTTGGCTATAGTGAGTAACTGTGACGAGTCGTAACAGACGACTGACTGACTGACGGTGCGTCAGACAGTGTTGCCAGTCCGTAACAGCAAATTCGTACGGTGAGTACTAAAAATGAACGATTTTCCAATAAAAAGTATTGTGATGATGATGATGATGGATGAGGAATCAATAAACTTGCATTCATGGATTACATTACATTACCTACACCCTACACTCTACACACTACACTACACACTACAGACGAATTACTATACCCTACACACTACACGCTACACCGAACATCCTACATCCTACACACAACACAAATTTTTGTAGATAATGCAGGAAATGTTGGCCATTTTTTACACCTTGGGTTTTAGTAAGGATCCCTATTTGAAAATATAATATAGTCTATAGCAACCGCGGATAGTGTAGCTAAGGTGAAAGAATTTTTCAAATCGGTCCAGTAGTTTCGGAGCCTTTTCAATACAAACAAACATGCAACCAAATCTTTCCTCTTTTACTACGCTACGGCTGCATTGCTTGGGGCCTCACTGGTCATTGCGCGGTGGCGGTAGCGGTGTTTATTTTACTCAATTCGTAATATCTTCTGAATCTGTCCGATTTGAGTAATTAAAAAAGTTATTGAAACAGTTTTGAATATGAAATGATTTATTTGGATAAGGGTTAATGCGGAGGTATGGTTATCAATTATCATTGTCTGATTTTGGTAATTTGGTGATTTTGGTCAGTTCGAGAGTATAATTGTATGATTAAACGAACTTACCTTAAGTGAAGTTCAATCATAATTATACGAAACTGCTTGTCCGAGTGGGGACTCCCACCCTTTCCCATTGAACTTTTAACCCCTTCAGGGTTGCTCATGATCATCTTTAAACGTAATGACATTCCAGACACTAGTGTTGCCAGGCGAGAGAGCTAACTTTTTTTTATAGCTTTGAAATATTGTGATGGCGCTGTATACGATCAGCGTAAAAACTGGTCATTAACTTTTAAAATGTAAAAAGTGGCTATAGTGACATACATATAAAATATATATACATACTATTTAAAGTATTTTTGTAGATATTATAGATATTTACTCTAATATTGTAAAACATTTTTTTGTTCTATCATTAATGTAAAAAGTGGCTATAGTGACATACATATAAAATATATATACATACTATTTAAAGTATTTTTGTAGAAGTAGCTTTGTTGTCTACCTACAACAATGTCTAATACTGTGAAATGTTCGTCTTGCAACATAGTGGTTAATGAAGTGCTTGCTTTTATCAGCAACAAGATTGACGTCATGGATGAGGCGAGCATTAGCCGCATCTGTGCAACCGCTTTTGCGGAGAGTGACATTGTTCAAGCAAAACGGTTGTTGTTTGAATCATTATCGACAGCAAAAACTATGAAAACACGCAAAAAGAGAGGGTAATACTGTTCGGGATATCGATGATATTATCTGTCGCCTGAAGGGGCTGATCCAGAAAAGTTACCGACCTTTGTCGTACTGGAATTACAGAAGCTACCCCCCGTTTTATTTGACCACCGCGATGCGACCCGCCTTTTAAAAGACCTTCTAAAATTACGTAGAGAAATCGAGCAATTTCCAGATGAGTACGCCACTAGACAAGAGCTAAATTTGTTGAAATCTGAGCTAGAGAATCTTAAAAAAGCTTCAATAGTAAACAATTTTAACATAGGCATCGGTAAAAAAAGAGGAGCTTGCTTAATTGATAGTTTTGAGTACGACAGTGGACCAATGGGATTGCCTCCTGTTTGTGACAATGGCGAGCGGATGAGAGAATTGCCCCCACAAACACCACCAAAGATATCGAGTACTGATGGCAAGTCATTAGAGGGTAGTACAAAAAAATGTTCACAACTGATAAAAGGAGAAATTCGATCAACTGTCGCCAATATCACCGCATCAGCTGTTAACCGGTTTGAGGGGAGTGAATCCGTACGTAGCAGTAAGCCTGCGACTGCAAATCCGGCGATGAGTCCCCACCTGCGGCCGCCGTGTCCAAGCCCGTTATCGTTATGCCTACGAGAACGACTGCACCGGGACACACGGATGTCGCGAACGCTATGGAACAAAATAAAAAACAATACGCGGAGGAAAATACCAGCTCCAAGTGAGGAGTGGATTTTTGTACAAAAGAAAAGATTGAGAAATCGACTCATTGGTCAGAGGGGCAGTGCCATAGTGGACTCGGATTCTAAGTTCAAAGCGGCCGATACAAAAGTTCCTATTTATATTTATAACGTTGCGAAGGACACGACTGTGTGTGACATCCAAGTGACATCTCTAGTTACATAACAAGTAAAACAAACATATCGCCTAGACTCGAGAAAATGAACATGAAAACAACAAAAGATTATGACGCATACAAAGTTTTTGTACCTAAACATAAACTAGAAATATTTTTGAAGGACGACTTCTGGCCGGAGGGCATTGCGTTTCGACGTTTTATTGACTTTAGCAGAAAGAAAACAGAGGGAGTTCATACTTCGTTAACTGATAAACAAAACAACCAACAATAATGAATCACACCACTAATTTTATTACTTTCAATTGTAAGAATGTGAGCCGTTCAGTAGAATGTATAAGAAGACTTTGTCGCTCTGCTGATGTTATTGCATTACAAGAGACCTGGCTCCTGCAACACGACATTCCCTTCCTCGGGAGCATAGACGAGGGTTTCGCGTTCACCGGTTAGTCAGCAGTGGATACTTCATCGCGCATACTTCGCGGAAAACTGCACGGCGGAGTAGCCCTATTGTGGAGGAAGGCTGTGTTTCCGTGTGTATCAGTTATAACCTGTATCAGTGTGCGTTTGGCAGCTATAAAAGTATTGCTTGGAGACCGATCCGTGTTAATAATCTCGGTATATATGCCTACGGACTGTGCGAAAAATCTTACGGAATTCACGGAATGCATGAGTGAAATAAACTCGATTGTGGAGAACAACAATGTAGGATGTGTTTTTGTGCTAGGCGATTTCAACGCACACCCTGGTGAGCCATTTTCTCATGAGTTATTTAACTTTTGTAATGAACAATCTTGGACATGTGTTGACTATGAGCTGTTACCAAAAGATACGTATACATATGTAAGTGAAGCCCACGGGTGCCGGCGCTGGCTCGACCACTGTGTAGTGACAAGTGCCGCGCGGACCACTGTTATGGGAGCGAGAGTTTTAAGCGACAATGTTTACTGGTTGATCATTACCCATTATTAATTAAATGCAATATTAATTTAATTCAACGAAAAATCGAAATTTCAAATAGTTTTTATAATAAAGTAATTTGGGGTGAAAGAGATTTTGAACAAATTGAAAAATATTATGAGTATTGTCAGTCTAAATTGAAAATTATTGATTTTCCTGAGGAATTTTGTAAATGTGCTGATCATATGTGTACTGACAGAAACCATAGACTATTACTAGATGACATGTATCGCAGTATTATATGTGTATTAAAAGAAGGCGCTGAATCTGCTCACAATGACACTAGACGTAAAAAACATAGGTATATAGTAGGCTGGAACAAGTATGTGAGTGGTGCTCACCGAGAGGCTCGGCTTTGGTATCAATGGTGGTTATCATTTAACAAACCGACGTCTGGCTACATTTATAATAAAATGTTAGATTCTAAAAGAGCGTTTAAATCAAAGCTAAAATATTGCCAGAATCATGAACAACAAATAAAAATGAATGTAATTGCCAAACACTATTCCGATAAAAACTTTGCAAAATTTTGGAATAGTACTAATAAACTGAATCCAAAGCAGAGTCTTCCGGTGAGTGTAGCCGCCATTCATGAGCCAACGGAAATCGCTAAGGCTTTTCAACAGCACTTCAAAGTTAATTCTCCTCTCCCGCAAATGCCAGGGTCGCTCAATGCTGAGGACGGTCCCGAGACTCCATCTGTTAAGTTTTCAGCCAAGCAAATTGCTTCCATAATTAAAACAATGAAGAAAGGAAAGTCTCCTGGGCATGACGGCCTTAGTATTGAGCATCTCAAGTATGCGGGAGTACATTTACCAATACTGCTCGCCTTATTATTTAACTTATGTATTAGTCATAGTTATCTGCCCGATGACCTCATGTACACTGTAGTCGTACCGATTGTAAAAAACAAAACAGGGGATGCTTCTGACATGTCCAACTACAGGCCCATATCTTTGGCAACTATAGTAGCCAAGGTGCTGGACCGTCTGCTTGATGACGTATTAGGTGAACACATCGATCTTCATGATGCTCAATTCGGCTTCCGGCCGGGTTTGTCTACTGAAAGCGCTATCCTTTGTCTCAAGCAGACTGTTCAGTACTACACTGCTCGTAAGACGCCAATCTATGCCTGTTTTTTGGACTTGTCAAAGGCATTTGATCTGGTATCGTATGATATATTGTGGAACAAGCTACAAAATGAAACTGAAGTGCCAAGTGAGATATCAGCAATGTTTAAGTATTGGTACGCTAATCAAAAGAATATTGTAAGGTGGGCAGGAGCTTACTCAAGTGCGTATGGGTTGAATTGCGGGGTGAGGCAGGGGGGTTTGAGCTCACCCAAATTGTTTAACCTCTACATGAACCGGTTGATTGAGGAGCTCAGCGGCACTTATGTTGGGTGTCATATTGACGGGGTTTGTATTAACAATATTAGTTATGCAGACGACATGGTGTTGCTGAGCCCCTCGATAGGAGCTCTGCAAAAGTTGTTACGTATTTGTGAAGCATATGCGGTGGCCCATGGGCTCAAGTACAATGCGTCAAAGAGTGAGCTCATGTTATTTAAGGCAGGCAATAAGAGCTATAAAATGTCTTCTTTGACTCTATGTGGTACACCTTTGAAAAAAGTAGAGAAGTTTAAGTACTTGGGCCACTGGGTCACCGATACTATGTCTGACGATGATGACATTGAGCGTGAGCGCAGGGCGCTGTGTGTACGCTGCAATATGTTGGCCCGTAGATTCGCACGATGTAGTAAACAGGTTAAAGTGACTTTGTTCAAATCCTACTGTCAAACGTTCTACACGTGCAGTTTATGGGTTGACTTTACGCGGCGGGTATATAGCGCACTGCGCGTGCAGTATAACAACGCGTTCAGGATGCTGTTTGGGCTGCCGAGACACTGTAGTGCATCAACAATGTTTGCTGAGGCGCAGATCGATTGTTTTTTCGCAATAATGCGAAAGCGTTGCGCCTCACTACTAAACCGTGTCCGGTGTAGCGCGAACCGTATCCTGAGCTTACTACTACTTATTATTATTATGAGCTTATTACTGGGACTCGCCGCTGGTGGTGCGCTGGGTGCGGTTGCATACTCCCGTCGCAGTCGCGCCTCGTCGCCTCTAGCCGCTCGACAATTTTAATTTACATTTTTTTTCATTTCTATTATTGTTATGTGATATGATACTTTGAATGGATATATTTTTTTACTAACATAGTTTTTAAGTTGTTGAACTAAAAATTCTATGGATTTTTAAATCTGAAATAAAAATTGATTTGATTTGTTTTGATTTGATTAATAGTTTCAGCAGCGTATGCGATAAAAAACATTTAAACATTTTTTTTTACATCTTAGTTCACGTTACTGAAGTTTAAGCAAGGATCCCTATTTTTTTCTTGTAACAAATATAACCTATGTTATTTAGGATAATGTAGCATTATAATGTTGAAAGAATTTTTAAAATCGATCCAGTATTTTTTGAGTTTATTCATTACAAACATACAAAGCTTTCCTCTTTATATTAAGTACAATCAAATCTTTCCTCTTTATAATATTAGTATAGATAGATACAAACTTAAGAAAAATCACTATTAATCTAATGCACTTAACAAGAAAGTACTCTGGATGCCAAGGTACCTTTAAATAGTTTGAGCGTAAAAAGGACGAAAATCGTACGTTTTTAGTACGATCTAAAAACATTGCAGCTCGGGCGCTTGACTCGTAGGTAACCGGACCGGATACTCTTCGTACACCTGCTCTGCCGGGCAAACTTCAGTCCTTTTCATTTCTATGCAATCTGACAGAGATAGAATTCACACCGTTGTCAATAGCTGAAACGCTATCTCTGTCTGACTGTAAAGAAATGAAAGAAACTTGCATTTCGCTCGGTTTCCGGACTGCCATGCTCGTGGCAACGCTGGGCAACGCTAAGGTAGAAGGAGCGGCATCTATCAGAATTAATTGATACTGAAGTGTGTAAGACTGTTGCCGAACTAAAACTGTACCTAAATACCGCACGGTTTTTGAAATATTTTGAACTTCAAAAGTTCTTTTTGGTTGCTGCAGATGGCGCTCTATAGCCTGAAAAAAATAATAACATAGGTAACGAATAACGATTCTACACATTTTTCCAAAGATTTCACAGCATGTAGTTGTTCAACCATTTAAAAAAGCTTTTATTTAGTTTCTCCTGTCCCGGTGTCTGTAATGAAATCGTGCAAGTTAAATTTGACCCACTTCCCGGTTTCCGATTGAGCTGATATTTTGCATGTACATATACAGGTGTAACAAAATTGGTGTAAGTCCCGTTAACTGGGGGTTCTACTCGTCATACTGAACAACTTTCTCCAAGGAACCCATAGTCAATTATCAAAAAAAAATTGGACCCTCAATACTAAAATGCACAAAATCGGTCGATCAGCTGTTATGTTATGTTTTCAGCAAAGTTGTAGAACAAAAGTTGTTCAGTATGATGAGTAGTAGGTGGTAGAAGCCCCAGTTAACGGGACATACACTTATT
Organism: Coleophora flavipennella; assembly: GCA_947284805.1. Taxonomy (NCBI): domain Eukaryota; kingdom Metazoa; phylum Arthropoda; class Insecta; order Lepidoptera; family Coleophoridae; genus Coleophora; species Coleophora flavipennella. Next base: position 11,319,618 of record OX369253.1, read on the forward strand.
TTGTTTCAGCCTGTATATCGCGTGACTTTGCAATTATATTATTCTGACATGGAGCTGATCAGATTGTGGAGCTGGAAGATACAAGCTATTTAGTTTCACCTATTTATTTTCACCTAGTTTAAGCTATTTAGTTTCAAATTTACTTGCAAAATTTTTTTGGTCGCGATAAATAGTTTTTCAGGCACTATGAGTACACAACGCAACCACTTTGCGCAGGCAGGCCGACATATTTAACATCAGAGGGTTGCTATTTATCCTCTTAACCTAAGGTTATGCATTTCCGTTATCGTTACCAGATTTGTCATAGATGACTTCCCATATAGTCAAATAACGCCGTTTGTAAGAAAAGTCGCAGCTTCACAATCCTCCTAAGAGTTTTGAATTATTTCATCGAAGGATTATTAAAAGTTTCTTCGGACCGTCTAACCGAAAAGTAGCTGTCATACGACAAAAACAGTTTTTTTTTTTAAATACGCCTCTAAAGACTTATGTTTTTGTTTATTATTTTATATATAAAATTCTCGTGTCACAATGTTCGTTCCCGTACTCCTCCGAAAGGGCTTGACCGATTCTCATGAAATTTTGTAAGCATATTGAGTAGGTCTGAGAATCGGCCAACATCTAATTTTTTTAGGGTAGGGTAGTGTAGGGTAGGGTAGGGTAGTGTAGGGTAGGGTAGGGTAGTGTAGTGTAGTGTAGTGTAGGGTAGGGTAGGGTAGGGCAGTGTAATGTATATGTAAGGCGGTACGTAGTTCGCCGGGACAGCTAGTATATTACATAGTAATTCTCACTGGTCTAGTAAACATCGTGTTTGTATGGTTCTCCTACAAAGGAAAATAGAAACTTGAGATATACTCACAAATGGTTGGAGCTATTGAATTGTCATGTATTACGATGAAGTAATAAATTTGGTCATGCAACATGAATGAATTCATAAATTGTTTAAAAAAAATTTACAAATTAAATTCATTAAAAATTTTCGAGAAAGTTTAGTGCGGACTGCCGTACGATTCATTTTAATTACGGTCTAAACAATAATTATGTTCGTCGGTTTTTACTCGAATACGATTTTTTTTCGAAAACTGACAAATCACTCGAACTCATCTCGGACGTATTTTAGGTTCACAATTGGTAAGCCCATGGCATCGTCTCACCTTATGGTAAGTGACGAAGATGTTGAAGATGGAAACGGGCGTACCAGGATTCCTCAAAACAATGGGGAACTGACTTCTTATCTTCAAGCCGGAACAATGATGTTGGCTTATTTGGCGGCAAGACTTAGATAATATAGTGGTAGCTAGCCAGGCGGGCTTAGAAAATTCCCTTTTACCAACCAAACCGAGTCTTACAAAGTTGATTCCGCCGGGAATTGAGCCCGAGACCTCTTGATGTAAAGCTAATGGACTAAACCATTACCGCACGGAGGTGGTTAAAAACTTTGATGAATTAATATTCAAATAGAAACCCAACTACCTAAGATTGTAAGATACTTGTGTGTGTCTGTAGATACTTGTGTGTGTGTGTCTGTAGATACTCGTGTGTGTCTGTAGATACTTGTGTGTTTCTGTAGATACTTGTATGTGTCTGTAGATACATATGTACTTGTGTGTGTCTGTAGATACTCTGTGTGTCTATAGATACTTGTATGTGTCTGTAGATACTTGTGTGTGTCTGTAGATACTTGTGTGTGTCTATAGATACTTGTGTGCGTCTGTAGATACTTGTGTGTGTCTGTAGATACTTGTGTGTGTATGTGTGTCTGTAGATACTTGTGTGTGCCTGTAGATACTTGTGTGTGTCTGTAGATACTTGTGTGTGTGTGTGTGTCTGTAGATACTTGTGTGTGTCTGTAGATACTTGTGTGTGTGTGTCTGTAGATACTCGTGTGTGTCTGTAGATACTTGTGTGTTTCTGTAGATACTTGTATGTGTCTGTAGATACATATGTACTTGTGTGTGTCTGTAGATACTCTGTGTGTCTATAGATACTTGTATGTGTCTGTAGATACTTGTGTGTGTCTGTAGATACTTGTGTGTGTCTATAGATACTTGTGTGCGTCTGTAGATACTTGTGTGTGTCTGTAGATACTTGTGTGTGTATGTGTGTCTGTAGATACTTGTGTGTGTCTGTAGATACTTGTGTGTGTCTGTAGATACTTGTGTGTGTCTATAGATACTTGTGTGCGTCTGTAGATACTTGTGTGTGTCTGTAGATACTTGTGTGTGTATGTGTGTCTGTAGATACTTGTGTGTGCCTGTAGATACTTGTGTGTGTCTGTAGATACTTGTGTGTGTGTGTCTGTAGATACTTGTGTGTGTCTGTAGATACTCGTGTGTGTCTGTAGATACTCGTGTGTGTCTGTAGATACTTGTGTGTTTCTGTAGATACTTGTATGTGTCTGTAGATACATATGTACTTGTGTGTGTCGGTAGATACTCTGTGTGTCTATAGATACTTGTATGTGTCTGTAGATACTTGTGTGTGTCTATAGATACTTGTGTGCGTCTGTAGATACTTGTGTGTGTCTGTAGAAAACGCTGAATAATTTGCAGTCAGTTTTTATTCTCCCAATTTATTCCTCTTCAATTCAGCAGAGAATACATTTAACAAAAATTTTTTGAATTCATTTTCTTTCACTGCGAAGGCCATCCTGATGTTGGCATCCAATTTTTCCACGAAGTGATTCGTCATCGTTCCCCTTTTGTCACCTTTAAAGAAATAATTAAGTATGCGTTAAATAGCTAACTATATACATTCATCATTGCTACCGACTTTGTGACATGGCTGCCCAACCCATGACAAGGTCACAATGACCCCAAACGTCTCGCTCCCTGTGTCTACCACTAAATGTTGTCTCAAGAAAAGTGTTCAAGATATTTGTCACCCAACACAATCGATAGAGCTCACAGTGCCTCACAGATAACAGATGGCTGTTGGGGTAGTAAAGTTCTCGAGTGGCGACCGTGTACCGGAAAACGTAGCACAGGCAAGCATTTCACTCGGTAAACTGACGATCTAGTAAACATCATTGGAAGGCGCTAGATTAACTATTTAGTAATCTGTAGCTAGATGCGAGAAGCGCAGGACCAGTCGATGTGGAAATCCTTAGGGGAGGACTTTGTCTACCAGTTGAGTTCAGTTGACATCCTTTGGCTTATATGATGATAATAATAAGTTAGTCATTAGCTCCTTGGTGCTTACAATAGGGATGAGACAGCATCAGAAATAAATTATGAACTCTTGATCACTAAATTGCCCTCCTACTAAAACTTCGGAAAACCTTACTCGTTTTGTTTTCCATCAAGTCTTCGATTTTTAATTCACAAAAATCACAAAATGAGTAAATAAATGACGCTACAAAACTATGACGTCACGCCTAGGTATGTCAAATAGAACAAAATATCGTTTTTGACAGATGATAAAAAGTAATTCAGTTGACAAGCATTCGTTATCCCTATCATAACCCCTAACGCCTCATGTAAAATTGGCACCCAAATTGGTTAATCAACCTAAATTACCCAATTTAATAAAATTAATTTCTCGACTTAATAAATAAATTAGCCTTCTTTTTTGGGCATTCGTGTTTAAATGTATCCTATGTACACCTAGTACTCCAAAATCCATCAAGCCGTTTCAGGTTATAGGCTGAGCCATAGAAATAGACGTACATACGTACATAGATATACCCAAAAAACAGATAAGACATCCGAATATTTAAATGACAAAAATGTATGGGTGTACAGTGTTTCTTCTATCAACACTACCAATCATGTTTAATATTAATAAAAGATGACCAACCTAAGAATTGACGTGGAAGCGATTAGACATGACAAGTCTAGTAATTCTTTTAATTATTTTTTTTGTATCCTACCATTGACATTAGTGGTGCATGCTCGCCTAAATGTTCGTGCGGATGGTGGCGCATCGGGAGCCGGGTCGTTCCTTTCTCTCTAATATGGTTGATGGGAGCGATGGTTGACTCTCTCGTTATACTCGTGACTCGGGTGCTGTCCGTGTGAACTGGCCTACTCTTGTCAAAGGTATCAATAACATTCAATGATTTTTATGTGTAGCTTTTCGTGTCATATTGTTTTCATGTTCTAATGACATAATCTGGTTAATAACAAGGATTTAATTTTGACGTTATTAACTTTACTAATGATTGTTTAAATGATTTTTCTCAAATGACATTCTGTTATTATTATTTGATGACTATCGGAAAGAGTGTAATTGGCACATGTTTTGAATAAATATCTTGAATCTGAAACTTGAATCTTGAATTACCTTCCTTTTTGTGTAAGTAGTTGGGTAATAATTGAAAACGCTAAACACGTTAAAAAACCGACTTCCATCGCAACAACTAAGTACATTTTTGCATTATTATTTTTGGTTTTTGTTCATTTTCTAATAAAGAACTACACCGATTTTGATAAAATTTGTATGGAACCACACGGGAAGCACTAGCTTTCAAATAAAAAAGGAATCATAAAAATCGGTTAACCCAGTCAAAAGTTATGAGGTAACAAACATGAAAAAAAAACATACAGACGAATTGAGAACCTCTTCCTTTTTGGAAGTCGCTTGAAAACGCCGTTCATGGACAAAATATGGACCATCCATCATGGTTAAGGTCCGGTATTAAGGTTAGGTATAGTTCAGCGAGCCTATTTAAACACCTGACGCGCGCCCGCGCCGTCATCGGCACACTCATTTTTCTTCGCTCACGCACGATGTCATCCGTTTGAAGGATTATCTTAACAACTCAAGTTTAATCGGAGTTTCTTCAGCCAGTAGCTAAACAGCGGACTAGTCCACCCGTTGATAAAATGACTTATTTAAGGCTTATTTTATCATTATTCGACTGCAACCAGATGTAACGGTTGTCTAATCTAGCCAGCCCCAACCACTGCAGCGCATTAGTCTTTTAGGGTATCCTCAGGCTTCTTTGAGAAATTAAAAGACCAACCTCGTGATTCGAAGGATTTCCTCAGAGGCAAAGAATAAAGACTATTTACTACGTAAAAGAAGATTAACTCCGTAAAATCATTTGAATGAATGGCGACTCTTGCTACGACACAATAAAGTGCAAATTCGGGTCGCACAGTGCTAATTACCTACAGTTATATTCACCTGCTAGTTGCCTCTCTTTCTATCGCGTAACTCTTATCTCTTCTGACTACTGAATTTGCACCTTGCAAGGGACCGCGCGGCTTGGCGCGGCGTAGGTACATTTAACATACCTACAGCGCAGAGTGCAACAGGCCTGACAGAGTCTACGTACCGTTTAATCTACAGGTGTAACAAAATTGGTGTAGAACCCGTTAACTAGGGATGTGATCTTACTGAACAACTTTTTCCATTCTATAGTACATTCTGAAAAGGAAAAACTTAGATTTTCAATGAAAAGACGTTTTCATGATGAGTCTATTTTTTTGCAATTAGACTATGGCTCTCTTGGAGAAAGTGGTTATTTTTCATTTTTTTTTAAATTTGAAATTGCTAAACCCTTTGCATCATCTCACTGATAGTAAGTGGCGACGATGCCGAAGATGGAAGCGGGCGTATCAAGATTCCCCAACGCAATAGTACCCTGGCTATCTTATCTTCAAACCGGAACACATCTATGCTGCTAACCATCAGCGAATTTTTACCTGTGGTATTAACTATTAACATTAATGTTTAACGGCAATACTTAGATAAGATGGTGGTAGCTAGCCAGGTTAGCTTAAAAATTGCCCTTCCACCAACCAAACCGAGTCTTGCAAAATTAGACTCCGTCGGGAATCAAACCCGCGACCTCCTGGTGTGAAGCTAATGGACTTAACCATTACGCCAAGGATGCGGTTAAAAATGAGTCGAGCGATTGTGATGAGTAGAAGCCCCAATGAATGGGTCAATCACCAATTTTGTTAAACTCTGTTTCGTTAAATAGTGTCAATAGTTTTTTTTTCAATTAAATTCAATATAATATGTATTCAAATAGGTGCAAATAACACTCTTTCTGATAGTCATAAAATAATAATAACAATGTCATTTGTGAAGAATCAAGAAATAAACAATAATTAGTTTTATAACGTCAAAATTCAGTCCTTGATGTAAACCAGATTTTGTCATTAGAACATGAAAAAATATGACACAAAACGTTATACATAAAAATGCCTTTAACAGAAGTAGGCTAGTTCAGATCGGTTCGGTCACGAGTATAACGCGATAGTCAGCCATCGCTCCTCTCAACCATATTAAAGAGAAGGGAACGAACTGGCTCCCGATGGGCCACCATCCGCACGAAATATTGAATTACTACTACTACGTATGGAACCGACGCCGCAAACCAGTATTTTGCGCCGTGTGTTGTTGACAATTGTCAACAACGCGTTTAGTCTCTCGCCTTACGCTCAAGCGATCGCCCGCGTCCCGATACCTAGAACAATCCAAAAAATGCGGACTTGCGTGTTAAAAACTTGTAAAAATCGATCCAGTGCAAAGAAAAAAGATAGTGGCATCAGTAAGTATCATCAGTAAGTAAACACAATATTAATTTAAACCAGCCATAACTAGTTTTTTTTTCTACATAATTTTCTACCACATGCCAACATTTTCTTTGAAAATCATAGATTATGAAAAGTGAACCATACAGATAGGACGCGTAGGTAAGGTACAAATGGTTGGTAACGTAACTCATTCATTACGTATATACATACATGCATGCACATACATATATACATAAATTGCAAGTTAAATAACAGCTTTTAAAAATAGTAAGTTTCAAATCATGAGTAAGAATACCCCTTAATTTAACTAATTGATAAAATACCTTAAACCTGACTGCATAAAATCACAAAGCTCTTTTTGTTTTTTCTGTAGTCGGCAAAAAAATCCTTGTTAATCTGTACATATCTAACGACACCTCGCATTCCAAAATCCAACAAGCCGCTTTGACTGCATGCGGTAACCATGAAACTGACAACACACACACACATACATACGAAAACACACACACACAAACACACATGATACCCGAAAAAGGTCTTGGTAAGTGAACACAGTCAGGTTGCTCAAGTGCTAGTGCTAATTAGGCAGATAACTCCGTGACAGTGAATTTCGCATCTGTTTATATATTCTTCATAAACGTCAAGCGATAGTCCCGCCCCCGCGAACTTCTCGCGACCCCCGAGCAGCGCAAGATATTTGATTTGACTAGCTGTTCTATACGTAGTAGTAGTAATTCAATGGCACGAACATTTGCTCACTTAAATGTTCGTGCGGATGGTGGCGCATCGGGAGCCGGGTCGTTCCTTTCCATGCACCATGTTTATTATTACATACGTACCATTTAAAATTATATCATTCTTTGAATATTTATATTCCTCAACGAGATCTGGGTTTATTGCTATAGCCACAATAGTGGGGTCTAGAGGTCGCCATTTTTCTTCACGCTGCTTCTTTTTCTCAAATATGTTCATGGCTTTTATTATATCTGTGTCAGTCAATGGCGCCCAACACTGTGTCTCTCCAAACCTGAAAAAAAAAAATCAATGGAAAACTCATTCGGGTAATGTATCACTTCCTAAATTACGTACTTGGCTACTTTCATAGCATTAATTAAATGATCATTAATTATCTAATAAGGAGTAAGGTAGCTTCGCAATATTTTCACGTCCGAAATACCGCAATGTATCAAGACTTAGGTACGCTAGTAATAATAGTATATACAGGTGTAAAAAAATTGGTGTGGGACCTGTTAACTGGGGGTTCTAGTCATCATGCTGAACAACTTTCCCTAAGGAACCCATAGTCAATACTCAAAAAAAAATTGAATTACATACTAAAATGCACAAAATTGGTCGATCAGTTGATCGATTTGTATGAAGAGTAAAAATATTTTTTTTGCGATTTCAGTAAAGTGCTAGAACAAAAGTTGTTCAGTATGATGAGTAGAAGCACCAGTTAACGGGACCTACACCAATTTTGTTACACACTGTATACTGTGACTAAGGTATTTCACCAGTGTGTGTGTTGGTAGTGACATACGGAATGGTAACATATGGTCTCTTACTATAAGCAAAGTATATATTAGTACTATCTATAAGGGTATAATAATAAGGCAAGTATGTACGTAAGTTTTTGAAAAACTCATTGGTACATTGGCCGTCCAGATTTGAACCCGGTACCTCTGGTTAGATGGACCGAGTCGTTACCGGTTGAGCCACCGACGCTTTTTACCGATTGCTTTAACGGTGAAGGAAAACATCGTGAGGAAACCTGCACACGCCTGCGAAGAAACTCGAAGGTTGTGTGTGAAGTCGACCAACCCGCACTGGGCCCGCGTGGTCGACTAAGGCCTAATCGCCCTGATTCAGGGTAGGCTCGAGCCCCTCGGTGGGGACGTATATGAGCTGTAATGATGAATAATAAGGCTCAAGGTCACCCAAAGGACGATCGATGGAGCAAACTGTGCTTGGAGTTTTACTACGTGTTCGAATCAGAAATGGAGGGATCCGTAGAAGAAAAACAAGGTAACTGACACAATCGCTAAACTTAAGTGACAGTGGGTGGGGCACACAACTCCACAGAACAGATGTGGCCACTGGAGCAGTAAAGTTCTTGAGTGGCGACCGCGCACCGGAAAACGCAGCGTAGGCAGGTGTCCCACTCGGTGGATCAATGATATTTGGTCTTGTCTGGGGACCACGCACAGTCGGCGCGGGAGCAGGCGTCGCGCGCATTTGTTCGGTCGTCGTCGGCTTGGGTTCGGGTCGGGTCCTCGCTCAGAGCAATAACTAATTATTGCTCTAAGGGTCCTCGGGCCGGCCGCCCACCCAGTAGAGTGACCATTTGTGGCAGATTTCTGCCCTTTGGGTAGATTTCGCTTGCAAGATTAATAAAAAAATAAAGAACATTTTGCTTAAATTTATTTTGAATAATTCTAATTAAAAGAAACTTTCTGAGAAATATCACATATTAATTATTCCGAATTTTTCGTAAGTTTTGCAACTGTACGCAAGGCACATTAAACTGTTGGTGCCAGTAAAGTTGCTATCACTGGATAGCAGTCGTTTATCCGTGTCAGATGCCTTATACAGCCGGTTTATTAAACTTCTTCCATGGAACCCCCCGTTCACGTTTGCTCTTCAACCCTGACTTGGTCCCCGTGTGTGGCCTAACCTTGTGTGCCTGAGCAGTTTATGGGTTGTTCGAAGGGCGATAATATGATGATGTTGACTGTACCTTGGTAGTAGAGTTTAGTGAGTTTTGAACCTGTGAATAAGGTAACACGGTCACTTTATCTGGTGTTGCATTCTGAGCCACTATGTGGTATGCTTCAGAGTCCATACGAGAGTTGGTCTCCGCCAAAGGATAATCATCACCTGTAAATGACTAAAAACGATCAGGGAACACACATTAATTGTGACCAGAAAACAATTTCAAGTGCAGTTAACTCCAAACTCGTGTTTCTGTGAAAATAATATTATATTTGACAATTAAAGGCAAAAACCTTATTTGAGTATTGGTGATTATCTTTTACTGAAAACATGATTATGAAAATGTTTGCGGCGCTCTAGACACGCCGCTGCAAACATTTTTTTTCCTTCATGGCCATAAGTAAGATTCGCTATTTTTTTTTGATCAATTTATTATAAATTATGGGTATAGTTACGTTTGCCTCATTAAAAACCGTGCACGAAATGATTGTAACTAATAATCTTTAATAGATTAGTTGCAATAGTCCCGTGAAACTAAATCTTGAAACCAAATTTACTAGTGATATCCTGCCTCAATATTATGACCGTCGATAAATATAATCATTTGAATATATTACGCGATATCTCTTGTGCGGTGTTATATCTCAATTTATTCTTGAAACCGAATTTACTAGTGATATCCTGTGTCGATATTATGACAGTCGATAAATATAATCATTTGAATATATGCGATATCTTGTGCGGTGTTTTAACTCAATTTATTCTTTAAACCGAATTTACTAGTGATATCCTGTGTCGATATTATGACCGTCGATAAATATAATCATTTGAATATATGCGATATCTTGTGCGGTTGTTCGTGCGGATGGTGGCGCATCAGGAGCCGAGTCGTTCCTTTAGAGGAGCGATTGCTGACTCTCGCGTTATATTCGTGACCGGGTGCTGTCCGTGTGAATTGGCCTACACTTGTCAAAAGCATTCATGATATTCAATTATTTTAATGTATAAATTCTCGTGTAATATTGTTTTCATGTTCTAATGACATAATTTGTTTTTTTTATATCAAGGATTGGATTTTGACGTTAATAACTAATAATTGTTTATTTCTTGATTTTGTACAAATGAAATTATGTAATCACTATTTTATTACTATCAGAAAGAGTTTAATTTTCACCTATTTTGAATAAATATTCTGAATCTTGAATTATTTAGGATTTTTTTTACGGTTTGGATGTAATCGTATAAGACTTGCGGGTTTTTATAACATCTCTCTGAATGTTCACCTAATCGCCATTTCCGTTTAACTTCTAAAAATAAAACGTAACCTAATTTTAACTTATAATGGTGCAGATCCCCGCGCCGAGTCGTATCTGGTGCAACGCATCATTAGCCATACAGCGGGGTAATGCAGCCAGCGTAATGGGCACATTTGCATCAGGTACGACTCGGGGCGGGCTTTTTGACTAAGGCTTAGGCCTTTTAATTTTATTATATAAGGTCTAACAAAATTAGCTGAAACTATTTTAAGGGCAAGTTCAGTAAACGAAACTGAACAACTTTTTCTTCAGCGACCATACTGAAATCTAAGAAAAAAAATCTAAAATAAAAAAAAAAGAATTCTTAATAAATCCGGCACTGGCCATCATCGTACCGTAGCTACCAGTCCACGCGCCTGACGCGCCTCCGCCGGGCTCCGCCACAGATGATAGTACAAGCCGCGTCTTCCGTCGCGTCGGACACATATTAGGTAGGTATCTAAACCCTATTTGTTTGGAAATAGCCAGACATGTAAACAAAACATGAACTTCAAAATAAACTAGTTTCAATTGGTTTTCAAGTCTTAAATGAACTAAAACACGGTATTTATGTCAATAAAATCCTTGATGTCCAAATGTAAGTGATTAAGCTAAAATTATAAAATGATTTGTTTACATGTTTGGTCATTTCCAAACAAATAGATTTTTCTTTAATGTGACTTGTCCGCAAACAGGCTAAGGCGAACTACCTACGTACTTGCTTCTTATGTCTCCGGTGATTTTCTTGGTTGACCGGCATCTACAGGTCGTGGCATACTCGTAAAAGTACCGTAATCCCGGAATCGCTGCAAAGCACCTATAGTATTGTGTGTAGATGGCATGTAGATGGGGTCTACAGCTATGAAAATCTTGAAACATGTTCCTGGTGTCTATTAGGTTGAGGTTACAAACTTCATAGCACACCGCCATGTCCAAATATTGTTGTACATGGCATTTTCACAATGAAACACTTAACTTAGGCACTTAGGTCACAATCTGTAGGTAAGGCTTTGAGAACGTAACTCAATGAGTGCGCGAGAGTAACTGAGATATTTGTTTCGCGCACGCATCGCACTTGTTTGTAGGCGAAATGTACCTACGAGCGAGCAGCAAAATAGTTCAATGGCCTCAATGCTTCAAAAAAGCCGCTCAATTTCTTATTTTTGGAAAAGTGTAAATACCTGTTAGGTTGTATTTTACTACCTACATCTAAAAGGGGAACTATAAGGTTTTAAATAGGTAATATTAGTTTTTAAATAAGAATTGATTGAGAGAACTACCAAAGGTCAACGGCCAGGCACAGCGCAGTTTCGTTGCGGCAAGGCACGAATCCGGCGAAAAGACAGGACCGCACTACAACACGAGAATATTATAGTGGGCAATAATGGAATGTAGGTAGCGATTTTTTTTTAGAATTCGGTATGGTCGCTGAAGAAAAAGTTGTTCAGTTTCGTTTACCGAACTTGCCCTTAAAATAGTTTCAGCTAATTTTGTTAGACCTTATATATTTATATATAATTTTTGACATTTTGTATTTTGACATTTAACTATTTATTGACAATTTTTTATTTAAACTTACTAAAAAGATTTTATAATAAAAAATAATTTTATTTACTCGTTCATGTTTTACTATAAATGTTTCTATAATAAAAATCATTAGTTACTCTTTCATGTTTTATTATAAATATTATTATGATAAAAATAGTTTTAGTTACTCGTTTATATTTTACTATGAATATTAAAAACTCGTGACGAAATACCGATTTTGCAAAATTATTTATGCGAATCGATTGAGTATTATAGGTCCCTTGGAGAAAGTTGTTTAGTTTTATATAGGCTGAATCCTTCTTAATATTTAAGAAGGACCCTATAGATACGCATAAAAAAGAAATCCCTTCTTTTAAGTCGGGTAAAAATCCAACAGTTTCTCGCTCGTTGCTGAAAAAAACGTTAGTTTTTTATATTCTCTTTGATCACAGATAAAATATAGAGCAGTTTTAAGCTCAGCCTCTGACATATTGATAACAGTATATTTATATCCTGAATCCTGATAACATGATCAATCAAGTAAAGCTGGCCAAGTTGGTTCACGTTACATTTTTTTTATTTATAATTGGTAAGCCCATGGCATCATCTCACCTGATGGTAAGTGGAAGCGGGCTTACCAAGATTCCCCAACGCAATGGAGAACTGGCTATCTTATCTTCAAGCCGGAACATATCAATGTTGTTAACACTGATGTTTAGCGGCAATACTTAGATAAGATGGTGGTAGCTAGCCAGGCGGGCTATGAAAATGCCCTACCACCAATCAAACCGAGTCCTACAAGTTGACCCCACCGGGAATCGAACCCGCGACGTCCTGCGGTGTGAAGTGAATTGACTAACCATTACGCCACGAAGGCGGTTTAAAACATTTTTCTTTTTGATCCGTCAGAATAAAGGATAGTACAGAATGCCAGCGCTCCATTTATTACAAGCTTTTATTTTAACTTTTTTTTTTATTCACAATTGGTAAACCCTTGACAACATCTCACCTGGTGGTAAGTGACGATGTGACTTGCAATATGTTTGTTTGTTCGGGTGAAATCTTGCAACTCAATTTAGAAGCTGATATCTTCAACCTATTGAGCTGACATTTGGTATACACGTTCAGTTTGGATGACAATGCATGTTTATCTGTGTGACGTCATTCTAAGTCCAACATGGCGGCGCACCCAAGATGGCGGATCAGTTATTTTTTTATGCACATCTATGATATGGGTATCAAATAAATGGGTTTACTGAGAAGAACACGAAATAATTAAAATGATTTTCAAATTAAAGCTTGCACCTAAAAGTTTATACGTTTTTCGAAAATTATTTTGAGACTATGCTGATCGTGAGCGTGGTCTTTCAACTGCTGCAAATTTTTTTTATTTATATTTTTACGGTTATTTTTAGGGTACACCCAACGGGTAACCAACGGGACCCCCGCTGTCTTTCCGCCTGTCCGTCGGTCAATGGGCTGTATTTAATGAATCGCAATAGTTAGACAATTGAATTTTTCACAGAATGCGTATTTTTTGCCACTATAACAACAAATACTAAAATTTTGTAAAAGTGAAAAAAAGAACAGATGGCCGATGGGGCAGTAAAGTTCTCGAGTGGCGACCGCGCACCGGAAAACGTAGCGTAGGCAGGCCTCCCACGCGGTGGACCGATGACCTGGTGAAGGTCGCGGGAAGCCGATGGATGCGGGCAGCGCAGGACCGGTCGTCGTGGAAATCCTTGGGGGAGGCCTTTGTTCAGCAGTGGACGATTTGTGGCTGATATGATGATGATGATGAAAAAAAAGGAGGGTTATTAACGTATTTGTTTCTAGGTCTTTAGAAGTATTTCTGATTTAGCTCTATCGTGAAAATGGTAATACTCACAAGCGTTAAACTTGGTGTAATTACAGTACTAATACTAAAGTGAAACAACAAATAATATAAATCTGCCAAGTATGAGTCGTACTCGCGCTAAGGACTACTAACTGAATGACAAAAAAGCATATTTTATGTCGCTCGCGTTGATGTCTTTTGATGTGAATAGGTATCATTATCATTATACTGGTAGTTGTCTGAAGAGGTGTGGTGGTACGGAACCCTCGGAGTGCTAGTCCGACTCGCACTTGGCCGGTTTTTTACTTTTTTTGATGAATCTGTTTTATTTATGCGTAGAAAGCGCAATACAAAACGGCAAAAGATTAAGTTGTTTTAAGCACATACTCGTATGGTCTTTTCGCGGTATCTGAAATAAAGAGTTTTTCTTTCTTTTTTTGTTTCTTTTTGTATTGAAACTTCTATATAGACGGGGGGTATTAGGTTTCTGTAACGAAAACGCGTTACGGCCGCGTGGAGGAGGTAGACAGAGAAAGGCTGGCGGCGGCGGCGGAGAGAAGGCAACGGCTGTATTCTTAGTTATAGAAAAGTTGAGATGGAGATATAAAGCAGGTACTTAGCCTGGGTTACCCTTTTCACTTGTCCGTTGAAGTTTCGGTCTTTCACCGTCTGTCGCTTGCGGCGGACGTGTGCTAGACCATACTAGTTTCTGGGCCGCCTTTTTCAAGGCCGTCTTTACGTTCAACTCGCCGTCATCGTGGGTCGTCGTGTGCTTCGGAGGTGTATCGCGGCGATGGAGAAGCACGCAGGATCGCAGCCGTGGAAACTGTGAAGCGGTGTAACTCGGTCAACGTGCACGTCACATCGCCGGGAAGCCAACTTAGCCATACACGTCGCGGCCCCACAGCTTCGAACGAGCAGTACCGTCGTGCCGCGTGCTTCGGATGGCGTACCCCGGCGACGAATTTGCGTGTGAAGAGGTCCCGTGCCCAGAAGCATGCCGCCTAAGTCCCCGGCCACATGTGGAGGATTGTACACTGACATTTCGCGCGCCATTCGTCGTCGGGGAACTGTTCGTCGGTCTGCGGCACATACTGGTTTCGGGCCGCCTTTTTCAAGGCAGCTTACTGCGATCCCTGCCGTCTCTCTCTCCCACCTCTCAGTTCATGTGCCATCCCCGCATGGCACATACAAGGGAGGGGCCCCTGCACTGTGCGCGCTGGCTATCTACTCGGTGCGTTCGGTGCAACCCCTCCCCACCTACGCACCCCACCCTTCCCTAAGGGTGAGGGTCGCACCGACGAACTTTTAAGGCGGCTATGCCGCCAAAGTTTTCGCGAGGGGGTGTTTAGTGGGTAGTGGGGTCTTTGGGCCTGTGCATACGCATTCATACACCTTCCGAGTGTAACGGGGACGTATGCATATAGGCGCAGAGCTCTGAGTCCCACATAACTAGGGGCAGCTTCGGCCTTCGGCCGAAGCTTCCTCTGGTATGCGTAAATGCATTCACCTCCGCGCTCCCTTAACAGGGGGGGAAAAAAAAAAAAAAAAAAGTTGAAGTTTCACTTCTACTATGTGTCCCAGCACACTTTTTTTTTATACTGCTAGCTTTCATCCTTCATTTATCAAAAGAGAAATGAATAACTGTAAAATTCATGTCACAGAACTTACTGTAGATGTATCCAGCGCCTATGTAAAGATGATTCAAGCGTCCCAAAAAATGTGGATCTATTTTCATCGCTAACGCTATGTTGGTTAGTGGGCCCAGCGTTATAACGTTTAGATTACCTGAAAACGTAGACATGCCTGGTTGGGACGATCACGCAGGTCACTGACCTGAAGCACGGTCATTACCTGGATGGGTTTGATAGTTAGTGGCATTTTTCTCGCACGTTTCCGTGCTTCGAAAAGCACTTTAAGCCGTTGCTACCGATTGCTATTACCAGATGGTAGCCTATATAGTTGTGACGTACCCGTTGCTGTAGTAACTAGAAAAACACGTCTGTCAGTAGTTTTCGATTCAACGGTAAAAATATATATTGTTCGTACAAACTAAGTTTGCGTAATCAATCCGGGTTTCCCACATCTGGCGACCGTGACAATAAGTTTAAAATGGAAGCTTGGAAACGCAAGCGTACGCAATATCGAAAAGAATTTACCAGTCTTGCTGATAAAATAGAAAAGGCCGTCGAAGAAAAAATTGAAATCGCCGGTCAATTGTTTGACATTTTATCGGAAACTGCCTCAAATCTTTTCGAAGCTGAGGCAACAATAAGAGACCTATGGTGTGCGGCAGAGGAGTTTGATGAAGCTTCGTTCGAAGCAGACCAAGGTAAGTCCATGCTCTACAAGACGCGATGGCACAAGGTCAGATCATTTTTCCCTAAAATCGGGTCGCACAGTAGCAGTGCTTCTTCCCTGCACTCTGCAGAATCAAGTAATAAGCTAAAGACAGGCGTGCAGCGACTTCCAAAACTGCCTAAGTTAGAAATCGCAAAATTTGATGGCAACGTCAAGTCTTGGTTACTGTTCTGGGGACAATTCAAAAAAATACACGAAGACGCCGCAATCAATCCTAGCGATAAGTTCCAGTATCTTCTTCAGTCTATGGTCCCAAATAGCAGTGCACGACAGCTTGTAGAAAGTTATCCACCCTGTGCTGAGAACTACATCAAGGCAGTTGAGGCATTAAAGGCAAGATTTGCCAGAGACGACGTTCTCATAGAGACCTATGTCAGAGGTTTGCTTTCTTTGATGCAACAAAAAGGAGAAACTAAAAATTTAACAATGTTATACGATGCCCTTCAAACACACTTGCAAGCCCTTGAAACACTTAACGTTACGAAGGACAAGTATGCGTCAATGCTCTCTCCCATGATCGAGTCATCATTACCCGAAGACGTTCTTCGAGAATGGCATCGCAAACAACCTGATACTAGAGACCTCACTCATCATATCAGCCACAAATCGTCCACTGCTGGACAAAGGCCTCCCCCAAGGATTTCCACGACGACCGGTCCTGCGATGCCCGCATCCATCGGCTTCCCGCGACCTTCACCAGGTCATCGGTCCACCGCTTGGGAGGCCTGCCTACGCTACGTTTTCCGGTGCGCGGTCGCCACTCGAGAACTTTACTGCCCCATCGGCCATCTGTTCTACGAGCTATGTGCCCTGCCCACTGCCACTTCAGTTTAGCGATTCTGTGAGCTATGTCGGTTAGTTTAGTTCTCCTGCGGATCTCCTCGTTTCTGATTCGATCACGCAGAGAAACTCCGAGCATAGCACGCTCCATTGCCATTTGGGTGACCTTGAGCCTTCTTATGAGGCCCATAGTAAGCGACCATGTCTCAGTTCCGTAAGTCATCACTGGCAACACACACTGGTCAAAGACCTTAGTCTTGAGACACTGCGGTATTTGGGACGTGAAGATATTGCGAAGCTTCCCGAACGCTGCCCAGCCGAGTTGGATTCGTCGATTGATCTCTTTCTTGAAGTTGGAACTACCTAGCTGGACTATTTGTCCCAGGTATACATATTCGTCAACAACTTCCAGTGTAGAGTCTCCAACCTTTAGAGGAGTGGGTGCGACACGGACATTTAACATTATTTTCGTCTTGTCCATGTTCATTTTTAACCCCCGACGCAAAAAAGAGGGGTGTTATAAGTTTGACCGCTATGTGTGTGTGTGTGTCTGTGTGTGTGTCTGTGTGTCTGTCTGTGTGTCTGTCTGTGGCACCGTAGCTCTCAAACGGGTTAACCGATTCCATGCGGTTTTTTTTATTTACAAGCAGGTTTTTTGGCGATGGTTCTTAGATACGTTTTATCAAAATCGGTTTAGCCGTTTCAAGGTCATCAGCTCTTTTGTTAGCTGCGGTAGGGTTCTTAGACTCTTAATGTGTATTTACTTTACTTTCAAACATACATGTGACCAAAAACTTGAAACACTCATGTATGCTTAATAACTATGCAGGATTATGGAACTCTTGGTCTGATGCTGCAGCCATGATATCCAGAACACTAGCACACTCTTAAAAAAATAATAGCAGATATGTCGTGTTTGGACTCGTTTTGATCAGTATTTGATTCTGCATACAATGCAATGGTGGCAACACGGTGAGCTGATGCTGCGGCCAGGATATCCAGAACACTAGCACACTCTTAAAAAAATAATAGCAGATATGTCGTGTTTGGACTCGTTTTGATCAGTATTTGATTCTGCATACAATGCAATGGTGGCAACACGGTGAGCTGATGCTGCGGCCAGGATATCCAGCACACTAGTACACTCTTAAAAAAATAATAGCAGATATGTCGTGTTTGGACTCGTTTTGATCAGTATTTGATTCTGCATACAATGCAATGGTGGCAACACGGTGAGCTAATGTTGTTAAAATCCGTTAAATTTTTGACATACCTACGTACCTGAAACTATGACTAACTGTGAACTAAATATTATTGAGATAAACCTTCGCTTTGATTTCTTATATAAACCCCCGACGCAAAAAGAGGGGTGTTATAAGTTTGACGCCAATTTCTGTGTGTTTGTGTCTGTTTGTCTGTGGCATCGCAACTCTCGAACGGATGGACCGATTTTGATGCGTTTTTTTTTACGTGAAACAAGTTTCCTTGCGGTGGTTCTTAGCTATAATCGATAAAGATCTGTTCAGCCGTTTGAGGGTTATCAGCTCTTATCTAGGTGACTAAGGAATCTGGGCAACTTATACAGGTCTGATCGATTCAAAATTTGGTGCCCTGTTAATGTAAAAATATTGCAAAACCATGATAACCTTGAACTGTTGATGCAGCATCTCCTAGAATCTACAGAATACCCAACTCCTCAAAAACTTTCAGTAGAAGTATCGTGTTTGGGCTCAAAAAAAATATTCAAAACAATTTATTTCAAATAGGTGTTACACACACTTTTAAATAGAATTAGAATAGAAATTATTAGAATAGTCTCAATGAATAGGTGTTAGATATAATATGGTAACCTTGACCTGATGCTGCAGCATCTCCTGGAATCTGCTGAAGCAGCGGTTAAAAAAGTAAAAAACTTCCATGGGTCCATGGATTTGAAGTTTAGAGTTATAACACATTTAATTGCAGCTTCAAACAAGGGAGGTGAGCAACTTCCACAGGCTTGATCGATTCAAAATAGGCTAGATTTTGTGTCGCAGTATCGTGTTTCGTCCCGGAAACTATTTGTATGAATGTGGGGGTAGAGTTTCGATTGTATGTAATAGTTATGTAAAGTTTAAAAAGCACGAAATAAAAATTAAATTAAAAATTTAAAAAACCCCCGACAAAAACCTCTAAAAAGTAAACAATAATATGTATTGACCCTTTGAGTTTAATTTAAGTAGTAATATTTTGATCCAAGAGTCGTCGCGTAGGGGGACCGCTAAGTAAATAAAATAAAAACAGAATACAACTGATTTACTTTACTACAACTAATTAGTAATAACTTCACAACTTAGCGGTCCAGTTAGTCCAGTCCACTTAGTTAAGACCCACTTGTTGAGAGACCTTACTGAGGCCATCGAGCATTGTGCTTAGGTCTTCCATAGTCTCAGCCATGACCACGATATCGTCAGCGAATCGGAGGTGGGATATGTACTCGCCGTTGATATTGATGCCGAGTCCACCCCAGTTCAGAAGCTTAAAAACATCTTCCAGGGCGGCGGTGAACAGTTTCGGAGATATAACGTCTCCCTGTCTCACCCCTCGCTGCAACTGGATAGGTTTCGAGTTCTGGTCCTGGAGGCGAACCGACATGGTGGCGTTTTCATACAGACACTTCAACACCTCGATGTATCGATGGTCAATTTGGCGCCGCTGGAGAGACTGTAGCACAGCCCAGGTTTCGACTGAATCGAAGGCCTTCTCATAGTCCACAAACGCCAAGCATAGTGGCTGATTGTACTCTTTGGTCTTCTGTATAATCTGCCGCAGCGTATGTATGTGGTCTATGGTACTAAAGCCTTTTCGGAAACCGGCTTGTTCGGGAGGCTGGAAGTCGTCAAACCTGCGTGCGAGACGATTCGTAATGACTCTCGAAAACAGCTTGTAGACATGGCTCAGAAGTGAGATGGGTCTGTAGTTCTTCAGCAGGGTGTTGTCACCCTTTTTGAAGAAAAGCACGACCACACTTCTGTGCCATGCCTTAGGCGTTCGTCCCTCGAGTATAACGGAATTAAATAACTTCTGAAGAGCTTTTAGTACCGGTGATCCACTTGCTTTCAGAAGTTCAGCCGTAATTCCATCATCACCCGGTGCCTTGTTGTTCTTGAGCTGTTTGAGAGCCATTCTAATCTCGTACAGGCTGACGTCCGGGATATCTTCGGTATAGTGTCGGGTTAGTCTGGCTCTTGGGTCTTCAGCCAGATCGCTGACAGGCAAACGTGTGGTCTTGTACAATTGTCCATAGAACTTCTCAACTTCTTCCAGCAACTCAGTCTTAGACGATATGGTCCTGCCGTCCTCAGTCTTCAGCTTGGTCAGTTGGCTTTGTCCAACAGACAGATCTCTCGCGAACACTTTTGAGCCTTTGTTGTGCTCAATCGCCTCTTTAATAAAATTTGTATTATATTGGCGTAAATCGCGAGTTAGGGACTTAGAGATCTGCCTGTTTAGTTGCCGATACTGAGTAGCGTCTTCAGAGGACTGCAAAACCAATCTGCGTCTTTCTTCCATGAGGTTGCTGGTGAAGTCGGAGATTTTTTTGGTTCTGTTTGAACGGCGAGTTTTAAAAATCTTAGACCCGACCGTTTGAACAATTTCCACGAACCTGTCATTATAATCGTCCACATTCTCGCAGTCTCCTAGGCATTCGAAACGATTGTGCAACTCGAGCTGAAAGCTCTCGGGGTTTTGGAGCTGGATGGGCGCTGGTCGGAGCGTAGACTTCATCAGTCGACATCTTTCTAGCTTGGTCTTTAGATTCAATGTGCCTCTGACCATCCGGTGATCGCTTCCTGTTTTGACTGAATTGATCACGGAGACATCATTGAATATTTGCTTCCTTGTCAACAAGATGAAGTCTATCTCGTTTTTTGTTACGCCATTGGGATGCAACCATGTCCACTTCCGCTGTTTTGACTTTTTAAAGAAGGAGTTCATTATAAACAGGCTCTCCCTCTCCAGCATCTGGCTACGTGCATTTCTTACTCCATATCCAAATTGCCCCACTCTCAGCTCACCATCACTTCGTTTGCCCAGTTTCGCGTTAAAGTCCCCCATAACAACGGTATAATGGGTCCTGGTGCTATGTAAGGCTGTAGAGATGTCCTCATACATAGTCTCTACCTCGTCGTCGGAGTGTTCCGTAGTCGGCGCGTATACCTGTATGACCTTCATCGAATACCGTTTGGTGATTCTGAGTATAAGGTATGCTACCCTTGTCGAAACGCTCACGATTTGGACCACATTGTTAATGAGGGACTTGTGGACGAGAAACCCGACACTACCCTGGGACTGTTGGAGACCTCACTAAGCTGATGCAATTCTTGAGGCAAGAAGTGGAGTCTGAAGAAAGGATCTTGCTAGCTAGGCGTGAGTTTAGCGAGATGACCCTAGCCGAGCCAAAGCCCCCACTGCTTGTTTCATAAACGAATTTTCACAAAGTAAGGAAGGTGCGGCTAAGCAGAGCAGACCATCATGCGTTTGGTGCGGAAAAGATAACCATTCAGCTGCAGAATGCCTCAAGGCGGGAAAAATGACGCTGCAAGATCGCATTGATTACGTTAAGAAGCAGAAAGCATGCGCTATTTGCTTAAAAATCAGTCATAGTGCAAAGAGATGCAAGAGTTTTCCTGAATGCTTATTCTGTAAAAAAAGGCATAATACAATTATGTGTGCAGAAATGGCAGCGCATAAACAAAACGATAAAAATCAAGCGGATACATCAAGCAATTTGTCATGTCAACCCAAGTATTCAACGACAACCATACTTCAAACTTTGGCAGTTAAACTTGTTCATGGAAAAAAAGAGGTACTGATTAGAGCGCTTATTGACACTGGTGCGCAAAGATCTTACATCAAAAAAGATCTCACACAAAAACTCGGACAGAAAAGTAGTTCAAAGGAGGTAATAAATCTTTGTTTGTTCGGCGGACTCGAGACGAAAAAAGAAGAATGTCAAGTGTTTGACATATGTCTTAAGAGTAACCAAAACAACTTTTGTATAAATTTATTTATCTGTTGTAGAACAAACAAATCTATGTAGTTTTTTACCTAAAATACGTTCATCTGTAATATTGCAGCAACTAAGTCAACATGGCATTATTTTAAATGACTTACCTGATTCACCGGACGAAGTAAGTCTTTTGATCGGCGCGGACTATTGTGGTTTACTTCTCACTCCCGACATAACACAATTGGAGAATAACCTGACCGCTATTAAGACAAAACTGGGGTGGACTATACAGGGTCCAATAACAGGGATTTACAGTTCTTTGACAAATACAACGACGACTTTGCATTGTTTAAATAAAATTGATATTTCAGACTTATGGACGTTGGAAGCCATAGGAGTTAGAGATCCCGCGGAACAAGCGTCCAAATCGGCACGCGATCTCGAATTACTTAAATCTTTTGAAGCAAATATGAAGGTCAACGAAGAAGTACGTTGTGAGGTTAGTTTGCAGTGGCGTGATTCTTCGCGTCCACAGACAAACTATGATCTCGACAAGAGCAGGTTGGAATCCACCATGAATCGTCTCAAACAACTAAGTAAGATCACTGATTATGACAACGTATTCCGTGAGTGGTTACAGCTTGATATAATTGAAAAGGCACCTGAACAGTCCGTCCAAGGCGACTACATGCCACATCACGCGGTTATTAAGGAGTTGAGTTGTGGTATAAAAAAAGAATACACACTATATATATTAATATATAATAAATCTTTTAGGCAAGCGAGTGACCTGGCCATTGGCAGTCGTAAATAAGTTATGTGCCCTTTCCGATGGCGTTATTAGGGTGCTGCAAGTAAGAACTGCAGGGGGGTCCAAGATAAGACCTGTGCAGCGATTGTTTCCCTTAGAGCTGCGTGACGCTGACAGACCAATACCGGTTTTAACAGACGTGACTCAAGAGACACACGACACTAAAAACGTACGGCCAACCCGAGCTAGGAGGTTACCACAACATCTTTTTGATTACGTTATGAACTAAGCTAGTGGTAGTCTCCTGGCTTTTCTCGCTGGGGAGTGTGACGTACCCGTTGCTGTAGTAACTAGAAAAACACGTCTGTCAGTAGTTTTCGATTCAACGGTAAAAATATATATTGTTCGTACAAACTAAGTTTGCGTAATCAATCCGGGTTTCCCACAATAGTCGTTCAGCCCTGTCAGATGATAGTAAAAGGACGTCAAAAGTTGGATTCCAGTGTGATCTTATGTCTTAACTAGTGGATGCCCGCAGCTTCGCCCGCGCAGATCCCGATTTTAGCGGTTCCCGTGGGAATTTCCCAAAAACCTTTCTTAGCGGATGCCTACGTCATAACATCTACCTGCATGCCAAATTTCAGCCCGATCCGTCCAGTGGTTTGGGCTGTGCGTTGGTATATCACTATGTCAGTCAGTCAGTCACCTTTGAGTTATATATATTTAGATTCTTGTAGTCGGTATGATGATTAGGTCCCTATTGCGTTAAGGTATCTTCATAAAATCATCTTCGAGCGCACGCGCGGCAAACCGACGAGGAGTCGAAGTGGTCGCCATGACCGAAATCGGTCAGATAGATCATCATCATCACCATCATCATCAAGCTATCTTGGTGAACTACCTTCAGTCTTCAGTAGCGTCAACTTACAATCAAGTGAGATGATGTCAAAGGCTTACCAATTGTAAATAAAAAATCTTGCAAAGTTAGAAATAGCTAAACAGATAGTCTTGCAATATTTCAACAATAAAATATTGCAATGTTTCCGAGTCTGCTGGAAGAAATTTCTTTAGAAATAAGCTGTACCCTTTGCGTATCCTTACTTTGTAAAATATGTAATTTATGCACTTGTACTGTGAATCATTATAAACTATTTCTTTTCTTTCTTATCGTATGGCACTTTTAACCGTGCTATCCAAGTGACAGACCGCGGTTGCCTGGTGTTGCACTTAGAATCACCCGCGGTCACGTGTTTATAATCGTGTCAGCTCATATACGTCCCCACCGAGGGGCTCAATTCTACCCTGAATTAGGGCGATCGGGCCTTAGTTGACCACGCGGGCTCAATGCAGGTTAGTCGACTTCACACACAACCTTCGAGTTTCTTCGCAGGCGTGTGCAGGTTTCCTCACGGTGTTTTATTTTCTTCGCCGTATAAGAGCGTCGAATAAACGTACATATGAAATCGAAATTCGAAAACACATTGTTATGTGGTAGGATCGAAACACGGCCTCCGGACAGAAGGTAGCGGCCTTTGCCATTACGCCGCCAACGCTCTAAAATTAATTATAAACTAATAATTAAAATAAACACACAAAATTTAGTGTAATAATACCTCGGTGCTCTTTAGACATTTCGATGAGAGCCCAAACAGCGTTTTGTTTGCGCGGAGCAACCAGTCCGTCGGTGTATGCATCATTGTCCCCTAGTCCATCGTCACCGCGATGTCCACTTGCTGGAGGAGTTAAGAGGATTGAAGACTTGGATCCCCTATATATTGGTATCTGATGAGATATTAGATAAATAAATTAAATAAATAAATTTATTTAATTACCAGAAACACAGATAAACGATAATACAGTAGCGGTCCCCACACTAGGCTAGGCCTGTATCGTGGGGGCCGAAAACAAAAAACATAAATATATTAATTAATTACTAAGAGAGGTACTTAATTTTATTAGATAAGACATATGCGAAGGAATTTATAAAAGGACAAAATATATATGTGTGTGTTGTCGAAATCCCTATAATTTAAAGAAATGGTGTATGTGAATGTGTGTGTATGTGAATGTGTGTGTGTGTGTGTTCGATTGGATTGAACGTTAACATATAGTTTTATTGTTTTTAAAAGCTTTATGTATGTATGTTTGTTCTCGTGGAATCTTGTTACTCAATTTTGAAGCAACCTCAACCGATTGAGCTGAAATTTTGCATTTTGCATGCATATGTATATCGAGTGACAATAAAAGCTTGTACCAAAAAGCTTTTAGGTTTTACGAAAATTATTTAAATTGGTTGATGACGTACGGAACTGAGACATGGTCGCTTACTATAGGCCTCATAAGAAGGCTCAAGGTCACCCAAAGGGCAATAGAGCGTGCTATGCTCGGAGTTTCTCTGCGTGATCGAATCAGAAACGAGGAGATCCGTAAGAGAACCAAAGTAACAGACATAGCTCTTTTAGAATTGCTAAACTTAAGTGGCAGTGGGCGGGGCACATTGCTCGTAGAACAGATGGCCGTTGGGGCAGTAAAGTTCTCGAGTGGCGACAACGCACCGGAGAGCGTAGTGTAGGCAGGCCTCCCACTCGGTGGACCGATGACCTGGTGAAGGTCGCGGGAAGCCGCTGGATGCGGGCAGCGCAGAACCGGTCGTCGTGGAGATCCTTGGGGGAGGCCTATGTCCAGCAGTGGACTTCCTTCGGCTGATATGATGATTTAAATTGGTTTGAATAGATCACAGAAGAAAGGAATTAATATATTTTAATATATTTTCGGTTTCACTTTAGTTAAAAGTAATGAGCAGTTTGAAAATAATAATAATTATTATTTTCTTTATTAATTTTCGAAAAACTTAAAAACTTTTAGGTGCAAGCATGGTGCAAGCTTAAATTTAAATATATATATATATATATATATATATTACTCACAGAAAATCTTTTATTAGATACCCATATAATGGCAGTTTGAATCCTGCCATCCTGAACGGCCTGTGTTTTCGAATTTCGATTTCATATGAACGTTTATCCGACGCTCTTACGGTGAAGGAAAACATCGTGAGGAAACCTGCACACGCCTGCGAAGAAACTCGGAGGTTGTGTGTGAAGTCGATCAACCCGCACTGGGCCCGCGTGGTCGAATATGGTCCGATCGCCCTAATTAAGGGTAGCCTCTAGCACCTCGGTGGGGACCGTGGGGACGTATATGAGCTGAAATGATGATGACCATGGGAGTGCATAATATATAAATATAACTGGTCCTCTGTCTCTAGGAGTCCGCTATATTGGATTTAGAATAGGCATCCGCTAAGAAAGGAGTTTAAGAAATTCCCTGGGGAACGGCAAAAAACGGGATCGACGCGGTCAAAGCCGCGGGCAACAGCCTAATAGAAATAAAATAATTTACTCATTCTTAAGGAATTTAATCGAAATTATTGAAAATACTCAATAATTTCCACTAAAGTCCATCATCTAATCAGCCGAAGGACCTCCACTGCTGAACATAGGCCTCCCCAAAGATTTCCACGACGACCGGTACTGCGCTACCCGCATCCAGCGGCTTCCCGCGACCTTCACCAGGCCAAGCAGCTTTGCAGGTTACGAAGTTGTAACCGTAGTAACTAATTAGTAATCTGTGGTTGTAACTATAATCACAGATTACTAATTAGTTATGCTATAATATTACATAGATACGGCGCAGAACAGAAAATAATGGCATCTTCTAACGTCAGAGGTCAACATCTATTATGGGTCGCTGAGCCAGCGAAGTACGTAAGTAACTAATCTATACTTCATTGTGAAACAAAATCTGTGTCTGTTTGTGTAAACACGATAAACTACCTAAAGGATATTCATACTAATTTCACTCGAACCTGAACTGTCTCCTGGCAGCTCAGGGAGGAACCGATAGTGTCAATCTTCAGTTGACACAACCCCTCCCCTTTCCCCTCACTAGCACAATAAATGTATAACTCCCTAAGCGGTAGCTCCCATCTCCCCGCGCAGTCCCCTTAGCGCCCTTTTTCGCACCCCCTCCCCCCTCCCTAGGCGGGGGAGTCGCTCGATTGGCTTTTAAGGTAACCAAGTTACCAAGCTTTAGGGGGTCGTTAGTGGGTAGGTGTAGTCTTGAACTGTGAGTCCTACATCACCAGTACAGCCGACATACATTAGGTGTACATAGTCGGAATATAATTTCTGTCAAATGTTTTGTACAAAATAAATGACACATAATATTTTTTACAAAAAGTGGCAGTATTTAAAGGATATGGAAGGATATTTATTTGACATGGAAGTCGTGCGTGCTGCCATTGGTGTCGACAATCAGGTGGGCATTTTACATAACTTTAATGAATATAATAATTTGTATTTATCTACCTTTTTTTAATATATCAATTATTTACTTAAAAAATAATCTGTGTCCATGTATTTCGCACAAAACGTGTGACAGAACTTATTACCCGACCTAGTATAAGTCCCCGCACACCGCGTACCATCAAGTGTTACCGACCTGAGTAAGATACATTTTTTGTCGACTATTGATAAGCCCTTGGTATCATATCACCTGTGACCTGATGGTAAGTGATGATGACGCCGAAGATGAAAGCGGATTTACCAAGATTTCCCAATGCAATATATTCAAGCCGGAATATATAAATCCTGTTTCCAACATTGATGTTTGGCGGCAAGACTTAGATGTTATGGTGGTAGCTAGCTAGCCTGGCTAGGCGGGCTTAGAAAATGCCCTTCCGCCAACCAAACCACGTCTTACAAAGTAAGACTCCGCTGGGAATCAGAACCGCTACCTAATGATTTGAAGTTAATGGACTTAACCACTGTGCTACGGAAGCGATTAAAATATCACCTATTACAGTGCTGTAGCACATCGATATGGCATACCCAGCATATTTTTTTTAAGTCTGATTGACAAATTCTACTAATATTATAAACGCGAAAGTTTGTAAGAACGTATGGATGTGTGGCGGCAACTGCAGTAACCCGCCACTGAACATTAACACAAGCGACGAGAGAACAAAAGAAATACGACACCTAGAACGCGCTATTAGAATTTCTTCAGCGCTGAGTATATATACAGATACCGATCATCAACGATTGGTCCACGGCCGGACCCCAGGCATACCACCTCGCCTGGTGGAGATATCTCCCTTTGCTCTCGTCGAGTAGGAACGCACCGTTCCTAAAGATGTATGTTTGTTACTCTTTCACTTGAAAACTACAGAACGGATCTGGCTGAAATTTGGTATAGGTAGACAGATTAGAACCTGGATTAAAACATGGGCTACATTTTTTCCACGCTCTCTGCGCACCCTCGAAAAGTCATAGAAACGTTGTCCACGCGGGTGAAGCCGCGGGAAACATCTAGTGCTTTTATAAAAGGTGATGGCAAAAATATCTTAACCATTATTCTACGGAGTCGGGTAACAATACAAACGTAATAAATTAAGTTAAAATCACTAAATAAATAGTATAATGTCATTAATTAAATTATATAGCCTAATATTACATTTATAGTTAATTACATAAAAATTTAAAAAATAAAAAACATATTTCACCGTTAGGTTCGTCAGTCAAAACAATACAAACTATACAACATCGCATTAACCAAATCAAACTGTGGTATTGTCTCAGTTTGTAAAACTTACGTCTTGTCTTTTAGCGACCTTTAATATTTTCTGGTTGTTCAGGCTAACGTTGTCCTCATCTGTGTTGCCATTTGTTGTGGTGAGACCAATTACTTTCGGGCTGAAAATTTAAACGAGCAGGTATGTTAATAGTTTTGTTGCCTGCGGGCTATTTATGTTTTTAACCGATTTCAAAAAAAGGAGGAGATTTTTTTATGTGTGTTCGCGGATAGCCGTTTATGAACCGATTTTGATGATTCTTTTTTTATTGGAAAGGAGATATCCCAATGGTGGTACCATGATAAGGAAACCAGAATCTGATGATGGTATCCCAGAGAAATCGAGAGGAACCTTAGTTTCCTGTTTGAAGTAGTTTTTCTTTTGTTCAAAATTATATATAAAAGCAGAACAGATGGCCGTTGGGGTAGTAAAGTTCTCGAATGGCGACCGCGCACCGGAAGACGAAGCATAGGCAGGCCTCCCACGCGGTGGACTGATGACCTGGTGAAGGTCGCGGGAAGTCGCTGGATGCGGGCAGCGCAGTACCGGTCGTCGTGGAAATCCTCGGGGGAGGCCTTTGTCCAGCAGTGGACGTCTTTCGGCTTTTAGGATGATGATAAAAGTAGAGCCAGCCAAGTGCGAGTCGGACTTGCGCACCAAGGGTTCCGTACTACCACACCTCTCCATACAAGTACACAATGACACATGTTCATTATACACAAGCGAGCGACAAGAAAAAAACGAGCAAGCCTTATAGTAGTCGAATATGATGTGTGTAACATGTCCTTCGGCATCGGCTGTAAATAGGTCATCTTTGCCTTCGGCCTCAAATATGGCATGGCCATATTACCTTACCCTACGTGTCTTAAAAACGTACGCATTTCCTGTTAAACTCCTCCCTCCCATTTCAAGAGTCTTGGTAAGCCCGCTTCCATCTTCGGCATCGTCGTCACTTACCATCAGGTGAGATGATGCCAAGGGCTTAGCAATTGTGAATAAAAATAAAATAAAAATAATACTCCCAAAAATTGCAGGAAAGCGAGAGGAAAAATAATGTTGCGCATCAAAAAATATATATTTTTTTAAGTTTAGTCAGTTCGAGATATTTAGTGACACTTCGCGCTCGCTCGGTCAAAAACAGCTTTAGCCTAAAACTCTATGTCGGTTTTATTACTTGATGTTGTACTGAAGGATTAGTGAAGATGGAGCGAGCTATGCTTGGTGTTTCCCGAAGTGATCGAATAACAAATCTTAGAACAGATGGCCGTTAGGTCTGTAAAGTTCTCGAGTGATCACCATGCACCGGAAAACGTAGTGTATGTAGTCCTTCACATCGGTGGAACAGCGACCTGGTAAAGATCGCGGGAAGCCGCTTGATGCAGGCAGCGCGGGATGGTCCTAGGGAGGCTTTGTTCAGGAGTGTTCGTCTTTTCACTGATAGGTTGAAAGAGAAACACACCAAGTTTTACGCTTGTATGTATAACTAGCTGTTGCCCGCGGCTTCACCCGCGTGGACCACGTTTCTATGACTTTTCGAGGGTGCGCAGTGCGCGAGCCGCAAGCGGCTCGCGAGCGTGGTAAAAAGTAGCCTATGTTTTAATCCAGGTCCTAATCTGTCTACCTACCAAATTTCAGCCAAATCCGTTCAGTAGTTTTTGCGGGAAAGCGTAACAGACAGACAGAGTTACTTTCGCATTTATAATTGTAAGGGATAGTTCTTAAGATAGAGTAAAAATTGCTTTTACTATAAAAATTAAAGCTTAAAAAACCAAAAACCAACAATAACGAAATCAAAGGTGGGTACGATTTAAATTAGGGACCTAAATTTATTTTTGAGGTCGGTAGCTCACAGCTACTCACATTTTACTTATGGCATTGCTGACACCGACCTAAAAAAAAATTTTAGGTCCCTAATTTAATTCGTGCCCACCTTTGATTTCGTTATTATTGGTTAACGTCGTGTATCTAAGTATACTAATATTATTTCATACTTTTGAGTGAATTTCATTTTGAAGTCAGTTTTTAGTTTTTTAAACGTTTACTTTTATTTTCTTTATTTTTATCGATATTGCTATTTATCTAACAACGTTTAACCCAATCACCCACACCCAAATCAAATCAAATTGCATGTGTTTTATTAACAGATACAGATTCCTGTGGCTTCCATCATCATCTCAACAGCATGAAAGTTAAGGAGTTAAATCTTCCATCATAAGCTCATCTGAATAATCTGAAAGAATACAACTATCGGTCTATACGTACCTACGTAAAATATTTGAAGAATTATCCTCCAACTCCTTACCGTTAAGGAGTTGTACCTTCCTTCATATGCTCATCAACATGAGATGATGACTACCAGACGCAAATAATTTTAGAAAATACATGAAACACGTAAAACGAGCCTAAAAAATTTGAGGGTTGCCCTCAATTTGCCTAGGATCCCATCATCAGATCCTGACTTGGTGACAATGGGACCCTCTCGGAAGTGTACTCTTTCGAATAAAAAATGAATTTTGGAAATTGGTTCACAATCGGCGAAAAAATCGCGTAACAAACATACAAAAAACATAGTCGAATTAAGAACCTCCTCCTTTTTGAAGTCGGTTGAAAACACACTTCTTCTATAATTAATTATTTAACCTTCATTTTTTTTAATACATGTCAGTAAAACCCCCATACTTACACATATTCTGATAAAATGTCAGCCGGCTACATCGCGGTTCAAAAGATACAGCCTTTTCAGTATGACAGACGGACGGACAGACAACGTAGGCTTAGGAATCCCTTTATCTGCCACGGGACCCTAAAAAGAATATGCATATTATTGTGTTAGTTGTTTTGTTTTTTTTAGCGATAGCAAAATTAAACATATCTTAACTTGCGTTGTGGAGCTGTGGAAACACAATCCACAACATTTATGCTGAGTCAGCGCCGTGTCATTGGCAGTACCTCGTTCGTCCTGTTCGTGTTTTAACTTAGTTTTTTATTTTATTTTCTAACGTCTTTTATTTTTAATCTTGTTTTTTGTGTAGTTTAAATTACTTAAATTTAAAAAAAAAAAAGCGTCGGTGGCTCAACCGGTAACGACTCGGTCCATCTAACCAGAGGTACCGGGTTCAAATCTGGACTGCCAATGTACCAATGAGTTTTTCAAAAAACTTACGTACATATCATTACCGATTGCTTTAACGGTGAAGGAAAACATCGTGAGGAAACCTGCACAGGCCTGCGAAGAAACTCGAAGGTTGTGTGTGAAGTCGACCAACCCGCACTGGGCCCGCGTGGTCGACTAAGGCCTAATCGCCCTGATTCAGGGTAGGCTCGAGCTCCTCGGTGGGGACGTATAAGAGCTGATATAATAATCTAACTCATATTGATACCTCACTCATCATTTTTTTTAATTTTCATTGACCCGTATTCTCAAAAAATATTTTGTATCCCCAGACCTCATACAGAGTGTTACAAAATTTGGTGGAGCTCCGGTTAACTGGAGCTTCTAGTTTAATGAGATGACAGATAATGACAAATTAAAATATTTTATAAAAAATAAAATATGTAAAAATGGTTTATTTGTACATTCCAAAGGCTACTGTGGATCTCAAAAACGTTGCAAAGAATGCGATGAGTCCCATAACACAGTTTTGCACAAAGCTATCCTTTGTTCAGGGCATTTGCACTTAACAACGCCCACTAAGCCTAATATTACAAGTCGAGCCTCAGAGGGGCCGTCGACAAAAAATATGCAAAACAATGTTGTATCAAGCAATGATGACGAAATTTTGTTACCTACTGCCTTCGTGCAGGTTCAGGCCTATGACGGTAATTTTATTACACTACGCGCGCTGGTTGATCAAGGGTCACAGATCACAATAATTAATGAAGACGTGGCCCAGAAACTAGGGTTAAAACGTAAGCAAATGCATGCCAGCGTAAGTGGAATTGGTACCTTATCTAATAAGAGTAAAGGAAAGTTGAACTTAGTATGCAAATCTTTACATAGTGACTTTCAATTTACAACTGAAGCGTTGATTATGACACGTGTTGTAAATAACATGCCAAACAACACATTTGCCAAAAAACCGTGGTCTCACGTGGTCATACTGAACAACTTTTGTTCTACGATTTTGCTGAAATCCCAAAAAAAAATTGTTTTTCTTTGTACATATCAATCAGCTGATAGACCAATTTTGAGCATTTTAGTATGGAGGGTCCAATTTTTTTTTGAGAATTGACTATGGGTTCCTTGGGGAAAGTTTTTTAGTATGATGAGTAGAACACCTAGTTAACGGGTTCTAAAATTTTGTTACACCCTGTATAAGTTCGTTCGCCGAATGAACTGCACCTTTGATGAATGCCGCGAGCTGGCCGCGACGACAGTCAAACCCTACGCCAAAGGGGTCGCTCTAAGTTAAATCGCAACTAAATTGAACTCTGGGCGGCCCCTTTGACGGAGTGCTTGTCGCGAGCCATCAAAGATGCAACTAATTAAGCAAACGAACTTTAAAGTTCGTTTGCTGAATTCACTGCACCTTTGATGAATGCTTCGAGCTGGCAGCAGTGACAGTCAAACACTCGACGTTATCGGCGCCTCGATTAAACTCAGCCCCTTTGACGGAGTGTTTGACGCGAGCCGTCAAAGATGCAACTAATTCAGCTAACGAACGTTAAAGTTCGTTCGCTAAATTAACTGCACCTTTGATGAATGCCGCGAGCCGGCAGCAGCGACAGTCAAACACTCGACGTTATCTGCGCCGCGGTTAAACTCAGCCCCTTTGACGGAGTGTTTGACGCGAGCCGTCAAAGATGCAACTAATTCAGCAAACGAACTTTAAAGTTCGTTCGCTGAATTAACTGCACCTTTGATGAATACCGCGAGCCAGGGCAGCAGCGACGCGACAAACACTCGACGTTTTCGGCGCCACGATTAAACTCAGCCCCTTTGACGGAGTGTTTGACGCGAGCCATCAGAGATGCTAATAATTCAAGAAATGAACTATATTCATTCTGGGATGAAACCCTCTTTCCGTTTTATTCAGTAAGGCTATATTTTGGGTTACGTTTACGTCCCAGATACCGCAGTGTCTTAAGACCAAGGTCTTCGACCAGTGTGTGTTGCCAGTGTTGACATACGGAACTGAGACATGGTCGCTTAGGTACTATGGGCCTCATAAGAAGGCTCGAGGACACCCAATGGGCAATGGAGCGTGCTATGCTCGGAGTTTCTCTGCGTGATCGAATCAGAAACGAGGAGATCTGTAGGAGAACCAAAGTAACCGACATAGCTCTCAGACTTGCTAAACTTAAGTGGCAATGGTCGGGGCACATAGCTCGTAGAACAGATGGCCGCTGGAAAACGTAGCGTAGGTAGGCCTCCCACTCGGTGGACCGATGACCTGGTGAAGGTCGCGGGAAGCCGCTGGATGCGGGCAGCGCAGAACCGGTCGTCATGGAAATCCTCGGGGGAGGCCTATGTCCAGCAGTGGACGTCCTACGGCTAATATGATGATATTCTGGTTGTCAAGTCTAGATTCCTAAAACTTACCCATGAAAATATTTCTCGAACAGTAACGCCAAAAATATTCCGACAGCATCGTCGTCGCCAGCATCGTTGTCTATAATAACTTTTATATTATTTTCACCAGATGCACTAGTCGCATTTTGACAGAGTATTGCCGATACACAAGTAAATAAAGGGAGAACTGTTTGTGTCAACATATTTTTTGAGATAAGATATCTCGAACTTATCTATTTAGTTCAGTTAAGTTGTGCGATCGGTTTCTACAAATGCTTGGCACGTAATAATGTCTTAATTGTGTTCCAGTAGGCAAAAATAATTTTCGTAATTTAATCCCAACAAAACATAAATGTGAAATAGGGGCAAAGTTCGATAATAAAAAATACAGCTATCTAAATGAGTAAGTTCCAAGTTCTGTAGTGGTTCGTTAATCATAGCTACGGAACTTTAAATAGAAATATTTATTTTAGACTTCTCCAAATAATAGAGAATGTACAACGGTTTTAATTTGCTTGAAAAAAAAGTTGTGTTCTGTGCTACTACATGGGTAACTTGGCAAGTTTTCACTATTTTATTCTTTATTGATATTTCCTTTATAAAGTAAGCTTTGCTTGCTTGGCGCCTTGACTATTTAAACTTGCCAAGTTACACCATATAGTAACACAGAACATAACTTTTTTTTTAAGCAACTGAAAACCGTTGTACATTCTCTATTATTTTGAGAAGTCTAAAATAAATATTTCTATTTGAAATTAACCTACTAAAATGCCGAACCAGTCTCTAAGTCACCTGGAAATAGTCTATAATTTTGATAAAAAATAGTGTTAAGGAACCCTAATTTAACAAATCCAAATTGCACTTGGCCCTTTTTTTAGATTTTTTTTCCTGTATACGCCTTACAACTTATCTCGATGGCAAATTTCAAGTTTATTAGTCACCTGAAAGTGGTCTATATATTTTGCTGAGTTGTGGTGATACGGAACCCTTAGTGCACGAGTATGACTCACACTTGGCTGTTTGTCGAATTTTTCCCTTTGTATACGTCCAATAAACTACCTCGATGCCTAATTTCAAGTTTATAAGTTACCTGGAAGTGGTCTATATATTTTGCTGAGTAGAGGTGATACGGAACCCCCTAGTGCGCGAGTACGACTCACACTTGGCCATTTTTAGAATTTTCCCTTTATATACGTCCAATAAACTGCCAAGATGCCAAATTTTAGGTTTATAAGTTACCTAGAAATGACATATTTTGCTGAGTAGTGGTGATACGGAGTCCTTAGTGCGCAAGTACAACTCCCACTTGGCCATTTTTAGAATTTTCTCTATAAATACGTCCAATAAACTACCCCAAATTCAAGTTTCTAAGTCACTTGGAGGTGGTCTATATATTTCGATGAGTACTGGTGATACGACTCAGACTTGACCGTTTTTTGTCTTTTTTCTTTTGTATACGTGCAATAAGCTACCTTGGTGCCAAATTTGAAGTTTTTAAGTCAACTGAAAGTGGTCTATAATTTTGATGAGTCAGTGAGTCATAAAAATGGTGACGGACGTCAATATCTTAGAAATGGTAAAACATATATTTATGAAAATTGGGAATCTAGGTGATCAGGGGAGTCTTACTAGACACACAAAATCACAAGTGTGTAAGTCAAACAGATTTTAAGTTACAGTTAGGTCGAAAGTGGCCAGAAATGGTTCGTGTAAGGGCTTGTGCTCAAATCACGCGAGGTTTTTTCAGCTACTTTTTGACCCCCTTCCTCTCCCTGGTGATATTTGGTGAGGTTCTTGCCCCAACCTCTCCCCCTCACAACCACACGGGTGTTTATTTTAATTTTAAATGAAACCGAGAAAAACTATCTACTCATGTGGTGTTAGATATTTTTCTTTGTTCGTTCACTGTAGAAAATCACACGTGAAGTCTCCTTATACCCCGCCTCCCCCAACGTGATCTGTCGTGATTTTTTCGTGACCCCCCCCCCCCCCCCCTATCGAACCTCACGTGGTTTGTGCACAAGCCCTAATGGTGTCGCCTTTTCCTTTTCGAACTTGGCGGAAACACTGCCGTGTGTCTAGATTTTGTGAATTGCGTACCAATTCTAAGTTATACAGGGTATAAAAAAGTTGATGTATGATCCGTTAACTGGGGGTTCCAATCATCATACTGAACACTTATCCCAAAGAATCCCAGTCAATTCTCAAAAAAAAATTGGATTCTTTATACAAAAAGGCACAAAATTAGTCGATCAGCTGATCGATTTGTATGAATAGTTTATTTTTTTGCGATTTCAGCAAAGCCATAGACCAATAATAGTTCAGTATGATGAGTAGAAGCTCCAGTTAAGGTGACCTGCACCAATTTTGTTACAGCCTGTATAAATTTTACACAAACGCTGTGCAGTGTGCATACCTACTTACACAAGTAGCATTGAACATCTGGTATAGTCGGGCATATATAATATATTAAATCAACAAATGTCTGGCTACTGAGTTCACCGAAGGTCGTAGACGACGAACATGTAATTTCAATCTGACTTCATTGACAACTAGTTTTGTACTAGTAGTAATTCACTGCAAGCGGACGATTGGGTGATGATAATCTAATATTATTTATTGCAAGTCCAAGCACGGAAACACATTGTGGCACGATGGGTAGGTACGGTAGATAGGTATGGGTAGGGCATGGGTAATGACCATATGTACTCACAGATGTTTACAAATTTATTTGATGAAATAAAAGACCTAAAAAGAATATATACACACTTAAATTACAAACAAAAATCACAAAAAAAACATAAATTAATCGTATCCAAAAAGCGTCGGTGGCTCAACCGGTAACGACTCGGTCCTTCTAACCAGAGGTACCGGGTTCAAATCTAGACGGCCAATGTACCAATGAGTTTTTCATAAACTTACGTACATATATACTTACCGATTGCTTTAACGGTGAAGGAAAACATCGTGAGGAAACCTGCACACGCCTGCGAAGAAAAAGTGTGCAGTCGACCAACCCGCACTGGGCCCGCGTGGTCGACTAAGGCCCGATCGCCCTAATTCAGGGTAGGCTCGAGCCCCTCGGTGGGGACGTATATGAGCTGATATGATGATCCGAGATGGGTCTTAGAAAGAATCAGCTTCACAGTTTTTTTCATAATATTTTATTATATATTTATGATGGTGAAAATGTTGAAGATATGATATAGAATGAATTTGAGAACACATGTCAGCGCATGCGTAATAGAACAAATAGATGAAATAGGTCGAATGAAAGAAGATCGAATAACAGCGTTACCGCTTTACAACATATTTGAAGCTAAAAATTCTGCTGGAGAGCCGCAGCGATAAAGTCGACTAGATTGTTGGATCTTCATTCTGCTGGAGAGCCGCAGCGATAAAGTCGACTAGATTGTTGGTTCTTCATTCTGCTGGAGAGCCGCAGCGATAAAGTCGACTAGATTGTTGGATCGTCATTCTGCTGGAGAGCCACAGCGATAAAGTCGACTAGATTGTTGGATCTTCATTCTGCTGGAGAGCCGCAACGATAAAGTCGACTAGATTGTTGGATCTTCAAATAGTCTGACGTGTGCGGAGAGCCCCAACATTAAGTACAATTACTAAGTAATAAAGAATAAAAAAAACCTTAAAAAATATATATGAAAAATTTACAAAAATCTGATTTCTATGACACGTACCAAATTCTGATTTATCCAAAAAAAAAATTGAGTACCATTGGCTATATATCTCACCTGATGGTAAGTGACGACGTAGTCGAGGATGCTACACGCAAACTCAAATAATGCCTATTCACGCTCGCCTTGAAGATCCCCAAATTGTAGGAATTTGGAAACACAGACGCAGGCAAGGAGTTTCACTCCTTCGCTGTCCGCTAAATGAGGAAGCGTAACGCTTCGTGCGTATAGGCTGAATATCAACAACAAAGAGGTGGAACCTCCCCCTGCGTCTCGTTGACCGAAGGTGGAATGGAGCTGGGGGACTGAAATATGAAATAATGAACTAGCACATCATCTCAAGGTCTTGATACGGCACGAAACACCAACCTTTTACTTTATTTTCCCTATGTAGTATCGCTTTAGTCTTATTCTGTCTCTTCTTCCCTATCTTTCCTTCTGTGATGGTTTTCAGAAAGCTGTCGTGTCGTATCAGATATCCTGACACGTTTCCTCTTCTATTTCAATTCAATTTATACAGTGTGTAAAAAAATGGTGTAAGATCCGTTAGTTGGGGGTTCTACTCATCATACTGAACAACTTTCCCTTAAGAACCCATAGTCAATTCTTAAAAAAAAAACACCGGTAGCACTCCGGGAGTGCCGGCAGAAGTGAAAACTTTAGTATTAACGTTGTGTTTAATTATAAGTACAAAAATACTATCATTTATGAGGTAGAATACAATGTTTATTTATTGCGCTATCGTACACAAATATGACTATTTACATGTTATTATTCATAATATTATATCGTTATTTATTTATATATTACATTAATTTTTATCTCTTAGAAATATCAACTTTCATCCATAATTTCGACGACTTTTTCACCATCGTTATTACCAGAATCATCATCGCAAATTTCTAAAACTGATACAATCGGTTTATGATAGCTGAAGTAAGAAACAAACAGTTTTGATTCGAATCTATTTAAGTGTCTAATAAAGACCGCATCAATTGTTGTTTTGTATTTCGTTGTGCTAAAATTGCGATCATTTGACATAGTTAAACCAAATTCATTATTTAAAAATTCAATTAATGATTGATTTTTATCCTCTGCAAAATTGATATTGAAATCTCCACTCAAAATCATTGGCAATTTATCAAAGCTTTTTCCAAATTTTTTTTGAAGCAATGCAGATGCGTCATGAGAATAAATAAATAATGTTTCATACAAGAAGTCTCTTATAACACGCAAAGACTTACTCCATCGAAACCTAATCTTATTATTAAAATTGTATTTATTACTATTATTATTACTATTATTATTAAACGTTTTTCTACGTTTTATAGTGCTCAGCTTATAGCTGGTTTTCTTAACGGCAGTTACGGGCTAAAGCCAAGTAAGAGTTGTTCATCTAGTATATTTATTCATCTAGTATATTTATTCATGTAGTATATTTATTTCATGTAGTATATTTATAAAGTACTTACTCATTTCCATTCACTACTTCATCATCACTTTTTTCATTAATCGATGCACTTTGTTCAATTTCCATAATTTAAACAATTCACATATACGAGTACACAACAATGTGGTTACTACACAACCACGGAGCACAAACAAAGAGGAGCTGGCCTAAGCAACTGTGCACTGTGATTTTCGTCAGGTGCCCATGTATCGAGACTCGCATTATTGGTGTGTTTTCGCATTTTTAAGAAGAAAAGGATGAAGTGTTGTGTTTTATCGTGTTGAAGTTATTCAGACAGACGTTCTGATGCTATGAATGGTATCACATTTCATTTGTAAGTAATTTTATACGTAATTATTAAAATAGTTCTAGAAAATTCTCGGCTTTCAAGTATAAATTATACTTCTCGACACTAGGTGGCGTAACTTTTGTGAATAAAAAATACGAGTACGTAAAGTTCCGCATTGGTATATAGTTATAATCATACGTGGATACTGAAAATTAAAGTATACAATTAAACCTTAATACTTTTTAGTCGCCAAAACAGTACTTTAGTGATTTTTATAATTATATTGACAGGCCGCCATCTATCGTCAACAAGAACAACTATTTTCAACGTACCAAATATCCAGGGCCGTAATTAGATTCAAATAATTTTACCGAATAACACACGGCTATGGTCAGTAATGAAATAACATTTTCATAGCAAATATTTTCAAGTAACAAAGATCTGAGTTGTATACATACTCGTACTATTCTCCGTGACTGTTCATGAATTGAAAGAACTTCGAATGTTAAATAATCATTTTATTCATATTAAGATAATTTACCACCTAGTTAATTTTATTTCTTTTTGTTTGTTTTAGATTTTGATCCGATGATAATTTAAAACAACAATGGATCACAAAAGTGAATAGACCGGATTGGACTCCGACAAAATATACAAAGATTTGTTCTTGCCATTTTAATGATGCAGACTTCATAGTGACAAAAAAAGGCCATAAAAAATTAAAGATGGGCACTTTACCTAGTTTAAAACTGGATTTGTCGGTTGGTTTCGGTATTGTTTGTATAACCGAGTTTCAATTATTTTAGGAGAATAAGTATGTATTTCATTTTATTTTTTAAATTACAGCTTTGACCAATCACCGACTGTAAATCATATTATACTGCTGATTAAATCTTTATCAGAAAAATATATAGATATTCGTTTTAAGCATTTTGCAACCATTCAAAACGATAGGGCAACGAACCGACAACAACTAACTAAAACTGTTATTTTCGCAGGTAATTGAATTTTGTAAATAAAATTATGTTCGTAATAATAATTTGTCTATTATTTTGTGCTAGAAATTTTAAGTACGTCAGTACACATACAAAACAGTAAAAATGTTAACCCTCATTTTATTCATTTATTACACAAACTTTTTAAAGCTCATAGTTCTGAGTACGTCCCATTACTTTCTACACTTATTTACATCTAGTGTGAAATAGCTGAACTACGTAGTGACATCAATATGTCGATGTTAGGTCG
Source organism: Coleophora flavipennella (assembly GCA_947284805.1). Classification (NCBI taxonomy): domain Eukaryota; kingdom Metazoa; phylum Arthropoda; class Insecta; order Lepidoptera; family Coleophoridae; genus Coleophora; species Coleophora flavipennella. The sequence continues at coordinate 11,360,191 of OX369253.1, forward strand.
CTAGGCGAGTAGTTTTGCTACTAACCGGCAGATGGAAAATTGAGAAAAGCGCCCTGTGCTGCCTAAGCGGAGCAGCACACTCAGGCACGGTAGAAAGAGTGGGAGATACTTGTTCCTCTCCCTTCCCCTCGATCTTACGCTTTTTCGATCAGCATCACGTGACCCTGACGCGAGTTTGGAAGTTTTTACCCATCCAACAAAAAGTGCTCAGCGCCGCTAAAGAAGTTTTCACTTCAAAAAATTGACCAATTCTTAAAAAAAATGATCAAAATTAGTCGATCAGCTGATCGATTTGTATGAAGATCGAGTCGTAGAACAAATATTGTTCAGTATGATGAGTAGAAGCCCCAGTTAACGGGACATACAACAATTTTGTTACAACCTGTATATTTAAATAATATGTAGTACCTTTAGATGATGGCTGAGTATAGGGAAATTGTCAGACATACAAGAGCAGTGCTCTTAAAATAAAAGAAAAATGAACTATCCAGTGTAGTAGGCCTCACACTGGGCCAATTTTAGAATTTGCCTTTTCTATACGTCCAATTCACTGCCTCGATGCCAAATTTCAAGTTTATGAGTTACCTAGAAGTGGTCTACATATTTTGCTGAGTAGTGGTGGTATGGAACCCTTATGCACTAGTAAAACTCACACTTATAAGTATTTAGTTCTAGATATTTACCCGACTGCGCCAGAAGGAGGGTTATGTTTTTCGAGAGTATGTATGTATGTATGTTTGTGTGTATGTATAATTGTTTGGCACGCTCTGCAGCCTGAACGGCTGGATGGATTTTAGCTGGAGACGTGTCGTTAGATTCGTATTTACTGTGAGAGTGACACTGGATATATCAAAATAAAAAAAACAAAATGGCGGATTTTTGGCGCCAAATTAAAATGTTTGACACGCTCTGAAGCCTGAACGGCTCGATGAGTTATAGCTTGAGGGTTGTCGTTAGATACGTTTTTACTGTGAGAATGACACTGGGTATATCAAAAAAAAAATTGCGGATTTTTAGCGCCAAATTCAAATGAACTCGTTCAATAATAAAACTAAAAAAATGAATAAAATAAAAAACGGTAATTTAAAAAACTAAAAAACCCGCCTGCGTTTCTGTGTAATATGGAAATGAAAAACCCTAAAACAAGAAAGTCCTCATACCCGATTGCACTTAACTTAAGAAAAATTGTAGCAGTCGGGACCCATTCTAGAAATGGAGGCTTAGTGAATTGAGAGCACCTATATTACATTGCAGATTACTCCAATATAATACTGACTAGACGGCTGACTTTCTAGAATGGGTCCCGACTGCTACAGTTTTTCTTAAGTTAAGTGCAATCGGGTATGACGACTTTCTTGTTTTAGGGTTTTTCATTTCCATATTACACAGAAACGCAGGCGGGTTTTTTAGTTTTTTAAATTACCGTTTTTTTACAAAGTTTCGTTTAAAAAGTTCAAGCTATTTCTTGAGAAAAGTAACAAACTACATGGTTTTCTTTGTGATACCTTATAATTTTTTTGTGAAACAATGAGGTACCTTGTATTTTTTTACGTAGATACACAGTTTAATTATAATCTAAAACACACACACACGCAGACATACACTCACACATATACACACACAATGTTCTGTTATCTGTTATTTGTTTATATATTTTTTTTAAATATCTTATCTTTAATCCTTTTGGTAATATTTACTTAGTTTCCGATAATTTGCTTAGCCGCCACCTGCTAAATATTGTTTCATGTTTATGTTCTTTTGACCGCCACGTGACAAGCTATTTATTAGATAACTGCGTAAAATAAAAATAAATAAATATTTTTTCGTTTGGAAAAAAAAATCCATCTTAGGTTTCTATGGAAAGTACTTTAGCCAGATATTTTCTGGAATAACGGACTGCCAAGCATAATTAGCCGTATAAAAGTACAACAACTTCGAAGGTACAAAAACATTTATTTTCATAATTTGCTTGTAACTTTTTAACATCACCAGGCCTGTCGCACTCCGCGCTGTAGCAATGAAAATGTATACCTACGCCACGCTCTACGCCGCGCGGCCTCCTGAATGGGGCAAATTCAGTAGTAAGAAGAGATAAGACTTACGCGAGAGAAAGAGAGGCAACTTGTAGGTGAACATAACTGTAGGTAATTAACGCTGTGCGACCTGAATTTGCACTTTATTGTGTCGTAGCAAGAGTCGCCATTCATTCAAATGATTTTGCGGAGTTAACCTTCGTTTACTTAGTAAATAGTATTTATTCTTTGACAACACTGTAAAAATACTAGTGCTTGTGATGCAAGGGGCCGTAAATAGGTAATTACTAAGGAGTGACATTACAATCCTCACGAGTTAGTTATTATGTACCTAGCAATACTTTATTTTTCAATACAGCACTCGTGCGAAAGCAGTTACATTTAACTGAAGTAGTTTAATTTGAAAAATTGTATTAGACATATTTTTTTATTTACACTTGGTAAGCCCTTTGCATCACAACACTTGATGGTAAGTGATGATGATGCCGAAGATAAAAGCGGGCTTACCAAAATTCCCTAACGCAATTTGAAACTAGCTATCTTATCTTCAAGCTGGAGCACAACAATACTGTTAACATTGATGTTTGGCGGCATGACTTAGTTAAGAGGTGGTAGCTAACCAGGCGGCCTAAGTAAATGACTTTTCACCAACCAAGCACTACACAGTACTTATACTGGCATGTAATGTGCAACAGCTGTATTAAAAACTGTATTAAATAGCACAAGTAAATTAGTATCATAAATCTGAGCTAAATACATCCAATAAAAAACTTTTGTATGGTTCATCATGAGCAGAGTAAACTAATTTTACATTCGAGTTGTCTTTGTCGGTTAAGTTATTTGTGTTCACTCCTCTGTCGTCACCTGAAAAAGTATGTAAAATTGTTTCGGTTAGTATATATGAAAAAAAAATTTAAAGCCACGCTGTGCATACTTTCTCGAGTAGCTTTACCATCTGGCATACCGAAATGAACATTAAAATGTAATGTTACTGAAGCAAATAACGTGCCTGTGGCGTAACGGCTAGGACCGGGAAGTCGTGGTTCGTGTCATGATATGTACCAGTTCCACAATGGGCCCGCGTTGTCAAATAAGGCCCGACCGCCCTAATTCAGGGTAGGCTTGAGCCTCTCGGTGGGGACATAAATGAGCTAAAGCAAATACAAGATGTAGTTATATCAGACTTGGTGATTAATTGACAAAATATAACCTGTGTTTGTATGGGAGACGCCTTGCACGATTTATATGATAGTATCTTATCTATAAGCATCGGTGGTGTAACGGCTAGGGCCGCTTCCTTCTGTCCGGAAGGTCGTGGTTTGAATACTGCCACCTACCAACGTATTTTAGAATTTCTATTACATAATTATGTACGTTTATCCGACGCTCTTACGGTGAAGGAAAACATCGTAAGGAAACCTGCACACGCGTTCGAAGGAACTCGAAAGGTTGTGTGTTAGGTCCACCAACCCGCACTGGGCCTGCGTGGTCGAATAATTCCCGATCGCCCTAATTCAGGGTAGGCTCGAGCCCCTCGGTAGGGACTTATATGTGATGATCTTATCTAATCAATTAATTAATTACACATTTACATGTAACATGAAGTAAAGAATATATCTTATTTTACTGCGAAAATTAATTCAAAGTGCTTCTAGAATAGACTTACCACATAATAAGATACCATTCTTAGAGTACCTATATTCGGTGACCAGGCTGGGTTCCAAGACAAAAGCCATAGCGATTGGGTCCAGCAGTCCCCATTTAGTGGAATTCTTTGATATAGATATACGCTCGAACGAATTTTGAAGTCGCATGATTTTTGTTGGTATTTTACCCAGCACCTCTCTACGCCACATCTGGAAAGGATTAAAATCTGCATATAGAAAAATAAATGGTTTAATTGACAGTGAAAAAGTAACACTAGTTTTTAAAACACGAAGGAAAAGAAATGTGCGTGAACGCCACAAACTTTTTTTTACCTTTGGGGATTGTACCATGCCCTTGTTGGCTCAATTTTGAGATATGGAATAATATTTTGGGGTAACTGCACAGAAAAAGTAACCATTTTCAGGAATCAAAAAAGATGTATTCGAGCAATATTTGATCTTAAACCCATCGATAGCTGTAAACCTTTCTTTGTAAAGTTTAATATATTGACACTTCCATCAGTATACATACTGGAGACAGCAGTATTTGTTAAACAAAATCCTGGTTTGTTTAAAAATATAGAGCCTACAGCATATCATAGTCATCTTCGCTCACGAGATCTAACGAAAATTTGTCAACAATGGAGCAATACAGCTTTATTGTCAAAAAGTGTTTTTTTGCATGGCGTCAAAAATATATAACAAAATTCCATTAGACATAAGAAATTGAAATGTTAATCCATTTAGGAGAACATTGAAGGAACTATTGACTACAAAATGCTATTACACAGTAAATGAATTTTTAAATGATAAATTAATGTAATCCTATTTAAAATTATTATGATTATTCTTGTACTGAGACTAGATTAAATTATGACCATTTTTTTTTAATTTTTAATATGTATAGGACAACATGACTAAAAATGATATTGAAATAAATTAGACTAAAAAATTATAAATTGTAATTGTAAATGAGCTAAACTGTAATTTAAATGTAATTAATCATTGCATGGAGTGTGACTGCAACTGTTTTTGTATGCTGCAAGGCAAACATGAAGAACTTCTATTGTAACACTAACATCTGTATTTTAATTTACTCATGTTCTTGACAAATAAATTATCTTTATCTTTATCTTTGTTGGTGACCATCTCAATAAGGTACAGTCCTATATATATAGGGTGACCTTAAATTAGTTCTTGATAGCAAAGGATATGAATGTACTCGTGATTACAAACAACTTTCCCAAAGAAACTATATGTCAAATATGAAAAAAAAAAATTTGGTCCTTCATACATTTTTGTCGATTTGATAACTTGTCATGTACCGAGGACCTAAAACTTTTTTCTGATTCGACATATAGTTTCTTTGGGAAAGTTGTTTGTAATCACGAGTACATTCATATCCTTTGCTATCAAGAACTAATTTAAGGTCACCCTATATACAGTTACCTTGCTAATATTGAATGTGGCCCGAACTTGAGAATAGGGTACTAATGTCACTTTGTCTGGAGTCGAGTTGTGCACCACTATCTCGTAAGCCTCTGCGTCTGCATTCGCATTGAACTCAACATCTGGATATCCCTCCAATCCTTTGGAACCAAGCAATAGAAACTTATAATTTTGTCGCTGTGATTCAAATATTATACGTATGGTTTTATTCAATTCAATTCAATATATTTATTTAAAATAGGTGCAAACTACACTCTTTCTGATAGTCATAAAATATTTATAACAATTACATTTGTGAAGAATCAAGAAATAAACAATAATTAGTTAATAACGTCAAAATTCAATCCTTGATATAAACCAGATTATGTCATTAGAACATGAAAACAATATGACACGAAAAGTTATACACATAAAAATCAATGAATGCCTTTAACAAGCGAAGGCCAGTTCACACGGACAGCACCCGGTCACGAGTATAACGCGAGAGTCAGCCATCGCTCTCATCAACCATATTAGAGGGAAAGGAACGACCCGGCTCCCGATACGCCACTTATTTTACATATTTTAACGCCGTCGCAGTTCAGTGACGACCGCGTAAAAACCATTCGTATAAGACGAAGTTGGGTCGATCACGCAAGTTAACTGGCGTGAACCATGGTCATTCATTACCTGGATGGGTTTGCCTGTTATTAGCATTTTTATAAACAATTTCCGTGATTCGCAGGACACGTTAAGCTTGTTAAGCCGTGTCAGATGCCTAATCTTCTTCTTCCTGAGTTCCTCACTGATGAGGATCACGACCACATACAGTTTCTCTCCACAAACTTCGATCATATAATGTGTGCACGAGAATTTTTAAATGATAAATTAATGTAATCCTATTTAAAATTATTATGATTATTCTTGTACTGAGACTAGATTAAATTATGACCATTTTTTTTTAATTTTTAATATGTATAGGACAACATGACTAAAAATGATATTGAAATAAATTAGACTAAAAAATTATAAATTGTAATTGTAAATGAGCTAAACTGTAATTTAAATGTAATTAATCATTGCATGGAGTGTGACTGCAACTGTTTTTGTATGCTGCAAGGCAAACATGAAGAACTTCTATTGTAACACTAACATCTGTATTTTAATTTACTCATGTTCTTGACAAATAAATTATCTTTATCTTTATCTTTGTTGGTGACCATCTCAATAAGGTACAGTCCTATATATATAGGGTGACCTTAAATTAGTTCTTGATAGCAAAGGATATGAATGTACTCGTGATTACAAACAACTTTCCCAAAGAAACTATATGTCAAATATGAAAAAAAAAAATTTGGTCCTTCATACATTTTTGTCGATTTGATAACTTGTCATGTACCGAGGACCTAAAACTTTTTTCTGATTCGACATATAGTTTCTTTGGGAAAGTTGTTTGTAATCACGAGTACATTCATATCCTTTGCTATCAAGAACTAATTTAAGGTCACCCTATATACAGTTACCTTGCTAATATTGAATGTGGCCCGAACTTGAGAATAGGGTACTAATGTCACTTTGTCTGGAGTCGAGTTGTGCACCACTATCTCGTAAGCCTCTGCGTCTGCATTCGCATTGAACTCAACATCTGGATATCCCTCCAATCCTTTGGAACCAAGCAATAGAAACTTATAATTTTGTCGCTGTGATTCAAATATTATACGTATGGTTTTATTCAATTCAATTCAATATATTTATTTAAAATAGGTGCAAACTACACTCTTTCTGATAGTCATAAAATATTTATAACAATTACATTTGTGAAGAATCAAGAAATAAACAATAATTAGTTAATAACGTCAAAATTCAATCCTTGATATAAACCAGATTATGTCATTAGAACATGAAAACAATATGACACGAAAAGTTATACACATAAAAATCAATGAATGCCTTTAACAAGCGAAGGCCAGTTCACACGGACAGCACCCGGTCACGAGTATAACGCGAGAGTCAGCCATCGCTCTCATCAACCATATTAGAGGGAAAGGAACGACCCGGCTCCCGATACGCCACTTATTTTACATATTTTAACGCCGTCGCAGTTCAGTGACGACCGCGTAAAAACCATTCGTATAAGACGAAGTTGGGTCGATCACGCAAGTTAACTGGCGTGAACCATGGTCATTCATTACCTGGATGGGTTTGCCTGTTATTAGCATTTTTATAAACAATTTCCGTGATTCGCAGGACACGTTAAGCTTGTTAAGCCGTGTCAGATGCCTAATCTTCTTCTTCCTGAGTTCCTCACTGATGAGGATCACGACCACATACAGTTTCTCTCCACAAACTTCGATCATATAATGTGTGCACCGCACAATGCCTGCTGCTGCCAAACGCCTCCTTCACAGTGTCTGACCATCTTGAAGGTCCCCTAGCCCAAGCACGTGTGCCTTCCATCTGGCCCAAGAGAATTTGCTTCTCCAGACAATTCCTACTAGGCGGTTAAAAACTTCTGACAGTGGGGTCTGCTACTAGCCCTACAACCTCCAGCAATGCGGACTCGGTGTGATGCGTGTGGAGTGTGACCTAACCTTCCCGAGTTTGGGTAGAGACCCGTGCCCTAGCAGTGAGGACTTTTATGGGTTTGAAACGAATTCGTTTAAAAAAGGTTATAAGTCCACATGGTTGAGTTCAACCGTGAGTCCATACTGGAAAGAATATACTCACTGTAAAGATTTCCAGCTGCAACAAACAGCTGGGAGATTCTTACGAGGAATAACGGATCCAATTTCACTGCCAATGCAATATTGGTCAGAGCTCCCAATCCCAAAACAATAAGCTCACCTGAAACCAAATTAATTGGATTTGTTTACGGTTCGCCAAACATAGATATTAAACATCGATATATCGAGGTACTGAAGTGTTTGCATGAAAACGCCACTATGTCGGTTCGTCTCCAGGACCATAATTCGGAACCTATCCGGCTGCAGCGAGGTGTGAGACCGGGAGAAGTAATATCTACAAAACTGTTCAGCGCCGCCCTGAAAGATGTTTTTAAACTTTTGGACCCAGTCAAAAAGTGGAGTGGGGTGAACTCCGCATCAATATCAACGGCGAGAACATCACCCATCTTCGATTCGCTGACGATATCGTGGTCATGTCTGAGACTATGGACGACTTAGGCACAATGTTCGATGGCCTCAGTAGAGCCTTTCAACAAATAGGTCATAGAATGAACATGGACAAGACGAAAATTATCAAACGTCAAACGTCCGTATCGAACCTACTCCTCTGAAGGTTGGAGGATCTACACTTGAAGTTGTTGCCGAATATGTGTATCTGGGACAAACAGTCCAGTAAGGTAGGTCCAATTTCAAGAAAGAGATCAATCGTCGAATCCAAATCGGCTAGGCAGTGTTCGGGAAGCTTCGAAATATCTTCATGTCCCAAATACCGCAGTGTCTTAAGTGCAAGGTCTTCGACCAGTGTGAGTTGCCAGTGATGTGATGACATACGGAAATGAGACATGGCTGCTTACTATGGGCCTCATAAGAAGGCTCAAGGTCACCCAAAGGGCAATGGAGCGTGCTATGCTCGGAGTTTATCTGCGTGATCGCATAAGAAACGAGGTAGTAGGAAAACTAAAGTTACCGACATAGCTCACAGAATTGCTAAAGTTAAGTGGCAGAGGGCGGGGCACGTAGCCCGTAGCATAGATGACCGTTGGAACACTAACTGACTGTTCTCGAGTGACGATCGCTCTCCGGAAAATGTTGACCTGGTAAAGGTCGCGGGAAGTCGCTGGATGCTAGCAGCGCAAAATCAGTCGTCGTGGAAATCCTTGGAGGAGGCCTTTGTCCATCAGTAGACGTTCTTCGGCTAATGATGATTATGAAAATAGAAAAATCTACTCAAATTTTTTTATTCCTAATTTTTATATTAACTACAATATTATTTACACATTTTCATCGTTAAATATCCTTAATAATCATCATATCAGCCACAAATCGTCCACTGCTGGACAAAGGCCTCCCCCAAGGATTTCCACGACGACCAGTCCTGCGCTGCCCGCATCCATCGGCTTCCCGCGACCTTCACCAGATCATCGGTCCACCGCGTGGGAGGCCTGCCTACGCTACGTTTTCCGGTGCGTGGTCGCCACTCGAGAACTTTACTGACCCATCGGCCATCTGTTCTACGAGCTATGTGCCCTGCCCACTGCCACTTCAGTTTAGCGAATCCTATGTATATTATCCTTAATAATATATCAAATGAAAGGGTTTGCTGAGAGGAATACGAAATAATTAAATTTATTTTCAAATTAAAGCCTGTACCTAAAGTTTAATACCCAAAAATTATTTTTACAAGCTTTAATTTAGCTTACAATGTTTAAATGTATGTATGTGGGCTTAAAATCTTGCCCTCCCATTTTAGAGCGACTTCCAGGGGTTTGATTGAGCTGAAATTTGGCATGAGACTTGTATAGACTTGACTTGAATACGACTGTATTCCCGGTGGCAATAAATCCTTTCGGTATTTTTAACTTGATATGATAATGAACTACGAAGGTGGAATCAAGGTCCCAGGATTGTCTATTGTTTTCAATTAAATCAAAGGAAACACTGTACCTCTTAGCACGGCTTTTTAGGGTTCCGTAGCAAAATGGCAAAAAACGGAACCCTTATGGATTCGTCATGTCTGTCTGACTGTCCGTCCGTAAGTCACAGCCACTTTTTTCCGAAACTATAAGAACTATACTGTTGTAACTTGGTAAGCAGATGTATTCTGTGAACCGCATTAAGATTTTCACACAGAAATAGAAAAAGAACAATATATTTGGGGGGTTAACTGAAACTCAAAAATTTTTTTTTTCATCAAACCCATACGTGTGGGGTATCTATAGATAGATCTTCAAAAATGATATTGAGGTTTCTAATATCATTTTTTTCTAAACTGAATAGTTTGCGCGACAGAAACTTCCAAAGTGGTAAAATAAAAGTTTTTGTAAAGGTTTTTTTTGGTATGCAATAAAGAATATTTATTATTATTATTATTAAAATTTGTGTGTCCCCCCCCTGTAACTTCTAAAATAAGAGAATGATAAAACTAAAAAAAATATATGATGAAAATTACCATGCAAACTTCCACCGGAAATTGATTTGAACGAGATCTAGTAAGTCGTTTTTTTTTAAAACGTCATTTATTATAGACAATGGTGCGGGAACCTTCGTGCGCGAGTTCAACTCGCACTTGGCCGGTTTTTTAAATATGGAATCATGTAACTTAATAACTCTTTTCAAATAAAAGCTAGTACTTGAAAGTTTTTAGGTTTTTCGAAAGAGCTTATTCAGATTTACGTCACTTTCAGTTTCAAAAAATATCCTTCCTGTTCTCGCAACGTTTTGTAAATCGCGGAACGTTTGTCACAGAGCAGAAAAGTAAGGCTAATAGAATTGCGCTAACGCCTCTTTAAATAAATTTTACCGTTATACTTCTTTGACAGCTCAATCATGGCTACAGCAGCGTGTTGGGACTGAGCTTCTGAAGGTGAGTAGGAGATGTTTTCTAGATCTCCAAGACCATCGGATCCAAAGAAGCCATCGGTCGGTACTGTAGTAACGAGAGAAGTGTTACACCCTCTGTAGATGGGCACCTGAGAAACACAAAAAAACTTAATGTAACTTAACATTTAGCACCTGAGAAATACAAAAAAACTTAATGTTAAGTTACTCCCTTTCTTTTAAAAAAAACAACTAGCTGTTTCCCGCGGCTTCACCCGCGTGGACAACGTTTCTATAACTTTTCGAGGGTGCGCAGTGCGCGAGCCGCAAGCGGCTCGCAAGCGTGGAAACTCAGGTAGCCTATGTCATTTCTCAGGGTCTAAAGATTGTCTGTGCCAAATTTCATCAAAATCGGTTGAGAGGTTTAAGCGGGAAAGCGTAACAGACAGACAGACAGAGTTACTTTCGCATTTATAATATTAGTAGGGATTTATACTTAAGCGTTCATCAGAGAAAAATGCCATACCACGAACCAAACCTACAAAGTTTGATCCCATCGGGAATTGAACCCGCGACATTTTTTTATCCACAATTGGTAAGCCCTTCGCATCATCTGACCTGATGGTAAGTGACTATGATGCCGAAGATTGAAGCAGGCTTACCAAGATCGACGAGCGCAATGGGGAACTGGCTATCTTATCTTCAAACCGGAATTCATTAATGATGTTAGCAATGATGTTTGAATCAAGACTTAGACGAAATGGTGGTAGCTAGCCAGGCGAGCTTATAAAATGACCTTCCTCCAATCAAACAGAGTCTTACAAAGTTTGGATTTCACTGGAATTGAACTTTCGCCCTCTAGACTGGTATAAAAACAAATTCTCTAACCGTTACACTACAAAAGCGTAAATATTTCTTTAAAAAAAGTTGTTTAATTACATGGACAAGTGTTACTAATTTATAGCATTTAGAATCGTTTCCGTGATTTACAAAGCAAGTTCAGGTGCCGGTTGCTTTCAGTAAGTGGCAGTCATCAAGCTGACTCAGGGTTTTAAAAATTTCTGAATATGAGATCTACCACCACTGGTCCCACACCTTCACCAAACTAGACCTCATCCGTGGCATTATTTAATCGTATGGCGATTTGTCGAACAGGTAATTCTCAAATGTCAATGTTCAGGCCGCACAGCCATGTTTAAGCATCAGGAAGTGGGAAGAGGTCTTTAGCGGGGCCGTGGTATCGCCGCAGTGGGCAACGCTCGACGATATTTTCCATCGTTTGGTCTTCCACGCTGCAGTCGCAGCAGGCAGACTCCCTCCATACCCACTTGTGCCGAAAGTGATTGCACTTTCCGTGGCCAGTTCTTAATCTAACTAAAAATCACATATGATGAAGTAGAGGGTTTTATAAAAGCTATATGTTAAACACACACACCACACACTGTCACACACGCACATGCATACCCTCTCTCTCTCTCACACAACACGCATAAACCTATTTTTTAATTTTTAGTATTAAAATCTTTTTAGGTTCCGTACAAAAAAAAACAAAACGGAACCTTATAGGATCACTCGTGCGTCTGTCAGTCCGTCCGTCTGTCCAAGCCCATTTGCTCCGAATCGACTGGACCAAATCCAGTTAAATTTGGTAGGATAGTGTAATCCTGACCCAAATTAATGACCAAAACACAGGTGTGCAAAGTAAATACATATTTTTTTTAAATAAGGGTTATTTTCGGGGGACAAATTAGGAAATTCAAAAAAAAAGTTTTGTTAACCTTATTGTGTCAAATATCAAATGAAAGGGCTCGTTATCAAGATCTCAAATATATTTTTGTTTAAATTTTAAAATAAATAGTTTTAATTTTATTCATGAAAGAAGATGAAAATTGACCATTCCCCCCCCTGTTCTCCAAAACTACTGAGCCTGAAATTTTGAAAAAAATACAAAATATACTTCATGGCTTGTAGGTTACAGGAAAATCTATAAGAATTCTATCAATTGAAAAAAAGTGGTAAACTCAATGTAATTCGTTCACCTACGGAATAAAATTCTAGTCATAATAGAAAATAGTCTATCGGTGTTCTAAACATGATTGATTTCGAAAAGTGTGTCCTGGAGCTTCACGAACTCATTTCCCCTCTTCATTTCATCATCGAATGACCAGGTGCGGAGGGCGATTCAACCCCTTTGTCGTTGATGTTCCACTTTTACTTACAAAGTATTTTGCTTCTTCGTTCATTAAGCGAACGGGCAAGGAGTGGAATTTCCTTGCCGACATATTCCCCGATTCGTAAAATTTAGGAATCTTCAAGACGAGAGTGAATAGGCACTTTTGGAGCTTACGTGTTACATCCTCGGCTGCATCGGCACTTACCATCAGGTGCGGTGCAGCCAAACACACTCAAATTTTTAATAATTAAAAAAAAACTCGCATCTTACTGTGAGGATTTCAAATGCGATATTTTGTACTTGACTTTGGCATTGTACGGAACCGTCTCCACGCGAGTTCAACTCGCACTTGGCCGGTTTTATTTATTTTTTCTTTTAATGTGTTCCTAATATCCAGATTTTGTTTATTTAATTAGTTTTCGTAATGTACATCAGCAGCCGCATTTCATTTTGTAAATCGTATTATTGATCTCCACAAGACAGGCGTAGCCTAGTGTGGGATTATTGTATTAATGTGCTGATTTCATGTGTTTTTGTTAATAAACTAAATTTTTATTTTTATTTTATTTATTTTTATCAAATCTACTAATCCGCGGCCTAACTACCCGAGATACGGGACGAGTCGTGCGGCCCAGGAGTGTGAAGACGGAGACTATGAGTTGTCAATAATAAAGTACCGGCCAGTGCGAGTCAAAGCGTCGGTGGCTAAAAAGCGTTGGTGGCTCAACCGGTAACGACTCGGTTCTTCTAACCAGAGGTGCCGGGTTCAAATCTGGACGGCCAATGTACCAATGAGTTTTTCAAAACTTACGTACATACTTACCGATTGCTTGAACGAAGTGAGGAAACCTGCACACGCCTGCGATGAAACTCGAAGGTTGTGTGTGAAGTTGACCAACCCGCACTGGGCCCGCGTGGTCGACTAAGGCCTGATCGCCCTAGTTCAGGGTAGGCTCGAGCCCCTCGGTGGGGACGTATATGAGCTGATATGATGAGTGCACTCGCACACGAAGGATTCTGTACCATCGTACATCATTTCAGCTCATATACATCCCCACCGAGGGGTTCGAGCCTACCCTGAGTTAGGGCGATCGGGCCTTAGTCGACCACGCAGGCCCAGTGCGGGTTAGTCGACTTCACACACAACCTGCGAGTTTCTCCGCAGCTTGTGCAGGTTTCCTCACGATGTTTTCTTTCGCCGTAAGAGCGTCGGATAAACGTACGAGTATGAAATCTAAATTCGAAATCACATTTGTACGTGGCAGGATTCGAACCACGACCTCCCGGACAGGAGGCGGCGGCTCTAGCAGTTACGCCACCGACGCGACGCTCTATCCTACACTAGGTATGCTCTTTTTATGCACGTTTTAAAAAATATGTTGTAAAGAGTACATGTGATGAGATGGCTGACTCTCGCGTTATACTCGTGACCGGGTGCTGTCCGTGTGAACTGGCCTACTCTTGTCAAAGGCTTGTCAAGGATTTTAATGTGTTACTTCTCGTGTCATATTGTTTTCATGTTCTAATGAAATTATTTATGTCCATGATTGTATTTTGACATTTATAACTTTACTAATGATTGTTTGTTTCTTATTTTTTTACAAATGACAATGTATATTAAAATTACTATTTTTTGACTCCCACTCGGTGGACCGATAACCTGGTCAGGGTCGCAGGAAGTCGCTGCATGCGGGCAGCGCAGAACCGGTCGTCGTGGAAATCCTTGGTGAAGGCCTATGGCCAGCAGTGGACGTCCTTCGGTTTATATGATGATGATGATGATGACTATCAGAAAGTGAGTTTTTTGCACCTATTTTGAATAAACATCTTGAATCTTGAATGTTTCTTGTATGGGGCCCCCTTTAAATTGTAATTTATTTTATTTTTATCATCATATCAGCCGAAAAACGTCAGCTGCTGGACAAAGGCAAAATTTATTTAATTTTTATAATTTGTTGTTAAAGCGGCACTAGAAATACTCTGTAAAGTTGTTAACTGCGTACCTATTACGATTCTTGAAATACAGCCCGCTGAAAGACAGACGGACGGACAGTGGAGGCACAGTATATATGTTACGGCTAAAACCCGAACCGCGGCTGCACCTAGTTTTAGCCCGTTAGAACTAGGTGTAGCCACTTACTCTTGGTTAAACCTAGTACGAGCCGATTATTTTTGGGTAAAACTAGGTCTATCCTTCATCATGCCGGCTACAACTAGGTTCGGCCATTCCCTG
Source organism: Coleophora flavipennella (assembly GCA_947284805.1). Taxonomy (NCBI): domain Eukaryota; kingdom Metazoa; phylum Arthropoda; class Insecta; order Lepidoptera; family Coleophoridae; genus Coleophora; species Coleophora flavipennella. Next base: position 11,375,205 of record OX369253.1, read on the forward strand.
TTGGATAAAACTAGGTCTATCCGATATAATTCCGGCTAGAACTAGGTCCAGCCATTCCCTGTTGGATAAAACTAGATGCAAACAAGTCGAAAAAGTAACTGCTGTTAAAAAAAATATCCTGATTGTTCCTATAATATTAAAGTTTGTACTCCTAATAATTTGTGTTAATTATTACAATGTGATTTATAAGATTAAAAAAACTCTCTACGTTTCTTTTTATTGGATGTTTTTTTTAATATCTAAAAAAGCTCTGCCGATAGCATGCCGGCTACAACTATGTACAGCCAATCCCTGTTAGATAAAACTAAGACACGCGCTGCTGCTGCAGACGCTGTGAGTCACACTCGCTAGTAGACCTGCAGTAGATCAGCAGCACCTGGCGCTCACAACCTGCAGAGGCGCGTGCCTCGCTATGCCCTCCACCCCGCGCCGCTGCTGCAGATGCTGTGAGTCATGAATGTGACGCGGGGCGGAAGGCTTGGCGGGACACGCATCTAAGTTTTATCCAACAGGGATTGTCTGGACCTAGTTCTAGCCGGAATAATATCGGATAGACCTAGTTTTATCCAACAGGGAATGGCCGAACCTAGTTGTAGCCGGCATGATGAAGGATAGACCTAGTTTTACCCGAAAATAATCGGCTCGTACTAGGTTTAACCAAGAGTAAGTGGCTACACCTAGTTCTAACCGGCTAAAACTAGGTGCAGCCGCGCTTCGGGTTTTAGCCGTAACATATATATTAGTACTTACGTACAGTATGGACACTCCCTGCCGCTCTCTAAATTCGACCTCACCCCCCCGTCACTCAGATTGGATGTAGATTGGGTACCAAACGTAAAGGACGAGCTACGCAAGCGCGATAAACGTCACTTATATTCACTTTGCGCGCCGCTGTGATTTCGTACACCGGAATAAAAAGCAACTAGTTACCGAACGTAAAGGACGAACTACGCATGCGCGATTAACGTCACTTATATTTACTTTGCGCGCCGCTCACCGCTCGACGCCAATAGGCGGCCGCGGCGTCTCAGCATGCCTCGTATCATGATTGGCTGACCACCAATATTATACGACCAAATCTAAGAACAATCAGTTCCTATGAATCTTCATACTAACTGTATCTTTTTTTTTAGCCACATTAGGGCGCACGAACGTCACAACCTGGCCTAGGAGTAGTAAGCAGTCGCCATGGCCGAAATCGGCTGAGGAGAAAAATATATATATATATATATCTTTTTTTTTAGAAATGTAGTTCCTTTATGTTTTTCATATGTCAGATGTCTCATGTCAGTTTGTTATTGTGGCTTGTGAGATATTTAGTTCGTGATTGTGTTGCCGTTTTAGCCACTTTGTGGCCAGATCTAGCGGATTTTCAACGGTTTTAGCCAAAAAATAATCAATTTTAGCCACTAAAACGAATCTAGCTACTTCTAGCAACATTTGATAATTTTTGTCAGCTACTCAATTCTTTTTAAAGAAATCTGTGGTTATCGCCTTTTACTGAGTAGGCAACACCAACGCGGTCCGCTTTTTATGTATGCTGTGGTTGTAGTCTATGATCGGGGCTTTGAATAATTGTTCTACTATCTAAGGATCGGGGTTTCCCCAATGAATGTTTATGTTTTTCAGTAATTCATATTCGATCGAATGAAAATCTACGTTATTTCTAGCTACATTGAGCATAGTTTGTTTTGTTAAGGACAAACTCAATATAATATACTACTATTAGGTACTTCAGCCATAATGTACCGATAGTCCAAACGATAGCATTGTTCTTGTTTGGCCGAAGCTTCTCGCGCGTAGGTTTGTGAAGTTTTAAAGTTGATAGATACTTGAGTTCGTGGAAGTTGGGATCATGGAAGTTCCTCTCAAGAAAAAGTGCTACATTCAAAAATATAGGACTGAATGGGAGAATGACGAAGACTTTAAACAATGGATAAAGCCAATAGCGGATAGCCCAACGAAAGCATTTTGTACTTATTGTCATGTAGAAATTGCTGCCAAAATTTATGATTTGCGTAAGCACAGAGAATCCAAAAAACACAAAGAGAAATGTGAATTAATCACAAAAAATAAACAAATCCAGTTTACCTCTAAACCTGGTGATTCAAAGAATAGCCAAGAAGCTGAAGGCCAGCTTGCCTTGTATATTGCTGAACATACTTCCATACCCAACATTGACCACCTTACAGAGATTTGTAAAAAAGTTTTCCATGATTCAAAGTGTGCCAAATATATAAAAATGCATAGAACTAAATGTACACAAGTTATAAATCAAGTGCTGGCACCACATTTTAAGGAGACTCTTCTACAAGATATTGGCACACAGAAATATGGTATTATTATAGACGAATCTACGGATGTTAGCGTCTCAAAATACATGGGAATAGTTATACGATATTTTAGCCTGAATATGAATAAGATTGTGTCGTCATTTCTGTCTCTGGAGCCTATTGAAAGAGCTGATGCGAGAGGTATTGTCACATCTTTTGTAAAATGTTTGGAGTCACATAGCCTTCCGATACCAAATATGATTGGGGTCGGCACCGACAATGCCTCGGTCATGACGGGCCGAAATAACAGCGTAATTGAAATTTTGAAGAGAGAGTATAATTTACCAAATTTGATCCTCATTAGATGCATGTGCCACTCTTTGCAATTGGCGGTCAGCCATGCCTCTAAAAGCAATCTGCCACGTAACATAGAATTTCTGATAAGAGAGACGTACAACTGGTTCTCCAATTCTTCAAAACGCCAGAAAGAATATAAAGCACTGTATCAAACAATTAACTGCGGGGATGATCCATTAAAAATATTAAAGGTTTGTGACACCCGTTGGTTATCAATAGAGCCCGCTGTGGTGAGAATATTGGCACAATGGAGCGAGTTAAAACTACATTTTTCTTTGGCTAGAGAGAAGTGCTATACAGCGGGACTTCTTTGGAAAATGTACAATGACGAGGGTAATCGGCTATACCTATGCTTTTTAAAAAGTATTCTTCACGACGTTCAAATTGGAATAAAAGTATTTGAAGGTGAAAATATTGATCCTGTCAAACTGTTAGAAACTCTGATGACCTTGTTACGATCTGTCTGCGTTAGAATAATAATACCAGGCGCCGCTACAACAGACAAAGATTTCCTCACAATCAAAGTAGAAGACCATATAGATCCAGTTGCACACTTGGGCCATCTTTTCGAATCTCATGCCAGTAAAAGCAACTTAACTCTACAATCAATTGCAAATATCAGGAAACGGTGCATCGACTTTAGTGTCAAGTGGGTAAAAGAAATTCAGCACAGAATACCTTCTAATTACGAGATCCTTGAGAAAATAACACTCTTGAGTCCAGAGAATACATTAAAACAGATCAAAGATCCTCATGCACTGGTTGGATTAGCAAAAGAATTGGGATTCGATGACCAAAAGATAGATAAAATTGTTCAACAATGGAAAACTATCCATTTCATAGAATGGGAAGCTTCAGGAGACAGTGTTAAATTCTGGGCTCAAGTCCTAAAATACAAAAATGCTGCAGGAGAAAATGCATTTCAAGAACTGGCCGACTTGGCTATTGCTGCATTGTCCCTGCCTCATTCTAATGCGGAAGTAGAACGGCTATTTAGCGTCATGAATACAGTCAAAAATAAATTACGCAACAGAATGTGTGCATTAACACTAAATTCTATAATAATGATTCGAAACCAGTTAAAAATAATGAAAAAAAATTGCCACAACTATGTTTTGCCACCTGCAGTTTTAAAGAAAATCACAAAAACAGTCAAGTCAATAAAACAAATCGAAACACCATCTACATCATCGTCACCCATGGACGAAGATATTATAGAATTACCAGATGACATTGTAGAACTACAAATTAATTTTTAATTTTATGCTAAAAATTTTAACAATTTTAACATTAGCAGTACTTACCTAATTTTAATGTTTTAAGTACATACACTAGATATTATATAATAGGTACAAACTTTATTGTAACCAGTTTTCATTACATTTTTAACTTATAATACATAATGTTTTAATTAAACCCACTTATCCCTATCCTGTACAGTATTAATATTTTATTATCAATAGTAATAGAATATTAAAGTAGGCAAAAAATATTGTTATATTTTAGCCACTTCTAGCTACATTACGAACGCGATTTTTTTACAAAGCTGGCCACTTTTTTACTCTATTTAGCCACAAACTAGATTGTCCCAACGGCAACACCATGATTGTTTGTAATAATTTGATTAGATGGTGTGAAAGTATGAGTTGTATAGAAATATCTAGTGGTGTGATATTATAAAATCTCGGAATTATAGATTGAGATTGACTATTATTGTAGGTTGCTAAATGAGATTGTTTCACGGACAAAAGCTCCTGTGTTTGAAGAACAAATGAACAATGTTATCCATGTAAGTTAATTAATCATGTAAGATAACTGTTGATTGTTGCTTGCAGCACAGTAATATATATCTTGCAGTGTGCATGCAGTAAATAACTAACAAACATTTCGTGACCAATACCGCCGGTGTGAATCAACCCTACCTGCATTCTTGCCTATAGTTAGGTCAGTTATAATTATGTATATCATTTCTCGCTCGTTTGTATGGAGTGTCCGGGGTGTGGTGGAGGCGTGTTATTGGCACGATATTTGTACAGAACCCTAAAAAGTTAATGAAGATGTTACTACTGTTGCGAAAACTCACTCACATCATGTCGTTGAGCTATGTCTAAAATTAATTGAGAGTTTAGGAAACTTTGAGTTTCGTCCACATTCCCGTGTGTTGTGGTTACACCGACCACTTTTGGACTGAAAAATAAAAATAAGTATTTATTTTAATATATTACAATACATTAGTATATATTATAAACAAAAAGCATTCATGTTAAAAAACATCATTTGACTACAAATACACCTAATTATTTTTATTATTATTATTCATTTATTCTCAGGTAACTTTAGTACTAAAAGTACAGACCCATAGATATATAAGGTCTACCAAAATTAGCTGAAACAATTTTAACTGCTGCTTCTACCTATGAAACTGAACAACTTTCCCCATGAAACACATAGTCAAATCTCAAAAAATGTTTGAACTTCCCATACTAAGTTGGCTGATCAGCTGATCGAGTTAGTATGGGAGAGCCATTTTTTTTTGCGATTTGACTATGGGTTCCATGGGGAAAGTTTTTCAGTTCATGGGTAGAAGCACCAGTTAAAATAGTTTCATCTAATTTTGTAACACTTTATATAAAAAACTTATAAAAACAACATAACAAAATTGGTGTAGGACCCGTTAACTAGGGGTTCTAGTCATCATACTGAACAACTTTCCCCAAGGAACCCATAGTCAATTCTCAAAAAAAAAATTGGAATCTCCATACTAAAATGCACAAAATTGGTCGATCAGCTGATCGATTTGTCATCATCATCATATCAGCCACAAATCGTCCACTGCTGGACAAAGGCCTCCCCCAAGGATTTCCACGACGACCGGTCCTGCGCTGCCCGCATCCATCGGCTTCCCGCGACCTTCACCAGGTCATCGGTCCACCGCGTGGGAGGCCTGCCTACGCTACGTTTTCCGGTGCGCGGTCGCCACTCGAGAACTTTACTGCCCCATCGGCCATCTGTTCTACGAGCTATGTGCCCTGCCCACTGCCACTTCAGTTTAGCGATTCTGTGAGCTATGTCGGTTACTTTAGTTCTCCTGCGGATCTCCTCGTTTCTGATTCGATCACGCAGAGAAACTCCGAGCATAGCACGCTCCATTGCCCTTTGGGTGACCTTGAGCCTTCTTATGAGGCCCATAGTAAGCGACCATGTCTCAGTTCCGTAAGTCATCACTGGCAACACACACTGGTCAAAGACCTTAGTCTTGAGACACTGCGGTATTTGGGACGTGAAGATATTGCGAAGCTTCCCGAACGCTGCCCAGCCGAGTTGGATTCGTCGATTGATCTCTTTCTTGAAGTTGGACCTACCTAACTGGACTGTTTGTCCCAGGTATACATATTCGTCAACAACTTCCAGTGTAGAGTCTCCAACCTTTAGAGGAGTGGGTGCGACACGGACATTTAACATTATTTTCGTCTTGTCCATGTTCATTTTAAGACCCACTTGTTGAGAGACCTTACTGAGGCCATCGAGCATTGTGCGTAGGTCTTCCATAGTCTCAGCCATGACCACGATATCATCAGCGAATCGGAGGTGGGATATGTACTCGCCGTTGATATTGATGCCGAGTCCACCCCAGTCCAGAAGCTTAAAAACATCTTCCAGGGCGGCGGTAAACAGTTTCGGAGATATAACGTCTCCCTGTCTCACCCCTCGCTGCAACTGGATAGGTTTCGAGTTCTGGTCTTGGAGGCGAACCGACATGGTGGCGTTTTCATACAGACATTTCAACACCTCGATGTATCGATGGTCAATTTGGCACCGCTGGAGAGACTGTAGCACAGCCCAGGTTTCGACTGAATCAAAGGCCTTCTCATAGTCCACAAACGCCAAGCATAGTGGCTGATTGTACTCTTCGGTCTTCTGTATAATCTGCCGCAGCGTATGTATGTGGTCTATGGTACTAAAGCCTTTTCGGAAACCGGCTTGTTCGGGAGGCTGGAAGTCGTCAAACCTGCGTGCGAGACGATTCGTAATGACTCTCGAAAACAGCTTGTACACATGGCTCAGAAGTGAGATGGGTCTGTAGTTCTTCAGCAGGGTGTTGTCGCCCTTTTTGAAGAAAAGCACGACCACACTTCTGTGCCATGCCTTAGGCGTTTGTCCCTCGAGTATAACGGAATTAAATAACTTCTGAAGAGCTTTTAGTACCGGTGATCCACCTGCTTTCAGAAGTTCAGCCGTAATTCCATCATCACCCGGTGCCTTGTTGTTCTTGAGCTGTTTGAGAGCCATTCTAATCTCGTACAGGCTGACGTCCGGGATATCTTCGGTATAGTGTCGGGTTAGTCTGGCTCTTGGGTCTTCAGCCAGATCACTGACAGGCAAACGTGTGGTCGTGTACAATTGTCCATAGAACTTCTCAACTTCTTCCAGCAACTCAGTCTTAGACGATATGGTCCTGCCGTCCTCAGTCTTCAGCTTGGTCAGTTGGCTTTGTCCAACAGACAGATCTCTCGCGAACACTTTTGAGCCTTTATTGTGCTCAATCGCCTCTTTAATACAATTTGTATTATATTGGCGTAAATCGCGAGTTAGGGACTTAGAGATCTGCCTGTTTAGTTGCCGATACTGAGTAGCGTCTTCAGAGGACTGCAAAACCAGTCTGCGTCTTTGTTCCATGAGGTTGCTGGTGAAGTCGGAGATTTTTTTGGTTCTGTTTGAACGGCGAGTTTTAAAAAACTTAGACCCGACCGTTTGAACAATTTCCACGAACCTGTCATTATAATCGTCCACATTCTCGCAGTCTTCTAGGCATTCGAAACGATTGTGCAGCTCGAGCTGAAAGCTCTCGGGGTTTTGGAGCTGGATGGGCGCTGGTCGGAGCGTAGACTTCATCAGTCGACATCTTTCTAGCTTGGTATTTAGATTCAATGTGCCTCTGACCATCCGGTGATCACTTCCTGTTTTGACTGAATTGATCACGGAGACATCATTGAATATTTGCCTCCTTGTCGACAAGATGAAGTCTATCTCGTTTTTTGTTACGCCATTGGGATGCAACCATGTCCACTTCCGCTGTTTTGACTTTTTAAAGAAGGAGTTCATCATAAAGAGGCTCTCCTTCTCCATAAAGTCGGCCAGCATCTGGCCACGTGCATTTCTTACTCCATATCCAAATTGCCCCACTCTCAGCTCACCATCGCTTCGTTTGCCCAGTTTCGCGTTAAAGTCCCCCATAACAACGGTATAATGGGTCCTGGTGCTATGTAAGGCTGTAGAGATGTCCTCGTACATACTCTCTACCTCGTCGTCGGAGTGTTCCGTAGTCGGCGCGTATACCTGTATGACCTTCATCGAATACCGTTTGGTGATTCTGAGTATAAGGTATGCTACCCTTGTCGAAACGCTCACTATTTGGACCACATTGTTAATGAGGGACTTGTGGACGAGAAACCCGACACCACCCTGGGACTGTTGGTCGCCCTCCCGGAAATAGAGCAGGTTTCCGGATTTAAGGATCATGGTGTCCTCTCCCTCTCTTCGGACTTCACATAAACCTACGATATCCCACCGTAACCTGCTCAATACTTCTTCGAGTTCTGCAAGTTTCTCGTCAGTCCGCAGTGTGCGCGTGTTGTAGGTTGCCAGGGCCAAAGGTCGTTGGGTTTGGTAGCCTGGCATCTGCCGGGGATTCTTCGCACCCCCTATTTGTATGAAGAAAAATTTTTTTTATGCGATTTTAGCAAAGTCGTAAAACAAAAGTTGTTCAGTATGATGAGTAGAAGCCCCAGTTAACGGGACCTACACCAGTTTTATTACACCCTGTATACTATAAATATAATACATTATAAGTATGTTAGTGTCTAACTTAACCTAAGTTAGTAAGTATTTGGTGACGCGTGGATTAGCATGGTGCCTCGGAACCGCCGAAACACGACGTAAGTATGTCAAGCAGTGGACTTCCTTCAGCTGATATGATGAAGTATTAGTACTTACATATAATACAATATGGACACTCCCTGCCGCTCTCTAGATTGCGACCTCACCCCCTCGTCACCCAGATGGATACACATTGGTACAGTTTGGTTGTCGAACGTATAGGATTTCGCCGCCATTTTGTTTGCGCCGTCATTCGTTTTTTGTAATGTCATTTCTGGCCCGTTGTATGAAGTGTCCAGGATGTGGTAATAAAAATGGTCTATAAAAGTGTAACACAAACTCAAATAATGCCTGAAATGTCATCTCGCCTTAAAAGCCCCTAAACTGTTAGAATCGGGAAACAATGACACAGGCAAGGAGTTCTACTTCTTCGCTGTCCACGTGTATAAAGCCGGCCGAATGCGAGTTGGACCCGCGCTCCAACGGTTCCGTACCACCACACCTCTCCACGTAACCTGACAATGATATCTATTCTCATAACAAACAAAAGACATCGACGCTAGAAACAAAATCTGGCCAAGTGCAAGTCAAACGTACCGTTCCGTACCAAAGAAAAAATCATCTACAGCGCCATCTATAGGTATAAGTAAAAGGGAACTTATTGCTGTTGTCGTATTACTATACAAATTAACTATGGAGAAAATACTACTAGACCCCACTAGGTGTCGCTAGTTTCTAAACAATCGGACTTGGGAAATTATATTTTTCCTGTAAGAACGGAAGGACTTTAAATTTTTCATAGATTTTTCTGTATAATTTATAAATTTACTAGCTGTCCCGGCGAATTACGTACCGCCTTACATTACATTACACTGCCCTACCCTACCCTACCCTACACTACACTACACTACACTACCCTACCCTACCATACACTACTCTACCCTACACTACACTACCCTACCCTACACTACCCTACCCTACTCTACCCTATCCTACCCTACACTACACTACCCTACCCTACACTACCCTACCCTACCCTACACTACCCTATCCTACCCTACACTACACTATACTACACAAAAAAAATTCATCAAAATCGGTCCAGCCGTTTCGGAGGAGTTCAATGACTAACACACGGACAGAAGATTTATATATATTATAAAGATTAACCTCATATACTGTGATTTTTTCAACATTTAAGAGCCAGTTAGTTTTGGAGATAAGGGAGGGGGGGTGGTCTAGTTTTGTATATATATATATATATATATTTAAGATTCTCACAACAAGTCCGTTCATTTGATATGTTACATGCAAAACTTTTTTTTCATTATTTCTAATCCCCCCTCCCCCCGCAAAAGTGGCCCCTATGTTTTGATATTAATTTATTTACGATTCATGTCCATCTTTGGGTCACCGACTTACATATGTGTACTAAAAATCGGCTGTGACAGACGGACGGACAGACAAACACACGAGTGATCCTATAAAATAAATAATAAATAAACATTCTGGGACAAATCACACATGGTCATCTGGCCCCAAAGTAGGATTCCCTGTGTTATGGGTTACCAGAGACTGATATACATACTTATATACGTTTAAATACATACATATATAGATATATTTTAACACCCAGACACAGAGCAAACAAATCTGCTCATCACACAAATGCTTGCCCTGGGTGGGGATCGAACCCACGACTCTCGGATCAGTAGTCAAGGGCACTAACCACTGAGCCACAGAGTCAGTCCTATAAGGGTTTCATTGTTCCTTTTGATGTACGGTACCCTAAAAAATGCATTCCGTACCTAAAAAGATAAAAAAGGAACCTTTACAGGATCACTCGTGTGTCTGTCTGTCTGTCCGTCCGTCTGCCACAGCCATTTTGCTTAAAAACTACTAGACCGATTAAGTTGAAATTTGGTACATATGTAAGGCGGTGACCCAAAGACGGACGTGTAACAAATTGGCCAGCTTAGAGGGTAAATTTGAAAATTAAAAAAAATGTAAACTATATCTTGAGACATATTATATGAAAAGGCTTATTGTAAGAATCTCAAACATATATTTTTTTTAATAACTTTAAGATAAATAGTTTTGTTTTCCTTCACCGTTAAAGCAATCGGTAAGTATATGTACGTAAGTTTTTGAAAAACTCATTGGTCAAACGCACTGGGCCCGCGTGGTCGAGTAAGGCCTAATCGCCCTGATTCAGGGTAGGCTCGAGCCCCTCGGTGGGGACGTATATGAGCTGATATAATATAATATATAATATAAATAGTTTTGAAGTATGTACTTAATTGTAGAGAATAGAAAAAAAAATACCATTCCCCGTTTTCTACGAAATAAATCTCATCTGTGCTACAGGTCTACAATTTAGAAAAAAATACAGTATATAAGGTTAAATGTATAGATTACAGGAAAATCTATGAGAAAATCTAAAGTCCTTCCGTTTCAACAATATAACTTCCAAAAGTCCAGAATAAATAGACCACTGTTTACCTAGAACATAGTATGTACTGAGAGGTTTTGTTCTTTGGTGTGGAACCCTGTTTGTGTGAGACAGAGTCGCACTTGGCCGTCCTTAGCGAGAGAAGAACTTACACTTGCTTCGTTTTTTATTATTTTTTGTTTTATTTCCGGATTAGTTTTTTTATCTCTAAGTCTTGCCGCCAAATATCAATGTTGATATCATTGGTGTGTTCCGGCATGAAGATAAGATAGCCAGTTCCCCATTGCGTTGGGGAATCTTGGTAAGCCCGCTTCCATCTTCGGCAACATCGTCACTTACCACCAGGTGAGATGTTGTCAAGGGTTTACCAATGGATAATAAAAATAAAAAATAAAAAAAATCACAAAATTTTAAGTTTATATTTTGATACTGTATTTTGTATATACTTAAATAGGTCAAATATAAAGAAATTACATCATTCAATTAAAATAATAATTAAATAACATGTCAAAAGTCAAATAAAAACTAACAAATCAGTCAATAAATAACCCGCCCCTTACCGAACCCGGCAAGGTAAAAATAATTACGAGTTAAATTATAATTTTAAGTATATTATTTTGTATTAATATTTTTTACGTTACAGCTAAATCAAAAATACCTCTGAAATAGGTACATATAAAATCTAAATTTTTAATTTTCACGTTCTCTAATATTTATTATTCGTAGTTATTGCAATAGAAATACACAATTTGTGAAAATTTCAACTATCTACCTGTTTTGGTTCATGAAATACAGCCCGCTCACAGAGAGACAGACAGACGAACGGACAGCGGAGGCTTAGTAATAGGGTCCCGTTGGTCACCTTTTGGGTGTACGGAACCCTAAAATCATCACCAATAAAGGGTTGGAACCCCTTCCTGCGTCCCGTAAGTTGACTGATAGCGGAATTGAGCTGGGGGAATGAGTTCGTCAAGGTCTGCTCATACTCTTCTAAATGACTTTTTTTTTTTTTTATTCACAATTGGTAAACCCTTGATAACATCTCACCTGGTGGTAATACTTCGATAGAATACCGATAGCATACCCTGGACACTTCATACAACGAGCCAGATCATCATTACAGCTCATTTACGTCTCTACCGGGGGGCTCGAGCCTACCCTGAATCAGGGCGATTAGGCCTTAGTCGAACAAGTCAGATATGACAATTCAAAAAAGGAATGACGGAACAAACAAAATGGCGGCGCAATCCTATACGTTCGACAACCAAACTGTAACCAATCTGTATCAATCTGGGTGACGAGGGGGTGAGGTCGCAATCTAGAGACTATTTAAACTGGTGAACTTGCGACTGTTACCGACGCCGAAAGGAACACTCGCAGGGTCAAAACTTATAAAGCTGTAAAAACTACCGGAGTGGCCTAAACTTTTTTATTTTTTGGCGTGCAATAAAGTATGTTTACTTATCTACTTACTTCTACGCGTTACTCTAAACAACTATTGAAATATAGGACACTACGTATTTGTCTATTTCGTTCACATTTCTTACCCATTAAAGTTTTTCTCGTAAATAAAAGCCATGAACAACGCCATAGCGTCGTCTGCGCCCCCATCATGGTCAATCAACAACTTTGGACCTGGTCCGATTTTTCCTTCCCTGATGATGAGAATGCATTAAAACAGTTATAGAGCATTGGCGTAGAATAGTAAAGAAGTGTAAATATGAGGGAGCCAGAAAAATAAAAAGAGAGAAAAGCACGCTATCTGGTGAAGGTCGCGGCACAGTATATATATATTAGTACTGTCGCGGGAAGCCGCTGGATTCAGGCTGCGCTGTGGAAATCCTTGGTGTCGTTGTGGAAATCCTTTAGGGGGGGGGGGGGGGGGGGGTGGAGGGCCTTTGTCCAGTAGCAGTTAATGTCTTTCGGCTGATATGATGCTGATGATGACGCTTTCTTTATATCAATTTAATGAAGTTTGAGTAAAAAAAAGGAAAAGATTAATTTGTGACTTTATGTTAGCCAGATCCCCATTGAGTTGTGGAATATTGGTAAGCTCGCTTCCATCTTCTGCATCATCGTCACTTACCATCAAGTGAGATGATGCTACGGGCGTATCAATTGTGGATAAAAAAAAGGACGTCCACTGCTGGACAAAGGCTCCCCCCTCCCAAGGATTTCCACAACGACCGGTCCTGCGCCGCTCGCATCCAGCCGCTTCTCGTAATCTTCACCAGTTCTTCGGCCCACCGCGTGGGAGGCCTGCTTACGCTACGTTTTCCGGTGCACGGTCACCACTCGAGAACTTTACTGCACCAACAGCCATCTGTTCTACGAGCTATGTGCCCTTAAATAGACCAATTTGGCAAAAATAACGGGGCGTTACCGAGTAACGGACACACCTACCAACGACGAAAAAATTAGGCAGGTTCGGGAAAGGGAAAGACCAAAAAAGGGGTAAACTTAATTGCTCGGGCGGGTCTCAATTTTTTTTCCTTTTTTGCTGGCTTAACTTTTTCCTTCGGAACGTTTAGCGTTTGCCAATCCTGTATTTTTTTCTAACGTCAACACGTTTTCCGAAGTCTTTTCATTTGAACTTTTTGCGTGTAACAGACCTATTATTTTCGCTACAGTGGGTAGTCCCACAACCAACAACTGCTACCATCCCTACTAATATTATAAATGTGAAAGTAACTCTGTCTGTCTGTTACGCTTTCCCGCAAAAACTACTGAACGGATTTGGCTGAAATTTGGTAGGTAGACAGATTAGGACCTGGATTCAGACATAGGCTACTTTTTACCACGCTCGCGAGCCGCTTGCGGCTCGCGCACTGCGCACCCTCGAAAACTCATAGAAACGTTGTCCACGCGGGTGAAACCGCGGGAAACAGCTAGTAAGCTATAAAGAAAATCTACTGCTAGTTTTATTAAATTTGACGTGTTGGTAACCGAACGTTCTCTTGAGAATTCGCAGTGCTGCTGTACAATATTTTAGATTGTTATAGTAATAATAACAATAATTCTTTATTTGCTCTTAAACATGGTGTAAGAAGATGTATAAAAAATAATTAGCACTCATGTTCAGCCAACGTTGAGATGGCATGCAAATGTGTTGAAAAATACGTCGAAAGTTTCAGCATGCATATGTCAATATTTATAAAATACTAGCTGTCCCGGCGAACTTCGTTCCACCTTACGCTACACTACACTACACTACCCTACCCTACACTACCCTATACTACCCTACCCTACACTACACTACCCTATCCTACACTACCCTACCCTAACTACACTACACTACACTACCCTACCCTAAAACCAATAATTTTTTGACTGATATTTTTTTATTGATGAATGACATATTTTAATACATAAATACCCTATTCCCGAAGAAGACAAATAAATGCTAAAACACAAAAATCATAAAAATTGGTCCAACCGTTTTTGAGTTATAAATGGTGTAACTAACGCGGCTTTCTTTTATATATATATATTGAAAGAGGTACATCTGCAACCCTAACTGCGCATGCGCCCTACGCTGCGCCGCCGCCGCCATGCGTCGTCGGCGGCCGCCCGCGCGGCCCAGCAGCCAGTCTTCGGCGGAACGCCATTCGAAAAGCACGCGCGTCGTCTCTGCGCCCATACGCACATCCGCCGCGCCGCGAATACTATAAATACCTCGATATTGTATCTGTGTTTGCCTATGCTATAATTCTACAATAAATACTTTATATAAGTGACATAAAAGTGTTGTAATATATTATAGACTAGCTGTCCCGGCGTACTACGTATCGCCTTACATTACATTACACTGCCCTATCCTACCTTACCCTACACTACACTACCCTACCCTACCCTACCCTACCCTACACTACACTACCGTACCCTACACTACCCTAACCTACACTACCCTACCCTACATACACTACACTACCCTACCCTACACTACCCTACACTACACTACACTACACTACCCTACCCTACCCTACACTACCCTGCCCTACCCTACACTACCCTACCCTACATACACTACACTACACTACCCTACACTACACTATCCAACCCTGCCCTACCCTACCCTACCCTACCCTACACTACCCTACCCTACACTACCCTACCCTAAAAAAAATTAAAAAATAAAAAATAGATGTTGGCCGATCCTCAGACCTACTCAATATGCTCACAAAATTTCATGAGAATCGGTCAAGCCGTTTCGGAGGAGTACGGGAACGAACATTGTGACACGAGAATTTTATATATAAGATATTTAATACACAAGAGATAATTAAAGACAACATGCAAATGACAATGTAAATTTTGTTATTATTATTGTTAGTGAGTTCGCTTTAAAACACCTATTCTCTGACAGCCGGCTACTTGTTACGGTCCAATACCTACTACATAGATACCATCAAAACGCCAGATAGACAGACAGACAGTTACATTACCATGAACCCTATTAAAGTATTATTTTTTGTAAAATGTTGTACCAAGAAATAGATAGAACAATAAGATTACGAAAGTATTTAACAATGGCTAGCTACCACCATCTTATCTAAGTCTTTCCGCCAAACATCAGTGTTCACAACATTGATGTGTTCCGGCTTAAAGATAAGATAGCCAGTTCTCCATTGCGTTGGGGAATCTTGGTAAGCCCACTTCCATCTTCAGCATATCGTCACTTACTATCAGGTGAGATGATGCCAAGGGCTTACCAATTGTAAATTTAAATAAAATAAAAATTGCGCCAAGATTATAAAAAGCAATCTGTGAGGAGCAACACTTCCTTATCTCGAAAGGGAAAAACGGAACCTTTATAGGGTTACTCGTGTGTCTGTCTGTCCGTCCGTCTGTTACAGCCAATTTGCTCGGAAACTACTGGACCAATATTGTGTTGAAATATACGAATACACATATACGAATCGGTGACCCAAATACGGACGTTTAACGTAAATAAAAAACCTACGTGTAGTTTTTTATATGTGGAATTAGTGTAAATATACACCAAAACGTGTAAATAAATAAACTTTAAGCATGGGGGCTACTTTTAGGGGGTAAATAAATATATATATTGTTTCACAATTTTTTGTGGGGCATATCATATGAAATTAGGGCAAAAAGGGAAAAAAGGGCTTATTGTATGAATTTATATATTTTTTTTTACAATTTTTAGATGTATTGTTTTAAGATAATAGACGAAAATTGACCCAATTTTGTTTATTTAAACTACTGCGCCTAAAATATTGAAAAAATATAGTATAGGAGGTTGAATGTATTGATTACAGGAAAATCAAAGTCCTTCCGTTCCCACAGGAAAAATGATTTTTTTTTAGTCCAGAATAAGTAGATGCCTATTTACCTTGGGCAAAGTATGTACTGAGAGATCTTCTCCTGTTAATAGTTAAAGGTTTGGTACGGAACCTTGTTTGTGTGACCCCAAATCGCACTTGTTCGGTTTTTTTTACCAACTTAAAAAATGGAGGAGGTTTTCAAGTCAACAGGTGTATATTTTTTAATGTAAGACTACGCATAACTTTTTACAGAGTAGTCCGATTTAGATAATTCTTTTTTTCAGATAGGGCAGGTATACTTCAAAGTTTCCTTGTATAATTTTATTTTCAAAATCGGTTTCATACTTTTTTGAATAAACATAAACAAAAAAAATGTAGCAAAATTTTAAATTTTGCTGCGATTGATGTCAATTATTGTTTAACAATTCAGCGAAGTCAGTTATAACAATAGGGAGGATTTTTTTTATCAATTTTTGTATAATTCACTGATTCTTTAAGTTTATTTTGAGTTAGTGTAAGTTCTTGAGTGGCGACCGCGCACCGGAAAACGTAGCGTATAAGTTCTTGAGTGGCGACCGCGCACCGGAAAACGTAGCGTAGACAGGCCTCCCACTCGGTGGACCGACAAACTGGTGAAGGCCGCGGGAAGACGCTGGATGCGGGCAGCGCAGGACCGTTCGTTGTGGATATCCTTGAAGGAGGCCTTTGTCCAGCAGTGGACGTCTTTCGGCTGATTATGATAATGATGATTAACAACAGTAGATTTAAAATGTTGATAAAACCTCGAGTCTGTACTGTATTATAACGTGTTTCTCATACTTACACTTTATTAGATTTGATTAAAAAATAAATCAATAAAGCTAAAACAAAGACGATTAAAGTAACTAACACTGCTGACACACACACAGTTTTTTTCTTAACCATTTTTTTTACAATTCACTGATTTATTTTCGCACTTGAAAAAAAATTAAACCTGTTTTTTTTTGAGTTACATTTAAAAAAACATCAGAACGCTAATTCTAGTATTAAGATTGTGCGCGCCTGATGGGTCACACTACACACACGGGTTAACTTAAGCACTAAAATAATAATAATAACGCGCGTTTATAGCTAATTAGGATGCTGCCCGACATCCGCTAATACGGGGGAACTGTGCCTCGCTCGTCCGAATATCTTGTGAGCGTACGAGATGACCTTGAAGACAAAAAGATAAAATAACTACGCAGTTTAGCAGATAACATTTTATTGTTCTAGTTTATATTGTCACTTTAAACTATACACAGCGCGTAACAAATTTGGCATTGTTCTAAGTTTTAACCGACTCCAATTTAGGAGTTTTCTCAATTCGACCGTATATAATATATGTACAGGGTGTAAATTTGCATTAATTATTAAGTTAATATATAGCTGATACTGAATACAAATCATTAATAAAATCGTCACTTTTTTTATTGTTTTTAATGATTTTATTTTTTTTAATCGACAATACTTAGTTCACATCACTAAATTAAATCGAATTCGCTCTACTCTATCCACAAGACCGACATCGGTTGCGGCGTTCTAAAAAGAGTCGGACTCAAAGCACAAAGGGACTGCGTCGCTTTTGTCATTTCAGTAGCCGCCGCGAAGCTGTTTGAGACACTTGTGTATACTGAGCTCGCTCGCTCGCAGTGGAGGCCCCGTGGCCTGGCCAGCACCTGTGCCAGCACTACCCCCGGACCTTACCCCGCTGGATTATTAGTTGTGGGGTGACGTAAAACGTCTAGTGTACTAGAAGGACATTGGAAGTGTGCTTGAGTTACGTGAGAAAGTATTAGGCAGCGTTACTATTACTGTAAAACAGAATACTTTGGTTTTACGTAAATTAAAGCGTAATTCGCTTCGGCGTGCTCGACTGTGCCACGCGCAGAACGGTGGTCATTTCGAACAGTTACTGCGTAGCACACAAACTTCTAAGTTTTTGTACATTTTTGTTTATTTATGTGTAAAAAGGCTGATTTCAGACTTTTAACTACGCCAAAAATACCTAAAAGTGTATTGGTATGCGACAGAAAGTGGTAAAAATAGTAAAAACTGTGTTTTTGAAGGTCCTAAGCCCATAAAGTAGGAAGGAAAATTTGAAATCAGCTTTGTACGAATGAATAATTGAATGAGGGATGAATGAACTGTCCATTTGTGAGTTGACGTCACAGTCGCGTATGGTGTGTTCCACTGGCAACCTACACAAAAATGGTTTATTCTTACGTGAACTTCAAAACAATTTCATGTAATAACTTTTTATCTTTCAACTATCAGACTTTCTGCATAAGCTGAAGTGATTTGTATCATTGTAAACTACCGCCTCCATAAATATTGCAAGAATGCAAATTTACGCCCTGTATATATTTTGTCCAGCAGTGGACGATTTGTGGCTGATATGATGATGATGGTGATATATTTTTTATGTGTGTTCGCGGATAACTTCGTCGTTTATGAACCGATTTTGATGATTCTTTTATTGTTGGAAAGAAGATACCCCAAGGGTGGTACCATGATAAGAGAAATCGAGGGGAACCTTAGTTTCCTGTTTATTTAGTTAATTTTTTGTTCAAAATTATTTTTATGAGGCATTAAAATATAACAACCATTTGGATTTTCCAAAGTAACCGACATAGCTCACAGAATTGATAAACTTAAGTCGCAGTGGGCGGGGCACATAGCTCTTAGAACAGATAAGTATAATAACCGGGACAGTAAAGTTCTCGAGTGGTGACCGCGCACCGGAAAACGTAGGGTAGGCAGGTCTCACACTCGGTGGACCGATGACCTGGTGAAGGTCGCGGAAAGCCGCTGGATGCGGGTAGCGCAGAACCGGTCATCGTGGAAATCCTTGAAGGAGGCCTACGTCCAGCAGTGGACGTCCTTCGGCTGATAATATAATGAATCATTTTGAGATTTTTTTATTTTTTAAGGAAACAAGGTTATAAAGCGTGTTGTTTTGGTCAACAACTCCCGTTCCAGTTTCTTCTCATGAAACTCAACAACTTTTGTACTTAAACTTTGCTGAATTCTCAAACTTTGTATGGAGAGGTCATTTTTTTTCAAGAATTGTGTATTTGTTCATTTGGGGAAAGTTGTTCAGTTTCATGAGTAGAAGCCCTCCTGCAAAGGGCGTTGTTGACTAAAAAAACACCCCGTATAATATAGTGAATAGAAAATCGCCTTCGCAACGGAGCAACAGATTGACTTGATTTTTGAATATAAATAGTTAAGGGGTGGGATATGACATAAAATGCTAATCAGTATAACCAGATGTTGTGCTTGAGGAATCATTAGAAAACTCATATCTACGCTCGCGAGCCACTTGCGACACGCTCACCATTCACCCTCAAAGACAGTCATAAACACGATGTCCACTCGGGCGAAGCTGCGGGCAAGAGGTAATATTCAAATATGAAACACACTAAGTTTAAATGCAGGGCGCCAGGACAGATCGCAGTTTAATGCCAAAGAGTTAGAAGCCAGGGAGACACTTAAGCTTGTGAATTTTACAAAAATAAATTCTTAAGAAACATTAGTTCATTATATCAGCTCATATATCTACGTTCCCAGCGAGAGGCTCGAGCCTACCCTAAAATATTGCGATCAGAACTTAGTCGGTTATGCGGGCCCAGTGCGAGTTAGTCGACTTCACACACAACCTTCGAATTTCTTCGCAGGCGTGTGCAGTTTTCCTGTTTTTCCTTCACCGCATTAGCGTCGGACAAACGTACAAATGAAATCTAAATTCGAAAACACATAATACACGGCAGGATTCAAACCACGACTTCCCGGACAGTAGATAGTGGCCCTAGCCGTTACATCAGCTAGTTTATTTTAAAGGACCTATTTATTTAACGGTTTACCACACGAGGGTGTAAACTCGAAAAAAATGTTTATCCCCCTTTACATGTATAAGATGGACTTGTCCCTGAAACATTATAACTAAGTTTGTAGACACTAAAACCTATTAACGCCCTCATCTGCTGGGAACGGTCTCCTCTGGGATTAAGCGGCTGTGTATGCGTACATATGTCATTACCAGGCAGGTAGACACTGTAAGGGATATTTGTCCTGTCTATGTGAGCACTATCGTCGTCTTCCCTCAGTCACCAGCACAGGTATAAATGCACAAATTTTCTTTTAAATTTTAATTTTGTTCATAACTTTTTTTTTTATTCTCTCTATTGGTAAGCCCTTGGCATCATCTCACCAGATGGTAAGTGACGATGATGCCGAAGATGGAAGCGGGCTTGCCAAGATTCCCCAACGCAATGGAGAACTGGCTATCTTATCTTCATGCCGGAACACATCAATGTTTTTAACACTGATGTTTGGCGGCAAGACTTAGATAAGATGGTGGTAGCTAGCCAGGCGGGCTTAGAAAATGCCCTACCACCAACCAAACCGAGTCTTACAAGGTTACCCCGCCGGGAATCGAACCCGCGACCTCCTGTGTTAAGCCAGTGAACTTTGCCTCTGAGCTACGGAGGCGGTTAACGTATATTGTTGACCACTGAGGCGCGTGTATGTTTTTCTTGGTTTTGGCTGAAAAACAGCGTTGTGAGTACTCTGCGACCCACAACATTTATGCTGAGCCTGGACCAGTTTCACTAACTTGGCAACACTGACATTGTTTCATATTTTTTATATAAACTAGTAATATTTGTCATTAAGTTTCATTTATTTGTTTGTTTATTGTTAAAATGTATGGTGTCTTTTTAGTGAAATAAAGTTTTATCTATCTATCTTCTTAAAATTGGGGCTTGCTTAAATGTTCGTGCGGGTGGTGGCGAATCGGAAGCCGGGTCATTCCTTTTCCCCTAATATGGTTGATGGGAGCGACGGCTGACTCTCGCGTTATATATACTCGTGACCGGGTGCTGTCCGTGTGAACTGGTCTACTCTAGTCAAAGGCATTAATGGCATTCAATGATTTTAATAACTTCTCGTGTCATATTGTTTTTATGTTCTAATGACATAATTTGTTTTATATTGGCATTCAATGATTTTAATAACTTCTCGTGTCATATTGTTTTTATGTTCTAATGACATAATTTGTTTTATATTAAGAATTGTATTTTGACGTTAATTACTAATGATTGTTTATTTCTTGTTTTTTCACAAATTACATGTAATTACTATTTTATGACTATCAGAAAAATTGTAATTTTCACCTATTTTGAATAAATATTTTTAATCTTGGGAAGGTTAACTCTGGGGTCAAGTCCGGGTTGGTAGAGGTTGTAGGGCTAGAAACCCCACTGTTAGGAGTAACATAATTTTTTCAAGCCGCCTATCAGGCAACTGAAACGGCTTAATGACTGCCATTAATGATAGTAACCGGCACCGAAGGCTTAACGTGGCTTTTGAAGCACAGAAACAGTCAAACCCATCCAGGTTATGACTGTGGGTCAGATCAGTTAACCTGCGTGATCGAAGCAACCACTGAGTTACGACTGCTTCCCAATAAATATATGTTTATAAAATTAAATTTAACTAATTACAGATACTTATCATTTAATTTAAAATTTAAATTTGGCATCTAAACATTTTTTTTTGTTTTTCATGGAACTTGGTTAAAATGTTTACACGATCACAAAGTTGTGATGAAGGGACGAAGTCGTAGGGCCATAAGCTCATACAGAAGTTCTTTAATATTATGAGATTTAAATCATCATCATATCACCCGAAAAACGTCCACTGCTGGACAAAGGCAACAAAATTCCATAAGGATTTCCACGACGACCGGTCCTGCGCTACCCGCATCCATCGGCTTCCCGCGATCTTCAAGTTTCCTATTTTTAGGTTTCTTTTAAAATTATTTACCCTAAGTACAAGCTTTACTTTATTTTTTTTTAAATTATTTCGTATTCTTCTCAGCAAACCGTTTCATTTGATACCCATATGATGGGGGTTGTTGGAGCGATTTAAAATAATGGAACACTACACATCTTGTTCTGAGTTTTGATGTAGGTAGTTTTAATAGCCAAAGAAAGTAGCACAAATCGCTTATGCAAGTTAATAAAATAAATAAAACTAGCTTTTCCCGCAGCTCCGCCCACGTGGACATCGTTTTTATGACTGTCTTTAAGGGTGATTAGATAATTATGTCGTTTCCCACCTACTCAACCATCTCTGTGCAAAAAATCACAACAATCGAGTAATTTTTTAATTTCTTCAGGAACTGCATCAGATTATGCTATTTTTCCAGGATAAAAAGTAGCCTATGTCCTTCCCCGTGACACAGGCTAACTGCATGCCAAATTTCATAAAGATTGGTCAAGGCGTTGAAGCGTGAAAAGGTAACAAATAAACAAACAAACACATTTTTACATTTATAATTAAGTAAGGATAATGAGCGGCGGTCGGTGGCCGTGTTGATTGCGAAGATATAAAGAAGGATCGCATTTCAGTATCTAGGTGGCTCTGGTTGTCGATGCACTCGATCCGCTGACTTCTCTTTCGCTCGTACATCCTGGTGGCCCATTGAAAGCCCATTGGTAGCTTTAAATCAGTTGCTCTGGTCAGTGTGGAGCTTGGTTACATTATCAGGTTCCATAAAAAGAGGACAAACTTGACTTGTCGTTCTCCCGCGAATGCCTTGAGTGGTTTTAAAATCATCAACTCTGGATATGCCATCTGGTCCGGGGTACACACGTTCCACTCTCGCAAGACGCCATTTCAGAGGAGAAAGTTTTTCTTTCTTAAGTATTACAAGGTCTCCTGCTTGATGTTGCCTTTGCGGAGTTCGCCATTTGGCTCGTTGTGGAATTCGCTTAAATATTCCTTTCACTCCCAGAAGTGTTGTCGTGGCTGTTCGATGCATTCATATCGTGTCTGTCGATTTGGATTATAGTCAAGTAGAATCGTGAAGGTAAAGATGTCAATGCTCTTTCGACTATGAAGTGACCTGGTCAAAGGACGAGAATTAAATTATTAGCCTTCACTTGAGAGAAAAGCGTCGAAAGCTACTCGAATGTTAAGTAAGTATCACCTAAAATGCGCTTCATGTGAAATTTGGCAGATTTAACACCAGCTTCCCAAATACCTCCGAAATTAGATAAATATAGGGGAGAAAAAACTAATTTGAATGGACCGCAAATTCTACAATTTGTTGATTGCTAGATCTAATAAAGTTTTCTATTTCATTACACGTACCAAAAAAAATGTGTCATTGTCACAAAAAATAGTATCAGGTTTACCTTTACAAGAAATAAACCGCTTGAGGTTATCAAACACATCCTTCATTAAATCCCTTGCAAATTCTAAATGAAGTGCTGTGGTCGCAAAGCAAATAAAGATGCATAGGTAGTATTTGTTTATTTTATAGCCTCGCCTCTTTCGATCTGTAATTTTAAAAGGTCCAGCAAAATCAGTGCCACATGTACGAAATAAAATGGCTGGTGTCACTCTTTGTATCGACAAGTTACCATTTGATTTGAAAACTTAGCTTTCATTCGCTTACAGATTATGCATTTATTCGCATTAGATCGAGCTAACACCCTATCTCTAATAGGCCAGTAGCGATCGCAGATACTAATCAATGGCAATTGAGGTCTTGCATGTAGTAAACGTAGGTGTTCGTACTTAAACAAAAGTTTTGTGAACATCTTACTTGAGTGTAGTAAGGTAAGTAAGTTTTCTGTAGTAGTGTGCTGATGACTTTTCTTCTCCTGCTCGAAGAATGTTTTCACTATCGAGAAACCTATTTAGTGAGAGTGTGGTAGATTTTGCCGGTAAGTTATCTTTATTTTTATTTTTTTTAATCTCTTTGTCAAATGTTTCGGATTGTGACTGTTTGATGAGTTAATTTAGAGAGGAATTTAATTTAGTTGTAGTTAACGCCCTATCACGTTTAGCTTTAGGATTTTTCAGATTATAAAAAAAATCTTTGTACAAAGGCTACAATTCTTTGTAGTTTTAAAGTCTATCATGTTTAGGGTTTGATTAGGTTTAGTTGTGTTAGTATGGGTTTGTATTATATAGGTATCTCACTCAGTTTACTAAAATTAGTTTTAGTTTTGGTTTCAGGTAGATCCACAGAGTCGAACGGGAGCCGGGGCCACGCAGAAGAAGTTTTTAGCAAGAACTGTGGCCCTTGCCACCACTAACCGCCTCTTTGGTGTAATGGTTAGTCCATTCGCTTCACACCAGGAGGTTGCGAGATTGTTTCCCAATAGGGTCAATTTTGTAAGACTCAGTTTGGGTGGTGGTAGGGCATTTTCATAGCCCGCCTGGATAGCTACTACCATCTTATCAGTGTTAACAGCATTGATGTGTTCCTGCTTGACGATATGATAGCCAGATCCCCATTGCATTGGGGAATATTGGTAAGCCCGCTTCCATCTTCGGTATCATCGTCACTTACCTTCAGGTGAGATGATACCAAGGGCTTACCAAGTGTAAAATAATGTCAATCTGTTGCTTAGTTGCGATGTTTTCTATTCACCATATTATACAGGATGTTGTGTTGGTGAACAACTTTCCCCAAAGAACACATTTTGTTTATTAAAAATTTGAGTACGTTTGGCTGCACCTCACATACTCAATAATTAAAAAAAATTGGCCTCTCCGTACAAAATTAGTTAACTATCTGATCAATTTGTATGAAAAGTCCAATTGTTTTTTTTTTGAGTAATCAGCAAAGTTGAAGAACAAAAGTTGTTGAGTTTCATGAGAAGCCCTACTGGAACGGGCGTTGTCAACCAACAAAGACACCCGGCATCCCGTATAACCCAGTTTCTTTAAATTTCATTAAATAATAAAAATAAATAAAATATGTCCAAATGGTTATTATATTTAATGCCTAATTAAAATTTGAAAATGCTAATTTAGTAACGCGCGGTAGAGTGTAAAGATACAATGTATACACGACATTGTTATCTGATGAACCACGTAGTTATTTTATGATTTTGTCTTCAAGTTCATTTTATATGAATCACAAGATACTCGGACGTGTTACTGTAAAGCGAGGTTACATTAAAAAGTGACAAAAATCTGTAAATTGTAAAAAAAATGGTTGAGAAAAAAACTGCGTGCGTTTCAGCAGCTTTGTTGATTTATTTTTTACTCAAATCCAATAAAGTGTAAGTATGAGAAACACATAATAATCTACACTCGGGGTTTCATCCAACTTTTATCTCTATTGTTGTTAATCATCATCATCCCAGCCGAAAGAAGTCCACTGCTGGACAAAGGCCTCCCCCAAAAGATATCCACAACGACCGGTCATACGCTACCTTCACCAGGTTGTCGGTCCACCAAGTGGGAGGCTTCCCTATGCTACGTCTCCCAGTGCGCGGTCGCAACTCGAGAACTTGAATTTGAAATTGTTGTTATTAATTAATAAGAAAAACAAGAAATTCGAACGTGTTCTTGTATAGCAAGGTTAAATCAAGACGCTGGGAGTGTCCATACTGTATGATAGTACTATTATCTACGAATAACTTTTATATAGTTAAAATTGACTACGCTGAATAAGTTCAATTTTAAGCTATTGTATAGCTTTTATCGCGGGCTTTGAGGGGACCGAATCAAGAAATTTAGTAACGAAAATAAAACCTGACACCCCAAAAATATATATATTGAGTTCTAAAAAACTTTCAGTGCCATCTATCTATCCATTATTATGATGATTGATGATGATTGTTTGATGATGATTGATTGATGATGATTGATTGATGATGATTGATTGATGATGATTGATTGGTTATGATTGATGGATTGATTGATTGATGATGATTGGTTGATGATGATTAATTGATGATGATTGATTTATTATGATTGATTAATTATGATTGATTGATTGATTGATGGATTAATGGATTAATTGATGGATTGATTAATTGATTGATTTATTGATTGATGGATTGATTAATTGATGTAATGATGGATTGATGGATAGATTGATTGACTGATGGATTGATTGATTATGATTGATGATGATTGATTGATTGATTGATGATGATGATGATGATGATGATGAACTTTCTAAGTGTTAATTTATTACATAAACATCCCGCGCCCCAAGGATTATAATGGTACTGGTAAATACTGCATAAATAAACAATAAATAAATAAATATAATTGCATAAGTTGATAAAAAAACGCTATGCAATAGCTTTACCGCGGCAGTCCCCGAGTGCCAAACGTTTTTTTTTCGTGGAATAAGGTAGACCACCGAAAAATAACCCTTGGTCTACATTAGGCATGCGAATTCTGAATATCATTTCACCACCCAGGGGGTAGGGGGGAGCTTCGCTTCGCAGACCTAAGAAACGCAACGAACCTTTTATCGCTCGCTTTTTCAGATCCGCCCGTGCATTTTTACGATATGGCCACGACAATACATAAGTTTTAATGTTTAAACTTCAATTATGTCATTAAAGTATCTTATAATAGACTTATTGTTGTACAACTGACGGGCAATACTTATTTTTTTTTAAAACCGTTAAAGAAAGATGGATCAGAATCCTTCAATGAAATAACAAAAGGATCATATTTGTGTACATTTGTATGCCATCTGGATTGTAACTCACACTTTCCCGGGTTTGTTGGATTATATCATTTTTTTATGTCTGTTTAATACTTTGTTGTTCGTAGGTTTAATATGTTTTTCAATACAGTTGCTCGAAAAGTGGTCCTTTATATGTCAGTCAAGTGTGCGCAAAACTGATATAGTATGAGGAACATAATTGTAATGTGATATAGTATGACGTAGTGGAACATTATTGCCGACTCCACCTAAAGTGGGAATGTGCAAGGAAGAAGAAAAAGAAGAAGAGTGGAACATTATTGCTAAGTGATATATTATGAGGTAGTGGAACATTATTGTTATGTGATATAGTATGACGTAGTGGAACATAATTGTTATGTGATATAGTATGACGTAGTGGAACATAATTGTTATGGGATATATTATGACGTAGTGGAACATAATTGTTATGTGATATAGTATGACGTAATGGAACATAATATTTATGTGATATATTATGACGTAGTGGAACATAATTGTTATGTGATATAGTATGACGTAGTGGAACATAATTGTTATGTGATATAGTATAACGTAGTGGAACATAATTGAAAACGCTAAACGCGTTAAAAACCCGACTTCCATCGCAACAACTTAGTGCATTTTTATTTTTGGTTTTTGTTAATTACTACACTGATTTTGATAAATGTTTCTTTAACTCGGGATCATACTCTATCGAATAAAAAAGAATCATGAAAATCAGTTCACAATCTGCGAAGATATCTCGTAACAAACATACAAAAAAAAACAACATTCAGTTGAATTGAGAACCTCCTCCTTTTTTGAAGTCGGTTGAAAACAAGACACAGGAATATGCCGATGGGAACAGATTTAACCCGGCGAGCATGAGGTGGAAAAAAGTTACATTAAGAATGTGGCAGGGTGGGAGATACCCATAACTAAATGTACATAACTTAGTTATTTTTTTATTTCACTTTGTAAAATAATAAATTAGTCAATGTAATTAAATGAAAAAAGTTCTAAATTATTAACTTTTCATTATTTATTTACGTTATTCCTAAACTATGTAATTTTACAAACAAAATGTTAGAGGTTTTGAAAAATTAACAAAAAACCTAAATTATTATTCTTTGGAATGTAAATCAACTTAAAACTTAAATAAAATGAGATCTTCCTCGTTATAAAACTAATTAATATTTTTTTAAATTGAAAATATGATTAATCACTATCGTCAAAATCAACACAATCTTCACATACAAAATTTGCATGCTTCATACTTGTGGGATTGGCACAAACCTGGTTCTTCTTGCCTTTCAATATTCATTTTGGTCAAAACCTAAAAATATAAACAAACTAGCTGTCCCGGCGAACTTCGTACCGCCTTACATTACATTACACTGCCCTACCCTACCCTACCCTACACTACACTACACTACCCTACCCTACACTACCCTACCCTACATACACTACACTACACTACCCTACCCTACACTACCCTACACTACTCTACACTACACTACACTACCCTACACTACACTACCCTACACTACCCTACCCTACACTACCCTACACTACACTACCCTACTCTACCCTAGCTTATATGACACGTTCGTAGATTTACCATAGCAGCGCCATCTATTGATTACTTACTCAACCCAGTCGAAAGGTATCGACATCTGTTAGAATCATTTGGAGTTAACAGATAATTATGACTGTCAAATAATAACAGACAAATAATAAGCAATAAATTAAAATTGCGACTATAATTTGAGATTTAAACTATCCTATCTCTCAAGTTGGATCGAACTGCACATGGTGTGCGAATTTTATTATAATTGGTTAAGTGGTTTAGGAGTCCATTGAGGACAAACATTGTGACACGAGATTTATATATATTAAGAAGATAACATATCCATTATGTAATATAAATCAATAGAAAGAACAAATAATTGTTTTAGGGTTTTAATTTCCAAATTACACAGAAACGCAGTCGGGTTTTTTAGTTTTTTAAATTACCGTTTTTTATTTTATTGATTTTTTAGTTTTATTATTGAATGAGTTTTATAGTAACCTATATACACATGACACACATTAACATTACGCAGATTATTAACTTATCAGTTGAAAGAATAATATTCTCGTAAACGTTGAAGCTCTATAAAAGAATTCTGATCGTGTGGCCGATTCAAAAGTTTTAAGGATCAAGTGTACAGATGACCAGTCCAGCTAATGTTTTAACTCGACTAAAAGCTACATATGCTTGAATTTCAGCAAATATATGTGAGCCGAGGTCCACAAGTGTCAAATCGAGTGTAGTACCCTGAAGTTTGTGGACAGTTATAGCCCAACTTAGGATTAAGGGCAACATGCGTCAAAATCAATCGTACATGGTTCAATCCGTATACAAACTCATGGTTGATAATATTTTTTTGTGCGGTCGTCAACAAATACCGCTTGCTGTAATTCTCCGGAAAATCTGCTATTTTGTTTTTTTATATTTTGATATACCCAGTGTCACTCTCACAGTAAATACGAATCTAACGACACCTCTCAAGCCAAAATTCATCCAGCGGTTCAGGCTGCAGAGCGTGCCAAACAATTATACATACATACATACTCTCGAAAAACATAACCCTCCTTCTGGCGCAGTCGGGTAAAAAAGTCAAGAATGTGGCGGGGTACAACATATCCGAGACAGGTTTGAGCACGAGTATCACGGCCTGTGCCCCGCGCCGCACTGCGATCACGCCACTAACTCCTCCCGCACACCCTTACCTCCAGCTACTGAGCGAGCTAGTGTTGCCAGACAAAAATTTGAAAAAGTACACAACTTTGAAAATTTACCTGGGTATGGCATACCCTGGGTCATGCTCGCCGGGTTAAATACGTACATGAGTTATTTCCAAAATACGGCTTTCACCTTTCAACGTATGGACGTCATATTAGAAGAATGGTGGGGTGGCTGTCAAAACATATTAATTGTAAGCACTGATGTCTGCTAACAGTTTAAGGTCAAACAGTGAAGAGGGCGCTTCTAGATTTTGAGCTACCTTGTTATTCCAAATTGACAACAGTATTCCAAAATATGCTTTTTTTATTCATTGCTTTTTAAAGCACTTTTTCCTTTGTACTGTATTAATATCTTTATGTTTGTTTTTTAAAACAAACAAAGATATTAATACAGTACAAAGGAAACCCTATCGGGCTTTTGAATTGCACAGAAGTCGAAGACTATTGAATATAATGATGAGATTAGGTGACACCCAAAGCATACCTATGTAGTGTAGGTATTTAAATAAAAAGAACTGCCATAAAGATGTTCACAACACAAGAACAATGGTGACGACAATGTGTACCCCTATCTGTGTATAGCCACAAAACAGATATCTGTTTTGTGGTATAGCTTCCTTTCCTCTACTCTGACTAAAACTGGACAGACGAACAGACTGACATGAAAAAACTATAAGGGTTCATTGTTGACTACGGAACTCTCAAAACTAACAAACATGTAAAAAACATTTCAATAGTATTCAAGTCTCCAATTTCATTAATTGGAATAAACATTCGTGACATGTTTTACGGCTTGATCATTAATCTTAATAACTGGCCTTCGCCAGCTAATTATTAAGCGTGGATAACTGAACAAATTGGAAAATGAATTATTTGAGATCATCAATTCTAAAGAAACAGATGTTGATTGCCATTGCGAAGGTCACAGTAAATTGCGCACGCGCTTGAACTGAAAGGCAAAAAAAATGTGTGGGGATGTAAAAAAACAAGTTTTATTTTTCAGAACTTTCATATGTAAAGTCTATTACTGCTAAACTAAGGAAGTCTACTTAAGCTGTGATAACTTTCCTCGCGGACAAATCTCGTGATCATTTCAACTGCACTGTTGTAATCACAGAATAGAAGAATTCTATAGAACTTTGAAGATGGTCTCGAACACAGACTTATATTAGTCTGTGGTCTTCAAGTAGCGGGTCATTACACATACAGCACACTAAAAACAGACTGATTCTATTCGGTATTTTTTATAAAATAACCACCCCAATAAAAAAAAACCTACGAAATCAATAAATAAAAATAGACTTAAAACGTTATAACATAAGGTTGAGTTTATTCAATTTTTTTTCATATCTGTGGTTGTAATCGGTTTCCGCAGAATACTCGCGGTTTATAAATGGCTGGTCTGAGATTAAACCGGTTTCGTAGCATGATGGTTAGTTCACTTGCTTTATATCAGGAGGTCGCGGTTTCAATTCCCGGCATGTCACACTTTGTAAGATTTGGTTTGGATGGTGGTAGGGCACTTTTCAGACCTGCCTGGCTGGCTACCACAATGTTATACAAATCTTTCTGCCAAAACATAAATGTTTACACATTGATGTGTTCCGGCGTAAAGATTGGATATCCGGTTCTATTGCACTGGGGAATCTTGGTAAGTTCGCTTTTATCTTTGGCATCAGTGGTTTACTATTTGAACGTTAATTTACGTCCATGTCCATGCACTTTTTAGACCTGCCTGGCTGGCTACCACCATGTTATATATAACTCTTTCTACATAGACATCAATGTTAACACCACGATATCCAGTTCTATTGCATTAGGGAATCTTGGTAAGCCTGCTTCTATCTTCGGCATCATTAGTTTACTAACCCAACGTCAATTTACGTCCTCGTTCAGTTATAATGGACCTCTTAACCTGACGGCACTCGCGCCTCATTGAGTAGTCGCATAGGGTCTAAAGGACTCAAAAGTGAAATGTGTTTTTATTATATAAATAAAGAATATTCAAGATTTTTATATAAATTTAATGGAATAAGGGTAATGAAAAAATAATGAGATCACAGATATTTATGTATTTAGTTACAATTTTGATCTATATTACAATAGAAAAGAGATATGTGCTAAATGCGTCTCATTTTGGGACATGGACAGTCGCATGAGGGTCTAAAAGACGCAAAAGTTAAATATGTTGTTTTTCTATAAATAAGGAAATTTATAGATTTTTTTATAAATATAATAGAAAGAGAGTAATAAAATAATATTGAGATCACAAATATTTATGTATTTAGGTAGCAACTTTAATCTTTATCACACAAGAAAAGAGATATATGCCAAAACGCATGAAGGTCAAAACAACCTATACTTAATTTATGCGTCCGTCCGTGCTGTCCAAGAGCCGCGCGAACCTCACCAGGCGAGGTGTTCGGGTAGCCTAAGGGTAGAGCTTGTGTAGTAACCAATATTTCAAAAGTTATGGAAGAAGAAATAAGGCGCTGGGTTCTTTCGACCCATGCGCGACTACCCGCGGGTTAAATAAACTAACTTTGTACTGTACCAAAGGTGTTGGTTTTCGTTTCTCGGTCAATTTTCGAGTTATTTTTAAATATGGATTGTTATTCTTATATTACTGTTGCTATACAAAGTTTTCTGTCAGTCCATTCTGTGGTTTTTGCGAGATGCGCGTTCAAACAGACAAATAGTTAATTTTTCAAATAAACTGTTCCACCATGTTCATTTATTTTAAATATTATTGCTATGTAGAGATACATAATATGTAAAGATATGTATTTTAATAGGATTTTTTTTCTTCATATAATAATAATAATATGTAATCACCAAAAAGCTGTAATGAATCTAAATGTTGCGTGTCAGTATAAAATCAAGATTGCTGTAGCGCAAAAGCATTATTTGTATCGTATGTCGTCTGAACAAAATATTACCACACCCCGGACACTGCATACAAACGGCAGTGAAATGAAATTTCTAAAAACAAATGACGGAGCAAACAAAATCACGTAGAAATCCCATACGTTCGAGAACCAAACTGTAACCAATTTGAATCAACCTGGGTAACGATGGGTAAGGTTGCAATCTAGAGAGCGGCAGGGAGGGTCCATACTGTATGTTAGAACTAATATATCGAGGGGTTCCGGGCTATTTGCTTTCAGCGACATCCTAGCCGATATTGAGTTATATACATATACGGAATCAGCGGATTTTTCTGCGTCGTTTGGACTCGATTTCGTGGCAATCTGAGCACTTGTTTGGCGCTTGATACAATGGAAAATTTGGAGCCAGTTGGAATTCGCTTTGTTTGATGCGTCATAAATTTTGTCCATTTTGAGACATCATGGACTTCATGCAGTAATTTTTTAACAAATATGTATTTAAGCTTTTTTTTCTTGTCATAATTTTGAAAGCATGAGGCGTTTGAATAATTTTTCCTGTCTCTAAATTTCATAGGTGACAATGGTTAAAGCGTTTTGCCTGAACTAAAAAATATACAGGAATGTCGCCTAAAACATTTAACCTGTATTTGCAGTCAATAGTCAATGTCGCTTAAAACATTTAAGCTGCGTCTGATTTCAACACAGATAGGCGTATAAACCATTTTAATCTTCAATTCATATTGTCTTTGTATGACGGTTAAACTGTTTATCCTTATCTGATTTAATTAAACTATGTCGCTTCCGATAAACTAAATCTGTGATTTGTGGAAGTTGAAACATTTTTCTCATTACAAAATTATGAGAGCTATGTTTATTAAAACAGTCATAATATTGTATGAATATTTTGGTGTATGTCAGTTCAACAACGATTTTCGGCGCCGGCGTCTTTGAACTGTGACAATATTTATAGTGCGTCACCAGCGGGGGGCCCTTCAGGCGTGTGAAACAGTGAGCGATTATAAATCGCGAAATCTTAATCGCCAAGCAAACTTATTACCAAAAGTTATGCTATTTATTCAGATACAGAAGTTACAGTTTTAGGGAGTCGTTCATACTTTGAACAAAACCAAGACCTGCTAAATCTTCAATCAGCATTATTAGAGAAAAATATGCCAGTTGAAGACTATAAACAAGATTTAAGTTATTTACTTAAGATTGCGTGCGAAAAATTCGGACAATTCCGCGGTTCCGATGGTGTTCGGTTGAAAAAATTCACCTGGAAGTCGCAAAGGCTCGCCATAGACGAGTTCTGCGCAGGATGCCTGTAAGTCCTCTTAAAAGGAAGCCTTGACGCCTAATAAAACCCAGGGGAGGGACTCGGTCCAAGTGTCGTTTTCATGGCACATTATTGCCACTTCGAACTGCCTATAAAAGCGCTCAACTAGACCGTTGCACGCTGAGTGGTAGGCTGTCGTCTTCTTGTGCTCGAATACGACTATTTTAGACAGATGGCCAAACAATGCCGATTCAAATTGCCGACCGCGGTCGGTGACAATAGACAGCGATTCAAGTGGACAGCAATCAAATGCCTGAGCGACAGTCTCAGCAGTAATATCAGCTATAGGCGTTGCTTCAGGCTAGCGCGTAAAGCGGTCTATTGCTGTGAGGCAATAGTGGTAGCCGTGTGATGAGGGCAGAGGGCCAATCAAGTCAATATGGACTTGCTTGAAACGGGCACGTGATAGGTTAAATGTGCCTAAGGGTGCAGTCACGTGTGGACTGACCTTTGCATGTTGACATGCTTAACATGACTGGGCACAAGACCTGCAATCCTTTCTGATCCCTGGCCAAACATAGCGTTCTACAACTAATTTAGCCGTTGCATTGGCTCCAGGGTGGCAAAAGCAGTGTAGGCTGTCAAAAACTTGCTTACGGAAGAACTTAGGTATGTAAGGTATGGTGGTTGGAGTGCTGAAGTTGCAGTACAATAACATGCTACTACCAGGTACCTGAAGTTTCTCCAGTTGCAAAGACGAACCTTCCTCTAGTAACTTGTTTAGCTCAGCATCCGAGGCTTGAGCTGTGGCTAATGAATCAAGGCTGACTGGTGCTCTCAGTTCCTCAATGCGTGACAACGTATCGGCGACAACATTATCCTTGCCGGATATATGACGTATGTCCGTCGTGAACTGGGAAATTAAGTCCAAGTGTCCATACTGCCTTGGCGAGCAGTTGGTTTTCCTCTCGTGGAAAGCAAAACTGATCGGCTTATGGTCAGTATAGACCGTGAAGTGGCGTGCCTCGAGCATATGCCTGAAGTGCTTGATGGCCTCGTAGATTGCTAAGAGCTCACGATGGTAGGGAGAATATTTCTCTTGTAAAGGGCTCAGCTTGCGGGAAAAGAAAGCCAAAGGCTGTCAACCAGTCATCTGAAGCTGCTGCAAGACTGCAACAATAGCCTTGTCAGAGGCATCTGTCACCAATGCAAGCTTTGCCTCGCAGTTGCGGCGCTCTAACAGTGCAGCGTTGGAGAGATTCTCTTTGCAGGCTTCGAAGTCTATCGAGGCTTCACCCGTCAAGTTGATTGGTTGAGAACCTTTCACCGAACCAATGAGCA
The DNA here is from genome assembly GCA_947284805.1 of Coleophora flavipennella. Classification (NCBI taxonomy): domain Eukaryota; kingdom Metazoa; phylum Arthropoda; class Insecta; order Lepidoptera; family Coleophoridae; genus Coleophora; species Coleophora flavipennella. The sequence goes on from OX369253.1 coordinate 11,410,263, forward strand.
AGGCATTTAGTGGTGCCTGTTTTTGGGCAGCGCGTGGTAAAAAGCGCCGGTAAAAGTTTACCATGCCCAAAAACCGTCTGAGTTGACGAATATTTGTGGGGGGAGGGAAGTCCTTGATGGCTTGAACCTTAGAGTCTAGTGGTATAGTACTATTTTCGGAGATAAGGTATCCTAAAAAGGTTACCTCCGAAACACCAAAGACACACTTGGCTGTATTCAAAAGCATGCCATAGTCCCTCAACCTACTGAAGATCTCGTGAGAATATCAGGAAATCGTCCAAATAACAATAGACGAAGTCCAAGTCTCTGGTCATCTCATCCACGAACCTCTGGAAAGTCTGGCCGGCATTACTAAGACCGAAGGTCATAAAAGGAAATTCGTAGAGACTAAACGGTGTTGTGATAGCGGTCTTAGGAATATCCTCAGGGCTGACAGGTATCTGATTGTAAGCTTTCACAAGGTCAAGGGTGCTAAAGACCTTGAATCCAGCAATGACTTGAGAGAAGTCGTGGATATGCCTAATCAGATACCTGTCAGGCACGGTGCAGGCGTTAAGTATGCGATAGTTGCCGCATGGACGCCAACCGTTGTCCTTCTTCGGTGCCAGATGCAGAGGAGATGACCAGGGACTTTCCGAGGGTCTGGCCGTACCATTGGCTATCATGAACTGGAATTCTTCACGTGCGATCTTCAGTTTATCTGGTGCAAGACGATGAGGTGTGCATGACACTGGAGGAACTGGAGTTATGCGAATATGGTGGACTGTATTATGTGGAATTGTGCGTTGTATACCAGCGGGTCGCGTGATCTCGGGGAATTCGTCTAGAATTCTGTGATACCGAGTCTCACCAGACGAAATCTTCACTGAAAGGATATTATCATTGCAGTTGCTATTAACAATATTTACACCAGCTGACAAAGTTGTAATGCTATCAATGAAGCGCTTGTTGCAAGTATCTTCAATTAAGCCATAGAAATTTAAAAAATCTACGCCAATTATTGGCTTAGTTACATTAGCTACAACAAAACGCCAAGCAAAGTTTCTACGTAAGCCAAAATCTAAGCACAAGTGCACAAAACCATAAGTCTCTATACGAGTACCATTGGCGGCACTCAACTCGTAGTCACTTCGGGCACAACGATCACGAATCATCGACCGAGGGAAGACACAGAGGTCGCTACCTGTGTCAACCAGGAATTGTGTCTTCGAGGATCGGTCGGTGACGAAGAGGCGACCAGGACAATCGTCAGTCGTCATCACCGACTGCCTCTGGTGTTTTCCACCTTCCAGTCGCAAGGATAAACGCAGTGGTTCGCCTTGTCACCATACTTTCCATGGCAGAAGCATAGAGGGAACTTTCGATAGTTGAACATGGATCTGGTTCTAGAGATAGATCTCCCGCGGGATGAGCGCCTTGAGCGGGAACGGGGTCTACTGGCCCGCTCCATGGATAACTGCTGGACTTGTTTGCGCAGCTCTGCGATTTCTCGGGTAAGATCACCGAGAACGGACCCAGGAACAGATGAAGACGTCATTGCTGCTACCATCAGAGTTGAAACTGCAATGTCATTGACCCTGTAAGCAAGGTCAGACAGGATTTACTACAGGTTGACCAGCCAGTACCGTCTAAATGCTGTGAGGTAGCCGACTGATCCAGATTGTTCAAAGGAAGTCGTCCAGCATATCCGTTCCAGCTAAGCCCATTAGATGACGCAGGAATTGTGAGGGCTTTCTGTCCCCTAGCTCTTCATGCATTAAAAGCTGTTTTATCTTGTTGTCATTAGAAGCGCTCAGTCGCTTAATGAGCTCTGCCTTCAGCTTTTCATATCTATTCACCGCCGGAGGGTACACGATAATGTCCTTGACCTCGCGCGAATATTTGTTATCAAGCTGTCCGATGACGTAATTAAATTTGGTTGCATCCGCTGTGATACCAGATATGGCAAACTGCCCTTCCACTTGAGCGAACCAAATTTCGGGTTCTTCTGGCGAGAACGGTGGGACGCGTATTCCGACTTTAAAAATATCCGGTGGACGATCGACGAAAGTAGAATTAGCGGCGGCATTATTTCCGCCCGCGATGTCGGTGGTGTTTCTGTGACCGGTATTTATGTGAGTGAGCGGACGGCCTAACGCGTTAATTCCGGCATTTTGCCCGGTGTTCTGACCGTCTTGTTCTTATTCGGTGCTCTTCATGGGGTCACCAGTTTAGGTGGTGTCATGCTTAGTTCAGCGTAAAGGTATGTAGTTAGGTTGTGTAGGAATAATCAACACTTACAGTTTGTTGGTAGAAACGGTATATTGCTTTGACATACCCTCACTAGTCACACAACAAAAATATTCACTGTTCCACTATTACAGAAGGAGAGAAGAAATGATAGACTTAGGTTTAGTATCAAACCAAGAAAGCAAGCAAAAATGAAAGTTCAAGCGAATATAAATGATAAACAATGATTAGTTAATTGATATGAGCACGGAGTTATGCACCTCGTATCGACGGTAGTCTTCGACTGGTGAGACAGAAAGGACCGAATGGTTAGAAACAATAGAAGCCGTCCGTAAGGGGCGGTTCTATAGTCGTGCATTTTGGACGCGGCATAAACGCGTCACAGCGACGAGTTAGTTTTTATCATTAAATACATGTATTTAAATAGTGTGCATGATGTAAGTTCTTAAATAAATATCTATAAATAAATAATATATAAGTAGACAAGTTGCCTACAGTAAGGATAAGGTGGCTTATTAATTGTTCCCTTTTTTTAACTCAAACGTCATCTAATCTTTTTATTTTTTCTGGCTTCCTCATATTTATAAATCTCAACTTCCTATTCTACGGCAACACCATACTTCAAATGCTCTATAACTGTTTTAATGCATTATGATTATCATCATCAGGGAAGGAAAAATCGGACCAGGTCCCAAGTTGTTGATTGACCATGATGGGGGCGCAGACGACGCTATGGCGTTGTTCATGGCTTTTATTTACGAGAAAAACTTTGATGGGTAAGAAACGTAAACAAAATAGACAAAGTGTCCTCTAGTTGTTAAGAATAACGAGTAGAAGTAAGTAGGTAAGTAAATAATTATATTTTCCAATACAGTTGCTCGAAAAAACGCCGTTTATATACCAGTCAAATGTGCGCAAAATTGATTTTACCGCACCCGTACTTTTACTTTCCCACTTTTTTTTTCAAATTTCTAGACCACATTTCTAATCTCTGGCTGTCAATATTTTCAGTCTTTTGAATAGGCCTAACTTCACTAACTTGATTAATTTAAAGTTCAATTTCGCATACATGCCTCTTACTTGTGAATTTCACTTAGCAAGCACCGAACTAAATTGAATTTGATGTTGAAATTGAACAAGTGCAGTAAGATGTATATCCGAGCGACAGGGATAACGATATAGTATTACTATAGTCATCCTTCTCACACTAGGAACCTAATATTATATTAAATACCTAGATGGACAAATCAATTTGTATGTTTCAGACCAAAAGTCGTCGGTGTGACCACAACACATGGCAATGTGGACGAAACTCAAAGTTTCCTAAACTCTCAATTAATTTTAGACATAGCTCAACGACATGATGTGAGTGAGTTTTAGCAACAGTAGATATCATCATTGGCTTTTTAGGGTTCTTACCAATATCGTGCCAATAACACGCCTCCACTGTCCGACCGTCTGTCTATCAGCGGGCTGTATTTCAAGAATCGTAATAGTTAGACAGTTATATTTTTAAAAAGTATTTCTATGGATACTGAACAATAGAATTGGCAGAATTGGCAATTACTGTGGCAGAATTACCAGTGTATTGCTCGCAAGAGCAAATCAACACACTGAGTCACGGCCCTTTTGTACTACTGCAACACACATATGTTTTTGTATTATTATTTTTTCGCTCTTTTTAATTTGTTTTGTTTTGTTTTATATTATGTATGATTGTAATAATATGTGTGTGATTGCAGTGACAAATAAACGTGTTATCTATCTATCTATCTAACAAAAAAAAAATAAAAAATAAATCACAGTTAAAAGAACGAGAATTGCCAAGTGCAAGTCGGACTCGCTCACCGAGGGTTCCGTACCACATCTCTAAGGAACGTTAAAAATAATAAATCAAAAACTATACATCATAAAAATAATTAAAAAAAATTTAAGCTTGTGCCAATGGAGCCCTTTCATATGATACCCAAAATGACATGGTTAACTCAATTCAAAATTTTCGGACCGCCGTTCCTTGCTTAATTGATTACGCTCTATAAAAGAACATATTTTTTTATGATTTATTTACAAATTTATAGTTTTCAGATTTTCCTATTTACTTGTAGTATAAGACGGTATTACTGGCCAAATTTCATAATTCTCCACTATCCTATAGTCTTCGTCTCTACACTCCATAGTCTCCGTCTCCACACTCCTATAGTCTCAATCTCCACACTCTTATAGTCTCCGTCTCCACACTCCTATAGTCTCCGTCTCCACACTACTATATTCTCCTCCTGGAGCGCACGACTCTTCCCGTATCTCGAGTAGTTAGGCCAAGAATGAGGTCTAGATTGGTGAAGGTGTGGGGCCAGTGGCAGATCTCATAGTAAGATTAGTTTTTTATAACCCCTGACCCAGCTTGGTGACTGCCACTTACTGATGGCAACTGGCACCTGAACTTGCTTTGTAAATCACGAAAACGGTTCAAAATGCTATAAATCAGTAACTCTTGTCCATGTCATTAATGAGCGTGCTTTTTTAAATCTACTTTTTTTTTTAAGAAAAATAAACGTTTTTGAAGTGTAACGGTTATAGAATTTGCTTTTACATCAATTTAACCACCTCCGTGGTGTAACGGTTAAGTCCATTAGCTTCACATCAGGAGGTCGCGGGTTCGATACCTCGTGGTAAGTCTAACTTTATAAGATTCGGTTTGGTTGGTGGAAGGGCATTTTATTTTATAAGCCCGCTTGGCTAGCTACCGCCATCGTAGCTAAGTCTTGATCAAAACATCATTGCTTACAACATTGATGCGTTTTAGCTTGAAGATAATCTTGGTAAGCCCGCTTCCATCTTCGGCATCATCGTCACTTACTATCAGGTGCGAGGATGCTAAGAGCTTACCAATTGTGGATAAAAAAATACGTCGCAGGTTCGATTCCCGATGGGATCTAACTTTGTAGGTTCAGTTGGTGGTATGGCATTTTTATCTGATAAACGCTTAAGTATAAGTTGTTCTTAAAAGAAAGGAAGTATTTGGCTCCATTTTAACATTAAGTTTTTTGTATTTCTCAGGTGCCTATCTACAGAGGGTGTAACACCTCTCTTGTTACTACAGTACCGACCGATGGCTTCTTTGGATCTGATGGTCTTGGAGATTTAGACAATATATCCTACTCACCCTCAGAAGCTCAGCCCCAACACGCTGCTATAGCCATGATTGAGCTGTCAAAGAAGTATAACGGTAAAATTTAGCGGAATTCCATTATGAAATTTTAACAAAAAGGAGGGCTGAGAGGTACCGTATGTCTACGATTTGATTAAAAACATTGGACCTTGATTCGACCTTCGTAGTTTAATTTCAGATCAACTTGAAAATACCAAAAGGATCTATTGTCACTGGAATACGGCTTCATACCAAATTTCAGCTCAGTTGAACCCTTGGAAGTCGCTCTAAAGTGAATCGCATGATTTGAAGCGATAATAATATTTATATGGGACGACCTTGGTGCATACTCTATCAAATAAAAAAGAATTATGAAAATCGGTTCACATCCTGCGAAGGTATAGCGTAAAAAACAATACAGTCAAATTATAAACATCTTTCTTTTTGGAAGTCGGTTGAAAAGGAAGCAAACTGAAAGCGATTGATGAATTTTGAATTACAAATGTTAAAATGATGGTCTTCCTTTTATTTATGACACTATGTTATTCAGCAAAAAAAAATTTTAGCGGGTTCCATTGCCGGTTCAATCATGTAATTTATTAAAAAATCTATGAATGCAATTTAAATTGTTTTTTTTTTTAAATTAAATAATGTCTTCTTTCAGTAAAATGTTAGTTAGTTATCTAAATGTTCCATCTACAATATTAAATCCATGTGGTATAGCCGTGGGGCGCCCTGTATTGTTCTTAATATAAAAATTGTGAATAAAAAAAACTTTGAATAGAGTTTTCTATGTTCAGAGATCCGTAAACAATTCTATTTAATTTGGTTTCAGAAGAGCTAATTGTTTTGGGACTGGGTGCTATGACCAATATTGCATTGGCAGTAAAATTGGATCCACTGTTCCTTGGTCGAATCTCCCAGCTGTTTGTTGCAGCTGGAAATCTTTACAGTGAGTATATCCTTTCTAGTATGAACTTAAATTTGAACTCAACCATGTGGACTTATTACCTTTTTAAAGTAATTCGTTTCGAACCCATAAAAGTCCCCACTGCTGGAGCACGGCTTCCTTCCCAAGCTCGGGAAGGTTAGGCCATACTCCACACACAGGGGCCGAGTCCGGATTGCTGGAGGTTGTAGGACTAGTGGCAGACTCCACTGTCAGAAGTTTTTAACCGCCTATTAGGCATTGTCTGGAGAAGCAAATTATCTTGGGCCAGATGGAAGGCAGACGTGCTCGGGAATATAATATAGATAGTACAAGATGACACAATATGTAGATGGCATGTACATGATACATGATGGTCAGACACAGTGAAAGAGGCGGTTGGCGGCAGCATGCATCGTGCGGTCCACAAATTATATGATCGCAGTCTGTGGAGAGAAACTGTATGTGGTAGCGATCCTCATCAGTGAGGAACTCAGGAAGATGAAAGTTTAGGCATCTAATACGGCTTAACAATCTAACGTGCCCTACGAATGACTATAACTGACTAGAAAAATGCTACTAATAGTCAAACCCATCCAGTTAATGACCATGATTCACGTCAGTTAACTTGCGTGATCGACATAACCACGCAAGCCGTCGTATACGTATGGTTTTAACGCGTTTAAAATAAAACCGTACGTATAATATTTGAATCACTGCGACATTTTATAATATATAAGTTTCCATTGTTTGGTTTCAAAGGATTGGAGGGATATCCAGATGTTGAGTTCAATGCGAATGCAGACGCAGAGGCTTACGAGATAGTGGTGCACAACTCGACTCCAGACAAAGTGACACTAGTACCCTTTTCTCAAATTCGGGCCACATTCAACATTAGCAAGGTAACAATATATTTCTGTAGACTGTATCATATTGAGATGGTCACAAACAGTCCCCAAAAGGACAAAAAATATTTGTGGCGTTAATTTTTCCTCAATTTTTTTAAAACTTGTGTTAATTTTTACACTATTTATTTTCAATTTATCCTTTGTAGATTTGGCGTAAAGAGGTACTGGGTAAAATACCATCAAAAATCATGCGAATTCAAAATTCGTTTGAGCGTATATCCATATCAGATAATTCCACTAAATGGGAACTGCTGGACCCAACCGCTATGGCTTTTGTCTTGGAACCCAGCCTGGTCACAGAGTATAGGTACTCTAAGAATGGTATCACATTATGTGGTAAGTCTATTACTGAATTAGAAGCACTTTGAATAAATTTCCGCAGTAAAATAAGATACATTCTTCTACTTCATGCAAATCAAAATTCATGTTAAATCTAAAAATGTAAATTAGATAAGATCATCACATCAGCTCATATACGTCCCCACGGAGGTGCTCGAGTCTACCCTGATTCGGGGTGATCAGTTGGTCGACTTCACACACAACCTTCGAGTTTCTTCGCAGGCGTGTGCAGGTTTCCTCGCGATGTTTTCTTTCACCGTAAGAGAGTCAGATAAACGTATATATGAAATCGAAATTTGAAAACACATTGGCAGGGTATGAACCACGACTTCCCAGACAAGAGGTAGCTTCAGTTACATTATATTTTAATATTCATTTCGGTATGTCAGTTGGTGAAGCTACTCGATAAAGTATGCACAGCATCGCTGTACAATTTATTTCATATAAATACTCACCGAAATAATTTTTCATACTATTTCAGGTGAAGACAGAGGAGTGAACACAAATTACTTAACCGATAAAGAAAACTCGAATGTAAAATTAGTTTACTCTGCTCATGATGAACCATACAAAAGCTTTTTATTGGATGTATTTAGCTCAGATTTATGAGACTAACTTACTAGTGCTTTATAATACAGTTTGTAATACAACCGTGGCACATTATATGCCAGTGTACTGTGTAGTGTCTAGTTAGTAGAAATCTTATTTAATACAGTTGGTAATACAGCTGTGGCATATTACGTGCCAGTATATTGTGTAGTGTTTGGTTGGTGTAAGGACATTTTCTAAGCCCGTCTGGTATTAGGTACCACCATCTTATCTGAGTCTTGCCGCCAAACATCAATGTTAACAGTATTAATGTGTTCCGGCTTGAAGATTAGATAGACAGTTCCCCATTGCGTTGGGGAATTTTAGTAAGCCCGCTTTGATCTTCGGTATCATCGTCACCATCAAGTGAGGTAAGGTTTATATAGTGTAAATAAAAAACATAGCTCATATAATTATTTAAATTTAACTACTCTTGTGTGACCTTATTGTTAAAAATGTGTATTGTATTTGTATCAAATGTTAGTGTTATATAAATATGTGTAATATGTATCATTTGTATAATTAAGTATAAAATAAAATAAATAAATACTTTAGTGAAATGTAACTGTTTTCTCACAAGTGCTGTAATTATGGCAAGGTAATAATAAACTCGTGAGGATTGTAATGTCACTCCTTATTACTTATTCACGACCCCTTGCAACAAAGGTACAATTACTTATACAGTTATATTAAATAGTGATATATGCAAATAAAAAAATATATATTATTAGTGATAACACTTTAGACGTTTCTGTACTTTCATAAAATTCCGTTAATCCAGAAAATATCTGGCCAAACTTCTTGACATACAAACCCAAGGTAGTTTTTTTTTTAATAGTTCTTGATTTTAACACTACACTTTCTAAGTTTCTTTAAAAAATATGTACTACTAATTACGCAGGGTAGTCCGTTATTCCAAAATATATCGGGCCAAAGTACTTTCCATACAAACCTAAGATAATTTGTTGTTATTTCCAAACATGGTTCTAGATTTTATTAAACTTTGTACATTAATATACTTTGTACAATACCCTTACATTATTGTTCCACAAAAAATATCTAAGTTACTTGTACCTCCCATAGAAACCCAAGTAGTTTGTTAATTTTCTCAAAAATACCTGAAACTGTTTAAATTGTCGCACGGCAGGTAGTTAGTTAGGTAGGGCGTAGGGAGTGGGTTCTTAAAAGATGCGTGCGTGTTCAGATAATTTAATGAGGATAAAATATAAGACCTAAAAAGAACATAAGAATTAGAAAATGACACACTTAAATTTAAAATAGAAATCACAGAACATAAATAAATCTTACCCGAAATGGGTCTTTTAGGAAGTACAGTAATTAAATAAATATAAATTAATAATTTGTGCTGGTTAAGATGAACGATGATGGTTTTCGGTTTTTTAAATCAAATGTCACATAGTTTGACAGCGCATGCGCGGAAAAGAAGAAATAGATGGAATGAATAGAGATCGAATGAAAGAAGATTATATAACTGCGCACCACGCTACAAAATGAAACTTTATAAATAACTAGAACTTAATAAAGCCTTCTACATTGGATAGTTCATTCTTCTTTTAATTTAAGAGCACTGCTATTGTTTGTGTAGTAATTGAAAATAAAAGAGGAAATGTGTTAAGACACCTGATACGACATGACAGCTTTCTGAAATGGGAAGGGATGGTGGGCCTTGCCACAGAATAGAAGATTTTTTTTTCCTATTTTTTGGTCTTGCCCACAGATTAGAAGAATCGGCAATTTTTTTTCTTATCTGTGGTCTTGCCTATGTTAAAGCTGTTAAAGTTTCCAATTTGTGTAATCTTTCGAAGTTACTAGCTATACTGTGAAATACGAGTATCAGCCATAACTCTCTTATTAATTAATTTCAATTTGACTATTATCTGTATTTACAGAACAAATACAGTTATTTATTACTACTGTATTTTGACCCACTATTTTATTATTAAAAAATTGAGTGCGTTTGACCATATCTCACCTGATGGTAAGTGACGATGTAGTCGAGGATGGTACACGCAAACTCAAATAATGATTATTCACTCTCGCCTTGAAGATCCCCAAGTTATAGTAGTCGGGAAACACAGACTCTGGCAAGGAATTCCACTCCATCGCTGTCCGCATAATAAATGAGGAAGTGTAACGCTTCGTGCGTATAGGCTGAGTATCAACAAAAAAAGGTTGGAACCTCCTCCTGCGTCTCGTTGACCGAAGGTGGAATGGAGCTGGGGGAATGAGTTAGTGAAGTTCTTGAGCACACTCTCCGAAATGAATTCGATAGAATACCGAAAGACAGGCAACTTTGCGTCGATGCTCAGGGCTTTGAAGCTTGTTTTTGATAACCTCATCGTCGCCAATGAGTCTACAGGCGCGTCAGTCGATAGCGTCCAAGCTATCCAGCTGATAGCGGGCTGATCCATCCGATAGATAGATTTACGACGGAAACCATGTGCTACCCTGATGTCTCTTTAGATTATATAGTAGGTAAAATGTGTAAAAGTTCCTCTGACCAATATACCTCACTTGTGTTAATGTTAGGAAATGGTACAAATGTAAAGAAAGCTCACATTAAAAAATCTGTTGACCGGCTAATTGAGCTTAGCAAGGAAAAGAAATGTAAAGTAACAATGTGCGCATTTCCTTACTGTACTAATGAAACACCCAACTATAATACAAAATTGTATTATTTAAATTTATATTGATACAATTTGACTTGTAGTCATAGTGACTTTGTATTATTTTTTGATACAAATAGTTTTGTAAATAAGTTTAGGTTGACTCAAGATAAAATGTACTTGCTTTATGCACAGAAAAAGAGACTAGCTAATTCGTTAGCTTACGGTATTTTAAATCGTACCAACTGTATTCAATCGGTAATAACTTGCCTAACGACGGAGTAGCCCGCCGCTGGTGACGGTACCGCAGGTATAGCACAGGCTATAAATGTACTTGATAGTACACCCTACGATGCCGGTGTTGTTGGTGGCAGTGTTCAACCTTCAGATTTAAACAAGGCTTAAAGACAACGAAGAAGCCAAGTTTTATAAACTAGTTTACCAAAATATTCAAGGCTTCCTCGGAAAAGAATTAGAAATAGAACTTTTTCTGGAAAAGTATTGTGTAGAGATTTTTTGTGTAACAGAACACTAGCTCAAAGACCATGAAATGCTTAGTTTTGAAAATTATTGTACAGCCAGTGCATTCAATCGAAAGTCCTTACAATGTGGAGGTTCAGTTATATTTACCAGAAATTCTCTAAGTTTAAAGAACGGAAGGACGTTTTTGCCTTTCGATTGAAAAAACTGTGGAATTATCTTGTGTGGAGCTGGAGAATCACATCATTATTTGCGTGTATAGGCCCCCATATGACGATAACTTTGTTAGCTTCGAATCGGCAATGGAGGATTTATTAAATAGCGTTAGTAAAAGCCGTAAATCGGTGATAGTATGCGGCGATTTCAATGTTGATTTGTTGGAAAAAAAGTCCTTGACGACTCGAATTATTTGTCTCTTCAAGTCATTTGATCTAAATTATGTATTTCTGGAATCCACAAGAATAACAAAGACCTCTGCCACATGTATAGATAACATATTTTGTAATTGCTGTTATTTAAATAAAAAGGTTTTTAATTGTTTGAGGTCAGATCATAGCGGAGTTATGGCTAGCTTTCCCGTAAGTATTTCTGCAGAACAAATCAAAATTCAAACGAGACCGGTCACTCAAAATCGAATAGAAAAGTTTAAAACAGTGCTAGATGAAAAACTGCCCATACCAGATTTTGATACTGAAGTGCAAGCCAACAGTTTTAACAATGATTTTTTTACAGTACTGGATAGGTAATTCCAAAGTATATTTAGGTCTAAATCCACAATCAGTAACATCAAATTTAAATTCAGTGAATGGGCTACTATAGGTATATACAAAATTCGCCAAACTTTGTTTAATCTTCATGACAAAAAAACTTACACTTTTGATGAGAACTTTAGAAATTATGTGAAACAATATTCAAATTTTTTTAAGCAGGTTTGCCACGTAGCAAAATGTAATTATCTGGCTAGAAAAATAAAATTGTCAGATAATAAAATAAAAACTGTTTAAAATATAATTAGCAAAGAAACAGGTAAAGTCAAACCTCGCGACAAAGAATATGTTTTGCAAACAGATCAAGGTAAAATTAGTTTGAATGCCGATGTAGCCAAAGAATTCGAAACGTTTTTCACAAATATTCCACTCGAGACTACTGAAGCCCTAAACTCATCACCTATGTATGCTCAAAGGTTGCTAAAGGATAATGTTAATAATTATTATCAAAAATTCTCCTTCAGAGTAATTGAACCACAATCTATGGTTAAAACTTTTAAATCTCTTAAAGTGAAAAGAACCGAAGACCTCTGGGCATTATCGGTAAGCTTGATCAGTAATGTAATTATTACTTTAGCGCCATATTTAGCTTGTCTTTTTAATATTAGCATTGAAAGTGGCGTCTTTCCAGATCTCATGAAGCTTAGTAAAGTGATACCTTTATATAAATCTGGTTCAAAAACTGATCCAGGCAACTACAGACCAGTTTCTGTGCTGCCAGTTCTTATTAAAGTGTTTGAAAAGATTATGCTTAACCAAATGCTACAATATTTTACAGAAAACAAACTACTGCATAAACAACAATTCGGTTTCATTAAAGGACGATCAACAACCGATGCAGGAGTAGCACTCATTCGAAACATATATGATGCCTTCGAGGAATCGCAGAATGCAATTGGAGTGTTTTGTGATTTATCTAAGTCTTTTGATTGTGTTGAACACCTAACATTACTTATGAAATTAAAGCATTATGGTGTTGAGGAAGGGGCTCTCAGTCTTTTAAATTCGTATTTTGACAACAGAACACAAAAAGTACAAGTGAATGGCACGAACTCATCTGGATCTAAAGTGAAAATGGGTGTGCCCCGGGGTTCCATACTAGGGCCTTTTCTTTTCCTTGTTTACGTAAATGATTTGTATTTTATGGTGCAACATCTGTCAAATATTGTGTTGTTTGCGGATGATATTTCTGTTATTTTTAAAGTGAATAGGAAAAAAAACGAAATTGACGAAGTAAACAACACTCTTTCAAAGATACTGAACTGGTTCACTGTGAACAACTTATTATTAAATGCTAAGAAATCAAAATGTATAAAATTTTGTTTGCCAAATGTAAAAAAGGACAATAATAGTGTAATATTGGACAGTAATAAATAAGAATTTGTGAATACCACGGTGTTCCTTAGTATAACTTTGGATGTTTCACTTCAATGGGGACCACACATTGAAACTTTAGCGGGAAGGCTTAGTTCAGCTGCTTATGCCGTTAAAAAAATAAGACAGTTAACGGATGTAGATACTGGAAGACTAGTGTATTTTAGTTACTTCCATAGTATAATGTCTTATGGCATATTACTGTGGGGGCATGCGGCTGATATAGAAACTATTTTGATCCTGCAGAAAAGAGCTATCCGCGCAATCTATCAGATGCGATCACGTGAGTCGTTACAGAATAAGTTCAAAGAAATCAATATTTTAATTGTTGCTTGTCAATTTATATATGAAAACATCATGTACGTTCGTAAGAATTTGCATTTATTTCCTTAAAACAGTGACAGGCATAATTTGAATTTAAGAAATGTAAATAAAATAGATATAGCCTTTTCGAGACTGAGTAAGGTTAAAAAGTAATTTGTGGGGCAGTGAATTAGATTCTACAATAAAATTCCAGAAAATGTATCTAGTTTGTCAGAGAATAAATTCAAGACTCATGTCAAAATTTTTTCTCTCTCTAGAGGATATTATAAAATAAATAATAGATTATGTAAATGACAAAGTTATATTATATGTTGATTCTTTAACAAATACCATTACCTGAGACTGTAATCTAAATCATGACATTATTTGTAATATACAATATATTTTTTTTGTTTTGACTATTTAAAAGTGTGTGTAAACACCTATTTGAAATGAATTGTTTTGAATTTTGAATTTCGAATTTAGACGAGAACAGTACTCCATACAAGATCGGACTTGTGGACGTTCTGTGGCTTCTGGACGTCAAGAACGGCTTCGTTGTCCACAGGAAGTGCATTCCTATCAGAGGGGCACATAGTCTGGGCTGGGGCACAATAATAGTCTGGGTTTGAAATTGTGTTGGCAAAAGAACTGACCTCGTTTTTATACAGGGCAACATGAATGCAGAAAAATACTGTCACGAGGTAGTAGAACCGATTTTTTTTCTCACTAAATTCAGATGGGAGAGAGTTTCATGTTCATGCAAGATAATGCTCGCGCACACACTGCAGGACTTGTTTTAAATGTTTTCCGTTAACATGATATCACGCTCTGAGTCTGGCCTCCACAGTCCTGTGACATGAATCCTATTGAGCATGCCTGGGATTTACTCGGAAGAATAGCATTTCAACAGCTTCCTCAGAACTTACGAACAGAACAAGATCTTTTCTTACATCTTTCGCGGACGTGGAGCATGATACCCCATGCCACTATTGACAACCCATTACTCAGCATGCCAAGGAGATGTAGAGCCTTAGCAAATGCTTTAGTGGGTCCGACTGACTATTAATTTTATCCACAGAAACTTTTTTTTCGTACTATACCCAGCTCTTATCTGATTTTTTTTTTCTTTAAACTCTCAACTAAATATTGTACTGTTTAGTTCGTCTTAATAATCTTATTTTTTTGTATTCATGTAAGTTTTTGGAGTTTATTGGAGTTTACTCCTTAAGAATTGATTTTCATAATATATAAGGTGTGTAATCTGTCTAATTGTCTGTATTGTGTGTGTAATGTGTGTGGGTGTGTGTGTGTGTGTGTATGTGTGTGTGTGTGTGTGTATGTAAGGTGTTTAATGTGTATGATGTGTGTAATTTGTCTGTAATGTGTGTGTAGTGTGGTTGTAATGTATGTAATGTGTGTAATTTATGTGTAATGCGTGTGTAATGTATGAATAATGTGTGTAGTGTGTGTGTAATGTTTGTTTAATGTGTTTAATTTGTCTGTAATGTGTGTGTTATATGTGTGTAATTTGTGTAATGTATATGTAATGTCTATGTAATGTATTTGTAATGTGTGTAGTGTGTGTTGTGACAAAAAATAACGGGAACTGGGGATAAAAACCCTTACGGAGTTTGCCACATATGATACGTAAGATTTAGAGGTTCGGGCCTAAACGGAGTTTTAAGGAAGAAAAGGTTATGGGGTAAATTAGGATATATGTATTTTCATGATTATTTTAAAAGTAAGGAACAATAAACAATATGAGTATAAAAAAAGGTGCGATTTCATTGGTTGACCGTGTAGACAATTAAAAAAAACAATGACCTAATATATTTATGGAGAATTTACGGAAATAAATTTAAGGTTACAATTTTATTTGTATATAAAATGGTTATTTTATAGTATGCCGGCAGGCAACGATCGTCACCGTCCCTTTGGTACTTAAATAAGTTACTAAGTTTAAAATTTCAGTTTGATCTGAATTACCCTATCTTTTAACAAAATATGTATCAGATATAAAACACATCTTAAAATTTAAAATAAATAACTAAAGGTTAGAAACTGGAAACAGGAAATCTTCTAGGTCGGCAGAAAGGTCAGAGAGTCAGAGAGTCGCTTGGGATAAAAGATAAAATAAATTCACTTCCCTTATGGCGAGCAGCTGGGCGGGCAGTAGAAAGGATTGGCTGGTGATCAGCACTGCTCCGTCCCAGGATTAATCCTTTATCCGGTAAAACTTCGGGGACGTCAAACCTCGCAGGGGCTGGATGAAACCCTACGGAGATATAAAAATGTAGTCCGCCGCAGTACCAAAAATACACGCAAAGCGGTTTCCTTATACAAATTACTTACCACAGAATAAAATGGTGGGCCTCAACAACAACTTATAACACAATTTGTACAAAAAATTTAAATACACATCAGTTTCGACGGGACCACGATCAACCTTTTGTTTTTCTCTTGTCAAAAAATAACAACTATTTTCAAATTCAAATACCATAGAGCAACGACATCAAAAAAGAATTTAATTATGAAACACGACAAAAGAGAACGGCTCGAAACGATAGTTAGCGTTTCAGTGTGTAATGTTTGTAACGTGTGTAATGTGTGAAATGTTTGTGTAATGTGTGAAATGTGTGTGTGTGTGTGTGTGTGTGTGTGTGTGTGTACGTACGTAGGCATGTGTGTATGTCCTGTAGCCTGTAGGCTCGTCCTGTAGCCTAAACGGCTAAATGGATTTTCGTCTGTCGTTAGATTTGTCTTGTCAGAACTGAAAAAAAGTGGTTGCTATTTTGAACTTTTTAGTTACTAAACCGCTTGCTTCCAAAATTTTAGGGTCCCAGAGGTCCTTTTTCACGAATCCGTTGTCAGAATTGAGAAAAAGTGGCCGCCATTTTGAACTTTTTAGTTACTGGAAGGAATGCTTCCAAATTCGATATCTGAGGGTCCCTGAAGTTCCTTATAACGCATCCGTTGTCAGAATTTTGACGAAAGTGGCCGCCATTTTGATTCTTTTACTTACTGGACCGATTACTTCCAAAATCGATATCTGAGTGTCCCTGAGGTCCCTAATCACGAATCCGTTTTCAGAATTGAAAAAATTGGCCGTCATCCCCCAACACATTTATAATCGTTAGTAAGGAGTAAACTCCAGTCGTGCGTCGGAGCTGACGCACACACTTTTTTTTTCACTGTTAAACCAGGCATATCATTCTGCTTTTATTCATATACATAACATTGTTCATTTAAAAAATCTCAAGATTTTCAAATATCTTCGAAGTTTTGAGTCTTATACAAAGTTGACTAGTGTTTAATATGGCGCCTAGTTTTATTGCATCAGAGTTTTTTACTTGTGAATACGAGTGTCAGATTATGATGTGTAATTCAGATATAGGAAAAATAAGGTGAGATAACTCCGTCGGACATTTTAAATGAGCCGCAAATTGCATAAAATTAACTTTTTGGTTCCCAAAAACTCAATAGTTTTGTACCCATGTGGTTTTTTTACGTCACTCTCTTATTAAGGGTTCCGTACCTAAAGAGTATAGACGGGATCCTATTCCCAGGACTTCGCTATCCGTCCGTCTGTCCGTCTGTCACCAGGCTGTATTTCATGACATCTGTTAGCTAGACTGTTGAAATTTTCACAGATGATGTATCTCTGTTGCGTCTATATCAACAAATACTAAAAATTAAAAAAAAAATTCTCTGTAGGATCGTCTATTCACTGAACAATTAAAACTAACTGATAACACATTGAAATTGGACTGTATTAGATGAATTTAAAGAAAGCAATTAATACATATACGTACCGTACAAGTATGTACCTAGTATCTCATCTGTGACCGTACTACGGGGTCGGTAGATTAATTCAAGTAAGCGAAAAAACTAAGTTTGTATAAATCGTGATTGGGATACACTCCTCTTAACATTGACATTCAAATTAAAATAAAATAAAATAAATAAAAAATGGTAGAACAAACTACACGCTGTGAAATCTTTAGAAATTTTGAATGTGTAGAATCGTTGCCGTTGTATATTTTTTTCAGGCTATAGAACGCCATCTGCAGCAACCAAACAGAACTTTTACTTTATAAAGTTCATAATCCAAAAACCGTGCGGTACCTAGGTTCAGTTCGGCAGCAGTCTTACACACTTCAGTGTAATTAAATTCCCATAAAAACTGATAGATGCCGCTCCTTCTACCTTAGCGTTGCCGCAGATCCTGACAGTCCGAGAACCGGTAAGGAAGCCGGGCGAAATGCAAGTTTCTTTCTTTCCTTTACAAGCAGACGTTTCAGCTATTGAGAACAATGAGAGTTCTTTCTCTGTCAGATTGCATAGAAATGAAAGGGACTGATGTTTGTCCAGCGCAGCAACTTGTACAAAGAATATTCGGTCCGTTATCATACAAGTCTAGCGACCGTCTACCAAAACAAAACATACGATTTTCGTCCTTTTTACGCTCAATTTAATTTTTAGGTACCTTAGCATCTAGAGTACTCTCTGGTTAGGTGCACTAGGTTAATAGTGATTGTACTCAACTTAACACATTTGGTAATGGAAACTGAATTGTAGAGTTTTTATTGGGTTCCATTTTTTTTCGCAGTAACCGGAGCATACCACAGATAAATAATATATTTTACTCAAAATTGCGTGTAATGTGGTTATTATTTTGACAACCTTGTTTGAGCAAAGTCGACCTTGCCGTTCTGTTTCAAGGAGCGGCCGGTAAAGTTTTTCTGGCCGCTCTAACAGGCCGGCAAAACATTGCCAGCCGCAATTTTGACGTTTCAATGTTTTAAAAAATCAAATGCAAAAAGATTTTAATTAAAACACAGTCGTTTGTATTTATAGAGATAGGTACAAAAAGATTTTATTCCATATTTGTCTGTATAGTTTCAACTACCATTGCTTAAAAAAAACAAAGAAGTAATAAAAGCGCGGTTCAGCGAAATATTTGTTTTTATTTAGTGACTTTTTTGATAAAAATGAACTCTCAAAAAAAATTCTTCCGATTCAATGTGTTTAACACCGCCAGACATTAAAGATAAAGCTAAATTAGTGGTTGAAAATTTGATACCGCAAAATTCAAAGGAAAAATATAAGCTTGCATATGAAAAATTTGTGCAGTGGAAAATCAGTAGGAAATCTAAATCTTTATCCGAAAATGTTTTTCTTGCGTATTTCAATGATCTTTCCAACAAAATGAAGCCTTCGTCTCTCTGGAATACCTATTCAATGTTATAGTGCATGGTTCTGATAAAGAACAATTTGAACATTAAAAATTACCACAATTTAACGAGTATGCTAAAACGACAGTCAGACGGATATAAATGTAAAAAATCAAAAGTGTTGACATCATAATGTCATTTTAATTAAATTTCTAGTTAATTATTGGTGGTTTTGTTTAGATTAGGTACTCACATTTTTGAGTAGAGCACTATACAAGCTTTGGCCCACATAACTGCTTCGCTGGTCACGCTATGATTGCCTCGAGCTAGCCTAGCTACGCTCTAGGCCTTCCAGCTTGGCCATCATTGCAGCCCTTGCTGCACGCTGACCGCGCTGTGTCGGCCTGGAGCTGCGCTACGCTGCGCTGTCGGCCATCATCCGCGCGACCAGCAAAGTAGTCATTATAGACCGCGGCAGTAATATACTATACAGTACCATGGAAAAAATGTTTTTTTCAATAGTCCGGTTGGCCGGAAAATCCTACCGTACCCCGGGCCGGGTTGGAAAACAAACAGTTTTTTTGTTTAGTTCAAATTGTTTTATACAAGTGTTTTTTTAGGACATTATTTGACATTAATTCGACCTTTAATGTTATATTTCTAGACTAGATATTTTCAAATTCGCCATAGTAAATTAAATATTTTCTATTTTTGCGTGACATTTTATATGTAAGTAGATTCTTTTTATTATTAAAAGCTTTTTTTGCAATGGCTACTCTTGAAATGATATCTGGGGTACATCTTGACTCATTTCTTATCAAACTGTCTAAATACTTGAAGTTTCTAACCTGTTCTATTGCTTTTTTATAAAAATGAATTTGGCAATTAATAATTGTTTTTTTTTTCAATGATCAATGTTTTTCTTTTGTTTGTGTTTATCTTAAGCCCAAATTCTGTGAATATTCTATCCATTCTTTCAACTAGTTTTTCTAGGTCTTTCGCTGTTTCTGCTAATGCAGCTATGTCATCTGCGAATCTTATAAAATGTATTCTTTCCCCATTAAATTTTACCCCGCCTTCCTCAGTTTCCATATTTTTTCTAGTGGCACATTCTATAAAAAATTTGAATATCAACGGTAACTATGGACACCCTTGTTGATTTTTGTAAAGCTAGTATATAATATTTCTGCCCCCGTAATCTATTCCTGCATCTTTCAAAACCCCCATCATCAGTTTCTAGTTCACCTTGTCTAAAGTCTTTTCCAAATCAATAAAAGCTTAATGTGTGTTAATGTTAAAATCTAGTCTTCTGTCGACTATTAGACTTAATTCTAAAATCGCTTCCCTTGTTCCTCTGTTTTTTCAATTCATATTGATCTATACCTTCATATTCTTAGGCTATTGGTTTCATTCTATTTTGGATGATTTTGAGTAATATTTTGGAGGCTTGTGAAATAATGCTTATTTTTAAGTATTGTGACAGTTTTGCCCATTTTAATACTTCCGGAACTTCATCTGATAAGTACATTTCCTGTATCTGTGCAAAAAATTCATCTAGTATGGGATTACATTTGGCATAATTAATCAGTTCAATGTAAATACCATCATTTCCCGCTGCTTTACCATTTTGAATACTATTTGGGGCTTTATCAAATTATTTTCTGAGAATAGGTGGACACAAACTGTTTCCTTCTACTAACAAACATTTTTATGTCTTCATCATCTAAACCTTGCCCCTCATATGAATCTTCTATACACTTTTTCCATCATCTTACTATGTCTTTGTTGTCACTTAGCAATTTTCCTTCTTCGTCTAGAATTGCGGTGCTTTTGGTCTTATGTTTTTGTTCATTTTTCTTATCACCTTATACGCTTGATCCATCTGACCTTTCTTGATACAGTTTTCTATTATCTCACAGGTGGCTACTACATATTTTCTTGCTTTTCTGCTCCTTAAGTTTATCTTATTTGTTATTTTTAATATAGTTCATTACTTGTTGCGGCCAACGCCTACAGCCAATATTAATTATTATTATTATGTTTAGTGAATTTGCTGTTACTCAGAATTTATTCGGATCCAAAAGTAAGGACTTAACTAAACTCGACGAGATTTTCTGTGAGTGCGCATCAAAAGATTAGAAGAAAACAACTAGAAAATTCTTATAAAAAATTTAACCATGCGCACTGTTTATAATTGTACAGGGAGCGTTAAATGAAACACAGATGTTATCCGAAATGATTTATTATGGCTGAGTAATGGCATTTTCGTAAACAAGACATCACATCAGGTTCATAACATATATTCAGTGGATTTTGATATTCTAAAACATGTAGGCGCTAAAGAATGACCATTTAATGTGTTGGATGGCTATCGTTCTATGCTGAATCATAATGGTTGATAAATAGTGAATTTTATGGTATCTGAGAGCTTACAAATCTGTGACTAGTTCGCAAATTTTGTAGCTTTTTAGAGAATGAACGAAAATACACATCAAATGTCACAAATGAAGTCTATACACTCTATAAAAACTTAATGAAGATAATGTCTAATTACACATATAAAGTTTCAGAAACAAAGAAATCTTTTTACAACTCGAGATAATAAATAATAACATAAAAACATTGGCAGTTTTCACTAGCAAACAAAGAAGAAACCTAAATTACTCTATAATTATATCTATGACCTATTTCTTCTTAAGTAAAACATTAATTACGAAACAGTAGCTCTATGCATATCTTTATACACGATCCTGAACTATATAAACTTATCTACGGTATTAATGTCGCATATTTTAAATTTGCATAACTTTTATGTATTTTTTTTTACATTTTCATTTCCTAAGACCCTTAAAATTAACCCTTACCTCTAAATTAGAAAGAAAAAGACTATTTTACTTATATTATTTGACCACGAGGTGGTGTCATGCAATTGCCAGATACCAATAGCAGTACCGTACTTCCGTCGGAATTTCCCTACTCTCAAAATAATACTTTGTCCTGTTAGATAACGACTGCAACATACATATTATTAATATAAAAAGCACACGGAGAAAAAAATATAGTCAGAATAACTATTCAAAGTTATAGTTAAATTAGTTAAATGACGTATCGTTGATGTAGTCAACTGTTTTCTAGAATTGAGGATCTGTATAGCCAATTCAGCGATACAGATCCTTAGTTTGACGAAACAGTTGGCTATATTAACGATACGTCTTTTAACTAATTTAACTATAAACTTTGAATAGTTATTCTGACGATATTTTTTTCTCCGTGCACCCTAGGTCAGTCGGGCCAATGGAGAAAGAAAAGATAAGAGAGAGAGAGGACCGTCTTGGAATCTGAAGATTGTCTGAAAATTTCATCGAAATCGGTCCAGCCGTTTTGGAGTCTATAAGGAACATTTTTTTTTCCTTCACATAACACAGAGATAGACTGGATTCAAGTGCTAATAACTACAGCCTCCCTGATATAATAAAAGGATTTGAATGTAAATCACATGTTAAACGCTCATAAGAATTAGAAATGATTTGAACGATTAAAAATTATTCAAAATGATTACAAATCAAATCATTTTTAATCCTTTTTAATGATTTTGTTTAATCAGGGCTGTGATTAAAATAACTAAAAAAGAGATTATAAGGTTTTCTTATTTGTTTACTTAGCTTAAGTAATAAAAATATGTATCGTTTATTTAAGTAAATAAACTTTAAACAAAAAAAAATGTTCTGAGGACAGGTTATAGCGGTGAATACTTATAACCTGTTTTGTCCGTTAAATTTGGAACCATATTAAAATAAATAAACTCATGTGAGTCCAACTATGTAACTTAATTAATTAATTCATTAACTTTAATTATCTTAACGTTAGTTAAAAAACACTATAATATTAAGAAATTATAAAGTCACATGAACAATGCGTTCATAAATCTTATTATTGGTCAACTGACAGCCAAAACCGTGTGCTAACACTGGTCTTATGTACAGTTGGTAATATTACAAATTATACAGTCAGTCATTCAAATCACCTACCCAGATAACCAGGGTTGTCAATTTTGAACTACATAAATATAATCATAAAGTTTAAAAGACACTTACAATTACAAATTTTGAAATTACATGAATACAAACGCAAATTTAAATTTCCAACTAATTAACCAAGAAAGTGTAACAACGGTACTTTTTAAAGATTATTTTAATTTAATTAAATCATGGTAGATCTTATCTATGGTTTCTGTATCTTTCCTTTTATTAATTAAATCTTGATGCCTCTCCATTTACATAGATTCCATAATCAGACGCTTTTTATAATTATGTTCTGTATTTAAAATTTTTAATATTTTAAGATTTTAGCCTGCTTACCCTCGAGTAGGCTTTATCATTACAAAATACAAAAGCTTTAGCTCAACCTTTTTTTTTAAAATAAAGACAAAAATAATATAAAACTCATGGCATTTAAAAAAACAGAAACAAAACGATTTACAAAAAGTATTGTATCATATAACACTTGACAGCCCTACCAGCACATCACACACCAGAAACTATGCACTCGCGACTTAGCTTGCTCAATAGCAAGTAAGTGGTTGTAGCATCGTCTTGAATTCATCCAGGGAAGCAGCAGTTGAAACAGCAGGTGGCACAAAGTTCCAGAAAGCAACTCCAAGGACAAGAAAAGAGCTCTTGTACATTGATGTACCCGGAATCGGCGATAACAGCGTATAGTCCGGTTGTTCTCAGATCATTGCAGAGTCGGATCGATAATAGCTTCCAGGTTCTTGAGAATACTAACTTACTCAATATCTTTACCAGCTAACGACAGCACTGGCTTCTCACTGCTATCTATGAGGATAGTACGTTTAGACAAACACCAAAAAAAATGTTAGACACGAAATTCATGATGTGTGAACGGAAGATTAACACTTATTTTTTTTTTTTTTTCTTCTCCTCCTCGATAAATTTATTTATTCCGCAGTCTCTGCACCACCTCCAAAAAGGGCTAAAGTCGTAACTTCGGCCACAATTGATACATATTTTTTTTTGGGACTCCATTTGACCGGAATGGTTGCAACAATATGAATCATTTCGACCCTCCGTCTCCGTTTAAATAGCAATGCTTATCAAAACTAGGGCTACCACTTTCTCATAACATTTTTTTTTGTTTAAAGTTTATTTACTTAAATAAACGATACATATTTTTATTACTTAAGCTAAGTAAACAAATAAGAAAACCTTATAATCTCTTTTTTAGTTATTTTAATCACAGCCCTGATTAAACAAAATCATTAAAAAGGATTAAAAATGATTTGATTTGTAATCATTTTGAATAATTTTTAATCGTTCAAATCATTTCTAATTCTTATGAGCGTTTAACATGTGATTTACATTCAAATCCTTTTATTATATCAGGGAGGCTGTAGTTATTAGCACTTGAATCCAGTCTATCTCTGTGTTATGTGAAGGAAAAAAAAATGTTCCTTATAGACTCCAAAACGGCTGGACCGATTTCGATGAAATTTTCAGACAATCTTCAGATTCCAAGTAGGTCCTCTCTCTCGCTTATCTTTTCTTTCTCCATTGGCCCGACTGACCTAGGGTCCTTTTTACTTTTAAATTGCATATTTTTAAGACCGTTTTTCAAACAACTATCAAATGTCCACGTAAGTTATTTATCTCTTGTTATTGAAGTCTGGTTTTCCTTAATAAATGCGATGTACCTATGCCGACCACTCTTATCTAAAAAGTTTTATGTTTACATATTTTTAGTTCGGGAATTCACATGACTAATATAATGTGTGTGTTACAGTCGTTATCTGACAGAAAAACATATTGTTTTGAGCGTAGGGAAAATCCCAAAGTTCTGTCATCCACGGATTGTAAGTACAGTCACCATCAACCAACTGATCTATCTCAACTGATCTATCTCAACCAGTTCACGTATTTTGGGTACCAAGAAGCTAGAAGCTAAGAAGCTAGTGGGTGTTTGATAGACATAAAATTAGCATATTATTTGACTAGGTTAGGGATCATCTATTTTGAATGGAAATTATTTATTTAAAAAAATGGTCAGATTTCAGACAAGTTTTGTCATCAAATAAATCCTATGTTAATGTTTTGTCACGCGCTTTGCCTATGCAATACACAATTTTTATAACGAACTCATTAGCTAATTCACCGTCATTTAATTAACACCTTTATGTACAATTTTAAAATATAAAATTAAATCTATTCAAAACTAACTTTGGGCCTTTATATACTAAGTTTAAAGACCCCATTATGTTCACGAAACATAAATTGGCGACCGTGACAGGACTGTAGTTCCCTATGGCCACAGATCCCTAACAGTCTGCCACGCGAGTTCCCGGAAACCAATTGCATCGACATCGAACATCTAGAAGTTTCTCCCATACCAAGGATCTTATAGCCGTTCAAGAGCTATGTGTGGAAGTCACTGAGGCTACAATTCGTGTGGAAACCGTATATCCTTCCACTGGATCACGAAGTTTTCGCCGCAAATACCTACCGCCAGTTAGATCATTTAGAGCAAGCGTTGCAGACCTGGAAAAAAGTTGGACGCCTCCTGCAGCCTTGAGGAAGTGTCTTCACGCCAGGAAAGAGGACGCCCGCGGCCCGAAATCAGTAGCAGTCAGCACCAAGCTACACGCCTGACCTTGCAGCGCCGTCCCGTGTCGTCTCTCGAGATAAGTGTCCTTTTTTCAATACCTATTATATAACTAAAACAAGTCTTATAATATTTTTTGCTTAATTAATTTAATTTGAAAATTTACAAATCGAACCTATACTTACCTACATTAAAGTTAAAAAATTAATCTAATTGCCCTTAATTATACAAGATTTCCGTTGTTGAAATTAGACTACGCCCTTCTGTTATTCTGGTTTTCGTCCGTTACGTTGGGAATTACAGGATATTAGCTGCTCCCCCGATAACGCCGCGCCTAGTCCGAGTGCAAAGCCACCAAGCTGCCCTATTGTTCTAGTCAGCTGATCTAGCCACCGGTCTCCGTGCGGAGTGACGTCGAAGCGAGGAGCGTATCGTGAGATTTATTTTCTATTGTAGTTTTAATTTCTTCGCGGCCTCATCAAATTTTAAGACATATATTTTGTTTAATTAAGATTTAAATACTGACCCATAAAATGTCTGAAGATAAATCAAAAACAAATAGCGACCCATTAAAGGTTGCCATAATAAAACGCAGTTCTATTAAAGGACAAATAACAAAATTCTAAAACTATCTTAACAAAATATCACATGTTCAGAACCCCTCAAATATTGAACTGACAGAATGAAATCTTAAACTCACTAAGTTGGAAGCTTTATCCTTAAAATTTGATGACTTGCAGACTGAGATAGAGATATTAAATTGTTAAAATTTCGAAAACGAGGTTGATATTAGAGAAAGCATTGAACAAGAATTAATAATAAACATTGCCACGGCTAAGAGCCTATTGCAGCGTTTTAACGATTTATCAAATGAAACGCGCCGTCAATCGATGGGCATTGATCAATGCTTTCACAATTCTAACGAAACCAACATAAAATTACCTAAAATATAAATTGCTCAATTTGATGGTTCCTATTTCCGTTGGTTGGAATTCCGGGATACGTTTAAGAACCTAGTTCATGACAACTCCCAAATGTTGCCTATACAAAAGTTCTACTATTTAAACTCATATTTAGAGGGGGATGCTGCCCGAGTAGTATCAAATCTTGAAATATCATCAGAAAAATATGAGGATGCCTGGTCCTTATTAAAGGAACGTTATGATAATAAGCGTTGGCTGATTGATCACCACTTTAATTCCTTGTGCAACATTCAGCCTATGCCCCGCGAATCAGAAACATCATTACACTTTCTCGTAGGTCACGTAACCAAAAATCTGCGCGCTTTAAGTACGCTAGGGTTGCCAACTGACAAATGGGATGTTTTGCTTATTTTTATACTGGCCAAAAACTTGATCCTCGAACGCTAGTAAATTGGGAAGAGTTAAGGAATGCTCAAGATTATATTCCGAGTCTAGTTATGTTTAAAAAAATTTAACTGATCGAGCAAATGTTTTAGAAGCCTTGAATAGGAACAAATTTAGTAGTGGCTCACATAATTTTGCTACACGTCAGCAAACCTCAACTCGCCCCAATTTTCTCCCCACTAACAAAATAAACTCTACCACTACATTCGTTAGTGCAAATCAAGAACCATCGAACCTAACATGCATAATCTGCAATGAAAATCACAAAATGCATTAAGGACAGATATTCAGATGTAAAGAAACATAATCTCTGCACAAACTGTTTAAGACGAGGTCATACTACCAATAATTGTAGAATGGGCCCTTGTCGCGAATGCAGAAAACGTCATAATACTCTTCTACGTGAGTCAAAAGTGACGCCATCTACTGATAATAATACTTCCCAAGAGGCAATAGTATCATTTTCCAATCAAAACACCACACAAGTACTGTGCTGTCCACGGCACAAATCAAAGTTTTCAACCCTATCACAAATGAAAGTGAGATTGTACGTACCCTACTAGATTGTAGCAGCCAATCCTCATTTATAAGCCAAAGTCTAAAAGAAAAATTATCTTTACAAAGTAATTCAGTCGACACTATAAAAATTGTTGGTATTGGCAACAACTCTGCCAATCAGGTCAAAGAGAGTTGCATTGCCCAATTAGGTTCTACCGACAACTCCTACCAGGTGAAGCTTTCCTGCCTAGTCATGGGAGAACTCACTGGTGAGCTGCCTAGAGTCACTTATCCGAATCCCCTATTAAAAATCCGCAGACATCATATTTTTTATGCCACCACGCTGTTTTCAAAGAAGACAGCGAATCAACAAAGAACCGCGTTGTGTTTAATGGCTCAAATCCCACGTCGTCTGGCTACTCACTTAAAGATATACTTATGGTTGGCCCGAATGTACAAGATTCACTTTTTAATATATTGATTATAGCGCGACAATACAAATACGTTTTCAGTGGCGATATCGAAAAAATGTACCGCCAAGTATTAGTCACTGATAACGATCGCAATCTTCAGTCAATACTATGACGAGAAAATCCACCCTGTAAAAACCATGCGTTTAAATACATTTACCTACGGAATTGCCTCTGCGAGTTACCTCAGCACTCGCTGCCTCTGGCAGATAGGCGAGGAATGCGAAGATGATAGTTTTAAAACTATTATACAAAAGGATTTTTTCTTCGATGACTTATTCATATTCACATTTATTCCGTAATAATCATAAATTGTCTAAATTTTAATTTATACATTGTCAAAATTAAACACAATTTATAACAAAAATATTTAAAAAATATACGTACAATACAGTACTTACTATCTTAATTCTAAAAATTCACTGACTGAGTAGAAGGCCTTTTGGATCAACCAGCATTTTAGTTTATTTATAAAACTATGATACCCTTCAGTTTCCCTAATGTCCGCCGGTATCATATTATAGATACGTGGCCCCATTGCAAGCAGAGAGTTATCAGACTTTTTTAGGCGATACGTTGTAGTTTGAAGCTTCTTTTGTCTCCATGCGGTTTTTCGCTTTCCAGCCCAGTTGAAGACCGGAAAGCTACTGAAGTTCTGCCCCACATACTTGGATACTTCCAGTATATATATGGATGGAAGTGTGAGTATGCCAAGGTCAATGAATAGTTGCTGCGCCGGTGCGTCCCACAGAACACGAGCAATTTTACGTACAATCTTATTTTGGATTATAAAGGGTCTGTCTCGGTCAGCAGCAAGGCCCCACAAATCTACCCCATACACTAAGTGTGAGTGGAAGTATGCGTAATAGGCTTTCAGCAGATTACCAGTACTTAGAGTCGGAACTAGGCGGGAGACGGCGTAGTAGCCCGAGTTTAGTTTGCAGCACAAAGAGTCGATATTTTCGCGCCATTGGAGGCCATCATCGATGGTGAAGCCTACATATTTCGTCATTCCAGTAACCGGGATGGAGACATTGCCGACGTGGACAGCAAGTGGTGCCGTTGGAGCAGATGCATGCTTTGTTGTGAACTCCAGTAAGTTTGTCTTGTCAACGTTCAGTTGCATGCCGTTAGCGGTCAACCAAATGGATAAGTTTGCGACTACAAGTGTGACCCGATCACAAAGATCCTTTCTCGAATCCGCACTAACAATAGCACAGATGTCATCGGCATACATGATAAATTCCGTGTGATCAGATTGATACGGAAGGTCATTCATTAGAAGAATGAATATGCTATTGCCAACATTTGATCCTTGCGGGACCGATCTATCTCCCACTAAACCAGACTCCGAAGAATCGCGGTTAATCATCGTAACCTGAGCTCTCTCAGCAAGAAAGGATGAAAACAAGTCTAGAGGGACCCCCCCGAACCCCATAGTGCTGCAATTTAGCCTCGATCAGTCGGTGATCTACTAGGTCGAAAGCGCGTGACAAATCGAAGAATACAGCAGCAAGTTCTTCTTATCGTCCAACAAATGTAGCACATTTCTTGACAGCAAACGAGCCGCACCCACTGTTGACCGGCCCTTCTGATAGGCATGTTGCTGCGGGCATAAAGAGCCATTACTGTCTAAGAACCACCTAAGCCTGTCACAAAGACCGGTCTCAAATATTTTAGACAGGGCAAGAACTAGAGATATGGGCCGATATTTTTTCTTCTCCTTTCTAGAACCCTTACCCTTGTAGATAGGAGTCACTTTTATTTGCTTGAGAGACTTGGGATAGTGTCCTACAGATGCGGATCTGTTAAACAATTCACAGATTACTGCTATAAAATTTAGGGGTAAGTTAAGCATTATGTTAGTAGGTAAGTCATAAATATCTTTCGTACACTTAGGGCTGTTTTTTTTTTAAGATGTTAACTATTTCTTGCGTACGCCAGCAGGTTCATTGCCAGCGGCATATTGGGTCTGAGAGGAGTGTCACGTACTACGGATAGGTAGAAATCATTAAGAGACTGGGCCAGCTGGGTCCCTGTGTTGGCCTGCATACCACAAACGGCATGACGGAGTACGGCGTAGGGGTCTCCATTGTCACCTGATTTGTTCGTTTCGGATTTAATGAGCTTCCATAAAGCACAAGCTGAGTTCGATTCAGACGACATCGCTTTATTTAGATAGGATTTCCTGCTACTTGCAATGAGACCGTTGAATTTACATTTGTACTTGAGGCTGAAATCCCGTAATTGCAGGTTCTCAGGGTAAAACCGAGATAACATGGTTAGGAGTAGCAGAATACTTTTGCTCTCATTTATATCCGCATTACACCAATTACTGTTCCGTGCACATATTTGAACTTTTTTTTATAGGACAACAAGCATTAAACTTCGACACATAGCTTGGGCAACGAATAATTTGTGGATGGAAAAGTCGAAAGCAGAAAGTTTGACTTAGAAACTTTGTTTGCACCAGTTAAGAGATAAACATACTAAAAGTCCTGAAACCTCCGAGTGGAGCCCGAGGGGGGAGGGGGGCACAAAGGTCCCGTTTTTTGGTTTTTTGCTTACATCTCGAAAACGGTGCGTTGTACGAAATTTTGTTGTACTACATAATAAAAGTTGATAAAATTCTCTATAACTTTGGCTTTCACACTTTTTATCTATCTCCAATATTTATATTATGAGCTTCAAAAAATGGTCGATTTTCATAAATGTGTTAAATTCTCTACAGCACATTGTTACAATACGAGTTTGCCAAAATCATTTCTTATTGCTCACCCACTCTATAAAAAAACACTCACGCGCTATTAAAAATAGTCAAGTGCGAGTTGAGCCTTATGGTGGTCTCTACTGCCATTGAAAAGTCAAAGGATTCCCTAGTTGCAGTCATTGGAAAAGATGTTGACTTGGTAGTTCTGCTTATAGCGAGGACCCCACCTGACCAGGATATTATCTTTGTCAAACCTAGCAGAGGCAAAGTACCTACCACCTATTATTCAAGTCAGGAATTGCAACAGCTAGGCCTGAAAGACATATTATTTCTACATGCCTTCACGGGATGCGACACCACTTCTGCTGCAGTTCGGAGAAGCAAAGTTGGTTTCTGTAAACTGTACTTAAAAAATCCTGAGATCCGTCAAGCCGCAGAGGTGTTTTCGAATCCCTCTTCATCGCATGCTGACGTAAGAGAAAATGGAAACTTGTGCTTTTTAAGGTGGTATGGAGCGAAACAGAAGGACACCTCTCTTAATAACTATCGCTACCAGCGTTTTATCCAGTCAGTATCAAACGTCAAACCAGACATTTCCTCCCTTCCACCAACTGAGGGAGCAGCGATGGAGCACTCTTTCCGTACTTACCATCAGGTTCAGGCTTGGCTTGAACAAGACCTTCCCCCTGAACTATGGGGATGGAAACGGAATGAAAGCAACCTCTTGGTTCCTGTTCCAACCAAGGAACCAGCTGCACCGGAAGATATACTGAAGCTGATATTTTGCCGGTGCACCACTGATTGTAGCAGTGCTAGATGTGGGTGTAGGGAGGCCTCCATGTTGTGCTCTACCATTTGCCACAATTGCAACGGGAGTTGCACAAATAGCAATCTCATGTTGGAGGAGAACGACGATGACGACGACGGTGGGGATGATGTAGCTGAAGTAGTAGCCTGCGTTCCATCATCTGATAACGATTCAACAGATGAGGAGAAAGAAGAGGCAAACGTTGAGGAACCACAACCAGGCCCGTCACGCCCAAAGAGGCGGCGAGTGATAAAGTGATTCTTAATTATATTAATTGAAATATGAATAAATAAAAAAGTTAAAAAAACTAAGAAAAGGTTAAAAAAATATCAAAAATGGCTACAAAAAAAGTAATAAAAGTTAAAAAAATGTTTAAATAATAAATAAAAAAAAGTTTAAAATAGTTTTTAATTTTATTTTTTAAAAAAAGTTAAAAAAGTTTTAAAACAGTAAAAAGAAAGTTTGAAAAGTTAAAAAAGTATGCTGAGGTAAGCTATGAAGCAATGTATAACAGAAAACGTAATAGAGTGGAACACATTTTTTAAAATCGACTAAAAACTAAGAAAAGTTAAAAAGTTAAAAAATAAATAAAAAAAGTTGAAAAAGTTAAGTAAGCTGAGAGAAGTTATGAAGCAACTATAACAGAAAACGTAAGAGTGTAGAGTAGAACAGATTTTTGAATATCGACTAAAAATCTAAGAAAAGTTAAAAAAAGTACTTACAAAAAGGTAAAAAATAAATAAAAAAATTTATAAAAGTTGAAAAAGTTAAGTAAGCTGAGAAAAGTTATGAATCAATGCAATTATAAAAAGTTAAAAAATAAAGTTAAAAAAAGTTTTAAAAAAAAATAAAAAAATAAATAAAAAAAGTTAAAAAAGTTAAGTAAGCTGCGAAAAGTTATGAATCAATGTATGACAATTGACAGAAAACGTAAGAGTGTAAAGTAGAACAGATTTTTGAAAATCGACCATTTTTCGAAGCTCATAGCTAGGCAAATATTGGAGATAGATACAAAGTGTGAAAGCCAAAGTTATAGAGAATTTTATCAGCTTTTATTATGTAGTACAACAAAATTTCGTACAACGCACCGTTTTCGAGATGTAAGCAAAAAACCAAAAAACGGGACCTTTGTGCCCCCTCCCCCCTCGGGCTCCACTCGGAGGGGTCAGGACTTTTAGTATGTTTATCTTCTAACTAGTCCAAACAAAGTTCCTTAGTTAAACTTTCTGCTTTCCACTTTTCCATCCACATCCCCCTTGTGAGCACTCATTGACCAAATTAACAAACAAACCTAAACACTTATCGAATTGTGAATAATAATAATCCCAGTCACTTTTAAATAAAAGGGATGATCAGTCGTATTCCGCAATAGTATCAATAAATAAACTTATATTACGTTCAGTTATTAGTCTTTTTAAAATGTGTTTAGTAACATTCTGTACAAACACCACTGTGGTCACTAATATTATATTTACACGCATAGGATTTTAACCTGTCCTGCGAGATATCTGAGTAACAGTGGTCTAGACATGTCCTGGACTCACCATTAATTCTAGTAGGAAATTTAACAAAACATTGCAAATTAAACAAATCCAAAAAGACCAAGTAGCTCCCGCTTTTGTTTATATTTATGTAGAAGTAATAAAAATGTACAGAGTGTTTTATATAATGAAACACCTGATAGTATGAGCACTATTATTAGTTTTTCTTGTACATCTTTGGTGGAACTGCCTGATCCTCTAAATCCACAGTACACCTTTTGGCAGCTTGCTTCGGTAGCGTTTCGTCATAGACCAGCTCAGGCAGGAAGAAATTGTCATCTGATGGTGGGTTACCGATGGATAGTTCATCAACGTCGTCACACATCAGGTCTGGTTTGTTCTCGCAAGATTGGCCACTGCAGTGGTTGCAAACCGCCGAGCATTTGAGTCCTGCTTAGAAAAGAAGCAACCACAACTGCTGGAGCACTAGAAGCCTCATTCCTAACTGATGACGAAACCACCAGTTTATTTTATTTACTTATTTTATTCACTTTTTTTATTTTTTCGGGTTCCGTGTAACAACAAAAAACGGACCCTTATAGGATCACTCGTGTGTTTGTATGTCTGTCCGTCCGTCTAAAACAGCCAATTTTCTTCGAATCTACTGGACCAAATCAGGTGAAATTTGGTAGGATGGTGTAATCCTATGACGTAAGGTAAATCATTTTTTTTTTAATAAGGGTAATTTTCTGGGAAAAACTAGGAATATACTTGTGACCTCATATACTTAGTTTTTTTTTGAATTTACAATGTAATGGTCGTTCTAACCATTAGTTTTCGCGCTAAAAAAATATATAAAAAAATAAAACCCACTGTTAGGATGAAATTCTACAGTATTTGTAAGCACCGTTATATATTTACATAATACATGAGCTATGAAAAGGAAAATTTAATTTTTATATGATTCTTTACAGCGTCAAAATAATTCTTATTAAAAGTTTTATTTTTTATTTAGTTTCACCTGTCCCGGTGTCTGTAATGAAATCTTGCAAGTTAAATTTGACCCACTTCCCGGATTCCGATTGGGCAGAATTTTTTCATGCATATGAATATCGCGTGACAATGCAATACGAAGAGTCTGTACCAAAAAGTTTTTAGGTTTTTCGAAAGTAATTTAACATATTTTCAAGTTTCATGTTTCTTCGATAATATAAAGTAAGTTGTTCAATTTTTTTCCTACGATACCTACTAATGAAGCTCTAAAACAATGTTTTAATCGCCTCCGTGGAGTAATGGTTAAGTCCGTTAACTTCACATCAGAAGGTTGCGGCTTCGATTCCCGGTGGAGTCTTGCTTTGTATGACTCGGTTTGGTTGTTGGAAGGGCATACAGCTTGCATAATCTCGTTGCGGCTTGAAGAAGAAGTAAAGATAGCCAATTCCCCATTGCGTTGGGGAATCTTGGTTAGCCCGATTCCATCTTCACTTACCATCAGGTGAGATGATGCCAAGAGCTTACCAATTATGGATAAAAAAAACTTGTGAATCAAAGTAAAGACAAATCACTAGACGTTCAAAAGCTAAACAATAATTAGCTATTTATGCCACTGCCAAGTTATGATAGCTTGTGTTTGTGCCACAAAGCGAAGCTGAGTGGCACAATGGACAGCACGAGTGTTACAATGGGTAATTGCGTGCAGTGGCATACAATACTTTTTCTACGAGCATGAAATAAATAAAAGAAAATTTTAAACTGTCAAAAATTCATCCATATAGCTTTATCACACGCTATGTTTAGTTAGGGCGCAAGTACGCGCGATTTTTTAAATGGCCTTGGCATCTTGCGCAAAAAACATTGAAATTTTGTCGTAATCATATATTGAATTTTGGATGCCAAAGCCATAAAAATACTTAAAAAGTTTCATTGTAGTACTGCTGTCTCGCTTTGAAATGATCATTGTGAAACGACTGTAGGAATGAATACTTTGTGATATGATTTGAGTTTATGTATTAAACTAATTACCAAATGGGAGTAGAAAAACAGATTTGTATGTTTCGTAAAGATAAGTGTGTGGGTACCTTAACAGTTTTTAGTTAAAAACATTTTTCAATACACTTACTCGAGAATTGATATACTTTATATCATGCCAGTTTACTGTGGCGCACCATTAAATACATGAACTTTTTAGGGTTCTGTACCCCCAACGAGTGACCAACGGGACCCTATTACTAAGACTCCGCTGTCTGTCCGTTTGTCCGTCTGTCAGCGCGCTGTACCTATATCATGAACCGTAATTGGTAGATAAATGAAATTTTCACAGAATATGTATTTCTGTTGCCGCTATAACAATAAAGACTAAAAATTACAAAAAGTGAATATAATAATCTGGTGGTTTCATCATCAGTTGAGGAATGAGGCCTCTCGTGCTCCAGCAGTTGTGGTTGCAGAAAAGCAGGACTCAAATGCTCGGCTGTTTGCAACCACTGCAGCGGCCAATCTTGGGAGAACAAACCAGACCGGATGTGTGACGACATTGACGAACTATCCATCGATGACCCACCATCAGTTTACAATTTCGACCTGCCAGAGCTGGTCTATGACGAAATGCTACCGAAGCAAGCTGCCAAAAAGTGTTCTGTAGATTTAGAGGATCAGCCTGGTCCATTAAAGATGTACAAGAAAAACTAATAATAATACTCCCTTATAGTACTCATACAATGAAGTGTTTTATTAGCAATCTTTAAATTTTTATTACTACTATATACAGGGTGTAACATATTTGGTGTAGGACCCGTTAACTGGGGGTTCTACTCATCATACTGAACAACTTTCCCCAAAGAACCCATAGTCAATTCTCAACAAAAAAAGTTTGGACCCTTCGTACAAAAATGTAAAAAAATTGGACA
Source organism: Coleophora flavipennella (assembly GCA_947284805.1). Classification (NCBI taxonomy): domain Eukaryota; kingdom Metazoa; phylum Arthropoda; class Insecta; order Lepidoptera; family Coleophoridae; genus Coleophora; species Coleophora flavipennella. Next base: position 11,445,986 of record OX369253.1, read on the forward strand.
TTTGTATGAAGATTATTTTTTTTTTTTATTTCAGAAAAGTCGTAGAAATAAAGTTGTTCAGTATGTTGAGTAGAAGCCCCAGTTAACGGGACCTACACCAATTTTGTTACATCCTGTATATGTACAACCAGCAACCTCATTCTACGGTGAAACACCCGGTCGCAGTAGGCATCTTTGAAACTACACCCAGTGCAAGTTGGGTTTTATTTTCGTGCACCGGACGATTTTCTTCAAAACGCACCACTTCTTGAACAAAAATCATAGCTGAAAACAATACAAAAGAATAAAATAAAACTTTCACGTTCACCATAAATCCCGCCAAAGAATTCTCCCTGAACTCTTGTTTGATCTGAGTGTTACCAGCACTTTTTGCGAAGTTCACGGATATGCGTTTTTAAAAGTTGGCTTATAACAAGACATTATAACACGTATAAGAGATACTGGGTAAACGAAACTTACCAAATCAAGAATTAGGTTGGATACAGTAAATCTGAAACGAAAATGAATAAAACATGATCCCCTTTGAAATCTCAGTTTCCATCGGCTACATTTACCTAATTTAATCGAATACCTATCGCTAACAATATTTCACCTTGGCTTTTCATTCCCAGGATTCCCTGCCTTCTGAAGGAGATTCCGAAAAACAGGCGAAATTAACGCGTTTTGTAAAAAAAAAAGTATTAGAAACTTAGATCACATATAAATAACGACACAATTTAATTAATAAAACCGGTAAAGTGCGAGTTGAACTCGCGCGGAGAGGGTTCCGTACAATGCCAAAGTCAAATACAAAATATCACATTTGAAATCCTCACAGTAAGATGCGAGTTATTTTTTTTTAATTTTAAATTTTAAGTGTGTTTTTGGCTACACCCACCTGATGGTAAGTGCCGATGCAGCCGAGGATGTAACACGCAAGTTTTTAAAACTCCCTATTCACTCTCGTCTTGAATATTCCTAAATTTAACGAATCGGGGAATACAGACGCCGGAAGGTAATTCCACCCCGTGGCCGTTCGCATGATGAACGAAGAAGCAAAACGCTTCGTGTGTAAAGGTGGAATATTGACGACAAAAGGGGTGGAACCGCCCTCCGCACCTGGTCGACCGATGATAAAATGGAGAGAGGGAATGAGGTCGTGAAGCTCCAGGACACACTCTCCGAAGTGAATCCTGTAGAACACCGATAGACAGGCGACTTTGTGGAGATGCTCGAGGCTTTGGAGCCTGTTTGATACAAGTTCCTTATCGCCAATGAGTCTCCTAGGCGTCGGTCGATAGAATCCAAGGCATATAGCTGGTAACGAGCCGATCCGTCCCACAAGTGAGAGCAGTACTCCATTCAGTTAACTACTACTAGCGCAATCTAGTGGTATTTTAGTGAACTTCTCTTTTTTTAATAAAAATTTTTGTGTGTTTGGCTGCACCTCACCTGATGGTAAGTTCCGATGCAGCCGGAGATGTAACACTTAAGCTCAAAAAGTGCCTAATCACTCTCGTCTTGAAGATTCCTTAATTATACGAATCGGGGAATACAGACGCCGGCAGGGAATTCCACTCGCTGCCCGTTCGCATAATGAACGAAGAATCAAAACGCTTCGTGCGTAAAGGTGGAACACAACGACAAAGGGGTGAAATCGCCCGCCGCACCTGGTCGTTCGATGATGAAATGAAGAGGGGGAATGAGGTCGTGAAGCTCCAGGACACACTTTCCGAAATGAATCCTGTAGAAGATCGATAGACTATTTTCTATTATGACTAGAACTATTTTCCGTAGGTGAACGTATTATAATGACTTTACCATTTTTTTTAAATTGATAGAATTCTTATAGGTTTTCCTGTAATCTACAAGGAATGAACTGTATTTTGTATTTTTTTCAAAATTTTAGGCTCGGTAGTTTCGGAGAACAGGGTGGGAATGGTCAATTTTCGTCTTCTTTCATGAATAAAATCAAAACTATTTATTTTAAAATATAAATAAAAATATTTTTAAAATCCTGATATCGAGCCCTTTCATTTGATATATGACACAATAAGGTTTCCAAAACTTTTTTTTATTTCCTAATTTGTCCCCCGAAAATAAACCTTATTTAAAAAAATATGTATTTACTTTGCACACCTGTGTTTGGGTCATAGGATACCAAGATACCATCGTACCAAATTTCAACTGATTTGGTCCAGTAGATTTGGAGCAAATTGGCTTGGACAGACGGACGGACAGACAGACAGACGCACGAGTGACCCTATAAGGTTCCGTTTTTTTTTGTACGGAACCTAAAAATGTAAAAAAAAGTTTTAAAAAATTTAAAATAGACTTCAAAATGAAATTCACTCTAAAGTGTGAAATAATATTATTATACTTAAATACACAACATTAACCAACAATAACGAAATCAAAGGTGGGTACGAATTAAATTAATCTTTGTAAAGAAAATAACCACACTTTTTCAATGGTTTTTCGTTTCAATCAAAAACTACAATGAAAGTATAAAAAATAATAACGTTAATCACTTTGTATTATCATAACAAACATTGTTGTATTTTTTTTAATTATACTTTAAAATATTAGTCATAACTAGAGTTGAAACGGTGTAGACCTACATTTAGGATTTTTTATATCGAGCCAAAGCTGCTCAATCGTGTTTCTAATAGCTTTTGACTTTAAGGAACATCATCAACAATAAGGGTATTTTTTTCAACCTTGGATTTTCTATCGTTTAGGAGTAATTGACGTCAAAAATAAAGAAAATATGTAATATTACCGCCTTAACGTGCTTTGCAAAACGTGGAAATGGTCGAGAAACATGCCACTAACCACAGGTTTAGTAATATACGGCCTTAACAAAGGTATGCCTTATTTTTAACAGGAGCTTGTACTCACAAAACTGAACAACTTTCCCCAAGAAACCCATAGTCAAATCGAAAAAACATTTTTGGACTTCCCATGCAAATCGATCAGCTGGCGGGAAAACTTTGTATGGAAGTCCAAAATTTTTTTCGCGCATATGTCCATGGGTTATTTAAGGAAAGTTGTTCAGTTTCATGAATACAAGCTCCAGTTAAAAATAAGTGCATACCTTTGTTAAGACCCTATATATTGTATAGTATAAGTCATTGCCACTAACAGTTAAACCTAACCAGGTAATGATATTACTTCAAGTCAGTTAAGCTGCGTCCCAAACACGCAAGTCGTTACCTTAAACCCAAGTTATCCCAATTCCAGCACTCCAAAACTATTCTCCAGTTCTCAATTTGGGAACTTGACAGCAGACTTAAGCATACCCATAGACGGTCTGAGCACACCATGGACACTTCATACTACGGGCCAGAAATGACATTTCAAAAAAGGAATGACGGAACAAACAAAATGGTGGCGAAATCCTATACGTTCTACAACCAAACTGTATCAATCTGGGTGAAGAGGGGGTGAGATTGCAATCAAAAGAGCGGCAGGGAGTGTCCATACTGTATGTTAGTACTAATATATATACTTTGGTCTGTTTAAGGTATGACCGGGTAAGATAGGCTCTACGCCTGGCAAATGTTCCGGGCAAGAAGGGGAACCAATGATCCCCGATATTTCATGGGGATCAAAGTCGAATGTGACCTTCGCTAAAAAAGTTTTATTACGAGTAGATATAAAAAGGTTGTTGGGGATAAAAACGTATATTAAGGTGATGACTGGTAGGGATTTTAGTTAGTTTGATCTAAAAATGTTTAAAATACTTAGAAGTGACGTCATAGTTTTTCAGTATCGTTGATAACTAATTTGTGATTTTTGCAAAAAAAACTTAAAGGCTTGATGAAAAACAAAGCAAGCATGTTTGATTAAATTTTCAGTAGGGGGGAAAGGGGTTGAAATATCTTCGTATAGGAAAGTGGCAAAGTGACAATATGTACATATATTTTTACAAAATATTTCAGTGCATGGTTCGACTTATATTTTTCGATACGGAATGCAAATATAAAGCAAAAACATACCAGGACATTTTGCCTTAAAGTATCAAGTTGTAGAGATAATTGGAGTAGAAGGTTGTCAAAACACTAATTTACCAAATCCATTCACCAAAGATTGGCTGGAAGAAATAAGTCAGTGCCTAGTAGGTCTGAGGGAATTCCTGTGTCTGTATCTTCGAATGAAGCGTCTATTTTTTTCACAATTGGTAAGCCCTTGGCATAATCTCACCTGATGATAAGTGACGATGATGTCTCATATAATATTGATCGAACTTCGCTTGAGAAGTTCGTTTGATCACATATTACATTATTTTAATTTAAACAATGAAGTTCCATTGGAATATCAAGTAGCCTGTTTTTTTAAAATAATAAAAATAATAACATTTACTAAAGTGTTTGAATTCAATTCAATATTCTTCATTGCATTACAACACAGAAGAAACGGTGTTTTTTTTACAAAACGGAAAATTAAAGAATAAGCGATAAGTCCGCCTTTGCATATCATTGTGCATTTTGCTAGTTATTAAGTTTTTTTTTTCATTTTTGTATATTTGGTGTGCAATAAAGGATATTTATCTTATCTTAATTTACCTCTCTATCTCTAAAAATATCTCAGCAACGTGACGCTTCAGATCAAAATGTCCTAAAATATTTTCGGATCGTATATATATTCCCCATTGAAAAATATAGGTTCAATCGTGCGCCGAAAGGTACCGAAAAACACCTAACCACTCCGGGAGTGCCGACGAGTGAAAACTTTTTTACAGTTTTAAAAGTTTTAAACCTGTGTGTGTTTCTGGTAAGATGTAGATACGTTACAAGGTTATAGTGTCGCGAGTTCAATGGTTTTTTTCCATCCCAAATATACTTTTATAATTTTTGACCCTGCCAGTGCTCCTAGTAAGGTGTCGGTTACGTTACATGGTTACTCGGTTACAGTGTCGCGAGTTCAATGGATTTTTCCCATCCCAAATATACTTTTATAAGTTTTGACCCTGCCAGTGCTCCTAGTAAGGTGTCGGTTACGTTACATGGTTACTCGGTTACAGTGTCGCGAGTTAAATGGATTTTTCCCATCCCAAATATACTTTTATAAGTTTTGACCCTGCAAGTGCTTCTAGTAAGGTGTCGGTTACGTTACATGGTTACACGGTTACAGTGTCGCGAGTTCAATGGTTTTTTCCTATTCCAAATATACTTTTATAAGTTTTGACCCTGCGAGTGCTCCTAGTAAGGTGTCGGTTACGTTACATGGTTACACGGTTACAGTGTCGCGAGTTTAATGGTTTTTCCCGTCTCAAAAATGCTTAAAGCACCTAGAGAAGTTTACACTTCATAAAATGTACTTATGTACATTTATTGTCACTGTGTCAAAAAGGACATTGCCCTTTAGTGCATACTAATTAAATATTTAATTTTAATGCAGCCATCATCCCAATTACCATACGTACGTCCCCACGAAGGGGCTGGAGCCTGCCCTGAATTATACAATCGGGCCTTAGTCGAACACACGGGCCCAGTGCTGGTTGGTAAACTTCACATACAACCTTTGAGTTACATCGCAGGCGTGTGCGCAAGTTTTCTCACGATATTTTCCTTGACCGTAAGAGCGTCAAATAAACGTACATATGAAATCATAATTCGAAAACACATTGATACGTGGCAGGATTCGAACCACAAACCACATCATCCCAATGACATCCATTAATTTGGAAGCCATTTACTAATCTTATTCCTTCCTGCATTAAACTCCAATTCGCACCAAACAGCTTTTTTTTCAGTTTTCCACACAGATAATCAACTTACTACTACCGTTAGTACTAATATACAAGTATTTACTTTGCTACTACAAAAGGTGAAACAAAATTATTGAAAGAGGCTTCTCTCATCGTACTGAACAACTTTTGTTGTATGATTTTGCTGAAATCGTAAAAAATCAACTCTTTATACAAATCTATCAGCTGATCGACCAATTTTGTGCATTTTTATAAGGAAGCTCCAATTTTTTTTGAGAATTGACTAAAATCTTGGAAAAGTTGTTCAGTATGACGAGTAGAAGCTCCATTTGACGGGACCTACACTAATTTTGTTACACCTGTATTAATGATCTAAGCATAGGAGTGTTAAAGTGAAAACTTGAGAAAAATGTCTTACGTAGGGAATTAAAAATCGTCGATTTGCAGAAATTTATTGGCTCCTTCTCTATTAAAAAAAATATACACTAGGTCCACGCTGCAAGAACTTCAAGAAGAAGAAGTATTTTAAAGAATTAAACTATTAGTACCATCTAATGGTAGTTCAGCAACACTTTTAAAACTGATATTTCATTTGAAGCAAGAACACGACTAGTCAATGACAGTTAGTATTTTTTATTTGAATAGGCTGGTTAAAAGAAGGAATGTCCGAGCGTTATCATATTATTATCAGTTTTTTTGATGTGTAACATCTTTGCTCTCGCTTTCCTGCAATTTGTGATTTCGTGAAATGGGACGGAAATGTGTAACAGGAAATGCAAACGTTTTTAATTCTCGAAAACTAAGGTTGTCATAGCCATGCCGCCTAGTGTGATGGCAAAGGCAAAGATGACATACTACTATTCGAAGGGTCGGCCCGTGAATGTACGACCCGATAATTAATTAATTTCATAAGTATTTTGTCACATGTTACACATCATATGCGAGTACTGTAGGTCTCATTTTTTTGTCTGGGATTTGTAAATTTTTAATTTCAGTTTTATTTCATGCTTTTAAACTTTACGTATCTCAAACACGATACCTCTGCTGTAAGTTGGTAAGGAGTTGGGTATCCTTTAGTAACCAGCAGATGCTGCAGTATCAGGTCAAGATTACCATGTTCTATCTAACACCTATTCATTGAGACCATTTCAATGAGCCCAAACGCGATTTAGCTGCTGTAAGTTGGTAAGGAGTTGGGTATCCTTCAGTAACCAGCAGATGCTGCAGTATCAGATCAAGATTACCATTTTCTATCTAACACCTATTCATTGAGACCATTTCAATGAGCCCAAACGCGATTTAGCTGCTGTAAGTTTGTAAGGAGTTGGGTATTCAGCAGATTTCAGAAGGTGATGCAGCATCAGGTCAAAGTTAACATATTCTATCTAACACTTATTTTTTTAAGACTCTTCTAATGAGCCCAAACACGATACCTATGCTGTAAGTTGGCGAAATGCTGGGTATCCTGCAGATTCCAGGAGATGCTGCAATATCAGGTTAAGGCTACCATGGTTTTGCAATTATTTTTTTTAACCGATTCTATCGGCATAAGTTGCCCACATCCCTTCATCCGCTAGATAAGAGCTGATAATCTTCAAACGGCTAAACAGTATTTCATAAATTAAAGCTAAGAACCACCTCGATCACATCAGCTTTCAAAGAAAAAAAAACGCATCAAAATCGGTTTATTCGTTTAAGAAATACGATGCCACAGATAGACACACAGATACACTCGTCAAACTTAAAACACCTCTCTTTTTGCGACGAGGGTTGAAAGATAACTCAAACGAGCTAGTAGCAATCAACTAGGTAGTCTTATATAGACAATCAACTAGGTAGTCTTATATAGACAATCAACTAGGTAGTCTAATATAGACAATCAACTAGGTAGTCTTATATAGACAATCAACTAGGTAGTCTTATATAGACAATCAACTAGGTAGTCTTATATAGACAATCAACTCGGTTGTCTTATATAGACAATCAACTAGGTATTTTAATATAGACAATCAACTAGGTAGTCTAATATAGACAATCAACTAGGTAGTCTTATATAGACAATCAACTAGGTAATTTTATATAGTCAATCAACTAGGTGGTCTAATATAGACAATCAACTAGGTGGTCTAATATAGACAATCAACTAGGTGGTCTTATATAGACAATCAACTAGGTAGTCTTATATAGACAATCAACTAGGTAGTCTTATATAGACAATCAACTAGGTGGTCTAATATAGACAATCAACTAGGTAGTCTTATATAGACAATCAACTAGGTATTCTTATATAGACAATCAACTAGGTGGTCTAATATAGACAATCAACTAGGTAGTCTTATATAGACAATCAACTAGGTAGTCTTATATAGACAATCAACTAGGTAGTCTTATATAGACAATCAACTAGGTAGTCTTATATAGACAATCAACTAGGTAGTCTTATATAGACAATCAACTAGGTAGTCTTATATAGACAATCAACTAGGTAGTCTTATATAGACAATCAACAAGGTAGTCTTATATAGACAATCAACTAGGTAGTCTTATATAGACAATCAACTAGGTGGTCTAATATTGACAATCAACTAGGTAGTCTTATATAGACAATCAACTAGGTAGTCTTATATAGACAATCAACTAGGTAGTCTTATATAGACAATCAACTAGGTGGTCTAATATAGACAATCAACTAGGTAGTCTAATATAGACAACCAACTAGGTAGTCTAATATAGACAATCAACTAGGTAGTCTAATATAGACAACCAACTAGGTAGTCTAACATAGACATGTGGATTTTAATTCAAATTATCAAAGTGTCGATAAATTATTCATGGAAACTTTTCTCATTAGCATAAGAGAGAGGTGCTAAAATTTTATTGTAGACGAGTAAAAATGTTTACTTTAGTCTTCCGGCTGAGTGAGCCGTGTTTTAAAATACAAATTGATACTTAAAAAGCTTGATTGATATTCAAGGGTTTTATCATCATAAATTTAAAACGTTGAAGGTTTTAAACCTTTAATCCGACTATTAACTGACCCAGCAAGCGCAAAGCATCTCCAATTGAGCTTTTTTTTATTTAGTTTAAGAAAACTTACAGACAAATAAAAAGAACAATAAACAAACTTAAATGGGTAAAACCAATGCCATTTAAATTTTTCAGCTATAAAATTTAATGATGGGCATCACAAAAAAAATATATACCATAAAGTACCTAGTAATTCAATTATGGAAAAGAGAAAAAGAAAAAAAGAAAACAGCAAACTTAAAGAAGGAAGTAGATTACAGTTCGAAAAACTCAGCTTCGCTTCGTGGCACAAACTAGCACTAATGTTACAATGGCTCTCATTACTTGTCAGTGGCATAAATAACTATTGCATAAAATTCGCCTCCTTGAGCTACAGTCAGTTTATTTAAACTTTTAGTAGTAGTTAATGAAACGGTTGCATAATGAATTAATACCTAGTTATGTGCAGTTTCATACACTACTTTATCTAATCTCATACATTGGGATTGAAACTTATAAATAAAAGATCAAAGTTAAATGAGTACGAAAGAAATTTTCCATAAACAGCCTAAAGCCAAAACCCAGCAAATCACAGCGCATGCGCTTTAGCGGGCGCTGTCACAGACAGGTAAATACAATGACGAAGAAAAAAGCTCGATGGGTAAAAATTGTGATAAAAACTTTTTTGTAATGCTATAAAAATGGCGCGCCCCGCATATGCGTTCCATTAGAAAAAAAATATTGATAGAATCTCCTTGGTCATATTAACTTCTTGTATTTGTCATGAATATAGTAAAATTCGAATTATAAACTTCAAAACGAGTTTATATTGATATACTTTATAGAACCCCATACCAAAATAATAAAAAAACATAGTAGAACACTTTTCTCTAACAAAATAATGATAAAAAATATTTGTTTTACCGTTAAATAACAGGACATATCCAAGAAGTTAATAACACCAAGGAGATTCCATCAATAATTTTCTTCTAATAGAACGCTTTTGAAATGAATTAAATACTCGTTAAAAAGTTCCTTTGCCCATCTTCAACATTCATTAAACAACATTCATGAGACAAATCTGAGTGTAGGTAGATTTTGAGAGTTAAAATCGGTTAACTCAAAAATGCCTACGTAACAAAATTAATGAAAAGAGCCTCCCCGAGCGACGTACGTCATACTTCTCTACGTACCGCAAGTTGTCTTAGCGGATTGGCAAGTCCTTTCACCACGGTGGCGAGTCAAACTCTTTACCATCCTGGCAGTCTCTTTTTAGGGTTCCGAAGTCAACAAGGAACCCTTATAGTTTCTCTATGTCTGTCTGTCCGTCTCTACGTGGCTTAGCTCAGAGACTATCAGTACTAGAAAGCTGTAACTCAGCGTGAAGCTGAATCGATTGTACTTTTCGAGCCTTTAAAACTCAAATTCAAGGAAATGTACCCACACATGTTGTAAATAAATAGTCTGCCTGAAGATGGTGTTCGAAACCGGTCGCTGACAAATTATAAACGCAGTTTTATTTGTTTTATGTGGAATTAGTGTAGATATATACCAATATGTGTGATATAATCTTCCAACAAAAACCTACAATCAAAAGTATCGACTAAAAACAATATTATTTTTATATCCAGCAATTTTTTTTTCAAATTTTTCCTCTTTCGATTTTTTGGTGATTCTATCGTAGTAAAAAAAAAACTTTTTTATATTTTTCTTCTCAAAAACGGCTCTAACGATTTGGATGAAACTCTGCTATAATTTTATATAACCTATTGTACCCGCTGTAGTTTATTATTTTGGGAAAATCGAAGAAAGGTACCTTCCATACAGTCCAGGTTTTGCTAATTTTTCTCAAAAAGTGCTCTTACTGTTATAATGAAACTTTGTGAACTGCAAAGACTTCAAAAGGATAGTACGGCCATGCTCGGCTTGGCGTGGGGCACTGCCGTGCTCCCAGATTCCTGAACACGTAAATATCTTAGAGACGTTAGATTTCGTGTACCAAGCGCTCAATACACACATTGGTTAAAGCAACCTCCCTGCAAAACTAAAATATATTAACAAAATTATTTAATAAGTTTCCAGATGACATAAAACAATTACAAGGAATTAGACAATAACAGAACGGCTACTGCAACACTGCTTTTATACTGCTTTTATTTTGTATTAGTGAATATATGAACTATAATCATAAATAAAATTAATTTACCTTTATAATGTCATTAGCGTAGGTATAATATTTTAACCTGTTAAAATTTGCATGCCATCTTTATGACGGCTGAATAAATTTACCATTTTAACATTAAGATCTTTACATGTATGTATTCTGACAAATAAACATTTCTTTTTTTCTTTCAATCTGGTGAAATTTCTTTTTATTTATATGAATCTTGGGCTTAAATTCATTCGATTCAGATCCATTCAGTAGTTTTGCAGTAGTAGAAAGCAAACGAAAAAACCATAAATTTTTATAAACCTTCTTTATAAGAAAAGGAATAGGCTAAGAAGATGAGTGTGACCCCTGAAATGTATAAATTCTCAGCTCTGCACAGTAGTACCAGGGAGGGGAGCTGCAACCCAAAACTGGGTCCGTCGTCGTAAATCAATTTAGCCAACAGTACCCTGCTCACCAATTTATTATTAGGTGCGTAAATCTACAGGAAAAAAAACTTGTTACTTTTGCGACAGTGAATTTAGGTGGTTCTAAGTTCTTGTTTGAATTGAGCGTCTGTGGCTCAACCGGTAATGAGTCGGTCCTCCTAACCCGAGGTCCCGGGTTCGAAACCGGACGGCAAATGTACCAATGAGTTTTTCGAAACTTACATACACATACTTACCGATTGCTTTAACGAAATCAGCACATCTGATTTCAGAAGTCTATGAAGTTTGCGTTGCACACGTCCGTAGGTGTTAAGGCCTTAAGATGGGTCATATGAAAATATGAAATTCAAATTATTGAAAGACTATGGAAAAAATATATAATATACTTAAAGTAATAAAAAAATGATTTAATTGAATACAATAAAATAAATGCAGTTTTTATGTAAAAAAATATACTGTAGACCTTGTTATTAATTGCAAAATTTCTCGAAAACATATAGTTAATGTTGAATGAAACAAAAACCGGTGAATATAAGACCTTTCATTTTAATTGAACACATTTTTTTAAAACTTATTTAAAAGTGATGAAAAGTAATATGAACATGTAAAAATCGAGAATTGGGCGTTCGGTTTCAACTTAACAGCTGCGATGAAGCCCGCATTGATTTGAATTTAAAATAAATAGACTTACGTTCGATATTATTTAAACACGTATCAACACGCTCGGATTGAGTGATCTTAAAGCCTTAACCTTAATGCCCTACACGTCCCTTGGATCATCATCATCATAACAGCTCATATACATCCCCACCGAGGGGCTCGAGCCTACCCTGAATTAGGGCGATCAGGCCTTAGTCGACCACGCGGGCCCAGTGCGGGTTGGTCAACTTCACACACAACCTTCGAGTTTCATCGCAGGCGTTTGCAGGTTTCCTCACGATGTTTTCCTTCACCGTTAAAGCAATCGGTAATTATATGTACGTAAGTTTTTGAAAAGCTCATTGGTACATTGGCCGTCCAGATTTGAACCCGGTACCTCTGGTTAGAAGAACGGAGTCGTTACCGGCTGAGCCACCGACGCTATCCCTTGGATAGCACAGTAAAGTTAATTGTTCCAGACGATAAGAAACAAGGAAAAGAAGAAAGACTGTTTTGTTTGCAAAATCAAACTGACACATTAATGGGTATTTCTATTCATTTATTAACTGTGCAACTGTTTCAACTCCTCTTTAGGTGAGCAAATCTTTTGTATACAGAGTTTAACTAGGTTCCGTTAACTGGAGCTTCTGCTCATCACACTGAACAACTTTTGTTCGATGAATTTGCTGAAACCCAAACGAAATAATTGGTTTGATGTTAATTAGACTTAGTGCTAGCGGTACTCCAAAAATAGCTGCAAATGGTGTTAAAAGCACGAAAATCTCACTTCATACAATCGATCAGATAAATGACCAATTTTGTGCATTTTTGTATGAAGGGTCAAATTTTTTTTTGAGAATTGTCTATGGGTTTCTAGAGGAAAGTTGTTCAGTTTTATGATGCACCAACGAGTCGTCAGGGGGAGTAAGCTAGGAGGTATAATTGAAAATGCACTTGTAAGTTATGAAAAAAGAAGTAGAGCTTTCTTTATTCACTTTGTAAGACATAGAGCTTTGTCGACTGAGATCTAGCTAATATTTTACTCTTGCTGTGGATATCACATTCGGAAAGCGTCACGAATAGACTGAATCTCAACTGTTTCGGAAAAGTTTTCGAACGACCTACTAGTTTGAATTTAAACTTAGCTTTTTAACACAATCCTCAGATAGCAAGACTACAAAAGGAGATATTATGGATGAGCGTAGAGCTATACGATCAGTATGATACGTAGAGCGCCAGTTAATGGAACCTTCAAAGATTTTTTTACAACCTGTAAACACAAGATTTTCTCACTTAAATGAATAACATGAGTTGCAGCCTTAGTTAACGACTCCTATACAAATTTTGGTACACCCACAAATTTTGGTACACCTCTATACAGGTTGTAACAAAATTGGTGTAGGTCCCGTTAACTGAGGGTTCTTCTCATCATAATGAACAACTTTTGCTCTATTACTTTTCTGAAATCGCAAAAAATGTTAACTCTTCGTACAAGTCGATCAGCTGATTGATCAATATTGTACATTTTTAGAGTTCCGTTCCTCAAAAGGAAAACACGGAGACGACCGGTCCTGCGCTTTTCGCATCCAGCGGCTTCTCGCGACCTTCACCAGAGCGTCGGTCCATCGTGTGGGAGGCCTTCCTACGCTACATCTTCCGTTACGCAGTCGCCACTCGAGAACTTTACTGCTTCAACGGTCATCTGTTCTACGAGCTGTGCTACATAAGTTTAGTGATTCTGTGAGCTATGTCGGTTACTTTGGTTCTCCTACGGATCTCCTCATTTCTGATTCGATCGCGTAGGGAAACTCCGAGCATAGCTTGCTCCATTGTCCTTTGTGTGACCTTGAGCCTTCTTATGAAGCCTAATAGGTGACTTAAAAACCTCTGTCAGTGGGATATCCGCCGCTAGCCCTACAAACTCCACCCGGACTTGGCCCCCCGTGTGTGGAGTATGGCCTGACATTCCTGATATGGGAAGAGAAGAGACACGTGCTCCAGCAGGGGAGACGTTTACATGTCTAGTTAACGAAATAAAAACTGGCCAAGTACGATTTGGATTCGCACAGCGAAGGTTACGTCACCACACCTTTCCACATAAGCTCCCTGCCACCTGCCACCACACCACTCCACATAAGCTCCCTGCCACCTACCACCACACCACCACACATAAGTTCCGTACTACCTGCCACCAAACCTCTCCCCATAAGTTCCGTGCCACCTGCCACCACACCACTCCACATAAGTTCCGTGCCACTTGCCACCACACTACTCCATATAAGCTCCGTGCCACCTGCCACCACACCACTCCACGTAAGTTCCGTGCCACCTACCACCACATCTCTCCACCTAAGCTCCGTGCCACCTGCCAAAACATTTTTCTATTTTTCTACATAAGTTCCGTGCCACCTGCCATCACACCTCTCCACATAAGTTCCGTGCCACCTGCCACCACACATCTCCACATAAGCTCAGTGCCACCTGCCACCATACCTCGCCAAATAGGTTCCGTGCCACCTGCCACCACACCTCTCCACAAATGTTCCGTGCCGCCTGCCACCACACCTCTGCACATAAGTTCCGTGCCACCTGCCACCACACCTCTCCACATAAGTATAACAATTTATGACACCCATTAATTTCAGACAAAAGACATCAACGCCTCAACAACCAACGACATTTTTAACCGCCTCCGTAGCTCAGAGGCAAAGTTCACTGGCTTAACACAGGAGGTCGCGGGTTCGATTCCCGGCGGGGTCACCTTGTAATACTCGGTTTGGTTGGTGGTAGGGCATTTTCTAAGCCCGCCTGGCTAGCTACCACCATCTTATCTAAGTCTTGCCGCCAAACATCAGTGTTAAAAAATCATTGATGTGTTCCGGCATGAAGATAAGATAGCCAGTTCTCCATTGCGTTGGGGAATCTTGGCAAGCCCGCTTCCATCTTCGGCATCATCGTCACTTACCATCTGGTGAGATGATGCCAAGGTCTTACCAATAGAGGATAAAAAAAAAAAAAACGCGAGCGACAGAAATATGATGTTTTTTCCATTCAGTTCAGACTGCTTAGCGCGAGCACGACTCAGACTTGGCTGGTTTTTATTATTTTTCCTATTTTTTTGGATAATTACTATGAACACATTAAGTTTCGCGTTAGTGCGTATAACCGTTTTTACGATAGAGCAGAAAAAAAAAACTTTAAAAAACACGTATATCATTTTCTCAATTCTTATTATTTTTTTGTATTTTTTTTTATAATAATATAATATATTCTGTAAACATTTCAATTGGCTACTTATCACGTTTTAAAAGGTACAGCCTAGACGGACAGACAGATTGACGAAGAGCGTATACTTAGTAACAGGGTCGTGTTACCCGGTGCGGAGCCCTAATAATTGGAAACGCTAAACACGTTAAAAAAAATACATTCATTGCAACAACTTAGTACAATTTTGCCTTTTTATAAAGTACCTACCACCATTAAACTATTTTTTTTTTACAGAACCTACTACCATGGAACTATTTTTTTAAAGTACCTACTACCATTAAACATTTTTTTAAAAGACCTACTAATATTCAACTATTTTTTTTAAAATACCTACTACCATTGAACTATTATTACGCTAGTATTGAAGTTCAATGCCTACTACACGATTTATAATTTATATGAGACCAACCTGGCAGCATACACTATCGAATAAGAAAAGAATCATGAAAATCGGTTCTTAATCTGTGAAGATATTATGGCTTAAAAAAATGAAAAAAAAAGTAATAATTAAGTAATAAATTACAGTCGAATTGAGAACCTCCTCCTTTTTGTAAGTCAGTTAAAATAATCAGAAGATAATAATAAACGTGTTAATAACTTCCTTTTTGTACGTCGTCAGTTGAAATGATCATAAGATAATAATAAACCACCTTTTTGTAAGTCAGTTGAAATTATCATAAGATAATAATAAACGTGTTAATAACCACCTTTTTGTAAGTCAGTTGAAATTATCATAAGATAATAATAAACGTGTTAATAACCACATTTTTGTAAGTCAGTTGAAATGATCATAAGATAATAATAACGTGTTAATAACTTCCTTTTTGTACGTCGTCAGTTGAAATGATCATAAGATAATAATAAACGTGTTAATAACCACCTTTTTGTATGTTAGTTGAAATGATCATAAGATAATAATAAACGTGATAATAATTTCCTTTTTGTACGTCGTCAGTTGAAATGATCATAAGATAATAATAAACGTGTTAATAACCACCTTTTTGTAAGTCAGTTGAAATGATCATAAGATAATAATAAACGTGTTAATAACTTCTTTTTGTACGTCGTCAGTTGAAATGATCATAAGATAATAATAAACGTGTTAATAACCACCTTTTTGTAAGTCAGTTGAAATGATCATAAGATAATAATAAACGTATTAATAACTTCCTTTTTGTACGTCGTCAGTTGAAATGATCATAAGATAATAATAAACGTGTTAATAACCACCTTATATTTTTGTATGTTAATTGAAATGATCATAAGATAATAATAAACGTGTTAATAACCACCTTATATTTAAACGTGTTAATAGTAAGAATTATCTGTCTGCAGCGTGGCGACGGCGCGGCGGCGTGGCGGCGGCGTGGCGGCGTGGCAAAGTGAGCCTGACATCTCTCAGCCACGGTTGATCTGCCACCTTACACGTGACAATTCCTTCATTGAAGATTATTGTCAGTACGAACAAATGTTATTAACCCGCGGTCAGTCGCGTGGGGTCTTTAAAAGCCCGACGTTTACGATAACTGCTATTTTTTGTTCCATATTAAAGATACAAATTTGTACCTCAGGGTAGCTTCCTAAAACATACTTAACTGTCAATCAGTGCAAAAAAATGTATTATTCATCATATCATCCGACGGACGTCCACTGCTGGACATAGGCTTCCCTCAAGGATTTCCATGACGACCGGTTCTGCACTGCCCGCATCCAGCGGCTTCCCGCGACCTTTACCAGGTCATCGTGGGCGGGGCACATAGCTCGTAGAACAGATGGACCTTGGGGCAGTAAAGTTCTCGATTGGCGTCCGCGCACCGGAAAACGTAGCGTAGGTAGGCCTCCCACTCGGTGGACCGATATATTATAATTTGTTAAAAATTATTTCCTATCAACAAAGTGATTTAAAACAACTCTACGGATTTTATTTAAACCTTTATTATAATACTAAAATTTAAAAATATTTAAAATCTCTACCATAATATCGGGCTTTTAAAGACCCCACGCGACCGATGGTGTCACCAAAAAAGTGCAACCGACCGAGCGAGGGTTAAATAAAATAATAATAATAATATATTGTGTTATTCTTTGGAATCTGTCGCAAAATAATTGATATGGATACGTGTTCAGTTTGTGAGGGTAATATGATTTATTTAACTCGTGTATTTTGTTTTCGAAATCATATTATGTTAGGTACAGAGGCCAGCACATCAAGCTAGTCACTCGTAGTGCGATTCTGATCCATACTCATACGGCATAAGAACAGTGCACAGTTCAAAGTATCTAGCTTGATGTGCTGGCCTCTGTACATAAAATCACTTTCATTCATAGTCACATTAAAGTTCATTTTATTTTTTTCAAAAATATATTGTGTGTGAATTTGAAAATAATAAGCAGGTCATTAAAATATAAAAACTTAACCACTCCGAGAGTGCCAAGAGAAGTGGAAACTTTTTACACTTTTATAAGTTTTGACCCTCCGAGTGTTCCTGGCGAACGACTAGGTTGACAAAGTTTTGACCCTGCGAGTGTTCCAGATCCTGCTGTGTCGCGAAGTTTTCACTTCAAAAACACAAAAACTATTAAACGTAAAATCCAACTAATTTCATATCAGTAAATTAAGAAAAAACAATGTAAAATAAGTAGATAATTATAACAAAAATGTTGCAAGAAAAAAAAAGAAGATTGAAAATTAAAAGAAAGTAGAAACCAAGTCCTTAATTTACATAACATAAAAACGTGCTTTTGTACATGTCATTCATCAGAAAAGAAAAAAAGACGTGTGGCACTCGGGGACTGCCGCGGTAAAGCTATTGCATAGCATTTTTTATCAACTAATGCAATTATAATTATTTATTTATTATTTATGCAGTATTTACCAGTACCATATTATAGTCCTTGGGGCGCGGGATGTTTATGTAATAAATTAACACTAAGAAAGTTCATCATCACCATCATCAATCTCCATCATCAATCGCCATTACCAATCGCCAACATCAATCGCCACCATCAATCGCCATCATCAATCGCCATCATCAATCGCCATGATCAATCGCCATTACCAATCGCCATCATCGATCGCCACCATCAATCGCCATCATCAATCGCCATCATCAATCGCCACCATCAATCGCCAACATCAATCGCCATCATCAATCGCCATCATCAATCATATCAGCCAGAAATCATCCACTGCTGGACAAAGGCCTCCCCCAAGGATTTCCACGACGACCGGTCCTGCGCTGCCCGCATCCATCGGCTTCCCGCGATCTTCACCAGGACGTCGGTCCACCGCGTAGGAGGTCTGCCTACGCTACGTTTTCCGGTGCGCGGTCGCCATCATCAATCGTTATCATCAATCGCCATCAACAATCGCCATCATCAACCGCCATCATCAATCTCCATTGTCAAACGCCATCATCAATCGCCATCGCCATCGCCATCGCCATCGCCATCGTCATCGTCATCGTCATCGTCATCATCATCATCATGATGGATAGATAGATGGCACTGTAAGTTTTTTAGAACTCAATATATATTTTTTTTGGGGTGTCAGGTTTTATTTTCGTTACGAAATTTCTTGATTCGGTCCCCTCAAAGCCCGCGATAAAAGCTATTCAATAGCTTAAAAAGAATATATTGTATTCGTGTTACATGTCAGAAAGTCTTTCAGCTAATTTAGGCATTAATGGCCCATACTATTACTAAATATTACCCGATAGTGTAAACCCCTAGTGATAGTTGTATTTGATTTGGTAATCTCGCCTTTTCAATTGTTCTCTTTATTGAAGTGAAAACTTCTTTAGGCGCGTTGGGCGCGTTTTTGAGATGTGAAAAACCATTGAACTCGCGACACTGTTATATACCGTAACCGACACCGTACCAGGAACACTCAGAGGGTCAAAACTTTTAAAATCATTTTTGAGATGGGAAAAAACCAATTGTAACCAACTGTAAAAAAAAATCACTTCTGTTGGCACTCCCGGAGTTGTTAGGTTTTCCTTGTACTATGGGACTACTACTTGTCGACTATGGGACTAAACCGGAATATGGATTTCAGCGAGATTAGAAAAAAAAAAGACTATTTTATAAAATTTATTTAAAAAATATATAGGTATTTAGTACGAATAGTTTCACTATCTGAATGGTATGTAGTCATCCTGAAAAAAAAAGAAAATAAATTTAGGAATTAATTAAAAAAACAAAAACCCTACCACATAAAAACTTAACCCCTATTTTGGGCTAGTTCGGTAAAAATGTATCCTATGTCACTCACGGGGTTATACGAATATAACGACAACTCGCACTCCAAAATCCATCGAGCTGTTTAGCCTACGAGAGCGTGCCAAAGAAATAAGTCACTTTTTTTGGCTAGTCGGGTAAAAATGTATCTTATATCACTCAAAGAATTAAGACAAATCTAACGACACCTCGAACTAAAAAATTGATTAAGCCGTTTAGGCTACAGGGCGTGCCAAATAAATAAACATGCAAACATAAACACATACATTCGTACATATATATATACTCGAAAAACATAAACCTTCTTCTGGCGCAGTCAGGTAATAAGGTCCCAACTGTCTTATGAACATTATTGTTTCTTACTTCAGTAATATTTCCCTACTCTTTGGTATAACCACAGCCTAAAGAATCCATACAGTCGTCCAACGGAGCCACTTAGACAGAAAATCGTGCGGGGGAGGGGGGTGTCAAAGTATATATATATTAGTACTAAAGGTATTCCATAGTGACCGTTGGTCAGAAACTCGGGACACACTGTCCAATGGAACTGGTTTAAAATTGAACCTTCCTTCGAAAAGGATGACGTACGCTAACGCTTGCTCCTCAGTCGCACAAAAAGTAAAAATAAGGATAAACATTGGTAATGTTTTCAATTAACCCTTGCATTCTACATTAATTCTACTAATATATAGATAATTTGAGAGATTTAAAATTTTATACATTTAAAACTTTTTGGAAAATCTCTTCGAAAACATGATAGAGCCTATTTTGTACTTCATGTGTTTCTGGCACCGAAAAACGTAGCGTAGGCAGGCATCCCACTGGATGCGGTCAGCGCAGGACTGCCCTTTGTGGAAATTTGTTTCTAAGCGCCGCAGTGGTTGCTGAGCAATGGACGTCTTTTGACCAATATGATGATGATGAAGATGCTTTTTAGGAAAAAGGAATAATGCGACGATAATTTCTAATCACTACGGAGAATCTGAGCATCCCACTGGATGCGGTTAGCGCAGGACTGCCCTTTGTGGAAATTTGTTTCTTAGCGCCGCAGTGGTTGCTGAGCAATGGACGTCTTTTGACCAATATGATGGTGATGAAGATGCTTTTTGAGAAAAAGGAATAATGCGACGACAATTTCCAATCACTACGGAGTATCTGAGCATCCCACTGGATGCGGTCAGCGCAGGACTGGCCTTTGTGGAATTTTTTTTCTTAGCGCCGCAGTGGTTGCTGAGCAATGGACGTCTTTTGACCGATATGATGATGATGAAGATGCTTTTTGGGAAAAAGGAATAATGCGACGATAATTTCCAATCATTACAGAGTACCTGAGCATCCCACTGGATGCGGTCAGCGCAGGACTGGCCTTTGTGGAAATTTGTTTCTTAGCGCCGCAGTGGTTGCTGAGCAATGGACGTCTTTTGACCGATATGATGATGATGAAGATGCTTTTTGGGAACGGAAAAATGCGACGACAATTTCCAATCACTACAGAGTATCTGAGCATCCCACTGGATGCGGTCAGCGCAGGACTGGCCTTTGTGGAAATATGTTTCTTTGCACCTGTTCTCAGCAATGGACGTCGTTGGACTGATATGATGATGATGACGATGCTTTTTGGAAGATGGAGTAAACCGACGATGTCCAAGCACTAAAAAGTATTCGCATCACATAGCTACAATCTTTTTAGTGGTCTGTGCACAACTATACTAATTTATTGCATTGCAGTCGATGATTCGACGTTGTTACGCAAAAACATTCCAACCCACAAGGTTCCCAATTTTTTTTTTAATTTATTGAGAAAGTTACTAACAACTAGACGACACTTTATTACATTTAAAGGAAACTCATCATTTAGCATTATTTCTTTAGACACTACTCTTTCTTTCAAAAAAACAGAGAATACTTGATGTGTCTCTGCTCACGTTCGGCAATTTAATGGGTTAAAATGAAACTGACCTGATTAAAATACCACCACTTCCTATTGAAGAACAAACTTGCTCCACTGGGCCCTTGGTTGGTGAATTGTGGTCCATGTGGGTTCAGGTTTATATGGTCACCCAACTGCAAAGTGAGGTTATTATATCAGCTCATATACGTCCCCACCGAGGGGCTCGAGCCTACCCTGAATCAGGGCGATTAGGCCTTAGTCGACCACGCGGGCCCAGTGCGGGTTGGTCGACTTCACACACAACCTTCGAGTTTCTTCGCAGGCGTGTTGCAGGTTTCCTCACGATGTTTTCCTTCACCGCTAAAGCAATCGGTAAGTATATGTACGTAAGTTTTTGAAAAACTCATTGGTACATTGGCCGTCCAGATTTGAACCTGGTACTTCTGGTTAGATGGACCGAGTCGTTATCGGTTGAGCCACCGACGCTTTTTGAGGTGAGCAAAGTGAGGTTAACAAAGATTGATTATTTATTGTAAAATTTTCGAAGACCTTCCTCTAAGCTAGTCGATCAGTTGATACCAATAATAAATCACGGAAGGCTTAAAACTTTTATTTGATTTCACAAGTAATTTCTTGTGAAAAATTAAGGTTCTTATTTTAACAATTACACTCACACAAAAATAAAGTAAATAAGTACTTACTTAAATACCTCATTGCACGCCTCAATCTCAATTAATTGTAAATAAAGCGAAATCATCATATCAGCTCATATATGTCCCCACCGAGGGGCTCGAGCCTACCCTGATTTAGGGCGACTACACGGGCACAATGCGGGTTGGTCGAATTCGCACACAACCTTCGAATATCTTCGCAGGCGTGTACAGATTTCCTCACGATGTTTTCCTTTACCGTAAGAGCATCGGATAAACGTACATATAAAATCGATAATCGAATACACATTAGTACTTTGAATCACGACCTCCCAGGAAGGAGGTAGCGGCCCTAACTGTTGCGCCACCAACGCTTTAAACAAAGTGCAAATTCGGCCTTAAAAAACAATAAACAGTAGCCGCGATAATAATGTCTTTTTGATTTATTTTACAATTATTCATTTATTTTCACCTTTCTTGGTGTCTCTTATCATGTATGCATCAAATCTTTCAAGTTAAATTTGACCCATTTTTCCTTTTCAGATTTAGCTAAAATTTTGCACGCATATGTAAATTGGATGTCTGATGATGGAGCAGGAAAATTGCCATAAGAACTCTGTGATAAAACGACGCAACCCCATCGAGTTTGGGCTTGTTTGATTCGCCTTTACAAGGACTCTGCGGTTTTAGAAGACATCCAAGGTCCGATGATGGAGCCCGAAGTTGGCACTCTGGAAGACGGCTAAAAGGTTTCAGATTTTTCTTGACTTTTTTATTACAAGCTTTTATTTCTTTGATTTAACTCGCAATGTTCATAAGTTGTCCGTTTTCAAATTCGAAAATTAAATTTGCCCCACTTTCTGGTGTTTAACTGAGTTGAAATTTGGCATAAAGCCGTATTCCCAGTGACAATAGATCCTCTTTGTATTTCGAAGTTGGATGAAGAACTTTGGAGGTGGAATCAAGTATCAAAGTCGTAGGATTGTTTATTTGTTTTATAGATCCCTAAATTTTTTTGTAGATTTACTACGCTCACCTTTTTTTGAATCTAGAAACATGCAATCATCATATAATCATCATCATCATATCAGCCAAAAATTGTCAACCGCTGGACAAAGGTCTCCCCCAAGGATTTCCACGACGACCGGTCCTGCGCTGCCCGTATCCATCGGCTTCCCGCGGTTTTCACCAGTTCGTCGGTCCACTGCGTAGGAGGCCTACCTACGCTATGTTTTATGCAAACATGTGTAGGGAACAGATGTCCTCCAACTCTCGAGCCAGGCGAGGTTGTGTGCCTGGGGTCCAGCCGTGGACCAATCGTTGATGATCGGTATCTGTATTATATACTCAGCGCTGAAGAAATTCTAATAGCACGTTCTAGGTGTCGTATTTCTTTTGTTCTCTCGTCGCTTGTGTTAATGTTCAGTGGCGGGTTACTGCAGTTGCCGCCACACATGCATTATAGGATAACAATAATGCGCATCCCAATAATGCACGATCTATGAATGTACAGCCGCATAACTCTTGTCATGGACTTGAACATGCATTATGGAGTACCAATAATGCGCGACCTGATAGTACACGCAACCTATGAATGTACCTATACAGCCCGATAAAACTTTGTAATTACCTAAAAGTTTTTAACTTCCTCTGTGGTGAATGTTTAAGTCAAGAAGTCGCGGGTTCGATTCCCGGAAGGGTCTAACTTTGTATGACTCAGTTTAGTTTATGGAAGGGAGTTTTTTTAAGCCCGCCTGGCTAGCTACCAACATATTATCTAAGTCTTGCCGCCAAGCATCAAGGGAAACAGCATTGATGTATTCCGACTTCAAGATAAGATTCCCAATCTTGGTAAGTCCGCTTCCGTATTCAGTATCATCGTCAGCGTCACTTACCATCAATCGATTTTAAAAAATAAGCGAAATAAGAATGCGCAAGGCAGACGATTTTTGTTATGATTTACTAGTTTTTGGCCGCGGCTTCGTCTTTGAGAGTGAGTGGTGCGCGAGCCGCAAGTGGCTTGTGAACATGGACGTGAGTTTTCTACAGATCCCCAGGAACTATATCGGGCTATTCTGATTACCAGTCTATGTCACTTTCCACCCCCTCAACAAATTCTATACAAGTAAAACCACTTCAATCCGTTGCTTCGTTGCGACGTTGACGTGCCCGAGCGTGGAAATGAGTTTTCTCCAGATCCCACGGGCACTATGTGAGGATATGCTAATCAGTAAATTTTGTCATTTCCCAGCCTCTCTCAGCTCGCCTACCAATCATCCTCAAAAACAGTTATAAAAACGATGTCTACACGGGTGAAGCCGCGGGAAAAAGCTAGTTTATTATAAGCAGAAAAGTCATAGAAACTAAAGCCATGAACGAGCGAAAATTGCAGAAACTGTGCGCGCCATGTTAAATTAATTAATACGAGTATTATGATCGCGCTTTCTGTATTATTTTATTTCGTTCGGAATGTGTACTTCGCTTTTTAAAGTGCACCCCATACAGGTGTAATAAATTAATTTACGAGTTTACGCTTTTTCTTCATATCTAAATGTAATTCGTAATAAAATCTGTTTATTTATTTTTTCAACTTCACACACAACCTTCGAGTTTCTTCGCAGATGTTCGAACCCGCACTGGGC
The DNA here is from genome assembly GCA_947284805.1 of Coleophora flavipennella. Classification (NCBI taxonomy): domain Eukaryota; kingdom Metazoa; phylum Arthropoda; class Insecta; order Lepidoptera; family Coleophoridae; genus Coleophora; species Coleophora flavipennella. The sequence continues at coordinate 11,470,610 of OX369253.1, forward strand.
CCGCGCGGTTGACTAAGGCCCTATCGCCCTAATTCAGGGTAGGCTCGAGCCACTCGGTGGGGACGTATATATGAGCTGATTTGTAATTTATTTTTTCATTTTAAGGGTTCCGTAACTCAAAACGGAACCATAATAGGATCACTCTCGTGTCTGTCTGTCCGTCTGACACAGTCAATTTGCTCAGAAACTGCTAGACCGATTGAGTTGAAATTTGGTACATATTTGTAAGTCGGTGACCGATAAACGGACATGTAACGTAAATAAATGAATTTTAAACATTGGGGCCACTTTTGGGGGTTAATTTTGAAAATTTTTAAAAAGTTTTTCAAAATGTATTGTGTGAATTATCAAATGAATGGGCTTTTTGTACGAATTGCAAATAATTTTTTTTTTAATTATTTTTTTGACGTTATTTAAGGAATTAAGCAAAGATTTACAAATAGTCCCTCTTTATTTAAAATAAAATCTAAAAAAATCACTATGTTGAATGCATAAATCACAGGAAAATGTATGAGAAATTCTAACTGCTAGTTATCTGAGTTACTTTTTATCATCTGTCTAAAACGACATTTTGTTCTAAAAATGTTTGAAATACCTAGGCGTGACGTCGTAGTTTTGCAGCGTCATTTAAGAACTCATTTTGTGATTTTGGTGAATGATAAATCGAAGACTTATCAAAGATGGAAAACAACACGTGTAAGATAGTTCGAGGTTTCAGTAGTACGGCAATTTAGTGATCAACAATTCATAATTAATTTTCGATGCTGTCATCATCCCAAATCAATATTGGTTTTTACCAATATTGACTACTAGCTTTTACCCGCGGCTTCGCCCGCGTGGAAATCGTTGTTATGACTATCTTTAAGGGTAATAAGTAAATTATCTCATTTCCCACCTCCTTAAGCATCTTTGAGCAAAAAATCATTACAATCCATTGTTCCATTGCGAAGTACAAGAGATTAACCAAAAAAAGAGTATTTTATATTTCAGCACAGCATCGGATTATGCTATTTTCACGGGATAAAAAGTAGCCTATGCCCTTTCCCGTGACACAGGCTACCTGCATGCCAAATTTTGTCAAGATTGGTTGAGGTGTAGAAGCATGAAAAGGTAACAAACAAATACATTACACATTTATAATATTAGTATGGATGATAAAAGACAAGTATGATACGTAAAATTTTAGGAGGTCTACTGGTTTTGGGATAATACTTAAGGGTCCCCAGGTGGCTCGAGTTTCCATACAAACGTAGTTCCGCTTAAATATAAAAATTACATGACGGATTGAATCCAAACGTTGAAAATATATATTACAAACGTAACTAAACAAAGGCTTAGTTTTTTACTGAAAGTTCAACCCTGTTATTTTTTCCGTTGTTTATTAGTACATTGAAAACTAATTACAAATATAGATAGTGTCTACTCAATATATTTTCAAAGTTTGGATTCAATCCGACATGTAGTTTTTCTAAAAAAACGGAACTACGTTTGTATGGAAATTAGAGCCTCATATAATAAACTGTATTTTAGCTTAAAACTTAAACTTAGCTTAACTTTAACTTAAAACATGTCCAATCGCGAGTTTATGTTTTAGCGCTGAAAAGTGATCGCTGCATGTTTAAAGCGACGCATTGATTGGAACAGTTGACTTTGTCTTTTTCTTTACATATAAAGAGTAAATAAAATAACCACACTTTTGCACTTTTTAATTTTTTTTTCGTTCAATTAAAAACTACATTTTTTTTTGAAATCCAACTGGTATATTGAAGTGTGTGTTTAGACTAACCGACTAAGAAAATTTAGAGGTACTCAATCGGACTGATTTGCCAGTAGAATGCAAATCTCTGTTTTAAAAAAGGTTTCTTTTAATTTTTTTTCTGTTATAAAAGTTAACGAATCGTGTTACTGCAACTGAATAAATGAGGTCATTGAAATGAAGAATAAGAAAAGAAAACATCACTTTGATATGTTATGTAATTGCTGAGAGAAATCATGATCCCTGCGACCAAAGTTTTTTTAGCGCTAAAGCGAACTTTAGAAAACTCGCACGCAACACATTTTGTTACGTGACGCGTGGCGTGTCGCGTAACTATTTCTACCAATTCGTTCTTTCTGAAAGCAGCGTTAGGAAACTTCATCGGTTGAAAATTGGACTTCATACAAAACTGGTCAATAAGCTGATTGATTACTCGTAAGTCCAAAAAGTTGTGAAGTTGATTTTGGACGTTTTTGTTTATCCACAATTATTAAAAGCGTCGAAGGCGTAACGGATAGGGCCGCCGCCTCCTGTCCGGGAGGTTGTGGTTCGAATCCTGCCACGCACCAATGTGATTTCGAATTTATATTTCATATGTACGTTTATCCGACGCTCTTACGGTGAAGGAAAACATCGTGAGGAAACCTGCACACGCCTGCGGAGAAACTCGCAGGTTGTGTGTGAAGTCGACCAACCCGCACTGGGCCCACGTGGTCGACTTAGGCCCGATTGCCCTAATCCAGAGTAGGCTCGAGCCCCTCGGTGAGGACGTATATGAGCTGATATGATGATTATTAATGAGTTCTTTTTGCCTGATGGTAAGTAACGATTATGTCAAAGATGGAAGCGGTCTTAGAAAGATTCCCCAACGCAATGGGGAACTGACTATCTTATCTTCATGCCGTAAAACATCAATGTTGTGCATATCATCAAATCACCCTCATCATCAAGTTACGCCACGGAGGCGATTAAATTATAATGAGTAAAAACCCCAGTCCCACACCATTTTTTGGAGTTTACTCATTAAAGAACGATTTATAGATGGAGAGTGAAATCGAGTGTTACATCACGTTGTCAGTCACTAGGAAGGCTAAAACTCCATGGCCATATAGCCTGAACCGCGAAGCTGGAGGCCGAGCTCCGCGTAGGAATAAAAAAACCTTTGTAGAGCGTAGAAGCTGATACGCACACTTTTTATCATCATTATCATCATATCAGCCGAAAGTCGTCTATTGCTGGACAAAGGCCCCCTCCAAGGATTTCCATGATGATCAGTCCCGCGCTACCCGCATTCAGCGGCTTTTCACGACCTTCACCAGGTCATCAGTCCAACGAGTAGGAAGTCTTCCTACGCTACGTCTTCCGATCCGAAGTCGCCACTCGAGAATGTAACTACCCCAACGGCCATCTGCTACGAGCTATGTGCCCTGCCCACTGCCACTTTAGTTAAGCGATTTTGTGAGCTATGTCGGTTACTTCTGTTCTCCTGCGGATCTCCTCATTTCTGATTCGATCGAGTAGGGCAATTCCAAGTACTTCCCATCTCCCATCTCTTCCAATGGGGACTGGCCGTATGGCTCCCGGCTTAAAATAGGACCATCCCATCCCTTTAAATGGGGGTTGTAAGAGTCGACTAAGGGATTTGAAACCGGAGGATGGGCAGCAGCGTCCTTTCCGTGCATTGCAACACACCTGCAACCACACTGCGATCGCCAACCAGCCTGCCAAGCGTGGCGGTTATGGCAAAATCCCCCCTATGAATATTACACCCAGAAAACTCGTTTTATCAAATTAGAATTATTTTTTACTGATATTTAATTTTGAGCTGCGGTAAATTCTAGTTGTAACATATAAACATACATATTATATTCATAGTAGTTTAAGCAACTGTGACAGGTCTTAAAACATGAGTGTCTTTTAGCGAAATGAGGCGAAGCCGAATTTCGGTAGAGAATCGCACGAGTATTTTAAGACCTAATTGCAACAGTTGCATACATTATTTTATCTACATACATATTATAAGTACTCTAAGATGGGTTCAGAAGCCGTTGGGAAATATCCAGCATTGACAACCAATTTTACTATCAGAACTTTCTTGTCTGTGATAGTAGGTAAAATCTGTACTGTAATGTTATTACTGGTATCGTTAAATTGGTATTGTTATGAGTATAAATTTGGAACAGCTGTCATAGTATAATTAAAAACACTAAACACGTTAAAAAACCGACTTCCATCGCAACAACTTAGTAAATTTTTGCATTACTATTTTTGGTTTTTGTTAATTTTCGAATAAAGTTCTACACCGATTGTGATAAAATTTATATGGGACCACACGGGAAGCACTAGCTTTCAAATAAAAAAAGATTTATAAAGATCGGTTCATCCAGTCCAAAGTTATCAGGTAACAAACATAAAAAAAAACATACAGACGAATTGAGAACCTCCTCCTTTTTGGAAGTCGCTTGGAAATTGGTTGTCATAATGCTGGTCATTGCCTACGGATTTTAAACTCATTATAGAGGACTTATGATATGTGTGTAGATAAACATATATATTATGTACAATTATATAAGGTGTAACAAAATTAGCTGAAACTATTTTAACTGGTGCTTCTACTCATGAAACTGAACAGTTTTCCCCATGGAACCCATAGTCAAATCGCAAAAAAAAATGTCTCCCGTACTAACTCGATCAGCTGATCAGCCAACTTAGTACGGGAAGTTCAAATTTTTTTTGAGAATTAACTATGGGTTTCATGGGGAAAGTTGTTCAGTTTCATGGGTAGAAGCACCAGTTAAAATAGTTTCAGCTAATTTTGTTACACCTTTTATATGTACATATATATGTATATTTCTCTTTTTCAAAATTCGCCATTTACCTCAAAATGCCAAGGCCAGTTCTGTTTGTATTTGTTTTTAAAGAGCGTGTACGGATTTCCTGGGTTCTTCTCATAGTCCGACTCGTCGGACGACAATCTTTCGTCACTGCTATCCACACACTTAGAAGTATTGCCTTTTTCGTAGTTATCATCTCTATTCCTGAATGATGATTTAGTTTCGGCTTTACTTTTCCTCCTTTGCTTCCGAAAGTCTTCTACCTTGAAAAACGACAACATTAGGGCTGGCTACCCCCAAAACTGAGTTTGGTGTTCCGTGAAAATACGATATAGACTAGGAGGTCATGACAAATCTGGTAAAGATAACGGAAATGGATAAACTTAGATTGAGAGGATAAATGGCGACCCTGTGATGTTAAATATGTCGATCTGCCTGTGCGAAAAAGTTGCGTTATGTACTTATAATGCCTTTAAAACTAGTTATCGTAACCAAAAAAAAACTATAAGGGAAATCGCTGAGTAAGATATATAATGAAAGTACTAGTTGTACTCATGACAATTATGCTAAAACTGACCAAATATTCGTTTGCGTTATGGAGCAACGCCTGTTAGTAGTAGGAATTCTGGCCCAGGCCCCCACCTCCTGCCGGAGCACCAAAATTTGAAGTTTGAATCCACCATTTCCAACTTTGGTGCTCCAGCAGGGGGGTAGGATCCTGGTCTAGAACTCTCGCTTTCCTACTACTAACGAGCGTTGCTCCATAACGCAACCGAATATTTGGTCAGTTTATGCATAATTGTCATGAGTACAACTAGTACTTTCGTTTTATATCTTACTCATCCATTTCCCTTATCGTTTTTTTTATCACTATACCAATTTTTTCAGGCGCTATAAGTACATAACGCAATCACTTTGCGCAGGCAGATCGACATATTTAGCATCAGAGGGTTGCCATTTATCCTCTCAACCTAGGTTTATCCATTTCCGTTATCGTTACCAAATTTGTCGTTACCTCCTAGTATCATAGTAAACATTCACGTTTCTTAATACAATTGATCCAATCGTAAGTCAAAGAGAGGAAGTGTAACGTAAATAAGAAAAATTCGATGAAAATTTATGAGACATCAGTAACGCTAGAGAAATTCAAGAAAAATGACAGAATAGCTACATCGTGGGCACATAAATTTTGACTTGTCTGCAAACTGATAACAATGCCTAATATTTTATACTGCAATTTTTCTTGTTTATGTTACACTTCATCTCTTTGGCTGCCAAGGGTGACAACTTTACTCAGAACAATGAAAGTTGGCTATAGTTTTTTTTTTACGGGACGCCGAAACCCGTTAGGGGTGTCGACGCTTATTAACAAGATCACAATGCCTACAATCTAATGAAGAATTTACAGAATACTTTTTCTAATACAATACCGTACACAATACAATACACACACACACACATACCCATACGCGCCAATGTAAAATGCAATCCTCAAATTTTATATGCAAGTTCTAAGTGTTTCATGTATTTTCTAAAATTATTAAAGTATTTGCGTCTGGTAGTCATCATCTCATGTTGAAGAGCTGATGAAGGAAGGTACAACTCCTTAACGGTTAGGAGTTGGAGGATAATTCTTCAAATATATTAAATAGGTATAGACCGATAGTTGTATTTTTTTTAGATTATTCAGATGAGCTGATGATGGAAAATTTAGCTCTTTAACTTTCATGCTGTTGAGATGATGATGATGGAAGCCACAGGAATCTGTATCTGTTAATAAAACATATGCATTATGATTTGATGGTTCCTATTGCCGAGTGGGTGATTGTGTTTAACGTTATTAAAAGATAGCATATATCACTAAAAATAAAGAAAATAAACATAAAAGTTTAAAAAACTAAAAACCGACTTCAAAATGAAATTCACTCAAAAGTATGAAATAATATTATTATACTTAGATACACGACCTTACCCAACAATAACGAATTCAAAGTTGGGTACGAATTAAATTAGGGTCATAAAGTTTCATTTTGAGGTCGGTGTCAGCAATGCCATAAGTAAAATGTGAGTAGCTGTGTGCTGGTACCGACCTCAAAAATAAATTTAGGCCCCGAATTTTATTCTACCCACCTTTGATTTCGTTATTCTTGGTTAATGTCGTGTATCTAAGTATAATAATATTATTTCATACTTTTGAGTGAATTTTATTTTGAAGTCGGTATAAAGTTTTTTAAACTTTTATTTTTTTTGTATTGTTAGAGTCGTTTTAGAAATTAATTACAAACCTACATATTATATTGTTCGTGTAATAGTATAGAATTTTATAAAAAAAAAACATAATACAGATAAGCAAAAGCGGTTCTAATGGAGGTGTCCATTGCCTTGATGTCGGCTTTGACGCAAAAAGCAAACACGTTGGACAACTGTATGGTTTCTTATACTGTGGCTATGCTGTGCTCTCAGTTTGTTTGACGGTCATAACGCAATTGGGGGGTGGGGTGGGGGGGGGCTTTAGAGCTCCTTTAGAGTTTGTTAATTAATACTTACTTCATCATCAATATCTGTCGATACACTGAAAGAAAAATAGTAATACTTTTATTTGAAATGAACCTTACTGTTTAATGAAATGAATGAAAGCTTGAAAATTTTTAACGAAATTGCATCATTATTTTTAAAGTGTATTTGTAAATAAAAAATCATTTGATGTTTTTTTACAATTCAATAAAATTAAAACACAAGTGTTAGTTTTTAATTAAGTAAAGAAGTAAGTAAGTAAATATCCTTATTGCACACAAGAAAAATTATTATGAAAACATAATCATGGTAGCATTTTTGAAAAAAACGCAAATAAACTAAGTACCAACATAAAGCTTAAGTTAAACAGTTAAAATATGATCAAGCTGTGAGAATATTATTTTGGTTTAAAATACGTACTCGTCTATTATTTCATTAGGATCATTGTCCAAAACCTGAAAAATAATAAAGATTTACTGAAAGAGCCCCCAGGGCCCCAGATACCTACCGCCGCCATCAGTTAAAAATACATTATATTTTGCCTAACATCCTATAGAGTCTACTAGGTTTTGCCTGCGGCTTCGCTCGCATGGGCATAGTTGTTAGGGTTCCGTAGTTAACAAGGAACCCTTAAAGTTTCGCCATGTCCGTCTGTTTGTCTTTCCGCGGCCTAACTCAGAGACCATTAGTACTAGAAAGCAGTAATTTATAACTGAAAGAGTATACATATTAGTTAAGCCGACAAAGTAATACAATAAAATTTCGAAAAAAAATTTAGGGTACCTCACCTTCATGTAAAGAGGGAGTGGTTTTTTTTGATGACGTACCCTATGACGCCTTATAAAACTACTAAGGAATTGCTGAAACCATTTTTAGAATTAAGGGATCCATTTGCGAAATATTAAGCTTTAAAGTTCTAATGTTTGTTAGAAACAAGTGTACCAGCTAAATCATTAATTCAGGACATCTGAAAAAACAAATGTTCATTGTAGGTTGTATAATCAATTATTCAAAAGGAGAACTATGACGGCTAAGTAGGCTTTCATAGTTTAGGAGTAATAGTCAACCAACTTAAGGTGTGCAGTTGAATTTTTAAAAAAATCATAGATTTTCCATACAAAATGTTCTATGACCAACTGCAAATATATATTTTGAGAATTTATCATTAAGAGCCTCCAGGAGGCTCGAGTTTCCATACAAACGTAGTTCCGCTTTCATACAAAGACTTCATGCCGGATTGAATCCAAACTTTGCGAATATGTTAAGTAGACACATATCGATGTTTGAAATTATTTTGTATCGTAGTAAATTAAAACATAACTAAACGAAGGCTAAAATTAGTTTTGTACTGAAAGTTTGAAACTGCTCTTATTTTTTTTCGTTTTATATTAGTACATCGAAAACTTATTTCAAACATCGATATGTGTCTACTTAATATATTTGCAAAGTTTGGATTCAATCAAGTATGTAGTTTTTGTATTAAAGCGGAACTACGTTTGTATGGAAACTCGAGAATTCAACATTATGTTCCGGAACACAATGCGTTACTCCGTTGCGACGCTGACGTGCGCAAGCCTGGTACTGAGTTTTCCCCAGATCCCTTGAGTTCTATCACGGGCTATGCTATTTATTTTCCTACCCGATAACCACATCAGTGTAAAAAACCACAACAATCTGTTGTTCGGTTGCAATATTAAAGAACAGACAAACAACAATGACAGCAATTACAAAACATAAGATTGACTCAATGACTCCCTCCCGAACAAAGAAATGGATCCAAAGTACACCAAGAAAGTAGTCGAACATGGAGGTGGAAAGATCAAAGTGTGGGGTTGTTTTTCAGGACTTGGTGTTGGAGCTGTCAGGAACATACAAAACAATATAGATAAATTCGTGTACAAGAACATTATAGAAGAAACTATGCTGGGCTATGCCGAGGAAGGTTTACCGATCATTTGGACTTTACAACAGAATGATGATCTGAAACACACTGCAAAAGTAGTAAAAGACTTCTTAACCCCGCAGTGGTCACGCGGATTACAAATGTAATCCACGGTAATCAAAAATGAAATTATTCGTAAACAGTTCAAATGTGTTTCACAGGACACCGGGTACTTTAAGTATAACAATCCCTACCCCCGCTATGTTTATTCCAAATATGTATTTCCTGTTAAGAAAATAATAGTTGATTTGTTTTCGCAATAAGCGTTAATGCGTATTAAGGTCTCATATAATCCAAACTAAATTTTCAAAGACGATTTATAAGAAGTTTGTATTTTGGTTTATTTTGACAAAGTGTTAATTGTTCTGTTCAGTTTCTTATTGTAAATTAATTTTAGATAAGGGTAATTAAAAAATATAATATCAATGAATTTTATTACAAAAATTTAAAACAATTTGGCATACATTGGGGACGCGACCACTGCAGGGTTAAGAAACAAGTCTGGGACAGTTTTGGATTGGCCCCCGTACAATCCAAATTTAAATCAACAACAGTCGAAGACAGTAGCGAAAAAGCGTACATCAAATGCCGATCAACTTTTACCAAGCTTTTACAGAAGCATGGAAGCAAATTCCAGTAGAAGGTTGTACAAAATTGATTGATTCAAGATTGATAATGCTGCAAAAAACATGTGACTAAATATTAATACGTACCGAAATGATTTATAAATGAGTTAGGAATTTTGTGTAATAAAGATAATTTCATTAATAAATAACAGTATTTTGTCTTATTTCTGTTAAGCAAAGGGAGTGTCTTTAATTATATGGCTTTGTTAAGTTTATATTCTTATAATTATTCTGCTCCATTGCGTTGGGGAATATTGGTAAGCCCGCTTTCATCTTCGGCATCATCATCACTTACCATCAGGTGAGATGATACCAAGGGCTTTATCATATCACAATACCTACATAAATGTTTTTAAATCCTGTGACAAGTTCAAAATATGGCAATATGTTAAAAATATACAGAGATATAGCTAAGATAATTTAATATGGTTCCAGTATCTATTGTATGTGTCACTGTATATATTGCCAGAGCTCATCATTAGCAAACAATAATTATAATTAAAAACCTATCACGCTATTTACTACGCGGAACATTATGCCACAGTCTACCAAAGCGCACCCTGGACACTTCATACAACGGTTCAGAAATGACATTTTAAGAAAGGAATGACAGGACAAACAAAATGGCAGCGAATTCCTATACGTTCGACAACCCAACTGTAACCAATCTGTATCAATCTGGGTGACAAGGGGGTGAAGTCGCAATCTAGAGAGCGGCAGGGAGTGTCCATACTGTTCGTTTGTACTAATATATTATACAAAGTAAGCGTCGTATGGCGCGTATGCTCTTTGGCGTTGTTCTGGCGTTTGGGACAATTCATTGAAGGAGGTAGGAGATGCAGGAGGAGGTGTCCAGTGACTTAGTGTCGGCTTTGACGCAAACATCAAAGGCGTTTGACAACTGTGTGAGAGAGAAACCACTGTGGTCGTGCTGTACTCTCCGTCTATTTTCCGGTCGTAATGTAAATTGGGGCTTTAGAGCTTATTCATTTATACTTACAACAGCATCAATATCTATGGATTCACTGAAAGTAAAATAGTAATAATTAGTATTATTAAAATAAACTATGTTATTATATAACACGCACAAAAGGACTATTTTATACTTTGAATATTTTAAACTAAAGTATATTTTAAATTCTGAAGATACAATATATTTAAAATTTTCAATATTTACGAAAAAATTTGAAGACAAGGATTACTTTTTTTTATTCATTATGACACTATTTTGGAAAAAAAACCACCTACATGAATCTTAAATTTAACAATTTCAAATAATATGATTAAGCCATGAAACTATTACTTTCTCCTAAAATACGTACTGGTCCATTATTTCATTAGGGTTGTTATCTAAAACCTGAAAAATAATAAAAAAATACTTAAGGGGCTACCCCCAGTTAATGAGCGCTGCCATAAATTAAAAAATAATTTCTCGCTGAATAAAATTTTGCTGTAGTTAAAGATAGCATTACCACTTAGTGGCTAGTTAGGTGGGGGATTCCCTTAATACGTCCTACTTAATATGATAAAAATAAGGTGCAGAGAGACCACTCATGTATGTACCAGATTCTAACTACCTACCGCTCGCGGTAGCGCTAGGGCTGACAATAGGATTGGTAAAAAAGTACGTACCAAACAAAAAAGGTATATAGGTACGTAGGTACGTATGTTATGTACGTAGTTTTATAGATGAAAGCATCGTATTTACTTGATTAAAAATACGTAAGTAAGTACCTACGTGCATTATCTAAATAAGACACTCATAGCATTATTTGTAATTATGTAGTGTTAGGAGCAAACTGAACTGCCCTCCCCGTAAGCCCATAAGCCGCGCTTTGTATATAAGACGGTGCCAGCGGCGTCGCCCGCAGGCCTGTGTCCGCTACGGCGATCCTCTTGCTGATGTGATCGTAATGAGGCTTTCACTCCAATGAAAATTCTTGCTCAATTAATCCTTCGCGGTGAGCATATTTTGTTTCTTATTTCGATCCAAATGTATAATCCGGTTAAAATACTGTTAGGATACGACCTTTTGAAGTTGGGTTACGCGACAGTGATGACTTGTAGGGAAATAAGTAAAAGAATAAAATAAATACTTCCGATGAAGTTGTATTCGTCACTCACGTGTCACGCGCTTTCCTGACAGCGTTGCTTGCTAATGGTACTGACAGGCGTCACTTGACGTCATAATATGCCGCTACATTCCAAAAAATCGTAACCTAACAGCATTTGAACCGGATAACACATGACTTTGACTTTGAGTACAAGATTGGTTTTCTGTTGTAATAAAAACTGATATAAATAATATTAAACACTTAGGTTATGTTGTAAATGTTTTTTTATTTAAATCCAACTTCTAAACCTTTATCCTTACCTTATCGTATCGCATAATGGAAGTCAACGTTCATTAATATTGTGTTGTATTCAGAGTGTAACAAAATTGGTGTAGGTCCCGTTAACTGGCGTTTCTGCTCATCATACTGAGCAACTTTCTCCAAGGAACCGTTAGTTGATTCTCAAAAAAAAATTTGGACCCTCCATACTAAAATGTACAAAATCGGTTGATCAGCTGATCGATTTGTATGAAGAGTAAAAAAAATTTTTAAGGTTTGAACAAAGTCGTAGAACAAAAATTGTTCAGTATGATGAGTAAAAGCCCCAGTTAACAGGAACTACACCAATTTTGTTACACCCTGTATAAGTATGTAAAGTAAATATATAGGTACCTACCTGTCTATGCAAATTATTTAACTTTTCTTGATTCCTGTCAATGTAAAAAAAATATTATGTTGCATGTTTTAATCATGTATATACTATTCGGATTTAGCTGAACATTGCTATGGCTGAAAATTGCTATATGGAGGTTTTGGGGCGAAAAGTTGATCTCATCCTTAGGGAGACGCGTTTTTAAGAGTTTAGACGCACATCGTTTCTTCCGCGCAATAAGTATTTATTTCATTTTAAACATATAAATTTAAAAGCGAATTTAGCCTCCCATACAATTAGACCTGGGTCGAAGCAAGGCGGAGGCAAAATTTCTTTTAGGTTTTTTTTTTTTAAACAAAATTTCCTTGTGTGATTAGTTATTCTGACAACCCTGACTAGACAGAGCGCGGCGGTGGCGCAGATGCTTCAAAAATATCAGTAAGGCGACGCATTGTAAGCTTTGTTCGCATCGATTTTGATTTTTCACAGCAATTGCAAAACAAATGAAAGTGATATTTTGAAAAGTGATTCTTCATTTCAATTACTTCACTTTGTCAGTTGCAGAAACACGATTGGGCAACTTTTATAACAGAAAAAAATATATTAAAAAAAAAGTCTTTTAAAACAAATATTTGCATTCCAAAGTCAAACCAGACCAATTTATACCTATAAATTTTCTTTGTCGATTAGTCTAAATTACTCTAAATATATACACACTCCAATATGCCAGATAGATTTTTTGAATTATTTGTAGTTCATTTATTTGATACGAAAAAACATTGAAAAAGTGCAAAAGTGTGGTTATTTTCTTTACTCTTTACACGTAAAGAAAAAGACAGAGACAACTATTGCTGTCCCAATAAATGCCTTGCCTTAACTGCTGCCCAAATAGCCACTCCCACTACCCCTCAGTATCCGTTAAAACTAGATACAAGGGTACAAAAAAAACGCACGTACAAAAGCATGAAGGGATAAAAATGTTTAAAGCATACGAATGATGTCCTATTCAAAGTGATTAGTGGCAGGATGATGCTGTATCATGTCAGTAATAATCAAAACTTCAGTCTTAAGAAGATTTTATCCCTTAAATTTTTTATACGAACGGTGATAGCGATTTTCACCTCTTTTTAAAAGTTAACCGATTTTGACCAATTTTGATAGGTTCTCAGTCAGTAGAAAAGCTCGGTTTATAGGTATTTGTTTTTTTTCAATACAATTTATAATTTCAATTTTAGCTACTTCATACAGAACTAATTTCGGCCACTCTTTGTTTATTTTTAATCAATAATTTCGAGAATAAAACCTATAAACCTAGTTTTCAAGCGACTTCCAAAAAGGAGGAGGTTCTCAATTCGTCTGTATGTTTTTTTTTATGTGTGTTACCTCATATTTTTTGACTGGGTGAACCGATTTTTATTATTTTTTTTTATTTGAAAGCTAGTGATTCCCGTGTGGTCCCATATAAATTTTATCAAAATCGGTGTAGTACTTTATTGGAAAATTAACAAAAACCAAAAATAATAATGCAAAAATGTACTAATTTGTTGCGATGGAAGTCGGTTTTTTAACGTTTTCAATTATTGTTTTGACTGACAACCTACCAAAAAAATTTTAAAATCCGTTACCTTTTAACTTTTTCGCTATTCGCAGAACTCTTAAGCTTTGGCTAATCCTGCGCGTCAGCGGTGCCTTGCACACTTACGCGACGACCGACACTGTTGTGGCACAGTAAAAGGAAAGATAGTAGGTTGTCTTCATATAATGGTCACAGTATTACGTTATGGCTTACAGTAGTGGAAGTTTGATGTCGCACGATTAGGTACTAGCAGTACTAGCCTGTAGCCAGCCTGGCAAACTTGCGGAGTTTGCCAGGCTGTGCCCCGCCGCCCGCAGCCCCGCAAGTACCCTTCCGTTGCTCTGCGTAAGTTCATTCATTGCACTACTGTAAGCCGCTATATTATTGTAATACTGTGCAATGGTACATCGCGCGGTTTGTATGTGTGCGCGCCCTATTAGGTACGCACCAGACGCACGCACACTACAATAAATAGGAGTGATCTATGGTCTTATGTCATTCCTATTTATTGTAGTGTGCATGCGTATGGTGCGTGCCTACTGGCGCGCATACATACAAACCGCACGATAAACCATAGACAGCCTCCATAGATGTAGCATTATTTTAAGTATTCTTTGGGTGTGGTGTGTGATTGGTTAAAGTCAACCGCTCGAGTGACGCTCCCGCAGGTGTTGACGAAGCTTTAGGATAAGAAGAAGTACTCATCCACAGACTTATATTTGTATAGGTCTGTGTACCCATCTAAGCCTACTCACACAGGTACAAACTCTGTGAGGTGTTTTAAATAAATATTATTTGTGCGTCTAATGCATTCATACAGGGTGGTCCAAACAATGACGCCAATTTATTTTTAATAGCTTCCTCACATCCAGGGGTATCCGAAAATACCCCATGTATGTTACCCGATTTTTTGTGGTTTTCGAGTTATGATTTTTTTTTTGTGATTTTTTGGAATATTCTGTCGGACCGACTTAAAAAATTTAAAAAAGTAACTTTTTATAGGTTTTTCGGATTATTTTTTTTAGAATCACTATGCTTATTAATTTGTCTATCACACATAAAAAAACAGCTTCCTAATATTGATGCAAGTTAGAAATTTTTTGACCGAAATTCAAAAAAAAATTCTCTAGCGAGTAAGAGCTAAATTTTCAACTTGAAATAAAAAAAATAAAAAGGCCTTTTCATGGCTTCAAAGTGATTTCAAAAACTTCGTCAGGTCTTTAGCTTGCATAATAATACACAAAAAATAGTACTTAATAGGCTGTTTTTCACCGAAAACGGCATTCAAAGGTACAGAGGCGGAAATTTCATTAAATAGCAATTTAATTTAAAACATTATTTTTGTAATCACTCAGGCCAATGAAGAGAGGAAATACTTCTAGTAGGTAAAAAATACCAGTGAAATGCTAAATAAAGTACCACTTGTAATAATTTGACTGCTTGCTTAGGTAGCATTTGAATGGTATTATTCATTAAAAAAAATAAAAAGGCAGCCACAATCTAGCTTGACAAGGAGGCCAGGTAGCAAAAGGACCTTTTTCTCCCCTCCCGTCCCCTTGCCGCACCTCTTCATTACAGCCCGCGCGCGCGCCCAGGGTGCCCCTACCCGCCACGCCAGTCGTTCACTGCTCTCGTACGTTTTACAACTACTCTCGCTCGCTCCATTATTTATCCCGAACTCTAACTTTCGCTGTGTTACCTGGACTTGATTTGCCTGCTTTACGACCGACCTGTGCTTGCTCTTGGACTTCGATTTTCTAGTGACTTGGATTACTGTTGTGCTTGTGCAACATGGATTATTCTTTTAGTGAATACGCAGAGATGCACTACTATTTTGGCGTTGCCCAACGAAACTGTTCCTTAGCGGCAAGGCTTTATGAAGAGGAACTTCGGCGGCGAGGAGAAATACGGGAACATTACCCGGACAACAGGGTTTTTCGTTACACGCACGACACGCTGATGGCCGGACTTATTCCTGGACGGAATAGAACTCGCGAAGGAGTACTTAGAGTTGACCCGGAAAGAAGAGATGAAGTTGTTGAAGAAGTGGAAAGAGACTGTAACACCCCACCCTCCTATTTAAAATATATAAACATAAATATATAAATATAACTAACTAAACCTACCTATAATAATACATACGTGCATACAACATACAACCTACCGCTATCTACCTATAAGAAGTATGTAAACTATACTTGATTTTTATTGCATTTTAAAATACGATTAAACGTTTGGCCAGATCGTCTAGAGAACCCTAAATTGTGATCGCAGTAACTCAGAGTCTTTTTGAAGGCGAATGACAAGTTATTTTTAAGAGATTAATCTATCACGTTGTGTTTGGACGAACGATGTAGTCTAACCTATAATTTTGAAGTATTTCGCGCAGAACCCTAATTTCCCTACTGTGATTGGTCCCTATTTTGGGCCCCCCCAAATTGGGAAGGGTAGCTAGCCCCCAGTGCTCGGAATAACGTAATACTTGACTGACGTCAGTACTGCATTATTTTGGTGATTAAAACAATGTACATCTAACTCAAAGTAATTGAACGAGCGATTTTAGCTCTACACAGATAATTATAACTACGTGAGCCCCGCTAGCTACTGTCTCTGGCAGGCCACTAAGGTACATGATCAGAGTCCACCCTCTTCAAGTGTATTTTAATTAAGCTACACGACAATGTAAAGTGTGCTATGCCGTGTTCCACCCGAATCCCAAAGCTAGTGTATATAAAACGCTTGTGAGGCGCCTTATTATACGTGTATAGTGTAAACTATAGCTGAGTCTTTACAGCCATAGCTTGTCCATCCCTACTCGTCAGGTAGGATTAATACCTTCGAGCAGCGATTGATCGCGAATACATATTAGCACTAGGTACTAAAATAAAGTAGATATTCCGACTTGAATGTCGCTCATCCTGTGAGAAGAGCACTACGGAATGTGAAATAAGTAGTTGATCTACTAATATGGTTCTTAGACCTGGAACTGTGCCATACAGTTGTATATAATGATATAAAGACCTGTGGTCTATATAACTAGAGCGAAATGGACACGATATCCATCGTGCCGCCGGCTCCAAAATAATACATAGTGTTAAAGCTCTGTCTTTAGACGTAGCAAACCCTTGATAAAGGGCGAAAGTAATGTCAGTTTAATAGTTTGGCTGAACGTGAAGAACAACGAACCAACACAGTCGCAACCCACTGTGAGACCCACGCGAATCATAGTCGCGGCATCACAATCAGGTCAAAGCGAGAAGGCGTGTAAGCCAAGTGTTTGGTCGAGGCGCTAGTTCAGGACGCAATAGGAGCCGACAGGACCCGGACACCGTGAACACTGCCCATAATATCCGAAAACCGTAGAATAGATTTAGTTTCTAAATCTAGCGCATATTAACTGACCCTGGCTACGGTTACCATCAGGATGGGTCGTCTACCTACATCATAATCGGTCTTACTATAATCACTATTAGTAAGGCGCGAACGCCTAACCTATTCGTATGTTTGCTCAATACCTTCCTAGACGCTTGGTCCGATTCAGGTGAAATTCTGCCAAGGCATGCTTGTGATAAGCTACAGATAGGACCTACCTATCTAAAATTACTTTAGTATCAGAATAGGCGAAGCTCGAACTCCTATAGTTTGTTTGTTAGTCCATTACATTTATCCCATAAAAGTGTGGACAGATTTAGCTAAAATTTGGTAAAATTAGGAGTTGTTCATATCTATGAACCACTGAACTACATATCTAGCCCATATTGCATGGAGCTTGGTAAACAGCCATCTCAAGTATGACATAGGCCTTCCCGCGACAGCATAGCGCCGTACTATCTCGAATGAGATTAGTGAACTGAGTGGACCACGTGTTCACGGAACCCTAAAACTTATAATGCCGCGTGGCACTTGCAGTGAAGGCAGTTCGTAAATAAATAAAACGTTGGCATAGCTTAGACCTACCTACTACTTATTCAATAATATGACTCGCATTTCTTCCTAATAACGTTATTCTAAAACCTAATTCGCTATTCCCTAGTAATAGATTTATTTACTAGAATTCCTACAGCACTGTACCAACCCGAATGAAATTAATGAACTGAGTGAACCACGTGCTCGCGGAACCCTAAAGCTTGTGATACCGCGTGTCACCTGCAGTGACGGCAGTTCGATAAAGTAAAACGTGGCATCGCTTAGACCTACCTACTACTTATTCAATAATATGACTCGCATTTCTTCCTAATAACGTTATTCTAAAACCTAATTCGCTATTCCCTAGTAATAGATTTATTTACTAGAATTCCTACAGATCGCAATCCCCCTAACTCAGCCCTAGTTTTTCCCTATCCTAGCGAGATAGCTAAGTATTACGAGAACTAAATTTTATTTTGATGTCCATGTTTCAACAAATAGTTACAACTCGTGGCGGCTTTATTCGTCTTTCCCCCGGGGTACTAAACCAACCGTGCCTTCGAGATGAACCAATTAGGTGTAGTGTGTCATGGTGTGGTGAGTACCTAAAGCTAACTTGTGTCCTAGTTCCCTACGGCTAAAGTGTACCTGCCCTGAATAAGAAATGCCGCTGCCACGACAGACCAGGTCTGCCGCTTCGCTGCACCTCCTAAACAGTGTGTTTGGATGGGATTTGGATAGGTAAGGCCTGTCCCAAATACGGTGGCTCCGTACATGAGTGCGCTAACGCTTGTCCAACCTGTGGTCCTCATGACGGTAGGTCGTAAGATGGTACAGTCAGGATGTTCCGGCCATAACCAAACTTGGGTCGCTAGCCAGGCAAGCCCTCCTGTCAGCTTGCTTTCGGCACTTGCATTGATAAACCCACGCTTCGTTGTCACGGTTGCGTATCCACGTGAATTAAATCAACTAGCCTTCCTGAAAACATGAACTACCAACCTGGTCACTTGACGATACCTTCAGCTAGCAACCGACCTGGCATCTTGTTTCAATTCCTAGATCCCAGCTCGATTGCCCACTGTACCTCACTTCCTAACTGCACTAAACTATGGCTTGATCCCAGGTAGGAGCCTGAACTTTCGAAGGCAAATAACTAGGATTTCGGCCACACTAAATTCTATTCTAAACTCACAATATAAAGTGAGATTCCTAAGTTAATTCGCGACTAATAAGTACTTGGCGTGACACTTGCCCGGGGCGCGCGGCAGCTGTTCTTCGGATACGTCCTCCTCCTCTGGTGGTCTGTTCGACTGAATCCCGCTACGTCCGCGTGTCCGTGGTTTTAAAAGCTTTCACACAGACGCAGCCTCGGCAGCGCGCGGGCCGCCGCACACATACAACCGACCTCGTGGTCGAACTGCGCGAGCGCCGGCCGCTGTCCGGACGCAGACAGGGCGGCGCCTCTATCCCTTTAGCCTCGGTTTTCGCGCCATTTATTACCTAAGGCAATCTGTTATAACGTGCGCACCGCGTGGTTCGAATGACGACCGACAGGCGGCAGTCTGGCTTCTCGGAAATAATCCCTGAGCTAATTTGTTTCAATAACTGTCTATTCACTCGACTCGAGGTTAATCCTCACCCGACCGAACAAAACTAGTTATGTTTTTCCCAATAGACAGATTCCTTTTAGTCTATCAAGACTTACCGTATTACCTATAGATATTTATTTATACATATGGATCCGTTACAATTCAACCCCCTGAAAATTTTTAAAAATAGAATTCAGAGAATTGTCTTTTTGAAATTTTCAAAATAGCTAATAACTATTAAAATTTCCTGTTGGCACATTCTCCCCTAAGTGTGGTGTGTATTTAAACCAGGCATGTCATTTATTGTCCCTTGATTGATACACTCAACCATAAACAAAACCAGATTAGCACAGGACCAGCTCCTGCCATCACAGAGGAGTTCGAACGGGCATTTCGGGTGTGAGTCGAAGCCACTGCTACGTTCGCGCATAGGCGTATACATTGAGTGGACCACTAGCTTCCAATTCCCCACGCACCAGGAAACTCTACTGGCATACGCGCATTAGTAAATTGTCAATCTAGTTTACCTCTCCAAACTGTCTGTGATATAACTGAAGCGGTTCCCGCGACAATCAGTCAAGTTCTCCGAATAGAGCTTCCCCCAAGTGACAATAGAATCTTACCTTGGAGTATGTATAGTGTATAAGTCCAGTTCTTAGCTTCTGGTAGAGTAATTAGCCCAAACCAACGTAACGTAAGACTCAAAAGAACAAATTGTTGGTTCAAACTATTTTTGTATACATGAAGAAGGACAGCGTGTGCCAACAGCTGACTCAGATATCCAGTATTTGTTGACTCTCCTTCAAGATCACGCTCCCCTTAATTTTATTCCCAAAATATCAAAGCAACTCACACAAAACCCCTCTTTTCACATCACTCTCAAATTTCCTTTTGTAACATTCCAATCCTGGAAAGGTCAACAAATCCTTATCTTCAGCCAGGATATTTATTGTAGTCAACACAAGAGAATATGTAGACCTATTTTCAAGTATTTAAACACAATTCTCCAATAAACCCCAAACATGGACACATCTATGACTGTGACATTTTCATATCGCAGCTAAGTCACGTTCCGAAACTATCTTTCATTACTAAACGCCAGTATGTATTATAACAACAAGGCTGCCCTAAGTAAATTATTTGAACAAGAATATCACGCATTTCCCTTTTTCAATCAGAGTTAACTACGACTCTGTGCTGTGTATTACTGACCTCCACCTTCCCCTCAGTCAGTCCGCAATCCAACCAATAGAAATGCATGATCTTCCTTACAAATAGACTGAAACTATAACCTTTCGTTTTACAAGTTTAATATACCTCCTGTACCTGAAAAACATTTACCCTTTTACCTTTTACCTAGCAAGAATATAATAGAACTCTACCACTATATTCAAGCTGTACCTTCTGTAGTAAACCCAATTTTATTACCGTAATTTACCGTTACCTAGCAAGAATATAATAGAACTCTACCACCATATTCAAGCTGTACCTTCTGTAGTAAACCCAATTTTATTACCGTAATTTACCGTTACCTAGCAAGAATATAATAGAACTCTACCACTATATTCAAGCTGTACCTTCTGTAGTAAACCCAATTTTATTACCGTAATTTACCGTTACCTAGCAAGAATATAATAGAACTCTACCACTATATTCAAGCTGTACCTTCTGTAGTAAACCCAATTTTATTACCGTAATTTACCGTATAGCGGGGAAAATAAAATATCATTCCTTATACACATTTATTCTAACAATACTCCTCTTTTGCTAGTCAATTCCTATCCTAGGATTTATTTTACCTTTACCCCAGGCGAACTTGATTACTCTAACACCAGCCAAAGTTCGAAACTCATATTATGTACACACCCACACACATACACATACCCATATGTAAAGGCAATGCTAGAACTCTACATATAATATTTATTATTCTTAATTAACACATACTATGAAACCTTAACTTACTACACTATTTCCTAGTTCTATTACATCTTTATCTAATTACTTATCCTACTTGCCCACTATTTAGGTAATGATATAATTAACAAATCTTAAATCAACTTAATGCTTGTAACGCGTTTTAATTACTCGAATTTCGGAATCAACCTCTCAAACTAGTTTCTGTCCCATCCCCGGTCCTATTTACTTGTAGTACCGTGATAGATTAACGGCATTGAAGTTTCCCCTAATTTCACCCGTATTAGGGTGCATCAAAGTGTACACATTTTGGAACGGTATTGAAGCTACCCTAAACGGACCCTCATAAAGTAATTCAAATTTCTTTGTCAATCTCTTTTGAGCATCCGATTTATTCAATTTCTTTAATTTAACCCAATCCCCTATTTGAAATTGTATAGTCTTATTCCTCTTATTAAATGCCCGCTGTCGAATTGAGCTAGCCTTCTCTAGGTTTTTCCTTACCTGGCCTCGTATCTCCTTAACATTACCCAACCTCTGATACCCTAATATTGAATCATAACTCATTCGCGTGGGACTTCCGTAAAGAATCTCGCTTGGTGTGAATCCCGTGCTTTCATGATAAGTATTGTTATATAATTGTTCCAATTTTGGTAACATAGTTGCCCAACCCCTGTGGTTAGTATGGCAAAAGGTACGAAATAACCTACCCAATTCCCTATTTACCCTTTCTGTGATATTTGGTCTAGGATTCCTCACTGTAGTATAAATTGCCTTGATTCCCAGTTGCCTCATACCATTTTTCCATACATCACTACTAAATTGAGTCCCATTGTCCGTCATTATTGATTGTGGCCATATCGCTCATTTGGTACTACAATGACGAAAATGCACTTTTTGTAACTTTACAGGAGAGCGATTTAAAAAAAATTACAACTTTCATCATCCAGTTAATGACCTTTAAATATATCACTATTGTATGATTTTAAACTTAAAACATGGCATAAGTATTATAGTTTTATGAGTAGTCTATGTCAACTGTTTATCTATATAAATATCTATTTTATTAAAAAAAAAAGAGGGGGTCCCATTGTCACCAAGTCAGGATCTGAGGATTGGATCTCAGGGAAATCGAGAACAACCCTCAAATTTTATAGGCACATATTACGTGTTGCATGTATTTCCTAAAACTGTTCAAGTTTTGGTGTCTATTAGTCATCATCTCATGTTGATGAGCTGATGAAGGAAGGTACAACTCCTTAAAGGTTAGGAGATGGAGGATAATTCTTCAAATATTTTGCGTAGATACGGTAAGTATAGACCGATAGTTGTATTCTTTCAGATTATTCAGATGAGCTGATGATGGAAGATTTAACTCCTTAACTTTCATTCTGTTAAGATGATGATGGAAGCTACAGGAATCTGTATCTTTTAATGAAACACATGCTTTATGATTTAATGGTTCCTATGGGCGAGTGGGTGATTGGGTATAACGTTTTTAGATAGATAGAATTATCACTAAAAATAAATAAAATAAAAATAAAAGTTTAAAAAACTTAAAAACCGACTTCAAAATGAAATTCACTCAAAAGTATGGAATAATATAATTTACTTAGATACACGACATTAACCAACAATAACGAAATCAAAGGTAGGTACGAATTAAATAAGGGGCCTAAAATTTTTTTCTGAGGTCGGTGTCAGCAATGCCATCGAATCTAAAACATTTGATACGAAAGTAGCTGTGTGCTGGTACCGACCTCAAAAATAAATTCCCCAAAAAAATGGAGAAAAAATTAAGAAGTTGTCCATAATTCATAATTTACATTATCGTCGTTTTCCCGCAAAATAAATATAATATTTGGGGAAATATCAACGTAACAACTCTTTTTTCGCGCTGTTCCGCCGAGTGGAGATAAAAAAAAATGTCACATTTATCTTTTGGTCATTGCTGCACTCAAAATAACTTTATGGAAACAACGACGAAACTAAGCATTGTCGTCGCTGTTCCGCCAAGTGCAGATAAAACAAATGTTACATTTATATTCTCGTCATTGTTGCACACAAAATAAGTCCTCACTTTACGGAAACAACGACAAAATTAAGCATTGTCGTCGTTGTTCTGCCAGGAGGGGATAAAAGTGATGTCATATTTACCTTGCCGTCGTTGTTGCAACAAACTGACACCTCAGTTCAAGGAACTCCCCCGCACAACTGACTAAATCGCCGTTGTAGCTGTAGAATGCTTGCGTTTTGGTATAAAAGTAACAATGACGTCAACGCCATCTAGCCGCAGTTTATGAAAATACATTACCGTCGATTTTACCCCGAAAGTAACCAACCAAAATATATCGTTTGACATACTTAACTCATTTTTGGTAAAAACCTTAATTACGTCATTGTAGTACCAAATGAGCGATATGATTTGTGCAAACTGCCTTATTTTTCCCACGACAGCCTTAGAAGTTGCCTTCTTTAAATCATAGAACTTCACAAATTTACTAAACGAATCCTGTACAACCAGAATATATGCAGATCCGAATTTCCCCTTAGGCAGCGGGCCGTACAAGTCAGCCATCACTAACTCCCCTATTGCCTGAGTTACCACACTTTGGCATGGTCCTACTTGCTTAGCATTGTTACTCTTTGACATCTGACAAATGTGACATAGCCTTAACCACGACTTTACATCTCTGGACATGCCGATCCAATAGAACCGTTCTCTTAGGTACCTCACTATCTTATAAGCCCCCTGGTGCCCCATCTCTACATGAGTTTGTATAACTACTTCATCCCTCAAGCTCTTAGGTAAATAAGGGACCTTACTAAGATCGTTTCTTCTGACATAAACTATGCCATTTTCTTCAACGCAAATTGACGCTACTCTACCTATCCTACTCGACTCAAATAGCTGTGCCTTGATTTGCATATCAATTGTTCTAACTTCCTCGTCTTGGCATTGAAGCTCGGCCAACCTTGACAACTTTTGTTCTAACTCCTTATTTTTCCCCGTTTCGGTATATAATATTTCCGGTTGTATGATCTTTTCTTCCTGAACCCTTTCCCCTGTAGGTAAATATCTCGACAGAGTGTCAGCTACCACATTCTCCTTGCCTTTTATATGCTCTACCCTGTACGTAAACTGTTCTAAATACAAGATCCACCGAGTTATTCGTCCATTATACAATTTCCACTTTTTTACGAATTGCAAAGCTTTATGGTCCGTTTGTATGATAAATTCGGCACCCCTAAGATAAGTCTCGAACTTCTCAATACAGCTTATTACAGCGTAAAACTCCTTTTCCGTAACTGTCCAATTTAACTCTGACCCTCTCAATGACCTACTGTAGAAACTTATTATACGCTGTTCAGAAGCGTCATTTAATTGGAACAGCACCCCAGCAAGTCCTATCCCCGAACTATCAGTTTGTAAATAGAATGGTCTCAAGAAATCCGGAAAATGCAACCTAATCGTGTCTATAAAGGTGCTCTTAATTAATTCAAAAGCCTCCTGTTCCACTCGACCCCACGTCCACGGCACGCCTTTCTTTAATAATTTACATAATGGTACGATATAATTATTATAGTTTGGTATGAACCGCCTGTAAAAATTACACAATCCCAAAAAGGCCCTTAACTGTTTGATCTTCCCCGGACGCGGGAACTCTTGTATAGACCTAACCTTTTCTGGATCAGTCATAACCCCTTCAGTTGAAATTATGAACCCCAACATCCTTACTTCCTTACACAAGAACTCACACTTTTCTAAATTACATGTCATACCCGCAATTTCTAACCTTTCCAACACCTTGTCTATATGTTCCAAGTGTAAACTTAAATCCCCACAGGTAATTATAGCCAAATCGTCCAAGTAGTTCACGCAGAACTCGCGTACCTCTGTACCTAGTATTATATCCATTGCTCTACTAAAACTACCTACTGACGTTTTTAACCCTTGAGGTAGGACATTATAAACGTAACTCTTACCGTTCACTGTGAACCCTGTATACTTTTTACTAGCTTCCGTAAGTGAAATCTGAAAATACGCGTTATTAAGATCAATTATAGTCATATACTTAGCTCCATGGAAGGCATTTATGATATCTACTTGCATTGGAGGCTTTTCCGAATCGGATACCATGTACTTATTTATCTCCCTTGCATCTAACAAAACGCGTATTGAACCGTCCTTTTTTAGCGTGAACGTCAATGGGCTGCTATACGGAGTAGCTGACCTACTTATGATCCCTAACCCTTCCATTTCGCTTAGCTTCTCATCTAATTTGGCCCTGTACGCATACGGAACCGGATATGATCGCTTCATGATAATAGGATGTTTTCCCATCTTAATCTCATGCTCATAACAGTTGGCCCTTCCTAATTTCACCGTGAAAAGCTTCGAGTGTCTGTTGAATATGGATTCCAATTTTATCAGGGCCTCATGGTCCCTAATATCCCCTATTTTCACGTTAAAACTCCTATTTCCATTTCTCATTTCATTTGAATTATTCTTCTTTTGTTCCGACCTGCTGATGGAAAATTCCAAAACCAATTTTTCTTGCCCATTTTTAATAAGTACACCCCTTGTTTCACTACTCAAGTCTAATATCACTTCATGTTTCGTCATCCAATCAAATCCTATTATCAGTGGTCGCGACAGGCCTGGTATAACCAAAAAGCTTGTGTCAAACACTCTATCTCCTAGTTTCATTGGCAAAAGGACCATACTTTGTATTTTCGCGCTTTTCTGCCCTACTGCCCCTTTTATATGAAAAGGTTTGACAGGTAGTATAGGTATTTTATCGACTTTATTCCTAATTTCATTCCAAAACTCTTCAGATATACACGTAACATCACTACCTGTATCCAACAACCCTAGCAACTCATACTGATAAATCTGCACCTCGATCTCCGACCTAAAATTATCATCCTCATCCTGCGGTTCGACGGTTTCGTCGAACACTGCATTCGATATTGGTCTTGCGAAGCTTCTTTCACTAAACAGCTCTGACCTCAATTTTATCCTATCTACAAGACACCTTGCTATGGAATCCCCCTCCTCGGCTTCCTTCTCCCACAACGAGCCTGTAAACCCCAATCCAGATCTATCAGTTTGACCTACTCCTTTCAAGGGTATCCTCAACCCCCTTCCATTTATTCCCAAAAGGTCACCTGGTCTCCAGCCCATTTTTAACATTAAATTTAACGGAACATCCCCTTTTTCTGAAGTTAACCCGGGGACGGGACA
The DNA here is from genome assembly GCA_947284805.1 of Coleophora flavipennella. NCBI lineage: Eukaryota > Metazoa > Arthropoda > Insecta > Lepidoptera > Coleophoridae > Coleophora > Coleophora flavipennella. The sequence continues at coordinate 11,497,224 of OX369253.1, forward strand.
GTCAACTTCATTTAATTTAAATCACCCTGATTATCATTAGTACAATCAATAACAGCAGTAACCTTGCTAACATTATTATTGGGTCCCTTCCTAAAATTACTGTTTCCGGATTGTTCGGGTTTCCTCCAGCTTTGATAATTGCGTTGTATATCACGCTTACGCTTATCTATTGTACTCTGTTGCCCTGGTACCTGACTAACATTGCTATTCTGCTTAATTTCCTGTTTACTAATATCATCCAAACCCCTCAAGAACTCTGCCGTCTCAATTATTGTAGTTATTTTGGACAAAGACCATAAACTCTGTACATTCCTAGGGTAATGCCTAATTACGTCCGTCACTAATTGAGTTTCGGGTATCTGAAACGTGAGCATTTGAGCTTGTCCTGTCAACTGCAAGAAGTGCCCTAACATCGTTGGATGTTTCTGCTTATCCCATATGCTATGAACGATATTACGCCGAAGGATACTTTGTTCTGTCTCTCCCCAATAGATTTTTAGAAAATCTTCCCTGAAATCCTCAAATGTAGCCCAACGACTCTTGTAAATCCTAGCCCAATCCCTAACTTCTCCGATCAAACACTCGACTATTAAATCGATTTCTTTACCTTCCCTAGGTAACCTCTTGAGATAACTCTTTAAATCCTCAATGAAAGTTACAGGATGGATATTGCCCTTATTAGAGAACTTGGGCTTCTCCATATTTTGTACGTTACACATAGTGATAGCTGGTCTCAATACATTTCCTTCACTCAACTGTGGGGCTGACTCCATTGTGGCAGTCCCCGGCGCCTCTAACCCCTGATTATCTTCCCCGCCAACAATTTCCGAAGAGGGCAAGATTTGAGGAATCCCTAGCTCCGATTCGTCGTTTTGCCCCATCGTAGTGTCCTGGCTTACATTAATAGGTACCTGAGCTAATTTTCCCTGTTCATTTAACCTATCTTCTATACTATTTATCTTAGTTGAAAGCACTCCAAAAGTACGCCGCATGGAACGGTAAAGAAATCCAGTAGCGTCCATACGCCTCCTTTGTACTATAGGTGATACTGGTAACGATGTGGAATGGGCCATATCCACGAATCCTGTTCCAGTCCTGCCATTTTCCCCTATTACATTCCCCTGCTGTTCTGTCCCCCCTCCAGAATTTACTGTCATTGCCTCCGGTTCTGCCTCCAATTGTGCTAAATTTGGAGCACTTGTCTGAACCCCTCCCTGAACTGGTGTAGGGTCTGATTTCTTTCCCTTAGCCTTCCTAGTGGACCGCCTCATCTTCTCCTGAACCAAAGAGTGAACCTCCAAAGCGTTCAATACTCCGCAAATATGTACTATGAGAACCTAAAACATAATATTTAACTTAATTCGATTGCCCATGCAAAATGGATTTAGCATCGCCTAAAGTTTACGTGATGTAAATTTCCAATCAACAATCAATAACCAGTGATAGGAGATTCCCTCCTACCTATTAACATTTTCGAATGCTACACTTATACCAACACTAGTGCAAAGAGACCATCCTTTATTCTGTCAGATTGAGTGATTACTTTGGAATTTAGCCATTTTTTTTTTTTTTTTCTTAACCACAACAGGAACCGAGCCTGCGACCCTAGTATGCGAAGCTACTAGCTACTCCTATAACGTAAATAAATTAAAACTTAAAAAAAAATATTTTTTTCAACCGCAACAGGAACCGAGCCTGCGACCCTAGTATGCGAAGCCACTAGGTACTCCTATAACGTAAATAAATTAAAACTTAAAAAAAAAATATTTTTTTCAACCGCAACAGGAACCGAGCCTGCGACCCTAGTATGCGAAGCTACTAGGTACTCCTATAACGTAAATAAATTAAAACTTAAAAAAAAAATATTTTTTTCAACCGCAACAGGAACCGAGCCTGCGACCCTAGTATGCGAAGCTACTAGGTACTCCTATAACGTAAATAAATTAAAACTTAAAAAAAAATATTTTTTTCAACCGCAACAGGAACCGAGCCTGCGACCCTAGTATGCGAAGCCACTAGGTACTCCTATAACGTAAATAAATTAAAACTTAAAAAAAAAATATTTTTTTCAACCGCAACAGGAACCGAGCCTGCGACCCTAGTATGCGAAGCTACTAGGTACTCCTATAACGTAAATAAATTAAAACTTAAAAAAAAATATTTTTTTCAACCGCAACAGGAACCGAGCCTGCGACCCTAGTATGCGAAGCTACTAGCTACTCCTATAACGTAAATAAATTAAAACTTAAAAAAAAATATTTTTTTCAACCGCAACAGGAACCGAGCCTGCGACCCTAGTATGCGAACTACTAGGTACTCCTATAACGTAAATAAATTAAAACTTAAAAAAAAATATTTTTTTCAACCGCAACAGGAACCGAGCCTGCGACCCTAGTATGCGAAGCTACTAGGTACTCCTATAACGTAAATAAATTAAAACTTAAAAAAAAATATTTTTTTCAACCGCAACAGGAACCGAGCCTGCGACCCTAGTATGCGAAGCCACTAGGTACTCCTATAACGTAAATAAATTAAACCTTAAAAAAAAATATTTTTTTCAACCGCAACAGGAACCGAGCCTGCGACCCTAGTATGCGAACTAACTATTTCTAGTTTACAACCTAGATATATTAAGAACTAAAAAATTTTTTTTCTAAATTTGCCTCCCTCGGGACTCGAACTGGCGACACCAAGTTACGAGGCTAATACTCCTAATATACAATCTTAACAGAAATAAAATTAAAATTTATCTTTAAAACAAATTACCTCTAACAGGATCGAACTTGCGACTGTAAATTGCAAGGCTACGGATATATTATTGTGCCATAGCGCACTAGCTTGAAGTTCCTACGACAATATCAAAAGCAAATCGCATGTCCTTCACAGACCTTTTGCGATTCCAACGACAGTAGGCATTCAACATAACAACTGCTTCTTTTACGAAATGTAAATAACTTAAATATTACTATATTTTGATACAAAATAGTATATAACCTACCTAAAATTTACTTAGATTACCTAACCTATTAAATAAGTGCAACTTCACAGCCCCGTCTGCCTACATAAGTACACGCTATTCGTAACGCTCAACTACCTTATTTATCAATTATTATGAGAGACCTTTTTCTCTGAACTAAGTCGTTAACTACCCATCTTATACACCAACTAGAAAATGTACCTACCAAATATTTCTTTCGAACAAATACTTATTTAATTATTTACATCCGGAATTTTACTAACGGAGTATTGAGAAGAAACTATATTATCAATGCCTACTTCAAATACGCTGCCATATAAAAGAATTCAACGGGAGCGCTCACTCACTCGTCGACCCCTATATTAGTTCTAAGTACAAAATACGAGCTTCAACCCCCCGGATATAAGACAATAGCTGGGGTTTAAATTAACCTATAAACTATAAAACTACATAGGATAAAATAACAATTTTCTCTTTGTTTGATAGATTAATCATTCAGTTATAATTGTCATTCGCACCTCATTCCATTTCACGAACATCAAATTGTGGCATAAACCGAAGCCAACTAAAGTTATTTATCTATGTTTATCACAAATAACTGAACACAAAGTTTTATTATACAAAACGACTACCTACAAGATTCAGTATACGAACGCGAAAATCAGATGTCAGACATCCAAGTTCTTTGGTAGCACTGTAACCGTCCGTTTCCGCCCACGAACCCTGATTTTGACTATCCAAATGTAATATTTTGAACCCTCTTCTTATCCTGGTCACGGCACCAAATTGTAACACCCCACCCTCCTATTTAAAATATATAAACATAAATATATAAATATAACTAACTAAACCTACCTATAATAATACATACGTGCATACAACATACAACCTACCGCTATCTACCTATAAGAAGTATGTAAACTATACTTGATTTTTATTGCATTTTAAAATACGATTAAACGTTTGGCCAGATCGTCTAGAGAACCCTAAATTGTGATCGCAGTAACTCAGAGTCTTTTTGAAGGCGAATGACAAGTTATTTTTAAGAGATTAATCTATCACGTTGTGTTTGGACGAACGATGTAGTCTAACCTATAATTTTGAAGTATTTCGCGCAGAACCCTAATTTCCCTACTGTGATTGGTCCCTATTTTGGGCCCCCCCAAATTGGGAAGGGTAGCTAGCCCCCAGTGCTCGGAATAACGTAATACTTGACTGACGTCAGTACTGCATTATTTTGGTGATTAAAACAATGTACATCTAACTCAAAGTAATTGAACGAGCGATTTTAGCTCTACACAGATAATTATAACTACGTGAGCCCCGCTAGCTACTGTCTCTGGCAGGCCACTAAGGTACATGATCAGAGTCCACCCTCTTCAAGTGTATTTTAATTAAGCTACACGACAATGTAAAGTGTGCTATGCCGTGTTCCACCCGAATCCCAAAGCTAGTGTATATAAAACGCTTGTGAGGCGCCTTATTATACGTGTATAGTGTAAACTATAGCTGAGTCTTTACAGCCATAGCTTGTCCATCCCTACTCGTCAGGTAGGATTAATACCTTCGAGCAGCGATTGATCGCGAATACATATTAGCACTAGGTACTAAAATAAAGTAGATATTCCGACTTGAATGTCGCTCATCCTGTGAGAAGAGCACTACGGAATGTGAAATAAGTAGTTGATCTACTAATATGGTTCTTAGACCTGGAACTGTGCCATACAGTTGTATATAATGATATAAAGACCTGTGGTCTATATAACTAGAGCGAAATGGACACGATATCCATCGTGCCGCCGGCTCCAAAATAATACATAGTGTTAAAGCTCTGTCTTTAGACGTAGCAAACCCTTGATAAAGGGCGAAAGTAATGTCAGTTTAATAGTTTGGCTGAACGTGAAGAACAACGAACCAACACAGTCGCAACCCACTGTGAGACCCACGCGAATCATAGTCGCGGCATCACAATCAGGTCAAAGCGAGAAGGCGTGTAAGCCAAGTGTTTGGTCGAGGCGCTAGTTCAGGACGCAATAGGAGCCGACAGGACCCGGACACCGTGAACACTGCCCATAATATCCGAAAACCGTAGAATAGATTTAGTTTCTAAATCTAGCGCATATTAACTGACCCTGGCTACGGTTACCATCAGGATGGGTCGTCTACCTACATCATAATCGGTCTTACTATAATCACTATTAGTAAGGCGCGAACGCCTAACCTATTCGTATGTTTGCTCAATACCTTCCTAGACGCTTGGTCCGATTCAGGTGAAATTCTGCCAAGGCATGCTTGTGATAAGCTACAGATAGGACCTACCTATCTAAAATTACTTTAGTATCAGAATAGGCGAAGCTCGAACTCCTATAGTTTGTTTGTTAGTCCATTACATTTATCCCATAAAAGTGTGGACAGATTTAGCTAAAATTTGGTAAAATTAGGAGTTGTTCATATCTATGAACCACTGAACTACATATCTAGCCCATATTGCATGGAGCTTGGTAAACAGCCATCTCAAGTATGACATAGGCCTTCCCGCGACAGCATAGCGCCGTACTATCTCGAATGAGATTAGTGAACTGAGTGGACCACGTGTTCACGGAACCCTAAAACTTATAATGCCGCGTGGCACTTGCAGTGAAGGCAGTTCGTAAATAAATAAAACGTTGGCATAGCTTAGACCTACCTACTACTTATTCAATAATATGACTCGCATTTCTTCCTAATAACGTTATTCTAAAACCTAATTCGCTATTCCCTAGTAATAGATTTATTTACTAGAATTCCTACAGCACTGTACCAACCCGAATGAAATTAATGAACTGAGTGAACCACGTGCTCGCGGAACCCTAAAGCTTGTGATACCGCGTGTCACCTGCAGTGACGGCAGTTCGATAAAGTAAAACGTGGCATCGCTTAGACCTACCTACTACTTATTCAATAATATGACTCGCATTTCTTCCTAATAACGTTATTCTAAAACCTAATTCGCTATTCCCTAGTAATAGATTTATTTACTAGAATTCCTACAGATCGCAATCCCCCTAACTCAGCCCTAGTTTTTCCCTATCCTAGCGAGATAGCTAAGTATTACGAGAACTAAATTTTATTTTGATGTCCATGTTTCAACAAATAGTTACAACTCGTGGCGGCTTTATTCGTCTTTCCCCCGGGGTACTAAACCAACCGTGCCTTCGAGATGAACCAATTAGGTGTAGTGTGTCATGGTGTGGTGAGTACCTAAAGCTAACTTGTGTCCTAGTTCCCTACGGCTAAAGTGTACCTGCCCTGAATAAGAAATGCCGCTGCCACGACAGACCAGGTCTGCCGCTTCGCTGCACCTCCTAAACAGTGTGTTTGGATGGGATTTGGATAGGTAAGGCCTGTCCCAAATACGGTGGCTCCGTACATGAGTGCGCTAACGCTTGTCCAACCTGTGGTCCTCATGACGGTAGGTCGTAAGATGGTACAGTCAGGATGTTCCGGCCATAACCAAACTTGGGTCGCTAGCCAGGCAAGCCCTCCTGTCAGCTTGCTTTCGGCACTTGCATTGATAAACCCACGCTTCGTTGTCACGGTTGCGTATCCACGTGAATTAAATCAACTAGCCTTCCTGAAAACATGAACTACCAACCTGGTCACTTGACGATACCTTCAGCTAGCAACCGACCTGGCATCTTGTTTCAATTCCTAGATCCCAGCTCGATTGCCCACTGTACCTCACTTCCTAACTGCACTAAACTATGGCTTGATCCCAGGTAGGAGCCTGAACTTTCGAAGGCAAATAACTAGGATTTCGGCCACACTAAATTCTATTCTAAACTCACAATATAAAGTGAGATTCCTAAGTTAATTCGCGACTAATAAGTACTTGGCGTGACACTTGCCCGGGGCGCGCGGCAGCTGTTCTTCGGATACGTCCTCCTCCTCTGGTGGTCTGTTCGACTGAATCCCGCTACGTCCGCGTGTCCGTGGTTTTAAAAGCTTTCACACAGACGCAGCCTCGGCAGCGCGCGGGCCGCCGCACACATACAACCGACCTCGTGGTCGAACTGCGCGAGCGCCGGCCGCTGTCCGGACGCAGACAGGGCGGCGCCTCTATCCCTTTAGCCTCGGTTTTCGCGCCATTTATTACCTAAGGCAATCTGTTATAACGTGCGCACCGCGTGGTTCGAATGACGACCGACAGGCGGCAGTCTGGCTTCTCGGAAATAATCCCTGAGCTAATTTGTTTCAATAACTGTCTATTCACTCGACTCGAGGTTAATCCTCACCCGACCGAACAAAACTAGTTATGTTTTTCCCAATAGACAGATTCCTTTTAGTCTATCAAGACTTACCGTATTACCTATAGATATTTATTTATACATATGGATCCGTTACAAGACCCTTCTACAAGCTCGAGAAAAATTAATAGGAGGACTGGAATTCCACGAACCTCTGTTTTGTGAATACTAAATTCAGGTGAGTTTCTAATACTTAATGTTATTCTAAATACATCGTATCTACTCTTTTAGAAGGAGATAATCAGCTAAATGTAAAGCGTCGTCGACGTCTCTACTACACGGGGCGCGAATAAGACGACGCTCAAAGCCGAAACTAGCCGAATAAAGATAATCGGCTATTGTAAGCTTCGTAGACGTACTGACAGAGACGACGCTATGTAGCCGATTATCTCTTTCTTAAGCTCATTGTTAGCGATGACACGAATTCGAAGAGACGACAATTGCATGCTGTGCCGCGCGCATACTTTTGGTCAGTACATGCTTGTGCTACTGTATTAACTTTTTTTACGTTGTTAGTCTTATTATTATTATTTTTTTCAGAGGGGTATCATCCCTACCATATTCAACGCGTCCAACAACTTCAGCAGTCTGACCATGCAAGACGAGTTGAATTCTGTACAACAATGCTACGAAGATCTCAGGAGGACCCATCTTTCTTTGATAACATTCTGTGGACAGATGAATCTCGATTTGAAAGGAATGGGGTATTTAACATCCACAACTATCACAGCTGGTATATCGAAAATCCACACGAGACGAGAGAGAGCAATTTCCAAACTCGATTCAGCGTTAACATGTGGTCAGGGATAGTCAAAGGTGAATTTATTGGGCCTTTTGAATTGCCCGCCCGATTGAACGCAGACGCGTATTTGGCGTTTCTGCAAAACGATATAAATGGGTTACTGGAAGACGTTGACTTAGAGACCAGAAGAAGAATGATTCTTCAAAATGACGGTGCTCCTTGCCACTATGCACGACGAGTAAGGGAATACCAAAACCAAGCTTTCCCAGGAAGGTGGATTGGGCGCAACGGGCCAATTGAATGGCCTGCGCGCTCGCCAGACTTAAACCCGATAGATTTTTTTATTTGGGGCTATTACAAAGAAATCGTTTATACCCGCGAAGTGAACTCGGAAGAAGAGCTCAGACAAAAATTAAGAGAAAGCGAAACAGTAATAAGAGAAAACTCGGGGGCTTTTCGAAGGCTTAAAGATAATTTTTTAAGACGCTGCAGATTGTGTATCGAGGTAGGAGGTAGACATTTTGAAAATTTAATTTAAAATAAACTGCTTTTATTTTATTTTTAATGTTTTATTTAAACCCTTAAAAGTCCCTTAAAATAGTTGACGAAAGTCAACTGACAAAAGTTATGCTATTTTATGTATTCTTTACTTACTGGAGGTATTTCTTAACTTAATTGGCCTGAGTGATTACAAAAATAATGTTTTAAATTAAATTGCTATTTAATGAAATTTCCGCCTCTGTACCTTTGAATGCCGTTTTCGGTGAAAAACAGCCTATTAAGTACTATTTTTTGTGTATTATTATGCAAGCTAAAGACCTGACGAAGTTTTTGAAATCACTTTGAAGCCATGAAAAGGCCTTTTTATTTTTTTTATTTCAAGTTGAAAATTTAGCTCTTACTCGCTAGAGAATTTTTTTTTAAATTTCGGTCAAAAAATTTCTAACTTGCATCAATATTAGGAAGCTGTTTTTTTATGTGTGATAGACAAATTAATAAGCATAGTGATTCTAAAAAAAATAATCCGAAAAACCTATAAAAAGTTACTTTTTTAAATTTTTAAGTCGGTCCGACAGAATATTCCGAAAAATCACAAAAAAAAATCATAACTCGAAAACCACAAAAAATCGGGTAACATACATGGGGTATTTTCGGATACCCCTGGATGTGAGGAAGCTATTAAAAATAAATTGGCGTCATTGTTTGGACCACCCTGTATATGCGTGAGTCAAACCTAGACTTAAAAAAAAAATATTTGAGTAAAAGTTGGAAAACATACCTTTTATTTTTGTCTAAAGGCCACAGTTTAATTGCAACCTGTTAATTAAACAAGAGTTTAGTAAGTTTTTAGTTTATACTCATGTTTGTAATACAATTTTATTTGTGTTCTTTACATTACGTTATTAGTACATTACATTCACTGAAAAAAATACGAACCAGAGCTTTTCTGTAAATAATTATTAAACATAATATCAATTATTATCAGATTGTAGCACAATATGATGTTTTTTTTTAAATTAAGAATAAAATAATATTTTTCTCAACATCTCTACATTAATAAAAAGTACTCACTTCAAATTCTTTTCCCTTTTGTAGTTATGATAGGCTTCTAAAATTTTGCCCTGCGGTAAAAATATGATTAGAACTAAAATGTACATTAAATAACTTAAGGTTTTTAGAACGAAGTGCCTAAACGCGGCGGCTTGCAGGTACGCGACAAGCGTCACGTGACAAAATGCGGTGCGTGCCAGTGTGCGCTACAGAAACTTCGTAAACGCCAGGAATTTTAATGGCACTTACGCGTTTCGTTCAACGCTTATTTTTCCTTTTTTCTTTAAATATTAATTAACCTTTTTGGTTTCATTCCTTCCTTTACGTTATTTGTTACATCAAAAGAATGATACTGACACGCCTGTACCGCCTCTCTCTCAAAACCGGTATAGTTCCAAAGTCTTGGAAGCTTGCCAACGTGCAGCCCGTGCCTAAAAAAGGTAGTCGTGCTGACCCATCAAACTATCGACCTATTGCAATCACCTCCATACTCTGTAAGATTATGGAGCGTGTATTGAACACCCGCCTCTTAGCATACCTAGAAGACAATGACCTCCTGAGTGACCGTCAGTATGGCTTTCGCCGGGGTCGGTCAACGGGAGATCTTCTAGTGTATGCTACGCATGTATGGGGTGAAGCCATAGAGAAGCACGGTGAAGCTCTTGCCGTATCTCTCGATGTCTCTAAGGCATTTGATAGGGTCTGCCATGCTAGCCTTATTGGTAAGCTTCCTTACTACGGAATACCTACTGGTTTGTGCGACTGGATATCTGACTTCCTGAGGGAACGGTTCATTCGAGTGGTCGTTGATGGCTGCTCGTCTGACCTATTGGCTATTGATGCCGGGGTACCTCAGGGCTCAGTTCTCTCCGCAACTTTGTTTTTGCTGCACATAAACGATCTGCTGAAACTCGGTATATTTGGGTACGCAGACGACAGCACGGTTGCGGAGAGATACTTGTCTAGTGCTCGAGCTAAGGGTCCGGATATACAATCTCAGAGAGAGGCCATGATTGAGCGCGTGAACCTAACACTCAAGGCAGTCTCTGACTGGGGCGATGCCAATCTTGTTAGGTTTAATGCCTCTAAAACGCAGGCGTGTCTATTTACTGCTAAAAGGAGTCCTTTTACCCTGACTCCTACTTTCCGAGATGAATCTATCCAGATCTCCGACCATCTTGAGCTCCTTGGCGTAGATTTAACATCCGATCTCAATTTCGGGAGATACATTGAATCCAAGGCAAAAACGGCAGCCAAAAAGCTTGGTATACTCTCGAAGGTGAGACTTTACTTCACACCAGAGCAGCTTCTAATATTATACCAAGCTCAAGTTCGGTCATGTATGGAGTACTGCTCTCACTTATGGGACGGATCGGCTCGTTACCAGCTAGATGCCTTGGATTCTATCGACCGACGCGCTAGGAGACTCATCGGCGACGAGGAACTTGTATCAAACAGGCTCCAAAGCCTCGAGCATCGCCGCAAAGTCGCCTGTCTATCGGTGTTCTACAGGATTCATTTCGGAGAGTGTGCCCTGGAGCTTCACAACCTCATTCCCCCCTCTCCATTTCATCATCGGACGACCAGGCGCGGAGGGCGGTTCCATCCCTTTGTCGTCAATGTTCCACCTTTACGCACGAAGCGTTTTGCGTCTTCGTTTATCATGCGAACGGCCAAGGAGTGGAATTCCCTTCCGGCGTCTGTATTCCCCGATTCGTACAATTTAGGAATCTTCAAGACGAGAGTGAATAGGCACTATTTGAGTTTGCGTGTCACATCCTCGGCTGCATCGGCACTTACCATCAGGTGAGGTGCAGCCAAACGTACTCAAATTCTTAATAAAAAAAAATACAAAATAAAAATATGTAAGGAACTTCGTTCTTGACATGGTCCCCGACCGCAATGTTTTTAGGGTTCCAACGGGACCCTATTACTAAGCCTCCGCTGTCTGTCCGTCTGTCCGTCCGTGGGCTGGCTGTATTTCATGAACCGTAATAGGTAGACAGTAGAAATTTTCACAGAAAACATAAAATAAAAATTAGAAAAAGTGTAAAATTAAATTCCTAAAAAAACGTGTTTTTTTTAGGTTTTTAAAAATATTTTTGATTTAGCTTTATCGTAAAAACCGTTATACATACAAGCGTGAAAATTGGTAAGATTATAGTTCTAATACAGAAGTAAAAAAAAGTAATAAAAATTTACCAAGTGGTACTCATGCTAAGGAGTCCGAACTGAATGACAAAAAAAGAATATTTTTGTCACTCGCATTGATGTCTTTTGTTTGTAATCTGAATAGGTATTATACACATATATATATGTAGTTGTGTGAAGAGGTGTGGTGGTACGGAACCCTCGAGAGCTAGTCCGACTCGCACTTGGCCAGTTTTTGATTTTAGTCTTAATCAAATCAATTTCTTACCAACAAGGTATTTGTCCTTCTGAAGTCTGAGTATACAGTTCTGTACGGTGTTTTAGCCCACCTGTAAGAACACATTTGTTTTGTTACTTAACCTCTCATCTGTGGAAGCTTAAAATGCGCGTAAAACGCTTAAACATTAATTACTAACGTAAATGTAGTTCAATGGCTTATACTGTGCAGCGATCGGGAAGCTTCCGCGCTGAAATAACCCTACATGTTATAGTGAATCGTGATCGTTATGTTACAGTGTGTATCGAATAGGGTTACCGATATTTTACGGGCATGTTATACACCATATTTAGTCAAGAAAACCCCATTTCCCCAGCTCCGTGGCGTAATGGTTAGTCCATTCGCTTCACACTATGAGGTCGCAGGTTCGATTCCGGCGGGGTCAAGTTGTAAGACTCGGTTTGGTTGGTGGTAGGGCATTTTCTAAGCCCGCCTGGCTAGCTACCACCATCTTATCTAAGTCTTGCCGCCAAACATCAGTGTTAACAACATTGATGTGTTCCGGCTTGAAGATAAGGTAGCCAGTTTCTCCATTGCGTTGGGGAATCTTGGTAAGCCCGCTTCCATCTTGGGTATCATCGTCACTTACCATGAAGTGAGATGATGCCAAGGGCTTACCAATTGTGAATAAAAAAAAAAATCTCTTGAATTAGCAGCAGTACAGATTTAAAATGGTCTCAGACTTAAAGTTTATTTAATTTTTTAGGTAATCTACACATAAAATTAATCAAAACATTTGAGGAAAGAAACACCATTAAAAAAATGCAATAATATGTATACTTTTTCAACGTACTGCAAAAACGAGGTCATTAACGTGTTTTTTTTTCTTAGTCGGTAGATTTTATGTTGACCTACAAAACGACACCAAATTATCTATCATTAGTTACTTACGCAATGATTCAAATTGATCGTTAAGAGACCCTTGTACGGGGTTGTGACAACCCTTTAAAATGTTATTTCACAACGATTTAATATTTTCACATGTTTTTAACTGAAACACTACTGAAAACAATTATTCAAAGTGACTGAATCTATTCTGCGGACACACTGTAGCTCTCACTACAACCTGCTGTGTGGCCCGTCTGACCATTTGCAAATAACAAACCGCGAGGGTCACGTATTAACTATAAATTGACTCACTAAGTAAGAATCTAATGGTATATCATTTTGTATCGTTTTATCATCATCATCATCACCATCATATTAGCTCATATACATCCCCACCGAGGGGCTCGAGCCTACCCTGAATTAGGGCGATCAGGCCTTAGTCGACCACGCGGGCCCAGTGCGGGTAGGTCAACTTCACACACAACCTTCGAGTTTCATCGCAGGCGTGTGCAGGTTTCCTCACGATGTTTCCCTTCACCGTTAAAGCAATCGGTAAGTATGTATGTAAGTAAGTTTTGAAAAACTCATTGGTACATTGGCCGTCCAGATTTGAACCCGGTACCTCTCGTTAGAAGAACCGAGTCGTTACCGGCTGAGCCATCGTCGCTTTTTCGTTTCGTTTTATCGTCGATCGTTTTATAGCTTAGCTCGAAATTAATCTATTTAAAAAAAAACAAAACGTTAATGACCTCGTGAGTATTCCTTCGGGGAGTCTTTTGTCAAGCAGTGGACGTCTTTGATGATGATAATGATGATGTATACCTGGGACAAACAGACCAGTTAGGTAGGTCCATTTTCGACAAAGAGATCAATCGATGAATCTAACTCGGCTGGGCACCTTCGCAACATCTTCACGTCCCAAATACCGCAGTGTATCAAGACTAAAGGTCTTCGAAAATTGTGTGTTGCCAATGATGTCAAACAGAACGGAGGTATGGTTGTTTACAATGGGCCTCATAGAAAGACTCAAGGTTACCCAAAGGAAAATGGAATGTGCTATGCTAGGAGTTTCGCTGCGTGATCGATCAGAAACGAGAAGATCTCTAAGAGAACCGATTACGATTAAGTTTTTAGAATTGTTAAACTCAAGTGGCAGTGGGCAGGGCACATAGCTCGTAGAACAGATGGCCGTTGGAGCAGTTAAGTTTTTGAATGACAAACGTGTACTGTAAGACGAAGCTTAGGTATTCGGTGGACCCACGACCTGTTGAAGGTTGCGGGAAGCCGCTGGATGCGGGCAGTGCAGGACTGGTCGTTGTGGACAAATATTTTTTGAAAATTATAAACTTGGGGGACATGTCTATCATTATATATGTCAAAGGGGTGGGTGATGGTTAGGTTATGGATGGCCTCGTGGTTCACTCCTTAACTATTTCGGTTGTAGGTGTCGAAATAACAATGCAGCTATATCACAGAGGTCCTTCTTCAATAGTCTTGATCATTTGGTAATCGAAATTGTACAGGATGCCTTGGATAACAATGGATGCAAACGCGGTGATCACAGCGATGGCGTGACACGTCCATTTTTCTCACAGATCACCACTGCATGTGTTCTGCTCGACGCTCCGTCAAAAAGTGTCTGCTCCGAGACTGACGTCCAGCTAATCTGGCTTCTCCACAGATCTAATAAATTCTCAACTCAGTGTGGCAGCACAAACAGCCTTCCGTTAATACATCATCTTTGCTACCACAAACGATCGTCTCACGAGTACAAGCGATCGTCACGCCACCACCGGTTTCACCCAGGTACTAATACCTGACGTTTGATCCAAACAAAGTGTAACTATGTAAACTTGTCTCGAGCTGGTATTGGTCGCGTTTTCAATGACCCTCTGACACGGCCATCCTGCGAGTCACACGTCCTCGGGTGACTAACCTGAAAAAGAAAAGGGTAACCAGTAGATTCCATTTCGTTCGGCCAATCCTGACCTTCATTAGGAAGGTCCACAGCTCAAGGAATAAAAGCAACACTAATAATGTGAAGCTTTAATTCAAGACTACAATCATGGTAATGACATATTTTAACAGTCTCAAAAAAAACCAAAATAATTTCACTCTCGTAAACTAAATAAACCTCAGCATTAGCATCGTAACTCAAACAATCTCAAATCAGTTTAGGTCTCCAAGGTAAATCACAGCTGCAAGGCTTGAAACCTTACAACCATTTACAACTTTTAGGAGCACATAGAACGGAACATAATCATCATCGCAAATCACAAGCGACGGAACACCAGAACTAAACATCACCACATCCGGGTGGCGGGACACCACAAAGAATCATCATCACTAACGCCAAGCGACGGAATACCAATCAGTCATCATCACCAGTCCAGGTGACGGAACACCATCACCACCAATCTAGGCAGTGGAACACCATCATCACCAATACAGGCGACGGAATACCATCATCACCAATCTAGGCAATGGAACACCATCATCACCAATACAGGCAATGGAACACCATCATCACCAATACAGGCGACGGAATACCATCATCACCAATCCAGGCAATGGAACACCATCATCACCAATACTGGCGACGGAATACCATCATCACCTATACAGGCGACGGAATACCATCAACAGTTTTAGCCGGTAAACGAGATACTTCTTTTTTACAAAAACACGAATGTACCTGCTACACATCATGACAGAACGAGTCTGACAAAACAAGCAGCAGCCAATTCATGCAAACATATAGCGCCATTCAGCACTCTTCATTTACCGCTGAAACATGTCGGAATACTTCAGTACTACACACAAAAATAAACGATAAAGAAAAAAATTACAACTGTATACAATTGATTGAGTTACGATCTGTCAATACAATTAACATTGAAAGGTAGACGCTTCTGCACCAGATTCATCGTCAACATCCGGAGGCAAATAACCTTCGGACATACTACGTAAACGGTCATGGGCATACTTGTAACTTCGTCTCAAATTCAAAGCTTGTAATTTGTATCTGTCACCTTCTAAGACCTCTACGACCCTGAACGGCCCTCGGTATTTGGGATCTAACTTGGTTTGGTTACGCTCCTTATTTTGTATCACCACAACAGTCACCCATCTTGGCAACTCTGGGCCACCTCCATCCGGTGCCCAAACAAACAACAGTCACCCAACCTGGCGACTCTCAGACACCTCCATCCGGTGCCCGCCCAAACACACAGTCACCCTACCTGGCGACTCTTGGACCACCTCCCTCCGGTGTCCAACCACACTATCGCTTCCATGCGGCGATCTCAAACATCACCTCTTTCTGGTCATTGCCAACATCACCTCCCCGGTGATACGCCTGCGAGCCAAACGCACGCCACACACAGTTGTGGCCGCACAGCAACGAGAAAATCAACTCGGTGTTTTACGCCTACGTCTACGAATGGCTGAGGCTATTGTCATCCAGTTGCGAAAAATTGTTTACGTCTAGGGTTCAAAATACAAACTAGTGAACGTTAAAATCACGGTCAAGTACAAAAGTCCTTAATCTGCACTAGTAGATGGTCGAGGTTCAGTCTCTCCATCATCAATTCTGTCCAAGTCAATAATACTGTCACTATCGGGCATTTAACGTAGTCTGTCCTCAATAACTGACGGTATTTGATATCTAAAGTGGTAGGTAACGCTTCTCCATTTGTAACAACACAAAGTTAGGTAACTTGTGAAACTAAGCTTTTGTCTAGAAATCAGCCAGTGGCGCTGCCTCAGAGCAATACACCACCCCATCTCTTCCCAAGGGTTTCACAAGAAGTGACTAAGGGACTAAAAATTTGAGGACAAGCAACATCGTCCTTCACGCTCATACTGTACCGCCAAACAGCCCGCCAAGCGTAGCGTTTTTTTTTGTTTTTTTTTTTTTTTACAATTGGTGAAACCGCTCCAACATGGGGGAGGCCCATGTCTATTATCACATCAGCAGCAAGCTGATTAACAACTCCTGTAATAGGATGCGTTACTCTTCGTATTATCACTAGTATGTTGTCGTGCTTCACTTAGATAAAATTACAGCCTGTGTGTGTAATCGACAAACATGACATTTAGAGGTTAGGCTACTTTACTCGTACCTAGAAGCAACTCCAGGAGGCTGTACTTCGTAACTCGGTTAACCCAACAGTTTGGTTGCTGCCAAATGATCATCATGGAAGGACTTGTAACATTGAAATCTCATTACTATACTCGAAGGAAGTGAGCATATTTTAAAGGACACTTAACTAAGAGTATTAACGTTTAAACGTGCTAAGATTCACCTGACCGTTGCCACGCGCCTAAAGCGTTTATGAACGTAAGTTCAAATACAAGGGGGCATTACGTAGATCGAATGACACGTGGACGTATTTGAACAGAGGTTACAAAATCAGTCATTTCGATTTAATAGGTAAAGAATGCACCTGATGTAACCACTAGCTATGCCTGACGTGGTTAAATAGTGACCACCTATGAAGTCAATCGATGTTCCAAGCTATCAGAGGAAGCAATTTCCGTTCAGGAATGTTGTTATCATTTTTTTTTCACGGTTATCAACACTTGCGTTCTATGCTATCCTTTTTCTTTACCAGCATGATAAGGCCGTCAAAAAGGGAAAGCTTCGGGGCTTATGACATTCGCAGCCTCCAGCCCATGAATCCTGTATCATCATCACATCAGCCGTAAGACGTTCATCACTGCACTCCGCATACTACCCTGTTATTATTATTTTAATTTTACAATTGGTAAACAAAATATTTTATTGGGGTCCCCGAAACTCATACCTACATAGGGTCTATATGATAGCGGGGCATTAAGGATGCCCTCGACAAATTCATCACGAAAGCTATTAAAAATAGGCAACAACTTTGGCCTATTATCAATGAGAATATCAGTCCCAATACTACGAAAGCTAATAAAGGTTTTTTTTTTTTTTTACTCCATGTAAAAATGTCAGTCTCAATATTATAAAAGCTTAAAGGGATTTCAATACTTTCTATCCTGGTTTAGGTTTGTATAACCAAAACTCTAGTTTTTAAATCTACCGTTGAATCACGACGCTGTGCCACAAGGAACTATCCGAAAGCACGTGAAAGAGCACTTTGAAGGACTACAAGGCATCATTTTGGCTGCTAATGCAATCACTACTAGAAGGGTAAGGGACTAACTACTCTATTCGCATCCTTACCGACAGTCAAGCTGTTTTGTTATTGACAGACTCGTTTAAGAATACCGTCAATCCTAGATTTAAAATATCTGAACCGATCATAATATTGTTGGCACGTATTGTTGTACGTAGGTTGGAACGTAGGTACTCGTTTGGCATAACAAAAAAATAAAAATTCTGAATGATTCCCGTCAATACTACCCTCACTCAATATTTGTTCTGTACAGTAAACGTGAGCGTTGCCTATAAAAGTCAATCGTGCGTTTGTACTGAACACACTCCCGAAAGTCTATACACGAAACCTTCCTTAACGAGAGAACACTCAGTACCACCACAGATTAGGTAATAGTACTACGTTTGTACTAGTACCACTATCAAAACAAACGGGGTACGACTCACCGGATTTTCGTAGCACCGCGTACATCACGCACTTCGCAGAAGCCGCACGCGCCGCTCGCGTGCATCTCCGCTGCTGCCAGCGCAGCCCACGCTGTCACCTCATTCCAATGGTCGTTCCGTAAAGGAGATGTCGACAGTTGTGCACCGTGCACGTGGATTAGCTTCAGGTATATTCGGGGTCAATTCTGTCAATGTGATTGCAGCAGATGTAGGATGGTGCTCGCATAGCCTCAATCAATCGCAGCATGTTCTGGTTCTGTAGCACGAAGAATTGTTGCCAGTGGTTTTTATTTCGCTGCTCCATCATCAATTTTCACATTTTCCCGTCGTTGTCCACTTGTTGCGAGCGCAGGGAACTATCCAACTTCTGATGTCAAAGGGGTGGGTGATGGTTAGGTTATGGATGGCCTCGTGGTTCACTCCTTAACTATTTCGGTTGTAGGTGTCGAAATAACAATGCAGCTATATCACAGAGGTCCTTCTTCAATAGTCTTGATCATTTGGTAATCGAAATTGTACAGGATGCCTTGGATAACAATGGATGCAAACGCGGTGATCACAGCGATGGCGTGACACGTCCATTTTTCTCACAGATCACCACTGCATGTGTTCTGCTCGACGCTCCGTCAAAAAGTGTCTGCTCCGAGACTGACGTCCAGCTAATCTGGCTTCTCCACAGATCTAATAAATTCTCAACTCAGTGTGGCAGCACAAACAGCCTTCCGTTAATACATCATCTTTGCTACCACAAACGATCGTCTCACGAGTACAAGCGATCGTCACGCCACCACCGGTTTCACCCAGGTACTAATACCTGACGTTTGATCCAAACAAAGTGTAACTATGTAAACTTATCTCGAGCTGGTATTGGTCGCGTTTTCAATGACCCTCCGACATATATAAACTAAAATATTTTTTTAACCGACTTTGAAAAGGGAGGAAGTTCTCAATTCGATTGTATTATTTTTGTTTTTGTATGTTTGTTATGCGATATCTTCGTAGATGGTGAACTGATTTTCATAACTCTGTTTTATTCGATAGGGTATACTGCCAGGTTGATCTCATATAATATTGTTTTTCAAAATCAGTTTAGTATTTTTTTGAGCAACACCCCGACATTTATCAACGCAGCCATTGTTCGCCTTATCTTTCTCTTCTACACATACCTTTTTATATAACAGCATATAAATATCACAACAAACAAATAAATGTACGCACGACACAACACCACTTAATCCAACGCGGGTAACGTCATAGACCCACGGGTCATGTCACTAGGGGTCACGGATCATGGTCTATCAAGCGTAAAAACAATTACAAACTAGTTAAAGAAAACCCTGCAGAAAATAGTAACGAACATCCATATGGACTCTTACTCTATCCGCTGACCTATTTAAATAATGTCATTTTGAATGAGCGATTTCTTTCGCACAAGCAAACTGAACGTTTTCTTTCTCTGTCATGCCCGCAGATTCCGGCTTGCAGGCTGCCCAAATCTAGTCATTTTCTAGACAGAGAAGACGTTGTTTATATCGTTTTGTTGTTACATTTTTTATTGAGTCAATGTTTGGTATCAAATAGCGCTACTAGAGGGCACTGTCTACTTTTAGTCCGCGCTATCGTTTTGTTCACACGATTTAGTTACTCAAGCATGTATTTTGTACTACAAGTTTTGCGAGTTTGACAATAAACAACTCACTATCGATTTCGTTTCGTTTGTTTTTGGGAGGACCTTTCAGTAGGCGGTTCATGGTCCTCCCAGCCGGTTACGCGTCATAGATAGGAAGGAAGTGTTCTTTTATTTCAAAAATAGAATATACTCGAAAAATTCAAACTTCGTGGATCTGAAGTTGTCGTAAGTGCGTAGTTGACAAAGTGAAGTATCGTTAGCTATAAAGAGTGACAAATGACATTAGCTGTTAAATAGTGACAATGAAGTTAGCTATCAAAATAAAAACATGTCAATTGAATATGTCAGTTAAAACAAGTGTTGCCATAAAAAAATAGTACAGAAAATTATCATAAAGTGTTGCCATAAATAAATAAAATTTAGTACTTTTGGGACTTAGTAAATTTTCAAAAAAATATTTACTTAAAAAAGTATCAATATCTTTGAACTTAAAAATATATCTGCTAATATTTATATCAAATAAATTTTGAATTTGATCTCAGTTTCATTACAAGACTTTTGAACTTTCTGGTTATTAAATAACACTCTTCCTTGTTTATTGCCTTTACAATT
Organism: Coleophora flavipennella; assembly: GCA_947284805.1. Lineage (NCBI taxonomy): Eukaryota > Metazoa > Arthropoda > Insecta > Lepidoptera > Coleophoridae > Coleophora > Coleophora flavipennella. Next base: position 11,517,868 of record OX369253.1, read on the forward strand.
TGGACATAAAAATGAGTGATACGGACTCAAGTGATAAAAGTGAATTTAACCCTGATAAGTTGATACAGTTTCAGTTAGTATTACGCAGTCAAATAGAAAATGCGCATGCTAATTTCAAAAAGTCACCAAAGGGTCGTCTTACTTACAATTATATTCAAACAAAACTAAAATTTCTTGATGAATATTGGAAAAGCTATGAAAAGAATCACAAGAAGATACTGCAAAATGTAGACAAAAAGTTCTTAGCAGATGAAATATACATGAATACATACTTTGAAGTTGAGGACATCTATGCAATAGCTCGAGATACCATGTTAACTAAGCTTGATGAAGTCTCTCCAGTGAAACACTCAAATAACTCAACAGTTATTCAACATGTATCAGACCATAGTGAACCCTCTACATCTGCTCATATACATGCAAAGCACAGATTGATCAAGCTACCTCCGATACAAATACCAAAATTTGATGGACAATATAGTGAATGGATACCTTTTCATGATCAATTTGTCCCATTAGTACACAATAATACCACACTGAGCAATGTTAATAAACTTCATTTACTAAAACAAAATTTAGTCGGGGAAGCAGCTATCTTACTTAAAAACGTAGTAATTTCGGAAAACAATTACGAGATTGCATGGCTAAAGTTAAACAAAAGATATAGCAACAAGAGAATTATAGTAAATTCTTATATTCAAAAGCTGATGTCTCTAAGAAATGTCACTCAAGAAAGTGCATATTCAATTAGAAATTTATTAGATTCAGCTACAGATTGTCTCGACGGTCTAAAAGGTATTGGAATAGATACAACTACATGGGATCCGATGGTAATTCATCTGATAACAAACAAAATGGACAACGATTCTTTAAGACAATGGGAAGAAAATGTAAGCCGTGAATGCGATGATCAATTGCCTACATACGAAATGTTAACGAGCTTCCTAGAAAAAAGATTCAGAGCACTTAAAGGACTTCAATCCACAAAAAACAACACGTACACAAAAAGAACAAATCCGGACAACAAAAGAGTTTTTTATACTACGCCGAAAGAAGGATGTGTAGTCTGTGGTGGTGATCATTTCATTTTCCAATGTAAGAATTTCGTTCAAATGTCTCTGGATGACAAGAAGGCTTTCATTGAGAAAAACCATTTATGCTTTAATTGCCTAATACCAAACCATGGTGTAAAAACTTGTAGACAACAGTCATGTTGTCGCATTTGTGGAAAACGCCATCACTTACTCATTCACACGGAGACTACTAACACGAATACTCCCAAATCAAACGAACGACGAGATATAACACAAAGAGAGAGCAAAACTTCACGAGAACAAACAACTGAGATGAATAACAATACCCGAGAACGAACAAATGATACAAATAACAATACAAACTACAATGTTGCAAGTCATCACGCTATGGAGTCCTCGCAAACATATACAACTAACGTTTTGTTAGCCACGGCACTTGTAAAGGTGACCGCCGAGAATGGACGTACACTACTGCTACGAGCATTGATCGACCAAGGTTCCGAGGGATCATTCATTACTGAGTCAGCAACACAAAACCTTGGTCTGAGGAGAAATACAATCAACGGCTCAATAAGTGGCTTGGGAGATAATACAGTGATGCAAGCCAAGCATTCAGTGTCTTTTACTCTACAATCAAATTATGACAAGACACTGAATCTTTCAGTCAATGCTTATGTATTGAAATCATTAACACGCTTGCTGCCATCAAAACAAATAAACAAGACGTGGAAACATTTACAAGGACTAACATTAGCAGATCCCGAGTATGGTCAACCAGCACAAATAGATTTACTCTTAGGAGTGGAGGTATACAGCCGAATTATGCTTGATGGCATAGTATCTGGTGCACAAGGTTCACCATTAGCACAAAGAACTAGTCTAGGTTGGATTTTATCTGGAGCAATGCATTCTTCATCCAACAACATACATCATCACCATGTCGTAAATATGCATATTACAACTCATGAGGAAGATTTAGAACAATTACAAAAATTCTGGGAAATAGAATCTGAAGATACATACAAAAACAAAAAAATACTAACTGAAGAAGAGATGAAGTGTGAACAAATATACGCAGAAACATATTCAAGAGACACTGAAGGGAGATATATTGTGGAGATTCCATTTAAAGAGAAAAACTTTGATTTTGGAGACACGAAACACATAGCTGAAAGAAGATTAGAGCAACTAGAACGAAGATTAAACAAAGAAAAAGACTTAAAAGAAGAATATAACAAGGTTTTAATGGAATACTCTGATTTAGATCACATGGAAGAAATTAAAGACGAGGAAGAAGATACAACAAATAAATTTTATCTGCCTCATCATGCTGTAGTAAAACAAGACAGAACTACATCCAAAGTGAGAATAGTTTTCGACGCTTCCTGCAAGGGTCCAAACGGAAAATCTTTAAATGAAAATATGATGGTAGGTCCTAAACAGCAGTTAGATTTGAGACACATCGTAATGAGGTGGCGTAGACATCAAATAGCTATCATTGCTGATTGTGTTAAGATGTACAGACAAATAAAAGTCACTGAAGAATCTGCAAATTATCAGAGAATTTTATGGAGAGTCAATGGCAAACTGAAAGTGTATCGGATGGTTAGAGTGACTTTTGGCACTGCTAGTGCTCCATATCTTGCAACAAAAACTCTTCAACAACTTGCTATAGATGAAGAAACAAGATTCCCAAGGGCTCCCTTATTACACGCAGTGATTATTATATGGATGACCTGCTATCCGGAGCAGATAATTTAAAAGAAGCATATGAAATTTATTCAGAAATGACACGGTTAATGAGTTCTGGAGGTTTCGAATTGCAGAAATGGGGAAGCAACAATAAAGACTTTGAAAAACATATAGAAAACGAAAAGTCCAAAACAGATGCTTCATACATAATTAAATCAGACGAGATAGTCAAAACACTAGGAATTAGTTGGAACAAAAGCACTGATAAATTTCAATATCGCATCAATTTACCACAAATCACGAAGACTGTGACAAAGAGACTTATTCTTTCTGAGATCTCACGCTTGTTTGACCCGATGGGATGGTTATCCCCAGTTATTATCATAGCAAAAGTTATAATTCAAAAGTTATGGCTGTCAAGAGTTTCTTGGGACGAGGAGATTCCTGAAAACATACAAAGAGAGTGGATACAATTCTGCATTAACCTGGAACTAGCAAAGGACATTAGTATTGATAGATGGTATACAACTAATACAACGGACAAAAGGCTTGAATTACATGGTTATAGTGATGCTTCACAGATGGCATACGCGGCAGTTGTCTATCTAAGAGTGGTTAAAGATGATGACACTATTCATGTCAAGTTGGTTACAGCAAAAACAAGAGTTGCACCTATTAAAACAATTTCGGTGCCTCGTCTGGAGCTCTGTGGAGCCGTATTACTCACAAAATTACTAAGAGAAGTCGCCGAACATCTAAGCATTGAACAAAAGAATATTCATGCCTATACTGACTCAAGCATCGTATTGGCCTGGTTACAATGCCATCCTACAAAATGGAAGACTTTTATTGCTAACAGGACTTCTGAGATTTTGAACATTTTACCAGCAAGCTGTTGGAGACACATAGCATCAGATAAAAATCCCGCAGATATAGCATCACGAGGTGCCTCTCCAGCTGAGATTTTACAACATCATCTGTGGTGGACTGGACCGAGTAATCTGATAGAAAGAGAAATTAAATACGAACAACCTAAAGAAAATTCAACTGATTTAGAAATAAAAAAGGAGAAGGCAAATATAAAAATAAAAGCGATGGCAAACACTATACAAGAAAACAAAGATGATTTTGACCTACTGAGAAGATTTTCAAATATAGTAAAACTGTTGAGAGTTACTGCCTACCTACTACGAACATTCAAGAAGGAAAAACCTAAAGAGATACATCTAACTGGAAAAGAGATAAATGAAGCTAGAGAAAAATGTATAAAGTTATGTCAAGAAGAATCATTCCAGGAAGAAATTGAAAGATTAACAAAAGGGAATAATTTAAAGAAAAGCAGCAAGATCCGAACACTTAATCCTTTTCTGGATGCAAAGGCTGTTTTAAGAGTTGGAGGTCGGATTCAACATAGTAACTTACCTGATCATAGCAAACATCAAATCATTTTGCCTCAAAATCATCCGTTTTCTAAACTTATACTTAACGAATGCCACATACAAACATTCCATGGCGGACCAACGTTGATGTTGAGCAACCTACGCAGAAGGTATTGGATATTGCATGGTAAGAGCTTAGTAAAACAAATTATACACAAATGTGTTAAATGTGTCAGGTTCAGAGCTACAACTAGTAAACAATTGATGGGATCTTTACCGGCATCGCGTGTAACACCAAGTAAGCCTTTTCTTAACAGCGGCGTTGACTTTGCTGGACCTATTGATTTAAGACTTTCGAAAGGAAGAGGTTGCAAAACACAAAAGGGTTACTTAGCCATATTTATATGTTTAGTTACCCGTGCCATACACATTGAAATGGTAACTTCACTGAACACTCAAGATTTAATTGCCGCATTCAAGCGCTTCGTTGCAAGACGAGGGCATTGCTCTGATATGTGGAGCGACAATGCAACAAATCTTTCAGCTGGAAACAAGGAACTGAAACTTATGCTCATCAAAAGTAAAGACAATTTACAATCAGACATTGAAAACATTCTGGCTAATGACGGGACTACGTGGCATCACATTCCTGCTTCTGCTCCACATTTTGGCGGTTTGTGGGAAGCTGGAGTTAAATCCATAAAATTTCATCTAAAACGGGTCCTTGGAAATACAACACTAACCTATGAAGAAATGTCTACAGTGACGTCACAGATTGAGGCTTGTTTAAACAGTCGTCCGATTTCTCCAATGAGTGATGATCCTACAGATCTTCAACCCTTAACTCCAGGTCATTTTCTGATTGGCGAATCGGCCACTGTTGTCCCTGAAGAAAGCTACTTAGATTCAAACATCAATAGATTGACAAGATGGCAATATACTCAGAGGATGCTTCAAGAATTTTGGAGCAGATGGTCAAAAGAATACTTAACTCGTCTTCAGCAAAGACCAAAATGGATGACTAAGCAGCCAAATGTCAAAACTGGAGATTTAGTCTTATTAAAAGAAGATCATCTTCCGCCGTCCAAGTGGTCTCTTGGAAGAATAGTAGACGTGCATCCTGGAGTGGACAATTTAGTAAGAGTCGTTACGGTGAAGTGTAAAAATACTATTATTAAGAGGCCGATCACCAAGGTGTGCTGCCTTCCAGTAGAACAAATTTGAATTGTTACATATTACTAATTCGTACGTTATAATTTTATATTTTAATTTGATTTTTTTTCAAAATGGAAGGACATCACGATGTCCTTGGCGGGCGGTATGTTTATATCGTTTTGTTGTTACATTTTTTATTGAGTCAATGTTTGGTATCAAATAGCGCTACTAGAGGGCACTGTCTACTTTTAGTCCGCGCTATCGTTTTGTTCACACGATTTAGTTACTCAAGCATGTATTTTGTACTACAAGTTTTGCGAGTTTGACAATAAACAACTCACTATCGATTTCGTTTCGTTTGTTTTTGTGAGGACCTTTCAGTAGGCGGTTCAGACGTTATTAACGTGTGATGCCATTTAATGAGAAGAAAGAGATGTGATGTAAAGTTTCACCGTCTGGCATTGTATTTTTTTGCTCAGAAATTACTCGAGCAACAAAATTCATATTAGAGCAACTAATTAGTAATAAATTTATGTATCATTAAATAAATTTTGTTGCTTGGATAACAACCGAGCAAAAAATTACAATGCTAGATGGTTTTTAATGCTAGCTTTACAGACGTCTAAGGAAGCATCGACACGATCTAGCATTGTAATTTGTTGCTCAGAAATTACTCGAGCAACAAAATTCATATTAGGGCAACTAATTAGTAATTAATTTATATATCATAAATAAATTTTGTTGCTTGGATAACAACCGAGCAACAGATTACAATGCTAGATGGTTTTTAATGCTAGCTTTACAGACGTCAAAGGAAGCATTAACACGATCTATCATTGTAATTTGTTGCTCAGAAATTACTCGAGCAACAAAATTCATATTAGGGCAACTAATTAGTAATTAATTTATATATCATAAATAAATTTTGTTGCTTGGATAACAACCGAGCAACAAATTACAATGCCAGATGGTTCTAAATGCTAGCTTTACAGACGTCAAAGGAAGCATTGACAATGTCTAGCATTGTAATTTGTTGCTCAGAAATTACTCGAGCAACAAAATTCATATGAGGGCAACTAATTAGTAATTATATTTATATATCATAAATAAATTTTGTTGCTTGGATAACAACCGAGCAACAAATTACAATGCCAGATGGTTCTAAATGCTAGCTTTACAGACGTCAAAGGAAGCATTGACACTGTCTAGCATTGTAATTTGTTGCTCAGAAATTACTCGAGCAACAAAATTCATATTAGGGCAACTAATTAGTAATTAATTTATATAATATCATAAATAAATTTTGTTGCTTGGATAACAAACGAGCAACAAATTACAATGCCAGATGGTTCTAAATGCTAGCTTTACAGACGTCAAAGGAAGCATTGACAATGTCTAGCATTGTAATTTGTTGCTCAGAAATTACTCGAGCAACAAAATTCTCATTTGGATAACTAATTAGCATCAAAAAATAACTAAATTTATCACTTCAAATAAATTACAATGCTAGGACGGTGTCAATGCTAGCTTTACCTCCAGACGTGTAAGAGATGGCAAGGTTAGCTACACGATAGAATCTTCGTTTTGCTTCACATTCTTTCGCAGGCGTTTTGAAAGTTTCGTACGGTTTTTTTAATATTGGTTGGTATGATATAATTATTATATGATAAATATATTAGTTTAGACGTTAAAGGGCCGTAAGTGCGTACATTTAGCCGGGAACTACATGTTCTCACCATTAGGGTTCGAGACTTCGGGTCCTTGGAGGGGACCCGCTGTTAAAAAAAATTTAGGAACTTTTAATGCGCCTCAGCGAGACTACTGGTGACCTCAGGGCTGGCAGCTTTTTAGGGCAACGCATAAGCATCGCTATCCAGCGCGGAAACGCTACCAGTATGCTGGGTACCATGTTTGCGGGGACGCACTGGACCGAATTTATTATAAGTATATAAGCTTTTTCTATGGTTTGTGTTCTAAAACTAGAATAAATTGATATTCAAAGCAGTTTCCATAATTTATAATTGTACTAATTGTTTTATAATTAATCCAACCTTAACGCAGTGGGTACACAGGTAAACAGGAATTACCCCTACACCCACCAGTGGGTGAAGTCAATGGGTGCACGGGTCGCGAGCGATTGTTTTGTACCTGTATTGTCGGTAGCACAATGAAAAAAATCTTATAATGTCATAGTATAACATTAATATTGAATTTTAAAAGGGAAACCGATAGGAATCATGTTATATGAACCCTTTACCACTGATTTTTATCCCGTGAAAATAACATAGTCGGATGAAGTTCCTAAGGGAACTAAAAATCTTTTTTTTTTTAATATCGCAGTGGAATAACGGTTTATTGTGATTTTTTGCTCAGGGATGGTTGAGGGTGTGGGAAAAGACATAGACTACTAATAAGCGTAGCCTGAGACAGTAGCCGAGGGATCAAGGGAAATCTCATTTCCAGGCTCATGCACGTCAGCGTCGCTACCGGACCAACGGACTCACGTGTTTCTTTTGTAATTTTCAGAAGTTGAGGAGTTGTGAAGTAACGTTGACTGCTGATCAGAATAGCAAGATATAGTTCCCGAGTGAACTGGAGTAAACTCCTGCACCACTCACCCATAAAAACAGTTATAAATAAATTAGACATCCAGCGAGCGAAGCAACGGGCAAAAGCTAGTAATATATAAATTATTATCTTCGTCACTGACTTACGGTTGAAATAAGCCATACATTTATTAATAAAAAAAAAATCGAGCGAGACCTACAGTACTCGCATATGATGTGTAACATGTGACAAAATACTTTAGGTTAGTTAGATTTGATGACGATATTGTACCTGGGTGGCGGATCTGACAGTAACGAAAAAACCGACCAAGTGCGAGCCGGACTCTCGTAAAGTAGAATTCCGCTCTTTCGCGACTTCCTGTTACACATTTCCGTCCCATGTTACACATTTCCGTCCCATTTCACGAAATCACTCCTACAAAATTGCAGGAAAGCGAGAGCACAGATGTTACACATCAAAAATCGAAGAGCCTAAAATCTTTTAGGTAGGTACACACTTTTATTTGAAAAGAAATTGCATGCTCAAAAAAATTTGTTTTTAGAAAGATTTTTTTTTTGCACAATTGTTACGCTCCTGGCATCATCTCACCTGATGATAAGTCACGATGATCTCGAAGATGCAAGCGGGCTTACCAGTATTGCCCTACGCAATGGAGAACTGGCTATCTTAATTATATTAAGTAGGAACACATCTATGATTTAAACATTGATGTTTGGCAAGACTTAGATAAGATGATTGTAGCTAGCCAGGCGGGCTTAGAAAATACCCTGCTCCCAACCAACCCGAGTCTTACAAAGTTAGACTCTGCTGGAAATCGAACCCGTGACCTCCTGATTTGAAGCTAATGGACAGAACCATTACACCACGGACGCGGTTAAAATTATTTCGTATTCTTTTCAGCAAAACCTTTTATTTAACACCCATATCATAGGGGTTCATAAAAATAATTGGTCTGCCATCTTTGGCAGTCCGCCATAGTTAGAATTATTATAACATCAATTTACTTAGTCCACCTTTATACCATACATGTCTGTTTTATGTTGTGTATTCAAACATGTCAATAAAGAGTTTACATACATACATACATACTATCCATGCATTGTAATCCGTACTAAACGTGTATAAAAAATTTCAGCTCAATCGAAAACCGGGAAGTGGGTCAAATACAACTTGCTAAATTTCATTATTTTAAACACTGGAAGAGGTAAAAATTAAATAAAGGTTTATAAAAAAGATGCACTTACACTATTCCATAATTATCGGGACTTCCATAGACAAGTCTCTCTTCGGTTTTGGTATCTTCCGTTATAATTTCATCAATTTTATCATTTTCGGGTTTTGGTGAAGTAACGTCTTCTATACTCTCACTTTCTTCGCTGCTTTCTGTTCGTTGTTTGGTTAATTTTCTTAGAATCGTTTTTTTTTTCTTATCTTTTTTATAGCCACTTCTTTTATCTTTTGTACCATAGCTATTTTTTTGACTTACTTTATAACGATTTTGCTGTTGAATGAATAATGGTAGTTTCTTGTGCAGTTTCTTGGAAACTTTCGTAAGTTTAACCTTTTTTTTCAGGTTAGATTTCTTTAGATTTTGTTCTAACTGATCTTGTAATTTATCAACAATTTTACTGTGCGTACGTAGCGTTTTAACGGATCTATGACCATTTTTTTTCTTTGTTTTTAAGCTGGTTATTTTCTTGTTACTCCAAGATCGAGATCGTTTTGAATCAGGCCTTTTAAATTTATTTTGTTTTTTTCTACCTTTTCGATTACGCTTTGTATCAGGCTTCTTAATTTTTTTTTGTACTTTTTTACTTCTCTTTAAACTTTTTAACACTTTTGGTGATTTATTTTTTTCTCTGATCTTTCGTTTTGAGTTACTCGATTTTCGCTGTAACAAAAGATATTATTTTAGATGAAATTTTTTTTTAATTTGTACCGACATTTATGCATAAAAAATGTTTTTTCAAGCTATAAACACTTTGTTTGACTATCAAATATAGTATCTTACAGAAACTCAGTTCAGTTTCATAAGAAAAAAACTAAAGAAAAATATACACTTACCAATGATCCTACGGAACTGCAAACAGATACTGATTTATAAGATAATGTGTGGCCAAAGTATTTACTATAGTACATAACATTTCACTTACTTCGGTTCGTTTAATAAATTCATGAGTAATTCCTGGAAATTGATTGAAAATGTATTTTTTTTTCACGCAACACTAGCATATTTTTATAGCTGATGCTAAGTAGCTATTTACCATTAAGTTCGCTTTCCTGAAGTCTGAATAAAGAACTCTGGACGGTGTTTGACCATGGCTGTAAAAAAAAAACGTAAACACTTTGAAATCATACTGAAATGTAAGGGTCATCATCATTATCAGTAGAAAGCCGTCCACAGCTGGACAACTGCATCCGCCAAGGATTTCCACGACACCCGGTCCTGCACTGCCAGCATCCAGGGAATTGAGTGGAAGGCCTACTTCTTATGGTGTACGTTTGCTACACGGAACTTTACCGCCCCAACGGGCATCTGTTAACGATGTGCCACACCTATTGTCATTTAAGTTCAGCGATTCTGTGATGAGCTATGTATGTTACCATGGTTGTCCTACCGATCTATTAATTTTTGATTCGATTGCGTAGGGAAACTCCAAGCATGTACGAGTGTCTTGCTCCACCACCCTACGGAAAATAATATGTTTTACTCTTTGCCTACTGGTACCAGGCTAGAAAAGTGGACCGTAACCAAAGAGTAAAAAATATTAAACGATTTATAATAGTCTTACCTTCATAATAAAAAAAACTATTAGTCATAAAAACATAACCCTATAGTCATTATTTAGCTATTTTAGTCAGCTCACTGGTTATGATCTTGAGTTTGCGAGAATTTTACTACCCCAACGGCCATCTCTTCTACGAGCTATATGTGCCCTGCCTACTGCCACTTAGGTTGTTGTGTTTCTTTTTACTCGACAATAAAACTGAAATCGCGACTTGCCGGGACCACAGCCACGCTCTCTTCATAATGGACTCGATTTTGCTCTTATGTTATTACCAGGCAGGTAGACACTGTAAGGGATATTTGTCCTGTCTATGCGAGCACTATCGTCGTCTTCCCTCAATCACCAGCACAGGTATAAATGCACAAATTTTCTTTTAAATTTTTATTTTTTTCATAACTATATTGTTGACCACTGAGGTGCGTGTACGTTTTTCTTGGTTTTGGCTGAAAAACAGCGTTGTGAGTACTCTGCGACCCACAACGTTTATGCTGAGCCTGGACCAGTTTCACTAACTTGGCACCACTGACACTGTTTCATATTTTTTATTTAAACTAGTAATATTTGTCATTAAGTTTTATTTATTTGTTTGTGTATTGTTAAAATGTATTGTGCCTTTTTAGTGAAATAAAGTTTTATCTATCTATTTATCTATCTCTTTATAATGGAGTCGATTTTGCTCTTTATAATGGACTCGATTTTGCTGTTTTTAATAGACTCGATTTTGCTCTTAATAATGGACTCGATTTTGCTGTTTATAATAGACTCGATTTTGCTCTTTATGATGGACTCGATTTTGCTCTTTATAGTGGACTCGATATCGATGGTGCGCGGTTTTTTTTCCCGTAATAAACCTTCCTGAGCGTGCGCGCAACAACTGTACGAAGTTTCAACGTAACCCTAACAGGAATTATTTAAAAAATTAAAAACCTGACTGCATAAATACCCCTCTTTTTTCGCCAGTCGGGTAAAAATTTATCCTTTGTCACTCACAGCACCAAGACGAATCTAATGACTCCTCGCACTTCAAAATCTACCTAGCCGTTTAGGCTACAGAGCGTGACAAAGAAATATACAAACATACATACACTCGTACAACATAACTATCCTTTGGCGCAGTCGGGTAAAAATACACAAACTCTTTTGAATGGGTATATGACATCCCTTCAAATTTATCGTCATACCACTCTGATCACAGAGAATATACCGGCCCTCACTACTACGCTAGTCCGTCGTCTATGGTTAGGACTGAAATACGTACTTCTTCTTCTTAACTGAGGCACTTGACCATCGAGGGCAGTTCTCGCCACCACAGCTCTCCAGGCCGCTCGACCTTGTGCGCAGAGTATGTTGGCCTTAAGGGTCATACCGGTAATTGCCTTAACCGCGTCAGTCCATCGCATAAGCATTCGTCCTCTACTACTTTTTCCTTCCATGTGATGTAGTATGTAGGTACATAAATTACAAAATAAGTTAATTTGATAATTAGTATAAGATCATGGTTTTAGGTAGTGCCGATCGGAAGTGCATCTGGGTCAACGTCCGGATTGACCCATGAATTATGACGGACTCAGGCAGGAGGAGGTAGAGAAAAGGCGTGTTGTTATTTTCTAGATTTTAGTATATTCTGATTAAAGTGTTAAAAAAAGAATAATGAAAACTTACGAGCTAAGCATTGCTTAATAGCAAAATTTTTCAGATCCACTTCCGATCGGCACTACCTAAAACCACGATCTTATACTAATTAACAAATTAATTTATTTTACAATTTATGTACCTACATACTACACATGCGGCCAGTGCTAATAAGCTAATACTTACACAATTCCCAAATTATCCTGGCTTCCATAGACGAGCGCCAGCCCTTTAGTTCGAGGGTACGTAGCTGCAGACTTCAGCATCATCTTCGTAGGCTGGAGGAGGGTATGCCCAGGCTTGTTAGCCTGTGATGGAGGCAGTACCCTCTCCTTTGCTTCTTCGCTATGCAAAGACTGTAAAATAATCAGATGAAAATCCAAGGAATTGGTTAGGAAATTAATAGTGTTTCAAAATGGTTTGACAAACAACTTTCGTCAATAAACCCAAAATAAGTTTAAAGGTGCTTCTTTAATCAGACTTTCCTAACAAAAAACTTAGAATCGGGCATTTTTAGGGTTCCGTACAACAAAAAAACTAAACCTTTATAGGATCTCTCGTGCGTCTGTCTGTCCGTCTGTCAATTTTCTCCGAATCTACTATACCAAATCAGGTGAAATTTGGTAGGATGGTGTAATCTTATGACCCAAACAGATGTGCAAAGTAAATTTTTTTTTTTAAGTAAGGGGAAAAATGAGGAAATAAAAAAAATCAAACCTTATTGTGTCATATATCAAATAAAAGGGCTTGTTATGAGGATCTCAAATATATATATATATATATATATATATATATAAATTGCAAAATAAATAGTTTTGATTTTATTCATGAAAGAAGACTAAAATACAAAATATAGTTCATTGTTTGTTGATTACCAGTACAACCTATAAGAATTGTATCAATTGAAAGTAAAGTGGTAAACTCAATGTAATACGTTCACTTACGGAAAATAGTTCACTAAAACACCACTAGATAGCGCTAGTATTATTTTTCTGTTGCTCGCGTTTGTGTCTTTTGTTTGTCATGTGAATCATTGTAGTAGTTGTGTGGGATGGTGTGGTGGTACGGAACCCTTATACCTCGAGTCCAACTCGCACTTGGCCGGTTTTTTGTACAGGGTCTTAGGCAGACTCCGGCAATGCATAACAGATTATCAAAATTGGAGCGGTCAGCGTATGTCACGGACCTGTCTGTATACAGGGTGATTTGTAATGTCACGTATTCCCGTTAAGGGGTGATAGATAAGGTCAAAAGCAATCAATTTTGTCCTATAATGTGCTATCCGAAAGTTAACCGTTTTCGAGTTATTTCAAATTTACTTTTTTTATTTTAAATTCCGGTTTCAGATGGTTAAAATTTGAATAAAAAAAAACTACGTGCCTGATTTTGAGTTTCTTGCTATCGTCGTATAGCGGACATTCTAATAGTTCATAATAAGTGATAAAATCTTGAAAAGCTTCAAACGTTTTCAAATTACGCTTTTTAAATTTATCAGTTTCCTATTTTTTTCTATTTTTTTCGATAAAAAAGGCAATTTTCTGTAAAAAATCTCCTAGTAATTAAATGTGCAAAGTACGTTAATAACATCTTTAACTAACTAGCTTTCATTAGAGGTATTAAACTTAGTAGTATCTCAAGCACATGTAGAGAAAAAACGTTGAGACCCACAGAGGCCGGATTTTTAAAAGGAATTTTTATTACCTGTTTTAAGTAGGTAAGTCGTTACTGTCCTCAAAGGACTCGCATTTCATGGAATTTCTTCTTATTTTTCTTTACCTACTCATCATTTTTTTTCCTGTCTTTGTACTTGGAGTTATTTGTAACTTTTTACCTCAAATGAAAGCTAGTTAGTTAGAGATGTTATTAACGTACTTTGCACATTTAATTACTAGGAGATTTTTTACAGAAAATTGCCTTTTTTATCGAAAAAAATAGAAAAAAATAGGAAACTGATAAATTTAAAAAGCGTAATTTGAAAACGTTTGAAGCTTTTCAAGATTTTATCACTTATTATGAACTATTGGAATGTCCGCTATACGACGATAGCAAGAAACTCAAAATCAGGCACGTAGTTTTTTTTTATTCAAATTTTAACCATCTGAAACCGGAATTTAAAATAAAAAAAGTAAATTTGAAATAACTCGAAAACGGTTAACTTTCGGATAGCACATTATAGGACAAAATTGATTGCTTTTGACCTTATCTATCACCCCTTAACGGGAATACGTGACATTACAAATCACCCTGTATAATCGCTTCCCATACAGCTTTAGTGACCCTTCATCCTTCACCGTATTCTTTTAAATACAGGACTGTGTCCACTCCGGAAGCTATGTTTTTAGCTCATTCAAGTTCTAGCAAAAGGTATGGTGATATTTAAAGGTGGGCTACCACTCGTCAAATTGAACAACTTTCTCCAAGAAACCTATGTTCAACTCGCAAAAAACTATACAAACTCCTATACAAAACCGGCGAATCAGCTGACCGATATTTAGGAAAAAATCGTGACTTCAGCAAAGTAGTAGAACAAAAGTTGTTCAGTTTGATGAGTACAAGCCCACCTTAAAGTTTCACCACACCTTTACGTTACATCCCATATAAGCTTAAACCGTAGCGTAGCTTCTGGAGTGGCAGTACTATGAAGTACTATGAATTCATAATACTATCACTACTGTCTCTATAGAGGTGACTCTTCTTTTTTAAGTATTTTTTGTTAAAGCGGCAATAGAACTACACGTTCTGTGAAAATTTAAACTGTTTACCTATTACGGTTTATGAAACATTGGATGCCCGCAGCTTCGCCCGCGCAGATCCCGATTTTTGCGGTTCCCGTGGGAATTTCCCAAAATACTTTCTTAGCGGATGCCTACGTCATAACATCTACCTGCATGCCAAATTTCAGCCCGATCCGTCTAGTGGCTTGGGCTGTGCGTTGATAGATCACTATGTCAGTCAGTCAGTCAGTAGTCACCTTTGAGTTATATATATTTAGATTCAGCCCGATCCGTCCAGTGGTTTGGGCTGTGCGTTGATAGATCACTATGACAGTCAGTCAGTCAGTCACCTTTGAGTTATATATATATTTAGATAGCCCGCTGGCGGACGGACAAACAACGGAGGTTTAGTAATAGGGTCCCGTTGGTCACCCGTTGAGTGTTTTTTATTATTTTATTATGAAAATAAAGACTGTTTTTTTAAGTAACTAATTTCAATATATATTTTTAAATCACTGGTCATATTTTATGATTTTTCAAATTTAAAAATGTAATGACGTCGCAAGCCTAATTTTTTCAAATTTTTAGTATTTGTTGTTATAGTAGCAATAGAAATACATCATCTGTGAAAATTTCAACTGTCTAGCTATCACGGTTCGTGAAATACAGCCTGGTGACAGACGGACAGCCAGACGAACGGACAGCGAAGTCTTAGTAATAGGGTCCCGTTTTTACCCTTTGGGTATGAAACCCTAAAAATGAACAATGTCAATCATTTATATTTGACGAAGTTTAGGTAAAGGTAGGTAGTAAAATAGCTATAAGAAAGTAGAGGACTACTATAATAATTAAAATACGCGAATGGCCAAAAATGTGTGTTTTGTTTGGCCTTTTTGGCACCATGCGTCGAATTCTACTTAATCAATTATTTAGTTGTTGAACTAAAAATAGCCAAAAGGAGGGTAGAGAACTTCAAAAATTATTAAAATACGCGAATGGCCAAAAATGTGTGCTTTGGCCTTTTGCCTTTTGGGTACCTTGTGTCGAAACCTACTTAATAAACTTGTTAGTTGTTGTACTTAAAATAGCTAAAAGGAAAGTAAATGACTTCAAAAATAATTAAAATAAGCGAATGGTCAAAAATGTGTGCTATGACTTTTTGCCTCTTTGGAACCTTTCGTCGAAACCTACTTAGTCAACTTGTTAGTCAAAAGATTTTTTAAATCCGGTTTTTAATACGGTCAAAAGTTTTTTAAATGCTTAAAAAACAAAATGTATAAAATTTGGTTTGCCAAATGTAAAAAAGGTCAATAATAGTAATATTAGACAATAATAAATAAGAATTTGTAAATACTACGGTATTCCTTCGTATAACTTTGGATGTTTAACTTCAACGGGGACCACACATTGAAACATTAGCGGGAAGGCTTAGTTCAGCTGCTTATTAACTGATGTAAGTACTGCGAGACTAGTTTATTTTAGTTACTTCCATAGTATAATGTCTTATGGCATCTTACTGTGGGGGCATGCGGCTGATATAGAAACTATTTCATCTTCCAGAAAGGAGCTATCCGCGCAATCTATCAGATGCGATCACGTGAGTCGTTAAAGAATAAGATCAATGAAATCAATATTTTAACTGTTGCTAGTCAATTCATATATGAAAACATCATGTACGTTCGTAAGAATTTGCATTTATTTTCTAAAAACAGTGACAGGCGTAATTTGATTATAAAAATGTAAATAAATAAATATAGCCTTTTCGAGACTAAGTAAGGTTAAAAAGTCATTTGTGGGACAGTGTATAAGATTCTACAATAAAATTCGACAAAATGTAACTAGTTTTTCAGAGAATAAATTCAAGACTCATGTCCAAAATGCTTGTGCCCTTGAGGGTATTATAAAATAATAGATTATGTAAATGACAAAGATATACCATTACCTGAGACTATAATCTGTATCATGACATTATGCAATAGACAATATGTTTTGTTTTGACTATTTTAGTTAGCACAAAAGCACAAAAATTTTAGTGCGTTTGACTATATCTCACCTGATGGTAAGTGACGATGTAGTCGCGGATGGTACTCGCAAACTCAAATAATGCCTATTAACTCTCGCCTTGAAGATCCCCAAATTTTAGGAGTCGGGAAACACAGACGCAGGCAAGGAGTTCCACTCCATCGCTGTCCGCGTAATAAATGAGGAAGCGTAACGCTTCGTGCGCATAAGCTGAATATCAATAACAAAGGGGTGGAACCTCCCACTGCGTCTCGTTGACCGAAGGTGGGATGGAGCTGGGGGAATGAGGTCGTGAAGTTCTTGAGCACACTCTCCGAAATAAATTCGATATAAAACCGAAAGACAGGCAACTTTGCAGCGATGCTCAAGGCTGTGGAGCTTACTTTTGACAAGCTTGTCGTCACAATGAGTCTCCGAGCGCGCCAGTCGATAGCGTCCAAGGTATCCAGCTGATAGCGGGCTGATCCATCCCATAGGTGAGAACAGTACTCCATACAAGAACGGACTTGTGCTTGATATAAAGATAGAAGCTGTCCAGGTGTGAAGTACCGTCTCACCTTAGAGAGAATACCCAGCTTCATTGCAGCAACTTTAGCCTTGGACTCAATGTATCTACCAAAATTGAGATTAGGTATTATTTCCACGCCAAGAAGTTTAAGATGGTCAGTGTCTGAATGAATTCATTCCGGAAAGTAGGAGTCAAGTTGAAAGGACTCCATTTAGCGGAAAAGAGACACGCCTGTGTCTTAGAGGCATTGAACCTTACGAGGTTGAAATCACCCCAATCAGACACTGCCTGAAGCGATAGCTTCATGCGCTCGATCATGGCCTCTCTCAAAGACAGCGTCTCAGTGCTGTTCACTCGTGCACTGGATAGGTATCTTTCCACAACTGTGCTATCGTCTGCATACCCAATAATACCCGGTGTCAGCAGATCGTTTATGTGTAGCAAGTAAAGAGTGGCGGATAGAACAGACCCCTGAGGTACCCCGTCATTGATTGCCAATAGGTCAGAGGAGCAGCCATCAATGACTACTCGAATAGACCGTTCCCTCAGGAAATCAGATACCCAGTTACACAAGTGTGTGTAAACAAATACCTATTTAAAATAAATTATTTTGATTTGATTTTATTAGTTGTATTAAAAAAAGCTAAAAGGAAAGTAGAGGACTTCTAAAATTATTAAAATACGCGAATGAAAAAAAAAAGTGCTTTGGCCTTTTTCCTTTTAGGCACCCCGAGTCGAAACCTACTCAATAAACTTATTAGTTGAAGTATTAAAAATAGCTAAAAGGAAAGTAGAGGACTCCAAAATTACTAAAATACGCGAATGGCCAAGAATGTGTGCTTTGACCTTTTGCCTTTTTGGGACCTTGTGTCGAAACCTACTTAATCAACTTGTTAGTTGTTTAACTAAAAATAGCTAAAAGAAAAGTAGAGGAATTCTGAAATTATTAAAATACGCGAATGGCCAAAAATGTGTGCTTTGGCCTTTTGCCTTTTTGGCACCTTGCGTCAAATCCTACTTAATCAACTTGTTAGTTGTTTTATTAAAAAAAGTTAAAAGAAAAGAAAAGGAATTCTGAAATTATTATAATACGCGAATGGTTAAAAATGTGTGCTTTGACCTTTTTGGCACCTTGCGTGGAAACCTGATTAATCAACTTATTGGTAATTTTAAGTATTAAAATTTGTAGCTAAACTTACCAATGTCGATCTGGAAAGCAGTCAACTATTAATATTTTAGGATTTGATTGTATATAATAAAATAAGCCTTTGGTAAGCCCGCTTCCATCTTCGGTATTATCGTCAATTACCATCAGGTGAAATGACGCCAAGGGCTTACCAATTTTGTGGATAAAAGTTGCTAGAGATTATAAATAAAAAAGTTGAAGACTAGCAATACTATAGATTTTTTTAAATTAACTACTAGCATTTGTCCGCTGCTTCGCCTGCATGGATACGGTGGCTCGCCATTTTTATTTGCCTGTCACCTTCCCAGGCCTGTGCGCAGAAACTGTACAAAGTATCAACACATTCGGATGAACGGAATGGCAGAGTTTCAAATACGAACACACATTGATTTTTAACTAGTGGATTATGTATTAGAAATTGTGGGACTTCGTTCAAAATATATCTGGATCACGACATCTTGGCAACATACCGGGTTCACCTTAAAAGCCATCCAGGTTACTAAAGTAACTGTGTCCAGGTGACGACACGGCATATTATAAATAAAGATGTTAATGTAAAAAAATGCTTGCCCAATCACATCAGCTCATATAATATATGACCCCACTGAGGGGCTCGAGCCTACCCTGAATTAGGGCGATCGGGGCTTAGACGACCACTCGGGCCCAGTGCGGGTTGGTCGACTTCACACACAAACTTCGAGTTTCTTCGCAGATGTGTGCAGGTTTCCTCACGATGTTTTCCTTCACCGTAAGAGCGTCGGACTACATTTGTTTGTTTATTTACTTTGTATCTTCCAACCGATTGTTACTCGATTCTTTCTACTTTACCGATATTCATCAAACTTTGCATACGAATTTAGTTATAGAAAAAACATTGTAAGTTGTCCCTCTGGCTAAACAATGTAATTTTGGAGCAGATATGTCTTGATACACAAGATATTACTATTTTTGTCTTTTTCAAGAACATGCTATATAATAGGGTATCTATCGGACTGCATCTAAAATAAATTCTGAAATATGATTTCCTAAATTGCTCTCCTCTTGAAGTTTCAAAAAACCTTACTTGTTTTGTTTTTCCATCAAGTCTTCAATTTTTAATTGTTCTAATTTACAGAATAAGTTCGTCAATGACGTTAAAAATCTATGACGTCACTTGTGGGTATTCCAAACATTTTTAGAACAAAATTTCGTTTTTGACAGAAGAGAAAGTAACTTAAATGACTAGCAGTCCGATCCCCTATTCTGCAGATAGCCACAAAAATAAGGGAAGCTTTTAATTTAACCGTACCACGTTCCCATTTTTTAACATTTATATTTAAACATGTCTGTAAACTAAACTTTATGTACTGCCTAATAATAAGTTCTTGTAAATTAAATAAATTATTATTATTGTTATTATTACACACTAGCTTTTTCCCGCGGCTTCACACGCGTGGACAACGTTTCTATGACTGTCTTCGAGGGTGCGCAGTGCAAAAAAGGGTTGCTTATGTGTTAATCCAGATCATAATCTGTCTATCTACCAAATTTCAGCCAGATACGTTCAGTAGTTTTTGCGTGAAGAAGTAACAAACGTACACACTCACACACTCAGAAACTTTCGCCTTTATAATATTAGTGTGATTTCAATTTTACAATAATTCTTAAATCATCACAATACACCCATAAGCATCAAAAGTTAAGATTCAAAGTTAAACATTATAATGATGTATGGTTTCCATAATTCAAATTTTATATGCGAAGTTTGTTGCGTTGCACATGCGTCGGTGGCGCAACTGCAAGGGCAACTGCAACCGCTACCTCCTGTTCTGCAAGCGGCTCGCGCACTGCGCACCCTCGAGAAGTCCACGTCCACGCGTCCACGTGGGTGAAGCCGCGGGAAACAGCTAGTAACTTATATTTAACTACAATCATATCTTTTCACTAACCTCCTTTTATCATCAGGCTTACTCAATCTTCGTTCTAGATAAGTTCTTAGTAAAAGCTACAAAAAAAAGGAATTGTCATTTTAACGTATCATTTTTTAAGGCAAGTTACATAATTAAATAAAGATTGTTTAATCTTACCGGTAAATCATTTGATTTCCTATAATTAAAACTGAAAAAAAAAAAAATATTTTAAAAAAGAAAATAAGCTAGTTTATTACCCTACTGCCCGAGTCTAATAAATTTATGTATGTGTGTACATATGTATGTATGTTTATTTGGCTGAGCTTGTAGTTTAAGTTAAGTATACGGCTTGATTGATTTGGTGTCGTTAGATTCGTCTTGGTCCCGATACTGAGACAGTACACGTTTTTTACTGTTTGTCCAAAAATGAGAGGTACTTAATAACGCGGAGAGAACTGAAAAAAAAAATTTGGAAAAAAAAAAACATTTAAAGGGTACAAGTAAAAGTGGGGATGTTTTTTTGTTCTCGTCAAACCCAGTCGTGGGGGGTATCGTTGGTTAGAGCTTAAAAAAATAGTTGTGAGCCTTCTAAGACCTTTTTATATTTTATAGTTTTCGAAATATAAAATTTTGTTGAAGTCGAGTGTCCCCACCCCCTAACAACTAAACCGCTATATTTGGAAATTTGAAAAAATTCATGAAAGTAGTCTTTGTTATGAATTTAAAAGAAAAAATTACCACAGCTAAGTATGCTTTCTTAGTTTAAGAGAAATAGTCGACTAACTTAAGATGTGCAGTTGGATTTGTAAAAAGTTTATAGATTTGTCATAAAATATGTTCTATTACCAACTGAAAATTTAATTTTGTTTTTTAAAATAAACATTTATTTTTTTAAAAGACTACGGAACCCTACTTTGCGCGAGTCCGACTCGCACTTGGCCGGTTTTTTTATATTTTGTACTTTTTTGTTTAAAAGACCGGATCTGATTTTTATACAGTTTCTACGCGAACAACGCTACTGAAAGAACTTTAGCTATAACAATAGAAAATTATCGACAATGCGGGGTACTATTATAAGCGGCGTCTTAACCAGCTGCGAGCGTGGCGAAGCGTATCGGAGCATAACGTCGTAGTAGCAAAAAGGGAACAATGGGGGAAAAAAGGGTACTGTGGCATAGCGACATCTACACTAATAATTATTATAATATAGAGGCTTAAACTCGAAGGTTGTGTGTGAAGTCTACCAACCCGCACTGGGCCCGCGTGGTCGACTAAGGCCTAATCGCCATGATTCAGGGTAGGCTCGAGCCCCTCGGTGGGGACGTATATGAGCTGTAATGATGATGATGATGAGGCTTAAAGGAATAATAAAAAGGTAAAGTTTTATAGAGATTCTGTGAGCTATATCGGTTACATTGGCTTCCTGCAGATCTCCTCATTTTTGATTCGATCGCGTAAAAAAAATCCGAACATAGCTCGCTCTATTGCCCTTTGGGTGACCTTGAGCCTTCTTACGAGGCCCATAGTTATCGCTAAACTGAAGTGGCAATGGGCAGGGCACATAGCTCGTAGAACAGATGGCCGTTGGGGCAGTAAAGTTCTCGAGTGGCAACCGCGCACCGGAAAACGTAGCGTTGGCAGGGCTCCCACGCGGTGGACCGACGACCTGGTGAAGATGCAGGCAACGCAGGACAGGTCGTCTTCGAAATCCTTGGGGGAGGCCTTTGTGCAGCAGTTAACGTTTTTCGGCTGATATGATGATGAATGACGATGGATTATGAAAATTTAAATCCGAAACTACAAAAACTATTGCTCTTAGGCAACGGTAAAGTGCGAGTGAGAACCGCGCACAAAGGGTTCAGTACCATCATACTAGATGGCGCTAGTTTCGTCATGTTTTAAAAAAATTGTGTTCTTCTTCTTTATTTCAATGTAACATTATGTTTTATATACGCAGCACTCGTTTTTTTTTTAATTCAGCTAGAATTAAAAAAAAAAAACAGAAAATTTATGCATGAATCTAATAAAACTCGCAAGACGCTCCGCTCAGAACGATAAAAGCTCCGAATCAGCTGTTTCGTAGTTACTCACCCTGAGTTCAATCATAGTAATAGTTATAATTAGTAGGTTATATTCATATACTCGTGTGGTAGTTAATATAATGTGTAGATTTGTGAGTCCTTGACATCATCTCCCCTGATGGTAAGTGACGATGATGCCGAAGATGGAAGCGGGCTTATCTAGATTCCCTAACGCAATTGGCTATCTTATATTTAGGCCGGATCCCATCAATGAGTTAACATTGATGCTTGGCGGCAAGACTTAGATAGTATGGTGATGGTAGCTAGCCAGGCGGGCTTAGAAAATTCCTTTACACCAACTAAAACAAGTCATACGAAAGTTAGACTACGCCGGGAATCGAAACCCCGTCCTCCTGCTGTTAAGGCGGTAATATTACAGATTTTCGTTATTTTTGACGTCAATTACTCCTAAACGATAGAAAACCCAACGTTGAAAAAGGATACTCTTATTGTTAATGATGTTCATCAGAGTCAAAAGCTATTAGAAACACGATTGAGCAGTTTTGACTCGATAGAAAAAAAAAACCAAAAATAGGTCTATTATACACCGTTACTTTCAACTCTAGTTGTTACTAATATTTTGAAGTATAAATTTCAAAAGCGTCGGTGGCTCAACCTGTAACTACTCGGTCCTTCTAACCAGAGGTACCGGGTTCAAATCTGGACAGCCAATGTACCAATGAGTTTTTCAAAACTTACGTACATATACTTACCGATTGCTTTAACGGTGAATGAAAACATCGTGAGGAAACCTGCACACGCCTAAGATGAAAAAGGTTGTGTGTGAAGTCGACCAACCTGCACTGGGCCCGTGTGGTCGACTAAGGCCTGATCGCCCTGATTTCAGGGTAGGCTCGAGCCCCTCGGTGGGGACGTATATGAGCTGATATAATAATAATAAATTTTAAAATATAAACGACAATATTTGATATGATAATAAAAATTGAGTAATGTTATTATTTTTTATACTTCATTGTAGTTTTGATTGAAACGGAAAATCATTAAAAAAGTGAAAAAGTGCGGTTATTTTCTTTGGTAAAGAAAAGACAGAGACAACTGTTCCAATCAATACCTCGGCTTAAGCTGATGAACTTAAACATTATGCCACGAAGGCGTTTAACCTATGTTTACCTATGTTTCCTCCTATCCACACGTGGAAACTTGAAAACATCCAACAGTGCTTGTCCCGATAATGATCTCTTGGTAAGAGGCAAATGGGAGAGGTGCTTCGCAAAGTCTTGAGCTGACAACCTCTGAAATAGAAAAAAAGTAATCAGTGATTTAGAATTGGTAAAACCACAAACCACGTGAAGTTCGAAAGGGGGGGGGGGGGGATCACGAAAAAATCATTACAGATCACGTTGGGGATGGCGGGGGTATAAGGAGATCTTACGTGTATTTTTCTACAGTGAACGAAAAAAGAAACAAATCTAACACATGATTAGATAGTTTTTCTCTGTTTAATTAAAAATAAATCCTCCCTTGTTGTATACCTACGAGTACTTCAAAATAGCGAGTCTATTTTACGAAATTTTGGCGCGCGTGGCCTTGACCGCGCTTGACCCCGCCCGCTATATACAAAGGTTGAATTAAAAAAATACATGTTAAGTTGTGAGGGGGGGGAGTGGCCAAGAACCTCACTAAAATATCACCAGGGGTGGGAGGGGGTCAAAAATTAGCCGAAAAAACCTCGCGTCATTTGTGCACAAGCTCTAAGGGTTAGGGTTTTGCTTGGTGAGGTACGATGATTCTTTCTGAAAACATGTTACTTTTGTTTTCTTTTTACAAGCTTTTATTTAAGGGGCTTCCCTCACCTAACTGCGCCCCCAATCAGTTATAAAATAATTACTCGCTATGTACATACTTTATCGAAAATTTTAAGGATGAATTTGAAGAGTAGGTACAGAGGTCAGCACACAAGCTAGACACTTGCAGTGCGATTCTAATCCACACGCATACGGAATAAGAACGATACAAAGTCCAAAGTGTCTAGTTTGATGTGCTGGCCTCTGTACTTTAGTTAAATTAGAAACAATTCACTCTGTGAAATAAAGTTCGCTGTTCAAATGTGGATAAAAATATATAGAGATAGCATATGTGCCAAAATCGGCCACAATAGCATTTATGCTATCTGTTACTACAGCAAACTATATTTCACAGAGTTGTTAGTTTCTCATCATCATCATCATCATATCAGCGGAAAGACGTCCACTGCTGGGACAAAGGACTCTCCCAAGGATTTCCACTACGACCGGTCCTGCGCTACCCGCATCCAGTTGATTCCCGCCATCTTCACCAGGTCGTAGGTCCACCACATGGGAGGCTTGCCTGCGCTACGTCTTTCGGTGCACGGCCGCCATTCGAGAACTTTACTGGCTCAACGGCCATCTGTTCTACTATCTATGTGCCCTGCCCACTGCTACTTCAGTTTAAAGATTCTGTGAGCTATGTCGATTACTTTAGTTCTACTTTTTGGAGTTTACTTCTTAAGAGTCGATTTTCATATAAGGCGCCCGGTATGAAAAAGAAGGGGAGTAAAATCTAGTGATCGAATGACCGCGTTACGTTTTTAGAAACACCTATGTTTTTTGAAGTATTTTTGGAGTTTACTCCTTGAGAATTGATTTTCATAATATATAAGATATAGCTGTTTCCCGCGGTTTCACCCGCGTGGACAACGTTTCTATGACTTTTCGAGGGTGCGCAGTGCGCGAGCCGCAAGCGGCTCGCGAGCGTGGTAAAAAGTAGCCTATGTCTGAATCCAGGTCCTAATCTGTCTACCTACCAAATTTCAGCCAAATCCGTTCAGTAGTTTTTGCGGGAAAGCGTAACAGACAGACAGAGTTACTTTCACATTTATAATATTAAGTAGGGATTAGTAGGGATGTAATGTATGTTGTGTGTGTAATTTGAATGTAATGTGTATATATATATATATATATGTGTGTGTAATGCGTTAAATGTGTGTGTATGTACGTACGTAGGTATGTGTGTATGTAATGTGGGTATAGTGTGTGTGTGTGTAATGCGTTAAATGTGTATGTG
The DNA here is from genome assembly GCA_947284805.1 of Coleophora flavipennella. Lineage (NCBI taxonomy): Eukaryota > Metazoa > Arthropoda > Insecta > Lepidoptera > Coleophoridae > Coleophora > Coleophora flavipennella. The sequence goes on from OX369253.1 coordinate 11,543,562, forward strand.
TGTACGTACGTAGGTATGTGTGTATGTCCTGTAGCCTGTAGGCTCGTCCTGTAGCCTAAACGGCTAGATGGATTTTGGAGTGTGAGGTGTCGTTAGATTTGTCTTGTCAGAATTGAAAAAAGTGGTCGCAATTTTGAACATTTTAGTTACTGGACCGCTTGCTTCCAAAATTTGAGGGTCCCAGAGGTCCTTTTTCACGAATCCGTTGTCAGAATTAAAGAAAAGTGGCCGCCATTTTGAACTTTTTAGTTACTGGACCGCTTGCTTCCAAAATTTGAGGGTCCCAGAGGTCCTTTTTCACGAATCCGTTGTCAGAAATAAAGAAAAGTGGCCGCCATTTTGAACTTTTTAGTTACTCAGCGGAATGCTTCCAAAATCGATATTTGATTGTCCCTGAAGTGCCTTATAACGAATCCGTTGTCAGAATTGACGAAAGTGGCCGCCATTTTGATTTTTTTATACAGTACCGATTGCTTCCAAAATCGATATCTGAGGGTCCCTGAGTTCCCTAACCACGAATCCGTTTTCAAAATTGAAAAAATTGGCCGCCAATCCCCAACACATTTATAATCGTTAGTAAGGAGTTAACTCCAGTCATGCGTCGGAGCTGACACACACACTTTTTTTTAACAGAAAAGCAGATTTATGATTTAAACCAAAATAATAATATGCCAGTAACTGCTATTTGGCCAAATTTAATCGGTAACTGCTATGTGGCTGAGTTTAATCGGTAACTGACTAGCACTAGCCTTTGTTTCGGTCCTTTGGGCTCCAGGAGGCCAGACGTGAGCCAGATAGACTCGGGAATTTAATGAAACAAAGGAAATCACTCCGGGGCTTGTCTCGACTCGAAATTTGCATTTGCAACTCTGCCCGCACTATATTCCACTGGAGGACAAAATAAGTCACGTTTTATCTTAAAAGTACAAAATATTTTTATAGAGATGCAGTACATACACGGGGTGTAACAAAATTACAGACACGTTATCTGTGGCTTTTATTTATCATACTGAACAATGTTTCCCATGGAAAAAAGTGAAGTGAATTCGAGAAAAGTAATGTTTGATCTTCCAAAAAAAATGCTCAAAATTTGTCCAACAGCTGATCGATGTGTATAAGATGCCATTTTTTTTTGTACTTTTTTTAAATGATTTATTTTTCTTTAAATGTGGTTGCAACGACTGACTCTTAAACCGCTATCCATAAAGGGGATATTCAATTCGACTGTTATTAACCGACTTCAATAAAAGGAGGTTCTCAGTTCGACCTGTATGTATGTGTGTTTGTCCGCGATTATCTCGCGTTTGGCTGAACCGATTTTAATGCGGTGTTCAGAAAAGTATTTGTTATACTTAGGAGAAGGTTTTGGTATTTTAACCGACTTCATTGAAGTCGCTTTATAGGTTTTTAAATCTTTTTTTATTTTCCGTGTAATTTGATATAAGATTTTTGTTACGCGATATCTTCGCAGATTGAGTTCCATTTTTCATTATTATTTCCTTATTCGATAGAGTATACAGCCAGGTTGGTGCCTTTTAAATTTTATCAAAATTGATTGGGTACTTTTTAGGAATTTAACAAGAACCGAAAAAACAAAGCAAAATTGTATACTTGGTTGTTGCTTTGAAGTCTGTTTTCAGCGTTTCCAATTGTAGAAATAGTTGTTCAGTGTGATTTTAGGAGCCCCATTTCTTACACTAATTGTAGAAATACATAGGAGCCCCATTTCTTACACCAATTGTGGAAATAGTTGTTCAGTGTAATTTTAGGAGCCCCATTTCTTACACCAATTGTAGAAATAGTTGTTCAACGTGATTTTAGGAGCCCCATTACTTACACCAATTGTGGGAATAGTTGTTCAGTATGATTTTAGGAGCCCCCGTTCTTACACCAATTGTAGAAATAGTTGTTAAGTGTGATTTTAGGAGCCCCATTTCTTACACCAATTGTATAAATAGTGGTTAAGCGTGATTTTAGAAGCCCAATTTCTTACACTAATTGTGGGAATAGTTGTTCAGTGTGATTTAAGGAGCCCCATTACTTACACCAATTGTAGAAATAGTTGTCAAGTGTGATTTTAGGAGCTCCATTTCTTACACCAATTGTATAAATAGTTGTTCAGCGTGATTTTAGAAGCCCCATTTCTTACACTAATTGTTGGAATAGTTGTTTAGTGTGATTTTGGGAGCCGCATTTCTTACACCAATTGTGGGAATAGTTGTTCAGTGTGATTTTAGGAGCCCCCGTTCTTACACCACTTGTGGGAATAGTTGATGAGTGTGATTTTAGGAGCCCCAGTGCTTACACCAATTTTATTACATTCTGTGTTACTTGCTTAGTCACCTTAGATTGCTGGACAACACATTGGTACTGGACAAATAATGGTGCCGGACAACTAATGCTTCTGGACAATCAGTAGCTTAAAAATCATGATTTAAATTCGTTTAGAGTTTATAATTATTTACTTTACGAAAAAAATACGAAAACTTTTAGAGAATTACTAAGTCTCGAACAGGCTACATCTGTTTTAAATACATTTTTTAAATTTAAATCTAGACTTTCATTATTTTTCGATAAAAATGCTAATTGACCGTAGGTACTCGATGTTTTCATATATATGTATGTACTAGCTTTCGCCCGCAGCTTCGCTCGCGTGGACATGGTTTTAGAGGGTGACTGGTGCGTGAGCCCCAAGCGGCGCGCGAGCGGGGACGTAAATTTTCTCCAGATCCCTATCCCAGAACGGGATATTATGATTAGCAGTCACTTCCCATCCCCTCAACCAATTCTAATAAAAAAATCAATTCAATCCGTACGACGTGCCCGAGCGTTAAGTTGAGTTTTCCCCAGATCCCTTGGGTACTATGTCAGGATATGTTAATTAGTTAATTATATAATTTCCCACCCTCTCAAACAACTCTGTGCAAAAAATCACAACAATCCATTAAAGAAACTTACCAAAAAGTATTTTTTCAGTTCTCTCAGGAATTGCATCGGACTATGCTATTTTCACAGGATAAAAAGTAGCCTATATTCTTCCCCGTGACACAAGCTACCAGTATAACAAATATCATCATGATTTGTCAAGGTGTTGAAGCGTGAAAGGTAACAAGCAAATAAACAAACAAACACATATTCACATTTATAATATTAACTAGCTTTTTCCCGCGGCTCTGCCCGCGTGGACATCCTTTTTATGACTGTCTTTAAGGGTGATTAGTAAATTATGTCGTTTCCCACCTACTCAACCATCTCTGTGCAAAAAATCACAACAATCGAGTATTTTTTTAGTTCCTTTAGGAACTGCATCAGATTATGCTATTTCTCGGGATAAAAAGTAGCCTTTGTCCTTCCCCGTGACACAGGCTACCTGCATGCCAAATTTCATAAAGATTGGTCAAGGCATTGAAGCGTGAAAAGGTAACAAACAAACACATTTTCACATTTATAATATTACTAGCTGTCCCGGCGAACTACATACCGCCTTACATTACATTACACTGCCCTACACTACCCTACCCTACCCTACACTACACTACACTACCCTACACTACACTACCCTACCCTACACTACCCTAACCTACACTACCCTACCCTACATACACTACACTACACTACCCTACCCTACCCTACACTACACTACCCTACACTACACTACCCTACCCTACCCTACACTACCCTACCCTACATACACTACACTACACTACCCTACCCTATACTACCCTACACTACCCTACACTACACTACCCAACCCTACCCTACACTACCCAACCCTACACTACCCTAAAAAAAAAATGATGTTGGCCGATTCTCAGACCTACTCAATATGCTCACAAAATTTCATGAGAATCGGTCAAGCCGTTTCGGAGGAGTAAGGGAACGAAAACTGTGACACGAGAATTTTATATATTAGATTAGTAAGTATTATAGTAAGGAGTAAGGATAAGGATTGACTAGCAACAGTTAAAATATTATAAATAAGAGTGAAACTATATGGTAAGTTTAGACTAAGATTTCATATTATGTACGTTTATCTGACGCAATTACGGTGAAGGAAAACATCGTCGTGAGGAAACCTGCACACGCCTGCAAAGAAACTCGCAGGTTGTGTGCAAAGTCGACCAACCTGCACTGGGCTCGCGAGGTCGACTAAGGCCCGATCACCCTAATTCAGGGTAGGCTCGAGCCCCTCGGTGGGGACTAATATGAGCTGATATGACGATGATGATGGTATGGTAAGTACATTTAAAAATCTGATATTTGATTGTTTTTGTGGCCGCCACTGCCTCACAGTGAAGATATAATTTGTTTGTAGATAAAAGGATTTAGTTCTGTTCTGTACGTGAACACGTTTCCGACAAAGTTGAAAGTGCATTGCGAAGTCAGCCATTTTCAATTGGGAGACTTTGGAACTGTACGAGTGTTTACCGTTAGTACACTGAGCAACACAAAAGGGGATTTACCCGGTAAACACTTTGACCATTCTTCTGCAACGCTTTGAATAGTTGATTTTTTAAATTCTCCGTTACTGGATCGATGAGGTTATCATGTTACAATGCAATACAATGCAAAGCAATGCAATGCAAGGCAATACAATACTGTAAAATACTACACAATGCAATACATTTCAATACAAACAATACAATGCAATGCAATACAATACAATACAATACAGTACAATACAAGCAATACAATACAATACTATTCAATACAATGCAATGCAATACAATACAATATAATACAATGCAATGCAATTCAATGCAATGCAATGCAATACCACAAATGCAATAATTATTATTAATCAATCACATTAAAAGATCGATAGGTAAGTAAAATAAACATAGAAATATGTGGGCAGTATGAAAATGGTGAATAATAATTCATTACTTTTCTGTATCCAGATGGTAAGTGACCATGATACCGAAGATAGAAAATGGAATAACCAAGATTCCCCAACGCAATGGGAAACTAGTTGCTAATTTTAATTAAAAGTTTTAGTGCGTTCGCTTGCAACTCAGCTGATCGGAAGTGACGATACAGTCAAGGATGGTTCTCAAATAATGCCTATTCACTCTTGCTTTGAAATTCCCCAAATTATAATAATCGGAAAACATTGAGCCAGGCGTCATGAAGAGCGTCGGGGGCGTAACGGCTAGGGCTCCTGTCCGGGAGGTCGTGGTTCGAACTCTGCCACGTACCAATGTGATTTCGAATTAAGATTTCATATGTACGTTTATCCGACGCTCTTACGGTGAAGGAAAACATCGTGAGGAAAACTGCACACAAAGTCGACCAACCCGCACTGGGCCCGCGTGGTCGACTAAGGCCCGATCGCCCTAATTAAGGGCCTCGGTGGGGTCGAATATGAGCTGATATGATTTTGATTGACCCAGGCAAGGAGTGCCTTCGCTAAGGAAGCATACCGCTTGTTGCGGTGCGGCAGAATATTAACAACTCACGTATCTTCATGCCGATATATTGTAGTGCTATTAGCATTTATGTTTGGCAGCAACACTTAGATAACATGGCGGTAATAGGCCCAGGGCCCAGGTGCGCTTGGGAAATGCCCTATTAAACAAAGTTTCCACAGTTAAATATACCGTTTTTGTGATCCATGTTTTTGTCCGTCCTAATCTTATTAGGAGAATAAAATGAGATGTTAGATTCTCTATATAAGGTGTAACAAAATTAGCTGAAACTATTTTAACTGGTGCTTCTACCCATGAAACTGAACAAGTTTCTCCATAGAACCTATAGTCAAATCGCAAAAAAAAATTGGCTCTCCCATACTAACTCGATCAGCTGATCAGCCAACTTAGTATGGGAAGTTCAAATTTTTTTTAGATACTCTATATAAGGTGTAACAAAATTAGCTGAAACTATTTTAACTGGTGCTTCTACCCATGAAACTGAACAAGTTTCTCCATAGAACCCATAGTCAAATCGCAAAAAAAATTGGCTCTCCCACACTAACTCGATCAGCTGATCAGCCAACTTAGTATGGGAAGTTCTAATTTTTTTTTTGAGATTTGATATGGGGGCTTATGGGGAAACTTGTTCAGTTTCATGGGTAGAAGCACCAGTTAAAATAGTTTCAGCTAATTTTGTTAGAATTTATATACATAACAGCATTATATAACAGTGTAAAAATTCATACAGAAGTCTAACGCCTTTGATGTTTGAATTGTCCCGAACGGTGACTAGGGCAATTCGGGCTCAGCCTCCCCTGTCGCGCCCCTTGGCCCCCGTATGACTGCTGTTGGACGACTGTATGGATAATTTAAACTGTGACTAGGTATACTATCTCTACTAAACGCTCCTTCGTACAAAGAATATTATGCTTACTAATATTGTAAATGTGATAATGTGTTTAAATGATATTTAATATTCAATGTATTTATTTAAAACAGGTGCAAATTACACTCTTTCTGATAGTCATAAAATAATAATTACAAAATTTCATCTGTGAAAAATCAAGAAATAAACAATCATTAGTTAATAATGTCAAAATTCAATCATTGATATAAACCAGATTATGTCATTAGAACATTTAAATAATATGACACGAAAAGTTATACATAAAAACATTGAATTTCATTGATACCTTTGACAAGAGTAGGCCAGTTCACACAGCACCCGGTCACGAGTATAACGCGAGAGTCAGCCATCGCTCCCATCAACCATCAAAGAAATACCTCTTCACGTTTTAAGAAATCGTAGCAAAATTTGCCATGCACGTAGCGAATGTCATGTAGAAGGAGATAGGCTACGTTTTATACCGTGCAAATAGCACAGTCCAATACAGTTTCTCAGGGAACTAAAGAAAATACTCTTTTTTAGTTTAACTTGATTGTTGTGATTTTTTGCACAGAGATGGTTGAGGGGGTGGGAAATGGCAAAGACTACTAATTAGCATATCCCGACATAGTTCCCGTGGGATCTGGGGTAAAACTCACTTCCACGCTCGCGAAAGTCATCGTCGCAACGGAGCAACGGATTGACATGACTTTTTGTGTAGAAATTGAAGTTGAAGGGGTGGGAAGTGAAGTAAACTGCTAAACAGAATAGCTCGATACAGTTTTAGAGCGATCGACGAGAAAACTACACTCGAGAGCCGCTTAAAGACAGTTATAAAATCTATGGTCACGCAGACGAAGCCGCACGCAAAAACTAGTCAACAATAATTACAAAAAGCATAATAATAGATGCACTTCGATGCAAGCCGGAAACTAGGTCGAATCCACAGTATAAAGAATCAATACAGTTGTCCAATACAGACGTCTAGACAGGGCAATCGTGCGGGGGGGGGGGTGAGGGTTGAGTACGAGTCCCAGATTCCATATTCAAATCTCGGGACACTTCATACATTCAGGCGCACGTTAATCACGTGCCCGATGTCGGCCTTATAGCAATTATCAAATCCACCGTATGGATCCTTACATTGTAATACTAAAAAAATACGGTTGTCTGTAAAGTCGGTTTACTGACGATAGTTGAACGTGACAACGTCATAAGAAAATACTGATGGAATGGTTTCATAAACGGAACGCCTCACGGAACGCCTCAGAGGTAACGACGCATTTTTTCGTGCGTGCAGCCGGCTCCATCGAATTATAAGACGTTATCACGTCAATAATACAAAATATTACTACGTACATTACTAAGTATACTTTTCTGTGTCGAAACTACATTAACCCTCTTGTTACTACTGTAGTTTTAAAACAACATTTTTTCAAACAAAAAAAAATATCACATTTTTTCTTATTGTTATTATATTATAAGTTGCATATACGTTTCAAATACAAAATTTTGCAAATTTTTTTTTAGTAAAAAGTAAGATATGTATATATTCGCTTATTCTATCGCTGTTTTCCTACCCAAAAGTTGCCTGTAAGAAATTGATACCTAGCCATAACGCCGCCTCATCATCATCATATCAGCTCGTATATGTCCCCACCGAGGGGATCGAGCCTACCCTGAATTAGGGCGATCGGGCCTTAGTCGACCACGCGGGCCCAGTGAAGGTTGGTCGACTTCACACACAACCTGCGAGTTTCTCCGCAGGCGTGTGCAGGTTTCCTCACGATGTTTTCCTTCACCGTAAAAGCGTCGAATAAACGTACATATGAAATCTAAATTCGAAATCACATTGTTACGTGGCAGGATTCGAACCACAACCTCCCGTAGAGGAGGCAGCGGCCCTAGCCGTTTCGGCACCGACGCTATAAGGCCGCCTATTGTATCATATTAGTTCTATTTTGTTTTTTCCTTTTTTATGTTGTTGTGCAATAAAGAATATTTTACTGTATAGTCACTGAAAGAAAATACTATATTTCATTTCATATATCTGTGATCGAATCTCGCTCTGTGTAAGTGGTTAGAAGGGACACCGCACCGGCACAAATTGATTTACTTTAAGGGCGGGTTTCCACAGTGTTGTAAACCATAGCGGAGAACAGGTAGAGAGTTCTTAAGAGGACTGTAAACCATAGTGGAGAACAGGTTGAGAGTTCTTAAGAGGACTATGAACCATAGTGAAGAACAGGTAGAGAGTTCTTAAGAGGACTGTGAACCATAGTGAAGAACAGGTAGAGAGTTCTTAAGAGGACTGTGAACCATAATGGAGAACAGGTAGGGAGTTCTTAAAAGGACTGTTAACCATAGTGGAGAACAGGTTCAGAGTTCTTAAGAAGACTGTGAACTGTAGTGGAGAACAGATAGAGAGTTCTTTAAAGGACTGTGAACCATAGTGGAGAACAGGTAGAGAGTTCTTAAGAGGACTGTGAACCATAGTGGAGAACAGGTAGAGAGTTCTTAAGAGGATTGTGAACCATAGTGGAGAACAGGTTGATAGTTCTTAAGAGGACTGTGAACCCACAGCAAAAATTAGACTTCTCATACAAACGGCGACAGCGATTTTCACCTCTTATGGCGAGGCATTGATTGGAACATTTGTCTCTGTTTTTTTCTTAATGTGTAAAGAGTAAAGAAAATAACCACACTTTTGCATTTTTTAATGTTTTATCGTTTAGTTTCAATTTTCAGAATGAAGGTATAAAAAATTATAACATTTCACTTTGTATTTTCATGAAAAATATTGTTGTATAATTATTAAATTTAAACTTCAAAATATTAAGTCATAACTTGAGTTGAAAGTAACGGTGGATTTTTTTCTATCGAGCCAAAACTGCTCAATCGTGTTTCTAATAGCTTTTGACTTTAAGGAACATAATCAACGATTAGGATAATTTTTTTAACCTTGGGTTTTCTATCGTTTAGGAGTAATTGACGTCAAAAATAAAGAAAATCTGTAATTGCTTTAAAAGTAAACCGATTTTGACTAATTTTAAAGGTAGTCAGTTAGAACAAAAGCTAGGCATATATGTATCGTTTTTTTAAGTTATTGATTAAAATAAACAAAGAGTGGCCGAAATTTATTTTGTATGAAAACACGTGAACGATCATATAGTGAGCTTCACAGCTGACTTGAAAACTTTGTATACACGAGTTATAGTTAACGAAAATTATCCTAGCGAACTCTCAGTAGTTTTTAAAGACCTATTTACGATACTATATACAATAGAGGGAGTAACCAAAAAAAAACACCCCCACTTTACATGTAGGATATAAAAAAGTTTGAAAAATAATATTCCACAACTTTATATGTATTTGAATAACTATTCCGAATTTCAGCTTTATAGCCATAATTGTCTTAGAGAAAAGCGGCTGTGACATAACGACGGACAGACAGACAGATGAACATGGCTAAACTACAAGAGTTCCTAGTTTGATAAAGGAACCCTAAAAAGTACGCCGGGAAAAAGGAAAAAATCCGAAAACTGTAAATTTGTTGTTATACCTACGTTTGTCACATAAAAATATTTTGGAGCTGGAGCTGTAAAAAATTAATGCTTTTTTTATTATATTATTATTCACAATTGGTAAGCCTTTGGCATCATCTCACCTGATGGTAAGTGACGATAATGCCGAATATGGAATCGAGCTTACCAAGATTCCCCAACGCAATGGAGAACTGGCTATCTTATCTTCGAGCCGGAACACATCAATGTTTTTTAGTTAAGTAATTAAAAGTTACGGAAATTTGTGTCACATTTTTTGTATTCAAAACTAGTAAATCAAAACCTTTAGAGTACTTCCCGTTCATACAGTTACGTAGCCAAAGGTGTCTAAGTACGGAACGCTCAATCTCCCAGTCCGACTCGAACTTAGCCGCTTTTATGAGACAATAAAACTCTTTGAGGCAGAACCTTCCATTGTTTCAGATAAGACATTATATCACAGTTATTAATGAGGGAGCTAAGCTTTTCAGATTTTTCTCTTGGAGTATCCGCGAAATTGTGTTAAAGGATTTTGTTGTGTGCTGAATGCAGTTATATTGTGTATTCGTACCCGACTGTCCATAGAGAAGGGTACTGTTTTTCAGGTGTATGTATGTATGTGTGCATGTAAGTATGGCCTGTAGCCTAAACGGCTTGATGAATTTTGGAACGACACCTTCGTTGGATTTGTCTTGATCTTTGAGTGACATAAGATACATTTTAACCGACTTCCAAGAAGGAGGAGGTTTATAGTACGACTGTATGTTTTTTTTTTATTGGTTACGCGATATTTTCGCAGATTGTTAACCGATTTTCATGATTCTTTCTTTATTCGATAGGTTATACTCCCGAGTTGGTTCCATATAAATTTTATCAAAATTGGTTTAGTACTTTATTAGAAAATTAACAAAATCCAAAATTAATTATTAAAATTGTACTAAGTTGTTGCGATGGAAGTCGGTTTTTTAACGTGTTTAGCGTTTTCAATTATTTGAGGCTCAAAATGCAGCTGAATTCCTATTCATCATCATCATATCAGCCAAAAAACATCCATTGCTAGACAAAAACCTCCCCCAGGAATTCCACGACGACCGGTTCTGCGCTGCCCGCAGCCAGCGGATACCCACGACCTTCACCACGTCGTCGATCCACCGTGTGTGAAGCCTGCCTATGCTACGTCCTCCGGTGCACGGTCGCCACTCAAGAACTTTGGGTTCCTATTATTTTAATTAAATTGATTAGGTTATTATGAGCGACTTCGTAGTAGCTGAGAAGCCAAATGGAACACGTTAATAATTAAAAATTAAAAACCCGACTGCATTAAAACCTAACCTCTATTTTGTTGGCTAGTGGGTAAAAATGCAAATTATGTCACTCACGGGATTAAGATGAATCTAACGACACCTCGCATTCCAAAATCCATCAAGCCGTTTAGGCTACGGAGCGTGCCAAAGAAATAAGTAACCTCTTTTTTTGGCTAGTCGTGTAAAATGTCACGTAAGGGATCAAGAAAAATCTAACGACACCTCGAACTCCAAAATATTATTATATCAAGCCGTTTAGGCAACGGAGCGTGCCAAAGAAATAAGTAACCTCTTTTTTTGTCTAGTCGTGTAAAATGTCACGTAAGGGATCAAGAAAAATCTAACGACACCTCGAACTCCAACATATTATATCAAGCCGTTTAGGCTACAGGGCGTGCCAAAAAAACGAGACCTACAGTACTCGCATATGATGTGTAACATGTGACAAAATACTTATGAAATTAATTAATTATCGGTTCGTACATTCACGGGCCGACCCTTCTAATAGTAGTATGTCATCTTTGCCTTTGCCATCACACTAGGCGGCATGGCTATGACAACCTTAGTTTTCGAGAATTAAAAAACGTTCGCATTTCCTGTTACACATTTCCGTCCCATTTCACGAAATCACTCCCACAAATTTCTGTGCGCGAGTCCGACCCGCACTTGGTCAGATCGAATAGCGCGCGCTTTCGCACTTCCTGTTACACATTTCCGTCCCATGTTACACATTTCCGTCCTATTTCACGAAATCACTCCCACAAATTGCAGGAAAGCGACAGCAAAGATGTTACACATCAAAAATAAATTAACATACATACATACGTACACTCGAAAAACATAACTCTCCTTCTGCCGCAGTCGGATAAAAATCTGATCAATTTTACACAAGGAACGTTTAGAATAGGTAATTTAACAACTGCTTAATGAACATTACTTACACGTTAACAATCCATATTATCCGCAGGAGAACCAAAGTAACCGACATAAAATATAAAAACTTAAAATTACTACTTAACCCTTAAGCAGGCCAGTGACATATGCTACCCACATAGATTTTTCGATGCCGTAGCCAGGTTTTGGTAATGAACAGCCCACAAGCAGTCAAAATTTAATCATAAATATATACTCTATGGTTCCGCATTGCAAACTCTGTGTATCCAAACGTATGTGTCACTGACAGCCATTTGAGTTTCGACTGTCCGTTAAAGTGGTGTTTTTGTGTGACTGTGCCAGTTTTATTTAGATTATGGCGAAACGAAGAAAGGTAGGTCGGGCAATTTTTTGATATGTTAGAGGTTATGAGTTTTTCTAACAAGATTTCTATTAGTTCTAGTTGATATCTGGCTAAATTGTCTAAAATAAGGCAAATAATAATGAGGGGAACATATGACCAAAGCCTGTTGAGTCGAACTAAATTGTGGGAGCTATATATCCTTTGCCTGTTCAAATTACCAACTTTTTTTTACACTACCTTTTTCACCCGACGTTGTTTGTGATTTTTCATATATTAATTTTGTTACTGAAAACTATTTATTTTACACAAATTATACTAAAATCGGGATATAATAAGCAATTTTATTAAAAAAAAAAACTCAGATACTAGTATTTATAAACAAACAAACATTCGACATTTATATACAGTTATCACATAAAGGGTTGTCTCTACCCAGGCAATGGGATTATGTTTTCCCACATATTTTTTCAGGTATTTCAGTGTTTTTTCAGGAATTTAATGATGCAGAATCATAAAGGGCGCTATTCAAAGCCTATATCCATATATAACACTTTATTTCTTCCAGTGGTTCTCCGGGGCCAGTTTAAGGGTTAAAATGGATGGGCTGATTCTAATAAAACTTAGTGCTACGATTAGTCTATCGATATGTACCTAATCAATCGATAAACTAAGAATTAGTCACTCGCTTATGTGTATAAAGTTTCATTAAAATCGACCCATCTATTTTCAAGAAGTACTAATTTTAGGTCTGTAAGGGTAACGATTTTGTGGGCCTCTGGCATAATTTCAAGATTTAAAAAATGTTTTTTTTTTCAATATTAGTTCAATGTACATAATGTCATTGGTAAAAATATTAAAGCCTTAATTACAAAATGGCAACCGGCACCAACAGCATTATCTCGATCGTTTAAAATGTCACACTAACAATAAACCTAAAACAGGTCAAGTGCGACTCGGGGTCACACAAATAGGGTTCCGCACCAAAACTTAAAGTACCAACAGAATAAGACCTCTTACTACATACTTTTCTCTAGGTAAATAGGGGTCTACTTACAAGGCATGACTTTAGATTTTCTCATTGATTTTTCTGTAATATACGCATTTAACTTCGTATACTGTGATTTTTTTAAGATTTTAGGCTTAGTAGTTCCGGAGAAAAGGGAGGAATAGTAAATTTTCGCCTGTTTTCTTATATAACTTCTAAACTATTTATCTTAAACTTATTAAAAAATATACTTGAAATTCTCACAACAAGCCCTTTCTTTTGATAGAAATTATTATTATTATTATTAGTATTGAAATTATGTCAAGCGACTACATAATATGTGCACCAAATTACAACTTAATCTGTGATAGACGAACGGAAAGACAGACACACGAGTGATCCTATAATGTTTCCGTTTTTACTTTTTGAGGTACGGAATCTTAAAACCATCCGGGTAAAAACTGTGCTTGTGGCAAATTTATTTGGGGGATCAACGCCTTCACGCAAATCCACTAAGGGCTTGTGCACAAATCACGTGAAATACGATGGGGGATCACGAAAGATCACGATGGGGGAGGGGGGTACAAAGAGACCTCACGTGTATTTTTCTACAGTGAACGAACAAAGAAAAAATCTACCACATGAGTAGATAGTTTTTTTTTTTTTTAATTCTCAATTGGTAAACCCTTGACAACATCTCACCTGGTGGTAAGTGACGATGTTGCCGAAGATGGAAGCGGGCTTACCAAGATTCCCCAACGCAATGGGGAGCTGGCTATCTTATCTTCATGCCGGAACACACCAATGATATCAACATTGATATTTGGCGGCAAGACTTAGATAAGATGGTGGTAGCTAGCCAGTCGGGCTTAGAAAATGCCCTACCACCAACCAAAAATTTCAGTTTCATTAAAAATAAATCTTCAATTTTTAAATACTTAAAAATAGCAAGTCTATTTTACAAAATTTTGGCGCCCGTGGCCTTGACAATACAATACCTACTTTTAATCTTAAAATTTGTTTGAATTAAAAAAAAACACGTGAGGTTGTGAGGGGGAGGGGGGGAAGAGCCAAGAACCTCACAAAATATCACTATGGAGAGGGGGCGGGTCAACAGGCAGCAGAAAAAACCTCGCGTGATTTGTGCACAAGCCCTAACCTACGACCACTTATACGTTAATGATCTATCCCACTAATAAATTACTGACAAAAGTGCGCCTACTTATGTAAACTCTTTCTCAACTTGTCACTGGCACCCCGTGCAAAATTTATACGCGAAAACTTCCACTTCGAAACTCCCTTTTTTGCTTCGATTATCGTAACTTCTACTGATATGTATTAAGGCTTGCCTTCCCCTAAAAGCGTTTCCTAGTACAGTGAGGAATGATTTTCCTTCTTTACTACGGATACCTAATATGTATCACTAAATAATTGTGTGGCCTGTTATGTAGCCCTAGAATAGTAGAACCCTATCTCTTCCCAAGGCCCGAGGGTGTCGTAAGACGCGGGCCTTAAGATGGGTCAAATGACAATATTAAATTCAAATTATTGAAAGACTCTGTAAAGCTATCAACATGAAAAAAATATATAATACTAGCTTTTTCCCGCGGCTCCACCCGCGTGGACATCGTTTTTGTGACTGTCTTTAAGGGTGATTAGTAAATTATGTCGTTTCCCACCTACTCATTCATCTCTGTGCAAAAAATCACAACAATCGAGTATTATTTTAGTTCCCTCAGGAACTGCATCAGATTATGCTATTTTCTCGGGATAAAAAGTAGCCTATATCCTTCCCCGTGACACAGGTTACCTGCATGCCAAATTTAATAAAGATTGGTCAAGGCGTTGAAGTGTGAAAAGGTAACAAACAAACCCATTTCACATTTATAATATTAGTAAGGATGCTTAAAGTAACAAAAAATCGATTTAATTGAATACAAACTTTAAAATATTACCACTTTTGATGTAAAAAAATATACCCTACACCCTGTTATTGTCATAATTTGCAAAATTTCTCGAAAACAAACAGTTAATGTAATAAAAAAATAACAAAAAAAAATCGGTGACTTAAAAACTTTCATTTTAATTGAACACATTTTTTTAAACTTTTTCGAAAATTATGAAAAGTAATAAAAACCTGTAAAAATCGACAATTGAGTGTTCGGTTTCAACGCAACAGCCGTGTTGAAGCCCTCATTGAATTGAACTTAAAATGAATAGACTTACGTTCGATATTATTGAAAAACGTATCAACCTGCTCGGATTATGTGATATTAGTGCCTTAAAGACCGGAGGAATGGCAGCAGCTACGTCTTTTTCGCGTACTGTGTCACTGTACTATATTATTCCGATTTCTGTGCGTTGCACAATGTGATCGACAACCCGCCTGACATGCGTGGCAATTAGCGCAAACCCCCCCTAACTCAGGAAATGCCTCCAATCTCAGCCTCCAATCCAACAGTGGACGTTTTCTGGCTATGATGATGTTCGTCATCATCACATGCCAAATCAGGCTGATTAGTAAATAATTTTGACGGAGCCTCGCAAACTATTTTGCCGGGTACACATTTTATTATGAATTTTAACACAAATTAAAAACTGTTGCAAATTGAAAGAGTTAATTAATAATGAGATCCGTAGGAAAATTAAAGTAACCACCGTGGCTTACAAAATAGCTTAACTCAAGTGGCAGTGAGCAGGACACATAGTTCTTATGGCCATTGAAGTAGTAAAGTTTTTGAGTGGCAACTACACACCGGATCACGTAGAGGGTTGCAGGCCGACGACCTGGTGTAGGTCGCAGGAAGCCGATGGATGCGGACAGGACCAGTCGTCGTTTTAGCTAATAATATGATGATAAGATAATCCGACGCTCTTACGGTGAAGGAAAACATCGTGAGGATACCTGCACACGCCTGCGAAGAAACTCCAAGGTTGTGTGTGACGTCGAATAACCCGCACTGGGCCTGCGTGGTTCACTAAGGCCCGATCGCCCTAATTCAGGGTAGGCTCGAGCCCCTCGGTGGGGACCTATATGATCTGATAAGAAGAAGATAATGATTATTTATTTTTGCAGACGAGCTGTTGGACTTAGGAATGTTCCAAGGTGTGCCATTACGGACATTTGTAATTGAAAATTCAACTTTTGCTATTAACCTTGGACTCCAACTAGCCGGAGGGCGATAAGTTTGCCTAAATACGATCTCATCTTCAGCTTGTAGTCTTTGTCTGGCTCTATTTTTTTCAGGATAAAACGTTTTCATACTTTTTTTAACCATAATCATCATCAGCAGCCGACAGACGTCCACTGCTGGACATAGGCCTCCCCCAAGGATTTCCATGACGACCGGTTCTGCGCTGCCCGCATCCAGCGGCTTCCCGCGACCTTCACCAGTTAATCGGTCCATCGAGTAGGAGGCCTACCTACGCTAGGTTTTCCGGTGTGCGGTCACCACCTGAAAACTTTACTGCCCCAACGGCCATCTGTTCTACGAGCTATGTGCCCCGCCCTTAGCAATTTTGAGAGCTACGTCGGCTAATTTGGTTCTCCTACGTATCTCCTCGTTTCTGATTCGATCACGCAGAGAAACTTCAAGCATAGCACGCTCCATTTCCCTAATGATTTATTAACCAACAATTGATAAACTCATGGCTACAGCTCACCTGATGGTACATGATGATGATGAGGATGGAGTCAGGCTAGCCAAGATTCCGGAAAGCAATGGGAAACATTTATCTTATGCTCATGCGGGAAAACACCTTATATCCCTACTAATTATAAATGTGAAAGTAACTCTGTCTGTCTGTTACGCTTTCCCGCAAAAACTACTGAACGGATTTGGCTGAAATTTGGTAGGTAGACAGATTAGGACCTGGATTCAGACATAGGCTACTCTTTACCACGCTCGCGAGCCGCTTGCGGCTCGCGCACTGCGCACCCTCGAAAAGTCATAGAAACGTTGTCCACGCGGGTGAAACCGCGGGAAACAGCTAGTTGTACATACTCCAAAATTCAAAATAAGGGCGAAATATTGAAGCGAACTTCATATTTGTCTCGCTGCTGTGCTATCTTCAATTAGCTTAGTGTACGCAAACAATGTGTTGCTTCGTTAGTCATAATTGACGTCGAGTAGCTAGGAGATGGGTAATTAGGTGTGTTAGGGCTAATGATTAAGCTTAAATTTATTGTGACATTTTCATCTTCTACGTACACAGTCATTTATTATGAAGTTAAACTTTCATTAGCTCTTGCAAAAGTATGGTCGGGCACTCTTATCTACACTAATATTATAAAGAGGAAAGATTTGATTGTTTCTTTGTCTTGCTTTTTGTTAGCGATAGGTACCACTTTCATTTAGATCCTTACACGTTTGCTATCGTGTTTAGGGTTCCGTGTCCAAAGGGTAAAAATGGAACCCTATTACAAGGACTTTGCTGTCCGTCTGTCTGTCTGTCTGTCCGTCTGTCACCAGATAGTTGAAATTTTCACAGATGATGTATTTATGTTGCTGCTATAACAACAAATACTAAAAAACAGAATAAAAAAAAGGGGCTCCCATACAAAAAACGTGATTTTTTTGATTGTTTTTGCTCGATATTGATAAAGCCAACAGGTAGACGCTTGAAATATTTACAGAATATTAAGTTAAATATTTACTTAAAAAATAAATAATTAAATTAAAATAAAACAAACATTTAAGGGAGGCTCACATACAACAGACGTGATTTATTTTGCTCGTTTTTGCTCGATATTGATAACGGCGTAAACGCTTGAAATATTCACAGAATATTGAGTTGTATAATTCACTTTAAAAATAAACAATTTAATTTAAAATAAAACAAATATTTAACGGGGGTTTCCATACAACAAACGTGAATTTTTGCTTGATTTTGATAACGGCAACAGGTAAACGCTTGAAATATTCACACAATATTGATCGATCGCCCTAATTCAGGGTAGACTCGAGCCCCTCGGTGGGGACGTATGTGAGCTGACAATTATGATAATGATGAATCCTATCAAGAGAAATGAATGAATAAATGAAAGTGAGAAAAATACAATTCTGTTAGTTTTATTTGTTGTTTTTGTGTTTATTTTTCTGTTTTTTTTTTGTTTATATATGATTTACTCTATTGATATCTTATATATTCGGTGTGTGTTTATATCAAATAAAAATCTGTCTCCTGTGTGTCTAATTAATTACTAACTTAGTCTTTTAATTATATCTAAACAAGTAACTTATCTAAGATTTATTAGGACTATTAAGGCGCTCACTCTTATACAATTTTAAACGTTCCTTCACAATATCAGCGCCTCCCTATCGTAATGGTTAGTCCATTCGTTTCACACCAGGAGGTCGCGGGTTCGATTCCCGGCGGGATTAACTTTGTAAGACTCGGTTTGGATGGCGGTTGGGAATTTTCATAGCCCGCCTGGCTAGATACCACCATCTTATCTAATTCTTGCCGCCAACCATCAGTGTTAACAGCATTGATGTGTTCCAGCTTAAAGATAAAATAGCCAGATATCCATTGCGTTGGGGGATCTTTTTAGCTCACTTTGATCTTCGGCATCATAGTCACTGACCATCAGGTGAGATGATGCTAAGGGCTTATCAATAGTGGATTTAAATAAAAACACTAAATAATATATGTCATCATCATCATCATATCAGCCACAAATCGTCCACTGCTGGACAAAGGCCTCCCCCAAGGATTTCCACGACGACCGGTCCTGCGCTGCCCGCATCCATCGGCTTCACGCGACCTTCACCAGGTCATCGGTCCACCGCGTGGGAGGCCTGCCTACGCTACGTTTTCCGGTGCGCGGTCGCCACTCGAGAACTTTACTGCCCCATCGGCCATCTGTTCTACGAGCTTTGTGCCCTGCCCACTGCCCCTTCAGATTAGCGATTCTGTGAGCTATGTCGGTTACTTTAGTTCTGCGGATCTCCTCGTTTCTGATTCGATCACGCAGAGAGACTCCGAGCATAGCACGCTCCATTGCCCTTTGGGTGACCTTGAGCCTTCTTATGAGGCCCATAGTAAGCGACCATGTCTCAGCTCCGTAAGTCATCACTGGCAACGAACACTCGTCAAAGACCTTAGTCTATAATATATGTACTGGTACTTAAATAAATCTGAAGAAATGAAATCTGTGTAAAGTTGACCAACCCGCACTGGGTCGACTAAGGCCCAATCGCCCTAATTCAGGGTAGGCTCGAGCCCCTCGGTGGGGACGTATATATGAGCTGATATGACTTAGATTAACCTTTAACAGACTCGAAACCCACGTAGCAAATTTAATTCACAAGGTTTAATAAAATTCTAAATTCCACATTACCAACGAAGAGGGATTGGATTGGAGTTTAAAATCTTTTACAACGATTACCTAATATACAGGATGAGCGAGTTCTCCCAGCGGATTCGAGATAACCGCCCCGTGAAAGTGTTAACGACGTTGTTCATCATCAGGGCTGCCTGCTTCAATAAATTGGAACTCCCAAAAGGAGAACATAATATGGTTGCGAGCAGCGATGGCTGACTCTCGCATTATACTCGTGACCGGGTGCTCTTCGTGTGAACTGGCCTACACTTGTCAATGGCGTTCATGACATTCAATGATTTCAATGTTTAACTTCTCGTGTTATATTGTTTTCATGTTCTAATGACATTATTTGTTTTTTTTATACAACGGATTGGATTTTGACGTTATTAACTAATGATTGTTTATTTCTTGATTATGTAGTCACTATTTTATGACTATCAGAAAGAGTGTAATTTGCACCTATTTTGAATAAATAGTATATTGAATCTTGAATCATATTCTCGCGGAAAATTACAAAGTTTAATTTGTATTGGAGGTAAATTTATAATTTTTAAAGTGAAAACTTCTTTAGGGTCATTGGGCATTTTTGAGATGTGAAAAAACCATTGAAATCACGACACTGTAATGTAACCTTTTGCTTACATACCAGGAACACTCGCAGGGTGAAAACTTATAAAACTATAAATAGTTTCCACTTCTGTCGACACTCCTGGAGTGGTTAGGTTTTTTTCCATGTGATTCACTCATAGCATATCATATCCTTACTAATATTATAAATGTGAAAATGTGTTTGTTTGTTTGTTCGTTTGTTACCTTTTCATGGCATGCAGGTAGCCTATGTCACGGGGAAGGGCATAGGCTACTTTTTATCCCGTGAAAATAGCATAGTCCGATGCAGTTCCTGGGGAAACTAAAAAAATACTCTTGTTTTGGTTAATTTCTTTAACATCACAACGGAACAACTGATTGTTGTGATTTTTTGCACAGAGATGAATAAGGGAGTGGAAAATGACATGATTTAATAATTAGCATACTATGACATAGTTCCCGAGGGATCTAGAGAAAACTCATGGCTCACGCACCACTCAACCTTAAAGGCAGTCATAAAAACTATCTCCACGCGGGCCAAAGCCACGGGCAAAAGCTAGTGAGTTAATAATATACATTCTTAATTGTGAAAATTTTACATTCATTCTTAACGTCAAATTGGAGAAAAAAAATATAATTTTTGTATGACAAATATCATTTTTTATTTTCCCTGGATAAAACATTAATTATTGTCACTTTTGACAAAAAAATTAAAAACAAAACGAAACTTCTGACGAAACTTTTTTGAATTTGTTTTACTAGCTGTTTCCCGTGGCTTCACCCTAGTAGTCAACGTTTCTATGACCCTTCGAGGTTGCGCAGTGCGCAAGCCGCAAGCGGCTCGCGAGCGTGAAAAAAAATACGAGTATGCTTAAGACCGAAGTAAAACTTCTTAAGCTCCATCTATATATGTTTACTAGCTTTTGCCCGCGGCTTCGCCCGCCTGGACATAGCTTTTATGACTCTTTTTGAGGGTGAGTGGTGCGCGAGCCGCAATCAGATCGCAAGCGTGGACATGAGTTTTCTCCCGGTTCCTCAGGAACTGCATCGGGCTATTCGGATTAGCAGTCTTTGTCACTTCCCACCCCTTCAACAAATTCTATACAAAAAAATACTTTAATCCGTTGCTCCGTTGCGACGCCACCGACGTGCGCGAGCGTAGAAAACAGTTGTCCCCAGATTCCTCGGGAGCTGTGTCAGGATATACTTATTAGTAAATTATATCATTTTCCACCTCATCTCTGTGCTAAAAATCACACCAACCCATTTTTTCGTTACGATTTTAAATAACTTAACGAACAAAGAGTATTTTTTTAGTTTCCTCAGGAACTGCATCGGGCCATGATAATTTCCACAGATAAAAAGTAGACTATTTCATTCCCAGTGATACAGGCTACCTACATGCCAAATTTCATCAAGTTTGGTAGAGGTGTTGAAGTGTGAATAGGTAACAAACAAACAAACAAACACATTTTCACATTTATAATATTAAGTAAGGATTTCTAAATCTTAAATAACATATAGAGCGTCGGTGGCAGAACGGTTAGGGCCACTACCTCCTGTCCGGAAGGCCGTGGTTCGAATCCTGCCACTTACCAATATCTATACGAATATCGATTTCGTACTGGTATGTACGTTTATCCGACGCTCTTATGGTGAGAAAAACATCGTGAGGAAACCTGCACACGCCTGCGAAGAAGCTTATGTAAGAAGTTAATCAACCCGCAATGGGCCCGCGTGATCGTCTAAGGCCTGATCGCCCTAACTCAGGGCAGGTTGAGCCCCTTGGTGGGGACGAATATAAACTGATATGATGAAATAACATATATATAGGTACCTATATTATCAAAAAACTAATTCAAATCATTATCTAGGTATCAATCTAGTAATAAAATTTCCTAAAAATATTAATATGGGTCAAATACTCGAGTCGTATTAGCTCCAAAGGAGCCCAAGACACACTTCTCGTTGCCGTGCTGGATGGCAATAGACAACCTTAGCAGCAGGTAGGACCTCACGTCACATCTCCTCTCTCAAAGGCGAAGGCAATCTCCTTTGTGAAGGCAAAGGCCTCTGAGGGTTCAGCAGCCGGTTGTCTCACAGACCAGCGGCACAAAGCAGTAATTTGCCTCCAAGACTGAGTACTTATTATGCTTCTTTCTCGCCGAAAATTGAGCAGCAGTACCGTACAGTGAGGCAGAAAAAGTGGCTTCCCAAAGCAGACACGTTCCTCTCTGCCATAGTACCTATTTAAACCTTCCAGCCTTTTGCCATCAGATCGACTAAAGCCCGGCCGGCGGCTGCATCAAAGATGGAATATTCCATCTGGCCGAGACCAGTGCCCTCCGAATGAGGTCATTAAGGAATTGGTGACGTGGGAATCTTCACAAACACGACTGCAACTCAGTGAGTGATGGCCAATTGCCTCCACCGTGGACCCGCAAATACATTGATGAGGTTCACAGATATTGATATTGCAGAGCAACTGTCACATGCAAATAGTCGCCGTCAGAAGAGTTCCCATATCTGTGCCTCCTGTTAAAAGAAGCTAAACTCGATTTATGTGTTTTTAATTTTTTTACACGATTGCAATCTATAAAAAAATACCTATCTGTTCGTCTATAAAACACATCGCTACGTGCCATAGTTCCAGAGAGTTGTGTAAAAAGCGTATGCTGAAAAATACATAAAAGAAATCCACTCAAAAGTATGAAATAATATTTTAATGTTTTAACACAACTTAAGCGCGTTTTATTATTCCTGCAGTGCCATCTTTTGACATTTTGCTGCTATGATTATAATGTGTGGTATGTGTAGCTTATATGTTGAAAAAGTACTCTATATTTATTATTGTAAGTATCGATAAATATTTTCCCACGGGACCTCTTTAGTTTTCCGGGATAAAGAATACCCGACTATACAATGATGGTCAAAAAACCCCATCCCAATGTAAAGGTTTCATATTGTTACGTTGAGTCATTCTAAAGATACAATTTTTTGCATTCCTGTAGGAACCCTATTTTTTTTGGGATTCACAATGTCCCAGTTTTAGTTCGCGATTTATTTATTTATTTATATAACAATTACTTGCCACACTTACAGCGAACCAAAGCGTGCAGCAAGACAATTAACTTAAAAATGTCAGACAATATTCTACAAAATTCTTAAAACTAGTGAAAAATAAATCTACGTTTGGCTGTTGAGCAAGCAAAGCATTCAGTGATGCGATTGCACGAGCCGTGGGCGCGTGCTGAGCGGTGGCAGTGCGCACGCGCGGCCCCTCCAGCAACCGTATGGAGCGGAGGCGACACGCATTTTGCGGAGCGAATAGCCTACACCGGGACAGTGTATTGCAATCATCTACATTACCATTCAGAAGTCGAAAATACTGAATCATAAGGGCAGTTTTGCGTCGCAACTCAAGAGTGTTAAGGCCTACCATTCCTGTCACGAACAAAGATGGAAACAAAAAGGGATAGTAGCCATGTAACTTCTTATATAGGTAACGTGCAAACTTACGTTGAATTCGTTCCATCATAATGGAATATTTAGTCTCGTGGGGATCCCATATGATGGAATTATACTCTAACGTGCTTCTTACAAAGGCGTAATAGAGAATCGTAATTGCATTGCGATTTTGAAAGCGTGCAGTTTGCCTCATTACAAAACCCAGTGATTTAGACGCACGTTTACAAAGTTGTTCAATGTGCGGATTGAAAGTGAGTTCTGCGTCTTGGTATACCCCTAAGTCCCGCATATGTGTGGTGCGCTCAAGAGCGTTACCGGCGATACTGTACTGATAGATTAGATGCACCTTTCTTCTAGTGAAAGTCATCACTTTACATTTAGAAACGTTAAACTCTAACTGGTTTTTTACGCTCCATTCAGTTACAGCATCGATATCGCGCTGAAGCGCCTCACACTCTGTTACATCACCGACACTGAAGAAAAGCTTTATATCATCAGCATACATTAGGCATTTGGAAGTTTGGACCACAGATGGCAGGTCATTGATCATCAATAAGAACAATGTTGGGCCCAAAGTGCTCCCCTGGCTAACACCAGAACTCGTTGTGTAAGAGTCAGATTTATCGTCTATCAAACAGACATACTGCGTACGGTTTGCAAGATAGCTGGAGAATAGTCTTAGTAATTTTGGAGTAAACCCTGAGTCTGAGATTTTTGCCAGTAAAACATCATTGTGAACGCGGTCAAAAGCCTTTTTAAAGTCTAGGTATACCGTGTCCACCTGTCTATGGTCATCCATTTCAGTAGCGGCGTAGTCCACAAAGTTAATGAGGTTAGTGACCGTAGATTTCCCAGCCCGGAAACCATGCTGGCAGTCGCTAAGTTGGGATTGTATTTGTCTAGAAATATGGCGATTCAAAATAGACTCAAAGATTTTCGCAAATACACTTAATACTGCAATTGGTCTGTAGTTCCGGATCTGCGACTTATCGCCATCTTTATGGATGGGTGTGACACGAGAAATTTTCCATAGTGCAGGGTATGTGCAAGTGGATATTGCCAGATTCAGAATGTGTAGAAGTGCTTTTTCAAATGCTCCAACACAGTCTTTAACTATAAAAGGTGGTACCCCATCAGGGCCAATCGACTGATTTGCCTTAAGGCGTTTAACTGCAATAGACAAATCGGACGCATCAACATGATCGAGTGCCACTCGGGACGAGCAGAGAGAACCAGAAGCCAGCTGTGTCGCTTCGCATGATAAAGTCAGTTGAGATGGCAAAAATACGGACTTAAAATATTCCGCAAATGAATTGGCAGCGTCGACTCCCCTTACTATTTTACCATCATAATCAAATTCATTACAATCTTCTTTTCGGGAATGTTGACTCCTTACAAACGACCAAAAACTTTTTGGGTCTTTTATTATATTTCTTTCCGTCTTCCTAATAAAATACTTGTAAGTTTGCTTGATTAGATCTTTGGCTTTTTCTCTATAGTATTTAAACATTTCTTTATTATAATTCTTACCTTCTTGTTTGTATCTCTTTAAATGAAAGTATTTATTTCTTATAGTACCTATTATTTCATGTGTATACCAGGACGGATACTGATATTTTGAATTCGGATTAAAAACTTTTACAGGTACAAACAAATTGAAACAGTCATAAATCTTATCGTAAAAAATTGCCAAAGCTTCGTCTACATTAGCTGCCAGAAAGACATCATCCCACGACAAAGATAGAAATGCGGCATATAGCGACGGGTAGTCGGCTCTACGGAAACTCCATTTCGGTAAAGAGTGTTGGGCTAACTCAGATGGTGGCGATGGGAGCGGTGGGGGCGCTCGACGCGCGGGCCGAGGCACGAGCAGGCGCACGCCCAGCGGCGGGTGCGGTGCGTCAGGGGGCACCAGTGGCTCCAAATCCCCCCTCACCTCCACACACTGGCTGCCCAGATTGCTCAACACCAAATCTAATATGTTACCATACTTATTTTTGATTACATTAAATTGTTTAAGTTTACAATAGTTAAGGAAGCAATCGAATTGCGTATTAATGTGTTTTGTAAAAGAGTTCAAATTAAAATCGCCTAAAATTAACACATCAAATCTGAATACTTTTCCATCACATTTTCAAGCACAGATAATGTTCTCAAAAAATAATCATCTGTAGAACTAGGTGCAATATAGACTACACAGCAGATAAGCTTTCTGTATTTTAAATAAACTGTAGTTACTAGCACTTCAATGTCCTCGGAGTATGCGTCCATATCGCGCATCAGCTTGACCGTATATGGAAGGCGCACCGCCAATAGCACGCCGCCCCAGCCAGCATCTCGGGCGCGATCTCGACGTACAACTGAGTACCCAGAAGGGAAAAGCTCAGCGTCCCTTACACCGCTTACCAGAAAAGTCTCTGTCAGCGCAATAATATCTGACGTATCATTTAGTAACCCCAGTCTTAAGGTGTCCAATTTTGTACGCAATCCTCTAACGTTTTGATAGAATATAGAGTACGAATTCAGTTTTGGTATTTTATTGTTCACTTTTGCGACGAAAATTATGGCTCCATGGCTTTATGCAGATATCTTCTGCCCAATTTTCGGGGGAGGCTACCGTGTCATAGAATCTTGCAGGAATACCCAACTTAAATGACGCGTAATTTCCTCTAGCCTTAAGCTCTTCCACGGTGCAGTCATCACAGCCAGAAATTGACATCAGGTGGGCCTGCACCCGTTCAGGTGATGTCCCCTTCTTCACATAAAATAAATGGACATATCGCGTACGTTCGGCAGCTTCCAGTGGCGTAGAGCCTCGTGCCGCAGTGCCTCTGGTGATCTTCGGGTCACGGGAACCTCTCTTTGCGATTCCTGCCCAAGTTTCTGTTCCCTTTACCGGCTCAAGTGTTGGACTACAAGTTGATTTAGCACCAGTTCTTGGAGCTGTAGGCATCACGCAACTTTTGTTGCGATAAGGGTATCAACGTGTAAAATTTGATTGTAATAGGTCAAGCCACACTTGCGAGGTGAGCCATACTATAAATTAATACTTTTGATTTTCCCGCGGGATCTCTTGAATTTTCCGGGATAAAAAGTATCCTATATGTTAACCCGGGCTATAAGGAACCACCATACAAAATTTCATCAAAATCGGCCTGGTAGTTTTTGCGTGATGCGCGAACATACAGACAGACAGACAGACAGACAGACAGACAAAAATTCCAAAAGTTGTTGTTTTGGCCTCTGTATCGTTAGTAATGTCCACCACAGTTATTATTTTCCAAAAATATTTCATGTACAGACACGGCCCCGTTACAGTTTTATTATATTATAGACTAGCTTTTGCCCGCGGCTTCGCCCACGTGGACATAGCTTTTATGACTCTTTTTGAGGGTGAGTGGTGCGCCAGCCGCAATCAGCTCGCAAGCGTGGACATGAGTTTTCTCCAGGTACCTCAGGAACGGTATCGGGCTATTCGGATTAGCAGTCTTTGTCACTTCCCACTCCCTCAACAAATTCTATACAAAAAAATCACTTTAATCCGTTGCTCAGTTGCGACGCCACCGACGTGCGCGAGCGTAGAAAACAGTTGTCCCCAGATCCCTCGGGAACTATGTCAGGATCTACTTATTAGTAAATTATATCATTTTCCACCTCATCTCTGTGCTAAAAATCACACCAATCCATTTTTTCGTTACGATTTTAAATAAAACGAACAAAGAGTATTGTTTTAGTTTCCTCAGGAACTGCATCGGGCTATGATAATTTCCACAGATAAAAGGTTGACTATTTCATTTCCAGTGATACAGGCTACCTGCATGCCAAATTTCATCAAGACTGGTAGAGGTATTGAAGTGTGAATAGGTAACAAACTAACAAACACATTTTCACATTGAGCAGCAGTACCGTACAGTGAGGCAGAAAAAGTGGCTTCCCAAAGCAGACACGTTCCTCTCTGCCATAGTACCTATTTAAACCTTCCAGCCTTTTGCCATCAGATCGACTAAAGCCCGGCCGGCGGCTGCATCAAAGATGGAATATTCCATCTGGCCGAGACCAGTGCCCTCCGAGTGAGGTCATTAAGGCATTGGTGACGTGGGAATCTTCACAAACACGACTGCAACTCAGTGAGTGATGGCCAATTGCCTCCACCGTGGACCCGCAAATACATTGATGAGGTTCACAGATATTGATATTGCAGGCGGAGAGCTACTGCCACACGCAAATAGTCGCCGTCAGAAGAGTTCCCATATCTGTGCCTCCTGTTAAAAGATGCTAAACTCGATTTATGTGTTTTTATTTTTTTACACGATTGAAATCTGTAAAAAAATACCTCTCTGTTCGTCTATGAAACACATCGCTATCGTACCATAGTTCCAGAGTTTAAAGTAGCGTATGCTAAAAAATACATAAAAAAAATCCACTCAAAAGTATGAAATAATATTTTAATGTTTTAATACAACTTAAGCGCGTTTTATTATCCCTGCAGTGTCATCTATTGACATTCTGCTACTATGATTATAATGTTAATATATAGAAAAAAGTACTCTATTGTTATTATTGTAAGTATCGATAGTAATTTCCCACGGGACCTCTTTAGTTTTCCGGGATAAAGAATACCCGACTATACAATGATGGTCAAAACACCCCATCCCAATGTAAAAGTTTCATATTTTTACGTTGAGTCATTCTAAAGATACAATTTTTTGCATTCCTGTAGGAACCCAAAAGTTTTTGAGATTCACAATGTCCCAGTTTTAGTTCGCTATAAGGGTATCAACATGTAAAATTTGATTGTAATAGGTCAAGCCACATTTGCGTGGTGAGCCATTCTATTAATGAATACTTTTGATTTTCCCACGGGAAATCTTGAATTTTCTGGGATAAAAAGTATCCTATATGTTAACCCGGGCTATAAGGAACCACCATACAAAATTTCATCAAAATCGGCCTGGTAGTTTTTGCGTGATGCGCGAACATACAGACAGACAGACAGACAGACAGACAGACAAAAATTCCAAAAGTTGTTGTTTTGGCCTCTGTATCGTTAGTAATGTCCACCACAGTTATTATTTTCCAAAAATATTTCATGTACAGACACGACCCCGTTACAGTTTTATTATATTAATAGATTATAGAAGATAGATAGATAAGTAAATACTTAGTCTTCAGAAACTAATCTAAACGACGAACGGTTCTGCGCTACCGGCATCCAGTGGCTTTCCGCGCATATACCGCCAAAGGCACATGGTCGCTCACTATGGGCCTCATAAGAATGATCAAAGTCATCAAAAGGGCAATGGAGCGTGCTGTGCTCGGAGTTTTCTTGCGTAATCCAATCAGAAACGAGGAGATCCGTAGGAGAACCAAAGATGGCCAAAGTAACCGACATAGCTCTCAGTATCGCTAAACTTAAGTAGCAGTGGGCGGGGCACATATATCGTAGAACAGATGGCATTGGGGCAGTAAAATTCTCGAGTGGCGACCGTGGACCGGAAAACGTAGTAGAAAGGTATCCCATTCGGTGGTGCATGGGAAGTATTAGCATTTAAGTAGCATTTACCATCTTGCCGCTATTCAGCTAATAAACAGATCACTCATACCTGTATGATGATATGCGAACGGTCAAGGAATGAATTTCCCTACCGGCGTCTGTGTTCCCTGATTCGTGTTATCGTGAATCTATAAGACGAGAGTGAATAGACACTATTTGAGCTTACGTTTTACATCTTCGGCTACATTGGCACTTACCATCAGGTGAGGTACAGCTACAGCCAAACTCATTTAAATTTTGTAACGAAAATAAAGTGAAAAACGTAAAGTTATAATTTACTAGCAGTTACCAACGGCTTCGCCTACGTTGCGCGGTGCGCGAACCGTAAGTAGCAGGCGGATTTTTTGTCTGACAATTATGATATCAACAAAAAAAATATTCAAGTCGGTCAAGCTGTTCTTGAGTGATGCTCCGTCATACTGGTGGCAATTGATTTTTAACAGGGTTTGACGTACAGGTTTGCGAAAACTGATAGGGTTCTTTAACCCGGCGAGGATGTGGTGAAAAAAGTTACGTGGCGGTTGTGGAGGGTATATTTGACCCTGTATTTTATTGCATTTTTAATGGCTCATATTTATATTTTTCAACAAAGAATTCAAGTTGACTCTATTATTTGGGTAATATTGTATGGATTTTGAAAAAAAAAAGCACATGTAATAATACAAAATGTTTTTATTACATTGATTTTAGCAAAGGTTTAAAAATACTGAACTGTATGAAGACACTGCTAAAGGCTGGATTGTAATGCTTTTGGTAGGGTAATATTTAATCTTTTTGACTTTGCGCATGTGCGACTCTGTTCGCAGGCGGCGGCCGACTAAAAAGCAGTGTTGAACTTGTGGGCGGGTCTCTTAGCAACAGCTACTGAGACGTCCAACGTCCTATGACCGCGGGAAAAAAACTACACTCGATTAAAAATTGACAGGGCAAAATGACCCCTCCACATCCTCGCCGGGTTAAGGATTTTTTTTTCTTTTCTTTAAAAACAGCAATGTATGCAACACTCGGCCGGCCTGCGATCAACAACTCACTGTGCGTGTGCGTTGCATTGGCGTGACTTCGTTACATTGCGTTGGAGAAAAATAAAGAAACACTGTTTTTTAGTTTTCATTACAATATCTAAACTGTTTGTTTATGCCGATTAACGCATGTAGTATTTAAACTGAATGCTAATAGTTTTCGGAAACCTGTCCCATACACCCGTTATAGATTATTCGAACTTGATTAGACTTGATTATCACGTATTACCCTTACTACTCAAAGCGACTTCACTTCCCCATAACAGCACAGCCCTACTAGTTGTCTACAGTAAATTTTCCCATCTAGTTCAGTATGAGCACATAACAAGTTTAATACCGTATCGATCGGTTCTTGTACCGGCTGTATCCACTCTATCAAAGCTTCTGTTACCAATTAACGAGTAAACAAGGTTACCTGAGCATGCACCTTGTGTGACGATAATATATCTAGCGGCTATTGGATGGTTGTACGATGGAAAATATGTAGTTGGGTCATCAGCGAGCTGAGGTTGCATAATGATGTATGCGTTAGACAGAAGGACGATGTTAAATAATGGGTTCTTTTTATTCGACTACCCACAAAAAGGAGTGTATTGTTTTCAGGTCTTATATAGTTATACGTGTATGTATGTTTCAGGTCTAATATAGTCGTACGTGTATATATAGGGTGACCTTAAATTAGTTCTTGATAGCAAAAGATATGAATGTACTCGTGATTACAAACAACTTTCCCATAGAAACTATATGTCAAATATGAAAAAAAATATTTGGTCCTTCATACATTTTTGTCGATTTGATAACTTGTTATGTACCGAGGACCTAAAATTTTTTTCTGATTCGACATATAGTTTCTATGGGAAAGTTGTTTGTAATCACGAGTACATTCATATCCTTTGCTATCAAGAACTAATTTAAGGCCACCGTATATGTTTCGGCTCTAATAATAGTCGTACGTGTATGTATGTTTCAGGTCTAATATAGTCGTACATGTACGTATGTTTCAGGTCAAATACAGTCGTACGTGCATGTATGTTTCAGGTCTAATATAGTAGTACGTGTATGTATGTTTCAGGTCTAATATAGTCGTACGTGTATGTATGTTTCAGGTCTAATATAGTCGTTCATGTATGTATGTTTCAGGTCTAATATAGCCGTACGTGTATGTGTGTTACAGGTCTAATATAGTCGTACGTGTATGTATGTTTCAGTTCTAATATAGTCGTACGTGTATGTGTGTTACAGGTCTAATATAGTCGTACGTGTATGTATGTTTCAGTTCTAATATAGTCGTACGTGTATGTATGTTTCAGGTATAATATAGTCGTACGGTTATGTATGTTTCTTTATTCCATATCTTCTAAATGGCTTGATAGAATTTAGAGTGCGAGGCGTCGTCTTGATCCCGTGAGTGATATAGAAAACATTTTACCCAACTTCCCAAAAAGATCACTCTCATTTGCTTTTATTAAATTTTTAAATTAATTTATTCTTAATTGTACTAATTAATTAAACAGAAATGTGTACAATTGAGGAAGTAAGGTTATTTTGGGCTCGACGTTTCTACTCACTTCGCTGACATTTTCCTTAACGTTGAGTTACGAAATTAGGCTTTTAGTTATCATATTATCAGGCAAAGGACGTCCACTGCTGGAAAAAGGCTTCTTCCATGGATTTCCACAACGACCGGTCCTGCGCTGCCCGCATGCAGCGGCTTCCCGTGATCTTCACCAGGCCATCGGTCTACGCTACGTCTTCCGGTGCGCGGTCGTTACTCAAGAGTTTTACTACCCTAACTGTCATCTGTTTTACGAGCTAAGTGCTCCGCCCACTAGCACTCTGTTTAGCAATTCTGACAGCTATGTCGGTTACTTTTGGTTCTCCTACAGATCTCCTCGTTTCTGGTTCGATCACGCAGGGAAACTCCGAGGATAACAGACTCCATTTTTATTTATTTATTTATTATCTTTAATTATCAGACAACATGACCCATTTTTGTTAGTAAGAAAAACTCCATTGCCCTTTGGGTGACCTTGAGCCTTCATATGAGACCCACAGTAAGCGACCATGTCTCAGTTCCGTATATCATCACTATCAAAGACCTTAGTATTGAAAAACTGCGGTACTTGGACTGGTAGACTAGACTTTCTATAATTATAATAAGACTTCATTTATTTTTGCGAATGGACTATTTGGTAAAGTTGTTCAGTATGATGAGTGTAAGCCCCCAGTTAACGGCTTCTACACCAATTTTGTTAATTTTGTATATGCTCTTTGCACCTAAGGCTCTAGACACACGGACTGCTTGCATTGGAAGCAGCGTATTAGGACTACTGGTAGGCCCAAAAGCTATTTAGGTCTTAAAACGCTCAAAGAGTTATAGCGCAACTAACTGGGAGAACTGAATCCAAACTGCGAATTTGCAGGTGGCTTTCAGTCGAAATGCAGTCCATGTGTCTGGACCCTAATAACTCTTTTTTGATCGAAGATAATAATTGGTTCAGCCAGTGAAGATTATGAATTCATCAGCGTTTTATAATCAGTGGAAAAAAAATGATAAGGCTTGCTTGTCTACCGTAGACCCTTGCTTCAAAACATCCCCTCTTCCCCTCACCCCATCGCTCCATTATCCCCTCACCCTCCTCCTGCCCTTCTGATGCGGTCAGTCAGTATTTGTTGGTCGGATCCATAATTGTTATAAAATGATTATTTCGCTGCGAAATTATGATCGTTAGTACTTACTCGAATATTAATATCGCCTTGGCTTGGAACTACAATCTGTAAAAAAGGAAAATTGTATACTGCACTATTGTATGTGATAAGTTATAGAGCTGTTTATGATATAAAAACATAATTATATTTTTATCACTCTGTATAAAAAAAAATATTAAGACAGTCATTAAATATGTACCTAGTCGGGTCAAAAGTTCTGTCAAAACCTTATTATTTAAAATTTTCGAATACTGGCTAGACAAACTTCACCAATTTTAAAAATAGAACGTTTGCGCATGCCGAAAATAAAAAAGACATACATTTTTAATTATGGATTGGTTGAAGCAAGAAGATAGAGTAGCAATTATCGCGTTGCACCGCTGTGGTTACGCGCCAAAAGATATTTTCAATATTCTACAAAAATTTAAAATAACCCTAAGATTTGTTTATCGCACTATCAAACGATTCACTGAAGATTCAAGCTTCGAAGATCGTAAGAGGACCGGCCGACCTCGTACAGTTAGGACACCCGCGATCTTCAAAGCAGTGAATGCACGAATTCAATGAAATCCTGGTCGTAAATAAAAAATCTTGGCTCTTCAGATGGGCCTAAGCAGAACCACGGTCAAAAGAGTGATAAATGAAGACTTGTGACTACGAGCTTTTATCGTAAGAAGACCGAAGATTTTTTGAACAAGCGTTTGATAAAAATTAAGCTGGATAGATCCCGCGCTTTGTTACGGCGGTATGCGGGAAAAAATACCACGAAATTTTGTTTTCGGATGAAAAAAAATTTAACATCGAAGAAAGTTATAATAAACAAAATGATAAGGTGTGAGCCCACAGTGGTGAAAAAGCCAGCACGTGTATTCCGAGGGTTAACTATAATAAGGGTAATTGTCTTTCGTCACTCATGGTTTGGCTTGGAGCCGTGACGTAGCTAGGTAACCAAGGGCCCTGGGGCAAATCAAAAAATGGGGCCCCACCCCCACTGCTTTCTAAACTGGTTAGGTTTTATCAGTAAAATTATTAAATATACAAAAACTGCTAAGCTACTTTATCATCAGCTCTTTTTCGTGCACTGCATATTAATTTAATCATTACAGCTCATATACGTCCCCACCGAGGGGCTCGAGCCTCCCCTGAATCAGGGCGATTAGGCCTTAGACGACCACGCGGGCCCAGTTCGGGTTCAGCGTCAGTGGCTCAACCGGTAACGACTCGGTCCATCTAACCAGAGGTACCGGGTTCAAATCTGGACGGCCAATGTACCAATGAGTTTTTCAAAAACTTACGTACATACTTACTGATTGCTTTAACGGTGAAGGAAAACATCGTGAGGAAACCTGCACACGCCTGCGAAGAAACTCGAAGGTTGTGTGTGAAGTCGACCAACATTAATTTAATATAAATAATAAATTACAATTATTACTTGGTATAGGTATTGGACAATAAAACGAAATAAAAAGATTCAAGGGTTTATTATATAAAGGCCGGACCTAGCAGCTGACTACATAACAATTATTTTTACAATCTTTTCCTAACTTTAGTTTTCGCAAAAGTATCAATGACTTCGGTGACATCTAGGCTTGATGTGGTTTTGTTTTCAATAAGCGATAAATTTCGGAGTCGAGTTTGGCCCATACTATTTCTTAAATATTTTTTTATTATTTTTAATTTACTAAATGATCTTTTTAGCTGCTGCAGAAGTGTCAAAAATTGTAAAGAATAATAACATTTCTGTAAAACTTCCGTTAGGTAGCATTCCAGCACTCCATATTTGCTCATTATTTCCTTACGCTGCAAGACGTCGTTGGGGAATCCCGGCAAACATTTTATTGCCTCTAGTATTACCACATTTAACGGTGGAGACCAAGAACGATCTCCTCGCTCGCGGGCCTGAGTTAGTGCACCTACTGCAGGTGACCTGCATTTTTTTCACGATATTTCGCGTTATACAATGAGTAGCCGAAATCTATGACATGATTTATTGACTTAACGGACATCAATATGAGTGGCACTAAAATCAACTAAAATTTAACCACTATATTGACCAGTACTAAAAAGTTTATTGACATTAGCTTTCTTACTCCTGATACAGCATTCATATTTAACCGTTCTCGAAAAAAAAATCTTGACTCGAATTCACAATAAAACGCACATTGATGAATAATGAAACGCACATATCGCTATCCGTCAAATTGACAACCTACAGAAAGAATTTAGGGGGATTCCCTAGGTATAACTTTCGAATTTATCTCAACTGAGTTGCCATGATTAAAGTCGGGTTGCAACCTGTCATATTTATTTTGAATATGGGAGAAATTTTCGAAAGTTCAGTTTGATCGAGATTTTCTGGTAAGGATTCGAGGGCCCCCTGAGCTTAAGGGCCCCGGGGCACTGCCCCGCCTAGCCCCTAGGTAGCTACGCCACTGGCTTGGAGTCTCGTATTCAGGCTTAGCTGAGGTGTTTTTAAAACCAGTGACGAGGTGTACCAAAATACCGTCCTAAAAATATAGTGGAACCTCTTTCTCAAACATTGTTCAAAAACAGACATTGGATATTCCAACAGGACTCTGCACCAGCTCATAGGGCACGAAGCACACAAAACTGGTTGACCGCCCGTGGAATTGACTTTATCGGACATGAAGACTGACCCTCTTCTAGTCCAGATTTAAACCCACTGGATTACAAGATATGGCAACATTTGGAGGAGAAAGTCTGCGCTAAACCTCATCAGAATTTGGAATCTTTCCGAGCATCTTTGTCTAAAGCAGCGGCAGAAATGGATATGAATGTGGTGCGTGCTGCGATTGATGATTGGCCGCGTCGATTATGGGCATGTATTCAAAATAGGGGCGGACATTTTGAATAATGTAAATGAAATTGTATTGTTAATTAAATTACCTTTCGTTTCATATTATATAATTTATATAAAGGTAATTATAAACAAGTGTATCATTAATTTTATAAAAAGTTTTTGACAGAACTTATGACCTGACTAAGTTTATATTATATTCATAATATAATAGCATTTATTATTCTTATTTTTTTAATATTAAAACATTAAGCTATTCTATTATTATTAGTCAGTAAATTAAGTTGTTTATTTCTCTGCCCTGATTGTAAAATTAAGTATTTCAGGTTTGCCTGGAAGAGATTTCCCTTAGCAATAGGACCGCCGACTGTACATCATGTGCGTTATACCTTAGAATTAGCTTTAAGAAATTTTATTTTTGTGTACTATAAGTGTAAATAAAAAATATTTAAAAAAAAGTGGCATTCAGGTTCCCTTCATATTTTTTTACAGTGATAAAAATATCCGGCAAATATTTACTCATGAAACTGAACAACTTTACGTAAGACACTCTTAGTCGATTTTTTTTGTATAAAATTTATTAACTTGTATGGGAGGTCAAAGTTTTTTTTCTTTAGTTTTTTTTAATATTTTTTTTATTACTTTAATCCATAGTTAAAATATTTCTAGACATTTTCTATCAACGTTATATGTACTAGTATGTATACGCATTTGTAAATATTACTCGGGGTAATATCGATCATAATTTGCCGGTTCTTCAATCTTTTCAGTTACTTCCGAGTACCCATACTTCTATACAATACTTCATCATCATCTTATCAGCCGAAAGACGTCCATGCTGAACAAAGCCTTCCCCAAGGATTTCCACGACGACCGGTCCTGCGCTGCCCGCATTCAGCGGCTTCCCGCGACCTTCACCAAGTCGTTGGTTTTTTTCCTAAATTATAGGAATCGGGAAACACTGACGCAGGCAAGGAGTTCCACTAGTCAATCTAATGGGAGGCCTGCCTACGCTAAATCTACCGGTGCGCGATCGCCACTCAAGACACAATAGACTAAAGTAATTAGTCTATTGTGTTCAAGATCACTGTCCCAACGGCCATTTGTTCTACAAGCTATGTATCTCCACATACCTCACTCACTAGTGTCACTAAAGTTTAGCGATTCTGTGTGCTAATAGTTATCGGTTATCTTGTTTCTCCTTCTGATCTCCTCATTTCCGATTCGATTACACACAATGCTTTAGTGTAAATAAGGGGTATCAAACCAAAAACGCCATTCTCCAAAAGTTTGGAAAAATCAAATGCCGAAGATGGATTTGGATTGATTTGAAATTCCTTTGGACAGTGTCATTTTAGCTTCTCATTTCACTTTTTAAATCGAATTTTTCTATGGGATAGTGTCAACTTTGCATGTTAACTAAGTTATAGATTCAAAAAGATTCCAAGACGCTCCTACAGATGGCATTAAAGGATTTTTTTTAAATAGACAGTGGCGTTTTTGCTTTTATACCACTCAAATAATTGTCAACAATAAAAACAATCGACTTCAATCGCCACAACAACATTTGTTGGTTTTTGTGGCCAAAAAAGACTAATTAAATAAATCTAAGATATTTGTATTATAATTGATATGGGACCACCCTGAAGGCATAATCTCTAGACATAACAACCTATATAACAAACTTACCGCAAAAACAAAACACAATATAATACTCCAATCCATCTTTATAGTAGAACAGCTACTTTGTCGCACGTAACAGGAAACTCATTTTTATTTAATCCACGTTTTAATTTCATTTATTTTAACGGACGAAATAAAGGTAGGCAGTTAAAAGAAATTCTCATCAGTCAAAAGTTTGAATATTAATGAATCACATTAATTGAAAGCAAACCATGAAATGGTATGTTGGGATAATTAATACGGCTTGCTTTGATAAACAACATAAAAGTTGACAAGTGTGTGTCGGACGATACGCGAAGTAGGGTTCTCTAGTCTTTAAAAAAATGACATTTTAAAAACAAAGTTATTTTTGCAGTTGGTACAGAACATGTTGGTGAAAGTCGCGGGAAGCCGCTGGATGCGGGCAGCGCAGAACCGGTCGTCGTGGAGATCCTTGGGAGGCCTATGTCCAGCAGTGGACGTCCTTCGGCTGATATGATGATGATGTTGATGACAGAACATGTTGTATGGAAAATCTATAAAATTTTTACAAATCTAACTGCACATATTAAATTGGCCGACTAAACTAAGAAAGACAACTTATCAAAAAAAAATATTTTAAAATATAAACTTAATGTTTTATTGTTTTTCTAATGTTTATCATTTATTAAAAATCATATTATTCGCAAACCCTCATAGATAGTTTTGAGAGAGCTATTCAATGACATACCCAACGATGTGGTTAATAAAAAAATTACACCCACTTTCCCTGTAGGGGAGATTCCCTGAAACTTTTTTTATTTTTTTTCCATATCTTTACATGCGTGACATACTCGTATTTGTGTAACCATACCAAATTTCAGCTTTATAGATGTCTTTGAGTAAAACGGTACTGTGACATACTTACGGATAGTCGGACTGACGGACATAACGAAACAATAAGGGTTATTTATTTGATTACGCAACCCTAAATTTTTAGGGTTTTTTTTTATTTTTTATTTAAAGGCTATACCTACTTTTTAGCAAGAATTATTTTTTGTAGTGTTATCAACAGGAAAACAATGTGTATACTGACTTTACTATAATAATCCTTACTTCCCTACTATATATATATATATATATATATATATATATATATATATATATATATATATATATAATATATCCCTACTAATATTATAAATGTGAAAGTAACTCTGTCTGTCTGTTACGCTTTCCCGCAAAAACTACTGAACGGATTTGGCTGAAATTTGGTAGGTAGACAGATTAGGACCTAGATTCAGACATAGGCTACTTTTTACCACGCTCGCGAGCCGCTTGCGGCTCGCGCACTGCGCACCCTCGAAAAGTCATAGAAACGTTGTCCACGCGGGTGAAACCGCGGGAAACAGCTAGTAATATAATAAATGTGAAAATGTGTTTGTTTGTATGTTACCTTTACACGCTTCAACGCCTTGACCAATCTTTATGAAATTTGGCATGCAGGTAGCCTGTATCACGGGGAAGGACATAGGCTACTTTTTATCTCGGGAGAATAGCATAATCTGATGCAGTTCCTGAGGGAACTGAAAAAATACTCGATTGTTGTGATTTTTTTGCACAGAGATGGTTGAGTAGGTTGGAAATGACATAATTTACTAATCACCCTTAAAGACAGTCATTAAAATGATGTCCGCGCGAGCAAAGCCGCGGGAAAAAGCTAGTACGTATAATATTTGGAAACGCTTAACGTTAATAATTAGAACGCTAAACTACATTAAAAACCGGCCAAGTGCGAGTCGGAATATCACTCCGAGGGTTCTGTACCACTACACTTCTTCACACAATTACATAGTATAATGACATTGATACCTATTCACATTTTAAACAAAAGACATCAACGCAAGCGGCAAAAACATACTTTTTTTTTGTCATTCAGTTCGGACTCCTTAGGGAGAGTACGACTCACACTTGGTCGATTTTCATTCTTTTTTTTTGTACTACTTCATTACTAAGTTTCACGCTTGTATGGATTACCGTTTTTACGATACAGCTAAATCTAAAATACTTCTAAAGATCTATAAAAAAGTACGTTTTTTGTATGGAGACCCTATTTTTAACTTTTCTAATTTTTATTATTTTTTTATTATAGTGGCAACAGAAATAAACATTCTGTGAAAATTAAAACTGTCTACTTAGTACGGTTTATGAAATACAGTCCGCTGACAGACGGACAGACGGATGTCAGTAATAGGGTCCCGTTGTTCAGCCGTTTAGTATACGGAAACCTAAAATATAGTTTAAAAAAACTAAAAAACACGCTTTTAAAGCACATCAAACTAAAAAGTGAAAAATTATTCCTAATATAAGCTGAAAACAATAAGGAACGAAAAATACTAGTATTACTGTGAAAAAAGCGACGGTTGCTCGATATACGAAAAATATGGCACAAAGCTTTATTTATAACAATAAGCAATTATTTTTTAGTTTGATGTGCTTTAAAAGCGTGTTTTTTAGTTTTTTAAACTATATTTATTTTTCAATTGTTAGTTTGCTGGCGATCCTGATCAGGATAATGAGATAAACTTTTGAAATTATTGTATTGTCACTGATTCTTGATAAACGTACAAAGTTTAAATTAAATCTTTCCGTTTAAAGTGGGTCAAAATCAAGTGAAAAGAAGTCGGTTACAAACATAAATACAGGTGAAGCTAATAAAAGCGTGATAAAAATATATTTTTTTTTTATTTTAAATTTAAGTGCGTTTGACTGCAACTCACCTGATAGTAAGTGATGATAATGGTGCTAGTTTCTTCACGTTTAAAAACAAAAACCGGTTTTTGGATGGAGACTTTCACTTTTTGTAATTTTTTGTATTTTTTTTAGCGGCAACAGAAATACATCATCTGTGAAAATTTCAACTGTCTAGCTTTCACTGTTCATGAAATATAGCTTGATGACAGACGGACGGACGGACAACGAAGTCTTAGTAATAGGGTCCCGTTTTTATCCTTTGGGTACGGAACCCTGAAAAATCAGCCAAAGGCTAGTCGGACTCGCGCAAAGTAGGGTCCCGAAATCTTTTCAAAAAATAAATTGATTTTAAAATAAAAAAATATATTTACAGTTGTTAATAAAATATTTCATATGGACCATCTATAAACTTTTGACAAATTCAACTGCACATCTTAAGTTGGTCGACTATTCTTCCTAAACTAAGAGAGCCTACTTAGCCGTAATAGTTTTCCTTCGGTTTAGCTGGTAAGGGGGGGGGGGAAAGGGGGATCAAACCCTCAGTGTTTTGAAAAACCTATTCAACGATACCCCACACGATAGGGTACGTGAGCAAAAAAAATCCTCTCTTAAATGTAGGGGAGGTACCATAAAAAATGTTTTTTCCAAGATTTTATTATACAACTTTCTCGGCGTGATTAATACTCGTATTTATAACCATGACAAATTATAGCTTTTTAGTATTAATAGTCTCTGAGCTAAGCCGCGGACATACGGACAGACAGACTATAAGGGGTTCCCTGTTGACCTTGGAACCCTAAAAAGACGACGGTTCCAGGTCGAAGCTTATGGATAGCCATATCATGTGGCTTCTGGCTGTAAATTCTAACAATACTTGCGGCTGGCGTCCGCCTGTTGGCTTAAGGCGAGGTATTGATTGGAACAGTTGTCTCTGACTTTTTCTCTACGTGTAAAGAGTAAAGAAAATAACCACACTTATTCACTTTTTTAATGGTTTTTCGTTTCAATCAAAAAATACAATGAAAATTTAAAAAATAATAACATAACTCACTTTGTATTATCATAACAAATATTGTTGTATATTTTATAAAATTTATACTTCAAAATATTAGTCATAACTAGAGTTGAAAGTAACTGTGTACCTAGACCTATATATTTGGGTTTTTTTTTCTATCGAGCCAAAACTGCTCAATGGTGTTTCTAATAGCTTTTGACTTTTAGGAACATCATCAACAATACGGGTATTTTTTTCAACCTTGGGTTTTCTATCGTTTAGGAGTAATTGACGTCAAAAATAACGAAAATCTGTTATATTACCGCCAGGGTGCAAACTATGTGGCTTCGGCCATCTCCATCTCAGGAGCCTCGATGACGTTTGTTCCTCTCGGATTTTACATCTCAGGCGATTGTATCAAGGGAGTAAATCTTCTTACAAAATAAAAACACCACAAAATAAACACATTAAAACAAAAATCAATGGATTTTTTTTTGCGTTTTTGTCTCCAAACCTCAAATCCCCAAAGCTTAAAAAACAAAATTCACAATACCCTACAAAATTAAATAATTCTTTCTCTATGTTCTTCTTCAAATTTAAGATCTTGTCGGTGGAGCAATTCCCATTTTTTTTATTTCCTGGGCCATCATATTTACCCCCCGATACGACACTACATCAACCTTCTCCTTAATTTTTTCTAGGTAATTTCGCCTTGGCCTTCCTCTACTTCTCCTTCCCTCTATATTTCCTTCTATGATTGTTCTTAGTAGACTGTCGTGTCGTACTAGGTGTCCCAGCATATTCCCTCTTCTATTTTCAATAGTCTTAAATAGGCTTCTTTTTTCTTAAATTATTTCAAGTATTTCTACGTTCGTTTTCTTTTTTGTCCAACCAATTCTCTCCATTCTCCTCCAGCACCACATTTCAAACGCTTCCAGTCTTTCTCTGTCCTGTTGAGTGAGTGCCTACGTCTCTGAACGCATTGCTTCAGATGTACGTTTTTATAAAACGTTTTCTATTTTTAGGTAACATTTTAGATGTAAGTAGATTCTTTTTACTAATAAAAGCATATTTTGCCATGGCTACTCTTGAAATGATATCTGGGGTACATCTTGAGTCATTGCTTATCAAATTGCCTAAATACTTGAACTATTTAACCTGTTCTATTGTTTTGTTGTTCAAATGGATTTGGCTATTAATAATTATTTTTTTGAGATGATCATTTTTTTTATTTTGTTTGTGTTTATCTTGAGCCCAAATTCTTTGAATATTTTATGCATTCTTTCAACTAGTTTTTCTAGGTCTTTCGTGGTCTTTCTGTCTAACTTCAATAAAAAACTTCATTAAGCTACCAAAAAGAAATGCATCAAAAAAATCACGCTGCACAACTTAGTACAATTTTACATTTTTGTTTTTGGTTTTTGTTAATTTTCAGAAAAAGTACTTGACCGATTTTTCTAAGATTTATATTGGGCCACCCTAGCATCAATTGAAAAAATAAATTTAAAAAAAAAAACATGAAAATCGGTTAAAAACCATCAAAGATATCGCATATAAACAAAAAACATACAGTTGAATTGAAAACCTCTTTATTTTTGAGAGTCGGTTAAAAAAGGTGGTTTAGAGGAAACGCGGGCATCATTTTTTCCATACAAATGTA
This sequence comes from Coleophora flavipennella, assembly GCA_947284805.1. Taxonomy (NCBI): domain Eukaryota; kingdom Metazoa; phylum Arthropoda; class Insecta; order Lepidoptera; family Coleophoridae; genus Coleophora; species Coleophora flavipennella. The sequence goes on from OX369253.1 coordinate 11,586,460, forward strand.
GTGCCGTGTTTCCTCACTGGATAATGTAATGAGAAGAGAGCAAAAATATTTTTTCCATCAAATCTATATCTACCATGGCCATGCCCCTTTGTTTTGTTTTTTCCCATGTTCTAATTATAATAGGAAGTAGGAGCCTACAAAAACTGAGAAAATTGCCCAATTGAAACGTCATTTTCAGACACCCACAAAAAATAATAAGCATATCCTACTAATATTATAAACACGAAAGTTTGTAAGAATTTATGGATGTACCTTTGTTAGTCTTTCACGCAAAAACTACTGAACGAATCTGGCATAAATTTGGTAGGTAGAAAGATTAGGACCTGGATTAACACAGAGGCTATTTCTTTCTACGCTCGCTAGCTGCTTGCGGCTCGCGCACTGCGCACCCTCGAAAAGTCATAGAAACGTTGTCCACGCGGGTGAAGCCGCGAGAAACAGCTAGTTAACAATAGATTGAGGAATAGGTAAAGCGTTTTTAGAGTTCCGTACCCAAAGGGTAAAAACGGGACCCTATTACTAAGACTCCGCTGTCCGTCCGTCCGTCTGTCACCATGATAGCTAGACAGTTGAAATTTTCACAGATCATGTATATTTCTGTTGCCGCTTACAAAAAATTAGAAAAATTGAGTCTGCATACTAAAAACGTGTTTTTTAAACGTGAAGAAATCAGTGCCACCTAGTATGATGGTACGGAACTCTTTGTGTGCGGTTCTGACTGGCACTTGGCTTTATTTATTTTTGAAACAAATATTATTATTGCTCAAGCTTTTTAGCAGAAAAAAGGGGAGGACGTCGAATTGCTGTTTTGGTCAATTTTAACGCCTATTATCGGTCTGCGCTGCAGTTCTCCCTTTCTTGCTGTATACGGAGAGGTTTGGGGGAGGGAGACAGCAACATTTTATTAAAAAACCTATTCTGTAGACCGCGTTTCCTCATAGAGAGCGAAGTATCCTATCCGGGAAGTCGTTGTTCGAGTCCTGCCACGTACCAATTTGTTTTTGAATTTCGATCTAATATGTACGTTTATCTGACGCTCTTACGGTGAAGGAAAACAACTTGAGGAAACCTGCACACATCTGCGAAGAAACTCGAAGGTTGTGTGTGAAGTTGACTGAAGTTGACGAAACCACACTGGGCCGCATGGTCGACTAAGGCCCGATCGCCCTAATTTCAGGGTAGGCTCGAGCCCCTCAGTGGGGACGTATATATGAGCTGATGTGATGCATATTGCGTGACAATGCAATAATAAAAGCTTTTAACTAAAAGTTTTTAGGATTTCTAAATTATTTTTAAGACTTAGTTGTATCAATTGCCTTAGTTTGTTTTCTATAAAGAACTTTCGAAGAATATGTTTGTGTGTGTGAGTTCTTTTCTTCATGCTATTCTTTGGATTTGTGACTAAATAAGAGAAGTGAGAGGCCCCCTTGTACGCCTGTGCATGCTTAATCTTCATCAGTGAAGTGGAAAAGTCCACTTAGCTGTAGCGTTTGAAGGCCGACACTGAGAGCCCTTGCTCCTAGAGTCTTGCTGCTAACTTGCTTTTTTAGCCGACTGCCTAAAAAAGAGGTTAATTTTTATGGGGTGTATGAATTTATGTATGTGTGTACAGCCCGATCTCTAAGAAAGTGTCGCTCGCCCTTTGTAAACACCGACACAGCGCGTGCTGCCGCGTGTCAAAGAACGCCGCCTTGATGACTAAAAATGCTGACACAATTAAGTGTATCTTTCTTTTATCTGTCGTCTGTAAATTGTATATTAAAGTGGATTTAATTCTTGCATTTTATTTAATTAAACGAATGACACAATCTGAGCGAATCGACTTTATGCAGGCCTCCCACTCGGTGGAGCGATGACCTGGTGAATGCCGCGGGAAGCCGCTTAATGCGGGCAACGCAGAAGCGGTCGTCGTAGAAATCCGTGGGGAAGGCCTATTTGCAGAAATGGTCATTTTTTGGCTGATATTATGATGATGATGTAATTCGGAATACCAGAACATTTCTGTTTAAAAACAGGACGCAATATAAGAACAATAGTAAATAGCAATAACGCAATGAATATAGGATCAATGAAACTCAACTAATAGCGAAAATTAAGCTGCAGCCCCTTCAAAAGCTAGGTAGGTATTGTTTTCTCATCCATCGACAATTTCTTAGAGAAAGTGTCTAAGGCTTTGTTCCTGAGACTGTAATCTTGTGTGTGGCCTTTTTGATGCTCTTCAATGTCTATCGCACCTGTAATGGGTATAAATATACTAGATTCTCAAATCAGACAGTTCACCCAAAACCCAGGACACTACTTAAAAACTATCCAATACACCCGAAAAGCAGGACACGTCCTGGGAAAACAGGGCGCTTGGCAACCCTAATGTATGTACGTATGTATGTACTTACCTATGTTCCTTTGGCTGAGCCTGTAGCCTAAACGGCTTGATGGATTTTGAAGTGCAAGGTTTCTTTAGATTGGTCATGATCCTGTGATTGGCATAGAATACATTTTTACTCGACTACCAAAAAAAAAAGTTTAATAATTTAATAATACATTTATGCAGTGGGTTTTTTAAAAATTAAATGTTTTGGTTACTCGTATTTTATTTATAAATCAGTCTTAAATGACTGTATTGATCATCGCAAGGTCATTAAGATAGAATTATGGACTATATATATCGCTTAAATGTTCGTGCGGATGGTGGCGCATCGGGAGCCGGGTCGTTCCTTTCCCTCTAATATGGTTGATGGGAGCGCTGGCTGACTCTCGTGTTATACTCGTGACCGGGTGCTGTCCGTGTGAACTGCCTTACTCTTGTTAAAAGCATTCAATGATTTTTACGTATAACTTTTCGTGTCATATTGTTTTCATGTTCTAATGACATAATCTGGTTTATGTCAAGGGTTTAATTTTGACGTTATTAACTAATAATTATTGTTTATTTCTTGATTATTCGCAAATGATATTGTTACTTCTATTTTATGACTATCAGAAAGAGTGTAATTTGCACCTATTTTCAAGCGACTTCCAAAAAGGAGGAGATTCTCAATTCGTCTGTATGTTTTTTTATGTGTGTTACCTCATAATTTTTGACTGGGTGAACCGATTTTTATGATTCTTTTTTTATTTAAAAGCTTGTGCTTCCCATGTGGTCCCATATAAATTTTATCAAAATCGGTGTAGTACTTTATTAGAAAATTAACAAAAACCAAAAATAATAATGCAAAAATGTACTAATTTGTTGCGATGGAAGTCGGTTTTTTAACGTGTTTAGCGTTTTCAATTATTATGAATAAATATATTGAATTGAATTGACTCGCCTACAAAGTGGTCGCGTTGGTTTGGTCGCACACGCAGGTTTTTTTTTAAATCCACAATTGGTAAGCCCTTAACATCACCTTACCTGATGGTAACGATGATGCCGAAGATGTAAGCGAGCTCATCAAGATTCCCCAACACAATGGGAAACTGGCAGGAACACATCAATGTTGTCAACAAGGCGGTAAGACTTAGATAACATAGTAGTAACTAGCCAGGCAGGCTTAGAAAATGCCCTTCCACCAAGCAAACAGAGTCATACAAAGTTAGACTTCTTCGGGAATCGAACCCGCGACCTCTCAATGTGAAGCTAATGGACTTAACCACTACGCCATGGAGGCGGTTAACTAACCAGACGCACGTGAATTATTTGGGATGGGTTTGACTGTTAATGGCATTTATCTCTCGATCGTTTCTGTGCTTCGCAACACACGTCAATCCTTTGTTGCCAGCTGCCATCACTAGATGGCAGTCGATGAGCCATTTCACGGGCTTTCTACACCGATATGGATTTGGTCTCCGTGTTAGGAGAGTATGGCCTAACCTTCCCGGGTTTCGGAAGAGACCAGTGCACCTGCAAGGGGGGATATTATGGATTGTTTACGATATAGACTACCCAAAGGTTTATCCATAATTGGTAAGAATTTGGCATCATCTCACTTGATGGTGACAATGATGCTGAAGATTGAAGCAGATTTACCAAGCCACCCCAACGCGATTGGGAACTGGCTCTCTTATCTTCAAACCGGACCACATCAATGCTGTTAACATTTAAGTTTGGCGGAAAGACTTAGATAAGATGGTGGTAGCTAGCTAGGCGAGCAGAGAAAATGCCCTTCCAGCAACCAAACCAAGTCTAACAAAGATAGACTGCGCCGGGAATCAAACCCGTGACCTTCTATTGTGAAGCTAATGAATCATTATACCACGGAGGTAAGAATGACAGAATTCTTAGACTTACCTTAAATTTATAGAGGACTAGCTGTCACGGCGAACTTCGTACCGCCTTACATTACATTACACTGCCCTACCCTACCCTACCCTACACTACACTACACTACCCTACCCTACACTACCCTACCCTACCCTACATACACTACACTACACTACCCTACCCTACACTACCCTACACTACTCTACACTACCCTACACTACACTACCCTACCCTACCCTACACTACCCTACCCTACACTACCCTACCCTACCCTACATACACTACACTACACTACCCTACACTACCCTACACTACACTACCCTACACTACACTACCCTACACAGCACTACCCTACCCTACCCTACCCTACCCTACACTACCCTACCCTACCCTACACTACACTACCCTACCCTACCCTACACTACCCTACCCTACACTACACTACACTACCCTACCCGACCCTACATAAGAACCTTCTCCTGACAATAACGAACTCGACAAAAAAAGAATTAGCGAAATCGGTTCGTGCGTTCTGGAGTTATAGCGTCAGGAAGGAAAACCGGTTTTCATTGTTTTTAAGATGTATTCTGCTATTCGGGACGGAAACAAATCCAACAAATCAAAAACCATGGCAATCGGTCCAGCCGTTCTCGAGTTATAAGTTTTGTAACAAACACGACTTACTTTTATATATATAGATTTAGAATTAACTAAGGAAAGCTTGGCTCTAAACACAAACAAAATTGTACCCGCGACCTTCTGATGGGAAGTTAATAGATGATTACACACACACTATATTAAAATGACTATACTTAATCCAGGAGAAGACCACCGGATACCCATAACATAAGTAAATCTATTACTTAGTAACATTTGAAGGTGGTATATCTTGATACTCAATACAGTCATAGACTAACCAAATATTGAACGGCCAATGATTTGAATTCCCTGCCGGCTGTGTCTGTATTCCCCGATTCCTATGATTTAGAAATATTCAAGTCGAGAGTGATTAAGCACTATTTTAGCTTGCGTGTTACATCCTCGGCTAAATCAGCACTTTCCATCAGGTGAGGTGCAGCCAAACGCACTCAAATATTTAATTAAAAAAAATATTAAAAAAACTAGGGGTGTTGTAAATGTCCTTTTGGGTAGAAAATTAATTTTTATTTCGCTTAAAATATTAGGTACCCAATTAAACTAAATATAGCTATATTATGTTAACATTTCATATAATAAGAATGACGAATGCTAGTCATCTGAGTTACTTTATATCATCTGTCAAAAACGACACTTTGTTCTATAAATGATTGAAATACCTAGGCGTGACGTCATAGTTTATCAGCGTCATATGTGTACTGTTTATGTGATTATGGTAAATAAAAAATGTAAGACTTGATGGAAAACAAAACGAGTAAGGTTTTAAGTAGGAGGGCAATTTAGTGAACCAGAGTTCATAAATTATTTCTGATGCTGTCGTCATCCCTATTTCCGGTATAAGTTAGCGGTTATGTTCTGGGTTTTTTGTTTCCTTTAGAATTTTTTTCCTTCACCGTTAACACAATCGGTAAGTTAAGTAAATATGGGTCGGTGGGATTCGAACACGGGACCTCTTGACCATTGAGTGAATTTTAAGGACTTTTACTACTTCTATTTCTTCTACTCAGAAAAGATGTTCAATAAAATGATTACAATCCCTATTGCAGTGAAAGGCCCTTCACCAATTCTATAAATAATATATAGATAATAATATTATAAAGGCAAAAGTTTGTGATTGTGTATGTTTGTTACTTCTTCACGCAAAAACTACTAAACGGATCTGGCTGAAATTTGGTAGGTAGACAAACTAGAACCTGGATTCACAACAAACACAAACACAAAGGCCACATTTTTTCACCCTCGAAAAGTCATAGAAACGTTGTCCACGCGGTTGAAGCCGAGGGAAACAGCTAGTATAAGAAAAATGGTACAGCCATGCTGTACATAACTCCTCCCATAGCCTTTATCCTCTGACATATCCTGTGTCACAAATTGGTGTAGGACTCGTTAACTGGGACATCTAATCATCATACTGGACAACTTTCCCCAAGGAACCCATAGTCAATTTAAAAAAAAAATTGTTACTCCATATAAAAATGTTTTAAATCGGCCTATCGGCTGATCGATTTGTATGAAGAGTTCAATTTACATTGCCATTACAGCAAACTTGTCACGGAAAGACGCTGCGCGCCCATCCTCCGGTTTGAGTCCCTTAGTCGGCTCTTACGACACTTATTGGATGAAATAAGATGGCCCTATTCTAAGCCGGAAGCCATACGGCTAGCCGGGAGCCATATTGCAGCCAATCTGCAACAACACTGCGATCGCCAACCCGCCTGCCAAGCGTGGCGATTACGGCAACACCCCATAATGACCGACACCAACAAAAACGGCCCCTAGTCCCCGGCAGCCCCGGTATTCCCGGCTCCGGTAGCGGTCAAGGTAACGGCGGGGCGTGGGGTGCGAAGAATCCCCGGCAGATGCCAGGCTACCAAAACAAAAGACCTCTGGCCCTGGCAACCTACAACACGCGCACACTGCGAACCGAAGAACAGATAACAGAACTCGAGGAAGCATTGAGCAGGTTACGATGGGACATCGTAGGATGGTGTGAAGTCCAAAGAGAGGGGGAGGGCACCATAATTCTTAAATCCGGAAACCTGCTCTATTTCCGGGAGGGCGACCAACTGTCCGAGGGTGGTGTCGGGTTTCTAGTCCACAAGTCCTTCATTAACAATGTGGTCCGGATCGAGAGTGTTTCGACGAGGGTAGCGTACCTTATTCTCCGAATCACCAAACGGTATTTGCTGGAAGTTATTCAGGTATATGCACCGACCGCGCAACACTCCGACGACGAAGTGAAGATCCTATATGAGGATATCTCTAGAGCTCTACATAATAGCTCCCGGACCCAATACACCATCGTTATGGGGAACTTTAAAGCGAAACTGGGCAAACGAAGTGATCATGAGCTGAGAGTGGGGCAATTTGGATATGGAGAGAGAAATGCACGTGGCCAAATGCTGGCCGACTTTATGGAGAGGGAGGGCCTATTTATAATGAACTCCTTCTTCAAAAAGTCTAAACATCGAAAGTGGACATGGTTGCATCCTAATGGCGTAACGAAGAACGAGATCGACTTCATCTTGTCAACGAGAAGGCAAATATTCAATGATGTATCTGTGATCAACTCAGTAAAAACAGGAAGCGATCGCCGAATGGTAAGAGGCACATTGAATCTAAAGACCAAGCTAGAAATATGTCGACTGATGAAGTACACACCCCGACCAGCACCCATCCAGCTCCAAAACCCCGAGATCTTTCAGCTCGAGTTACACAATCGCTTCGAATGCCTAGGAGACTGCGAGAATGTGGACGATTAAAACGACACGTTCGTGGAAATTGTCCAAACGGTCGGGTCTAAGATTTTTAAAACTCGCCGTTTAAACAGAACCAGAAAAATCTCGGACTTCACCAGCAACCTCATGGAAGAAAGACGCAGATTGGTTTTGCAGTCCTCTGAAGACGCTACTCAGTATCGGCAACTAAACAAGCAGATCTCTAAGTCTCTAACACGCGATGTGCGCCACTATAATACAAATTGTATTAAAGAGGCGATTGAGAACAACAAAGGCTCAAAAGTGATCGAGAGAGATCTGTCTGTTGGACAAAGCCAACTGCCCAAGCTGAAGACTGAGGATGGCAGGATCATATCGTCTAAGACTGAGTTGCTGGAAGAAAATGAGAAGTTCTACAGACAATTGTACACGACCACACGTCCCACACGCAGGGAAACTCCGAGGATAACAGACTCCATTTTTATTTATTTATTTATTATCTTTATTTATCAGACAACATGACCCATTTTTGTTAGTAAGAAAAACTCCATTGCCCTTTGGGTGACCTTGAGCCTTCATATGAGACCCACAGTAAGCGACCATGTCTCAGTTCCGTATATCATCACTATCAAAGACCTTAGTATTGAAAAACTGCGGTACTTAGACTGGTAGACTAGACTTTCAATAATTATAATAAGACTTCATTTATTTTTGCGAATGGACTATTTGGTAAAGTTGTTCAGTATGATGAGTGTACGCCCCCAGTTAACGGCTTCTACACCAATTTTGTTAATTTTGTATATGCTCTTTGCACCTAAGGCTCCAGACACACGGACTGCTTGCATTTGAAGCAGCGTATTAGGACTACTGGTAGGCCCAAAAGCTATTTAGGCCTAAAAACGCTCAAGGAGTTATAGCGCAACTAACTGGGAGAACTGAATCCAAACTGCGAATTTGCAGCTGGCTGTCAGTCGAAATGCAGTCCATGTGTCTGGACCCTAATAACTCTTTTTTGATCGAATAATAATTGGTTCAGCCAGTGAAGATTATGAATTCATCAGCGTTTTATAATCATTGGAAAAAAAATGATAAGGCTTGCTTGTATACCGTAGACCCTTGCTTCAAAACATCCCCTCTTCCTCTCACCCCATCGCTCCATTATCCCCTCACCCTCCTCCTGCCCTTCTGATGCGGTCAGTCAGTATTTGTTGGTCGGATCCATAATTGTTATAAAATGATTATTTCGCTGCGAAATTATGATCGTTAGTACTTACTTGAATATTAATATCGCCTTGGCTTGGAACTACAATCTGTAAAAAAGGAAAATTGTATACTGCACTATTTTATGTGATAAGTTATAGAGCTGTTTATGATATAAAAACATAATTATATTTTTGTCACTCTGTATAAAAAAAATATTAAGACAGTCATTAAATATGTACCTAGTCGGGTCAAAAGTTCTGTCAAAACCTTATTATTTAAAATTTTCGAATACTGGCTAGATAAACTTCACCAATTTTAAAAATAGAACGTTTGCGCATGCCGAAAATAAAAAAGATATTCTTTTTTTATTCATTTTCAATTATGGATTGGTTGAAGCAAGAAGATAGAGTAGCAATTATCGCGTTGCACCGCTGTGGTTACGCGCCAAAAGATATTTTCAATATTCTACAAAAAATTAAAATAACCCCACGATTTGTTTATCGCACTATCAAACGATTCACTGAAGATTCAAGCTTCGAAGATCGTAAGAGGACCGGCCGACCTCGTACAGTTAGGACACCCGCGATCTTCAAAGCAGTGAATGCACGAATTCAACGAAATCCTGGTCGTAAATAAAAAATCTTGGCTCTTCAGATGGGCCTAAGCAGAACCAAGGTCAAAAGAGTGATAAATGAAGACTTGTGACTACGAGCTTTTATCGTAAGAAGATCGAAGATTTTTTGAACGAGCGTTTGATAAAAATTAAGCTGGATAGATCCCGCGCTTTGTTACGGCGGTATTCGGGAAAAAAATACCACGAAATTTTGTTTTCGGATGAAAAAAAAATTAACATCGATGAAAGTTATAATAAACAAAATGATAAGGTGTATGCCCACAGCAGTGAAAAAGCCAGCACGCGTATTCCGAGGGTTCACGGAGGTCATTGTCTTTCGTCACTCATGGTTTGGCTTGGAGTCTCGTATTCAGGCTTAGCTGAGGTGTTTTTCTGTGAAAAAGGTGTTAAAACCAGTGCCGAGGTGTACCAAAACACCGTCCTAATAAATATAGTGGAACCTCTTTCTCAAACATTGTTCAAAAACAGACATTGGATATTCCAACAGGACTCTGCACCAGCTCATAGGGCACGAAGCACGCAAAACTGGTTGACCGCCCGTGGAATTGACTTTATCGGACATGAAGAATGACCCTCTTATAGTCCAGATTTAAACCCACTGGATTACAAGATATGGCAACATTTGGAGGAGAAAGTCTGCGCTAAACCTCATCAGAATTTGTAATCTTTCCGAGCATCTTTGTCTAAAGCAGCGGCAGAAATGGATATGAATGTGGTGCGTGCTGCGATTGATGATTGGCCGCATCGATTAAGGGCATGTATTCAAAATAGGGGCGGACATTTTGAATAATGTAAATGAAATTGTATTGTTAATTAAATTACATTTCGTTTCGTATTATATAATTTATATATAGGTAATTATAAACAAGTGTATCATTAATTTTATAAAAAGTTTTTGACAGAACTTATGACCTGACTAAGTTTATATTATATTCATAATAATAGCATTTATTATTGATATTTTTTTAATTTTAAAAAATAAGCTATTCTATTATTATTAGTCAGTGAATTAAGTTGTTTGTTTCTCTGCCCTGATTTTAAAATTAAGTATTTCATGTTTGACTGGAAGAGATTTCTCTTAGCAATAGGACCGCCAACTGTACATCATGGCGTTATCCCTTAGAATTAACTTTAAGAAATTGTATTTTTGTGTACTATAAGTGTAAATAAAAAATATTAAAAAAAAGTGGCATGCAGGTTTCCTTCATATTTTTATACAGTGATAAAAATATCTGGCAAAATTTTACTCATGAAACTGAACAACTTTACGTAAGACACTCTTAGTCGATTTTTTTTGTATAAAATTGATTAGCTTGCATGGGAGGTCAAAGTTTTTTTTCTTTTTTTTAATATTTTTTTTATTATTTTAAGCCATAGTTAAAATATTGCTAGATATTTTCTATCAACGTTATATGTACGAGTATGTATACGCATTTGTAAATATAACTCGGGGTATTAACGATCATAATTTGCCGGTTCTTCAATATTTTTAGTTACTTCCGAGTACCCATACTTCTATACAATGCTTCATCTCATCTTATCAGCCGAAGACGTCCACGCTGAACAAAGCCTTCCCCAAGGATTTCCACGACGATCGGACTTGCGCAGCCAGCATTCAGCGGCTTCCCGCGATCTTCACCAAGTCGTTGGTCAATTTAATTGGGAGGCCTGCCTACGCTAAATCTACCGGTGCGCGAACGCCACTCAAGACACAATAGACTAAAGTAATTAGTCTATTGTGTTCAAGATCACTGTCCCAACGGCCATCTGTTCTACAAGCTATGTATCTCCACATACCTCACTCACTAGTGTCACTAAAGTTTAGCGATTCTGTGTGCTAATAGTTATCGGTTATCTTGTTTCTCCTTCTGATCTCCTCATTTCCGATTCGATTACACACAATGCTTTAGTGTAAGTGAGGGGTATGAAACCAAAAACGCCATTCTCCAAAAGTTTGGAAAAATCAAATGCCGAAAATGGATTTGGATTGATTTGGAATTCCTTTGGACATTGTCGTTTTTGCTTCTCACTTCACTTTTTAAATCGAATTTTCTATGGGACGCTGTCAACTTTGCATCTTAACTAAGTTATAGATTCAAAAAGATTCCAAGACGCTCCTACAGATGGCATTAAAGGTTTTTTTTTTTGAAAAATAGACAGTGGCGTTTTTGCTTTTATACCACTCAAATAATTGTCAACAATAAAAACAATCGACTTCAATCGCCACAACAACATTTGTTTGTTTTTGTGGCCAAAAAGACTAATTAAATAAATCTAAGATATTTTTATTATAATTGATATGGGATCACCCTGAAGGCATAATCTCTAGACATAACGACCTAAATAACAAACTTACCGCAAAAACAAAACACAATATAATACTCCAATCCATCTTTATAGTAGAACAGCTACTTTGTCGCACGTAACAGGAAACTCATTTTTATTTAATCCACGTTTTAATTTCATTTATTTTAACGGACGAAATAAAGGTAGGCAGTTAAAAGAAATTCTCATCAGTCAAAAGTTTGAATATTAATGAATCACATTAATTGAAAGCAAACCATGAAATGGTATGTTGTGATAATTAATACGGCTTGCTTTGATAAACAACATAAAAGTTGACAAGTGTGTGTCGGACGATACGCGAAGTAGGGTTCTCTAGTCTTTAAAAAAATGACATTTTAAAAACAAAGTTATTTTTGCAGTTGGTACAGAACATGTTGGTGAAGGTCGCGGGAAGCCGCTGGATGCGGGCAGCGCAGAAACGGTCGTCGTGGAGATCCTTGGGACGCCTATGTCCAGCAGTGGACGTCCTTCGGCTGATATGATGATGATGTTGATGACAGAACATGTTGTATGGAAAATCTATAAAATTTTTACAAATCTAACTGCACATATTAAATTGGCCGACTAAACTAAGAAAGACAACTTATCAAAAAAAAATATTTTAAAATATAAACTTAATGTTTTATTGTTTTTCTAATGTTTATCATTTATTAAAAATCATATTATTCGCAAACCCTCATAGATAGTTTTGAGAGAGCTATTCAATGACATACCCAACGATGTGGTTAATAAAAAAATTACATCACCCACTTTTCCTGTAGGGGAGATTCCCTAAAACTTTTTTTATTTTTTTCCATATCTTTACATGCGTGACATATTTGTGTAACCATACCAAATTTCAGCTTTATAGATGTCTTTGAGTAAAACGGTACTGTGACATACTTACGGATAGTCGGACTGACGGACATAACGAAACAATAAGAGTAATTTATTTGATTACGCAACCCAAAATTTTTAGGGTTTTTTATTTTTAATTTTTAATTTAAAGCAAGAATTATTTTTTGTAGTGATATCAACAGGAAAACAATGTGTCTACTGACTTTACTATAATAATCCTTACTTAATTAATAATATTATAAATGTGAAAATGTGTTTGTTTGTATGTTACCTTTACACTCTTCAACGCCTTGACCAATCTTTATGAAATTTGGCATGCAGGTAGCCTGTATCACGGGGAAGGACATAGGCTACTTTTTATCTCGGGAAAATAGCATAATCTGATGCAGTTCCTGAGGGAACTGAAAAAATACTCGATTGTTGTGATTTTTTTGCACAGAGATGGTTGAGTAGGTGGGAAATGACATAATTTACTAATTACCCTTAAAGACAGTCATTAAAATGATGTCCGCGCGAGCAAAGCCGCGGGAAAAAGCTAGTACGTATAATATTCGGAAACGCTTAACGTTAATAATTAGAACGCTAAACACTCAAAAAAACCGACTTCCATCGCAATAATTTCAGTATAAAAACTACATTTAAAACCGGCCAAGTGCGAGTCGGAATAGCACTCCAAGGGTTCTGTACCACTACACATCTTCACACAATTACATAGTATAATGACAATGATACCTATTCACATTTTAAACAAAAGACATCAACGCAAGCGACAAAAACATACTTTTTTTTGTCATTCAGTTCGGACTCCTTAGGGCGAGTACGACTCACACTTGGCCGATTTTCATGATTTTTTTGTCATCATCATTACAGCTCATATACGTCCCCACCGACGGGCTCGAGCCTACCCTGAATTAGTCGACCACGCGGGCCCAGTGCGGGTTGGTTGACTTCACACACAACCTTCGAGTTTCCTCGCAGGCGTGTGCAGGTTTCCTCACGATGTTTTCTTTCACCTTTAAAGCAATCGGTAAGTATGTACGTAATTTTTTGAAAAACTCATTGGTACATTGGCCGTCCAGATTTGAACCCGGTACCTCTGGTTAGATGGACCGAGTCGTTACCGGTTGAGCCACCGACGCTTTTTTTGTACTACTTCATTATTAAGTTTCACGCTTGTATGGATTACCGTTTTTACGATACAGCTACATCTAAAATACTTCTAAAGATTTATAAAAAAAGCACGTTTTTTTGTATGGAGACCCTATTTTTAACTTTTCTAATTTTTAGTATCTTTTATTATAGCGGCAACAGAAATACACATTCTGTGAAAATTAAAACTGTCTACTTAGTACGGTTCATGAAATACAGTCCGCTGACAGACGGACAGACGGACAGACGGACAGACGGACAGACGGATAGACAGCGGAGGCTCAGTAATAGGGTCCCGTTGTTCAGCCGTTTAGTATACGGAAACCTAAAATATAGTTTAAAAAATTTAAAAAACACGCTTTTAAAGCACATCAAACTAAAAAGTGAAAAATTATTCCTAATATAAGCTGAAAACAATGATGAACGAAAAATACTAGTATTACTGTGAAAAAAGCGATATACGAAAAATATGGCACAAAGCTTTATTTATAACAATAAGCAATTATTTTTTAGTTTGATGTACTTTAAAAGCGTGTTTTTTAGTTTTCTAAAGTATATTTATTTTTCAATTTTTAGTATGCTGGCGATCCTGATCTGGATAATGAGATAAACTTTTGAAATTATTGTATTATCACTGATTCTTGATAAATGTACAAAGTTTTAATTAAATCTGTCCGTTTAAAGTGGGTCAAAATCAAGTGCAAAGGAGTCGGTTACAAACATACATACAATATAGGTGAAGCTAATAAAAGCGTGATAAAAATAAAATCTAATTTTTATTAAAAATTTAAGTAAATTTTTGTGCCCATTACGGTCTGCGCTGCAGTTCTCCGTTTCTTGCTGTATACGGAGAGGTTTGAGGGAGGGAGACAGCAACATTTGATTAAAATACCTATTCTTTAGACCGCGTTTCCTCCTAGAGAGCGAGTTGGACTCGCGCACCTAATGTACCGTAACGTCACACATTTGAATAAAGAATTTTTCGTTAATAAAAACATACTTTATATTTTTTAATTTTTTTAGTACATAGTTGAAATTTATTATTATTACAAGCTTTTTATCAGTTTCACGTGTCCCGGTGTCTATAATGAAATCTTGCGAGTTAAAATTGACCCATTTCCCGGTTTCCGATTGAGCTGAAATTTTGCATGTGAATCGCGTGACAATGCAATATTAAAAGCTTGTAACTAAACATTTTTAGGATTTCGAAATTATTTTTGAGACTTATTTGTAGTTGCCTTAGTTTGTTTTTTAATAAAAAATCTTTCGAAGAATGTGTTTGTATGTGTGAGTTCTTTTCTTCATGCTATTCTTTGGATTTGTGACTAAATAAGAGAACTGACAGGCCCCCTTGTACGCCTGTGCATGCTTAATCTTCATCAGTGAAGTGGAAAAGTCCACTTAGCTGTAGCGTTTGAAGGCCGACACTGAGAGCCCTTGCTCCTAGAGTCTTGCTGCTAACTTGTTTTTTTAGCCGACTGCCTAAAAAAGAGGTTAATTTTTATGGGGTGTATGAATTTATGTATGTATGTAAAGCCCGTTCCCTTAGATAGCGTCGCTCGCCCTTTGTAAACACCGACACAGCGCGTGCTGCCGCGTGTCAAAGAACTGGATTTAATTGGATTTAATTCTTGCATTTTGTTTAGTTAAACGAATGACAGTATCTGAGCGAATCGACTTTATGCAGGCCTCCCACTCGGTGGAGCGATGACCTGGTGAATGCCGCGGGAAGCCGCTTAATGCGGGCAGCGCAGAAGCGGTCGTCGTGGAAATCCGTGGGGAAGGCCTATGTCCAGAAATGGACATCTTTTGGCTGATATTTTTTTTTTTTTTATTCACAATTGGTAAACCCTTGACAGCATCTCACCTGGTGGTAAGTGACGATGTTGCCGAAGATGGAAGCGGGCTTACCATGATTCCCCAACGTAATGGGAACTGGCTATCTTATCTTCATGCCGGAACACACCAATGATATCAACATTGATATTTGGCGGCAAGACTTAGATAAGATGGTGGTAGCTAGCCAGGCGGGCTTAGAAAATGCCCTACCACCAACCAAACCGAGTCTTACAATTGACCCCGCCGGGAATCGAACCCGCGACATCCTGTGAAAAGCCAGTGAACATTGCCTCTGAGCTACGGAGGCGGTTAAATATGATGATGATGATGATGTATGTACGTATGTATGTACTTACCTATGTTCCTTTGGCTGAGCCTGTAGCCTAAACGGCTTGATGGATTTTGAAGTGCAAGGTTTCTTTAGATTGGTCATGATCCTGTGATTGGCATAGAATACATTTTTACCCGACTACCAAAAAAAAGTTTAGGTTACTCGTCTTTTTTATTTATAAATCAGTCTTAAATGACTGTATTGATCATCGCAATGTCATTAAGATAGAATTATGGACTACTAGCTGTCCCGGCGAACTTCGTACCGCCTTACATTACATTACACTGCCCTGCCCTACCCTACACTACCCTACACTACCCTACCCTACACTACCCTACCCTACCCTACACTACCCTACCCTACCCTACATACACTACACTACACTACCCTACCCTACACTACTCTACACTACCCTACACTACACTACCCTACCCTACCCTACACTACCCTACCCTACCCTATCCTATCTCTCAAGTTGGATCGAACTGCACATGGTGTGCGAATTTTATTATAATCGGTTAAGTGGTTTAGGAGTCCATTGAGGACAAACATTGTGACACGAGATTTATATATATTAAGATATATATCGCTTAAATGTTCGTGCGGATGGTGGCGCATCGGGAGCTGGGTCGTTCCTTTCCCTCTAATATGGTTGATGGGAGCGATGGCTGACTCTCGCGTTATACTCGTGACCGGGTGCTGTCCGTGTGAACTGCCTTACTCTTGTTAAAAGCATTCGATGATTTTTATGTATACCTTTTCGTGTCATATTGTTTTCATGTTCTAATGACATAATCTGATTTATATCAAGGATTTAATTTTGACGTTATTAACTAATAATTATTGTTTATTTCATGATTATTTGCAAATGATATTGTTATTATTATTTTATGACTATCAGAAAGAGTGTAATTTGCACCTATTTTCAAGCGACTTCCAAAAAGTTTATGTTTTTTTTTATGTGTGTTACCTCATAACTATTGACTGGGTGAACCGATTTTTATGATTCTTTTTTTTATTTAAAAGCTTGTGCTTCCCATGTGGTCCCATATAAATTTTATCAAAATCGGTGTAGTACTTTATTAGAAAATTAACAGAAACCAAAAATAATAATGCAAAAATGTACTAATTTGTTGCGATGGAAGTCGGTTTTTTAACGTGTTTAGCGTTTTCAATTATTATGAATAAATATATTGAATTGAATTGACTCGCCTACAAATTGGTCGCGTTAGTTTGGTCGCACACACAGGTTTTTTTTTAAATCCACAATTGGTAAGCCCTTAACATCACCTCACCTGATGGTAACGACGATGCCGAAGATGTAAGCGAGCTCATCAAGATTCCCCAACACAATGGGGAACTGGCAGGAACACATCAATGTTGTCAACGAGGCGGTAAGACTTAGATAACATAGTGGTAACTAGCCCGGCAGGCTTAGAAAATGCCCTTCCACCAAGCAAACAGAGTCATACAAAGTTAGACTTCTTCGGGAATCGAACCCGCGACCTCTCAATGTGAAGCTAATGGACTTAACCACTACGCCATGGAGGCGGTTAACTAACCAGACGCACGTGAATTATTTGGGATGGGTTTGACTGTTAGTGGCATTTATCTCTCGATCGTTTCTGTGCTTCGCAACACACGTCAAGCCTTTGTTGCCAGCTGCCATCACTAGATGGCAGTCGATGAGCCGTTTCATGGGCTTTCTACACCAATATGGATTTGGTCTCCGTGTTGGGAGAGTATGGCCTAACCTTCCCGGGTTTCGGAAGAGGCCAGTGCCCCTGCAAGGGGGGATATTATGGATTGTGTACGATATAGACTACCCAAAGGTTTATCCACAATTGGTAAGAATTTGGCATCATCTCACTTTATGGTGACGATGATGCTGAAGATTGAAGCAGATTTACCAAGATACCCCAACGCGATTGGGAACTGGCTCTCTTATCTTCAAACCGGACCACATCAATGCTGTTAACATTTAAGTTTGGCGGTAAGACTTAGATAAGATGGTGGTAGCTAGCTAGGCGAGCAGAGAGAATGCCCTTCCAGCAATCAAACCAAGTCTAACAAAGATAGACTGCGCCGGGAATCAAACCCGTGGCCTTTTATTGTGAAGCTAATGAATCATTATACCACGGAGGTAAGAATGATAGAATTCTTAGACTTACCTTAAATTTATAGAGGACTAGCTGTCCCGGCGAACTTCGTACCGCCTTACATTACATTACACTGCCCTACCCTACCCTACCCTACACTACACTACCCTACCCTACACTACTCTACACTACCCTACACTACACTACCCTACCCTACCCTACACTACCCTACCCTACACTACCCTACCCTACCCTACCCTACATACACTACACTACACTACCCTACACTACACTACCCTACACTGCACTACCCTACCCTACCCTACACTACCCTACACTACCCTACCCTACCCTACACTACCCTACCCTACACTACACTACCCTACCCTACACTACACTACACTACCCTACCCTACATAAGAACCTTCTCCTGACAATAACGAACTTGACAAAAAAAGAATAAGTGAAATCGGTTCGTGCGTTCTGGAGTTATAGCGTCAGAAAGGAAAACCTGTTTTCATTGTTTTTAAGATGTATTCTGCTATTCAGGACAGAAACAAATCCAACAAATCAAAAACCATGGCAATCGGTCCAGCCGTTCTCGAGTTATAAGTGTTGTAACAAACACGACTTTCTTTTATATATATAGAAGATTTAGAATTAACTAAGGAAAGCTTGGCTCTAAACACACACAGAATTGTACCCGCGACCTTCTGATGGGAAGTTAATAGATCATTACACACACACTATATTAAAATGACTATACTTAATCCAGGAGAAAACCACCGGATACCCATAACATAAGTAAATCTATTACTTACTAACGGTTGAAGGTGGTATATCTTGATACTCAATACAGTCATAGACTCTAACCAAATATTGAACGGCCAAGGAGTGGAATTCCCTGCCGGCTGTGTCTGTATTCCCCGATTCGTATGATTTAGAAATCTTCAAGTCGAGAGTGATTAAGCACTATTTTAGCTTGCGTGTTACATCCTCGGCTAAATCGGCACTTTCCATCAGGGAGGTGCAGCCAAACGCACTCAAATTTTTAATAAAAAAAATATTAAAAAAAAACGGTAATTTAAAAAACTAAAAAACCCGCCTGCGTTTCTGTGTAATTTGGAAATGAAAAACCCTAAAACAAGAAAGTCGTCATACCCGATTGAACTTAACTTAAGAAAAATTGTAGCAGTCGGGACGGGACCCATTCTAGACAGTCAGCCGTCTAGTCAGTATATTGGAGTAATCTGCAATGTAATATAGGTATGTGCTCTCAATTCACTAAGCCTCCATTTCTAGAATGGGTCCCGACTGCTACAATTTTTCTTAAGTTAAGTTCAATCGGGTATGACGACTTTCTTGTTTTAGGGTTTTTCATTTCCAAATTACACAGAAACGCAGGCGGGTTTTTTAGTTTTTTAAATTACCGTTTTTTATTTTATTCATTTTTTTAGTTTTATTATTGAATGAGTTCATTTGAATTTGGCGCCAAAAATCCACCATTTAGTTTTTTTTATTTTGATATACCCAGTGTCACTCACACAGTAAATATGTATCTAACGACACCCCTCAAACTAAAATCTATCGAGCCGTT
Organism: Coleophora flavipennella; assembly: GCA_947284805.1. NCBI lineage: Eukaryota > Metazoa > Arthropoda > Insecta > Lepidoptera > Coleophoridae > Coleophora > Coleophora flavipennella. The sequence goes on from OX369253.1 coordinate 11,606,109, forward strand.
CAGGCTGCAGTGCGTGCCTAACATTGGAATTTGGTGCCAAAAATCCGCCATTTTGTTTTTTTATTTGGATATACCCAGTGTCATTCTCACAGTAAAAACGTATCTAACGACAACCCTCAAGATATAATTCATCGAGCCGTTCAGGCTGCAGAGCGTGTCAAACATTTGAATTTTGCGCCAAAAATCCGCCATTTTGTTTTTTTTATTTTGATATACCCAGTGTCACTCTCACAGTAAATACGAATCTAACGACACGTCTCAAGCTAAAATCCATCCAGCCGTTCAGGCTGCAGAGCGTGTCAAACAATTATACATACAAATATACATACATACATACATACTCTCGAAAAACATAACCCTCCTTCTGGCGCAGTCGGGTAAAAACTAGGGGTGTTGTAAATGTCCTTTTGGGTAGAAAATTAATTTTTATTTCGCTTAAAATATTAGGTACCCAATTAAACTAAATATAGCTATATTATGTTAACATTTCATATAATAAGGATGACGAATGCTAGTCATCTGAGTTACTTTATATCATCTGTCAAAAAAGACACTTTGTTCTATAAATGATTGAAATACCTAGGCGTGACGTCATAGTTTATCAGCGTCATATGTGTACTCTTTATGTGATTATGGTAAATAAAAAATGTAAGACTTGATGGAAAACAAAACGAGTAAGGTTTTAAGTAGGAGGGCAATTTAGTGAACCAGAGTTCATAAATTATTTCTGATGCTGTCGTCATCCCTATTTCCGGTATAAGTTAGCGGTTATGTTCTGGGTTTTTTGTTTCCTTTTAAGAATTTTTTTCCTTCACCGTTAACACAATCGGTAAGTTAAGTAAATATGGGTCGGTGGGATTCGAACACGGGACCTCTTGACCATTGAGTGAATTTTAAGGGCTTTTACTACTTCTATTTCTTCTACTCAGAAAAGATGTTCCATAAAATGATTACAATCCCTATTGCAGTGAAAGGCCCTTCACCAATTCTATAAATAATATATAAATAATAATATTATAAAGGCAAAAGTTTGTGATTGTGTATGTTTCTTACTTCTTCACGCAAAAACTACTAAACGGATCTGGCTGAAATTTGGTAGGTAGGCAGATTAGGACCTGGATTAACACATAAGCTACATTTTTTCACGCTCGCGAGTCGCATGCCCTCGTAGGGAGAAATTTGTCCACGCGGGTGAAGCCGCGGGAATATTATAAAGGCGAAAGTTTGCGAATGTGTATGTTTGTTACTTCTTCACGCAAAAACTACTAAACGGATCTGGCTGAAATTTGGTAGGTAGACAAACTAGAACCTGGATTCACAACAAACACAAACACAAAGGCCACATTTTTTCACCCTCGAAAAGTCATAGAAACGTTGTCCACGCGGTTGAAGCCGAGGGAAACAGCTAGTATAAGAAAAATGGTACAGCCATGCTGTACATAACTCCTCCCATAGCCTTTATCCTCTGACATATCCTGTGTCACAAATTGGTGTAGGACTCGTTAACTGGGACATCTAATCATCATACTGGACAACTTTCCCCAAGGAACCCATAGTCAATTTAAAAAAAAAAATTGTTACTCCATATAAAAATGTTTTAAATCGGCCTATCGGCTGATCGATTTGTATGAAGAGTTCAATTTACATTGCCATTACAGCAAACTTGTCACGGAAAGACGCTGCGCGCCCATCCTCCGGTTTGAGTCCCTTAGTCGGCTCTTACGACACTTATTGGATGAAATAAGATGGCCCTATTCTAAGCCGGAAGCCATACGGTTAGCCGGGAGCCATATTGCAGCCAATCTGCAACAACACTGCGATCGCCAACCCGCCTGCCAAGCGTGGCGATTACGGAAACACCCCATAATGACCGACACCAACAAAAAACTGCCCCTAGTCCCCGGCAGCCCCGGTATTCCCGGCTCCGGTAGCGGTCAAGGTAACGGCGGGGCGTGGCGTGCGAAGAATCCCCGGCAGATGCCAGGCTACCAAAACAAAAGACCTCTGGCCCTGGCAACCTACAACACGCGCACACTGCGAACCGACGAACAGATAACAGAACTCGAGGAAGCATTGAGCAGGTTACGATGGGACATCGTAGGATGGTGTGAAGTCCAAAGAGAGGGGGAGGGCACCATAATTCTTAAATCCGGAAACCTGCTCTATTTCCGGGAGGGCGACCAACTGTCCGAGGGTGGTGTCGGGTTTCTAGTCCACAAGTCCTTCATTAACAATGTGGTCCGGATCGAGAGTGTTTCGACGAGGGTAGCGTACCTTATTCTCCGAATCACCAAACGGTATTTGCTGGAAGTTATTCAGGTATATGCACCGACCGCGCAACACTCCGACGACGAAGTGAAGATCCTATATGAGGATATCTCTAGAGCTCTACATAATAGCTCCCGGACCCAATACACCATCGTTATGGGGAACTTTAAAGCGAAACTGGGCAAACGAAGTGATCATGAGCTGAGAGTGGGGCAATTTGGATATGGAGAGAGAAATGCACGTGGCCAAATACTGGCCGAATTTATGGAGAGGGAGGGCCTATTTATAATGAACTCCTTCTTCAAAAAGTCTAAACATCGAAAGTGGACATGGTTGCATCCTAATGGCGTAACGAAGAACGAGATCGACTTCATCTTGTCAACGAGAAGGCAAATATTCAATGATGTATCTGTGATCAACTCAGTAAAAACAGGAAGCGATCGCCGAATGGTAAGAGGCACATTGAATCTAAAGACCAAGCTAGAAATATGTCGACTGATGAAGTACACACCCCGACCAGCGCCCATCCAGCTCCAAAACCCCGAGAACTTTCAGCTCGAGTTACACAATCGCTTCGAATGCCTAGGAGACTGCGAGAATGTGGACGATTAAAACGACACGTTCGTGGAAACTGTCAAAACGGTCGAGTCTAAGATTTTTAAAACTCGCCGTTTAAACAGAACCAGAAAAATCTCGGACTTCACCAGCAACCTCATGGAAGAAAGACGCAGATTGGTTTTGCAGTCCTCTGAAGACGCTACTCAGTATCGGCAACTAAACAAGCAGATCTCTAAGTCTCTAACTCGCGATGTGCGCCACTATAATACAAATTGTATTAAAGAGGCGATTGAGAACAACAAAGGCTCAAAAGTGATCGAGAGAGATCTGTCTGTTGGACAAAGCCAACTGACCAAGCTGAAGACTGAGGATGGCAGGATCATATCGTCTAAGACTGAGTTGCTGGAAGAAAATGAGAAGTTCTACAGACAATTGTACACGACCACACGTCTGCCTGTCAGCGATCTGGCTAAGGACCCAAGAGCTAGACTTACCCGACACTATACCGAAGATATCCCGGGCGTCAGCCTGTACGAGATTAGAATGGCTCTTAAACAGCTTAAAAACAATAAGGCACCGGGTGATCATGGAATTACGGCTGAACTTCTGAAAGCAGGTGGAACACCGGTACTTAAAGCTCTTCAGAAATTATTTAATTCCGTTATACTTGAGGGACAAACGCCTAAGGCATGGCACAGAAGTGTGGTCGTGCTTTATTTTCAAAAGGGGCAACAATACCCTGCTGAAGAACTACAGACCCATCTCACATCTGAGCTATGTCTACAAACTGTTTTCGAGAGTCATTACGAATCGTCTCGCACGCAGGTTTGATGATTTCCAGCCTCCCGAACAAGCCGGTTTCCGAAAAGGATTTAGTATCAAAGACCACAAACATACGCTGCGGCAGATTATACAGAAGACTGAAGAGTACAATCAGAAACTATGCTTGGCGTTGGTGGACTATGAGAAAGCCTTCGATTCGGTCGAAACTTGGGCTGAGTTACAGTCTATCCAGCGATGCCAAGTTGACTATCGATATATCAAAGTGCTGAAGTGTTTTTATGAAAACGCCACCATGTCAGTTCGCCTCCAGGAACAAAACTCGGAACCTATCCAGCTGCAGCGAGGGGTGAGACAGGGAGACGTTATATCTCCGAAACTGTTCACCGTTATGGATGAGACTATGGACGACTTAGGCACAATGCTCGAGGGCCTCAGTAGATCCTGTCAACAAGTGGGTCTTAGAATGAACATGGACAAGACGAAAATTATGTCAAACTTCCGTGTCATACCTACTCCTCTGAAGTTTGGAGGCTCTACACTCGAAGTTTTTACCGAATATGTATACCTGGGACAAACAGTCCAGTTAGGTAGGTCCAACTTCGAGAAAGAGATCAATCGTCGAATCCAACTCTGCTGGGCAGCGTTTGGGAAGCTTCGCAATATCTTTACGTCCCGGATACCGCAGTGTTTAACCACCTCCGTAGCTCAGAGGCAAAGTTCACTGGCTTTACGCAGGAGGTCGCGGGTTCGATTCCCGGCGGGGTCAATTGTAAGACTCGGTTTGGTTGGTGGTAGGGCATTTTCTAAGCCCGCCTGGCTAGCTACCACCATCTTATCTAAGTCTTGCCGCCAAGCATCAATGTTGATAACATTGGTGTGTTCCGGCATGAAGATAAGATAGCCAGTTCCCCATTGCGTTGGGGAATCTTGGTAAGCCCGCTTCCATCTTCGGCAACATCGTCACTTACCACCAGGTGAGATGTTGTCAAGGGTTTACCAATTGTGAAAAAAAAAAAAAAATAAGTGTCTTAAGACCAAGGTCTTCGACCAGTGTGTAGTGCCAGTGATGACATACGGAACTGAGACATGGTCACTTACTATGGGCCTCATAAGAAGGCTCAAGGTCACTCAAAGGGCAATGGAGCGTGCTATGCTTGGAGTTTCTCTGCGTGATCGAATCAGAAACGAGGAGATCCGTAGGAGAACCAAAGTAACCGACATAGCTCTCAGAATTGCTAAACTTAAGTGGCAGTGGGCGGGGCACATTGCTCGTAGAACAGATGGCCATTGGGGCAGTAAAGTTCTCAAGTGGCGACCACGCACCGGAAAGCGTAGTGTAGGCAGGCCTCCCACTCAGTGGACTGATGACCTGGTAAAGGTCGCGGGAAGCCGCTGGATGCGGCCAGCGCAGAACCGGTCGTCGTGGAGATCGTTGGGGGAGGCCTATGTCCAGCAGTGAACGTCCTTCGGCTGATATGATGATGATGATGATGATCATGACAGCAAACTTGTAGAACAAAAGTTGTTCACTTTGATGAGTAGATGCCTCAGTTAACGGGACCTATACCAATTTTGTAACACTCTGTATAAATCGGCATTAAAACTTGCTTAACTAGTAGCAAAGAAAATATATGTATCACACTTGATGAACAATTAACAAATAATCTGGGTTTGTAGGTGGCTCAACCGGTAACGACTCGGTCCTCCTAACCAGAGGTACCGGGTTCAAATGTACCAATGAGTTTTTCGAAACTTCCGTACATATACTTACCGATTGCTTTAACGGTGAAGGAAATCATCGTGAGAAAACCTGCACACACCTGCAAAGAAACTCGAAGATTGTGTGTGAAGTCGACCAACCCGCACTTTCCCTAATTCAGAGTAGGCTCAAGCCCCTCGGTGGGGAGATATATGAGATGATATGATGATGGTAAATACCGATTACGATTTTTTATAGAATACCGAACTAACCAGTGTGTGACCTTATTATGTTCTAGTAACTCACAAAGTTTTACTAAAATCGTTAGAGCCATTTTTGAGACAAAATAACAAAGACCTTGGATTTGTTTGGTAAGTTTGTTTGGTAAGATTTTTCCTGGATTAAGGAACATCACAGTACAATAACAGAAGTGTGTCGTTCGTTACGCAGGTGACCTATGTTTACGAAGTAACTAGTATCCCATCTGTGCCTGTGTTTATTGTAAATAATATGTAACTCGTAGACGACTGTGAGCACCTATACAAACCATTCAGGTTTAAATGTGCTAGATAATTAATTGTTTTGTATTTTGTTTTGAAATTGGTATATAAAAAAAAACGCTTTAAAGACAAGGGGGAAGTTGAAATAGGTCAGTTTAGGGGCAGGTACTAGATCCCTTGCTGCCACGCGAAAATGCTCTTAGGATACATTTAAGTGCTATCGTTTTATGTGATGACAGTTGTAATTCACACATTTTCATGAAAAAAAATGTAACTCAAAACTAAGTTGGTCTAATAGAAGCTTCGATCTTAATAAGAAACAGGATCGATTGGCGTCATAAAAAGATTTTGTGTAAACTTTCCATTTTTTGCTGACTGTACATTTTTTCAAAATCTGCTATTGTCGATTATTATCATATGAAGAGCTGGTTTTTCAATGCTCAGTTAAAAGGTCGAATAACTACCTAACGAATAGAGTTATCTACCTGTTTGTCTGTCAGATAATTGGTCGCCTATTTATCAATTGTCATATTATATTCAATGAAAAACTATCTGACCGGATATTTCAATTCAGGCAATTCAAACTTCAGAGAGGCGAAACAGATATAGTACATACTCATGCGTTAGAGCAGGACAGAATGTTGTATTCAATTCCTATCATTGTCAATATTTTTTGTTGTTTTCCTTGTTTAGACACTGGTTCAGCTTTGATTTTTTGGTTACGTGTTACCTATTTCGTTTCGACTTTTAAGGAATACTAAACTTAAATTTACGTTGCCTCGTACTAAAAAAGTACATCGTCTTTGACGTTAACTAAGTTATTGATTTCATTGCAATGGAATCTCGGAAAAGAAAGAGTTGGGAAAATTTTGCTACTGCTGAGGTTCAGTGACTCGTGAGCATCAATCATGATCATCATATCAGCTCATATACGTCCCCACAGAGGGGCTCGAGCCTACCCTGAATTAGGGCGATCGGGCCTTAGTCGACCACGCAGGCCCTGTGCGGGTTGGTCGACTTAACACTCAACCTTCGCGTTTTTTTTGCAGGCGTGTGCAGGTTTCCTCACGATGTTTTCCTTCACCGTAAGAGCGTCGGATAAACGTACATATGAAATCGAAATTCGAAAACACATTGTTTTATAGCAGGATTCGAACCACGACCTCCCGGACAGGGAGGTAGCGGCCCTTGCCATTGCGCCACCGCATCAATAACTAATGAAAATAAAAAAAATATTATTGAAATTCTAAAAACAAATGCATTGACAAATAGGTAAAGACCTGTAAAGGAATGTATGGAAGAAACAAACAACCTCAAAGTCCTAACCAAACTATTTAAACAAAGAGAACATACTTAGCATACCCCGCCTGGCTAGCTACCACCATCTTATTTAAGTCTTGCCGCCAAAACATCAGTGTTAACAGCATTGATGTGTTCCAGCTTTAAGATAAGATAGCCAGATCCCCATTGCGTTGGAGAATCTTGGTAAGCCCCCTACCATCTTCGGCAGCATCGTCACTTATCATCCGGTGAGATGATGCCAAGGGCTTATCAATTGTGGGTAAAAAAAATACTACTACGTATAGACTGAACGTCAAACTATACATCGAATAATGCACTTATCTGGCGGTCAAAGCCTGAGATAGATGTATCCTTCAGGTAATGGAGTTATTCGACAGATTAGTCTTTGAAACATTCAAAATCGCTATCTTTCTGTTTATCTGAGCATTAAAAAACCGGCCATTAAAGTTAGTTAAGGTCTCTTAAGAGCATTTTCGAGTGGCAGCAAGGGACCCAGTAGCTGCCCCTATTGACCTACCTCAACTTTCCACTCTGTTAAGTGGGTTGTGTATATTAAAATCGTTAGAGTAAGTGATTTATTACTATAGTGACAACCCTAAAAATCAAGGTAGGAAAGAATTTGAAGCTGGAGATATAAAAATACTATTTTCATATCCCAAATTTCAATCAAATCTGATTAGTAGTTTAGAACCTTAATAGACACACACACACACAGGGAGAGTTTTTTTTTTAATATTATGTATACTTTAATGGGAAACAATCAATCGATCACAGAGGCCGTCCCGTCGCATTCTTTTGATAATTTTGAAAACAAGAAGATGCTTTTAACCCCCGACGCAAAAAGAAGGGGTGTTTAATATATCTGTGTGTCTGTCTGTGGCATCATAGTTCTCAAACGAATCGACTGATTTTGATGTGGTTTTTTTGTTTGAAAGCTGACGTGATCGAGGTGGTTCTAAGTTATAATTTATGAAGATCTGTTCAGCCGTTTAAGGATCATCAGCTCTTATCTAGGTGATGGAGGGATGTTGGCAACTTATAGAGATCTGATCGATTCAAAATTTGGTGCTCGTTACTGTTATAATATTGCAAAACCATGGTAACCTTTACCTGATGCTGCAGCATTTCCTGGAATCTGCAGGATACCCAACTCCTCTCAAACTTACAGCAGCGGCATCGTGATCGGGCTCATTGTAATCATCATATCAGCTCATAAACGTCCCCACCGAGGGGCTCGAGCCTACCCTGAATTAGGGCGATCGGGCCTTAGTCGACCACGCAGGCCCAGTGCGGGTTGGCCGACTTCACACACAACCTGCGATTTTTCTTCGCAGGCGTGTGCAGGTTTCCTCGCGATGTTTTTCCTTCACCGCTAAAGCAATCGGTAAGTATGTACGTAAGTTTTTTGAAAAACTCATTGGTACATTGGCCGTCCAGATTTGAACCCGGTACCTCTGGTTAGAAGGACCGAGTCGTTAGCGGTTGAGCCACCTACGCTTTTTAATATTGTCAATTGCTTTGTAATAGTATCAGTAAAAAGGTGTTAGATAGAACATGGTAACCTTGACCTAATCTAAGTTGTTTTATTCTGATCTAAGAACTGTAGGGGACCGCTAAGTTAATAAAGTAAAACAGCATACAACTGTTTTACTTTACTACAACTAATTACTAATAATTTCGCAACTAAAAAAAATATATAAAGAAAAAAAACTTTTATTTCAGACAGAGTCCATATTTGGTTAGTAACACAAAACTTAATATCTATTGTTAGTTTAGGTAGGTAAATGTATTTGAGCCACTGGGCAAGAAATCCACTCAGCGAGTGTAGTTATTAGCAACCGCTGAGTGTGCATCCCAAGCCAGCCCCTTACAATACCCCCATCCAGCCTGGTTTCCAAGACAGCCAAGATGCTGTTGGTACTGCAACTTAGCAGTCCCCCCCAACGCTACTACTTATATTACTAAACTTAAAGGGCCAAGACATATTATTTTTAACTTTTTAGTGGGGTTTTTGTGGGGGTATTTATAATATAAAAAGGTCCGTTTATTTATGATTAGATAAGAGAAATCTATGTCCGCAAATCCCTGTCTTTAAAAAAAACCTTTATATGCTTAGATATAGCAGATTAAATTAACATAATATAATGTTTATGTGTAATTTCGTTTTTTAGGGTTTCGTACCCAAAGGGGAAAAACGGGACCCTATTAGTAAGACTTCGCTGTCCGTTCGTCTGTCCGCCCGTCACTAGACTGTATTTCATGAACCGTGATAGCTAGACAGTTGAAATTTTCACAGATCTTTTATTTATGTTGCCGCTATTACAACAAATAATAAAAATTAGAAAAAGTGAAAGTCTCCATACAAAAAATGTATTTTTTTTGAAACGTGAAGAAACTAGCGCCATCTAGTATGATAGTACGGAACTGAAGAAACTAGCGCCATGTAGTATAATGGTACGGAACCCTATGTGTGCGGTTCTGACTCGCACTTGCCTGGTTTTTTTTTAAGTGGCAGTGGACAGGGCACTTAGCTCTTAGAACAGATGGCCGTTGGGGTAGTAAAGTTTTCAAGTGGCGACCGCGCACCGAAAGACGTAGCGTGGGAAGATCTCTTACACGGTGGACAGACGGCCTGGTGAAGGTCGCGGGAAGCCGCTGGATGCGGGCAGCGCAGGACCGTTCGCCGTGGAAATCTTTGGGGGAGGCCTTTTTCAGTAGTGGACGTCATTCGGTTGATATTATGATCATGATGATGAATCGATCCCCATTGAAATCTCAACTTTGTTTTTTTGCCATCGCAATACATGTAATAAAACATAGGTACGTAATTTAATTAAACTTTAACCTGCCTTTGTTACGTAATGGTTATATCTTCACATCGGGAGGTTGTAGGTTTGATTCCCGGCGAAGTTTGATTTGATTCCGGTAAACGATAGCGGCAATTACGTTATGGTTTTTTTTAAATAAAATTTTTATACCTATTTTACTTAGTTTAATTTTTCCTTTTACTCATTTACAGGTTCATTTAAATCTTAACAATTTTATTCTTTGTTTTAAATTAACTTAAATTATATTAAATTATTATTGGGTAGGTAAGATATCTTTAAAGTAGATATTAAGTCTTTGAAATGGAATGTCAATTAGATATCTTTGGTGTTTTTAACATTTTAAAAAAACATTTTATCCTCTTTGGGGTGGTGGCACTTTGTTTGCAAAACTGCCAATCATGTTACCAGGAGGGTAATAGTTCGCTACTACGTAAACATGTCCATCTTTGGATCTAGCAATACCAACACCAACTTCTTTGGTATCCTCCCACACAACTTGGGTAAAGTGTCCAGAGCCCAAGCTAGTTGGCTCTCTACCAAAAACATGGTCTTTAATCTCGCTGTACCATTTATCTACAGCATCTTTACCAGCAACTTCGAAGTCGGGATCGGAAGACCAAGCGTAGAAAATATTTTCCCCATAGTCGTTCTGTTGTCTATGTTCCATTTTACCTTTCTTTACAAGTTCCTTCGCCCACTCCTCGGCGTATTTACTTAGTTTTTTGTTTAACACCAACGGAGGCACGCCGTGTTTCCTTCTGTAATCATTGTGGGCTCTTAAAAACTCGTCTTCAAATTTAGTGTCTGATATAGATGTCGATTTGAATTTGCTGACTAAATCCGTAGCAATTTCTGTGAGATTTTTGTTGTTTTTGTTTGGTGATGGCGGAGCAGCATTTCTACTTGATACTTTAGAAGGTGGAGCATTAACAGGTCTATAATTTGATTTGAATTGTCCAGCTCCAGGTGGGAATACATTTTTAGAAAACAGTCCACTATAGTTTCCGGGGGGACTATAATTTGCAACAACGTAGAGTTTTCCAGATTTGCTTTTGGCACTTCCGATGCCTAATTCTTTTGTGTCCTTCCAGACTATTTGTGTAAAATGGCCACAGTGTAGAACTTCTGGCTCTTTCCCGAAGGAATAATCATTGACTTCGCTGTACCATTTCTCTATGCAGTCCCTTGCTCTGATCTTTGTATTGGGGTCTGAAGACCAACCACAGTAGACACTTTCTCCGTACTTTTGGTTCAGACTGTATGCCATAGCATCCTTCTTGGCTAGTTCATCGGCCCATTTCTGACTAACTTTACTGATTTCCTTGCTCAGTGTCAGCGGTGGTACGCCGTGTTCTCGTCTATACTCATTGTGAACTTCTAATGCCTCATTATCGAATTCACTCGATTTAGAACTGAAGAGTTTACTCTGTGAACAAATAGATAAATGAATCATTATTCCAATTGCTAACGGTATCCTGTTCTAAAATTATATTGGAGCCGTGTTTCAATATTTGACCATTATTAATTTGACGCAAAGCAAATACTATTTAATCAGTTACTAATGATTTGACAAGCAATGTTTTCATTTGTTTTAGTTTAATCATGAATTTGTCAACAGTTAGTCAAGGGTACTGTTATAAAATTTACAGTTCTCCTTATCACGTCCACCATCCTGTTGATTAGAGGTGATTCATGGACCTTCACGGTCACGCCGTTATCGGGGCGTAATCTAAAATTTATGACGGCTTAGGCTAGTACGCGATACTGTTATTGGTCATTTAGGTATTATATTATCATAAAGAATGTAAGGGAAAAAAACTTTTTAGCACCTAATTACACGCCCATACCTGTCTTTAAGGTGCCGTACCTCAAAAGGAAACAAATGAGACCTTTTAGGATCACTTCGTTGTCCGTCTGTCTGTCTGTTAAGACCCTTTTTCTCAGGAATACGTGGAGGTATCAAGTTAAATTTAATATTAAATAAATACTTTGGATTTCGCTCTTTTGAAGCTGTAAATAAATAAAACTTCCAAGTTATCGTATATCGATGTATGGAAGAATTTTTTTTAACAATTTTGCTTTTTAATCCGATTGTAAAAAATATACCGGCTTCCGAACTCGCATTAGGCGGTATGACCATGGTTCCTTAGCCTTCGTGACTGATAAAAAACATACTTTCATCCCTTTCCACGAAATCACTCCAACAGATTCAAGGAAAGTGAGAGAAAAGATGTTACACATCAAAAATAATAAAAATCGGTTCACAATCTACGAAGGATTTGTTAGCCGTTGGTCTTATACGCAGTTCGTCCAAACAGTCATCAAGTCTTGTTTCGTTTAGTACGCATTTCGCCTAACATGGTTTTAGTCCAACACGCATTTCGTCCAACAAGGTATTAGTAAGATATCGCGTAACAAACATATTATAAAAAAACAACACGGTTTAAAAAAATAATTAAAGAAGGACATGAAAACCCGACTTACACTGGTTGCAGATTTATAGACTCCCTACTGCGAACCATCCGTTCATCTAAAACTAAGTTTGCTGTAAGTATTGTCAAGAACTCCACAGAAATTTGTAATGCACCGGCACTAGTATTGCAAATCAAAAGAGAAATGATCATTAATTAATAAAGACAGTTTCAAAAGGGCTCGTACCCAGAGACATTAACATTTATAAGAAAAAAGCCCGACTACACAAAATCTTTACTCAAAAATACAAAAACAAGAGTTTCCTGCCTGAAATCAAAGCCGTTCTTTTCCTTTCATCTGGGATAATAGCCGAGGGCAAAAGCCCTATCGTTATTAACACACACACATACATTCAAACATAGAACTTCACAAACATTACCTTTGTATTTCCTTTCGTAGTAGGTTTTTTTTTTTTTTTTTTTATTAAAATTTGAGTGCGTTTGACTGCAACTCACCTGATGGTAAGTGATGATGCAGTCGAGGATGGTACACGCAAACTCAAATAATGCCTATTCACTCTTGCCTTGAATATCCCCAAATTATAGGAATCGGGAAACACTGAACAAATTACAGTTTAATAAATTTAGTCCATTCGCTTCACACGAGGAGGTCGCGGGTTCGATTCCCGGTGGGGTCAACTTGTAAGACTCGGTTTGGTTGGTGGTAGGGTATTTTTTAAACCATCCTGGTTAGTTACCACCATCTTATATAAGTCTAGCCCTCAAACAACATTGTAAACGATATTGATGTGTTCTGGCTTGAAGATAAGATAGCCAGTCCTCCATTGCGTCAGGGAATCTTGGTAAGCCGGCTTCCATCTTCGGCATCATCGTCACTTACCATCAGGTGAGATGATGCCGAGGGCTTACCAATTGTGATTAAAAAAAAATAGGTACCTTCTGAGCTCCAACTTGACTCGCGCTGATATTTTACCTACTTGTTGATTTTTACGGTTCCGTACTTAAAGGGTAACAACGGGACCCTATTACTAAGACTCCTCTGTCCGTCCGTCTGTCACCAGGCTTGTATTTCACAAACCGTGATAGCTATACATTCACAGATTTGAACAGAAGGATCCGCTCGTCTCCATATTTTAGTCAGATTTTCTTCATACAAGCAAAAAGTAGCGCCATGTAACGTAACTTGTACAAACTAGTGTGGGCGAGAGTTGACGTCAGTGCCGCGTTAAAAGAACCTTGTTAGAATTGTCGCTTTAAAAATTCGTTTATTTAATTTGTTTACAAGGAAAAATACAATTTAAGATAACTTAACGATGATACGACATCTCATGTTTCTTTTTAGCCTTTTTTTCATTTTTTGTACAGCCTCGCACAACACAATAAGGCATTTTTATATGGAATATCTTTCCACCGCACTGTACAACTTCCCGCAGACGACTGAGTCGCTAGTGTGCGAAACTTTCGATTTTCGCACCAATTCGCTGGAAGCATAAGTCGCGCGCGTTGGCCGGGTCCTTATGCTAGTAATATTTATGTCACTGACAGTCACAGATTTACGCCAGTAATATTTATGTCACTGTATACAGTTAAAATTTTCACAGATGAGGTATTTCTAAAACAAACACTAAAATTTACAAAAAGTGAAAAAATAAGGAGGTCTCCATACAAAAACGTATTTTTTTTAAACGTGAAGGAACTAGCGCCATCTAGTATGATGGTACGAAACCCTTTGTGTGCGGTTCTGACTCGTACTTGGCCGGTTTTTTAACCGACTTCAAAAAAGGAGGAAGTTTCTCAATTCTTCAGTTTATATACTAGTATATTTTTTTTTATGTCGTCGTTTATGAACCGATTTTAATGATTTTTTTTCCCGATTCCTATAATTTGGAGATCTTCAAGGCAAGAGTGAATAGGCATTACTTGAGTTTGCGTGTACCATCCTCGACTGCATCATCACTTACCATCAGGTGAGTTGCAGTCAAACGCACTCAAATTTTTAATAAAAAAATAAAATAAAAAAAAAATCTTTTTTGTTGCAAAGGAGATATCCCAAGGGTGGTACCATGGGAAGGAAACCAGGATCTGACGATGGCATCCCAGAGAAATCGAGGGGAACATTAGTTTACTGTTTGAAGTCGGGCTTTTTTTGTTCAAAATTATATTTCGTAGCGACCAAAACACTTTGTTAATATGAAACGAGGTCGTTCGTATCAAATAGGAAGCTTCACTAACAACTGCTTATCGACAAGTACCTACGACACGATATATATAATCTATATGGTACTGATTAAGATAACGTTACTCTGCCTCTATCAGCGTATCTCCTTACGTTATTATTAGTAATATTATCATTTCATCATATCAGTCGAAAGAAGTCCACAGCGACCGGTCCTGCGTTGCCCGCATTCAGCGGCTTCCCGCGACCTTCACCAGGTTGTCGGTCCACCGAGTGGGAGGTCTGCCTACGCTACGTCTTCCGGTGCACGATCGCAATTCTAGAACTTTACTGCCCTTATTACTATCTATATTCTACGTGCTATGTTCCCTACACAATGTCACCTTGCTAGCGATTCGGTCGGTTACTTCGGTTCTCATACGGATCTCCTCATTTCTAATTCGATATAGCTCAAAGCATAGCTTGCTCTTTATTATTTACTAGCTGTTGCCCGCTACTTCGCCCCCGTGGAAATCGTGAGTGAGAGGGGAAGGGGGGAGGGAGGTTTCGTAGCCTATGTCCATCTTGAAATTCCAGTCTAACTATTGGTGAAATATTTTTTAAAATCATTTGAGTAGTTTCTTAGGTTACCTCCTATATACAAACATACAAACTTTACCTCTTTGAAATATTAGTATCTCTCTCTTCTCTTATCGTGTGGCACAATTGTTAACCATGCTATTCCAAAGGATAGACGGTGGTTGCCTGGTGTTGCACTTAGCATCACACGCTGTTACGTGTAGGGCAATTTAGATTAACACCTACGGACGTGTGCAGCGAGACCTTCATACACATCTGGAATCAGATGTGCAGGTTTCCTTACGATGTATTCCTTTATCGGGCAAGCAATCAGTAAGTAGATGTACGTAAGTTTCGAAAAACTCATTGGCCGTCTGGAATTGAACCCGGGACCTCTGGTTAGGAAGACCGAGTCGTTACCGGTTAAGCCACCGACGCTTTTAAATACTAATATACATGAGTTTCGTGGTTCGAATCCTGCCACGTACCAATGTGATTTATAATTTAGATTTCATATGTACGTTTATCCGACGTTCTTACGCTGAAGGAAAACATCGTGAGGAAACCTGTACATCTGCGGAGAAACTCGAAGGTTGTGTGTGAAGTCGACCAACCCGCACTGGGCCCGCGTGGTTGACTAAGACCCAATCGCCCTAATTCAGGGTAGACTCGGGCCCCTCGGTGGGGACGTATATGAGCTGATTTGATGGCACATGAGCATAATATAACAAAATATACCTAAGTGAGAAACTTTATAGTGAGAGTAAGCATTGCCAGTCAAGACAAAGGATTTGCTAGGTTGCCCCCCAAAATATTTTTTACAAAGATATATGTTAATAACGTCAAAAAACAATCATTGATACAAATATCATGTCATTAGAACACAAAAAAATATGACCCGAGAAATTGTACGTTAAAATCATGGAATGTTATTAATAATGCGAGAGTTAGCCATCGCTCCCCTCAACCATATTAGAGAACCATATTCCTCAAGTCTCAAACCTTGCTCTTCAAATATTAAAAAGGTACTTGATTGTATTTTGGTGTACTATAAGTGTAAATAAATAAATAGATAGGTAAAAAAATATTTAAAAAAAGGTGAAAATTGACCATTCCCTCTCTTATCTCCGAAACTCAAGGGCCTAAAATTTTATAAAAAATATAGAAAATAGTTTTTTACATATAGATCACAGGAAAACCTGTAAGAAGTCTATGGTACTTAAAGTAACATAGGAAATTTCTTGATCAGCATACGGGACCCTCCGCGCGAGTTTAAGTCGGACTTTTCCGTTTTTTTTTAAACTGTATTAACCAAGATGATTCTTAGCCACATTTATTAGAAATCCATTCAGCTGTTCATGTAGATGATCAACGGTGATGAGTATACGGTGTTTACCGGATAGGCTTACTGATATTTTAAGGGCATGTTATACACCACATTGTATCGACGAAAAACCACCCATCCTTCTCACATGGCAGCCACAAGAAAAATTGTAGCAGTCGGGACCCATTCTAGAAATGGAGGCATAGTGAATTGAGAGCACATACCTATATTACATTGCAGATTACTCCAATATACTGACTAGACGGCTGACTTTCTAGAATGGGTCCCGACTGCTACAATTTTTCTTAAGTTAAGTGCAATCGGGTATGACGACTTTCTTGTTTTAGGGTTTTTCATTTCCAAATTACACAGAAACGCAGGCGGGTTTTTTAGTTTTTTAAATTGTCGTTTTTTAGTTTTGGCTTAGATCCACTAAATATCATCTGTCACTCGCACTTTCGTCATCATCATTATATCAACCGAAGTACGTCCACTGCTGCACCCCCTCCCCCCAAAGATTTCCACAACGACCGGTCCTGCACTGCCCTCAGTCCACCGAGCGGGAGGCCTGCCTAAGCTACGTTCTCGCCACTCGAGAACTTTACTGCCCTAACGGCTATCTGTTCTACGCCGCCCACTGCTACTTAAGTTTACCAATTCTGAGAGCTGTCTCACCTACTTTCGTTACTCTTATAGAGCGTGCTATGCTCGGAATTTCTCCGCTTGATGAAATCAGTGACCTTCCTACGTGAACTTAATCAAGTAGGACATAATTTTGTGACCCATGTATACTCGCCCTTAATTTCTAACTCATCTTTTGATTGGCAGTTACGCTGCTTTAAAACAAATTGCATCCAGTCGTGAAACAAGGATGGTATTGAGAGAACAGACATCTTAATGTTTCATCTGCGTTGTTTTGTAGGTCAGTAGGGCGCACAGAAACAGTAGTATTGTATGCGGCTTAAAAGACCAATAACCTAAGCAATTTAATTAAAATTAAAAGACCTAGTGCATAAAACTTTACCTCTCTTTTTTGGAGCAGTCGGGTAAAAATGTCACTCACGGGATCAAGACTAATCCAACAACACCTCACAAACCAAAATCCATCAAGGCGTTTTGGTTACAGGCGTACTCAAACAAACATACATACATACATATAATATCCGAAAAACATTACCCTCCTTTTAGCAATAGGGTTTAAAGAAAGCTGTATGAATGGATATAAAGCTGTCTATACAATCTATATAATGATCTGTTAAATGAATAATAGAAAATTGTTACTTCTGATTTCACTTAAATGTTTCTTAATTTACGTAAAAATTAAAAAGTATAATCCTACTAATATTATTAACGCGAAAGTTTGTAAGAATGTATGGATGTATGTTGGTTACTCTTTCACACAAAACTACTCAACAGATCTGGCTGAAATTTGGTACGTAGACAGATTAGTACCTGGATTAACATATAGGCTACTTTTTTTCCACGCTCGCACTCGGGACTCTCAAAAAGTCATAGAAACGTTGTCCAAGCGGGTGAAGCCGCGGGAAACAGCTAGTGATTTAATAATAGTGAGGTCGAGCGGGAACTGGGTCGAGCTCGCCGCTGCTTACGAAGAGTTATGAAAAACGCTTACAATGCAACACAAAACACTGAATTAATAATGTAGAGATTCATCATCTTCTGTATATACAGGGTGTAACAAAATTGGTGTAGGTCCCTTTAACTGGGTTTTCTACTCGTCATACTGAACAACTTTTGTTTTAAGACTTAGCTGGAAACGTAAAAAAAAATTTACTCTTCATACAAATCGATCAGCTAATCGACCGATTTTATGTATTTTAGTATGGAGGGTCCAATTTTTTTTTTGAGAATTGACTATGGGTTCTTTGGAGAAAGTTGTTCAGTACGACGGGTAGAACCCACGGATAACGGGACCTAAACCAATTTTGTTACACCCTGTATAAAAGGCAAATGTGACTGACTGGTATTACAACGCACAAACGAATCCAATGAACGGATTTCGCTGAAATATGGAATACAAACATTTATGAAGACTAAGGCAACCGCTAAGAAAGGATTTCGGGAAATTCCCACGGGAACACCAAAAAACGAAATCTGCGCGGGCGAAGCCGTGGGCGCCCATTAGTAATCAAATAAGCCGTAAGACGTCAAATGCTTGACAAAGACCTGGATGCAGGCAGCGCAGGACCAGTTATCGTGGAAATCCTTGGGGGAGACCTTTTAGAGATCAATAAAAGTAAAATTCATCATCATCATCATATTATCAGCCCAAGAAGGTCCACGCTGAACAAAGGCCTCCCCCAAGGATTTCCACAGATGGGCGTTGGGGTACTAAAGTTCTCGAGTGGCGACCGTGCACCGGATAGCGTAGCGTAGACACGCCTCCCACACAGTGGACCGACGACCTGGTGAAGGTTACGGGCAGCCGCTAAATGCGGGCATCGCAGGACCGGACGTCGTGGAAATCCTTGGTGGAGGCCTTTGTCCAGCAGTGGACGTCTTTCGGCGACTAAAAAACACGGCCAAGTGCGAGTCAGACTCGCGCTCCGAGGGTTCCGTACCACCTCACCTCTCCAGACAACTATGAAACATATTTACATTACAAACAAAAGACATCAACTCGAGCGACAGAAAAATGCTTTTTTAATTCAGTTCTGACTGCTTAGCGCGAGTAGAACTAACACTTGGCCAGATTTCATTATATTATGTTGTTTTACTTCAGGAATAATTATTATAACCACACCAAGTTTCACGCTCATATGTATTACCGTTTTTACGATAAAGCTAAATTAAAAATACCTATAAAAACACGTTTTTTGTATGGGGGCCTCTCTTTGTTTTATACTTTTTCTATTTTTTTTATTTCTTGTTAAAGCGGCAATAGAAAAACACACTCTATAAAAAAACCTGCCAAGAGCGAGTTCGACTCGCGGTTTGAGGGTTCCGAACCACCACATCTCTCCACACAACTATGACAATGATACCTATTCACATTAAAAACAAAAGACACAAACGCGAGCAACAGAAAAATTGTACTAGCGCTATCTAGTGTTGTTTTAGTGAATTATTTTCCGTAAGTCAACGTATTATATTGAGTTTAGCACTTTATTTTCAATTGATAGAATTCTTATAGGTTTTCCTGTAATCTACAAGCAAAGAACTATATTTTATATTTTTTTTAAAATTTTAGGCTCAGTAGTTTTGGAGATCAAGGGTCATGGTAAATTTTTGTCTTTTTTCATGAATAAATTCAACACTATTTATTTTCCAATAATAACAAAAATATATTTGAGATCCTCATTACTAGCCCTTTTATTTGATATGTGACACAAAAAGGTTTACAAAACTTCTATTAAATTTCCTAATTTTTTCCCCAAAAATTACCCTATTTATAAAAAAAATATTGTATAAAACTTTGCACATCTGTGTTTGGGTCATAGGATTACACCATCCTACCAAATTTCACCTGATTTGGTGGAGTAGATTCGGAGCAAATTGGCTGTGACAGACGGACGGATAGACAGACAGACAGACGCACGAGTGATCCTATAAGTGTTCCGTTTTTTTGTTAACCGGAACCCTAAAAACAACTGTGCACCTATAAAAGTTCATTAAATACAGCCCACAGTAAGACAGACGGACGGACGGACAACAGAGGCTTAGTAATAGGGTCCCGTTGGTACCCTTTTGGTACCTCCAAGAACTCTTTAGGTACATAAAGACCACTTCCCGAAATATTCGTTACCAACATTATTATTATAAAGGCCACTTCCCAAAATATCCGTTACCAACACTATTATTATAAAGGCCAGTTCCCAAAATATCCGTTACCAACACTATTATTATAAAGACTACTTCCCGAAATATCCGTTACCAACACTATTATGATTGGGTAAGAGGGGAATAGGACCAAAAATATTGGATCACCGCGACCTACATGAATTATTGTGACCACTGCCCTGTTATACAATTTCCTCAAGGCGAATAGTTCTGATGAACTAGATGATGCACTTGGGATCAAGCTCCCTGAAGTCCTCTGGTGCTACCATTGGCCCACCCAGGGAGCGACTTCTGGCTTGGACGAGTCTTAGCTTGTCTACACAATTTCGGAATCTTATACTTACCACCTAGATGAAAAAATAATTATTTTACGAGCACTAAAAACACGCACAAAAAACTGAAGTAATTAAAATTAAATTTACCATTTTTTCCAACTCCCGATTTAACGTCTCAGAACGCGAATTGTTTTAAAATAAAAAAAAAATAAGGAAAATAAAATAAAAACATAAAGTCACACGTCTTTTAACCCGTGCATCACAAAGTGTCCTGGCCAATTTATGTGCCCCAATTTAAATCCTTGCGTACGATTCTGCAAATCTACCAACACTAACATTAAAAGTGCGTTATCATAATATCACGTCGTCTCTATCGAGCCCAGTAAGAGTAAGCGAGAGAAAACACGTCACTTATCGACAGGTTCCGCTTTGAGTGGTGGCTACAATGAAAATTGCTTTGTTCTGTGAATTACAGGGTGATAACGATAACAACTGCTAGATATTGCTATTGCTACTAATTTGAAGTCTAAATCCGTTTTGTGCGTCAATTATATTTGTATATGTCGAAGCCATATATCTCAGAATTGCTAAACTTAAGTGGCAGTGGGCGGGGCACATTTCTCGTAGAACAGATGGCCGTTGGGGCAGTAAAGTTCTCGAGTGGCGACCACGCACCGGAAAGCGTAGTGTAGGCAGGCCTCCCACTCGGTGGACCGATGACCTGGTGAAGGTCGCGGGAAGCCGCTGGATGCGGGCAGCGCAGAACCGGTCGTCGTGGAGATCCTTGGGGGCGGCCTATGTCCAGCAGTGGACTTCCTTCGGCTGATATGATGATGATGATGATATAGCTTAATTAACCATTCAATTAACTACCTAGCCTTTTAGTTAAAAAAAAGTTAAGTTAAGTTAAGTTTTTATTTAGTTAAATGGCGCCGTTCAACTATCTGCCTGAATGATTAGTCAGCCATTCAATTAAACGCCTAGGCAAATGATTTGGATCGGTAACGTTCAACTTCTGCTAGCCAAGTAGTTTTTAATTCACACCTCAGCGGTGGGGAGTGCTTAAGGGGGAGATGGCAGTAAAAAGGGGACATTTCTCAGTGTACGGAGCCTCTTAGGGGCTCCTACTTATACATTTTTATGTTCAAGGGTGATGCCTCAGATTTTGACTCTTTTTTTTCTTGTCCCTTGTCTCTCGTCTTTTTCTCATTTAATATGGCATTTACTGATTTGTAATCTATTGGATGCAATTAATAAATGTTTAAGCTTACTAGGCCAAGGCATTATTTGTATAAATATGTGTAAGTTTCGATAGAAATAAATAATTTTTCCGAAAAAATGTTGAATTTTACATAAAATTTCCGTGTCTTTTTTTATGAATATAACCTGATATTTTATGTCCCTATCGAATCCTACTTGAATTTATGGACTAAACGATTATTGCATACGTTTATATACATTCAGTTAGCTTCTACTGTTTTTTTTTGTTTATTTACGTATAAGAGTGGAAATATCTAAGATTTGATTTCGTAACGGTATTTTAGGTTATGTGTAATGATTTTTATGTAACGTTATAGTTGCTTTATTTTGCAAGAAAAGATCAGTGGAGATTCATAATCTCATTATGGCAACTCTGCTTTGAACTGTCATGCTGTTGACAAAACATTAGCTGCCATAATTATTGCGTCTGTTGTGATATTTCCATGTATGGACAGATTTCGTCACTATTTTCGGGACGTGTTTTTTGTGGATTTCGCAGGTAAATTATCGATATTTTTTATTGCAAATTGAATAGTAACTAAAGATATAATGAACAGTTATTTCAAATAACGTTATTTCTTTAGAAATATACCTAAATTAAGCGAGTTGTTGCCGTTTTGTTACCTAAAATTTTTATTTTATACAATACTCATGCTATTTTTATGTAACCTGTTTCATGAAACTTACGTAACGTTACGTAAAATTTACATAAAGGTATATGTAAAATAGAATACTTGAAAATTTAGTGCAACGTATTATATGGAAATCGAAAAAAAATTGGATCAAGAGCTCAATACTTGGTGTAGAGTTTTTTCCGATGGTCATGGGTCTGGAGACCCCAAAAATGAAAGTTTAAGTTAGATTATTATTATTACTTCGATATTTCAGTTTTAAAATTGAATGATTCCTAGTGTTGGACTGATCTGACTGAAATACCTATATTTTTGTGTTATTAGTTATAGTTCGGAGCGTCGATGTCGTAACTGCTAGGACCGCCGCCTCCTGTCCGGGAGGTTGTGGTTCGAATCCTGCCACGTACCAATGTAATTTCAATTTTAGATTAGATATGTACATTTATCTAACGCTTTTACAGTGAAGAACAACGTCTTGAGGAAACCTGCACACGCCTGCGGAGAAACTCGCAGGTTGTGCGTGAAGTCGACCAACCCGCACTGGGCCCGCATGGTCGACTAAGGCCCGATCGCCCTAATTCAGGGAAGGCTCGAACCCCTCGGTGGGGATGTATATGAGCTGATATGATGAGTTATAGTTTAAAGGTTGCTTCCAAAAATGCAAGTTTAAGTTTGAAATATTGTCCGACTAAATTGCGATACCGTGTTTACTTTTATTACACAAATATCCAAATATAATTTATTTCTCCTTATCCTTATTGTTCCAATTTGGAGTAATAACTACAATTATCTAAAGCGTAGGAATATATACTATACTGTGGCATAGGTGTAGCACACAAAATTTACGATGTGATTTGTGTTGTGTGTGGCACAAATATACAGGTTATTAATTTGAAGCTTCTGAAGGAGATTTTACTCACGAAACTGAACAAATTTTGTTCTAAAGCTGCTGAAATCCCAAAAACATTATTGCGCCTTTCCATACCAAATTGACCAACCAGCCAATAAATTTGTATGAAGAGTTTAAAAAAGTGCGATTTCAGTATGAAATTCATGAAAGTCGTGAAATATAATTTGTTCAGTTATATTGGTAGAATAACCCCTATGAGGTTTCGGGTCCATTACAAATAACCCTGTTTATCCTTAGTGGTACTGTCCAAACCACGTGATTTGGAGTGTTATTGGTACAATATGAACTATGCTTTACACTTTAATGTAACATTTTGCGTCACCTTTTTGTGTTAACGTTACAAAATATTTTTATGTTATCTTTATGTTACAATGTGGCAAAATCTACGGCCTGACCTTCAAACTAACGTAGGGGTTCTCCGAAATTCCTAGCTCGCTCCGCTCGCTCCCGTTCTAGTTTAAATTGTTCCATTTCTAAGTCGACAGAGCCCCTTCAGAGCTCCTAATTCTGTATTCGCTTCGCTCGTTTAATGAATGGCCTAAGCATCAGCCAGCCAAGTCATTAAATTTATTATCATTCAGCCAGTCAGTTGAATGTCGCCATTTAATTGACCCGCTAGGCAGTTTATTAAATGGATAATTTAACCAAGAGGCAGTGACATATACATGGTGCAGATACGCTATCCCAATTTTGACACACCTTGTATAGTTTTTGCCCAAATCCATGAATAGTAGCCCTTGTTAATATTATTGGGTGGGACATCTGCCAAGTGCAGGTAAGTGCTCAAGTCGCTAGGTGGAATCATTTCACCTTATTTCCATAGTATTACAATGGTTACTGTGACCCAGGTGGTGTCCCCGCCCGTTTCCCCCCAAACCTTGAAACCGCGGTTGATGTCTAGGTGGCATAGTTCCTCTTCCTTGATCCTATCGGTACCAAACTTCTCCCACCTGAGCCTGCTGTAGAGAACATACTCAGCCAAGTAGTGTTGGCTGGTCTACAGTTCTCCGCAGTTGGGACAGGAGGGGTCTGTGGTCCTATCTATTGGAGACATTTGTCGATTTAGCCTACAGTGTTTCTATTCCCATGACTTTTGCCAAGCTTTTCCGGCTTAATGATAGTAATATCTAAGTTTTTGCCGATTCCTTCCCTTCAGAAACATCTTTGCTTGTCTGCAGCTATTGCTTTCTACCTATACTTCCTGGGCTTCTCGCTTCATTAGCTCGGCGATCACTTCCTTTGTGATGGTTCTTTTGTCCAGTCCTGTGAATCTTGAGCTGGCGCCCTCTCGTGCCAACTTGTCTGCCCTTTCATTGCCTAAAGTTCCTTGATGACCTGGAACCCATGCTATCGTGACCATCATCCTCCCGGCTAGTTTATTGAGTGTCTCTTTGCACTCCTTTAATAGCCTCGATGAGGTCTCTGCCTTGGCCAGTACTTTTATTGCTGCTTGGCTGTCTGAATAAATTATAGTCAGCCAAGAACATCTTCTGCACATTCTTTGATCGCAAATACCTCCGCTTGGAAGACAGTAGCGTATGTTCCAAATGACAGAGCCTATACCATTGCTCTGCTGCTCTTCTTTTATAATCTAGATTGGGTTCATTGCCAAGGCCATATCGAGTGCCATCGTTGGCGTGGATGTCATAGCCCCTGTAGTCATTAGATTAACAGCTCTTTGTAATTTCCTTGACTCCAATGTTTGACGAAACGTTGGCTCTATGCTCTATGGTAAACCCTTGGCATCATCTCACATAATGATAAGTGATGATATTGCCGACGATAGAAGCAGTCTTAACATAGCGGTCGTCCAAGGTGGTCAGAACCCTCCCATTACCCCGTAATGTAACACGACTAGTCAATTTACGAACAGCCACTTTTATGACCTTATATCAGGGGACACGGTAGTGCCCCAGCCAAGTCGAGCAAAAAAGCGGAACTGCCGTAATATTCTTTTCTCGAAGCAGTTCAGGCCATTTCGAACCCCCTATAACTTCGTTGAGGATAAAACTAGAAGCAATCTACTAAATCTACAAAAAGAAAAGAAATTCCATCAGAAAAATAACTTGTAAAAAAACAAGTTTCGCAACTCAGTTCTTCTAACGTAATAAGTTGAGCGATTCATGTAATATCAAGTCGGTTAATTTATTCAGTCCCTACATAAGGGACCTTCTGCCTTAAGTTATTACGTAATAAGCTAACCTAACAACATCTGATAGTGACCATATTAATATTAAAAATCTTTTATGTTATAAATAAATAGATTGACTTGGCAATCGCAATAAACAATCTAATATAATATAAATAATATGTATTACTTGTGAGATACATTGTGTTTTTATGCGATGGCCAAGTCATTCTGTTAATTTAAAACATAAAAGATTTTTTTAATATTGATATGACCACGCACCGGAAAGAGTAGTGTAGGCAGGCCTCCCACTCGGTGGACCGATGACCTGGTGAAGGTCGCGGGAAGCCGCTGGATGCGGGCAGCGCAGAACCGGTCGTCGTGGAGATCCTTGGGGGAGGCCTATGTCCAGCAGTGGACTTCCTTCGGCTGATATTATGATGATGATGATGATGATGATGTTCACTATAAGATGTTGTTAGGTTAATAATGTATTTTATTTTTATTTTGCTCTATTATAAAAAAAATACATACAAGCGCGAAAGTTGGTGAGATTGTAGTACTAATCGTGAAGTAAAACAAAATATAATAAAAACTAGCCAAGTGTGAGTTGTACTCGTACTATGAAGTCCGAACTGAATAAAAAAAACATGTTTTCTGTCGCTTGCGTTGATGTTATTTGTTCGTTTTGTGAATATGTATCATTATCATAGTTGTGTGGAGAGATGGAGTGGTAAAGAACCCTCGGAGCGCAAGCGCAACTTACGTTCTTGGCCAGACTTTAAAAACTTTCCAGGACTTAAACCCATTATAGACTGCCTTGTGGTCAAGCTAATGACCTTGTTACCACTTCACTGACGTCTTCCTCAAAATGAGGTTAATTTGTACTAATTAAGAAATTCTAGCAATTAATTTTGTACAATTCTGAGCGTTTTTAAATTAACAGCATTTTTTTGTACTTAATTGACCGAGCGTGAGCGAAGCCACTCCGATTCAGTTTGGGCAACAATGCTTTCGCATGTCCCTACAACAGGTCGCGTGACTCAACCGATTCTCATGAAATTTTCATCTTTCATTAGCAGATTTGATCATTATATGGATTTTTTGTTTATTAATTTTTTGGTAATTTTTCAAAATGGCGGAGCATGGCGATTAAAATCGTAAAAAAATCATATTTCAGCAGTTAGAAAAAATATCATATTTCAGCCGTTAGAAAAGTATCATATTTCAGACGATAGAAAAAATATCATATTGCAGCCGTTAGAAAAAATAACATATTTCAGCTGTTTGAAAAAATATAATATTTCATCAGTTAGAAAAAATATAATATTTTTGATAGCTCTATCGTAGAAACGGTTAGACACAAAAGTGTGAAACTTGGTATGATTACAATACTAATCCTGAAGTAAAGCAACAAATAATAAAAACTGGCTAAATATGAGTCTTACCCGCGCTAAGGAGTCCAAACTGAATAAAAAAAGCATATTTCTGTCGCTCGCGTTGATATCCTTTGTTTGTTATGTATTTAAGTTTATTGTCATAGTTGTGTGGAGAGGTGTGGTGCTACGAAACCTTCGGGGCGCGAGTCTGACTACAATTTTGAATGAAGTTCCCATTAAATAGCTCGTGAAAGTCGTTAATAACTACACGAATTAATTAAAAATTAAAAACTCAACTGCTTAAAAACTATGTTTTTTGGCCAGTCAGGTTGTTTTTTTTTAATTCACAATTGGTAAGCCCTTGGCATCATCTCACCTGATGGTAAGTAACGATGATGCCGAAGATGGAAGCGGGCTTACCGAGATTCCCCAACGCAATGGAGAACTGGCTATCTTATCTTCATGCCGGAACACATCAATGTTTTGTAACACTGATGTTTGGCGGCCAGCCTTAGATAAGATGGTGGTAGCTAGCCAGGCGGGCTTAGAAATGCTTTACCACCAACCAAACCAAGTCTTGCAAGTTGATTCCACCGGGAATCGAACCTGCGACCTCATGGTGTGAAGCAAATGGACTACCCATAACGCCACGGAGGCAGTTAAATATATCCTGTGTCACTCACGGGATCAAGACGAATCTAAAGACACCTCGCACTCCAAAGTCCATCAAGCCGTTTAGGCTACCGTGCGAAAGAAATATACATACATACATACATACACTCGAAAACATAACCCTCCTTTAGGGCAGTCTGCTAAAAACGTGTCCCTGGTGGTTCTAAACAAAGTAGAGTAAGTCTAGAGGAATCCTGAGACAAACAGTTTCGAAGTAATGACTCCAGAACCCTACACACCATACGTGGTCCGACACACACTTAGCTGATTTATTTATTAATACAGCCATAAAGCTTAGACAAGATTATTGACTAAGCCATGAAGGAAATTGTGTTCTATTCATCATATCAGCTCATATATACGTCCCCACCGAGGGGCTCGAGCCTACCCTGAATTGGGGCGATCGGGCATTAGTCGATCACGTGGCCCCATTGCGGGTTGTTCAACTACACACACAACCTTCGAGTTTCTCCGCAGGCGTGTGCAGGTTTCCTCACGATGTTTTCCTTCTCCGTAAGAGCGTCGGATAATTGTACATATGAAATCGAAATACGAAAAAATATTGGTATACGTCGCAGGACTCGATCCACGACCTCCCGGATAGGAGGTAGCGGCCCTTTCTGTTGCCTCACCGACGCTCTAATTTCTATTGTATTTTTGTAATTTGTATGCCCGATCGCCCTAATTCAGGGTAGGCTTGAGCCCCTCGGGTGGGACGTACATGAGCTGATATGATGATGATGCCAGATCAACAGTCGATGTCACATACAGTGACCGACTAATTGAAAGAAAGAAACAATTAAAGATCAAATATTATATCTTTTCCAATTAAAAAAGTAATAAACCGTAAATCACTTACCATCAGGTGAGATATAGTCAAACCCACTAAAATTTTTAACAAAAAATAATAATAAAATAAATAAAGAAAACCTCGCAGTCTTAACTCGGTGACTCAATGACTCGGTCTCACCCCGGTGCGTGAGACCGAGGTCATCAACCATGTAAGTCAAATTCGTGTCACCAATGGCGGGTTAAGGGCGTCACTAACATTTTTTGTCGTGACGGTAGCAGCCTTAAGGCGGTAATATTACAGATTTTCGTTATTTTTGACTTCAATTACTCCTAAACGATAGAAAATCCAAAATTGAAAAAAAATACCCTTATTGTTGATGATGTTCCTTAATGTCAAAAGCCATTAGAAACACGATTGAGCAGTTTTGGCTCGATAGATATAAACCTTAAGATAGCTCTACAGTTAGTTACTTTCAACTCCAGTTATGACTAATATTTTGAAGTATAATTTTTTAAAAATATACAAAATATTTGTTATGATAGTGAGTTATGTTATTATTTTTTATACTTTCATTGTAGTTTTTGATTGAAACGAAAACCATAGAAAAACTGCAAAAGTGTGGTTATTTTCTTTACTCTTTACACGTAAAGAAAACGACAAAGACAATTGTTCCAATTAATGCCTCTCCTTAAATGACGTAGACTGTACCTACGTAATGAGGCCATATAAATGACGATGATGCAGCGAATATTATGGATTCGCTCACCGTCTGCCGTCCAGGTAGGACGTGTGCGCACAGTACCCCCGCTTTCGGCACCCCGCCGACAACTATCTCGTTCGCACTCTTATCGATCGTCGCTAGCGTCGGTCGGTAAGGGTCTCGCGTGTGTGTGTGTGTTTGTCGCCCGCGCTCTCGCGGGCGGCTTTCCTGCCGCCGGTTTGAGTAAGACTCTTTTATTTTCACTATTGTTTTTATTCCTTTTCTTGTATACTGTGTCATTTTGTGTCCCTGTGTTCTGTTTGTCCGTGTCTCGCTCGGTCGGGGTTATCCCCGTACCACCACTGCCTCCTAGCGCAATGGCGCAGGCCATTTCGCCCGACCGACTAGCATCTGCGCTAGTCGCGATTTTCCTAAATGAGCCCAATTACTTGGAGAAAATCCTCCAAACCATCCCCCGCGAAACCTTAGCAGCTTACCTGCCCCCGCCCCAGATACGCGACTCGCCTCTATCTCCCACGCCTTCGTCGACCGCGCCTGCGCCCGTGCAAGCGTCCGAGCTCGATAACGACAAAGACCATGACCAGACCGACAACTTTATGGACGCTGACTCAGAGTCAGTACGCGCTCTCAAACGTAGCCGTCCCAAGGACTTAGATACATCTGAGTCATCGGAGGACACCGTCACGGTTGAATCCGACTCCCTTTCCCAATTCCAATCCGTCAGCGATAGGAAAGCCGCCAAAAAAGCTAGGAAGCTTGCGAAGCGACAGCTTGCTGACCTCGAAAGAGCGAAGCAAGCGGCGCTATCGCCATCTCTTTCTTTGGTTCCCAACCCTCCCGCTAATTCCGCGTCGCAGTCGACCCGCTCTCGCTCGTCGGACGTAGTCATTACCCCCCCCGCCTGCGCCGCCCCGCCGTCCGCGGCAACCGGCCCTTCTGGCAACAAACCAAATCGGTGCGACCCGGTCCCGCCGAAAATCAAATCCCCCCCGAGCATTTTCCTTAGGGACAAGACTAAGTGGTCACACACTAGCCAGCTCTGTAAGGAAAATAAAATTCATTACACAAAAGCGTCAAACATGGGTGAGACCATTAAAATAGAGGTCCCAACGTCCGACGACTTTAGGAACCTCACTAGGCTCCTACTGACCAACAAGATCCCCTACCACACTTACGCTCTCCCCGAAGTATCCCTTTCGAAATCTCCAACGAGGACATATTTACTAACCTGACATCGTTAGGGTTGCCAGTTGAGGGTGTGCACAAGCTGCACAGCCGCTCTGGTAAAAACTTTCCCCTCGCTCTCGTAGTCTTGTCCAACAAGCCGGGGGCGAAAGACATCTTTAAATTGGGGAAACTCACCATCTGTGGGTTAACCAATATAAAGGTGGAGGCCCCGCACAAACGCGGCTACCCCGGGCAATGTCACCGTTGCCAAATGTACGGTCATGCAGCGGCTAACTGCACTGCCACCCCGAGGTGCGTTAAGTGCCTAGGGTCCCACGGCACCAAGGAGTGCACGCGTAACCGCGACACGGACTCATCCCCCCCGGCCTGCGTCTTATGCGGCCAAGAAGGCCATCCGGCCAACTACCGTGGTTGCCCGCGCGCTCCAAAGCCAAAGCCGCCTACACCTACACCACTAAGAGGCAATCCCACCCCGCAACCCAGACAGGGTTCGAAGTGGGCACCGGCACCAACGGCGGCAAACTTCCCCGCACTCAGGACCCCTAGGGTCCAACCTAACACGGCCCCCAACAACGCCTGGGGTTGGGCCCTCCCTACAGCCCCCCCCAAACCGGCTCCTAAAGCCACCCCTCCCCCCCCACAACCACGACCCCAACCGGGGGGCTCCCAACCGTCCCTTAAGGACGATATGCAAACGGTGGCCGCCACCATTGCTAATATCGACATCAACGAAATATCGGTTTTAGCTGGTAAAATTCGCGCCTCACGCACTCCCCAAGAGCGCTTACTCGCTCTTGTGGAACACCACCACCTCCTAAGCTTGTTTTAATAATGCCCTTAGGGCAAAACAAAACCCCTACTTTAAGTGCCAATACCGGTCGGATCAAACCCAAAGGGCTGTCACTCATCACTTATAACACGCGCGGTTTATGTAGTAATATCCCCGAGCTAAAACTTTTCGTTAAAAGTATGCACATTGACATACTAGCAGTGCAGGAAACTTTCCTCAAACCCTACATAGTTAAAGGTCTTAGCATCCCCCAATTCAACATTATTAGGAACGATAGGCTTAACGAACAAAGAGGTGGAACAGCCATCTATTATAGGAGAGCAATCCACTGCTCACAAATTCCCACCCCCCAACTCACCAACATGGAAGCCACTATAGTCAAACTAGCCATGACAGGACATCAGTCACTAGTCATAGCTTCAGTTTATCTCCGTCCTAGCAAAACACCTTTACAAAGTGATTTTGAGGCCATCCTAGCCCTGGGCGAGTCCACCATTATGATTGGAGACTTCAACTCCAAACATACTGACTGGACATGCCTAAAAACCAACGACAATGGCGTAAAGCTCCTCAAAATCACTGAAGATCTCGATCTCACTGTATACTCCCCATACTCCCCCACGCACTACCCGGATAATCCGGACCAAGACCCGGACATACTCGACTTTGCCATAGTTAAGGGAGTTTCCCTTAACGTGTGCGCAATTGACACCCTTGACGACCTAGGTTCGGACCACCGCCCAGTCTCCCTGAAACTAGGCCCCCAAAGTAGCACACCCGCCCCCACGACAACAAAATTCACCAACTGGGACGGTATCACTGACTCACTGACCTCAGCCATTGACGCCCCCGACTCCGCATACGCTTTCTCGCCCGACTACCTTGACAGTACTGACAAGATAGATAGCGCAGTTAATAGTATCACCCACTTAGTACAGGCTGCGATTAAGGAGAACGAAAAGGTCGTTACCATCAAAGACCACAAACTCCCGCGTGAGACTAAACTCTTAATCGCAGAGAAAAGAGCAGCTCTCCGTAGAGCTTCAGACTACCCCACACCCGACAATAGGAGGGAAGCAAACTCCCTACAGCGTAAGCTTAGGAAGCACCTTTCCGAACTGAGAAACTCCAACTGGAGTAAACTCATGGAGGATATCACCCCCTCCCATACTGCCTACTACAAAGTAGCCAAGGCTCTCCGCGTAGACGCAATCACGCACACCCCTCCCCTTACGCGGCCAGACAATACAATAGCTTTCGAAGACATAGAGAAAGCGGAATGCTTCGCGGACAGCATTGCCTCCCAATGCACCCCTAGCACACAAGAGTGTGATCCCAATCATATAAAAACAGTGGAGGATGAGGTCCGTAATAGGAATTCGCTCCCCCTAACTGCGGACCCCATCTCAGTATCAACTGACGAACTACGCTCCATTATTAGAGGTCTTAAACCTAAAAAAGCCCCCGGAGCAGATGGTATCTCCAACCAAGCACTTAAATGCTATCCGGAACAGTTACTTGCACTGCTAGCTATTATCTTAAACGCCTGCTTCGAACACTGTTACTTCCCGACAGCATGGAAGGAAGCAATAGTAATAGGCATTCCAAAGCCAGGCAAGCCCCTTAACATCCCCACAAACCACCGCCCCATAAGTCTACTCAAGACTATGGGGAAGCTTTTCGAAAGAGTCATACTCAATCGAATTAAAAGTCATATCTTCCCGCCGGACAAACCTCCCCTTATAATAAACCACCAATTTGGGTTCCGCGCCAAACACTCGTGTCCTCAACAAGTCCACCGCATTGTCGAATACATACTGGACGGATTTTACCCCAGACGCGAAAGGACAGTAGCAGTCTTCTTCGACGTCGCAAAGGCCTTCGATAAGGTCTGGCATGCGGGACTTGTATACAAACTCTACCACATGGACCTACCAGACCGACTTGTTAGAATAGTGGAGTGCTACCTCCAAGACCGTAATTTCCGCTTTAGACACGAAGGGGTTCTATCCTCACCGCGTCCCATTAGAGCCGGGGTCCCCCAAGGGTCCGTACTCTCCCCAACATTGTACACTCTGTACACAAATGACATCCCCATTCCAAAACGAAGCAAATCAGGGCCATCAGTACAGCTCTCCCTATTCGCGGACGACACCGCCCTCTATATACGGGGGCAGTCCGTATCTCTGTCACCACTAATAGACAAACTACAAACCTCAGTTGACGAGTTAGGTAGATGGTTTAGGAAATGGAGAATCGAAGTGAACCCGAGCAAAAGCTCCGCGGTCCGCTTCGACTACCATCGTAGGATCAACCAACCCGCAGATTCAATCCGCATGCTAGGCACCCGCGTCCCCTGGCAACCCACAGCCAAATATCTAGGAGTCACTCTCGACTCATGTCTCTCTTTCGGACCTCACATCAAAAACGTGACCCGGAATGCCCGCTTCTATATGAGCAGGCTAAACAGTATGATAGGTAGGCATAGCAAAATGTCCCCCTCCAACAAGCGTACACTCTTTAAGGTTTGCATCCGACCGGTAATGTCATACGCGGCCCCTGTATTTGCACACGCGTCCCCCCCTTTCATGGACATGATCCAAACAGTCCAAAGCATCTTCTGCCGTAGAGCGTTTAACGCCCCGTGGTACATCCGTAACGCCGACCTGCACCGAGACATGGACATTCAGACCATCCAACAATTTCTTAAAGGCCTCTCCGAGAACTTCTTCAAGTCCTCGGAGTCGCATCCCAATCCGTTGATCCGAGAGGCGGCGGACTATTCCCCGCGTCTCGTATTAACTAGTAATATGGTCCGTAGACCAAGACACGTACTGTCTGATCCTCCCAATCAAATTTCAGCCGACCTGAACTGCCTCCTGGCAGCTCAGGGAGGAACAGATAGTGTTTAATTTTTGAATGACACAGTCCCCTCACTTGCACACTTAATGTGATTAACCTAGCGGCCGCTCCCATCAGGAGCTCTCCGCGCTGTCCCTTTAGCGTAATTTTTGCACCCCCCCCCCTCCCCAGGGGGGGGCGTCGCACCGATGTAGTTTTAAGGTGGCTACGCTGCCAAACTTCGCGAGGGGGTGTTTAGTGGGTAGTGTGGTCTTTGGGCCTGTGCATACGTATTCATACACCTTCCGAGTGTAACGGGGACGTATGCATATAGGCGCAGAGCTATGAGTCCCACATAACCAGCGGCAGCTTCGGCCTGCGGCCGAAGCTTCCCCTGGTATGCGTAAACGCATTCACCTCCGCTCTCCCTTAACAGGGGGAAAAAAAAAAAAAAAAAAAAAGAATATTATGACACAATACATAATTAGAGTATAATCAAATAAATTAAATCTTTGTTGCGTTTTAACTTAGTAAGGTTTTTTCATCATAAGTTAACCAGCTAATCTGATTAAATTATCATGTTGGATGCCTTGAAGTCTTATCTAATCCTATCCTACTAACATTATAAACACAAAAGTTTGTAAGAATGTATGGATGTATGTTTGTTACTCTTCTACGCAAAAACTACTGAACGGATCTGGCTGAAATTTGGTAGGTAGCTCATCTACCCTCTAATATTTTTTATGAATGATGATATTAGCTCATATACCTACGTGCCCACCGAGGAGCTAAAACTTACCCTGAATTAGGGCGATTGAGCGTTAGTTGACCACGCGGGCCCAGTGCGGGTTGGTTGACTTCACACACAACCTGCTAGTTTCTCCGCAGGCAAAGTATATATATTAGTACTAACATACAGTATGGTAACTCCTTGCCGCTCTCTAGATTGAAACCTCACCCCCTCCTCACCCAAATTAATACAGATTGGTTACAGTTTAGTTGTCGAACGTATAGGATTTCGCCGCCATTTCGTTTTTTCCGTCATTCCTTTTTTAAAATGTCATTTTTGGCCCGTTTTATGAAGTGTCCAGGGTGTGCCGCAGGCGTGTGCAGGTTTCCTCCCGATGTTTTCCTTCATCGTAAGATCGTCGTATAAACGTACATAATATTAATTCTAAATTCGAAATCACATTGGTACGTGGCAGGATTCGAACACGAACTCCCGGACATGAGGCGGCGGCCCTAGCCGTTACGCCAACGACGCTCTCATAAAAAATATATTTTACAAAAATATTGACATTTAAATTTTGTCATAGCAATTTTAAAATACGCTCTAATTCTTTTGAAATAAGTATTTTGTAAATCCAAATCGTAGACTTACTACAAATTAGTGCTTTTAAAAGCTTTTATTTAACTTGCAATGTATGTATGTTTGTTTGGGTGAAATCTTTGAGTTAATTTTCCGATTGAGCTGAAATTTTGCATGCATATGTATATCGCTTGACAATGCAATACCTATAAAAAGCTTGTACCTAAAAGTTTTAGGTTTTTCGAAAATTGTTTTATTTGTACAAAGTGTATCAATTTATTTATGTACAAGAAATAAAAAAATATTTTATTTCAAATTATTACTTTGTATGGAACACTATGTGGGGGTCCCCACTCCACTTAAGACTGGCCTTATGTGCCTTAGCCTGCTGAAGCTGCTGGAAGCGGAACACACACGAGACACAATGTATCGTACCTAATCGTCTAGTATCAGCTCATCTTCATTCCCTCCGAGGAGCTCAAACTCCATCTAATTTCTGTATTTGGAAGTCTTAACAGTTGCATGCAATGGGTACAAAATAAAATGACTTGATTGAGTCTAAAAATTAATTATGAATTTATTTGACTCAAATTGTGGAGAAACCTTTGTTTATATAGGCGTAAAACTCCACGTTACATTACTTAATTTGCGCTATTGTTTAGTTAATACAAAACTTTCAATGCAGAAGTTACATTGATTTCAGCCCTATATTTTATAGAGCTATTTATTCTAGCATTTAACAGTACAAATTTGATATTATAATAGAATTATACAAGTCCTGTGTGATATCGCTCATTAAATTATGGATGTATATAAATTTGTATTAAATTTGTCTACTTAAAGTAAAGTTAGCTTACTCAAGATAAAGTGGACTTATGGCAGCAACGAAAAGGTAATATAAATATTTTAGATTATACATTTCCGTCAAGCCAACAATACTACAACCACTGTATACTTCTGTAACTTACGGGGAGCCTTGGACTTTAATTTGACTACTCAAATTTGACAACCAAAGAGTACACAACTTTACAGCCGTAAGTGCGTCTGGCAAGTCTTTATTACTTAAGTTACATTTTTATAAAGGCTCACATATTATCATTCTTGTTCTGAACAAGGTTTTAGGTTATAGCGAGCGCTGACTTCTCGCTAGTTCCGGTCTTTCAAGAGTACAATTTGTAAGTATAAAACCACAGGGGTATTGAACACTACAGTTAGCAATAACCATATCTGCTAGTGTTAGATACGACTTGTGAATAGTCAGGCTCAACCAAACTAAAATCATACGTATTCTGTCTTATGAATATTGTTTAAGATGATAGTTAGATTCATTAGCACAAAACAAGATTATTTAGTTAATCACACAGAATCTATCTTCACAATACTTCGCAAATATTATAGAGGTTGTGAGCATTTTAACTGAGGGAGAATTAAACTAAAATGACATACGGAACAAGTCCTTAATGTGACGATTCTGTGAGATTATTTTGCAATCAAGCAAGAAGCAAATGCAAAACATACCAAATTCCAGTCTCGCCAACACATCGCGCTTTTATTTTCAATCACTTCACTCAGAACCAAACTCAGGGCTCTCTCCCCGTCAGGAGACGACCGGCGACCCCCAGCCTTTGCCCCCGTGTCCCCTCTCTCCCTGACGCTCAGTCGCAGCCCTTAAAAACCACATTACTCCCGTCGCATTCGCACACATGTACGCCCAATCGCTCTTTCTCCTTCTGTCTCGTACAAATCTTTCTTTTGTTAGTCCTCTGAATCGATAAAATTGGCAACATCGCAGCGTCGTGCACATGTTAGAATAAATAAGAATGGCAACCTCGCCGTTTCTCCAGGAATAATAATTCATCCGTCTTAACAACTAATTATACTAGGGTTCCGTGCGGTTCTAAAATAAAGATGGCGTTTCTGGCCATCACAACTACCAAACAAAAAAAAAACAAAAAAATTCAATTAATGGTTTTTTTGTTAACAACCAGTAAATAGCAACCAAATGCGTAAAAAATACAATAAGCAATGTTGAGTTGTTTATTTGTTTATTTTTGAGCTTAATTTACTGTTTCAGTTATTTCACATGTTTCGTGAAACACGAGCATGTTAGTAAAAACTCTTGTTATGATTTTACGTGAATTGTGTCATTTTTTGAAAGCGTCGGTGGCGTAACGGTTAGGGCCGCTACCTCCTGTCCGGGACGTCGTGGTTCAAATCCTGCCACGTACCAATGTGTTTACGAATTTCAATTTCATATGTACGTTTATCCGATGATCTTACGGTGAAGGAAAAACATCGTAATGAAACCTGTACACGCCTGCGAAGAAACTCGTAGGTTGTATGTGAATTCGACCGACCCGCACTGGGCCCGCGTGGTCGACCAAGGCACGATCGCCCTAGTTCAGGGTAGGCTCGAGCCCCTCGGTGGGGACGTAAGTATGAGCTGATATGATGATGACACATGATAAAGCAAACGAAATATTAGCCAATAGTAGTTACCTATCTTCTACTAATAAGATTAACTGAGATAAGCTTATAAAATAACTGTCACGTTTAAATTATTTATTAGTAACTAGCCCTTGCCCGCGGCTTCGCCTGCGTGGGAATCGTTTTTAAGGCCCCGTTCACTCAACGGGTGACCAACGGGTTACTATACTAAGCCTCCGCTTTCTGTCCGTCTATCCGTCCCTCTGTCACCGGGCCGCAATAGGCCGTTCATGAACCGTAATAGGTAGACAGTTGAAATTTTCACATAATTTGTATTTCAATTGGCGCTAAAACAGCAAATACTAAAAATTTGAAAAAGTGCAAAAATAAGAGGTCTTCATGCATAAATGTCTTTTTTTATTCGTCTTTAGAAGTATATTTTAAAGCTTTAAACTTGGTGTGATTATAGTACCTACAAATACTCAAGTAAAAAAACAAATGATAAAAATCGGTCAAGTGTGAGTCGTACTCTCGCGAATAAGGAGCCTGAACGGAATGACAAAAAAGCATAATTTTGTCGCTCGCGTTGATGTATTTTGCTTATAATGTAAATAGGTATCGTTATCATTATACTATGTAGTTGAGTAGAGAGCTGTGGTGGTACGGATCCTTTGAAGTGCTCGTCCGACTCGCACTTGGCCGGTATTTTATGATTGTCTTTAAGGATTGAGTGGTGTGCGAGCCGCAATCAGCTCGCGAGCGTGGACATGAGTTTTCTCCAGACCCCTCAGGAACTATATCGAGATATTTTTATTAGCAGTCTATATCACTTCACGCCAAACAAATCTATACAAAAAAATCACTTCAATTCGTTGCTCCGTTGCGACGCCGACGTGCGCGGGCGTGGAAATCCCTCGGGAACTATCGCAGGATATGCTAATTAGTAAATTATGTCATTTCTCAACCCGTCAACTACCTCTGTGCAAAAATCACAATAATCCATGTTTCGTTAAGATGTTAAAGAAATGAACCAAAAAAGAGAATATTTTTCAGTTTCCTCACGAACTGCATCGGACTATGTTATTTTCACAGGATAAAAGGAAGCCTATTTTCGTGGCAAATTTTATCAAGAGGTGTTTAAGCGTAAAAAGGTAACAATTTTCACATTTATATAAAAAACTACTCAACCTAAAAAAAGTTTTCTGTCTTCCCAATTTTTATAACCAATTTAATTAATACCTCCGTGGCGTAATGGTTAAGCCTATTAGCTACACATCAGGAGGTTGCGGGTTCTATTCCCGGCCGAGTATAACTTTGTAAGACTGAGTTTATTTGGTGGAAGGGCATTTTCTAAGCCCGCCTGGCCACCACCATATCTAAGTCTTGCCGCTAAACATCAATGCTATCAACATTAATATGTTCCGGCTTAAAGATAAGATAGCCAGTTCCCCATTGCGTTGAGAAATCTTGGTAAACCCGCTTCCATCTTCGCCATCATCGTCACTTACCATCAGGAGAGATGATGCCAAGGGCTTACCAATTGTGAATAAATACAATTGAATTAATAATACTTACAATTATATGACATCCAGGTACAATACAAGGTAACTTCATTTTTCAGTTGCCGCTGTAGGCGATGGTATCTATTTAAAAGTCACACACGTTAAGCTACACAAGAAAACGTAAGAACATTTCAATCTAAAGAAAACCTTTTTTTCTTAATTTTCTCCATAATTAAAAGTCCTATATAATATCGCGAAGAAAATCTTGCTACAATTCGGAGAAAGACTTCTTTCAAGTCGCTATACGCAAGTACTTACTGTAAGAATGTTTTGGTACTGGCCGGTGATAATAGTCCGAGATAAACGCTTTGACGCTTGGTTCAAGTTAAAAGAGAAACGCGTGAGAAAAGTAGTTACAATAGAGACCGGCCGTGGGAAAGTAACACGCTTGTAATTTTGCCAATCTAGAATCAAATATGAAATGTCTCATTCAAAAAAAATATATTTTTACAGCAAAACGCGCTCAAATTTAAAAAAATATATACACAAAAAATATAAATGTAGTGACGTACTGATTCATTTCATCATACCAGCTCATAGACGTCCCCACCGAGGGGCTCGAGCCTACCCTGAATTAGGACGATCGGGCCTTAGTCAACCACGCGGGCCCAGTGCGGGTTGGTCGACTTCACATACAACCTTCGAGTTTCTTCGCAGGCGTGCGCAGGTTTCCTCACGATGTTTTCCTTCACTGTTAAAGCAATCGGTGAGTATATCATGTACGTAAGTTTCGAAAAAATCATTGATACATTGGCCGTCCGGATTTGAACCCGGCACCTCTGGTTAGCAGGACCGAGTCGTTACCGGTTGAGCCACCGACGCTTTATTTAACGTTTATTTTTATTTACGACTGATACATTTATGACAGGCAATTATAAGCTATTTCGACTAATTCAATTTTGTTAGTTACATACAGTCTTGTTGCGGAACTCTAGTTCCGTAGTCCTTACGAGAAACCCTTAGAACATCGTTCTGTCTGTCACGCACAGACAGTCACATTGTCAAATCGTGAACATTTTTGAACATAATTGCATTAAATTTGGCATAATTTGGCATTTAACCACCTCCGTAGCTCAAAGGCATAGTTCACCGGCTTCACACAGGAGGTCGCGGGTTCGATTCCCGGTGGGGTCAATTGTAAGACTCAGTTTGATTGGTGGTAGGGCATTTTCTA
The DNA here is from genome assembly GCA_947284805.1 of Coleophora flavipennella. Taxonomy (NCBI): domain Eukaryota; kingdom Metazoa; phylum Arthropoda; class Insecta; order Lepidoptera; family Coleophoridae; genus Coleophora; species Coleophora flavipennella. The sequence continues at coordinate 11,646,399 of OX369253.1, forward strand.
AGCCCGCCTGGCTAGCTACCACCATCTTATCTAAGTCTTGCCGCCAAATATCAATGTTGATATCATTGATGTGTTCCGGCATGAAGATAAGATAGCCAGTTCCCCATTGCGTTGGGGATTCTTGGTAAGTCCGCTTTCATCTTCGGCAACATCGTCACTTACCAACAGGTGAGATGTTGTCAAGGGTTTACCAATAGTGAATAAAAAAAATAATAATTAGAAGTAGAATGTTTATCTGAATAAAAAATAAAAAAAATGTTGTTACGGATATACCTTCCAAGCATTTCGATTTTTTTTTCGAGCGCAATTGTTTTGACAGTAGTTATTGAATATATTTTTTAAATAAAGTTATGTTTTATCTTTTGAACAAAAGCCGTTTACAGACATCCCTCCCCCTAAAAACCTTCCATGTAAGTTGGGTTTTATTAAGAATTCCCAATGATAAATAGGTTTGACAAATTGAAAGCGAGACTTGACGTGATTTTAAATAATATATGAGCAGGTATTTATGTTGTTTTTACCTCATTATGAATAATCGTGAAAGTTTAAGGTGTCATATAAACAGATTTTACCAATTATTTTTACCAATTATTGTGAATATTTTTTTTTGGGTATTCTGAGATAATCATTTTTCAAGTTATTTTGTAACCACTACAGAATCCTTTACACCATGCGTAGTCCGACATGAGCTTCACCGATTTTTTCCCCTTAATTTAATTCTGATAGGCGGTATACAGTATACTGGCAAATAACTAGTGAAAAGCGCTTAGCAAACAATCTGTAAAATTATTCCCGCTTAGTTTTTCGGTCTGAAAAAAAGATATCTTATATTCAAGGATACTACTTACGGCCCTTGTAAGTTCATTACACGATTAAATTAACTTGACTCGATCATAAAAATCCCAAACATACCATGAGTTGAAGCAAAGTGAAGCAAAGCCTGTAAACATTTGTAGGAAAAACTATTTCTTTTAAATTTGAAATGTATATCATAATATTCTTATTTTCAAACTACGTAGTTTATGTTTATTCAAATTTAATTTTGTTGGTTTTTTCAAAATTATTCAACGAAAAACATTGAAAAAGTGCAAAAGTAGGTATGATTATTTTTTTTACTCTTAACACGAAACGACTGACTCGTTGGCTCAGTGGTTATTGCTCTTGACTGCTGATCCGAAAGTTGTTGGTTCGATTCCCACCCAGGGCAAGCATTTGTGTGATGAATAATTTGTTTGTTCTGTGTGTGGGTGTTAAATATCTATATATGTATGTATTTAAACGTATAGAAGTATTAATATCAGTCTCTGGTTCCCATAGCACTGGTAATCCTACTTTGGGGCCAGACGACCATGTGTGATTTGTCCCAGAATATTTATATTTATTATTTATTTATTGACCACGCACCGGAAAGCGTAGTGTAGGCAGGCCTCCCACTCGGTGGACCGATGACCTGGTGAAGGTCGCTGGATGCGGGCAGCGCAGAACCAATCGTCGTGGAGATCCTTGGTGGAGGCCTATGTCCAGCAGTGGACGTCCTTCGGCTGATATGATGATGATGATGATTATTTATTTATTATTAAAGAAAAAGACAGAGAGCACTCTTATTACAAGGCTATCTAAATGAGATCCTTGGGTCACAGAGTAGAAAAATCTCTGATAATAATAATTGAAGAAGGACAAAAAGGAAAGAGAAAAGACGTAACTCTCCACTATCGCTAGATTTTATCTCTTGCACCGACTATAAAAATGGCGTAACAGTGTCGAGAATGTTTGCAGAGGAAGTCACACAGGAGATAATGTGAAATTTATTCCGTAGTAACGGCCGACGTTGTTTTTTACTGCAGACTGTTTACTTCCGAAATATTGACGGGTCTCTGTGGCCTACATTCAAGGAGAGTAGCCTTCAATGACTTGCTGTCTAAAGTCGAAATTAAAAAAAATCGAAAAAAATAAAAAGTGTTAGGTACAAGCTTTAAATATAGCATTGTCACGCGATATACATATTATGCATACAAAATTTCAGCTCGATCTAAAACCGGGAAGTGGTTCAAATTTAACTTGCAAGATTCCACCCGAACAAACATACAAACATTGTAAGTTAAATAAAAGCTTGTAATAAATAAGGGCTCAGATTAAAAATAATGTAGATATTGAGTTTCTTACAACAATCATGACAAAAAACCGGTAAAGTGCGAGTCAGAACGGCACACAAAGGGTTCCGTACTATCATACTAGATGGCGATAGTTTCTTCACGTTAATAAAAAAGGTTTTTTGTATGGAAACTTTCACTTTTTTTTAACTTTAATTATTTGTTGTAATAGCGGCAACAGATACATTTGTGAAAATTTCAACTGTCTAGCTTTCACGGTTCATGAAAACCTAGTTTACCAGCCTAGTGACAGACGGACAGACAGACAGACGGACGGACAGCAGAATCTTAGTAATAGGTTCCCGTTTTTAAAATTTGGGTACGGAACCCTAAAAAATGGGGTAACGCTTGTTCTATTATATACGTATGCATCTTCAGATTGATACAGATTGGTTACAGTTTGGTTGTCACGTAAAGGATTTCGCGGCCATTTTGTTTGTTCTGTCATTCCTTTTTTGAAATGTCATTGCTGGCCCGTTGTATGAAGTATCCAGGGTGTGCTCGATCAATGTTTCGACACGTGATAGGTCATATTCTTCACTGTAATTGAGACAGGTGTATTTGAGACAACATTTCACAGCACGTTTCGACATATTGACGATAAGTCTGCCAACGCGTGACTGTAAGGCTACCCACACCTACAATAATATTGCACAATGTTGACGAACATATAGGGGTAGTATTGAAGATTTAATTGTACCGGGAGCTCATCAATCATATTGTGCAATCATTAACATTGCGCAATATTATTGTAGGTAAGCCTAAGCAAAACTCTGCTCCGTCGTGATTAGAGCACAGTTTTCTATACCCCGTTTTCAAAGGGCTAAAACAGCATCTATACTTTTTATTTATGATCTAAGAATAAGGGCAGCTATTATTCACTGTGAATACTTATCTTATCATGTTAAGAGATTCGTACTATGTAACGGGATCCCATACACAAAACTTGCTTTTTTAAGGTTTTTTGTTTTAAATCTATCGTAAAAACGGTTTTATATATAAACGTGAAAGCTGGTGTGATAATAGTACAAATCTAAAAGTAAAACATCAAATAACAAAATTAGGCCAAATGTGAGTTGTACTCGCGATAAGTAGACCGAACTGAATAAAATATATTTTTTCTGATGCTTGCTTTTGCTTGAATTTTAAACTGGCTAGTTGAAAAAAAATATCTATAATGTTAATGAATTATTCGACCGCGAATAATTTAACCATAAGAATTAGAAGTTTCATCATATCAGCCAAAAATCGTCCACTGCTGGACAAAGGCCTCCCCCAAGGATTTCCACGACGACCGGTCCTGCGCTGCCCGCATCCATGAGCTTCCCTCGATCTTCACCAGGTCGTCGGTCCGCCGCGTGGGAGGCCTGCCTACGCTATGTTTTCCGGTGCGCGGTCGCCACTTGAGAACTTTACTGCCCTATCGGCCATCTGTTCTACGAGCTATGTGCCCTGCCCACTGCAACTTCAGTTTAGCGATTCTGTGAGCTACTCGTATGTCGGTTACTTTAGTTCTCCTGTGGATCTCCTCGTATCTGATTCGATCACGCAGAGAAACTCCGAGCATAGCCGAGTGACCTTGAGCCTTCTTATGAGGCCCATAGTAAGTGACCATGTCTCAGTTCCGTAAGTCATCACTGGCAACACACACTGGTCAAAGACCTTAGTCTTGAGACACTGCGGTATTTGGGACGTTTGGACGTTGCGATATTGCGAAGCTTCCCGAACGCTGTCCAGCCGAGTTGGATTCGTCGATTGATCTCTTTCTTGAAGTTGGACTGTTTATTCCAGGTTTACAAATTCGTCAACAACTTCCAGAGTCTCCAACCTTTAGAGGGGTGGGTGCGACACGGACATTTAACATTACTTTCGTCTTGTCCACGTTCATTTTAAGGCCCACTTGTTGAGAAACTTTACTGAGGCCATCGAGCATTGTGCTTAGGTCTTCCATAGTCTCAGCCATGACCACGATATCGTCAGCGAATCGGAGGTGGGATTCGCTGACGATATCGTGGTCATGGCTGAGACTGAACTGAACTCGCCGTTGATATTGATGCCGAGTCCACCCCAGTCCAGAAGCTTAAAAATATCTTCCAGTGCGGCGGTGAACAGTTTCGGAGATATAACCTCTCCCTGTCTCACTCCTCGCTGCAACTGGATAGGTTTCGAGTTCTGGTCCTGGAGGCGAACCGGCATGGTGGCGTTTTCATACAGACACTTCAACACCTCGATGTATCGATGGTCAATTTGGCACCGCTGGAGAGACTGTAGCACAGCCCAGGTTTCGACTGAATCAAAGGCCTTCTCATAGTCCACAAACGCCAAGCATAGTGGCTGATTGTACTCTTCAGTCTTCTGTATCATCTGCCGCAGCGTATGTATATGGTCTATAGTACTAAAGCCTTTTCGGAAACTGGTTTGTTCGGGAGGCTGGAAGTCGTCAAACCTGCGTGCGAGACGATTCGTAATGACTCCCGAAAACAGCTTGTAGACATGGCTCAGAAGTGAGATGGGTCTGTATAGTTCTTCAGCAGGGTGTTGTCATCCTTTTTGAAGAAAAGCACGACCACACTTCTGTGCCATGCCTTAGGCGTTTGTCCCTCGAGTATAAAGGAATTAAATAATTTCTGAAGATGATGTACCTGCTTTCAGAAGTTCAGCCGTAATTCCATCATCACCCGGTGCCTTGTTGTTCTTGAGCTGTTTGAGAGCCATTCTAATCTCGTACAGGCTGACATCCGGGATATCTTCGGTATAGAAGTTTTTATTTTTTTTAAATTTCAATTTTGCATGCTGCTTTTAATATTACCTATACAGAAGAGACTTATTGAAATATCATCACCTATAAATATGTACCTGTGTTATTGCAAAATAAAACTTATCTTATCATAACTTAAAAGGTATCATTGTTAAACTTGTGTGGAGAGGTACGGTCGTACAGAACCCTCGGAGCGCGAGGCCAAGTCACACTTGGCCGGATTTTAATAATATTGTCTTCTACTCGTGCTTTTAAACAACTTTCCCCAAGGAAACTATAGTAGATTCGTGAAAGGAAAGGCCAACTTTGTATAGGAAGTGCGAAATTTGTAATATTTCACATTTCATATATATTTATTCCTTTTAACAATAGGTATTGTATATGAAATGAAACTTAAAAAAATACAGCAACACAAGTTAAAATAAAAATTTAAAACTAAACCTCTTGTCAGTTGCTTCTTGTTAATAATTGCTTCATGTTCATTCTTATTATATTAATTAGATTTTCCTAAAATAAATAAATTTAATTTAATTATTAATTAAAAAATAATATCATTGTATTTTAATTTAACAGTAGGTAGTTTAATTGATACAAGCAAGAGAGATCCAGAATATAAAACAAAGCTACCATTACAAATTAGAACGTCATTAAAAATAAAAATGTCGATAAAAAATTAAAAGGTCATTAATAATTACATGTTCATTAAAAATGTAAATGTCTAAATCCTACTTCCTATCCTACTGATCTTCTAAATATATATAACTCAAAGGTGACTGACTGACTGACTGACATAGTGATCTATCAACGCACAGCCCAAACCACTGGACGGATCGGGCTGAAATTTGGCATGCAGGTAGATGTTATGACGATGTTATTTTGGGAAATTCCCACGGCAACCGCAAAAATCGGGATCTGCGCGGGCGAAGCTGCGAGCATCCACTAGTAATATTATAAACGCGTAAGTTTGTAAGAATGTATGGATGTATGTTTGTTACTCTTTTGCGCAAAAACTTCTAATCGGATCTGGCTGAAATTTGGTAGGTAGACAGAATAGAACCTTTTTTCACACACACGAGCCGCTTGCGGCTCGCGCACTGCGCACCCTCGAAAAGTCAAAGAAACGTTGTCCACGCGGGTGAAGCCGCGGGAAACAGCTAGTTACTAATACATGAATTATTTGTTTTCTAGAAATAATAACCTAGCACCGGCGGCGGCGCCCGCCGTAGCCATAACATTATTTTGCACCCTTGTGATATAATATACTATTTACCTAGGCCTCTATAATGAAGAACTTTCAGTTTGCCTCTGTTTCTGTTTAATAAGATAAACATTTCTTAACAAATTCTCTGCAGTTCCTGGCCTGTCGTTTATCATGGGCCTCATAGGAGGCTCAAGGTCACCCAAATGGCGATGGAGCGAGCTGCCGCTTGCCTAGTTTCTCTACGCGATCAAATGAGAAATGAGGACATCTCTACGAGAACCAAGATAACAAACATAGCTCACAGACGCTAAGCTTAAGTGGCAGTGGAGGGGGAACATAGCTCGTAGAACAGACGGCCATTGAGACAGTAAAGTTGTCGAGTGTCAACCTCTCACTGGAAGACGTAGCGTAGGCTGGTATGATGATGATAAGATATGATGCGCTACAAATTATGACCAATTATCTGTATCATCGCGCCTATCTCTTTCATAATAATTCAATTTGCAAATTCTATAACATTCTATGAATATGATTATATCAGCTCATATACGTCCCCACCGAGGGGCTCGAGCCTACCCTGAATTAGGGCGATCGGGCCTTAGTCGACCACGCGGGCCCAGTGCGGGTTGGTCGACTTCACACACAACCTGAGAGTTTCTCCGCAGGCATGTGCAGGTTTCCTCACGATGTTTTCCTTCACCGTAAGAGCGTCGGATATGGGTATATCGTCTTTATATATATATATAGACATCTTCTATGGGTATATCGTGACAAAAAGCCATTGATGCCTGTGGCCTCAAAGATTTTCGTTTAAACAATACCTTATGGGGTGCATCAAGTGTGTGGGAAAACACGAGGAAAGTCGGTCAGAGGGGCTACGACCTAGTTCGCAAATAAGTATATTGGGGTACGATTCTGTGAATTATCTATATTAAGAGCGTCGGTGGCGTAATGGCAAGTGCCGCTACCTCGTACTTCCTGTCAGGTCGTGGTTCGAATCCTGCCACGTACCAATGTGTTTTCGAATTTCGATTTCATATATACTGTTACGGTGAAGGACAACATCGTGAGGAAACGTGCACCCACCTGCGAAGAAACTCGAAGGTTGTGTGTGAAGTTGACCAACCCGCACTGGGCCCGCGTGGTCGACTAAGGCCCGATCGCCCTGGTTCAGGGTAGGCTCGAGCCCCTCGGTGGGGACGTAAATATGAGCTGATATGATGTTGATCTATATTGTACTTTGTGTATTAGCTTACATTTCAGGCTTGTTAACGATGATAGTTTTAATAAAGCTTGTCCTAATCTATTTATTTAAATAACATCGAAAAATCTGAGAACTTTACGATACAAGCTTAAAATAGGGGATCGGACTGCTAGTCATTTGAGTTACTTTTTATGGTCTGTCAAAAACGAAATTTTATTCTAAAGATGCTTGAAATACCCACAAGTGACGTCATAGATTTTCAGCGTCATTGACGAACTTATTTTGTGAATTTGATCAATTAAAATTTGAAGACGTGATGGAAAAACAAAACAAGTTAGGTTTTTTGAAACTTCATGAGGAGAACAATTTAGGAAATCATATTTCAGATTTTATTTTTGATGCAGTCAGATCCCCAAGAGTTTTTTTTGCTCCAAAATGCTAAATGGTCAAATGTGAATATAAATACACGTTCCCAAATACAAAAAAGGCGTGCAAAGTTTTTCTTAAGATTCTGTTAAAACATAACAAAAGACAAACCTTGGAGCTTGATTCCACGTCCAAAGTTCATCAACAGATGAACTTAAACAATATCCAAGTCGAATAATCATAAAAAAAATAATTTAAATTTTATGGAATCTTTTTACATTATTTCCGACTTGCCTATTTTTAAAACCCTGTAAGTATAGTGTATAATAATTAACCCAAAATTCATCATAATCATCATATCAGCCGAAGGACGTCCACTGCTGGACATAGGCCTCCCCCAAGGATTTCCACGCGCTGCCCGCATGCAGTGGCTTCCCACGACCCTCTCAAAGTCATCTGTCCACTGAGTGGAAGGCCTGCCTATGCTACGTTTTCCGGTGCGCGGTGGCCACTCGAAAATTTTACTGCCCCAACAACGGCCACCTGTTCTATGAGCTATGTGCCCCGCCTATATTACTCAAACAAATCTATTTGACTTTGATAATTAGGTAAGTAGGTACAAAGTCTTAAAGCGAGCGTCTAGCTGGATGTGTTGGCCTCTGTGCCTATTGACAATGAAAATCTGAATGAAGAATGTTTTTTTATTTAATGACATATCTGTTGGTCTGTTTTTCTTTCAAGACTCTTTTTGTCAGAAAAATGTGCAGGTAGCAAGTTAAAATTAACATCAAATACTCAGTTCTACAATCCCCTGAAGCTGTAAAAAAAACCTAACCACTCCGGGAGTGCCGACAGAAGTGGAAACTTTTTACAGATTTATAAGTTTTGACCCTCCAAGTGTTCCTGGCGAACGACTAGGTTGACAAAGTTTTGACCCTGCGAGTGTTCCTGGTAAGGTGTCGGTTACGTTGCAGTGTCGCGAGTTCAATGGTCTTTTCCCATCTCAAAAAATGCCCAACGCTCCTAAAGAAGTTTTCACTTCAAAAATCAAGCTTGTAGGTCAACGGAAACAAAAATTTTGCCATTTATATTGTATTTTTTGACATTCGTAAGTAAATCAAAACCCGAAGGTTATTTCCCGTTTACCTTGGATAAAAATGTGGCAATAAGCAAGGTCTCACAGAACATGAAAAAAAAATACGAAAATTGATAAATTGTAGTTTTGTCACATAAAAAATCATTTTTGCAATTACAAACATACATAAGCTTCTGTAATTGACCGTCACGTTTATATGTGTATGAAATATTTTTTTTTTCAACTACAAAGTTACGTGTGTCTTCCAATCTGACTTACTTTTTTACAATACACAACGCAAACATGTGTGGTTATCTGAAATCGCAGGTTTCTTTTCTGTTTATTTCACTTTAAACATGATAAGAACAGGATGCTTGCTTTTACAATATAAAATTTCTCATTTTTAGCCTAAGCGGTGCATGCAAAATTATGTACATACAGTTGAACGCCGATTATCCAACTTAATTGGGACCAGGGTCGATTCGGACATAGACTGGTAATAAAGATAAACGAACTGACACTTATAGAATAAACTTTATTAAGTTTAACAAACACAGTTCTACTATAACGCTCACTTGAACATCTCGATCAGAGTAAGTTTCAACCCCATCGGGCCTTAGCAAAAATACAAAGTACATATAAAAATTCACAACAATAATAGAGGTATTACGCTTAGGACCGATTCGGATAATTGGCGATTCGGTTAATCGGCGTTCGGATAATCGGCGTTCTATTATATTTAAATATGGTTACTATCACACCAAAACATTTATAGATGTCAAAATGTCAAATCATATTCATTATTATTAATTACATGTCATTTATTAATAGTTAATTATGCCACTGTCAAGTAATGAGAGCCAATGTAACATGTGTGCTAGTATGTGCCACGAAGTGAAGCTGAGTGGCACAATAGACAGCACTAGTGTTTCAGTGTCTAATTGCGTGCAGTGGCATACAATACATTTTCTACGATCATGAAATAAATAAAATAAATTGAAATCTTGTCATAATCATATGCTGAATTTTTGAAGCCAAGACCATAAAAATATTAAAAAGTTTCATTGTAGTACAGTTGTCTAGTTTTGAAATGATCATAGTAAAACGATGTGTAGGAATGAATATTTTTGTTAAATGATTTGAGGTTATGTATAAAGCAAATTACCAAATGGAAGTAGAAAAATTATGTAGCCTAATATTTCATTCATAGTTAAGTACATACATCATACAAAATTAGTACAGTACTAGCTGCAAAACCCGGCGTTGCTCGGGTTAAAATACATCGCATGTTTAATGGTATAAAAAATATTTGAGGATGCCTTTTTTAACGTAGATAATATAGATTTCTATCTTAGATATTGAAAGACTTAGTCGACCATTAAATATGAGGTGTATAGAAAGTATATTTAATTAATCTGTTCACTCTTGGCTTCAATTGATCTTTTCGCGACTGTAAACACGGTTCAACTGACAAAAAGTCACTGATTTTCGGTTTATATACCGTTGGAAATCGAAATTTCTAGTATCAGAAAACTCTAGAACATTCCGATGTACTTAATTACGATCTGGATCGTCCGGATTAATTTCAACAGTTGCACAGATTTCGGAACTTTCTAGAAGCTTCTAGATTATTCCAGTCATTTCTAGAACTATCTAGAGCATTCCATATCGATTTTTACACTTGCACACAATTTTGAATCTTTCTAGATCTTTCCAAACATTTCTATAACTTTCTAGACCATTCCATACCGATTTTAGCAGTCGCACACAATTTTGGAACTTTCTAGATCATTCCAGAAATTTTTAAAACTTTCTGGAACATTCCATACCGATTTTAGCAGTCACACACAATTCAGGAACTTTCTAGATCATTCCAGAAATTTTTAGAACTTTCTGGAACATTCCATACCGATTTTAGCAGTCACACACAATTTTGGAACTTTCTAGATCATTCCAGAAATTTTTAGAATTTTCTGGAACATTCCATATTAATTTTAGCAGTCACACACAATTTTGGAACTTTCTAGATCATTCCAGAAATTTTTAGAACTTTCTGGAACATTCCATACCGATTTTAGCAGTCACACACAAATTTGGAACTTTCTAGATCATTCCAGCAATTTTTAGAACCTTCTCAAACATTCTAGATAATTTTTAGAACTTTCTGGAACATTCCATACCGATTTTAGCAGTCACACACAATTTTGGACCTTTCTAGATCATTCCAGAAATTTTTAGAACTTTCTGGAACATTCCATACCGATTTTAGCAGTCACACAATTTTTGAACTTTCTAGATCATTCCAGAAATTTTTAGAACTTTCTGGAACATTCCATACCGATTTTAGCAGTCACACACAAATTTGAAACTTTCTAGATCATTCCAGAAATTTTTAGAACTTTCTGGAACATTCCATACCGATTTTAGCAGTCACACACAATTTTGGAACTTTCTAGATCATTCCAGAAATTTTTAGAACCTTCTCAAACATTTTAGATGATTTTTAGAACTTTCTGGAACATTCCATACCGATTTTAGCAGTCACACACAATTTTGGACCTTTCTAGATCATTCCAGAAATTTTTAGAACTTTCTGGAACATTCCATACCGATTTTAGCAGTCACACACAATTTTTGAACTTTCTAGATCATTCCAGAAATTTTTAGAACTTACTGGAACATTCCATACCGATTTTAGCAGTCACACACAAATTTGGAACTTTCTAGATCATTCCAGAAATTTTTAGAACTTTCTGGAACATTCCATACCGATTTTAGCAGTCGCACACAATTTTGGAACTTTCTAGATCATTCCAGAAATTTTTAGAACTTTCTGGAACATTCCATACCGATTTTAGCAGTCACACACAATTTTGGAACTTTCTAGATCACTCCAGAAATTTTTAGAACTTTCTGGAACATTCCATACCGATTTTAGCAGTCACACACAATTTTGGAACTTTCTAGATCATTCCAGAAATTTTGAGAACTTCCTGGAACATTCCATACCGATTTTAGCAGTCACACACAATTTTGGAACTTTCTAGATCATTCCAGAAATTTTTAGAACTTTCTGGAATATTCTAGATCGATTGTTACACTTGTACACATTCTGGAGTTTTCTAGATTATTCCAGAAATTCCAAAAAAATTTTAGAACTTTCTAAAAGTTCCCATGAGTTAGAAAAGGACAGATATATATCTGAATACATTTTCGCCACCCACAACCACCCACTTCCACCCACCGCGACCAAACTCCCTTACTCCCACCTGGAGACCAAGGGGTATTTACCACCCCAACGGGAAGTTGATTGGAGTTAGTGGTGATAGAGAAAACCCTGGCTTTACGTACTAACATAAGCATTTTATATATATATATATATAGATATAGATATAGATTAAAAATGTAGTATTTAGAAATTTAAATATTCCTTTACAGAACAAAAGACCTTTTTAACAAGCCATTTATATAATTGTATCTTAAATTTATTCATGGGCAAATCTTTTATTGTTGAAGGTAATTTATTATAGATTTTTATAGCCATGGGGTAACAATTTCTCAGTTGCAAGTTGCTAGGGAACCTTCTATTGTATTAAGGATTTTCATCCTACCTCTTAAAGAGAAAATTACAAATTTCATACACATACAGCGAAGGCAGTGTAAGTAGGTTAAACTTTTGGAATAGAGGCTTACATGGATTATTGGCGGTACATTACAGATTGCACGTATGCACTGTTTTTGTGTATAAAGGCCCGGTTTGTATGCACAGTGTTTCCCCAAATAATTACACCATAGCCAAGTACAGACACAACATAACCGTGGTATGCCTACATGGCTGCATTGTGGTTAACTATTCTTCCTAAGCGCAATAGTGCATAAGGAAACCTATTTATTTTTGTACATATTATATCAATATGAGATTCCCAGGAGCAGGCATTATCCACTATTATACCTAGAAATGTCACTTTGCAGCTTTTTGATAATATTTGATTTTCAAATCTTAATGAATCTTAATGATTACATTTAGGACGTCTATTATAAAATTGCATAGATGTCGTCTTATTTAAAATAACAGTTAAATTATTATTATTTATCCAATTGATAATATTTTTCGTACAGTTTCATTAATGTCATTATAATAGCTATTTAGTTTATCTTTATTTCCTTGAATAATGACCGATACCTATCAAAACCACACGTATGGAATTGATAGGTATCGGTCATTATTCAAGGAAAATATTACGGTAGCAAAATATTTAGTTTTTTTGTGAGTATAAAGTTTTTATTTAAAGTGTATAGTTACATTACATTGTATATAGTAACTAAGCCAACCAAGTAAATCAGGTAGTCTTGATTGTAAAATAAAATATATGTTATAATGAAATGAAAGTTATGAGAATGAAATGTTAATAAACACCTAATCGATATCTGAAGGTCCTTGAGGTCTCTGACCACGAATCCGTTGTAACTTTCATACCCATAGGCGCAGTATCTACCATACTTTGCACACGTAATGTAATCTATCGATATTAAAAAAATGCAGAACTATAACTACAACACTATGGGAGTGATACCATTTGTGGGAAAAAAATTGCACGGAAAGTTTCCATTGCATTTCTTTACTTCGGCATCGTTGTCGTAAGTGATGGTGGTGGTGGTAAGCCACCAGGTGGGATGATGTCAAGGGCTTACCAATTGTGAATTTAAAAAGGAATACTCTGAAAACTATAAAACTAACTTTGTAGGAGTTGGATTGGTTGGTGTGTGGGCATTTTCTAAGTCCGCCTGGCTAGCTACTACCATCTTATCTAAGTCTTGCTGCCAAACATCAATGTTTACAGCATTGATGTGTTCCGACATAAAGATACGCATAGCACTGGGGAATCTTTGTAAGCCCGCTTCCACCTTCTTCATCATCGTCATAAGTAGCGGTGGTGGTGGTAAGCCAATGTCAAGGGCTTATCAATTACCAGTTGTGAATTTAACAAAATACTCCAAAAACTATGATTCTCTTTTTGTGAGAGTTGGATTGGTTGGTGTGTGGGAATTTTCTAAGCCCGCCTGGCTAGCTCACCATCTTCTCTAGTCTTTCCGCCAAACGTCAATGTTTGCAGCATTAACGTGTTCCGACACAAAGATAACATTAAGTGTAAATAATATTTCATCATTACAGCTCATATACGTCCCCACCGAGGGGCTCGAGCCTACCCTGAATCAGGGCGATTAGGCCTTAGTCGACGACGCGGGCGCCTGCGAAGAAAATAATATTTAATAGTTCTATATTATATGTATATTATATAAGTTGCCATGTTTATGTATTCAATAAAATTATTTATAAAATTATGAATTTTAAACTACTTTAACCGCCTCCGTAGCCCAGAGTCAAAGTTCACTGGCTTTAAACAGGAGGTCGCGGGTTCGATTCCCGGCGGGGTCATTTGTAAGACTTGTTTTGGTTGGTGGTAGGACGTCCGTCTGTCAGCGGGCTATATTTCATGAACCGTAATAGGTAGACTAAGGCCTGATCGCCCTAATTAATTCAGGGTAGGCTTGAGCCCCTCGGTGGGGACGTATATGAGCTGATATGATGAATAGGTAGACACTTGAAATCGGTTATAGTACATAAGCTGAAGTAAAACAACAAATAATAACAATCGGCCAAATGTGAGTCGTATTCGTGCTAAGGTGAACTGAATGACAAAAAAAAACAAATTTTTGACGCTCGCGTTGATGTCTTTTGTTTTTATTGTGAATAGTTATCATTTTCATTATACTGTATTTGTGTGGAGAGGTGTAGAGATACGGAACTCTCGGAGTGCTAGTTTGACTCACACTTGGTCGGTTTTTTACCTAGGCCATAGACACGCTGAAATCACTAAGTCTGGCTTTAGCTGAACGGGCCTGGGTATAGTTTTTTTACCGCAACACATCAAACGCTGTTTACATTGATGCTTGGCGGCAAGACTTAGAAAAGATCTTAGAAAATGCCCTTCCACCAACCAAACCGAGTCATACTAAGTTAGACTCCTACGGGAATCGAACCCGTGACCTCCTGATGTGAAGCTAATGAACTGAACCATTACGCCAGGTAGGCGGTTAAAATATACTTACTTACTTTGCAGTATATTTTCTTACTTTGTTTCTAGAGCCCTATCTTTAGGCCAGACAGAAACAATTTATTTTAACTACTCATTGATTTATTCATTAATTGTTTTTGTGTAGCTAGACGTAAAGGACGTCCACTACTGGACATAGGCCTCCCCCAAAGATCTCCACGACGACCGGTTCTGCGCTGCCCGCATCCAGCGGCTTCCCGCGACCTTTACCAAGTCTTCGGTAGTGAACTTAAGTGGCAGTGGGC
This sequence comes from Coleophora flavipennella, assembly GCA_947284805.1. Taxonomy (NCBI): domain Eukaryota; kingdom Metazoa; phylum Arthropoda; class Insecta; order Lepidoptera; family Coleophoridae; genus Coleophora; species Coleophora flavipennella. The sequence continues at coordinate 11,661,514 of OX369253.1, forward strand.
GGGGCACATTGCTCGTAGAACAGATGGCCGTTGAGGCAGTAAAGTTCTCGAGTGGCGACCATGCACCGGAAAACGTAGGGTAGGTAGGCCTCCCACTCGGTGGACCGATGTTATTTATTTTATTTTTATTTAATAGTTTATCGTGTACAAATACGATAACAAACAGGCCTAAAAGAAAGTCATACAGAGAGTATTACTTATTTATAATAAGAATTTTTTTCCAGCAAACCCGGGAAAAAGTTGGCTTTAACTGAAACGGCAGACAGGTACACAAAGAAAGAAGCTATTATAGTATTTAAGAATACAGTATTTTTTTTATTCACAATTGGTAAACCCTTGACAACATCTCACCTGGTGGTAAGTGACGATGTTGCCGAAGATGGAAGCGGGCATACCAAGATTCCCCAACGCATCGGGGAACTGGCTATCTTATCTTCATGTCGGAACATACCAATGATATCAACATTGTTATTTGGTAGCAAGACTTAGATAAGATGGTGGTAGCAAGCCAGGCTGGCTTAGAAAACGTCCTACCACCAACCAAACCGAGTCTTACAAATGACCCCGCCGGGAATCGAACCAGCAACCTCCTGTTTAAAGCCAGTGAATTTTGCCTCTGGGCTACGGAGGCGGTTAAAGTAGTGTAAAATTCATAATTTTATAAATAATGTTATTGAATACATATACATACATTATTATATAGAACTACTAGCTGTCCCGGCAAACTACGTACCGCCTTACATAACACTACCCTACCCTACCCTACACTACCCTACCCTACACTACACTACCCTACCCTACACTACCCTACCCTACACTACTCTACTCTACACTACACTACCCTACCCTACACTACTCTACACTACACTACACTACCCTACCCTACACTACCCTACACTACCCTACACTACCCTACACTACCCTACCCTACCCTACATACACTACACTACCCTACACTACCCTACACTAAACTACCCTACACTACACTACCCTACCCTACCCTACACTACCCTACCCTACATAAGAACCTTCTCCTGACAATAACGAACTCGACAAAAAAAGAATTAGCCAAATCGGTCCAGCCGTTTAGGAGGAGTCCAATGACTAACACACGGACAGAAGATTTATATATATAAAGATTAAATATTATTTACACTATATTTATATGTTATCTTTGTGTCGGAACACGTTAATGCTGCAAACATTGACGTTTGGCGGAAAGACTAGAGAAGATGGTGAGCTAGCCAAAATTCCCACACACCAACCAATCCAACTCTCACAAAAAGAGTATCATAGTTTTTGGAGTATTTTGTTAAATTCACAACTGGTAATTGGTAAGCCCTTGACATTGGCTTACCACCACCACCGCTACTTATGACGATGATGAAGAAGATGGAAGCGGGCTTACAAAGATTCCCCAGTGCTATGCGTATCTTTATGTCGGAACACATCAATGCTGTAAACATTGATGTTTGCCAGCAAGACTTAGATAAGATGGTAGTAGCTAGCCAGGCGGGCCTAGAAAATGCCCACACACCAACCAATCCAACTCTTACAAAGCTAGTTTTATAGTTTTCAGAGTATTCCTTTTTAAATTCACAATTGGTAAGCCCTTGACATCATCCCACCTGGTGGCTTACCACCACCACCATCACTTACGACAACGATGCCGAAGTAAAGAAATTCAATGGAAACTTTCCGTGCAATTTTTTTCCCACAAATGGTATCACTCCCATAGTGTTGTAGTTATAGTTCTGCATTTTTTAAATATCGATAGATTACATTACGTGTGCGAAGTATGGTAGATACTGCGCCTATGAGTATGAAAGTTACAACGGATTCGTGGTCAGAGACCTCAAGGACCTTCAGATATCGATTAGGTGTTTATTAACATTTCATTCTCATAACTTTCATTTCATTATAACATATATTTTATTTTACAATCAAGACTACCTGATTTACTTGGTTGGCTTAGTTACTATATACAATGTAATGTAACTATACACTATACATAAAAACTTTATACTCACAAAAAAACTAAATGTTTTGCTACCGTAATATTTTATATTTACCGCAGTCCGCGGAATTCTTACTTGCTCCTCTGTAATTAATTTTTCTGCTTATAACTTTTAATATGTGCGTTGCTTGGCAAACTTTTTCTGTTGATTTCGAATTTTCTGTTTCATACCATATATATATATATATATTGTATAAAAAAACATAAAAAACAATATTGTTTTGTATGTTTCTTTTTAGCCTGGAAATACTTTGTTGCTTACCTGTACTAATGATTCATTTTATTCAAGGAAAACTAAACTAAAACTCTATTAAAACTATAATTTTTACTACTAGATACTTATTATAGGCCGTTTGGCTCCCAGATAAGAATAGGACCATCCCATCTCTTCCAATGGGGGTCGTAAGAGTCGACTAAGGGACTTAAAACCGGAGGATGGCCACCAGCGTCCTTTCCGCACATTGCAACACATCTGCAACCACACTGCGATCGCCAACCCGCCTGCCATAGCTCAAAGAATCGCTAAACTAAAGTGGCAGTGGGCAGAGCACATAGCTCGTAAAATAGATGGCCGTTGGGGCAGTAAAGTTCTCGAGTGGCGACTGCGAACCGGAAAACGTAGCGTATGCAGACCTCTCACGTGGTGGACCGACGACCTGGTGAATATCGTGGAAAGCCGATGATAGCGGGCAACGCAGGACCGGTCGTCGTGGAAATTCTTGGGGACGCCTTGTCCAGCAGTGGACGTTTTTGGCTGATATGATGATGATAGATACTTACTAGATACTTACCTACTTACAGAAAAAGGTATTCATGGACAAATCACACACGGTCATCTAGTAACTATGTTTCCCAGTACTATGAGTTGTAAATAGGTAAAAAGTAAAGAAAATATTAAAACGACCGATACGTACTGAAAAAAGAATGCAAATGTGTACATGAGGCAGTGCAGAACATTTTATGCATTTCTTGTGTGGTGTAATCATAAAGCCATCATCGTTGAAATGCTTTGAATAAACAGTGCCTGATTTTGTGGGAAACCAATTGTTACGTTCTGTAGTTCTGATCTACTTTTCCTTCAATTCGAGATTATTAGGAAAACTGAATGTTAAAATAAAAAAAATATCGTTGAAAAATATCGACTACACCCTCGCACTAAATAACAAGAAACCTTATATAATTATTGATTTTCATTTAAATTTTTCACTTACACATGGTAAAAAACTCCTCCATTTATTAAATTTACTTTACCAGTGGCATTTTTGCACCTTATTATTGACCATGTTGGCAATTTTGACACCAAAACACAAGGAGCTCTGCCTACCATGAAATAGGGATGACGACAGCATCATAAATAAATTATGAACTCTTGATCAATAAATTTCCCTCCTACTTAAGCTTCGGGAAACCTTACTCGTTTTGTTTTCCATCAAGTTTTCGATTTTAAATTCACCAAAATCGCAAAATGAGTACATTAATGACGCTGCAAAACTATGACGTCACGCCTAGATATTGCAAACATTTTTGGAACAAAATGTCGTTTTTGACAGATGATAAAAAGTAAATCAGATGACTAGCATTCGTCATCCCTATTGTGCAAATTTTGCGCAGTACAATAATCAACGCGCCGGCCACGCTTACTTCAGCAATCTATCGGAGCGGCAAATTTTTTTTCTTATCCTTGTAGCGGCCCTTGGCGTAACGCCACCGACGCTCTTAATCACGAATTATTCTGTAACTGTAACTGTACAATCTGTTGTACAATAACGAGTTCTCAAACAAACAAACAAACCTTTATTATTCTCAAGGTCAGTTATAATAAGGTTTCATTTTCTGATTTCTCGTAAATATTTGAACTTTTTGGGCGATTAATTACTTGGTCGTTTTACTGTGCCCAGCTTGTTTGTCTGATATCGACGGTTTATACACAGCTAAAAATATTATTTTACGAGCTTTTCAGCGGTTCATTTTTACGTTAAAACTTAAGGCTTTACGAGTAAGATGGGTTAAATGACAATATACAATTCAAATTATTGAAAGACTGTGTAAAGCTATCACCATGGAAAAAATATATTTAATACACTTAAAGTACTGAAAATCTATTTAACAGAATACAATTTTAAAATATTACCACTTTTGATGTAAAAAAAATATACTGTAGACCCTGTTTTTGGCATTATTTGCAAAATTTCTCGAAAAACAAATAGTTAATATTGAATGAAACCAACACACAAAAGTCGGTGAATTTAAGAACTTTTATTTCAATTGAATACATTTTTTTTAAACTCATTTGAAGTGATTAAGAAAGTAATAAAAACATGTAAAAATCGAAAATTGGGCGTTCGGTTTCAACGTAACAGCCGCGTTGAAGTCCGCATTGATTTAGAATTACGTTCGATAGTATTGAAAAACGTGTCAACCTTTTATTTATTTATTTATCAAAAATACGTGGCCAGCTTACAGTATACACCAAAGCGCAAACCAAGTCAGTGAACTTACATTATATAAATATAGTACAATTTCATGCAAAATGCCTTAACATGTAAATCATTTAATTGAATTTGCTCATCAAAGTAGCGATCCTCGAGTAACTGGTGCCCAACCTGGTCTCAGGTGGCCGACTAGAAATAATGATAACTACACGAATTAATTAAAAATTAAAAACCCAACTGTATAAAATCTTAATCCCTCTTTTGTGGTCAGTTGGGTAAAAATGTAAAAATTACGTAAAAAAGTACGTAAAAAGTTCACAGATTGTTTTTTATTCACAATTGTTTAGCCCTTGCATACAAAATGTTCAATTACCAACTGCAAATACAATTTTTTTTTTCTAAAATAAACCTTTGTAATTTTTTTGGTGTGCAACAGGGGATCTTTAGTTATTTACTTACTTACTTAATTTTTTTTAATGACTACGGAACACTACTTTGCGCGACTCACACTTGGCAGTTTTTTACTGTCTGAATTTGTTGCCCTCAAAACAAATTAGGGGCAATACATTAATTTTTTTATCGTGCCACATAGTGGTAGGTTCAATTTTTTACACCTTACATTAATCACGAGTTGTAGCTGGTTTCCGGAAGGTTTAACTGTAATGGATTAACACCATTACCTAATAAAGCGGTGGTTAAGAGAATGACGGAATGACAGACGAACTAGGCGACATCGACAGTATAAATGTGGTATATTTGTGTTATTGTTGTTATTTGTGTTATAAATGTATTGTGTGTGCTGGGTGAAATCCTAAATAAACGCTTATCTATATATCTATCTATCTATTTGACACAGCCTGAAGCATGATGCTATAGGTATAGCAGGTCAACTTTGTGCGCGGTTCGCCTGCGGTACGGGCGGGTAGGCGGGGGCGAGGTAGCACGACACGACACGATCTCCGCGGGAGAGCTTGAGGCTAGAGGGGAAGGGCACGAGGCTCGTACCCTTCCCGCTAGCCTCAAGCTCCCCCGCGGAGATCTTCCCGCACACCCCGCCTCAACTGCTCATATAATACAATTGCGCCTGTAATCCTACTTCCTACTAATACTCGTATTATAAATGTGAAAGTTTGTATGTATGTAGGTATAGATGTTTGTTACTCTTTCACGCAAAAACTACTAACCGTATCTGGCTGAAATTTGGTAGGTAGACACAATATAAGGGCCTGTATTAATATATAGGCTACTTTTTTTCCACGCTCGCGAGCCGCTTGCGGCTCGAGCACTGCGCACTCTCGAAGACAGTCATTGAAACCATGTTCACGCTAGTAAAGCCTCTGGCAAAAGTTATTAAGATCTAAAGAAAGAGGGGGAATCGTTTCCTGATTGGGTACAATACTAGGCGTAGGTCTTCCTAACTTCTTGTATAATAAACCCAAAAAACATATATATGTAAGGGAGCCAATTTCGATACAAATAAAATACAGAGATCTAAATGGTTATGTACCAAGTTCTGTATTGGTTTTATAAAACACAGCTACGACATTTCGAATTGAAATATATATTTTAGACTTCAATTTGAAATATGTATCTTAGACTTCTCCAATTAATAGAGAACGGTTTCAGTAACTTATAAGAAAATTTGTTATGTTCTGTATATTATATATTATATACTATATATTATATAGTTTAACCGCCTCCGTAGCTCAGAGGTAAAGTTCACTGGCTTACACAGGAGGTCGCGGGTTCGATTCCCGGCGGGGTCAATTGTAAGACTCGGTTTGGTTGGTGGTAGGGAATTTTCTAAGCCCGCCTGGCTAGCTACCACCATCTTATCTAAGTCTTGCCGCCAAATATCAGTGTTGATATCATTGGTGTGTTCCGGCATGAAGATAAGATAGCCAGTTCCCTATTGCGTTGGGGAATCTTGGTAAGCCCGCTTCCATCTTCGGCAACATCGTCACTTACCACCAGGTGAGATGTTGTCAAGGGTTTACCAATTGTGAATGAAAAAATAATAAAAAAATGCCGTAGCTATGTTTCAAAAAACCTCTGTAGAAATCGATACCTAACCATTTAGATCTCTGTAATTTTTTGCATCGAAAGTGGTTCCCTTTTAATATTTCCTTTTTAACAGTTCCTTTTTAATAGTTCAATGTATTCTCGGTATTTAAAAATGATTTTTTGTAAATTATTTTTCAATATAGTCTCCCATGATATCAATACATTTGTTTCATCGCGAAATAAGTTTTTCTATTCCCTTAAAAAATATTTTTTTTCTTGATCCGAAAAATGCTAATTTATAGCGGACTTGAGCTCATTATCGTCAGCAAATCGCTTTTCCCGGAGGTCTTTTTTTAATTTGGGAATAAAAAGTAGTCACTGGTGGCCAGGTCTGGGCTGTAGGGTGGGTGTTTAATTTTCTCGAACCCGCACTATTGTACAGCAGCCTTGGAGAGCCGCGCCATGTGAACCAGTGCGTTGTCATGAAGAAGCAGCACTTCCTTTGCCAGTTTTCCTCTTCTTTTTTCTTTTATTGCTTCTCTCAAACGGCGAAAAGTGGTTAAGTATTTTATCTGCGTTGACAGTTTCACCTTTTTTGTGTACTCGATTAAAAGTATTTTTTTTTTCATTCATATCAGCTCATATACGTCCCCACTGAGGGGCTCGAGCCTACCCTGAATTAGGGCGATCGGGCCTTAGTCGACCACGCGGGCCCAGTGCGGGTTGGTCGACTTCACACACAACCTGCGAGTTTCTTCACAGGCGTGTGCAGGTTTCCTCTCAATGTTTTCCTTCACCGTAAGAGCATCGGATAAACGTACATATGAAATCTAAGTTAGAAATCACATTGGTACGTGGCAGGTTCGAACCACGACCTCCCGGACAGGAGGCGGTGGCCCTTCCATTCCTTTAGAATCCCAGAAAACTGTGGCCATGATTTTGCCAGGCGATGGAGTGACTTTGAATTTCTTCGGAGGGTATGATCCTTTTTTAAGCCACTACATAGACTCCTGTTTACTCTCAGGGTCAAGTAATGAACCCACGTTTCATCACCTGTAACTATCTTTTTGAAAAAACTTGCTGGATCGTCGCCACACAGCTATAAAAACTCCATACCCGCAGTGTCAACCCGCGCCTGCTTTTGAAGCACAGTGAGCATTCGCGGCACCCATCCTTCACTGACTCTTGTAAGGTTGAGATAATCATGTAGTATAGTGTGTATAGTACCAACGGATAGCTTAGTTATTTCTGCCAACATCTTGATTTTTACACGTGCATCTTTTAATACAAGTTTTTCGATAATTTTCACATTTTCTTCGGTAGCCGCCGTGATTGGCCCACCTGGGCCTCATCTTCGATACTTTCCCTACTTTTTTTGAAATCACTTGACCACTTCTGTATGGTCGATAATGAAGGAGCAGAGTCTTGATAAACGGCTACCATTTCTTCATGGATACTTTTTGAAATTTTTCAAGCGACTTCCAAAAAGGAGGAGGTTCTCAATTCGTTTGTATGTTTTTTTATTTATTTTTTGTATGTTTGTTACCTCAGAACTTTTGACTGGGTATTTTTATAATTCTTTTTTTATTTAAAAGCTAGTGCTTCCCGTGTGGTCCCATATAAATTTTATTAAAATCGTTGTAGTACTTTAGTAGAAAATTAACAAAAACCAAAAATAATAATGCAAAAATGTACTAATTTGTTGCGATGGAAGTCGGTTTTTTAACGTGTTTAGCGTTTTCAATTATCTTGTTTAGTAAGGAATTTAATCACCGCACGATGCTCGATTTTCTTCTTCATTGTTGCGTCAGTCATTTTTGTTGTCCTTGACTGGAGGTCAGAAACAACCTAATGAAGTTATCAACATTAAATTTGATATTAATACCCTCAGTTAATGTCGTTAGCTAATAATATATTTTAATATGAAATCAAAAAGCGTCGATGGCTCAACCGGTAACGACTCGGTCCATCTAACCAGAGGTACCGGGTTCAAATCTGGACGGCCAATGTACCAATGAGTTTTTTAAAACTTACGTACATATACTTACCGATTGCTTTAACGGTGAAGGAAAACATCGTGAGGAAACCTGCACACGCCTGCGAAGAAACTCGAAGGTTGTGTGTAAAGTCGACCAACCCGCACTGGGCCCGCGTGGTCGACTAAGGCCTAATCGCCCTGATTCAGCGTAGGCTCGAGCCCCTCGGTGGGGACGTATATGAGCTGTTATAATAAATATCAAATCACTCCGATACCGAGAATACATTGAACGACCAGCATATATTTTGTTGGCATATCATTATTGTTTTTAAAATAATAATATTTATTTCCTCTATTTATTCACGTAATAGACATATATAATATACTAGATTATTCCAGCGGCTTCGCTCGTGTGAACATAGTTTCTATGACTCTCTTTGAGGTTGCGCAGTGTGCGAGCCGCAAGCGAGCGTGGAAAAAAGTAGCCTATGTATTTATCCAGGTGCTTATCTGTCTACCTACCAAATTTAAGTCAGATATGTTCAGTAGTTTTTGCGTGAAAGAGTAACAAACACCCACACATAAATTCATGCATTCATACATCTATTCACACAAACTTTCACATTTATAATATTAGCAGGATTTTTGGTGATACGGAACTCACGATGCGTGTACCTGACTTGCACTTGGCTGGTACTTTTTATTTATCATAAATACGCTTAATAACCTATTTTGATCCAAAATCTCAATTTAAAAGTGGTCTATATAATTATTTTGATGAGTAGTGTTGGTACGGAGCACTAGTTTCGCGAGGCCGACTCGCACTTGGCCAGTTTTTATTTTTTTCCTTTGTATGCTCCCAGTAACGTACCTAAATTCCAAACAAGTTTCTAACAAGGAAGGGTACCCAACTGTCCGACTCCGATTTGATTTATTTTGATATATGTTATAGAGTAGTCTAAAATAACGAACATGTATTTTTTTTTAGCTGCCCAAACTCAACCTGTTAGGAGAAAATGGCCTTCAAAGTACTGAAAACTGACCAAACCTTCTAATTTCTGAGAAGAGATTTGTTCAAAAAAAAAAATTATTACTGGTTTCGTTATATGTTGGAGAACATGAATAAATAATGAGGACGTGTTTTGTTATTTCACCACAAACTCATTTTTTATATAATTTTTTTTTATATACAAACTCATTTTTTATATAAAAATTTTTTTATATAAAAAATGAGTTTGTGGTGAAATGACAAAACACGTCCCCATTCTTTATTCATGTTCTCCAACATACAACGAAACCAGTAATTAATTATCAATTTTTTTGAACAAATCTCTTCTCAGAAATTAGAAGGTTTGGTCAATTTTCAGTAATTTGAAGGCCATTTTCTCCTAACAGGTTGAGTTTGGGCAGCTAAAAAAAATACATATCCGTTATTTTAGACTACTCTATAACATATATCAAAATAAATCAAATCGGATTCGGACAGTTGGGTACCCTTCCTTGTAAGTCACCTGAGTGTGGTCTATAATTTTGATGAATAGTAGTTCCGCACCAGAAAAGGAAAAAATGAAACTCTTATAAGATCACTTTGTTATCCGTCCTTACGTTCGTCTGTAAAGGCCCCATTTATCTCGGAAACGCGTGGAGGTATCGAGTTGAAACTAAAACAATGTACTGCGGTCTAAAGCCTACCTAACATCTACCTCAAAAATATACAAGGAAACAAAATTAATGAACCTTAAACAACTTTATATTTATCAAACCTGGCTACTTGTCCGCAAAGTCCTTAACAAAACTATTCACACAACTATTTCACTTACCCAATTAAGGCAATATGTAACTAAAACAATAACGAGACGCGCTAGTTATCTGGTTCTACCGAAGGCACGAACTTATTATGGTAAAAAAATGATTAATTTTGAAGGGGCACGACTGTACAACAAACTATCCTCACAAGTAAAAAATGCGGAGTCATTCAACACATTTAAAGGTAAACTTTACCAATATATTATATTGGAAGATATTGTACATTATTAGCCAAATATCGATGTGATGAATGACCCTGCAAATACACAAATTTTTAATTTATTTTTGTTTCCAATACGAGGGAACACAAACTTACAAATTGTACTTTATTAAGTATAATATTTATATTTTTCTCATGTAAGTGACTGCTGTCTCTATGGGAATAAATATCTTTAAACTCAAAGTCCCTTCACTAAAAATCAAATTTCTAAGCTAACGTATAAAAAAGATAAGGCCGTTTATGCCGAAAAAACGTACATTTCGACACTCCCAAGGGAATCAAAACTCCTAGGGTAAGTTCCGTTGACATAGAACTATGATTTGTGGGGTATCGTATGACAGGGCTCCATTGGCACAAGCTTAAACAGATTTAAAATTATTTTTATGATGTATAGTTTTCGATTTATGACGAAGAATAAAAAAAAAACTTTTTTATATGTATAGGTAGGTTAAGAGTACCTACCTACAGAGATATGCTATATATAAGGGGAGGTAGAAAGGTTACATGCGTCTAAAAAGTGAAGCAAAAAAAAGATGCCAATTGGCATCTCTTTTCTTAGTAACATTCAGTGCAATAGAAGGGAACTACCTATAACATTGTGTGTGTAAATGGCTTCGATTTTCAAATGTTGTTTGTTAGTGCATAACCCATCTATGGTAACAAATCTCCACTCGCCTGGCACGGAAATTTTTTTGCCACTTTCGGAACTGGCAAGCAACCGATAGTCGGTCGCGCGGGAATTTGCGCATCTGGCAGCGTCCGGCTGCTGGACGGGGCCCTGTTCGCGGGAAGTGACTCACTTCATACCTGATTATGGAGCGAAAACTATCGCTGCGTGCGTCTAACGTTTGCTAAAGCGCCTTGGTAAGACTAGGATAGAGTTAGGAATGAGTAAAAAGCCAACGGTGAATGATTTTCGATAGAAATCTCCTTCGAATCAGTCAGTGCTTTCCGCTGCGCTCGGGCGGTGCGCGTACGTGTTGTTAAAGTGATTGTTTTGTGTTTTGCATAGAAAAACTCTGTGTTGTTGAAATTCCCAATAAACCGGGTAAGCAATACAATGTTATTGTATTAAGAATTGTTATTGTGGCATTCATATTTCACATTTTTTTAGGTTCGAGTGCAATACCTACTTACCCTATCTTTAGCTTAGACTGTTGAATTTTGTCTCACATAATTTCATACACAAATATTTTAGTCAGGTAGTCAGTTAAAGACGATTTCATCGATATAAGTTTTATGTATAGTTCCCATACAAAAATATTGCGAAATTTTTGTTTTTCTAACCCTTGACAATAATGGCGACCACCCACAAAGGGCCTCGCCGGTTGAAGCAAAATGGCGCTTCTGGCAATGCCAGTTGACGTGCGACCAACTCCTGGAGCCGTGCCAGGCGAGTGGATCTCTGACCTACCTAATAATTTTTGGGCAAGGAAGTAATTAATAGTTTGCACTTTTATGATTTATTATAATGTAACTACAATTTAGTCGTCTGAGCGTCGGTGGCGTAACGGCTAGGGCCGCCGCCTCCTGTCCTGGAGGTCGTGGTTCGAATCCCGCCACTTACCAATATTTTTTGAATTTAGACTTCGTACGTATATCCGACTCTCTTTCGGTGAAGGAAAACATCGTGAGGAAACCTACACACGCCTGCGAAGAAATTGCAGGTTGTGTGTGAAGTCGACCAACCCGCACTGGGCCCGATCGCTCTAATTCAGGGTAGGCTCGAGCCCCTCGGTGTAGACGTATATGAGCTGATATGATGAACTACAAATTTGTACGGAACCCTCGGTGGGCGAGTCCGACGCGCACTTGTTCGTTGTTTTTCTTTGTATACGCCTATTAACTTATCTGATGCCGAATTTCAAGTTTATTACTTACCTGGAAGAGTGGTCTATATGTATTTTGATGAGTAGTGGTGTTAAGGAGCCCTTGGTGCACGAGTACGACTCATTTATTATTGATTAGGATGCCTGTTCATATTATGTATACTACCAGCTTTTTCCAGCCGCTTTGCTCGCGGGAACATAGTTTCTATGACTGTCTTTGAGGGTGCGTATGGCGCAAGCCGCAAGCTGTTCGCAAGCGTGGAAAAAAGTAGCCTATGTGTTAACCCAGGTCTTAATCTGTCTACTTACCAAATTTCAGCCAGATAAGTTCAGTAGTTTTTGCGAGAAAGAGTAACAAACATCCATACATTCATCCAGATATACAAACTTTCACATTTATAATAATACTAGCTTTTGCCCGCGGCCTTGCCCGCGTGGACATCGTTTTTGTGACTGTCTTAGAGGGTGCGCAGTGCGCGAGCCGCAAGCGGCTCGCGAGCGTGGACACGGATTTTTTCGAGATCCCTCGGGAACTATGTCAGGATATGCTTTTAAGTAAATCGTGTCATTTCCCACAACCTCAACCATCTCGGTGCAAATAATAACAAAATCCATTGTTCCGTTAAAGAAATGTTAAAGAAATTAACCAAAAAAGAGTATATTTTCAGTTCCCTCGGGAATTGCATCAGGCTATGCTATTTTCACGGAATAAAAAGTAGCCTATATCCTTCCTTGTGATACAGGCTACCTGCATACCAAATTTCATAAAGTTTGGTCAAGGCATTGAAGCGTGAAAAAGTAACAAACAAAGAAACAAACAAACAAACACATTTTCACATTTATAATATTACTAGCTGTCCCGGCGAACTATGTACCGCCTTACATTACACTACCCTACCCTACCCTACACTACACTCCCCTACCCTACACTACACTACCCTACCCTACACTACCCTACCCTACACTACTCTACCCTACACTACTCTACCCTACACTACACTACCCTAACCTACACTACCATACCCTACCCCACCCTACACTACACTAAACTACACTACCCTACCCTACCCTACCCTACATAAGAACCTTCTCCTGACAATAACGAACTCAACAAAAAAAGAATTAGCCAAATCGGTCCAGCCGTTCTCGAGTTATGCGCTTACCAACACATTTTGCGATTCATTTTTATATATAAGAAGTAAGGATAGTAGGATATGTTGATCATAAGTCCTGTATTGGTTTTTGGCATGCAATAATAGTACTTTACGCCGTGGTCTGTAATGACTGTGTTGCGAGCCACGTTAACGATGCCCGAAAGCGCAGCGTAGCGCCACTCTAGGCCATCACAGCTCGGTCACAGATGAGATACTAATTACTTGCTCGGTCAGCATTGCAACACTTGATGTCAAGCTGGAATAAAGGCCTTAATAAAGGATTTAATTAAAAGAGCAATTATTAAAAGTACAGTTACTAAAAATAAGTCCCACTTTTCCAAGGTTTATATAACTGAAGCTGGTGATGGACGGGCGTGCTTGCTTGCCATACTTAGGGCTCTATTACCTGTTTCGTTTGCTTCTTAGGGTAATACACATGCGGCCATACTTAGGGCTTCATTTCCTGTTTTTTTTGCTACTTAGGGTGATACAAATGTGGACCTTCTTAGGGCTTCATTACCTGTTTTGTTTGCTACTTAGGGTGATACACATGCGGGCATACTTAGGGGTCCATTACATATTTCGTTAGCTACATAGGGCGATACACATTCGGGCATACTGAGTGCTTCATTACCTGTTTTGTTTGCTACTTAGGGTGATATACATGCGGGCATACTTAGGGCTTCATTACCTGTTTTTTTTTGCTACTTAGGGTGATAAAAATGCAGGCATAACTAGAGCTTCGTTACCTGTTTCGTTTGCTACTTAGGGTGATATACATGCGGGCATACTTATGGTTTCATTCCCTGTTTTGTTTACTAATTAGGGTGATACACATGTGGGCATACTTAGGGCTCCATTACTTGTTTCGTTTGCTTCTTATGGTGATACACATGCGGGCATACTTAGGGCTTCATTACCTGTTTCGTTTGCTACTTAGGGTGATACACACGCGGTCATACTTAGGGCTCCATTACATGTTTCGTTTACTACTTAGGGTGATACACATGCTGGCATACTTAGGGCTCCATTACCTGTTTCGTTTGCTACTTAGGGTGATACACACGCGGTCATACTTAGGGCTCCATTACATATTTCGTTTACTACTTAGGGTGATACACATGCTGGCATACTTAGGACTCCATTACCCGTTTCGTTTGCTACTTAGGGTGATACACATGCTGGCATACTTAGTCTAAGTCTTCATCACCCCAGGTTTTTAATAAGGTAAATGATGTTTTTAATGTCTAGGCGACTTCCTTTCTGGTGAGATAAATACAGCTTTATTCTGAATATAATCTCTTTTAGGTACGCGAACCTTTAAAAAAAATGGTTAAAGATGCTTGTAATGCCCATAATAGTATGCGACCTTCATTCTATGAGATAGATACAAAATTCGTTATAAAATCTTTTTGTACAGAAAATTGCGGTCTCAAAATCGCAATAAAATTTGCGATCCTGTTTTCTGAGTAGTATGGCAAGGCCAACTTTGCGTAAAGAAGGTTGTCAAAGTAATAAATAAATAATAATAATATTAATAAATATTCTGGAACAACTCACACATGGTCATCTGGCCACAAAATAGGATTCCCTATGTTATGGGAACCAGAGACTGATATAAATACTTATCTACGTTTAAATACATACATATTAATCACCCAGACAAAGCAAACAAATCACAGCTCATCACACAAATGTTTGCCCTGGATGGGGATCGAATCCACAACTCTCAGATCAGCAGTCAAGGGCACTAACCACTGAGCCACCGAGTCATTCAAAGTAATGACAAAATTACAAGATTCTTTGGGTAAAGTATATATAACTTGCTCACTAGTAGATTTAGTTGGTTTAGAGATATGAAAAGGTGCCATTGAATTTTATCAGTTGTAAAGTAACTACAGAGCGGTTTCTGTCAGAGGTTTTTTGCGCTCACCAAGCTAATTCGGATTTTGAAGCCAACGTCAACCTTTTATCTCTAAAATATATGTAAATGAATGTGTATATTTAGACCATTTGTATTTGATCAACCCATTTTCATATACAGGTTGTAACATAATATTGACCAAAAAAAACCAACTTCAAAACAGGTCATAACCGCCTCCGTAGCTCAGAGGCAAAGTTCACTGGCTTTACACAGGAGGTCGCGGGTTCGATTCCCGGCGGAGTCATTTGTAAGACTCTGTTTGTTTGGTGGTAGGGCATTATCTAAGCCCGCCTGGCTAGCTACCACCATCTTATCTTCCTTCCATCTTCGGCAACATCGTCACTTACCACCAGGTGAGATGTTGTCAAGGGTTTACCAATTGTGAATAAAAAAAAAACGAGACCTACAGTACTCGCATATGATGTGTAACATGTGACAAAATACTTATGAAATTAATTAATTATCGGGTCGTACATTCACGGGCTGACCCTTCGAATAGTAGTATGTCATCTTTGCCTTTGCCATCACACTAGGCGGCATGGCTATGACAACCTTAGTTTTCGAGAATTAAAAAACGTTCGCATTTCCTGTTACACATTTCCGTCCCATTTCACGAAATAACTCCCACAAATTGCAGGAAAGCGAGAGCAAAGATGTTACACATCAAAAAAAAGGTACTAACTACTCGATTTCTCTGGGATGCCATCATCTAAGTGTGAAGTGTGAAACTTCATCACATACATCGTACATCGAAGACTAATTACAAACATCGATTATATGTCTCTACTCAATACATTTGCAAAGTTTGGATTCAATCCAGCTATCTAGTTTTTATATAGAAGCGGAACTACGTTTGTATGGAAACCCGAGATGCCTGGAGACCCTTAAAGAAAGTTGTTTAGTATGATAACTAGAAGCTCCAGTTAACGGGTCCTACACATTTTTTTTTACATCCTGTATAAAACCGAGCAACCTAAAATACAGCAAAAAGGCTTTCAACCACGGGTCTGCGGTGCTTTTGCAGAGTTTGGCTTCAAAAGCAGGTCTTGTGTAGTTTATCTACGTAGCTAGGTGTACTTGTTTACCAACTGATATTTAGTTAAAGCCATCCGAACGGCTGAGTCTTTGTTCGCATTTGAAAAGCGACCCAAGAACCCATTACCATAAGGTTTTTAATTACTGAAACTATTCACTATTATTTTGCGTGTTTATATTATATTTATAGTATGCATGTGTATGTATAGATGTAAGTTTAATATAGTGAAAATATGTATTTTAATTTAGTATTTGAATAATATTGCTTAAACATCTTTTTTAATTTTAGTTATATCACTTGTAATAGTTATAATAATAAGTTAGTTCATTTAAAAGTCGAATTTGCTGCCATCCTGTACTATTTTACCTGTCTTTCTATCCGTAACTAAAGATTGCCTGGTAGAAATCGCTTAAAGCGATAAAACCGCGTTTGGACTCTGTGCATAATATAACAAATTATAAGTGCTGTATTGTTTTTTGGAGTGCAATAAAGTATATTTACCTACTTACTTACTGAGATGGTTGTCACGTCACACGGTGTACAGAGAATAATTATTTGATTTGAATTAATTAGGGACTTACTTTTATTAATAATTACTAGCTTTTGCACGCAGCTTCGTCCACGTGGATATCGTTTTTATGACTGTACTAGTAGCAGATCCCGTATTTTGCCGTTTCCGTGGGAATTTGCCAAAATCCTTTCTTAGCGGATGCCCACATCTTAATTGCTATCTGTATTCCAAATTTCAGCGAAATGCGTTCAGTGGTTTCGGCTTTGCGTTGATATACCAGTCACCTTTTCCTTTTATATATACAGATAACTTCGGGTAATGGTTCTCCTGGGTTAACACTTTATTTCTAATATCCTTTGGTAAGTTGTCACGGGAAGTAGTTATATGTTTCGCATGCCAAAACTAATTTGAAAATAGAACCGGCCAAGTGCGAGTTGGACTCGCACAAAGTAGGGTTCGTAGTCTTTTCAAAAAATATATGTTTATTATAATGAACAAAATTATTTTTGCAGTTGGTAATAGAACATATTGTATGAAAAATCTATGAACTTTTTACAAATCGAACTGCACATCTTGTTGGTCGACTATTTCTCCTAAACTAAGAAAGCTTACTTAGCCGTGATAGTTTTCCTTTTGAATTCATTATATCGAATCATCATATCAGCCACAAATCGTCCACTGCTGGACGAAGGCCTCCCCCAAGGATTTCCACGACGACCGGTCCTGCGCTGCCCGCATCCATCGGCTTCCCGCGATCTTCACCAGGTCATCGGTCCACCGCGTGGGAGGCCTTCCTACGCTACTTTTTCCGGTACTCGGCCATCTGTTCTACGAGCTATGTGCCCTGCCCACTGCCACTTAAATTCAGTTTAGCGATTCTGTGATATATCGAATACTTTTATGAATTTTTTCAAATTTCCAAATACAGCGGTTTAGTTGTTAGGGGGTGGGGACACTCGACTCCAACAAAATTTAACACTTTCAAGCCTATTTTAACCCTAAATTATAAAATGATCTTAGAAGACTCACAACTATTTTTTAAGCTCTAAACAACGATACCCACACGACTGGGTTTGACGAAAAAAAAAACATCCCCACTTTTCATGTATACCCTTAAAAAGTTTTTTTTTTCCATAAATTTTTTTACACTTCTCTCCGCGTTATTATTATTTGTATATATTTGCCAAATTTCAGCTCTTAACTACTAATAAGGGTTCCTTGTTGTACATAACCCTAAAAACAAACGTTCATAGTTTTAGCATATCCAATAGACATCGACTTCCAAAGATACCTGCAATTTTCAACACGCCTATTAAAGCAAAAACAACGAATTATTTCGATTCCTTCGGGAACCTTCGGAAACCCCTCGATTTTCCGGGATCAAAAGTACATTTTTGTAATTATAATAAGGTTAACATATTGAAAACACCTAATCTAATAGTAAAAGTTTTATCTTAATACGTTAAAATATTCCAAAGATACAATATTCTTTCATTCCTGAGGGAAACTTTTGATATGTGACTATATGACGTCACATAAAGTACTCAGTGCGACTGTGCTATCGTCTGCATACCCAATAATACCTGGTGTTATCAGATAGAATAGAATAAGGTACCCTGAGGTACCCTGGCATCGATGTACTTTTGAACTTTTGAACCCTATGGACTTTTCATACCGCCATTTCGTTTGCTCTATGGCCGCGATCCAAAGATTTTTCTGCCTCTTTTTATGATAATATGATTTAAGTGGAATAACTCAGTTACCAATTCTTGGTCATTAAAATCCCATATCTATAAACGATTCAGCTGCTCTGGCCGATTAAGAAGGCCTTTTGAGGGTCATAATATAAAACGGAGGTGAATTTAAGGATGGGAACAGAAGGAGTAGAAATTTAGATCAAATGTTATTTTCACTCACTTTGCCACATCTGATATTATAGACAGATAGATATTTTATTATTATTATTATATCAGCTCATATACGTCCCCACCGAGGGGCTCGAGCCTACCCTGAATCAGGGCGATTAGGCCTTAGTCGACCACGCGGGCCCAGTGCAGGTTGGTCGACTTCACACACAACCTTCGAGTTTCTTCGCAGGCCTGTGTGCAGGTTTCCTCACGATGTTTTCCTTCACCGTTAAAGCAATCGGTAATGATATGTACGTAAGTTTTTGAAAAACTCATTGGTACATTGGCCGTCCAGATTTGAACCCGGTACCTCTGGTTAGATGGACCGAGTCGTTACCGGTTGAGCCACCGACGCTTTTTTTAACCAGTTACCAATTCTTGATCATTAAAATCCCATATCTATAAACGATTCAGCTGCTCAGGCCGATTAAAGAGGCCTTTTGAGGGTCATAATATAAAACGGAGGTGAATTTAAGGATGGGAACAGAAGGAGTAGAAATTTAGATCAAATGTTATTTTCATTCACGTTGCCACATCTCATATTATAGACAGATAACGCGTTTATTTGTCACTGCAATCACACACATATTATTATACTGGTACATAATATAAAACAAAACATAATAAATTAAAAAGAGCAAAAAAAGAATACAAAAACATTATATTATGTGTGTTGCAGTAGTACAAAAGGGCCGTGACTCAGTGAGCTGATTTGCTCTTGCAAGCAATACACTGGTAATTCGGCCACAGCCCGAGGACTGTGTCGATCACAAATAAGATAACAATTAAAACGAGCAAACAAAACTAACATAATGAAAATATAAATATGTTTAGTATGAATTTGTGTGTGTGTGTGTGTGTGTGTGTGTGTGTGTGTGTGTGTGTGTGTGTGTGTGTGTGTGTGAAAGGATTAGTGATTATCAGTTTGTATGGTCCTTACTTTTACTTTTAAATACTCGCGATTTCTCACCGTCTGGTATACAAAAACCAACATTAAAACTCACGATTACCTAGTATCAAAGAAAAGAGGTGTACATTCAGGTTTGATCAAAAATTGCTACATCCAAAACTAAATACAGTGTAAACTCTATATAGCGACTCTCAAGGGACTGGGCATTTTGTGAAGCTATTGAGAGTTGTCGTCATACAGAGAGAAATTAGCGTCAAAGTAAACCAACTGGAGCCAGAAACATATGACGTTTCAAAGAGTGAATCGTTATATCGAGTGACGATTTACAGAGTTTACACTGTACATAGAATACTGAATAATCTGTGAAAAAATCTAAAAGCCCTTCCGTTCTTACACGAGAAATGAAATTTCCAAAATCAGATTGTTTAGAAACCAGCGACACCTAGTTGGATCTAGTAGTATCTTCTACATAGTTAATTAAGGTAATACGACAATAGCAATTAGTTCCCTTTTACCTATTCATAGATGGCGCTGTAGATAAAAAAATAATTTTTAGTACGGAAGACTTAGTGCGCCAGTTTGACTCGCACTAGGCCGGTTTTTTGCGAACTAAATCAAAAATACCTACAAAAAAAATTACATTTGTATGGGAACCCCCTTAATTTTCCACGTTTTTTATTTTGTCTCATTTGATGCCAAGGGCTTACCAATTGTCATAAAAAAAAATTATTTTTTTTTGTTGTTATAGCAGGAATAGAAATACGTACAGATGTTTTATCTCACGAGCGCGGGTTAGTCATACTTATGTGTGTTAATGTACATGCAAATTGTCTTTGCGTGCGTAAGCTCGGGAGCTTACAATTGCGCACACAATAGACACAACTAACAATAGAGCACACAATAGCGCGTGTCTATACGCATTACACACACAAGTATGGCTAACCCGCGCTCGTGAGATAAAACATCTGTACCTACTCTGAGAATTTCAACCTATAACGCTTCGTGAAATACAGCTCGCTGACAGACAGACAGACAGACAGACCGACGTACAGAATTAGTAATAGGATCCTGTTAATCACCCTTAAAAATACATTTTCAACCCAAAATGGGTGAATATTTACCAAAATTTGACCACCTATCGTTTTTTAATACCCGTTTCTTTTTTTCTTGTTGTTTGTCCTTTTAAGAATAAAGGTTTCGGTAGTTTGTATTTATTTTAGTAAATAATAGCTGTGCCCGCGACTTCGTCCCCGTGTTGGTTTTAAATTTTCCCACGGGAACTCTTGAATTTTCCGGGATAAAAATATATTTTATGTTAACCCGGGCTATAAAGAACCTCCATACAAAATTTCATCAAAATCGGTCTGGTAGTTTTTGCGTGATGCGTGAACATACAGACGGACAGACAAAAATTCCAAAAGTTGTTGTTTTGGCCTCTATATCGTAAGTAATGTACGAAGTAACTATTTAGTAATCTGTGGTAATGTCCACCACAGTTATTATTTTACAAAAAATATTTCATGTACAGACACGGCCCCGTCACAGTTTTATTTTATTTATAGATAATGTTTGCCTTAATTCTTCGCCTGCGCTCCTCGATTACGGTATATCACAGCCACAGTAATAAGACTATCGCCTACCAGTATTTCGACTCCTTTGATCTTAAACGCGTGCCGCCGCTGCGTAGGTATTTACACCGACGCTCACTCAAGAACCAGGGCTGTCACAAAAAATGAATAAAAAATGTTCCTGGTTGTTTCTTCTTATTTTAGTTTTTAGGTCCCCGTAGTTTTACCATGTCTGTTTGTCTGTCCATCTGTTTGTCTGTCCGTCTGTTTGTCCCTTTGTCTGTCCGCGGCTTAGCTCTGAGACTCTTAGTACTAGAAATAAATTGACATGGGTATAAATATTAATCACGCCGCCAAAGTGGAAAAATACAATCTTTAAAAAAAAAATTACATACATGTAAAGAGGTGTTTAATTTTTTTTATGTTAACGTATCCGATCGTGTGGGGTATCGTTGAATAGGTCTTTCTTTAGCTTTAAAGTGCTAATTTATATAAGGTCTAACAAAATTAGCTGAAACTATTTTAAGGGCAAGTTCAGTAAACGAAACTGAACAACTTTTTCTTCAGCGACCATACTGAAATCTAAGAAAAAAAATCTTCAATAAAAAAATAAGAAATCTTAATAAATGCGGCACTGGCCATCGTACCGTAACTCGTAGCAGCCGCAGCCCACGTGCCTCCGCCACAGATGATAATAGTAGCACAAGCCTCCGCCTATTTAGTAATCTGTGCCTCCGCTCCGATCATTCCGACCCGCAGCCTTCCTTCTTACATCCCAAACCTGTGGTTACAAACTTCATAGCACACCGCCATGTCCAAATACTTTTGTACGGCATTTTCACTACGAAACACTTAACTTAGTCACAATACAAAAATTGTATTGTGACTTAGGCACTTAGGTCACAAAATGTCATAGGTTAGGCTTTGAGCAACGTAACTCAATGAGTGCGCGAGAGTAACTGGGATATTTATTTACTTCACAGTTGCTTGCAGGCGCTTGCTCGTAGGTACATTTCGCGTGGTTCGTTCAACGACCTCAAGCGCCTCAAGAAAAGAGCAACTGCCTTCAATTTCAATTTCTTCTTTTTCCTAAAGTGTAAATACCTGTTAGATTGTATTTTACTACCTACAGCTAAAAGGAACTGTAAGGTTTTAAGTATTTTAAATAAGAATTGATTAAGAGAACTAGCAAAGGTCAACGGCCGGGCACAGTGCACAGTTTTGTTGCGACACGTCACGAGTCCAGCGATGTAAACAAAAACCAGGACCGTACTACGAGAATATTATTTATTTAAGTAGGCAGTAATGGAATGTGGCGATTTTTTTTTAGAATTCGGTATGGTCGCTGAAGAAAAAGTTGTTCAGTTTCGTTTGCTGAACTTGCCCTTAAAATAGTTTCAGCTAATTTTGTTAGACCTTATATAAGAGCCAAGTGTCTTTTCCTCCCACCAGCTGAACCACTATTTCAGGACATCCAAAACAATTTTAAATTGTAGGACATAATTATCAATTCAAAAGGAAAACTATCACGGCTAAGTAGGCTTTCTTAGTTTAGGAGTTAGTCTATCAACTAAGATGTGCAATTAGGTCTGAAAAAAGTTAACAGATTTTCCATGAAAAGGTTAATAATTTTGTATTTTAAAATATACATTTATTCTATGAAAAGACTACGGAACCCTACTCTGTGCAAGTCGCACTCGCACTGGACCTGTTTTCTATTATTATTATTTTTTTAATTTGATGTGTAACGAAATCGGTACCTACGTAACTCCATATTACAAAATGACCTCCTGATGTGAAGCTACCAAAACGAGGCGGTAAAAATTACTATAAATTTGTAATTTATCTTTATTAATTTTTAGTTGCACATGCACCCACCAGCTATCGTCCCATTTTTTCGTATCCTCCATTCACCAAAGGTTGGATGGAAGAAATCGCTTAAAGCGATAAGTCCGCATTTGCATATAATTGTGTATTTTGCTAGATAATAAGTTTTTTATTTTTGTATATTTGGTGTGCAATAAAGGATATTTATCTTATCCTACATTACCAGTTCGTAATCCTGTTCGGCCTTCTACCACCTACCCCCTACTCCACTTGTTAACCTACCTTCTTTTTGCCTACGACTTCCCTGGTCCGTGCTCTGGAGGATACCAGGGTGAAGCGTAGACAAAACACAATCGATCTTGATTATAATCTCATCTTCGATTTTTTGCGACAATACCTTCTTCACTCTTTCGTTGCTCGAAAGTATAAATAAAAACCGGCCAAGTGCGAGTTTGACTCGCTGACAAAGGGTTCCTTACCATTATCAATAAAAATCACGTTTTTTGTATTAGAGCCCCCCTTAAATAATAATTTTATTTTAATTTTTAAAGTGAATAATACAATTCAATATTCTGTAAATATTTCAAGCGTCTACCTGTAGGCGTTATCAATATCGAGCAAAAACAAGCAAAAAAAATCACGTTTGTTGTATGGGAGCTTAAATTGTATGGGAGCTTAAATTGTATGGGACCTTAAATATTGATTTTATTTTGTTTTTTAGTTTTTTTATAGCGGCAACAGAAATACATCATCTGTGGAAATTTTACTTATCTAGCTATCACGGTTCATGAAATACAGCCTGGTGACAGACGTAAGGACAGTCAGACAGACGGACATTCCCTCTCGTATATCTACCAGATACGTTTAAACTACCACATTTATGATAAATATAGCGTCCCCACTTAACTACCCATGGGCATAACAGTGCGGACCGCTATTCCTGCCAACACCATAAGGTGAGAAGACAAGGACCAGTTACCAGTTTCTGTTTTACAGACAGACGGACATGCCCTCTCGCACATCTACCAGATACGCTAGACTGCCAGGTTTATGATATAGCGTCCCCACTTACCTACCCTAGGGCATAACAGTGGGGGCCGCTATTCCTGCCAACACCATAAGGTGAAGACAAGGACCAGTTACGGTAGGTCTTGCCGCCAAGACGCTTGTCCTGGTACTCTGCAAGGCGAGTGCCTCGTGGAAGAGAACCACTACCTACTGTCCAGGTAGGTCCCGGATCTGTAGGCGCGCTCACCTCCCGCGGCTTTCGCTGCTGGCGGTTCGATCCCCGCTCGGGACGCCAGAGAAGCTGGCTCCCACATATCCGGTGTGGTACCGGAGCTGTAGGCACGCTCACTTCCCGGCGCTTATCGCACCTGTCCAGACTTAATCCTAAGCGGCTGGAGACGGACAGCGAAGTCTTGGTAATAGGGTCCCGTTTTTACCCTTTGGGTACGGAACCCTAAAACACGGGTGGGGCTGTGTCGGGGCACACTGCCGTTTGTTTAACGTGTAATAATGTCAATTTTAAAGAGGTTTGCTTGTTCCAAGATACAGGTTGTTATACAACTGGCCGGTTCTCTTGAAAATAGATCGAAGTCTCTTTCGTTCACTTCAGTTTTCTGACCTCGTACCCAAATCAAATCAAATTTTAAAATACGTTTGATGTCCAAAGATTGCATTATTTGTCCAAAATTAAATTTAAATTAATAATACGTACCGTACTATGCAGGTAAGGGTTTATCATCATATGAGCCTAAAATCGTCCACTGAACAAAGGCCACGACGACCGGTCCTGCGCTGCCCGCATCCATCGGACTCCCGCGATCTTCACCAGGTTACACCCTGGACACTTCATACAATGACATTTCAAAAAAGGAATGACGAAACAAACAAAATGGCGGCGAAATCCTATACGTTCGACAACCAAACTGTAAAATGTAAAATGTAATCAGTATCGTTCTGGGTGACGACAACCTAATCCTGCACAGCGTGACGAACTTCGTAACTCGTCATGCACTTTCAGCTTACTTAGTTCCCTATTTATAAGACCCACAATTCCTCAAGACGTGAACGACACCATAAACAATCTGAAGAATACCCATAGCACAGGTTATGACAACATTAGTACACAAGTTGTTAAATATGTGTCGTATGTAATTTCACCAGTTTTAAGCTACATATTTAATTTATGCATTGAATCTGGGGAGTTTCCAGAAAAGCTTAAAATATCCATAATTAAATCAATATTTAAAAAAGATGACAAAGAAGATGTGAAATCATATAGACCGATTGCACTGGATCCGATCATATGTAAAGTTTTTGAAAAAATCATTTATAAAAGTCTATATGAATACTTTGAAATAAATAACATTTTCACAGATACACAAAAAGGTTTTAGGAAAAATAAAAATATCAACATGGCAGTTTATGACTTTTTACATAAAATACATTTGAGAATGGATCAAACCTTACCAGTGTTTGCACTATTTATGTATCTCACTAAAGCCTTTGACTATGTGGACTATAAAATCATATTTAAGTAAAAGGATACAAGTAACTCAAATCAGTAGAATTGCTATGGTTAACAAAACAGGGGAGACATATACATCCGAGCCAAGACTCGTACGCTTTGGCGTGCCCCAAGGCAGCACTTTGGGTCCTCTACTTTTTCTCGTTTATATAAATGACTTTCCTAATAGCATTAACCAACCTATGATTCTGTTTGCTGACGATAGTACGGCCGTATACGAAAAGAAATGCGACATAAGTCAAAGTCTTACCGCTATCACCAAATGGTTAACAAATAAAAATCTCCTTCTCAATCTTAATAAAACAAAAATCATGGGATTTAAACAAAGTTTTAAGCCTTATTATAATGTTTTATTAATGTTCGCTAGACGGCGCTGTTAACTTATAGAACATGCATTCATTATGTGTAATCGATATAATGGTCAGACATTCATACATTTGTAATCCTCTTCTCCTTACCTTGCCTTTAATAAAGGAACATCTCACTGGCGACACCTAGTTTTAATAACGGATTCACCTTTTGGGATTTTTTGGGAAAAGGCTGTACACCAAGTAACCCCTTCGGCCGGGCCGGCAGTGCTCGCGGCGTACTTCGGATACGTGGTTTCGACACTCAAATATGGTATTATCTTCTGGGGAAACGCCTCAGGTGTTGAGTCGATTCTGAAAGCCCAAAAAAGATGTGGAAGAGCCATATGTAACCTGCGGCGCACAGACAGCTGTCGACCATACTTCAAGGAACTTGGTTTGCTTACCGTACCATCCATATACATTTATGAAACTGCAGTGTTTGTGAAATCGAATCCCGGATACTTCGAAAAAGTTAGTAGAGATCGACGTTGTGACCATTTCCTTTTGGTTCCATGCAAGACTTCTCTTTTTCATAGAAGTATTTTCTGCATGGCAACAAAAATATATAATAAAATTCCCAGAAACATCCGGAATTCGGAGGACATTAACATTTTTAAAACTGATCTTTCGAAGTTCCTTATTGACAAAACGTTAGTACGTTAATGTTAACACTACAGTACACGCGCCTGTTTTTTTAGCACGAGTGCTCGCGTGGCCGACTATAGTAGGCCTTATAAAAACATGTTTATTTTTTGTTTACGTACTATATGAAAAAAATAGTAATTTGTATCAGTTCTTTATTTATTAGTCTTATGTTAAGAACACAGTTTTAGCATTTGTTTGCTTTTTAAACTAGGAAATAATTAACAAATCAAAAACTTGAGAAAATTAACAACATCTTTTTAGACTTATTATTTCAATATCAAACTGAAACCTAACCTTTAAAACAAAGAACACAACATGAGAAACATTTTATAATATTATATACATATTATTAATATTCCGCTTCCATCTTCGGCAACATCGTCACTTACCACCAGGTGAGATGTTGTCAAGGGTTTACCAATTGTGAATAATAAAAAAAAAAAAAGCCAGTGCTCGCGCGGACTCCAATGGTGGTCCTGCAGTTTTGGCGCCAAATAGTGGACTCGTCCGTACGCGCTGGAGTCGCACGTGTCACTAACCTTAAGCGTAATTGTCTTTACGAGGAATAGCTTTAGGCACAACGTGTTATCGTGCGAAATAAAAAAGTTGCAATCTTATATGTCACCATGGTCTACTATAGTAGGCCACGCGTGTACCCTAGTGTTAATGATTTTTTTGAATGATAAACTTGATAAATAACGATTTTACTTTGACATTTATTATTTTTCTTGACATAACATACATATTATTTAAATTTCACTTTAATCCATATTTTTGAACATTTTTGACCAAATTATGATTAGTAAATTTATGTAAATGCAATTTGTACTTAACTAAAACTACAGGCACATATATTCTTTGTAACACCTTTATACCGTATGTTTCACAAATAAATAATTTTGTATTTGTATTTGTATTTGACGAGGGGGTGAGGTCGCAATCTAGAGAGCGGCAGGGAGTGTCCATACTGTATGTTAGTACTAATATATATACTTTGACCAGGTCGTCGGTATAATATTCTACACGTCATTGTAATAACTACCAATTTAAACTAATTGAAGTCGGTGGACCGATGACCTGGTGAAGGTCGCGGGAAGCCGCTGGATGCGGGCAGCGCAGAACCGGTCGTCGTCGTGGAAATCCTTGGGAGAGGCCTGTGTCCAGCAGTAAACGTCCTTCGGCTAATATGATGATGATGAAATTAATCTAGTTTTGTATTGAGCTGCTTTATAGCGCCTTTTAAAGACGTTTTACTGGTGAGTTTGTGAGTTTGTGCGACCGGCCTAAGAAGACTCAATTATAAAACGTCGGTTAGAAAGATGAGATTTCGTTTGCAGACGCAAACGGATTTCGATCAAGGCTTTTAGACAAGCTATTAATGAACAGGATGTCATAACTGAGTTACGTATGTGGTTCTTAGGTATTGAACATTATACAGGGTGTAACAAAATTGGTGTAGGTCCCGTTAACTGGGGCTTCTACTCATCATACTGAACAACTTTTATTCTACGAATTTGCTGAAAACGTAAAAAAAAATGGTTACTCTTCATACAAATCGATCAGCTGATCGACCTATTTTGTGCATTTTAGTATGGAGGGTACAAATTTATTTTTGAGAATTTACTATGGGTTCCTCGGAGAAAGTTTTTCAGTATGAGGAGTAAAACCCCCAACTAACGGGACCTACATCAATTTTGTTACACCCTGTATATGCGAAAAGTTGTGCTTTTTGTAGATTTTACAAGATATTAGCAATTTAAATTTTAGTAATTTTAGCAATTTAAATTTTAATTTTTATAACTAGTTGTCCCGGCGAACTTCGTACCACCTTACACTACACTACCCTGCCACACCCTGGACACTTCATACAACGGGCCAGAAATGACATTTCAAAAAAGGAATGACGGATTAAACAAACTGGCGGCGAAATCCTATACGTTCTACAAACAAACTGTAACCAATCTGGTTCTGTCTGAATGACGAGGGGGTGCGGTCGCAATCTAGAGAGCGGCAGGGAGTGTCCAATGTCCATACTGTATGTTACTACTAATACCACTACTACTATACTACTTGACCCTACTCTACACTACACTACACTGTACTGTATATATCATAAACCTGGCAGTCTAGCGTATCTGGTAGATGTGCGAGAGGGCTTGTACTGTATGTTAACCCTTAACTTCCTGCCTGCGGTCACCGTGACCCCGGCGAATTTTTAAATTTGAATTTTTTGGTTAAATGGCTACGTGCGTTGATGTGCGTCTATGTACCTTTTCTACTCGTCGGTAAGTATCGCGAAAGTGCTCGACGAGGCTACAAGTGCGCGCGTTTAGCTTGAGTGAGCAAAAACAACTTTTTGTCATGAAAAATTGTGAACTTTACCTTCAGAAATATTTATGAAACGTTTATAATTTAAGTATTTTTTTTTATTTGTTTTGTTCAAATATTTATAAATAATAAGAAAAATTGAGATTTGCTCTACTTTTAACTTCTGTTTTGAATGATCTCATTATCTGAAGATGATAGTTATTTTGAGTGAAATACGAGTATGTCTGCATTCAAGTTATTTTCAATTCATAGAAGAAAATGTTGTGGTATTTTTTTCCTTTTAATAGTATAATTACAATCTTAAAATGCGTTTCATTTATTGCTTATTACATTATTGACTCGTATTACATAAAAAAACACGGTTTTAATGCGGGAGTCACTGTGACCGCGGGCAGGAAGTTGCGTTATCAATATAGGTGGTAGGAACTTAAGGGTTAATACTATATATACACTGAAGTGTAGTGTAGTGTGTGTGTGTGTGTGTGTAATATGGATTTTTAGACTGTGACCCTACCCTACCCTACCCTACATAAAAACCTTCTCCTGACAATAACGAACTGAACAAAAACATGAATGATTTTCATGTACAAATTTAAAAATTATAATTCAAAAAAACTCATCAATTTTGAAATAAATTTTTTTACGTCCAGAATTTGCGGTCAATTTGAAACTTTATCTGTCAGATGCAAAAGCATCTAAAACCGCCCTTTTCACTGCACTTGCATCAGATGTTTCCATACCTCTAACGATTGAGTTTTCTCGGAGCCAGGGCACAAATAAGGTTCATTCTAATCATTTTTATTCCTAGCCAACGGCGTGAGAATTAATGATTCCGAAAGTTTATAGATCAAAAAACGATTTAAATCATTTTGAACGCAAAGGACTCTGCCAACTGGGCCTTAGGCTTGTCCCTGTTTTCAACTTAAAGCTATGATTGCTTCGAGATTAGCATTCGATGTATTTATTGAATACCATTATGTCATTCGAACTTAAAGATAACATCCTTATATGGTCAATAAAAAATCACACGGTTCAACAGACATTTTTATTCAAAAGTATGAACTACGTAAATAAGTATATTAATTGATTATTCATAGCGCAGAAACTGATATTTAAATTAACGTACGTTACTGACTTTCGTGAATCATTAACCAATTCATTTAATGACAAACATTCGATATTAATAACATTTGTTAGCGACTTCCTTTTGCGGTCTGCGGATAACATTGTTTTTGAGGTAATTAGT
Organism: Coleophora flavipennella; assembly: GCA_947284805.1. NCBI lineage: Eukaryota > Metazoa > Arthropoda > Insecta > Lepidoptera > Coleophoridae > Coleophora > Coleophora flavipennella. The sequence goes on from OX369253.1 coordinate 11,691,739, forward strand.
ACAATGTATAGGCTAATAATTGTTAATAATTGCTAATAATTGTTTGGAGACCAAACAATAATCCTTCTTTCATCATCATCATCATGACCATCATCACTCACTCAAACAAAGCACACATCACATACAGAATAACCAAATGTGATTATGGTCAATGTTTTGGTTTTACTTTTTGACTTAATGTAACACAAAAACCATGAGGTCATCGCTACCTAAGCACATTCACTCTACAGCAACGTCTATAAATAACTCGCAAAAAAAATAGCTTCAACCAAACACGTTTTATGAGTGAGAGCCGCATCGCACATTGTGACCGATAACAGGTACTCAACCTTATGCCCATTGGTTTTGTTCATGGTTACACAATACGAAACGTGTATATCAAGATGGCGGGGCGAATAGCCTTCATTGGTAGTGACTAATGACTCATCTAGTTAATGCTTGACTCAACGTATGCTACATTAGTATGTTAGTAATTTGTTGTTAACAAAAATATATTTTAAAAATAAGAAATTGTCCTATGACCATGAGTCTCATGGTTTGACCCCTATGGCAGCAATGATTGTCTTAAAAAATGATACGCTGATAAATGCAAATAGTTCCTTTATTCTCAATAGATTACATGTTTGGTTAACAATCTAACGATAACAAGTGAAGATCCTTTTTGGTCAAATGAGTGCGAAATTCAGCGTACATTGTACTATTTGATTTAATGGCGTCCAAAAAGTAAAACAAGGCATGATTGATAAAAAAGTAATGTATTGGATTTTGAATACTGAAGTTCCGTTGCTGTCTCACTTTTAAAACTGTCAACGGCACTGAAACAGACGCAGTATGTACTAACTGGTACAGACACATATCAATAACACAATATGCTATAGTTCTACTTACACCATAATCACCATGCACTACAATTGGACCGGGTAAAGGCTGCTTGGTCTGTATCACTTCCATTAAATTTTGCTGGTCCTGCCTATTGACAGCTAGCAGAAACTCAAGGAACGATTGTGGATCCGTAACACCATTTTCTGGCCATTCCAAGTATTTGAAGTGATGTATTGTCCTTGTTTCTCCGGTCTGTTTGTGAATAACAGTCAACGTTGTACTGGTGTACTGGGGTACCAACCTGATGCTTTTTGTTTTGATTATAAATTCTCTCAATATAATATGATCTTGACTCGTAGGGAAGTACTGAAGGCCTGATGGTTCTGATGATCCTGATGGTTCTGACTTAGTACCATTAAGCATCACAATCTCCCGAGAGTTCTCTTGCCAGCACATACTCTAGAAATCGTCGAAAGTGTTGAACATTGGCTGCTGCGTTGCGATGAATTTGCAAGTGAAGTCGTGCCCCCTCACATAATTTGCGTTGATGTAGTCTGAATCATGGAAGGAATTCAAAACCACTCCAGAAATGTCTCAGCATGGGTAATCCAAATTGCGATTCTTCTTCTTATTTTGAGGCAGTTGAAAGTTGTCAGTAGTTCCTTCGATTGGCGTTTTGATGATTTCCAAGTGCTCTCGCAGGAGTATTTCATGGTTTTTCGGGTCTTTTGATCTTTGCACATAATTGCGAGCTCTATAAACTGCTGAGAGATTAACAGCCATGGTAGAAATCCAAAAGTACGAGATGAAAACACAAAACGTGTGATCGCAGCAAATAATTCTGTCAGACTAATTCTGTATTGAAGCAAACGGAGTATTTTCAACGCAATTATGAGTAGTTCTGTTTTGTGATAAATGCTATAAATATATTTTCCTGTTGATAATGTTCTTCAGACATCATTATTCTTTGCTGAGTGATTTTTCAAATAACTAGTTTTTGTATTTATGCTGTATTTCTTAATAAAATGTTATGTACCAGTTACTTTGAGATTTATTACACTACAATATAATCTATGAAGTTTTCTTAACCTATAAACAAATTTTTATAATGATTGTTGTTTGCATATCATAAAATCAAATACTCAACAGATAATTGAATCTTTGAATCGCATCAAAATTGATTTATTCAATTGATCCACATGAACTATCAATGAGTCATCACACTCGTAAGTGGCACTCATTTGAACAACACGTTTGTCACGACTCAATTTATAATTGCCCAATTGTGTTATGATACTTTTATACTGATTTGGAATATCAAAAGTAGTCGAGGATAAGTCGACTTTTAGATTACATTTGTTAATCAGACATTAACATTTCTATGAAATCATGTTGTAATTAGAACTTCTAATGAGCTAGAAAACTATTGGCTGCGCTTTAAAATATTTCAATGGAATTATAAGGAAAATTCCAAAGGCGATCATTTTTGTCTATCTTCATTATAAATTGAGATGTAGCGTAAGGAATAATACTTTCTTTTGTACGAAAGTGCAAGTTTTTTATGTAACGTCGGGGCTTTAACCGCACGTGCGAAACAGTGATTGAACTTTCTTCTACAATTATGTAACGTGACTACCTGATTGTTGATTGATTCTTCATAATTGCACCTGTAATGGTTGTGGTGAGTTAGAGCATATGCTTAAGTATGAAAGTCGACTTATCGGCTGTCTAGTATAATTAGAATTAGTAGTCTATAAAATAATCCAATAGGTGTCGCCTCCAGAACCTTCTTTCTTAGCAACAGGCTGAATATTACCTAAAGTCTTAGTTGTTTTCTAATTTAATGTTATTATTTCTTCTATACATGGTAAAACAATAGTCGCTGTTGGTGGGAACAGTAAATATTTGCTTTTCAAACGTGACTTAAGAAGCATTGGTTTATGATAGTGACCTTAATTTATTCCATTTGAATTATATTTACTTAGCTACCAACAATAAACTAATGACTCGACTTCCTAGAATACAAGCAAGGTTTTAGTTTCGTGGCATGGTTACTCTTAAAACGGCAAGTAAAAGTCGACGTTGATGGTTGATAAATAAGATCGATAATCTTGAGTGTCACTGTATGTTTCAGTCACTTATCGACTGTAATTTAGGCTAAGATTTATGTATAAATTAAGTATTTTTATATTGTCAACAGTCATTAAGATTAATAATTGTGTAGACAACATATCCAAATTTTTTTAAACTTTCAATAAACTTAAGGTTGTAATCAGTAATTATTTTCGCTGTTATTTCTCGTCTCAAATCTGAAAAATCATCAAGTGGAGAAATGAAAGGAACGATGCTCGATCGTTGAATCAAATCAGGATTGATCAGTTTACAGCAAACATTAGATCTGATCTAGGATCTGATGCTGCTGTAGAATACCATGAGTAGATTTTTCAACTCGAAACATCGAAACGGACACAAACTATAGTCATTAGGTTAAAATGTGATGGCGAATCCAATGATCTGATTTTTATCAGCGAAAGTCGATTATCAGATTTAAGTTCAGCAGATATAACTTCGCACTAATGTATACGCCATTTTCATAGCGCTGGATTCTTACGTCATATATGAGTCACTAAAATAAAATCTCTTATTACTTTCTAGAACATAATTAATAAACCAAAATATCTAACAAGACTTTTACGAGCGCTTTTACAATTATTCAGTGAAAAACATACTCATAAATATAGTTCAAAAAGGCAGAGTATTTTTGTGGGTAAAAACTGGACTTCTACGCCGACTCCCACTTATTGGGCGAGTTGGCATATTGCCAATTTACATATATTCAAAGTTTCAACGCAAGTTAATAACTATGACCTAATTAGTCACAATATGCCATAAAATGAAAAACAATTGACACATTTCAATTGCTTTGACTATATTCGGTAATGAAACGGTCGTGGTTTTCCTGTTTTTCTAATTCTTATCAAATGCCTACACCATATAAATTATAAATCATAAATAATTCCATTATTTTCAACTTTTATAACTTAAGAAAATGATACATTGATCGTTATATTTCAGCTGTAACTGTACGGAAAAAATTTGTTCAAAATGTTGATTCTCATTTCAAAAAGCTATATACTCTACAGTTCATTTGTATGATATTCACTCTTGACACTCCCGTAGTAAACAATTCGTTCACCTAGTAAATTCACTTTCATTATAATTACATGGTAACTTCAAACGTTACATAATGAGAGTCATCAATTTGTTGTGACGTCGTCGACTTGGCTGCTGATTTTCTGGCAAGTCCACTAACTTTTTAGATCAAAGTTTCTCCTATAAAAAAGGATTAGCGAAATCGGTCCAGCCGTTCACGCGTGATGCGATGACCAGAAGTAATAGGGGTTCATTTTTATATTTATACTAGCTTTTGCCCGCGGCTTCGCCCGCGTGGACATCGTTTTTCTGACTGACTTAGAGGGTGCGCGGTGCGCGAGCCGCTGGCGGCTCGCGAGCGTGGACATGTATTTTCTCCAGATCCATCGGGAACTATGTCAGGATATGCTTATTGGTAAATCGTGTCATTTCCCACCCTCTCAACCATCTCGGTGCAAAAAATCACACAATCCATTGTTCCGTTGCGATGTAAATTAACCAAAAAAGAGTATATTTTCAGTTCCCTCGGGAATTGAATCGGGCTATGCTATTTTCACGGGATAAAAAGTAGCCTATGTCCTTCCCTGTGACACAAGCTACCTGCATGCCAAATTTCATTAAGATTGTTCAAGGCGTTGAAGCGTAAAATGGTAACAAACAAACAAACAAACTAAAAAAAAAACATATTTTCACATTTATAATATTAGTAAGGATTAATCATTTAAAATAAATAACAAGTCATTCATTACATAGTTTTACAATTAACATAAGTATACACATCGAACCGCTAACGTTATTAAATGTTGTAAATCATTTCACAGATAATCGTTGTATTTTATATTTTCAAAAAAAAAATCATAAGCCTTTGCTATCAGAAAGCGTTTTAGTTTGAACAAGAACACATGCGTCTCTATAATGTACGTTGGAATGGAATTATAGATTTTAGGACCCATGAATTGATACATTTTTGCGATTTAGTTAGCCTAAATGGAAGCAGAAATGGGATATAGGTTTTGGGATACATGAATTGGATGGATTTTTCTGACTAAGTTAGCCCGTACCTAGGTATCCTCAGCTCGTTACGGCTGTTATGACTAAGTTATCCTGTACCTAGGTATCCTCAGCTCGTTACCGCTTATATGACTATGTTAGTATGTATATAGGTATCCTCGGCTCTTTATGGCTTATGTGACTAAGTTAGCCTGTACTTAGGTATCCTCAGCTTATGTGACTAAGTCAGCCTGTGCCTAGGTATCCTCAGCTCGTTACGGCTTATGTGACTAAGGTAGCCTGTACCTAGGTATCCTCAGCTCGTTATGGCTTATGTGACTAAATCAGCCTGTACCTAGGTATCCTGCTCAGCTCGTTACGGCTTATGTGACTAAGGTAGCCTGTACCTAGGTATCCTCAGCTCGTTATGGCTTATGTGACTAAGTCAGCCTGTGCCTAGGTATCCTCAGCTCGTTACGGCTTATGTGACTAAGGTAGCCTGTACCTAGGTATCCTCAGCTCGTTACGGCTTATGTGACTAAGGTAGCCTGTACCTAGGTATCCTCAGCTCGTTATGGCTTATGTGACTAAGTCAGCCTGTACCTAGGTATCCTCAGCTCATTATGGCTTATGTGACTAAGTTAGCCTGTACCTAGGTATCCTCAGCTCGTTATGGCTTATGTGACTAAGTCAGCCTGTACCTAGGTATTCTCAGCTCGTTACGGCTTATGTGACTAAGGTAGCCTGTACCTAGGTATCCTCAGCTCGTTATGGCTTATGTGACTAAGTCAGCCTGTACCTAGGTATCCTCAGCTCATTATGGCTTATGTGACTAAGTTAGCCTGTACCTAGGTATCCTCAGCTCGTTATGGCTTATGTGACTAAGTCAGCCTGTACCTAGGTATTCTCAGCTCGTTACGGCTTATGTGACTAAGGTAGCCTGTACCTAGGTATCCTCAGCTCGTTACGGCTTATGTGACTATGTTAGCCTGTACCTAGGTATCCTCAGCTCGTGACAGCTGGTGGTATGGGAATAAACGTCACTATTAATTATTTTTATCATGCTTTTATTAGCTTTACCTGAATGTTTGTATGTATGTAACCAACTCCTTTGGATTCGATTTTGACCCACTTTAAACGGACAGTTTTAATTCAAACTTTGTAGACTTAGGTATCAAGAATCAGCGACAATATAATAATTTCATAAGTTTGAACTAAAAAATAAATAGAGTTTAAAAGAACTAATATAAATAAATACTTGATAGACGAAAAATATGGCACAAAGCGCCCCACGCTTTTTCACAATATTACTAGAAATTTGTTAATTATTATTTTCAACTTATATTAAGAATTATTTTTTTACTTTTTAGTCTGATGTACTTTAAAAGCGTGTTTTTTTTAGTTTTTTTAAAATCTATTTATTTATCTACAATTGGTAAGCCCTTGGCATCATCTCACCTACTGGTAAGTGACGATGATGCCGAAGATAGAAGCAGTTTTACCATAACTATTTAGTAATCTGTGGTTTTACCAAGATTTCCCAACGCAATGGGGAACTGGCTATCTTATCTTTAAGCCGGAATACATTAATGCTGTTAACATTGATGTTTGGCGGCAAGACTTAGATAACATGGTGGTAGCTAGCCAGGCGGGCTTTGAAAATGCCCTTCGACCAAACAAACCGAGTCTTGCTAGTAGAGTCCGCCGGAAATATAACCCGCGACCTCCTGATGTGAAGCTAAAAGACTTAACCAGTATGCCAAGGAGGTGTTTAAATCATCGAAAAGTCGCTAAGATTGAATCTGATTAGTTTAGCGATCTGGAATATAAAACATGTGATGGAAGCGTCATAGCTCACTGAATCGCTAAATTTAAGTGACAGTGGGCAGGGCACATAGCTCGGTAGAGTTATCAAGTGGCGACCACGCACCGGAAGACGTAGGAAGACCTAACACACGGTGCACCGACGACCTGGTGAAGTCGTCGTGGAAATCCACGAGGGAGTCCTTTGTCCAGCAGTGGACGTCATTCGGTTAATATGATGATGATGGAAACGTCAGTACTTCAAGTTCTATGAATAATTTCTTCGCGGGGTGGTCCTGTTCCACTCCCGTGAAGATGCGGATGGCGCGTTTTTGTGCTCTGAACACTCTATCTCTGACAGCGGCCAGCTCCCATAGGTCAGGAGAGACTGAAAGTAGTCGTAGTAGGTTTTAATTGTATTCATCATCAACATTTAATCAGCCGAAGGACGTCCACTGCTGGACAAAGGCCTCCTCCAAGGATTTCTCCGACGACCGGTTCTGCGCTTCCCGCATCCAGTGGCTTCCCGCGACCGTCACTAGGTAATAGTATTATCTAGATTTAAACTTGGTCTAAGTCTCTGTAAGGCATTACAGGCAGATGTCAGTCGGATGTGTATGAACCAGGTTAAGACCGGTGTACCAATAATCCCAGGTATTAACCCGGCGCCAATGACGCTGGGTCATATTGACCCGAGCGATTTTCTATTGGGGAAAATTCGAAAAAAACATATTATAATAGTTATTGGTTTTCTCAGTAGCTGGAGATAAGCCCTTAATTTATACGATTTGTACCATAGTGTAGTGAGCAAGCGCCAGTGAAGAATGGTAAAATCCCTTTTCTTGAATAAAACGGCTACAGCTCCATACATTTTTAGTTCCAAAAGAGAAATTATTTTAGTTGCCCTTTTGAGGTTGTTGCATTAAAACGAAATAATAGTTTGATATCTAAATAAACTTAAACATCTTGGTACTACAATGACTTCATGGTCATGCAATAGTTCTTACTTCGTATTAAATTTGTTATAATTCAGCAGATAACCCGATAATTAAGAAAAAAACATTCGGGTCATATTGACCCAGCGTCATCGTCCGCGTTAATTTTTACACGTCATTGGCGCCGGGTTAACCTCGTCAGTCTAAGGGATAGGTATGCCGTTGTAAACTTTCTCTAACTCAAGGTTAATAAAGCTGTTTAAATTAACTAAATGATGTTGGTTTTATCAACATTCAGTTCCATGACATTGGCAGTGAACAATTCTGCATTTTCATTCATTACATTTTGAAGTTTGGCTTTTAGCTTGATTTTTTTTTTTATTCACAATTGGTAAACCCTTGACAACATCTCACCTGGTGGTAAGTGACGATGTTGCCGAAGATGGAAGCGGGCTTACCAAGATTCCCCAACGCAATGGGGAACTGGCTATCTTATCTTCGTGCCGGAACATACCAATGATATCAACATTGATATTTGGCGGCAAGACTTAGATAAGATGGTGGTAGCTAGCCAGGCGGGCTTAGAAAATGCCCTACCACCAACCAAACCGAGTCTTACAATTGACCCCGCCGGGAATCGAACCCGCGACCTCCTGTGTAAAGCCAGTGAACTTTTCCTCTGAGCTACGGAGGCGTTGACTTGTTGGTTTGCGCATACAATTAAACAGCCATCTTTGGCAAACATTACATATTCAGCCAAGGATGGAAAAGCTGGTTAGTCGTTCATTAGTAACAAAAAAGGAAATTCTCATTACAGAACCCTGGAGTACGGCGTAGTAATTTTTACAAGTTCAAAGAGTTATTTTTTACAAGCTTTTAATTAACTTGCAATGTATGTATGTTTGTTCGGGTGAAAACCTTTAAGCTAAATTTTACCTACTTCTCGGTTTCCGATTGAGCTAAAATTTTGAATGCATATGTATGTCGCGTGACAATGCAATATTAAAAGCTTGTACCTAAAAGTTTTTTGTACCAATGTGAGCTGTTCTAATTCCTTTACATATTCGATTTTATGAAGAAAAATACCATTTACATCGTTTCAAGATTTAAAAATATTTAAACAAAATAGGTGCATGTTAAGTCGCAAGCCGTAATGATAGGTACTTATTATGATAAGAATTTTGATTACGATAACGGCTATTTATTCCACATGAATATACCTTGAGTACAAAAAGTATTGAAATTAAACAAAAGTTAAAAAAACTAAAACCTTTATTTTATAAAGGTTATGATTTCAGGCGGGAAACTCATGTTTTCATACTTCTCTGTAGTCGGGTTTTAGTTTTTTAACTTTTTTTATAATCAATATTTTTTGTACTCAAGGTATACCGCCACCCCGCCTCGCGCGTTTCGTGATCATTTGCTAGTATTTTTTTTTTCTTTTTTTTTTATCGATATCAGACATAATATGAATATCTAAAAAAAATTGAATTGTTTAATTCACATTATAAAATCCGCCATGTTGATTTTTAAAATGCTGTTTATCCTCTGACACGCGGAGCAATGGCACGAATCCAAAGACACCACATTTGTCAAGATCAGTTAAGTGGTTTAGAAAATACCAGGGAACAGATGAACATCCATACATACATACATAGACTGTCAAAAACATAAACTTTCTTTTTCGTAGTTGGGTAAAAATGCAATAATTTTGCCAGCCTGCTCTTAAAATAAGCTTCATTTGTATGGAGCGCGCAAGGGAAACACTCCTCTTAACTAGACCTACTAAGATAAAGAACCCTTATTACTCGAATCTATCTTGCCCTTTCCAACCTCTTAGTATTCTTTACCTTAAGTATTTGAAATTCCGAACATTTAGTCCACTTGCCTGTCAGATAAGGGATACAGAGGAAAAACGCGGCAAAAAGAGTAAGGTTTTTTTACGTGACGTCCATTCGAGATTCAGTTTTCGTAATCACGTTTTCTGTATTTTGTATCTGTAAAGATACAGCAATTGTGACTTGTGTTAAGTAGCTGGTAATTTAGAATATGATTCTACATTAAGGCGCTAAGATTACTCAATCCGAACAGGTTGATACGTGTTTCAAAAATATCGAACGTAAGTCTATTCATTTTAATTTCAAATTTTTATTACTTTTCATCACTTTCAAATATAATAAGTTTTAAAAAATGTGTTCAATTAAAATCGCCTCCTCCATGCAGCGCCTCCGGCATGTTTGCGGCGGCACAAATAGATGGTTTTCACGCAATCATTAGGAAATGCTGTGCCTCCATGCTGTGGCGTGTGCGCGCCAGTAACAACAGTATCCTGGGCTTAGTTGCTGACAGGTGGGACAGTCCGATGCTGGAGCGGTGGATACACCTTCACACAGTGAGGTAGTATCTACCGCTTCCCATCGTAAGTTTAATTACTTTGTTTTATTATTATTCTTTAGTTTAGTTGTATACCCTACTAACAATAGTTTATTTAAGGTTTTTGTATTTTTATTAACACAATTATGGGTCTATGAAGCCTGAAAAATAAAATGATAAATAAAAATAAAAAAAATAAAAAAATGAAAGGTCTTAAAAACACCGATTTTTGTGTGTTGGTTTCATTCAACATTAACTATTTGTTTTCAAGAAATTTTGCAATTGATGCCAAAAACCAGTTCTACAGTATATTTTTTTACATCAAAAGTGGTAAAATTTTGTAAAATTGTATTCAATTAAATCGATTTTTTATTATTTTAAGAGTATTATATATTTTTTCCATTGTGATAGCTTTACAAAGTCTTTCAATAATTTGAATTGAATATTGTCATTTGACCCATCTTATGGCCTTAATATCGGACTCCAGGTTGCGCTCCAGTAGAACCTATGCCCTGGCGATCCCCTCCCACACCACGGATACCTACACCAAGCCATTCACTGTTCAAGCCGCGCGTCTCTGGAACGCTCTCCCGGTCGATGTTAGGTTAAGTCCTACCTTGGCCACCTTCAAGGCTTCTATTAAGAAGATGTGAAGTCCCAAAACTGAACCCTGAGCTCGTATAGTTATGTATTTACTATTTTTTTTTATTATAAATTAGGACCGGTCGTCGTAGAAATCCTTGGGGGAGGACTTTGTCCAGCAGTGGATGATTTTCGGCTGATATGATGATGATGATGATGATTTATTGTATTTATTACTATTTATATAAGCATTATAATTTTTATATTTATAAGTATTAATAACATTAAAACTAATACAATTATAAAACTTACAGAATACACCTAAAATAAAATGCCTAAAATACTTAAAATAAAACACCTTAAATCACACCTAAAATATCTAAAATCACACCTATAAAAACTTACAAAAAAAAACGGGTGGGGCTGTGTCGGGGCACACGGCCGTTGGTTTTAACGTGAATACGTCTCGTAACGGGTAATATGTAGTTTATATATAAAATATTATTATTTATGTATGTCATAATCATAGATAATATAATATAATCGATAGATTTTGACGAGAGCTGACGATTGAAACTTGAATGAACGTCGTAGCTTCACCGAGTCGAAAGTTATACTAAATGGAAATCTCGATACGCAGCAAAATGACCTTCAAAATGGCGGGGCTGCCCCCTCCCCCGCGCGCAATTTGTTACAGTCCTTAGCGTAATAAATTCTTTGATTCTTTAGCTATCAAGTGGTGTAAACGAAATTTGGATGGAGATGATAGATATGTAGCTACAACACTAAACTGTATCCCCCGATTTTGTTATCATTCGTTTTTTTGGATTGCATCCCTATGGAAGTAATTTTAAAGACGTATTCACGTCAAAAACACCTTAAATGACCCATCCCTTGTCATCCCCGGTGCAAAGGTGCCCCATAACACTCGCTGCATTGAATGGCTGTGGACAGCCTCTGCACCAGGAACGATCCGGAGCGGGGGTCAAAGCCTCAAGTATAATATACGGTGTCAATAAAGTATTATTATTTAATATTTTATTTTGACCGCCTCCGTGGCGTAATGGTTAGCCCATTCGCTTCACACCAGGAGGTCGCGGATTCGATTCCCGGTGGGGTCAATTTGTAAGACTCGGTTTGGTTGGTGGTAGGGCATTTTCTAAGCCCGCCTGGCTAGTTACCACCATCTTATCTAAGTCTTGCCGCCAAACATCAGTGTTAACAACATTGATGTGTTCCGGCTTGAAGATAAGATAGCCAGTTCTCCATTGCGTTGGAGAATCTTGGTAAGCCCGCTTCCATATTAGGCATCATCGTCACTTACCATCAGGTGAGAGGGCTTACCAATTGTGAATAAAAAAAATAAAAAAAATATTACACTTTTTAAGTAAAGCCGTGTTTGTAACTTTTGCTCTTAACTTTGTTCTTTGTTTTTATTCCAAATGTCATTATTAGGTTGACTGGAAGAGATCCCGTAAAGGATAAAGTCCACCTTTATACCATACATTATCTGTTTTATGTTCTGTATTCAAACATGTCAATATAGAGTTTACAAACAAACGAACAAACATATATTTCAAATATTAATAAGCAGGTAAGGTAGCAGGTACTACATATATAAAAATCGGACAAGTGTGAGTCAGAACCGCACACATAGGGTTCCGTACCATCATACTAGATGGCGCTAGTACAAGGGGTTACATACCATCATACTAGATGACGCTAGTTTCATGTTAAAAAAACATGTTTTTTGTATGGAGTTCCCCCTTATTTTTTCACTTTTTATATTTGTTGTTGTTATAGCGATAGCGGCAACATAAATACATCATCTGTGCAAATTTCAACTGTCTAGCTATCATGAAATACAGCCTGGTGACAGACGGACAGACGGACGGACAGCGAAGTCTGAGTAAAAGGGTCCCGTTTTTACCCTTTGGGTGCGGAACCTTAAAAAAGGCAAGAAGAATCTTAAAAACTTAAAATTGAAGTATAAAATTGTGTATTAATTTATTTACACTTAAGTCAATTGAAGTATAAAATTATGTATTATTGTATGTACACTTAAGTCAGTATCGGCAACTAACCAGGCAGTAAACTGTGTTTTACCACCTCCGTGACGTAATGGTATAGTCCATTAGCTTCACATCAAGAGGTCGTGGGTTCGATTACTGGTAGAGTCTTAATTTGTAAGACTCGGTGTGGTTGGTGGAAGGGCATTTTCTTGGCCCACCTGGCTAGGTACCACCATCTTGTCTAAGTCTTGTCGCCAAACATCATAATTCATAATTCAATCATAATAATTTATTTGCCTTAAACATGGTATAAAAAGATCTTAAAATATGTATATAGAACTCATGTTTAGCTAGTATTTAAAATAGCATGCAAAATATTTTAATCTTAGTCACAAACATACAAAATGTCAATCTTCAACTAAAGTAATCTACAAATTTAAAAAGTCTTTAATATTATAACAGTCTGTGTCATTCAGCCACTTATGTAATTTGATATTGAATTGTTTATTGTTTAGATCCTTAATTTCATGTGTTATTTTGTTATACATGCGAATACACATCGTCAGGCAACTTTTATCATATTATACAAATGACCTGGGAATTTCTTGAAACACTAGCTTTTCTGGGTCCCTGCGGTTAACACCATTGATGTGTTCCAGCTTGAAATAAGATAGCCAGTTCCCCATTGCCATGCCACCTAATGCGAGGTCGGTGATCCGTGTAGGCGTAGGGCGAAACCCAGAGCGTTTCGTGAGAGACCGAAGGCCGGAGCCTGGAGCCCGCAAAAAATTGTTCCCTTAAACTTCTGTCGCGTGTTGGAGCTGACACGCACATTTTTATACAAATCTGTCGCGCTGATTGTCTGACAGCTGAAGTCGAAAAAAAATTGCGATTTGATCATGGGTTTCTTGAAGAAAGTTGTTCAATTTGTGGCGTGGAAGCCCACTTTCAAGTATTACCAACTCCATTTTGTAACACTCTGGATAAGAAATTAAAAATGTTAGATAAACTAACAAAACCGTCAAAATTTTAAGTAAACGCGGAGATTGCTATGTAGTAAATTAACAATAATATCTCAATGTCATAAAAATAGATAAAAATACGAGCGTGCTTTAGACCACACGGCTGAAGTAAAACTTCTTTAGCTCCATCCATCTATATGCATGAAAGTAAATACTTAGTCTTCACAAATTTTAACCGCCTCCGTAGCTCAGAGGCAAAGTTCACTGGCTTTACACAGGAGATCGCGGGTTCGATTCCCGGCGGGGTCAATTGTAAGACTTGGTTTGGTTGGTGGTAGGGCATTTTCTAAGCCCGCCTGGCTAGCTACCACCATTTTATCTAAGTCTTGCCGCCAAATATCAATATTTATATCATTTTATGAAAAGAGTTCTATTATCCTCTAAAAATAATCAAATCTTTTTTATCATAAATGTTTGTTTTGATTGTTTTGACAACCGATATTGTTGCCTTGGCAACCGATTCTGTTGGTAAACAAAAATAAATAGTATGTCTCTTTCTATCTTCATTAATTTATATATCCCTCTCAACTTCCGTTCGCCTCGCCCGATCCCACTTCCGTAACGCTCTCGTCACGCATCTACCAGCTTACTCCCTAAGTCAAGCGTGCGTAAAGAAGTTTTACTTCAATATTATCTATCTGACGACAATCCTAACTATCCTTGATCGAATAATATAATAAATGTGAAAATGTGTTTGTTTGTTACCTTATCACTCTTCAACACCTCGTCCAATCTTGATGAAATTTGGCGAGCGGGTAGCCTGTGTCACTGGAAAGGATAAAGGCTACTTTTTATCGTTTGAAGGAACTGAAAAAATATTATTTTTTTGGTTAACATCTAACATTGCAACGGAACAATGGTTTAATGTGATTTTTTGCACAGAGATGGTTGAGGGGGTGGGAAATGACACCATCAACTAATTAGCATATCTTGACACAGATCCCGTGGGATCTGGGGAAAACTCATTTCCACGCTCGCGCACGTCGGCGTCGCAACGGAGCAACGGATTGAAGTATTATTTGTAGAGTATTAGTTGAGGGTATAGGAATTGACATAGACTGCTAATAAGAATAGCCCGATACAGTTCCTGAGAGATATGGAGAAAACTTACGTCTACGCCTGCGAATCGCTTTCAGCTTGCGCACCGGTCATCCTCATAGACAGTCAAGTCATCACAAAGCTGTCCACGCGGGCGAAGCTGCGGGCTATAGCTAGTAAATAATAATAACATTAAGACAGTAAGAGCAATTCGGTTCACTTCACAGGTTTCCTGTTTCATTTCGAATAGGAAAAATGAGTTGAAATTGCTTCCATTTCGTAGAAACGAGGCCGGATATTGAAACTTGCCTTTAATGTTGTCTGACGTGAATGATAGTTCGGCGGCATTCCAGAAAAATCGGCCAAGTGCGAGACGGATTCGCGCACGTAGGGTTCCGGACCATTATCTATAAAAATCAAGTTTGTTGTAAGGAAGCCCCCTTAAATATTAATTTTAATTTAATTATTTCTCTTTAAAGTGAATAACACAACTCAATATTCTGTGAATATTTCAAGCGTCTACCTGTTGCCGTTATCAATATCGAGCAAAAACGAGCAAAAAAACACGTTTGTTGTAAGGGAGCCCCATTAAACACCTATTTAATGTTTGTAGTATTTGTTGTAATAGCGGCAACAGAAATACATCATCTGTGAAAATTTCAACTGTCTTGCTATGACGGTTCATTAAATACAGCCTGGTGACAGTAATAATCTCAGTCATAGGGTCCTGTTTTATTGTACGGAACCCTAAAAACACAAACACATGTACTCTCGAGAGCTTCGTAAAGCTAAAAGATAGAGAAATACCGCCTGTAATATCTATCTAACGAAAGTATAAAAAATATATGTTTGGACCCGCCTTATCTACTGTCGAGGACGTTATTGACCGCGAAAGGGACCTCTGAAAAATCATTGAATTCACGAAAAACTAGCGATATTACCCGAGCCGAATTTTTAGGGATTATATTGGTAGTCCCCTACGAGGAACTTCACACCTCCGTCATAGATAGTCAACGCGATATGACTTTGAAATTTATAAGAGAATTGCATGCAATTTGCCACAATAACATTTCAGATGTAATTTTTTTGACGTGTAACATCTTTCCTTTCGCTTTCCTGTAATCTCTGGAAGTGATTTCGTAACAACTTTTATGTTTCAGTTACGAAGAACAAGTAAATACGGCCATGCCACATATTTTTTTTATCATGAAGGCTAAGGAAACATGGTCATGCCGCCTAATGCGAGCCTGAGTGCGCCATGCGAGGCCGGAAGGCCGGTAGGTTTTTTACTTATGTGAGATGTTACACATCATATGCGACTACTGTAAGGTTATTTTTAGGGTTCCGTACCCAAAGGGTAAAAACGAAACCCTATTACTAAGACTCCGTTGTCCGTCCGTCTGTCTGCCCGTCTGTCACCAGTCTGTATTATTTCATGAACCGTGACAGCTTGCCAGTTGAATTCACAGATGATGTATTTCTGTTGCCGCTATAACAACAAAAACTAAAAATTAGAAAATGTGAAAGTTACCATTAGAAAACTATTTTTTTTGTCACGTAAAGAAACTAGCGCCATCTATTTTGATGGTACGGAACCCTTTGTGCGCGGTTTTGACACGTCCTTTGCCGGTTTTTTTAATGCTTAGAAACTTGAAATCACACATTTTAGTGGGCGTTAGTAGGAACTCTGATTGAAACATATTTCGGAAATAATGACTTTAGAAACTTATACACTATGCGTGGTCAGACTCGCTATTCACTGTTCCTTACCACAGATTACTAAATAGTTACTATTATATTATTATAGTTATATTATTTAAGTGGCTTCTAGATATGAATTTTTATAGTATTAATGAATTTTTTGTGTACAATCAATTTAAACTTTAATCAATTTTCAGCTTATTAATCGATATTTTTTTTTTACTGTTTATTTAGTCATTATTTGATGACATCCTTAGACAAAATTGTGCCAATATTGTCTTAATTTTTATTTTTTATATTTTTTTTATTTTAATTTGTATGCTGTACTCAGCTAGACATGAGAGCTCCTATGTTATTAACATCTAAAATCACCATGTTTACCACGAATACAGATTTTTGAATTTTGAATTTTGAATTCGTAATCCTTACTTTTTTTATTTTTTATTCACTATATTTGTTTCAGTCCGTGGCGTTACGGCCAGGGCCGCTACCTCCTGTCCGGGAGGTCGTGATTCGAATCTTGCCACGTATACCAATGTGTTTTTAATTTTCGATTTTATATATATTTATCCGACGCTTTGCGGTGAAGGAAAACATCGTGAGGAAACCTGCACACGCCTGCAAAGAAACTCGAAGGTTCTGTGTGAAGTCGACCAACCCGCACTGGGCCCGCGTGGTCGACTAAGGCCCGATCACCCTAATTCAGGTGCGGACGTATTTGCTTTAACCTCTAACTTAGTTTAATATATTCTATTGTACTTTATTAAAATCTTTCATGTTTGTTTGGCTGTATGTTTGTTTAGGTCAAATTTTTCAATCGACTTTAGAGCTACTTCCTGGGATCCGATTGAGCTAAAATTTGGTATGAAGCAGTGTTCCCTGTGACGATAGATCCTTTTTGAAGTTGATCTGATGATGAACTATAGAGGTGGAATCAAGGCCCAAGGATCGTCTTCTGTTTTCAATAGAATCTTAGGAAATACTGTGTTCGCCTTTTTTTGAAACGTGCCGTGAGATTTGGTTTTTGAGCATAAAAACTCTTTTCAAATAAAAGCTTGTAACTAAAAGGTTTTAGGCGTTTCTTCAACTTATTATTGTTCTATACATATATATATATATATATATATATATATATATATATATATATATATATATATATATATATATATATAAGGTCTAACAAAATTAGCTGAAACTATTTTAACTGGTGCTTGTACCCATGAAACTGAACAACTTTCCCCATAGAACACATAGTCAAATATAAAAAAAAATAACTTCCCATACTAAGTGGGCTGATCAGCTGATCGAGTTAGTATGAGACAGATTTTTTTTTGCGATTTGACTATGGGTTCCATGGGGAAAGTTGTTCAGTTTTATGGGTAGATGCACCAGTTAAAATAGTTTCAGCTAATTTTGTATATATATACATGTCGGAGCGTCATTAAAAACACGACAAATACCAGCTCGAGATAAGTTCACATAGATCGTTAAACTTTATTTGGATCGAACGTCAGGTATTAGTACCTAGGTGAAACCGGTGGTGGCGTGACAATCGCTTGTACTCGTGAGCCGATCATATGTGGTAGCAAAGATGACCTATTAACGCTAGGCTGTTTAAGATTGAGGTGGCAGCACTGATATATACATATCGGAGCGTCATTAAAAACACGACAAATACCAGCTCGAGATAAGTTTACATAGATCGTTAAACTTTATTTGGATCGAACGTCAGGTATTAGTACCTGGGTGAAACCGGTGGTGGCGTGACAATCGCTTGTACTCGTGAGCCGATCATATGTGGTAACAAAGATGATCTATTAACGCTACGCTGTTTGTGATAGAGGTGGCAGCACTGAGTTGAGAATTTATTAGATCTGTGGAGAAGCCATATTAGCTGGACGTCAGTCTCGAGGCAGACAATTTTTGACGGAGCGTCGAGCAGAACACAAGTAGTGGTGATCTGTGAGCAAAACGGGCGTGTCACGCTATCGCTGGGATCACCGCGTTTGCATCCATTTTAATCCAAGGCATCCTGTACAATTTCTATTGCCGAATGATCAAGACTATTGAAGAAGGACCCCTGTGATATAGCTGCAATGTTATTTCGACGCCCAAAACCGATATAGTTTAGGACATGAACCACAAGGCCCTCCATAACCCATCCACCCCTCCGACATACATGTTATATCTATCTACCAGGGGGTCCAGAAGCGCGAGCCAGAAGTGGCTCGCGGGGAGTTAGACACCTAAATCTTCCACATGAATTACGCCTTCCACCATTGGTGACAACCGTACGAAAATCCGTTCTGTAATTTTTTAGTTTATAGCGGTCAGACAGACAGACAGATTCGCCGCCGGGGGAACTTTTTTTATAATATGTCTAGATAGGTATGTCTATCTTTATTTAAATAATCCCCTTGCGTTTTTCTCGCAAGTGACTCGACCAATTAGGATGCAACTTTGGTGAATTGTTGTGCACTTGCCCGGAAGATTTGCAGCAAAAAAGCCCCGCGAGCTGCTTGCAGATTGCTCACCGCGCACCCTCGATATCCACGCGGACGAAGCCGCAGGCATCAGCTAGTATTGTTTATTACAATACTAGCTAATGCCTGCGGCTTCGTCCGCGTGGATATCGAGGTGAGCAATCTGCTTAACGAGGCTGTGTCTTATAATTATGGAATTACATTCAGGTCTCTGTATCAATGGTTGGCCTTAGTCTAAGTCTATATTTGATTGATCATATCAGCTCATATACGTCCCCCGAGAGTCTCGAGCCTACCCTAAATTAGGGCGATCGGGCCTTAGCCGACCACGCGGGCCCAGTGCGGGTTTGTCGACTTCACACACAACCTGCGAGTTTCTTCGCAGGCGTGTGCAGGTTTCCTCACGATGTTTTCCTTCACCGTAAGAGCGTCGGATAAACGTACATATGAAATCGAAATTCGAAAACACATTGGTACACGGCCGGATTCGAACCACGACCTCCCGGACAGGAGGCGGCAGCCCTAGCCGTTACGCCACCGACGCTCGGGTATTTGATTATACAAAACAGATCCTGAGTACAATCTACAATCATTAACATTCTCTGTAACATGTCTCAGGCTACGAACCATAATATACTAATAATATTAATTACTAGCTTTTGCCCGCGGCGTCGCCCGCGTGGAAATTGTTTTTACGACTGTCTTTTAGGATGAGTAGTGCGCGAGCCGCATGCGGCTTGCGAGCGCGGACGTGGGTTTTCCTCAGATCCCTCAGGAACGATATCGGGCTATTCTGATTAGAAGTCTATGTCACTTTCCACCCCCTCAACCAATCCTGTACAAAAAACCACTTCAGTACGTAGCTACGTTGCGACGCTTACGTGCGCGAGCGCGGAAATGAGTTTTCCCCAGATACCTCGGGAACCATGTCAGGATATGCTAATTAGTAACTTTTGTCATTTTCCACCCCCTCAGCCACCTCTGTGAGAAAAATCACAGCAATCCATTGTTCTGTTGCAATGTTAAAGAAACTAACCAAACTAACAAAAGAGTATATTTTCAGTACGGGATAAAAAGTAGCCCATGTCCTTCCCAGTAACACGGGCTACCTGCCTGCCCAATTTCATCAAGTTTGGTTAAGGCGTTGAAGCGTGAAAAGGTAACAAACAAACACATTTTCACATTTATAATATTAGTAAGGATTTCTGTTTCAAATATACACGTGTGTATATCCAACTGTAATTCACTTATTTATCAACCTTCAGTACAATATCCATCAATATATGATTATGATATAAATCCAGTAACATAGTTAGTACCCAACACCTTTCACCTATACGTAATTCCTTAGGGTTAATTCACATTGGAGCGTGCCGCGTGGGGTGTCGCGTTGGGTGTCGCGTGGGGTGTCGTGTGGATGAAGGCACGCGCGTTTCCAATCGTTCCTCTTTGATTTTTTTTATTTTTTTTTATTCAAAATTGGTAAACCCTTGACAACACGTAATAAGATACGTATGATACTAGGCTAGGGGTGTTTTATTAATTATTTTATTTATTAGAAAGACTAACAGCTAATATCCAAAGAAACTATATGTCAAATATGAAAAAAAATATTTGGTCCTTTATATATTTTTGCCGATTTGAAACTTATGATATATCGAGGACCAAAAACTTTTTTCAGATTTGACATATTGTTTCTTTGGAAAAGTTGTTTGTCATCACGAGTTCATTCATATCCTTTGCTATCAAGAATTAATTAAAAGTCACCCTATATAAAAGGCTAGAGGCGTTTTATTTATTTCATTATTTTATTTAATAGGAAGACTAAGAGCTAATATCTATATATATATAATAAAGTCGTGTTAGTTACACCATTTATAACTCAAGAACGGCTGGACCAATTTTTATGATTTTTTTGTTTTAGCATTTTTCTTCGTCGAGAAAATAGAAATAAGTATTAAAATATGATACTCATGAATAAAAAAAATATTATCAAAAAATAATTGGTTTTAGGGTAGCTTAGGGTTGTGTATTGTAGTGTAGTTGTAGTGCAGTTAGGGTAGGGTAGGGTAGTGCAGGGTAGCGTAGGGTAGGGTAGGGTAGGGAAGGGTAGTGTAGTGTAAGGTAGGGTAGTTTAGTGTAGGGTAGTGTGGGGTAGGGTAGTGTAGTGTAAGGTGGAACGTAGTTCGCCGGGACAGCTAGTAACATTATATAAATAGAGTCTTAAAAATCTAAAAAACACGTTCTTAAAGTACATCAGACTAAAAAGTAAAAAATAATTCTTGATATAAGTTGAAAGTAATAATTAACAAATTACTAGTATTATTGTGAAAAAGCGTGGGGTGCTCTGTGCCATATTTTTCGTCTATCGAGCAACCCACACTTTTTCACAATAATAATTTGTTAATTATTATTTTCAACTTATATTAAGAATTATTTTTTTACTTTTTTGTCTGATGTACTTTAAAAGCGTGTTTTTCAGTTTTTTTAAACTCTATTTATTTTTTATTACTTAGTTCAAATTTATGAAATTATTATATTGTCGCTGATTCTTGATAAGTCTACAAAGTTTGAATTAAATAAATAAATCTGTCTGTTTAAAGTAGGTCAAAATCGAGTCCAAAGGAGTCGGTTACATACAAACATACAGATGAAGCTAATAAAAGCGTGATAAAAAATCACATAAAAAACAAAACGCTACTTAAAGTTCAAAACAGCAATTTCGGAAGTTTTTAGTTTTTGTTTCGTTTTTTAGTTTCAGTATACTTCCTCTTTACTACAAAATAATGGACATTAATTATAGGTTACATTGTGATACAGAGGTGGAAAGTAGGTTATTGTAAACGAGCTGGTTTTTATAATGTTACGAGTTTGTAATAACCTACACACCCGTGTATCGCACGACTTTTCTCAATACAGTTGTGGAAAATAGTAAAAAACAAATCAAATAATTGAATATGTTTTTTTCAACATACTATAATATGTACATAGGTAAGTAGAAAATGAAAATTTTCAGAAAACGGAGCGTTTATGGAATTGGAATTTTAAAACGATACTAGGCAGAAGGGCTCGTACACGTATACACCCTATTCATTTTTTGACAAATATTGATGTGAATATAATTAAATTTAAACTAGTAATTAAATATAATTAACAGCCACTGAAAATTATTTTGAGAATTCAATGCTTAGACGTATGGAGTCATTCATTGTTACTCGTATAAAATCTATCCGATTTTATTCTATGTATTAAAACTCCTTGCTACTAAACTTTTTAAATTGACTTATAAATTTAAAACTAAACTGCAAAAGTAATGATCGAGCTCGTAAAAGAAAGTCACGACCACGTAAAAGAAACATGCTGAAGCTAAAGATTTAATTTTCGAATTATAATTATAGCATCTGAATGTACGCCATGTTTAACAAATGTATTGAAAGATGATTATGATCCCTACTCTCATTATTCCAGGTTGAAGAGACGAAAATGAAGGAGAAAGTAGAATTGATTAAAAGAGACAAAGTTGTGGTTTGCACACTTGGACTATAAAAACCGGCCAATGCTAGGTTCCGCAGTTTTTTCAAAAGATAAATGTATATTCTAAAATACAATTGTATATTTGCGGTTGGTGTAATAGAATTTTGTACAGAAATCTATAAACTTTTTACAATTCCAACTGCACATCTTAAACTGGTCGACTACTACTCCTAAACTAAGAAAGCTTACACATTCGTTATAGTTTTTCTTATAAATCGATTATTATGTCCTACTATTTAAAACATATTTTCTGATGTCCTGAAATAGAATTTTAGCAAACCATTAGTAGGTTTTAAAGACCTATTCAACAATTCCCCACCAAATTATTATATCAGCTCATATACGTCCCCACCGAGGGGCTCGAGCCTACCCTGAATCAGGGCGATTAGGCCTTAGTCGACCACGCGGGCCCAGTGTGGGTTGGTCAACTTCACACACAACCTTCGAGTTTCTTCGCAGGCCTGTGCAGGTTTCCTCACGATGTTTTCCTTCACCGTTAAAGCAATCGGTAATGATATGTACGTAAGTTTTTGAAAAACTCATTGGTACATTGGCCGTCCAGATTTGAACCCGGTACCTCTGGTAAGATGGACCGAGTCGTTACCGGTTGAGCCACCAACGCTTTTTTACCCCACCAAATACCTAAAAATAATCCACACGCTCTTAATATTGCTAAAAATGAAAAGCGAATAATATGAAAAATGTACCAATTAAATATTTCACATTTATTTAGACCCTGTTCATGTCATTGGATGACGTTTGACAGCAATACTTTTGCCTCGATGCACCAGGCAAATTTTGTTTTTTGTTTGCGATTTTCGATCTTTTTAATACTAAAAAAGAATTTATATGCTATGTCTCTATACTCATTGAATTAATGTGAACTAACCCTTAGCTACTCAAACTTGGCCTCCTAATAAGTATTTTGTTTGTCGAGAATAATAAGATTAATAAATGAATATAGTACTGATTCCAAGCCTACTCATAAAAAAAGGCAATCAACATCCTCTTATCATCATCATTAAGTCGATAGACGTCTACTGCTGGACAAAGGCCTCCCCCAAGGATTTTCACAACGACCGGTCCTGCCCTGCCCGTATCCAGTGGCTTCCCTTGAGGTTGGATAGGACGATTGATCACTTTCTCTAAGTCAGACTTACTTGACTGTTTGTCCCAGGTATACATATTTGTCAATAACTTCGAGTGAAGAGTATCCAACCTTTCGAGGAGTACCCGGACACGGACATTTGACATAAGTTTCGTCACAGATTACTAATTAGTTACTACGGTTTCGTCTCGTCCATATTCATTATAAGACCCACTTGAGGCCATGGAGCATCGAGCTCTTGAAATGATTTTCCAGGGTGACTATGAACAATTTCGAAGATAAAACGTCTCCCTGCCTCATCCCTCGCTGCAGCTAGATAAGTCTCGAAATTAGGTCCTGAAGGCGCACCGACAAATCCACTAATAAATTTAGTGTAATCTTGTCGTATAATCTGTAACCTAAAATGTACTTTTCGGAAAACTTGCTAAAAAAGTGCTGCTTTATATGGCTGTAAATATGTTTTGAGTTTTAACTTTACCGCATAAGGGCGATGTACTTTATAACTTTTTTAAATTTTAACAAGGAGTTTGATTTAGAAATAAAATGGTTCCATTCATTTTACCAAGTTCAAATAACCTTTGGAAAACAAACATCATCACAGCCGAAAAACGTTCACTGCTGGATGAAGGCCTCCATAAGGATTTCCACAACCACTGATCCTGCGCTGCTTACCGTGACCCTCACCAGGTCGTCGGTTCACTGAGTGGGAGGCCTGACCATGCTACGTCTTCCGTTGCGCAGTCACCACTCGAGAACTTTACTTCCCTAACGGCTATCTGTTCTACGAGTTACGTGCTCTGTCCACTGCCATTTAAGTTTAGCAATTTTGAGACCTATATCGATTACTTTGGTTCTCTTGTGGAGTGGAATTCCCTTCCGGCGTTAGAAATCTTCAAGACGAGAGTAAATAGGCACTATTTAGGCTTGCGTGTTACATTCTCGGCTGCATCGACACTTACCATCAGGTGAGGTGCAGCCAAACGCACTCAAATTTTTATGAAAAAAAATGTCCTCGTTTCTGATTCGATCACGTTGCCCTTTGAGTGACCTTGAGCCTTCTTATGGGGCCCACAGTAAGCGACCAGTTTCGTGCGTCATCACTGGCAACACACTGGTTAAAGACTTTATTCTTGAGACACTACGGTATTTAGGACGTTAAGATATTACGAAGCTTCTCGAACGCTACCCAGCCGAGTTGGATGGATTCGTCGATGATTTCTCTCTTGGACCTACCTAGCTGGACTGTTTGTCCTAGGCATACATAAACCACTTCGAGTGTAGAGTCAGCAACCTCTAGAGGAGTGGGTGTGACATGGACATTTAACATTATTTTCGTCTTTTCCATGTTCATTTTAAGACCCACTTGTGGAGAGACTTTACTGAGGCCATCGAGCATTGTGCTTAGGTCTTCCATAGTCTCAGCCATGACCACGACATCGTCAGAAAATCGGAGGTGGGTGATTTACTCGCGGTTGATATTGATACCGAGTCCCTCCCCAGTCCAGAAGCTTAAAAAAACAAGCTCCAGGGTGATGGTGAAAAGTTTCGGAGATATAACGTCTCCCTATCTCACCCCTCGCTGCAGCTGGATAGGTTTCGAGTTCTCGTCCTGGATGCAAACCGACATGATGGCGTTTTCATACAAATACTAAATACCAACAGGTTTCGACTGAATCAAAAGCATTCTCATAGTCTACAAACGCCAAACATAGTGACTGATTGTACTCTTCAATCTTCTTTACAATCTGCCCTTGGGTATGGATGTGGTCAATGGTACTAAAGCCTCAACGGAAGCCGGTTTGTTCGGGAGGCTGGAGTCGTCAAACCTGCGTGCGAGACGATTCGTAATTACTCTCAAAAACAGCTTGAAAACATGTCCAGCAACCTTTAACTAAGGCAGGTAAAGCAATTGGTGCCTATTGCTGATGTTATATAGGGTGTAACTTATATGTGTGGTGATTTTAAAGAGTTTGTAAATTAAAGATTTTTCTCCAAGAAACCTATTATCAGTTCGCAATATTTCAATCCAATCAACTGACCAATTTTTAAGAAAAATTCAAAAAAATTCGCACCTTCAGTAAATTTGTAGAACAACAGTTCTTCAACTTGATGAGTACAAGTCCACCTTAAAGTGTCACCACACCTATTTGTTACAACCTGTAGATGTTAGTCGTAAAGCCATGTCGCACACAAATAGTCATATATAGGTACGCCTTATGTGCAGGTGGTTTGAAAACTTCTGACGCAGCGTTTTGCCATCAACCTTATAAGATCCACCAGGGCAGACTTGACCCCATGTGTGGAATATGTCCTAACCTTCCCAAGTTAGGAAAAGACATTTCTTTCCATGTAGTTTCTACTCCTGAAACCAAACAGTTTTCCTTTGATGTGTCGTATTGACCGAACGAGCGTGAAGCGCCTCCGTTTTTCGCTTGGGCAAAAAGCTTTCGTATGTCTGTCCGGACGACCAGCTGTGCTCCTCTTTTGGTTGCTTTTCTCAACCGATTCGCGTGAATTTTTTTAACCAGCTTCAATAATTAAGTATATGGAACTGTTTTTAAAGTCAAACTTTTATTACATTGTCTCAAATTTTTTCGCCTGTGTGTCGCGTGACGGTCGGTATGATCGTTTCGTCCTCTGTACCGTAGCTCCAAGATGAGAGCAACCATGATCGTTTCGTGTTCTGTAAATGTCTATAATGTGAAAAAAAGTTTCACTTTTACCGTGGTTACATAAAACCACACTCTCTTTTTTATTATCGAAATGATGGAGCCATGGAGGTTGAAAACGTAAAAAAAAACATATTTCATCTATTTCAAAAAATTGCGAAATCGTCAACTCACAGATACACAAGTAATTTTTATTCAGTTTCAAAAACAAAGCTCTGCTGCACAAAAATCTGCACTGCAATCTATCCGCCCCCCACTGCAATACTGTTCCTGAAAAACATTAACCGTTATCTATCGGGGGCAACTCCGGCCCTACTGTGGGCCGACAAAGCAGCACTATAAATCACGAACCAGGTAATTTCCCGCCATTACTACCGTCTAACGATTGCTATTGTGTTAGCGGGAGTTCTGTTGGAGATTGCCTCCGTTGGCGTCCATTAGGCATTTTATACTTTTGCGTACTGTCATCCTAAGACTTTACACTAGTGGCTTTGTGAGCTGTTTTAGACTTCGCGAGTTTTCCAGAATGGCTGAAATATGATATTTTTTAAAGCTTCTATTTACTTTCAATATTTGTATGTATGTATGTTTTTTTTTCAAATCTTGCGATAAATTTTAGAGCGACTTCCAGGGGTCCGATTGAACTGAAATTTGAAGTGAAGCCATATTCCCGGTGACAATAGATCCTTCTGGTATTTTGAACTTGCTCTGATGATGAAATCTGGAGGTGGAATCAAGAACGCTAAATCCTTTTTAATTTTCAATAGGATCCTGGGAAATATAGTCTAGTTATTAGAAACTAGCTGTTTCCCGCGGTTTCACCCGCGTGGACAACGTTTCTATGACTTTTCGAGGGTGCGCAGTGCGCGAGCCGCAAGCGGCTCGCGAGCGTGATAAAAAGTAGCCTATGTCTGAATCCAGGTCCTAATCTGTCTACCTACCAAATTTCAGCCAAATCCGTTAAGTAGTTTTTGCGGGAAAGCGTAACAGACAGACAGAGTTACTTTCACATTTATAATATTATATATATTAGTAGGGAAGTAGGGATGACCAAATATGTAAACAAATAGTGAAGTGTTTTCTTAAAAATAAACCATTTTCAGTTGGTACATTTAAGTCTTAAATGAACCACACACGGTGATTAGATAAATAAAATGCTTGTTAGTATATGCTCGATGTCCAAAATGCAATGTGATTAAGAAAAAAAAAATTGAAATTAATTATAAAATGTTTTGTTTACGTGTTTGACCATTTCCAAACAACTAGACTTTAGCTGTGCTTGTCATTTTTTTTAATTTGGAACCCTGTATTCATAATCATTTGCGCATTTAGCTTTATGACCATAAAACTCTTTTCAAATAAAAGCTTGTACCGAAAAGCTTTAAGGTTTTTTGAAAATTATCATTATGTTGTCAATCGCCATGTCTTCGCTATTTAGATTTTTTTTCCAAAAACTAAATTAATTTGTAATTCCATACAATTATTAAACCTGCTCACAAAACATTCAAACTGGAATTCCCTTCCGGCATCTGTATTCCCCGATCCGTACAATTTAGGAATCTTAAAGACGAGAGTGAATAGGCACTATTTGAGCTTACGTGTCACATCTTCGGCTGCATCGCCTCTTACCATCAGGTGAGGTGCAGCCAAACGCGAAATGCGAAATGCGACCTGAGAGAAGAACAGCCGGACATCCGCCGGACGGACGTAAGAAAGCATTTGTGCCCAAGCTGAAACGTAGACGCTTTGTCCTCGCTCGGTCAATTCATCATTTTATTAACCATTAAACCATTTTCCACTGCTTAGTCAAAGGTCGCTCTCCAAACTCAGGAAAGTTGGGCCATACCACACCCTGGACACTTCATACAACGGGTCAGAAATAACATTTCGAAAAAGGAATGACGGAACAAACAAAATGGCGGCGAAATCCTATACTCGTACGTTAGACAACCAAACTGTAACAAATCTGTATCGATCTGGGTGACGAGGGGGTGAGGTCGGAATCTAGAGAGCGGCAGGGATTGTCCATACTGTATGTTAGTATATGTATACTTTGGCCATACCATACTCGACACACGGGGGTCAAGTCTGGATTTGTGGAGGTTGCAACTTGTAAGGTAAGTGGCAGACCATAGTGTCAAAAGTTTTTAAGCCTCCTATATGGCCTCTGACACTGCTTAATGTCAGCCACCTAGTGATAGCAACCGGCACCAACGTATAAGGTTGTTTTAAGGTCAAGGTCGAGTCTCCCCACACATCCTCCCACCTCTTAACCTTCCCTTGTTCCATATCCATTTCAATTTGATCCTTGTGGGTTTGACACCACTTCAACCTTAATTTAAAATAACCATGTCTTCGTATATCATGTCAGATTGAGGCTTACAATACCATAGTCAGTTTAGGAACTTAGACCTAGCCTCCAGTATACCTGTGCTACATGTTTGTACAGTTTTATGTTTCTTACGTTTTTTTATAATTACAACTGTACGGGGTTGAATCCGTAACAAAAATTCTGATACTGATAATTGATAAAACTGTATATTGAAACTGTATAAAAGTATTAAAAACTAAATGAACTGTTGAAAGTACGCGCGGCATGCTTGATGGCCGAAAACGAAATGAAAATAATGAGTAATTGGGTTAAAACTTAAAGTGCTTATGAAGCATTTTTGCGTTGCACTTGCTTGCTCGTACAACTACTACAAAAACAGAAACTGTTAGAGCGTTCACAATATCTTTATACAGTTTATCCATCACAGTTTTGTGAGGTGCAACAATACAAAAATCATCTGCATGAAATCTAAATGAGTCAGGGAAATTTATTTTTTTCAACTTTTTATGACATACATTGCTATATTTTTGAATTTGTTCTTGCTTTCTATTACCCCATATGACTTTGTTAATAAATGAACTACATATTAGTTTTTCAGCACTAATATGAGTTCATGATTGATACGTGGGAAGTGCAGCTATAGCGTGCGGGGACATAAATGTGTGGAAAACCTATGAAAATTATAAAAACAAAGGAATGGTTGTTGTATGAAACAGACGTCGTCATGACCTGTTCTGTCATTCTATTCTGGAACTAAAAAGTGGCAAAAAGCGTTCAAAACGAATCCTACGTGATGTGCTGGAAAGTGTTCTTGATACACAAGATGCGTTTCTGAGTGATGCGTTCAACATGAGTTGCAAAAATAACATGCAACAACATCATGCATGACACATACATTGACCATAGTGTTAATCGCAGACTCAGTAAGAACACAATGGTCCAGCCATCTCCTAGCCCCGTTTAGATCTACGAGTCGTCGTGCAGGGGTACCGCTAAGTAGTGAAATTATTAGTAATTAGTTGTAGTTAAGTAAAACAGTTGTATTCTGTTTTTGTTTTATTTACTAAGCGGTCCCCCTACGTGACGACTCTTAGATCAAAATATAACCACTTATATTAAACTTACGGGCCAAGACAAATTATTTTCTACTTTTTAGCGGTTGAGACTATTCCAATGAGCCCAAACATGATTCTTCTGATCTAAGTTGGTTAGGAGTTGGGTATCCTGTAAATTCCAGAAGATGCTGCAGCTTCAGGTCAAAGTTACCATGTTATATCTAATACCTTTTCATTGAGAATATTCCAATGAGCCCAAACACGATACTTCTGCTGGAAGTTGGTGAGGAGTTGGGCATCCTGCAGATTCCAGGAGATGCTGCAGCTTTAGGTAAAGGTTACCATGTTCTATCTTGTACCTTTTCATTGAGATTATTCTAATGAGCCCAAACACGATACCTCTGCTGGAAGTTGGCGAGGAATTGGGCATCCTGCAGATTCCAGGAGATGCTGCAGCTTCAGGTCAAGGTTACCATGTTCTATCTAATACCTTTTCATTGAGATTATTCCAATGAGCCCAAACACGATTACCCAAGAAACCCAGAGTCAGTTCTCAAAAAAAATGCAGGGTGCATGCAAAAATGCACAAAATTGGTCGTTCAACTGATCTATTTGTAGGTAGAGTTATTTTTTATGTTGCAATTTCAGCAAAGACATAGAACAAAAGTTGGTCAGTGTGATGAGTAGAACCCACAGTTAACGGTACCTACACCAATTTTCTTTTACCCTGTATATCAGTGGCAGCAATTGACAAAATGGAACTAAACTCAGAGATTTGTTACCATAGATGGGTTATGCACTAACAAACCACATTTGAAAATCGAATCCATTTACACACACATTATAATAGGTACCTACCGAATGCTACTATGAAAAGAGATGCCAATTGGCATCTCTTTTTTTGCTTCACTTTTAGGATGCATGTAACCTATCTACCTCCCCTTATATATAGCATATCTCTGACTAAACTAGATATTTTAATTATCTGTAAACAAAGTGTTCTATCAATCACTTACTTTTAAAGATAATTAAATTTTATTTAAAAATACAACAATATTGTTTAATTGAATGAATCAAAGTTTAATAGCCAGATATTTTATTTTTATTTTAATGACTTAGTTTTCATCTATAACAATTTAATTTGTGATCTTAGTTCATAAATAGTAAAGTATAAAACAAAACTGTGAAAGTTTCGAAAACCTTGAAGAACAGAATATACCTACTTAGGTTGGAATATCTGATAGTTAAATGCAGAATTCTGTATAAAACACGAAAATAATTAAAAAAAAAACAGTTCTTACGAAAGCGTTATTTTATACTTGTATATGGAAGGAGCATAAGGAGGTTTTTTCATACTTATGTAAGGAAGGAGCATTAAGAGTGTTTTTTTTATACTTGTATATGGAAGGAGCATAAGGAGGTTTTTTCATACTTGTATATGGAAAGAGCATAAGAAGGTTTTTTTCATTCTTGTATATGGAAGGAGCATAAGAAGTTTTTTTCATACTTATGTAAGGAAGGAGCATTAGGATGTTTTTTTCATACTTGTATATGGAAGGAGCATAAGGAGGTTTTTTCATACTTGTAAATGGAAGGAGCATAAGGAGATTTTTTTTCATACTTGTATATGGAAGGAGCATAAGGAGGTTTTTTCATACTTTTATATGGAAGGAGCATAAGGAGGTTTTTTTCATACTTGTATAAGGAAGGGGCATAAGGAGGTTTTATTCATTCTTGTATATGGAAGGAGCATAAGGATTTTTTTTCATACTTGTATAAGAAAGGAGCATAATGGAGGTTTTTTACATACTTGTAGAAGGATGGAGCAATGAAAACGAAACTAATTTTTGACATGTTTTTATTTTTATTAACAATTGGTAAGAAGCCCTTGCCATCATATTAAATCATATCATATTAAAAAAAATTATAGCCTTAGAATAGTACGAACCCATTTCTTACGAGACTATCCTAAAAAGAGTCGAGGAGGATCAAAATCGGAGTATGGGCAGCCTTCTTTCCTTATATTGATTTTTCTTGCTTTTTTTGAACTCTTTTAGTTTAAAACAATCAATCCCCATAAAAAAACAAAATCGATTCCGCTCACTTCTTAGTCGCTCGAAAGGAAAAATGTTCCTAGAAATCAAATTTATTACATTTTGGAATCTTCAAACTAAATTACCCGTGTGATTAAAACTTTAAATACATTTCACGCTTCCATTTAATTTATTGAGACCAAAGCTCCATATAGGTCTTCGATCTCCACTATCCGCTTGTATCTACTTAATTGTCATTCCTGAGGTTTGCGGCTACAATTGAGACTCGTCACTCGTGAGGAGTGGGTGGGGTATTACAGGTGGGGTAAGTCGGAATGTCTAACATACTCGTAAACTATATAGATGATGCAGTGACTTAAAAGGTTATGGATGTACTCGTAATATTGATAAGTAATAGTTATTCTATCTATCTATCTATTCAGGCTGTAAAAAAATGATGTAGGTCCCATTAACTAAGGCTTCTATTTATCATACTGAACGACTGTTGGTTTATAAGCAGGTTCAGTTTTTGAAAATAGTGGACTGTATTTGGCGGAAGAGGGTGGAATAAAATATGGCGGTTTATCAAATACTATGTATGTCCAGTATATCATATATGCGGTAGGAGACTGTTCTGCCCTGGGAAGAAACAGGAAAGAGAAACAGAACAGTAAAAAGGAGAGGCACTCACCTGCCCCACAGGAAGAATCGGCACGTGAACACCGGCGCCGGTACAGATCCTCGTGATCCAGATGCAACAGCTTGCGTTACTTGTAGACACACGTTATTTGATAATTTAAGTCTTCTACAGCGGTTTAGATATTAAATTTAATTTTTGTATGCGAAGCGACGTGCGCTTGATCACGACGCCACGTTTTTTGCCGCCAACACGACAGCGTTAATGTATGTTGTCTCACTCGGTACGCCATGAGGAGGGAGGAAAAGGAAAGGGATTTACAGGATATAAAAAGACTGAACACACATATCATAGCGCGCGAGTTTTGAATTGTAATTACGGCGTAAACAACTGTTCTTTTATGACTTTTTCTGAAAAATAAAATGTAACTCTTCATACAAATCTAACTGCTGATAAAAAGTTAAAATGGAAAATTTCAAAGCCGTCACAAAGTTGGTAAGCAAATTTTAACAGGTTAGAATATTATACCTCCGCTAATTACATTACAGTCATATACAGTTTACATAAAAGTAAATTAATTTGATTTATTATTATAGTTCATATTATATTCACTAATACTACAAAATCAGTATTGCATTAGCCATTCTGTTAATTTTGTCTTAAATCTAATTCGTTGTAATTATTTTATGTCATATGGAAGCTTATTAAATATTTCAATACACCTATTTTATACATTTTATTTATATATTTTAGTTTTGCTGGGAGGTTCGTAAAACCAATGTGTATATTGAGCCCTTGGTACACGAAATCTAAAGTCTCTTAGATATTGAAATTGACTCTGGGTAAGATTTTTTTAATTAAAAATTTGAGTGTGTTTGACTATTTCTCACCTATATAATTCCCTCTCAAGATTTTTAAAGCGACAAACCTTTCTCATATACATGCAGGGCAATGGTAAAATGTTTAGTTTTTTAAATAGGGGTTTTACAATTTTCCACCACGCATTATTTTTGGCGATATAAATGTTCTATCGACATCTACAGGATTTCCCCATAATATGAAACCGTAACTGCAGAGGACTGACACGACACACTACACGACCGTGTAAGGCTGTCAAAGCGGCTTCTATAGAGACTGTTTGCCTTAGTCTTCTCAACGTAAATACAAATACAGTACAATACAATATTCTTTATTGCATCACAATCTTAAAAGGAAATGAACTATATAGAAGAAAGCCTATACAATAGAGGGCCTTATTGCTAGGTAGTAATTTCTTCCAGGAAATCTTTGGGTAGCGTAAAGCGATAGAATGAATTCAGGGGCGATGCAATAACTCAAAACAGAAAAATTGCAAATAAAATCTAAATAAATAAAAGACTTCATTACTATAAAAATAACATATAATATAATAATTATATACATAAGCAACTATGCATAAATAAATACAGAAAGAAAAATGAGATAGTAAGGAAGATAGAAAAAAAGGATTTAAAAACAGAGAGCAGTGATATTATTAAGTTAAGTAATGAGCTTTCACAATATTATGCTTTTGAAAAATTGTAGCGTTGGAGCACTCAAGCAGCAAGTTCCACAGTCGGATTGCTTGAACCGTGAAAGAGTTGGAATAAAGAGAGAAAGAGTGCAACCCAAAATTGGTGGCAAAAGGGGCAATTTGTGCTTCTTTCCACGCCACAGGGAATATGTCAGAGGACACTGAATTATTGCAAATTTTGGCAGGGAGAGGGGAGAGGGTATCGATTAAAGGGGCGATTATATTAAGGCTAATACTATCACTCCTAATGGCATTTGAAGCTATAGACAGAACGCTACAAACTCAATTGAAATCAGTACTTTGCAAATTGAGTCAATATTCTCTTTCCAGTTCATACATGCCTTAAATTAAAGTCCATTAGTTTTTCCAATTTTACTTTTATTGTAATTTATGTCCAGAATAAGGGGTTTTGTTTGATGTGAGTGAAATTTTAATATGGGATCTGGCAGAATATCAGCGTTGTTGATCATCGTAATCCACAACATATGCTGAGTCAGATCTTTTTTAAAAGAGATTGGTTGTAACTCTGGTGAGGTTAGTACATAACGCTAGCTGATTAGATTATCTTTGGGTATATCTTTGTGAAGAAAGGATTATAAATATGAGTAAAGCGCATAGTTTACAGAAAGGAATAGGTCATCTTTTTCAAGGTCACTTGTTTGTTATTGACCTTTTTACTACCATTGTATCATAAATAACTATTTCCGTTACTTGTATTATTAACTCTTTGTCTTTTGAAATTGTTTTTATCAAAGAAAATCTATTAAAAATTATCGACTACCTAATTCAAATTTTGCTGTATTTTTTTCTACTACGGCTGGCAAAAGAACAACCGAAAAAGGGGCGGCCTCCATCCTGGACATGGGTTAAATACGCCTCCGAAATTTTATGAGTTAAAATAATAGTTTTCAAGGATGCGAGTAAGATCTTTAGAGAATTTGTTGTTTTTTAAAAAAAAGATCAATATTCCAATCTCCACAAACATTGATTTGCTTCTTTTTATTTATATTTATTTGTTAGAAGATACAACAAAGTAAAAGGTACAACAGTAAGAAAAAAAAATATGATTTTAAATATACAGATAAATTTAAATTTTACATAAAATTATTAAGTTTCCGTATTTACACATTTCAGCTTATGTAAATTTGCAGTCTTACTAAGTCACTTTCAACATTAGATACATAAAAATTGTAGGCACTGCAATAAAATGCTTAAATAACTAAACATATGTAAAATCAAAAACTTACTACAAAACATTGTTTTTTTCTACTACGAACTAACAAATAAATATTAATTATTTAATTATTTTTTTAGTAAGTTTTAACAAAATAATTTCTATAATTACTAAATGTTAAATTACTATGTGTTTGTATACCCTATACATATGTTTTTTTTAAATTCACAATTAGTAAACCGGAGTGTCATTGAAAACGCGACCATTACCAGCTCTAGATACATTTACATAGATCGTTACACTAATTTAGATCAAACTAATTTAGATCAAAATAATAAAATGTGGTGGCGTGACAATCGCTTGTACTCGTGAGCCGATCGTATGTGGTAGCAAAAATGACTTATTAACGGTAGGTTGTTTGTTTTTGAGGTAGCAACACTGAGTTGAGAAGCCATATTAGTTGGACGTCAGTCTCGGGGCAGACACTTTTTGACGGAGCATCGAACTGAACGGACGTGTCGCGTCACCGCTGGGATTTGCATCCATTGTTATCTAAGGCATCCTGTACAATTTCGATTGCCGAATGGTCAAGAAAATTGAAGGAGGACCTTTGAGATGTAGTTGCATTCTTATTTTGATGCCTACGACCGAAATAGTTAAGGACGTGAACCAAAAGGCCATCCATAATCTATCCACCCCTTGCGACATGTATTTATCATTAATAAAATAGCATGCAAAATCACAGATTAGGTTATGTAGATTTTCAGTTTTACTTAATATTTTTTCAGCCTTAAGATACACTCGCTACACAATATAATTACCTACATGTCTTCATAGATAGGTCTCCAGAGGTTCGTATGATTATCTATTTGAGTAAGTACCCAGATTCACCC
This sequence comes from Coleophora flavipennella, assembly GCA_947284805.1. Taxonomy (NCBI): domain Eukaryota; kingdom Metazoa; phylum Arthropoda; class Insecta; order Lepidoptera; family Coleophoridae; genus Coleophora; species Coleophora flavipennella. The sequence goes on from OX369253.1 coordinate 11,727,640, forward strand.
TGCCGTGCCGCGCTGCTTGCGTCCAAACCAGCACTGCAGGTAATTACAATTTTATAATTTATAATGCATATTAAAACCACTAGTAAGTTAGTTTTCAATGCAAGGTTAAAAAATTGTAAAATGATTAATAAATAAATAAAAATAATCTTGTATAAAGGCGTATCACTTCTTGCTCTAACTGTACTTGTTGTTTTTTCTCTATACGTTTATGAAATTGGTTCGAGTTTAAAATTTTTGTTAGGTATTTTATTTCCGGTTCGAGTTAAGAACGGTTCGAGTGAGGAATAAGCGGTAGCCGCCTTTACAAGTAATTTTACAATACTTAGCGGCGTTGTTCAGTAGTGCTGGTAAATGTTAAAGATTTCCATAACGAGACAAAATCACCGCAAATAGCACTTTACGTTTTTATAATCTATTAATGTATAGTAAACGCCTTTTTGCTTATTATATTATTAAAAACAGTGAAAATAACGGCCTTTTTGGTACTTGTATATCCTAAACTATATGATGAATAAAAAGATGTTCCCAGAATTGGTCGGTGCGAATTTTCGCGCCTAATTCAGTGGTAAAGTTAACTCAAAAACGACAAAATGTTACTTAACGGCCTTCTCTCTTATCAGGGCAGTATACAATTTACAACAATTCATGCGGTACTTTATTTACACTTCAAGTTGCTTGTACCGCACACAGAACATTGCCAAATTCACTGTAAAGTTCCTGTGCGCCCGCGTGTAACTTGTGAGGGACTTTGCCAAAGTCATAGAGAGCGGGTTGCTTGACCAAAATTACAAAGTTGTTGCTTTTTATTGAGTATGGTAACATTTTGTTCGCATGTAGGTTCTTTATATTTCAATGACTGATGTACATTGTACAAGTAAATGTCACGTGTACGGTGTATATGATTAATTTTTATTTTCACTAACGATTGTAGTAATTAATAAAAGATAAAATAAAAATGGTTTAAATGGTGGGATGATTCGGTTTTATCACACTAATATTATAAAGGCGAAAGTTTTTGAGTGTGTGAGTGTGTATATTTGTTACTTCTTCACACAAAAACTACTAAACGGATCTGGCTGAAATTTGGTAGGTAGACAGCTTAAGACCTGGATTAACACATAGGCTACTTTTTTCACGATGACGAGCCGCCTGCGGCTGGCGCACTGCGCACCCTCGAAAAGTCATAGAAACGTCTACGCGGGCACACCCCGGACACTCCATACAAACGAGCGAGAAATGATATACATAATTATAACTGACGTATCTATAGGCAAGAATGCAGGTAGGGTTGAATCACACCGGCGGTATTGGTCACAAAATGTTTGTTAGTTATTTACTGAATGCTGTGTGAATATACTAAACTCTTTTTTTTTCATACTTTTCGTTGTAAACAAACACCGTTCGAAAGTAAATGGTAACTGCGATGTGGACGTACGAATTAACACTGAAACCTGCTATTATTTTGTACACTTTTTCCTTGACCGACAAATCGCTACCGCTTATTAAAAAAAGGTCATCTACTTCTATGACGCTGAAAATCGCTGCCGCTTATTAAAAATAATAGCAGTTTTCAGTGTTAATTCATACGTCCACGTCGCAGTTACCATTTACAATGTTTTATAGTCTCCTACTGTGTATGGTGTATTCGGAAAGTGCAACATAAGACAAGTATGAAAAAAAAAGATTTCAGTTGGGCCTTTACGTTCGGTACCTGGTTGGTTTTTATGATTGTGAACGAAATCACAGCGGCGCGCAAAGTGAATAGGTATAGTGAATAAAAGTGCTTGCGTAGCTCGTCCTTTACGTTTGGTACCCAATCTGAGTGGCGGGGGGGTGAGGTCGAATTTAGAGAGTGGCAGGGAGTGTCCATACTGTACGTCAGTACTAATATATATACTGTGACGCGGGTGAAGCCGCGGGAAACAGCTAGTCTTTATAAGGAATAAAGAGGGATCAGACAGGTGCTCAGAGGCAAACCATTGAACTATTGGTTCAAAGATCGTAACGGTGAATTATGAAAGTACAATGAAAACAAATCAATTACTAGATACCTTTTATTTAATTTTTAAACTTCAATTCTAGCACTCCAGGAGTTCCTTTCTGACACGTTAAAGATCAAGTTTAACTGTAGAAAAGGAGTTTTATTCACAGGAGCACTCACTTCCTACCTGTAATAACTTGCCAGTTAGTAACATACCGAGGTATACGAAACGATGGGGCCCATTGGAGATGCCCTGGGAGCCGTGTGCTCACCAGATACAGCAGATCGCCGAGAGGTCGATGGACCTCATCGGCCTGGAAATTAGCCCCGTGGGGCAATAGAGTTGAAAAGGCGAAGTGCCAAGTTCGTGACGCTATACCTATGCGCAGGAGCCCGTTTTCACACACTTCACATAGTGGTTTTACAGGAGCAACCACAAAATTAAGTAAAAAAAATTAAAGGTACGCCATGTCGTCATAAGTTAAGCGACATGCACAGATTTGGACAGAAAGTTTTGCTCGTCTCCATATTTTACTCAAATTTTCTTCATAAAAGCAAAAAGGAGCGCCATCTGACATAACTCGTACGAACTAGAGTGGGCGAGAGTTGACGTCAGTGTCGCGTTAAATGAACCTTGGTAGAATTGTCGCTTTAAAAATTTGTTTATTTAATTTGTTTACAAGAAAAAATACAATGTAAGGTTACTTAACGATGATACGACATCAAATGTTTCTTTTTAGCCTTTCTTTCATGATTTTTACAGCCTCTAACAACACAGTAAGGCATTTCTCTAAGGAATATCTTTCCACCGCACTGTACAATTTCCCGCAGACGACTGAGTTGCGAGTGTGCGAAACTTTCGATTTTCGCACCAATTCGCTATTAGAGCATTAGTCGCGCGCGTTGGCCGGGTTCTTACGCCAGTAATATATGTCATGCCCGTGGTAAGAAATAACCTTTTCTGTTTACATCCTGGGTGTCACAATTTGTGAGCCTGCCACCAAAAAACAAAACAAACCCCAGATGGGGAATTTATAAGTAGATTTATATTATTCTTTTTGCTTTCGCTGCGAACTCAACGCGAGCTGAACCGGAAGAGAGCCTGTCAAACTTTTGACGTCTAGGCTTGTCAGTGTTACCAGTCTGTGACTATCGAATTCAACAAAATAAAAATTATTTATTATAGGGATTTTTCGAAGTAGATGAACTTGAAATAAAAGTTCCTATTTTCAGTTAAATATCTAAGAGTGGGTGTAAACACACGATTTATTTATTTTCCTTCATGGCGTAATAGTTAGCCCATTCGCTTCACACCGCGGGTCGCGGGTTCGACTCCCGGCGGGGTCAACTTTGTAAGACATTGTTTGGTTGGTGGTAGGGCATTTTCATAGCCCGCCTGGCTAACTACCTACCATCATAATATCTAAGTATTGCCGCCAAACATCAGTGTTAATAGCATTGTTGTGTTCCGGCTTGAAGATAAGATTACCAGATTCCCATTGCGTTGGGGAATCTTGGTAAGCCCGTTTCCTGACATAAAATTTTTAGGAATTACAATTGATACTCATTTGAATTGGAAATCTCATGTTGAAAAGATCAACAAGGAGATATCAAGTAAATGTTATGCTTTATCTATACTAAGTAATGTAACTTCAAGTTAGACGACACGCATATTATGGCTACGTTTATCCTATTTTAACATATGGAATCATATATTGGAGTAACTCTGTAAATGTTATCTTTATTTTTATATCACAAAAACGATGTCTAAGGATCATCTACAAAATGCCCAGTACTGAGTCTCTAAGGTCTGTATTCAAAGAACAAAAATAGCTTACAGTAATTACTGGCAATGTGTGCTTTTGTAAAAAATAATAGAGAACATTTTACTAGAAAAAATTAAATCTATCATAGAAATGTTCTACGCAGCCAATATAAATATGACATGTGCGTTGTGTTAGTTAAAAGTTACATATTAAAAAAAAGTGCTGTAGTTGTAGGTGCAAAAATTTTTAATCACTTACCAATGTATATCAAGTCATTGGTACTAATATTAAAAAAAAAACACTAAAAAATTGGTTGACAGACAAGGTATTTTATACTTTAGAAGAATATTTTTCGCATTATTTCCTACTTGCTTTTTATATTTTAATTTTTGAATAAAATGATGACTATATTTTAAATGTTTAACCATGACTATTGTATGCCCGAAATGGGTAAACTGATGATACTCATTTTGTAACAACTATATTACTCAGTTTTGACAATAAATAATAACTCATCTTATCTTATTCCAAATTCGGCATCATCGTCACTTACCATCCAGGTGAGATGATGCCAAGGGTTTAACAATTGTAGATAAAAAAAACTTTACACTATGCACTGGTTAAGTAGTAGTGTGGTTATTTTCTTTCTTTTTTTTGCTTTCTTAAAACGAGAAATGTATTGCAGGGATAGTGAATAAAATATCGCGGTTATAATATAATATGCCTAAGCCTGGTGTTTTGTCAGAAACCAGCGATAAATCTGACTCTAAATGTGGAAATGTATTTCTGGAAATGCATGATAGGCAGTCCATTATGTTATTTTTCTGTATTTTTCGATATTGCCCTAATAAAACAATTTCGGAGTTTTTTTTTATTTACAATTGGTAATAATATATATTATATTATTTATTTGGACATATGTCTATACACATTCGTTCTAGCCATCATCATCATATCAGCCGAAAATCGCCTACTGCTGGACAAAGGCCTTTCCCCAAGGATTTCCACGACGTCGGGTCCTGCGTCGCTCGCATCCAGCGGCTTCCCGCGATCTTCACTAGGTCATCGGTCCACCGCGTAGGAGGCCTGCCTACGCTACGTTTTCTCAAACAGGAACTTTATTGCCCCATCGGCCATCTGTTCTGCGAGCTATGTGCCCCGCCCACTGCCACTTCAATTTAGCGATTCTGTGAGCTATGTCGGTTACTTTCGTTCTCCTGCGGATCTTGGATTTGGATTCGTCGATTGATCTCTTTCGTGAAGTTGGACCTACCTAGCTGACTGTTTGTCCCAGGTATACAAAATTCGTCGACAACCTTTCAACCTACAAAGAATTTTAACAGTGTGTCCTAGTTAATAAAACATAAATTTGCTATAACAGCTAGTACGCGGCGGCCGCGCGGAGAAATATTCGCGACGTTTAAACGCGGCCCGAAGCATTCCCGACGCGCGGCCGCCCTGCGGTTAGTTACAAAGAATTTCAACACTGTGTCCTACTTAATAAAACATAAATTTGCTATGACTGGACAACTAAAACGTGGCGGCCACCGCAAGCAATTTTTCGCGTTGTTTAAATACGGCCTAACGATGCCATGACCCAGCTCTCGCGGTGGTTTCACTGCAATGGATAGTCCATATGGATGGATAGCCCTAAATTGAAAAAAGACGTACTTTTTGCACTTTCACCTGGGAGGAGAGCTTCCGAAGGATCTGTCGCTGCGTGTAAATGGAGTACTTTTTGAGCAGGTGAACAGCACCACCTATCTTGGATTCGAACTGGACCGCGGCCTGACTTGGGAATCTCACATAACCAAGCTGTGTGGGAAATGTGGCGGAGTCAGCTTCGCTCTCCGACGGCTCGCTCAGATGGTCCCGAGAGAGGTGATACGGTCCAGCTGTTTTGCGACAGCACAGTCGCTCTTGCAATATGTGGTAAAGCTGTGGGGGTGCGCTTCCGAAGGGAGCGCGCCTTACGCATGCAGAATAAAGCCGTACGAGCGATTGTGCAAGTATCGCGCTGTACATCCGCGCGGCCGTTGTTTAAAAGCCTGGGTATAGTTACACTACCGTCCTTACTAATCCTTCAGCTGGCTACCTATGTATATAACCATCGTGAAGAGTACCAGACGCTCAAAGATGTACATAATCTCATAAATGGAGGCAGCTGGTAACACACAACGTAGCCTCCTTTGAAGACACGCGCAAAACCCAATATAACACCAAAAGGGATGAAATAAAAGCCCGACCACCTGCGGCTATCCACTACAATTACAGCAACGGTGTCCTGACGTGCCCCAAGTGTGACCGCACGTTCCGAGCGAAGATTGGCTACAACAGCCACATGCGGGCGCACGAGAAGGCGGAGCAGCGGGACGCTTGCAGCTGAGCCGGACAACGCTGCGGTCGCTGTAGCCGAAAACGGCTAGGACCATCATCATCATCACATAATCTCAAGCACCACAATATGGAGAGTCGTCAAGTCAAGTAAGCTGACGCATGTGCTGAGACCGTCAATTTTTAACTAACTCCCGGTTTAAATTACTCAAGCTCCCTCGTTAACAAGTTTTAAGACAAATTCAGACGCTGCTGGCTTCGTAAGAAAACGTTTTATACGTTACAAGACTTTTTAAATTTACACAATTTTCAGTTTTTAGTCCTTTTAATGTACCTATTTTTTTTTATTAAGTATTATATCTAAATATGTGTGTTATTATAGAGCGTCGGTGGCGTAACGGCTAGGGCCGCCGCCTCCTGTCCGGGAGGTCGTGTTTCGAATCCTGTCACGTACCAATGTGTTTTCGAATTTCGATTTTGTACGTTTATCAGACGCTCTTACGGTGAAGTAAAACATCGTGAGGAAACCTGCACACGCCTGCGAAGAAACTCGCAGGTTGTGTGTGAAGTCGACCAACCCGCACTGGGCCGGCTTGGTCGACTGAGGCTCGACAGCTCTATTTAAGGGTAGGCTCGAGCCCCTCGGTGGGGACGTATATGAGCTGTGTGTTATTGACAAATTGTCTCATTTTTTTCATATTATTTTGAACCAATTTTTAAAATGACGTGTATTTTTTTTACTAATAAATTATTATGGTTATGATTAGTGCTTATATCTAAGCTTATTAGGATACATGAGCCCTGTTAGGGCATTGTAAGATAAATAAAATGTACAGTCACGATGTGCATACTTTCCTGTGAAGCCTTCACCGTCTGTCGTAGTCGGGCGTACAACAATAAACATTACACTTGATTAGTAGTAAAATAATAAAGCTAGGTAATTTAGGTTTGTATGGGATTGGGAGGTACCTTGCTAAGATTTTTTTTCTAGATTTATGAAGTACCCAGTGCAGTATGCTTAATTAAGTCTTTATTATTCACAAAGTTTCACTATAATCGTTAGAGCCACTGTTGAGAAAAAGTAGGTATCAAACAATCTGGATTTGTATGGGAGGTACCTTATTTTGAATTTTCTTGAAACTACGGATTACCACGTACTGAAGGCCATGTACAGTTATAGTAACATACCGAGTTTCATCAATATCGTAAGAGCCAATTTTGAATGAAAAATAATTAGTGATTTTTACTACGGTGGCAACCCTATCAAGATATGCGAAATTTGAAAATAAATAAATTAATTAATTTATTTATTATTATTGTAACATAAAAAGTATGTACACATTTACCATCACCAAATACAAAAAGCAAAAAAAAAATTAAAAAACCAAGACAATACTTGGACAAATAAGAATAACATTGCCTTAACCCGAATTAAACCCAAATCCGTCTAGAGGTTTTTAAACTTTATTAGTGTAACACAATCGATCCACATCAAAATTTCAACTTAGATTTTTTTTGCTATCACAATACCTTCTTAAGTCCTTCGTCGCTCGAAAGAAACAGAGGAGCAGCCCGAAATATATTGGTGTTATTTTAAATGTTATTAAATAAAAATTGACTGACTCTGTGGCTCAGTGGTTAGTGCCCTTGACTACTGATCCGAGAGTCGTGGGTTCGATCCCCACCCAGGGCAAGCATTTGTGTGGTGAGCAGATTTTTTTGCTCTGTGTCTGGGTGTTAAATTATATCTATATATGTATGTATTTAAACGTATATATGTATGTATATCAGTCTCTGGTAACCCATAACACAGGGAATCCTACTTTGGGGCCAGATGACCATGTGTGATTTGTCCCAGAATATTTATTTATTTATTTAATTAAATTAAATTTAAGAACAGCAAATTAAGTTATAGATAATAAGTATGTATATCAGTCTCTGGTAACCCATAACACAGGGAATCCTACTTTGGGGCCAGATGACCATGTGTGATTTGTCCCAGAATATTTATTTATTTATTTATTTAATTAAATTAAATTTAAGAACAGCAAATGAAGTTATAGATAATTATACACTGTCTGTCGTAAATATATTAATTGATTAATAACACCTGTTAAGAAGATTGTTTTTTTTATTTATTTTATGAAACTTTTATCTTAATCCTTGTTATTTATCTCGACCGTTTTCATGCTTTGCATGCCACGCTAAGTCGTTGGTGCCGGTTTCTATCCTCGTAGGTACTCCTTAAGCCTTAAGCCGTGTCAGTAGCTTTAGAAAACTTTTAATAGTATGCTTCTTCACTAGTCCTACGACCATCACAAATAGGACTTGTCTCCTTATGTACAGTATGGACTAATCTTCCCGAGCTTAGGAAGATACCCTTGCCCCAGCTGTGGGGATGAAATTGGTCCTTAATGAACATACGATGGTCTGCGTCAGGTTTTCAAGACTTTCATCCACAATTGGTATGCCCTTGACTTCTTCTCACTTGATGGTAAGTGACGATATGATGCCTAAGATGGAAGCGGGCTTACAAAGATTCCCCAACGCAATGGGGAGCTGGCTATCTCATATTCAAGCCGGAACACATCAATGTTGTGAGTATTGATGCTTGTCGGCAAGATTAAGATAAGATGGTGGTAGCTAGCCAGGCGGGCTTAGAAAATGCCCTTCCATCAACCACACCGAGTGTGATAAAATTAGACTTCGCCGGAAATCGAAACAGCGATCTCCTGATATAAAGCTAATGGACTAACCATTACGCCACGGAGATAGTTAAGACTGGAGAAAATTCACAATAGCCCTATCAGGCTCGACCTCGAAGGAGATGTACTCTTTAAAATAAACAAAAAAGTAAAAATAACACGCAATATCATCACCATCAGATCAGACGAAAAACGTCCACTGCTGGACAAAGGCCTCCCTCAAGGATTTCCACGACGACTGGTCCTGCGCAGCCCGCATCCATCGGCTTCCCGCGAAAATAATATACATTTAAATATATTTTTTATATAAAACTAATTTTAATTTAAAAAAGAATATAATGTAAGTTGTTTGTTTGTTTGTAAACTCTTTATTGTACAAGAAAATACACAATTATTGATACATAATAGCAGTAGCATGCACAAAGGCGGACTAATCCCAAACAGGGATCTCTTCCAGCCAACCCTTAATTACTGAAAGGATTTACACTTTAAGCGAAGAAACAAAATAATTAGTACAAATTTTAAAAGAAGTGAAAAAAATAATCTAAAGTTAAAAACAGATGTTATAAAACAATTAGATACATCATCATCATCATCATCATATCAGTCACAAATCGTCCACTGCTGGACAAAGGCCTCCCCCAAGGATTTCCACGACGACCGGTCCTGCGCTGCCCGCATCCATCGGCTTCCCGCGACCTTCACCACTCCACCGCGTGGGAGGCCTGCCTACGCTACGTTTTCCGGTACATATTATAATAAACATACTTACTTACATATTAAATAAAATTTTATATATATAAATATATATACATACTATAATACTTTACATACTTACATTTATAAATACGTACTTAGCTCAAGTATAGGAATACACAAATAAACGATGTCATGTCTTCATGAGACGGGCCTTGAACGTGGAGATGGAATAACACATTCTTATTTTCCACTGGCAATGCATTCTACAAACGAGCCGCGTGAACCGTAAACGATTTAGTGTAGACTGTGTCAGTGCTGTGTGCAGGAAACGCAAGTGCCAGGTTTTTAATAGAGCGCAGTCGGTCATCCATAGCGGTGCGAAATACGAACCTTTCACGTAGATATTGCAGTTGTTTGTAGATTTCAGTCTAAAACACTGATGATAAGGTTCAAAATTGTTTGTATTTTGAACGCACGATCGTGTTGGTCCGTTATGAAAGGGACGCAAAGAGTGGAATTATTATATTGGGTTCATTAAAGCAGAAGCCAGTGACATGTGTTCTACTCATACGTAGCCAGCAGCTTTACAAAAATATTCATAATATTAAATTGCTTCATTTATGTTTTCAGAATAATAAACCTAAATCTTTCTCCGAGCTCCAACTTCTCGTGAAATTGAACTCATTTTTATACAGTTTTATTTAAGTTAAGCTCATTTCGAATCTCATTGCCTTTCCGTGATATTTGCGTGAAAAAGTCGACGGGCTCTGAAATGAGTTCCCAAAATCCAAACAGTTCTCGACTCTTGATACAAAGACCTTCTACCAAAGGACAGACGATCTTTATCTTTGTTAAATCATTGGATTAAAATTGAGTTTAAGTCTAGCTTGCTTATTGCTAGACACTTCTGACCGACAGGTATGGTTGTCAAATCATTACATTAAAATTGAGTTTAAGTCTAGCTTGCTTATTGCTAGATACTTCTGACCGACAGGTATGGTTGTCAAATCATTACATTAAAATTGAGTTTAAGTCTAGCTTGCTTATTGCTAGACACTTCTGACCGACAGGTATGGTTGTCAAATCATTACATTAAAATTGAGTTTAAGTCTAGCTTGCTTATTGCTAATTTCTTCTGACTGACAGGTATGGTTGTCAAATCATTACATTAAAATTGAGTTCAAGTCTAGCTTGCTTATTGCTAGTTACTTCTGACTGACGGTTATGGTTGTCAAATCATTGCATTAAAATTCAGTTTAAGTCTAGACTGCTTATTGCTAGTAACTTATGACTGACAGGTATGGGCTCTAAATTGACTCCACCACTTAGTGTTTTTTGACGTAAATGGCCTCCTTCTTAATGGATTTCCCTACCTCTATATTTTTCAAAGCCTTCTTCTCTTTGTTAATGGAAGATATTAAAAAATGGATACTAAAAATTTCATAAATCTTTAATAATAATTAAAGTTGATGTGTACTGGCTTAAAGATAAAATAGCCAGTTCCCATGGCGTTAGAGTATCTTGATACGCCCGCTTCCATCTTCAGCATCATCGTCACTTACTATCAGGTGAAATGATGCAGGGCTTACCAATTGTGGAAAAAAAAGTTAAATAAACTAATACCTTTTAATATCGATATTGCTTCGGTACACTTTGAGAAGACTATAATTTAATCAAGTAACTCAAGGATATAGCTTGCTCACAAAACAGATGTAAAAAGTTAAAGCAATGTTCACGAGTGATGAAAGCTTTTCGGACCAAGCGTTTATCGTAACCGCCATGTCTTGGTGCGAGGAGTGCACTGGGCTGCGTTCCAAAACTACGCTCTGTTTACTTTATCATCTTTCCGTACCTTCGTGTTAAGCGTCAAGTTGACACAACTTTTTTTTAATCCACAATTGATAAGCCCTTGGCATCATCTCACCTGATGGTAAGTGACGATGATGGCGAAGATGGAGGCGGGCTTACGAAGTTCCACAACTCAATGGGATCTGGCTATCTCATCTTCGAACCGGAACACGTCAAGTCTGTTAACACTGATGTTCAGCGGCAAGACTTAGATAAGATGGTGGTAGCTAGCCAGGCGAGCTATGAAAATGCCCTACCACCAACCAAACCGAGTCATACTAAGTTGACCCCGCCGGGAATCGAACCCCCGACCTCGTGGTGTGAAGCGAATGGACTAACCATTACGCCACGGAGGCGGTCAAAAACTGACGCGTTCCATACCTCAGTTGGTTGCAACTTTTAAACCATCGAAATCGATGGTTGGTAACCTCTCTGATATTTATCTTACATTATTTTGTATTAATTTGTCAAAATTTTTATTCTGATATCCAGTTAAAGTATCAAGCCCAGAAGCCAAGTCATTTAGAATAGAAAAAATTAGTAAACAACAAGACGAATTCTTACCAAAGATGACCTTTTAATACGCACTTTAGCAAAGATGACCTACTTTTTTTTTTTTATTAAAAATTTGAGTGCGTTTGACTGCAACTCACCTGATGGTAAGTGATGATGCAGTCGAGGATGGTACACGCAAACTCAAATAATGCCTATTCACTCTTGTACTGTTACCATTTAACACAAACGGAAAGTCAATCTGACATAAACCACCTGTGGCTGTTTTGAACTTGTGAGCTGTTGGCACTCAACAAATCAATCAAACTCCGAGGTCATGAACTTACTTCTGAAGAACTTTTTTTTTTGGGTTCCTTAGGTACCGTACTACGATGTCCGTCTGTTCGACATTTAAAAGGCTGTACCTATCTTGTAGCGGCTACGGCGTAGCAGTAAATACGGAGTCAGCTTATTTATATGTACGTAGTAATTTTAAAAGGCTGTACCTATCTTGTAGCGGCTACGGCGTAGCAATAAATACGGAATCAGCTTATTTATATGTACGTAGTAATTTTAAAGGCTGTACCTATTTTGTAGCGGCTACGGCGTAGCAGTAAATACGGAGTCAGCTTATTTATATGTACTTAGTAATTTTAAAAGGCTGTACCTATTTTGTAGCGGCTACGGTGTAGCAATAAATACGGAGTCAGCTTATTTATATGTACGTAGTAATTTTAAAAGGCTGTACCTATCTTGTAGCGGCTACGGCGTAGCAATAAATACGGAGTCAGCTTATTTATATGTACGTAGTAATTTTAAAGGCTGTACCTATTTTGTAGCGGCTACGGCGTAGCAATAAATACGGATTCAGCTTATTTATATGTACGTAGTAATTTTAAAAGGCTCTACCTATCTTTTAGCGGCTACGGCGTAGCAAAAAATACGGAGTCAGCTTATTTATATGTACGTAGTAATTTTAAAAGGCTCTACCTATCTTTTAGCGGCTACGGCGTAGCAAAAAATACGGAGTCAGCTTATTTATATGTACGTAGTAATTTTAAAAGGCTCTACCTATCTTTTAGCGGCTACGGCGTAGCAAAAAATACGGAGTCAGCTTATTTATATGTACGTAGTAATTTTAAAAGGCTGCACCTATCTTGTAGCGGCTACGGCGTAGCAATAAATACGGAGTCAGCTTATTTATATGTACGTAGTAATTTTAAAAGGCTGTACCTATCTTGTAGCGGCTACGGCGTAGCAATAAATACGGAGTCAGCTTATTTATATGTACGTAGTAATTTTAAAAGGCTGTACCTATCTTGTAGCGGCTACGACGTAGCAATAAATACGGAGTCAGCTTTTTTATATGTACGTAGTAATTTTAAAAGGCTGTACCTACCTTGTAGCGGCTACGGCGTAGCAATAAATACGGAGTCAGCTTATTTATATGTACGTAGTAATTTTAAAAGGCTGTACCTATCTTGTAGCGGCTACGGCGTAGCAATAAATACGGAGTCAGCTTATTTATATGTATGTAGTAATTTTAAAAGGCTGTACCTATCTTGTAGCGGCTACGGCGTAGCAATAAATACGGAGTCAGCTTTTTTATATGTACGTAGTAATTTTAAAAGGCTCTACCTATCTTGTAGCGGCTACGGCGTAGCAATAAATACGGAGTCAGCTTTTTTATATGTACGTAGTAATTTTCCGTAGCCAGGCCAGTCGTTTGCAAAGTTCAAGCCTGACAGGTCGACAAGACCTTAAAGCATAGTATATATATTTAATACACAGTATGGACACTCCCTGTCGCTCTCTGGTTTGCAACGTCACCCCCTCGTCACCCAGATTGGTTATAGTTTGGTGACAGTTTGGTAGTCGAACGTATAGGGTTTTGCCGCCATTTTGTTTGTTCCGTCATTCCTTTTTTGAAATGTCATTTTTGGTCCGTTGTATAAAGTGTCCAAGGTGTGCCCTAAGCATTGTATAGGTTAAAATCGATTACCAGAAATACAGTTTATGTACTCAAAAACAAGGACACCTAACAATCTAATTAATTATGATAAGTACATAGCTGAAATTTTCACAGAATATGAGTTATTATGAGTTTTACCAAATAGTAAATATTAGAAAAGTGGAAAATGTATGGGAAGCATACAAGAAACGTGTTGTTTTTAAAGGTTTTTTTTTTGTTTTTGCTACAAGCTGAAAACTCGGTGGGTTCTTTGTGTTTTTTATTCTATTTATAACCAAATTAATATTATGTTTACTTATCCTAATGTATAACAAAAAAAATTTGCTGATTGTGAGTCGTGCTCGCGCTAAGGACCCTGTACTAAATTAAAAAAAAGCATTTTTCTGTCGCTCGCGTTGAATCTTTTATTTTAAATGAACACGTATCTCTGGTGTACTTGTGTGGAAAGGTCTAGTGGTACGAAACACTCGGCGTGCGAGTCCGACTCGCACTTAGCCGGTTTTTCCAGTGTTGCTATGTTCGTACTTTGTACTAAAGAGAATCGACAGCTGATTTGAGGTAGGCAAGGGCTTTAGTTAAATAAAGGTCTTTGCTCAAACAGAATAATGTAAACAAAACAATTAAAAGTTAAATTTGGTTTCGTTTCTTCTACAATTGTGTAAAAAAACAGGCCAAGTGTGAGTCGGACTAGCACTCTGAGGGTTTCGTACCATCACACCTCTCCACACAACTACATAGTATAATGACAATGATACCTATTCACATTTTAAACAAAATACATCAACGCGAGCGACAAAAACATGCTTTTTTTGCAATTAAGTTCGTACTCCTTAGCGCGAGTCACTTGGCCAATTCTATTTATTTTTTGGTTTTCATCATATCAGCCGAAAATCGTCCACTGCTGGACCAAGGCTATCCCCCAAGGATTTCCACGACGACCGGTCCTGCGCTGCCCGCGTCCATCGGCATGTTGCGATCTTCACCAGGTCGTCGGTCCACCGCATGCGAGGCCTGCCTACGCTACGTTTTCCGGTGCTCGGTCGCCACTCGAGAACTTTACAGACAACGGAGGCTTATTAATAGGGTCCCGTTTGGAATGGAACCCTAAAAATCAAGAGGGCAATGTCACTCACAGCGAAATGGTATTGTTGGACAACTGATGGAATTTTGATGTCTGCGTATAATTTCGTATTGGTTAAAGGGGTGCGAAAAAAATATGGAGCGGATGAAATTCCAAACGATATTCGTCTCGAGTCAATCCATGGTATGTATGTGGATTAAAAAAGGCGCAAGAGATTGGTATGTATGTATAGGAACCGCGTCTGCTACTCAATATGCTAAACAATTATCCCCGAGAGATCATAAGTCAATAAACATTTTTTTTCTGAACTTTTATACAAACCTATCAGCTTGTTGAGAGCAATTTTGTGTAAAGAGTCTAAGTATTTTCTTTGAAAATTTGACCATTAGTTCCAAAAGAAAAGTATTAAATGATTTATCTATCTATCTATCATCAAATTATCAGAATCATAACAGCTGAAAGACGTCCACTGCTGGACAAAGGCCTCCCCCAAGGATTTCCACGACGATCGGTCCTGCGCTGCCCGCATCCAGCGGCTTTCCTGCGACCTTCACCAGGTAAAACAAAAACAAAGGGAAATTGTGTAAATGTATAATATACAGTGTATAAATGAATAATCTACACTGTATAAATGTATAATATACAGTGTAAAAATTTTCATGGGAAAAGTATAAAGTTATGAATCCCAAGTCAACTGATCCCACATCAATAATTATGTATGCCTCTGTGGATATGGCAATTCAATCAAACTCACACCTACTCGACCTGCAATGGCCTATTTCCCGGCTTAATGTCCTATTACTAGCCCAATTAATATTCAATTCAACATTAAGTTCAGTTAAGGCTTTCGAGCCCTCAAATCAACGGATTTATATACACCAATTGGAAACAGTGTCAGCTATTAAAAAGTGTCTATTCAAATAATGGCGTATGCTTGCTTTACCGAGTAATCATCATATCAACTCATACAATATGTCCCCACCGAGTGTCTCGAGCCTACCCTGAATTAGGGCGATTGCAATGCGGGTTAGTCGACTTCACAAACAACCTTCGACTTTCTCCGCAGGCGTATGCAGGTTTCCTCACAATGTCTTCCTTCACCGTAAGAGCGTCAGATAAACGTACTAAATTGAAATTCAACAACACATTGGTAAGAGGCTAGGATTCAAACCACGACCTCCCGGACAGGAGGTTGCGGCCCTAACCGTTACGCTACCGACGTTTTATCTCTATAACGACTAGTAAAGGCGACAAAATAACGAAACGCATTTCATGGTAGGGCCAAGGGCGGCTAAGACATAAAAATCGTATCATGGAAGGTAAATGTATACAGGGTGATTTTTAATTACTTCTTTATAGCAAAGGATATGAATGTACTCGTGATTACAAACAACTTTCCCAAAGAAGATATATGTCAAATATGTCAAAAAAAACGTCGGGTTGCACTCCGGGAGTGCCGGCAGAAGTGAAAACTTGAATATTAACGTTGTGCGTTTTTGATATTTTGGAATGGTTAGGGAATAATTTTGCACGAATTGCTTTGATTATCAGTATAAAAGTACTATCATTTATGTGGTCGAATACAATATTTATTTATTGCGCCATCGTACACAAACATGACAATTTATATTACATTAAAAACTTTATATCTCAGAAAAATCAACAAAAAATCAACTCTATCCGTCTTACGAATTTTCGATTAGGTCACGTGTCCTGACGCGAGTTTAACATTTTTTACCCATTACAAAACATGTGCACAACGCCGCTAAAGAAGTTTTCACTACTCCATCCGTCTTACGAATTTTCGATCAGGTCACGTGTCCTGACGCGATTTTAACATTTTTTACCCATTACAAAACAAGTGCACAACGCCGCTAAAGAAGTTTTCACTACTCCATCCGTCTTACGAATTTTCGATCAGGTCACGTGTCCTGACGCGAGTTTAACATTTTTTACCCATTACAAAACAAGTGCACAACGCCGCTAAAGAAGTTTTCACTACTCCATCCGTCTTACGAATTTTCGATCAGGTCACGTGTCCTGACACGAGTTTGACATTTTTTACCCATTACAAAACAAGTGCACAACGCCGCTAAAGAAGTTTTCACTACTCCATCCGTCTTACGAATTTTCGATCAGGTCACGTGTCCTGACACGAGTTTGACATTTTTTACCCATTACAAAACAAGTGCACAACGCCGCTAAAGAAGTTTTCACTTCAAAAATTTTTGGTCTTTTACACATTTTTGCCGATTGGATAACTTATTATGTATCTACGAGTAGGACAAAATTAGTTTTTCTGATTTAACATATTATAGTATCTTTGGGAAAATTGTTGTTATCGCGAGTACATTCATATCTTTTGTTATCAAGAACTAATTAAAAGTCACCTGTTATAATATAACGATCATCGTAACAGGGGTAGTACGGCTAATAATCCAGGACCTGGCTGTAATTCCCGGGGAAAGTTCTTTTATTTTTTCCGGAAACTTTAGTAGGAGTCTTAGTGAGTATTTTTGACATGGGTGGACATCCCCCACTTGGTACAATTGCCAGCTATGACGTCATTAATATTGTTGTAAGAATTTATTTTTCCACATTAGTATCTTTTGTTATCAAGAACTAATTAAAAATCACCTGTTATAATATAACGATCATCGTAACAGGGGTAGTACGGCTAATAATCTAGGACCTGGCTGTAATTCCGGGGGAAAGTTCTTTTATTTTTTCCGGAAACTTTAGTAGGAGTCTTAGTGAGTATTTTTGACATGGGTGGACATCCCCCACCTGGTACAATTTCCAGCTATGACGTCATTAATATTGTTGTATGAATTTATTTTTCCACATTAGTATCTTTTGTTATCAAGAACTAATTAAAAATCACCTGTTATAATATAACGATCATCGTAACAGGGGTAGTACGGCTAATAATCTAGGACCTGGCTGTAATTCCGGGGGAAAGTTCTTTTATTTTTTCCGGAAACTTTAGTAGGAGTCTTAGTGAGTATTTTTGACATGGGTGGACATCCCCCACCTGGTACAATTTCCAGCTATGACGTCATTAATATTGTTGTATGAATTTATTTTTCCACATTAGTATCTTTTGTTATCAAGAACTAATTAAAAATCACCTGTTATAATATAACGATCATCGTAACAGGGGTAGTACGGCTAATAATCTAGGACCTGGCTGTAATTCCGGGGGAAAGTTCTTTTATTTTTTCCGGAAACTTTAGTAGGAGTCTTAGTGAGTATTTTTGAGATGGGTGGACATCCGCCACCTGGTACAATTTCCAGCTATGACGTCATTAATATTGTTGTATGAATTTATTTTTCTTTAGAAATCTATTAAGTCGTATCGGATGAAAGCGCTCTATGAGTTGATAAAAAAATATACCACATCTTTACATTTCAAATAAGTACATAGTTGTTTCGTATAAAATATTTCAAAACACACTAAGTTTTTGCTCTCCTGTCAGGAAATGGTTAAATGAATTCGGAAAATATTAATGCTTCGCTCGCGTGGTCATCGTTTTTATGACTGTCTTTGAGGGCAAGTGGTACGTGAGCTTCCGGCTCAAAAACATATCTCTCAGGAACTGTCTCTGACTATGCTAATTAGAGGTCTATATCATTTATCACGCCCTCAACCATCTCTGGAAAAAAAAAGGAAAACCGTTGCTTTCCTGCGACGTTAAAAATCAACTAATTTTTGTCTCTCAGAAACTGTACCTGCATCTTTTCACGGAATAAAAAGTAGCCTATCCTTCTCCTGTACCTAGCCTATAGCCTGCTACCTCCATGTGAAATTTCATCAAGTTTGGTTGAGATATTGAAGTGTGAAGAGGTAACAAACATACACATTTTCACATTTATAATACTAGTAAGGATATCAATGCCTCAAATAGACCACAGAACTCTTAATACGGCGTTTAAGCCCAAATAACCGATAAACACACCAACGTTGGTAGGTGCCACCCCCATATTTTCAGGGGGTTGTAGTATAAAGATAATAAGGGATTAAAAACCAGATGATGTGTAGCGGCGTCCTTTTGTGCGAACTGTCAAGTTGGATCGATCGGTCTACATCCAGGGACCTAATGTTTACAATCGAATACCATCACACTCAGCTCAGAGGCAAAGTTCACTTGCTTTACACGGGAGGTCGCGGGTTCGATTCCCGGCAAGGTCAATTGTAAGACTCGGTTTGGTTGGTGGTAGGGCATTTTCTAAGCCCGCCTGGCTAGCTACCACCATCTTATCTAAGTCTTGCCGCCAAATATCAATGTTGATATCGTTGGTGTATTCCGGCATGAAGATAAGATAGCCAGTTCCCTATTGCGTTCGGGAATCTTGGTAAGTCATCACTTTATCAATTCAGTTTCATCATTACAGCTCATATACGTCCCCACCGAGGGGCTCGAGCCTACCCTGAATCAGGGCGATTAGGCCTTAGTCGACCACGCGGGCCCAGTGCGGGTTGGTCGACTTCACACACAACCTTCGAGCCGATTTGAACCCGGTACCTCTGGTTATATGGACCGAGTCGTTACCGGTTGAGCCACCGACGCTTCTTAAATTCAGTTTACCAATTGTGAATTTGAAAAAAAACAATGAATAAAACACTAATATCATAAAGGCGAAAGTTTGTGAGTGTGTATGTTTGATACGTCTTCACGCAAAAACTACTGAACGGATCTGGCTAAAATTTGTTAGGTAGACAGATTAGGACCTGGATTAATACTGCTACTTTTTTTACGCTCCCTCGCATCTGCTCCTGCGCAACCTCGAAAAGTGATAAAAACATTTTCCACGCGGATGCAGCCGCAGGAAACTTAAAAATTTTAAAAAAATTTATTACTTCGCCTATTTGACAGTTATAATGAATTTTTGGAAATGCCATGTGTATTATAATTCACTATTAAAATATAATTAATGTCGACATTTTAATATAATTAATGTTTTTTACCCGACTGCGCCAGAAGGAGGGTTATGTTTTTCGAGAGTATGTATGTATGTTTGTATGTATGTATGTTTGTATGTATGTATAATTGTTTGGCACGCTCTGCAGCCTGAAGGACTGGATGGACTGGGCATCAATATCAACGGCGAGTACATCACCCACCTTCGATTCGCTGACGATATCGTGGTCATGGCTGAGACTTTGGACGACTTAGGCACAATGCTCGATGGCCTCAGTAGAGCCTCTCAACAAGTGGGTCTTAGAATGAACATGGACAAGACGAAAATTATCTCAAAGGTCCGTGTCATACCTACTCCTCTGAAGGTTGGAGGCTCTACACTCAAAGTTGTTACCGAATATGTATACCTGGGACAAACATTCCAGTTAGGTAGGTCCAACTTCGAGAAAGAGATCAATCGTCGAATCCAACTCGGCTGGGCAGCGTTCGGGAAGCTTCGCAATATCTTAACGTCCCAGATACCGCAGTGTCTTTAGACCAAGGTCTATGACCAATGTGTGTTGCCAGTGATGACATATGGAACTGAGACATGGTCGCTTACTATGGGCCTCATAAGAAGGCTCAAGGTCACCCAAAGGGCAATGGAGCGTGCTATACTCGGAGTTTCTCTGCGTGATCGAATCAGAAACGAGGAGATCCGTAGGAGAACCAAAGTAACCGAAATAGCTCTCAGAATTGCTAAACTTAAGTGGCAGTGGGCGGGGCACATTGCTCGTAGAACAGATGGTCGTTGGGGTAGTAAAGTACTCGAGTGGCAACCACGCACCGGAAAACGTAGTGTAGGCAGGCCTCCCACTCGGTGTACCGATGACCTGGTGAAGTTCACGGGAAGCCGCTGGATGCGGGCAGCGCAGAACCGGTCGTCGTGGAAATCCTTGGGGGAGGCCTATGTCCATCAGTGGACGTCCTTCGGCTGATATGATGAAATTCGGAGATAAGGGGGGAAGGTAAATTTTCGCTATTTTATTAAATAACTTCAAAACTATTTATCTTTTATGTAAAAAAATATAAATCTGAAATTTTCACGACAAACCTTTTCATTTGGTATGTCACACAATATACTTCGAAAAACTTAAAAAAATTATCCACCTCCGTAGCTCAGTAGCTAAGTTCTCTGGCTTAACACAGGAGGTCGCGGGTTCGATTCCCGGCGGGGTCAATTGTAATTGACCCCGCCGGGAATCAAGACTCGGTTTGGTTGGTGGTAGGTCATTTTCTGAGCCCGCCTGGCTAGCTACCACCTTCTTATCTAAGTCTTGCCGCCAAAGATCAATGTTTATATCATTGGTGTGTTGCGGCATGAAGATAAGATAGTCAGTTCCCCATTGCGTCGGGGAATCTTGGTAAGCCTGCTTCCATCTTCGTCAACATCGTCACTTTCCACTAGGTAAGATGTTATCAAGGGTTTACCAATTGTGAATAAAGAAAATAAAAATAACCCCCCAAAAGTGGCCCCCAAGATTGAAATTCATTTATTTATGTTACACGTCTATCTTTGGATCACCGACTTACATAATGTGTACCAAATTTCAACTCAATCTTTCTAGTAGTTTTCGAGCAAATTGGCTGTGACAAACAGACACACGAGTGATCCTACGTAACCCTACCTAAATACACGAACCATTTTTTTAAAGTTTTAACAACGCTGTAGAGATAGTTGTTCAGTATCATGAGTCGGAGCTCCTCCAAATTTCTGCTGTATTTTGCTCATCGATATCATATTTATGGGTGCAAAGTGCAAGTCAATTTTGCAATAAGCCGGCGTCTCCATGTTCAGTTTAATTGATAAGCAGATCGCCAACAAAGGTGGCGACCTTTCAAAAAATTCGTAAAAGTGCCCTCGTATTTATCAGAGGTTAAGGATAAAACTTATCGTAATCTAGACATACACTACCGCGCTAATGTCGTTAGCGCGATCATAAAAACTGACAGCACCATCTATTAGTAAATTGGCAATTTATTCAAAAGATACTTAGAAAACGTTTATGGCACAAGTCATCTCTCAGGATATAATTATATAGTATCAATGCAATCAGTGTCATGTCCTGAAAACAAATATATGTGATGACAAGCGCGCACGTGGTGGGGGTGGAAACTGTGAAGTCATAAAGACGGTCATACAAAAAAATATAAAAAAATATCTTAAACATACTATGTGGGGTATTTAATGAAAGGGCTTTACGAGTAAATTACAAATATATACAACACTATAACATTTTTACTACTTGGTCTAACAATTTACTAGTAAACGTCAGAAAAATTCTCAATTCAGAGTTGAATTTGAACTGCTTTATATTAAAAACAACTTAATATATTTTTACAAAATATGTACCAAGAAACTCTAAACATCTTCTTTATAGTGTCCAAAAATAATAACCTAAATATATCACAAAACAAGAGAAAAACATCAAGTTGAATTTCTTGTTTTTACAACAATTATCCTGCGACATCATCATATCAGCTCATATACGTCCCCACCGAGGGGCTTGAACCTACACTGAACTAGGGCGATCAGGCCTGAGTCGACCACGCGGGCTCAGTTCGGGTTGGTCGACTTTACACACAACCTGCGAGTTTCTTCGCAGGTGTGTGGTTTCCTCACGATGTTTTCCTTTACCGTTAAAGCAATCGGTAAGCATATTTACGTAAGTTTTTGGAAAACACATTGGTACATTGGCAGTCCAGATTTGAACCCGGTACCTCTGGTTAGAAGGTTAGAGTCGTTACCAGTTGAGCCACCGGCGCAATGCAATATTAAACGTGCTCCTGAAATATGATCCTGCGACATCATCATCATCATCATCATTACAGCTCATATACGTCCCCACCGAGGGGCTCGAGCCTACCCTGAATCAGGGCGATTAGGCCTTAGTCGACCACGCGGGCCCAGTGCGGGTTGGCCGACTTCACACACAACCTTCGAGTTTCTTCGCAGGCGTGTGCAGGTTTCCTCACGATGTTTTCCTTTACCGTTAAAGCAATCGGTAAGCATATTTACGTAAGTTTTTGGAAAACACATTGGTACATTGGCAGTCCAGATTTGAACCCGGTACCTCTGGTTAGAAGGTTAGAGTCGTTACCAGTTAAGCCACCGACGCAATGCAATATTAAACGTGCTCCTGAAATATGATCCTGCGACATATAACGAGTTAAATAAGTACAGTACGTACCCATTTTTAATGGTAACGTTTAAATTTTTAATTGAATACTTAATTACCCGTATCTGAGATGACTTGAACGGAAAATAACCTCATTTTTCGACCGATTATATACCCGCTTATTATATAAAAGCGTCGGTGGCTCAACCGGTAACGACTCGGTCCATCTAACCAGAGGTACCGGGTTCAAATCTGGACGGCCAATGTACCAATGAGTTTTTCATAAACTTACGTACATATACTTACCGATTGCTTTAACGGTGAAGGAAAACATCGTGAGGAAACCTGCACACGCCTGCGAAGAAACTCGAAGGTTGTGTGTGAAGTCGACCAACCCGCACTGGGCCCGCGTGGTCGACTAAGGCCTAATCGCCCTGATTAAGGGTAGGCTCGAGCCCCTCGGTGGGGACGTATATGAGCTGATATAATAATATACCCGCTTATAAACATGGCGGACAGCTCCTCAGCTCTGGTACAAAGATGTTCTGAAGCGACATATGAAAGGATGCAATATAGAACCCTCTCAATTGGAGAGTTTGGCAGCAGAACGGCCATAATGGCGCAGGATTGAGAATAGGCAAGTGCGCGAGTTCGAGGATGGGAGGTGGGACATGGGAGGCCTATGTCAAACAGTAGACGTCTTTCGGCTGATGTGACGACCAGCTCAATAACTAGCCCAGGTCAGGCGGATGCCGTCAGATGCCTTCTCAGGTAGACGAGCACTCGGCACAAACACGTGTAACGCCAAAGAATAAAGACTATTTAATTACGTAGTGTAGGCAGGCCTCCCATTTGGTGGACCGATGACCTGGTGAAGGTCGTAGGAAGCCGCTGGATGCGGTCAGCGCAGAACCGGTCGTCGTGGAGATACTTGGGGGAGGCTTATGTCCAGCAGTGGACGTCCTTCGGCTGATAATGATGATGACTACGTAAGTAACGCGTGAATGGGTCAGACTGTGGTCACAGTAATTCTTTATACTATTACTCATCTATACTTATACTATTTTACTATTAATTCAAAAACAATCATATTATTGTTTATGAATAAAAAAATATTATAAGAGGAAAGATTTGATGGTTTGTTTGTTTGCAATGAATAGGTTCCCAAACTACTGGGCCGATTTGAAAAATTCTTTAACCGTTGATAAGATACACTATCCGCGGTTGCTAAAGGCTATAATATAATATTTTAAAAAAGAAATTACGGATCATTACTAAAACTCTAATAATGTAAAAAAATGACCTTAAAATTCTTGCGTTATTTACAAAAAGTAGTGTTGTGTAATTTAGTGTAGTGCAGTGAAGTGAAGTGCAGTGCAGTGCAGAACCAAAGTACTATATATGTTAGTAGGTACTATGGCAGTGAAGTGCAGTGTAGTGTAGTGTAGATTAGTGTGGTGTAGTGTAGATTAGTGTAGTGTAGTATACTAGTCAACTGGTTATTAATAAATAACTTCTTTGATTTCTTGCTCTTAGCGTGTTACAAATTTGAATATCAGTCTGTGGTCCGAAACCAATTTTTTCCTGAAAAGTGTCTGCTAATTAAACGGGGCGGTTTTTCACCCGACTGCACCAGAAGGAGGGTTATGTTTTTCGAGTGTATGTGTCTTATATGTTTACTAGCTTTTGCCAGTGACTTCGCTTGCGTGAACATAGTTTCCATGACTGTATCCGAGGGTGCGCAGTGTTGAAAAAAGTAGCTCATATGTTAATCCAGGTTCTAATCTGTTTACCTATCTAATTTCATTCAAATACCTACGTTCAGTAAATTTTTCGTTAAAGAGTAACATTTATACATACAAACTTTCGCGTTTATAATAATCTTAATATATATATATATATATATATATATATATATATATATATATATATATATATACGCACTTATTGGCTTGCCCCGAGTGCCCGGACACCTGCACAATGGTAGACCTCTGGGGGGCCACTGATAATGGCATACGCGTGGCTACCTATTGGGCCAATAAGATATAAAATAACAACAGTCAATATTCAAACCATCGATTCGAAAAGAAGAAGAATATATATAAATCTCGTGTCACAATGTTTGTCCTCAATGGACTCCTAAACCACTTAACCGATTATAATAAAATTCGCACACCATGTGCAGTTCGATCCAACTTGAGAGATAGGATAGGGTAGGGTAGGGTAGTGTAGGGTAGGGTAGTGTAGGGTAGGGTAGGGTAGTGTAGTGTAGGGTAGTGTAGAGTAGTGTAGTGTAGGGTAGTGTAGTGTAGTGAATGTAGGGTAGGGTAGGGTAGGGTAGTGTAGTGTAGTGTAGGGTAGTGTAGGGTAGGGCAGGGCAGGGCAGTGTAATGTAATGTAAGGCGGTACGAAGTTCGCCGGGACAGCTAGTTATTATTATAAGTAAGGATTTATTTCTTTGGCACGCTCTATAGCCTAAACGCAACCTAAGCGGCTGAAGGATTTTGGAGTGCGAGATGTTCGTGCATGATTCTTCTTGATCTGGTTAGTGGAAAATTGACCTTCTGGCCAAAAAAGAGGGGTCAAGTTATGTTAAACTCGGGTCTAGTCGTAAGTGTTATTTATTAATTTCTGTAAAAGACGCTACTCAATTCAACACTGAAAAATAATTATTTTATAACCCTTTGATGTTTTTCAATTCTTTTATTATATGATCTACCCATCTTATTATATTACCTAATCAATTAATTATATTACATACCCATTTTATTACATGACTTACTGATTTCATTATATTACCTACACATTTTATTATATAACCTACTCATTTTATTACATAACCTACTCATTTCATTATATTACCTACCCTTTTTATTATACTACCTATCCATTTTATTATAACATCTACCCATTTTATTTTATGACCTACCCATTTTATTATATTACCTACCCTTTTTATTATATTACCTACCAATTTTATTATATTACGTACCCATTTTATTATATTACCCATCTATTTTATTATAACACCTACCCGTTTTATTACCTACCCATTTTATTATATTACCAACCCATTTGATTATATAACAAACCCATTTTATTTTATTATTTACCCTTTTTATTATATAGCTTATCCATTTTATTATAAACTTACACATTTTATGACATTACCTACTCATTTACGTACCCATTTTATTATATTACCTACCTATTTTTAGTATTTAACCTACCCATTTTATTATATTACCTACCTTATTTATTATATTACCTACCCATTTTTTTACATAACCTAATTATTTTATTATGTAAACTACCCATTTTAATATATTATTTACCCATTTATATATATATATTTTACCCATTTTATTATATTACTTTCCCATTTAATTATATAACCTACCTATTTTATTATATTACCTACCCAGTTTAGTATATAACTTACCAATTTTATTACAGAACCTACATTTAGTACACGTTGTGCTGTGTTTAGTTGAAAGCGCTATCTGGTGGTTTTTTCTGGTGGTTTGACTGCCTCCGTGGCTGAATGGTTATACACCAGTTTTCAAAATGTTGCTTTTCTACATTGTCTCAGGTCTGGGTGTTTGTGGTACCTTCGTTGTTTCTGATTTCCATAACAATAGTGCTTTAGCTACTTACTTGTAATGTTATCCACATTAATTAGTTTGTTTTTTAGATATTCGTAAAGCACTTGTAACAGAGTAACGCCATCTATTGTCAATTTCTCTTATTACATAGCTCGTGAGCTATGGTTCAATTTAGGTCAATACGCATTGCGCGAGGCATAGTAGTTAGTTTTTATTGCATTATCCGAGAGATGGTGTCACAAAAACTACCCTAGAAACTGTATTTATAAAATTTGTATCGGTATTTTTTTCTTTTTGCACTATTGCTTCATAAGTCACAATAAAATAAAAACTCGAAAGCATAAACCTTATTCACGTAATTAATATAGGTAAATGTTACATATTTATGAGAAATATAATATATATTGTTATCTCAAACATTAATTAAATTTTTTTAAACTTGTCTAAAAACAATCAAAATTTAAAAATTATGAAATAAAATTAAAAAAATATATATATAAACTTGATCATATAAAAAAAACAAAAGTTAGTCACCGGGAGCGATTTGAACCCGTAACACACGTTTCTTGCCGTCCGCGTCTTAACCCACTGGACCAGACGGACAGTCGGCAATGAACACGAAATTAGCGACCATATCCTGCGTGGAAAGAAAAACGCATGGAAACTCGAAAACACGCGTATTCCCAAACATAAGACTAATCTAGATTGATTGTTTACCACCAAAAACCCCCATATACCAAATTTCAGCGAAATCGTTAGAGCCGTTTCCGAGATCACATATGTATATATACAAGAATTGCTCTTTTAAAGGTATAAGATTTTATTATATTACCTATCCATTTTATTTTCTGAATAATAGAAACTTTGCTGTTCATATTAATGTTTGTTCTGCCTAGGACTTCATACAATTAAGATATTAATCCCAGAAATAATTATAATCTATGCAGATAACAATGAAATTTTTATGTTGTTCGTTAGTACCTAAGCGTACAACTTGGCTGGACCAATTTCGTAAAGTTTTGTTTTAAAATGTTGGTAATATTGCGAATAAAGTTTTAAAGTAAAAAAAACATCTCCCTCTCCCTCGATATCCAGCTAGGTGGTATAATAAAATGAAACAAATTTGAAGTCTAATTTTGCATCATTTCTTAGAACCAAAATTCGTTTGAGAGAAACTTTCAATTTGATGTGAAAACTTTGTACTTAATTATGTATGTGTCAAGGCACTTCCCCTAATTTTCCTCTTGGGTTCAAATTGCCAGATTTTGCGAGATTTCAACATTATGTAAATGAGTTTTCGTTTGTGCTCGGGATTATTTTGAAGTTAGATAAAGTAGATTAATGACACTATATTATTATGTTAAAATACCCCTATCGAAACTATTCAAGACTTCAAGAATTTCCTCTTTTTCCACTGTAAATATTGTTTTTAGAAAGTTTTTTTAGTCGGGATTGTGGACAAAATCGTTTGGACAACTTCGAAGGGACCACTATTTCTTTTACTTCTATCGTTACTTCTATTTATTTATCGTTAGACCACCTGGTTTTAACAAGCTCTGTGGCATAGTGGTTAGTCCATTTAGAGATTAGTCAGGAGGTCGCGGGTTCGATTACCGCCGGAGTTTACATTTGTAAGACTCAGTTTGGTTGGTGGTAGGGCAATTTTAAAGCCCGTCTGGCTAGAGAACACCACCCTAATGTAAGTCTTGACGCCAAACATCAATGTTACAGCATTTAAGTGTGAAAAGGTAGTCAGTTCCCGATTGCGTTGGGTAATCTTGGTAAGGCAGGTTCTATCTTTGGCATCGTCGTCACTTACCATTCATACCAGGTGAGATGATGCCAAGGGCTTAAAAAATTGTACTGTCTAACGCGAATAGTACTTTGAGGACAACTGCTGATTTCAATGTGTTTCCTTGTACTTAAGTAACTATGGTACATAAATTACCATTAGCCGTATAGTTACCGGGTTAGAATTAGATTATCCCATCTCTTTTAATGGGTGTCGTTAGAGCCAGCCCGGTTTAGAATTAGCCCATCCCATCTCTTTCATTGGGTGTCGTAAGAGCCGACCCGGCTCAGAATTAGACCATCCTATCTCTTTCAATGGGTGTCGTAAGAGCCGAGACGGCTTAGAATAAGACCATCCCATCGCTTTTAATGGGCGTCGTAAGAGCCGACCCGGCTTAAAATTAGACTATCCCATCCTTTCAATGAGTGTCGTAAGAGCTCACCCGGCTTAGAATAAGACCATCCCATCTCTTTCAATGGGTTTCGTAAAAGCTGACCCGGCTTAGAATTAGACCATCCCATCTCTGTCAATGGGTGTCATAAGAGCTGACCCGGCTTAGAATTAGACCACCCCATCTCTTTCAACGGGTGTCGTAAGATCCGATCCGGCTTTAAGGGCTCATTATACCGCAAATGCTGTTTTTAAAATCAATATGAATCGCCCAAAAATTGACGTAAAATACTGGAAAAAAAAATATGTTTCAGTTCAGTAGAGTACAATTCGCTTACAGTAACACAATCAAATGAACTTCGCTCAATAGAAAAAAAATCCAAAGTTCCCTCTTTTTGAAATTTATTTTCAATACTGTGCCTAAAATAATAAATTTATTGACCTTATTTGTATACCAATTTTTAGATAAATCATTTTTGTAGTACAAATCGCTAAGGTGGATGTTGTAGTGTTATTTTCATATTTATGATGTCTAAATACCTACGAAAACCGTGAGCGCCGCGACTCCGCAGTCTTCGTCAGTCGCGCGGTGGCGCTTACCGACGAAGAACCTGTGCCAGAGCTCTTACCGCCCGACGCGCGACGTGTGACGTGCAATGGTTTTGCCGAAAATAAACTAAAATTTATCTCGCCAAGTCGTTACTATGGCTAACAAACGCAATAAACGAAATTAGTCACTACGAGTTATATCAAAAATAAACAGGACGAATGCACTACAAAGAAATGCTAAGTGCAGTACTTGCACATACGAGTTTATTTATTTCTTATTGTATCTTATTTTTTAAGTAGGAACATATTTTTTTCTATTAAACTAGTAACTTTTGAATGTAGATACTTTGCCATAATGAATGGGACACAGTCTACCAAAATCATTATAACAATATTATTTTTAGCCCAAAACGCCCGGTAGCCAGTTTGAACTCCGCTACGCCTTCAAAATTCAAAACAATTTATTTCAAATAGGTGTTTACACACACTTTTAAATAGTCAAAACAAAAAAAAAATACAATAAAAATAAAATTACAAATAATGTCATGATTCAGATTACAGTCTCAGGTAATGGTATTTGTTATAGAATCAACATATATATCTTTGTCATTTACATAATCTATTATTTTATAATATCCTCTAGAGCACAAAACTTTTTTGACATGAGTATTGAATTTATTCTCTGACAAACTAGTTACATTTTCTGGAATTTTATTGTAGAATCTTATACTGTCCCCACAAATGACTTTTTAACCTTACTCAGTCTCGAAAAGGCTATATCTATTTTATTTACATTTCTTAAATTCAAATTATGCCTGTCACTGTTTTTAGGAAATAAATGCAAATTCTTACGAACATACATGATGTTTTCATATATAAATTGACTGGCAACAGTTAAAATATTGATTTCTTTGAACTTATTCTGCAACGATTCACGTGATCGCATCTGATAGATTGCGCGGATAGCTCTTTTCTGCAGGATGAAAATAGTTTCTATATCAGCCGCATGCCCCCACAGTAATATGCCATAAGACATTATACTATGGAAGTAACTAAAACACACTAGTCTCGCAGTATCTACATCCGTTAACTGTCTTATTTTCTTAACGGCATAAGCAGCTGAACTAAGCCTTCCCGCTAAAGTTTCAATGTGTGGTCCCCATTGAAGTGAAACATCCAAAGTTATACCAAGGAACACCGTTGTATTTACAAATTTTAATTTATTACTGTCTAATATTACACTATTATTGACCTTTTTTACATTTGGCAAACAAAATTTTATACATTTTGTTTTTTTAGCATTTAATAATAAGTTGTTCACAGTGAACCAGTTCAGTATCTTTGAAAGAGTGTTGTTTACTTCGTCAATTTCGTTTTCTTTCCTATTCACTTTAAAAATAAGAGA
The DNA here is from genome assembly GCA_947284805.1 of Coleophora flavipennella. Classification (NCBI taxonomy): domain Eukaryota; kingdom Metazoa; phylum Arthropoda; class Insecta; order Lepidoptera; family Coleophoridae; genus Coleophora; species Coleophora flavipennella. The sequence continues at coordinate 11,758,339 of OX369253.1, forward strand.
AGTATCATCCACAAACAACACAATATTTGACAGATGTTGCACCATAAAAGGCAAATCATTTACGTAAACAAGGAAAAGAAAAGGCCCTAATATGGATCCCTGGGGCACACCCATTTTCACTTTAGATCCAGATGAGTTCGTGCCATTCACTTGTACTTTTTGTATTCTGTTATCTAAATACGAATTTAAAAGACTGAGAGCCCCTTCCTCTACACCATAACGCTTTAATTTCATAAGTAATGTTTGGTGTTCAACACAATCAAAAGCCTTAGATAAATCACAAAACACTCCAATTGCATTCTGCGATTCCTCGAAGGCATCATATATGTTTCGAATGAGTGCTACTCCTGCATCGGTTGTTGATCGTCCTTTAGTGAAACCGAATTGTTGGTTATGCAGTAGTTTGTTTTCTGTAAAATATTGTAGCATTTGGTTAAGCATAATCTTTTCAAACACTTTACTAAGAACTGGCAGCACAGAAACTGGTCTGTAGTTGCCTGGATCAGTTTTTGAACCAGATTTATATAAAGGTATCACTTTACTAAGCTTCATGAGATCTGGCCTTCTTATGAAGCCCGTAGTAAGCGATCATGTCTCAGTTCTATGTTATCGCTGGCAACACACACTGGTGGAAGACCTTGGTCTTTAGGCACTGTAATATTAGGGACGTGAAGATATTACAAAACTTCCCGAACGCGTTAGATTGATCCCAGCCAGTCGTGTTAGATTCAACGATTGATCTCTTTCTTGAACAAATTCGCGTGTAGAGCCTCCAACCACAGATGAGATACTAGTTACTCTCCAACCTTCAAAGGAGTAGGTGCGAAACGGACGTTTGACATAATTTTCGTCTTGTCGATGTGCATTCTAAGACCTACTAGTTCAGAGTCTCTACTGAGGCCATCGAGCATTGTACCTAAGTCGTCCATAGACTCAGCTATGACCACGATATCATGAGCGAATCGAAGATGGGTGATGTAATCGCCGTTGAAATTGATACCGAGTCCATCCTAATCCAAAAGCATAAAAACATCTTTCAGGGCGGCGGTGAACAGTTTCGGAGACGTCTCCCTGTCTCACCCCTCGCTGACTATACTGACTTCGCTGAATATTACCTGACTTCGTTCATGAATTGAAGATGATCAAAAATCACACTTTAATTATATAGGCCAAAGTTTGTGAGTGTTTGTGTGTTTGTTACTTCTTCACGCTCGAGTGGCTTGAACAATTTTGATAAAATTTGGTATGGAGGTAGCTGACACACTGGATTAACTCATAGGCTACTTCTTAACCGTGGTAACACCGCGGGGCGCAGCTAGTATAATATATTAAGTGGATCTTCTATGGTCTTTGTGCCGTCCCCTACGCTGCGCTGACGGACGTCGCAGTACATTCAATATTTTATTTTACTTTGAAAATAAACAAATTTATATTTACTGTTATTTTTTTTATATTTTGCATTAAATGGGCTTTTGGATAATTTTTTTATAAACCAAGTTTAATAAAAAAATATAGAACTATACGGGTTTGTTTGCATTGTGTCACTACTAAAAGTTTATTATTTTAAGGATTGCATTATATTTTGCTAAGGACTCCTAAAAACTGGTATGGAGAATGAATTGGGCATTATCTGGTTACCTGATAACGACACCAAACTTGACTGAAAGGTCCAAACTAATCCGCCAGAAATATTTTTTCTGACTGCCGGTAGCTCTGTACTTTGACCACCCCCTCCCCCACCTGTCGCTGAGTTCAAACTGGCTACCAGGCGTTTTGGATGGACGTGTATAACATTCGTGCCAGGTGTCGTAAGAGCCGACCCGGCGTAGAATTAGACCATCCCATCTCTTTCAATGGATGTCTTAAGAGCCGACCCGGCTTAAAATTAGACCATCACATCTCTTTCAACGGGTGTCGTAAGAGCCGACCCTGCTTAAATTAGACCATCCCATCTCTTTTGATGGGCGTCGTAAGGGCCGACCCGGCTTAGAATTAGACCAACCCAACTCTTTTAGTGGGTGTCGTAAGAGCTGACCCGGCTTAGAATTAGACCAACCCAACTCTTTTATTTGGTGTCGTAAGAGCTGACCCGGCTTAGAATTAGACCAACCCCACTCTTTCAATGGGTGTCGTAAGAGCCGACCCGGCTTAGAATTAGACCATCCCATCTCTTTCAACGGGTGTCGTAAGAGCCGACCCGGCTTAGAATTAGACCATCCCATCTCTTTCAACGGGTGTCGTAAGAGCCGACCCGGCTTAGAATTAGACCATCCCATCTCTTTCAACGGGTGTCGTAAGAGCCGACCCGGCTTAGAATTAGACCAACCCAACTGTTTTAATGGGTGTCGTAAGAGCTGACCCGGCTTAGAATTAGACCAACCCAACTCTTTTAATGGGTGTCGTAAGAGCCGACCCGGCTTAGAATTAGAACATCCCATCTCTTTCAACGGGTGTCGTAAGAGCCGACTAAGGGACTTAATCGGAGGATAGGAAACAGCATGTTTTCCGCATACTGTGACACCACATTATACAAGGCAAAATCCACAACTTAGGGGAGGCCTATGTCCAGCTGTGGATGTCATTTGGCTGATGTGATGATGGCAATCGTCATCATTATCATATGCCAGAGAAGGCTGATTAGCAAGTTATTATGAATTCAGCAGCAAATGAATCAGCGTGGGAGGGCTGCTTACGCTACGTTTTCCGGTGCGCGATCGCCACTCCAGAACTTTACTACCCCAACGGCCATCTGTTCTACTGCCCAGTGCCACTTCCAGTTTAGCGATTTTTTATTAGCAGAGTAATACAATAGATCATTACAGAAAGCCAACAAATCTGTAAGTTAAGTCCCAACCCATTATTTAAATTGCCCTTATTAAATCCTTTGGACCGAAAACGATACAAAACAAAAGCAATTTGTTAAAGTTCAAAAGGATAATTGCTTAGAATAATAGTTAACTGGAGCCTAAAATAACCACTAAAAATAAAACAAACCTGAAGTCACTCATTAACAGAATATGAAAAGCTAAATTGTTTATTACCCGACTACGAAAAAGGAGGGTTAAGTTTTTGACAGTCTATGTATGTATGCATGTATGTTTTTTTTATTCACAATTGGTAAGCCCTTGGCATCATCTCAAATGATGGTGAGTGACGATGATGCCACAGATGGAAGCGGGCTTACAGTTTTTCAACGTAATGTAGAACTGGCTATATCTTATCTTCAAGCAGGAACACATCAATGTTGTGAACACTGATGTTTGGCGGCAAGACTAGATAAGATGGTGTTAGTTAGCCAGGCGGACTTAGAAAATGCCCTACCACCAACCAAACCGAGTTTTACAAGTTGACCCCACCAGGAATCCAACCCGCGACCTCTTGGTGTGAAGCGAATGCACTAACCATTATGCCACGGCGGCGGTAAAATGTTCATCTGTTTCCTCTTATTTCTTTAACCACATAACCGATTTTGACAAATGTGGTGTCTTTGGATTCGTGCCATCATTCCGCGTGATTTTATAACATTAAAAAAATCAACATGGCGGATTTTATAGGTGAAGTATACAACCCAAAAATATATTTTTTAAGATATTTACATTATGTTTTGTATCAAAAGAAAGGTCTATTACATACGTAAATGTTTTTAATTTCTTAGCCAATGGTCTCCTCACAAGCGATATTATGAGACGGCTCAATGTACGCGCGCTACTATCAAGCGACACGACACGCGGCCGCGGGTAGCGAGGTAGGGTGGCGTTGTACTCTGAGCAAAAAAAATATGGAAACATAATAATAAAAAAAAAACTTAAACCCGAATACGGAAAACAAGAGTTTCCCCGCCTGAAAACGTATCCTTAATTTTTTTTTTTCTTCATCTGGGGTAATAGCCGTGGTCGCAAGCCATAATGATAGGTACTTATGATAATAATTTTGATTACAATAGGGCTTGCGACCCACACGGCTTTTACCCCAAATAAAGGGAAAAATAAAGGCTATGATTTCATATTTTTATGTAGTCAGGTTTAAGTTTTTTAACTTTTATTTAATTAATCATTTGTGGATTTTAGTTATATGAGACCACCCTAAAAGTTATAAGGCGCCTAAAGCACACGTAGAAATAGAGTTCTCTTTTTATATTTAAATATGTACAATACTAGCTTTTGCCCGCGGCTTTGCCTGCGTGAGGTGAGTTGTGCGCGCGCTGCAAGCGGCTCGCAAGCGCAGACAAGTAATTTCTCCAGATTTCTTGGAAACTATATCAGGCTTTTCTGATTAGCAGACAATGTCTTAGAGAAAGAGAGATAGAGAGAGAGAGAGAGAGCTACACGTTAATTGATTTAACAAAAATCATTATTGAAACAAGTACATAGTTTATGTCTCTAGAAGGCTCAAGTTTACATACAACCCTAGTTTTCTCACTGGAGTACATGCACGGGCTACCAGTGTAGCCCATGGGTAAAATTTGCTTGATCTTTTTGCAACTGGTCACCCTACCACCACGACCGTTCAGCTAAGCCTCGTCGAAAAAACATCGGACATATTTACTGACCCGCTGGCTCGCCCCGCGTACGGGCGTCTGCACAATAGTAAGACAAAGTGTTTGGGCTATAATAACAGGACCCGAGATCGGAACACTAGAAAACATTGTAACCACCACTGCAAGAAATGAATTTGTACCATCATCAGGTTCGCATATATCTTGATTGTGATAAAAATAATAACTAACCAAAAAATAAAAATGATATTTAACGAAAATGTTGATTGATCTCGTACTGTAGGACAGTTTTGATTTTTTTCAGAAGTTATTGTTTAATTTTCTAATTATAATATTAGAATGTTAATTACTTTAATTTCTGTTTAATTTCATTTAGTAAACATACATTTTTAATTTCCGTTGCTTTTTCGAAAAAAACAGTTTTTTTTAAATAGTACATTTCGAAATGGGCTCCACATGTAACCCATGCGAGTAATCGCGCTAGTAACTAATTAGTAATCTGTGATCGCGCGCTAAGTGGAGGCGCATATACCGTAGTGTTAAATAAAAAACTAATGTTCAAAAAACCTAAAAAACGTATAGGTACAAGCTTTGATTTGAAACGTGTTTTATGCTTAAAAAGCCAAAAGCTCAATTTAATATAAATATACGTTTCCAAATACAAAAAGGCGAGCACAGTATTTCCTACGATTTCTTTAAAAATAAAAGACTATTGAGATTTTTGTCTTGAGAATACGGCTTCGTACAAAATTTCAGCTCAATCGGCCTTCTGGAAGTAACTCTAAAATTGTTTACAAGATTTGACCTAAACATACATAATAATGTGTCTAGTTAAATAATACTTGTTAAAAATAGAACTCTTTACAAATCTTAACTAGTTTTATAAAATGTTAAAAATCGACTGCTTATAACATACTAGCTGTTTCCCGCGGCTTCACCCGCGTGGACCACGTTTCTATGACTTTTCGAGGGTGCGCAGTGCGCCTATGTCTTAATCCAGTTCCTAATCTGTCTACCTACCAAATTTCAGCCAAATCCGTTAAGTAGTTTTTGCGGGAAAGCGTAACAGACAGACAGAGTTACTTTCGCCTTTATAATATTATATATTATATTATAGAATAACTACCTAACGTAAATCTATCAGATAAGCAAGTTCATACTATCAGTGGACTAACTTTCCTATTGTGTAAATCATGGTATAGAAGTTGTTACACTTACGATGACGCGAAGACTGTGCCACAGAATGAGGGTATGCGTGAAATTTTTTATTTGTTCGCAACGTCACGGGAAGTAACTAGCGTCTAAGATACAGGCTCGGCCTAGTTTAGATGCTAGTGGTCATTGAATATGTACAGTGAAAATATATGTTATCTACCATAAAAAATTCAAAATTAGGATGTAAGTTATATTTAACTACCTTTATATTAATTCCTAGCCTTATTAAGTTCTAGTTATTCACAAAGTTTTTATTATTATTATTAATAAATTCAGATCGGATTCATAAGACGCATGGACTTGTATAAATACTTACAAAAACTGTGTTATGTACTTATAATTAATCTAAGTTATGAACTTATATACTAAACTAAAGTTATGTACTTACTGACTAAACTAAAATACACACTTACTTAAACTAAATTACTTACGTACTGAAACTGAGTTATGTACCTATAAATATACTAACATTAAGTTAGATACTTACTTATGTACTAAAATTAAGTTACGTACTTACATGTATATGTTACTGTTTGTTTTTTACAATAAATTCTATTCTATATTAGTAGGGATGGGATAGGGAAGTAGGGATATTATTTGGTCACTCAGATCAAGGTAAATCTAAGGACACCTCCAGGACACCTTAGACTCTAAAATCCATCGGGTCGTTTAGGCTACTAGTTCAGCCAAAGAAACAGACATGTATGCATACTGACTCGATGTCTCAATGGTTAATGCTCTTGACTACTGATCCGAGGGTTGTGGGTTCGATCCCAATACAGGGCAAACATTTGTGTGATGATCAGATTTGTTTGCTCTGTGTCTGGGTGTTAAATATCTATATAATATGTATGTATTTAAATGTAAGTATATAAATATTTATATCAGTGTCTGGTTGCCATAACACAGGGAATCTTACTTTGGGCACACCTTGGACACTTCATACAAAGGGCTAAAATTGACAATCAAAAAAAGGAATGCCAGAACAAAGAAAATGGCGGCGAAATCCTATACGATCGACAACCAAACTGTATCAATCTGGTTGACGAGGGGGTGAGGTCGCAATCTAGAGAGCGGCAGGGAGTGTCCATACTGTATGTTAGTAATAATATATATATATACTTTGCTTTGGGGCCAGATGACCATGTGTGGTTTGTCCCAGAATATTTATTTTATTTATTATTTATACATAGAGAAGCCGGCATTCAGCATTACCTGAAGGCCGTTGGAATACCTATCAGAAGAGGCGCTGCTATACAAGATAGGGTAGTCTAAAAAACCGGCCAAGTGCGAGTCGGACTTGTGCAAAGTAAGGTTACGTAATCTTTTTGAAATAAAAATGTATATTCAAAAAACAAAATTATATTTTCAGTTGGTACGAGTACTAAAACATTTTGTATGGAATATCTATGAACTTTTTTTTTAATCCAACTGCACACCTTAAGTCGGCCGACTATAACTCCTAAACTAAAGAAAGCCTACTTAGCCGTGATAGTCTTCCTTTTAAATTTATTTTATATATCATCATTTCAGCTCATATACATCCCCACCTAGGGGCTCGAGCCTACCCTGAATTAGGGCGATCGGGCCTTAGTCGACCATGCGGGCCCAGTGCGGGTTGGTCGACTTCACACACGACCTTCGAGTTTCTTCGCAGGCGTATGCAGGTTTCCTCACGATGTTTTCCTTCACCGTAAGAGCGTCGGATAAATGTACATATGAAATCGAAATTCGAAAACACATTGGTACGTGGTAGGATCGAACCACGACCTCCCGGACAGGAGGCAGCGGCCCTTGACGTTACGCCACCGAAGCTCTTTTATATATATATGTCATACTATTTAAAAAAAATTCAGATGTCCTGAAATAGAGGTGTAGCGGGCGGGGAAGGGGAGGGATACTTGACTCTAACAAAAAAGAGCACTTTAAAGCTGACCCCTGTATAGAAAAATTGATTTTGTAAAACTTCATTTGTTTTAAAAGACCTATTCAACGATAATACACACGATAGGGTACGTTGACAAAAAGTTCACGGCCTCTTTACATGCAGGGGAAGTACTTACCATAAAAAATCTCAAGACTTGGTTGTACAACTTTTTCGGCGTGATTAATATGTATACCCATGCAAAATTACAGCTTTCTAGAACTAAAAGTATCTGAGTTAAGCCACGAACAGACAGACGGACAGACATTCGGCCGGCCTTCGGAATCCTAAAAATGCAATTAGTGACATCTAGTAACTAATACTACTACTCGCGAACATACAAAGACATTAAAAATATTAAGAAGACTGTGAAGCTGCGACTTTTCATACAAACGGCGTTAGTCATTTTCGCCTATTAAATGTTAACGGATTTGGAACAATTTTTGATAGTTGTTGGTCAGAAAAAAAGCTAGCTTTATAGGTTTTTTTTCAATAAACGTAATTATTTCAAATTTATTGTCGTTAACGTGTTTCAATTTTTTGTCAATATTTAATCAACCATTTAAAAAAACGAAATCTATAAACCTAGCTTTTGTTCTGACTGACTACCTATCAAAAATAGGAATGGGGACAGCATCAAAAATAAATTATGAACTCTTGATCACTAAATTGCCCTCCTACTTAAACTTCGGAAAACCTTACTCGTTTTGTTTTCCATCAAGTCTTCGATTTTTAATTCACCAAAATCACAAAATGAGTACATTAATGACGCAGAAAAACTATGTCGTCACGCCTAGGTAATTCAAACATTTTTAGAACAAAATGTCGTTTTTGACAGATGATAAAAAAAAAACAGATGACTAACATTCGTCATCCTTATTGATCAAAATCGGTTAGCTTTTAAGAGGTGAAAATCGCTTCGACGTTTATATGAAAAGTCTAATTTTCGCTGTGGGTTCACTTTTAACCTACATTATTAGGCAGTAAAAATAAATAAAAAAATAAAATAAAAATAGTAAATAAAAATAAAAAATAAGATCGAAAAATACTTAATTCTTTTTACTTTCTCGACCCCGTAGTACGGTACGTACATACGTAGAGTAGAGAAGTATTGCTGTCGCAAAAAAAAGCTTATCCAATTTTCGTGAAAATGTTTTTTAGTTCATTAAAACATACTGAAAAACCTAATATGTCAATTCCGTGCGTGCGTCCGTCCGCCACGCTTGGCTCTGTAGACTGTATCTATAGTCCGATTGGGTCCAAATTTGGAATATTTAAATTAATTCATCGAGGGATTATCAAAAGTTTCCTTGTAACGTCAAACCGAAGAGCAGCTGTCATACAACAAAAAAAGATTGTTTTTCTCAAAAACGGTTTTAACGTTTATGATTAAACCTTGCATTTCGGAGTTGCTTATGTTTATCTATTACATGGTAATTACCCATTGGTCTAGAAAAAATTGTGTTTGTATTATGGTTCTCCTACAAATGAAATTGAAACTTATCAAACTAGATATTTTAAATGGCAAAGTATATATATTATTATTCTAACATACAGTATGGACACTCCCTGCCACTCTCTACATTGCGACCTCATCCCTCGTCAACCAGATGGATGCAGATTGGTTACAGTTTGGTTGTCGAACGTATGGGATTTCGCCGTGATTTTGTTTGCTCCGTCATTTGTTTTTAGAAATGTCATTTCGCGACCATTTGTATGCAGTGTCCGGTGTGTGCCAATGGCTGGAGTAATTGAATTGTCATGTATTACGAATAAGTATGTATTTGGTCATGCAATATGCATTTATAAAAATTGTAAAAAAAATCAAAAAATTCTTGTATGAAAAAAAATTAAAGAAAGAAATGGTCGGGAAAGTTTAGTACGGGCTACCTTACAATTTACTTTCTTTAAAAAAGAGGAACTTTATTAATTCTTGCATGCATGTGTGTGAGTGTAGAACTGTGCGGCTTGTGCATGCGCGCAAGGGTGAGTTTACATTGTGAACAAAATAGTTTCAGTTTGACCAAACAGTTGATTTAACGATATCGAGTGATTTTCGTCGGTCAGACGGTTGTTGGGGCAGTAAAGTCCTCGAGTGGCGAACGCGCACCGGAAAACGTAGCGTAGGAAGGCCTCCTATGCGGTGAACCGGTGACCTAGTGAGGATCGCGGGAAGCCGCTGGATGCGGGCAGTCGTGGAAATACTTGGAGGAGGCCTTTGTCCAGCAGTGGCCGTCTTTCGACTGATAAGATGACCAGCACTTCTTAGCACTACTAGATGACGTCACGGGTTGTGTTTACTAATTTAGTACTATACAAAGACTTTTGTGTTTTTTTACCCGGCTGCCTCAGAAGGAGCGTTATGTTTATCGAGTGTACGTATGTATGTAGATTTCTATGTTCCCTGCTACAGCCTGATCGGCTTGAAGGATTTTTAACCGACGAAAAAACGGAAGAGGTTCTCAAGTCGAAGCGTATATTTGTTTTTTTCATGTATGATCATCATAACTTTTGATAAAGTACTCCTATTTTAAAAACAATTTTTTTATTGAAAAGGGTATACCCCGAAATTGGTCCCATATAAATTTGGAAAAAAATCCAACAATAAGAGTAAGAAAACAGAGGATTATTGATTGTAATGTATGACCACGCATAACTTTATACAGAGTAGTCCGATTTCGATAATTCTTTTTTTATTCAAAAGACAAAAGTGCTCTTGAAAAGATGGCGGTGCATCCACTTGTATATTTTAGCCACAAAAAATAGAAAAATAAAAAACACTTATAACAAAAAATTAAACCGACGAAAAAGAAAGAAGTTTAGGAGCTCAGTTAGACTATAAAGATTCTTTTTATTTTTCTCTTTTCAGTTTTCTTTTTCGTTGGTTAAATTTTTTGTTAAAAAGTTTTTTTTAACGTATGGGGTATCGTTTGATTCGTCGAGGATACATTTTTACCCGACCGGCCAAAAATAGGGGGAGAACCAAGGTAACCAACATAGCTCACAGAACTGTAAAACTTAAGTGGTAGAGGGTGGGCGGTACATAGCTTGTATTACAGATGGCCGTTGTTGCCTGAAATTATTAGAGTGTGACCGTGCACCGGAAGACGTAGCGTAAGAAGACTCCGTAGACCGTGGATCTGGAAAATCCTTCGGAATAGCCTTTGTCTAGCAGTGTGGACGTCTATCGGTTCATAAGATGATCTAGTGACGTACTTTTTTATTTAAAGAAAACCGCGTTTTTTTACACATACTCATCATCATCATCATCATATCAGCCGACGGACGTCCACTGCTGGACATAGGCCTCCCCCAAGGATTTCCATGATGACCGGTTCTGCGTTGCCCGCATCCAGCGACTTCCCGCGACCTTCACCAGGTCATTGGTCTACCGAGTGGGAGGGCTACCTACGCTACGTTTTCCGGGTCGCGATCACCATTTGAAAACTTTACTGCCCCAACGGTCATCTGTTCTACGAGCTATGTGCCCCGCCCACTGCCACTTAAGTTTAGCAATTCTGAGAGCTATGTCGGTTACTTTGGTTCTTCTAACGAATCTCCTCATTTCTGATTCGATCACGCAGAGAAACACCGAGCATAGCACGCTCCATTGCCCACTGGGTGACCTTGAGCCTTCTTATGAGGCCCGTGTTAAGCGACCGGGTCTCAGTTCTGTATGTCATCACCGGCAACACACACTGGTCGAAGACCTTGGTCTTAAGACACTGCGGTATCTGGGACGTAACGATATTGCGAAGCTTCCCGAATGCTGCCTAGCCGAAGCGTAGTGACGGACAGCTCTTACAGTCTACATACACAATGTACAATAAGAAAAATTGAATTCCTCATACATTTATTGTTTATAATAAAAAAATTCGGTGTGCGTGTTTTCTTAATTCTTTTCCTCGTACCGGTTGATCGATTTTAATGTTTTTTTTTTACTTTGGGGATCACCTGGACAGTTATAAGCTATATAGTTGGAGCTATGGCACTATTGTCAGGTTTTTTTTAATTAATTGGTCAGGATATCATCATCATCATCATATCAGCCAAAAACTCCACTGCTGGACAAAGGCCTCCCCCAAGGATTTCCACGAAGACCGGTCCTGCGCTGCCCGCATCCATCGGCTTCCCGCGATCTTCCCCAGGTCGTCGGTCCACCGCGTGGGAGGCCTGGGTTAGGATATAATATGTTTAAACTGATATTTCACGTAGCTACATCTCCACGCGTAGTGACGGACATCTACACGTGTAGCTGAAGTAACAAAATTTGGTTCAAATGAGTCACCTAATCACAGTAACCCAATACTCGTTTCCAAGTCAATTTCTTACCCTAATGTCTACCGAATGCGAACACGAACCCGCTAATTGCAAAGCAATGTAAGACCAGGCTTCCGAACATGTAGCCCGAGACCCGAGACCCGAGAGCCCGAGCTTCCCAAATGCCAACTGACACAACAGGTGCAACCCTCTTCACTCGGCGGCGACCGCCGTGCCAGCCGAACGTACGTGACGCAGCGAAAAACGCAATTCGAATTTCGAATGCATCCAAATAAAATATTCGTAAAATATTTGTTTCGTTTCCAATCTACTCGCGGCTTTATGTGATTTTGTTTTTAATATTTTTTTTCCTTTTTAAGACAGTATTTATCAAAATAGTTTGGTGCAAAAAGTTGATATAATTTTAGTAATTGATTTTTGTCACAACACAGGACTGAAGTTAAAACGTTTGTGCAATAACGCCGTCAGCAAATAAGGTAGGAAAGTAATAATTCAATTTGGTAATTATTTAATTTTGTTTGGTCAAAAGCTCGTTTCAACGTCGAGCTTTGGCGGGAGCTCTTTATACTGGTACCGCATTATAATTCCACTCCATTTAATACATTTTCACGAGGCGTTTGAAACTTTCTGTATTTTCAGATTTTCATTGTGTTTACGTGTAGCTCTGTATTTAAGGATTTAATTATTTGAATTGCAATTGTCTCGTCGTTTCACTATTGGACTAACAATGTTATTGGCGAACAATTTAAAAACGTGTTTTTTAAAGAAGAGTAATAATTCTTGAAATAAAAATGTTGCTTTGGACACGCGCCAGTGGGCAGAGTAATTTATTATTGTTACTCTGGCTTATCTTGTTTGTCAAAAGTGGCATTTTTTTTAGAAAACGCCTGTTGTATAAAATGAAAATTTGCGACATTGACGAATTCATACAGATTTTTGGCGTTGTGCTAATAAAATAAACGGTATTTCTTGAGTATGAGGTTCAATAATAAAAACATTCAACTCTTTGGAAATCTTTTGGTTATATTTTAGAAAAAAACGGTTTTAAGATTTCTTATCAAGTAGATGATGATGATGATGATGATGATGATGATTGATGTCATCAGTTCTTAATTACGCAATTTGGTCAGAGCGTCGGTGGCGTAATGGCAAGGGCCACTACCTCCTGTCCGGGGTGGGGGGTAGGGAGGGTCGTGGTTCAATCCTGCCACGTACCAACGTGTTTTCGAATTTCGTTTCATATGTACGTATATCCGACGCTACTTTTCTTAGCTAACCGATCTGTATGAAGAGTAAACGGCCCTACACCGAAAAAAAACGTCGGTGGCTCATCCGGTAACTACTGGGTCCTCCTAACCAGGGGTTCAAATCGGCCAATGTACCACTGAGTTTTTCGAAACTTACGTACATATACTCACCGATTGCTTTAACGGTGAAGATAAACATAGTGAGGAAACCTACATACGCCTGCGAACAAACTCGAAGGTTGTGTGTGAAGTCGACCAACCCGCACTGGGCCCGCGTGTTCGACTAAGGCCCGTTCGCCCTAATTCCGGATAGGCTCAAGCCTCTCGGTGAGGACATATATGAGCTAATGTGATGAGTTCAGTCAGTTAATTCACCGATCGATCTTGTAATCTTTTTACAGAGAGTCCAAAATTTGTGTAAGCAGGTTTCCTCACGATGTTTTCCTTCACCGTAAGAGCGTCGGATTAACGTACAATATGAAATCGAAATTCGAAAACACATTGGTACGTGGCGGGATTCGAATCACGACCTCCCGGACAGGAGGTAGCGTCTCTAGTCATTACGCCCGCCACTGACGCCCAACTGTACATATAAAAAATGGGTGGGTCTATGTCAGGGCACACTGCCGTTGGTTTAACGTGAAACGTCTAGTTTTAACGGCCCTGACTTTTTTTTTGCTTCCGGCCTCACTGGAATTCCGGTGATGGAGATGAAACAGATTATTTCGTCACTTCCGTCATGGTCCAGGTTTTTGACTTGGTACCCCGTATTTGACATTAAAGATGTTTCACGTTAAAAAAATTCACATTTTTATTTACAGTTGGTAAGCCCTTGGCATCATCTCACCTGATGATAAATGATGATGATGCCGAAGATGGAAGCGGGCTTACCAAGATTACCCAACGCAATGGAGAACTGGCTATCTTATCTTCATGCCAGAACACATCAATGTTAACACTGATCGGGCGGCAATACTTAGATAAGATGTTGGTAGCCAGCCAGGCGGGCTTAGAAAATGCCCTACTACCAACCAAACCGAGTCTTACAAGTTGACCCCACCGGGAATCGAACCCGCGACCTCCTGGTGTGAAGCGAATGGACTAACCATTAAAGCCACGGAGGCGGTTAAATTAAATACTATTCTATTAAATACCCGCATCAGTCTCTACCAACATAATGAAAGGGCCTGACTTTAGAAGCACGAAGACCAAATTACAGTTCTATTCATAGCGACACCACCAAAAAGACCCATGACTTTTATTAGGTGGTAAATTTTCAACAGCTGTTTACTGCGTCTTAGATAAAACCAAAGATGTTTTTTTATACTCTTAGTAAAACAGTAAAAAAAACATGAATGTTTACCGCTTTGCCGCTTACTAATATGAGCCTACGGTGCTGAACAATAATTTTTTGTTACTGATCCGAAAACAGAGAAGAAAAAAAAATTCGATTCCTTCCTTTTCAACTGTTTACAATCTGCCTAAAATCTTGAAAAAAATCACAGTGTATGCCGTTGAATACATAGATTACAGGAAAATCTATGAGGAAATCTAAAGTCTTTCCGTTCTGATAGAAAAAAAAGTAAATTTCAGTAGTCCAGAATAAGTAGACGCCTATTTGCTTAGAGAAAAGTATGTAGTGAGAGGTCTTATTCTGTTGGTAGTGAAGGTTTTGGGGCGGTACCCTGTTTGTGGGACCCCGAGATGCACTTCGCCGGTTTTTTTGGTTTTCTTTCAGTCTGGTTGACCTCACTGAAAACCGCTTATTATTTTTTTCGGTGTCATCATCATCATATCAGCTCATATACGTCCCCAGCGAGGGGATCGAGCCTACCCTGAATTAGGGCGATCGGGTTTTAGTCGACCACGCGGGCCCAGTGCGAGTTGGTCGACTTCACACACAACATCCGAGTTTCTTCGCAGGTGTGTGCAGGTTTCCTCACGATGTTTTCCTTCACCGTTAAAGCAATCGATGAGTATAATATGTACGTAAGTTTCGAAAAACTCAGTGGTACATTGGCCGTCGGGATTTGAACCCGGCACCCCTGGTTAGGAGGACCCAGTCGTTACCGGTTGAGCCACCGACGCTTTTTTTCGGTGTAGGGCCGTTAAATTCTTCATCTTTCATTTTAAACAACTGTTCAAATTTTCCAAAAATATTTGTACTTTTCATACAGATCGGTTAGCTAAGAAATAAAGTAACATAGCCCTTATAATCGCTAAACTCAAGTGGCAACGGGCAGGGCACATAGATTACAAAACAGACGGCCGTTTGGGTAATAAAGTTCTCGAGTGTCGTCCGCGCATCGGACTTTATAAAGGTCGCGGGAAGCCGCTAGATGCTGACAGAGCAGAACTGGTTGTTGTCAGAATCTTTGGCCTTTGTTAAGCAGTGGATGTCTTCGACTGATTCTGATGATGATGATGACGTGACTTTTCGAGACTCCAACATATTGAATTTATTATCTTAGATTAAAATATTCTGGTTGGATCAAAAAAACTGCTGTACTGTACTCCGTGGACAGTAAAATTACAAAAAAACAAGATGCTTTTTAAGCCTTCGTGAACAAAAAAAAATACGAGTACGCTCTAGACCACACGACTGAAGTAAAACTTCTTTAGCTTCATCTATATGTATGAAATTAAATACTTAGTCTTCAGAAAATAATAAATATGGAGGTATAGACAGTTTTAAAAGAGTTTTATTATCCTCTGAATATGATAAAATATTTTTTTATCTTATTATGTTTGTTTTGACAACCGAAATTGTTGCCTTGGCAACCGATATTGTTGGTAAACAAAAATAAATAGTATCTCTGTTTCTATCTTCACTATATTATATATCCCTCTCAACTTCCGTTCGCCTTGCCCGATCCCACTTCCTAAACGCTCTCGTCACGCATCCACCAGATTACTACCCAAGTCGAGCGAGCATAAAGAAGTTTTACTTCAAAAAATAGGCGGCATGGCCATGTTTCTGTGACGTCGTCAACGGGACGCCGGGGGTTATAGCTTTAAAAATGAAAGATTTAAAATATGTATTAAAAGATCACCAGCGATGATCATATATTTTAACACGTAAAAATTAGAATATGCTCTGTCAGCTGACTTATTATTATTTCTTCATCGATTCCTATTACTTTCTTACCATGACTTCTGGTACCTCAGCCCAGACGCGCGGATAACAAAAATATACTTTTAGTAAATGGAGCTCCGTCCTAGCTCACAGTCCATCATAGAATGAACATCTCTTGTTTTGAAAAGCTTTCGAACGACTTATCAATCAAAATTTAAATTAATATTCTTACTTCGATTCTCGCTGGCAAGAAAATAACCAAAGGAGTTGCAAGTGCCGAAATGTAGAGACATACGATCTCTACATTTCCTTAGCCTTCGTGTTTAAAAAAATACATTGCCTGTTACACATTTCCGTCCCTAATCCACGAAATCACTCCCACAGATTGCAGGAAAGCGAGAGGAAAGCCGTTACTCGTCGAAAGGTTACCGTTTACTTTTTTGTTACGTAGCGAACCGTGGCGTAATGGTTGGTCTATTTGCTTCACACCAGGAGGTCGTGGGTTCGATTCCCAGTGGGGTCAACTACGTAAGACTTGGACTCGGTTTGGTTGGTGGTAGTGCATTTTTAAAGTCCGCCTGGATAGCTACCACAATCTTATCTAAGTCTTGCCGCCAAACATCAGTGTTAACATCATTGATGTGTTCCGGCTTGTAGATAAGATAACCAGATCGCCATTGCATTAAGGAATCTTGGTAAGCCCGCTTTCATCTTCGGCATTATCATCGCTTACCATCAGGTGAGATGATGCTATGGGCTTATCATCTGTGGAATAAAAAAAATAACAAAAAACATATTTCAAGTAATTATATAATATACTCGTTAGTACTAACATACAGTATGTACACTCCCTGCCGCTCTCTAGATTCCTACCTCACCTCCTCGTCACCCAGATTGATACAGATTGCTTATAGTTTGGTTCTCGAACATATACAATTTCGCCGTGATTTCGTTTGCTCCTTCATTTGTTTTTAAAAATGTCATTTCACGACCTTTGTATGCAGTGTCTGGGGTGTGGTTCTGTGAAGCAACTATAGCCAAGTTTCATGTTTTTAAGTAAAATTGTTACCTATCGTTAGCCAAAGAGATTATCACACTAATATAATGAAGGTGAAAGTTTGTGAGTGTGTACGTTTGTTACTTCTTCACGCAAAAACCACCGAACTTTGGATGTTTGGTAAGTAGACAGATTAGGACCTGAATTAACACATAGGCTACTTTTTTCACGCTCGCGAGCCTACGCACCCTCGAAAAGACATAAACGTTGTCCACGCGGGTGAAGCCGCGGGAAACAGCTAGTTATAAGATTAACGACAAGATTTGCAGTATAACGTTAGCTAGTGTGTTGGAGTTTGCGTAAAAGTCAAAATTTATGTGACTTGATATTGCTATTCGGTATTTTTTTTATTAGCAATTTTTATGTTCTCATAAATTTTAACTGCATTTTTTTCTTAATTAAATTAAGAAAAATAAGATAAGATAACATTTATTCGACAAAAAAAATAAAAATAACAAAAAGGTACAAATAACACAAAAAAAAAAAAAAAAGTAGACAAATATGAGTACGCTACAGTTACTGTTGTGTGTGAAGTCTACCAATCCGCACTGGGCCCGTGTTGTCGACTGAGGCCCGATCGCCCTAATTCAGGGTAGGCTCGAGCCCCTCGGTGGGGACGTATGAGCTGATATGATATTATGATGATTTCTTAAAACACTCACAATTTGGCTGGAAATTAAAATCGGTTGCTGACAGTGGTTTTTTTTATGCTGTTGTAAGGAAAAAAATGAAACTAAGAAATCCCGATTCCAAAATGTAAAGAAAATGCAGTTTTACATAAAAAAGCTTTTTGATAGCACAGGCTTATTATACTGTTGACGAATTTTTTTTGAATAAAATACTGTAATAACAGCGAAATTCTTTATAACATTTAATTAGGTTAAAATAAAATATAACTAACTTATGACTAATCTTATGTTTAAAATGACTTGTAATTTGCTTTAAATTATTAATAAATATTGAAATTGAAATTGAAAACTTTTTAAAGTTAATGGTGGGGTTAGACTTCCAATACGTATGTCAGTTTTTTTAAATCTTTTTTTTCTTTAGTCTAAAATTCTCTATGGGCCTCATAAGAAGGCTCAAGGTCACCCAAAGGGCAATGCAGTGTGCTATGCTCGGAGTTTCTCTGTTTAATCTAATCAGAAACGAGGAGATCCGCAGGAGAACCAAAGTAACCTACAGAGCTCACAGAATCGCTAAACTGAAGTGGCAGTAGGCAGGGCACATAGCTCATATAACAGATGGCCATTAGGATAGTAAAGTTCTCTTAGCGTAGGCAGAACTCCCACGCGGTGGACCGACGACCTGGTGAAGATCGCGGGAAGCCGATGGATGCGGGCAGCGCAGGGCTGGTCGTCGTGAAAATCCTTGGGGGAGGCCTTTGTCCAGCAGTGGACGATTTTCGGCTGATATGATGATGACTCTAAAATTGTCGACGTGAACAAAAATAGAACTTGATAGAAAAAAAAACTCTACTCCTTATAGTTAAAGTCTTTTTAATACAGACCCATTATTACCCACACAACGAGCCAGAAATTATATTTCAAAAAAGGAATGATGGAACAAACTAAATGGCGGCGATATCCTGTACGTTCGACAAAAAAACTGAAACCAATCTGTATCAATCTGGGTGACGAGGGGGTGAGGTCGCAATTTGGAGAGCGGCAGGGAGTGTCCATACTGTATGTTAGCACCAATATACTTAAATAAAGGTACTTTGCTGTTACTAAGCCCCCGCTGTCCGTCTGTCCGTCCCTCTGTCTTTCAGGAATCGTAGTAGAAAGACAAAGACAGTTGAAAATTTCACAGTGTGTATTTCACTCTTCTTGTTGCCGCTATTACAACAAATACAATACGTTTTATAAGTTTTTAGAGGATTTTTGATATACTAATCCTGAAGTAAAAATAAGTAATAAAAACCAGCCAAAAAAAAACCGTCGGTCGCTCGATGTATGAAAAATATGGAGCAAAGCGCCCGACGCTTTTTTTTCCACAATAATACTAGTATTTTTTATTCATTATTGTTTTAAGGTTATTTTAAAAATTATTTTTAACTTTTTAGTTCGAAGTGCTTTAAAAGCGTGTTTTTTAGTTTTTTTAAACTCTATTTATTTTTAATTTTTTAGTTCAAACTTATGAAATTATTATATTGTCGCTGATTCTTAATAAGTCTACAAAGTTTGAATTAAATCTGTCCGTTTAAAGTGGGTTAAAATCGAGTCCAAAGGAGTCGGTTACATACAAACAAACAAACAAACATACAAACATACAGGTGAAGCTAATAAAAGCGTGTTAAAAACCAGCCAAGTGTGAGTCTTGCTAGCGCTAAGGAGTCCGAACTGAATAAAGAAAAGTATATTTTGTTTGTAATGTGAATAAGTTGGAACGCTGTTATTTACCATTCTCCCTTTCAATCTTTTTCATCTTTTTCTCATGCGCCGGTACATAACTATCCATGTGTCACATTTTGAAAACAAATTGTGACACATGTGATTCAAAGTTCTATCTATCATTCACCATTATAATTAAATAAAATACCTATCTGAATACTTATATTCTCTTAAAAAGACCCATTTTGGGTCTTATTTTTCGTTATTAAACATTATCTGTGAGCACGCATCGTACCTGTACGATTTACATACGTACATGTTATTTATTTTTAAATAATATTCCTTAGATTTGGAAACAGTAACTTACCACCAGGTGAGATGTTGTCAAGGGTTTACCAATTGTGAATAAAAAAAAACGCGACCCAGTTGAGAGTTCATTGACGCACGACGACTTAGCATAATTTTATTATTTTTTAAATTAGTGTTCGATTAGAGATCCATTTGACAATACCATCTCATTTTATTTGGGACCACCACTAGGACACTCACTGACATTGACATTGCATACGAGTATCCTGTACAGTGCTACACTGGCGCCCAACGTGGGGCCCAAAAACTAACGTGCTACAAAGCAAATTATCATTGTTATAGTTGCGTGGAGAGGTGTGGCGGTACAGAATCCCCTTGAGTGCGGGAGCGACTCGCACTTGCCTGGTTTTTATGTCGCTTTTTGTACGGCGGATTGCGGCCTATAAGACGTATAGGTTTTTGTGTTCACCAGGGTTCACTTTATAACAATTATACAAAATCAAACGGTAACCTTTTTGTTTAAATGTAAATGCCCACGGAATACAGTACTATTACTGTATACAGTATTAATTATTGTATACGTAATACAGTACTATTACTGTATACAGTACTTTTAATGTATACGAGATACAGTATTATTACTGTATACAGTACTTTCACTGTATACAGGATACAGTACTATTACTGTATACAGTACATTTAATGTATACGGGATACAGTATTATTACTGTATACAGTACTTTTACTGTATACGGGATACAGTACTATTACTGTATACAGTACTAATTATTGTATACGGAATACAGTACTATTACTAATTATTGTATACGGAAAACAGTACTATTACTGTATACAGTACTTATTATTGTATACGGGATACAGTACTATTCTTGTATACAGTACTAATTATTGATTGATTGATTGATTGATTGAAAACACTTACTAGTACTATTACTGTATACAGTACTAATTATTGTATACGGAATACAGTACTATTACTGTATACGGGTTACAGTTCTATTACTGTGTACGGAATACAGTATTATTACTGTATACAGTACTTATTATTGTATACGGGATACAGTACTATTCTTGTATACAGTACTAATTATTGTATACGGGATACAGTACTATTACTGTATACAGTACTAATAATTGTATACGGAATACAGTACTATTACTGTATACAGTACTTATTATTGTATACGGGATACAGTACTATTCTTGTATACAGTACTAATTATTGTATACAGGATACAGTACTATTACTGTATACAGTACTAATAATTGTATACGGAATACAGTACTATTACTGTATACAGTACTTATTATTGTATACGGGATACAGTACTATTCTTGTATACAGTACTAATTATTGTATACGGGATACAGTACTATTACTGTATACAGTACTAATTATTGTATACGGAATACAGTACTATTACTGTATACGGGTTACAGTTCTATTACTGTGTACGGAAAACAGTATTATTACTGTATACAGTACTTATTATTGTATACGGGATACAGTACTATTCTTGTATACAGTACTAATTATTGTATACGGGATACAGTACTATTACTGTATACAGTACTAATTATTGTATACGGAATACAGTACTATTACTGTATACGGGATACAGTTCTATTACTGTGTACGGAATACAGTATTATTACTGTATACTATATACAGTAGTGTTTTTGACTCTGTAACTGAAAAGGGTTTATCAATTGTAAATTTTATAAAACTTTGCAAATGACAAAGGAGACTCGAATTAATTTTAATTGAGAATAAAAAAGGTAAAAGGATGGAAGAACGGAATGAACGATTTTAAGTTAACCTACTTAATTTTCTTTTAAAAGTATTTTGGCACGTTTATGGCCTACGTCTGTTTTGTAGGCATAAAATTACCTAATAATAAATAGTCTGGACATAAATACTGTTACATAAAAGTTTTTCTTTTTTTCGAATCTTTAATTTTTGTAATTTGAAACGCGTTTATTATGTTAAAAACTTCTTTAGACTTTCCGCCATTTCATATAGTTTTTCGTGATTATTATCAAATTACAATATGGAATGGGGTGTGCAAAAAAATAGGATTGCAGTGATTGCCTTGCACATAGCGGGTATGGAGCCGCCGCCGGTCCTATGCAAGACACTTCAAAAACTTGGAATCAGTCATATATTCGTATATCGTACTATCGACAGATATACCAACACTTCCTATGTCGAAGACCATAAAAGATTGGGGCGGCCGCGTGCTGTTAGAACTAAACAGCGTGTAAATCCTGTTAAAGACAGATTTCGCCAAGACCCTATTAGGGAACAAAAATCTTATCGCGAGAAATGAAGATTCCCGCTAGGACTCTGTCGCGTATAATAATACAAGACCTGAAGCATGGCGCTTATCATCGATAAACAGGACATGCCCTAAAACAATCCCTACAGTTAAAGAGAGTGGATCGACCAATACTTCTTCTGTCCCGATACGCAGGTGAAAGGCAGAGTAATATTCTCTTACTGATGAAAAAAAAATCACGATTGAAGAGCACTACAACAAGAAAAATGACAAAGTGTACGCTCACAGTTCTGAACAAGCTACGCAAGTGGTTGGAAAGGTACATTGTGGCCATCATCACTGATGGTTTGATGGGGGGTGTCTTATGAGTCAAAAAGCTTCATTTTTGTGAAAAAGAAAAAGGAGTGAAGACTCCAACTAAAGTGTATCAAGAGACCGCCTTGGATAGTGTAGTGAAACCTCTTAGCAATACACTTTTTAAAAATGTACCGTAAACTTTCCAGCAGGACTGCAACTGGTCACAAGGCACGAACTACCCAAGCCTGACTTGAAACTGATGTTCCCGTTTTTTTTTGGATTAATTTGAGTGCGTTTGACATTTTGTAAGAGCTGAAGACTGGCCCTAATCTAGATCGAAACCCCTTAGACTACAAATTAAGGTCAGTTTTAGAGGACATGGCCTTTTTTTATTTCATAATTGGTAAGCCCTTGGCATCATCTCACCTGATGGTAAGTGACGATGATGCCGAAGATGTAAGCGGGCTTACCATGATTCCCCAACGCAATGGATGTTTTTAACACTGATGTTTGGCGGCAAGACTTAGATAAGATAGTGGTAGCTAGCCAGGTGGGCTTAGAAAATGCCCTACCACCAACCAAACAGAGTCTTACAAAGTTTACCCCACCGGGAATCGAACCCGCGACCTCCTGGTGTGAAGCGAATGGACTAACCATTACGCCACGGAGGCGGTTAAAACCTGCCTGCGCTAAACGACACGCGGACATTGATCCTCTTAAGAAATCTCTAGAGCAAGCAGTGGCTAAATTTCTCATGGAAACAGTGCGTAAATCCATAGATTCGTGGCCAGAACAATTATAGGCCTGTATCAAAGCCAAAGGTGGCCATAATTAATTTTGATTTTTTGCTGAGAGTTCAATAAATATGTACATATAAGTTATATTAAGATTACATTACTTCATAAAAAAATAAAGAAATTTTCATTTGTAACAGAAACAGTTATAGCCGGACTATTATAATAAAAAACACTGTTGGCAAAGGGACGAGGCGATAATAATAATCATGATTTGTACAATTAACATTTTATTGTGAACAGAGATTCTTAGGAGAATCAAAGTAAACGACATAGCTCCTACATAGCTCTCAGAATCGTTAAACTTAAGTGGCAGTGGGCCGGGAACATAGCTCGTATAACAGATAGCCGTTGGTTAAATCACAGCGCAGGCAAAGTATATATATTAGAACTAACATACAGTATGGACACTCCCTGATGCTCTCTAGATTGCAAACTCACTCCCTCGTCAGCCAGATTGATACAGATTGGTTACAGTTTGGTTGTTGAACGTATAGGATTTCGCCGCCATTTTGTTTTTTCCGTCATTCCTTTTTTGTAATGTCATTTCTGGCCCGTTGTATGAAGTGTCCAGGGTGTGGCGCAGGTATGCCTCCCACTGGGTGAACCGATGACCCTGGTGAATGTCACGGGAAGCCGCTGGGGGCAGCGCAGAACCGGTCGTCGTGGAAACCCTTGGGGGAGGCCTTTGTCCGGCAGTGGACGTTTTCGGCTGATATTATGATGATGATGATGTGAACAGAGACCGGAATGTAGCGTTAAGATGAGGTCAAGAGCTTACCAACTGTGAAAAAAAGTATGAAATAAAATGTAAACAGAGGGTACTCACTATTTTCCATTATGATATTTTATCCAGAGACCCGGGAAAGAGAGATTTTTAACTGAAATAGCAGACGTGTGGTAACCAGATATGGATAATAGTATGAGAATGTTTTATTTTGTAAGGTTATAACACAATTTTCTAAAATACATATAATATGCAAATAAACATATTATTCAATGTAATTTATTTATGACTTCAGAAATTACTAGTCAGAACAAAAGTAAATCACAAACACAAAACTAATTATACAATCTACAGAATGATTAAATTGTGAAGCTTACGGAACCAAAATACTTATACTATTACATAAGTAATGAATGATACAATAAACAAATAAAAACAATAGTGCTACAGAAAATATTTACAAGAAAGAAGAATACATGTAAAGAATATTTAAATGTTTTTTTTTAAATTATACTTTTTAACTGACTTTAAAAATTCGGTTCTCATTTTTACTTAAAATGTCATTAAATCATTATGTATTATCCGTATGTCTGCATCAGAAACTAACCTTCGGATCCGTTTGACTCAAAATTGTATTTGCTTTTACTATTAAAGGTTAAGTTGTGTTCTTACTAAAAAAAAAATGGATCTTTGGTCTGAAAATAAATGATATTATTATTATTAATATTATATTTTAAATAGATTTTAGGGTCCCATACACCCAAAGGGTGACCAATGGGACCTATTACTAAGACTACGCTGTCCGTCTGTCCGCGTGTGTATGGGTAGACAGAGACAGTTAAAATTTTCACAGAGTCTGTATTTCTATTTCTACTATAAAAACATATAATAAAAATATAAAAATGTGAAAAATTTAGGGGATCCGCATCCAAAAAACGTGCTTTTTATAGGTTTTTTTAAGGGTATTTTTTTAAAAAAGACCTATTGTAAAAACGGTAAAACATACAAGCGTCAAACTTAGTACGATTATAGAACTAATTTTAAGGTTAAATAACAAATATTAAAAACTTGCCAAGTGTGAGTCGTATTCGCTCTAAAAAGTTGGAACTGATTGCAAAAAAAGCATTATTTCTGACACTCGCTTGTAATGTGAATAGCTATCATTGTCATTGCGTGGAGAGGTATGGTGGTACGGAACCATTGGAGCGCTAGTCTGACCCGCACTTGGCCGGCTTTTTATTCAGTTAAAAGGAATCACTATCTAGCTCATCTGGAAACATCGCATCAACAAAATGCCATTTTAGCTCTTAAATGAAATTATTATAAGAGTCGGAGGTTTAAGAGGTTTTAAAAGTATCAAATGTAAAGCAGTACTTTCAGAAATTGAACCTCATTTTGTTGATTCGTATTTCCATTGCCTAATAATAATAATATTTTCACTCAATTCATAAAGCGGACTCAAAGAGTATTTTTAGGTCGTACCTACTTGGTTTAATGTGGGTCGTGGGTCGTGGCTCGTGGGGATATTTCTTTGTGCCGTTAGTCCTTTATATATATGTACGATTCAAGTTTAATGGATTTTGATGGATGCCAATCTAATACAACGCGCAAAGTATAAATTGCTTATTTTTATATTTTCATTTTTATGTACTGATATGCCACAAGATTTTGTTGTTATATTGTGTTTATTTTTAATTTTAAAGTGTTGCACATAGTAGTACTTACTACATATATCACATTATCATCATATCAGCCAAAAATCGTCCACTGCTGGACAAAGGCTTATCTTATCTACTAGTTAATAATAGATTGGCTACATAAACCATCTTCAAGAGCACGCGCGTTAAACCGACTAGGAGCCGAAGTGGTCGCCATGACCGAAAAGGCAACCAGCTAACCTCGCACCAAGGAGTTTTAAATCGGACTATGATGTTGTGACAAGGCTGTATTAGATTTGTGTTCTGTGCTTCTCAGTGTGTTATAAGATTGGTGCAATTAAAAAATTATACTACTCGACAAAAATGAAATTACATATATACCCACTTCATTATTAAGAAGCCGGGAAGTAGTTCTTTTTTTATTTTTTTTTGACGATCGTGAAATCACGCATTTCCTGTCTGTTTAAGAATGTAAAGCGAATTTTAACTTAGCATGTTACATTAAATATTATATGTATAATTAGCTTCACCCGCATGGACAATATTTGTATTACTTGCTGACGGTGCGCAGTTCGCGAGCCGCAAGCGGCTCGCAAGCGTGAAAGAGTAACCTATGTGTTTATCCAGGTCCTAATCTGCCTACCTACCAAATTTCAGCCAGATCCGTTTTGTAGTTTTTGCGTGAAAGAGTAACAAACATATCCATACATTTTAGAAACTTTCGCGTTTATAATATTAGTAGGATTAGTAGGATGCTTCGATAAGAGTAGGCTAGTTCACGTGCACGCGTAATAGCTGTGTATATCTTAAGAGACACGCCATAGGGTTTTGCTCAGGTATAGTTAGCATTAAGCTTATGCCTGAACTCCGAAGTCAGCCAGGGTCTTGACCTGACCGGTATCCCTATAAGGAATATTTAGTAAATACGCCACGCAGACAGCACCCCGTCACGATTCTAAAGCGAGAGTCAGCCATTTCTCCCCTCGACCACATTTTGAGGGAAATAAAAGATCTGACTTCTTGAATCTTCAATGATTTTACGTAGGTATCATCATCATTATCATTATTAAGAGGGCCAAGCCCTCTGTCGTTGCAGCATTCTCCACTTCAGCCTGTCACGAGCTGTCGTCTTTGTCTCCTGGTACGTATGACTACGGCACCATTCATTTACTTGGGTCATATATTGTTTCCTGGGGCGTGCTCTTCTTCTTGTTCCTTCGATCTTGCCCTCCAGTATGGCTATATTCTGTCCGTGTCTGAGGATACGTAGGTATACGTTGCCAAATTATTTTTGAATCAGATGATACTTGACAAATAACTAGGTGGGATTCAAGTGCAAGTCGGGCACGTGCACTGAGGGTTCCGTAGCAAAACACGTTTGGATTTGTAGGGTTTCCCTCAAACATCAACGAGTACAATATCGGACTCAAGTACAAACTCGACTTTGTAGTTGAAAAAAAATTCTCCCATACAATGACATACGTCACGGTCAATTCTCCACCCGCAAATGTAACATTATAGTCGCAAAAAAAGTTTTTTTATGTGATGTTATAACAAATTTACAGTTTTCGAATTTTTTTTTACCTGTGCTGTGAGACCTTGCTTCTTGCCAAATTTATGATTCTAGTTTAACGAAAAGTACCCAATTGGTATTAATATACACTGCTGAACATTGCCTAGGGACATATATTTTTTTTAATGTAAAATATGGTTTCTTTTTAGAGATGAAGAATGCTAGTCATCTGAGTTACATTTTATCATCTGTCAAAAACGACATTTTGTTCTAAAATTGTTAGAAATATCCAGACGTGACGTCATAGTTCAGCAGCGTCATATTTGTACTCACTTTGTGATTTTGGTGAATCAAAAATCGAAGACTTGATGGAAAACAAAACGAGTAAGGTTTTCCGCACTTTAGTGATCAAGAGTTTAAAATTTATTTCTGATGCTGTCGTCATCCCTTAGGACATGTGCTGTACAGGGCAGAGATTTGTTACCATAGATGGGTTATGCACTAACAAACAACATTTGAAAATCGAAGCCATTTACACACACAATGTTATAGGTAGCTCCCTTCTATTGCACTGAATGTTACTAAGAAAAGAGATGCCAATTGGCATCTTTTTTTGCTTCACTTTTTAGACGCATGTAACCTATCTACCTCCCCTTATAGATAGCATATCTCTGGTACAGGGTATAAATACTCTCAAGATAGGCAAGTGCTATATTTACAAGTACCCTCTCACTTCTTGTCATAGTAACATGGGTTCTACTAATTTCATACAATCTGTGCCATTTCCTTCTATGACAATAGAAAACTCAATTTTCAATTTCCGCGCGTTTTTACAAAAAACCTAGCATTGGTGGCGTGACAGCTAGGGCCGCCGACTCCTGTCCGGGAGATCGTGGTTCGAATCCTGCAACGTACCAATGTGATTTCGAATTTAGATTTCATATGCACGTTTATCCGACAATCTTACGGTGAAGGAAAACATCGTGAGGAAATCTGCACACGCCTGCGAAGAAACTCGCAGGTTGTGTGTGAAGTCGACCAACCAGCACTAGGCTCACGTGGTCGACTAAGGCCTAATTCAGCTTGCTCTAATTCAGGGTAGGCTCGAGCCTCTCGGTGGGCACGTATATGAGCTGATATTATGATTACAAAAAACCACTAAAAACTAAATTATTCACTCGTTTATGAACTGAGAACGTAAATATAGCACTTGCTCATCTTAAAAGTTTAATGTCTTAAGTATTTTTTATAGTTATTCAAAAAAACATGTTTTGTATGAAAAGTCTTAAAATATATCTGGGCAAAGTTGATGTGTGATCTAGCGAAAATAAAAAAATCACCATAAAATGGGTGTATCTTTTTATCAATTTCACGTAAAAGTTAGTTTTCTTTTATTTCAAAGGACCGTAGACTTAAATATTTCCTACTTAATATTATAATCGCGATAGTTTGTAAGAATGTATGGATATATGTTTGTTACTCTTTCACGCAAAAAATACATTACGGATCTGGCAAAAATTTGGTAGGTAGACAGATTAGGACCTGGATTAACACATAGGCTACTTTTTCCGCGCTCGCGGGCCGCTTGCGGCTCGCGCACTGTGCACCCTCGAAAAGTCATAGAAACGTTGAAACAGCTAGTATTTCATATTAATTTCAATTTAATACCTCCACGCGTTCCTGAGGAAAAGGGCCTTGACAGACAGACGGACAGGCAAACCGTCAATGAAGTGATCCTATACATAAGGGTAACTTTTTTCTTTTGAATGTACAGAACCCTTAAAACACTTAATAATTGCATGTCTATCACACGCGTTCTTATATTTATGAACACAAAAGCCCAAAATCCCTTCCAACTTCCATGCCTCATTCCGGGAGGCTATTTTCCACAACACTGCGCTTTTGAAAGCATGTTATATTATGTATGAAGTATAAAGACTTCACTACGATGCATGGCCCTACTATCGCTTAGGGTTGTCACATTTTCAACTGACTTCCAAAAAGGAGGAGGTTCTCAATTCGACTGTATGTTTTTTTTATGTGTGTTACCTCAGAACTTTTGTCTGGGTGAACCGATTTTTATGTTTCTTTTATTTTCAAAGCTAGTGATTCCCGTGTGGTCCCATATAAATTTCATCAGAATCAGTGTAGTACTTTATTAGAAAATTAACAAAAATCAAAAATAATAATTCGAAAATGTACTAAGTTGTTTTGATGGAAGTAAGTTTTTGACGTGTTTAGCGTTTTTTTTTCCTCAGGCGGATACATTAATTTCTATCCATAAAATATTTAAATATGTAATGAATCGCCTTCTGATTTGTGGTGATATAACACAACTCAATAAATATTAAATCTTATTTCATCATCATCGTCATCATATCAGCGGAAGGACGTGCACGGCTGGACAATAGCCTCCCCTAATTTTCACGACGACCGCTTCATGCTGCCCGCATCCAGCGGCTTCCCTCGGCCTTCACCAGGTCATCAGTTCACAGAGTGGGAGGCCTGCCTACCCTACGTTTTCCGGTGAGCGATCGCCACTCAAAAACTTTACTGTCCATCAGCCATCTGTTCTACGAGCTATGTGCCCCGCCCACTGCCACTTAAGTTTAGCAATTCTAAGAGCTATGTCGGTTACTTTGGATCTCCTCGTTTCTGATTTAGCCAAATCATTGTAAAATGCAGGCCAATCGCTATGAACTCCGGCGAGTAGGTACTGGCCACTACTACTGTGTTTTTGTACTTTTCCCATTGAACACAAAAAGCTGAACAATGTTGGTATTTACTCGACTGTCCAAAAAGTAGTTGTAGATGTTTTTGGGTGTATGTATGTATGTCTGTATGGCAAGTTGGCGTTAGATTCATCTTGGTCCCTAGTGACATAGAACATATTTTTAAACGATTGCTTTAATAATGTTTAAAAAAAATAGTTAGGTTATTTATACTTTCCTCATTTAACACAAAAATGTTACTTAGGTTATTAATACTTTCCTCATTTAACACAAAAAATGTTAGGTTATTTATACTTTCCTCATTTAACACAAAAATGTTACTTAGGTTATTTATACTTTCCTCATTTAACACAAAAAATGTTAGGTTATTTATACTTTCCTCATTTAACACAAAAATGTTACTTAGGTTATTTATACTTTCCTCATTTAACACAAAAAATGTTAGGTTATTTATACTTTCCTCATTTAACACAACAAAATGTTACAGTGGGAAAGGAGTAGGTGAATAAATGCGTAGGTATTTTCGTTTTATAAGGAAGTGCAATATCTGTTACGAAGTAACTAGTATCTGATCTGTGACCCGGTTGTTAAATTTTAATAGCGGTACTATCCGTTGGGGCCATGTGGATATTTTAGGACGATCCACATGTAGGACCATGTGGATCGTCCCTCACCCTGAAACATCAATACAATTGGATAAATTGGATATTCGATTGTAATATAGGTACAGTCGCCATTAGAAACATCGTAGCGTGCGAGGTGGTCAAATATTTCTGAGCAGTGTTGAATTTTTATAAATTATGTACACTAGAAGTTTCTATTAATATTTGGACATTTAATTTGTCATAAATTATCTGAACAGGATCGGTCGTCGTGGAAATCCTTGGCTTTTGTCCAGCAGTGGACGTTTTTTAACCGACTTCAAAAAATCAGATATTTATGACAAACTAGCTGTCCCGGCGAACTTCGTTCTACCTCACACTACCCTACCCTGCTACCCTACCCTACACTAACCTACACTACACTACACTACACTACCCTACCCTACCCTGCCCTACCCTATTCTACATAAGAACCTTCTCCTGACAATAACAAACTCGACAAAAAAAGAATGAGCGAAATCGGTCCAGCCGTTTACGCGTGATGCCGTGACCAAGGGAAATAGGGATTCATTTTAACATATAGATTAGATTTTCAGATATTATTAAAAATTTCTAGTGTATAAAATTTATTAAAATTCAACACTGCTCAGAAATATTTGAACACCTCGCCCTCTACGATATATTTGATGGCGACTGTACGTTGTGATTGGTACATATTTGTAAATCTCTTAGAGCTGGTAATTCAACTTACGAGGTTGAACAATTTTCAGGAACCTGTGACGAAGTCGTCCACTTTAGTTTATTATAGATCTGTTTTTATATCATGGTCTTTTAATTTGCCCTTTTTTTTTAAAGTAAGTCTTGTTGGATATCTTTACCATGTTTTTTATTAGTTGTAGGATATATTCTAAGAATCTCCAATATCTAAACCGGTATCTGCTATTGTAGAAGCTGATGTATCCTTCACTGATTCAGGAACTTCCGTTGGGTGTTGTTACTTCAGTTTACGTAGTAAATAGTCTTTATTCTTTGCTTCAGTCTCTGTATAACTTCTGTCAAATCTGTAGGTGCTATAGTATCAGTCTCTAATGTTGTAATATTTAGTGAGGTTGTAGCTGTCGGTGGAGAATCTACCTGGACCGTTTTAGACATGTTTACAACCATTGAGGCGGGCCGTGGTGTTAAAGCCAACAGGGTCGATATCCTCTTCACCATGTTCATCATTTTTCGTCCTCCGTACTTCGTCCATGGTTTTGACTTTGAAAAAGACACAAGGTCCTATAGGTCAGGTATTACATAAGAGACAGTCCCAAGTCATGTATGACAAGTACTGACTGCAAATGCAAAATTGAGGCGAGCCGTGGTGTTAAAGCCAATAGGGTCGATATCCTCTTCACCATGTTCATCATTTTCCGTCCTCCATACTTCGTCCATGGTTTTGACTTTGAAAAAGACACAAGGTCCTTTAGGTCAGGTATTACATAAGAGACAGTCCCAAGTCATGTATGACAAGTACTGACCGCAAATGCAAAATAAAACCTTTTATAAAAATATGTCAAATGACAAAGTCAGTTACGTAATAGCCCAGCTGACTATTCACAGAACTGAAAACCTCCTCCATTTTTGAAGTTGGTTAAAAAGTTAGTTATGTATAACAATAGGAGACAGTCCCAATGCTTTGCACGTACTGTCCGCAAATTGTATGTCCTATTAGTGAAGAAACAGTCCCAATGATCTATGCACGTACTGTTCGCAACACTTAAAGATTAAACGAACTTACCTGTAAGTGAAGTTCTATCTTAATTATACGAGGGCTTCGTCCGAAGAGATTAGCATATAACACTTGTAGAAAAAATCATAGATAAAGTCAAGAGAATTGAAATTATAAATAAACAGACGGCAAGGAGCACACATGAACTGTTTATTATTGCCAAGCCAATGCAATACGAAATTAGGTGCATCAGTCTATAGATGTCTTAAAATTAGTGTTACTGTTAATTACTTTTACTGTATACGGTACTTTTACTGTATTAGAAATTACTAGTCAGATCAAAAGTAAATCACAAACACAAAAATAAGTATACAATCAACAGAATGATTAAATTGTGAAGCTTACGGAACCAAAAAACTTATACTATTACATAAGTAATAAATGTTACAATAAACAAATAAAAACAATAATGCTACAGAAAATATTTACAAGAAATTTAACATACTCGTATTATTAAACACATACATTGTCCCACACGATAAGAAAGAAGAATACATGTAAAGAATATTTAAATGTTTTTTTTTTAAATTATACTTTTTAACTGACTTTAAAAATTCGGTTCCCATTTTTACTTAAAATATCATTAAATCATTATACTTAAAATAGATTTTAGGGTTTTAATAAACCCAAAGGGTGACCAATGGGAGCTATTACTAAGACTACGCTGTCCGTCTGTCCGCGTGTGTAAGCGGGCTGTATGGGTAGACAGAGACAGTTAAAATTTTCACAGAGTCTGTATTTATATCTAATATATAAAATTCTCGTGTCACAGTTTTCGTTCCCTTACTCCTCCAAAACGGCTTGACCGATTCTCATGAAATTTTGTGAGCATTTTGAGTAGGTCTGAGAATCGGCCAACATCAATTTTTTTTTAGGGTAGGGTAGTGTAGGGTAGGGTAGGGTAGTGTAGGGTAGGGTAGGGTAGTGTAGTGTAGTGTATGTAGGGTAGGGTAGGGTAGTGTAGGATAGGGTAGGGTAGTGTAGTGTAGTGTAGTGTATGTAGGGTAGGGTAGGGTAGGGTAGTGTAGGGTAGGGTAGTGTAGGCTAGGGTAGTGTAGTGTAGGGTAGTGTAGTGTAGGGTAGGGTAGGGTAGGGTAGGGCAGTGTAATGTAATGTAAGGCGGTACGTAGTTCGCCGGGACAGCTAGTTTCTACTATAAAAACATATAATAAAAATATAAAAATGTAAAAAATTTAGGGGATCTGCATCCAAAAAACGTGCTTTTTATAGGTTTTTTTACGGGTATTTTTTTTAAAAAGACCTATTGTAAAAACGGTAAAACATACAAGCGTCAAACTTAGTACGATTATAGAACTAATTTTAAGGTTAAATAACAAATATTAAAAACTTGCCAAGTGTGAGTCGTATTCGCTCTAAAAAGTTGGAACTGATTGCAAAAAAGCATTATTTCTGACACTCGCTTGTAATGTGAATAGATATCATTGTCATTGCATGGAGAGGTATGGTGGTACGGAACCATTGGAGCGCTAGTCTGACCCACACTTGGCCGGCTTTTTATTCAGATAAAAGGAATCACTATCTAGCTCATCTGGAAACATCGCATCATCAAAATGCCATTTTAGCTCTTAAATGAAATTATTATAAGAGTCGGAGGTTTAAGAGGTTTCAAAAGTATCAAATGTAACGCAGTACTTTCAGAAATTGAACCTCATTTGGTTGATTCGTATTTCCATTGCCTAATAATAATAATATTTTCACTCAATTCATAAAGCGGACTCAAAGAGTATTTTTAGGTCGTACCTACTTGGTTTAATGTGGGTCGTGGGTCGTGGCTCGTGGGGATGTTTCTTTGTGCCGTTAGTCCTTTATATAGGTACGATTCCAGTTTAATGGATTTTGATGGATGCCAATCTAATACAACGCGCAAAGTATAAATTGCTTATTCATATATTTTCATTTTTATGTACTGATATGCCACAAGATTTTGTTGTTATATTGTGTTTATTTTTAATTTTAAAGTGTTGCACACACTTTAAAATAAAAGTAAATATAATATTAAATTGTATACATAGTAGTACTAATCTTAACTCATCATCATCATATCAGCCAAAAATCGTACACTGCTGGACAAAGGCTTATCTTATCTACTATTTAATAATAAATTGGCTACATAAACCATCTTCAAGAGCACGCGCGTTAAACCGACTAGGAGCCGAAGTGGTCGCCATGACCGAAAAGGCAACCAGCTAACCTCGCACCAAGGAGTTTTAAATCGGACTATAGTGTTGTGACAAGGCTGTATTAGATTTGTGTTCTGTACCTCTCAGTGTGTTATAAGATTGGTGCAATTAAAAAATTATACTACTCGACAAAAATGAAATTACATATATACCCACTTCATTATTAAGAAGCCGGGAAGTAGTTCTTTTTTTAATTTTTTTTTTGACGATCGTGAAATCACGTATTTCCTGTCTGTTTAAGAATGTAAAGCGAATTTTAACTTAGCATGTTATATTAAATATTATATGTATAATTAGCTGTTTCCCGCGGCTTCACCCACGTGGACAATATTTGTATTACTTGCTGACGGTGCGCAGTTCGCGAGCCGCAAGCGGCTCGCAAGCGTGGAAAAGAGTAGCATATGTGTTTATCCAGGTCCTAATCTGTCTATCTACCAAATTTCAGCCAGATCCGTTCTATAGTTTTTGCGTGAAAGATTAACAAACATATCCATACATTTTACAAACTTTCGCGTTTATAATATTAGTAGGATTAGTAGGATGCTTCGATAAGAGTAGGCTAGTTCACGCGCACGCGTAATAGCTGTGTATATCTTAAGAGACACGCCATAGGGTTTTGCTCAGGTATAGTTAGCATTAAGCTTATGCCCGAACTCCGAAGTCAGCCAGGGTCTTGACCTGACTGGTATCCCTATAAGGAATGTTTAGTAAATACGCCACGCAGACAGCACCCCGTCACGATTCTAAAGCGAGAGTCAGCCATTTCTCCCCTCGACCACATTTTGAGGGAAATAAAAGATCTGACTTCTTGAATCTTCAATGATTTTACGTAGGTATCATCATCATTATCATTATTAAGAGGGCCAAGCCCTCTGTCGTTGCAGCATTCTCCACTTCAGCCTGTCACGAGCTGTCGTCTTTGTCTCCTGGTACGTATGACTACGGCACCATTCATTTACTTGCGTCATATATTGTTTCCTGGGGCGCCCTCTTCTTCTTGTTCCTTCGATCTTGCCCTCCAGTATGGCTATGTTCTGTCCGTGTCTGAGGATACGTAGGTATACGTTGCCAAATTATTTTTGAATCAGATGATACTTGAAAAATAACTAGGTGGGATTCAAGTGCAAGTCGGGCACGTGCACTGAGGGTTCCGTAGCAAAACACATTTGGATTTGGAGGGTTTCCCTCAAACATCAACGAGTACAACATCGGACTAAAGTACAAACTCGACTTAGTAGTTGAAAAAATTTTCTCCCATACACTGACATACGTCATGGTCAATTCTCCACCCGCAAATATAATATTATAGTCGCAAAAAAACGTTTTTTTATGTGATGTAATAACAAATTTACAGTTTTCGGATTTTTTTTACCTGTGCTGTAAGACCTTGCTTCTTGCCAAATTTATGATTCTAGTTTAACGAAAAGTACCCAATTGGTATTAATATACACTGCTGAACATTGCCTAGGGATATATATATTTTTTAATGTAAAACATGGTTTCTTTTTAGAGATGACGAATGCTAGTCATCTGAGTTACATTTTATCATCTGTCAAAAACGACATTTTGTTCTAAAATTGTTAGAAATATCTAGACGTGACGTCATAGTTCAGTAGCGTCATATTTGTACTCATTTTGTGATTTTGGTGAATCAAAAATCGAAGACTTGATGGAAAACAAAACGAGTAAGGTTTTCCGCACTTTAGTGATCAAGAGTTTAAAATGTATTTCTGATGCTGTCGTCGTCCCTTAGGACATGTGCTGTACAGGGTAGCATATCTCTGGTACAGGGTATAAATACTCTCAAGATAGGCAAGTGCTATATTTACAAGTACCCTCTCACTTCTTGTCATAGTAACATGGGTTCTACTAATTTTATACAATCTGTGCCATCCTTCTATGACAATAGAAAACTCAATTTTCAATTTCCGCGCGTTTTTACAAAAAACCTAGCATTGGTGGCGTGACAGCTAGGGCCGCCGACTCCTGTCCGGGAGATCGTGTTTCGAATCCTGCAACGTACCAATGTGATTTCGAATTTAGATTTCATATGCACGTTTATCCGACAATCTTACGGTGAAGGAAAACATCGTGAGAAAATCTGCACACGCCTGCGGAGAAACTCGCAGGTTGTGTGTGAAGTCGACCAACCAGCACTGGGCTCACGTGGTCGACTAAGGCCTAATTCAGCTTGCTCTAATTCAGGGTAGGCTCGAGCCTCTCGGTGGGGACGTATATGAGCTGATATTATGATTACAAAAAACCACTAAAAACTAAATTATTCACTCGTTTATGAACTGAGTACGTAAATATAGCACTTGCTCATCTTAAAAGTTTAATGTCTTAAGTATTTTTTATAGTTATTCAAAAAAACATGTTTTGTATGAAAAGTCTTAAAATATATCTGGGCAAAGTTGATGTGTGATCTAGCGAAAATAAAAAAATCACCATAAAATGGGTGTATCTTTTTATCAGTTTCACGTAAAAGTTAGTTTTCTTTTATTTCAAAGGACCGTAGACTTAAATATTTCCTACTAATATTATAACCGCGATAGTTTGTAAGAACGTATGGATATATGTTTGTTACTCTTTCACGCAAAAAATACATTACGGATCTGGCAAAAATTTGGTAGGTAGACAGATTAGGACCTGGATTAACACATAGGCTACTTTTTCCGCGCTCGCGGGCCGCTTGCGGCTCGCGCACTGTGCACCCTCGAAAAGTCATAGAAACGTTGAAACAGCTAGTATTTCATATTAATTTCAATTTAATACCTCCACGCGTTCCTGAGGAAAAGGGCCTTGACAGACAGACGGACAGGCAAACCGTCAATGAAGTGATCCTATACATAAGGGTAACTTTTTTCTTTTGAATGTACAGAACCCTTAAAACACTTAATAATTGCATGTCTATCACACGCGTTCTTATATTTATGAACACAAAAGCCCAAAATCCCTTCCAACTTCCATGCCTCATTCCGGGAGGCTATTTTCCACAACACTGCGCTTTTGAAAGCATGTTATATTATGTATGAAGTATAAAGACTTCACTACGATGCATGGCCCTACTATCGCTTAGGGTTGTCACATTTTCAACTGACTTCCAAAAAGGAGGAGGTTCTCAATTCGACTGTATGTTTTTTTTATGTGTGTTACCTCAGAACTTTTGTCTGGGTGAACCGATTTTTATGTTTCTTTTATTTTCAAAGCTAGTGATTCCCGTGTGGTCCCATATAAATTTCATCAGAATCAGTGTAGTACTTTATTAGAAAATTAACAAAAATCAAAAATAATAATTCGAAAATGTACTAAGTTGTTTTGATGGAAGTAAGTTTTTGACGTGTTTAGCGTTTTTTTTTCCTCAGGCGGATACATTAATTTCTATCCATAAAATATTTAAATATGTAATGAATCGCCTTCTGATTTGTGGTGATATAACACAACTCAATAAATATTAAATCTTATTTCATCATCATCGTCATCATATCAGCGGAAGGACGTGCACGGCTGGACAATAGCCTCCCCTAATTTTCACGACGACCGCTTCATGCTGCCCGCATCCAGCGGCTTCCCTCGGCCTTCACCAGGTCATCAGTTCACAGAGTGGGAGGCCTGCCTACCCTACGTTTTCCGGTGAGCGATCGCCACTCAAAAACTTTACTGTCCATCAGCCATCTGTTCTACGAGCTATGTGCCCCGCCCACTGCCACTTAAGTTTAGCAATTCTAAGAGCTATGTCGGTTACTTTGGATCTCCTCGTTTCTGATTTAGCCAAATCATTGTAAAATGCAGGCCAATCGCTATGAACTCCGGCGAGTAGGTACTGGCCACTACTACTGTGTTTTTGTACTTTTCCCATTGAACACAAAAAGCTGAACAATGTTGGTATTTACTCGACTGTCCAAAAAGTAGTTGTAGATGTTTTTGGGTGTATGTATGTATGTCTGTATGGCAAGTTGGCGTTAGATTCATCTTGGTCCCTAGTGACATAGAACATATTTTTAAACGATTGCTTTAATAATGTTTAAAAAAAATAGTTAGGTTATTTATACTTTCCTCATTTAACACAAAAATGTTACTTAGGTTATTAATACTTTCCTCATTTAACACAAAAAATGTTAGGTTATTTATACTTTCCTCATTTAACACAAAAATGTTACTTAGGTTATTTATACTTTCCTCATTTAACACAAAAAATGTTAGGTTATTTATACTTTCCTCATTTAACACAAAAATGTTACTTAGGTTATTTATACTTTCCTCATTTAACACAAAAAATGTTAGGTTATTTATACTTTCCTCATTTAACACAACAAAATGTTACAGTGGGAAAGGAGTAGGTGAATAAATGCGTAGGTATTTTCGTTTTATAAGGAAGTGCAATATCTGTTACGAAGTAACTAGTATCTGATCTGTGACCCGGTTGTTAAATTTTAATAGCGGTACTATCCGTTGGGGCCATGTGGATATTTTAGGACGATCCACATGTAGGACCATGTGGATCGTCCCTCACCCTGAAACATCAATACAATTGGATAAATTGGATATTCGATTGTAATATAGGTACAGTCGCCATTAGAAACATCGTAGCGTGCGAGGTGGTCAAATATTTCTGAGCAGTGTTGAATTTTTATAAATTATGTACACTAGAAGTTTCTATTAATATTTGGACATTTAATTTGTCATAAATTATCTGAACAGGATCGGTCGTCGTGGAAATCCTTGGCTTTTGTCCAGCAGTGGACGTTTTTTAACCGACTTCAAAAAATCAGATATTTATGACAAACTAGCTGTCCCGGCGAACTTCGTTCTACCTCACACTACCCTACCCTGCTACCCTACCCTACACTAACCTACACTACACTACACTACACTACCCTACCCTACCCTACCCTGCCCTACCCTATTCTACATAAGAACCTTCTCCTGACAATAACAAACTCGACAAAAAAAGAATGAGCGAAATCGGTCCAGCCGTTTACGCGTGATGCCGTGACCAAGGGAAATAGGGATTCATTTTAACATATAGATTAGATTTTCAGATATTATTAAAAATTTCTAGTGTATAAAATTTATTAAAATTCAACACTGCTCAGAAATATTTGAACACCTCGCCCTCTACGATATATTTGATGGCGACTGTACGTTGTGATTGGTACATATTTGTAAATCTCTTAGAGCTGGTAATTCAACTTACGAGGTTGAACAATTTTCAGGAACCTGTGACGAAGTCGTCCACTTTAGTTTATTATAGATCTGTTTTTATATCATGGTCTTTTAATTTGCCCTTTTTTTTTAAAGTACTGGATAGGGAATTCCAAAGTATATTTAAGTCTAAATCCACAATCAGTAACATCAAATTTAAATTCAGTGAATGGGCTACTATAGGTATATACAAAAGTCGCCAAACTTTGTTTGACCTTTATGACAAAAATACTTACACTTTTGATGAGAACTTTACAAATTATGTGAAACAATATTCAAAAATTTTTAAGCAGGTTTGCCACGTAGCAAAATCTAATTATCTGGCTAGAAAAATAAAATTTTCAGATAACAAAATAAAAACTGTTTGGAATATCATTAGCAAACAAACAGGTAAAGTCAAACCTCGCGACAAAGAATATGTTTTGCAAACAGATCAAGGTAAAATTAGTTCGAATGCCGATGTAGCCAAAGAATTCGAAACTTTTTTCACAAATATTCCACTTAAGACTACTGAAGCCCTTAACTCATCACCTATGTATGCTCAAAGGCTGCTAAAGGATAATGTTAATAATTGTGATCAAAAATTCTCCTTCAGAGTAATTGAACCACAATCTATTGTAAAAACTTTTAAATCTCTTAAAGTGAAAAGAACCGAAGACCTCTGGGGATTATCGGTAAGCTTGATCAGTAATGTAATTGATACTTTAGCGCCATATTTAGCTTGTCTTTTTAATATTAGCATTGATAGTGGCGTCTTTCCAGATCTCATGAAGCTTAGTAAAGTGATACCTTTATATAAATCTGGTTCAAAAACTGATCCAGGCAACTACAGACCAGTTTCAGTGCTGCCAGTTCTTAGTAAAGTGTTTGAAAAGATTATGCTTAACCAAATGCTACAATATTTTACAGAAAACAAACTACTGCATAACCAACAATTCGGTTTCACTAAAGGACGATCAACAACCGATGCAGGAGTAGCACTCATTCGAAACATATATTATGCCTTCGAGGAATCGCAGAATGCAATTGGAGTGTTTTGTGATTTATCTAAGGCTTTTGATTGTGTTGAACACCAAACATTACTTATGAAATTAAAGCATTATGGTGTAGAGGAAGGGGCTCTCAGTCTTTTGAATTCGTATTTAGACAACAGAACACAAAAAGTACAAGTGAATGGCACAAACTCATCTGGATCTAAAGTGAAAATGGGTGTGCCCCAGGGTTCCATATTAGGGCCTTTTCTTTTCCTTATTTACGTAAATGATTTGCCTTTTATGGTGCAACATCTGTCAAATATTGTGTTGTTTGCGGATGATACATCTCTTATTTTTAAAGTGAATAGGAAAGAAAACGAAATTGACGAAGTAAACAACACTCTTTCAAAGATACTGAACTGGTTCACTGTGAACAACTTATTATTAAATGCTAAGAAAACAAAATGTATAAAATTTTGTTTGCCAAATGTAAAAAAGGTCAACAATAGTGTACTATTAGACAGTAATAAATTAGAATTTGTAAATACCACGGTGTTCCTTGGTATAACTTTGGATGTTTCACTTCAATGGGGACCACACATTGAAACTTTAGCGGGAAGGCTTAGTTCAGCTGCTTATGCCGTTAAGAAAATAAGACAGTTAACGGATGTAGATACTGCGAGACTAGTGTATTTTAGTTACTTCCATAGTATAATGTCTTATGGCATATTACTGTGAGGGCATGCGGCTGATATAGAAACTATTTTCATCCTGCAGAAAAGAGCTATCCGCGCAATCTATCAGATGCGATCACGTGAGTCGTTACAGAATAAGTTTAAAGAAATCAATATTTTAACTGTTGCTAGTCAATTTATATATTGAAAACATCATGTACGTTTGTAAGAATTTGCATTTATTTCCTAAAAACAGTGACAGGCATAATTTGAATTTAAGAAATGTAAATAAAATAGATATAGCCTTTTCGAGACTGAGTAAGGTTAAAAAGTCATTTGTGGGGACAGTATAAGATTCTACAATAAAATTCCAGAAAATGTAACTAGTTTGTCAGAGAATAAATTCAAGACTCATGTCAAAAAAGTTTTGTGCTCTAGAGGATATTATAAAATAATAGATTATGTAAATGACAAAGATATATATGTTGATTCTATATCAAATACCATTACCTGAGACTGTAATCTGAATCATGACATTATTTGTAATATACAGTATTTTTTTTTGTTTTGACTATTTAAAAGTGTGTGTAAACACCTTTTTGAAATAAATTGATTTGATTTTGATTTTTGATTTTTCCAATTTTTTTTCTCGTGATTTTCAATTCCGTTCTGCACTTCTGTAATTTATTACCTTCTTTTCTCCTACGTTTCTGCTATTATTTTTATTAATTTCACCATTTTATTTTTTATATTTTTTTAATATATATAGTTTGTTGATTGTAATTAATACTTTTATTTTACAACCCTGCCCCTTGCCAAAGTATAAACAGTGTGTAACAAAACTGGTGTAGGTCCCAATAACTGGGGTTTTTGCTCATCATTTTGTTCTACGACTTTGCTGAAAAAGTACTCTATGTACGTAAATTTTTTACTCTTCATACAAATCAATCAGCTGGTCGACCGATTTTGTGCGTTTTGGTATGGAGAGTCCAATTTTTTTTTTGAGAATTGACTATGGGTTGCTTGGAGAAAGTTGTTCAGTATGACGAGTAGAACCCCCAGTTAACGGGACCTACACCAATTTTGTTACACCCTGTCTATATATTAGTACTAACGTCCTTGCCTTCTAAGTTTTAATCATTTCATCGTGCGAGCTTGGACGCAGTGCGGAGGGCGAGCCGAGGCCGCAAACCTATCCTTACTAGTAATATTATAAATGTGAAAATGTGTTTGTTTGTTTGTTACCTTTTCACGCTTCAACGCCTTGACCAATCTTTATGAAATTTGGTGTGCAGGTAACCTAACCTGTGTCACGAAGAAGGACATATGCTGCTTTTTATCCCCGGAAAATAGCACAATCTGATGCAGTTTCTGAGGGAACTAAAAAAATACTCGATTGTTGTGATTTTTTGCACAGAGATGGTTGAGTAGGTGGAAAACGACATAATTTACTAATCACCCTTAAATATAGTCATAAAAACGATGTCCACGCGGGCGGAGCCGCGGGAAAAAGCTGGTACTTAAATAAATAAAAATATTGAGGGTGGGCTGTGTCGGAACCACGGCCGCTTAAATATTATGTATGACTCGGAAATTTGACACCGCAATTATAATATGTATGTTAAAAAAGTCCATTCGACCGAACTGGTGATTCAGAATTTATTACAAGCTTTAATTTAGTTTCACGTGTTCCGGTGCCTGTAATGAAATCTTGCAAGTTAAATTTGACCCACTTCCCGGTTTCTGATTGAGCTGAAATTTTGCTTGCAGATGTATATGGTGTGACAATGCAATATTAAAAGCTTGTTTCTATAAGTTTTTAGGTCTTTCAAAAGATATTTAACAGAATTTTGACACTTTTTCTAAGGGCTTCCTCTTCGAAGTATCTGTTTAGGTAATTCAGAAAATTTCTTTAGGGTGATATGCCTCACCGTATCCTTTTTTAACCGACTTCAAAAAAAGGAGGAGGTTTCTCAATTCGACCGGATATTTTTTTTTATGTGTGTTCGCAGATAACTTCGTCGTTTATAAACCGATTTTGATGATTCTTATTATATTAGAAAGGTGATATCCCAAGGATGGACAGGAGAAATCGAGGGGAATCTTAGTTTCCTGTTTGAAGTTGTTTTTTTTGTTCAAAATTATGACATACGAACGTTGTTTAGTTTGCAACCACTTCCGTGGCGTAATGGTAACGGTCATTAGCTTCACATCAGGAGGTCGCGGGTTCGATTCCCGGCGGAGTCTAACTTTCTAAGACTCGGTATGGTTGGCGGAAGGGCATTTTCTAAGCCCGCCTGGCTATCTACCATCGTCTTATCTAAGTCCATCCGTCAAACATAAATGCTTACAATTGATGTGTTCCGGCTTGAAGTTATGATGTCCCAGTTGCGTTTTGGAATCTTGGTAAGCCCGCTTCCATCTTCGAAATCATCGTCATTTTCATCAGGTGAAATGATTCTAAAGAAGCCCTACAATTGGTAAGCACCAATTGTGAATTTAAAAAAATACATGAGATCTAAGCCGTCCAAAGTACATAATTTTTGTTATTCGACTTTTTGTAAAATACCGCCCCTATGAGCCCAAAGAGGTTTTTTTCAAATACACTTCAAAATTTTTGAAATTTCCATACTAAGGTAGTTTATCAGATATTCAATAATTACTTATGGGATTTTCTCCTGCGATTTTCACCGGGTCGTCGATCCACCGAGTAGGAGGCCTGCTTAAGCTACGTTTTCCGGTTCGAGGTCGCCACCCAAGAACTTAACAACCCCCACCGCCGTCTGTTCTTCGAGCTATTTTGTTGAGCTATTATTCTTGAGTTAAACGATTTTCAAGCGACTTACAAAAAGGAGGAGGTTCTCAATTCGACTGTACGTATTTTTTTATGTGTGTTACCTCAGAACTTTTGAATGGGTGAACCGATTTTTATGATTCTTTTTTTTTATTTGAAAGCGAGTGCTTCCCGTGTGGTCCCATAAAAATTTTATCAAAATGGGTGAAGTACTTTAATAGAAAATTAACAAAAACCAAAAATAAAAATGAAAAAATGTAAAAGTTGTTGCGATGGAAGTCGGTTTTTAACGTGTTTAGCGTTTTCAATTTTTTATGTAAGTTATGGTCTCCATTGGAAGCTGTTGGATGCGGGCAGCGTAGGAACGTCGTTGTGGAAGTCCTTGAAGGAGGCATTTTTTGAACAGTGGACGATTTTGGGCGAAACTTATGATGAGTATAGTTTTCTTGCGGAAAGTTGTTCAGTTCCATGAGCTAAATCACCAGCTATAGGTTTTATCATCATCATTATACCAGCCGAAATACGTTCACTGCTGGACAAAGTTCTTGCTCAAGGATCTGCATTACGACCGGTCCAGCGCTGCCCGCATCCAGCTGCTTACTGCGACTTTCACAAGGTCGGTTCACCGAGTGGAAGGCCTTCCTACGCTACGTCTTTCGGTGCGCGGTTTGCAGCTACATATTTGAAACAAACTGGCAATAAGTGATTGTAATTTTTTTCGTCTGTGTGTTGCATGTCGCCTGACGGTCGCTTTC
The DNA here is from genome assembly GCA_947284805.1 of Coleophora flavipennella. Classification (NCBI taxonomy): domain Eukaryota; kingdom Metazoa; phylum Arthropoda; class Insecta; order Lepidoptera; family Coleophoridae; genus Coleophora; species Coleophora flavipennella. The sequence goes on from OX369253.1 coordinate 11,803,273, forward strand.
AAAGTCAAAGTCAAAGCATTTATTTGCCAGAACATAGTTGAATACATGGTGTTCTTAAATTTAAGGTATCTTATGTCGCACCATCAATGGCATGCAAATATACATATTAAAATATAACCTAGGTTTTACAAACTATCATCATTTTTTTTCGCTGAGAGTATGATCGTCTGACAGTATGATCGTTTCGTCCTCTGTACCGTAGCGAGAGCAGCCATGATCGTTTCGTCCTCTGTAAAGTTTCACTTTTACCGATGGTTTCATAAAACCACACGCTTACTTTTTTGTGTTTAAAATGTAAAATAAATAAATTGTACAGCCACGCTGTGCATACTTGTTGTAGTCGGGTATAAACAAATCTAGCTTAAACATTACACTTGCTTAGTAGCAAAGAATAAAGATATGTGAAAAATTTACAAATAATTTGGGTTCTTATGGTAGGTACCTTATTCAGTTTTTTTCTGAAATAATGAAGTACCCAGTGCAGTATATTTTATTAAGTCCTGGTTATTCCCAAAGTTTTATTAAAATCGTTACAGCCATTTTTGAGAAAAAGTAACAAGCAACCTGGATTTGTAACTGAGGTACCTTATTTCGATTTTTTTTGGGACAACGAACTACCGCGTACTGTAGGACATATACAGTTATAGTCATACCGAGTTTCATCAAAATTGTTTAGACCTTTTTTGAGTAAAAATTAATAAGTATTTTTTTAATATGTTGGCAATCCTTAAAAATCAAGCTAGGGAAAATTTTATAAAAGAAGTACCTGGAGATACAAAAATAATATTGGCGTGACCCAAATTTCACCCAAATCTATTCAGTAGTTTGAGGACTAGTTCACCGGACGAACGTACAGACACACACACAAATTTTTATTTTGTTATTTGACTTTATTAGTGTAAGACAATCGATTCCCATCAAAATCTCAACTTAAATTTTTTTTGCCATCACAATACCTTCTTGACTCCTTCGTTTTCGAAAATGACAATACAAATTTTAAAAAAAATGAACCATCTGCGCAAAAAATACATTGGTCCTATTTGTGCAGCCGGCTTTTTAATTTTAAATTAATTCGAAAAAAAAAAAGCTAAGTTACTAAAAGTAGGCAACATTGGACACGGAACCCTAAGAAAATCCAAGGCTGAGTTACGTGATATTGTAAAAAGCTTTCCCCGAACCCAACTCATATTAATTCAACCATACGTAGGCGTAAATGCGAGGTGCAGAACGTGTGGGCTGTTTCGCGAAAATTGGACCGTGTAAATAAGTTAATTGGATTTCAAAATGTCTATAAATACGAGTAATAAAAAGGCAACGAGCATTCAATTTTGCCATCACGTACATAAAACGTTGTTTCTCCCTCTTAACACGAAGCAAAATGTAATTAAGGAAAGTATACACGCCTTAAATTAACTTTGCCTTTAAAACGATTATGTATACGTAGGCAGTGGAAAGCCATTAAAAAGGTCTGACACTTCCAAGTTTAAAAAGCATTAACACTTTAACAGCCACCCGCAATTTGAGAAGGGTTGAAATACAGAAGTTTGTCATAAATAAAATTCTTGATTTTAGCGATTTCACGCTAAAGTTTTATTACAAAACGTTAAAGAATCCAGTCTAGCCATATTGTGTAAGATAAGACAGATATCTTAATACTATTCCGTATACAGGGTGTAACAAAATTGATGTATGAACCGTTAACTATAGCTTCCACTTATCATACTGCAAAACTTTTCCCAACAGATTCATACTAAATCCGAAAAAAAAAATGAGCATTTTTGTATCGAGAGTCAATTTTCTTTAATTAACTATGAGTTTCTTAGAGAAAGTTATTCAATGTAATAAGTAGAAGCCCCAGTTAACTTTAAATAATTATATTAATCTTCATTCATTCAGACATAGTCCATTTTGTAACTAAGTTGCTTATAAACTAATGTCATTATAACACAAAAATAAAAAGAACAAAATTATATTATACGAGTGTGCTGTAGACCAAACTACTGAAGTACAACTTCTTTAACTCCATCTATATGTATGAAAGTAAATACTTAGTCTTCAGAAAATAATCAAACCTTTTTGTCATTATGGAGGTATAGACAGTTTATGAAAAGAGTTTTATTGTCCTCTGAAAATGAGCAAATCTTTTTTTATATTATATGTGTGTTTTGATTGTTTTGACAACCGATAATGGAACGCTCTCCTTACGCATTTACCAGCTTACTGCCCAAGTCAGGCGTGCGTAAAGAAGTTTTCAACAATAATTACGAATAAAACCATTTTTACACTACACACATTTTAACCTCAGTAGGCATGAGGTCTCTGCTTAACCAGTACTTGCTAGAAGTGTGAAAATAATTGGGTGTCTTATCTTTCCGATGTTGTCAAGGGTTTACCAATTGTGAATAAAATAAAAAATAAAAATAACGCTCCGGATGTAGTCGGGGCTGGCGCGCAACCTGCTCAGCAAGGAGGCTGTTCGTATGCGCAAGATTGTATGAAAGCTGTCGACGCACGCTTGCGCAAACATGCCGGACGCGCTGCAGTAGCGGGGCAACCCCAACAAAATCCTGAAACCATTATTATATTGGACACGTAGAAAGTTGGCACAGCTGCTGGGGAAGCAAAAATGTATGAAATGCAAATAACACTCTTTCTGACATAACATAATTTCATTTGTGAAAAATCAACATGAAAACAATATGACACGAAAAGTTATACATATACATCATTGATATCTTTGACAAGAGTAGGCCAGTTCACACGGACGGCACCCGGTCACGAGTATAATGCGAGAGTCAGCCATCGCTCCCATCTACCATATTAAAAGGAAAGGAACGACCAGGCTCCCGATGCACCACCATCCGCACAAACATTTAAGCGTGCATGCACCACTCATGTCAATACATTAAACGTGTTTCCACTGACTGGCAATAGCGACGGCATGGCATCATACATTTTTGCTTTCCCGGCAGCTGTGCCGGTGCCGTGCAGGCCAGTGGAAAACAGCCATTGAGTGATTTCTGCGTGCTGTCAGTCCACGAGCTGCCGGTGTAGAATGTCTGACAGTACGCACGAAACAGCCTTATTTTCCGTCCCGTGCTACCCCGAGACCATGTAGCACAGTTGACTAGACGTATACCAATTTCGTTACACCTGTATATTTTATTATTGAAGCTTCGGTGGCTCAACCGGTAACGACTCGGTCCTCCTAAGCAGATCTGCCGGGTTCAAATCCGGACGGCCAATGTACCAATGAGTTACGTATATATACTCACCGATTGCTTTAACGGTGAAGGAAAACATCGTGAGGAAAGCTGCACACACCTGCGATAAAACTCGAAGGTTGTGTGTGAATTCGACTAACTTGCACTGAGCCCGCGTGGTCGACTAAGGTCCGATCACCCTAATTCAGGGTAGACTCAAACCCCTTGGTGGGGACGTATGTGAGCTGATATGATGATGATTTTATTATTCAAATGAGTTTACTAAAGTTCAAGGTCACCCAAAGAACGATGGAGCGAGCTATGCTCGGATTTTCACTACGCGATCAAATCAGAAATGAGGAGATCCGTAGAGGAACCAAGGTAACTGACATAGCTCACAGAATCGCTAAAATTAAGTGGCAGTGGTCAGGGTACATAGCTCGTAAAACAAATGGCCGATGGGGCAGTAAAGTTATCGAATGACGACCGTGCAATGGAAGACGTAGCGTAGGAAGATCTCCCACACGGTGGATGCACGACCTGCTGAAGGTTGTGGGAAGCCGCTGGACGCGGGTAGCGCAGGACCGGTCGTAGTGGAAATCCTTGGGTGAGGCCTTTGTCCAGTAGTGGACGTCTTACAGCTGATATTAGTTCATCATAGTATCTATTTTTAGACTATTCATACTAATCTAGATGACTAACCAATATTGTATGGAAGATCATTTTTAGACTATTCATACTAATCTAGATGACTAACCAATATTGTATGGAAGATCATTTTTTTTAAGAACTCACTATGAGCGTTCTGTCTTGTCTAAGTTATGAGTCAGAAAAGTTGGTCAGTATGATGAGTAGAATCCCCAGTTAACGGTTTTTATTACATCCTGTATAAAACTTAGTTATGTCAACCCTGTAACACTTGGGAGGGACTTAAAAAGGCCACACCTGCACGAGGAGGCGAAACAAAGTGCATCCCATTTATAAGGCAGAGTAAGCCATAAGCTGTATTTCAGGATAAAACGGTGAAATCCTCTCATTACGGAGACTTTGACGTGGCCTATACATTACGTTTGAGTTGAAGTTATTACCATTAAGTTACTTTTTTACATCTTATTATTAGTGAATGGTTCTTAATTCGAGAAAAAAATGATTTTTTTTTTGATTTTCGAAAAAAGATTTTGTCTTTTTGAAGTGAAAACTTCTTTAGCGGCGTTGTGCACTTGTTTTGTAATGGGTAAAAAATGTTAAACTCGCGTCAGGACACGTGACCTGATCGAAAATTCGTAAGACGGATGGAGTTGATTTTTTGTTGATTTTCTGAGATATAAACTTTTTAATGTAGTATAAATTGTCATGTTTGTGTACGATAGCGCAATAAATAAATATTGTATTCTACCACATAAATGATAGTACTTTTATACTGATAATCAAAGCAATTCGTGCAAAATTATTCCCTAACCATTCCAAAATATCAAAAATGCACAACATTAATATTCAAGTTTTCACTTCTGCCGGCACTCCCGGAGTGCAACCCGTCGTTTTTTTTTTGCATAAACCCGTTGCCAATACGCGAATTTCAACACTAAAATCATAACGATAAATCATATACTTTCAGAGTAGTCGCCATGTGACACTTTTGAGGACAAAAACAAAAAAGCTTTTAAAACATGTTTATTGTATGGGAGCCCCCTTTAATTTTTATTATTTGTTATTGTAGCGGCAATAGAACTACGGTTGCAGAGTTCGTGAAAATTTCAATTAAATACCTATTATTGTTCATGAAATATAGCCTTTTGACAGATAGACAGACCGACAGACAGTTAGTGGAGGCTTAGTAACAGGATCTCGTTGGTCACCCTTTGGCCATAGCCTGGATACTTCATACAACGGGCCAGAAATGACATTTGAAAAAAGGAATGATGGAACAAACAAAATGGTGGCGAAATCCTATACGTTCAACAACCAAACTGTAACCAATCTTTATCAATCTGGGTGAAGAGGAGGTGAGGTCGCAATCTAGAGAGCGGCAGGGAGTGTCCATACTGTATGTAAGTACTAATGTATATACTTTGCCTATACTAACAAAGTATTTTTTATTTATCCCAAAAAAAATATCACAAAAGTGAATAAACACACCTCTGGAAACCCAATCAGGCCAGTGGCTTAACAGTAATCCCTGCGATCGACAGATGGATGGATACCTTCCCGCGAAAAAATAAAGAAATTGTTAGAATCGGGATTATTTTCGATTGTGAAATAAAATAATAAAGAGCTCAATTAAGTCAGTTGTACAGAATGTAAAAAAATTGTGTAGGATCCGTTAACTGGGGCTTCTACTTATCATACTGAACAACTTTCCCGAAAGAACCCATAGTCAATACCCGAAAAAAATTTGAACTTTCCATACTGAAATGCGCAAAAATTGGTTGATCAGCTGATCGATTTGTATGAAGAATAAAAATTTTGTTTTACGATTTCAGCAAAGTCGTAGAACAGAAGTTGTTCAGTATGATGAGTAGAAGCCCCGATACCAAGTTTGTTATATCCTGTATAAACTTCCGATAAATTAAATAATGATTAAAATACCTGCATAAGCTTGGAGAGACTACCAGTAATGAGTTGCCTGTTATTTATGGAGTGCCACAAGGCAGCATCCTGGGCCCTACTCTTTTCCTCGTCTACATTAATCACCTTTATCAAATACCGCTAAGTTGTGGGCAGATCTACACCTTTGCAGATGACACTGCTATAATAATAAAATTCCTTTTTTGAAATGTCATATCTGGCCCGTTGTATGAAGTGTGCAGGTGTGGTAATAGATGTTGTCTTACCTACTTGGAATTTATTTTAGAAAACAACAATCAGAAGAATTCGTAGCTCAGTGCGATTTGCGCGGTAGGATTGATCGTGTATTTTGTTGTTGATTGAATCCACCTCTGTAGTTCATCATCAGATCAACATCAAAATACAAAATGTGTCTATTGTCACCGAGAATATTCATACCAAATTCCAGCTCAATTGGACCCCTGAAAGTAGCTCTTAAATCGATTGCAAGGTTTGAAGACTTACATATGAACATTGCAGGTTAAATAAAAGCTTGTGAAAATTAGAAATAGATTCCTTCTACCAAAAATAATGGACCGGCCCTATCCATATATTTTTTACTATAACAGCTCATATACGTCCCCACCGAGGGGCTCGAGCCTACCCTGAATCAGGGCGATTAGGCCTTAGTCGACCACGCGGGCCCAGTGCGGGTTGGTCGACTTCAAACACAACCTTCGAATTTCTTCGCAGGCGTGTGCAGGTTTCCTCACGATATTTTCCTTCACCGTTAAAGCAATCGGTAAGTATGTACGTAAGTTTTTGTAAAACTCATTGGTACATTGGCCGTCCAGATTTGAACCCGGTACCTCTGGTTAGATGGACCGAGTCGTTACCGGTTGAGCCACCGACGCTTTTTAATCCATACATTAAATTCATAAAAAAGAGTCAAATACAACTACACTCAAACACACACCCACACCCCTATACTATGTCCAACTTAGCTACGTGATTTCGACACATCGTATTAGAGATGTGATACATCTACTTTAATAGGTTAACTGTTATGGTACTAACAGTAACAGTTACTAAAATTATAACAGGTAATGACTAGTAGCCTAGTTTGACTGACTAATAAGTGTGAACTAATCATAAGTTAGTACGTATTTTGTAAATACATTATTTTTTATATGCATATGATAAAAAATAGGTAATATTAGAAAAAGTGGCTGCATAATATATTATATTTAATTTTACTTTATCTTGAGATCACTAAGATTCAGGCAGTAATAAACTCAGAGAAATAATAGGTAAATAAATAATAATATTATTTATCCATAAACATGATTCCTGATTGCAGCAGCTTGAAGATCGTCAATATCGACTATGGGTTTCATCTTCCTTCGCTTTTTATTAGGAGTACATAACTTTTTTCCTCTACTTCTTCATTCTCAGATTCAGGGAGTGCACTACTTTCACCATACTTTTCTTTTGTGACTTGCGTTACCGTGCTAATCCCTATGCTGAGGGCGTCAGACACACGACGACGTTGGTATTGAGTTGTTGGTATTAAGGGTTCGCCATTTTGCGATTCGCGCTCAAAGTAATCGCGCAAACGAACAAACAACAAATTCGCGGCACTAACTAGTGAGCCCAGTTTTTTTTGCCCTTTTAGGTATGGTAACAAAATGAAAAAAATAACAATAACAAGAAAACAGAACAGCACAAAACACAACAATAATAAAAAAAAGACAACAATAGAAAAGTTCACTAAAGTAACGTGGCGCATACAAGGCGGTCGCACTCGTACTGATAGTCAGATGTGAAAAAATAATCAATTTTCAATTTAATCGATTATCTTTCAAATAGTATCGAGTATTCGAGACAGTGTTGCCATAGTCAGGGTAGTGCTGGTAGTATCGATATTTAAAAAAATATGGCTTTGGACACATAGGTACTAGTGCACTGCAGTGCTATGTATGGTGACATAATCAAACTAATTTAATATTTTACATTGCAATGTAAGACAAAATTAAAGAAAATGCAAATACTAACCAACGTCGATTATAAAAGTAGTTTGTTTTGATTAGCTTCACCTTGAATCCGCTATCCATATATTTGAACGAATGACATTAGGGCCGGCATCAAGTGCGCTAACCAAGGTAGCACTATGACACTCCATGCAAAGTGACAAGATGCATACAAGTACAAATTGCAATTAGTAGTATCTTTGAAAGTACGATCTCCATCGACCGGACGGCACGGCAAGGTGAGTCACTAAAAGACCACGTAATGTAAAGCGGCATGTGCCTATAGAATTTGACAAAAAAATTAAGAAAGAGGTATATATTACTTATTGTTGTCATCATCACTATGGCCTGTTTCTTTGTTTGACAAACTTTTTAAGTATGGCTAAAGAAAGCAAACAAAAGCTATTCTCTGATTTTTTACATGGTATTACGGAAATGGTATTCATAATCATAATCATAATCATAATAATTTATTGGTAAAAAATATTTTACAGGTCATTTTATAAATTGTTTCGTAATAATATGAACAATTAAATTGTCAATAACACACATATTTAAATAATATAATACTTAATAAAAAATATTTATATTTAGGTACTTCAAAGAACTAACAACTAAAAAATAGTTTACACATTGTGTAAATTTAAAAAGTCTTGTAATGAATAAAACGTGTGCTCAATGAGCCAGCGTCTAAGTTTTGTCTTAAAACTTGTTGATGAGGGAGCTTCAGTAATTTCTACCGGGAGTTTGTTAAAAATTGCCGGTCCAAGCACATGCGTCAGCTTGCTTGACTTGGCGAGTCTGCATCGCACAGGCAGGAGTCTGTCCATATTGCGGTGGTTTCGATTATGTACATCTTTAGGCGTCTGGTACTCTTCACGATGGATATATACATAGGTAGCTAGCTGAAGGATTACTAAGGATGGTAGTGTAAGTATGCCCAGGCTTTTAAACAACGGCCTCGCGGATGTACGGCGCGATGCTTGCACAATCGCTCGTACGGCTTTTTTCTGCATGCGGAAGGCGCGCTCCCATTCGGCAGCGCACCCCCACAGCTCGACCCCGTATTGCAAGAGCGACTGTGCTGTCGCAAAATAGCTGGACCGCACCACCTCTCTCGGGACCACCCGAGCCAGCCGTCGGAGGGCGAAACTGACTCCGCCAATTTTCCCACACAGCTTGGTTATGTGAGATTCCCAAGTCAGGCTGCGGTCCAGTTCGAATCCAAGAAAGGTGGTGCTGTTCACCTGCTCAACGCGCACTCCATTCACACTCAGCGACAGATCCCTCGGAAGCTTCCCTCCCAGGTGAAAGTGCAGAAAGTGCGTCTTTTTTAAATTTAAGGCTAGTCCGTTGCAGTGAAACCACCGCGAGAGCTGGATCATGGCATCGTTAAGTCGTTGTTCCAGTTTTTCCAAAGTCGGTGCGCAGACGATACTGGCTACATCGTCAGCGTACATGTAGATGTCGCCAGCTGGCACCGCTTCAGGTAAATCGTTTAAAAGTAACGAGAAAAGAATATTCGATACCGATGATCCTTGGGCTACACCCATCGTAGTGATCAAAGAGTCTGACTTTACGTCTCCCCCGTCGCACACCACCACCTGCGACCTGTCACTAAGAATGTCGGCGAATAGGTCGGCAGCACGACCACCGATACCATAGTGTTGCATCTTGGCGGCGAGAACATGGTGATCTGCTACGTCAAACGCTTTAGACAGATCGCAGCACAGCACGGCCACCTGCAGGCGCTGCTCACGCGCCTCCAGCACGCGCCGGACCACCCGCCGCGCCAGCGCGCTTGTGGAGCGGCCCGCGCGGTACGCGAACTGCCGCTCCGACAGAGCGCCCGTCGCGTCGAGATGCTCAGTTAAACGAGAGCATAACCCATTTTCCAGCACTTTTGCTATCGCCGGTATTATAGACACTGGTCTGTAGCAATCTAAATCTTCCTTTTTTCCTTTTCCCTTATAAAGTGGAGAGATCTTACTCACCTTCAGGGGTAATGGATAGGTTCCCTCTTTAAGACATTGATTGTACAGTGCGGCCAATGCCGGCGACAGCGTTGCTGCAACTGAGTTAAGTAGCTCCATAGATATGTCATATATATCTTTTGTGGGCTTATGCGGTATACGAGTGCTGATGATGTGGTAAACTTCTTGCGCGCTGAAAGGCGTCAGGCGCAGTGAGCGGTCCGACGGCGCGCGGGCGGCGCGCAATGCAGCACAGGCTAACACTGTGTCAGCGCGCGGGGCTCCGCACAAGGCAGCGGCTCCTACAAATCTAGCGTTCATAGCGTTCGCAGCGTCCGATTTTGAAGTAAATTTTATTCCGTTTGATACAACTATATCTGTAAACTGGGTAAGAGGGTGAATAGATCTACCTCTCTCCTTGTTTACAATGTGCCACATCATTTTACTTTTATTTTGACTACCTTTTATTAAATTGGAATAATAATCAAATTTTTTCTCCGATATTAATTTATTGTATAATAAATTCATGTCGTTTATTTTTCTCTTTAAGTCGTCATTATAAGGAAATACGCAACTTAATTTTATCATATCAAATAGTAAAAATTTTAAATTAATAATATCATCAGTTACCCAGGAGTTATTTCTTGAAGTAGGCTTCTTTTTAAGGGGAAAACATATGTCAAATTTATTGCAAATTACATTTATCATAGATATCGTCATATTCAAAGCAGAGCCGCCACTTCTTTCCCATACATCAACCCAATTGATACTATCAATAGATATCGCAAAATTGGTGCGATTACTTTTAGAGTAGTCGCGCACAACGCGGGCTGGTGTAGGTTCGATTCTCGAACGCGCAATTTCTGTGCGCACCGCAATATGATCAGAGAGGTTAGTTGTGACTGGGGATGCACATACCGTTCCCGCCTGTGCGTTGGTATAGACATGGTCTAAGCTAGACTTCGTGTCCTGAGTGATTCGCGTGGGAAAATCAACTTTATTGTACTACCTACAAGTGATATGATTCTGTTATTTATGTCCCACCTCTAGTAAAAATGCCGTCAAGTATGACCTTGCATGAACGGCACTCACCGCAGGAAGTTGTTACCAGTTTTAAATTATTTTGTTTTGATTAAATGTTTAGGCTGTCAAAATTTTATGCATGTGTGTAATTATAATGAGTTTTAATTTTTTTATATTTTAGGTGCATTTTCAATATTTGAATAACATCGATATTACATAGTCGCCGTTACAAAGTCCCGTCATCCGACACGATCTCATCTGTCAAAATCGTGGAGCTATGTTGGTCCTACTATACCGAGTCTCGTTCAAATTTAAACAATGACAGACATAGAGAGACTTAATCCGAATGTAGCGCGAATGAGATAATAAATTTTACTAACGACCTAATACTGATCAACTTAGGCGAAATGAGCAAATGCACGCGTTATGTAGGCATTAAAATCGCTGTTCGGGTAGGCCGGTCCATAGCTCTTATATTGGTCGAAGATAGTACCAGTGTTTTTAATAGTTTAAGGCACTTTTTTCCTTTCTTCAACTTAAACTTTTCATCGACAAAAAGCTATAATTTTGTTTTATTAATAGAAACAAGGACATCGTAAATACGAGTCGATCAAACGTCATACTCTATTTGTACGTAAATAACTTATTTATCAATCAGTCCGTATTGTGTCACAACCAATTCGTTCCCTTGGAACATTTTAAACAGTTATTTTTGGAACTTTTATCGATTTGGAAATGATTTTATCGATGTCGCACTTGTTCCGATCCAACATTTTAAAAGCCTGATACATTTTCTTGTTTCATTTTTAAGTACATTTGGTTGATACATTTACACCAATACAATTCAGGATCCATCTGAGCACGAGACCTTATGAATATACTCTATCATCATCATATTATCAGTCGAAAGAAGTCCACTGCTGCACAAGGCCTCCCCTAAGGATTTACACAACGAACGGTCCGGCGCTGCCCGCATTCAGTGGCTTCCCGCAACCTTCACCAGGTCGTCAGTACACCGGATGGGAGGCGCTTACGTTACGTTTTTCGGTGCCCGGTCGCCACTCGAGAACTTTACTGCCCCAACGGCCACCTGTTCTACGAGCTACCTATGTGCCCTGCCCACAGGCACTTTATTTTTAATGATCTCTATACTAGAAACAAAATCGGGAAAGTGTTCCGTAGCACCACGGGGTGGCTATCTATTTAATTTTCCATGATGCGGGCCAAAATAACACATCTTATGTGTTATAAATAAACAGACCCTTGACTTGAACTAGCCTTGAATAATATATCGTAAGTACAGTGGAGACTGGAGACCACATCAAGCAATACACTACTGTATCCGTGGCGTTAATGGTTAATCTATTCGCTTCACACCAGGAGGACGCGGGTTCGATTCCCGGTGGGGTCAACAATGGGGGTTACAATCGGTTTGGTTAGTGGTAGGGCATTTATTAAGCCCGCCTGGCTTGCTACCACCATCTTATCTAAGTCTTGCCGCCAAATATCAGTGTAAACATAATTGATGTGTTCCCGCATGAAGATAAGATAGCCAGTTCTCCATTGCGTTGGGTAATCTTGGTAAGCCCGCTTCCATTTTCCGCATCATCATCACTTATAATCAGGTGAGATGATGCCAAGGGCTTACCAATTGCGAATAAAAAAAATAAAAAAGGAATGTTAATAGACCCCTCCCGGAAACCTTACCTTACCTCATGATACTGAACAACTATGCCCAAGGAACCCATACTATGGGTCCCATAGGTATTAAATTCGTTGATTTTTACAACTTTTTCATGCAATACGATCAGGTGATCAGCCAAATTTGTATAGTATTTTTTTTTTCCAAATTCTGTATGGTTTCCATGAAGAAAATAGTTCAGTTTTACAAGTAGAACCCCCTGTTTAAGTTTCCGGAAGCCATATTTTCATAATACTTCACAAAAAGGAGGGTGTTTCCAATTCGACTGTATGTTTCTTACGCGATATCTTTCCAGATTGGGAAACGATTTTCATCATTCCTTTTATGTTTGTTAAGGTATGCTGCCATGTTAGTCCCATATACATTTTATTATAATCGGTCTAGGACATTTTAGATAATTAACGATAAGCAAAACTAATAATCCGAAATTATACTTAGTTGTTGTGATGAAAGTAAGTTTTTTAACGTGTTTACCGTTTTCAATTATTACATCCTGTAGAAAGGCCTCGCCATAGCATCGCGTGGCCACTTGATGTGGTCTTTGCTATACCTATTGGGTAGAATTATTACATCCTGTAGACAGGCCTCGCCATAGCGTCGCGTGGCCCCTTGACATGGGTTCTGCTATACCTAATGGGTTCAATTATTACATCCTGTAGACAGGCCTCGCCATAGCATCGTGTGGCCCCTTGATGTGGGCTCTGCTATACCTGGTGGGTTAAATTATTACATCCTGTAGACAGGCTTTGCCATAGCGTCGCGTGGCTACTTGATGTGGTCTCTGCTATACCTAGTGGGTTCAATTATAACATCCTGTATACAGGTCTCGCCATAGCGTCGCGGGGCCACTTGTTGTGGTCTCTGCGATACCTATTGGGTTGAATTATTACATGCAGTAGCGGCCTCGCCATAGCGTCGCGTGGCCCCTTGATGCGGTCTCTGCTATACCTAGTGGGTTCAATTATTACACCTGTAGACAAGCCTCGCCATAGCGTCGCGGGGCCACTTGTTGTGGTCTCTGCTATACCTATTGGGTTGAATTATTACATCCTGTAGCAGCCTCGCCATAGCGTTGCGTGGCCTTTTGATGCGGTCTCTGCTATACCTAGTGGGTTAAATTATTACATCCTGTAGATAGGCCTCGCCATAGCGTCGCGTGGCCACTTGATGTGGTCTCTGCTATACCTAGTGGGTTCAATAATTACATCTTGTAGACAGGCCTCGCCATAGCGTCGCGGGGCCACTTGTTGTGGTCTCTGCGATACCTATTGGGTTGAATTATTACATGCTGTAGCGGCCTCGCCATAGCGTCGCGTGGCCACTTGATGCGGTCTCTGCTATACCTAGTGGGTTCAATTATTACATCCTGTAGACAGGCCTCGCCATAGCGTCGCGGGGCCACTTGTTGTGGTCTCTGCTATACCTATTGGGTTGAATTATTACATCCTGTAGCGGCCTCGCCATAGCGTCGCGTGGCCACTTGATGTGGTCTCTGCTATACCTAGTGGGTTTAATTATTACATCCTGTAGACAGGTCTCGCCATAGCGTCGCGTGGCCACTTGATGCGGTCTCTGCTATACCTAGTGGGTTTAATTATTACATCCTGTAGACAGGTCTCGCCATAGCGTCGCGTGGCCCCTTGATGTGGGCTCTGCTATACCTATTGGGTTGAGTTATTACGTCCTGTAGATAGGCATCGCCATAGCATCGCGTAGCCACTTGATGTGGTCTCTGCTATACCTAGTGGGTTCAATTATTACATCCCGTAGACAGGCCTCGCCATAGCGTCGCGTGGCCACTTGATGTGGTTTCTGCTATACCTAGTGGTTTAATAATCATCATAGCCATTGCGAGGGTCCTGCCTTTGTGAGTTTAGAAATTTGAACCTAATTGCCTACGATTTGTATAGGTATACATAATATTTTTGTGATTGCAAATGATATGGCGTAGTAAACGTAATAAGGACGCCACCTATTTTGGTGAAGTGATGATCAAAGCAAGGTTGTTTAAGGATCTAATTAGATTAATAGGATATACTCAATCATCCGATATGGTTTTTGCACATGTGTGAGTACCTACATGACGATAGTGAAGAGCGGCAACCGTTTGCAGCGCGCTAAGTAACTGACTATTCTTATCCTATATTTAAGAAAACTATTAATTAACTTGTATATATTATGTACTTTTTTTATGTAGTTTCAAGGAAACGGCTCTTACCATTTAGATTATATTTTGTATTAAGATAGGTACTTAGGTAATGTAACTAAATTCATAATAAATTTATGACTTGTCAATGAATTATCCTTTACCAATAAATGACTATTATGTCTATAATGATCTACATAGGTTTCATCCCTGAGATAATCCATTATCGCACAAGATAATACATTTTTAGTTCAGTTGAACTACTCAACAGAAGATGGCGCTACATGTCTAAGAGACTCCGTGCAACGCTCGCGCTCGGTCGCCCTGATTCTAGGTAATTTATATGACAAATTCTTGTATATGTACGTAAGTACTAGGGTTTGTGATTTCTCGAGGTTTTTTAGTTCTCGGGTCTCGAGAATTCTCGAGCCTGATTTCTCGGGTCTTCTCGGGTTATCGAGAAAAAAATAATTTACGTCAATTTTTTTTGTTTAAATAACAAAGAGAGTATTTAATTCAAATGTGTTTATTAAACATGGTAAAAATCAACATAATCTTTTATAATAATAATAAGTGTAGGACTTTAGGCTTTTGTATGATTATTGCAACTAATAAAATTGGTTAGTATTAGTGCACAAAATTATTATTTTTTTATTTAAAAAAAACAGAAGTTTAATTTCTTTGAAATACCTATTAAAATTTAAAAAAATAATTTTGATAATACAAAACAAACACTTGAACTTTTGCAGTCAATAATAGTATTTAAATAATAAATAACTTCCTGTTTAATTTGCAATTCTATTACGCGTGCGTTACACTATCCTGGCTTTATGACCCGATTCGAACACGGCGGGAGTTGAAACACGAATGAACGAAACTGCCGAGTGCCGCGCGGGCGCTTGCGTTTGTCGGTAAAAACTAAGGATAATACCGACTGACACGTGCCGCGCTGTCAAAGGATGCCGCCGCCGCCTCGCATTTATAAAGAAAGCGTAAAAAAAACTTTTCCAGGAGATAAGTTTAATTTCAACTTCTCGATGTCTTGACTTTTCTCGAGCTGAATTTCCCGGGAACGAAACCAACCGATTTCCCGGGAATTCCCAGGACGAGAATTCCCGGGTACAAACCCTAGTAAGTACGTACAATTTGTTGCTCGGAAACGACTCTAACGATTTGGATGAAATTTGGGATGTGTCTTAAGTTTGTCTTTTATTTTTCAAGTCTGTTTAAATCGGTGTCATTCTTGAGAAAATCCTAAAGCCGCCTAAGAAATCCTAGCACTGAAGAAAATAATATTGTAAGTTCATGTTATAGTTCAACTAGTCAACAACAGATGGCGCCACATGACTCACCATCATCCATCATATCAGCCGTAGGACGTCCACTGCTGGACATAGGCCTCCCCCAAGGATTTCCACGACGACCGGTTCTGCGCTGCCCGCATCCAGCGGCTTCCCGCGAACTTCACCATGTCATCGGTCAACCGAGTGGGAGGCCTGCCTATACTACGTTTTCCGGTGCGTGGTTGCCACTCGAAAACTTTACTGCCTCAACAGCTATCTGTACTACGAGTAATGTGCCCCGCCTACATGATAAAACCGATGTTAAACGGTTGCTGCCCGCGGGGCAACAATGTATGGGAGTAGGACGCCACGTATAGTGCGCCTTGTCACACATACGGGTCTTATGGTAAGGTATAGTGATGCTCCACCCTCGTATCGACAACATAGTAAAACAACACAAGGACAAAGCAGAAAAGATAATTTCGTTTACACCAGCGCACGTGTTCGTGTTTTCTTCCGGGAATCGATAAGCTGCCAACTGATTGCAAGGGCCGCAATCCCTAGCTCATAGATTGATTATTGCCCCGTAGGCAGCGACAGGGTAACCCCCCCCCCTTCCCCCAGTCCCCTAAAAAAAGCAGAATACATGTTTATTTTTAAAGAGAAAATTTCTTTAGGCGCAATGGGCATTTTTGAGAAGGGAAAAATCCATTGAACTCGCGATACTGTAACCGTAACGTAACTGATACCTTACGAGGAAATCTCGAGGGGTAGACAAACACCATTGAACTTGCGACACTGTAACCGTAACGTAACCGACACTGTACCAGAAACACTTGCAAGGTAGGAAAACACCGTTTAACTCGCGACACTGTTACCGTAACGTAACCGACACCGTACCAGGAACACTCGCAGGGTAGGAAAACACCCTTGAATTCGAGACACTGTAACCGTAACGTAACCGACAGCGTACCAGGAACACTCGCAGGGTAGGAAAACACCATTGAACTCGCGACACTGTTACCGTAATGTAACCGATAACGTGTCAGGAACACTCGCAGGGTACGAAAACATCTTTGAACTCGCGACACTTTAATCGTAACGTAACCGACAGCGTACCAGGAACAATCAAAAGGTATGAACACACCATTGAACTCGCGACACTGTAACCGTAATGTAACCGACAGCATACGAGGAAAACCCGCAGGGTAGGAAAACACCATTGAACTCGTGACACTGTAACCGTTACGTAACCGACACCGTACCAGGAACACTTACAGGGTACGAAAACACCTTTGAACCCGCGACACTATAACCGTAACGGAACCGAAACCGTACCAGGAACACTTACAGGGTACGAAAACACCTTTGAACTCGCGACACTGTAAACGTAACGGAACCAACACCGTACCAGGAACACTTACAGGGTACGAAAACACCTTTGAACTCGCGACACTGTAAACGTAACGGAACCAACACCGTACCAGGAACACTTACAGGGTACGAAAACACCTTTGAACTCGCGACACTGTAAACGTAACGGAACCGAAACCGTACCAGGAACACTTACAGGGTACGAAAACACCTTTGAACTCGCGACACTGTAAACGTAACGGAACCAACACCGTACCAGGAACACTTACAGGGTACGAAAACACCTTTGAACTCGCTACACTGTAACCGTAACGGAACCGACTGCGTACTAGGAACACTTACAGGGTAGGAAAACACCTTTGAAGTCGTGATACTGTAACCGTAACGTAACCGACACCGTACCAGGAACACTTGCAGGGTACGAAAACACCTTTGAACTCGCGACACTGTAACCGTAACGTAACCGATACCGTACCAGGAACACTCGCAGGGTCAAAACTTTGTCAACCTGGTTGTTCGCCAGCAAAACTCGGAGGCTCAAAACTTAAAAAACTGTAATAAGTTCTCACTTCTGCCGTCACTCCCGTAGTGGTTAGGTTATTTTTTTTAATTCTATAATTGATAAGCCCTTGACATCATCCTCACCTGATGGCAACTGACGATGTTTGGATGATTAACGTGTATTGACGTAGCTTTGATTAATTGTGCGTACAAGCGATGGTACTTCCGCCGGCTCAACATTGTAGTGACGTAACAGGTCGATGTAGATTTGTTATAGATAAACTCGTTTGAAACTTCCGTCGGTGGCGTAACGGTTAGGGCCGCTACCTCCTGTCCGGGAGGTCGTTGTTCGAATCGTGCCACGTAACAATGTGTTTCCGAACTTCGATTTCATATAAACGTTTATCCGACGCTCTTACGGTGAAGGAAAACATCGTGAGAAAACCTGCACACGCCTACGGAGAAACTCGAAGGTTGTGTGTAAAGTAGACCAACCTGCAATGAGTCGGTGAGGTCGACTAAGGCCCGATCACCCTGATTCAGGGTAGGCTCGAGCCCCTCTGTGGGGACGTACATGAGCTGCTACGACAAAGCTTGTTTGTAAAACATTATCCTGGCAGCCTATGAAAAGTCACTGGTCTTCCAATACCTGTTTAATTTTTAGGTTTCCGAATCTTAAACTGACGGGACCTTACATTAAATAAATAAATAAATAACTTTTTATTATCAGATTAAGATTAGTTAGGTTAGTAGTAGACTTATAACTAGGTTAGTAAAGCACATAAGAACACAATGAATTTATTTAAATAACCCGATGGATCGTTACACCGAGGATTTCTGAATGGGACAATCCATTCGGCCAGCAATCATCTTTAGGATGCGTTGCCACTGGCCCAAAGTATGAGTAGCATGGAGGCACTTTTTCAACCGACTTCCAAAAAGGAGGAGGTTCTCAATTCTACTATATGTTTTTTTTTATGTGTGTTACCTCAGAACTTTTGACTGGGTGAACCTATTTTTATGATTCTTTTTTTATTTGAAAGCTAGTGCCTCCCGTATGGTCCCATATAAATTTTATCAAAATCGGTGTAGTACTTTATTAGAAAATTAACAAAAACCAAAAATAATAATGCAAAATATACTAAGTTGTTGCGATGGAAGTCGGTTCTTTAACGTGTTTAGCGTTTTTTTTCCGCATTATAGCATAAAAGTAAACTGTATACGTGCCTCCGCGAACATACCAGATGCGCTACAGAAACGTGGCAGTCTCAACAGCATCCTAAAGGCGTTATTATACTGCACACGCAGGTCGTTGTAGGCTCGTTAGGTATACTTAACCCACAGGCCGCTCGAGTAGAATGATTGGCAGTATACCTTAAAAAAAAGCCTACGCTGCGGTCCCTCTAAATGTCTGTTTCAAAACATATGCCCACTATAACCGACAAAGCTCACAATAGCTAAACTTAAGTGACAGTCAGCGAGCGGGTCACATAGCTCATAGAACAGATGGCCGTTGGGGTAGTAATTATCTCGAGTGTTGACTGCTTACCTTACCGGAAGACGTAGCGTAGGCAGGCCCCTTCTCGGTGGACTGACTGAATGGGGGTCGCCGAAAGCCGATGGATGAGGGCAGCGCAGGACCGGTCGTCGTAGAAATCCTTGGGGGGCCTTTGTTTAGCAGTGCACGTTTTTTGGCTGATATAGTGATGATATCACTGTAATTTTCAATACTTCTAGGTAATCTATGACAGAGATAGCATTTCAAATAGTAATTGTCCATCTCTGTCAGATTTCATAGGAATGAAAGAGACTAACGTCTGTTTCCCAGCGTTCGTTAACCGGCTCCGTGGCATAATGGTTAGTCCATTCCCTTCACACCAGGAGGTCGCGGGGTCGATTCCCGGTGGGATCAACTTGTAAAACTCGGTTTGGTTAGTGGTAGGGCATTTTCTAAACCCGCCTGGCTAGCTACCACCATCTTGTCTAAGTGTTGCCGCCAAACATCAGTGTTAACAACATTGATGTGTTCCTGCTTCAAGTTAAGATAGCCAGTCCTAAATTGCGTTGGGGAATCTTGGTAAACCTTCCATCTTCGGCATAATCGTTACTTACCATCACGTAAGATGATGCCAAGTGTAACTTTGTGCACTCATCATTACAGCTCATATATGTCCCCACCGAGGGGCTCGAGCCTACCCTGAATCAGGGCGATTAGGCCTCAGTCGACCACGCGGGCCCAGTGCGGGTTGGCCGACTTCACACACAACCTTCGAGTTTCTTCGCAGGCGTGTGCAGGTTTCCTCACGATGTTTTCCTTCACCGTTAAAGCAATCGGTAAGTATGTACGTAAGTTTTTGAAAAACTCATTGGTACATTGGCCGTCCAGATTTGAACCCGGTACCTCTGGTTAGATGGACCGAGTCGTTACCGGTTGAGCCACGTAACTTTGTGCACTAGCACGTTACAAATAAAATAGTCATTAAAATTAAAATACAATTAAAATAACTTTTAAAATGAACTAAACTAAATCCTTACTTATAATATTATAAATGTGAAAATGTGTTTGTTTGTTTGTTACCTTCTCACGCTGCAATGCCTTGACCAATCTTTATGAAATTTGGCATACAGGTAGCCTGTGTCACGGGGAAGGACATAGGCTACTTTTTATCCAGGGAAAATAGCTTAATCTAATGCAGTTCCTGAGGGAACTAAAAATACTCGATTGTTGTGATTTTTTGCACAAAGATGGTTGAGTAGGTGGGAAACGACATAATTTACTAATCACCCTTAAAGACAGTCATAAAAACGATGTCCACGCGGGCGGAGTCTCGGGAAAAAGCTAGTATCTAATACAATAAATTAATAAACCTACGTAAATATAATTAATAATAAATTTAATATCAATCAATATTTAAATTAAACTAAAAACTACCTTAATTAAATAAATATTACCACGGAACCTCTACGTTCTAAACTAATAGCGTTTGGCTTTCTAATCGCCGCCCGCGCACCCTTAAACCGGCGCTTACACCAACCACCGAGACTAGGGTGGAGCTCAAGCCTGCTTCGTCATTCTTGAGTGAGCTCTAAAAGCACTTATCCACTGTGAATTTATAAAAAAATCCTATTTCTATTTTAACTGATGTGAAAGGAGATTGCCACGGTTTCATACAAGGCTCGTCTCAATTTGCGTCATGACGAAACCTATAACATTGGTTAAGGAACAACTTACATATTGGTTAAATGAAAAATTTAATCTCGTTTAAACCGGGGTAGCAGAGTTTTGTCAGTTTCAATGTACGTTATTGAGGTTACTTTAGGCAAAGAGAATTTAATCACTACGTACTTTAGGTACCCTAAGTGGGAATAGAACGCAAAATAATTAAAAAGATGTGACTCCTAGTCTAGTTTTAGATAAAATTTGACTATTGCTAAGTCATAGAGACCTAGATTACAGCCAATGGTTTGGTCATGAAGCAATTTGAGACCAAAACGGGCAATCTTTTTTAGTGTCCTGTTTGAACCCCCCTAGGGTAAGTTCTTAATTTAATGTAAGCTGTTCTGTTGTGCTTCTACCAGAACCTGCTACTAATTTGGGTCGCTGGACTTAAATTACGGCAACGTGGCATTTAGTCTGCATATTCTAAGACGGGACTACGATTTATTCAAGGCCCTAAGGACGGTCTAAGGATCTCCTTTGAGATGTTTTGACGAATTTAGGAGATGGCCTTCAATATCTGCCTATCTCTAGTAACCTAGATTACAGCCAATGGTTTGGTCATGAAGCAATTTGAGACCAAAACGGGCAATCTTTTTTAGTGTCCTGTTTGAACCCCCCTAGGGTAAGTTCTTAATTTAATGTAAGCTGTTCTGTTGTGCTTCTACCAGAACCTGCTACTAATTTGGTTCGCTGGATTTAAATTACGGCAACGTGGCATTTAGTCTGCATATTCTAAGACGGGATTACGATTTATTCAAGGCCCTAAGGACGGTCTAAGGATCTCCTTTAAGATGTTTTGACGAATTTTGGAGACGGCCTTCAATATCTGCGGGCCTTCTCACCATCAGGTATTTGCCAAACCGCTACTGCTGAAGGCCCTGGACACCTTCACACTACGTGCTACCTACGTGCGATTAAGGCCAGTGATCCTATCTTCCTTCCTATAATACAGACGATCTGCCGTAGATAAAGTTATGAGGCCGAAATAATAAATTTATTCTAAAATTAACTTTATTTTTTTAAACCTATCTACCTTCGAACCCTATAACGTCTTGGTAAACCCTTGACAACATCTCACCTGGTGGTAAGTGACGATGTTGCTGAAGACGGAAGCGGGCTTACCAAGATTCCCCAACGCAATGGGGAACTGGTTATCTTATCTTCATGCTGGAACACACCAATGATATCAACATTGATATTGGGCGGCAAGACTTAGATAATATGGTGGTAGCTAGCCAGGCGGGCTTAGAAAATGGTCTATCACCAACCAAACCGAGTCTTACAAATGACCCCGCCGGGAATCGAACCCGCGACCTCCTGTGTAAAGCCAGTGAACTTTTGCTTATGGGCTACGGAGGCGGTACAATTATGATTTAATAATAAAGTTCTTACCGGTTCAGATAAGCAAGGTATACAATCTACCAGTTGCGTCAACTGGCAACACCTATTAGGTACAGAATCTGCCGGAAAATCGCTTCTAGGGCAATAAATGTAACAAGCAGTAGTAACGAATTCCGGCACATTAGTTTTGAACCACTTCGGGGTTCGTTGCGGCTCCACTGCCATTTACCTTAACGTAAGCTATTTTTTCGCCCTGATTCAGGGTAGGCTCGAGCCCCTCGGTGGGGACGTATATGAGCTGATATAATAATAATAATAAAAAAAAGTTTATTTTTAACCCCCGACGCAAAAAGAGGGGTTTTATAAGTTTGACGTGTGTATTTGTGTATCTGTCTGTCTGTCTGTGGCGTCGTAGTTCCTAAACGAATGGACCGATTTTGTTGCGTTTTTTTTTGTTTTGAAAGCTGACGTGATAAAAGCTTTCATTTAACTTGCAGTGTTTGTATGTTCATTCAATACAATTCAATATATTTATTCAAAATAGGTGCAAATTACACTCTTCCCGATAGTCATAAAATAATAAGAAAAATTTAATTTGTGAAGAATCAAGAAATAAACAATAATTAGTTAACAACGCCAAAATTAAATCCATGATATAAACCAGATTATGTCATTAGAACATGAAAACAAAAGAAAAAAAGAAAAGTTATACATAAACACAAAAGTTAAAAGTTATACATAAAAATAATTTACCTAATGCATTTAATAAGAGTAGGCTAGTTCACACGGACAGCACCCGGTCACGAGTATAACGCGAGAGTCAGCCATCGCTCCCATCAACCATATTAGAGGGAAAGTTAGAAAGGGAAGGGTTAGTTTCTTTACATGGGATTAAATCCCGCGATCGATTTTAGATTTAGGGGTCCGAGTGAGTTGAAATTTCGTATAGTCATATTCCCCGTGGCAATAGTTCCTTTTCTATAAGAAAATCTAAATTCCTTCCGTTCCCACAGGAAAAAATGAAATTTCTATAGTCCAGATTAAGTAGACCCCTATTTACCTAGAGCGAAGTATGTACTTAAGAGGTCTTGTTCTGTTGGTAGTTAAAGTTCCAGTGCGGAATTTGACCTTATGTGTGGAGTGTGGCCTTAACTTCCCGAGTTTAGGAAGAGACGTGCGCCCCAGCTGTTGCGGGTCGTTTGACCTGGTGAGGACGTCGTGAATGAAAGTTGCGGAGGGTTATAACTTATATTTGACCTTATGTGTGGAGTGTGGCCTGAACTTTCCGAGTTTGGGAAGAGACGTGTGCCCCTGTTGCGGATTGTTTGACCCGGTGAGGACGTCTTGAATAAAAGTTGTGGAGGGTTATATTTGACCTTATGTGTGGAGTGTGACCTTAACTTTCCGAGTTTGGGAAGAGACGTGTGCCCCAGCTGTTGCGGGTCGTTTGACCTGGTGGAACGTCGTAAATGAAAGTTTCGGAGGGTTATATTTGACCTTATGTGTGGAGTGTGGCCTGAACTTTCCGTGTTTGGGAAGAGACGTGTGCCCCAGCTGTTGCGGGTCGTTTGACCTGGTGAGGACGTCGTAAATGAAAGTTGCGGAGGGTTGTATTTGACCTTATGTATGGAGTGTGGCCTGAACTTTACGAGTTTGGTAAGAGACGTGCGCCCCAGCTGTTGCTGGTCGTTTGACCTGGTGAGGACGTCATGAATGAAATTTGCGGCAGGTTATATTTGACCTTATGTGTGGAGTGTGGCCTGAACTTTCCGAGGTTGGGAAAAGACGTGTGCCCCAGCTGTTGCAGGTCGTTTGACCTGGTGAGGACGTCGTGAATGAAAGTTGCGGAGGGTTATATTTGACCTGGGGCAGTAAAGTTCTCGAGTGGCGACCACGCACCGGAAAGCGGAGTGTAGGCAGGCCTCCCACTCGGTGGACCGATGACCTGGTGAAGGTCGCGGGAAGCCGCTGGATGCAGACAGCGCAGAACTGGTTGTCGTGGAGATCCTTGGGGGAGGCCTATGTCCAGCAGTGGACTTCCTTCGGCTGATATGATGATATTTGAACTTATGTGTGGAGTGTGGCCTTAACTTTCCGAGTTTGGGAAGAGACGTGTGCCCCAGCTGTTTCGGGTCGTTTGACCTGGTGAGGACGTCGTGAATGAAAGTTGTGGAGGGTTATATTTGACCTAATGTGTGGAGTGTGGCCTGAACTTTCCAAGTTTGGGAAGAGACGTGTGCCCCAGCTGTTGCGGGTCGTTTGACCCGGTGAGGACGTCTTGAATGAAAGTTGTGGAGGGTTATATTTGACCTTATGTGTGGAGTGTGGCCTTAACTTTCCGAGTTTGGGAATAGACGTGTGCCCCAGCTGTTGCAGGTCGTTTGACCTGGTGAGGACGTCGTAAATGAAAGTTTCGGAGGGTTATATTTGACCTTAAGTGTGGAGTGTGGCCTGAACTTTCCGAGTTTGGGAAGAGACGTGTGCCCCAGCTGTTGCGGGTCGTTTGACCTGGTGAGGACGTCGTGAATGAAATTTGCGGCGGGTTATATTTGACCTTATGTGTGGAGTATAGCCTTAATTTCCCGAGTTTGGGAAGAGACGTGTGCCCCAGCTGTTGCGGCTCGTTTGACCCGGTGAGGACGTCGTGAATGGAAGTTGTGGAGGGTTATATTTGACCTGTGTGGAGTATAGCCTTAACTTCCCGAGTTTGGGAAGAGACGTGTGCCCCAGCTGTTGCGGCTCGTTTGACCCGGTGAGGACGTCGTAAATGGAAGTTGTGGAGGGTTATATTTGACCCTGTATTTCAATTGAATTTTCAATCGACTTCCAAAAAGGAGGAGGTTCTCGATTTGACTGTATGTTTTTTTTGTATGCTTTTTACGTGATATCTTCGCAGATAGTGAACCGATTTTCATGATTCTATTTTTTCAATAGGGGTCGATTTGGTCCCATACAAGTTTTATCAAAATCGGTGTAGTACTTTATTAGAAAATTAACAAAAACAAATAATAATAATGCAAAATTGTACTAAGTTTAAGTTGTTGCGAAGAAAGGTCGGTTTTTTAACGTTTTTAAACCTTTTCAAATATTAATGGCTAAATTTGTATTTTCCAAAGAAGTGAAACAAAGAAAGAATTGAAGTTAAATATTTGTTGGATACTATTTTATGAATTTTGATAAAGATGATTATTATTTTACAAAATGTGTGCATTACACTGATTTTGGCTGTGCGATATTTACTCTTTTAGAATTTTCGCATATATTACTCTGGTCACAGAGGGCGGCCAGGCGCTAACTCAGTTGGTAGTGTGGGCGGGGGCCTCTTAGCAACAGCTACTGAGACGTCCAACATCCTAAGGCTGCGGGAAAAAATACAATTTAAAAATAATAAAATACGATTTAATGGCAAACCAAACTAATTCTTTTTTTTAGTTATTTTTTTGTATTGCTATCGATTCTTAATGTGTGCAAATTTTAGATTTAATCCGACGTTTTGAAGTTGTCAAAAATCACGTGAAAAGATTTTGTTAAATACGCGTTACATAAATGTGAAGCTAATTAAAATTACACTCGATAAAAAAAAGTTGACGGGGTCAAAATGACCCCTCCACATCCGAGCCGGGTTAAATTTTGTACACGTTTTCACAATTACTAAAATTAATAACTTATTGGATAAATTAAAAACTAAAAACCCGACACCATAAAAATTTAACACCTTTTAGCCAGTCGGGTAAAATACATTCTTTGTCACTCACGGGTTTAAGACGAATCTTACGACACCTCGCACTCCAAAATCATCAAACCGTTTAAGCTACAGGGCGAGGCAAAAAAATAAACATACATGCATAAAAACATACATACATACACTCGAAACACAATATAACTGTCCTTCTGGCGCAGTCGAGTAAAACAGCATCAAACCGAAAGATGTCCACTGCTAGACGAAAGCCTCCCAAAGGAATTCCATAGCGATCGATCCTGCTCTAACCGCAACTAAACTAACATATCATCATTTTAACTCATATACGTCCCCACAGAGAGGCTTGAGTCTACCCTGAATTAGGACGATCGGGCTTTGGTTGACCACGCGGGCCCAATGCGGGTTGGTTGACTTCACACCCATCCTTCAAGTTTCTTACGGTAAAGGACAACATCGCGAGGAAAACGTTTTTTTTGTTTTAATCAACATATTTTGATGATAAGTGACGATGATGCCGAAGATGGAAGCGGGCTTAACAATATTCCCCAACACAATGGGGATCTGGCTATCTTACCTTCAAGACGGAACACATCAATGCTGTTAACACTGAAGTTTGGCGGCAAGACTTAAATAAGGTGGTAGCTAGCCATGAAAATAGACTTAACCTAGTATTAGAAAGTTGACCCTGCCGGGTATCGAACCCGCGACCTCCTAATGTGAAGCGAAATGACTAGCCATAACGCCACGGAGGCGGTTAAAAACACCTACCAAGAAACTAAAGTATAATTAGTTATATATAATGACACAGGACAAAAAAGTGAAATTAAATGCTAAGAACAGATCTACATAATATAACTTTATTAATTAATACAAATGAAAATTAATTCCGTCCTATTTCTACAAGAAAGCGTAAAAAGTTCAGGACAATCAAATTATTAATTCATTAATTTTTGCGAGATTAAGTAGATAGGTATTAATAATATTACGTTCGAATGAAGAAAAAAATTGGCTTATTGCTTGGGTGGGTGTCACCGTCACCAGCGCTTCTCAAATGATTAGATTACCAAAAGATAATAAGAGCCTTAAGAGGAAACGCGGTCTTAAGAATAGGTATTTGAATAATTAGTTGCTGTCTCCCTCCCTCAAACAGACCGCAGTGCAGGCAGACCGATAATAGGCACTAAAATTGACTAATACAGCATTTTGTAGTTCCCTAATTCTTCCTCCAAAACTTGAGCAATTTTTTTTTTAAATATGATTATATTTAAAAAAAAAACGCTTTATCTATGCCTCTATATTTTCAATTTATTGTTAATGTGCGTATTATTTTTTGAAGGGTGTCTGAAAATGACGTTTCTATTGGGCAATTTTCTCAGTTTTAAAGGCTCCTACTTCCTATTCATCATCATCATCATATCAGTCACAAATCGTCCACTGCTGGACAAAGGCCTCCCCCAAGAATTTCCACGACGACCGGTCCTGCGCTGCCCGCGTCCATCTTACTTAAACTTCCTATAATTAGAATATGGGAAAAAATAAAAACCTAGGGGCATGGCCATGGTAGATATAAGATTTATGGAAAAACATTTTTTTTGTCATTATCCAGAGAGATAACAGGGGACTACGTTTGTATGGAAAAAATGTCGCCCGCGTTTCCTCTTAAGGTAGGTATACAACAATAGTCATCTATATAGTAAAGAACCTGGGGCGATCGAGCGTTTCTGGCAGTCTCCTACGTATGTTAAGGCTCTAAGATAAGTCAAATGACAATAGTCAATTCAAATTATTGAAAGACCGTGTAAAGCTATTACCACCTATTATTACCATGGAATAAATGCTCAGAAAAAAAGTACCTAACTGTCGAGGCTAGTGGACATCCAGACGCTCGAGTTGCGAGCTTTGCGACTAATTCTACTACGACTAACAACTAACTAGTGGCATCATATATTTTCCTTATAATGAAATAAACAGGTTTTTTTTCTTGCCTATGTACATATTCACTAAGAGTCTAGTTACCACACTTACGTATTATCTGTGATTGTAACGTATAATTGTGAGACCGTTGATCTCACAGACAAACTGATCATTCAACTTTGTGGGTCCAATGTTTACCTGTGTACTAATTTTTTTTTATTAATAAATAAGAATTATAGAGTTAAAGAAAGTCTAGAGATATCGAAAAATATTTTCTACTAGCTTTGGACATACTCGTAGTTTGTGTATCTGTAAACTGTTTCGGGAGTTCGTGTTTGTGGGTATGAGTAATATCCAGATCCCTCGGGAACTATGTCAGGCTATTATAATTATTAATAGTTTAGGACCCTTCCTTACCCCACAACTGTCTCTGTGCAAAATATCACGTGGATCCGTTGAGTAAGACATCCAAAGGAGTTTTCTCCAGATCCCTCGGGAACTACGAGTATGTCGGGCTGTTTTAATTATTCGCAGTTTAGGTCCCTTCCTTCCCCCACAACTGTCTCTGTGCAAAATATCACGTGGATCCGTTGAGTAAGACATCCAAAGGAGTTTTCTCCAGATCCCTCGGGAACTACGAGTATGTTGGGCTATTATAATTATTCGCAGTTTCGGTTCCTTCCTTCACCCACAACTGTTTCTGTGCAAAATATCACGTGGATCCGTTGAGTAAGACATCCAAAGTAGTTTTCTCCAGATCCCTCGGGAACTACGAGTATGTCGGGCTATTATAATTATTCGCAGTTTAGGTCCCTTCCTTCCCTCACAACTGTCTCTGTGCAAAATATCACGTGGATCCGTTGAGTAAGACATCCAAAGGAGTTTTCTCCAGATCCCTCGGGAACTACGAGTATGTCGGGTTATTATAATTATTCGCAGTTAGGTCCATTCCTTCCCCCATAAATGTCTCTGTGCAAAATATCACGTGGATCCGTTGAGTAAGACATCCAAAGGAGTTTTCTCCAGATCCCTCGGGAACTACGAGTATGTCGGGCTATTTAAAATTATTCGCAGTTTAGGTCCCTTCCTTCCCCCACAACTGTCTTAGTGCAAAATGTCACGTGGATCCGTTGCTCCGTTGAGTACGACATGCGAAAGCGACCAAATGAGTTTTCTCCAAAACCCTCGGAAACTATATCAGGCTATGATAATTAGTATTCTATGTCACTTTACACCCGCTTAAGTACTTCTTTGCAAAATATCACTTCACTAGCTGTTTCCCGCGGTTTCACCCGCGTGGACAACGTTTCTATGACTTTTCGAGGGTGCGCAGTGCGCGAGACGCAAGCGGCTCGCGTGCGTAGGAAAAATTTGTCTATGTATTCAACCAGGTCCTAATCTGTTTACCTACCAAATTTCAGCCAGATCTGTTTGGTAGTTTTTGCGTGAAAGAGTATCAAACATACAGCCATAATATATTCTTACAAATTTTCGCGTTTATAATATTAGTAGGATTGCGACAAGTGCGGCTCATTGTAGCTAACAATAAGTCGGTAACGACTCGGTCCTCCTAACCAGAGGTCTCGAGTTCAAAACCCGACAGCCAATGTACCAATGATTTTTTCGAAACTTACGTACATATACTTACCGATTGCTTTAACGGTGAAGGAAAACATCGTGAGAAAGCCTGCACATCTGATTCCTGATGTGTATGAAGGTCGCGTTACACATGTCATTTCATGGATAGCATGGTTAATTGTTCCACACTATAAGAAAGAAAGATTGCGTCAACAAGAAAAGAAAAAGAAAGAAGAAATTGTAAAAGAAATTTATAAAAAGAGAGAGTTAACAAACAGCTATCCCACGAGAACCACATAAGAAGCCGGGTTAAAAGATAGCTTAAGTCCTTTTCCATGCCACAAGTTACGTGAATGCCAAATATTTTCGGATTGTTTGAGGTGTTGAAGCGTGAAGTGGTAACAAACAAACCCATTTTTAAATTTATAATGTTAGTAAGAATTTTATGCCGCATGGCTCCCGGATTAGAATAGGACCATCCTTTTTCTTCCAATAGGTGTCGTAACAGTCGACTAAGGGACTCAAATCGCCAACTCGCCTGCAAAGCGTGGCGATTACGACAACACCTCCCATTGATTGTCAAAAACAAAAAACGGCCCCTAGTCCCCGGCGGCCCCGCTATTCCTGGCTCCGGTAGCGGTCAAGGTAACGGCGGGGCATGGGGTGCGAAGAATCCCCGTCAGATGCCAGGCTTGATGCGGGCAGCGCAGATCCGGTCGTCGTGGAAATCCTTGGGGGAGAGCTATGTCCAGCAGTGGACGTCCTACGGCTGATATGATGTAGATGAAGAATTTTAGTATCATAACACTGATACTCCAATAAATTACTTACTTACTCAACACCCTAAATAAACTTACTGTGAGCTTACTGCCTCCGTGGCGTAATGGTAAGTGTATTCGCTTTACATCAGAAGGTTTCGGGTTCGATTCCTGGCGGGGTCAACTTTGTAAGACTCTGTTTGGTTGGTGGTAGGGCATTTTCATAGCCCGCCTGGCTAGCGACCACCACCTTATTTAAGTCTTGCCGCCAAACATTAGTGTTAACCACAGCATGGATGTGTTCCAGCTTGAAGATAAGATAGCCAGATCCCCATTGCGTTGGGGAATCTTGGTAAGATGGAAATCTTGGGCGTAATCGTCACTTACCATCAGATGCTTATCAATTGTGAATTTAAAAAAAATATCAGTTCCACAAGTTTCAGCTCTGGTTTTATGATGATGAGCATCTCTTTATTCAGCAAAAGGACGGAATGTCCAATTTCGCTGAAATGACCTGTGACAAAATAATGACCTGTGACAAAATGGTTCACATAAAGTTACGAACTTCACGAGCAGTAAAATGTGAGTAAAATAGATTATTGGCTTTAATTTTTTTTAAACCTATGAAATAATTACAATTTTAGATAAAAACTCGCACTGGGCCCGCGTGGTCGACTAAGGCCCGATCGCTCTAATTCAGTGTAGGCTCGAGCGTGAAATATTTATTAAAATAGGGCAGTTGGCACCATCAAAAATAAATTATTAAAGGTTATTCCCCTGAGATGCCCTCCCATTGAATTTTCAAAAAATCTTACTCATTTTGTTTTACACCGCGTCTTTTATTTACAATTAAACAAAATTTGTACATCAACGACGCTGAAAAACCATGACGTCACTCGCTCCGATTTCGTACATTTTTAGAACAAAACTTTATTTTGTCAGATGATAGAAAGCAATTGGAATGACTAGCAATTAAATAGCATATAACACCCAATATATACCTATATATATATATATATTTATATATTTATTGATGTGTAACATCTGTCCTCTCACTTTCCAGCAAGGAGGCAGTTTTTTTTGTTCTTTTTTTTCACAATCGGTTAGCCTTTGGCATCATCTTACCTGATGATGATTGAGTGATTTCGTAAAATGGGTCGGAACAATGTAAAATGAAATGCAAACGTTTTTTAAGTTACAAAGGCTAAGGTAACATGGCCATGCCGCCTAATGTAATTAAGATTTTTAAGTTTTTATAATGTGTTTATATTTTTTTTAAACTAGCGTGTACAAAAAAGAGTTATTTTAATCATCTAAATTTTGATAGATTATAGATAGATCTATGTATATTTCCTAAGTTATGCAGAGTGTAACAAAATTGGTGTAGTTCCTGGGGCTGTTAATAAATAATTAACGATGCCAAGTTGACCGATCAATTTAATTAATAACTCTCCATAACGTTCCCATTGCTGGGGCAAGGGTCTCTTCCCAAGCCGGGATGGGGTATGGCCTATACGCCGCACACTGGGTCAAGTCTAATTAAGGCGGTAATACTAAAGATTTTTGTTATTTTGGACGTCAACTACTCCTAAACGATAGAAAACCCAAGGTTACAAAAAATACCCTTATTTTTGATGATGTTCCATAAAGTCAAAAGCTATTAGAAACACGATTGAGCAGTTTTGGCTCGATAGGAAAAAATCTCAAAGTTAGATCTACACCGTTACTTTCAATTCTAGTTATGACTAATATTTTGGAGTATAAATTTTAAAAAATGTATATCAATATTTGTTACTAGCTGTTTCCCGCGGCGTCACCCGCGTGGACAACGTTTCTATGACTTTTCGAGTTTGCGCAGTGCGTGAAAAAAAGTAGCCCAAGTTGTCATACAGGTCCTAATCTGTCTACCTACCAAATTTCAGCCAGATCCGTTCAGAAGTTTTTGCGTGAAGAAGTAACAAACATACACACTCACACACTCACAAACTTTCGCCTATTATAATATTAGTGTGATGATAATACAAATTGATTAATGTTTTTATTTTTTTATACTTTCATTGTAGTTTTTGATTGAAACGAAAAACCATTGAAAAAATGAAAAAAGTGTGGTTATTTTCTTCGCTCTTTTCACGTAAAGAAAAAGACAGAGACAACTGTTCCAATCAATACCCCGCTTTAAGTTGGACTCTTTTATTTTAGGGTATTTCAACTCACCATCGACGTAGGTAGATAAACAACGACGAATTAATTCCGTCGGCCTATCGCAGCGAGCAAAAATAGAAGCCAATTAACTCCGAAAGTTAAAATGCCATACAGTACGTCATTCGACTGCGGCACGTCAAAATTAATTTACAGATAAGAAGCTTTTTATTATTTTAACATCGGTGACGTGAATGTTGGAATTGTTTCGTCCTTGTTTGGACCAAAGCGTTAGCAAAATAAAAAAAATATAGAACCACACGAGTGAAGCACACCCTGGACACACCTCATACAACGGGCCAGAAAAAAAGGAATTTCAAAAAATTTAAATAAAGGAATGACGGAATAAACAAAATGGCGGCGAAATCTTATATGTTCGACAACCAAACTGTAACCAATCTGTATCAATCTGGGTGACGAGGGGGTGAGGTCGCAATCTAGAGAGCGGCAGGGAGTGTCCATACTGTAATTTAGTACTAATATATATACTTTGACTGAAGTAAAACATCTATATGTATGAAAGTAAATACGATAAATCAAATCTTTTTTGTCATATGGAGGTATAGACAGTTTATGAAAATAGTTTTGTTAACATCTGAAAATGATCAAATCTTTTTTATCTTTTGTTTGTTTTGATTGTTTTGACAACCGATATTGTTGCCTTGGCAACCAATTTTGTTGGTCAGCACAACAAAAAAAAAATCTCTTTCTATCTCCACTAATTTATATATCCCTCTCAACTTCCGTTCGCCTCGCCCGCACACACTTCCGTAACGTTCTCGTCACGCATCCACCAGCTTACTCCCCAAGTCAAGAAGTTTTACTTCAAAAATAGTGCCGAGTAATTAGTATCTAGTTAGTAATTTTACTCAAACACGCTATGAAATATCGAAAAAAGAAGACAGGAGATACGGGATTTCAGGATTGTCAAAAAAAAAAAACTTCCCGGCTCGTTACGTATTTGCATAACTTGAGAGCTGTATTTTTTTTAATTGCAACAATCTTATAACACACTGAGTGCCAAAGAATACAAAGCTCCAAAGCCTTGAGCATCGCCGCAAATTCGCCTGTCTATCGGTATTCTATCGAATTCATTTCGGAGAGTGCGCGCAAGAACTTCACGACCTCATTCCCCCGGCTCCATTCCACCGTCGGTCATCGAGACGCAGGGAGAAGTTGCACCCCTTTGTTGTTGATGTTTCACCTTTTCGCACGAATCGTTACGCTTCTTCATTTATTATGCGTACAGCGCAGGAGTGGAACTCCTTGCCTGCGTCAGTGTTTCCCGATTCCTATAATTTGGGGATCTTCAAGGCAAGAGTGAATGGGCAGTATATTATTAGTGTTTGCGTGTACCATGCATCATCACTTAACATCAGGTGAGTTGCAGTCAAACGCACTCAAATTTTTAATAAAAAAAAATCTCATAGAGCCAAGTGACAAAATCGTAGTATAATAAATATAAAAAAAACCCCATCAAAATCGGTCCATTCGTTCGAGAGCTACGATGCCACTTATAACACCTCTGTTTTTGCGTCGGGGGTTAAAATGACATTGATCTAAGGTTCGCTGCCTCCTTTTTCAAATTTCAAACGGGCCGGCGGCAGTATGACTGTAAAGACGTATTTTCTGACTCTTTTTAAAGAGTAGGGTTTCGTAAAAATAAAAGTAAATTTAAAAAAAACAATATTATATTTGCAGTAATCTATAAACTTTTTACAAATCCAACTGCACACCTTAAGTTGTTCGAGTATTACTCCTAAACTAAGTAAGCCTACTTAACCGTGGGTAGGGGGGGGGGGGCAATCAACTCTAATACAAATTTCACTTTAAAGCTCAATATTTCGTAAACCGATCCTTAGATCGAAAAATAGTTTTAACAAACCCTCAGTAGTTTTCAAATATCTATTCAATAACACGGTATACACGATAGGGTACGTCAACGAAAAAACAATCACCCCCTCTTTATATGTAGGGGAGTGGAAGTACCCTAAAAAAGTGTTTTTCAAGATTTTATTATACAACTTTGTCGGCGTGATTAAAATGTATAACCACGCCAAATCACAGCTCTTTAGTACGAATAGTCTCTGAGCTAAGATGCGGACAGGCGGACAGACGGACAGACATGGCGAAACTATAAGGGATCCTTGTTGACTTTCATTTTATGTTAGGTATTTATTTCATCATCATCACATCAGCCGAACAGGTTCGCTATACCGACAGGATCACTAACACCCTCCACACTCACAGGGACACTCGGCTTAGGATTCACCGACAGGATCACTAACACCCTCCACACTCACAGGGATACTCGGCTTAGGATTCACCGACAGGATCACTAACACCCTCCACACTCACAGGGACACTCGGCTTAGGATTCACCGACAGGAACACTAACACCCTCCACACTCACAGGGACACTCGTCTTAGTATTCACCGACAGGATCACTAACACCCTCCACACTCACAGGGACACTCGTCTTAGTATTCACCGACAGGATCACTAACACCCTCCACACTCACAGGGATACTCGGCTTAGGATTCACCGACAGGATCACTAACACCGTCCACACTCACAGGGACACTCGACTTAGGATTCACCGACAGGATCACTAACACTCTCCACACTCACAGGGACACTCGGCTTAGGAGTCACCGACAGGATCACTAAAACCCTCCACACTCACAGGGACACTCGGCTTAGGAGTCACCGACAGGATCACTAACACCCTCCACGCTCACAGGGACACTCGGCTTAGGATTCAGCTTGTTAGTCTGTTTCCAGAAATTTTTACACTTCATTTCCCTGTGTATTGTCGCGATAATATTCATATGGATATTTTCTTCTTTTTTCTGACAATATTTTAATATTTTGTTTTGTTTTTGAAAATTTTTCTAGTTTCACACATGTCATTATACATTGGCCCAAAAGACGGCCTTCCACTGCAATCCCAGATCTGAAACCTAAGCCGAGCCTCTCC
Organism: Coleophora flavipennella; assembly: GCA_947284805.1. NCBI lineage: Eukaryota > Metazoa > Arthropoda > Insecta > Lepidoptera > Coleophoridae > Coleophora > Coleophora flavipennella. Next base: position 11,838,744 of record OX369253.1, read on the forward strand.
GTGGGCATCCATTTATTCATTTATTCCAACCATTGACATAACTTTTCTTATTACGGTTTTCATATTTGTAACTATCATTGGATGCTTCAGTTAAACAACGAATAATTATATCATATAGATTATCTATAACAACTTTATGTTCTAGTATATCATTTATATTATCACAACACTTGCTAAATTCCTCCGGAAATTCTATTTTCCTAAGCTTTTTCATACACAGCTTGCAGTATTTATCTATTTGTTAACATTTCTGGCTTTATAATAATTGAGGTTATAATAATAATAGCCAATTCTCCATTGTATTGGGGAATCTTGGTAAGCCCGCTTCCATCTTAGTAACCATCAGGTAAGATGATGCCAAGAGCTAACCAATTGTGAATAAAAAAAAGGTTATATTTTATTACAAGTGGAAAATGATTGGACCAGTACGCAATAAGACATCAGCGCTCATCTGAGTCAACGCAGCCTCTGTTACTAGACAGTGGTCAAGCCAGCTCTCTGAAAAGCCTCACTGAAAAATGAACCAGTTCCCCATTGCGTTGGGGAATCTTGGTAAGCCCGCTTCCATCTTCGGCAACATCGTCACTTACCACCAGGTGAGATGTTGTCAAGGGTTTACCAATTGTGAATAAAAAAAAAGATTACTTCCTCGGTCATTTCAAATGAGCCACAAGTCGCTTAAAATTTACTTTGGTTGATTCAATCTTGTTAGATTTTTTTTTTCTCCTGTTACGGTCCGTTTTAGGGTTCCGTTACTCAAAAGGTAAAAACTTAACCATTATGTGTGTGATGATGATGATCATTCATGATAACTCGTGTGTCTGTCTGTCCGTCTGGTTTTTGGCAAATTAGCTGTGAGAGACGGATGGACGGAGAGTCAGACAGACACGCAAGTGATCCTATGCACAATGCAAAATGGTTCCGTTTTTACCTTACGGAACCTTAAATAACTCCTATTTGCCACTTTTTAGCGATTCCGTTTGGAATCTTGGTAAGCCCAACTCCAACTTTGGTATCATCGTCACTTACCATCAGGCGTGATGATGCCAAGGGCTTACCAATTGTGAATATTTTTTTAAAATAGTTACTGGCAACACTTTAACTACTAGTGGAAAATGTACCATGTTATAATTATGTGGTACACCTGGGAACATTCTGATAAAGGTACCTACTAGTCATAAACCGACTTCCATCGCAACAAATTAGTACATTTTTGCATTATTAAATTTTGGTTTTTGTTAATTTTCTACTAAAGTACAACACCGATTTTGATAAAATTTATATGAGACCACACAAGAAGCACTAGCTTTCAAATAAAAAAAGAATCGTAAAAATCGGTTCACCCAGTCAAAAGTTATGAGGTAACAAACATTTAAAAAAAAAAAAAACATACAGACGAATTGAGAACCTCCTCCTTTTTAAAAGTCGCTTGAAAAAAAAAATCCCCTAATGACGCTAAGTCTATTTGCCAAATTTTTGCCATCGAGATTACATAAATTATTTTGTATAATATTGTATCATTAGTGGTATATCTAGGAAAGCTGGTTATAAAATAATTTTTAGAAGCTTTTGCGGGAAGGTAATTTCCTTCTCGTGGGAGAGCAGTTTATCCAACACGAATTTCCACCATTTCGTGAACGAGAACTCTACTTGACATTTATTAAATATCACCTGCCATTTCGCAAAGGAAAATCTTGACAAAAAAAGTACAAAGTCTTCAAAATATTACATTATAACATTCTCCCCAAATATTTTCCGTGGCCATCAAACAACTCTTGACTGGAGAAGTGGGAAGGTGGGAAGTACATTTGAGGATACTTTGAACTACTTTGCTATGTCGTTAGCATTATATTGCTAAGCCCTTGTATTATATACAGTACTTTTTTACAAGCTTGTCGTATTAGTAAGTTATTTTGGGACAAATCTTGGAAGCAAAATTAGAACCACTTCCTGGTTTCCGATTGAGTTGAAATTTTGTATACACGTTAAGTTTGGAAAACAATGCATTGTAAGCTAAGTGACGTCATTATAAATCCAATATGATGGACTCCCAAAGATGGTGAACAAGTAATCTTTTTAAGCTATTGTATTGCTTTTATCGCGAGCTTTGAGGGGGCCGAATCAAGAAATTTCGTAACGAAAATAAAACCTGACACCCCATAAAAAAAATTATATTGAGTTCTAAAAAACTTACAGTGCTATATATCTATCCATCATGATGATGACTATGACGATGATGGTGATGATGACGATGATGATGACGATGACGTATGACGGATGACAGATGACTGACGATGACGATGAAGAATGACGGATGACGAATGACGGATGACGAATGACGGATGACGGATGACGAATTACGGATGACGAATTCCGGATGACGAATGACGAATTACGGAAGACGGATGACGAATGACGGATGATGATGATGATGATGATTAACTTTCTTAGTGTTAATTTATTACATAAACATACCGCGCCTCAAGGACTAGCTGCAAGTGGCCGCCATTTTGAACTTTTTTTGCAACCCCATGATATAGATATTAAATGAAAGGGTTTTCTAAAAACAATACTAAATGATTTTTGTTTCAAATTAAAGTTTGTTACGAAAAGTTTTTAGGTTTTTCGAAAATTGTTTACAATACCTAACAACCTCCTTGACTGGTTAACAAGATTCAAGATTCAGTATGTCGGAGCGTCATTGAAAACGCGACCAATATCAGCTCGAGATAAGTTTACATAGTTACACTTTGTTTGGATCAAACGTCAGGTATTAGTACCTGGGTGAAACCGGTGGTGGCGTGACGATCGCTTGTACTCGTGAGACGATCGTTTGTGGTAGCAAAGATGACGTATTAACGAAAGGCTGTTTGTGATGTGATCGACACTGAGTTGAGAATTTATTAGATCTGTGGAGAAGCCATATTAGCTGGACGTCAGTCTCGGAGCAGACACTTTTTGACGGAGCGTCGAGCAGAACACAAGTAGTGGTGATCTGTGAGCAAAACGGACGTGTCACGCCATCGCTGTGATCACCGCGTTTGCATCCATTGTTATCCAAGGCATCCTGTACAATTTCGATTACCAAATGATCAAGACTATTGAAGAAGGACCTCTGTGATATAGCTGCATTGTTATTTCGACGCCCAATACCGAAATAGTTAAGGACGTGAACCACAAGGCCATCCATAACCTAACCTAATCTAACCACCCCCCCTTCGACAAGTATATATATTAAAATAGGTGCAAATTACACTCTTTCCGATAGTCATAAAATAATAATACCATAATGTCATTTGAGAAAAATCAAGAAATATACAATCATTAGTTAATAACGTCAAAATTCCATCGTTGATATAAACCATATTATGTCATTAGAACATGAAAACAATATGACACGAAAAGCTATACATAAAAATCATTGAATGTCATTAATGCCTTGAGCAAGAGTGGGCCAGTTCACACGGACAGCACCCGGTAACGGGTTTTACGAATAAATAAACTTTGTTTATTAACCTTAGTTTTCCCGTAGTGGGATTAACTACGTAAATTTCCAAAAGTATTAAAAATTGAAATACTTTTAATCTCAAAACCGGCCAAGTGCGAGTTGAACTACTCCTTCGAGTGTTCCTTACCACTACAACACTTCTCAACACAAATATGACAACGATAGCTATTCACATTACAAACAAAAGACATCAACGCGAGCTACAGACATTTTTTTATTATTTAGTTCGGAATCCTTAGCGCGAGTGTAAGTAACATTTGGCCAGTTTTTGTTATTTGCTGTTTTATTTCAGAAAAAAACACTATAATCATTAATCACTGCAAAATTCACGCATGTATGTATTACCGTTTTTATGATACAGCTATATCAAAAATACATGTAAAACCAGAGATATATATAGCATATCTCTGTGTAAAACACGTTTTTTTGTTAAAGACCTCAATTTTTATTTTATTCTAATTTTTATTATTTGTTATAATAGTGATAATAAAAAAACACACTATGCGAAAATTTCTACTAAAATACGTTCGGGGTATTAGCTGCAGTACACCCGAACGGAGTTCTTGAAACGTGCTAAAATTAAAAATTAAAATTAAAATTTAAACTGTTTATTTCAATAAAAAAAGGAAACAAGATGCCACACAAAAAACGCAAATCTTCATAAAAAGATTATGTGCGTTTATTGTTAGTTGCACAGCTCGCAACTTGAGCGTCTGGATGTCCACCAGCCTCGTCAGTTAGGTAGTTTTTCTGAGCAAGGAAACTTTTAAGGATCTTTTTTGTTTGGTTATTGTTACTATTTTCTATTTTTTCTACAAGGTCTTTATGTAGATTGTTTAGGACACAAGGTAGTGTGCACCTCCAGACTCTCTTACCATATACATTATTAGATTTAGGTATACAAAATAAAGGAAGATATGACAAATTACGCATATTACCAGGTCTTACACGTTTTTCTAGTTGATTTATGTTATTGTTATTATTATATCAGCTCATATACGTCCCCACCGAGGGGCTCGAGCCTACCCTGAATCAGGGTGATTAGGCCTTAGTCGACCACGCGGGCCCAGTGCGGGTTGGTTATGTTATTGTTATATTGTGTTACAATTGCAAGTTTCACTTTGTCGTACACATTTAGAACATTACAGTATTTGAATAAATTGTCGTAGTTGTTTTTGTATTTATATTTAATTTTTAGAGGGACAATAGTTTTTAGCATTCTTAATTGTAAGTTGTAGATATTATGTAAATAAGTTTTGTATGTCCTACCATAGCTTGACAATCCATAGCTTATTACAGAATCTGCCAATGACAAGTAAAGTAGTCTCAGTGTATTATACGGAAGCTTGTGTTTAAGTACACTAAGTTTGGCTAGTATTGATCTCAGTTTACTGCACACGTGGTCCACATGTGGTCCCCAATTAAATTTATGGTCGATCTTTAGCCCAAGGTAAGTATGTTGGTAGACAATATGAAGAGGCTTACAGACACAAGTATTGGTTTGTAGGTGCATGCAGTTGTGGTCATGGGCCACGATGGTGGGAGTGACGGTAACTGTTTTGTAAGGAGAATGAATGTACATCAGTATAGTTTTATCGTAGTTTATCGACAGTCCCACATCGTGTGCCCATTTACACAGTAGATCAAAATCTTCCTGGAGTCTAGTCTGGGCTATTTTAATATCCTGGTGGGCAGTTACAAGACATGTGTCGTCTGCAAATTGGTACACAGAGCCATGGCGGAATATTTTACACATATCGTTAACGTAAATTAAGTATTCAGTTGGACCTAGTATAGAGCCTTGGGCCGTGCCGTGTAGGGTTGGAACAAGGTCACTTATTTCGTCTGCAATGCTGACTGTGTTATATCTATTGGTATGATAATTTTTAAGCAATTCCAGCACTGGTCCCTGTATACCATTCTGCTGCATTTTTTTATACAGGGTGTCATAATTTAAAGTATCAAATGCTTTGCTAAAGTCTATCATGATTGATAGGACATGTTTTCTTTCGTCTAGATAAGAATTTATTTCATCTGTAAATAAGGACAATAATTGTGAAGTACTTTTGTTTCTTTGGAATCCAAATTGTTTCTCGTGAATAATGCCATTATTTGATAAGAATTGATTAATTACTTGGCCAAGATATTTTTCTATTATTTTGTCTATGCAAGATAAAATTGTTATCGGTCTATAGTTATTAGTATCTGTATAGCTACCTTTTTTGTGAATTGGTCTGATTAGACCAATTTTTAATTTTTCAGGATAAATAGATCTAGAAATGCATACATTAGTTAGGTGGGTTAACACTGGGGTCATTTTGTCACCTATGTATTTTATGTCCTTAGCACGAATCTTATCGTACCCTGGGCGTTTTTTGTCATTTAGGTTATTTACAATTTTAAACATAATTTCTTCGTTAATTTTATTAAGTTTTAATGATAGACTTGGGGTGTAACTATATGAAGTCTCGTCAAGTAATGGCTCATCACAGGTTTTTAAGACATTTTTAACATTTTTCTCAAAATCTAAGGCAAATTTTTTAGTCAACTTTTCCGCTTTTAGTTTAAAAGATATGCTATATATATCTCTGGTTTTACATGTATTTTTGATATAGCTGTATCATAAAAACGGTAATACATACATGCGTGAATTTTGCAGTGATTAATGATTATAGTGTTTTTTTCTGAAATAAAACAGCAAATAACAAAAACTGGCCAAATGTTACTTACACTCGCGCTAAGGATTCCGAACTAAATAATAAAAAAATGTCTGTAGCTCGCGTTGATGTCTTTTGTTTGTAATGTGAATAGCTATCGTTGTCATATTTGTGTTGAGAAGTGTTGTAGTGGTAAGGAACACTCGAAGGAGTAGTTCAACTCGCACTTGGCCGGTTTTGAGATTAAAAGTATTTCAATTTTTAATACTTTTGGAAATTTACGTAGTTAATCCCACTACGGGAAAACTAAGGTTAATAAACAAAGTTTATTTATTCGTAAAACCCGTTACCGGGTGCTGTCCGTGTGAACTGGCCCACTCTTGCTCAAGGCATTAATGACATTCAATGATTTTTATGTATAGCTTTTCGTGTCATATTGTTTTCATGTTCTAATGACATAATATGGTTTATATCAACGATGGAATTTTGACGTTATTAACTAATGATTGTATATTTCTTGATTTTTCTCAAATGACATTATGGTATTATTATTTTATGACTATCGGAAAGAGTGTAATTTGCACCTATTTTAATATATATACTTGTCGAAGGGGGGGTGGTTAGATTAGGTTAGGTTATGGATGGCCTTGTGGTTCACGTCCTTAACTATTTCGGTATTGGGCGTCGAAATAACAATGCAGCTTAGTTTGGGGTGCAATATGTCGTCAGACTTAGTTTGGGGTGCGATATGTCGTCAGACTTAGTTTGGTGTGTGATAAGTCTTCAGACTTAGTTTGGGGTGCGATATGTCGTCAGACTTAGTTTGGTGTGTGATAAGTCTTCAGACTTAGTTTGGGGTGCAATATGTCGTCAGACTTAGTTTGGGGTGCGATATGTCGTCAGACTTAGTTTGGTGTGTGATAAGTCTTCAGACTTAGTTTGGGGTGCAATATGTCGTCTGACTTAGTTTAGGGTGCAATATGTCGTCAGACTTAGTTTGGGGTGTGATATGTCGTCAGCATAATTTGGGGCGCGTTTTGTCGTCAGACTTAGTTTGAGGTGCGATATGTCGTCAGACGTTGTTTGGGGTGCGTTATGTCGTCACACTTAGTTTGGGGTGTGATATGTCGTCAAAAAGCGTCGGTGGCTCAAAAAAAGCGTCGGTGGCTCAACCGGTAACGACTCGGTCCATCTAACCAGAGGTACCGGGTTCAAATCTAGACGGCCAATGTACCAATGAGTTTTTCAAAAACTTACGTACATATAATTACCGATTGCTTTAACGGTGAAGGAAAACATCGTTAGGAAACCTGCACACGCCTGCGAAGAAACTCGAAGGTTGTGTGTGAAGTCGACCAACCCGCACTGGGCCCGCGTGGTCGACTAAGGCCTAATCGCCCTGATTCAGGGTAGGCTCGAGCTCCTCGGTAGGGACGTATACGTATAACTCATTGGTACGTTGGCCGTCCAGATTTGAACCCGGTAGCTCGGGTTAGATGAACCGAGTCGTTACCGGTTGAGCCACCGACGCTTTTTAATATATATATATATATATAGGTAGAATACTTCTTAAGGCTTAAAGTGCAGTCAGGTATAAATCAAAATTTTTTTTTTTTAAGATTTAATAAATGACGAAGATGATGCCAAGGGCTTTATTAATTGTGAATAACAAATTAAAAACATGTCCTTAGCTAATTGTTCTTCAAACTCTCTAACGCTTCTTTGCGTTCGATTAATTCTTACAGACCTTTATTTTGAAGATTTTTCAATTATTTTCTCACCGGAAAGCAATCGCAAAATCGCGTGGACATCCAATTAGGAAGCGTTTTCCCTCGTAAAAACAGTTGTTCCATAAAGCAAACTTCAGACGAAGATTGTGTGCCTAAAGCGAAGTCAAAGCTTTGTTGGACGGGGAGCGAGCGGCCATCATTCGGCAAAATTGAACAATTGAAAGCTTAAAGAATAAAATCATTAAGTATCTGTTAAATCGGCCAAGTCCGTTTCGGATAACGCATAGTGTATGGTTCTGTGGTTATTATTTGGCAACTGTTTGTTTTAGAATACCTTAATTTTTACTAGGCACGTAATTAATTTTATTAATTGTCTTGGGAATGGAACGTTTGATAAAAACTTACTCTAGATCTAATAAAACATTTTTTACATTTTAAGTCTCATAGTTAAAGAGACGACACAAAGCGGACACAAAAAGTGTCAATTTAGAACTCTATATTTCGTTACTGCTGTAAATTCTATTTCATTTTAAAAATAACCTTTAAAGGAATATTTAATTTTTTAGACGTATTCAACCCTACCGCTTTCAGTGATGTACACTTAAAAATTGGCCACTAGGTTTATTTGCTCTGTGTCTGGGTGTATAATATCTATTTTTGTATTTATTTACTTACTTTCAGGTGGATGATGCTAAGGGCTTACCAATTGTGAATAAAAAAAAATCAGCTCATACACGCCCCACCAAGGGGATCGAGCCTATGCTGAATTAGAGCGATAGAGCCTTAGTCGACCACGCAGGCCCAGTGCGGCTTGGTCGAATTCACACAGAACCTACGAGATTCATCGCATTTTCCTTCAACGTAAGAGCGTGGTGTTGGATATTGTACCTAACGTAGAGTTTTATTAGTATGGCAACACAAATAATGGGAACTCAAAATGTATATGTTGGCAACATTGGTGAATAAAGAACATGGAAGATCACAGTGGTTTTAATTTTATAATTCCAATATAAAACATGGTGTCAGCTGTGGGGTTCGAACCACTTAAATCTGACTTACAATTAAAATCGAAATACGAAAACACATCGGTACGTGGCAGGATTCGAACCACGACTCCCGGACAGGAGGAAGCGATCGTAGCCGTTATGCCACTGACGCTTATTTACAACGCATTTAAATACATTTATCCATATCGGTCTCTGGTTCCCATCGTACAGGGTAGGTATCCTAGTTTGGGGCCACATGACTGTGTTATTTGACCTTGGATATTCATCATCATCATCATCATATCAGCCGAAAAACGTCCACTGCTGGACAAGGGCCTCCGCCTAGGATTTCCACGATGACCGTTCCAGCTATATTGTTCTGTATAAAATAGATATAACCTATCCGAGAGTAAGTAAGGTTCAAAAGTAATTTATGGGGCAGTGTATAAGATTCTACAATGGAATTTCAGAAAATTTTGCCAGTTTTGACAATTTTGCAAGTTTATCAGAGAACAAATTCAAGACTCATGTCAAAAAATGCTTGTGCTCTAGAGGATATTATAATAGATTATGTAAATGACAAAGATATAAATGTTGATTCTATAACAAATACATTACTTGAGACGGTAATCTGAATAATGACATTATTTGTAATAGACATTAGGTTTTAGTGACTATTTAAAAGTGTGTGTGAACACCTATTTAAAATAAATAATGTTGAAATTTTGAAAAAAAATATTATGTCTTTGAATACTCGTACTTATTAATATAAAAAGTAAAATGTTTTAATATTAAATACAAATTTTTGTACTTACTTATACGACTTCTTTTTAACGATCATGTCACGTTCGATGCTTGGAAATTGTTGACGACATATCTTAAAATTCCGAAGATATTAAAGTCGAGCGAAGTTCATAAAAAACTTAACAGAAATTCTCTGGATGTAGTTGCTTAACTCACCCACGTGAAGTTAGCCTCGTTAAAAATAAACGAAACAATAAAGTTCAAAGAAATAACATTATTTCGTAGGCTATTATTATCGTACAAGCTCATATACGTCCCCACCGAGGGGCTCGAACCTACCCTGAATTAGGGCGATATTGGGCTTTAGTCGACCACTCGGGCCCAGTGAGGGTTGGTCGACTTCACACACAACCTTCGAGTTTCTTCGCAAGCGTATGCAGGTTTCCTTCACCGTAAGAGTGTCGGATAAACTTACATATGAAATCTCAATTCGAAAACACATTGGTACGTTACAGGATTCGAACCACGGCCTCCCGGACAGGAGGTAGCTGCCGTAACCTTTACGCCATCGTAGGCTATACAGGGTTAAAAAATTTAGTGTGGGACCGGTTAACGGGGGGTTCTACTCATCATGCTGATCAACTTTCCCGTAGTCAATTATCCAAAAAAATTGTGCCCTCTATACAAAAATGCAGATAATCAGTCGATTAGCTGAACGATTTGTAAAGAGTTTTTTTGCGATTTCAGCAGTCATTTTTTTGTTTCTCAATTTTTAAGCCTGATGGTAAGTGACGATGATGCCGAAGATGGAAGCGGGCTTACCAAGATTCCCCAACGCAATGGAGAACTGGCTATCTTATCTTCAAGCCGGAACACACCAAGGTTGTTTACAACAAAAGAATAGAAAATAGAAAAAAAGTTGTTCAGAATTATGAATAGAAGCCCCAGTTAACGGGACCAACACCAATTTTGTTAGATCCTGTATTATTTTTTATTTATTTACAATTGGTACGCCCTTGGTATCATCTCACCTGATGGTAAATGACGATGATGCCGAAGATGGAAGCGGGCTTACCAAGATTCCTCAATGCAATGGAAAACTGGCTATCTTATCATCACGCATCAATGTTGTTAACACTGATGTTTGGCGGCAAGACTTAAAAAAGATGGTGGTAGCTAGCCAGGCGGGCTTAGTAAATGCCCTACCACCAACCAAACCAAGTCTTACAAGTTGACCCCGCCGGGAATCGAACCCGCGACCTCCTAGATAAAATAAACCTATAAATACCAAATATGTGTTTATTTTATCTAGGAGATCGCGGGTTCGAATCTTCGGCATCATCGTCACTTAACATCTGGAGAGATGCCAAGGGTTAACCAATAAAAAAAAAAATTAAGACAAAAAATAATTGGACTTCCATACAAGAATGGTGAATAAAAATAATTTTTTTACGGAGATTCAAAATATTTTTGACGTTAATTTAAAAGATGCAGAACAGAAAACAAATTTTATCCGAATATTAACATGGATTATATTGTTCTCTTTGGATAAAAGTGTCATTTTATTTGTTTTGCTCTCATATTGAATCTATTTCTCTATTTACAAAGCTTCGTTGTTGTTTTAGAGTCTCAGGGTAACTTACTTAATTAGTAATTACTGCTCAGTGTGTTATTTAACAAATTTTTATTTACTTACACTTGTCTCGATGACAGGTAATCAAATCTTAAAAGTTAAATTAGACCCACTTGCCAGCTTCTGATTGAGCTAAACTTTTGCATGCAGACGCATTCCCGGTGACAATAGATTCTTTCGGTGTTTTGAAGTTGATCTGATTATGAACTTTGGAAGTTGTTTATTGTTTTAATAATGTCAGTAGAATCTTAGGTAAGTAATATTGGCCTACTCATTGCGGAAATTTGAATTTGGAATCAAGCAAGCTTGTGCCAAGAAGTTTTAGATATTTCTTTGTTTAAGTTAAGGGTCCCCAGGAGGCTCGAGTTTCCATACAAACGTAGTTCCACTTTAATATAAAAATTACATGCCAGATTAAATCCAAACTTTGCGAATTTTGGTTATAGTTTGGTTCTTGGACGTATAGGATTTCGCCGTGATTTCGTTTGCCCAGTCATTTGTTTTTAGAAATATCATTTCACGACCGTTGTATGCAGTGTCCGGGGTGTGCTAAGAGTATGTCGGCGTCCGAAACCAAAGCACGCTACTTTCTTCTATCCTGCAGCTTTTCGTGCCCATCGGTTTTAGGAGAGGGTTCAGGCCCTTTTGAACTTCGTCATTCCAGCGGTACCTAGGGCGTCCAACAGGCCGTTTTCCAGCTGGTCATCCTCGGTATGCTCTAGGTGGCCAAGCAAGTGAAGACGAGCTGTTCGTGTTTCGCTAATGATATAGTTTGTGATGGGTTAATCAATGATCTTTATCGATATCCGACTAAACTAGCCTTTGCCCACACCTTTGCTCGCGTGGACGTAGTTTTAATGACTGTCTTAGAGGGTGAGTGGTGCGCTTTCAGACGTAGATATAGCCTTTATCTTTTAGCAAAAATATAGCGTTCTACTAGTAAAATAATTTTCAAAATCTGTTCAGTAGTTTTAGAGGTTACTTCTTACAAACTCTTCTTAAACTCACAAACTTACAAAATTTAACTTTTCATAATACTGTTAGTGTAAATGTAGATAACTTTGCAAACTTGCACTTTGAGTTTTTAAGCATTTCATATTCCCTTTTTTCAAGAAAGAAAATATTTTTTTGTTGTAACTCCCAACATATCAGAGCGATAAAGTTGTCATGAGAAGTAAAATATATGGGAACACATTCACATCAGTCCCACATCCGGAAAAGGTCAAAAAAAGGATGGTGGGTGCAATGGTGTGATTTAGTTTTATTGCGTTGCCCAGGTACGAGGTGGGGCCATGAAATAAGCGACACGTGACGATAAATTTGAAAAAAAAAACAGAAGTTAATTCCTAAATCGACCATGTTTACCTACATTATACAAGAACGAAAAATAACAATTTCGTTTTTTTTTTCAATTAAAGGTATTTATTTAAAATAGGTGCAAATTACACTCTCTCTGATAGTCATAAAATAATAATAACATTGTTATTTGTGAAATATCCAGAAATAAACAATCATTAGTAAATAAAGTCATAGTTAAATCCTTGATATAAATCAGATTATTTCATTAGAACATGAAAACAATATAACACGAAAAGCTATACATGAAAATCATTGAATATCATTGATACATTTCACAAGAGTAGAACAGTTCACACGGATAGCACCCGGTCACGAATATAACGCGAGAGTCAGCCATCGCTCCCATCTACCATATTAAAGGGAAAGGAACGACCTGGCTCCCGATGCGCCACCACAAACAACATATTACGAACACTCTGTCAAAGGTGTCGTTCTAAGGACAATCATGCCGCCCGCCGTGCCGTCAGCGGCGCAGCGCGGCACCTTTGACGAGTGTTTGTTAGAAACCGTCAAAGATGAGGTTAAATGAGCAAATGAACTATACTTATACGAAATCAATTGCCTTAAAACCGCTTATTTCCTGGCCCCACAACTTTCTAGCGGCAATTACGCTCCGCCTTCGCCCTGGCATTGCTCATTGTGACCGCTCTCTCCAAGCCGGAGACAATTACGGACACTCTCCTTCGCCATTGCCCTTTATATTGACTATTTAATTCTCCCCTTTGCGGCCAATCACGACTAAGCGACGGGCCGTGAAGAGTGGTTAGATTTTTTAAGAGTTCGGTGATTGTGTCAATGTAGCTGTGAGGGTTTTATAGAGTTGTGTGGAGATTTCGTGAGGTTGTTTTCGTCTGCTTTGCAAGTTTAGTAAGTTAGTTTTTAAGTGCCTCCATGGCGTAATGGTTATTCCATTCGCTCCACGCCAGGAGGTCGCGGGTTCGATTCCCGGTGAGGTCAACTTGTAAGACTCTGTTTGGTTGGTGGTAGAACATTTTCTAAGCCCGCCTGGCTAGCTACCACCATTTTATCTAAGTCTTGCTGCCAATTATCAGTGTTAACAACATTGATGTGGCTTGAAAATAAGATAGCCAGTTCTCCATTGCGTTGGGGAATCTTGGTAAGCCCGCTTCCATCTTCGGCATCATCGTCACTTAGCATTAGGTGAGATGATGCCAAGGGCTTCCATCATATCAGCTCATATACGTCCCCACCGAGGGGCTCGAGCCTACCCTGAACTAGGGTGATCAGGCCTTAGTCGACCACGCGGGCCCAGTGCGGGTTGGTCAACTTCACACACAACCTTCGAGTTTCATCGCAGGCGTGTGCAGGTTTCCTCACGATGTTTTCCTTCACCGTTAAAGCAATCGGTAAGTATGTACGTAAGTTTTGAAAAACTCATTGGTTGGCCGTCCAGATTTGAACCCGGTACCTCTGGTTAGAAGAACCGAGTCGTTACCGGTTGAGCCACCGACGCTTTTCGCCACCGGCGCTTTTAAGGGCTTACCACTAGTGAATAATAATAAAAAAACGTATTCAATGTGCTTTAAGTATTACGTACATGGTGCATGGTAATGTTCTGAGGGGAAATTTGACGTTAATCATTGCAATCACTGAATTAATAATGAAATATTTTGGGTTATTTATTTTACATTCGCCACACTGGCTTGACAATAAAAAAAATCGAGCGAGACCTACAGTACTCGCATATGATGACTGTGTAACATGTGACAAAATACTTCAGGTTAGTTAGATTTGATGACGATATTGTACCTGGGTGGCGGATCTGACAGTAACGAAAAAAAGCGACCAAGTGCGAGTCGGACTCTCGTAAAGTAGAATTCCGCGCTTTCGCGACTTCCTGTTACACATTTCCGTCCCATGTTACACATTTCCGTCTCATTTCACGAAATCACTCCCACAAATTGCAGGAAAGTGAGAGCAAAGATGTTACACATCAAAAATTAAAATATATTTTTTTACCCAAAGTCAAAGTCAAAATATTTTATTGTAATGCCATAGGTGGCAAAAATTGATAAATATTTATGCTACAGCTTACAGTAATAATAATTTTACATCTTACTAATTTCACTTTCTTACTCATTATTATACGAGTTATTATAACATTTTTTAATTATATCAACAAATTTAATGATAATTCAATTTAATGTCATAAAATTCCTCTGTTTTTAAAAAAATCCTGTGAAGGATTCTTCTGAAATACCTAAAAAGAAAGTAATGAAACTGGTCGGCTTTCCCCAAGGAAAATCTTAAAAAAATGAATTTGTCACACCTACTAAATACGAACTTTGTATGGAAGAACAATTTTTTACGAATTGTATATAAGTTTATTGAGAAAGGTTAGTCTATTGCATCATCGGACAACCAGGCGCGGGAGGTGATTCCACCCCTTTGTTGTCAATGTTCCATCTGTACGCACGAAGGGTTTTCCTTCGTCGTTCATCATGCGGACGGCCAGGTTGTGGAATTCCCTCCACATTACATCATTATATTGATGGCAACTCATCGTATCAGCCACAAATCGTCCACTGCTGGACAAAGGCCTCCCCCAAGGATTTCCACGACGACCGGTCCTGCGCTGCCCGCATCCATCGGCTTCCCGCGATCTTCACCAGGTCATCGGTCCACCGCGTGGGAGGCCTCCCTACGCTACGTTTTCCGGTGCGCGGTCGCCACTCGAGAACTTTACTACCCCATCGGCCATCTGTTCTACGAGCTATGTGCCCTGCCCACTGCCACTTCAGATTAGCGATTCTGTGAGCTATGTCGGTTACTTTAGTTCTCCTGCGGATCTCCTCGTTTCTGATTCGATCACGCAGAGAAACTCCGAGCATAGCTCGCTTCATTGCCCTTTGGGTGACTTTGAGCCTTCTTATGAGGTCCATAGTAAGCGACCATGTCTCAGTTCCGTAAGTCATCACTGGCAACACACACTGGTCAAAGACGTTAGTCTTGAGACACTGCGGTATTTGGGACGTGAAGATATTGCGAAGCTTCCCGAACTGATGGCAACTGTTTTCCCCGATTTGTTAATTTAGGAATCTTCAAGACGAGAGTGAATGATATTTTTTTAAATAAAAATAAAAAAAGTTGATCAGTTTCGTAATTCAAAGCAATCGTCAATTTTTTTCAGGCTTCTGTGTTTCCCGATTCGGTAATTTAGGAATCTGCAAGAGAGTGAATAGGTATTTTTTAATATTAATAAAAAAAGTTGTTCAGTTTCATGAGCTGAAGCCATCCTTAATTTTTTTTCAATACAGTTTTCTTATCTTCAAGCCCGAACACATTAATGCTGTTAACACTGATGTTTGGCGGCAAGACTTAGATAAGATGGTGGTAGCTAGCCAGGCGGGCTCTGAAAATGCGCTACCACCAGCCAAACCAAGTCTTACAAAGTTAACCCCGCTGGGAATCGAACCCGCGACCTCCTGGTGTAAATGTGTGTATGTCTATAGCAGAAACATTTCTCTATTGGTTTAGAGTGTCAGTGCATTTAATAGGGATGACGAATGCTAGTCATCTGATTTATTTTTTATCATCTGTCAAAAACGACATTTTGTTCTAAGAATGTTTGAAATACCTAGGCGTGAGGTCATAGTTTTGCACGATTCAGTCACTTACGGCCACTTCCTCTAATGGCCACTATCCAAATTCCTAGTTCGCCCACATCCTTGAACGACCACTTCTTTTTTTGTACATTTCCTTGTTCGTCCACTTCTTTTATTGTACATTTTTTTTAAGATAAAACTTAGTAAAAAACTGTAAATGAGCGAGCGAAGCGAGCGATATTAGGTTCGGTCAGGTTTGATTGATTATACAGTCAAAGATTATACAGTCATGGGTAGCAGAAAAGGGCGAGTTAAAAAGGATCCGGTCACTTTAAAAGGTGACGAGTTAGGAAAGTGACAATTTAGAAAAAAGACAAGTTTAAGAAAATGACGAAGTCGAAAAAGTGGCCCTAACAGGTATATGGCCGTGCGAGGAAAGTGGCCCTAACAGGTATGTGGCCGTGCGAGGAAAGTGGCCCTAAGTGACCGGATCCGTTTTGCAGCATCATATAAGTACTCATTTTGTGATTTTGGACAATTAAAAATCAAAGACATCCGAAGTTTAATTATAGAAGGGCAATTTAGTGATCAAGAGTTCATAATTTATTTCTGATTCTGTCGTCATCCCTCCTTTAATAAGTAACTAGTATCTCATCTGTGCTTTAATATTGCGCTAGCTTGTATAAGCTTACGAGTATCTCTGCCATAACACCTAGCTCCTCTCCACCGCTAATATAAACCCTGATTAGCATGTCAAAGTCGGCGCTGAGTCTACGATGCCAGGGATATATACGATGGCATAGCAGGCAGGCAAAATCCAGTGAAGTGAAACGAACGGAGTCGAAGTGTGAAACATCAAAAACCGATGGAAAAGGAGGGAGGGTCTTCGAATTTCCTCCGTAGGTCAGTAGACTGATTACATTGTACATACCATTACACACCTGTTACAATCCTTTAAAAAAATAAAAATATTTGTAATGTAAACGGCTAAGTGCGAGCCGGAATTGTGCGCTGAAAGTTCCGTACAAGACAACACAACTATAATAAACTATATACAACACAAAAAAACCGACCAAGTGCGAGTCAGAACGGCATACATAGGGTTCTGTACTGTTATATCTTTCCTTTGTATATATATTCGCATAGATGCATCTTCCATTTGCCTAATCATCATTTTCCATAAGCCTGTATGACGAAACCTTCTTTCCTAGCCAGTCCTGCCCCGACCGCCGCGCAATTCAGTCCTTCCTCACACATTTTGTAAAAATCGATTTATTTGTGAATTTTTATAATTAAAATCTAGTTTTTGAACAATAAAGTTTTTTTAAAACAAGCTCCGTGAAACCTCGTCTAACATTTGGTGGCTAGCGTAAAGGGATCTAACAGGTCCTCGGATCGCCTCAGTGTGTGAAGTGAAGTGAAAAGTGCATAAATCAAAATAAAAAGTGCGGCTAATTCCATAATCCAATCTCAAGATCTTCAAAATCCAGGACTCATTCAAATCTCCGTCATATCCTGTCTCCAAGGGGTGGTCAGTCACCTTCTTCTACTTCTACCATGGGACCGAAACTCCTTGCAATTTTGTAAGTCAATCTCAACTTATAAAAGGAAGAAATTAAGTGAACTCATAACTCTCAACTCCGCCTAACACAGTGTTAAGCAGTGCATTACTCCGAACCGTTATCTCGAACAGTGCGCATTAACTAAACACCTGCGCGATAAGCCAGTCCGCAGCGCTGTATTCAAGTGAAGACGTATCAAGTGTCACTCCGCCGTCTACATTCTGTTTATTCTATCTAACTGAGCTTCTAAGATTGTAAAATGCCAAAGGACGAAACTACAAATATGAACATTGAACCAATAGATTTAAATATTTTAGTAAAATTTATTAACAAATTCGATGGCAGCCGAGATAAGCTTAACTCTTTTCTGAATAACTGTAAAAATGCAATCAACCTATCCTCTGCTTCACAGCAGGGCATATTATTTAAATACGTTCTAAGTCAACTTGAAGGCAGAGCAGAAGCTGCTTGCTCTATAAAAGATTTTGAAAATTGGGCACAATTAGAAGAATTTCTAAAAGATCATTTCGGAGAAAAGAAGCACTACACTTATCTTTTAACAGAATTGCAAGAATGTAAACAAGGTAGCCATGAGCCCGTCAACCAATTCGCATTACGTGTCGAGTCTTGTCTAAGTAAACTTTTAACAGAAATCAATGTTTCAATACCTACTAAAAAGAAAGGCGAATTGGCTGGCAGGGTCGCCGCTATGCAGGACCTAGCCCTGCATACATTTGTAATGGGCCTCCATTCTTAACTGTCTACTATTGTAAGGTGCAGAGACCCAGAAACTCTTAATGAAGCCATCAACTTTGCTGTCTCTGAAGACAAGCTAAATCAAAATGCTTACCATAAGTCTACTCCTAGTGGTAGTGATCGTCCTCGTCCTAGGGACCACACATACAAACCCTCTATCCACACATCTCAACAACTCGCGATCACTAACCCCGTGAATCCTAATAGCAGTGGAAATACAGTTTCATGTAGATACTGTAAGATCTTTGGACATACTATTGAGAATTGTCGAAAACGCGAATACAATAACAGACAGAGACAACAAAACTTTGCACCACGGCAAAACAATCGTCCTAACTTCTCAAAACCTAGGCCCATGCATCATGTTGAGGAAATTGATAACGAAACCCCATACCAAGTCGAATCCTGTGATGATGAGCCCTCTCAGAGTAATTTAAACTACCAAATGTCTCGATCAGACGCCGCCCGAGGCATCCATTAGCACAAGCCGGCGTCAGTAAATCCAAAAAGGCCAACCAACAGGGTAACCAGCCCCAAACCGACGGCCCTTCCTCTGAATCCAATAAGACCAACCGACAGGGCAACCAGCCCCAAACTGACGGTCTTCCTTCCAAATCCAATAAGGCCAACCGACAGGGTAACCAGCCCCAAACTGACGGTCTTCCTTCTAAATCCAATAAGGCCAACCGACAGGGTAACCAGCCCCAAACCGACGGTCTTTCCTCTGTTTCCATACAGACTTGCCAACAGGGTAGCCAGCCCCAAACTGATAGTCTGTCCTCTGAATCCACACATACTTACCAACAGGGTAACCAGTCCCAAAAAGAAAGTATGTCTACCAAATCAAAGACCCAGACTAAACGTGAGACTTCTAAACCTATAAACCCCTTAAATGCAATAGACATCAAAATCTATGAGATATCCTCTAATTCTACCAAAAGATACTTACCCCACGTACAGTTGAAAACCAACGTCTCTGACAGACCCCTGAGTCTATTAGTTGACACTGGTTCATGCGTGAGCCTTCTGAAAGAAGAATCCATTAAACATATGCCCAAACTAGGAAAGGAAAAAATTCAACTAAAAGGCATTAGTACAGATGGTAGTACTGTCTCCACTCAAGGTCAATTTAGACTTAACCTATTTCCAAATTCCGAGCCCGATATTTCGTACAAATTCCATGTTGTAAAAGAAATCAACCTTTTTTATGACGGTATTATAGGGAGCGACCTCCTGAATGACCTAGACTGCCAAATTGACTATAATCGCAATAGCTTGCAAATCCGCAATGTTGTTATCAAAATGAAACACAGTGAGCCAGTCTATACCATCTCTCCTCGAACTGAAACAGTAATAGAATGTACAGTTACCAATCCTGAGCTTAAAGAAGGTATAATAACTGACCAACATATCTCTGAAGAACTTCTAGTGGCAAATTGTATTGCCAAGGTAAAACCTAATAACCGAGTAAATATAACACTAGTAAACACATCCGATAAACCTATCTCTGTTAATTCAGACCTAAGGCTCCAACTGGAACCTCTTAGTTCTAATGCTATTCCCTTGAGTAAAGAACCCTATTGCTGCGCAAATGCTACTGATAGGACAAATGAAGTCTTGCGTCAACTAAGGACATCTAACCTGAACAAGGAAGAAGCAGATGCCCTTATCGAACTCTGCTCTAAATATGCAGACATATTTCACTTACCAGGTGAACCACTGACTTATACTTCTAAAATCCAACACAAGATAAGAACCTCAAGTGATACTCCAATTCATACGAAAACCTACCGATTCCCAGAATGCCACAAACCAGAAGTGGAAAAACAAATTAACAAAATGCTTGAACAAAAGATCATTGTTCCGTCTGTGTCTCCCTGGTCATCGCCAATCTGGGTGGTTCCCAAAAAACTAGACGCATCCGGTGAGCGTAAATGGCGTGTAGTGATAGACTACCGCAAATTAAATGATGTCACCATCGGGGAAACATACCCCATTCCTCAGATATCAGAAATCCTCGACCAGTTAGGGAAAAGCAAGTATTTCTCTACGTTAGATTTAGCCTCTGGCTTCCATCAGGTTTTAGTTTCCAAAGAAGATGCTGAGAAAACAGCCTTCTCTGTGCCTCAAGGCCATTTCCAATTCAATCACATGCCATTTGGGCTCAAGAACGCCCCGGCTACCTTTCAAAGACTTATGAACACCTGTCTCTCTGGCCTAACCGGCATTAAATGCTTTGTCTATCTTGATGACATTGTTATCTACTCTTATGATCTTAAAAGGCACATTAAAGACCTCAATGATGTGTTTGATAGACTTCGAGGTTATAACCTCAAACTTCAACCCGACAAGTGTGAGTTCTTTTGCAAGGAAGTCTCATACTTGGGACATAAAATCAGTAATGAAGGAGTAAAACCGAACCCTGACAAGGTCAAGGCCGTCAATGACTTTCCAGTCCCAACTTCTACCAAAGCCATTAGGGCTTTTCTAGGTCTTGTAAACTACTATCGCCGTTTTATCCCAGATTGCTCAAAGATATCCAAACCCTTATCAAATCTTCTAAAGAAAGACGCGCCGTATATCTGGGACAATGAGCAGCAGCTCGCATTCGAAACATTAAAGCAGAAACTAATCTCTGCCCCGGTCTTGGCATACCCAGATTATACACAACCTTTCATTCTCACATGTGATGCATCTAACTACGCTATCTCTGCAATTCTCTCTCAAGGTTCTCAAAAAAATGAGCATCCCATTGCCTATGCATCAACTACACTAAACAAGTCTCAATGTAATTATAGTACGACAGAAAAAGAACTGTTAGCTATTGTCTTCGGGTGCAAAACGTTCAGACCATATCTTTTTGGTAAAAAGTTTCAAATTGTAACCGATCATAGGCCACTCAAGTACCTCATGAATCATACAGATCCAAGCTCAAAACTCCAACGTTGGCGTTGTGATCTCGAAGAATACGACTACGAAATAGTCTATCGCAAGGGCAAATTAAACTGTGCTGCCGACGCACTCTCTAGATATCCTGTCAACCCAATATCCATTACGCCTGAGGATGAGTCTCAAGGTATAACCCAAAATCCCGAAGAAATTACTATCAATGAAGATCTTTTCCCTGACCTAAACCCTCTCGCTTGTGATCTCGAAGATGAAAGTAACCCCTTAAGCGGATTCGATTTAACTGCAGATCTTAACCCAGATCCTTACAAAGATCCAACCCCAGGGCCAAGTACTATCCCTGATATTCCTGTGACGAATCCTGATCCGATTCCTAACATAATCCCTCGTCACGTCGTGAACCCTTCACCATCACAAGGTCATGATCCTAACTCCAATCAAAACCCTACACCAAGTCCAAATCGTAATCCTACTCAAATAGATCCTCTACAATGCGTTAACGATAACGAAACCTATAGTCAATGCCTGAAATCCATATGTGATAAGAAATTCCAATCAAATGTAAACATTCAGCAATTTAATGAAGACATCCATAAAACTAACTCAAAAATTGTAATAATCCCCACATCAATTGACCTTGACGAATCCAATCCGTATGTAGAAACTATTCTCAGTAATAGCAGTGACATCCAAGACCTTCTGGACGAAGAGCGAAACCTTCACTCCTTCAAACTCCTAAACACAGGTGAAAGGAAATACTACTTCCTTTTCACAAAGGTACACTACTTCGACCAATGCACATATCAAGATATTTTTCAGTCCCTGAAAAACTTAAGGAATGAACTTCTTGTTACAGCCGATATAGAAGAAATAGCGATATCTGACTTCAAAAACTCATTCGAAAATCCAACATTCCTGAAAATCTACAATATACTGCTATACCTTTTCAACAATACTGGTATAAGAATAAATATATATCACAACACTATTGTATATCCTACCCTAAGTGAGACAATCAAAATCATGAAGGAAAACCACGATATCCCAATAGCTGGACATCTAGGGTCAACACGCATGTACAACAGGATAAAAGAAAAATATTACTGGAAAAACATGCGTTCAGATATCGAGAGATTTGTTAAAGAATGCTCTCTTTGCCAAACTAACAAAGCGTTTCGTCAAATAAATAAAGCTCCTATGCAAATAACTTCCACATCGACACGCCCCTTTGAGCGTATCAGTCTTGATATAGTGGGTCCACTACCAGAAGCCGGCACCGCTAAACTTAAGTTCATCCTCACTCTTCAAGACGACCTGACCAAATTCTCACATGCCTACCCAATATCCAATGCAACAGCTGAGGAAACATGTGAGTGTCTAGTCCACTTTATCACCGTATTTGGTATACCCAAATACATCAATTCTGACCAAGGCACCAATTTCACAGCAGACCTATTCAAAAAGGTCTGTGAATTCCTAAAAATAAAAAATATTTGGTCAACACCCTACCATCCACAATCACAAGGCGCTTTAGAACGTAGTCACTCTACTCTTAAAGAGTATCTCAAGTCCTATGTAAATGAAAACCAAACCGACTGGCATAAATATGTCTACACCGCCATGCTTGCCTATAATAGCACTATCCACACAACAACACAGTTTACCCCTTACGAACTTATTTTCGGGCATAAACCATTCATACCCGACTCAGTCTATGAACTACGCCCAGACCTCACTTATCCCGAGTACGTAAAAATGCTTCATCATCGCCTTAAGCTATCTCGAGACAAGGCGATTGAAAACATAAACAAGTCGAAAGAAAGGTCTAAACAATATTATGATCAACGGACACGACCTGTCAAATACAAGGTCGGTGACCTCGTCTATATTAAAAATCATCTCCGTCTAAGAAAAGCACTGTCTCCTGTATGGAAAGGACCATTTAAGATAGTAAAGGTTCACCCTAACAACACCCTAACACTACTTATAAACAGGAGACACGTTAAACATCATTTCGATGAAGTCAAACCCGCCTCTTAATATTATTATAATATTAACTTTATCTTTTCAGCTGCACCATAGTCCTAACGCAAACCAATGGGCAGTACGTCACACCGATTCAAAGTAGCCCCGGTATCTACTTTGACCCCGTAGGACATACTAAGCTAGTTAATGATTATTTTAGTGTAGTTATCCCTGTAGATATATCTTATATTAAGCCCCATATAGATAACACAAAAAGTGTAATCGGCACATCTCGGTTCCTGTGTCAGCAGAACACTGTTATTCCTAACTCTGAATGCCATAACGTCTTAGAACCACTTGTGGCACAATTTAATGACATTATTAAAGAATATGACACCCTATCTCATCTAATCTCATCTCGTACTAGAAGAGCCGCGTGGTTCTCTGGCATAGGTACAGTTTTTAAACACATATTTGGAACCATGGACGAGGATGATGCTATCAAATACAACAGCGCTCTTCAAATACTAGATAAGAACAATAAAAATCTAGCCTCTTTATTAAAACAAAATATTTTACTAGTAAACTCGGCAATCGCGAACTTTAATGAAACTATAAATATAATTAATGTAAATGAAGCACGTTTGAATAGCGCCGTTGATCAATTGTCTTTAAATCTTAAGAATCTTAGTGTGATAACAAATGAAATTAGTGTTAGAACTAGTATTAATCAAATGTTAAATATTTTAGAATCTAATTTACTTACTTTGTCATTTAAGGTCGAAGACTTAGTTAACGCTATATTGTTTACTAAAAGTCATACCTTACATCCTTCAATAATATCTCTGAGGCAGCTCTATGAAGAGTTAGTTAGTAATGTAAGATACCTACCTACTTATAAGGAGTTCCCTATAACAATAGATTTAGAAAATATACATCCCTTAATCTCCATGTCGGAGATAATTTGTTATTATTCAGATGGAAAAATTGTATTTGTTGTCAAAATTCCACTAGTTCATCACATGGAATATAATTTATATAAAAATATTCCAGTACCGATTCCATTAGATTTAGCAAACCCCAACTCATTTGTGATGATTGTCCCATCTAGTAACTTTATAGCCATAAGTAAAGATAAGGCCACTTATTATACCATAACAGACTTGAGCTCTTGTAAACAAATCGCTAATCAGCTATTCATATGTAATAATCAAAACATGTACTCTACTGCAAATAACCCTAGCTGTGAGACCGAGATCATTGCCAAGGTCGTCATCTCATTACCCAAGTTATGTAATACAAAATTTTTGTATGGTAAAATTGATATTTGGCAGAAGCTTAAAGGAAATAGATGGATTTTTGTTCAATCTGACCAATCCAAAATAGCAATAGACTGTAACAAAGACGATTTAAAGGAAATAAAATTGTTAGGTACTGGTATTTTAGAATTAAAAAATCATTGTGTAGCATATTATAAGGATATTATGTTAGTTGCCAAATATGAACCTAGTTTAAGCCTTAATTTAGTACATTCAGAGTTCAATCTCATAAATGACTCGTGTTGCAATTTATCAAAATTTAGGATGTTTTCTCCCCTTATAAAACCAGTTAATATTTCTAATGTAAATTTGGATAAACTTAAAGAATTTAGTAAAACATCAAATATTATTTTTGACAATTTGGACAAAATCGAAAGAGAACCCGAACCATTTCTATTGAGATACCACTCTGGATATCCCATTTCAATGATAATATTTAATTTTATTGTAGCCTGTGTAATACTGTATTTACTGATTACTAAAGGTGGTTCTGTCAAGAAGTGTCTTAAACGAAACAAAGTTAATGAGACAGACATTGAACTCGCAGAGCGCGAAAATCCTGTACCAGCTCCCAGGATCCGAATGTCCTAAGGTTCTCCTGTCTTATTCTCCATAAACATCCTATCCATAAACTTCGCTTTTAAAGGCGTAAGTTTAGTCCTCCGCGGGGGGCTGTTATATCTTTCCTTTGTATATATATTCGCATAGATGCATCTTCCATTTGCCTAATCATCATTTTCCATAAGCCTGTATGACGAAACCTTCTTTCCTAGCCAGTCCTGCCCCGACCGCCGCGCAATTCAGTCCTTCCTCACACATTTTGTAAAAATCGATTTATTTGTGAATTTTTATAATTAAAATCTAGTTTTTGAACAATAAAGTTTTTTTAAAACAAGCTCCGTGAAACCTCGTCTAACAGTACCATTATACTAGATGGCGTTAGTTGTTTCATGTTAAAATAATTATTATTTACTTAGGCACCTTTTACAGATTTATTATTAGAAAATTGGTTTACGGTTTATGCATAAGCTTTATGTTTATGAAATTAAATGTTTATTTTTTATTTTTAAATATTTTGAGTTGATTGAAAGAAAGGTAAATTGAGGTTTACGTATGACGTATTAAAAAAACTACTTACTTGATCTCGTTGAAACCAATTTTCGGTGGAAGTTTGCATGGTAATGTACATCATAATTTTTTTTAATTTTATCATTCTCTTATTTTAGAAGTTACAGGCGGGGGACACACATTTTACCACTTTGGAAGTGTCTCTCGCGCAAACTATTCAGTTTAGAAAAAAAATACTATATTAGAAACCTCAATATCATTTTTGAAGACCTATCCATACAAACCCTACACGTATGGGTTTAATGAAAAAAAAATTTTGAGTTTCAGTTCTAAGTATGGGGAACCCCCAAAATTTATTGGTTTTTTTTCTGTTTTTGTGTGATCTTAATACGGTTCACAGAATACATCTACTTACCAAGTTTCAACAGTATAGTTCTTACAGTTTCGGAAAAAAGTGGCTGTGACATACGGACGGACAGACAGACAGACAGACATGACGAATCCATAAGGGTTCCGTTTGTTACCATTTGGCTACGGAACCCTAAAAATACCTGGTTCAACAGGTCTCCCTGGCTGTACTGCGCGGCAAAGCGGCCAGTATAATGGGCACTTTTAAGCCGGATAAGAGGTGGCGCGACATAGACTAAGTAAGTACCTAATTGCAGGTACCAAATACATTATGTTAGTACTGATATATTATTTAATAAAGATACATTATATTCAATACAAACAAAAAAAAAATTCGGGCGAGACCTACAGTACTCGCATATGATGTGTAACATGTGACAAAATACTTTAGGTTAGTTAGATTTGATGACGATATTGTACCTGGGTGGCGGATCTGACAGTAACGAAAAAAACCGACCAAGTGCGAGTCGGACTCTCGTTGTTACACATTTCCGTCCCATGTTACACACTTCACGAAATCACTCCCACAAATTGCAGGAAAGCGAGAGCAAAGATGTTACACATCAACAACGCGAGGGATAAAAAAATGAACGACTCACACATGACTGCTTTTTCTTATTTGTTGTATTACTATAGGATTAGCACAATTAATCACAGTCAGTTTTACGCTTGTATGTATTACCGTTTGTACAATAGAAAAAAAATAAATTAAAAACTTGTTTCTTGTGTTGTTTATTTTTTAATTTTCCATAATTACGTATCTGTGAAAATTTCAGCCAGCTTGCTGCTACGATTCCAACGATCCAAAGATACAGATGGACGTACAAACGGACAGCATAGGCTTAGTAATAGGGTTCCGTTATCTGGAACCCTAAAAATATTAATGCAGTCTGCACGTAGCGTAGGCAAACCTCCCATACGATGGACCGACGATCTTGTGAAGGTCACGGGAAGCCAGTGAATGCGGGCATCGTAGAACCGGTCGTCGTAGAAATCCTTTGTCTAGCAGTGGACGTCTTTCGGCTAATATATATGATAATGATGATGAATGTGCGGAAATGCACCCATACACTTCCCCCAAATTGATTAGTAACAAACAACATCCAAGCAAACTGTGACTTACATATACGAGTATTATCATAATATATATTTTTACCGCGTGGTTGATGTGTGACCCCTCGGGAGCACACAATTTAATTAATTACATTTTGCGTACTGATGACCTTTTCTGTGTAATGTAGCGGGAAGCCGCTAGCTTGTATGTGGATCAGGAAAGCATTAATTAGAAGTCAGTGAGTAGAGAAAGGAAGTCCTGACAATAGTGGAAATCTCCTCCAGAAAAAAATATGACTTAAATTGTTTTAAATGTTCACGGCTATTTTTAAGCTATTGTATAGCTTTTATCGCGGGCTTTGAGGGGACCGAATCAAGAAATTTCGTAACGAAAATAAAATCTGACACCCCAAAAAAATATATATATATATATTGAGTTTTAAAAAACTTACAGTGCCATCTATCTATCCATCATGATGATGATGATGGCGATGATAATGGTGATGGTGAGAGGATGGTGAGGGGGATGGTAAGGGTATGGTGAGGGGGATGGTGAGGGTAATGGTGAGGGGGGTGGTGAGGGGATGGTGAGGGGATAAAGAGGGGGATGGTGAGGGGGTGTCGAGGGGATGTTGGGGGGGATTGTGAGAAGAATGGTGAGGGGATGGTGAGGGGGGATGGTGAGAGGGATGGTGTGAGGGATAGTGAGGGGATGGTGAGGGTATTGTGAAGAAGATGGTGAGGGGGATGGTGAGGGCATGGTGAGGGGGATGGTGAGGGGGATAATGATAACTTTCTTAGTGTTAATTTATGACATAAACATCCCGCGTCCCACTATATGGTACTGGTAAATACTGCATAAATAAAAAATAAATAAATAATTATAATTTCACAAGTTGATAAAAAATGCTATGCAATAGCTTTACCGCGGCAGTCCTCGAGTGCCACACTTCTATTTTTTTTTTGTTTTTTTTGATAGAGCATTTACACTAAATAAGATAGATAATACATTATAGAAAATTAAAAGAAAAAAAGAAAATAAAAAGAAAATTTAAAATATTACTAGGTACAAACTAGCATGCATTTTTTACCCGACTGCACCAGATGTTTGTATGTTTGTTCATTTCTTTGGCAAGCTCTGTAGCCTCAACAGCTTTATGAATTATGTAGTGCGAGGTGTCGTTAGATTTGTCTTGATCCCGAAAGTGACATAAATTTTTCCCGAATGGCCAAAAAAGAGTAAGTTTTCATTCAGTCGGGTTTTAATCAATTCCTAAGGTTATAAACTACCTAAACAAAAATAAAATAAACAAGAAATAAAAATTAAAAACAAAATAAATAAGTAAAGCTTAAAAACTAAATTAAGGCTTTAAGATAACTCAATCCGAGCAGGTTGATAAGTGTTGATAAAACGTAAGTTCAACGCGGCTGTTGCGTTGAAACCGAACGCGCAATTCTTGATTTTTAATTGTTTTTATTACTTTCTTTCACTTTCAAAAAGGTTTTAAAAAAATGTTTTCAATAACAATTACAGGTGTTAAAGTCACCGATTTTTGTGTGTTGGTTTCATTCAACATTAACTATTTATTTTCAAGAACTTTTGCAATCAAGTCCAAAAACAGGGTCTACAGTATATTTTTTTACATCAAAAGTGATAATATTTTTCAAATTGTATTTAATGAATTCAATTTTGTGTTACTTTAAGTATATTGTATATTTTTTTCATAGTGATAGCTTTACATAGTCTTTACAATTTGAATTGAATATTGTCATTTGACCCATCTTAAGGCCTTAATGTAACAAATAAGCATAGTACTGCCACGCTAATGAAAAAGCGCTGACTCAGCATAAAGGTAGAGAGTACAGCAGAGAAGAACAACCATTTAGCTTAGTACTTAAAACTTATTTTATATTCTCCACATTAAAATATCATTATAACTTGTCCTATAAAACGTAAGGACCTGCCAACCAAGTAAAAACTTCCTTAACTGAGAGATTATTTCATATTTATTATTATTAGGCCCATTCAGACAGATTTCGGTAACTACTCGTTACACCTAAAAATAAACTGGTCAAAAAGCTTTGGAATTTGTTTTAATTGGTCAGTTAGGCCAGAGCAACAAAAATGTCGCCATGAACCAATTTTTATGTTTAATTACACGAATCATATGGAATCGCTCCAAGCGACTGTTGTCAATCTGTCGACGATACGAACGACTTTGCCATCGTGTGGTTGCGAAAACGCGACCACATTGTGACGACTGAAGGCAGGCGCGCATTGCGTAAGTATTAGCCCGCCTGGCTAGCTATCACCATCTTATCTAAGTCATGCCGCCAAACATCAGTGTTAAAAACATTGATGTGTTACAGCTTGAAGATAAGATAACCAGTTCTCCATTTCGTTGGGTAATCTTGGTAAGCCCGCTTCCATCTTCGGCATCATCGTCATTTACCATCAGGTGAGATGATGCCAAGGGCTTACCAATTGTGAATAAAAAAACATATACTAGTATTTTATCATTGTTACATATAATCTTTTGTTATTTAACAATAGTTCTTCCTTCGGCAGTGGTCGTGTTTGAACAATGTTGCTAGAAGTTGCATTATCGCGACCACAAACTCGTTTTTCTAGCGACAATTTTTTTTTGGCTAGAACTTCTCATAGGTTTTGTCGCTAGAAAATATAATAATGTTCTGTTGCTAGAAACACGAGTTTGGGGTACCGACAATGCAACTTCTTGTAACATCATTCACACACGACCACTGCCCAGCGACATTTTTGATTGTGATATTCGCGTGGTCCGTCTGAATAGACCAGAATAAAATCCAATACTTATATAAGCACCGGAAATCTGTAGATACTCTAATCAGAAGTGGTCGTAATGCAAAGAGTATTCTGAGGCTGAGATCTTTGTGAAAGGAGTTGGCCAGCAAAATTTTTAAGCATCCCCAAACACCACAGTTGGGTCCTGATGCAACATTTTTTTTTACTAAATACTCGTAGAATCTACAATCAAATAAGTAAGTGCACTAAATTTCTCGACGGAGGAAATTGATAATACAAGATACCAACCGACACCAGACAACAGTATCGACCCTCGAGCGATATTATTACAGCGGGGGTGAGTTGCACAATTTTACTCTAGATATAAAGTTAGTCATCTTTGGCTCAAATTCACAATCATTCATTCATTCTGGGGAAATGATTCCTGACCTCTGGCAATTTTAAGGTAACAATGCTCTAAACCATGTTGTGTCTCATTTTGACGTAATTATTTTGATGGTAAAAGAAGCGAGACAAACATAGTTATCTTTGGCATATTGTTTAGTTTCAAAGGTACGTCTTCAGAACTAACAAGTGGTTACGCAATTCAAAGCGAGGGTTTTAAGACAATGCCGCTCTATATTTTTCATCTCACTGTCATATATGAACAAAAAATTACTTATAGTATGTATAACTAGCTGTCCCGGCGAACTACGTACTGCCTTACATTACATTACACTGCCCTACCCTACACTACACTACCCTACCCTACCCTACACTACCCTACCCTACACTACTCTACCCTACACTACACTACCCTACCCTACACTACCCTACCCTACCCTACATTACCCTACCCTACCCTACATACACTACACTACCCTACCCTACACTACCCTACACTACACTACCCTACCCTACACTACCTTACCCTACACTACCCTACCCTACACTACCCTACCCTACCCTACACTACACTACCCTACCCTAAAGTACCCTACCCTACCCTACACTACCCTACCCTACCCTACAAACACTACACTACCCTACACTAAACTACACTACCCTACACTACACTTCCCTACCCTTCCCTACACTACCCTACCCTACTCTACCCTACCCTACATACACTACACTACACTACCCTACACTACCCTACACTACACTTCTCTACACTACACTACACTACACTACCCTATCCTACCCTACACTACCCTACACTACCCTACCCTACCCTACCCTACATAAGAACCTTCTCCTGACAATAACGAACTCGACAAAAAAAGAATTAGCCAAATCGGTTCAGCCGTTCTGGAGTTATAGCGTCAGGAAGGAAAACCCGACTTATTTTTATATAGGTTATTATATATTATATTATTGCCAAATACGTCACGTTACAGAAACAATTGGACATAAAAATTGCAGAATAGCTTTATTAAAAATAGGTATTTACCTATGAAATTGCCGATTCAGTTGTTGAAGTTTAATGCCAATTTTTATTCAAAATAAATAAAAAAATATTATTGACCTGAGATATGTACCATTGAATGGAACGAAGGGGTTTTCTCAGCGGTCAGATGGGGCAATTTTTTAGACTGGTTAATTTTATTGAATTTTCCTAAAAGTGACAAAACCTTATTTATTTATACGAATTCCCAAGTATGACATTAGTAACAAAGAAACTGCTGCAATAACTCTAGATTTAAAAATTAAAAATGTGTATTTTTTGCCTCAATAAAGGCGATTTTTTCAGGTGGAAAAACCCGACTTCATGGGGTTAAAGCCACCGTGCTCTCAAAATATCTAAACAATAGGCATATGTTTACCACCATTTCATTGCTAATAGTCTAATACTATTTGGATAAGAAATTTCGTTTTATTAACTATTGTTCTTTATATTAATTTTCATCTTTAAACTTTTTTATACAATTGGCAATTTCATAGGTAAAGACCTAATATATTTTGCAATTTAACTTCCAATTTTTTCCATAACGTTACGTTTGAGAATTTATGCTAAATGAAATTTTACATGTTAGTGTATGTGTCTTATTTTTTTTATTTGATTATTTTCAATTGGTAGCCCTTGACATCATCTCACCTGATGGTAAGTGACTTTGATGCAAGATGGAAGCGGGCTTACCAAGGTTCCCCAACACATTTTTTTTTAAGTTTAGTTGTGCGACGCCATTAAAAAAACAAAATGGCTTGTTTGTTACTATACCAATAATTTTCAAATCCCTTTCCATAAATTCAATAAGAGCTGCAAGACACAATCAAAACTTAAATGATCATACTAATAAAAAACGTAATAATTAATTTTAAAGAATCGAAAACATTTAAGTCTTCTGGCTTGAAGATAACATTGCCAGTTTCCCCATCGCGTTGGGTAATCTTGGTAAGCCCTCTTCCATCTTCGGCATCATCGTCACTTACCATCAGGTGAGATGATGCCAAGGGCTTACCAATTGTGAATGAAAAAAAAATAGACAAAAACCCCAACGAAACCAATTAACCTCATTTCGCGCCCATGTCGCAGACAATGTTTGAAGTGCGACGAAGTAAATCATTTCCAGTCGACGTCGCGACCGTTGCGCGGATGCAATAATGCCGACTTCCGCCTGAACATGCCTTCATATTGCCGCCATTTCCTCCAGCGAAGTCGTTCAATTCATAAGCAAAATGACCGATTAGCAAAAAGTTAGCATCGTTACGCTTCTTCATTTATTATGCGTACAGCGCAGGAGTGGAACTCCTTGCCTGCGTCAATGTTTCCTGTTTCTTATAATTTGGGGATCTTCAAGGCAAGAGTGAATAGGCATTATTTGAACTTGCGTGTACCATCCTCGACTGCATCATCAGAAAAGTTGCAAAACGCATAACACATTCGCATACTCAATTTATTTATTTATTATAGACAAAATAATGTATGTTAGTATAAAATTTAAAGTCAATACACCATCTAGACATGGGTGAAAAATTATTTCTTAATATGTTTTTAATATACAGACATAGAAGTGAAGCATTATTAAAAAACAAACTAATAAAAGATAACCGCCTCCGTGGCGTAATGGTTACGTCCATAGCTCCACTTCAGGAGATCGCGGGTTCGAATCCCGGTGGAGTCTAACATTGTATGACTCTATCTGGTTGGTGAAAGAGAATTTTAGCTTTAGCTAGCATCTTATCTACGTCTTGCCGCCGATCATCAATGTTTACAGCATTGATGTGTTCCGACTTGAATATAAATAAATAAATCTTTAATTTTCGCAGGCAGCAGACCCATAATCACCAATATTTTTTATGATTAACTGAAAGAATATACACATATAGCAAATAATATGTACTGAAGTAAACAAAATAAAATAAAAATATTAAACTAAAACTAGGCATACCTATGTAAAAGTTGTTTTTTTTACAAGCTTTTATTTAGTTTCACCTGTCCCCGTGTCTGCAATGAAGTCTTGCAAGTTAATATTGACCCATTTTCCGGTTTCCGATTGAGCTGAAATTTTGTATGCTTATGTTTATCGCGTGACAATGCAAATTTAAAGCTTGTACTTAGAAGTTTTTAATTTTGACGAAAGTTATTTTAACTTCCTGTTCGCACTTCGATACACAGACAGCCAATATGAGAAAATTGGACTGCAGTGCAGTTCCTCGGTCACTATTTGCATAATTGTGTTGTGAGAGCGATGTAGCCAATTCCTAAAGGAAGCAACGCGCCCTCTCATCAAAGCGAAGAAGTCAGGCACCCGCGCCTCGGCGAACATTTCCGTCACTGTTTCCTTTTATATAACCGCCTCCGTAGCTCAGTGGCAAAGTTCACTGGCTTTACACAGGAGGTCGCGGGTTCGATTCCCGGCGGGGTCAATTGTAAGACTCGGTTTGGTTGGTGGTAGGGCATTTTCTAAGCCCGCCTGGCTAGCTACCACCATCTTATCTAAGTCTTGCCGCCAAATATCAATATTGATATCATTGGTGTGTTCCGGCATGAAGATAAGATAGCCAGTTCCCTATAGCGTTGGGGAATCTTGGTAAGCCCGCTTCCATCTTCGGCAACATCGTCACTTAACACCAGGTGAGATGTTCTCAAGGGTTTACCAATTGTGAATAAAAAAAAAAATATATATAACGTTATAGTCTGGTTTTAAGCGGCTGTTTATGCGTACATATGTTATTATCAGGCAGGTAGACACTGTAAGAGATATTTGTCCTATCTATGCGAGCACTATCGTCGTCTTCCCTCAATCACCAGCACAGGTATAAATGCACAAATTTTCATTTAAATTTTTATTTTTTTCATAACTATATTGTTGACCACTGAGGTGCGTGTACGTTTTTCTTGGTTTTGGCTGAAAAACAGCGTTGTTAGTACTCTGCGACCCACAACATTTATGCTGAGCCTGGACCAGTTTCACTAACTTGGCACCACTGACACTGTTTCATTTTTTTTTTTAAACTAGTAATGTTTGTCATTAAGTTTCATTTATTTGTTTGTGTATTGTTAAAATGTATTGTGCCTTTTTAGTGAAATAAAGTTTTATCTATCTATCTAACATGTCCGAGACGCTGCAGTAGCGAAAAGCATAGATGTATTGCACCCTCATGGTGCTCCACGACTTTCTGCTACAGTTAGTCCAGAGTAGCCAGATAAGATAGCCAGTTTGCATTGGGGTACCTTGGCAAGCCCCCTTCCATCTTCGGCATCATCGTCATCATCGTCACTAACCATCAGGTCAGATGAGGTCAAGGGCTTATTGTGAATTTAAAAAAAGGCTGGTAATAAAATCGAAACTCCTTTGATAAAGTGTGGAATTGAGGTGTAGATGAAAAAAATGGTAGCCACTCTTCTGTTGGTTTTTCATGACATTTTGCTGATTGGCCATTTTTCGTCTCCAGTCTTTTATTTTCCTGACACATATCTACGTAGGTATATTATTGTTAACAGCTCAATCTTTCTTATAAGGACTAAGTTTTATCAGTATTTAGGAGATGTGTGTAGTTAGGAGTATATTTAGTGTTTTATATTTAAGGCGCTGTATACAGGGTGTAACAACATTTGTGTAGGTCCCGTTAACTGGGGCTTCTACTCATCATACTGAACAACTTTAGTTCTATGACTTTGCTTAAATCGCAAAAAAATGTTTAACTCTTCATACAAATCGATCAGCTGATCGACCAATTAGTGCATTTTGTATGGAGGGTTCAATTTTTTTTTGAGAATTTACTACGGGTTTTTAGGGGAAAGTTGTTCAGTATGATGAGTATTTTATACCGATTTTTATTATTTTTAGGGTTCCGTACCTCGAAAGCTAAAAACGGAACCATTATAGGATCACTCGTATGTCTGTCTATCCGTCCGTCTGTCACAGCCAATTTTCTCGGAAACTACTTGACCGACTAGGTTCAAATTTGGTGCACATTATGTAAGTCGGTGACCTAAAGACGGACGCGTGGCGTAAATAAATTACAATTATTTCTTAAATAGTTAACAGAATGTATTGTGTGACATATCAAATGAAAGGGCTTGTAAAAAATTCAAAAATATATTTTTATTAAAATTTTAAGATGAAAAGTTTTAAAGTTACATACGAAAATAGGCGAAAATTAACCATTGCGAAAGTACGAGACCCAAAATCTTGAAAAAATCCCAATATATGAGGTTAAATGCATAGATTGCGGAAAAATCTATGAGAAAAACTAAAGTCCTTCTGTTCCCACAGAAAAAATGAAATTTATTGTCCAGAATAAGTAAACCCTTATTTACCTAGAGCAAAGTATGTACTGAGAGGTCAGGTTTTGCTGAAAGTTAAAGTTTTGGTGTGGAACCCTTTTTTGTGTGACCCAGAGTAGCACTTGACCGGTTTTTTAAAATTTAAGTCAGGACTAGTACTATAATCGTACCAACTTTCACGCATGTGGGTATTGTCGTTTTTAAAATAGAGCTAAATAAAAAAAAAAAACCTATAAAATTTCGGTTTTTTTTTGTAATTTTCCACCGTTTCTATTATTTTATATTTTTTCTTATAACAGCAATAGAAATAAAAATTCTGAACTAAATTTACTGTCTACATATTACTAGAAACCCGACTGCAAAAAAATAATCCTCTTTTTTAGCAGTCGGTTAAAAATGTAGGTAGGTATCCTGTATCACTCGTGGGATCAAGACGAATCTAATGACAGCTCGCACTGCAAAATCAGTCAAGCCGTTAAGGCTACAGGCTCAGCCAAAGAAACGGACATACATACACTTGAAATATATAATCGTCCTTTTGCGGAGTCGGGTAAAAACACTTAAAGTTGACGAGTCGTCGTAGGGAGGTGGACACTAGATATATTATTATTCATTGACACCAATTACATACTCAATTACACATCATAAAGTGCATTACTCCACAAATGAAAACACACCAACAACGGTGTTCTGGCAGTACATTGCCTATTACACTACCTAGTCATAAATTTACGAATCACTAAGAACTATGAGCTTGTACAAGATACTAAGGCTTTTTAGAGTTGTGTAGCAATTGAATTGCGATGTCAAGTGAAAAAAGAGTCAGATGATTCCAAGTACAAAGTAAATAATTATTTATACCTTGCAAATCTGAAATACAGGTTTCTACCTAGTTTAGGAGTTAAGGTTCACAGTCTTTGTAATCTTTCTCTTGTACAATAAAAAAAAAAAAAAGAACAAAAAATCATCATGTCAAAAAAAAAATACCTTGCAAATCCTCCATATCTTATACACCATCATAGAGAAACTTACATAAGAATGTATTATAAAAAAAATCAGTTCTGCCTTCTTATTATAATAAAGATGATTATGATGTTACAAAACATAAAATATGAGACGTTAATTATCTTAATTAAAAATTTTATGGAATTTATGTCTATTTGGGCACTGGGCACACATCAAAACTGCTGGTAGTTAAAGTTTTGGTGCGGAACCCTCTTTATGTGACTGCGAGTCGTTCTTGATCGGTTTTTAACCCCCGACGCAAAAAGAGGGGTTTTAAAAGTTTAACGTGTGCATATGTGTGTCTGTCTACGGAATCGTAGTTCTTAAACGAATGATCCGATTTTGATGCGTTTTTTTGTTTGAAAGTTGACGTGATCGAGGTGGTTTTTAGCTATAATTTATGAAGATCTGTGTAGCCGTTTGAGGATCACCAGCTTTTATCTAGGTGATGAAGGGATGTGGGCAACTAATACAGGTCTAATCGATATAAAATTTGGTGCCCTACTGTTACTGTAAAAATATTGCAAAACCATCAGGTGAGATGATGCCAAGGGTTTACCGATTGTGAATTAAAAAAAACCGTGGTAACCTTGACCTGATGCTGAAGCATCTTCTGAAATCTGCAGGATACCTAACTCCTCACCAACTTACAGCAGATAAATCTTGTTTGGGCTCATTGTAATAGGCTCAATGAAAAGGTTGAAAACATGGTAACCTTTACCTGATGCTACAGTATTTCCAAGAGTCTGCAGGAAACCCAACTCTTCCTTAACTTAAAGCAGAGTTACCGTGTTTGGGCTTAATGGAATAGTTTTAATGAATAGGTTTTAGATAGAACATGGTAACTTTGACCTGATGCTGCAGCATCTCCTGGAATTTGCAGGATACCCAACTCGTCCATACCCAACAGCAAAGGCATCGTGTTTGGGCTCATTGAAATCATCTCAGTGAATAGCATATCAATAGATGGTGATCAGAATCTGATCATGGAGCAGGAAAGAGAAATGTCGGGGGGTTTTAAATTTTAATTTGTAGATATGGCAAAATTCCTTCAGAATACACATAGGCTAAAAAAGGGTAGTATTTAAACGCAAATAAAAAAGTATCCCAAATCTTATCAAAGTAACTGATTGCACAGGAAAATAATTAGCTAAAAATACAATTAATTAAGCAACAATTTAAGTTCATGGCACACCGCTATTTACCTTAAATACTGTTTTATTTTTTTTGTAAGTCAGATCCGCCACCCAGGAGGGGGGAGCTCCTCGACAGTATAATCAATCAAACCTAATCAAACAAATGCTCGCTTCGCTCGCTCGACTCTAGTACAGTTGAGAAGGATATATAATTTGATATGCAATCAGTATTTTTGATATATTTGTCATAAAAAAACGTAGAAAATAAATTGATAGGTGATTAGTTGTTTGATGTGCAACTAAAAATATTCCCTAAAAAAATCATCCATCTACCCTCGATATACACG
This sequence comes from Coleophora flavipennella, assembly GCA_947284805.1. Classification (NCBI taxonomy): domain Eukaryota; kingdom Metazoa; phylum Arthropoda; class Insecta; order Lepidoptera; family Coleophoridae; genus Coleophora; species Coleophora flavipennella. Next base: position 11,876,951 of record OX369253.1, read on the forward strand.
CGGGCAGAGCCGCGGGCAGCAGCTCGTTTACAATAAAAAACCTTTAAGAAACCCTTAGTGGTAGATTTAACGCTACACTAACCTTTAATAGACCTCATACCTATGTGTGTTATGACTACTAAAAGTTTTAGGCCACAAAAACCTTAGCTTATATGACCAATTTCAGGTATTTTACGACGCGTCTGAGTCATATATAAGAAAACATTATCGGTCAAGTGCGAGTTTGACTCGCGTATTGAAGATTCCGCATTATAAAATAACCACCTCCGTGGCCTAAAGGTTGAGTCCATTAGCTCACATCAGGAGCTCGCTTTCGATTCCCGGCGGAATCCAACTTTGTAAGAATCGGTTTGGTTGGTGGAAGGGTATTTTTTAGGCCCGCGTGGCTAGCAACCACCATCTTATCTAAGTCTTGCCGCCAAACATCAATGCTAACAACATTGATGTGTTCCAGTTTGAAGATAAGATAGCCAGTTCGCTATAGCGTAAGTAACTTGATAAGCCCGCTTCCATCTTCGGCATCATCGTCACTTACCATCAGGTGAGATGATGCCAAGGGCTTAAAAAAATGGTACCTAAAACCTTAGAATGCAAATAGGTTATTTGTTTTGTATGAGTATTTCATCATTATCATCATATCATCCGAAAACATCCACTGCTGGACAAAGGCCTCCTCCAAGGACTTCCACGACGACCGGTCCTGCGCTGCCCGCATCCATCGGCTTCCCGCGATCTTCACAAGGTTGTCGGTCCAGTGGGAAGCCTACCTACGCCGCATATTCCGGTGCGCGGTCACCACTCGAGAACTTTACTGCCCCAACGGCCATCTGTTCTACGAGCTATATGCCCTGCCCACTGCCACTTCCGTTTAGCGATTCTGTGAGCTATGTCGGTTACTTTGGTTCTTCTGTGGATCTCCTCGTTTCTGATTCGATCACGCTCCGAGTATGAGTATTTGTGAAAGGCTAAAACTTTCTTACAAGTCATATTTGTTGAATGGAGTTATAAGGATATTAAAGCCCCGCACCCTAAAAAAGTTATACTTGGCGCCCTTGGTCGCCATCGAAACTGCTGATCTTTCGTAATCGGTTACTTAGGAAAAAATGATCTTTGTGCGATACCAGTTACGAAAAAAGATCAAACGTTAAAAATGTCCACCTTTGAATTTCTTAACATCAATGAGATAAAGCATCAACAGGGAAGTATCTATCTGTTATTTTTACTTAAGGCGAGGCACCGGTGGAGAAGCGGAGAAACCCTTTTGCTAGATCAAATTTTTTTGGGTGATTACTAATAAATATCGGTCTTGCTAAAAATATTGGACATACTTAAGGATATTGTCTAAGGAATTTGCTAATATGTTATACGATAGTGTGTACTTTTCTCGATCATAAAAAATCCCAAAAACAGGTCTAAAACGTCTAAAAAAAGTCTAAAACGAATTCTTCATTAATAAAATTTCTAAATTTGCACATAGTTTTTGTATGGAGATATTGCTTTTTAAGTACTACAGAGAATCTGCTAAATTTTAGTTTTTAAATTGAAGTCTTAAGAGAAATAACAAGGTAAAACATTGAAAAAGTGTGGTTATTGTCTTGACTCTTTACACGTAAAGGAAAAAACAGAGACAACAGTTTAACAAATGCCTCGCCATAATTAGAAAGAAGTTTACCCACAGCGTCGACAGCGCAGCGTGCAAATAGATATTTCGATCTTTGATAGAAAAACTTCTTGAAAAAAAAATTCGAGCGAGACCTACAGTACTCGCATATGATGTGTAACATGTGACAAAATACTTTAGGTTAGTTAGATTTGATGACGATATTATACCTGGGTGGCGGATCTGACAGTAACGAAAAAAACCGACCACGTGCGAGTCGGACTCTCGTAAAGTAGAATTCCGCGCTTTCGCGACTTCCTGTTACACATTTCCGTCCCATTTCACGAAATCACTCCCACAAATTGCAGGAAAGCGAGAGCAAAGATGTTACACATCAAAAAAACTTTCTTGTGTTCTTGCCCAAAAAAAGGAGTGTATTGTATTCAGGTCCAATGTGTGTATGTTTCTTTATTCCAAGATATCTTCTAAACGGCTTGATGGATTTGAGAGTGCGAGGTATCGTTAAATTTTTTTTAATCCCGTGAGTGACATAGTATACATTTTACCTGACTTCCCAAAAAAGAGGGGTTATGTTTTTAATGTTGTTATGCAATCGTTAAATTTAATGACAAGACATGATGTTACGTTAAATAGAACACATTTAAGAGGTGACTATTAATTACATTAAATTGTTTAACCTTTGTTCTACAGCTTTGGTACAATTGCAAAAAACGGACATCTTTATAAATTTGGCTCATCGGCTTATCGATTTTTATGACAAACTAGCCATCCGCCCGCGGCTACACCCGCGTTGTTTTTAATTTTCTTGTGGGAACAAGATGTTTTATCGAGGTAAAAAGTAGCCTTTGTCCTATTCCAGGACCTAACCTATATGTGTGCCAAGTTTTATCCCGATCCGTCCAGTGGTTGAAGCGTGGAAGAGTAACAAACATCTTAACGTACGTCCATACATACAAACTTTCACATTTATAATATTATAGTAGGATTTTAACCGTCACTGAGGCGTAATGGTTATGTTCATTAGCTCTACATCGGGAGGTTACGAGTTCGATTCTCGGCGGAGTCTAACCTAGTAAGAGTCGGTTTGGTTGGTGGAAGGGCATTTTCAAAGCCCGCCTGACTAGCTACCACCATCTTGTCTATGTCTTGCCGCCAATCATCAACGTGAACAGCATTGATGTGTTCCGGCTTGAAGATAATATAGCCAGTTCCCCATTGCGTTGGGGAATCCTTGTAAGCCCGCTTTCATCATCGATATCATCATCACTTACCATCAGTTGAGATGATGCCATGTGCTTACCAATTGTGAATAAAAAAAGATTAATATTTGTTTTACAATTTCAACAAATATTTTGAAAAAAACTTGTTCTGTCTGTTTGTTATGATATTTGTTTTTGTTGACGTGTAATGAATCATCATATCAGCTCATATACGTCGCCACCGAGGAGCTCGAGCTTACCCTGAATTAGAGCGAATTCAGTGTGTTATGAATAGTTCAAATAGTGTGAGTGTGTGGATGCTTATAGCTGTATTTGACTTATTTTTTATGAGATTAATGTATGGATAGGGCCGGTCCATTATATTTGGTCGAAGGTTGACATAGACATACAGACGTTTATGTGATGTGTCCAGTCAAACGTTAACACACCAGAAAATCACCTCTACTTGGTTGACATTTCGCCTTCGCGTACGAAGCGCTTCGCTTCTTTGTTCATTATAAGAACCGCTAAGGAATGGAATTTTTTGCTGGCGTCTGTGTTCCCCGAGAATTTTAATATAGTGATGTTCAAGGCGTGAGTGAATCCTACTTATATTATAAACGCGAAAGTTTCTAAGAATGTATGAATGTATGTTTGTTACTCTTTCACGCAAAAACTACTAAACGGATCTGGCTGAAATTTGGTAGGTAGACATATTAGGACCAGGATTAACACATAGGTTACTCTCTTCCATGCTGGAGAGCCACTGGCGGCTCGCGCACTGCGCACCCTCGAAAAGTCATAGAAACGTTGTCCACGCGGGGGAAGCCGCGGGAAACAGCTAGTAGGTAATTTTTGGGACAGCAAGTTCCAGTATCTACTCCATCGTCACATTAGACCATTCCAATGAGCCCCAAATATCTGCTGTAAGTTAGATAGAATTTGGGTATCCTGCAGATTCCAGGTATGCTGCAGTATCAGGTCAAGGTCATGTTTTTGAAATGTTATAAAAGTAAAAGGACATAAAATTTAAAATTGAATAGACCTGTGGAAGATGATGATCTTAAAATAGTTAAAAAGATATTCTATAATCATAGCTAAGAACACTCTCGATCAAGTCACTTTTCAAACAAAAAAAACTAAACCAAAATCGGATCATCCGTTTAGGCGTTATGATGACACAAACAGACCCACAGATGCACACATTAAATCTATAAACAACCCTCTTTTTGCGTCTTGGGTTAAAAAAAAAACTTGCGAGGTTGTGCACGGAACTCTAAAAGTACAGGCGGACACTAAAGCCAAGATAATTTTACGGCTGCACTTAGCCTTGACCTGAGCAACAGGTGTAAAAAGATCATATCCCTTCCGAAATGGGCAGTTTATACAGCTTTTTCATGGTGATGTATGAAATACAAAGGAAAAATAAATTGTACAGCATCACCCACATACTTTCCCGCGAAAACATACAATCAAGCTAAACCTCAAAACTACTTAAATTCGCAGTAGATTTAAATTATCTAATCCTACTAATATTATAAACTCGAAAGTTTGTAAGAATGTATGGATGTATGTTTGTTACTCTTTCACGCAAAAACTAATTAAATTTGATAGGTAGATAGATTAGGACCTGGATTAACACATAGGCTGTTTGCGGCGTGCGCACTGCGCACCCTTGAAAAGTCATAGAAACGTTGTCCACGCGGGTGAAGCCGCGGGAAAAAGCTAGTAAAGTTATATAAGTAATATACAGGGTCTGATAAAATTGGTGTAGATCCCGTTAACTGGGGCTTCTACTCATCATTCTGAACAACTTTTGTTCAACAAGTTTGCTAAAATCGCATAAAATTTTTTGAACTCTTCATACAAAAAAACGATCGGCTGATCGACCAATTTTGTGCACTTTGGTATGGTGCGTCGAATTTTTTTTGCGATGGGTTCCTTGGGGAAAGTTGTTCTCTATGATGAGTAGAAGCCCCAGTTAACAAGGTCCTAAACCATTTTTTTACACCTTGTATAGTGCAAGTATATAAAATTTGCTTCCCGAAAACGGCTCTAACGATTTGGATAAAACTTTGTATTAAGGTAGTTTTTAACATTCCAAATAAGCTTATGATTATGATAGGTGTCATTCCTAAAAAAACTGTTTTCACACAAATATTTTTTTTAAAAAAAATTTAGTTTAGTGCATAACAGACTCCGAGCAAGACTCGAGTAGGAGGCAAGCTACAGTAAAAAGTGAAATGTTTCCTGTAGAAAATAACAAGCAACAGATTGACATTGTATGGGAACCGGTCCTTAACAAAGTTTGCCAGAACAACCAATACTGTCACTTGATACAGTATCAATAATGATTAATTATCACTTGCACAGCTTCAACATAATCGTTCGTCGTTATTCAGTTTTTGTGATTTGGCAGCTGAGGTGATCGACGGTGGCGTAATAGCTAGGGCCGCTACCACCTGTCCGGGAGGTCGTGGTTCGAATCCTGCCTCGTACCAATATGTTTTCGAAATTAGATTTTATATGTACGTTTATCCAACGGTTTTACGGTGAAGGAAAAAATTGTGAGAAAACCTGCACACGCCTGTGAAGAAACTCGAAGGTTGTGTGTGAAATTGACCAACCCGCACTGGGCCCGCGTGGTCGACTAAGGCCCGATCGCCCTAATTCAGCGTAGGCTCAAACCCCGCGGTGGGGACGTATATGAGCTGATATGATGATGATTAATTATATTTTAGCGAAAGTAAAACATCGCCCCTGGTGCCGTTGGTTTCAGGACAACGTGGCTGATTGAAATGTCAAACAATGCGTCTCAACAAGGGCTATTAAATGCATTTTTTTTTGGGTGTAACGGGTGTTTTCGCCCGTTTTTGGTCAAAAAAATGTATATCTTGAAAACAAAATAAGATATGTAAAAAAAAACTCCTCTGGAGATTATGACTTTGGCTACATTAAAAATATAATTATGGGTTATTTCAGAAGTTGTACCTTTTTGACGCGGAGTTTACGCACGGAAAATGCGCGAGCGCGGAAGTAACAGTGAATAAATTAAAGCATCATTATTTTTTTTGGACAAAGTGATTCTTTGTGAATAAATAAATAATGTATTGAAACTAATCCTTCTATAATATTATAAATGTAAAAGTTGGTATGTATGGATGTATGTTTGTTACTCTTTCCTTCAAAAACTACTGAACGTATCTGGCTGAATTTTGGTAAGTAGGCAGATTAGGACCTGAAATATCATATAACTTATTTCCAACGCGCACTGCGCACAGTCATAGAAACTATGTTCACGCAAGCGAAACCGCTGGCAAAAGCTTGTAGTATATATAAGATATAAGATCGATTTTTAATCAAAAGTAGCAAATTGTAATTATATGAGTACATTAATGTAATTATACGCCTACATCTCACCTGATGCAAAGTAACGATACCTACCTACTTAATTTTTTTAAATAAATATTTAAAAAAACATTAATTTGGCAGATTCACTTTCAATGTACCCGAAGTTCACGCCAGACACGAGATTTGAAAAATATATTTGTACATACCTAGATACTAGTAATATAGAACACATTTTGGATAAAATTATAAAAAAACCCACGACGACATTACTTTCTTTTGCTCCCCTGCGCTTGGTCGCTTGAAAGTAAAGAGGATTAAGTACTTACCAAGTCTTGAGCCCTCCGAATTTTGGCAGTTCCCTCCACCATTTTCACTCTAGCATTACTCGTATGTTCTGTTCTCTAGTCGACGAATGCGTTAAAAAAAATATACGAAAAAAAAAGAAATTGCCCTTCTGCCAAAGTATATACATATTAGTACTAACATAATTCTACTGATATTAAAAAACAGGCCAAGTGCAAGTCAGAACGTCAGAAGAAGTTTCTACACTTTTAAAAAATTCCGTACCATCATACTAGATGGCGCTACTTTCTTCACGTTTCAAAAGTTCCGTACCATTATAAAAGACGGTGCTAGTTTCTTCACGTTTAAAAAAAATCCGTACCATCATACTAGATGGCGCTAGTTTCTTCACGTTTATAAAATTCCATACCATCATACTAGATGGCGCTGGTTTCTTGACCTTTAAAAAAACACGTTTTTTTATAGAGACTTCCCTATTTTTCCACTTTTTAATTTTTTTTGCATAAGTTGATATAGCGGCAACAGAAATACATCTTCTGTGAAAATTTCTAGCTATCACGGTTCATGAAACACAGCCTGGTGACAGACGGACAGACAGACGGACGGACGGATAGTGGAGGCTTAGTAATAGGGTCCCGTTTTTACCCTTTGTTTACAGAACCCTAAAAAGATGTATTTCATTACATTTTCAATTTTTGAGTGCCTATCCAATATTATAAAACTAAGTTCTATATCAATGGCGATGAAAAACTATGCCTTGCTATTTTAAACATTTTTTCATCACACCTATTTGAAAAACGACGATTTTTTCCTCAATAAGTTCTAACGAAATTCTACTTTTAGGGAGTTTCGTTTTTCTCTTCTGATTGGTACGCGTTCGCGAAGGTTGAATGTAAAAAAAAATACTACTATCTCAATGCCATTGATTTAATGGGTAAGCCATGAAGAGGTAACAGACGGAGTTATTTAACCACGACTTCCCGGATAAGAGGTAACTCGAAGGTTGTTTGTGAAGTTGACCAACCCGCACTGGGCCCGCGTGGTGGACTAAAGTCCGATTGCCCTAATTCAGGGTAGGCTCGAGCCTATCGGTGGAGACGTTTATATGAGCTGATGTGATGTGATGAATGAGGGTGAAAGGGTCAATGCTCAGTTTTTGAAACTCATACTCATGTTTTAATACATAGTCGTGTATAGTTTCATGCACCACGTTATATAATTTCATTTATTGGGATTGAACCTACTAATTAGAAAAAGTTAAAAGAGAATAAAGAAAATTTACCCATGTAAATAAAAAGCGTCGGTGGCTCAGCTGGTAACGACTCGGTCCTCCTAACCAGAGGTGCCGGGTTCAAATCCGGACGGCCAATGTACCAATGAGTTTTTACAAACTTACGTATATATACTCACCGATTGCTGTAACGGTGAAGGAAAACATCGTTAGGAAACCTGCGCACACCTGCGAAGAAATTCGAAGGTTGTGTGTGAAGCCGCGTGGTCGACTAAGGCCCGATCGCCCTAATTCAGGGTAGGCTCGAGATCCTCGGTGGGGACGTATATGAGCTGATATAATAACCCATTTAATACAGTTCCTACTACAAAACGTATCATAGCCAATCATAGCATATCAATATCACAGACAATGTAAAAACAATGACGAAGGAACAAAACTCGATGGTTAAAAATTGCAATGAAACCTTTTTAATAATAATACTATGAAAAAGGCGCGCCCCGCATATGCGTTCCATTAGAAGAAAAAAAATTGATGGAATCTCCTTGGTGATATTATCTTCTTGGATTTGTCGTGCATCGTAATGTTAAAAATAGTATATTATGCAACTAGTGAATAAAGGACGGATTTAAAGCGAGGACCATAGATGAATCACGAGCAAGTGAAGGGTTCTAATGACGAATCACGACCGTAGGGAGTAATTCATGATGATTGAATCACAAGCGTAGCGATTATTATTCAAGTATTACAACCCTGAGCGACGCGAGTGATTCATGGCCCTCGATATAAATTCGTTTTATTCAAGAGTTGCATACTATACTTTATACCATGACATAAAAACTGTGTGGTGTTATTTGCTGTCATATCATTAGTAAATTGGCGCTATTTTAAATATTATAAGTTGTACGAACACAAAGAAAATTACTTTTAATTTTAGTAATTGTTCCAATTTTAATAAGCATTTTAATTAATTTGCCTTTCCTTTTTTTTCATTAAATGTCTATTTTCGCTTAAATGTTTTTTTTCCTCGTAGTCATGGTATAAAGTATAGTATGCAACTCGTAAATAAAACGGATTTATAGCGAGGGCCATGAATCACTCGCTTCGCTCAGCATTCGGATACTTGAATTAAGTTATTAGAATCCTTCACTTGCTCAGGATTCATCTATGGCCATCGCTTTAAATCCCTCCTTTATTCACTTTTTGCATAATATACTATTATACCATTGACCGTCTAAAAATCTTATTTTATTCACCGAAAATAAAGAATTAAAAACTTTTTTAATCAATAGGGTATGATTTTATCGATTGTCAATTAAATAGATTCGATCACTAAATAAAAAAAATGAAATTCCCTAAATAGTATAGTTTGTACTCAAAATAGTAGATCTGTCACCAAAGTAAAGTCATCAAACAACACCAAAACAATACTCAAAAGGAAAAGATTTATCACCAGAAAAGTCTTTTGACGATTGTCAATTAAATAGCTTCGATCACTAAATAAAAAAATTGAAATTTCATAAATAATATAGTTTGTACTCAAAATAGTAGATCTGTCACCAAATAAATGCCTAAAATTACTAACAAAGGTGACCTACAGATACTCCCACATCCTCTTCGGATCCCGAAAGTTTGTTGATGTTCGAAACGGGCGGCGGGGGCTACGCCCCCGTTAGGGGTCATCTTCCGATGATTTCTTCTGCTGCGAAGTAATTTTGTACCCAGGGTGGGGAGCCTCGCTTCGCGAGGCTCTTTGACTGTTAAATCAATCAAACCTGACCGAACCTAACATCGCTCGCTTCGCTCGCTCATTTATTTATTGTTTTTGACCGATTACCCCCTAGTTTTCGATTTGTTACCATGCAATAGCTTTACCGCGGCAGTCCCCGAGTGCCACACGTATTTTTAATGACATATCTATCAATTTGATGACAGATCTATCAATTTGGTGACAGATCTATCAATTTGAGAACGAAAATATTGAATAGAGATGAATCTATTTAACTGGGGACGAAAAATATAATTTGATGACAGATCTATAAATTTGGTGACAGATCTATCAATTTGAGAACGAAAATATTGAATAGAGATGAATCTATTTAACTGGGGACGAAAAATATAATTCCCTAATCAAAATTGGTTTGAATTTAGAACACACCAATATATTCGAACTCCATCTCAATGTTATGAACAATCTCTTTGCGCAAAAAAATGCTCAATACAAACTAATTGTCCAAAAGAATATTTGACATACAAAGTCCTTGTGCAAATAACTCATCGAGATTTGATTGTTCGACATTTTCAACAAGGAGTTTAGCATTAGAATAAAAACTGTTTTGTTTTCTTTGCTGTCATTTTATTAGCAAATTGGCGCTATTTTGAATACTGTAAGTTGTAATAACACAAAGAAAAGAACTATTAATTTTAGTAATTGTTTCAATTTCATGGAGCATTTGAACTAATTTAACCTTCCTTTTTTTATTAAATGTCTATTTTCGCCTAAAAGTTTCTTCTTCTTGGAGTCATGCTATAAAGTAGAGTATGCAGCTCTTGAATAAAACGGATTTATATCGAGGGCCATGAATCACTCTCGTCGCTCAGAATACTAATACTTGAATTACTCCCTACGGTCGTGATTCAGTCGTTGGAATCATTCACATGCTCGTGATTAATCTATGGCCCTCGCTTTAAATCCGTCCCAATAATATACTATTTGAACATTATTTCGTTAGAAAATAAGTGTTACCTACTCAGTATTATCTCGGTACTCCTCTAGTATTTCTTTGAAAAATTCATCAGGGGAAGTATAAAAAGTTTGTAATACTACTTCAGAAACTCATCTCGAAATACAAAGTCTTCCACAGAATCTTCAAACTTCTTGGCAACGTACTCGAACAAAAATCTGCTAAAAGTATAAGTGCCTAGGAAATTAACAGAAAGTTTGAAGAGCAATAAAGGTAGAACCATTAAAGAGTAAAGAGGTTTTAATACTATCTTTATATCCAGTGACGTCACATAAGCAATAACGAGCTAAAAGTTTGGGGTCACTTAACTGTTTTATAAAATGTCAACAAACGACAAATTAAGTGTAATTCATTTCAATTCATATTTTATGTAATAACTTAAGGAATAAATTAAAAAAATAAAAACCCGACAGTATAAAAATCGAACCCCTATTTTTTGGCCGATCGGCTAAAAAGGTATCCTATGTCACTCACGAGATTAAACGAAAACTAACGACACCTTTCTCTCCAAAACTCATCTAGCGGTTTAGGCTACACAAAGCGTTCCAAAAAAATAAATAACCTCTTTTTTGGCTATCAGTTTTTAAACCTTTTTTTTTTAAACCCGCGACCTCCTGGTGTGATGCTAATGGACTAACCATTATGCCACGGAGGCGATTAAAACACAGCTTTAATTTAAACCGACTTCAAAAAAAGGAGCTATTCAATTTGGCACGTATGCATGTAATGTTGTTGAAATTGTTTCAGTACATATGGGCCTCGTGCCAAATTTTATAAGCGTATATTTGTATGTATGTATGTTTCACAGATACTAGAAATCAAAATGCTATTACTTTTTTATTCTTTTAAGAAGTTTTAACTTTGGAACAGTGCAAGTTTCACCAAAATCGGTTCAGTAGTTTCCAAGATATGGACTTTTAAGTGTATACCAGTCACTGGAAAAACACGTTTTCGGTTTAACACAGCAAAATTGTTATCGAAGATGGTTGTTCTTAATATTTCTTTACGGTTCCAATTAAGGAGATAAGGTTTCAAATCTGTGTATTTATTTTTACCCGACTGCGCCTTATGGAGGGTTATGTATGGATTTATTAAAATTATTTCTTTGGCACGCCCTGTAGCCCGTTGGTGGATTTTTGAAATCAAAGTGTCATTAGAATTGTCTTGATCCCGTGAGTGACATAGGACACATTTTTACCCGACCTACTAAAACCGAGGGTACATATTTTTTTGGAACGCCCTGTAGCCAAAAAGGCTAGATGGGTCTTAGAGATTGAGGTGTCGTTGGATTTGTCTTGATCCCGTTAGTGACATACATAAGACACATTTTTACCCGACCTGCCAAAACAGAGGTTAGGTACTTATTTCTTTAAAAAGCCCTGTAGCCCAAACGGCTTGATGGATTTTGAAATGCAAGGTGTCGTTAGATTTGTCTTGATCCTGTGAGTGACATAAGACACATTTTTACCCGAACTGCCAAAACAGAGGTTGCTAATTTCTTTGGCACGCCCTGTAGCCAAAAAGGCTTGATGGGTTTTTGAGATCAAAGTATCGTTAGATTGGTCTTGATCCCGTGAGTGACATAAGACACATTTTTACCCGACCTGCTAAAACAGAGGTTACTTGTTTCTTTGGAAAGCCTTATAGCCCAAACGTCTTGATGGATGTTGAATTGCGAGGTGTCGTTAGGCTTGTCTTAACCCCTAGGTTTGTCTTTTGTGAGTTACATAAATTTAATTTATACCCTACTGGCCAATAAATGGGGGTTAAGTTTTTAAGCAGTCCGGTTTTTAATTTTCAATTAATTCCTAAAGTTATTTACAGTGACATCTAAACCTAAGAATGAGATAATAGTAGGTATTGTGACGCCTCTACTGGACTTCCGGTGGGTAAACTCAGTGGAGTTAATAGTATTAGTAAAATACAAATTTATCTAACAAAAACTGTCAAACTAACGAAAAATCACATTTATTCACTTTAAAATGGGCGTCGCTGGCTGGCTGATTATTATGATATCTAACAAAAACTGTCAAACTAACGAAAAATCACTTTTATTCACTTTAAAATGGGCGTCGCTGGCTGGCTGATTATTATGATATCTAACAAAAACTGTCAAACTAACGAAAAATCACTTTTATTCACTTTAAAATGGGCGTCGCTGGCTGGCTGATTATTATGATATCTAACAAAAACTGTCAAACTAACGAAAAATCACATTTATTCACTTTAAAATGGGCGTCGCTGGCTGGCTGATTATTATGATATCTAAAAAAAACTGTCAAACTAACGAAAAATCACTTTTATTCACTTTAAAATGGGCGTCGCTGGCTGGCTGATTATTGTAATGAATTTAAATAATAAGCTACGCTTTTGCAATCTTTCTTTTATAAATTTATACTCGTTAATGGACGTAGGGACCTCTGCCCTGGCTCGCGGCCTCCCAATGCTAATCATCTGATTTACTTTTTATCATCTGTCAAAAACGACATTTTGTTCTAAAAATGTTCGAAATACCTAGGCGTGACGTCATTGTTTTGCAGCGTCGTTTATGTACTCATTTTGTGATTTTGGTGAACTAAAAATCTAAGACTTGATGGAGAACAAAACGAGTAAGGTTTTTCGAAGTTTAAGTAGGCGGGGAATTTGGTGATCAAGAGTTCATAATTTATTTCAGACGCTGTCGTCATCCCTATTGTTTAAAAGAAGCTTTCGAACAACAGCTCAGTTTGAATTTTAAAAATTAGTTTTTTAAAACGTAAAAGTCGAGCTATACTATTTTTTTTTTATTCACAATTGGTAAACCCTTGACAACATCTCACCTGGTGGTAAGTGACGATGTTGCCGAAGATGGAAGCGGGCTTACCAAGATTCCCCAACGCAATGGGGAACTGGCTATCTTATCTTCATGCCGGAACACACCAATGATATCATCATTGATATTTGGCGGCAAGACTTAGATAAGATGGTGGTAGCTAGCCAGGCGGGCTTAGAAAATGCCCTACCACCAACCAAACCGAGTCTTACAATTGACCCCGCCGGGAATTGAACCCGCGACCTCCTGTGTAAAGCCAGTGAACTTTGCCTCTGAGCTACGGAGGCGGTTAAAAAGTATACTATGATACAGTACCATTAAATGTCGATATCAGTAACAAATGGGCCAGACGGCCAGGTTAAGCTTGACCCCTCATGATTTATTCAAACAGGTCACCGCCTTTGTCAATGATCAGCTGTTTCCAGGGAGGGATCCAGACAATTAGTACTTTATTAAAAGCTTTTCTAAATTAAGCAAGTTAAAGCTTGGAATGTTTGTATGTTTGTACGTTTGTTTAGTTCAAATATTGCGATCGATTTTAGAGTGACTACCAGGGATCCGATATAGCTGAAGTTTGGAATGAAGCAATATTTCCAGGGAGGGATCCAGTCAATTCATCATATCAGCCACAAATCGTCCACTGCTGGACAAAGGCCTCCCCCAAGGATATCCACGACGACCGGTCCTGCGCTGCCCGCATCCATCGGCTTCCCGCGACCTTCACCAGGTCATCGGTCCACCGCGTGGGAGGCCTGCCTACGCTACGTTTTCCGGTGCGCGGTCGCCACTCGAGAACTTTACTGCCCCATCGGCCATCTGTTCTACGAGCTATGTGCCCTGCCCACTGCCACTTCAATTAGTTCTTATTAAAAGCTTTTATAAATAAAGCAAGTTAAAGCTTGGAATGTTTGTATGTTTGTAGGTTTGTTTAGTTCAAATCTTGCGACCGAATTTAGAGTGACTTCCAGGGATCCGATATAGCTGAAGTTTGGAATGAAGCCGTATTTCCAGGGAGGGATCCAGTCAATTAGTACTTTATTAAAAGCTTTTATATAAATAAAGCAAGCGAAAGCTTGCAATTTTTGTGTGTATGTAGGTACGTTTGTTTAGTTCAAATCTTGCGATCGATTTTATAGCGACTTCCAGGGATCCGATTGAGCTGGAATTTGTAATGAAGCCATATTTTCGGTGATATTAGATCCTTTTGGTATTTTGAACTTGATCTGATGATGAGCTTTGGAGGTGGAATCAAAGTCATAGAATCGTCTGACTTCCAGGGATCCGATATAGCTGAAGTTTGGAATGAAGCCGTATTTCCAGGGAGGGATCCAGTCAATTAGTTCTTATTAAAAGCTTTTATAAATAAAGCAATCTAATGCTTGCAATTTTTGTGTGTATGTAAGTACGTTTGTTTAGTTCAAATCTTGCGATCGATTTTATAGCGACTTCCAGGGATCCGATTGAGCTGGAATTTGGAATGAAGCCGTATTTTCGGTGATATTAGTTCCTTTTGGTATTTTGAACTTGATCTGATGATGAGCTTTGGAGGTGGAATCAAAGTCATAGAATCGTCTTTTATTTTTCAATCCAAACAACTAGACTTTACTGTGATCACTCTTTTTGAATGTGGAGCCTTGTTATTTTTGTTTGAGCATTTGGCTTTTTAAGCATTAAAACTGTTTTCAAATAAAAGCTTGTAAAGTCGACCGGGGCTATTGTAACCTAAAATTAACATGTGTCAAATTGAAAAGCCAAAAAAGTACTTTAAGAATCATATTTTAGTTAAATACTTGCGTGGTTACATGGATTGTTTAATTAACTTCACTTCCAAGTGTAAAATTAACAAACAAGGCTTTAGTTTTACAATGTAAGCTGAAAAATATGGCTGTAGGATCTTGTAGAACTTGTGTAATTAAAAGCCACATTGGATTTTATTTTTATAAAATAACTACTTAACAGTAAGTTTGAAAGATAAAACCAATAAATTTCATACCTTCTATTCCTTAAAATATGGTCCAAAATAAGATATCAAACACTTAATTCTTATTCGGGGTAATTGTAACTACTTATGGCAAATTTTGTGACGTTGAGTAGAGTATCGATAAATTATCGACAAGAAAATAAAAGTCAAATTAATACATTAGCTTTTAAATTAATACTTGACCACGCAAACTAGTGTTAAAATGAATTGCGCCATTAAACCGTTCATATCATAAAACTTAACAGTCTTGAAAACTAATGAAGCGATTTTAATGAAACTTGTACTATTCCCTACGTCAAAACAAAAAACTTAATCTAACAATATGCAATTAAGTAAGTATTGATAGTTTTCGAGAAATACGAAGATAAACATATACTAATACTTAATTATTTACTTACATACACATACGAAATGTGGTACGAGCGTACATAGACTGACATGCTAAACAAATACTGTGCTATACAAACAATTGAATTGATAACCTCCTTTTTTATATCAGTTAAATTTGGTAGGTAAGTAAGGTTAATTTTTATCGAATTAAAATTTCCTATCACTAGTGAGTTCAATCTTCATACTAAAAAACAAGGGGCTATTGTATTCATCGATACCAGTTACCATAACCCCTTCAAACCATATTCAAAGTTCAAGTAAAACAACTCCTAATATTTTTATACCTACAACAATCACTACACAATTTTCCTTGACTTTTTAACTGCTACAATAAATAACGCCCTACACCTCTTTTTCAACATGATTCAGAGGAAAATAATTGACTAATCCAATTTCCCGACACGCAATATTTTCCCGTTTAAAAACGAGTTTTTTATTCTGAAACGAAAACGATTAAGGGTGAAGGCGTGAGGCAGCAATGTAGGGGCCCTATTTTTTTGTGTAAGGCCCTTCAAGTTTTGAAGTATAGGGTGGAATAGTGAGGAATCGTGTTATAGGTATCTTTTTTAATTAGGGTTCCGTACTCAAAGGGTACAAACCGGACCCTATTACTAAGATTTCACTGTCCATCTGAACCGTGATAGCTAGACCAGTGAAATTTTCACAGATGATGTATTTCTGTTGCCGCTATAACAAAAAATACAAAAAAATAGAAAAAGTGAAAATATCTAAACAAAAAACGTGTTTTTTTAAACGTGAAAAAACTAGCGCCATCTGGTATGATAGTACGGCACTGAAGAAACTAGCGCCATCTAGTATGATGGTACGGAACCCTATGTGTGTGGTATGTGTATCGCACTTGGCCGGTGTTTTTATTCGACAGGGTTGTGCTCCCGAATTGGTCCCACATAAATTTTATTAAAATCAATGTAGTACTTTATTAGAAAATTAAAAAAAAATATAATTTATAATTATATATTTAGTTAATATTTATTCATTCATTATTTATGCGCTGGTAGGGACAAGTGGAAAATGCCGATGAAATTCGTTTTCGAAAACGTGTTTAGCGTTTTTAATTATTTAACCGGTGTCCTTCCTGAGATTAAATGTTACTATTGGTGAAATATATATTTTTTAAATCGGATGAGTATTTAACAAGATTACCTCCTACATACAAACTTTAACCTTTAAAATACTATTTAACATGACATGATAACTATAGTTATGTTCATAAACACACTCGCGAGCGTTCAAACCTGCCAAGGTCGTTTGGAAGTCCTACCTTTGGACAGAAATTAAATCATTAATGTAATAATTATTCATCATATCAGCTCACATACGTCCCCACTGAGGAGCTCGAGACTATCCTGAATTAGCGCGATCAGGCCTTAGTCAACCACGCGGGCCCAGTGCGGGTTGGTATCATTATTTACATTGTCATAAATGATTAACAAAATATCAATTCAACGTTAATTAAATAAGATAAATAAAAGCAGTAATTTAATTTAATTATATTTGGAGTATTGCAAATAAAAATGGGGTGTATTTTTTTTAAATAACTGCTTTGACAGCTCGGTCTACTTTAATTTAGCGTAGTAAGTATATTGAAACCGCATCTTTTGTTGTCAAGCATATCAGCATTTTTGTCGTCAAGGCGGCGTTCTTTGACACGCGGCGGCACGCGCTGTGTCGGTGTTTACAAAGGGCGAGCGACACTATCAAAGCGAGTGGGCTTTCAAGCAGGTAGCGTAGTCAATAACTGCTACGCGCTACATGTTGACTACGCAAGCGTAGTCTGTAGCAAGAAGTTAACACTATTTAACACAACGGACACATAATTGCTTTTAAATTTGACATTTAAATATAGGAAAGATAAATACAAATCATTTTGGTTACTTATAATCATGTGTCAAAAACTTTATTTGGATCTAAAAACTGGCCAAGTAAGAGTAGGACTTGCGCATTCAGGGTTCCTTTCCAAAAATCAATGCAGAAGATACTAAAAGATCCTACTTAATGTCGCTGGTTTTTAAACAAAGTACAAATATAAGTGTGTTTTTAAATTTTATTTTATTTTAATAGCGGAAATAAATATACACACCTTGTGAATATTTCATCTGACTACCGACTGCGGTTCACGAAATACAGCCTGCTGTCAGACAGACGGACGGACAGTGAAGGCTTAGCATTAGCATCCCGTTGGCACCCTTTATAATATTTTGAAATAGCGAGGTATGACGTCATAGTATTCAGTTGGTATCACAGATTATATAGGGTGACTTTTAATTAGTTCTTGATAGCAAAGGATATGAATGTACTCGTGATTACAAACAACTTTCCCAAAGAAACTATATGTCAAATATGAAAAAAAAAATTGTCCTTGATACATTTTTGCCGATTTGAAAACTTAATAAGTATCAAGGGCGAAATTTTTTTTTTCATATTTCACATACTTATAGTTTCTTTGGGAAAGTTGTTTGTAATCACGAGTACATTCATATCCTTTGCTATCAAGAACTAATTTGAGGTCACCCTATATACCTACCAATAGGGTGATTTTTACTAATTACGATTTGAAGTAAAATATTTGGGCGTTTACCCGTGGGCCCACCACTATGACCCACTGTTGAGTCGACAAGTAATTTTTTCCCCATAGACCCACTCATTATGGATGTTATTAATTTGGTAGTTTCCGAAGGTCCACGGGTAATTTCGATTAACCATAGTCCCACTGTACTAGAGATATAACAAAATAACCACCCAAGTGCAAGTTTTATCATTTTAATTTAATTAAGTGAACAATATATTTTTTTAATAATTTAATTGCAGTTAACTAACTCTAATAACTTAGTTGTAATGTGTTTAAGCAAATAAAATTATTTTTTAAATTGCATCGTTTTTTTTTATTCACAATTTGGTAAGCCCTTGCCATCATCTCACCTGATGGTAAGTGACGATGATGTCGAAGATGGAAGGGGGCTTACCAAGATTCCCCAATGCAATGGAGAATTTTTAGTTTAAGAAGAATCTCCGAGGCCCTATGCATTATTTTCCGGGGCCCTTGGCAATAGCCAGTCCTGCCCTGAAGCTACAACACAGAGCTATGCGATAATGCTAAAACTTCCGTTTTATTTCGATAGATTTATTACAGATAATGACAGAGCGAGACTTCAAAAACAACGTTCTCATGACGGATAGCTTGGGATATCGTTACACAGGTTTTAGGTCCGTGGCGTAATGGTTAAGTCTATTACCTTTATATAAGGATGTTACGGGTTCAATATTATCAGTGAAAATATTGATTTCTTTGAAGAATAAGTACAAAAAAATCTATATTTTAATTGTTGCAAGTCAATTTATATATGAAAACATCATGTAATATAAGAAGAAGATATAATGTAGAATGAAGAAATATAAGAAGAAGGACATATAATCTATTTTTTTTTCTCTATTGGTAAGCCCTTGGCATCATCTCACCAGATGGTAAGTGACGATGATGCCGAAGATGTAAGCGGGCTTGCTAAGATTCCCCAACGCAATGGAGAACTGGCTATCTTATCTTCATGCCGAAACACATCAATGTTTTTAACACTGATTTTTGGCGGAAAGACTTAGATAAGATGGTGGTAGCTAGCCAGGCGGGCTTAGAAAATACCCTACCACCAACCAAACCGAGTCTTACAAGGTGACCCCGCCGGGAATTGAACCCGCGACCTCCTGTGTTAAGCCAGTGAACTTAAAATCAATTTAAAAGGAAAACTATCACGGCTAAGTAAAGGAGTAACATTAGTAAACCAACTTAATAAGGTGTGCAGTTGGATTTGAAATAAGTTTATAGATTTTCTATACAAAAAGTTCTCTTTCCAACTGCAAATATATATTTTTTTAATATTTTTTTTTCTACGGAACCCTACTTTGCCCGAGTCCGACTCGCACTTGGTCAGTTTTTTTTTTAAATTCGGTTCAGTGTATTTGTAATCTTTCGAGCAATTGGCTTTTAAGCATAAAAGCTTGTAACACTAAAAAATAATCTACTGTCTGAAGTACCTAGTCGAATTAAACTTTTAGTGTCATTGATGTTTGAGTTAGGTTCCTACCCTGGACACTGCATACAATAGTCGTGAAATAACATTTCTACGAATGAAACAGTTTCATAGTTTGGTTCTCGAACGTATGGGATTTCGTCGTGATTTTGTTTGCTCCGACATTTGTTTCTAGAAATGTTATTTCTCGACTGTTGTTTGCAGTGTCCGGGGTAGGAATCCGTATCAATCTGGGTGACGAGGTAGTGAGGTCAGAATCCAGAGAGAGCGTCAGAGAGTGTCCCTACTGTATGTTAGTACTAATATGTTATATACTTTGGTATAGGTATTCAAAAAGTGTTTGCGTTAACCACCTCCGTAGCTTAGATGCAAAGTTTACTGGCTTTACACAGAAGGTCGCGGGTTCGATTCCCGGCGGGGTCAATTGTAAGACTCAGTTTGGTTGATGGTAGGGCATTTACAAAGGCCGGCTGGCTAGCTACCACCATCTTATCTAAGTCTTGCCGCCAAATATCAATGTTGATATCATTGGTGTGTTTCGGCATGAAGATAAGATAGCCAGTTCGCCATTGCGTTGGGGAATCTTGGTAAGCCCGCTTCCATCTTCGGCAACATCGTCACTTACCACCAGGTGAGATGTTGTCGAGGGTTTACCAAATGGTAATAAAAAAATTAAAAAAAAATATTTGCATTTGGTTCTGTTTTTCATTCTACGAAAGCACGATTTATTGGTAGGAAACAAAAGAAAAACTCGACCAAGTGCGAGTCGGACTTGAACACGAAGGGTTCCGTACCATTGTACAAGATTTAAAAACACTTTTCTTGTATAACCCCTTCTACTTTTAATTTTCAACCGACTTACAAAAATGAGGTTTTTTTTATTTTTTTTTATTCATAATGGTTAAACCCTTGACAACATCTCACCTGGTGGTAAGTGATTTTAGGTTTAGGTTTTTTTTTTGCTAAGCGATATTTTCACAGATTGTGAACTAATTTATTCATGATTATTTTTTTATTCGATAGGGTATGCTCTCGAGTCGGTCACGTATAAATTTTATCAAATTAAGTCAATTGCTTTATTAGAAAATTAACAAAACGCCGTTTTTTTTTTAAAAAGAGTAAAAAACCACGTTTCTTTTATTATTTGTTAGTCATCATTTCAGCCGAAAGACGTCCACTGCTGGACAAAGGCCTCCCCAAGGATTTCCATGACGACCGGTTTTGCGCTGCCTACATCCAGCGGCTTCCCGCGACCTTCATCAGGTCACCTTCCTGAACTAAGTTTTCCGGTGCGCGGTCGCCACTCGAGAACTTTACTACCCCAAGGCCACCTGTAATACACGATATGTGTCCCTCCCAACTGCCACATAAGTTTAGCAATTCTGACAGCTATGTCGGTTACTCTGATTCTTTAACGTAACTCGTCGTATCTGATTCGATCACGCAGAGAAATTTGTTCGTTAATCCGCTATAAAATGTAAAGTAGAGAACGTTTATCCGACGCTCTTGCGGTGAAGGAAAACATAGCGAGGAAACCTGCACACGCCTGCGAAGAAACTCGCAGGTTGTGTGAAGTCGACCAACCCGCACTGGGCCGGCGTGGTCGACTAGGGCCCGCTCGCACTAACTCGGGGAAGGCTCAATGCCCACGATGGGCACGTATACGAACTGATATAATGAAAATGGAATGTAAAATGTCGTCAGGCTAACCTTTACAGCGTAGGCTTAGTATAACAGGATCCCTTTCCCTGACGCGGACCCCTAAAAAGTGAAAAACAAGTGAATCAATCATTTAAGCTTGTTTCCATACTCAAACAAAAGGGACCCACAATATTGATAAAATCAGCATAACACAATATGTGTAATGTATTCATAGAACCTAACATTACCCTGTTCAACATTTTACAGGTCTCAATACTAAAATATGTACACGTTCAACATTTTACAGGTCTCAATACTAAAATATGTACACGTATCAACTTTGCCTAGGGATGTTTTTAGACCTTTTAAATACTAAAAAAGTTTATTTAAAGAACTATCCATACTATAATATTATAAATGTGAAAATGTGTTTGTTTGTTTGTTCACGCTTCAACACTTTGACCAATCTTAATTAAATTTGTCATGCAGGTAGCATATGTCAATGGGAAGGATATAAGCTACTTTTTATCCCGCAAAAATAGCTTAGTCCGATTTAGTTCCTGAGTGAACTGAAAAAAATACTCTTTTTTGCTAAATTACTTTAACATTGCAACGGAACAATGAATTGTAGTGATTTTTTGCGCAGACATGGTTGAGGAGGACTAACAGAAAATGACGTTATTTACTTATTAGTATATCCTGACATAAGTTCCCGAGGGATCTGGAGAAAACTCCTTTCCACGCTCGCGCACGTCGGCATCGCAACGAAGCAATGAACACTCATGTCTAAGCTCGGCTCATGCACTACTTATCCTCAAAGGCAGTCATAAAAACGATATCTACGCGGGTGGAGCCGCGGGCAAAAGCTAGTAAAAAATACTTAAGACATGTTTAGGGATACTTTCAAAGCAGGTGTATATTTAACCTCTAAGTTCTTGTAAATTAATTTAGTTTTAAACGGCTTTTTTAGAAAACGCGCGGAAAATAAAAATTGAATTTTTATATTGTCATAGAAGGATGGCACAGACTGTATAAAATTAGTTGAACCCATGGTTGTAAAAACTTAGAAAGTACTTTCAAATATAGCACTTGCCCATCTTGAAAGTTTGTAAGTACTGCACATCTTTATATACATAAATCTTCTGTCCGTGTGTTAGTCATTGAACTCCTCCTAAACTGCTGGACCGATTGTGATGAAATTTTTTGTGTGTATTCCAGGGGGTTTGAGGATGGTTTAGATTCACAAGTCAGCCTGGCAGATGGCGCTGGTAGTGTAGTGTAAGGCGGAACGAAGTTCGCCGGGACAGCTAGTGTCCTATAGATTTTCAAGAAACCATGAAATTTTTTTAAATGTCCCTAGGCAATGTTGAGCAGTGTATATTTTAGTAGAGTTTGTCAATAGGTAATCTTGTTGATGGAAACGTGGGTCTCGACACCAGCCAGTTTATTTTAAAGCGATCAAGACAAAACAGAGCAAGACTAAGGGTGAGACTATAATACTATGTGAAAGTTTGTATGTATGGATGTATGTATGGTTGTTTGTTACTCTGTAACGCAAAAACTACTGAACGTATCTGGCTGAAATTTGTTAGGTAGACAGATTAGATACTGGATTAACATATAGGCTACTATAATTGGACTCGCGCATAGTAGGGTTCTGTTGTGTTTAAAAAAAAAGATTATTCTTAAAAACAAAATTATGTTTGCAGTTGGTAACAAAACATTTTCTATGGAAAATCTATGAACTTTTTACGAATCCAACTGCACAAAAACTAGTACTTTAAATCTTAAAAAATCGACAAATACTTTTATCAAACTTTCAGTAGTTTTGAAAGACCAATTCGACGATATGCCATACGATAGAGTACGTCAACAAAAAAAAACACCCCTTTTTACACGTAGGGGAGGTACCATATTTTTTTAAAGATTTAATTGTACCACTTTTTCAATGTGATTAATGCGTATATCCGTACTAAATTACAGCTTTCTAGTACTAATAGTCTCTGAGCAAAGCCGCGGACAGACAGTCAGACATGGCGAAACTATAAGGGTTCCTTGTTGACTTCGGATCCCTTAAGGGTCCCCAGGAGGATCGAGTTTCCATACAAACGTAGTTCCGCTTTAATAAAAAAAACTATGCGAATACATTGAGTAGACACATATCGATGTTTGTAAGTAGGTTTAATCGTAGTAAATTTAAACATAACTAAACGAAGGCATAAATTAGTTTTGTACAGAAAGTTTGAAACTGCTCTTATTTTTTTCCGTTTCATATTATTACATCAAAAACTTATTACAAACATCGATATGTGTCTCCTCAATATATTTGCAAAGTTTGGATTCAATCCGGCTTTTAGTTTTTGTATTAAAGCGGAACTTTGTTTCTATGGAAACTCAAGCCTCCTGGGGACCTTTAAGGAACTTAAGAGCTGTTATTGGAAAAGAGTTTTTATGCCTAGAAATGCCAAATGCCAAATGTGAATATAACACTCGTTTCCAAAATTAAAAAAAACGAGAACAGTAGTTTTTACGATTCTATTTAAAAACAAGAGACGATCCTGGGACCTTGATTCCACTTTTGTAGTTCATTATTAGATCAACTTCAAAATGCGAAAAGGATCTATTCTTACCGGAAATAAGGCTTTATATCAAACTAGCTATTAAAAAAAAACTCGTTGCCTTACACGTCACAATTCAAAATTATTCCATTACAGTTCTCCACCCACACTTCCTAATTCACATTCAAGAAAATAGGAAACAATCCATTTAAACGAACTCTGATTACCATAAGTTACACAAACCGGAGGATATTCAAGTGACATTTATTTGACGACCCTCAAGGACCGGCGATCGGCCACTGAATAATATAAGAGGCGAGCCTTTTCTATTGAATTGTTGATTCCTACCCTCAGAGGAACTTAGTTTATATTGCCAAGTTTGTTTGTTAATAATAGACATAGACATATTATAATAGACATTCTGTGTATTACGTAGCCAAATTATAAGTAACGAAGGATTCGTAGTTTATTCGATGTTAGACTGACGTTTTATTTCATGCAAAACTAAGCTCTAGTGCCTTAATCTACTCCAGACGCTTACTAAGCGCTTTTGGTAGCCACAGCATTTATGCTAACTACGCAGTTTATACATATTTGGTATGCTCCGTAAATAGGTACTAAGTATTTGTTTATATCTAGTATCTAGTTAGTCTGACTCGGTGGCTCAGTGGTTAGTGCCCTTGACTACTGATCCGAGGGTTGTGGGTTCGATCCCCACCCAGGTCAAGCATTTGTGTGATGAGCAGATTTGTTTGCTCTGTGTCTGGGTCTTAAATATCTATATATGTATGTATTTAAACGTTTATAAGTATGTATATCAGTCTCTGGTAACCCATAACACAGGGAATCCTACTTTGGGGCCAGACGACCATGTGTGATTTGTCCTAAAATATTTATTTATTTATTTATATCTTACGCCTGAAAATTCAAGTTATTTTTTTAATCCACAATTGGTAAGCCCTTGACATCATCTCACCTGATTGTAGGTGACGATGAAGCCGAAAATAGAAGTGGGCTTACTAATGTTCCCCGACGCTATGGGGATTTGTTAATCTTATCTTCAAGCCGGAACATATCAATGCTATCATCGTTGATGCTTGGCTGCAAGACTTAGATAAGAAGTTGCTGGTTAGTCAGGCGGACTTAGAAAATGTCCTTCCATCATTAAACCCACTCATACAAAGTTAGAATCCGCCGGGAATCGAACGTAAAGCCAACCGATGTGAAGCTAATGGACTTAAAACTTTTACGCCACGGACGCGGTTGATGTAATCTGTAGTTATTCAGAGATAATGTAAAACTTATAATAACTTTTGGATGTCATTCGTAGTTTTCTGAACTAATTTCTCAAATTGTTATTTTGTTTGAATGATAGATATCAAACAAACATTTTATTGCTAAAAGCTTATTAAAAAAGCGACGGCGGCTCAACCGGTTACGACTCGGTCCTAACCTAACCAGAAGTCCCGGGTTCAAATCTGGAAAGTCAATGTACCAATATTTTTTTTGAAACTTACGTACATATACGAAATTGTTTTGGTGTACTATTTACGTGTAAATAAATAAATAAATATAATTACCGATTGCTTTAACGGCGAAGGAAAACATCGTTAGGAAACCTGCACATCTGATTCCAGATGTGTATGAAGGCGCGTTGCACACTTCCGTAGGTGTAAATCTAAATACCGCACAATACACGTGACCTCGGGTGATGCTAAGTGCAACACCAGCAGGCAAATGCTGTCTATGCCTTGGATAGCACGGTTGATTGTGCCAAACGATAAGAGAAGAGAATGCTGATCATTCAGAATATAGTTCATAATCCTGAAACTGATACAGGGCGGTCTACTCGTAAAACTGAACAATTTCCTCGAAGAACCCATTTATTATATCAGCTCATATACGTCCCCACCGAGGGGCTCGAGCCTACCCTGAATCAGGGCGATTAGGCCTTAGTCGACCACGCGGGCCCAGTGCGGGTTGGTCGACTTCACACACAACCTTCGAGTTTCTTCGCAGGCCTGTGCAGGTTTCCTCACGATGTTTTCCTTCACCGTTAAAGCAATCGGTAATGATATGTACGTAAGTTTTTGAAAAACTCATTGGTACATTGGCCGTCCAGATTTGAACCCGGTACCTCTGGTTAGATGGACCGAGTCGTTAACGGTTGAGCCACCGACGCTTAGAACCCATACTGAATTTAAAAAAAATAGTATATGATCGGCCTATTGATTCGTTTGAAAGGCCAAATTTTTTTGCGTAAATTCTGTATTCGTTCCTTGGAGAAAGTTGTTCAGTTTCATAAGTAGAACCCCCCTTAAAGTTTCTTGAGTGATCTTTATACATCCTGTATTATTGATTTGAATAAACTCTTTTTTTCCTTACTTGTCTTATGTTGTCAACAAACACCGCTCGAACAAAAAACACCACTTTCCGAATACACCATACACATTATGAGACTAAAAAACATTGTAAATGGTAACTACGACGTGGAAGTATAAATTAACACTGAAATCTGCTATTATTTTATACATTTTTTAACACTTTTTCCATAAAATTGCGTAATTGATAAAAGATTTTGTCACAGATTAAAAATCGACATGATTGTTTTGTTACTTTGGTGTAGAGATGGGATGAAGTGAATGACTGAATGAATGATTTTGAACTGTTGTTGCGAGCTAAAAATTAGGTCATCTTTGATAGTTTTGAGATTAAGAAACATTGTAAATGGTAAGTACGACGTGGACGTATGAATTAACACTGAAAACTGTTATTATTTTATACATTTTTTAACACTTTTTCCATAAAATTGCGTAATTGATAAAGGATTTTGTCACAGATTAAAAATCGACATGATTGTTTTGTTGCTTTGGTGTAGAGAAGGGATGAAGTGAATGACTGAATGAATGATTTTGAACTGTTGTTGCGAGCTAAAAATTAGGTCATCTTTGATAGTTTTTAAACATTTTATTACATTAAGTTTAGTAATTTTTATTTTATTACTCTAGACAGCTAGGGAAATAGAAAAATGACGGAAATAGAAGCTTTTTAACTCTTGACTATATATCTTTTATTAAATTAGGTCATCTTTGATGGTTTTTATTCAAAGTTTAGCAAATTTAATTACTCGCATCAGCCAGAGAAATAAAAATCACAGAAACACTTTTTATTTATGGTCTATAAAATTGGCAAAAGTCTGCCATCCGCGGGAGTGTAATTATCTAGCAGTAGACGTCTCACAAACAGAAAGTGATGGCAAGCATTATTGGCGATGCAAAGATTTTCCGCGCGCCTCTAGCGGCGAAATGAAGAAGTTTCTCAGAACGACACTTTGCTTTAAGTTGAGGATAAGGTGAGGTTAATTTTAGATATAATCAGATGGCTCACGATTACATTAAGAAACCTGTTAATAATAAAAACAGAAAAACGAAATATTGTTGCGTTCCTAAATTTAGTACTTACGGAGATTCGGGAATAAGTTTTCATTTGTTTCCAAAATACAAAATTATCAGGAAAAAATGGTAGACTAATGGTATTTGGAATTGATATGTAGAATTGTAAAACTCACCTCTCCACAAATTTCCCATGGGTTCCAAACAGTTAAGAGGAGTGTTTCCTTAACGCGCCTTATACAAACTTAGTTTGCTTCTTATTTGAATAATAATCAGAGTTATTGAAATTTTGTTATAGTGTTCTGTAAATAATATCCGTGTCTGTGGTCTGTTAGATTTTCGTAAAAATTTCACTCATTTTTCAAAATTTCTTCAAGATTTTTTAACAGAACTAGTTGTCCCGGCAAACTTCGTTCCACCTTACACTACACTACATTATACTACCCTACCCTACCCTATACTATCTTACACTACCCTACCCTACACTACCCTACTCTAGCCTACACTAGACTACCCTACACTACACTACCCTACCCTACACTACTCTACCCTACACAAACTACCCTACCCTACCCTACACTACCCTATCCTACACTACACTACCCTACCCAACCCTACACTATACTACCCTACCCTACCCTAAAACCAATTATTTTTTGACTGAAGATATTTTTTTTATTGATGAATATCATATTTTAATACTTATTATTCTATTCCCGACGAAGACAAATGCAAAAACACGAAAATCATAAAAATTGGTCCATATATACATACAACATATATAGATATATATATATATATATATAGATTATACGGCCATACATAAATATATATATATATATATATATATATATATATATATATATATATATATATATATATATATATATAGGCCGTAGCCTATTCACGAAATTCCGATGGATTGTTATACAAGAATCTGACAAACCACATACGCGGATATTATTTCTAAAACGTGTAATTTACAAAATTGCATTATTTTGTTTGATTGATATTAAAATAAGACCTAAAATGCGTTTTTGTGCGGTGCGCGCCAGAGATACACTCATCTTAAAGAGAACTTGCGCTATCTGGACCTGAGAATCAAGGTATTGGTCCCTATACGGCTATAAAGTTAAAACTCCACGTCTGAGCGCTTTTCTTGGCAACAAACTTTGGAAAACACTGTCTTCTAGTACTTGGTAAGATAAATTTAGTTCTTAAACGCAGAGAGTTTTATTTCTAAGTTTTTTTAACAGTCGCCATGGGGCTTGTTTCCACACAAACGTTTTATTACATAATCTACACGTCGCGTCAGATCGAATATAAACTTTGATAAGTCTTTAAATTGCATATGTAGGAATCTTCAAGACGAGAGTGAATATGTACTATTTGAGCTTGCGTGTTACATCCTCGGCTGCATCGGCACTTACCATCAGGTGAGGTGCAGCCAAACGCACTCATTCATAAAAAAAAATCAATGTCTAATGTTTTAATGTACTAAAATAAAACGAAAAAAAGAGCTATTTGAAATTTTATACAGGCTTAACTTTAATCAGTTCTGTTTTAATTGATTACGATGATTAAAAAAATACAGACATCGATATTTCATAAATTCATCATCATCATCATATGACAAGAAAGACGTCCACTTCTGGACAAAGGTATCCCTCAAAGGTTTTGAGACATCAATAAGAGTCTTTTATAAATAGGTATTTGCAAAGTTTGATATTTTTGTTACTATTTTTTATTCTCAATTGGTAAGCCCTTGGCATCATCTCACCTGATCGTAAGTGACGATGATGCCGAAGACGGAAGCGGGCTTACCAAGATTCCCCAACGCAATGGGGATCTTGCTATCTTATCTTCAAGCCGGAACACATCAATGTTGTTAACACTGATGTTTGACGGCAAGACTTAGATAAGATGGTGGTAGCTAGCCTAGGCGGGCTTAGAAAATGCCCTACCATCAACCAATCCTTCATTTTCAGGGTTCTGTATCATGTAACAGGACACTATTACTAAGCCTTCGCCGTCCATCTGTCCGACACGTCTGTCTGACACGTCTGTCCGACACGTCTGTCCAACACGTCTGTCCAACATGTCTGTCCGACACGTCTCTCCGACACGTCTGACAGACAAGTCTGTCTGACACGTCTGTACGACAAATCTGTCCAACACGTTTGTCCGACACGTCTGTCCGACACGTCTGACCGACACATCTGTCCGACACGTCTGTCCGACACATCTCTCCGACACGTCTGTCCGACACGTCTATTGTATATGTATTTTTGGAAAAAAAGTGTTTAATGTTATTATTTGTCCTTTAATTTAGTTCTATCTCAAATTTGACAGAGAAAAGGACTCTGAAAGTCTCTGGTTGAAGCAATGTGGGCCTAACGGATAATTCTTGCGAAATGCAGTCCGTTAAAACTCTTTCTATTTTCATCACAGCGTTGGCTATCCGGCTGAGAAACTTAAATTAAAAAGTTAAAATCTCGGCTAAAAGCCTCGTTGGATCTCGGTCCAGTGCAAATATTTAATCGTTTGTGGATATAGAAATCCAGCTAGCCTAGCATTTTTACAGTCTTACTTTAAGTGAATCACACTAATATTATAAAGGCGAAAGTTTGTGAGTGTGAGAGTGTGTATGTTTGTTAATTCTTCACGCAAAAACTACTAAACGGATATGGCAGAAATTTGGTAGGTAGACTGATTAGGACCTGGATTAACACATAGGCTACTTTTATTCACGCTCGAAAGCCGCTGGGCGCGCGCACTGCGCACCCTCGAAAAGTCATAGAAACGTTGTCCACGCGGGTGAAGCCGCGGGAAACAGCTAGTTATAATTTATTGGTAAGAAAATATTTGTAGCGAATGTTCGTAAAGCCTCGTCCTAATGATGCGTGATTAAAGTCTTTGGTTATTGATAGTATCAACTTGTAATTATAATAATTGGAAACGACACACGTTAAAAAACCGACTTCCATAGCAACAAATTTAAGTAATTTTTTTTGTTTTTGTTAATTTTCCAAAAAAGTATATTAATACCAATTTTAATAAAATTTATATGGGACCAACTTAACCCTGCAGTGGTCGCGTGGATATCATAATATGTAATAACGGACTAAACCGTAATCCACGGTAATTAAAAATGAAATTATTCGTAAACATTCTAAATATGTATGTATGTATGTAGTTTCTTTTAAGAAAATAATAGTGGATTTGT
This sequence comes from Coleophora flavipennella, assembly GCA_947284805.1. Taxonomy (NCBI): domain Eukaryota; kingdom Metazoa; phylum Arthropoda; class Insecta; order Lepidoptera; family Coleophoridae; genus Coleophora; species Coleophora flavipennella. Next base: position 11,907,443 of record OX369253.1, read on the forward strand.
TTTCGCAATAAGCGTTAACGCGTATTAAGGTCTCTTAAAATCCAAAATAAATTTTCAAAGACCATTTATAAGAAGTTTGTGTTTTGGTTTATTTTAACAACACTGTTAATTGTTCTGTTCAGTTTCTTATTAAAATTTAATTTTAAGGTAAGGGTACTTACCATTTTTCAATAGAAAAACATAATATAAGTGAATTTTGTTAAAAAAAAACGGTTGTCTGTGAAGTCGGTTTACTGACGATAGTTGAACGTGACAACGTCATAAGAAAATACTGATGGAATGGTTTCATAATATCGAAAACGGAACGCCTCAGAGCGAGGTAACGACGGAACGCCTCAGAGCGAGGTAACGACGCATGGTAACGACGCATTTTTTCGTGCGTGCAGCCGGCTCCATCGAATTATAAGACGTTATCACGTCAAAAAATCAAAACAATTTGGCATCCATATGTAATCCACGCGACCACTCAAGAGACTTTTGGGGGCGGCACCACTGCAGGCTTAAATAGATTATGAAAATCGGTCCTTAATATGCGAAGATATCGTGTTACAAACATACAAAAAAACTCCTCTTTTTAGAAATCTTATAAGTCAATAAACAGTTTAGAAACAAACAAACAAACAAGTCTTTTTAGTTTCTTTCGGAACTCGGCACTCTATTATTCGCTTATATCGAATCCTTGAAGCATTAGTACGGCTCTGTTCATCCAGAGCAGAGACGCGGGTTCCGAAACAGCGGACCATAATTTAGAATCAGAGCTGTTTCTGACAGGCACGTATTTAGTGCTATTTTGAGAGAAACTTTATTTGAATGAAAGTTAGATAAAACTGAAGTTTTGAAGTTGGACGAAATAAAATATATTTTTTATTCATAATTGGTATGACCTTGGCATCATTTCACCTGATGGTAAGTGATGATGATGCCGAATATGAAAGCGAGCTTATCAAAATTCCCCAATGCAATAGGGAGCTAGCTATCTTATCTTCAATCCGGAACACATCAATGCTGTTAACATTGATGTTTGGCGACAAGTCTTAGAGAAGATGGTGGTAGTTAGACAGGTGGGCTTAGAAAATGCCCTTCCGCCAACCAATCCGAGTCTTACAAAGTTGGACTCCGCTGGGAATCAAACCCGCGACCTCCTGTGTGAAGCTAATGGACTTTACCATTACACCACGGAGGTTGTTAAGATGACTCTCCACCACCGCTGATGCAGCACGGAGTGAAAACACTCCCCAAGAAACCAAAAACAGTAAACCTCACTGTCGAGGATAGCATAAGTTTTCAAATTAAATATAAGTGAATAAGAACTGTTGTATTCTTGATATAAATGTTAAAAAAAAACGAGACCTACAGTACTCGCATATGATGTGTAACATGTGACAAAATACTTATGAAATTAATTAATTATCGGGTCGTACATTCACGGGCCGACCCTTCGAATAGTAGTATGTCATCTTTGCCTTTGCCATCACACTAGGCGGCATGGCTTAGACAACCTTAGTTTTCGAGAATTAAAAAACGTTCGCATTTCCTGTTATACATTTTCGTCCCATTTCACGAAATCACTCCCACAAATTGCAGGAAAGCGAGAGCAAAGATGTTACACATCAATAACTTTAAGAATTCATGTCATTCAAAAATGCGACTGCGTAAAAACTAAACCCTTCTTTTTGTCCAGTCGGGTAAAAATTTATTGTATAAGTCACTCACGAGATCACGAAGAATCCAACGATACCTTATACGTTAAAATTCTTCAAGCCGTAATTAACAAGAGGCAGAACGACAATTAGGTGCGTTTTATTAAGTATGGCGACCGCAGGCGGAGAGAGTCTTCTGGTTTTTTTTTTAAAGGACTGCATGTTGATGGCCTTTGGGTCTTTACAAATTCAACGGACAGGGGAGGCGAGCACGTAGGGCACTCAAACCCTAATAGCAAAAAGATTTGACTGCCTTAGGGCGCCCAGATGGGCACGGTCTTCGGCTCAGGTCGTCGTTGCTTGGAAACGGAGGACTACCTAGAATATAGCACTGGTAAGGGCTCCGGCTGAAGAGCTGTGCCTTTTCAAGCCACTTCCAAAAAGGAGGAGGTTCTCAATTCGTCTGTATGTTGTTTTTTTTGTGTGTTTGTTACGCGACATCTTTGCAGATTGTGAACCAATTTTTATTATTGTATAAGTGAATGCTGCCAGATATGTCTCATATAAATTTTATTAAAATCGGTGTACTACTTTTTCAGAAAATTAACATTAAGGGTCCTCAGGAGGCTTGAGTTTCCATACAAACGTAGTCCCGCTTTAATACAATAAATACATGCCGGATTGAATTTAAACTTTACGAATATATTGAGCAGACACATATCAAAGTTTTTCATTAGTTTTAATCGTATTAAATTTAAACATAACTAAATGAAGGCTTAAATTAGTTTTGTACTGAAAGTTTGAAACTGCTCTTATTTTTTTCCGTTTTATATTAGTACATCGATATGTGTCTACTCAATATGTTTATAAGTTTGGTTTAAATCCGGCATATAGTTTTTGTATTAAGCGGAACTACGTTTGTATGGAAACTCGAGCCTCCTGGGGACTTAATAAAAATTGTTTGAGATCCAACAACGAAGGAGTATCGTAGTAGCCACCTCGCTACGGAACGCGACTAAGTACGAAACATGGTTATTCAAAAGTTTCTAACCAGGTGATAAGTTTAAATGGGAATTTTCAAACCAGGTGATAAGTTTTAATGGGAATTTTCAAACCAGGTGATAAGTTTTAATAGGAATTTTCAAACCCGTTGATCAGTTTTAATGGGATTTTTTTTATAAATTTGTTCAGTGCTACTATTAAAAGTTTCTGTTGAATATAAAAGTAACATAATATTATTCACGGGTTTAACCTGTTTTATTCTAATTACCCTACTATTATTGTTATAAGAATTTTTAACTAGATACTCCTGTACTACCTTTTTTCCGGGTTCTGTACCAAAAAACGTGTTTTTTTAAACATGAAGAAACTAGCGCCATCTAGTATGATGGTACGGAACCCTATGTGTGCGGTCCTAACTCGCACTTAGCCGGTTTTTATTATGCTTTTGTCTCCAAACACCAAGTTGACTGGAAAAAAATGCTTTGAGCGAAAAGACAGCCCAAATTGTTCTGGTTTAGTACCTTTTGTTTAAACACTGTATTTTTAAAAACAATTGTATACTGTGCGCATTGTAGAGTATTTATCTTAACTAATCCTAAAAAGTTTGATATGTGAGAATAACCAGTGTATTGCTCGCAAGAGCAAATCAACACACTGAGTCACGGCCCTTTTGTACTACTGCAACACGCATATGTTTTTGTATTATTATTATTTTTTTGGTCTTTTTTATTTGTTATGTTTTGTTTTATATTATGTATGATTGTAATAATATGTGTGTGATTGCAGTGACAAATAAACGTGTTGTCTATCTATCTATCTATTTGTTTATAGTCTTTTTACACACTGAACATAATTGGATACCTGTTTATATGGACCACAGTTAGCCTAAAATGTTTATATGGACCACAGTTAGTCTAAAATGTATATATGGACCACAGTTAGCCTAAAATGTTTATATGGACCACAGTTAGCCTAAAATGTTTATATGGACCACAGTTAGCCTAAAATGCGCAGCGCAACAATTTTTTTTATCGCATTATCTCGTATCAACCGAAAGTAACCGACATAGTTCTCAGAATTGCTAAACTTAAGTGGCAGTGGGCGTGGCACTTAGCTCGTAGAACGGATGGCCGTTGGGGCAGTAAAGTTATCGTGTAGCGATCGCGCACCGGAAAACGTAGCGTAGGCAGGCCCTACTCGAGGGACCGATGACCTGGTGAAGGTCACGGGAAGCCAGCTGGATGCAGACAGCGCAGAACCGGTCGGGAGGCCTATGTCCAGTAGTAGTGGACATCTTTTGGCTGAAATGATGATACGAGAACATCGTGATCATAAAAGCCGAAGAACGTCCACTGCTGGACAAAGACCTCCTGATCGGTTCTGCGCCACCTGCATCCAGCTGGCTTCCCGTGACCTTCACCAGGTCATCGGTCCCTCGAGTAGGGCCTGGTGCGCGATTGCTACTCGATAACTTTACTGCCCCAACGGCCATTCGTTCTACGAGCTGTCCACCGAGTAGGAAGTCTGTCTACGCTACGTTTTCTTTGCTACAAAGTGTAAAGTTTATTGTTGATTTGCCCGACTACGACAGACGGTGAAGGCTTCTCGAGAAAGTATGCACAGCTTGGCTGTACAATTTATTATAGTGTTCCAATAACTATCCCGCAGTCTTGAAGCAAATGACTTAAATCAAATAACCCGGTTTGTTTGTTTCTCCTTGCGATCGGAACGTCCCTGTCCTTTTTTTATTCACAATTGGTAAGCCCTTGGCAAGTGACGATGATGCCGAAGATGGAAGCGGGCTTACCAAGATTCCACATCGCAGCAGAACTGGCTATCTTCTCACCTGTTGGTAAGTGACGATGATGCCGAAGATGGAAGCGGGCTTACCAAGATTCCCCATCGCAATGCAGAACTGGCTATCTTATCTAAGCCGGAACACATCAATGCTGTTAACACTGATTTTTTTGGCTGCAAGACTTAGATAAGATGGTGTTAAATAGCCAGGCGGGCTCATAAAATGCCCTACCACCAAACAAACCGAGTCTTACAAGTTGACACCACCGGGTATCGAACCCGAGACCTTCTAGTGTGAAGCGAATGGACTAACCATTACGGCACGAATGCGGTTATTTCCTCATTTATTGTCCTCGAATGAGTTGAAAATTGTTACTGCGCACGGTTCGAAAGTTATTTATTACTTTTTGCTGTTCTGTTTGGTATAAACTCCCGTTCGCCTGAGGGTTAATCAATCTCGAACTTTGTGCCACAAAAAAAATTGTTGCTCGATTTTTCTACTTATTTAGAAGTTTCTTGGTTGTGTAATTGCTAGAATTGGGTTAACTTTTTCGTTCACTCTTTCGTTGAGCTGTGTCAGCGGGTTTGTAGGAGGATAAAAAAAAATTTCGAGCGAGACCTACAGTACTCGCATATGATGTGTAACATGTGACAAAATACTTTAGGTTAGTTAGATTTGATGACGATATTGTACCTGGGTGGCGGATCTGACAGTAACGAAAAAAACCGACCAAGTGCGAGTCGGACTCTCGTAAAGTAGAATTCCGCGCTTTCGCGACTTCCTGTTACACATTTCCGTCCCATGTTACACATTTCCGTCCCATTTCACGAAATCACTCCCACAAATTGCAGGAAAGCGAGAGCAAAGATGTTACACATCAAAAATTTAGATATACAGGGTGTAAAAAAATTGGTGTAGGTCCCGTTGACTGAGGCTTCAACTCATCATACTGAACAACTTTTGGTTTACGACTTTGCTGAAAACGTAATTTTTTTTTTCACTCTCCATACAAATCGATCAGCTGATCCACTGATTCCGTGCATTTTAGTACGGAGGTTCCAAATTCTTTTTCGAGAATTGACTATGTGTTCCTTGAAGAAAGTTGTTCAGTATGACGAATAGAACCCCTCCCCCCCACCCTTATTGGGACCTACACCAATTTTGTTACATTCTGTACAGTGGGGTTCACCTGTTGCCACTGTAGGCTTACAACCTCCGCTATTATATTACAAGTCGCCGTTTGTGGAGTATGGCCTGACTAATGTACTACCTGTTTCTCGCAGCTTCCTCCGCGTGGACAACGTTTCTAAGACTTTTCGAGGGTGCGAAGAAGTGCGCACGAGCGTAAAAATAATTAGCCTATATGTTAATACAGGTCCTAATACCTACCAAATTTCAGCCAAATCCGTTCAGTAGTTTTTGCGAAAAGAAGTAACAAACATACACTCTCACAAACTTTCTCCTTTATAATATCAGTGTGATGTACGTAAAAAAAACTGACAGGCACAGTCGTAATCTTCGGAATAGGAATAAACCACCAGACTTAGCAAAATTAATAAATGCTTACTAATGTATAACAAATTACCCCATGATGTCTTAAATTTGTCAGAAAAACAGTTTAAAAATTGTGTCAAATTAATTAAATCTTTGTAAAAAAGTTTAATAAAAGTGTTTCTTCTATCAACACTACTAATCATGTTTAATAGTAATTTAATGATGGACAACATAAGAATTGACGTGAAAGCGACAAGACATGACAAGTCTAGTACTTCTTATAATTAATATTTTTATCTTAGCACTGACATGAGTGGTGCATGCTGCGGATAGTGACGCATCGGGAGTCGTTCCTTTCCCTCTAATATGGTTGATGGGAGCGATGGCTAACTCTCGCGTTATACTCGTGACCGGGTGCTGCCCGTGTGAACTGGCCTAGTCTTGTCAAAGGCATTAATGACATTCAATGATTTTTATATATAAGTGTTCGTGTCATATTGTTTTCATGTTCTAATGACATAATCCGTTTTATTTCAAGGATTGAATTTTGACGTTATTAACTAATTATTGTTTATTTCTTGATTTTTCTCAAATGACATTATGTTATTATTATTTTATTAATATCAGAAAGAGTGTATTTTGCACCTATTTAAAATAAATACCTTGAATCTTGAATCTTGTACTTGAAGCGTCGGGCGCACCCTCCGTCTACGCCGATGCACGCGCGATAGGATAGTTGATGATGGAGGGCAGGGTTATTTAAAAAAAATAGATAAATCAACCGAAACTGTAATGTATATTAAAACTGGTTCATCATCATCATCATATCAACCGAAGGAAGTCTACTGCTGGACATAGGCCTCCCCCAAGGATCTCCACGACGAACGGTATTAAAATTAAAACTGGTTAAAATATGGAAATATGGAAAATAATGGGAAAAGACACAGTATGATAGATGAACAAATACGGGAATTGAATGACAATTTCAAAAACAAACAACCAATGACAAAAAAGTAAAAAAACCTGCCAAGTGTAGGTTAGTATAGTAGACCCCCCACTCCCCCTGATGTGGCGAGGCCCAAATATCTGTTTTACATTTCTGTCACCTAAGAATAATCTCAGTAAACAGTACCTTCGTGTTCTTACTATAACGAACTACTTCATAAATATTTCAGCAATTTTACTAGCTATGCCTGCGATATCGTTTTTGTGGAATTAGTGTGTTTTACTAGGTAGAGTCATGTGGAGGTAGCCGAAGTAAAACAGTTTTATTATTCAGGTTTCCCGAAGGCCAGCTTTTGTATAACTTAAATATGTATAACTACGATATCTTCTTCTTGGCGAGTGGATCCATTAGCTCAATTTTTTACACACTAGTAATCTGCCAGATGATATAGTAGGTAGGTATAATATTATTTAATCGGAGCTTTAATGTATCCTATGTATGAAATTACATTTAGGTTTGGCTTACTTATGGCATACTTACCGATTGCTTTAACGGTGAAGGAAAACATCGTGAGGAAACCTGCACACGCCTGCGAAGAAACTCGACGGTTATGTGTGAAGTCGACCAACCCGCACTAGGCCCGCGTGGTCGACTAAGGCCTAATCGCCCTGATTCAGGGTAGGCTCGAGCCCCTCGGTGGGGACATATATGAGCTGTAATGATGATTGGCTACAAAATAAATATTTATGTTTAATTATATAAAAAAATCATAAAAAAGCATTTTGAAGGGAAAGATACTTCAAAGATAGATAGATACTAATAATATTTTTTAATAAACAGTTAAATCATAAAGTTAAAAAGTGACCAACTAGTTAAAACTTTTTATTATAGACAATGAAATTGTTTGTCCCCTTTACAGCTAGTTTTCCTTTTCTTCTATAAATTCTACAGCCAGATTTAGACAATGCAGAGTCAAAGTATATATATTAGTACTAGCATACAGTATGGACACTCCTTGCCGCTCTCTAGATTCCTACTTCACGCCCTCGTCACCCAGATTGATACAGATTGGTTACAGTTTGGTTGTCGAACGTATAGGATTTGTTTGTTACGTCATTCCTTTTTTGAAATATCATTTCTGGCCCGTTGTATGAAGTTTCCAGGGTGTGGCAGAGTGAAGGTGTTTATCTTCCCATCTTGCTCGCTTGGCCTAGAAAACACCCGTAAAACCCAAAATAAAAGGATATTTGTTTATTTTGATTACTGTACAAACTACCTATTAGAAACATGGAAATCCTTGTGGGAGGCTGTCCAGCAGTGGACGCCCTTCGGCTGATATGATGATAATAAACTATTAGGTATGAGATTTTTTTACAGCATCATATTTCATTAAAATACATAATATGTTTAAACATATGAAGTGTTTCAAAAAGCTGAAATAAAACTAGATTCTGTGGATAGGTAAATATTTGAGTTAGTAGGTAGATCAGCAGTAACACTGTTTCACTAAATAGTCAAACTTTCACATTTTTAATTTTAGTTAATCAGATGAAGACTTCACAGCACAAAAACCTGTCCCCATTAGTTACAAATTACATAAAATTACCTTATAATCCTGTTATCAAGAATCTATGTCACTTTTCCATCGAAGTATTATGTTTAGAGCTCGTTGCACTTTTCCGACCTTTCCTCCAAGCAAGCTTCATTGTGAATAGAAACAGGAAGCCATCATAATTATCCTTTGCTTTGATAGTCACGTACAGTTTTAAATTGATATTTCGCTAAAATTCTACTAATATTATAAACGCGAAAGTTCGTAAGAATGTATGGATGTATGTTTGTAACTCTTTCACGCACTAAACGGATCTGGCTGAATTTGGTACGTAGACAGATTAGAGCCTGGATTAACACATAGGCGGTATTTTTACACACTCGCGAGCCGCTTGCGGCTCGCTCACTGCGCACCCTCGAAATGTTATAGAAACGTTTTCCACACGGGTGAATACGCAGAAAACAGCTAGTATACTCTATAAATTTTGTTTTTTTTTGACTTCGTTTTCTTAAATTTTATTATAAAACGCAGAACACAACTTTTGTTTTGTTGCTGTGGGTGTGCGTTTTTGAAAGATACGTGAAAAAAATCAGCATCATAAACTTTTGTCTCCATTTTAGATTCTGGTAATCAATAAATGTGGAAGAATATGTTAAAATTGAAATAAACATTAATTTTCAATAGATGTTACCATCAAAAAGTTTGCTTAAATATGTACCAACAGATACTAACTTACTTCGCTGGCTCAGCGACCCGAAGTGGATCTTGGCCTCCAACATTAAATTTGTCACTCTATCCTATTTTGTGCCAAGTTTGACCATTCGGGCACAACCAACTCTTTGACCAAGGTATTGCGGGAAACATTAAATCGCCATAGACCTCAAAGAGTACCACCAGATACACATTACATATAGGTAATTCATTAATATTTCTTTTTATATCCGATAATAAAAATCTCTCGCACCTGAACGTAACCCAAGAGATACGTCCTTTTGGTCCTTACGTTCCGTTTGGCGCATTGTTTTTGTAAATTAAACATTTTTATTTTTCATTACAATAAAACTAAAGTTACAAATAAAATTTAATTAACTTTAATATTCTTTTGAAGTTTAATTTTTAATATCGACCAAAAATATATTTTGCCAACAAAATCTGAAACGTAACTAAATCCTTCCATCAAATTATTTTACTCTTTCTGAAAAAACTCCAAAAGTCGAAGTTGAACCTGAAGTGACCTGAACTCACTCAAGTCTAACTCATAGTTGATCTTTAAATTAGCAACTGTCTTAAGATCTGGATTACTACTTGAGACATACTCAGATGAGGAGCCGTTCACGCCGTAGTTAGGGAGCATTTATAAATACGAGCCTTAGTTTTTCAATTTCAATTCATTTGATACGCATATCGTTGAGGTGCATAAAAAAATAACTGTTCCGCCATCTTTGGGAGTCCGCCATATTGAATTTAAAATGACATAACTCAGCTAACCATACATTGTTCTCCAACCTTAACGTGTATGCAAAATTTCAGCTCGGGGAATTGATTCTAATGTAGCTTCCAAGATTTGTCCGATTCTAATTTAGCTTCCAAAGACCGATTCTAATTTAGCTTCCAAGGTTTTTCCAAATCTAATTTAGCTTCCAAGATTTGTCCGATTCTAATTTAGCTTCCAAGGTTTGTCCGACTCTAATTTAGCTTCCAAGATTTGTCCGATTCTAATTTAGCTTCCAAGGTTTGTCCGACTCTAATTTAGCTTCCAAGATTTGTCCGATTCTAATTTAGCTTCCAAGGTTTGTCCGACTCTAATTTAGCTTCCAAGATTTGTCCGATTCTAATTTAGCTTCCAAGGTTTGTCCGACTCTAATTTAGCTTCCAAGATTTGACTGATTCTAATTTAGCTTCCAAGCTTTGTCCCTAACAGACACACAGACTAACTAACTAACTCAAGCTTGTTATAAAAACCACACAAGTGTGAGTGGAACGAGTGAGAGTTCCGTACGTTGATTGAGAAATGTCTTACATTACTTTAAATACCATAGAATTAATATAATTATTAAGCTATTGCATAGCTTTCATCGCGGGCTTTGAACGCGGCGACCGAATCAAAAAATTCCGTAACGAAAAAAACCTAACACTACAAAAAACGTTCTAAAATAAACTTACAGTGCCATCTATTAGCGATTTGCGGTACTAAAAGGACAGTCAATTTTACTGGCTCGGCCGAGCGTTACGTAATGTTACTGCGTTCTAAAAAAACTGACAGTGCCATCTATTAGCTATTTGCGGTACTAAAAGGACTTAGTCAATTTTACTGGTGTAACTTTCTTAGTGTTAAAAGTTGATAAAAAATGCTATGCAATAACTTTACTGCGGCAATCCCCGAGTGCAACACGTCTATTTTATTTTCCTGGAATCTATATGATTTATAGAACTATAATCTAAGTTTTTTTATACCCTCCTGCGTACTTTACCCGCGCGCTCCTTATTTGTGTTCAACTTATACGCCGTGGGTTATATACCATTTTGGCGTAATTGAGTAGGCATGTTACAAACGTCCAGACATCTTATGGGTCCCTAGGAGGCTCGAGTTTCCATACAAACGTTACATGCTGGATTGAATCCAAACTTTGTAAATATTTGGTGACTTTTAATTAGTTCTTGATAGCAAAGGATATGAATGTACTCATGATTTTAAACAATTTTCCCAAAGAAACTACATGTCAAATATGAAAAATAAAATTGGGTCCGAGATACATTTTTGCCGATTTGAACTTATTACGTATCGAAGACGAACATTTTTTTTCTGATTTAACATATAAGTAGTTTCTTTAAGAAAGTAGTTTTTGATCATGATTACATTCATATCCTTTGATGTCAAGAACTAATTAAAAGTCACCCTATATATTGAGTAGACACGTATCGATGTTTTTAATTAGTTACCATTAACATAAAGAATTTCGCACTTTTAGATAAATAAACGTGGTTTGAGTTTATTCTTTACCCGACTTTCGAAGATTCGCTAGAGCTTAAGCGAAAGGGTTTTTAAATTTTCATTTAATTGGTTGGTATTTTCATCAGATTGGTACCTAAAACTGAGCAGAATAATTGAAAACGCTAAATACGTTAAAAAACCGACTTGCATCGCAACAACTTAGTACAACTTTGCATTATTATTTTTGGTTTTTGTTAATTTTCTAAAAAAAACTACACTGATTTTAATAAAATTTATATGGGAGCATATCCTATTAAATAAAAAAATAATGATGAAAATCGGTTAACAATCTGCGACGATATCGCGTAACTAACACACAAAACAAAAATACGGTTGAATTGAGAACCTCCTCCTTTTTGTAAGTCGGTTAAAACACGCAGTGTCATATCTAATACTAAATTAGAGTGACATTCTTATGAAAAACGTTACAAAGAAAGCTTTAAAAAATATTTTTAAAGATACTGTTTCCAACCTTTGAGTAACTTACATTCCCCTACGCGATCGAAACAGAAACGAGGAGATCCGCAGGAGAATCAAAGTAACCGACATAGCTCACAGAATCGCTAAACTGAAGTGGCAGTGGGCAGAGCACATAGCTCGTGGAACAGATGGCCGTTGGGGCAGTAAAGTTCTCGAGGGCCGACCGTACACCGGAAAACGTAGCGTAAGCAGGCCTCCCACGCGGTGGACCGACGACCTGGTGAAGATCGCGGGAAGCGGGCAGCGCAGTACCGGTCGTCGTGGTAATCCTTGGGGAAGGCCTTTATCCATCCAGCAGTGGACGTTTTCGGCTGATATGATAATGATGATGATGAATCACATCTAAAAAAAATTAATTTATTGTGAATAAAAAAATATATGCTGGGACACATAGTAGAAGTGAAACTTCAACGGACAAGTGGAAAGGGTACCTGCTTTATATCTCCATCTCAACTTTTCTCTATCTACGAATACAGCCGTTGCCCTCCCGCCGCCGCCGCCAGCCTTTCTCTGCCTGCCTACCCCCTCCACGCGGCCGTAACGCTTTTTTGTGACAGAAAAAAATCCCAATACCCCCCGTCTATATAAAAGTCTCATTTCAATATTTTTTTCTTAAAGCTAATATTGGACTCAAGTTTGTATTTATTTGTGTTTACTGACCTTACAGACATGTTTATTTATTACTAATATTAGCGCCTCCTATTAATAAATACGAGTAAATAACCGATGAGAGAAAAATACTGCTTTGTCCTTAATAAATATTTACAGCTTTCCTCTCTTGAAGCAAATAACTAATATTTACCAAGTCTCATAAATCCATGCCCATTCAGAAATAGACCTCAGTTCATTATTCTTAAGGTTAATTATTAGTTGCCATTTAAGCACAGTCAGAAGTCACTGACGGATTGCTTTTGAAGTCAAGAAATGAAATGGAAATTCCTAATGGTTGAGGTCATCAAAGAGAATCATTCGAAGAATGGATCTTTTGATTAACGAGTAGGTACGCGATATTAATCTGCTGAAGCGTAGGATATTAATAACCTGACAAAGATTTTAAGAATAAAAGCTTATTTCTTTTCTAACTCGGGTACCTTTTAATATTCAGCGTTGAGAAAATTGGTTTAGGTTTTTAACCAACTTAAAAAAAAGGTGGAGGTTTCTTAATTCGATCGCCTATATATATATTTTGTGTGTTCGCGGGAAACTTCGTCGTTTATGAACCGATTTTGATGATTCTCTTTTTCTTGGAAAGAAGATATCCCCAGGGTTGTACCATGATAAGGAAACCAGGATCTGATGATGGCATCCCAGAGAAATCGAGGGGAACCAAGCGGAAAATTTATGGTGTCTATGTATAATCTTGAAGTAAAAAAGAAAATAATAAATACTAGCCAAAGGAATGAAATAGAAGCATATTGCGGTCGCTCGCGATGATGTCTTTTTTTGGTAAAAGTGAAAATGTATCATTTTTGGAACCCTCGAAGCGAAAAGCACATTTGGCCAGTTTATTTGTTTACCTATACTATAGTTGCATTTTAATGCTTCATTTAATTAAGGCTTTAAGATTTGAGGCCAATCCGAGCAGGTTGATGCGTGTTAAAATAATATCTAACGAAAGTCTATTCATTTTAAGTTCAAATCAATGCGGGCTTCAATGCGGCAGTTACGTTGAAACCGAACGCCCGAATCTCGATTTTTACATGTTTTTATTACTTTTCTATACTTTCAAACAAGTTTTTAAAAAAACGTGTTCAATTAGAATGAGATGTCTTAAAAGTCACCGATTTTTGTGTGATCAACATTAACTATGTTTTATCGAGAAATTTTGCAAATAATGCCAAAATCAGGGTCTACAGTATATTTTTTTTACATCAAAAGTGGTAATCTAAATATATTTATTATTACTCAAAGGTGACTGACTGACTGACTGACATAGTGATTTATCAACGCACATCCCAAACTACTGGACGGATCGGGCTGAAATTTGGCATGCAGGTAGATGTTATGACGTAAGCATCCGCTAAGAAAGGATTTTGGGAAATTTCCACGGGATCTGCGCGGGCGAAGCAGGCAGACTAGTATTTTATAAAATTGTATTCAAATGAATCGATTTTTTATTACTTTAAGTATATTATATATTTTTTCCGTAGTAATAGCTTTACACAGTCTTTAAATAAATTAAATTGAATATTGTCATTTGACCTATTTTAAGAGGGTCAGTGGCGCCAGGGCAAGGGTCGCTACCTCTTATCCTGGAAGTCGTGGTTTGAGTCCTGCCACGTACCAACGTGTACGTTTATCCGACACTCTTACGGTGAAAAAAACATCGTGAAGAAACCTGCAGACATTTGCGAGGAAACTCGAAGGTTGTGTGTGAAGTTGACCAACCCGCACTGGGCCTGCGTGGTCGACTAAGGTTCGATCGCCCTAATTCAGGGTAGGCTCGAGCCTCTCAGTGGAGATGTATATATGAGCTGATGTGATGACCTATTTTAAGGCCTTATTAAATTTCTTTTAACAGATACGGGTACACATTGACGTCATCATTGTTCTTGTCTTGTGAACATCTTTATCTATGATCACTTTATGCCCGCTCTTTTTATTTATGTAACTACACTACATAATTATGCTTTTAGTGTCACCTACCTTAGTTTTTTTTTATTATATGTGTGCGTTTGACTATATCTCACCTGATGGTAAGTGACGATGTAGTCGAGGATGGTACACGCAAACTCAAATAATGCCTATTCACTAATATATAATATAATATGTATAATATTTCATAGTCTTAGAGTTCTGTGCAATACAAAAACCTGATAGGGTTTTCATTGTACTGTGTTTGTATCTTTATGATTGTTTTTTAAAGCTATAAATAAATAAAGGTAACTCGGCAATTGTCAATTATTTATAGGGGATTCCTGTTAATTTCAATTTGTCAGCTTTTTATCTAATATACATTGTTTTGTTCTAAATTATCAGTATTATCACTTATACTTATCACTAATTTCTATTAAAGCAACCATGAAGTTTTTTTTTACTGGCCAGTTAAGGTAAATAATTCAATAAAAGTATTAATTTATAGATATTTTGTTTTGAATTTGACATGTTAAAATGTGAATGACTGATGAGCGTGTAATCATTTTTCTTTTGACGTGAAACGTTTTTAAAATCACATACGGGTTACCAAATCAAAAACCTGGACCGTGGCGGTAGTGACGAAGGACTGTAACGGAAGTGACGAAATAATCTGTTTCCCCCATAGCAACCAAGTAAGAAACCGCGGCTTCACAGCAAGCAAGTAACAAACCGCGGCTATATAGCAACCAAGTAATAAACCGCGGCTTCATAGCAACCAAGTAACAAACCATGGCTTCATAGCAACCAGGTAACAAACCGCGGCATCATATCAAACAAGTAACAATCCATGCCTTCATAGCAACCAAGTAACAACGGTAACGGAAGTGGCTTCATAGCAACCAAGTAATAAACCGCGGCTTTATAGCAACCAAGTAACAAACCGCGGCTTCATAGCAACCAAGTAATAAACTACAGCTTCATAGTAACCAAGTAACAAACCGCGGCTCCATGGCAACCAAGTAATAAACCGTGGCTTCATAGCAACCAAGTAACAAACCGCAGCTTCATAGTAACCAAATAAAAAACCGCGGCTTCATAGCAGCCCAGTAACAAACTGCGGCTTTATAGCAACCAAGTAATAAACCAACGGCTTCATAGCAGCCAAGTAACAAACCACGGCTTCATAGCAACCAACTAACAAACCACGGCTTCATGGCAAACAAGTAATAAACCGTGGCGTCATAGCAACCAAGTAACAAACCGTAGCTTTATAGCAACCAAGTAATAAACCGGGGTTTCATTGCAATCAAGTAATAAACCGCAAGGCCGCAGGCCAAGCCAAAGAAAATAGTTGACGGCCGTGTGATATTACTTACATACAAAATTGATATTGTTACTATTACCTAAAACATTGAAGACTTACTTTATTGAGTTTCACTATAAAACTTTAAATTTGAATTTCAAATACCACTACAAAAAGGCCCACCAGATTTTCGTTTAAACATTTTGCATAATATCCACGAGATCCGGTTACGTGTCAAAAAACAATCTATTCCACTTTGAACTTGTAGTTCTTTCACCTTTACAGCAGTATGATAAGGATATCAGTTTTCATTTCAAGAGGAACAAAATACTCGATCCACTTAGCACTAGGATAGGCCTTGTTAGCACAAACAAAACCGAAAACTTGACACCCGAAGCTATAATTCCTTTTGAAATACAGTTAAAAAGCTTGTCGTACCTACCAAAAGAAAGCTAACACCATCCTTTATTTTCAGATGCTGAACCAACAGCTATTATAGAAGAACGTAAAAATGGAGCTGATGTTCCATGAATACGGAATAAGATGATGATAAGGCGTGATCAAAAATGAAAGATCAGACCATCCACAATGCATGATTCAGTGAATGTTTTCGAAGACGAAGAACCAGAAAACGATTGGGACGTCTTGAATTACACTCTAGAGAGTTTAAATTATAGCCAGTATCTAAATGCAAGTTTCAATGTAACCACTACAAAGGAAGAGACGTTCATAAATAATTGGTGGGCTCTAATAGCCTTGATGCTGGTTGTTTGTACGGCCTGCGGTAACGTGCTGGTCTGTTTAGCGATATACCTGGAGAGGAGGCTTCAAAATGTCACCAACTATTTCTTGATGTCACTGGCGATAACTGACTTGCTCGTTGCGATTCTAGTGATGCCGCTCGGAATACTGACTTTGGTGAAAGGTGAGTGGGACTTTATTAGAGTAAGGCGGGGCTAGTTGAGCATAGGGGTAAGTTGGGCAATCGAAATATCTCAGTAACTTTACACCGCACGCTAACACATCAAACTGCGGAAAGAAGCGGTTGCAGGAGGGGAACTTATGGCGCGACCGCCAGTGATGACTTGTCGATAGAGTGGAGAACACGCACGCTTTGTTTATTTAGCGACCAAAAAGTTGCTCAACTAACCCCACTAATTTAGAACGAAAGTGATGTATATTTTTTATTTTATGTAGGACGCAGACTTATAAAAGGAAACTTCAAGAGGTTCAAGAGGTTTCTCACATTACTTTCGACTTAAATGATTGAACATTGAACCCATGATTTGGCTAGAATTTCTAACTGCTCATACCCTTGCTCAACTTACCTCACTTATGGGGTACGTTGAGCATCTCTGACTTTCTTCACTTAAACGGCTGTAGCTCTTAAATGCGATTTGTTAGAAATAAATTACTATGAACACTTTTAGAAAGAGATAAATTTCATACCCATCGTATGTATAACAAGCAATTATACGACTTATCGTTGAGTAGCTATGATCGCTTAAGTGAAAAATTGCTCAACTAGTTTTTTCCTACCCTATTAAAAACAGAATTAAATTGGCAATGTCGTCGCGAAAATTCTACAATGTTAGCTGACATTTTTAAAAGCTAGTCACGATTGATCAAGTTACTAACCAAAAGGGTTTCTTTACTTATTTATTTTCGTATGATATAGGTAGGTACATACTACAAATTTTTGTTTTCTTCTTTAAGACTGAGATCTAATAAATAAAGGTAAAATTTCAGCAGGGTAGAGACTCCATGTTAATATTACTTATAGAAACATTATGTTTTAGAGTCGTCATGATAAAAAAATCTAGTTTCCATACAAATTATTCGATCAGTTAATTTTCTTAATGAAAGACCAGATTTTTTAAATCAATCTTAAGAATGACTGCTTTCCGATATTGCTATTGAACGCTACGCTGTGCCACTATACTGCCAAGTTATGTGGCCCATTGTAACATGAATGTTAGTTTATGCCACGAAGCGAAGCTGAAGGGCACAATAGATAGCATGAGTGTTACAATGACTAATTGCGTGCAGTGGCATATGATACTTTTAGAAAATTTAAAACCGTCAAAAATTAATACATACAGCCTAATCACACGCAATGTTTAGCCATGGCGCAAGTACGGCGCTTTTTTAAATGGCCTTGGCATCTTGCAAAAAATACATTGAAATTTGGTCATAATCATCTTAAAAGGAATTGTTGAATTTTTATAAAGTTTCATTGTAGAACAGTTGTTTCATTTTGAAGGCAAAGCCATAAAATATTTAAAATGTTTAATTGTAGTACAGATGTCTCGTTTTGAAATGATCATTGTAAAAGGACTTGTAGGAATGAATACTTTTGAGATATGATTTGAGGTTATGTATTAAGCAAATTACCAAATGGGAGTAGAAAAACCAATAAAAGTTAAACCTATTGTCTTTGTCTTAAAACGGATTTACACGCGGTTAGTTAAGAAGCGAGTTAAGTACGTTGCGGTTTTTGCGAGTTAAGAGCAGGCTGCCAGCGCGACACTGGCAAACAACCTGATATTTAATCTTGTGGAATCAGCTACACCGTTGAATTTTGCGTCAGTATCTTACCGCGACTTACGTCCTTTATACAGGCGTAAATGTAGATTTTTGTTTATTGCGAGATTAAACATTTTAGGAAAATTTTGTACTAGCCGTTTTATTAGTATGAGTACCTTCATTCTCTTACTATCGGTATTTATTTCATGCGCCTAACTTATGTAATGTATGAGAAAAAATCCAATAATATCACAAAATTACATAGTTCTATAATTTAAAAATAATTGAGTGAAAAAACTAGCTCGTGTTTTTGTTTTATCCAAACAAAAGAAGAATATATTTAATCAGCTGTATAGTTTTCACGTTTAGCAAGCTTGCGGCCGACTCAACATATTCTAGCAAAATACACTAATTTTAGCAACCTGCTCATAAGATCTTATCTTCGTTTAGATAAGGATTTGTCAGTTAAGTAGTAACTTGACGATTAAATTCAGAGAAAAGAATAAGTGCAATTAGAGTTACCATCTGACCGGATAAATCTGGTCTAGACCGGATTTTAAGAGTATAGACCGAACTCTGCCAGGATTTAACTCGAGACCGGATTTTTCGTCATGCCATTAAATAACAGGCGCCATTCGCACGAATGTAATGAATTTTACAGTAAAATTTTTAAAATAAAAAAAAATTTAATGCTGTCGCTAGTGGACAAAAATATAAGTACGAATAATATTATCATAAAGGTAAATAAAACGTAGTTATAATCTACTGAGTTTTATTATCAGCTAAACACCAAAAATCTGGACATCACTTGCAACCGGCTTTTCGATTTTTTTTTAATTTTTTTTAATTCACAATTGGTAAACCCTTGACAACATCTCACCTGGTGGTAAGTGACGATGTTGCAGAAAATTTAAGGTGGCTTACCAATATTCCCCAACGCAATGGGGAACTGGCTATCTTATCTTCATGCCGGAACACACCAATAATATCAACATTGATATTTGGCGGCAAGCCATAGATAAGATGGTGGTAGCTAGCCAGGCGGGCTTATAAAATGCCCTACCACCAACCAAACCTAGTCTTACAATTGACCCCGCCGGGAATCGAACCCGCGACCTCCTGTGTAAAGCCAGTGAACTTAGCCCCTGAGCTACGGAGGCGGTTAAATTTAAAGTCCTGGTAACCCTGAGTGCAAGCCTACCCGCCCCGTGCGTCTCTCGCACCCCGCCAACTAAACTTGCAGCGCGTGTAGACGGCCGTAAAATTCATTATTATTATTATGTTGACAGGTCGTCATCGTCCCAAACTTAAAGCTAAACTCACCTGTGCGTGCGGACGTAACTGCTTACTTAGCGATCGAAAGCTACTTAACTAACATTTGTTTAAATCAGCCTTCAGAGTAATCAACTAATCAGTCTATTAGAGTTATATTTGTTCCTTTTTTGTCCTATATTATTAGGTATTTATTACGTTTATTTCCAAGCCCCCGGGGTTTCCTACAAGAAAGATTAGACCTTCGACTTAACAAAAGGGATCACATGCCATTCATTTGTCACACGGACACGAGAAGAAGGCCGTTTCTATTCAACCAACAAACACAATGCGAACACACTTTTATATTGTACGAATATATATCATTTAAGACATTATTACCTAATAGAGACTAGAAAGGATTTTATGTAGTGTTGTAAGATTTGACAATAAAATTCCAGAAAATGTAACTAGTTTGTCAGAGAATAAATTCAAGACTCATGTCAAAAAAGTTTTGTGCTCTAGAGGGTATTATAAAATAATAGATTATGTAAATGACAAATATATATATGTTGATTCTATAACAAATACCATTACCTGAGACTGTAATCTGAATCATGAAATTATTTGTAATTTTATTTTTATTGTATTTTTTTTTTGTTTTGACTATTTAAAAGTGTGTGTAAACACCTATTTGAAATAAATTGTTTTGAATTTTTGAATTTAGAATTTTGACTGGGACTCGCCATTTGCGACGGGAGTGTAGGTACCTATCCGACTTATAAACAGTATAGTATTCTGTACTATTCTCTATACAGGGTGTAACAAAATTAGTGTAGGTCCCGTTAACGGGGGTTCTACTCGTCATAATGAACATTTTTCTCCAAGGATTCCATAGTCAATCCTCAAAAAAAAATTGGACCCTCCATCCATACTAAAATGCACAAAATCTGATCGATTTGTTTGGAGAGAAAAAAAATTCACGTTTTCAGCATAGTCGTAGAACAAATGTTGTTCAGTATGATAAGTAGAAGCCCCAGTTAACCCGACCTACACCAGTTTTGTTACACCCTGTATATGTTTTTGTTATTGTACAATATAGCATATTTGATTTAATGCCTATCAAATCTAAAAAATACTAACAGGTACCATTACCACCATGACCACCTGTCCGTGTTACCATTTTTGGAGTTTCTTTATTAAAATAAAAATCTCAGATAATTGTTTTATTGTTACGTCCGTCCAAAATAATACTTTTAAGCCCTTTTTTAATTATATTGACCAAGCTTTTGGCTTCTCCATTATTGGACGGATGATGCATCGGCGCAAAAATGTGACGAATACCGTTAAGTGCACAAACTTTTTAAAATTCTTCCGACGCAAAAGAAGTACCATAATTACTAAGACGTCCGGAATCCCAAACCTTGAAAATAAATCGCAGAGCTTCCCTATAACAGCTTTTGAACCATACGAACTAGACATACTATAACATTCCACCCATTTTGAATACGCGTCCACTACTACTAAGTACATATGTCCTTCGTAAGGCCCAAGGAAATCAAGGTGCAGCCTATAAAACGCGCGCGGGGGATGCGGCCAGGGGGCGAGAGGCGCGTGACGCGGGGAGGGGCGCAGCTGCATACACACACAGTGCACACGACTGCGAGCCGCTCCAGGCACAACTCCAGGGTCGCGTCTACGCCTGGAAACCTAATCTTTTCCTACACTCTGACTTCATCTTGACGATGCTGAAGTGAGAACTGTGTATCTTTCTACACACTTGATCTCTCAGAACCTCAGGAATTACCACCTTATGGCCGCGCATTAAAATACCGTTTTCAAAAGAAAGTGAGCGGCACGTATGGTACGGTTTTATACGGGCGTCGGTGACTTTCTTTGACCAACCACACATTACATATTCCTTAACCTCACTTAGTGTGTGATCCTTCTCAGTATCGCGTCTTAGATCCTGTAATGTTATTGGTAAACAACCCTCTACTACAAAGTTTATATAAAGTGCTTTATCTTCAATATTTAACTCGTCACAATTGTCGTTCCGCCCCTCCGCCGGAAGTGAAGCACGTGATAAATAATCTGCTTTGTTATCACTGCTGGAAATGTACTCGATAGTTGAGGTAGTAAAGTTCTCGAGTGGCGACCGCGCACCGTAAAACGTAGCGTAGGCCTCCTACTCGGTGGACTGATGGCCTGGTGTAGGTAGCGGGAAGCCACTGGATGCGGGTAGCGCAGAACCGGTCGTCGTGGAAATCCTTGGGGGAGGCCTATGTCCAGCAGTGGACGTCCTTCGGTTTATATGATGATGATGATGATGCCGATGATGATTCCGATAAAAATATAGTATACCGTGTAACCTGTTTGCGCATACCTAAGAGATGTCACGATAGAGTCCAAAAATGCTCAAAAGTGGCTTGGGTCAGTTTTTAACACAAACGGAACTGATCTTACGTATAAATAATTATGGTATTACGTGATACCAAAAATGACAGCGATGGAGTGGAACTCTTTGCCTTCGTGTGTGTTTCCCGACTCTTACAATTTGGGGATCTTCAAGGCGAGAGTGAATATGCATTATTTGAGTTTGCGTGTACCATCCTCGACTACATCATCACTTACCATCAGGTGAGATATAGTCAAACGCACTCAAATTTTTAATTTTAGAAAATGAATGTCGTCGCCTCTTTTTGAATTTGCTAGTAATTTTTTTCGGCGGCGGCGGTCAGAGTTCTTGATGCAAACGAAATAGGCCGTTCGAGTCCATCAATCAAAATCTGTCAGAGTATAGCCTCAAGCCCTGTAAGAGATGCATCCACAGTTAAGATCAACTTAGCGTTAAGGTCTTAATGCGCTAGAGTGCGTTCAGATACAAGCAGCTTTTTTATTGTTTCGAACGCATCGTCGTGAGCCGTGGTCTATAACCATTTTGATTTTTTTTGTAGAAGTTGAAGAAATAGGCTTAGCATCAACGATGCGCTATAGTCCAGTCATTTAAGCTTAAATTAGGTAAGAATTACGGAATTCGAGATACCCAGCTGTAAGTCTGTAAATACTTGTATATTGACACCCTAAAAGTTGTCTCAAAACCTACATATGGTAGGGTGTAAGCAACTATTAAATTTCAAGGTCAAAGGTCACAAAAATTGGTTTTTTGCGATTTTTTTGGAAATATCTCATTTCCTATGGGTTTTTTGCTATTTGTATTTATTATCAATATTGTAGAATACAAAATTCTCTACAAATTTTGTATAATTTTTTTTTTATACGGTGAACCGTTTTCGAGATAGAGGGCGGAGAGCACGCGGTCACAGCATCACTTCAGGTCAACCGGTGCCTCCGGTCGAAAACGCGCCATAAATAGTTGATGAACTATCGATAAATCAATGATTATAAATATTTGTCAATTTTTATTAACTATTATATTATATTTTATCATATTTTTCCTAACTTATCCACTTTTTATTCAGTATTAATTTATTTAACAACACTTACCTGCCCATGTAATTGCAGAATTGTTAATGAAAATATAGGAATCATATTTGAATTTTAACCTAATTAATATTTATAACTTCTTACATGATGAAAAAAAAAACAAATAAATTATGAATTAATCTTTTTATTAAAAATATCATTGAATACATTTATTTTTATTGAAAGTAAAGAAATGGAATAAAGGGTACAAAAACTACAATTTATAATTTTAATCATCTTCTTCCTCTTCATCGTCGTCTTCTGGCTGCTGGTAAATTTCAAACTGGTCTTCATTATCGTCTTGAACGACATTTGTCTCAAGTTCTTCCATGATTTCGGGGTCAAAGGTTCCATCTTCGTTAATGTCGCTCTGATATGGTAGAGCATTGAGACAAGCTTGCCCATTACATTGGCCACAAGCTAAAGAGCATTGCAAGCCCGCTTTCCTGCATCCGCATCGCGAACCACAACCACTCTTGCAGTTGCAGAAAATTGTATTCAGCAAATCTTCTGGAGCAGGTGGTAAAATTGTCATGATAGGCTCCAGAAAATCGTTTCGCATTGACCTACCCCATACCTGGGGTTCCAAATCATGTCCTAACCAAGTTTGAACTTGATAATATACACGGTTGAAATGTTGATGAGCAGCTGCACTTGTTGGTGGATGCAGGAAAGCAGGCTTGCAATGCTCTTTAGCTTGTGGCCAATGTAATGGGCAAGCTTGTCTCAATTCTCAACCATATCAGAGCGACATTAACGAAGATGGAACCTTTGACCCCGAAATCATGGAAGAACTTGAGACAAATGTCGTTCAAGACGATAATGAAGACCAGTTTGAAATTTACCAGCAGCCAGAAGACGACGATGAAGAGGAAGAAGATGATTAAAATTATAAATTGTAGTTTTTGTACCCTTTATTCCATTTCTTTACTTTCAATAAAATCAATCAATCAATCAATCAAATATGCTTTATTGTACAATGACAAAATATACAAAATACAAGTACAGAATAAATAGAAAAATTTTAAATTGTACAATGCAGGCGGCCTTATTGCTTAAAGCAATTTCTTCCAATTTAATAAAAATAAATGTATTCAATGATATTTTAATAAAAAGATTAATTCATTATTTATTTGTTTTTTTTTTCATCATGTAAGAAGTTATAAATATTAATTAGGTTAAAATTCAAATATAATTCCTATATTTTCATTAACAATTCTGCAATTACATGGGCAGGTAAGTGTTGTTAAATAAATTAATACTGAATAAAAAGTGGATAAGTTAGGAAAAATATGATAAAATATAATATAATAGTTAATAAAAATTGACAAATATTTATAATCATTGATTTATCGATAGTTCATCAACTATATATGGCGCGTTTTCGACCGGAGGCACCGGTTGACCTAAAGTGATGCTGTGACCGCGTGCTCTCCGCCCTCTATCTCAAAAACGGTTCACCGTATAAAATTTTTTTTTAAACAAAATTTGTAGAGAATTTTGTATTCTACAATATTGATAATAAATACAAATAGCAAAAAACCCATAGGAAATGAGATATTTCCAAAAAAAGCGCAAAAAACCGATTTTTGTGACCTTTGACCTTGAAATTTAAAGATTTACAGCCGAATTCCGAAGTGAACTTACTATAATGACTGGACTACTAAGAAAAAAAAATCTATAGAAATTAATGAGAAGGATTGAAGTTGTGACACCTTAGTTGGTTTGGGAGCTTCCAATATGGCTTTAACTTTCGTTGGTGATTTCCTAATGCCATTTTTATTAATTAAATGACATAATATATAGCTGACGTACCTTTTGAAAAAAAAAATTTTTGAAAACTTTATTTTTGTTGACAGTTGACGTTGCCTCCTCTGAGCGTTTTAAAACAGCATTTAAACTATTTAAATGTGTTCTTTTATCGTACCCAGTCACTAACATATCGTCAAGGAAAACGACCACTCCTTCTATTCCAGCTAAAACACATTCAATTGCCTGCTGAAAAATGGCAGGCGCGTTTGTAAGGCCAAATACGAACTGAGTGTAATATTTAAATGAGCCGCCGTGTGTATTGATGCAAGTATTGCTGTGAATCTTCGGACAGTAAAAATTGATTGTAAGCCATAGATAAATCAATGTCCTTTATGTCAGTGGGAGAATAAGTCCTCGATTGTGGGTAAAGGGTATTTTTCCACAATCAGCTGTTTATTAATTGTCACCGAAAAATCCACACACAACCTGATGCCACCATCTCGCTTTAAAACGGAAACTATATGAGATGCGTATTGTGAATGTTCCACCGGCTCAATAATAAGTAATTTTAATAAACGAACTAATTCCAAATTTATTTTTTCCTTTAAGGCATATTAGGTCTTGCTTCTAGAAAAATAGGAGTCGAGTCGAGTTTTAAATGTAGATTGATTTTATATTTATTAAAAAATCCCAGTTCCTCTAAGAAAAGTTTGGAATATTTGGTAATTAGAGATAAACCACCAGACCCAGACAAATAATTGACGGCTGGTACTAGTTTCAAATTAAACATACGTCTGAAATCCCGCTCAAGGAACGGGGGGCCACCGCCGCGCACTACATACATATCTAAACCATGTACTCGGTTCTCGTAAGTCACGTCAAGACGGACGGAACCTAATGACTTAATGTGACTGCCAGTACAGCTGATTAGGCACTTCTCAGTGGGCGATAATGGTATATGTTTAAAATAAAAAAAAGTTTAAAAAAACTAAAAACCGACTTCAAAATGAAATTCACTCAAAAGTATGAAATAATATTATTATACTTAAATACTTAAATGTTTCTTTGTTTGAAAAAATGATGTTTTAAAACGACAGTAGTCACAAGAAGGTAATTAAGAGATTTCTAAAAAATCTAATATTAATTTCAAAGAAAGAGCGCTTCTAATATTAGATCTTTACCTATGGAATTACCGATTGTATAAAAAAATTAAAGATGAAAATTAATATTAAGAACAATAGTTATTAAAACAAAATTTATTCTTTAAATTGCAATAGACTATAAGAAATTAAATGATGGTAAACAAATGCCTATTGTTTAGATAATTTAGGAGCACGGTGGCTTTAACCCAATAAAGTCGGGTTTTTTCACCTGAAAAAATCGCCTTTATTGAGGCAAAAATACACATTTTTAATTTAAAAACTAGAGTTATCGCAGCAGTTTATTAGTTACTAATGTCAAATTTGGGAATACCCCGCATAAGATCTAAAAAATTGTCCCATCTGATGACTAAAAAACGCCTTTGTTCCATTCAATGTTACATAGCTCAGAAGCTTGGAACATGAAAGATATGCCACTAGTTACTAATAAAAGACCATAAGTAGTGGTAACCAAAATGTCAATAATAAAAACTATAACTTTTTAATTTTCAATAAAAATTGGCATTGAACTTCATCAACTGAATCGGCAATTTCATAGGTAAAGATCCATTATTCGCGCCTATCTTAACAAGGCCTCAAATTTCATTAACATACTTATTAATATTCTTGTTTTCATAAAATTACGAGCGAAATTACATAGGTAGGGAATATTATGAATGTTATTTTATTGCTGTCGTAAACGTTTATGTAAAGCGTCGGTGGCACAACCGGTAACGACTCGGTCCATCTATCCCGAGGTACCGGGTTCAAATCTGGACGGCCAATGTACCAATGAGTTTTTCAAAAACTTACGTACATACTTACCGATTGCTTTAACGGTGAAGGAAAACATCGCGAGGAAACCTGCACAGGCCTGCGAAGAAACTCGAAGGTTGTGTGTGAAGTCGACCAACCCGCATTGGGCCCGCGTGGTCGACTAAGGCCTAATCGCCCTGATTCAGGGTAGACTCGAGCCCCTCGGTGGGGACGTATATGAGCTGATATAATAATAAATAAACTTTTATGATAAATTTTCATTAAACGCACAACCCGATATTTTACAAACCCATTAAGTTTCCACCCCTGTGCTGGGGCAAGGGTCACTTCGCCAACTCGGGAAGCTGAGGCCATACTCCACACACGGAGTACAAGTCTGGATTGCTGGAGGTTTTATAAAGGCAACTTTGGTTGGAACTTTGGTTGGAAAGGCAATTGGAAACTTTCGTTGCAGGAATCTCGATTTTTCTCAGCAATTACAAAACATATCAAAGTGATATTTTGTAACCTGATCCTTCATTTCTATGACTTTATTTTGTTAGCTGCAGAAAAATATATCAAAGAAACCTGTTTTAAAACAGAGATTTGCATTCTACAGGCAAACCAGACCGATTTAGTATCTCTTAATTTTCTTACTCTCTAATTACACACTCAATATGCCATTTGGATTGTTTTTAAATTAATTGTGGTTCGAAAAAACATTGAAAAAAGCATAAGTGTGGTTATTTTCTTTACTTTTTATACGTTAGGAAAAAGACAGAGAAAACTGTTCCAATCAATGCTTCGCCTTTAAAGCTAGCGGTGAACTCCGTCAGAAGTGTTCAAGACACCTGTAAGGCCTCTCACATAGCTATCCGACTGCCTAGTGTAAGCGGCACCAACGGCTTAACGACTTTTCGATGCATGGAAATGGTCGATATGAATGCATGGAACTTTCCAATTCATTTAGGTAACGACCGGTCTCATGTACAGTAACTTGCGTTATCGACGCGATCATGCAAGTCCCACTGATCTATACGACCATTGCACATAACTGCCACGCCACCGTGGCGTAATGGTTAAGTCTATTAGCTTCACATCAGGAGGTCAACGGCTTCGATTCCCGGCCAAGTCTAACTTTGTAAGAATCGGTTTACTCGTAGTTGGTGGAAGGGCATGTTAAACACCCGCCTGGCTAGCTACCACCATCTCCTCTAAGTCTTGCCTCCACACATCAATGTTAACAGCATTGATGTGTTCCGGTTTGAAAATAATATAGCCAGTTCCCTATTGCATTGGAAAATCTTGGTAAGCCCACTTCCATCTTCGGCATCACGTCAGGTCGTCAGGTGTTATGATGCCAAGAGCTTACCAATTTTGTGGATTGTAAAAAAATATTTCCGAATTGAACTGTTTAATTGAAAAACGATCTAGACATGTACATGTTTTGAATGGGCTTCTTACATCTATAAGAAATTTCTTTCGCATTAAAAAAGATAAAAATTAGCCTCTATGATCAGGTAATCCAGATCCTAATATGTCTACTTATTATCAAAATCCGTCCAGCCATTTGGGACATTAATTATCTTATTAAATTCTCGTGTCACAATGTTCATTCCCGTACTCCTCCGAAACGGCTTGATCGATTCTCATGAAATTTTGTGAGCATATTGAGTAGGTCTGAGAATCGGCCAACATCTATTTTATTTTAGGGTAGGGTAGTGTAGGGTAGGGTAGGGTAGTGTAGTGTAGGGTAGTGTAGGGTAGTGTAGGGTAGGGTAGTGTAGTGTAGTGTAGGGTAGGGTAGGGTAGTGTAGTGTAGGGTAGTGTAGTGTAGGGTAGTGTAGGGTAGGGTAGTGTAGTGTATGTAGGGTAGGGTAGTGTAGGTTAGGGTAGTGTAGTGTAGGGTAGAGTAGGGTAGGGTAGGGTAGGGTAGGGCAGTGTAATGTAATGTAAGGCAGTACGTAGTTCGCCGGAACAGCTAGTTATATTATATAAATTGACTTCTACAGTTGGTACCTAATAGAACATTTTGTATGGAAAAGCTATGAACTTTTTACAAATCCAAGTGCACATAATAATTTGGTTGACTATTTACTCCTAAACTAAGAAAGTCTCTTAACCGTGAAAGTAGCCAGTTCCCCATTGCGATGGGGAATCTTTAATGCCAACAAAAACTAGCACTTTAAGAGTCTCCATGAGGAGGCACGAGTTTCCATACAAATGTAGTTTTGCTTTAATACAAAAATTACATGCCGGATTAAATCCAAGCTTTGTAAATATATTGAGTAGACACATATCGATGTTTGTAATTAGTATTCATCTTAATAAATTTTAACGTAACTAAACGAAGGCTTAAATTAGTTTTGTACTGAAAGTTTGAAACTGCTCTTATTTTTTTCCCGTTTTATATTAGTACATTGAACACTAATTACAAACATCGATATGTGTCTACTCAATATATTTGCAAAGCTTGGATTCAATCTGGCTTGTAGTTTTTGTATTAAAGCAGAACTACTTTTGTATGGAAACTCGAGCCTCCCGGCGGCCCTTAAATGATTTAACAAAGGATACAATCTCGACGAGATCTTCATTTCGGATGACATCTAAATGATACTTAAAACCACCTTATCTCGGAAAGTATTGATCATCGAATTCACGAAGAAACTAGCGGCAATAGACCGATTTCTATCCACCTCCTTGTCATTGATATTGGACTCCATAGCGCGAGTTTCATTTGGCCGGCGGCGTTTTATTATTTATAGATTTACTTTAGGATTAGTATTAATAGCACAAAGTTTGGCGCTTGTAGTTATATGTTAACATTCCTGCGATAGACCAAAACTTAATTTTAGAAACGTTTCTTCTATAGCGACCCTCTGTAAATGTTCACTATTTTAATTTTCACTTTTGTCAGCAAATTGACTTACTCGTAACACATCTTCTGTGAAAATATCAGCCAGCTCTTATTACAATAAATATCAGCCAGCTTTTATTACAATAAATATCAGCCAGCTTTTATTACAATAAATATCAGCCAGCTTTTATTA
This sequence comes from Coleophora flavipennella, assembly GCA_947284805.1. Classification (NCBI taxonomy): domain Eukaryota; kingdom Metazoa; phylum Arthropoda; class Insecta; order Lepidoptera; family Coleophoridae; genus Coleophora; species Coleophora flavipennella. The sequence continues at coordinate 11,937,187 of OX369253.1, forward strand.
CAATAAATATCAGCCAGCTTTTATTACAATAAATATCAGCCAGCTTTTATTACAATAAATATCAGCCAGCTTTTATTACAATAAATATCAGCCAGCTTTTATTACAATAAATATCAGCCAGCTTTTTTTACAATAAATATCAGCCAGCTTTTATTACAATAAATATCAGCCAGCTTTTATTACAATAAATATCAGCCAGCTTTTTTTACAATAAATATCAGCCAGATTTTATTACAATAAATATCAGCCAGCTTTTATTACAATAAATATCAGCCAGCTTTTATTACAATAAATATCAGCCAGCTTTTATTACAATAAATATCAGCCAGCTTTTATTACAATAAATATCAGCCAGCTTTTATTACAATAAATATCAGCCAGCTTTTATTACAATAAATATCAGCCAGCTTTTTTTACAATAAATATCAGCCAGCTTTTATTACAATAAATATCAGCCAGCTTTTATTACAATAAATATCAGCCAGCTTTTTTTACAATAAATATCAGCCAGATTTTATTACAATAAATATCAGCCAGCTTTTATTACAATAAATATCAGCCAGCTTTTATTACAATAAATATCAGCCAGCTCTTATTACAATAAATATCAGCCAGCTTTTATTACAATAAATATCAGCCAGCTTTTTTTACAATAAATATCAGCCAGCTTTTATTACAATAAATATCAGCCAGCTTTTATTACAATAAATATCAGCCAGCTTTTATTACAATAAATATCAGCCAGCTTTTATTACAATAAATATCAGCCAGCTTTTATTACAATAGATACACCCCTTTATAGATCGGACAGAAAAACGGATGGAAAAAAAGACGACGTATTATGGTAATAAGGTCCCATTATCTGGAACATTACTTACATCTACTTTGTAATTCGCAATATCTTTACGTCCCAAATCAGCAGTGTCTCAAGACTAAGGTCACTGACCAGTGTGTGTTGCCCCTGATGAGTTAATGACATACAGAACTAAGACATGGTCCCTTACTATGGGCGTAGTAATATTTAGTATTCTTTGCTATGGGCCACATAAGAAGGCTCAAGGTCACCCAAAGGGCCATGGAGCGAGATATGCTCGGAGTTTCTCTGCACGATCGAGTCAGAAATGCGGAAATCTCAGAATTACTAAACTTAAGTGACAGTGAGCAGGGTCGTGGCAAGAGGGAGGCCTTTGTCCAGCAGTGGACGTTTTTTTGGCTGGTTTGATGATGAAGATCCATTTTGAAACGAAACTCCGTGTCCCTGTACACCACAGACAAAGTATATATATATTAGTACTAACATACAGTATGGACACTCCGTGCCGCTCTCTAGATTGCAACCTCACCCCCTTGTCAACCAGATTGATACAGATTGGTTACAGTTGTTTGTCGAACGTATAGGATTTCACCGCCATTTTGTTCGTTCCGTCATTCGTTTTTTGAAATGTCATTTCTGGCCCATTGTATGAAATGTCCGGGGTGTGCCACAGATAAGCAAATTGGCTACCGCTATAGTTGCACCCAGTTTCGCGGGACTCATAACATTTTTTCGGTAGCTCACGTAAAGTGATTTATTTGCCGGCAAACTCCGCCGTTCACGTAAACTAATTATAACAAGTCCAGCACGATTTGTCAACCTAGACACAGGTACAGAGTGGCTGTTTACGAGGTATGATAAAGGGTTCTAGTCGGTTCTAGTCTCATTTCATGGGGCAATTAACTTTAACAGTGGCCATAACTACACGCTGTGGAAACTGTTTAATATATTTGTAAACGCTTGACACATTACAAAAACCGACTTCGTCATATTAGCTCATATACATCCCCACGGAGGAGTACGAGCCTACCCTGAATTAGGGCGATCGGGCCTTAGTCGACCACGCAGACCCAATGCAGGTTGGTCAACTTCACACACAACCTGCGAGTTTCTCCGCAGGCGTGTGCGGGTTTCCTCACGGTGTTTTCCTTCACCGTAAGAGCGTCGGATAAACGTACATATGAAATATAAATTCGAAATCACATTGGTAAGTGGCAGGGTTCGAACTACGACCTCTCGGACAGGAGGCGGCAGCCCTAGACATTACGCCACCGACGAAAAACCGTTACGAAAAACCGACTTACATCGCAAAAACTTAGTACATCATTTCAGCTGATGGACGTCCACTGCTGGACATAGGCCTCCCCCAAGGGTTTCCACAACGACCGGTTTTGCGCTACCCGCATTGAGCGGCCTCACGGGACCTTCACCAGGTCATCGGTCCACTGAGTGGGAGGCCTGCCTACGCTACGTTTTCCGGTGCGCGGTCGCCATTTGAGAACTTTACTGCCCCAAAGGCCATCTGTGCTACGAGCTATGTGCCCCGCCCACTTCCACTTAAGTTTAGCAATTCTGAGAGCTATCTCGGTTCTCTTCGTTTCTGATTCGATCACGCAGAGAATAGCACGCTCCAAAAACTAAGTGAATTTTTTGTATTATTTCTGATTTTTGTTAATTTTCTTCAATGTACTATATAGTGATTTTTAATAAAATTTATATGCAACCAACTTGGTAGCATACCCCATCGAATAAAAAAAAATCATGAAAATCGTTACACAACAAACACAAAAAAAAACATACATTTGAATTGAGAACCTCGTCCCTTTTGGAAGTCGGTTAAAAATAAAAGCAATGTTCATATTAATCTGTGAGATTTTTTTTACGTTTGGACCCTTAATTGAACTGAAGGAATGTTTCCGGCATAACGATTTACATTTTAAATCGGTTTAAAAATGGCAAAAAAAAAAATCCCACATGTTCACATTTTCTGTCCAACACTGAAAAATTCAATCCCTTCGGCCGCTTACGTAACTGGAACTTACAAATATATTGCCAATAGGCCTGCTCAATCGAGGTTAAAAGCTTATTAAAACTAAAGAACACTTACTATTTTTTAAACTGTAAGGTAGTTTTATTTATTTTGTTATTTTGTTATTTAATGCCATACGAAGATCCAGTCAAGCATTTATCCTTCGTAGCGGGATGAATGTCATTTTGAATAAATTCCGGACAACCCTCAAGCGGGAAGACTAGGGACACAGCGGCACACGATAAAGTGTGACGTAATGTATGACGTAATAAGTGTACTTTTACTGTTCTGATTTCTGATCTCTGTCTAACTATTCCATAACACTGTGGAGGGACTGATCAATATTTATCGTTTATTTGAGTGATCCCATAGCATTTTTTTTTTCAAAAGTTTCTAAACGTTTTCGTGTCAGATTTCATACAAACGTCAAAAAAAATAAGTTATTTGCATAAAAAAAACGAGAAATGGAATCTTGGTTAAATTGATAAAGAAAGAAATAGGTAAGATTTTGTTAAGTTCATTTCATATATTCATAGATATTTCATTATTCATTAAGTTGGACAGTCCACCTAGGACTCTACCCCATACGGATTCTACAGTAGTTATTTTTAATTTAAATGGATAAGTTTATTTAATTTTAATATATTTCATTTAATTTTGTCTTGCAAATCTGTAATTTAACTCATTTTTAATTTGTATATTAATATTAATTTTAAGATTTTTGTATTATACTAACCTAAATATGGACTACCTATGTCTGAAATAAATGATTAATAATAATAATTAGCTGACTAGAACAGTAATTATCTTATAAGGTTTTTACAAAAATACTGAGAAAAGCTTGGATATCGGCAGAGCGCCAAACGGACTGCCGTGCGGCGAAATTAGTCTCCCCGCGTGAACTCCGGCGGCGCGTTTGATAAATGAATTAAAAACCACAATTTTCGCAAGATTCGTCCGCAGCGATTGACGTAACAGCCGCGTTGCAGTACGAGCTGACAAGAACTTTATTTCCAAGCCATTTCGTTCGATATTTGAAACATCGTGATCGTGAATCGAGGTGGCAATTTTAGGGACGGAGAAGCCTTAAGTACTTAAAAAAATATTTTTTTTTGTTTTTTAACAAAACATATGAAATCAGCACATTAATACAATAATCCCACACTAGGCTACACCTGTCTTGTGGAGATCAATAATACGGTTTACAAAATGTACACTAAGAAAACTAATTAAAACGCAGGGAGCAAAGGCTAAAATCTAAAGTAATAATCACAATGCAATTAACTATCAATGGAAGGCATTTTTTTTCTCAATATTTTATGGCATCTACTCGTTTAAGTAGAATTAATATTCTAGATTCTACTTCTGTTGGAAATATCTTTAGCGCACCTACCTCATTATTTATTTTGTCTGCGATTTTATTTAATTTAACTATATTCTATTTACTTATTTCACAGTGATTTTAATATTTCAAGTCACGAGTACGGAAACACATGTAATGTATTTAGATATTACACGATGTAACGTGACGTTGCCGCTCCTGCTCGCCTGTCGCCCCACCAAAAGGCTATAAAAAGGGCTGACGAGCTCGCGGAGAGGACATCATCATCATCATTCGCCGTCTGCCGCCCTCGGGTCGTCGTGTGCTTCGGAGGTGTATTGCGGCGATGGACAGAGGACGCAGGATCACTGCCGTGGAAGTCGAACCACCCCTTCTGACCCCCGAGGAGTTAGTCGACCTGAAGCGAGCGTAACTCGGTCTCCGTGCATGCTTTTTTCGTCGAGAAGCCAACGCGGCCATACACGTCGCGGCCCGAACTGTTTCGGACGATCAAGACCGTCGTGTCGTGTGCTTCGGTGCTGTCACTCGGCGATGGATCTTCGTGTTTGGAGTTAGGCATTTGTAACTCGGCACGCGCACGCCATTCATCGCCGGGGAGCCAATCGTTGGTCTTAGGCACTTTCTAGTTTCGGGCCTTTTTCAAGGCAGTCTTTTTACGGTCACTTCCGTCACCACTCACCACTCAGATCTTGTGCCATCCCCTGCATCGGGCGCGCTGGCTATCTCCACGGTGCGTTTGGTGCAACTCCTTTCTTCTTACGCACCCACACCCTTCCCTAAAGGTGTGGGTCGCTTCTATGAAGGATTTTACAGGTCTTGATTGACCTAAATCCATGGGCGAGTTTTAGTGGGTAGGTTCAGCCTTCAGCTGTGAGTCTCACATAAACAGTACAGCCGGGCTGTACTGGTATGCATGATGCATCACTCCCCCTCCTTTCGAATAAGGAAAAAAAAATTGCGGAGATTCCATTCTCCGATGTGAAGTGGAAGTATTAAGTTGGAACAGAAGTCGCGTAGATACCATGTTTGTTTAATAGATTGAGAATAAAGTTCCTATAACTTGGATCCAGTGGTTTTGGCCTACACTTCTTACACGAATTTAACTCACGAGTATTTGAATGTCCAGCAGTGGACATCCTTCGTCTGAAATGATGAGTGCTTAAAAAGGCCCTGTTTCCATTAAAACAAATAAAAATGTATGTTTCCATGAAACAAATAAAAATGCCTGTGTCTGTTTTTTTCCTCCATTTTTTACCACAACACCCTGAATATTTTACAGGTATGTTCCTTTTTATATCCGGGTTCCTCAAACTCTATTACCAAATAGATTGGATTACGACAGATACGGGAAATAGTAGGTAATATATTTTTATAGCACTGCTGTGGTATTGCCTTCATCCGTTGGTAAATATTTATGTAAGGGTTTTGACGATGGACCAAATGTTTGGAAATTATTATCTTTGCGAAGAAAATAATCCCAAACGTAACAATCATGGCACAGTTTATATTATGTCACAGCCAATTGGTTAAATTAGCCTTTCAATTAACGCGAATCTTGTTCAGTCTGTTAGACGATTCTGAAGATACTTCGTCCAGCAGAAGTCCAGCAGTGAGTGATTAAAATTAATGAAAAATTCTCAATAAAAATACCTACTATTTTTGTAAAACAGTTTTATTCTTAAACTTATTTCCAGCTTGTTCCTGGAACGTTCATATTGCTATGTGAAGGCAACTTAATTACGAAAAACATGCTACAAATGTCAGACTGACTCGGTGATCAAGTAGTCACTGCTCCTACCTGCAGGATCGAGGGTCGTGGGTTTGATCCCCACTCAGGGAAAAACCCACTCTGTTTAATTCTATACATATGTATGTATTTAAACGTATGTAAGTATGTATATCATTATCTGTTGCTAGTATAAGGAATCCTAGTTTGGGGCTGGATGATGATGATGTGTATTTGTGAAAAAATATGTATATGTAGGTACATTTTGTTTTTAACCCCCAACGCAAAAAAGGGGGTGAAATTTGAAGCCCACATCTGTTTGTCTGAGCATTTAATCGCAGTTTCTAAACGAATGAATCGATTTCAATGTGTGTTTTTTTATTGTAAGCTAAATAAACTGATATACACTGTTCAACAAAAATATTCATGCATAATATGGTTTCTTGAAAAGCTATTAAAAGTTACTTAGGATATGTGCAGTACAGGGTATAAAAACTTTCAAGATAGGCAAGTACCCTCTCACTTCTTATTAACATGGGTACTACTAATTTCATACAATCTGTGGCCATCCTTTTATTGTGGTAACATGGTAACATAACATGGGTTCTACTAATTTCATACAATCTGTGGCCATCCTTTTATTGTGGTAACATGGTAACATAACATGGGTTCTACTAATTTCATACAATCTGTGGCAATCCTTTTATTGTGGTAACATGGTAACATAACATGGGTTCTACTAATTTCATACAATCTGTGGCAATCCTTTTATTGTGGTAACATGGTAACATAACATGGGTTCTACTAATTTCATACAATCTGTGGCCATCCTTTTATTGTGGTAACATGGTAACATAACATGGGTTCTACTAATTTCATACAATCTGTGGCAATCCTTTTATTGTGGTAACATGGTAACATAACATGGGTTCTACTAATTTCATACAATCTGTGGCAATCCTTTTATTGTGGTAACATGGTAACATAACATGGGTTCTACTAATTTCATACAATCTGTGGCCATCCTTTTATTGTGGTAACATGGTAACATAACATGGGTTCTACTAATTTCATACAATCTGTGGCCATCCTTTTATTGTGGTAACATAACATGGGTTCTACTAATTTCATACAATCTGTGGCCATCCTTTTATTGTGGTAACATGGTAACATAACATGGGTTCTACTAATTTCATACAATCTGTGGCAATCCTTTTATTGTGGTAACATGGTAACATAACATGGGTTCTACTAATTTCATACAATCTGTGGCCATCCTTTTATTGTGGTAACATGGTAACATAACATGGGTTCTACTAATTTCATACAATCTGTGGCAATCCTTTTATTGTGGTAACATGGTAACATAACATGGGTTCTACTAATTTCATACAATCTGTGGCCATCCTTTTATTGTGGTAACATGGTAACATAACATGGGTTCTACTAATTTCATACAATCTGTGGCAATCCTTTTATTGTGGTAACATGGTAACATAACATGGGTTCTACTAATTTCATACAATCTGAGGCAATCCTTTTATTGTGGTAACATCGTAACATAACATGGGTTTTACTAATTTCATACAATCTGTGGCCATCCTTTTATTGTGGTAACATGGTAACATAACATGGGTTCTACTAATTTCATACAATCTGTGGCCATCCTTTTATTGTGGTAACATGGTAACATAACATGGGTTCTACTAATTTCATAAAATCTGTGGCCATCCTTTTATTGTGGTAACATGGTAACATAACATGGGTTCTACTAATTTCAAACAATCTGTGGCCATCCTTTTATTGTGGTAACATGGTAACATAACATGGATTCTACTAATTTCATACAATCTGTGGCCATTCTTTTATTGTGGTAACATGGTAACATAACATGGGTTCTACTAATTTCATACAATCTGTGGCCATCCTTTTATTGTGGTAACATGGTAACATAACATGGGTTCTACTAATTTCATACAATCTGTGGCCATCCTTTTATTGTGGTAACATGGTAACATAACATGGGTTCTACTAATTTCATACAATCTGTGGCCATCCTTTTATTGTGGTAACATGGTAACATAACATGGGTTCTACTAATTTCATACAATCTGTGGCCATCCTTTTATTGTGGTAACATGGTAACTTAACATGGGTTCTACTAATTTCATACAATCTGTGATCATCCTTCTATTGTGGTAACATGGTAACATAACATGGGTTCTACTAATTTCATACAATCTGTGGCCATCCTTTTATTGTGGTAACATGGTAACTTAACATGGGTTCTACTAATTTCATACAATCTGTGGCCATCCTTTTATTGTGGTAACATGGTAACTTAACATGGGTTCTACTAATTTCATACAATCTGTGACCATCCTTCTATGACAATATAGGTATATATACAGGGTGACTTTTAATTAGTTCTTGATAGCAAAGGATAGCAAATGTACTCGTGATTACAAACAACTTTCCCAAAGAAACTATATGTCAAATATGAAAAAAATATTTGGTCCTTCATACATTTTTGCCGATTTGATAACGTGTTATGTACCGAGGACCAAGAATTTTTTTCTGATTTGACATATAGTTTCTTTAGGAAAGTTGTTTGTAATCACGAATACATTCATATCCTTTGCTACCAAGAACTAATTAAAAGTCACCCTATATAAAAAAATATTTTCCGCCCGTTTTTACAAAAGCCCACTAAAATAATATGAGAGGGTGAATATGTCACTTGCTAATCTCAAACACATGTTCAAAGTATTTTTATAGTACTTCAAAAAACCATGTTTAAAAAGTCTAAGAATATCCCTAGGCGAAGTTGAAGTGTGTAGTTTTAAACCCTATTTGATAAAAATCCAATCAGCCGATCATGGAGATGATAGACTGTCGGTCTCTTTCTATTTCTCTCTCTCTCATCGTGTGTCACAATTAACCTTACTATGCTATGTACGAGGGAGATGATCAACTTCCCGTCTCTTTCTATTTCTTTCTCTCTCTCTCTCATCGTGTGGCACAAAACCGTGCTATGCTATGTACGATGGTTATGATCAACAACCCGTCTCCTTCTATTTCTCTCTCTCTCTCTCTCTCTCATCGTGTGGCACAAAACCGTGCTATGCTATGTGCGATGGAGATGATCAACTGCCCGTCTCCTTCTATTTCTCTCTCTCTCTCTCTCTCATCGTGTGGCACAAAACCGTGCTATGCTATGTGCGATGGAGATGATCAACTGCCCGTCTCCTTATACCTCTCTCTCTCTCTCTCATCGTGTGTCAAAATTAACCGTGCTTTCCAACTGCCCGTCAAAACGGTAAGAGATAGAGGGGAGAGTGTACTTTCACTAAAATAATATACATTCCTAGGTAGATTAGACTATCTAAACCCCAGCAGTGCGGGCTTATAAGTTCTTTTTTTTTTAAAAATACAATAAATAAGCCCTGTGCATCATCTCACCTGATGGTAAATGACGATGATGCCGAAGATGGAAGCGGATTTACCAAGATTCCCTAACGCAATGGAGATCTGGTTATCTTATCTTCATGCCCAAACACATCAATGCTGTCAACTGAGTCTTACAAAGTTGAACCCGTCGGGAATCGAACCCACGAGCTCCTGGTGTGAAGCGAATGGACCAACCATTACGCCACGAAGGCGGTTGACTGTTGTTATCGAACAAACACACACCATATTGATATAGATTGGTTATAGTTTGGTTCTCGAACATATAGGATTTCGCCGTGATTTTAGTTGCTCAGTCATTTGTTTTATGAAATGTCATTTTTTGCCCGTTTTATTAAGGGTGTGCCGGCACGGTCTTCCGCAGGACTGACAAGGGGAGTTCCCGATAGATGGATTGAACACAGCTTGTTTGTTTTCTTTCCAACCGACTATACGACTCCCAAAAACATAAGGTTCTCAATTCGACTTTTTTTTTCTGTTTGTTTGTTACATGATTTCTTCGCATATTATAGACCGATTATCATGATTCTTTTTTATTCGACAGGGTATGCTGCCAACTTGGTCCCATATAAATTTTATCTAAATTGATATTATGCTTTTTTTGGAAAATTAACAAAAACCAAAAAAATTTACTAAATCGTTTAACGAACAATACACAGGTATTTTACTTTTTTGTGACTTGCACAGTGATCGATCACGTATTTTCCATTCTACCAACAGCGATTACCCCATCGACAAAAGTCCGACTCTTTAATTAAACAACAACCAATATTGGGGGAAAAAAATAGTTCGGACTCGTGTACATATTTTATTATTTCCAAAGCAAACTCTGAGTTGATGGATAGACAAACAAATCGATATTCCGATGTCGTTACTTATTGTCCATGTCATTGTTAAGGCGAGGCTTTGATTGGAAAAGTTGTCTCTGTTTTTTCTTTACGTGCAAAGAGTAAAGAAAATAACCACACTTTTGCACTTTTTTAATACTTTTTTTCGTTTCAACTGAAAACTACGATTGATTTTAAAAATCCAACTGGCATATTGAAGTGTGTATTTAGAATAATCAACTAAGAAAGTTTAGAGGTTTTAATCGATCTGGTTTGCCTTTATAATGCAAATCTGTTTTAAAAGAGGTTTCTTTGATATAGGTATTTTTTTCTGTCATATAAGTTAACTAATCGTGTTTCTGCAAATAACAAAATGAAGTAATTGAAAGGAGGAATCAGGGTTCAAAATATCACTTTTAGATGTTTTGTAATTGCTAAGAAAAATCAAGATCCCTGAATTTTCCTAAAGGATCTCTTGAATTTTCCGGGATAAAAAGTATCCTATACGCACAGATTTGGACAGTATAAAAGTCATTGCCTATACGTTAACCCGGGCTATAAGGAACCATCATACAAAATTTCATCAAAATTGGCCTGGTAGTTTTTGCGTGATGCGCGAACATACAGACAGACATACAAAAATTCAAAAAGTTGTTGTTTTGGCCTCTGTATCGTTATTAATGTCTACCACAGTTATTATTTTCCAAAAATATTTCATGTACAGACATGGCCCCGTAACAGTTGTATTATATAGGTATATAGATTTAAAAAAAACACAATTTTCATACTATTCTGCCGCATCACGGAGGAAAAAGGAAAAAGGAGGCATTTTTTTCCCTTCGCCGCATCGATTGACGTAACAGCTACGCTGCAGTATGAGCTGACATTTCCAGACAAATTCTCTTTTGAATCATTTGGAGGACCTCCAAACACCTTACGCTGGTTATACTGGTAACCATTTGAGTGCGGCCGACCGTACACATAAGATCTATCAATTAATGTTTAATGAATGGTTGCTGCAGGAGCTCATTATAGGCAACCGATTGTATCATCATAAGGGCTCCACAACTGTTTTCAAGTTTCGCAGTAATGTGTTAAGTGTGGAGTGGTGTTAGGTATGCAGTTATACCACAGTCTATGAATCCATACAGTCGTCCAACGCCTTTGATAAACGCGTCATCGCCGACATTACGAGTCACTGATTACAGTACCAAGGGTTGTCACAATACTTGATAATTAAACGAAAGAAAATGCGACGTGACGACCTTTGTTGGATGGGCCCACCGCACTATACAAACGGTGACAATGGTCTAGTGGGCCCTACCCCCCCCCCCCCCCCCGCAGCCCCCGCAAGATTTCCCGTCTTGACGTCCTCCGTTGGACGAACTGTATGGATTCTTAGACTGTAGTTTTACCTTGATGTTTGTCAGTTACGCATACGCACTACTCAACATGCGATATTCTAAGATTTTTCATACAAAACAAAAGTTTTCCGTAAAAAGGGTAAAACTTTTTTAAATGTGCAAGTGCTGCTTTATTGACCATTCAGCCTTTTAAGCCAATTTCGTTTGGGTGTTAATTTTTAACGTACGAGTGTGTTATACTTTACACAATAAAAATTTGTTCTGTTAGTTACTTGAAATACTGGTACATGGTAATGCTTGCTTAAATGTTCGTGCGGATGATGGCGCATCGGGAGCCGGGTTGTTCCTTTCCCTCTAATATGGTTGATGGGAGCGATGGCTGACTCTCGCGTTATACTCGTGACCGGGTGCTATCCGTGTGAACTGTCTTACTCTTGTTAAATGCATTCAATGATTTATAAGTATAACTTTTCGTGTCATATTGTTTTCATGTTCTAATGACATAATCTGGTGTATATCAAGCATTTAATTTTGACGTTATTAACTAATTATTGTTTATTTTTTATTCTTCACAAATGACATTGTTATAATTGTTTTATGACTGTCAGAAAGAGTGTTACTTGCACCTATTTTAAATAAATAAATATAATTGAATTGAATTGAATTGAACAGTTGAATGAAAACTTTTTCACTATTTTTGTGCATTATCATATCCGCAGATATATGAACGTTTTTCTAAAACGTACTTTACCTGTGAAAATACGAGACCCATACTATAGTCCTCGCGAAAATCTTGAAAAGGACTCCTTGCCTGCGTCTGTGTTGCCGGACTCTTCGGGGACCTTTAAAGCGAGAGTGAGTAGGCATTATTTAAGTTTGCGAGTAACATCCTTGACTACATCGTCACTTTCCATCAAGTGAGTTGTAGTCAAAGGCACTAAATTTTTCAATAAAAAGAAAATAAAAGAGCACTTCAAGGGCTTTCGCACTAAGATTTCTCTGAGAAAAAAAAGAAAGCAGCTCATAGTCCAGGGATGGCGAACCAATGGTACGCGCGCCGCGCACCATAGATGGCACGTGAGAAAATATTTTGGCCACGCCACCGATTGCATTTAAGTTCAAAGTAACAATGCAGCACCGAGATTGTGCAGCTGATTGATTTCCAGTCTCGTTCAATATTGATTCAAAAATTTATTGTAACAAGAAAATAGTTGGGATTGATTAAACAATATAAGTAAGTATGCCAAGCAATCATTTCAATTTGCTAAGTACGTTTTACTGAAACATTTATTACTTAACAGTGCAAAATGTATTTTATTGGTAGTAAATTAAGAGTTTTGAGTTGATTTTCCCAATAGTCAATACTAAGTAAAAATTGTTTGACGACACGTCATGACCTCATTAAATGCTTCTTTAGAAAAAATAGCACTTTGATTCTAAAGGTTCGCCATCCCTGTCATAGTCAATAGTATTTCGGTACTGTGCAAAGAGTATTTAAGTCTCCTCCGTTCCTAAAATTAGCAACTGCAATCACAATGTTTCAAACATCTAACGAAATAGCTTGTAATTAAAGTTCTTGTCAGCTTGTACTGCAGCGCGGCTGTTACGTCAATCGCTGCGAACGAATAGTGCGCAAAATAAGAAGAACTTCCAAATAGTAAGAAAACAAAATCATTTTGTATTGTTTTGTTAAAAAGTTCATAAATTATCATAATCGGTCGATTCAAAATTGCAGCATTTTAATGGTTACAACTAGAACATAAGGGTGCATTAGGATATTTTTTCTTTTAGTTCTGTATGTACATTAAATCTAAAATCACTCCTCATATCCTGTGAATTACATGAAATTATTCTTCCCGATAAAAACCCTAATTGAAATCAAAAGTGGTTACAAAATTGGTCTTTGGCGGCGGTATTGGGCTTAAACCAACAGGTATAATTTGGATTTGTTAATAAGACTGAAAATAAAACAGTGAGGGCGCGTTTGATACATACATTCCACTTAAATTATACCTGTTGGTTTGAGGGTAATACCGTCGCCAATGACCAACTTTGTTACCACTTTTGACTTCAATTAGGGACTTTTTATCGGAAAGAAAAGTTTTATGTAATTTACAGGATATGGGGTGTGATTTTGATTTCCTCGAATTCTATTTTGAGTTTACAGAACTTAAAGAAAAAAATATCCTAATGCACCCTTATGTTCTAGTTGTAACCATTAAAATGCTGCAATTTTAATCGAAACATTATGATAATTTATAAACTTCTTAACATACCAAAACAAAATAATTCTGTTTTCTTACTTTTTGGAAATTCTTCTTAAATTTTTAATAATGAATTAAAAACCACAATTGCGCAAAATGAAATTGAAAACAGTGAGGGCGCGTATTAAGTATAAGTAATTAAGTATAAGTAAGTTTTAATCGACCTCATATGGGTAAACTAAACGAAACACAGTGTATGCTCTATGTCCCTTAAAACACACACAATATAGTAATCCTCGAGAGACTACAGGCTAAAACTTATTTACATTTACTAAAAATAGTGTGGCCGCAGGAATGAATAAATAAATAAATTAATTAGATGCGGTGCGGTGGATAAGGAAAGTCCTTATTTAATTAAGGTTTATCTATATTAGATTGCCTTGCGACCTAGCAAGGTTGGATACTAAGGCTCAGTTCACACCGAGATGGCAGCGGTCGGCAGCGGCCGGCAGGGTAGATCCTGGCAGAGGCTGGCAGCAGCGGGAAGCGACGTGACGACCAGTTTCATTCACAAGCTTTACATGAAATGCATAAAGTATAGATTCACTTAATAAATAACTTTAGGAATTCATTAAAAATTAAAAACCCGACTGCGTAAAAACTTAAACCCTCTTTTTGACCAGTTGGGTAAATATGTATCTGATGTCACTCACGGGACCAAGACAAATATAACGATACCTCATACTTTAAAACCCTTCAAGCCGTTCAGGTTGTAGCGGAGAACATATAAATCTACATACATAAAAACATAACCCTTCTTCTGACGAAGTCGAGTAAAAAGAAACAACGCGCGCGGCCGTAAGGCTATTCGCACCGCCGCGCACCTTTTTTGTTTCCTTTATCAAGTGAAACTATACTTTATGACATTCAAATAAAGTTTATAATGCTTTGTCATTAAAAAAACTAACCGCTTCCCTGCCGGCGGCTGTCGCTCCGGTCTGAATCGAGCCTTACTATTAAATGATTCTCGAAGCAATCAATATTTAAACACTTTCTGTCATTGGGGCTTACTAACGTATCTAACTACATCTCATAGGTGTTTTCGATACCTATAAATAGTACAGACGTAGATTAATCAAATGAAAATTATGGATAATTAAGTAAAATAGATGTTTATGACTCTTAACATTGATAATTGGAAACGTTAAACACTTTAAAAAACCGAGTTCTTTTTTTATTTGAAAGCTAGTGCTTTTCTTGTGGTCCCATATAAATTTTATCAAAATCGATTTAGTAATTTATTAAAAAAATAACAAAAACCAAAAATAATAATGCAGAATTGTACTAAGTTGTTGCGATGGAGCAACAACTTAGTACATTTTTGCATTATTATTTTTGGTTAAAATATTTTTGGAAAATAAAAACTTGTGGACATTACTAATGACATAGAGGCCAAAACAAAAACTTTTGGAATTTTTGTTTGTCTGTCTGTCTGTATGTTCGCGCATCACGCAAAAATTTACCAGGCCAATTTTGATCAAATTTTGTATGGTGGTTCCTTATAGCCCGGGTTAACATTTAAGATACTTTTATACTGAAAAATTCAAGAGTCCCCGTGGGAAAATTCATAACCTCCATGCGGACGAAGTCACGATCACAGCTAGTGTTTAGATCAAAATTGCAGCTGTACTATTGTCACAACTAGAAAAAATTGAATTTTTAAATTACCTAGGTTGGAAAATTCATAACCTCCATGCGGACGAAGTCACGATCACAGCTAGTGTTTAGATCAAAATTGCAGCTGTACTATTGTCACAACTAGAAAAAATTGAATTTTTAAATTACCTAGGTTGGAAAATTCATAACCTCCATGCGGACGAAGTCACGATCACAGCTAGTGTTTAGATCAAAATTGCAGCTGTACTATTGTCACAACTAGAAAAAAATTAATTTTTAAATTACTTAGGTTAAGGTCGTGAGTCTTAAAAGAAAACTTCAAATAAACAGGGGCCGGCTCAAGGTCATTGTGTGCGTCCGTGTGTACTTCCCTAATCACACATTGATGATACGAGTATCATTAGGGCGAGGCATTGATCGAAACAGTTGTCTCTGTTTTTTTATTTACGTGTAAAGAGCAAAGAAAATAACCGCACTTTTGCATTTTTTCAATGTTTTTTCGTTTCAATTAAAAACTAGAATAAATCTACTTATCGTGACCAAAAAAAAACAATAAGGGAAATGGCTGAGTAAAATATAAAATGAAAGTACTCCAAATGAAAATAATTCAACATCTGATCTGAATTTCGAGAGATACTTTGAATCCATATCAAAAACGGCTGCCAAAAAGCTTGGTATCCTCTCGAAGGTAAGACTTTACTTCACACCAGGGCAGCTTCTATTATAAAAAGCTCAAATTCGTCTGTGTAAAGAGTACTTATGGGACGGATCGGCTAGTTACCAGCTAGATGTCTTGGATTCTATAGACCAACGCGCCAGGAGATTCATTGGAAACGAGGAACTTTTATCAAACAGGCTCCAAAGTCCAAAGCCTCGAGCATCGCTGCAAAGTCGAATGTGTATCGATCTTCTACCAGATTCATTTCGGAGAGTGTGCACTGGGGCTTCATGGCCTCATTCTCCCCTCTCCATTCCATCATCGGACGACCAGGCGCGGAGGGTGATTCCTACCCTTTGTCGTTAATTTTCCACCTTTACGCACGAACCGTTTTGCTTCTTCGTTCATTATGCGAACAGCCAAGGAGTGAAATTCCCTGCCAGCGTCAGTATTCCCCGATTCCTATAATTTTGGAATCTTCAAAACGAGAGTCAAGAGGCTCTATTTGAGCTTGCGTGTTACATCCTCAGCTGAGGTGAGGTGCAGCCAAACGCACTCAAATTTTTAATAAAAGAAAATTGCCGCAGGTAGTCGGGCTTTTTGTTTGGTGTCAAGTGCAGGAGCACCAATTGAGGGCTCAATGGAGTACAATATTGAGATTTTTACTATTGCCCGTGGTGCCCTCAGTGGATCCTTGGCTGCCCTTAAAAGGGTTCCTTTAAAATCGGTGCCCTCAGTGGAATAAGTACCTCGTTCCTAACGCGACAACGCATATTCATTCAATATTAACTATTTGTTTTCGAGAAATTTTGCAATTAATTCCAAAAACAGGGTCTACAGTAGATTTTTTTGTGGTAATATTTTTAAAATTGTATTCAATCTGTCAGTACCAGTGGCTGCGACGTGTGCACGTCTAGGATCATATATCACATCCCATCTTAATAATAAAAGGTGAAAAATGAATTTTCAAGAAATAATAATTATATTTGCTTTTTTATTTATAATTAGTAAGCCCTTGGCATCATCTCACTTGATGGTAAGTGACTATGATGCCGAAGATGGAAACGGGCTTACCAAGATTCCACAATGCAATGGAGAACTGGCTTTCTTATCTTCAAGCGGGAATACATCAATGATGTTAACACTGATATTTTGCGGCAAGACTAAGATAAGATGGTGGTAGCCTAGCCAAGCGGGCTATGAAAATGCCCTTCCACCAACCAAACCGAGTTTTACAAAGATGACCCCGCCGGGAATCGAAGCGCGGCCTCCTGGTGTGAAGCGAGCAGCAAGACTTAGATAAGATATAACATGCTTATCATCATCATATCAGCCGAAGGAAGTCCACTGCTGGACATAGGCCTCCCCCAAGGATCTCCACGACGATCTATTCTCGAGTGGCGACCACACACCGGAAAGCGTAGTGTAGGCAGGCCTCCCACTCGGTGGACCGATGACCTGGTGAAGGTCGCGGGAAGCCGCTGGATGCGGGCAGCGCAGAACATGTATAAATATACATTAAATAATTTTTTATTTTTTTTAATTTTCATTAAATTTGTTAGTCAAATAACAGAGAAATAAAATTTCTCAAAATTTATAAAATCTGTTTCCATGTAACTTATACATTTGAGCAAATAAAAAGAAACTCTAGTAAGTAGGTAAGTGAACGATTTTTTTTTTATAAAAAGTACTATTTTTACAAAAATATTGAGATTACAAGTTTTAATAGAAGTTTTAAAATGCGCTTTGCTTCTTTAAATGTTTGGCGAAAATCTAAAACGTACATACTTACTACAGTTTCGTGTAAATATGTATACGTAAAAAGTTTAATTGGTTGTAATGAGGGTTTAATTACAACCGGATAATTTATATTCGAGAAATTTGACATAAAACAAATTGAAAGCAGGACTTGATATGATTTTATATAATATACTAGCTGTTTCCCGCTGCTTCATCCGCGTGGACAACGTTTCTATGACTTTTCGAGGGTGCGCAGGGCGCGAGCCGCAAGCGGATCGCGAGCGTGAAAAAAGGTAGCCTATGAGATAATCCAGATTCTAATCTATCTACCTACCAAATTTCAGCCAGTACCATTTAGTAGTTTTTGCGTAGAGAAGTAACAAACATACACACTCACAAACTTTCGCCTTTATAATTTTAGTGTGACGAGCAGGTATTGATGTTGTTTTTACCTCTGTTGTTGTTTTTTCCTCAATTTGTAATTATGAATAATCGTGAAATTTTCAAGTGTTATATCTATCTATAGTATATATAAAAATGAATCCCTATTTCCCTTGGTCACGGAATCACGCGTGAACGGCTGGACCGATTTCGCTAATTCTTTTTTTGTCGAGTTAGTTTTTGTCAGGAGAAGGTTCTTATTTAGGGTAGGGTAGGGTAGGATAGGGTAGTGTAAATTAGTGTAGTGTAGTGCAGTGTAGTGTAGTGTAGGGTAGTGTAGTGTAGGGTAGGGTAGGGTAGTGTAGTGTAGAGTAAGGTTACGTTAGTACTAATATATATACTTTGGTAAGGTGGTACGAAGTTCGCCGGGAATACTACATAGTTAGAAATATAATTATTGTTCAGTATGGAAAACGTAGCGTAGGCAGGCCTCCCACGCGGTGGACCGATGACCTGGTGAAGGTCGCGGGAAGCCGATGGATGCGGGCAGCGCAGGACCGGTCGTCGTGGAAATCCTTGGGGGAGGCCTTTGTCCAGCAGTGGACGATTTGTGGCTGATATGATGATGATGATGATGATGGAAAACGGTTTTGGTCGGGAACCTTAAATACACAGAGTGTAGAAATAAACAAACAGAAGCGAACCACCGCGTAATCGATCTAATTCCCATCAGACAGTAGAATGGATCCATTAGAGCTTTTGTTCCGCGACTGGCCGCGTCGCACACAACTGCAGGCTTACTGGATTTCATTCTGTATTTCGCATTGTTTTCTTTTCGCCTAAAAACGTTTCGCCGATGAGGCCAACATTCTTTATTGTGTTAGGTAATTTCTCTGCGTTACGCACCTGTCGTCTGGCTCTAATTGATATTTTTCTTTTTTTTTTGCTAAATAATCCTACGTCTCATTGCTTGAGCTTTCTAGGACAAAGTCTAAGAGTTCTTATTTATTTTAGCACATTACATGCTAGCACATATTAAGGACACATTTTTTGAAACATTGTTGAACTCAACTTTATTACTTCTAGAGCACATTGAGCTCATTTATAGGTACTTTTTAACCGACCTTAAAAAAGGAGGAGGTTTCTCAATTCGACCGTATATTTTTTTTTATGTGTGTTCGCAGATAACTTCGTCGTTTATTAACCGATTTTGATGTTTCTTTTTTTGTTAGAAAGGAGATATCCCAAGGGTCATACCATGATAAGAAACTAGGATCCGATGATGGCGTCCCAGAGAAATCGAGGAGAACCTTAGTTTCCTGTTTAAAGTCGGTTTTTTTGTTTAAAATTGTTTTGTAAGAACTTTTTTTTATTATTCGTGTAAAAGAGAATTGGTATTTTGATAACTATTAATTTACAATATTATCTACACAGGAAATGATCATTTTAAAAGTACAAAGTATAAAATACTAGCTGTCCCGGCGAACTACGTACCGCCTTACATTACATTACACTGCCTTACCCTACCCTAACCTACACTACACTACACTACCCTACCCTACACTACACTACCCTACCCTACACTACTCTAACCTACACTACACTACCCTACACTACCCTAAACTACACTACCCTACCCTACACTACCCTACCCTACCCTACACTACCCTACCCTACACTACACTACACTACACTACCCTACCCTACCCTACCCTACATAAGAACCTTCTCCTGATAATAACGAAATCGACAAAAAAAGAATTAGCGAAATCGGTTTAGCCGTTTAGGAGGAGTTCAATGACTAACACACGGACAGAAGATTTACATATATATATAATATATATATAAAATTTATTATTATCTGGACGGCCAATGTACCAATGAGTTTTTCAAAAAAACTTACGTACATACTTACCGATTGCTTTAACGGTGAAGGAAAACATCGTGAGGAAACCTGCACACGCCTGCGAAGAAACTCGAAGGTTGTGTGTGAAGTCGACCAACCCGCACTGGGCCCGCGTGGTCGACTAAGGCCTAATCGCCCTGATTCAGGGTAGGCTCGAGCCCCTCGGTGGGGACGTATATGAGCTGTAATGATGATATATATAAAATAATTAATAATTATATATTTTAAAATAACCAATTTAACTAAAAATTAAATCCCGACTGCATAAAATATTATCCTTTTTTTTGGACATTTGGGTTGAAATTTATAACGTGTCTAACGACACCTCGCTCTCCAAAATCCATTAAGGCGTTTAGGAACAAGGCTTAGCAAAAGAATCAGACATACATTCATACATACATCATGACAGCTCATATACGTCCCCACCGAGGGGCTCGAGCCTACCCTGAATCAGGGCGATTAGGCCTTAGTCGACCACGCGGGCCCAGTGCGGGTTGGTCGACTTCACACACAACCTTCGAGTTTCTTCGCAGGCGTGTGTAGGTTTCCTCACGATGTTTTCCTTCACCGTTAAAGCAATCGGTAAGTATGTACGTAAGTTTTTGAAAAACTCATTGCTACATTGGCCGTCCAGATTTGAACCCGGTACCTCTGGTTAGATGGACGGAGTCGTTACCGATTGAGCCACCGACGCTTCCATACATTCATACATACAGCCGAAAGATATTACCCTCCTTATGGGGCAGTGTTGTAACTAGTCGAAGGCATTGCCACGCTGAATGGCAAGGGATAGCCTTTGCACGAGGTACGTTAGATACGGACCCTAAGTTAGTACCTTTTAAATTTAAGTGCTTTTGGCTGCACCTCACTTAAT
Organism: Coleophora flavipennella; assembly: GCA_947284805.1. Lineage (NCBI taxonomy): Eukaryota > Metazoa > Arthropoda > Insecta > Lepidoptera > Coleophoridae > Coleophora > Coleophora flavipennella. The sequence goes on from OX369253.1 coordinate 11,958,197, forward strand.
GTTAAGTGTCGATGCAGCCGAGGATGTAACACGCAAGCTCATTCACTCTCGTCTTAAGCATTACTAAAATATACGAATCGGGGAATAACAGACGCCGGAAGGGAATTCCACTCCTTGGCCGTTCGCATAATGAACGAAGGAGCAAAACGCTTCGTGCGAAAAGGTGGAACATTGACGACAAAGGGGTGGAATCGCTCTCCGCTCTCCATGAGGTCGTGAAGCTCCAGAGCATACTCTCCGGAAAGAATCCTGTAGAACACCGATAGACAGGCGACTTTGCGGCGATGCTCGAGGCTTTGGAGAATAAAATTTGTATATACGATGCTGTACACAAAAGTGTTAACTGATAACTTATCTTGAAAATTAATGCAAAACACGAGGTTGTCATTTTTTTAGAGTTCCGTATTTAAAAAAAATATCTCCTATAGGTACTAACTTTTAAGCCTTTCCGAGATTTCCAATATATACAGGTGTAACAAAATTGGTGTAGGTCCTGGGGCTTCTACTCATCATACTGAACAACTTTTGTTCTACGGCTTTGCTGAAAACGTAAAAAAATTGTTTACTCTTCATGCAAATTGATCAGCTGATCTACTGATATAGTGCATTTTAGTATGGAAAGTCCATTTGTTTTTTTAAGAATTGACCATGGGCTCCTTGGAGAAAGTTGTTCAGTATGACAAGTAGAAGCCCCAGTTAACGAGACCTACACCAATTTTGTTACAGCCTGTATATATTCAAGAATTGCTCGTTTAAAGGTATAAGATATCTCTTGCCAATCGAAGCAGTTAAAGACCATCTGCTGCACAATCTCACAACAATCTCAATCTCATGCAGTCCGAGGCAATATGTCTTTATCACAATAATACTTGTATTATTGTGATGCGCTCCATGCTTTTTCACAATAATACTTGTATTTTTCGTTCCTTATTGTTTGAAATTATTATTCACTTTTTAGTTTGATGCGCTTTAAAAGCGTGTTTTTTTTTAACTATATTTTTAAATTTTTAGTTTAGTATAATGATGTAAACTTATGAAATTATTGTATTGTCACTGATTTTTGATAAATGTACAAAGTTTGAATTAAATCTGTCCGTTTAAAGTGGGTCAAAATTTAGTGGAAAGGAGTCGGTTACAAACATACATACATACATACAGGTGAAGCTAATAAAAGCGTGATAAAATTTTCATTTCCCTTCTTTCTATAATTCATTTACTAACTTATTGTTATACTTCAAACGTACAAGGGTGAAAACATTTCCATTAATAATTGATCAATCGTTCAAATGCTAACAGCAGAGTTTCATCAATCAAAGGAAACTTAACAGGCTTTTTTCGAATTGCCTTTGACTTTTCGTCATAAATTAATCAGGTTCATTACTTACTAGGTATAAAGATAACCTACATTTACTGTTTACCCACGAACCATTTACCATTCATTGGTCACGTATCACGTATGAAGGAGGAGAGAGTGGCGAAGCGCATCTTCTATTCTGAACTGGAGGAGGGTAAGCGGAAACATGGCCGACAGCTCCTCCGGTTCTGAAGCGACATATGAAAGGATACAACATAGAACACTCTCAATGGGAGAGTTTGGCAGCAGAACGGCCAGAATGGCGCAGGATTGTGAATAGGCAAGTGCGCGAGTTCCAGGATCAGCGTAAAGCTGATCTTGATACCAAACGCGACCAGTTAAAGGCCCAACCACCTGCGACCATTTTATACAATAACGAGGGTGGTACACTTAAATGCCCTCAGTGCGCGAGGAGTTAGATTGGCTACATACACCATCTTCGAGCGCACGCGCGTCAAACGGACTAGGAGTCGAAGCTGTCGCCATGACCGAAATCGGTCAGATAGATCATCACCGACCAACCACCAATAACAAACAGTTTTTCACGTTTTTGCCCTTATTCAGTGTAGGCTCGAGCCCCTCGGTGGGGACGTATATGAGCTGATATGATGAACAAACAGTTTTTCACGTACCTACCTATTTATAACACTTGTAATAGTAGTTATACATTATTGTAATGCGAAAGTAATATATTTTTATTTCGTACCTCAAAAGGTAAAAATTGGAACTATTATAGGATTACTCGTGTGTCTGTCTGTCCGTCCGTCTGTCACAGTCAATTTTCTTGGAAACCACTAGACCGATTGAGTTGAAATTTGGTATAAATATGTAATTCAGTCACCCCAAAGACGGAAGTATAACGTAAATATATTAATTTTAAACATGGGGGCCACTCCAGGGGGGGGGTATATAAGAAATTATATTGTGTGTCAATAAAGGTCTTATTAAGAGAATCTCAAATACATTGTTTATAATTTTAAGATAAATAGTTTTCAAGTTATTTAAAAAAAAATACGTGAAAATTTACCATTCCCCCCCACCCTTATCTCCGAAACTACTAGACCTATAACCTTGAAAAAATCACAGTATATGAGGTTGAATGCATAGATTACAGAAAAATCTATGAAAAAATCTAAAGTCCTTCTGTTCTATAAAAAATGAAACTTTTAAAGTCCCCTTTATAAGTAGACCCCTATTTACCTTGAGTATAGTATGTACTGAGAGATCTTGTGGGGTTGATAATTAAATTTTTGGTGCGGAACCTTGTTTGTGTGACCCCGACTCGCACTTGGTCTTTTTTTTTTCTAGAGAGTTCATTTTAAGGGCAGCGTAAGTATCATCTATGACAACGTACTATATAAATTGTAATATATATGTCAACATTAAAATTAAAACTATAATTATCAAGCTCGTATATTTCATGTTTTATTTAAGTGGAACTCCAGGTCGTTTTTAATTTAAAATTTATATGAGATCCTATACACAGGGTGTAAGAAAATTGGTGTAGGACCCGTTAACTGGGGCTTCTACTCATCATACTCAACAACTTTCCCCAAAGAACCCAAGGTCAATTCGCAAAAAAAATTTTCGACGCTCCATACAAAAATGTACAAAATGTTTCGATCAGCTGATCGTTTTGTATGAAGAGTTTTTTTTTGCGATTTCAGCAAACTTGTAGAACAAAAGTTGTTTAGTTTGATGAGTAAAAGCCGCAGTTAACGGGACCTACACCAATTTTGTTACACGCTATATAAGACTGTTTGTTTTCTAAATTAATTAAATAAAATAAAGGTCGAGTATAACCAGGCGAGGGCTTTCATTAGGTAAGGTATGCGAGACCCAAAATTGCCAAATCCGCTGAGGCTTAAAAAGAAACACGGAAGTAAAAAAAACACAAAAAAAATTCGTGTCACGTAGCAAAAATTTTCTAAATCACAGTCACATCATAGATATAAGATAAAGGCTTCACGGAAATAAAAACATTGCGTGTGACGTAACAAAAATTTTCTAAATGGCAGTCACATCATAGATATAGGATATGGAAACTTTTTACAGAATATTTAAATATGTACAGATCAAACAAAGAAATTTTTCACGTCACTGGCAGATATGAGAAAATGATTATTACTTGCCTGGTACAGACACAGTATAAAGGAACTTCTTGTTTATAATCGAAACCATTTTTCGTATTCCTGTTCCTTTTTTTTCGTTCAACTTCAATGAACGTTGTTTTGTTTCAAATCCAAAAAAGACACGATTTTATTCCACTTGAAAGGAGTGGTTTGCTCTGTGCTTTGCGTACCTACATATTGTTTTTTTTTTAAATAATTTCAATGTTTCCGCGCATGTATGAGAAAAACACATTTAAGTACAGTATAATCTCACAAATCCGGCACTTCGATAGATCGGCACGTCCAATAATCCGGCACCCTCCGCCCACGCATCCCTCATCAAGCCAGAAAAGGTTTTTAAGCAAGGACTACAAGTTGCACAAAAGCAGACCTCAAATAAGGAATATTTTAAAACTAGTTTTATTACATGTTAATTTAATACATTACATACGTTTATTCCCTCTATGAAATGCTTTATTTTATTCATTACCTATGACTTTTTCAGTATCATCCAGTAATCCGAACATTCCAATAATCCGGCACCATTCGGCTTTTAATAGTGCCGGATAAGTGAGATTACACTGTACTTAAATGTCTTTCTGCTATTTTAGTTCAAATGAGATATTTTAGTGTAAAACCCACGTGGCCCAGTGCGGGTTGGTCAACTTCACACACAATCTGCGAGTTTCTCCGCAGACGTGTGCAGGTTTCCTCACGATATTTCCTTCACCGTAAGTGCGTCGGATAAACGTTCATGTGAAATCTAAATTCGAAATCACATTGGTACGTGGCAGGATTGGAACCACGACCTCCCGGACAGGAGGCGGCGGCCCTAGCCGTTACGCCACCGACGCTAAGAAGAAGCCTAGACAGGTATTTTCTGGCCGCACTGTACAATTTCTGTCACATGTGCAGTGTCCGCTTATGCTGCGCTGATTACACCATAATAAAATAACATAAATTATTTTTAAATACAGTTGCTCGAAATGTGGTATTTTGTTTGCCAGTTTACTGTGCGCAAAATTGATTTTAACGTACTAGTGCTTTACTATTTTTAAAATTTCTAGCTCGAAGGAACAAGCGAGACATATCTACCTTATTAAAAAAATATAATAACCAAAGATACAGAATCTTCTTTGAGAATTTTGAAAGGAGAATTTGAAAAGGTTATTTCTCCGAGAGGTTACATAACGCTATTTAGTAAGAATAAGGAGAATAAACACCACGGTTGCCTATTTCAGAAAGCGATAAATTGATGACGCATGAAGCTCATAAGTTATACATAGAAATAAGTCATCTTTTCCAAGGAGTTTTAATATTATCCCAAGCCTTACAGTAATCTATTAATGTTAATTAAATGAAAAATTACGCATGCGTATGTGTGCCTAGCTAAGATAAGGCGCTATTTTGGCAAAACTGAATTGAGTTGTTTTAGTTGTGATTACGAAAAAATAAAGAATATTTATTGTATGATAATAATATACTTATATGTATGTATTGTATCATTATTATCATTTTCATCATCATATCAGCCGAAAAACGTCCACTGCTGGACAAAGGATTTCCACGACGACCGGTCCATCCATCGGCTTTCCGTGATTTTCACCAGGTCATCGGTGGGAGGCCTGCCTTCGCTACGTTTTCCAGTGCGCGGACTCCACTCTAGAACTTTACTACCCCAACAGCCGTCTGTTGTACGACCTATGTGCCCTGCCCACTGCCACTTACTCGTATGTGTATGTATAGGAAAAATAAAATGATATTACTTTGGCTGGACATTAATAAATGAGCCACAAGTCGCGTGAAATCAACTTAGGTTACAAAAACTTTAATAGGCATGTACCCATGTATTTTGTTTTTCTGTTTTGGTCCTTTTTAGGGTTTCGAAGTCAACAAGGAACCCTTATAGTTTCGCCATGTCTGTCTGTCCGTCTGTTTGTGGCTTAGCTCAGATAATATTAGTACTAGAAAGCTGTAATTTGACATATTAAATGTATTTATCACGCCGACAAAGTGGTACAATCTATATCTATATTTATATATATATATATATATATAAAAATGAATTGCTGTTCGTAAGTCTCGCTAAAACTCGAGAACGGCTGGACCGATGTGGCTCATTTTGGTATTGAATTATTTGTGGAAGTCCAGAGAAGGTTTAAAAGGTGAATAAATATGAAAATACTCGGAATTAAATAAAAAAAATCAATTAATAAAATATCAGTCAAAAAATAATTGGTTTTAGGGTAGGGTTTAGTGTAGTTAGGGTAGGGTAGGGTAGTGTCGTATAGGGTAGGGTAGTGTAGTGGAGGGTAGGGTAGGGTAGTGTAGTGTAGTTAAGGTAGGGTAGTGTAGGGTAGTGTAGTGTAGGGTAGGGTAGTGTAGGGAAGGGTAGGGTAGGGTAGTGTAGAGTAGTGTAGTGTAGGGTAGGGTAGGGTAATGTAGTGTAGGTTAGGGTAGTGTATTGTAGTGTAAGGTGGAACGAAGTTCGCCGGGACAGCTAGTAAAAATATAAAAAAAGAAATTTTAGGTTATCTCCCCTACGTGTGAAGAGGGGGTGTTTTTTTTTGTGGTGACGTCCCCTATCGTATGTGGTGACGTCCCCTATCGTATGTGGTGACGTCCCCTATCGTATGTGGTGACGTCCCCTATCGTATGTGGTGACGTCCCCTATCGTATGTGGTGACGTCCCCTATCGTATGTGGTGACGTCCCCTATCGTATGTGGTGACGTCCCCTATCGTATGTGGTGACGTCCCCTATCGTATGTGGTGACGTCCCCTATCGTATGTGGTGACGTCCCCTATCGTATGTGGTGACGTCCCCTATCGTATGTGGTGACGTCCCCTATCGTATGTGGTGACGTCCCCTATCGTATGTGGTGACGTCCCCTATCGTATGTGGTGACGTCCCCTATCGTATGTGGTGACGTCCCCTATCGTATGTGGTGACGTCCCCTATCGTATGTGGTGACGTCCCCTATCGTATGTGGTATCGTTGGATAGAACTTTCAAAACTATTGACGGTTAGCTAAAACCATTTTTATATTCAGGGTTCGGTTTGTGAAATATTACGCTTTAAAATGCAAATTTTTGTTAGAGTCAAGCAAAACCGCTATTTCAGGACATCTGAAAAAAATTGTAAATAGCGGGACATGTAATTAATTTAAAAGGAAAACTATCACGGCTAAGTAGACTTTCTTAGTTAGGAGTAATAGTCGACCAACTTAAGGTTTGCAGTTGGATTTGAAAAAGTTCATAGATTTTCCATACAAAATGTTCTATTACCAACTGTAAATATTATTTTGTTCTTTAAAATATTCATTTTTTTAAAGGCTACGGAACCCTACTTTGCGCGAGTCCGGCTCGCACTTGGCCGCTTTCAATATATTTTATCTATTTTCTCACAAATGTATTGAAAAAATGAAAAAGTAATTTAAAAGTAAATGGTAAACTCGTGACGATGGTAAATCCTTTGTTATTTACGTTTTTACCACCCTTGTGTCATAATTCATAAATAACTATTGTACCAAAATTGATTTGTTGAATCAGCCTGTATACGTGTCTGCAAGAAGGTGAATAAAGAAAGAAGAAAGAAGAAAGAAAGAAATAAAGTTTATTCGGCAAAAAATAAATAGAAAAATAATTACAATATTAGGTACTTAATTGAAATAAACTATAGAATAAAAACTAACTAAGAAACTAACTAACTATGAATCAGTTCGCACTCACACTACCAAAAAAACAAAAGTGCGTCGTTCGTAACGCAGGTAACCTGTGTGTGTACTATGGTCTATGCCTGTGTTTACGAAGTAACTAGTATCTTATACTCATCTGTGTCTGTCTGTGTATGCATTGCAGTACCAGTTTAGGATATAATATGTAGGTATGCATAGCTAATCTGATTCGTGATATTTTTATTGTTATTGTAAGTACCTATGTAGCACCTAGACACTTCAGGTTTAATGGTGCTAGATGATTGATTTTCAAGCGACTTCCAAAAAGGAGGAGGTTCTCAATTCGTCTGTATGTTTTTTTTTTTATGTTTGTTACCTCATAATTTGGACTGGGTGAACCGATTTTTATGATTCTTTTTTTATTTGAAAGCTAGTGCTTCCCGTGTGGTCCCATATAAGTTTTATCAAAATCGGTGTAGTACTTTATTAGAAAATTAACAAAAACCAAAAATAATAATGCAAAAATGTACTAATTTGTTGCGATGGAAGTCGGTTTTTTAACGTGTTTAGCGTTTTCAATTATTATGTATTTTGTTTTGAAATTTGTAAATAAATAAAATATTTTCGACAAAACGTTGTCGATACAAAAACACAATAAGACGTACAGTCAGATCAAAGCTATCGTTTATCAACGTCAGATTCCCTTTACGCCGCTCACTAGGGCGAACACATAATATTTTAATAAAATAAATCATTTCTTTTATTTTGTACTTTTTCAAAGTTTTTGACAATGTCACTCTGTCTTCTGTTCTCTTATCTCGTATAATATCATAACTACCAAACGTTTGATAGTAATTAATGATCCTTACTTATTATTATAAATGTGAACATACAGCAGTAAAGTTCTCGAGTGTCGAGCGCGCACAAGACTAGAGTAGGCAGGCCTCCCACTCGAAGGACCGATGACCTGGTGAATGTCGCGGGAAGCCGCTGGATGCGGGCAGCGCAGAACCGGTCGTCGTCGTGGAACTTCTTGGGGGAGGCCTATGTCTAGCAGTGGACGTCTTTTGATGATTATGATGTTGTTGATTTCCCCGCACGCACACGTCGGCTACGCAACGGAGCAAGACGTGACTTTTTGCATAGAAATAGTTGAGTTGATAATACTTAATATATATAAATCTCGTGTCACAATGTTTGTCCTCAATGGACTCCTAAACCACTTAACCGATTATAATAAAATTCGCACACCATGTGCAGTTCGATCCAACTTGAGAGATAGGATAGGGTAGGGTAGGGTAGTGTAGGGTAGGGTAGTGTAGGGTAGGGTAGGGTAGGGTAGGGTAGGGTAGTGTAGGGTAGGGTAGGGTAGTGTAGAGTAGTGTAGGGTAGGGTAGTGTAGTGTAGTGTATGTAGGGTAGGGTAGGGTAGTGTAGGGTAGGGTAGTGTAGTGTAGTGTAGGGTAGTGTAGGGTAGGGCAGGGCAGTGTAATGTAATGTAAGGCGGTACGAAGTTCGCCGGGACAGCTAGTAATATTATACGTTTTTCATCCCTTTGTCTGTCGAAAGTAAAATAGCTTTACATAGGTATTTTATTTTTCCAAGAAAGTGTTAAGGTATCGTTTTTGCCAGCTGCTTTGCTCGCGTGAACATAGTTTCTATGACTGTCTTCGAAGGTGAATATACAAATTTTACAAGCGGCTCGCGAAAATGGATAAAAGTAGCCTATATGTTAATCCAGGTCCTAATTTGTCTACCTACCGAATTTTAGCCAGATACTTTCAGTAGTTTTTGCGTGAAAGAGTAACAAACATCCATACATACAAAATTTCACATTTATAATATTATAAAGTAGGACTGTTATTTGACTTCATCAGTTTTTTTTGTACCCGACTGCAGAAGGAGAATTACATTTCTCGGATAAATCTGTAAAAGTGTTCACCGACTCTGTAGAGCGGCATCTAGTCATTTTAAGAAATGGTCATTTTAAGAACAGGAAATTCATAAAGTGGTCATTTTAAAAAGTGGTCATTTTAAGAAGTGGAAATTTTTATTTGTGGTCTTTTTCAGTTGTGGTAATTATCCGCCGAAGGGGTCTATTAGGCAGGAACTTACTCAAATCAAATCAAACACACACTTTGAAATATTCAAAAAACTTATTGTCTATTACAAATAATGTCATGATTCAGATAACAGTCTCAGGTAATGGTATTTTTTATAGAATCAACATATATATCTTTGTCATTTAGGTACATAATCTATTATTTTATAATATCCTTTAGGAGTACAAGCATTTTTGAGATGAGTCTTGAATTTATTCTCTGACAAACTAGTTACATTTTCTGGAATTTTATTATAGAAATAAATTCAAATTCTTACGAACGTACATGATGTTCTCACATATAAATTGACTAACAACAGTTAAAATACTGATTTCTTTGAAATTATTCTGTAACGACTCACGTGATCGCATCTGATAGATTGCGCGGATAGCTCTTTTCTGCAGGATGAAAATAGTTTCTATATCAGCCGCTTGCCTCCACAGTAAGATGCCATAAAACAGTAGAGTAGTAATCTTAAGGCGCTAAGATCACTCAATCCGAGCAGGTTGATACGTGTTTCAATAATATCGAACGTAGGTCTATTCATTTTAAATTCAAATCAGTGCGGGCTTCAACGCGGCTGTTACGTTGAAACCGAACGCCCAATTCTCGATTTTCACATGTTTTTATTACTTTTCTATACTTTTAATTATTTTTTAAAAAAATGAGTTCAATTAAAATGAAAGGTCTCTAAGTCACCGATTTTTGTCATAGTGTTGGTTTCATTCAATATTAACTATTTGTTTTCGAGAAATTTTACAATTAATGCCAAAAACAGGGAATACAGTATATTTTTTACATCAAAAAAGTAATATTTAACAAATTGTATTCAATTAATAGATTTTTTATTACTTTATTTTTCCATGGTGATAGCTTTACACAATCTTTCAATAATTTAAATTGAATATTGTCATTTGACCCATCTTAAGGCCTTAACTGTGGCCCTTTCGCCGTAATTACGGAATTTCCCTTCCGCTCCCTGTATACAAATGAATGCTATAAATTATACAGCCAACCTGTGTACTCGTATACTTTCTCGCGTAGCCTTCATCGTCTGGCAAGGTCTAGCATACCTACACAAATTACCAAATTATTAGTAACCGACGTAGCTCACAGAATCGCTCACCTGAATTGGCAGTGGGCAGGGCCCATAGCTTGTAGAACATATAGCCGTTGGGGTAGTAAAGTTCTCTTGTGGCGACCGCGCACCGGAACACGTAGCGTACGTGAAGATCGTGGGAAACCGCTGGAGGCGGGCAGAGCAGGATCGGTCGTCGTGGAAATCTTCGGAGGAGCCCTTCGTCCAGCGGTGGACGTCTTTCGGCTGATATGATGATGATGATGACACAAATTACTAATGAGCGTTACGCTTTTATAGCGAAAACGAACATTAAGAAGCAGATTCATTTATAAATGTATGACAGCCTGCCTGTGATAAATTTTGCCGGAATATTGCCACTTGATGGGAAATATATCTTATTATATATATAAATCTTCTGTCCGTGTGTTAGTCATTGAACTCCTCCTAAATGGCTGGACCGATTTCGCTAATTCTTTTTTTGTCGAGTTCGTTATTGTCAGGAGAAGTTTCTTATGTAGGGTAGGGTAGGGTAGGGTAGTGTAGTGTAGTGTAGGGTAGGGTAGTGTAGGGTAGGGTAGGGTAGTGTAGGGTAGGGTAGGGTAGTGTAGGGTAGGGTAGTGTAGGGTAGTGTAGGGTAGTGTAGGGTAGTGTAGGGTAGTGTAGGGTAGTGTAGTGTAGGGTAGAGTAGTGTAGGGTAGGGTAGTGTAGGGTAGGGTAGTGTAGTGTAGGGTAGGGTAGTGTAGTGTAGGTTAGGGTAGGGTAAGGCAGTGTAATGTAATGTAAGGCGGTACGTAGTTCGCCGGGACAGCTAGTATATTATATATATAAAAAAAGTTACCTACTACGCGTAAAGTTTCATAAAAATCATGTAAGCTATTTAAATTTTCGAGCCTCAATTTTTTTGTTGTTATTGCAGCCATTTAAAGCAACCCAGCTAGAAGCTGCTCAAAAGCCATCAACTAATTATCATAGAACTCCTAATTTCTAAATTTTATGCCAATTAAACTATTTAGCCGCTACGGAAAGCGTGACGGACGGACGGACGTTTTTGACAAACACGTTTTTTTTGTTTAGCTGACATGATGTCAGCTCATATACGTCCCAACCGAGGGGCTCGAGCCTACCCTGAATTAGGGTGATTGGGCCTTAGTCACCATGGTTGGTCGACTTCAAACAGAACCTTCGAGTTTCTTCGCAGGCATGTGCAGGTTTCCTCACGATGTTTTCCTTCACCGTAAGAGCGTCGGATAAACGTACATAATTATGAAATTTAAATTCGAAATTACATTGTTACGTGGCAGGAGTGAAACCACGACCTCCCGGGCAGGAGGCGGCGTACCTAGCCATTACGCCGCCGACGCTCCAATTAATACAATAATAAATAATTACAGTAATACCACAGACGCTTTTAGTTTTTTCGTTTATACTAGTTTCAAAAGGATACTTGCGTTCATAAATCTACATATATCTAGAGTTTGTAGCCATTCCACAGTCGCCGGAGTGAGCTCATTGAGCTCAACGAGTCCGCCCACAAAGCGTCTAACCGGACATTCCTCTACAATATGTTTGTTGCTTGGATTGTTTGTTGTGGTGCGCCACAATCACATGCCGGAAAACCCTTGGGCCCCCATTTGTGTAGTGTAGGATGATAGTTGCAGCGGGCGGTCCCTTTTCGAATGCGGTGTGTGACCCTTCTGGCACGCCCCGAAATCAGGTAGTCTCACAGACGGTTCTGATTTTTTTTCTTATTCGGAAGGTGGGGAGAGATGCATCATGCATAACAATACAGCCTAGCTGCACAGGTTATGTGGGACTCACAGCTGAAGGCTGAACCTACCCACTAAAACTCCCCCCATTGATTTAGGTCAATCAAGACCTGTAAAATACTTCATCGGAGCGACCCACACCCTTATAGAAGGGGGGGAGGGGATGGTGCGTAATAAAGTAGACCAGTTGATAAGCAGTCGTGTCTCCCATTTCGCTTGCCAGGATGACCGTAGGCTGGGGTGTTGTTTAACACCGGGATCCGTCCAGGTTAGCTTGCGCTACTTGAGACGCTCCGGAATGACCATGTCGAAGGAAGAAACTCTCAACAGCGACATTTCGGAGAGTTTATTGACAGAGCGAGCGAAGCGTCTGCGTTTCAGCTTGGGAAAAAATGCTTCCGTATGTCTGTCCGGCGGATGTCCGGCTGTTGTCCTCGCAGGTCGCATTTTTGAACCGATTCTCGTGAAATTTTGTGAACAAGTTTGATAATTATATGGAATATTTTTGTCGATTCAGTTTTTGGAAATATTTACAAATGGCGGAACCATGAGGGATGGAAAATATTATTATATTTCACCTATTTGTAAAAACTCGCAAGGTCTACAGGTTCACAGAGTCACTTATATTAGTAATATGCACAGCACATTACGAGTGATATTAGAAAATCTTTTTTTTTCATGACGACAATAGTCCGCTCTGTCGCCTAAAGGTAAAAACCGGCTAAGTGCGAGTAGGACTCGAGCACGAAGGGTTCCATACCATTATTTATAAAAATCACGTTTGTTGTATGGGAGGCCCCCTTAAATAATTAGATTTATTTTAATTTAATTATTCATTTTTAAGGTAAATAAATACAACTCAATATTCTGTGATATTTCGAGCGTCTACCTGCTGCCGTTATCAATATCGAGCAAAAACAAGCAAAAAAATTTGGTTTGTTGTATGGGAGCCCCCCTTAAATATTTATTTTATTCTGTTTTTTAGTATTTGTTGTTATAGCGGCAACAGAAATACATCATCTGTAAAAATTTCTACTATCTTTTTATCACGGTTCATGAAATACAGCTGGGTGACAAACGGACGGACGGACAGACAGACGGACAGCGAAGTCTAAGTAATAGGGTTCCGTTTTTAAGCTTTGGGTACGGAACCCTAAAAATCGTGTCAAGGTGATTCACCCTACTATGTATAAATCTCTATTTCTTTGCCTGAGCGTGTAACGGCTTCATGGAGTTTGGAGTGTGAGGTGTCGTTAGATTCGTGTCGATCCCCTGATACGAAGTGTGTCGTAAGATACATTTAAAGCTGTCAGGTTTTTCATTTTCAATTTATTTCATCATTACAGCTCATATACGTCCCCACCGAGGGGCTCGAGCCTACCCTGAATCAGGGCGATTAGGCCTTAGTCGACCACGCGGGCCCAGTGCGGGTTGGTCGACTTCACACACAACCTTCGAGTTTCTTCGCAGGCGTGTGCAGGTTTCCTCACGATGTTTTCCTTCACCGATATAGCAATCGGTAAGTATGTACGTAAGTTTTTTGAAAAACTCATAGGTACATTGGCCGTCCAGATTTGAACCCGATACCTCTGGTTAGATGGACCGAGTCGTTACCGGTTGAGCCACCGACGCTTTTTTTAATTTATTTAGTTAGGGTGTATTGCCATAAAATTTTATTATATTAGTAATAAGTAGTCATCACCATCTTATTTGTATTTGGATTCTAGAACGAGTGTATACCTATTTTTTTTTAAATTATTATACTATTATTATTATTATATAGTAGGGTAGGCTCGAGCCCCTCGGTAAGGACGTATATGAGCTGATAAGATGATATACCAATTACATTTATAAGTGTAATTGTTTTTTTTTGTTTTTCCTTCCTTCACGTTGATATTTTTGTACAAATATTTTGGTTCAGGGATTGAAAGTCATAAAAGCTATTTTATATCCCGTGAAAATAGCATAGCACGGTTCTTAAAGGAAATGAAAGGAGAAACCATTTTTGGTGATTACAATTATTTTTGGTGAGCAACATATTGCCGTGTTTTGCACAGCGATAGTTGAAGAGGTGCGAAGTGACACAGACTAGCATAGCCTGATATAGTTGTAGAGGTGTGAAGTGACACAGACTAGCATAGCCTGATATAGTTGAAGAGGTGCAAAGTGACACAGACTAGCATTGCCTGATATAGTTGAAGAGGTGTGAAGTGACACAGACTAGCATAGCCTGATATAGTTGTAGAGGTGTGAAGTGACACAGACTAGCATAGCCTGATATAGTTGTAGAGGTGTGAAGTAACACAGACTAGCATAGCCTGATATAGTTGCTGAGGTGTGAAGTGACACAGACTAGCATAGCCTGATATAGTTGAAGAGGTGCAAAGTGACACAGACTAGCATTGCCTGATATAGTTGCAGAGGTGTGAAGTGACACAGACTAGCATAGCCTGATATAGTTGAAGAGGTGTGAAGTGACACAGACTAGCATAGCCTGATATAGTTGAAGAGGTGTGAAGTGACACAGACTAGCATAGCCTGATATAGTTGAAGAGGTGTAAAGTGACACAGACTAGCATAGCCTGATATAGTTGAAGAGGTGTGAAGTGACACAAACTAGCATAGCCTGATATAGTTGAAGAGGTGTAAAGTGACACAGACTAGCATAGCCTGATATAGTTGAAGAGGTGTGAAGTGACACAAACTAGCATTGCCTGATATAGTTGCAGAGGTGCAAAGTGACACAGACTAGCATTGTCTGATATAGTTGCAGAGGTGTGAAGTGACACAGACTAGCATAGCCTAATATAGCTGAAGAGGTGTAAAGTGTCACAGACTAGCATAGCCTGATATAGTTGAAGAGGTGCGAAGTGACACAGACTAGCATAGCCTGATATAGTTGAAGAGGTGCAAAGTGACACAGACTAGCATAGCCTAATATAGCTGAAGAGGTGTGAAATGACACAGACTTGCATAGCCTGATATAGTTGAAGTGGTGCAAAGTGACACAGACTAGCATAGCCTAATATAGCTGAAGAGGTGTGAAGTGTCACAGACTAGCATAGCCTGATATAGTTGAAGAGGTGTGAAGTGTCACAGACTAGCATAGCCTGATATAGTTGAAGAGGTGCGAAGTGACACAGACTAGCATAGCCTGACATAGTTGAAGAGGTGCGAGGTGACACAGACTAGCATAGCCTAATATAGCTGAAGAGGTGTGAAATGACACAGACTTGCATAGCCTGATATAGTTGAAGTGGTGCAAAGTGACACAGACTAGCATAGCCTAATATAGCTGAAGAGGTGTGAAGTGTCACAGACTAGCATAGCCTGATATAGTTGAAGAGGTGCGAAGTGACACAGACTAGCATAGCCTGATATAGTTGGAGAGGTGCGAAGTGACACAGCTAGCATAGCCTAATATTTTTATTTTTTTTCACAATTGGTAAACCGTTGACAACATCTCACCTGGTGGTAAGTGACGATGTTGCCGAAGATGGAAGCGGGCTTTCCAAGATTCCCCAACGCAATGGGGAACTGGCTATCTTATCTTCAAGCCGGAACACATCAATGTTGTTAACACTGATGTTTGGCGGCAAGACTTAGATAAGATGGTGGTAGCTAGCCAGGCGGGCTTAGAAAATACCCTACCACCAACCAAACAGAGTCTTACAAGTTGACCCCGCCGGGAATTGAACCCGCGACCTCCCGGTGTTAAGCGAATGGGCTAACCATTACGCTACGGAGGCGGTATATAGTTGAAGAGGTGCGAAGTGACACAGACTAGCATAGCCTGATATAGTTGAAGAGGTGCGAGGTGACACAGCTAGCATAGCCTGATATAGTTGAAGAGGTGCGAGGTGACACAGCTAGCTGGTATAGTTTTCAAGCGATCTGGAGAAAACTCATTTCTACGCTCGCGTAGCAACAGAGAAACCGATTAACATGATTTTCTGCGAAGAGATAGTTAATGCAGGTTACCCTACTGATCAATAAAATGACCAAAATTGCAAGAATTGCATTTTTTCAACTGACTTCCAAAAAGGAGGAGGTTCTCAATTCAACTATTTTTCAACCGACTTCAAAAAGGAGGAGGTTCTCAATTCGACTGTATGTTTTTTTTTGTATGTTTGTTATTCGATATCTTTTTTATTTTTTATTTTTTTTTATTAAAAATTTGAGTGCATTTGACTGCAACTCACCTGATGGTAAGTGATGATGCAGTCGAGGATTGTACACGCAAACTCAAATAATGCCTATTCACTCTTGCCTTGAAGATCACCAAATTATAGGAATCGGGAAACACTGACGCAGGCAAGGAGAATGAAGAAGCGTAACGATTCGTGCGAAAAGGTGGAACATCAACAACAAAGGGGTGCAACCCCTCCCTGCGTCTCGTTGACCGACGGTGGAATGGAGCAGGGGGAACATATCTCCGCCTTAACGATATCTCTGCCGATTGTGAACCGATTTTCAAAATATTTTTTTTTTCAAAAGTATATACTCCCGAGGGGGTCCCATTGTCACCAAGTCAGGATCTGATGATGGGATCCCAGGGAAATCGAGAAAACCCTCAAATTTTATAGGCACATATTACGTGTTGCATGTATTTCCTAAAAATAAAAGTTTAAAAAACTTAAAAACCGACTTCAAAATAAAATTCACTCAAAAGTATGAAATAATATTATTATTCTTAGATACACGACATTAACCAACCATAACGAAATCAAAGGTGGGTAGGAATTAAATTAGGGTTCTTAATTTATTTTTGAGGTCGGTATCAGCACACAGCTACTTACGTATCAAATGTTTTAGATTCAATGGCATTGCTGACACCGACCTCAAAAAAAAATATAGGCCCCTAATTTAATTCCTACTTACCTTTGATTTCGTTATGGTTGGTTAATGTCGTGTATCTAAGTATAATAATATTATTTCATACTTTTGAGTGAATTTCATTTTGAAGTCGGTTTTTAAGTTTTTTAAACTTTTATTTTTTTTGTATGTTTGTTACGTGATATCTTCGCAGATTATGAACCGACTTTCATGTTTTTTTTTATTCGATAGGGTATATACTGTCGACTTGGTCCCATATATTTATTAAAAATCGGTGTAATACTCTATCAGAGAATTTACAAAAACAAAAAAATAATGCAAAATTGTATTAAGTTGTAGTAATGGAAGTCAGTTTTTTAACGTGTTCAGCGTTTTCAGTTATTTAAGAATTAAAATACGTTTTCCAAGTCAGGAAAAAGATAACAAATCTCATGAAATTATAAGAAATAATAGCGGGAAGCCGCTGGATGCGGGCAGCGCAGGACCGGTCGTCGTGAAAATCCTTGGGGGAGGCCTTTGTCCAGCAGTGTACGTTTTTCGGCTGATATGATGATGATAAAAAAATAATATCAGGGCAAAGTGGGCTGGCATGGAATGTGGCATAGATTAAGAATTAGCATAACCCGATATAGTTCCTGAGAGATCTTGAGAAAACTTAATTTTTACACACATGGATAGACAGTTTTTAAAACGATGCTCACTCAGGCGCAGCCGCTGGCAAATGCTAGTAATATCTACATTTTTAGGGTTCCGAAGTCAACAAGGAACCCATATAGTTTCGCAATGTCTGTCTGTCTGTCCGCGGCTTAGATCAGAGTTTATTAGTACTCATCATTACAGCTCATATACGTCCCCACCGAGGGGCTCGAGCCTACCCTGAATCAGGGCGATTAGGCCTTAGTCGACCACGCGGGCCCAGTGCGGGTTGGTCGACTTCACACACAACCTTCGAGTTTCTTCGCAGGCCTGTGCAGGTTTCCTCACGATGTTTTCCTTCACCGTTAAAGCAATCGGTAACTATGTACTTAAGTTTTTGAAAAACTCATTGGTACATTGGCCGTCCAGATTTGAACCCGGTACCTCTGGTTAGATGGACCGAGTCGTTACCGGTTGAGCCACCAACGCTTTATTAGTACTAGAAAGCTGTTATTTAGTATAAATATACTTACATTTAAATCACGCCGACAAAATGGTTTACCAAAAATTTTGTTTTAATGCCTACCTAGTAAGGAGGGGGTAATTTTTTTCGTCGAAGTACCCTGTCGTGTGGGGTATTGTTGAATAGGTCTTTTAATTTTACTAGGGGTTTTTTAAAAAAGTTTTTCAATTCAGGGATCCGTGGCGAAATATTAAGCTTTATAGTGATATTTTTTGTTCGAGGCAAGTGTCCTGCCCCTTACCAGCTGGACCGCTACTTCAGGACATCTGAAAAAATTGCAAATAGTGGAACATCTATCAGATGCGATCACGTGTCGTTACAGAATAAGTTTAAAGAAATCAATATTTTAACTGTTGCTAGTCAATTTATATATGAAAACATCATGAACGTTCGTAAGAATTTGCATTTATTTCCTAAAAACAGTGACAGGCATAATTTGAATTTAAGAAATGTAAATAAAATAGATATAGCCTTTTCGAGACTGAGTAAGGTTAAGAAGTCATTTGTGGGGCAGTGTATAAGATTCTACAATAAAATTCCAGAAAATGTAACTAGTTTGTCAGAGAATAAATTCAAGACTCATGTCAAAAAAGTTTTGTGCTCTAGAGGATATTATAAAATAATAGATTATGTAAATTACAAAGATATATATGTTGATTCTATATCAAATACCATTACCTGAGACTGTAATCTGAATCATGACATTATTTGTAATACACAGTATTTTTTTTTTGTTTTGACTATTTAAAAGTGTGTGTAAACACCTATTTGAAATAAATTGTTTTGATTTTGATTTTGAACATGAAATTAATTTAAAAGGAAAACTATCACGGCTTGTAGGCTTTCTTAGTTTAGGAGTAATAAGATGTGCAGTTGGATTTGTAAAAAGTTCACAGATTTTCCATACAAAATGTTCTATTACTAACTGCAAATATAATTTTGTTTTTTTAAAATATACATTTATTTTTCAAAAAGACTACGAAACTCTACTAAGCGCGTGTCCGACTCACACCTGGCAGCTTTTTAGTGATGTAGTAATTCGCTTATGTACACAGGCCAACACATCAAGCTACACACTTTGGACTTTGTACTGTTCTTATGCCGAATGCGTACGGATCAGAATCGCACTACGAGTGTATACCTTGATGTGCTGGCCTCTGTACATCGTTAATAAATGTTCTCGTTATACAGCCAACCTCACTCACTATTAGGATTTATTGCTCATGTGCGTTGTACATCATAAGGATTCACTCTGTTCCAAATGCGTGTACCTCTGCGTTCCATGATGTACTGTCATTACTTCCAAATAATTCACCTGGTAAAGTACCTTGTATAGTCATTATTCTTCGCTGCTTTTACATGATACCAATTTATCATTTTATTTCATTTGTAATCATGTTTTTCTTTTATTCACAATTGGTAAGCCCTTGGCATCATCTCACCTGATGGTAAGTGACGATGATGCCGATGATTGAAGCGGGTTTACCAAGATTCCCCAACGCAATGGAGAACTGGCTATCTTATCTTCAATCCGCAACACATCAATGTTAATATACACTGATGTTTGGGGTCAAGACTTAGATAAGATGGTGGTAGCTAGCCACGCGGGCTTAGAAAATGCCCTACCACCAACCAAACCAAGTCTTTCAAGTTGACTCCACCGGGAATCGAACCCGCGACCGCCTGGTGTGAAGCGAATGGACTAACCATCACGCTACGGAGGGGGTGTGATCTATAGCATATATTTTTGTAAGGTTTGATCACAAATACTTTTGACCTACTGTGCCAGAGGAGGGTTATGTTTTTCTAGAGTATGTATGTTTCTTTGGCACGCTCAAGATACATTTTAACCCGAATAGCCAAAAAAGAGAAGTAAAGCGTTTATGCCGTTGGGTTTTTATTCTTTAATTAATTAGTATAGTTATTAAATTTTAATAATTCGTTTTTTTGTTTATAAACTCTTTACTAACTTACAAATAATTTAATAGGATTTTTAAATTGTCCTTACTATCTCACTGCTTGGAAAAGGCCTCCACTAATTTTAAATAGTCCTTACTGTCTCACTGCTGAGCAAAAAACTCCCTTATTTTTAAATAGTCCTTACTGTCTCACTGCTGGGCAAAGAACTCCCCTATTTTTTAAAAAGTCCTTAGTGTCTCATTGTTGGGAAAATACCTCCCCTATATTTAAATAGTCCTTGCTGTATCACTGCTGGGCAAAGACCTCCCCTATATTTAAATAATCCTTACTGTCTCGCTGCTGGGCAAAGCCCTCCCTTATTTTAAATAGTCCTTACTGTCTCACTGCTGGCCAAAGCCCTCCCTTATTTTTAAATAGACCTCACTGTCTCACTGCTGGGCAAATACCTTGCCTATTTTAAATAGTCCTTACTATCTCACTACTGGGCAAAGACCTCCACTAATTTTAAAAAGTTCTAACTGTCTCACTGCTGGACAAAGACCTCCTCTATTTTTAAATAGTCCTTACTGTCTCGCTGCTGGGAAAAGACCTCCCCTATTTTTAAATAGTCCTTACTATCTCACAGCTGGGCAAAAACCTGCCCTATTTTGAAATAGTCCTTACTGTCTCACTGCTGTTCAAAGACCTCCCCTAATTTAAATAGTCCTTACTATCTCACTGCCGAGCAAGGTTCTCCACTAATTTTAAAATAATAGTCCTTACTGTCTCACTGCTGGGCAAAGACCTCCCCTATTTTTAAATAGTCCTTACTGTCTCGCTGTTGGGCAAAGACCTCCCCTATTTTTAAATAGTCCTTACTATCTCACAGCTGGGCAAAGACCTCCCCTATTTTGAAATAGTCCTTTCTGTCTCACTGCTGGGCAAAGACCTCCCCTATTTTTAAATAGTCCTTACTATCTCACAGCTGGGCAAAGACCTCCCCTATTTTGAAATAGTCCTTTCTGTCTCACTGCTGGGCAAAGACCTCCCCTATTTTTCGCCATTGGTCCCTCTCCTTCCCTAGTCCCTAGGGGCTGGGCCCTGCCACCTATTATGGTACCGGTCCAATTTTTCAAGCCATCTTATCGGTCTACCGCGTCCTCGATTACCTTCTGGTATCCATTCTGTTTCGATCCTCGTCCACTTATTCATATTTATGCGGCAAATGTGTCCCTCCTAGTCACATTTGAGTTTAGTGGCTTTAACTTTTGACCAATTAACGTTATATTAACAAATAAATAAAAATCATTCAAAACAACAGTTGTTTGTGGGTTATTGATCGTAGGCTTTAACTCTTACATCGGCTATTTTATCATGGAACGCATGGTCAAAGTATATTTATTAGTACTATGGCATGGCGGTGTTCTGGATTCTATTAATCTTTTTTACGCCTTGTATGCTGCGTTCAGCGACAGACCTTGAGCTTGGCCTTCTGGTTTTTTTCTAACCAAAGGTTCCGGATTCTAATCTGGACGGCCAAAGTACCAATGAGTTTTTCCAAACTTACGTACATATACATACCGATTGCTATAGCGATGAAGGAAAACATCGTGAGGAAACCTGCACATGTGATTCCAGATGTGTATGAAGGTCGCGTTGCACACGTCCGTAGGTGTAAATCTAAAAATGCCCTACAAGTGACGCTAAGTGCAACACCAGGCAACCGCCGTCTATCCGTTGGATATCACGGTTAATTGCGTCACACAATAAGAGAAGAGAGAGTATGCACATGTCAACAAGTTTGCGGTCCAATGATAGAGGAAGGTTGCTTATTGTAAGCTCTTTCATGGACCAGTAGCTTTTTCAGGCATTATGTAGGCGTCTGTCATTTCATTTTCTAGAAAGAAAATATTATGTACAAAGGCGAACTAATCCCTTACAACAAAGTGCCAGTCGTACTAGCACTCCGAGGGTTCCGTACAACCACACCTCTCCACACAACTGCATAGTATACTGACAGTGAAACTTATTCACATTACAAGCAAAATACATCAACGCGAGCGACAAAAATATGCTTCTTTTGTGATTCAGTTCGGAGTCTTTAGCACAAATACGATTTACACTTGGCCAATTTTTATTATTTGTTGTTTTATTTGAGTATTAGTACTATGTTCACACCAAATTTCACGGTTGTACGAATTACCGCCTCCGTAGCTCAGAGGCAAAGTTCACTGGCTTTAACCAGGAGGTCGCGGGTTCGATTCCCAGCGGGGTCAATTGTAAGACTCGGTTTGGTTGGTGGTAGGGCATTTTCTAAGCCCGCCTGGCTAGCTACCACCATCTTATCTAAGTCTTGCCGCCAAATATCAATGTTGATATCATTGGTGTGTTCCGGCATGAAGATAAGATAGCCAGTTCCCCATTGCGTTGGGGAATCTTGGTAAGCCCGCTTTCATCTTCGGCAACATCGTCACTTACCACCAGGTGAGAAGTTGTCAAGGGTTTACCAATTGTGAATAAAAAAAATAAAAAATATTACCGTTTTTACGATAGAGCTAAATCAAACATACTTATAAAGACCTAAACAAAAATAGCTATTTATGCAACTGTTGCATAATGAGGGGTACTTAACACGAGTGTGGTTTATGAAACGAGCGCAGCGAGTTTCATAAAAGTATACACGAGTGTTAAATACTAATTATGTACAGTTGCATACAATAGTTTATCTACACTCATACAACAAATTTAAATTAAAGACAAAATAAAGTAATCATTGTTTATTGTAATAATTATTGACATTTTGTATGGTACAATTATTAAAGGTTATATTTGCGGATTATATCACTATCAGTTTCAGACATTTTACTGGGTTTTTAGTAAAAAAACTTGTAATAACGACTTATATATTACAACGAATAACGAATTACATATTATACAAACTGCATAAGGAAAAATACAAACGTTAATGGCGCGAAAATAAATTTGCAGTAATATCGCACCGCGCATGCGCGCCGCCAAGGTTGCGTTCCGAAACACGCTAGTGTGCTCAAATAGCAAGCATCTGCGTAAAAATTTAAAAAAAAAAACTTCATTTTGTTACAACTTTGCGATAACGAAATGAAATTTGTATGGATCCTTAGTCACGGCTCCATCGAAAGGTATATCATTTGCTTAGCGTTTCTGTTAAGTAAATGAAGGATTTACGATATGAGTGTAGATAAAATAAGTTTTTGTAGGATATCCTCCTAATTTTTACACTTTTTAAATTTTTTAGTACTTGCTTTTATAGCGGCAATAGAAATTACACATATGCATATGTTAAAATTCCAACTGTCTACCTATTACGGTTCATGAAATACATCCCGCTGAAGGACGGACAGACGGACAGACAGCGTCGGCTTAGTAATAGGGTCCCGTTGGTCACCCGTTGGGTCTACGGTACCCCAAAAAACCAGCCAAGTAATACTCAGGGTCACACAAGCTGTGTTCCTCACCAAAACTTAAATTACCAGCAAGAACAAGAACTCTCAGTAAGTACATACATTGCTCTAGGTGAATAGGGGTCTACTTATTCTGGAAACTGTAAATTATATATTTTCTATGGGTACGGAAGAACTTTAGATTTTCTCATATAGTTTCCTCTAATCTATGTATTTTTTGTCGAATCAGAAACGAGGAGATCCGCAGGAGAACCAAAGTAACCGACATAGCTCACAGAATTGCTAAACTGAAAGTGCAGTGGGCAGGCCACATAGCTCGTAGAACAGATGGTCGATGGGGTAGTAAAGTTCTCGAGTGGCGACCGCGCACGGGAAAACGTAGCGTAGACAGACCTCCCACGCGGTGGACCGACGACCTGGTGAAGATCGCGAAAAGCCGATGGATGCGGGCAGCGCAGGACCGGTCTTCGTGGAAATCCTTGGGGAGGCCTTAGTCCAGCAGTGGACGATTTTCGGCTGATATGATGATGATGATTTATCTATGCATTTAATCTCATATACTGTGTTTTTTTTTCAAGATTTGAGGCTCGGTAGTTTCGGAGTACGGATAGACAGACACGCAAGCACACCCCGGACACTCCATACAAACGAGCGAGAAATGATATACATATATATAACTGACGTATCTATAGGCAAGAATGCAGGTAGGGTTGAATCACACCGAGGGTATTGGTTACGAAATGTTTGTTAGTTATTTACTGAATGCAACAGTGTGAATACTAAACTCTTTTTTTTTTCATACTTTTCGTTGTAAACAAACACCGCTCGAACAAAAAACACCACTTTCCGAATACACCATACACATTATGAGACTAAAAAACATTGTAAATGGTAACTGCGATGTGAACGTATGAATTAACACTGAAAACTGCTATTATTTTGTACATCTTTAAACACTTTTTCCATAAAATTGCGAAATTGATAAAGGATTTTGTCACAGATTAAAAATCGACATGATAGTTTTGTTGCTTTGGTGTAGAGATGGGACTAAGTGAATGACTGAATGAATGATTTTGAACTTTTGTTGCGAGGTAAAAATTGGGTCATCTTTTGGCTCAACTGTTCTATAGGGTACATCGATTTGGCAGTCCGCGATTTTTTGGTAAGAGATAGGCTTTAGCTGAACATCCATACCAAATTTCAAGGTTAGGAAACCAGCGGTTTTTAAGTTATGAATTTTTAAAAATTGTATTTTTAGGTACTCTTTGGTCTTTGTTTTGTGAGTTTATGTAGGACCAAAGATGACTTATTACTGATTGTATAATTTGATTCCAAAGATTCATAATATGGGGTCCGCGAAGCCGGAAAAGCACGCGGGGCCGACTTGAGGGCGGGAACTTGGGGGTGACAAATCGAAAACTAGGGGGTAATCTTTTTTGTTAGGTAGTCTGACCGACAAATCGCTATAAAAAAAAAGGTCATCCACTTCTCTGACGGCGAAAATCGCTACCGCTTATTCCAAAAAAAGGTTTAAGTCAATTTGATCACCAAGATTCATGATATGGGGTCCAGGGGGCCCAGCCCCCGCCACCCATTTAAAGCCCCCAACAAACCTTCGGGATCCGAAGGGGATGTGGGAGTATCAGGGCTGGGAAAGCACGCGGGGCCCGGACCCCTAACGAGGGCGTAGCCCCTGCCACCCATTTAAAACCCCCAACAAACCTTCGGGATCCGAGGCTGATGTGGGAGTATCAGGGCGGGGAAAGCACGCGGGGCCCGGACCCCTAACGGAGGCGTAGGCCCCGCCACCCATTTAAAGCCCCCAACAAACCTTCGGGATCCGAAGGGGATGTGGGAGTATCAGGGCGGGGAAAGCACGCGGGGCCCGGACCCCTAACGGGGGCGTAGCCCCCGCCACCCATTTAAAATCCCCAACAAACCTTCGGGATCCGAGGGGATGTGGGAGTAGGGCGGAGAAAGCACGCGGGGCCGACAAACTCGGGGCTCCTACTTCTGCATTTTCATGTTAAACCTAACACTACGACTGTGCGGGGAGGCAAGCTAAGCTCGCCTCCCCGCACAGTCTCCGAACCTAATGGATCCGAGTCGGGGTGCTCCGAAAGTCCGAGCTCGCTTCGCTCGCTCCCGCTTCTATTTAGAACTCCCCGTACCTCACTCGCGGACCCCATATTAT
Organism: Coleophora flavipennella; assembly: GCA_947284805.1. Taxonomy (NCBI): domain Eukaryota; kingdom Metazoa; phylum Arthropoda; class Insecta; order Lepidoptera; family Coleophoridae; genus Coleophora; species Coleophora flavipennella. The sequence goes on from OX369253.1 coordinate 11,983,813, forward strand.
GAATCTTTGGGATCAAATTGACTTAGACGTAGACCTTGAAATGACCTTGACTGATTTACCTTGACCTTACCCCCTGGTTTTCGATTTGTTACCCCCAAGTTTGTCTGCCCTCAAGTCGGCCCCGCGTGCTTTCCCCGCCCTGATACTCCCACATCCCCCTCGGATCCCGAAGGTTTGTTGGGGGTTTTAACCCCATATTATGAATCTTAGGAATCAAATTATACAATCAGTAATAAGTCATCTTTGGTCCTACATAAACTCACAAAACCAAGACCAAAGAGTACCTAAAAATACAATTTTCAAAAATTCATAACTCAAAAACCGCTGGTTTCCTAACCTTGAAATTTGGTATGGATGTTCAGCTAAAGCCTATCTCTTACCAAAAAATCGCGGACTGCCAAATCGATGTACCCTATTGTACAGTTGAGCCAAAAGATGACCCAATTTTTACCTCGCAACAAAAGTTCAAAATCATTCATTCAGTCATTCACTTCGTCCCATCTCTACACCAAAGCAACAAAACTATCATGTCGATTTTTAATCTGTGACAAAATCCCTTATCAATTTCGCAATTTTATGGAAAATGTGTTAAAAGATGTATAAAATAATAGCAGATTTCAGTGTTAATTCATACGTGCACGTCGCAGTTACCATTTACAATGTTTTATAGTCTCATAATGTGTATGGTGTATTCGGAATGTGTTGTTTTTTGTTCGAGCGGTGTTCGTTTACAACATAAGACAAGTATAAAAAAAAGAGTTCAGTTGGGCCTTTACGTTCGGTAACTGGTTGGTTTTTATTCCTGTGAACGAAATCACAGCGGCGCGCAAAGTGAATAAAGTGAATAAAAGTGCTTGCGTAGCTCGTCCTTTACGTTTGGTACCCAATCTACAGCCAATCTGAGTGACGGGGGGGTGAGGTCGAATCTAGAGAGCGGCAGGGAGTGTCCATACTGTACGTTAGTACTTATATATATACTGTGACGCAAGTGATCCTATAATGGTTCCTTTTTTTAATTTTTGAGGTATGAAACCCTAAATAAAAACAGGCCAAGTGCGAGCAGAAGCGCAAACATAGGGTTCCGTACTATCATACTAGATAGCGCTAGTTTCTTCAGTTCCGTACTATCATTCTAAATGGCGCTAGTTTCAATTTTTGTAATTTTTAGTTATTGATAGCGGCAACAGAAATACATCATCTGTGAAAATTTCGACTGTCTAGCCATCACGGTTCATGAAATACAGCCTGGTAACAGACGGACGGACAGCGAAATATTAGTAATAGGGTCCCGTTTTTACCCTTTGGGTACGGAACCCTAAAAAGTTTGTGAGTTAGCTCCGACGCGCGCAGGGAGCGCTCCGGGATTCCCCACACGCATAGCTTTGTCTGGGGCCCCACTGTTTAGGTTGTATGTTACTCTTTTTTTTTATTCACAATTGGTAAGCCCTTGGCATCATCTCACCTGATGGTAAGTGACGATGATGCCGAAGATGGAAGCGGACTAACCAAGATTCCCCAATGCAATGGAGAACTGGCTATCTTATCTTCAAGCCGGAACACATCAATGTTGTTAACACTGATGTTTGGCGGCAAGACTTAGATAAGATGGTCGTACCTAGCCGGGCGGGCTTAGAAAATGCCCTACCACCAACCAAACCGAGTCTTACAAATAACTACTCCCTTGCTTCTGCAGAATAATGCAACTGCAGCTGTTTGCAGAATACTGCCCAGGTGATTTTGGAAATTTATTTTGCTTTAAACCAGGAATCTAGTTATTTTATGTGTGATCGTAGTCATTTTCGTATAATTTTTTTTAAGGGGATATATTAGGTCTTTACCTATGAAATTGCCAATCGTATAAAAAAGTCTAAAGATGAAAATTAATGTTAAGAACAATAGTTATTAAAACAAAATTTATTCTCAAAATAGTATAAGACTATTAGAAATTAAATGGTGGTAAGCATATGCCTATTGTTTAGCTATTTTGAGAGCACGGTGGCTTTAACCCTATGAAAAAAAATCGCCTTTATTGAGGCAAAATATCGCAGCAGTTTCGTCGTTACTAATGTCATATTTAGGAATACCCCTCATAAGATTCCCTCATTTTAGGAAAATTGAAGAAAATTAACTAGTCTAAAAGATTGCCCCATCCGACCACTAAAAAAACGCCTTTGTTTCATTCAATGGTACATACCTCAGAGGATAGGCACATGATAGACATGCCACTAGTTAATAATAAAAGAATCTGAAATTTAGGTATTGTTACATGATGTGATTAAGTGAGAAGAAGTCATAATAAAAGGAGGAAATATACCTATATAGCGCTCGAGCTAGGGTTCCAGACATATTATCCCAGAGAGAGGCCATGATTGAGCACACGAACAGCACTCAAGGTGCTCTTCGGCTGGGGCGATGCCAATAAACGCCTAGCGTTTCTATGTAATGCAAAAAGGAGTGTTTTTACTCCTATTTTCCGAGATGAATCTATCCAGATCTCCAACCATCTTTAGCTCCTTGGCGTGTATTTGACATCCGATCTTAATTTAAAGAAATGTATCAAATCCAAGCCATTTTTTTTACCAAAAAATCTCGTAATCCTAACAAAAGTTTAGACTTTACTTCACTCCAAGACAGCTTCTAACGTTATACTAGGCCTTAGAGTACTTTCTGGACTTTCTGTATTCTGTGTAGTACCAGTATTAGGTCCAGTCACGTATGGAGTACTTCTATCAATTACTAGCTTTTGCCTTCGGCTTCGCTCGCTTAGAAATCGTTTTTATGACTGCCTTTGAGGGTAAGTATGGCGCGAGCCGAGCTTAGACACGAGTGTCCTCCAGATCCCTCAGGAACTATATCGGGCTATTCTGATTAAAACTTTATGTCACTTACCACCGCTCAACCATTTCTATACAAAAATCACTTCAATCACTTCATTGCTTCGTTGCGATGCGATTTTTCCCAAGATCCCTGGGGAACTATATCAGGATATAATAATTGGTAAATTGTTTCATTTTATGATCGTCCTCCTCGACCATTTCTGTGCAAAAAATGAAAACAGTCTATTGTTCCGTTTGCGTTGTTAAAGTAATTAAGAAAAAAAAAGAGTATTTTTTTCAGTTCCCACAGGAACTATATCTGACTATGCTATTTTCACGGGATAAAAAGTAGCCTATGTCCTTTCCAATGATACAGGCTACCTGCATGCCAAATTTCATCAAGATTGGTCAAGGTGTTGAAGCGTTAAAAGGTAATAAACAAACAAACACCTTTTCACATTTATAATATTAGTAAGGATAACACGGATCAGCTCGTTACCAGCTAGATGTTTCTAATTCTATCGAACAACGCGCCAGAAGACTTATTGGAGACAAGGTACGAGTGTTCAGAAGCTTCACGAAACTATATTTCTTTCTCTATTCGATTATCATAAAACCAGGCATGGAGAGGATTTCGACCTCTTTGTCTTTGATATTCCATTTAGACGCACGAAGCGTTTTGCTTCATCGTTTATCACGCGAACGGACGGGAAGTGGAGTTCACTACCAGCAGCGTCTGTGTTCCCGATTCATGTAATTTGAGAATTTTCAAGGCAAGAATAAAAGGACACCTGTTTTATTTGAGCTTTATATGTTGCATTCTCGGCTCGCTCGGTACATCTGCAGTAATCGGCACTTAAATAACCATCAGGTGAGATGCAATCAAATGCACTCAAATTTTAATAAAAAAAAACTCCTCACTTTACATTGGCTGAATTAATCTGAACGTTCCGTCCTCACCGAACAGCTCGAGCCTACCCTAAACTAGAGCGATTAGGTCTTAGTCGACCACCACGGCCTAGTGCGGGTTGGTCCACTTCACTTCGAGATTCTCTAATAATGTTTTCCTTTACTGTAACAGCGTCGGATAAACGTACGCATGTAATTGAAATTAAAAAAAGTGTGTGTGTCAGCTCCGACGCACGACTGGAGTTTACTACTTAAGTACGATTGACTAAAAAGGCACAAAACAGGGATTTGGGCTCCCATGATCGCAGCTATAAATGATCCATCTGGTGTTTGGCAGCGACTAACCTCATATGCTTTGGATGCGGTTATACGAGCATATCTTAGGTCATACCATAAAGGGCTCTTACATTGGTTTCGAGTTGACTCTTCAATTAAATCAAGAGTATTTTTGTTAAGTTTCTCTTGTAATGTTTCTAGTGATTTGTTGACATCATTCTTTATATCATCACTCGCTTGAATAAGGAAATGATGAAGTGAAAACTGTCGAACATCACTGTGTTTAAAGTCGTTCTGATACTTGGTCAGTTAACAATTCATAATTTTCTTATTTTTTGCTTCTTGAAGAAACTCGTGGTAAAGGTCTGTGCTGGTTTCATGATGTGGAGCTGTTTTTTTTGCAAATTTGATCTACTGTGACGTATTTCATCATTCACTCTCGAGAGGATGGGTTTTTTCCAGTAACATTCAACCTCGGTGCAGGAAGGTTCTTCACTGCGACGATGGGTCCCCCAGATATCGATTTTGGAAGCAATCGGTCCAGTTACTAAATAGTTCAAAATAGCGGCCACTTTTTTCAATACTGACAACAGATTCGTGACAAGGGACCTCAGGGAGCCCCAGATATCGATTTTGGAAGCAATTTGTCCAGTAACTAAAAAGTTCAAAAGGGCGGCCACTTTTTTCAATTCGGGTATAGGATTCGTGATAAGGGACCTCAGGGACTCCCAGATATCGATTTTGGAAGAAATCGGTCCAGTAACTAAAAAGTTCAAAATGGCGGCCACTTTTTTCAATTCGGGCAACGGATTCGTGATAAGGGACATCAGGGACCCCCAGATACCGATTTTGGTAGCAATCGGTCCAGTAACTAAATAGTTCAAAATGGCGGCCACTTTTTTCAATTCGGGCAACGGATTCGTGATAAAGGACCTCAGGGACCCTCAGATATTGATTTTGAAAGCAATCGTTCCAGTAACTAAATAAAAACTTTTTTAATATTTTTTTTTGTCTCATATTTGGAAAGTCACTACGAAGCGCATGCGGTTCTTTTTTCAAATTTGGTGCGAAAACAGGTAACACATACATACAATAATCTTAATATATATAAATCTCGTGTCACAATGTTTGTCCTCAATGGACTCCTAAACCACTTAACCGATTATAATAAAATTCGCACACCATGTGCAGTTCGATCCAACTTGAGAGATAGGATAGGGTAGGGTAGGGTAGTGTAGGGTAGGGTAGTGTAGTGTAGGGTAGTGTAGAGTAGTGTAGGGTAGGGTAGTGTAGTGTGGTGTATGTAGGGTAGGGTAGTGTAGGGTAGGGTAGTGTAGTGTAGTGTAGGGTAGTGTAGGGTAGGGCAGGGCAGTGTAATGTAATGTAAGGCGGTACGAAGTTCGCCGGGACAGCTATCTTTCTTCTTAATATATATAAATCTTGTGTCACAATGTTTGTCCTCAATGGACTCCTAAACCACTTAACCGATTATAATAAAATTCGCACACCATGTGCAGTTCGATCCAACTTGAGAGATAGGATAGGGTAGGGTAGGGTAGTGTAGGGTAGGGTAGGGTAGTGTAGTGTAGGGTAGTGTAGAGTAGTGTAGGGTAGGGTAGTGTAGTGTAGTGTATGTAGGGTAGGGTAGTGTAGGGTAGGGTAGTGTAGTGTAGGGTAGTGTAGGGTAGGGCAGGGCAGTGTAATGTAATGTAAGGCGGTACGAAGTTCGCCGGGACAGCTAGTATACCTATATAATACACTGTGGTCGGGGATAGGTAAAATTTTTCGTCTAACGCACTTCGGGTATCATCGCGTGACATCGCGTTATATATGAAAATTGATTCTTAAGTAGTAAACTCCAAAAACACAGTGGTATAGTTTGCGGCACGGCGGGCGGCCAGATTCAACTCAGAGCGACACTTTGACAGAGTGTTTTTCGGGAGCCGTCAAATCTGCGGTTAAATGAGCGAACCAAGATTATGAGGCAGGATTCGAACCACGACTTGCCGGCCTAGTCGATACACCACCGACGACGCGATGATCTAAGTATTAATTTTTAATAATAATAAAAAAAATCTGTTTACTACTATACAGGGTGTAAAGATGAAGGGCCCTTTAACTGGGCGTTTTACTCATTATACTGAACAACTTTTCCCCAAAGAACCCATAGTCAATTCTCAAAAAATAAAAATGGTCTCTCCATACTAAAATGCACAAAAATGGTGGATTAGCTAATCGATTTGTATGTAGAGTAATTTTATTGCGTTTTCAGTAAAGTCGTAGAACAAATGCTGTTCAGTATGATGAGTAGAAGCCCCAGTTAACGGGACCTACACCAATTTTGTTACACCCTGTATATAAAAAAAATACCCTCAATAAGTTAATAATGCAAGGTCAATTAAACGAAAGTCAGACATTTAATTTGTTTAAATTTAGATTCATCTTTGATCACCTAGGTGAAAGTAATTTGCTTAACTTTAATTAATAAAGTTTTAGATAGTTAGATAACTGAACTAAAATTTTGGACTAAAAAACTTTTTATGAGTATTTCAAGCTTTCAGTGCGCCGTCTCTCAGACGACGACGCGTAGGTAGCTTTTATTGGTGTTCCTAAAATGCTGCAAAATATGTAGACATTCATATTTTTTATGAAAATTCTTTTGTGTTGCCAGTAATAAAAAAATAACATACAGAACTGAGACATGATCCCTTACTATCGGCCTCTTATAAAGGTTTAAGGCTGTAATATTACAGAGTTTCCTTATTTTTGACGTCAATTACTCCTAAACGATAGAAAACCCAAGGTTGAAAATAAAAACCTTATTTTTGATGATGTCAAAAGTCAAAAGCTATTATAAACACGCTTGAGCAGTTTTGGCTCGATAGAAAAAAATCCAAAAGATAGGTCTACACCGTTACTTTCAACTCTAGTTATCTCTAGTAGTTATTTTGAAGTATATAAAAAAAATTTCAACGATATTTGTTGTGATAATACGAAGTGAGTAATGTTATTATTTTTTAAAATTTCACTGTAGTTTTTGATTGACACGAAAACCGATTAAAAAAGTGAAAACATGTGCTTATTTTCTTTACTCTTTACACGAAAAGAAAAAGACAAAGACAACTGTTCCAATCATTACCTCGCCTGGTCATAGACAGGCCGACAGTGTCCTATAAGCTCGAAGTTTCCTTAAACGATCGAATCAGAAATAGAAGATCAGCAGAAGAAGCAAAGAAACCGACATAGATCACAGAATCGATGAACATATAAGCTGTGTATGCCTGGCCTTCCATACACAGTAGAAATATTAATCAATCAAAGTTACTAAAAATTTTGTAAACACGTTATAGATACTAATATATTCTGTGTCTGTGTCCTACTTAAGATGTTGAATTTGTCAAAATTTTATAGATTTTCCATAAAAAATGTTTTATTACCAACTGTAATTATAATTTTGTTTTTTAAAATCAACATTTATTTTTTGAATAGACTTCAGAACCCTACTTTGCGCGAGTCAAACTGTCATTTTTTTATTCACAATTGGTGAGCCTTGTTAGTTGTCCAGAATTAAAGTAGGAGCCCCGTTAGGTGTTGTTCAAGTCGACAACGCCCTGTTCAGGAGGGCTTCTGTTCTAATCATGAAACTGAATAATTTTGCTGAAATCTCAAAAAGTAATGAAAACTTTCCATGCAAAATTTGCTCATGAGTCATGAGATCTATTTGTATAAGGATTTCTTGCGATTTTTTTTTGTATCATAAGTAGATACCCAATGGAAAAGGAGTTGTTGATCCTGTGTAATATCAGAGTTACTAATAATGTACGACCCTGTATTACTAAGCCTCCGCTGTCTGTCCGTCTGTCTGTGTTTTATGAGCCGTAATAGGTGAACAGTTTAAAAAATTCACAGAGTGTGTTTTTCTATTGCCGTTATAACAACAAATAATTAAAAGTGGAAAGAGTGAAAAATTTGGGTAGTGCCCATACAAAGAACTTTTTTCGATTTTTTTTATTTAGTTCTATCATAAAAACGGTAATATATACAAACAAGTGTGACAATTGGTGTGGAAAAGAACTTATTCTGAAGTAAAACAACAAATTATTTCAAAAGTTGACTGGAAGAGATCCCTCTAAGGGATAAGTCCGCCTTTGTACTTAACCATTTTTTTATATAATTTTAAGTATATATTTTGTACCTTAAAGAGTTTACAAACAAACAAACAAACAAATAATAAAAACCAGCCAATTATAATGAAAAATGAAAAAAAACACGCTTTTAATCACATCAAACTTAAAAGTGAAAAATAGTTCTTAATATAAGCTGAAAACAATAAAGGACGAAAAATAATAGTTAATATTGTGAAAAAAGCGTGGGGCGCTTTGTGCCATATTTTCACAATTATACTTGTATTTTTCGCTCATTATTGTTTTCAGCTTATATTAAGAACTATTTTTCACTTTTTACTTTGATGTGATTAAAAGCGTGTTTTATTAGTTTTTTTAAACTTTATTTATTTTTCAGTTTTTAGTTCAGGATAATGAGATAAACTTTCTGAAATTATTGTATTGTCTCTGATTCTTAATAAATGTACAAAATTTTAATTAGACCTGTCCGTTTAAAGTGGGTCATAATCGTGTGCAAAGGAGTCGGTAACAAACATACATACATATAGGTGAAGCTAATATAATCGCGTTAAACATAGCTCTTTCCTGTCACACACACACACACACACACACACACACACACACACACACACACACACACACACACACACACACACATACGCACAAAAACCTTCTGCAGCTGTAGCCCCACCACCATAGTTTTCCTCATATCGGATAAACGTGAAATCGTTAATAGCAACACAAACCCTAAAGTCACTTTGCATGCCACACGTGATCATTTAAACGAATAATTAAAAGATTTAAATACAAAACAATTACTTTGCCTTTTCTTTGTTTTCATATCTTAAAAATAAGTACCTAGGTAAGGTTCCAACGTCATTAATTAACACAAATTATCCACAAATGAACTTAGGCACGCAACACACATGGTTGTCGCCAATTGGGGCACACCCTGTATACTGGTATTGACTTGGATCAAGACAAGAACCAGGTAAGATCGAAGACTTTTGATTTTCCCCAAGTTTCTAGTTAATTTCCAACGATGATAACAGCATCTGAACAACCATATTTTTATTGTCTCTTGATCAGTCCAATGCAGAAAAGGAATGCATTTGAAATTTTTTTATTAAAAAAGTTTAAAAAAGTAAAACGCGACTATGGAAAAGTATGAAAATAAGAGTTTCCCGCCTGAAATCATAGCCTTGATTTTTTTTTCTTCACCTGGGGCAAGGTTTGCGGCCACGGCTATTACCCCAGATGAAGAGAAAAAAATAAGAGCTATGATTTCAGGCGGGAAAATCATGTTTTCATACTTTTCCTTAGTTGGGTTTTAGCTTTTAAACTTTCATTTTATTTCCATATTTTTTGTGCTCATAGTATACAAACGCCACCTTAACGCGCTACCCGCAGCCGCGTGTCGTGTCGCTTGATTGTAGCGCGCGTACATTGAGCCTTCTCATAATATCGCTTGTGAGACAATTTGCTAAGAAATAAAAAAATATTTACATAATTATGTTATATATACAGGGTGTTTGGGAGATAGTGCTGAAAACTGAAATGGGAGCCAGAGATGGTCATTTAGAATAAATTTGACTTAATACACTGGTAGCCTAAGTCTTACGGTTTCCGAGGTATTAGATTTTTAATTTTCAGACTTTGTATGAAAAACGCATTTGTTTAAATATTTCATGATTTTTCAAAAAAAAATTATACCACAGTTGAAGTTCAAAATACTGTAAAAACTTCTCCATTTTATCAGCTTTCCAACAGAGTTAAAAAATTAAAAAAAAAACAAATGAGTTGCTACAAAAAACTATGATTGTTGTCATAAGGGTGCCTCGAATCCCATACTAATTTTACAACAATTTTCTATGGAGAAAATAAAGTTCGAATTTTTTGCATGAACTTGTGAATTCAACGTTATTCAATGATTCTAGAGAGTCACAGATGTCTGATATGCGAAAAACATGATAAATTTTGGACTATAAAAAAAACATGTAAATAATGTTTCTTGAAAATTTGTATGGGACTTAGGGCACTCTTTTGACAGCAATCACTATTTTTTGTTGCAATTAAATTGTATTTTTTTTACTTTTTAACTTTGTTGGAAAGCTAATAAAATTAGGAAGTTTTTACAGTATTTTGCTCTTCAACTATAGTTATAACTTTTTTGGAAAATCACGAAATATTTACACAAATGCGTTTTTCATACATCATCATCATCATCATATCAGCCGAAGGAAGTCCACTGCTGGACATAGGCCTCCCCCAAGGATCTCCACGACGACCGGTTCTGCGCTGCCCGCATCCAGCGGTTTCCCGCGACCTTCACCAGGTCATCGGTCCACCGAGTGGGAGGCCTGCCTATACTACGCTTTCCGGTGCGTGGTCGCCACTCGAGAACTTTACTTTACTTGTTTTTCATACAAAATCTTAAAATTAAAAAGTGATTATCTCGAAAACTGTGAGACTTAGGCTACAAGTGTATAAAGTCGAATCTATTATAAATGACCACCTCTGGCTCCCATTTCAGTTTTCTTCACTATATCCCAAACACCCTGTATATACATTTAAAATGTGCTTGTCAAGCCCTTTCTTTTGATGCCAAACATGATAAATGATTATAAAAAAATTTTTTTTTGGTTGTTTAATTTACTTATAAAATTCGCCCTGTTGTTTTTTTTTGTATGCTATATATTCTATGACACGCGGAGTAATGGCACAAATCCAAAAACACCACATATGTCAAGATCGGATAAGTGATTTAGGAAATATGAGGGAACTGATGAGCATCCATACATACATAGACTGTCAAAACATAACCCTCCTTTTCCTAGTCGGCTAAAAAGTAGAAACACGATATTAATCCGTGTTGATACCATGTGCTTCTTTCATTATATACAGGGTCTTAACAAACGTATTCACTTTTCTTAACTGGAGCTTGTACTCATGAAACTGAACAACTTTCCCCAAGGAACCATGGTCAATTCGCAAACTCAAACTACTCAGAATAACTCCCAGGTTTATGAACTTGACAGTGAAAGGCCAAAGTTCAAAGATCGCGCCGGAGCGCAATGGTATGAAAACCCGTTCGGTAGTCTTTGAGTTAACCGCGTTCAGACATACAGACGCGACGGAAGGACAAATTTTTACAATATGTACTAGATTTTGCCCTGGTTGACATCGTTTTTATGACTGTCTTTGAGGATGAGTGGTGCGCGAGCCCCGAGCGGCTCGTGAGCGCGGACATGAATTCTTCAGATCCCTCAGGAACTATATCGGGCTATTCTGATTAGTAGTCTTTATCACTTTCCACCCCCTTAACCAATTCTGTACAAAAAATCACTTCAATCCGTTGCCAACGTGTGCGAGCGTAGAAATAAGTTTTCCCCAGATCCTTCGGGAACTATGTCAGGATATGCTACTTAGTAAGTTATTTCATTAAATAATTTCCCACCCTATCAATCATCTCTGTGCAAAAATCACAAAATTCCATTGTTCCGTTGCGATGTTAAAGAAATTAACCAAAAAATAGGTTTTTTTTTCAGTTTCCTTAGAAACTACATCGGACTATACTATTTTCACAGTGTAAAAAATAGCCTATGCCTTTCCTAGTGATAAAGGCTACCTGCATGCCAAATTTAATCAAGATTGGTTGAGGTATTAAAGCGTCAAAAGGTAACAAACAAACAAACAAAGAAACGAACTAACACATTTTCACTTTTATATTATTTATCATCATCGTCATATCAGCCGAGGGTCGTCTACTGCTAGAAGTAGGCCTCCCCCAAGGATTTCCACGACGACCAGTTCTGCGCTGCCCGTATTGTATTAATATCCTACTAATATAAAAATGAGAAAGTTTGTACGGATGTTTGTTACTCTTTCACGCAAAAACTACTGCATGTATCTGGCTGCAATTTGGTAGGTAGACATATCAGGACATGAATTAACATTTAAGCAACTTTTTTCCATGCACTGCGCACCCTCGAAGACAGTCATAGAAACTATGTTCTCGCTAGCAAAGCCGCTGGCAAAAGCTAATCTATATATATATAAAAATGAATCCCTATTTCCCTCGGTCACGGCATCACGCGTAAACGGCTGGACCGATTTCGCTTATTCTTTTTTTGTCGAGTTCGTAATAATAGGCAGGAGAAGGTTCTTATAATATAGGGTAGGGTAGTGTAGTTTAGGGTAGTGTAGTGTAGTGTAGGGTAGGGTAGCGTAGGGTAGGGTAGGGTAGGGTAGGGTAGGTTAGTGTAGGGTAGGGTAGGTTAGTGTAGTGTAGGGTAGGGTAGTGTAGTGTAGTGTAGTGTAGGGTAGGGTAGGGTAGTGTAGTGTAGTTGTAGTGCAGTGTATGGTAGTGTAGTGTAGTGTAGGGTAGAGTAGGGTAGGGTAGGGTAGTGTAGTGTAGTTGTAGTGTAGTGTAGTGTAGTATAGTGTAGTGTAGTGCAGTGTAGGGTAGCGTAGGGTAGGGTAGGGTAGTGTAGTGTAAGGTGGTACGAAGTTCGCCGGGACAACTAGTAAGATTATATTTATATATGATCTGGATGTATAGAAAACTGTAATATTACCACCAAACTGAAATAGACCACACTATCTTTTAAATTAATTAATTAGTGGACGGACACATGGGATCTAGGCTGCCTAGAAAGTTCTTTTAGAAAATAAAATAAATACACAAACAGACCGAGGTAAATTCGGTCCAGGCAATTGAAAGCAGTTTATTCAGATAGGGAAAGGGAAGGATCTTATCGCACCCTTTTCGTTCCTCTCTCGAACATTGTTACAAGAAAGATATAGTAAAAACGCTGACAGCGGAAAATCTGTCCTTTCTTTTTCAGATTAAAATAGTAGATAATATTCTTTTTTTGAAGTGAAAACTTCTTTAGCGGCGTTGTGCACTTGTTTTGTAATGGGTAAAAAATGTTAAACTCGCGTCAGGACACGTGACCTGATCGAAAATTCGTAAGACGGATGGAGTTGTTTTTTCTGAGATATAAACTTTTTAATGTAATATAAATTGTTATGTTTGTGTACGATAGCGCAATAAATAATATTGTATTCTACCACATAAATGATAGTACTTTTATACTGATAATCAAAGCAATTCGTGCAAAATTATTCCCTAACCATTCCAAAATATCAAAAATGCACAACGTTAATATTCAAGTTTTCACTTCTGCCGGCACTCCCGGAGTGCAACCCATCGTTTTTTTTTTATTCACACTTGGTAAGCCCTTGGCATCATCTCACCTGATGGTAAGTGACGATGTTGCCGAAGATGGAAGCGGGCTTACCGAGATTCCCCAATGCAATGGAGAACTGGCTATCTTATCTTCAAGCCGGAACACATCAATGTAGTTAACACTGATGTTTGGCGGCAAGACTTAGATAAGATGGCGGTAGCTGGCCTGGCGGGCTTAGAAAATGTCCTACAACCAACCAAATCGAGTCTTACAAGTTGACCCCACCGGAAATCGAACCCGCGACCTCTTGTTGCAAAGTGAATGGACTAACCATTACACCACGGAGGCGGTATTCAATATATTATTGAAAACAAAGCAGTAGCGGATAGTTGTTTTGTAATCGCAGTCCAATTGGAGAATAACTGTTTGTTGTTTGTATGTATGTTTGTATATATGTTTTTATGTATGTTTGTATGTATGTTTGTATGTATGTTTGTATGTATGTTTGTATGTATGTATGTTTGTATGTATGTGTGTATGTATGTGTGTATGTATGTTTGTAACCGACTCCTTTGCACTCGATTAAGACCCACTTTAAATGAACATATTTAATTCAAACTTTGTTCATTTATCAAGAATCAGTAATTATACAATAATTTCATAAGTTTTTCTCATTATCCTGAACTAAAAATTGAAAATTAAATAAGTTAGAAAAACTAAAAAAAAACGCTTTTAAAGCACATCAAACTAACAAGTGAAAAGTAATTCTTAATATAAGCTGAAAACAATAATAATCGAAAAATACTAGTATTATTGTAAAAAAAAGCGTGGGGCGCTTTGTGCCATATTTTTCGTATATCCGAGCATCCTGCGCTTTTTTTCACAATAATACTAGTATTTTTAGTTCATTATTGTTTTCAGCTTATATTAAGAATTACTTTTCACCTTTTAGTTCGATGTGATTTAAAAGCGTGGTTTTTTTTTAGTTTTTTTAACTATATTTATTTCAAGAGTGAATAGGCATTATTTGAGTTTGCGTGTACCATCCTCGACTGCATCATCACTTACCATCAGGTGAGTTGCAGTCAAACGCACTCAAATTTTTAATAAAAAAAAAACGGCGCGCTGCTACTGAGTTTAAAACTCCATAAAACCAAGTCGGACGAAGAAGATCAGGTTAGCTTAGCAAGGCTTGTTCTACCGTGAAAAGGAGCCCCGCCCGACTCGGTATTCTTCGGAGTTTTTTTACTCAGTCGTTTTTTAAAACGGCAAATTCTACAATATTGCTGCGACATTTAAAATAAAAATAAATAAAATCAAGTTCAAGAAAAAAAAAAAAAAACATCTGTATATTATCATTTCAAAAAACTATTTAATTTATCATAATTTTCATTATTTTCAAATTTTTATTATTTATCAAATGTACAAATAACCACATAGAAAAAAAATCTTGTTTTTAACAACTGAAATAATATACCGGCCGATTCCTTTCACATTTATATTTTGTTGGGATACTTAGAGCACTTGACTTTCTTATAAGCTAGGTGAATAATTTAGGAATAGTTTTGTGACGACTACACATAATTACACATAGCTAAATTTTATTTTAAATTAAAATAAAATTTTTAGGGAAAGGCATAAATACATAAAATAACATAATAAGACATAAAAAGACAAAAAGTCATAAAACAATATACAAAGACAAAAAAAGATTTACGTAGTTAGCTATAATACATGTTAACTATGACTGACCTCACACTAGGCCAGGCCTGTCTCGTGGCGGTCAAAAGAACATTAACATAAAACAATATTTAACAGGTGGCGGCTAAGCAACCTATCGGAAACTAAGTAATTATTACAAAAAATCTTAAAATATCCTTAAACAGTGTTGAGCAGTGCATTACCAATATTCTAAATCAAAAATAACCCTCCCGCGGCCAAAAGGTTATTTTTTTTACGCCCTAAAGGCTTATGCCTTGCAATTTTAATGACAGCGAGTCCATTCATCAGCCGTTATAGTGAGAAAGTTTTTTTTTAGAAGAAGTTTTTCAATTAATCATGGAAAGTTTTTAGGAAAACTTTTTATGGGATCATCCCTTTCGCTGCCTCCTCAGATATATAAACGTGACAAGGGCCGCACGCAAGGGCTAGAATCTAGCCGCTAGATAAATAAAGTTTTTTTATCTATCTAAAGTTTATTTATCTAGCCGCTAGATAAATAAACTTAGTAATAGTATTTATAACCCTTAAGGCGCAGTGGTTCCTAAAAATCCACCTATACAGGTTTTTAGAATTCATTTTTGAAGTAGTTAACAGTAAATTTAAAATCTAGGAAAACATATTGGTTTTATTGAGAATAGTTAAGAGGGACTATATCGAATGGAAACACGATTTAATAAAGTTGGCTCGATAGAATTATTTTTGCAAAGGTACCTCTTTTCCAGAAATTTTATCGTCTATTTTCGGTTTTATTCTTTAAGTAAGTATTTGATAATATAATTTATTTACTGAAATAAAGTTCATAGGTGACTGAAGGGAAAACATCGATTGAATTTTTATTTAAGATAAATATGATGCAAATAAAAACGAAAACATCGAAAAAGTGCAAAAGTGTGGTTATTTTCTTCCCTCTTTACACGTAAAGAAAAAGACAAAGACAGATTTTCAAGTACCACTGGGCCTTAAGTTATAAATTCTTTAACCGCCTCCGTAGCGTAAAAGGTTCGATTTCTGGCGGTGTGGTTGGTGGAAGGGCATTTTCTAAGCTTGCCTGGCTAGCTACCACCATCTTATCTAAATCTTGCCGCCAAGTATCAATGTTAACAGCATTGATGTGTTCCTGCTTGTAGATAAGATATCCAGTTCCCCATCGTGTTGGGGAATCTTGGTAAGCCCGCTTCCATCTTCGGTATCATCGTCACTTACCGTCAGGTGAGATGATGTCAAGCACTTATCAATTGTAAATCCTTACTAATATTATAAATGTGAAAATGTGTTTGTTTGTTTGTTGCCTTTTCACGCTTCAAAATAGCATAGCCCGATGCAGTTCCTGAAGTAACTGAAAACATACTCTTTTTTGGTTAATTTCTTTAACATCGCAATGGATTGTGTGATTTTTTGCACAGAGATGGTTAATGGGTGATAAATGACATGATTTACTAATAAGCATATCCTGACATGGTTCGCGAGGGAGCTGGAAAAAGTTAATGTTCATGCTCGCGAGCCGCTTGTGACTCGCGCACCGCGCACCGTCTAAGAGAGTGATAAAACGATGTCCACGCGGGCGAAGCCTAGTAAATAAATAAATAAAACATGCATTTAATATCAAAACTGTATTTCCTGAGTCGGAAGAGCTGTTACGTATAATTTCCACGCCGATTCCGTTTATATTAACTTAGTCCTAGCAAATTACATTAATACTCCTTGGTAAACTACTTCGAGTTCCCATTTCGCTTGGTCAATAAACGTTGGTCGGTGGCTGCACTAATGAGACTTTTGGGATTTGACAAAAGCGGCTCTCGCGCCGCGCACCCCCTAATACAGTAACAAAAACGAGTTCACGCGGGCGAAGCCGCGGGCAAAAACTAGTAAATAAATAAATAAAACATGCATTTAATATCAAAACTGTATTTCCTGAGTTGGAAGAGCTGTTACGTATAATTTCCACGCCGATTCCGTTTATATTAACTTAGTCCTAGCAAATTACATTAATACTCCTCGGTAAACTACTTCGAGTTCCCATTTCGCTTGGTCAATAAACATTGGTCGGTGGCTGCACTAATGAGACTTTTGGGATTTGACAAAAGCGGCTCTCGCGCCGCGCACCCCCTAATACAGTAATAAAAACGAGTTCACGCGGGCAAAGTCGCGGGCAAAAACTAGTAAATAAATAAATAAAACATGCATTTAATATCAAAACTGTATTTCCTGAGTCGGAAGAGCTGTAACGTATAATTTCCACGCCGATTCCGTTTACATTAACTTAGTCCTAGCAAATTACATTAATACTCCTCGGCAAACTACTTCGAGTTCCCATTTCGCTTGGTCAATCAACATTGGTCGGTCGCTGCACTAATGAGACTTTTGGGGTTCGACAGTCGAACGAAATGTTTGGGAAGCGGGGTTCCGTAATAGCCTGGCTAAGTGTTAGAGGCGTTTGGTATATGACGCAATTTCGACCCTCATTGTAAATTCTATAAGATATTTCGTATCTTCCTATGTAGACACACGGCAGTGTGTCAGCCATGTTGGATAAGAAAAGGGCGACTCCGGCCGTGGGTTATATTCCAGCTCATATACGTCCCCACCGAGGGGCTTGAGCCTACCCTGAATTAGGGCGATCGGGCCTTAGTCGACCACGCGGGCCCAGTGCGGGTTGGTCGACTTCACACACAATCTGCAAAAGACAAGTTCGACTAACAGTCAATTATGAGTCGTACTCGCACACCAAGGGTTCTTTAACACTATTAAAAATCAAAATATATAGACCACTTCCAGGTAACTTATAAACGTAAAATTTGGCATCCAGATAAGTTATTAGGCGTATACTAAGAAAAAAATTCGAAAAACCGGTCAAGTGCGAGTCAATACTTGCAAAACTAGGGTTTCTTACCACTAATATACATCTATTTTTTTTTTATATATTATGTAAATTACAGTTGTCAAACATACAAATTATAAAATTTCTAAAACTAAAATAACCCACCCCTGAGAGTCCCCGGCGCAAAGGTGCCCATAACGTTCGCAGCGTTGCCGCGTTGTATGGCTATAGACAACCTTTGCACCAGAAAGGCCCTGGAGCGGGGGTCAAATAAATTAAAGACTATTTTCAGATGACTTAGCAACTTGCTTGGCATTTACGTAAGTTATTTGTCGTATACAGAGGAAAAATAAAAACTGGCCAAGTGCGATTCGGAACAGCAAAATTAGGGTAACGTACAACAACTACTCATTTAAATAATTAGATAGACCACTTGGATCGCGAGAAGTCGCTGGATGCGGGTAGTGTAGGACCGTTCGTTGTGGAAATCCTTGGGGAAGGCCTTTGTCCAGCAGTGGACGTCTTTCGGCTGATACGATGATGATAGTGATGAGACAACTTCCAGGTTACTATTTATCTTGAGATTTAGGATCAAAATAGGCGTATCGAGGAAAAAGAAAAATCTGGTCAAGTGCGAGTCGGGCTTGCACCATGACGGTTTTTTAAGGTTACAGGAAAACGACTTACGGAGAATCATTATGATATTATTTTTGGTTGCTTTCTTGTTCAAAATCAAAATCAAAAACAATTTATTTCAAATAGGTGTTTACACACACTTTTAAATAGTCAAAACAAAACAAAAATTACAGTATATTACAAATAATGTCATGATTCAGATTACAGTCTCAGGTAATGGTATTTGATATAGAATCAACATGTATATCTTTGTCATTTACATTATCTATTATTTTATAATATCCTCTAGAGCACAAAACTTTTTTGACATGAGTCTTGAACTTTGAACTTGTTTTAAATTGAGAGTCAACTATCCGACTTGGCCTTTATTAGTTCATTGAGGCTATAAGGAAGTAATACGTAAAGTTCTCGAGTAGCGACTGCGCCTTGGAAAACTGACCGTAGGCAGGCCTCCCACTCGGTGGACCGATGACCTGGTGAAGTCATCAGAAGTGAAGGTTGCGGGAAGCCGCTGGATGCAGTTAGCGCGGTCGTCGTGGAAATCCTTGGGGGAGGCCTATGTCCAGCAGTGGACGTCCTTCGGCTGATATGATGATGATGATTGTTTTTGCGTTGCGCAGGCGATGGAGTCTTTGTCCGCAGAACAGAAACGACCGCTACTTAGAACGTATGACAATGATTTAATACCTTCACGTCACAATAGAACCATCTAAAAAGTGTACGAAAAGCAACTTTTTACGAAATACCACTAAGAACTGGCTAAGTGATATTCTTTATTAGTATCCTGTTCCGTGATTGTCAATGTTTATTTGCCGCCCAATTTGGCAGGGTACCATATTGTTTTGGATTGGGGTAATTATCGAGTTTCAGTAAAAATGGAACCGTGGGTAGTGATAATGACAACTCGCTAATTGAGGTCAAGGCATGAACGTATGTATGGATATGAGATGCATACAGGCAACGTGAAAATATTTCTTGACATTTTTGTCCCTGGAAAGGGAGCGTTCAAGTATTACGTAACACAATTTTTGGAGATTTTTGACCCCCCCCCCCCCCAACTTAACGTGCCATAAAGTTTTTCTGTACCCCCTCCCCCCCTCCCCCCTCCCCTAGTAAAACGTTACGTAACCACCAAATGACCGTTTTTACCTTAAAGTCACAATAATAATTATGTGACGTAAAGTACCAGAATGTCGCTGAAATACTCTTGTCACAGTATATATACATATATTAGTACTAACGTATTGTTATTGTTTTAATCGCGTTAATAAGAATAAAAAAACAATTTTATGTAACGCTTAATTCAAACCCTGACTCCCGCCTCTGTAACGCATTGTAACGTTTTACAAGATCCCCCCTTCCCCCAATTGTTACGTAATACTTAAACGCTCCCAAACGCTGCTGAACGTAGTGATGGCGGACATGGGAGAGCACGATCTCACTAGCGTAGAAGATCTGGCCCATTAGAGTAAAATTTGTCGGAAATCTGATTCTCGGACAGGTTGAGTTAACGCTAGATGGACGAAGGTTGATCGAGCGAGTGATTAACGCAAAGATGATAGACTAAACAAAAGTTCATCATCGTCATTGTCATTTCCACAACGACCGATCCGGCACTGCCTGTATCCAGCCATTTTCCGTGAACTTCACCAAGTCGTTGGTCCACCAAATGGGAGGATTGTCTACGCTACGTCTTCCGGTCTGCGATTGACACTGGAGAATTTTTCCACCTCCGTGGCGATCCGTTCTACGAGCTATGTGCCCTTACCACTGCTATTAGAATTCAGACAGAACTTAGAAGTATTTAAAACTTTTGAAGATTGTGGTTTGAAATTAGAAGTACGTACAGTATTATTATTTCTTTTTTCTTTTAAAAAAAAACGATGTTGTCTGTAAAGTCGGTTTACAGACGATAATTTTACGTGATAACGTGTCACTAGCCAACCACTTGTGTGCTTTAGACCACACGACTGAAGTAAAACTTCTTCAGCTCCATCTTTAAGGACTTATGTGTTCCTGGTACTTTTTACAACTTTTTTTTAAATTAATAATTTGAGTGCATTTGACTGCAACCCACCTGATAGTACTTAAGTGATGATGCAGTCAAGGATGGTACACGCAAACTCAAATAATTCCTATTCATTCTTGCCTTAAACTACAACATATCTCACAGTTCGAACACCTCTTGCAAGCTCCTGGAAGCCTAGTACTTTTAATCTACTGACACACCGATGTTAGGTTTAAGAAACGCCTCTTTTTAGTATGACGGTTTTCCTCACAGAGAATCACCCGCATCGGAACACCTTTTGTAAGCTCCTGGAAGCCTAGTACTTTAAATTCATTGACACATCACTTTTTTGACGGTTCGTCTGTCCGTCCGTCCGTCCGTCCAAGTCCAAGTATAAGTACTAGCACAAGTACTTGTAGAAGTACGAGTACAAGTACAACTCTCGCTTGCACTCTCGGCTCAGGCGTATCGTGGCAATAACGTCACACTGGCGTAACGCGATAAAGGGCGTAACGCGACAATGACATCACACTGGCGCAACGCGATGATGACGTCACACTTTTCCGTGAATGCAGCCCATATCATCAATTTATAAGACGTTATGACGTCAAAAAAAGGCAATTATACTTTAAAACATAATCCTTATGTACTACTTACGAGTACATTAAAGTCTTCAGATTATTGGCAACTGTAGTCTATGGAGGACCCCCTCTATAGTCTTCAGTTCGTCCTCCCATCGCTTCATCTGCCTTTCTCTACTTCTCTTTGTAATGTTACACGTTGTTTTAATTTCCCTTTACTACCTCTCATTATGTTTCCTGTCCATTTCAATCTTTTATATTTTGTTATTTTGTTCACTTTTCTAATTATATCATACTTTTTAGTGTGGTTTATTATAAGTTTTTTTTTTTAAATTTAACTTGCAATATTTGTTTGTATGTTTGTTTAGTTCAAATCACCACCATCTTATCTAAGTCTTGCCGCCAAACATCAGTTTTAAAAACATTGATGTGTTCCGGCATGAAGATAAGATAGCCAGTTCTCCATTGCGTTGGGGAATATTGGTAAGCCCGCTTCCATCTTCGGCATCATCGTCACTTACCATCTGGTGAGATGATGCCAAGGGCTTACCAATAGAGAATAAAAAAAATAAAAAAATCTTGGGATCGAATTCAGAGCGACTTCCAGGGGTTCAATTGAGCTGAAATTTTTGACTATTTATTTAGAAAACTAGCCATACAGAGACATCATATAGATCTTCGAACTTAAAAAGAACAGAAGCTAAATATTTAAGGCGAGGTATTGAGTAGAACAGTTGTCTCTGTCTTTTTCTTTACGTGTAAAGAGTAAAGAAAATAACCACACTTTTTCACCTTTTCAATGGTTTTTCGTTTCAATCAAAAACTACAATGAAAGTTAAAAAAATAACATTACTCACTTTGTATTATTATAATAAATATTGTTGTATATTTTTTTTTAATTTATATTTCATAATATTAGTCATAACTGGAGTTGAAAGTAACGGTGTAGACCTATTTTTGCGATTTTTTTCTGTCTAGCCAAAACTGCTCAATCGTGTTTCTTATAGCTTTTGACTTTAAGTAACATCATGAACAATAAGGATATTTTTTTTAACTTTGGATTTTCTATAGTTTGTAGTGATTGACTTCAAAAATAACAAAAATCTATAATATTACCGACTTAAAAGATGAAATACCGCTCCTAAATTTCTAAGGCAAAATGTGCAGATCTAATGAGTCTATGCTTAGGAAATACTGCTGTTATTAGACTTCAAGAGTACAATGGTTACTGTCGCCGACTGCTTCATGAATAAAAAAATATGTCCTACATTTCATATTAAATTTATAAACTTTTTCTATTTCTTTTACTTTTATTTTATTGTGTTATTTCAGTAGACCTTGGATAGATTTTTTATTAAAATTTTAAGGGGCGTAACTATCGCTTTTAGTTTCAATATTCTAAAATTGGGCTCGACAAATATTTATTATTCACATATAAAATCAAACCCTTTTTTAAAATAAAATACCTTCCAAATTTTATTAACTGTATAATATTATTAAGCTACCATCAATAAGCTACAATAGCCACCACGTTTCATTCAATTCGATGGCTTTTTAACCGAATTCAAAAAAGGAGGAGGTTTCAAAATTCGACAGTATATAATATAGTTTTTTTATGTGTGTTCGCGGATAACTTCGTTCTTTATTAAACGATTTTAATGATTATTTATTGTTGGAAAGGAGATATCTGAAGGGTGTTAAGATATCTGAGGGATGTGGAAACCAGTTTCTGATGATGGCATCCCAGAGAAATCGAGGGGAACCTTTGTTTCCTGTTTGAAGTCGGTTTTTTTTGTTCAAAATTATTTATCTAATGACAAATCAAAACGTTAAGTAATGGGGCAAAAAATAATGATTTTTGTCTCTACTGGAAATTTATTAAAAATAAGATCCGCCTGTATGCGCCGTGAGCGATGTGCTCGTATCGTTTTGGTTATTATGAAGTTGATCTGACGATGATCTTTGGAGGTGAAATCAAGGTTCCAGAAACGTATTTTACTTTTGAATAGAATCGTAGGAAATACAGTCCAAACAACTAGATTTTACTGTGCTCACCTTTTTCAATTGAACCGTATATTTTTGATATTAATTTGGCTTTTTTAGCATTATAATTTTGAACAAAAAAAACCAACTTCAAACAGGAAACTAAGGTTTTTCTCGATTTCTCTGGGATGCCATCATCAGATCCTGCTTTCCTTATCATAGTACCACTCTTGGGATATCTCCTTTCCAACAAAAAAAAACATCAAAATCGGTTCATAAACGACGAAGTTATCCGCGAACACACATAAAAAAAATATATACAGTCGAATAAAGAAACCTGCTCCTTTTTTGAAGTTGGTTAAAAACTATTTTCAAACAAAAGCTTGTACCTTAAAGCTTTTAAGTTTTACGAAAATTATTTCTTACCTTGAATTGAACATAATCCTTTTAGTCCTTATTTTGCCAATACAGGCTGTAAAAATAATGGTTGTAGGACCCGTTAACTGGTGGCTCTACTTATCATACTGAACAACTTTCCCCAAGGAACTCTGACTATGAGTTCCTTGGGGAAAGTTGTTCAGTATGATAAGTAGAGCCCCCAGTTAACGGGTCCATTGAATATAATCTAAATCTTATTTGACTATATTCTCGAAAAAAAATTAAGACCCTTCGTACTAGAATTTACAAAATTGGTCGATCAGCTAATCGATTAGTATGAAGAGTAAAAATTTTCTTTTGCGATTTTAGCAAAGTCGTATATAAAACAAAAGTTGTTCAGTAGAAGCCCCAATTAACGGGACGTACACCAATTTTGTTGGTGTCGGTGACGTAATGGTAAGGGACGCTACCTCCTGTCCGGGAAATCGTGGTTCGAACCCTGCCACGTACCAATGTGTTTTCGAATTTCATCTTCATATGTACGTTTATCAGACGCTCTTACGGTAAAGGAAAACATCGTGAGGAAACCTGCAAACGCCTGCAAAGAATCTCGGAGGTTGTGTGTGAAGTCGACCAAACCGCCTCTTCCCGCGTGGTCGAATAAGGCCCGATCATTCAGGGTAGGCTCGAGCCCCTCGGTGGGGAACGTATATGAGCTGATATGATTTTGTTACACCTTGTGTATAGGTATTTAATATCACTCAGCTTACTGATGAATATACTTTTTTTTTCAGGCTACTTCCCATTGCCCGCAGTCTACTGC
This sequence comes from Coleophora flavipennella, assembly GCA_947284805.1. NCBI lineage: Eukaryota > Metazoa > Arthropoda > Insecta > Lepidoptera > Coleophoridae > Coleophora > Coleophora flavipennella. Next base: position 12,008,079 of record OX369253.1, read on the forward strand.
CTCACATGGATCTGCCTGGATGTCTTGCTGTGCACCGCCTCTATCATGCACTTGTGCACTATCAGTGTTGACAGGTATTTTAAAACTCCTATTTTCCATAGATCTACTTTTAAAATTCACAATTGGTAAGCCCTTGGCATCATCTTACCTGATGGTTCCACTAGAAAGAAATGGACGATGGAACATCCTCTTGGCAGTGGGCAGGGCATGGATCTCGCAGAACACATGGCCGTTGGGACATACCCCTCTCGTATATCTACCAGATACGCTAAACTACCAGGTTTATGATATGGCGTCCCCACTTACCGACAGCTAGGTCATATAGTGAGACCCGCTATTCCTGCCAGCACCATAAGGCGAAGGCAAGGACCAGTTGCTGCAGGTTTTGCCACCAAGACGCTTGTCCTGGTACTCTGCAAGGCGAGTGCCTCGTGGAAGAGAACCACTACTTACTGGCCGTTGGGATAGTATAGTTATCAAGTGATGACCATGCACTAGAAGAAGTAGCGTAGGCAGGCCTCCCACTCGGTGGACCGATGATCTGGTGAAGGTCGCGGTAGCGCAGGACTGGTTATCATGGAAATCATTAGGGGAGGCCTTTGACCAGCAGTGGACGTCTTTCGGTGGATAAGATAATGATGATGATGATAGAACATATGGAAATCTATGAAAAGACGCCAATGGTGGACAAGACCAAAGGATAAACAAACGAGTAAGCCTTACAGCAGTCGCATATAATAAATCTAACATAAGTAAAAACCTTCCTGCCTTCCGGCCTCTGGTCCCGCATGGCGCGCTTTCAGCTGAAATAAAAAAAAGTGTGTGGTTCTATGAAACCACGGTAAAAGTGAAACTTTACAAAGGACGAAACGATCATGGCTACTCTCGCTACGGTACAGAGGACGAAACGATCATACCGTCAGACGAAAGCGACCGTTACGCGACATGCAACACATAGACGAAAAAATGTGAGACGATGTAATAAAAGTTTCACTTAAAAAAATGATTTATCCCAAAGAAATTTTATAAAAATCGGTTAAGTACTTTTTTATAAATTAATCAAAATTATACTTGTTTGTTGAGATTGAAGTCGGTTTAACAGTTTTAACCGCCTCCATGGAGTCTATTGGTTTTCACATCAGGAGTTCGCGGGTTCGATTCCCGGCCGAGTCCAGCTTTGTAACACTCAGTTTGGTTAGTGGAGGGGCTATTTCTAATCCCTCCTAGCTAGCTACCACCATCTTATCTAAGTCTTACCGCCAAACATCAACGCTAAAAATATTGATGTTTTCCGTTTGGAAGATAAGATAGCCAGTTCCCCATTACGTAGCCCTATTTCATCTTCGGTATCATCGCCACTTACCATCAGGTGAGATGATGTTTGGCATCAATTAAGGTTTAAAAAAAGTTTTTTAAAGTGTTCAGCGTTCTCAATTATCTTAAGTGTTCTGTGTTCTCAGGTGGCTACTTGCCACCCATTTCGTAAACAACATCAATCATCCAACTATCTATGTCTTATTGTTAGTCTGGCTCATGACATATGACCTAAAAACATGCACTAACCTAGCACTAGCCAATAAGCATAGGACTTTGAAGCTACACTCTTTCTATTCAATTTTTAGGGTTTTGTACCCAAAGGGTAAAAACGGGACCCTATTACTAAGATTCCGGTGTCCGTCCGTCTGTCTGTCCGTCTGTCACCAGGCTGTATTTCATGAACCGTGTGGTTAGACTGTTTAAATTTTCACATAAGATGTATTTCTTTTACCGCTATAACAAAAACACAAAAAATTTGAAAAAGTGAAAGTCTCCTTAGAGAAAACGTGTTTTTTTGGAACTTGAAGAAACTAGTGCCATCTAGTGTGATAGTACGGAACCCTTTGTACACGGTTTTGACTAGCACTTCACGGGTTCTTTTTACATGCTCACATTTAAATTGCAATGTTTGTATGTTTGTTTAGGTCAAATCTTGCAAGCGATTTTATAGCGACTTCCAAAAGTCCAATTTAGATGAAATCGGTATAATATACGTAGTATATATATAAAAAAAACAGTGACTGACTGATCTATCAACGTACAGCCCAAATCATTAAACGAATCGGACCGAAATTTGGCATACAGATAGCAATGCTACGTCATCCGCTTAAAAAGGATTTTGGGAAAATTTCCACGGGAACGGCAACGGATATGCGCGGGAGAAGCTGCGGGCAATAGCTAGTTTGGTCTAAAGCCTCATTTCCGGTGACAATAGATCCTTTTCGCATTTTGAAGTTGATCTGATAATGAACTATACAAAAGTGGAATCAAGGTCCAAGGATCGTCTTTTGTTTTCAATAGAATCGTAAAAATATTGTCTCCCTTTTTTTTAAAATTGGGAAACGTCTGTTACATTCTCACTAGGCACTCTGAGCATTTGACATTGTTGGGCATAAAAACTCATTTCCAATAACAGCTCTTAAGTTCCTTAAGGGTCCCCAGAAGGCTCGAGTTTCCATACAAACGTAGTTCCGCTTTAATACAAAAACTACATGCCGGATTGAATCCAAACTTTGCAAATATATTGAGTAGACACATATTAATGTTTGTAGTTAGTTTTCGATGTGCTAATATAAAAAGGGGAGAAAAATAAGAGAAGTTACAAACTTTTAGTACAAAACAAATTTAAGCCACCGTTTAGTTAAGTTTCAATTTAATAAGATGACAACTAATTACAAGTATCAATATGTGTCTGTTTAAAAAATTCTCAAAGCTTGGATTCAATCCGGCATGTAGTTTTTGTATTAAAGCAGAACTACGTTTGTATGGAAACTCGAGCCTCCTGGGGACACTTAATGTTTTTAGATTTTTTGATGTTATTCGTATGTTATTGTTTTACAGTTATATCTACAAGTACATATAAACATCTCACTCCATATTTGATGATATCAGCTCATATACGTCCCCACCGAGGGGCTCGAGCCTACCCTAAATTAGGGCGATCGGGCCTTAGTCGACTGCGGGTTGGTCGACTTCACACACGACCTGCGAGTTTCTCCGCAGGCATGTTCAGGTTTCCTCACGATGTTTTCCTTCACCGTAAGAGCGTCGGAAAAAAGTAAATATGAAATTTATATTCGAAATTACATTGGTACATGGCAGTATTTGAACCATGACCTCCCGGACAGGAGGCGGCGGCCCTAGCCGTTACGCCACCCACACCACCCACTGTAATAAGATACTTGTATGTACTAAGGGATGCATAATCCCGTGAACGTTTTGCTTCTTGCTTTAGAATATCATACGCAGAATTTCCATTCCTCTTATGAAAGCATTCAATAGGCCGAACAATGGTCCACAATCTCGAGATATACACACACGTTTCTTAGGTAAGACTTATACAAACACGAGTACCCTACCATACTTGAGTACCCTCAATATTTACCCAGCTTGGGAACTGAAGGGTTGAGGCCTTCGAACGCTCGACAGGTATTGCTACCTACATTTAAGTACCTATGCAGGGAACGAGAAAGGATGGAAGTACGGAAGATTGTTACATTGTTTTTTTAATTCTTTGTTTAGTAGAATAGGCTATTTTACCGTATAAAAAAAATCAAATAATTTGCGAAATACCTAAAAACATTCAGGAACAAGCTTTTAATATTGCATTGTCACGCGATATGCATATGCATGCAAAAATTCAGCTTAATCGTAAACCAGGAAGGTCAAATTTTACTTGCAAGATTTCACCCAAACAAACATCATCATTACAGCTCATATACGTCCCCACCGAGGGGCTCGAGCCTACCCTGAATCAGGGCGATTAGGCCTTAGTCGACCACGCGGGCCCAGTGCGGGTTGGTCGACTTCACACACAACCTTCGAGTTTCTTCGCAGGCGTGTGCAGGTTTCCTCACGATGTTTTCCTTCACCGTTAAAGCAATCGGTAAGTATGTACGTAAGTTTTTGAAAAACTCATTGGTACATTGGCCGTCCAGATTTGAACCCGGTACCTCTGGTTAGATGGACCGAGTCGTTACCGGTTGAGCCACCGACGCTTTACATACATACATACATTGCAAGTTAATTAAAAGCTTTTAAAAATTTGAGTTTCTCTGCGTGATCGAATCAGAAACTAGGAGATCCGCAGAAGAACCAAAGTAAGCGACACAGCTCACAGAATCGCTAAACTGAAGTGGCAGTGGGCAGGGCACATAGCTCGTAGAACAGATGGCCGTTGGGGTAGTTAAGTTCTCAAGTGGCGACCGCGCACGGGAAAGATCGCGGGAAGCCGATGGATGCGGGCAGCGCAGGACTGGTCGTAGTGAAATCCTTGGTGGAGGCCTTTGTCCAGCAGTGGAAGTTATTCAGCTGATATGATGATGATGATGCATTTTTAGTATTTGTTGTTATAGCGGCAATGATATGAACTCATTTATAATATGAAGGATTTTAAAAAACACGGATTAAATATTAATAGGTTGCTCAGTATCGACTATCGACAAGATAGAAAAAACGTAAAGGTGTATAACAAACAGAGATATTTACCAAAATGAAAACTTATGTAGATAGCACACTACAAGCACACTTCGGACACTGCATACAAATGGTCGTGAAATCACAGATTACTAAATAGTTGATGGCATTTCTAAAAGCAAATGACGGAGCAAACAAATCACAGCGAAATCCCATACATTCGAGTACCAAACTGTGACCAATCTGTATCAATCTGGGTGACGAGGGGGTGAGGTCGCAATCTAGAAAGCGACAGGGAGTGTCCATGTCGTAGGTGGATTGTATATTTAGTCATATTACAATACCGCTAGCTGTTTTACAATACGGCGGCACATTGCGATACAGAGTGTCGACGATACGCTGCATCGTCATCGCGACATATGTGGCAGGCAAATTGTATAATTCTACCTTATGTAAATGGTCAGGCAAATTGTAAAATTCTGTACGCAGATTGCCAAATGCCGAGCCAGGCAAAATGCCGTACGGCAGATTGTAAATGAGGTCGCGTAGCGAGCGATGTTAGGTTCGGTCAGGTTTGATTAATTTAACTGTCAAAGAGCTCTCCGCCCTCGCCATTATATAATTTGCCTGACCGTATGTAAAATGACGAATCATACAGTATGCCTGCGAAACAATGCCAGCGGTAATGCAATTTGCCTAATCTTTGACTCGCTGTATTGCAATGCAGCTCCGTATTGTAAAACAGCTGGCGGTAATGTAATATGACTAAACATACAATACGCCTGCGACATCCATACTGTATGTTAGTACTAATATATATACTTTGCTACAAGGTCGTTCGCCCGCCCCATGGCTCGATATGGTAAAACGAAAAAAAAAGATCCATCCTTCTGCCGATTCCCAGTTTTTACCTACTGTCTACCGGGTCAACGAACAGACATTCATGGACATTCACCTGTTTGTGCGTTATGGATTACGATGAACAATTGTATACTCGTTAGAATCAGCTAGGTGTGATATGGACTTGCGTACTTCTTCAGACGAGTACATCATCATCATATCAGCCGAAAAACGTCCACTGCGGGACAAAGGCCTACCTCAAGGATTTCTACGACCGGTTCTGCGCTGCCCGCATCCAGCGGCTTCTTGCGATATGGCAGTGGGCAGGGCATATAGCTCGAAGAACAGATGGCCGTGGGGTAGTAAAGTTCTCGAGCGGCGACCGCGCACCGGAAGACGTAGCGTAGGCAATCCTCCCACAAGGTAGACCGACGACCTGGTGATACCTCTTGATTTCAAGCAAAAGAAAGTCTTTAATAAAATCACCAGGAAAATGTGTTTTCAGGGTTCCGAAAATGAAAAGGTAAAAACGTAAACATTACAGGGACACTCGTGTGTCTGTCTGTCTGTCCGACCGTCCATCCATCTGTCACAGTCAATTTGCTTGGAAACTACTGGACCGATTGAATTAAATTCGGTACACATAATATGTAAGTCAGTGACCCAAAGATGAATGTATAACGTAAAAAAAATAATTTCAAACATAGGGGCCACATTCGGGTGTAAACTAGAAAATTAAAAAAAAGTTTTTCCAACTATATTGTGTGAAATATCGAATGAAAAAACAGGTTGTAAAAACAATTTTACGATAAACAGTTTTGGAGTTATTTAAGAAAATATGCGAAAATTAACCTTTTTCCCTTTTCTCCAATACTCAGCCTAAAATTTAAAAAAAATCACACTATATGAGTTTGAATGCATAGATTACAGTAAAACCTATAAGAAAATCTAAAATTCTTCTGTTCCCACAGGAAAAATGAAATTCCCAATGTTCGCCGTGTGAATAAAAAAATAAAAGAAAATGTCCAGAATAAGAATACACCTATTCACCTAGACCAAATTATGTACTGAGAGGTCTTGTTCTATTGGTAGTTAAAGTTTTGGTACAGAACCCTGTTAGTGTGACCCCGAGTCGCACTTGGCCGGTTTTTTTATTTAGTTCAAGTTCAAGTACAACATCACACTTGGATTTAATATTCTTTGCCTGGATTATGCTTGCATGTAGGTATTGCTTACCGTTTAAGGATAGAGCAATAAAGCCTTTTTAAAAAAAATAAGTGTTGGTTTTATGAAACCAAGGTAAAAGTGAAACTTTACAGAGGACGAAACGATCATGGCTGCTCTCGCTACGGTACAGAGGACGAAACGATCATACCGTCAGACGAAAGCGACCGTCACGCGACATGCAACACACAGACGAAAAAAATTGAGACGATGTAACATTTCTTGTATGGAGACCCACCCCCATGTAATGTATTTTACTTTTTAATTTTGATTATGTGTTAGTAGTCCCCTATGATGTAATACATATGTATTTTGTTAAAATTTCAGCCAGCTACCCATTAAATGATACAGCATTTCAAAAGTCGAACACACCGACGGACGGACAGACAGACAAGCAGACAGCTTAGCCTTAGTAAAAGTTTCCTGTTAACTGGAACGGAAATCTTGGAAGTTGTTTTTTGGAGTTTACTCCTTCAGAATTGATTGAGAGCACATATTGAAAAATATATGGGGAGTGAAATCAAGTGCTGATCGGTAACGCGTTACGTTTAACGTTTTTTATTCACAAATCCAAGGAAATACGGCCATTTTACCGTAGGGCGAAGGCCAGAGCGCTGCCTGAGAGGCCGAAGGCCGGGCTCTGCATAGGAGCTCTACGTAGGTGTAAACCCAAACACCGAAGACTGGAGGCCAAAAAAATTTGATTTTATGACAAACTCTTGTCGCGCGTCGGAAATGACACCTTGAAACAGATAATGCGGAGATTAGACATAGTAAAACACGCTTCTTTTTATCAGGCTCCAAACTTATTTAATAAACTACCTTATCATCATCAACATCATCATCACATCAGGCAAAAAATGTCCACTGCTGGACAAAGGCCTACCCAAGGATTTCTACGACGACCGGACCTGCGCTGCCCGCATCCATCGGTTTCCCGCGATTTTCACCAGGTCGTCTGTCCACCGCATGGGAGGCCTACCTACGCTACTTTTTCCGGTGCGCGGTCGCCACTCGAGAACTTTACTGCCCCAACGGCTATCTGTTCTCCGAGCTATGTGCCCTGCCCACTGCCACTTCAGTTCAGCGATTCCTTGAGCTATGTCGGTTTCTTTGGTTCTCCTGTGGATCTCCTCGTTTCTGATTCGATCTCGCCGAGAACCTTATATCGCACTGAAATCAACTGCATGCTATGGACTGATTAAAAGCGGGTTGCGGGAATTTTTGACACGTCAATGTTATTATGCGGTGAATGATTAAATCCTAGATAAACACAATTCAGACTAAATTAAAATTAGTATCATGTTTTTATGCTTTTAAATTTTTTAATATTATTTTTATATTATTATTGACTTGAACATGTTTTTGCCAACCTGTAACTTCAATATTTTTTTCCGCAGATACCTCTCCTTGCGCTACCCAATGAGGTTTGGAAGAAACAAGACAAGGAAGCGAGTCACAGTGAAAATAGTGTTTGTCTGGATACTGTCTACCGCCATGAGTCTACCGCTGAGTCTTATGTATTCCAAGGTAAGTTCTTACATGTAAAAACTCATCAATTTGTTAGCTGGATAAACGATACTATCAAAACTACAGAGCTGTATTTTGACTCAAGGACTCAATTATTCAAAATATTAAGGATACCTCCAATACAAATTAATATATTTTTAAGTTACTTTAAAACTTTAGTTACTCTTGTTAACACCTTTATAATATGTGGTATACCTATATCTGGGAAAACTCTAAAAAGGATAGTTACCGTGTAACAAAGTCATATTATTACGTTTATTTGCAATCTTTTTTTTATTTTAATTTTTTTTGTTTTGTAATATTAGTGTTTTTTTTTAAATTTTTAATGTTAAAATTTTCCTTTTTTTTTGTTTCTTTTTTGACGCGTTATCATTACGGATTCCATTCTGACTGTTGTGCCTTTATTGTTTATGTTTACCTTTTTTAATATTTTTAGTGTTTTTTCATATAAATAATTGTTATATGCGTTTATTTAAGCTGAACCCTTAGTTTACCTGGGGAACCCAAAACACTTAATTTACCTCTAGTAGTCCGTGGGACTCCGCTGTTACAAATCATGGATTTTGTTGAAAATTAATGCAAAATGTGTACTTTTAAATGCTTTATTATACTTAAGATTATTACAGGAAGTAACTTAATATCGCAATTCGTTATACTTATGTATGTAGCAGTTGTTGAAAAAAAAAACTAAATCTTTATACTAAATTTAACGATAACAAAACTAAATGCCAACTTCTGGCTTATAACTAGACTACATTTATATATATTTTTTTACTTTTTTTATCAAACGTTATTAATAACATAATATATATTTGAAAACAAAAAATAAAATGAAATGCTAATGTAAAAAAAGAAACGTGCAGCGTTTATTTATTGTCCTTATCCAGGCATCGAATGCAGGTCTTTCTCGTGGACGATAAACATCTCTGAGCCACTCCAGTATCACAGCTTAGACGAGCCATTTTCTTCTAGTGGATTATTTATCCGTCTATTTGAAGCCATTTTGTAACCTAAAATGCACAAAAATACCTATAAATACGATAAAATATTACTCTATGAGAGTTACACAAATACCCTCATAGAGTCCAGTGGACTCCATATACGTATTTACTCACCGTTGCCCTCGACGCCAGCGCGCGTCCTCTCCACCCCGCGTCCGGCACACCACTGCAAGAAGGTACTAGGACGCGCGAAAACTAGACAGTATTAATAAAGTTTTTATGACAGTTTAAAACAACGCTCGGAGTCCATGGGACCTAACAGGTAAATTAAGGGTTAAATATGTTGTTAATAGTTTAAATGAGTGCCAATTTAGTAAAAGTCTAGCAATTGATGAATACAGTTTCCTAACAAAAGCCTGAAAGTGACACCTAGTAAAAAAACAACAAATCAAAACATTTTCTTTAAACATCACGTCAAGTCACATTTTTTTACCTACAACCGGTTTTGTGATGGAACATCTGCATATTTTAATATATGCTTGTAACTGTGAAACACGCTCTAAGGAATCTACACGCCCTTGAACTGGAACGGGAAGTTTTTAGGTATGAGATATTTTTTTTTAATTCACAATTAATAAACCCTTGACAACATCTCACATGGTGGTAAGTGACGATGTTGCCGAAGATGGAAGCGGGCTTACCAAGATTCCCCAACGCAATGGGGAACTGGCTATCTTATCTTCATGACGGAACACACCAATAATATCAACATTGATATTTGGCGGCAAGACTTAGATAAGATGGTGGTAGCTAGCCAGGCGGGCTTAGAAAATGCCCTACCACCAACCAAACCGAGTCTTACAATTGACCCCGCCGGGAATCGAACCCGCGACCTCCTGTGTAAAGCCAGTGAACTTTGCCTCTGGGCTACGGAGGCGGTTAAACGGCGGATGCCAACCAAACGAAACTAGCCAACCATCATACCAAATTTTTGCTATATATAGTTGCAATAGTCTGAGTAAACCGAATGAAGGGTGGGTTCGGTGGCTCAACCGGTAACGACTCGGTCCTCCTAACCAGAGGTGCCGGGTTCAAATTCGGACGGCCAATGTACCAATGAGTTTTTCGAAACTTACGTACCTACTTACCGATTGCTGTAACGGTGAAGGAAAAAATCGTGAGCAAACCTACACATCTGATTCCAGATGTGTACGAAGATCGCGTTGCACACGTCCGTAGGTGTTAATCTAAATGCCCTACACGTGGCCGCGGGTGATGCTTAGTGCAACACCAGGCACTCGCCGTCTATCCCTTGGATAGCACGGTTAATTGTGCCACACGATAAGAAGAAGAATAGTTTAAATGAGTGCCAATTTAGTTAAAGTCTAGTAAGTTACAAGAGCGTCGGTGGCGTAACGGTTACAGCCGCTACCGCCTGTTTGGGAGGCCGTGGTTCGAATCCTGCTACGTACCAATGTGCTTTCGAATTTCGATTTGATATGTACATTTATCTACGCTCTTACGGTGAAGGAAAGCACAAGGTTTCCTCACGATGCCTGAGAAGAAACTCGAAGGTTGTGTGTGAAGTCGACCAATCCGCACTGGGCTCGCGTGGTCGACTAAGGCCCGATCGTCCTAATTCAGGGTAGGCTCGAGCCCCTCGGTGGGGACGTATATGAGCTGATAAGATGAAGATGAAGTCTGAGTAAAAAATTACCTGCCATACCAACAGACAGACAGACAAACATGGTGAAACTGTAAGGGTTCCTAGTTTGATTTATTGGATGTATTTACGAATTGGAATTGTTAAAAAAAGATACCTATTTCTTATAATTTTTTTTAATGAGAAATAGACTATTTTAAGAAACTAATTTGATATGTTTTTTTATTTTTATTCACTGATTATTTTTTTATGATTTTTTTAAATATTAAATGTTCAAATATTTGTGATGATGTCACAGGCCCAAAGACTATGGAAAAAAGGCACCAGTGCTAAATTAATTGACGAGTATAAAATTTGGTTATTTGTATTAAATCATATTGAATCTCTAAATGGTTTTTTTCATTTACGTGCCTTGTAAAAAATCTGAACAATGCCAGGTGACGTCATCGAAAGCCAATCAAGGGCAAATCTCATTTTTTTATAAAATATACCAAATTATTCTGAAATCTTTGAAATCAAATAATTGGAAAATTATCGCAAAAGCTCCTCGAAATGGTTTTCGAATTAGGTGAAGTTCATAAAAACTGAAGAATGCCAGTTATGACTAGTCCCCCTCGATCTCGCTAAGGGTCCAGACACACGGACTGCATTCCGATTGCAAGCCAGCTGTAAATTCGCAGTTTGGATGCCGGTTAGTTGCAGTTGGGCCAAATGCATCGAAACTGCCTACCGACAGCGTAGTTTACTTACAGCCGGCGGCGTGCAGTCCTATCAACTGCACACGGACCGCACGCTAGCTGCGCAGTTGTGATGCAGCCCTTATCACAGATGAGATACTAGTTACTACGTAACAGATACTGCACTTCCTTATAAAACGTAAATACCTACGCATTTATTCACCTACTTCTTCCCACTGTCAGACAATACACGGAAACATGGGTATGTCGACTTAGAGGTTATAACTGCGTACACGGGCGGCGCGCGAATTGCATCGGCGCGGCGACTGTACGGCGTTCTAGCGCTGAGGAGCGGAGCGCGGCCCATAGGCCGCGCCACTGCTCGACCGAGTGACGGGGGCCTACCCTAATGCAGTAAAGCGACTGCAACAGAACTGCACTTGAATTGCACAGCTTCCATAGAATACCTGCCACTAAGTAGATTAGAGAGGCTTTAGATGATCGCTTTCTTAGGGTCCAGACACACGGACTGCATTCCGACTGCAAGTCAACTCACAGTTAAGATGCAGTTTAGATGCAGTTCATTTACAGAAGGGCAACTGCATCGAAACTGCTTATCAAAAGCGCAGTTCACTTGCAGCCGGTGTGCAGTCCTATAACTGCACACGGACCGCACGCTAGCTGCGCAGTTGTGATGCAGCCCTAATGCAGTTGAAACGACTGCAACAGAACTGCACTTGAATTGCATAGCTTCCATAGAATCCCCGCCACAAAGTAGATCGGAGAGACCAGTCATGAATGTACTGAATTATAACTACCTATAACTGTGAGCTTGCAGCTGGCTTGCAGTCGAAATGCAGTCCGTGTGCCTAGACCGTAAGAAAAAGATCATCTAAAGCCGTCACCAGATCTTTTTTAGGAGTGAGTATTGCCCGCTCACATACCGGAGAGTTTTATTTGACTTATTTGATTTATTTGATTCTATTTGACCTAAGCGCTTTGAAAACGGGGTATAAAAAACTCTGCTCCAATCATGATGGAGCAGAGTTTTACTTACAGTCACGCGTTGGCAGACTTACCGTCAATATGCCGAAACGTGCTGTGATATGTCCTGCACCTGTCTCAATTACAGTAAAGGATATGACCTATCACGTGTCAAAATAATTATTCGAGGTCACCACTTAAGGTAAAGATGCATATGTATAGAATAGTGGTAGCCAGCCAGGTGGACTTAAAAATGCCCAACCACCATCACAACCGAACCTTAATCATAAGTCTTGCCGCCAAAACATCAATGTTAACACAATGATGCGTTCCGGCATAAATATAATATAACTAGTTCTATGATATTGGGGAATCTTGGTAAGCCCGCTTCCATCTTCCGTATCAGAAGGTTACTATCCGTATGTTAGATACGTGCTCGTCCATTTATAAAAGACCTCTGAAATATACTAACTTTGTACAGTACCAAAGGTTTTTATTGCTGGTTTTTGTTTCTCAGTTAATTTTTTCGATGTTATTCCGGGATATACTCTGTCACTATACAAAGTTTCGTCACTATCTGTTCAGTGATTTTTGCGTGATGTAAGTTCCGACAAACAAACAGACAGACAAAAAATTTAAAAACTATTCTAACATGTTCAGTTACTTAATTAGATACCCTATCTGGTTTTTTTTTTCAAATATTTTAAATGTGCAGTTTTTTTGTATTTACGATTTTATGTACTTTTTCATAGGATAGTAGGACATACTCTGCGTTTAAAACGTAGCGTAGGCAGACCTCCCACGCGGTGGACCGACAACCTGGTGAAGATCGCGGGAAGCCGATGGATGCGGGTAGCGCAGGACCGGTTGTCGTCGTGGAAATCCTTGGGGAGTACTTTGTCCAGCAGTGGACGTTTTTCGGCTAATATGATAATGTAGGAAATACTATGCTTTTCATATTAAAATTTTGAAATATATATTATAGGTCCCAGTAATGCCCGACCCGATAATGCACGACTCATGAAGATATTAGCCATTAATTCGTGTTTGGTACACTGCTGAGATAAAATCTTTTACCTTAAAAAACCTAAAAAATGATTATTTTTTAAAAAAGCCCTGTACCTATACTATTACTTTTCCTACCATACAAAACGGAAAAAAACGCGTAGAAAGGGTTCCGTACGTTTTTCTATGTTACTTCAGGACGAGAGTGAATACGCACTATTTGAGCTTGCGTGTTACATCCTTGGCTGCATCGGCACTTACCCTTATTAGGTGAGGTGCAGAGCGCACTCAAATTTTTAATAAAAAAATACTTTAAATACCATAGACTTCGGGTTTTCCTGTAATCTATAGGTTAAAAAATACTTTTTGTATTATTTTCAACATTTAAGGTCCACTAGTTTCGGAAAGTGTGGAATGGTTTTGAGGTACGGAACCTTAAAAATTATGGAAGCTTCTCTTTATATCTTTTACATTCGCTATTTTAACCCTAGAGTGCTCGCGCTATGAGCATTTTGCCACCCTTGGCAAATAATGAATATTATTTTATAACCTATGCATTCGCCAAGGTCAAACCTCCCACTAGCTGCTCCTCTGTCCTTCACCTACCTGTATCATAAGTTAGAAGAAAATAATTGCGCGGGTGAAGGGTCGTTGCTTACCAGGACCACAAATAGTTGCATTAAATGGGTAACTATTAATTAGTTCTTGATAGCAAAGGATATAAATGGACTGGTAATTACAAACAATTTTCCGAAAGAAACGATGTGTGAGTGAAATATGAAAAAAAAATTTGGTCCTATGAACTTTTTTTGCCGATTTGTTAACTTATGATGTATTGGGACCAACATTTTTTTTCTGATTTGACATATAGTTTCTTTGGGAAAGTTGCTTGTATTCACGAGCACATTCTTATACTTTGCTATTAAGAACTAATTAAAAGTCACCCTTTCACTTGTCACGAGCAAATTTACACTGCTTGTATATTTTCAGGAACTTTTTTTTCTGAAATATATGCCGGAAGTAATAAAAATATTTAAGTATATAAAAAAATATATTATTATGTATATACGAGTACATGGTCAAAATTCAGCAATTTTCCAAAAGAACTTGTCACGTGGTTTTTTCTAAAAAAAAATACTAAAATAAATATTACTGTATTGTTTAGTTTGTGATTGATATACATTTTTAACCAGTGTGCAAACAAAAGCATTTTAATATGGACGGAAAAATGTTCCCTACGTGACTAGTCACGGTTCACGGAAAGGCGCGACTGCTCTAGGGTTAAACTTTTATTCGTGACTGATGTTGTTTATTCAGTGAGTTAAATGGGATTTTAATATTTGATTGCTATAGACGAGTGGGCGCGCTTTTGTTAACTGTGAGTGTGCGCCTGGGAAGCATTTTGCCGCCTATATTTAATAAATTGTACTGTATTGTGTTTTTTTTGTTATAAACTCTTGGCATCATCTCACCTGATGGTAAGTGACAATGATGCCGAAGATAGAAGCGGGCTTACCAAGATTCCCTAACGCAATTGAGATCTGGCTATCTTATCTTCAAGTCGGAACACATCAATTAACATTGATACTTGGCGGCAAGACTTAGATAAGATGGTGGTAGCTAGCCAGGCGGGCTATGAAAATGCCCTTCCTCCAACTAAACCGAGTCTTACTAAGTCGAACCCGCGGGGAATCGAACCCGCGACCTCCTGGTGTGAAGCGAATGGACTAACCATTCCGCCACGGAGGCGGTAAATTTTTGTGTGCATATTTTCTCGCTAAGCCTTAACCATCTGTCATAGTGGAGCATATACCAATCCTACTATATCAAACTAATAGTATAAAGGCGAAAGTTTGTGAGTGTGTATGTTTCTTACTTCTTCACGCAAAAACTAGTTAACGGATCTGACTGAAATTTGGTTAGTAGATAGATAAGGACCTGGATTAACACATAGGCTACTTTTTTCCACGCACTGCGCATCCTCGAAAAGTCGTAGAAACGTTTTCCACGCGGGTGAAGCCGCGGGAAACAGCTAGTCAACTATAAATATTACACTTACTTAGTAGCAAAGAACAAAGGGTGCGTGGTCTTGTGAAACCAAGGTAAAAGTGAAACTTTTTTTCACATTATAGACATTTACAGAGCACGAAACGATCATGGATGCTCTCGTCTTGTAGCTACGGTACAGAGGACGAAACGATCATACCGACCGTCACGCGACACACAGACGAAAAAATTTGAGATAAAGTAAGGTAGGTACTGTGACGCCTCTACGGTCGTCCGGGGGAGGGGAAGTAGGGTCAGGTGGGTGGTGCAAACAAGTAAAATATATACGTTTCTTTATGTTAGTGTAACTATTGAAATATGCTATTTATTCATTTCCGAATTGGGCTCTGCCGGCTGGCTGATGATTAGCTCGAGATTAAACGATTATACTAACCGCTTGCTATTTTTCTTCCGTTAAATTATACTCAGTATTGGACGTAGGGCGTCGGTGGCGTAAAGAGCGACGACGGTGGCGTAACGGCTAGGGCCGCCGCCTCTTGTCCGGGAGATCGTGGTTTAAATCCCGCCACGTACCAATGTGATTTCGAATTTAGAATTCATAGTACGTTTATCCGACGCTTTTACGGTGAAGGAAAACATCGTGAGGAAACCTGCACACGCCTGCGAAGAAACTCGAAGGTTGTGTGTGAAGTCGACCAACCCGCACTGGGCCCGCGTGGTCGACTAAGACCCGATCAGCCTAATTCAGGGTAGGCTCGAGCCCCTCGGTGGGGACGTATATATGAGCTGATGTGATGATTGGACGTAGGGACCTCTGCTCTGGCTAGCGGCCTCTAATAGAAGGAATCTCGACTGTTTAATAGAACAAACGAAATTAAGCTAAGTTTTAATTTGGTGTTGATTCAAACTTAGCTTTTGCAATGACTCGCGGATAGAAAGATGACAAAAAAGGCGTAGATAAGTAAACGTGGTGTCATACGATCTCCACAGTACCTATCTCAAACTAGATGAAATACTTAAAAAAAATTGTTTTGTATAGGAGGTACTTTACTCCGATTTTTCTTTGAACAATTAAGTACCCAGTGCAGTAGGCCTTATTAAGTCCTAGTTAAACACAAAGTTACATCAAAATCGGTAAAGCCATTTTTGAGAAAAAGTAGCAAACTACCTGGTTTTGTATGGGAGGTGCCTTATTCAGATTTTTCTTGAACTAACACAATAGTACATATAATGTTAAGATAAGATAAATATTCTTCATTGTACACCAAACATACAGAAATGATATACATATGAACTAGCAAAATATACAACGATATGCAGAGGAGGACTTGTTAATATGTGTTGTTATGTTATGTTGACTTGTTATGTTGTTATGTTAATGTCATGGTAAGGTACAGAGTTTCATTAGTTTACAAATACTTAAAATGGAAACAATTCCTTCGGAAATCGAATCTGTGACCTTCTGATATGAAGCTAAAAGACTAACCAATACGTTACGGATGAGGTTAAATGACGAAACAAGACAAATCAGTGTTACGATTTTTTTTACATTTTGACTTTGAACTCTTTCAGTTTCGTCTTTATATTTCGTAGAATCACAGTTTATAAGCAAAATATATCACATCAGCTCATATACGTCCCCACCGAGGGGCTCGGGCCTACCCTGACTAAAAGCAAAGTATAATATGTCACCGCAAAAGATTGTGCACGATGTCGCGAGATTGTGCATTGTCGAAAGATTGTGAACTGTAACATACTGCTTACAATTTCACTATGTAGTGTCAATGTAATCTCACTAGTGACACTACAATAACACTAAGCGAAGTGAATAAAAAAAAATTGTTTATTAACAAAAACACTTGAAATCAGCACATTAATACAGTAATCCCACACTAGGCTACGCCTGTCTTGTGGAGATCAATAATACGATTTACAAAATTAAATGCGGCTGCAGATGTACACTAGGAAAACTAATTAAATAAATAAAAGCTGTATATTAGGAATACATTAAAAGAAAAAAAAATGATTTTAATACTAAAAATTAAAAATTAGGTGTGTGTGTGTGAGAGAGAGAGAGAGAGAGAGTGACAGTGTGTGGTGTGTGTGTGTTTAACATAAACTTTTTGAAATACCCTACACTTCATCATATGTCTTGTTTAGCAAATAGCTTTGAATAATTCTTTGCGTTTCATATAATGTGCGCTTCGCTATGTCACATGCTTTAATAATTTTATTATAAATGAAGGGGATATAGGAAGCCTTTGAATCGTCTTACAAATGTGGTCTTTACTGGATGACACTTCAAACATAACATAACATTAAATACCTAAATGAGCGAGTGAAGCGAGTGATGTTAGGTTCGGTCAGATTTGATTAGCGTCGGTGGCTCAACCGGTAACGACTCGGTCCATCTAACCAGAGGTACCGGGTTCAAATCTGGACGGCCAATGTACCAATTCAAAAACTTACGTACATATAATTACCGATTGCTTTAACGGTGAAGGAAAACATCGTGAGGAAACCTGCACACACCTGCGAAGAAACTCGAAGGTTGTGTGTGAAGTTGACCAACCCGCACTGGGCCCGCGTGGTCGACTAAGGCCTAATCGCCCTGATTCAGGGTAGGCTCGAGCCCCTCGGTGGGGACGTATATGAGCTGATATAAATAAAAATAAAAAACCGTAGGCCCCCCCCCCTTGGGTAGCAGAATGCTTCGCAGAAGAAGAAATCATCGGTTTCATTCGGCAATACAAGAATGGGCCGTGAAATTGTAAGCCAATTGATAATTTACCTTGGTATCATAATCTAACTGAATTTAGTGTAGTGAGACTGCTATATCGCGGTTTTGACAATATCCCGGCGACACATATAATATTAGCACAGTCTAAGAAATATTATGGATTCTTAGACTGTAATATTATACTAACATACAGTATGGACACTGCCTGCCGCTCTCTAGATTCCGACCTCACCCCCTCCTCATCCAGATTGAAACAGATTGGTTAATATAGTTTGTTTCTTGAACGTATATACGATTTCGTTGTGATTTTATTTGCTCCGTCATTTGTTTTTACAAATGTCATTTCACGAACGTCGTATGCAGTGTCCGGGGGGTGCTTTAGGATAGCTGATAAATTCTCGGAATAAATGTATTCTTTTTCGCTTCGGAATTCCAAGCTGCACCTACATCAATGTCAAACTAAGTTACTGGGATAATCGATCAATGTTTATTTTTAACCCCTGACGCTAAGGGGGTGGTATAAGTTACGTGTGTATCTGTGTATCCGTCTGCGTCATCGTAGCTCCTAAACTGATGAACCGATTTTGATTTAGCTTTTTTGTTTGTTTGAATGGTTACTTGATTGAGAGTGTTCATATCTAATTCATAGGTTACACGCTCAGTCTGGCGTCAGTTCAGTCCATCAGTCTGCTCAGAATGACGGAAGAATTATCGTCTAACCGGTTGACTGATGAACTGATGGTCCAGAATGACAAAAATTAAAACTTTTAAATAATTTTCATCATTCTGTTGTGAATGACAGCAGACTGATGCCAGACTGATCGTGTAACCGCTCGAATCATTCTCGCGTCAGTCAGTCACCTTCCGCGACAAAGTGACAGCTAATCTTTCTTCGGCGGTTATTGCTTTCCTCATACAGGTATCTTGTTTTTCCAAATATGGTTTGACCATTTGCACCAAATGATCGTAGCAAGCTTCTTTCATTCGATAGTAATTTTGAAAGTCTTCTTCATCCTGTTGTCGTATTTCATTTAATAAATTTAGATGCGTGTAATGTTCTCTTTTTTGTAGCCAGGTTTTCATCCATCGCTTCCTTTTAACGCGTTTCTTTAGCAGTAAAGCGATAATTATAATAGCTCAGACTCTTTTTTTCTTCAAAACATCCATGTTTAGGCAGGATCAGGTGACTCAATTGACTGTCGTCTTCACTTTACGAATGATGACTAACGTAAGTTTTATCAGTCTGCTGTCAGTCTTGACTGAGCGTGTAACCGTGTTTTTTATCCATCATTCTGGCATCAGTCTTAGCCGGACCAAACTGATGGACCAAACTGACGCCAGACTGAGCGTGTAACCTATGAATATGATTCAAGAAAATCTGTTGAGCCGTTCTTGGAGATAGTTAAATGCCCGACGAAACAGTATCTAAGAGACAGATAGGAGGTGCGTTAGCCTAACTCATTCCCGCTAACTGTACGCAGTCGTGTTTTTTTTTTATTCACAATTGGTAATCCCTTGGCATCATCTCACCTGATGGTAAGTGATGATAATGCCGAAGGTGAAAGCGGGCTTACCAAGATTCCCCAACGCAATGGAAAACTGGCTATCTTACCTTAATGCCGGAACACGTCAATGTTTTTAACACACTTGATGTTTGGCGGCAAGACTTAGATAAACTGATGGTGGTAGCTAGCCAGACGGGCTTAGAAAATGCCCTACCACCAACCAACCGAGTCTTACAAGTAGACACCACCGAGAATCGAACCCGCGACTTCCTGATGTGAAGCGAATGGACTAACCATTACGCCACGGAGGCGGTTAAAAAAGTATGTATCAGACAGGCGACTTTGAACTTTATGGATGTTAAGTAAGATTTAAATAAAAATATAACAGAAACAGAGGTCGTGGTTCGAATCCTGCCTCGTACCACAGAGATTTCGAATTTAGATTTCATATGTACGTTTATCCGACGCTCTTACGGTAAAGGAAAATGTCGTGAAGAAACCTGCACAAGCTGCGAAGAAACTCGCAGGTTGTGTGTGAAGTCGACCAACTCGCACTGGGCCCGCGTGGACGACTAAGGCCCGATCGCCCTAATTCAGGGTAGGCTCGAGCCTCTCGGTGGGGACATATATGAGCTGAAATGATGATGAGGAAATAAAAATACCCTTAATTCAAGGTTTGGGCACAGATGAGATACTAGTGACCTGGTGTTAATGAGTTCAATATTGCACAAGTCACTGTATCTCATTTGTACACCATGGCCAGATTTTCATCATATCAGCCGAAGGATGTCCACTGCTGGACATAGGCCTCCCCCAAGAATTTCCACGACGACCGGTTCTGCGCTACCCGCGTCAAACGGCTTCCCGCGACCTTCACCAGGTCATTGGTCCACCGAGCGGGAGGCCTGCCTACACTACGTTTTCCGGTGCGCGGTCGCCACTCGAGAACTTTACTACCCCAACGGCCAGATTTTAGGTGCAGGAAAAAATCTAAATGGCGGAAAACAAAATGACCGCCATAAGTGAAGTTACCCTGGTTTGGCTGTGGGGAAATATTTTTTTTTGGCATAGTGTCAACATATGTACATACATTTTTTTTATATATTTCGGCGCACGACTGGGTCTGTATTTTTCGATAGGGAATGCAAATATAACCCCAAGATATATTAAGACATTTTGACCTTAAATATGACGTTACTGATTTATTTTGTGTTTCAACAACCTTTAACTCCAATTATCTCCGCAACGTGATGCTTTAGGCACACCCTGGATACTTCATACAACGGGCCAGAATTGACATTTCAAAAAAGGAATGAGATAACAAATAAAATGGCGGCGAAATCCTATACGTTCGACAACCAAACTGTAACCAGTCTGTATCAATCTGGGTGACGAGGGGGTGAGGTCGCAATCTAGAGAGTGGCAGGGAGTGTCCATACTGTATGTTAGTACTAATATATATATATATAGATATCCCCCTGGGCACTTAGTTGATCAGACGTGCCATAGGTATAGTTAGTTATTATTGGCTCCGTTTGCACTTGTTGATCCAATCCTACTTTCTTGATCCAAAGCGAGATTTCCGTACGTATGTGGTACCGCTCGGAGCCACAAAAGTGGCCCCAAAAAATAATAATAATTAAGCCATCATATACAAATCCACCTTTTAGGCATTCGGACACTTGTTGATCCGATTCAAATGAGCCAATCACAGCGAAGGACTGCCCTGATTGGCCCGTTACTTTTCTCGATGGATTGGTTCTATTTCAGCAGGAATATAGAATATTTTTAATATTTTGATAAATGAAACTTCAAATCAGTCACATCAACGAGTTCGATTCCCGGCGGGATCAACTTTGTAACACTCGGTTTGGTTGGTGGTGGGGAATTTTTATAGCCCGCCTGGCTAGCTACCACCATCTCATCTAAGTCTTGCCGCCAGACATCGGGGTCGCGGGTTCGATTCCTAACGGGGTCAACTTTGTAAGAATCGGTTTGGTAGGTGGTGGGGACTTTTTATAGCCCGCCTGGCTAGCTACCACCATCTTATCTAAGTCTTGCCGCCAAACATCGAGGTCGCGGGTTCGATTCCCGGCGGGGTCAACTTTGTAAGACTAGGTTTGGTTGGTGGTGGGGCATTTTTATAGCCCGCCTGGCTAGCTACCACCATCTAATCTAAGTCTTGCCGCCAGACATCGGGATCGCGGGTTCGATTCCTGGCGGAGTCAACTTTGTAAGACTCAGTTAGGTTGGTGGTGGGGCATTTTTATAGCCCGCCTGGCTAGCTACCACCATCTTATCTAAGTCATGCCGCCAAACATCGGGGTCGCGGGTTCGATTCCCGGCGGGGTCAACTTTGTAAGACTAGGTTTGGTTGGTGGTGGGGCATTTTTATAGCCCGCCTGGCTAGCTACCACCATCTAATCTAAGTCTTGCCGCCAGACATCGGGATCGCGGGTTCGATTCCTGGCGGAGTCAACTTTGTAAGACTCAGTTAGGTTGGTGGTGGGGCATTTTTATAGCCCGCCTGGCTAGCTACCACCATATTATCTAAGTCTTGCCGCCAAACATCGAGGTCGCGGGTTCGATTCCTGGCGGAGTCAACTTTGTAAGACTCGGTTTGGTTGGTGGTGGGGAATTTTTATAGCTCACCTGGCTAGCTACCACCATCTTATCTAAGTCATGCCGCCAAACATCGAGGCCGCGGGTTCGATTCCCGGCGGGTTCAACTTTGTAAGACTCGGTTTGGTTGGTGGTACTTAGATAAGATGGTAGTAGCTAGCCAGGCGGACTATAAAAAGTCCCCACCACCTACCAAACCGATTCTTACAAAGTTGACCCCACCGGGAATCGAACCCGCGACCTCGATGTTTGGCGGCAAGACTTAGATAGCCCTCATAGCAGTTTTGCATCTATCCATCGCGAGAAAAGCGTATGAATCCAACGGTGTAACTGGACTCATAGGCCTACGTGTGAACGACATAGGATTTTCCAAATGTCCTGTCCTATTGTCTTAGTGGCCTGGCGACTGGATTCATAGGCCTACGTGTGAACGACATAGGATTTTCCAATTATCCTGTCCTATTGTCTTAGTGGCCTGGCGACTGGGTTCATAGGCCTACGTGTGAACGACATAGGATTTTCCAATTGTCCTGTCCCATTGTCTTAGTGTCCTGGCTTACTGGATTGTCTCGGCTATTGTCCCCGTGTGACGGTAAGCGTCGGTGGCTCAAACGGTAACGACTCAGTTCCCCTAACCAGAGGTGCCGGGTTCAAATCCGGAGGGCCAATGTACCAATGAGTTTTTCGAAACTTACGTACATATACTCACCGATTGCTTTAACGGTGAAGGAAAACATCGTGAGGAAACCTGCACACACCTGCGAAGAAACTCGAAGGTTGTGTGTGAAGTCAACCAACCCGCACTGGGCCCGCGTGGTCGACTAAGGCCCGATCGCCCTAATTCAGGGTAGGCTCGAGCTCCTCGGTGGGGACGTATATGAGCTGATGTGATTGTCCCCGTGTAAAAGGAGCATTAAACTGGGTTCCAGCCCCGCACCGACCACAACCTGGCTAAAGATGATCTATTATTACTACACTAGCCACAGAATGGCACTATTTATCCGGCATAAGGTACGTTTCCCCGCACTTGAGTTCCATCGAAAATATTATTGAGATAGGTCTTGTGGCGAACCCTGGGGGTGGTATTATATTGGTTGTATTATAATGAATGAAAGTCCGTCACCGGAGTCACGCGTCAAATAATATTTTATTCACACTGAAACAATCAGAAATGATCTGAATGATAACACAGATGCGTAGGGAAACCGCAGCAGACGGATAATGACTGTGACTAACGAACAAAAAGGCCTCGCGCCCAAATTCGGGGGGCAAAAACCCTATCAATAAAGCGGAAAACAAAATACCCTTTCAATGATTTGGTAAACGCTTAGCCTATCATAAAGTTAGGGTAACCCTAGAGAGATACGGTAAGCCATTCACTGAATAAGCTTTTTAGAGGATAACATAGACCTGAGGGTAGCCTATCGAAAGGATAACCAGTTAAAGGGGTTTTAAAAATTAGTCCCTGGTGTAGTGTAGTGTAGGGTAGGGTAGGGTAGTGTAGGGTAGGGTAGTGTAGTGTAGGGTAGTGCAGTATAGGGTAGTGCAGTATAGGGTAGTGTAGGGTAGGGTAGTGTAGGGAAGGGTAAGGTAGGGTAGGGTAGGGTGTTGTAGGGTAGGGTAGGGTAGTGTAGGGTAGGGTAGTGTAGGGTAGGGTAGAGTAGTGTAGTTTAGGGTAGGAAAGTATAGGGTAGAGTAGTGTAGGGTAGGGTAGTGTAGTGTAGGGTAGTGTAGTGTAGGGTAGTGTAGTGTAGTGTATTTAGGGTAGGGTAGGGTAATGTAGGGTAGGGTAGGGTAGTGTAGGGAAGGGTAGTGTAGTGTAGGGTAGAGTAGTGTAGGGTAGGGTAGGGTAGTGTAGTGTACGGTAGGGTAGGGCAGTGTAATGTAATGTAAGGCGGTACGTAGTTCGCCGGGGCAGCTAGTATGGAGATAAATTTAAAAAGTAGCTTAAGAATCACCATCATACCAGTCATAATTTTAAAAACCAAAAAACATTTTTAAACGTAATTATAGCTGGGAATAAACTTTTAAAATTTTGTTAAAAGAAACGTCAAATCGATCACACAAATAAAGATTTTTATTATTATTTGAATTTATAAAATTTAAGCTACTCTGCTTACTTCGCACGAGGCGAAGTAGCAGGAGCATCTCCAGCAGAAGCACAGTCGGCTGGAGTTCAGTGCGACGGGGAGAGAAAGCGTCGAACTATCCGGGCATTGTCGAGGAGGACTGCTTTTTGCATTGCTGCAATTATTGGTCTGCCTCGGAGATCCAGCCGCCTTAGGTAACGTTCAAGGTCGGCTGAAATTCACGGACAGGACTACAGGGATGATTTCAGTGGATTCCACTCGCCACGTATCAGTAACCTCGTGCACCAGGTCCAGGTACTTGGTCCTTTTATCGGCATCAGCCTGCACGAGGTTTTCGTCATATGGGATAGTGATATCAACCAAAAACACCCTTGACTGCGCCCGATCCATCAACACGATATCAGGCTTATTCGAAGGAATAGTCCTGTCCGTGATGATGGGTCGGTCCCAGTAGAGCTTGGCGCGGTCGTTTTCGAGAACCGGCTCCGGCGTATACTTGTAATACGGCAACTGCCGAGATATGAGGCCATACTTTAGAGCGATCTCTTGGTGTAGGATCCTGGCTGCTTGGTTGTGCCTGTGCAAATACTCAGTGTTGGCAAGCATGGAAAAACCGGAGGTTATATGACGCAGGGTCTCCCCTGGTTGACGGCACAACCGACAAACGTCCAAGGTGCCGTCTTTTATTATGAACCTCCTATAGTTGTTCGTCTTGACCACCTGATCCTGTATTGCACGGACAAAACCCTCGGTCTCCGCAAAAAGGTCTCCGAAGCGCAGCCAGTGCACGGAGGCCTTCTGATCTACGAAGGATCCACAAAGGGCCTTGAAGAACCTACCGTGCAGCTCTTTGTCTTTCCAGATGGCCTCTCGCTCAGCAGTGCCTAGTACAGCCGGCGCCTGCCAGTTCTCTTGGGCCATGGATAGAGGGGTTAGTCCTTTATCACAGGCTATGACAACTCTATTTAACCGATTGAGTATTAATGGGACCCATCTGTCCCGGTAAGTTGTTCTTTCCGTTGAGTATTAATGGGACCCATCGGCCCCGGTAACAACACGCGACCTTATGCTCTAAAGTACACAAATATAGTTAAAACTGTGTTGAAACTGCCTTGGGTTGATTTATGGACTTACGTCGTTATTAAATTCCGCTCTTAGTGCCATACGCAGTTTAATATAAAATCATAGATAAACTTTTCATAATTTGACAATTTCTTGTCATTTTCTGCCATTTTGGAAAATGGCGGGTCCGCCTGAAGGAAGGGAACGTCAATATTCAAGGTCGGCCTGGACGGTTAAGTCACTATTGACTTTCGTCAGGAAATAACTTCGTAGGCTGCATATCTCGCGGTTGTGCATTTGTTTGGCACTTAAAAGGCCACGACCGCCACTCTTCCGTGGGATATACAGCCTCATCACTGACTACCTCAGGTGATGCATCCTATGGAGTGTCATAGTAGTGCGGACTTTTCGATCCAGGGCGTCCAGTTCGGTCTGTGACCATCTGAGTATGCCGAAGGTGTACAAAAGAACAGTCATGACCCAGGCGTTGAATGCTCGTATCCTGTTAACGCCCGACAAATAGCTCTCAAGGACTTTTGTCAGGCGTTCCCAAAACACGTCACAAACCGCCTGTTTCACCCCTGCCTCGTGAACACCAATACTCTGCGACATACCCAGATACCGGTATGTATCAGTTTTAGAGAGGGTGCGGATGTTCCTGGAGTCGATTTCGACTCCATCTGAATGTACCACCCTACCCCTGTCTACATGAAGGATCGCGCACTTATCCACTCCTAGCTCATCATCGGCACTAATGGCCACGGGGTTCATAGGTTCGATGCGAGCACACGCCTCCTCCACCTCAGCCGTCCATTGCCCCTCGTTGTGTTGCACAGGCCGGGACCACAGGTTACGCCAAAAGGCTACAATACCCGTATGATCCGGTCTCTCGCCTGTGTCCAACACAGCAGGTCGATCCAGTGACCTGTAGAACTTCTTCTGATCACTCATAAAGAGGCGATTCTGGCGAAACCGGTCTACCCACTCCGAGTATCGCCGAATACGGTTTGCCCATGCAGCAATCCGTTGCTTCAGGTCGTCGATGCGCTCTGTCACTAACCGCAAAGCATTACGTCCTGCGGGATCAAAATCTGACCCCGCAAATGCGAGCCTGACAAAGCGCATCACTCGGGGCCTACTGTTGCCCGACCTGAAAGCTATCAGTTTGCCAATGAGGACTCTAGCCTCAGAAATACGACGTTCAATCCTTTTCTGCCATGCCGATTTTTCCCGCGGACGGGATGTGCGAGCCGGTTCTGGCAATTTGGCACCGATAAAACGGCAGACTGCCATTGCAGCGCCAAAGAGGATTGAGTTCGTATCACTGAGGTCGCTGCTGTTCGCCAGATATTCTGGCAGCATGCGGTTTACGGCCTCAATGACATCCCGATTTCGGACGCTAAGGGGCAACCGTGAAAGCCGCGGCCTCTCCTCGGGAGGCATAATACGGAATTCCTGAATCGCCTCCTCTAGTGTACTCCTGATTCGCTCTAATTCCTGGGAAACCGTTTCCGTCTCATGATCCTCGCCAAGTAATGGTGGTGGTGGTTGGGCTGAAATCGGCGCGAGCCATTTAATGAGGATCTTGATGCGGGAACGACCTCGCGTCGTAGTCCTTCGAGTTCGGTCACGCTAAAGATGTTCGAGCGCAATATGTACCGAACTCGATCCGCTAGGTCTTGCTTCGAGACAGATAATGCAGGCTCTAACCGCAAGAACTCTTGATGCAGCCTCGCTCGGTAGCCCGTTTGACGAGTTTCTCCCCCCGTCGCACCGTAGTACGCACGCATGAGGTTCGTATTTTGAGACCTAGTCCATCTCATGCTTCGTACTCCACCAGCGGCGGGCGCCGAATGCTGAGCCTGTGAAGACTCTGCCGGCGCCAAGCGCACTGGTAGTGATGATGGAAGTAACCAGCCAGATGTTCGGGCCGGTCGTGGTGCGCTAACTCGCATTCTGCCGCGCCTGGCATTAGCGGGACCAGGCGGGCCCCGGCGGCCCCAGGGCAGCGACCCTATACATTCTTCATTATTATAACTTTCCATCATCAATATACGAATGACCGTTACGGACCCCAATATTTTTGTACCCGGGGTCAACTAGGAGCTCAGCACTTTCAACACTGAGTCTAAGGGGTACTGACTGACTGCACTGATTAAGTAGCTACACTTTCACTACAGCTACTTCCTCAGTGGCGATGGGGTCGTCATTATTATTATTATTATTATCAACCAACATCAATATGTGGAGATTCTGAGCGGTGGCGCCATCCTTCGTTAAAATCCATAACTCGGAAAATATATTAATTTATATTTAAAATCCTCCATCATATCAGCCACAAATCGTCCACTGCTGGACAAAGGCCTCCCCCAAGGATTTCCACGACAACCGGTCCTGCGCTGCCCGCATCCATCGGCTTCCCGCGACCTTCACCAGGTCATCGGTCCACCGCGTGGGAGGCCTGCCTACGCTACGTTTTCCGGTGCGTGGTCGCCACTCGAGAACTTTACTGTTCCATCGGCCATCTGTTCTACGAGCTATGTGCCCTGCCCACTGCCACTTCAGTTTAGCGATTCTGTGACTATGTCGGTTACTTTAGTTCTCCTGCGGATCTCCTCGTTTCTGATTCGAGCACGCTCCATTGCCCTTTGGGTGACCTTGAGCCTTCTTATGAGGCCCATAGTAAGCGACCATGTCTCAGTTCCGTAAGTCATCACTGGCAACACACACTGGTCAAAGACCTTAGTCTTGAGACACTGCGGTATTTGGGACGTGAAGATATTGCGAAGCTTCCCGAACGCTGCCCAGCCCAGTTGGATTCGTCGATTGATCTCTTTCTTGAAGTTGGAACTACCTAGCTGGACTGTTTGTCCCAGGTATACATATTCGTCAACAACTTCCAGTGTAGAGTCTCCAACCTTTAGAGGAGTGGGTGCGACACGGACATTTAACATTATTTTCGTCTTGTCCATGTTCATTTTAAGACCCACTTGTTGAGAGACCTTACTGAGGCCATCGAGCATTGTGCTTAGGTCTTCCATAGTCTCAGCCATGACCACGATATCGTCAGCGAATCGGAGGTGGGATATGTACTCGCCGTTGATATTGATGTCGAGTCCACCCCAGTCCAGAAGCTTAAAAACATCTTCCAGGGCGGCGGTGAACAGTTTCGGAGATATAACGTCTCCTTGTCTCACCCCTTGCTGCAACCGGATAGGTTTCGAGTTCTGGTCCTGGAGGCGAACCGTCATGGTGGCGTTTTCATACAGACACTTCAACACCTCGATGTATCGATGGTCAATTTGGCACCGCTGGAGAGACTGTAGCACAGCCCAGGTTTCGACTGAATCAAAGGCCTTCTCATAGTCCACAAACGCCAAGCATAGTGGCTGATTGTACTCTTCGGTCTTCTGTATAATCTGCCGCAGCCTATGTATGTGGTCTATGGTACTAAAGCCTTTTCGGAAATCGGCTTGTTCGGAAGGCCGGAAGTCGTCAAACCTGCGTACGATACGATTCGTAATGACTCTCGAAAACAGCTTGTAGACATGGCTCAGAAGTGAGATGGGTCTGTAGTTCTTCAGCGGGGTGTTGTCACCCTTTTTGAAGAAAAGAACGACCACACTTCTGTGCTATGCCTTAGGCGTTTGTCCCTCGAGTATAATGGAATTAAATAACTTCTGAAGAGCTTTTAGTACCGGTGATCCACCTGCTTTCAGAAGTTCAGCCGTAATTCCATCATCACCCGGTGCCTTGTTGTTCTTGAGCTGTTTGAGAGCCATTCTAATCTCGTACAGGCTGACGTCCGGGATATCTTCGGTATAGTGTCGGGTTAGTCTGGCTCTTGGGTCTTCAGCCAGATCGCTGACAGGCAAACGTGTGGTCTCTTGTACAATTGTCCATAGAACTTCTCAACTTCTTCTAGCAACTCAGTCTTAGACGATATGGTCCTGCCGTCCTCAATCTTCAGCTTGGTCAGTTGGCTTTGTCCAACAGACAGATCTCTCGCGAACACTTTTGAGCCTTTGTTGTGCTCAATCGCCTCTTTAATACAATTTGTATTATATTGGCGTAAATCGCGAGTTAGGGACTTAGAGATCTGCCTGTTTAGTTGCCGATACTGAGTAGCGGCTTCAGAGGACTGCAAAACCAATCTGCGTCTTTCTTCCATGAGGTTGCTGGTGAAGTCGGAGATTTTTTTGGTTCTGTTTGAACGGCGAGTTTTAAAAATCTTAGACCCGACCGTTTGAACAATTTCCACGAACCTGTCATTATAATCGGCCACATTCTCGCAGTCTCCTAGGCATTCGAAACGATTGTGCAACTCGAGCTGAAAGCTCTCGGGGTTTGGGAGCTGGATGGGCGCTGGTCAGAGCGTAGACTTCATCAGTCGACATCTTTCTAGCTTGGTATTTAGATTCAATGTGCCTCTGACCATCCGGTGATCGCGTCCTGTTTTGACTAAATTGATCACGGAGACATCATTGAATGTTTGCCTCCTTGTCGACAAGATGAAGTCTATCTCGTTTTTTGTTACGCCATTGGGATGCAACCATGTCCACTTCCGCTGTTTTGACTTTTTAAAGAAGGAGTTCATCATAAAGAGGCTCTCCTTCTCCATTAAGTCGGCCAAAAGTCGCTCAATATTTAAAATAATATTCCATGGTCAAATATAGTGTAAAAAAAGCAAGCACTCCTCCCCCTCCTGCCCCTTTATCCCCCCGTATGAAACATGGATCTAAAAATTACCAAGCTTTGCGAATATAAAATCTATTGGAGCAACATAGTCATTAAAATCTTAAAGGTAACTTAAAATAACCGTCATATATTGAATATATTATTATATAAAATGGAGCCACATTTGTACTAATTCTGAAAAGTCGCGGAGCCACAAAGTAATTACGAGTACGCGAAAAATTTCCGTTAGGGATCAACTTAGACTCGGGAATTGAATCTTCAAAATATTGAGTTTTAAGTTTTGTGACCGAATATGTTTGGCAACCTCGCCTACGAGATTGAGACGTTGCCGCTCCGACTTAGAAATATTCAACCAGAGCCAAGAAATTACGGTTTAAAGGTGGAGTAAGAAATGTTCGGGGCTACGGCTGGATCAGCTATGTGCCCAAAGTAGCGTTTATATATACTTTGCTTTAGGCCAAAGTACCTAGTATACTTTCGGTTTGTATTTACATATCCTATCGAAAAAATAGGTTACATATGTACCGACATAGCTCTCAGAATTGAAGTGGCAGTGGGCGGGGCACATAGCTCGTAGAATGGATGGCCGTTGGGGTAGTAAAGTTCTCGAGTGGCGACCGCGCACCGGAAAGCGTAGCGTAGGCATGCCTC
This sequence comes from Coleophora flavipennella, assembly GCA_947284805.1. Lineage (NCBI taxonomy): Eukaryota > Metazoa > Arthropoda > Insecta > Lepidoptera > Coleophoridae > Coleophora > Coleophora flavipennella. The sequence continues at coordinate 12,038,770 of OX369253.1, forward strand.
CCACTCGGTGGACCGATGACCTGGTGAAAGTCCCGGGAAGCCGCTGGATGCGGGCAGCGCAGAACCGGTCGTCGTGAAAATCCTTGGGGAGGCCTTTGTCCAGCAGTGGACGTCCTTCGGCTGATATAATGATGATGTACATAATGCTGTCACTATGCCACTCTCGCATAAAAATGTTCCAACCCTTTTTGTCGGGTTTTTTAAATTTAAATAATCTCTCTTATCGTGTGGCACAATTAACCGTGCTATCCAAGGGATAGACGGCGGTTACCTGCTGTTGCACTTAGCATTACCCGCGGTCACGTGTAGGCCATTTAGATTTACACCTACGGACGTATGCAACGTGACTTTAATACACATCTGGAATCAGATGTGCAGGTTTCCTCACGATTTTAATTTTCACCAATAAAGCAATTAATTGCTAAGTATGTGTAGGTAAGTAAGTTTCGAAAAACTCATTGGTACACTGGCCGTCCGGATTTGAACCCAGGAGCTCTGGTTAGAAGGACCGAGTCGTCACCGGTTGAGCCACCGACGCTTCTGATTTATGTTTTGAAATTTTTAATTACTTTTCACAGCCAGAAACTACTTTGATATATTCACTTGTAGTAGCTAGGTATACTTTAAGAGCTGTTTTCCGGTAATATGTTTCGAGAAAAAAAGGTTAGTCTCCAGGGATTGTACTTTATAGGCTCCACGAGGAACCCTTAGAAGATCGTTGTTTCCGTCCGTTCGCCGCAGTCACAGTGTCATAAGTATCCCTACCCCCCTAAGGATGACCAACGGGTTCCTATTACTAAGCCTTCGCTGTCCGTCCGTCTGTCTGTTGGTCTGTCAGCGGTCTGTGTTTCATGAACCGTGATAGGTAGACAGTTGAATTTTTTTGTGTGTTTTTCTATTGCAGCTATAACAAAAAATTCGAAAAAAAGAAAAAGTACTTTTTTGACAGTCTATGTAAGAATGTATGTATGTGTGATTTTCATCTATTCCCTCGTATTTCCTAAACTACTGAACCGATTTTGTGAAATGTGGCGTCTATGGATTAAAAAAAACAATATGACGTTAAGGTGAATTGCACAAGTAAAACTTTTTTTAGATATTTACAATCTGCCGTACGGCATTGTGACAGTTTGCCTGACACAGCATTGACCGTACAAAATTTTACATTTTGCCTGACCGTTTACATACGGACGAATTATTACAAATTGCCTGAATCGGCGTACAGCATTTTACATTTTGCCTGACCGTTTACATACGGACGAATTATACAATTTGCCTGACCGTATGTAAAATGTGAATGAAAGTGTCGGTGGCTCAACCGGTAACGACTCAGTCCTCCTAATTAGAGGTACCGGGTTCAATTTCGGACGGCCAAAGTACCAATGAGTTTTTCGAAACTTACGTACATATACTAACCGATTGCTTTAACGGTGAAGGAAAAACATAGTGAGTAAACCTGCACACACCTGCAAAGAACCTCGAAGGCTGTGTGTGAAGTCGACCAATCCGCACTGGGCTCGCGTGGTCGACTAAGGCCCGATCGCCCTTATTCAGGGTAGGCTCGAGCCCCTCGGTGGGTACGTATATGAGCTTTTATGATGATGTAAAATGACTAATCATACAATTTGCCTGCCACATATACGAGTACATTACATTTTCAAATGTTTTTAAGTTCTTAGCAAATGGTCTCACAAGCGATGATGGCTAAATGTTACGTGCGTTAAAATCAAGCAACACGACACGAGCACAAACAGAACCATTACTTTCAGTAGGTACCATATTAGTTGTTTTCTAATAATCGGTACCAGGAAAAAGAACCCACTTAGTATAGTCAGGCCCCTGTCACTCGGTCGAGCATGCGAGATAAGTACCTACACATTGGCGCGGCCTGCGGATTGTGCTACGGCCGCGCTCCGCTCGTCAGCGCTAGAACGCCGTACTATCGCCGCCGCAATTCGCGCGCCTCCCGTGCACGCAGTTATGACCGCTAAGTCGAGCGCCTTAATACCCATGTTTCCGTGTATTGTCGGAAAGTGGGAAGGAGTAGGTGAATAAATGCGTAGGTATTTTCGTTTTATAAGGAAGTGAAGTATCTTTCACGAAGTAACTAGTATCTCATCTGTGGTATAGTATTAAAAGAATATCCCTTTGAGGGTTTCGTGTGCCTATGAGAAATTATAAGAACCTTCTGGTCGTCCATCCGTCACACAGAAATCGGAATAATGTAGGCCGTTACAATCCTGACTGACCCAGTGGTCTGGACAGGTGGTCCAGTGGTCAGCTTCTGCCTGCTGCGCCGAAGGTCATGGGTTCGAGCCCCACCCAGGGAAAAACATTCGTATGACGAACAGGTTTGTTATCGTGTTTCCCATAGTACAGGAAATTTGGGGCCAAGTGTCTGTGTGGGTGATTTAATTGTCCCTGAACATTATCATTAAAAAAATTGTAGACGATATAATATGTACCTTAAACCTGTAAAGTAGAACTCAAAACTAAACTCTACCTAGGGAAAGTGGTCACCATTCGTACGCGGGGCACATTCGTACAGTTAGTATAACATAAAAACTAAACGGCATACAAACATGCCTTTGCTTGTGTGCATGGACATACCGGCCGCCATGTTGCTAGCGGAGTGTCGCACCATTCGCACTACGGTGTATCAGCTGACAAAACGTAACGTTTTTTCGCGCGCGGTAAGTATTTTTTTTATCTAAGATTAGTTCGTAATTGTAAGTAGAATTGTTATGTTTTTGACAAAATGGTGATTATTTATTAATGTTAATATTGTTTATTTTGAGCTTTAATTTTTATATTTCTCAAACAAAATAAGAATTTGTATAAATTTGTATTTTAATTTTGTGCAAAGGCATGGGGTGCAAATTTCAATTTTTATTAAATAAAATATAGTATTACCTTTTAAATTAGCATGCAGACAGCACAATAATATATTATTCCTTTTATCAAGTATTCTGCTTCTAACAAAATGAAATATTTTATTCATCATCATCATCACATCAGCCGAAGGAAGTCCACTGCTGGACATAGGCCTCCCCCAAGGATCTCCTCGACGACCGGTTCTGCGCTGCCCGCATCCAGCGGCTTCCCGCAACCTTCGCCAGGTCATTGGTCGCACCCCATGCCCCGCCGTTACCTTGACCGCTACCGGAGCCAGGAATAGCGAGGCCGCCGGAGACTAGGGGCCGTTTTCTATTTGTCAAACTTATTGACAATTTTATTAAGTCAACCTTATAATTAATATTTTATTGCAGATCATAGTGCGAAAATATAAAAAAGGGTACGCGTACTCAAGAAGTAGATGAAGAGTCAATGAATTTATTGATGATGTAATACAAGGACGGTTGCCGTATATGAAAGCCGCGTTAAAATACAACATCAAAACATCAAGCTCAGAAAGAAAATAGAAATCATAATGTGCAATAAGTTCCAAAGTAAAAACCAATGTATAATTACCTACTTTAAGTTTAAATTGTTAAACACTGTACAACGATGTCATACAAAATGATTGTAAACATCTCATTTAGACTAGTTGTAAAGCTTAGAATTATCAATAAGTAAACTAAGGATGAACGCTTTTATTTTTTGTTATTTTTCTAAAGAAAGATTTTAGTATTTGACTATGAGTCAATTTACATATTATTAAGTAAGTTCTTTATTAATTATTTTTTTTAAAAATTAATAAAATATAACGACTTTAATCGGCTTTTTAATTACCCTGTATAAATCTACCCCATGGCGTACGAAAGTACCCCACCTATTGTACGAATGTATCCTGTACGTGGGGTACGTTCGTACAAATATCTTATCGTAGAAAAATGGCTACAACCCTTTAAACTTTTGACATAATGGTTTCGGACATTTTTGTAACAAACTACAATATATTTGTTACACTTATGTTTATAAACTAGATAAATTCGACAATTAATCATAAAGTTAAAAAATAAAATCTAAAATTCCCCATTGCGTTGGGGAATCTTGGATCGTCACTTACCACCAGGTGAGATGTTGTCAAGGGTTTACCAATTGTGATTAAAAAAAAAGTGTACGACGGGTAACCACTTTCCCCTAATTTAAATCGTCATCATATCATATACGTTCACTGCTGGACTAGGCCCCCTTCCCAAGGATTTCCACGACGACCGGTTCTGCGCTGCCCGCATCCAGCGGCTTCCCGCGACCTTCACCAAGTAACCGACATAGTTCTTAGAATTTCCAAACTGAAGTGGCAGTGGGCGGGGCACATAGCTCGTAGAAAAGATGGGCGTTTGGGTAGTAACATTCTTGAATGATGACCGCGCACCGGAAAACGTAGCGTAGGCAGGCCTCCCACTCGATGGACCTAATAAATTAAAATAAATATTGTACTTACCTTTGCTATACAGCGCCATCTGGCAATATTGGTAAATATAGCAAAGGGACAAATAAACTTACCTGTATACAGAGTGTAAAAAAAATGGTGCAGGACCCGTTAACTGGGGGTTCTACTCATCATACTGAACGACTTTCCCCCAGGGAACCCATAGTCAATTAGCAAAAAAAATTGACCCCCATACTAAAATGCACAAAATCAGCTGATCGATTTGTATGAAGAGTAAAACCTTTCTTTGCGTTTTCAAAAAAGTCGTAGAACAAAAGCTGTTCAGTATGATGAGTAGAAGCCCCAGTTAACGGGACTCACCAATTTTGTTACATCCTGTATCCTGTATGTAATCTAGGGGTCACCTGTATATCTTAGCTATATGTCTACGCTCTTGCCTTTTTAGAGGATTGTGAAGCTGCGACTTTTTATTTAAACGGCGTTAACAGTTTTCACCTATCAAAATATGTTAACCGATTTGGACCAATTTTTTAAAGGTTGCCAGTCAGAACAAAAGCTAGGCTTTTACAATTTTGTTTTTTGATAAAGATTATAAGTTTAATTTTATTGTCGTTCACGTGTTTTCATACAAAGCTAATTTCGGCCATTTTTATAAAAATTATAATCAGTAATTTAAAAAACGAAACGTTAAAGCCTAGCTTTTGTTCTGACTGATAACCTATCAAAAATTGGTCTAAATCGGTTAACATTTAAGAGGTGAAAATCGTTAACGCCGTTTGTATGAAAAGTCGCAGCTTCACAATCCTCTTGAGAGCAGGCTCCCAGCGCAGCACTGGCGAACAACCTGATATTTAACCTTAAGTAATCAGCTTTAAGTTCAATTTCACGTGTGTGTGTAAGCGACTTAAGTCCTTTACTTTAGGGCGTAAATGCTTATCTATTTAAATATATAAAAGAAAGTCGTGTTAGTTACACCATTTATAACTCAAGAACGGCTGGACCGATTTTTATGTTTTTTTTACGACTTCAAAAAAGGAAGAGGTTCTATGTTCGACTGTTTTTTTTTCAATGTATGTTCACCGATTTCTCCGTCAATTGTGGACCAAGTTTCGAAATTCTTTTTTTATTCGAAAGAGTATACTCCTGAGGGGGTCCCATTGTCACCAAGTCAGGATCTGATGATGAGATCCCAGGGAAATCGAGAGCAACCCTCAAAAACTCATTACGTAGGCACTTAATATGTGGTTCGTATGTTTTCTGAAGCTATTAAAATACTTGCGTCTGTTAGTCATAATCTCATGTTGATAAGATGTTGTAGGAAGGTACAACTCCTTAACGGTTAGGAGTTGCAGAAAAATTATTTTAAGCTATTGCATAGCTTTTGTCGCGGGCTTTGAGCGCGGCGACCGAATCAAGAAATTCTGTAACGAAAATAAAACTTAACACCCCACGCTCGGCCGAGTTCTAAAAAACTTACAGTGCCATCTATTAGCGATTTGCGGTACTAAAAGGACTTAGTCAATTTTACTGGTGTAACTTACTTAGTGTTAATTTATTACATAAACATCCCGCGCCGCAAGGAATATGGTACTGGTAAATACTGCATAAATAAAAAATAAATAAATAATTATAATTTCACAAGTTGATAAAAAATGCTATGCAATAGCTTTACCGCGGCAGTCCCCGAGTGCCACACGTTTTTTTTAATGTTATATATAGATATATATACGTAGGTATGCATAGACCGATAGTTGTATTCTTTCAGGTTATTCAGATGAGCTGATGATGGACGACTTAACTCCTTAACTTTCATGCTGCTGAGATGATGATGGGAGCCACAGGATTCTGTTTTTGTTAATGAAACACATGTATTATGATTTGATAATTCCTATTGGTAAGTATAGGTGATTTATATGTACGTTTATCCGACGCTCTTATGGTGAAGGAAAACATAGTGAGGAAACCTGCACACATCTGCGAAGAAACTCGGAGGTTGTGTTAAGTTGACCAACCCGCACTGGGCCCGCGTGGTCGACTAAGGCTCGATCGCTCAAATTCAGGGTAGGCTCAAGCCCCTCGGTGGGGACGTATATATGAGCTGATGTGATGATATCAAAACAAGACACTTCAATTTACTTGAAGTCACTACTATTTTTAAGCGATCGATGACTGGTTGTTATATTAAATGTTTTAACTTTTAACCCAATCAAAATTAACTCTTAACTAAAATTTAAAGTTCAGTTTTACCAAATCAAAACGGATAATAAAACAAAGTTGAATTTGAATTTTGATCAAGAATTTGTAATTTAACTTTGAATTGTGTTTGGAAATGTTCACAACTTTTGTGGCTGATAGGCAATTATATACAAAACTAATAAAAGAAAATAAAATAAATTAAAATAACGAAGAAATTAGCCATTTAAAACCTTTGAAATAACTTACATGTATTTCTTGTTCAGTACTGTTTTTTTTTACATTTTTAATATGAGCTATAGGGTCTGCGTGATCGAATCAGAAACGAGGAGATCCGTAGGAGAACTAAAGTAACCGACATAGCTCTCAGCTTTGCTAAACTTAAGTGGCAGTGGCCGGGGCACATTGCTCGCTCGTAGAACAGATGGACACTGGGGCAGTAAAGTTCTCGGATGTAGGCAGGCCTCCCACTCGGTGGACAGATGACCTGGTGAAGGTCGCGGGAACCCGCTGGATGCGGGCAGCGCAGAACTGGTAATCGTGGAAATCCTTGGGGGAGGCCTACGAGTAAGTCCAGCAGTGGACGTCCTTCGGCTACTAAGATGATGATGTTAGGGTCCGCAGTGCGCGAGCCGCAAGCGTCATAGATAAACCTTCCTAAAATGAATCATCACAAAAAAAACATATGAAAATCCGACTCGAACTTGGCCGGTTTATTGCTTCCGCTGCGCTCTCTGCTGGTTGGCTTGCGTACTACGATCAGACTACAAATAATGGGAACAACGAGGAAAGAATATATTGCGTAAAGCTCTTTTGATGTGAATGACAATCTTATTAAAATCCACTTGCATGAAGCTTTCTCGATGTGAATGACAATTTTACAAAAATCCACTTGCGTGAAGCTCGCTTAGTGTGTGTGACAATCCTGTCAACAATCCAATTCCGTGAATCTCATTAAATTTTGATTATATGACAATCTTACTAAAATCCACTTGCGTGAAGCTCTCTTAGTGTGTGTGACAATCTGTCGACAATCCTCTTGCGTGAATCTCATTAAAATTTGATGTATATGACAATCTTACAAAAATATACTTGCGTGAAGCTCTCTTAATGTGTGTGACAATCTGTCGACAATCCTTTTGCGTAAATCTCATTAAATTTTGATGTATATGACAATTTTACAAAAATCCACTTGCGTGAAGCTCTTTTAGTGTGTGTGACAATCTGTCGACAATCCTGTTTCGCGAATCTCATTAAAATTTAATTTAAATGACAATTTTACAAAAAAAACACTTTCGTGAAGCTCTCTTAGTGTGTGTGACAATCAGTCGACAATCCTCTTGCGTGAATCTAATTAAAATTTGATGTATCAATCAATTAGTCAATCAATTAGTTTTTATTTTCTCACCACAACATTGTCTCTAATTTATACATTTATCGTTCATAATATTATAACGTAGTTTGTGGGAGACTGGAGCCTAAAGTAGGAAAATAAAATTTCCTGTATTTTAGGTATCCAGACCCCCTCATCGACTTATAGGTAAATATATTATAATACATAATATTGTATATGATAATCTTACAAAAATCCAATTGCAGGAAGCTCTCTTTTATTGGAGTTTGAATGTTGTTCAATGTTATTCTATTTCGTCCATTAAGGACTCTGAAACACGATCACATTTGTTCTACTTTAAGGAATTTTAAGCAATAATCCACTGCGTGAAGTTATCTTGATGTAATATGACAATCTTACAAACAATTTAATGAAGTTTTAATGTTATTCAGTGTGATTCTATTTTTTCTATAAAAGGACTCCGAAACACGATAACACTTGAACAACTTTAAGGAATTTTAAACGGTTTCTTCGCTTGAGTTAAAAGAACTTTTCCGAATTTCCAAATTCTCATTTCCAATCCAACAGATGATTGCAAACTTGTGGGCCTTACGAGGATTAATTCTGTAATCAAATACTCCAAGTTTTGAGACCGATCGCTCCGTTTTCTTTTACATGTTAACCAGATAAAATTTTATTATGAGGTCATCTTAAATTCTCAGATAAAATTGCTCGTTTTCTTTCTGTCTTATATTTAGTGCTGGATTAATTTGGGCCTGTAAATTCAACTAAGATTTATGAAAATACTGAGAGGTCTTGTTCTGTTGGTATATAAAGTTTTGATGTGGAACCCAGTTTGTTCGATCACGAATCGCACTTGACCGGTTTTTTATTATCTGTTGTTAAAACAGGCAGGCCTCCCACTCGGTGAATTGACGACTTGGTGAAGGTCTCGGGAAGTCGCTTTTTGCTTGCAGCGCTGAACCGGTCGCTTGGGATATCCTTGGGGGAGGTCTTTGTCCCGCAGTGGACCTCTTTCGGCTGATATTAAGATGATGATATTGAACTTTGGTTAAACTAAAGAAGACAGAATGATATTAAATAATATCGTTAGGGTCCTTTTGAAATAGGTACAACGTTGATGTGTTCCGGCTTGAAGATATATAGCCAGTTCTCCATTGCGTTGGGGAATCTTGGTAAGCCCGCTTCCTTCTTCGGCATCATTGGCACATTACCATCAGGTAAGATGATAGGCTTACCAATTGTGAATAAAAAAAAGTACCTCAAAATAATCTAAAGGGAATTCATATCTTGAAACTGAACAACTTTCCCCAAGCAACCTCAATACTCAATTTGAAAAAAAATTGGATCTCCCAATACAAAGTCTGCTATTAGCCGATCAATTAATACGACAACTCCAAAAACTTGTTATTTCTCTAAGTACTTATATCTCTAAGTATAAGAACTTTCCTGAATGTGACTTTTACCCACTTCAAGACATCTCATTAAACTTGCTCAAGTACCAAGAAACGATGACAGTACAATATTTAAATTAAAAATAATTGGAAACGCTTAACACATTAAAAAACTACAACTTAGTACTAAGTTTTTTTTGGTTATTGTTATTTAAAAAAAAAATACTAATTTTGATAAAATTTATATGGGACAAACTTGTCAGCATACCCTGTCGAATAAAAAAAGAATAATGAAAATCGGTCCACAATATGCAAAGCAATATCGTGTAAATACAACCGGTAAAGTGCGAGTCAGAACCGCGCACAAAGGGTTCCGTACCATCATACCAAATGGCGCTAGTTTCTTCACGTTTCAAAAAAAACACGTCATTTTTGTATGGAGCCTTTACTTTTCCTAATTTTTAGTATGTGTTGTTATAGCGGCAACAGAAATACATCGACTTTGAAAATTTCAACTGTCTAGCTATCACGGTTCATGAAATACAGCCTGGTGACAGACAGTCGGACAGCCTTAGTCTTAGTAATAGGGTCCCGTTTTTACCTTTGGGTACGGAACTCTGAAAAAAAAACAAAAAAAAAACATTCAGTCGAATGGAGAACCTCATCTTTTTTGAAATCTATGAAAATATTATTAATTAATTCAATTTGCCATTGAAACGTGTTTTTTAGTTCTTTAAACTGTTTTTTTTTGTTTCTGATTTTGTAAGGACACCTGTAATAACCTACAATAAATATAATTGGGTAAAGTACGGTCATTTCTCTTTAATTATTTTTTCTCTATTTATCGGACATAACAAGTCAATTAAATATTGAGTTATGAAATGAAATAAAATAATAACAATATATTTATTATTACTGAAATCTAAAGATAATACTTAAGTGGCCAAGTGCGGGTCAGACTCACGCACAGTAGAGTCCCGTAGTCTTTAAAAAAAATAAATGTATATTTTAAAAAACAAAATTTTATTTGCAGCTGTTGGTAATAGATTTTTTTTTATTAAAAATCTATGATCTTTTTACTAATCAAACTGCACACCTTAGGTATTAGCTTAGGTTGGTCGACTATTACTCCTAAATTGAGGAAGCCTACTTAGACGTGATATTTTTTCTTTTAAATTGATTATATACCCTACTGTTTAAAAAAATCAGATGTACTGAAATAGCGTTTTAGCTGGTAGAGGAGGGGGAGGCATAGACTCTAACCATTTTTTTTTTTGCAAACTGATCCCTGACTCGAAACCATAACTCGGAAACATAACCGCCTCCGTAGCTCAGTGGCAAAGTTCACTGGCTTTACACAGGAGGTCGCGGGTTCGATTCCCGGCGGGGTCAATTGTAAGACTCGGTTTAGTTGGTGGTAGGGCATTTACTAAGCCCGCCTGGCTAGCTACCACCATCTTATCTAAGTATTGCCGCCAAATATCAATGTTGATATCATTGGTGTGTTTCGGCATGAAGATAAGATAGCCAGTTCCCCATTGCGTTGGGGAATCTTGGTAAGCCCGCTTCCATCTTCGGCAACATCGTCACTTACCATTAGGTGAGATGTTGTCAAGGGTTTACCAATTGTGAATAATAAAAAAAAAAGGTTATAGCAAACTCTCAGTAGTTTTAAAAGACCAATTTAACGATACTCTACACGGTAGGATACGTCAAGTAAAAAAAACCCATTCTTTCTATTTGTAGGTGAAGGTACCCCCAAAACATTTTTTTTCAAGACTTTATTGTACCACTTTGCCGGCGTTATTATACCCATACCAAATCAAAGCTTTCTAGTACTAATAGTCTCTGAGCTAAGCCATGGACATGGCGAAACTATAAGGGTTGTAAGTTTTGTTTATATGTAGTAGGTAATCTTTAACATTGAGCCATCATCGCTTGTGAGACCATTTGCTAAGAACTTAATTACATTTGAAAATATAATGTATATGTGGCAGGCAAATTGTATGATTAGTCATTTTACATCATCATATCAGCTCATATACGTACTCACGTAGGCCCGATCGCCCTAATTCAGGGTAGGCTCAAGCCCCTCGGTGAGGACGTATACGAGCTGATATGATGAGGATGATAAATCTTTAAAACTACTCATCTGATTAAAAAAAAAAATCTTTCACCAATAGTTACAATGGAATTTCAGAGTGGACATAGGCAAAAAAAACCCGCTCACTCTCGATATCCACGTGGCCGAAACCGCGGGCAAAAGCTAGTTATAGATATTTTAGTATAAACATTGAGCAGGTGAGTCCTTGCCTGGCTGAATAATCACTGGATTCTAGAATAACTGGAGAGAGTGATTTATCATGATTCCAGGCTTTTGTCTAATTTCTATCTGAAATTTCACTTCGTTTAATGTCCGTATTCATTACGACGCTTCCAGTAATCAACTTTAGTATCATAGAGCCATTTCGATTCTTATCTCGTAATAACTTGCGAGATTCTTAGAAATTTCATTACAGGATAGCTTTTACTCTCTGAGGTGGAAACATAGTTGTAGTCAACGAATTCGTATATAGTGACTTTTTATTAGTGAATAATATTGATGGGTAGAGAGAATATTATATTGTCCGAGAATTTAAGACAGCTTCGTTTTTGCAAGTAAAAATTTGAGATTAAATTCTCATTATTGTTCGTTTCTTAAAATCTAATAACAACAATAAAAATTAAACTTAGGTGCTTATTAGCAATGAATAAAGGTGCAGCTATCAGACTCGATGAAATATTTACAAAATAATATGGATTTGTATATGGGGGAGTACCTTATTCAGATTTTTTCTGGAATAATGCACTACCTTGTATGGTAGGTGTTATAAATTTATAGTTTTCAAATAAGTTTCATTAAAATCGTTAGAGCCATTTTTGTGTAAAAAGTAACCAACATCAAAGTGGGTTTGTGAGAGGTAATTACGCAAATCATAATTATAAAGTTACTATGACGTACATCGTTAACCATTTTTTTAAAAAAACTTATTTTTTAGGGTTCCGTACGTCAAAAGGAAAAAGCTAAACCCTTATAGGATCACACGTGTGGCTGTTTGTCTGTCCGTCAATCACAGCCAACTTGCTCAGAAACTACTCGACTGATTGAGTTGAAGTTTGGTACACATATGAAAGTCGGTGACACGAAGACAGACATGTAACGTAAAAAAATATTTTAAACATGGGAAACACTTTTGGGAGGTAAATTAAAAAAAAAAAGTTTATTAATTATATTGTGTGACATATCAAATATAAGGTCTTATTGTGAGAATCTTCAACATATTTTTTTATAATTTTAGAATAAATAGTTTTAAACTTATATAAGAAAATAGGCGAAAATCAACCATTTCCCCCCTTATCTTCGAAACTACTGGGCCTAAATTTAAAAAAAAATACATTGTATGATCATAAATGCATAGATTATAGAAACATATATGAGAAAATCAAAAATTCTTCCGTTCTTACAAGAAAAATAAAATTTCCAAAGTCCTTTTGTTTAGAAACTAGCGACACCTAGTGGGATCTAGTAGTATCTTCTACATAGGTAATCTACAAAGAAATACGACAATAGCAATTAGTTCCCTTTTACCTGTATTTATAAATGACGCTGTAGATGAAAATTAGTTTCTGGTACGGAACCCATAGTGCGATAGTTTGACTCGCACTTGGCCAGCTTTTTTAATATGGTGGCAAACCTAAATAGTGAAAAATAATAGATTTGAAAAAAACCTGGATTTTTTTTTTTAATTCTCTATTGGTAAGCCTAAGTAATAGATTTAAAATTTATTAGGTACTTATTAGCAATAAGTAATTTGAATGTAGGTATGGTGGTACAGAACCCTTGGAGCGCGAGTCCAACACGCGATTGGCCGGTATTTTAGTTCGAGCGACGAAGAAGTGAAGAAGGTATTGTTATCGCAAATAATTGGTAAAAATAAGAAACAAGTCCTAACCCTGGCTGACCAATTGTGTATAAAAACAAAATAAAATAATTTTCACCCAAATCCGTCTCGTAGTTTGGGCCCCAGAGCACCGACGTACGTACAGACAGACACACAGACACGAATATATATATATATTTTTTTTTTTTATTATCTAGTGTAAGACATCAAAATCTCAACTTCGTTTTTTATGCGATCACAAAACCTTCTTCACTTCTTCGTCGTTTCAAATTAAATACCGGCCAAGCGCGTGTCGGACTCGCACTCCAAGGGTTCTGTACTACCATACCTACATTCAAATTACAAACAAAAGACATCAAAAATTATGTTTTTTTCATTCTGTTCAAACGACTTAGCGCTACTCACACTTGGCCAGTTATTATTATTTGTAATTATACTTTAGTTTGGATAAGTACAATATTAGTTTTACGCTTGTATGTATAACTGTTTTTATTATAGAACAAAAAAGGCCCTTACAAAAACATGATTTTAGTATGAGCCTCCTTCATTTTTTAAATATTTTTATTATTTGTTTAACCATAGCAAACGACATGGCTCAAAGAATCGCTAAACTTAAGTGGCAGCGGGCAGGGCACAAAGCTCGTAGAACAGATGGCCGTTGGGGCGGTAAAGTTCTCTAGTGGTGTTTGCGCACCGGAAGACGTTGTATAGGCAGGCATCCCACACGGTGGACCGACGACTTGGTGAAGGTCGCGGGAAACCGCTGGATGCGGGCAGCGCAGGACCAGTCGTCATCGAAATCCTTGGTGGAGGCCTCTGTCCATCAGTGGACGTCTTTCAGCTGATATGATAACGATTATTATTTGTTGTTATAGCGGCAATAGATCCCGTTGGGCACATTTTGGATGAACGGCACCCTAAAAAGTTTCTTTGGATGTACGGCACCCTAAAAAGTTTCTTTGGATGTACGGCACTCTAAAAAGTACCTTTGGACGTACGGAACCCTAAAAAGTACCTTTGGATGAACGGCACCCTAAAAAGTACCTTTGGATGTACGGAACCCTAAAAAGTACCTTTGGATGAACGGCACCCTAAAAAGTTTCTTTGGATGTACGGCACCCTAAAAAGTACCTTTGGACGTACGGAACCCTAAAAAGTACCTTTGGATGAACGGCACCCTAAAAAGTTTCTTTGGATGTACGGAACCCTAAAAAAAACCTTTGGATGAACGGCACCCTAAAAAGTTTCTTTGGATGTACGGAACCCTAAAAAGTACCTTTGGATGTACGGAACCCTAAAAAGTACCTTTGGACGTACGGAACCCTAAAAAGTACCTTTGGATGAACGGCACCCTAAAAAGTACCTTTGGATGTACGGAACCCTAAAAAGTACCTTTTGATGTACGGAACCCTAAAAAGTACCTTTTGATGTACGGAACCCTAAAAAGTACCTTTGGATGAACGGCACCCTAAAAAGTACCTTTGGATGTACGGAACCCTAAAAAAAACCTTTGGATGAACGGCACCCTAAAAAGTTTCTTTGGATGTACGGCACCCTAAAAAGTACCTTTGGATGTACGGAACCCTAAAAAGTACCTTTGGACGTACGGAACCCTAAAAAGTACCTTTGGATGAACGGCACCCTAAAAAGTACCTTTGGATGTACGGAACCCTAAAAAGTACCTTTGGATGTACGGAACCCTAAAAAGTACCTTTTGATGTACGGAACCCTAAAAAGTACACGACGACCTTCATCAGGTTAATTACTAATAATACCTACTACTAATAATACTAATAATCTTTTATGTTAATTACTCATAATACTACTAATAATACTTACTAATAATACTACTAATATAACTTACTTATAATACTAATAATCTTTTAAGTTAATTACTAATAATGTTACCTAATTATTATATCAGCTCATATACGTCCCCACCGAGGAGCTCGAGCTACCCTGAATCAGGGCGATTAGGCCTTAGTCGATCACGCGAGCCCAGTGCGGGTTGGTCGACTTCACACATAACCTTCGAGTTTCTTCGCAGGCGTGTGCAGGTTTCCTCACGATGTTTTCCTTAACCGTTAAAGCAAACGGTAAGTATGTACGTAAGTTTTTTTGAAAAACTCATAGGTACATTGGCCATCCAGATTTGAACCCGGTACCTCTGGTTAGATGGACCGAGTCGTTACCGGTTGAGCCACCGACGCTTTTTACATTACATAGGTATATGTATTATTTATAAGTATAAAGGTATATATATTATGTATTCCTTATTATATTTATATTTGGTATATACATTATGTCTATTATATATTGTTTAACTATCTGTGTACACGCCAATTCAACCCTCACATCTCATTTTTCATCGCCTATGGTATGTAGGAAGAAAACTCTTACTGCCATTTGTACATTTAGTTTGTATGCAACTGTTTACCTCAACTGTGTGTACAATAAATATATAAATAAATAAAAAAAAATTCGAGCGAGACCTACAGTACTCGCATATGATGTGTAACATGTGACAAAATACTTTATAAAAGGACGGCAAAGATACGGCAGACTAGGCTGTATGGTCATAGATACCTTTGCCTTTTCCGCGCTTTTAAAGCCTGAAAAAAGGACGGCAAAGATACGGCAGACTAGGCTGTATGGTCATAGACACCTTTGCCTTTTCCGCGCTTTTAAAGCCTGAAAAAACGCGACTTCCTGTTACACATGGGACACATTTCCGTCCCATTTCACGAAATCACTCCCACAAATTGCAGGAAAGCGAGAGCAAAGATGTTACACATCAAAAAATCTGCGAGTTCAATCATTGTGCCCTTCCAAGCACAACAATGCCCTTCCAATGCACAAAACACATTATCAATCAAATGCCGTATCGGGCCATCTACATAATTACCGAGCTGGGGCGGGCAAAGCCGGCAGGCTTTTAAGTGGCTTTCGTAGAAGCCTGGGAACAATTTTAGGCAATTTATCGTCGAAAATCTTTTCATGATTGAGTATAAGTAGATTATTTTGTTCTCCTACTTGATCTGTTGGTAGATACATACATGTCGCAGCGATAACGTAGAATTAGCCGTTTTATTAAAAGGCGCGCTGGATTGAACAACGTCGCTGTTTTGTAATGCGGCTACCTCGCATGTCGCATCCATATTAAGCGCTCCTTAGTAAAACTACTGAGTGAAAAACTCTGAATAAAACCGAGTCAGACGGAGCCCCGCTTTGCGGAGCTCCTTTTTACGGTAGAACAAGACATGCTAACCCAACCTAACGGAATATCCGTCCGTCTGTCAGACTCAGTTTTATTTCGTTTTTTACTCACGCCGTTTTGTAACAAAAAATCTAAACGTTGGACGCCGCTGTAGAACATAACGCCACCACAATTTGGCTGAACATGACGTAGCCGCATTACAAAACAGCGAAGTTTTTAGGGTTCCGTCCCCGAAGGGTAAAAACGGGACCCTATTACTAAGACTTCGATGTCCGTCCTTCTGACTGTCTGTTAATCTTATCTTGAAGCCGGATCACATCAATGCTGTCAAGCCAGGCGGGCTTAGAAAATGCCCTACCACCAACCAAACCGAGTCTTACAAAGTTAGACCCCGCCAGGAATCGAACTCGCGACCTCCAAGTGTAAAGCGAATGAATAACCATTTCGCCACGGAACTTGCGTAGTCGCGGTGAGGGTCTGACTGTTAGTGGCATGGCATTTACTGTAAGTTGTTAAGGAGTTGAGTATACTGCCGATTCTAGGAGATGCTGCAGAATCAGGTCAAGGTTACTATATTCTATGTAACACCTATTGATTGAGACTATTCCATTGAGCCCAAATACGATGCTTCTGCTGTAAGTTAGTGAGGAGTTGGGTATCCTGCAG
This sequence comes from Coleophora flavipennella, assembly GCA_947284805.1. Classification (NCBI taxonomy): domain Eukaryota; kingdom Metazoa; phylum Arthropoda; class Insecta; order Lepidoptera; family Coleophoridae; genus Coleophora; species Coleophora flavipennella. The sequence continues at coordinate 12,055,871 of OX369253.1, forward strand.
GTTCCAGGAGATGCTGCAGCATCAGGTCAAAGTTACCATGGTTTTGCAGTATTATAACAGTAACAGCGCACCAAATTTTGACATGTATAAGTTGCCCACATCCCTTCATCTCCTAGATAAAAGCTAATGATCCTCAAACGGTTAAACATATCTTCATCAATTATAGCTAAGAACCACCGCAATGAAACTTGCTTTCACTTAAGAAAAACGCATAAAAATCGGTCCATCCGTTCGAGAGCTACGATGCCACAGAGAGACAGATACACACACACAGACATTTGCGTCGAACTTATACCACCCCTCTTTTTGCGTCGGGTGGTAAAAAAAAGGTAAAAAGCTTTTGAAAAGGTTTTTAAAGAACTGGCAAAGCATTAATAACGCCCTGGTGTTGCAACAAATGACTATACGGCGGCGGCGGTAGCAACTTTCCATTATGTGGACCGCCAGCCATTTCATTTTTCTATCGCAGGTATGCACAGCGTTTACTTCATAAAGTTTATTTTTCTATCATAAACAGTAAGAAGTAAGCGCTGTGCATGCCTTATCGTATAAGTTTTTGCATCTGGTGTAGTCGGGAAAACACAAATTTAAAATATTCCAAAAAAAAACTAGAAGAAATAAAACTAAAAATTGTTCATAAATTTAAAAAGTCTTTTAAAGGTAATAACGTGTGCTCAATAATCCAGCGTCTGAGTTGGTCTGAGTTTTGTCTTAAGGCTCCTCCGTCTCTTAAATTAGCAACTCGATTCACGATTAAACATCGAACGAAACGGCTTATAAATAAAGTTCTTTTCAGCTCGTACTACAACGTGGCTGTTACGTCGATCGGTGCCGGCGAATCGTGCAAAAATTGTGGTTTTAATTAATTATAAATAAATTAAAAAGCATTTTCCAAAAAGTAAGTAAACACAATCATTTTATATTGTTTTGTTAAGAAGTTCATAAATTATCAAAATGTTTCGATTTTGGACCTTTATTTGATAGGTTATCAGTCAGCTAGGCTTATACGTTTTTGTTTATTCGATAAATTTAATAAGTTTAGTTTTATTGTCGTTTACGTGTTTTCATAAAAAACTAATTTTAGCCATTTAAAAAAATTAAAACCAATATTTTAAAAAGACGAAACATAAAAGCCTAGTTTTTGTTCTGACTGACAACTTGTCAAAAATTAGTCCAAATCGATTAACATTTAATAGGTGAAAATCGTTACCGCCGTTTGTATGAAAAGTCGAATTTTTCGCCGTGGGTTCACAGTCCTCTTAAGCTCTGTGTATTAAAATAGAATTAAAGATAATCAACATCACTCATTTCCTATAAATTACATAACAATTTTTTTGGATAAAAAATCCTCAATTGAAGTAAAAAGTGATAACAAAGTTGGTCGTTGGCAGCAGTGTAAGCCTTAAAGCTTGTTAATGAGAGAGCTTGAGTAATTTCTATCGGGAGTTTTTATAAATGGACGGTCCCTGCACATGCGTCAGTCACAGTATATCACTATCATCACTTCACTAATCACTAACATAGTATAAAACAAAGTCGCTTTCTCTGTCCCTATGTCCCTTTGTATGCTTAAATCTTTGAAACTACGCAACGGATTTTGATGCGGTTTTTTTTAATTGATAGAGTGATTCAAGAGGAAGGTTTATATGTATAATAAGATCCATTAAATAGTGGAGAAGTACTGTTATTTTTGAGGTTTCTAATGTGATGTCGTAAATAATTACATTTTTTCCGCTTACATTGCAAACGCAGGCTGAACCCTACGAGTTTTATCAAAATAATGTACTAAGTATTGTACACATTGAAAAGGTCTACAGAACCCACAATATTTTTTTTTTGTCATTTACTTTTTACGACAAATAATGGCTAATTTTCGAAGCGATTTTAACCAATACAGCATTAATCCTTAACCAATTAAATACCTTGAATACATTGTTCATTTAATATAGATCTATATGGCCCGTTACACCGTATGATTTAAGTGAATATTTTCGAAGATATTACAGATTTAAAAATTGCGGGACGTAGCGTTTGCGGCGGTACCGGCCGGCCGCCCGGTGCGTTTATTTTCAGCGCGACAACGATCAGTAATTATAAGTAAGTTACGATAAATAATTCGACGATCGCCAGAACAGGGTGGGCAAAATGCTACCGTCCGAGGAGATTTCCGTCAAATCCTACCAGTTGTGACTCGAGGAACACGTGCTGACGAAATAAATGCTTGCCTAAAAAGATCCAACCTTTGGCCACATGTCAATAAATTAGAGCTTAAAACTAATATGAGGGTTACGTCATCTTCACGTGAGAACAGGCTATTTCCAGAGATGCTGCTAAAAGTTGGCAATGGAGAGTTAACACAAAGTGAGGGAAGGATTGACCTAGAAAACCTTTGCGTTTTGATAGACAACATCCAAGAGTTAGTCAACAATTTCTATCCTGACATTGATAACATAAGTTATAAGACAATATCTTGGTTTAAAGAAAGAGCGATTCTGTCACCAACTAACGAACAAGTAGATAAAGTAAATAACTTGATTCTTTCAAAGATTGATGCGCCGACGAAAATATACTACTCGGTCGATACTGTTCTCGATTTGGAAGAAGCTGTTCATTTTCCTACAGAATTTCTAAATTCCTTGAACCCGTCTGGACTCCCTCCTCACAAAATGGTGTTGAAAGTAGGTTGTCCTGTTATTTTATTAAGAAACCTGAATCCACCTAAACTTTGCAATGGCACGCGTTTGCTGGTAAAATCATTGAAAACTTTCATAATAGAGTGCACAATACTCACAGGATGTGGTACCGGAGAAGATGTATTGATTCCCCGAATCCCTCTGATACCATCGGATTTACCCTTCCAATTTAAACGTTTACAGTTTCCGGTAAAGACATCTTTTGCAATGACCATTAATAAATCGCAGGGTCAAACCTTCAACGTTGCAGGCTTATATTTGAGCGTTGACTGTTTTTCACATGGACAACTGTATGTTGCTCTTTCAAGAGTGACCTCCAGAGAAAACATGTTTGTATTGTCTAATGACAAGAAAGCTGTGAACGTTGTTTATAAAGACATTCTGTAATATGTTGTAAAAATAAAATAAATAGTTAAAAATGTAAAAAGTAAATAAGTAAAAATGTAGTGTATGAATTTAGATATTCCAAAGATAGCAGGAAATCTTCATGGTATAGGGAAAAGGGGATTGTTTTACTCCAAATTTAACGCGTGCGGGCCACGGGCAGTAATGAATAAATCAAAACTACTGAATCGATTTTAATCACATAGATATAGCCTATATTATACCCGTGCGAAGCCGGAGCGGGCCGCTATGTTTTTATATACAACGTTCTCAGTTTTTCTGTAGTGTATTTAGTATCAGCATTGCACCCGTGCGAAGCCGGGGCGGGTCGCTAGTAATATATATACTGTGGCTGACGCATGTGCTGGGACCGTCCATTTATAATATATATATATACTGTGACTGACGCATGTGCTGGGACCATCCATTTATAATATACTTTTTAATAAAATTATTATAATTTTTTAAAATTGTATTTTTAGGTACTCTTTGGTCTTTGTTTTGTGATTTTAGGTAGGACCAAAGATGACTTATTACTGATTGTATAATTTGATTCCAAAGATTCATAATATGGACCCCTAACGGGGGCGTAGCCCCCGCTACCCATTTAAAACCCCCAACAAACCTTCGGGATCCGAGGGGGATGTGGGAGTATCAGGGCGGGGAAAGCACGCGGGCCCGGACCCCTAACGGTGGCGTAGCCCCCGCCACCCATTTAAAACCCCCAACAAAACTTCGGGATTCGAAGGGGATGTGGGAGTATCAGGGCGGGGAAAGCACGCGGGGCTGACAAACTCGGGGCTCCTACTTCTGCATACTCATGTTAAACCTCACACTACGACTGTGCGGGGAGTCAAGCTAAGCTCGCCTCCCCGCACAGTCTCCAAACCTAACGGATCCGAGTCGGGGTGCTCCGAAAGTCCGAGCTCGCTTCGCTCGCTCCCGCTTCTATTTAGAACTCCCCGTACCTCACTCGCGGACCCCATATTATGAATCTTTGGGATCAAATTGACTAAGACCTTGACCTTGAAATGACCTTGACTGATTGACCTTGACCTTGACGGATTACCCCCTGGTTTTCGATTTGTTACCCCCAAGTTTGTCCGCCCTCAAGTCGGTCCCGCGTGCTTTCCCCGCCCTGATACTCCCACATCCCCCTCGGATCCCGAAGGTTTGTTGGGGGTGTTAAATGGGTGGCGGGGGCCGCCCCCGTTAGGGGTCCAGGCCCCGCGTGCTTTCCCCGCCCTGATACTCCCACATCCCCTTCGGATCCTGAAGGTTTGTTGGAGGCTTTAAATGGGTGGCGGGGCTTACGCCCCCGTTAGGGGTCCGGGCTCCGCGTGCTTTCCCCGCCCTGATACTCCCACATCCCCCTTGGATCCCGAAGGTTTTTTGGGGGTTTTAAATGGGTGGCGGGGGCTACGCCTGAATCTTTGGGATCAAATTGACTTAGACCTTGAAATGACTTTGACTGATTGACCTTTACCTTGACGGATTACCCCCTGGTTTTCGATTTGTTACCCCCAAGTTTGTCTGCCCTCAAGTCGGCCCCGCGTGCTTTCCCCACCCTGTTACTCCCACATCCCCCTCGGATCCCGAAGGTTTGTTGGGGCTTTTAAATGAGTGGCGGGGGCTATGCGCCCGTTAGGGGTCCATATTATGAATCTTTGGAATCAAATTATACAATCAGTAATAAGTCATCTTTGGTCCTACATAAACTCACAAAACAAAGACCAAAGAGTACCTAAAAATACAATTTTAAAAAATTCATAACTCAAAAACCGCTGGTTGCCTAACCTTGAAATTTGGTATGTTCAGCTAAAGCCTATTTCTTACAAAAAAAATCGCGGACTTCCAAATCGATGTACCCTATTGTACAGTTGAGCCAAAAATTATCAAAGATGACCCAATTTCTACCTCGCAACAACAGTTCAAAATCATTCATTCAGTCATTCACTTCGTCCCATCTCTACACCAAAGCAACAAAACTATCATGTCGATTTTTAATCTGTGACAAAATCCTTTATCAATTTCGCAATTTTATGGAAAATGTGTTAAAAGATGTATAAAATAATAGCAGTAATAGTGTTAATTCATACGTCCACGTCGCAGTTACCATTTACAATGTTTTAAAGTCTCATAATGTGTATGGTGTATTCGGAAAGTGTTGTTTTTTGTTCGAACTGTGTTTGTTTACAACGAAAAGTATGAAAAAAAAGAGTTCAGTTGGGCCTTTACGTTCGGTAACTGGTTGGTTTTTATTCCTGTGAACGAAATCACAGCGGCGCGCAAAGTGAATATAGTGAATAAAAGTGCTTGCGTAGCTCGTCCTTTACGTTTGGTACCCAATCTACAGCCAATCTAAGTGACGGGGGGGTGAGGTCGAATCTAGAGAGCGGCAGGGAGTGTCCATACTGTACGTTAGTACTAATATATATACTGTGCTCTGGGATTTAGTTGGTACATCGAAATAATACAGCTACGTTTCATCACATGTAACAAACGAGTTCACGTAGTTAGATTGGCTGTCTTCATTTTTTTTAACATATCACCTGACCAAGTCACGCGTTGCTCCCTTAGCACGTCAATCACTAAGTGTGGTACCCAGAGAGAACAAAGTTTCCGTACTTTCAAATGGTCGTGAAGAATTCGATGAACAGTTGGTGCGCTTAACTTGAGGGTTTCCTCGATCTGTCGATATATCTTATGTCGGTCTTCATCCAGTAGTTTTCGTACGGCCTCAATGTTATTATCAGTAGTCACTTCTATCGGCCTATCAGACCTTGCTTTAACCTCCAAGTTAAAATTGCCGCGATTAAATTGAATATACCATCGTTCTATGGTCCTCAGAGATGGACAAGTTTCCCTGAGTGCACTATTCATTTCCTCGAAACATTTTTGTTTAGTCAAGCCACGCTTAAAGTTATACGAAATAATTACACGAATATCATAACGAGAAAAGGCCGCCATTTTCATTTAGTAAATTAATTTAGAAATCGTACAAATGATTCCTTGCAACTAAATTTGTTTTTTGTTGTTTTTAAATAACTTAGATTTTATGGCTGTGGCCTCAAATCACAATATTATGGTATGTAGTTTGCATGCGACAAAACTTATGTAGCGCCCTACGTATATATCTTAAATGGACGGTCCCAGCTCACGCGTCAGCCACAGTATATATATTATAAATGGACGTTCCAAGCACGTGCGTCAGCCATAGTATATATATCATAAATGGACGGTCCCAGCACATGCGTCAGCCACAGTATATATATTATAAATGGACTGTCCCAGCACATGCGTCAGCCACAGTATATCCTTACTAATATTATAAATGTGAAAATGTGTTTGTGTATTTGTTTGTTTGTTACCTATTCACGCTTTAACGACTTCACCAATCTTAATGAAATTTGGCATGCAGGTAGCCTGTGTCACGAGGAAGGACATAGGCTACTTATTATTCCGTGAAAATAGCATAGCCCGATTCAGTTCCTGAGGGAACTGAAAATATACTCTTTTTTTGTTAACTTCTTTAACATCGCAACGGAACAATGGATTGTGTGATTTTTTGCACAGAGATGGTTGAGGGGATGGGAAATGACATGATTTACTAATAAGCATATCCTGACATAGTTCCCGAGGAATGTGGTGAAATGTCGTGTCCACGCTCGCGAGCCGCTTGCGATTCGCGCACCGCGCACCTTCTAAGACGCGGGCGAAGTCGCGGGCAAAATTATAAATGGATGGATACGAATGAATACTAGCCTACGTCAGCTTACTTGACTTGGCGAGTCTGCATCGCGCAGACAGGAGTCTACCCAATGTATTACGCTTTATTAAGTTCTAGTCATTTACAAAGCTTAATTAAAACCGTTTTGAAAAAATAAACAACCTGCATTTGTATGGGAGCTGTACCTTAGCCAGGTAACCTGTAAAGGTTTTTGATGTATTAGTATTTTAATTTTTTGTAACATTATTTTTTTCAATTGAATAAAAAAAAATTCTGGAACAGCTAACTACCCTAGACAGGGTGTAACAAAATTGGTGTAAGTCCCGTTAACTTAGGCTTCTACTCATCAAAATTTGTTCTACAAGTTTGCTGAAATCGCAAAAAAATGAACTCTTCATACAAAATGCTCAGCTGATTGCCCAATTTTGTATGGAGCGTCGTATTTTTTTTTCCTTGGGCATAGTCGTTCAGTATAATGAGTAAAACCCCTAGTTGACGGGTCCTACACCAATCTTTTTACACCCTGTATAGTTGTGTAATAAAGTATAAAGTATTACCAAAGCCATATTTGAGAAAAAATTAGACTAGGTATCGGGTTAACACTGTGTGGGGTAACTCCTTACTCAGTTTTTTTTTGGATTATGAGTTACCGTATGAGACTCTTGAACAGAAAAAGTATGCCTTTTATGTGTAAAAAAAATATTTCCTTAAAGTCATTTAGGTAGCAACCCTTAAAAGCTAAGTTAAGAAAAAAATAAAAATAAAAACAGCTGGAGATATGTAATATTTTTTTTACCTAAATTATATCTAAATCCGTAAAGCAGTTTAGGCTTTAAAACACCGAACGGACATACCACACACACATTTTTATCCTTTGTCTGAAAATCACTCGATCATAATTTCATCTGCACTTTTTATGCCACCACAATACCCTCGTCGTCACTCCTTTGCCGCTCGATACTAAAAATGCTGTAACAATCATTTAACGCTTAATTGAATCCATATGGACTAAAATGTATGAAAAGACTTTTAATTTTCGATATAGATTCACATTATGAACCAAATAATTCCATTAATGAATCCCATGCCCAGTCCGACTATCATGTCTTATCGAAATTAATTAAACTGCTCTTATCACACAACCGATCTTCAGATAATTATCATACAGTTTTCGTTTCATATAACATTTTCTTTTGCTATTAATAGTTGATTATGAAAATGGTAGCTATCATACTTATTTTAGCAATTGATATAAAATATTTTCATTTTTTTTTTCATCCTTGGGGGAGGCCTATATATATATATTCTTTATTGCACACAGATATTTACATGAAAAACAATTAGAAAGGACATATACAAAGGTGGACTTATCTCTATAAGAGATCTCTTCCAGCCAACCAGTCTATGTCCAGCAGTAGACGTCCTTCGGCTGATATGATGATGATAATGATGAAGATAAAACATTTTGTATGGAAAATCTGTGAACTTTTTACAAATCCAACGGCACATCTTCAATTGGTCGACTAGGAAAGCCTACATGACAGTGATAACTTTTATTTTAAATTTATACTATATTTCCAAAAACTTTACAGACTTCTTGAAGTAGCGGTTCATCTGGTCGGCGGTAAGGATATGTAGTTCTTACAAAAATCACCACTTAAAAACAATAAATAAATAATAATTGGAAATAATGACTTTTTTGCCAACCATCAGTAATTTTAAAAGAAGACCTATTTAACGATACCCCACACGATAGGGTACGTGAACAAAAAAAACACCATATAGGTATTGAGGTACCCCCTCTATTTGTTGTTACAGAAATATTATTTCTCAACTTTATAGGAGTTACAGATTTGTATAACTGTACCAAATTTCAGCTATATGGCGAAACTAAAGGAATTACATATAGGTACGGAGGTACCCTAAAATTGTTTTTAAAAATTTACTAATTTCATAGAAGTTACAGATTTGTAACTGTACCCATAGAATTCCATATAGGACGAAGGTACCCTGAAAATTATTTTTACAGAAATATAATTTCTTATCTTTGTAGGAGTTAGATGCAGGATTTGTATCACTGTACCAAATTTCAGGTTTATGGCGAAACTATAAGGGTTTCTACTTTAACTGCGGGTACACAAAAACGAAGCAACTCAGAAAAAAACCGCTTGATGATAATAATATACACCAGTTCTTAAAACAAAGCTAGAGTGCTAAAATTAAGCAAGAGTGCTTAAACAAAGCTAGAGTGCTAAAACAAAGCTAGATTGCTAAAACAAAGCTAGAGTGCTAAAACAAAGCTAGAGTGCTAAAACAAAGCTAGAGTGCTAAAACAAAGCTAGAGTGCTAAAACAAAGCTAGAGTGCTAAAACAAAGCTAGAGTAATAAAACAAAGCCAGAGTGCTAAAAATCAAAATAAACATATTTTTTTACCTATCGGTAAAATGGAGCGTCGACCTAATTCTCATTTGCATTCGTTTTTGACCATCACCGAAATTTCGGAATATTTTATGATTCAGCTATAAAGGTATTATGCTGACAAGTACAGACGTATCGCTACAAACAGTGAATAACAATTAGACACCTAAATCAACAACACCTTTTCATATTTATTCGGTTTATAATCTACCGTCTGACGGAATTTGGCCTGTTGACTGCTATGATAATGACGTGCGCATATTATTCAAATTTTGTGTTTATCAACCGACTTCAAAAAAGGAGCAGGTTCTTAATTCGACTGTATGTTTTTTTTTGTATTTTTGTTGGGCGATATCTCCGCAGACTGTAAACCGATTTTCAAAATTATATTTTTATTCGAAAGAGTACATTTTCACCATTGTCACCAAGTCAGGATCTAATGATGGGATCCCAGGGAAATCGAGGTCAACCCTCAAATTTTATAGGCACGTATTACGTGTTTCATGTTTTCACTTTTGCGTCTGGTAGTCATCATCTAATGTTGATGAGCTGATGAACGAAGGTACAAATCCTTAACGGTTAGGAGTTGAAAGATAATTCTTAAAATATTATACGTAGAAAGAAACGTAGGTAAGCATAGACCGATAGTTGTATTCTTTCAGGTTATTCAGATGAGCTGATGATGGAAGATTTAATTCCTTAACTTTCATGCTGCTGAGATGATGATGGAAGCCACAGGACTCTGTAGCTGTTAATGAAACACATGCATTAAGATTTGATGATTCCTATTGATAAGTCGGTGATTGGGTTTAACGTTTTTAGATAGATAACATTATTACTAAAAATAATGAAAATAAAAATAAAAGTTTAAAAAACTAAAAACCGACTTCAAAATGAAATTCACTCAAAAGTATGAAATAATATTAATATACTTAAATAAACGACATCAACCAACAATAACGAAATCGAAGGTGGGTACGAATTAAATTAGGGACTTAAATATTTTTTTGAGGTCGGTATCAGCAAACCATCGAATCTAAAACATTTGATACGTAAGTAACTGTGTGTTGTTACCAATTCAGAAAAAAAATTAAAGCCCCTTATTTAATTCGTACGCACCTTTGATTTCATTATTGTTGTTTGGTGTCGTGTATTTAAGTATAATAATAATATTTCGTTTTATTTTTTAACATAAGCGCAGAGAGCCAAAGAGCATATAATATACGCCGTCGTGTTGTTATATTGTGTAAGGCTGGCTGTCCACCAAAGATATGCGAACTAGCTACGCTGTGTGTGAGGATATATTATTTTACATGCATAAAACTCGAACGAAAGATGCGTGCGAGTGATGTTTGCGTAGGATGTGCGCTAAGGGTTTGTGCTAAGGATGTAATAGAGATGCGTGCGAGGGATGTTTGCGTAGGATTTGCGCTAAAGACTTGTGCTAAGGATGTAATAGAGATGCGTGCGAGGGATGTTTTCGTAGGATGTGCTCTAAAGATTTGTGGGATGTAATAGAGATTCCTGCGAGTGATGTTTACGTAAGATGAGCGCTAAGGATGTAATAGAGATGCGTGCGAGGGATGTTTTCGTAGGATGTGCGCTAAGGATTTGTGCTAAGGATGTAATAGAGATACGTGCGACTGATGTTTGCGTAGGATGTGCGCTAAGGATTTGTGCTAAGGGTGTAATAGAGATGGGTGCGAGGGATATTTGCATAGGATGTGTGCTAAAGATGGAATAGAGACGACGTGTGCAACTGTGAGTGTGTGTTAAGGATCCGTAAGAGGTACGAAGAGAGAAAAAGTAGCGGGATTTTACACAGATAATAAACTGGGTTTATCATAGGCAGATTTGTGGGATTCTGAAGTGTTAGCTTACTTACCTAGCTTGCCTTAGCCACCATAACCTAGCTTAGCTTAGTTACCTCGCGTACATCGTAAAGCTTAGCTGTGATTCTTAGCGTTGTTACCTCTGATCTGTACACCTCACTTGTCCTAATGTTAGGAAATAGTACAAATGTAAAGAAAGGTCACATTAAAAAATTTGTCGACCAGCTAATTGAGCTTAGTAAGGAAAAGAAATGTAAAGCAACAGTGTGTGCATTTCCTTACTGTACTAATGAAACACTTTTACAAAATTGTATTATTTAAATTTATATTTATACAATTTGACTTGTAGTCATAGCTACTTTGTATTATTTTTTGATACAAATAGTTTTGTAAGTAAGTTTAGGTTGACTCAAGACAAAATGTACTTAGGTGTACAGAAAAAGAAACTAGCTTATAAGTTAGCTTACGGTATTTTAAATCGTACCAACTGTTTTCAGTCGGTAATAACTTGCATAACGACGAAGCAGCCCGCCGCTGGTGACGGTACCGCAGGTATAGCACAGGTTATAAATGTACTTAATGTACACCCTGCGATGCTGGCGTTGGCGGCAGTGCTCAAACTCCAGATTTAAACTAGGCTCAAAGACAACGAAGAAGCCAAGTTCTTTAAAATTAGTTCACCAAAATATTCAAGGCTTCCTCGGCAAAGAATTAGAAGTAGAACTTTTTCTGAAAAAATACTGTGTAGATATTTTTTGTGTAACAGAACACTAGCTCAAAGATCATGAAATGCTTTTTAGTATTGAAAATTATTGTTTAGCCAGTGCATTCAATCGAAAGTCCTTGCAATGTGGTGGTTCAGTTATATTTACCAAAAATTCTCTTAAGATTAAAGAACGGAAGGACATTGTTGGCCTTTCGATTGAAAAAACTGTGGAATTATCTTGTGTGGAGCTGGAGAATCACATCATTGTTTGCGTGTATAGGCCCCCATATGACGATAACTTTGCTGGCTTCGAATCGGCAATGGAGGATGTATTAAATTTTGTTAGTACAAGCCGTAAATCGGTGATAGTATGCGGCGATTTCAATGTTGATTTGTTGGAAAAAAAGTACTTGAGGACTAAAATTACTTGTCTCTTCAAGTCATTTGATTTAGATTATATATTTCTGGAACCCATAAGAATAACAACTGATACTATAAAATAATAGATTATGTAAATGACAAAGATATATATGTTGATTCTATAACAAATACCATTACCTGAGACTGTAATCTGTATCATGACATTATGTAATAGACAATAAGTTTTTTTTTTTGTTTTTTTTTTTACTATTTAAAAGTGTGTTTAAGCACCTATTTAAAATAAATGATTGATTTGATTTGTTCATAAATTGCCGATTAAATGAAAAAGTTTAAAGAAGACAATTAATAATTAAAATAGACAATAATACAAAACTATTTCTTAAAACAGCGTTCGACTATTTGATATTACTAATGTCATATTTTAAAACTACTCTCCATAAGATCTCGTCACTTTTAGGAAAATTCAAGAATATTTACTAGTCAGAAAGTTGGCCCATTAGACCACCAAGAAAACGCCTTTGTTCAATACAATGGCACGAGTGCTTAGCACCGGGGATTTTTTTTATTCACAATTGGTAAGCTCTTGGCATCATTCCACCTAATAGTAATTGACGATGATGCTGAAGATGGAAGCGGGCTTACCAAGATTACCCAACGCAATAGAGAACTGACTATCTTATCTTCAAGCCGGAAATACTTTTTGTCAAGGTAGGTACTTGACAGGACTTTCCGTACAAAATTAATCAATCAACTGATCTATGTATGTGTATATTTATACAGAGCCCGAATTTTTTCGGAGAATTGACTATGGGTTTCTTGGAAAAGTTGTTCATTATTATTCTTTTTTATTTTTTTTATTAACAATTTGGTAAGTGATGGTAAGTGACGATGATGCCAAAGATGGAAGCGGTCTTACCAAGATTCCCTCACGCAATGGGAAAAACTAATAGAAACAAAAGTAATACCTGTATAATATTATCTATTTCTCAATTTGTAAACGGAAAATAATTTTACACTCTCTCTTTTATCACACCCTGGACACTTCATACAACGGGCCAGAAATAATATTACAAAAAAAGGAATGACGGAACAAACAAAATGGCAGTGAAACTCTATACGTTTGACAACCAAACTGTAACCAATCTGTATCAATCTGGGTGTGGTCGCAATCTAGAGAGCGGCAGGGAGTGTCCATACTGTATGTTAGTACTAATATATATACTTTGCTTTTATCCTAGTTGGACCTTTTTGACTGAGGATCGTGGTTGATGTTCATATTTTGGAGCTCATGAATTGCCTCCTATCCATTGCTAAACTACCCACTCCCCCAGCTAACTCATCCTCTTGCTATTTACGTTGCCTTTTATAAGTTTATCTACATTGTCTCAACGTCTCTTTATATGACCGAAATATGCAAGTATCTGTTGTTGGCAAATGTCACATTTACCCAAAAATATCCATTTTTCTTCCACAGAATGAGGAGTCAGTCCTGATCGGCGGCTCCTGTCAAATCCCTGACCCTCTCTACAAGGCAATTGGATCCATCATCTCCTTCTACATACCTCTGGGTGTCATGTTGCTGACGTATGCCCTGACAGTGCAACTATTGGCGAGGCAACGGAAGGGGCTTGGAGCAGGCTGGGCCTCCGGCTGGCTTGGTGCGCCTCCCATCGGTATTTATGCATGTTAGATAGCATTAGATAGGTACGATGACTTAATCTCACTTTTGGCGTGATGTTGCTGATGTACAGGTATTAATGCCAATATCGGCGAAACAACTAAAAGACTGATAGGCCTAGGGCTGTCTTGATGCGCCTCCCATCGGTATTTATGCACGTTAGCTTGCATTTGATAACAAGGATGACACAATCTAACTTTTGGCCTGATGTTGCTAACGTATAGGTACTAATGCCACTGTCGGCGAAACAACAAAAGACTGATGGGCTTAGGGCTGTCTTGATGCGCCTCCCATAGGTATTTATACATTTTTTATGGCACTCAATAGTCACGCTGGCTAAATTATCCTTTTGGCGTGATGTTGCTGACGTATACCGGTATTTATTCACTGTCGGCGAAACAACTGAAAGGCTGATCGGCATAGGGGTGGCTCGGTGCGCCTCTCATGGGTATTTATCTATTTTATATGACACTAGAGAGTCACGGTGGCTTAGTCTCCCATTTGGCGTGATATTGCTGACGTAATAGGTACCAATGTCAATATCAGCGAAACAATTGAAAGCCTCTTGGCGTGATATTGCTAATATTACTAACGGTCAAAAGCAGCGGAAGGGATTTAGTACCGAATGAGTCTCTCGTTGGCTTGGGCTGACAAGTTATAGCGAGGAAGCGGAAGAGACATAGAGCACGATGTATTTCAATCAATCAATCAATCAAATATGCTTTATTGTACAATTACAAAATATACAAAATACAAGTACAGAATAAATAGAAAAATTTTAAATTGTACAATGTAGGCGGCCTTATTGCTTAAAGCAATTTCTTCCAGGCAACCCAGTATATACAAGTATTTGTTCATTAAATATGCATTAATTTAGTATGTACAACTAAATCTATGGTTTTATGGCACTAGATGGTCGGATTGGCTCAGACTCTTAACGTGATACTACTGACGTATGCAGTAACAGTTTAACTGTTAACGGGAAAACCATAGAAATTGAAAATATTATTTAGATTTCTGTGGGGGCAGCAGAACATACTTGGTACAGAATGGGCCTCCGGTTGTTGTGGTGCTATAGAGGTATTTATTTATGTTATTAGAAAAGTAATCGATATAAAAACGTTGGTAACCAGTATCCAGCACTATTTCGGAAGCTTCCTGTGTCTGGGTGTTAAATATCTATATATGTATGTATTTAAACGTATTTAAGTATGTATATCAGTCTCTGGTTCTCCCATAACACAGGGAATCCTACTTTGGAGCCAGATGACCATGTGTGATTTGTCCCAGAATATTTATTATTATTATTAACTTTGCCTCCAAGGGATGATGTGCAGTGTCTTATTATTAACTTTGCCTCCAAGGGATGATGTGCAGTGTCGCATAAAATAAATCATTTTACACATGTCTTAAATATCTTAATTTGCAAATCATATCTTTAGTATATTAACTTCAAGAAAATATACTTTTCCTTACCTACATTATGTTCAGTCTGATGTCAAAGCTAACATTGTCCAAAAATAATGTATATGTCGTTGGCATATCTTAAGAATCCGGCAGACCGCGATCTGCCCAGATTTATTATTCTAGGCAGATCGTGAAAAGCCTCGTGTATCGTAAAAGAGCGTCGGTGGCGCAACGGCAAGGGCCGCTACCTCCTATCCGGGAGGTCGTGGTTTGAGTCCTGACACGTACCAATGTGTTTTTGAATTTCGATCTCATATGTACGTTTATCCGACGCTCTTACGGTGAAGGAGAACATCGTGAGGAAACCTGCACACATCTGTGAAGAAGCTCGACGGTTGTGTATGAAGTTGAACCCGCACTGGGCCCGCGTGGTCGACTAAGGCCCGATCGCCCTAATTCAGGGTAGGCTCGAGCCCCTCGGTGGGGACGTATAATATGAGCTGATGTGTGTGAGAGTGAAAAGCCTAGACATTTCATCGCGGGGCTTCGAAAAATACTAAAGGTTAGATTCGTTGGATATGTTTGGTGCTACCGTAGAAAGGAGCTCCGCGAAGCTGGTCGTAGTCCACTTAGTATTATTATCTAAGTCTTGCCGTCAAAATATTAGTGTTAACATCAGCATTGATGTGTTCCGGCTTGAAGATAAGATAGCCAGATCCCCATTGCGTTGGGGAATCTTGTTAAGCACGCTTCCATCTTCGGCATCATCGTCACTTACCATCAGGTGGGATGATTTCAAGGGCTTCATCAAATCAGCTCATATACGTCCTCAACGAGGGGCTCTAAGGTACCCTGAAATAGGGCGATCGGACCTTAGTCGACCACGCGGGCCCAGTGAGGGTTGGTCGACTTCACACACAACCTTCGAGTTATTTTTTTTTGCAGGCGTGTGCAGGTTTCCTCACGATGTTTTCCTCCACCGTAAGAGCGTCGGATAAACGTACATATGAAATCGAAATTCGAAAACACATTGGTACGTGGCAGGATTCGAACCACGACCTCCCGGACAGGAGAGATAGCGGCTCTTGCCAATGCGCTGCCGACGCTGTCCAAGGGCTTACCAATTGTTAATAAAAAAAAATGGGAGCCCCGCGATGAAATACCTGGTCCTCTCACAATATGTTTGAGAATATCTATGCAGATAACGAGGAGATCCGTAGGAGAACCAAAGTTACCGACATAGCTCTCAGTATTGCTAAACTTAAGTGGCAGTGGCTGGGGCACATTTCTCGTAGAACAGATGGCCGTTGGGGTAATAAAGTTCTCGAGTGGCGAACATGCACCGGAAAACGTAGTTAGGCAGGCCTCCCACAAGGTGGACCGATGACCTGGTAAAGGTCGCGGTAATCCGCTGGATGCGGGCAGCGCAGAACCGGTCGTCGTGGAGATCATTGGGGGAGGTCTATGTCCAGCAGTGGACGTCTTTCGGCTGATATGATGATGATGAACTAGGCAGATCTCGATCTGCCGGATTCTTACGATCTGCTGCCAACATGTAATAAAAAATGCAATTTTCCATTTAATTTACCTGACCGACCCTTGTCTTTCGTAGAGACAGCATGGCCCTTTGTTTACTGACCTTTGCTATAGATTAGCTTTTACTTTATTCATACTTTTCTGGATCATACAAGCTTATCTTTCTGTTTTTACGAGTACATTCTTATTTACACATTTAGAGCCGAACTTGAAGGGAATTTACTATTTAAATGAACTTTATTGCCACTGTACATCATCATCATTATATCAGCTGAAGGACGTCCACTTCTGGACATAGGCCTCCCCCAAGGATTTCCACGACGGGTTCTGCGCTACCCACATCCAGCGGCTTCGCGCGACCTTCACCAGGTCGATGATCCACCGAGTGGGAGACCTGCCTACGCTACGTTTCTACAACCACAGTACACCTATATATAACTCAGGAGTCATTTTAATGAACTAAAACTAAAAATGACCTAAAAATAAACTTCAAAAAATTTAGTTGTTTTTAATTTCCTAATAAGTAATTGGAAACGCTAAACAGATTAAAAAATCGACTTCCATAGCAACAACTTAGTACAATTATGCATTATTATTTTCGGTTTTTGTTAATTTTCTAAACAACTTCTACACTGATTTATATAAAATTTATATGGAACCAACCTAGTAGCATATCCTATCGTTTAAAAAAAGGATCATAGAAGTCGGTTCACATTCTACGATATTATCGCGTAACAAACACCTGCTCCTTCTTAGAAGTCGGTTGAAAATACTTTGAAGGTTTGACATTAACCATGGTAAGCCTATAATAAATCCTGTTTTTACCGAAGTTGATCGGAGGAATCACAATTTTGGTATTCACGTTACATATGCATCAAGAAAATAAAAACCTGCTAACAAAAAATAACGCTCTAAAAATACTTTTAGTCCAAGCTTTTACTACAGTTCAAGTCCGTGACACGAGTTATCGGGTTGTGCTATCTAAGGTCGTGCATTATCGGGTCGCGCATTATTGGTTTACTCCATAATGTAATCGGTCTTTACATTCACAGGTTGTGCGTTATTATTGGGTCGTTGTTATATCCCATAATGCAGGTTTCCAAATGAAAGGCAGACAAAGTAGGAATACGTTGCAAACAATAAAGTAAACTGGTAACTTGATTCCACCTCCAAAGTTCATCATCAGATCATCTTCTTAATACCAAAAGGATCTATTGTTACCGGGAATACGGCTTCATACCAAATTTTAGCTCAGTCGGACTCCTGAAGTGGATAAAATTTAACTTGTACGTTTTGATGATTACAGACACCGGGACAGGTGAAAGTAAATAAAAGCTTGTAATGAACCATTAATTAACAAACGATTAACTATATCATTATTATTATACAAAGATGAACCTTACACTGCTCACTTAGCACGAGACGAAGTGGCAGGAACACCTCCAGCGGAAGCACAGTCGGCTGGAGTTCAGTGAGACGGGAAGAGAAAGCGTCCAACTATCCGGGCATTGTCGAGGAAGACTGATATTTGTTTTGCCGCAATTAAAGATCTGCCTCAGAGTTCCAGCCGCCTTAGGAGTGTTTCAAGGTCGACTGGGATTAGCCCGTTTATGGATAGGACTACGGAGATGGTTTCGGTGTGTTCCACCTATCGCATATCAGTGACCTCGTGCGGTAGGTCCAGGTACTTGATCCTTTTTTCGGCATCGACCTGCACGAAGTTTTCGTCGTATGGGGTAGTGACATCCACCTAAAACACTCTTGACTGCGCCCGATCCATCAACACGATATCAGACTTATTCAAAGGAATGGTCATGTAAGTGATGATGGGTCGGTCCCAGTAGTGCTTGGCGCGATCGTTCTGGCGAACCGGCTTCGGGTTGTATACCTGTAATTTAACAATCGCACCCTCGATAATATCATCATCATCACATCTTTTTTTTTTTTTTTTTTTTTTATTAATAATTTGAGTGCGTTTGACTGCAACTCACCTGATGGTAAGTGATGATCAGCTCATATAAGTCCCCACCGAGGCTCGAGCCTACTATCGGGCCTTAGTCGACCACGCGGGCCCAGTGCGGGTTGGTCGACTTCACACGAAACCTGCTAATTTCTCCGCAGGCGTGTGCAGGTTTTCTCACGATGTTTTCCTTCACTGTAAGAGCTTCGGATAAACGTACATATGAAATCTAAATTCGAAATCACATTCGTACGTGGCAGGATTCGAACCACGACCTCCCGGACAGGAAGCGGCGGCCCTAACCGTTACGCCACCCTCGATGTGCATTATTAGAATCAAACTCCAGAATCACTATGAATTATGGTTTATTTCACTTTTCTAGCACTATTTAGACATAGATTCCACTTAACGACTTCACTCACAGACGATCCTAGCAGTGTTGCCAGTTGTTGACAGTCAGAAATCTGTATTTGCATATTGAAAATTTTGTATAAAATCTATATGCAGGCAATCCAATTAATCTGTATGTTTTCTGTACGTTCACTGATTTTCTGTATGATTTCTGTTTGTGAAAATATGTACTGGATTTCCCTTATAAATTCATTAGTCCCACAATTATTACTATCTTTTTGATTTTCTGAAATAGCAGTTAAGCGACCAGGGCTGGGCTGCCTTGATAACTTGCAACCGATGCACATTGTCTGACGTTTTGGCATAGGTACCTATACTTAGTACATATTTCCTACTATTCATTGTATTCTCTATGGTAGTTGAACTGACAGTACGACACGTTAAAACTTTTCGAGGGAAATCTGTATGAAAAAGGTGCCAATTGAGAAAATCTGTATAAACTAGAATATTAAACTGAAATCAGTACGACATGTTAAAAATCTGTATGGGTACCGAGAAATCTGTTTATCTGGCAAAACTTGCAGGAGACTGACTTGTGACTTGACTGCGATCATCTGACACTGCTCTCCCACCTGGCAACCTTCGCCTAGAGTGGGGTTGAGCGATCGCGTGAGGGCAATGACTTACTTCGGCAGTCAATACAAATACTCGAATGTTGACAAAACTATCTAAATTGAATAATGTTGATATGCAGGTTCTTGAAAAGTAAACTAAATTTATAACAAATCATTTTATACACAAGCTAACAACTATTTATGCATATCCATAATTTAGCAAGTCTTCAATTTTTAAATAATCAAATTTAGAATATTAGTACATTAACGACTCTGAAAAACTATGACGTCACGCCTTGCTATTTGAAACATTTGTATTTAGTACGAGTTTCTGTCAGATGATAAAAAGTAACTCAAATGACGAGCAGTCGACTAGCCCATTGTATCTTCTCTTCTTCGTCGCTAGCTACACTCTTGGCAAAGTACATATTTGTATTAGTACTAACATACAGTATGGACACTCCCTGCCACTTTATAGATTGCGACCTCACCCCCTTGTCACCCAGATTGATACAGATTGGTTATAGTTTGGTTGCCGAACGTATAGAATTTCGACGTCATTTTGTTTGTTCCGTCATTCCTTTTTTGAAATTTTATTTCTGGCCCGTTGTATAGAGTGTCCAGGGTGTGCTCTTGGCGAGTGATCGTGGTCGTCACTTCGTCGGTGAAGCGCTCCACAATTCGTTGCCATTCCTCTTCCGCTGCTGTGCTGCCTTCCTAAATAATTGTATCATAGGTTCGAATTGATAATATTCTTTACTAGATTTTGCCAGTTGCTTCGCTCGCTTGAACATAGTTTCTATGACTGTCTTCGAGGTTGCGCAGTGCGCGAGCCGCAAGTGGCTCGCGAGCGTGGAAAACAGTAGCCTATACGTTAATCCAGGTCCTAGGCTATCTACCTACAAAATTTCAGCCAGATATGTTCAGTAGTTAGTTTTCGCGTGAACATAGTTTTTATGTCTGTCAAGCTGTCGAGTGTGGGAACTGAGTCAACTCTAGATCCCTTGGGAACTATGTCGGGCTATGCTAATTAGTAGTCAATTCGATAATCAGTATGATAAGCACGTCAATCCTTCGCTTCATTGCGACGTGACATAAATTAACAAAGAAGAGAGAGTTAATAGCTATCCCACGGGAACCACTTAAAAATCGGGATAAAAAGTATCCTATATGTTAATCCAGGACCTAACCTATATTTGTGCCAAGTTTCATCCCGATCCGTCCAGTGGTTGAAGCGTGAAAGAGTAACAACCATCCATCCATACATACAAACTTTCACATTTATAATATTATTATTAAGTAGGATATTCTAACACATTGTGCTGCGGAGCAGTACGACCTTGTATTCCTTGTATCGTTAAATCGAAATATAAGTGACAGTGACGAACAGTTAACCAAAACGAAAAACGAAAAATTAATGCTGATCAAAGTGTTTCACATATAACGGGCGTGCCGTAACGGCTATGTTTGTAAATCGCTGTATAGCGAAAAAAGCGTGAAGCGTCGGTGGCTCAACCGGTAACGACTCAGTCCTCCTAACCAGAGGTGCCGGGTTCAAATCCAGACGGCCAATGTACCAATAAGTTTTTTGAAACTTACGTACAAATACTCACCGACTGCTTTAACAGTGAAGGAAAACATCGTGAGGAAACCTGCACACACCTGCGAAGAAACTTGAAGGTTGTGTGTGAAGTTGACCAACTCGCACTGGGCCGAGTGGTTGACTAAGGCCCGATCGCCCTAATTCAGCGTACGCTCGAGCCCCTCGCTGGGGACGTATATGAGCTGATATGATGATAGCGAAAACAATTGCATACAAATACTATAAGAAGATTTAACGTCTTCAGACTTACAATGACAGCTCTTCTTGAAGATTTGTGATCCAGAACCGCGGCTAAGTATCAGCAAAGCAAATTTAAATTTATAAGATCTTCCGAACTCATTCATTCAATTGTCCGAATTAAACCGCTGTCTCATTGTCTCATCAGTCTTTTGTGGACCACCTGAAGGACGGCAATACACTGACAATGCTGTATTAAGCTAAGCGATGCAATGCTACTTTTCAATTTACCTATTCAGAATTGTCAAATTTTCACTAGGACCATGTCATACTAGGTACTTAATTATAGTTTGACAATTCACTTGACGGTATTTTACTTGAAAATATAAAATTTTTCTATGGGTTTAAATATAATGACTACCAAAATATACTTTGATAACCTAAGCTCTCTTACCCAAAAAATATATTCAAACACCAAATGTTGTAAATAAGCACCAAATCTTAGCGAGCAAATTATAATTAGCCCACCTGTGGTCGACTAAGGTCTGATCGCCCCAAATAAGAGTAGGCTCGAGCCCCTAGGTGGGGACGTATTTGAGCTGATAAGATGTTGATGATAGGCAAGTATCTTTGCGCGCTGTGAAGCAGTTGTGAAGTAAATGGAGTCCAAGCAGCAATTATTTATCTTAAAAAAAATATGATTCATTCGACTCGATCACAAACAACCTCTGCAAGAAAAGACAAAAAAATCGGCCAAGTGCGAGTCGGACTAGCACTCCGAGGGTTCCATACCACTACCCATCTCCGCAAAACTACATAGCATAAAGACGATGATACCTATTCACATTAAAAACAAAAGACATCAACGCGAGTGACAAAAATATGCTTTCAGTATAGACTCCTTAGCGCGAGTACGACTCACACTTGGCCAATTTTTCTTGTTTGTTATTATACTTCAGTATAAGTACCATAATCACACCAAGTTCAACACTAAATCAAAAATACTTCTAAAGGCCTATAAAAAACGGGTATTTTGTATGGAGACCCCCACTTATTAATATTTTTTTTCTAGTACATTTTGTTATAGCGGCAACAGAAATACACATTTTGTGAAAATTTCAACTGTGTACCTATTACGCTGAGGCTTAGTATGCTACCCTATGGTCGGATTGGTCAAGCGTTAGGTGCAACGAACCCTAAAAAAGTAAGTTGTACCCATTTACTTAAGTTGTACCATTACTTACGTATGTGTTACCCGCTTACGATTTAAATAATCTAAAATAACAATAACTAAAAAACACGCTTTTAGAGCACATCAAACTAAAAAGTCAAAAATAGTCCTACGAATATAAACTGAAAACAATAATGAACTAAAAAATACTAGTACCATTGTGAAAAAAAAACGTGGGTTACTCGATATATTATGAAAAATATGGCACAAAGCGCCCCACGCTTTTTTCACAATAATACTAGTATTTTTCGTTCATTATTGTTTTCAGCAATTAAGAATTATTTTTAAATTTTTAGTCTGATGTGCTTTAAAAGCATGTTTTTAGTTTTTTATTACTTTATTTATTTTTAGTTCCATGTGCATTAAATCCTAGCGACCCTGATCAGGATAATGAGATAAACTTATGAAATTATTGTATTGTCACTGATTCCTGATAAATATACAAAGTTTGAATTAAATTAAATTTGTCGGTTACAAACATAAAAACAAACATACATACAGGTGAAGCTAATAAAAGCGTGATAAAAATCAAAAATAAAAGAGATGTGAAGAAAACATACTAACTATAGCATCGCTTATTCTGTGAAACCAGCCTTATTTCTTAGGTATGAGATAAACTTATGAAATTATTGTATTATCACTGATTCTTCATAAATGTACAAAGTTTGAATTAAATCTGCCCGTTTAAAGTGGGTCAACATCGAGTGCACAAGAGTCGGTTACAAACATACTTAAATACAGGCGAAGCTAATCAAAGCGTGATAAAAATCAAAAATAAGAGAGATTTGAAGAAAACTTTACTATAGCATCGCATATTCTGTGAAACCAGCCCTATTCCTTACGTTCGTAGCGCCTTTGCCGGCCGACTGAGCACTACTTTTTGCCGCATTGTTCATACGCCATCAATCTTGTATTGCCACTTTTTCTTGTAAAAAATCTCGGTTGTTCCTCCTCCTTTCTTAGAAAATATTGCAGACGTCGGAGAACAAAAGTGTTCAGTTTAACTTACAGGGTTGTCAACTGTTTTGTTAAAGTAGGTATCTTAATTTTTCTCATCAACTGATTATTTTTCGTAATTGTTTTTTTTTTTATTAACTTGTCGCGTTAGTTTGGGACAAACTTGGAACTAAATAAGAACCACTTCCAAATTTCCGATTGAGCTGAAATTTTGCCTACATATTAAGTTTGAAGTACAATGCATGTTTCGCTAAGTGACGTCATTCTAAATTCAATTTAGCGCACTCCCAAAGATGGTGGACCACTTATTTTTTAATTCACCCCCATGATATGTGTATCAAATGAAAAGGTTTACTAAAAGAAATACGAAATAATTAAAATTCTTTTCAAATTCAAGCTTGCACTAAAAAGTTATTACAATTATTATTTTTTTAATTACGTTCAGGTAATAGGACCTGACCTAAGCGTCGGTGGGTCAGCCGGTAACGACTCGGTTCTTCTAACCAGAGGTACCGGGTTCAAATCTGGACGGCCAATGTACCAATGAGTTTTTCAAAACTTACGTACATACTTACCGATTGCTTTAAGGGTGAAGGAAAACATCGTGAGGAAACCTGCAAATGCCTGCGATGAAACTCGAAGGTTGTGTGTGAAGTTGACCAACCCGGACTGGGCCCGCGTGGTCGACTAAGGCCTGATCGCCCTAATTCAGGGTAGGCTCGAGCCCCTTGGTGGGGACGTATATGACCTGATATGATGAATATGACCTAATACTAAGCCTACTCTGGTGGCCTGTGTGTTCGTCTGTCTGTCTGACTTTTAAAAGGCATTTTTGAACCGCAACAGGTAGCCGGCTGAAATTTTCACAGAATGCGTTAGTTTAACAACCCATCATCATATCAGCTCATATATACGTCCCCACCGAGAGGCACGAGCCTACCCTGAACTAGGGTGACCGGGCCTTAGTCGACCACGCGGGCCCAATGAGGGTTGGTCAACTTCACACACACCCTTCGAGTTTCTTCGCTTCCGTGTGCAGGTTTCCTCACGATGTTTTCCTTCACCGTAAGAGCGTCGGAAAAACGTACACATGAAATCTAAATTCGAAATCACATTGGTACGTGGCAGGATTCGAACCACGACCTCCCGGACAGGAGGCAGTGGCCCTAGCCGTTACGCCACCGACGTCGAGGTAATGGGTTCAAATACTAAGCCTACGCTGCTGGCCTGTCTGTCTGTCTGAATTTTAAAAGGCTGTATTTTTGAACCGTTACAGGTATCCGGCTGAAATTTTCACAGAATGCGTTAGTTTATCAAGCCATAAACGTCCCCAAAGCTGGGGCACAGGCATGGGTCTCTCCCCAAACTGGGAAAAGTTAAGCCTTTCACGAGCAATGCAATTATGGCGAACAAGACGAAACTGAATTTTATTCCACATCATTCCAGATTCCACTCCAGCGTCCTTGGCAAACAATACTGCCAATACTAGTGAAAGGATTTAGCCGAAGTTTATATATTAGTAGTAACATACAGTATGGACACTCCCTGCCACCGCAACCTCTCCCCATGGTCACCCACATTGATACAGATTGGTTACAGTTTGGTTGTAGAACGTATAGGATTTCGCAGCCATTTTGTTTGTTCCGTCATTCCTTTTTTGAAATGTCATTTCTGGCCCGTTGTATGAAGTGTCCAGGGTGTAGTTAAGCCATACTCTACACACGCGATTAAACCATACTCTACAGACGCGGTTAAGCCATACTCTACAGACGCGGTTAAGCCATACTCTACACACGCGGTTAAACCATACTCTACACACGCGGTTAAGCCATACTCTACACACGCGGTTAAGCCATACTTTACACACGCGGTTAAACCATACTCTACACACGCGGTTAAACCATACTCTACAGACGCGGTTAAGCCATCCTCTACACACGCGGTTAAGCCATCCTCTACACACGCGGTTAAGCCACTACACACGCGGTTAAGCCATACTCTACACACGTGGTTAAGCCATACTCTACACACACGGTTAAGCCATAGTCTACACACGCGGTTAAGCCATACTTTACACACGCGGTTAAGCCATACTCAACAGACGCGGTTAAGCCACTACACACGCGGTTGAGCCATAACTTACACACGCGGTTAAGCCATACTTTACACACGCGGTTAAGCCATACTCTACACACGTGGTTAAGTCACTACACACGCGGTTAAGCCATGCTCTACACACGCGGTTTAGCCACAACGTACGCGGTTGAGCCATACTCTACACACGCGGTAAGGCCATACTTTACACACGCGGTTAAGCCATACTCTACACACGCGGTTAAGCCATACTCTACACACACGGTTAAGCCATACTCTACACACGCGGTTAAGCCATACTTTACACACGCGGTTAAGCCATACTATACACACGCGGTTAAACCATACTCTACAGACGCGGTTAAGCCATACTCTACACACATGGTTAAATTATACTCTACACACGCGGTTAAGCCACTACACACGCGGTTGAGCCATACTCTACACACGCGGTTAAGCCATACTTTACACACGCGGTTAAGCCATACTCTACACACGCGGTTAATTCACTACACACGCGGTTAAGCCATGCTCTACACACGCGGTTAAGAAATACTTTACACACGCGGTTAAGCCATACTCTACACACGCTGTTAAGCCATACTTTACACACGCGGTTAAGCCATACTCTACACACACGGTTAAGCCACTACACACGCGGTTAAGCCATACTCTACACACGCGGTTAAGCCATACTTTACACACGCGGTTAAGCCATACTCTACACACGCGGGCCTAGACCGGGATGGTGGATGTTGTAGGCTTTGTAGGGCTAATGGGGAACTCCACTGTCGGAAGTTTTTCAAGCCGCCTCTTTAAGGTTTCTGACATGGCTTAATGACTGCCAACCATTGCTCTATTATTGCCAGGCGGGCTATGAAAATGACCTGCCACCAACCAAGTTTTGGTTGGTGGTAGGGCATTTTCATAGCCCGCCTGGCTAGCCACCACCATCTTATCTCAGCCTTGCCGCCAAGCATCAGTGTTAATAGCATTGATGTTTTCCGGCTTGAAAATAAGATAGCCAGATCCCCATTGCGTTGGGGAATCTTGGTAAGCCCGCTTCCATCTTCGACATCATCGTCACTAGATATCTTAATCCCGTGAGTGACATTAGATAAATTTTTATCCGACTGGTATAAAAAATAGAGATAAAATTTTTATGTAGTCGGGTTTTTAATTTTTAACTCATTCCTAAAGTTATCTATCGTAAAAACAGTAACAGATACAAGCTTATAACATGTTGTATGTACAGACCCAAGAGAAAAACAAAAAATAATAAAAACCGGCTAAGTGTGAGCCGTACTCGCACTACGGGTCTCGGACTTAATAAATAAACCGTTTTCTGTCGATCTCCTTGGTGTCTTATGATTTAATTGAATAAGTATCATGGTTGTATAGTCGTGTGGATGGAGGTAATATTTAAGTATGGCTTAACCGCGTGTGTAAAGTATGGCTTAATCGAGGTTGAGGATGTTACGATGGATGGTAGGGGTAACCAGAATGGACAAGGTCAGGAATGAATATATAAGAGGTAGTCTTAAAGTAGCACCGGTAACAGAGAAGATTCAAAACCACCGACTGACTTGGTTTGGCCACGTTTGCAGAAGAGAAAAGGAGCATGTGACACGTAGAGTGATGGATATGAGGGTGGAAGGTTACAGGAGCAGAGGAAAACCGAAGAAACGATGGGTAGATGGAGTGAAGAAAAATATGGAGGAGTGTGGAGTGACGCAGGAGTTGACCAGTATGAGGCCGGAATGGCGACAAAAAACATTTAAAGCCGACCCCAAATAGTTGGGATTAATAAGGCTCGGAAGATGATGATGATGATGGTTGTATAGTCGTGTGGAGAGGTTTGATGGTACGGAACCCTCGGTGCGCGAGTTCTGACTGACTTTGACCGCTTTTAGGGTTTCGTACCTCAAAAAGTAAAACTGAACCATAATAGGGTAACTCGTGTGTCTGTCTGTCCGTCCGTCCATCCGTCCGTCTGTCACAACCAATTTGTTCAAAAACTACTGGACCAATTGAGTTGAAATTTTGTACGCATATGTAAGTCAATGACCCAAAGATGTATTTTACAGTAATCTATGCTATTAGCCTGTTCCTGTGATTTTTTTAACTTTTAGACTCAGTAGTTTTTGAGATAAGGGGCCGGAATAGTCAATTTTCGCTTATATTCTTAAACAAGTTCAATACTATTTATCTTAAAATATAAAAATATATTTATTTAAAATTCTCGTAACGAGCCCTTTCATTTGATATATCACACGATATAGTTTGAAAAAAAAATGTTTTCTAACTTACTCCCTAAGTGTGGCCCCCATGTTCAAAATTATTTTTTTTACGTTAAATTTTCGTCTTTCCGTCACGGACTAACATACGTGTACCAAATTGAACTAAATCGGTCTAGTAATTTTTTTTTCAAACATACATTCATTTTTGAAAAGGCCACGGAACCCTACTATTCGCGAGTCCTACTCGCAATTTGCTGGTTTTTTTTCTGTTAAATAGGTGTACTAACTATGTATGTATACTAAGTATGTTGTGCTGCCATTGAATTATTGTAATGTAATTCAATGGGTGCTGCAGAACCCTCGGCTCACGAGTCCGATTCGCACTTGGCCGGTTTTGTCTCTATCTGAATATGGTTCGATTCGCAGCTGGTTACCAAGTTGACAAACGATGGCTCATAATTCAGCTAAACGTCAAACGTATACCACACTTATTATTACAGCTATCAAACGTATACCACACTATTATTATTACAGCTATCAAACGTATACCACACTTATTATTACAGCTGTCAAACGTATACCACACTTATTATTACAGCTATCAAACTCATTATACCACACTTATTATTACAGCTGTCATATATGAATGGTTGGTAGTGTCTAGGAATATTTCTCCAGCAATAAAATTCTTTCATTTTTTTGTAAGCGAGGGAAGTGCAAAGTACAGGAAATTAAAAGACGTTAACTTCGTGTAGGTGTCTCGCTTGGCTCTCTGCGCTGGCGGGACGGGACGGGACGGAATGGGACGGAACGGGACGGGACCAGACGGGACGGAACGGAACGGAATAGAATAAAATAGAATAGATTTTTATTCAGTGATAAGTACCCTACAAGTGAAATGTGAAGAGTTTATTTTTATGTTCTCGTGTTCTCTTAACGCCGCCGCGCCGGTAATAAAATCATTTACATTTACTTTTTCAATGACTATCTGACTTTTAGCGTTCCATACCTCAAAAGGTAAAAACAATTTGGTACATATATATGTAAGTCGGTGATTCATAGACTGACGTGTAACGTAAAAGAAATTAAAAACATGCGGGACACAGGGTAAATTAGAAAAAAATAATTAAATGTTTTTTAAAATATATTTGTTACATATCAAATGAAAGGGTTTTTTTGTGGGAATCTCAATTTTTTTATAATTCTAAGATAAATAGTTTTGAAGTTATTTATGATATACGCCGCTAGCACACTTATCTTAGAGTATGTACGCAAGCACATCAAGCTTAACACTCCTAGTGCGATTCTGACCCACACGTAAACGGCATAAGAACGGTATAAAGTCCAAAGTGTCTAGCATGATGATCTAGAATCTGTACAAGCATGTAATTAAACGTAGTCATATATTGGCAATTTTTCCCGCAGGTTTTACGATGCTTACAACATGTCGCTAGTGTCAATCTTAAATTTTATACCACAATGATAAACAAAAACTTTTTCTTGACCCCAGGTAGAAAAAAATCTGAGAAAACAATTAAATTACAATAGTATTTTTACAGAAATAAATAAATACAAAGGAAACTGAGAAATCCTACTTTTCATGACTGAAAATTATTTAAATTATCGGTACATAAGACAGATGCAATTTGTTTTATGGTAGTTTTCCGTTTTATACTTGGCAACACTTTGTTTTGGATGTCATTTCAACTGTGGCGTTTGTTTACGTTTCGTTCGTTATTTTGTGAATGATTTTCTTTCTGGTTTGTGATATCAAGTTTATCAGCTCGTAAAAAGGAACATTAAAGTTTTCTATGTTGATTTTACTGAGCGAAGTTACATATTATGTAAGTTAAGTTATGAGCATTAAGTTTTTTAGTTCGCGCGGGATATGATTAAATAAAAATGGCAGAAAGACCATGCGCAAATAGGAACGTGAATCAAAGAAGGACAGTGTCGCCATCCCTTGGCGTGGTAGAGAACCAAAATAAGAAGAACGCTCATTATGTACATCAGTCTCTGGTTAACATAGCACAGGGAATTCCAGTTTGGGGTTAGGTGACCGTGTGGGATTCTATGAATGTTTATATTATAATATTAGGTCGGGGAGAATGTTTCTTTGTATTCTATATGGGAAGTCGAACAGGACGACCAGAGCGAGCTGCATCTGGAACGTTAAAATTGCCAGAATGGAAACGCTTGAAGAACAACTTGCTGACTGATATTTTCATAAACGGAACACATTTCACTCGTGGCATTTTTCTTTTTTGAAAGAAAATTTTAAAATGTAGCTCTTTGTTAATCGCAGTCATTGCGTAGACAAAAAAAAACTATTTTACAAATGACGAGATTTTTTATTTAAGTTTTTGTTGAAATCTCGAATGTTTACCTTTTTAATTTAATTTTAACCAGCCAGGTACATATAATACTAGCAAAGAAATTTCAAAATGTAGCTGTTTTTTCATCGCAGTCATTTCGTAGACAAAAAAAAACAATTTTAAAAATGACGAGATTTTTTATTTAAGTTTTTGTTGAAATCTCGAATGTTTATTTCGGATCATCAGAAGGGTTTTGGCCGTATCTAAGAAATTAACTCGTCTTCGAGAAGTTTTGGAGTGTATAATCAATATTCACACACGTTTGCAACACGAGGCTTCACGATGATTCGGATGAAAACCGATTATTTTATAGACTGCGATGAGTTCGGCACGGGGCTGGCTTCCCAAGTTGACAGTTCAGCTGCTCGATCAAAAGTGCTCGTAAAATAATTGGCGCCTCTGTCGTAGCCTAGGCTGCATTGTTTTTGATGGTTCGATATTCACAACGATTCTGATTGGCTAACAAACAAGTACCAACACTACCAACTTCCGGTTTCCGGTCCCGCACCGACCACGCCTTGGCAAAAGTGACTATTATGACTACCCTAGCTAAAAAAAAGATAAAACACACGGTGCTTCGACGCATGCATAGATGGCGCCACGTCCTTGCGCTCCGACATTTACCTTTTTAATTTAATTTTAACCAGCCAGGTACACATAATACTAGCAAAGAGATTTGATTACAAATACTTAAAAATTCAGGATACAGAACAAAACGAGCGAGAATAGTATGAGGCGCGCGCAAGCCAAAAACTCCACATCTACCCTCCATCCCTTGGCTGAAATGTTTGCTATTTTTAGGTCGGAATTTAAAAGTTACTTCACTTTTATCGCCGTACGCGGGTTCTGGTATAGATAGATAGATAGATAAGCGTTTATTTAGGATTTCACCCAGCACACACAATACATTTTTATACAGTTACAGTACAATTTAACAATTTGGTATGCTCCTTTGTTCTGTATTCTGAGCTTACAAAATACGATAAAACTTTTTCTCCTAACCTAATACCACACCCCGGACACTGCTACAACGTTCGTGAAATGATATTTCTTAAAAACAAAAAACAGAGCGAACCAAATCACGGCGAAATCCCGTACGAGAACCAAACTATAACCTTTGTGAATCAATCTGGGTAACGAGGGGGTGAGGCCGCAATCTAGAGAGCGGCAGGGAGTCTCCATACTGTACTGTATGTTAAATATATATACTTTGCTATAACTTTATTTTTACACAGAAACAGCTGTTACAGGAGAGTGTCAGTTTTAGTAGAAGTTATGACTAATACAAACTCATGAAACTGAACGAATTTCCCCGAGGAACTTTAGTATATAACGTTCGTAATCGATTTCTTAAAAAAATAACGTGTACATATCAGTACAGATCTACGAACCTCTGTGACTTATCGACATAGAACTACGCATATAGATTATTTTTCCAAGTCTACCTCACACGACTAAACCTACATTTAGACACAGTATTACGATATGACTTACAGTAGCGCAACGTCTTTGATGTCGCATGATGCCGCCATGGTCGCGTAGGTACTAGCAGTACTAGCCTGTAGCCAGCCTGGCAAACTCGCGGAGTTTGCCAGGCTGTGCCCCGCCGCCTGCTGCCCCGAAAGTACCCTTCCGTTGCTCTGCGTAAATAGGTACATTGGCATTGCTGATACCGACCTCAAAAAAAATTTTAAGCCCCTAATTTAATTCGTACCCACCTTTGATTTCGTTATTGTTGGTTAATGATGTGTATTTAAGTATAATAATATTACTAGCTGTTTCCCGCGGCTTCACCCGCGTGGACCACGTTTCTATGACTTTTCGAGGGTGCGCAGTGCGCGAGCCGCTTAGCGGCTCGCGAGCGTGGTAAAAAGTAGCCTATGTCTTAATCCACGTCCTAATCTGTCTACCTACCAAATTTCAGTCAAATCCGTTCAGTAGTTTTTGTAGTTGTGGGGAGAGGTGTGGTGGTACGGAACCCTCGGAATGCTAGTATGACTCGCACATGGCCTGTTTTAGGGTTCCGTAGTATAACAAGGAACCTTTATAGTTTCGTCATGTCTGTCTGTCCGTCTGTCCGTCTGTCCGTCTGTCTGTCCTCGTCCTAGCTCCTGGACTATTATTAGTTAAGAGCTGAAATTTAGCAAAGATACATATAATAATAACGCGGAGAGAACTGTAAAAAAATTTGGAAAAAAAAACTTTTTGAGGGTACCTCCTCTACAAGTAAAGTGGGGATGATTTTTTTTTCTCGTCAAACCCAGTCGTATGGGTATCGTTGGTTACAGCTTAAAAAAATGTTGTGAGTCATCTAAGACCATTTAATTATTAAGGGTTTCGTTTTTGAAAAACTAGGCTTGAAAGTGCTAAATTTTTTGGAGTCGAGTATCCCCACCCCCTAACAACTGAACCGCTGTATTTGGAAATTTGAAAAAATTCATGAAAGTATTCTATATAATGAATTTAAAAGGAAAACTATCATGGCTAAGAAGGCTTTCTTAGTTTAGGAGAAATAGTCGACCAACTTAAGATGTGCAGTTCGTTTTGTAAAAAATTCATAGATTTTTAAACAATTAAATAAACATTTATTTTAAGACTATTATACTTCGCGCGAGTCTGACTCACCCTTGGCTGGTTTCTTTTTTTTTAAAGTTTTTGCCTGTTAAAACCTTTATCTTTGCCAATAAAACTTTTCCGTGCGTTAATATCTTTTTGGTCATAACGTTTTTGTTACCAACCTGTTAGTGTTACTAAATCAATTTGACAACATTATAGATTGATTTAGTCAGTTCAGTCAATCAGTCAAGTAAAAGTGAGTTAGTCAGCGATTAGCGAAAATCTCATATAATTCGTATTGTTAAGAAAATGTTTTTGTCACTGAAATAAATAAATAAATATTTTGGTAAAAACCTGAATCTCATTTACTTATTAAAACAGCTGACTCGTGTACTTTTACCCATAAATTCTACGTGTCATGATAATTGAAAACGCTAATCACGTTAAAAAAACCGTCTTCCATCGCAACTTAGTTCAATTTTGCAATATTATTTTGGGCTTTTGTTAATTTTCTAATAAACTACTAAACCGATTTTGATAAAATTTATACGAGACTCAAAAGCACACCCTATCAAATAAAAAGAATTATTAAAATCGGTTCACAATCGGCGAAAATAACGCGTAACAAACATACAAAATACATACAGTCGAATTGTCGCTTGAAAATTTAACTAGTTCGCGGGCAAGATGAAGTGAATGGTGGCCCGCGGGCCGTATGTTGGACATGCTTGATTTAGTGGGTCCATGAGAAAACGCCGGTAATTTTAGATATTATTTCGTAAAAGTATGGATCTCGTCTAATTAACTTCCCTTAAGTAAATTTTGCGTGTGTGTCGTTATGCAGGCAGTCCTCCCACTCGCTGGACCGACGACCTGGTGAAGGTCGCGGGAAGCCGCTGGATGCGGGAAGCGCAGGACCAGTCGTCGTGAAAATCCTTGGGGGAGGGCTTTGTCCAGCAGTGGACATCTTTCAGCTGATATTATGTGTTTGCGTATTCATAAAGTGTCATTCGTTATTCGTGGAATCCAACTATTTGGTTTGCGGATAAGGTGATCGCAGCAACAGAACACATTACTCTGAAAGTTTTCATATTTTTCCATTAAATATACAGCTGAAATATAATAATCCTCCATTAATATAGTAATCCTACTTTGTCGAATGTGTTAAGTAGATGTTTTGCCACTAATATAGACTTTATTTAAGGTTAATGAAAGTTTGTGAACAACCCGCAAGGTCCCACCGCTGGGGCACGCCGCTCACGAAGTATATAGTATCTCATCTGTGGCGTCTGTAACTCGCGAAAGTTCGGTT
This sequence comes from Coleophora flavipennella, assembly GCA_947284805.1. Classification (NCBI taxonomy): domain Eukaryota; kingdom Metazoa; phylum Arthropoda; class Insecta; order Lepidoptera; family Coleophoridae; genus Coleophora; species Coleophora flavipennella. Next base: position 12,090,106 of record OX369253.1, read on the forward strand.
ATAATGCACACAGAAGAGCGGGGGAGGGGGAAGACCGGATTGGTAAAGGTTGTAAGACTAACGGCAAAACTTACTGTCAGAGCTTTTAAAACCGCCTTTAAATCCTCTGAGGTGGCTTATCGATTGCCCTGTAGTGATATCAACCGACACCAACGGCTTAAGGAGCCCTGCGTCGCGAAATTCCACTAGCAGTCAAAGCCATTCAGGTACTGTCCGTTTATCTTATCAAACCAATAAATTTTCCAGAATACCGCGAGGTATTTAATCAATATCACTCCCTCATACGCCCACATTTTCATTTAATATTAGTTATCTAGTAATTATCATGATAGTAGGTTGATCCATTTACAATCAGTGGAGTAAGGCCGCCACAGAAAGCCTACCCCACGAGAAGTGAAATACAGACTTAGCTGCCTACCGATCAGTTCCTACTAATATTAGTAGTTATTCAGGTCCTTATCTACTTATCACATTTCAGCCAGATCCGTTGAGTAGTTTTTGCGTGAAAGAGTAACAAACATACATTATCGCGTTTATCATATTATGATAAACTTATGATTTTTATAATGAATTTATCATATTATGATAAACGCGAAAGTTTGTAAGAATGTATGTTTGTTACTCTTTCACGCAAAAACTACTCAACGGATCTGGCTGAAATGTGGTAATTAGACAGATAAGGACCTGGATAACTGGTATTTTTAGTTTGTAATGCATTCAAACCTGGCGATCCTGATCAGGATAATGAGATAAACTTATGAAATTATTGTATTTTCACTGATTCATGATAAATGCTTGAATTAAATCTGTCTCTTTAAAGTGGGTCAAAATCGAGTGCACCAGAGTCGGTTACAAACATACATACATACAGGTGAAGCTAATAAAAGAGTGATAAAAATCAAAAATAAAAGACATGTGAAGAAAACATTACTACAGCATCGCATATTCTGTGACACCAGCCTTATTTCTTGATCACTAGTCTCGTTATGGGTGGTCCGTGTAGACTGCTCAGTACCAATACGTTTGTGCATCCATTTAAGTGATTAAATCGATATCGCCGTCTCTGTGCGCCATGTTGAGGTGTCTGTGTCATAATATAATACAGGTGGAAGAAGTTTCCGTACAATGTTGCTTCTTCAGCTGGCTGTTTACCCACTTACTACGGAAATTTCTTTTTTTTAATATAATTGCATGTGATTTGTAATCGTTGGAAAAAAAAGTGTGTGTGTGTGTGTCAGCTCCAACGCACGGTTTTTTTTTTTTCGAAAAGACAAGCTTGTTGTTGGCCGTTAGGGCCTTTACAACTTCACCGGGCAGGGGAGGCGAGTACGGAAGGCACTCAACCTAGTGCAAAGCAAAAAGATGCAACTGCCTAAGGGCGCCCAGGTGAGCACGGACCTCGGCTTAGGTCGTTGCTTGGACGTGGGAGGATCGGAGAGAAGCGGCCTGGTATATGCCGGTAGCACTGGTAAGCGCCAGAAGCGGGGGGACGCCGCCCTCGCCGGCGAGGGTAGAATGTCGGTGCGGTGTTTCTCTGTGGGTTAGGGGGCGGGGTCAGGGCAGCTACGGTTAGCGTGGTGGGGTCGTCGGGGTCAGTGAGTACATGTCTGGGGCGTCGGATTACGCGAATGGGGTTCGTGGGTAGCTCGTAAACGGCGGCGTTTACGAGTAGGGGGTTGGAGTGGTGTTCGGCAGACTTGAAGTATCGGATGGATGCCTGCTTCAGGTATTGAGCTATGGTGGGGAGCTCTAAATCGCAATAGAGATCAATCGCCCGTGGCTCTACGCATGAAGCGATTTTGGATTACCTGAAGTCGGTGAATGAGACGGGGACTGGTGTGAGCGAAAGCTACACCGGCGTAGGTGAGGATGGGGCGGATGCAAGTTTTGTAAATTGTCACCTTATTTCTAAGGGACAGTTTACCCTGCTTGTTGGTCATGGGGTAGAGACGGCCTAGTACGAACGCGGCCTTGTTTCGAACTCTTTCTATGTGGTCTTTGAACGTCAGTCGACTATCTAGGGTTACCCCCAGATACTTGACCGAGCTTTCTCAAGCGATAGAGCTACCGAACATAGTAATGTTGCAGTCGATGGGGTTGTTGATAAAACTGAGCTGTTTGAAGGTAAACAGAATTGCTGCGCTCTTCTGTGGATTTACCTCGATCCTCTATTTTCTAAACCAGTCTCCTAAGACTTGGACTGAGGATTGGAGGCTTTTGACTAGGAGAGTCGCGGATCGGCTGGACAGATAAAGCGCGGTGTCATCTGCGAAAAGCGCGAGATTGACGCTGGGGAATCGGGGCATGTCGCTGATGTAAAGCGAAAAGAGCGTGGGGGCAAGTACGGAGCCTTGGGGGACTCCCGCTCTGATGGGTCGGGGGGATAAGAAGACTCCTTCTAGGCGGTAGCGGAAGCTCCGATTCCTGAGAAAGTCTCGTAGGATGAGTACGAGCCAGTCTGGCAGTCCCAACTGATATAGCCGTTGTGCCAGAATTTATCGAAAGCTTTCGCTACATCAAAGAAGAGAGCTCCTGTTTACTGTTTGCGGACGAAGCCGCTTATTATGTGCTCCGTTAGGTGGAGCACCTGTTGTACGCACGAGTGTTTGGCTCTGAAGCCAAACTGCTCGTTCGGAAGCAAGTTTTTAGACTGCACTACGTCGTTTAGTCGGGCTAGAAGGATACGCTCATATAGCTTGCCAAGAGCCTTGAGCAGGCTGATGGGTCTATAGCTGGAGGGTTCTGAGAGGTGTTTGTTAGGTTTCCTAAAACCTATTACGTCTGCACTTTTCCACGCGTCGGGAAAGGAGTAGTTTTCCATGGCTGCATTGAATATGCTAACCAGGAGTAAAATGAGGTTGGGGGAGAAGCATTTGAGGACTCTGTTGGTGATGCCGTCAGAGCCGGGAGCTTTTCGGGGTTTAAGTTTCTTAATGGCCGTCTCTACCTCATGGGGTGTTACTGGGGGGAGAGGATCGGTCGGAGGGATGGTGGCTCGCATGTCGACCTACTCGTCCACCTCACGCAGGTGGGAGGGGTCGGCAGGGAGTGTGCTGGGGAAGCATTGTACCTATAGACTGTGGGCCAGGCATTCGGCCTTCTCGGTGTCATCAAAGGCATCTGGTTGGTTGGGGCGTTTGAGAGGGGGCATCGGGGATTCACAGTCCTTCTTGAGGGCTCTCGCCAGCTTCCAGTACGCGAGATGGGAGGGCGCGATTCCCTCAAGAAGTTTATCCCAGCGATTCGACCGCAGCTCTTTCATGGTCTGCTTTACGTCCCTCTGTAAAGCTTGCATGCGAGTGCGGTTTTCGGCGCTGGGAAAACTGTCGTAAGCGCGGGTGGCCGCATTCTTTTCCGTCAGCAGTCTTCTCACATCTTCCGGCAGGTTCCAGCGGTGCTCGGGCAACACTGGGACCTGTCGAGAACATTCTTTGACGGCTGTCTGTGTGTGGCTGCTGAGAGCATCGATTGCACCGCGGACGTCATCTGGTGTCCTGATTACGTCGAGTATCGTGTCGAGGTCGGTGAGGTGGTAGCTTGGAGCTTTTCCTCGAGTGTGTCCCAGTCAACTATCGTCCGAGTGGGCGGGGCGGTGGGGGTGGGGGAGCCTAGCTGTAAGACGACCGGCCGATGGTCAGAAGTGAGGGCGTGATACACTTCTATGGAACATAACCGGAGGCTAATGTTCCTTAAAAGTGATATATCTAAAATATCGGGGGTGTATTCCGCTTGATCCGGAAAGTGAGTCGGGGTCATGGGGGCTATGATGTCGAAGTTATGTCGGTCGACGAGTCTGTCTAGTGCCCTGCCTTTGGTGTTGGTGGCTATGCAATTCCACCTTATGTGTTTGCTGTTTAGGTCGCCAGCCAGAATAACTGCCCTCGATGGCAAGATTTAAGGTGGGTTTCTTGCACTAAAAACACATCGACTTGGTGTTCGCGGAGGAATTCAATGATTTCCTGCCGCTGGGGGCGAATACCATCGGCATTCGTCTCAAGCTTTTTTGCCTGTGACAGCAAAGAGATTATTACATCGTCTCAAACTTTTTCGTCAGAGCAGCCATGATCGTTTCATCCTCTGTACCGTAGCTCCAAGACGAGAGCAGCCATGATCGTTTCGTTCTCTGTACCGTAGCTCCAAGAGGAGTGAAACTTTTATTACATGATCGTTTCGTCCTCTGTACCGTAGCTCCAAGACGAGAGCAGCCATGATCGTTTCGTGCTCTGTAAATGTCTATAATGTGAAAAAAAGGTTCACTTTTACCATGGTTTCATAAAACCACACACTCTTTTTTCATCTCTCTTGTTCGGAAAGTTTAATTTTCATGAGTAGATAGCCGGGTGTAACATTGTTTTTCCATCCCTAGGAAGGAAAGTATATTCATTCCTGGGGTGAAAAGTATTTTTTTTTAATTGCCAGCCACGGAGTCGAAGATAATTGAGTTACATCATATTATTAAATTACATAAAAATAAGAGGTTGTCATATATGTAAACTTAACTATACATTAAACGACGTGTTTATTACGATCTATAGGTTGATATTAAATCATTTTTAGTTGATCTATTTTTACACAATTACAGAAGATTAAAATTTAAAATCATTCCTCTAAATAATCTGCTGCGCGTCATAATGCCATGATAACATGACACTTTTTTTTTTCAATTTTCGCCATGGCCACCTAGATGCATGTCGTGACCAACTCGATTAGTACAATCTAGTCGGCCGTGGCAAGCGGCCATTGCGAAAAGATTGGAGGCTGGGTATAGGTAAACTTAATTTATTGATATCTAATTAATATTTTATATCATAATAGCAGCCCGTCCCGGCTTCGCACGGGGTAGAAAATTATTTATTTTTGGAAATTTGGATATAAAACACTTTTTTTCACAAATATTTTTTTTTGTATTAAAAAAAATCCCACAGTTATTGTCATTATCTGACAATTAGGTGTTTAATATCATATCTTATCCATCGCTCCAATTTGAATGCTGTTTTGATCGCCGTAGTTAATTTGTGGATCGTAGCTGAATGCCGATCTATTGCTGTGAGCTGAAATCCCATCACGCCTTCTAATTGCTACTGCACGTTGTCTCTCTCTCTGTGCCATAAGTCGTTGCGAGCGGTCACCGCTAGACTCTCGGGCACGTGCTTGTGAGTTTCTGGCTTTCAGTCCAGCAAGCCGCTGCGAGCGTTCGGTGCTAGATTCTCTGGCACGTGCCCGCGAGTCTCTATCTCTGTTTCCAGCAAGGCGTTGTGAACGTTCGGAGCTCGACTGTCGATAGTAAATCTGAGAAGATCGTTCATTTTGTTCTGCAAGGCGAAGTGAGCGTTCGACACTGCACTCTTTTGCCCGTGTTTGCGAAATTCTTGTTCGATTTTCGTCAAGGCGTTGCGCGCGTTCTGCGCTCGACTGTCTTTTGCGAACCTCTGACGATCTGACATTTTGATTTGCAAGACGAATCGAACGATCGGCGCTACTTTCCCTTGCGCGAGCTTGCGAGGTTCACTCTCTATTCTCAGCAAGTCGCTGCGAGCGTTCGGCGCTAGATTCTCTGGCCCGTGATTGTGATGCATATTCTCTTTGACTTTCGAGTCGATCAGAATATTCTGAAGATGATTCTCCAACACGCCGAATCTTTGCTAATCTCGCTTGGGAGCTATGTTGAGATAATTGGGACCCTTAATTTATTGATATCTAATTAATATTTTATATCATATAAATAATACATTTCCTCACAGTCGAAATGAAAAGTAGAGTGTTTAACTCGGGTGAAATGACCCATTCCAACTTCGAACTATCGAAGCTCTCACTTCGTTCGAGCGCCAGAAATATCTCGAGTAAAATGTGACCCCTTTCTTCCCTTGATTAACAATCTACTATTTCTTTTTATTAACACGCTTATATTAGCTTCACCTGTATGTATGTTTGTATGTATATTTGTATATATGTTTGTATGTATGTTTATAACCGACTCCTTTGCACTCGATTTTGACCCACTTTAAACGGACAGATTTATTTTAAACTTTATACATTTATCAAGAATCAGTGACAATACAATAAATTCATAAGTTTATCTCATTATCCTGATCAGGATCGCCAGGATGAAATGCACGTCAAACTAAAAAGTGAAAAATAATTCTTAATATAAGCTGAATACAATAATGAACGAAAAACGTAGTATTATTGTGAAAAAAGCGTGTGCCATATTTTTCGTATATCGAGCAACCCACGCTTTTTTACAATATTTTTTGTTCATTATTGTTTTCAGTTTATATTAAGAATTATTTTTCACTTTTTAGTTCGATGTGCTTTAAAAGCGTGTTTTTTTTTAAACTATATTTTTCGTGGTTCGAGCCTTGCCACTGTATTTTCTAATTTCGATTTCATATGTACGTTTATCCGACGCCCTTACGGTGAAGGAAAATATCGAGAGGAAACCTGCACACGCCTGCGGGGAAACTCGAAGGTTGTGTGAAGTCGACCAACCCGCACTGGGCCCATGTGGTCGACTAAGGCCCGATCGCCCTAATTCAGGTAAGGCTCGAGCCCCTCGATGGGGACGTATATGAGCTGATAAGAAGAAGAAGATAAGATAACAAAACAGCCATGATGCAGATGAACGGACTTTAGGTATTTTAGATGAACGTTTTTTTAAAATTGTTTTTTAGCAGTTTAAAATAGGACTTCCTTTTAGTGGAGGATATCGGAAGTTTCTCAGACAATCCCTGAAACGTGCGACCTGCCAGGGAAATTGGTTTAGTGATAAAACGTTATGAAAATTTTATACAGATCTCCGTTCTAGGTGCGAAACTTAAATGGCTACCTATTAAAATTGTTCAGCGAATGCCTCATTTAGACAATCACATTCTCTTAGGATTTCAAATTTTATTTCCTACCTTTAAAAATAAAACACTTTTTAGGGGACTTCTACTCACTTATTTAGGATGTTAGTATAAATAAAAAAAACTTTTTTATTTTATTTATAATTTTAATTTGTAGGTTTTATAATGTCACCAAGGTTTACGCTGGTAAATATTATCTTTTTTACGATAGAGAATAAACACCTTAATAATTTTGAACAAAAAAACCGACTTCAAACAGGAAAGTAAGGTTCCCCTAGATTTCTCTGGGACGCCATCATTAGATCCTGGTTTACTTATCATGGTACCACCCTTGGGATATCTCCTTTCCAACATAAAAAGAATCATCAAAATCGGTTCATAAACGACGAAGTTATCCGCGAACACTCATAAAAAAATATATATATGTACGGTCGAATTGAGAAACCTTCTTTTTTTTTGAAGTCGGTTAAAAAAACACATTTCTTGTATTGCTTTTCGCTTCTTACATTTTTTATTCTTGTTAAACCCTTCCCGCCCCTATAATAACACATATTCTTTGAAAGTTTCAGCCGGATAAATACTATGGTTTAAAAGATACAGCCTTTTAAAAATTGGATAGAAAAACGGACAAATTGACGGACGGACAGTTTGGCTTAGTAATAGGATCCCGTTACCTGGAATGGGACTCTTAAGAGTCACCCTGTAAATTAATGTAAAACTCAACATAAAAGAAAAAAATGCTCAATTACAGATAGTTGTTTTTGATCGACAAGCGATAACGCCCTTTTCCAGAAGGGCTTTTACTCATGAAACTGATTTTTTACTACTTTGTAGAAATCTTTAAAAAAAATTGTTGTCGACTTCCCATATAAATTGATCAGTAGATTTGCCAAGTTTATATGGGAAGTTCAAGGTTTTCTTGTGAATTCACCAAAGTTTTAGAACAAAACTTGTTTAGTTTCATGAGTAGAAGCCCTTTTGAAAAGGGCGTTGTCGAACAAAACAACATCCTCTATTACACTTTATACATGGAACCTGCAAGACTGCTATTTCCCAGTAAAAAAAAAAATTGTTGGCTTCCCATACAAATTGATCAGTGGATTTGCCAAGTTTATATGGGAAGTTCAAGTTTTTCTTGTTAATTCACCAAAGTTTTAGAACAAAACTTGTTGACTTTCATGAGTAAAAAGCCCTTTTGAAAAGGCCGTTGTCGATCAAAACAAAATCCTGTACACTTTATATATCGAACCTGCAAGACTCCTATTTCCCGGTCCTACTAAATTTGATTGCATCCAATTTGTTTTTAGTGCTTTATCGGCCATCCAGAGAGGCAGGCGAAACCGCGGGCTCACTCAAGTTTGCCAATAGTTCGCCCACTGGCAGGATTAGGGGTGGTTGTAATCCGTTAAAAGCATTTCTGTATGACAGCCCTGTGGCCGTGTCGCCAGCCAGTAAAGTAGGTTTTATTCTAAGTAACTTGTTATCCGGTCCAAGGAGGTCGTAGCTCAATGCTATTTGTGTGGTATCGTTTATCAGTTATCAAGCAGGTTATCCGACCATAGATCATTATCAGAATGGGTTAGGCTAATAGTAGTATTTTTTGACAGTAGATTTTGTGCTTCGTTAAGCACGCTAAGACGCTGATGACGATTGCTATCACTACATTGCAATCGTTAAGCTGTATCAGAGGCCTTTTATACGGCTTAAAAACTTCTGACAGTGGGTTTCTTTACTAGCCTTACAACAAGGGTAGGAAAGTGGGGATGCCATATCATAAACCTGGTAGTTTTAGCGTATCTAGTAGATATACAAGAGGGAGTAGCCTTACAACCTCCACCAATACCTCTACCTCTTCCAGACTTGGCTCTTATGTGTGGAGTATGGCGTAACCTTCTCGAGTTGTGGGTTCTCAACTTATTTCCACTAATTCATTGGAGTTTATACACCCGGTGTCAACCTAAGTGGATCTAGGCCTGCAATACTGGAAAACGATCTGGACGTCTTAGTTACCTCTAGACTGACGAAGTGCAAAATAACATGAACGCCCTTGAACCAATTGGCGAACGAAGATTGAACGAAGTGGTGCAGGAAAACAGTTACTATACTAGTTCATTATCATCATCTCCTAGACTTTTTTAACATAGATTTTAAACAACATGTATCCATCAGCATTTTTTAATCCAAACATGATCTACAGTTCACCTGGCGAGGGGCCATCAGCCACTAAGTCTTCTGACCCATGTTTGCAACTCATAAAATTTGCAGCCACGACGAGTCCTCCGACTCGCGTCTAAGTCAACACAGTGAAATAATTAAGACTTGGAGGGTAGGGACAGGATCCAGATAAACAAAATGATATCACCTGCTGGACAAAGACCTTCCCTAAGGATTTCCACAATGACTGGTTCTGCACTACCCTCACCCAACGGCTTTCTGCGACCCTCACCAGTTCATCTGTCCACCGCGTGGGAGGTCTGCCTACGCTACGTCTTCCGGTATGCGGTCGCCACTCGAAAACTTTACTGCCAAACAGCTATCTGTTCTACGATCTATATGCCCTACCCACTGCCACTAAGTTGAAAACACTTAATAACAATGAATATATGCAGGTGATAAAATGAAAATGACTAATGACAAGTGGAAAAGTCAAAAATTACGAAAACAACATAATAACAAAAACAAATTAAAAAGATACAATACAACAATCAAACAAATCCCGACAATTCTTTAATTGTTGGATTGTAAGGAAAAGCTTTTATTAATAAGAAGATAATGTAAAATAGAAACAAAATACACTAAAAATGTTACTTCGTCACAACTTTTCTTCCTTAACAGTTATCAGGTTTATGAGGTATAAGGCCTACCCATTATTACTTCATCATCATCATCATCATATCAGCCGAAGGACGTCCACTGCTGACATAGGCTTCTCCAAGGATATCCACCACGACCGGTTCTGCGCTACCCGCATCCAGTGGCTTCCCGCGACCTTCACCAGGTCATCGGTCCACCGAGTGGGAGGCCTACCTACACTACGTTTCACAGTGCGCTGTCGCCACTCGAGAACTTTACTGCCCCAGCGACCATCTGTTCTTCAAGCTATGTACCCCGCCCACTGACACTTAAGTTTAGGAATTATGGAAACTATGTCGGTTATTTTGGTTCTCCTACGGATCTCCTCGTTTCTGATTCGATCACGCAGAGAAACTCCGAGCAAAGCACGCTCCTTTGTCCTTTGGGTGACCCTGAGCCTTCTTATGAGGTCCATAGTAAGCGACCATGTCTCAGTTCCATATTATGTCATCACTGGCAACACACACTGGTCGAAGACCTTGGTCTTAATATACTGCGGAATCTGGGATGTAAAGATATTGCGAAGCTTCCCAAACGCTGCTCAGCTGAGTTAGATTCGACGATTGATCTCTTTCTTGAAGTTGGACCTACCTAACTGAACTCTTTATCCCAGGTACACATATTCGGCAACAACTTCGAGTGTAGAGCCTCCAACCTTCAAAGTTTCCACCTTAACTTTCTTCTTAACTTGGTTTATATAAGCAATTCTAGGTCTTCCTCTTCCGCGCTTTCCTTCGATCTTTCCTTCTATTATGTTCTTATTAAATTATCGTGTCTAATTAGGTGTCCTATCATCTTTCCTCTTCTGTTCTCAATGATCTCAATTATGTTCCTCTTTTCGTTTACTTGTTTCAATATTTCTTCGTTCGTTACTCTTTTAGTCCAGCTTCGCCAGTAACACATTTCAAAAGTTTCCAGCATTTCTCTTTCTCTTTGAGTCATAGTCCACGCATCGCAACCGTAAAGTACTATGCTCCAAACATAAGCTTTTATAAATTTCTTCTAGAGATTTAAAAAAAAACGGAAAATATGCTTTTTGTTGGTGAAAGCTTGTTTTGCTTTTGCTATTCTAGTTTTGATGTCCTGATTGCATCAAGAATCCACTGTTATAATACTGCCAAGATATTTGAAACTGTTCACCTGTTCTATTGTTGTGTTTTTTAGTTTTATTGTTTTCTGTTCACTAGGGTTTTCGAAGTTATCTATATTTTGTTCTTTTTAGTGTTTATTTTCATAGCAAAGTCTTAAAAAACATTATCCATTGTATGTAAAAGTCTATTGAGGTCCTGGTTATTTTCTGCGATTGCGGCTTTATCGTCGGCAAATCTGATAAACACTATTCGTTCTCCATTTATCTTGATACCTCTTTCTGATTTTTCCAAGATTTGTAAACGGCTCATTCAATGTACACATTAAATAACACTGGCGAGAGTGAACATCCCTGTCTTACACCTTGTCTTATTCTTTTTTTCCTGTTTTTTCACCAATTTCAATTACGGTGTGTTATTTTTATACATTTCAAAAATAAATGTTCTATCTCTGTAATCCTAAATTATATCTTTTATACATTACATCATCAGTTTCCAGTCTACTTGGCCGAATGTTTTTTCCAAGTCCACGAATGTAATATGCGTGCTCGAGCCTAGATCTAACCTTCTGTCTATTATCATTCTTAATAATAATATTACTTCCCTTGCTTTCATTGCCACTTAAGCGTGCTTTTTTTGTGAGTGTAGTGCAAAATTGCCGTTTCAAAGTTAATTCATAACGAACGATACTAGAGGAGTATCATGCCGGATACGCGGTCTTCAGCTCAGTTTCTCACGGATCTCACCTACTTATTCATATGTTTACACCTGCTTTAATTCACATCAGCTGTTGCGGTCCGACAAAGCCAATGACGTCCTCGTTGATCTAAAATCTTAAATTGCTACCTTTTTTTTTTTAAATTTATGACTACTGTGCTAGTGATCCCCTTTTTATGACTCCGAAGTCGACAAGGGACCCTTATAGTTTCGCCATGTCTGTCTGTCTATCTGTCTTTCCGTCTGTCAGCGGCTTAGCTCAGAGGTATTAGTACTATATAGTAATATAACAGTAGTAGATAGTATAGTATTAGTACTAGAGTCCCCATTGCGTTGGGGAATCTTGGTAAGCCCGCTTCCATCTTAGGTATCATTGTTACTTACCATCAGGTGAAATGATGACAAGGGCTTACCAATTGTGAACAAAAAAAGGTGTAATTTGGAATGGATATAATATTAATGACGCCGACAAAGTGATGTAATAAAATCTTAAAAAATATATTTTAGAGTACCTCCCTCCTTCCCTAGAGTCTAGTTTTCCCCCTCTACCAGCTAAATCGCTATTTCAGGACATCTGTTTTTTTAATAGTAGGACATATAATCAATTTAAAAGGGAAACTATCACACCCAAGTAGGCTTTCTTAGTTTAGGAGTAATAGTCGACCAAATTAAGGTATGGAGTTGAATTTGAATACAGTTTATAGATTTTCCATACAAAATATTCTATAACTACTGAAAATATATATATGTTTTTTTAAATATACATTTATTTTTTGAAAAAACTACGAAATCCTACTCGCGCGAGTCCCACTCGCACTTATCTGATTTTTTTGGTAGGTGTGGCTGTGGACATTTATTTTTATCTTTTTCTTCTCAAAGGCTTCGCCAAGGGGGCTGAGGGGGTAGCCCCAGGCATAGCTGTCTCCATAGTCCGCTGAGCGCCTTTGAGCTTGTGGAAGACTTAGGGACCATGTCTCAGTACCTAACATAGGTCATCACTAGCAACACGTATTGGTTATATACTTTTGTCTTGATTAAAAACTCTTTAGGCACTGATAAATATTGGACGATAAAATGTTTCGTAGTTTCCCACTGCTCATTCAAGTTGAATTCTTCGGTTGACCTCTTTTTAGAAGTTGGACCTGCCTAGTTGGATAATCTTTACAAAGCATACGTACAGTGCTTCTATCTTTTTAACGGCTCTTGGCAATCATCGTATTTCCGAATGCAATCGCATATTAATATAACTATTAGTTTTACCATGTGAATTAAGAACTACGTACTCTATTGTTTACGTAGTTTGCCGAGAGGCTCAAAATAGAAGCACTGTACTAACATTTTAAAACCTCTGTTAATCGGTGATATACAAGGTGATTATATAGTGGCAAATAAGATCACAAACACGTCATATTCAGAGGATTTTTTAAACTCACAATGTTATCAAAGTAGCTGATTTTCATCATCATATTAGCTCATATACGTCCCCACCGAGGGGCTCGAGCGGCTCGAGCCTATTCTGAATTAGGGCGATCGGGCGTTAGTAGCTGATAAATTTGTGTGAAGTCATTACTTTTTCACGTTATGTGGTAAAGTGGTAGAACAAAAGTTCAGATTTCCTTAAAAATATAACATGGTTGTATTGGTTGTGATCATATCCAATAACAAAAACACATCTTGTATATTGACCTAAAAAACTCAATAGGTATCTTCACTTACTTAGAATAATTTCAGATGTGTGTGATCCTGAGTTTCTCAACGGGCTCGGAACTGCTAATATATGTCACATCCCTCAATTTAAGCTATACTTGTATATTGACCTAAAAAACTCAATAGGTATCTTCACTTACTTAGAATAATTTCAGATGTGTGTGATCCTGAGTTTCTCAACGGGCTCGGAACTGCTAATATATGTCACATCCCTCAATTTAAGCTATATTTTTACGTTGAAGGTGTAATATTTCATTCTAAGTGAGGAACAATTTAAAAGTCACTATACAGAGTGTGACAAAATTGTTGTAGGAGCCGTTTTTAACCGACTTCAAAAAAGGAGAACAATTAATTCGACCGTATATTTTTTTTATGTGTGTTTGAGGACAACTTCGTCGTTTATTGACCGATTTAGATGATTCTTTTTTTATTTGAAAGGAGATATACCAAGGGTGGTACTATGATAAGGAAACTAGGATCTGATGATGGCATACCAGAGAAATCGAGGGGAACCTTCGTTTCCTGTTTGAAGTCGATTTTTTTTGTTCAAAATTATCTACTCGTCATACCCATACGTGTTTTTTTAACTTTTTATACAAATTTCTTATAAAGGGAACCCCCTTTTTTCCGATTTTTAATATTTACTATTTGTCAGTTAATCCCGCATAATGACACCATATTCTGTAAAAATTTCAGCCGGCTACTTATTACGGTTTAAAAGTAACACCTTTTAAAAGTCGGACAGACATACGGATGTACAGCAAAGACTTTGTAATGTGGTCTCGTTACCTGGTACGAAACCTAAAAGAAAATTATTATTTTTAAACGAAATTAATGTTAATTACTTGTCAACAGAACGACGGTGCACGTGGCGAAGACTGCTCGGCACGAGAGGTGGAACTCCTCAGCATTCAGCAGCCTCTACGGAGACTGAACTCCATCCCATAGACACGAGGGACCTTTGGATACAAGATTCAAGGTATTGAAAATATAGTTATGTTTGGCCGTTCCCCATCTATCTTCAATGGTATTAAAGTTTTGAAGATATGAGGGAGAGGCTCTGTAGAAAGATTATGAGCAAAGGCTGAATTTATTAGAATGTACAGTCTGGTTTAAAAGTGCATTTAACAATTGTTTGTATTATTTTTGCAATTTTCAGTATTCATAAACTCCATTTGCAATATTGATTCAACATGCAGTGTGCACTTTTAAATCTGTTTAAAATCAAAAACCTGCTAAGCGTCATTTATTATCAAGAACAATTAATTGTTATTTGTCATGCAAGCCTTTAAAGTTGTTATTGGCTGCAAGTAACCTTTATCGAACGAACCCTGAGCGTAGCGAGGGCTCCAACGGTACGTGACGCAAAATAACTTTGCTGTCGAGCGAAACACACTATTTTTCACCTCACTTCAGCAAAGAAAATTATTAGATGCAAGAAAAATAGCTTAATAGTGATTTAGTTCAAATTTTTAAAACTCTCCACGCTAGCGGATTAAATTCAATTTTACGCGCTAATATGGAATGACAAATAAAATCTTTCCGAGCGTGTGAGGTGAAAATACTTAATATATAAGTCAGTGTAGGAAAGGCACTAGCTTTTTTGTTTCAAAGTAAAACAAAGGATTTACATTATCAATTCCGCTTTTTAACTCAGTTCAATTCTTACTTAATCTGTTAGGGGAATTCCCTTACCTATAACTAGCTATCAGTTAAAAAATAATTATGGCTGACAATATACTTTAAGGCTCCTCCGTCCCTTAAATTAGCAACTCGATTCACGATATTACAAACGTCGAACGAAATAGCTTGGAAAATTATATTTGTTTTTGTTAATCCTACTTTGCGCGAGTCCGACTCGCGCTTGGCCAGTTTTTACAAGCCTTTATTTTTTTTATAGGTAGAAATAAAAAATACATATATATATATATACTAGAACAATGAACCTAAAACTATAAACCTTAAAAAATATAATAAGCCTAAAATATATTATTAAAAGTAGTCCCTTTAGGCAAGGTTCCGAAGATACTGGCAGCGTTCCCCCTTTGAATAGCTAGACTAATTCTTTGTCCAAGGTAGCTGCCAGCTCTTCGGTCTCCTGTGATGTCGACTAACCTATTTGCTATTTCCTTAAAAAGCCTTGTAGCGCTAGGACCCCACGGACCAAGGGTCTCGTCACCGAAAGGGACAAAATCATATTCATAGCCTAGACGTTGTTAAAGTTCTTGTCAGCTCATACTGCAACGTGGCTGTTACGTCAATCGCTGCGGAGGACTCGTGCGAAATTTGAGGTTTTTTTTAAATTCATTATAAATTACCTTAACTTTACCTTTACTTTTACCTTTTTTTAAAAATATTATTTTAAGTGTATTGTTTGTACAATAAAGAGTTTACAAACAAACAAACAAACAAAAATCCTTAATTGAAGAAAAAGTGGTAACAAAGGTCGTTGACGGCTGTATATACTTTGACAAAAATTGTTAACGTTGAAAATAATAAATTGGTAACTGCTATAGTGGCAACTTTAAGTAGTTAAGCTATTTCTAAAACTACAGCGAATAATATTTTACAGAGTTGATAATTCCTATAAACTACAGAACCTTGAAATTTTCGTTACAGTATGTACTCTACGAGTAATTATTTTTTGCTAATGGCGGCGCTGGCACTTGTTGTCTGGGGGTAGCCTTTAAATCAAATTAAATCAAAGCATTTACATAATCCATAGAGTGTTAGTACAAGAACATAAAGATATTAGGGTTAGTAGGGTTACAATAAATTATAATTAATTAGCTTGCAGGCGTACCAATTGCCACAAGACAGGGCAGTCGGGTCGGCTAGGCATAACGCTCAGGATGCCGTTGCCGCTTCCACGGACACGGCTCAGCAACGAGGCGTCTCTCTTTCTTAAGATGGCATGAAAGCCAACCGTACGAGCTTCAGCAAACATGCCTGATGCGCTTGGCAGCCCCAACGCAAGGCGTTGATTGTGTTCTGTGTATAGTTGACCCACAGACTGCACGTATAAAAAGATTGGCAGAAAGCTTTATATAAAACTTTGGTGCAACGTGCAAATCTGCGAGCCAAAATTTTACATCTGACAGCCATTAATTTATTATTTCTGTGTCAGCATGAGAAATTAAATCTTTGATTTGCAAGGTGTAACAAAAAAGTGATGCAATGTTTTAGGAGGGGCTTGATTTTGAAACCCTTGTGTTTTTTGACTTTAGGTTCCTTGAGAAAGTCGATTAACTGACTGGCCCGATTCGATCCCCACTCAGAGCAAACATTCCTGTGACAAACATGATCGTTTGGTTATATTTCTGGGTGTTTAATATTTATATTAGATAAGATAAGATAATCTTTATTGACAAAAACCACCTAAAGGTACAGTGCTATTCTATAAAATGATAATATGTTATATTACTTTAGAAACAAAAAAAAAATGTGGTACTTGATAACAGGAAACATAATTATGTGTACTGATCTCCAAACTAGGGGGACCCTATATCTTGGAGATCAGATTCCTTCTTTAAACATTTAATAAAAGGTAAAAAATAAATTAAAGGTTAGTTAGAGAAAATTAACTGAAAAAACCTGAATGTTTACGTCGGTTTTGTGGCTATGGGTGAGTGGGTTTTATGTGTTATGTGTGTATTTAAACGTATGTAAGTATCTCAGTGGAAGCCGTATTTTAGAATCCACAGTTTTGCAAGACAGTTAACAGCGCGATCAATTACGCCGGATAGTAAAACGGCATCATGTTCAAATTTCAAGATTCAAGGTATTTATTCAAAATAGGTGCAAATTTCACTCTTTCTGATAGTCATAAAATAATAATAACAAAATTTCATTTGTGAAAAATCAAGAAATAAACTATATAATAATTAGTTAATAACGTCAAAATTCAATCCTTGATATAAACCAGATTATGTCATAAGAACATGAAAACAATATGATACGAAAAGTTATACATAAAAATCATTGATTTATTTATTTATTTATTTATTTATTTACTTAAGGCAATCAACAGCAAACTTATTTAACATTAAGCTTATTAAGGAGAGAAACAGCAGGGCAAATAACAGATTACCCTAGATAAGCCAAACACTGTGCACAAAAAACAGACAGTTAGGTTAGGCAGCACATAAATTTTACGATATTACACATTTATATTAAAAAATAGCTCAGATACAGTGTGAACTAAAAACCTGCGTTTGTTGCCACGAGTTAATGTAGGTTTTCATGTATGCATGAGGTTGATGAGGAACTTGTGTGTGTGTGTGTGTGTGTGTGTGAGGGTGGTGTGTTGTATATATGTGTGTGTGTGTGTCTACAAGATAACATCCGCGTTCTACTATGTTGGCTACAATTCGAGGAGAATTATACGCACTTTATCTTTGAAAGAATTCTTTGAGAGCAGGTAAGGATCGCAATCGGAGAATAGTTTGTTGTATGTATCCGCAATACGTGTCAGGGTTTCATTTCTTCCGTAGTTAGTGCGGTGCGAGGGTACATGCAGAAGGCGAGTATTGCAAGTACGCTGTCGCCGTCGGGGCGCGCTGAGCCCCATGGCTGCGACTAGCTCCGGGCAGTCAAGGTTTGAGTTTAATATGTCATATAAGAAATTCATATCTAGTTGAATACGTCTCTTATCAAGCTGAAGTAAACTATGAGTTTGGCAACTGTCATCATATGATTTATTGGGATTATTTGTGCGATAATTCAAAAATCTGACGAAGCGCTTTTGAATTTTTTCGATATTAATTGAGTATTTGTCATAAATAGCGTCATTAATGTCATTAGTACCTATAGTCATTAATGCCTTTAACAGGAGTAGGCCAGTTCACACGGGCAACACCCGGTCACGAGTATAACGCGAGAGTCAGCCATCGCTCCCATCAACCATATAAGAGGGAAAAGAAAGACCCTGCTCCCGATGCGCCACCATCCGGATCAGCCGGATTGCAATTCGGCTGAAATAAATTACGCCTTATTTTATGACGCGCCGGATTGTGTAAAAACTACTAAGTAAAAAAAACGGGTTGCACTCCGGGAGTGCCGGCAGAAGTGAATACTTGAATATTAACGTTGTGCATTTTTGATATTTTTGAATGGTTAGGGAATAATTTTGCACGAATTGCTTTGATTATCAGCATAAAAGTACTATCATTTATGTGGTAGAATACAACATATATTTATTGCGCTATCGTACACAAACATGACAATTTATATTACATTAAAAAGTTTATATCTCAGAAAAATATAGATACTGAAGACAAGGCAGTATGGCCAATGAGCCTTAGCCTGCCTTGTAAAGAGCAAACTAACAAAAAAACAACTTTCATCCATAACTTCCGGCTGTATATTCTCCATCTGTCTTACGAATTTTCGATTAGGTCACGTGTCCTGACGCGAGTTTAACATTTTTTACCCATTACAAAAAAAGTGCACAACGCCGCTAAAGAAGTTTTCACTTCAAAAATTTAAATGAGCGAGCGAAGCGAGTGATGTAAGGTTCGGTCAGCTTTGATTGGGTATATAGTCAAAGAGCCTCGCGAAGGCATCCCCCTGGGTGGCAGAATGCTTTGCAGAAGAAGAAATCATGGAGTTTTTTACTCAGCGGCACAAAATCCGCCATTTTACAAAAGGCCGCTGTTTTGCCAAGCAGCGCGCTGTTTTGTAAACCGGCGGATTCTACATAATGGCTGCGACATCTATACCAGTCTCTGGCTAGGGACCCAGAATACAGGGAATGCTAGTTTGGGGCTAGCCAGCCTTGTGGGATTTGTACCTGAATATACATCTTATTTTTTACCCGACTGCCTCAGAAGGTTATGTTTTTCGATTGTATGAATGTATAATATGTATGTATGTAGATTTCTATGTTCCCTGCTACAGCCTGAACAGCTTGAAGGATTTTAACGTATAAGGTATAGTTAGATTCGTCTTGATCCCGTGAATGATATGGGATATATTTATATCCGACTGGCCAAAAAAAGGGGTTAAATTTTACGCAGTCGGGTTTTAACATTTTAATGAATTCCTAAAGTTATTTGGAATTAATTAATAAACTCTGGTTGGTTCTTCGTAAACACGACCAAAATATCTCATTAATCCCTAGGGATCAATGGCGATTTCAAATTGGAATGTGGTTATTGTCCGTAAATGTTTTAAGCTGTTTAAGGCTTATACCACCACCAATGACCAACTTTGTAACCACTTCTACTTCAATTAATAATTACTTTATAAAAAAAACATTTTAATACAAAAAAACTAAAGAAAAAAAATCCTTATGTGCCCCTTTTTTTCTAGTTGTAACCATAGAACTGCTTCAATTTTAATCAAAATAATATAATAATTTATGAACTTCTTAACAAAACAATGTAAAATGATTTTCTTTTCTTACTTTTTGGAAATTCTTCTTATTTTATTCATATTGAAATAAAAACTACAATTTTCGCACGATTCGTCCGCAGCGATTGACGTAACAGCTGAGAAGAACTTTATTTCCAAGCTATTTATTTCGATGTTTGAAACATCGTGAATCTAATTTTAGGGACGGATGAGCCTTAATAAAAGAAATGGCGCGCGGAACAAATAAAAAAAACGCGCCAAATGCATTCCGCCTTCGTAATTGTTTACTTAAATTCAGATTTATGCCGATTACATAAATTAGTAATAGAGGAATACTATGAGTGTGTTCTACCATTGTAGAACGTACCTACATACATTTCGTGGAATTTGAGGTGACGTAAGTGACCTTCGATTTGCACTCAAATCCCACAAAATGCATGTAGGTACGTTCTACAATGGTAGAACGCGCGACCAGCGGAGTGTTAAACTCGAGTTAGGTACGTACCTTGAATCCCTCGCTGCACTCAGTACTACCTTCATCTAAATTATACCAAATCTTAAATTATGATTTCACGACCATGGGTCCCCGTTCTTTCTTGCCTGGTATTTGCACTTGGCATCACCCGCGGTCACGTGTAGGACATTTAGATTTACACCTACGGACGTGTGCAACGCGACCTTCATACACATCTGGAATCAGATGTGCAGGTTCCCTCACGATGTTTTCGTTTACCGTTAAAGCAATCGGTAATATATGTAGGTAAGTTTCGAAAAAATCATTGGTACATATTGGCCGTCCGGATTTGAACCCGGGACCTCTGGTTAAGAGGATCGAGTCGTTACCGATTGAGTCACCGACGCGACGCTCGTCCACGTAAAATATTGCCACACATTTCCGTTGCACGCCGCAATGTTTGCGATTCGTACATTGTGGTTTGTTTACTCTGTAGTTACATTTAATTAAATTTTAAGGCACGCATTGCATGCATGTTGTATAGGTACATATGTGTGAGTAACTATTTTAGAACTTTCACCTAGATACTCAGATCAAAAATAAAAGGTAGATTTAGTGTTAGCGCTATGAAAACGAGGTGTACAAAACTCTGCTCCAATCACGACGGAGCAGATTTTTGCTTACAGTCACGCGTTGGCAGACTTACCGTCAACTTGCCGAAACGTGCTGTGACATGTCTCAAATGCACCTGTCTCAATAACAGTGAACGATAGGACCTTCCACGTGTCAAAACATTATTCGAGATAACCACTTAAGGTAAAGATGCATACGTATCTAATAGAACAAGCGTTACCCCACTTTTTAAGGATCCGTAGTACAACAAGGAACCCTTATAGTTTCGTCATGTCTGTCCGCGGCCTAGCCCCTAGACTATTAGTAGTTAAGAGCTGAAATTTGGCAAAGATATACTCGTATATTATAATTACGCGGAGAGAACTGTAAAAAAAATTTGGAAAAAAAATACAAGTAAAGTGGGGATGATTTTTTTTATCTCGTCACATCTAGTCGTGTAGGGTATCATTGTTTAGAACTTAAAAATAGTTGTAAGTCTTATAAGACCATTTATTAATTATAATTTAGGGTTCCGTTTTCGAAAAAATAGGCTTGAAAGTGCTAAATTTTGTTGTATTGGAGTGTCCCCACCCCTTAACAACTAAGCCGCTGTATTTGTAAATTTGAAAAAAATCATGAGAGTAATCTATATAATGTATTTAAACGGAAAACTATCAGAGCTAATAAGGCTTTTCTAGTTAACGAGCAATAGTCGATCAAAATTCATATATACACTAACCTGTTCAAAAATTAAATTTTAGAATATATCAAAATGTAAGTAAGCCCGCTTCCATCTTCGGCAACATCGTCACTTACCACCAGGTGAGATGTTGTCAAGGGTTTACCAAATGTGAATAATAATAAAAAAAAGTAAATTACAATAAAAAACATATTGCCTACTACGGAACCCTACATTGCGCGTGGACCGACACGGTCTTCGCCGGTTTTTGTTATGATTGTTGTATGAAACTCAATATCTACTTTATTTTTAATTTGAGCCTAGGTACCTACTGTATAATTAAAACTCGGTATAAATTAATTCATATCACCCGAAGGACGTCCACTGCTGGACAATACTATCCAATGATATCCACAACAACCAGTCTGGGCTGCCTGCATCCAGCGGCTTCCCGCGAGTTTCACCAGTTCGTCGATCCACCGAGTGGGAGGTCTACATCCGCTACTCTTCGGTGCGCAGTCGCCACTCGAGAACTTTAGAGCCCTAATGGCCATCTGTTTTACGACTTAAGTGTCCATCCTCTGCCACTTGTGGGAGCTACATAGCTCAGTATAGACATTTACTAAAGTTTTAATTACTGTTTTAAAATTTACTTGTAAATTATAGTAACCTTTTAACAAGGAAGGAATTTACCAAAATTAGAAAACTTTTAGGCTTTTGGTTGGAAGTTTCTCCTAAAACACTATATTCACCCACGAATAAATACAAGTAGAGTTTAGTTAGATTACTTACTGGATTAAGGCGGTAATATTACATTTTGACGTTAACTACTTTTAAACGATAGAAAATCTAAGGGTTAAAAAATACCTTTATTGTTGATAAAGTCAAAAGCTATTTGAAACACGATTGAGATTTGGCTCGATAAAAAAAGATAGGTCTACACCGTTACTTTCAACTCTAGTTATGACTAATATTTTGAAGTATAAATTTTTAAAAATATACAACAATATTTGTTATGATAATACAAAGTGAGTAGTGTTATTATTTTTTATACTTTCATTATAGTTTTTGATTGAAATGAAAAAGTGTGGTTATTTTCTTTACTCTTTACACGCAAAGAAAAAGACAGAGACAACTGTTCCAATCAATATCTCGCCTTAACATTTTTTTTTCAATAAGAGTAGTTAAGTCTACATCCTACTAATATTATAAACGCGATAGTTTTTAAGAAAGTATGGATGTATGTTTGTTACTCTTTCACGCAAAAACTACTGAACGGACCTGGCTGAAATTTAGTAGATAGACAGATTAAGATCTGGATTAACACATAGGAAACTTTTTTCCACTTGCGGCTCGCGCACTGCACACCATCCAAAAGTCATAGAAACGTTGTCCACGCGGGTGAAGCTGCGGGAAACACCTAGTACATAATAATATTGACAATGCCCGGATAGTCCGACGCATTCCCTCCCCATCGCACTGAACTCCAGCCGACTGTGCTTCCGCTGGAGGTGCTCCTGCCACTTCGCCTCGTGCCAAGTGAGCAGAGTCCAGGAGGCTCGCGTTTCCATATGATCTTTAGTAGACACATATCGAATTTTGTAATTAGTTTTCGATGTACTAATTAATATAAAACGGAAAAAAATAAGAGCAATTTCAAACTTTCAGTACAAAACTAATTTAAACCTTCTTTTAGTTATATGTTTAAATTTAATACGATAAAAACTAATTACAAATATCGATATGTGTCTACTCAATATATACCGGTATGTTTGTATGGAAACGCGAGCCTCCTGGAGACCCTTGTTTTTTTTAAAATCATAATAATATATATAAACCATTTATTCCCATTACAAAAATTTCATTTATATTGTATTTGCAAGCAAAAAGAAATACTTTAAAATTATTAGTACCTAGCTTCATTGTTAACATTTTGGAAATTACAATAATTGACTTCTGTACGTGTTATGTTAGTTTCGGCGAAACAAAACATGCATCATTAATTAATTCATCATAACATTGTATCAAATCAACTTACATTTTATCTATTATACATCTATGTATATATAAGTATATAAAAGAAAGTCGTGTTAGTAACACCATTTATAACTCAAGAACAGCTGGACCGATTTCGCTAATTCTTTTTTGGTTGAGTTCTATATTGTCAGGAGAAGGTTTTAGGGTTCGCAAGGGTAGGGTAGGGTAGGGTGGTGTAGTGTAAGGTGAAACGAAGTTCGCCGGGACAGCTAGTTGATAATAAAAAAAAAACATTAATTTACATACGCGTCAGAATATAAAAAAACTAGTAAATTATTTCATTAAAATATTTGATTGCATTTTAATCTACTATGAGCATTAAGTCCTTTATTTACTTATTTAGATTAAATGCATTTTTCTTAATAAATAAATAACATTTTCAATCCTTTATTAAATAAAGCAATTATCAATTCCAACAATACTTAAATTATGTGTATGAACTTCTATGGTTTTTATATTTATCTGTTTATATTTATATATTTGTTATAATTAGTTATTTAATTATTATCAATATCATACATACCTACTTAGGTACTTGCAAACTTTCAGGTTTAGAACACCCTGTTAAGAACTGAAATTTTTTAAAGTTCCTTTTTAGGGTCCCGTAGTCAACCCTTATAATTTTGCCATGTCTGTCTGTACGTCTGTCTGCGTCTTAGCTCAGAGAGTATTATTGCTAGAAAGCTGTAATTTGACATGATTATACATATTAATCACGCCGGCAAAGTCTTACAATAAAATTTTGAAAATAAAAATGGTAACTCACCTATATTTAAAGAGGGGGTGAATTTTTTTGCTAACTCACCCTATCAAGTGGGGTATCGTTGAATGGTCTTTCAACACAAAGGGTTTGCTAAAATTGTTTTTTTGTGTCAGTCATCGGTATGCGAAATATTAGGCTTTAAAGTGCTAATTTATGTTCGACTCAAGTGCCCCCCCCCCCACCCCCCCCCCACCTACAAGCTAAACCGCTATTTCAGAACATCTGAAAAAACTTATAAATAGTAGGACTTATTATAATCAATTTAAAAGAAAAACTATCACGGCTAAGTTAAATATGCTTTCTATGTTTAGGAGTAATAGTTGACCAACTTCAGACGTGCAGTTGATTTGTCAAAAGTTCATAGGTTTTCTATACAAAATGTTCTATTACCAACTGTGAATATAATTTAGTTATTTAAAATAAACATTTATTTTTTTATAAGACTTTGGAAACCTGCTTTGCGCGAGTCCGACACTTGGCCTTTTTTATTTGCAATTGATAAGCCGAATAGCAACACGAAAAAAAAATACAGGACCCGGAAACAGATCCTTATTGAATATTTATAGGGAAATGTAGATTTTTTTTAACATTTTTAAAACTGAGTTCTTAGTAAGATTTATTCTTTACAAGACACGCTATAATTACCAAAGTAAAACATTTTTTTTCATTAACATTTGGTAAGCCCTTGGCATCATCTCACCTGATGGCTGATGATGCCGAAGATGGAAGCGGCCTTATCAAGATTCCGCAACCCAATGGATAACTGGCTATCTTATCTATATTAACCAAGTCTCTGGTGGATTTGTTCAGCCGCCTGGCGGGAACTTCGTGGGGTTCCCATGCTAACGTCCTAAGGACATCCACATTGGCTCTGGTATACTCCACAGCAGAATTCTGTGCCCCAGTTTGGTATCGAAGCACACACGTAAGCAAAGTGGACGTACAATTGAACCGAGCCTTATGCACTATCACGGGTACTCTACGCCTAAAATCCACTCCCTGGCTGCTCGTGCTGTCTTATATAGCCCCCTCCCACCTGAGGCACAAGCAAGCAGCAGCTGAATGGGAAGAAGTGGAAAGCGTTAAACTACCACTCCGGATGCCGATAACTAAAACTCTTGCCAGGGACATTCCGGAACGCCTTAAGCCACGCAGCCTATCTGGACGGATCCCGTAATCAAGCTACGGTTATCTTGGCAAGCGAACTGGGAGAAATACGAATGCTCAGCGAGCAGCGTAGTTCAAAATCCGACTGGTTAACCGCCTGGCTTCAAGGCGGGCCGTAAGATTGGGACTACGTTGAACAGCATCCGGACAGGAATCGCCCGCTGTAACTACCACCTTTACAAATGGGGCCTCAAGGATTCGCCGTCGTGCGACTGTAGCGCCCCTCAACATACAGCTGTCCATATCGTGAAGGAGTTCCCGGCCAGGCACTTCGCGGGCGGACTTAATGAGCTAAACGACTTTACTCCAGCGGCTGTAGACTGGCTACAGAACTTAAATATAGATATGTTGAAGGGGGTAGTTAGGTTATGGATGGCCTTGTGATGCAAACGCGGTGATCCCAGCGATGGTGTGACACGTCCGTTTTGCTCACAGATCACCACTACTTGTGTTCTGCTCGACGTTCCGTCAAAAAGTGTCTGCCTCGAGACTGACGTCCAGCTAATATGGCTTCTCCACAGATCTAATAAATTCTCAACTCGGTCACAAATAGCCTTCCGTTAATACATCATCTTTGCTACCACAAACGATCGTCTCACAAGTACATCGATTGTCACGCCACCACCGGTTTCACCCAGGTACTAATACCTGACGTTTAATCCAAATAAAGTGTAACTAGGTAAACGAATCTCGAGCTGGTATTAGTCGCGTTTTCAATTACGCTCTCGACACGGCCATCCTGCGAGTCACACGTCCTCGGGTGACTAACCTGCAGAAGAAAAGGGTAGCCAGTAGATTCTATTTCGTTCGGCCAATCCTGACCTTCATAAGGAAGGTCCACAGCTCAAGGAATAAAAGCAACGCTAATAATGTGCAGCTTTAATTCAAGACAACAATCATGTAAACAACACATTTTAACAGCCTCAAAAAACCAAAATAATTTCACTCTCGTAAACTAAATAAACCTCAGCATTAGCATCGTAGCTCAAACAATCTCAAATCAGTTTAGGTCTCCAAGGTAAATCACAGATGCAAGGCTTGAAACCTTTAAAACATCTACAACTTTTAGGGACACATAGAACGCAACATAATCATCATCGCAAAACACAAGTGACCGAACACCAGTACTGAACATCACCACATCCAGGTGGCGGGACACCACAAAGAATCATCATCACAAAACACAAGTGACGGAACACCAGAACTGAACATCACCACATCCAGGTGGCGGAACACCACATAGAATCATCATCACAGAACACAAGTGACAGAACACCATCACCACCAATCTAGGCAGTGGAACAGCATCATATTCTAATAATAGAGGATTGAGAGGCATGTGATAAAAAAGCGTTATAAGTATAAATGTGGATGATTATAATAGGAGAGAGAGACTAAAGAAAAAGATAGATGGACTGTGTGAAAGATGATATGAGTAACAAAGAAGTGAATGTGGAGATGATGATGGCATTGCTCAGTTTTGAGGAAACACTACTTTATATACTTTGTTCCACTTATATTATTTTTAATGATTTTCTTTTAGAAATCAATGTCCGCCATTTCCAACTTTGGTGCTTCGCCAGGGGGGTGAGGTCCTGGTCCAGAATTCCTACTACTAACGGGCGTTGCTCCATAACGCAACCGAATATTTGATCAGTTTTTGCATAATTGTCGTAAGTACTTTCATTTTATGTATATTTTGAAAGCGTCGATGGCGTAACGCCTAGGGCCGCCGACTTCTGTCCGGAGGGAGGTCGTGGTTCGAATCCTGCTACGTACCAATGTGATTTAGAATTTAGATTTTATATGTACGTTTATCCGACGCTCTTACGGAGAAGGAAAACATCGTCAGGAAACCTGCACACGCCTGCGAAGAAACTCGAAGGTTGTGAGTGAAATCGACCAACCCGCCACTGGGCCCGCGTGGTCGTCTAAGGCCCGATCGCCCTGATTCAGGGTAGGCTCGAGCCCCTCGGTGGGGACGTATATGAGCTGATATGATGATGTATATCTTACTTAGCCATTTCCCTTGTCGTTTTTTTGGTCACTATACAAGTTATTCAGGCGCTATAAGTACATAACGCAACCACTTTGCAGAGGCAGACCGGCATATTTAACATCAGAGGGTTGCCATTTATCCTTTCGATCTAAGTTTATCCATTTCCTTTATCGTTACCAGATTTGTCATGACCTCCTAGTCTATTAATTAAAACTGGCCTTGGCGACTCAAACTACCACTCCGAGGGTTCCGTACCTCCACACCTCTCCACACAACTATATAGTAATAATGACAATGATACCTATTCACATTACATACAAAAGGCATCAACGCAAGCTACAAAAAAATGCTTTTTTGTCATTCAGTTCGGACGTGGTTCGGACTCAAATTATGATAACTTTCGTGGCACGCCACGTGGTATGCCGGCGGGACACGTCGTCGTAAACTTTATCGTCCGCTTTGATCCTATGAATTAAAATAAATATAGTTAAAAAAAACTAAAAAACACGACTTTAAAGCACATTAAGCTAAAAAGTGAAAAATTATTCTTAATACCTATAATTTAAAAACATAACGAAAAATACTAGTATTATTGTTAAAAAAGCGTGGGTTGCTCGATATACGAAAAATATGGCACAACGCGCCTTTTTCACAATAATACTTATTATTTTAGAATTACTTTTCACTTTTTAGTTTAATGTGTTTTAAAGGCGTGTTTTTTTAGTTTTTAAACTACATTTATTTTTCAATTTTTTGTTCAGGATAATGAGATAAACTTATGAAGTTATTGTATTGTCATTGATTCTTGTTAAATGTACAAAGTTTAATCTAAATCTATCCGTTTAAAGTGGGTTAAAATCGAATGCAAAGAAGTCGGTTACAAACAAATATACATACAAACATGCATACTTACATACATACGGGAGAAGCTAATATAAGCTTGTTAAAAAATTTAAAGATTAGGCGCGAAATTTGTGAACCGCTGGCCGCCCACATGGCCTGCTCCAATAAATTCAAAAACCAGCAATGGCTTCACTGCACGTGAATTTCTGTGGGCGGAGATTTCATAAATTTACAGTGATTTGATATATTTAAAAAAAAAATGTTTTGCCGTGGACTTGCCTACGAGGCCTTAACTATGGCATTACAAGATTAAGACCATGCATGTTCGATTTAAAAAAAAAGTACAATTAGGTTTCACATCTATACCACACCCTGGACACTTCATACAATGGACCAGAAATGACATTTCAAAAAACGAATGACGGAACAAACAAAATGGCGGCGAAATCCTATACGTTCGACAACCATATTGTAACCAATATGAGGTCGCAATCTAGAGAGCGGCAGGGAGTGTCCATACTGTATGTTAGTACTAACATATATACATATACTTTGCCTATACTAACTGTTGCCCACGACTTCGTGTGCGTGGTTAGCTGAACATGAAAAATTGAAAAACTTATTACTTACTCGTATAAAACCACAACTCATCCCACACATCTTACGAACGAACCTACGAAACAGAAAACCATTCATACTACCTTTCTAAAAGAACGCACAACTAGCTAGAATAAAGTTTCATACAAACTGATTGTTCTCAGATTTATTCGTGTAATTACCGGGGTGAACGACCAATCGTGATTCAAACCGCGCTGGTTAGTGCGTTTTCTCACGATACTTACCTATAATAAGTGTGACAAAGTGCGGCTTTTTGTTTTGCTTTTTATCCTAAGGTTAACTTATAAAGCTTTTCTTTACTGCCTTTATCACTATGTGAACAAAAACATCAGTAAAATAAACAGTTTACCAAATTTTGATTTAATAATTCCCAAACAAAATAGCAGCGGTCGGGGCGCGGTAAGCGCGGTAACGTATCTCATCCTTTTCGTTATATAACCAAACTGTAACCAATCTGCGTGTCGGGGAGGTGAGGTGCAATCGAGAGAGAGGCAGGGAGTGCCCATACTGTACGTTAGTACTAATATATTATATACTTCTATACTAATATAATATGCTTACATAAGTGCTTACGGAAAACCCACACACCACACCCCTGCGAAGAAATTCGAAGGTTATGTGTGAAGTCGACCAACCTGAACTGGGCCCGCTTGGTCTAAGTCTAATGCCCGATCGCCCTAATTCAGGGTAGGCTCGAACCCCTCGGTGGGGATGTATATGAGCATATGAGTTGATATGATGAATTTAAATGTCACCGGGCGACAATATTATGAGGCATAGTTTTATGTCTACCTCTTAATTAAGATAGATACCTCTCCTCTTAACCACACCGGAAAACTTATAGGCAGGCCTTCCACGCGGTGGACCGACGACCTGGTGAAGATCGCGAGAAGCCGATGGATGCGGGCAGCGCAGCACCGGTCGTCGTGGAAATCCTTGGGGGAGGCCTTTGTCCAGCAGTGGACGTTTTTCGGCTGATATGATAAGATGCCTTTTTATTGAAGATAAAACCGAAAATTGATTAACACATTGCACTCAAAATAAATTGAAACTCATGAAATCATAAATTCCAAATTCAACCACAATTTCATTAGAATCGAACAACATTTGTAGTAACTGTTCCGCATAGTCAGTTTTCGCTTTTATCGCCAAGTAAAACAGTCCGATTTCAATTGCAGCTTGTTGTGCGTATAGGACAATACGTCATCTACAATAGGGTTTACTTACCTGATTTTGGACAAGGATTAACCCATTTGTGTCCCTTGATTAGACTGACGTAAAGCCTTTGATTCGCCAAACCCAGATATTAGAGCGATATAACTACTATTGGCATAGGACTATGATACGTATTTTGGGTCAGCTCAGCTGTCCGATTTATTCTGTTTGTGTTCGTAACAATACCGATATAACTAGTATCTCATCTGTGACATCAATACACGGAAACGGAGCAATATTTGAACGGATTCTATAATAGAAATCTTATAAATACAAATAATTTCATCATATCAGCTCGCATAATATGTCCAAACCGAAGAGCTCCAGCCTACCCTGACTTAGGGCGTTTGAGCCTTAGTCGGCCACGCGGGCCCAGTGCGGGTAAGTCGACTTCACACACAACCTGCGAGTTACTTCGCAGACGTGTGCAGGTTTCCTCACGATTTTTTCCTAGACCGCAAGAGCGTCGGATAAACGTACATATGAAATCTAAATTCAAAATCACCGTGGCGGGATTCGAACCACGACCTCCCGGACAGGAGGCGGCGGCTCTAGCCTTTACGCCACCGACGCTCACAAATAATTTATTTAAACAGAAATTACCATATATTTTTTCATTCCAATTGGTAAGCCCTTGGCATCATCTCACCCGATGGTAAGTGACGATGACATTGGTCAGCGGAAGACGGAAGCGGGGACCTGGCTATCTTATCTTCAAGCCGGAATACATCAATACTGTTAACAGTGATCTTTGGTGGCAAGACTTAGATAAGATGGTGATAGCTAGCCAGGCGGGCTATGAAAATGCCCTACCACCAACCAAACCAAGTTTTACAAAGTTGACCCTGCCGGGAATCGAAACAGCGACCTCCTGGTGTGAAGCGAATGGACTTAACAAGGTTAACTGGGGTTTCTACTCATCATACTGAACAACTTTTGCTCTAAGACTTTGCTGAAATAAAAAAGAAGTCTTCATACAAATCGATCAGCTAATCGACCGATTTTGTGTCTTTTGTATGGAGAGTTCATTTTATTGAGAATGGACTATGGGTTCTTTGGGGAAAGTTGTTTAGTATGATGAGTACTACCCCCAGTTTAATACTGACTAAATCTGGGAAGTAAACATTGGAACACATGTTTAGAACTCACTTCCCGGACTGTGAAATAACATATTAGTGAAAAGAATGACCCAGTAACTCGGAATGAGCGGAATGAGACTGGGACGTAGCCTAAAAGGTAGTAAATGAGCAAAAGCTACTTTGGTCTATGGGAAATCACCAGGACCAAATGGGATCTACCCCATACTACTACAAAAAGGATCAAAGGCACTGCTTAAGCCATTATGTAGGCTATACAAAGCGTGTATCGCCTTCGGATATATTCCAAAAATCTGGAGACGTGTGAAGGTTGTCTACTTTCCAAAGCCAGGAAAAGATTGCTATGATGAACCGAGGTCCTACAGACCCATAAACCTTTCATCATTCCTGCTGAAGGCTTTGGAAAAGATGGTCGACAAACATATAAAGGAAAATATAAAATAGCGAAAAAAACCACTTCATAGACTACAATATGCATATCAGTCTGGCAAATCGACTGAAACAGCACTTCATCTTGTAGTATCACGTGCTGAAAGAGCGTTGGAGAACCAGGATGTATGTGCTGCTGCCTTCCTTGATATAAAAGGAGCCTTTGATCGCACTAACTTCGAGGCAATCAAGAATGAGCTATCTCTCATGGTAAAGACCAAACGTTATGCAATTGGATAGATAGCATGCTTAGGAAGAGAATTATAACATCTTTACTAATAAGGGAAGAGGTTACTTCCACCACTACAAAAGGATGCCCACAAGGTGGCATTCTGTCACAACACTATGGAGCCCTGTGGTTAACTCGCTTCTACAGGAGCTGAACACAGGACTTCTTTACACGATTGGTTATGCTGATGATCTAGCTATACTAATCAGCGGAAAACTTCCGAATATAGTATCGCAAATAATGCAAAAGGCCTTGCGTAAAGTTGAAAGGTGGTGTGGTGAAAATCAACTATCGATTAACCCTAGCAAGACAACGGTTGTACCGTTCACCAGGAAAAGAAACCTACAAGGTTGACAAACTCTTAAACTGTATGGTACAGAACTAAAACTGGTCCACGAGCGTCAAATATCTAGGCATGACCTTGGATAAAGAACTAACGTGGAGTCTGCACACAGAAAGGATCATGGTCAAGTCCATTTGAATCTTTGGTATGCTTAGATCTGCGTATGGAAAGACCTGGAGCTTGAAACCCAGAGTCATAAACTGGCTATACACAATGATAGTATGACCCATTATTACCTATGACAGCATTGTGTGGTGGCCTAGAACGGAGTTAGGCACATGCAGGCAAATACTGACAAAACTTCAGCGGTTGGCTTGCCTGGCAATTACTGGAGCATTTCGTTCAACACCCACTGCATCTATGGAAATGCTGCTAAATCTAAAGCCACTTTAAATACACATTCAAACGGAGGCGGCCAAGGCCCTACACAGACTATGTCGCGAAGCGTTGAATACGTCTGTATCTGCACCGCGAATGTCATGCACGCCCTTATGATTAAACTCACATGTGACTCGCTGTACTGCAACACAATTCATGTCCTTCACCATCGCAGAGTACACCCGACCACCCGTGCTGCCAGGTGTTCGTCCAACTCCTGTAATTAAACTGGCATGAGTATGATAGCGGATCCCATAATCTGTCGTGAGGAGTGGGGTTCTACCTTGGAATGGGCATGCCGTCCATGGCTAAATTACGGGATGAGGATGCACATGAAATAAGCAATCAGTGTTGCATGAGGCGCCTTTCTATGAGTGTGTGTTTGATGTCAGGTGTGTATACAAATGAATATCACATAATACATGAGCACAGTAGCATGAGTAAGGCAATGGTTAGTCACACGTCAAACAACAGTGCTGAAAGAAATAAATCATTAATAGGTCGGGAGTAAGGAAGGTAAGGGAAGGGGATCACGTTGCCACGTTCCACGTTGGAGGAGCCACTCTCCTCGCCCCCTCGTCCCACCCGCGTCCGGGCTGGCGAGTCATTGGGGACTGTTGCCATGTCCCACGTTGGAGGAGCCATTCTCCTCGTCCCCTCGTCTTCCCCATGCCTGGGCCGCGAGTCGTCAGGGACCGTTGCCATGTCCCACGTTGGAGGAGCCACGTCTCCTCGTCCCCTCGTCCCACCCGCGTCCGGGCTGGCGAGTCGTTGGGGACTGTTGGGGGAGTAGGTAGCGTTCCCCATGTCCCACGTTGGAGGAGAAACACATCCCCATGTCCCTCGTCGGGGGAGAGGTTTAATTTCCCCATTGCCAGGCGACATCTGGCTATCCACGTTCACCGAAGTATCAGCGGGTACCACGCTATTCTCACACGTCGATTGATCCACATCTAGGTAGTCGGCTCTCCAGAAAGATCTGCGGCTTCCCGTAACTTACAGATCATACTCGAGTATGTCGTCTTCCGTATATCCATAAACAGTCTCAGGTTCATCCAAGGTGATTGGGTTCCTGTCCGTTCCATGTACTCAACAGGATCTGCAGCACGCTCGCCACGTCAGCACCACGTCGTCCAATTGTCATCTCTCCACCTAGCTGTGTTAGGAAAGCAATGTGTCAAAGGACACGATGATTATAGGTTATGTGCGAGCTGTGGTTGCGTGTATGATGTGTCGTGGAAATATGGTGCAAGGTCGATGGGGTTTGGTGATTGTGGAGCCTTCAGGCTGATACCGGCACCAGGCATTGTGTAAATATCGGATATAGTTACATGAGCAAATTAGAAGCAAAGAGAGATTTCGACAAGATATGAAATCAACTATGATACTCAACTTGGGTCCTTTGGCGCAGTAGTAGTAGCAGCTGGCTCGTGTCTCCTTCCTTCCTCGTGGTTGGCTCGAAGAGGTGTTGATCGAAGCACACGCGAAATCGAAATAAAATGAATTATGAGCCCGGCGCTCCTATATAAAACGAGTGAAATGACTAAGAGGATAAAAACTCTTTGCTGTTTACCGATTCGTCATAGACTAATCAATTTAAGTTAGGTCATCTTTATGAAGTTCATTCGCGACAAGATGTTAAATCCATCGTGTTCGCGACAGACTATATTTAAATGGCATGTGGAATTATGACATGGCCAAAACCATATATACCAATCTACCATTAGACACAGATATGGAAAGGCTTATGCGCATGGGATGTGACAAAATACAGACTGTGCACATGTTCAAAAAAGAATATAAAATCTATTTTCCGACAAGGGAAGAATGGAGTAAAGGACTTAAACAACAAGGACCTAACACTCTTACATGGTACACAGACGGCTTGAAAATGGAGTCTGCTGCTGATGCAGGCGTCTATGCTAAGGATTACTCAGCGAGTATTAGTCTAGGGCAATATGCAACAGTCTTCCAGGCGGAGACTTATGCTATCATTGCATGTGCATAGGAGATTCTAGACAAGGAAGTCAAAGACAAAACCATCTATATTCTCAGCGATAGCCAAGCTGTTCTTAAAGCTCTAAACTCCTTCAAGGTTGGCTCTGGGCTAGTGCTAAATTGTGTAAAGGTCCTCAAAAAGGTCGGCCGACACAACAAACTGCAACTGGTCTGGGTCCCTGGACACGTAGGAGTAGAAGGCAATGAAGAAGCAGACAAACTGGCTAGATTGGGATCACAGACAACAATGTGTGGTTCAGAACCGAGTATAGGGCTACCAACACTATTATAAGGGCATTAAAGGAACAGGCCGACGGAAGACACAGATTGACATGGCTATCCAGACATGGACATAAACACTCTAAGCTCTTCATCGGTGAGGTCACCACAGGGGCAACCAAGTACATTTGGAATAACAGCAGGACGTCAGGGCTGTAACAGGAGCGTTGACGGGCCACTTCGCCACAAACGCTCACCTGCAAAAAATCGGCCTGACGAATGACCCGACCTGCAGCGCCTGTGGTGAAGATACAGAATCAACGGAACACTTACTGTGTCACTGCGATGTCCTGGCTAGCAAGCGTATGTACCTCCTAGGTGATACCCAAAACCGCAGGACTACAAGCACCTTCCAATCAGCGGAATTGCTGCATTGATGCAGCACATCTTCGAGTAGGTTGGGGTGCAAAGGTTATAGGGGTTGACACAAAAGATCCCATTGGGTTGAAGTGTCGCTGCAACTGCGGCCCCCACTTGCAAAGATAAGATAAGATGCCCCCACTTGCAAAGATAAGATAAGATACCCCCATTTTACCTCAATTTTTTTTACACCCTGTTAAGGGCCGCCAGGAGACTCGAGTTTCCATACAAACTTAGTTCTGCTAAAATACAAAAACTACATGCCAGATTGAATCCAAACTTTGCAAATATATTGAGGAGACACATATTAAAGATGTTTGTAATTAGTTTTTAATGTACTAATATAAAACGGAAAAAAATAAGAGCAGTTTCAAACTTTCAGTACAAAACTAATTTAAGCCTTCGTTTAGATAAGTTAAAGTTTACTACAATGAAAACTTAAAAATTTGTTTTATTTTTATTTAAATATCTTAATATATATAAATCTCGTGTCACAATGTTTGTCCTCAATGGACTCCTAAACCACTTAACCGATTATAATAAAATTCGCACACCATGTGCAGTTCGATCCAACTTGAGAGATAGGATAGGGTAGGGTAGGGTAGTGTAGGGTAGGGTAGTGTAGGGTAGGGTAGGGTAGTGTAGTGTAGGGTAGTGTAGAGTAGTGTAGGGTAGGGTAGTGTAGTGTAGTGTAGTGTAGGGTAGGGCAGGGCAGTGTAATGTAATGTAAGGTGGTACGAAGTTCGCCGGGACAGCTAGTTTATTTATAATATAGGGAATATATAACTAAATATTCTGTGAATATTTCAAGCATCTACCTCTTGCCGTTATCAATATCGAGCAATAACGAGCAAAAAAAATCACGTTTATTGTATGGAGTTTTATTTTTAACTTTTTCAAATTTTTGTATTTTTTGTTATAGCGGCAACTGAAGTACATCATCTGTGATAACTTCAGTCACAATGTTTGTCCTCAATGGACGCCTAAACCACTTAACCGATTATAATAAAATTCGCACACCATGTGCAGTTCGATCCAACTTGAGAGATAGGATAGGGTAGGGTAGGGTAGTGTAGGGTAGGGTAGTGTAGGGTAGGGTAGGGTAGTGTAGTGTAGGGTAGTGTAGAGTAGTGTAGGGTAGGGTAGTGTAGTGTAGTGTATGTAGGGTAGGGTAGGGTAGTGTAGGGTAGGGTAGTGTAGTGTAGTGTAGTGTAGGGTAGTGTAGGGTAGGGCAGGGCAGTGTAATGTAAGGCGGTACGAAGTTCGCCGGGACAGCTAGTTTATTTATAATATAGGGAATATATAACTAAATATTCTGTGAATATTTCAAGCATCTAGGTACCTCTTGCCGTTATCAATATCGAGCAATAACGAGCAAAAAAAATCACGTTTATTGTATGGAGTTATTTTTTCACTTTTTCAAATTTTTGTATTTTTTGTTATAGCGGCAACTGAATTACATCATTTGTGAAAACTTCAACTCTCTAGCTATCATTGTTCATGAAATACAGCTTGGTGACAGACGGACGGACAGCGAATTCTCAGTAATAGGGTCCCGTTTTTACCCTTTGGGTACAGAATTCTAAAAATGAAAAATTGCCAAAGAAAACTTTGTTTACATATTTATGTATTGTTATTACGGAGCAAATTATAACAACAGACTTTTGCTTGTTTTTGCCCCGTTTAATCACCCACAGCTCGTTGCATGTGCATGTTTTCCCAAATTGGATTTCCGCATTTTGCATTTAAATTGCCTAGATATATTTATTTATACAGGGTGTTGCAAAAGTGGTGTAGATCCCGTTAACTGGGGCTTCTACTCATCATACTGGAAAAAGTTTGTTATACAAATTTGCAGAAATCGCAAAAAAAAAACGATCAGTTGATTGACCAACTTTGTGCATTTTTGTATGGTGCGTCGCATTTTTTGTTGTGATCTAACTATGGTTTCCTCAGGGAAAGTGGTTCAGTATGATGAGTAAAAGCCCCAGTTAATAATAAACATATAAGCCTATACTATTTTTATACAAATTTGCAGAAATCGCAAATAAAAACGATGAACTGATTGACCAATTTTGTGCATTTTTGTATGGTGCGTCGCATTTTTTTGTTGTGATCTGACTATGGTTTCCTCAGGGAAAGTTAATCAGTATGATGAGTAGAAGCCCCAGTTAATAATAAAAATATACCCCCATACCATTTTTTACACCCTGTATAAGTTGTAACTTAAAATTTATCTTAAGAATCAAAAATTTGGGTACACCATAAATTGACAATACTATACCAAGTTTTAACACTTTGAACGCCAAAAGATTGCAAAGCTTTAATGAGCCTTACTAAAAAAAGGATAACTTTACCATATAAAAAGATTTTTAGTAAAGATCATCAAGCTGCATCAGATTACCATTTTTCGACCTTGTGAGCCTCAGCTGGCTCTGCTATGGCCATAAGACCAAATTATAATAACTATTCTGTTAATGAACAGTGGTTTACTGCGACACTTTAACACTGCTCATTAGATCCAGAGACAAAGCAAACCACAAAATGAATACTGATTTAATGTATGACCAAAATCGCGAAACGAACGCAATATGAAATTAGGTAACAAACAGGTGAAATAAGGTTACTCAAATATACGCGGAAATATTGAAATCAAAAAACCCTGGCTAAGTGCGAGTCGGATTTGGGCACCAAGGGTTCCATACACCATATCTTTGAGTACAAAACCTTAAAAATATCTAAGAGTACAACAATAGGATTGAAGGACAAACTTAACTTTGTAGCTGATTAAATGTTCACCCATACATGGATGTACGTATTGATCAATTCTCTAATTACAAATAGAAATTGAACACCATCCTTTGAAGGTTTGAGACTCTTAACTCCAAGTTACTGACGAAGGGAGAAGTAGTCCAGAGGTAAGGTCCAACTTCAATATAAAGAACAATAGTCAGAATGAACTAGGCTGGGCAGCGTTCGGGAAGCTTCGCAATGTCTTTACGTCCCAAATACCGTAGTGTCTGTAGGCAAACCTTGGTGACACACGGACATTTTTGTTGAAGTGAAACTTCTATATAGACGGGGGGTATTAGGATTTTTTCTGTCACGGAAAAGCGTTACGGTTGCGTGGAGGGGGTAGACAGAGAAACGCTGGCGCCGGCGGCGGAGTGAGGGCAATGGCTGTATTCGTACGAATAGAAAGAGAAAAGTTGAGATGGAGATATAAAGCAGGTATACTTAGCCTGGGTTTTTCACTGAGAAAAGGTGAGATGGAGATATAAAGCAGGTGCTTAGTCTGGGTTTTCCACTTGTCTGTTGAAGTTTCACTTCTACTATGTGTCCCAGCACACATTTAGTTTTTTTATCTGTACGTATTTAAATATTCTTCTGTATGAATAGAGGGTCCGCGGTGCTCGAGGCACAAGCACATCCCCGATAACTCTCCTGGTGCTCATATAGATGCCTATGGTGATAGGCTCTAGAATAGCACCATCTCATGTTCTTTCGAAGGTGTCGCAAGAGGCGACGCAGGGAACAAACTGGAGTATGGGTAGCAGAAGGCTCCTTTTCGCATACTGTACCAACACGCAAACTGTGATCGCCAACTCGCCTGCCAAGTGTGGCGTAATCGCGTGGGCTTCTAAAATGAAACACTGAAATAGCTATTTATGCAACTGTTGCATAATGAGGGGTATTTAACACGAGTGTGGTTTATGAAACGAGCGCAGCGAGTTTCATAAAAGTATACACGAGTGTTAAATACTAATTATGTACAGTTGCATACAATAGTTTATCTACACTCATACAACAAATTTAAATTAAAGACAAAATAAAGTAATCATTGTTTATTGTAATAATTATTGACATTTTGTAGGTACAATTATTAAAGGTTATATTTGCGGATTATATCACTATCAGTTTCAGACATTTTACTGGGTTTTTAGTAAAAAAACTTGTAATAACGACTTATATATTACAACGAATAACGAATTACATATTATACAAACTGCATAAGGAAAAATACAAACGTTAATGGCGCGAAAATAAATTTGCAGTAATATCGCACCGCGCATGCGCGCCGCCAAGGTTGCGTTCCGAAACACGCTAGTGTGCTCAAATAGCAAGCATCTGCGTAAAAATTTAAAAAAAAAACTTCATTTTGTTACAACTTTGCGATAACGAAATGAAATTTGTATGGATCCTTAGTCACGGCTCCATCGAAAGGTATATCATTTGCTTAGCGTTTCTGATAAGTAAATGAAGGATTTGTGACATGAGTGTAGATAAAATTGTTTTTTGGGCTCTATTACTGCAAGATAATCTATCCTCATCAAAATCTTAAGAGGATTGTGAACCTATGGTGAAAATTAGGTTTTCCGTATAAACGGCGATAGCTTTTTAAACACGCTTATATTAGCTTCACCTGTATGTATGTATGTATGTTTGTAACCGACTCCTTTGCACTCGATTTTGACCCACTATAAACGAACAGATTTAATTCAAACTTTGTACATTTATCAAGAATCAGTGAAAAAACAATAATTTCATAAGTTTATCTCATTATCCTGAACTAAAAACTGAAAAATAAATATAGTTAAAAAAACTAAAAACTGAAAAATATTTCATATTATAAGCTGAAAACAATAATGAAAGAAAAATACTAGTATTATTTTGAAAAAAAGGGTGGGTTGTTCGATATACGAAAAATATGGCACAAAGCGCCCCACGCTTTTTTCACAATAACACTAGTATTTTCGTTCATTATTGTTTTCAGCTTATATTAAGAATATTTTTCACTTTTTAGTCTGATGTGCTTTAAAAGCGTGTTATTTTAGTTTTTTTAAACTATATTTATTTCGATTAGTTTAAACGTATACCTTCTTTTGAGCGACGAAGGAGCAAGGAAGGATTGTCATAACAAAAAAATTGAGAGGATTGTGACCCTGCGAGTTTTCATACAAATGGCGATAGTGATTTTCACCTTATTAAAGCTAACCGATTTTGACCTCAGATTAAAATAATAGCCGTATTTTTTTTTTTAAGAAAACACTGAACGATAAATAAAATTGTATTGAGAAAACAAAAACCTTTAAACCTAGCTTGACTGAAACCCTATTAAAAATTGGTCAAAACCAAATAGCTTTTCTTATATGTGTATATTTGTTTTTGATATTTTTTTCCTGTACAAAGTATTTTTTTAGTGAAATAAATGAATTGAAATGAATTATTTGAAAACTGTCAGGTTAACAATCGACTTAAAAAAGTTTTTTTTGCCATGGCAATACATGGCAATATTATTTAAGTATGTGAAGTATTAAAGGATGTTATAGATAATTATTTATTTATTAAATTTTATTCAATATGTATATTAATTATAATTTATAATATGTATCCACATGTTAACCGCCGCTGTGACGTAATGGTTAGTCCATTCGCTTCACACCGGGAGGTCGCGGGTTCTTGGCGGGGTCAACTTTGTAAGGCTCGATTAGGGCATTTTCATAGCCCGCTTGGCTAGCTAGGTACCACCATCCTATCTAAGGCTTGCCGCCAAACATCAGTTTTAACATCATTGATGTGTTTCGGCTTAAAGAGAAAAAAGCCATATCTCCATTACGTTGGGGAATCTTGGTAAGCCTGCTTCCATCTTCGGCATCATCGTCACTTACTATCAGGTGAGATGATGCCATAGGGCTTATCAATGTTATATAATATCTGTTTATTACTTTTATTCACAATTGGTTAGCCCTTGGCATCATCTCACCTGATGGTAAGTGACAGTGTTGCCGAAGATGGAAGCGGGCTTATCAAGATTCCCCAACGCAATGGAGAACTGGCTATCTTATTTTCAAGCCGGAACACATCAATGTTGTTAACACTGATGTTTGGCGGCAAGAATTAGATAAGATGGTGGTAACTAGCCAGGCGGGCTTAAAAAATGAATATTTATAAGAATATACTTTAGAATATTGTTTTCACTTCTTTTAAATTGTGTACTAATTTCTTTCTTAGCTTATTGTTTAAACTTTCAGCGATTAAGGGTTGGACGGAAGAGATCCCTGTTTGGGATAAGTCGGCCTTTGTACATGCTTCATCTATTCTGTATCTATAATTGTATATTTTATTATTACAATAAAGAGTTCATAAACAAACAAACAAACTTCCTTGCTCCTTCATCGCTAAAAAAAAAGGAGTTGATACAAAACCAAACGGTAGAAATATTATGTACACTAAATTTTGCGGAACGTACAACATACACAACAAATGACTCCACTCATTTGCCCTGTTATTGGAAAATTGGCACGCTTGGGAGAAAAGCTTCATTCACGAAAACCCATTTTCAGAAAGAGCTCTATTCACGAGGTGTGTGGACATCGCGTCGTTGCCCACATTTCCGCCATTTGAGGGTAGTTACATGTTCAAAGGACGCACTCTCTGGGCACTTAGGAAACAGGGCTGTCGTCGAATGCAGAAAAAATTGCGGGTAGGCCATGTCGGAGCCGCGTTCGCTGCCGTTTTAAGATTCTTAAATTTGTTTCCGCAACTAAAAGTGTGTTGATCTGACCGTTATTTAAGGATTTTTAAGCATTTATAGCATTACTAGCTTTGGCCAGCGGCTTCGCTCGCGTGAACATAGTTTCTATTATTTGATGAAAAAGCGTCGGTGGCTCAACCTAACTAACTAGAGGTCCCGGGTTCAAATCCGGACAGCCAATGTACCGATGAGGTTTTCGTATCTTACGCACATATACTTACCGATTGCCTTAAATATGAAGGAATACAATGTGAAGAAACCTGCAAATATGATTCCAGATGTGTATGAAGGTCGCGTTGCACACGTCTGTAGGTGTAAATCTTAATGCCCTACACGTGACCGCGGGTGATGCGAAGTGCAACACCAGGCAACCGCCGTCTATCCCTTGGATAGCACGGTTAATTGTGCCACACGATTAGATAGATGACTGTTTTCTAGGGTGCGAGTGTGGAAAAAATAGCCTATTTGTTAATCATGGTCCTGATCTGTCAACTTAACAAATTTCATCCATATCCGTTCAGCAGTTGTGGCGTAATTGAATAGCAAATATCCATGCATCCAAACATTCACCTTTATAATATTAGTGTGATTTCTGTTTAAGGAGATCTCATAGGCTGATAAATTGAAGCTATACTTTTTACTTTTTTTTGATAACTTTTACTTTGACTGTGTCACTCTTGACTTTCGTTGTATAAATACATTACATTGATTCGTTTCTATCTTGGTTTTAATGAACAATCCGGAACCTTGAACGTGCTAGCAGAGCGTGGTTTCGATCCACAGACCCTTTAACATTTCGACACCTTTTTCTGAGCTCATCATATATTTACAATAAGTATAGATATTGATACTAGAGCTTATTTTACTTCAGCTACTATAATTATTGCCCTACCTATAGGAATTATTTTTTTTTGTTGATTATCAACTTTATATGGAACTCAAATTAATTATTTTAACTTTTTTCCCCACAACATTTTTAAGGATTAGCTGGAATACCTCGTCGTTACTCAAATTATCCAGATGTTTATCTTTCTTCAACACTCGGGTATCTTTTTGAGCATGTCAGCAGAATTTTAGCGCGATATGCGTCACCTTGCTGTATCTCTTTTAATTTTCGAGATCTAATAGGCAGCCAAAGTACGTAATTTTCGTTACGCAACTTTTCTGAGCCCAAAGGCGTTTCATCAAACTTACGTCAAAACGCTTCATATAAACAAATGCGACTCGGAGTCACATAAACTTTTAACACACACAAAATTGTAACTACCAAGAGACTTAGACCTAATAGTACATACTCTAGGTAAAAGGGGTTTACTTATTCTGGAATTTAGAAATTACATTTTTCTCGTGGGAACGGAAGGACTTTAGATTATCTCATAGATTTTCCTGTAATCTATGCATTCAATCTTACTAATAATGTGATTTTTTTCAAGATTTTAGGCCCAGTATAGTTTCAGCGTCGGTGGCTCAACCGGTAATGACTCGGTCCATCTAACCAGAGGTACCGGGTTCAAATCTAGACGGCCAATGTACCAATGAGTTTTTCAAAAACTTACGTACATATACTTACCGATTGCTTTAACGGTGAAGGAAAACAACGTGAGGAAACCTGCACACGCCTGCGAAGAAATTCGCAGGTTGTGTGTGAAGTCGACCAACCCGCACTGG
This sequence comes from Coleophora flavipennella, assembly GCA_947284805.1. Classification (NCBI taxonomy): domain Eukaryota; kingdom Metazoa; phylum Arthropoda; class Insecta; order Lepidoptera; family Coleophoridae; genus Coleophora; species Coleophora flavipennella. The sequence continues at coordinate 12,133,373 of OX369253.1, forward strand.
GCCCGCGTGGTCGACTAAGGCCTAATCGCCCTGATTCGGGGTAGGCTCGAGCCCCTCGGTGGGGACGTATATGAGCTAATAAAATAAAAATAGTTTCAGAGATAAAAGGGAATGACCCTTTTTCGCCTGTTTCCTTACTTCAAAACTGTTTATTTTAAACTTATAAAAATATACTAAGCCTTTTTATTTCATATGTTAACGTTACATTATGAAAAACTTTAAAAACATCTAGTGAACCCCCTATAAGTGGCCCCTATGTTTGAAGTTCATTTATTTACGTTACACGTCCGACTTTGGGTCATCCACTTACATATATTTTCTAAATTTCAATTCAATCGGTCCAGTAGTTTCCGAGCAAATTAGCTGTGACAGACGGATGGTCAGACACACGAGTGATCCTATGATGGTTCCGTTTTTACCTTTTAAGGTTCAGGTACCCTAAAAAACGGTTAAGTGCGAGTCGGACTCGCACTCGTAGGGTTCCGTATCTAAACACAACTATGAAAATGATACTTATTCACATTACAAACAAAAGGCGTCAACGCAACAGAAACTTTCTTTTTTATTATTATTCATATTATATTCTTTTGCCAGCGGCTTCGCTTACGTGAACATAGTATGTATGACTGGCTTTGAGGGTGCGCAGTGCGCGAGCCGTAAGCGGCTTGCGAGCGTGGAAAAATGTAGCCTAATGTTAATCCAGGTCCTAATCTGTCTACCTACCAAATTTCAATCAGATCTGTTTATCTGTTGTGGCGTGAAAGAATAACAAACATGCATCCATCCATACACACAAACTTTCGCGTTTATAATATTAGTAAAGATGTAACCTATACTTGAAATTTAGGTGAGAACCTAAGAAAATATAAAAAAAATGGGAGGAATATCAGTATATTATTTGAAGTTTGTAGTACGATTCCTATACTAAAGTAAGTATATAGAAGCTTTTAGAGCAACCTCTTAAAAATCGTATGTAGTAGGTAGAAATGATAGGTTGAGAGGTGAAAAATATCCCACCAAAAACATTTTGTAAAAAACTAGCCAAGTTTACATGGAGCTGCTTGTTTACCTCTAAAAAATAATGAAATCTAGACAAAGTCGTGCCAAGTCTAAGGTTCCTTACTGCGATTTCTTTATTATTATAGTTAATGTTGTGTGACTTGCCCGTTGAAGGGTACACAAGGGTACAAAACCAGGTGCTCCATGACACCATTGCACCAATATGTCACCAGAACCACTACCCATTGACGATGGAAAATTGCCACTTGGAAAACTTTGATTCAATAACCAGTCAATTGTAGGCTTGATAAAGCTGCGTACTTAAGTATAGGCGAGCCCTTCAACGGCCAAGTCACACAACATTAACTATAATAATAAAGAAGTCGCAGTAAGGAACCTTAGACTTGGCACGAATTTGTCTAGATTTCATTATTTTTTAGAGATAAACAAGCAGCTCCATCAAGACTTGGCTAGTTTTTTACAAAACGTTTTTGGTGGGATTTCACTTCTTTTTGTAGAAACGTGGGCATATTATTTTATTATATTTTATTTTATCTCATGTCATCTCATCTCATTTTATTTTATTTTATTTATTTTATTACCTACCTAGTACTGAAATACTAAGGATATTTTTAAACGAAACGAAGTAATATCTAACTAAATAAAATAAACCTAGAATACTAGAAAAGTACTTATAAACACGAACACGATTGAAAGTACTGCCTAAGCAAACCTCACGAAATAATAAGCGAATTCAACAAATACAAATAATCCCTACTAATCCCAAGCAAACGTTTTCAAGCGCAGTAGAAGAATGTTGCCACTTCGCCATATAAGGTTATCGGAATAACAAACGTAAGCGTGTTTTAAAATACAGTCAGTATGCCGGTATCACCCCCACTCTTAGTCCAATGCATTATATTTTGACCAAATTTTGAGCAAAATTAATATTTTAGTGTAATTTGTTCATTTAATTTGTGTACTGTTCGAGTAGAATAAAGTTAATCGTTCGACTATTTCTTCTTGTAAACTTGTAAGTTTAAGTACAAAAGCCAGTCTAGTCTTATCCAGAGTTTTCGTTTAATTTTATTTATATGCGTATTAAAAGCAGAAGGGGAGGCATTCGCCCAGCAGTGGGACGCTATAGGCTAGATTAAATTAGAAGATGTGCCCCACTACGCTGGATTTTTGCAATGACACTCGATTTTTTATGTACCAATAGTAGAAGGGGGCATTACCATATCTCTAATACAGCTGAGACCAGCTGAGGGTTCTTTATCAGATACTTCAAACCTTCGATTTTTGACATCAAATGAAACGGCCCACCAAATTCAATATTTTTTGTAAAGGCGGTATGTCGATCTCTAATAGTTTGGTTGGGCTCTTGTGTTTTCTAATCAGGGTCACCAAGTACTCCAGATCTTCAATTATCCTAGTTTTTATAGTTTTTCCTTTATGTGGCCATTAAACCCTAACTCTGTACCAAATTTCAGCTCTCCGAGTTAATGGGAAGTACTAGTTCTATTCTAATGAACATGAGTGAGTGAGTGTCATAATGCGAAACTTTGCTTTCGCTTAACTTCGGAACTAAATGACCTAAAGACTTGAAATTTTGGATTTTAGGTATGTGATTATAGCTTACTGGATGACGAAAACTTCTGCGTTCTGGTCTTATCCAAAAGTTCTCAAATAGGGGCCTGAAAATACGGAGAAATGGTTCCAGTAAAGGATGGTACGGCAGTGTTTGCTTCGCGCTCGACTTGGCGGGGACACTGCCGTGCCCCCCGATAGGTAGCTTCATCGCATCAGTTCATATACGTCCCCACCGAGGGGCTCGAGCCTAGCCTGAATTAGGGCGATCGGGCCTTAGTAGACCACGCGGGCACAGTGCAGGTTGGTCGACTTTACACACAACTTCAATTTTTTCGCAGGCGTGTGCAGGTTTTCTCATGATGTTTTCTTTCTCCGTAAGAGCGTCGGATAAACGTACATATAAAATCAAAATTAGAAAACCCATTGGTACGTGGCAGGATCGAACGACGACTTCGCGGACAGGAGGTAGCGGCCCTTGCCATTACGCCTCCGACGCTTATATCAGGATGAAATTACTGTATGGTCACTGATTTTTAATAAATGTACAAAGTTTGAATTAAATCTGTCCGTTTAAAGTTGGTCAAAATCGAGTGCAAAGGAGTCGGTTACAAACATAAAATACATTCAAACAGGTGAAGCTAATAAAAGCGTGATAAAAAAAGAAATTGGAACATCTTTGATAACAAGCGACAAAAAATTTCAATTCGCACTCCTTAGCGCGAGTACTATTCACACTTGGCCAGCTTTTGTTAATTGCTTTAGACTTAGTACAATAATCAAAATTAACACCCAGTTTAATGATTGTAGGTATTACTGTTTTAGCGATAGAGCTAAATCAAAAACACGTTTTTTGTATGGGGAATCCTTAAATTTTTATCATTGTCTCAATTTTTTTTGTCGTTAAAGGGGAAATAGTAATGCACACTTTTTAAATCTCCAATTGTACCTATTACGGTTCACAGATGGACATACAAACAGACGGACAGACGAACAGCGAAAGCTTAGTAATAGGGTCCCGTTGAGTGAATGTACAGAACCTTAAAAACGACATCCACGCGATACACACATCAATGCTGTAAACACTGATGTTTAGCGGCAAGACTTAGATAAGATGGTGGTAGCTAGCCCGGCGGGCTTAGAAAATGCACTACCACCAACCGAACCGGAATATGGAACCCGCGATCTCCTGGTGTGAAGCGAATGAACTAACCATTACGCCATGGAGGCTGTTGAAATGATGATGAATTAGAGGTACGTGGCTTAAGTTTTTACTTGGAAAAACTATTATACTGTACTTATCACCAACGTGGCAAATGAAATAAAATAATTACACCATTAAAACTTTTTTTAGTACAAGCTTTTATTTCAGTGTACCAATTATTCAAGTCCCTGACATGAGTTACCGGCCGGCCCATCGCATGTTTCCAAATGCCTATTTTTCGATAAACCTAAAAACGTTTCGGTAAAAACTTTAATTTGAAAATAATGTAAATTATTTCGTATTTCTCTCAGCAAACCTTTTTATTTGATACGTCCATTTCATAGGAGTGCGTAAAAAATGTCTGGTCTGCACTCTTTAGAAGTCCGCCATATTGGATTTAGAATGAAGTCACTTAGCAGAGCAGTTATAGGTAGACCGCTTAAATGAGTCCTCGGCCGCGCTGTACAGGGGCGCGCTTGTTAGGCGACAAAGGGGATCGAGAGAGGAGCGGGCGGCAGGCGCATTGTTGTAGCAACATATTTGCCTGCCGCCCGCGCAATGTTGCCACAACAATGCGCCTGCTGAAGTGGGTTTTTAAACGTGTTCTCCGTTTCCGATTATTTTCAATAGAATCGTAGGAAACACTGTGATTGCCTTTTAACAAGCTTTACAGATATTAACGTGGCTCGTTAGTTTGTTTGGTTAGTTTGGGACAAATCTTGGTAGCTAAATTAGAACCACTTCCCCGTTCCCGGTTTCCGACTGAGCTGACATTTTGCATAAGTACACTTCGGAGAACAATGCATGTTTAAAAGTAGACCGCTAAAATTAGTCTTCGCCCGCTCGGTACATGGGCGCGGGGGTAAGGTGACAAATGGGATCGAGAGAGGAGCGGGCGGCAAGCGCATTTTTGTAGCAACATACTTGCCTGCCTCCCGCGCATTGTTGCCACAACAATACGCCTGCCGCCCACTCCTTTCGGTTTTTTAACGTGTTCTCCGTTTCCAATTATTTTCAATAGATTCGTAGGAAACACTGTGATTGCCTTTTAACAAGCTTTACAGTTATTAACGTGCCGTGTTAGTTTGTTTGGTTAGTTTGGGACCAATCTTAGTAGCTAAGGTTGAACCACTTCCCCGTTCCCGGTTTCCGACTAAGCTGACTTTTTGCATAAGTACACGTTGGAGAACAATGCATGTTTATAGGTAGACCGCAAAAATAAGTCTTCGCCCGTTCGGGACAGGGGCGCGGGGGTAAGGAGACAAAGTGGATCGAGAGAGGAGCAGATGGCAGGCGCATTGTTGTGGCAACAATGCGCGGGCGGCAGGCAAGCATGTTGCTACAGACTTAACGTGTACCTATGCAAAATGTCAGCTCAGTCGGAAACCGGGAATGGGGAAGTGGTTCTAATTTAGCTTCCAAGATTTGTCCCAAACTAACCAAACAAACAAACACGGCAAGTTAATATCTGTAAAGCTTGTTAAAAGGCAAGCACAGTGTTTCCTACGATTCTATTGGAAATAATCGGAAACGGTGAACACGTAAAAAAAACCGACTTCCATCGCAACAACTTACTACAATTTTGGATTTTGTTAATTTTCAAAAAGTACTACACCAATTTTGATAAAATGTATTTACGATTAACTCAAAAGCATACCCTATCGAATAAAAAGAGAATCATGAAAATCGATTTACAAAGTGCGAAGATATCGTGTAACACACATACAAAAAAAACATACAATCGAATTGAGAAACACCTCCTTTTTAACCGATTTCAAAAAGAGGAGGTTCTCAGTTCGACTGTATGTTTTTTTTTTGTTTGTTTTTTACGCGATATCTCCGCCGATGGTGAACCGATTTTCAAAATTATTTTTTATTCGAAAGAGTATGCTCCCGAGGGGGTACCATTGTCACCAAGTCAGGATCTGATGATTGGATCTTAGGGAAATCGAGAACAACCCTCAAATTTTATAGGCACATATTACGTGTTGCATGTATTTCCTAAAACTATTCAAGTTTTGGCGTCTATTAGTCATCATCTCATGTTGATGAACTGATGAAGGAAGGAACAACTCCTTAACGGTTAGGAGTTAGAGGAAAATTCTTCAAATATTTTGCGTAGATACATAGGTAAGTATAGACTGATAGTTGAATTCTTTCAGGTTATTCAGATGAGCTGATGATGGAAGATTTTACTCCTTAACTTTCATTCTGTTAAGATGATGATGGAAGCTACAGGAATCTGTATCTGTTAACAAAACACATGCTTTATGATTTGATGGTTCCTATTGGCGAGTGGGTGATTGGGTATAACGTTGTTAGATAGATATCATTATCACTAAAAATAAATAAAATAAAAATAAAAGTTTAAAAACTTAAAAACCGACTTCAAAATGAAATTCACTGAAAAGTATGAAATAATATTATTATACTTAGATACACGACATTAACCAACAATAAATAAATCAAAGGTAGGTACGAATTAAATTGGGGGCCCAATTTTTTTTTGAGGTCGGTGTCAGCAATGCCATCGAATCTAAAACATTTGATACGTAAGTTGACCTTAATAATAAATTTAGGCCCCTAATTTAATTCGTACCTACCTTTGATTTCGTTATTGTTGGTTAATTATTATTATTATTATTATTATTTTTAATTCAGGCTATGCCCATAATTTGTTAGTACAACTTATACTATGTTAGTAAACAATAACATATAATTAAAAACAAAATGAAATTAAAATTAATGTCGTGTATCTAAGTATAATAATATTATTTCATACTTTTGAGTGAATTTCATTTTGAAGTCGGTTTTTTAAGTTTTTAAACTTTTAGTTTTAGGCACTCAGTTGAAAAAGTCACCGTGAAAACGGCTTTGTACCAATTTTAATTAAACAGAGCCTCTGAAGCTCGCTCTAAAATTAATTGCATGATTTCAACTACATATTAGGTCTTTACTTATGAAATTGCTGATTGTATAAAAAAGTTTAAAGATGAAAATTAATACTAAAAACAGTAGTTATTAAAACAAAATGTGTTCTCAAAATAACATTAGACTATTAGAAATTAAATGGTGGTTAACATATGCGTATTGTTTAGATATTTTGATAGCACGGTGGCTTTAACCCCACGAAGTCGGGTATTTTATTAAGGCAAAAAAATCATTTTATTTATTTGAAAGCTCTAGAGTTATTGCAACAGTTTCTTCGTTACTAATGTCATATTTGGGAATACCCCGATTACCCCGCATAAGGTTTAGTCACTATCAGAAAAATTCAATAAAATTAACTAGTCTAAATAATTGCCCCATCTGACCACTAAGAAAACGCCTTTGTTCCATTCAATGCTACATAGCTCAGGGTATTGTAAAATGAAAAACATGTCAGTAGTTACTAATAAAACTAATAAAAGACCATAAGTAGTGTCACCATAAGGTCAATAATAAAAAAAATTGCATTGAACTTCAAAAACTGAATCGGCAATTTCATAGGTGAAAACCTATTATATTTACAAATAGTTATTTGTAGATATAATAGGTTTTTACCACATCCGTGTCGTAGTAAATCAGTCCATTAGCTTCACATCAGGAGGTCGCGGGTTCAATTCCCGGCGGAGCCTAACTATGTAAGACTCGGTTTGGTTGGTGGAAGGGCATATTTGAAGCCCGCCTGGCTAGCTGCTAGCTACTACCACTATCTTATCTTAGTCTTGCCACTAAACATCAATTTTAACAGCATGGATGTCTTCCGGCTTGAAGATAAGGTAGCCATTTCTCCATTGCGTTGGGGATTCTTGGTAAGCCCTCTTCCATCTTCGGCATCATCGTTACTTACCATCAGGTGAAATGATGCTAAGGGCTTATCAATTGTCGATATATAAAAATAATAATAATTAAACAAACAAATTCGTCGCGATGAATAAAATCACACTAATACTCGTATTATAAAAGCGAAAGTTTGTGAGTGTGTATGTTTGTTACTTATTCACGCAAAAACTTCTTAACAGATCTGGCTGAAATTTGGTAGGTAGACAGATTAGTACCTGGATTAACACATGCTACTTTTTTTACGCACTGCGCACTCTCGAAAAGTCATAGAAACGTTGTCCACGCGGGTGAAGCCGCAGGAAACTATAGTATTGTAATAAATGCCACTAACAGTGAAACTCATCAAGGCAATGACTGTACTGCTGATCAACACGGCCATCCAAGTCGCACTAAGCTATGACCGACCGCTTGAATTTACTCAATTTTCAGCCGACTTCCAGAAAGGAGGAGGTTCTCTATTCGACTGTATGTTTTTTTATTTGTATGTTTGTTACGCGATATCATCGAATATTGTGAACCAATTTTCATGTTTTTTTTGTTTTTTTTTTGCTCCCGTGTTGGATCCATATAAATTTTATCATAATCGGTGTGATACTTAATTAGAAAATTAACAAAAACCAAAAATAATAATGAAAAATTGTACCTACTAAGTTATGACGATGGAAGTCGGTTTTTTAACGTGTTTAGCGTTTTTGTAGTTACATGCTTCGACCAAATATTATGAACCGGGCCTACCTATACATTAATCTCATTAAAAAATAGTCAAATTCAACTGCACGAACACACACTCACACCGCATATAGTCTACCGAATCTCGTTCAAATATTAACAATGACAGAGATAGAGATACGTACTCGGAATGAAGCACGAATAAGAAATCAAATTTCACTCACTTCGACCTTTAACGGATTTAGGAAACACAGATCGACTAAGACGAAATGAACGAAATGTACCCTTTGTATCACCGTAATGTTTAAAATCTGTAATTTATGTATCCTGTGTACAATAAACTATTAAATAAATAAATGAGCGTATTCGCTCATTCTGCAGGCATAAAATCCGTTGTTCGCGTAGGCCGGTCCATAGCTGTTATATTGGTCGAGGGTTACATGTTTGCTGCTGTAATTTAAGATTAATTAACCATCAACTTCGTTGAAACCTGCCAGCGCCAGGGCACGCGCTACCCGTGACTAAAGATTTATTTATTTTTATGCACTCTGTGTTATTTTTCGTTGTTTTTGTTTACTCTATGGTGCCGTTTTGCTAGAAAAGTAAATGATTTATCTATCTATCTGTCTAACAAGCAGCGGTACGCCCCAAAGATGTATTTCTATCCACTATTGGCAAGCCTTTGGCATCATCTGACCTGATTGTAAGTGGCGATTATGCCGAAGTTGGAAGCGGGCTTATAATTTCCTAATGCAATAGGGACTGGATAGGTATCTTATCTTAATGCCGAAACACATGAATTGATGTTTCACGGCAAGAGCTAGACAAGATAGTAGTAGCCAGCCAGGTGGACTTAGAAATGCTCTAACACCAACCAAACCGAGTCGAAGTTACAACCCGCTGGGAATCGAACCCGCGCCCGCCAGGTGTGAATCGAGTGGACTAACCACTACGCTACGGTAGCCGTAAATTATTTAAGTGGATACTTCTTATGCCGCCTTTACGCTCCTGTATGTGCCCGGCACCAGCATTGCAAGTCGAAAAATAACTGAAGATTTATTGAAGACTGTCTCAATAGGGCTTGATCCCAGAGCCCTCAAATTTGGATATATATCAATTGCAGCCTAAGGACTCAATCACAGATTACTAATTAGTTACTACGACTCAATGGCGGTACAAAGGGGTTTAGAAATCAATGATGGAGGCGCATTTTCTTATGATTCTTTCGAGGTCTTTTTTTGTTACTCCAATCAAATAAGCCTTAATTTATGATAAATTGATAAATAATAACAATTGAAATCTAATTATCCTTCGTCAAAAACGTTTTTTTGGAGATAAGGTATACATGTTCCGAACAGGATCCACGAGATGCGATTTAAGAATTATCCAATTTAAAATTATTTTGGATCCAACAAGGTGACGGATGCATCGTATAGCAGTGGAACGATGACGAGCTTGGATCAAAACTAAAGCTAGTAGGCGCATTATATATAGGTACTTAATTTTTCACTCAATGGCCAATGAAAGAGACCCATGTACAAAAACTTCACACGACAGAGATGAAGATGCATAGATGGTCGGGAGGGGTTACCAGGCCTGATAGAATTAGGAAAAACTGTATCCGAATCAGTTTCAAAGTAGCCCCGATACCCGAAAAACTTACAGAAAGTTGCTTGAGGTGGTATGGCCATGTGATGCGAAAGCACGACGAGCACGTGATTAGAAAAGCCCTAAGCTTACCTGAGAAAAAAATAAAAAGTAAATTTGAAAATTTTTAAAAAACCCACGACTATTAAAATTAAATTGGAAAAGGATAATAATATAATTATAAAACCCCGACTTAAAGAATTTCTGTAACTAGTGAAAGTAATCGTAAAAAGCTTTTATAATATGAAGATTTGATCTCTCGCAGAGTCGGACATAATATGAAAAACAGAGTATCAGTTTTCATAGCACTTCCCTACGTACCTATTTGGTTCCGCAAGATGTAGATGTGGCAATTAAATATTCAACTCCCTATGAACTTAATAAAAAACCCAAGAAAATCCGTCCGGGGCTGGCCTTAAATGAACTGGTTTTGTAGTTTTATAGTAACGTGAATAATCGGCGATATTTTATTGCTCTACTTATTTATATTTATGTTAAAATTCTAAAGAGTGATGGCAGCCCCCGATGGATTTTCTTGGTTTTTTTATGAAGTTCATAGGGAGTTGAATATTTTGTTGCCACATCTACATCTTCGGGAATCAAATAGGTACGTAGGGAAATGCTATAAAAACTAATATTCTGTTGTTCATATGTCCGACTCTGCGAGAGATCAAACCTTCTTATAAAAGCTTTTTACGATTATTTCCCCAGTTTCAGAAATTCTTTAAGTCGGGGTTTTTAATTATTTTATCCTTTTCCAATTTCGTTTAAACGTCGTAGGTTTTTTAAAAATTTTCAATTTTGCTTTTCATTTCAAACTTTTAAAGAGCATAGGTACATACATTATACATTTTTTTATTTTTATTTTAATAGCTATATTAATTGGGAACTTCCAAATTTTTTTTGAGATTTGACTATGGGTTTCATGGGGAAAGTTGTTTATTTTCACGGGTACAATCACCAGTTAAAATAGATTCAAGTAATTTTGTTAGACCTTATATAAACCAGCATGTCCAGATTAATCAAAAAACAAAATTTTTCCGACCCGACAACCCTAGACAGAATGTCTTGGCGCCGCAAGCCGAGAGCCGAACCCACCTAAAGTGGGAATGTGCATAGAAGAAGACTTAATTTCTAAGTTCAATCCAGACACTAAATTTACCCTCACACATTCATCTTACATCTATGTACGTGTATCTGCTATTATACCATCTATACACAATATACATATACAGGATGTAACAAAATTGGTGTAGGTCCCGTTAACTGGGGCTTCTACTCATCATACTGAACAACTTTTGTTCTACAACTTTGCTGAAATCACTAAAGAAATGAACTCTTCATACAAATCGATTAGCTGATTGAATATATTTTAGACAATAGACATATTTTTATTTGACACAAACACACACCGATTACACATTTAAAAAAGTAAAATATATAGAAACAGAAAAAAACAAAAAAGTAAAAACAAACACAAAATATAAAACAAAATTAAACACAAAAAATTTGATTTATATTTGGATTTTGTATGCAGGATCATTTTTTTTGAGAATTGAGTATATATGAGTTCCTTGGGTAAAGTTGTTCAGTATGATGAGTAGAACCCCCAGCTAATGAGACTTACACCAATTTTGTTACACCCTGTATGTATTATATATTGCGTTTCATATATTTGAGAGCAAAACAGGGTTCAACCATGGCATATTCGTGACAATATCAATTTGTCACATGCGAGATGTTTAGTAAGTGCCAGCCACAAATGGGACAACACAATAGGATAATTAGATTGAACAAGGCGGAAAATTGAGATGGGTCGAGACGCGCGTGCGAAACTGTAAACAATTTATCAGATTTTAGTAAGTTTAAGTACTTATTTTAAAGTAGTTTTGTAGTAAATCTGGGAACACCGCTTACACACCATGTCCATCCACCTGCTCGCCGATATGTCACAACAGATTTTTACAGCTTGAAAGCTGAAATAATTTAAACTAGAATGGCAATAGCAAAACAAGCTTTCAACAACAAAAGGCATATTTTCCGTTCAAAAAATGTCAAGAAGAAATTTATAAAACTTATGTTTGGAGCATAGCATCTGATAGGAAGGTATTGTAAGTGACGCCGGGATTCCATTAACTTCGCGAACTATATTTATTTAAGTGCCGAGATGGTGGCTACATTTGTTTTGTAAACTTTACTTTTAAGGTACCCCTACAGAAAAAATCTATGGGGTGAGATTCGGCGACCTTGGTGGTCAGGGGATATCACCGAATCGGCTAATCAATTTGTTCAGGAAGGAACCGCGAAGAAGCGTCGTGGTCTCCCTAGCACTATGAGGCGTGGCGTCGTCTTGCTGAAACAGTGTGCGTACTGAAGGCAGAATGTGCTATCAATGTTGACAGAAAATAATTGTAAAGCATGCTTCGATAAGCAACACCGTCTACAGTAATTGCTAGCCCTTGAAGATTTAAAAATAAATAGTGTCATTGGCAAACTGTTGGAAACGAGTTCAATATTTTATTCTGTTCCTGATGTCCGGCTGGGCCCCGAGCGCGGGTTGTTTGCTACTGAACTGCATCTGAACGATCGAATGAGCGATTTAAATCTTCACTTAAGGCGTTACTTAAAATTCCGATATATTTGTAACGTGAACAAAATCTTCGACGAGCAATCGCACAAGAATAATTGGCTTCAAAATACGCTTCGATTACGAATGCACATGCCAAACCCGTACCCGTCCACTGCGAGATGATCTCGCCGAGTTCGCTACTAAATAACCCGCACGATTGACGAATCTAACGCGACCCCTTTCCCGATCCTCCGCCGAACGAATTTAACAAAAAACACAATAGGACTCCGGGAGTGCCGAGAGAAGTGAAGACTTGAAAGATTAGACCTTGTACCCAGAGACGTTAAAGTTGTTGGCTTTGTACCCAGAGACATAAGGTGTCGGCCTTGTACCCAGAGACATTAAGGTGTCTTTACAGTGTCCAGTTTCCCATCTCAAAAATGCCCAACGCGCCTAAAGAAGTTTTCACTTCAAATATCTGAATTTGTATCCTAATTCTGCCACCGGACACCCTTATCGGCAAAGGTGTGGAAACCCTCCCTGCGCCTAGTCGTGCGATGATGAAATGGAGACGGGGAGTATAAGGCCATGAAGCTCCTAGGCTCACTTACACAATTCATACAAAATATCCGAAACCAGCCGCAAAAATAACTTTTCAATACAGTTGCTCAAAAACTATTCCTTTATATGTCAGTCAAGAGTGCGCAAAATTGATTTTACTTTTTTAATTTATAGCTCGGAGGAACAGGCCATTTATAGCAAATAAAAATATATAATAACCATAGATACAGAATCTCCTTTAAGAATTATGAAAGGAGAATTTTAAAAGAGATAGGTAGTTCCTCCGTGAGGTTAGTACGTAACGCTAGGTATTTAGATTCTCTTTGTGTGAAGAGAAAAAATATACATGAAGTGGAACCGGTTACACCAAGGAATAGGTCATCATTTCCAAAGAGGTTTAGTATCCCAAGCCTAATTGTAGTCTTATTTATGATAATAAAAAAAAACTTGCGCATGCGTTTGTGTGCTAGCTAAAATATGGCGCAATTTTCTTAAAACTGAATTGAGATGTTTTAGTAGTAAAAACTAATACAATTATGAATAGTTAATTTAAATGTAATAAAAAATATACTTATGTGTATGTATGAAAAAACAAAAAGAGATTACTCCCCGGACATTGAAAATAAGCCACACGTCGCGTAAAATGAACTTGGTTGCTGAAGCCTTGATGTACCTACCCATGTATTTAGTTTTTCTGTCACGGTTGTTTTTTTTATTTTATCTATTTTCTCACACCTGTATTGAAAAACTTCGTATGATACAGGGAGTGAAAGGAAATAACAAACTCGTGACGATGGTAATCCCTCGCCACAAATATCAGTCGTTTGTTATTGACCTTTTTACCAACCTTGTATCTTATATAACTATAGTTTTAAGATGCTTTTTTCTATTTCAAGGCGTATTACATGTTAATTTTTCTTGTAATTTAAGAGAAACTTGAAGAGGGTCTGATTTAGCTAACATTTGCTATACAGTCGTATTCCCGGTGACAATAGATCCTCAAGGTATTTTGAAGTGGACCTGTGTGACTTCAGGTGAAGTCAAGGTTCCAGGATCGTCTTTTGTTGACATTCAAATCATAGGAAAATATCTACTCAGGTTGGGTTTTTTAGGTTTTTCATGTTTATTTAAAATATACATCTATTTTTGTAATGACTACAATACAAAAAACTACTAGTTTAACTACTTTACGTGTGGTTACATTTAGAATTATTTTTTTGACTGAACAGGGTATGTAAGGATTGGTGTAAGACCCGTTAACTGGGGGTTCTTGTCATCATACTGAACAACTTTCCCCAAGAAACCCTTAGTCAATTCTCAAAAAAAAAATTGGATCTTTCCCTTAAAAAAAATCACAAAATTGGTCAATCAGCTGATCGATTTGTATAAGGTATTTTTAATTTTTTTTTGCTATTTCAGCATATTTATGAAACAAAAGTTGTTCAGTAGAAGCCTCAGTTTACGGGACTTATACCAATTTTGTTACAACCTGAACATTGAATAAATTGTATAATAGATTTTTTATGTTAACATATTAAATTGTTAATTATAACATTTATTATTATTATTATTATATGAGCTCATATACGTCCCCACCGAGGGGCTCGAGCCTACCCTGAGATCAGGGCGATCAGGCCTTAGTCGACCGCGCGGGCCCAGTGCGGGTTGGTCGACTTCACACACAACCTTTGAGTTTCATCGCAGGCGTGTGCAGGTTTCCTCACTATGTTTTCCTTCACCGTTAAAGCAATCGGTAAGTATATGTACGTAAGTTTTGAAAAACTCATTGGTACATTGGCCGTCCAGATTTGAACCCGGTACCTCTGGTTAGAAGGACCGAGTAGTTACAGGTTGAGCCACCGACGCTTTTAAACAATTTACCTGCAGTTTAAATACAGCTTTGATACCTTGATTACAACCAAGTCCCCCCGCCGCGTCTGTCTGGCGCTTTCAACGCGATAAACTCAAAAACTACCCAACAGATTTTCATACAGTTTTCAACAGCCGACGGAGTGATTCATGAGGAAGGTTTAAGTGTACATTTTCCCGCGAGCCGCTAGTGGCTCGTGCACCGCGCACCCTCTAGTTGGTACTAAAATCCACTTTATCGCAGCGGAATCAATCTGTAGTTATATAAAATAGGCCACCCACGCGGTTGACCGACGACCCGGAGAAGATCGCGGGAAGCCGATGGATGCGGGCAGCGCAGGACCGGTCGTCGTGGAAATCCTTGGGTGAGGCCTTTGTCCAGCGGCTGACGTTTTTCGGCTAATGCGATGATGATGAATGAATTTGCTTGTTAAGTGATTTAAATTTATTGTTTCGCTTAGCTAGCTTTTATTTTATTTTATTTTTATTTAATAGGAAAACTTACAGCTACATAACATCATTATAGAGAACTGGGTTGCAAAATAACATAGCCATTTTAGTTTCCAAATATAGAACGTTAATGTATCATTATATTGAACTGATCAAGTTCTTGAAATGAACAAGTTGTCCTATAGAAAGATATAGCTAAGTAGGAAGTACCTTTAGTATGAATACAGAGTATATACTAAGACTAGTGGATGCCCGCAGCTTCGCCCGCGCAGATCCCGATTTTTGCGGTTCCCGTGGGAATTTCCCAAAATCCTTTCTTAACGGATGCCTACGTCATAACATCTACCTGCATGCCAAATTTCAGCCCGATCCGTCCAGTGGTTTGGGCTGTGCGTTGATAGATCACTATGTCAGTCAGTCAGTCAGTCACCTTTGAGTTATATATATTTAGATAGTGTATACAAAGTGAGCTTAATTACTTGAATGGAGCACAAGTTATGCTGAATGTATGTATAGAGTAAATAATGTATAGTTTTAAATTTAATAATTGGTTCAACCTTACATGCTTACGTGTACAACACAAAGTATCAAAATTATTTAATGCGTTGTTGGTAAACTGGATTATACCTTGGTATAGTTTTGGTTTGGTCCCGTAACGCTCATATCAAAGAACTTGACTTAACGTTACATCATAAATAATTTATACCAAGGATCCTCTAAAAAGCTTATTTTATTCACTATTTTAGTGTTTGAATTTAGAACACACCAATATATTCGACCTCTATCTCAATGCTTTACAACCTCCTTGCGCAAAAAATACCCGATACAAACTCCTTGTACAAAGAATACTCGACTTACAAACTCCTTGTGCAAATATTTCCTCGAGATTTGATTGTTTGACAAGGAGTTAGAATTAGAATAAAAACTGTTTGGTGTTCTATGCTCTCATTTTATTATTAAATTGGTGCTATTTTGAATAAGTTGTACGAACACAAAGTTTAGTGTTACTTAATAATAAATCGATTGAAAATGCATTCATGTGATGAAGATGTGTCAACTAGGGTTGCCAGAAAAATTCAAGAAGAATATAGGAGATTTCCATTTAGGGGGTCAAAAGAAAACAGTATCCAGTTAAAATATATAGTATACTCAGAGATATGCTATATATAAGGGGAGGTAGATAGGTTACATGCATCCTAAAAGTGAAGCAAAAAAAAGATGCCAATTGGCATCTCTTTTCATAGTAGCATTCGGTAGGTACCTATTATTATGTGTGTGTAAATGGATTCGATTTTCAAATGTGGTTTGTTAGTGCATAACCCATCTATGGTAACAAACCTCTGAGTATACTTTATTTTTTCATGTAATTATATTT
Organism: Coleophora flavipennella; assembly: GCA_947284805.1. NCBI lineage: Eukaryota > Metazoa > Arthropoda > Insecta > Lepidoptera > Coleophoridae > Coleophora > Coleophora flavipennella. The sequence goes on from OX369253.1 coordinate 12,150,131, forward strand.
TTGGGAACTTTGGGCCAGTTTATTATTAATCGCTTTTTCCGCCGGGTAGGCCCAGTTAACTTTGATTCCCTATCTGTATCTTCTTCACTTCCACTTTCAGCATTTAAATCACTCATTTTGTAAGTATATTTCACACAGAAGAGGCGAACCGAACAATAAAGGTACAAAGAACTGGTGCTAGGACATCATACAGACAGAATGATATTTGACATTGACACTTGACAGTGACATGACATGACTCTTAAAAGTTGCGTTCAGAAACACAAACAATGTGATTTTACATGATATGATCTGCTCAGTTTTGTTTAGGATTTCGGGGTTCGTTTCTGAACGCGTGTTTTTTAACTCGATTTAAGTATGTATGACAGACACGTCGCTGTATGGCTAAAATATAGTAGATTTGTCTACTATATATTTTTTCAACAGTATATAGTATCTTGGCCCAAAATATAGTAAGATACTATATTATATAGTAGATCTGGCAACCCTAGTGTCAACACCCGAGTTTATATAAGAGGGCGGCCCATATAGTAGGAAACTTTCTTTTTCTCGGAGTCATCGTATAAAGTATAGTACATATGGATTTATATCGAGGGCCATTAATCACTCGCGTGGTTCAGGTTTCTTGGTTCAGGTTTCTAAGACTTGAATCACTCGTTACGGTCGTGATTCAGTCGTTAGAATCTTTCACTTGCTCATGATTCATCTATGGCCCTCGCTTTAAATCCATATTTTATTTACTAGTTGCTTAATACACTTATATGACCAGTGACTCGCATCACGAATTTTTTATTAAATAAATAAATAAATAAATATAAATAAATATTCTGGGACAAATCACACATGGTCATCTGGCCCCAAAGTAGGATTCCCTGTGTTATGGGTTACCAGAGACTGATATACATACTTATATACGTTTACATACATACATATATAGATATAATTAACACCCAGACACAGAGCAAACAAATCTGCTCATCACACAAATGCTTGCCTTGGGTGGGGATCGAACCCACGACTCTCGGATCAGTAGTCAAGGGCACTAACCACTGAGCCACAGAGTCAGTCAATTATTCTGAAGATTTTTATTCGCGTATTCTATAAATATATATGTGTAGAATATCTACTATCATCTTCCGCGGGTCGGGTGCCGCTGCGGCATCGGAAATTACGGGCTCATTGACGTTTCAAAGTTTAATATAAACTGTACGGCAGCCCACACTAAACTTTCTCGGCAATTTTTTTTTACAATTTCTTTTTATCATCAAAAATCATCGAATGAGCTCGATATACGTCTCCACCGAGATTTTTTTCGCGATAACAATACTTCCCCTACCCTACGTGCGTATGTTAGTACTAATATATATACTTTGACGAGGTCGAGAAAGTAAAAAGTAATACCTATACATTTCTGATCTGACTCAAACTACGTACACAGTTGAACTTAATTGTAGCTGGCCATGCGTGTAACTTAGCTGTGTCATATACGTACACAATAACTAGAATACCTAATATAGGTACTTCATTACACACACGCTAACTACAAATTACTAGAATTCCTGGAATTTTTGGTGAGTATAGGTCATACGTTGTGCGACTAAACATTCTGGGAATAAACTTGTACTAAATGTTATATGTATGTGAAGTCGACCAAACCGCACTGGGCCCACGTGGTCGACTAAGGCCCGATCGCCCTAATTCAGGGTAGACTCGAGCTCCTCGGTGGGGACGTATATGAGCTGATATCATAAAATGTTAGATATTTTATTAATGAACGCGTACCTACCTAATTGCGAGAACTACGCATCAAAATACTCGTAAGTGTAGGACCAATGTATAACCCATTAATTAATGTAAGACCAATGCAGAACCCATTAATTAATGTAGGAACAATGTAGAACCCATTAATTAATGTAGAACTAATGTAGAATCCATTAATTAATCTAGAACCAATGTGGAACCCATTAATTTATGTAGGACTAATGTAGAACCCATTAATTAATGTTGGACCAATGTAGAACCCATTAATTAATGTAGGACCAATGTAGAACCCATTAATTAGTGTACGACCAATGTTCAACCCATTAATTAGTGTACGACCAATGTAGAACCCATTAACTAATGTAGGACCAATGTAGAACCCATTAGTAGTGTACGATCAATCTACAACCCATTTATTAGTATACGACCAATGTCCTACAACCTATTAATTAGTATGCGAGCAATATAGAAATTAATTAGTGTACGACCAATGTAGAACTCATTACAGATTCACAGATTTTCGTTATTTATGACGTCAATTTCTCCTAAACGATACAAAACCTAAGGTAGAAAATAAATACTGTTATTGTTAATGATATTCCTTAAAGTAAAAAGCTATTAGAAACACGATTGTGCAGTTTTGGCTCGATAGAAAAAAAACCCTAAGATATTTTTTTTTTAAATAAATTTTTAAAATTTATACAACAATATTTGATATGATAATACAAAGTGAGTAATGTTATACTTTCATTGTAGTTTGTGAATATATATATATATATATATATATATATATATATGCGTATATATAATTATTTATTTTATAGTTCGAGTAGGTTTTATTTATAGTATATTGTATATAAAAAATTGATAAAAGCTTTATATGTTTTGGTTTAAGTCTAAAATTATTATTCATTTATTTTTTCTGTTGTTGTTGCTCGCGTCTTCCTTTTTTTCATCGAGCACTGGGTCGTTTGGTAGAAATCGCTCTCAGCGATAAGGCCGCCTAAATTGTACGTCTCTTAGTTTTTAATTTAAATTTTTCATATGTATTAATTTATTTTGACGTAAAATAAAGAGTTAATTGAGTTTGAGTTAAAGAAAAAGACAGAGACAACTATTCCAATCAATATCTCGCTTTAAAAAGATTTCGCTCCCATCGATGCAGGTAATGGATAATTTATGAGTATTTCCGTTTCTTCGCTGTGGGTAATAGCAACGCCGAAGAATGAATATATGCGCTCGAAAACAAAAATGCGTACAAGTAGATTTATATCATTCTTCTAAATCATTAGGTATACTTATTATTCATTTTCGATCTATTTCATATGTAAATCGAATAACATGAACGTAAATGGAATAACATGAATGTAGGCCGCCATTTCCCACATTCGCCCATAAAGAATCAATGAACAAAAAGGCGTTCTTTCCATTAAATCCATAATGGGTAAGCCCTTGGCATCATCTCACCTGATGGTAAGTAAGATGATGCCGAACATAGCAGCGGGCTTACCAAGATTCCCCAACGCAATGGAGAACTGGCTGTCTTATCTTCAAGCCGGAACACATTAATGTTGTTAACACTGATGTTTCGCGGCAAGACTTAGATAAGATGGTGGTATCTAGCCAGGCTTGCTTAGAAAATGCCCTACCACCAACCAAACCGAGTCTTGCAAGATGATTGCGATCTCAGAGTAAAAAAAAGTTTGCCTGTCACAATCGTGTAACATTTTTTTAAATCCTACGTGGACTCGGCCTCCGGCCACGCAGTTAAGGCTGTATGGACTTGGAGTCTAAGCCTAGCCTTACTGATATAAAAGTTGACTGATATAAAACGTGAGTTTACGAAGTTAACACTAGATTTCACTCCCCGTATGGTTTTCGTACCGTGAGCCATATAGGTATGATAATCAATTCTAAAGGAGTAAACTCTAACTAAATAATTTATTTCCATCGACTATGCAACATCACTAAAAATATTTTTTTTACTTTCATCTTTATGCTTAGGATTTTAGGAACTTTAAAAATGATCAGCACTTATCTATCACCGAAGCAAGTGTATTTGAAGATCTATTCTAAGGAAAGAAATGGCGTTAGATAAAATAGACCCAAGTTTAGGGTTTTAATTTCACCTCGATACCTCCACGCGTTCTCGAGATAAACGGCCTTGACAGACAGACGGACGGACGGACAAAAAAGTGATCCTACAAGGGTTCCGTTTTTCCCTTTTGAGGTACGGTAAAAATGACTAAGATAGGTAGGTATTATTATGATATATGTTCCGGCATGAAGATAAGATAGCCAGTTCCCCATTGCGTTGGGGAATCTTGGTAAGCCCGCTTCCATCTTCGGCAACATCGTCACTTACCACCGGGTGAGTTGTTGTCAAGGGTTTACCAATTCTGAATAATAATAATAAATTAATATTACAGGCTGAAACTAATATCGTTAGCCAAATCCTTATTATTAACCCTTACTTAATATTATAAATGTAAAAATGTGTTTTTTTTTTTGGTTTGTTTGTTACCTTTTTACGCTTCAACACCTTAACCAATCTTGATGAAATTTGGCATACAGGTAGCCTGTGTCACTGGGAAGGATATAGGCTAATTTTTATCCCGTGAAAATAGCAAAGTCCGATGCAGTTCCTGAGGGAACTTAAAAAAAACTCTTTTTTGGTTAATTTCAACGGACTAATGGCTTGCTGTGATTTTTTGCAAAGATATGGTTGAGTGGGTGGGATATCACATAATTTACTACTTAGCATATCCCGACGTGGTTCCCGAGAGATCTGGGGAAAACCCATTTCCACGCTTCCGCACGTCAGCGTCGTTAAAACGGAGCTACGGATTGAAGTGATTTTTGTATAGAATTGGTTGAGAGGGTGGAAAGTGAGATAGACTGCTAATCAGAATATTCCGATATACTTCCTGAGGGATCTGGATAAAACTCGTGTCCACACTCGCGAGCATTACATTACATAATTTACCAATTAGCATATCCCGACATAGTCTCCGAGGGCTCTGGGAAAAACTCATTTCCACGCTCGTGCACGTCGACGTCGCAACGGAGCAACGGATTGAAATGATTTTTTTTATATAGAATTGGTTGAGGGAGTGCAAAGTGACATAGACTGCTAATCAGAATAGCACTATATAGTTCCTGCCGTGAGGTATCTGGAGAAAACTAATACCCACGCTCCACTCACCCTCAAAGACAGTCATACAAACGATAGTAAATAATTTATTAAAATAAAAATTGATTGATAACCGCCTCCGTAGCTCAGAGGCAAAGTTCATTGGCTTTAAAAAGGAGGTCGCGGGTTCGATTCCCGGCGGGGTCAATTGTAAGACTCGGTTTGGTTGGTGGTAGGGCATTTTCTAAGCCCGCCTGGCTAGCCTAGCTACCACCATCTTATCTAAGTCTTGCTGCCAAATATCAATGTTGATATAATTGGTGTGTTCCGGCATGAAGATAAGATAGCCAGTTCCCCATTGCGTTGGGAATCTTGGTAAGCCCGCTTCCCTTCGGCAATATCGTCACTTACCACCAGGTGAGATGTTGTCAAGGGTTTACCAATTGTGAATAAAAAAAAAAAGATTGAAATACATACTAGTAATATACCACACGTCTGCCTGCAAGCGATCTGGCTAGAGACCCAAGAGCTACACTTGCCCGACACTATACCGAAGATATCCCGGACGTCAGCCTGTACGAGATTAGAATGGCTCTTAAACAGCTCAAAAACAATAAAGCACCGAGTGATGATGGAATTACGGCTGAACTTCTGAAAGCAGGTGGAACACCGGTACTTAAAGCTCTTCAGAAATTATTTAATTCCGTTATACTTGAGGGACAAACGCCTAAGGCATGGCACAGAAAAGTGGTCGTGCTTTTCTTCAAAAAGGAGTATACATATACTCTATATAACATTTGGAAATTATAATTCCAGACAATTTAACCCTGAAAGAAATGACTTAAAGATAGAAGCGGCCTCGCCATGCACGGCTCGGGTACAGGCCAGTGTGATTCAGACGTTAGACATTATTAGGGTTCCGTGCCCAATGAGACGGACGTGACCATGTTCTATTACTAACGTGTTTGCGTGTACCACCCTCCACCTCATCGTTACCTTCCAACAGGTAAGAAAAAAAAAGAAATAGGAAAAATTAAAATCCCGACTGCATAAAAACTTAACCCCTATTTTTTGACCGGTTGGGTAAAAGACGAATCTAACGACACCACGTACTCCAAAATCCATCTAACCGTTAAGGCTACAGAGCGTGCCAAAGAAATATACAGATATACATACACACGCTCGAAAAAAATAACCCTCCTTCTAGCGCAGTCGGGTAAAAACACCATCTGTCTTTCAGTATTGTCCGACATTTAAATTTTAGTTCTGCATCTTTTGTGCCGAAACAATAGGTTTTTTTATAAGTATGAAATTGCCGATTAAGTTTTTGAAGTTCAATGCCAATAAATTTGTTATTGTGCAGGTCTTTAATTAGTAACTAGTGTCATGTCTTTCATGTTCCAATGCCCTGAGCTATGTACCGTTGAATGGAACAAAGGCGTTTTCTTAGTGGTCAGATGGGTCAATTTTCTAGATTAGTTAATTTTCTTGAATTTTCCTAAAAGTGACAAAATCTTATTCGGAGTATTTCCAAATATGACTTATTGACATAATGATAAATTGGTGCTTAAAAATTAAAAATATGTATTTTTTACCTTTAAAAGTGGTGATTTATTGAGTTGAAAATAGCCACCATGCTCTCAAAATATGAAAAAAAATATTCATACTGCAAATTTTGTTTTATTAACTGTTTTTCTTAAAAAAAAATTCTTATTAATTTTTATGCTTAAACACCTAATACAAATATTTTTAAATTGAAATGAAAAAGTAAAGTTCCATTGTTGTACTCGTTGATGTTTTCAGTGTTTAGTATCCAAGGGTGTGGCGATACTGAACCTTCGGTGCGCGAGTGCGACTCGCTCTTGGCCGGCTTTTTAATAACCCTCATCAACCCACTTTACTTTCACGCTGTCAAGACAAGGGTCTATCTCTGTTACCACCGCAAAATTATGAGCTTTTTCTAATCTTTTCAGCACTAATGACCAGTAGCCTCAGGCGCAGATCTTCGTTTTTACCCGACTATACAAAAAGGAGGTTTATTATTTTTGAGTATATGTATGTATGATGCATAAATAAATATTAAATAATAAATATTCTGGGACAAATCATACATGCTCATCTGGCCCCAAAGTAGGATTCCCTGTGTTATGGGAACCAGAGACTGATATACATACTTATATACGTTTAAATACATAAATATATAGACATTTAACACCCAGACACAGAGCAAACACTGCTCATCAAACAAATGTTTGCCCTGAGTGGGGATCGAACCCACAACCCTCGGATCAGTAGTCATGAGCACAAACCATTGAGCCACCGAGTCAGTCGTATGTATGCCTATTTCTTTGACTAAGTCTGTAACTTAAACGGCTTGATGGATTTTGGACTGCGAGGTGAAGTAAGATTCGTCTTGACCCTCTGAGTGACTCAAAATACATTTTACTCAGTCAGGTTTTATTTTTTTTCTCGATTATTTTGATCGGGTGTATGTATGGCTGTTTCTTCGACTGAACTTGTAGGCTAAATGACTTGATGGATTTTTGAGTACTAGTTGTTGTTCTAAATAAATCTATTTGTCTTGATGTCGTGAGTAAGATTTGTGTTGACCCTCTGAGTGACTCAAAATACATTTTACTCAGTCAGGTTTTATTTTTTTTTCCCGATTATTTTGATCGGGTGTATGTATGTCTGTTTCTTTGACTGAGTTTGTAGGCTAAATGACTTTATGGATTTGTTGTTCTAAATAAATTTATTTGTCTTGATGTCGTGAGTCACATAGAGTACGTTTTTACCATTATTAAATGCATTAAAAGAAGCGTTATAATTTTATCAGCAAAAAAAGATAGATAGATATATAAAAACCTACCTGTTGAAAAATTATGTAATAATTTCCCGCTGCTTCACCCGCGTGGACAACGTTTCTATGACTTTTCGAGGGTGCGCATTGCGCGAGCCGCAAGTTTTTGCGTGAAGAAGTAACAAACATACACACTCACAAACTTTCGCCTTTATAATATCAGTGTGATAAGAATAGTAAATTACTGCAGCGGCCAGCAAAAGAGGCTATTATTTTTTATTTTTTTTATTTATTTATTAATCGAAAAAGTGAGTACATAGGTAAACATTAGACCCACAAAACTGAATGATCAGTTTGTCTGTGGGATCGACAGTCTCAAAGTTATACGTTACAATCATAGATAAGACTGTGGTACTTAACTAGATTCTAAGTGAATCGGTACCTCGTAGGCAAGAGCCAAACTACCTTACAGTGACTTATGTTCCTGTCTGCCATGGTGATTCACGGCCAAGAGATATTTGTGTTTTAAACCAACAGGTAGAATTTTACAAATTTTGAAAACTTTTTTTAGTTTTTTTGTTGACAAGGAGCTTTAAAAATCGAATTTGTAAATTTTCCAGTTTGTCTATATTAGTTTTGAATGTGAGTCCATAGCAGTCCAGGGCATAACTCAATATTGAATCTACTAATGACACATACAAGCATTTTAGGGTACCAGAAGGAACTTTGAAACTAAGGTGATAAAATTTTACCAATAATATTCTTAATTTACTACAAACATATTCTACGTGTTGAGACCAAGAGAAATTTGCGTCCACCTTTACACCGAGATAAGTTACAGAATTTACTTTTTCAATTGGCTGGCACTTACAGTCGATTAAATTATTGTGGAAGCATGCAAAACTATGAGTAACAATAGGACCAATACCAAAAATAAAACATATAAAAAAAAAAAAAATGAATCAAAACTTCAATAACACTTTTCAAAATCAATGACAAACAACGAACAAAAAAAAATTTAAGCGCCAAAGTGTTCATTTTTTTTTTAATAAACAGCGTTCTATTGGCAAGTCAAGTCGAAATTTAAATAAACTTTTTTTTTTTTTATTTGAGTGCGTTTGACTGCAACTCACCTGATGGTAAGTGATGATGCAGTCGAGGATGGTACACGCAAACTCAAATAATGCCTATTCACTCTTGCCTTGAAGATCCCCAAATTATAGGAATTGGGAAACACTGACGCAGGCAAGGAGTTCCACTCCTGCGCTGTACGCATAATAAATGAAGAAGCGTAACGATTCGTGCGAAAAGGTGGAACATCAACAACAAAGGGGTGCAACCTCTCCCTGCGTCTCGTTGACCGACGGTGGAATGGAGCCGGGGGAATGAGGTCGTGAAGTTCTTGCGCGCACTCTCCGAAATGAATTCGATAGAATACCGATAGACAGGCGACTTTGCGGCGATGCTCAAGGCTTTGGAGCTTGTCATTGACTAGCTCGTCGTCACCAATGAGTCTCCGTGCGCGTCGGTCGATGGCGTCCAAGGTATCCAGCTGATAGCGGGCTGATCCATCCCGTAAGTGAGAACAGTACTCCATACATGAGCGGACCTGTGCTTGATACAAGGTAAGCAGCTGTCCAGGTGTGAAGTACCGTCTCACCTTAGAGAGAATGCCCAGCTTCATTGCAGCAACTTTTGCCTTGGACTCAATGTAACGACCGAAGTTAAGATTGGGTGTTAAATCCACGCCGAGGAGTTCCAGGTGGTCAGATATCTGAATCGGTTCATTCCGAAGAGTTGGAGTCAAGGTGAATAGACTCCTTTTGGCGAAAAAAAGACACGCCTGATAAGTTATTTCCTTGGTTGCCATCGTTCGGAGTAAAATATAGTTATTTTCAAATTACACGACAGATATGAGTTTACATAGTAATTTATTTGGCCGCTAAACACGACAGATGTGGATTTTCATACAAATTTTGCCGGCCGCTGCTCACATGTATTTGGCCAGTACAGCAATTTCGTTTATCTGGAAAAAGGTTGTCAAAGTAATGCTTAAATTTCCAAGCATGGTTGAGAAAAGGATATAAGTAAGTAAGTAAGTATTTTAGATCATAGCAAAGTCATTGGATATTATTTTTAAAAGCAATCAAATCAAACCACATCAAAGCGTCTTATGTGCCAGCTTCAATTTACTAAACGGTACTCTATTACTAAGCCCCCCACTGTCCATCTTACTGTGTACATCTGTCTGTTAGCTGGCTGTATTTTATGAACGTAATAGGAGACAGTTGAAATTTTCACAGATTGTGTTGGTATTTCTGTTGCCGCTATAACTACAATTAATTAAAACAAAATAAAATTAAAAGATTTATAGGAATAATTATGAATAATAATTTTAAGACGCATATCAGTCGGTAAAGGGGACACCTAAAAATATTTCTGAGATTAGTATGAAGGCAGAGAATCCATCCATATCAGCTCATATATACGTCACCACCGTGTGGCTCGAGCCTACCCTGAATTAGGGCGATCGGGCCTTAGTCGGCCACGTGGGCCCAGTGCGTTGAATAAAGGCATAGAATAGGTATTCATTAATAGAAAACCGATTCTTAAATTTTTCTGCAGAAACGAAGCATCGCGGACTCGAAAATTGTGTTGTCATAGTTGTCTGTCATGTCCCATTTATGTCTCGTCAAATTATTGAGTTACTATTATTGTGATTAATGTCAAAAATGAACCAATTTTGGTCACTCTGGGAATGAATGAACTGACGTTTGAACTTCGAATATTAGACACAGAAAGTCCCTTTGGCATAAAATCTTGTATTTTTAGGTACGATAATTCCATTTTAGATGACAATTAAGTCGTTGTTGGACGAGGATTTGAAGCAAAATAAAAATACCTTTATTTTTATTTTTAGCATTTTGAGGAAACAAAAACTTACTTGATGTCATTTTTTTTCATATTGTTATTGTCTTAAACAATTTTCATAGAAAGATTTTTTGTTTTTTTTGGAATTTTTATTGTTTATGGATTTTATGTTATATTACTGGCCCGAGTAGTCGTCGAAGGTCTGATCGCCCTAATTCAGGGTAGGCTCGAGCCCCTCGGTGGGGATGTATATGAGCTGATATGGTGGATGATGTTGGATCTTGATGGTAAGATAGGTCTACAATAAATAAAAAAAGTCTAAAATAAATCCTTGCTAATTTTATAAACGCGAAAGATTGTATGTATGGATTTATGGATGTTTGTTACTATTTCACGCCACAACAGATAAACGGATCTGGATAAATTTTGGTAGGTCGATAGACTAGGACCTGGATTAACATATAGGCTTCTTTTTTCACCCTCGAAGACAGTCATAAAAACAATGTTCACGCGAGCGAAGCCGCTGGCAAAAGTTAGTATAATATAAGAATAACACACTGGAAAAAAAATGAAGTTTAATCACTGCACACTGTAAAAGCGAGGGTTCCGTACCACACCTCTCCACAAAACTATGACAATGATACCTTTTCACTTAACAAACAAAAGACCTATTAAACGCAAGCGACAGATTTTTTAAATTCAGTTCGGTCTCCTTAGCGCGAGTGCGACCCACATTTTGCGGGTTTTTTTTTTGTTATTTTACTTCAAAAATAGTTCTTATAATCACCCTAGTTTCACGCTTGTGTGTATTATCGTTTTTACGATATAGCTTCATCAAAAATACCTACAAAAATTATGTTTATTGAACTTTAATTGTTATTATTTTTACTTACTTACTTTACTTAAGCGTCGGTGGCGTAATGGCTAGGGCCGCTGCCTCCTGTCCGGGAGGTCGTGGTTTGAACCTGCCACGTACCAATGTGATTTCGAATTTAGATTTCATATGTACGTTTATCCGACGCTCTTACGGTGAAGGAGGAAACCTGAACACGCCTGCGAAGAAACTCGCAGGTTGTGTGTGAAGTCGACCAACCCGCACTGGGCCCGCGTGGTCGACTAAGGCCCGATCGCCCTAATTCAGAGTAGGCTCAAGAGCCTCGGTGGAGACGTATATGAGCTGATATGATGACTTACTTACTCAACGACACCCAAAGTGTGTCCTGGCCTCCAATACGAGAACTCGCCATTTGTCCCGGTCTTGTGCGGTTTCGTGCCAGTCGTCAGCTTGGAGCTCGCGTAGGTCCGCGTTCACCACATCGCGCCATCGACACCTGGGGTGACCGACCGGGCGTCCACCTATTGGTTGACCCTCGTAGGCTCTCTTCACATACTGATCTTTTCCCATTCTCTCTAGGTGACTGAGCCACCGGAGTCTGTGAGCTTTCGTCTCTCCGATAATGTCTGGAACAGCCTCTGGGATCTCGGCGTTTATTATTTTTATATTTTTACTAGAAGTCCCAGTGAACTTCGTACCACCTTACACTACACCTACCCTACCCTACCTTACCCTACCCCTACACTACACTACACTACACTACACTACCCTACCCTACCCTACACTACACTATCCTACACTATACTAACCTACCCTACCCTACCCTATACACTACACTACACTAAACTACAATACCCTCCCCTACCCTACCCTACATAAGAACCTTCTCCTGACAATAACGAACTCGACAAAAAAGAATTAGCAAAATCGGTCCAGCCGTTCACGCGTGATGCCGTGACCAAGGGAAATAGGGATTCATTTTTATATATTATACTAGCTGTCCCGGCGAACTACGTACCGCCTTACATTACATTACACTGCCTTACCCTACCCTAACCTACACTACACTACCCTACCCTACACTACACTACCCTACCCTACACTACCCTACCCTACACTACTCTACCCTACACTACACTACCCTACCCTACACTACCCTACCCCACACTACCCTACCCTACCCTACACTACCCTACCCTACACTACACTACACTACCCTACCCTACCCTACCCTACCCTACATACACTACACTACACTACTCTACACTACCCTACACTACCCTACACTACCCTACACTACACTACCCTACCCTACACTACCCTACCCTACCCTACACTACCCTACCCTACACTACACTACCCTACCCTACCCTACCCTACCCTACCCTACCCTACATAAGAACCTTCTCCTGACAATAACGAACTCGACAAAAAAAGAATTAGCGAAATCGGTCCAGCCGTTTAGGAGTAGTTCAATGACTAACTCACGGACAGAAGATTTATATATATAAAGAAGATATTATATAGATTATTTGTTGTTATAGCGGCAATAAAAATACACACACACTGTAAAATTGAAACTGTCTACCTATAAAGGTTGAAATACAGCCAGACGGATAGCTAAAGCTTAGTAATAGGGTTCCGCTGGTCAACCTTTCAGGGTACGGTACCCTAGAAACAATTAAAATATATTACGTATGTTTAATATATTTTTTCAAATCAAACTTCCTAAAAAAATTCTTTCAAACTAATTAAAACGTAGGGCCGGAAAACTTCGCTCGGTGCGTGCCCTATCGCAAAAAGATCTAGCCAGCAAACTGGAAGAAAACATAGTAATTTCGCCACAAAATCGCTGTCCAGTGTATGACAAGGGTACGTTCAACCCCGGGCGCTCCCATCTCACTTCTTCCGTATCCATTAGAGTCTGTCAGAAGTGTCAAATTATCGGCGGTTTGACGGCGCAAAAATTGTTAACAAAATAATCACCTGTAGTGTGAACATAGGTTAAAAACGCCTTAGAAGAATAGGGTGATAGATATTTCGCAGTCATCTGGTTCAATCCGCCATTTGATTGAATGGCTAGCCCATTGCTACAATGGCAACATTCAATTGAATGACTAAAGGACAACTGACCAAGTCGTTGAATCTAAGGCCTTTATCCAGCAATGGACGTCTTCCGGCTGATATGATGATGATGATGATGGGTAGAAGCCCAAACTAACGGATCCTACACCAATTTTTACACCCTGTATAATAAGGGCTACTATTGCCGCCAAGACGCTTGTCCCGCTTAACAAGACGAGTGACTTGTACTTGACTGTCCGAAAAAATAGAAATAAATTCTATTCTCTGTACTTAATAGTCAAGTTATTGGTAAATCACCGTCCTAGCGACGATAACATCTTAACTAGCCAAAAACGTCAATTGAACTTGCTACGAAACTGCGTGTAATTCAGACCTGTAGCTTCGGCTGTGAGCTCCACCTTTAGGCGGAGTAATCGGGAGGTTAGTAGTTAAAGCTAGTATTGACACAAGTCTAGGATCTAGACGTGGTGATGATTATCATCATCACAAGCCAAAGCTGGTTGATTAGTAGCAGTAGTAAAAGGTGACAAAAAGCTGATAACCCACCTGGCGGAAAGGGATCCGGTCACTTAGGGCCACTTTCCTCGCACGGCCACATACCTGTTAGGGCCACTTTCCTCAAACGGCCACATACCTGTTAGGGCCACTTTCCTCAAACGGCCACATACCTGGCATGCCCACATCCCATCATCGCTCGAACGACCATAACACTAGAAAAGCCACGTGCTTTCAGTTCGACTTCGTCATTTTCTTAAACTTGTCTTTTTTTTAAATTGTCACTTTCCTAACTCGTCACCTTTTTAACTCGCCTTTTTCTGCTACCCATGGGGGGGGGGGGAGACCTGACCGAACCTAATATCGCTCGCTTCGCTCGCTCATTTACAGTTTTTTTACTAAGTTTTATCTTAAAAAAATGTACAATAAAAGAAGTGGTCGTTCAAGGAAATGTATGAAAAAAGAAGTGGACGAACAAGGAAATGTACAAAAAAGAAGTGGTCGTTCAAGGATGTGGCGAACTAGGAATTTGGATAGTGGCCATTAGAGGAAGTGGCCGTAAGTGACCGAAACCGCGGAAAGTGGCTACCGCCACCCTAAAACAACCGCGACACCACGAGACCACAGTCACTGTGTGTGTGGCCTACAATGGGCCAGAGGACGCAATCCGACTACACGTCTGTAAAGCTAGCATTGACACTATCTTGTATTGTAATTTGATGCCCGCTTGTTATTCAAGCTACAAAATTTACTTGTAGTGATTAATTTAGTGCTTTTTTGATGCTAATTAGTTGCCCTAATGAGAATTTTGTTGCTCTAGTAATTTCTGAACAACAAATTACAATGCTAGACGGTGTCAATGCTTTCTTTGACGTCTGTAAAGCTAGCATTGACACTATCTAGTATTGTAATTTGATGCTCGCTTGTTGTTCAAGCTACAAAATTTACTTGTAGTGATTAATTTAGTGCTTTTTTGATGCTAATTATTTGCCCTAATGAGAATTTTGTTGCTCTAGTAATGTCTGAGCAACAAATTACAATGCTAGACGGTGTCAATGCTTTCTTTGACGTCTGTAAAGCTAGCATTGACACTATCTAGTATTGTAATTTGATTCTTGCTTGTTATTCAAGCTACAAAATTTATTTGTAGTGATTAATTTAGTGTTTTTTGATGCTTATTAGTTACCCTAATGAGAATTTTGTTGCTCTAGTAATTTCTGAGCAACAAATTACAATGCTAGACGGTGTCAATACTTTCTTTGACGTCTGTAAAGCTAGCATTGACACTATCTTGTATTGTAATTTGATGCTCGCTTTTTCTTCAAGCTACAAAACTTATTTGTAGTGATTAATTTAGTGCTTTTTTGATGCTAATTAGTTGCCCTAATGAGAATTTTGTTGCTCTAGTAATTTCTGAACAACAAATTACAATGCTAGACGGTGTCAATACTTTCTTTGACGTCTGTAAAGCTAGCATTGACACTATCTTGTATTGTAATTTGATGCTCGCTTTTTCTTCAAGCTACAAAATTTATTTGTAGTGATTAATTTAGTGTTTTTGATGTTTATTAGTTACCCTAATGAGAATTTTGTTGCTCTAATAATTTCTGAGCAACAAATTACAATGCTAGACGATGTCAATGCTTGTTTTGACGTCTGTAAAGCTAGCATTGACACCGTCTAGTATTGTGATTCGTTGTTCAGAATTTACTAGAGCAACAAAATTCGCATTAGGGCAACTAATTAGCAATAAATGTATCACTAGAAATAAATTTGGTTGCTTGAATAACAACTGAGCAACAAATAACAATACTAGACGGTGTCAATGCTAGCCTTAAAGACGTGTAGTTGGGTTGCGTCCTCTGGCCCACTGTGGTCCTGGTGTCGCTGTCGCAGGCATACTGTATGATTCGTCATTTAACATACGGTCAGGCAAATTATATAATGGCGAAGGTGGGAGGCGGCGAGAGCCTTTGACTGTTAAATCAATCAAACCTTACACAACCTAAAATCACTCGCTTTGCGAGCTCATTTAAAATCTGCCGTACGGCATTTTGTCAATTTGCCTGGCTCGGCATTTTGAAATCTGCGTACAGAATTTTACAATTTGATAGACCGTTTATATACGAACGAATTATTACAATTTGCCTTACCTTATGTAAAATGACTAATCATACTATTTGCCTGCCACATTGCTTTTGTTTTAGGGTGGCGGTGGCCACTTTCATTAAGGTGGGCTATCATCTTTTACTCCTACTACTACTAATCAGCCTGCTGATGATAACCATCACCACATCAGCCAGAAGACGTCCACTGCTGGATGTAGGCCTCCCCAATTTGGGGGATTTTTACGTAATCGTCATGCTTGGCAGACGGCTTGGCGATAGCAATGTGCGATGTGTGGCACAGTACGCGAAAAGGTCGCAGCTGGCCATCCCCCGCTTTAGTCCTTAAGTCGTATATTACGACACCCACGGGAAGAGATGGGATGGCCCTATTCTAAGGGGGCAAGACAACCATATTCCACCTTTTACACTAAAATAGCGTCGGTGGCTTAATGGTGAGGGCCGCTGCCTCCTGTACGGGAAGTCGTGGTTCGAATCCTGGCACGTACCGATGTGTTTTCGAATTTCGAAACTCGAAGGTTGTGTGTGAAGTCGACCAAGCCGCACGGGGCCCGCGAGCTCCTAGGTGGGGACGTGTTTGAGCTATATATAGCTCATATACGTCCCATATATAGCTCATAACGTGTATATATATTTTATTAAGGTAAAAATTCACCTGGAGCAAACATAACGAAAATAAATTAGCTACAACGTTTGCCCTTAGGGCGCTTGTACATTACAAGGTATTTTATAGGCCGGAAGTTATTAAATTAACCTGGTCCGACTTATAAAATTGCTTATAAAACGCGTGAATGTACTTAACGGTAAATACCGGACCTCAAAATTCCTGGTGTGGCCGGACAGCATCTTAACTTTTTTTTTTATTTACAATTGATAAGCCCTCGGCATCGTCTCACCTGGTGACAAGTGACGATGATGCCGAATATGGAAGCGGGCTTACCAAGATTCCCCAACGCAATGGGGATCTGGCTCTCTTATTTTCAAGCCGGCACACATCGATGCTGTTAACTCTGATGTTTGATGTTGCAAGACTTAGTAAGATGGTGGTAGCTAGCCAGGCAGGCTATGAAAATGCCCTACCACCAACCAAACCGAAACTTACAAAACTGACCCCGCCGGGAATCGAACCCGCGACCTCTTGGTGTGAATCGAATGGACTAACCATTACGCCACGGAGGCGATGAAACTATAAAAAAGATATATTTCAGTTGTATACAAAAGATAAAAATGGAAATTATAAACGAAAAGTCACGATTGAATATTATGAAAAAAAGCCACATATCAGTTGGAGGCAAAATTCTTAAAAATTCGAAAAGAAAATTTAGCTTCACGCTTTAGTAGAGAGCGATTAACATATAAGCTCATATAAGTCCCCACAAAGGGGTTCAATCCTACCCTGAACAAGGGCAATCGGTCGACTTCACATGTCCTTCGAGTTTCCTCACAATGTTTTCCTTCACCGTAAGAGCGTCGGATAAACGTACATATGAAATCGAAATTCGAAAACACATTGGTACGTGGTAGGTTTCGAACCACGATCTCTCGGACAGAAGGTAGCAGACTTAGCCGTTATGCCACCGATGCAGGGAGCGATCGCTTATACATAATTAATTGTAAATCTTCCTACGTTCATCAGAAGCTCTATTATGTTATTCATATTTTTTCAAACCAAAGAATTGAAAAAAAACTTGAATGTCCAGCAAAAATCAGTTATCCGGGAATTCTATTTCCGGCCTCCTTGTAGTGTACAAGCGCCCTTACTGAGACGCACTTCGCGTCTGCCTACATTATTATTTATGCTGAGGCAGACACGTCGAGTTGCTTTTCCCATCTTTCTCAGATTTCATTCGTCATCCTGCGCGTTTTTTTCTTTTTTTCGGCTCTGAATAATTTCTGCCCATGACTCTGTTTTTCAGGGTTCGGTACACCTAAAGGGTGACAAACAGGACCCTATTAGTAAGCCTCCGCAGTCCGTCTGTCTGTCACTGGGCTGTATTTCATGAACCGTAACAGGCAGACCGGAGTCTGTGAGCTTTCGTCTCTCCGATAATGTCTGGAACAGGATCCAGTAGTATCTTCTATATAGTTGATTTATGAAGATGTTGCTCAGTGTGCTAGTCCAACTCCAACTGGAAATATTAAATAAAAAATGGTTTTAATTTAAAAATCGTACTAATTATGCAGTAAACGAGGCGTATACCGTAGCAAAGATGAGAGTAAAAATTAATTTGAATTAATCAATTTTTACAACTGCATCGTAGTGAACGAGGCGAATACCATAACAAAAATGAGAGTTAAAATTTGAATTAATCAATTTTTACAACTGCAGTGAACGAGGCGTATACCGTAACATAGACGAAAGTAAAAATTTGAATTAATCAATTTTTACATCTGAACCTTAGTGAACGAGGCGTAACAATGATGAGAGTAAAAATTTGAATTATTCAATTTTTACAACTGCAGTGAACGAAGCGTATACTGTAACAAAGACAAGAGTAAAAATTTGAATTAATCAATTTTTACAACTGCATCTTTGTGAAAAAGGCGTATACCGTGACAAAGATGAGAATAAAATTTGAAATGATCCATTTTCATAACTGCAGCTTAGTAAACGAGGCGTATACCGTAACAAAGATGAGAGTAAAAATTTGAATTAATCAATTTTCACAACTGCAGTGAACAAGGCGTATATCGTAACAAAGATGAGAGTAAAAATTAGAATTAATCCATTTTTACAACTGCAGCTTAGTAAACGAGGCAGTATAAACAAAGATGAGAGTAAACATTAGAATTAATCCATTTTTACAACTGTATCTTAGTGAATTTGAATTAATCAATTTTTACGACCGCAGCATAGTGAACAAGGCATATACCGTAACAAAGATGAGAGAAAAAAAAATCAATTTTTAACTGACTACCCAAGTAGGAGAGTATTTTTTTTCGGTTACGTCTATGTATCTATGTATGCATGTCTGTTTCATTGGCTGAGCCTGTTACCTAAACGGCTGGATAAATTTTAAAGTACGTGATGTCAGATGAAAAACCTTTTCACCATCTTATCTACGCCTTGCCGCCAATCATCAGTGTAAACAACATTAATGTGTTCCGGCTTAAAGATAAGATAGCCAGTTCTCTATTATGTTGGGAAATCTTGGTAAGCCCGCTTCCATCTTCGGTGTCATCGTCACTTACCATCAGGTGAAATGATGCCAAGGGCTTACCAATTGTGAATAAAAAAAAAACTTTACAAAAAGGAACAGGTTCTATGTTCCACTGTATGTATGTATTTTTTGCCCGAAATTGCATTCGAGTTTTTTTAAATTAAATTGGTTAGTTCTATAACACTCTCGTAAATAAGCGCTGAGCAAAATCTACTAAAATTTCCAAAACTCCACTGTATTCGTATGTAAATAGGCTGATGGACTGTTTGAGATGAATCTGCGCGGGGAATTCCCACACGAGTCCCACGGAGCACAATATAAATTGCCTCCCATCCCCGCTGACGTATACATCGTGTGAGCCGCTAACTCACAGACAGAATTGATCGGCATACATTCATCAATTTGAAACGTGTTCGTGACTAAAGGGCCGAAGTTAAAGGACGATAAGGCAGATTAAGTTGGTTTAAGGCCCTAGGATGGGTCAAATGACAATATTCAATTCAAATTATTGAAAGACTGTAAATCTATCACCATGGCCAAAATATATAAGTGAATACAATTTTAAAATTATTACCATTACCAAAAAACATAATGTAGACCCTGTTTTTGACATTAATTGCAAAATTTCTCGAAAACAAATAGTTAATGTTGAATGAAACCAACATATAAAAGTCGGTGACTTTAAGGCCTTTCATTTTAATTGAACACATTTTTTTAAAACTTATTTGAAAGTGATGAAAAGTAATAAAAACATGTAAAAATCGAGAATTCGGCGTTCGGTTTCAACGTAACAGCCGCGTTCAAGCTCGCATTGATTTGAACTTAAAATGAATAGACTTACGTTCTATATTATTTAAACATGTTTCAACCTGCTCGGATTGAGTGCTCTTAGGGCCTTAAGGGCGATAGATATGCCAGCGAGCGCATCTCAGGACGGAATTCTGCCCAAGTTGAACTAATGCACCAAGGAAGTATTTGTTGTCACCATCCATTGTTACGCAATATATCGCATATCGATTTGACGAGCAAAATATCGCAACCGCCTACGTGGAGTAATGGTTAGTCCATTCGCTTCACACCAGCAGGTCGAGAGTTTTATTCCCGGTGGGGTCCACTTTGTAAGACTCGGTTTGGTTGGTAGTAGGACATTTTCATAACCCACATGGCTAGCTACCATCATCTTATCTAAGTCTTGCCACCAAACATCAGTGTTCATCATTAAGTGTTCCGGCTTGAAGATAAGATAGCCAGTTCTCCCATTGCATTGCGGATTCTTCTATCTTTGGCATCATTGTCATTTACCATCAGGTGAGATGATAGCAAGAGCTTACCAATTGTGGAGTTAAAGAAAAGCGTGGAAAATAGTTTTTTTCCAGATCCCTCGCGAACTATATCAGGCTATGCTGATTAGCAGTCTATGTCACATCCCGTCTCACGGCTGATGAAGATGATGATTTTTCCTTGGCACTGGAGTTCGACTTGCACTTGGATCTTTGACAGTTAAATCAATCAAACCTGACCGAATCTAACATCGCTCGCTTCGTAAGCTCATTTACAATCTGCCGTATGGCATTTTGACAATTTGCCTGACTTGGCATTGACCGTTTACATACGGACAAATTATACAATTTGCCTGGCCGTATGTAAAATGACTAATCATACAATTTGTCTGCCACATAGACACCATTATGTAATTCTGAGGTGGCCCCTCAAGAATATTAAGCTAAAAATTTTCTTTATCTGTGCTTGCCCTCACGACTTCATGGAAGTCGACGTAATAACAGATAAGCATTTGAGAAACCGAGAATATTATTTACTTTCATCTCTGCGAGAAAATGTCTGAAAAGTTCCAGAACTAAATTAGTATGAAGCAGCAATGATTATGTAAAGGCATTTTGTGCAAAAGAATGATTTAATATTCATTGGCAAAGTTATGGAATCTCATTTTTTAATTTGTGTGTTCAGTTTTCCAAACATTTATAAGATAAATTAATAGGAAAACTTATTAATTCAATGGTATTATAATAATTTTATATTAATAGGTATCTAGGCAATGAGCTTCTATATCTTACAATAGAGAAGCAACGTCTTTTCACGGCTTTACGGAAATAATCTGAGGCATAAGTTATAGTTTAAAAACTAAATTAGGTATAAGCTTTTTGTTTCAGTTGATGTCCATGACACGAGTTATCGGGTTATACATTCACAGTACTTTCATTATCGCGTCGCGCATTATTAATACACAAGTCATGAGTTATCATGCTGTACATTCACTTGTCGTGCATTATCGGGTCGCACATACAATTGGTACCCCATATAATGAATGTTGCCAAATTCAAGAAATGCGAGCTTAATAGAAAATTATTGAACGATCCTGAGACCTTCATTCCACCTCCAAATTTCATCATCAGATTAACTTCAAAATACCGAAACGAGCTACTATTACCGGGAATACGGTTTCATACCAAAGTTCAGCTTAATCGGATCCCTGGAAGTTACTCTAAAATCGTATGCAAGATTTGACCGAAACAAACATACAATAATCTTGTAAAATACTGGTAAACTAAAATTAAGCCATATTTTTCTCTTTCTCTGTTATTTTTCACGTGTGGCCATTACGTTTACGTAGTCTTGAATGTTCGTGCGGATGGTGGCGCATCGGGAGCCGGGTCGTTCCTTTCCCTCTTACATGGTTGAGAGGAGCGATGGCTGACTCTCGCGTTATACTCGTGACCGGGTGCTGTCCGTGTGAACTGGCCTACACTTGTCAAAGGCATTAATGACTATCAATGATTTTTATGTATTAAACAAAGAGTTCTTTCGATTCCCTCGCGAACTCTGCGATTTTGCAGGATTAAAAGTATAATTTTATGATATCTCCTTTAAGACCGGACCTTGAAGGAAATGTACTCTTCAAATGAACTCTATTGCCACATCGTACTTATACATAACAATCATTAAATTAACTTACATTTTTTTATGTTTAAAAAATCTACCAATGTTAAGACAAATTAAAAAATAAAAATATTTTAAATTTTATACAAGTAATTTATAGATTTGGGAGAAAAATACTAGTTAGTGTGTATAATAAGGTTCAAACTTGTTTGTATTTTGAACCCACGATCGCTTAAGCCCGGCCGGATAGGGATTAAATACGCCTAATCTAACATTGACATTTTAGGTGATATTGACGAATTATAAATTTGTATTTTTATGATATAATGTTTACGTGTTATATTATACTGTTCTGAATGAGGATTTAAAATAAAGATTTTCCTTGGTTTTTCAACCGACTTCCAAAAAGGTGGAGGTTCTTAATTCGACTGTATTTTTTTTATGTTACCTCAGAACTTTTGACTGGGTCAACCGATTTTAATGATGCTTTTTTTTATTTAAATTCTAGTGCTTCCCGTGTGGTACCATATACATTTTATCAAAATCAGTGTAGTACTATATTAGATAATTAACAAAAACCAAAAATAACGCAAAATTGTAAAAAGTTGTTGCGTTGGAAGTCAGTTTATAACGTGTTTAGCGTTTTCAATTATAGTACATACGCTTACTATATTTTTGGTAATGGTGTCTAGTCTATGAAAAACTAAGGAATATTTTTATTTGGTCATCAAAAAACGAATCACCTGTCAATTTATTTTCATCCTTTATTTATAGTCATATCAAAAATACTGATTGCACATCTAATGATCTATCTTTCTCAACTGGACTAGAGTTGAGCGAGCGAAGCGAGCGATAATAGGTTCGGTTAGATTTGATTGATTATTTATACCATCAAGGAGCTTCGCGATCCCCCTGGGTGGCGGATCTGACTTACGAAATATTAAAACAGTTTTATTTAAACCAAATAAATGCTATTTAGTGGTTCGCCGCGAACCTAAATTTTTGCTTAATTAATTATAATTTGAGGTAAGTATTTTGCTGTGCAATCAGTAACTTTGATGAGAATTGGGATTCTTTTTGATTTGCGATTAAATACAACTCAATACAAATAACTAAGGTCTTGTTGATCTGTCAGACTGAAGCGTTGGTAACGAATGGCGGCTGGGCTACGGAAAATGACGTCGTACATATACAAATATCGAACAGATGGCTGGTGGGGCAGTAAATTTCTCGAGTGGCGACCGCGTACCGGAAAACGTGGCGTAGGCAGGCCTCCCACGCGGTGGACCGATGACCTGGTGAAGGTCGCGGGAATCCGATGGATGCGGGCAGCGCAAGAACGGTCGTCGTGGAAATCCTTGGGGGAGGCTTTGTCCAGCAGTGGACGATTTTCGGCTGATATGATGATGATATACACAAGCTGACTCCACATTTAATGCTACGCCGTAGCCGCTACAACAGTTTTATTACCGACTTCAAAAAGGAGGAGGTACTAACTTCGACTGTATATATTTTTTTTAACGTATGTTCACCGATTTTTCCGTCAATTGTGGACCGATTTTCAAAATTCTTTTTTCATTCGAAAGAGTATACTCCCGAGGGGGTCCATTGTCACCAAGTCAGGATCTGATGATGGAATTCCAGGGAAATCGAGAGCAACCCTCAAATTACTCATTAAGTAGGCACTTATTACGTGATTCATATATTTTCTAAAGCTATTAAAATACTTGCGTCTGTTAGTCATCATCTCATGTTGATAAGCTGATGAAGGAAGGTACAACTCCTTAACGGTTACATAGATATACACGTAGGTATGCATAGACCGATAGGTTGTATTCTTTCAGGTTATTCAGTTAAGCTTATGATGGACGATTAACTCCATAACTTTCATGTTATGGAGTTAAATCGTCCATCATCATATGCTGAGATGATGATGGAAACCACAGGACTTTGTATCTGTTAGTAAAACACATGTATTATGATTTGTATTAAGTGGCAGTGGGCGGGGTTCATTGCTCGTAGAACAGATGACCGTTGTTATCGAGTGGCGACCACGCACCGGAAAACGTAGTGTAGGCAGGCCTCCCACTCGGTGGACAACTTTTGTTCTACAAGTTTTCTGAAATCGCAAAAAAAATTTGAACTCTTTATACAAAACGATCATCGGATTGACCAATTTTGTGCATTTTTGTATGGAGCATCGAATTTTTTTGCCAATTTAGTATGGGTTCCTTGGGGAACGTTGTACAGTATGATGAGTAGAAGTCTCAATTAATGGATCCTACACCAACTTATTTAGATCCTGTATAATATATACTACGCACTAGATTTCGCGATTCGAACACTCACTCTGTTCGACTAAACTGTACTACAATCCGTACACCTTACTTCAGTGTGATTTCGACATTCATGCAGTGTGGTCGCATACGGAGCGGCACTAATAACACGAGAATTCAAATCACAATGTGAACCTAGACTTAAATAACAATGTTATACTCAAGTTAATATTAAAAAATTATTTGATTTCAAGTGAATAAATTTATTCATTTAATTTCCACACCATCTATAACAGTAGACTATAATATGCTACATTGGCTACATAAACCATCTTCGAGCGCACGCGCGGCAAACCGACTAGGAGTCGAAGTGGTCGCCATGACCGAAATCGGTCGGATAGATCATCATCATAATATGCGGATGTTTCATGTTCCACGTTTTTAATTTAATTTGATTTTAAACAAATTCTAAAGTATTTAATTTGAGCTTAAATAAAAGCATAGCAATTCACTACTTTACATTTTTTATTTATTTAATAGTAAATAAATTTTGAAATAGTGTATGGATTCATAAGAAGTCTTGTAGACAGACAGGAGGTAGCGGCACTATCCGTTGCGCCACCGAGGCGGAGTATTGTTTATCACTGTTTATTTGATTTTTTTGCCCAATTTACTAGACGGGCGGGGTCGGCTCCATTTGGTTTAATTTAATCTGCTGTTGAATGACAGAGCTATACTAAGTTTAATGTTAAAAAGTCTTCACTAGCTTAAACACATCTGTGAATAAAAATAAGTTAAAAAAAACTAAAAACCGACTTCAAAATGAACTTCACTCAAAAGTATGAAATAATATTATACACTTAGATATATACACGAAATTACCCACCAGTAACGAAATCAAAGGTATGTACGAATTAAATTAGGGTCCTAAATTTATTTTTGAGGTAGGTACCAGCACACAGCTACTCACATTTTACTTAGGGCATTGCTGACAGCGATCTCAAAAAAAAATTCAGGCTCCTTATTTAATTCGTATCCACCTTCGATTTCGTTACTGTTGGTTAATGTCGTGTATCTAAGTGTAATAATATTAGTTCATACTTTTGAGTGAATTTTACTTTGAAGTCGGTTTTTAGTTTTTTTTTTTATTTTTAATTTTCTTTATTTTTAGTGATATTGATATCTAACTAACAACGTTAAATCCAATCGGGAACAGGAACCATCAAATCTTAATGCATGTGTTTCATGTTTCCTGTGGCTTCCATCATCATCTCAATAGCATGAAAGTTAAGGAGTTAAATCTTCCATCAACAGCTCATCTGAATAACCTGAAAGAATACAACTATCGGTCTATACGTACCTTCGAATCTACGTAAAATATTTGAAGAACTCCTAACCGTTAAGGAACTGCAGCTTCCTTCATCAGTTCATCAACATGAGATGAGACGCAAATGCTTTAATAATTTAAGAAAATACATGAAACACGTAAAACGTGCCTATAAAATTTGAGGGTTGCCCTCGATTTCCCTAAGATCCCATCAACAGATCCTGACTTGGTGACAATATAGGAGTATACTCTTTCGAATAAATAAATAATTCTGAAAATCGGTTCACAATCGGCGGAGATATCGCGTAACAAACATACAAAAAAAACATACAGTCGAATTGAGAACCTCCTCCTATTTGAAGTCGGTTGAAAAAATGCTAAACACGTTAAAAAGCCGACTTCCATCGCAACAACTTATTACATTTTTGCATTATTATTTTATGTTTTTGTTAATTTTTTAATAAATTACTACACCTATTTTGATTAAATTTATATGTGAACACACGGAAAGCACTAGTTTTCAAATAAAAAAAATCGTAAAAATCGGTTCACCCAGTCAAAAGTTCTGAGGTAACATACATAAAAAAACATACAGTCGAATTGAGAACCTCCTCCTTGTTGGAAGTCGGTTAAAAAGAATTTTCTCCGGCCGGGTCGTTCCTTTCCCTCTAATTTGGTTGATGAGAGCGATGACTGACTCTCGCGTTATACTCGTGACCGGGTGCTGTCCGATTCAATGATTTTTATGTATTACTTTTCGTGTCATATTGTTTTCATGTTCTAATGACATTATCTGGTTTATTTCAAGGATTGCATTTTGATTTTATTAACTAATAATTGTTTATTTCTTGATTTTTCACAAATGACATTATGTTATTATTATTTTATGACTATCAGAAAGAATGAAATTTTCACCTATTTTGAATAAATACCTTGAACCTTGAACCTTCTAAAGGGTAAACTAAGAAAGTAACAAAACATTATTCAAATACAAAATTTCATCCAAACCATTAGAACTATTTCCGAGATACCTTAATTTTCGGCAGCTTGAAATACTCTGATAGTGGGCTTCACCAGTAGCTCTACAGAATCCATCAACTTGTACTTGTCCTCCGAATGAGGAGTATAGCTTACGAAGCTCGAAGGTATACCGAGGAAAAAGACTCCAGCTCCACCAGTAGTGCAATAGCTTACTCGTATTTAATTTGGGGAATAAACCACTGACATCAACTCGACTGACAGAAAATGGCTTACCAAAATTACCCCGTTCAATGGTAAGCTATCTTAACTCCATTACGGTATCAAAATTTATGTTCTAGCACTGATATTTGGCGGCAATACATCAATAAGATGGTGGTAGCTATAGGCGGTCTTTCTGAAATGATTACTTATCCCATATTTGTGGTAATAAGTTTAAGTTATACAGCTTTTGTATTAGTTTTCTTATTTTCCTGTGGCTATAAATGAATATTTTCAGTTCAATATTTGACAGTCTTAGAAAAATCACAGTCATCTGGTTTCAATTAAGAATTTCCAGCACCTTAAGAACCAGAGACTAAAATACTCTTATACATATTTAAGGCGAAGTATTGATTAGAACAGTTGTCTCTGTCTTTTTTTACGTGTAACCATACTTTTTCACTTGTTTAATGGTTTTTCGTTTCAATCAAAAACTACAATGAAAGTATAAAAAATATTAACATTACATTAGTGTATAATCATAAAAAATATTGTTTTATATTTTTTTTAATTTAAACACCAAAATATTAGTCCTAACTAGAGTTGAAAGTAACGGTGTAGACCTATCTTTGGGATTTTTCTCTATCGAGCCATAACTGCTCAATCGTGTTTCTAATAGCTTTTGAATTTAAGGAACATCATCAACAATAAGGGTAATTTTTTCCACCTAGGGTTTTCTATCGTTTAGGAGTAATTGACGTCAAAAATAACGAAAATTTTATAATATTACCGCCTTAAATACAACATCATCATATCAGTTCATATACGTTCCCACCGAGGGGCTCGAGCCAACCCTGAATTAGGGCAAGCGGACCATAGTCGTTGATTGACTTCACACACAACCTTCGAGTTTTTTCGCAGGCGTGTGCAGGTTTCCTTACGATGTTTTCCTTCACCAGAGAATGTCGGATAAACGTACATATGAAATCGAAATTCGAAAACACATTGGTACGTGGCAGGATTCGATCCACGACCTCCCAGACAGGAGGTAGCGGCCCTAGCTGTTAAGCCACCGACGCTCTCAGACAGGAGGTAGTGGAGCGTTTAAATACATATTTACATAGATATTCTACACCCAGGCACGGACCAAAAAACCTGTTCGACTCATGAATTGAACCCGGGACACTTGGCTTAGCAGGCTGAACCATCTAGATAGTGATTGATTTTGATCTCTGTATATCAAAAAGTCTGCATGCGCAGGTCAGCTAGCCTATGGGGCTGCCTGTACGTACTATTTGTGCATATATGTGTGTATTGGTACACGTAACTACTTGTTAGTATGTACCTATTGCTTGGTGTATATTGTATTGTATTGCCATGTATCATTCAGTTGCATATAGAAAGCAAGTTACCCACAAGCTTGTGGCAAAGAGTAAAAAACATTACTTTAAAAAGTAAAGAGAGATATCTTTGTGATAGAAAACATGCGAATTTAAACTTACTTACAACGCCGCTTACGTTCGTACCACCTTGCAAGGGACGGATGCGAAATTCTTTATATTAGCCTACCGAGAATAGATGCGCTCATAAAGAATCAAAATGCACCTTAAGTCCGCGCAACGAGAGTATGTGTCACTTCGCCCGTCATGCAACTTTATAAAAGCCGCTCCTGTTGTAGGGTTAGGACATGTTGGGAGTTGCTTGTGGTCAAACTGAGCTATACCGATACGACCGGTAGAGTAAGTTAGATGTATAAGAATTGATAAGTTTGACTTCGTAACACGTGTCAAACTTATCAATTCTTCAGAAACAATCATATTTCCCTCTCGATTGAGAATCATTTATTAAGAAACGTATCACTTTCGTGCACCCAGACACAGATAACTCGTATTTATTTGCTCGGAGCAGGCAGTCAATTTTATTGCCTTTTGCTACAATATGTTGAGTCGGACGCAAACTTGCTAAACATTAAAACTAAACAGTTTATTTTTCGGACCTTAAACACGATTTATGTGTTTTTACTCAATACTTTTTATTTTTTTAAACTGTTTAGTTTCCAGAGATTTTTAATTATTACCGTCAGTAAGAGAATAAAAGTATTGATAAAACTCTCAAGACTTTTCCAACAATGTTTACTAAGCTCGTAATAAGCTATTGCATTTACGCCCGCAGTAAAAGATAAAGGTCACGTTAATACATAAGCAAAATGCAACTGTAAAGCCGATTACTCAATACTTTTTATTTTTTAAACTGTGTAGTTTCCATAGATTTTTAATTATTACCGTCAGCAAGAGAATAAAAGTATTGATAAAACTCTCAAGACTTTTCCAACAATGTTTACTAAGCTCGTAATAAGCGATTGCACTTACGCCCGCAGTAAAAGATAAAGATCACGTTAAGACATAAGCAAAATGAAACTGTAAAGCCGATTCTATAAGATTAAATGTCAGGTTGTTCTTAACAAGACACAAACATTCCAAAGTCACGTTTTCATTAGTAGTATACATATAATGAATCTCTTACAAATTTTTCTCAATTGTTTTACTTGTTTGCTTAAATATCTTATTTAAGCGTTCGTGCACGCATGAGCAATTTGACAATTATTTGACTAACATATTTTTTTTAACCTAACCTGCTTTCTATACGTCAGCTTTGACCTTATTCGTAAGTGGCCTTATATATTTGATCTGTTCCTGTGTTGTACTAATTTTGTGTTAATAATTTATGTGTTGTCTAAATGTATGTGTTGTGTTGCACAGCGAGCCTGCCCCGTCTGCCATGACTGCACTGCATCAGTTCGGAGCCGAGATGTTGCGCCTCTCGCGAGGCTTGGAAGCTTCCGCCGCGACCAAACCGCACTACCGAGGGTATACAATTGGCATTCACTTGTTTGCTCCAAATTTCCAAAACCAGCCTCATCAAAATCAGACTGGTTTCCCTCTTGGTCAAAAGCTAGATGTTTTCTTTTTTCTTCATCTTTTCTTTGTCAGTAGTATTATTGGTTTCTCGTAACATCATTGTAATCTTTGATATTTATTTGCAGGACAAACGTCTCGGAACGTGGTGGCATGCTCACGCCAGGGTCGTTGAGCGTATCATCAAGTTCACCATCTTCGATGTTAGCAGATAGACGCAGACCATCATCTACTGCAGATCCTAACACTCCATTACATAGGCCTAGAAGTGCTTCTGATGATGAATGTAATGACGGGCTTCTTGCCCCTGTAACACTGACTTCAAAATCTAGGAGCTCAGAAGACGGTCTTTTACTACCTCCACCCTGCACATGTCCTTACTTTGGATCAGATTCTACTCCTCCAAGAAGAACGACTGAGGTCATAATTGTACCAGGAGGAGATATAAACGGATGTAACGGGTACCCCAGAAACGGAAATCTCAAAGCTGAAGAACCTTCAACGCCGTTATTTAGACGACCAAGCAGAGGAGCAGCTTCTATGGTGACATGGGAAGAAGCAAGAAGGTTCAGAAGAGGCTCTAGTTTTGGAGGAGCGCGAACTACTTTGTCGACGCCTAGAACTGTTCGTCAAAGATCTGTTAACACTAGGCCACATACGTCTGTCACACCCAGTCCTCAGCGACAGACTCCAAGAACACACCATTCAAGGAATTCCAGTGTCATTTCAAGGAATTCTTCGCGTCATGGACGGATATTGCGTCTCGAACAAAAAGCGACGAAAGTGCTAGGGGTAGTGTTCTTCACCTTCGTTGTATTGTGGGCGCCATTCTTTATCCTGAACATGGTTCCTGCTATATGCCCAGATTGTGAGAGGATGATCCCGCCGTGGGTATTCGATTGCGTCCTATGGCTGGGGTACGCAAGTTCAATGGTAAATCCAATATTCTATACGATTTTCAATAAGGTGTTCAGGCAGGCTTTCAAAAAAGTCTTGTCTTGTGGGTATTGTAAAGCTAGGAGGTAGCCTGCGCCTTGGGAGCGCGTGCGTCCTACCTCGGACCCCGGGATTGGTGCGCTCTCAGTTAATAGAAATAATATTCGATCTCAATTTGTATAAAACTATTATGTAAAGAGCTTTAACAATACGCTTCTAGAGTAGAACTCGCAGACTGTATGTAAATCTTTAGTGTTTTCTTATGTAACAGAGTCATATTTTTTTAACTAGCTCCTATCGCTGTTTTTTCACTGAGTCCTCATGTATTGAAACGAGTCACCTTATGAGGGATGGGTAAATATTGGTCAAATAGGTACTTATATGATCAAAAAATGTGTATTTTCTGTCCTCAAATGTTAAACTACCTACGCAATGAAAAATCATAGTGTAGAAGTTTGAAACATTTTTCTTTTTACTGTGTAACATCAAAAACAGATGACAAAATATTGGAAGTTTTGAGTTACCAAACTCGTTCAAAAGAATATAGAGCAGGTACCAAAGGTAAACTGCCTTTTGGCGATCCGCCAAGCGCAAAGTTGATGTTAGAGCTAGTAATCTTTTAGAAATGCCAGCTATTTCCCCTAGACTGGTTATATGATTATATTGCAAACTGCGGTGTAATAAACTATAATTTTACGTTTGATGGTCGGACTGCAGCAATTTTCGAGAATTAGATACGATTATGATTAGGAAAATCATAAGTTTGAATATTGTAGACAACCACGCCAAAAAATTTGTGCTGCGTATCGGCCGGCCTAAAATAGATACCTTTATTATTATTTTGAATGTAATCTCACTGTTTTGAATGCTGAAATACGTCTTTTAACGAATTGTCAAATTGTTTCAAAATCATCCGAAATTCCATCAGCGGTGTAATCATTGAACCCTTGATACAGAACTTAGCTAAGGGCTTGTACACAAACCACGCGAGGTGTTTTCGGCTACTTTTTGACCCCCCCCCCCCATCCTTCTGGTAATATTTGGTGAGGTTCTTGGCTACCACCCTCCCCCTCACAATCTCACGTGTATTTTTTTAATTCAACCTAATTTTAATATAAATAGTAGGTATTTTATATAGCCGGTAGGGTCAAGCGCGGTTAAGGCCACGTGCTACAAAATTTCATAAAATAGACTCGCTGTTTAAAAGTATGTATTTAACAAGTAAAGATTTATTTTTAATGAAACCGAGAAAAACTATCTCCTCATGTGATATATTTTTTCTTTATTCGTTCACTGTAGAAAAATACACGTGAGGTTGCCTTATATCCCCACCCCCCCTCTCCCAACGTGATCAATCGTGATTTTTTCGTGATCCCCCCTCCCCCCTATCGAACCTCACGTGATTTGTGCACAAGCCCTTATAGATCATTGAATTTATTAAGGGTGTCAATTAAATGGTTAGCATAGTATTGTTATTTCTGTGAGCAGAAAAATATAATCGGTGAGCAGAAATAGCTAATTGGTCAGCAACTCATGGTCAGCAAACATTTCAAAATCAATCAGCAATTTATGTCATTCTGGATGGCTGTAATTATTTTAAACATCCCCGTACTACACTCTTCCTACAGTGTTGAGTGGTCGACGGAGCCCCTTCGGGGCTCCTACTTCTGTGTTCTCATGTTAAACCTAACACTACGACTGTGCGGGAAGGCGAGCTTAGCTCGCCTCCCCGCACAGTCTCCGAACCTAACGGATCCGAGTCGGGGTGCTCCGCAAGTCCGAGCTCGCTTCGCTCGCTCCCGCTTCCATTTAGAACTCCCCGTACCACACTCTTCCTACAGTGTTTTCTGCCGCTCAATCATGAAATCTTGCCGCTCAAGTAGTTATTTTGCGGACTGAATGTTTATTATGCATTTCAAATATATATGTATCATTTATTAATATCCTAATGGTGTGGCGGCACCAGCATTTCAATACTGTACACACCGTCACCATTCGTTCGCTCATTTTATCGCATCTTTGATGACTCCCGACAAATACTCTGTCAAAGGTGCCACTCCGAGTTCAATCGTGCCGCCCGCCGCGCCGCCGCCGCGATTGAAGTCAGCACGGCCTCTTTGTTGGTTTGCTTGACTGTCGCCGCAGCCGTCTCGCGGCATTCATCAAAGATGACGTTAAATGAGCGAACAAACTTTAATAGTTGACACCGTTCATGTCTCAACATATCTATGAGAGCATGGATTAAAATTGTAGCGGCGAGCTTAAAGAAGACAACCTTTTGCTCTTATCTTATGAAGAATTTAAGATCCTTGAATCATTCTTGAGAACTTTGCTGAATAGATAGATTCGTGGGTAGTGAAAGCAGAGCTCTACAGGAAGACTTTTTATTTTCTGGATAGCTGTGTAAATAGTGGACGCTAATACCGAAGCAAAAAAGTATTAGATACAAAGTCTAAAAATCGACTGATCAATTATTGACAATCATTAATTTTTGACTCAGATTGTATTGGTCCCTTGGGAAAAGTTATTGGGCTCTCCCATACTAACTCGATCAGCTGATCAGCCAACTAAGTATGGGAAGTTCAAATTTTTTTTTTGAGAATTGACTATGGGTTTCATGGGGAAAGTTGTTCAGTTTCATGGTTAAAAGCACCAGTTAAAATAGTTTCAGCTAATTTTGTTAGACCTTATAATAAGTATATACTTTGATAAAGCTACGCAACTCCTCCGCAGTGAAAAGATAAGAGAATATTTTCAGTGTGAAGCACCAGTTAAAATAGTTTCAGCTAATTTTGTTAGACCTTAAATATTAGTACTAACACACAGAATGGACACTCCCTGCCGCTCTCTAGATTGCGACCTCACCCCCTCGTCACCCAGATTGATACGATGGGTTACAGTTTGGTTGTAGAACGTGATTTTGCCGCCATTTTGTGTGTTACGTTATTCCGTTATTCATTTCTGGCCCGTTTGTATGAAATGTCCAATTTTTTTTTTATTAATATGTGTTTTTGAGAACTTTTATATTAAAGTTTTATATTAAAATAGAGTTAAGTCCGGCCATCGACTTTGTTGTGACCTAGATTCCCTGTGATTTTGTCTAGTTTTATGAGTCGCGCATGATTATGAATATGTATAGAATAGTTTAAAAATTAATTACACAGGACAGAGCACTATTTTGAGGGGGGCTTCTACTCATTAAACTAAACAACTTTTTTTCTTCTACTTTGCTGAAATGGCAAAAAATATACTGAACACAAAAGTTGTTCAGTATCTAGAGTAGAAGGCCTGTTTAAAAATCTTCTCTATTTTACCGAACATCCTGTGTATATTACTGAACACAAAAGTTGTTCAGTATCTAGAGTAAGAGGCCTGTTTAAAAAACTTCTCTATTTTACCGAACATCCTGTGTATATGTACGTAAATTTTATTAATTTAATGTCAATTACGTCATGTTAAAATAGAAATAATATTTCTAGTCAGATTTGAAAAATCAAAATGTCATTGGTTTTTTAACATATTTAAAATTGTAGTATTAACTTTTTTTTAATGTAAAGTGGCCTAAACTTAAAAGGTATTTTACCTCTTTTTTATTCACAATTGGTAAGCCCTTAGCATCATCTCACCTGATGGTAAGTGACGATGATGCCGAGGATGGAAGCAGGCTTACCAAGATTCCCTAACGCAATGGAAACTGGCTATCTTATTTTCACGCCGGAACACATCAATGTTGTTAATATTGATGTTTGGCGGCAAGACTTAGATAAGATGGTTGTAGGTAGCCAGGCGGGCTTACGAAATGCCCTCCCACCAACCAAACCGAGTCTTTCAAGTTGAACCCACCGGGAATCGAACCCGCGACCTCCTGGTGTGAAGCAAATGGACTATCCATTTCACCACGAAGGCGTTTTATATAAATTTTACCTACAAATTTGATTTTTTAAAAGCGCAGTCAGGGTATATTTTTTTTTGAACTAATTCCTCATTACCGCATTACTGGGATTTGGGGGTTTTTCGGCTCACAATGAAGATAATTTCAACAACTGGGCTACTAAAGATATTACACTACAATATTTTACACTTTGATTGTTTAAAACAGATAACATGATTGATGTTTTCGCTTCTAAAACTTATAAAGTACTAGCTTCTGTCAGCGGCTTCCCTCTTTGAAAATAGTTTCTATGACTATCTCCAAAGGTGAGCAGTGCGCGAGCTGCAAGCGGCACGCAGAGCGTGGAAAAAAGTAATTAATATTTTAATCCAGGTGCTAATCTCTCTGCCTACCAAATTTCATCTAGATACGTTGAGTAGATTTTGCGTGACAGAGTAACAAATATCCATACAGCCAAACTTTCGCGTTTATATAAGTAAAGATATACTAGCTATTGTCTGCGGCTTCACCCGCGCATATTTCCATTTCTGCCGTTTTCGTGAGAATTTCCCAATTTTTTTCTTAGCGGATGCCTACGTCACAACTTCTATATGTATGCCAAATTTCGACCTGACCAGTCCAGTGGTTTAAGCAGTGCATTTATAGATCAGTCAGATCCCCTTCATAGCGAGTTGATCTTTCGGCTCAAATTTTTAAAGTGAAAAATTCTTTAGGCGCGTTGGGCATTTTTTGAGATGGAAAAAAGCTATTGAACTCGCGACACAGTAACCTGTATTGTTAACCGACCCCGCCAGGAACACTCGGAGGGTCAAAAACTTATTAAACTGTGTTTGAGATAGGGAAAAAAACCATCCACTCTGTAACCTGTAATGTAACCGCCACCGAACCAGGAACACTCGCAGAGTCAAAACTTATAAAACTGTAAAGAGTTTTCACTTCTGTCAGCACTCCCGGAGTGGTTAGGTAATTTCATATTAGTACTCTGCCTACGCGACGTTTTCCGGTGCACGGTCACCACTCGAGAATTTTACTGACCCAACGGCCATCTGTTTTACGAGCTATGTGCCTCGCCCACTGCCACTTAATTTTAGCAATTCTGAGAGCTATGTCGGTTATCTTACCTTATCTTCGTAAGTGGGGGCTGCAGTTGCAGCGACACTTCGACCCAATGGGATCTTTTGCGTCTACCCCTATAACCTTTGCACCCCAACCTACTCGAAGATGTGCTTCATTAATGCAGCAATTCCGCTGATTGGAAGGTGCTTGTAGTCCTCCGGTTTTGGGTAGCCATCACCTAGGAGGTACATACGCTTGCTAACCAGGGCATCGCAGTGACACAATAAGTGTTCCATTGATTCTATATCACAGGCCCTGCAGGTCGGGTCGTTCGTCAGGGCGTTTTTTTGCAGGTGTGCGTTTGTGACAAAGTGGCCCGTCAACGCTCCTGTTACCGCCCTGACTCGCGTATGTAAACAGCTATGTCGGTTACTTTCTAATTCGATCACGCAGAGAACTTCCGAGGCCTCCCACTCGGTGGACCGATGACCAGGTGAAGGTCGCGGGAAGCCGCTGAATGCGGGCAGCGCGGAACCGGTCCTCGTGGAAATCCTTGGGGGAGGCCTATGTCCAGCAGTGGACAACCTTCGGCTGATATGATGATGACACTGCTACTAAGACAACATCTTTGTTGCATTGTACAGGTCCTCGCGCGTACAGGTGCTAGGACACGCAGGGCAGGACAAAAGGTTTGCCATGGTCTGGAGTAAGAGACACCGCACTTGCATGTATTATCCCAGCCGCAGCCCCACCTGCACATATTTTCCTTAAACAGGATAACTTGAGTCCGGAGTCTGTTTCAAGACTTTCATCCAGGGTATGGGGGATTTCTGACAGTGGGATGTGTGTTGCCACAGAACACCTCTCCTGCCAGAGACTCAAGCGAGTTTAGAAGGAGCCACCAATCAGAGGCAGCGCCCCTTCGATAAAGAATGTCTGTCACGATTTCCTTTTAAATATACAGATTAAACCGGTAACGACTCGCTCCCCCTAACCAGAGGTGCCGGGTTCAAATCCGGACGGCCAATGTACTAAGAGTTTTTCGAAACTTACGTACATATACTCACCGATTGCTTTAACGGCGAAGGAAAACATCGCGAGGAAACCTGCACTTGAAGGTTGTGTGTGTAGTCGACCAACACGCACTGGGCCCGCGTGGTCGACTAAGGCCCGATCGCCCTAATTCAGAGTAAGATCGAGCCCCTAGGTGGGGACGTATATATGAGCTGATGTGATGTTACAGATTATAAAGCATCTGCACATAAATTACATAGGTGCTAATTAATTTATCCTGATAGCTTATGGGCTTCTATACGGTGATAGTGAATAACTTTCCCCATAAACTTAAATTAAAATTACTAAAAATAAAAAATATCTAAAATAAACTATACGTCCCGCATTAAATTTCTCGACAATTTTTCAAATTATTTTAATTTATCATACAAAAATGGAATTAAAAATCTTATACATATTCGTATAATAAAACTGTTACGGGGCCGTGTCTGCACATAAAATATTTTTGGAAAATAATAACTGTGGTGGACATTACTAACGATATAGAGAAACGTTGAGGTATAAACACATCAATTATATAAGATAACGTCAAGCCCCGTTTTTTATTTGTCAATATGAATAATCGTGAAAGTACAAAGTGTGATATAGAGGCCAAAACAACAACTTTTGGAATTTTTGTATGTCTGTCTGTCCCTCTGTCTGTCTGTATGTTCGTGCATCAAGCAAAAACTACCTGGTCGATTTTGATGACATTTTGTATGGTGGTTCCATAGAGCCCAGGTTAACATACAGGATACTTCTTATCTGGGAAAATTCAAGAGTGCCCGTGGGAAAATTAAAAAACTCCACGCGGACGAAGTCGCAGGCACAGGTAGTTTATAATAATTTTGATGAACTCACGTTGCAAGACTAAGTATATATAAATATAAATATTCGTGATAAATGACAATTTAAAGCTCCAGCCATTTTCGAGTAAATCGTAATATGTTTCAATGATTACCATACAAACACGATTTTTCCCACACCTATGGGTATTATAATAGTAATAGACAAACACAAGCAACTACGACGAGCAAAGTTTCATCAAAATCAATAGAGTCATTTTTGAGAAAAATAAATTTCCGTTTCTGTTGTACGACACCTACTCTTCGGTTTGATGGTACGAATAAACTTTTGATAATCCTCTTCAGTTCCAAATTTGGTCCCAATCGGACTAAACATTTAGCCTCCAGAGCCACGCGTGACGCACGGACGCACGGACAGACGGACGGAATTGAGATGCTCGGTTTTTCGGTATTCACATTCACTACATTCTCGAGAAAGTAAAAAAAATTACACTTTCCACGAAAGTTGAAAGATAGCTAATCAGCTGATCGATTTTATGAGGTACTGTAAAACTTAAAAAGGTGTAGAGACGGAAACACTAGGTTATTTTATAGTTTATACCGTTACAGTAAATAAAACACAAACAAACAGCGCATTTCCCGTGGCACTACCAGTGGTACTACTGGTAGTGCCATAGTTAAATTTCATTTACCGTAGCACTACTGATTTAATTTGATAGGTTTACTCCCAATCCGACCAAACAAAAAAAAGCTAAGCAGCAGATTACTTTACTTTAGATTATTTTTATAACTAAGTTTTATCTCAAAAAACTGTAAATGAGCGAGCGAAACGAGCGATATTAGGTTTGGTCAGGTTTGATTGATTATACAGTCAAAGAGCCTCCCCGATGGGCAGAAGAATGCTTCGCAGAAGAAGAAATTGGGAGTATACTTAATAGCTATTGGTAGTGCTACGGTAAATTTAACTATGGCACTACCAGTAGTTCCACTGGTAGTGTCACGGGAAATTCCCGAAACAAACATACAAGTAACAAAACACGAGATACTCTAAGTGCGGGCAGCGAACGGAGCTGTACGAGTACGACTAACGCGCATGGCACCCGCCTTTGGCGTGCTCTCAGCCAGCAGGTAGATCTGGGCGTGCGTTACCATGGCAACGGAGCCCGAGGGTCCAATAACAGACGTAGCGTTGCATGCTACAGTACATTTTATTTCGAATTGACCATTGATTTTCGGGAACTCAGTGGACCTGTTGAAGATCGTAGGAAGCCGCTGGATGCGGGCAGTGCAAGACCGGTCGTCGTGGATATCCTTGGAGGAG
The DNA here is from genome assembly GCA_947284805.1 of Coleophora flavipennella. Lineage (NCBI taxonomy): Eukaryota > Metazoa > Arthropoda > Insecta > Lepidoptera > Coleophoridae > Coleophora > Coleophora flavipennella. Next base: position 12,189,054 of record OX369253.1, read on the forward strand.
GCCTTTTTCCAGCAGTGACATTCTTTCAGCTGATATTATGACCTTCAGGACTGTTATTAAAATTATCAGTTCAAGCTTAATAAATTACCACCTAAGTAAGCATTCAGAGAAGTACTTCTGACTACTCTCGCGCAGCCCAAATAGTGTATAGGGGCAATTTGGAAGTTCCGTGGCCAAAATTTCGTAAAACTGAACGTTTTTTTAATTTTACCACGTCGGTTTGTTTTTGTTTATGTCTGTTTATCCGTCTGTCATAGACAATTTGATCTCCCACAGTATTTAAAATTTGAATGTGGATAGATATTAACTTTTCTGAAAAATAAAGAATAAGAATCAAAATGTGAAAATAAGACAACGAAGTAAAGAGATACCTTTCGTACATGTAAAACGGGATAACAAATTAAAAAGGAAAATTAAACATTTTGAAAATAACCACGACAGTTAAACAGTAATTGATAAAGAATAAAAACTGTCACCCTATTACCTATCTAAGAACATGCACCAATCAAATCAAAATCTATCACTGAAAACCGCATCAAAATCGGACCAGTAGTTTTTGAGTTAAATGGCAACATTAGTTTGCACACTCAAACAACCTCTCACCCTAAACGAATATACCGTCTAGTAATAAATGTGTAACTTTATACAAGGTGTAACAAAATTGGTGTAGGTCCCGTTACCTGGGGCTTCTACTCATCATACTGAACAACTTTTGTTCTACGACTTTGCTGAAAACGTAAATTTTTTTTTACCCTTCATACAAATCGATCAGCTGATCGATCTATTTTGTGCACTTTAGTATGGAGAGTCCAAATTTTTTTTTCACAATTGGCTATGGTTTCCTTGGAGAAAGTTGTTTAGTATGATGATTAGAACCCCCAGTTATCGGTACCAACACCAATTTTGTTACACCCTGTATGTGTTTGTGCTTAATCACGTACGAACGGTTAGACGAATCTGATTGAAATTTGGCATATGAGTTGATTATATCCTAGAATAGGGTATAGAATACTTTTTTATAAGCTCTCGCTAGACTTGCGGACCGCGCACCAGCCCATGTGGGCGAAACCGCGGGCAAAAACTTAGTCATTAATAAGGTTTTATCAATTAAAGTATCTAGTGTTTTCTAACAAGATATTTTTATTAGTTTGTTTCATATGAAAATTTTAAATATAAATGGTCTTTAGTGGCGTATCTTAACGAAAATTTATTTCGGAGAGGTATTCTGTAATAGTTTTAAAGATATGTAAATATATTATTGTCTTCGGAACCTTACAACATACGTGGTACAACACGCACTTAGCCAATTTTAGAGCTATGTAACGAAAACTCGATACAGTAATCGGTAAACGCACACGTGTACATGATACTGCGGCGTAGTCGTTAAGCCGTAGTATCTGGTTGCCATTGCCTGATGGCAGTTGTTAAGCTTTGTCATATACCTTATAGGCGGCTTGAAAAACTTTTGACAGCCGAGTTCGCCAAGAGCCCTACAACGTCCACTGCAGACCTGGATTTAGCCCCCGTGTGTGGAGCAACGGCTTAATGGTAGAAGCGACGTAGTGCGCCGTACACGAAAAAGATCAATGTATAAATAAAAAAAAAATACAGAGTGTAAAAAAGTTGGTGTAGGACCCGTTAACTGGGGATTTTTTTTTTTTTTTTTATTGGACAAATTACACATGGTCATCTGGCCCCAAAGTAGGATTCCCGGTGTTATGGGAACCAGAGACTGATATACATACTTATATACGTTTAAATACATACATATATAGATATTTAACACCCAGACACAGAGCAAACAAATCTGCTCATCACACAAATATAAACCACAACTCTTGGATCAGTAGTCAAGAGCACTAACCACTGAGCCACCGAGTCAGATTCTATACATCATACTGAACAACTGTCCTCAAGGAACCCATAGCAAAGTATATATATATATTAGTAATAACATACAGTATGGAAGTGTCCATACGATTCAGTGTATCCTGAGACAAACAGTTTTTAGAAAGGGTAAAAATGGGACCCTATTACCAAAGTATATGTATTAATAGTAACATACAGTATGGACACTCCCTGGCGCTCTCTAGATTGCGACCTCACCCCCTCGTCACCCAGATTGATACAGATTGGTTACAGTTTGGTTGACGAACGTATTACGCCATTTTGTTTGTTCCATCATTCCTTTTTTGAAATGTCATTTGGCCCGTTGTATGAAGCGTACAGAGTGTGCCCGTAGTCAATTCTCAAAAAAAAAATTGGACACTCCATACTGACAAAATTGTTCGATCAGCTGATCGATTTGTATGAAGAGTAAATTTTTTTTGTGATTTCAGCAAAGTCGTAAAACAAAAGTTGTTCAGTATGATGAGTAGAAGCCCCAGTTAACGGGACCTACCCCAAATTTTGTTACAACCTGTATATTTGCTGTATATAAGGTCTAACAAAATTAGCTGAAACTATTTTAACTGGTGCTTCTACCCATGAAACTGAACAACTTTCCCCATGGAACCCATAGTCAAATAGCAAAAAAAAATTTGGCTCTCCCATACTAACTCGATCAGCTGATCAGCCAACTTAGTATGAGAAGTTCAAAAAAAATTTTGAGATTTAACTATGGGTTTCATGGGGAAAGTTGTTCAGTTTCATGGGTAGAAGCACCAGTTAAAATAGTTTCAGTTAATTTTGTTAGACCTTATATAACTACTAGAAAGAAATCTTAATGTGATTCTTATATAAGTTTGTTTGTTACCTTGAAAGAAGTTGCATGAATCGACCAGTGTCGGGCAGAAGTCCAACTGCTCTGTCCAACCAGTTGGACTACAGTCCTTTACTACAGGTCTTCGTCAAACCTACTTTTGTAGTTGGACTAACAACCCGCTTCAGTGTCCCGTGATCCGATTCTCAATTGCATTCGACATCCAGGAGGACTCGTTTAGGGCGAGGTATTGATTGGAACAGTATTCTCTGTTTGATTGGAACGTGTCAAGAGTAAAGAAAATAACCACACTTTTGCACTTTTTCGATGTTTTTTTGTTAAGTTTTTTTTTAAATAAAAGTATAAAAAATAATAAAATTTCTCACTTTTTATTATCATAACAAATATTGTTGTATATTTTTTTTAATTTATACTTCAAAATTTAGTCATAACTAGAGTTGAAAGTAACGGTGTAGACCTATCTTTATGTTTTTTTCTATCGAGCCAAAATTGTTCAATCTTATTTCTAATAGCTTTTGACTTTAAGGAACATCATCGACAACAAGAAATATTTTTTTCGACCTTATGTTTTCTATCGTTTAATAGTAATTGACGTCAAAAATAATGAAAATCTGTAATATTATACCGCCTTAGACAGTATCATCATCAAACCAAACGAACTAGTTATCGCTCGCTTTGCTCACTGTACTAAGATCCTTCAGGTTTGAGAATTGGACCATGAGACTGTAGACGGGTTGTTAGTCTAAAGTAGGTTGTACTAAGACCCCTAGTAGAAGCCCGTAGTCCAACTGGTTGGACAGAGTAGTTGGACTACTGCCATGTACGCCGATCGACAGGAAATTTGGTTAATTACGTCAAAACCTTATGACCTCTTTGTATAGTTCTAATTTAATTATTGTCATTCATTAAAATTAAGAGTTCTTTTGCGTTATTTTGAACAAGATTCCTAAAATAAATTGTAGTTTTTTTTTCTTGTTTGAAACAAGTCGATCAGCTCTGTTAGGCCTACTTTGTATGGGATTTCATTATTTTTTTTGAGAATTAACCATGGGTTCCGTTGCGAACATTTGTTCAGAATAACGTGTAAGTCAAGGAATTTAATTCCCTACGCATTTCGTTGAAATTTCGTTAGAAATTCGCAATGCAATAATGTCGAAAATTATATTTCAGTAATAGTATTGAAATGTCAATACGTATTATTTGTCACTTCACATATTTACATATAGCCTCTTTGTGAAATTTGCTTTTTGAAGTGAAACTTCTATAGACGGGGCCGGGGGTATTAAGGTTTAGCCTCTTTGTGAAATTTGCTTTTTGAAGTGAAACTTCGGTTTCTATAGACGGGGGTATTAAGATTTTTTCTGTCACGAGATAGCGTTACGGCCGCGTGGAAGGGGTAGGCAGAGAAAGGCTGGCGGCGGCGGCAGAGAGAGAGGGCAACGGCTGTATTCGTAGATTAGAGAAAAGTTGAGATGGAGATATAAAGCAGGTACTTAGCCTGGGTTACCTTTTCCACTCGTCCGTTGAAGTTTCACTTCTACTATGTGTCCCAGTACACAATTAGATTTTTTTTTAATTACGAACAATGCATGCGATATGTCCACAGATTTTTTTTTCTTATCTGTGGATATGTTAAAGTAACTTCGTGCTCTCTAGCTCACATGGCGACAGTTTGCTATACGATATTGAACCTTAGGTGGGTTGGAAATTTAATTTCTTGACTGTACATACATACATACAACCCCTGTTTAATAGGTTGACTGATGACAGTTAATAAATAAGGTATAGTTTACTTAATGTCAATAGAAAGTTAAAATAAGCATTCACTATAAATATAGGTATTAAGGAAGTTTTAGAAAGAAATCTTTGAATGTAAATATTGTACTTTTATTTTTAATTTGTGGAGTCTATAATAAAATACGATTTGATCGTTCACTTTTCAGTTCATTTTATTGAATAAAACCGTAAAATAAGAAGTTATGGTACAACTCGCGGCGTATAAGTTGTACACATGGCGGTCATTTTTAGATGCGCGTGGGTGTAGTGCAGGTTGGCATCCCTTGGTGCGCGCGACTCCTGCGTCCCGCACTTCAATTGAGACCTTAAAATAAGACAAAGCGCACTGTCCAACTTAGATGCCGCGATCTTTATACATATTTTGTTTAATCCTACTAATAAAATGTGAAAGTTTGTATGTATGGATGTTTGTTACTCTTTCACGCAAAAACTACTGAACGTATCTGGCTGAAATTTGTTAGGTAGATAGATTTAGATCTGAATTCCCTTTTTCCACGCTCGCGAGCTGCTTGCGGCTCACGCACTGCGCACCCTCGGAGATAGTCATAGAAACGATGTACACGCGGGCTGAGCCGCTTTCATCAACTAATCACACTAATATTATAAAGGCGAAAGTTTGTGAGTGTGTATATTTGTCACTTCTTCACGCAAAAACTACTGAACGTATCTGACTGTAATTTGGTAAGTAGACAGATTTGGATCTGGATTAACATATACGCTCCCTTTTTCCACGCTCGCGAGCCGCTTGCTACTCGCGCACTGCGCACCCTCGGAGACAGTCATAGAAACGATGTACACGCGGGCTGAGCCGCGGGCATCAACTAATTTATTATAAATGATAGTGAAACGATCATAGCTCAGTGCAGCATGCGTGGCTAGGTCGATCACGCAGGTTATATATCCTGAAGTACGGTCATACGGATGGGTTTGACTGTCGGTGGCATTTTTTTCGAGTCATCGGTGCCGGTTACTATCACGAGATGGCAGTGCTTAAGCTGTATCAGATGACTTGAAAAACTTCTGGCAGTGACGTTCCCCAATAGCTCTACAAACTCCATCAACCCGGACTTGGCCCCGTTTATGAAGTACAGCCTAACCTTCACTAGTTTGAGAAGAGATCGTGCCCCAGCTGTGGGGACGTATATGAGTTATTAGCAAACAATTCTAGAAAACCATGATTTGTCGTTGCTGACCTTCGACCAAACATAAACGACCGGCCTATCCATACAATAATCTCATAAAAATGAGTCAAATACAACTACACACAAACACACACTCACACCACTATAGTCTACCGAGTGTCGTTCAAATATAAACAAATCGAGACGTACTCGCAATGTAGCACTTCATTATTACGATATGGCTTACAGTAACGCAACGCCTTTGATGTCGCACGATGCCGCCACGGCGTAGGTAGTAGCAGTACTAGCCTGTAGCCAGCCTGGTAGCTGCCCCGCCGCCCGCTGCCCAGCAAGTACCCTTAGGTTGCTCTACCTAAGTACATTCGTTGCACTACTGTAAGCCGCTATACTGTAGTACTGTGGTAGCACAAATAAGATAATAAATTTCACTAATTTCGACCTTAAACTCATTTGGGGAATACTGATCGACTAAGTCGAAATGAGCGAATGCGCTCATTCTGTAGGCTTCAAAACCGCTGTTCGCGTAGGCCGGTCCATAGCTGTTATTGGTCGAAGTTGCCAACTATCTAATCTTGCAAAGTCTGTGGTTCTAACATCCCTATTTCTAAGAATTTTGATGGATATATTGGATATATTGGTCACAGTTTAATTTAAATGTACAACATACATAACTACCTATATCAAAAGTCAGTGACAGTTAGAGCTACAAATTTCTCTCTTATTGTGTGGCACAATTAGGTATAACCGTGCCATCCAAGGGATACACGCACATTGCTTGGTGTTGCACTAGCATCGTCATCCTCGATAAAATTAAGGGCATTTTCAGATTTACACCTACGGATGTGTGCAACATGCATATCAAATGTGCAGGTTTCCTCCAGATGTTTTTTTTTCTTTACAGTTATAGCAATAGGTAGAGAGTTAAGAGCGTCGGTGGCGTAACGGCTAGGGCCGCTGCCTCCTGTCCAAGAGGTCATGGTTCGAATTCGAATCCTACCAAGTACCAATGTGTTTTCGCAATTCGATTTCATATTGTAGCGAAAATAAAATAAATTGATTGAAAAAACCATCTATTGTTTCGCCACATAAAACGCTGAATTTTGAATTACTAAATTCGGATAATGAAGAGAAAATATTTTGTGGGGTAATTCGGAATATATATATTAAATAACAAAAGGATGGTAAATTGACTATAAAATGGATGACCGTGAAAGTATAAATGGGGTTTACAGATAACACTTAAATTTATCCTAGGAAAATAAAGTTTGTTTAGTAAAATTAAATTAACTAAATTTAGGCAACGATCGTCGCTCCCAGAATCTAAATAAATTACCAAGTAAAATATGGAAATAGAACTTAGGATCTATAAAGTTGAAGGTTATAAAGATAACCTTGGGGGCACACAAAACTCTTTTTATTTAAAATAAATCAATTAAAACGTTCAGATTATCACAGCTAAAAATTTCATAGGCAAAACTTCGCACAGCAGCAGCAGCGCTCAGTAGCAGCTTCGGTCAAAAGATCAAAAAGATAAAAAAAAAACTTCCCTCAGAGCTGCCGGTAGGACGCGCAGTGTGGAATAAATAAATTTTGGTAGGTGAGGCAGCTGCAACCCAGGGATGACAGAAAACGGCGTCTTGGTGCAGGTACCATGGGGCACTTGGGTGCAGCTAACCCGAAGGTAGGTTAAGCACCAAGAAATTAAATAAATATGAAGCTCGCAACAGAACTAAACTAAAACAAATAGCGGTACCAAAAATAAATTTCTTACCTCTGACAACCAACGAGGGCTTTGTGGACACAAAATATAAATAAAATGTAACAAGACTTAAAATTAATAACTAGATTTCCAAAACATAATTCACTTTATCCAAAACGATAACAATTTTTGTTTAAGTTCCACGGCCATCACTTACTTTTTTATCTCTCTGTCAAAACAAGTCACCCTTTCTGAATTTAAAATTTTCGTCACATTTTCCGGCTTGCCAAAAACCGAACCAAAGAGATTTTATTTGTAACGTGGATAGTGCTCTTGACTACTGATCCGAGGGTTGTGGGTTCGATCCCCACCCAGGGCAAACATTTGTGTGATGAGCAGATTTGTTTGTTCTGTGTCTGTGTTTTGAATATCTATGTATGTATCTATTTAAACGTATATAAGTATGTATTTCAGTCTCTGGTTCCACTAACACAGGCAATCCTACTTTGGGGCCAGATGACCATGTGTGATTTGTCCCAGAATATTTATTTATTTTATACATTGGCCGTCCGGATGCGAAGCAGGATCCTAAAGAGAATATCATACACTCCAAGGACCTCTGGTTAGGTGGATCAACTGAGCCATATAACCGTTAGCCTGTGAACCACTAGCGCTACGAAACGAAAGACGGAATATAACCAGTTGGAAGATTGAGTCATCTTATACGGCTAGTGACGTTGTTTACCAATTTTTACCCGACTACGCTATAGCTTAAAGGAAGGTTTATACGGGTGAAACTAAAATCGTTGACCAATTTTTAGGGTTCCATACCTCAAAAGAAAATAGGAAACCGTTTTAGAATCACGTCGTTGTCCGTCTGTCTGTCAAAACCCTCATTCTTCGGAACGCGTTGAGGTATCGAATTAAAACTATATTTTTTTTTAGGTTTATGGTCTCTTGGAGCTGTAAAATAGATTAAGTATGTATGTATGTTTCTTTATAGCACAATATCCTCTTTTTAGTTTGCAAGCTATCGTTCAATTCGTCTTGATTCCGTGAGTGACATAGGATACATTTTACCCGATTTCCAAAAAAAGAGGGATAATGTTTTTATGCAGTTGTGTTTTTAATAAAAAAAATGATAGCCCTACACCTTCACCAATCCGAACTTGGTCCACTTGTGTGGAATATGGCCTCAATGGCCGAGTTTGGGAGGAGGACCGAGGCAGCAGTCCCGCAGCCAGTCGCGCAGCCGTCGCGCAGCAGTCGCACAGCAGTAGTGCAGTTATCGCGCAGCCAGTCGCATAGCAGTAGCGCGCAGTCCCGCAGCCAGTCGCGCAGCAGTCGATTTTACGGTGGCTTTAACAGTCCATGTCTCGGAACCGTAGAGAAATATTGGGAACACAAGCGCATTAACGAGTCTGGCTTTTGTTCGTTTAGTGATATAACTGTCTCTCCAGACTTTCTCCAGTTAAGTCATGGTGCTCTTAGCTATTTAAATGTGTCCTATGTGTTTCTTCACCAGTGATGAGGGATCAAAGATAGATGAACTCATTGACCCGATCTAATCCTAGAAGGTCTGTAGACTTGATCAGTACATCATCATCATATCAGCTCATTGATTAGTCCCTAAATTAGGGCGATCGAGCCTTGGTCGACCACGCGGACCCAGTGCGGGTTGGTCGACTTCATAAAAAACCTTCGAGTTTCTTCGCAGGCGTGTGCAGGTATCCTCACGATGTTTTTCTTTCACCATAAGAGCGTCGGATAAACATACCTACATATGAAATCGAAGTTCGAAAACACATTGATACTCGGCTGGATTTGAACTATGACCTCTCCGCTACTTCATTAGCGGCCGTAACCGTTACGCCACCGACTCTCTACATCAGTACATGTTCCCGGTCAACTGTCATCAGTTAAGTCTTGGATTTATTTATTAGTAGGCCAAGCTTACATAGGTGATTCCAAATTGCCAATCCGAACAGTTTAGATACACATTTAAATACTTTTATTCATTGATTGATTGAATACAGAGAGTATTCATTTCGGAAAGTGTGCCCTGGAGCTTCACGACCTCATTCCCCCTCTCCATTTCATCATCGGACGACCAGGCGCGGAGAGCGGTTCCACCCCTTTGTCTTCAACGTTACACCTTTTCGCACGAAGCGTTTTGCTTCTTTGTTCATTATGCGAACGGCCCAGGAGTGGAATTCCCTTTCGGCGCGGCGTCTGTATTCCCCGATTCGTATAATTTAGGAATCTTAAAGACGAGAGTGAATAGCCACTACTTGAGCTTGCGTGTTACATCCTCGGCTGCATCGGCACTTACCATTAGGTGAGGTGTAGCAAAACAAACTCAAATTTTTAATTCCAAATTTATTTTTTTACATTGGTGATGGTATAGCCCGCAAACTGTACAACTAATATTTTAAAAACTCTATTTTAAAATACCTATTCAACTATTTCTACACAAGGGGATGTACTTCAACAAATTTTTCATCACCCCCCTTTTAAGTACGCACATATCCCTAAAAAATTAAAACTATATTTTTAATTATAAAATGGAGATCTACATCTAAACAATGTTTTTGAAAAATTTCATGCAATTTGGCTCAAATAAATTACGAAGTTGTAACTATCTATGATTTTTTTTTTTTTTTTTTTATTAAAAATTTGAGTGCGTTTGACTGCAACTCACCTGATGGTATGTATGATGTAGTATGATGGACGGACAAACAAAACGATCTTATAAGGGTTCCTCGTGGGGAATGCAGAATCCTAAAAAAACCAGCCAAATGCGAATCACAATCGCACAAAAGAGTTCTTTACCATCGTACTAGATGTCGCTAGTATTTTCACGAAATCACGTTTGTTCTATGGGAGCCCCTTTTAAATATTTATTTTATTCTGTTTTTAGTATTTATTTATTTACACTTAACACATCAAAAACAATTTCGTAAAGCTAATACATAGGGATATTATATGTATATAGTGTACAGTAGGCGGTCTTATTGCTATTTAGTATTTGTTGTTATAGCGGCAATAGAAATACATTATCTGTGAAAATTTCAATTGTCTACCTATTACGGTTCATGAAATACAGCCTGGTGACAGACAAACGAATAGACGGACGGAAAGACAGTGAAGTCTTAGTCTTTGGACACGGAACCCTAAAATCAACTCATTTAAATCTAAATTGCACTCCACAAAGTAATTCGCGATTCGATTTTGAGGTAAGTACTTACGTAAGCAAATAAGGAAATTAGGATATTTTTATCTGTGACATTACAAATTTACTTCGGGAGATGGGATAAATTGGAGATTTTCGTGCATTTGTATGATGGCTTTGAATAAATCTACGTCGGGGAAATTCGGGGCCCAGCTGCGTTGTTTTTAGGGTTGCCAAAATAGTGACATACCATTCTTTTTTTGCAAAGTTAATGCAATGACACAAAATATTTATTAATAGTTTATTGTGTACAAAAAAGATTACATTACAGGTAGAAAATAAAATTATACAATAGGTATTACTTATTACTGATTAGAAATTTAATACAAGCTTTTATTTGAAAATTATCAATTATTTTGTATTCTTCTCAGCAAACACTTTTATTTGATACCCATATTGTAGGAGTGCATTAAAAATAAGTAGTCCGCCATCTTGGGTATGCCGCCTTGTTGGATTTAGAATGACGTTATACAGTTAACCATGCATTGTCATCCAAAATGAACGTAAATACAAAATTTCAGCTCAATCGGTTGAAGATATCTGCTTCAAAATTGAGTTACAAGATTCCACCCGAACAAACATACATACATTGCAAGTTAAATAAAAGCTTGTAAAAAACGAGACCCTACAATATTTGCAAGGAGAGATATATTAACTGCGAGACTTTTTGGCGGGAATTTGTAGCATTCAGTTTGACATTTTTCTTTTATTATCCGAAAAATTACATTTAGTGGTTTTTGATGTATAATATTGATAGTGTATTTATCAGCGAAGGATCATATAAGTGTTTCTTGTGTAGGATAATGAAATAAAAGTGTGTATACTGTGTTTCGAGTTCCCACAAGAAGTCCGAGCAAGCTTTAGCAAAAGTGCTATCATTTTGCTAGAGTATGTAGGTTAGGTTAGTTTATAGACAATAATATGATGTGAACGTGAAGAAACTACTGAAAATTACTGAAGACGTGAATTGTACAAGTGAATACTACTGAAAAACATATACTGAAGACTAGGCGGTATGGCCAATGAGCCTTAGCCTGCCCTAAAAGGGCGAAGAAAAAAAAATTAACTGCGAGAGCTTATACTAGGGGGAGCGATATGGAAAAATCCCACCAAATCTTATTTAAAGGGAGAGTGCGTTAATAAAAAAAACTGGTTGTCTGTAAAAGTCGTTTTACCGACGATAATTTTACGTGATAACGTGTCACAAGCCGAACGCTTAGGCCGATCGTGCCTCTCTATCGCTTGTTCCGCGCTCCCGCTTTCACGCTCGGCACAGGCGGGACGTGACAAGGATGTGACACTTTTTCGTGAGTGCAGCCGGCGTTTATCGATTTATAAGACGTTATCACGTCAATATCACTTCAACTTTTTAATTCACAGAAATATAGCTACTTCTATCTGAATTTAAAACAATTCCAAATTTAATATAAGTAAATGTCAGATTTCGCACGTCAATAATGAGAAACACAATATAAGAACACATATCGTGCTTCCTAATAATATTATAAACACGTAAGTTTGTATGTATGGATGTGTGGATGTTTGTTACACTTTCACGCAGAAACTACTGAACGTATCTGGATGAAATTTGGTAATCACAGATTAGGAGCTAAATTAACATAAAGACTACTGTCTTTTTCCACGCTCGCGATTTGCTTGCGGTTTGCGCACTGCGTACGTTCGGAGACAGTCATAGAAACTATGTTCAGGCGAGCGAATACGCTGGCGAAAGATAGTTAAAAATATTTATTTTATTTATTTATTTACACTTATAGTACACCAAAAACTATTTCGTAAAGCTAATACATATAGATATTATAATGTAGTGTACAGTAGGCGGTCTTATTGCTAAAAGCAATCTCTTCCAGACATATTTAAAACTGTAGGACCTTCTTTTTTTTTAATAAATTGAAACTTACATATATCTTGTACACTTACTTTCTGGACATGCCTCGTATATGTACGTAAGTTTCGAAAAACTCATTGGTACATTGGCAGTCTGGATTTGAAACCGAGACCTCTGGATAGGAGGACCGAGTCGTTACCGGTAGAGCCACTGACGCTTCTAAAATAAATATATAGCTAAAATTAAACTAAATTGTTGCGATGGAAATTGGTGTTTTTAAGGTTTTCAGCGTTTCCTTAAACACCCTTCTTTACATTTCTTCGCTATTGTTTACTTGTTTTTGCCTTTTTGTTGTTAGTGTCACTGTCTTTGGTTGGTTGGTTAAAATATATTAACGACTCTGGACACAAGCCCTTTTGAGACAATCTTAATTTTTTTTGTCTTTATTTATTTTTGGTATTGAAATTCTAGTGCCAGTGCATTACAAATCATCTCTGGAGTTCTTGATAGTATTTGCAGCAGCCTTATTCTGAGTTGGAACACCCGGTCACAATAGCGCGTCTATAAAACTGCATCCAGTGCAAGTCGGGTCTTCACGTCCTTCTTCATTTTATTTTCTTGTTCTCCACATTGCTCACGTGCACCTGACGATTTCCTTCAAAATGCACCAGCTTTTGAAACAAAACTCTAGCAGAAAACAATGCAAAAAAAAAAAAAAAAAAAACTATCACATCCCGCCTAAAAACTCTTCACTGTCTTTGGGCTGCAGCAGAAATACCAGTGTATCTCTCGCAAGGGCAACATTACACACTGAGTCATGGCCCTTTTGAACATTTGGTGTTATTTTTTTTTTGTTTTATTTACTTTTACAGTGATAATATGTGCGTGAAGTAGTGATAAATAAACGTTTTAACTGTCTATCTATTTATATTTCACCTAGCACGTTTCCAACGGATGTATATATTTTTTATTCACCATTGGTAAGCCCTTGGCATCATCTCACCTGATCTTAAGTGACGATGGTGCCAAAGATGGAATTAGCTAACCAAGATTCCTCAACACAGTGAGGAACTGACTATTCTAACCTCAATCCGGAACACATCAATGCTCTTAACATTGGCGGCAAGACTTAGTTAAGAAAGTGGTAGCTAGCCAGGTGCGCTTAGGAAATGACCTTTCACTTAAAAAAACCGAGTCTTACAAAAGAAGACTACACCGGGAATCGAACACACGTCCTTCTGCTGTGAAGCTAATGAAAAAACCATTAAGCCACGGGGGCGGTTAAAACAGGGTTGAAACAGCCCTATTTAAAGCAATAAATCTTCAGAAGTGGTGCATTAAATGTGTACATTGTGTCTTTACCAAAGTATATATATTAGTACTAACATACAGTATGGACACTCCCTGCCGCTCTCTAGATTGCGACCTCACCCCCTCGTCACCCATATTACCACTTTTGATGTAAAAAAATATCCTGCAGACCCTGTTTTTTGCATTAATTAGAAAATTTCTCGAAAACAAATTGAATTGAAGAATTGGGCGTTTGGTTTCAACTTAACAGCCGCGTTGAAGCCCGCATTGATTTGGAATTAAAATAAATACACTAACGTTTGATATTATTTTATTCTATTATGTATATAAATTCAAAATTAAATTATAATTATTTATTTCAAATAGTCAATCCATAATGTGTTAGTAACAGATATATTAAAAAACTAGGTTAGTATCAACATAAATGTCAAAAATATCAATCATTATCAAATCAAGTAAAATAATAAAATACTATTATGTACTAGCTGTTTCCCGCGGCTTCACCCGCGTGGACCACGTTTCTATGACTTTTCGAGGGTGCGCAGTGCGCGAGCCGCAAGCGGCTCGCGAGCGTAGTAAAAAGTAGCCTATGTCTTAATCCAGGTCCTAATCTGTCTGTAGCCTACCAAATTTCAGCCAAATCCGTTCAGTAGTTTTTGCGGGAAAGCGTAACAGACAGACAGAGTTACTTTCGCATTTATAATATTAGTAGGGATTATCGACCTACTCGGATTCAGTCGTCTTAAAGCCTTAACAGACATTGTTCAGTTTTTACGGTTCTGTATACCCAACGGGTGACCAACGGGACCCTATTACTAAGCCTCCGCTGTGTGTCCGTCTCTCCGTGGGCTGTATTTCATTAACCGTAAATAGGTAGACAGTTGAATGTGCATTTCTATTGCCACTATAAAAACAAATATCAAAATTTAGAAAAAAATAAAAAATAAGGGGGTCTCCCCTCCCTCCATACAAAAAAAACTGTTTTTTTATAGATCTTATAGATTTAGCTCTATCGTTAAAACGGTAATACATACAGTGTAAAACTTTTTGTGATTATATAGTACTAACTAGCTGTCCCGGCGAACTTCGTACCGCCTTACATTACATTACACTGCCCTGCCTTACCCTACACTACCCTACACTACACTACACTACCCTACCCTACACTACCCTACCCTACCCTACACTACACTACACTACCCTACCCTACACTACCCTACCCTACATACACTACACTACACTACCCTACCCTACACTACCCTACACTACCCTACACTACCCTACCCTACACTACCCTACCCTACCCTATCCTATCTCTCAAGTTGGATCGAACTGCACATGGTGTGCGAATTTTATTATAATCGGTTAAGTGGTTTAGGAGTCCATTGAGGACAAACATTGTGACACGAGATTTATATATATTAAGATATTGAAGTAATACAAAAAATAATAAAAATTGGCCAAGTTCAAGTCGTACTCACGCTAAGTGGTCCGAACTGAATAACAAAAAAGCATAGTGTGTCGCTCGCATTGTGGCCTTTTGTTTGTAATGTGAATGGGTATCATTGTCATTATACTATGTAGTTCTGTAGAGAGGTATGATGGTACGGATCCCTCGGGGTTTGAGTCTTATTCGTACTTGGACATTTTTTTATAAAGCATGTAAATAAAAAAAATATATATGGAGATGTTACTATTTTAAACTGTGCAATTATTATATCAGCTCATATACGTCCCTACCGAGGGGCTCGAGCCTACCCTGAATCAGGGCGATTAGGCCTTAGTCGACCACGCGGGCCCAGTGCGGGTTGGTCGACTTCACACACAACCTTAAAATTTCTTCGCAGGCCTGTGCAGGTTTCCTCACGATGTTTTCCTTCACCGTTAAAGCAATCGGTAATGATATGTACGTAAGTTTTTTTTGAAAAACTCATTGGTACATTGGTAAACTGTGCAAAGGAATTAATTAAAAAATTGTCTATTAAAATTTTTCATAGTATTTGGGCTAATAAATACTTTTATTGGGGCTTGTGACGTCATCACTTTTGATGTGAAACATCTAATGGCGTCGCCACGCTATATGTCGGTATATATATACAGTCTATATGTAGTAGTGTGTGTTTCACATCTGCCAGGCGTCCCGTGACGGCTCACAATTTTTTTTAACATAATATGAATAAAAAATATAACCAGTGATTAGAAAGAAATAAAAAGTTTCTTAAAAATAGTGTAAACTTTCATTAAAAAAAATATATATAATATAAATACAGATTTTTTTAACAATTCCAGTTTGAGATATATCTACCTACTAGTTAAGAATCCTTCTGACGCTTGTGGCTAATATAAGTAAGAGTACGTTTACATTATCTCCGTAACATGTGAGGAATTGCTAATTTTTTTACATAATATGAAAATTAGAACCAGTGATTCTTAAAAATAGTATAACCGTTCACTAAAAAAAGTCTGGGTTTGGCATTTCCCTGCAACATTCTCTCTGTGATATGAACTATTAATTATATATTAGCAAAGCTATTTATTAGTCGGGGCTTCTACTCAATGGATCGACGACCTGGAGAAAGTTGCGGGAAGCCGATGGATGCGGGTAACGCAGGATCGGTCGTTGTGGAAATCCTTGAGGGACGCCTTTGTCGGCTTTTTGTCCCGCGACAAAGGGAACGCGAAGCGTGATCTTAGCGCGATAGTGTATTGACTATTGACTCACGCGCGATTTCAAATGTAAATACGCGTAAAATTAGTAAAAAAATAAATTTAAAAATATTTTCGTTATCTTTGTTGCGCTAGTGCGCACATAACCAGAGACGTAGCGGTAGCTACGAGTATTTCGATGTTCATCTTTTTTTAGGGCTCCTCTGTCCCTAAAATTAGCAACTCGATTCACGTTTTCATTTTTTTGTACCCATGGAGAGGCGCTTGAGAGAGAAACAAGACACAAGGATAGACTTTGTCTACCAAAAGTCAGGGTAAACGTCTGCAAGAATGGATCTTATTGCATGGCTTTCCAAATATATAATAACCTTCCTAGTAGGTTGAAAAAAATGTCTACATACAAATTCAAGTTGAAAATTACAGAGTGGCTATTAAGCAAATGTTACTATTCGATTGATGAGTTTTTAAGTGATAAAGAATGCTTATTTTGTTGTGCTTATTTTGTTTTTTTAGTCTATTTACATATTGATAATGATACTGTATGACATTGTGATTGCTTAATGTATTTATACTTATTGTGTACACCTGATTCAGGTAGAATTTATCTGTACTTTATTACTATAAAATATGTTCGATCTGTATATACTTAAATTCCTGCACAATAAATGACTTGAACTTGAACTTGATGTTCCATCGAACCAAATAGCTTGAAAATAAAGTTTTTGTCAGCTCGTTTTGCAACGTAGCTTTACGTCAGACGCTTTGGACGAAACGTGCAAAAATTTTGATTTTAAATTTATTATAATTAAAATAAGAAGATAAGAAGAAGAATTTCCAAAAACTAAGAAAACAAAATAATTTTATATTATTTTAATTAATTCAAATCAAATCCATTTTATTTACAAAGTTTTTAACTTATTACACCGTGTTTATTAATATTTTACCAGTTCTATGGTTACAACTAGAAAAAAAGGGTGCATTAGGAATTTTTTTTTTTAGTTCTGTGTATTAAAATATAATTCTAGGAAATTAAAATCACTCCTCATATCGTGTAAACTACAAAACAATTTCTTTTTTAATAAAAAAACTCATTTGTGGTCAAAAGTGGTAACCAAGTTGGCCGTTAGCGGTGGTATAAGTCTTAAGCGCGCAAACTATACTGTAATACTACTGCGAACCATTGCGAATGTGAAGCCGTGATATGTTGTACCACCAAAAATATTTCACGTAAAGTTGGTTTCCAAGACTTACAAGTTCATAATGCTGTCACTGTTTAAAGGTTATGAGATCTCTAATAGACTCAAGCCCCTAGCTGAGCTCCGATTTGTGCTACGTATCATGGCGCACGGAGCCTGTCCAAAGTCCTAAGTATTTAAGCTCTAAGTGCTCCTGTCTGTACCACATATAGAACAATAAATAACTCTACCTTGATCTCCAGACTCTACAAACTTTACATTTTGGTAAAGGTAGGCTTGATCGTTTCGTGAATGGCGTACAAACTATTTTATAAGGAATTAAATGTTATGTCACGTAATAGTTTTACGAACATTGAACAATGACGATGATGCCGAAGATTGAAGCAATGGAAAACTGGTTAACTTATTTTTAAGCCGAAAAACATATTCGCTGTTAAAATTGATGTTTGGCAGCAAGATATAAATAAGATGATGGTAGCTAGCCAGTCGCGTTTAGAACCCTACCACCAACCAAACCAAGACTTACAAAGTCAAACTTTCTCGTATGACGCGAATGGACTAGTGTTGCTTTAAACAGTTCGTTTCTGTCGTGAAAAAAACTTAAATAAAACATAAAATCCATGTTTTTCTTTCTTGAGGATGCTGTTTTCAAGAGTACAGAATTCAAGATTCAAAATGTTTATTCAAAATAGGTGAAAATTACACTCTCTCTCTGATAGTCATATAATAGTAATTACTTAATGTCATTTGTGAAAAATAAACATTCATTAATTAGTTAATAACGTCGAAATACAAACATTGACATAAAACAAATTATGTCATTTGAACTTGAAAACAACATGATATAAAAAGTTATACAATGAAATAATTGAATATCATTAATGCCTTTGACAAGAGTATACCAGTTCATACAGACAGCACCCGGTCACATCGCTCCCCTCAACCATATTAGAGGGAAAGGAACGAACCGGCTCCCGATGCGCGACCATCAATCAGTAGTAGTTTCCGTTAACGATAAAACTAGACTTTTTGGTTTATTTTAATCTACAGTGTGTATCGGATAGGGTTACTAAGGGCATGGAGCAAATAGACTAAATTTGCTCCATGCTAAGGGCATGCAATACACCACATTAGGGGGTTGCATCGTTCTCCCCTCTAAATGGCAGCCATTTTTATTTCATTTTTTATCTAGCTTTTCATAAAAAATATGTTTTCTCTTAAATCAGCAGTAGTACGGACTTCAAAATGGTCTCATTTAAAAAGTATCTTAATTTAACCTGGTGATCCAATCATGAAATTAACCCAAACATTTGAGGAAAAAAACACAAAAAGGTTTAAAGAAAAAAAAAGAAAAGAAAAAATTTTTTTTTGATGTTTTTTAACCTACTGCTAAAACAAGGTCGTTAACGTGTTGTTTTTTTTCTTAGTCGATAGATTTTAAGTTGAGCTACAAAATGACACTAAACTATCTACCATTATTTATTTACGCAATGACGCAAATTGATGGTTAAGAAACCCTTGTGCGGGGTTGTGATAATTATTTAATTGTAAGTTCACAACTATTTAACATTTTCACATGTTTTTAACTCAAACACTGCTTAAAACTATTGTTCAAGATTCTCTCACTACTCTCTAGCTCTCACTACAACCTGCTGGGTGGTCCGTCCGACCGTTTCCAAGTAACTTACCGCAAGGGTCGCGTATTAACCATAAATTAGCACACTAAGTTTAATAATTTCATCATCATCATATCAGCCACAAATCGTCCACTGCTGAACAAAGGCCTCCCCCAAGGATTTCCACGACGACCGGTCCTGCGCTGCCCGCATCCATCGGCTTCCCGCGACCTTCACCAGGTCATCGGTCCACCGCGTGGGAGGCCTGCCTACGCTACGTTTTCCGGTGCGCGGTCGCCACTCGAGAACTTTACTGCCCCATCGGCCATCTGTTCTACGAGCTATGTGCCCTGCCCACTGCCACTTCAGTCTAGCGATTCTGTGAGCTATGTCGGTTACTTTAGTTCTCCTGCGGATCTCCTCGTTTCTGATTCGATCACGCAGAGAAACTCCGAGCATAGCACGCTCCATTGCCCTTTGGGTGACCTTGAGCCTTCTTATGAGGCCCATAGTAAGCGACCATGTCTCAGTTCCGTAAGTCATCACTGGCAACACACAATGGTCAAAGACCTTAGTCTTGAGACACTGCGGTATTTGGGACGTGAAGATATTGCGAAGCTTCCCGAACGCTGCCCAGCCGAGTTGGATTCGTCGATTGATCTCTTTCTTGAAGTTGGACCTGCCTAGCTGGACTGTTTGTCCCAGGTATACATATTCGTCAACAACTTCCAGTGTAGAGTCTCCAACCTTTAGAGGAGTGGGTGCGACACGGACATTTAACATTATTTTCGTCTTGTCCATGTTCATTTTAAGACCCACTTGTTGAGAGACCTTACTGAGGCCATCGAGCATTGTGCTTAGGTCTTCCATAGTCTCAGCCATGACCACGATATCGTCAGCGAATCGGAGGTGGGATATGTACTCGCCGTTGATATTGATGCCGAGTCCACCCCAGTCCAGAACATCTTCCAGGGCGGCGGTGAACAGTTTCGGAGATATAACGTCTCCCTGTCTCACCCCTCGCTGCAACTGGATAGGTTTCGAGTTCTGGTCCTGGAGGCGAACCGACATGGTGGCGTTTTCATACAGACACTTCAACACCTCGATGTATCGATGGTCAATTTGGCACCGCTGGAGAGACTGTAGCACAGCCCAGGTTTAGACTGAATCAAAGGCCTTCTCATAGTCCACAAACGCCAAGCATAGTGGCTGATTGTACTCTTTGGTCTTCTGTATAATCTGCCGCAGCGTATGTATGTGGTCTATGGTACTAAAGCCTTTTCGGAAACCGGCTTGTTCGGGAGGCTGGAAGTCGTCAAACCTGCGTGCGAGACGATTCGTAATGACTCTCGAAAACAGCTTGTAGACATGGCTCAGAAGTGAGATGGGTCTGTAGTTCTTCAGCAGAGTGTTGTCACCCTTTTTGAAGAAAAGCACGACCACACTTCTGTGCCATGCCTTAGACGTTTGTCCCTCGAGTATAACGGAATTAAATAACTTCTGAAGAGCTTTAAGTACCGGTGTTCCACCTGCTTTCAGAAGTTCAGCCGTAATTCCATCATCACCCGGTGCCTTGTTGTTCTTGAGCTGTTTGAGAGCCATTCTAATCTCGTACAGGCTGACGTCCGGGATATCTTCGGTATAGTGTCGGGTTAGTCTGGCTCTTGGGTCTTCAGCCAGATCGCTGACAGGCAAACGTGTGGTCTTGTACAATTGTCCATAGAACTGCTCAACTTCTTCCAGCAACTCAGTCTTAGACGATATGGTCCTGCCGTCCTCAGTCTTCAGCTTGGTCAGTTGGCTTTGTCCAACAGACAGATCTCTCGCGAACACTTTTGAGCCTTTGTTGTGCTCAATCGCCTCTTTAATACAATTTGTATTATATTGGCGTATATCGCGAGTTAGGGACTTAGAGATCTGCCTGTTTAGTTGCCGATACTGAGTAGCGTCTTCAGAGGACTGCAAAACCAATCTGCGTCTTTCTTCCATGAGGTTGCTGGTGAAGTCGGAGATTTTTTTGGTTCTGTTTGAACGGCGAGTTTTAAAAATCTTAGACCCGACCGTTTGAACAATTTCCACGAACCTGTCATTATAATCGTCCACATTCTCGCAGTCTCCTAGGCATTCGAAACGATTGTGCAACTCGAGCTGAAAGCTCTCGGGGTTTTGGAGCTGGATTGGCGCTGGTCGGAGCGTAGACTTCATCAGTCGACATCTTTCTAGCTTGGTCTTTAGATTCAATGTGCCTCTGACCATCCGGTGATCGCTTCCTGTTTTGACTGAATTGATCACGGAGACATCATTGAATATTTGCTTTCTTGTCGACAAGATGAAGTCTATCTCGTTTTTTGTTACGCCGTTGGGATGCAACCATGTCCACTTCCGCTGTTTTGACTTTTTAAAGAAGGAGTTCATCATAAAGAGGCTCTCCTTCTCCATAAAGTCGGCCAGCATCTGGCCACGTGCATTTCTTACTCCATATCCAAATTGCCCCACTCTCAGCTCACCATCGCTTCGTTTGCCTAGTTTCGCGTTAAAGTCCCCCATAACAACGGTATAATGGGTCCTGGTGCTATGTAAGGCTGTAGAGATGTCCTCATACATAGTCTCTACCTCGTCGTCGGAGTGTTCCGTTGTCGGCGCGTATACCTGTATGACCTTCATCGAATACCGTTTGGTGATTCTGAGTATAAGGTATGCTACCCTTGTCGAAACGCTCACGATTTGGACCACATTGTTAATGAGGGACTTGTGGACGAGAAACCCGACACCACCCTGGGACTGTTGGTCGCCCTCCCGGAAATAGAGCAGGTTTCCGGATTTAAGGATCATGGTGTCCTCTCCCTCTCTTCGGACTTCACATAAACCTACGATATCCCACCGTAACCTGCTCAATACTTCTTCGAGTTCTGCAAGTTTCTCGTCAGTCCGCAGTGTGCGCGTGTTGTAAGTTGCCAGGGCCAAAGGTCGTTGGGTTTGGTAGCCTGGCATCTGCCGGGGATTCTTCGCACCCCCTACCCCGCCGTTACCATGACTGCTACCGGAGCCAGGAATAGCGGGGCTGCCGGGGACTAGGGGCCGTTTTCTGGGTGTGAAATTCATAGGGGGGTTTTGCCGTAATCGCCACGCTTGGCAGGCGGGTTGGCGATCGCAGTTTGATTGCAGGTGTGTTGCAATGCACGGAAAGACGCTGCTGCCCATCCTCCGGTTTTAAGTCCCTTAGTCGCCTCTTACGACACCCATTGGAAGAGATGGGATGGTCCTATTCTTAGCCGGGAACCATACGGACGGAGTTTAATAATTTAATGGTTCATAATTTGGTAATAATTTTAATAGCTTAGCTTTAAATCAAACGATTAAGACGAAAAAGACCTTAATGACCTCGTTTTTGCAGTATTACGTTCAAAAAAATAAAAATAAACTTATGTTTTTAATGTGAAATATCTATAGCCGCACGTAAAACCGATTGTTGGCGTGGCGACGCATGCCGTGGCGACGCGTCGCCATGCTATGAATAATATATACCCGCGTTTAAACTATATGCATTATTTAGTTCCTATCGTAATATGTTTTTTTATGCACATTACTTGTACAAAACAATTGAGATGTTTCACATCCGCCAGGCGTCCCGTGACGGCTCACAATTTTTTTAAAAACTTTTTGTGTTTTTTTTTCTCAAATGTTTTGGTTATTTTATTTGTGAATCACGAGATGATACAAATAACCTTTCAAATGAAATCATTTTAAAAGTCTGTATTGGTGTGCTAATTTAAGAGAAATTTTTTTTTCATGAAAGCTACAAAAAAAATGACAATAGAAATGGCTGCCATTTAGAGGGGAGAAGGATGCAACCCCCTCATGGGAGGGTTTTTCGTCGATGAAATGTGGTGTATTACATGGCCTTTAAATATCGGTAACCCTATCCGATAAACACTGTATATATTGACAACAATAGCATAGATGGCACTGATACTGAAAGTAGTACTGACACTGATACAAACAAAGAATATTTTTTAATTGATTACCATACTTAATTTTACTTTGATTTTAGATTTTACAGTTCTCCATTGCGTTGAGGAATCTGGATGGGCCCGCTTCCATCTTCGGCATCATCGTCACTTACCATCAGGTGAGATGATGCCAAGGGCTTACCTATTGTGAATAAAAAAAAAACTAGAAATAAGAAGACATAGCTAAATAGCTAGATTGTCATCCTGAAAAAATATCATAGTTAGAAAAAAGTAGGGTTCCGTAGCCGTAGCCTATATATTTTAAAAAAACTATTAGATCGATTGGGTTGAAATTTGGTACAAATATGTAAGTTGGTGACCCAAAGACGGACATGTAACGTAAATAAATAAAATTTAAACAAATTTAACTTGAGAGGGATAAATTAGAAAATATAATTTATCCCTAAGTTTTGCGAACTATATCGTGTGCCATATAAAATGAAAGAGCTTGTAAAAAACTCAAATGTTTTATTTTTTTATAATTTCAAGATAAATAGTTTTTCACGACTGATTTAAGGTAAGGGGGTTCAACGTTACGTTAAGTTTTGTCAACGTAGTAAAAATATATTTTTTTTACCGTATAGCACTGCAATGGACTTATTTTTACGCTACGGAGGCGGATAAAAAACGGTACAAATATATTGTATACCAAAATCAGTTTTTAATACCTAAACACGTTTACCTTAAAACGACAAGGTATACCAAAAAATTAATAGTGTACCAAAAAACGAATGCGTAAAAAAGTATATCCGCAACGCAATTAAAAAAGTGCGTTTATCTGATAAAGTTATGCTCGAACTTTAAAATGTAATCGAAAGCCAAAATTAGTAAATGTCTACCAAATTCAGTACACCTGTAGGAAGGGTGTGGTACGGGGAGTTCTAAATGGAAGCGGGAGCGAGCGAAGCGAGCTCGGACTTTCGGAGCACCCCGACTCGGAGGTTCGGAGACTGTGCGGGGAGGCGAGCTTAGCTCGCCTCCCCGCACAGTCGTAGTGTTAGGTTTGACATGAGAACACAGAAGTAGGAGCCCCGAAGGGGCTCCGTCGACCACTCAACACTGTAGGAAGAGTGTGGAACGGGGAGTTCTAAAATCGACAAACTTTAAAATAGGTATGTACCCTTATGTTAATATTTGACAGTCTATTGAATAATTAAATGCTATTCAAAATGTGGGCAAACTTAGCTTATTTTGGGTCTCATGTGCTTTAATTGGCTAATGTAAAATTAAATAAATGTATGCGTTTTAGTATAAAATAGGGTGTCAAATTTTGGTAGACATTTACCTTTTTTGGGTTAAAAATTCATTTTTTTGGTTTGCGATTTTTATTTAATTTGGTAAACAGTTAAACCAAAGCCGATAAAAAATAACCGCATCCACAGTATTACGATATGGCTTACAGTAGCGCAACGTCTTTGATGTCGCACGATGCCACCACGGCGTAGGTACTAGCAGTATTAGCCTGTAGTCAGCCTGGCAAACACGTGGAGTTTTTCAGGCAGTGCACCGCAAGTACCCTTCCGTTGCTCTACGTAAGTACATTCGTTTCACTACTGTAAGCCGCTATATTGTAATACTGCGCCGCATCACAGAAATTCTTAGACGGCGCATCGTTCAACTAATTTTACAATGTTGTTAGACGTAAGAAACGAATGTTAAGAGGATTGTGAAGCTGCGACTTTTCATACAAACGGCGATAACGATTTTCACATATTAAATCAATCAATTAAATATGCTTTATTGTACAATTACGAAATTTTTTTATTATTATTATTATATCAGCTCATATACGTCCCCACCGAGGGGCTCGAGCCTACCCTGAATCAGGGCGATTAGGCCTTAGTCGACCACGCGGGCCCAGTGCGGGTTGGTCGACTTCACACACAATCTTCGAGTTTCTTCGCAGGCCTGTGCAGGTTTCCTCACGATGTTTTTCCTTCACCGTTAAAGCAATCGGTAATGATATGTACGTAAGTTTTTGAAAAACTCATTGGTACATTGGCCGTCCAGATTTGAACCCGGTACCTCTGGTTAGATGGACCGAGTCGTTACCGGTTGAGCCACCGACGCTTAATTATATTATAATTATAATTATTATATTATAATTACGAAAATATATACAGATAATAAGTAGTACAGAATAAACAGTAAAATTTTAAATTGTACAATGTAGGCGCCCTTATTGCCAACCGATAACTATAACTATAAATGTTAACCGATTTGGATCAATTTTTGATAGGTTGTCAGTCAGAATAAAAGCTAGGCTTATATGTTTCGTTTTTTAAATCACTGATTATAAATAGACAAGAAATGACCGAAATTCGTTTTTTTTTAACTAAAAATTTGAGTGCGTTTGACTGCAACTCACCTGATGGTAAGTAATGATGTTGTCGAGGATGGTACACGCAAACTCAAATAATGCCTATTCACTCTTGCCTTGAAGATCCCAAATTATAGGAATCGGGAAACACTGACGCAGGCAAGGAGTTCCACTCCTGCGCTATACGCATAATAAATGAAGAAGCATAACGATTCATGCGAAAAGGTGGAACATCAACAACAAAGGGGTGCAACCTCTCCCTGCGTCTCGTTGAAATACAAAATAATTTAATATTGTTTTGTTATGAAGTTCATAAATTATCATAATATTTTGATTAAAATAGCAACAGTTCTATGGTTACAACTAGAAAAAAGGGTGAATTAGGATATTGTTTTCTTTAGTTCTGTGTATTAAAACAGAATTAAAGGAAATCTACATTACTCTTCATATCCTGTAAATTATAAAGATTGTTTTTTTCTATAAAAAAATTCTTCGTTGAAGCAAAGTATATTTATTAGTACTAACATACAGTATAGACACTCCCTACCACTCTCTAGATTGCAACCTCACCCCCTCGTCACCCAGATTGATACATATTGGTTACAGTTTGGCTGTCGAACGTATAAGATTTCGCCGCCATTTTGTTTGTTCCGTCATTCCTTTTTTGAAATGTAATTTCTGGCCCGTTGTATGAAGTGTCCAAGGTGTGGTTGAAGTTAAAAGTGCTTACAAAGTTGGTCGTTGGCGATGGCATAAGCCTTAATAGGTTCTTTGATTTAATTCCCTAAATGACTAATACCACAGTGACGGAATAATCCTAGCAAACGGAATACATTAAAGTGATGTTTGACATTGTAGCTTAACCCGTCCACGGCGTAAATTTTGGTTATTGTCTGCAAACATTAATTACATGTTCATCATATCAGCGCATATACGTCCCCACCGAGGGGCTCGAGCCTACCCTGAATAAGGGCGATCGGGCCTTAGTCGACCACGCAGGCCCAGTGCGGGTTGGTCGATTTCAAACACAACCTGCGAGTTTCTCCGCAGGCGTGTGCAGGTTTCCTTACGATGTTTTCCTTCACCGTAAGAGCGTCGGATAAACGTATATATGAAATCTAAATTCAAAATCACATTGGTACGTGGCAGGATTCGAACCATGACCTCCAGGACAGGAGGGCAGCCCCTAGCCGTCACGCTACCGACGATCCGTGTACTTATTACAGCATAACTAATTTTAAATTACCTAGATACGTTATGATAGGTATGTATACAGGGTTTAACAAAATTGGATAGGTTCTACTCATCATACTGAACAACTTTCGCTAACAAATCCATAGTCAATTCTCAAAAAATGGACCCTACATTCAAAAATGCACAAAATAGGTCGATCAGCTGATCCATTTGAATGAAGAGTAATTTTTTTTTACTATTTCAACAGTCATAGAACAAAGGTTGTTCAAATAACGGGACCTATACCAATTTAGTAACATCCTTTATAGGTGTACATAAGCATATATTAATCTAGGTTAAGAGATCACTAGATTACGTAAGATTCATCATAATCATCATATCAGCCGAAAAGCGTCCACTGCTGGACGAACGCCTCCCACAAGGATTTCCACGACGACCGATCCTGCGCTGCCCGCATCCGTCAGCTTCCCGCGATCTTCACCAGGTCGTCGGTCCACCGCGTGAGAGGCCTGCCTACGCTATGTTTTCCGGTGCACGGTCGCCACTTGAGAAACTCCGAGCATAGCACGCTCCATTGCCCTTTGGGTGACCTTGAGCCTTCTTATGAGGACCATGGCTCAGTTACGTAAGATTAAGTATTTTTTAAAATTTTCTTAATTTATTAATTATTTTATTGTTAGTAATCAGTATATTATAATAGTCAGCATTTATAAATTTTATTTGAATAACGTTTAACCTGGTTTCGTTTCACCTAACCTAATTGAAAGGCGTCGCAAAATTGGTGATATGTCGCAACGGGTACTTCATCATAATAAGCTCATATACGTCCCCACCGAGGGGCTTGAGCCTACCTTGAATTAGTCGACCACACGGGCCCAGTACGGGTTGCTCAACTTCACACACAGCCTTCGAGTTTCTTCGCAGGCGTGTGCAGGTTTCCTCACGATGTTTTAAAAGAGAAAAACGTACATAATGAGATCGAAATTCGAAAAAATATTGGTACGTGGCAGGACTGTAACCACGACCTCCGGATACGAGGAGCCCTTGCCGTTGCGCCACCGATGCTGTATATACCTACCTACACAACCAAAATTAACAGGCGCAGCCCATCTTATCTATCTTAGAGAAAGCTGTTTACAGATTCCCTGTCGGACAGGCACCGGTGCGTGGGAGGGATTCAAACGAGATGCTAAACACGCACCGGTTGTTGTCTCTCGTAAATTAACTTCCATAAGTTATTTACGTGGTTGTCATCAGGCGCAAAGTGTGGTGTGTAAGATGGCACTGCGCTTGGTTCGTCATCATCATCATATCAGCCGAAAGACGTCCACTGCTGCACAAAGGCCTCCCACAAGGATTTCCACGACGACCGGTCCTGCTCTGCTCGCATCCAGCGGCTTCCTACGATCTTCACTAGGTCGTCGGTCCAGCGTGTGGGAGGCCTGCGGTGTGCGGTCGCCACTCGAGAACTTTACTACCCCAACGGCCATCTGTTCTACTTTAGTTGAGCACTTTTTTTTAATAAAAGTTTGAGTGTGTTTAACTACATTTCACCTGATGGTAAGTAACAATGTAGTGAAGGATGGTACACGCAAAGTCAAATATTGTCTATTCAGTCTCGCATTGAAGATCCCCAAATTGTAGGAGTCGGGAATCACAGACGCAGTCAAGGAGTTGTACTCAATCGCTGTCCGCTTAATAAATTAGGAAACGTAACGCTTCGTGCGTATAGGCTGAATATCAAAAACAAAGGGGTGGAACCTCTACCTGCGTCTCGTTGACCGAAGGTGGAATGAGGTAGTGCAGTTCTTGTGCGAAATCAATTCGACAGAATACCGAAAGACAGGCAACTTTGCGTTGATGCTCAAGGCTTTGAAGCTTGTTTTTTACATGCTCATCGTCGTCAATGAGTCTCCGGGCACGTTGGTCGATGGCATCCGAGGTATCCAGCTGATAGCGGGCTGATGCGGGCGGAGGTGAGAACAGTACTCCAGTCTTGCTCAATATTAAGAATTTGAGGAATAAGTTTACTTTTATGTCCTTTTAATCTTTGACCCCGCCTGGGTATCAAACCAACGCTCGTTATGAGCTAGTAGACTAGCCAATATACAAAGGATACATGAATGTAGTGTTTAACGTAAAGTTTTCAATGTTAGCGTGGCAGTGGTATAACAGCCAGCACTATAAAGGGTGTCATCGTGGCAGCGGTATAACGGCCCGCACTATAAAGTGTGTTATCGAGGCAGCGGTATGACGGCCCGCACTATAAAGTGTGTTATCGAGGCAGCGGTATAACGGCCCGCACTATAAAGTGTGTTATCGAGGCAGCGGTATGACGGCCCGCACTATAAAGTGTGTTATCGAGGCAGCGGTATAACGGCCCGCACTATAAAGTGTGTTATCGAGGCAGCGGTATGACGGCCCGCACTATAGAGGGTGCTATCGCGGCAGCGGTATAACGGCCCGCACTATAGAGGGTGTTATTATGGCTGCAGTATAACGGCCCGCTCTATAGAGAGTGTTATCGTGGCAGCGGTTTAACGGCCCGCACTATAGAGGGTGTTATCGCGGCAGCGGTATAACGGCCCGCACTATAGAGGGTGCTATCGCGGCAGCGGTATAACGGCCCGCACTATAGAGGGTGTTATTGTGGCTGCGCTATAACGGCCCGCACTATAGAGAGTGTTATCGTGGCAGCGGTGTAACGGCCCGCTCTATAGAGGGTGTTATCGTGGCAGCGGTATAACGGTCCGCATTATAGAGGGTGTACTATTGAGGGTGTTATCGTGACAGCAGTATAACGGCCCGCTCTATAGAGGGTGTTAGGTAAAATCGAGAATGTTTCTTCTACTTATAAAAATAAGAAACTGTTAATCTTTGCTGAAATCGCAAAGTTTTCGGACATTTCATACAAATCGATCAGCTCATAGCCAACTTTGTGTTCAAATTTGTTAAAGGTTTCAGTAAGAAACGCACAAGAAATAAACACAATTCGTACTGGCACGATTTGAAAGCGAAACAAGCCCTGCTGGCAACTAACCGTGGTCCATCCAGGAAGCTTCTTAGACTTAGGAGATCAGCTCCGCAAGGTAACAGCCGCTATTACTGGACATGGTCATTCCTAAACACCTTTTCGCTCCAGGAATCGTTGGGAAGAAAAGTTCTCGAGTGGCGACCGCACATCAGAAGACGAAGCGTAGGTATGTCTTCCGCTCGGTGGACCGACGACCTGGCGAAGGTCTCGGGAAGACGCTGGACTCAGGCAGCTCAAGTACGGTCTTTGTGATAATCCTTAGGGGAGGACTTTGTCCAGCAGTGGATGTCTTTCGACTGATGTAAAGTTCTCGAGTGGCAACCGCTCACAGAAAGACAAAGCGTAGGTAGGTCTTCCGCTCGGTGGACCGATGACCTGGCGAAAGTCTCGGGAAGACGCTAGATTCAGGCAGCTCACGTACGGTCTTTGTAAAAATCCTTGGGGGAGGACTTTGTCCAGCATTGGACGTCTTTCGACTAATATAATGATAATGATGATGAATAACTAAGCAGGCACCAATCATATGTTCTCACATGTATGAATCTGCACGCTTGCTGAACTTGAAAAACATAATACAACACTAAGAAAATATTAAGCTAAGCACAAACATGAACCAATAGGAAAATTAAGAAAGATGAACCACAACAATTGCAAGCAACCCTGTCGAATTGCACATTGGTAGCCTTCACCCCGAAACAGGTCCGGAATACCCTTTTAGCGACGGCCGTTGACGTCTATCTCGAGACCTGCCTTCTGAATATTTTAAACACTCATTGTAATACTTTCAAGCTATGTTGCTCAATGACAATCATGCGACCTACTATAGTGATGGGCACTACTAAATAACAAGTTTTGTTAGGTTACTTACTACAAAGCGGTATTTTGACAGTACGAGTGGTCATGCGAGTGGATAATGTAATATTTTGATATTAAACATACCCGAGTTATTTTAAAATACTATTTCTTTTTTTTATTGACAACAGGCTATTTTACCGTATAAAAAATAAATTATAAAATACTATTTAATAAATTACAATTCTTCTAGAAAAGCAAACACACTTGCTCATTTAAGATTACAATTTTATCTTTATTAAAAACATTAAATTAGTTCTTTAAAGACTATGGCACTTATGAAGTCACTATGTCAGTACCACGAATAATAATACCGTAATGGTAAGCCCTTGACATCATCTCACATGATGGCAAGTGACGATGATGCCGAAGATGGAAGTGGACTTATCTTATCTTTGTAAGTGGGGGCTGCAGTTGCAGCGACACTTCGACCCAATGGGATCTTTTGTGTCTACCCCTATAACCTTTGCACCCCAACCTACTCGAAGATGTGCTGCATTAACGCAGCAATTCCGCTGATTGGAAGGTGCTTGTAGTCCTCCGGTTTTGGATAGCCATCACCTAGGAGGTACATACGCTTGCTAGCCAGGACATCGCAGTGACACAGTAAGTGTTCCATTGATTCTATATCTTCACCACAGGCCCTGCAGGTCGGGTCGTGCGTCAGGCCGATTTTTTGCAGGTGTGCTTTGTGGCAAAGTGGCCCGTCAACGCTCCTGTTATCGCCCTGACTCGTGTCCTGCTGTTATTCCAAATGTACTTGGTTGCCCCTGTGGTGACCTCACCGATGAAGAGCTTAGAGTGTTTATGTCCATCTCTGGATAGCCATGTCAATCTGTGTCTTCTCTCGGCCTGTTCCTTTAAGTGGACTTACCAAGATTCCCCAACGCAATGGGGATCTGGCTATCTTATCTTCAAGCCGGAACACATCAAACCTGGTAACACTGATGTTTGGCGGCAAGACTTAGATAAGATGGCAGTATGGTGACAAAGTAAGCAGAAAGGACGCTGCTACCCATTCTCAGATTTTTGAGGATTCCGTACCTCAAAAGGAAAAAACGGAACCCTAATAGGATCACTTTGTTGTCCAGCTGCCTGTCAAGATCCTTTATTTCAGGAATGCGGCCATGTATCGAGTTTAAATTAACTCCGGTCTACATTACCTTCAAGTTGTGAAAAAATCAAACTTCTAAGTTAACGTAAAAATAAGATACGGCCGTTTATGCCTTCTAGAGGAATTTCGTAAATTATTGGAAAGCTTATCACAACATGTAAAGGTGTTTTTTTGTGGAGACATTAACGTTAAATTTGCTGAATAGTTTAGATAAAAATGTAATCGCATATGAAAATTTACTATCAGAATATGGTTTTATAAATGTATCAACCAAGTAACACGGAGGGAAGTATTCATGGGTAAAGTAGTAGAATCTTGTTTAGACCACATAAATATTCGAGTATCTTTGGCCATGATTAACTCGGCTATAATACAACAAAAAATAGCAGACCATTACTATGTATCAGTAGCAGTAGAATGGAAATGCGCTCCGATGACCGGATTTGCTGGCGGGCGAGCGGCGTCCGGGCGGCGGACGGTGGCGCACTCGCGGGCAATGCCAGCCGCCATCGCCGCGGCGCGCACCGCCCGCGCCTGCACCCGCGCCTCCCGCGACCGAGCCGAACCCGCCTCACGCAGAGTACTTGATAATCGTCTGGTAAGAGAAAAATTACTATCTACAAGTTTTGATAACCTATTGTCAATTGAGTGTCTAATCAAGTTGTATAACTCGTTTAAACCATTATTCGTTGATACTTATGACAATTGTTTTAAAACACAAATAATCCGTAGCAGCAGCAATAGAAATAACAAATGTTGGACTAACGACAACCTAAATAAATAGAGTTTAAAAAAACTAAAAAACACGCTTTTAAAGCACTTCGAACTAAAAAGTTAAAAATATTTTTAAAATAACCTTAAAAAAATAATGAATAAAAAAATACTAGTATTATTGTTAAAAAAGCGTCGGGCGCTCGATGTATGAAAAATATGGAGCAAAGCGCCCGACGCTTTTTTTTCACAATAATACTAGTATTTTTTATTCATTATTGTTTTAAGGTTATTTTAAAAATTATTTTTAACTTTTTAGTTCGAAGTGCTTTAAAAGCGTGTTTTTTAGTTTTTTTAAACTCTATTTATTTTTAATTTTTTAGTTCAAACTTATAAAATTATTATATTGTCGCTGATTCTTGATAAGTCTACAAAGTTTGAATTAAATCTGTCCGTTTAAAGTGGGTCAAAATCGAGTCCAAAGGAGTCGGTTATATACAAACAAACAAACAAACAAACATACAGGTGAAGCTAATAAAAGCGTTGTAAAAAAATGATTAAAGAACGTGATAGGTTATTCGAAACATGGAGTAGGGAATCAAGGAATATGTAAAAGAGACTTAATTATACACAATCCCTACTAATATTATAAATGCGAAAGTAACTCTGTCTGTCTGTTACGCTTTCCCGCAAAAACTACTGAACGGATTTGGCTGAAATTTGGTAAATAGACAGATTAGGACCTGGATTAAGACATAGGCTACTTTTTACCACGCTTTTACCACTGCGCATCCTCGAAAAGTCATAGAAACGTGGTCCACGCGGGTGAAGCCGCGGGAAACAGCTAGTACAGAAATAAATGTACAAAAGCGATTAACAAATGTAGAAATGAAAACGATAAGAAAAGTATATTAGATTGTAATATAAAAATATAAAAAAGATATGAGAAAGAATACATATTATGATGGGTGTTGAAAAACAATCACTAGATGCTTTAATCTTATCTAATATGTAACAATGTAATGAACAAGACATATGTAACAACTTTGCAATGATGTTCTTGGAAGAAATAGAACAAATAAAACATGTATGCAGTGAGAAATGGCTGAATAGGGATAGCTATGTACAAAATACGGATATGTGTATGAGATGGCAGCCCGTTAAAAATGATTATGTAAAACGCGTGATCAAAGATATGAACTCAAGTAAATCACCGGGAAGCGACCTCATTCGCATGTCCGACCTAAAGGTTGCAATAGATAGAATAAGTGAAGTTTTAGCTAAGCTTGTCAATTTGTCCTGGTAAAAGTACTGGTAAATTTCTGAATAAGTTGAAAGAAGCAATAGTGCGTCCCATTCATAAAAAGGGTGACCGTAAAGTATTTTAAAATTATAGACCCATAGCAATATTGCCAAGCGTATATAAAATAATAGAAAAATGTATCATTAATCAGCTAGGGATTTACCTGCAAAGAAATAATATATTAAATAAATGTTAACATGGTTTTCAAAAAGGTAAAAGTACTAGTAATTTGCTTTCTGACTTTACTGATGAGATAAATAATTATTTAGCAAATAGGAAGTTTGTTGTAGCAAAATTTTTTGATTTTAAAAAAGCGTTCGATACTCTGGAGACTGAGACTCTGTTAAATGCAATGAAGGAGTGTGGGATGGGACAGCCGCTGAACAGCTGGTTCCGCGACTATCTCACCACACGTTCCTACCACGTGAAGGTAGGTGACGCGTACAGCGGCGAGAAGGCGGTCCAGTGCGGTGTCCCGCAGGGGTCCGGAAGTGGACCTGTGTGCTATCTCATGCACGTAAACAGCTTGTGCGGTGTGCTGAAACACTGCTCAGCTCTCATGTTTGCGGATGACCTGTGCGCGCTGAGGGCCGGCACCGACCTCGCCGAGACCTGCCGCCTAGTGCAGCAGGACGTTGATGCAGTCGTCAAGTGGTCCCATGATAACGGCATAGTATTTAACGCTGATAAGACTAAGTTTTTGCTTATATACTCACCTTATTTGTGTCCCAAAGAACAACCTCCTTCTATTGTTACTTATAGTTTTGCATGCTTCCACAATAATTTAGTCAACTGTAATTGCCAGCCAATTGAAAAAGTCAATTCTGTAACTTATCTCGGTGTAAAGGTGGACGCAAACTTCTTTTGGTCTCAACATTTAAAATATGTTTGTAGTAAATTAAGAATATTATTGGGTAAACTTTATCACCTTAGTTTCAAAATTCCTGCAGGTACCCTAAAATGCTTGTATATGTCATTAGTAGATTCAATATTGAGTTATGCCCTGGACTGCTATGGACTCACATTCAAAACTAATATAGACAAACTGGAAAATTTACAAATTCGATTTTTAAAGCTCCTTGTCAACAAAACAACTAAAAAAAGTTGCAAAGGTGACTATAGAAAACTTTTCAAAATTTGTAGAATTCTACCTGTTGGTTTAAAACACAAATATCTCTTGGCCGTGAATCACCATGGCAGACAGGAACATAAGTCACTAGTTAAGCATTACCATAATACGAGGACAATAGCCGCGAGTAAATTCGTTGTACCTACAGTTTCCAACTACTACGGTGACAGAACACTGAGAAAACGTTTACCATATCCCATGAACAGTTTGCCCGCGGCTAATAGACTCGAACATAAAAAAAGTAAATTTAAAAATTTGTAAAAATTTTTTTTCATTAACAGCCTGTAAGGGGGTTTGGCTCTTGCCTACGACGTACCAATTCACTTAGAATCTAGTTTCGTCTTATTTATGATTGTAATGTATAATTGTGAGACTCTCGATCCCACAGACAAACTGATCATTCAGTTTTGTGGGTCTAATGATTACCTATGTACTATTTTTTTCGATTAATAAATAAATAAATAATAATAATAAATGCCGCAAAAAACGTATATTTCGACACTCTCAAGGGAATCAAAATTTATAGGGTATTTTCCGTTGACCTAGAACTATGAAATTTGGTAAGTTATACTGTTTTACTACAAGTATATGGAAAAATCTGAAAACTATACATTTGTAATTAAATCATAACGAACTTCATTTAAAGTATAATTCAAGAAGCGGCGGTCCAAATTTTGAATTGAGTTAACCATGTCATATGGGGTATCGTATGAAAGGGCTTCATTGGCACAGGCTTACACAGATTTTTAATTATTTTTAAAGATAAAGATAAGTTTATTTGCGAAGAAAACATATTACATTTCAGGTATTAATTATTTTACCATTTTACTATTTGCATTTTACTGTTTACCATCTATATATTCTTTTACGGAATAGAAAAAAAATTCTTACAAACACTTAGTCAATGAACTTTTGAATTGATTACCATTTAACATTTATAAATTATCTGGCAAGGCATTATACAATATAATACTCATGTTATACACCTTTTTTGTATAAATATAGGTATGACAAGGAGGTTCATATAATAAGTTTAAGTAATATGACCTTTTTTGCCTTGGATAGATTTCTGTGCGTTTTTTAAAATATTTGGGATGTGTTTTTACAAAAATGCACATGTCTCTTATGTAAAGACATGGCAAAGGAAGCACATTTATTTTCTTAAAAAGAGACTTACAGCTATCTAAAAACCAAGCATTGCATATTACTCTATTACATTTTTTTTGTAACAAATAAGCTCTATTTATGTCAACTGAATTACCTCACAACATTAAACCATACGTAAGCCCTGTTGACAAATATCCGTGGTAGGCTGTAAGAGCAGCATCCATAGAAACTGTTTGATGCAATCTCTTTAAAACATATATAAAACGAGCAAATTTGTTCAATATGGTTTTTCCAGTTTAGGTGAGTGTCAATAGTGAATCCTAAAAATTTATAATTATCTACTTTATCTACTTCATTGTCTTGGTATCTTAAGTTTAGCAGCTATACGATAAAAATTGCAATAGTTTAGTTTTACTTATATTGATACTTAATTTATTACATTGTAACCAAGAAAAAAGGTCAGCTAAAGATCTATTGATCGAAGCTTCAAAAGTATTTATATCGTCACAATTAAAAACTATTGTTGTGTCATCAACAAATTTATTACAATTTTGAGGTACAGCTCGTGGTAGATCATTAACATACAGCAAAAATAGAAGAGGCCCCAAAATACTTCCTTGTGGCACTCCAGAATTTGTTATCTTTATTTGTGAATGAAATTGTTTTTTGACAGTGTTACGACCAATATGGGTGGCAGCAGTTATTTCAGTGTATTGTCTTCTATGACTCCAGTAACTGTGTAACCAATCTTTAGCCGTTCCTCTTATGCCATACGTTTCTAATTTACGGATAAGGATTTCATGGTCAAGAAAATCAAACGCTTTACTCAAGTCTAGAAATATGGAAACTACTGGAATTTTCATATTTAAGCTCTCCGTAACCAATTTTACCAAATTAAAGCAAGCCATTGTTGTAGACATCCCTTTTCTAAATCCAAATTGTTCCTTTTGCAGTATGTCATGCTTATCCATAAAACTATTTAGTCGTTTATACATTGCCTTTTCGAATATCTTAGATAGTATTGGAACAATCGTAATAGGCCTATAATTGTAAGGATCAGATTTTTCTCCTTTTCTAAAAAGTGGCTTAATAACTGATAGTTTTAGAATCTCTTTATACTCTCTCTCTTGTTCAAAAGACATGTTTATTAAATGACTAAGAGGAACAGAAATACAAGATGCGCACATTTTAATGACTTTTGTCTTCATCATCATATCCACTTGTTTTGCTGTTTTTGAGGGACATAATAATATTATAATATGTTTCGCTTATGTCAACAGGTTGAAGATAAATTGTATTTAAATTATTAGTGTCAAATTGTTATAAGATGTCAAAATTTTCGAATTATTATTGTCAATATCAGATTTTTCGTTATCTGCATTCGTCAAATTTACAAAATAGTTATTAAAAATGTCACAAATTTCCTTAGGGTCATTGTACCATAGATTATTGTAAACAACTGAATTTATGTCATTTTTAAACGTAGTTTTGGATGTAGTATCTGATATGATATTCCACAAAGCCCTGGCATTATTCTTATTTTTATTTAAATATTTCTTGTTTTGTATCTTTTGAGCTGTATGTATACATTTTTTAGAATAGTATTATTTATGTATTGTATGCTTGATATAGTAGGTTCTTGGTGGAACACTAAACTGAACATATTTAGGTTTTTTCTTGCACTATTCCACAATTAATGTAAATAAAACAAAATTTGTTTATACTGCAACCGGTTTCGTGATCATCTTCTGCCTGAAAATGATCCAGAAACCGGTTGCAGTATAAACAAATTTTGTTTTATTTACATTAATTGTGGAATAGTGCAAGAAAAAACCTAAATATGTTCAGTATTATTTATGATATTTAATTTTTGATTTATTATTTTAAATTAAGGTTCCTTATTCAAAAAAGCGTCGGTGGCTCAACCGGTAACGACTCGGTCCATCTAACCAGAGGTTCAGGTTTCAAATCTGGACGGCCAATGTACCAATGAGTTTTTCAAAACTTACGTACATATACTTACCGATTGCTTTAACGGTGAAGGAAAACATCGTGAGGAAACCTTCACACGCCTGCGAAGAAACTCGAAGGTTGTGTGTGAAGTCGACCAACCCGCACTGGGCCCGCGTGGTCGACTAAGGCCTAATCGCCCTGATTCAAGGTAGGCTCGAGCCGTTATAATAAGGTTCCTTATTCAGAGATGTGTTGGTAAGGAACCCTCGGTGACCGAGTCC
Organism: Coleophora flavipennella; assembly: GCA_947284805.1. Classification (NCBI taxonomy): domain Eukaryota; kingdom Metazoa; phylum Arthropoda; class Insecta; order Lepidoptera; family Coleophoridae; genus Coleophora; species Coleophora flavipennella. Next base: position 12,227,290 of record OX369253.1, read on the forward strand.
GACTCGCACTTGGACGTTTTTTTTTTTAAACTTCACTCGCTTCTTACGACACCCTCTGGAAGAGATGGGGTGGCATTATTCTAGCGCCACATCATAGGCCACAAATAAATATTTATTAGTTAACTAAAATTTAATATTTATATTATACACTAGCTTTTGCCCGCGGCTTCGCCCGCCTGCACATAGCTTTTATGACTCTTTTTGAGGGTGAGTGGTGCGCGAGCCGCAATCAGCTCGCAAGCTAGGACATGAGTTTTCTCCAGGTACCTCAGGAACTGTATCGGGCTATTCGGATAAGCAGTCTTTGTCACTTCCCATCCCCTGAACAAATTCTATACAAAAAATCACTTTAATCCGTTGCTCCGTTGCGACGCCACCGACGTGCGCGAGCGTAGAAAACAGTTGTCCCCAGATCCCGCGGGAACTATGTCAGGATATACTTATTAGTAAATTATATCACTTTCCACCTCATCTCTGTGCTAAAAATCACACAAACTCATTTTTACGTTACGATTTTAAATAACTTAACGAACAAAGAGTATTGTTTTAATTTTTTCAGGAACAGGGCTATAATAATTTCCACAAATATAAACTTGACTATTTCATTCCCAGTGATACAGGCTACCTGCATGCCAAATTTCATCAAGATTGGTAGAGGTGTTGAAGTGTGAATAGGTAACAAACAAACAAACACATTTTCACATTTATAATAATAAGTAAGGATTTCTAAATCTTAAATAACATATTATAGAGCGTCGGTGGCAGAACGGTTAGGGCCACTATCTCCTGTCCGGAAGGCCGTGGTTCGAATGCTGCCACTTAACAAAATCTATACGAATATCGATTTCATACTGGTATGTACGTTTATCCGACGCTCTTACGGTGACAAAAACATCGTGAGGAAACCTGCACACGCCTGCGAAGAAACTCGAAATTATGTGTGAAGTCAATCAACCCGCAATGGGCCCGCGTGATCGTCTAAGGCCTGATCGCCCTAACTCAGGGCAGGTCGAGCCCCTTGGTGGGGACGTATATAAACTGATATGATGAAATAACACATATACCTATATTATCGAAAAACTAATTCAAATCATTGCATCAATCTAGTAATAAAACTTCTAAAAATATTAATATGGGTCAAATCCTCGAGTCGTTTCAGCTCCAAAGTAGCCCATGACGCACTTCTCGTTGCCGCGCTGAATGGCAATAGACAACCTTAGCAGCAGGTAGGACCACACGTCACATCTCCTCTCTCGAAGGCGACGGCCAATCTCCTTTGTGAAGGCAAAGGCCTCTGAGGGTTCAGCAGCCGGTTGTCTCACAGACCAGCGGCACAAAGCAGTAATTTGCCTTCAAGACCGAGTACTTATTATGCTTCTTTCTCGCCGCAACTTGAGCACTTGAGCAGCATTACCGTACGGGTAAGAAGTGAGGCAGAAAAAGTAGAGTCCCAAAGCAAGCACGTCCCTCTCTTCCATAGCACCTGTTTAAACCCTCCGGCCTTTTGCCATCACATTGACTAAAGCCCAGTGGCTGCATCAAAGATGGAATATTCCATCTGGCCGATACCAGTGCCCTCCGAGTGAGATCATTAAGGAATTGGTGACGTGGGAATCTTCACAAACAACGACAGCAACTCATTGAGTGATGGCCAATTGCCTCCACCGTGGACCCGCAAATACATTGATGAGGTTCACAGATATTGATATTGCAGGCGGAGAGCAACTGCCACACGCAAATAGTCGCCGTCAGAAGAGTTCCCATATCTGTGCCTCCTGTTAAAAGAAGCTAAACTCGATTTATGTGTTTTAATTTTTTTTACACGATTGCAATCTATAAAAAAATACCTATCTGTTCGTGTATGAAACACATCGCTACGTGCCATAATTCCAGAGAGTTGTGTAAAATGCGTATGCTGAAAAATACATAAAATAAATCCACTCAAAAGTATGAAATAATATTTTAATGTTTTAACACAACTTAACTACGATTAAACCACTTTCACACTTCACACATTTTTAACGACAGTGGGCATGAGGTCCTTGCTTAACCAATACATGCATGAAGTATGAAAATAGCTGGGAGTCGTATCAGCGCGTTTTATTATTCCTGCAGTGCCATCTATTGTCATTTTGCTGCTATGATTATAATGTGTGGTATGTGTAGCTTATATGTTGAAAAAGTACTCTATATTTATTATTCTAAGTATCGATAGATAATTTCCCACGGGACCTCTTTAGTTTTCCTGGATAAAGAATACCCGACTATACAATGATGTTCAAAACACCCCATCCCAATGTAATGGTTTCATATTGTTACGTTGAGTCATTCTAAAGATACATTTTTTTTTGCATTCCTGCAGGAATCCTTTTTTTTTTTGGGATTCACAATGTCCCAGTTTTAGTTCGCTATAAGGGTATAAACGTTTACAATTTGATTTTAATAGGTCAAGCCGCATTTGCGTGGTGAGCCATTCTATAAATGAATACTTTTTACCACGGGAACTCTTGAATTTACCGGGATAAAAAGTATCCTATATGTTAACCCGGGCTCTATGGAACCACCATACAAAATTTCATCAAAATCGGCCTGGTAGTTTTTGCGTGATGCGCGAACATACAGACAGACAGACAGACAGACAGACAGACAGACAAAAATTCCAAAAGTTGTTGTTTTGGCCTCTGTATCGTTAGTTATGTCCACCACAGTTATTATTTTCCAAAAATATTTCATGTACAGACACGGCCCCGTTACAGTTTTATTATATTATAGATTATAGATAATAATTAAACATAGTCTTGTGTGGTGCCACCACCGCACCAAACAGAGCAAAAGTAGTGCCAGACGAAATCAGTTGGTAGCTAGAATTCAATCAAACATTTCGGTTATGCAACAAAATGTGTAAGTTTGTTTCTTGTCACTATGATTCGACTTAACCAAAGTCTAAGAAATTCAATCCAAAAAGTGTCGGTGGCTCAACCGGTAACGACTCGGTCCTCCTAAGCAGAGGTGCCAGGTTAAAATTCGGACGGCCAATGTACTAACGAATTTTTCGAAACTTACGTACATATATATACATACCGATTGCTTTAACGGTGAAGGAAAACATCGTGAGGAAACCTGCACACACCTGGGAAGAAACTCGAAGGTTGTGTGTGAAGTCGACCAACCCGCATTGGGCCTGCGTGTTCGACTAAGGCCCAATCGCCCTAATTCAGGGTAGGCTCGAGCCCCTCGGTGGGGACGTATATGAGCTGATATGATTAAGAAATCCAATGTCGGTGACTTAACTCCATGCTGTCAGACAACAGATACGTCTAGGCAGGGCAATCGTGAGTCGATGGCCTCGTCCATACGAAGCCATAATTAAGGCGTTGGCCAGAACACAACCCTTTAATCAAGCCCTTCTAAGACTCCAATTATAAACGGGACCAAGATTAATTCTATGATTAATCGATTCTCCAGAAACATCATTCATTATTCAATTTGTACGGAGCTGTCATCGGAGATTTCGGGTGTCGAATCAAAGTAGGCAATAATGAGAATGAATATCTAAAGAAAACTCCATAATTTACTAAGATTAAGAAGCGCTAGGATTCTTTTAATAGTAATTGGCAACACTGCGTACCAAATTGTCAATGAGCATTAAAGAGATTTTACTTTACGGTGCATACTCGTTTTATTCAATAATGGCGACGAGGAAAATAAATCGAAAGATATCACAATGCCTTTTATTTTATTTTTATTTTTTTAATTCACAATTGGTAAACCCTTGATAACATCTCACCTGGTGGTAAGTGACGATTTTGCCGAAGATGGAAGCGGGCTTACCAAGATTCCCCAACGCAATGGGGAACTGGCTATCTTATCTTCATGCCGGAATACACCAAATGATATCAACATTGATATTTGGCGGCAAGACTTAGATAAGATGGTGATAGCTAGCCAGGCGGGCTTAGAAAATACCCTACCACCAACCAATATAAAATATTCTAGGACAAATAAATATATATAAATATATTGGAAAAATTTGTGAAATTGATCCCGGGACAGGAAATTGGAGCACGTACATAGAAAGGATTGAAATGTATTTCAAGGCAAACTCTGTGGAAGAAGAGGTTAAGTTGCCGACGCGAATTGCAGTCATGGGAGATACGGCATACGAGCTCTTATCAATCTTGTCAAGCCCAAAAAAACCTGCCCAGCTAACATGCAAGAAAGTATTGATGGAGTTACTGCAATCACACCTAGAACCGAAACCATCGATTCTAGCTGAGAGGTATCACTTTCTCCAATGGCGGCAAATGGCGGGCGAAACAGTTGCAGATTACGTAGCAGAGCTAAAAAAAAAAACGAGACCTACAGTACTCGCATATGATGTGTAACATGTGACAAAATACTTATAAAATTAATTAATTATCGGGTCGTACATTCACGGGCCGACCCTTCGAATAGTAGTATGTCATCTTTGCCTTTGCCATCACACTAGGCGGCATGGCTATGACAACCTTAGTTTTCGAGAATTAAAAAACGTTCGCATTTCCTGTTACACATTTCCGTCCTATTTCACGAAATCACTCCCACAAATTGCAGGAAAGCGAGAGCAAAGATGATACACATCAAAAACTGTCAAGATTCTGTGAATTCGGCGCCGTATTGGAAGATAACTTGAGGGATCAATTCGTGTGCGGGGTTTCTAGTAAAATCACGAGACAACAACAGTTTGCTGAAAACAACTTAAGTTTCAGAATGGCGATTCAACTAGCGACGAAAATTGAATCAGCTGAGCGGGACGCGAGCGCAGTAGTCACCACGAGACACACGGAAAAATCACAATCTAGTAACTGCGTGAAGGTCAATTTTCACCAATTGTCACTGTCACCTTGCATGGCGTGCGGGACTCCCGGACACTTGGCGAATAAGTGCAAGTACAAAGATTTCGTGTGCCCCTTCGGCCGTCTACGAAACCTAATAAACCCGTAATAAAATAATAATAATAATATTGTAATAAACCCGGCCATTTACGCAGAATATGTATAAAAAAAAGGAAAATTGCGGCGGGGGAACAGTCGAGGCGCTTCGTGGCAGAAAACACTAGGCGGGGCGGCCGGGCGAGCCACTGGGCCCGCATGGTCGACTAAGGCCCGATCGCCCTTATTTAGGGTAAGCTCGAGGGCCTCGGTGGGGACATATATATGAGCTGATATGAATGAAATAAACAAATAACCAAGGGCTTACCAATTGAGAATTTAAAAAACACAGTTAAATTAAAAATCAATTAAGTACTTATTTTTATTTTTTTACTAGCTTTTGCCCGCGGCTTCGCCCGCGTGGACATCGTCTTTGAGACTGTCTTGGAGAGTGGGTGGTGCGCCAGCCCCAAGCGGCTCCCAAGCGTGGACATGAGTTTTCTCCAGATCTGCCGTGCTATGGAAAAAGGCGGTTAAGTGACAAATGTACTTTTCGAGAAAACAGCGGAAAAGGCGGCAAACTAGTTTTCTAGAATTCTATGACAGTTAAAAATTATTGGTTAATTTGATTTGATAGATAACATTTCATAGCAACTAATTACATTTTTTATAAATTAAAATAGTTAAATTTACTATTTTAAAAACATTAATTGTACATTTAGCTAAGTATATCTAAATAAGTTTTTGTAATAATGCTAGATTAAAAGGCGGCTAAGTAGGCCTTAGCCGCCTTTTAGCGTAGGAGGCTACTTAGGTGTTATACCATTGCTAGGCTAAAAGGTAGCTACGTTACTAAACTGCTTTTTAGTTAAGGAACATCTTGATGAAATGTTGAAACAATACTAATAAATATCGCGGTAAAGTGACAAAACCGCCTTTTAGGTTAGTCATTATCCAAATTTAAGAATAAATAAAATGTTAAACTAGTCTTAAAGGCAGCAAAATACACTTCATCATCACAAAACTACTTTTTAGCTAAGCATTAGTTGTAAAAAAACTAGTAAATATGTTTTAAAAAAGACATGTTTAACTAAAGAATTATGCGCTAATAATTCACAATTTACAACCTTCTGGCTTATCTTATTACAAAAACTACAAAGTGACGTTAAACTTTTCTGTAGACCATCACTAAGTTTTATTTCTATTAATTGAAATCAAATAATTTGTTAGTTTACTAACTTTAACTCTTACAAGAATCTATAAAGTAAAATAAAAAATGCTATATTAATCATAAACTTTTGATTTTTCTTAGAACATTCACATAAACAATATTATGTTCCGTAATATTTTTTAGGAAAAAAAGTTTTTAAATAACTATCGAACAATTTGCTGGTAAAAAGGAGTAAATTGAGACTCTAAAACAGAACAGTTCTTTACTTTTCTTTCTTTCAGTTTATCATTAGTCTAAAGTCTAAAATGTAAACGATGTTTCTTCAGTCTCATACTTAATGTAAGTTAATAAAATTTGATTTCAATATTAGATTATATCATTAAATTTTTATTAAACTTGGATTGGTGAATGGGTGGATTATTTTATCTTTTGATTATTAATTGAAATGTTATTTTATTCTTATTAGTTCTATCTGTCACCACATTATAAAACTCAATCATCAGTTTCTTCATAAGGATTTGTTGAAATATTTTCCCAAAAATGTTTTTATGTGTTGGCATCAACTTGTTCAATTTATTTAAAATTTTATGCTTTTTTGATTCTTTAATTTATGTTGGAATAGTCCTAGCAGTAATAACAGTTGCTTCGTTCTTTTGTTTTAAATTTGCATTTATAATAAAACATAATTCAATCCAATTACCTTCATAATCTATTTTGTAGAATAAGTTTTGTTTGCCACGTTTAAATATTGCCTGTACAATGTCTCGAATGTATGTCCAAGGTTTGGAAGTTAAAATTCTACGGCTTGATGTAAAATCTTCAAACGCAAACTATCTAAAATCGAATTTTTTTTCTTTTTTCTAATTCTCCATGTATTGTACAGACAGAGTTGCTGATCGACATTTTCTTGTTTGGTGTTATCGTTTCTGTTTCTTCTATTTCCTTGTAACTATTTTTTTACCTTCATTTGTACTTTATGGAAGTCCTTTATTCAATTCTACATCGTTTTCTTCTTCTACAAAAACAACAACTAATTCTTCTACTAATTCATCATATGCATTATATTTATTATTAATTATTGCTTTAAGACAAAGTAATTTTAAAGATTCTATTTGTTTGCATTTAATTACTTTTTCTTGAGCGTCTGTAATGTTTTTAATCTGTGTTTTTGGAGTAAAAATAAATTGTCCCATAGGTTTTAGGGCTAAACAATGAACCAGTGAACCCCATGTACATTAACCAGTCATGTTAATGAAATTAGACCGTTTGCTGGTCCAGTAAACTATAATGTCGATAGATCTTGGGACCCGGACGTTATTCCAGATGTAGAGTCAAAGCAAGCTTCAAGAATGCACAAGAAAAGGCTCCATTTTAGAGAGTATACCTGATCGCGCTTCTGCTGATGTTATGCCCCCTTCTACTAGTGAGAGAGGGATGTTGGTCGGCTCTGATCCGATTAAAACGATACCTGAAAGCGCCACCAACCTTCGAGTCGATGGCGTTTTTACAACTGGAGTGTCAGCACCAACAGTCGAAGTAGAGGATAAAGAGAGTGAGGTATTTGAGCCAACGATTCCTGCAAAGTCACGTCCTAGAAGTTTGCGTCCCATTGTTAATTATTAGTTATAAGCAGTATTCTTGAGATATATATCATATTACATGTAAGTTACTAATGTTACGGGAAAATAAAAGGGAGGTGATTGTTATGTATGTATAACGAGTGGTAGCTGCGCCTCCACGCATCGCTGTGGCCTATAATAAAACAGTATGAACCAAGCCGCGGTGTTTGTTAGTCACCTCCACGCCAGTTAAGAAACTTAGTACGTGGCTGTAGGTGTATGTGGGGTTGAGTGGCCTTGAATATGTTGTTGTTTGTGGTTGGCTGATCCCGTCACGATGTTTTCCTTCACCGTAAGAGCGTGGGATAAACGTACATATGATATCGAAATTCAAAAACACATTGGTACGTGGCAGGACTTGAACTACGACCTTCCGGATAGGAGGTAGCGGCCCTTGTTATTACGCCACCGACGCTCTGATCAGATTTTATTATTTTGTTCATGATAAATATCAAATCCGGTAATGAAGAATTTAATTTTGACTTTACCATTAAGTCTTTGTATATTATTATTTATTCTTCTTTATCTATTCTTTGTATTTGTCTTTTATTTATTTCTACATAGCTTTCCAAAACGATACTAACAACAAAAACTTCTTCTAACCCATCATCTGCATTGTAAGTATTTGATATTGTCTACTGCTTTAAGACAGTGATTTCATATATGATTTTCCCTTGCATTAAGTTTCTTTTTCCTATGTAATAATGCTTTCAGTCTTACAAGTATCTAAATAACTTGCCTTAGTAGGTTTTGGAGTTACAAAGTTAACTGGATAGAGTTGAATAGGCTTTAGTAGGTTATTATTTGGGGTTGGGGTTGGCAGATATTCGTCTACTTCAGTGTTGGAATTAGTCAGTTCAGAGTTTAGTGGTGGAACGTAATCTTCGTCTCTAACGGAATTTTCGGAGTCGAAATACTTAGTAGCATCATAAGATTTGATCATTTTTTCATGACATATTAAAAGCCGGTAATGGTTAATTACATTTTATCCACTAAATCTTTGTATATTTCTATCTGCTCGTTTTTATTTGCCCTTTGTGGTGGTCTTTATGTTTTTTCTACATCGCTTTCCTCAAAAATAATAACAAAATACTTACTTCTTCTATCCCATCATCTGCTTTATATTTATTATTGTTAATTGCTGTAAGACATAGTGATTTTAAAGAATCTATTGCTTTGTATTCAATTTATATTTCTTGAGTAACTGTAATGTTTACAGTCTTACTACTGCCTAAAAATTACCTCAGTGGGATTTGAGGTTAAACAGTGAACAGGATTGGGTTGAGTGGGCTTGAATAAAATGTTGTTTGGGTTTTTTGTTAGCTGATATTTGTCTTCTTGAGTGACTTAACTATTCTGTTAAGTGCTAAATGATGGAACGTATTATTTATCTTTGACGGAATTATTGGAGTCCTTATCTTAAAGTATGAAAAACTAATTTTATACTTATTGATCTAAGTAAATATGGGTTATGCCAGGAAGTAAGGTTTTGTCCAAATGGAATTATCATGTTCATGACAGAGCAGTTCCGGTTTTATAGGCTGCAACTGGTATGTGTCAAAGGGTTTTTTTCTAAGAGTACTTCCGAGTGTTTCTTATGATATGCAACATCATAGACTTTTTCTAAAGTGTGATTATTTGGTAAAATATCTATTATTACCACACATTTTTACAATTTTCTTGCTTTTGTGAAACTTTGGCAATTTTTATCTGTAAAAAAAGTAGTTGAAAGTTTTTGGTAGGTATGTCTTACACAAATACAAAAAAAAGCTACATTTTTCGTTCCAAAACTAAATTGCCCGCAAGTACGTATTAAATAGTCTTTCTTCTTTGCCGCAAGTTGATTACTACTTGGTTGAAAACTGTCGCACTTCTCCGCGCTAATCTAACCCACACTGAAGTTACACCCTAATTTTGAGACTGCACTTAGTGCATTCCTCAGGTTGCTAATGAAATCGAATATAAATAAATAATTGAATGTAATTATTTAGAGTTAGGAAAATAAAAACTCAACACTCAAAATTACGTCTCGCGCCAAAATGTTTGTACGCGCTGCGCGCAATCTTCTCCCACGACGACGACGTCCAGTTACTGTTATGTAGCACACTCTGATTTACTATGAACCACCCTCTAATTCTCGATCAATTCTTCGATCGACAATCATTTAACGGCCTTTTAGCGTAGTATGTCATGTAACTGCAGTTTTGCTTAAAATAATTTATTTTTATTATCAGATAATATTAAGCTATAAGGCCGTTACTGCTTTCTTGTTTAGTATGTCATTAGTTTACATTACTTAATATACTAAACTAAAAGGCAGTTAAGTGAACTTTGCGTTTGTTTAGTGTAGTATTAGTGAGATAGCCGCTTTATAGATAAGGACGCCTATCAAATGTAAATATAACACTACAACACTATAAAACAGTAAAGGCATCATAGCCTCATTTTTGCTTAGCTGAAATATGTTGCGGCCTTATAACTTAGTATTTGTTGGTATTAGTGTAGACTTTTAATGAGTAAGATAGCCGTTAAAGTAATTTAACGTCTATATAGACTACAAACTTAGACTTGCAGCCTTTTAGCTTAGTATAACTTGAAAAAATCTGCACTTAGCCGCCAAAATGCTTAGCGTATCTCGAAAAGTAATGAAGATAAAAATATACCGCCCAGACAGGTCGACGCGGAATCGAAAACTCAATCTGACTGGTAACAGAGTTCAAAATTTGAGAAATGTCACTTAACGGCCTTTTACCGTAGGAGGGCAGAGATCCCTCATGAAATACAATAGGACTATTCTGACTAGCAGTCTATGTCACTTCCCACCCCCTCAACCAATTCTATACAAAAAATCACTTCACTTTTCCGTTGCGATGTAAAGAAATTAACCAAAAAAGAGTATTTTGTCAGTTCCATCAGGAACTGTATCGGACTATGCCATTTTCACGGGATAAAAAGTAGCCTATGTCCTTCCTCGTGACACAGGCTACCTGCATGCCAAATTTTATTAAGATTGGTCAAGGTTTATCCCGTGAAAATAGCAGATCCTGAGAGAACTGAAAAATAGTCTTTTTTGGTTAATTTCTTTTACTGTTTAAGTTGTGTTTTTTTTATAATTTTTTTATTTATTTTTAATTTACCCCCAAAAAGAGACCCCTATGTTTAAAAGTAATTTATTTCCGTTACTCATCCGTCTTTGGGTCACTGACTTACATGTGTATACCAAATTTCAACTCAATGGGTCCAGTAGTTTCCGAGCAAATTGACCGTGACAGACGGACGGACCGATTGACACACACGAGCGACCCTATAATGGTTCCGTTTTTGCCTTTTAAGGTACGGAAACCTAAAAACTAAAATATCTACTCAGCTTAAAACAAGTAATGGGTATAATATTACAAACCACTAATATTACAAACTACTAATATTACAAACTACTAATATTACATATTAATAATTAATATTACGCTTGCGGCTCGTGCACTGCGTATCCTCGAAGACAGTCATAGAAACTATGTCGACGCGGGCAAAACCGCGGGAAAAAGCTAGCTAATAATAAGCGAAACCCTGAGTTTCTGAATCACAGCCCTACGAGAAAAAAAAGTCTCTTGGGATAGGTTTATAATCATCAGCCGAAAATCGTCCACTGCTGGACAAAGGCCTCCCCCAAGGATTTCGACCGGTCCTGCGCTGCCCGCATCAATCGGTGACAAAAAGTGGAAAAAAGTTGCTTATGTTAATCCAGGTCCTAATCTGTCTACCCAACTTTCAGCCAGATACGTTCAGTAGATTTTGCGTTTAAAGGTTTATATAATAATTGTAAATAAATTTGTTACCTATTGACCGCTATTACCAAAAGATCAAGAAAATACTCGTAAAAGCAACGTAGTAGACATTTATTTATTATGCAGCTTTATGTGATTTTTTTAAACTGTTCTTGGAGTCAACTGAATGTGATATTGATAAGTAGTATTGTTGCGATAGCGATAGTCGTGATCTTCAAAATCAGTCATACTATAGACAGTCCAATTTAAACTATCGACCCTTGACGATAGTATCGATTGATAAAATAAGTAATACTATTGCTATAGATCAATAGTATCTAAACTATCGATAGTATGACTGTGTGTCGATAGTATGACTGTGTGTCGATAGTATCGATACTATTGATACTATAAATAGTTTTGATCTATCGACTGTCAAATATTTTACGACACTATTGCTTGCTCATTGTTATTTCCAGTCGATATTATCGAAAATACGTAGATAGTTACTAAAGTAAAATTATCGATACTATCGAATCGCGTGGATAGATCGTAAATAGTATCGATAGTATCGACTTTTTTGAAGCGATACTATTTTAATTATCGATAGTATTTCATCATCATCATATCAGCCACAAATCGTCCACTGCTGAACAAAGGCCTCCCCCAAGGATTTCCACGACGACCGGTCCTGCGCTGCCCGCATCCATCGGCTTCCCGCGACCTTCACCAGGTCATCGGTCCACCGCGTGGGAGGCCTGCCTACGCTACGTTTTCCGGTGCGCGGTCGCCACTCGAGAACTTTACTGCCCCATCGGCCATCGGTTCTACGAGCTATGTGCCCTGCCCACTGCCACTTCAGTCTAGCGATTCTGTGAGCTATGTCGGTTACTTTAGTTCTCCTGCGGATCTCCTCGTTTCTGATTCGATCACGCAGAGAAACTCCGAGCATAGCACGCTCCATTGCCCTTTGGGTGACCTTGAGCCTTCTTATGAGGCCCATAGTAAGCGACCATGTCTCAGTTCCGTACGTCATCACTGGCAACACACATTGGTCGAAGACCTTGGTCTTAAGACACTGCGGTATCTGGGACGTAAAGATATTGCGAAGCTTCCCGAACGCTGCCCAGCCGAGTTGGATTCGACGATTGATCTCTTTCTTGAAGTTGGACCTACCTAGCTGGACTGTTTGTCCCAGGTATACATATTCGTCAACAACTTCCAGTGTAGAGTCTCCAACCTTTAGAGGAGTGGGTGCGACACGGACATTTAACATTATTTTCGTCTTGTCCATGTTCATTTTAAGACCCACTTGTTGAGAGACCTTACTGAGGCCATCGAGCATTGTGCTTAGGCCTTCCATAGTCTCAGCCATGACCACGATATCGTCAGCGAATCGGAGGTGGGATATGTACTCGCCGTTGATATTGATGCCGAGTCCACCCCAGTCCAGAAGCTTAAAAACATCTTCCAGGGCGGCGGTGAACAGTTTCGGAGATATAACGTCTCCCTGTCTCACCCCTCGCTGCAACTGGATAGGTTTCGAGTTCTGGTCCTGGAGGCGAACCGACATGGTGGCGTTTTCATACAGACACTTCAACACCTCGATGTATCGATGGTCAATTTGGCACCGCTGGAGAGACTGTAGCACAGCCCAGGTTTCGACTGAATCAAAGGCCTTCTCATAGTCCACAAACGCCAAGCATAGTGGCTGATTGTACTCTTCGATTGTACTCTTCGATAGTATTTATTTATTTATTATTTTATTATTTTATTTACAATTTATCGTACACAGAAATGGGGACAAACAAACATTAAACTAGATAAGAACATACAAAAGGTAGAGCTTATTTCTATAAGAAATTTCTTCCAGCAGACGTTAGCAGTATCGTAATTCGATGGTACCGATAGAATTAATACTACCGATAAAGTTCAATAGTTCTTTTCGTTTTAATCGAGCGGAAAAAATAGTAAAAGTAAAAAGCACAAGAAATTTATTTTTCTCGGAACACATTTACTTGATCCCCTTAAAAAATATCGCTGCCCCTAACCTCAAATCGCCTATCTCAGGCAGCGTATTCAACAATTTTTCGACGTAAAGAATGACTTTTCCATGTATTCCGGATTCGGCACAATATATCCTTCCATATTTCGGGCCTCTGACCCTTTTAGATTCGGATGAGTGCGCGTCCATTCACGTAAAAATAAGTGGTTACGTTATTAATACGTTTCATGTTCATAATTTCCTATGAGATTTTCTTTTGGGACCTCTTAATCCTTTCAAATATTTTTACCTGACTGTCGACTGAGGGCAATTTTTTTCTGGTGCATGTATATCTGTTTCTTTGGCTGAGCCTATTTTGGAGTGCGAAGTGTAGTTAGATTCGTCTTGATCTCGAAAATGACGTGTATAAATTTAATTTCCACAGCCTAAAAAAAGAGAGGCAATGTATTTTGCAGTCGAGTTTATTATTTTTAATTAAATTGGTTATGTTATTGGTGACTTATGTCGACGACCGACTAGAAATCAGTGTTCAAACCAATAGAAATCAGTATTCAAACCATTAGAAATCAGTGTTCAAACCATTAGAAAGCAGTGTTCAAACTATAAGAAACCAAGTGTTCAAAACTATTAGAAATATGTGTTCAAACCATTAGAAAGCAGTGTTCAAACTTTTAGAAAGCAGTGTTCAAACCATTAGAAATAAGTGTTCAAACCATTAGAAATCAGTGTTCAAACAATTAGAAATCAGTGTTCAAACCATTAGAAATCAGTGTTCAAACCATTAGAAATCAGTGTTCTAACCAGTAGAAAGCAGTGTTCAAACCATTAAAAATCTGTGTTCAAACCGTTAGAAATCCGTGATGAAACCAGTAGAAAGCAGTGTTTAAACCATAAGAGATAAGTGTTCAAACAATTACAAATCAGTCTTCAAACCATTAGAAAGCAGTGATCAAACCATTAGAAATCAGTGTTTAATTTGGTCGGGTTCAGTGGCGTCAGCTGGGGTCAGCTTCGGCCTACTGGGCCGAAGGTCGTGGGTTCGAGAGGTACAAGGCAAATATTCATGTGACGAACAGGTTTGTTTGCTCTGTATCAGAGTTTATATTATTATTTTATTTTTATTTTTTTTATTATTCTACTACTACAGGTTAGTTTTCTGGCTACGTATTAATATGTGTCGAAAATTCTCGGGAGCTCCGTGAACTGCTCAAACAATGAATTTTTTTATGAAAAATTTGCCATTTACTGTGCTCTCATCTGAGCAGTCTACGGAGTTCCTGAGGATCTGCAAAATGTGCTGCTATTCAACACGTTTGTACGCAGGGATCTATCCTAATGACTGCACTTTGTAGTTTCCTTACTCTTCTTAATTAAAAAAAAATAATCGTTGCTTTTGGGCCACCTCTCAAATTCAGGTGGCCTAAATTTAGCAAACGACCTTGAATATTGAATTCATTAGGAATTTAAGTATTGTATGCTTGCGATAGTAGGTTCTTGGTGGACACTGAACTGAACATATTTAGGTTTTTCTTGCACTATTCCACAATTAATGTAAATAAAACAAAAATTTGTTTATACTGCAACCGGTTTCGTGATCATCTTCAGGCAGTAGACTACTTTATTTCAAAGTGAAGGTAGAGTGATACTTATTAAAAATAGGGATAACAGTTTCCGAAAAAATCTACCAAAACGGTAGTTTTTGTGTCATACTAGTACCTAAATAAATAAATAAGATTGTATCTGAATGTCAAATTAAAAATGTCAAATTTAAAATTACTAAAATTACAAATGTCAGCTTAGGTTTTTGAATTAAAATTAAAATGAACTAAAACAGGCGATGTCGAGAGATGTGTCTGATCTAAGCATAAAATAGTCTACTGCCTGAAGATGATCACGAAACCGGTTGCAGTATAAACAAAATTTTGTTTTATTTACATTAATTGTGGAATAGTGCAAGAAAAACCTAAATATGTTCATTAGGAATTTATATCATAATCAGTCAAGCAGCAACCGTTATAACCGTGGTTGTAGTAAGCTAAGCTGCGTGACCAGTGTGACTACGCAAGCAGCTGCACTATGCCGTGATCACTTTTGCGCGCGGATAGAGACGCAAACCTACGTCTGGCGCGCGTCTACCCTTAGCGGATAGAAAGTAGGTAGAAATTTTGACAGTTTTTGTTAACGTAGAAAAAACGCTGTTTAGATCTCCGTCAAACTTTACATTAACACTGTTGAGGGCCTAAAACAACTATGTTTCTAGTTTTCTTGTATAAATCCGTAGTTATTTTTTTCAGGATGACGTGTTTTTTTTTATTAAAAATTTGAGTGCGTTTGACTGCAACTCACCTGATGGGAAGTAATGATGCAGTCGAGGATGGTAGACGCAAACTCAAATAATGCCTATTCACTCTTGCCTTTAAAATCTCCAAATTATAGGAATCGGGAAACACTATTAAAACTTATGAAAAATATTTCGCCATAGTCCGCCTTACTGTTTCCGGTAAAATGATAAATTTGCAATAGTAGATTGTTAACTAAAGGAAGAAAGTTACCTATTGCACCTGAGATATTACAATTCCAATAATAATTCGAGGATGAAATGGGTAATTTCACCCGAGTTAAACAGTCTACTTTACATTTCTACTGTGAATACTGTGTGTATTTTTATCATTGTACAAATTAATAATGAGATATAAATACATTAAATTTACCTATATCCAACCTCCAATGGCTGCTTGACGCAGCCGACTAGATTGTACCTAATCGAGTTGGTCACGACGTGCATCTAGATGGCCATGCCGAAACGTGAAAAATAATGTCATTATGGCATTATAGCGGGCAGCAGATTATGTGAATGATTTTAAATGTTGATCCTCTGTAATTGTGAAACCAAATAGACCAACTGTAAAATGATTTTAATATCAACCTATAGATCGTAATTAACACGTCGTTTAATGTATAGCCAAGTTTAGATATATTTTAATTTAAATTAATAATCTGACGTCATATTCGACTACATAACAATTAAAAAAAATACTTTCCACCCTAGAGATGAAAAGAAAATACTTTCCACCCTAGGGATGAAAGAACAAATTTTCCACCCAGCTCATGAAAATTAAACTTTTCAAACAGGAGTGATAAAAAAATGATTTTTAAAAGTTTTATGTTTTGTTTATTTCTAATAGAAAAAAAAGGTACAAAAATACGGTCAGAAAGAAAAGGAAACAGACGTTTTTGGGCTATCGGCGGCTATCAGCTCATATACATCCCCACCGAGGGGCTCGAGCCTATCCTGAATTAGGGCAATCAGGCCTTCGTCAACCACGCGGGCCCAGTGCAGGTTGGTCGACTTCACACACAACCTGCGAGTTTCTCCGCAGGCGTGTGCAGGTTTCCTCGCGATGTTTTTCCTTCACCGTAAGAACGTCGGATAAACGTTTATAGATTAATATAAATAGTGGCAAATGAAAGTACTTTTACTTGGGAACAACTTTTAATATGATCGTTACATTGTATTTCAAGAAGATTACTTTTTATTTTATTATATATAAGTGGCAGTACATAAAGCAATATCGTATAATAATTATATTGTTAGTGCCATGTATGTAAGGTATTATTATTAATTTCAAAACGCTTTGTGACACTGGATTTAAAAAATGAAATATTAAAAAAAATATATAACAATATTTCTTTATTTACATTTTATATATTTAATATTTTAATAAGCTTAATAATCTAGGTGCGCTAGTTCACTTTACTTTTTAATTCTTGCACTGAATATTAGCCACGATAAGCAGCTCAAAAACAGGAGGTTCGTCCGTAGTATTGCGTTGGGGAATCTTGGTAAGCCCGCTTCCATCTTCGGCAACATCGTCACTTACCACCAGGTGAGATGTTGTCAAGGGTTTATCCATTGTTAATAAAAAGTGATTGTAAGACTAAATTACACCAAAAAAACATCTCAATCATTCGTGGCCGCAGATAGCCTCACTCTCCATACAATTTTGCCCGTTCTCCTTTAACAGTAACTGACTGCAAAAACTGTTTTTGTGGGTTTAATACAAAAATACCGAGATGTTATCTAAATATGCAGAGACTTGACAGTTGTCGGTCGCCTTTGATCTCAACTCTAGAGGGGAACACCTGAATATGCATATAATTGGATGATAAAACGATTCGGATATTACTAGCGTGCTTGCGACAAGCAATTAATCTACTAACACGTGCCAACTGCGAGTATTTTAAGCGATGGGAAACGATCTTTCTAAGAAAGCCGATTCAATGTTAAACTTTGATAGTGTTTCAAAGTTAAATTATAATCATCATATCAGCTCATATATGTCCCCACCGAGGGGCTCGAGCCTACCCTGTATTAGGGCGATCGGGCCTTAGTCGACCACGCGGGCCCATGCGTTTTGGTAGATTTGTTTTATTTGTTAGGGTATCCGCTACAATAACACATATTCTATGAAAATATCAACCGCCTACCAATTCGGTTCAAAAGGTACAGACCCTTTTAAGGTAGATCATACAGACGGAAAAACAGGTGGCTTGGGCTACGTAATAAGATCCCGTTGCCACCATTTGGGTAAGAAACCCTAACACACTTTTTAACATCGAAGAAAATGCACAAGTTTCATGACAAGCCAAAAAACATTTACCTCGGTTGTCTAGAAGAAATCATTTTAGCGATAAGACCGCCCGAATTATACCGCTATAGTACCTTCATAAGATTTCGTTTTTATATTGTGTTTATTTTTACTTTTTTTAACCCGGCGGCGCGCGCTTGGTGTTTTCAGACACGAATACTCGCTACCGGGTAAAAAATACCACATAGTTTGATTGGTGTTACATAAGAAAATAACTTTGTATTTGAAAGTTTGACAATGCATTGTTGTTAAGGACATCACTGTCTATAAATAAAACGGTAAATTCAAGTTGTAATGTTCATTTATTCCAAATGAGAGCTTAGCCTTACAAAGTATTAAAAATGATAAAAAATATTTTGTACCATCTCAGTCAGTTGAAAAGCCATAAAAAAACGTTAAAATTCGCTGTAGTCGTCAAACGTCGCATGCGAAGTGATTGTCCCTTGGTGTGCGTGTGTATTTTTCTATCGGTTAGAAAGTACCTAGAATCCTGAGTGGCCAGGAGTTTAGAAAAATAATATAAATATAATTTAGGTACTCTGGGGTAAAAAAAAGCGTCGGTGGCTAAACCGATTACTTTAACGTTAAAGGAAAACATCGTGAGGAAACCTGCACACACCTGCGAAGAAACTCGAAGGTTGTGTGTGAAGTCGAACAACCTGCACAAGGCCCGCGTGGTCGACTAAGGCCCGATCTTCCTAATTTAAGGTAGGCTCGAGCGACTCGGTGGGGACGTATATGAGCTGATAATATGATGACTCTGGGGTATTTTTTACCCGGTTGCGAGTACCGCCACGTTAAGTTTGTGTTTTTATATTGCGTTTATTTTTATTTTAATCTTATCTGACTTTGCAGACCACCGACGCGACAATTTGGCAAACACTTATAGAGTCGCACCCGATGAACATTGTGATGTCGCCTATCGAGGGCGTTTTGACGCGGGTCTGACACATGCGTCCGGAACGGAGGATTTAACTCTTACTACGGGATACCCCCCCCCCTACCCCTCCCCCCTTGGCACAATGGTCAGATATAGCAAACAAGTGATTTTTGGGAATACCTACGAAGATAAAGGTTTTATTCTTGAGTCTAAGCGTGAAGTAGATTCAAGATTCAAGGTATTTATTTAAAATAGGTGTAAATTACACTCTTTCTGGTATTCATCACACTAATATTATAAAGGCGAAAGTTTGTGAGTGTGTATGTTTTTTACTTCTTCACTCAAAAACTACTGAACGGGTCTGGCTGAAATTTGGTAGGTAGACAGACTATGACCTAGATTACCACATAAGCTACTTTTTTATGCTCGCAAGCCGCTTGTGGCTCGCGCACTGCGCACCCTCGAAAAGTCAAAGAAACGATGTCCACGCGGGTGAAGCCGCGGAAAACAGCTTGTTTATTCATAATAGGTGCAAATTACACTCTTTCTGATAGTCATAAAATAACAATAACATTAAGAAATAAACAATAATTAGTTAATAATGTCAAAATTCAATCCTTGAAATAAATCAGATTATGTCATTAGAAAATGAAAACAATATGACACGAAAAGTTATACATAAAAATCATTGAATGTCATTGATACCACTGACATGAGTAAGCCATTTGACACAGACAGCACCCGGTCACGAGTAAAACGCGAGAGTCAGCCGTCGCTCCCATCAACCATATTAAAGAATAAATAGAGTAGGATACTAAATATAAAGGTGTCCGTGAAAGAATTTTTTACTTTAATTTTAAGTAAAAAAATATTGTGTTGTTTGTTGGAATTGTTTTTATTGCGTGATATGCGGATTCACTTTTAAAAAATAATAGACTTACATGTTTTCCGCGGAGACGAATGCATTCATTAAGACGAAAAACCATGTTTCTGAACACATTTTGGCAAGTTTCTTGCGAAATTCTGGACACTTCGTTGTAAATATTTCTTTTTAGCTGCAATAAATTCCACGGTTTGTTAACATAAACTTTTGATTTAAAGAATCCCCACAAAAAAAAGTCACAGGAGTCAGGTCTGGTGACCTGAGCAGCCAGGGGACGTCACCAAATCGACTTATGACTTTTTCTGGGAACATACGCCTCACAACGTTCATTGATATGCGAGAAGTGTGCGGTGTAGCACCATCTTGCTGAAACCAGGTGGATTCGTTTAGCCACTCATTGTGCTCCAACTGTAGTTCCTTAATATTCTCCAGCAGAAACGAGTAAGTTTGGGAATTTCCTGTTATTTTTTGGCGACTCTCGTCCTCAAAAAAATAAGGTCCGATTATTCCTTTTGCACTTGTTCCACACCAAACAGTAACTTTTTCCGAGTGCAATGGCTTTTCATGCACCTCATATGAATTTTCATAAGCCTAATGAGAGTTTTGCTTATTTACTGATTCGTCCAATAAAAAATGTGCTTCATCGGAAGATTATGTTCTCGTGAGCTCGTGGACAATTAAATCTTTCGAACATGGTTCTGGCACAAGATAACCTCAATCCATGGTCACTTGGTTTATTTTTTTGAGTAATCTGAATTTTATAGGAATGAAAGTCCAAATATATTTTTTTTTAATTTTGTGTACTTACCGTTGTTTTTTTTTTCAAGTTTAAAAGTACAGAACGCTTTCAAAGCGAGAGACGAGGATTTGCAATCACATCACGCCGAACCGCTTCAATCGTTTCATCATTTCTTAGTGTTCGCGTTGCACCTGGCCCATGTCTCATTACAGGTCCTTGTTCACAAAAACTGCGCACCCAACTGGCAATAATTTGCGTACTAGGACAATCCCGTATTCGCCGAATATTGAACTGTCTTGCAAACGCCCGACGCGCCGCAATGAAAGAATCGTTACTTTTTTTAAATGCCTGTATAGCATACGCGCGATGCTCCACTGACCAACGATCGATACTAAAATCGCTACTAAAATCCGCACGACGCTTGCATAGAACGACATACTTTAGTGCGCTTCCGACACAGCGCGCGTTCTTAATTCAAATTTAAAGTTGAAAATTCTTTCGCGGACACCCTTTAGTAGGATAGATAAATAATTAAGGATGGTACCATAGATGGTACTATAAACCGACCACGTGTGATCTGGACTCATGCATTGAGGGTTCTGTATCAAAACATATTCACAAATTAACCATATAGAAAATACTTTTAAAACAAATCAAGTTATTTTTGATGTGTAACATCTTTGCTCTCGCTCTCCTGCAATTTGTGGGAGTGATTTCGTGAAATGGGACGGAAAAGTGTCCCATGGGACGGAAATGTGTCCCAGGGAGTCGCGTTTTTTCAGGCTTTAAAAGCGCGGAAAAGGCAAAGGTATCTATGACCATACAGCCTAGTCTGCCGTATCTTTGCCGTCCTTTTATAAAGTATTTTGTCACATGTTACATATCATATGCAAGTACTGTAGGTCTCGCTCGAATTATTTTTTTATCCGACTGCGCCAGAAGGAATGTTATGTATATTTATTTGGCACGCTCTAAACGGCTTGATGGATTTTGAAGTGTGAGGTGTCGTAACATTCGTCTTGATCTCATGAGTGACATAATATAAATTTTTACCCGACCGGCAAAAAAAGGAGGTAAAAGTTTATATGCAATTGGGTTTTAAATTTTTAAGTTATTTGTTTTAATTGTTAATATTCATTGTTATAGCGCAATTATTTCTAATATAGAAATAGATACACATTTAAAATTTCAAGTACTCACCCATTACAGTTCATGAAATACAGTCCGCTGAAAGATAAGCGGACGGCGGAGGCTTAGTAATAGGGTCCTTTTGGTATATATAGGTATGGAACTCTAAAAAGTTTCATGGACCTAGATCCTCCGTGGCGTGGGTCGCTGAACCAGCGCAGTAAGTAGTGTAACGGGAACCTCCTTTCCCGTTACAAATAGAATCTCTTTGGTTCGGTTTTTGGCAAGCCGGAAAATGTGACTCAAAATTTAAATGCAGAAAGGGTGACTTGTTTTGACAGAGAGATAAAAAATAAGTAAAGGCCGTGAAACTTTAACAAAAATTGTTATCGTTTTGGATAAAGTGAATTATGTTTTGGAAATCTAGTTATTAATTTTAATTCTCGTTACATTTTATTTATATTTTGTGTCCACAAAGCCCTCGTGTGTTGTCAGAGGTAAGAAATTGATTTTTGGTACCGCTATTTGTTTTAGTTTTGTTCTGTTGCGAGCTTCATATTTATTTAATTTCTTGGTGCTTAACCTACCTTCGGGTTAGCTGCACCCAAGTGCCCCATGGTACCTGCACCAAGCCGCCGTTTTTCGTCATCCCTGGGTCGCAGCTGCCTCAACTACCAAAATTTATTTATGCCACATTGCGCGTCCAACCGGCAGCTCTGAGGGAAGTTAAGTTTTTATGTGTAACATCTTTGCTCTCGCTTTCCTGCAATTTGTGGGAGTGATTTCGTGAAATGAGACGGAAATGTGTAACATGGGACGGAAATGTGTAACAGGAAGTCGCGAAAGTGCGGGTCGGACTCGCGCACAGCAATTTGTGGGAGTGATTTCGTGAAATGGGACGGAAATGTGTAACAGGAAATGCGAACGTTTTTTAATTCTCGAAAACCAAGGTTGTCATAGCCATGCCGCCTAGTGTGATGGCAAAGGCAAAGATGACATACTACTATTCGAAGGGTCGGCCCGTGAATGTACGACCCGATAATTAATTAATTTCATAAGTATTTTGTCATATGTTACACATCATATGCGAGTACTGTAGGTCTCGTTTTTTTTATTAACTTTTTGATCTTTAACCGAAGCTGCTACTGAGCGCTGCTGCTGCTGTGCGAAATTTTGCCTAAGAAATTCTTAGCTGGGATTACTTGAACTTTTTAGTTTATTTATTTTAAATTAACAAGAGTTTTGTGTGCCCGCAAGGTTATCTTTATAACCTTGGGGTAATTCCAACCTTATAGATCCTAAGTTCTATTTCCATATTTTACTTGGTAATTTATTTAGATTCTGGGGAGCGACGATCGTTGCCTGTCCGGCATTTAAACTAAATTTAGTTAATTTAATTTTACCAAACAATCTTTATTTTTCTAGGATAAATTTTAATGTAAATGGTAAACCCTATTTATTTATACTTTCACGGTCATCCCTTTTATAGTCTATTTACCATCCTTTTGTTATCTAAATATATATAACTCAAAAGTGACTGACTGACTGACTGACATAGTTGAGATCTATTAACGCACAGCCCAAACCACTGGACGGATCGGGCTGAAATTTGGCATGCAGGTAGATGTCATGACGTAGGCATCCGCTAAGAAATGATTTTGGGAAATTCCCACGGGAACCGCAAAAATCGGGATCTGCGCGGGCGAAGCTGCGGGCATCCACTAGTTAAATATATATATTTCGAATTACCCTACAAAATATTTTCATTTCATTATCCGCATTTAGGCCCTAATTCTAAATTGAACGATTTATGTGACGAAACAATAGATGGTATTTTAAATCTATTTATTTTATTTTCGCTACAGTAGGTAAGTTAAGGTACCCGGCGGGATAAAACTGGGTTTGGTTGGTGTTAGGCCTAACACCATAATCAAGTCTTGTCGCCAAACATTAATATTTAGATTATAAAAAGCGCCGGTGGCTCAACCGGTAAAGACTCGGTCGTCCTAAGCGGAGGTTAGTTTCCCTATAGTACGCTTTTATTAGCTTCACCTGCATGTATGTATGTTTGTATGTATGCTTGCAACCGACTTTTTTGCATTCGATTTTGACCCACTTGAAACGGACAGATATAATTCAAACTTTGTATATTTCATAAAAAATAAGTGACAATACAATAATTTCACAAGTTTATCTCACTATCCTGAACTAAAAATTAAGTGATATACAATCGAAATAACATTTTTTTTTTCAATAAAAACATATCCGAACATATATAAATTTTAAAAAACGCCATTCTTTATATTTATATAATTGAGATCACGGTTCCAAATAGCGTTTTTCTCTATCTCTTGTAGTTTTAGAATTTTCCCATACTGACCCTTAAAAAACTCAAAATGTTATCATACTCGTAGATAGTATATATTATAGTATCTTAAGGTGTCACACACGGGACAGATAAGATAATATATGAAAACCGAACATTCTGTTACGAGTCTTTTATTCAAATGAGCTACACTTAAAACATTGTAAAAAAAGAAAATGAGTTTTTTTATTCACAAATGGCATCATGTGAGATGATGCCATTTGTGAATAAAAAAATCTCATTTTCTTTTTTTGCATTTTTACCCGGCTATCTTTTTTCAAGCCGGAACATATTAATGCTGTTAACACTGATGTTTGGCGGCAAGACTTGGATAAGATGGTGGTAGCTAGCCAGGCCGGCTATGAAAATTCTCTGCTACCAACCAAACCGAGTCTCAAAAAGTTGACCTCGCCGGGAATCGAACCAGCGACCTCCTGTTGTAAAGTGAATGGACTAACCATTACGCCACGGAGGTGATTAAAATCTCTTTGAATCCTGCTGCATTTATCTTAAGTTATATATAAGGTGTAATAAAATTAGCTGAAACTATTTTAACTGGTGCTTCTACCCATGAAACTGAACAACTTTCCACATGGAACCCATAGTCAAATCTCAAAAAAAAATTCGTACTTCCCATACAAAGTTGGCTGATCAGCTGATCGAGTTAGTATGGGAGAGCCATTTTTTTGGCGATTTGACTATGGGTTTCTTTATATATATAATGGTTTTTTAGTTAAAATAGTTTCAGCTAATTTTGTTAGACCTTATATAAGGTCTAACAAAATTAGCTGAAACTATTTTAACTGGTGCTTCTACCCATGAAACTGAACAACTTTCCCCATGAAACCCATAGTCAAATCGCAAAAAAAATTGGCTTTTCCTTACTAACTCGACCAGCTGATCAGCCAACTTAGTATGGGAACTTCAAATTTTTTTCAAAAAATTATATATATGCGTATATTTTATCAAACAGATATCTGTCGATATCGCTCGGTATCAGCAGTAAGACGACGATTAAATATATATTATCTGCACCGTCCGTGTACATTCATTGATTTCTATGAAGAGCGATATTGTAAGATATCTGGTCAGAGATACAGATATCTTGTAGTATCTTTCCGTGTAATTTGATAAAAATCTGGCAAAATATATATTTACGTCTCTCTCGCTATCTATGTATACAGGGTGTAAAAAAGTGGTGTAGGACCCGTTAATTGGGGGTACTACTCATTATTCGTACTGAACAACTTTCCCCAAGGAAATAGTCAATTCGCAAAAAAAAAATGTATCCTTCATACAAAAATGCACAAAATTGATCGTCGATCAGCTGATCGATTTGTATGAAGAGTTATTGTTTTGCGATTTCAGCAGTCATAGTACAAAAAAAATTCGAGCGAGACCTACAGTACTCGCATATGATGTGTAACATGTGACAAAATACTTTATAAAAGGACGGCAAAGATACGGCAGACTAGGCTGTATGGTCATAGATACCTTTGCCTTTTCCGCGCTTTTAAAGCCTGAAAAAAGGACGGCAAAGATACGGCAGACTAGGCTGTATGGTCATAGATACCTTTGCCTTTTCCGCGCTTTTAAAGCCTGAAAAAATGCGACTTCCTGTTACACATGGGACACATTTCCGTCCCATTTCACGAAATCACTCCCACAAATTGCAGGAAAGCGAGAGCAAAGATGTTACAGATCAAAAATGTTCATTATGAGGATTAAAATTCTTAGTTAACGTCTCCTACACCAATTTTGTTACATCCTGTAAAACTGATTTACCTGCAAAGTTATAGAAACTTAGCCTATAACTTTCACTTGTTTTGAAAATACTTGGAGTAGGCCTAGGCGACGACGACAACGGCCATAAACCACGGAACTTGTACCTATCTTTATGGACGAGTCCTTTTTAATTCTGAATTCCAATATATTCGTAGAAATAAAACCCAACTGCATAAAAACTGAACCCCTCTTTTTTGGCCAGTTAGGTAAAAATGTATCCTATGTCACTCACGGGATCAAGGCAAATCTAACGACACCTCGCACTACAAAATCCATCAAGCCGTTAAGGCTACAGAGCGTGCGAAAGAAATATACATACATACATACATACACTCGGAAAACTTAACCCTTCTTCTGGAGCAGTCGGGTAAAAAGTGCAGCTCTTTGGACCATGATCTTAAAGTGAATCGAACCCTTTATACCTTTTAACCGCCTCCGTAGCTCAGAGGCAAATTTCACTGGCTTTACACAGGAGGTCGCGGGTTCGATTCCCGGCGGGGTCAATTGTAAGACTTGGTTTGGTTGGTGGTAGGGCATTTTCTAAGCCCGCCTGGCTAGCTACCACCATCTTATCTAAGTCTTGCCGCCAAATATCAATGTTGATATCATTGGTGTGTTCCGGCATGAAGATAAGATAGCCAGTTCCCCATTGCGTTGGGGAATCTTGGTAAGCCCGCTTTCATCTTCGGCAACATCTTAACTTACCTACCACCAGGTGAGATGTTGTCAAGGGTTTACCAATTGTGAATAAATAAAAAAAAATAAAAAAAGTGGTGACCGACATATGGCCTTTTTTTTTACAAGCTTTTATTTAACTTGCAATGTATGTATGTTTGATCGGGTGAAATCTTGCAAGTTAAATTTGACCCACTTCCCGGTTTCCGATTGAGCTGAAAATTTTGCATGCATATGTACGAGTATATCGCGTGACAATTCAATATTAAAAGCTTGTACCTAAAATTTTTTAAGTTTTTCGAAAATTATTATCAATCTGTGGTTTAGGTTCCAGTAAACTGGCAAGTGTGAGAGAAACAGCTTGAGTACTAAACCCTCTCTACTTTGACGTAACTCTACAAACACAACTGCCATGATAACGAACGCTGAACAAATGCTCTGCGAGCACACTTTTTAGCACTTTTTAAGAATTTTTTTTATTGCTACCAGCAAAGTGTGGTTCAGTGACCTGGACGATTAAAACAAACACGAACAGTAAATGCATTAGAGATGTGGCCCTGGCCTCGTCTAATACTTTTAACAGTCCGGTGTACCGTATGTGGTACACGGGGAGCGGTTCTTGTTGTTACCATACAAGCGTTCCGAAATACGCCATATGTCTATTTGTGTGGGCCAACACATTGCTCATGTGCTCATAGGGTAGTCGAACTCGGCGGAACCGATCCTCGTGCACCACATACGGTACACCTGACTGTTAACGTGTTAATACGCATTCCCTGGATAGCAAAGAGAACCAATCTCTCCATGATAAAGAAGCTGCCTGAAGATGATCACGAAACGGGTTGCAGTATAAACAAATTTGTGTTTTATTTATATTATTTGTGGGATAGTGCAAGGAAAAACCTAAATATATTTATATAAGTGTTCCACCAAGAAACTACTATCGCAAGTATACAATACCTAAAGAAGCTTAATTTTAACACCCGTGGATCTATAGTGTGCGAACAACGTATCCTTTTCTTCTTTGGACACTGTGTGCGATGACAAAACAGTCTCGATAAATAAATGCCACTTTCTGACGAGGATGATGGAGAGCAAGGAAGCTAGAGCAAATTAGTAATCTGTGGCTAGAGGCAGACCTCCTGCTAAATGGTGCAGACAAGTCACCAGCAACATCAAACTGGAGCTTCATCAAGCAGTGCACGCAGTTGGAGAGCACTCTCCGCCGTCACAATGTCATGACGGTCAAGATCCTCAGCATTGAGAGAACGACGCATGGGATTGGACAGCACTAGCAAAGTGGCTTTCGAAATCCCTTTTTTTACTTTCTGTGATGTTATAGGCTAACGTAATACATCATCATCATCATCGTAATATGTATGTAGCCGAAAAAGGTCCACAGCTAAATAAAAGCCTTCCCCAAGGATTTCAACAAATACTGTGTGTATTTGTTGAAATCCTTGGGAAACTACTAATTTTAAGGTACCTTTAATTATCATCATTATGTCAGCCGAAAGACCACTGCTGGATAACGACCTCCCCAAGGATTTCCACGACGGCCGGTTCTGCGCTGCCCGCATCCACCTTCACTAGGTCATCATATTCTTACTGGGAGTGGGAGGCCTGCCGATGCAACGTTTTCAGGTGCGCGGTCACCACTCGAGCACTTTAATACCTCAACGACCTGCTGTGCTACGAGCTATGTGCTCTGTCCACTGCTAACAAAGTTTAGCGGTCTTTACGTAGGTACCTACAATATTTATAGAATTATACTCCAACACGTAACCATTTAATCTGTTCTGAAATATGACGTGTGGAAATACCCTTGTGGTCCTTAGTATTATCACACGCGAATACTTGCATACAACGGCCGTGAAATAACATTTCTAAAAACAAATGACGGAGTAAACAAAATCACGGCGAAATCCTATCCTATATGTTTGAGAACCAAACTAATAACCAATCTGTATCAATCTGGGTGACGAGGGGGTGAGGTCGGAATTTAGAGAGCGGCAGGGAGTGTCCATACTGTATTTTAGTACCGAATCTGAATCTGGATTCATCAGGAAATAACACACGAGCCCACTCATCTTCTGGCCACTCTAGATGAACACGTGCCCGTAGTAATCGTAGAGCACGATTTCCTCGCCGGAGAGCTACAACCCGCAACAGCCTACGAGAACGTAAAGCGACTTCATGAAGTCTATATACTTTGGTAATATGCTCCCATGGTACCCTCAACCTCATCTTTACACCACGCACATGGAGAGACACATCATTATTGACACGTATACTCCAAATAAAACGGCAATTTTCAAGGTTTGAAACAAGTTCAGTCTATACTAAATTGCTTTGGTCTTCGAAAGGTCTTTGCCGTGAACGGAGAGATTATGTCATCGAGGTATCAACAATAAAAGGGGAAACTTTCCCCATATATTATACTTGGCACACTTCGCCTGACAAAGTGACTTCCAACGGAGTAGTTACTTTACTTTTGTTTTTGAGTTCGCACGGAGAGAATGATTTTAGGCGAGACGCAGGAATTACCGTTTGTGTTTTTATTTGCACTCGCGACTTTTGAAGACAATAGTGTATACAGGGTGACTTTTAATTAGTTCTTGATAGCAAAGGATATGAATGTACTCGTGGTTACAAACAACTTTCCCGAAGAAACTTTATGGCTAATCAAAAAAATATTTTTTAATCCTCGATTGACAAGTTATAATGTATCAAGGACCAAAAATTTTTTTTCATATTTGACATCTACATAGTTTCTTCGGGAAACTTGTTTGTAATCACAAGTATATTTATATCCTTTGCTATCAAGAACTAATTAAAAGTCACCCCATAGAAAGTACTAGATAGAGGTAGTGATACAGTATCAACATTACTAAAAAAATTTTTTTTAATGGAAATTTAGACTATTTTGTGAAACTTATTTGAATGTTTTAATTTTATAAAGCACGGGTTATTATTTGTTAATATTTTTAAAGTTTGTAAACTCTGATGGCTTCGAAGGCTCAAATACTATGAAATAATTACCACAATCTTAATATAAATTGACGATTATGATAAGAATTTAATTGTGTAATTAATTTTTAATTATGCTGGCCACGCAGGACCAGTTGTGGTGAAAATCCTTTAATCCTTTATCCTTTTATCCTTTCTTTAGCAGTAAGCGTCTTTCGGCTGATATGGTGATGATGATTTTTAATTAACTTGCAGTATGAAATTGAAATATCTCGAAAAGTTTTTTTTAAAATATTTTCACGCCTTACAAAAAATAACTGCCTATGCTAATTATTTTTTAAATTTAGTTTACAGTTCCTGGGTGAAGCAACTCTGATTTTGAGAGGTTTAATAAGTAATGTATGTATATATGTTTTTCTTTCTTTCTTCTGTATGTATGTCTGTTTCTATGCTGTAGCCTAAACGTCTTGATGGATTTAAGAGTACGAAATGTCGTTAGATTCGTCTCGACCCCTTGTAAGACAAAAAATATACAGGGTGTAACAAAATTGGTGTAAGACCGTTTAAATGGGACTTCCACTCATTGTTTACAATTTTCCCCAAGGAAACCATACTCAATGTAAAAAAATTGACCCTCCATACAAAAATGAACAAAA
Organism: Coleophora flavipennella; assembly: GCA_947284805.1. Taxonomy (NCBI): domain Eukaryota; kingdom Metazoa; phylum Arthropoda; class Insecta; order Lepidoptera; family Coleophoridae; genus Coleophora; species Coleophora flavipennella. The sequence continues at coordinate 12,257,486 of OX369253.1, forward strand.
CTGGTAGATCAGCTGATTTGTTTTTTTTTTGCTATTACCTACAGCAAAGCCATAGAACAAAACTTGGTTAGTATGATGAGTAGAAGCCCCAGTTAACGGGACCTACACCAATTTTGGTACAACCTGTATTTTAGGATTTTTTTATTTAAACCTTGTTTATTAAGCACCGTCATAACGTGCCATCAGGTCAGATTACTCCGAGGACATGCCATTCGAAGATTTTAATTATGGATTTTTTATCTACAATTGTTTAGCCCTTGAAATCATCTCACTTGATGGTAATTGACAATGATACCGAAGATTTTTTTTTATTTACAATTGGTAAACCCTTGACAACATCTCACCTGGTGGTAAGTGACGATGTTGCCGAAGATGGAAGCGGGCTTACCAAGATTCCCCAACGCAATGGGGAACTGGCTATCTTATCTTCATGCCGGAACACACCAATGTTATCAACATTGATGCTTGGCGGCAAGACTTAGATAAGATGGTGGTAGCTAGCCAGGCGGGCTTAGAAAATGCCCTACCACCAACCAAACCGAGTCTTACAATTGACCCCGCCGGGAATCGAACCCGCGACCTCCTGCGTAAAGCCAGTGAACTTTGCCGGACTTACCAAGATTATCCATGCAATGGGGAACTGGCTGTCTTATCTTCAAGCCGGAACCAATCAATTCTGTTAATATTGATGGTTGGCGGCAACACTTAGATAAGTTGGTGGTAGCTAGAAAATGCCCTTCCACCAACCAAACTGAATCATACAAAGTTAAACTCCGCTGGGAATCGAACCCGCGACCTCCTGATATGAAGCTAATGGACTTAACTAATACACGACGGAGGCGATTAAAAGTTATGATTTTGTATGTTGCCAACAGAATTTAGATTTCTAGCTTTATTCCTGATCAAAGTTACTGTTAATTTAGTGAATCGATGTGGCAACCCTGAAATAAATGAGATGAAATCCTGTCCTTCGTCAAGTTTCTTTTTCAATGCTGAGATCGTCGCGGATATTTTGGTGAATAGCAACTCTGGTCTGGATAGGTTTTCTTGTCCTTTTTTCTCGCTGACACAGACACAATAGAAAAACGGTCAATTGCGAGTCGCGCTCGGAAGCTGAGGGCTCCATACCTAACGTGACCATACGTCCCACTTTGAGCGGGACAGTCTGTCCCGCTGTCCCCACCGAGGGCAAAAATGTCCCGCTTTCGCAAACAGACTAAACGATAAATTAATTTAAGTATATACCAATTATTTTTTCACTGCAAACAACTGCTTAGATATTAGACAAAAAAATACGTTTTACTTTTTTTAAACCTACTTTTTATTCAGTGTTCATCATATCATTTTTGCCCACCGAGGAGCTAAAGCCTACCTCTAATAAGGGCGATCGGGCCTTAGTCGACCAAGTGGGTCAAGTACGGATTGTTCAACCGATTTAGTATTATTCATTTTCTAATAAACTCTAGTAAAATATATAAAAAAGTTCTTTTTGAATAGTGTCCCGCTCTGAGGAAAAAAAAATGGTCACGTTATCTATACCACAACTTTGGGCACGGAAACTTAGAAACTTCAATGAATGCAACAATTACATTAATTTCAATGTAAGTCTTGGACATAAAGTATACTTTGAAAGCTTTAACTTAACTTGCATTGTATGTATGTATGTATATGTTAGTTAGTTTGTGAAGGTCAAATCTTGCAAACGATTTTAGAGCGACTTCCAGAAATTTTATTGAGCTGAAATTTGGTATGAAGCCGAATTTCAGGTGATAATAGATCCTTTTGATATTTTGAAGTTGATCTGATGATGAACTTTGGAGGTGGAATCAAGTTCCCAGGATCGTCTTTTGTTTCCAATAGAATCGTAGGACATACTGTGCTCACCTTTTCTGAATTTGGAAACGTGTACTTATTTATATTCACATTTGGAAACGTGTACTTATTTATATTCACATTTGGAAACGTGTACTTATTTATATTCACATTTGGAAACGTGTACTTATTTATATTCACATTTAGAAACATGTATATATTCTGTTAAAACTTCAATCGGCTACCTATTACGGTACAAAAGATAGGCCCCTTTAGATGTAGGTTAGACCACAGATAAGGAAAAATCGCTTTTGGGTCAAACAGACATCGTAGGCTTAGAATAGTAGTAAGTATGGTATGGAACCCTAAAAACCAGCGAAAGTATAGGTGACACGAAGATATGAGTTAAATGATACCATATATTCTGTTAAGCTTTCAACCGGCTACCTTTTACGGTAAAAACGATAGGCCCCTTTAGTTGTAAGTTAGATCACAGATAAAGAAAAATCACTGGTGGGTCAAACAGACATCGTAGGCTTAGAATAGTAGTAAGTATGGTATGGAACCCTAAAAACCAGCGAAAGTATAGGTGACACGAAGATATGAGTTAAATGATACCATATATTCTGTTAAGCTTTCAACCGGCTACCTTTTACGGTAAAAACGATAGGCCCCTTTAGTTGTAAGTTAGATCACAGATAAAGAAAAATCACTGGTGGGTCAAACAGACATCGTAGGCTTAGAATAGTAGTAGGTAAGGTATGGAACCCTAAAAACCAGCGAAAGTATAGGTGACACGAAGATAAATGATACCATATATTCTGTTAAGCTTTCAACCGGCTACCTTTTACGGTAAAAACGATAGGCCTCTTTAGATGTAAGTTAGATCACAGATAAAGAAAAATCACTGGTGGGTCAAACAGACATCGTAGGCTTAGAATAGTAGTAGGTAAGGTATGGAATCCTAAAAACCAGCGAAAGTATAGGTGACGCGAAGATATGAGTTAAATGATACCATATATTCTGTTCAAATTTCAACCGGCTACCTATTACGGTACTAATGATAAGCCTCTTTAGATTTAGGTTAGACTAAAAATAAGGAAAAATCGGTGGTAGGTCAAATAGACATAGTAGGCTTAGAATAGTAGTAGGTAGGGTATGGAACCCTAAAACCCAGCGAAAGTATAGGTGACACGAAGATATGAGTTAAACGATAACATATATTCTGTTAGAATTTCAAATGGCTACATATTACGGTAAAAAAGATAGGCCCCTTTAGATGTAGGTTAGACCACAGATAGTAAAAAATCACTGGTGGGTCAGACAGACATAGTAGGCTTAGAATAGTAGTAGGTAGGGTATGAAACCCTTAAACCAGCGAAAGTATAGGTGACAAGAAGATATGAGTTAAATGATACCATATATTATTTTAAAATATCAACCGGCTACCTATTATGGTACAAAAGATAGGCCCCTTTATATTTAGGTAAGACCACATCAGATAAGTAAAAATCTCTGGTGTGTCAAACAGATATCGTAGGGTTAGAATAGTAGTAGGTAGATCCTAAAAACCAGAGAAAGTATAGGTGACACGAAGATATGAGTTAAATAATACCATCACGGAACCCTAAAACCAGCGAAACTAAGTTAACGCCTACCTACCTCAGACACGTAAGCAGAGACGGAAGAGTATACACATATCGGATATTGCCTTGATATTGTTTGTTACTTTTTATTTATTTGCGAAACAAGGCACGTCCCTACAGTCTGCGTGAATTCGGAGGCGCGTAGCAAACTTTTCGACTTTTCTATCGTTTTGTTTCTCTTTTCTTTCTTGTCTACTTCTGGAAAAGTTCCTTATCTTAACCTACTTACGTTGGAGCATGATAACAATATCAGTTTCTCACACAGTCGCGGCAATATTATCATTACTTGTAAGTGTGTATCGCACCACAAAAAGTGTAGGGTTCTGGAGTCGTTAAAAACCGTACAAGTGCGAGTCAAAACCGTGCACAAAGGGTTCCGTGCCATCATACTTGATGGCGCTAGTACAAAGGGTTCCGTACCAACATACTAGTTGGCGCTAGTTTCTTCATGTTTAAAATAAACGCGTTTTTTTGTATGGAGACCCCCTTATTATTTCACTTTTTCAAATTTTTAGTATATTTGTTGTTATAGCGTCAACAGAAATACATCATCTGTGAAAATTTCAACTGTATAGCTATCACTGTTCATGAAATACACCTGGTGACAGACGGACAGACAGACAGACGGACGGACAGCGGAGTCTTAGTAATAGCACACTCTAGACACTGCATACAAATGGTCGTGAAATGACATTTCTAAAATCAAATGACGGAGCAAACAAAATCACGGAGAAATCCCATACGTTCGAGAACCAAACTGTAACCAATCTGTATCAATATGGGTGACGAGGGGATGAGGTCGCAATGTAGAGAGCGGCAGGGAGTGTCCATACTGTATGTTACTACTAATATATATACTTTGGTAATAGGGTTCCATTTTTACCCTTTGTAAAAACTGTTTGTCTCAGGATACACTGAATCGTATTCCTGAGGCCGAATAGTTCAGAAATACTAATAAAAATATGACGAGTTAGGAAATTGTGAAGTTTGAAAAAGAGACCAGTTAAACAGGTGACGAGTTAGCAAAGCGACAAGTTAGCAAAAGGTCAAGTTTACGAAACTGACAAGGTCGTCTTGAGCGGAACGTTTTATCGTCTTTGAAGAGCTTTATCTTGGGCTTGGGAAAGGGACATCGAAAAAATATATGTGGATAGAAAGCAGTTAAGTAAATACACTAAAGTTACTTTTAGGCGACATCTTGATGGCTGAAGAAATACAATATTCACTATAATATAGCTTGACCGATGATTAGACATCGGTAAAGTAAATTCAAATCCGGACGGCCAATGTACCAATGAGTTTTTCGAAACTTACGTACATACACTCACCGATTGCTTTAACGGTGAAAGAAAGCATCGTGAGGAAACCTGCACACACCTGCGAAGAAAATCGAAGGTTGTTTGTGAAGTCGACCAACCCGCACTAGGCCCGCGTGGTCGACTAAGGCCCGATCGCCCTAATTCAGGATAGGCTCGAACCCCTCGGTGGAGACGTAAATGAGCTGATATGATGATGATGATGAAAGTAAAAGCGCTAAGTGGTTCTATTTTGATGGCTAAAGAAACATATTATCCACTGGTTGCCCCAGCTTCGCCCGCGCAGATCCAGTTTTTTGCCGTTCCTGTGTAAATTTCCTAAAATACTTTTTCAGCGGATGCCCACGTCCTAATTGCTATCTGTATTCCAAATTTTAGAGAAATCTGTTCTGTGGTTTCGGCTGTGCGTTGATAAACCAGTCAGTCACCTTTTCCTTTTTTAACCGACTTCAAAAAAAGGAGGAGGTTTCTCAATTCGACCATATATTTTTTTTATGTGTGTTCGCGGATAACTTCGTCGTTTATGAAACGATTTTGATAATTCTTTTTTTGTTGGAAAGGAAATATCCCAAGAATGGTACCATCATAAGGAAACCAGGAACTGATGATGGCATCCCAGAGAAATCGAGGGAAACTAGTTTTCTGTTTGAAGTCATATTTTTTTTTTGTTTCAAATAATATATGTATATATAGAAAAGAACAATATAGCTTGACCGAAGATTCAGTCTTGAGCTGTGGGCTATGTAGTTTCTTTGAGGCTAGTACTGCAGAATATGTCAACACATCTGTAATAAAGCAGGTATTTTTAGAATTTGATACAAAAAAAACTCATAAAAACCATCATCATCATATCAGCCGAAAGACGTCCACTGCTTGACAAAGGCCTCCCCCAAAGATTTTAAGGACAACCGATCCTGCGCTGCCCGCATCACCAGGGCGATGGAGCGAGCTATACTCGGAGTTTCTCTACCAAAGTAACCGATTGAACTCACAGAATCGCTAAACTTAAGTGGCAGTGCGGAAGGGCACATAGCTTGTAGAGCATATGACCGTTGGGGTAGTAAAGTTTTCGAGTGACGACCGCGCTCAGGAAGACGTAGTGTAGGCAGGCACGGTGTATCAATATGCTGTATCTGAAATAATGTGTATTTTTAAAAGAATTGACGAAAACACAAAAGTTTGTCTGACTTCTCAATTCTCTGTTATAAAAACAGCCAAGTGTGAGTCGTAGTCGCGAGCCGAAAGTTCCGTACTACTACAGTTTTAGTTTTTGTTTAGTTTACCTATTCATTTAAATCAAATAACATCAACAAGAGCAAGAGCTTTTTTTCATTCAGTTCGGAATACCTGCCTCTAATACAACTGACTCTTGGCTGCTTTTTTTCGTTCTGGAATGTCCAATTCCCCAAATGTCAAGTACCCGTAAGTCTCGTTCCCGAACGTCAAGTCCCCGCATGTCTTATTCCTCGAATGTCCGATCCCTATACGTCCGATTACCCGAATTTCGAATTCCCTGAATGCTTTTATGTACTATTGTTTTTACGATAAAGCAAAAACAAAAACCTTGAGCAACACGTTTTTCAACTTTCTCCCTCGTTTTCTACTTTTTGTATTTTTAAATAGTATTGTGATTACAAAAAATAAAATTGAGTTTTCTTATCATACAAATAGAGTCTAAACTCAAGTTATACTGGGAGATAGCTGAGCCAAAAAATAAACAAAACATTACGATTAAGGAACGGTACGGTACGGTGAAGGAAAACATCGTGAGGAAACCTGCACACGCCTGCGAAGAAACTCAAAGGTTGTGTGTGAAGTCGGCCAACCCGCACTGTTCCCGACCGCCTAAATTCAGAGTAGGCTCGAGCCCCTCGGTGGGGACATATATGAGATAATATGATGATGATGAAACAAAACATAGGTTTAAAAAAGTTGCATGGTTTTTGCCTGAGACTGTAATATGAATCATGACATTATTTGTAATATAAAATTTTTTTTTGTTTTGACTATTTAAAAGTGTGTGTAAACACCTATTTGAAATAAATTGTTTTGAATTTTGAATTTATTACACCTTTTGCAAAATTTTTGAACTTCGGTCCTAATTTATTAACTGCCATTACTTTTCTTTTCATTGTAGGATTTACTTTGTATAAAAAACGTTTAAGTATACGTTTATTATTTGCTTGCTATTTTTTTTTAATTAACGCCAAATCGAAATGGCAGGACATTTTATTTCAGTTTTAGCGTGAACTCGAAAAAATCATTAAACTTTGGCGTTCTGTAATGAAAAAAAGTATGGTTGGGGACAGGGGTGTATACAATAAAATAACAAAGCTTTAGCTACATGGGGTGGGAACGGCAAACTATTTTTAAAACTTGTGTAGGAACGAATGAGGTGTTCCTACATGACGAGAACAATAGGAGATATCTCCGCCAGGCGAGGTGGTGTGCCTGGGGTCCGGCCGTGGACCAACCGTGTATGGCTGGTGCTTGTATATATGCTTATGAGCAAGGAAATGTAGCTAGTGCGTTGTAGATGCTTTGTTAATAGCCTTCTTGCGATAATGCTGCCATCTATCGAGGTGAAGATGCAACTCTCCATATAGTTTGATCGATGGTTCAGTCTTGAGCTGTGGCAACGTGGTTGTTAGTGGCGGGTACTGCAGATGTCGCCACAAAGGTGCCTCAAAGGCAAGTCTAGGTTTTAAACTTGATTAGCTATAGGGGTGGTTTTTTTTTAATTCAACTTGTAGTTTGAATTAAAAACTGTACTAACATCATCGCAATCGCCGACTTTAGGGGTCCCCAGGAGGCTCGAGTTTTCATCCAAAGTAGTTCCGCTATAATAAAAAAAAAATACGTGTGGCACAAGCGTCGGTGGCTCAACCGGTAACGACTCGGTCCATCTAACCAGAGGTACCGGGTTCAAATCTGGATGGCCAATGTACCAATGAGTTTTTCAAAAAAAACTTACGTACATACTTACCGATTGCTTTAACGGTGAAGGAAAACATCGTGAGGAAACCTGCACACGCCTGCGAAGAAACTCGAAGGATGTGTGTGAAGTCGTAAGAAGATGCTATTTCTTTCAGATGTTAGTAAAAAGTGTTTTGTTAATAATAGTTTCATTCGTCGAACTTGTAAGTTTTATAATGATCACCTTATGGATGTGGATATGTTTTCTTCTTCTTTGTACAACTTTAAGCGTCAAGTAAAAACTAAACTCCTTTTCTCTTTTTAAATCTCTGTACTTGTAACCTCTTTGACTAGTTCGTTTCTTCTATTAAATTCTTATTAATTGTTCTGTTAAGTGTTTATCGTGCATCGTCCACAGCGATGGCTTTTTGTTAATTAATATGGTATTTTAATAATTAAGGAAACTATAGGTCTATATTGAAGTAAGACGTTTTATAGATTTATTTAAATGACTGTTTGTTTCTATTGAATAAAAAAAAAAAAAAAGTCGACCAACCCGCACTGGGCCCGCGTGGTCGACTAAGGCCTAATCGCCCTGATTCAGGGTAGGCTCGAGCCCCTCGGTGGGGACGTATATGAGCTGTAATGATGACGTGTGGCACTCGGGGACTGCCGCGGTAAAGCTATTGCATAGCATTTTTTAACAACTTATGCAATTATAATTATTTATTCATTTTTTATTTATGCAGTATTTACCAGTACCATATAGTCCTTGGGGCGCTGGATGTTTATGTAATAAATTAACACTAAGAAAGTTCATCATCATCATCAATCGCCATCATCAAACGCAATCATCAATCGCCATCATCAATCACTTTATAACCCGGTACCTCTGGTTAGATGGGCCGAGTCGTTACCGGTTGAGCCACGGACGCTTAAATCATATCGAAATCTAATTATAAATATCGATATGTGTCTACTGAATATATTCGCAAAGTTTGGATTCAATCAAGCTTGTAGTTTTTGTATTAAAACGGAACTACGTTTGAACATATTTAGGTTTTTTCTTGCACTATTCCACATGTGGAATAGTGCAAGAAAAAAAAACCTAAAAAAAAAAACCTAAAAAAAAAACCTAAAAAAAAACCTAAAAATACCTAAAAAAAAACCCAAAAAAAACCTAAATAAATTCAGTGCAGTGTTCCACCAAGAACCTACTATATCAAGCATACGGAACTACGTTTGTATGGAAACTCGAGCCCCCTGGGTACCTTTAAGTGTTCAATCAAACTGTTGTTGGTGTTATGTTTCATTAAAAAAACGTTTATAAACGTTATTATTTTATAAGAAAATGGGGTATGCTTAGTAATAAGGTTCCTTTAGCACCTATCGTTTAACAAAAGAACCCTTAATAGTACAGGAATACGATTGCTTGTCACTAATCGTTCTATTACTGTTTTGTAACTGACCTAATTAAAATCTAAGGCATAACCACAACCCGGACACTTCATACAACAAGCCAGAATGACATTTCAAAAAATGAATGACGGAACAAACAAAATAGCGGCGAAGTCCTATACGTTCAACAAACAAACTGTAACCAATCTGTATCAATCTGAGTGACGAGGGGGTGAGGTCGCAATCTAGAGAGCGGCAGGGAGTGTTCATACTGTATGTTAGTACTAATATGTATATTTGAGCATAACGGAGATGACGTGTGCAAAACGCGATAGAGGAAGTAACAGATACCTAATGGCCATAGCAGAGGAGACAATGGTGGGAATACAACACAATGTGGATATTACACAAAGCCGCGATGGGCTATTCATCTCCGTAGCTCGCAACAACAATGCACTTGGTGGCCGCCCGCCGTTCAGCAACAAAACGAAGGCTAATGAAGGGAGAAAATGTGTTCCCGCTGCGATTGGTGGAAGCGACTGACGCTTGCGATGTAATTAAAGTACATTTTATATCGATTTTGTATCGAGGGACTAAACGGAGCCATAATATATACCAGAGGTGGTTTGATTTCCGAGCGTGCGAGGGAGTCAATGAATTCGAGGGTATATTAAGTTGGCGTTTATTCTCGAGGTGTAAACTGTACTTTATAATTATAATTTGAATTTAAGAAATAGTAATAACTTAGATAGAGCCTTTTTCAGTCTTAAGTTTTTAAGTCTTTTTCAGTAAGGTTAAAAAGTCATTTGTGGGGTCGTGTATAAGATTCTACAATAAAATTCCAGAAAATGTAACTAGTTTGTCAGAGAATAAATTCAAGATTCATGTCAAAAAATCCTTGTGCTCTGGAGGATATTATAAAATAATAGATTATGTAAATGACAAAGATATATATGTTGATTCTATAACAAATACCATTACCTGAGACTGTAATCTGTATCATGACATTATTTGTAATATACAATTTTTATTTTACTATTTAAAAGTGTGTGTAAACACCTATTTGAAATAAATTGTTTTGATTGATTGATTGACTTTTCACTTGGAGTGCGAGAAAAATAGTCATTTTAGTACAAAAACATTTAATAAATATTACTTACAAAAGATTTTAAAACACATGGCGCCACCTTCTTTGCGGAAAAACCATGAAACTAAAACCACAGATTACTAAATAGTTACTTCGTAACTAAAACTCTCAACATTTTCGCAATGAAGATGGTCCACACTCCACAGATAATAGTATATTTACTGGCTGTTTGAGTTTGTCTATGTCACATGAAGGAAATTAAAAAAACTAATTACTTTTTACTCCCTAGAGACTAAAGTGGTCACTTTAGTCCCGCTTCGTAGGGCTATATTGGCGTACTTTTAGAGCATAAGAAGTGAAAAAGTACATTTTTATACTTGTGCAGTAAATAGGAGATTGGCAAACGAGTAATATTTGTAAGCCCGAGTTGCAGGTGAGAGCATATCATTGTTACGAGTTTGTCAATAACTTTTTACAACAGCGTACTATGTGATACGACATTGCGACGTTTTTTAATACAGTTGTGATACATGAGTGTTAAAAACATGTAAATAGTGATTTGTGTTACAAGGCAACAAAGTGATATATCGTTTCTCGAGGGCGTTATTTTGAATTCAGAGCGTAGTGAAAGATTCTATTATTGAATCACGAGCACAGCGAGTGATTCTCAAGTTGAATCCTTAGCGTAGCGAGGGATTCAATATACCCCGCCCGAGAATTAAATATTTTGGTTCCGAGTGATACACACAGTTTTACATGACAATCTATGAGAAAAATAAAAAATAAACTCGAATATAGATTCTGAGCATCAGAATCTCGCTGCGTGATCGAATCAAAAACGAGGAGATCCGTAGGAGAACCAAAGTAACCGACGTAGCTCTCAGAATTACAAAACTTAAGTGGCAGTGGGCAGGGCGGGCATATAGCTCGTAGAACAGTTGGCTGTTGGGGCAATAAAGTTCATGAGTGGCGACCGCGCACTGGGAGACGTTGCGTAGGCAGGCCTCCTACTCGGTTGACCAGCGATCTGGTGAAAGCTGCGGGAAGCCGCTGATAGCAGGCAGCGCAGGACCTGTCGTTGTAAAAATCCTTGGGGAGGCCTTTGTCCAGCAGTGGACGTCTTTAGCCTGATATGATGATGATGATAGAAAGTAATGTCAGTTTATGATGTTTCCATTTCTTTTACATTCAACCTTCACGTGAGCGACTTCAACTTAACTACGGTAATCTATCGGAAGAACGAACGCGGGCCAATCAAAAGAGAGAATGCTCAAACACTCATTGGGATATCATCATCATCATATCAGCTCATATAAGTCTCCACTGAATTAGAGCCTACCCTGAATTAGGGCGATCGGGCCTTAGTCGACCACGCGGGCCCATTGCGGGTTGGTCGACTTCACACACAACCTTCGAGTTTATTCGCAGACGTGTGCAGGTTTCCTTACGACGTTTTCCTTCACCGTAAGAGCGTTGGATAAACGTACATAATGAAATCGAAATTCGAAAACACATTGTTACGTGACAGGATTCAAACCACAACCTCCTGGACAGGAGGAAGCAGCCCTTGCCATTACGCCGCCGACGCTCTTTACGCCATTGGGATATAGGTAACTGAATTTGGATATCCTTTACGTCATGGGTCCAACTGTTTATAACAGGCTTCCCGCGCAGGTCACCACGGCTCCCTCCCTGAGTTGCTTTAAAAGCAGGCTCAACACTTGGCTGATCGAGCACGCGTTCTACAGTTATGAAGAATTTTTAAATACTAAATCTATTTAAATAATGTGATAATAATTTTATTATAATTTTATTGTTTTTTATTTACTCATTATTATTTTATAATAATTTGATCTGATATAATGATTATTTTTATTTATTTATTTATTTAATAGGAAGACTTACAGCTAATGTAACATTATAAAAATCAAACAAAAAATAGAAAGCCACTCAAGAGTCCTCACTAATAGAAACATAAGATGATCAAAACAGCAACTTCTAAAGTTCACGGTAACACGCAAGCACCGGTATTCAACAAAAAGAAGATAATTAAAAATTATTAAAGGTTAAACAAAATAAAAATTCGAGCGAGACCTACAGTACTCGCATATGATGTGTAACATGTGACAAAATACTTAAAGTTAGTTAGATTTGATGACGATATTGTACCTGGGTGGCGGATCTGACAGTAACGAAAAAAACCGACCAAGTGCGAGTCGGACTCTCGAAAAGTAGAATTCCGCGCTTTCGCGACTTCCTGTTACACATTTCCGTCCCATGTTACACATTTACGTCCCATTTCACGAAATCACTCCCACAAATTGCAGGAAAGCGAGAGCAAAGATGTTACACATCAAAAATTCGAGCGAGACCTACAGTACTCGCATATGATGTGTAACATGTGACAAAATACTTTAGGTTAGTTAGATTTGATGACGATATTGTACCTGGGTGGCGGATCTGACAGTAACGAAAAAAACCGACCAAGTGCGAGTCGGACTCTCGTAAAGTAGAATTCCGCGCTTTCGCGACTTCCTGTTACACATTTCCGTCCCATTTCACGAAATCACTCCCACAAATTGCAGGAAAGCGAAAGCAAAGATGTTACACATCAAAAAGTAAAAATACAGCACCTTTATGGTCAGCGGGCTAGTCCTCGAAAAAAGGCCGACTAAGCATTCGTCTCGCCACCGCCACACTTGTACAAAATAGATTTAGTGGGTAATCGAAGTAGTTTCGAATCATGAAAGACACCAAGATAATGAATCATCGATTCTCTTGGTAATTTTTATCCTTTCAGTGAGTAGTCAAAATAAACTGTTTTAATTTTCCGAGTAAAGGTGATAATATTACACTTAGATGAATTTAGATCAAGACTATTGATACGACAATACTCCTCCAGACGATTCAAATCGCTCTGCAATGATTGGTTTTCATATCATCAGCAAAGCATAATAATTTTGAGAAGCGGAAACATGACTCAATGTCATTGATAAAAATAATGAATAGCAGCGGACCTAATAACGATCCTTATAAAACGAAAAAACTTTAAAAAAAATATTATTATGGTGATTATAGAATAATCACCATAATAATATATTTTTTTAAAGTCTTTTCGTTTTATAAGTGGAAATATCCTTAAAACCTCGTCGCTCGTTACTATTTAGGAACGAGAGGAAGCCTTGGATTAGTTCTCTTTGTGCCCCTCCCGTTAATTTAATGTGAAAGGCGGTGGCTGCATACAAACCTGGTTAGCCTCCTTGGAGAAGACCGTTATAACGGAATTTTGTCGTTGAAAATGTTAAGCATAGCAGCTTTGATGTTGGAAAGTGGTCGGTTATAAATAATGTAGGCAGATTAGATAGGATTAGGTTGCTTTTCCACTAAAAGCAGCTAAGTGTTGAGCGAGAAAAATCATTCAATAGAAGATCTTCATTTTTCTGGCCTAGCTAAGCGCATCTCTAATGGAAAAGGGCTTTACAGAGTAAGGTTTTTATTTAATTTATTTTATAGTTTATTGTAAACAGAAAACATAAATAACATATTTTACAAAGTTAGATCACACAAAGGGTACAGCTTATTTCGAAAGAAGTTTCTTCCCGGCAGACCCGTATTTTTGAACTGAAAACTTCTTTAGGAGCGTCGGGCATTTTTGAGATGCAAAAAACCATTGAACTCGCGACACTGTAACCATGTAACGCTGTACCAGGAACACTCGCAGGGTCAAAACTTTGTCAACCAAGTCGTTCGCCAGGAACAATCCAGGTCAAAATCTACTTTCACTTTTGTTGGCACTCCCGGAGGGGGTAGTTTATTTACAAACAAAACAAGCAAGAGTTTGTGCGAGGCAGACTTGTGAGGAATAGGTGCGGACTCATCCTTGTGGTCTGTTTGTCTTAACATCCTCGAACAGTTTTAAAAACTGAGTTTCACAGCTCTGCTTCGCTACGTATATCTTCGCAACGCTCCGCTTCCTTTCACAGTTTTGATGAGTCAGTTTGACAGCTCTGCTTCGCTACGTATATCTTCGCAACGCTCAGCTTCCTCGCATAGATGCAGCTGCCTAAGGGCGCCCAGGTGGCACGGACCTCGGCTTAGGTCGTTGCTTGGACGGGGGAGGATCGGAGAGAAGCGGCCTGGTACGTGCCGGTACCCAAGTACTTAAATTAAAGTGCGCAGGAGGGAGGGATTTTTGAGGGTATTTCATGAATCTTGTACACAGCTAGTTTAGTTCGCAGAATTCTTTTTTTTCCTTCGCCCTTTTAGGGCAGGCTAAGGCTCATTGGCCATACCGCCTAGTCTTCAGTATATGTTTTTCAGTAGTATTAATTTGTAGAATTCACGTCTTCAGTATTTTTCAGTATATTTTTCAGATTATGCAGTATTTTTCTCCTTTTCAGTCTTCAAGATCACTGTTTCTTCACGTTCACATCATATCATTGTCTATAAACTAACCTAACCTACATACTCTAGCAAAATGATAGCACTTTTGCTAAAGCTTGCTCGGACTTCTTGTGGGAACTCGAAACACAGTATACACACTTTTATTTCATTATCCTACACAAGAAACACATAAATGATACTTCGCTGATAAATACACTATCAATATTATACATCAAAAACCACTAAATGTAATTTTTCGGATAATAAAAGAAAAATGACAAACTGAACGCTACAAATTCCCGCCAAAAAGTCGTTCGCAGAATACTACTGGGCTAGCTGAATTTACTTTTAAAGAATATATTAACGTCTCTGGGTACAAAGCCCTTTTGAGACAGTCTTCATTTAATTAATCTTCAATTGTTTTTTGATTTGCAATGCTAGTACCGCTGCATCACAAATCTTCTCTGGAGTTCTTGACAGCATTTGCAGCAGCCTCATTCTGAGGTGGAACACCCGGTTGCAGTCTATGAAATGGCGTCTATAAAACTGCACCCAGTGCAAATTGAGTTTTCACGTCCTCCTTCATTATATTTTCTTATCCTTCACATTTCTCACGTGCAGCAGACGATTTTCTTTAAAACGCACCACATTTTTAAAGCAAATTCTGAAAGAAAACAATGCAAAAACAATAAATTAAAACTACAAATGCGTTCACCACAAATCCCGCCAAAAAACTCCGGCTGTATGCAAGTGATTCAGGATTGCTATAAGTGAAGGTTAATGTTTACTCAAACGCTCGCTGAACCGAAATACTGATGGTACAAAATGCTGATGGTACAAAAATTAAATAAACATGCAAATTGACTACCTAATGTGAGTTTTAAACTCTGTATATTTAAACATTCAAATACGTTATACAGGTGTAACAAAATTAGTGTAGGTCCAGTTAACTACGGCTTCTACTCAGTATAATGATCAACTTTGCTTTAGGAACGCATCGTGAATTTAAAAAAATACCCTCCATACAAAATTCAGCTGATCAACTTCTATGAAAAGTTAAAAAAAAATGCAATTTCAGCAAAGTCACAGAACAAAAGTTGTTCAGTATGATGAGTAGAAGCTCTAGTTAACGGTACAAACACCAACTTTGTTACATCCTATATATTATGACGTATTTGAAATTTTGAACACAGTGTTTGTTTATACTATCTCTATATAGACGCAATGTCTTTTGTGGATTGATTGAGTTAAGTTAACTAGCTGTGTACAAGATTCATGAAATACCCTCAAAAAATCCCTCCCTCCTGCGCGATGTTGTCAAGGGTTTACCAATTGTGAATAAAAAAATAAAAAAAAATTGAAGGAGAAGTGGAGTTAAGTAACAGATTCAAAGAAATGGCCGATAATGATAAAATCACACTGTATAAAATATTTGTTTTACTCTCACTTCAGCTCGGCATACTCAAACGTGGGGCCATTTACGAGACATAAAATTTCCCTCTGAAGGTAAAGAAACTCTTTGTATTTAAAGTTATAAAGTTTTTTTTTTATTCACAATTGGTAAGCCCTTGCCATCATCTCACCTGATGGTAAGTGACGATGAAGTAATAACTCTAGAATAATTTAAATTAAACCATATCTTCTAAATTACAATGCCCTACCAGGGTGTCAGCGCAGGACTGGTCGTCGTGGAAATCCTTGGGGGAGGCCTTTGTCCAGCAGTGGATGTTTTTCGGCTGATATGATGATGATGACCAGGGTGTACAGTCCTAATAACATGAAAGCAAATGTCAGTTAGACATAGAAACGTCTAATGTAAAAGAAAACCGTATCAGGACTGGTATTTGTAAAGGGGAATTATATTTTTCGTCCCCAGTTAAATAGATTCATCTCTATTCAATATTTTCGTTCTCAAATTGATAGATCTGTCATCAAATTGATAGATCTGTCATTAAAAATACGTGTGGCACTCGGGGACTGCCGCGGTAAAGCTATTGCATGGTAACAAATCGAAAACTAGGGGGTAATCGGTCAAAAACAATAAATAAATGAGCGAGCGAAGCGAGCGATGTTAGGTTCGGTCAGGTTTGATTGATTTAACAGTCAAAGAGCCTCGCGAAGCGAGGCTCCCCACCCTGGGTACAAAATTACTTCGCAGCAGAAGAAATCATCGGAAGATGACCCCTAACGGGGGCGTAGCCCCCGCCGCCCGTTTCGAACATCAACAAACTTTCGGGATCCGAAGAGGATGTGGGAGTATCTGTAGGTCACCTTTGTTAGTAATTTTAGGCATTTATTTGGCGACAGATCTACTATTTTGAGTACAAACTATATTATTTAGGGAATTTCATTTTTTTTATTTAGTGATCGAATCTATTTAATTGACAATCGATAAAATCATACCCTTTGTAAAGTAATTCAAAGTAAAGTAATTTAACAATAGCAATTAAAACAAATGCGAGTCGGACTCGCCCACCGAGGGTTCCGTACAAATTTTTAAACACATACGATATGTGTCTAACCTAATAAATAACTTTAATTTTTAATAATACCTAACGGTTGCATTTTTATAATTTATAAACATATATAATTTAAATAATATAATGTGAAGATTGTGAAGATGTGTAGTACGGAACTCTCGGAGTTAGTCCGACTCGCACTTGGCCGATTTTTATTTCGTTATCACAATACCTTCTTCACTCCTTCGTTACTCGAAAGTAAAAAAATAATTTTCCATAATTCTAAAAAAAAAATTGTACCGTTTTTGTTGCATCCTAAATGCGAATAAATTGACCTACCAATAATACAAAGGCCGCATCGGGTTGTGGTAAATTATGTGGCGGGTGCTCTGGTTCATCGAAAGGTCATCCGTTCCTATTCTGGGTCACAGAAATAGGTAAATACCTGGAGGTATATTCTATTTACAGCTAGATAGTATGTACAGTCACCATCAGATATATCGTAGCGGGCAAGTTGTTCAAATATTTCTGAGCAGTGTTGAATTTCAATAAAATTATGTGGCGGGTGGTCTGGTTTATCGAAAGGTCATCCGTTCCTCTTCTAGGACATAGAAATAGGTAAATACCTAGAGGTATATTCTAACTACAGCTAGATAGTATGTACAGTCGCCATCAGATATATCGTAGCGGGCGAGTTGTTCAAATATTTCTGAGCAGTGTTGAATTTCAATAAATTATGCACACTAGAAAATTGCTATTAATATCTTTTGGGAATTTGTCACTTGTAAACTATAGGTAAACCCTTACGTTGTGACCCCTAATTATAAAGCGTGTTCTTGTTTCATCATATCAGCTCATATACGTCCCCACCGAGGGGCTCGAGCCTATCCTGAATTAGGACGATCGGGCCTTAGTCGACTACGCAGGCCCAGTGCGAGTTGGTCGACTTAACACACAACCTTCGAGTTTCTTCACGATGTTTTCCTTCGGTCCTTTAAGCGTCGGTGGCTCAACCGGTAACGACTCGGTCGTCCTAACCAGAGGTGCCGGGTTCAAATCCGGACGGCCAATGTACCAATGAGTTTTTCATAACTTACGTACATATACTCTCCGATTGCTTTAACGGTGAAGGAAAACATCGTGAGGAAACCTGCACACACCTGCGAAGAAACTCGAAGGTTGTGTGTGAAGTCGACCAACCCGCACTGGGCCCGCGTGGTCGACTAAGGCCCGATCGCCCTAATTCAGGGTAGACTCGAGCCCCTCGGTGGGGACGTATATGAGCTGAAATGATGTTTTCCTTCACCGTTAAAGCAAATCTTGTTTAAATCTTATAAATTATTTAAAGGCAAGCAGACGGGGCCCGCCGCGCAAGGCTAAAACTCTAACTGTCCATCGTCGATAGTTACATACAAGCAGACGGGACTCACCGCGCGGGGCTATGTAATCTGACAGTCTGTCATCGACAGGTTCAGACAAGATTTGTGTTTACTGCATATAGGTAGGTAGCTAGGACTCTCTCTATATGCAGGCGCCTACAATCTGAACACCTGATTTGTCATAAATATCTGAGCAGCAAATTTTTCAATTATGTTCTTCACATACAATGACGTAGTGAACTTTTTCCCTACTTATTTATTTATTTCTTTATCAAAAATACCGTGTTTTAACCGTGGTACCACGGCTTTTGTACCACAGGGGACCACGGGTATTTTTTTCCCCATAGACCCACTGCAATGGCCAGCTTACATTATATACCAAAGCGCTAACCAAGTCAGTGAATTTAAATTATATAATAGAGTAGGACTGCATGCAAAATGTTATGTGTTGATAATATAAAATAAAGTATCAATAGTCTATACTTATAATTAGCTATAATAAGTTTAAACATTTTTTAAATTTTATTATAAGGCCCAGCCCAACCCGCACTGGGCCCGTAATCGACTAAGGCCCAATCGCCTTAATTCAGGGCAGGCTCGAGCCCCTCGGTGGGGACGTATATGAGCTGATATGATGATGATGATGATGAAGGCCCAGTTGTCAGCGAATACATCGGCTTCCTGGACCTTGTCATTAAAGTCAATTAAAAGAGCTATGGCTCTTGTAGTGGCTGCGTTGGAGGCGTGCTGTGTGCGGACGGCCCCACCCCGGGGCAGCGCAAACAGCCAGCGCGCCCGGCGGCCCGAGCGCCCCACGCCGCGCGAGCAGCGCTCAGGGACGAATAACCTCATAGACGAGAGCACCGACGGGCTATCCACTTGTATATTCTCTTGAAGTGGGTGCGATGGACGCGTGCTGCGTGCGGACGGCCCCATCCCAAAAAACTTATCGAAAAATCTGCTGCTCAGATATTTATAAAAAAATAAATATATAATCGTGTGTCTCTTTGTTGTAGTCCGGTCCTAGACTGGTTAATAGAAACTTCTATAGTGTAATTAACTTATTAAAATTCAACACTACTCAAAAATATTTGAACACCTCGCCCGCTACGATTTATCTGATGGCGACTGTGCTTAAATCAGTCTCTGGTTTACATAGTACAAGGAATCCTAGTTTAGGGCCAGATGACCGTTTGTGATTTTTCGCTGAAAATTATTGATGTGTAACATCTTTCCTTTCGCTTTCCTGAAATCTGTGGGTATGATTTCAGTGGGAGTGATTTCTGTGGGGGTGTTTCGTGAAAAGGGACGGAAGTGTGATACAGAAAATGCGTTTTTTCTTCAGTAACGAAAGCTCATGAAACACGGCCCAAACTAAGAATTGACGTGGAAGCGACAAGACATGACAAGTATATAAGTAGTACTTCTGTTAATTAATATTTTTATCTTAGCATTGACATGAGTGGTGCATGCTTGCTTAAATGTTCGTGCGGATGGTGGCGCATCAGGAGCCGGGTCCTTCCTTTCCCTCTAATATGGTTGAGAGTAGCGATGGCTGATTCTCGCGTTATACTCGTGTCCGGGTGCTGTCCATTTGAACTGGCCTACACTTGTGAAAGGCGTTCATGACATTCAATAATTTTAATGTCGCTCATTTGGTACTACAATGACGAAAATGCACTTTTTGTAACTTTACAGGAGAGCGATTTAAAGAATTTTTCAACTTTCATCATCCAGTTAATGACCTTTAAATATATCACTATTGTATGATTTTAGACTTAAAACATGACATAAGTATTATAGTTTTATGAGTAGTCTATGTCAACTGTTTATCTATATAAATATCTATTTTATTAAAACAAAACTAGAGCGACACCCCCAATTTCGTCATTGTTCCACCAGGATTCTTTTAATTATATGTAATGCTTTCATACAAAACGCAATATAAGGTTACAGAAGCAAACAGTTTTTTTTAATCATTTTTAATTATTGATTTGGTAACTTCTACAATACTTAGTTAACCAGAAAATCACATTTTGAAAAACGCAGTCGCTTGAAATTATTCAACTATCAGTCGTATAAATAACAACTTCTCAATAGGGACTAATTTTTAAGCCTAATACTAAATCTTTACTCATTATAAATATAAGTAATTCAATTCTGCCAACTAAAAAACAGATTTAATTACAACTAAAATTCTTAAGACACTCATAAATTATGACGAAATTAAGTATTTAGTTGACAAAAGCTAACCATTATTTTTAATCATCTGTCACTGTTAATATTTTTTGGTACCTCGTATAAAACTTATATAAAATTTGCCGTCACTTTCACTTAATCAACTTGCAATCGTATTACTAAGATTAATTACACTTAAGCTTAAACAATCTCAACTTCTCGATTGAAGCAATTTTCAAGAGTTTCACTTACGCTTCCGTTACGCAGCAACAAAATGCTGGAACAATATTCCTCCGCCTTTTCGTGATTTACCGTCAAAGTTCGCATTTAAAAGAAATATGAAAGAGTGGCTATTGCAAACACAATGTAAGCTTGTTGCGTAACGGAATCTATTTTCTTTCCTTCTTCCTTTCTTCTTCTATTGGATTATTCTTCTATGTATCTCTTTATCTTCATAGGTATCACACTCACTCGTATCACATCCATGCTTACTATTAAAAATCATGTCACATTAGTCCACGCATATGCTTACACGCTCACACACACACACACATCACTCACACTATGCACACATACATAATATATATTTTTTTTTAGCAACATCTCTCGCAACTCGGTCCGGGCAATAGCAGAATAACAGCGTTTTGCCTTAGGGTAAAAATTACGCTGAGCTTTATTGCCTTTTGTATTGCTTTTGTGTTTCCCTTTTTCTTTAAAAAAATACTCCTTTGATGTTAGTGTTAGGTATTTATAGGTAAAAAAAAAATATTTGTTTTTTTATGTTTATCTACTCTTCTCTTTTTATAATTGTTTTTTTTTGTTTATCTACTTTTCTCTTTTTATTTATATTTGTGTACTTAAGCAATACAATAAAATAAATCATTCATTCATTCATTCATTCATTACATACATTATCAACCGAATTCAAAAAGGAGGAGGTTCTCAATTCGACTGTATGTTTTTTTTTGTATGTTTGTTACGCGATATCTGCGCTGATTGTGAACCGATTTTCAAAATTTTTTTTTATTCGAAACCGTCACCAAGTCAGGATCTGGGGATTGGATCTCAGGGAAATCGAGAACAACCCACAAATTTTATAGGCACATATTACGTGTTGCATGTATTTCCTAAAACTATTCAAGTTTTGGCGTCTATTAGTCATCATCTCATGTTGATGAGCTGATGAAGGAAGGTACAACTCCTTAACGGTTAGGAGATTGAGGATAATTCTTCAAATATTTTGCGTAGATACGGTAAGTATAGACCGATAGTTGTATTCTTTCAGATTATTCAGATGAGCTGATGATGGAAGATTTAACTCCTTAACTTTCATTCTGTTGATGATGGAAGCTACAGGAATCTGTATGTTTTAATGAAACACATGCTTTATGATTTAATGGTTCCTATTGGCGAGTGGGTGATTGGGTATAACGTTGTTAGATAGATAGAGTTATCACTAAAAATAAATAAAATAAAAATAAAAGTTTAAAAAACTTAAAAACCGACTTCAAAATAAAATTCACTCAAAAGTATGAAATAATATTAGTTACTTAGATACACGACATTAACCAACAATAACGAAATCATAATCATAATAATAAAGCGTCGGTGGCTCAACCGGTAACGACTCGGTCCATCTAACCAGAGGTACCGGGTTCAAATCTGGACGGCCAATGTACCAATGAGTTTTTCAAAAACTTACGTACATACTTACCGATTGCTTTAACGGTGAAGGAAAACATCGTGAGGAAACCTGCACACGCCTGCGAAGAAACTCGAAGGTTGTGTGTGAAGTCGACCAACCCGCACTGGGCCCGCGTGGTCGACTCAGGCCTAATCGCCCTGATTCAGGGTAGGCTCGAGCCCCTCGGTGGGGACGTATATGAGCTGTAATGATGAACGAAATCAAAGGTAGGTACGAATTAAATTAGGAGCCTAAAATTTTTTTCTGAGGTCGGTGTCAGCAATGCCATCGAATCTAAAACATTTGATACGAAAGTAGCTGTGTGCTGGTACCGACCTCAAAAATAAATTGCCCAAAAAAATGGAGAAAAAAATTAAGAAGTTGTATATTCCATAATTCATAATTTACATTATCGTAGTTTTCCCGCAAAATAAATATAATATCTGGGGAAATATCAACGTAACTACGCTTTTTTGTCGCTGTTCCGCCGAGTGGAGATAAAAAAAATGTCACATTTATCTTTTGGTCATTGCTGCACACAAAATAACTTTATGGAAACAACGACGAAACTAAGCATTGTCGTCGCTGTTCCGCCAAGTGCAGATAAAACAAATGTCACATTTATATTCTCGTCATTGTTGCACACAAAATAAGTCCTCACTTTACGGAAACAACGACAAAATTAAGCATTGTCGTCGTTGTTCCGCCAGGAGGGGATAAAAGTGATGTCATATTTATCTTGCCGTCGTTGTTGCACCAAACTGACACCTCACTTCAAGGAACCCCCCCGCACAACTGACTAAATCGCCGTTGTAGCTGTAGAATGCTTGCGTTTTGGTATAAAAGTAACAATGACGTCAACGCCATCTAGCCGCAGTTTATGAAAATACATTACCGTCGATTTTACCCCGAAAGTAACCAACCTAAATATATCGTTTGACATACTTAACTCATTTTTGATAAAAACCTTAATTTCGTCATTGTAGTACCAAATGAGCGATGTATAACTTCTCGTGTCATATTGTTTTCCTGTTCTAATTACATAATTTGTTTTTTTTTATATTACGGATTGGATTTTGACGTTATTAACTAATGATTGTTTATTTTTGATTTTTTACAAATGAAATTATGTAATCACTATTTTATGACTATCAAAAAGAGTGTAATTTGCACCTATTTTGAATAAATATCTTGAATCTTGAATCGGCCATGCCGTCTTATTTTTTTAAGTCACGAAAGCTAAGGCAACATGGTCATGCTGCCTAATATAGGGCCGGAAGGCCGGTAGGATTTTTACTTATGTCAGATGTTACACATCATTAGAGACTGCTGTAAGGCTCGCTCGTTTTTTATTGTAATTAAGAAAATAATATATTTAAGTACAAAAGTGCATTCCCACCAACCCTAGCAGCCTTAATCGTACTATGGTTATGCAATTTCTTACAGCATAAACACTCATTTCCAAGAACAAGGAATAGTAGGTAATAAATAACGCACTTATTTTTTTTATGGAAAAAAAAGTATTCTTACCGAGTAAGTGTGTGTTAGACCACGTATAGTTCAGGGTCCCGTAGTCATCCTTACTTAATATTATAAATTTAAAAAAGTGTTTGTTTGTTTGTTACCTTTTCATGCTTCAACACTTCGACCAATCTTAATGAAATTTGGCATGCAGGTAGCCTGTGTCGTTAAGGAAAGGACGTAAGCTACTTTTTATCCTGTGAAAATAGGGAGTTGAAAAATATTCTTTTTTAGTTAATTTCTATAACATCGCAACAGAACAATGGATTGTTGTGATTTCTTGCAAAGATATAGTTGAGGAGGTGGAAAATGACATTATTTACAATTATGCAAATCCTGACATAGCTCCCGAGGGATCTGGGGAAACTCATTTCCACACTCGCGCACGTCGACGTCGCAACGTAGCAACGGATTGAAATGTTTTTTGTATAGAATTGGTTGAGGGGGTGGGAAGTAATATAGCTCGATGTAGTTCCTGAGGGATCTGGAGAAAACTCATGAGCAATCTCGCGAGCCGCTTGCGGCTCAATTACCACTCACCCTCGAAGACGATCATAAAAACGATCTCCACGCGGGTGGAGCCACGGGCAAAAGCCAGTCCTACTAGTATTATAAATGTGAAAGTTTGTATATATGGATATTTGTTTCTCTTTCACGCTTCAACCACTGGACGGATCGGATGAAACTTGGCACACATATAAGTTAGATCCTGGAATAGGACATAGGCTACTTTTTACACCTGGAAATCGTCTTATTCCCACAGGAAAATCGAAAACAACGCAGGCGTAACAACGTAGGCAGGTGAACGGCTAGTAATACTTGAAAATATATTAGTTTGTTACCTTTTCACGCTTCAACACCTTGACCAATCTTAATGAAATTTGGCATGCAGGTAGCCTGTCACTTGTCATCGGGTAACATAAGCTACTTTTCATCCCGCCCGTGAAATTATCAAAGTCCTATGCAATGCCTGAGGAAAATGAATAAATACTCATTATTGATTAACTTCTTCTTTATATAAGTATTTATATATCAGTCTCTGGTTCCCATAACACAGGGAATCCTACTCTGGGGCCAGATGACCCATGTGTGGTTTGTCCCAGGATATTTATTTATGTATTTATTTATTAATTAATTAATTTATTTATATATTTATTTATCAATTTTTTTATATTTTTTTATTATTATTTATTTATTTATTCTTTAACGTCGCAACGGTACAATGGATTTTTGTGATTTTTTGCACAGAGGTGGATGAGGAGGTTTAAAATGACATAATTTACTAATAAACAAATCCTGACATAGTTCCCGAGGGATCTGGGTAAAACTCATTTCCACGCACGCACATGTCGGCGTCGTAATGAAGCAACGGACTAAAGTGATTTTTTGTATAAAATTGGTTTAGGGGATGGAAGTGACATAGTCTGCTTATTAGAATAGCCATACAGTTCTTCATGCCTACGCGCGCCACTCACCCTCAAAGACAGTCATAAAAACGATGTCCACGTGGGCGAAGCCGCGCGCGAAATCTGGTTACTTCATGACTTGAAAACTATTTAACAGATGATGCCAAAAATAATTTTCTTTTTGAGATGTCTTACAAACAACCACTTCCCTGAGTAATTTCCAGTTTCTAGGTCGAACGTATGGAAACGCCAAGGAGGGGGGGACTTTTTAATAACTTTAGCGGCCTGTGTCATGCAATGTGATGAAATATATTTTTAAAAATGGCTTTCCATTTTAAAAGACCTACCACGCCACAAACGAGTGGTGGACTAAAAAAAAACATGCCAGCTTTACCATCTTGTATTAAATATCTTTTTATACCAAATTTCATGCAATTTTAATTTTAAAAAATTTACTGTCTAAGGCTAAGTTCTTTCATCTTATAGGGAATTTTATTTATTATTATATCAGCTCATAAACGTCCCCACCGAGGGGCTCGAGCCTACCCTGAATCAGGGCGATTAGGCCTTAGTCGACCACGCGGGCCCAGTGCGGGTTGGTCGACTTCACACACAACCTGCGAGTTTCTTCGCAGGCGTGTGCAGGTTTCCTCACGATGTTTTCCTTCACCGTTAAAGCAATCGGTAATTATATGTACGTAAGTTTTTGAAAAACTCATTGGTACATTGGCCGTCTAGATTTGAACCCGGTACCTCTGGTTAGATGGACCGAGTCGTTACCGGTTGAGCCACCGACGCTTTCGATAGGGAATACGAAACACTAAAGGCCACACGTTGACCAAAGCACAGTTATTGCTGAATACAGAGATATTATGTAGCATAATATAAGGGGAAGCAGATAGGTTACATGCGTCCTATAATTTTGAACAAAAAAAACCGACTTTAAACTGGAGACTAAGGTTCCCCTGGATTTCCCTGGGATTCCATCATGAGATACCAGATCATGGTACAACCAAGTATATTTATTAGTACTAACATACAGTATGGACACTCCTCTCTAGATTCCGACTTCACCCCCTCGTCACCTAGATTGATTCAGATTGGTTACAGTTTGGTTGTCGAAATAAATCGTCACTTACCATCAGGTGAGATGATGCCAAGAGTTTACCAGTTATGAATAAAAGAAAACGCATTGGATTTCGCCGCCATTTTGTTTGCTCCGTCATTCGTTTTTTGAAATGTTATTTCTGGCCCGTTGTATGAAGTGTCCAGGGTGTGGTACCACCCTTGGGATATCCACTTTCCAACAAAGAAAGAAATATCAAATCGGTTCATAATCGACGAAATATCCGCTAACACACATGAAAAAAATGTACATATACGGTCGGATCGAGAAACCTCCTCATTTTATTGAAGTCGGTTAAAAAGTGAAGCAAATAAAACAATGCCAACTGGCATCTCTTTTCTTAGTAGCATTCGGTGCAACGGAAGCGAACTACATATAAAAAAAACGAGACCTACAATACTCGCATATGATGTGTAACATGTGACAAAATACTTATGAAATTAATTAATTATCGGGTCGTACATTCACGGGCCGACCCTTCGAATAGTAGTATGTCATCTTTGCCTTTGCCATCACACTAGGCGGCATGGCTATGACAACCTTAGTTTTCGAAAATTAAAAAACGTTCGCATTTCCTGTTACACATTTCCGTCCCATTTCACGAAATTACTCCCACAAATTGCAGGAAAGCGAGAGCAAAGATGTTACACATCAATAACATGACATAATCTATCCGACCTATTTCGGTCATGGCGACAACTTCGACTCCTAGTCGGTTTGCCGCGCGTGCGCTCGAAGATGGTTTATGTAGCCAACCTTCGCAGCGAAACTCCTCGCGCACTGAGGGCTTTTAAGTACGCCACCCTCGTTAAAAGGAATGACGAATGCTAGTCATCTGATTTACTTACAGATAAGAAAAATAATAATTCTTCTATTCTGTAGATTTACCTTTTATCATCTGTCAAAAACGACATTTAGTGCTAAAAATGTTAAAAATACTTAGGCGTGACGATATAGTTTTGCATCGTTATTTATGTACTCATTTTGTGATTTTGGTCAATTAAAAATCGAAGACTTGATGGAAAACAAAACGAGTGATGTTTTTCGAAGTTTAAGTAGAAGGGCAATTTAGTGATCAAGGGTTCATAATTTATTTAAGATGCTGTCGGATGACGACCTATTGTATGAAATGGTCGCAGGTGGTCGGGTCTTTAACTGGTCGCGTTTACATATAATATTGTGGGCGTAAATGGGTTTGATTTTTATATGTTGTTTGTTAGTGCTTAACCCATAACAAATCTCTGGCTGTATAGACAAGAGGTTAAAGGCGACTTGGAAAATTTCTGACGAAGAGATTTTTGCCTCTAACGCTACAACCTCCATTAATTCGGACTTGGTGTATGGCTTAACCTTCCCGAGTTTAGGAAGGGACCTTTGCCCCAGAAGTAAGTTGGGTAGACTGTTAGCTAACGAAAATCGATTCTTTTAAAATTTTTTACTTTCAGCAATCTATATATATCTATGTATGTATATAGTATTCTGTATGTAATTAAATAGTAAAATGAACCCACACTTCATCTGGTCATCGCATCACGCGTGAACGGCTGAACTGATTTCGCTAATTCATTTTTTGTTGAGTTCGTTATTTTCAAGAGAAGGTTCTTATGTAGGGTAGTAGGGTAGGGTAGGGTAGAGGGTAGGATAGGGTAGTGTAGTGTAGGGTAGGGTAGGGTAGGGTAGGGTAGTGTAGTGTAAGGTAGGGTAAGGTAGTATAGTGTAGTGTAAGGTGGAACGTAGTTCACCGGGACAGCTAGTAGTATATATAAAAATGAACCCCTATTTCTTCTGGTCATCGCATCACGCGTGAACGGCTGGACCGATTTCGCTAATTCATTTTTTGTTGAGTTCATTATTGTCAAAAGAAGGTTCTTATGTAGGATAGAGTAGGATAGGGTAGTGTATTGTAGTGTAGTGTAGGGTAGGTAATGTAAAGCAGTGTAGTGTAGAGTAGGGTAGGGTAGTGTAGTGTCACTTAGTGTAAGGTAGTACGAAGTTCGCCGGGACCGCTAGTAATACTCGTATATTAGATTTGGCATACCAATTCAGTTGCAAAGGTTCAGGTACCTATCATCCATGATTTTTTTTAAATTAATCAGTCTTTGAAAGTGATAATCACTCATTTGACTTCTTTCTGTCCTATTTAATCTCTAATTATGAATTGTTTTTAAACAATCCAGAACATAATAAGCCTTCCTGTTTTTGTTATGAAAGTTCTTGTTTCCGGGACGCAAGGGCGGTTCTTTAAGAACGTACTCTCCGAGAAACTCATGATGAGATTTAAGCAAACAAAAAGAGCTATTCTTAGTACGAGTATTAGACTGTCCCGCTAAGGAGTGAATTAAAACGTCTTAGTACAAGTATTAGACTGTCCCGCTAAGGAGTGAATTAAAACGTCTTAGTGAAAGTATTCGACTGTCCCGCTAAGGAGTGAATTAAAATGTCTTAGTACGAGTATTAGACTGTCCCGCTCAGGAGTGAGTTAAAACGTCTTAGTACGAGTATTAGACTGCCCCGCTAATGAGTGAGTTAAAACGTCTTAGTACGAGTAATAGACTGTCCCGCTAAGGAGTGAGTTATTACGTCTTATTACGAGTATTAGACTATCCCGCTAAGTAGTGAGTTAAAACGTCTTAGTACTAGTATTAGACTGTCCCGCTAAGGAGTGAGTTAAAACTTCTTAGTACGATAGACTGTCCCGCTAAGGAGTGAGTTAAAACGTCTTGAAAATTCACATCATTGTAAAAAAAATGTGAAAATATAATTTTAATCATCAACATCATCATATCAGTCGAAAGACGTCCACTGCAACGACGATGGTTGATGGGAGCAATGGCTGACTCTCGCATTATACTCGTGACCGGGTGCTGTCCGTGTGAACTGGCCTACTCTTGAAAATGAAAAATTAAAATTAAAATTTATTTGCATAAAACATGGTTTTAATGTTGCCACATTATTTAGGTAGTCCTCATATTTTACCAGATTTGGCATGCAAATATTAATCTCATTATAATTATTACTTTTAAAATTCACAGCTAATACTTATACTACCTACTACACTACAAAATAAAGTCGCAGATACAATTGCATTTGTCATAGTCAATATTAAATTGTTAAAGGCATTAACGACATTCAATTATTTTTATGTATAACTTTTCGTATCATATTGTTTTCATGATGTGGTTTATTTCGATGATTAAATTTTGACGTTCTTAACTAATAATTGTTTATTTCTTGATTTTTCACAAATGAAATTATGTTATTATTATTTTATGACTATCAGAAAGAGTGTAATATGCACTTATTTTGAATAAATACCTTGAAACTTGGTGGACAAACGCTTTGCCTTAAGACCAAGCAAAATAAACAGAGTTTAGAATAAATTGAGATCCCGCATAATAAAAGGCGACAATTTGACCGGGTTTAAGGGGGACTTAACTTAACTAAAAAACTGACACTTCTAATTAGAACGTAGTTACATTAGCTAGCTTTTCCTACGCAGTGTAGCTGTGTAACTTCCTGGATTAATTCAAATAGACTAAGTTTGTTTAAGGTAAAGTCCATGGTTCTTTCATCACATATTTAAAGAGGTTTGGATAATGCTTTGATGGCACTGCTACAAATTAAATTAAACCTATTAGAAGTGACTTCAAATCGGAAAGTGCAAAAATAACGCATCGTTGGTATCAAAAATAAAAACTTATCAACTGTCTTATAATGTGGGAATTCTTTACACTGTTAAATAAGTGCGGATTACTTAATCCACTATTGGTGGGTAAGTTAAAATTACGACAGAACAACTGTACCTTAGTGGGATTGATTAACACTATACTTAACTATTTGGTCTTAGTCTGACCCGTCTTTAAAGACAGGGCTTGAAATTTTTAAAACAGTGACGGCCACACTTCGGCAGCATGACAGTTTACGACAAACAAATGTGCCTTATCGGAACTGCTTCACAGTAAACTAAGCCAAAAGAAGGGACTTGGAGTGAG
The DNA here is from genome assembly GCA_947284805.1 of Coleophora flavipennella. Lineage (NCBI taxonomy): Eukaryota > Metazoa > Arthropoda > Insecta > Lepidoptera > Coleophoridae > Coleophora > Coleophora flavipennella. Next base: position 12,287,789 of record OX369253.1, read on the forward strand.
TAGAGTAACTGCAAAATATACCTAACCTCTCAACTGTCACGCTTTTATTAGGCCACACCCCCTTGTCTGTCACATCGGGAGCCGGAAATTCGACAGACAGGATTTTTTCCGGCAGCCTGAATTTGACAGACAGGGTTCTGAGCGCGTTTAATGGATTTTCTGTAAATCTAAATAAAATATTGTGTTTTCATTTAAAATATTATTCTAATTAGGGTATTTTACATATTTCTTTTCATTGTTTTTACTTTAATATTATGATAATTTATATTTACTATGGGTTACCTAAAAATTAACTATATTTCTTGGTTAAAAATAATAACAAAACTACGAGTATAAGTGAACTTTTATATTACTGTAATGTATGCCTAAGTATGTTGATAATACAATAAAAACAAAATAACAAAAAATAACAAAGAAAACAACAAAACAAATGACACACTCGCGACTAGAAGTACGACATCTGAATTTTGAATGAAATTTCTCTGAATATTTTTATAATGTCAGTGTGGCAAAGGATTAGTCACAGAGGTAGTCGATTTCACTCCCATACATGTTGATATGCATTCTAAATCGGGCCAACCAACCTTCGGCGTATTTTTAGGCGCTAATTTGACCCGCCGTAATTTTCCAGCTCCCGGTAGGTCGACAGATAGGAAATTTGTTTTTTTTTTTCGGGTCCCGGAAATCGACAGACAAGTCGATATTAATAATGTCATCACTATTACAAACTACGACAGGTCACTTGTGCCTTAATTGGAATGATTCACACCAGGGTTAGCCAGATACACGAGCTTTGGAATGTAAAGAGCAAGTGCAAAATATACACATCATCACTATTACAAACTAAGACAGGTCACCTGTGCCCTTATGGGAAAGATTCATACCGGACTTAGCCAGATAGACGGGGCTTGGAATGAATAAAGCAAGTGCAAAATACACACATCAACACTATTACAAACTTCGACAGGGCATCTGTGTCCAAATGGGAATGATTCAGACCGGGCTTAGCCAGATAGACGGGGATTGGAATAAGTAGAGTAACTGCAAATATACACATCATCACTATTACAAACTTCGACAGGTCACCTGTGCTTTGATATTCTCATGTTCCATTAATTCACACCGGACTTAGCCAGATAGACATGGATTAGAATGAGTAGAGCAAGTGCAAAATATACATATCATTTACTATTACAAACTTTGACAGGTCACCTGTGCCTTAGTGGGATTAATTCACAACAGGGTTAGCCAGATAGACGAGGCTTGGAATGAGTAGAGTAAGTGCAAAATACAAACATCAACACTATTACAAACTTCAACAGGTCACCTGTGCCCTAATGGGAATGATTTACACAGGTCTTAGCCAGATAGACGGAGCTTGGAATGAGCAGAGCGCCAAGTCCACGCGTCGCTGGCATGACAAAAGACGTTTGCCTTTCCAGTGAACACAAAGACAAAAGTGGCTCATTGCCAGAGCAGCGTAAGTAAAAGTTTAAGTTTAATTTTTAGGTTCCGTATAAAAAAACGGAACCTAATAGGATCACTCGTGCGTCTGTATGTCCATCCGTCGGTCCAAGCCAATTTTCTCCGAATCTACTGGACCAAATCAGGTGAAATTTAGTAGAATGGTGTAATCCTATGACCCAAACACAGATGTGCAAAGTAAATAAATATTGTTTTTAAATAAGGGTTATTTTCGGGGTACAAATTAATAAATAAAAAAAAAGTTTTGGAAACCTTATTGTGTTACATATCAAGTAAAAGGGCTCGTTATCAGGATCTTAAATATGTTTTTTTTTATATTGTAAAATAAATAGTTTTGATTTTATTCATGAAAGAAGACGAAAATTTACCATTCCCCCCCCCTGTTATCCGAAACCACTGAGCCTAAAATTTTAAAAAAAATACAAAATATAGTTTATTGCTTTTAGATTACAGGAAAACCTATAAAAATTCTATCAATTGAAAAAAAGTGGTAAACACAATATAATACGTTCACCTACGGAAAATAGTTCTAGTCATAATAGAAAATTGTCTATCGGTGTTCTACAGGATTCATTTCAGAAAGTGTGTCCTAGAGCTTCACGAACTCATTCCCGCTCTTCATTTCATCATCGAACGACCAGGTGCGCCTTTACGCACGAAGCGTTTTTCTTCTTCGTTCGTTATGCCAACGGGCAAGGAGTGGAATTCCCTGCCGGCGTCTGTATTCCCCGATTCGTATTTAGAAATCTTCAAGACGAGAGTGAATAGGCTTTTTTTGTGCTTGCGTGTTACATCCTCGGCTGCATCAACACTTACCATCAGTTGAGGTGCAGCCAAAAGCACTAAAATTTTTATTTAAAAAAAAGAAGTTTATTAAAACACCACTAGATTGCGCTAGTGGTAGTTAACTGTATGGAGTACTGCTCTCACTTGTGGGAAGGATCGGCTCGTTACCAGCTATATGCCTTGGATTCTATCGACCGACGCGCTAAGAGACTCATTGGCGGTGAGGAACTTGCATCAAACAGGCTCCAAAGCCTCGAGCATCTCCACAAAGCCGCCTGTCTATCGGGATTCTACAGGATTCATTTAGAAGAGTGTGTCCTGGAGCTTCACGAACGCATTCCCCCTCTTCATTTCATTATCGGACAACCAGGTGCGGAGGGTGGTTCCACCCCTTTGCCGTCAATCTTCCACCTTTACGAGTACACACGAAGCGTTTTGCTTCTTCGTTCATCATGCAAACCCTTTCCGGCGTCTTTATTCCCCGATTCGTAAAATTTAGGAATCTTCAAGAATTAAGTTTAACTGTTAAGTTTAACTGTTAGTTTAAATGTTAAGTTTAACTATTAGTTTAACTGTTAGTTTAACTGTTAGTTTAACTGTTAGTTTAACTGTTAGTTTAACTGTTAGTTTAACTGTAAGTTTAACTGTTAGTTTAACTGTAAGTTTAACTGTTAAGTTTAACTGTTAAGTTTAACTGTTAAGTTTAACTGTTAGTTTGACTGTAAGTTTAACTGTTACTTTAACTGTAAATTTAACTATTAGGTTAACTGTAAGTTTAACTGTTACGTTAAAGTGTAAGTTTAAAACTTTAATTTTAACTGTAAGTTTGAATGTTAATTTATAAGTTTAACTATTAAGTTTTAGGTTTAGTTTTATATTTAAGTTTAACTGCTAAGTTTAACTGTTAAGTTTGAAAGTGAAGTTAAAGTTTAACTGTTAAGTTTAACTGTAAGTTTAACTGTTAGTTTAACTGTAAGTTTAACTGTTAGTTAAACTGAAAGTTTAACTGTTAGTTAAACTGAAAGTTCAACTGTAAGTTTAACTTTTAGTTTAACTGTAAGTTAAGTTTAACTGTAAGTTTAACTGTTAATTTTAACTGAGAATTTTAAGTTTTAAAAAATTTAGGAATCTTCAAGACGAGAGTTAATAGTTACTTTTTGAGCTTGCGTGTTACATCCTCGGCTGCATCGGCACTTACCATCAAGTGAGGTGCAGCCAAACACACTCAAATTTTTAATAATTAAAAAAATAACTCGCATCTTACTGTGAGGATTTCAAATGTGATGTTATGTATTTTGACTTTGGCATTGTACGGAACCCTCTATACGCGAGTTCAACTCGCACTTGAGCTAGATATGAGTTGTATGTTGTTTTTTTCTATATTGCGCTAGTAAGAAGGGTGGTTAGTAGAGTTTTTGTCATATAGGACTACTAGCTTTTGCCCGCGGCGTCACCTGCGTGGAAATCTTTTTGCATGAGCGTTTTTTAAATGGTGAATGGTGCGCGAGCCACAAAGGAGCTTGAGAGTGTGGTTATTAGTTTTCTCAAGATCCCTCAGGAACTATATCGGGCTACTCTGATTATCAGTCTATGACACTTCCCACCCCCTCAACCAAATCTATACATAAAATCACTTCAATCCGTTGCTCCGTTGCCACGCCGACGTGCGCGAGCGTGGAAATCAGTTTTCCTCAGATCCCTTGGGAACTATGTCACGATATTCTAATTAGTAAATTATGTCAACCATATCTGACAACAATCCATTTTTTCCGTTGCGATGTTAAAGAAATCAACCAAAAATTTGAATTTTTCAGTTCCCTGAAAAACATCGGATTATGCTATTTGCACGGTATTTAAAGTAGCCTATGTCCTTCCCACACTTCCCAGTGATAAAAGATACTTGGTGTGCCAAATTTCATCAAGATTGGTCGAGGAGGTGCTGAAGCGTGAAAAGGTAACAAACAAACACATTTTCACATTTATAATATTACAAGTAAAGATAAGAATTTTGTGCAAACATCTGTTCAGTAGCCATATAAATTTCACGGCTTCTTTTTAACTGCTCAGGGACAACGTGTTGTATATCAAAACTGAACTCTCGATACTTGTCATTAAAGCTGAAGTTTGGCATTTTGTAAGTATCTCTGATTTTAAGCTTTTTACAAGCTTTACGGTAGTGGCAGTGGGCGTTGGGGTAGTAAAGTTCTCGAGTAGCAACCGCGCACCGGAAGACGAAGTGTAGGCAGGCCTCCCACTTAATGGACCGAGGACCTGGTGAAGGCCGCGGGAAGCCGCTCGATGCGGGCAGCGCAGGACCGGTCGTTGTGGAAATCCTTGAGAAAGGCTTTTGTCCAGCAGTAGAAGTCTTTCGGCTGATTTGATGACAAGCTTTCTATTGACTTGCCGTGTTAGTTTGGTTAGTTGTTAAACAACCTGGTTTTCGAATAAGCTGAAATTTTGTATACGCAGCTTGGAGCACAAACATATGTACGTGGCGGAGTCCCAGACCAGTTATATTTTAAATGAAAGGGTTTGCTGAGAATAATACGAAATAATTAAAGTTTTTTTCAAATTAAAGCTAAAAGTTGTATCTAAAAGTTGTATCTAAAAGTTGTATCTAAAAGTTTTTAGGTTTTTCGCAAAATTATTTCTCACTGGAAACTTAAAAAGTGTCGGTCCTAAACAGAGGTACCGGGTTCAAATCCGAACGGCCAATGTACCATTTGAGTTCGAAACTTACATACATATACTTACCGATTGATTTAACGGTGAAGGAAAACATCGCGAGGAAGCCTGCACATCTGATTCCAGAAGGTCCCGTTGAACACGACCGTAGGTGTAAATCTAAATTCCCTACACATGACCGCGGGTGATGCTAAGTGCCACACCAGACAACCAGCGTCCATCCATTGGATAGCACGGTTAATTGTGCTACACGATAAGAGAAGAGACTGGAACCAGTTTAAATGTATGGTAGTTACTACACTAAGTAGTATGAAGCATAACTCGAATAATAACGAATTGAGAACACCCAGTTTACAGCATCTCAAATAAGATTCATCTCTAGAAATTCCGTTCAGCATTATCATACCAGCCGAAGGACGTCCACTGCTGTTCAAAAGAGGATATCCACAAAGACAGCTCTTGCCCGCATCCCTTTTCGGCATCATCATATCAGTTCATATACGTCCCCACCGAGGGGCTCCGGCCTACCCTGAATTAGGGCGATCGAGCCTTAGTCGACCTCGCGGGCCCAGTGCGGGTTGGTCAACTTCACACACACAACATACGAGTTTCTTCGCAGATGTGTGCATGTTTCCTCACGATGTTTTCTTTCACCGTAAGAGCGTCGGATAAACGTACATAATGAGATCGAAATTCTCACTAGAAAGTACTCACTAGGTAAATCCTGAAAGAACGTGTTTTGATTGCGACCCGATAGTATTTTTTAATCCAAAATTGATAAGCCCTTACTTAGGATCATCTCACCTGATGGTAAGTGACGATGATGCCGAAGATAGAAGCGGGCTTACCAAGATTCCCCAACGCAATGGGAATCTGGCTATCTTATCTTCAAGCCGCAACACATCAATGCTGTAAACACTGATGTTTGGCGGCAAGACTTAGATAAGACGGTGGAAAATAACCTACCACCAACCAAACCGACTCTTGCAAAGTTGACCCCCCCGGGAATCGAACCCGCGACCTCCTGGTGTGCAGAGAATGGACTAACCATTACGGCACGGAGGCGGTTAACATTTACTTACTTTTGAACTTAGCTGTTTTTATCGCTACGTCGGTGATTTTTAAGGTTTTGTAGTCAAACTTACAACCTTTATAGTTTCGCCATGTCCGTCAATAAATATTAAGTTTTTAGTGCTGATTTTTGTTACAGTTTCGAAACCGCTATGTCAAGAAATCTGAACATGATTTGGAATAGTAGGACACATAATGAATTAACAAAAAAAATATCATGGCTAAGTAGGCTTTCTTAGTAGAGTGATAGTGGACTTACTTAAGACGTACAGTTATATTTATAAAAAGTTCAACTCCTTACAAAATGTCTAAATCTAAACTGTAAAATTAATTTAGTTTTTTTTCTAATTGAATTTTTTTATCACTACGGAACCCTACTTTGTTCATGATCCGACACCCACTTAGCCAGTTTTACTACATCTGTTTTTAATATTTTTTTTATTACCTACATACCTATCATCTATCACATACATAGACTTCCACCATCTTCCACTTTGCACGGTTCGGCCACACAATTATAATGTTGACCTACCTACTACCCACAGATTCTACTACCTATCTCGAGTTCTCGAGGTATCTATACCTACACAAGACACACGGCGGTGGCGGCCCGACTCGCGAGAGCCCGTCCGAGTGGGTCGCTAAGCGTAGGTATATTTTGCGGTAGGTATAGGCAAGTGACGGAGCACTGCTTGAAGTTGGTTAACTTGCATGATCGACCCAACCAGGCAAGTCGCAATAAGTTACGAACGCTATCTACTGATATTACTCATGAAAACTGGTTTTTTTTTAATATTCATTAAACCTATTCAAAATAGGTGCAAATTACACTCTTTCTGATAGTTATAAAATAATAACAATGTCATATTTTGTGACGATTCAAGAAATAAACAATAATTAGTTAATAACGTCAAAATTCAATCCTTGATATAAACCAGATTTGTCATTAGAACATGAAAACAATATGACACGAAAAGTTATACATAAAAATAATTGATAGTCATTAATGCCTTTAACAAGAGTAGGCCAGTTCACACGGACAGCAAATTTCCACCGTTGCACCCGTGTGCAATTTTTTTAATAGCAATTCCGTAACTGAACTTTAACCCAACATGAAAATGAGTAATGTCTTATCCTCCATCCTCTGTAGTATAGCTACTGTATCTAGCAAGCTCAGGTGTTGAGCGGCATTAATCTGGCACAAGATGGCTCTTAACCCTCCGAGAAGTATAAAAATGTTTTTACAACTGATTATTAGAATGTATAAAAAAATAGGTACTTAAGTATAATAATACAGAGTGTAACAAAATTGGTGTAGGACCCGTTAACTGAGGGTTCTACTCATGATACTGAACAACTTTCCCCAAGGAACCCATTGTCAGTTCTCAAAAAAAAAAATGCTCCAAACAAAAGTCCATAAAATGGTTAATCAGCTGATCAATTTGTAGGTATGAAGTTTTTTTTGCAAATTTAATATTTATGGCTCGCTTTGAAAAAAAATGTTAGGAAGTCATACTTTTTGGTTAGTTTCAAATTTTTTTATTTTATTTTTAATTTATTATTGTTAAATTTTATTTTTTTTACTTTTTGGCTGTCTTCTGACTTCTTAACTCATACCTCGCATAATTTTTTTTATTTTCTTTGGCGTGTCTTGTCTTCTTTCATTTAAACTAGTTTTTGGTGGTCACTTTATTTTAGACTTTAGCCTCCAAGTCGTAATTTACTTGTGCCAGCAAGGTCGCGAGTCGGACGGCGAGACGGGGCTGCAAGTTGTTCAGTACAAAATGAGTAGCAGCCCCAGTTAACAGTTCTACAGCAATTTTATTACACCCTGTATAAATACCGATAAGACCTACGCTTATCACAGACTCACGGACTGACTTGGTGACTGAGTGGCTGTAACGCTGTCAAAATGATTTTGTCATACTCGTGTCATTTGTTTTTCAAGGCGATGCTGTCATTTATGGTTCGACTGGCGCCTTGGCTGCCTTGAAATACACTATTTTTATCGCACTGATATAGCCGCAGTAGGCTATCTCAAAATGCTTTGTTTACATTTACAGGGGTTCAGAAACGAGGAGATCCGCAGGAGAACCAAAGTAACCGACACAGCTCACAGAATCGCTAAGCTGAAGTGGCTGTGGGCAGGGCACATAGCTCGTAGAACAGATGACCGTTGAGACAGTTAAGATATCGAGTGGTGACCGTGCACCGAAAAACGTATCGTAGGCAAGCCTCCCACGCGGTGGACCGACGACCTGGTGAAGATCTTGGGAAGATGCTGGATGCGGGCAGCGCAGGACCGGTCGTCGTGGGAATCCTTGGGGGAGGCCTTTTACCAGCAGTGGACGTCTTTCGGCAGATATGATGATGATGACATGGGTTCAGGTCCTTATTTCAGCGGTAGCAAAATATTTTTGACCTTTTTTTTCGAACGGGCGCCTATCCACCTTACAACTGCTAATGTTAAAATATTATTTTTAATTTTTTGGCTTAAAATTTAAATAGAGTCGTAAAACTAATAATTAGGCCCCTTAGAATTTTTTTTATATTTATTTTTATTCACAATTGGTAAACCTTTGACAACATCTCACCTGGTGGTAAGTGAGTAAGCGGGCTTACCAAGATTCCCCAATTTTTCTCTACAATAATGATGGGTTTGTTTATTTATAACTAGCTGTTACCGGCGACTTTTTTCGCGTAAAAAAGAATGAAAAGTAGTCTGTGTTAATCCAGGGCCTAATCTGTCTATCCAATAAATTTCATCCAATAGTCGTAGGGCTTAGCAAAATGAAACTGCATTTTATAAATAGAGCAATCCGCGTTACCCAGTGATACTAGGGACTGATTACATCCGAGGAAATGAAAATTTAATCAACTGGAATTCAAGATGGCGGACTTTTTCCAAGATGGCAGCTGCATAATTTAAAATATAATATATTTGGATAATGGATTGACACCTCAAACAATAAAATCAGTAAAGCCGTCAATAAGAATGGATTGTCACCTCAAACACTAAAATCAGTAAAGCCGTCAATAAGAATGGATTGACACCTCAAACACTAAAACCAGTAAAGCCGTCAATAAGAATGGATTGACACCTGAATCACTTAAATCAGTAAAGTTGAGGTGTCAATCCATTCTTATAGACGGCTTTACTGATTTTAGTAATTGAGGTATCAATCCATCCTTATTGACGGCTTTACTGATTTTAGTGATGGAGATGTCAATCCAATCTTATTGACGGCTTTAGCCAAAATAAAAAAATACCTTTTATGAAATTAAAGATGGCTATATAAATTTTCTAACTATTATTTTTTGTTCTAATGATAATAACAACTCAATATTCTACAGTATGGTCACATATTTTTTAATTTAAATAAAACCTGATAATAATTATCCACAAAATAAAAAATAAAATTCGACAATCCGTTGAGTAGTTTTTGAAGTATACTCATTATTAAATAAGCACACGGTTTTGAAAGCGGTCACTGCACGTGATAAGATGCATCATACAATCAAAACGAGTGCACCGATTTTGTAATAAGTATTTATATCCTGCATTATATGACATCTTGAGAAAACCGGCTAAGTGCGAGTTGGACTTGCGTATAAACGGTTTCGTACCGCTACACACACAACTATTTATTACTTTTGGTCACAACTTGTTAATTTCGATCTGAATCAACGTTTTCAATATTTGATGTAAACACTATACAGTTTATATTGTATACAAATATCTAATTCCTACCTTGTTTAGTTTTTTGAATTGACCCCGTGACAAATATAATCTAAAACTGTCATCTTTGATGCCCCCCATTTCTTTAGGGTTAAAGAAGAAAAAAAGAACTGAAAAACATATTTAATTGATTGATATCTAAATAAAACAAAACAAATGTTTGTATACTTATTTTAACTCCTCTTTATCTTCTTCGTCCGATGTGGTTGAACAAAAGGAGAGAAATTCACATGAAATCAGAACAAATGGTACCTAATACAATTTTGCAGTAAGTAAAAAAATTTAATACATATACCCAGAGATTTGTTACCATAGATGGGTTATGCACTAACAAACCACATTTGAAAATCGAATCCATTTACACACACATTATAATAGGTACCTACCGAATGCTACTATGAAAAGAGATGCCAATTGGCATCTTTTTTTTGCTTCACTTTTAGGATGCATGTAACCTATCTACCTCCCCTTATATATAGCATATCTCTGCATATACATTTAAAAGATAGCTGCATTGTACTGTGAAGGGTAGACCCACCCGCCGATACGTGCAGAACATTGTTTCGCAGGCTTTTTTACAGCCGCAATGGTCCAAGTATGATAACTCACACAATATCTCCCTGGTTTCAGAACAACCCAACTGTCATTAGATGACTTCAAACTACAAAAGGGTGGTAATGGCACAGAGGCATCATCAAGAATAAGTGACACGCAGCGCGAGTTTTTGTGATGCTTCCGATGTTGGTGGGATTCTGGTGTCCATTTCATTTTTGGTAGCAAACAGTTCCTTACGTACAAATTTGACCGAAGAATGAGGTGTTTGTGAATTATGTAGTAGCAGGTAAACTTTTCCAGCACAGCCATGATTTCTTCAAGATGACTTTGTAATGGCTGCGATATTTCTTTAAAAGCTGGTATAACTTGGGTGTGGTAAGGTGTGACAACTTTATTTTGAAGCATCAAAGAACTCATCTTTGATTTTGTATGGAATTTAAAAGTAATGTGACACCCTGTAAGGGTGTGAAAGCAAGGAAGAGCAGTCAATCTGTCAGGACCCAAAATATAATAGTAGCTATTTTATTTTGTTTTGTTTGTTTACTGTGTTTATTTGCAGGCCCGGTGATACAATAGGAACAATAGGAACGCATGCGGAAGAAGCCGATAGCCGCATCGTATTTCACCCAAAAGATATCGCAGAACAGGGAATCACGCGTATTTTGATCAGATACAAATGTTTTGGTGTAATTAATAACTTTATTTTGTTTTATTTATTCATAAGTAATTTAACAAATTATGTGTTTCTTTTTAACTCTTACATCATATAAAATCGTTACACGTGATAGACTCGTATAGACAAACATTCACTGTACATTGTGCAATCTTATCAACTTGATCACTTGTTATTAGCGAAACCAACAAGTTTTTTGTTTTTATCAATTAAAGGACCTTGGTCTTTTTGTGTTATGTCTTTGTAGACTGTGTTTGTCTAAGACTGTTTGTGTCCTAAATAAATGAAATAAAATAAATAAATAAAATAATTACATATTTTCATCGAGCCTTAATTGAGAGTGGCCTGCAAGAGTTGGCTATTGACTGGACTGCAAACAAACGCCGTTTTTCTCAACTGACGGGGCCCTTCGTGGATGGTCGCCTTTATTTTCAAGGGTGGGAAAAACAATTATTTCTCAATTTTTTGTATCGGAACTATATATATAACTTATAACGGTGAAATCGTCATAAACAGACTACCTGACTAAAATATTGATGTATGAAACTTTGTGAAAAAAAAATAACAGTCTAAGCTAAAGATAGGGTTAGAAGGTATTGCAGTTGAACCTAAAAAAATGTATAATAACAATAGATAATACAATAAAATTGTATTGCTTACCCGGTTTATTGGGAATTTCAACATCACAGAGTTTTTCTATGCAAAAAAACAAAAAAAATCACTTTTAACAACACGTACGTGCAACGCCCGAGCGCAGCTGAAAGCACTGACTGATTCGAAGGAGATTTCTATCGAAAATCATTCACCGTCAGCTTTGCACTCATTTCTAACTCTATCTTTGTCTTACCAAGTAGCTTTAGCAAACGTTAGTAATACGCAGCGATAGTTTTCGCTCCATAATCAGGCAGGTATGAAGTGAGTCACTATCCACAAACAGGGCCCCGGCCTGCCAGATGCGTAAATTCCCGCCCGGCTGGATACTGGTAGCTTGCCAGATCAGCATATTCTGCAAAAGTGGCCGCGCCAGGGGAGTCGTTATGTCGAAGTTTATAAAATAGCATTGGGATGCTATATTATATGTATTTGCGGTGGGCCAATATCGGAAGCATCACAAAACACGCGCTCCGTATCATATATCAAGCGGGCCACTTATGGGGCGATGCCTTTATTCTTGATGATGCCTCTGTGCCATTGCCATCCTTTTGGGGTCGGAAGTCATCAAAAGACATTTGGATACCGCATTGGTCTGAAGCCAGGGAAAGATGCTGTGAGTAAGCATACTTGTGCCAATGCGGCTATGAAAAAGGCTGCGAGACAATGCGCTGCACGTATCGGCGGGTGGGTTTACCCTGCACAGTGCAATGCACCACATACAAAGGTAGCTATATAAACAAAAGGTAAGGTTGAATATATAATATAAACAATTTCTTTAGTTTTCATCATCATCATCATCATATCAGCTCATATATGTCCCCACCGAGGGGCTCGAGCCTACCCTGAATTAGAGCGATACACCTCAATAACTAAAATCGGTGCAGCCGTTTTGAGTCTATAATTTTAAAAAAATATGCAGCCGCCATTTAGTAAAAAGTCCGCCATCATGAATTCCAGTGGATGAAATTTTCATTTCCTCAGATGAGATCATTCATATTGCTACCTAGTATCAATGGGTAAAGCGGCTTGCTCTATGCATAAATATCGCCGTAAGCCCTACAAATCCTTCTAACCGTTTATGCGTGAAATGGTAACAAAAACACAAACAAATATGGAATTACTTGTATGTTTTTGCGATTTTAGAAAAACTGTACATAAAACATAAGTAATTTAGTTTCATGAGAAGAATTATTTATGTAAGTTTCGGGTTAGTCAATAATCATGAAATCACCGATTTTAGAAAAACTGACCAGCCCTTGAAAAAAGTATACTTACCTATTTACATATCAAATGTTTTAGATTCGATGGCTGTGCTGCAACCGATTAAAAAAAAATGTAGGCCCCTAATTTGTATTATAGGTAAGTACTTAACCTTTAATTGTTATAGTTTGTTAATTTCATTTATTTATATTTAAAAAAATTCGTTCCTAGTTTTCAGTGAATTTCTTTTCTACGTCGGGTTTTTTTCTTATTTTAATGTTTATTTTCAGTGATAGTGCTATCTTACAACGTTAAACCCAAGCACCCACTCGCCAATAGGATATCATCAAATCATAATGCATGTGTTTCATTAACCGATACAGTCCTGTCTGTGGCTTCCATCATCATCTCAGCAGCATGAAAGTAAAGGAGTCAAACCTTTCATCATCAGCTCACCTGAATGAACTGACGAAGAACGGTTGAGGTCACAATGGATATAGCCTTGCTTTACGTGTTTGTTAAGCAGTGTTTGTTTTGCCCTTGACGTCATCGGGCTAGTGTAAGCTCCTACGCGTGATTGTTGTGAATGATTCATTCATTTGTAAAATCATTCTAAATTAGTGTAGCGTGAGAACGCTTTTAGCCAGGATTTTCATTCGGGTGTCATTAAGAGAGCTTAAATAATAAAAGTGATCGCCGAAATATATATATAATAAATCACTATTAAATTGAAAATTGCAAAAATATGAAGACTTTATCTCATATGAGTTGTAATTATGCGCAGAATTTTAGTAAATGTAAATCATAGGAAAGCTCGCAAAAAAGGGTATTCAAAATACCTAAAAAAATCAATGCCGAGCAAATGCGAGATCTACAGCAGCATTTAAAAAAAAGAAAATTTGTGTTACTTAAGTTACCTCATAAACTTGCTATATGCAGTAAACTTGTGATTTATCTATACTGTAACCATACTACTCTATGCAGTGTGTATTGGATAGGGTTACCGATATTTTAAGGGCATGTAATACACCAAATTTCATTGACGAAAAACCCCCCAATAGGGGGTCGCATCCTTCTCCCCTCTAAATGGCAGCCATTTTTATTTTCAGTTTCTTTTATCGTAGCTGTTCATGAAAAATATGTTTTCTCTTGAATTAGTAGCAGTTCAGGCTTCAAAATAGTCTCATAAAAAGGATATTTAATTTCTTTGGTCACATATAAAATTATTCAAAATGTTTGAGGAAAAAATAAACACGAAAATAATAAAAAATAAAGATAAAATAAAAAATGTAAAAAAAAAAGTTTTATTGTAACTTACTGCTCAAATGAGGTGATTTACGTCTTAAACTCGTATCAGCTGTTCCATTTTACCAAACTCTCATCACCTGTTCCATTTTTATAATTTTACCAAACTCTCATCACCTGTTCCATTTTGATAATTTTACCAAACTCTTATCAGATGTTCCATTTTACCAAATTCTCATCAGCTGATCAATTTTTATAGTTTTTAATAAAACCTAAAAGTTTTTAGGTACAAGCTTTTATTTGAAAAGAATTTTAATTATTTTGTTTTTTTCTCAGCCAACCTTATAATTTGATACCCATGTCATTGGGGAGCATAAAAAAATAACTGGTCCACCATCTTCAGGGAGTCCGCCATATTGGATTTAGAATGACGTCACACAGTTAACTATGCATTGTCATCCAAACTAAACGTGTATACAAAACTTCAAAACAATCGGTTGAAGATATCTGCTTCAAAATTTAGTTGCAAGATCCCACCCGAACAACTTCTTACTTCTTATCAGCTCATATACGTCCCCACCAAGGGGCTCGAGCCTACCCTGAGTTAGGGCGATCGGGCCTTAGTCGGCCTAGTGCGGGTTGGTCGACTTCACACACAACCTGCGAGTTTCTTCGCAGGCATGTGCAGGTTTCTTCACGTTTTCCTTCACCGTAAGAGCGTCGGATAAACGTACATATGAAATCTAAATTCGATAATCACATTGGTACGTGGCAGCATCGAACCACGACCTTCCGGACAGGAGGCGGCGGCCCTAGCCATTACGCCACCGAAATAAAAGCTTTTTTTTCATTCATAATTGGTAAGCCCTTGGCGTCATCTCACCTGACGGTAAGTGATGATGATGCCGAAGATGGAAGCTGGCTTGTAAAAATCATTTTTAGCACTGATTTAAAGCTTTTTTTTAAATAATGAATATACTTAGCCTCATTTAAATGCTTAAATATAACATTTTGATTACGCCCTGTATCGTGTAACGTGCTTAAAAGCTCACGCGCTGAATGGTGCTAATCTGGAACAACACATTCTTAGCCCTTTTGTGCGAGACTTTGTCGTTGGGTGAACACAGCGTAGAAACATATATTTCACTTCTCATGCTCGTAAAGTTGTTATTTATGTTGAGAGGAGTCTGCATAAAGTGGTATTTCATCGTCTTGTGGATAAATTTTATCTTTTTTAAAGTTCTTCTTTTAAGACTATCGCGCAGTTAGGCCTTACAGCCACATACACAATACACCTTCATTTACGAGTAAAAGATATGTTTTTATGCGATTCAGGCTATTTTAATTACGACATATGTATTATTATCTAAATACAAATTTAAGATGAATACAGGCGTGCATTTACGTAAACAAAACGCAAATGTTAGTAACTTGGCCAAAGATGATCTATTATAACTTGGCATTAAGGATCTCACCGTAGATATACCACACCCTGGACACTTCATACTACGGGCTAGAAATTATATTTCAAAAAAGGAATGGATGAATGAACAAGCAAAATGGCGGCGAACTCCTATACGTTCGACAGCCCACCTGTAACCAATCTGTACCAATCTGGGTGACGAGGAGGTGAGGTAGTAATCTAGAGAGCGGCAGGGAGTGTTCATACTGTATGTAAGTGTTAATATATATACTTTAACGTATATATCAATGGAAAAGGCTTGTTGTGAGCATTTTATGTATATTTCGGATCATCAGAAGGGTTTTGGCCGTATCTAAAAAATAAACTCGTCTTTGAGAAGTTTTGGAGTGTACAATCAATATTCACACACGTTTGCAACACGAGGCTTCACGATGATTCGGATAAAAACCGATTATTTTATAGACTGCAATGAGTTCGGCACGGGGCTGGCTTCCCAAGTTGACAGTTCAGCTGCTCGATCGAAAGTGCTCGTAAAATAATTGGCGCCTCTGTCGTAGCCTTGTCTTTCATGGTTCGATAATCACAACGATTCTGATTGGCTAACAAACAAGTACCAACACTATCAACTTCCGGGTTCCGGTCTCGCACAGACCACGCCTTGGCCAAAGATGACTATTATTACTACCCTAGCTAACCGCTTGACGTTTCAAGATAAAACACACGGTGCTTCGACACATGCATAGATGGCGCCACGTCCTTGCGCTCCGACACGGCCATCCTGACGGCGATGCGTACCCAGCAGCTGCCATAATCAGTAATAAGGAGTGGATGTGTGTTTAAGTTAGGTATTCAGATTACATAACTTATCATAAATCTACTACAGATAAGTAGGCCTGTGGTGTGGCCCTAGAATAGTACCACCCATCTCTTCCCGAGGGTGTGGTAAGAGGTGACTAATGGATCAAAGACCGGAGGATGGGCAGCAGCGTCTTTTCTGCGTACCGTGCCACACACCGCGATCGCCCACCTGCCTGCCAAGCGATTGCGCCTTTGTACAGCAGTGTACAATGCCTGGCTGATGTGATGACGATGAGCTGTGTAAGTACTTGAACTCCCCTTCCACAGGGCAAAGCTCACGAAAAAAAAGGTAGGTACTTTAACTCCCCTTCCACAGGGCAAAGCTCATAAAAATAAAGGGAATACGTAGAGGTCGATGCTGTGTGACACACAGAGGCTCTAAAATGATAAAGGTCAGGTCGATGCTGTGCTCTAGGCGCATATGTCCATATGCGCCGTGGTACACAGGGGCCGTAAAAAAAAAGGAAAGGTCGATGCTGTGCTCTGGGCGGTCTTGTACGCCGTGGTACACAGGGGAAAAGGAATGACGGTAAAAATGTGAAATAGTTTGCATTCGTCACTACAAGTATCATCAGGAAACCTGACCAAACAACACTGGCTGTAAACAAATCTACACGGAAACGACCAAATCATACGGTCGGCACCTTGTTTTTCTTTGTTATAGCTTAGAGTTAGTTAGTTTATGGTCAGTTAGTCTATGATGGTTCCGAACCAAGGTGTCGTGTCGGCTCCGTGCCGACATTGAGTCGTCAGACTAAAGAGTCGGACAACCAGCTGTCGTCAGTCTGTAGCATTGTCAATGGTTGTCGTGTACGTACTCAGTGCCTCTTAACTTGCACTGACGCAACAGATAACAACAGATTTCTCTTTAATGAAAACTGCTCACCCGATGGAATTCCAGCATTATGCATCAACCACGCAAAGGTTGACTCTCTTCTCCATCACTGGGGCAGCTTCACAGGTGCTTCCCTCTTGGCTGCATCGCTTCAAGCAGCTAGACATGTAGTAGCCCTGCTTCTTGCCGATATGGGTCGTAGATACACAGATCCGTAGTAGCAATCCATGACCGTGCATTCACATCCGATCTATAGGGGTTGAAATCGGGTAACCTCAATTCATGGGATGATGATGGCGTCCGAGTGGCTAGTATCAGCGTCAGAAAATTCTGATTTCGTTGTTCCAGAAGCACTTTCTATTTTTTGTTGCTCACATCACTATCTGGAACACGTGGGGCGTCCATGTCCTATCCCACTTCTGATTTCGGATCATCAGAAGGGTTTTGGCCGTATCTAAGAAATAAACTCGTCTTTGAGAAGTTTTGGAGTGTACAATTAATATTCACACACGTTTGCAACACAAGGCTTCACGATGATTCGGATAAAAACCGATTATTTTATAGACTGCAATGAGTTCGGCACGGGGCTGGCTTCCCAAGTTGACAGTTCAGCTGCTCGATCAAAAGTGCTCGTAAAATAATTAGCGCCTCTGTCGTAGCCTCTGTAGGTATGCTGCATTGTCTTTCATGGTTCGATAATCACAACGATTCTGATTGGCTAACAAACAAGTACCAACACTACCAACTTCCGGGTTCCGGTCTCGCACAGACCACGCCTTGGCCAAAGATGACTATTATTACTACCCTAGCTAACCGCTTGACGTTTCAAGATAAAACACACGGTGCTTCGACGCATGCATAGATGGCGCCACGTCCTTGCGCTCCGACATATATCTTAATATATAAAAATGAATCGCAAAATGTGTTGGTAAGCGCATTACTCGAGAACGGCTGGACCGATTTCGCCAATTCTTTTTCTGTCGAGTTCGTTATTGTCAGGAGAAGGTTCTTATGTAGGGTAGGGTAGGGTAGTGTAGTGTAGTGTAGGGTAGGGTAGTGTAGAGTAGGGTAGGGTAGTGTAGGGTAGGGTAGGGTAGGGTAGGGTAGGGTAGTGTAGGGTAGGGTAGTGTAGGGTAGGGTAGTGTAGTGTAGGATAGTGTAGTGTAGGGTAGTTTAGTGTAGGGTAGTGTAGTGTAGTGTATGTAGGGTAGGGTAGGGTAGTGTAGGGTAGGGTAGTGTAGGGTAGGGTAGGGTAGGGTAGTGTAGGGTAGGGTAGGGTAGTGTAGTGTAGGGTAGTGTGGAGTAGTGTAAGGTAGGGTAGTGTAGTGTAGTGTATGTAGGGTAGGGTAGGGAAGTGTAGGGTAGGGTAGGGTAGGGTGGGGTAGGGCAGTGTAATGTAATGTAAGGCGGTACGTAGTTTGCCGGGACAGCTAGTTTTTTTATTTTAAGATGAATGCTTTTGAAGTTATTCAAGAAAGTAGGCGAAAATTTACCATTGTGCCCCCCACCCCTATCTCCGAATTATTGCCCCTAAAATATTAAAAAAAAATAGAGTACATAAAGTTAAATGCATAAATTACAGAAAAATATTTGAGAAAATAAAGACAAAAAGAAAAATGAAAGATCGTCTGGACTTTGGGAATTTAATTTTAAAATGGTGTTTTGCCTATTTTCTTAAATAATGTCAAAACTTTCTATCTTAAAATTATATAAAATATATATTTGAGATTCTCACAAAACGTTCTTAAATTTGATATTTCACGCGATGTAGTTTGCCATTTTTTTAGTTATCTAATTTACCCCCCAAAAGTGGGCCCTATTTTTAAAATTCATTTATTTACGTTACACGTCCGTCTTTGGGTCACCAACTTACATCATCATCATCATCATATCAGCCGAAGGACGTCCACAGCTGCTCATAGGCCTCCCCCATGGAATGCCATGACGACCGGTTTACATGTGTACCAAATTTCAACTCAATCGGTAGTTTCGGAGCAAATTGGCTGTGACAAACGGACGGACAGACACACGAGTGATCCTATAATGGTTTAGGTACTTACTGAACCCTAAAAAAGAAGAAAAGACAAAAGTTTATAACCGTCTCTCTTTCTGGCCAGTCCCTAATTACGTGGTATGTAATGGTTTTTAATCGCTTGATTTGTTTTACCTCCTGTCCGAGAGGTTGTGCTTCGAATCCTGCCACATACCAATGTGTTTTCAAATTTCGATTTCCTATGTACGTTTATCCGACGCTCTTACGGTGAAGGAAAACATCCTGAGGAAACCTGCACACGCCTGCCAAGAAACTCGAAGGTTGTGTGTGAAGTCGATCAACCCGCACTGGGCCCGCGTGGTCGACAAAGGCCCGGTAGGCTCGAGCCCTTCGTTGGGGACTTATATGAGCTGATAAAAAGAAGAAGATTTGTTTTCAGGGATTCCAGTCTATGATCGCCCTTAATTTTAAAGGTAGTGCATCGTTGACCTGATCATTCCAACGTTTTGTCAGTATTGGTGATCGATCTCGTGAACTTTGACCCATTTTAGGGGTTTCGTAACGGAACCCTTATAGGATCACCTCGTTGTCCTTCTTTATGTGTCTCTGTCTTTCAAAACCCTTTTTCTCGGGTCCGTTCTTTACTAAGGTCTAACGTTCCTTGGAGCTGTAAAAAAAAAGATTCTAATTCAAAAAAAGTACAGCCATTTTTATTATGCCGTAGTGCGTAGCGAAATGGTGTAGAAAAAATTCGAGCGAGACCTACAGTACTCGCATATGATGTGTAACATGTGACAAAATACTTTATAAAACGACGGCAAAGATACGGCAGACTAGGCTGTATGGTCATAGATACCTTTGCCTTTTCCGCGCTTTTAAAGCCTGAAAAAAGGACGGCAAAGATACGGCAGACTAGGCTGTATGGTCATAGATACCTTTGCCTTTTCCGCGCTTTTAAAGCCTGAAAAAAGGACGGCAAAGATACGGCAGACTAGGCTGTATGGTCATAGATACCTTTGCCTTTTCCGCGCTTTTAAAGCCTGAAAAAACGCGACTCCCTGGGACACATTTCCGTCCCATGGGACACTTTTCCGTCCCATTTCACGAAATCACTCCCACAAATTGCAGGAAAGCGAGAGCAAAGATGTTACACATTAATAAAAACAATGCTGAGAAAAACACCAGTGGATCACCTTCCTTATGTGAATTTATAATATTTTCAATTGTTTTCCTCTATTTAATGTGTTAAAATTTGTAAACATTGGAACACAAAACTTCAACCAAACAACTAGTGTTGCCAATAATCTAAAATGCAAACTACCCGAAATATTCATGTATTATGTTTATTACCAGTTATTAATTAACGAAGGCAGAGCGCAACATTTTTATTTCCAATTACTTAACTCTTTTCAAACAGTGAACAATGTATGTCAAATAAGACTGTCTATCTGTCTGACATTTCAAAATATGTATTATTTGAACCGTGATAGATAGCCGACTGAAACTTTTACAGAATATGTCATGTTATTAAGGCGGGTTAACTATCAATAATAAATAAAAAGGTGAGTATACTAAGAGGCGCTTGTTTTATTTTGATATATTTATTTTTGCTTCAAAGTAAAAGTGTCAGACCGTAGATTTCGCCACTTTGTGACATAAAGATCATCATATCAGCTGAAGGACGTCCAATGCTGGACATAGGCCTCCCCCAAGGATTTCCACGACGACCGGTTCTGCGCTACCCGCATCCAGCGGCTTTCCGCGATCTTCACCACGTCATTGGTCCACCGAGTGGGAGACCTGCCTACGCTAAATTTTCCGGTCAGACTCGAGAACTTCACTGCCCTAACGGCCATCTGTTTACGAGCTATGTGCCCTGTCCACTGCTACTAAAGTTTAGCAATTCTGAGAGCTATGTCGGTTACTTTGCATAGACATAAAGATAGCATAAAAATATTATGTAACATAACAACAACGGTTACATAAAATTGTAAAGCATAGAACAGATTGTGCCAATAAAAGTGAAAAAGGTTCGAGATTTAAAAAGATTGACAGAAACCCGGAATTCCATGATCTGAGAATGTTACTAAGCGTAGATAATTATAATTCTGTCAATTTAAGTTTAGAAAGAAACCATTAATGTTATTTCTTCGATAAAAGAATACTGTAGTTTTAATCATAGGTAAAATTAAATGTTTTATTTTTTATTACAATTTCTGCTTTCTGATAAAAATATCCTTTGTATTATGTGATAGATAACAAAAATCCTATAAAAAATATATATCATCAATAAATTTACTGGGTTCAAAGATATCAAGTAATAAAAATTTATTGTTTTGCAATAAGTGTGTAATTTAAGTAATATTAACGTTTATTTGGAATTATTTGTTATAACGGATGGCTGTTGGGGCAATGAAGATATCGAGTGGCGACCACACACCTGAAAACGTAGCGTATTCAGGCCTCCCACTCGGTGAACCGATGACCTGGTGAAGGTGGCGGGAAGCCGCTAGATGCCCGCAGCGCAGAAGCGGTCGCTGTAGCAATCCTTGGAGCAGGTCTTTGGCTGATATGATGGTGATGATGATGATTACCGTCATTTATGAAACTCTTATGTTTCAGTTAGGTATTTTCTCTAAAAATATAGCTTTATGTAGAAAAAATGGGAGGGTGGACATGAGTTTTATCCAGATCCCTCGTCTTTTCGCACCCCCACAACAAATTCTATACAAAAAATCCCTTCAATCCGTTGCACCGACGTGCGAGCGTGGAAATGAGTTTCCCGAGATCCCTAAGGAACTAGGTATGTCAGAATATGCTAATAAGTAAATAACGGTATTTCCCAACTCCTCAACCCTCTCTGTACAAAAAAACCCAACAACAATCCATTCTTCCGTAGAAAGAAAGAAAATACCCTAAAAAAGAGTATATTTTCCAGTTCCCTCAGGAAATGCATCGGACTATGCTATTTTCATGGAAAAAAATGCCAATGCCCTTACCAGTAACACATGTTATCTTCATTCTAATTTTCATCAAGACTAATCAAGGTGTTAAGGCGTGGAAAGGTAACAAACAAACAAATACATTTATTATATTATAATAAGGATGGCAACCCTCCATTTACTCATACATTCTCACGCGGCCGCCATTACTTTGAGAACCACGTATTTAATGTCGCTCGTAATTGCGTTAATATATTAAAAATTCTTTATACAATACGTGAATTTCTCAGGGTCTTGCGACTCAGTGACCTTCGCATTAAGTTATGTGACTCACTAGTCCAGGCTCGGCTACGCAGTGTCTTGTGACTCAGTGACCTTCGCATAAAGTTTTGTGACTCACTAGTCCAGGCTGGGCTACGCAGTGTCTTGTGACTCAGTGACCTTCGCATAAAGTTATATGACTCACTAGTCTAGGCTGGGCTACGCAGTGTCTTGTGACTCAGTGACCTTCGCATAAAGTTATGTGACTCACTAGTCTAGGCTGGGCTACGCATTGTCTTGTGACTCAGTGACCTTCACATAAAGTAATGTGAATCACTACTCTAGGCTGGGCTACGCAGTATCTTGTGACTTCGTGCCTCTCGCATAAAGTTATGTGAATCACTAGTCTAGGCTGGGCTACGCAGTGTCTTGTGACTCAGTGACCTTCGCATAAAGTTATATGACTCACTAGTCTAGGCTGGGCTACGCAGTGTCTTTTGACTCAGTTGACCTTCGCATAAAGTTGTGTGACTCACTAGTCTAGGCTGGGCTACGCAGTGTCTTGTGACTGAGTTGACCTTCGCATAAAATTATGAGACTCACTAGTCCAGGCTGGGCTACGCAGTGTCTTGTGACTCAGTGACCTTTGCATAAAGTTATGTGACTCACTAGTCCAGGCTGGGCTACGCAGTATCTTTTGACTCAATTGACCTTCGCATAAAGTTATGTGACTCACTAGTCCAGGCTGGACTACGCAGTGTCCGGTGACTTAGTTGACCTTCGCATAAAGTTATGAGACTCACTTGTCTAGGCTGGGCTACGCAGTGTCTTGTGACTCAGTGACCTTCGCATAAAGTTATGTGAATCACTAGTCTAGGCTGGGCTACGCAGTGTCTTGTGACTAAGTTGACCTTCGCATAAAATTATGAGACTCACTAGTCCAGGCTGGGCTACGCAGTGTCTTGTGACTCAGTGACCTTTGCATAAAGTTATGTGACTCACTAGTCCAGGCTGGGCTACGCAGTATCTTTTGACTCAATTGACCTTCGCATAAAGTTATGTGACTCACTAGTCCAGGCTGGACTACGCAGTGTCCTGTGACTTAGTTGACCTTCGCATAAAGTTATGAGACTCACTAGTCTAGGCTGGGCTACGCAGTGTCTTGTGACTCAGTGACCTTCGCATAAAGTTATGTGACTCACTAGTCCAGGCTGGGCTACGCAGACACAAGCAGATGCGCGCGCATTGTTTTAACATCCAAACTCGCACTGTGTCCACCATTTTCAACCGACCTACAGAAAGGAGAAGATTCTTAATGGGACTGTACGTTTTTTTTTAGTATGTTTGATACTCGATATCTTCGCAGATTATGAACCGATTTCATTGTTATTTTTTTATTCGATGGGATTTGCTTTTTATTAGTCTCCTATAAATTCTATCAAAATCTCAATAGTCCTTTCTATAAAATAAACAAAACAAAAAATTATAATGCAAAATTGTACCTACTAAGTTGTTGTAGTTAAGTCGGTTTTTAACGTTTCAGCGCAAACATATTAAAACCAGCCAAGTGCGAGTCAGAACGGCACAAAAAGGGTTCCGTACCATCATCCTTGATGGCGCTAGTTTCTACACCACGTTTAAAAAAAAAGACGTTTTCTATATGAATACCCCCCCCCCCCCCCTCCCCCCTTATTATTATTTTTTGTATTTTTTGTTATAGCGGCAACAGAAATACACCATCTGTGAAAATGTCAACTGTCTAGCTATCACGGTTCATGCAATACAGCCTGGTGACAGAAGGACAGACAAACAGACAGACAGACAGATCGACGGACAGCGAAGTCTTAGTAATAGGGTCCCGTTTTTATCCTAAAAATGACGCTTCGAAGATAACTTTGGTTGGCTACTCTTATTTTGGGTATTGTGAAGTGGGGGCAGCTGGAGTATCTCTTTGACAAATTAAAAAGACGATTTGAGAACACTGCACGAGTATTTCGAGCTTTAAGCAACGTGCTGGTCCCATACACGCATCGAACGGCGGCAGTTCGGTTTCCGATATACTACTACGAAATTACTATTACGATTACATATAAATATTTATTATCTTCCATGATTTCCATTAGCCTAAGCAAAACTCAATTTCCTATTTATTTATTTTTTTTAAACTTTATTAATTTTTGAGCCTTGTTCGGTCTACGTAGTAGTCTCGTTCGGCATTTCATTGTGGTGCCGACAGAAATCAGCGCTGCGGTCCGCCACAGCATAATATGCTGAGTCGGAGTCTTTTCTTTGCTACGGCACAATAATGTTATTCACCGAACACTTTCGACTGGTGTATGTCTGTAAGCAACTGTAAAGTATTAACTTTGTTACTAATAGCTTCTTAGTTACATCATTTACCGTAGTGTATTTGTGTTGTGGTAAAGCACAAATGTTTAATATTTCTATCCATCTAAATTCTGAAACAATAGAACACCATCTACTCGTATGCGAGACCTTCAGCTAATTCATAGCGTCAAATTAAAATTTCAAAATCTTTTTTTATAGTTTGTTGTACACAGAAAACATAAATTACACATTTTACAAGAAAAGGTCACACAAAGGGTGCAGCATATTTCTAAAGAAATTTCTTCCAGCAGACTCGGGAAAGAAGAAAGTTTTGACTGAGATGGCTGAAAAGACGTGTAAATGTGCACAACTTAAATAAACACAAAAAAATAATATGTGAAGTAATATATTAAGTAAATATTAAATTTACACAATAAGAATCTAAAAATAAAAAATAAATGTAAATTTAATGTTTACTTAATATATTACTTCAAGTATTATTATTTTTTTGTGTTTATTTAAGTTGTGTACACGTCTTTTCTCAATATACTGCCTAGCCGGTTCATTAAATGGCAGCATTCAACTAACTGCCTCAATGATAATACATTTAATAACTTGGCTGGCTGATGATGATAATTAAAAGAGTGAAGCGAATACAGAAGTAGGAGCTCCGAAGGGTCTCTGTCGACTGAGAAATGGAACAATCGAAACTAGAGTGGGAGCGAGCGAAGCGAGCTCGGAATTTCCGAGAACCCCCGGCTCATTTGGTTAGGTTCGGAGACTGTGTGCAAGCTCGCCTCCTCCTCACAGTCATAGTGTTAGTTTGAACATGAAAATATAGAACTAGGAGCCCCGAAGGGGCTCCGTCGACTGAAAAATGTCCCGTCTTCCTCCAACCTCTACCCCTTAGGCACTCCTCTGCCTGAGGTATAAATTTAAACTACCTGGCTAGCAGAATTTGAACGTTATTGAGCCAAGCCAAAATCCTCAAGGTCACCTCGTCCTTCCTACCTACCTCAATGTTAAGTTACTGTGAGTGTTTTATTTTATTAGCGAGTAAAGAAAGTCATATATGTCACCAGCTATTGCCCGCGTGGATAACTGAATACGATAAAGTGAGAGTGAATAAGCATCATTTGAGTTTGCGTGTACCATCCTCGACTACATCATCACTTACCATCAGGTGAGATACCGTATATAGTCAAACGCACTCAAATCATATAATCAATAATATAAAAAAGTGTAACGGGACGGTGTCTGTACATGAACAATTTTTGGAAAATATTAACTGTGGTGGACTATAATAACGATATAGAGGCCAAAATAACAACTTTTGAAATTTTGGTCTGTCTGTATGTTCGCGCATTACGCAAAAACTACCAAGCCGATTTTGATGAAATTTGTATGGCGGTTACTTAAAGCGCGGGTTAACATAATAATATAGGATAATTTTCCCTTGGGAAAATTCAAATTTTCAAGATTTTATTTTACCACTTTGTCGGCGGAACTAAAATGTTATAAGAGTACCGACGCAAAATTACAGCTTTCTTATAATAAGAGTCTGTGAGTTAAGGCCTTAAGATGGGTCAAATGATAATATTCAATTTAAATTATTGAAAGACTGTGTAAAGCTATCACTATGGAAAATTTTAATATATTATATTTAACAAATTAAAAATTAAATTTAGTTGAATACAATTTTAAAAATTTATAAATATATGATTTAAAACTTTTGATGTTAAAAAATATACTGTAGACCCTCTTTTTGGCATTAATTGCAAAATCTCTGAAAAAAATATCTAGTTTTTATTACTTTTCTTCACTTCAAAAAAAATGGCACCGATTTTTGTGTGTTGGTTTCATTCAATATTAATTATAATAATATAATATATATATTATAATTAATATTGAATGAAACCAACACACAAAAATCGGTGGTATTTTTTTTTAAACTTATTTGAAAGTGAAGAAAAGTAATAAAAACTTTTAAAAATCGAGAATTGGGCGTTCGGTTTCAACGTCACAGCCGCGCTGAAGCCCGCATTAATTTGAACTTAAAATGAACAGACTTGCGTTCGATATTATTTTAACACGTTTCAACCTGCTCGGATTGAGTCATCTTAAAGACTTAAGGCCATAACAAACGGACATGGTGAAACTATAAGAGTTCCTTGTTAACTATGGAATCCTACAAACGCTTAACAGTAAGAATAGATTCCGGAATGATAACGCGTCAAAAAAGGCTTAAGAGCCCGCTGGAGTTCATAAATTCCATACAAACGTAGTATTTGATTCATTTGTTAACCAAAGAACCGATTTTGAAAAAAAAATATATCGATAATCGGATGACGTATATCTATGTCGGTACCGCATTACTTTTTTGAAATACGAAACAGGAATCCGTTTAATACCAATAAACTTGTTTTCTGCCTTTTACCTTAAAAACAAGTTTATTGATTAAAAGTGGACACCTTTTTTACATTAGGCAAACAGAACTTTATATATTGTTTTCTTAGCATTTAATAATAAGTTGTTCACAGTAAACCAGTTCAGTATCTTTGAAAGAGGGTTGTTTTCCTATTCACTTTAAAAATAAGAGAAGTATCATCCGCAAACAACACAATATTTGACAGATGTTGCACCATAAAAGGCAAATCATTTACGTAAACAAGGAAAAGAAAAGGCCCTAATATGGAACCCTGGGGCACACCCATTTTCACTATAGATTCAGATGAGTTCGTGCCATTTACTTGTACTTTTTGTGTTCTGTTGTCTAAATACGAATTTAAAAGACTGAGAGCCCCATCCTCTACAACATAATGCTTTAATTACCCAAGTAATGTTTGGTGTTCAACACAATCAAATGCCTTAGATAAATCACAAAACACTCCAATTGCATTTTGCGATTCCTCAAAGGCATCATAGATATTGCGAATAAGTGCTACTCCTGCATCGGTTGTTGATCGACCTTTAGTGAAACCAAATTGTTGGTTATGCAGTAGTTTGTTTTCTGTAAAATATTGTAGCATTTGGTTAAGCATAACCTTTTCAAACACTTTACTAAGAACTGGCAGCACAGAAACTGGTCTGCAGTTGCCCGGATCAGTTTTTAGTTAGAACAGATTTTGGAATGATTAGTCTTTAAAAAAGGCTTAACAGTAAGAATAGTTTCCGCAATGATAACGCGTCAAAAAAAGCTTAACAGTAAGATGAGATTTCGGAATGATAAGGCGTCAAAAAACGCTTAACAGTAATAATAGATTTCGGAATGATAAGACGTAAAAAAAGGCTTAACAGTAAGAATAGATTCCGGAATGATAACGCGTCAAAAAAAGGCTTAACACTAAGAATAGATTTCGAAATGATAAGACGTCATAAAGGCTTGACATTAAAAATAGATTCCGGAATAATAACTCGTCAAGTAAAGAAAAAAACTGACAACGCCGAAAACTTTAAGAACAACCGACTCCAGCAATTGTGGCGTTAAACAGACGATGGACGTGTTTACTAAACTTCTATATCTCTAAAATCACTGAACCGATTTTGATGAACTTGCACGGTTCCCTAAGCTGAGGGATATATAATTCAATAAAAAAACCCGTTAAAGTGCGAGTCATAACCGCGCACAAAGGGTTCCGTACCATCATACTAGATGGCGCTAGTTTGTATACGTTTAAAAAAAACGTTTATTTATGGTGACCTCCTTGTTTTTTCACTTTTAATAATTTTTAGTATTTGTTGTTATAGCGGCAACAGAAATACATCATATGTTTTAAACTGTCTAGCTATTACAGTTCATGAAATACAGCCTGGTGACAGACGGACAGACAGGGAGACGGACGGACAGCGAAGTATAAGTAATAGGGTCCCGTTTTTACCCTTTGAGTACGGAACCCTTTACCCTTTGAGTAAAAAAGCGTCGGTGGCTCAACCGGTAACGACTCGGTCCATCTAACCAGAGGTACCGGGTTCAAATCTGGACGGCCAATGTACCAATGAGATTTTCAAAAACTTACGTACATACTTACCGATTGCTTTAACGGTGAAGGAAAATATCGTGAGGAAACCTGCACACGCCTGCGAAGAAACTTGAAGCTTGTGTGTGAAGTCGACCAACCCGCACTGGGCCCGCGTGGTCGACTAAGGCCTAATCGCCCTGATTCAGGGTAGGCTCGAGCCCCTCAGTGGGGACGTATATGAGCTGTAATGATGATGTACGGAACCCCAATTATGCGCTTTGATTTATAGTTTCTGAGAAATATGTGGACAAACATACATACATACAAACATATATGCGTACACTTATGAAATTTGTCACACTTGGAAGCCCACATAGATTAACATACACGAATTATGTGTAATTCCAACAATGTTACATACATATCCAATTGATAACCTCCTATTTTTGAAATCGATTAAAAAAGAACTTATTTAAATATTAATAAACCAAAATTTAAACGTATAAAATTTTGAAAATATAGTGACAGAAACAAATTAAAAGAAGATGATATTAAAAGAGATTTAAACTAAAAAAAGTGTGACGAAGTGACTGGTTATTAAGTTCTTTTGTTTCGCTCATCAATACTACTCAAAGTATTTTTCTTTTGATAGGGCGAAAACTTAATTGACACAATTACCGAAAAATCGAGCAGTTACTTTTAAAAACTGGCCAAGTTCGAGTCGGACTCGCGCAAAGTAGGGTTCCGCATCCTTTTCTAAAAATAAACGAATAGCCCGATACAGTTCCTGAGGTACCTGGAGAAAACTCATGTCCACGCTTGCGAGCTGATTGCGGCTGGCGCACCACTCACCCTCAAAAAGAGTCATAAAAGCCATGTCCACGTGGGCGAAGCCGCGGGCAAAAGCTAGTCTAAAAATAAATGTATAACTATTTTAACAAACACAATTTTTTTTGCAGTTGGTTGTAGAACATTTTGAACAGAAAATCGATATTTTTTTGATACATATATATTTGAAATGCATAATAAACATTCAGTCCGCAAAATAACTACTTGAGCGGCAAGATTTCATGATTGAGCGGCAGAAAACACTGTAGGAAGAGTGTGGTACGGGGAGTTCTAAATGGAAGCGGGAGCGAGCGAAGCGAGCTCGGACTTGCGGAGCACCCCGACTCGGATCCGTTAGGTTCGGAGACTGTGCGGGGAGGCGAGCTAAGCTCGCCTCCCCGCACAGTCGTAGTGTTAGGTTTAACATGAGAACACAGAAGTAGGAGCCCCGAAGGGGCTCCGTCGACCACTCAACACTGTAGGAAGAGTGTAGTACGGGGATGTTTAAAATAATTACAGCCATCCAGAATGACATAAATAGCTGATTGATTTTGAAATGTTTGCTGACCATGAGTTGCTGACCAATTAGCTATTTCTGCTCAACGATTATATTTTTCTGCTCACAGAAATAACAATACTATGCTAACCATTTAATTGACACCCAATTTTTTTTACATAATCAAATTAATTTATTTGCCTTAAACATTGTATATAAAGATCTTAAAATATGTATAAAGATCTAATTTTTAGCTAGTGTTTAAAATAGCATTTAAAAAGTAATTTTAATCTTAGTGCGAATTAATCCAAAAACATACAAAATAACGAATATCTTAATCCAAAGAAATCTACAAATTTAAAAAAATCTAATATTATAGCAGTTTGTGTCATTCAGCCACTCATGTAATTCAATACTCACCAATATTCAGTCCGTCAATACCAAACACAATACCATACATTTAATTGAGAAATGCAACTCAGGGAGTGCTTCGCCGAAGTCTACTGTGCTTAGGTAAAAGTGAAGGACATTTCGAACAATTTTTAACACAAATTTAGTTTCGTGAGACTAAGGCAAGTGGCAGAATTTTTGTTTTCTTTCATTTCAATTATTCATCTTATCAATATTGAACAATAAAATGTATCTTTAATAAAATGATAATTTCAAGTAATTTCAAAAACTTCTAGCAACTTTAGGCATACTGTCTGTATACATTTTGTTGTTTGTATAGTGATAGATATACAATCGAAATAAAATTAAAAAAAAATTAAAAACATATCTCCTAAGATTTTTTATTTTTTAAAACGCCTTTTTTATTTTCCCTAAAATTGAGATAGTTTCTGAGAAATACGTGGACAAACATATATACGATCCTAAGAGCGTTTTTCTCTATCTCTTATAGCTTAGAATTTCCCTGTACTGTCACTTAAAAAAACTCACCCTGCACATCGTCAGGCAACTTTATCATACAAAAATGACCTGGGAATTTCATGAAGAGCTAGCTTTTCTGTGTCCCTGCGAGATCCCTGCTCTTTTGAATAGTTCGCCATTTGTCCGTACAAATATGCAAATTTCATAAATGTAGAGCGATGGTAGTGGCAAAACACCAAGTCTATTGAAGAGTGATCTGCAAGATACGTAGGGTGGGATTCCATACATAGCGCGAATACATTTTTTTGAGCAATAAAGGCTCGATTCATGTCAGTACTATTTCCCCAAGCTATAAGACCATAACGTAAAACCGACTCTTTGTATGCGCAGTATGTTAATAGAGCCGTTTTCATGTTAGTGCAATTTTTGACCTGTTTGAGAGCCTACACAAATCTGTTTATTTTGCAAAATACGTTGTCTATTTGTGTTTTCCAGTTTATATTCTGATCTATAGTTATATATTCCTAGAAATATATGTATGTCGGAGCGTCATTTAAAACGCGACCAATACCAGCTCGAGATACGTTTACATAGATTGTTAAACTTTATTTGGATCAAACGTCAGGTATTAGTTATTATTATATCAGCTCATATACGTCCCCACCGAGGGGCTCGAGCCTACCCTGAATTAGGGCGATCAGACCTTAGTCGACCACGCTGGCCCAGTGCGGGTAGGTATTAGTACCTGGGTGAAACTGGTGGTGGCGTGACAATCGCTTGTACTCGTGAGACGATCGTTTATGGTAGCAAAGATGACGTATTAACGGAAGGCTGTTTGTGATTGATGTGGCAGCACTGAGTTGAGAATTTATTAGATTTGTGGAGAAGCCATATTAGCTGGACGTCAGTCTCGAGGCAGACACTTTTTGATGGAGCGTCGAACAGAACACGAGTAGTGGTAATCTGTGAGCAAAATGGACGTGTCACGCTATCGCTGGGATCACCGCGTTTGCATCCATTGTAATCCAAGGCATCCTGTACAATTTCTATTGCCGGATGATCAAGACTATTGAAGGAGGACCCCTGTGATATATCTGCATTGTTATTTCGACGCCCAATACCGAAATAGTTAAGGACGTGAACCACAAGGCCATCCATTAACCTAACCCCTCCTACATGCATATAAACCTCGTTGATTGTTTAGTTTTCATACTGTTTGTCTAAATTGTAATTATATGATTCATTATGAGACTTATTATTTGTTATAATTAGTTTTACTCAAGTTAATTTTAAAATTATTAATTTCAAGCCAAATCAATTATGCTATCTAATGTGTTATTAATGTCGTTTTCATGTTTCTTGATTAATTTTGATGTTTCTTTTTGACAGAATTTACTACTCTGGAAATATCATCAGCGTATAAAATGCATTTATGTTTAGATAAGTCAGTTATATTATTTACGCACAGTATAAATAAGATTAGTCCCAAGACACTTCCTTGAGGAACGCCATATTCATTTGACTTATATTTAGAGGACAAGGATACTTATTGTTTTGGCTTTATGATTTTTTAATAACAACACATTGTTGTCTGGGACAAGGATGATATCCATTCAAGCGTAGGACCTCTAATACGGATCGCTTCTAATTTGGAAAGTAGTATGTCATGCATGTATGTATGTCTTCAAGTTTGGAAGGTAGTATGACAAATCCAACTGCACGTCTTAAGTTGGTCGACTAATACTCCTAAACTTAGAAAGTTTACTAAGCCGTGATTGTTTTTCTTTAAAATGGATTGTATGTTCTACTATTCATTTTTTTAGATTTTTTTTATTCACAATTGGTAAGCCCTTGGCATCATCTCACCTGATGGTAGTGACGATGATGCCGAAGATGGAAGCGGGCTTACCAAGTTTCCCCAACGCAATGGGGATCTGGCTATCTTATCTTCAAGCCGGAACACATCAATGCTGTTAACACTGATGTTTGGAGGCAAGACTGAGATAAGATGGTGGTAGCTAGCCAGGCGGGCTTAGAAAATGACATACAACCAACCAAACCCAGTCTTACAAAGTTGACCCAGCCGGGAAACGAATTCGCGACCTCCTGGTGTGAAGCGAATAGACTAACCATTACGCCACGGAGGTGTTTAAAAATATGTCCTGAAACAGTGATTTAGCTAGTAGAAGGACGACACTTGACTCTAACAAAATTATCACTTTAAAGCTTAATATTTCTCAATCGTAACCCTGAATCGAAAAAGGGTTTAAAAACCGGTAGAAGTTTTAAAAGACCTATTCAACAGTACTCCACACGATTGTATGTCAACAAAAAAAAATCACCCCCTCTGTACATGTAGGGGAGGTCCCTTAAAAAAATTTTTAAGACTTCATTTAACTTTCTTGTTGGCGTGATCAATACATTCCAAATTACAGGTTTCCAGTACTTATGGTCTCTGAGTTAAGCCGCGGACAAACGGACAGACATGTCCAAACTAAAAGGGTTCCTCGTAGACTAAGGAACCCTAAAAAGTGCCACTGACAACTTAATGAACGGCTCCTTTTACAAGACCGCAAAGAGATAAGATCCAGACCGCGTTGTTGCCTCCAAAATGGCTATTTTTAGAAAAGCCTCCATTAATTAGACCTTCTCTCTCCAAAGTTGGTCCCTCATGACTGAGGATTGTGGTTTAGCGTAGGTACTCATTTAGTTTTTAACCGCCTCCGTAGCGTTATGGTTACTCCATTCGCTTCACACCAGGAGGTCGCGGGTTCGATTCTCGGTGGGGTCAACTTGAAAGACTCGGTTTGGTTGGTGGTAGGACATTTTCTAAGCCCGCCTGGCTAGCTACCACCATCTTATCTAAGTCTTGCCGCCAAACATCAGTGTTAACAACATTGATGTGTTCCGGCTTGAAGATAAGATAGCCAGTTCTCCATTGCGTTGGGCAATCTTGGTAAGCCCGCTTCCATCTTCGGCATCATCGTCACTTACCATCAGGTGAGATGATGCCAAGGGCTTACCAATTATGAATTAAAAAAAAATTAAAAAAAGTGAGCAGGACCTGCTTCCATCTGTTCCTATACCTCGCCAACCTCTCCGTAACACATAACTAATAGGGATGACGACAGCATCAAAAATAAATTATGAACTCTTGATCACTAAATTGCCCTCCTACTTAAACTTCGGAAAACCTTACTCGTTTTGTTTTCCATCAAGTCTTCGATTTTTAATTCACCAAAATCACAAAATGAGTACATAAATGACGCTGCAAAACTATGACGTCACGCCTAGATATTTCAAACATATTTAGAACAAAATTTCGTTTTTGTCAGAGGATAAAAATAAATCAGATGACTAGCATTCGTCATCCCTATTAGACCGCGCCTTCTTCGACTGATCTGTCCATCAATTTCATTTTCAAGCGACTTCCAAAAAGGAGGAGGTTCTCAATTCGTCTGTAATTTTTTTTTTTATGTTTGTTACCTCAGAACTTTTGACTGGGTGAACCGATTTTCATGATTATTTTTTTATTTGAAAGCTAGTGCTTCCCGTGTGGTCCCATATAAATTTTATCAAAATCGGTGTAGTACTTTAGTAGAAAATTAACAAAAACCAAAAATAGTAATGCAAAAATGTACTAATTTGTTGCGATGGAAGTCGGTTTTTTAACGTGTTTAGCGTTTTCAATTATATTAATTTCTTTGAGATAACTATTCAGCATAATTAAAGGAATAATGGATTTGACTCCCGCTCCAGATCCTTCCTGGTGCAAAGGATATCAATAGCAATACAGCGTGGCAATGCTGCGAGCCTCATGAGGACCTTTGCACCAGGAGCGAGTATGGGTGGATTATTTTAATTATTTATTATTAGTAACCAACAATTGTATATTAAACATATTTAGGTTTTTCCTTGCACTATTCCACAATTAATGTAAATAAAACACAAATTTGTTTATACTGCAACCGGTTTCGTGATAGTGCAAGGAAAAACCTAAATATGTTCAGTTCAGTGTTCCACCAAGAACCTACTATCGATCGCAAGCATACAATAATTGTATATTTATTAAGTTTTGTGTATGTATAGCTCGTTAGTTGTTTATTTAGTACGTAAGTTGATAATTATAGATATGACTAGCTTTTGCCCGCGGCTTCGCCCGCATGACTTTTATGACTTGATAGCAGCTTTTATGACTCTTTTTGAGGGTGAGTGGTGCGCGAGCCGCAATCAGCTCGCAAGCGTGGACATGAGTTTTCTCCAGGTACGTCAGGAACTGTATCGGGCTATTCGGATAAGCAGTCTTTGTCACTTCCCCCCCACCCCCTCAACAAATTCTATACAAAAAATCACTTTAATCCGTGCTAAAAATCACACCACCACATTTCTTCATTACGATTTTTAATAACTTAACGAACAAAGAGTATTGTTTTTGTTTCCTCAGGAACTGCATAGGGCTATGAAAATTTTACAGATAAAAAATAAACTATTTCATTCCCAGTGATACAGGCATGCCATATTTCATCAAGATTGGTAGAGGTGTTGAAGTGTGAATAGGTAACAAACAAACAAACACATTTTCATATTTATAATATTAAGTAAGGATTTCTAAATCTTAAATAACATGTATGTATATCAGTCTCTGGTAACCCATAACACAGGGAATCCTACTTTGGGGCCAGATGACCATGTTTGATTTGTCCCAGAATATTTATTTATTTTATTTATTTTATATAGAGCGTCGGTGGCAGAACGGTTAGAGCCACTACCTCCTGTCCGGAAGGCCGTGGTTCGAATCCTGTCAATTACCAATATCTATACGAATATCGATTTCATACTGGTATGTACGTTTATCCGACGCTCTTACGGTGAGAAAAACATCATGAGGAAACCTGCACACGCCTGCGTTGAAACTCGAAGCTTATGTGTGAAGTCAATCAACCCGCAATAGGCCCACGTGATCGTCTAAGGCCTGATCGCCCTAACTCAGGGCAGGTCGAGCCCCTTGGTGGGGACGTATATAAACTGATATGATAAAATAACACATATACCTTTATTATCAAAAACCTAATTCAAATCATTATATCAATCTAGTAATAAAATTCCCTAAAAATATTAATATCGGTCAAATCCTCTAGTCGTATCAGCTCCAAAGGAGCCCATGATGCACTTCTCGTTTCCGCTCTGGATGGCAATAGACAACCTTAGCAGCAGGTAGGACCTCACGTCACATCTCCTTTCTCGAAGGCGACGGCCAATCTCCTTAATGCCTCTGAGGGTTCAGCAGCCGGTTGTCTCACAGACCATCGGCAAAAAGCAGTAATTTGCCTCCAAGACCGAGTACTTATTATAATTCTGTCTCGCCGCACGGGTGAGGTGTGTGGCAGAAAAAGTGGCGACCCAAAGCAGGCACGTTTCTCTCTGCCATGGCACCTGTTTAAACCGTCCGGCCTTTTGCTATCAGATCGACTAAAGCCCAGCGGCTGCATCAAAGATGGAATATTCCATCTGGCTGAGACCAGTGCCCTCCGAGTGAGGTCATTAAGGAATTGGCGACGTGGGAATCTTCACAAACAACGACCG
The DNA here is from genome assembly GCA_947284805.1 of Coleophora flavipennella. NCBI lineage: Eukaryota > Metazoa > Arthropoda > Insecta > Lepidoptera > Coleophoridae > Coleophora > Coleophora flavipennella. Next base: position 12,324,258 of record OX369253.1, read on the forward strand.
CAACTCAGTGAGTGATGGCCAATTGCCTCCACCGTGGACCCGCAAATACATTGATGAGGTTCACAGATATTAATATTGCAGGCGGAGAGCAACTGCCACATGCAAATAGTCGGCGTCAGAAGAGTCCCCATATCTGTGCCTCCTGTTAAAAGATGCTAAACTCGATTTATGTGTTTTTAATTTTTTTTACACGATTGGAATGTGTAAAAAAATACCTATCTGTTCGTCTATGAAACACATCGCTACGTGCCATCTAGTTCCAGAGTTAGAGTTGTGTAAATTAGCGTATGCTGAAAAATACATAAAAGAAATCCACTCAAAAGTATGAAATAATATTTTAATGTTTTAATACAACTTAAGCGCGTTTTATTATCCCTATAGTGCCATCTATTGACATTCTACTGCTATGTTTATAATGTGTGGTATGTGTAGCTAAATTGTGGAAAAAAGTACTCTATTGTTATTAATGTTAGAAAAGATAGATAATATCCCACGGGACCTCTTTAGTTTTCCGGGATAAAGAATACCCGACTATACAATGATGATCAAAACACCCCATCCCAACGTAAAGGTTTCATATTGTTACGTTGAGCCATTCTAAAGATACAATTTTTTGCATTCCTGCAGGAACCCTTATTTTTTTTGGGATTCGCAATGTCGCAGTTTTAGTTCGCGATAAGGGTATCAACGTGTAAAATTTGATTTTAATAGGTCAAGCCACATTTGCGTGGTGAGCCATTCTATAAATGAATACTTTTGATTTTCCCACGGGAACTTCTGAATTTTCCGGGATCAAAAGTATCCTATATGTTAACCCGGGCTATAAGGAACCACCATACAAAATTTCATCAAAATCGGCCCGGTAGTTTTTGCGTGATGCGCGAACATACAGACAGACAAAAATTCCAAAAGTTGTTGTTTTGGCCTCTGTATCGTTAGTAATGTCCACCACAGTTATTATTTTCCAAAAATATTTCATGTACAGACACGGCCCCGTTACAGTTTTATTATATTATAGAAGATAGATAGATTATATTATTACTCATACAAAAAAAAAACTATTCAGCATTGAACAGTTATTGGCGTGCGCTAAACAGTCATAATTATCTCTAATCCTACTAATATTATAAACGCAAAAGTTTATAAGAATGTATTGAAGTATGCTTGTTACCCTTTCACACAAAACCTACTTAACGGACCTGGCTGAAATTTGGTAGAAAGATAGAATAAGAACTGGATTTACACATAGGCACTGCGCACCCTCGAAAAGTCATAGAAACGTTGTCCACGTGGGTGAAGCCACGGGAAACAGCTAGTAATAATGACGATATCAGCCCATTTACGTCCCCACCGAGGGGCTCGAGCCTACCCTGAATTAGGGCGATAGGGCCTTAGTCGACCACGTGGGCCCAGTGCGGGTTGGTCGACTTTACACACAACCTGCGAGTTTCTCCGCAGGCGTGTGCAAGTTTCCTCGCGATGTTTTCCTTCACCGTAAGAGCGTCGGATAAACGTACTGTAGAGATCGTATGTCTCTACATATATCTACTCCTAGCCTCTTTGCTTAGTTTCTTGCCAGCGCGAATCGTATTAAGAATATTAGTTTAAATTTGATTTTATAAGTCATTCGAAAGCAATAGATAGATAGATTCGAGGGCTGACCGTGAGCCAGGACAGAGGTCCTTTGAGTAAAAGTATATTTTTATTATCCGCGCGTCTGGGCTGAGTTCCCTAAAACCACAGCAAGAAAGTAAGAGGGATCATTGAAGCTAACAATAATCAGTCAGCCGACAGAGCATTCTCCAATTTTTTACGTTTTAAAATAAATAATCACCGCTAGTGATCATTTAAAACGTATCTCAAGTATTTCATTTTTAGTTACACCCCCGGCGTCTCGTTGACGACGTCACAGTACATATGAAATCTAAATTCAAAATTACATTGGTACGTTGCAGGATTCGAATCACGACCTCCCGGACAGGAGGCGGCAGCCCTAGCCGTTACGCCACCGACGCTAGTAATAATATTAATCTCTAAATATTATAAAACAAAGTCGTTGTCTGCCTCTGGCCGTTTCTCTGCTTAATTCTTCTAAATAAATTCTACTTGTTCGAATAAACCACGATTTTGATACGGTTTTCACTAATAGAAAGAGCTGCAAACGATGAAAGCTTTCGTGTGTGATTCCCCACGAGCCGATTGCGGCTCACGCACCGCGGCCCCTCTTATATAATACTTTTAACCCTTTGGGTGAACGGAACCCTGAAAAAAGGTTTAAAAAAACTTAAAACCGACTTCAAAATGAAATTCACTCAAAAGTATGAATTAATATTATTATATTTAAATACACAACATTAACCAACAATAACGAAATCAAAGGTGGGTACAAATTACATTACAGGCTTAAAATTTTTTTTGAGGTCGGTGTCAGCAAATCCATCGAATCTAAACCATTTAATACGTAAGTAACTGTGTGCTGGTACGGACCTCAAAAAAATTTTAAGCCCCTATTTTAATTTGTACCCGCATTTGATTTCGTTATTGTTGGTTAATGTTGTGTATTTAAGTATAATAATATTATTTCATACTTTTGATTGGATTTCATTTTGAAGTCCGTTTTAAGTTTTTTTAAACTTTTTTATTTTCTTTATTTTTAGTGGTAATGCTACCTATCTAGCAACGTTAAATCCAATCACCTATACTCACCAATATGAATTATCAAATCATAATACAATGTTTTTCATTAACAGATACAGAGTCCTGTGGCTTCCATCATCATCTCAGCAGCATGAAAGTTAAGGAGTTAAATCGTCCATCATCAGCTCATCTGAATAACCTGAAGGAATACAACTATCGGTCTATGCATACCTACGTGTACAGGTTATACATCCTTTAAAGGGGATAAACTACATCTAATTATTAGAACAAAAAAAGTCATATTAACTGGGGGTCGGAAATCAACGGTTTTCGAGTTAAAGCCCATTTAATTTTTCAATTTTGTATGTAAAACGTATTTGTTTGAATATTTTGTGATTTTCCAAAAAAAAAACTAAAATATAAAAATACGACTTGAAAATACGATAAAAACTTCCTTATTTTATCATATTTCCATTAAAATAAAAAAAGTTAAAAAAATACAAATAAGATGTAACAAAAAACAATGATTCCTGTCAAAAGGGTGCCTCAAATCCCATACAAATGTTCAAGAATTATTGTTTTTAAATTCCAAGATTTATGATGTTTTTCGCATTAACAGAAATCTATAACCCTCTACCATCATCGACTAACTTTGATTCACAAGCTCATCCAAAAATTCGAACTTGATTTTTTTCATACAAAATTGTTGAATAAATTAGTATGGGACTTGAGACACCCTTTTGACAACAATCATTGTTTTTTGTTGCAATTCATTTGTATTTTTTTAACTTATTTTATTTATGATTAAATAAGGAAGTTTTTATCGTATTTTCAAGTCGTATTTTTATATTTTAGTTTTTTTTGGAAAATTTCAAAACATTTAAACAAATGCGTTTTACATACAAAATTGAAAAATTAAATGGGCTTTAACTCGAAAACCGTTGATTTCCGTCCCCCAGTTAATATGACTTTTTTATTCTAAATTTGATGAAGTTTATCCCCTTAAAAGGATTTGCACTACTTACCAGTCACCCTGTATAGATATACATAGATATGTATAACATTAAAAATAATTTTCCTGCAGCTCCTAACCGTTAAGGAGTTGTACCTTCCTACATCAGCTTATCAACATGAGAATATGACTAACAGACGCAAGTATTTTAATAGCTTTGGAAAACATATGAATCACGTAATTAGTGCCTTTAAAATTCAAATTTTTCATCGTTTTTGAAGGGTTGCCCTCGACTTCCCTGGGATCCCATCATCAGATCCTGACTTGGTGACAATGGGACCCCCTCGGGAGTATACTCTTTCAAATGAAAAAAGAATTTTGAAAATTGGTCCTCAATTGACGGAAAAATCGGTGAACATACATTAAAAAAAAAACCAGTCGAACTTAGTACCTCCTCCTTTTTGAAGTCGGTAAAAAGAAAACATCGTGAGGAAACCTGCACACGCCTGCGGAGAAACTCGCAGGTTGTGTGTGAAGTCGACCAACACGCACTGGGCCCGCGTGGTCGACTAAGGCCTAATCGCCCTGGCTCGAGCCCCTCGGTGGGGACGTATATGAGCTGATAATAAAAAGAAAATAAAAGACGTGCAATCGAATTGATAACCTCCTCCTTTTTTCAGTCGGTTGAAAGTTAATTTTGCTGCTCATTGGTAAGCGCTTCACTTTAGAACTGCTGGACCGATTTGGCTAGTTTTTAGGGTTACGTACCTTAAAAGGTAAAAACGGAAACATTAAAGGATCACTCCGTCCGTCTGTCACAGCCAATTTGCTCCAAAACTACAGGACCGATTGAGTTTAAATTTTTTATATATATGTGAGTTAGTGACCCAAAGACGGATGTGTAAAGTAAATAAACATTTTTATTAATAGAGTTAAATTAGAAAATTTAAAAAAAATGCAAACCATATTGTGTGACATATCAAATGATAGGGCTTTTTGTGAGAATCTCAAACATTTTTTTTTAATAATTTTCAAATAAAATAGTTTTGAAGTTATTAATGAAAAACAGGCAAAAATGGACCTTATCTCCAAAACTACTAATTTCGGAAAAATATACAGAAAATAGTTCTTTACGTACAGATTACAGCAAAACCTGTAAAAGTATTATGGTATTTAAAGTAAGATAGGAAATTTCTCAATCAACGTACGAAACTCTCTCCACGCGAGTTCAACTCGCACTTGACCGGTTTTTTTATATTTGTCATATTTCGAATAAGGTTTAAGAGAACAAAATAGAAGAAGTTGCCGGGAAAATTGGAAAATTTGGTATTTTTGTGAACTCACGATACTAACAGTAGAAACGGTGTGTTTCTACTCTCAGAGAGCAAAGGGAGATATCTCCGCCAGGCGAGGTGTTATCTCCTAGAGCAAAGGGAGATATCTCCGCCTGGCAAGGCGGTATCTCCGGGAGCAAAGGGAGATATCTCCACCAGGCAAGGTGGTATCTCCGAGAGCAAAGGGAGATATCTCCGCCAGGCAAAGTGTTATCTCCTATAGCAAAGGGAGATATCTCCGCCAGGCGAGGTGGTATTTCCGAGTGCAAAAGGAGATATCTCTGCCAGGCGAAGTGGTATCGCCGAGAGCAAAGACAGATATCTCCGCCAGGCGAGGTTGTATCTCCGAGAGCAAACGGAGAAATCTCCGTCAGGCAAGGTGGTATCTCCGAGAGTAAAAGGAGATATCTCCCCGCCAGGCGAGGTGGTATCTCCGAGAGCAAAGGGAGATATCTCCGCCAGGCAAGGTTGTATCTCCGAGAGCAAACGGAGAAATCTCCGTCAGGCGAGGTGGTATCTCCGAGAGTAAAGGGACATGATATCTCCGCCAGGCGAGGTGGTATCTTCGAGATCAAAATGAATTTATCCGCCAGCCGAGGTGGTATCTCCGAGAGCAAAGGGAGATATATCTTCCAGGCGAGGTGGTATCTTCGAGAGCAAACGGGGAAATCTCCGCCAGGTGAGATGGTATCTCCGAGATCAAACGGAGAAATCTCCGTCAGGCAAGGTGATATCTCCGAGAGCAAAGGAAGATATCTCCGCCAAGCAAGGTGGTATGCCTAGGGCACCTGGAGTCCGGCCGGGGATAACGCTTGATGGTTGATGCTTGTATATATGTATACTCAGTAGCGAAGACTGCATAAAAAAATACCACTCTTTATTGGGCAGTGTATAAATAAATAAATGTAATAAATGTATTCTATATCACTCACGGGATCAATACAAATATACCGATACCTCGCACTCCAAAACCCATCAAGCCGTGTAGGCTACAGGCTCAGCCAAAGAAACAGACAGACATACATACATCTCTCTCTCTTTGCCTAGCCTTATCCCATTTCATTTGGGGTCGGCTCTCCTAGTCATTTTTCGCCAGGCACGTCTGTCCTGGGTCATCGAGTCATCTGCTTGGGTCTTCTTCAGGTCGTTGTTGATGACTGACTACCAAGTAAGTAGGGGTCGTCCTCGCCTTTTTGGGCCGGTATCAAGCGTCAGAACCTTCCTGGTCATATGATCCTCTGGCCGCCGCATAACATGCCCATACCACCTCAACCGTGTCTCAGATAGTTTGTCTTCGATAGGGCGGACTTTAAAGCTGCCAAGAATATGTTTGTTCTTCACTCTGTCCATCAGGGTGACTCCTCCCGCCCATCTCAACATCCTCATATCGGTAGTGTGCATTTGATCGGTATGAACCTTTCTCAGAGGCCAGCATTCAGCGCCGTAAATGAGGGCGGGACGGACCGCGGTTTTATACGCTTTCCCTTTCACGCGTATCGGCATTCGCTTGTCACACAATACACCAGAAAGCTCCCTCCACTTCATCCAACCGGTGTTGATGCGGTGGGTAACGTCGGCGTCGATAGCGCCGTCGTTCAAGATGATTGAGCCGAGGTACTTGAATTTGTCAACTTTTTTCAGCTGATGGGTCTGTAGCGTTACTGTGCTGTGTTGGTTAGAGTTAGAAAAGTAACATTGCATGTATTCCGTTTTTTGACGGCTTATCTTTAGCCCAGCAGTCTCTAGCGCAGACCTCCAGATTTCAAGTGAATGTTCCAGGTCTTCAGGGGTTTCTCTAACGAGCACGATGTCATCTGCATAGAGCAGGTCCCATGGTGGCTGTTCTTGTATGCTTGCAGTTAGATAATCCATGACAAGGTTAAAAAGTAGCGGACTTAACGCCGATCCTTGGTGTACACCTACTCTTACTAAAAATTCCTCCCCTACTCCTGCTGGACTCCTTACTCTGGTGCTGACGTTGTTGTACATGTCGATGACAATTCTTATGTAGCATTCCGGTACTTTTTGTGAGCGTAGGGATTGCCAAATCAGCTGTCGCGGCACTCGGTCGAAAGCCTTTTCAAGATCTATGAATGCAAGGTGGACGTCCTTTTTCATGTCTCTGTGTTTTTCCAATAGAATCCTCAAAGTGTGCAGCGCATCAGTTGTGGATCTTCCTGCGACAAAGCCGCACTGGTTTTCTGTCACGGTTGTATATCTAAGGAGTCGCTGGTTGATGACTCTTTCCCATATTTTAAATGTGTGTGATATTACTTTGATTGCGCGATAGTTTTCACATAGTCTGATGTCACCTTTATTTTTAAAGAATGGGACTAGGAAACTCTTTCTCCATTCGTTAGGCATTCCATCGCTTAGGATTCTATTGAAAAGATGGGTTAGGAACCGGATACCACTTGGTCCCATCTTTTTTCACAGCTCAATAGGAATTTCATCCGGCCCAGTAGCTTTGTTATTAGCCATGTTTTTGACTGCTAGCACTACTTCGTCTGAGGTGATCTCTTGAATAGGTCCCTCGGTTGCGTCTAAGGGGGCTCTTTCGTCAAATGGATATGTCTCATTGAGGAGTTTGGAGTAGTACTCTTCCCATCTTTTATTTATTTCTAAGTTCGAGGTTAGCAGTTGACCTTGCTGGTTTTTAATATATTTAGTGGTTCTTACATCCATGCTGTTGTTATGCCTTTGCCTAGCAATTTTGAAAAGCTCCCGGTCATCTTTCGCTGCTCCCAGTCTACTGTAGAAGTCGTCGTCAGAGAGTGCTCTAGCACATGCAACTTCACGTTTAGCTTCTTTCTTTGCTTTGCGGTACCTTTCAAGGTCTTTATTACTCCCAGTTTCTTGCCAGATCTTAAAGAGGCTCTTCTTAGTTTTGACTTTCTCTTCAATATCGGATTGCCACCACTTTGCCTTTTTGTTGTTTCTTAACGGTCCCTTTGAAACTCCTAAAATTTCAGAAGCTTTTCGGAGGCACTGGTTTTGAAATCCATTCCACAATATGTCGGTTGTGCAGTTCTCCATCGGTTGTTCGTTAAGAAAATCCTTCATGCTATGAATCAGGCGGTCTCCCTCAGCGTGCGGTAATTTGTGCCAACGAATTTTAGCTACCTTTTCTTTGTGCACTTTAATTGGCTTGGGTGTTATGAAGTCGGCAACCAGTAGACGGTGTTGAGCTGTGAGTGGCTCACCGGGTATAACCTTGCAATCCCTAAATGCGCGTAATCTGGGTCGGTCTGCTAGGATGTAGTCTATCTGCGTGTTTGCTCCACCGTGATTTTGTGTTTGTCAGGTTTTTTGAAAAACGTGTTGATTATTGCCATGTCGTGGGTTATTGCAAAGTTTAGTATATCGCTGCCTTGCAGGTTTCGAATTCCATAACCTTCTCCACCGTGCACTCTTTGGTAGCATCCTGTGTCCGTTCCAACATGACCGTTGAAATCTCCTGCTATGTACTTCGTTTCGTCGCAAGGAATGGATTGGACCAAGTCGTTAATATCGTCCCAAAAGATCTGTTTTTCTGCGCTAGTACATCCCACTTGTGGAGCATAGGCTGATATTACGTTCATACATGGCTGGTTATCTAGTGCAAATTTTATAGCCATAATGCGGTCGCTGACACGTTTGACTTCAACGGTGCGTTCCTGTAAGTCGCTGTCAATCACGACACCTATGCCATTCTGTTTTGTACCTGTACCGTGGTAGATAAATTTATACCCATTTCCAATGTTTTTGGCCTTTGACCCCTTCCACTTGGTTTCCTGTATGCAACAAACGTTAACCTTGCGTCTGAATAATACTTCGCTCAGTTCTGCGCTGCGTCCAGACATGGATCCCACATTCCATGTTGCTATACGCATTTTTTGCTGCCGGTGTGCATCCAAGACACGGCCGTCGCTTCGGGGGTACACCCTAGTATTTTCATCGCATCTAGTTCCGTCGTCGCTTAAGGGGTACGCCCTAGCATTTATACTCGCTCTTTTATCGTTGTGCTTCATGGTTTAAAATGACTGGAGATGGTGATTTGGCTTTGGTTTTACGGCCGGTTGCCACCTGACGCCAAGACAGTAACCCCTCCTGCTAACTGGGGCTTAGGATGCCACCGTTGGCTTGCGCTCCTCCGCTGCCATCCTCCACGAGACGTCCTGCCCGACGCCGCTGCCCTCCGTCGACCCGGGATCAGAATATGTCCGGGCGGCCCGACGGAGGCTGCCTGTTGGTCCGCGGGAGGTATTTTATTTCCCTCCTACCCTCCGCCCTGTTACTTAGGGACGGCGAGCGTTCCCCGATCCGCCACCTGGGGACGCGTTCTCTAGGGGTTTCAGGCTCCCCCGAGAATACATACATACATCCTTACTTATAATATTATAAATGTGAAAATGTGTTTGTTTCTTTGTTTGTTACCTTTTAACGGTTCAACACCTTGACCAATCCTTATGAAATTTAGCATGCAGGTAGCCTGTGCCACGGGGAAGGACATAGGCTACTTTTTATCCCGTGAAAATGGCATAGTCCGATGCAATTCCTGGGAGAACTGAAAAAATACTCTATTTTTGGTTTAATTTATTTATCATCACAACGGAACAATGGATTGTTGTAATTTTTTTTAACAGAGATGGTTTTAAATGACATAATTTACTAATTAGCATATCATGACTTAGTTTCCGAGGGATCTAGAGAGAACTCATGTCCACGCTCGCGAGACGCTTGCGGCTCCCGCATCACTCACCCTCAAAAACAGTCATAAAAACTATATCCACGAGGGCGAAGCCGCGGGCAAAAGTTAGTACAAACATAAAACCGAAAAATTTTACCCTCCTTTTAGGGCAGTAAGGTAAAAATATTGAATTTAGCGCTGACCGTCCTCTTGACCTCGTTATTAAGACAAAACTCCACGTAATGAAGGTATTGACTAAAGATCATGGCGTAATACCGAAAACAGATTTCCCCAGGGAGATTGGTTTCCAATTTAAAAATTTACCTCAAATTTTCTCATCGGATTTCGTTTTAATGAATTACGTGAATTTCTCAATTACGAAGTTTTAGTATCTACCATCACGGCGTCGCCGCCTACATTATTACGGACGATACCGTAGTCGTATTTCTAAACTTGAACTAAAACATTTTAATTCGTTTTAAGAGGATTGTGAACATACGGCGAAAAAAAATATTCAATTACGAGGTTTTAGTATCTACCATCACGGCGTCGCCGCCTATATTATTACGGGCGATACCGTTCTCGTATTTCTAAACTTGAACTAAAACATTTTAATTCGTTTTAAGAGGATTGTGAACATACGGCGAAAAAAAAATTCAATTACAAGGTTATCTACCATCACGGCGTCGCCGCCTATGTTATTACGGACGATACCGTACTCGTATTTCTAAACTTGAACTAAAACATTTTAATTCGTTTTAAGGGGATTGTGAACGTACTGCGAAATTTTGACTTTTCATCTTCGATCATAAATAGCTTAAACTTAACCGATTTTAACTAATTTTTGACAGGTTGTCAGTCCCAACAAAAGTTAAGTATAGCTTTCGTTTTTTAAATTATTAATTTAAAAAAATATATAACGGCGGAAATTCGGTTTTTATTAATAAACTGAAAGAGAAATAAAATTGAACCACTTAATTGTATTGGAAAAAAAAGCTATAAATGTAGCTTTATTTTTGACTAACAGGTTATCAAAACTTTTTTTAGGGTTCCGTTCTAGGTAACAGGACCCTATACTTAAAAGCCTACGCCATCTGTATGTCCTTCTGTCTGTCAGTCTGTCCGACTGTCTGTCTGTCCGACCATTAGAAGGCCGTGATAAACTAAAGAAAAAAGAATAATAGATGGCTGAAGTATTCAAACAATATGTTTTACTAAGGTTGATTAACTTACAAATAATAAAAATCTAACTTGTGTTTTTATAGGTTTTTGTTTTTGCACCATTGTAGAAATGGTAATGCATACACTACATACAACCGTGAAATTAGGTGTGCTTATAGTACCAAATTAATCCTATAATTTAAACAACAAATAATAAAGACTAAGGAGTCCGAAGTGAATAAAAAAACCGGACAAAAGCGAGTTCAATTCGCACGGAGAGGGTTCGGTACGTACATTGAGAAATTTCTTATGTTACTTTAACAAAGATTTCTCAGAGGTTTTCCTAAAATCTATGGGTATACTATTTGTTTTTTTTTTTCAAAATTTACGGACTAGCAATTTCGGTTATAAGGGAGGGAATGGTCAATGTTCTCCTATTTTCTTATATAACTTTAAAAATGTTTATCTATTAATTAAAAAAAAACATGTTGGTAGATTTTCAAAATAAGCCCTTTTATTTGATATGTATATCACATAATATAGTTTGCACAACTTTTTTGAAATTTTCTTATTTATCCCCCAAAAGCGGCCCCCATGTTTAAAATTCATTTATTTACGTTAAATTTCCGTCCTTTTGTCACCGACTTACATTTGTGTACCAAATTTTAACTCAATCGGTCCAACCGTTTCGGAGCAAATTGGCTGTGACAGACGGATAGACGGACAATGGTTCTGTTTTTCCTTTTGAGTTACGGAACCATAAAAACTTACTTTACGCTCGCGTTGATTTTTTTGTTTGTAATGAACAGGTATTATTATTAAACTTATGCGGAGTAGTGGTGTGGTAGTATGGAACCCACGGTGCGAGAGTCCGGCTCACACTTGACCGGTTTTTTTATCATATCAGCCGAAAGACGTCCACTGCTGGACAAAGGCCTCCCTCAAGGATTTCCGCGACTACCGGTCCTGCGCTGCCCGCATTCAGCGGCTTTCCGCGACCCTCACTAGGTCGTTGGTCCACTAGGTCGGCCAGTTTTTTATTTGTTACAATTTTTTAATAATTTTGTTTGTAAATTTTAACTGGCTAACTTTATTGTTCTATATATTATATGTGGACAGACAGACACACGGACGGATGGACGGACGGGGTAGTGGTAGGGTTGCGTTGGCGCCCTTTTGAAACACAGAAAAAATTAAAAAGAATCAAAAATGCCTGTGATTATAGTACAGATAAACAAATTCACTAACGTTCCAAGGCTGCGATAAGTACAACAGAGCGAAAGCTCACAGAGAATTCCTTAAATTAACACATATAACCATATATTACTTAACCAGCATATATATTAAGTTCTATAAGTTGAATAAGTTGAATAAGTTCTATATCTTTATCTTTCAAAAACCATTTAAGAAACTTTATTGTCATGATAAATCTACTGTGGATTTAGACTTCCCTTAGCCCTTTCATGAGCGCCTGAATCGGTTAAAAGCAGTTGAAGAATAGCGTTATTACTCATTATATTCTAAGTAACTGAAACCAAATTCAATAATTAGTAGGGTTATTAACTGGCAGGGTTAATAATCTAAAATATCTATAATTTTGAGCAACCGAGAGCAGCGACCGACGCCGTTAAGAAAGTATTGGTTTCTTAAAAACTTTTATATATTACTAGCTTTTGCCCGCAGCTTCGCCCGCGTGGACATCGTTTATATGACTGTCTTTTAGGGTGAGTGGTGCGCGAGCCGCAAGCGGTTCGCGAGCACGGACATGAGTTTTCCTCAGATCCCTCAGGAACGATATCGGGCTATTCTGATTAGAAGTCTATGTCACCTCCCACCCCCTTAACCAATTCTATACAAAAAACCACTTCAGTCCGTAGCTCATTTGCGACACTGACGTGCGCGATCGCGGAAATGAGTTTTTCCCAGATCCCTCGGGAACCATGTCAGGATATGCTAATTAATAAATTATGTCATTTGCCACTCCCCCAGTCATCTCTGTTCAAAAACAGCAATCCATTGTTCCGTTGAAATGTTAAAGAAACTGAACAAAAAAAAAGTATATTTTCAGTTGCCTCAGGGACTGCATCGGACTATTTTCACAGGATAAAAAGAAGCCTATGTCCTTTTTAGTTATACAGGCTACCTGCATGCCTTTCATCAAGATTGGTTAAGGTGTTGAAGCGTGAAAAGGTAACAAACAAACAAACACATTTTTAAATTTATAATATTATCACTAAGGATAAATAAAAAAAAAGATATATTTGCAAAAACGTCCGTCCATCTGCCCGTTTTTCTGTCAGTCCGTTCGAGGTTTAATTAAGACCAAATTTTGAAATTAAGAGGTTAATGGTAAATTTGCAAAGTATTTTGGCAGCTTACGGCTGGGTTGCCATTCAAGGGAAGCTGCCATGCAACAAAAAATGAAGCCTAAAAATGGTTGTAACGATTTTTATTATACTTTAAATGTAGTAATAATGATTTATTTATTTAAAAAGACGTTTTTTTCTGGCTCAAACCTGTATAAGGAAACATCCATTGATAATAAACAAAAATGCAAAAATCTTAAAAGTACCTTCAAAGATTTTAATGAAACCTTGCAATTACCTAGTAATTATTGTAAATCTACTATCAAATTATAGTATTGATTCGTTTTCGGCAAGCCTCATACAACGGCAGTTTGTTAACGATTTTCTTAATAAATCAATCATATGGCTTGCCTACTGTAGGAGCCCCAGCTTAGTAGACGGCTGCGACCCAATACATTCAGTGAAGTTTGCAGATGTTGAAGTTAAAAGTTTTTCTTTGTAGTAGTTAGTTTATTTTGTAATGATTTTACAATTCACTTCTAGTTTTGGTAAGAGTTAGTAGCAAACTTAAAAATAATGATTAGTTATTTATTATATATAACAGTAACGAGGTCGCACGATGTGCTGCCTCAACATAATGTGCGGTCTTTGAACCGTACATACTCCGCACCCGGAAAAGAAGAAAATAGTTATCTTATCTATACTTATAAAATATGAAGTTTATGAAATAAAGTTTACAATGTTTTACTTAAGATTAGTTAAAGTCAAAAGTGGGGGTTTGTTGTGGAAGATTCCGTGCTTCTCTTGGATGGCTGTACCTCCTCCAGTTCAATGTCTTCATAGACTGGTTGGCACTGCTTGCCTCTGCTGCCCGACTTCTTGTTGACGTTGCGGCGTAGCCAGTGCTTTACTGCCAGATAAGGTGAAGCTGTTTGTATCCATTTTGAGGTGTTTCCTTGCGTTTTCATAGGTAATGGAAGAGATCGATGAACTGTGAATTCTTCATCACATATTGGTGGCATGTGAATTTCAAATAGGAAAAGTCGTTCGTGACCCGTGCTTTGACGTAAAGCAGTTTATAAATATCCCTTATGTCTCCTTGTATGTTGTCAACAGGGAAAGACAATGTTCTTGGACGTTTTCCGGATATCTCGCTAAGTTGTTTTATTAAGTTGATCTGCGTAAATAAATGAATGTCGATGTGACCTTGATAAACGTCTGTAAGATTTTCAAATAGTGTTTCTTGCACAGTTTTCAGACTTTTCAGTAACAAATACGAAGTAAATGAGGATGTGCTGAAGTAATTGATTCCTACATTTTGGCGAGGCTCGCGTTGGTTTGTTCAATGAAGGTAGTCATCAGCGTGAATTGTTTAGTATGTTAGTTTGCTGAGTTACATGTAGATTGTTGTTTTTCCTGTTTTTCATCTTCTTCTTGACACAAAGGTAGAGGACAAAGCTTTACTATCGGACGCTTTATCACTCCCGTCTTGGTCTTCAGTGACGTCACTCGAACGTGACCGTCGCTACCTCTGTGAAGCTCGGTCACTTTCCCCATAGCCCACTTTCCAGGGGGTAGATTATCTTCTTTGATTAATACGATGTCTCCTTCTTTCAGATCTTTCATGGTTTTTTGCCACTTGCTTCTTACTTGAAGTTGATTTAAATAGTCGGTAGACCAGCTCTTCCAAAAGCGTTGCAACATGTGCTCGTTTAATTGCCAACGTTTCCTTATATCGATATTTCTGACGTCAAGATAGTCAGACTGCGGAATCGACAGTATAGCACTTCCAGTGAGGAAGTGGCCGGGGGTTAAGCAGTTGTAAAATTCATCTGGATTTTCACTCAACTGAACCAGCGGACGGGAATTCATACAAGCTTCGATTTTGGAAACCAAGGTCAAAAAAAAATTCGTATGTGAGCTTTTGATCTCCCAGGACTCGACGTAAATGATGTTTCATAGACTTGACCGCTGCTTCCCATATTCCACCGGCGCTAGGCCATGCTGGACAATTAAAATGCCATTCCACGTTTAGTTTGTTTATTTCGTCAAAGAAGTCCGGCGACATTAGCTGTTTGAAGTCGGTGAACTCGTCGCGCAGAGCTTTTGCTGCGCCAACAAAATTGGTTCCGCAGTCACAGTACATATGTTTAGGTACTCCTCGTCTCGCACACATTCTTTGAAACGCAGCTATAAATGTTTCTGTGCTTAAATCAGACACCAGCTCAATGTGAACAGCTTTGGTACAAAAGCAGATAAAAATTGCTATATATCGTTTGGATGTCCTTGCGCCTCGTTCTTTATTTAGTTTTACGTTTACGTGCCCAGTAAAATCTACACCTGTGTGTGTAAACGGGCGCGAGGGTGTTATTCTCTGTTTAGGTAAATCACCCATTATTTGATAGTTATCCTTTGCATTAAAACGATGACAGCGCACGCAGTGACGTAATCTCGCCTTGACCGCTCGGTTTCCACCTAATATCCAGTAAAACTGCCGAATGTAGGCTAAAGTTAGTCTTGGACCTCCGTGAAGGACTTTCAAATGGGCATCATCGATGATAAGTTGCGTTAACTTTCCTTTATTCGGCAAGATAATAGGGTTTTTCATGTCAACTCGTAGGTTTAAGTTTTTTAAGCGACCGCCGACCCTTATTAAACCTTTTTCATCCAAATAAGCATTTAGTTTGAAGATTTTGCTCCTGTTGGGCACATTTTTGTATTTTAATAGATGTTGATACTCTTGTTCAAATTCATTTTTTTGAAAATATTTCATAACATTTACTTTCGCTGCATTTAGTTCCGTCGATGTTAGGTAGTTAGTGTCAGCTTGCCTTTTGTTGCGTAAGCTTGAAATAAATCGCAACACCCACGCGTTTACTCTGATCAGCCGTGTAAGTGAGCTGTATTTGTTTATTAGTTCATTTATGAAGTTGTCATTGTTATTTGACTGTAGGGTTGTACATGCTTGTTTTTTCATGCCCATATTTGTTGTTAATGTTGGGCTATATTTTTTACAAATTTCTTTGTTTTTTGACTTTTTAATGAAATCAGGGCCTTGCCACCAAAGTTGAAAATTCATCAGTTTTTTTGGTAGTAGTCCTCTGGAAGCACAGTCAGCTGGATTTAGCTCTGTGTTTATGTAGTACCATTTTTCAGCTGGGATGACAGCAATCGTTTTCGTAGTTCTGTTGGCCACATATCTTTCCCATCTTGAGCTTTCTCCTTTTAGCCATGCAAGTACTACTTGGGAGTCACACCAAGCAAAAATGCTGATATTCTTTTCTTTCAAAGCTTCAGTTACTTTCTTCATAAGTTGCGACAGTAACACCGCGCCACAAAGCTCAAGTTTGGGAAGTGAAACGTTCTGCGATTTTGGCACAACCCTAGTTTTGGCGGCAATCAGATTAGTAGTTATTCCACCTTGCTCGTTTCTTAAGCAGCTGTAAATTACACACGCATAAGCCTTTTCACTCGCATCGCAGAATCCATGAAGTTCCATTTCATTTTCCGTACTTCCAATCCATCTATTTAATCGTAGATTTTTTATTTCAGGCAGTTCAGCTTCCAGTTTCAGCCATTTTTGTAGAATGTGTTGAGGTAGCAAATCATCCCATCCAATCTTATTTAGCCATACTTCTTGAAATAACAGCTTTGCTGACACTGTGATAGGGGAAAGCCATCCCAAGGGGTCATAGAGTTTCGATATTTTAGATAAAAGCTTCCTTTTAGTAATTCGATCATTTATATTATTTTCAAGCTCCCAGTTAAAAATGAATGTGTCAGCTTTTGGATTCCAACTCAACCCTAAGGTTTTCATAGTTTCATCATCCTTGAAATCAAACAGGGTTTTCGTTGAAATTTGATCTTCTGATAGATTTTCCAGCAACTTAGGGTCGTTACAAGACCATTTCCTTAGGTTCATATAGACTGTTGTATGTGTAGAGCTTCGCGAAGGGAGTTATGGCCGCTAATTAGGTCATCGACATAGAGCTCGTTTTGCAGTATTTTAGCAGCCTCGGGGTAGGAGCTTTCTTCATCGATAGCTAATTGTCTGAGTGTTCTCATAGCTAGCCACGGAGCGCACTTCGTTCCATAACTTACAGTACAGAGCTGAAGAGATTGTAATTTTTCATTAGTAGGTGAGTCACGCCATATGATCTTAAGTAGGTTCTGCTGTTCTTCGGTAATCCATATGTTTCTGTACATTTTTTCAATGTCTGCAGTATAGACGTACTTGTAGTTTTTCCATTTGATGAGTAAGGATTGAATATCCTTTTGAAGATTAGGACCTTTCATCATGACGTCATTTAAGCTGTAACCCGTAGTAGTTTTTTGGGATCCATTGAACACTACACGTAGTTTCGTAGTGAGTGACTGCTCCCTCAGCACCTTGTGATGGGGAAGATAGTATTCGATTCCCATAGTTGTGTTTGTACAAGGCTTCATATGTTGTAAGTCAATATATTCGTGAATAAAATCTTTATACATAGATGCAATTTTTTGTTGTTTTTGTAGTCTTTTTTCTTGTTGTAAAAATTGTGAAATAGCTACATGTTTTGATTGGCCTAGTTGTTTTTCATAGTCGGGGTACATAGGCATTTTCACTATGTACTTTCCATCGGACCCTCGTTGAGTAGTCTGCTGGAAAAACTCTTCGCAGTAGATGTCATCATTGATGTCATTTTTGTTTGACATTATATCTTCAGTTTCCCAGTACTTTGAAATCTCATTTAAGTTTATTAAAGTTGCATGGCAATTAAAAGTTTTCAGCTTCCCACATAATATCCAGCCCAGTTGAGTTTGCTGGGCAATGGGAGATTGTTGATTTCCTTTTAAGACTCCATCCATGATAATGTCAGAATAGACATCAGCCCCTAAAAGTAGGTCCACAGCACGTGACACGTTGAACTCTGGATCAGCTAGTTTCAGATTTTGAATTTGAGGCCAGTTAGTTTGTTTGAAAGTGCTGTTAGGCAGGTTGTTAATCAATTTCTTTATCACCAGTACCTCAGTTTTAAATTCATAGTCTGAGTGGATTGACTTGCATACTAGGTCTAATCTTCCTCTGCAATCCCCAGATATTGATCCAACTCCAGAAATAGTGGACGTGAATTTCTTCCGAGGAAGCTTTAACACCTGGGCTGCGTTCTCGCTCATAAGATTTACTTGAGAACCTTGGTCTAATAACGCCCTTAGTGTGACGTAAGACCCATCAATTGACTTGACTTTCAGTAGGATAGTTGGCAGTAAGATTTCCATTTCGTCATGAGATAAATGATTAGCACTTTGCTCCCTAGAACTGGAAGGTCGTTGACCGTTGTAATATTTTTCATTACTTTGTTTTAATACAGTTTTGATTAAATTGTTATGAAGTAGCGTATGATGTGGCAAATTGCATTCCTTGCAGTTTTTGTTTGAAGTGCATTCCATATTACCGTGGCTAAATAAGCAGTTTTTACAAATCGGTAATTTTCCAACTGTTCTGTTTCTTTCGGGTATGTCCATGTCGATGAACTTGGGGCACTGCATCAGCACGTGACCTCCATTACATAGTGGGCATTTTCCGTAAGTTGTATGATATGTTTTAGAATAAACGTTTTTATTTTCGCAGGTATGTTTGTTAGTTGAAAATGGCTTTTTATATACAGGATATTGTTTTTGTTGAAAAGATGTTTCCTTTTGGCGAGTTTTCATAGTTTCGTAGGCCATGAACTTGTTTTCCAAAAAAAAGGTAAAATCTTCCAAATTAGGTATTTCTCTCGGATCTCGTAGTTCTTTTATGTACTCATTGTATGTTGTAGAGTCTAGTTTTTGTGACATCAAATGCACAATCATGGGCCCCCAGGATGAAACATTGAGGCCTACGTTGGTGAGCCCGTTCAGACTCTCTATGATGACATCATGCATTTTTTTTAAGCGAATAGGCATTAGGTTGCTGTATTACAGGTAGCTGCAGCATAGAGTTAGCGAAAGATGTAAAAAGTAGGCGACGGTTATCGTATCTCTGCGTTAAAATTTCCCAACAGGAGTCGTAATTTTCCGAACTGATGCCAAGGTGGTGTACCAGTCTGTCAGCTTCGCCTTTGAGTTTTGTTTTTAAATGCTGCATTTTCTGAGCCTTAGATAATGTAGGATTATTGTGAATTGTTTCCAGGAAAAGATCTTTAAAAGAGATCCATTGGATGTAATTTCCTGAAAACTCGGGTACTTCAATTTTTGGAGTTGATGACTGATGATGTTTGTTGGACCACATCTTGTTGTTCAAAGTTCTTCTCATGTTGTCATATTTGGTTTCTATAGTTGAAAATAAAATATAGTAGTCTTGGTTAGATCCATTTAAAAGACCATCCAGCATCCAGTGTGACTTGTCGATAGTTTCCCATTTAGATTTTAATATACTTAAGTGATCTTCCATTTCCCATTTTTCAGAAATTTCCTCAATATTGATTTTTGACATCGCTCTCTCCATGGCCCTAAAATTACCTTCTTGTTGGCTTAGTAAGTCCTTAACTTTGTTATAATCGGGATCTTCTGGTTTCATATCCGTTGTTAACTTTATTTGTTCTGTCCCATTTACAGGGGATGTAGTTGTAGTTGACATCAGCATCCGTTGTAAAATATCCTGTTTCGTTGACTCATACAGCTGTTTTGTTTTTTCATACACAGAATCTGTAAAGTACTTGGCGTTCCTGTCGGCATTTTTTTCAAGGATTTTGTTACGGCTGTCAAAATCATTCCAATGATCTTCCAAAGAAGTTAGCCGTCTCATAAGATATTCAGGCGTTTTCCGCGATGGGCCATCCTTCTTGTAGTTCGTACAGAGATTTTTGATGCTCTCAAAGGCACTTGATTGAATAGTTAGTTCATCCATCGTAGTTAGCTTGATAGTGTTTCGGACTGGAGACCACGAAGTTTTCGAAGTTTTTCAGTCTTCACTTCCCCAAGGTTTCTTGAAGAGATAATGATCACTTAGTGTGTTTGCAAACTCGCAGTGACATGCGCCTTCTCAATCCAAGCCGGTGAGACCCGCTTCTGGGAGGCCGACCGGACCGATCGCTCACACTTTTGAGAAATACAAAACACACTTAAGTACTTCAAATAGTCAGTTTTCAAAGCTCGAAGGACCATAAATGTAGGAACCCCAGCTTAGTAGACGGCTGCGACCCAGTACATTCAGTGAAGTTTGCAGATGTTGAAGTTAAAAGTTTTTCTTTGTAGAAGTTAGTTTATTTGTAGTGATTTTACAAGGCACTTAATGCACTTCTAGTTTTGGTAGGAGTTAGTAGCAAACTTAAAAATAATGATTAGTTATTTATTATATATAACAGTAACGAGGTCGCACGATGTGCTGCCTCAACATAATGTGCGGTCTTTGAACCGTACACCTACACTATTAAAGATACCTACTTCGAGTTTTAAAGTGATGTTGACTGTACGTTCGCGGTTAAAAGTTGTTGTATAGTATATTTTTCTTCGTATTTGTGAAACATATGCAGGATCTTAGGGGAAACCATGTAGGTGATAAAAGAACTCATCATACATATTATCCTTCCTAGTCTAGTCTAACCTAATAAATCACAGGGACATACACACACATACACACACACACACATACACACACACACACACTCATGCACTCAGGACTGCAAGCCTTTTCTTGATATTTTACTAACGTGCACAGTGGTGTCTGAACATATGTTATATGTAATTATATATTTATCAATAAGGCGGGGGCCTAGAGACCTGAAAAATTTTAAAAAACTATAAGGGCTAGGGCATGGAGACCTGAAGTATTAAAAAAATGTAACTATCTATTATGTAAGACAAGTTTGTGGTAAAAAAATATTTGTTTATTTTCTCAACACAAACTTGATTGATTGGTATAAAGTTTATATGAAAAACACGTGTGGGACTTACAGTAAAGACTTATTACTTCTTTAAAGTTAAAGTTCGCATCAAGTCCCTCACAAATTTCCCACTGAAAGTTTCTTAAATATTTTAACGATGTATCTAAAAAGAAAAGAGTGACCACACCAATGTAAATAATTTTTCGAAAAATTCTCTCGCTAGGGACATAGAAAGTCCCGATAACCGATAACATTAGTGTGACATGTTGCCTGTCCATCATGACACTACGTATTGTACTGCTGTAGCGCTAATACGTGCATCGCAAGGCTTATCACTGTGTGTTATAATTACGCTGTAATACTCATGTGAATTTAACTACAAAATGAGTACATACCATGTGCTCGTACCCATGTATTTTGTTATATATCTAAAACTTCTTTTAATAAATATTTTTATCTTAGATTTGACTAGCATTGACATGAGTGGTGCATGCTCGCTTAATGTTCGTGCGGATGGTGGCGCATCGGGAGCCGGGTCGTTCCTTTCCCTCTTATATGGTTGATGGGAGCGATGGCTGACTCTCGCGTTGTACTCGTGACCGGGTGCTGTTCGTGTGAACTGGCCTGCTCTTGTTAAATGCATTCAATGATTTATAAGTATAACTTTTCGTGTCATATTGTTTCCATGTTCTAATGACACAATCTGGTTTATATCAAGGATTTAATTTTGACGTTATTAAGTAATTATTGTTTATTTCTTGATTCTTCACAAATGACATTGTTATTATTATTTTATGACTATCAGAAGTGTGTAATTTGCACCTATTATGAATAAAGATATTGAATTGAAACGTCACAATTAGGATTGCTGAAGAAAACATCCAGTCACTTACAATAGATTTTGACTTATATGAAGTCTTATTCCGGCTAAAGCCGAGCTGCTACCAGCCAGCTAATCATCAATCATCGAGGCAATGTCTACGCAATCCATCATTATTTGACGAAATTCCATCACCCAAATGACCTTATATCTATGGACGAGACCTTTTGAATTTCGAAATTAATTGTTCGTCAAACAAGAATTAAATGGCACTCATTAATCCGGACTCGCGCGCATTTTAATAAATAATTAACTCTTTCGATTGGTTTGGAATAATTTATTATTTTAACGTTTACTCATTACTTAAGACGGGACAAGTCCTCTTTTTTATCATATCTGTTTTGTGTTTTGTATTTAAATAAGAATTTCAATAACACTATCGAGTTTACAAGCAAACTTTAGCTCAAATATAAGGATATAGATTGCCCTATAAAACTTATCATAGCAAAGTAATGTGTTATTCTTTATTTATAGATTATTGTTTAAAACTTAAGATCATTTTATTAAATATTTTTGAATTATATTGTTACTATAATAAAGTCAACATTCATCATATATTTTGCTATAGTGTGAAATGTGTTAGAAAAAGTTAAGATTGCATTATTTATACATCTATAGCGCCGGTGGCGTAACGGCTAGGGCCACCGCTTCCTCTCCGGGAGGTCATGGTTCGAATCCTGCCACGTACCAATGTGTTTTCGAATTTCGATTTCATATGTACGTTTATCTACTCTCATATCGTAAAGTTCGCATTATCAACTTCAAAACGAGTTTATATTGGCATCCTTTATAAACACAATACCGTAATTAAAAAAAATACATTCCAATGTGTAAAAAATGACCTAAAATTTCTTGCAATATCTACAAAAGTTAATTAAGTTGCTTATTTCTCTGCCCTTTTGTAAAATTAAGTATTTCGTGCTCTCCTGTAACTAAAGGTTGTCTGGAAGAGATTGCTTTTAGCAATAAGACCGCCTACTGTACACTTCATTATAATAACTATATGTATTAGCTTTACAAAATTGTTTTGGTGTACTATAAGTGTAAATAAATGAATAAATAAATAAAAGTAGTGTAGTGTAGTGGTAGTATAGTGGTAGTGGTTGTTGTAGTGGTAGTGATATTGGTAGTGGTAGTGAAGTGTAGTGTAGTGTGAGGCGGTACGAAGTTCGCCGGGACAGCTAGTTAAAATATACATATAGTGAATAACCCTGCTGGTGGCGGCGGATTTTAATCATTGCAACCTTAGCGAGCTCAGGGGGGACGAGGTCGTAATACATCTAAACTAGGGACCCTTATGTAGGCTCGCATAGTGCATCTGTTCATCGGTATGTCTCAGCCGTTTCACTCAAAGACTATTACAGCTATAAAGCTAAAACTTGTTGTGGTGGTTGGTAGTTCTCCCCCCCCCCCCCTCCCCCCATCCCGAAAAACTTCCCGTTCCAGTTTAAGCGGGTGAAGGTTCCTGTGAGCGTCTGTTTTTAAATGACAATCAGCAAATGTTTTTCAAGGATTTGGGACCTCAAATGATTTTTTCATCATCATATACTGCTGGACGGACATAGGCCTCCGGATAGGATTTCCGACCAGTTCTGCGCTACCCGCATCCAGCGTCTTCCCACGACCCTCACCAGGTCATCGGTCCACCGAGTGGGAGGCTTGTCTACGCTACATTTTCCGGTGCGCGGTTGCCACTCGAGAACTTATTGCTCCAACCCTCATCTGTTCTTCGAGCTATGTGCCCCGCCCACTGCCAGTTAAGTAAGCTATTCTGAGAGCTATGACGGTTACTTTGGTTTTCCTACGGATCTCCTCGTTTCTGATTCGATCACGCAGAGAAACTCCTAGCATAGCACGCTCCATTGCCCTTTGGGTGACCTTGAGCCTTCTTATGAGGCCCATAGTAAGCAACCACGTAGGTTTTCATAATTTATCAAGCTAAGTTATCCACGCGGACGAAATCGCGGGCAACAGCCAGTTATTAAATAAATGTACTTTTATGTTTCATGAAGACGCAATATACGAGCAGTACCAAATCTGGTAATCTCTTTATGTGTATATGTGTGTGTGTTTTATGTTGTGCCCTTCTATTTAAAACTTTATATTTAGTAAACGAATCATTTATCTGAGGATTATCTAAGCAAACATGGTGATTCCCATACAACATGGTAGGTGAGCAAAAAAATCAACCCCAATTTACATGTACGGTACCTTAAAATATTTTTTTACAGATTTTATTCGATAGACCTGTAGTTATTGAACAAAATCTGTAAAAAAATATTTTATTAAAAAATAAAATAAAATATTTTTTTTATTCTGTTACCCTATGATAACAGATACCTATGTATGTATACCCATACCAAATTTTATCTTTATAACTGTAATAGTCTTAAAAACCGGCCAAGTGCGAGTCGGACTCGCACAAAGTAGGGTTCCGTAATCTTGTTTTTTAAATGTATATTTTATAAAACAAAATTATTTTCACAGTTGATAATAGAACATTTTGTACAGAAAATCTGTGAACTTTTTAGAAATCCAACTGCACATCTTAAGTTGGTGGACTATTACTCTTTAACTTAGTAAGCCTATTAAGCCGTGATATTTTTTCTTCTAAATTTATTATAATATGTATTACTATTCACGTTTTTTTTTTCAGATGTCCTAAAATGGTGGCTTACTTTGGGGGGGACACTTGACTCTAAAGAAAATTAGCACTTCAAAGCTTAACATTTCGTATGAATCGATAACTATTTTTTGGAAACACTCAGTAGTTTTGAAAGATCTATTACCGATACCCCACACGAGATGTCAACGAAAAAAAAATACCCCCTCTACATATAGGGGAGGTACCCAAAAAAAAAATATTTAACCACTTTGTCGGCGTGATTAATGTGTAATTGTAGAGCTAGCATGTGTCAAACTTCTGTGCCTCTACTCAGGGTCCGGAGTCATTTCTAGGGTTCTGTACCCAAAGGATAAAAACGGGACCCTATTACTGTCCGTCTGTCTGTCTGTCACCAGGCTGTATTTCATGAACCGTGATAGCTAGACAGTTAAAATTTTCACAGATGATTATATTTATGTTGCCGCTATAACAACAAATACTAAAAATTAGAAAAAGTGAAAAATTAAGGGGTCTCCGTACAAAAAACGTGAAGTAACTAGCGCCATCTAGTACGATGGTACAGAACCCTTTGTGTGCGGTTCTGATTTCGCACTTGGCCGGTTCTTGCTACATATTTTTATATCACGGCTCTTGTTAATGCCACACGTAAGTAAAATATTTATATTACTACGACTAGATCCCACCTGGCTCTGTTATTTGCACGCGGATCCAATCCGCAAGCACGACAAACAATAATGAAAAAAGAGATTATTACTTTTTCTTCACTGTTTGTAAAGGAGCCTCGTTGTGTCTCCACAAAGGTATAAATTATTTGCACACAGAAATAATTTGGTTTTCTGAGATTCTTCTAATTCTCGCTTAACTCAGATTCAGTATTTATTCACAACAGCGTCCCTATTCTGTTTGGATTAATGGCCAACCCGTATGGAATCATTTATCTAATTAAAAGTTTACATAAAAGAAGAGAAACGAATGAATGACATAATATGTCCTGTGTGTGATGTGGCTTTGTAGGTGTTTATGTGTATGTGCGTGTATATGGATGGCGAATGAGTGTTAGACATAGAGGGGGAGATTTTCAAGGTATTTTTTATTTACAATTGGTAAACCCTTGACAACATGGATGATGCGCCATTGATTTCTTATCTATCACAAAGACTTATGGCACACCCTGGACACTTCATACAACAGTCCAGAAATGACATTTTAAATAAGTAATGACGGAACAAACAAAATGGCGGCGAAATCCTATACGTTAGACAACCAAACTGTAACCAATCTGAATCAATCTGGGTGACGAGGGAGTGAGGTCTCAAACTAGAGAGCGACAGGGAGTGTCCATACTGTATGTCAGTACTAATATAATATATACTTTGCTTAAGGCGAGGCATTGATTGAACAGTTGTCTCTGTCTTTTGCACTTTAACCACACTTTTTCACTTTTTCAATGTTTTTTCATTGAAAAGTTTCGAAAAAGTGAACTAAATTTAATTTAAATAAACACAGACTACGTAGCTTGAATAGAAGAAAATTATGATATAAATTTCAAATTTATAAGAAATATTTTTTCGCACAAATGTTTACAGGCTTTTACTTCACTTCGCTTCAATTTATGCTTCAATTTTTTTATGATCGAGTCAAGTTAATCTAATCGTGTAATGAACTTACAAGGGCCCTAGGTAATATCCTTGAATATAACATATCTTTTTTCAGGCCGAAAAATTAAGCGGGAATAAGTTTCCTAATTTTTTGCTAAGCGCTTCTCACTGCTTATTTGCTAATATACCGCATTAAATCACTTTAAAAAGCACTGTAAATATTTTCGCGCTAGCTTCGCTCGCACAGCCGTGTATTAGTTTCGTTTCCTATAGTGACCATTTTTTTTTAAAGATAAAGGTAGATCGTTTCTTTCACATTTTTAAACGTCACTTTATTACAAGTTCGCTAGGTTCTTAAACTAAGCTTAGGCCATCACTCTCTTTATAGTATTGTTTTACTTGTACTAGCTGTTGCCTGCGACTTCGTTCGTTCATTCGTTTGCGTTTAAAAGGATAAAAATAGACTAATTATTTAATTTATTTATTTACTTATTTTAAGAAGACCAACAGCTAAATGTGACGATCCAAATCAAAAGGGACCTTATGGCGGGATTTAGTTTCTGAGATAATCTAAGTTTTGTGAAATGTGTCAGAAAATCGTTTTTTTCTTTTATTGCTTTAATAAAAAGAACGTTATCAATAGTATCTTTTCAATTAACTCACTTTGATATAGGTCAATAAATTAAGGGTTTTAAATCCCTGTTAAGTTTAGTAGAAAAGGGACCTTATGGCGAGATGATTTAATTATACAATAAAATATTTTTTTTAGGTCCTTATTAACAGCTGGTAATAAATAATGCAAAGGAAATAACTTTGCCGTTTGTACAGACTGTACCATACCATACCTATATGTAGATTGCATACTATACATTTCTAAATTCATATTTTTATGTTGACCAATATTATTATTAGTTGAATACAATAATAAAACCGATTCGCGACTGTCAGCAATTTCAAAGTGAATTGCGGGGTAGCCGTGTTCTTTCATCTTGCCGCCGCGCCGGCGCACCGGCTAGCGGGCATGCGCACCCCTCCCGCGCCTCAACCGACCTTCTCTCGGCCGCGTTCACCGTTTATAATGATATTGATTCAGGTCCTAATCTGTTCATCTACCAAAATTTAATACAACTCTGTCCAGTCGTTTAGGCGTGAATAGGTAATAAACACTCACACACACACACATAAAACTTTCGCATTCGTATATGTTAATATCAGTGTGATGAGAATAGAATATTGGCCGAGTAGCTAAGCGTCTATCCCTTGGATAGCATGGTTAATTGTGCCACACGATAAGAGAGAGAGCTAAGCGTCGTAAAAGTCCACGAGGATTCAAAGAGAAGTCAAAGCAAATCAAAGCATCAATTTTGTAAACAATTGACACCGGGAATCGCGCGGGTATGGAATGTTCTCTATTCTAACACAAGTGATTCAAAAAGAAGTCAAAGGAAACCAAACCATCAACTTTGTATATCGTTGACACCGGGAATCGCGCGGCTATGGAATGCTCTCTATTCTAACACAAGTGATTCAAAGAGAAATCAAAGGAAACCAAAGCATCAACTTTGTATACCGGTGACAGCGGGAATCGCGCGGGTATGGAATGCTCTCTATTCTTACACAAGTGATTCAAAAAGAAGTCAAAGGAAACCAAAACATCAACTTTGTATATCGTTGACACCGGGAATCGCGCGGCTATGGAATACTCTCTATTCTAACACAAGTGATTCAAAGAGAAATCAAAGGAAACCAAAGCACCAACTTTGTATACCGGTGACACCGGGAATCGCGCGGGTATGGAATGCTCTCTATTCTAACACAAGTGATTCAAAAAGAAGTCAAAGGAAACCAAAGCATCAACTTTGTATACCGTTAAGACCGCGAATCGCGCGGGTATGGAATGCTCTATATTCTAACACAATGATTTCATGATGGTAGACAAGAACATATCCAGAAGAAAATGATATGTTTAGTGCTATCACTTTTGAATATATTTTCCGCTTGGCTAGCTACCACCATCTTGTCTAAGTCTTGCCGCCAAACATCAGTGTTAACAGCATTAATGTGTTCCGGCTAGAAGGTAGCCAGATCCCCATTGCGTTGGGGAATCTTGGTAAGCGTGCTTCCATCTTCGGCATCATCCTCACTTACCATCAGGTGAGATGATGCCAAGGGTTTATCAATTTTAAATTTTAAAAAATATGCGTCAAAAAATAATTGGACTTCCATACAAAAATGGTAAATGAAAATTCAATTTGTATGGGTTTCAAAATATTTTTGACGTTACTTTATAAAATGCAGAACAAAAATTTACAAATTTTATCTAAATTTTAACATGGGTTATATTATTCTCTTTGGATAAAAGTGACGTTTCATTTGTTTCGCTCCCATATTGAATCTATTTCTCTATTAAGTTTCAATAATTCATTTATATCATCCAAAGGACTACCAGAACGACCGGATCTGCGCTGCCCGCATACAGTATTTTCCCACGACCTTTACCAAGTCGTTGGTCCAACGAGTGAGAGACCTGCTACTCCAGAATTTTACTACCTCAACGACCATATGTACTACAAAACAAAAAAAACGGTAATTTAAAAAACTAAAAAACCCGACTGCGTTTCTCATCAATTCTATTAACACTGATATTTGGCGGCAAGACTAAGATAAGATGGTGGTAGCTAGCCAGGCGGGCTCTGTAAATGCCCTAATACCAACCAAACCAAGCCCTACAAAGTTGACCCCGTCGGGAATCGAACCCACGACCTCCAGGTGTAAAGCGAATGGACTAACCAGCACGACACGGAGGCGTTTAAAAACTGTTGCATAATGAGGAGTATTAAAACACTCGTATGCATTGCTCGTATGATATTATCTTACGAGGGTTTTATACCTAGTTATGTGCAGTATCATACAATATTTTATCGTTGACGACTCGTAGTCACACGAGATTATCACACCAGTATGACAATATCTAATCTTATAAATTGGGATTGAACCTACTCAATAAAAGATCAAAGTGAAAAGAGTAAATTAAAAAGAAAAAGTCCCACGACATGCATTACAACAGAACACATGCCAAAACCCAGCACATCACCGCGCATGCGCTAAAGCGGGCGCTGTCACAGAGAGGTAAAAATTGCAATAAAACCTTTTTTGAAATATACTATAAAAATTGCGCGCCCCGCATATGCGTCGAAGAAAATAATTGATGGAATCTCCTTGGTGACATTAACTTCTTGGATTTGCCCTGTATCGTCATGGTAAAGTAGTAGTTTATGAAACTGTTGCATAATGAGGGGTATTAAAACACGAGTATGAGTTTAAAAACCGAGCCTTGGCGTGGTTTTTAATACTGTCATACGAGTGTTTTAATACCCAGTTATGTGCAGTTTCATACACTACTTTAACTAATCTCATACATTGAGATTGAATCAACTAAACAACAAATATCAAAGATAAAAGAGTAAGAAAAAAAATCCACGAATTTCAGTACCTAGAACAAAACGTGTCATAGCGCCAAATCCCAGCACATCACCGCGCTTGCGCTGAAATGGACGCTGTCACAGACAGGTAAAAACAATGCTTTCACTGATCTCAGACATTTTTAAGCAAGAATGAAAATAATCCACGAAATTCAGTAACTACAATCAAAACGTATTCAATGAATGGCGCCAAAACCTACCACATCACCGCGCATGCGTTAAAGCGGGCGCTGTCACAGACAAGTAAAAATTGGAATGAAAACTTTTTGTTATGCTGTAAAAATGACGCGAACCGCATGTGCGTTCAAATAAAAAAAAAATATGGATATTCGTTGGTGATATTAACTTTTTGAATTAACTTGTATCGTAATGGAAAAATATATTATTTAACATTATTTTCTTAGAGAAAAAGTGTTTTCAAAGTATATATATATTAGTACTAATATAAATAATATAAACACTCCCTGCCGCTCTCTAGATTGCGACCTCACCCCCTCGTCACCCAGATTGATACAGATTGGTTGTCAAACGTATTGAATTTCGCCGCCATTTTGTTTGTTCCGTCATTCCTTTTTTGAAATGTCATTTCTGGCCCGTTATATGAAGTGTCCAGAGTGTGGTTATATGATTATTTTTTAAATTATGGTATAGTGTTTAAGAAAGTGTGTCAATGTTACCTCGTTTTAAAGTTTTAATTCGGATTTTATGATATGGGAGTAGATGAAACATCTTTTGTACCAGTATTGTAGTGCTTTCTGGACATTTCAAGATGCATCAGAATACGCAGCATCCACAGAAATCCTCGCCGCGCGGTCGCCGGTGCGGAACGTTGCCTCGCTTTGTTTGTTGCGCTATGTTAAGCATTTGTTTGTCCTCATTTATTTGGGCACCCTGTATATTTATGTAAACTTTTGTATTCTTTGGTTTTGTGATGTAAAACTCAAAAGTTAATTTTGGTCTTGTAAACACGCAAGTTCTACTCGTAGGGTAAAACCGGGATAGATGCCCCACTTTTTTAAATAGCCACCTAATTTAAAAAAAAATATGTCGCAAGTTCGGGAAGTTATGTTTTTATAATATGAGGCATCTATCCCACTCCGGCGGCGTCTATCCCGGTTTTACCCTATTTCGATTCGATTTCGATTTGTAAAGTTTTTGCTTTCGATAGCCTTTTGGTTGATTCTGGTAAGCTCATAAGTAAAAAAAAAAGATTTGAATATACCCACAGATTTGAACAGAAGGATCCGCCCGTCTCCATATTTTACTCAGATTTTCTTGATACAAGCAAAAAGTAGCGCCATCTTACATACATAACTTGTACGAACTAGCGTGAGCGAGAGTTGACGTCAGTGTCGCGTTAAAATAACCTTGGTAGAATTGTCGCTTTAAAAATTTGTTTATTTAATTTTTTAACAATAAATATTAAATGTAAGGTTACATAGCGATGATACGACATCCCATGTTTTTTAAGCCTTTCTTTCATGATTTTTACTTCCTTTAACAACACAATAAGGCATTTTTATATGGAATATATTTCCACCGCACTATACAATTTCCCGCAGACGACTGAGTCGCGAGTGTGCGAAACTTTCAATTTTTGCACCAATTCGCTGTAATATATAAGTCCTTACGCCAGTAATATATAAGCCACTGAATATACCACAGTTTTAGCTGAAATAATAAATTCGTCTTCCGAATAATAACAATATACACACACAGACACACACACACACCTACTCGTCTTTCTTGCTGTAAGAGCATCTGTTCTGTCGAGTAATCTCTTGGTCTGACCCTCACAAGAGAGGCTCGGCCTAGTGTGGGGTTCAGAGTTAAAATGTATTTAAATATGCAGGATTATGTAGGTATCATTTTTGTTTTCGATTGGCACAATATAAACTTCATTTTTGCGACTGAAATAGCCCTTTAAGTAAATCTATATATATATAAAAGAAAGACGTGTTAGTTACACCATTTATAAATAAAGAACGGTTGGACCGATTTTTATAATTATTGTGTTTTTGCATTTGCCTTCGTCCGGAATAGGATATTAAGTATTAAAATATGATATTCATACACCAAATAAACAAATATAAAAACCCATATTCGTAGCCCAAACTTTAAAAATAAAAATTTCCCCGTAGTAACTTTCACCCCCTATCTCAATCCCTTCAAGTTTTATTTTTGTCTCTAAGGTCTTACCTTTTCTATGCTATTAGTAGTTTACTACAATACATATAAAGCCAATGTCTAACCCTAATCATAAAAAATCGAATTTGAAACCCTTTTGCCAACAATCATTGGTTTTTGTTGGAACTGATTTGTATTTTACTAACTATTTTACGTTGTTGAAGAGCTGATAAAATAAGGAAGTTTTTACCCTGTTGGGCATTCCAACTGTATTTTAACTTTTTTCTGAAAAATCACAAAGCATTTAAACAAATGCGTCTTTCATACAAAATTAGAAAAAAACAAATGTTAATATCTCGAAAATGGTGAGACTTATACATAACTTAAATTTTAGCATGTAATAGGCTATGGTATTACCTATCCGCAGTTACAGGATTATCGTTCATTTTTGGGATAACCTTGTGTATACTTTATTTATAATTTCTATGCTTAAATATTAAGTTAAGTGAAAATGGAAAATGAAAAAATACATACACACTTTCGATTTTATAATATTAGTAGGGATTGTTTTAATTGTACATATTGTTTTGTTTAACTTAAAACATTATTTTAAGTTTCAGTGTTTTTGTTGCAGTTTCTAAGAAACATGAGTTTTGTGCCTACAATTAGAAAATTGAATGTAAACTTCGTTGTTTAATTAGCATGCCTTGAAGAAAGATTCTCGAATGCTTTCAAGTGCTCTTTCTCTATTATACCTCAAAGCAATTAAAGAGTGTTTCTTCGTCTTTACAGAACTCTTATACTGTGAACACATGTTGTAAAATTTTCTGCGCAGCAGCAATCCCAGGGGGTTCAACTGAACAGACCACCGATTTTGTATACTCTTAATCGCAGACACAATACATGTTTTAAGCCCCACGGGGGTTAAAAAAGGTGTCTGCGATTAACAGACGTAAGCATACAAAATCCCCGAAGCAAAAAGGGAGATTTTATAAGTTTAACGTGTGTATCTGTGTGTCTGTCTGTGTCATTGTACCACCCGAATGGATAAAACTATTTTGATTTGTTTTTTTTTTGTTTTAAGATATTTATTCAAAACAGGTGCAAATTACACTCTTTCTGATAGTCATAAAATAGTGATTACATAATTTAATTTAAAAAAATCAGAAAATAAACAATCATATATACATACAGGGTGTAAATTTGCATTCTTGCAATATTTATGGTGGCGGTAGTTTACAATCATACAAATCACTTCAACTTATGCAGAAAGTCTGATAGTTGAAAGATAAAAAGTTATTACATGAAATTGTTTTGAAGTTCACGTAAGAATAAACCATTTTTGTGTAGGTTCCCAGTGGAACACACCATACGCGACTGTGACGTCAACTCACAAATGGACAGTTCATTCATCCCTCATTCAATTATTCATTCGTACACAGCTGATTTCAAATTTTCCTTCCTACTTTATGGGCTTAGGACTTTCAAAAACTTAGTTTTACTATTTTTACCACTTTCTGTCGCATACTAATGCACAGAAATTAGGTATTTTTGGCGTAGTTAAAAGTCTGAAATCAGCCTATTTACACATAAATAAACAAAAATGTACAAAAACTTACAAGTTTGTGTGCTACGCAGTAACTGTTCGAAATGACCACCGTTCTGCGCGTGACACAGTCGAGCACGCCGACGCGAATTACGCTTTAATTTACGTAAAACCAAAGTATTCTGTTTTACAGTTTCGAACGTTGCCTAATACTTTTTCACGTAACTCAACCACACTTTTAATTTCCTCCTAGTACACTAGACGTTTCACGTCGCCCTACAACTAATAATCCAGCGGGGTAAGGTCGGGGGTCGTGCTGGCACAGGTGCTGGCCAGACCACGGGGCCTCCACTGCGAGCGAGCGAGCTCAGTATACACAATTGTCTCAAACAGCAACGCGGCGGCTACTGAAGTGACAAATGCGACGCGGTCCCTTTGTGCTTTGAGAGAGACCGACTCTTTTATGAACGCTGCAACCGATGTCGGTCTTGCGGATAGAGTTGAGTGAATTCGATTTAATTCAGTAGTGTGAACGAAGTATTGTCGATTAAAAAAAATAAAATCAATCATAACAATAAAAAGTGACTATTTTATTAATGATTTGTATTCAGTATCAGCTATATATTAACCTCCGTGAATATTCATCATCATCATCATCATATCAGCCACAAATCGTCCACTGCTGGACAAAGGCCTCCCCCAAGGATTTCCACGACGACCGGTCCTGCGCTGCCCGCATCCATCGGCTTCCCGCGACCTTCACCAGGTCATCGGTCCACCGCGTGGGAGGTCTGCCTACGCTACGTTTTCCGGTGCGCGGTCGCCACTCGAGAACTTTACTGCCCCATCGGCCATCTGTTCTACGAGCTATGTGCCCTGCCCACTGCCTCTTCAGTTTAGCGATTCTGTGAGCTATGTCGGTTACTTTAGTTCTCCTGCGGATCTCCTCGTTTCTGATTCGATCACGCAGAGAAACTCCGAGCATAGCACGCTCCATTGCCCTTTGGGTGACCTTGAGCCTTCTTATGAGGACCATAGTAAGCGACCATGTCTCAGTTCCGTAAGTCATCACTGGCAACACACACTGGTCAAAGACCTTAGTCTTATATTACGTGAATATTGCAAGAATGCAAATTTACACCCTGTATATGTCATTAGAACGTGAAAACAATATGACACGAGAAGTTATGTAAGTTACGGACGGCACCAGGTCACGAGTATAACGCGAGAGTCAGCCATCGGTCCTCTCAACCATATTAGAGGGAAAGGATTGTCCGGTTCCCGATGCGTCGCCATCAGCAAGAATATTTAAGCCGTCTCTTCAGCCGTTAGATCTTTTCTACTTGATGAAGGGATGCAACCAACTTTTACAGGTCAGACCGATTCGAAGTATACAGTTACTTCAATAACATAGCAAGAACCTTGCCTGACCTGATGTTGCAGCATCATCTGAAATCTGCAGGATACCCAATTGTCATCAACTTACAGAGGAAGTTTCGTTTCATGTTGTAGATGATAATTTTAATAATAATAGATGTAATACATAATATTATGTCGGAGCTTTTTTAATTTTAAATTTATATCTTTGTTATGTTGGTTCTTCTTTTACTTTTCCTACCCGATAGCCGGAATATTCATAATCTGAATTCAGAAAGCCCGGATGAAGCGTAAAAAGGACAATGCTCACAAAGTATGTGGAAAAAACCCAGGCCCGGCGCAAATGAAATGTATCTCAGATTTTAAGTATTCTTATGTGACAAAATATTCAGTTTTGTCAAAATCTTTTTTTAAATGCAGAGATTTGTTACCATAGATGGGTTATGCACTAACAAACCACATTTGAAAATCGAATCCATTTACACACACATTATAATAGGTACCTACCGAATGCTACTATGAAAAGAGATGCCAATTGGCATCTTTTTTTTGCTTCACTTTTAGGATGCACGTAACCTATCTACCTCCCCTTATATATAGCATATCTCTGTTTAAATGTCGTAAATTGCTAGTTGTTTTTTGTAAAGAGCTATACTTAAGAGTTAAGAAATGGGGAATCCTTTATTTTTTTCTTTACTCTGGTTCTAAATATTATGACATTTAGGCATCTATTTTGACAACGTTACCTACATTATCTGTAATGTAAGGGTAAACGAAAATCATGGGTAAATCAAATTATTTTATTATTATATATTAAAAAATGGTTTTTAAAAATGAATTTTGATTATATTTTTTCTGAATATTTTGTCACTATGAATACTTCAAATCTGAGATACATTTCATTTGCGCCGGGGCTGGTTTTTTTTTGAGCATTGTTTTTTCATTATTCTCTCTCTTATCGTGTGCCACAATTAACCGTGCTATCCAAGGGATAGACGGCGGTTGCCTGGTGCTGCACTTAACATCATCCGCGGTCACATGTATGGCATTTAGATTTACACCTACGGATGTGGGCAACGCGACCTTCATACACATCTGGAATCAAATATGTAGGTTTCCTCACCATGTTTTCCTCCATCGTTAATTAATTTCATTATGCTCCACACATATTCTGACTTTTCCATCCGGGCTTTTCGAATTCAGATAATGAATTCAGAGAGGAATTACGCGGGTAATGTTTTCGATGTATTTTTGAAAGTATATACTCGTTCGCAATATCTTCACGTTCCAAACACCGCAGTGTCTTAAGACCAAGGTGTTCGACCAGTGTGTGTTGCCAGTGATGACATACGAAACTGAGACATGGTCGCTTACTATGGGCCTCATAAGAAGGTTCAAGGTCACCCAAAAAGCAATGGAGCGTGCTATGCTCGAAGTTTCATCTGCGTGATCGAATTAGAAACGAGGAGATCCGTAGGAGAACCAAAGTAAACAACATAGCAGAATTGCTCAGAATTGCAGAAATTAAGTGGCAGTGGGCGGGGCATATATCTCGTAGAGCGGATGGCAATAAAGTTCTCGAGTGGCGACCGTGCACCGGAATACGTAGCATAGGTAGGCCTCCCACTCGTTCGACGACTGGTTCTGCGATACCCGCACCCAGCGGCTTCCTGCGAACTTCACCAGGTCATCGCCTGGTAAAGGTCGCGGGAAGCCGCTGGATGCGGGTATCGCAGCACCGGTCGTCGTGGAAATCCTTGGGGGAGGCCTGAGCCGCATAGGTAAATCACTTCGTATAGGTAATTTAAATGATCTATCGTACACTATGCCGGGCCGTAACGGGTCGCATTATTGCACGGCGTGTCAGCCCCGATCCGCTGCGGCCCGCCGCAGTGTGCCATACCAAGCGGAAGTGCGTCCACACGCCTGCCACTAAATTTATTCGCATACTTACCGTAAAATCCATCAATACACAACTGTAACACTAGTGCACAAAGCATACATTTTCCACTGCGCTGCGGCCCGCTTCACCCCGATGCGACCCGTCACAGCATGCCTTAGACAAGATAGAACCAATATGCCTATACCTTTAAGGTAGCCACGTACTGGGCAGGAGAGATGTGACTTGTCGTCGACACGAAAAAACAAGGAAAAGCTCGCTCCAAATTATTTAGAACTTTTTTACCATCCATTCTTCACTATAGAACTGTAATTTTTAATTCACTATAAAATGGTTCCATCCCATTCTTATCGTGCGTGGCTTAAACCGCACTGGCCTTTGTCAACGGCTTCGCTGGCGTGAACATGTTTTCTATGACTGTCTTTTTTATCATATAATTTTAGTGCGCAAGCCGCAAGTGGCTCGCTAGCGTGGACAAAAGTAGCATAATGTTAATTCAGGTCGTAATATGTCTACTTACCAAATTTCATTCAGATCAGTTCAGCTGCTGTGGCGTGATTGAATAACAAACATACATCCATCCAAATTTTCACATTTATGATATTAGTGTGATGACCCATACTTCATGTACCCTCTAACAATCAATTACATAAGACCGTATTCACAAAATCTTTTCCCATACAAACTTAGAATTACTGCTTCTTGGAAATGGATGGGCGCCTCTAATAAAACTTTATACACATAAGCAAGTCACGAAATACTAGTTGGTGGATAGATCAAATTTAAAAAAAAATAGTTTTGTCACTAAATATGGTTTTCATAGTAATCTTCATCATATCAGCCACAAATCGTCCACTGCTGGACAAAGGCCTCCCCCAAGGATTTCCACGACGACATAGTAATCTTAAAATTCGCTAATCTTTTTTTAAAATCAACCTTTTCGAAAATGTAAATCTACCCACAAACTAGAATTTCATGAATTGCTTATGTGTATAAAGTTTCCTTTCAATAGGAAGTAATTTTATTTCATTAAATTTTGTATGGAAAACAATTTTGTGAATACGCTCTTAAACCCCCAAGAGGTTCGAGTTTCCATACAAACGCAGTTCCGCTTTAATACAAAAACTGCCGGGTTGGATCCAAACTTTGCAAATATATTAAGTAGATACATACCGATGTTTGTAATTAGTTTTCATCGTAGTAAATTTAAAAATAACTTGACAAAGGCTTCAATTATTTTTTTACTGAAAGTTTAAAACAGCTCTCATTTTTTTCCGTTTTATATTAGTATGAAGTACATCGAAACCTAAACCGTAGGAGAACCAAAGTAACCGACATAGCTCTCAGAATTCCTACGCTTAAGTGGCAGTGGGTGGGGCACATAACTCGTAGAACAGATGGCCGTTGGGGCAGTAAAGTACTCGACTGGCGACCGCGCACCGGAAAACGTAGCGTAGGTAGGGCTTCCACTCGGTGACCGATGACCTGGTGAAGGTCGCGGGAAGCCGCTGGATGCGGGCAGCGCAAAACCGGTCGTCATGGAAATCCTTGTGGGAGCCCTATGTTCAGCATCAGCAGTAAACGTCCGTCGGCTGATATGCTTATGATGATAAGTGCATCGAAAACTTATTACAAACATCGATATGTCTCTAATCAACATACTTGCAAAGTTTGGATTCAATCCGGCATGTAGCTTTTGTATTAAAGCGGAACTACGTTTGTATGGAAACTCGAGCCTCCTGAGGACCTCTAAGACGAAGTCGCAGTCAATCGTGTTCAAGCAGTGGAAATACCTAGCGTCTGCGATTGTCGCGCGTTTGTGTAAGACACCTCACACTGGTTTTGTGATTTATAGTAACAACAGGAATGCTTTGCCGCGACGGTTAGTGCCGAGATTTATGAAAGGGGCCCATTATAACATAGAAGCTTTATAACTGTCTTCACTATACACTATAAGGTTCGGTATGTTTTTAAGGTTACGTCACACCGTGGACACTTCGTACAACGGGCCAGAAATGACATTTCAAAGACGAAAAGGAATGACGGAACAAACCATATGGTGGCGAAATCCTATACGTTCGACGACCAAACTGTTACCAATCTGTATCAATCTGGGTGACGAGGGGGTGAGGTCGCAATCTAGAGAGCGGCAGGGAGTGTGCATACTGTACGTTTGTACTCATATATATACTTTGTTTACTTAGTCTAAAAAGACCGTCCTCCATCTCTCCATCTCTCCGTCCATCCTTCAGTTACAGACAGTGATTTTTTTAGATGACGCATTGAAAACTTTGGTCGACTCGCAAGGATCTAGATTTTTCTGTTTCTGACTGACTCGGTGGCTCAGTG
The DNA here is from genome assembly GCA_947284805.1 of Coleophora flavipennella. Classification (NCBI taxonomy): domain Eukaryota; kingdom Metazoa; phylum Arthropoda; class Insecta; order Lepidoptera; family Coleophoridae; genus Coleophora; species Coleophora flavipennella. The sequence continues at coordinate 12,363,049 of OX369253.1, forward strand.
GTTTGTGCTCATGACTACTGATCCAAGGGGTTGTGGGTTCGATCCCCACCCAGGGTAAACATTTGTGTGATGAGCAGATTTGTTTGCCCTGTGTCTGGGTGTTAAGTATCTATATGTCGGAGTGTCATTGAAAACGCGACCAATACCAGCTCGAGATAAGTTTACATAGTTACACTTTGTTTGGATCAAACGTCAGGTATTAGTACCTGGGTGAAACCGGTGGTGGCGTGACGATCGCTTGTACTCGTGAGACGATCGTTTGTGGTAGCAAAGATGATGTATTAACGGAAGGCTGTTTGTGCTGCCACACTGAGTGGAGAATTTATTAGATCTGTGGAGAAGCCATATTAGCTGGACGTCAGTCTCGGAGCAGACAAATTTTGACGGAGCGTCGAGCAGAACACAAGTAGTGGTGATCTGTGAGCAAAACGGACGTGTCACGCCATTGCTGTGATCACCGCGTTTGCATCCATTGTTATCCAAGGCATCCTGTACAATTTCGATTACCAAATGATCAAGACTATTGAAGAAGGACCTCTGTGATATAGCTGCATTGTTATTTCGACGCCCAATACCGAAATAATTAAGGACGTGAACCACGAGGCCATCCATAACCTAACCTGCACCCGCACCCTTCGACATCAGAATTTGGATAGTTCCCTGCGCTCGCAACAAGTGGACAACGACGGGAAAATGTGAAAATTGATGATGGAGCAGCGAAATAAAAACCACTGGCAACAATTCTTCGTGCTACAGAACCAGAACATGCTGCGATTGATTGAGGTTATGCAAGCACCATCGACTACATCTGCTGCAATCATATTGCCAGCATTCAACCGGAATATACCGGAAGCTAATCCACGTGCACGGCGCTCAACTGTCGATATCTCCCTTACGGAACGACCATTGGAATGAGGTGACAGCGTGGGCTGTGCTGGCAGCAGCGGAGATCCACGCAAGCTGCGCGTGCGGCTTCTGCGAAGTGCGTGATGTACGCGGTGTTACGAAAATCCGGTGAGTCGTACCCCTTTTGTTTTGATGGTGGTAGTAGTACGTGCGTAGTACTATTACCTAATCTGTAGTGGTGCCTACTGTTCTCTCGTTAAAGAAAGTTTCGTGTATAGACTTTCGGGAGTGTGTTCAATACTAACGCACTATTGACTTTTGTAGGCAACTCTTAAGTTTACTGTACAGAACAAATATCGAGTGAGGGTAATATTGACGGGCATCGTTCAGAATGGTCATATCTTGTTATGCCAGACGAGTACGAACGATTTTATGATCGACTCAGATATTTTAAATCTAGGATTGACGGTATTCTTAAACGAGTCTGTCAATAACAAAACAGCTTGACTGTCGGTAAGGATGCGAATAGAGTAGTTAGTCCCTTACCCTTCTAGTAGTGATTGCATTAGCAGCTAAAATGATGCCTTGTGGAAAGTACTCTTTCACATGCTTTCGGATTTTTACTTGTGACACAACGTCGTGATTGAACGGAAGATTTAAAAAGAGGACTCATTGTAAATATGATGATTCATTTAGTTAACTAGTTTCGGTTATACAAACCTAAACCAAGATTGAAAGTATTGAAACCCCTTTAAGCTTTTATAATATTGAGACTGTCATTTTTACATGGAGTAAAAAAAAAACCTTTATTAGCTTTCGTAGTATTGGGACTGATATTCTCATTGAGTATAGGCCAAAGTTGTTGCCTATTTTTAATAGCTTTCGTGATAAATTTGTCGAGGGCATCCTTAATGCCCCGCTATCGTGTAGACCCTATGAAGGTAGATTAATTTCGGTGACCCCAATAAAATATTTTGTTTACCAATTGTAAAAAAAAAAAAAAGAATAATAACAGGGTAGTATGCGGAGTGCAGTGGTGGACGTCTTACGGCTGATGTGATGATGATACAGGATTCATGGGCTGGAGGCTGCGAATGTCATAAGCCCCGAAGCTTTCCCTTTTTGACGGCCTTATCATGCTGGTAAAGAAAAAGGATAGCATAGAACGCAAGTGTTCATAACCGTGAATAAAATGACAACATGCCTGAACGCTAATCGCTTCCTCTGATAGTAAACCACATCGATTGACTTCATTGTTGGTCACTATTTCACCACGTCAGGCATAGCTAGTGGTTAATCAGGTGCATTCTATCCCTATTAAATCGAAATGATTGTATTTTAAATTCCGGAGGGTCTGTTTGAATACGTCCACGTGTCATTCGATCTACGTAATGCCCCCTTGTTTCAACGCTTTAGTCGATTAACCTAAACACTTGCGTGGCAACGACCAGGTGAATCTTAGAACGTTTAAACGTTGGTACTCTTAGTTAAGTGTCCTTGAAAATATGCTCACTTCCTTAGAGTATAGAAATGAGATTTCATGTTACAAGTCCCTACATGATGATCATTTGGCAACAACCGAACTGTTGGTTAACCGAGTTACGAAGTACAGCCTCCTGGAGTTGCTTCTAGGTACGAGTAAAGTAGCTTAACCTCTAAATGTCATGTTTGTGGATTACACACACAGGCTGTAATTTTATCTAAGTGAAGCACGACAACAGACTAGTGATAATACGGAGAGTAACGCATCCTATGACGGGAGTTGTTAATCAGCTTGCTGCTGATGTGATAATAGACATGGACCTCCCATGTTGGAGCGGTTTTACCAATTGTAAAAAAAAAATAAACGCTACACTTGGCGGGTTGTTTGGCGGTACAGTATGAGCGTGAAGGACGATGTTGCTTGTCCTCAAATTTTTGGTCCCTTAGTTGCTTCATAAGGAACCCTCGGAAAGAGATGGGGTGTTACATTACTCTGGGGCAGCACCACAGGCTGATTTCTAAATTAAAGCTTAGCTTCACAAGTTACCTAACTTTGTGTTGTTACAAATGGACAAGCGTAACCGACCACTTTAGATATCAAATACCGTCAGAGTTATTGAGGTGCTGGAAGGAGACCGTTATGTCCATAGAGCGTTAAGTTCTAAAAGGACCTACAAATACGCTTACGACCGACTACGTTAAATGCCCGATAGTGACAGTATTATTGACTTGGACAGAATTGATGATGAAGAGACTGAACCTCGACCATCTACTAGTGCTGAGTAAGGACTTGTGTACTTGACCGTGATTTTAACATTCACTAGTTTGTATTTAGAACCTTTGACGTACACGATGTTTCGCAACTGGATGCCGATAGCCTCAGCCATTCGTAGACGTAAGCGTAAAACACCGAGTTATTTTCTCGTTGCTGTGCGGCCACAACTGTGTGTGGCGTGCGTTTGGCTCGCAGGCGTATCACCGGAGGGAGGTGATGTTGGCAATTACCAAAATTAGGTGAAGTTCGAGATCGCTGGTTGAATGCGATAGTGTGGTTGGACACCGCCGGAGGGAGGTGGTCCAAGAGTCGCCAGGTAGGGTGACTGTTGTTTGTTTGGGCACCGGATGGAGGTGGCCCAGAGTTGCCAAGATGGGTGACTGTTGTGGTGATACAAAATAAGGAGCGTAACCAAACCAAGTTAGATCCCAAATACCGAGGGCCGTTCAGGGTCGTAGAGGTCTTACAAGGTGACAGATACAAATTACAAGCTTTGAATTTGAGACGAAGTTACAAGTATGCCCATGACCGTTTACGTAGTATGTCCGAAGGTTATTTGCCTCCGGATGTTGACGATGAATCTGGTGCAGAGGCGTCTACCTCTCAATGTTAATTGTATTGACAGATCGTAACTCAATCAATTGTGTACAGTTGTAATTTTTTTCTTTATCGTTTATTTTTGTGTGTAGTACTGAAGTATTCCAACATGTTTCAGCGGTAAATGAAGAGTGCTGAATGGCGCTATATGTTTGCATGAATTGGCTGCTGCTTGTTTTGTCAGACTCGTTCTGTCATGATGTGTAGCAGGTACATTCGTGTTTTTGTAAAAAAAAAGTGTCCCGTTTACCGGCTAAAACTGTTGATGGTATTCCGTCGCCTGTACTGGCGATGATGGTATTCCGTCGCCTGTATTGGTGATGATAGTGTTCCATTGCCTAGATTGGTGATGATGGTGTTCCATTACCTAGATTGGTGATGATGGTGTTCCATTGCCTAGATTGGTGATGATGGTGTTCCATTGCCTAGATTGGTGATGATGGTGTTCCACTGCCTAGATTGGTGGTGATGGTGTTCCGTCACCTGGACTGGTGATGATGACTGATTGGTATTCCGTCGCTTGGCGTTAGTGATGATGATTCTTTGTGGTGTCCCGCCACCTGGATGTGGTGATGTTCAGTTCTGGTGTTCCGTCGCTTGTGATTTGCGATGATGATTATGTTCCGTTCTATGTGCCCCTAAAAGTTGTAAATGGTTGTAAGGTTTCAAGCCTTGCAGCTGTGATTTACCTTGGAAACCTAAACTGATTTGAGATTGTTTGAGTTACGATGCTAATGCTGAGGTTTATTTAGTTTACGAGAGTGAAATTATTTTGGTTTTTTTGAGGCTGTTAAAATGTGTTGTTACCATGATTGTAGTCTTGAATTAAAGCTTCACATTATTAGTGTTGCTTTTATTCCTTGAGCTGTGGACCTTCCTAATGAAGGTCAGGATTGGCCGAACGAAATGGAATCTACTGGTTACCCTTTTCTTTTTCAGGTTAGTCACCCGAGGACGTGTGACTCGCAGGATGGCCGTGTCGGAGTGTCATTGAAAACGCGACCAATACCAGCTCGAGATAAGTTTACATAGTTACACTTTGTTTGGATCAAACGTCAGGTATTAGTACCTGGGTGAAACCGGTGGTGGCGTGACGATCGCTTGTACTCGTGAGACGATCGTTTGTGGTAGCAAAGATGATGTATTAACGGAAGGCTGTTTGTGCTGCCACACTGAGTGGAGAATTTATTAGATCTGTGGAGAAGCCATATTAGCTGGACGTCAGTCTCGGAGCAGACACTTTTTGACGGAGCGTCGAGCAGAACACAAGTAGTGGTGATCTGTGAGCAAAACGGACGTGTCACGCCATCGCTGTGATCACCGCGTTTGCATCCATTGTTATCCAAGGCATCCTGTACAATTTCGATTACCAAATGATCAAGACTATTGAAGAAGGACCTCTGTGATATAGCTGCATTGTTATTTCGACGCCCAATACCGAAATAGTTAAGGACGTGAACCACGAGGCCATCCATAACCTAACCTGCACCCGCACCCTTCGACATATATATGTATGTATTTAAACGTATATAAGTAATTATATCAGTCTCTTGTTCCCATAACACAGGGAATCCTACTTTGGGCCAGATGACCACGTGTGATTTGTCCCAGAATATTTATTTATTTATTTATTCTGAGTAATCACAAAACATATGAAAGTGATATTTTGTAACCTGATTCTACATTTCAATGACTTTATTTTGTCAGTTGCAGAAACACGATTCGTTAACTTTTATTACAGAAAAAATATATCTAAGAAAACTGTTTTAAAACAGAGATTTGCATCCTACAGACAACACAGACCGATTTAGTACCTCTAAAATTTCTAATTCGATTAGTTTAAACGCACACTCCAATATGTCAGTTGTTTTTTTTAAGGGTTCCGAACCCAAAGGGTAAAAACGGGACTCTACTAAGACTCCGCTGTCTGTCCGTTTTTCTGTCACTGTCTGTCACCAGGCTGTATTTCATAAACCGTGATAGCTAGACAGCTAAAACTTTCACACATGATATATTTCTGTTGCCGCTATAACAGCGAATACTAAAAAATAGAATAAAATAAAAATTAAAGGAAGCTCCCATACAACAAACGTATATATGGCAGGTCTTCATACAAAAAATGAGTTTTTTTTAAACATGAAGAAACTAGAGCCATCTACCATGATGGTTTTTGAAACATGAAACTATCACCATCTAGTATAATGGTACGGAACCCTATGTGTGCGGTTCTGACTAGCACTTAGCCAGTTTTGTAAAATTAATTGTATTTTTAATTGAAATTAAAAAAAACATTGAATAAAGGCGTATAGAATCAAAGGCAGCTAAATCCGTATAGTGCCTCATTTCACTTGAGAATGGCGGCCTAAGCGTCACTCAAATAGTAAACAGATTCACCCATCATTCAGTATCTAAGGCAGCTACATCCTTCACAAAATACGTTCAAAAACTCAGCTTAATATCAAAGTCATCTATATCTTGTATCTTAATCTGAAAATTTGTAGGATTGGATTTAGCTGCCTTTGATTCTATACGCGTGCAAGTGTGGTTATTTTCTTTATTATTTACTCGTAAATAGAAACCTGGAAAGAGCTACACCGACCTCTTGTCGGCTCTTAAATTATGATGATGATAAAAAGATAGAGACAACTGTTCCAATCCATGCCTCGCCCTAACCAAGTAGCATTAAAGTTGGCACCGGATGACGTAGTGTAGGCAGGCCTCCCACTCGGTAGATCGACTACCTGGTGGAAGCCTTGAAAGAAACCCTTGTGGAGGCCTGTGTTGAGCAGTGGACGTCTTTCTACGGAAGTTATGTACTAATGACTCCATGGCGTCGGTGGCGTAACGGTTAGGTACGCCGCCTCCTGTCCGGGAGGTCGTGGTTCGCATTACCAATGTGATTTCGAACTTAGATTTCATATGTACCTTTATCCGACGCTCTTACGGTGAAGGAAAACATCGTGAGAAAGAAACTCGCAGGTTGTGTGTGAAGTTGACCAACCCGCACTGGGCCCGCGTGGTCGACTAAGGCCCTATCGCCCTAATTTAGGGTAGGCTCAAGCCCCTCGGTGGGGACTTATATAAGCTGACATGATGATAATGACCCCTTGGCGTAATAGTTAGTCCATTCACTTCACACCAGGAGGTCGTGGGTTCGATTCCCGGTGGGGTCAACTTGTAAGACTCGGTTTCGTTGGTGGGTAGGGTATTTTCCAAGCCCGCCTGGCCAGCTACCACCATCTTTAGGTATTGCCGCCAAAAAATAGTGTTAACAACATTGATGTGTTCCGGCTTTAAGATAAGATAGCCAGATCCCATTTCGTTGGGAAATCTTGGTAAGCCCTCTTTCATCTTCGGCATTATCGTCACTTACCATCATATATATAAAACCGCTGTAAAACCTACTTCTTCTAAAAATATAGACTTGATTCGGTAAATAAGACTATATCCGGTCAATAATAATGGGGTTCCCTGTCAATGAGATGGAGGGCCGGTCAATGAGATAGTGGGTTCGATAAAATAAATGGGGGTCCGATCAAAGAGAAAGGAGGTTCGGTCAAACACATGCAGACGGACAGACATTTTTTGTTAATCATGTTTTTACAAGCTTTTATTTAGTTTAACCTGTCCCGGTGTCTGTAACGAAATCTTCCAAGTTAAATTTGACGCACTTCCCGGTTTCCGATTGAGTTGAAATTTTGCATGCATATGTATATCGCGTGACAATGCCATATTTATTTTGTTCTAGTGATATAGAACACATTTTGGGTAAAAATTTTATACATGTTTTTTTACAATGACAATACTTTCGAGCGATCAAGCGCAGCAAAAAAAATGTATAACATTTTTTTATCATGATGACAATATTTTTGAGTGATCGAGCGCAGCAAAAAATAAAACCGATAAAGTGCGAGTCAGAACCGCGCACAAAGGGTTCCGTACCATCATACTAGATGGCGATAGTTTTTTCACGTTTAGAAACTTTTTAAGGGTACCTCTCCTACAAGTAAAGTGGGATGATTTTTTTCTCGTCAAACCCAGTCGTATTTGTTAGAGCTTAAAAATAGTTGTGAGTCTTCTAAGACCATTTTGTAATTTAGGGTTCCGTCTCGAAAAAATAGGCTTGAAAGTGCTACATTTTGTTTGTTTTTAGCGCCTCGGGTATGTTCGCAGAAGCGTACACCGATTGCTTCCACGCGACCATGCGCAAGCGCAAGAGTCTGGGCTAGTTCCAACACGGTCCTGGCGATGTTAGCATCAAGTTTGGACTGTCCATTCATAAGGCATTGCTGCGCTAGGCATGCCGTGGTTCCAATGCCGGTGAGGAAATATTGACAATTTTAAATATTGACAATTTGTTTATTTTAATTGTAATCTGTCTTCTTGTAATCTGTGTGACTATGTTTTATTTTAATATTATTTTATTATGAGCTGAATTTTCTGTTTGTGGGCCCATGGTTGCCTGAATAAAGATTTTTTTTTTATTATTTATTTATTTATTTGTTGGAGTCGAGTGTCCCCACTCCCTAACAACTAATCCGCTGTATTTGAAAATTAGATATAAACGCGATAATGGCAACTACGGAACCCTACATGGCGCATGGCCCGACACGCACTTGGCCGGTTTTACCCTTTGGGTACGGAACCCTAAAAATGGTAACAAAATATCGCTTTTGTTATGAGTAGTCTTAGATTCTTATTGGCGAATCAATTTAATAAATCTCATCTACGTTGCATAATATAATTATGTTCTCGCTCGCATACCTTCAATATAGTAATTAAGGGTCCCCAGGAGGCTCGAGTTTCCATACAATCGTAGTTCAGCTTCAATAAAAAACTACATGCCGGATTGAATCTAAACTTTGCGAATATATTGAGTAGACGATGTTTGTAATTTTTTGGATTTTTTTGTCATAGCGGCAATAGAAATGTACATTCTTTAAAAAATTCAACTTTCTACCTTATACGCTTCATGAAATACAGCCTGCTGATAGACGAACAGACAGCGGAAGCTTAGTAATAGGGTACCGTTGGGTCACCCTTTGGATGTACGGACCCTTAAAAACAGAACACAACTGATTTATTTTACTACAACTAATTTCTACTAATTTTACAATAAATTATTTCACTAAAACTAGTTACTACTAATTTTACAATAATTTGCTTCACTAGAATTAGGGGAAGGGGGGGCAAGACGGGGTACCCGTGTTAGTAGGCAAACTAATAAACCAATCACGATCATTCTATCGCGTGACGCAGCGCGGCCATGATGGCTTCTATTTGGCAGTGCGACTAAGCGGCGAAACTACGTGCTTTAATTGTTTTCCGAAAAAATATATTTTTTGGCAGTTTGCTTGTTATTTTTGTACCGCAGTTAAGTCGTGTTTCTTCCTTGAATAACAACTATTCAAACTGGGTGCTAAGTTATTCCCGTGTGCCAATGATTACGCCAACAGGTAAGAACTTGTTTACATCTGTACTTTGTAGTGTTATTTTTTTAAACATTTTGAGACTGACATAGTCATGAAGGGGCAAGATGGGGTATGAGGGTACCCCATCTTAGCCTCCAAGTTTTTGTCTGCATTTTTTTATTATAATTATATAAATACGTAACATTTTATGTTTTTTGGGTGTATGTGTGTATTGTGATGAACTTCCTCAAGTATAAATTCTGTAATTTTGGAGTAGGAAGTTTACTTTTCTGTTTACGTGTTATAATTTTAAAATATTTTTTGTTATAGAATGGTGAAAAATTATAAAAGAAAGACGGACAAAGAAAGTTGGTCTGAAGAAAGTATGCAGAATGCGGTAAAGTCTGTGATAGAAGGGAAAATGGGATATAACCTAGCTGCAAGAACGTTTTCTGTGCCTCAGACAACTCTGGAAAGAAAAGTAAAGGTATTTCGTGAAAGCTTACTAGACAATGAGTCCACTTCGAAACCACTGAAGGTCCAGTTAGGCCCAAAGGTGCAAGTTTTTTCTGCCGACGAAGAGCAAGAATTGAGCAAAAAGTAAATACATAAATAGACAAACGGCCATGTACTCCACAACAATCAGTATTTTCTGTTATTAGCCCCAAACAATTAATGCCCCATCCAGCAACATGAATAACTTCTCGCACAACAAGAAAACGTGGAAAAACTGCTATCATTACTTCATCTCCCTTTAAAAATGAACTGGAAGAGACTATAAAAAGAAAAAAGCTTGAAGAAGAAAATAAAAAGAAAAGGAAAGAGATGAGGGATCTAAAGAAAACTTTGAAAACAGCAATTAAAAAGAAGAGAGTGACAAACAACAAAAAAGTTGCAAGACCTCATCGGCAAGAGAGAACAGCGACAGTGATGTTGAAAATACTCCTTGTCTGTACTGCAGTGGTCGTTACTTGGATTCAAACGAAGGTTGGGCTGCTTGTGCAGCATGCGGCAAATGGGCTCATTGCAGCTGCGCTGGAGTAGAGGATGAGGATGAAGATTCAACCTTTACGTGCGAATTTTGAGAGCAATAATGGGTTAATTTTAGCATACCCCATCTTGCCCCAAGGGGTACCCCATCTTGCCCTTCTAGGGGGCAAGATGGGGTGATACGCCTTTTTTACTTATTGATTTTTTATTTCTTTATTATAATACATAAGTTCCTAAAAGTACTTAAATACGAAAGACTGATTACCAAGGAAGATTATTAAAATAAACCAGATCTCATGACGCAATTATTGTCAGTTTTATTACTCCGCAAACGTTAAGGACCCCATCTTGCCCCCCCTTCCCCTAATTACTCCTAATTTTACAATAATTTACTTCCCAACGGTGAAAGAATTTTTCAAATTGTGGACCGATTTCTATTTTCGGAGCTTATTCAAGACAAACAAACAAACCTTTCCTCTTTATAATATTAGTGTAGATAACTGTGGTGGAAATTACTAACGCGAAAGAGGCCAAAACAACAACTTTTGGAATTTTTGTCTGTCTATCTGTCTGTCTTTTGTATGTTTGCGAATTACGCACAAAATTTTGATGAAATTTTGTATGGTGGTTCCTTATAGCCCGGGTTAACATATAGAATACTTTTTATCTCGGAAAATTCAATAGTTCCCGTGGCAAAATTCAAAAGCCCCACGCAGATGAAGTCGCGGGCACAGCTATCCTACTAATATTATAAACGCGAAAGTTTGTAAGAATGTATGGATGTATGTTTGTTACTCTTTCAAGCAAATATTACTAAACGGATCCCGCTGAAATTTGGTAGGTAGATAGATTAGGACCTGGATTAACACATAGGCTATTTTCTTCAAGGCTGACGAGCCGCTTGCGGCTCGCGCACTGCACACCCTCGAAAAGTCATAGAAACGTTGTCCACGCGGGTGAAGCCGCGGGAAACAGCTGGTCAGTACCTATTTATAGTAAAGAGATAGTAATGAACGAGGAATGTCCCGTTCGATGAAGGTAATAGAAATCATTATTTGGCATGTGTATGGCATTGATATTATTACTATTGACAGTACGATAATATGGCACAATAATAATATTATATTTTCGTATACAATGCCCTAATCTTTGTGATATCGATAAATTTGTACAAGGTACCTTTGATTACTACGAAAGAAGTAGAGCTTCTATTCTTGCCTGTTACCGGCCAAGTGCGAGTCGGCCTCAAGTCGGCTTTTCAAGAAATAAATTTACATTTTATAAACCAAAATTGTTTTTGCAGATGGTAAGTAATAGAGCATTTTGTATGGAAACTTTTTACAAATTCAACTTAAGATGGTCGAATATTACTCGAACTATTATGGTGATAGTATTCCTTTTAAATTGAATATAAATAAATAAATAAACATAAAAAAGCCTTTTATACCATTGCTCCTCTAAAAAGCTTATTTTATTCACAGCTCTTTTAATCACTATTTTGGTCTTTGAATTTAGTACACACCAATATTTTTTTTGTTTGTTTGCCCTTTTGAGGGCAGGCTAAGGCTCATTGGCCATACTGCCTTGTATGTATATTTTTTTCAGTAGTATTAATTTAGGTCTTCAGTATTTTTTCTTTCACAGTTTTTAGTATATTTCAGCATCATTGTAATTTATTTACTAGCACTATATAACTAACTGAACCTACACACACTCCAGCAACATGATAGACATTTGCTGAAGCTTTGGCGGACTTCTTGTGGGAACTCGAAAAACTGCATACACACTTTTATTTCATTATCCTACACAATAATCACAATAATGGTACTTTGCTGATTATTACACTATCAATATTAAACATCAAAAACCACACAATTTAATTTTTCGGATAATAAAAGAAAATTTACCTTCCTTTTTTCGTAATTATATGTCTATTTTCACTTAATTGTTTCTTTTTCTCGGAGTCATGATATAAAGTATAGTATGCAACTCTTGAACAAAACGGATTTATATCGAGGACCATGAATCACTCGCGTCGCTCAGGATTCTAATACTACGGTCGTGATTCAGTCATTAGAATCCTTCACTTCCTCGTGATTCATCTATGGCCCTCGATTTAAATCCGTCCTTTATTCATTAGTTGCATAATATACTTTTATACCATTGCCCCTCGAAAAAGTTTATTTTATTCGCTGAAAACAGTGAATAAAAAGCTCGTTTAATCACTATTTTGGTGTTTGAATTTAGAACACACCAATTATTATTATTATTTTTTGTTTGCCCTTTTCAGGGCAGGCTAAGGCTCATTGGCCATACTGCCTTGTCTTTAGTACTCATCTTTTTTCGGTAGTATTAGTTTACGTCGGAGCCAGGTCGTTCCTTTCTCTCAAATATGTTTGATGGGAGCGATGGCTGACTCTCGCGTTATACTCGTGACCGGGTGCTGTCCGTGGGAACTGGCCTACTCTTGTTAAATGCTTTCAATGATTTTATGTGTATAACTTTTCGTGTCATATTGTTTTCATGTTCTAATGACATAATCTGGTCTATATCAAGGATTTTATTTTGATGTTATTTACTAATTATTGTTTATTTCTTGATTCTTGACAAATGACATTGTTATTATTATTTTATGAAAGAGTGTAATTTGCACCTATTTTGAATAAATATATTGAATTGAATTGAACGTCTTCAGTTATTTTTCTTTCACAATTTTCAGTATTTTTTCAATTTCATTGTAATTTGTTTCACTGGCACTATATAACTAACTTAACCTACACACTCCAGCAAAATGATAGCAATTTTACTGAAGCTTTGGCGGACTTATTGTGGTAACTCGAAACACAGTACATATAAATGGTACTTTGCTGATTAATTACTTATTACAATAATAAATAGAATATAGAATAATTACACTATCAACATTATACATATAAAACCACGAAATGTAATTTTTCGGATAACAAAAGAAAAATGATACACTGAACGCTACCAATTCCCGCCAAAAAGTCTAGAAAACATCAATATATTCGACCTCCATCTAAATTTTATGCAACCTCTCTTTGCGCAAAAAATACCCGATACAATAGGGTCCCGTTTTTACCCTCTGGGTACGAAACCCTAAAAATAAATCTGACTGAAGGACAAATTTAACAGTTTAGTTTTTTTAAAAAACACGGTTAATTTTACAGCTTACAGCAATTTTACTTAAAAAGCGTCGTTGGCTCTACCGGTAACGACTCGGTCCTCCTTACCAATGTTCCCGGGTTCAAATTATATACTAGTGATTTTTCGAGGTTTATGTACATAGGAAAACATCGTGAGGAAACCTGCACATCTGATTCCAGATGTGTATGAAGGTTGCGTGGCACACGTCCGTAGGTGTAAATCTAAATGCCCTACATGTGACCGCGGGTGATGCTAAGTGAAACACCAGGCAGCCGCCATCGTCTATCCGTTGGATAGGTTAATTGTGCCACACGATAAGAAAAAAAGAAAAAACCTTGCTAGTAATTCAAGTTACTTTTAGGGTTCCGTACCCAAAGGGTAAAAACGGGACCCTTTTACTAAGAACTCGCTGTCGTCCGTCTGTCACCAGGCTGTATTTCATGAACTGTGATAGTTAGACAGTTGAAAATTTCACAGATGATGTATCTCAAACAAATTGAAAAAATAAAGTAAAAAAATCAGAGGGGTTTCCATATAAAAAATGTATTTTTTTAAACGTGAAGAAACTAGCGCCATCTAGTATGTTATGCAGCAAAATTTGGTTTAAAATATGAAGAGAACCTGGAGGAAATGATCTGCTACATAATACAGAACCCTTTTTACTAGCGCCATCTAGTATGCTGGTACGGAACCCCATGTGTGCAGTTCTGACTCGCACTTGGCCAGTTTTTTAAATCTGTCAAAAACGACATTATGTTCTTAAAATGTTTTAAATATCAAGGAGTGACGTCATAGTTTTGCAGCGTCATTTATGTACTCATTTTGTGATTTTTCAGTTTAAGTAGGAGGGCAATTTAGTGATCAAGAGTTAAAAATTGATTTTTGATGCTGTCGTAATCAAAAATTTCATGTTTCTGGACCAATGGGAAGTACCCTAGAGGTTTTGATTTACTTGCGAGTGTTATAGTATAATAATAGGCAGTAAAGATAGTCATATTTTTTAAAAGCGTTGATTGAGTTGCTTGACTTTTAGTTCTAAGAGTCTTTAAACGTATTTTTTTTTATTCACAGTAGGGGGTATAATGAACTACCCAGTAATAATATACTATACACTGGATAGTTCATAAAACTAAAACTATTTTAACTGGTGCTTCTACCCATGAAACTGAACAACTTTCCCCATGGAACCCATAGTCAAATCGCAAAAAAAATTTGGCTCTCCCATACTAACTCTATCAGCTGATTAACCAACTTAGTATGAGAAGTTCAAATTTTTTTTGGAGATTTGACTATGGGTTTCACGTGGAAAGTTGTTCAGTTTCATGGGTAGAAGCACCAGTTAAAATAGTTTCAGCTAATTTTGTTAGACCTTATATATAATGAACCCCTATTTTTTTTAGTCATCGCATTACGCGTGAACGGATGTGCCGATTTCGCAATTATTTTTTTTTGAGAACTTTATTGTCAGGAGAAGGTTCTTATGTAAGGTAGGGTAAGGTAAGCTAGTGTAGAGTAGGGTAGAATAGGGTAATGCAGTGTATGTAGTGTAAGGTGGTACGAAATTCGCCAGGACAGGTAGTATAATTCAATTACAAAGTTTAGATTCAATCTGACATGTAGTTTTTGTATTAAAACGTAACCCCGTTTGTATGGAAACTCGAGCTTCCTGGGGGCCCTTAAATGAAATTATGTTTCCAAAATCCGTTCAACACTAGGCGTTCAAGCGTTGGATCCAGTGACGGAAGACCGCAAAACACAAATCACAGGTGTGCCATAGGAACTAGAGATAGGTAGGTCTGAACGGAACCAAATCCCTGGATCCGTATCCTTCGCGAACATAATTATTATTGACCAGCTCCGTGGCGTAATGGTTAAGTCTATTAGCTTCAGACCACGCGGCCGCGGGTTCACTAAGTAAGTTCACTGAGTCTAACTAAAGACATACAGGCATACTCACTTACCATCAGGTGAGATGATGCCAAGGGCTTGGTTTCGTTGGTTATTTTCTATGCCCGCCTGGCTAGCTACCACCATCTTGTCTAAGTCTTGCCGCCAATCATCAATGCTATAACGTTTATGTGTTCCGGCTTGAAGATAATATATCCAGATCCCCATTGCGTTGGGGAATCTTGGTAAGCCCGCTTCCATCTTTGGCGTCATCGTCACTTACCATCAGGTGAGATAATGGGGCTTACTAATTGAGAATAAAAAAAATATTTTCGTTCATCACTGACTCACTGCTTGATTGCAGATTGATGGAATGATTCAAGATTCAAGGTATTTATTCAAAATAGATGCAAATTACACTCTATCTGATAGTCATAAAATAATAATAATCTAATGTCATTTGTGAAAAATCAAGAAATAAATAATCATTAGTTAATAATGTCAAAATTAAATCCTAGAAACAAACCAGATTATGTCATTAGAACATAACAAAATGACACGAAAAGTTGTACATAAAATTATTGAATGTCATAAAAATATTAATTAAAAGAAGTACTAGACTTGTCATGTCTTGTCGCTTCCACGTCAATTTTTAGGTTATTTATGATTTTATTACTATTAAAAATGATTAGTAGTGTTGATAGAAGAAACAATGTCTACCCATACATTTTTGTCATTAAAATATTTGGATGTCTTATAATATCCTTTTTTACAAATACTTCTTTTGATACAATTTTTATACTGTTCTTCTGACAAATTTAAGACATTATCGGGTAATTTGTTATACATGAGTGAGAATTGTCCCACAAATGACTTATTAATTTTGCTAAGTCTGGTATACTTTACTTGAAGTTTATTCCTATTCCGAAGATAACGACTGTGCCTGTCACTATTCAGTGAAAAGAGATGCAGATTTTTACGTACATACATTATTTTTTCATAAATATATTGACAGGGGAAAGTCATTATATTTATTATCTTTGAACTTATCTCGGAGTGACTCACGAGAACGCATTTCATAAATCGCGCGAACCGCTCTTTTTTTTAGAACAAATATTGTATTTATATCAGCTGCATGTCCCCACAAAAGTATCCCATAAGACATAATACTATGGAAGTAGCTGAAATATACCAGTCTTGCGGTGTCTATATCTGTAAGGAGCCTGATTTTTTACTGCGTATACGACTGAGCTAAGCCTGCCAGCTAGTGGTTCTATATGCAGGCCCCATTGAAGCCTTAAATTTACAGTTAATCCTAGAAATACGCTTTGATTTACAAATTCTAATACATTACCAGCTTGTTTACTTCAATAACATTAGGTAATGTGAATTTAATACATTTGGTCTTTTTTGCGTTTAAGACTTACCATTTATTTTATTTATGGTAAACCAATTGTAAACTTTTGAAAGAGTGTCGTTTACTTCGTCAGACATATCAGTTTTTCTGTCAACCTTAAAAACTAGTGATGTATCATCCGCAAACAACACAATTTTCGACAGCGATTTAACCATGAATGGTAGATCATGAATATAAACTAAAAAAAGGAAAGGTCCTAAAATAGAACCTTGAGGCACACCCATCTTAACCCATGAACCCATTGATTCGTACCATTTATTTATACTTTTTGTGTCCTATTTACTAAATATGATTCAAAAAGATCTAGAGCCTTATTTTTAACACCGTAATTGTCCAGTTTTACAAGCAGAGTTTTATGTTCCACACAATCGAATGCCTTTGACAAGTCGCAGAAGTTCCCTATCGCGTTTTGGGATGTCTCAAAAGCATCATATATGTGTCGGAGCGTCATTGAAAACACGACCAATACCAGCTCGAGATAAGTTTACATAGATCGTTAAACTTTGTTTGGATCAAACGTCAGGTATTAGTACCTGGGTGAGACCGGTGGTGGCGTGACATTCGCTTGTACTCGTGAGACGATCGTTTGTGGTAGCAAAAAAAAAATTTAAAAATTTAAACTGTTTATTTCAATAAAAAAAGGAAACATGATACCACACAAAAAACGCAAATCTTGATAAAAAGATTATGTGCGTTTATTGTTAGTTGCACAGCTCGCAACTTGAGCGTCTGGATGTCCACCAGCCTCGTCAGTTAGGTAGTTTTTCTGAGCAAGGAAACTTTTAAGGATCTGTTTTGTTTGGTTCTTGTTACTATTTTCTATTTTTTCTACTAGGTCTTTAGGTAGATTGTTTAGGACACAAGGTAGTGTGCACCTCCAGACTCTCTTACCATATATAGCAAATATAGCAAATATGACGTATTAACGGAAGCTGTTTGTGCTGCCACACTGAGTTGAGAATTGATTAGATCTGTGGAGAAGCCATATTAGCTGGACGTCAGTCTCGAGGTGGACACTTTTTGACGGAGCGTCGAGCAGAACACATGTAGTGGTGATGTGTGAGCAAAACGAACGTGTCACGCCATTGCTGTGATCACCGCATTTGAATCCATTGTTATCCAAGGCATCCTGTACAATTTCGATTACCGAATGATCAAGACTATTGAAAGAGGACTTCTGAGATATAGCTGCATTGTTATTTCGACGCCCACGACCGAAATAGTTAAGGGCTGAACCACGAGGCCATCCATAACCTAACCTAACCCACCCCCTTCGACATATGTTTTTAATGAGTTCAACTCCCGCGTCCGTTGTGGAACGCCGTTTTGTAAAGCCAAACTGCAGGTTTTGAAGCAATTTCTTGATGTTAAAGTGAATCAACATTTGATTTATATATTTTTTTCAAAAACCTAATTAAAAACTGGTAGCACAGAAACAGGCCTATAATTACTAGGGTCTTTCTTTTCTCCGGACTTGAAGAGTGGAACAACTTTACTAAATTTCATGAGATCCGGAAACACTCCAGTATCAATGCAAATGTTGAATAGATCGGCCAAATAAGGAGCTAAAGTTTCAATTACGGACTTTATTAAATTAACAGACATGCCCCAAAGATCCTCAGTATATTTAGTTTCAACAACTTAAAAGCTTTCACAATTGTGTGTGTATTAATTTTTCGAAATGTATTTTCTTCGCACTTTGGTACATTTTCAAAAAGTTATTGATTTGCGTGAATAGGCGACGAGTCAAGGCTCTCGGTTATTTTGAGTGGAACATTTGTAAAGAAAGATTTAAATTCTTCTGTTACCTCCGAGGTTCCAGAAATGAGACCACGGTTTGCAAGACATATTGTTTCTCTCGCGGCATCGTTTTCCAGTCTCTTTATTAATTATGTTCCAAACAGCTTTTATTTTATTTTCAGAATATTTAATTTTCTTAGAGATGAAGTTGGCTTTAGCTGCCAAACAAACTCTTTTAAATAATTTTGAATAATTTTTAACATACTTAATATCAACGTTGTATGTCTTTTGTTGGTAAAACGAAAACAGATTTTCTCTACTCTTGTATATACCTTCGCTCAGTCACTAAACTTAAATTTTTGATTTACGTTAATTGTTTTCAATTTGAATATATTTTCAAACTCTGTACTGAGCACTTAAAAAAATAAGTAGAAGAAACTATTCGAGTCTCGTTGATCTAACATTGAAATTGGTAGCTTTTGGACAAGTACATCTCTAATCTTTGAGTAGTGACAGGTCTCGTTTGGACTGTAATTATTTCTCTACTTCTTTCACATGGAAATAGTACAAGTTGACCACTTTGATCAGATTTTATACAGTATAAGATACTTTTTTGTCTATTTTCGCAATTACAGAAAACATTATCTAAACATGTAGCTGAGTTTTGCTGTCACTCTAGTAGGCTCGTGAAAAAAATATCTAGATCAAATGACTTAAATAAGCTTATTTAATCTTGTTATTAAACTTGTCTTTTCCAGAATATTTACATGACTCTGTAATGCCGCTGTCAAAATATTACTTGTCATTAGTTTTTCAACGAGCATCTTGGGTTAGACTTATTCAATACTTAGCTACTAGTCATCTGACTTACTTTTTATGAACTGACAAAAACGAGATTAGATTCTAAAAAATGTTTGAAATATTTAGCTATGACGTCATATTTTTCATTTTCGTTGACGTACTTATTATGTGTTTTTGATTAATGAAAAAATGAAGATGATGTAAAAAACCAAACGATTAAGTTTTTTTGAAATTTGAGAAGGAGAGCTATTTAGAGAATTTTATTCTATAATTTAGTTTTGATGCTGTCAAGTACTCAATTCAAGTTCGTTCATGCTCCACTATACTTATTGACCAAGGGAGCGCGGAGCTTTCAGCCTGGGAAAAAATGCTTTCGTATGTCTGTCCGGCGGTTTCCATCTACAGGTCGGATTTCTCAGCCGATTCTCGTGAAATTTTGTGAGTATGTTATGGAAATTTTTTGGCGATTCAGATTTTGAAAATTTTTCAAAATGGCGAAGTCATGGGGTTTGGAAACGTATAAAAAATTTCTTCGTCCTTCGAGTTTATATCATAGTGGTCACAAAATATTTTTGACCCCTTTTTGGAGGAGCGTATTGAAATGACTAGTATTGTATAATCGTAACGAAACTAGTATGGTTAGAACTGAATCCGCAAGCCAATGGATAATTTCCAAATTTCAGGCTGTAAGGCTATTTAATTTTTTACTTTTATCGCTGAAAAATGAAATGGGCTTAAATTCTTTCAAGAATAAGCTAGAGATGTTACTAAAGTATATATGATTATTTAAATGATAAAATTAGAAATATAAATGATGACACTTGAATAAATTTATTGCACATTTTATTTGATTTTCGATATTTTTGTTATTTTTATTGTCACGTAATTTTAAACTACGCCGCTATTAAGTTTAATGAATCGAAATATTATTTTTCTTGACAAGCAATTTTTATTTTTACATTTATATGTTGTCATTTTTTATTTTAACTCATACTTCCTTTATTTTCACATTTTATGCTATTTTCAATTTTAATTAGGACACGAATTGAGCTGACATAAATTTGGGTAATCTTTTGTTGCATGTCATATTTGTATTGCTTGTGTATGTAACTATGTATTTAGTTCATCATCATCATATCAGCTCATATACGTCCCTACCGAGGGGCTCGAGCCTACCCTGAATTAGGGCGATCGGGCCTTAGTCGACCACGCGGGCCCAGTGCAGGTTGGTCGACTTCACACACAACTTTCGAGTTTCTTCGCAGGTGTGTGCAGGTTTCCTCACGATGTTTTCCTTCACCGTTAAAGCAATCGGTGAGTAATATGTACGTAAGTTTCGAAAAACTCATTGGTACATGAGCCGCCCGGATTCGTATCTATATATATATAGATAAATAAATACCCCTATACCGTGGGGGGGGGGGGGGGAAATTTATTTATTTATATTTAAAAGGAAGTCGTGTTAGTTACACCTTTTATAACTCAAGAACGGTTGGATTTTATGAGTGTTTCTGCATTTTTTTCGTCGGGTATAGGATAATAAGTATTAAAATATGATATTCATCAATAAAAAAAATATATTATCAGTCAAAAAATAATTGGTTTTAGGGTAGGGTAGGGTAGTGTGGTGTAGTGTAGTTAGGTTAGGGTAGGGTAGTGTAGGGTAGGGTAGTTTAGTGTAGGGTAGGGAGGGTAGTGTAGTGTAGGGTAGTGTAATGTAGTGTAGGGTTAGGGTAGTGTAGTGTAGGGTAGGGTAGGATAGTGTAGTGTAGTGTAGTGTAGTGTAAGGTAGAACGAAGTTCGCCGGGGCAGCTAGTATTTTAATAAATATAATTTAAAACACAATTTAGGTACATTGTTTTTGAATAAATGATTTTAATTTAATTAGAACGGCACGCGTCAGGTTCGTGCTCGAGTGCACCACTCCACCCGCCTGCTGACTCGGGCCCGTACAGTTTCGGTGGGACCGATACTTGCAAATACAAATACAAATAATTTATTTAAAATAGAAATTTATATAATACTAGCTGTCCCGGCGAACTACGTACCGCCTTACATTACACTACCCTACCCTACCCTACACTACCCTACCCTACACTACACTACCCTACCCTACACTACACTACCCTACCCTACCCTACTCTACCCTACACTACACTACTCTACCCTACACTACTCTACACTACCCTACACTACACTACCCTACCCTACCCTACACTACCCTACCCTACACTACCCTACCCTACCCTACATACACTACACTACACTACCCTACACTACACTACCCTACCCTACCCTACACTACCCTACCCTACACTACCCTACACTACCCTACCCTACCCTACATTACCCTACCCTACACTAAACTACCCTACCCTACCCTACCCTACACTACCCTACACTACACTACACTACACTACCCTACCCTACATAAGAACCTTCTCCTGACAATAACGAACTCGACAAAAAAAGAATTAGCCAAATCGGTCCAGCCG
Source organism: Coleophora flavipennella (assembly GCA_947284805.1). NCBI lineage: Eukaryota > Metazoa > Arthropoda > Insecta > Lepidoptera > Coleophoridae > Coleophora > Coleophora flavipennella. Next base: position 12,384,658 of record OX369253.1, read on the forward strand.
TTTAGGAGGAGTTCAATGACTAACACACGGACAGAAGATTTATATATATAAAGATCTGTACATATCGGTCACAAACTAGGCACAGCCTGTATCTTGGGCACAAACAAAAGATTAGACAACGTAGATACTGCTCGTTGAACTAACTAAATATTTAATTTTTAAATACTATATAGTTATTAATTACTGAAGAGACTGTTCACATTTTATCACTATTTCACATGTTAATGGGAACTAGAGACTGATATACATACTTATTTACGTTTAAATACATACATATATAGATATTGAACACCCAGATACAGAGCAAACAAATCTGCTCATCACACAAATGTTTGCCCTGGGTGGGGATCGAACTCACAACCCTTGGTTCAGTAATCAAGAGCACTTACCACTAAGCCACCAAGTCAGTCATAATAAAAATAATTAATTAATGCAACAAAAAATAAGTAAGGTATCTTAGGTACTTAAGGTACTTGGATCCGTGAACTTAAATTTAGAATCGGACCCGGCTCCATTAAATATCGAACCTACTCATCTCTAGTAGAAACCACGTTAAAACAGACCAGCATTGTTGTGGGAGCGGTCAGTTAGATTGCAATACCGGATGAGATTAATTATAACCACAGAAATCGGAATAATATAGGCATATTATAACTAAGGCTATTATTAGCACTACATACGAGCTGCAGCCTATGAATTTAATTATAACAAAGGCTATTATTAGCACTACATACGAGCTGCAGCCTATGAATTTAATTATAACAAAGGCTATTATTAGCACTACATACGAGCTGCAGCCTATGAATTTAATTATAACAAAGGCTATTATTAGCACTACATACGAGCTGCAGCCTATGAATTTAATTATAACAAAGGCTATTATTAGCACTACATACGAGCTGCAGCCTATGAATTTAATTATAACAAAGGCTATTATTAGCACTACATACGAGCTGCAGCCTATGTGTGCAGCACGAAGCATGCAAGGGTCGTGGCGAAAACAGAAAACAACGATATTGAAAATAACGTGTCTATTGTCCAAACCAAAACAAACAGCATACGGCGAGCGACTGAACGAACATAATTCAAATTCACAGAGCGATTTCGCGTCTAACCCCGCCTCACCTCACCCCTAACGACTGTCATTGGCTAACGGCCACGCGTCGTTTTGCAAAAGAAATTCAAGTCCTTATTTGGTAATAAATTAGGTGTCCCAGGGGTGAGGCAAAGCATCGTCGCGGGGGGAAGGGGTATGCATCCGTAACATTTCTCCCGCCGTGCACCTGCAATGTGCATAAAAAAATTGTCTAAATGAAATAAATTAAACGTGTTACCGATGCATACTACCATCCCATCCCTAAATACATAACCAAGTACATAGGCTGTTAACAGTCACTACGCAATAAAATAAACAGTTTTTACTTATTACAAATAAAATAAATGTAAGTTATTTTTCCTTAATGTGGGATGGTCAAGGCCTTTACAAATAATTTATAAACAGTTTTACATCTGTGTAAATTATACTAATTGTACATAATAAAATCCCAACATAGAATCTAAAATACAAGTTTGACTATTATTTTAATTCAATTTAGAGTTGAAGCTAAGTCATCAAGATCTAATGTAAGTCAAATAAAATTAAATTTCTGAGATAGTACATTAAATCTTCCTTGATAGTACCTAATAACAAGTTGTAATTAATTACACTGAGTCTTACTAATTGCCAAGTTTAAGTAAAATTTATAATCACAATCACAAAGTATGAAATCCAAAATCAACCAAACAATCTAAATGAACAAACAACAATAAATCTACAGGGTGTCCTATATTATCTGTAAAATAATATGTTGTCACATTGACTTTTACATTTCTAAATATGAATAATTTTGATGATACTGATGCCATAATTGAAATTAAGATTTACATAATTTACATCAAATATTAAATTTTTCTTTTCTATTCCAAATTGAAATACAATTAAATTGGCAAATCTATTCTGTAGGTATTATTATTACACGCTTTGTTGCCCTACGCATCACACCGTTTTTCGTTTTGACATCTACAACCCTTACAATCCCGTCTGTACCTGGATGAATCCGCTCAACTCTGCCCTTAGGCCAGACGTTCCTCGGGAGTGTCTCGTCCACAATGACAACTAAATCACCCACCTTGATGGCTTCGCCTCGACCATGCGGCTCCCGCCGGTTTTGCAGTAGCGGTAGGACTTCCCGTACCCAGCGTTGCCAAAAGAGATCCGCCAGGCGCTGTGATGCACGCCAATGTGAGCGTTTGAGTTCATCCTCCCTTACGAATGTCCCAGGTAGCGGGACTTTTGAAGGACCGCCGAGTAGAAAGTGGTTCGGGGTGAGAGCAGCATCATCTTCCGCCGAAACTGGTACATGGGACAACGGTCTTGAGTTAACCGTAAGTTCCACTTCTGTCAGTAAAGTGTGGAGCACGTCTTCGTGAGGGTGTCGGTTGTGGAGCGTAGTACTTAGTGCAGTCTTTACAGAACGTACCAACCTCTCCCATGCACCGCCCATGAATGGTGCACCAGGTGGGATAAATCGCCAATTAATGTGTCGTACGTCGGCCTCTCGCTGTAGTGACGATAGTGCTGCCCTGCGTAGCTCGGCATCCGCACCATGGAAATTGGTTCCGTTATCGCTCCATATAGTGTCCGGACTCCCCCGGCGCGCCATCATTCGTCGAAGTGCAAGAATCGCAGCGTCGGCGGCTAGAGAAGAAGCAACCTCTAAATGAACGGCCCTGGTTGTGAGACATGTGAAGAGGGCGACGTAGCGTTTCTCATGGTGTCTCGCTACGGTGACAGACAGTGGTCCAAAGTAGTCTACGCCTGTGTGTGTGAAAGGACGCTGATGATGCGCGAGGCGGCAAGGTGGCAGGTCTCCGGTTGGCGGTACGGGAGGAACAGCGCGGCGTAGGCGGCAGGGCTGGCACTGCTTGATGACTGATCGAACAGTAGGCCGCAAGCGCAGCGCCCAGTGTCTCTGGCGCACTTGGTTGGTTACGTGCTCGACCCCACTGTGGTGAAGCTCCCGATGGATCCAGTCGATGTACAGTCTACAGTATGCGTGATCGCCATCCAGTATTGCCGGTGACTGTGTCTGTCCGTCTATGTCTGTCGCGGCAGTAGTTCTTGAGCGTAATCTCAGTACGCCGTCCTCGTCGATGGACATGGAGAGTTGGCGTAAGCGACTATTGTTCGATACCTTTCTCCCGCCGGCGACATCTCGTAGCTCAGTTGGGAAGCTTTGTTCTTGCAGTGCGCGTATCCATAGTATTTCAGCGCGTCGTGCGTATTGCGCCGGCAGTGGCACATAGGTGGCGCTTCTCGTGTCTGCACGTGCGGGCGCCCCAGCTCTAGTAGGCGCGGCGCGACGGGTACCTTTCCATTTTGGATCGGTTGGGTCGACGCGTCGATTGTGAGTAGCCGCAGATGTAGTCATGTGGGTTCTGCAGCGGTCGATGAATTGCAGTACTCGCGCCGTACTCCTTATTAGTCGCAGCCAAGAGGAAAAGCGTCTTACCTCGGGTAAAGCTTCTTTCAGTTGTGTGTGGGAGACTGTGGATGCAGTCGTAGTGCGTTCTTCGCCTGTGCGTGAGGCCGGCCAAAGCGCGCCTCCAATTTATACATTATGTCTTCCGCCTTCATGTTACAAATAAATGAACCCTTCACGGCTTCGAAGCCTAGTCCTTTCAGACTCTTCCGTAGTCGAGCAACATTCTCATACTCCGAGAAGGCAGCCTTTGACTGATCGAAAGCCGCTTTGAAATACAGCCACTCACTACTGCTACCGTTAAAGTAAGGTAAATCTGGGTACCTGTGACTCGCGGGGGGCCGGTCCCCGCGAGCTACCTTTAATATGGCTGCTGCTAGATCCATCGCTGAGTCGTCGCAACCATGCTGTCGCAGCGGCGGCGATGGCGGCCGCAACGGTTGCTGCGGCGTCGGCGGCGGCGCTGTGTAGTAATGCGCAGCCGTGGGCGGCGCTGATGGCGGTGGCCTGTCACCGCGCATCGCGTCGCCGTCGTGTGTGATGTTAGCGTACGGTGCCGTGATGGTACGCTGGATGCTTGTCGGTGTACTCGTACTGCTTTGTGATGGTATGCCTGCCAATGGAACAGTATTCTCGTACAAAGTTGCAGGTGTCGAGTCGTCTGCAGCTTCCAGTAGAGCTAGCTTTGCCGCGGCTAGCTCGAGTCTCGCGCGGGCTAGCGCAATTTTCGATTGTCTCGTCTTTGACCCTGTGTCGAAGTTCTCGTCCTCGCGCCTGTCCCCAGGTTGTGTCAGCGTCGATAGCGGGAACGCGAGTGTCGTGAGCGTAGGGGTCAATGGCCGTGTGGACTGTAATGCGTCGTTGGAACCGCCGTTGAGGTCGCTGGTGACGGTGGGAACCTCCTGTCCCTGGAGCCCCACGCCCGGGAACTGATGTGACAATAGCCCCATGCCGGGGGTCTGTTGTTCGGAGGACTCGGGCGTTACTTCTCCGTCTTGTATCGCCGCGTCGTCTTGGCTTCTTGTTTTCACCATTTTTGCACACTTTTAGGTACACACGCAACACAAATAATAAATCCGGTACGATAGGACCAACTGTGCAGCACGAAGCATGCAAGGGTCGTGGCGAAAACAGAAAACAACGATATTGAAAATAACGTGTCTATTGTCCAAACCAAAACAAACAGCATACGGCGAGCGACTGAACGAACATAATTCAAATTCACAGAGCGATTTCGCGTCTAACCCCGCCTCACCTCACCCCTAACGACTGTCATTGGCTAACGGCCACGCGTCGTTTTGCAAAAGAAATTCAAGTCCTTATTTGGTAATAAATTAGGTGTCCCAGGGGTGAGGCAAAGCATCGTCGCGGGGGGAAGGGGTATGCATCCGTAACACTATGAATATAATTATAACAAAGGCTATTATTAGCACAACATACGAGCCACAGCCTATGAATTTAATTATAAGTAAGGCTATTGTTAGCACAACATACGAGCTGCAGCCTATGAATTTAATTATAAGTAAGGCTATTGTTAGCACAACATACGAGCTGCAGCCTATAAATTTAATTATAAGTAAGGCTATTGTTAGCACAACATACGAGCTGCAGCCTATGAATTTAATTATAACTAAGGCTATTATTAGCACAATTAACGAGCTGCAGCCTATGAATTTAATTAGAATAGTTATTTTTTGTATGAAATTAAAATATTGGGTCTTCAACTCTTCATCTATAAAATTGCCGATTATATAAAAAGTTTAGATTTTTTTTTATTCTCAATTGGTAAGCTCTTGGCATCATTTCACCTGATGGTAAGTGAAGATGATACCGAAGATGGAAGCGGGCTTACCAAGATTCCCCAACGCAATGGAGAACTGGCTATCTTATCTTCAAGCCGGAACACATCAATGTTGTTAACACTGATGTTTGGCGGCAAGACTTAGATAAGATGGTGGTAGCTAGCCAGGCGGGCTTAGAAAATGCCCTACCACCAACCAAACCGAGTCTTACAAGTTGACGCCACCGGGAATCGAACCCGCGACCTCCTGCTGTGAAGCGAATGGATTATAATAACCATCACGCCACGGAGGCGGTTAAAATTAATATTAAGAACAATAGTTATTCAAACAAAATTTATACTCAAAAAGCATTAAACTATTAGAAATTGAATGGTGGTAAACATATTCCTATAGTTTAGATATTTTGAGAGCACGGTGGCTGTAACCCCCTTAAAGTCGGGTTTTTTCGTCTGAAAAAATCGGCTTTATTGGGCAAAAAAATACGCATTTTTAATTTTTAAGCTCTAGAGTTATCGCAGCAGTTTCTTTGTTACTAATGTTATATGTGGCAATACCCCGCATAAGATTTAGTCACTTTCAGGAAATTCAAGAAAATTAACTAGTCTGAAAAATTGGCCCATCTGACCACTAAGAAAACGCCTTGCTTCCATTCAATGGTACATAGCTCAGGGTATTGGAACCTGAAAGACAATAGTGTATTACTAATAAAAGATCATAAGTAGTGTCACCATAAGGTCAATAATAAGAAACAATAAATTTTTAATTTTCAATAAAAATTGGCATTGAAGTTCAAAAACCTATTATAAAAGCCTGTGACATTATCACAGGCACTATTTGAGTTTGCGTGCTACATCCTCAGCTACATCGGCACTTACTATTAAGTGAGGTGCAGCCAAACGCACTCAAATTTTTAATAAAAAAAAATAAAAAATCTTTTGTATTTTGAAAAAATATTAAAAAATAATCAAAATTATTAAAAATAGCCATTTTTTTCATAAAACATTCTATATAGGGTGTAACAAGATTGGTGTAGGCCCCGTTAAGTGGGGCTTCTACTCATCAAACTGAACAATTTTGTTCTGCTATTTTGCTGAAATTTCAAAAAATTTTGGACTTCATACAAAACGATCAGCTGATCCACCCATTTTGTGCATATTTGTAGGGAGCGACGAAATTATTTTTTTTGAGAATTGACTATAGGTTTCTCGGGAATTCTGTTTAGTATGATGAGTAGAAGCCGTAGTTAACGGGTCCTACACCATTTTTTTACGCCCTGTATTTTCATAAAAAAAACCATATGTTTTTGAACTCCTTAGCCGTGACTACGGTACCCTAAAAAGAAACTTTTTTTCTAATAAAAATATAACCTTCGTGTGTGTGACTACATTCCAATAATATGATAATAAAAAATGGTTTCAAAAACCACAAAATAGCTCTTCGTTCTAAATATTCTTTGAACGAATAATTTATCTAAATAGCATTGAGACACAGAACGGCAAATGGGAAAATGCAAAGCCACTGTGAAGAGGAAAAAATCTGCGTAAACCATTACCTACTTTTGAATATTTGATTCTTCATTCGTACTCCGATTCGAGGGACTCTGGCAGGTATGTAAATACGTTGATGAGGACGGTAACGTAGTTGATCCGATTTAAGACTTTATGCGTCATACTTTGATAGGGATGTAAGGATTTATTTGCCTTGATGCTGTCATAAGGACTATCCTTAGAGGATTCTGTGGGACCATCGCAATCGAAAACAAACTTGCGTTCTTATTTTGAACGCCTCCAATGCATAATAAGAACAAAGACCTTTTATAATATCGACAAAGAATGGCCCATCTGATTTCATGCCCTATGTGCCCCAACCAACACCTGCATAAGGGAGGAGCCCTTTTATGATGGCGAAAAACAATGGCCCATCCGATATCATGTCCTATTTGCCCCAATACCTCCACAAGAGAGGAGCCCTTTTATGATTGCGACAAACAATGGCCCATCTGATTTTTTGCTCTATGTGCCCCAATACCTGCACAAAGGAGGAGCCCTTTTATGATGGCGACAAACAATGGCCTATCTGATTTCATGCCTTAGTGCCCTAACACCTGCACAAGGGAGGAGCCCTTTTATAATGGCGACAAACAATGACCCATCTGATTTCATGCCTTAGTGCCCCAACACCTGCACAAGGGAGGAGCCCTTTTGTAATGGCGACTAACAATGGCCTATCTGATTTCATGCCTTAGTGCCCTAACACCTGCACAAGGAAGGAGCCCTTTTATAATGGCGACAAACAATGGCTCATCTGATTTCATGCCCTATGTGCCCCAACAACTGTACAAGGGAGGAGCCCTTTTATAATGGTTACAAACAATGGCCCATCTAATTTCATGCCTTATGTGCCCCAACACCTGCACAAGGGAGGAGCCCATTTATAATGGCTACAAACAATAGCCCATCTGATTTCATGCCCTATGTGCCCCAACGCCTGCACAAGGGAGGAGCCCTTTTATAATGGTTAATGGTTACAAACAATGGCTCATCTGATTTTATCCTTTGTGCTGTTGGGTGTTCCTGCACTTGGAAGGAGCCATTTTTTAATGAGTAAAAGCCCCACTTAACGGGACCTACACCAATTTTGTTACACCCTGTATATATGAACAAGTTTTTGTGAATGTTTTTGAACGTAGCATTGTTTTTGAAAGCAAATAACATATAAAATACGCAAATACATTGAGAAACGCAAACCCTTCTTATCTAAAGACATTATATCCATGGTCGAGTCTTCCCAAATTTAAAAACCGGTACCGTTTTCGAAGCCTGTTTGGTGCCCCAATGGATAGGTTACAAACAATGGCTCATCTGATTTTATCCTTTGTGCTGTTGGAAGTTCCTGCACTTGGAAGGAGCCATTTTTTAATGAGTAAAAGCCCCACTTAACGGGACCTACACCAATTTTGTTACACCCTGTATATATGAACAAGTTTTTGTGAATGTTTTTGAACGTAGCATTGTTATTGAAAGCAAATAACATATAAAATACGCAAATACATTGAGAAACGTTTTCGAAGCCTGTTTGGTGCCCCAATGGATAGTAACCTATCCATTGGGGCACCAAACAGGCTTCGAAAACGGTACCGGTTTTTAAATTTGGGAAGACTCGACCATGGATATAACGTCTTTAGATAAGAAGGGTTTGCGTTTCTCAATGTATTTGCGATGGATAAAACGGAATCGCTGTCCTATATTTGGAAATATCATTTTTGCCAGGCAGCGCTGCGGGCAGGCGTATTCAAGATAATTTTGTATGAGGACGTATGTTGCTTTAGGAGCCTGAGATTTTGCACTGCCCAAAATTATGTAAAACCGATAAGCTACTTTAGCTCCTTTAATAAATTTTATGCCTAAGCGTGACGTGAAAATGGGTCGTTCCACGAGATCTCCAGTCCCCACTTGTTGGATCTGATAGCTGTGTTCAGTCACAGTATAGGTACTTAAAACATAACGGAAAAAGTTGGGATACTGCCTACTCAGTGTAGGGTACTTGAGTCTTAAATGTTACAAGTTCTCGTGGTATCAAGTGGTTCTTCGACTGGGTCGACTTAATTATTACAGGGCGATTCTTAGATGGTGGTTCAGCTCATGAGACTTAAAGCTTTGCTCCAAGAAACCTATACTCACTTCGCAAAAAATGGGTAGTATCAATTGAACATTTTCTGATCGAATGTTCATTCAGTAGTATACACTTTTTAACTATTCCGTACCCAAGGGTAAAACGGGCCCTATCACTAAGACTTTACTGTCCGTCCGTCCGTCTGTCTGTCTGTCACCAGGCTGTATTTCATGAACCGTAATAGGTAGACAGTTGAAATTTTCACAGCAACAAATATTAAAAACAGAATTAAATAAATATTTAAGGCCCCCCCTTACTACAAACGTGATTTCTTTGCCGTTTTTTGCTCGATATTAATAACAGCTACAGAAAATGGTACTGCGACGTCGTCTACGAGACGCCGTGGGAATCTTTAGATTACTATTTAAAAAAAAAAGATGAATGTAAGTATTAAATATCGTTGAAGATAAGTTTATTTTAATACGTAAAAAAAAGGAAATAGCTCTGTCGGCTGACTGATTATTATTTCTTTCAGCGAAACTAATGATAACACTTTCTTGCCATGAAATAGGATATATAGGGATCTCTGCCCTGTCGCGCGGTTAACAAATATAATACACTTGAAAATGGACCTCTGTCCTGGCTCACGGCCCACCATAGAATGAATCTCTATTGTTTTGGAAAGCTTTTGAACGACTAACCAATTTTATTTTAAACTAATATTCTTAATTTGAATCGCGCTGGCAAGAAAGTAGCAAAGGAGTCGCGAGTGCAAAAATGTAGAGATATACGATCTCTACAGTACAGTCCGACTCGCACTAAGTCGATTTTATTATAAAGTAAATTTTCATGGGAAGTTAAATTTTTTGCGATATTAGTAAAGCTGTAGAAAGAAAATTGTTCCATTTAATGAAACTAGTCATGACTAGAATCACCAGTTATGAGTTTTGAAATAGGCATGACGAATGCTAGTCATCTGAGTTACTTTTTATGTTAGAAATACCTAGGCGTGACGTCATAGTTCAGTAGCGTCATTTATGTACTCATTTTGTGATTTTGGTGAATTAAAAATCGAAGACTCGATGGAAAACAAAACGAGTAAGTTTTTTCGATGTTTAAATAGAAGGGAATTTAGTGATCAAGAGTTCATAATTTATTTCTGATGCTGTCGTCATCCCTATTATGTGCCAATCACCCTATACAGGGTATTCGGCCGATAGGCTGAACTTTTGTTTATCTGGTTCCTGCAGCGTAGTGAAAATTTCAGTAATACTATCGAAAAATAGAGTCGTTTTGAAATCGCCTTTGATATAAACTTCGACTTTCCATCATCATCATCATATCAGCCACAAATCGTCCACTGCTGGACAAAGGCCTCACCAAAGGATTTCCACGACGACCGGTCCTGCGCTGCCCGCATCCATCGGCTTCCCGCGACCTTCACCAGGTCATCGGTCCACCGCGTGGGAGGCCTGCCTACGCTACGTTTTCCGGTGCGCGGTCGCCACTCGAGAACTTTACTGCCCCATCGGCCATCTGTTCTACGAGCTATGTGCCCTGCCCTTTGCCACTTCAGTTTAGCGATTCTGTGAGCTATGTCGGTTACTTTAGTTCTCCTGCGGATCTCCTCGTTTCTGATTCGATCACGCAAAGAAACTCCGAGCATAGCACGCTCCATTGCCCTTTGGGTGACCTTGAGCCTTCTTATGAGGCCCATAGTAAGCGACCATGTCTCAGTTCCGTAAGTCATCACTGGCAACACACACTGGTCAAAGACCTTAGTCTTGAGACACTGCGGTATTTGGGACGTGAAGATATTGCGAAGCTTCCCGAACGCTGCCCAGCCGAGTTGGATTCGTCGATTGATCTCTTTCTTGAAGTTGGAACTACCTAGCTGGACTGTTTGTCCCAGGTATGCGACTTTCCATATAAAATGAAATTTGAAAGTGTATAAATAAGGAAAATTGTTACGATTTCAAAATGAACTCATGTAAGTCATGCCGGCACACATCAATGCTAACAACATTGCTGTGTTCCGGCTTGAAGATACGATAGCCAGTTCCCCATTGCGTTGGGGAATCTTGGTAAGCCCGCTTCGATCTCCGGCACCATCGTCACTTACCATCAGGTGAGATGATGCCAAGGGCTTACCTACCAATCGTGAATAAAAAAACCGGCCAAGTGCGAGTCAGACAAGCACTCCAAGGGTTCCGTACCACCACTTCTCTCCACACAAACACAAAGTATTATGCCAATGATACCTATTCACATAACACCCAAAAGACATCAACGCGAGTGACAAATCATTCAGTTCGGACTCTTTAGTGCGAGTACGACTCACACTTGGCTGATTTTTATTATTTGTGTTTTTCCTTTTCGTATTAGCGCTGTAATCACACCAAGTTTCAGGTTTTCATATATTACCGTTTTTACGATAGAGCTAAATCAAAAATACTTCTAAAGACCTCAAAAAACGCGTTCTCGGTATGGACTTCCCCCTTATTTTTTCCCTTTTTATAATTTTTAGTATTCGTTTTTATAGCGGATACAGAAATAATTATTCTTTGTAAATTTAAACTGTCTACCTATTGTGATTAATGAAATACAGCCCGGTGACAGACGGACAGACAGCGGAGGCTTAGTAATAGGGTCCCGTTGGTCACCCGTTGGGGGCACGGAACCCTAAAAAGTAAACATTACTTACTACTAGAACATCGTGAGAAAACCTGCACACGCTTGCGGAGAAACTCGAAGGTTGTGTGTGAAGTCGACCAACCCGTACTGGGCCCGCGTGATCGACTAAGGCCCGATCGCCCTAATTCAGGGTAGGCTCGAGCCCCTGGCTGGGGACGTATATGAGCTGATAAGATACTACTAGAACAGCCACTTATATCAGCTTACTTAGATTCAATTGCTAGTATTACAGGATAACTACCGCCTGGAGCAGACCATTCTAAAACCTCCATATGTTTATCCGTGATATAGCCAAGACGGATGAGTCCCTTAGGGCGCACAAATACGCGTCCTAGATCCTCAGCGATATGCCCGCTGTAACTAGTTGCTTGTCGAGGTTTTTATTGCATGAATTTTGGGTTTTGGTGTGATAAATAAACTTAGTGGGGAAACAAGACGAACATAAAAGAAATGAAAGAGAAAGAGAGGCTACGAATAAGTTCATTTGACCAATATTCAAACATCTTAAGTCTAGTATGGTAAAAAGCGATGAATGGACGCATTTAATTTTAAATTCATAATTGGTATAAGCCCTTGGCATCATCTCACCTGATGGTAAGTGACGATAGTGCCGTAGATGAAAGCGGGCTTACCAAGATTCCCCACCCAACGCAATGTGAAACTGGATATTGAGACGCAAGACTTAGATGCGATGGTGATTGCTGACCCTTCTACCAACCAAACCGAGTCTTACAAAGTTGACTCCGCCGGGAATCGAACTACTAATGTGAAGCTAATGGACATAACCATTACGCTACAGAGTGGTTTTATTATGAAAAGTACATGTTTTAAACAGACGGATGTCTAAACACCAGCAATAGGGATGACGAATGCTAGTCATCTGAGTTACTTTTTATCATCTGACAAAAACGACATTTTGTTCTAAAAATGTTAGAAATACCTATGCGTGACGTCATAGTTATAAAAGCATAAAAATGGGTACCTACATTTTAAAACTTAGCAACATAATAATACAAGCTTTGGTCATAAAAAAATCCCTAATCGGCAAATATGTCTAAATTATAATTGTGCTGAGCAGCAATAGAATAAAGAAGGGAGATCGCGCGAGCTGCGCTTCGACGCATGAAGAAGCGTCCATCTGTCATCTCTGCTGCGTTACTCCTCAAGGCACGGATATGGCTCCTCCGTCCCTCAAAGTAGCAACTCGATTCACTATGTTTCAAACATCGAACGAAGTAGCTTGGAAATTAAGTGTCACCTCGTACTGCAACGTGGCTGTTACGTCGATCGCTGCGGACGAATTGTGCCAAAATTGTGATTTTTAATTCATTATTAACAAAATATTTAAAAAAATCCAAAATGTAAAAAAACAAAAACAAAATCATTAAATATCGTTTTGTTAAGAATTTCATAAATTATCACAATGTTTCGTTTAAAATTGCAGCACTTCTATGGTTACAGCTAGTCAAAATATAAAACAGGTAAAATATTTTATTTTCATTCTTATGTCATAAAATCGACAGCGCTAAAAACATTAAAAGTTAACTTTAATCCTAACAGACTCAACGAATTTAGTTCAATTTTGCTATAATCATTTGTTTTTGTTAATTGTCTAAAAAAGTACTATGATAAAATTTACATGGGACAAACATGAAGCAAAGTATATAAATTAGTACTAACATACAATATGGACACTCCCTGCCGATCTCTAGATTTTGACCTCACCCCGTCGTCACCCAGATTGATACAGATTGGTTATAGTTTGCTTCTCGAACATTAAGGATTTCGTCGTGATTTTGTTTACTCAGTCATTTGTTTTTAAAAATGTCATTTTACGACCGTTGTATGCAGTGTCTGGGCACAGATGAAATATTAGTTACTTCGTAAGTCTGCGGTGTGCCTGAAGGCATAACCTATCATATAAAAAAAATCAATATCGGTTTACAATTGGCAAAGAAATCGCGTAACGACCATGCAAAAAAAAACATAACAGTCGGATTGAGAACCTTTGTTTTTTGAAGTCGGTTCAAAATATACTCTTTAGATACTCAACAAGTTTCCAGGTACGAATAAGTACAAGAAACAACTTAGTTTCTTGAGGCTTCTGAAGCTTTAGTCGTCATCAACCCCGCATATCCTCTCGCACAAAAACAACCTTTTCAATTTCTACTTTCTTGACAAATTCTACCAAAAATAGTTTCTTCAGACGATCGAGCCACAACTTCAATAATGACTTTTCTGATATAGACATCTTCAATAGTACCTTTAAAAGTGCGATTAGAAACAAAACAAACTGTTAAAAATAGTTGTGCAATTAAGATTGTCTCAGGGCTCGTATATTTCATGTTTTATTGTTATTAAGTGGAACTCCAGGTCCGTTTTATTTTAAAATTTACATCATATTATATTAGCCGAAGGACCTCCACAGCTGGACATAGGCCTCTCCCAAGGATTTCCACGACGACCGGTTCTGCACTACCCGCATCCAGCGGCTTCCCGCGCCCTTCACCAGGTCATCAGTCCACCGCGTCCAAAATTTACAAGTAATCTATATATATAATACTCTAAGGTGACTGACTGACATAGTGATCTATCAACGCACAGCCCAAACCACTGTACGGATCGGGCTGAAATTTGGCATGCAGGTAGATGTTATGACGTAGGCATCCGCTAAGAAAGGATTTTGGGAAATTCCCACGGGCACACCAAAAAAACGGGAACTGTGCGGGCGAAGCCGCGAGCACCCACTAGTTCTATATATAAGACTGTTTGTTTCCTAGATTAATGAAATAAATAAATAAAAAAGTAAGTGTGTGGTTTTATGACCCCACGGTAAAAGTGAAACTTTACAGAGGACGAAACGATCATGGCTGCTCTCGCTACGGTACAGAGGACGAAACGATCATACCGTCAAACGAAAGCGACCGTCACGCGACATGCAACACACAGACGAAAAAAATTGGGACGATGTAATAAAAGTTTCACTTTAATAAACACATCAACGTTCCCAGTGCTGGGGCACGGGTCTCTTTCCAAACTCGGGAAGATTAGGCCATGATGATGATGATGATGATGATGATGATGATCTATCCGACTAATTTCGGTCATGGCGACCACTTGGAGTCCTAGTCCTAGTTTAGGCCATACTCCATACACGAGGACCAAGTCCGGGTTGACGGAGGTTGTTATAGTCCTTGTGGTACGCCAAAACAGATGCAAATGGTTAACACCAGTTAACGATCCAGGTCATAACCGTGCTTCAGGTCAGTTAACCTGCGCGATCGACCTAACCACGCAAGTCACACTAAGATACAACGCTTCAGTAATTTTATTATACTAAATTCATAATGGTTCACAGGGAATTTCTAAGAACAAAGGAGTTTATTTACGTGATACAATCCGAGAAGAATAAAGACACTTGAATGCTCTTAAAATTAAGTTAATTCACTCAATTAAATGCACCTTTGATAAATGCCGCTCGCCGCTGCTGGCTCACGTCAAACGGTACTGACAAAGGGGCCGCCCTGAGTACAATCGCGACGCCGTGGACGTAGCACCCGCAAGGGCTCGCGTAAATCCTGTTCGCTCTTTAACTACTCATTAATGTAGGCGATCATGATAAATTCTGACCAAAAAAGACCTTTTTAACTCCCGACGCGAAAAGAGGGATGAAAAAAAGTTTAATGTGTGTCGTATCTGTGTGTCTGTCTGTGGCATTGTAGTCATTAAACGAATGTTGTTTTGTTTGTGAGTTGACGTTATTGAGATGGTTCATATTCTTTTTCATCTACGAGTATTTCATCTATTTCTCATGCACTGGCACATAACAATCACATCACATTTTGAAAACAAAGTATGACACATGCGATTCAATATCCATTCTTAGATTTCATTCAATATATTTCACCATTAAATACTTTATTTTTCACCATTTGGTACTGAGAACCTGATACTCTTTGAAAAGACTCATCTCGGGTCTTATATTTCTGTAATAAATTTGACTATGTGCACCCAGTAATATATGTCACTGATGTGCACGTACGGTATTTTAACCCACGCTTTACCTACCTACCCCCGTGACGTGCAACAAACTGGCATATTTTTGACGCTTTCTCCATAGTCTGTCCGCAACAATCCATCGCACACCTTGCTGTTCCGCACTCCGCACACGATACGATCGCGTAACAAGCTATCTTCCAGCTGCTCGAACTCACATTGCTGACTCAACAGTTTTAGCGCCGTAACGTACTCGTCTATACTTACGTCATTTTCTTGGTTACAAGTTTTGAATCTTGTCATGGTTGTGTTGACCTTGGTACTAAAGTGCTCACTGAATTTCTCAATCAATTTGCTGTATTTCTCACAATCCTTCTCGTCAGTAAATATTTACAAACTCGCCTGCACGTCCTCTGATTCTTAATGCACTCCGGATGCCTTCAGAAACACCTGGAACTGTCTCAGCCACTTGCGTCACGTTTCGGCGCGCTCTGCTGGACCTTGCGATAGTGACAATTCCGCTGGCGGCCGTGCATGTTCCATTGTTTTTCGATTGTTGTTGTGAATTCAAACCGGTTTAATATCGCTTTTTTTTTGAAATTGTAACTGAAAACCACTAAAACTATTTAATTCTTATCACCGCCTGTCACCATAAAGCAAACAAAACGATAGCTTGACATGACATTAACTCATTCTTAGGTTTACCCTCATTTAACAATTATAAAGTTAATGATGCACAACAAAGGTCACCCAAAGGGCAACGGAGTGAGCTATGCTCGGAATTTCCCTACAAGGAGATCCGCAGGAGAACCAAAGTAACCGATATAGCTCACAGAATCGCTAAACTGAAGTATCAGTGGGTAGGGCACATAGCTCGTAGAACAGATAGCCTTTGGGGCAGTAAAGTTATCGAGTGGCGACCGCGCACCGGAAAACGCATAGACAGGCCTCCCATTAAGTTTTTATGCAGTCGGTTTTTTAATTTTAAAAAATAATAATTTTCCCAATTTTTTTATTAGATTCGGAAGTCGATTTTTGATAGGGACTCTAAGATAAACGTTTACAAAACTGTGTAATGTCACAAGAGGGGCAGAGTACTAATGTGTACGAACATTTCTCTCTGGAGAGATGTTAGAAAGTCCCCCTTCTCACAACTCTGTTGGGCCAAAACGGCCCCAACGGTGATCTATCAGTTTGTGTACCACTTTTCAGTGTGTACATAAGGAATTACACTTAGTAAGTAACAACTATTTGCGAACTTCGTAGTAACATGTTATCATACTTATTATGTTAGACTAGGAGGTCATGACAAATCTGGTAACGATAACGGAAATTGGATAAACTTAGGTTGAGAGTATAAATGGCGACCCTCTGATGTTAAATATGTCGTTCTGCCTGCACAATTTGGTTGTGTTATGTACTTATAGCGCCTGAAAAACTATGTATCGTGACCAAAAAAAAAACGATAAGGGAAATGGCTGAGTAAGATATAAAATAAAAGTACTAGTTGTACTCATGACAATTATGCAAAAACTGACCAAATATTCGGTTGCGTTATAGAGCAACGCCCGTAAGTAGTAGGAATAGCGAGAGTTCTGGTCCAGGATCCCACCCCCTTCCGGAGCCCCAAAGTTGCCTGGAATGCCTATCTCGGAAACGCTTAAAGATTGCGAAATGGGACCATGCGCAAACGATTTAAAGGGGGGGATGGGGCGACACCATTATTTTTACTGCTTTTTTTGGAAGTAATGTCCGCCATGTCTAACTTTGGTGTTTCGGCAGGGGGGTGGGTGCCTGGTCCAGATTTCCTACTACGTACGAGCGTTGCTCCATATCGCAAGATAAATTACAATTTGGGGATCTTCAAGGCAAGAGTGAATACGCATTATTTGAGTTTGCGTGTACCATCAACCTCGACTACATCGTCACTTACCATCAGGTGGCATAAAGTCAAACGCACTCAATTTTTTTTAAATAAAAAAAAATGTCATGAGTAAGATAAGATAAGATAAATACTCTTTATTGTACCCAAAAATATAAAAAAATAAACACAATGTAAAACTTAGAAACTATAACTTAAAAATTTAAACAAAAACACAACTTAAAACAAAATCTTATAAGCGTATACTACAGTGGTACAATTTGGGCGGTCTTATCGCTCAAAGCGATTTCTTCCAGACAACCCGATGTTTGAATACTTTTAGGTACGAGCTTTTCTTTAAAATGAGATTTTATGCTCCAAAATCCAAATACTCAAATGAATATGAATACAAGTTTCTAAATTAAAAAGGCGAACACAGTGTTTTCTACGATTCTAATAAAAATAAATGACGATCCTGGGACCTTTGATTTCACCTCCCAAGTTCATCATCAGATAAACTTCAAAATACAAAAATGTCTCCAGAAACACGACTTCATTCCAAATTTTGGTACCTGGAAGTCGCTCTAAAATTGATTGCAATACTTAAAACTACCTAAGAAAATTTCTCAATTATTTCAATCATCATCTCTATTGTTCACATTTTTTTCAAATTATATCTGTACCAAATCCATAGGTGGGGCCTGGTGTCCCGAAACACAGACTTGTAAAGTCTAGCTCAGGCACCAGTCCATCACATCTCCATTAAATTATTTTACCTTTTTGTTAATAACCGTTGATGTGGTGTGAAAATAAACTGATATTTTATTTTTTTTATTTTAAAATACAAATATTGCAAGTTAAATAAAAGCTTTTAAAAAAGTTTTTTTTAAAGGAAAATGGTGAAATAGTGTCATGTCTCAGTGGCCATCGTAGGACGCACTACAATAAAAGCATAAAAATGGGTACCTACATTTTAAAACTTAGCAACATAATAATACAAGCTTTGGTCATAAAAAAATCCTTAATCGGCAAATATGTCTAAATCATAATTGTGCTGAGCAGCAATAGAATAAAGAAGGGAGATCGCGCGAGCTGCGCTTCAACGCATGAAGAAGCGTCCATCTGTCATCTCTGCTGCGTTACTCCTCAAGGCACGGATATGGCTCCTCTGTCCCTCAAAGTAGCAACTCGATTTACTATGTTTCAAACATCGAACGAAGTAGCTTGGAAATTAAGTGTCACCTCGTACTGCAACGTGGCTGTTACGTCGATCGCTGCGGACGAATTGTGCCAAAATTGTGATTTTTAATTCATTATTAACAAAATATGAAAAATTTCCAAAATTTAAAAAAACAAAATCATTAAATATCGTTTTGTTAAGAATTTCATAAATTATCACAATGTTTCGTTTAAAATTGCAGCACTTCTATGGTTACAGCTAGTCAAAATATAAAACAGGTAAAATATTTTATTTTCATTCTTATGTCATAAAATCGACAGCGCTAAAAACATTAAAAGTTAACTTCAATCCTAACAGACTCAACAAATTTAGTTCAATTTTGCTATAATCATTTGTTTTTGTTAATTGTCTAAAAAAGTACTATGATAAAATTTACATGGGACAAACCTGAAGCAAAGTATATAAATTAGTACTAACATACAATATGGACACTCCCTGCCGATCTCTAGATTTTGACCTCACACCGTCGTCACCCAGATTGATACAGATTGGTTATAGTTTGGTTCTCGAACGTTAAGGTTTTCGTCGTGATTTTGTTTGCTCAGTCATTTGTTTTTAAAAATGTCATTTTACGTCCGTTGTATGCAGTGTCTGGGCATAGATGAAATACTAGTTACTTCGTAAGTCTGCGGTGTTCCTGAAGGCATAACCTATCATATAAAAAAAAAAAAACAATATCGGTTTACAATTGGCAAAGAAATCGCGTAACGACCATGCAAAAAAAACATAACAGTCGAATTGAGAACCTTTTTTTTTTGAAGTCGGTTCAAAATATACTCTTTAGATACTCAACAAGTTTCCAGGTACGAATAAGTACAATAAGTTGTTTCTTGAGGCTTCTGAAGCTTTAGTCGTCATCAACCCCGCATATCCTCTCGCACAAAAACAACCTTTTCAATTTCTACTTTCTTGACAAATTCTACCAAAAATAGTTTCTTCAGACGATCGAGCCACAACTTCAATAATGACTTATCTGATATAGACATCTTCAATGGTACCTTTAAAAGTGCGATTAGAAACAAAACAAACTTTAAAAAATAGTTGTGCAATTAAGATTGTCTCAGGGCTCGTATATTTCATGTTTTATTGTTATTAAGTGGAACTCCAGGTCCGTTTTATTTTAAAATTTACATCATATTATATTAGCCGAAGGACCTCCACAGCTGGACATAGGCCTCTCCCAAGGATTTCCACGACGACCGGTTCTGCACTACCCGCATCCAGCGGCTTCCCGCGCCCTTCACCAGGTCATCAGTCCACCGCGTCCAAAATTTACAAGTAATCTATATATATAATACTCTAAGGTGACTGACTGACATAGTGATCTATCAACGCACAGCCCAAACCACTGTACGGATCGGGCTGAAATTTGGCATGCAGGTAGATGTTATGACGTAGGCATCCGCTAAGAAAGGATTTTGGGAAATTCCCACGGGCACACCAAAAAAACGGGAACTGTGCGGGCGAAGCCGCGAGCACCCACTAGTTCTATATATAAGACTGTTTGTTTCCTAGATTAATGAAATAAATAAATAAAAAAGTAAGTGTGTGGTTTTATGACCCCACGGTAAAAGTGAAACTTTACAGAGGACGAAACGATCATGGCTGCTCTCGCTACGGTACAGAGGACGAAACGATCATACCGTCAAACGAAAGCGACCGTCACGCGACATGCAACACACAGACGAAAAAAATTGGGACGATGTAATAAAAGTTTCACTTTAATAAACACATCAACGTTCCCAGTGCTGGGGCACGGGTCTCTTTCCAAACTCGGGAAGATTAGGCCATGATGATGATGATGATGATGATGATGATGATCTATCCGACTAATTTCGGTCATGGCGACCACTTGGAGTCCTAGTCCTAGTTTAGGCCATACTCCATACACGAGGACCAAGTCCGGGTTGACGGAGGTTGTTATAGTCCTTGTGGTACGCCAAAACAGATGCAAATGGTTAACACCAGTTAACGATCCAGGTCATAACCGTGCTTCAGGTCAGTTAACCTGCGCGATCGACCTAACCACGCAAGTCACACTAAGATACAACGCTTCAGTAATTTTATTATACTAAATTCATAATGGTTCACAGGGAATTTCTAAGAACAAAGGAGTTTATTTACGTGATACAATCCGAGAAGAATAAAGACACTTGAATGCTCTTAAAATTAAGTTAATTCACTCAATTAAATGCACCTTTGATAAATGCCGCTCGCCGCTGCTGGCTCACGTCAAACGGTACTGACAAAGGGGCCGCCCTGAGTACAATCGCGACGCCGTGGACGTAGCACCCGCAAGGGCTCGCGTAAATCCTGTTCGCTCTTTAACTACTCATTAATGTAGGCGATCATGATAAATTCTGACCAAAAAAGACCTTTTTAACTCCCGACGCGAAAAGAGGGATGAAAAAAAGTTTAATGTGTGTCGTATCTGTGTGTCTGTCTGTGGCATTGTAGTCATTAAACGAATGTTGTTTTGTTTGTGAGTTGACGTTATTGAGATGGTTCATATTCTTTTTCATCTACGAGTATTTCATCTATTTCTCATGCACTGGCACATAACAATCACATCACATTTTGAAAACAAAGTATGACACATGCGATTCAATATCCATTCTTAGATTTCATTCAATATATTTCACCATTAAATACTTTATTTTTCACCATTTGGTACTGAGAACCTGATACTCTTTGAAAAGACTCATCTCGGGTCTTATATTTCTGTAATAAATTTGACTATGTGCACCCAGTAATATATGTCACTGATGTGCACGTACGGTATTTTAACCCACGCTTTACCTACCTACCCCCGTGACGTGCAACAAACTGGCATATTTTTGACGCTTTCTCCATAGTCTGTCCGCAACAATCCATCGCACACCTTGCTGTTCCGCACTCCGCACACGATACGATCGCGTAACAAGCTATCTTCCAGCTGCTCGAACTCACATTGCTGACTCAACAGTTTTAGCGCCGTAACGTACTCGTCTATACTTACGTCATTTTCTTGGTTACAAGTTTTGAATCTTGTCATGGTTGTGTTGACCTTGGTACTAAAGTGCTCACTGAATTTCTCAATCAATTTGCTGTATTTCTCACAATCCTTCTCGTCAGTAAATATTTACAAACTCGCCTGCACGTCCTCTGATTCTTAATGCACTCCGGATGCCTTCAGAAACACCTGGAACTGTCTCAGCCACTTGCGTCACGTTTCGGCGCGCTCTGCTGGACCTTGCGATAGTGACAATTCCGCTGGCGGCCGTGCATGTTCCATTGTTTTTCGATTGTTGTTGTGAATTCAAACCGGTTTAATATCGCTTTTTTTTTGAAATTGTAACTGAAAACCACTAAAACTATTTAATTCTTATCACCGCCTGTCACCATAAAGCAAACAAAACGATAGCTTGACATGACATTAACTCATTCTTAGGTTTACCCTCATTTAACAATTATAAAGTTAATGATGCACAACAAAGGTCACCCAAAGGGCAACGGAGTGAGCTATGCTCGGAATTTCCCTACAAGGAGATCCGCAGGAGAACCAAAGTAACCGATATAGCTCACAGAATCGCTAAACTGAAGTATCAGTGGGTAGGGCACATAGCTCGTAGAACAGATAGCCTTTGGGGCAGTAAAGTTATCGAGTGGCGACCGCGCACCGGAAAACGCATAGACAGGCCTCCCATTAAGTTTTTATGCAGTCGGTTTTTTAATTTTAAAAAATAATAATTTTCCCAATTTTTTTATTAGATTCGGAAGTCGATTTTTGATAGGGACTCTAAGATAAACGTTTACAAAACTGTGTAATGTCACAAGAGGGGCAGAGTACTAATGTGTACGAACATTTCTCTCTGGAGAGATGTTAGAAAGTCCCCCTTCTCACAACTCTGTTGGGCCAAAACGGCCCCAACGGTGATCTATCAGTTTGTGTACCACTTTTCAGTGTGTACATAAGGAATTACACTTAGTAAGTAACAACTATTTGCGAACTTCGTAGTAACATGTTATCATACTTATTATGTTAGACTAGGAGGTCATGACAAATCTGGTAACGATAACGGAAATTGGATAAACTTAGGTTGAGAGTATAAATGGCGACCCTCTGATGTTAAATATGTCGTTCTGCCTGCACAATTTGGTTGTGTTATGTACTTATAGCGCCTGAAAAACTATGTATCGTGACCAAAAAAAAAACGATAAGGGAAATGGCTGAGTAAGATATAAAATAAAAGTACTAGTTGTACTCATGACAATTATGCAAAAACTGACCAAATATTCGGTTGCGTTATAGAGCAACGCCCGTAAGTAGTAGGAATAGCGAGAGTTCTGGTCCAGGATCCCACCCCCTTCCGGAGCCCCAAAGTTGCCTGGAATGCCTATCTCGGAAACGCTTAAAGATTGCGAAATGGGACCATGCGCAAACGATTTAAAGGGGGGGATGGGGCGACACCATTATTTTTACTGCTTTTTTTGGAAGTAATGTCCGCCATGTCTAACTTTGGTGTTTCGGCAGGGGGGTGGGTGCCTGGTCCAGATTTCCTACTACGTACGAGCGTTGCTCCATATCGCAAGATAAATTACAATTTGGGGATCTTCAAGGCAAGAGTGAATACGCATTATTTGAGTTTGCGTGTACCATCAACCTCGACTACATCGTCACTTACCATCAGGTGGCATAAAGTCAAACGCACTCAATTTTTTTTAAATAAAAAAAAATGTCATGAGTAAGATAAGATAAGATAAATACTCTTTATTGTACCCAAAAATATAAAAAAATAAACACAATGTAAAACTTAGAAACTATAACTTAAAAATTTAAACAAAAACACAACTTAAAACAAAATCTTATAAGCGTATACTACAGTGGTACAATTTGGGCGGTCTTATCGCTCAAAGCGATTTCTTCCAGACAACCCGATGTTTGGAGACAAAAGCACAAAAAAGAGTACAACTAGTACTTTCATTTTATATGTTACTCAGCCACTTCCCTTATCGTTTTTTTTTGGTCACGGTAACTAGTTTTTCAGGCGCTATAAGTACATAATGCAACCACTTTGCGCAGGCAGATCGACGTATTTAACATCAGAGGGTTGCCATTTATCCTCTCCACCTAAGTTTATTCATTTCCGTTATCGTTACCAAATTTGTCGTTACCTCCTAGTATATGTATAGTGCCATAAACTTAGACCGCAAATATTTTTAGGGTTTCTATACCTAAAAAGAAAAAAGTAGCCCTCATATTTGGTCTGTCTGTGTATCCGTCTATCAAGAAATCAATTCAATCAACTTTGAATTTGTAAATAATCTAGCTTTTAAGTCAACGCAATAAAAATATGGCCATGTACGTCAATACTTAAGGGTCCCCAGGAGGCTCGAGTTTCCATACAAACGTAGTTCCGCTTTAATACAAAAACTACATGCCGCATTGAATCCAAACTTTGCAAATATATTGAGTAGACACATATCGATGTTTGTAACTAGTTTTAATCGTAGAAAATTTAAACATAACTAAACGAAATTTATTTTGTACTGAAAGTTTGCAACTGCTCTATTTTCTCCGTTTTATATCAAGTTGTACATTGAAAACTAAGTACAAACATCGATATGTGTCTACTCAATATATTCGCAAAGTTAGAATTCAATCCGGCATGTAGTTTTTGTATTAAAGCGGAACTACGTTTTTATGGAAACTTGATCCTCCTGACGACACCCTTAAACCCATTCACGAGCATTGGCAATATGTTTGTCAGGGATGCTGTGTCAATATTAATCTCGAATAAAGTTCAGTTTCCACTAGTTCGCCGTAGTTCCGTTGCTCGTAAAAGGGTTAACGTGAAAAAAAAAACGAAACGTATAGGATACTTTTCGTTGACGTAGAATCATGAAATTTGGCATGTAGCGAGGTTTCACAGCACGAGTAAAGGAAAAAATCCGAAAAATGTAAAAATTAAGTTATGGAAGAACATTATTTCAGCTACAAAGTCAAGTTTGTCCTTCAATCCGACTGTAGTAATCGTTAATGTTTGTGTAGGGTTACGAACCCAAAAAACGTTTTTTTATTACGGAACCCTAGTTTGAGTACTAATTTTGCCGGGGCCGTTTTTTACATATCATTCGGACCTATGACGTCATCTTATAAAATTAAAAAAAAAACGAGCGAGTCTTACATTAGTCGCAATAGGATATTCTGCCAGCACCGGATAAGTTTGAAACTGCACTTATTTTTTTTCGATTTATGTAAGTAAGTACTTCGAAAACTAACTACAAACATCAATATGTTTTATAATATATTCGCAAAGTTAGAATTCAATCCGGCATGTAGTTTTTGTATTAAAGCGGAACTACGTTTTTATGGAAACTTGATCCTCCTGGCTAAACCCATTCACGAGAAAATGAGAGAAAAAGGAAAAGAAAATAAAAAACGAGACCTACCAGTACTCGCATATGATGTGTAACATGTGACAAAATACTTCACTAGGCGGCATGGCTATGACAACCTTAGTTTTCGAGAATTAAAAAACGTTCGCATTTCCTGTTACACATTTCCGTCCCATTTCACGAAATCACTCCCACAAATTGCAGGAAAGCGAGCGGAACCCTTAGTGCGCGAGTCCGACTTGCACTTGGTCGCTTTCGCGACTTCCTGTTACACATTTCCGTCCCATGTTACACATTTCCGTCCCATTTCACGAAATCACTCCCACAAATTGCAGGAAAGCGAGAGCAAAGATGTTACACATCAAAAAAAGAAAGAGAAAAAGAGCACTTTAAGTTTAGAGTGGTCATAGTTTAACGGTGAAGCATAATAACAACATGGACGCACTTCGAGGACAAGGAAAACTTGAACGCAGGATGTTGCCCTTAATCCTGAGTTGGGCTGTAACTGTCCACAAACTTCAGGGCTGCACTCGATTTGGCGGTTGTGGACCTCGGCTCACATGTATTTGCTGAAAGTCAAGCATATGTAGCTCTTAATCGAGTTAAAACATTAGCTGGATTGGTCATCAGTACACTTGATCCTAAAAAACTTTTGAATCGGCCACACGATCAGAATTCTTTTGTAGAGATTCAACGTTTACGAGAATATTATTCTATCAACTGATAAGTTAATAATCTTCGTAATCTTAATGTGTATCATGTGTATATAAGTTACTATACAAACTCATTCAATAATAAAACTAAAAAAAATAAAAACAAAAAACGGTATGAACACGACGATAGTATTTTTGAAATATTTAAGTTTAAAATGTAAATTTATTAAGTCTCTCTAATGATAAATAAAGACAACTATACCTTTAGAGTAGGATAGCATGAGGAAAACTGTAGGTTAATTATTTGTTATGTAAATATGTTAATAACTTTTAGGGCTAATAAGCTAGGGTGTTTTAATTTTCTCAGAACAAAATAGGCTTAGTTAGGCTTCTTTTAAAGCTAAAACGAATAAGTAGGCCCAGATAGTTTAGGAGTTATTAATATTTCAATTTTGAAGTTTAAAGCTAGTTTTTTCGTAGTAGGCTTACTGAAATCTCTAACTAAAGTTGTTTATTTTGTAGATATTATAAACTAGAACAAGAATTAGGCACAAAAAATAGGCACAAACTTAGGGATCTAGGTGTTTAGCTCACAAAAGTCGCAGACCAATTGAAAGGCTCTCCGCTTAGGGCGACATATTTATACACCTGAGGCGGGGGGTGAGGTAGTATATATATGAAAAATAAGGAAATTGCGATTCAGTCAAAAACTAGACGTGATAAGGATAAGACCTAGATCTAGGAACACTAGAAATAAGACCTAGAATAAGGATTTGAATGAAAATTGTAAATAAAACTAGGTTTAAGATATAATTTCAATAAAAACGCATTCCAGGGGTGAGGGGCTCACCAAGCGAGTTTGCTTATAAAGGGCGAAAATAGGGATCGCTGGCCAGCAAAAATTGGTATAAATACAGGGCCGGTTGCCGGTTCCCGACACAGTTAGCACCCGACCGCCCTAGCAGTAAAAAAGGAAAAAGAAGAAAATCCAGAAAAAACTCGCTTGGAGAATTACCTCGCTCTTCGGTTGCGGCTCTCATCGTACCAGCAACTGTTTCATTTGACACCGCCCCTATGCATCGGTTCGCCGCTCCACTGCATCTCACCTAGCGGACCTGCGAGAACCTCTCAACTAGAAGCATCGACCACCTCGCAACTTGAGGACCACCTCGCAACTTGAGGACCTCCATCTACCTCTCAACTAGTGGATGATCTCCAGATCTGCTCATCGAAGATCTACAGAAGCGGCGGCCACATTTTTTGGTCCTTCGAGTGCCGGATCGTCATTGGAACAGCAGCATGGTGGTGACACGGAGCCACACCAAGGAAACACCATCGAGTGCAGCACTGGACCTGGATGAAAGAGCAGTTGGACACGTCGAAGACCCCCAACCGACTACGATGGCTACGGGTACTACGCCGACTGCTACGGGCTACGGGTCGGGTGCTACGGGTACTACGCCGACTGCTACGGGCTACGAGTCGGGTGCTACGGGTACTACGCCGACTGCTACGGGCTACGAGTCGGGTGCTACGGGTACTACGCCGACTGCTACGGGCTACGGGTCGGGTGCTACGGGTACTACGCCGACTGCTACGGGCTACGAGTCGGGTGCTACGGGTACTACGAAAATTGCTACGAGTACTACGCCAACTGCTACGGGTACTACGCCGACTGCTACGGGTACTACGACAATTGCTTCGGGTACTACGCCTACTACAAAGGATGCAACGGATGCTACGTCGACTACGGCAGATAATTCGGGCACAACAGACGACTTCACATCAGAAGAAACATTGGAAAAGGGAACTTCAAGGTCTGCAAACAAAAGTGGAACCAAGCAAGCTCCAACCAGAAGTACGTTGAAGCCCAACAGCATCACGTCATCAAAGCGATCGGCGAGAAGAAAACTTATGGAAGTAGAAGCAGAAGAAAAACTTGCAGCTCTGAAACTTAAACAAGTGCAAGCAGAAATAGAGCTTGAACAAGCACGCCTGCGCCGCAGACAAGCAGAGAACGAATCAAGCTCAGAGGAAGAAATTGAAGACAATCTCGCATCAGTACGGATCAACAATTGGCTAAATGAAAAGGACACAAGCCATCCAGTACCGCCGCCAGTGGTGGCTGCCTTCCTGGAAGAAAGAAGAAAGAAAGACATGCCAGTAGAAGAAAATACAATGAAGACAGCTGAAACACGGACAGAAAAACAAAAGGAAGATCAGAGGGTCATTCCGTCTGTACAGCAGAGGACCATTGCACCGGCAGAGAAGAATCAGGAAGACCATCAAGTCATCCAGTCTGTGCAAGAGCACCTCGCTACACAGGCAGAGAAACAACAGGAGGACCGTCCAGTCATCCAACCTGTGCAACAGCAATTCGACGTGTCTACACTAGCAGAAGCCTTTGCCCAAGCGACAAAGAACACATCCAGGGAGCCACCAAGATATATTCAAGATCTACCAATTTTTGGCGGACACAGCAGCGAATGGTTGACCTACAAGAACGCATTCGTAGAAACGCAACACTACTTCGCGAATGCAGAGAATATCGTAAGACTCAGAAGGAGCCTGCGAGGTCCGGCACTAGAAGCAGTATCATCACGCCTCATTGGCCAGCCGGATCCGATGAAGATCATCGACGCACTCGAAAGGAGATTTGGGCGTCCGGAAGCTCTCATCCAAGCAGAGATTGAAAAACTGAAGACACTAAACAAGCTAACAGAAAATCCTCGGGATCTCTGTATCTTCGCTGGGAAGATAGCTAACGTCGTCGGAACAATAGAAGCCCTCAAAAAACCGCAGTACCTTCACAGTCCAGAAACAATAAAGTACATTGTTGAGAAGCTCACTCCAATAATGAAAAGTAAATGGTACGACTACGCAGCACTCAAGAATGAAGGAGAGCCGGAACTGCTGAGGATATCACGCTTTCTAGATGAAGAAGCAGATAAATGTGGACCATACGCAGTTCCAGAGAATATCGTAGAAGATACCAGAGAGCGAACAAAAAAGAAGACAGAGCGCACGTTTACTGCATCTGTAACGAAGCAACGGGATGATTATCAATGTCCCATCTGCAAGCAAGATCACAAGCTACCAGACTGCAAGCAGTTCCTGAGTTCTGACGTTAACACACGTTGGGACGTAACGAAGAAGAACTTCATTTGCTTCCGCTGCTTGAAGAGCAAACATAGAAGGATGTACTGCAAAGCACGGCCCTGTGGACAAGACGGCTGTCATTTGAAACATCATCGCCTGCTACACCACAAGCCAGAAGCCAAGAAGCCAGAAGACACACCCACACCAGTACACCAGAAAGCATCCATCGCTTCAACAATTGAAGTCGCTGCATCAGCAAATGAGCACATTGGTCGTCGGGCCTTCCTCAAGATAGCTCCAGTCATTCTAAGAGGGCCACACACTAGCATCGACACCTATGCCCTGCTTGATGAAGGCAGCACCATCACCATCATAGACGCTTCAATCGCAGAAGTGCTGGGAGTGGATGGACCTGCAAATACCATGTGGATCCAAGGCGTCGGTACAGAAGTGAAGCATGAAGAAAGCAAGGCAGTCAGCTTGAAGATAAGAGGAAAACACGCAAAGAAAGAGTTCAATCTGGAAGAAGTCAGAACAATACAGAGGTTGAAATTCGCATCCCAAGATATTGATGAAGACGACCTCGAGACCTGCTCACATCTAGAGGGAATCAAGCACGAGCTTATATACGAACGAGCTACACCAAAAATTCTCATCGGTCAAGACAACTGGAATCTCATCGTGTCCAGAGAAATCCGCTCCGGTCGACGCAACCAACCTGTCGCATCACTCACGGAACTTGGCTGGGTGCTTCACGGCTGCAGTTCATCACTCACGAACACCGTGGCATTCTGCGGACACCTCACAACCAAGAAGGAAGAACCGATGGAAGAACAGATGAAGAATTTCTTCAAGCTCGAATCATTAGGCATCGAGCCTCGCAAACCAAAAGATGATCCCGAAGAAAGAGCCCTAAGGATACTCGAGTCCAAAAGTCACCGACTTCCTGGAGGAAGATATGAAACGGGCCTCCTCTGGAAAGATGACAACATGCAGATACCCAATAACTACAAAGACGCCGAGAAGCGACTCATCAGTCTTGAGAAGAGGCTGGACAAAGACGAAACACTGAAGATCCAGTACACTGAACGCATGAACAATCTCTTCACGTCGGGCTATGCAGAGAAGGCAACTACACCACCAGTAGAAGATCGGACGTGGTACCTACCCCACTTTCCGGTGGTGAATCCAGCCAAGCCACATAAGCCACCAAGATTGGTTCACGACGCAGCCGCAAAATACCGTGGCATCAGTCTCAATGACCTGTTGCTTCCTGGTCCAGATCTACTTCAGTCATTGCCTGGTGTAGTCATGAAGTTTCGCCAGTATCCAGTCGCCGTATCTGCAGATATCAAGGAGATGTTCATGCAGATCAAGATTAGAAAAGAAGACAGAGATGCTCTTAGATTCCTCTGGAGAGGAGAACAGCGGAAAGGACCACCAGAAGAATTTCAAATGACCTCAGTTATTTTCGGCGCATCCTCATCACCGTGTACCGCGCTATATATCAAGAATCGCAACGCCGACGACCACGCGTCAGAATATCCAGAAGCGGCAGTTGCAATAAAGAAGAATCATTACATGGATGACTATCTCCAAAGCTTTGAATCAGTAGAAGAAGCCAGGAAAATATCGAAAGAAGTAGACGCTGTCCACAGAAAGGCTGGCTTCATACTGAATGGATGGGCCTCCAGCAACAAGGAAGTCATAGAAGACTGCGAAGGAGTCAACAAGGGGACAACATCGGTCAATATTGGAGCGAGCGAGACAGAAAAAGCGCTGGGCCTCCAATGGTATATATCAGAAGACTGCTTCGGGTTCCGCATCAATAGAAGGAAGACTCCACCAGAGATTCTGGAAAACATAAGGCCACCGACGAAGCGAGAAGCCCTAAGTGTGGTCATGAGAGAACGTTGATCCACTGGGACTGATCTCACCTGTTACCACCCCTGCGAAGCGAATCTTGCAAGACACATGGCGCTACAAGTCGGACTGGGACGAAGACCTACCGGAAGAGCTGCAGCCAAAGTGGGGTGATTGGATCACATCTCTTCGCGCAGTAGAAGACATCAGAATACCGCGATGTTACGACTACAAACCTGCCGCTGAACGCCAGCTACATACATTTGTGGATGCCAGCGAAGAGGCATATGCAGCAGCAGTCTACTGGCGAACGACTAGAAGCGATGGCAGCGTACACGTATCACTCGCAGCAGCAAAAAGCCGGGTGACACCGCTAAAGCCAATCTCAATACCCCGACTAGAGCTACAAGCAGCTCTACTTGGCGCAAGATTAGCACGGACTGTACTCCTGGAACATGATTTTGAAGTGACCAGCAAAACCTACTGGTCTGATTCCAGAACTGCACTAGCCTGGATAAGAGCGGAGCCAAAATCATTCAAAACCTTCGTAGCTCATAGGCTAGCGGAAATCGAGGACACTACTAAGAAGAACGAATGGAGATGGCTACCAACCAGAGAGAACGTCGCTGACGATGCCACCAGAGCAACACCTCACAGCTTCGACTTTAGCCACAGGTGGTTCAACGGTCCAGACTTTCTGTATCTTCCAGAAGAAAAATGGCCAAAGGAACAGAAAAGCACCGAAGTCATAGAAACTGGAGAAGAAAAGGAAAAATGCAACGTCGCGCAAGACCGGCGGGAGCATAATCACCTGCCAGACATCAACAAGTTCTCCCGGTGGTTACGACTCATAAGAACTACAGCAAGAGTCCTCCAATTTATCGATCTCTGTCGTCCATGGAAGTCATCAGTCGCCGCAGCTAAGAGGAAAAGGACCATAAAAAACAAGGAAGAAGACTCAGATTGGCGCCAGAACCAAAAATTCGTCAAGACGAGGCGTCCAGGGAAAATAATAGAAAAGAAGTCTTCATTCCGTACCGTTCCAGCAGACTACATCAAAGCAGCAGAAGAGCATTGGATACGAGCATCACAGGAAGAAAGCTTCGGACCCGAGATGAAGCGAGTCCGTAGCGAAGCTACTCCACATGGCAGCGATCGTCTTAGCACCCTCAGTGTATATATCGACGAAAAAGGAACGCTGCGGTTGAAAGGACGAGTAACATCCGCACACCAGATAAGCGAGAACGCATCAAATCCACCTCTTATGGACGGAAAACATCCATACACCCGTCTCTACATCCAATATGTCCACGAGAAACTTCACCACGGGGGAGTAGAAATAGTCATCAACGAGCTTCGTCAACGGATGTGGATCCTGAGAATCCGGCCGACGGTGAAGGAGATAATCAAGAGGTGCATCTCGTGCCAGCTCCGGAGGAAGAAGCCAACCTCTCCATCAACAGGAGACCTCCCAGCAGCCCGTCTAGCACACCACGCACGCCCCTTCACCTACACGGGTCTTGATTACTTCGGGCCAATCGAAGTCACTGTGGGACGTCACAGAGAGAAACGCTATGGAGCACTCTTCACCTGCATGACTTGCCGTGCAATTCACATCGAAGTGGTCTACTCACTGAGCGCGGACTCCGCAATAGCAGCACTCCGCCGGTTCATGGCCCGACGAGGATGTCCCACAGAGCTCTGGAGTGATAACGCCACCTGCTTCAAGGCCGTTGAAAGGGAGCTAAGCGAGGCAGCAATAGAAGCTCTGCAAGAAGAAGCTGCAAATCGTCAAATAACTTGGCGCTACATACCTCCTGGAGCACCATTTATGGGAGGAGCATGGGAACGCATGGTCCGGGCGGTAAAAGAAGCTCTCCGAGTGACCCTGCAGGACAAGTATCCGAGCGACGAAGTTCTCCTAACTCTCCTGACCGAGGCTGAGAATACAGTCAACTCACGCCCTCTGACACACGTCGGCTCCGAACCAGAGGATCCAGAAGGAATCACGCCCAACCTTATCCTCATTGGACCAAATAACAGACTTCCTACCTTCACACGCTACGAGGACAAAGACATCACGCCGAAACAACAATGGAAACGCGCCCAGATGCTTGCGGACATCTTCTGGCGGCGATGGGTGCGCGAGTACATTCCTCTACTTCAGCACCGGCGGGAGCCTCGCACTATCGGCGTGCCACCAAAGGAGGGGGACCTGGTCATCATCTGCGATTCCAATCTGCCCCGAAATACATGGCCAAGAGGACGCATCAGCAAAGTGTATCCAGGGAAGGACGGCGAGACCAGAGTCGTGGACGTCATCACCAAGGGCGGGCACGTCCTCCGGAGACCGACCAAGAAGATCGTCGTGATACAAGGATGATCGCTCGCGCGACGGCGGGAGAATGAACACGACGATAGTATTTTTGAAATATTTAAGTTTAAAATGTAAATTTATTAAGTCTCTCTAATGATAAATAAAGACAACTATACCTTTAGAGTAGGATAGCATGAGGAAAACTGTAGGTTAATTATTTGTTATGTAAATATGTTAATAACTTTTAGGGCTAATAAGCTAGGGTGTTTTAATTTTCTCAGAACAAAATAGGCTTAGTTAGGCTTCTTTTAAAGCTAAAACGAATAAGTAGGCCCAGATAGTTTAGGAGTTATTAATATTTCAATTTTGAAGTTTAAAGCTAGTTTTTTCGTAGTAGGCTTACTGAAATCTCTAACTAAAGTTGTTTATTTTGTAGATATTATAAACTAGAACAAGAATTAGGCACAAAAAATAGGCACAAACTTAGGGATCTAGGTGTTTAGCTCACAAAAGTCGCAGACCAATTGAAAGGCTCTCCGCTTAGGGCGACATATTTATACACCTGAGGCGGGGGGTGAGGTAGTATATATATGAAAAATAAGGAAATTGCGATTCAGTCAAAAACTAGACGTGATAAGGATAAGACCTAGATCTAGGAACACTAGAAATAAGACCTAGAATAAGGATTTGAATGAAAATTGTAAATAAAACTAGGTTTAAGATATAATTTCAATAAAAACGCATTCCAGGGGTGAGGGGCTCACCAAGCGAGTTTGCTTATAAAGGGCGAAAATAGGGATCGCTGGCCAGCAAAAATTGGTATAAATACAGGGCCGGTTGCCGGTTCCCGACACAGTTAGCACCCGACCGCCCTAGCAGTAAAAAAGGAAAAAGAAGAAAATCCAGAAAAAACTCGCTTGGAGAATTACCTCGCTCTTCGGTTGCGGCTCTCATCGTACCAGCAACTGTTTCATTTGACACCGCCCCTATGCATCGGTTCGCCGCTCCACTGCATCTCACCTAGCGGACCTGCGAGAACCTCTCAACTAGAAGCATCGACCACCTCGCAACTTGAGGACCACCTCGCAACTTGAGGACCTCCATCTACCTCTCAACTAGTGGATGATCTCCAGATCTGCTCATCGAAGATCTACAGAAGCGGCGGCCACACGGTAATTTAAAAAACTAAAAACCCGACTGCGTTTCTGTGTAATTTGGAAATAAAAAACCCTAAAACAACAAAGTCGTCATACCCGATTGCAGTTAACTTAAGAATCGCCAAAGTAGCTAAGGCGATTCTTATTAGCGTCAAATTCATACCAAAAATGTCAATTTAGACCTTACATCATAGTCTTTAGGCGCTTTAAGAAGTTTAGTGCAAACGGGCATTCGACTAATAGGGGTAGGTAAATTATAGAACAGCAGCTCATTGTACATATTTTTAACAATATTTTTAAATACAAGAAAAATTGTAGCAGTCGAGACCCATTGTAGGAATGGAGGCTTAGTGAATTGAGAGAACATACCTATATTATATTGCAGATTACTCCAATCTACTGGCTAGACGGATGAATTTACCCTCCACATGATGAAAACATGACAAAATATTTATGAAATTAATGAATTATCGGGTCGTACATTTACGGGTCCGGCCTTTGGATAGTAGGTCATCTTTGCCTTCTTCGGCCTCACATTAGGCAGCATGGCCATGTTACCTTAGCCTTCGTGACTTAAAAACTGTTCGCATTTCCTGTTACACTCCTCCGTCCCATTTCACGAAATCACTGCCACAAATTGCAGGAAAGCGAGAGGAAGGATGTTATACATCAATAATTAAATAATAACCAATACTTAATCTCTTTGGGATTTTTGGTACGATAAGTACTCTTTGTCAAGCTAGGTACTGAACCGGTATAGAAAAAAATACCCAAATTGTTTCTTAAAATATAATAGTCTAGACAGGATGTAAAAAATCGGTGTATGACCCGTTAACTTGAGGTACTACTTATCATACTGAACAACTTTCCCCAAGGAACCAATAGTCAATTCACAAATAAAAATTGGCCCCTTCAAACTAAAATGCACAAAATTGGTCGATCAGCTGATCGATTTGTATGAAGAGTAAAAATATTTTTTTGCGATTTCAGCAAAGTCGTAAAACATAACTTGTTCAGTATGATGAGTAGAAGCTTCAGTTAACGGGACCTACACCAATTTTGTTACAGCCTGTATATTCATGAAATAATACCTTTAATTTTTTAACGAAGACTATGTATATCGTTTATCTTGTTCATATTATTTTAAAAGTGTCTCTTTTTTTTTACAAGCTTTTATTTAGTTTACGTGTCCCGGTGTCTGTCATGAAATGTTGCAAGTTACATTTGACCCACTTCCCGGTTTCCGATTGAGCTGAAATTTTGCTTGCAGATGTATATCGCATGACAATGCAATATTAAAAGCTTGTACCTAAAAAGTTTCGAAAGGTCCAAAAAGTTTTTCGAAATTATTTTACTATAAGCCTTTTTTTTTAGTTTCATCTGTCCCAGTGTCTGTCATGAGATCTAGCAAGTTAAATTTGACCCACTTTCCGGTTTCTAATTGAGCTAAATTTTGCATGCACATGTATATCGCGTGTCAATGCAAAATTTAAAGCTAGTACTTAAAAGTTTTTAGTTTTTTGATATTTTTTATTATATTTATTTATTTTTTATTTATTTACAATTATAGTACACCAAAACAATTTCGTAATGTTAATACGTAGAGATACTATAATAAAGTTCACAGTAGGCGGTCTTATTGCTAAAAGCAATCTCTTCCAGACAACCTTTTTTTTTATTATATTAATTCTTACAACTACACCATGTATAGACCTATACATATACACGGGTATTTCCCGACGGCATTGGATCAATACGTAATATGCCTGCCCATTCTGCGCGCTAATCTGATAAAGACTAGCTTGATGAGTCCCTCAGTGGATACTTATCTACATCGTCTACGATCCCATATCTATATATCTAGTAGCTGTCCCGGCGAACTTCGTACCGCCTTACATTACATTACACTGCCCTGCCCTACCCCACACTACCCTACACTACACTACACTACCCTACCCTACACTACCCTACCCTACCCTACATACACTACACTACACTACCCTACCCTACACTACTCTACACTACACTACCCTACCCTACCCTACACTACCCTACCCTACACTACCCTACCCTACCCTATCCTATCTCTCAAGTTGG
This sequence comes from Coleophora flavipennella, assembly GCA_947284805.1. NCBI lineage: Eukaryota > Metazoa > Arthropoda > Insecta > Lepidoptera > Coleophoridae > Coleophora > Coleophora flavipennella. The sequence goes on from OX369253.1 coordinate 12,420,948, forward strand.
ATCGAACTGCACATGGTGTGCGAATTTTATTATAATCGGTTAAGTGGTTTAGGAGTCCATTGAGGACAAACATTGTGACACGAGATTTATATATATTAAGATATAATATACTAAAAAGCGTCGGTGGCTCCACCAGTAACGACTCGGTCCATCTAACCAGAGGTACCGGGTTCAAATCTGGACGGCCAGTGTACCAATGAGTTTTCAAAAACTTACGTACATATCATTACCGATTGCTTTAACGGTGAAGGAAAACATCGTGAGGAAACCTGCACAGGCCTGCGAAGAAACTCGAAGGTTGTGTGTGAAGTCGACCAACCCGCATTGGGCCCGCGTGGTCGACTAAGGCCTAATCGCCCTGATTCAGAGTAGGCTCGAGCCCCTCGGTGGGGACGTATATGAGCTGATATAATAATAATAATAATATACTATAATATATAAAATAAAGTCGTGTTAGTTACACTATATATAACTCAAGAACGGCTGGATCGATTTCGCTAATTCTTTTTTTGTTGAGTTCACTATTGTCAGGAGAAGGTTTTAGGGTAGGGTAGTGTAGTGTAGTGTGGTGTAGTGTGGTGTAGTGTAGTGTAGTGAAGTGTAGTGTAAGGTGGAACGAAGGTCGCCGGACAGCTTAGGTTAGGTAGGATAGCCAGGACACCTGATACGACACGAAATTTCTGAATACCATCATAGAAGGAAAGACGTTTTTGTTGCTGTCGTGTGGTTATGAACGCGGGAAAATCAACGCTGCACTGCAACTACAATGTTTAATTTTCACATCCGGAGTGTGGAACTTCTACGGATTTCCCAAGACAAACATTCCCAAATGCGCCAAAACTGTTCCAAGGAAAATGTGACTTTGCGTAGACAATTTTAGAACACATTTTTCCTCAGACAAAGAAGAAGGCCACGGTTTTTTTTTGTTCTCGACTTGTTGAGACAATAGTAAGTACCTTCTTAATCTTCAGCGACTTGAGACATATTAAGTATGTAACTGTGACTGTTCAGAGGAATTATTTGGTTCGCTTCGCTCGCGTGTACCTTGTTTCTATGACTGTCTTCGAGGGTGCGCAGCTCGCGAGCGTGAAAAAAAGTAGTCTGTATGTTGAAAGAAATTAATTTGAATTTCAATTTAAGCCACGTCTTAAGAGGACTGTAAACCCACGGCGAAAATTCGACTTTTCATACAAACGACTATAAAATTTTTCACGTCTTAAATGTTAACCGGTTCGGACCAATTTTTGATAGGTTGTCAGTCAGAACAAAAGCTAGGTATAAACGTCTCCTTTTTTAAATTACTGATTTTAAAATAAAAAAAATTACCGAAGTTAGTTTTGTATAAAAAAACGTGAACGACAATAAAATTAAACTTATTAACTTTATCGAAAAAACAAAAACGTATAAGCCTAGCTTTTGTTCTGACTGACAACCTATCAAAAATTGGTCCAAATCGGTTAACATTTAAGAGGTAAAATCGTTATCGCCGTTTGTATGAAAAGTTGCAGCTTCACAATCCTCTTAATCTGTCTACTTATCAAATTCATCCAGATTTATCTGTTGTGGCGTGAAAGAGTAACAAACGTCCCTACATCCATACATACAAACTTTCGCCTTTATAATATAATCACACCCTGGACACTTCATACAACGGGCCAGAAATGACATTTCAAAAAAAGGAATGACGGAAAAAACAAAATGGCGGCGAAATCCTATACGTTCGACAACCAAACTGTAACTAATCTGTATTAATCTGGGTGGCGAGTGGGTGAGGTCGCAATCTAGAGAGCGGCAGGTAGTGTCCATACTGTATGTTAGTACTTATATATAGCATCATAAATAAATAGCATCATAAATAAATTTTTAAGAATGCATTTAATTTAGACTATTTTGAACTTTAACGAAGTGTAAGTAATAATTTAATTAGTGTAATTGTATTTTTTTTTCTCTTGTTTTCATAACCTTTTTATTTTGTTTTCCGACACAATTGTAAAATATTGTATGGAATAAATTAAAAAAAAATAAAAAATAAATAAATATATATATATATTCCTAGGAAAGTAAGGATTTTTTACCCGACTATTCTTGAAGAAGGGTTATGTGTTTCGAGTGTAAGTATGTATGTTGCTTTGGCACGCCCTGTAGCCTAAACGGCTTGATGGATTTTGAAGTTCGAGATGTCGTTTGATTTGTCTTGATCCCGTGAGTGACAAAGGCTAGATTTTCACCCGACTAATCAAAAAAGAGGTTATTTATTTCTTTGGCACGCTCTATCGGCTTTTTGGTCTTTGGAGTGCGAGGTGTCGATAGATGGGTCTTAATTACGTGAGTGACATAGGATACCTACATTTTTACCCGGTTGGCCAAAAAAATGGTGGTTGAGTTTTTATTTGACTGACTCGTTGGCTCAGTGGTTACTGCTCTTGACTGCTGATCCGAGAGTTGTGGGTTCGATCCCCACCCAGGGCAAGCATTTGTGTGATGAACAGATTTGTTTGCTCTGTGTCTGGGTGTTAAATATCTTTATATGTATGTATTTAAACGTATATAAGTATGTATATCAGTCTCTGGTTTCCATAACACAGGGAATCCTACTTTGGGGCCAGATGACCATGTGTGATTTGTCCCAGAATATTCATTTATTTATTTATGCAGTTGTTTTTTTTTATTTTTTATTAATACCTAGAAAGAGCGTCGGTGGCGTAACGGCTAGGGCCGCCGCCTCCTGTCCGGGTGGTCATGGTTCGAATCCTGCCTCGTACCAATGTGATTTCGAATTTGGATTTCACATGTATACGTTTATCCGACGCTGTTACGGTGAAGGAATCATCGGAAGGAAACCTGCACACGCCTGCGGAGAAACTCGCAGGTTGTGTGTGAAGTCGATCAACCCGCACTGGGCCCGCGCGGTCGACTAAGGCCCGATCGCCCTAATTTAGGGTAGGCTTGAGCCCCTTGGTGGGGACGTGTGAGAGCTGATATGATTGACCTAGAAAGTATTTATGGCGCTTTTTATTGCAATATTTTTCTTTAGTCACTACTTACTTCTTTCCGTGGGCAGCCGTAATTTCCCAAGAGGAACAAGGCACTACTGCCGCGTAGGTGGCATTGCAGAACGACTATAAAGTGATCTCAGACAATAAACTCGACTCCGGGCGGAGTCTAACTTAATAAGACACGGTTGGGTCGGTGGAAGGGCATTTTCTACGCCCGCCTAGCTAGCTACCACCTTCTTATCTAAATCTTGCCGCCAAACATCAATGCTAAAAACATTGATGTGCTCCGGCTTGAAGATAACATAGCCAGTTCCCCATTGCGTTGGGAAAATTGGCAAGCCCGCTTCCATCTTCGGCATCATCGTCACTTACCATCAGGTGAGATGATGCCAAGGGCTCACCAATTTTGAAATAAAAATTAAATTGTACAGCCACGCTGTGCATACTTTCTCGCGAAGCCTACACCTTCTTTCGTAGTCGGGTAAACACCAAGAAACAATAAACATTACACTTATACTACGTCAGTACTAATATATATACTTTGCTTATACTTAGTAGCAAAGAATAAAGCTAGGCACAGTCAAGGAATTTAATTCCCTAACCATTTCGTTGAAATGTCGTTAGACATTCGCAATGCATGAAGGTCGTCTATTTCAGTAAAAGTATTGAAATGTCAGTACGTATTATTTGTCACTTTAAACTACAGATAACCTCTTTGCGAAAAGTCATCATTTGCTCTTCTATGTGTCAGTGGCAATCGAAAATAGCTTTTATGATGACTAGCTTTTTTTGGTGGTTGAACTATCAAACTCAAACTCCTTGACCACCTATATCAGACTTTAAAATTTACAAATAATTTGGGGTTGTTTGTTTAATTGTTTTTACAGATTTTTGGAGTTTACTCCTTAAGAATCGATTTGCATATAAGGCGCCCGGTATGAAAAAAATATGAGGAGTAAAATCTAGTGATCGAAAACGTAGTTTGTTATATTCTCTTTGCGCGTTACGTTTTTTACGCGCAACCTATTGTGCGCACCTCTGTCACGTGATACAAAACAGTCAGGATTGGCTGAATCTGACAAAAAGAATATAAGTCACTACGAAATCTAAAATGAAGTCACAACACAGTAATCGAATCAGTTGCAGTCTTACAATTTTTGATCTGATAAGATTTTAAAATTTGTGATTTTTATATAATTTGGTATTCCACTCCATCATGGGTGTCAATTTTGTGAAAACAGATAGCAGAAACTTGCCCAAAGTAGACGCAATCATGTTCTTTAAAAATAACCCCGATTTTTATTCTGCAGAGCTGAGAAATGTAAAAACAGCAATGTAAGTACTATAAAATAATATAACACTACCTACGTAAGTAACCTTAATTCTGCTAAGGCGAAATAATAGTCTTTCTTTCAGTAGTAGTTTTTTAGGTTATAAAGAATAAATTTTGTTTACAGTAAGTAATTAGTTTGCATTTTCAGGGGTGCACGAGAATCTTATGGTGACGATGCTATTGGGTACGTGCAACTACGTCGTGGATCAGGACTTTGCACACTCAATTGCAAGATCTGCCCCGAGCACAAAGTGAGGGCTAGTTCATACAAATTCACTATGGTGATAGACGAGACTAAAGGTGAAATCTTCATTTGCTAGTGCTTGGACTGTGCAGCTTTAGCTGGTGGTTGTAAGCATGCAGTGGCATTTTTGATGTGGACCCATCGTCGCAGTGAAGAACCTTCCTTGCGTGAATGTTACAACCCGATAATGTACCCGTCCTCTCGAGAGTAGGGACTACTATGAAATACGTCACTGTATATCAAATTTGAAAAAAAAAACAGCTCCACATCATGAAACCAGCACAGACCTTTTCCACGGGTTTCTTCAAGAAGCAAAAAAGAAGAAAATTATGAATTGTGAACTTTTAAAGTATCAGAACGACTTTAAACACAGTGATGTTTGACAATTTTCATTTCCTTATTCAAGTGAGTGATTATATAAAGAAAGATGTCAACAAATTACTAGAAACATTACAAGAGAAACTTAACAAAAATGCTCTTGATTTAATTGAAGAGTCAACACAAAAACAATGTTAGAGCCCTTTATGGTATGACCTAAGATATGCTCATATAACCGCATCTAAAGCATACGAGGTTAGTCGCTGCCAAACACCAAATGGATCATTAGTAGCTGCGACCATGGGTGCTAAAACACCTGACACATCAGCTATGAAAAGAGGCCGGAAATTGGAATGATTAGTTATAAAAACTGTGCAGAGTAAACTTAAAACTAAAGTCAAGCCCTGTTTTGTGCCTGTTTAGACAATCGTACTTAAGTAGTAAACTCCAGTCGTGCGTTGGAGCTGACACACACACTTTTTTTCCTGGAATAAAGAAGTGACCAGTACTAAAGGCCATATTTAGTCCTAATTACTCAAAAAAATATGTATTTTTAATAAAAGTAACGAACAATAAGGATTCTTTTTCCGAGTTAAGGTACCTTATTCCGAATTTTCGTGAAGCAACGGACTATCGCATCGCGTAATGTTCGCAATGTCAAAGATTATAAAATATTACTTTAATAAGTAGTCATGTAGGTACAGTTAGAGTAACATACCGAGTTCACATCAAAATCGTTGAAGCCATTTTTAAGTAAAAGATTCAAGATATGTATTCAAAATAGGTGCAAATTAAACTCTTTTTGATAGTCATAAAATAATAATAACATAATGTCATAAATTTGTGAAAAATCAAGACATAAACAATAATTAGTTAATAACGTCAATATTCAATCCTTGAAATAAACCAGATTATGTCATTAGAACATGAAAACAATATGACACTAAAAATTATACATAAAAATCATTGAATGTCATTAATACCTTTGACAAGAGTGATTTTTATTATGGTGGCAACCCTAGAAATCAAGATAGGGGTTTGAAAAACGCCTAGAGATAAAAAATATATTTCCCTAAACCAAATTTCACCCAAATCCGTCCAGTAGTTTGATAACTAGAGCACCGAACGGACGTTAATACACACACACACACACATTTTTTTTGTTTTTTATTTTCTATTAGTGTAAGACAATCGATCCCCGTCAAGATCTCAACTTCGATTTTTTTGCCGTCACAATACCTTCTTAACTCCTTCATCGCTCGAAAGTAAAAAAAAAAAGTTTTATTGATTTACGGCTCTTCATCTTCTTATCAGCCCATATACGTCCCCACCGAGGGGCTCAAGCCTACCCTGAATTAGGGCGATCGGGCCTTAGTCGACCACAAGGGCCCAGTGCGGGTTCATCGACTTCACACACAACCTTCGAGTTTCTTCGCAGGGGTGTGCGTGCAAGTTTCCTCACGATGTTTTCCTTCACCGTAAGAGCGTCACATAAACGTACTTAGGAAATCGAAATTCGAAAACACATTGGTACGTGGCAGGATTCGAACCACGGCCTCCCGACAGGAGGTAGCGGCCATAACCGTTACGCCACCGAACGATCTAAGGCTCAGTAGGTAACGTATTGTGAAACTTCGCGACCATAGGTAAGTTTGTGTGCAGACAAAGTTAGCCGCAGTCCGGAGATAAAGCGACCCTTTTCTCCTCCCCATATACACAATTGTGACGGTTGAATCGAGCGCTCCTCGGCTGGGGTATCAGGTGGCCCGGCCGGTATCCGAATCCGCCACAAATGGCTGAATAACCTTGACCTAGTTTAGTGTAGATCAAGACTTGCAGGCAGTTGTGGGGGTTCAATATTAGCCTGACTTAATTATACAAGGTGTTCCAAATGCGTTTGACATTTAAATAGGTCATTCAGAATCAAATCAAAGTAACTTTCTAAAAACCTTAAAAGTTTTCGGTGTATTTCCATTTTTTCGTATTTTTCCCAGCAAACCCATTCATTTGATATCCATGTCATGGGAGTGCATAAAAAAACTGGTTTGCCATCTTTATTATATTAACAATGACGTCACTTAGCTAACCATGCATTGTGTTCCAAACTTAACGTGTGCCTATACAAAATTTCAGCTCAATCGGATACCGATAAGTGGTTTTTATTCAACTTCAAATATTTGTCCCTAACTACCAAAAAAACGAACTAACAAGGCATATCATCGTCATCATATCAGCCGAAGGACGTCCACTGCTGGACATAGGCCTCCCCCAAGGATCTCCACGACGACCGGTTCTGCGGTGCCCGCATCCAGCGGCTTCCCGCGACCTTCACCAGGTCATCGGTCCACTGAGTGGGAGGCCTGCCTACAGTACGCTTTCCGGTGCGTGGTCGCCACTCGAGAAGTTTACTGCCCCAACGGCTATCTGTTCTACGAGCAATGTGCCCCGCCCACTGCCACTTAAGTTTAGCAATTCTGAGAGCTATGTCGGTTACTTTGGTTCTCCTACGGATCTCCTCGTTTCTGATTCGATCACGCAGAGAAACTCCGAGCGTGCTATCGCTCCATTGCCCTTTGGGTGAACTTGAGCCTTCTTATGAGGCCCATAGTAAGCGACCATGTCTCAGTTCCGTATGTCATCACTGGCAACACACACTGGTCGAAGACCTTGGTCTTAAGACACTGCGGTCTCTGGGCCGTAAAGATATTGCGAAGCTTCCCTAACGCTGCCCAGCCGAGTTGGATTCGACGATTGATCTTTCTCGAAGTTGGACCTACCTAACTGGACTAGTTGTCCCAGGTATACATATTCGTTAACAACTTCGAGTGTAGAGCCTCCAACCTTCAGAGGAGTAGGTAAAAAGGCATATATAGCTTTTAAAAACAGGAAAGCAAACAATTTTGTAATTTTTGTACTTGTACAATAAAGCATATTTGATTGATTGATTGAAAGCAAATTAGACCTTCCATATGAACTAGGGTAAAAGCAGGATGGTTGCCACACTTTTTGAGATCACTCTATATCTCTTAGTACAAAAAGCAAAATACTTTATTTGTAAAACTGGCCGGTACTTAAATTTTTTACCTACAAATTTGTGATGAGTAAAAAATATCAACTTTAATATTTTTAGAGTATTAGCGATTTTTTTTTCTATATTTTGGGACATCTTTCCCACATAGGGGTTACTTGCTTTATACATGTAAATTGCGTTTAGGATAGATGTACCGCCGAGAAACAGGGCATGTATCGCGTAAAAATTGATCGCACTTTGCCTTTCCATGCAATCGCACAGAGACATGAAACATGGTCAACTTAGTGGTAGTTGAAGAGTCTTTTTTGATAGGTTAATAAAATAACATACTATTCATCCGCAAAACTACAGTTATTACAATCGGGGCAGCTATTCCCCTGGGGCAACTATTCTGGTTTTACCCTAAGTGAGAATCGGTTGCTATGAAGATTTTAATGTTTTTTTACGAATAGAATTTTTCTACTATTTATCTGGAATCGACTTTTAATCTTTTTTGATAGGTTAATAAAATAACATACTATTCATCCGCAAAACTACAGTTATTACAATCGGGGCAGCTATTCCCCTGGGGCAACTATTCTGGTTTTACCCTAAGTGAGAATCGGTTGCTATGAAGATTTTAATCATCCGTAAACTTTTTAAAACGCACTGGTTTTTAACACCCCGTGGGTAAAGTCAAATGACGCAAGTTAATGAGAAAAACTTGTTATACCTACATTTATTTATATCAGACTATGGTATAAACAGCTTAAGGCTGCTGCCACAGAGTTAAAAATGCTAGTGGCTGCTGCATTCAAACGTAGTTAATTCTTCATCATCATCATATCAGCTCATATACGTCCCCACCGAGGGGCTCGAGCCTACCCTGATTTAGGGCGATCGGGCCTTATTCGACCACGCGGGCCCAGTGCGGGTCGGTCGACTTCACACACAACCTTCGAGTTTCTTCGCAGATGTGTGCAGGTTTCCTCACGATGTTTTCCTTCACCGTTAAAGCAATCGGTGAGTATATGTACGTAAGTTTCGAAAAAACTCATTGGTACATTGGCCATCTGGATTTGAGCCCGGCACCGATTCGTTACCGGTTGACCCACCGACGCTTTTATTTTTGAATATAAATTCAAATTATTAAAATTTTGTAGAAACGCTGTCATTAATACACCTCTGTGGTTTGTCAGATTTTCGTAAAAAAAAGGGTTAATATGATTTCTTATTAGAGTAGGTTATTGATTATCAGTACCTTAACCTGGCGAGCGTGAGGTGGAAAAAAGTAACATCAAGAATGTGGCAGGGTGGGAGATACCCATAATTTAATGTACCTACCATAATAAAGTTCTGTTTTTTTTTTTGTAGAATAATTAGTGAGTTTTTTTATTTTATTTTTTTATTCACAATTGGTTCACTGCGTGGGAGGCCTGCATACGCTACGTTTTCTGGTGCGCGGTCACCACTCGAGAACTTTACTGCCCCATCGGCCATCTGTTCACCGAAAAACGTAGCGCAGGCAGGCTTCCCACGCGGTGGATCGACGACCTGGTGAAGATCGCGAGAAACCGATGGATTCGGGCAGCGCAGGACCGGTCGTCGTGGAAATCCTTGGGGGAGGCCTTTGTCTAGCAGTGGTCGATTTTCGGCTCATATGATGTTGATGATGATGATTCACAATTAGTTAGCCCTTGTCATCATCTCATCTGATGGTTAGTGACGATGATGCCTAAGATGTAAGCGGGCTTCCCAAGATTCCCCAATATAATGGAGAACTGGCTATCTTATCTTCAAGCCGGAAGACATCAATGTTGTTAACACTGATTTTTGGCGGCAAGACTTAGATAAAATGGTGGTAGCTAGCCAGGCGGGCTAAGAAAATGCCCTACCACCAATCAAACCGAGTCTTACAAGTTGACCCCACCGGGAATCGAACCTGCGACCTCCTGGTATGAAGCGAATGGACTAACCATTACGCCACTGAGGCGGTTAAAATTAAAAAGTTATTCAATTAAGTTAAATGAAAGAAGTTCTTAATTATTCAGTTGTTATAAGTTCAACTCATAAAAATACCCAATAGAATCAGCCTGTTTGTAGTGTGCTGTATGTGTAATGGCTCGCTCGGTGCTGGTACTTCAAGACCATCTTCAGCGTTCTATAGAATTCTTCTATTCTGTGATAATAGGCTTGTTTTTCTCTGTCATGTTTTATTTCAATTTTAAATTCTTTTCGTATAAACCTAGGTATGGCAATTCCTATAATAATTATCGAGTGATACAAGTTTAATAATCAACACCTTATGTCGTTGTCCGTCGCTTGTTTTTGGGATTACCCAACAAAACCGAGACGAAGCCGCCGCAAATGGAAATTTGTGTGGTCTGGACCCTTATAAATATATCAGTAAAAAAACTTTTTTCGGATCGTTCCACTTTATTTTTAGCGCGAAAAAATTATACCGTTGAAAGCTTTTTGTTTAGTTAAGGTTGTTTCTATTCGAAAAGAAGAAAAACACTATATTTTTACAAAGGTATAGAGGTCGTATATTTAAGCGTCGGTGGCTCAACCGGTAGGTAACGACTCGGTCCATCTAACCAGATGTACTGTAATGTAATGAGTTTTTCAAAAACTTACGTACATATACTTACCGATTGCTTTAACGGTGAAGGAAAAACATCGCGAGGAAACCTGCACACGCCTGCGAAGAAACTCGAAGGTTGTGTGTGAAGTCGACCAAACCGCACTGGGCCCGCGTGGTCGACTAAGGCCTAATCGCCCTGATTCAGGGTAGGCTCGAGCCCCTCGGTGGGGACGTATATGAGCTGTTATAATAATATTTAACCCGGCGAGCCTGAGGCTGGGTATCTCATCCTGGTAAAATTTTAAAGTAGTGTTTTTTTTAAAATCTTCGTCTAGCAGCGCTAGCTCGATCAGTAGCTGGAAGCAGGGGCGTGCGGAAGGTGTTAGAGGCTTTGACGTATTTTTTATGTAATGCTGTTTTTTTTCTATTAATACTTTGTTCTTTTTATTGATTTAATTACATGGATTTGTTATTCGTTCATATATTTGATTTTTTTATAGTTATTGACTAAATAAAATTAATAAAAAAAAATACAAATTGTAATACGTTTTATAACGAGGAGGACCTAATTGTCTTTCAGTTTTAAGTTGATTTACATTCCAAAGAACAATATTTTTGATATATATTTAATTTTTCAAATCCTCTAAAATTTTGTTTGTATAATTACATAAGAAAAACGTGGATAAATTATAAAAACTGAATAATTAAGAACTTCTTTCATTTAACTTAATTGAATAACTTTTTAATTTTAACCGCCTCAGTGGCGTAATGGTTAGTCCATTCGCTTCATACCAGGAGGTCGCGGGTTCGATTCCCGGTGGGGTCAACTTGTAAGACTCGGTTTGGTTGGTGGTAGGGCATTTTCTAAGCCCGCCTGGCTAGCTACCACCATTTTATCTAAGTCTTGCCGCCAAAAATCTGTGTAACAACATTGATGTCTTCCGGCTTAAAGATAAGATAGCCAGTTCTCCATTGCATTGGGGAATCTTGGGAAGCCCACTTCCATCATAGGCATCATCGTCACTTACCATCAGGTGAGATGATGACAAGGGCTTACCAATTGTGAATCATCATCATCAAGATCATATCATTTATTTACTTTTTCATTATATTCATATATTATTCAAAATTCTATATATTCATTTATTTATTTTACGACTGTTGTATGCAGTGTCCGGGTTGTGCCTGCGCGTCTGCGACGTGGGAGCGACAGCGACGCGAAACTTGCGAAACTTTTCATGCACACCTGCGCAACACCTGCGCAACTACGGCGCAAAACTTTCTATGAACATTTCTGGGTTGCACTGCACTTGAAAGAGATTTTTTATTTTTACGCAAATATTCTTTATGTATAGCAGCCCCATAAATAAATACACTCGCACACACACAAATTGCTCGATAATCCTAATAACTTACATGATACTTTTAGAATAATAACTCTAAATATTAAGTGTTGACATCCCACACCGTCTATTTTCTGTAAACTTTGTGCTGAATTGGTTACCTACAGGACAGGCATTGTCTAGTTTTTTTTTTTTTTACAATTGGTAAACCCTTGACAACATCCCACCTGGTGGTAAGTGACGATGTTGCCGAAGATGGAAGCGGGCTTACGAAGATTCCCCAACGCAATGGGGAACTTGCTATCTTATCTACATGCCGGAACACACCAATGATATCAACATTGATATTTGGCGGCAAGACTTAGATAAGATGGTGGTAGCTAGCCAGGCGGGCTTAGAAAATGCCCTACCACCAACCAAACCAGGTCTTATAATTGACCCCGCCGGGAATCGAACCCGCCTCTTATGTAAAGCCAGTGAACTTTGCCTCTGAGCTATGGAGGCGGTTAAAAAGTGCAGGAACCAAGCTACCCCACTTGTGCAAACAAATTTAAGAGGCACTCTCTCACGTTACACTAACAGCAGCACACACTACTTTTCTAACTCACCATCTTATTTGTTCTTCTCCTCGTAAGATTTATCTGTATACCTGCTTAGGTTCTAGTTAGGGCGATCGGGCCTTAGTCGACCACGCGGGCCCAGTGCTGGTTGGTCGACTTCGCTCACAACCTGCGAGTTTTTCCGCAGGCGTGTGCAGGTTTCCTCACGATTTTTTCCTTCACCGTAAGAGCTTCGGATATACGTCCATATGAAATCTTTATTCTAAATCACATTGGTACGTGGCAGGAATCGAACCACGACGTCCCGGACAGGAGCCAGCGGCCCTAGCCGCTACCCCACCGACAGAAAAATATAAGCATGTAAAAATAATAATTTAATACGTGTAATCCTTACTTAACATTGTAAATGTGAAAACTTTGTTTTTTGTCCATTTTGTTTGTTTACAGAACTAGTTGAGAAGGTAGGAAATTACTCATGCTACTTTTTATCCCGTGAAAATAGCATAGTCCGATACAGCTCCTGAGGAACTGAAAAAACTCTTATTTTTTGGTTGATTTCTATAATATCACATTGGTACAAAGGATTAACTTGATGTTTTGCACAGAAATAGTTGAAGGGGCGGTAAGTGACCTAGACTACTAATTGGCACAGTACAAAATATGACGAAATAGTTCCCGAGGGATCTGGGGAAAATTTATTTCCACGCTCGTGCACGTTGGCGGTGGCGGCGTCGCAACAGAGCAACGGATTGACATAATTTTTGAAGTGAAAACTTGTGAGGAGCGTTGGGAACCGACACCGCCAGGAACACTCGGACGGTCAAAACTTATAAAACTGTGTTTGAGATGGGAAAAAACCATTGAACTCGCGACACTGTAACCTATGATGTAACTGACACCGCCAGGAACACTCGGAGAGTCAAAACTTATAAAACTGTGTTTGAGATGGGAAAAAGCCATTAAACTCGCGACACTGTAACCTGTAATATAACCGACATCGCCAGGAACACTCGGAGAGTCAAAACTTATAAAACTGTGTTTGAGAAGGGAAAAAAACCATGAAACTCGCGATACTGTAACCTGTTATGTAACCGATATCGCCAGGAACACTCGAAGGGTCAAAACTTGTTAAACTGTGTTTGAGATGGAAAAAAAAACATTGAACTCGCGACACTGTAACTTGTAATGTAACCGACATCGCCAGGAACACTCGAAGGGTCAAAACTTGTAAAACTGTGTTTGAGATGGAAAAAAAACATTGAACTCGCGACACTGTAACTTGTTATGTAACCGACATGGACAGGAACACTCGGGGCATCAAAACTTATAAAACTGTGTTTGAGATGGAAAAACCATTGAACTCACTATACTGTAACCTGTTATGTAACTGACATCGCCAGGAACACTCGGAGGTTCAAAACTTATAAAACTGTGTTTGAGATGGAAAAAAAAACATTGGAACTCGCGACACTGTAACCTGTAATTTAACCGACATCGCCAGGAACACTGGGGGCATCAAAACTTATAAAACTGTGTTTGAGATGGAAAAAAACCATGAAACTCGCGATACTGTAACCTGTTATGTAACCGATATCGCCAGGAACACTCGAAGGGTCTAAACTTATAAAACTGTGTTTGAGATGGAAAAAACCATTGAACTCGCGACACTGTAACCTGTAATTTAACCGACATATCGCCAGGAACACTGGGGGCATCAAAACTTATAAAACTGTGTTTGAGATGGAAAAAACCATTGAACTCGCGACACTGTAACCTGTTATGTAACCGATATCGCCAGGAACACTCGGAGGGTCAAAACTTATAAAACTGTGTTTGAGATGAAAAAAAGCCATTGAACTCGCGACACTGTGACCTGTAATTTAACCGACATGGCCAGGAACACTCGGGGCATCAAAACTTATAAACCATTGAACTCACTATACTGTAACCTTTAATGTAACTGACATCGCCAGGAACACCCGGAGGGTCAAAACTTAAGCGTTTATAATATTTATTATAGTTTTTTGTAACAAGGATAAGTCAGAGTATCTAAGGACTAATTATATTAAATGTCAAGAAAAATTAGTCTCTTACTTTTTAGTCCTCAAAAGCTTAATTTTTCATGAAACGAAGCACTTTGTTAGGCTAAGAACTTTATTTAGAGCCTAGGCTAGAGTTTCAGGGCTGTAATATTTCTTCAAAGCAACCATCCGTACCTTACGTTTTTTTTAAATATACAGGGTGTTATATAAAATAAACCTTTTTTCAACAAATTTGCTAAAATCGTAAAAATGAGTAAGTAAGTAAGTTGGCCGTCGGGTCAGTAAAGTTATCGAGTGGCGACCACGCACCAGAAAGCGTAGCGTTGGAAGGCCTCCCACGCGGTGGAACGACGAGCTGGTGAAGATTGCGGAAAGCCGATGGATGCGGGCAGCGCAGGACCGGTCGTCGTAGAAATCCTTGGGGGAGGCCTTTGTCCAGCAGTGGATGTTTTTCGATATGATATGATGAAATGATGATAATGATGAAGTAAGTAAGTAAAAATCCTTTATTGCACCAGAAAAAGCACTACAGAAACTTAATTTAAATGTGTACAGTGCCAAGGCGGCCTTATCGCTTATAGCGATTTCTTCCAGGCAACCTTGGTAATAATAATAATTACTTCACGAATCACTAGTAAGTACAAACAAAAGATGTTTGCCTAAAACGTGCGTCCGTACGTCCGTCGTATTATACTTGGGTGTAAAAGAAAATGATTGTTTACCATCTTACCACCCTTGTATCATAAATAACTATTTGCAAATCGACTGACATTGACAATAAGATCATCAACATTTGGGATGCAAAGTGTTTTCAACTGGCTTCAAAAAAGGAGGAGGTTCTCAATTCGTCTGTATATGTTGTTTTTTTGTATGTTTGTTACGCGATATCTCTGCAGATTGTAAACCGATTTTCAAAATTATTTTTTTTATTTGAAAGAGTATACTCCCTAGGGAGTTCCATTGTCACCAAGTCAGGATCTAATGTGGGATCCAAGGGAAATCGAGAGCAACCTTTAAAATTTTATAGGCACGTATTACGTGTTTCATATGTTTTCTAAAGCTAAATATTAAAGTATTTTCATCGTGAGTCATCCATCATCTCATGTTGATGAGCTGATGAAAGAAGGTACAACTTTTTAATGGCTAGGTGTTGGAGGAGAATTCTTTAAATATTATACGTAGATAGATATGTAGGTGCGCATAGATCGATAGTAGTATTCTTTCAGGTTATTCAGATCAGCTGATGATGGAAAATTTACTTCCTTAACTTTCCTGCTGCTGAGATGATGATGGAAGCCAAAGGATTTTGTATCTGTTAATGAAACACATGCATTATTATTTGATGATTCCTATTGGCGAGTAGGTGATTGGGTTAAACGAGGTTTAACGTTACAAGGTAGATAGCATTATGACTAATTTTACTTGCCGATTGTGTATGTTCCTTGGGAAAAGTTATTCAGTTCCATGAGTAGAATCTACTATCTACCACAACCGCTATTCTTAAAATAAAAGCAACCTGTATATGGCATGTGTTTTTAAAAAGTTTTGGATTTGCAGCGAGCTGGCTGCCTCGAGCATTGTCTAAATCTCGTCTATTTTAGCGTTGCGCTGCGCTGTTATTTCAAAAGTTTCTCAACTGTTTGCCGCTGGAAATATTTCAGATGAAGGCAACAAAACTGAACTCTTTACACACTGACTGTATATGTGACTTTTTTAAGCTATTGCATAGCTTTTATCGCGGGCTTTGAGCGCGGCGACCGAATCAAGAAATTCCGTAACGAAAAAAACCTAACACTACCGCGTTCTAAAAAAACATACAGTGCCATCTATTAGCGATTTGCGGTACTAAAAGGATTTAGTCAATTTTACTGGTGTAACTTTCTTAGTGTTAAAAGTTGATAAAAAATGCTATGCAATAGCTTTACCGCGGCAGTCCCCGAGTGCCACACGTGTTTTTTATTCACATTTGGTAAGCCCTTGGCATCATCTCACCTGGTGGTAAGTAACGATGATGCCGAAGATGGAAGCGGGCTTACCAAAATTCCCGAACGCAATGGATATCTGGCTATCTTATCTTTATTTTTATTGTACAACAAAATATTGTTGTACAATAAAGAGTTCACAAACAAATACCACAATAACAGAAGTGTGTCGTTCGTTACGCAGCCACAGGTGACCTGTGTAGTTGTGTACTATGCCTGTGTCTACGAAGTAACTAGTATCTCATCTGTGTCTGTGTATGCATTGCAGTACCACAGTTTTATAATATAGCGGGTTACAGTAGTGCGACGAATGTACTTACGCAGAGCAACTGAAGGGTACTTGCGGGGCAGCGGGTGCAGGCTAGTACTGCTACGAGTAGTACCTACGCCGCCGTGGCGGCATCATGCGACATCAAAGGCGTTGCGCTACTGTAAGCCACATCGTAATACTGTGGCAGTACGGTTGTGGATATTTTTATTATTATATCAGCTCATATACGTCCCCACCGAGGGGCTCGAGCCTACCCTGAATCAGGGCGATTAGGCCTTAGTCGACCACGCGGGCCCAGTGCGGGTTGGTCGACTTCACACACAACCTTCGAGTTTCTTCGCAGGCCTGTGCAGGTTTCCTCACGATGTTTTCCTTCACCGTTAAAGCAATCGGTAATGATATGTACGTAAGTTTTTGAAAAACTCATTGGTACATTGGCCGTCCAGATTTGAACCCGGTACCTCTGGTTAGATGGACCGAGTCGTTACCGGTTGAGCCACCGACGCTTTTTTTGGATATATGTCGTAGGTATCCATAGCTTATCTGATTCTTTTTTTTGTTATTGTAAATATGTAGCTCGTAGACGACTGTGAGCACCTAGACAATCCATTCAGGTTTAATGGTGATATATGATTGATTGTTTTGTGTTTTGTTTTGAAATTGGTAAATAAAAAAAATAAAAAAGGTTTACCTTTGTATACGAGTATGTCGTAGTGATATTATAGAGTTGACCATTTTAGATAGACTTTTTTTTATTATTTATTTATTTTAATATAAAACTTAAAATTAAGACACAGTGATACCGGTGCAACAAAAACCCGTAAGGATTTGTCCGTGCACCGTCACTAGATCATGAAATGGTCAGCTATATCGTGCAAATCAATGTATTAGTGAATTTGCTGTCAATTATGACTGTATCGATGATGATGATTATGACCTATCTGACCGATTTCGGTCATGGCGACCCCTTCGACTCCTAGTCGGTTTCCCGCGCGTGCGCTTAAAGATGGTTTATGTAGCCAATCTTCGCAGCGAAACTCCTCGCGCACTGAGGGCATTTAAGTATGCCACCCTCGTTATTGTATGAAATAGTCGCAGGTGGTCGGGCCTTTAACTGGTCGCGTTTGGTATCAAGGTCAGCTTTACGCTGATCCTCGAACTTGCGCACTTGCCTATTCACAATCCTGCGTCATTCTGGTCGTTCTGCTGCCAAACTCTCCCATTGAAAGGGTTCTATGTTGCATCCTTTCATATGTCGCTTCAGAATATCTTTCTACCGAAGGAGCTGTCCGCCATATTTCCGCTCACCCTCCTCCATTTCGAAATTAAGGAATAGTTAAACATTACTATACTGTTTAGTTCTCAAGTGACGACCGCGCATCGGAAAACGTAGCGTAGGAAGTTGACCGACGACCTGGTGAAGGTCACGGGAAGCCACCGGATGGGAGCAGAGCAGGGTTGATCTTCGTGGAAATCCTTGGGGGGAGACCTTTGTTCAGCAGTGGACGTCATTCGGCTGACATGATAAACTTTACTGTGTGTAATAAGAATCCAATGAAGCACATTATTTTTAAGATTAACTGTTATTTGTAGGATCAACTCAAAGAACGTAGATTTTATCGAGTTTACTATTAGTGTTTCGTCTGTATGCTGTACACACGGCGCCACATCAAGCTATACTAAACCAGTATACGCGGGCCTCGCGTATGTTGAAACGCAAAAGCGACGCGCGGCCAATTTATACTAGTTTTTTATAGCTTGATGTGTCGCTGTCTGTACTCATATTGCTATTTTTTAACCGACGAAAAAGCGTAGGAGGTTCTCAAGTCAACCCTTTTTTTAGAGTTCCGTACTTCAAAAGGAAAAACCAAACTCTCATAGGATCACTCTTGTGTTTGTCCGTCCGTCTGTCACAGCCGATTTTCTCAGAAACCACTGCACCGATTAAGTTAAAATTTGGTACACATATGTAAGTCGGTGACCCAAAGACAGATATGTTACGTAAATTAATTAATTTTAATCATGGGAGCCACTTCTGGAAACTAAATTACAAATTAAAAAATAAAAAGTTTTGCAAACTATATGTTGTGTTAGTTTGTATTTATAATGCTTAACGTGGTGTTTCGAGTCTCATCTTTAGTAGCATGCACTATAAATAGGTTATTTTTATTTGTCGCTTTTCAGTTCCTTTATTTTTTCGTCGGTTTAACTTTTTGTTAAAAGTATCGTGATAGCTGAAGACCGATAAAATTTTAAGTAAATAGCAATGATTTTAAATATATATACTTCATTTTATTTATGGTCATTTTATTATTTTAATATGGTTGAGAGGAGCGATGGCTGACTCTCGCGTTATACTCGTGACCAAGTGCTGTCCGTGTGAACTGTCCTACTCTTGTCAAAGGCATTCATGACATCAATGATTTTAATGTATAACTTCTCGTGTCATATTATTTTTATGTTCTAATGACATATTTTTTTTTATATATCAAGTATTGGATTTTGACGTTATTTAACTAATGATTGTTTATTTCTTGATTTTTAACAAATGAAATTATGTAATCACTATTTTATTACTATCAGAAAGAGTGTAATTTGCACGTATTTTGAATAAATATCTTGAATCTTAAATCATTTGTGCCTTGTGTGTTATGGAACTTCCTTCACATAGCCGTGAAGGAAGTTCCATAACACACACAAGTTTAACTGTGTAACGCGGCAACACGTTGCTGTTATTTATTGTTCTTCCTTTTGATCTATTTGATCTATTTCTCATGTGCGGGCACATTACAACCTATGTGTCACATTTTGAATCAAAATGTGACACATGTGCTTCAATATCCGAATTCTTTTCTATCCTTCAATATTTTTCGCTGCTAAACTTGGACTCAGTACACTTGTAAAATAACTAGTTTTTAAACTGATACTCTCTTTAAGACCCATCTCGGGTTAGATATAATTATGTTTTCAATCGACTTCCAAAAAGGAGGAGGTTCTCAATTCGACTGTATGATTATTATTTTTTTATGTGTGTTACCTCAGAATTTCGGACTGGGTGAACCGGTTTTGATGATTCTTTTTTTATTTGAAAGCTAGTGCTTCCCGTGTGGTCCCGTATAAATTTTATCAAAATCGGTGTAGTACTTTATTAGAAAATTAAGTAAAACCAAAAATAATAATGCAACATTTTACGAAGTTGTTGCGATGGAAGTCGGTTTTTTAACGCGTTTAGCGTTCTTCTGTGATTTGTTGGTGTGATAATAATTTAACGTGTAAAATGATTTTCTAATTATTGTGTACTTTTCTTTATGGTCTTATATTTCGTAATAAATTCTGATTGTGTGCACGCACAGTTGTTTAAACCGCCTTTCCGTACCTATTCCTACCGTCGTGCCACAACTACTTACCAAATTGTGTTGAATTTAATATCCCAAAAATACACTCTCAACCCAAAATAGGTAAATATTCTCGAACATTTTACACCATATATGTATTTTATACTACATTTCGGATCATCAGAAGGGTTTTGCCGGATCTCAAAAACAAACTCGTCTTTGGGAAGTTATTTACATTTAATATTCACACACGTTTACAATATAAAGCTTCAGGATAACGCGGATGAAAACAGATTATTTTCAGAAACACGGTGAGTTCGACACTGGGCTGGCTACCAGGGTAGACAGTTTAGCTACTTGATCAAAAGTGTTTATAATATATTGGCACCTCGATCGTAGCCTTCGTAGGTTGGCTAAACTGTGGGTAACGAGCCTGATTATCCAACACAAACAAGGGTACCAACCAACATAAACTGGGCTCCATTCTCACCTCGACTACACCCAAGACACAGTATTACGATATAGCTTACAGTAGCGCAACGCCTTTGATGTTGATGATGCATAGAACGAACTAGTGAAACCCGATTTTAGGAAAAACTAGATTGGTATTTAAATTAAAAATTTATTACAAAAGTTGTATTTTTTACCCGACTGCCTCAGAAGGAGGGTAATGTTTTTTTTTATCCGACTGCCTCAGAAGGAGGGTTATGTTTTATTACCCGACTGCCTCAGAATATGTATGTATGTATGTAGATTTCTATGTTCCCTGCTACAGCCTAAACGGCTTGAAGGATTTTAACGTATGTAGGTATCGTTATCGTCTTGATCCCGTGACTGACATTGGATATATTTTTACGTGACTGGCGTAAAAGAGGGGTTGACGTTTTAACACAGTCGGGTTTTAAATTTTTAATGAATTCCTAAAGTTGTTTTGGGTAAAAGTTAGTTTGTAAATTGGGTGTAGTTTTGGTGAACATTCACTCCCTTGGGTACACGTTTCTTTTTTGGTGTTCTTTGTCATGTGTACAGATCCTAAGAAGGTCTTAGGCTTTTAATAAAAGGCAGCCATTCCAAGACGAAAGGCATTTTTTTTTCAAAAGGACAAGCTTGTTGACGGCCGTGGGGGCCTTTACAAATTCACCGGGCAGGGGAGGCGAGTACGGAAGGCACTCAACCTAGTGC
Source organism: Coleophora flavipennella (assembly GCA_947284805.1). Taxonomy (NCBI): domain Eukaryota; kingdom Metazoa; phylum Arthropoda; class Insecta; order Lepidoptera; family Coleophoridae; genus Coleophora; species Coleophora flavipennella. Next base: position 12,442,148 of record OX369253.1, read on the forward strand.
AAAGCAAAAAGATGCAACTGCATAAGGGCGCACAGACCTCGGCTTAGATCGTTGCTTGGACGGGGGAGGATCGGAGAAAAGCGGCCTGATACGTGCCGGTAGCGCTGGTAATTGAATTAACACAGCGAGTATGTACAATGTTCGAAAAACTCTAATAGCGCGTTTTAATCGACAAACAGCGCTATCTAGCGGTAATTATTTGAACTTACTAACTATATGGTGTTGTACAATTAATGGTCAAAGTAAATGGACACGAAACTTACTTGCCCAATGAAATGTTCGACCACAATCTGCTGCGACAAATGTCCCGCAAGTATCAACAAACATCAATAATTACATAACGATGGATTTTTTTTTACAAATTAAAACAAAATATTAACAAACATAAAACAAAAAAACGCTAAAAAACCGACTTCCATCGCAACAACTTAGTACAATTTTGTATTGTTATTTTTGGTTTTTGTTAATTTTCTAATAAAGTACTAGACCGATTTAGATAAAATTTATATGGGACTACACTGAAAGCACTAGCTTTCAAATAAAAAAAGAATCATCAAAATCGGTTCACCCAGTCAAAAGTTCTGAGGTAACAAACATTTAAAAAAATACAGTCGAATTGAGAACCTCTTCCTATTTGGAAGTCGGTTGGAAAACATTAAGGAGCAACTAAAACATCAATTAAGTATCTACTCGTATCAATCAAAGTTTGTGAAAAAAGTTCATTGGGCCCCGTACACTCAAGGGTAAAAATACATTTTTAATTTTTTTTTGTTTTTGAGTTGACTGAATGAAAGTTAAATTGCGGTTTACGATTTTAGACGTAAAAAAAACTACTTACTAGATCTCGTTTAAACCAATTTTCGGTGGAAGTTTGCATGGTAATGTACATCATATATTTTTTTTAGTTTTATCATTCTCCTATTTTAGAAGTTACAGGGACACACATTTTACCACTTTGGAAGTGTCTTTCGCGCAACTAAATAAGTTTAGAAAAAAATGATATTAAAAACCTGAATATTATTTTTGAAGACCTATCCATAGATACACGTATGGGTTTGATAAAAAAAAAATGTTTTAGTTTCAGTTCGAAGTATGGGGAAACTCCAAAATTTATTGTTATTTTTCGATTTTTGTGTGAAAATCTTAATGCGGTTCACAGAATACATCTACTTACCGAGTTTCAACACTATAGTTCTTATAGTTTCGGAAAAAAGTGGCTGTGACATACGGACGGATAGACACACAGACATGACGAATCCATAAGGGTTCCGTTTTTTGCCATTTGGCTACGGAACCCTAAAAAGAGTTCTTAAGTAAAAGGAAATATATTATGCTATGGTACTGTGCAATATAGAAAAAGGCAAATCTTAATCTAGACTGACAGATACCGTCGTCCGATATTAGACCGAGCAGCGTCCTACAGATGCATATACCGCTGGGAACGAAGATTTATGCGCATAAAATGCAAGCGAGCTGGTCTTTTCAAGCTACGTTTTATAATTTGGCTCGCATTTTGATAGGATTCCGTCAACCAAGGCATCTTTACCTATCATTGTTGCCTTTACCTACCACTGACTAGCAATTTTATTATAAAAAAAACAGGTCAAGTGTGAGTCGCACGTGAAGGTTTTCGTAACATCGGACAAAAAGTATTATATTATTATTTTTGTTTGGTTTTTGTTAAAGGTGGTTTAAGCGATTTAAATAAAATATTTTTGGGATAGTTGAATTAAGTCAGGTGTAGAGAATCAGGCTAGATTTGTTTTATGTTCCTTTAGATAGGGAGGTATTAGTTTTGATTTATATAAATCTAGGCAGAGAATGGCAGGTGTTTCAAAGGGGTTTTACCCTGCTTGGGCAATGGGTAGTTCCAATTTTAACGCGGTGTATATGTGTAGTTGGCCTGCACATATACTTTTCCAAATTTACTACACATTGCTGGATCGATGTCGAAAGATCCTTCTCTGACGTCTTCCCCTATAGGTAGGCGCCAAGAGACCTTGGCACTTATAGACAGGAGGTGGAGAAAAGCATCGCTTCACGATGCGTTTCTCAATTTGCGGTGGGTGATGTAGAGATCGTATGTCTCTACATTTATGCACTTGCAACTCTTTTGATTATTTTCTTGCCAGCGCGAAAACGAAGTAAGATTATTAATTTAAATTTGAATTGATATGTCGTTCGAAAGCTTTTTAAAACAATAGATGTTGATTCGATCGTGGACCGTGAGCCAGGACGGAGGTCCCTTTTCCAATAAGTACATTTTTGTTATCCGCGCGTCTGAGCTGAAGTTCTAGAAGTCATGGCAAGAAAATAATAGGATTCGATAAAAAAACAAAAATAAGTCAGCCGACAGAGCATTCTCCAATTTTTACGTTTTAAATTATATGATCATCGCTGGTGATCTTTTAAAACGTATCCCAAATCTTTCATTTTGAGCTACACACCCCAGCGTCCCGTAGACGACGTCACACTACACTACCCTACACTACACTACACTACCTAACCCTACCCTACCCTACATACACTACTACCCTACCCTACCCTACACTACACTACCCAACCCTACCCTACCCAACACTAATACCCTACCCTAAAACCAATTATTTTTTGACTAATATTTTATTTTTCACCTTTTAAACCTTCTCTGGACTTCCACAAATAATTCAATACCAAAATTAGCCAAATCGGTCCAGCCGTTCTCGAGTTTTAGCGAGACTAACTAACAGCAATTGATAACATAAGAGTAATCATGTACCATTAACTGTATATTATGTGCCTGGTGTCTCAGTAAACTTATTCTATTCTATTCTTTGACTTTTCGAGGGTGCGCAGAGAGCGAGCCGCATGCGGCTCGCGAGCATGGAAAAAAGTAGCCTGTATGTTATTCCATGGCCTAATCTGTCTACCTACCAAATTTCAGCCAGATCTGTTTAGTAGTTTTTGCATAAAAGAGTAACAAACATACATCCATACATTCTTACAAACTTACGCGTTTATAATATTAATAGGATAATGCATCGCAGTTCAGTGGCGTGACAGTTGCCACAGTTTTATACAGCTCGAGTTTGGGGCAGTCGTCTGGGATCACCTTAAGAGCCGTTATTCCCCCATGATAACAATAACAACAATAACAATAGCGGTTTGGGTGTACTGTAAGCTCTTGTTGTATTTTAAATAAATAAATAAATAAATAAATGATTGAGAAGATCCAGCGAAAATTTGCACGACGATGGTTGTATAAAAGTTACTTATTACCCGTTTTAGTACCCATCATTATTTGTATCAGGAATGTTCAGCTTATCGTTATAACAGCCGAAAGAGGCCCACTGCTGGACAAAGGCATCTTTCAAGGATTGCTACAACGACCTGTCCTGCGCTGCCCTCTTCCAGCGGCTTCCCGCGACCCTCTCCAGGTCGCCGGTCCATCGAGTGGGAGGCCTGCCTACGCTACGACTTCCCGTGCGCTGTCACAACTCGAGAACCTTACTGTTCTACGAGCTATATGCCATGCCCACGCCACTTAAGTTTAGCAATTGTGAAAGCTATGTCGGTAACTCTGTTTCTCCTAGGGATCTTCTCGTTTATGATTCGATCACGTACAAGACACGCTTATGCTCAAACGAAAACTTCTCCTGGTGGTACACTGTTATTCCATTCTCCACAGTAAAGTTGCAGCTGGATTCAGGAAGAATACGCAGCAGAGATGTCTGATGAACAGTCGCACCGCGCCGCTGACTCCGCCCCTTCGTGCGTCAAAACACGCGCACGCCCCGATATGGGCCTATATACCACAGTATTACGATATGGGTTACAGTGTCGCAACGCCTTTGATGTTGCACGATGCGCCACCGGCGGCGTAGGTACTAGCCCATACTAGCCTGTAGCATACCCTAGACACTTTATACAACGAGCCAGTAATGACATTTCAGAAAAGGAATGACGGAACAAACAAAATGGCAGCGAAATCCTATACGTTTGACAACCAAACTGTAACCAATCTATATCAATCTGGGTGACGAGGGGGTGAGGTCACAATTTAGGGAGCGGCAGGGAGTGTCCATACTGTATGATAGTACTAATTTATATACTTTGCCTGTAGTCCCCGCAAGTACCCATCCGTTGCTCTGCGTAAGTACATTCGTTGCGCTACTGTAAGCCACTATATTGTAAAACTGTGTATATACAGCCTCCCTTCTTTGCATTTAAGCAGCAACTCGTCACACCAAAAAAGTTTTCTAACTGGTCATAACGAAAAAGGGTACTTTGCGCTATTACTGCTGAGCAGTATGATTTAGACACATTTGCCGACTCCAAGAGAAGTTTTATGACCAAAGCTTGTATGTTTCAAGTTTTAAATTGTAGGTACCTATTTTTGTGCATTTTATGGGTGACCGCTAAGACATGATACTATGTCACTATTTTCAACCGACTTCCAAAAAGGAGGAGGTTCTCAATTCGACTGTATGTTTTTTTTTAATGTGTGTTACCTCAGAACTTTTGACTAGGTGAACCGATTTTTATGATTCTTTTTTTATTTGAAAGCTAGTGCTTCCCATGTGGTCCCATATAAATATTATCAAAATCGGTGTAGTACTGTATTCGAAAATTAACAAAAACCAAAAAATAATGATGCAAAAAAGTACTAAGTTGTTGCGATGGAAGTCGGTTTTTTTACCATGTTTAACGTTTTAGTATACTATTTTTTTTAAAGATTTTATTTAAGTTGCAATGTTTCCCAACTAGCAAAACAGTCTCAGAATGCGCACTTTATAAGAGTGGTCGGCTTATAGTGCCCTCATAAATTTTTTTTAACAAGCCATCACTCCTTTATTAGTCTCAGACAAGCAGAAATCGTTTTGAGAACGCTCGGGCTTATTGCCTAGTCTCATAAGAGTATATATAATTGCATTTCACAATTCAATTATAAGCAACTTACTCCTCAAATAGGATTTATATGCCAAGTACATCGTTACGCTTCTTCATTTATTATGCGTACAGCGCAGGAGTGGAACTCCTTGCCTGCGTCAGTGTTTCCCGATTCCTATAATTTGGGGATCTTTAAGGCAAGAGTGAATTGGCATTATTTGAGTTTTCGTGTACCATCCTCGACTGCATCATCACTTACCATTAGGTGAGATGCAGTAAAACGCACTCAAATTTTTAGTAAAAAAAAAAATAAAAAAAAAATAACCGAGACTATTTGAACTTGAGACAATTTGCTCTTATATACAGGATGTAAAAAAATTGGTGTAGGTCCGTTAACTGGAGGTTCTACTCATCACAATGAACAACTTTCCCCAAGGAACCCAGTCAATTCTCAAAAATAAAATTAGACCCTCCATACTTAAAATGCACAAAATTGGTCGATCAGCTGATCGATTTGTATGAAGAAAATAACTTTTTTTTGCGATTTCAGCAAAGTCATAGAACAAACGTTGTTCAGTATGATGAGTAGAAGCCCCAGTTAACGGGACCTACACCAATTTTGTTATACCCTTCAGTACTGTATACATTTTCTAAGCACGTTCGATCTTGTAATAGACTTGACCTTATTCAAAACTAGTACAAGATCAACACCAGTGGATAAGTAGGATATTAGTGTGATATATCATCATCATCATAACAGCCGAAGAACTTCACTGCTGAACAAAGGTCTCCCCCAAGGATTTCCACGACGACCGGTCCTGCGCTGCCCGCATCCATCGGCTTCCCGCGATCTTCACCAGGTCGTCGGTCCACCGCGTGGGAGGTCTGCCTACGCTACGTTTTCCGGTGAGCGGTCGCCACTCGAGAACTTTACTGCCCCAACGGCCATCTGTTTTACGAGATATATATACCACTTCTGCTTCTGTTTAGATATTCCGTGAGCTATATCGGTGGAAATGAGTTTTATGTAGATCCCTCGGGAACTATGTCGGACTGTGCTAAATATGTAGTAGTCTGTGTCATTTTTTGCGGATATCGAAGAATGGCCGCACTGGTGGTGAATTACTGGTGTTCAGACATCCGTCTGTTTACAGCATGTACTTACTTTTTGTAATAAAACCACTCTGTGGCGTTATCTTAACGACGTAAACTTACATCACATCAGGAGGTCAGGGGTTCGATTCCTGGCGGAGTCAACTTTGTAAGAGTCAGTTTGATTGGTAGAGGGGCTAGCAATCACCATCGTTGGGGAATCTTGGTAAGCCCGCTTCCATCTTCGGCACCATCGTCACTTACCATTACGTTAGATGATGCCAAGTGCTTATACCAATTGTGAATTTAAAACAATGCTTCCTTTTATCGGGTTTTTATCATACTAGACTTAAGGTGGCAATATTACAGATTTTCGTTATTTTTGAGGTCAATTACTCCTAAACGATAGAAAATCCAAGGTTGAAAAAAAATACCCTTATTTTTGATGATGTTCCTTTAAGTCAAAAGCTATTAGAAATACGATTGAGCAGTTTTGGTTCGATAGAAAAAATCCTAAAGACGGGTCTACGAGTACTCTACACCGTTACTTTCAACTCTAGTTATGACTAATATTTTGAAATATAAATTTAAAAAAATATATACAACAATATTTGTTATGATAATACTAAGTGAGTAATGTTATTATTTTTTAATCTTTCATTGTAATTTTTAATTGAAACGAAAAACCATTGAAAAAGTGAAAAAGTGTGGTTATTTTCTATACTCTTTACAAGTAAATAAAAAGATAACGATAAACTGTTCCAATCAATACCTCGCCATAAGATACTTGAATATTGATGAAATTAACTTATTCGTAGCCTCTCTTTCTCTTTCATTTCTTCTATGTTTGTCTTGTTTCCCCACTAAGTTTATGTATCGCACCAAAACCCAAAATTCATGCAATAAAAACCTCGACAAGCAACTAGTTACAGCGGGCATATCGCTGAGGATCTAGGACGCGTATTTGTGCGCCCTAAGGGACTCATCCGTCTTGGCTATATCACGGATAAACTTATGGAGGTTTTAGAACGATCTGCTCCATGGGCGATAGTTATTATGTAATACTAGCAATTTAATTTAGGTAGGCTGATATGGCAACTAAACAGGCAGATCTCTAAGTCCCTAACTCGCGATTTACGCCAATATAATACAAATTGTATTAAAGAGGCGATTGAGCACAACAAAGGCTCAAAAGTGTTCGCGAGAGATCTGTCTGTTGGACAAAGCCAACTGACCAAGCTGAAGACTGAGGACGGCAGGACCATATCGTCTAAGACTGAGTTGCTGGAAGAAGTTGAGAAGTTCTATGGACAATTGTACAAGACCACACGTTTGCCTGTCAGCGATCTGGCTGAAGACCCAAGAGCCAGACTAACCCGACACTATACCGAAGATATCCCGGACGTCAGCCTGTACGAGATTAGAATGGCTCTCAAACAGCTCAAGAACAACAAGGCACCGGGTGATGATGGAATTACGGCTGAACTTCTGAAAGCAGGTGGAACACCGGTACTTAAAGCTCTTCAGAAGTTATTTAATTCCGTTATACTCGAGGGACAAACGCCTAAGGCATGGCACAGAAGTGTGGTCGTGCTTTTCTTCAAAAAGGGTGACAACACTCTGCTGAAGAACTAACTACAGACCCATCTCACTTCTGAGCCATGTCTACAAGCTGTTTTCGAGAGTCATTACGAATCGTCTCGCACGCAGGTTTGAGGACTTCCAGCCTCCCGAACAAGCCGGTTTCCGAAAAGGCTTTAGTACCATAGACCACATACATACGCTGCGGCAGATTATACAGAAGACCGAAGAGTACAATCAGCCACTATGCTTGGCATTTGTGGACTATGAGAAGGCCTTTGATTCAGTCGAAACCTGGGCTGTGCTACAGTCTCTCCAGCGGTGCCAAATTGACCATCGATACATCGAGGTGTTGAAGTGTCTGTATGAAAACGCCACCATGTCGGTTCGCCTCCAGGACCAGAACTCGAAACCTATCCAGTTGCAGCGAGGGGTGAGACAGGGAGACGTTATATCTCCGAAACTGTTCACCGCCGCCCTGGAAGATGTTTTTAAGCTTCTGGACTGGGGTGGACTCGGCATCAATATCAACGGCGAGTACATATCCCACCTCCGATTCGCTGACGATATCGTGGTCATGGCTGAGACTATGGAAGACCTAAGCACAATGCTCGATGGTCTCAGTAAGGTCTCTCAACAAGTGGGTCTTAAAATGAACATGGACAAGACGAAAATAATGTTAAATGTCCGTGTCGCACCCACTCCTCTAAAGGTTGGAGACTCTACACTGGAAGTTGTTAACGAATATGTATACCTGGGACAAACAGTCCAGTTAGGCAGGTCCAACTTCAAGAAAGAGATCAATCGACGAATCCAACTCGGCTGGGCAGCGTTCGGGAAGCTTCGCAATATCTTCACGTCCCAAATACCGCAGTGTCTCAAGACTAAGGTCTTTGACCAGTGTGTGTTGCCAGTGATGACTTACGGAACTGAGACATGGTCGCTTACTATGGGCCTCATAAGAAGGCTCAAGGTCACCCAAAGGGCAATGGAGCGTGCTATGCTCGGAGTTTCTCTGCGTGATCGAATCAGAAACGAGGAGATCCGCAGGAGAACTAAAGTAACCGACATAGCTCACAGAATCGCTAGGCTGAAGTGGCAGTGGGCAGGGCACATAGCTCGTAGAACAGATGGCCGATGGGGCAGTAAAGTTCTCGAGTGGCGACCGCGCACCGGAAAACGTAGCGTAGGCAGGCCTCCTACGCGGTGGACCGATGACCTGGTGAAGGTCGCGGGAAGCCGATGGATGCGGGCAGCGCAGGACCGGTCGTCGTGGAAATCCTTGGGGGAGGCCTTTGTTCAGCAGTGGACGATTTGTGGCTGATATGATGATGATGAGGCTGATATGACGTCAGTGGTGCAACGGCTAGGGCCGCTTCCTCCTGTCCGGGAGGTCGCGGTTCGAATCCTGCCACGTACGAATGTGTTTTCGAATTTTGATTTCATATGTACGTTTATTTCAGGCTATGGTGAAGGAAAACATCGTGAGGAAACCTGCACACGCCTCCGATGGATCTCGAAGATAGTGTGTGAAGTCGTCCAACCCACACTGGGCCCGCGTGGCCGATTAAGGCCCAATCGCCCTTATTCAGGATAGGATCGAGCCCCTCGGTGGGGACGTATATGAGCTGATATAAGTGGTTGCTCTAATAGTACGTAATATTTACTTTTTATTACTTACGTGCATCGAATGTGGGAAGAAAGTATTGTGATGGCAAAAAAAATCAATGTTGAGATTTTGATTTTGATTGTCTTACACTAATAGAATCTAAAAAACAAAAAAAATGTGTGTCTATGTGGCAGGTCTGTCCGGTGCACTAGTTTCCAAACTACTGGAAGGATTTTTTTAAATTTGGGTTAGGGCAATATTTTTTTTTTATGTCAAGTTGTCTTTTTTTTAATTTCTGTTGCGCTGTTGTCGTCGCCGCTCGCGGGGTCTGAGAGTTCATTTGATCGAATAGTTCGCGGAACTAGTCACGCGGGGAGTGAGGTAGCGCTAAATGCCTACTACGCTCGAATATCCTGGCCTTAAGAGCAACTGAGGTTTACTGATCACAAAATAAGTCCATACCAAAAAGGATAAAAACCTAACCACTGCGGGTGAAAACTTAAAGGGCTTGTACCCCGATACGTTAACATATTCTTAAAAAATTCAGTAGGGTCTTTGCAAAAAATATATTATTATATTAGTACTAACATACAGTATGGACACTCCCTGCCCCTCTCTAGATTGCGACCTCACCCCCTCGTCACCCAGATTGATACAGATTGATGGTCGAACGTATATGATTTCGCCGCCATTTTGTTTTTTCCGTCATTCCTTTTTTGAAATGTCATTTCTGACCGGTTGTATGAAGTGTCCAGATTGTGGTAACGGTAACGAGTTCAATAGTTTTTTCCCATCTCAAAAAATGCCCAACGCATCTAAAGAAGTTTTCACTTCAAAAATTTAACAGAGAAACCCTACAATTGCCTCACAAAAAGGCTAAATATAACAATAAGCTCACAATAAACAAAATGTATGCCTAATTTGAATTAATTTAATGGTCCTCCAATATGCCTCCATGTAGTACATAAATTATTCATGATTTCATTTCACGCATTATACATAAAAATAATGAAGCTGTTTTTGTATGTAGACTGGCATCGTCGACTATATATACAGGGTGTTAGGAGCAAATTTACGAGAGAGCCTCCTTACTCACAAAACTGAACAACTTTTGTTTAACGACTGTGCTAAGATCGCAAGAAAAAAAATTTGGCTTTATAAAAATTGATCAGCTGATTAGCCAGATTTTTATACGATTTACAAAACAATTTTCGAAAAACCTAAAAAGCTTTAGGGACAAGCTTGTAATTTTGCATTGTCACGCAATATACATATGCATGCAAAATTTCAGCTCAAACGGAAACCGGGAAGTGGGTCAAAATTAACTTACAAGATTTTACCCGAACAAATATACATACATACATTGCAAGTTAATTAAAAGCTTTTAAAATGACTCTTGTTATCATATCACGAGGACCTGTTTTTCGAAAAGACTCCTACCCACAAAAGTGACAAATCGCAAGACAAAAATTTGGCTTTACAAAAATTCATCAGCTGATTAGCCAGATTTTAATAAGATTTCAGAAATAACAATTTTACCTAAAACCCGTGAACAAAAAATGACTCTAGTTATCATGTCATCAGAACCTGTTTTTGGGGGAGGCTTCTTCCCACAAAATGACTAACTTTTGTTTTGTAACTTTGCTAAGTTCGCTAGAAAAAAATTGGGCTTTATAAAAATTGATCAGCTGATTAGCCAGATTTGTACACGATCTGAGCAAGAACAATTTTACCTAAAACCTGTGTACAAAAAATGACTCTAGTTATCATGTCATCAGAACCTGTTTTTGGGGGAGGCTTCTTCCCACAAAATGACTAACTTTTGTTTTGTAACTTTGCTAGGATCGCAAGAAAAAAATTGGGCTTTATAAAAATTGATAAGCTGATTAGCCAGATTTGTACACGATTTGAGCAAGAACAATTTTACCTAAAACCTGTGTACAAAAAATGTCTAATCACCAGAAACTGTTTTTGGGGGAGGCTTCTTCCCACAAAATGGCTAACTTTTGTTTTGTAACTTTGCTAGGATCGCAAGAAAAAAACTAGGCTTTATAAAAAAATATCAGCTGATTAGCCAGATTTGTACACGATCTGAGCAAGAACAATTTTACCTAAAACCTGTGTACAAAAAAATACTATATTTAACATGTCATCAGAACCTGTTTTTGGGGAAGGCTGAGGGGGAGGAAATTGATCAGCTGATTAGCCAGATTTTTATACGATTTCAGAAAGTTCAATTTTACTTAAAACCTGTGTACAAAAAATTTCTCTTGTTATCATGTCTCGAGGACATAGCAGCGCTTCACTAATACGTATGTTATTTCATTTTTGTTGTTTTTAGGGTTCCGTACCAAAAGGGTAAAAACGGGACCCTATTACCAAGTATATTCTTACCCGAGATGGGTCTTACAGAAAATAACAAGTTTCAGATAATTATTTTATAAACAAGTTTAGTGTTGGATTGGAAAAGAATTTTGATTTTAAAAGCACAAGTGACACAAATGACACATAGATTGCTATGTGCCAGCGCACGCGAAGTAGAAGACATAGATCGAAAGATAACAGCGTTACCGCGTTACACTACTTGTCAGACTGAACCTCTTTCTTCAAGAAATGGACTCATACAAAATTGGTCAACCAGCTGATCGATTCCAAAAAAGAGGTTAAAAATAAGCCGTGGACAAATGCACAGGCAGACAGACATGGCAAAACTATAAGGAACCTTAAAAACCGATTTGTCTATTGGTCTCTTAAGGATAGTTGTTCAGTATAATGAGTAAAAGCCCCAGCAGACGACTCCACACCAATTTTACAGCCTGTGGGGGTGTCCATTAATTACGTGAGGCGTTTAGGGTGGGGAGGGGGTCGATCCGAATCTCACCCAATCTCAAATGGGGAAGAGGGGAGGTCTCGGCAAATATCACGTAATATTTATTTCCGCAAGAAACAGTGTGAAATTGCAAGAAAACTGTAGTTTTCAGCAATCACTCTTGAGACCATCACATGAGTCCCGTATTTGAATTGAATTAGAATGAATATCCTCTTACGATCTTATTTCCTAAGTCCGGGGTACCGAGGCCGATGGCACAACTTTTACCGACTTTTCCCATCTGCCCCGTTGACGGGGGCGGATGGAACCAAGCCCTATTTCAGTATTATGTTGTTTGATTTTCTCAAAGTGTTTCTAGACTAAATTCTTAGTAGTTTTAAATAAAAATAAGCTTTTTTTTTAATAAAGCTTACACAATAAATCACAGATTAACGTATTTACACTAAAAATACGCATTTTGAAAAATTTCACGGGATATTAAGGGGGAGGGGAGGGAGTCGAGCCAAATCTGACGACACCTATCGCGAGAGAGGGTCGAAAAATCGCAAAAATCCGTAGCTCAGAGGCAAAGTTCACTGGCTTTACACAGGAGGTCGCGGGTTCGATTCCCGGCGGGGTCAATTGAAGACTCGGTTTGGTTGGTGGTAGGGCATTGTCTAAGCCGCCAAATATCAATGTTGATATAATTTATGTGTTCCGGCATGAAGATAAGATAGCCAGTTCCCCATTGCGTTGGGGAATCTTGGTAAGCCCGCATCCATCTTCGGCAACATCGTCACTTACCACCAGGTGCGATGTTGTCACGGGTTAACCAATTAAAAAAAAAACACTACGTAATTAATGGACGTCCCCGTATTGTATAGGTAGGTACGCGGTAGATTTGGAATAACTGGAAACGCTAAACACGTTAAAAACCGATTTCCATCGCAACTACTTAGTACAATTTTACATTATACATTTTTTTTTGTATTTTTTTTTGCCAAAAATTACTAAACCGATTTCGATAAAATTTATAAAGGACCAACCTGGCAGTATTCTCTATCAAATAAAAAAAAGAATCATGAAATCCGGTTCGCAATCTGCGAGGATATCACGTTTTACTCAAAAAAACATACAGTCAAATTGAAAACCTCCTCCTTTTTGGAAGTCGGTTAAAACCTACTGATGCAGTCGAGTTCTTCGTTGATATGTATCAAAATATAAAGGCAACTAGCTGTTTCCCGTGGCTTCATCCGCTAATATCCCTTTGAAAAAATTTCTATACCTATTCTCATCATCATCATATCAGCTCATACACGTCCCCACCGAGGGGCTCGAGCGTACCCTGAATTAGGGTGATCGGGCCTTAGTCGGCCACGTGGGCCCAGTGCGGGTTGGTCGACTTCATAAACAAACTGCGAGTTTCTCCGCAGGCGTGTGCAGGTTTCCTCAGGATGTTTTCCTTCGCCGTAAGATCGTCGGATAAACGTACATCATATCAGCCGAAGGAAGTCCACTGCTGGACATAGGCCTCCCCCAAGGATCTCCACGACGACCGGTTCTGCGCTGCCCGCATCCAGCGGCTTCCCGCGACCTTCACCAGGTCATCGGTCCACCGAGTGGGAGGCCTGCCTACACTACGCTTTCCGGTGCGTGGTCGCCACTCGAGAACTTTACTGCCCCAACGGCCATCTGTTCTACGAGCAATGTGCCCCGCCCACTGCCACTTAAGTTTAGCAATTCTGAGAGCTATGTCGGTTACTTTGGTTCTCTTACGGATCTCCTCGTTTCTGATTCGATCACGCAGAGAAACTCCGAGCATAGCACGCTCCATTGCCCTTTGGGTGACCTTGAGCCTTCTTATGAGGCCCATAGTAAGCGACCATGTCTCAGTTCCGTACGTCATCACTGGCAACACACATTGGTCGAAGACCTTGGTCTTAAGACACTGCGGTATCTGGGACGTAAAGATATTGCGAAGCTTCCCGAACGCTGCCCAGCCGAGTTGGATTCGACGATTGATCTCTTTCTCGAAGTTGGACCTACCTAACTGGACTGTTTGTCCCAGGTATACATATTCGGTAACAACTTCGAGTGTAGAGCCTCCAACCTTCAGAGGAGTAGGTATGACACGGACGTTTGACATAATTTTCGTCTTGTCCAAGTTCATTCTAAGACCCACTTGTTGGGAGGCTCTACTGAGGCCATCGAGCATTGTGCCTAAGTCGTCCATAGTCTCAGCCATGACCACGATATCGTCAGCGAATCGAAGGTGGGTGATGTACTCGCCGTTGATATTGATGCCTAGTCCACCCCAGTCCAAAAGCTTAAAAACATCTTCCAGGGCGGCGGTGAACAGTTTCGGAGATATAACGTCTCCCTGTCTCACCCCTCGCTGCAGCTGGATAGGTTTCGAGTTTTGATCCTGGAGGCGAACCGACATGGTGGCGTTTTCATACAAACACTTCAGCACTTCGATATATCGATAGTCGATTTGGCACCTCTGGAGAGACTGTAACACAGCCCAAGTTTCGACCGAATCGAAGGCTTTCTCATAGTCCACGAACGCCAAGCATAGTGGCTGATTGTACTCTTCGGTCTTCTGTATAATCTGCCGCAACGTATGTATGTGGTCTATGGTACTAAATCCTTTTCGGAAACCGGCTTGTTCGGGAGGCTGGAAGTCGTCAAACCTGCGTGCGAGACGATTCGTAATGACCCTCGAAAACAGTTTGTAGACATGGCTCAGAAGTGAGATGGGTCTGTAGTTCTTCAGCAGGGTATTGTCGCCCTTTTTGAAGAAAAGCACGACCACACTTCTGTGCCATGCCTTAGGCGTTTGTCCCTCAAGTATAACGGAATTAAATAATTTCTGAAGAGCTTTAAGTACCGGTGTTCCACCTGCTTTCAGAAGTTCAGCCGTAATTCCATCATCACCCGGTGCTTTATTGTTTTTAAGCTGTTTAGGAGCCATTCTAATCTCGTACAGGCTGACGTCCGGGATATCTTCGGTATAGTGTCGGGTAAGTCTAGCTCTTGGGTCTTTAGCCAGATCGCTGACAGGCAGACGTGTGGTCGTGTACAATTATCCGTAGAACTTCTCAACTTCTTCCAGCAACTCAGTCTTAGACGATATGATCCTGCCGTCCTCAGTCTTCAGCTTGGTCAGTTGGCTTTGACCAACAGACAGATCTCTTGCGAACACTTTTGAGCCTTTGTTGTTCTCAATCGCCTCTTTAATACAATTTGTATTATAGTGGCGCAAATCGCGAGTTAGAGACTTAGAGATCTGCCTGTTTAGTTGCCGATACTGAGTAGCGTCTTCAGTGGACTGCAAAACCAATCTGCGTCTTTCTTCCATGAGGTTGCTGGTGAAGTCAGAGATTTTTTTGGTTCTGTTTGAACGGCGACTTTTGAAAATCTTAGACCCGACCGTTTGGACAATTTCCACGAACCTGTCGTTATAATCGTCCACATTCTCGCAGTCTCCTAGGCATTCGAAGCGATTGTGCAGCTCGAGCTGAAAGTTTTCGGGGTTTTGAAGCTGGATGGGCGCTGGTCGGAGTGTGGACTTCATCAGTCGACATCTTTCTAGCTTAGTCTTTAGATTCAATGTGCCTCTTACCATTCGGTGATCGCTTCCTGTTTTGACTGAGTTGATCACAGAGACATCATTGAATATTTGCCTTCTCGTCGACAAGATGAAGTCGATCTCGTTCTTCGTTACGCCATTGGGATGCCACCATGTCCACTTTCGCTGTTTAGGCTTTTTGAAGAAGGAGTTCATCATAAAGAGGCCCTCCTTCTCCATAAAGTCGGCCAGCAGCTGGCCACGTGCATTTCTCTCTCCATATCCAAATTGCCCCACTCTCAGCTCACCATCACTTCGTTTGCCCAGTTTCGCGTTAAAGTCCCCCATAACAATGGTGTATTGGGTCCGGGAGCTATTATGTAGAGCTCTGGAGATATCCAAATATAGGAGCTCCACTTCGTCGTCGGAGTGTTGTGCGGTCGGTGCATATACGTACATATGAAATCAAAATTCGAAATCACATTGGTACGTGGCAGGATTCGAACCACGACCTCGCGGACAGGAGGCGGCGGGCCTAGCCGTTACGCCACCGACGCTCACCGACCGGTTGCTTACAGATACCATAAAAGGAAATTATTATTACAAGTAACTCCACCTTTACGCTTATCTATATATCTTCGCTAAAGGCTATCAAAATTTTATGATGAAATGTACGATGTTCACTACTTAATGACTTGCCGTTACGATTCTTGATGTCTTAATTTGTACCTACCTGTACTTATCTCTAAGCACATTGTAGCGTGGCACGCTGTTTTGCGTTCTTTTTTCATATGACCCTTCTTCATTCCATCTATTTCTTTTTCACGCATGCGCTGTCATCTATCTGACAATATCTTTTATAATTTATTTTTTTTATTAAAAAATTGTGTGCGTTTGACTGCAACTCACCTGATGGTAAGTGATGATGCAGTCGAAGATGGTACACGCAAACTCAAATAACTCCTATTCAATCTTGCCTTGAAGATCCCCAAATTATAGGAATCGGGAAACCCTGACGCACTTAAAATTCTACCGTCCAAGAGTTCTAATCTATCATTATATAATTATTTCTGCTGCTTTCTTAAGACCCTTTTTAGGGTAAGATATGATTATATTTTTGTGAATTGTGTTTAAAATTGAAGTGTAAAATGTATGATCTAATTTTTATTTTCATTTAAGGTCTTTATTTTACCATTAAATACTTTATGTGAGCACGCATCTTTAACCCATGCCTTTATCCAAAGACATTTATTCTAGTACATGTATATCGATGACTTTATCAAATTAACAAACCATTCCTACAAGTCGTGCTACAACATATAATTGTAGGTATCTATATCTAGTTGGAGACAGAATATAAATTGGTTATATATTTATATAGTCTGCTATTCCAACAGAATTAATGAGCGATGAAGCCGTCTAGAATTACAGAAATTAACGTCAAGAAACTATAGTCACAGTATTACGATATAGCTTACAGTAACGCATTGCCTTTGATGTCGCACGATGCCGCCACGGCTTAGGTACTAGCAGTACTAGCCTGTAGCGCCTGGCAAACTCCGCGAGTTTGCCAGGCTGTGCCCGGCCGCCCCCTGCCTCGCAAGTACCCTTCCGTTGCACTGCGTAAGTACGTTCGTTGCACTACTGTGAGCCGCTATATTGTTATACTGTGCTATAGTTAAGTAATCTAATTATTAGCTATCCGAAGTGTTACATTATTATTATATGATAGATATAATATACTAGCTTTTTCCCGCGGCTTCGGTCGCGTGGGCATCGTTTTTGTGACTATCTTTGAGGGTGAGTGGTACGCAAGCTGCAAGCGGCAAGTTTTCTCCAGATCCCTCGGGAACTAAATTTGGCTATTTTGACTATGTCACTTCCCACCCCTCAACTATTTCTATGCAAAGAATCACGTCAATCCGTTGCTCCGTCACGACGCCGACGTGCGCGAGCGTGGAAATGAGTTTTCCCCAGAGCCCTCGGGAACTATGTCGGGCTATGCTAATAAGTAGTCTATGTCAAACACATACACTCACACGTACACATAAATATAGATATCTCTAAACATACATAACTCAAACGCAACACGGGCTATTAAACTACTCACATTATGGGATGTTGGTGCCTATAGCACAGGCTTCGAGCCTATTCTAGGTATCAGTCGATCCAAGTTATTTTTGCGAAATAAAAATAATCAATTATTATTTTATTTTTTTTAGGTATCTATTTTTTTTTTTGATTTTTCGTTACAAACCATAGAAAAAGCTTATCTATCTATTCTATTAATATAATAAAACTGTAACGGGGCCGTGTCTGTACATGAAATATTTTTGGAAAATAATAACTGTGGTGGACATTACTAACGATACAGAGGCCAAAACAACAACTTTTGGAATTTTTGTCTGTCTGTCTGTCTGTCTGTCTGTATGTTCGCGCATCACGCAAAAACTACCAGGCCGATTTTGATGAAATTTTGTATGGTGGTTCCTTATAGCCCGGGTTAACATATAGTAAGTAAGTAAGTAAGTAATTCTTTATTCGCTTTTAAACAAGGTACTACAAGTAAGATGTTCTATTTAACAATACAGAATCACTTGTTTAGCCATTAATATAGCATGCAAATGTTAACACAGTAATAAAAGGTAGGTACGTATTTAAATCTTACAGTCATATACATGTTTAACTTTTTTTTTTTTAATTCCGCACCACTAACTTGTGATCCAAAAACTCACCAAGAGAGTAGAACATGTTTTGAAGCAGCCATTCGCGTAGACATTTTTGAAACTTGTTATAGGTAAGGTCTTTGTATGATTCTGGTATTTTGTTATATATAACGTAACCCATCCAGTAACAATTCTTTTTATAACAGGTCGTTTTTGGAACGTCGCTCATAACCAGCCTATTAGGGTTTCTTTTTACTCTGGCATTTACTTGTCGCGCTTGTTGGTAAAATGATTTCTCATATCGTTTTACAAATTTAGCCACCTCAAATATGTAAAGACATGGTAGCGGCAAGATCTTCAAGCTCCTAAATAGCGGTCTACAAGATACGTCTTGTGCTACTCCGTATATTGCGCGTATACATTTTTTTTTGGGCAATGAAAACATTTTTAATATTTGTGCCGTTGCCCCAGATTACTACTCCGTACCGAAGGATGGATTCGACGTGAGCATAATAAGCTGTAATTGCCGTAGTTCTCGACGCAACCCTTGTCAATTTAAAGAGTGCAAAAGAAAAGCTGTTAATTTTGGCACTAATTTTGTCGATTTGCTCTTGCCAATTTAGTCTGTTGTTTATTGTAATACCAAGGAATTTTACACACAGTGCACTTTGTAGAGTTTGTCCTTTATAATTTACATTTAATTTTTGATTATTATTGTAATTTATATAAGTTGATTTGGTAAGATTTATTTGAAGATTGTTATTTTGAAGCCATCCAATTATTTCTACAAGTGTTTTATTAATGTCAAGTTCGTGATTATTTAATGTCAGGTTATTATTAGATGTCAGATTAGATATATTATTATTAGATGTCAGATTAGATATATTATTATTAGATGTCAGATTAGATATATTATTATTAGATGTCACAATTATAGAAATGTCATCTGCGAACAAAATGGTCCTATGTTTTGTAACATCAGGTAGATCGTTAATATAAATAAGAAACAGAAGCGGGCCAAGCACACTACCCTGTGGTACCCCATAAGAATTAGTCTTAAATTCAGATCTGTGTGAATGTTGTATATTTTTATGATCAAGATTAGGAATATTCACACATTGTACTCTATTTGAAAGATATGAACTTAACCATTTTAGTGCCGGACCTCGGATACCGTTATTTTCAAGCTTCAAAAGTAACAGATCATGTGATACATAGTCGAAAGCTTTTGACATATCGAAAAAAAGAACAGTCGTGAGTAGCCTGGAATTTTTACTCTGTAGAACTTCTTTAATCAAATTAAATGTTGCAAGAGTGGTTGATTTTTCTTTTTGAAACCCAAATTGATCATTTTTAATAACTTCATATTTCTGAAAGAAATTCATTAACTGCGCGTGTATTACTTTTTCGAAAATTTTCGAGAAGATTGGTATCAGTGTGATGGGTCGGTAATTTTCCATGTCATCTCTAGAGCCTTTTTTGTATAAAGGTTTAACAATGGAGACTTTCAGTTTGCTTGGAAATGTTCCTGTCTCCATAGATAGATTAATAAGATATACAAGAACAGCTTTTATCTGATCCTTACACGACTTAACAACTTTGGTACAAATATTATCATAACCTACAGAATTGGTTGTGTTTAGGGACATTACAATTGTACTTACACAATTTTCATCAATGGGAGATAGATAGATTGAGTTGGATTGTAAATATTTATTACAGGTGAGTTTTGATTTAAAATTAGTTTTATTTGTTAGATTAATATAATAGTCATTAAATGCTTCAGCTATTTGAGCGGGAATAGATATAGTATTACCATTATTTTTAATCATGTCAATATATTGGTCGATGTTTGATTTTCCTGTCTCACTATTTATTACTTCCCATGTAGATTTACAAAGGTTCTTACTATTTATTATGTAATTATTGTTGGTACGTCGTTTTGCATTGTAAATACACTTTCTTAATCTTTTGTTGTATTTATTATATTTTTCCCTATTGTGTTCATTTTTTTGTGTGTAGTATTTAAAGCGAAGAATCTTCTTTGTATTACAACATTTTCGTAGACCCTTTGTTATCCAGTTTTGGAAAGGTTTACCTTTTGTTTTTATTTTTATAACGGGAAAACAAAGGTCATAAAACAGCCTAAACAGTTCATAAAATTTGTCAAAGGCTTTATTCAGGTCTAGTTCAGAAAAAACTTCAGCGAAAGAAATATTACTTAAAGAGTTTTGAAATTTAACAATGTTTTCACTAGAATAACTACGTTTAAAGACAAATACAGATCTGGGTAGAATCTTCTTCTTTTTGACACAAAACTTTAAAAGTTGGGCAGTATCATGATCGGAGAGCCATAAGGGAAGTATTTGTCCAGTTGCATCGGTAATGTTACTGAACGCATGGTCAATACACGCTGAGCCTCTAGTAGGTTCTGTAATGTGGACTGTTAAGTTAAACGATTTGACATAGATAGATTTATAGGATACTTTTGATCCCGGAAAATTCAGGAGTTCCCGTGGGAAAATCAAAAGTATTCATTTATAGAATGGCTCACCACGCAAATGTGGCTTGACCTATTAAAATCAAATTTTACACGTTGATACCCTTATCGCGAACTAAAACTGCGACATTGCGAATCCCAAAAAAAATAAGGGTTCCTGCAGGAATGCAAAAAATTGTATCTTTAGAATGGCTCAACGTAACAATATGAAACCTTTACGTTGGGATGGGGTGTTTTGATCATCATTGTATAGTCGGGTATTCTTTATCCCGGAAAACTAAAGAGGTCCCGTGGGATATTATCTATCTTTTCTAAAATTAATAACAATAGAGTACTTTTTTCCACAAATTAGCTACACATACCACACATTATAAACATAGCAGTAGAATGTCAATAGATGGCACTGCAGGGATAATAAAACGCGCTTAAGTTGTATTAAAACATTAAAATATTATTTCATACTTTTGAGTGGATTTCTTTTATGTATTTTTCAGCATACGCTAATTTACACAACTCTAACTCTGGAACTATGGCACGTAGCGATGTGTTTCATAGACGAACAGATAGGTATTTTTTTACAGATTCCAATCGTGTAAAAAAAAATTAAAAACACATAAATCGAGTTTAGCATCTTTTAACAGGAGGCACAGATATGGGGACTCTTCTGACGCCGACTATTTGCGTGTGGCAGTTGCTCTCCGCCTGCAATAATAATATCTGTGAACCACGGTGGAGGCAATTGGCCATCACTCACTGAGTTGCGGTCGTTGTTTGTGAAGATTCCCACGTCGCCAATTCCTTAATGACCTCACTCGGAGGGCACTGGTCGCAGCCAGATGGAATATTCCATCTTTGATGCAGCCGCTGGGCTTTAGTTGATCTGATAGCAAAAGGCCGGACGGTTTAAACAGGTGCCATGGCAGAGAGAAACGTGCCTGCTTTGGGTCGCCACTTTTTCTGCCACACACCTCACCCGTGCGGCGAGACAGAATTATAATAAGTACTCGGTCTTGGAGGCAAATTACTGCTTTTTGCCGATGGTCTGTGAGACAACCGGCTGCTGAACCCTCAGAGGCATTAAGGAGATTGGCCGTCGCCTTCGAGAAAGGAGATGTGACGTGAGGTCCTACCTGCTGCTAAGGTTGTCTATTGCCATCCAGAGCGGAAACGAGAAGTGCATCATGGGCTCCTTTGGAGCTGATACGACTAGAGGATTTGACCGATATTAATATTTTTAGGGAATTTTATTACTAGATTGATATAATGATTTGAATTAGGTTTTTGATAATAAAGGTATATGTGTTATTTCATCATATTAGTTTATATACGTCCCCACCAAGGGGCTCGACCTGCCCTGAGTTAGGGCGATCAGGCCTTAGACGATCACGTGGGCCTATTGCGGGTTGATTGACTTCACACATAAGCTTCGAGTTTCTTCGCAGGCGTGTGCAGGTTTCCTCATGATGTTTTTCTCACCGTAAGAGCGTCGGATAAACGTACATACCAGTATGAAATCGATATTCGTATAGATATTGGTAATTGACAGGATTCGAACCACGGCCTTCCGGACAGGAGGTAGTGGCCCTAACCGTTCTGCCACCGACGCTCTATATGTTATTTAAGATTTAGAAATCCTTACTTAATATTATAAATATGAAAATGTGTTTGTTTGTTTGTTACCTATTCACACTTCAACTCAACACCTCTACCAATCTTGATGAAATATGGCATGCCTGTATCACTGGGAATGAAATAGTTTATTTTTTATCTGTAAAATTATCATAGCCCTATGCAGTTCCTGAGGAAACAAAAACAATACTCTTTGTTCGTTAAGTTATTAAAAATCGTAATGAAGAAATGTGGTGGTGTGATTTTTAGCACGGATTAAAGTGATTTTTTGTATAGAATTTGTTGAGGGGGTGGGGGGGAAGTGACAAAGACTGCTTATCCGAATAGCCCGATACAGTTCCTGACGTACCTGGAGAAAACTCATGTCCACGCTTGCGAGCTGATTGCGGCTCGCGCACCACTCACCCTCAAAAAGAGTCATAAAAGCTGCTATCAAGTCATAAAAGTCATGCGGGCGAAGCCGCGGGCAAAAGCTAGTAAATAATAAATGCCGTCCAGTGCATCCCCACAAGGCATGGTACCCAGCATACTGGCAGCGTTTCCGCGCTGGATGACGATGCTTATGCGTTGCCCTAAAAAGCTGCCAGCCTTGCGGTCACCATTATTATTATTATTATGTCACTTCCCAACCCTCAACCATGTGTGTGCAAAAACAACGACAATGCCATGCTCTGCTGTGATGTGCGCGAGCGTGGGAATGAGTTTTACTCAGATCCTCGAGATATATCTCGGGCTATGCTTATTAGTAGTCTATGTCATTTCCCACCGCCTTAACTGTCTGAATATAATGTCCTACTAAATAATTTTTTTTCAGGTGTCATGAAATAGCGGTTTAGCTGGTAAATCAGAAAAAATAGAACTTCGAAGCTTAATATTTCGCAAACTGATCCCTCATCCAAAAAATAAAAATTAGATCATACATTTTACACTTCAATTTTAAACACAATTCACAAAAATATAATCATATCTTACCCTAAAAAGGGTCTTAAGAAAGCAGCAGAAATAATTATTTAATGATAGATTAGAACTCTTGGACGGTAGAATTTTAAGTGCGTCAGTGTTTCCCGATTCCTATAATTTGGGGATCTTCAAGGCAAGATTGAATAGGAATTATTTGAGTTTGCGTGTACCATCTTCGACTGCATCATCACTTACCATCAGGTGAGTTGCAGTCAAACGCACACAAATTTTTAATAAAAAAAAATAGAACTTCGAAGCTTAATATTTCGCAAACTGATCCCTCATCCAAGAAATGTTTTTCATACACCGGCAATATTTTGAACGCCCTATTCAACGACACCACACAACATGAGATAGGCGAGAAAAAAAAACGGAGGGTTGCACTCCGGGAGTGCCGGCAGAAGTGAAAACTTGAATATTAACGTTGTGCATTTATATTACATTAAAAAGTTTATATCTTAGAAAAATCAACATAAAATCAACTCCATCCGTCTTACGAATTTTCGATCAGGTCACGTGTCCTGACGCGAGTTTAACATTTTTTACCCATTACAAAACAAGTGCACAACGCCGCTAAAGAAGTTTTCACTACTCCATCCGTCTTACGAATTTTCGATCAGGTCACGTGTCCTGACGCGAGTTTAACATTTTTTACCCATTACAAAACAAGTGCACAACGCCGCTAAAGAAGTTTTCACTACTCCATCCGTCTTACGAATTTTCGATCAGGTCACGTGTCCTGACGCGAGTTTAACATTTTTTACCCATTACAAAAAAAGTGCACAACGCCGCTATAGAAGTTTTCACTACTCCATCCGTCTTTCGAATTTTCGATCAGGTCACGTGTCCTGACGCGAGTTTAACATTTTTTACCCATTACAAAACAAGTGCACAACGCCTCTAAAGAAGTTTTCACTACTCCATCCGTCTTACGAACTTTCGATCAGGTCACGTGTCCTGACGCGAGTTTAACATTTTTTACCCATTACAAAACAAGTGCACAACGCCGCTAAAGAAGTTTTCACTTCAAAAATCACCCCAACTTTTTCAAGACTTTAAGAGGACTGTCACCCCACAGCGAAAATTGGACTTTTCATACAAACGGCATTAACGATTTCACCTCTTAAATGTGAACCGACTTGGACCAACTTTTTATAGGTTGTCAGTCAGAAAAAAAGCTGGTTGGTCGACTTCACACACAACCTTCGGGCACACCCCGGGCACTTCATACAACGGACCAGAAATGACATTTCAAAAAAGGAATGACGGAACAAACAAAATGGCGGCAAAATCCTATACGTTCGACAACCAAACCGTAACCAATCTGTATCAATATGGGTGACGAGGGGATGAAGTCGCAATTTAGAGAGCGGCAGGGAGTGTCCATACTGTATGTTAGTACTAATATATATACTTTGCTTCGGGTTTCTTCGCAGGCGTGTGCAGGTTGCCTCAAGAAATATATATCTTCTCATTATTTTTTTATGCCCAAATACAGCTTTATAGTTCTAAGAGTCACTGATTTAAACCGCGGACATTCGGACGGACAGATAGACATGGCGAAACTATAAGATTGCCTGATAATATAATATAATGCTCATGTAAATACATATTCATTATTTTGTCAATGTAAAGTTAGGCATGCTACCTCTTTAGTTCTGATACATTGTAATAAAAACTCCTTCACACTTCTGTGCAATAGGCAAATTTCATTGATATAGAATCTTCTTGAACAATTTACTTGCTAGGCAAAAGTCTTGGATTCCTTTTTTTTGCGTGACCCAATTGGCGTCCTAAATTCAAAACCTTTTTCTTCACTGTTTATTAAAATAATGAGCAAAACTTTACTTTAAGATTTAATTACCTACTTTACTTTTGATGTTTTAACTATTTTATAATAACAAAGGTGCGCCTTTTTTAAACTTACGAGATGTTAATAACGTTCTTGCAACCAACCAAACCGCCAACGCCATCTAGGTATGAGTAACAAAACCCATTCATGTTTCACAAATTCACAAAGGAACCACCAGAACAAAACCTTACACACATCGTACACTGTACCTACTACGCTCCTGTACTTCTTACTTCAGGTTTAACGCTACTAGATGGCACTGTCAACTCTAATATTATTCTTCCAAAAAATATCTCTTTTTCAACCGACATCCAAATTACATGTTTTTTTTGTATGTTTGTTACACGATATTGTCCTACTATATAATTATATTGTGGACCGATTTTTGTGATTGTTTTTTTATTCGACGGGTAGCTGCCAAGTTAGTCTTATATATAAATTTTATCAAAATTAGTGTTATACACAGATTTACGCCAGTAATATATAAGTCACTGGTGTTATACTTTTTAAGAAAATAAACAAAAACAAAAAAAAAATGTTCTAAGAGTTATTGTTGGAAGTCGGTTTTTTAACGTGTTCAGCGTTTCCAATTATTTTGTTCACAATTGGTAAGCCCTTGGCATCATCTCATCTGATGGTACATTAGTGTCGATGATGCCGAAGATGGCAGCAGGCTTACCAAGATTCCCCAACGCAATGGTGAACTGGCTATCTTACCTTCAAGCCGGAACAAGTCAATGTTGTTAACATAATATATTGTAGAAATAATTGAATCGCTAAACACGTTAAAATCAAGCGAGTTAATGAAGGGACGTAGTAACTATTGTAACAATCTGTGCTTCCATCGGAACTAAAACTTTTTTGTGTAGGTTATACTTATACGTTTTTGGTAATTAAAAAAAGTATTAAACATATTTTGATACAACTAATATCGGACTATCAACCTATCAATTAAAAAAAGAATCTTCCAACTCGGTTCACATTCGGCAAAGGATATGCTTAACATACATACGAAAAAAATACGCAGTCTTATTTGAGATTCTTCTCGTTTCTTGAAGTCAACCAGAAAGGTTCAAGTTCCCTTTCTAAAAATTCTGCCTATAACATTAATAGCCCGCTGGAGTTTATAAATCCAATTTATCTACACTCATGTCGTAAATCCTTCATTTACTTATCAGAAACGCTAAGCAAATGATATACCTTTCGATGGAGCCGTGACTAAGGATCCATACAAATTTCATTTCGTTATCGCAAAGTTGTAACAAAATGAAGTTTTTTTATTAAAAAATTTTACGCAGATGCTTGCTATTTGAGCACACTAGCGTGTTTCGGAACGCAACCTTGGCGGCGCGCATGCGCGGTGCGATATTACTGCAAATTTATTTTCGCGCCATTAACGTTTGTATTTTTCCTTATGCAAACAATGATTACTTTATTTTGTCTTTAATTTAAATTTGTTGTATGAGTGTAGATAAACTATTGTATGCAACTGTACATAATTAGTATTTAACACTCGTGTTAAATACCCCTCATTATGCAACAGTTGCATAAATAGCTATTTTATAGTTTCTAGCTAGTTTCGTCCGTGGCGTAATGGTTAAATCCATTAGCTTCATATCAGGAGGCCGCGGGTTCGAATCTCGGCTGAGTCTAACTTTTTAACACTCGGTTTGCATGGTGGAAACGCATTTCCTACGCCAGCCTGGTAAGTTACTATCATCTTATCTAAGTGTTGCCGCCAAACATCAGTGTTAACATATAAATGAATCTAAATATATATTACTCAAAGGTGACTGACTGACTGACATAGTGATCTATCAACGCACAGCCCAAACTACTGGACGCATCGGGCTGAAATTTGGCATGCAGGTAGATGTTATGACGTAGGCATCCGCTAAGAAAGGATTTTAGGAAATTCCCACGGGAACTGCGCGGGCGAAGCTGCGGGCATCCACTAGTTTTGATATAATTATGTAATTTTTATTATTGTTTTTAGAAAAACGACTTGGAAAACCATTCTAATAAAAAAACAGCATTGATATGTTCCGGTTTGAAGATAGGATGACCAACTGCCCATTGCTTTGGGTAATCTTGATAAGCCCACTTCCATCTTCTGCATCATCGTCACTTACTAACAAGTGAAACGATGCCAAGGGCTTACCAATTGTGAATTTAAATAGTCGGGAAATGACTCACAATTTTGATGATCAGTGAGTGAGTCTCAAAATTACTACCCACGGGTGACTTTAAAGAAAGTAGAAAGAAAGAAATGAAATTTATTGGGCACCATAAATACAGAACAATAATAATAATTGAACATCTGATTAGCTATCATTACAGGAAAGTTACAAACTGACAGTTTAAAAAAAATTGCTATTTATATATTTCGTATAAATATTACGTAGGTATAAAAAACAAACCGTCGCAAACCGTACAAAATAAAAATAAGTCGCAATAATCTATGCTGCCAATGTACAGAGGCCAGCACATCAAGCTATACACTCGTAGTGCGATTCTGATCCTTACCCATCTATAATATAATAAAACTGTAACAGGGCCGTGTCTGTACATGAAATATTTTTGGAAAATAATAACTGTGGTGGACATTAGTAACGATACAGAGGCCAAAACAACAACTTTTGGAATTTTTGTCTGTCTGTCTGTCTGTCTGTCTGTCTGTATGTTCGCGCATCACGCAAAAACTACCGGGCCGATTTTGATGAAATTTTGTATGGTGGTTCTTTATAGTCCAGGTTAACATATAGGATACTTTTTATCCCGGAAAATTCAAGAGTTCCCGTAGGAAAATCAAAAGATTCATTTATAGAATGGCTCACCACGCAAATGTGGCTTGACCTATAACAATCAAATTTTACACGTTGATACCCTTATCGCGAACTAAAACTGGGACATTGTAAATCCCAGAAAAAATAAGGGTTCCTGCAGGAATGCAAAAATTTGTATCTTTAGAATGGCTCAACGTAACAATATGAAACCATTACATTGAGATGGGATGTTTTGACCGTCATTGTATAGTCGGGTATTCTTTATCCCGGAAAACTAAAGAGGTCCCGTGGGAAATTATCTATCGATATTTACAATAATAAATATAGAGTACTTTTTCAACATAAATAAGCTACACATACCACACATTATAATCATAGCAGCAAAATGTCAATAGATGGCACTGCAGGAATAATGAAACGCGCTTAAATTGAATTAAAACATATTATTATTTCATACTTTTGAGTGGATTTCTTTTATGTATTTTTCAGCATACGCTACTTTACACAACTCTCTGGAACTGTGGCACGTAGCGATGTGTTTCATAGACGAACAGATAGGTATTTTTTTATAGATTGCAATCGTGTAAAAAAATTAAAAACACATAAATCGAGTTTAGCTTCATTCAACAGGAGGCACAGATATGGGAACTCTTCTGACGGCGACTGTTTGCGTGTGGCAGTTGCTCTCCGCCTGCAATATCAATATCTGTGAACCTCATCAATGTATTTGCGGGTCCACGGTGGAGGCAATTGGCCATCACTCACTGAGTTGCAGTCGTGTTTGTGAAGATTACCACGTCACCAATTCCTTAAGGCACTGGTATCGGCCAGATGGAATATTCCATCTTTGATGCAGCCGCCGGTCTTTAGTCGATGTGATGGCAAAGAGAGGAACGTTCCTGCTTTGGGACTCTACTTTTTCTGCCTCACTTTTCACCCGTACGGTACTGCTGCTCAATTTGCGGCGAGAAAGAAGCATAATAAGTACTTGGTCTTGAAGGCAAATTACTGCTTTGTATCGCTGGTCTGTGAGACAACCGGCTGCTGAACCCTCAGAGGCCTTTGCCTTTACAAAGGAGATTGGCCGTCGCCTTCGAGATAAGAGATGTGACGTGAGGTCCCACCTGCTGCTAAGGTTGTCTATTGCCATCCAGAGCGGCAACGAGAAGTGCATCATGGGCTACTTTGGAGCTGATACGACTCGAGGATTTGACCCATATTAATATTTTTAGGAAGTTTTATTACTAGATTGATACAATGATTTGAATTAGTTTTTCGATAATATAGGTATACGTGTTATTTCATCATATCAGTTTATATACGTCCCCACCAAGGGGCTCGACCTGCCCTGAGTTAGGGTGATCAGGCCTTAGACGATCACGCGGGCCTATTGCGGGTTGATTGACTTCACACATAAGCTTCGAGTTTCTTCGCAGGTGTGTGCAGGTTTCCTCGCGATGTTTTTGTCACCGTAAGAGCGTCGGATAAACGTACATACCAGTATGAAATCGATATTCGTATAGATATTTTTAAGTGGCAGCATTCGAACCACGGCATTCCGGACAGGAGATAGTGGCCCTAACCGTTCTGCCACCGACGCTCTATAATATGTTATTTAAGATTTAGAAATCCTTACTTATTATTATAAATGTGAAAATGTGTTTGTTTGTTTGTTACCTATTCACACTTCAACACCTCTACCAATCTTGATGAAATTTGGCATGCAGGTAGTCTGTATCACTGGAAATAAAATATTCAACTTTATATCTGTGGAAATTATCATAGCCCGATGCAGTTCCTGAAGAAACTAAAACAATACTCTTTGTTCGTTAAGTTATTCAAAATCATAACGAAAAAATGAATTGGTGTGATTTTTAACACAGAGATGAGTTGGAAAATTATATAATTTACTAATAATTATATCCTGACATAGTTCCCGCGGGATCTGGGGACAACTGTTTTCTACGCTCGCGCACGTCGGTGGCGTCGCAACGGAGCAACGGATTAATTATATTTTTTGTATAGAATTTGTTGATGGGGTGGGAAGTGACAAATACTGCTAATCCGAATAGCCCGACACAGTTCCTGAGGTACCTGGAGAAAACTCATGTCCACGCTTGCGAGCTGATTGCGGCTCGCGCACCACTCACCCTCAAAAAGAGTAATAAATTCTATGTCCACGCGGGCGAAGCCGCGGGCAAAAGCTAGTTCGGCATAAGAACGGTACAAAGTCCAAAGTTTGTAGCTTGATGTGCTGGCCTGTGTACATAGCGTAATCTAGTAGTAAGAATGTTTTGGGAAACTGAAAGTTCTTATTGAAAGTAAATAAATAAATAAAAAATTGTGGACAAAATTAACCAAAAAAGATCACTTAATTTTTGTATCTTTAATATGTATTCCTTGTAATGGAACGTAACTACAGCCTTCAAATAATGTGACAAACAACAGCTGTTATTCGTCACATTATTTGAAGGCTGTAGTTACGTTCCAATACAACGCATACGTAGAATAGAATAGAATAGAAAAACTTTTATTTAGAGCACAGTACAACAATTTCCAGGTACAATTTACAAACGATAGGATTCACAGTCAACTTTATATTAGTAAAGTGCCAGCCTATAACCTCTTTTCATTAAAGATCATCAAACAGCTGTGGAGTCAACAGCCTTCTCCAGCGGTTGCAGATTTAGGTGTTGCAGGAGTCCAGTTCTACCCAGGATATCTGATATGTTTAGGTCAGAGAGAATCTCGTTGCCAACTGTCATCACGATGTAGCTCAGAGTCTCTGTGATCTCCGGCTGTGGATTTTAAAAGTTTAATTATTATATCTTACCTGTAGTTGCACTTTTAACTTTTTTTACAAGCTTTTATTTAACTTACAATATATGTATGTTTGTTTGGGTGGAATCTTGCAAGTTAAATTTGACCCACTCCCCGGTTTCCGATTGAGCTGAAATTTTGCATGCATATGTATATCGCATGACAATGCAATATTTAGCTTGTACCTAAAAGTTTTTAGGATTTTCGAAAATTATTTATTATTGTTTGAGAAGTCTCAACTAATTTGTGTTTTAAACAAAGTTAGGGAACATACAACTAAAGTAAAAAAGTGAAAATTGTGCAGGAGCCAAACGAGTAAGGATTCCAGACCTTTTGGAGGGATTCTGTTTGCTTTGTATTTTAAATACTGGAAAATACCTTAATATCGATCAATTGATAAACTTTCTTTGTATAAGAAGTCTAAAACCTTTTTGATAAAGTTTTGAGAGAAATATAAAATATAAAATTATTTAGGAATCAAAAAGTAAGGTTAACATAATATAAGATATTTTATAAGATTTGCTATTTGCTAAATAATATCTTATAATTTATTTTTGATACTGGAAAAAACCATTTTGGTTAGCAAAGTTGGTAAACAAAAACTGTTCAGTTCAGGAGTAAAAGACTACATCTTTTTGTTACACCCAGTATAGGGTCCTGATAAGCTAAAACTAACACCGAATTCTCTCATGATAGCTGTTTTAAACATTTTCTTGAGATATGTAATTTTTTGGGATATTTTGAAACCTATTATCTAAACATCATGGGGGTCTTGGCATCATCTCACCGGAGACGATAATGCTGATAATGGAAGCGTGCTTACCAAGTTCCTTAACGCTTGTCTTATTAGATGGTTGTAGCTGGCAGGCTTATATTAGAAAATGCTTACCACCAAACAAACCAACTCTTAGTTAAACCTCGCTGGGAATCGAACCCCCAGCCTCCTGATGTGAAGCAAGTGGATTTACTATTACGGAAGGGAGGCGAAAAATGTCATAAACAGCTGGTATTTAACCATAAAGGTTTTCTAACCCTCACCCCCCCTCAACCGCGTCCCCAACCGGGCGGCTCTCAGCCGTCCCTTAAGGACGATATGCAAACGGTGGCCGCCACCATTGCAAACATCGATATCAGCGAAATTTCGGTTTTAGCTGGTAAAATACGCGCCTCACGCACTCCCCAAGAGCGCTTACTCGCTCTTGTGGAACACCACCACCTCCTTAGCTTGTTCTAATAATGCCCTTAGGGCAAAACAACACCCCAAAGATAGGCGTCAATACCGGTCGGGTCAAACCCAAAGGGCTATCGCTCATCACCTACAACTCGCGCGGCATAAAGAGCAATGTCCCCGAGCTAAAACAATTCGTTAAAAGTATGCACATAGACATACTAGCAGTGCAGGAAACGCTCCTCAAACCATTCATCAGAGATCTAAAAATTCCCCTATTCAATCTTATCCGTAACGATAGGCTTAAAGGTAGAGGAGGCGGAACAGCCATCTACTATAGGAGAGCAGTCCACTGCTCACAGATCCCCACCCCCCAACTCACCAACATGGAAGCCACTATAGTCAAACTAGCTATGACAGGACATCAGTCAATAGTCATAGCTTCAGTCTATATCCGTCCCAAAAAAATTCCCTTGCAAAGTGATTTTGAGGCAATCCTAGCCCTGGGCGGGTCCACCATTATGATTGGAGACTTCAACTCCAAACATACTGACTGGACATGCCTAAAAACCAACAACAATGGCGAAAAGCTCCTCAAAATCACTCAAGATCTAGACCTAACAGTATACTCCCCATATGCCCCAACCCACTACCCGGATAATCCGGACCACGACCCGGACGTACTCGACTTTGCCATAGTTAAGGGAGTTTCCCTTAACGTATGCGCAATTGACACACTTGACGAGCTAGGTTCGGACCACCGCCCAGTGTCCCTAAAACTAGGCCCCCAAATTAGCACACCCGCCCCCACGACAACAAAATTCACCAACTGGGACGGTATCACAGACTCACTGACCTCAGCTATTGACGCCCCCGACTCCGCATACGCTTTCTCGCCCGACTACCTTGACAGTACTGACAAGATAGATAGCGCAGTGAGTAGTATCACCCACTTAGTTCAGGCTGCGATTAAGGAGAACGAAAAGGTCGTTACCACCAAAGACCGCAAACTCCCGCGTGAGACAAAACTCTTAATCGCAGAGAAAAGAGCAGCTCTCCGTAGAGCCGCAGACTATCCCACACCCGACAATAGGAGGGAAGCCAACTCCCTACAGCGTAAGCTTAGGAAGCATCTTTCCGAACTGAGAAACTCCAACTGGAGTAAACTCATGGAGGATATCACCCCTCCCATACTGCCTACTACAGAGTAGCCAAGGCTCTCCGCGTAGACGCAATCACGCACACCCCTCCCCTTACGCGGCCAGACAATACGATAGCCTTCGAGGACACAGAGAAAGCGGAATGCTTCGCGGACAGCATTGCCTCCCAATGCACCCCTAGCACACAAGAGTGTGATCCCGATCATATAAAAACAGTGGAGGATGAGGTACGTAGTAGGAATTCGCTCCCCCTAACTGCGGACCCCATCTCAGTATCAACTGACGAACTACGCTCCATTATTAGAGGTCTTAAACCTAAAAAAGCCCCCGGAGCTGACGGCATCTCAAACCAAGCGCTTAGGTACTACCCGGAACAGTTACTTGCACTGCTAGCTATTATCATCAACGCCTGCTTTGAACACTGTTACTTCCCGACAGCATGGAAGGAAGCAATAGTAATAGGCATCCCAAAGCCAGGCAAGCCCCTTAACATCCCCGCAAACCACCGCCCCATAAGTCTACTCAAGACTATGGGGAAGCTTTTCGAAAGAGTCATACTCAATCGAATTAAAAGTCATATCTTCCCGCCGGACAAACCTCCCCTTATAATTAACCACCAGTTTGGGTTCCGCGCCAAACACTCGTGCCCTCAACAAGTCCACCGCATTGTCGAATACATACTGGACGGATTTTACCCCAGACGCGAAAGGACAGTAGCAGTCTTCTTCGACGTCGCAAAGGCCTTCGATAAGGTCTGGCATGCGGGACTTGTATACAAACTCTACCACATGGACCTACCAGACAGACTTGTTAGAATAGTGGAGTGCTACCTCCGAGACCGTAACTTCCGTTTTAGACACGAAGGGGTACTTTCCTCTCCGCGTCCCATTAGAGCCGGGGTCCCCCAAGGATCCATACTCTCCCCAACATTGTACACTCTGTACACAAATGACATCCCCATCCCAAAACCATGCAAATCAGGGCTAACAGTACAGCTCTCCCTATTTGCTGACGACACTGCCCTCTACGTAAGAGGGCCTTCCGTTGAGCTAACACCACAAATAGCCAAACTGCAAACCGCAGTCAACGAGCTAGGCAACTGGTTTAGGAAATGGAGAATCGAAGTGAACCCGAGCAAAAGCTCCGCGGTCCGCTTCGACTACCATCGTAGGATCAACCAGCCCGCAGACTCAATCCGCATGCTAGGAACCCGCGTTCCCTGGCAACGTAAAGCCAAATATTTAGGAGTCACTCTCGACTCATGTCTCTCTTTCGAACCTCACATTACAAAGGTGACCCGAAATGCCCGCTTCTACCTGGGCAGGCTAAACAGCATGTTAGGTAGGCACAGTAAAATGTCCCCCACGAATAAGCGAACACTCTTTAAGGTTTGCATCCGACCGGTAATGACATACGCGGCCCCCGTATTTGCACACGCGAACCCAAATATGATGGATAAGATCCAAAGAGTCCAGAGCATTTTCTGCCGTAGGGCTCTGGACGCCCAATGGTGCGTCAGGAACCCAGACTTGCATAGGGACTTAGGCATACCTACAACCCAACAATTCATCAAAGGCCTCTCCGAGAACTTCTTCAAGTCCTCGGAGTCGCATCCCAACCCACTGATTCGCGAGGCAGCGAACTACTCCCCACGTCCCGTTCTAACTAGTAGTATGGTCCGCAGACCAAGAAATGTCCTCACCGATCCTCCCAATAAAATATCAGCCGACCTGAACTGCCTCCTGGCAGCTCAGGGAGACTGCTAGTGTTATTATTTGAATAACACCGTCCCCTCACTTGCACACTTAATGTGATAAACCAAACGGCCCTCCCTTCAGGAGCTCGCCGCGCTGTTCTTAGGTTAGCGTGTATTTTTCGCACCCCCCCCCTCCCTAGGGGGGGGCGTCGCTCCGATGTACTTTTAGGGTGGCTCTGCTGCCAAAGTTCTTCGGGGGGTGTTAGTGGGTAGTGCGGCTCGACAGCTGTGAGTCCCACATAACCGGTGCAGCTTTATCGCTGCACAGGTATACGTAAACGTATTCACCTCTCTCCCCACCTACCATCTTTCGGGGAAAAAAAAAACGAACCCTCAAAATGATTCAGAATTCTCACTGAGTGCGTCGCTTTGTCAATGTATGCGTATCTGTAAGCTGACGACTACTCATACACCCTCATAATACAAATACAGGATGTAAAAGAACATTTAAAATTTTAAAGGGTGATTCAGATTCGTTATATCAGCTCATATATGTCCCCACCGAGGGGCTCGAGCCTACCTTGAATTAGGGCGATCGGAAATTAGTCACAGTATTACGATATGGCTTACAGTAGCGCAACGCCTTTGATGTCGCACGATGCCGCCACAGCTTAGGTACTAGCGGTACTAGCCTGGCAAACTCGCGGAGTTTACCAGGCTGTACACCTCCGCCCGCTGCCCTGCAAGTACCCTTCTGTTGCTCAGCGTAAGTACATTTGTTGCACTACTGTAATACTGTGCCTTAATCGACCACGCGGGCCCAGTGTGGGTTGGTCGACTTCACATACAACCTTCGAGTTTCTTCGCAGGCGTGTGCAGGTATCCACCGTAAGAGCGTCGGATAAACGTAAATATGAAATTGAAATTCGTAAAAACATTGGTACGTGATAGGATTCGAACCACAAACTCCTCGACAGGAGTTAGCGGCCCTAACCGTTACGCCACCGACCAATTCAGATTAAACAATTAAAAAATTCTCCTTCTCGTACTTTTTACAACCTACTTAAGGAGCGCCATTGTTTCGGTCTTTCGGTATTACAAAATTTCAGGCGACCTGAACTGCCCCTTGGCGACACAGGGAGGAACCGATAGTGTCAATCTTCAGATGACACAGCCCACCTCCCCCCCCCCTCCCCGCGTCCCGAGCGGTGATCAAACCGCCAGCAGCGAAAGCCGCGGGAGTTGAACGTGCCTACAGTTCCGGGACCTACCTGGACAGTAGGTTTAACCTACTTAAGGAGCGCCATTGTTTCGGTCTTTCGGTATTACAAAATTTCAGGCGACCTGAACTTCCCCTTGGCGACACAGGGAGGAACCGATAGTGTCAATCTTCAGATGACACAGCCCACCTCCCCCCCCCCCCCCCCCCAATTCTAGCTCTCATTGGAGATGGGGATGGTGATGTGGGAGCCAGCTTCTCTGGCGTCCCGAGCGGAGATCGAACCGCCAGCAGCGAAAGCCGAGGGAGTTGAGCGTGCCTACATCTCCGGGACCTACCTGGACAGTAGACAGTGGTTCTCTTCCACGAGGCACTCGCCTTCCAGAGTACTAGGACAATCGTCTTAGCGGCAAGACCTACCGCAACTGGTCCTTGCCTTCACCTTATGGTGCTGGCAGGAATAGCGGCCCTCACTATATGACGGTGAGTGGGGAGGCTATATCATAAACCTGGTAGTTTAGCGTATCTGGTAGATATACGAGAGGGCATGTATCTCATCAGAAACGCCACTCGTGCCCTCCCTCCCTTCCCCAGAGAAGGGTCGCTCAGACGAAGGCTTAGAAGTTGCAAAACTAAAGTCATCCGCAGGAGATGTTTAGTGGGTAAATTCAAGGTACAGATAAGCTGTGAGTCCCACATAATCGGTACAAACGGCAGTACGGGTATCCATGAGGTTTTACCGCCTCCCTCCCGCTAAGCGTACCCTTTGATGGGTGCAAAAAAGTATTAAAAATTTATATGTACTTACTTCAAAGTACTCCACTAGATCTGGAACGAGATGACTCAGGAACCGGTTTATAAAATCGTTGGAGAATTCATCGCCGCCAAAAATACCAGTCAGTTCTGGCTGTAAAGATAAATCATTTAATTAGTATATGAACAAACGTTCTTGTGATACGAGAATGTCAAACGTGTTATAGGTAATGTAATTGAATCTCGGTAAATATTTTGCGCATTGGAGTAACGGATTGAAGTCACTTTTTTGTATAGAATTGGTTGAGGGGGAGGGAAGTGATATAGACTGCTAATCAAAATAGCCCGATATAACTCCTGAGGGATCTCTAGAAAACTCATGTCTACAATGGCGAGCCACTTACGGCTCATGCACCACTCACCCTCAAAAACCTCACCTGATGGTAAGTGACAATGATGCCGAAGATGAAAGCGGGCTTATCCAAATTTCCCAATGCAATGAAAGCTATCTTATCTTCAAGCCGAAACACAACAATGCTGTTAACATTGCTGTTTGGCGGGAATACTTAGATAGGATGGTGGTAGCAGGATGGTGGTAGCTAGCTAGGCGGGCTTAGAAAATGCCCTTCCACGAACTAAATCGAGTCTTACAGATAGACTTCCTGATTTGAAGCTAATGGACTTAAGCATTACGCCACGGACGCGGTAAAATTGTTTTGCAACGCGCGCTAAGTAAGGCCGCAAACCAGCGCCACATGCTACACGCATCATACATTTACGTTGCCACACTTATTGCGCTACAAAAAACGAACGTGTTCGATCTTGGATTCCCAGTAATGCAGAATGCGCGGCAAAAGTCTCGCCACATAGTGCACCCGTTACAAATGTGTCCTGTCCTTAGTGTGCGTGCACGCGCACAGACATACGAGGGCGTTAAATGTATCTTGTTTTGAATATGGCAACACAGTTATCGTGATACAAGTGTATGTCTGGTGTGCGGCCTGACTAAGAGCGGGATGAATGCCATTTGACATACAATCCGGACAACGCTCAATCGGGAAGAGTGCCACAGCGGCACTCGAAAACGTGCCACGTAATGTATGACGTAATAAGTGTACTTATACCTTAACACTGTGGAGGGACTTAATACATCAATATTTGTCATTTATTTGAGTAATTCCATAGATTTTTTCCAAAATAAAGGTTTCTAAACCTTTTAGTGTCAGATTTTATCATCATATCGGCCGGAAATCGTCCACTGCTGGACAAAGGCCTCCCCCAAGGATTGCCACGACGACCGGTCCCGCGCTGCCCGTATCCATCGGCTTCCCGCGATCTTCACCAGGTCGTCGGTCCACCGCGTAGGAGGCCTGCCTACGCTACGAAGAATTACATATGTTATCCGCGTGTTACGGTCATAGGTACCTTCATCTGCTGCTGAACAACCGATTGCCCAAAAGGGAAGTGATGTGAAACAGTTTTAACTACAGCGGCGCCTTTTGTCCACGAACCGCCGTAACGAAAGGACACATAGGTTAAGTTACTAGCTGTAATCCAGTAAACTAAGCTTTATTTGTGAAACTTATATTAAAAGTACTTGAAGGAACTTTCGCATCTTCTTTTTAAAACTCCTGCCGACAGTCAACGATCATATTTCGCGCGACCACTGCAGGGTTAAACAAATGATATCCATATCAAAATGATTCGCCTGTAGGTCCTTAATAAAATTAAATCAAATACCTCGAATCCAGTTAGGAAGAACTGCACGTTACTGCTGCGGATGCTGACGGTAATTCCACTTATTATACCAATGGATACGCCAATTTCCATTGTCACTTTGACTCTAGGCTCAACGATCTTCACCCTGCAAAACATAAGTTACAGTAGGACCTCTATAAGTCAAAAACCAAGGGAGACGCCAAAAATTCGAGTTATAGAGTTTTCGACTTATGGAGGATTTCGACTTAGGAGGATTTTGATTCGACATATAGAGGTTGAGATTCATTCGTATAAATTTTGAGTTAGAGAGGTAAAATAAATAAAAATTCAAGTTGCAGAGGTGACACACATATTTTTTTAAATAAATTAACAGTTTGCGTTTCACAGCACTCATGTTTTAACAATTTAATTTGTAAACTGTTGTACAATTTGATGTGTATTGCAGTAGAACCAAACTACTTCTGACAATATTTCAGTCGTCTACATATGACTTGCTTCGCCAAAATTCAAATGAAATGAAAAATAATAAAATTAAATACCTGACACCAATCAAGCAAACACGTGTTAACGTGAGTAATAAATTCGTGGTAAGGTACCAGCGGGTAATAAGTAAGACCTAGCTGATGGATATTTGTAATGAAATCGAAAATATTCAGTTTTATCAACAAGTTTTAATGTTAATCATTAGTTTAATACATTTTCTATAAAATAATAAACAAAAAATGCATTTTTTACCATAAGCAAAAACAAAATTAACCTTTTAAAAAACGTTACAAGTAGACCTTATTTTACTATGGTAGGCTAATAAGGCCTACTTCACCATAATTAAAATAATATATTAGTTATATTATTGTTTAAATTCCTTTGGTTGTTTAAGATCATTAATCACAGTATTGTTGTTTCATCTATGTGATTATTGATCTCAAATCCCTTATTACCGGACAGGCCTTATTACCCGAAGGTACGTTATTCCTATATAATGTATACTCCTTTGTTTTCTAAGCAACAATGGTGTACTTACATTGTCGGCAAATTCTTAAAGTTGGTATATTAAGTATTATTTTTCTTAGAACTATACCGGTAATAAGTTCCAAATAATGGAGTTGTAAAGGTTGTAAAATAAAACATTGCTATGTTCGAGATACAGAGGTCCAATTTTATTTTTCGAGTTATAGAGGGTGTTGGAGCGATTTAAATGATGGAACACAACACATATAGTTTTGGGTTTAGATGTAGTTTTAATATTAAGCAAGGTAGCACAAATAACATAAGTAAATTAATAAATGTAGAAATTAATGAGCGGCGGTCAGTGGCCGTGTTGATTGCGAAGATAGAATGAATTATTCGCATTCCAGTGTCTAGGTGGCGCTGGCTGTCGATGCACTCGAACCGCTCTCTAGTCTTAAGGGTCGCTCGTACATCCTGGGGGCCCATTGAAAGCTCATTGGCAGCTTTCAATCAGTTGATCTGGTCAGTGTGGAGCTTGGTAGCATATCAGGTTCCTCAAAAAGAGGGCATACTCGACTTGTCGCTCTTCTGAGAATGCCTTGTGTAGTTTTGAAGTCAGCGACTCTGGAAACGCCATCGGGTCCGGGATATAAACGTTCCACTCTCGCAAGACGCCATTTCAGAGGAGGAAGGTTTTCTTCCTTAAGGATTACAAGGTCTCCAGCTTGAAGTTGCCTTTGTGGTGTTCGCCATTTGGCCCGTTGCTGCAATTCGCTTAAATATTCTTTTCGCCAACGCTCCCAGAAGTGTTGTCGTAGCTGTTCGATGCGTTCATATCGTGTCAGTCGATTTGGATTATAGTCGAGTAGAATCGGCGAAGGTAAAGATGTCAGTGCTCTTCCGACTATGAAGTGGCCCGGTGTTAAGGGTTGGTAATCGTTAGGATCAGAGTACATCGGGGTCAGAGGACGAGAGTTAAGGATAGCCTCCACTTGAGAGAAAAGCGTCGAAAGCTCCTCGAATGTTAAGTGAGTATCACCTAAAATGCGCTTTATGTGAAATTTGGCAGATTTAACGCCAGCTTCCCAAAGACCTCCAAAATTAGGTGAATATGGAGGAGAAAAAACAAATTTGATACCCTCATTGGCCGCAAATTCAACAATTTGTTGATTGTTGGATCTAATAAAGTTTTCTATTTCATTGCACGTACCAACGAAATTAGTGCCGTTATCACAAAAAATGGTATCAGGTTTACCTCTACGAGAAATGAACCGTCTGAGACACATATTAAACACATCCTTAGTTAAATCACTTGCAACTTCTAAATGAAGTGCTTTGGTTGCAAAGCAAACAAAGATGCACAGGTAGCATTTGGTTATTTTACAGCCTCGCCCCTTTCGATCTGTAATTTCAAAAGGTCCAGCAAAATCAGTGCCACATGTACGAAATGGAAAGTCCGGTGTCACTCTTTGCATTGGCAAGTCACCCATTATTTGATTTGAGAACTTAGCTTTCATTCGCTTACAGACTATGCATTTATTTGCAGTGGTTCGAGCTAACACCCTACCCCTAATGGACCAGTAGCGATCGCGGATACTATTCAATAACAGTTGAGGTCCTGCATGTAGTAAACGTAGGTGTTCGTACTCAAACAAAAGTTTTGTGAACGTGTTACTTGGGTGTAGTAAGGCGGGATGTTTTTTGTAGTAGTGTGCTGATGACTGTTGGATTCGACCTCCCACTCGAAGAATGTTATCATTATCGAGAAACGGATTTAGTGACAGTATGGAGGATTTTGCCGGTAAGTTATTTTTATTTTTCAGTATTTTAATTTCTTTGCCAAATGTTTCGGATTGTGACTGTTTGATGAGGTAATTTAGAGAGGAATTTATTTCAGTTGTAGTTAGCGCCCCATCACGTTTAGCCTTAGGATTTTTCAGATTATAAATAAACCTCTGTACATAGGCTACAACTCTTAGTAGTTTTGAGAATTTTGAGTA
This sequence comes from Coleophora flavipennella, assembly GCA_947284805.1. NCBI lineage: Eukaryota > Metazoa > Arthropoda > Insecta > Lepidoptera > Coleophoridae > Coleophora > Coleophora flavipennella. The sequence goes on from OX369253.1 coordinate 12,483,555, forward strand.
CCTTTCAAAGTCTATCATATTTAATTTCGGATAAGGTTTGGTTGTGTTTGCATAGGTTTGTATTATAGGTATTTTACTCAGTTTACTAATGTTAGTTTTTGTTTTTGTTTCAGGTAAGTCCACGGAGTCGGACGGGCGTCGGGGCCACGCGGAAGAATTACTCAGCAAGAACTGTGGCCTTTTCCACCACATCGATGCTGCATGTGCACGCTTTGGATCTACGCCTCGAGTAGCTAGGTCAGCCGGGTTTTGATTACCTGGCACGTGATTCCATGTTGCGGAAGAAGTCAAATGCTGGATTTCGCCTACACGATTGGACACGAAAGTTTTGAGAGTATGAGGATCACAGGTAAGCCATCCTAAAACAATAGAGGAGTCGGTCCAATGGTAAATTTTGTCTATACGACAACGCAATGACTTTACAACCTTAGTGCTCAGTCGAGCTGATAATACAGCACCACAGAGCTCTAGACGAGGTATGGTTACGGTTTTTAGAGGAGCTACCTTAGTTTTAGCACATAATATACGTACTGTAGCCTTTCCTGTTCGATCAAGCGAACGAATATAGATGCATGATGCATAAGCTTCTTCAGAAGCATCTGAGAATGAATGGAGTTCTATCGAAACTGTATGGTTACCTAACATCCATCTAGGAACTTGTAACTTAGATAAGGCGGCTAAGCCGTTGACGAATGTTGACCATAGTTCTTGTAAGTTATCTGGAACTGAGTCGTCCCATCCTAGTTGACTATTAACCCACAGTTTTTGTAGAAGAATCTTTGGTATGATTGTTACTAGGCTAAGTAATCCTAATGGATCAAACAGCTTAGATGAATTTGATAGAATTGACCTTTTAGTCGCTTGGGGATCAGCTTTGATTTCTGCTGGAAATTGGAAAACATCTTGAGATGGAAGCCATATCAATCCTAAAGTTGTAGATGGTGAACTTACATCAAAGTCTTTAGGGGATGGTAAAAACTCATTGTTTTCAAATATAGACGGAGTATTAGTTCGATATTTTCGCAGCGGAAAACACGCTGAATTGAGCATATTGGTAACTGCACTACATATTCGTGACAGTTCCTTTTTAGACGAAGCTCCACTGATGAAGTCATCTACATAGAAATCGTGTTCTATTATTTCAGAAATAGTTTTATCATTGCATTCTTTTGATAGTTGCAAAAGGCACCGGGTACTAAGAAATGGTGCTGAAGCTGTTCCATAAGTGACAGTATTTAGTTGATAAATCTTGATTGGCTGAGATTCATTTTGTCTCCAAAGAATGAGCTGTAAATGTCTTTGTGCTGAATGGACCAATGTTTGACGATAGCATTTTTCTATATCAGCACAGACAGCATATTTGTGTTGTCTGAATCTTAGAAGAATAGAGAAGAGGTCGTCTTGGACAGTTGGTCCGACGTGTTGAATGTCGTTAAGGGATTTACCGCTAGTCGTTTTTGCAGATGCGTCAAACACGACGCGTAGTTTAGTAGTCTCACTCTTTTCTCGGAGGACCGCATGATGCGGTAAAAATAGTTACACGCTGGCAGATTATTTGGTTCATCTACTTCTTGGAGGTGCCCTAGTTTCTTATATTCATCAATGAAGTCATTGTACAACACCTGCAGTACTGATTGCTTACGAAATCGTCTTTCTAAATTCAAGAATATCTTTTCTGCTTGTTTGTATGAGTCTCCGAGGACCTCGGGGGGCTCACGGAGAGGCATTGTCACGACAAACCTACCAGCATCAGTACGGGATGTAGTCTCAATGAAAGACTTCTCACATGGATGTTCACGCGAGTAATCTTTTTCATTGTGAGTAAAGGTTTCTAATTTCCAGAATTAAGACAGAGAATCATTGATTTCTTTGTTGAAGCTATTGTTTTCCTGTACGAAATGACAATGAACTTGTTTGGAATGATTAAAGCGTCCTATAGGACCTGCTACTATCCACCCTAGCATTGAATCTTGTAGAATGGGTTTGTTTCGCCCTAACTTTACCTTATTAGTCCCGATGATTTCCCAAAAAACATCTGCTCCAAGGAGAAGATCGATCTCAGAGGGACGACAGAAGCTTGGATCAGCGAGTGTAAGGTTGGGTGGAATGTTTAGGTCTGTGAAAGATATTTTTATGTTTGGTAATTTGTCGGTAATGGTAGGGACAACCAAACAGTCTACGTTGAGTTTGAATGGTTTATTTGTTGAATTTATTTGTATTTTACAATACTCTGTAATATTAAATGATGCATTGTTAAGCCCAGTTATACTACGAGGTGCATTCGTTGTGGTAGCGATACAGCCAATCCTTTTCTTCGCTGATTCTGTCAGGAATGAAGCTTGGCTACCGCTATAAAGTAGGGTTCGTAGTGTGAATGTTTTGTTGTCATTGTTTGTGACGTGTACCAGCGCAGTAGACAGCAAGACCTGGTTTGAAGCCACAGCAGACATCGAAACGTATTCAGTTTCAGATTCACTGTTTGAAGATTGCACTTGTTGGCTTGAGTACATAGCAGGATCTGGTTTAGTATCAGCTATGTCTAAAGGTAGGTTTGTAGATGTAGTAGTAGACATGGCCGCTATGTTAGTAGATTCCTGTGTACACCTTTGTTGCCTGTGTAATAATGTGTTGTGTTTTTTGTTGCAGATACGACAGCCACCGAGGCGACAGTACCGTAGCTGATGACCGCCGCGAAGACAGTTGTTACATAAATTTGATTTCGTAACATAATGACTACGTTCATCGATTGTCATGCCCTTAAACTTAGGACATTCATATAGAAAATGTTGATTTTGACATAGTGGGCATTTGTTGGACTCAAAGGCATTTGAGGAAGAAGAAGAAGCACTGAACGAATTAAATTTTGTTTGTGTGTTCGAATAAGATGTGTTGGGTGTGCTACTTCTGTGTGGGTTTGAAAAACTTACACGTCGATTTGAAACGTTTGACGTAAACTGTTCATTTTTATTTGAACGATTTGAGTTGACACTTTCCAATACATCAGCGCAATTGCGCAAAAATTCAGTGAAATCATCAATTGTTGGAAAACCTTTTAATGTGTTTTTATGTTCTTCCCATTTTTTAGCCGTGATGGCATCTAACTTTGCCGTCATGAAATAAATAATTATTGTATCCACTGATGGTTCATCAATTGAATTTAGCGCGTGTAAATTCTTTGTGATTGTATCTATCATAAAACGAAGAGACCTATCTGATTCTTTAGATATCGGTTCAATGGCAAACAAAGCCTTTAGGTGATTATTGACTAATGTGCGTTTATTATAAAAACGCTGGCAAAGCAAATCCCAAGCAATTTCATAATTATCTGATGATAATGGTATAGACTTGATGACAATGCTAGCTGAGCCACAAGGCTCCTTACAAAAACAGGAGCGCAGGTAATGAAACTTAGCTATGTTGTTAAGAGATTTGCGGTTGTGTATGAGTGATTGAAACGTATCTCTAAACTCTAACCACTTGTTACTGTTTCCATCGAAAGGTTCAATTGAAATTGTAGGTAACTTCACGTTAGAAAGGTTGACAGAATGAGAGCACTGTGAGTGAACACTTTCGTTTAATTTATTGCTATCGTTAGAGTTAAGAAATTGTTGAGCTTGTGATATGAGATGGTAAAATTGATTCTCAACCTCTTCTCTTTCTAGTAATTGGCTTTCTGACGAGTCAATCTCCTCTATTTGGCTCTGAATCTCCTCAAAATTCGAAAACGCAACTTCTAACTTTCCCACACGAAGGGATAACTCAGTTAATTTAACTTGATTTACCTGGTGTGCCCCTATCTCAATTAAAGGTTCTATGTATTTTTTAAATAACGTAAGACGCTGCTTAATATTGCCTCTTTGCCTATTTAATTTTTTGATATCAGTATCATTCATTGTTACGCTAATTAGATTGGTACGCAACAAAATAGAAACTAAAACGCAAACAAACTGTTACTGCTAACGTACGAGTAGGTACTAATAAAATAAAATAAATTTCAAACCTCGAATAGGCCAAAACAATAGCCAGCCAATGATGATAACAAACCGGTCCTCGCTCAGTTCGCCGCGTCGGGCATGCCAGCTGCGCACTGTATTCACTTCACCTGGAATTGATCGTGGAAAACAGCTGATCATAAATATAACATTAAGTTTTCGTAAGCAGCTGATCTGATGTGTCTATGAATGCTGGATATTGATAGGTAGCAACTACTTGAAACAGTATGTCGAATATTGTTTTATAAAAAATAAAATTGCGACGAATTAACAACCTCCTCCTTTTTTGAAGTCGGTTAATTAGTTTTCTTTTATAATATACGAGCATGTAGGTTTTGTGAGTTATACGTACTATGCAGTATCTACTAAATTAACACCACTAGAATTATGTAGGTAGGTAAGCTAACAAAATGGTATTTTGTTATAAATGATAAGTATGTTTTTAACTAGGTAGGTTATTAGAACGTAGTCTTGTAAACAAATAGGTATATACACTTTTGATACACTTAATTTATCACGATAAATGTTTTGAAATGAAAATAAAATAGGCTTGTGTTGTATGTAAGGCTCGAGAAGTACCAACACCCTTGACACAAACTGAGGCTGGAAGAGGTGGGAATCACTTGGGGAAATAATAGGGAACGGGCTCACCGTTTCTGTGTATAGGTAGTAATAATCCTTTAATCCTCTCGTCCAGCAATCGTAGAAATCGTAGATTGTGGGGCGTTGGCGTTCTTCTTATCTCACGGTCGCCAAAATCGCTATGTTGGAGCGATTTAAATGATGGAACACAACACATATAGTTTTGGGTTTAGATGTAGTTTTAATATTAAGCAAGGTAGCACAAATAACATAAGTAAATTAATAAATGTAGAAATTAATGAGCGGCGGTCAGTGGCCGTGTTGATTGCGAAGATAGAATGAATTATTCGCGTTCCAGTGTCTAGGTGGCGCTGGCTGTCGATGCACTCGAACCGCTCTCTAGTCTTAAGGGTCGCTCGTACAGAGGGAAAATATGTACCATCATGGCTTGCAGGGAACCACTGATTATTTCGACTAATAGAGGGTTGAGATTTTGAGTAATGGAGGTTTTGGTGTTTGAAGGGAAGGGAACAAAACATTTTTTCGAGATCTGGAGGTTTTCAACTTATCGAGGTTCGACTTAACGAGGTTCTACTGTATTACAAAAATTTAAATCTCTCTCTCTCTCTCTCTGGTCGATCCCTCATTCATTACTGAGGACCGTAGTCCAAATTGGCCTTGAGACGCGTAATTTGTCTCCATCGACTACGGTCCATGGTCGCCCTCACCGCTTGATAAAATCTTTTAGATGTGATGCCTTCCTTTTTCTGATCGCTGCATCGTTTTGGCGAACGGCCTCTGGATCTATTTCCTTCAATGTTGCCAACAACGATCAGTTTTTGAAGATTGTCACCACTCTTTCTTTTTACATTTCATTTCTCACTATTTCTCATTAGATTACTTTCTCAGTCAGTTGTTACAAAAATCGAAATACCCTGCTCAAAAGTGTCTAAGGAACAAGTTTTTTTTGAAAAAAAACAATATTTGCTTCATTTTTCTCAAATCTAGTCTTTCAGACCGGCTTTTCACATTCATCATCATCATCATCGTATCAGCCGAAAAACTTCCACTGCTGGACAAAGGCGTCCCCCAAGGATTTCCACGACGACCGGTCCCGCGCTGCCCGCATCCATCGGCTTCCCGCGATCTTCACCAGGTCGTCGGTCCACCGCGTGGGAGGCCTGCCTTCGCTACAAATTTTCCACAGATCTGGACAGTAGGATCCGCCCGTCTCCATATTTTACGCAAATTTTCTTCATACAAGCAAAAAGTAGTGCCATCTGACATAACTCGTACAAACTAGAGTGGGCGAGAGTTGAGTGCCGCATTAGATGAACCTTGGTAGAATTGTCGCTTTAAAAATTCGTTTATTTGATTTGTTTACAATAAAAAATACAATGTAAGGTTACTTAACGATGATACGACATCCTATGCTTCTTTTTAGCCTTGCTTTCATGATTCCAACACAATAAGGCATTTTTATATGGAATATCTTTACACCGCACTGTACAATTTCCTGCAGACGACTGAGTTGTGAGTGTGCGAAACTTTCGATTTTCGCACCAATTCGCTGGGAACATTAGTCGCACGCGTTGGCCGGGTCCTTACGCCAGTTATATAAGTCATAGGAATTTTCACAAGTTCCCGTTTATTTTGTTTAATAATAATGAAAAATTACAGTGTTTGCATATTTTGGGAAATTAACCCAAGGTAACGGCGTTAATTAAATGGCAAATAATAACGAAAAATTAAGATTTTCTAGTTTTTTTTGTAAAAATAATAAAATTAAGAATACTAAGTCGCGTTATCAAGAGCGTTATAACAGGGGTTTGTAGACTTTTCATCCGCGACTGGTTAGCCTTGGAATTGTGGTAAACGTCAATGATGCTCAAGATGGAAACAGTCTCGCAGAAGCAATGAGGAAATAACTACCTATCCTAAGGCGGCAACACATCAATTCTGTTGGCATGAAGAAGGTTTGCATTATGACATGTGCCGAATTCAAAAAAGTGTCAAATCAGGGAAAGTAGTGAAAAACTAAAGTGTCGATTTAAGGAAAGTAGCGGATTACCTAAAGTAGCGAATTCGGGACAGTGTCGACCCATTACTGGACCCGTTTTTGGGCCGTAGACTCAAATAATGGTGGTGCCTAGCAAAGTGGTCAGAAAACCTAATCGATCTTTTTAATGTTGCCAAATGCCTGCCAAAACGGATAAATGCCCACCAAACTTACCATCAGGTGAGATGATGCCAAGGGCTTTAAAATTAAATAAATTGTGTTTCATGAAGTATTGTAGAAATGGAGCTGATTTCCTTTTTATTGCATACCACAAAAATATATAAACGCCGTTAAAGTTAATTTCATATTATATTATATAATCGCTAAATAGATGTTACCAATTTTCTTTTCTTTCAATGCTTTCTTCTTCTGCGAAGCATTCTGCTACCCAGACTGTATAATCAATCAAACCTGACCGAACCTAACATCGCTCGCTTCGCTCGCTCATTTCAGTTTTTCATATTTGGTGAGCATTTATCCAATTTGGCAAGCAAAAAGAATATAACACTTTATACTTTCACGATTATTCATAATGACACCGCGGCTTCAGTCTACTCGCGACCACGGCTATCGAAGCATAGTCGAAACGTTGAGGTAAAAACAACATCAAAACCTGCTCATATGTTAAATAAAATCACGTCAAGTCCCGCTTCTAATTTGTCAGAAAGAATATAATATATACAAAACGTTTTATTGTTAAAAATTATTTTGGTGAGCACTTTAATTGTTCCCGTTGTAAAATTCCGCCGAGAAGCTAACCTGGAACTTCTGTTGTTAATTAAGCTATATAGAAAACTGGTCACGCACTGCAATTTATAAAAATACTAGCGACCCGCCCCGGCTTCGCACGGATGCAATGTAGATACTATATGGGACAGTGTGGAGTGATTATTTTATGATTAGTCTATGCTACAGGATATCTTTGTGTACAATATTACCGCCGACCGCTGCCAACCGGGGCGAAACGTACGGCCGCTGCGCCTCCATATTTTTAATGAAATGCTGTTAGGGACAGTTTTGATCTACATGAAATTTACAATGTATTTAAAGTATTTAATTGGATTAAGAATACTGTATTGTATAAAATATCTCGGTAAATAACACATATTTTTAATTTTAAAGATAAAAATGGTTACTGTGGGTTATCCTAAGGAGATAAATATATGCCATTTCAGACTTTTTATCGATGTTTTTAAGATATACTATTCCGTAGTACATTAATTTGATCCATCTCGTAAGGTGTAGCCAGCGTTTGTGATTTAAGCGCACAAAAATATGTTTGTCAAGACATCACATTATAAATCTTTGAATTTTTCGGCTTTTCTGTACAATTTATAAAAATATACCATGCGTTCAGTAGATAAATTAAAAGTAGCTTATTTAAATAGGATATTTCTGCAGCGGCCAGCAAAAGAGGCATTGATGGACGAACGTGTAAATGTGGGCCCACACAAATGTAAGTCCATTAATGCCTAGTTGTGGCCAAGGCTTGTATAGTACTTTTCTCAAATAATGCACGTAAATTAAAACTTCAATAATTACTTTTCAAAATCAATGACGAACAATGAACAACAATAATTTTTCACGCGCCAAAGTGTTAATTTGTTTTTTCGCTAGCCAGTTCGAAATTTAAATAAAACTTTTGATAAGTTACCTGCTTGATTGCCATGTTTCAGAGTAAAAGATCCTTCTATTTTTAAATTACAAGACAGAATTATGAGTTTACAAAGTAATTATTTTGCCGCTAAAAGACGACAGATATGGATTTTCATACAACTTTTGCCGGCCGCTGCTCACATGTTTTTGGCCAGTACAGCATTTTTGATTTATCTCGAAGAAGGTTGTCAAAATAATGCTCAAATATTCAAGCATTTTTGAGAAAAATAACTTACTTAACATTTCCATCTCCGAAGACGTTCATATCAAAGACCGTAACATCCATTTTGTAATTATCTGTAAAGAAAACGTAACTTTTCATCATCATCACCAGTAAGGGTCTATAAAAAAGCGTCCGTCGCTCAACGGTAACGACTCCGTCCTCTTAACCAGAGGTCCCGGGTTCAAATCCGGAGGGCCAATGTACCAATGAGTTTTTCAAAACTTACGTACATATACTTACCGATTGCTTATACGGTGAAGGAAAACAACGTGAGAAAACCTGCACATCTGATTCCAGATGTGTATGTAGGTCGCGCTGCACACGTCCATACGTGTAAATTTAAAGGCTTACAGGTGAGCGCGGGTGATGCTAAGTGCGACACCAGGCAACCGCCGTCTATCCCTTGGATAGCACGGTTAATTGTGCCACACGATAAGAGAAGAGAGAGGGTACATTTGAGTGCTGGTAGATATATGGCAAAGAATTTTTAATTTCATCTCGTCGTACCTAAATTCAAGTAAACTTTCAGTCGATTTATTTGAGAAGCTTTATAGTAGCTTGCCATGTTAGTTAGTTATTTAGTCTGTCTATTAGTTTGGAACAGATATTGGAAGCTAAATTAGGACCACTTCTCGGTTTCCGATAGAGCTGAAATTTTGTATACGCGTTAAGTCAAAGAATAAAGACTATTTACTACGTAAAAGAAGGTTAACACCTCAAAATCATTTGAATGAATGGCGACTCTTGCTACGACACAACAAAGTGCAAATTCAGGTCGCACCGGCACACTTAACTTAAAGAGGCCTGTCGCACTCCGCGCTGTAGGCGTGAAAGTGTACTTATACCAAAGTATATATATATATATATATATTAGTACTAACGCCTACGCTGCGCGGCCCCCTGAATGGGGCAAATTCAGTAGTTAGAAGAGATAAGACTTACGCGATAGAAAGAGAGGCAACTTTTAGGTGAATATAACTGTAGGTCATTAGCGCTGTACGACCTGAAATTGCACTTTATTGTGTCGCAGCAAGAGTCGCCATTCGTTCAAAAGATTCTGCGGAGTTAACCTTCTTTTACGTAGTAAATAGTCTTTATTCTTTGGCACCACCAGAGACAATATAATGCCGTGAAGACTTAAGTATGAGACATTTGCACCGGGCAGTCTACTTGACCTTTTAAGTAGTATATGGCCACGATCATCAGCAAGGAAGGCACAATGAAAAAAAGCCGGCTAAGTGCGTGTACGACTCGCGCAAAAGAAAAAGCACCTTTGGGTACAAAACGCTACAATCATCAACGAGTAGGTACAATAATCGACTTGAAGGATAAACTTAACTTTGTAATCAAAAAATGTTCACCCATTTCAGTTTTTCAACTGCAAATGTAAATTTTTAATAGCAAAAAATATATGATATATCTACAAATATTCAATTGGATTCTATCGGCCGACGCGCCAGGAGACTCATGGGCGACGAGAAACTTGTATCAAACAGGCTCCAAAGCCTCGAGCATCACCGCAAAGTCGCCTGTCTATCGGTGTTCTACAAGATTCATTTCGGAGAGTGTGCCCTGGAGCTTCACAACCTCATTCCCCCCTCTCCATTTCATCATCGGACGACCAGGCGCGGAGGGCGATTCCACCTTTACGCAGGAAGCGTTTTGCTTCTTCGTTTATTATGCGGACGGCAAAGGAGTGGAATTCCCTGCCGGCGGGCGTGGCGTCTGTATTCCACGATTCGTATAATTTAGGAATCTTCAAGACGATAGTGAATAAGCACTATCTGAGCTTGCGTGTTACATCCTCGGCCGCATCGGCACTTACCATCAAGCGAGGTGCAGTCAAACGCACTCAAATTTTTAATAATAAAAAAAACTGGTTTTTTTTTTTCATTTACATAAGCTGTAAAACCTCGCCTCTTGCTCAATTTCATAATTCGAGATCAACGGGCAAAATACAAGCTTGCAAATAACAAAAAATATGACAAAAATGGCCGTGTCCTCGTGTTCTCATGTCCTTGTTTCCTCAGGTCCTTGGCCGTGTCTTTATATTGATTTAACTTATAAGCTCCAAAGGACCATAGACCTAAGTTCTTGATATTAATTTTAACTTGATACCTCCACACGTTCCTGAGAAAAAGGGTCTTGACTGACAAACAGATGGACAATCTTTAAGGGTTCCCATAAGGGTTTCTTTATACCTTTTGAGGCACAGGACCCTAAAAAGAATTTTAAAAATCTAACCGCTCCGGGAGTGCCAACAAAAGTGAAAACTTTATACAGTTTTTATAAGTTTTGACCCTCCGAGTGTTCCTGGCGATACTTGGTGTCGGTGTCGGTGCCGCGTGTTAAACGGTTTTTTTCCCAAATCAAATTCAGTTTTATAAGCTTTGACACTCCGAATGTTCCTGGCGACACCTGTTGTCGGTGTCGGTGTCGCGAGTTCAATGGTTTTTATCCCCATCTCAAAAATGTCCAACGCGCCTAAAAAAGTTTTTACTTCCAAAATGCTTTGTACCTAACTCGCTACCAAAAGATCTTTAACTCACCGACGGTCGCCTCAAGAGCGGGTATATGTGCTTCCAGCTCGAAGGAGTATCGTTGCAGGAGGACCGATGTTATGGTAATCCTCAGGTTGTCCACAATGAAGGTGCTCAGCTGTGTCACAGTAGTCCCAGACATTGTGAAGGAGGCGCTGAAAATTTATTTCCTTATTCTCTTACAGGATGTTCAGAAAATGTAAAACTTTTTAGATTGACGAAACTAATTAAGTGTTTTTACTAGTGGAAAGTTAAGAGCCCGTTGGAGTTCATAAATCCCATACAAACGTAGTCTTTCATTCATTTGTTAACCAAACAACCGATTTTGAAATAATTTTATATCGATAATCGGATGACGTATATACCTGTGTCGGTATTGCATTACTTTTTTAAAAACGAAACAGGAATCCATTATTAACCAATTAACTTGTTTTCAAGGTAAAAAAAATGAACACAAGTTTATTGGTTATTAATGGATTCCTGTTTCGTTTTTCAAGAAAGTAATGCAATACCTACACAGATATACGTCGTCCGACTATCGATATAAAATTATTTCAAAATCGGTTGTTTGGTTAACAAGTGATTCAAAGACTACGTTTGTATGGGGTTAATGAACTTCAGCGGGCTCTCAACCAACCTGATTCTTGAGTACATCATCATATCAGCCGAAGGACGTCCACTGCTGGACATATAGGCCTCCTCACCGGTTCTGCGCTGCCCGCATCCAGCGGTTTCCCGCGATCTTCACCAGATCATCGTTCCACCGAGTGGGAGGCCTGCCTACGCTTCGTTTTTCAGTGCGCTGTCTCTACTCGAGAATTTAACTGTCCCAACGTGCCAATGTGCCCCGCCACTGTCACTTAAGTTTAGCAATTCTGAGAGCTATGTCGGTTACTTTGGTTCACCTATGGTCCTCCTCGTTTCTGAGGCGATCACGCAGAGAAACTCCGAGCATAGCACGCTCTTATATGTTACTAGCTTTTGCCCGCGGCTTCGCCCCCGTGGACATAGATTTATGACTCTTTTTGAGGGTGAGTGGTGCGCCAGCCGCAATCAGCTCGCAAGCGTGGACATAAGTTTTCTCCAGGACCTCAGGAACTGTATCGGGCTATTCGGATTAGCAGTCTTTGTCACTTCCCACCCCCTCAACAAATTCTATACAAAAAATCACTTTAATCCGTTGCTCCGTTGCGACGCCACCGACGTGCGCGAGCGTATAAAACAGTTGTCCCCAGATCCCTCGGGAACTATGTCAGGATATACTTATTAGTAAATTATATCATTTTCCACCTCATCTCTGTGCTAAAAATCACACCAATCCATTTTTTCGTTACGATTTTAAATAACTTTACGAACAAAGAGTATTGTTTACGTTTCCTCAGGAACTGCATCGGGCTATGATAATTTCCACAGATAAAAGGTTGACTATTTCATTCCCAGTGATACAGGCTACCTGCATGCCAAATTTCATCAAGATTGGTAGAGGTGTTGAAGTGTGAATAGGTAACAAACAAACACACACATTTTCACATTTATAATATTAAGTAAGAATTTCTAAATCTGAAATAAAATATAGAGCGTCGGTGGAAAAACGGTTAGGGCCACTACCTCCTGTCCGGAAGGCCGTGGTTCGAATCCTGCCACTTACCAATATCTATACGAATATCGATTTCATACTGGTATGTACGTTTATCCAACGCTCTTACGGTGAGAAAAACATCGTGAGGAAACCTGCACACGCCTGCGAAGAAATTCGAAGCTTATGTGTGAAGTCAATCAACTCGCAATGGACCCGCGCGCGTGATCGTCTAAGGCCAGATCGCCCTAACTCAGGCAGGGCAGGTCGAGCTCCTTGGTGGGGACATATATAAACTGATATGATGAAATAACACATATACCTATATTATCAAAAAACTAATTCAAGTACATTATAGGTATCAATCTAGGAATAAAATTTTCTAACAATATTAATATGGGTCAAATCCTCGAGTCGTATCAGCTCCAAAGGAGCCCAAGACGTACTTCTCGTTGCCGCGCTGGATAGCAATAGACAACCTTAGCAGCAGGTAGGACCTCACGTCACATCTCCTCTCTCGAAGGCGAAGGCCAATCTCCTTTGTGAAGGCAAAGGCCTTTGAGGGTTCAGCAGCCGGTTGTCTCACAGACCAGCGGCACAAAGCAGTAACCAAGATCCAAGGTCCAAGACCGAGTACTTATTATACTTCTTTCTCACCGCAAATTGAGCAGCAGTACCGTACGGGTGAGGAGTGAGGCAGAAAAAGTGGCTTCCCAAAGCAGACGCGTTCCTCTCTGCCATATCACCTGTTTAAACCCTCCGGCCTTTTGCCATCAGATCGACTAAAGCCCGGCCGGCGGCTGCATCAAAGATGGAATATTCCATTCTGTCTGGAATCAATTCCATCTGGCCGATACCAGTGCCCTCCGAGTGAGGTCATTAAGGAATTGGTGACGTGGGAATCTTCACAAACACGACTGCAACTCAGTGAGTGATGGCCAATTGCCTCCGCCGTGGACCCGCAAATACATTGATGAGGTTCACAGATATTGATATTGCAGGCGGAGAGCAACTGCCACACGCAAATAGTCGCCGTCAGAAGAGTTCCCATATCTGTGCCTCCTGTTAAAAGATACTGAACTCGATTTATGTGTTTTTATTTTTTTACACGATTGGAATCTGTAAAAAAATACCTCTCTGTTCGTCTATGACAAACATCGCTATCGTACCATAGTTCCAGAGTTTAAATTAGCGTATGCTGAAAAATACATAAAAGCAATTCACTCCAAAGTTTGAATGTAATAATAAGTGTGTGATTGCAGTGACAAATAAACGTGTTATCTATCTATCTATCTATCTATCTATCTATAATACAACTTAAGCGCGTTTTATTATCCCTGCAGTGCCATCTATTGACATTCTGCTACTATGATTATAATGTATGGTATGTGTAGCTAATATATAGAAAAAAGTACTCTAGTGATATTATTGTAAGTATCGATAGATAATTTCCCACGGGACCTCTTTAGTTTTCTGGGATAAAGAATTCCCGACTATACAATGATGGTCAAAAATACCCCATCCCATTGTAAAGGTTTTATATTGTTACGTTGAGTCATTCTAAAGATACAATTTTTTGCATTCCTATAGGAACCCTAATTTTTTTGGGATTCACAATGTCCCAGTTTTAGTTCGCGATAAGGGTATCAACGTGTAAAATTTGATTGTAATAGGTCAAGCCACATTTGCGTGGTGAGCCATTCTATTAATGAATACTTTTGATTTTCCCACGGGAACTCTTGAATTTTCTGGGATAAAGAGTATCCTATATGTTAACCCGGGCTATAAGGAACCACCATACAAAATTTCATCAAAATCGGCCTGGTAGTTTTTGCGTGATGCGCGAACATACAGACAGACAGACAGACAGACAAAAATTCCAAAAGTTGTTGTTAGTAATGTCCACCACAGTTATTATTTTCCAAAAATATTTCATGTACAAACACGGCCCCGTTACAGTTTTATTATATTATAGAAGTGGAAAATATGCGGCTTAGTAATTTATCACCGTGATTACCTGTAGTGTCAACCCTCCCACCACAGTCGGGGCAGCTTTCTGTACTGTAGGAAGTCGGATTCCATATCAAAGGTATCATCAATATATCTTACTTAAATTACAAATGTGAAAGTTTGTATGTATGGATGTATGTATAGATGTTTGTTACTCTTTTACGCTTCAAACACTGAACGGATCGGGATGAAACTTGGCACACATATAGGTTAGGTCCTGAAATAGGACATAGGCTACTTTTTACCCCGAGAAAACGTCTTATTCCTACGGGAAAATCGAAAAAAAAGCGGGCGTAGTCATGTTTATAAATTGTAAAATATAAATTAAGTATAATTTGCCTACTATATTGTGTGACATATCAAATAATAGGGCTTTTTGTAAGAATCTCAAATGTATTTTTCCTAATAATTGTGAGCTAAATATATTGACGCAAAAATTGACCAATCCTTTATTAAATCCAACTATAATTGGCCTTATTTAAAAAAAAAACATTTTATATTATGAGGTTAATTGCATAGATTACAGAAAAATCTATGAGAAAATCTAAAGCCCTTCCGTTCTTAAAGAAAAAATGAAATTTCCAAAATCCGATTGTTTAGAAACTTGTGACACCTAGTGGGATCTAATAGTATTGGACATAGTTAATTTACGTAGTAATACTACTATGGCAATTAGTTAACTTTTACCTATTTGTGTAGATGGCGCTCTAGATGAAAATTAGTTTTTTTGGTAAGGAAGCCTCAGTGCGCGAGTTCGACTCGCACTTGACCGGTTTTTTTTGTTTATCAACTCTTTGAGAGAAGCTTGGTACCCCAGATATTTATTATTAGAAGCCCTCCCCACGAGGGTGCGCCTTATGATGGGAGTCACCTCGGAGGTAGAGGAAGCGTGGGGTGCAACTCAGATGTTGCACTTCCAACTAACAAAGGTGGTAGCTAAGCTAATGGGAGGAAAAGTAGGCGCGAACACACAGGGGCAGTCGGGGGCCGGTGCCTGTCCTTCCTGCGGGCGATCTGGAGGAGCTTCGAAAGGAGCAGATCCAGTCCAGTGTGATTGCAGTGACAAATAAACGTGTTATCTATCTATTAAACACGTCCGGATCAGTTGAGTGAAAGCTATGCCGTATAGCGATTGAATTTTTATGATACCTATTTCCTTGTACCAGTTACTATTACGTAATATTTTTTTCAATACAGTTGCTTCAAAAGTGGTACTTTATATGCTAGTCAATTGTGCGCAAAATTGCTTTTACTTCACCACTTTTTTGACGTGAATACGTCTTTAAAATTACCTCCACAGGGATGCAATCCAAAAAAACGAATGATAACAAAATCGGGGGATAGAGTTTAGTGTTGTAGCTACATATCTATCATCTCCATCCAAATTTCGTTTACACCACTTGATAGCTAAAGAATCAAAAAATTTATTACGCTAAGTAAGGACTGTAACACATCGCGCGCGGGGGAGGGGGCAGCCCCGCCATTTTTAAGGTCATTTTGCTGCGTATCGAGATTTCCATTTAGTATAACTTTCGACTCGGTGAAGCTACAACGTTCATTAAAGTTTCAATCGTCAGCTCTCGTCAAAATCTATCGATTATATATAAAACATTAGTGTAAAATTGTAACTGTGATTATAATAAGGTGTTTAAATAAAAAAATAATATCAAAAAATATATAATGTCGGCCTATACGCGTCGAAAAGCCAAATCGAAATACAGAGATCGTATACGGTTGGAAAGGGCATCTCAACAGCAATCGAATGGTACCAATAAAACACCATATGATCGAGTCAAGCAGTGCCGGCAACGTAAAGTAATGAATGCGGCCGAGCGGATCAACGACGGTGCCAGTACATCTGCAGCTGGGACGGTTGAAATTACGCAGATAATAATATTAATAATAATAATATTTTATATAGAAACTACATATTACCCGTTACGAGACGTATTCACGTTAAAACCAACGGCCGTGTGCCCCGACACAGCCCCACCCGTTTTTTTTCTAGCTCGTAGGAAAAAGACATTTCTAGCAAATAAAAAAATTAATAACCAAAGATACAGAATCTTCTTTAAGACTTTTGAAAGGAGAACTTTAAAAGAGATTGGTTGTATTGTAACTCCGTGAGATTAGTACATAACGCTAACTGATTAGATTCTCTTTGCGTTATATCTTTGTGAAGAAAGGAGAATAAATATGAATGAAGCGCATAGGTAGGCGCACAGGAAAGTCATTTTTTCCAAGGAGGTTTTAATGCTTACATTAATATTGTTCCAAGCCTTATTGTAATCTATTTATGGTAATATTTAAAAAAAACTTACGCAGGCTAACGTGTGCCTAGCTAAATTAAATATGGCGCAATTTTCGTAAACTGAATTGTGTTGTTTTGAATACAAACAAAATTATGAATATAAGTGTTATAAAAAATATACTTATGGGTATGTATAAGAAAAACAAAGTGAGATTACTCTCCGGACATTCAAAATGAGCCAAAAGTCGCGTAAAATTAACTTTGGTTGCCGGAACCGTGATAGGTATGTACCCATGTATTTAATTTTCTATCACGGTCGTTTTTTATTTAAACAGTTTTCTCGCAACTGTATTGAAAATAAACGGTAATTTAAAAAACTAAAAAACCCGACTGCGTTTCTGTGTAATTTGGAAATGAAAAACCCTAAAACAAGAAAGTCGTCATACCCGATTGCACTTAACTTAAGTAATATTGTAGCAGTCGGGACCCATTCTAGAAATGAAGGCATAGTGAATTGCGAGCACATACCTATATTACATTCCAGATTACTCCAATATACTGACTAGACGGCTGACTTTCTAGAATGGGTCCCGACTGCTACAATTTTTCTTAAGTTAAGTGCAATCGGGTATGACGACTTTCTTGTTTTAGGGTTTTTCATTTCCGAATTACACAGAAACGCAGTCGGGTTTTTTAGTTTTTTTAATAACCGTTTTTTATTTCATTCATTTTTTAGTTTTATTATTTAATGAGTTTGTATAGTAACCTATATACACATGACACACATTGAGATTACGCAGATTATTAACTTATCAGTTGATAGAATAATATTCTTGTAAACGTTGATGCTCTATAAAATAATTCTGATCGTGTGGCCGATTCAAAAGTTTTTTTAGGATCAAGTGTACAGATGACCAGTCCAGCTAATGTTTTAACTCGACTAAGAGCTACATATGCTTGACTTTTAGCAAATATATGTGAGCCGAGGTTCACAAGTGTCAAATCGAGTGTAGTACCCTGAAGTTAGTGGACATTTATAGCCCAACTTAGGAATAAGGGCAACATCCTGCGTTCAATTTTTCCTTGTCCTCGAAGTGCGCCAAAATCAATCGTACATGGTTAAATCCGTATACGAACTCCTGGTTGATAATTTTTGTATTGTGCGGTCGTCAACAAATACCGCTTGCTGTAATTCTCCGGAAAATCTGCTATTTTGTTTTTTTTTATTTTGATATACCCAGTGTCACTCTCGCAATAAATACGTATCTAACGAAACCCCTCAAGCTAAAATCCATCGAGCCGTTCTGGCTGCAGAGCGTGTCAAACATTTGAATGTGGCGCCAAAAATCCGCCATTTTGTTTTTTTTATTTTTATCTACCCAGTGTCACTCTCACAGTAAATACGAATCTAACGACACCTCTCAAGCCAAAATCCTTCCAGCCGTTCAGGCTGCAGAGCGTGCCAAACAATTATACATACATACATACTCTCGAAAAACATAACCCTCCTTCTGGCGCAGTCGGGTAAAAATGTTGTATGATACATGGGTGTAAAAGAAAATAACAAACTCGTGACGATGGTAAACCCTCGCCTGCGGCTTGGGCTCATAAATGTCACTAGTTTGTTATTGACCTTTTTACTACCCTTGTATCATAAATAACTATTTCAATAAAGTTGCTCGAAAAGTGGTCCTTTATATGCCAGTCAAGTGTAAGCATAATTGATTTCACCGCACACGTGCTTTTACTTTACCACTTTTTTTTATTTCTAGCTCGGAGGAATAAGACATTACTAGCAAATAAAAAATATAATAACTAAAGATACAGAATCTTCTTACAGACTTTTGATAGGAGAATTTTAAAAGAGATTGGTTGTTCCTCCGTGAAGTTAGTACATAATACTAGCTGATAAGATTCTCTTTGGGTTATATCTTTGTGAAGAAAGGAGAATATATATTAATGAAGCGCATAGGTACGTCATTACTAATATATATACTTTGGCATAGATTACTCCAAGGAGGTTTTAATGCTTACAATAATTTTATCCTAAGCCTTATTGTAATCTATTTATGGTAATATTTAAAAAACTTACGCATGCGTACGTATGCCTAGCTAAATTAAATATGGCGCAATTTTTGTAAAACTGAATTGAGTTGTTTTAGTTGTGAAAACGAATAACATTATAAATAGTTAATATATTTGTAATAAAAAATATACTTATGTGTATGTATAAGAAAACACAAAGTGAGATTACTCCCCGGACAATTAAAATGAGTCACAACTTGCGTAAAATGAACTTTGGTTAACTTTGATAGATACCTTTGATGTACCCATGTACATCAAAGGTACCTATCAAAGTTATCATACAGTATGGCCACTCGCTGCCGCTCTCTAGCCAAATCTGTATGGAAAACCATATTGTTTTTGCAAATTGACTATGGATTTCTTGTGTATGTTGTTTAATTTCATGATCAATAATAGCATGTTGCATAACCATAAACCTCATCAAGGGTACATTTTAAAAGTTACAAAGAATCTTACCCTTGAATGCCAACCAGAGATTCCAGATCCAGGTCCACATAGTCTATCTCCAGGGGATCCAAAACCGGGATGTCGTCAGTACCTTGCAGCATTATATCCCTCAGAGACTCTATCAGGTCAAGCACTGTCTGCTCCAATGCTGTGTTCCTTGTTGGAGCTTTAATTTAAAATAATCAGATTTCATTTTTGGTTAGTAACACTAAAACTTAATATCTATTGTTTTAGTAACCGCTGAGTGTATCCCAAGCCAGCTCCTCACATACCCCCCTTCCCCCGGGGTGGTTTCTTAGACGGCCAGGATGCTGTTGGTGCTGTAACGCAGTCTGTCGAGCGCCGCGATGCACCGTTTGCGGATCACGGTTTGAGAGCCGTCTACTTGCGCGAACGCAAACATCCCCGACGCACTGAACCAGCGCGGCAACCCCAACAGTGCCCAGAACGCATTCTTTTAGGGCTTTAACACACTAGCGAGTTGCGAGGGAGTGGAAAGCGGGGCGATTACGCAGCGAGCTCGCATCGTGTACGTGGCGAAGACGCCGCGGGTGCACAGCGAGCTCGCGGCGTACGATCCGCGTTTTGTACATTCAGTGCCAGAATGAACGAGGAAACACTGATACGATACGACTAAAGGGAACAAGAGTGTACAAAATGGCTCCCACAGCGCAGTTCACTGCGCACTCGCCCCGCTTTTCACTTGCTTGCAACTCGCTAGTGTGATTAGGCCCTTAATGTGTGCATGTGGTGTTTACCTATAAGAGATTGTTACATTTAGTAAGTTTTTCTTTGTAACTATTAATGTATTGTATGTATTGATGTAAACAATCATTGGTAAACCTAATAAATAAAATAAAATAGGATTTTCATTTAATTTAGCAGACACACAGGAGAGTAAATAAGTAATATAAACGTAAGTATAAATGAAAAGGTTTAAGGAAGAGTTTGAGACTTTATGAGTCAACTCTAGAAACTTTAGTTTTTCTTTTTGTTAAGTAAAGGAGAACACATCTACTAACGAAACTAAAACATTTTGTTCTACAAGTAAGATGAAGCACTCGCAGCATGATTATTTATAGACTTTCCGATTATACAGGGTGTAACAAAATTGGTGTAAGTCCCGTTAACTGGGGCTTCTACTCATCATACTGAACAACTTTCCCCAAGGAAACCATGGTCAAGTTAAATCAAGTCCGTCTGTCTGTCTGTCTGTCTGTCCGTCCGTCCGTCTGTCACTAGGCTGTATTTCATGAACCGTGATAGCTAGACAGTTGAAATTTTTACAGATGATGTATTTCTGTTGCCGCTATAACAACAAATAAATAACAATGGAATAAAATAATTATTTAAAGAGGCTCCCATACAACAAACGTGATTTTTTTTCTCGTTTTTGCTCGATATTGATAACGGCAACAGGTATACGCTTTAAATATTCACAGAATATTGAGTTGTATTGTTCACTTTAAAAATAAATAATTAAATCAAAATAAAATTATTATTTAAGGGGGGCTTCCATCCAACAATCGTTAAAAACCGGTCAAGTGCGAGTCGGACTCGCGCACGAAGGGTTTCGTACCATTATCTATATTTTATTTTGATATAATTATTTATTTGTAAAGTGAAAATACAACTAAATATTCTGTGAATATTTCAAGCGTCTGCCTGTTTCCGTTATTAATAGAGCAATTTGTTTTATGGGAGCCCCTATCAAATACTTATTTTGTTTTATGTTTTGTTATTTGTTGTTTTATTGGCAACAGAAATACGTACATCATCTGTGAAAATTTCAACAGTCTACCTATTACGGTTCATGAAATACAGCTTAATGACAGACAGACAGACGGACGGACGGACAGTGAAGTCTTACTAATAGGGTCTCGTTTTTACCCTTTGGCTACGGAACCCTAAAAAGGACTTGCTCTATAATATTCCAATTGATTTGCTAAGATAATCTTGTATTCCAAGGTACCAGGTATTCAGGGCTTATCAATGGTGGATTTAAAAAAAGAACCTACCCAACACAGATAAGACCAATTGATTAGTCAAATTTTAAGACAATACTCGTATTCATCATCATAATATCAGCCGACGGAAGACCACTGCTGGACATAGGCCTCCACCAAGGATTTCGATGACGACCGGTTAGGGGCCGTAATCGCCACGCTTGGCAGGCGGGTTGGCGATCGCAGTGTTGTTGCAGATTGACTGCAAGTCACGGAAAGACGCTGCTGCCCATCCTCCGGTTTGAGTCCCTTAGTCGACTCTTACGACACCTATTGTAAGAAATAGGATGACCCTATTCTTTGCCGGGAGCCATACGGCCAAGAATGCCTACAATGTCTACAAGTCCATAAGGGTTTAAATGTAGAAGGGGCTTTTTTTTATTTTTTTTTATGCACAATTGGTAAACCCTTGACAACATCTCACCTGGTGGTAAGTGACGATGTTGCCGAAGATGGAAGCGGGCTTACCAAGATTCCCCAACGCAATGGGGAACTGGCTATCTTATCTTCATGCCGGAACACACCAATGATATCAACATTGATTTGGCGGCAAGACTTAGATAAGATGGTGGTAGCTAGCCAGGCGGGCTTAGAAAATGCTTAGAAAAGGCTATCAAGTAGTAGTAAAGGATTTTAAAAAATAAAAACTTACATTGATTACTCTCTTCTATGGGAAGAGTCAGAGTCAAGCCCAACAGAGTACAAAAGACTGATAATATTTGGAGGCGCATTTTGTTGGTTCTGAAAAAAAAGTATGAACAACTGCGTGAACTGTAGATAGAATTAAGAGTTTAAGGGCGTTTTTTTAATCAAATTTAACATATAATGTGTATTTACAAAAATGTTTCCCATCATATCAGCCGAAGGACGTCCACTGCTGGACATAGGCCTCCCCCAAGGATTTCCATGACGACCGGTTCTACACTGCCCGCATCCAGCGGCTTCCCGTGATCTTCACCAGGTCATCGATCCACCGAGTGGGAGGCCTGCCTACACTACGTTTTCCGGTGCGCGGTCGCCACTCGAGAACTTTACTACCCCAACGGCCATCTGTTCTACGAGTAATGTGCCCCGCCCACTGCCACTTAAGTTTAGCAATTCTGAGAAACCCCATAGAAATTAAAAATTACTACTTCAGTTCAGTTCAATTCAGTTCAGTTCAGCTCATTTATTGATAAAAATACATTTTGTACGTCAAAGTTTTGTAAATTTAAATAATGTCAATTTATAAATACAAAGATATAATGGAAAATGCAAAATTATCAAAAAAAAAATTAAATAGACAAGTACATTTAAACATCAATTAAAATCACTTCCTTTAAAAAGCGTCTGCTCGTCTTCTTGAAAATGGATGGGCCGAATCTAATGCATTTCATGAAATTATAGTTTGTGGAAAGATTATAGTTAAAAAAATGTGTTGTTACTAAATAATAGTGATTTAAGGTTTTCATAGTTATCTTAAAAATCGCTAATCAGTTTTTTTTAATAAAATGTTTCGAAAATTTAATCTAACTATAGACTAGAATGGGCCCATCCGTTTTCAAGAATTAGTAATTTAAATTTGTATGGGAAACGATTTCAGTGTCGTTGTTTGATAACGTTTAACATTTTTGACGGAATACTTTTAATATAATAACACTACCTAAGTTTTAATAACACGAAAGAGTAATTTTATAACACTAAAAAACTAAATTCTTTTCATGATCGTCAATTGAAATTAGTACTGGGTCGTATTTTTTCATACTATTTGGGCCTGTGACGTTATAACTTTCTACAATTGAAAAATCTTAAAAAAACAGTGATTAAAGAGAAAAATATTAAAATTAATTGCTTAAAATCGTCTATGTTTTCTTGATACCAAATGGTTAAGCTTTTGTTTTGATTGAGAACCTAAACAAAAATTGGTCCAAATCGGTTAACCTTTAAGAGATGAAAATCGTTAAAGCGTTAACGCCGTTGGTATGAAAAGTCGCAGCTTCACAATCCTCTTATGACAACAGTATATTTTAGCGCATCGGGAGCCGGGTCGTTCCTTTCTCTCTAATATGGTTGATGGGAGCGATGGCTGACTCTCGCATTATACTCGTGACCGGGTGCTGTCCGTGTGAACTGGCCTACTCTTGAAAAATGCATTCAATGGTTTTTATGTATAACTTTTCGTGTCATATTGTTTTCATGTTCTAATGACGTAATCTGGTTTATATCAAGGATTGAATTTTGACGTTATTAACTAATTATTGTTTATTTCTTGATTCTTCACAAATGATATTGTTTTTATTATTTTATGACTATCACAAAGAGTGTAATTTGCATGTTGAATTAATATATTGAATTGAATTGAACAATAGAAACAATTTTGTACTTTAATGCTTACCTGAAGAATTATTGCTAAATCAGCGATACGTTAAACCGCTACTGAGCTGTTATGGCTTTGTTTGATTTATAGTAATCAAGTGATTATTTTATTTACTAATCAGGCACTTATCGTTTTAAGACTTACGAGTACTTATCTGTTGATTTTTACTTTCGATTGATCAAAATACAAATCGTTTTCTATATTGTATTTAGCTAAGCCGATAAAGGGCTCCTCTGTGGCATGCATGGCAATAAAACTACGTATAGACACATCCATATTAGTATTATAGTGTAAGTATGTTTGTTACCTTTTTCACGCTTCAACACCTTAAACAATCGTAATGAAATTCGGCACACAGGTAGCCTGTTTCACAAAGAATTACATAGGTTACTTTTTATCTCGTGAAAATAGTATAGTCCAATGCAGTTCCTGAGGGAACTGAAAATGTCAAATTTTTTGGTTAATTCCTTAATTAATTCCTAAATATCGCAACGGAACAATATATTGTTGTGATTTTTTGAATAGATATGGTTGAGGGGGTGGGAAATAACATAATGTACAAACTAGCATATCCTCACATAGTTACCGAGGGATCTGAGGAAAATTCATTCGCGGCGGCGTTGACGCGGTGGGAAGTGACATAAGTGCTAATCAGAATAGCTCGATCTGGGAAACGGATCTGAAAAAATACCATGTCCACGCTCGCGAGCCGCAAGCGGCTCACGCACCACTCACCCTCGAAGACGGTCATAAGAACGATGTCCACACGGGCGAAGCGGATTACTGTTATGTAGTTGCCGCCACATCACTCCCCCTCCGAGACCGCAGTTTGATCCATTTGAGCTGGCAGTCTAAAGTCGTGGGTGCCATCGGCCTTTGAGTCGGGTCGATATGCATGTGCCAGGCCGATGTCCACGGTAAATCGGGATGGAGGCAGGCGTCAGGCGTCATTGCAAGAAAAGCAGGTGCGAAGAATTAGCGTGTGGCTGCCGAAAACTTGCTGCTGCCTGAAGATAAAGTAGCAGGCCAGGAAACTTTACGTTTTGTAGATTGTGGATATTTTTTTAATTATTATTTTTTGGGTATGATTTTATCGATTGTCAATTAAATAGATTCGATCACTAAATAAAAAAAATGAAATTCCCTAAATAGTATAGTTTGTACTCAAAATAGTAGATCTGTCACCAAAGTAAAGTCATCAAACAACACCAAAACAATACTCAAAAGGAAAAGATTTATCACCAGAAAAGTCTTTTAACGATTGTCAATTAAATAGCTTCGATCACTAAATAAAAAAATTGAAATTTCATAAATAATATAGTTTGTACTCAAAATAGTAGATCTGTCGCCAAATAAATGCCTAAAATTACTAACAAAGGTGACCTACAGATACTCCCACATCCTCTTCGGATCCCGAAAGTTTGTTGATGTTCGAAACGGGCGGCGGGGGCTACGCCCCCGTTAGGGGTCATCTTCCGATGATTTCTTCTGCTGCGAAGTAATTTTGTACCCAGGGTGGAGAGCCTCGCTTCGCGAGGCTCTTTGACTGTTAAATCAATCAAACCTGACCGAACCTAACATCGCTCGCTTCGCTCGCTCATTTATTTATTGTTTTTGACCGATTACCCCCTAGTTTTCGATTTGTTACCATGCAATAGCTTTACCGCGGCAGTCCCCGAGTGCCACACGTATTTTTAATGACAGATCTATCAATTTGATGACAGATCTATCAATTTGAGAACGAAAATATTGAATAGAGATGAATCTATTTAACTGGGGACGAAAAATATAATTCCTTATTTTTTTCCCCCGGTGATCAGGGATACCCACTCTCAGATATTTAACTGAAAATAGGATTTTTTCTACCAAGTTTGTTATTTAGAACAATCCCCATAATAAATACTTTTTATTTTGTTGCTTTTGATAGTCACGGACTGGTAACACTGAGCAGCCTATGGTTCTCAGAGCAATAACTAAAGCATAGAGGGAGCGTCAAAATTACAATATATCTTTACTCTTCTTTCTTATTATCGAACATTGTACGGTAAAAAAAGATAAATATATAAGATTAGTTTATGTTTATAGCTACATGGACACTCCAAAATTGTCAAATGGTCATACTTGTTCTCTTTTTATACGACCAATCTGAAAATCTCCCCAGTTATTTAGTAATTCTGTCAACCTTTAGGTGGTATTTCAATGTAGTAGTATATTCCATCGTGAGTGATGTAGATGTAGATGTAGGAGTCGGGGTGGGTGCCCTGTATTGATTTGTCAACCCCTTCCCCTTCTTCTCCAAGCGGGCTGGTAGCAGAGAATATTAGGGACTTTCGTAGATTAAGTTTGCGCGGTGATACTGCTTGCGCTTCGGTAAGCCTCTCTCTGTCCCGGGGACGTAAACTGAATATACTAGATGGCGCTAGTTTCTTGAAGTATTAAAAAACACGTTTTTGTATGGACACTTTAAGTTTTTTCAAATTTTTAGTATTTGTTGGTATAGCGGCAACAGAAATACATCATCTGTGTAAATTTCAACTGTCTAGCAATCACGGTTCATGAAATACAGCCTGGTGGCAGACGGACAGACAGACAGACAGACAGACAGACAGACAGACGGACAGCGGAGTCTTAATAATAGGTTCCCGTTTTACCCTTGGGGTACGGAACCCTGAAAAAGACAAGCCTCATAGGATCACTTCGTTGTCCGTCTATCTGTGTATTTATTTATCACGATCCCTTTTCTCAAGAACGCTTAGAGGTATGCAGTTGAAATTAATATGAAATACTGAGGTCTACGGCTTTTTGGAGCTGTAAAAAAATCAAGCTTCTATGTAAAAGCAATAAAAAGGGCCATTTTACGGCCATATATATTACATATTTTGATACTCGCAAGTAAACAAAACCTATAGGGTCACTACTTCTTGTTAACCTACTATCTTAAAATTTGACAAAAAGCAAGGTCTCACAGCACAAGTAAAGGTGTTCAAAATCGGAACGCATCGGCACAGCGGTGGCGTCATAACTGCCCCCGTACCTCTAGCGACGCCCCGCGGACGTCCGCCATTTGGATTGGATTGAATCACGTGAAAGCGCACGCGCGAATTTTTGTATTTTATAGGGTTCCTCCTCAAAAGGAAAAAAAACGGAATGATCACTTTGTTGTCCGTCCGTCCATCCGTCTGTCTGTATAGACCCTTTATTACAGAAACGCGTGGAGGTATCGAATTAAAATTAATACCAATATACTTCGGTCTACAGGCCCTTGAAGCTCTGATAAAAATCAACTTCTAAGTTAACGTAAAAAAGAAGATACGGCTTGCCGCAAAAAACGTATATTTCGACATTATCAAGGGAATCAAAAATGCATGAATCATTTTCCGTTGACTTAGAAGTATGAAATTTGGCTAGTAATACCGACTTATACTACAAATATATAGTGATTATTCTTGTGTGCAATAAATAATTTATACATACATACAATATTCTATTAATTCAGATTGCCACTCTTAGACTAGTTTAGTGTTGATTTTTTATTTGGCATGTTGTTTTAAATAAAACTATTTAATTACTTTAGGTTTTTGATCACATACTGGTTAAGAAAAAGTACCTACCTATAATATGGAAATTATGACAAATAACATTTTATTTTAATTCAGAGTGCAAAATGATCTCTAGGATCATTTTGACCCTAACATAGGGATCATTTTATAGACCTGGTGTACAAAATGATCATTTCGTAAACTTTTGGAAAATTTTTAATAATTTTCAAAATACAATAAAACTTTAAAAGATTACTTTCCAGTATATCAGCACTTAAATGAAGAATCCTCCAATGTTTTTTTAACTCAAATATTTTGAATACATTAACAATTTTTCCTTAGGGGTATCATGTTGTACACTTTAAGGGAGACCATTTTTTCACCTAAAAAGTAAGGTTTATTCTTCAATTCGATACGTACCCAAATGTATTACGGAACTCTCAAAGCTCGAGTCGGACTCGCACTTGGCCCATTCGTTATTGGTATTTTTATTTTCATTTTTATATTACTTATGTATGTTAATTTTTAAAGGTATTTTTATGTATAAATCATTAAATAAAACACATAAAAATATATAACAATACATTTAATAATTATTTTCGTATAAACTTTAAACTTATAAATTACAACTCGTTGATCATTTGCGTAACGATGATCTCGATCAATTGATTGATTTCATTCTGAAAAAAAAAAACAAATCAAATTTTAACACCATCTTGAATTTTTCTTATTTCTCCTTTAAAAACCAGAAATATGCAGCTGTCATAGCTCAGTGCTATTTGCGTGGGTGGATCGATCAAGCAGGTTAACCGACCTGAAGTACGGTCATTACCTGGATGGGTTTGACTGTTAGTGGCATTTTTTTCGACCGTTTCCGTGCTTTGCAGGTCATATAATAGTGGCGTTGGCCATTATAGCCCTACCAGCCTTTCCGAGTTTGGGAAGGGATAATCTCCAGCCAATATACAGGGTCTTACAAAGGTATGAACTTATTTTTAACTGTAACATGTAGTCATGAAACTGAACAACTTTCCCTTAGAAACCCATGGACAATTAAAAAAAATCTTTGGACTTCCATACAAAGTTTGCCCGCCAGGAAATTTGCATGGGAAGTCCGAAATTTTTTTTGCGAATCGACTAATGGAAAAAGTAAAAGGAAAAAAATCTTGGGGAAAGTTGTTCAGTTTCATGAGTACAAGCTCCAGTTAAAAATAAGTTAAAAATATTGTTAAGACCCTATATATAAGCCCTAGCAGAAGGGACGTAATAGCGGTAGCTCCCATCAGGAGCGCCGCTCGTGCCTCCCCTTCCCAAGTGTGGGGTCGCTTTAGAAGGTGGTGTTTAGTGGGTAGGCACAGATTAACTGTTAGTCCTACGTAACCAGTGCAGCCGGCTGTACTGGTATGCATGAGCATTCACCACCTCCCTCCCCCAAGTCCTCCAGAAGGTAGCCTTGCTTGGGCGCAAAAAAAAGGAGGGACGTTTAAGGATTGTTAACGAGGCAGCAGTCAATCAGATAGACAGGAATTCCGAAAGCGGTTGTGGTTTTATGTTTATATTTTATTAATAAAATATTAATATCTTCAAGTTTGAAGCAAGCACGATCAAGAAAATGCAGAATGAAATTTATACTTATTTTATACTTATTTATTATTATTTGACTTTTAGGTACAAGCTTTTTATATTTCATTGTCACTAATATTGCGATATACATATACATGCAAAATTTCAGCTCAATCGGAAACTGGGAAGTGGGTAAAATTTAACTTACTAGATTTCATTAAAGACACCGGGACAGGTAAAACTAAATAAAATCTTGTAACATACTATTTGACAAATAAGTTCTAGAGTATAATTTTGAATAAAAACCAACCGACTTCAAACGGGAAACTAAGATTCCCCTCGATTTCTCTGGGATGCCATTATCAGATCCTGGTTTCCTTATTGTGGTACCACCCTTGGGATATTTCCCTTTCCAACAAAAAGAGAATCATCAAAATCGGTTCATAAATGACGAAGTTATCCGCGAACACATAAAAAAAATATACGGTCGAATTGAGAAACCTCCACCTCTTTTTGAAGTCGGTTAAAAAAATAATATAATTAGGTACAAAAGTGTACGAAGAACCCTAATCATTTGGAGCTGATCAGGTCTACGAAACATCATTGCAGACATCCAGACAAACAGGGCTCAACTTCAGGATTGAGGAGGCTGATTAAATAACATCATGTCTTCAGCCCCATAACAGTCTGCTACAAAGCTATATTCTTCTTCCTTCTCTTCTCCAACCTACGTGGGGTCAGGTCTTCTTGTCATTTTGCGCCAGAGTGTTTTTGTTGTTTTGTTGTTATTGTGTTTTGTTAGAACCCAGACTGCTACAAAGCTGTCATTCACATAAAAACTATTGATGTTATGATACAGGGTGTAACAAAATTGGTGTACGTCCCGGTAACTGGGGCTACGAATACTCATAAAAATGAACAACTTTGCAAAAAAAAACTGAACTATTCTTACAAAACGATCAGCTGATTGACCAATTTTGTGCATTTTTGTAAGAAGCGTCATTTTTTTGTGAATTGACTATGGGTTCCTTACAAAAAGTTATTCAGTATGATGAGTAGAAGCTCCAGTTAACGGAACTTACACCTATTTTGTTACACTCTGTATAAGCCACCGTTTTTCCAAAGTTTAAAAAATAAAATAAATCAATAAAATAAAACATAAGCCAGCGGCGCCAAGGCTCGCTAGTTGTTTAGTAAACGCTGTATCTGTTTGTTTTTTGGGTTCCGTTTTAAACTACGAACCCTTATAGTATCGCCATGTCCCTCCTAACAGCTAAACACTATTTCAGGAAATTTGGGCATATAAGTCCACTGCTGGACAAAGGCCTCCCCCAAGGATTTCCACAACGACCGGTCCTGCCCTGCCCTTAGTATATGAGTAATTAATAGTTGACCAATTTTTTTTAATAACTTTGTTTTTTTTAAATGTAGGTATTTTCATTTATTTTTTGAAAAGACTACGGAATCCACACTGCGCATAGTTCGACATGCACTTGGCCGGTTTTAGGGTTCCGTTCCTCAATTGGAAAAAAAAGAACTTTTGTAGGATGTGAATGATCGCTTCACCCGATGGTGGAAGGTATAAATAAATAAATTTTAAGGCACACTAGTACATAAATATTGCGCACAAAGTTTTACCCATAGAAGAATTAATGTCAAAATAATAAAATAATTATTAATAAATAGTTTGACAATGTTGAAATGATTCAATTCATATAAATGTTGCTGAACACAGCAAAAATTATACTGTTCGTACATTTGATCAGTCTTATGTGGAATGATGCTTTAGACCTACGCAACACAGTATAGAAATCGTCTATCCCATTCTTCGCGAACATCCCAGACGCACTACATCGCCAGGGTAGATTGAGCATGGCCCGGAATGCGTTGTTGTATTGTACACGGAGGGTAATAAAGGTACTCTTCGCGTACTTATACCATACGAGTAGTTGGCTGGTGTAGCGCCTGACAGTACGCTTTGAATAGGGTCACCATACCCTGTGACGAACAATACGTAAATCGTCTCGCGAGCATATTGCTTCTGCAAGCGATGCTACGCCTTTGTCTTTCCAAGTCCATATTATCTGTAAGATCATTTGTCACAATGTGTCCAAACTACTTGAATTTATTTACAATTTTAAGTTCTGAACCACGAAGGTTAATGGGAAGTACATTATGTGGCCCTCTCCCTTGTTTGAAAATCATTACTTCCGTCTTATTTACATTATACGTTAGGTAATGTGCAGCCGCCTATCTTTCACAGATGGCGATAAGTTTTCTGAGTCCAGCTGCTGGGGGACTGAGCAGCACCATGTCGTCAGCATAACTGAGGTTATTGAGGCACTCTCCGCCTACGTGGCATCCGACTCCGGCGCCGCTCAGCTCCTCCAGCAGCTGGTTTATATATAATTAAATTAAACAGCACTGGGGCCGTCAGTCCACCTTGTCTTGGTCCTGCACTGCCCACATCTATCGGCTTCCCGCGATTTTGCACCAGGTCGTCGATAAATTATTTAGATTGTGGCAACTTATCTTAACCATGATGTATTCCGGCTTGAAGATAAGATAGCCAGTTCTTTATTGCGTTAGGGAATCTTGGTAAGCCCGGTTCCATCTTTGCCATAGTTGCACTTACCATCAGGTGAGATGATGCCAAGAGCTTACCAATTGAGAATAAAAAACAAAAATACAACATACTTCCTGCTGATTCCTGCAAGTAATGGAAGCTATACTTTACTTACGCTGTATTGGTTCAGGGTGTTTGGTATCTCGTTGTAGACCAGTCTTTGGATTAGGGGGGTGATATCATAACCCATCAGGGTCGCGTAGCCGTGGTACTGGAAACAGATATTTAAACATTTTAAGTACATAATAACGTATTGTATTTTGAAGATCAGGAAATAAATTGAGAAAGATGTGGTTATCAAGGAATCACTAGCGCAAGTTTACAGTTCTGCTAGAGTCACTCCAACTGTAAGAACGCACTTATAGTGAATTAAATAATTTGTGTAGCCACGCTGTGCGTACTTTTTGCGTAGGCATTACTGTTTAGCGTATGTATCAGCTCAGCTCATATACGTCCCCACCGAAAGGCTCGAGCCTACCCCGAATTAGGGCGATCAGGCCTTAGTCAACCACGCGGGTCCAGTGCGGGTTGGTCGACTTCACACACAACCTTCGAGTTTCTTCACAGGCGTGTGCAGATTTCTTCACGATGTTTTCCTTCACCGTTAAAGCAATCGGTAAGTTGTATGTAAGTTTTGAAAAACTCATTGTTACATTGGCCGCCCAGATTTGAACCCAGTACCTCTGGTTAGAAGGACCGAGTCGTTACCGGTTGAACCACCGATGCTTTTTTAGCGTATGTAAATCAACATTAAAATAAACGCTTACCTAGTATCAAATAAAAGAAGAATATGTATATTCAGACTTGATGAAAAACATACAAATAAAAGAAGAGTATGTATAATATTCAGATTTGATGAAAAACATACAAATAAAAGAAGAGTATGTATATTCAGACTTGATGAAAAACATACAAATAAAAGAAGAGTATGTATATTCAGACTTGATGAAAAACATGCAAATAATCTGGGTTTTTACGAGAGGTGCCTTTTTATCCAACTTTTTTTTTTTAATTTATCATCATCTCACCTGATGGTAAGTGACGATGATGCCGAAGATGGAAGCGGGCTTACCAAGATTCTCCAACGCAATGGAGAACTGGCTATCTTATCTTCAAGCCGGAACACATCAATGTTGTTAACACTGATGTTTGGCGGCAAGACTTAGATAAGATGGTGGTAGCTAGCCAGGCGGGCTTAGAAAATGCCCTACCACCAACCAAACCGAGTCTTACAAAATTGACCCCACCGGGAATCGAACCCGCGACCTCCTGGTGTGAAGCGAATGGGCTAGCCATGACGCCACGGAGGCGGTTAACTACGCCAACTACGCCAGAATAGGGTTTCGTTTTTCGAGTGTATGTGTGTATGTCATCATCATCATCATTACAGCTCATATACGTCCCCACCGAGGGGCTCGAGCCTACCCTGAATCAGGGCGATTAGGCCTTAGTCGACCACGCGGGCCCAGTGCGGGTTGGTCGACTTCACACACAACCTTCGAGTTTCTTCGCAGGCGTGTGCAGGTTTCCTCACGATGTTTTCCTTCACCGTTAAAGCAATCGGTAAAAAGCGTCGGTGGCTCAACCGGTAATGACTCGGTCCATCTAACCAGAGGTACCGGGTTCAAATCTGGACGGCCAATGTACCAATGAGTTTTTCAAAAACTTACGTACATACTTACCGTGTGTATGTATGTATGTTTATTTATTTCGTTGGCACACTCTGTAGCCCTAACGGCTTTATGGAGTGTGAAGTGTCGTTAGATTTGTCTTGATCCCGTGATCGACATAGGATACATTTTTAACCGACTGACTTAGGAAAGAGGGGTTAAGTTTCAAGGGTTTTAATTTTTAATTAATTACCATTCTTTCTAGAACTATGAACTAACTTGTTTAGTAGATCTTATTAACTTTTAGCAACCCGCTATCCCGGGAACTGGCTATCTTAACTTCAAGCTGGGATACATCAATGTTGTTAGCATTGATGTTTGGCGGAGTCGGAGGCCTGCCTACGCTACGTTTTCTGGTGCGCGGTTGCCAATCAAGACCTTTATTGTCCCAACGTCCATCAAAGCTATTGTAGAGATCGTATGTCTCTACGTTTACGCACTTGCGTCTCCTTTAACTAAGTTCAAACTCAAATTAGTAAGTCGTTCGAAAGCTTTCCGAAACAGTTGAGTTTCATTCTATTGAAGACCGCGCACCAGGGCAGAGATCCCTTTTATATCTGCTTTATATCCCTTTTATATCTAACTAGTTTTCTTTGAAAAACCTTATAATAAGTCAGTTGACAGAGCATATATAAATTTTACGAATTCAATAAGGATTCAGCCATATTCAATTCGTATAAAAGTATTTTATTTATTCGGTACCCGTTCTACCTGCTACGATCCCCTGACGTCACGTAGACGACGTCATAAATGGTGGAGGCGCCAGGTAAATAACCAGGTGAGATGTTGTCAAGGGTGTACCAATTGTGAATAAAAATAAAAAAAAAATACTTTTATATGAATTGAATATGGCTAAAGAGCTATCTTTATTGAATTCGTAAAATTTATATATGCTCTGTCAGCTGACTTATTATTGGTAACATGTTACACTATATACTCCGCGCTCTTTTTGGATTATATATCTGAAATTTCATAGTCGACGATAATCTTTTGATGTTGAGTCTTATGTATGTGAAATTTTGGAGTAAGGTATATTATTTATATAATTATTAATCGAAAAGATGAGTACATAGGTAAACATTGGACCCACAAAACTGAATGATCAGTTTGTCTGTGGGATCGACAGTCTCACAATTATTCGTTACAATCATAGATAAGACTGTGGTACTTAACTAGATTCTAAGTGAATCAGTACTTCGTCGTAGGCAAGAGCCAAACTACCTTACAGGTTGTATATGAAAAAAAAAATTTAACAGATTTTTAAATTTACTTTTTTTATGTTCGAGTCTAATAGCCGCGGGCAAACTGTTCATAAGATATGGTAAACGTTTTCTCAGTGTTCTGTCGCCGTAGTAGTCGGAAACTGTAGGTACAACGAATTTACTCGCGGCTATTGTCCTCGTATTATGGTTATGCTTAACTAGTGACTTATGTTCCTGTCTGCCATGGTGATTCACGGCCAAGAGATATTTGTGTTTTATACCAACAGGTAGAATTTTACAAATTTTGAAAAGTTTTCTATAGTCCACTTTGCAA
Organism: Coleophora flavipennella; assembly: GCA_947284805.1. Lineage (NCBI taxonomy): Eukaryota > Metazoa > Arthropoda > Insecta > Lepidoptera > Coleophoridae > Coleophora > Coleophora flavipennella. Next base: position 12,518,272 of record OX369253.1, read on the forward strand.
CTTTTTTTAGTTTTTTTGTTAACAAGGAGCTTTAAAAATCGAATTTGTAAATTTTCCAGTTTGTCTATATTAGTTTTGAATGTGAGTCCATAGCAGTCCAGGGCATAACTCAGTATTGAATCTACTAATGACATATACAAGCATTTTAGGGTACCAGAAGGAACTTTGAAACTAAGGTGATAAAATTTACCCAATAATATTAATAGTATCCACCTAGCAATTTTAACCTTATAGAGGAGGAGTTGAATACATTACATATAAGAAGATATAGAACGAATATTATCTCTATACTTAACAGCGCCTAGAATAACACTTTTATTGTCTTTTATTTTTTTCATCACACTTTTCGATTCTTAGTTTTACTGCATTTTTTTCTCTAATAGTTATGTATTCTTTTTACTATTTTTATAATTTCTGTTGTTTTCTTAATTTATTTCATAGTTTTTTTTAAGCAAATATGACAGCTTTTTGATAGTTTATAACGGTAGATAGATAAGTAGGCTTATATTTTTACATAATTGTGAAACTCGTTTTTGGAATGTATAGACTTACTTTTCTATTTATATTTAATCCCTTAAATATCAATGAACATTACCGTTTGTGTTCTCCTAATAAAATAAAATAATAAATTCTGAGACCAGCCCGAGTCAATATTTTAACTGTTGCTAGTCAATTTTTATATGAAAACATTATGTACGTTCATAAAAAAATACATTTATTACCTAAAAACAGTGCCAGGCATAATTTGAATTAAAGAAATGTAAATAAAATTGATATAGCCTTTTCGAGACTGACTAAGGTTAAAAAGTCGTTTGTGGGGCAGTGTATAAGATTCTACAATAAAATTCCAGAAAATGTAACTAGTTTGTCAGAGAACAAATTCAAGACTCATGTCAAAAAATTCTTCTGCTCTAGAGGATATTATAAAATAATAGATTATGTAAATGACAAAGATATATATATATATATATATTGGTTCTATAACAAATACCATTACCTGAGACTGTAATCTGAATCATTACATTTTGTAATAGACAATAAGTTTTTTTTTGACTTTTTACAAGTGTGTGTAAGCACCTATTTAAAATAAATTATTTTAATTTTGATTTAATTTGAGTCCCTGTTACTGACCTGCAAGCCGTGCATTTTGAAGTTCATGTCTATGTTGCGGACGCTGATGCCGGAAATGATGCCGATATTTAGCTGAATATTACCACTCACGCCAGGGTTCTCGATGATAAGTCTGAATTCACAAAAAGCAAAATAAATTTTAATAATCTCTTAGTTACAAGCAGGTTAGAAGCGTCGGTGACTCAACCGGTAACGACTCGGTCCTCGTAACCAGAGGTGCCGGGTTCAAATCCGGACGGCCAATGTACCAATGAGTTTTTCGAAACTTACGTACGTCGTACATATATATATATTACTCACCAATTGCTTTAACGGTGAAGGAAAACATCGTGAGGAAACCTGCACACACCTAAAGGTTGTGTAAAAAGTCGACCAACCCGCATTGGGCCCACGTGGTCGAGTAAGGCCAGATCGCCCTAATTCAGGGTGGGCTCGAGCCCCTCGGTGGGGACGGATATGAGCTGATATGACGAAGATCAAATTATGCAATTCCAGGGCGTGTGTGTCGCAGCCATATTATGGTAGATTTAGCCGTTGTATAATACGTCGCGCCGCTCTGTTAACTACCGAGTCTTCTTCTTATCGTGTAGCATAATTAACCGTGCTATTCAAGGGATAGACGGCGGTTGCCTGATGTTGCACTTAGCATCACCCGCGGTCACGTGTGGAGCATTTACATTTACACCTTCGGACGTGTGCAACGCGACCTTCATACACATCTGGAATCAGATGTGCAGGTTTCCTCACGATGTTTTCCGTCATCGTTAAAGCAATCTGTAAGAATATGTATATTCGCCGTTGATATTGATGCCGCATCCTAGTTGATTTTTGTAGGGTATTGCGTACGCAAAATCTGGTTTAGTGTGGAACCTTCAGTTTTTTGCTACACCCTGCATACATTTTGTAAAATCTTCAACAATATTTTAGTTTACTGGAATACGTTTTCTTAATCAACGTCATTTATTTTTTTGTACCATTAAAACAATTCCTGCGCCCTGGCATCCTCTCGTGATGATACTTAAGTGTCGATGGTGCCGAAGATGGAGGCGGGCTTACCAAGTAACCCCAATACAATAAGTAGCTGGCTATCTTATCTTTCAACGTCTTTATTAAAACTAATATAAACTGCACTAATCTATTTAAAGTACAATTCAAATCAATACCTGAACAAAAAAATGTTATGTACCTACCTATGTATGTAGGTGATAATAAGATAGATAACAGTTTTAATTGTGTTATTTCAAACGTGTTTGCGATAAGTTTGTACTATTTTAGTAATGTTTAGCCCATCTGTCTTCTGGTATCTATTGTTTTATCTAAATGACAACTAAATCCGATTTTTGACCTTCTTTTGTTTAGAAGCAATAATACGTTGTAAACAGCAAATAACAAACAATTAACTTTTCACCTAACACGCTTGGAATTGTTGTGTTCGTCATTCCATTTCAGCGCGCAATATTGCGTTTTACCCGCTAGTGTGGAAAGAGTTTTTTTTTTTAATTGTACCAAATAAGCGGTAATACTACAGAATTTGGATATCTTTGCCTTCAATTACTCCTAAACGATAGAAAACCCAAGGTTGAAAAAAATACCCTTATTGCTGATGATGTTCCTTAAAGTCAAAAGCTATTAGAAACACGATTGAGCAGTTTTGGCTCGATATAAAAAAAAAACAAAAATAGGTCTACACCGTTACTTTCAACTCTAGTTATGACTAATATTTTGAAGTATATTTTTAAAAATATAATACAAAGTGGGAAATGTTATTATTTTTTATACTTTCCTTCAGAAAGTTGAAACTAAACGAAAAAACTTTAAAAAGTGCAAAAGTGTGGTTATTTTCTTTACTCTTTACACTTAATGAAAAAGACAGAGATAACTGTTCCAATCAATGCCTCGCCTTAAGCTGTTTTACTTGACGCTAAAAATTATCCTCGCTATAATGAGGTGAAAAAATCTGTGTTTCGCTCGACAGCAAAGTCATTGTTTTTTGTTTTTGACATTGACATTATCTAACATAAAGATAGCAATTTTGACTCTTTGTTTATTGTTCTATGTCGTTAACTTTATAATTAATTAATTGAACGACATTTTCAATGAATATTTAAATCGGTATGGTTGAATTTTTATGTTATTATTATTGACATTATGTAATATTTAGATGTGACATTTTATTTACGGTTTATTTTAATATTTATTGACTATTGATTAATTAATCAACTGATTTTGACTTGACGCAGTAATTACCAAAGTATTCATCATATCAACTCATATACGTCTTTACCGAGGGTCTCGAGCCTACCCTGAATTAGGGCGATCGGGCTTTAGTTGACCACGCGGGCCCAGTGCGGGTTGGTCGACTTCACTCACACACAACCTGCAAGTTTCTTCGCAGGCGTGTGCAGGTTTCCTCGCGATGTTTTCCTTCACCGTTAAAGCAATCGGTGAGTATGTACGTAAGTTTCGATAAAACTCATTGGTATATTGGCCGTCCGGATTTGAACCCGGCACGTCTGGTTTGGAGGACCGAGTCGTTACCGGGTGAACCACCGACGCTTTTTTTTATAATACCATAGTATTATTTACACCTAATTAATAATAATGATTACCAACATAGGCTAAGTCTTACTAACAAGCAATGGATTACTGTTGTCTGAAAAATAAATGAAATGAATGAATTTATTGTTTTGTATCACGTACCTTTGAAAATGTCACATTGTCACTCGTACCTAACACCTGGTTAGGGTTCTGTACCCAAAGGGTAAAAACGGGACCCTATTAGCAAATTATATGTGTTAGTACTAAAATACAATATGGACACTCCCTGCCGCTCTCTAGATTGGGACCTCACCCCCCGTCACCCAGATTGATTCAGATTGGTTGCCGTTTGGTTCTCGAACGTATAGGATTTCGCTGTAATTTTTTTTTGTTCTATCATTCGATTTTTGAAATGTCATTTCTCGCCCGTTGTATGAAGTGTCCGGGTTGTGCTATTAGTAAGACTCCGCTGTCCGTCTGTCACCAGGCTGTATTTCATGAACCGTGATAGCTAGACAGTTAGAGTGTAGGTGTGGTGCGGTTGCCAACTTGGAGTGTAGGTGTGGTGCGGTCCCTCAAAGGATGGACCACCTCATTGCGTGTCCTTCTTGCCCTGTCACCTGCACGCGGGAGGACCTGATGTAGGCCACTGATAAGGCAATTCGCGTGACTCTGTTTTGGGATGGGACTATCTGAGTTTGCCGTCGACTCGATTAAAAGAAGAACATAATTTTGTTTTTGAAAATAAACAGCATTTGGCCGATTTTTTATTCGCAATTGTTATCCTATCATCTCACCTGGTGGTAAGTAAAGATGAATACCGAAGATGGAAGCGGGCTTACCAAGATTTCCCAACGTAATGATTAACGAGGTACTGGCTTTCTTATCTTCAAGTCGGAACACATCAATGATGTTGTCATAAAAGTTGGACCCAGCCGCGACTCGAACCCGCGACCACAGATTAGGAAACCGCGACCTCCTGATCTGAAGCGAATCGCATAAACATTACGCCACGGATGCAGTTAAAAAACCCGGTAAAGTGCGAATCAGAACCGCATACTAGATGGCGCTAGTTTCTTCACGTTTCAAAAACACGATTTTGTATTGAGACCTATTTTACACTTTTTCTAATTTTTTGTATTTGTTGTTATAGTGGCAACGAAAATAAATCATCTGTGAAAATTTCAACTGTCTAGCTATCGCGGTTCATAAAAACGCTAAACACGTTAAAAAACCGACTTCCATCGGAACAACTTAGTACATTTTTGCATTATTATTTTTGGTTTTTGTTAATTTTCTAAAAAAGTACTACACCGATTTTGATAAAATTTAATTGGGACCACTCGGGAAGCACTAGCTTTCTAATAAAAAAGGAATCATAAAAATCGGTTCACCCAGCCCAAAGTTATGAGGTAACATACATAAAAAAAAACATACAGACGAATTGAGAACCTCCTTTTTTGGAAGTCGCTTGAAAATACAGCCTGGTGACAGACGGAGGGACAGACAGACGGACAGCGAAGTCTCAGTAATAGGGTCCCGTTTTTACCCTTTCGGTACGGAACCCTAAAAAGGTAAGTTCAAGATTTTATTGTATAACTTTGTTGGCGTGATTAATATGTAGTATACCCATGCCAAATTACAGCTTTCCAGTTCTAATAATCTCTGAGCTAAGCCGCGGACAGACGGACAGACGGACAGACATGGCGAACTGAACTAATGGGTTCCTTGTTGACTTCGATCCCTAAAAGAGTTGCATAAACAAATTATTTACATTGCTCGTAGAACAGATGGCCGTTGGGGCAGTAAAGTTCTCGAGTGGCGACCACGCACCGGAAAGCGTAGTGTAGGCAGGCCTCCCACTCGGTGGACCGATGACCTGGTGAAGGTCACGGGAAGCCGCTGGATGCGGTCAGCGTAAAACCGGTCGTCGTGGAGATCCTTGGGGGAGGCCTATGTCCAGCAGTGGACTTCCTTCGGCTGATATGATGGGAAACATTTTTGTAAATACGCTTATATGTTAAATTTGACTTAAAAAACGCCCTTAAACTCTTAATTCTATCTACAGTTCACGCAGTTGTTCATACTTTTTTTTCAGAACTAACAAAATGCGCCTCCAAATATTATCAGTCTTTTGTATTCCGTTGGGCTTGACTCTGACTCTTCCTATAGAAGAGAGTAATCAGTAGTAATCAGAAGAGTGACCTGGTGAAGGTCGCGGGAAGCCGCTGGATGCGGGCAGCGCAGAACCGGTCGTCGTGGAGATCCTTGGGGGAGGCCTATGTCCAGCAGTGGACTTCCTTCGGCTGATATGTTGATGAAACAAATTATATCTTTCAAGTTTTGTACTCTACATTACGTGCCTTTTTACCTTACCATAGCGATTGACGGCTAAGAGAGCACGCCCGTCTCTTTAAATAACCCGCCAAGTGCAAGTGATACCAATTAACATTAAAAGACATCAACACGAGCAACAAAAAAATAATGTTTTTACATTCAGTCCAGACTCCTTGGTGCGAATACTATGCACACTTGGCCAGTTTTTATACACACATGCACACACAAAATTTGACCCTTCTTTTTCGGCAACCGGGTAAATAGATCGTTTTTTAAAGATGCAAATTACTGTAGGGGCAAAAAAAAATGTGGTATTCTAACCCAACCTCAAGCTCACAAACCAAAAAAATGTGGTATTCTCTAACTCAACCACAAGCACACAAACCAAAAAATTGTGGTATTATCTAACCTAACCACAAGCTCAAAAACCAAAATATTTGTGGTATTCTCTAACCCAACCACAAGCTCACAATCCATACAATTGTGGTATTTTCTAACCCAACCAAATAAAAAAATGTGGTATTCTCTAACCCAACCACAAGCACACAAACCAAAAAAATGTGGTATTCTCTAACCCAACCACAAGCACACAAACCAAAAAATTGTGGCATTCTCTAACCCAACCATTGTGCACACAAACCAAAAAAAATTAGTATTCACTAACCTAACCACGAGCTCACAAACCAAAAAAAATGTGGTATTCTCTAACCCAACCACAAGCACACAAACCAAAAAAATTGTGGTATTCTCTAACCCAACCACAAGCACACAAACCAAAAAAATGTGGTTTTCTCTAACCCAACCACAAGCACACAAACCAAAAAATGAGGTATTACCTAACCCAACCACACGCTCACAAACCAAAAAAATTTTGATATTCTCTAACCTAACAAGAAGCACACAAACCAAAAAAGTGTTAGAAAATTTGTATTTTAAAAAGTTTATGTGAACCCACCTGCTGATTGTATGGCCAGAGAAATTGTGTCCAAAGATGGTCAAATCGAACCAGGCGTCATCTGAAAACAAAACAAGCAATCAAGTGATGCCATCATCATATCAGCTCATATACTGTGACGAAGTCAATCTTTTTGGTTATTTTTATGTTCAATGTGTTTTTATATAATCTTTTTTGTCAATTTCTTTTTACTTTCGTTATTTGTTTGTTTTTCGTCATGACATTTCTTCCCCTCCTATCAATACTTCACATCTGTTTTCCAAATTTCTCGTTTTTTTTCTTTTTTTTTACAATATACATATTCAGTTTTTTAGTGGCTAAATCCCATTTGATTAGTTTTGTTAGATTCTGCCGTTCCCTCCATAACATTACTATTTTACATCTCGTGCGAGCGACGGCGCTGACAGAGGGTGCGCCGCCCACTGCAATACGTCCCCACCTAGGGGCTCGAGCCTACCCTGAATTAGAGCGATCAGGCCTTAGTCGACCGCTTGGGCCCAGTGCGGTTTGGTCGACTTCATACACCCTTCGAGTTTCTTCGCAGGCGTGTGCAGGTTTCCTCACGGCGTTTTCCTTCACGTCTCAAGAGCGTCGCGTCGGTTAAACGTACATATGAAATCTGAATTTGAAAACTCATTGTTATGTGGCAGGTTTTAAACCACGACCTCCCAGCAGGAGGTAGCGGCCTAGCCGCTACGCCACCGACGCTCTTGACTTGATGCCAATCTATACCAAGCACCGAGTTTCAATAAGATATTGTTGATCACGAAGAGTTTCTTACCAACATTCAAGACGATCTGGGGCAAGGAGATGTCTAAGGTAAGACGGGAAGTCAGAATACCATAGTTGATGTGATTGATGACAATGTTACTGGCGCCAGTCACTCGCAGATTCGTAACACTAGCGGCTCCAGAGAAAAGGCTGAAACGAAATAGTTATTTATGATACAATGGTGGTAAAAAGGTGAATAAAAAACGAGTGATATTTGCAAGCTCGAGCCGTTTACCATCGTCACGAGTTTGTCAGTTACCTTTTACACCCATGTGTCATACGACGTTTTTCAATACAGTTGTGAGAAAACAGGTAAAATAAAACAGGACCGTGACAGAAAAACAAAATACATGGGTACATACGTACTCGTACCTATCAAGGTTTCGAGAACCAAAGTTTATTTTACGCAACTTGTGGCTCATTTTGAATGTCCGGGGAGTAATATCACTGTTTTTTCCTATACATACACATAAGTATATTTTTATTACACATATATTTTAACCATAAATTTTTTCATTCGCCATGTCAGCCTAAACACGTCTAATGCTGGACAAAGGCCACCCCCAAGGATTTCCTCGACGACCGGTCCTGCTCTGCCCGCATCCACCGGCTTCCTACGGCCCTCACCAGGTCGTCGGTCCACCGCGTGGGAGGCCTGCCTACGCTACGTCTTCCAATGTGTGCTCACCACTCGAGAACTTTACTACCCCAACGGTCATCTGTTTACAAGCTATGTGCCCTGCCCACTGCTACTTCAATTTAGCGATTTTGTGAGGTATGTTTTTTACTTTGGTTCTCCTACAGATCTCATCATTTCTGATTCGATTTGGATGACCTTGAGCCTTCTTGTGAGGCCCATAGTAAGCGACCATGTCTCAGTTCCGTAAGTCATCACTGGCAACACACACACAGTGTTAAAGACCTTGGTCTTGAGACACTGCGATATTTGGGACGTGAATATATTGCAAATCTTCCCGAATGCTGCCCAGCCGAGTTGGATTCGTCGATTGGTCTCTTTCTTTAAGTTGGATTACCTAGCTGGACCGTTTGTCCCAGTTATACATATTCTTCAACAACTGCCAGTGTATAGTCTCCAACCTTTACAGTAGTGGGTGCGCGCACTCTCTGAAATGAATTCGATAGAATACCGATAGACGGCAACTTTGCGGCGATGCTCAAGGCTTTTTTTAGCTAATGTGTTTTCGAATCTTGATTTCATTTGTACGTTTATCCGACGCTCTTATGGTAAAGGAAAACATCGTGAGGAAACCTGCACATGCCTGCGACGAAACTCAAAGGTTGTGTGTGAAATCGACCAACCCGCACTGGGCCCGCGTGGTCGACTAAGGCCCGGTCACAGGGTAGGCTCGAGCCCATCGGTGGGGACGTAGGTATATGAGCTGATATGGTGGTGGCACACAGTCTACTTACACAGGTACTGGCAGTGCGTAGGAAATTTCAAACTTTTCCACCTCGAAGGGATCCAGTCCAGCGTCACGGATGTCCTGGCTGATCGACTCAACTACACTGGCTACGATGCCATCCACGAAACGAGTCTGGCGCGAATCTGAAACATATTATTCTGTACGGAACCATTGAAAACCCTGAAGAAGTAGAGAGCTTCGGAGGAGGCTTTCGGAGAAGAGCAAAATTACGTATTACACATTTATACAAAAAAAAACGTGTAGTCAGTACCTACATGTTTATGATACCGATAAAAGATAGTTGAAAATATATTTTTTTTTCAATTGGCAAGCCCTTGGCATCATTTCACCTGATGCTAAGTGACGATGATGCCGAAGATGGAAGCGGGCTTACCAAGATTCCCCAACGCAATGGAGAACTGGCTGGATGTGTTCCGGCTTGAAGATAAGAAAATATAAGATTATTGCTTTTAGCAATAAGGCCGCCTACTGTACACTTTATTATAGTATCTCTACGTATTAACATTACAAAATTGTTTTGGTGTACTATAAGTGTAAATAAATAAATAAGATAGCCAGATCTCCATTGCGTTGAGGAATCTTGGTAAGCCCGCTTCCATCTTCGGCATCATCGTTACTTACCAACAGGTGAGATGATGCCAAGGGATCATCCAATTGTGGATTTAAAAAAGACTTCCTTTCTAATTTGTCTTTTTATTGTATTACGTGGTGTGTCAAGTCTAGAATATATTGTGTTTTTCTTTTTTTAAATAAATGTTTTTTATTCCTTTGTTGTTAGTAGTAGATATATTTTTTATTGTTATTTTTTAATCTTCTCTTTTTTATCTTTTGTTTGGTAACTAAGCAATACAATAAATTATGAAACCACGGTAAAATTGAAACTTTACAGAGGACGAAACGATCATGGCTGCTCTCGCTACGGTACAGAGGACGAAACGATTATACCGTCAGACAAAAGCGACCGTCACGCGACATGCAACACACAGCCGAAAAAATTTGAGACGATCATTCTTTAATTTATTTGATTTGACTGTAGATACAAGTATCTAGAGGAAGACTCACCTAGAACGTCGTTCCTGGTCTCGGCGGGCGCAGGCACACCGGCGCTTGCGCAGACGATCAGAGCCACAAACAGGAGGCCCGCTACTTTCATCTTGATCTACTTTCTTTATATCGAACTGTATTTGAACAAAATCAATTGTTATAGTTAGTTATACGCAAGCGTCGGTGGCGTAACGGCTAGGGCCGCCGCCTCCTATCCGGGAGGTCGTGGTTCAAACCTGCCACGTACCAATGTGATTTCTAATTTAGATTTCATATGTACGTTTATCCGACGCTCTTACGGTGAAGGAAAACATCGTGAGGAAACCTGCACACGCCTGCGAAGAAACTCGCAGGTTGTGTGTGAAGTCGACCAACCCGCACTGGGCCCGCGTGGTCGACTAAGGCCCGATGGCCCTAATTCAGGATAGGCTCGAGCCCCTCGGTGGGAACGTATATGAGCTGATTTATGAATACGCAACCGTTGAGCTTCGTGCTGCCTAGTGATTTTATGGATATAACCGTGTTTTTTTTAAAACCACAACTATTTAGCCCTTGACATCATCTCATCTGATGGTAAGTGACGATGATGCCGAAGATGGAAGCAGGCTTAGAAAGCTTCCGAACGCAATGGAGAACTGGCTTTCTTATCTTCAAGCCGGAACACATCAATGTTGTTAAAACTGATGTTTGGGGGCAAAATTTAGATATGACTCTGGTAACTGCCAGGCGGGCGTAGAAAATGCGGGCGTCAAAAAGCTAGCATACTTTTAAGAAAAGCAAGTTGTAAAATAACTTTAGAAATAAATTAAAAACCTGACTGCATAAAAACTTCACCCCTATTTTATTGCCAGTCGGATAAAAATTTTTCGTATGTCACTCACGGGATTGAAACGAATCTAACGACACCTCGCACTTCAAGCCGTTTTGGTTACAAAGCGTGCCAAAGAAATAAACAACTTTGTTTTTGACTACTATGGTAAAAAATTATCCTATGTCACTTACAGAATCAAGGCAAATCTACGACACCACGAACTCCAAAATCCATGAAGCCGTTTTGGTTACAAAGCGTGCCAAAGAAATAAATGACTTTGTTTTTTGGCTAGTCGGGTAAAAAATATCCTATGTCACTTACAGGATCAAGACGAATCTAACGACACCTTGCACTTCAAAGTCCATCAAGCCGTTTAGGCTACAAAGCGTGCCAAAGAAATAAATAACTTTGTTTTTTAGCTAATCGGGTAAAAAAATATCCTATGTCACTAAAAATAAAAGTGAAATGGCTGTGATTGATTATTGATAATGGCAAGGGAAATCTACGACACCACGAACTCCAAAATCCATGAAGCCGTTTTGGTTACAAAGCGTGCCAAAGAAATAAATGACTTTGTTTTTTGGCTAGTCGGGTAAAAAATATCCTATGTCACTTACAGGATCAAGACAAATCTAACGACACCTCGCACTTCAAAATCCATCAAGCCGTTTAGGCTACAAAGCGTGCCAAAGAAATAAATGACTTTGTTTTTTGGCTAGTCGGGTAAAAAATATCCTATGTCACTTACAGGATCAAGACAATTCTAACGACACCTTGCACTTCAAAATCCATCAAGCCGTTTAGGCTGCAGGGCATGCCAAAGTAATAAACATACACTCGAAAAACATAAACCTCCTTCTGGTGCAGTCGGGTAAATAATATTTGCTTACCTGCGGTTTGGTGCGTAATTGCAAAAGCTACTATAGCCGATGTGTTTACTAAGACATCAATCAGAGCGTTTATATATAAGCGGATAATGCGATAACCATATCTAGATACAGATTTGGAAATACCTATTTTTTAATAACTATACTACTAAACTAGCCTTTGCCCGCGGCTTCGCCTGCCTGCATAGAGTTTTTGAAGTGAAAACTTCTTTAGCGGCGTTGTGCACTTGTTTTGTAATGGGTAAAAAATGTTAAACTCGCGTCAGGACACGTGACCTGATCGAAAATTCGTAAGACGGATGGAGTTGATTTTTTGTTGATTTTTCTGAGATATAAACTTTTTCATGTAATATAAATTGTCATGTTTGTGTACGATAGCGCAATAAATAAATATTGTATTCTACCACATAAATGATAGTACTTTTATACTGATAATCAAAGCAATTCGTGCAAAATTATTCCCTAACCATTCCAAAATATCAAAAATGCACAACGTTAATATTCAAGTTTTCATTTCTGCCGGCACTCCCGGAGTGCCACCCGTCGTTTTTTGTGTATGGTTCCGTAATCTAACTAGAAATCCTTTTAATTTCAATAGGTTTATCCATCAATAATCAATCACAGCCATTTCATTTTTCTTTTTTTTTATTAAAAATTTGAGTGCGTTTGGCTGCACCTCACCTGATGGTAAGTGCCGATGCAGCCGAGGATGTAACACGCAAGCTCAAATAGTGTCTATTCACTCCCGACTTGAAGATTCCTAAATTATACGAATCGGGGAATACAGACGCCGGCGGGGAATTTCACTCCTTGGCTGTTCGCATAATGAACGAAAATGCAAAACGCTTCGTGCGTAAAGGTGGAATATTAACGATAAAGGGGTGGAATCGCCCTCCGCGCCTAGTCGTCCGATGATGAAATGAAGAGGGGGGAATGAGGTCGTGAAGCTCCAGCGCAAACTCTCCGAAATTAATCCTGTAGAACACCGATAGACAGGCGACTTTGCGGCGATGCTCGAGGCTTTGGAGCCTGTTTGATACAAGTTCCTCGTCGCCAATGAGTCTCTTGGCGCGTCGGTCGATAGAATTCAAGGCATCTAGCTGGTAACGAGCCGATTTGTCCCATAACTCTAAGACTGTGAAGCTAATTTTGGTATGGTTTTAAGAGTCTGTGACACATATAACATTTGAAATAATGTCTGTAAAAAATTAGGGTTCCCCCCTATAATGTAAAGTGGGGGTATTTTTTTTATTACTTACCTCATCGGTGATGTATTGTTGAATAGGTCTTGCAAAACTGTTAAGGGTTATGAAAAACTTTTTACGACAAGTGATTCGTTTACAAAATATTATTTTTTTAAGTAAGACCAGCCAAGGTGTTATTGTAGGAACCTGAAAGGTTTTTTTTAATAGTAGTAGTATGTAATTTACTTAAAAGTGATATTGATCATAGCGAAGTCAGCTTTCTTAGTTCAAGAATATAGTAGTCGACCAGCTTGGATGTTTAGTTAGATTTGTAAGAAGTTCAAAGATTTTCCATACAAAATCTTCTATACCAACTGCAAAAATATACTTGAAATACAAGTATGCATTCTACTAATGTTATAAACGCAAAATATTGTAAGAATGTATGGATGTATTTTTGTTTCTCTTTCACGCAAAAGAACCCCCCCGGAACCATCCTACTAATCTATCTATCTATTAATATAATAAAACTGTAACGGGGCCGTGTCTGTACATGAAATATTTTTGGAAAATAATAACTGTGGTGGACATTCCTAACGATACAGAGGCCAGAACAACAACTTTTGGAATTTTTGTCTGTCTGTCTGTCTGTCTGTCTGTATGTTCGCGCATCACGCAAAAACTACCAGGCCGATTTTGATGAAATTTTGTATGGTGGTTCCTTATAGCCCGGGTTAACATATAGGATACTTCTTATCCCGGAAAATTCAAGAGTTCCCGTGGGAAAATCAAAAGTATTCATTTATAGAATGGCTCAGCACGCAAATGCGGCTTGACCTATTACAATCAAATTTTACATGTTGATACCCTTATCGCGAACTAAAACTGGGACATTGTGAATCCCAAAAAAAAAAAAGGTTTCCTGCAGGAATGCAAAAAATTGTATCTTTAGAATGGCTCAACGTAACAATATGAAACCATTACATTGGGATGGGGTGTTTTGAACATCATTGTATAGTCGGGTATTCTTTATCCCGGAAAACTAAAGAGGTCCCGTGAGAAATTATCTATCGATACTTACAATAATAAATATGGAGTACTTTTTCCCCATATTAGCTACACATACCACACATTATAATCATAGCAGCAGAATGTCAATAGATGGCACTGCAGGAATAATAAAACGCGCTTAAGTTGTGTTAAAACTTTAAAATATTATTTCATACTTTTGAGTGGATTTCTTTTATGTGTTTTTCAGCATACGCTTTTTACACAACTCTCTGGAACTATGGCACGCAGCGATGTGTTTCATAGACGAACATATAGGTATTTTTTATAGATTGCAATCGTGTAAAAAAATTAAAAACACATAAATCGAGTTAAGCTTCTTTTAACAGGAGGCACGGATATGGGAACTCTTCTGACGGCGACTATTTGCGTGTGGCAGTAGTTGCTCTCCGCCTGCAATATCAATATCTGTGAACCTCATCAATGTATTTGCGGGTCCACGGTGGAGGCAATTGGCCATCACTCACTGAATTGCGGTCGTTGTTTGTGAAGATTCCCACGTCACCAATTCCTTAATGACCTCACTCGGAGGGCACTGGTATCGGCCAGATGGAATACTCCATCTTTGATGCAGCCACTGGGCTTTAGTTGATGTGATGGCAAAAGGCCGGTGGGTATAAACAGGTGCTACGGCAGAGAGGAACGTGCTTGCTTTGGGGCTCTACTTTTTCTGCCTCACTTCTCACCCGTACGGTACTGCTGCTCAAGTTGCGGCGAGAAAGAAGCATAATAAGTACTCGGTTTTGAAGGCAAATTACTGCTTTGTGCCGCTGGTCTGTGAGACAACCGGCTGCTGAACCCTCAGAGGCCTTTGCCTTCACAACGGAGATTGGCCGTTGCCTTCGAGAGAGGAGATGTGACGTGAGGTCCTACCTGCTGCTAAGGTTGTCTATTGCCATCCAGCGCGGCAACGAGAAGTGCGTCATGGGCTACTTTGGAGCTGATACGACTCGAGGATTTGACCCATATTAATATTTTTAGGAAGTTTTATTACTCGATTGATTCAATGATTTGAATTAGTTTTTCGATAATATAGGTATGTCGGAGCGTCATTGAAAATACGACCAATACCAGCTCGAGATAAGTTTACATAGATCGTTAAACTTTGTTTGGATCAAACGTCAGGTATTAGTACCTGGGTGAAACCGGTGGTGGCGTGACGATCGCTTGTACTCGTGCGTGAGACGATCGTTTGTGGTAGCAAAGATGACGTATTAACGAAAGGCTGTTTGTGATGTGATCGACACTGAGTTGAGAATTTATTAGATCTGTGGAGAAGCCATATTAGCTGGACGTCAGTCTCGGAGCAGACACTTTTCGACGGAGCGTCGAGCAGAACACAAGTAGTGGTGATCTGTGAGCAAAACGGACGTGTCACGCCATCGCTGTGATCACCGCGTTTGCATCCATTGTAATCCAAGGCATCCTGTACAATTTCGATTACCAAATGATCAAGACTATTGAAGAAGGACCTCTGTGATATAGCTGCATTGTTATTTCGACGCCCAATACCGAAATAGTTAACCACGTGAGATAAGGACGTGAACCACGCGGCCATCCATAACCTAACCACCACCCCTTCGACATCAGAAGTTGGATTGTTCCCAGCGCTCGCAACAAGTGGACAACGACGGGAAAATGTGAAAAATGATAATGGAGCAGCGAAATAAATACCAACTGGCAACAATTCTTTGTGCTACAGAAACAGAACATGTTGCGATTGATTGAGGTTATGCAAGCACCATCGACTACATTTGCTGCAATCACACTGCCAGAATTCAACCAGAATATACCTGAAGCTAATCCACGTTCACGGTGCTCGTTTGTCGACATCTCCCTTACGGAACGACAGTTGCAATGAGGTGCAATGCTTATTTCACTTAGCAAACCGTTGAAAGGCATATGCTCCTGTGCTTCCGGAATGACTCGGAGCCAGTTTAGAAACCTGTTCCTGATGCGCTGTTTGGAAATGGGCGACAGTATGGGCTGCGCTGGCAGCGGCAGAGATGCATTCTGCGAAGTTGGTAGTGTACGCGAGGAGCTACGATACGAAAATCCGGTGAGTCGTACCCCTTTTGTTTTGATGGTGGTAGTAGTACGTGCGTAGTACTATTACCTAATCTGTAGTGGTGCCTACTGTTCTCTCTTTAAAGAAGTTTCGAGTATAAACTTTCGGAAGTGTGTTCAATACTAACGCATGATTGACTTTTGTAGGCAACTCTTAAGTTTACTGTACAGAACAAATATCGAGTGAGGGTAATATTGACGGGCATTGTTCAGAATGGTCATATCTTGTTATGCCAGACGAGTACGAACGATATTATGATCGATTCAGATATTTTAAATCTAGGATTGACGGTATTCTTAAACGAGTCTGTCAATAACAAAACAGCTTGACTATCGGTAAGGATGCGAATAGAGTAGTTAGTCCCTTACCCTTCTAGTAGTGATTGCATTAGCAGCTAAAATGATGCCTTGTGGAAAGTACTCTTTCACATGCTTTCGGATTTTTACTTGTGACACAACGTCGTGATTGAACGGAAGATTTTGAACGAGGACTCGTTGTAAATATGATGATTCATTTAGCTAACTAGAGTTTCGGTTAAACAAACCTAAACCAGGATTGAAAGTATTGAAACCCCTTTAAGCATTTATAATATTGAGACTGGCATCTTAACATGGAGTAAACCCTTATTAGCTTTCTTCGTATTGCGACTGATATCCTCGTTGATCATAGGCCAAAGTTGTTGCCTATTTTTAATAGCTTTCGTGATGAATTGGTCGAGATGGTTGGAATTCTTAATGCCCCGCTATCGTATAGACCATATGTAGGTAGATGAGTTTCGGGGATCCCAATAAAATAGTTTGTTTACCAATTGTAAAAAAAAGAGAATAATAACGGGGTAGTATGCGGAGTGCAGTGGTGGACGTCTTGCGGCTGATGTGATGATGATACAGGATTCATGGGCTGTAGGCTGCGAATGTCACGCTTCGAAGCTTTCCCTTTTTGACAGCCTTATCATGCTGGTTAAGAAAAAGGATAGAATGCAAGTGTGTTGATAACCGTGAACGAAATGACAACCTGCCTAAACGGTAATCGCTTCCTCAGATAGTTAATCACATCAATTGACTTCATATGTGGTCACTATTTCACCACGTCAAGCATAGCTAGTGGTTACATTAGGTTAGGTGCATTCTATCCCTTATAAATCGAAATGATTGATTTTGTAATTTCGGAGTGTCTGTTCGAATACATCCATGTGTCATTCGATCTACGTAATGTCCTCTTGTGTTTAAACTCACGTTTATAAACGCTTTAGGTGCGTGGCAACGGTCAGGTGAATCTTAGTACGTTTAAACGTTGGTACTCTTAGTTAAGTGTCCTTTAAAATATGCTCACTTCCTTAGAGTATAGTAATGAGATTTCACGTTACAAGTCCCTACATGGTGATCATTTGGTAAGAACCGAACTGTTGGGTTAACCGAGTTACGAGGTACAGCCTCCTGGAGTTGCTTCTAGGTACAAGTAAAGTATACCGAAGATATCCCGGACGTCAGCCTGTACGAGATTAGAATGGCTCTTAAACAGCTTAAAAACAATAAGGCACCGGGTGATGATGGAATTACGGCTGAACTTCTGAAAGCAGGTGGAACACCGGTACTTAAAGCTCTTCAGAAATTATTTAATTCCGTTATACTTGAAGGACAAACGCCTAAGGCATGGCACAGAAGTGTGGTCGTGCTTTTCTTCAAAAAGGGCGACAATACCCTGCTGAAGAACTACAGACCCATCTCACTTCTGAGCCATGTCTACAAACTGTTTTCGAGGGTCATTACGAATCGTCTCGCACGCAGGTTTGACGACTTCCAGCCTCCCGAACAAGCCGGTTTCCGAAAAGGATTTAGTACCATAGACCACATACATACGCTGCGGCAGATTATACAGAAGACCGAAGAGTACAATCAGCCACTATGCTTGGCGTTCGTGGACTATGAGAAAGCCTTCGATTCGGTCGAAACCTGGGCTGTGTTACAGTCTCTCCAGAGGTGCCAAATTGACTATCGATACATCGAAGTGCTGAAGTGTTTGTATGAAAACGCCACCATGTCGGTTCGCCTCCAGGATCAAAACTCGGAACCTATCCAGCTGCAGCGAGGGGTGAGACAGGGAGACGTTATATCTCCGAAACTGTTCACCGCCGCCCTGGAAGATGTTTTTAAGCTTTTGGACTGGGGTGGACTCGGCATCAATATCAACGGCGAGTACATCACCCACCTTCGATTCGCTGACGATATCGCGGTCATGGCTGAGACTATGGACGACTTAGGCACAATGCTCGATGGCCTCAGTAGAGCCTCTCAACAAGTGGGTCTTAGAATGAACATGGACAAGACGAAAATTATGTCAAACGTCCGTGTCATACCTACTCCTCTGAAGGTTGGAGGCTCTACACTCGAAGTTGTTACCGAATATGTATACCTGGGACAAACAGTCCAGTTAGGTTGGTCCAACTTCGAGAAAGAGATCAATCGTCGAATCCAACTCGGCTGGGCAGCGTTCGGGAAGCTTCGCAATATCTTTAAGTCCCAGATACCGCAGTGTCTTAAGACCAAGGTCTTCGACCAATGTGTGTTGCCAGTGATGACGTACGGAACTGAGACATGGTCGCTTACTATGGGCCTCATAAGAAGGCTCAAGGTCACCCAAAGGGCAATGGAGCGTGCTATGCTCGGAGTTTCTCTGCGTGATCGAATCAGAAACGAGGGGATCCGTAAGAGAACCAAAGTAACCGACATAGCTCTCAGAATTGCTAAACTTAAGTGGCAGTGGGCGGGGCACATTGCTCGTAGAACATATGGCCGTTGGGGCAGTAAAGTTCTCGAGTGGCGACCACGCACCGGAAAGCGTAGTGTAGGCAGGCCTCCCACTCGGTGGACCGATGACCTGGTGAAGGTCGCAGGAAGCCGCTGGATGCGGGCAGCGCAGAACCGGTCGTCGTGGAGATCCTTGGGGGAGGCCTATGTCCAGCAGTGGACTTCCTTCGGCTGATATGATGATGATGATGACAAGTAAAGTAGCCTAACCTCTAAATGTCATGTTTGTCGATTACACACACAGTCTGTAATTTTATCTAAGTGAAGCACGACAAAAGACTAGTGATAATACGGAGAGTAACGCATCATATGACAGGAGTTGTTAATCAGCTTGCTGCTGATGTGATAATAGACATGGGCCTCCCCCATGTTGGAGCGGTTTTACCAATTGTAAAAAAAAACGCTACGCTTGGCGGGCTGTTTGGCGGTACAGTATAAGCGTGAAGGACGCTGCTGCTCATCCTCAAATTTTTTGGTCCCTTAGTTGCTTCATAAGGAACCCTCGGAAAGAGATGGGGTGTTACATTGCTCTGGGGCAGCACCACAGGCTGATTTCGAAATTAAAGCTTAGCTTCACAAGTTACCTAACTTTGTGTTGTTACAAATGGACAAGCGGAACCGACCACTTTAGATATCAAATACCGTCAGAGTTATTGAGGACAGACTACGTTAAATGCCCGATAGTGACAGTATTGTTGAATTTGACACAAATAATGATGGAGAGACTGAACCTCAACCATCTACTAGTGCAGAGTAAGGGCTTTTGTACTTGACCGTGACACAATGTTTCGCAACAGAACGCCAATAGTCTCAGCCATTCGTAGACGTAGGCGTAAAACACCGAGTTGATTTTTTCGTTGCTGTGCGGCCACAACTGTGTGTGGCGTGCGTTTGGCTTGCAGGCGTATCACCGGGGAGGTGATGTTGGCAATCACCAGAAAGAGGTGATGTTTGAGATCGCCGCATGGAAGCGATAGTGTGGTTGGACACCGGAGGGAGGTGGTCCAAGAGTCGCCAGGTAGGGTGACTGTGTTTTTGGGCGGACACCTGAGAGGTTGTCTGAGAGTCGCCAGGTCGGGTGACTGTGTGTTTGGGCGGGCACCGGATGGAGGTGTCTGAGAGTCGCCAGGTAGAGTGACTGTAGTTTGATTGGGCACCGGATGGAGGTGGCGCAGAGTTGCCAAGATGGGTGACTGTTGTGGTTATCAAACGAATGGGCTTACCGAACTGCAGTTAATTTGTTGCGAAACATTGCGGTACATTGCGAAATATTGAGATACATTGCGAAACATTGCGATACAGTTCAAGTAATTAAACGAGATAAATTGTTAACAATTGACATTCCCTTGACTGTTTTACTGAAAGTGCTTGTTTATTTTGAAAGCTTAATGAAAAAATTCTCTGTAAACTGTGATGGTGTTGGTGTTCATTGAATTTTATGTCAGGTTGGCCGAGCGGGCCAGTTAAGAAAACAAATACTCTGGTGGTCTTGTTTTTCTTTCAGGTGACCCACACGGGGACGTGTGATGCGTCAAGATGGCCGTGTCGGAGCGTCATTGAAAATACGACCAATACCAGCTCGAGATAAGTTTACATAGATCGTTAAACTTTGTTTGGATCAAACGTCAGGTATTAGTACCTGG
The DNA here is from genome assembly GCA_947284805.1 of Coleophora flavipennella. Taxonomy (NCBI): domain Eukaryota; kingdom Metazoa; phylum Arthropoda; class Insecta; order Lepidoptera; family Coleophoridae; genus Coleophora; species Coleophora flavipennella. Next base: position 12,538,961 of record OX369253.1, read on the forward strand.
GTGAAACCGGTGGTGGCGTGACGATCGTTTGTACTCGTGCGTGAGACGATCGTTTGTGGTAGCAAAGATGACGTATTAACGAAAGGCTGTTTGTGATGTGATCGACACTGAGTTGAGAATTTATTAGATCTGTGGAGAAGCCATATTAGCTGGACGTCAGTCTCGGAGCAGACACTTTTCGACGGAGCGTCGAGCAGAACACAAGTAGTGGTGATCTGTGAGCAAAACAGACGTGTCACGCCATCGCTGTGATCACCGCGTTTGCATCCATTGTAATCCAAGGCATCCTGTACAATTTCGATTACCAAATGATCAAGACTATTGAAGAAGGACCTCTGTGATATAGCTGCATTGTTATTTCGACGCCCAATACCGAAATAGTTAACCACGTGAGATAAGGACGTGAACCACGAGGCCATCCATAACCTAACCACCACCCCTTCGACAGGTATATGTGTTATTTCATCATATCAGTTTATATACGTCCCCATCAAGGTGCTCGACCTGCCCTGAGTTAGGGCGATCAGGCCTTAGACGATCACGCGGGCCCGTTGCGGGTTGATTGACTTCACACATAAACTTCGAGTTTCTTCGCAGGCGTGTGCAGGTTTCCTCACGATGTTTTTGTCACCGTAAGAGCGTCGGATAAATGTACATACCAGTATGAAATCGATATTCGTATAGATATTGTTAAGTGGCAGCATTCGACCCACGGCCTTCCGGACAGGAGATAGTGGCCCTAACCGTTCTGCCACCGACGCTCTATGTTATTTAATATTTAGAAATCCTTACTTATTATTATAAATGTGAAAATGTGTTTGTTTGTTTGTTACCTATTCACAATTCAACACAGATCGGTACCAATCGGTACCAAACACAGGTAGAAACCAATCTTGATGAAATTTGGCATGCAGGTAGCCTGTATCACTGGGAATGAAATAGTCAACTTTATATCTGTGGAAATTATCATGGCAGGTAGCCTGTATCACTGGGAATGAAATAGTCAACTTTATATCTGTGGAAATTATCATAGCGCGATGCAGTTCCTGAGGAAACTAAAACAATACTCTTTGTTCGTTAAGTTATTTAAAATCGTAACGAAAAAATGAGTTGGTGTGATTTTTAGCTCAGAGATGAGGTGGTAAATGATATAATTTACTAATAAGTATATCCTGACATAGTTCCCGCGGGATTTGGGGACAACTGTTTTCTACGCTTGCTCACGTCGGTGGCGTCGCAACGGAGCAACGGATTAAAGTTATTTTTTGTATAGAATTTGTTGAGGGGGTGGGAAGTGACAAAGACTGCTAATCCGAATAGCCCGATACAGTTCCTGAGGTACCTGGAGAAAACTCATGTCCAGGCTTGCGAGCTGATTGCGGCTCGCGCACCACTTACCCTCAAAAAGAGTCAAAAAAGCTATGTCCACGCGGGCGAAGCCGCGGGCAAAAGCTAGTAACTATAATATAATAAACGCGAAAGTTCGTAAGAATGTATTGATGTATGTTTGTTACTCTTTCACGCAAAAACTACTAAACATATCTGACTGAAATTTAGTAGCTAGACAGATAAGGACATGGATTAACACATAGGCTACTTTATTCCACGCTAAAGCGGCTCGCGCACTGCTCACCTTCGAAAAGTCATAGAAACGTCCACGCGGGTAAAGCCGCGGGAAACAGCTAGTTTATTATTGAAAAGAAAGACTATAGGTACGGGAACCTACTTTGCACGTAGTCCAACACGCACATTGCCACTTGTTTTATGAATGCCTTTGACGGGGGCACAGTATATATGTCACCGAGATATTGTGAAAACCGCGATATTACAATCTCACTGGTTAGATTATGATATAACGGTAAATTGTGAATCGGATCACAATTTCAGGGCCTATTCTTGTACCTCCGAATAAAACTGATGATTTCTTCTGCTGCGAACCATTCAGATACCCAGGGGGGGAGCCTCGCTACGCGAGGCTTTTTGACTGTTAAATCATTCAAACCTGACCGAACCTAACATCGCTCGCTTCGCTCATTAATTGAGTGTTTTTCACTTCGCTTAGTGTTATTGTAATGTCACTAGTGAGTTACAATGTCTCTAGTGAAATTGTAAACAATATGTTACAGTTCACAATCTTTCGGCAGTTCACAATCTCGCGAAATAAACTCCGTTAGATTATAATCTAACGGAATTTACAACCTTACGGTGACATATATATTAGTACTAGACGGCGGTAAACATTCCCCCCTCTCCATTTCATCATCGGACGACCAGGCGCGGAGAGCGGTTCCACCCCTTTGTCGTCAATGTTCCACCTTTTCGCACGAAGCGTTTTGCTTCTTCCTTCATCATGCGAACGGCCAAGGAGTGGAATTCCCTTCCGGCATCTGTATTCCCCGATTCGTATAATTTAGGAATCTTCAAGACGAGAGTGAATAGGCACTATTTGAGCTTGCGTGTTACATCCTCGGCTGCATCAGCACTTACCATCAGGTGAGGTGCAGCCAAACGCACTCAAATTTTTAATAAAAAAAAAACAATAGCGATATTGTCACTTCTTACCTCGTCAATTACTACCTTTGATCCTAAAAAACCCCGTTGATCCTTTGCTCCGTTGTGACGTGCAAAAAGGACAAACAAATAAATAAACAAAGAAACTTCCGCATTAATAACATTACATATTGTTAGATAGATAGATAGATAGATAGATAGATAAGCGTTTATTTAGGATTCACCCAGCACACACAATACATTTTTATACAGTTACAGTACAAATTAACAATATATATATATATATATATATATATATATACATATTGTTGTGATTGTTATTTTATCTATCTATTCATGTCGAATTTTCTTACCATTATACATTATTTCCTTGCAAGATAAAAACTTCACTCCTTAATCACTCCAAGGCACAAAAAAGATAATTAAATAAAAGTAGGTAAGGAGGTAAACAAAAAAAACCGGCCAAGTGCGAGTCGATCTAGCACTCCGAGTGTTCCGTACCATTACACCTCTCCACACAACTACAAAGCATAGGGGCAATGATACCTATTCACATTACACACAAAAGTCACTTACTAGGTTGCTCAATGGGGCGCTTACTATGGGCCTCATAAGAAGGCTCAAGGTCACCCAAAGGGCAATGGGAGCTCGAAGTTTCTCTACGTGATCGCACCAGAAACGAGGAGATCCGCAGGAGAACCAATGTAACCGACACAGCTCACAGACTCGCTAAACTGAAGTGGCAGTGGGCAGGGCACATAGCTCGTAAAACAGATTGCCATTGGGGCAGAAAAGTTCTCGAGAGGCGACCGCGCACTGGAAAGCGTGGCGTGGGCAGGCCTCCTAAGCGTTGAACCGACGACCTGGTGAAGATCGAGGGAAGCCGATGGATGCGGGCAGCGTAGGACCAGTCGTCATGGAAATCCTTGGGAGAGGCCTTTGTCCAACAGTGGACGTTTTTCGCCTGATATGATGATGATGATGACAAAAAACATCAACGCGAGCTACAAAAATATGCTTTTTTTGTCATTTAGTTTGGACTCACACTTGGCCGTTTTTTTTTTTTTACTTCAGTATTAGTACTGTCACCGCACAGTTTCACGCTTTTATGTATCACCGTTATTACGAGAGGCTAAATCAAAAATACGTCTAAAGACCTGTATAAAAACAAGTTTTTTTGTATGAAAAACCTCTTTTTTTTTTGTATTAAGTATTTTTTGTTAAAGCGGCAACAGAAATACACATTCTGTAAAAATTTCAACAGTCTACCTACTACGGTTTATTAAATACAGCCCGCTGACAGACGGACAAACAGCGAAGGCTTAGTAATAGGGTCCCGTTGGTCACCCTTTGGGTGCACGGAACCCTAAAAAGTGTGTACTTATAATGAAAAAAATGCATTAAAGAGTTCCATGTTTAAAAGATCTCCATAACGATCTAAGATGTTATCGAGTTAAATATTTGTGCTGTTTATCCGCTATATTATATTGTTTTTTTTGTTTGTCAGTATTGATATCTAATGTAATGACTGATAGAATTGTAAGTTAATGAACTTGTTTTTTTCCGTCTGCACAATTATAGTGCAGATACTAGAGCATTAACGACCTCCGTGGCGTATGGGTATAATCATTAGCTTCACATCAGGAGGACGCGGGTTCGATTCCCAGCGGAGTCTAACTTTGTAAGACTCGGTTTGGTTGGTGGAAGGACATTTTCTAAGCCTGCCTGGCCAGCTAGCACCATCTTATCTAAGTTTTGCCGCCAAACATCAATGTTGATGTGTTGCGGCTTGAAGATAAGATAGCCAATTCCCCACTGCATTGGGGAATCTTGGTAAACCCGCTTCCATCTTCGGCATCATCGTCACTTACCATCAGGTGAGATGATGCCAAGGGCTTACCTATTGTGGATAAAAAAATTAGGATATCTCTAGAGCTTTACATAATATCTCCCAGACCCATAACACCGTTGGTATGGGGGACTTTAACGCGAAACTGGGCAAACGAAGTGATGGTGAGCTGAGAGTGGGAAATTTTGGATATTGAGAGAGGAATGCACGTGGCTAGCTGCTGGCCGACTTTATGAAGAAGGAGGGACTCTTGATGAAGAACTCCTTCTTCAAGAAGCCTAAACAGCGGAAGTGGACATGGTTGCATCCCAATGGTGTAACGAAAACTGAGATTGAAAAAATCTCGGACTTCACCAGCAACCACATGCAAGAAAGACGCAGATTGGTTTTACAGTCTTCTGAAAATGCTGCTCACTATCGGCAACTAAATAGGCAGATCTTTTAGTCCCTGACTCGCTATATGCACTAATATAATACAATATTGTATTAAAGAGGCGATTAAGAACAACAAAGGCTCAAAAGTGTTCACGAGAGATCTGTATGTTGGACAAAGCCAACTGACTAAGCTGAAGACTGAGAATGGCAGAATCGTATCGTCTAAGACTGAGTTGCTGGAAGAAGTTGAGAAGTTCTACGGACAATTGTACACGACCACACATCTGCCTGTCAGCGATCTGGCTAAAGACTCGAGAACCAGACTAACCCGACACTATACCGAAGATATCCCGGACGTCAGCCTGTACGAGATTATAATGGCTCTCAAACAGCTCAAGAACACTAAGGCACCGGGTGATGATGGAATTACGGCTGAACACCGGTACTTAAAGATCTTCAGAAGTTATTTATATCAGTTATACTCGAGGGACAAACGCCAAAGGCATGACACAGAAATTTGGTCGTGCTTTTCTTCAAAAAGGGTAACAACACCCTGCTGAAGAAATATAGACCCGTTTCACTTCTGAGCCATGTCTACAAGCTGTTTTCGAGAGTCTTTATAAATCGTCTCGCACGCAGGTTTGATGACTTCCATTCTCCCGAACAAGGCGGTTTCCGAAAAGTCTATAGTACCATAGACCACATACATACGCTGCGGTAGATTATATTGAAGACCAAAGAGAACAATCAGCCATTATGCTTAGCTTTCGTGGATTATGAGAAAGCCTTTGATTCGGTCAAAACTTGGGCTATATTAGTCTCTCCAGCGGTGCCAAATTGACTATTGACATATCGAGGTACTGAAGTGTATGTATGAAAAGGCCACTATGTCGGTTCGTCTCCTATCCGGTTGCAGCGAGGGGCGAGACGTCATATCTCCAAAACTGTTCACCACCACCCTGGAAGATGTTTTTAAGCTTTTGAACTGGGGTGGACTCGGCATTCATATCAACGGCTACTACATAACCCACCTTCGATTCGCTGACGATATCGTGGTCATGGCTGAGAGTATGGACGACTTAGGCACTATGCTCGATGGTCTCAGTGGAGCCTCTCAACAAGTAGGTCTTAGAGTGAACATGGACAAGACGAAAATTATGTCAAACGTCCGTGTCGCACCTACTCCTACTCTACGCTCAAAGTTGTTGCCGAATATGTGTACTTGGGACAAACAGTCCAGTTAGGTAGGTCCAACTTCAAGAAAGAGATAAATCGTCGGATCCAACTCAGCTGGGCAGCATTCGGGAAGCTTCGCAATATCTTCATGTCCCAAATACCGCAGTTTCTTAAGACCAAGCTCCTGCAAAAAGCATGGGACCACATAAAGCACTTACTGTGCAATCTCCTACAAAGCAGCGTGGCTACAGGATACATTCCTCCTAGATGGAGGAAAGTAAAGGCAGTTTTCATACCAAAACCGGGAAAAAAGTGCTACCGGGAAATTAAATCTTTCCGCTGCATCAGCCTCTCATCGTTTGTACTGAAAACCCTAGAAAAGATAATAGACGCGACGATGCGAGCCTGCATAAGGACAAGCAACTTACCTCTACACGGCAATCATGCCTATATGGAGGGTAAGTCTACGGAGACAGCCCTACACAATCTCACATTAAGAATTGAAAGAGCAATTAGCAGAGACAAGGCTTATGCTATCGGATGCTTCTTTGACATAGAGGGTGCTTTTGATAAAGCACACTTTAGTGCAGTAGAAAGCGCCCTGCACAGTCAGCACTATCTAGATGGGCTACAACTATGCTGATGAACCGCATTATTACAATGACATTAGGTACAGATACAAAAACTGTAGTGGCCAGGAGGGGATTCCCACAGGGAGGCTGTTTATCCCCACTACCGTGGTGCTTCCTCATAAACGGCCTGATAAGTTACATTAACAAGCAGCATATATACATGCAAGCCTACTCAGACGACGGAGTAATTCTAGTCTCAGGAAAGGTGCTAAGTACCGTTAGAGACATAACAATGAGAGGACTGAAGATTGTCGCAGACTGGTGTCAGGACAAGGGGCTCGGCCTCAACCCAGACAAAACAAAAGTGATTCTCTTCACCAAGAGGAGAAAAACATAGACTTGGCGCCGTTAGCATTGAGGGGCACCATACTAGAAACCACTGAAGAAATAAAATATCTAGGCATAACTCTGGACAGAACTCTGAGCTTTAATATGCACATAAAAGAGCAGAGTAAGAAGGCCATTATGACTCTGATGCAATGCAGGAGGGCAGTAGGTAAGATCTGGGGGCTAAAACCTCATATCTGCCAGTGGATATACAAAGCAATCATACTTCCAAGACTACTGTATGGTGCAATAGTGTGGTGGCACAGAGCCCACATATCGTCAAACATTCTAGAGTTAAGGAAAGTACAAAGAACTGCCAACCTAATGACCACAGGTGCCATGACATCCACACCAACGATGGCACTAGATGTGGCTTTGGGACTGAACCCGATCGAGATCGAGGCTAAGAAAAGAGCAGCAGAGCAATGGTACAGGATCACAGCATGCAAAGAATGGAAAGCAAACCCTACGGATACAGGTCATGCCTCAATAGAAGAAGCTCTGGGTAGAGATATGTCACTATTAATGACAAATAACGACCTAATCAAGAAACAAAGGACCTTCAACAAAAAGTTTAGAATACATATAGGAGAAAGAACAAACTGGGAACTGGAAGCCCCAGAATTACAGCTTAACTGCTACACAGATGGATCTAGAATGAAAGGCACTGGGCTAGCAGGAGCAGGGATTCACGTACCTAGCAACCCGGAAAAAGACAAGGCTCTGGCCCTGGGAACTTACACCAGTGTCTTTCAAGCGGAGGTATTTGCAATTAAGGAATGTACAGAAGAAATTCTGGCGGACTCATGGGAAGAGTTCAACAGCACTATAATTTATTTAGATAGCCAGGCAGCAATTAAAGCACTGGCCAAGGCTAGTTATGGAGTGCAAAGATACACTCAATAAACTGGCAGAGAGAATGGCGGTCACATTAGCATGGGTCCCAGGACATCAAGGAAATTTAGGCAATGAAAGAGCTGACATGCTAGCACGAGAGGGTGCCAGCTCAAGATTTATAGGACCGGAGCCTCGACTTCCAATATCAGCAAGTGTCACAAAGGTAGTGACCGCAGAGCTTATGAAGCGCGAAGCCCAGGAAGTATGGGTAGGAAATAATAGTTGCAGACAAGCGAAAATGTTCCTGAAGGGAAGGAATCGCAGGAGGAGCAGAACATTACTATCGCTAGGCCGGAAAAGCCTGGCAAGGGTCATGGGCATAGTAACAGGACATTGTAAGCTAAACAGACATATGTCCCTAATAGATAGGACCATAGACCCCTCCTGTCCCAATTGCGGAGAACCGGAGACCAGCCAACACTATTTAGCTGAGTGCGTCCTCTACAGCAGGCTAAGGTGGGAGACTTTTGGCGCCGACAGAATCAGGGAAGGGGAACTATGCGGCCTAGAAATCAGTCACATAGCGGAGTATTGTAGAAGGAGCTCAAGTTTTGAGGGGGGGACGCCACCGGGGTCACAGTAACCATTGCACCACCATGGGAATAGGGTGTAATGAGTCCACCTAGTGACTTGAACACCCACCTGTACCCCGCAGGCATCCCACCCAATAATAATAATAATAAAGACCAAGGTCTTCGACCAGTGTGTTTGGCCAGTAATAACATACGGAACTGAGACATGGTTGCTTAAAATGGGCCTCATAAGAAGGCATCTTCTGAAGGATTCTTCATAAATGATAGTGTTATTATTATTTTATGACTATCAGAAAGAGTGTAATTTTCATCTACTTTGAATATCCTTACTAATATTATAAATGTGAAATGTCTTTGTTTGTTTGTTACCTTTCACGCTTCAACGCCTTGACCAATCTTTATGAAATTTGGCATGCAGGTAGCCTGTGTCACGGGGAAGGACATAGGCTACTTTTTATCCCGTGAAAATAGCATAATCTGATGCAGTTCCTGAGGGAACTAAAAAAATACTCGATTGTTGTGTTTTTTTGCACAGAAATGGTTGAGTAGGTGCGAAACGACATAATTTACTAATCACCCTTAAAGACAGTCATGAAAACGATGTCCACGCGGGCGGAGCCGCGCGAAAAAGCTAACACTGAATATTGAAAGGCACAAGGTCACCCAAAGGGCAATGGAGCGTGCTATTTTCGGAGTTTCTCTGCGTGGTCGAATCAGAAACGAGAAGATCCGTAGGAGAACCAAAGTAACCGACATAGCTCTCAGAATTGCTAAACTCAAGTGGCAGTGGGCGGGGCACTTAGCTCGTAGAACGGGTGGCTGTTGGGTCAGTAAATCACTCGAGTTGCGACCGCGCACCGGAAAACGTAGCGTAGGCAGGCCGTAGGTGGACCGATGACGGGTAGCGCAGAACCAGTCGTCGTGGAAATCCTTGGGGGAGGCATATATTCAGCAGTGGACGTCCTTCGTCTAATATGATGATGAAACATACTGATGAATTCATGTTGCGTTATACAACTTATTCCATGAGGTTGCTGGTGGAGTCCGAGATTTTTTGTGGTTCTGTTTGAACGGCGAGTTTTAGAAATCTCAGACCCGACCGTTTGGACAATTTCCACGAACCTGTCACTATAACCGTCCACATTATCGCAATCCTTTCTAGCTTGGTTTTTAGATTCAATGTGCCTCTTAACATCCGGTGATCGTTTCCTGTTTTGACTGAATTGGTCACAGAGACAGCATTAAATATTCGCCTTCTTGTCGACAAGATGAAGTCAATATCATTTTTCGTTACACCATTGGGATGCAACTTCCGCTGTTTAGGCTTCTTAAAGAATGAGTTCTTCATAAAAGCAACTGGCCACGTGCATTCCATCTCAATATCCAAAATTCCCCACTCTCAGCTCACCATCACTTCGTTTGCCCAGTTTCGCGTTAAAGTCCCCCATAACAACGGTGCAATGTGTCTGGGAGCTATTATGTAAAGCTCTAGAGATATCCTCATTTTTTTTTCCCTTGGCATCATCTTACCTAATATATAGATACTCGATTTGTGTTCAGTATGTTTCCAAGTATCGTTTTCACAAGATTTTACTATGCATTTAACCATTTTAATAGGATAAATATTTAAAATCACTGCTAGGAATCTACCACCGACGCACACCGCTAGCAGTCGATTATGACCATCACTAGCGCTTGCGGGCGGAACGTCGCGTTGTTCTCACCCATGCCTACTGTTCTCACTATAAAAGACGCTCTCTATACCTACATGTATACTTAAAGTTTTACACTAATAAAATCTAAAAAACTAAAATCAGCCAATAGCGTGTAGGAAAACGCTGTTCGTGTTTCACAGTCAATACTTGACACTAGTACTTACTTACTTATTTCACTGGCTCAGCGACCCAAAGAGGATCTTAGCCTATCGTATTTTGGATTTTATCTTAGGACCTGAACGCCCAGAGACCCGATTGGTGTGAGAAGGCGCCAAATAGGGACGATGGCGACTTTGGTGTCGGAGGCTAAGATCCTCCCCCTCTATAGATTTGGTTGCAGCAAATACATACAGTGTACAATACTTACTTTCGGTTATCTGAATAACGCCCGCTCGACTTAAATGTGTTTATATAAGATGCTAAAAATCTGTATACTAAAAATCATTTCTCCATTTTTTTCTTTGCTCAACTTTATAATAAAAATCTTCTTTTTTACGAATGCAATTTTTAAATACCTTTATTTCCTGTATTGGGTGGGCGGTATTAAAGAAAACCACCCTTGTATAAATGACGTCTTTTATTGGTAAGCCCGCTTCCAACTTCGGCATCATCCTCACTTACCATCAGGTGAGATGATGCCAACAGCTTATCAATTGTGGATAAAAAAAACTTCCTAGCCCAGATAGTTCCCCCTAACTACCCTCCACATGTCAAATAATATAAATGGTATATATAAAAAAAACAGCAAGTTTATTTTTTATACAAGCGTTTATTTCTTTAATTTAAACATAAACGTTGCAAACATTCAATAATGCAATTATAGCACTATATCAACTTACATGGAACAGTATTAGGGCGAAAACCCACCGAAGCCGAGCGGTCTCAAGCTTTGCGAGCAAAAAGAACAGGTAAAACCTAAAAAAATCCAAAATAAACTTTCTGCTGTGGTTAAGACCCAAGCTCAACAGAAAAGGTAAGCGGCTTAAAGGTAAAATAACCCGTCCTGTTGGCTTAACCGTAGTCAGGTAAAAACAGCACCATTGCAGTAAATGACTGTTTCGAGCACCAACTCGTATTTATGACGAAACGATACCTAAAATTTATTTGTTTGGAAATGGCCAAACATGTAAACAAAAATTTGTATCATTTTAATTTAATCACTGACATTTCGGCATCGAGCGTAATCCTTCAATTATTCACTGTGTGTTAGTTCACATAAGACTTAAAAACAAAATGAAAATGGTTATTTATTTTTAAGAATTCACTTTACTTTTTGTTTACATGTTTGGCCATTTCCAAAGAAATAGACTTTACTGACGGCAGCCCTAACCATAGTTGTTTACAATAGCTCATAGAATTTAGATACTATGGATGCTGTTCCATAGAAATGTTCAAAAAAAATTACTTATTTTGTTTTGCGTTACTTCTTTAATTTTTAACTAAACAAAACCCCAAAATAATAATTCAATGACAATGAGAAACTATGACGTCACGCGATCCTATTTGTACGTTTTGAGAACAACATTTCACTTATGACAGGTGATGAAAAGTTACTCAATTGTGTATTTAAGTAGCTCGACACCGCTTCTCTTACAGTGGATTGTGAGCCTTACAATTAATTTATTACAGCTTGAATGGAGAAACAAAACGCTTGTAGGCCATCGTGCTTCTAATTAGGCCTTGTGTACATTGAAGACATCAATTTTATAGCTAAGCAGGTTTAAAACAAAAATAATTGTGTATTTTAAAAAACTTATTCGTAACCATCGTTTTTAGATTTAAGTTGGAAAAAAATATTTTATATCTTAAAACTTCCGAAAAAAATAATTTCTTCACGATCATAGTCTTGTCATTTCTTGTCTTTACATTATTTAGGGAATATGACAAAATTAGCCAATTAAAAATAATAAATCTCCTTGTTTTCAGGTCACTTGCAACCTAAACTCGTCAGTTATGATCAGGTGAGATGATTCCAAGGGCTTATCAACTGTGAATTTTAAAAAATACATTTTTGGTTTAATCAGTGTCTTTGATGACTGAGTTTGTAGTAGATGCTAGCTTTGATGGCTAAGTTTGTAGTTAATACTAACTTTGATGGCTGAGTTTGTAGTATATACTAACTTTGATGGCTGAGTTTATAGTAGATACTAACTTTGATGGCTGAGTTTGTAGTAGATACCAACTTTGATGGCTAAGTTTGTAGTTAATACTAACTTTGATGGCTGAGTTTGTAGTATATACTAACTTTGATGGCTGAGTTTATAGTAGATACTAACTTTGATGGCTGAGTTTGTAGTAGATACCAACTTTGATGGCTGTCTTTGTAGTAGATACTAACTTTGATGGCCGAGTTTGTAGTAGATACTAACTTTGATGGCTGAGTTGTAGTAGATACTAACTTTGATGGCCGAGTTTGTAGTAGATACTAACTTTGATGGTCGATTTTGTAGTATATACTAACTTTGATGGTCGAGTTTGTAGTAGATACTAACTTTGATGACCGAGACTGTAGTAGATACTAACTTTGATGGCCGAGTTTGTAGTAGATACTAACTTTGATGGCTGAGTTTGTAGTAAATACTAACTTTGATGGCTGAGTTTGTAGAAGATACTATCTTTGTCGTATTCCCGCTACATCATCATCACAACTGTTCGGTGCGATGTAAATAGGAACAGTTTCCCAATAATCTAACTCAAAATGAAGAGTTCACATATCCACATGAACATTTTGGCACTACGCGGCGTCCATTGGCCTTTCTGTATCACATAAGATTATTAACAAAATAAACAGTGCAGTTACACGATAAAAAGTAAGCCTACTGCTACTAGTTTTACCTATAATATAGTGTTATATCAATATATATAAAAGTGTAATAGAGGCACTATATAGGTTCGTTCGCAGGTAAAAGTAAGCGTAGGTCTTAAGACATCGAACGAGCTATAACATTAATACTGTCACTAATATACATTCACTAACATCAGCGAATAAATATATTATTATCATAAGTTAATTAAGCTTTTGAACGTATTCTAGAAGTCAGATCATCGAGAACGTTACATCGGAGGTGTTGATCTTTTCAATTGCAATGCATCGAGTTGATGGAAGAATCGTGGTAGGGGTCATGGAGAAAATAGCAGTTAGGAGGGAAAATGAGGTGGAATATTAGGGAGGGACTAAGGAAAGGGATTTTCAGAATTTCAATGAAAGGGTAAAAGCGGGTATTACAACTATAGATACGCGTACCAAATTGTGTTCATTAGCTGTTGAACAGATAGATGAAAAATAAAAAGTATTTATGGAAAGCTTAATACAGGTGAAACTTTATTCGTTTTGTTTAAAACGAATAAAGTTTCACCTGTATTAAGCAAGGGTAAAAGCGGGTATTACAACTATAGATACGCGTACCAAATTGTGTTCATTAGCTGTTGAACAGATAGATGAAAAATAAAAAGTATTTATGGAAAGCTTAATACAGGTGAAACTTTATTCGTTTTGTTTAAAACGAATAAAGTTTCACCTGTATTAAGCAAGGGTAAAAGCGGGTATTACAACTATAGATACGCGTACCAAATTGTGTTCATTAGCTGTTGAACAGATAGATGAAAAATAAAAAGTATTTATGGAAAGCTTAATACAGGTGAAACTTTATTCGTTTTGTTTAAAACGAATAAAGTTTCACCTGTATTAAGCAAGGGTAAAAGCGGGTATTACAACTATAGATACGCGTACCAAATTGTGTTCATTAGCTGTTGAACAGATAGATGAAAAATAAAAAGTATTTATGGAAAGCTTAATACAGGTGAAACTTTATTCGTTTTGTTTAAAACGAATAAAGTTTCACCTGTATTAAGCAAGGGTAAAAGCGGGTATTACAACTATAGATACGCGTACCAAATTGTGTTCATTAGCTGTTGAACAGATAGATGAAAAATAAAAAGTATTTATGGAAAGCTTAATACAGGTGAAACTTTATTCGTTTTGTTTCTGCCGCCTTTATGGCGCAGTGGTGAGTCCAGTCGCTACACACTGGTGGTCGCGGTGGCGGATTCGAATCCCAGCGGGTTCAATCTCTGTAATACTCTGTTTGGTTGGAGGTAGGGCGTTTTCTAAGCCTTCTCTTCTACAATCATCTTATCTAATACTTGCCGCCAACAATCGATGTAATTTTTTTTTTGTGAATTTTTCTATACCTCTATTGAAAAAGTCACTGGGAATGAAAATAACAAAATTTCGTCTTAGTCAAAATTTACAAAAAAAAATCTGAAAAATTTCAAAATCGCAAAATATGTTTTTTTTTATTATCTGTAGTTCCATTCAATATTATTTATTTTCGTGACTTATCATGCCGGAAGTATACATAATTTTTCGTTAATTACGATACAAGTAAATTCTAAACTTATTCACAAAACCCTTCATTTAAAATTTCTGGATAATAACGGTTTGGTTACATGCATGTCGGATCCGCAATAAGTTTGGAACATTTATATTATAACTAGCTGTTTCCCGCGGCTTCGCTCGCGTTAATATCGTTTTCGTCCGAACCGTAGAAAATCCCATAGAAGAGACTTTTCAGTTTTTTCCAAATTTTTTAATATTCCGGCTAACTATTTTTTGTTTTAAACCTTCTCAGGTGTGCGCGCAACATTTCGCCAAGGTTTCATCGTTATCGGTCAAGTCGTTTGGAAGTAAAACGATCATTAAAAGACGCTCAATTTTTTTTTATGTAAAATATATAAGGGCAACTCACGAAAAGAAAGTGTATTAGATGGAACCGTAAACGAATAAAATCACTAAAAAATTACGTTCACGCCGTAGTTCATGGCATGAACTTTATGTGCGATTCAAAAGAGACGACATAACTTCTAGATTACGCTGCGCTATATGTACAGGATGAACATTTTGCATTAAATATTTAATTTTAAATAAACAACCGAAGCCCAAATTGATTTAGATACTACTAAAATTACATAATATAGTTAGTGTTCTATTTATAATCTCATAATGTATCGTCTTTCACAACAGATATTTTTTCATTTAATCTCAATAAATAGGTACTATTTAGACATAGGCACCCACTTTTGCTACCCTTAAATGAACGAGAAATTACAGAAATCATGAATATTTTTTTCACTATAATTATTTAGAACACCCTTACAATATTTACAACTATGAATTTATTTATCCTACATATTGTAGATCTTACTAAGTTGAAGAAATATCCTTTTTATTCTTTTCTGTGTGGAACACTGTTCTTTGTGTCTTCCCTTGGGGTGACACTGGTAAAAGTTGAAAGTATTTGAAATTTTCGGGGTGTTTCATGGAAAATAGAAAAAAAATTGCAGTCGCATATTTTTTCTACTTTCCATATAATATAGTAGGTTACTAGTCCATAAAAGACCAGTTATGAATTTATTTAATACATATATTGTAGATATTACCAAGTTGATGAAATATATTTTTTTATTCTTTCTGTGTGTTGACCACTGTTATTTACTTGTGTTTCCCCTTGATGTGATACTGGCAAAAGTTGAAAGTATTTGAAATTTTCGGGGTAATTCACAGAAAGTAAATAAAAAATACATTCGCATATTCTTGAATCCAGACCAAACAAGTTATAAGTATTTTTTTCAAGTATAATTTATCTCAATTTTCCATATATTCCATAGAGACGATTCAGAAATAAGTAAAAATACTAGATTTTAACCGCTCTGTGTAAGTTCGCGCCATAGAATTTTATAATGAAATCTTTTGTTGAATACATCGATTTGCATTATAATAAGCTTGGCAACGTTTGTCTTATCTTATTTGACTGTTGTGACTTTGATAATCTACTAAAACGTGACTAAAACAATGTTTTTTTCAATTTCATTTGTAGGTACCTTAACATAAGTAGTACGAATCGACAAGGCCAATCACAAATAAAAACTGTTCACTCTTTTGCTACGTGTCACTGTCTGTAAAGTTTTGAAAAGATTTTCGATTATTCCGACATCGTTATTAATTTAGTAAATACTTTATTCTCGATTGAGTTCTGAATATTTGACTAATAATAAATTATGAATACTTATACTTACCAATATTCGAAAGCTGAACAACCGAACACTACAATCTCTATGATTATCATATCAATCCTAAATGTTACCTAAATTTTAGCGTCTAACATTCATTAGGTAATGTAAGGATCTCCTTGCAATCAATCATCGTGCGTCTCTTTGGTGCACGCACTGGCACGTATTAGAGACATCCAAATTTTAAATAGTAACGGCTCGTGTTTGGAATGCCTGAAACATTCAGTCTAGGTTCCTTTCTTGGACCTGATACCTGATGCTGGTCGAGCATGGAACCGTCGCGTGCGCATTAGATTCTTTAAAAAAATAATTGTATTCCCACAAATCTACGAACAGTGGCTAGATCCCTGGTGTCCCACGAGAGGCGGGTAGACTTCTGGTATCTCAGGAGTCGGGAAAACTATTTTCAAGAAGCAAGCGAGGTTTTCAGTGCTGCGCGAAAGTGTAAATGTTCTTACGAAGAATTGATCTGACGAAGAGGTCCTTACAGTACTAGTATTGTACCTAGAACTACAATGTACAATTGTATAATCTCTTGATTTTTAACTCAATGTTCCTTGTGAATTGTCCATATTCCTCACATCATAAATTGGATAATCCAGTTTTAAATTATCATGAAGTATTAAAAAAATACTAAGTAGTTTTTAAACTGGAGATTTCAATTTAGAACGTATGAATTTCTCGCATTTTTTAATTTTTCTTCTTCCATTGGTAATTAAATTTTTAGAACCGATTAATTAACATACTTCGAACCAAATCACACGTAGGTACAACTTTCTAATATTGGTCCGCTACGGAGTTGTGAAATGACCTAGCATATCTTATTTCTAAAACATTAAGATCCATAATGAAATGGCTAGCCAGCAACCGACTGAATTTCACTAATATCCGTTTTCAAAACCGTTTAGATGACCAAAAACAAACATTATTTATTCTTACCCAAGTAATGTCTATGACGTGACGTTTCAAATGACACCTGTCAAATCCATAGTGAAAGGAAGACACTATTAATAAGCTTATAATCAAACGCAGTGTAATTGGCATTTTTCAGTTATTTGTAAGGCATATAAATAAAAAAAAAACATTCCGAGGTCTTAGGTTTTTTTACTGTGAAAAGTAATTAATTCAAACAAAATGCAAAAATTCATTTGAAAATATAAATTCATTGAAATTAGTACGAAGGCCGTATAACAGTGATTAGAAAGAAAAAATATTCAAATTAGTTTCTTAAAATATTCTTTATTCTCATAAAAAGTGAAAGTAAATGCCTCATTTTTTTTTTAACAATAACAATTATTTTAGACAAGAGATTGATAACAAATAAAGGCGCCCATACGTTAACAGTGTTACAAAGCCATTGAAAAGTGTAAATCTTTTGTTTTAGTAGATTTTTCGGATAAAAAAACAAGGTTTTCTTGGGTAGATATTTACATCATTTAGACATTTTTTTATCAATTTTAGTAACCATTGTGAAGTTTTTAGCAGCTGTCATTTGAATCATCGTACCCTGATAGTAAAGATCAAAATAAATTATCTTAATCTCGGTTTGAAATGGGTAGGTATTCTTTATTCACCTCTAAGTGTTCTTAATTTCTTAAATACCTATTATCATTGTTTTTTTACAATATTTCTTCTCAATTTAGTTTAAATTCCATATCAAACATTCTATTTGTTCCTTCATCGTTAGAAAGTAAAAAAATATGTTCAAGCGAGCAAGTGCAGCAAGACAGCAAAATAAGTAACGTCGTCGTGAAAAAAAAAGCTTTTCTAGTTTTGCCCAAAAAAATGTTCTATATCAATGGCATTTACAATAACTTTTGAAATTCATTAAAAAATAAAAACTCGACTGCATCAAAACTTAACTCCATCCATATGAAATGACCCCGTAGGTACTCAGTTTTTCGTACATAACATTATATTTGCTCCTTCATCGCTCAAAAGTAAAAATTGTTTGTTTTTAATCTGTATAATAATATATTTTACAGCTAAAGGTGGGTGTGAACATAAGCTTAAGATTAACCGGCTAAATTTCGCGAGGCTCTTCAACTGTATTATCAATCAAACCTGATCGAACCTAATATCGTTCGCTTCGCTCGCTCACCACCCAAAAAACATTACCCAGCCAGAGTTGGGTAGACCTAGTTGTGTACGGTTAAACGCCCAATACAAATTAATAATCGGACTATACTCAAACAGCTTGGGTGATCCTAAATAAACCCGGGTAAATGGTGAGTAAGCGAAGCGAGCGATATAAGGTTCGGTCGGGTTTGATTGATTATACCGACCCCCGCTAGGTGAAGTTTAGCCGGATAATTTTAAGTTTATTTTCACACCCACCTTTAGCGTGATATATTATATTTTTTAATTTTGGCATCATGATTTATTTCTAGCAGAGATGTAACGCAGCAATTATTTTCTCTTAATCTTAATTATTCAGACGATTGCTTGCTAATCCTTTGGTAAGATGTTTTATGGTTTGTATGATATGTTTTGCGTTTGAGGCTCGTAATTTTAATATTTCCGTTACCTTCTACCGCTTTATCCAATTTTTATTTCCACTTTCTAAGTGGGAACATACTTTGTTCAAGCCCCGCTTTAAGTATAATCTTTACCAAACTCTTATTTTAAATTTAAATTATTACCATTTAAATGCAAATTGTTAAACAGGTAAGTATTATTAGTGTAATTACTTATTAAAGTTATGTATTTTCACCAAGTCTCTCACTTATACTTTTTTACAGGATCTAAAGTTCAAGAATACAAGTATGCGCCCACCTTAACATTTCCTGTCACGACTGTGTTCGGAACTATCTCCGCAGAACTAGCTAGCCTCGAAGATATGTAGAAACTTACATACTATGACAAAAATTACGACTACAATATATTATCTATAATTTGTTATTAACAAGTGATATGTTGTTGGAGATATCACTCCTCTTTATAATAGATTTTATACACTTTTTATTTATTTAATAAACCATAATTAATTTTACATCACTTACATTTATGGAACTTAACAGCGAATTATCTAACATATTTGTTAATTAGTAATTATATTTATTTCTTTATGGACTTATAGCGCAATTTAACACTTGAGGTGGCTTATAATTTAAGAACCTTTTCACATTAAGATCATGCGTCATTTTAGATCGAAGATTTTGCTGTATAAATTTTATATGCAATGAACTCTATCTGGTTGCATAATTTGTATAATATCTACAAAGATCTAATCATCATGTTTATCGTTTATATTAGGTATACCTATATCTTTGAGCTATCTGAGTGAAAAGGCTCATATTTTTCATAAATCTACCTATTTGGTACTAAAGTTTATAAAAATAAAGGTAAAAACCCAATAACAAATTTAAAAAAACAATAAATGAAGTGAAACAGCGTTAGAGATAACATAACTGGTACGGCTAACGCAAAGTTTCACTTGACTACAATACATCGGACAAAACTCAGAACGAAAAGAAAAAATTCAAAGTAGCAGAAATTGTATCTTTAGAAGGAGAAGCGCAGGAGATTTATAATTCAAATGATAAACTAGAACTTCAAAAACCGCTAATCACCTATCACTCCCCAGAAGCCCAAAAAGTTTTTGCGTATTCGAAACTTTATTAAACACGAAAGAAAAAAACTTTAAATTAGCAAAAAGACTTGATGCAAAGAGAATTCATGTGAGGATGTACTTGAACATCCTGGTTTGAGTGATGCCGGTGAGTGTGGCCACGCTGAGCCCAAGGAGCTTGTAGCTGAAGGTCTGGTGGGAACCACTACTAGTGCAGTTCATGGGAGGGTCTGGTTTACCTGGAAAAATTGGATACGGTTTTTAGTTTTCTATTGGGTAACAATTTTAAAAAGGCAATTAGATTTCAAAATATTTCTTAGATATCAGTGATGATGATGCTTAGATGGTGATGGATCAAAGAAGATATACAATACATTAATAATTACACATTTTCATTAAAAAATTAAAACCTGACAGCACAAATTTGACATTGGTAACAATAGTTACTACTTGCTATAATAATTGATGTTCCATCAAGTGGTAGTATTGTTTATTCTTTAAAAATCGTCAAAGGCAGGCAGGCCCCGTACTATGCATTTTTAGGGTCCCGTACACAGAATAGGTGACCAACGGGACCCTATTACTAAGCCTCCGCTGCCTGTCCGTCTGTCAGCGGGCTGTATTTTATGAACCGTAATAGGTAGACCGTTAAATTTTTGATGTGTAACATCTTTGCTCTCGCTTTCCTGCAATTTGTGGGAGTGATTTCGTGAAATGGGACGGAAATGTGTCCCATGTGTAACAGGAAGTCGCGTTTTTTCAGGCTTTAACAGCGCGGAAAAGGCAAAGGTATCTATGACCATACAGCCCAGTCTGCCGTATCTTTGCCGTCCTTTTTTCAGGCTTTAAAAGCGCGGAAAAGGCAAAGGTATCTATATGACCATACAGCCTAGTCTGCCGAATCTGTGCCGTCCTTTTTTCAGACTTTAAAAGCGCGGAAAAGGCAAAGGTATCTATGACCATACAGCCTAGTCTGCCGTATCTTTGCCGTCCTTTTATAAAGTATTTTGTCACATGTTAAACATCATATGCGAGTACTGTAGGTCTCGCTCGAATTTATTTTTTTTATATATTGTGTATATCTGTTGCCGCTATAACAACAAATACTAAAAATTAAAAAAGTGAAAAGAGGGGAGTCTCCATACAAAAACCTTTTTTTTATAGGTCTTTAGAAGTATGTTTGATTTAGCTCTATCGTAAACGTGGTAATAAATACAAGCGTAAAATGCAGTCAGATGCAGGGATGATGAGCTTGGTGTGATTATGGTAGTTATACTGAAGTAAAAAGCGTCGGCCAAATCTGGACGGCCAATGTACCAATGAGTTTTTCAAAAAACTTACGTACATATACTTACCGATTGCTTTAACGGTGAAGGAAAACATCGTGAGGAAACCTGCACACGCCTGTGAAGAAACTCGAAGGTTGTGTGTGAAGTCGACTAACCCGCACTGGGCCCGCGTGGTCGACTAAGGCCTAATCGCCCTGATTCAGGGTAGGCTCGAGCCCCTTGGTGGAGACGCATATGAGCTGATATAATAAAAAGCGTCGGTGGCGCAACGGCAAGGGCTGCTACCTCCTATCCGGGAGGTTGTGGTTTCGAGTCCTGCCACGTACCAATGTGTTTTCGAATTTCCATCTCATATGTACATTTATTCGACGCTCTTACGGTGAAGGAAACCATCGTAAGGAAACCTGCACACGCCTGCGAAGAAACTCGAAGGTTGTGTGTTAAGTTGACCAACCCGCACAGGGCCCGCGTGGTCGACTAAGGCCCGATCGCCCTAATTCAGAGTAGGCTCGAGCCCCTCGGTGGGGACGTATATGAGCTGATATGTTGAGTTATATGAACAGAACATGCGTACGGCGATTAAAGTGAAGCAACTTGCATTTGTATGAAACTTATGAAATCTAAATTCGAAAAAACATTGGTACGTGGCAGGATTCGAACCACGACCTCCCGGACAGGAGGTAGCGGCCCTTGCCATTACGCCGTCGACGCTCATATAACTCATGTGCATATAACTCTTCGTGTCACATGCTTCTTTTCACTTTGGCTTACGTGTCCAAACCATGTCATTCGAATCTTCTCCGAGACCGGTAAAATTGTGATGATTAAACAATTAACCGGTCAGTAAATAACCAACCTCCGATTGGCTGACGATATCGTGGTCATGGCTGAGACTGTGGAAGACCTAAGCACAATGCTCGATGGCCTCAGTAAAGTCTCTCAACAAGTGGGTCTTAAAATGAAAATGTTCAATATCCGTGTCGCACCCACATCTAAAGGTTGGAGACTCTACACTGGAAGTTGTTGACGAATACGAATACCTGGGACAAACAGTCCAGCTAGGTAGGTCCAACTTCAAGAAAAAGATTCATCGACGTATCCAACTCGGCTGGGCAGCGTTCGGGAAGCTTCGCGATATCCTCACGTCCCAAGTACCGCAGTGTCTCAAGACTAAGGTCTTTGATCAGTATGTGTTGTCAGTGATGACTTACGGAACTGAGACATGGTCGCTTACTATGGGCCACATAAGAAGGCTCAAGGCCACCCAAAGGGCAATGGAGCGTGCTATGCTCGGAGTTTCTCTGCGTGATCGAATCAGAAACGAGGAGATAACCGACATAGCTCTCAGAATTGCTAAACTTAAGTGGCATTGGGCAGGGCACATAGCTCGAAGAACAGATGGCCGTTGGGGCAGTAACGTTCTTGAGTGGCGACCGCGCACCGGAAAACGTAGCATAGGCAGGCCTCCCACGCGGTGGACCGACGACCTGGTAAAGATAGCGGGAAGCCAATGGATGGATGATGGATGTGGGGTAGCGCAGGACCGGTCGTCGTGGAAATCCTTGGGGGAGGCCTTTGTCCAGCATTGGAAGTTTTTCGGCTGATGTGATGAAACAATTAACATCGGAGATAACAAAGGGCATAACATTTTTTGAACATAAAGTAGTAGGAGAAGGTCTTACTAGTGGCTGCGATCAGCTGTGGCAGGTACTTCTGCCAGAAGGCGCACTGCTTGACCCTCAGCCCTTGGCCAGTCTCAGTGGAGTTGACGGCCAGGGTCATGTACTCCCTGCCGTAAGCTGTGTGTACCGGCCAGATGGGCTTAGTCATCTGGCCATCGGGGTTGATGGAGGGGTTCCTGAAATTCAAATGGGTAAATTGAGACAATAGATTTAGAAATGCACACTTTTTTTAAACTTGTGTATTTAATAACTCATTACTGATGAGCAACGCTTGGAATATGAATTCGCAGACATGCGCTGGATGATTTATAGTCATACACGTCAGAAGTTACGCAATTAAAGTGGGTTTGAGATGCAACTTCCATTACTGCAATTGACAGAAATACTTCGTGAAAAGATGAATCGTATCGAAGGTGGAACTGATTGGATAACCTACATTCTAACCAATTTTTCTGCGTTCTTTAGAGTTCAGTATTTCACAAGGTAAAAAAGGTAATGGTCCTGCCATTATAGGATCACTCGGTTGTTTGTCTGCCCCTACGTCCGACGGCACAGATGAGAACTAGTTCCGACGGTCTCTCACAGCCAATTTACTTGGAAACTATTGGACCGATTGAGTTGAAAGTTGGTGCACATATGTAAGCCGGTGACCCAAAGACGAAAGTATTATGAATTTTAAACATGATGATCACATTTACAGGGGGTGGGAGGTTAACTTAGAAAATTAAAACAAAAAAAGTTTTGCCAAATATATCTTGTGATCTAACAAATTTAAGTGCTTGTTGTTAAAATCTCAGATATTTTTTATTGTATAATTTAAGATAAATAGTTTTGAAGTTATTTAAGAAAATACTCGAAAATTGACGTTTCCACCCCATATCTCCGAAACTACTGGAATTAAATTTGAATTTCATTTTTCCTGTAGTAACGGAAATACTTTAGATTTTTACATAGATTTTGTCAGTAATCTATGCATTCAATCTCATACTATTATTATTTTTCAAATTTTGAGCCTAGTAGTTTCTGATATAAAAAGGGGAAAGGTCTATTTTGGCCTATTTTCTTAAAACACTTCAAAACTTTTTTTTTAAATTAAAATTAAAATTAAAAAAAAAATATATTAAAAAATAAAATTAAAAATATTTTATTGCACCAAAAAGAGACTTATAGCTAAAGCACAGTAAGTATCCCTGGTCCCCACACTAGGATTCCCTGTGTTGTGGTTAACCAGTCTCTTCCCTAATTTAAGAACAAAAGGTAAGTTTTAATTCTAATCTCATCTATAAAAAATTAATAAAAATGTGGGTAGATATATAATTAGTGTCCAGTCTTTTGTTAACTTGTATACCTACGTGATATTGAGGCACGCACGACATACTATAACAACAAAAGGTTTCGCTGCCGCTGCTTTAAAACTCGCTTAAAGGCACTTGGATTAGCTACTAAATCTACAGAGTATGTAGTCAAAAGTATGGTGTGCCTTGCCCGGGGTAAGATTAAGTTCGTGCATATATTTGAGTGTATGAGTGCGTGTGCGCACGCGTGTGTGTGGATGAGTGCGTGTTGCGTAGGTGTGTGTGTGTATGGGTGCGTGTGTGTGTAGTGTGGTGTGGTTTGTGTATTCCTGCTTTGCTAAATTATACATATTTAAGCAGTCTGCTGACTGCTTAAGCATGCATAATTTCTTCAGTATCGTCATAATCCAAGGTTAGTAGCCATTGTCTAACTGTTTTTTTACAGCTGTGTCTACATAAATCATATATTTTTAGAATTTTGTTAACACGATTATAAAGAAAAGGCGCCATGTGAAAGAAAAAGTGATCTACAAAAGTAGTTCTCGTGGGCGGCGCGGACCATGCTGGTTCGTGCCGCCGCCGTGAACTGAAAGTCTTTATGAAAGTAGGTGGGGCTTTTTTGTGATATTTGAGCACAGTGGCCATTATGTAAAAATGTCGTACTCTTAGAACCGAGCAGAGTTTATATAATTCGTGCGTAGGGAACCTGATCGGCTTGCGATAAGCCACTTTTAGGATCGAGCGTTGTGCACGTTCAAGTTCAACTGATTCGCACAGAGAAGTATAAACTTATTGCAAAATTGTTAAAATATATATTTGAGATTCTCACAACAAGCCCTTTCATTTTATATGTCAATTGATAAACACATTTTGTTATATTATTATACTAGCTCCACCTAAAATAAAAAAAAAATTCGAGCGATACCTACAGTACTCGCATATGATGTGTAACATGTGACAAAATACTTTATAAAAGGACGGCAAAGATACGGCAGACTAGGCTGTATGGTCATAGATACCTTTGCCTTTTCCGCGCTTTTAAAGCCTGAAAAAAGGACGGCAAAGATACTGCAGACTAGGCTGTATGGTCATAGATACCTTTGCCTTTTCCGCGCTTTTAAAGCCTGAAAAAACGCGACTTCCTGTTACACATGGGACACATTTCCGTCCCATTTCACGAAATCACTCCCACAAATTGCAGGAAAGCGAGAGCAAAGATGTTACACATCAAAAACTACACGTTATGCTTTGTCAGCGACCAGTTTCTAACTTATGCGAGTCCGCCTGGCCGTTCTATCCTACCGCTTTGTTTATTTTTAAAGTGAAACAAATTATAACGTGTAGTTTTATTTATTTTATTTGGAGTAAGTGTAAATATATACCAAAATGTGTTATATAATGTTCCATCAAGAACCTACAATCAAAAGTATCAACTATCACAACTATCACATGATTGCAAAACTTTTCTTTTACAAAGTATATACTAAGAGGTAGTTAAAGTTTTGGTGCGGAACCCTGTTTGTGTGAACCCGAGTCGCGCTTGATCAGTTTTTATATGTACGGTAGCTATTCAGACTTACCCAGTCCTTGCAAAGTTGGCCCAGTATCTCATGATACGTCTGCTGAGCTCGATTTCCTCTGGAGAATAGTTCTTGCCAGGGTTCAGAGGTTCCCCAAACACGTAGTTGATCTCATCGGCGTGCATCACGCCAGTCCACGAAGGCCATGGATTATTCTTGCTGCGATGTTTGTAGTAATAAGTATAAACGTTGTTACCAGTCTCTGCGTATCTGTGAGCTAACTCGTTCACCCCACACGTGAAGTGGTAATCGCCAACCATTTTGTCCAGTGCATTGCGATTCTTCACAGGATCTTCTGGGTTTATCCAGTCAGTATATTCGTACACGATCGCTTGTCGTGCTATTTCGTTCACGTATGGATTCAGTTCTTTTACTGCTTGGAGATACTGTTCTCTTGTTATCCCAACGTTTTCTTCTTTTGGGAATAGTTCCGTTAGGTAGTAAAGGATAAAATAATAGCCTTCTTCTGTGTTTGAGCCCAATAAAATATTAGTTTTTTTGAAATTCTGATGGGCCAGTGATCGTACTGGCATTTCATCTAAAAAGGCTCCATCTATGATGGGAACGAAGGGAAACTCACAAATACCTAATGTTCCCCATTCATTGTTTACTAGTTCATCCGCACTCTTTTTTCGCAAACAGTCAATCATGGGTCCCATATCTATTTCAGAATGTGGACAATGGACAGCTTCTGCTAAACGCCTTCCTCTTAAAATACTCTCTTCTCTGGAT
Organism: Coleophora flavipennella; assembly: GCA_947284805.1. Classification (NCBI taxonomy): domain Eukaryota; kingdom Metazoa; phylum Arthropoda; class Insecta; order Lepidoptera; family Coleophoridae; genus Coleophora; species Coleophora flavipennella. The sequence continues at coordinate 12,565,194 of OX369253.1, forward strand.
ATGATGGCCCATGGTGCAGTGGCTGCTCCCGACTGCATTATGGCCTGAGAAAAATGGTTTCTTGAAAGTGGTGAGAGCAGATGCAACGAAACAGACACAGCTCCAGCTGATTCTCCATAAAGAGTAACGTTGTGAGGGTTCCCACCAAAGTACGCAATATTGTCCTTTACCCATTGCAACGCCATGAGTTGGTCAAACAGTCCAGCGTTACCAGGAACATCTGGTGTATCAAAAAACAAAAATCCGAGAGATGCCACTCTGTACTGCATTGACACATACACAATGTTCTCTTCAGAAACAAGTATTTTTGGATCGTAAACGTCTAAAGTGGCAGTTCCTGAGTAAAATCCCCCACCAAAGACCCACAGCATCACGGCTGCATTCTTCGGTCGTGGTTTAGGGGAAACTATGTTAATGTACAGGCAGTCTTCCTGCATGTCTGTGTTGGGATTCCACATGATCGCACCAGGGAAGTCTCCAAACACTGTATCTACAATTTGAACGCACGTGTGTGGCAGTGTCGTTGCATTTAGTATCTCATCGCCCCAGCTCTCCATAGGCCTTGGATGCCTGAACCTGAGATCTCCGAGTGGTTTTTGCGCGTACGGAATACCGAACCACGCATCGACCTTTTTCCCTGTTGCCGCTGTGAGAGTTATGCCCTTTACTCTACCCTTTCTAGTGCGAACAATCAACGGATCATTGCTGTCTGGGCCGAAATGAGGCTCATCAGCCATGAGGACTTCTTCCTCATCTTTGATGTGGTATCGCTCGTCGTCTTTGGTGCGTTTGGAGGACGTTTCATCTTCGACCCGGGCTCGCCTGGAGGAAGTCTCATGTTGTAAGTCTTCTAAACGGGGGAGGATGGTGTCAAGCTCCGGGTTGTAGCGCACGGCCTCGCCGTGGCCGCGGTAGGGCGGGGGCGGGGCGGGGAAGTGGAGGGAGTGCTCGGGGGCGTGGTGCCGCGCGCGGTGCTCGTGCGTGCCGGCCAGCGCGCGCGCAGCAAGCGCCGCCAGCGCCGCCAACACCACGCGCATACCGCCACTACACCCGCTCCCACAATCACCACCTGAAAATAACGGGAACCAAACTTTAATGTTGCTTAATATTAATGCACGGGGCCAAAGATCACTATATATGGGGTGCGCCTTGCAAGAGGCCTATTATACATATATAACACTAGCTTTTTCCGGCAGCTTGGCCTACGTGGACTACAGTTGTTGTAATTCACGAAGGCGAGCGGGCTTTATTAGTGGTTTGCACACTGCGGTAGTGTGTGTGGCCATCCAGATGCACGTCGTGACCAACTCGATTAGGTCGGCCGTGGCAAGTGGCTATTTCGAACACTCTCACACACACTTTGAAACGTATACAGATACGTGTTTACCACAAGTTAAGCCCGCTCGCCTTCGTGAATTGCAAGAAGAATATACAATAAGTTGACAATTTATGTAAACAAATGCAACACTGTGTACTACTTAAAAACTTTTTGGTTCCAAATAAATGTTTATTATTATTATTATTTATTATTAAAAATACTAAATTTATACAAATGTAAACAACAAATACATAAATATACGTACACACATTGTTCGATTTACGTTCCAGTCTGAAGTAACAACCAAGAGAAAAAAAGGGGATTTGAAGATCACCACAGGACACCCAACCCGATTGCCATGTCAGGCACTTAAAACTTAATTCGTACCAATGTCTCAACCTAAAGACCAGACATTCTGATAATTGGTCCAAATGAGACTCGGACATTATACACGGTACTTAGTCCAAGTGAGATGGATCTGTAGTTCTTCAGAAGGGTATTGTTGCCCTTTTTGAAGAAAAGCCCGAATACACTTCTGTGCTATGCCTTAGACGTTTGTACCTCGAGCATAACGGAATTAAATAAGTTCTTATGAGCTTTAAGTACCGGTGTTCCACATGCTTTCAGAAGTTCAGCCGTAATTCCATCATCACCCGGTGCCTTATTGTTCTTTAGCTGTTTGAGAGCCATTATAATCTCGTACAGGGTAAGTCTGACTCTTGGGTCTTTGGCCAGATCGCTGACAGGCAGACGTGTGGTCGTGTATAATTGTCCGAAGAACTTCTCAACTTCTTGCAGCAACTCAGTATTGGACGATATAATCCTGCCATTTTCAGTCTTCAGCTTGCTCAGTTGGCTTTGTCCAACAGAAAGATCTCTCGCAAACACTTTCGAGCCTTTGTTTTTCCTAATCGCCTTTTTAAAACAATTCTATTATACTGGCGCAAATTGCGAGACAGGGAATTAGGGATCTACATGTTTACTTTCCGATACTGAGTCACGTCTTCAGAGGACCGCAAAACCAATCCGCGTTTTTCTTCCATGAGATTGCTGGTGAAGTCAGAGATTTTCTTGGTTCTGTTTGAACGGTGAGTTTTAAAAATGTTACACCTGACCGTTTGGACAATTTCCACGAAACGTTCGTGTCACACCTACAACTCTGAACTCTACATTCGAAGTTTTTGCCGAATATGTGTACCTCGGACAAACAGTCCAGTTAGGTTAGTCTAACTTCAAGAAAGAGATCAATCGTCGAATCCATCTCGGCTGGGCAAGTCAACAAGTCCCAAATACCGCAGTGTCTTAAGACCAAGGTCTTCGACCAGTGTGTGTTGCCAGTAATGACATACAGAACTGTGACATGGTTACTTACTATAGGCCTCATAAGAAAGCTCAAGGTCACCCAAAGGCCAATGGAGCGTGCTATGCTCAGAGTTTCTCTGCGTGATCTAATCAAAAACGAGGAGATCCGTAGGAGTAACCGACAAACCCATCAGAATTGCTTAATTTAAGTGGCAGTGGGCGGGGCACATAGCTCGTAGAACAGATGGCAGTTGGGGCAGTAAGGTTCTTGAGTGGCAACCGTGCACCGGAAACGTAGCGTAGGCAGGCCTCCCAGTCGGTTAACCGATGACCGTGAAGGTCCCGGAAAGCCGCTGGATGAACAGCGCAGAACCGGTCGTCGTGGAAATCCTTGGGGGAGGCCATTTTCCAGAGGTGGACGTCCTTCAGCTGATATGATGATGATAATGATGAACCGAAATGAAAAGCAGAGTGTAAAACTCTAGCATGAAACCCATTTTATGTTTATTTTATGGTTTATTGTACTCCGTAAATGAGAAATACATAAGTAAAACAAAAAAACAAATTAATACTTTATGTTTAAAACTAAACTTCAATGTTGCATGCTGTGTTTACCTGTAAAAAGTGGTTGCACTTAGACAATAATCTAAGAATTATGCTGTAAATGAATGTGTTGGTGTAAATTACTGTTGGTAGACCTAATAAAAAATAAAAAAAGTAAAAAAACATAAGATTTACAATTAGTATTCTTAACTCTGTAAGAGTTTTCTGCCAAAAAAACAGTAAGTGAGAAAGAAATGAAATACGAACGGGTAGAGGCGTGCACAAATTTGCTATGGGGAATGTAAAAAAAATACTACAAGATTTACTATAATTATAATGTTCTTGTTGTACAATCTATAATTTACGCACAGCGCGTTGCCTGCCAGGTAGTTAGTCAATCTATTTTATTGTACGGTGTGCCTTGTGTGGAAATTACAAACAGCAATATCCGTCACACCCGGTTGTTTCAGACAAAGCACCGGCCTTCATTGGAGACGCGTGTTTACAAAATACATTATAAATTACTGCAGAGGCTGTCCATCCATAGCCATTCAACGCTTGTAAATATTTTTTTTTGAGGTCGGTGTCAGCAAACCATCTAATCTAAAACATTTGAGCCGTAAGTAACTGTGTGATGGTACCGACCTCAAAGAAAATTTAAGCCCCGTTTTTAATTCGTACCCACCTTTGATTTCGTTATTGTTGGATAATGTTGTGTATTTAAGTATAAAAATATTATTTCATACTTTTGAGTGAATTTCATTTTGAAGTCGGTTTTTAGTTTTTTTTAGGTAATGTATTGTTATTTAACTTATTTATATTATTATTATGAATAGTTGTTACTAGAATTTTACTGTTATTGTTTTGTTAGTATGCAGGTTTCCTTAAATTATTAGACTTTTTACCGAGCTTTTAGAAAAATAAATAACTGAAACAATTAAATTAAAAATTAAGAATAATACTGCATAAAAAACATTACTGTCTTTGATAGGCAGTCGGCTAAAAATATATCCCTCGTCACCAAGATAAATCTTACGACACTTCGCACTCCAAAATTTATTTTTAATGAAAGAGGTAGGAAACAGGCAGATATGTGTGCTCTTTGTGAATATGCCTCCCGTACTCCCGGACGGAAAACGTTGGGAAGTTATTCTCTATTGAGATCGGATGCCATTGTCTGCTACTTTTCTTTTCTACTACGAGGCTGATTGTTTTCCCTGCACCATAGTATATTACCTTAGCATTTAGAGGGAGCGAGCTATGCTCGGAGTTTCCATGTGCGATCGAATCAGAAATGAGGAAATCCGTAGGAGAACCAAGGAACTTGGACTATTGTCACTACCCACGATTTAATATTTAGCTTTGTAGCACCCGCCTACAAACACACAAAATAATTCCTGTCTTGATTATGAATTTGTTCTAATCGCTCTCGAGACAGCGGCACAGATGAGATACTAGTTACAGCGAGGCCGTGGGCTCGGAGGCCATGTCGTTTTTACACGATATACGAGGGCTGTTTGATAATACCCGTTTATGGCAAAAAAAAACATTTTTTTATGTATAATTATATGCATTTATTTTTCTACGTAGTCACCTTTTAACTCTATACACTTGTTCCACCTATACTCAAGCTTCAATAAACCATCCAAAAAGTATGATTTTGGAAAGTCATTAAAATAGGCCTCTGTGGCGGCAATGACTTCGTCATTTGATCCAAATCGCTTACCACCGAGCTATTTTTTTAGGTTTGAAAACAAAAAGAAATCGCATGGGGCTAAATCTGCAGAATATGGGGGGTGAGGCAATAGTTCGTAGCGTAACTGTGCTAATTTAGCCGTCACAACTCTGGACGAATGAGCCGGGGCGTTGTCGTGATGAAACAGTACTTTTTTCTTTTTTAAAAGGGGGTCGTTTGTCCATCAAGACGGCGTCAAATTCATCCAATAAATTAGCATAGTACTGCCTTGTTATCGTTTTCCCCTTTTCTAAGTATTCAATATGTATAATACCCTGCGAATCCCAAAAACAGTCGCCATGACCTTTCCAGCCGATGGGACGGTTTTTGCTTTCTTTGGAGCAGGTTCACCCGGTAAAATCCACTGCTTCGACTGCTCTTTTATTTCCGGGGTGTAGTGGTGAACCCACGTTTCATCCATGGTCACGAAACGACGAAGAAACTCCTTCTGGTTACGTTGGAACACGGCCAAACACTGCTCCGAAGTAGTCAGTCGGTTCCGTTCTTGCTCCTCCGTGAGTAAACGCGGCACCCACCTCGCCGATACTTTCTTCATACCCAATTTTTCTTCCAATATGTGTTGTACCGTCTCGATTGAAACGTTTACACCATCAACGATTTCTCGAAGTTTAATTCGGCGGTCGGCTAAAACGATATTTTCAATTTTCTTAACCATATCGTCTGTAGTCACCTCAATTGGCCGGCCTGGGCGATCCTCATCAAAGACAGTTGTTTTTCCCCGCTTAAACTCGTTATACCAATATCTGACGGTTGTTATAGAAGGAGCACATTCATGGTAAACCGCTTGCATTCTTCCTTTTATTTCGTCACATGTTTTTCCTTCCAAAAACAAGAATCTAATTACAGACCGATACTGCTCTTTCTCCATTTTAACAATTTCAAGTTCATGCTTTCACTAAATCGCTGTCAAATGAGAAAAAAAAAACAAAAGAATGCCATTTTTTTTTTTTCCCGCCTCTGAAAAATGGCTTAAAAAGGTGGTATACTTATTTTCGGCCATTGATATTAATATATTTAGTAAACGGGTACTTATCAAACAGCCTTGGTAAGTAGGGCGTCGTATGAGATAAAAAGGTCTGGTTTAAGGTTTTATTCATTGAACTTGCATTTATCATCATATCAGCTCATATACGTCCCCACCGAGGGGCTCGAGCCTACCCTAAATTAGGGCGATCAGGCTTTACTCGACCGCGCGGGCCCAGTGCGGGGTAGTCATTCACACACAGGTGTGTGCAGGTTTTTCCTTCACCCTGGACACTTCATACAACGAGCCAGAAACGACCTTTCAAAAAGGAATGACGGAACAAACAAAATGGCGGCGAAATCCTATACTGTAACCAATCTGTATGACGAGGGGGTGTGGTCGCAATCTTAAGAGCGGCAGGGAGTGTCCATACTGTATGTTAGTACTAAATACTTTGGTAAACTTACATAATATAAAATCGAAATTTGAAAACACATTGGTACGTGGCACGATTCGAACACCATCTTCTCGGAGATGAGGTAGTGGATATAGGGCGGAGGATGTATAAAAAGGATTCGGATTATGGTCTAGCTTCGCGCTTTCATTTATTAAACTTGTGAATTGTGATTTTGGATTAGCAATACTATCTTATAGTATTTATGACGTGACCTCCGTCTTCGCATCTGCCTCCGAATCCGACTTCAGCGCAGATAAACCAAATTTAAAACCTCCGACACCGTTAAAGTAACCTCCGTAATATCCCTGGTTTGGACCTGACATCGGGCTCCTTATTGGCCCGACGCTTCTTGCTGGCTATCCAGCACAGCGAGGGAGTGCAAGCGTCTTGGGCACGTTTGGGCAGGGGGCACTACGTAGAGGGCTTTTTGACTAAGCTAATTACTAATATTCGATAGTTATGTAACAGTTAGCGTCGGTGGCGCAACGGCAAGGGCCGCTACCTCCTATCCGGGAGGTCGTGGTTCGAGTCCTGCCACGTACCAATGTGTTTTCGAATTTCGATCTCATATGTACGTTTATTCGACGCTCTTGCGGTGAAGGAACCTGCACAAATCTGCGAAGAAGCTCGAAGGTTGTGTGTGAAGTTGACCAATACGTACTGGGTTTGACTAAGGCCCGATCGCCCTAATTCAGGGTAGGCTCGAGCCCCTCGGTAGAGATGTATATATGAGATGATATGATGAAGTTTCTTGAGACACCAGGCACATAATATACAGTTAATGGCACATAATTACTGTCTACACAGTTATTAAAAAAATGGAACTTAATTACTAAAAAAAAACATTTTATTAATATACGAGCATAATAATTTCAAAGACAAACTTGTTAATCTATCTTGTTTATCTAAACCAAAGTCTTATTTGCACCATTTATAACGGCTGGACCGATTTTCATGATTTTTGGTTTGTTGGATTTGTCTCGACCCCGAATAGCAGAATAACTATTGTAGTGTAGTGTAGTGCAGTGTAGTGTAAGGCGGTACGAAGTTCGCCGGGATAGCTAGTTTTAAAATAAAAAAAATAAACACATATTATAACAAGTTACTTAGGTATCCCGGTGACATCAGAAGGTCCCAGCTCAGCATTCGGGAAAAGATCCGGCCCCATCCAGTGGGGACCTTTATGAGTTGCTAACGATATAATTTAAGGCGACGCATTGGAAACTTTGGTCGCAGGGATCTCGATTTTTCTCAGCAACATATGAGCTGATATTGTGATGATGTGATTATGTAATAGTTATTTATGGCTCTGCCAATTAATAAGAGCCATGAGTGTTCGCTTCGTGGCACAATAGACAGCACGAGTGTTACAATGGCTGATTGCGTGCAGTGGCATACAATATTCTTTGTTCGACCCTGAAATAAATAAAAGAAAATTTTAAACCGCCGAAACTCATCCATACAGCCTAATCACACGCGATGTTTAGACATGACGCAGGTATGCGCGCTCTTTTAAATGGCCTTGGCATCTTGCGCAAAATACATTGAAATTTTGTCATCATCATATATTGAATTGTTGAAGCCGAAGCCATAAAAATATTTAAAAAGTTTCATTGTATTACAGTTGTCTCATTTTGAAATTATCATTGTGAAACGACTTGTAGGAATGAATACTTTTGTGATATGATTTGAGGTTATGTATTAAGCAAATTACTAAATGGGAGTAGAAAAAGTTATTTTTATTATATTTTTTGTCTGCTTTAAAATTGTTTAATAATTTCATCATTCTCTAGTTTGTGAATAAAGTTATCTTTATTTTTATTCAAATAGGGAACTTTAATAAAAAAAATGTTGTACGCCCTTTTTACATTTTCCTCGGTAGTGTTACTTGTATTTTAATATCTTTAAGGGGTTTGAAAATTTTTGTATAGAGACTGGCATACTGGAGCCCGCCATTTAATTTTTTTTTTCAAAATGACGTCGCACATTGAGACCTATATATTTGGATAGGGGACATACAGACAAACAAAAAATGTCATGTAATATAGTATCCTTAAACGTCACGTTACGGAGATAATTGAATATATATATTCCATAATAATTTTGAATATTTTTAACTTCTATATTATCTCAGAAACGTGACACTTTAGGCCAAAATGTTATATGACATTTTTTGTTCTTCTATAGGTCCTCCATTCAAAAACATAAGCGACGCCATTTTGAAAAAAAAAAACAAAATGGCGAATCCTTAGTGTGCCAATAACTTTCAAACCCCTTTGTCGACTTGCTCGTGGGACGCTCTGTATACTGTCCTTCTGAAAAAGCTAACTCGCGAAACTGTAGTTATGGTCAGTCCACTGTATTTAATAGGAAGCGATGTATATGTATGTAGATTTCTATGTTCCCTGCTACAGCCTGAACGGCTTGGAGGATTTTAACGTGTGAGGTATTGTTAGATTCGTCTTGATCCCGTGAGTGGACATAGGATACATTTTTACCCGACTAGCCAAAAAGAGGGATTATGTTTTTACAGAGTCGGGTTTTTAATTTTTAATGAATTCCTTGAGATATTTTATGACTCTTTAGCTTTGTCTACGACTTCATCAGCGTTAACAAGACAATGCCGGCATCCTTCAATCTTGTCTAAGCCAGCTAATGCTGGCAAAATGCTTTTAAAATTGTTGATAAGGTTATTATTAATATTATTATTTGCAATTGGTAAGCCCTTGGCATCATCTCACCTGATGGTAAGTGACGATGATATCCAAGATAGAAGTGGGCTTAATATGCTTCTCCATTGCAATGGGGAAACTAGCTATCTTATCTTCAAGCCGGAACACATCAATGCAATGTGTTCACATTTATGTTTGGCGGTAAGACTTAGATAAGATGGTGGTACCTAGCCAGACGGGTTAAAAATGTCCTTGTACCAACGAAACCGAATCATAAAAGTTAGACTCCATCGGGAATCGAACCCGCGACCTATTGATGTTAAGCTAATGGATTTAACAATTACGCCACGGAGGCGGTTAAATATTCAACTAATACTATAAATGTGAGAGTTTGCATGAATGTATATGGATTTTTGTTACTCTTTCACACAAAAACTACTGAAATTATCCGGCCAAAATTTGGTAGGTAGACAGACTAGGACCTGGATTAACATATAGGCTGTATGTATGTATGTATGTATGTATGTATATATGGAATGTATGTATGTATGGATGTATGTATGTATGAATGGATGTATGTTTGTTCAGTTCAAATATAGCGATTGATTTTAGACCGAGTTCCAGGGATCCGATTAAGCTGAATTTTGGAATGAAAACGTATTTCTGGTGACAATAGGTCTTTTTATTATTTGGAAGTTGATCTGATGATGAACTTTGAAGGTGGAATCAAGGTCCCAGAATCGTCTTTTATTTTTAAATAGAATACTAGGAAATACAATACTGTGACACACCCTGGACACTTAATACAACGGGATAGAAATGACATTTCAAAAAAGGATTGACGGAACAAACAAAATGGCGGCGAAATCCTATGCGTTCGACAACTAAACTGTAAACAATCTGTTTCAATCTTGTTGACGAGGGGGTGAGGTCGCAATCTAGAGAGCGGCAGGGTGTCCATACTGTATGTTAGTACTAATGTAATATATACTTTGCCACTGCACTACACTGCACTACACTGCAATTCACTACACTGCACTACACTTCACTACGCTGCACTGCACTACACTGCACTAAACTGCACTACACTGCACTAAATTGCACTATTCTACACTACATTATACTACACTTCAATACACTACACACTATACACTACACCAGGGATGGCGAACCTTTAGGATCAACGTGCCATTTTTTTTAAAGAAGTGTTTACTGAGGCCATGACGTGCCGTCAAGTAATTTTGACTTAGTGGTGACTATTGGGAACAACAACTTAAAACTAATCTCTTGTTTTTAATCAACATTGAACTACGCTGGAAATCCATCAGGTGCATTGTTACTTTGCACTAACATTGAACTACGCTGGAAATCCATTAGCTGCATTGTTACTTTGCACTAACATTGAACTACGCTGGAAATCCATCAGCTGCATTGTTACTTTGCACTAACATTGAACTACGCTGGAAATCCATCAGCTGCATTGTTACTTTGCACTAACATTGAACTACGCTGGAAATCCATCAGCTGCATTGTTACTTTGCACTAACATTGAACTACGCTGAAAATCCATCAGCTGCATTGTTACTTTGCACTAACATTGAACTACGCTGGAAATCCATTAGCTGCATTGTTACTTTGCACTAACATTGAACTACGCTGGAAATAAATCAGCTGCATTGTTACTTTGCACTAAAATGCAAATGCTTTCGATCGGTGGCGACTTGGCGAGCCCAAAATATTTTCTCACGTGCCATCTATGGCACGCGTGCCATTGGTTTGCCACCCCTGCACTACACCCTTCACCCTACACCCTACACCCTACCCACTTCACACTACACACTTCATGTTAGTACTAATAAATATACTTTGACTGTGCTCACCTTTTTTAAATTTGGAACCGTGTATTTTTTATATTTATTTGAGCATTTGGCTTCTTGAGCATAACAACTCTTTTCAAATAAAAGCTTGTACCTAAGCTTTAAGGTTTTTCGAAAATTATTTGAACAAAATTTCATTTTAATATTGTACGAAACAACACCGTGTTTTTCGCTTGCGTAGCATCAAATATCCGGGCAAGAGCAATATCTGAGAGTGTTTGATTTGCCTGTGTCAATATTAAACAGACCAGATCTGCTGACCTGCTGGCGAACAGAGATACATTGCTTGCAGCACAAAGTATATAGGTACTACTTTGTGCTTGTATACTTTTTTTTTATTGTGTCATAAAGTAACCGCCATAGCTGACGAAACTGTATGCCTGGGACAAGCTAGGTAGGTCCAACTTCAAGAAAGAGATCAATCGACGAATCCAACTTGGCTGGGTAGTGTTCGGGAAACTTCGCAATATCTTCACGTCCCAAATACCGCAGTGTCTCAAGACTAGTCTTTGACCAGTGTGTGTTGCCAGCGATGACTTACGGAACTGAGACATGGTCGCTAACTATGGACCTCATAAGAAGGCTCAAGGTCACCCAAAGGGCAATGGAGCGTGCTATGCTTGGAGTTACTCGGCGAGATCGAATCAGAAACGAGGAGTCGCTAAACTGAAGTGGCAGTGGGCAGGGACATAGCTCGGACAACAGATGGCCGATGGGGCAGTAAAGTTTTTGAGTGGCGACCGCGCACCGTAAAAATTAGCCTAGGCAGGCCTCCCACGCGGTGGCTCGACGACCTGGTGAAGATTGCGGGTAGCCGATGGATGCGGGCAGCGCATGACCGGTCATCGTGGAAATCCTTTGGGGGGGTCCTTTGTCCAGCCGTGGACGATTTTCGGCTGATATGACGATTGTGTCATAATTTTAATTATCTAAAAATATTTGTCCCCAAACGTATAAGTAGGTACCAAAGAATTGGTAGATATTAGTAGACTTTCTTTGGTTACATACACGACCTCAAATTAATTACCTATACAGGATGTAGCAAAATTGGTGTAGGACCCGTTAACTGGGTGTTCTACTCATCATACTGAATACTTTCCCCAAGGAACCCATAGTCAATTATGAAAAAAATTGGACCCTTCAATATAAAATGCACAAAATTGGTCGATCAGCTAATCGATTTTTTTTATTAACAATTGGTAAGCCCTTGGCATCATCTCACCTGATGGTAAGTGACAATGATGCCGAAGATGGAAGCGGGCTTACCAAGATTCCCCAACGCAATGGAGAACTGGCTATTTCAGCAAAGTCGTAGAACAAAAGTTGTTTAGTTTGATTATTGGAAGCCCCATATAACGGGATCTACACCAATTTTGTTACAACCTGTATAAGAAGAAATAAATGTTTATTGTATTTATCTTATATATATGTCGCAGGATAATTTGATAATCCGTCGTTTCGCGAAAATCCTAGGAAAATTGGATACTATGGAGTAGAAAACTCCTAATAAAACCAAGTCGGACGGAGCCCCGCTTCGTTAAATAGGTTAGGTTATGTTAGCATGTCTTTTTCTACCGTAAAAAGGAGCCCCGCATAGCGGGGCTCCGTCCGACTTGGTTTTATTAGGAGTTTTCTACTCCATAGTATCCAATTTTCCTAGGATTTTCGCGAAACGACGGATTATCAAATTATCCTGCGACATATATAAAAGGGGTAACTGACTGGTATATCAACGCACAGTTCTAACCACTAGACGAATTGAGTTGACATTTGGCACACAGATAGCAATTATGACGTAGGCATCCGCTAAGAAAGTATTTTGGGAAATTCCCACGGGAACCCCAAAAATCGGAATATGCGCGGGCGAAGCCGCGGGCACCCACTAGTTTTTGTATTAAAACCATAAGTAAAATGAATAAATGAATAAGTTAAGCTCCTGTTAAGCTCCTCAATACTTTCGGTGTCAGGTTTTACACAAACATTGTATCCTGACATCGTTGTCTTCACAAAACTGCCATTTTAAAAAAAAATTCAAGAACTGAATCACAGTATATATATAACCTGCTCACAAAACATCACGAGAAGCTACGAAATCTTTTTTTTTTCAAGCTAAAACAGAGACGCTTCACGCTCGCTCGGTCAAAACATCAAACTTAAAAAAAAATCTTAATCAATACACTTAGGTACCTATAGTATACACTAAAAACTGAAATTAAAATTTAAAAAAACCTTCGACAAAATACCTCTTAAAAGTAGAAAATAATACGTTTTGTCCCTTTAAGTTTAATACATTTAGTTATATTTTGTGGCAGTGGGTGGGGCACATAGCTCGTAGAACAGATGGCCGTTGGGGTAGTAAAGTTCTCGAGTGGCGACCGCGCATCGGATAACGTAGCGTAGGCAGGCCTCCCACTCGGTGGAGCGATGACCTGGTGAAGGTCGCGGGAAGCTGCTTGATGCGGGCAGCGCAGAACTGGTCGTCGTAGAAATCCTTGGGGAGGCCTATGTACAGCAGTGGACGTCCTTCGACTGATATGATGATATTTTGATCTAAGAGTCATCACGTAGGGGGATCGCTAGGTTGTTAAATTATTAGTCATTAATCGTAGTAAGTAAAACAGTTGTATGCTGTTTTTATTTATTAACTTAGCGATCCCCCTACGCGACGACTCTTAGATCAAAATATTACTTCTTATATTAAACTTAAAGGGCCAAAACATATTAATTATTGTCTACTTTTTAGAGGTTTTTATTCGTATTTTTTTTAATTTTTAAGTTAATTTTTATTTCATGCTTTTTAAACATTACGTATCCCAAATACGATACCTCTGCTGCAAGTTGGTAAGGAGTTGGGCATCCTGCAGATACCAGGAGATGCTGCAGCATCAGGTCACCATCGAACACCATCTTCTCGGAGATGAGGTAGTGGATATAGGGCGGAGGATGTATAAAAAGGATTCGGATTATGGTCTAGCTTCGCGCTTTCATTTATTAAACTTGTGAATTGTGATTTTGGATTAGCAATACTATCTTATAGTATTTATGACGTGACCTCCGTCTTCGCATCTGCCTCCGAATCCGACTTCAGCGCAGATAAACCAAATTTAAAACCTCCGACACCGTTAAAGTAACCTCCGTAATATCCCTGGTTTGGACCTGACATCGGGCTCCTTATTGGCCCGACGCTTCTTGCTGGCTATCCAGCACAGCGAGGGAGTGCAAGCGTCTTGGGCACGTTTGGGCAGGGGGCACTACGTAGAGGGCTTTTTGACTAAGCTAATTACTAATATTCGATAGTTATGTAACAGTTAGCGTCGGTGGCGCAACGGCAAGGGCCGCTACCTCCTATCCGGGAGGTCGTGGTTCGAGTCCTGCCACGTACCAATGTGTTTTCGAATTTCGATCTCATATGTACGTTTATTCGACGCTCTTGCGGTGAAGGAACCTGCACAAATCTGCGAAGAAGCTCGAAGGTTGTGTGTGAAGTTGACCAATACGTACTGGGTTTGACTAAGGCCCGATCGCCCTAATTCAGGGTAGGCTCGAGCCCCTCGGTAGAGATGTATATATGAGATGATATGATGAAGTTTCTTGAGACACCAGGCACATAATATACAGTTAATGGCACATAATTACTGTCTACACAGTTATTAAAAAAATGGAACTTAATTACTAAAAAAAAACATTTTATTAATATACGAGCATAATAATTTCAAAGACAAACTTGTTAATCTATCTTGTTTATCTAAACCAAAGTCTTATTTGCACCATTTATAACGGCTGGACCGATTTTCATGATTTTTGGTTTGTTGGATTTGTCTCGACCCCGAATAGCAGAATAACTATTGTAGTGTAGTGTAGTGCAGTGTAGTGTAAGGCGGTACGAAGTTCGCCGGGATAGCTAGTTTTAAAATAAAAAAAATAAACACATATTATAACAAGTTACTTAGGTATCCCGGTGACATCAGAAGGTCCCAGCTCAGCATTCGGGAAAAGATCCGGCCCCATCCAGTGGGGACCTTTATGAGTTGCTAACGATATAATTTAAGGCGACGCATTGGAAACTTTGGTCGCAGGGATCTCGATTTTTCTCAGCAACATATGAGCTGATATTGTGATGATGTGATTATGTAATAGTTATTTATGGCTCTGCCAATTAATAAGAGCCATGAGTGTTCGCTTCGTGGCACAATAGACAGCACGAGTGTTACAATGGCTGATTGCGTGCAGTGGCATACAATATTCTTTGTTCGACCCTGAAATAAATAAAAGAAAATTTTAAACCGCTGAAACTCATCCATACAGCCTAATCACACGCGATGTTTAGACATGACGCAGGTATGCGCGCTCTTTTAAATGGCCTTGGCATCTTGCGCAAAATACATTGAAATTTTGTCATCATCATATATTGAATTGTTGAAGCCGAAGCCATAAAAATATTTAAAAAGTTTCATTGTATTACAGTTGTCTCATTTTGAAATTATCATTGTGAAACGACTTGTAGGAATGAATACTTTTGTGATATGATTTGAGGTTATGTATTAAGCAAATTACTAAATGGGAGTAGAAAAAGTTATTTTTATTATATTTTTTGTCTGCTTTAAAATTGTTTAATAATTTCATCATTCTCTAGTTTGTGAATAAAGTTATCTTTATTTTTATTCAAATAGGGAACTTTAATAAAAAAAATGTTGTACGCCCTTTTTACATTTTCCTCGGTAGTGTTACTTGTATTTTAATATCTTTAAGGGGTTTGAAAATTTTTGTATAGAGACTGGCATACTGGAGCCCGCCATTTAATTTTTTTTTTCAAAATGACGTCGCACATTGAGACCTATATATTTGGATAGGGGACATACAGACAAACAAAAAATGTCATGTAATATAGTATCCTTAAATGTTATATGACATTTTTTGTTCTTCTATAGGTCCTCCATTCAAAAACATAAGCGACGCCATTTTGAAAAAAAAAAACAAAATGGCGAATCCTTAGTGTGCCAATAACTTTCAAACCCCTTTGTCGACTTGCTCGTGGGACGCTCTGTATACTGTCCTTCTGAAAAAGCTAACTCGCGAAACTGTAGTTATGGTCAGTCCACTGTATTTAATAGGAAGCGATGTATATGTATGTAGATTTCTATGTTCCCTGCTACAGCCTGAACGGCTTGGAGGATTTTAACGTGTGAGGTATTGTTAGATTCGTCTTGATCCCGTGAGTGGACATAGGATACATTTTTACCCGACTAGCCAAAAAGAGGGATTATGTTTTTACAGAGTCGGGTTTTTAATTTTTAATGAATTCCTTGAGATATTTTATGACTCTTTAGCTTTGTCTACGACTTCATCAGCGTTAACAAGACAATGCCGGCATCCTTCAATCTTGTCTAAGCCAGCTAATGCTGGCAAAATGCTTTTAAAATTGTTGATAAGGTTATTATTAATATTATTATTTGCAATTGGTAAGCCCTTGGCATCATCTCACCTGATGGTAAGTGACGATGATATCCAAGATAGAAGTGGGCTTAATATGCTTCTCCATTGCAATGGGGAAACTAGCTATCTTATCTTCAAGCCGGAACACATCAATGCAATGTGTTCACATTTATGTTTGGCGGTAAGACTTAGATAAGATGGTGGTACCTAGCCAGACGGGTTAAAAATGTCCTTGTACCAACGAAACCGAATCATAAAAGTTAGACTCCATCGGGAATCGAACCCGCGACCTATTGATGTTAAGCTAATGGATTTAACAATTACGCCACGGAGGCGGTTAAATATTCAACTAATACTATAAATGTGAGAGTTTGCATGAATGTATATGGATTTTTGTTACTCTTTCACACAAAAACTACTGAAATTATCCGGCCAAAATTTGGTAGGTAGACAGACTAGGACCTGGATTAACATATAGGCTGTATGTATGTATGTATGTATGTATGTATGTATGTATATATGGAATGTATGTATGTATGGATGTATGTATGTATGAATGGATGTATGTTTGTTCAGTTCAAATATAGCGATTGATTTTAGACCGAGTTCCAGGGATCCGATTAAGCTGAATTTTGGAATGAAAACGTATTTCTGGTGACAATAGGTCTTTTTATTATTTGGAAGTTGATCTGATGATGAACTTTGAAGGTGGAATCAAGGTCCCAGAATCGTCTTTTATTTTTAAATAGAATACTAGGAAATACAATACTGTGACACACCCTGGACACTTAATACAACGGGATAGAAATGACATTTCAAAAAAGGATTGACGGAACAAACAAAATGGCGGCGAAATCCTATGCGTTCGACAACTAAACTGTAAACAATCTGTTTCAATCTTGTTGACGAGGGGGTGAGGTCGCAATCTAGAGAGCGGCAGGGTGTCCATACTGTATGTTAGTACTAATGTAATATATACTTTGCCACTGCACTACACTGCACTACACTGCAATTCACTACACTGCACTACACTTCACTACGCTGCACTGCACTACACTGCACTAAACTGCACTACACTGCACTAAATTGCACTATTCTACACTACATTATACTACACTTCAATACACTACACACTATACACTACACCAGGGATGGCGAACCTTTAGGATCAACGTGCCATTTTTTTTAAAGAAGTGTTTACTGAGGCCATGACGTGCCGTCAAGTAATTTTGACTTAGTGGTGACTATTGGGAACAACAACTTAAAACTAATCTCTTGTTTTTAATCAACATTGAACTACGCTGGAAATCCATCAGGTGCATTGTTACTTTGCACTAACATTGAACTACGCTGGAAATCCATTAGCTGCATTGTTACTTTGCACTAACATTGAACTACGCTGGAAATCCATCAGCTGCATTGTTACTTTGCACTAACATTGAACTACGCTGGAAATCCATCAGCTGCATTGTTACTTTGCACTAACATTGAACTACGCTGGAAATCCATCAGCTGCATTGTTACTTTGCACTAACATTGAACTACGCTGAAAATCCATCAGCTGCATTGTTACTTTGCACTAACATTGAACTACGCTGGAAATCCATTAGCTGCATTGTTACTTTGCACTAACATTGAACTACGCTGGAAATAAATCAGCTGCATTGTTACTTTGCACTAAAATGCAAATGCTTTCGATCGGTGGCGACTTGGCGAGCCCAAAATATTTTCTCACGTGCCATCTATGGCACGCGTGCCATTGGTTTGCCACCCCTGCACTACACCCTTCACCCTACACCCTACACCCTACCCACTTCACACTACACACTTCATGTTAGTACTAATAAATATACTTTGACTGTGCTCACCTTTTTTAAATTTGGAACCGTGTATTTTTTATATTTATTTGAGCATTTGGCTTCTTGAGCATAACAACTCTTTTCAAATAAAAGCTTGTACCTAAGCTTTAAGGTTTTTCGAAAATTATTTGAACAAAATTTCATTTTAATATTGTACGAAACAACACCGTGTTTTTCGCTTGCGTAGCATCAAATATCCGGGCAAGAGCAATATCTGAGAGTGTTTGATTTGCCTGTGTCAATATTAAACAGACCAGATCTGCTGACCTGCTGGCGAACAGAGATACATTGCTTGCAGCACAAAGTATATAGGTACTACTTTGTGCTTGTATACTTTTTTTTTATTGTGTCATAAAGTAACCGCCATAGCTGACGAAACTGTATGCCTGGGACAAACAGTCCAGCTAGGTAGGTCCAACTTCAAGAAAGAGATCAATCGACGAATCCAACTTGGCTGGGTAGTGTTCGGGAAACTTCGCAATATCTTCACGTCCCAAATACCGCAGTGTCTCAAGACTAGTCTTTGACCAGTGTGTGTTGCCAGCGATGACTTACGGAACTGAGACATGGTCGCTAACTATGGACCTCATAAGAAGGCTCAAGGTCACCCAAAGGGCAATGGAGCGTGCTATGCTTGGAGTTACTCGGCGAGATCGAATCAGAAACGAGGAGTCGCTAAACTGAAGTGGCAGTGGGCAGGGACATAGCTCGGACAACAGATGGCCGATGGGGCAGTAAAGTTTTTGAGTGGCGACCGCGCACCGTAAAAATTAGCCTAGGCAGGCCTCCCACGCGGTGGCTCGACGACCTGGTGAAGATTGCGGGTAGCCGATGGATGCGGGCAGCGCATGACCGGTCATCGTGGAAATCCTTTGGGGGGGTCCTTTGTCCAGCCGTGGACGATTTTCGGCTGATATGACGATTGTGTCATAATTTTAATTATCTAAAAATATTTGTCCCCAAACGTATAAGTAGGTACCAAAGAATTGGTAGATATTAGTAGACTTTCTTTGGTTACATACACGACCTCAAATTAATTACCTATACAGGATGTAGCAAAATTGGTGTAGGACCCGTTAACTGGGTGTTCTACTCATCATACTGAATACTTTCCCCAAGGAACCCATAGTCAATTATGAAAAAAATTGGACCCTTCAATATAAAATGCACAAAATTGGTCGATCAGCTAATCGATTTTTTTTATTAACAATTGGTAAGCCCTTGGCATCATCTCACCTGATGGTAAGTGACAATGATGCCGAAGATGGAAGCGGGCTTACCAAGATTCCCCAACGCAATGGAGAACTGGCTATTTCAGCAAAGTCGTAGAACAAAAGTTGTTTAGTTTGATTATTGGAAGCCCCATATAACGGGATCTACACCAATTTTGTTACAACCTGTATAAGAAGAAATAAATGTTTATTGTATTTATCTTATATATATGTCGCAGGATAATTTGATAATCCGTCGTTTCGCGAAAATCCTAGGAAAATTGGATACTATGGAGTAGAAAACTCCTAATAAAACCAAGTCGGACGGAGCCCCGCTTCGTTAAATAGGTTAGGTTATGTTAGCATGTCTTTTTCTACCGTAAAAAGGAGCCCCGCATAGCGGGGCTCCGTCCGACTTGGTTTTATTAGGAGTTTTCTACTCCATAGTATCCAATTTTCCTAGGATTTTCGCGAAACGACGGATTATCAAATTATCCTGCGACATATATAAAAGGGGTAACTGACTGGTATATCAACGCACAGTTCTAACCACTAGACGAATTGAGTTGACATTTGGCACACAGATAGCAATTATGACGTAGGCATCCGCTAAGAAAGTATTTTGGGAAATTCCCACGGGAACCCCAAAAATCGGAATATGCGCGGGCGAAGCCGCGGGCACCCACTAGTTTTTGTATTAAAACCATAAGTAAAATGAATAAATGAATAAGTTAAGCTCCTCAATACTTTCGGTGTCAGGTTTTACACAAACATTGTATCCTGACATCGTTGTCTTCACAAAACTGCCATTTTAAAAAAAAATTCAAGAACTGAATCACAGTATATATATAACCTGCTCACAAAACATCACGAGAAGCTACGAAATCTTTTTTTTTTCAAGCTAAAACAGAGACGCTTCACGCTCGCTCGGTCAAAACATCAAACTTAAAAAAAAATCTTAATCAATACACTTAGGTACCTATAGTATACACTAAAAACTGAAATTAAAATTTAAAAAAACCTTCGACAAAATACCTCTTAAAAGTAGAAAATAATACGTTTTGTCCCTTTAAGTTTAATACATTTAGTTATATTTTGTGGCAGTGGGTGGGGCACATAGCTCGTAGAACAGATGGCCGTTGGGGTAGTAAAGTTCTCGAGTGGCGACCGCGCATCGGATAACGTAGCGTAGGCAGGCCTCCCACTCGGTGGAGCGATGACCTGGTGAAGGTCGCGGGAAGCTGCTTGATGCGGGCAGCGCAGAACTGGTCGTCGTAGAAATCCTTGGGGAGGCCTATGTACAGCAGTGGACGTCCTTCGACTGATATGATGATATTTTGATCTAAGAGTCATCACGTAGGGGGATCGCTAGGTTGTTAAATTATTAGTCATTAATCGTAGTAAGTAAAACAGTTGTATGCTGTTTTTATTTATTAACTTAGCGATCCCCCTACGCGACGACTCTTAGATCAAAATATTACTTCTTATATTAAACTTAAAGGGCCAAAACATATTAATTATTGTCTACTTTTTAGAGGTTTTTATTCGTATTTTTTTTAATTTTTAAGTTAATTTTTATTTCATGCTTTTTAAACATTACGTATCCCAAATACGATACCTCTGCTGCAAGTTGGTAAGGAGTTGGGCATCCTGCAGATACCAGGAGATGCTGCAGCATCAGGTCAGGGTACCATGTTCTATTTAACACCTATTCATTGACACTATTCCAGTAAGTCTAAATACGATATCTTTAAATTATAGTTAAAACCCACCTCGATCACGTAATCTTTTTTTTTTATTTCCTAATTTTTCCCCCCGAAAATGACCCTTATTTAAAAAAAAATTACTTTGCACATCTGTGTTTGGATCATAGGATTACACCATCCTACCAAATTTCACCTGATCTGGTCCAGTAGATTCGGAGCAAATTGGCTGTGACAGACGGACGGACAGACAGACAGACGCACGAGTGATCCTATGAGGGTTACGTTTTTTTGTTGTTGTACGGAACCCTAAAAATAAAGATCGAGACCGGAATCAATGACGCAACCACATTCTGCAGGACGGCTAAGAAGAGAGAGGTGTTCCGCAAGTTGATTCCTAAAGTTCGTTAGGATATTGTGATGGCCAGAAACGCCATCTTTATTTCAGAACCGCACGGAACCCTAGTATAATTAGTTGTTAAGACGGATGAACTGGAGAAACGGCGAGGTTGCCAGACTTATCTATTCTAACATGTGCGCGACGCTTGCTTTTTTTTTTACTTACGCATGTTGCCAAATTTATGCGTTAGACTGTGTGAAGAATGTTCAGAGGATTTAACAAAAGAATATTTGTACGAGACAGAAGGAGAAAGAGCGATTGGGCGTACACGTGTGCGAATGCGACGGGAGTAATATGGTTTGGAGGCCTGCGCCGGAGCGTCAGAGGGAGAGACAGGGCACACGGGGGCACAGGCTGGAAGTCGTCGGTCGTTCCCTGACGGGAAAAGGGTCCTGAGTTTGGTTATGTGTGAGGTGATTGAAAATAAGAGCGCGACGTGTGGGCGAGACTGGAATTTGGTATGTTTTATTATATTGCTTCTTGCTTGATTGTAATATAATCTCACAGAATCGTCACATTAAGGACTTGTTCCGTATGTCGTTTTAATTAAATTCTCCCTCAGTTAAAATGCTCGCAACCTCTATAATATTTGCGAAGTATTGTGAAGATAGATTCTGTGTGATTAACTAAATAACCTTGTTTTGTGCTAATGAATCTAACTATCATCTTAAACGGTATTCATAAGACAGAATATGTATGATTTTAGTTTGGTTGAGCCTGACTATTCACAAGCCGTATATATCACTAGCAGATATGGTTATTGCTAACTGAAGTGTTCAATATCCCTGGGGTTTTATACTTACAAATTGTACTCTTGATAGACCGGAACTAGCGAGAAGTCAGCGCTCGCTATAACCTAAGACCTTGTTCAGAACAATAATAATAGTATGTGAGTCTTTATAAAAATGTAATTTAAGTAATAAAGACTTGCCAGACGCACTTACGGCTGTAAAGTTGTGTACTCTTTGGTTGTAAAAGTTGAGTAGTCAAAGTAAAGTCCAAGGCTCCCCGTAAGTTACAGAAGTGTACAGTGGTTGTAGTATTGTTGGCTTGACGGAAATGCATAATCTAAAATATTTATATTACCTTTTCGTTGCTGCCATAAGTCTACTTTATCTAAAGTAAGCTAACCTTACTTTATGTAGACAAATTTAATACAAATTTATATACATCCATAATTTAATGAGCGATAGCACACAGGACTTGTATAACTCTATTATAATATCAAATTTGTACTGTCAAATGCTAGAATAAATAGCTCTATAAAATATAGGGCTGAAATCAATGTAATGTGGAGTTTTACGCCTACAAATGTAAGGTTTCTCCACAATTTGAGTCAAATAAATTCATAATTAATTTTTAGACTCAACCAAGACATTTTATTTATTTCACCCTCTGCATGCAACATTGAGGCTTCCTTGAGGGAGTCTACGAATTCCCTTCGCTTAGAATTGACTGAAATAATGTAACTCGCATTTTGGTAATCTCTGAATCGAGCCCCTCAGTGGGGACGTGTATGAGCTGATATGATACTAGACGATTAGGTACGATACATTGTGTCTCGTGTGTGTTCTGCTTCCAGCAGCTTCAGCAGGCTAAGGCACATAAGGCCAGTCTTAAGGGGGTAGGGACCACCACATCTGGTACGCGTGACCACGGATCAAAGCGTTGCGTTAACTAAAAGAAACGCACCTTTGGAAACCTGAATAAATAAATAAATAAATAAATAAATAAGTAAACACAACGTAATTAGCTAATTAGCGGGTCCATTGAAAAATAATAATAATAATAAAATTAAACATATCATAAGTACATAATGTATCATTACAGTTCATAGTATGAGAAAAGAGAAAAACCATTTTTCCTAAATAGTTTAATTTAAATCGGTTCAGCCGTTCATGCGTGAAGCGATAACCAAGGAAAAAGAAATTCATTCTTCTATAGATATGAATTAATATTTAAATATATTTATTCAAATTAAAATTCAAATAACTTTTTATTGTACATCAAAACCAATTACATAACATGCAAAGTTTAAATTAAAACTAAGAAACGTACAATTAAGGGGGTCTTATCGCTGAGAGCGATTTCTTCCAAACAATCCAGTGCTCGGAGAAAAAGCACGGAGACAGGTAGTACGCGAGCAACAATAACAGAAAATTTAATGACTAATTATGAAGGGCGAGGGCATTTACTTCGATCAATTTAATAATTTAATAATAATGTATTTTAAATTATCCACGATTTTAACGACCCCTCACATTCTCAAATCGGTCCAACAGTTTAGGCTATAGAATCGAATCAACGGGGAGACAGACATACAAACATCTAGAAGAAAAAGTTACATTCTCTTCAAAGCGTACGAGGCGGGTTTTACGACGGTTGTACAGAAAAAAAAAATGCTTTCTATAAGTTGTGCAGTGCTATTGTTTTACAACGAACAATAAGACGGGTCGACCCAAATGCTGATCAGGTACATACTTGAACAACCCCATCAAAACCATAGATGTGACAAATGTTAGCCAAGTTCAATTCAAAAAAAAAAATATATATCTTGGTTGTACGCTACGGCGACAAAAGGATTGAGATCTAGATGGATGCCAAGTTCTGTTAATATATCCCGAGATCTACTCATGAGAATAAAATACTTCATAAACGAATATGATGGTAATTATTAGAACATTCAGACGAAAAATATTTAGATTTAAATAAAATTAATGTAGCTAACTTTTGTCTAACTTTATGTATTTTTTCCCCTCGCGGAAGGAAAAAGGAAATGTTTGATACATTAAATAATAATAATTAAACATTAAGATATAATAATAACAATGTCGCTTCTAAAAAAGCTTGTATCTGAGGGTTAAGCTTTTGACAACTATCTTAATTCCCGGGTTTTTCGCTTCAAAAGGTCGATACGCTATTAATAGTAGGTACTCGTAGATTCCTTCGTTCATAAATAATTCGTTAATAAATACGCCGGAGAAGTTTGCATAGACTCAGGACACGTTAAGTGGTTGGGTTGTGTAGGCAAATGTGTTGTGAAAAGACAGTTTTTGTCGGTGTGGTTTTTTATTTTAAATTCCAGGGCTGCTTGGCGAGACTGGAGATGGCGTCAGTTGCTGAGAGGTGCAAGCGAGCCGAGGAATTTAACGCGCACATACAGGCTACGTTGCGTTGGCGCCTACTGAGGACAAAAAACGGGGTCTTCTACCTGTGACGCTGTGCGAGTGTACGCGCCGGCGCGGCCATTTTTACGAAACATGGAATATTTTTGTGAAAGTTAAGTTTTGCACACTTTAGAAGTTATAAGATATCACCGTGCCCAATCTTCGTAGACCAACAGTTAATATTTAATAAATAATATTTAGTAAAAGGAGTAATATTTAGTAAAAGGGTCAATGAATTAAGAACTTAATAAAGCAAGTATGCTTCAGGAACAACATATAAATGGAATAGTGAGCTGTATGTGTTGGTTTAGAAAAGTCGCGTCATGTGTGAGTCGGGCCCGTCCATCGAGGGTTCCGCATTATCAAGCTCCAGACAAAGAACCATTGAAATTGATAAAATAAACGGGACAACAAAAGTGAATAAGACGATGTTAAATCAGGAAAATTAGTAACTAAAAATGTGAATAACGAAGGTACAGAATTGGCACTTAATTTATAATTGATTAACTTTTAATTTTAATTTTTATTTCAGTTATGTCACCTTGCTTTACTTATTAGTTCCGATAACAGCAATAAGCTTAGACATAAAGTAGCAAACTGTTTCCCGTGGCTTCGCCCGTTTGGGAAACGTATCTATGACCCTCTGGTGCGCAGTGTGCGAGTCGCAAGCGGCTCGCGAGTGTGAGCAAAAAGGAAAAAAGGAGAAAAGCTTTGTGTTAGTCCAGGTCCTGATCTGTCTACCTACTAAATTTCAGCCAGATTCGTTCATTAGTTTTCGTATAGGATTAACAAACAACATTCCTTCGTCGTTATGATATGATAAGTTTGACACCGATGGTATAGAGCAGATGGATTTAAGATAACAGGTATGTGTAAAGTACCTGCAGCAAGGGAGCCCTGTGAGGGTTTCCGGTTTTTCCCTTATGCAATAGGGAACCCTAAAAATGTGACTGTATACGTGAGGAAGCATACGTTTTGGGCTAACTGAGTGGTGATAGCCGACCAGTTGCGGATTTATACGCCACGATGCTAAGCCACAACACTTCAGTATGTAGGTTAGCCAACGTGGCGCAATAATGGATGGTTGCGTTCAAGCTGGGATAGCGGGTTCGATTCTCGCACAGAAAATTAATCAAGGAATGATGACTTATATTAAAGGAATACTTATTTGGTACAAAGTTGTGATGAAGAACATACATGAGAAAAGCTGAATATATGCGATATAAACCGGTGGAATGAAAGGGGTTGGTTGTTTTCTGTGAAAATTTCACTTACATCGGGCATCGCGAATAAACAGCGCGCCCAGGTAATTTTTATAGACGAGAGCACCAAAGGGCTATCCACTTATATATTATAATAATTATTATCTTAAATGGTATGGATATTCAGACGGAGAAAAATTTTATATTTTGAAAATAAAAAGATAAATTATTCTGTATGGGTTTAAACGCACTTGAACATAAATAATTCCAGGGTGATCCGGCTCATTTTGTCGTGACTAAAGCTGGTTAGCCGAGGCGGATTCGAGCTGACGAACGTTAGACGCGGAACGCTGACGAAAGACTTTATCAGGACATCATGGAGAGAGTGTGACAGGAAAGAGAAGGAGTTCCTCATGGCAGAGAAGTATCGCCTAGTTTCCTTTATTTTATTTCAGACATAAGCGTACCTATTGTTTACGCTAAATTGGAAACTTGCGGTAAAATGACACAGTTTACCGTCATCATGGTCTGAATGTCAGTTCCACAACGGCATTGTGCTGCCTGCGTCCGAACGATTTTCACCCTAAATGTAAAGCACTAAATCAGGGTTTTCACGAAATGCATCCAAGTGGTATTTTGGCATCCTGTTGGAAAAGGAGGTGATTTCCACAAGCTGCTGCTGGCTTTCAATATAGGTACAATATGAAGGAAACATTATCTTTTGGCCTGAGGGAGTTGAGACAGACAACGACATCGGAGGTGTATTATTTACAAATTAATGTTAATATGTAGTTACCATATAGAAAATATATATATATATATATATATCTGCGCATGAGATTTCACGTGCAATTTGGCGCAAAGGTTGCATCCGAAGTGGCTTCGCTGGTGTCTGTACGTAGGACGACAGACCTAGCGTACGACGCTATTTTAGTAGCGGTCGTCACTCCACAACTTTCGAGAAAATATAGTGAGGTAGCGCTTAGCCGCGTATTCAGCTGCCAGTACCTAGCGGCTTTAGAACAGTAATTATTGAAAGACTACACAAAACTATTTAAAGTAACAGAAAGATGAAGGCACGATGAACCCTTACATTGTTTATTTTGTTAATACGTATGCAATTAATGTTGATGTTTTTTTTTATAATATAGAAGGAAATGGAAAGCTAAAAGCTGAAGCCCTATTCAGACTGTAGAATTGAAGAGAACTGTTGGTTAAGGTTTTAGAAATATGATGTTATCTCCCTGTTTGATACTATCAATTGATAGACTTTAAATTTTTTTTCTCTCTGTTCGGTCAAGATCTGAGAAAAATGAGTTCGATGGTCACAAAGGTATGACCAAATTATTTTGCTAAATTTGAGTTAGGCTAACGTAGAGTTTTAGATTTCATTTGGACTAAAACTCCCTAACATACATGTTCGGTGTACCGAACAAATGAAAAACTCCAGCGTACGCAAGACAAAAGGGTCATACAGACGCGTCAACTTACCATCAGCAATATGAACCCTAATAACAACAAACGAAATATAAAGGAGTCAAGCTCTGAGCAAATACTAGGATACCTACAGAGGTATTCTAAACAAAACTAGGAGGGAGCGTAGGTTTTGGTTGTCCAAGTGAGTATAGGTAGGTAGTCATAGGCTTGGTTATATGCATAAGGTCGATGGCCTGTGCCGCGAGTTAGCTAAAAAGGAGAGATAACAGCATATGAAGTTGAATTGTTTAAGCGTCTTGTTTAAGGATTGACACACGTTAAAATTTGGCTTTTCTGGACGCCTTCAGAAGGGGAAGCCCGTTCTTAAAGCAAGAAGCAAAGATAGTAATATGAAACCTCGATTCAGACACCTTCAATTCTGCAACCAGAAAAAAAAAAAAATCTCATACAATTGGAATTTTTTTTTTGCAATTGGAAAGATTCCAATATGACTATACTGTGTCTAACATTTTGTATCTGTTTACAGTTTGAAAACGCGAACGGATGTTTGGAGGCATCACATTCTCGTTGTCAGGGAGGGGCGTGTGATGGCCAGAAACGCCATCTTTATTTCAGAACCGCACGGAACCCTAGTATAATTAGTTGTTAAGACGGATGAACTGGAGAAACGGCGAGGTTGCCAGACTTATCTATTCTAACATGTGCGCGACGCTTGCTTTTTTTTTTACTTACGCATGTTGCCAAATTTATGCGTTAGACTGTGTGAAGAATGTTCAGAGGATTTAACAAAAGAATATTTGTACGAGACAGAAGGAGAAAGAGCGATTGGGCGTAAACGTGTGCGAATGCGACGGGAGTAATATGGTTTGGAGGCCTGCGCCGGAGCGTCAGAGGGAGAGACAGGGCACACGGGGGCACAGGCTGGAAGTCGTCGGTCGTTCCCTGACGGGAAAAGGGTCCTGAGTTTGGTTATGTGTGAGGTGATTGAAAATAAGAGCGCGACGTGTGGGCGAGACTGGAATTTGGTATGTTTTATTATATTGCTTCTTGCTTGATTGTAATATAATCTCACAGAATCGTCACATTAAGGACTTGTTCCGTATGTCGTTTTAATTAAATTCTCCCTCAGTTAAAATGCTCGCAACCTCTATAATATTTGCGAAGTATTGTGAAGATAGATTCTGTGTGATTAACTAAATAACCTTGTTTTGTGCTAATGAATCTAACTATCATCTTAAACGGTATTCATAAGACAGAATATGTATGATTTTAGTTTGGTTGAGCCTGACTATTCACAAGCCGTATATATCACTAGCAGATATGGTTATTGCTAACTGAAGTGTTCAATATCCCTGGGGTTTTATACTTACAAATTGTACTCTTGATAGACCGGAACTAGCGAGAAGTCAGCGCTCGCTATAACCTAAGACCTTGTTCAGAACAATAATAATAGTATGTGAGTCTTTATAAAAATGTAATTTAAGTAATAAAGACTTGCCAGACGCACTTACGGCTGTAAAGTTGTGTACTCTTTGGTTGTAAAAGTTGAGTAGTCAAAGTAAAGTCCAAGGCTCCCCGTAAGTTACAGAAGTGTACAGTGGTTGTAGTATTGTTGGCTTGACGGAAATGCATAATCTAAAATATTTATATTACCTTTTCGTTGCTGCCATAAGTCTACTTTATCTAAAGTAAGCTAACCTTACTTTATGTAGACAAATTTAATACAAATTTATATACATCCATAATTTAATGAGCGATAGCACACAGGACTTGTATAATTCTATTATAATATCAAATTTGTACTGTCAAATGCTAGAATAAATAGCTCTATAAAATATAGGGCTGAAATCAATGTAATGTGGAGTTTTACGCCTACAAATGTAAGGTTTCTCCACAATTTGAGTCAAATAAATTCATAATTAATTTTTAGACTCAACCAAGACATTTTATTTATTTTACCCTCTGCATGCAACATTGAGGCTTCCTTGAGGGAGTCTACGAATTCCCTTCGCTTAGAATTGACTGAAATAATGTAACTCGCATTTTGGTAATCTCTGAATCGAGCCCCTCAGTGGGGACGTGTATGAGCTGATATGATACTAGACGATTAGGTACGATACATTGTGTCTCGTGTGTGTTCCGCTTCCAGCAGCTTCAGCAGGCTAAGGCACATAAGGCCAGTCTTAAGGGGGTAGGGACCACCACAATATGGCAACCGAAGAAGAAAAGAAGAATCCCAGAAAGACCACATCTTGGCACCATAGGCTAATATCTTACAACCTCAAGACTTTTTTCTTTGCTATTAACCGACTAAACAAAGATGACAAACGAGTTAGTACTTGGCTTGGCACAGTACTGCAACACTATTTGGCAGTGTTTGACAAAGTCTAGGTTTAATCGCGTGCGGCTTGCCAGAAACTTATCAGGTTTGAAAGTCTAAATGTTCAAGATTACGAGAACACTTTGAAAACTGATTAAAAAGTCGAAACGATAATGCCAAGGGCTTAGCAATCGTGAATAAAAAAAAAAGTTAAAAATATACAGGGTTACAATTCGATATCGATGTCGAGTTACCAGTAACCCTGTATTGTACCATGAGCATTGAAAAAAACCCATCTTACTAGTTTTGAACAACTTCCCCAACAAAAGTATAAAGGACCAAAATTTTTTTTGACATATTTGACATACAGTTTATTGGGAAAGTTGTATGTAATCACGATTCACGAGTACATTCATATCCTTTCCTATCAAGAACTATTTAAATGTCACCACATATCCAGGTTGTAAAAAAATTGGTGTAAGTCCCTTTAACTGCTCTACACCATTTTTTTACACCTGTATACGTATGCATCTTTACTTTAAGTGGTGGCCTCGACTGTGTTTTGACACGTGATAGGAAGAAAACAAATATTACAAAATATTAAATTGGTGCACCTATTCTAATCCATAATGAATTATAAGTAAATGACAATTAACAATAAAAATTATTGTAACTCACACAAAATAAGACATTTGGTCTTTCATTTTTGTCTCCTTTTTAAATTGTTTTTAAAACATGTCATAGCCAAAGTAGCTCGCTTGTCGTTGCGTAGACCGGTCGTGCGCGTGCGAAGGTGATTACTCATTATTACGTGAAGGTTCAGTGACCTGTTCGAGAACAATGACTCCAAACATTGTTAAGTGTAATCGTTGCAATATTGTAATAAGCGAGCTGTTATGTTTTGTGCAAAATAAATTGAAGTCATGGACAATGTTAGCCTAATCCAAATCGTTATGTCCGCTTTTTCGAAAGTGGATATTGAAAGTGCAAAGATTTTACTGCTTCAAGCAATCCCAAATAGAAGACGCTTAGTGCAACGTAAAAGTAAGGGGAAGATGGTGCAAGATAAGGAGGACATCATCGACGCGTCATCGACCGTTTTAAGGGAACGGATTCGGAGCTAATTCCGGTTTTTGTGGCACGCGACTTATTCAAACTACCCCCAGTAAGTTTTGATCATATCGATGTGACAAGACTATTGAAAGATATAGTCGGAGATGAAAACAATCAAGGCGAAATATGCAACTGTGGAGCACGTCATACAGCTTGAGTTAAAAATATCTGATATTTATAGTGAAAAGTCGAATATATACCCTACAAATTGTGCAAATATAAATATCAATAGAAGACGAGGAGCGTACCTATTACAAAATAGTTATCTGGATAGCGGTCTTATGAGAATAACACATTTGCAATCTACGTCGTCATTAACCAAGGATACTCATCTACTATCGAGAAATCATCAGGTCAGGAGATTGATGCTATCGCACTCTCACAAACTAACAATCATATATCCGTCCTACACAAAAACAGTTACAGCGATACCGGAACGCCACTATCTGAGAAGCACGTACCACAGTTTCGCCAGTCGTACTTGAAAAGCGCGTGGAGGCCCGTACCGCGGTTTCGACAGCCGACTGCATAACTTCGGATACCGCGCCCGTGTGTAGTGAAGAGGTCCGCTTACGCATGCAAGTAGCCGAGGACCGCACGGAGCTATCTGATCAACATAGTAATAATGGCGAATGCATTTTATGTTCACCGCCTAAAACAAAATCGTTTGCAGAATTGGCAACGAGAAAAGGAGAACGGATTGATAAGAGTACTATAAAGGATGAAAGTTGGATTTTAGTCCAAAAAAACCGACTTGAAAACCGTTTCATTGGGAACAAAGGAAAGGCGAAACCTGAAACGGTTGGGAGTTTTAAGGCGGCTGATGTGAGGATCCCTTTTTAAATTTAAAATATAGACTCAGGTGCTACAAAGAAGGATATCACCGAATATTTGCTCAAAAAAACCAAAGTCATGGTTGTACCTGAAATGATTGAAATGAAAAAGCAGAAGAGCTATGTGGGATACAAATTTATGATACCGAAGGATAAGTTATCTATCTTCATGGATGAGAATATTTGGCCGGACGGAGTATCATATCGTCAGTTTCTCGATTTCAAACATTCAATAGGAGAAACAACTGAGTCAGTAGACAATACCAAATCAACCAAGTACGGATAACAGCTCAAACATAAATACCAAATTCATTAGTTTTAACTGTAAAAATGTGAAAAGATCAATGGAGTGCATTAGCCCTATCATTGCACTGCATGGTGGTTATTGCCGCATGAGATACCTACTCTTGGTAGCATTGATCGTGAGTTCATCTATACGGGGAAATTGGCGGTGGACACGTCAGCTGGGCTGTTGCGCGGAAGACCGTATGGAGGCGTGGCAGTTCTATGGCGAAATAGTGTGTACCAATCCCTAGCAGTGATGCAGTATTAAAGAAATCGGCTCTGTGCGATTAAACTGAACTTGATGGATCGGCAGATCATTATTATTAATTATGTTTATATGCCCACCGATTTATTGAATAATCTAGTTGACTTTACTGAGTGTATGGCTGGGATAGCAGCTACAGTGGAAAGTTGTAACATGGAAGCGGTGTGCGTTCTGGGAGATTTTAACGCTCACCCAGGACAACTTTTTGGTAACGAAATGTTAGATTTTTCTAGTGTACAGAAATGGTCGTGCGTAGATATCATTCATTTACCCGCTGACACTTATAGCTACATAAGTGAAGCGCACGGCACTAAGAGCTGGTTCGACCACTGCCTGGTCACGGAGGCTGCACTTCCATCAGTGGCGAATTTTCGGGTCCTTCAGGACGTATATTGGTCTGATTAGTACATTTTAGCGGTTTTTTTTCGAGGGTTATTTAAATTTTCATTTACAATTGGTAACTCCTTGGCATCATCTCACCTGATGCCGAAGATGGAAGCGGGCTTACCAAGATTCCCCAACGCAATTGGGAATCTGCCAATCTTATCTTCAAGCCGAAACACATCACAGCTGTTAACACTGATGTTTGGCGATAAGACTTAGATAAGATGGTGGTAGTTACCCAGGCGGGCTATGAAAATGCCCTACCATTAACCAAACCGAGTCTTACAAAGTTGACCCCGCCGGGATCGAACTCGCGACCTCCTGGTGTGCAGCGAATGGACTACTATTACGCCACGGAGGCAGTGATTACAAAATTTCAATTGTTTGAATAGTCCTATCCAATAAATGTGTAGGTTAGGTTGGATGCATGGATGGATGGATGTTCGTTATTCAATCACGCCACAGCAGCTGAACGGATCTGAATGAAATTCGGTAATCAAGGTCCTAATGTTTATACCACATTAGGACCTTGATAACCATATAGGCCAGTTTGTATTCAGAATTCTTAAATGTTTCCCGTGGAATAGCTGTTAACTCCTACTTTGTGTCAATTTCTTTCACGTCGTAATGAAGAATAAAAGCCAATTGCCAATAATGACTACTAATTAGCATAGCCCGACATAGTTCCCGAGAGATGTAGAGAAAACTCAATTTCCACTGCGCACACTCGAAGACAGACATAGAAACTATGTTCATGCGAGCGAAGCTGCGGGCAAAGCTAGTATTCAAATAAAAGCTAAACGAGCGTAGACAGGCCTCCTACTCGGTAGACCAGTGACCTGGTCAAGGTAGTGGGAAACCGCTGGATGCGGGCAGCGCAGGACTGGTCGTTGTGGATATTCCTGAGGAAGGCCTTTGTCCAGCTGTAAAGGTCCTTCGGCTGATATGATGTTAAGAGCCAAACTTACTTAGTATGGAATGCGCTAGGTCTAAACTCCTCTTAAAACAGTGATGGTCAGAGGGTCATGACCGCCCCATCCCCCTCCCCCTCCGTCTCGTCAATTTTAAATACCTATTTTTTTACTTTCAATATGAACCACCCCTCCCCCTAACCCCTCACCCCAAAGTCTGGAGAACGCGTAAGATCTCCGTCTGTCGCATTGCCACGTTTGAATTGCAAATGTACCGAGTATGTCTGCAGCGACGGCGGCGGCCTTCGCGCACGCGAGAGGTATCGGCGGCGCGGGCCCCCGAATCGCCTACTTAGAATTAGTGACTTTAAGTACCTACCTTCTAAATACGTTGAAGAAAAACCTAAAATATTTTAGGTACAAGTACAAGCTTTTATTTGAAAAGCCAAATGCTCACGGCACGTTTCTAAGTTCAAAAAAACGCTAAACACGTTAAAAATACGACTTCCATCGCAACCACTTAGTACATTTTTGCATTAATATTTTTGGTTTTTGTTAATTTTCTAATAAAATACTACACTGGTTTTGATAAAATTTATATGGGACCACACGGGAAGCACTGGCTTTCAAATAAAAATTGAATTATAAAAATCAGTTCACCCAGTCAAAAGTTCTGAGGTAACACACATAAAAAAATACCGTCGAATTGAGAACCTTCTCTTTTTTGGAAGTCGGTTGACAAAAGGCGAGCAAAGTATTTTCTATAGTATTTCTAATCTATCCCTACTATCCCTACTAATATTATAAATGTTAAAGTAACTCTGTCTGTCTGTTACGCTTTCCCGCAAAAACTACTGAACGGATTTGGCTGAAATTTGGTAGGTAGACAGATTAGGACCTGGATTCAGAAATAGGCTACTTTTTACCACGCTCGCGAGCCGCTTGCGGCTCGCGCACTGCGCACCCTCGAAAAGTCATAGAAACGTTGTCCACGCGGTTGAAACCGCGGGAAACAGCTAGTTGAAAATAAATGACGGTCCTGGGACCTTGATTCCACCTCCAAAATTCATCATCAGATCATCTTCAAAATACCAAAAAGGTCTATGTTCACTGGGCATATGGCTTCATTACAATCTAACTGACATACATACAGGGTGACTTTTAATTAGTTTTTGATAACAAAAGATATGCATGTATTCGTGATTACAAACATCTTTCCCAAGGAAACTATATGTCGTCAGAAAAAAAATTTTTGGTCCTCGATACATAATGAGTTATCAAATCGGCAAAAATGTATAAAGGACCAAAATTTTGAAGTGAAAACTTGTTTAACGGCGTTGTGCACTTTTTTTGTAATGGGTTAAAAATGTTAAACTCGCGTCAGGACACGTGACCTGATCGAAAATTCGTAAGCCGGATGGAGTAGTGAAAACTTCTTTAGCGGCGTTGTGCACTTGTTTTGTAATGGGTAAAAAATGTTAAACTCGCGTCAGGACACGTGACCTGATCGAAAATTCGTAAGACGGATGGAGTTGATTTTTTGTTGATTTTTCTGAAATATAAACTTTTTAATGTAATATAAATAGGGGATCGGACTGCTAGTCATTTGAGTTACTTTTTATGATATGCCAAAAACAAAATTTTGTTCTAAAAATGTTTGAAATATCCACAAGTGACGTCATAGATTTTTAGCGTCATTGACGAACTTATTTTGAGACTTTGATCAATTAAAAATTGAAGACGTGATGGAAAAACAAAACAAGTAAGGTTTTTTGAAACTTCAGAGCAATTTAGGAAATCATATTTCAGAAATTATTTTTGATGCAGTCCGATCCCCTATTGTCATGTTTGTGTACGATAGCGCATTAGATAAATATTGTATTCTACCACATAAATGATAGTACTTTAATACTGATAATCAAAGCAATTCGTGCAAAATTATTCCCTAACCATTCCAAAATATCAAAAATTCACAACGTTAATATTCAAGTTTTCACTTCTGCCGGCACTCCCGGAGTGCAACCCGTTGTTTTTTTTTCATATTTGATATATAGTTTCTTTGGGAAAGTTGTTTGTAATCACGAGTACATGCATATCCTATGCTATCAAGAACTAATTAAAACATTGTAAGTTAAATAAGAGCTTTTTAAAAAAGCCAGGCGTGTTGGACTCGCACGCGAAGGGTTCCGTACTAACGTACAAGATTTACTGTGTGTGTACAATAAATATATAAATAAAATTAATTAATTTAAAAAATTTAGAAAAATTACGTTTGATTTACGTTAAAGCTGAATAAAAATACACAAATTTTCACTGTCTACCTCTTACGGTTCATGAAATAGCCCGCTGACAGACAGACGGACAGCGGAGGCTTAGTAATAAGGTTTTGGTGCTCGTTGTTCAAGCTTGGTACCATAACAGACACATGAACTTCTTGCAAATTTGATTTTTAACTCAGTTTTCGTAAAATTTAGGTCCGTATCTGTACCCACAGGCTCGCAAAGATTAGCTCGTCTGTCTGTCACAGAGCCGTGAGTCTTTATTGCACTAGGGCAGTTTACTTACATTGTCCGCGATTCAAGTTTCAAGGTATTTATTCAAAATAGGTGCAAATTACACTCTTACTGATAGTCATAAAATAATAATAAGTTGTGAAAAATCAAGAAATAAACAATCATTAGATTATTACCTCAAAATTCGATCCTTTACTAAACCAGATTATGTCATTATATTATTAAAACAATATGACACGAAAAAGAAAATTCGTAAAATTAAATGTCATTAATACTTTTGACAAGAGTAGGCCAGTTCACACGGACAGGGACAAGGGTTTTCGATATGGTAAAAAGAAATTTAAAAAATTGTGGGTATTTGAAAAACTATAAATTTACAACAAAAGTGAAATAAAAAGTTTTAACTTAAACTTTTCTTATCTGTAACTACAATGAGAACATTTAAAATAGTGATTTTTAAATAAATTAGACACCTGTATTTCCATCGTCTCCGGCCGACTTTCGTAAATCTATACAGGTGTTAAAAAAGTAGTGTAGGTCCCGTGAACTGGGGCTTCTGCTCATCATACTGAACAACTTTTGTTCTACGAGTTTGCTGAAATCGCAAAAAAAATTGACAAAACGATCAGCTGATTGACCAAATTTTGTAAATTTACGTATGGAGGGTCCAAATTTTGTACATTTACGTATGGAGGGTCCAAATTTTGTACATTCACGTATGGAGGGTCCAAATTTTGTACATTCACGTATGGAGGGTCCAAATTTTGTACATTCACGTATGGAGGGTCCAAGTTTTTTTTTTTGAGAATAGTCTATGGGTTCCTAGAGGAAAGTTGTTCAGTATGATGAGTAGAACCTCTAGTTAACGGGTCCTTCACTAATTTTGTTTCACCAAATATAATCAATAATTATATAAAAATCAGTTGATGTTCGTTCGTTTCACTAAAACTCGAGAATGTCTTGACTGATTTGGCTAATTTTGATCTTGAAATATTTGTGGAAGTTCAGGGAAGGTTTAAACGAAGGGTAGGGTAGTGTAGTGTAAGGTGGAATGAAGTTCTCCGGGACAGCTAGCCATTAATATTAACTTGTTTTCGATTTAGGTACTGGTACTCAGCGAGTAATGATATTTTTTTACTAATGGGGCCTTAAGCCTTCAGAAGCCTTTTGAGTAGCTACGGAGCTAGCCTGTAGCATAAAATAACCACACTAAGAAAAAATTAAAGCTCTTATTATCTTACCTACTGAATGCTACATAGCACTCTATCTCGTTCATTACTGCAACTTTTCAAAGACCATGTAATAAAAATAAAAGTACGAGCCTGAATATTTTACCGACCATATTTCAGATAAAACGGGGTGTGCCGACAGCATTACATAACACGCCGAAGAGTGAAAGAGAGGCAAAATATAATGAACTCGTCTGTATGTGCGGGCACGGAGTTGGGTTTGACATACTCTGTAGATTGTATGGAAGCTGACTAAGGATCGCCGATAGAATGATGGTGTGTAGAACGAAAAGGCTTTCGTCGAAATCGACATGGCCTCTTGTTAAGCGTTTTTAGGGTTCCGTACCCAAAGGGTAAAAAAAACGGGACCCTATTACTAAGCCTCCGCTGTCCGTCCGTCCATATGTCACCAGGCTGTATTTCATGAACCGTGATAGCTATACAGCTGAGATTTTCACAGATTTCTGTTGCCACTTTAACAACAAAAAATACTAATAATTAGAAAAAGTGAAAAAATAAGCCCCCCCACCCCTCCTCCATACAAAAACGTGTTTTTTTTAAACATGAAGAAACTAGCGCCATCTAGTATGATGGTACGGAACCCTATGAATGCGATAACCGGGTTTTTTTTACTTTTTAGGGTTCTGTACCTCAAAAGGAAAAACGGAACCCTTATAGGTTGTTGTCCGCCCGTCCGTCTGTCTGTCAAGACCCTTTATCTCGGGAACGCGTGGAGGTATCGAGTTGAAATTAAAAACATGTACTTCGGCCTACGGTCCCCTAAAGCTGTGAAAAAATCAAACTTCTAAGTTAACGTAAATATTTATTTATTAATTATTATACTAGGGTGGTAAAAAGGTAAATAACAAACGAGTGGCATTTTTAAGCCCGAGCCGCAGGCGAGGGTCTGTCATCGTCACGAGTATGTTTATTCCTTTTACACCCATGTAAAATACTACAATCTAACCTCACGGAGGAACAACCTAACTCTTTTAAAATTCTCCTTTCAAAAGTCTTGAAGAGTATTCAGTATCTTTATTTATATAATACTAGCTGTTTCCCGCGGCTTCACCCGCGTGGACCACGTTTCTATGACTTTTCGAGGGTGCGCAGTGCGCGAGCCGCAAGCGGCTCGCGAGCGTGTTAAAGTAGCCTATGTCTTAATCCAGGTCCTAATCTGTCTACCTACCAAATTTCAGCCAAATCCGTTCTGTAGTTTTTGCGGGAAAGCGTAACATACAGACAGAGTTACTTTCGCCTTTATAATATTAGTAGGGAAGTAGGGATTTAATTTGCTAGAAATGTCTTGTTTCTCAGAGCTACAAATAAAAAAAGTGGCAAAGTAAAAAGCAAGTGTGAGGTAAAATCATTTTTGCGCACATTAAAACGTACATCTCGACACTCTCAAGGTAATCAAAATTAATATTTTCCGTTGACCTAGAACTATGAAATTTGGCATGTAATACCGTCTTATACTACTAGTATAGGGAAAATCTGAAAACTATAAATTTGTATTAAAATCACAAATAAAAGTCTTTATTTAAAGTACGTAATCAATTAAGCAAGGAACGGTGGTCTAAATTTTTAATTGAGTTGCCCGTGTCATATGGGGTATCGTATGAAAGGGCTTCATTGGCACAAGATTAAACAGCTTTTTAATTATTTTTATGATGTATAGTTTTTAATTTATGACGAAGAATTAAAAAAATATATATTTTCCCTTTTTTATATGTATAGGTGTCCGTATATTGTCCGTATGGTTCCCGGCTAAGAATAGGACCATCCCATCTCTTCCAATGGGTGTCGTAAGAGGCGACTAAGGGACTTAAAACCGGAGGATGGGCAGCAGCGTCTTTCCGTGCATTGCAACATACCTGCAATCAAACTGCGATCGCCAACCCGCCTGCCAAGCGTGGCGATTACGGCAAAACCCCCCAATGAATCTCACACCCAGAAAACGGCCCCTAGTCCCCGGCAGCTCCGCTATTCCTGGCTCCGGTAGCAGTAATGGTAACGGCGGGGTAGGGGGTGCGAAGAATCCCCGGCAGATGCCAGGCTACCAAACCCAACGACCTTTGGCCCTGGCAACCTACAACACGCGCACACTGCGGACTGACGAGAAACTTGCAGAACTCGAAGAAGTATTGAGGAGGTTACGGTGGGATATCGTAGGTTTATGTGAAGTCCGAAGAGAGGGAGAGGACACCATGATCCTTAAATCCGGAAACCTGCTCTATTTCCGGGAGGGCGACCAACAGTCCCAGGGTGGTGTCGGGTTTCTCGTCCACAAATCCCTCATTAACAATGTGGTCCAAATCGTGAGCGTTTCGACAAGGGTAGCATACCTTATACTCAGAATCACCAAACGGTATTCGATGAAGGTCATACAGGTATACGCGCCGACTACGGAACACTCCGACGACGAGGTAGAGAGTATGTACGAGGACATCTCTACAGCCTTACATAGTACCAGGACCCATTATACCGTTGTTATGGGGGACTTTAACGCGAAACTGGGCAAACGAAGCGATGGTGAGCTGAGAGTGGGGCAATTTGGATATGGAGTAAGAAATGCACGTGGCCAGATGCTGGCCGACTTTATGGAGAAGGAGAGCCTCTTTATGATGAACTCCTTCTTTAAAAAGTCAAAACAGCGGAAGTGGACATGGTTGCATCCCAATGGCGTAACAAAAAACGAGATAGACTTCATCTTGTCGACAAGGAGGCAAATATTCAATGATGTCTCCGTGATCAATTCAGTCAAAACAGGAAGTGATCACCGGATGGTCAGAGGCACATTGAATCTAAATACCAAGCTAGAAAGATGTCGACTGATGAATTCTACGCTCCGACCAGCGCCCATCCAGCTCCAAAACCCCGAGAGCTTTCAGCTCGAGCTGCACAATCGTTTCGAATGCCTAGAAGACTGCGAGAATGTGGACGATTATAATGACAGGTTCGTGGAAATTGTTCAAACGGTCGGGTCTAAGTTTTTTAAAACTCGCCGTTCAAACAGAACCAAAAAAATCTCTGACTTCACCAGCAACCTCATGGAACAAAGACGCAGACTGGTTTTGCAGTCCTCTGAAGACGCTACTCAGTATCGGCAACTAAACAGGCAGATCTCTAAGTCCCTAACTCGCGATTTACGCCAATATAATACAAATTGTATTAAAGAGGCGATTGAGCACAATAAAGGCTCAAAAGTGTTCGCGAGAGATCTGTCTGTTGGACAAAGCCAACTGACCAAGCTGAAGACTGAGGACGGCAGGACCATATCGTCTAAGACTGAGTTGCTGGAAGAAGTTGAGAAGTTCTATGGACAATTGTACACGACCACACGTTTGCCTGTCAGTGATCTGGCTGAAGACCCAAGAGCCAGACTAACCCGACACTATACCGAAGATATCCCGGACGTCAGCCTGTACGAGATTAGAATGGCTCTCAAACAGCTCAAGAACAACAAGGCACCGGGTGATGATGGAATTACGGCTGAACTTCTGAAAGCAGGTGGATCACCGGTACTAAAAGCTCTTCAGAAGTTATTTAATTCCGTTATACTCGAGGGACAAACGCCTAAGGCATGGCACAGAAGTGTGGTCGTGCTTTTCTTCAAAAAGGGCGACAACACCCTGCTGAAGAACTACAGACCCATCTCACTTCTGAGCCATGTCTACAAGCTGTTTTCGAGAGTCATTACGAATCGTCTCGCACGCAGGTTTGACGACTTCCAGCCTCCCGAACAAGCCGGTTTCCGAAAAGGCTTTAGTACCATAGACCACATACATACGCTGCGGCAGATTATAAAGAAGACCGAAGAGTACAATCAGCCACTATGCTTGGCGTTTGTGGACTATGAGAAGGCCTTTGATTCAGTCGAAACCTGGGCTGTGCTACAGTCTCTCCAGCGGTGCCAAATTGACCATCGATACATCGAGGTGTTGAAGTGTCTTTATGAAAACGCCACCATGTCGGTTCGCCTCCAAGACCAGAACTCGAAACCTATCCAGTTGCAGCGAGGGGTGAGACAGGGAGACGTTATATCTCCGAAACTGTTCACCGCCGCCCTGGAAGATGTTTTTAAGCTTCTGGACTGGGGTGGACTCGGCATCAATATCAACGGCGAGTACATATCCCACCTCCGATTCGCTGATGATATCGTGGTCATGGCTGAGACTATGGAAGACCTAAGCACAATGCTCGATGGCCTCAGTAAGGTCTCTCAACAAGTGGGTCTTAAAATGAACATGGACAAGACGAAAATAATGTTAAATGTCCGTGTCGCACCCACTCCTCTAAAGGTTGGAGACTCTACACTGGAAGTTGTTGACGAATATGTATACCTGGGACAAACAGTCCAGTTAGGTAGGTCCAACTTCAAGAAAGAGATCAATCGACGAATCCAACTCGGCTGGGCAGCGTT
Source organism: Coleophora flavipennella (assembly GCA_947284805.1). Taxonomy (NCBI): domain Eukaryota; kingdom Metazoa; phylum Arthropoda; class Insecta; order Lepidoptera; family Coleophoridae; genus Coleophora; species Coleophora flavipennella. The sequence goes on from OX369253.1 coordinate 12,606,771, forward strand.
CGGGAAGCTTCGCAATATCTTCACGTCCCAAATACCGCAGTGTCTCAAGACTAAGGTCTTTGACCAGTGTGTGTTGCCAGTGATGACTTACGGAACTGAGACATGGTCGCTTACTATGGGCCTCATAAGAAGGCTCAAGGTCACCCAAAGGGCAATGGAGCGTGCTATGCTCGGAGTTTCTCTGCGTGATCGAATCAGAAACGAGGAGATCCGCAGGAGAACTAAAGTAACCGACATAGCTCACAGAATCGCTAAACTGAAGTGGCAGTGGGCAGGGCACATAGCTCGTAGAACAGATGACCGATGGGGCAGTAAAGTTCTCGAGTGGCGACCGCGCACCGGAAAACGTAGCGTAGGCAGGCCTCCCACGCGGTGGACCGATGACCTGGTGTAGGTCGCGGGAAGCCGATGGATGCGGGCAGCGCAGGACCGGTCGTCGTGGAAATCCTTGGGGGAGGCCTTTGTCCAGCAGTGGACGATTTGTGGCTGATATGATGATGATATGTATAGGTGGTAGGTTTAACCGCCTCCGTAGCTCAGAGGCAAAGTTCACTGGCTTTGCACAGGAGGTCGCGGGTTCGATTCCCGGCGGGGTCAATTGTAAGACTCGGTTTGGTTGGTGGTAGGGCATTTTTTAAGCCCGTCTGGCTAGCTACCACCATCTTATCTAAGTCTTGCCGCCAAATATCAATATTGATATCATTGGTGTGTTCCGGCATGAAGATAAGATAGCCAGTTCCCCATTGCGTTGGGGAATCTTGGTAAGCCCGCTTCCATCTTCGGCAACATCGTCACTTACCACCAGGTGAGATGTTGTCAAGGGTTTACCAATTGTGAATAAAAAAAAATAAAAAAAAAGGTACTTACTGATTTTGGTGTTTATGTAGTAGTAGTATGTGTTTTTTGCATTGTTATGATTTATAATATGTACCTACAAATTTGTATGGAACCATCGGTGGGCGAGCCGTTTTTAGGGTTCCGTACCCAAAGGGTAAAAACGGGACCCTATTACTAAGACTTCGCTGTCCGTCCGTCCGTCTGTCTGTCTGTCCGTCTGTCACCAGGCTGTATTTCATGAACCGTGATAGCTGGACAGTTGAAATTTTCACAGATGATGTAGGGTAAGACTTCCCCTATTCCTGTCAGTCGCCTCCTTTATGTCACCCCCCTCTTTAACCGTAAAATATAAAATAATCATTAAACTGTTATGAAAGAAGGGAGGTGACATAAAAGGGGCGACTGACAGGAATAGGAAGTCTTATCCTTTTTCTGTTGCCGCTATAACAACAAATACTAAAAATTAGAAAAAGTGAAAAATGAGGGGTAACGTATACAAAAAACGTGTTTTTTTTAAACGTGAATAAACTAACGCCATCTAACTTGATAGGACTGGAACCATATGTGTGCGGTTCTGACTCGCACTTGTCCAGTTTTTTTTTTATTATACACAATTGGTAATTTTAAGAAAGTAGAGATTTATTTTTCGACATAGTCTCCTTTCAATTCAATACACTTGGCCCAGCGATGCTCCAACTTTTTTAACCCGTCCAAAAAATACGATTTCCCGAGGTCTTCAAAATAGGTCTCTGTGGCGGCGATGACCTCATCATTCGACCCAAATCTTTTGCCGGCGAATGACTTTTTCAGATTTGGGAACAAGAAGAAGTCACAGGGAGCCAAATCTGGAAAAATACGGTGGATGGGGCAGCAATTCGTAGCGCAATTCGACCAATTTGGCCATGACGACGGCGGAGGTGTGAGCTGGCGCGTTGTCGTGGTGAAACAGCCGTTTTTTTTTTTCAATTCGGCGTCGAATCGGCCCAATAATTTGGAATAGTAGAGCCCCGTGATTGTTTTACCTTTCTCGAGGTAATCGATGTAGATCACACCTTGTGAGTCCCAAAAAACACTGGCCATCACCTTTCCGGCCGATTGAACAGTCTTCGCCTTCTTTGGAGCTCGTTCGCCGGGTAAAGTTCACTGTTTCGACTGTTCCTTGGTCTCTGGTGTGTACCAGTGAACCCATGGTTCGTCGACGGTCACAAAACGACGCAAGAACTCCGCCGGATTGCGTTGAAACAGCGCCAAACATGTCGCCGATGTGGTCTCACGGTTGCACTTGTTGTCTGGTGTGAGCAAACGCGGCACCCATCGCGGCGATAACTTTTTCATACCCAGTTCTTCGTGCAGAATATGATTCACTGTCCCTTCTGCGATGCCTACAGTCTCAGCTATCTCCCGAATCTACAATCGCCGGTCTGCCAACACGAGATCGTGGATACGTTTTCCTTCGTAGTAGCCGTTTTCGGTGCACCTGGGCGTGGCTCATCAAAAACCCACGTGCGGCCACGAGCAAACTCGTTCAACCAATTTTTGACGGTCGCCATCGAAGGAGAAGAGTTACCGTACACAGCATCCAAGGGCTCTTTGATTTCGCTGCGCGTTTTCCCTTCCAAATACAAGAATCTAATCACTGAACGATATTGTTCTTTTTCCATTTTTGTAAAACCGACCGACACGCTCGCTTCCAAATGCTGTCAAAACGAAACAAATGGAGGGAAAAGATTGAAAACTTCTTAGTAGACTTCAAAAAGTATTTACTGCACGATAGTAAAACTCTTTTGTAACAACAGCGCCATCGGGCGGCGAGGCTAAGTAATAATTGAGTGCCCCTCGTATGTGTGTATGTATGTTTGTTTGTTAGTAACTTTGTTTAAGTAGGTTAAATCTTGTGAACGATTTTAGAGCGACTTCCAGAAATCTAATTCAGCCTTTTGGTGTTTTGAAGAGTAAATCTGATGATAAACTTTGGAGGTGTAATCAAGGTTCCAGGATAGTCTTTTACTTTCAATAGAATGGTAGGAAATACTGTGCTCGCCTATTTTGAATTCATGTATTTTTACCCGACTGTGCCACGAGGAGGTTTATGTTTTTCGAGTGCATGTATGTATGTATGTATGTTTATTTCTTTGGCACGCCCTGCAGCCTAAACGGCTTAGTGGATTTTGGAGTATTTTACTTTCAATAGAATGGTAGGAAATACTGTGCTCGCCTATTTTGAATTCGTGTATTTATACCCGACTGCGCCACGAGGAGGTTTATGTTTTTCGAGTGCATGTATGTATGTATGTATGTTTATTTCTTTGGCACGCCCTGCAGCCTAAACGGCTTAGTGGATTTTGGAGTCTTTTACTCTCAATAGAATGGTAGGAAATACTGTGCTCGCCTATTTTGAATTCGTGTATTTATACCCGACTGCGCCACGAGGAGGATTATCGAGTGCATGTATGTATGTTTATTTCTTTGGCACGCCCTGCAGCCTAAACGGCTTAGTGGATTTTGGAGTCCTTTACTTTCAATAGAATGGTAGGAAATACTGTGCTCGCCTATTTTGAATTCGTGTATTTATACCCGACTGCGCCACGAGGAGGATTATCGAGTGCATGTATGTATGTATGTTTATTTCTTTGGCACGCCCTGCAGCCTAAACGGCTTAGTGGATTTTGGAGTCTTTTACTTTCAATAGAATGGTAGGAAATACTGTGCTCGTCTATTTTGAATTCGTGTATTTATACCCGACTGCGCCACGAGGAGGATTATCGAGTGCATGTATGTATTCCTGGAACTGCCAATACTATTATAATTTTATTTATCTAATTAATGCTAACGACGACGGTTACTGTGTTATTGTTATTTTGTTTTTATTTAATTGCATTAATATGCAAAAAAATAATTATTTTAAGTAGTAGTGACTTTGATTATATGTTAAAATGAAATTTATATGTAAGGTTGCCTAGACCTTAGATTATTATAATAATCTAATTTTGTATTTTATTTTCGACTTGTAACAATTGTTATCAATAAAATTTATCTTATCTTATCTTATCTATGTATGTATGTTTATTTCTTTGGCACGCCCTCCAGCCTAAACGGCTTGGTGAATTTTGAAGTTAGAGGTGTCTTTTGATTTTTATTGATCCCGTGAGTGACATTAGATATATATTTTTACCCGACTAGCCAAATTTTTTTTTTTTGGAACGCTTTGTAGCCTAAACGGCTTGATGGATTTTGAAGTGCGAGGTGTCGTTTGATTCGTCTTAATCCTGTGAGTGACATAGGAAACATTTTTAGCCAACTGGCCAAAAAAATAGACTTTAAGTTTCTATGCAGTCGAGTTTTTAATTTTTAACCAATTCCTAAAGTTATTATAATCACATTTGGTACACTGAGCATTTCGCTTTTTTAGCAAAAAAACTCTTTTTAAATAAAAGCTTGTAAGTACCTAAAAGCTTTTTCGAAAATTATAACTATTTTATGATAATACCAGCTATTTCCCGCGGCTTCACCCACGTGGACAACGTTTCTATGACTCTTTTTTACCTTAAAGCTTCACTGTACACTTTGTTGGCAGGTGGTATTTGAAGGTGATAACAAAACAAATTGATTTTCAGGCGATCCTACTCGAAAAAGGGCGACATATTATAATTGCCCATGAGAGAAGCACTCTTTTCTTAGATCGATGCCAACAATCGAAAAAGTTTGTCCCTGTGATTTATTTATCGTAAGGGCAAACGATATCTTCACAGGAAACTGTAACCTTATAAAGGACATAGGCAAATCTGTCAGAATCATCGGGATTCGCGGAATGTGAGCAAGCTGTCCGGCCGCGGCTGGGCCGGATGATTGTTGCTACAATCGCATGGTCTCGTAATTCCTTTATCAAAAGTCTTGTGCCATTACACATACGGGAGGGCTTAAATTTCTCAATAGCATAATGGGAGTACCTCCTTTTAATTATAGTTCGTGGGGTGGCAAGCCGGCAGGACTAAGGGAATTTCGAAAATCTTGTGGGTAGTGCACTGTATCTCAAAAGTCTTGTGCCATTACACATACTGGGAGGGCTTAAATTTCTCAATAGCATAATGGGAGTCATCATTACAGCTCATATACGTCCCCACCGAGGGGCTCGAGCCTACCCTGAATCAGGGCGATTAGGCCTCAGTCGACCACGCGGGCCCAGTGCGGGTTGGTCGACTTCACACACAACCTTCGAGTTTCTTCTCAGGCGTGTGCAGGTTTCCTGACGATGTTTTCCTTCACCGTTAAAGCAATCGGTAAGTATGTACGTAAGTTTTTTGAAAAACTCATTGGTATATTGGCCGTCCAGATTTGAACCCAGTACCTCTGGTTAGATGGATCGAGTCGTTACCGGTTGAGCCACCGACGCTTTTTGACGATTTTTTATAATGGGAGTACCTCCTTTTAATTTTAGATTCTTGTGAGTAGTGTACTGTATCTCAAAAGTATTGTGCCATTACACATACTGGGAGGGCTTAAATTTCTCAATAGCATAATGGGAGTACCTCCTTTTAATTATAGTTCGTGGGGTGGCAAGCCGGCAGGATTAAGGGAATTTTAAAATTATTGTGGGTAGTGCACTGTATCTTCGATGTTGCACACGGTGTCAATAGATTTGTAAAATCACCCGGTACTTTTTCCATAATCAATATATTTATCTCATTTACTGAGTCGTTTCTCGGTGACACTTTCGCCCTCGAACAGAGCCAATTGAAATTTCTTTCATATCTTTTGAATGGAATATACGATTTGAAAAATTCAAAAAGTAATCTAGAGGTATTGAAACAATTTTAAATAGAAAATATTTTATTTGGATAAGGATTAATAAAAAGGTATGAATAACATGCGCAACGCGATTATTTTTTCTATTTCTATGACTTATTAAATTCGTAATATCTATTGAATGGAATAGCCGATTTGAACAATTCAAAAAGTAATCTACATGAATTGAAACAGTCTTGAAAACAACATGATTTATTTGGATAAGGATTTAAATAGAAGGATGAAAACATGGTATAATTTTGATATTAAATAATAATTAAATAATAATTTTGGTATTTAATAATATTCTATCAACTTTTAAAATTTAAAAAGAAGTTATTGTGACATAACGATATTAGTTGGACATATAGTATCGCGAAGTTTTTTGTAGTATTTGATATGTTCTTTAATATTGTAGAACATACTTTTGTTCTATCATCAATAGTTTCCGCAGCGCATGCGACGAAAGACGTTTTATGGCATTTTTTTACACCTTGGGTTCCGTTACTAAAGTTTTAGTAAGGATCGCTAATCTTTTTAGCAATAAATATAGCCTATGTTATTCAAGGTGAATGTAGCTTTCTAATGGTGTAAGAATTTTTGAAATCGGCACAGAAGTTTTTGAGTTTATTCATTACAAACATACACACACACAAAAATACAAATCTTTCCTCTTTATAATATTAGTGTAGAGTGTGTAGATGAAGCGTTGTTAGAAAACTGTGGCACTTTATAATTTATGTAAATTATAGCCTCCTTGGTGTTGCTAACTCACCTAACACTATCTCCGAGTAGCCATGACCGCAGTTCGCGGCGCATGTGACGTGTGCGCAGGCGTTCCACTTCACATCCTACACTGGCTCCACCTGTCGACAAACAAACATATTTCCATTATCATCATCATCATATCAGCTCATATACGTACTCACTGAGGGGCTCGAGCCTACCCTGAATTCGGGCGATGTGGCCTTAGTCGACGCGGCCCAGTGCGGGTTGGTCCACTTTACACACAGCCTTCGAGTTTCTTCGCAGGCGTGTGCAGGTTTCCCCACGATGTTTTTCCTTTACCGTGAAGGCGTCGGATAAACGTACATATGAAACCGAAATTCGAAAACACATTGATACGTGGCAGGACTCGAACCACGACCTCCCGGACAGGAGGTAGCGGCCCTTGACATTTCGCCACCGACGCTCTCCGACGATTTCCATTAAGGCCTTAAGATAGGTCAAATGATAATATTCAATTCAAAATATTGTAAAACTGTGTAAAGCTATCACCATGGAACGAATTATATAATATACTTAAAGTAATAAAAATCGATTTAATTGAATACAATTATAAAAATATTACCACTTTTGATGTAAAAAATATACTGTAGACCCTGTTTTTGGCTTTAATTGCAAAATTTCTCGGAAACAAATAGTTAATGTTGAATGAAACCAACACACAAAAGTCGGTGACTCTGAGACCTTTCATTTTAATTGAACACTTTTTTAAAAAACTTTTTTGAGAGTATCGAAAAGTAATAAAAACATGTAAAAAAAGAGAATTGAGCGTTCGGTTCCAACGTAACAGCCGCTTTGAAGCCCGCATTGATTTGAACCTATAATGAATAGACTTACGTTCGATATTATTTTAACACGTATCAACCTGCTCGGATGGAGGCATCTTAAGTATATGAAAAACCAGACATGAGACTTGCAGTTGCCGGGTGTAATGTTCTCCAGCGTCGTCGCCCGTACAATAACTATTTAGTAATCTGTGCCCGTACCGACTAGGCCCGAAATTAAACCGAACAAGTGCTAGTCGCACTCGAGCACTGAAGTTCCGTACCACCAAACCTCTCCACACATGTGTGAGAATGATTTCAACCAAAAGACATCAACGTGAGTGACAGAAAAATGCAATTTTTTTCTTTCAATTCGGACTTCTTAGCGCGTGTACAACTTCAGTTAAAGATCAAATGTCCCGTCATGCTTATAGGTATGTATAAAATTTTGTTAAAATCGGCTCATCCACTTCCAAGAAATCATCATCATTTCGATAACTTGACGGGTAGGGACAGGGTCCAGATAAACAAAATGATACCCACCACCACCAGCAATTTATATTAAAAGATTATAACAATAATGGTGAATAAAATCAAGGAACAGAACGGTGATGAGTAAAGGGCGGTGACGAAGTGGAAAAGTCAAAAAAATTTAAAAACGTAATAACAAAAATAAATTTAAAAGAATATAAATTAAAACAAAACAGATCGAAAATAAACAAAACCGGTCAAGTGCGAGTCAGAACCGCACACATAGGGTTCCGTATCATCATACTAGATGGCGCTTGTACAAAGAGTTCCGTACCAACATACTGATGGCGCTAGTTTCTTCACGTTTAAAAAAAAAACATTTTTTTTGTATGGAGACCCCCTAATTTTTTCACTTTTCCAATTTTTACTATTTGATGTTATAGCGGCAACAGGAAAACATCATCTTTGAAAATTTCAACTGTTTAGCTATCACAGCTAATGAAAGACAGCCTGGTGACAGATGTACAGACAGACAGACGGACGGACAGCGAAGTCTATGTAATAGGGTCCCGTTTTTAGCCTTTGGGTACGGAACCCTAAAATAGGATGATTTTTGTCACAATCATATCAGTCAAAAGACGTTCACTGCTGGGCAAAAGCCTCCCCCAAGGATTTCTACGACGACAGGTTCTTCGGCAGGTCATCAGTCCACCGGCCTGCCTAAGCTACGTTTTCTGGTGCGCTGTCGCCACTCGAGAACACTTTCCTTACTTTTACACTTACAAATAAAGTAAGAATGATCGGCGCCTCTAACTGCGTTACACTTGCTAGTATTATTAGAATGAGCGAGACCTGGAGAACAGACTAGTGTTACTTCTGGGTTACGGCTGCTTCGAGCTAGTCGAGAATTTCATAAAGTATAGATACATTATATTCCGAAAGTAGGTCGCTAGCAGCACTCATCTCTAGCTCTGTATACCTCTTAAATATTAATTTGAAATTGAAATAAAAATACGACATTAAGATTTGAAATCTACCTATATACTCGTAATTACAAAGTTTACAGTAAAAATATGCCACCAAAACGGAAATTTAAATTGAAATCTACCTATTAATACAAAGTTTACACAAAAAGTGACGTAATCAACAGTAAAATTTCAAGTTTACGTGAATATGGCACCAAATCTACGATCCGGGAACAAGGAGAATGGACTACGAAGGAAATTAAATGTCACCAAATATTAAGAAACAATCCACCGAAATAAACAAACAAAGTGAGATTTTAATCTCTTACACAATATTACTGCAAGTAATGGTAGCTTTATTTAAAAAAAATGTGCCTAAATTGAAGTCTGATGAAAACAGCAGCAGTTGTATGGTTATAACTAAAAAGGGGGCATTAGGATATGTTTTTCTTTAGTCTTGTGTATTAAAATATAATTCGAGGAAATCAAAATCACTCCTCATATCCTGTAAATTACAAAACATTTTTTTTCGATAACAAATCCTTAATTAAAGTATAATATAATATATATAATATTCTCAGACAAATCACACATGGTCATCTGGCCCCAAAGTAGGATTCCCTGTGTTATTGTATGAGTATAAGTGGTTTTGTAATAAAAAGCGTCGGTGGCTCAGCCGGTAACGACACGGTTCTTCTAACCAGAGGTACCGGGTTCAAATCTGGACGGCCAATGTACCAATGAGTTTTTCAAAAACTTACGTACATACTTACCGATTGCTTTAACGGTGAAGGAAAACATCGTGAGGAAACCTGCACACGCCTGCGATGAAACTCGAAGGTTGTGTGTGAAGTTGACTAACCCGCACTGGGCCCGCGTGGTCGACTAAGGCCTGATCGCCCTAATTCAGGGTAGGCTCGAGCCCCTCGGTGGGGACGTATATGAGCTGTTAAGATGAAGAAGATGATAAGTGGTTACAAACTTGGTCGTTGGCGGCGGTACAAGCATTAAGGCCGGCACACACTCTTGCACGATACAAGTAGTGACACACACCATAAAGAGCAACTAGACCTGCAGGGCCGCGCTGTTGAGTAACACTGAGAATTCACTGTAACTGAAATAGTTTATTTGAATCTTATTATTGTATGAATATAAGTATTAACATAGTGTATTTAAGTTTATTTGACATGCTTCATGAAATATATTTTGACATAGTGTATTTAAGTTTATTTGGCATGCTTCATGAAATTTATTTTGACATAGGTAGTGTATTTTAGTTTATTTGACATGCTTCATGAAATTTATTTTGATATAGTGTATTTGAGTTTATTTGACATTGACAATTTATTTTGACATAGGGTATTTAAGTTTATTTGACATGCCTCATGAAATTATTTTGACATAGTATATTAAGGTTTATTTGACATGCTTCATGAAATTTATTTTGATATAGTGTATTTAAGTTTATTTGACATGTTTCATGAAATTTATTTTGACATAGTGTATTTACGTTTCTTTGATATGCTTCATGAAATGTATTTTGACATATTGTATTTTTTCGTGATTTAAGTTTATTTTAATTATGTTAATCTTAACTTGTATATAAGAGCGTCGGTGGCGTAACGGCTAGGTCAGCCGCCTCCTACTCGGGAGGCCGTTGTTTGAATCCTGCCACGTAACAATGTGATTTCGAATTTAGATTTCATATGTACGTTTATCCGACGCTCTTAAGGTGCAGGAAAACATCGTGAGGAAACTTGCACACGCTTGCGAAGAAACTCGCAGGTTGTGTGTGACGCAGACCAACCCGCACTGGGCCCACGTCGTCGACTAAGGCCCGATCGCCCTAATTCAGGTTAGGCTCGAGCCCCTCGGTGGGGACGTATATGAGCTTACATGATGATGATGATGATAACTTGTATACCAAAAGGCACCTGTGATATACAAATAAATTTATTGATTGATTTATTGTATGTTTACTAGATTTATTAACTCATTAGAATTATTTTTTTCTGTACCCTTCTTGACGAAAACAAGAGATTTAAATTGGTTGAAGAGATAAACGTACATTAACTAACGAATAACAGTCTAAGGCGACAACTGTAAGATTTACTTAATTGCTTTAATGTTCACAACATTTTAAATTATGCGACACGCATAACGCCGGATCATCGATTGACTGCGGGTTAGTCACCAGCTCACTGGTCGACACCCCGATCAGCGATCACAAAGTCCAGCTGTTTTAGTTGCGTACAATAACACCGTCAAACAACCTCGTAATTCGTACATCCAAAAAACTATTTTACTCACAACAATCAACTCATAATTTTTATGTTGACATTTGTATTCATAATTGGATATTTGTAAATAATGATTTAACGGACATTGACCAGTTACTTAGTGAATTATTGACGTTATTAATTAACCCCGTTTAGAAGAAAAATGATATTCCGTGGATTTCTGAGAACTCAGCTAGTCTATATAAACACTTTGAGAGTTATTGTGAACTTATGCGGCAATACCCAGATAGCGAAATCTTAAGCAAATGTGTTGTTCACTATGCAGGTCTGATAAAATCAAATACGTTGCTGGATCGAAAAGATTATGTCAACTCGCGACTATGTATGGCTAAAAATCCTGCAAAAGAGATCTGGTGGGTTATAGGAGAGCAAATCAAAACCCAAATCATTCTGTGATATCAGCATAAAGGAAAACGGATCTAATGTTCCAAACTCAAATAACTGCCTCGATGACCACTTCCTAACGATTAGTAATAATCTCCTTCTACAAAGTGAACCTAACAAAGATTCAAGATTCAAGATATTTATTCAAAAAGTTACACTCTTTCTGATAGTCATAAAATAATAATAACATTAATTCATTTGTAAAAAATCAAGAAATAAATAGTTATAATGTCAAAATTCAATTCTTGAAATAAACCAGATTATGTCATTAGAACATGTAAACAATATGACACGAGAACTTATACATAAAAATAATTGAATGTCATTGATACCTTTGACAAGAGTAGGCCAGTTTACACGGACAGCACCCGGTCACCAGTATAACTCGAGAGTCAACCATCGCTCCCATCAACCATCTTACAGGGAATGGAACGACCCGGTTTAGTTCTGACATTTCTGTAAAAACACCTTAGCTCGCATGTAGACAACCTATATTCATACTGCTGTTAGTCATGTGTGACAGGATTAACCGCGTATTCCAGTTAATATTGCGTACGCTCTGTTCACTGAACATATTATTATGTGAGATCTCAGTAAACATCTTATATTCAATCTTGCCCTTTATATGTGACATACTTATTTCTTTAGTGAATATATGTTTATCACTCGTCATTATTCTGATGTACTGAAGACTACCCGTGTATATCCAGTTTACAAAGGCAAAGGTGACCAAGCGAGTGTTGATAGTCACTGACCCATAACTATAGAACCAAGTGTCTCGAAAATTGTTGAATCTGTAATATCGAGTGAAATAATGTCACATCTCGAACGGAACCAGTTGATTTCAGAAACGCAGTATGCATTTAGATAGAGAAGATCGACCACCACAGCCGCGTACCAAGTCATAGACCCTATAATCAACAACGTTGATGGTATACAGAAAACAACTGGTATCTTCTGCGACCTTAGTAAAGCGTTTGATGTGAACAAAATGATTTACTTTTAAGTGAATTGGAGAAGTACGGTATGTTTGACAAATATAATGACTTTCTTACATCTTTTTTACATAACAGGCAACAGACTGTGGACGTATAACAGTTGGCGGAAAAAAGTTAAGATGTGATACTGGCAATGTCACTGTTGGTATTCCCCAAGGCTCAGCCCTAGGAAACACTCAATTTTTGTTGTTTATTAATGATCTATCATCCTATATTCCAGAAGAAATGCTCGTGCTCTTCGCTGACGACCCGCAAACATATGATGAGCTAAACAATTAATTGTAATTTATTCACAACTCACTCCAAAGTTCATAAAGCCGTTTAGGCTACAGAGCGTGCCAAAGATTCATACATACACTTGAAAAAAAAATCCTCCTGGCGCAGTCGGGTAAAAACCGCTACCGAGATTAAAAGTAAGTATACCATATATTAATTAAAAAATTAAAAGGTAAACAAAAGTACTATAGAATTAACATTTGAAACTGTCAAATCCCTACTAAGTTTATTTAAATTGTGCCTTTTTTTGGTTGATATAAGGTATAGGTAGGTACCTATGTAAACTATTTTCAGGCGCGCGGTAGCATAGAAAATATTATTAAATATTTACAGTAACCAAGGCTTAACAAGTAGGTACAGCTCTGGTTTCTCTCAGGCCGGGCAATGTTTGTAAACAGGCTTTTAACAATCGAAGCCTTCAAGAGAAGTGCGCTGCGAGGTCGAGTGTCGAGCCTTTTTGTCTGAAAGGGTATATCGGTAACGTTGCTGTTGTCACAGTATTACGATATGAATTACAGTAACGCAACGCTTTTGATGTCGCACGATGCCGCCACGGCGGCGAAGGTACTAGCTTGTAGCCAGCCTGGCAAACTCGCGGAGTTTGCCAGGCTGTGCCCCGCCTCCCGCTTCCCCGCAAGTACCCTTCCGTTGCTCTACGTAAGTACATTCGTTGCACTACTGTAAGCCGCTATATTGTAATACAGTGCTGTTGTTATGCCACTATAATATGGAGGTTAGGGGTGAGATGGAACATTTTAAGGGCGAGACGTTACATTTTTTTAGGGTTCCGTACCTAAGGGGTACCAACGAGACCCTGTTACTAAGCCTCCCTCCACTGCTCGTCCGTCTGTCCGTCCGTCTGTCTGCCAGTGGGATGTATTTCATGAACCGTAATAGGTACTAGCTTGAATGTGTATCTATTTCTATTGCCGCTATTCTTTTCTCCTTTTTTTATCTTGTACGATGATACAGAACCCATCGAGTGCGATATCGACTTGCACTTGGCCGATTTTTTCTACAACTTTGTAAATATCGCAAAACAAGTTTTTACTTCTCATACCAAATCAATCGGCTGATTTAGCAACATTGTATGGGAAGACCGAAAAAATGTTTGCAATTTCAGAAGTAAACTGTATTACTTGTGAGTTAAATTGTGTTTTCATGCGATGGCCAAGTCATTCTGTTAATTTAAAACAGAAGATTTTTAATATTGACATGGTCACTATAAGATGTTCTTAGGTTAGCTAATTACGTTAAAACTTATAACAGAAGGTCCCTTGAGTAGTGACTGAATAAATTAACCGACTTGGTATTACATGGATCTCACGGCTTTTTACTGTAGAAGAACTGAGTTGCGAGACTTGGTTGTTTTTTTTTTCAAGTTGTGTTTTTGATGGCATAATATGTTACTAACATCCCTGTTTATATGCTAGATACTTAAAGTAGGTTAGTGCTCCCGTCTGTACTTAATTGATTTTACTATTGACTGGTAGGGACTTAATTTTCATCTGAGGTACTATTACATTTTTTTTCAAGATATACAGGTATAATAAAATTGGCATAGGACCCGTTACCTAAAGATTCTTCTCATTTTATTGAAAACTTTTCCCCAAGAAACCCATAGTCAATTCTCGAAATAAACGGAACTCCCCACGTAACGGCGAACATGCCTTTTTTTCCTTTTTTTTTATAAAATTGGTAAGTCCTTGGCATCATCTCACCTGATGGTAAGTGATGATGATGCCGAAGATGGAAGTAGGCTTACCAAGTTTCCCCAACGCAATGGAGAACTGGCTATCTTATCTTCACGGAACACATCAATGTTGTTAACACTGTTGCTTAGTGGCAAGACTTAGATAAGATGGTGGTAGCTAGCCAGGTGGGCTTAGAAAATGCCCTACTACCAACAAAACCGAGTCTTACTAGTTGACACAACCGGGAATCGAACCCGCGACCTCCTGGTGTGAAGCGAATGGACTAACCATTACGCCACGGATACCAGTCGAGCGTCTAACATTACTTAATTTGTATGAGATACATTTAAGGTTTTCCTATTTATATACCACTTATTTTGTCAGCGGCTTTGCTCGCGTGAACATAGTTTCTATGACTGCCTTCGAGGGTGCGCAGTGCGCCAGCCGCAAGCGGCTCGCGAGCGTGTAAATTAAGTTTTCTCTAGATCCCTCAGGAACTATGTCGGGCTATGTTTACCAATTGTGAATAAAAAAAAAAAAAAAAAAAAAGCTATGCTAATTAGATGTTAATTAGATTGTCGCCTATCAAACTGCTATGTCGCCGCGACTTTTGACTCTACACACTCTCTACCAGTAACGGCATGCTCGCACACGCGACAAAAGCCCGTAGAAAGAGATAATTTTCTCTCGTCGCGTGCGACACATGTCTATGATCTCATGTTACGCCTTCTGGACACTTCATACAACGGGCCAGAAATGACATTTCAAAGAAGGAATGACGGAACATACAAAATGGCGGCTAATTCCTATACGTTCGACAACCAAACTGTAACCAATATGTATCAATCTGGGTGACGAGGGGGTGAGGTCGCAATCTAGAAAGCGGCATGGAGTGTCCATACTGTATGTTAGTACTAATATGTATACTTTGGTATGAGCGTCAGAGGGCTCCAAGTACTCCATCATCATATCAGCTCATATACGTCCCCACCGAGGGGCTCAAGCCTAGCCTGAATTAGGGCGATCGGGCCTTAGTCGACCACGCGGGCCCAGTGCGGGTTGGTCGACTTCACACACAACCTTCGAGTTTCTTCGCAGGTGTGTGCAGGTTTCCTCACGATGTTTTTCCTTCACCGTTAAAGCAATCGGAGAGTATATGTACGTAAGTTTCGAAAAACTTATTGGTACATTGGCCTTCCGGATTTGAACCCGGCACCTCTGGTTAGGACGACCGAGTCGTTACCGGTTGAGCCACCGACGCTTACCACGCTTGCCAAGTACTCCAACTAAGAGGAAATTTTGAACTTACAATATATTGAGTAGTAAGTAGTGCAGTTTCGATCTGGCGCATTTGAACTTGATTCGATTCGATTCATCTGTCGAATTTACGAATTCCAAAGTTTCAAACTGAGTGTACTTGCTTCGTTTCAAGCGCTGAATAAGTTATTTCGTCCGTTACGCCGTAACGTGCTCGGGTCCAAGAAAAACACAGTAAATTCGCGAAACTCTCGGGAGCCAGCGTTGTTTGAAATTTGTACGAGGAAACGCGGAAAATGGGGACTCAGAATTGAAACATACGGGAATTGAATGAGTTTATTTAAGGCGTCGGTGGCTCAACCGGTAACGACTCGGTCCATCTAACCAGAGGTATCGGGTTCAAATCTGGACGGCCAATGTACCAATGAGTTTTTCAAAAACTTACGTACATACTTACCGATTGCTTTAACGGTGAAGGAAAACATCGTGAGGAAACCTGCACACGCCTGCGAAGGAACTCGAAGGTTGTGTGTGAAGTCGACCAACCCGCACTGGGCCCGCGTGGTCGACTAAGGCCTAATCGCCCTGATTCAGGGTAGGCTCGAGCCCCTCGGTGGGGACGTATATGAGCTGTAATGATGATGATGATGATTTAAGGCGAGCAATTGATTGGAACAGTTGTCTCTGTCTTTTTATTTGCGTGTAAAGAGTAAAGAGAATAACCACACTTTTTCACTTTTTCAAAGGTTTTTCGTTTCAATCAAAAACCACAATGAAAGTATTAAAAAAATAACATTAATCACTTTGTATTATCATATCATAACAAAAATTGTAGTATATTTTTTAAATAAAAACTTAAAAATATTAGTCATAACTAGAGTTGAAAGTAACGGTGTAGACCTATCTTTGGATTTTGTTCTATCGAGCCAAAACTGCTCAAACGTGTATCTAATAGCTTTTGACTTTAAGGAACATCATCAACAATAATGGTATTTTTTTAACCTTGGGTTTTCTATCGTTTAGAAGTGATTGACGTCATAAATAACGAAAATCTGTAATATTTGCGCCTTGAGTCTCCAATGTTTCTCGAATATATTTATTATATTTATTCACGAATTTACACCACAGACTATTATAGGCTTTTATGCGCAGTTTGCGCCACTATAACGAGTGCAAACAGTTATCTTAATTTTATCTTATAAAGTCTGAGACTCCTGGGAAATAATTTTCGAAAAAGCTAAAAACTTTTAGCTTTTAATATTACATTGTCACGCGATGTACGCATGCAAAATTTCAGCTCAATCAGAAACCGGGAAGTGGGTAAAATTTAACTTCTTCCACCCAAACAAACATACATACGGTTTTGACTGACTCGGTGGCTCAGTGGTTAGTGCTCTTGACTGCTGATCCGAGAGTTGTGGGTTCGATCCCCACCCAGGGCAAATATTTGTGTAATGAGCAGATTTGTTTGCTCTGTGTCTGGGTGTTAAATATTTATATATGTATGTATTTAAAAGTATATAAGTATTTATATCAGTCTCTGGTTCCCATAATAAAGGGAATCCTACTTTGGGGCCAGATGACCATGTGTGATTTGTCCCACATTATTTAGTTATTTATTATACATTGCAAGTTAAATAAAAAGCTTGTAAAATACAAGTCTCTTTCTTTCTATGCTGACAGAGTACGATTGACAACAGTGGAGTTAGCATCTTATAATAACGTATTAAAAACACTAGTGTTTAAAAATGTATCCTATGACACTCAGAGGATCAAGACAAATCTAACGACACTTCGTACTCTTAAATCCATCAAGCCGTTTAGGCTACAGGCTCAGCCAAAGAAACAGACATACTCATACATACTTACATAAATATACACCCCAAAAATATTACCCTCCTTCTAGGGTAGTCGGGTAAAAGAGAGAGAGAGACAAAAGAGAATGAGAGAAGAGAAAGAGACAGTAATCGTATACTCCACTAAAAACCACTTGAGCGCAATTTGTTCTCTCAACGACGAACTGAAATTGTAGTTTTGTGAGCGAATATAAATTACTTTTGTTAATTGAATAAAAAATTCTCGTATATAAGCAGAGATATGCTATATATAAGGGGAGGTAGATAGGTTACATGCATCCTAAAAGTGAAGCAAAAAAGAGATGCCAATTGGCATCTCTTTTCATAGTAGCATTCGGTAGGTACCTATTATAATGTGTGTGTAAATGGATTCGATTTTCAAATGTGGTTTGTTAGTGCATAACCCATCTATGGTAACAAATCTCTGTATATAAGAAAATTTTTCTATTCAACTAATTAACAAACACATTTTCACATTTAAAATATTGGTAAGGAAGGATACAACGATGGCGCAGACAGACACACATAATACACACGTTAAACTTATAGCACTCCTCTTTTTGCGTCGGGGATTAAAAATTAAAAATGCGACTGCATAACAACGTATCCTATGACACGCAGAGGATTAAGAGGAATCTAACAACACCCCGCACTACAGGCGTTTAGGTTACATGCAAACCCAGACACTGTATACAAAGGTAGGAAATGACATTTCTAAAAAACAAATGACGTAGCAAATAATATCACGGCGAAATCCTATACGTCCTTCGAGACGAAACTAAACTAAACTTGTAGTTTTGTGAACGAACATACGAGAATTTTGCTTTTTAACCAACAAAAGTAACAAACAAACACATTTTCACATTTAAATTTTAGTAAAAGTAGCTAAGAACCACCTCGATCACGTCAGTTTACAAACAAAAAAAGCATCATAATCGGTTCATTTGTTTAAGAACTACGATGGCGCAGACAGACACACAGATACATAGATACACACGTTAAACTTATATCCCCCTGTCTTTGCGTCAAAGGTTAAAAATTAAAAACGCGACTGCATAAAAATGTATCCTATGACATTCCTAAGGATCAAGAAGAATCTTACGACACCTCGCACTACAGGCGTTTAGGCTACATGAAAATGACATTTCTAAAAACAAATGACGTAGCAAATAAAATCACGGTGAAATCCTATATGTTCGAGAACCAAACTAGTACCAATCTGTATCAATCTGGGTGACGAGGGGGTGAGTTCGCAATATAGAGAGCGGCAGGGAGTGTCCATACTGCATGTTAGTACTAATATATATACTTCGCTACAGGATCAGCCAAAGTAACATACATACAAACATAGGTACTTACGTACATGCACCCCAAGAACCTAACCCTCCTTCTCAGCCAGTCGGGTAAAAGAGAGAGAGAAAGAGAAGAGATAGAGAAATATCTTAACTGGTACCAGGCGGATAAAAGAGAGAAAGAAAGAGAAGATAGTATATTTACTGGTACCAGTCAGATAAAAGAGAGAGATAAATATAAGAGATAGAGAGATATATTTACTGGTACCAGTCGGATAAGAGAGAGAGAAAGATAAGAGATAGAGAGATATATGTACTGGTACCAGTCGGATCAAAGAGAGAGAGAGAAAGAGAAGAGATAGAGAAGATATATTCACTGGAACCAGTCGGAAAAAAGAGAGAGATAAAGAAAAAGAGAAGAAATAGAGAAGATATTTTTACTAGTACCAGTCGGATAAGAGAGGGAGAGAGAAAAAGAAGAGAAAGCGAGATATATTTATTGGTACCAGTCGGATAAAAGAGAGAGGGAAAGAGAAGAAATAGATAAGATATATTTACTGGTACCAGTCGGATAAGAGTGAGAGAGAAAAAAAGAAGAGAAAGCAAGATATATTTACTGGTACCAGTCAGATAAAAGAGAAAGAAGAGATAGAGAGATATATTTAAAGTCGGATAAAAGAGAGAGAGAGATAGAGAGAGAGAGAGAAGAGATATATATTTATATATACTGGTACCAGTCGGATAATAGAGAAAGAGAAAGAGAAGTATATGTATTTACTGGTACCAGTTGGATAAAAGAGAGAGAAAAAGATAAGAAATAGAGAGATATATTAACTGGTACCAGTCGGTTCAAAGAGATAGAGAGATATATTTACTGGTACCAACGCTAAAGATCGCAGTGAATGCAATCCGATTTCGCTCCCGTGTGCACCGCTAAAAACCACTTGAGTGCAATTTGTCCTCTCGCCAAGGGCCCTCCAAGGCGGAACTAAACTGAACTTGTAGTTTTGTGAGCGAATATACGAAAAATTTTCTATTAAATTTTTCAAGTTTAACTAGCCGTACTTGCATTTTGTAGAAATGTGATATTTTCTGCTAGAATACTTTCGACTGGATTAAAAATTTAATGAATAGAAACTACTATGTTTTTGACTCAGTGCCGATTTTTCAATGCTCAGTTAAAAGGTCGAATAACTACCTAACGAATAGAGTTACCTAGATGTTTATCTGTCAGATAGTTGGTTGCCTATTTTTCAAATTGTCATTTGTTCAATGAATCACTATCGGACTGGATATTTCAATTCTGGCAACTCAAACTTCAGAGATGTGAAATAGATATATTGCATACTCATGCGTTAGAGCAGGACAGAATGTTGTATTCAATTGGTCATTGAATAGTCCCTATATATATTTACAATTAACCACAGTTATTGTGACGAAGTCAATCTTTTTAGTTATTTTTACGTTCAACCTGTTTTTAAATCATCTTTTCTGTAAATTTTTACTTTTTGATAATTTGTTTGTTATTCAAATTGTCATTATATTTTTTATCATTCGATTCCATTCCCATCCTGTGCAACGATTCTGTTTATTTTTCATATTTTTTTAATATTTTTTATAAACAGTTGTAATATATTCAGTTTTTTCCATTGGATTTATATATTTTTAAAGAGAACCCTACCCTTCCCCCATTATTCTACTACTCCATCTCGTGCGATCGACATTATTCTCTTTTTCTATCCATGATAGCTTAACTCCTGGCCTCCCTTTACCTGATGATAAAATTATCATGATGTCAAAATGGTTACCTCCTGGTAACATCTCACCTGATTTTCAAGTGATGATGATGCCAATATTAGTAAACTCCTAGCATCATCTCACCTTATGGCGAAGTGATGATGTTTCCGAAATTGGTAAGCTCCTGGGATCATCTCACCTTATGGGTAGCGAGGGGTAAAAGAGCGAGTTTTTTTATTCACAATTAGTAAGCTCTTGGCTTTATCTCACCCAATGGTAAGTGACTATGATGCCGAAGATAGAAACGGGCATATCAAGATGCCCAACGCAATGGGGAACTGGCTATATTAGCTTCTAACTGGAATACATTAATGCTGTTAACATTGATTTTTGGTGGCAAGACTTAGATAAGATGGTAGTAGCTAACCAGACGGGCTTAGGTAATGTCCTTCCATCAACCAAACCGAGTCTTACAAAGTTAGACTCAGCCGGGAATCGAGCCAGCGACCTCCTAATGTGGAGCTAGCTAATGGACTTATCATTACGCCAAGGAGGCGATTCATAACCATTACGCCAAGTTTAGCAAAGAACGGTTTAACAAGAATCCGCTACGTGCTGCCATGAGTCCAATGGCGAAACAAATGAATCTTTCAAAATAACAATAGGGATGACGACAGCATCATAATAAATTATGTACCTCGATCACTAAATTGCCCACCTACTTAAACTTCGGAAAACCTTACTTGTTTTGTTTTCTATCAAATTTTCGATTTTTAATTCACAATATATACATATATGACGCTGCTAAACTATGACGTCACGTCTTGGTATGTCAAATATTTCTAAAACAAATTTCGTTTTTGACAGATGATAAAAAGTAAATCAGATGACTAGCATTCGTCATCCCTATTCTAGCAGTCTTTTACGATACATCAAAACTAACCCATGAGCTGAACTTCGCATAAAATTTTCTACTCCTATTAACATGAAAACCTAATAGGTATTTGAAGTAATTCGTCATAGAGTGACCCACTTCACGAATGCTAAGAGAACAGAAGTTTACTGCCGTGGGTAACGCAATACCTAGCTCCGGGCGCATGGCCTTCCACCGAACACAGGGCCGAACTCTGCATAAAGGGACCCCAGGTTGATAATAACATCTTTGAAAACTTCTTTGAAAAATGTTCTTCAGCTACTTTCTTTTGAGCTCGACGTTTGTTCACTTTGTACTTGACAGATTTAGCAGGCAAATTGTATAATTCGTCCGTATGTAAACGGTCAGGCAACATGTAAAATGCTGTACGCCGATTGTAAAATGAGTAAGCGAATGTATGATTGATTAGTCATTTTACAAATGGCTAGGCAATTTGTAGTAATTCGTCCGTACATAAATAAGATACGATAAAATAAGCATTTATTCAGAATAAACAAAAAAAAACGAGTAATACAATGCATGAAAAAAAAATTTTACTTATTTTATAAATATAAGGTGGGCTAGGAAAATAACCAGGCTCAGCTTGGATCTTGAAAATTGTAAAATTCTGTATGCAGATTGTAAAATGCCGAGCCAGGCAAATTGTAAAAATGCTGTACGGCAGATTGTAAATGTGCGAGCGAAGCGAGCGATCTTAGATTCGGTCAGGTTTGATTGATTTAACAGTCAAAAGCGAGGCTTCCCCCCTCGCAATTTTATAATTTGCCTGACCATCTGTAAAATGACGAATCATACAATATGCCTGCCCTACCCTACACTACCCGAAACGTTATGCGTTGCGTATGTGGAATTAGGTAGTTTAAAACTAGTCGAGTCGAACTCGGGCATCAACGGTTCCATACCACCACACCTCCACACGCCTATTCATTTCAAACAAAAGACATCAATGAAAGCACCAGAAAAATGTTTTATTTACTCATTTCGGTCTTCTTAGCGAAAGTAAAACACACTTGGCTAGTTTTTATTATTTTTTGTTATACTTTAGGAACAACACTATAATTACAGAAAGTTTCACGCTTGTATATTAACGTTATTATGATAAAGCAAAAACAACAAAAACTTTTATGTAACACGTTTCTTGTATGCACGAGGATGCCACCTTTTTTACACTTTTGATTTTCATTATTTGTGAGTTAATTCTCTATAAAAACACATATTCTGTAAAAATGTCAGCCAGCTACCTAACATGGTTCAAAAGATACAGCTTTTAAAATGTCGGACGACGGACAGCGTAAGCTTAGTAAAAGGGTTCCGTTACCTGCTACGGAACGAAATGTATAAAATTTTCTTTGTCAAATGTAAAAAAAGTAAATAATAGTGTTTAGACACGTGTACAAGCTATAATTTGTAAATACTACGGTGTTGCTTGGTAGAAATCTGGATGTTTCACTTCAATCGGAACACATTGAAAATTTAGCGGGAAGGCTTAGTTCAGCTGCTTATGCCGTTAAGAAAATAAAACAGTTAACGGATGTGGGTACTGCGAGACTAGTTTATTTTAGTTACGTCCATAGTATAATGTCTTATGGCATCTTACTGTGGCAGCATGCGGCTGATATAGAAACTATTTTCATCTTGCAGAAAAGAGCTATCCGGGCCATCTATCAGATACGATCACGTCAATTATTACAGAATAAGTTTAAAGAAATCAATATTTTAACAGTTGCTAGTCAATTTATCTAGTTAAATCAATTTATCTAGCTAGTTTATTTATCCATGAAAACATCATGTACCTTCGTAAGAACTTGGATACATTTCCTGAAAACAGTGACAGGTATAATTTTAACTTAAGAAATGTAAATAATATGGATTGTGTTATTCTATTCTATGCCTATTCGAGACTGAATAAGATCAAAAAGATTTTACAATAAAATTCCTGAAAAATGCATGTGCTCTCGAGGATATTATAAAATAATAGACTACGTAAATGACAAGGATATATGGATAAGTATCAGTCCTCCAACAAATACCATAACCTGAGACTGTAATCAGAATTATGACATTATTTGTGATAAACATTAGGTTTATTTGACAATTTAAAAGTGTGTGTAAATACATATTTACAATATATTGGAATTGGAAAACCTACGAAACCCTAAAAAGGATATTCTAAAATTGCTAACTTAACTTACTTCCAATAAAACGAAATAAAAATAAAACTGTCACATAGCGCTAGTAATAGCCCAACCAAGTAGACAAACATATCTTATACCAGTCTTAAGAGAAGACTGTTTTATCGTCTCGTATGCCAAATCAAACCATACATCTAAATATTAAGAGATATCTGAGGATTTCACTGTCAAATAAACCTTTTTTTCTAGACAGAACTTCTTCAAGAAAGCTAAGATAACAGAATTTTACTGCGGTGGCTAACGCAATACCGAAACTCGGGCAGCGCAACCTTCCATAAAACACAGGACCGCACTTCAATCACTTGAATCGTAAGGGGCCTCAAGTGCTACATAGAATAATCGATAAGACAAAGTCCTAACAGCTACATTGTAACACAAACGCTGTATATTACGCCGAATCAAATGAAACTACTCCTTACTCTTTTATCAGCTTTACGTAAAAACACTTGCCAAAATTATAAATGAATCAAGCTGATCTGAAATTAGGTGCACTTTGTTTTAAATAAATTTATGACAGACATATGAACATAAAGGTCTAAAGTTATTTTTGTACTTATTTATAACGAATATAACCTTCTATTTTTATCGCAAAATGTGAAAACAGTAAAATACTCTATATTGCAATGGAGATTCTTCGTAGCCTATTTTTATCTTCAGCATCATCATTATTTACCATCATCAGGTGAGATGATTCCAATATAGTGATTCCAATAGTAAATGTACTAATTGATCCAAAAAAAACTTTTGTGTTTCTTGCAACCAATATATATCCATTTAAAATAGAGTAGAGATTTTATAGGCGTGCCTCTTAAATCGTTGTGGCCCTAAAATCCTTACTCCACCCCTGTCTCCGGGACTCAGGGCCAAGGTTGAAGCTGTTTTCATACATCAGCCGGCAAGGACACGCCCTCTGTCCCGGGCGATTGTCCGGGTATACCGGGGATTTGCCCGGCCTATACCTAATCTATATTGGATATTTGGTAGGTATTTAAATTTTGCTGGGGATACGGTTAGTAGGTCAGCGATGTTACCTTGTATTTTGTAGGTTTTAGGAAAAGGTTTTTTGCTACTAACAGTTTACAGGGTATTACAAAATTTGGCGATGGCTGACTCTCGCGTTATACTCGTGACCGGGTGCTGTCCGTGTGAACTGGCCTACTCTTGTTAAATGCATTAATGTCTATCAATGATTTTTATGTACGACTTTTCGTGTCATATTGTTTTCATGTTCTATTGACATAATCTGGTTTATATCAATGATTGAATTTTGACGTTATTAACTAATTATTGTTTATTTCTTGATTCTTCACAAATGACGTTGTTATTATTATTTTATGACTATCAAAAGAGTGTAATTTGCACCGATTTTAAATAAATATATTGAATTGAATTGAATTTGTTAACTCGTATGACCCGTTAAGGGGGGTTTCTACTCATCGTTATAAAAATACTTTTCAATGACCGATAATCAATTCGCAAATAAATTGCTTGAATATTCATACAAATCGATTCATACAAACTTTAGTGGGCAAGGCACATAGCACGTAGAACAGATGGTTGTTGGTGTAGGAACGTTCTCGAGGGGCAACCGCTCACCGGAAGGCACAGCGTGATGATATCAATTTGATTTGTAATGACAATCAATTATTAAGAGAAATCAACAATCAAATACCTACATGGAACGAGGAGCTATACAAGGTGTTTTATAATACCGAGCAAGCCGTTAAAGGTGGGCTCTACTCATGAAATTAAGCAACTTTCCCCAAGAAACCCATACTAAATTCACAATAATTTTTTTTTTACTTTTCATACAAATCGATCATTCCGATTAGCTAGCTTTGTATGGAGAGTCAACTTTTTTTGCGATTTCAGTATGGGTTTCTTGGGGAAAGTTGAGCAGTTTCATGAGTAGAGCCCACCCTTAAAGGCTTGCTCGATGTTAAAAAAAACAGGCTGTATAAAACAGTTTCAAAAATTTAATATCCGGAAAGTACTGGTTCAAAAGGGAATCGGACTCACTCCTTAATGAAATTGCTTCCAGTAAACTTTCAGGCTAACTGAAGTGCAAAGCAAGAGAAAAGTTTTATGCTCATCTCTCGTTGCTTGCTTTAATAGAAGAATACAAAAAAAAAACAATCAAAAATGCAACTTAACTGTATAAATAATTTGTACAGTCACGCTGTACATACTTATTTACATAGTTTATTTGTATATATTTATTTTAGTAAGAATACTAAGTATTCTATTTTTAGGTATGTATTATGTATATTATTAAATTATTTACTATCCGTATGTATTATTTATGTGAGTAGATAAGGTTAGTTTACATTATATTATATTAGTATTTTATTTAGTATAATTTTAGGTACACATAGGTGTGCCCCCCGTCCTTTGAATTCTCATAACACCCGGTAAGGTTGGCTGGAAGAGATCTCTTATAGAGATAAGTCCACCTTTGTATACGTCCTTTCTAATTGTTTTTCATGTAAATATTTCTGTGCAATAAAGAATATAATATATATGTATATACTTTCTCGCGAAACCTTCACCGTTTGTCGTAGTCAGGCATACACGAATTAACAACAAATACTACACTTAAACTTAGAATCAGAGAATAAGGTTAAGTATATAAGTGTGTGTTGCCAGTGATGACATACGGAACTGAGATATGGTCGCTTACTATGGGCAAAGTACTTATATATATATATAAGTACTTTGCCTTTGTACTTTACCCATAGACTAATATATATATATATATATTAGTCTATGGGCCTCATAAGAATGCTCAAGGTCACCCAATGGAGCGTGCTATGCTTGGAGTTTCTCTGCGTGATCGAATCAGAAACGAGGAGAACCGTAGGAGAACCAAAGTAACCGACATAGTTCTCAGAATTGCTAAACTTAAGGCGAGGCATTTGTAAAACAGTTGTCTCTGTTTTTTCCTTTACGTGTAAAGAGTCAAGACAATAACCACACTTTTGCACTTTTTCAATGTTTTACGTTGTTATTTTTCGTAAGACTTCAATTTAAAAACTAAAATTTAGCAGATTCTCTGTATTACTTAAAAAGAAATATCTCCAAATAAAAACTATGAGCAAATTTAAAAATTTTATTAATAAATAATTCGTTTTAGAGTTTTTTTTTGACGTTTTAGACGTTTTTGATATTTTTTATGATCGAACAAAGTACACACTATCGTGTAACATATTAGCACATTCCTCAGACAATATCCTTAAGTATGTCCAATATTTTTTGCAAGACCGATATTTAGTAGTAATTCCCAAAAAAAATTGATCTAGCAAAAGGGTTTCTCCGCTTCTCCACCGGTGCCTCGCCTTAAGTCGTCGGGTGGTTTTTTGAAATAACGAACTACCGCTTGCTGTAGGCAATGTAAAGTTATAGTAACGTACCGAGCTCGATCAAAATCGTTAGTCATTTTTGAGTAAAAAAATAATAAGTTATATTTTATGTAAGTGTCTATTCTAAAAATAATAATAAATATAAAAATAATAATTTTACCTTAATTTTACCCAAATCCGTTTAGTACTTTGGGAAATAGACCACCCGACGAACGCACAGATCCAAACACACATTTTTTTTTGTTTTTTAGACTCCTTTAGTGTGGGTAAAATAATGGATCTCCACTCCATCAAAATTTTCGAATTTTTTTTTGCCACACAATACATTTTACTGTCGCTCGCTAACGTTCGCTTCTCATTCGCTCGAAATTTAAAATTCAATATTTAATTAACTATTAGTTGAAAAATAGTTACTTGACTATAAACACCAATACAGAAATATTAATGTCGTAACACACCCATCCAGACGTTCAATAGTGAAAGCGAATAAATCAATAAAACTGGCAAATAAAAAAGAAACAAAACACCGGCCGAGCTTCGTATTTTTAATCTGTGGAATTGGTTTCCCATAAACAATCGTATCGACCGACTTCCACGGCAGCGTAACGAAGTTAAACAAAGCCCGTAATGTAATCAAAGCGCCGAGCTTCCAACCTTCGAGGTCAGACCACAATTTTCGTTTGAGCCTCAGACGAAATAAACGCTAGCTTTCTCGCAGTAGCGTCTATTACTACAGCAAATAGGTCCTGTTTAAGTCGATTGCGTTTTATACGATTTTTCTCTTCTTCTGAATATTGAAAATGGCTCCGTCATTTTGGGGTCCGCTCGGCGTCTACGTCTTTGCCTGCATTCGTTCATCTTGAGTTAGTTAAGCGACGAAGTCATACTTTTTAGATGGTAAAAAGACCTTTTTGAGAAAAATTATTTTTAATTTATTTTTGTTTTTTTTTCAAAAATTTTTATTTGTGTTTTCTTTTTTCCGTCTGTAATCATCTTTCCCCAACTTTCTTTATAGATAGGTTGGTCTTTCTTTCTTATCGTGTGGCACAATTAACTGTGCTATCCAAGGGATAGACGGCAACGGTTGCCTGGTGTTGCACTTAGCAACACCTACGGTCACGTGTAAGACATTTATATTTACATGTACGGACGTGTGCAACGCGACCTTCATACACATCTGGAGTCAGATGTGAAGGTTTCCTCACCACGTTTTCCTTTACCGTTAAAGCAAAAGTATATGTACGTGAGTACGTTTCGATTTGAAACCGGGACCTCTGGTTAAGAGGACCGAGTCGTTACCGTTTGAGCACAAATCCTGGTCCTTTTTCCCTCCAAGACCTTCTCATTTTCACACGTGCTAGCAACGTCGTGAGTTGGAGGACTCGATGGGGCTGCAGTATAACGTCAGTAATTAGGGGGTGTATGATGGTCGTGTTGCACATGTCCGCCGTAGGAGTACCTAAATCTAAATGCCCTACACGTGACCGCGGGTGATACTAACTGCAACACCAGGCAACCGCCGTCTATCGATTGGGATAGCACGATTAATTATGCCACACGATAAGAGAGATATCTAAACCTTTCTTATCTTCATAAACCGGCTCAGCTCTAAATACCTAAACTCAACTCACGGAGACTCATTGGTGACGACGAGCTAGTCGCCTGTCTATTGGTATTCTATCGAATTCATTTCGGAGAGTGCGCGCAAGAACTTCACGACCTCATTCCCCCTGCTCCATTCCACCGTCGGTCAACGAGACGCAGGGAGGGGTTGCACCCCTTTGTTGTTGATGTTCCACCTTTTCGCACGAATCGTTACGCTTCTTCATTTATTATGCGTACAGCGCAGGAGTGGAACTCCTTGCCTGCGTCAGTGTTTCCCGATTCCTATAATTTGGGGATCTTCAAGGCAAGAGCATTATTTGAGTTTGCGTGTACCATCCTCGACTGC
Organism: Coleophora flavipennella; assembly: GCA_947284805.1. NCBI lineage: Eukaryota > Metazoa > Arthropoda > Insecta > Lepidoptera > Coleophoridae > Coleophora > Coleophora flavipennella. The sequence continues at coordinate 12,635,606 of OX369253.1, forward strand.
ATCATCACTTACCATCAGGTGAGTTGCAGTCAAACGCACTCAAATTTTAATAAAAAAAATAAATAAAAAAAATAATTGAATGTGAAGCGGAATTTTTGAAGCTGATTAAATAAATAGTTTTTTAATTTGCAACTGTTTTTTTTGCCGCACACTGAGCGGCAAGGTATCAGTAAGAAAGCCGGGCCAAAGCGCTAGTCTCTTTCAACTTTTGTCAATCCATCTCAATCAGATTGCATAGAAAAGAAAGAGACCGGCGGGCGTGCAATTTTCCTGTGCACCACAACGCTAAACTACGAGTAGGTAGGTATGACGGTCTCCTCTACTGTAATAGGTGAAAGATAATTACAATATTTATCTACTAGTAGGTCATAGTGGGTCAAAGGGGAGCAGGTCAGGTCAGGTCAACTAAATCTCAAAGGTTTTAACTACCATCAGTCAGTGAGTAAGTCTAGTCAGTATCAAAATATGACTATCGTTTGATTCAAGAAGAAATCTTGAATGACGTTTAGCCAAGTCGTTGAACGTTGCATTCAACGACTTGGCCAGTAGTTCTTTAGTCATTCAATTGAATGTTGCCATTCAATCAACGGGCTAGCCGTTCAATCAAATGGCAGATTTAACCACATGTCTGCGACATATAAACCAAGTAGAAACAGTGTCAGCTAATTAAAAGTGTCCAGTCAAATAACGGCGCGCGCGCCGCTATTTTGAATGAAGTCGACTCGAGTCGAAGATCTCTCAGCACATACTTTGCTCTAGGTACATAGGAATCTACTTATACTGGACTTCACAAATTTCATTTTTCCTGTGGGAACGGAAGGACTTCTCAGATTAGTTTTCTCAGATTTTCCCGTCATATATGCATTAAATCTCATATACTGTGATTTTTTTCAAAATTTCAGGCCCAATAGTTTCTGAGATACTTCAAAACTATTTGTCTTAAAATTATACAAAAATATGTTCACAGCATGTCACACAATATGTTTTGAAAAACTTTTTTTTAATTTTCTTATTTAAAATTTATTTGTTTACGTTACACGTTCATCTTTGGGTCACCTACACAAACCACTGGATCTAGTAAATTTGCTGTGACAGACGGATGGACAGACAGACACACGAGTGATCCTATAATTGTTCCGTTTTTACCTTTTGAGGTACGGAACCCTAAAAATCTTTAAATATTTACTAACTGCAAATTTTAATGTCAACATAAGGCAGACAGTTTCTGCAATTGATTTTGTATTAGACCCGCTAACTACTTAGTGAAAACCATAATGACTTAAGTGCTTAATAGAGGGATAACATTCTTATGATTGTTTTTGCAACTGACCGTTTTGCATTTTGGTTAAATCCGCATGACAAAAACTTTTGGTTTCCTAGCGTAAGCACAGAACCAATAGACTCTATAGCAATCTATGGCGAGCAAAGTGCTCGCCGTAGATTGCTTTGGATTTTATTGGTATAAATGGGTGGCTCCGCCTTACTTTCTCAGGCTTAACAAACCAAGATGAACTAATTTTCATGCGGATAAAAATTCAATTCCACCATTTACTGGTAGGGAAGCAAAATAACTACCAACTGTAATACCGTGGCCTATTCAAGAGCAATATTGCTGATGGTCTCTGAGCTTTCAGCTCTAGTTATTACCTCTAACAGTATTCGGAATCTGGTGAATATTCAGATGTATCTATGTTTCTCTGGATTTTTTACTGTTGCAAATTCATTTTCAATTTTGTTTTTTTTCAATTTTAGCAAATTTCACATCTAAAATAAGCATTATGCGATGTTTACCTCCAAATTCCTGTATAACATATTATCATCTGAATAAAAAACATGCTTGTTGCGCACAAAATAGTGAATTGATCGATAGCTACGAGACAGAATATTTAGGCATAGATTTAAAGTCATTTTTTACCAGACTGCGCCAGAAGGAAGGTTATGTTTTTCGAGTGTATGTGTGTTTATTTTTTTTTTTTGGAACGCTCTGTAGCCTAAACGGCTTAATGGATTTTGGAGTGCAATATGTCTTTAGATTCTTCCTAATCCCGTGAGTGACATAGAATAAATTTTTACCCGACTGGTCCAAAACAAGGGTTGAGTTTGATGCAGTCGGGTTTTTAATTAATTCCTTTAGTTAATTTGTGAGTTAATTGATGCAAATAGCACCGGAATCCAGCATGTATCCAGTGAAGAATCTATTGCATTTAAGTCGACCGTTGCGTGCAACTTGCCTGCATTGTGAGCAATTCCGTCGTTATATGGGTATTTAGTTTAAAGAGAATTCAGGTCGATTATTTTGTTTTCTACCCTGCTGTGTGCAAACTAATTTCAGTTTTCGTATATCTGGGAACTTAAATCACACTCTACACGCAATGTAACATTTAAGTTCTTTCAGAGCTTTTTAATTTAAATAGTACTCAAAACGCAAAGTTCTTCAAATCTTTTAACGCTTTCAAATTATATCACACTTAAAACGCAGTTCTATAAGTAACGCTTTTAATTTAATTCAATCTCCAAACTTAAAGATCTTTAATTTTGGAATGAGCTTTTAAATGAGTCTCCTTCTTGCTTATGTAAAGGACAAAAACAAGCAAAAACTCATTTTTTTTTCTATTAGACTGTAGTTTTTTGTAGAAAAATCTGTAGAAATTAATGTTAGATAGGGTAGGGTAGTGTAGTGTAGTGTAGTGTAAGGTGGAAAAAGTTATCTGGCGTTTCTTTTTTTTTATCTACAATTGGTAAACCCTTGGCATCATCTTACCTGATAGTAAATGACGATGACGTCAAAGATAGAAGCGGGCTTACCAAGATTCCTCAACGCAATGGGGAACTGGCTATCGCATCTATCAAGCCGGAACACATTAATGCAGTTAACACTGATGTGGAGCGGCAAGACTTAGATAAGATGGTCGAGCTTCGACCAATTCCGCCGGGAATCGAACCCGCGACCTCCTGATGTGAAGCTAATAGACTCAACCATTACGCCACGGAGGCGGTTCTAGACTAATTCTACCAAGTTGAATCCAAAAACGTTGTATACCTCTATTCCTCTGTCAGGTTAAAGGCAAATACATCATTTCCTTAAAAAGCGTCGGTGGCTCAACCGGTAACGACTCGGTCCATCTAACCAGAGGTACCGGGTTCAAATCTGGACGGCCAATGTACCAATGAGTTTTTCAAAAACTTACGTACATATACTTACCGATTGCTTTAACGGTGAAGGAAAACATAGTGAGGAAACCTGCATACGCCTGCGAAGAAACTCGAAGGTTGTGTGTGAAGTCGACCAACCCGCACTGGGCCCGCGTGGTCGACTAAGGCCTAATCGCCCTGATTTAGGGTAGGCTCGAGCCCCTCGGTGGGGAGGTATATGAGCTGATATAATAAAATAATAAAAACATCATTTCCGCTGAAGGTACAAGGTACAGTTACGAGGTAAAACAGGGAATATATTTAGGAGAGCTTCTCTCATAATACTTAATTATACTTATGTGCTAAAATTTGATGAAATCTCAAAAAAAAATCTCTTACAAATGGATTACATGATTAGCCTTCAACAGTCCTTAGTCCAAACTTTTGTTACCAACCAAAGTTGTTAAATTCCATAACATCCCGTATAAGCAAGCGCCGAATACAGACAGTCTATTATGGGTGCCGTAAAAATCCCAAATTATTTATTTATGTACCACACCATCACACCCATGGGAGTCGCGTGACCTGCTATAATTGCTATTCTCAACCGACAATTTGGCTACAACTTAAGCTAAGTTATGTGTTTGTGATGCGGTAGTATTTTTTCCGTTACCTATTAATGTTAGTATGTGTGTGGTATTGTACGCCGCCGGTATGCTTCTATTGAAGTTAGGTAAAATAAATTAACCATTATCTATAATATCTATATCTATATAGGTATATAAAAGTAAGTCGTGTTAGTTACACTATTTATTACTCAAGAACGGCTGGACTGATTTCGATAATTCTTTTTTTGTTGAGTTCTTTACTGTCGGAAGAAGGTTTTAGGGTAGTGTAGTGTAGTGTATTGTAGTGTAGTGTAGGGTAGGGTAATGTAGTGTAGTGTAGTGTAGTAGTAGGTAGGGAAGGGTAGGGTAGTGTAGTGAAGCTTTTGGGCAGGCTTATCCTTGCGAGGGAGCATAACTCGTCCTTTGCATCGTAATATAAAGCTCTTTTTTTATATCAGAAAACAAATTTTCACTTCTCATGAATCTGGCTGAAATTTGGTAGGTAGACAAATTAGGACCTGGATTAACATACAGGCTACTTTTTTCCAACGCTCGCGATCTGCTTACGGCTCACGCACTGCGCACCCTCGAAAAGTCATAGAAACGTTGTCCACGCGGGTGAAGCCGCGGAAAACAACTAGTTACATATATACAACATACATACATACACCCGCAAAAACCTTTCTCCTATTGGGCAGTGGGGAGAAAACTGGATAAAACATCAACCCACATTTTCCATTCCTTTCTTTCCTATAGAATACCTACATAAACCTATCTAGACATACATTGTTGCTATCGTGCCCTAGACACGACCTTGGCTCGACCGCCACGCCGCCGCGAAGATAACCAGCCTGATACATGCACGGCGCCTCTAATTTGCATCCGAATGTCCTAGTCCAAGGTGGAACCTAGTTAACCAGTAGGAAGGTACAACGGAATAATCAATACTGACTACCTACCTGAAGGAGCAATGGCTGTGTTGGAAAACCTATGAGAAACAAAAACGGGCTCTAATTTTAACGCTCTGGCTGTCAATAGTACATAAATACTAATGTAAAAATAAATAATAAAAGTATCAAGATGTGCTTGCACAGATGAGATACTAGTTACTTCGTAAGTGATAGTTCGCGTGTGTGTGTGAGTCGTGCGCATGTAGTAGTATAAGTAACTAGTATCTCATCTGTGGTAGTATAACTCAAAACCTAAAAATTAAGCGCGTCATATGTGAGTACTATTATTCTTATCTGTGGCGTCACTGCCTATATTATGCACCCTTAAATTTAATACCCTCAGTGTGTAGAAGGTATCGGTGAGGCTGATATAACACTCTCTCGTGCTTGCTATATTTATTGTATGTATTTCTTTGCTTTGTAGGAACTTTTTCTTTGTTGTGCACAATTGCATATACAGGGTGACTGGTTAGACGACGCACGCATTTTAGGAGGTAAATCAGAAGACGAAATTGAGCAACTTTTCTCAAGAAATCTATGGTCAATTCTCAAAACAAAAAAGACTTTTCATACACATTGGTCAGCTCAATAGCCAACTTTGTATGAGAAGTTCAATTTTTTTTGCGAATTGACCATAATAGGTGCCTTGGGAAAAATTGTTGTAAGTAAAGAAAGTGTGTATAAAAGTAAAGAAATATGAATTTTAAAAAACACGGCCAAGTGCGAGTCAGTACCGCACACATAGGGTTCCGTACCATCATACTAGATGGCACTAGTTTCATGTTTCAAAAACCATCATACTAGATGGCGCTAGTTTCATGTTTCAAAAATCATCGTACTAGATGGCGCTAGTAAAAAAAAACAAGCTTTTTGTATGGATTCATCCCTTATTTTTTCACTTTTTCTTATTTTGAGTATTTGTTGTTATAGCGGCAACAGAAATACTTACATCATCTGTGAAAATTTCAGCTGTCTAGCTATCACGGTTCACGAAATACAGCCTGGTGACAGACGGACAGACAGACAGACAGACGGACGGGTAGTCACTTAGTAATAGGGTCCCGTTTTTAACCTTTGGGTACAGAACCCTAATTAAGGTATAGAAGACAGGCACGCAATATATCTTTTTCCTTCTCAAGGCTCTATCGCGGCCTCGACTTGTCCTCCGACCACGTCTAAGCTCACACGAGGTATTGATTGCAAATTTGATCACAAAGAAGGTATTGGATTGCCTTGCACCAGACCAGACCAGACCTTGGTTCCCGTTGGACCAGGAATAAATTATCAAAATAAATTAAATGGCACCACCAGAATTAAATGTATCAGAAGATAATAAAAAATAGTGTTTTTTTATTGACAATTGGTAAGCCTCATCTCACCTGATGGTAAGTGACGATGATACCGAAGATGGAAGCGGGCTTCCCAAGATTTCCCAACGCAATGGGGATCTGGCAATCTTATCTTGAAGCCGGATCACATCAAAACACTGATGTTTGGCGGCAAGACTTAGGTGATAGTTAGCTAGCACGGCAAGCTATGAAAATGCCCTTAAGACTTAACAGGGTCTTAAAAAGTTAGGAATGCCAGGAATCGAACCCGCTACCTCCTTATGTGAAGCTTGGACTTAGAATGGACTTAGCCACGGAGGCGATCAAAATGGTAGGAGAATAGTAGGTGGGCTACTGTTTTAGCTTTGTAAAGCCTCTCGAATTTATCGAATAGACGGCATAGGCAATAGGGATGACGAATGCTAGTCATCTGAGTTACTTTTTATCATCTGTCAAAAATTAAATTTTGTTCTTAAAATGTTTGAAATACCGTATAGGCGTGACGTCATAGGTTAACAGCGTCATATATTTTACAGCTCATATACGTCCCCACCGAGGGGCTCGAGCCTACCCTGAATTAGGGCGATTAGGCCTTAGTCGACCACGCGGGCCCAGTGCGGGTTGGTCGACTTCACACACAACCTTCGAGTTTCTTCGCAGGCGTTTGCAGGTTTCCTCACGATGTTTTCCTTCACCGTTAAAGCAATCGGTAAGTATATGTACGTAAGTATTTGAAAAACTCATTGGTACATTGGCCGTCCAGATTTGAACCCGGTACCTCTGGTTAGAAGAACCGAGTCGTTACCGGTTGAGCCACCGACGCTTTTTTATTAATTATTTTTTATTTGATCTCTTATGTACTCATTTTGTGATTTTGGTGAATTAAAAATCGAAGACTTGATGGAAAACAAAACGAGTAAGGTTTTCCGAAGTTTAAGTAGGAGGGCAATTTAGTGATCAAGAGTTCATAATTTATTTCTGATGCTGTCGTCATCCCTATTCTTCTAAATCTTCCGCAATGCGGCTAACAGACGTGCTAAAAAATGTCAGTGTCTAGGCTTACTTTGAAACAACAGACAGACATTAAAACAGGAACAATACAATGTACTTTATTGCCGTGAAAGAACATAAAAGAAGAAAACGAAAAAAACCGGCCGGAAGTCGGACTAGCGTACGAAGGGTTTCGTACCATCCTTACTATCCTTACTAATATTACGAGTATAAATGTGAAAATGTGTTTGTTTGTTTGTTTGTTACCTTTTCACGCTTCAACGCCTTGACCGATCTGTATGAAATTTGGCATTCTGGTAGCCTGTTTCACGGGGAAGGACATAGGCTACTTCTTATCCCGGGAAAATAGCATAATCTGATGCAGCTCCTGAGGGAACTAAAAAAATACTCGATTGTTGTGATTTTTTGCACAGAGATGGTTGAGTAGGTGGGAAATGACATAATTTACTAATCACCCTTAAGGACAGTCATAAAAACGAAGTCCACGCGGGCGGATCCGCGGGAAAAAGCTAGTAAAATTATAAATGTGAAAATGTGTTTGTTACCTTTTCACGCTTCAACGTCTTGACCAATCTTTATGAAATTTGGCATGCTGGTAGCCTGTTTCACGGGGAAGGACATAGGCTACTTTTTATCCCGTGAAAATAGCATAGTCCGAAGCAGTTCCTGAGGGAACTGAAAAAAATACTCTATTTTTTGGCTAATTTCTTCAAAATCGCAACGGAACAATGGATTTTTGCGATTTTTTGCACTGATGGTTGAGTAGTGTCATAGATTGCTGATCACAATAGCCCGATCTGATATAGGGATCTGGAGAAAACTTGTTCCACACTCGCGAGCCGTTTGCGGCTTGCTCACCACTCACCCTCAAAGGCAGTCATAAAAACAATGTCCACGCGGGCGAAGCCGCGGGAAAAAGCTAGTTATCTATAAAATTCACTTTTTTTTTAAATTAAAAATTTGAGTCCGTTTGGCTGCACCTCACCTGATGGTAAGTGCCGATGCAGCCGAGGATGTAACACGCAATCTAAAATAGTGCCGATTCACTCCCGTCTTGAAGATTCCTAAATTATACGAATCGGGGAATACAGACGCCGGGCAGGGAATTCCACTCCTTGTTTGTTGTATGGGTATTTATGTATAATTGTTTATTTTAAAAGTGAATAATACAATTCAATATTCTGTTAATATTTCAAGCGTCCTACCTACCTGTTGTTTTATCAATGGAATATTGGAGTATGGGAATATTTTTTTATTTTAATTTAGTTATTTATTTTTAAAGTGAATACATAACTAAATATTCTGTGAATATTTCAAGCGAGTACCTGTTGTTGTTATCAATATCGAGCAAAAACGAGCAAAAAAAATCACGTTTGTTGTATGGGAGGCCCCCTTAAATATTTGTTTTATTTTAATTTATATCAGCTCATATAAGTCCCCATCGAGGGGCTCGAGCCTACCCTGAATGAAGGCGATCGTGCGGGTTGGTCAACTTCACACACAACCTGCGAGTTTCTCCGCAAGCGTGTGCAGGTTTCCTCACGATGTTTTCCTTCGCCGTAAGAGCGTCGGGTAAACATATATCATCATCATCATCATATCAGCCACAAATCGTCCACTGCTGGACAAAGGCCTCCCCCAAGGATTTCCACGACGACCGGTCCTGCGCTGCCTGCATCCATCGGCTTCCCGCGATCTTCACCAGGTCATCGGTCCACCGCGTGGGAGGCCTGCCTACGCTACGTTTTCCGGTGCGCGGTCGCCACTCGAGAACTTTACTGCCCCATCGGCCATCTGTTCTACGAGCTATGTGCCCTGCCCACTGCCACTTCAGTTTAGCGATTCTGTGAGCATATATATAAAATCGAAATTCGAAAACACATTTACTTATTTATTCAGGAAAAATACAGCTTACAGAAAACTTCCAAAGCATTCTATACTAACTTCAGATTAATTTCAACGCTATTGTATATTTTTAACAAAAAAAAACTAAGAAATACTGGTTGTTGGCCTATCGTCAATGCTCTCACATAAACTCAGGCAAGCATTAGATATACTTCGCCATGAAACACTAAAAATATCAAACTGAGTGTTCTTGGTTACTGAATAGTTATTGAGGAGTACCAACTACCAAGGCACGTAACTACCAGGGTGAGTTGCGTCTGGCCTCAGTGCGCCAACACCACGACCACGACCCCCGGAAATTTCGCCCTTACCCTTACGCCACCGGACGCTCAAAAAGTAAAAGGCCCAAAATTTAAACAGAACACGATGAAATTTAGTATGTAGGTTCCTCATTCTCCCAGCTCCATTCCACCTACGGTAAACGAGACGCAGGGAGAGGTTCCACCATTTTATTGTTGATATTCATTCTATACGTACGAAGCGTTACGCTTCCTCATTTATTATGGCTACAGCGATCGAGTGGAACTCCTTCTCTGCGTCTATGTTTCCCGACTCCTACAATTCGGGGATCTTCAAGGCAAGAGTGAATAGGCATTAATTGAATACCACATCGTCACTTACCATCAGGTGAGATGTAGTCAAACACACTCAAATTTTTAATAATAAAAATTATAAGGAGTCTGCGCTCTCTGAATATAAAGTCTAATTTTGGAGCAATTAGTTTAAGTGGGGAAGAGAGTCTGAAGAATAGCTATCCTGGAAACAGTCACTCGCCTATCTGCCAAAATAAACTCTTCCACTACTTTACACATTTCTGGAGCCATTGCCGTCACGGGCCGCCCCGTGTGAGGGGTTATCTTCTATGGACTCTCTTCCCCACTTAAACTAATTGCTCCAAAATTAGACTTATTATTCAGAGAGTGCAGACTCCTTATAATTTTTATTATTAAAAATTTGAGTGTGTTTGACTACATCTCACCTGATGGTAAGTGACGATGTGGTATTCAATTCTCGCCAGACAAAGTTTGGAAATTCATGAACATAAGATGGGTCCCACGGATTCTGACACCACTTCAAAAGAACGCCCGACGTGAAAGTTCTCAAGATAACTTGGAACTGATTGGTGAGAACCCAGAAATGTTTCGTCAACGATTGGTGACAGGAGACGAAACGTGAGTTTACCATAGAGATCCCGAGTCTAAAACAGAGTCCATGCTAAAAACCTTAAAGTCGAAAAGTCTGCCATCAAGATCATGGCCACTGTATTTAGGGATGAGGACATACTTTTACGGCTGGATTTCGTGTCACATAAGACTACCATAAAGGGAGAGGCCTTCGCTAGTACCATAAAGGCATTGCAAGATTCTATCAAGGAGAAAAGACCGAAAAGCTCACATCATGTTCTGCTCCTTCACGACAATGCTCCGGTGCGCATGTGTGCAAAAGCACAGGCCGCCATTCGAGCCTGCGGGTTCCAACAGCTCAACCATCCACCGTACAGCCCTGACCTATCCCCGTCGGATTACTTTCTATTCCGAAGAAAAAAATCCTTCGAGGGCAACGATTTTCTAATGGTGAAGAGGTCAAGGAAGCTGTGGCCACTTGGTTTAACGAGCAACGAAAGGATTATTTTTATAAGAGTTTACAGGTATTGCAAGAAAAGTGGACCAAGTCTATTGAGGTTAGCGGAGATCACATTTAAAAAAAATATATATTAATAGTCTAATGTCTTTTTCTTGTCTACAAGTAGGTAGATAAATTATTGAACGCTGAAAAAAAAAGAACGCCAAATACCTAGGAATTGAATTGTTTGGCACCTTTAGGCGCTTTGCACACGACGGGGCGGGGCAATCTTTTTGACTGCGAAGCAATAAAGACCGCGGCTGCCGTCGCCGCGTACATAAAGCACAAGAGTGACAGAAGCGGTCAGTTCAGTACGTTTTCGTCCTAGTGAAGCGTGGCGTGGACTGAGCTAGCCGCCCCGCGCCGCCGTCTGCGTTACTGCATACAAAATGGTTTGTGTGATCTATGGCGGGCAGCCACGGACATGCCGCGCCGCCAGTGCCCGCCGGGCACCTGCGGCGCGGTCTTTTTGTCCACCATGTGCGTTGGTAGTATAGGATTATCTTTGTGCTATCGTTGGCGGCGAAATTGGCCGGCCCGCCCCGCCCCGTCGTGTGCAAAGCGCCTTAAAGGTCAGATAGGAATCTGTAATATGTATGTTAAAAAATTGGTGCCTATAATTTTTTTGTACCATTAAGGCGCTTTGCACACGACGGGGCGGGGCGGGCCGGTCAATTTCGCCGCCAACGATAGCACTAAGGGAATCCTATACTACCAACGCACACGGAGGCGGTGCGGTCTTTTTGTCCTCCATGTGCGTTTGTAGTATAGGATTCCCTTTGTGCTATCGCTGGTGGCGAAATTGACCGGCCCGCCCCGCCCCGTCGTGTGCAAAGCGCCTTAATCTAAGATGGCGTCTATCGCCCCCTCCGCCCCCCTTCCTCGAGGTAAAGAACTTGGATTAAACATTAACCAACACGAAAAAATCTAAATGTGCGCTGGGACACATAGTGGAAGTGAAACTTCAAGGGACAAGTTGAAAGGGTAACCCAGGCTAAGTCCCTGCTTTATATCTCCATCTCAACTTTTCTCTATCTACGAATACAGCCGTTACCCTCTCTCCGCCGCAACCAGCCTTTCTCTGTCTACACCCTCCACGTGGCCGTAACGGTTTTTCGTGCCAGAAAAAATCCTAGTACCCCCCGTCTATATAGAAGTTTCACTACAAAAAAGTAATTCCCCTCCATCTTTTGTAGGCCAAAAAAACCTCACAAATTGAACTAAACCCCTAGTAGTTACAGTTACGAAAAGCACAAATAAGTAAATTAATTATTCTAGTTGCATTTTCCATTCAGATTTCAAACATACTCGTCAGAATATATTCCACATTTCCAGCAAACAAAATGTGAACTTCACTTTAACATGCCAGCAATACCACTCCAATTTCTCCCTCCAACCTGAATGCAAACATTTCATTTTAGGGTTCCGTAACTAAACGTTGCCAACAGAACTCTATTTCTAAACCTTCTTCCTTCCGTCCTTCGTCCGTCTGACCCTCCTTTATGAGGGAACTTTATTTAAGACTGTAATAATATAATCCTTTCTATAAAAAAATTATTATGATGGATAGCTTAGCAAACAATCTTTACAATCCCTACTAATATTAAATGTGAAAGTAACTCTGTCTGTCTGTTACGCTTTCCCGCAAAAACTACTAAACGGATTTGGCTGAAATTTGGTAGGTAGACAGATTAGGACCTGGATTCAGACATAGGCTACTGTTTACCACGCTCGCGAGCCGCTTGCGGCTCGCGCACTGCGCACCCTCGAAAAGTCATAGAAACGTTGTCCACGCGGGTTAAACCGCGGGAAACAGCTAGTATAATATAAATCCGAAAGTGTGTACATTGTGTATAGAAATGAAATCACTGAATTAATTTGGCTGAAATTTGGGACAGTGCTAAAGTAAAGGGCGGAAATATCATTAGATACTTTTATCCTTGAAAAATGCACAATTCCTTAAGGAGCTGAAAAAAAAACAATTTGGCAAGATAATTTTAAGGCAATGGTGTCAAATATCAAACTTTAAACTTGTTCACGTAATGTGTTCCCTTGAACACAGTCATAAAAACTTTATCCACACGGACAAAGCCGCCGTGGGGAACTAGTAAAAACCGCCAAGTTCAAGTCGTACTCGCGTACTGAAAACACCGAACCACCACAGCACTACCACACCTTGGACACTTCATACAACGGGCCAGAAATGACATTTCAAAAAAGGAATGATGGAACGAACAAAATGGCGGCGAAATCCTACACGTTCGTCAACCAAACTGTAACCAATCTGTATCAATCTGGATTACGAGGGGGTGAGGTCGCAATCTTGGGAGCGGCAAGGAGTTTCAATACTGTATGTTAGTACTAATATATATACTTTGACAAAAGTATAATGATAATTCTTATTCATTTTAATTTTGAACAAAAAAAACCGACTTCAAACCTGGGATGCCATCATCAGTTACTGGTTTCCTTATCATGGTACCAACCTTGGGATATCTACTTTCCAACAAAAAAGGATCATCAAAATCGATTCATAAACGACGAAGTTATCCGCGAACACACATTAAAAATATATAACTACGGTCGACTTAAGAAACCTCCTCCTTTTTTGAAGTCGGTTAACAAACAAAAGACATTAAAACGAGTGACCAAAAATCTTTTTAGGGTTCCGTACCTCAAAGGTAAAAACGGAACCATTATAGGATCACTCGTGTCTGTCCGTTATTTTTTTATTATTATTAAACGTTTGAGGGCGTTTGACTATATCTCACCTGATGGTAAGTGACGATGTAGTGGAGGATGGTACACGCATACTCAAATAATGCCTATTCACTCTCGCTTTGAAGATCCCCAAATTGTAGGAGTCGGGAAACACAGACGCAGGCAAGGCAGGCAAGTCCGTCCGTCAGGTCCGTTACACATATGTAAATCGGTGACACAATGATGAACGTGTGTAACATGGGGCCACTCAAATATATTTTTTGTACTTTTAAGATTTGAACTCATGTTAGAAAATAGACTAAAATTGACCACCAAATTAATCTACTAAACTTCTGGACGTAAATCTTGAAAAAATCGCAGTACCTATGTAAGATTGAATGCATAGATTACGGGAAAGCTTATGAAAAATTTTTAACTCTTTCCGTTTCCACAGGAACAATAAAAAATTTCAAGGTCCAGAGTGGACTATGTATTTTAATAATTTATGATAAATAGTTCAAAATTTCGAAATTCCGAAAACTTATTGATCAACCAACAATAGTGCAAACAGTGCAAACAGTGTGTAATCACACAGTGAGGACAGGGTGTAATCACACAGTGCAAACTGGGTATAATCACACAGTGCAAACTGGGTGTAATCACACAGTGCAAAGTGGGTGTTATCACACAGTGCAAACTGGGTGTAATGACATAGTGCAAACTGGGTGTAATCACACAGTGCAAACTGGGTGTAGTCACACAGTACAAACTCTACATTAAAACAACAAGACAAGTAGGTAGTAACAGCCAATCACATGTGAAAGTCAAACTGGTGCTAATCCCGAGCTGAATGAAAGAAAACTTTTTTGATGTTTAACATCTTTTCTCACGCTGTCCCCCAATTTGAGGGAGTGATTTCGTGAAATCGGATGGAAGAGTGTAAAAGAAAATGCAAATATTTTTTTAACTCACAAGAGTTAAAGTAAAATGGCTATGCTGCTTAATGTGAGTCCGAAGGCAAAGATGACCTACTATCCGAAGGCCCGGCCCGTGAATGTGCGACCCAAGAATTCATTAATTTCATAAATATTTTGTTACTTGTTACACATCAATTCAATTCAAAACGCTAAACACGTTCTTCTATCACAACAAATTAGTAAATTTTTGCATTATTATTTTTGGTTTTCGTTAATTTTCTACTAAAGTACTATACCGATTTTGATAAACTTTATATGGGACCACACAGGAAGCACTAGCTTTCAAATAAAAAAATAATCATAAAAATCGGTTCACCCAGGCAAAAGTTCTGAGGTAACAAACATAAAAAAACATACAGACGAATTGAGAACCTCCTCCTTTTTGGAAGTCGCTTGAAAATAGGTGCAAATTACACTCTTTCTGATAGTCATAAAATAATAATAACAATGTGATTTGTGAAGAATCAAGAAATAAACAATGCGTAGTTCATAACGTCAAAATTAAATCCTTGATATAAACCAGATTATGTCATTAGAACATGAAAACAATATGACACGAAAAGTTATAGGTAAAAATCATTGAATGCCTTTAACAAAAGTAGGCCAGTTCACACGGACAGCACCCGGTCACGAGTATAACGCGAGAGTTAGCCATCGCTCCCATTAACCATCATGACTATTGGTAAGGCTCGTTGGTTTTTATTGTTTTTAGTTAATACTTACATATCACAAATATATTGTGTAACGGAACGAAATCCTCGGCTCGCAATTCCGACTCGCACTTGAGCGGTTTTATTGACCCTATTACTAAGCCTCCGCTGTCAGTCTGTCTGTTCGAACGTCCGTACGTCTGTCCATCCGTCAGCGGGCTGTATTTCATGAACCGTAACAGGTAGACCCTTAAAATTTTCACAGAATGTGTATTCTGTTGCCGCTATGAAAACAAATACTAAATATTAGAAAAGAGAAAAAAAGGGGGGTCTCCATACAAAAAACCTGTTTTTTTAAAGGTCTGTACAAGTATTTTAGATTTTGCTGTATCGTAAAAATGATAATTTATACAAGCGTGAAACTAGGTGCGATTATATAACTAATACTGAAGTAAAACAACAAATAACAAAAATCTACCAATTGTGAGTGGTACTCGCGCTAAGGAGTCCGAACTAAATGACAAAAAAGCATATTTTTTCGCTCGCGTTGATGTCTTTTGTTTGTAATGTGAATAGGTCATCATGGTCTTATACTATGTATGTAGTTGTGTGGAGAGGTGTGGTGATACCGAACCCTTGGAGTGCTAGTCCGAGTCGCATTGAGCCGGTTTTACTTTTCCCCGACGCAAAAAGTCAAAAACACACTGCCATGCAGCCATGCAGCCACGCTACTAGAACGATCCAATACAGCATGGCATGTCGCCAAAACATGAACGTTAAGAGCAGTGCATTTGGACGAATTTAGGTGGAAAATCGTACGTTTCACTTCAGTAAACAATTTCAAAAAGAAACGTTGGGGTCGGTCGCGTGGAAAAACGAGCTTGTGTCCTTCTAGTTTGTGCTCGAATATAAGTGGTACTTATTTATACGTCTATCTTACTTGGTATGAGTTTGTGTACATTTTCTTTTGCTTGTGTTTGTGAGTGTTGTGTTACAGTGCACACAGAAAGATGATGGATGAGTGAGTTTGTTTCCCTGTATCTTTTTGTGTCACTATGATAACTTTAGTTCTTGTTAGTTCATGTGGTTATTTGATACCGTGGGCGCCGGACAGGGGGCGCAAAAGGGTGCCCTTGCAATCATAGGAAAATAGTTTTCGAAATAGAGCATCAAGTAAAATAAAAATATATTTTAGATTACAAACTAAAGGGAATAGCTGATGTGAAATATTATGAAGAAAAAAAACCGACTTCAAACAGGAAACAAAGGTTCCCCTCGATTTCTCTGGGATGCCATCATTAGATCCTGGGTTCCTTATCATGGTACCACCCTTGGGATATCTCCTTTCCAACAAAAAAAAATCATCAAAATCGGTTCATAAACGACGAAGTTATCCGCGAACACACATAAAAAAAAAAATATAATATATATACGGTCGAATTGAGAAACATCCTCCTTTTTTTGAAGTCGGTTAAAAAAATACGAAAGCTTTAATTGATTGTTCAGGAAATGTGTTAGAACATCTTTGAGAAATATTAATCAAAAGTATGTAAAAAAGGCAGATAATAAGTGCAAAGCAGCATGGAATATAATTGAAATTTCTTCTGGCACTTGTTCTTTTCCTGAAATAATAACAAAAATAGATAACAATGGAGAGTTAATCACAGATCCTCAAAAGATTGCGTCAAGTTTTAACGAATATTTCATTGATTCCTTACCTCCAACGCCTTATATCAACATTAATGATGTCTGCAGACATTTAGATTGTAATACACCGTGTTTATTGTTCCCATATATCAGGAAGAAATATTGAAAGCTATGAGAACCTATAAAAATTCTGAATCTGCAGGGTATGATGAAGTATGTACTCGAATATTAAAAGATACCGGTATTTTTATCTCAAAAGTTTTAACTATTAGTTTTACAAATTTATAAATAGAGCAGGGTTTTTTTCCAAATAAACTAAAATTATCATTAATTAAACCACTATTTAAGAAAGGCGACCGTGATAAACTAAACAATTACCGACCTGTTACATTAATATCAATATTACAAACACAACATAATTAACAATGAACAGAATGGTTTTCGTAAAGGTAGGTCGACGAATTATGCAATCTATCAGTTGATGCGCAGTATTCATGAATGTGTAGATAAAGAAATTAATGTATCTGCTATTATAACTGATATGTCGAAAGCCTTCGACTGTGTCAATCATGAGTTGCTTTTAGTAAAACTGGAGAAATATGGAAACCGAGGGAATTCACTAAACTGGATAAGGGTTTACCAATAGTTAATAAAAAAAAGATCATATTTAGAGGGACGGCACCAGTGCAAAGAGATAAAAAAGTTATGTGATATATTTAATACAGTTGTATCCAAGAGGCCAGGTTTTAGGATAAATAACAAAGGTGTTCTACAAGGAAGCATTCTAGGGCCGCTGCTTTTTTGTTCTACATAAATTACCTCTCCAAAAGTACTAAAGATCAGACAGTTTTGTATGCCAATGACAGTACAGTTGTCGTAAAATCTGACTCTCAATTTGAACATGCACATGACGTATATGTCGCTTTGGTGAACGTAATAGAGTGGATGAAAAATAATGGATTGCAGGTAAGCTTATCAAAAACTAACATTATGCAATTTCACTACGTTCATAAAACGACTTTGGATTTAACTATATCATATAATTCTCAAAAAACGTGAACGAATATAAATTCCTAGGTATAATTATTGACAGCCACTGCAGTTGGAAAGCACACTTAAAAAATCTCTGTGATCGATTTTCACGTTTTGTGTATCCCAGAAATATTGTCCGAACGACATCGGAGAGCAAGCAGGATTAATGGCTTACTTTGAAAATGTACAGTCTGTTTTAACTTACGAACAATTTTTTTGAGGCAACTCAACAAATTTTTTGGAGGCTTTCAAACTACAAAAACGATCTGTTCGAGCTCTCATGGGGATTATCTCAAAGAGATTCATGTAAACTTCTCTTTGTTAAGTATAAAATATTGCCTCTACTTGCTTATATTATATTAAAGAAGTAAGTAAGTAAGTAAAACTTTATTTGCAGAATATTGGTAACAAAAGTTGTAGTCTTAAATAATAGTGCCTTAAATATTCCGCCGTAAAACGGCATGCAAATCTTTAGTAACATGGTGATGAAATACAAATTTAAATGATTACATAAAAAGAAAAACACTAGTATAGTCTAAAAATTAAAAGGAGTTAAAACATTTCAAATTATTAACTAGAGAAATTCTAATGAAGAAGAGAAGTTGTAATGTTTATAAAAAATAAAACATAGGTATTCTTGTATGAGTCGGTCAATACATACAATAGAAATTTAAGACATAATTATAGACTTTTACATTCATGTAGTTATCGTACAACATTGTGTCAAAAAAGTTTTTACTCATTGGCAGTGCAAATATACAATCATCATCATCATATCAGCTCATATACGTCCCCACCGAGGGACTCTAGCCTAACCTGAATTAGGGTGATCGGGCCTTAGTCGACCCCGTGGACCCAGTGTGGGTTGGTCGACTTCACGCACAACCTGCGAGTTTCTCCGCAGGCGTGTGCAGGTTTCCTCACGATGTTTTCGTTCACCGTAAGAGCGTCGGATAAACGTACATACTCGTATGAAATCTAAATTTGAAATCACATTGGTACGTGGCAGGTTCGATAGAGCAGATGGAGAAATGACATTTTAAAAAAGAAATGACGAAACAAACAAAATGGCGGCGAAATCCTTTACGTTCGACAACCAAACTGTAACCACTCTGTATCAATCTGGATGACAAGGGGGTGAGGTCGCAATCTAGAGAGCGGCAGGGAGTGGCCATACTGTATGTTAGTACTAATATATATACTTTGCCTCTACCTACTTAAGTCATCATATAAGCCGAAGGACGTCCACTGCTGGACATAGGCATAGGCCTCCCCCAAGGATATTCACGAAGACCGGTTTTGCGCTGCCCGCATCCAGCGGCTTCCCGCGACCTTCACCAGGTCATCGGTCCACCGAGTGGGAGGCCTGCCTACGCCACGCCTTACAATATGCGGTTGCCACTCAAAAACTTTACTGCCGCAACGGCCAGCTGTTCTACTAGCTATGTACCTACCTACCTAAGTACTTAGCACCCAAACATTCCAGAGCCGAAAAAAGGAATGGATTTTCTCAGTAAATCAATATTTTTTAATCTTTCCAGTTAACGAATCTAGTGAGAAAAGTACTATTCAGTAGATCCACACTTTTGAAAATATGATCAATCGAGACAAAAATGTCTCGGTAGATACATTATGGATCTAGTCAATGGATCTACTGAGAATGATACTATTCAGTAGATCCACACTTTTGAAATTTGGATCAATCGAGAAAAAAATGTCTCAGTAGATACATTATGGATCTAGTCAATGGATCTACTGAGAATGATCCGAACGCGGGATCGGACTGACGGTACTAACCATTTCCTGGTTCTACGTCAAAATAACTGACTGTCACCAGTACGTAAGCACCCAAGTACAGTACCTGCGCGTTATTCAGTTAATTTAATTAACCAAAATCAAAAAATTAGTAAGTGCATCAATGACACTAAAAAGCTATGAAGCAATACTTTGCTATTTGAACATTTTTAAAACAACATTTCCTTTTTTGACAAATGATTAAAAGTAACTAAATGACTGAAAGTCAACTACCCTATTATATCTCATAACGCCCTATTATAAGTAAGCAATGCTTGTATATACAGGGTGTAACATAAGGGTTCAGTGATACTTTACGGTGGGCTTGTACTCATCAAACTGAACAACTTTTGTTCTGCAAATTTGCTGAAATCGCGAATTTTTTTATTTATTTTTCATACAAAAACAATCAATCAGCTGACCGATATGTATGAATAATCTAAATTTTGCGATTTAAGCAAAGTTGTAGAACAAAAGTTGTTCAGTTTAATTAGTACAAGCCCACCTTAAAGTATCACTGCACCTATATATTACACCTGTATTTTTACGATTGGTTACTCGAAAACGGCTGAAATATGCTAAGTCTAGGCGGTTTTGTAGGGGGGAAAAAATCGATCTAGATGTAGGTGTCATCGGAAATGCGTTTTCCGAGTTTTCACTCTTCTTATCAGCTCATATACGTCCCCACAGAGGGGTTCGAGCCTACCCTGAATTAGGGCTATCGGGCGATAGTCGACCACGCGGGTCCAGTGCGGGTTTGTCGACTTCACACACAACCTTCGAGTCTCTTCGCAGGCGTGTGCAGGTTTCCTCACGATGTTTTCCTTCACCGTAAGAGCGTCGTATAAACGTACATATGAAATCGAAATTCGCAAACACATTGGTACTTGGCAGGATTCTAACCACGGCCTCCCGGACAGGAGGTTGCGGCCCTGACCGTTAAGCCACCGACGCTCTTTTCACGACGACCGAGTTTTCACTCACTGCGTCTTTTCTACGCAAAAATTTAAATATACCATTAATTGCCATTTCAGCTTAAGCAAAATGCTTTCGTATACCCGGGTGTCCGGCGGATTACCGGATTTTAGGCTATTCTCCTCTACAGGTCGCATCTCTTAAGCGATTCTCGTGAATTCTCGGAATTTAGAAGGAGGTTTCTCAATTCGACATATTTTTTTTATGTGTGTTCGCGGATAACTTCATCGTTTATGAACCGATTTTGATGATTCATTTTTTGTTAGAAAGGAGATATCGCAAGGGTGGTACCATGATAAGGAAACCAGGATCTGATGATGGCATCCCAGTGAAATCGAGGGGAATCTTAGTTTCCTGTTTGTAGTTGGTTTTTTTTGTTCAAAATTATAAGTTATTGTCGATTCATTTTTGTTTTTTTTTACATTGGGGAGCCCTGGATGTAAAAACGTAAAAAGTATATTTCAGCCATTTCGTCAAACGCGCGAGGTCTACAGCTCGAACCTTGGCGGAGTTGTGATTTTGATGTGAAACATCTATAGCCGCACGTAAAACCGATTTCTGGCGTGGCGACGCATGCCGTGGCGACGCGTCGCCAGGCTATATGATGGTATAAATATATACAGTCTATATGTAGTAGTGTGCGTTTCACATCTGCCAGGCGTCCCGTGACGGCTCATTTTTTTTTGAGTTATCGGTTCATTTCAACTAACTTTAATAATATGTTATTCGTTTTCACACAAAAAAAAATGTTCACACGCTAGGAGCAAAGCATATATATATATTAGTACTAACATACAGTATGGACACTCCCTGCTGCTCTCTAGATTGCGACCTCACCCCTTCGTCACCCAGATTTATGCAGATTGGTTACCGTTTGGTTGTCGATCGTATAGGATTCCGCCGCCAAATTGTTTCTTCCGTAATTCGTTTTTTGAAATGTCATTTCTGGCCCGTTGTATGAAGTGTCCAGGGTGTGCTAGGAGACTCCGAGCATCGCTCGGTCGCCCGGGCACATATAATCATGCTACTCGTAATGTTCTCTTACTAACAGGACCTGACTGTACGAGCACTTGGAAGCCAATAATGCGCACTCGCATCTCATACGCCGCCGCCACAGCGGTCATAAAAACAATTGCCTGACTGTCTGCCCGGGAGCCGGGATTGGCTGAGTGGATCCCTCGCGTTGCGCTTCCTGTGATGCTCTCCACGGTGAGGTTGATATCTTTACGAGCTTTGCGTTTGAAACCATGCCACGGGAGCAAGTATATCTAAATGAATAGTTCATCAGTATACACTTAAAGCATAATATGCTTTACTTGATGAAACAAGTAATTCTGTAAAAAGATTGGATATATAATATTATATATCCAATCTTTTTACAGACTGACTTGTTTGTTTGTTTTTTTGTAATCTCTTTATTGACATGTTTGAATACAGAACATAAAACAGATATGTATGGTTATAATGGCCAAAACTCGTCTGTGGCTCAACCTGTAACTACTCGGTCCTTCTAACCAGAGGTACCGGGATCAAATCCGGACGGCCAATGTACCAATGAGTTTTTCAAATCTTACGTACATATACTTACCGATTGCTTTAACGGTGAAGGAAAACACGCCTACGATGAAACTCAAAGGTTGTGTGTGAAGTCGACCAACCCGCACTGGGCCCGCGTGGTCGGCTAAGGCCGACTAAGGCTCGAGCCCCTCGGTGGGGACGTATATGAGCTGATGTGATGAATGGCTTCAGCAGAGCCTCTCAACAAGTAGGTCTTAGAATGTTAGTACTGCGAGACTAGTGTATTTTAATTACTTCCATAGTACAATGTCTTATGGCATCTTATACTGTGGGGTCATGCGGCCAATATAGAAACTATTTTCATCTTGTAGAAAAGAGCTATCCGCGCAATCTATCAGATGCGATTACGTGAGTCGTTAAAGAATAAGTTCAAAGAAATCAATATTTTAACTGTTGCTAGTCAATTTACCTATATATGAAAACATCATGTGCGTTTGTAAGAATTTACATTTATTTCCGAAAAACAGTGACAGGAATAATTTGAATTTAAGAAATGTAAATAAAATAGATATATCCTTTTCGAGACTGAGTAAGGTCAAAAAGTCATTTGTGGGGCAGTGTATAAGATTCTACAATAAAATTCCCGAAAATGTAACTAGTTTGTCAGAGAATAAATTCAAGACTTATGTCAAAAAATGCTTGTGCTCTAGAGGATATAATAAAAATAATAGACTACCCTACCTACCTATACATTTGTTTTATTCAACATGCAATAAGTAATTGCAGAAGCCAAAATATTTAACTGCGCATGGGCATTCGTTGGTCGCCCCACTCGGAGCGGCTTGTAAATGACAAAGATATATATGTTGATTCTGTAACAAATACCATTTACCTGAGACAGTAATCTGAATCATATTTGTAATATTCAATAAGTTTTTTTGACTATTTAAAAGTGTGTAAAAACACCTATTTAAAATAAATTATTTTGATTGATTGATTGATTGAATGAACATGGACAAGACGAAAATTATGTCAAACGTCCGTGTCACATCTACTCCTCTAAAGGTTGGAGGCTCTACACTCGAAGTTGTTACTGAATATGTGTATCCGGGACAAACAGTCCAGTTAGGTAGGTCCAACTTCGAGAAAGAGATTTATCATCGAATCTAAAGGCGGACTAATTGTAAACTAATTACTAACTTCCTTTCTTACGTCCGTCCTTTCATATCTTTCTAGCAAGATGCCTATAAATATGTTTAAAACTGAACCAAAGTATATATATTAGTACCTGAACTCTAAATTAAGGGGGACAGGGACCATTTGTTATTGTTATTACCAAAGACCATTTACAAAAGAATCCTTACTAATAATATTATAAATGTGAAAATGTGTTTGTTTGTTTGGTACCTTTTCACGCTTCAACGCCTTGACTAATCTTAATGAAATTTGGCATGCAGGTAGCCTGTGTCACAAGGGAGAACATAGGCTACTTTTTATCCCGTAAAAATAGCATAACCCGATGCAATTCCCGAGGGAACTGAAAATATACTCTTTTTTGGTTTATTAACATCGCATCGGAACAATGGATCGTGTGATTTTATGCACCGAGATGGTTGAGGGGGTAGGAAATGACACGATTTACTAATAAGCAAATCCTGACATAGTTCCCGAGGGATGTGGAGAAAATTTATGTCCACGCTCGCGAGCCGGTTGCGGCTCGCGCACCGCGCACCCTCCTTACCCTCCCACCAGACTGACTTATCAGTCTCAAAAACGATTTCCACGCGGGCGAAGCCGCGGGCAAAAGCTAGTCATTATATATATACTAGCTTTTGTCCGCGTCTTCCCTCGCATGGGCATCGTTTATATGACTGTTTTTGAGAGTGAGTGGTGCGCGAGCCGCAAGCGGCTCGCGAGTGTACACAAGAGTTTCCTCCAGATCCCCGGGAACTATATCCGGCTTTGCTAAAAAGTAGTCTGTGTCATTTCTCACCCCTTCAAACAGATCTGTGCAAAAAATCACAACAATCCGTTGCTAACCAAAAGAATAATATTTTAAGCTATTGCATAGCTTTTATCGCGGGCTTTGAGCGCGGCGACCGAATCGAGAAATTCCGTAACGAAATTAAAACCTAACACCCCACGCTCGGCCAAGTTCTAAAAACTTACAGTGCCATCTATTAGCGATTTGCGGTACTAAATAGCTTTTATCGCGGGCTTTGAGCGCGGCGACCGAATCAAGAAATTCCGCAACGAAAATAAAACCTAACACCCCACGCTCGGCCAAGTTCTAAAAACTTACAGTGCCATCTATTAGCGATTTGCGGTACTAAATAGCTTTTATCGCGGGCTTTGAGCGCGGCGACCGAATCAAGAAATTCCGCAACGAAAATAAAAGCTAACACCCCACGCTCGGCCGAGTTCTATAATCTTACAGTGCCATCTATTAGCGATTTGCGGTACTAAAAGGACTTAGTCAATTTTACTGGTGTAACTTTCTTAGTGTTAATTTATTACATAAACATCCCGCGCCCCAAGGATTATATGGTACTGGTTAATATTGCATAAATAAAAAATAAATAAATAATTATAATTGCATACGTTGATAAAAAATGCTATGCAACGGCTTTACCGCGGCAGTCCCCGAGTGCCACACGTCTTTTTTTATCAGTTCAAGCAGGATCTGTGTGGGACTATGCTATTTTCACAAAATATATATAATTCTAAGACAAATACGAGTTGATACACATACCTGTATATCATTATTATTTACTTGTTTATTTACATGTATTACGTTGTTTAAGAATGCTTATTAGATATTTGTTTCTTTTTCTATGAATTTGTTTATTGCCCACTACTACACCCACAATAATGATTTTTCATGTTTCCTCTACCTAAAGGTTGTCTGGAAGAGATCGCTTGTTAGCCCATAAGACCTCCTATATGTACAACTTCCTCAATCATTGTATATTTTTTCAACCGACTTCCAAAAAGGAGGAGGTTCTCAATTCGACTGTATTTTTTATGTTTGTTACCTCAGAACTTTTGGCTGTGTCAACCGATTTTGATAATTCTTTTTTTATTTGAAAGCTGGTGCTTCCCGTTTGGTCCCATATAAATTACTTTATTAGTAAATTTGTTAGTACTTTATTTGAAAATTAACAAAAACCAAAAATAATAATGCAAACTTGTACTAAGTTGTTGCGATGGAAGTCGATTTTTTAACTTGATCAGCTTTTTCAATTATTTCTTATGTTGTGCTATAAAGTGTTTTTAATCAATGAATCAATAAACGTATAGCCTTACATCAAATACGTAGGTAAACCTATTATTTCAATAAGCTGGATCTTTTTAGGTCAAACATCATCATCATCATATCAGCCGAAGGACATAGGCCTCCCCCAAGGATTTCCACGACGACTGGTTCTGCGCTGCCCGCATTCAGCGGCTTCCCGCGACCTTCACCGGGTCATCAGTCCACCGAGTGGGAGGCCTGCCTATACTACGTTTTACGGTGCGTGGACGCCACTCGAGAACTTTACTGCCTCAACGGCCATCTGTTCTACGAGCAATGTGTCCCGCCCACTGCCACTTAATAAGGTCAAACATGTACACACCTACAAAAGCACAGCCGATTTGCATCTTTCTAAAGTGGGCTACCCAGTTAACGAGTTATCGCCTCACAACCGCACGCAAGCACGTGTTTGTCGCAAAGGGGCCTCGTTTGTCAGCGGCTGTCGCTGCGACATCCGTCAGAGCAAAGACCTTGTTTACTTCGTAAGGACAGGGCTCTCCACTGACAAATTGAAAACGGGACTTGACGTGATTTTGTATAATTGATGTTGTTTTTACCCTAACTTATTAAGTCAAAATGTGTGGTGACCCTAACCCTTCACAAAATGAAGTGATAGTAGATGGAGGTTTCCCTGCGATGCGCCGGCGGCGATGACACCGCGGCCACAGATTACTAATTAGTTACTACCGCGGCTCCAGTCTACTCGCGACCACGGCTATCGAAGCATAGTCGAAACGTTGAGGTAAAATCAACATCAATTATACAAAATCACGTCAAGTACCGTTTTCAATTTGTCAGTATGAATAATCGTGAAAGTTTAAAGTGTTATAGGGCTCTCCACGTTTAAACTAACACCTTTTTCAACCGACTTCCAAAAACGAGGCGGTTCTCATTTTGACTGTATGATTTTTTTGGTAGATATGTTTGTTACTTGATATCTTAGTAGATTGTGAAGCGATTTTCTTGAATACTTTTTTATTTGATAGGGTTATGCTGTCAGGTTGGTTCCATATAAATTTTATCAAAATCTATGTGAAACTTTTGTAGAAAAATAACAATAATACCGGCTAAGTGCGAGTCAGAACCACACACAAAGGGTTCCGTACCATCATACTAGATGGCGCTAGTACAAAGGGTCCCGTACCATCATACTAGATGGCGCTAGTTTCTTCACGTTTAAAAAAACACGTTTTTTTATGGAGACCTCCTTGTTTTTTCACTTTTTCTAATTTTTAGAATTGGTTGTTATGGCGGCGACAGAAATACATCGTCTGTGAAAATTTCAACTGTCTAGCTATCACGGTTCATGAAATACAGCCTGGTGACAGACGGTCGGTCAGCGGAGTCTAAGTAATAGGGTCTCGTTTTACCCTTTGGGTACGGAACCCTAAAACCAAAAATAATAATGCAAAAATGTACTAAGTATTTTTTTTAAATTAAATATTTGAGTGCGTTTCCAGAGTGCGAGTGACCTGATGGTAAGTTGTTGCGATTGAAGTCGGTTTTTTAACGTGTTTAGCGTTTTTATTTAATGATCGATCCCATTTAGAGTCCAAATACGTCAGCTTCAATCCTACTAATATTATAAATGCGAAAGTTTGTATGTACGGATGTACGGATGTTTGTTACTCTTTCACGCAAAAACTACTGAACGTAGCTGGATGAAATTTGGTAGGTAGACAGATTTGAACCTGGATTACCATATAGGCTACTTTTTTCCACGCTCGCGAGCCGCTTGTGGCTGGCGCACTGCGCAACCTTTGGAGACAGTCATAGAAACTATGTTCACGCCACATGAAACACACATAACTTTCTTTAAATTTTGTTTGAAACCTTAAGTTTTTTTGCTCGTAACTGGTGCTGCGTACATGAAGAAGGCGTCAACCGAGCATACAGTGGATTTTACTTCAGCTTATAGAAGAGATAGGAGCAATATGGTAAGGAGTGAACAGCTAGGTGAACTATTTCACTTCGGGACGGTCTTGGATTAAACAGGCCATTT
Organism: Coleophora flavipennella; assembly: GCA_947284805.1. Classification (NCBI taxonomy): domain Eukaryota; kingdom Metazoa; phylum Arthropoda; class Insecta; order Lepidoptera; family Coleophoridae; genus Coleophora; species Coleophora flavipennella. The sequence continues at coordinate 12,662,753 of OX369253.1, forward strand.
TAAAAAAAAACACATTTTAACTGAATTTTAATGACTGTCAAAATACCTGAACAAACTATTAAAATATAATATTCTAACAATTTTCCCGATATACCGGGTGAAATTTTATTAATTTTGCTCCCGTTAACTATTGGACATAAATTGGAGCTAAAAAAAATTGGACTCTCAATGCAAAGTTGGTAATCAGTGTGATCCATTTGTATGGAGAGTTCAATTTTTTTTGCACCGATTATGGGTTTCTTGGGGAAAATTGTTCAGTTTTTTTAGTAGAAGCCACAGTTAACTAGATCAAAATTATTAAATTAATAAAATATTTGGCAAAATGTTCAAGAGGCCCGATCCTTAAATAAAAGGTATTTTCATCTGTGTCTCAAAATTTCACCTCCACCCCTACTGATACTCCTTCACCCCCATTAACCCAATAACACCCTACCAGGCCACCCAACCATATGGGGAAAGGTACAATACTATGAGCAGTGTACTTTTACTCACTAATTATTTTTTATTAGTTATTGGTTGTAATTATGTATTTAGAAAACAAGAACGGAAACAGGTTGGTAAATAAAAGCCTGAAAGAACGCAACAATAACTTACGAGTAAATGTTTGAGCTCAAAAGATTAAAAAAAATATATAAATAAATATTCTGGGACAAATCACACATGGTCATCTGGCCCCAAAGTAGGATTCCCTGTGTTATGGGAACCAGAGACTGATATACATACTTAAATACGTTTAAATACATACATATATAGATATTTAACACCCAGGCACAGAGCAAACAAATCTGTTCATCACACAAATGTTTTCCTGGGTGGGGATCGAACCCACAACTCTCGGATCAGTAGTCAAGAGCACTAACCACTGAGCCACCGAGTCAGTCAGTAAATAGATATAGATACGTATACTCCTACTCGTACTCTACTGATACTCCGTGGCGTAATGGTTAGACCATTCGCTTCACACCAGGAGGTCGAGGGTTCGATTACCGGTGGGGTCAACTTGTAAGACGTAGGCACGTGGGCGTTTGGTTGGCGGTAGGGCATTTCTAAGCCCGCGTGGCTAGCTACAACCATCTTATCTAAGTCTTGCCGCCAAACAACAGTGTTAACAACATTGCTGTGTTCCGGCTTGAAGATAAGATAGCTAGTCTCCCTTGCGTTAGGGAATTTTGGTAAGCCTGCTTTCATCTTCGGCATCATCGTCACTTACCTTCAAGTGAGATGATGCCAAGGGCTTACCAGTAGTGAATAAAAAAAATGAAAAAAAGATAACACGTTTATTTGTCACTGCAATCACACACATATTATTACACTCGTAGATAATTTAAAAACAAAACTTAACAAATTAAAAAAAGCAAAAAAAATAATACAAAAATATATGTGTGTTACAGTGGTACAAAAGGGCCGTGACTAAGTGTGTTTTGATTTGCTCTTGCGAGCAATACACTGATAATTCTGCCACAAAAAGATAAAATATTTTATCGAGAAGGAATTATAAAGTTTTCTGAAGTATTTTTTTATCGACGAAATATCGATAACATTTCTGGCATTGCATCTGGCAGTAGCCATTTGTCAGCACGTGAGCGGACATCTATCATGCCACCTTTTACAATGAAAAATTCCCATTTTTTAGGGTTCCGTAGTCAAAAAGGAACCCTTATAGTTTCGCCATGTCTGTCTGTACGTCTGTCCGAGGCTTATCTCAGATACTATTAGTACTAGAAAGCTGTAATTTGATATGGGTATACAGATTAATTACGCTGACAAATTGATAAAATAAAATATTGACAAAAAAATTTTTAGGGTACCTCTCTTACAAAGAGGGGGTGAATTTTTTTCGTGGGCGTACCCTCTCGTGTGAGGTATCGTTGAATATATCTTTCAGAACTACTTTTTGGGTTTACTAAAATCATTTTTGACTCAGAGATACGTTTCAAAGTGTTAATTTTTTGTTAGTCAAGTGTCCCCCCCCCCCCCCTCCCCACCAGCTAAAAAACTAATATTTCAGGACATTTATTTTAACCGCCTCCGTGGCGTAATGGTTAGCCCATTCGCTTCACACCAGGAGGTCGCGGGTTCGATTCCCGGTGGGGTCAATTTGTAAGACTCGGTTTGGTTGGTGGTAGGGCATTTTCTAAGCCCGCCTGGCTAGCTACCACCATCTTATCTAAGTCTTGCCGCCAAACATCAGTGTTAACAACATTGATGTGTTCCGGCTTGAAGATAAGATAGTCAGTTCTCCATTGCGTTGGAGAATCTTGGTAAGCCCGCTTCCATCTTCGGCATCATCGTCACTACCATCAGGTGAGATGATGCCAAGGGCTTACCAATTGTGAATAAAAAAAAAAAAAAAAACATTAAAAAACTTTGTATAGTAGGAAATTTAATCAATTCAAAAGGAAAACTATCACAGCTAAGTAGGCTTAGGAGTAATAGTCGACCAACTTAAGTGTGCAGTTGGATTTGTAAAAATTTCAAAGATTTTCCATACAAAATGTTTAATTACCGTCTGTCAAAATAATTTGATTTTTCAAAATATAGCCTACTTTGCGAGTACAACTCGCACTTGGCCGGTTTTTATAATTTTACACCTACCTACAACGACAAACAAACAAAAAAGTAAGTGTGTGGTTTTATGAAACCCGATCATGGCTGCTCTCGCTACGGTACAGAGGACGAAACGATCATACCGTCAGACGAAAGCGACCGTCACGCGACATGCAACACACAAACGAAAAAAATTGAGACGATGTAATAAAAGTTTCACTTTAACAGTGTGAACAGACCTTTCGTTGAAGAGAAACTCGTAACTGCGAATGATTCAATTTGTCCATCGCGCCAACGTGCTTGTAACTCAGTCATGTCAACTGGGACCGCCGCTGCCATTTTTAGGGGTTTTTTTAAACTTAACTACCAAGACCTCTCACTACATACTTTGCTGTAGGTAAATAGGGGTCTACTTATTGTGGACTATAGAAACTTCTTTTTGGACTTGAGATTTTATTTTCCTGCGATCTATGCATTCAACTTCGTCGCAGAATAGAGCGCCAGTAGCGTAACGGTTACGGCCGCTACCTTCTATCCGGGAGGCCGTGGTTCGAATCCTGCAACGTACCAATGTGTTTTCCAAATTAGATTTCATATGTACGTTTATCCGACGACGGTCTTACGGTGAAGGAAAACATCGTGAGGAAACTTGCACACGCCTGCGTAGAAACTCGAAGGTTGTGTGTAAAGTCAACCAACCCGCGCTGGGCCCGCGTGGTCGACTAAGGCCCGATCGCCCTAATTCAGGGTAGGCTCGAACCCCTCCATAAGGACGTCTATGAGCTAATATGATAAAGATGAAATATGCTGAAAAATTGTAAAATAAAATTTTGAAAACAATATTTCAACTCTTTACACAATTTTTTTAACCACCTTCGTGGCGTAATGGTAACGACCATGTGCTTCACATCAGGAGGTCGCGGGTTCGATTCCCAGCGGAGTCTAACTTTCTAAGACTCGGTATGGTTGGTGGAAGGGTATTTTCAAACCTTGCCTGACTAGCTACCACCATCATATCTAAGTCTTGCCGCCAAGCACTGATGTGTTCCTGCTTGAAGATAAGATAGCCACTTCCCCATTGCATTGGGGAATCTTGGGAAGCCCGCTTCTATCTTTGGCATTATCGTCACTTAACATCAGGTGAGATGATGTCAAGGGCTTACCAATTGTGAGTAAAAAAATTACCAGTTAACTGGGGCTTCTACTTATCATACGGAACAATTTTGTTCTATGACTTTGCGGAAATGGCAACAATAAACAACTCTTCATACAAATCCATCAATTTTGTGCATTTATGTAAGGAGGGCCCTTTTTTTAATTTACATGGTTTTCTTGGGGAAAGTTGTTCAGTATGATGAGTAGAACTCCTTAGTTAACGGGTCCTACACCAGTTTTGTTACACCATGTATTATGGTGAATGGTTAATATCTGCAAACCTCTAAACTGATGATTCTGCTAATGAAACTCAACAACTAATGTTGTACAACATTACTGAAATTAGAAAAAACGGGACCTCCAGTACTCGCATATGATGTGTAACAAATCACTGTTACACATTTCCGTCCCATTTCACGAAATCACTCCCACAAATTGCAGGAAAGCGAGAGCAAAGCTCATTCGTCAGATCGAATAGCGCGCGCTTTCGCGACTTCCTGTTACACATTTCCGTCCCATGTTACACATTTCCGTCCCATGTTACACATTTCCGTCCCATTTCACGAAATCACTCCCACAAATTGCAGGGAAGCGAGAGCAAAGATGTTACACATCAAAAAAAGACTTCATACAATTCTATCAGCTTGTAACCCAAGATTGTAAGTAAAGTAACAAAATCTTTGCACACCAATAACAACACAGAACGTACGATTAATAGTGTACATATAGCGCAAAGGCAACCTTATCGCTTTAAGCGATCGCTACCAGGCAACCTTCAGGAAGTGATAGACAAGAAAACCAGTACTGGATGGCAGCAAATAAGTAGGTATGATAAGTTTTTGAAGTGAAAACATCTTTAGGCGCGTTGGTGCCAGGAAAAAAACGTATAAAACTGTATTTGAGATGGGAAAAACCATTGTACTCGTGACACCTTACCGTTACCTGTTACCTTTTACCGAAACTTTAAAACCTTTTTTTACCTTTATTAAACGATACGATACGATACGATAGGATACGATTATGAAAGAATTAAAATAAAAATAGCAATTGGTGTACAAGTTACAAAACTTCAAGGTGTTTGGTTTTCATTTCTGTCAGCACTCCCGAAGTGGTTAGGTATTTTTTTTATTTCAAGTAAGTAGTATGACAAAAGTTTTTCAGTTTCCTGAGTAGAATCACCAGTTAAGAGGTGTGCAGTTATGTACCGGTCACCGTGTACAGGGGCCAGCACATCAAGCTAGACAGTCGTAGTGCGATTCCAACGCTACAAAGACCAAAGTGTCTAGCTTGGTGTGCTGGCCTCTGTACAACACAATACATAAACTGAAAACAAATGTGTACTATGATCGCGGCATATAAGTTAAGCAGTGCGCAGTGTCATATTTCAGGCGATTTGTGTTCAACTTAAGAGGAAACGCGGTCTAAAGAATAGGTATTTAAATAAATGTTGCTGTATCCCTCCCCCAAACCTCTCCGTATACAGCAAGAAAGGGAGAACTGCAGTGCAGACCGATAATGGGCACAAAAATTGTCCAAAACAGCATTTCAAAGTCCCCTATTTCCTCCTCAAAAACTTCCAAAGCAATAATAATATATTTTTCAAAAATAATTTAAAAAACGCTTTACCTATGCATCTATGTTTTAATTTTGTTGTTTATATGCGTATTATTTTTTTGGTAGGTGTCTGAAAAAGACGTTTCAGTTAGGGCTATTTTCTCAGTTTTTGAAGGCTCCTACTTCCATTATTATTAGAATATTGGAAAAAATAAAACATAGGGGCATATAGGTTTGATGGAAAAAACATTTTTGCTCTACTGTCATTATTATAGTCTCTTAGACGCCGTGAATGGAGATGACGAATGCTAGTCATCTGAGTTACTTTTTATCATCTGTCAAAAACGACATTTTGTTCTAAAATGTTTGAAATACCTAGGCGTGACGTCATAGTTTTGCAGCTTATGTACTCATTTTGTGATTTTGGTGAATTAAAAATCGAAGACTTTATGTAAAACAAAACGATTAGAGTAAGATACCTAAATATGGACTATTCTTGCAATATGGACTCCCACCCTAACTCGGTAGGCGGCGTTGCTAGCGCAATGAAGTTAGCAACATTCAATACCCGCGCCCCGCATCTTAGTGCTCCTCGAACACACGGCCATATTTTCACGTGTGGAAACAATTTCATCACCTTGCCTTTATTTGATGAAGTTTTTTGGTGAGTTTCTTAAGAATATTACTACCATATTGTTATTATTTTAGTTTTAGTAATATATATACAAGAAGCATAATTTTATCGAGAGATATTTGTGATATTGCATATAAGCACACCTCCTTGCAATATTTTTTTACGCAATCATAACCTCAAAAAGTCACTGTTTTAAAATATGGACTACTAAGCATGTACTAAATATGGACCAGGGGTCCATATTATGTGCACGTGGTCCATTTTATAGATCCTCCTTTAATTTTTATTTTTATATAGCTTCACCTGTCTCGGTGTCAGTCTGTGTGCTGAAATCAAATCTATTAAGTTTTACTTTTTTCCGCTTTTTTAAATTTAATGAGTTAGTGTTATTGTAAAATTATGGTCCATATTATATAACCAGGTTCCATATTAAAAACCTGGTAGTCCATAAAAAGCGTCATTTTTGGAGGTTCTTTTTTTTCCAACTTTTAAAAAACGAGTGATTTCGTTAATAAAATTGATCATTTTTCTATTTTTGATAAAATATTGTTATGTTTCAATATATTACCTTGTGTGACAAAAATAATGGAAACTGGGGATAAAAACCCTTACGGAGTTTGCCACATATGATACGTAAGATTTAGAGGTTCGGGCCTAAACGGAGTTTTAAGGAAAAAAGGTTATAGGGTAAATTAGAATATATGTATTTTTATGATTATTTTAAAAGGAAGGAACAATAAACAATATGAGTATAAAAAAAAGGTGCGATTACATTGGTTGACCGTGTTGAAAATTTAAAACAATGACCTACTTTATTTATGGGCAAATATCGGAAATAAATTTAAAGTTACAATTTTATTAGTATATAAAAAGTTATTTTATAGAATGCCGGTAGGCAACGATCGTTACCGTCCCTTTGGTACTTAAATAAGTTACTAAGTTCTAAAATAATTAAATTTCACTTTGGTCTGAATTACCCTATTTTTCTAACATAACACGTATCAGATACAAAACACTTTTAAAATTTAAAATAAATAATTAATGGTTAGAAACTGGAAGCAGGAAATCTTCTAGGAAGGCAGAAAAGTCAAAGAGTTAGAGAGACGCTCGGGACAAAAGATAAAATAATATTCACTTCCCTTGGCAAGCAGCTGGGCGGGCAGTGAAAGGACTGGCTGGTGGTCAGCACAGCTCCATCTCAGGATTAATCCTTATTGAGGAAAACCGTCGGGACGTCAACCTCGCAGGGGGGTGGATGAAACCCACAGAATAAAATTGTGGGCCTCAACAACAACTTATAAAACAATTTATCCAAAAAATTTAAATTCGCATCACTGTAGACGGGATCACGATCAACCTTTGTTTTTCTCTTGTCAAAAAATAACAACTATTTTCAAATTCAAATACCATAGAGCAACGACATCAAAAAAGAATTTAATTATGAAACGCGACAAAAGAGATGTGACAAAAATAATGGAAACTGGGGATAAAAACCCTTACGGAGTTTGCCACATATGATACGTAAGATTTAGAGGTTCGGGCCTAAACGGAGTTTTAAGGAAAAAAGGTTATGGGGTAAATTAGAATATATGTATTTTTATGATTATTTTAAAAGGAAGGAACAATAAACAATATGAGTATAAAAAAAAGGTGCGATTACATTGGTTGACCGTGTTGAAAATTTAAAACAATGACCTACTTTATTTATGGGCAAATATCGGAAATAAATTTAAAGTTACAATTTTATTAGTATATAAAAAGTTATTTTATAGAATGCCGGTAGGCAACGATCGTTACCGCCCCTTTGGTACTTAAATAAATTACTAAGCTCTAAAATAATTAAATTTCGCTTTGGTCTGAATTACCCTATTTTTCTAACATAACACGTATCAGATACAAAACACCTTTAAAATTTAAAATAAATAATTAATGGTTAGAAACTGGATGCAGGAAATCTTCTAGGAAGGCAGAAAAGTCAAAGAGTTAGAGAGACGCTCGGGACAAAAGATAAAATAATATTCACTTCCCTTGGCAAGCAGCTGGGCGGGCAGTGAAAGGACTGGCTGGTGGTCAGCACAGCTCCATCTCAGGATTAATCCTTATTGAGGAAAACCGTCGGGACGTCAACCTCGCAGGGGGGTGGATGAAACCCTACGGAGATATATAAATGTAGTTCGCCGCAGTACCAAAAATACACGCAAAGCGGTTTCCTTATACAAATTACTTACCACAGAATAAAATTGTGGGCCTCAACAACAACTTATAAAACAATTTATCCAAAAAATTTAAATTCGCATCACTGTAGACGGGATCACGATCAACCTTTGTTTTTCTCTTGTCAAAAAATAACAACTATTTTCAAATTCAAATACCATAGAGCAACGACATCAAAAAAGAATTTAATTATGAAACGCGACAAAAGAGATCGGCTCGAAACGATAGTTAGCGTTTCACTTGGTACTGAGAATAAAAGACTTTCACAATCTGTAAAATGTTGAGTTTTATTTAACGATAACGATATGGGGGTCCATATTTAAGGAACTTACTCTAAGGTTTTCCGAAGTTTATGTAGGAGGGCAATTTGGTGATCAAGAGTTCATAATTTATTTATGTTGCTGTCGTCATCTCTATTAGCTACTCCCCTCAGATAAAAAAAAGTTTATATACTAACAACCTCACGTAAATTCAATGTGAAGCCAATCAAAACAACTCCAAACCTGAACGTACAATGTACATGCACACATAGACAACATAACCACTTCTAAATGCCCGATAGTAGGTATTTGCTAAAAAGACGTCGTCGAAGACACGCACACACGCACCGATACCGCACACATGTTTCAAAAACGAATTAATCAAATATTAAAAATCCTTCTTCATACAAACTTAAAGTCAGTCGGGTCAAAATCTATCCTACAACACTCACGACGAATTTAACGACACCTCCAAAATCTATCAAACCATTTAGGCTACAGAGCATCCCAAAGAAATTAATAAATCTAACCGCCTCCGTGGCGTAATGGTTAGGCCGTTCGCTTCACACCAGGGGCTCGCGGGTTCGATTCCCGGTGGGGTCAACTTGTAAGACTCGGTTTGGCTGGTGGTAGGGCGTTTTTTAAGCCCGCCTGGCTAGCTACCACTATCTTATCTAAGTCTTGCCGCCAAATATCAGTGTTAACACATTGATGTGATCCGTCTTGAAGATGAGATAGCCAGTTCTCCATTGCGTTGGGGAATCTTGGTAAGCCCGCTTTCATCTTCAGCATCATCGTCACACCATCAGGTGAGATGATGCCAAGGGCTTACCAATTGTGAATAAATAAATAAAAAAAACGTGTGGCACTCGGGGACTGCCGCGGTAAAGCTATTATTGCATAGCATTTTTATCAACTTATTATTATTACAATTTTTTATTTATGCAGTATTCATCAGTACCATTTAGTCCTTGGGGCGCGGGATGTTTATGTAATAAATTAACACTAAGAAAGTTACACCAGTAAAATGTAGTAAGTCCTTTTAGTACCGCAAATCGCTAATAGATGGCACTGTAAGTTTTTTAGAACTCGGCCGAGCGTGGGGTGTTAGGTTTTATTTTCGTTACGGAAATTCTTGATTCGGTCGCCGCGCTCAAAGCCCGCGATAAATGTATGCAATAGCTTATAAACATCCATAATATATTCATATACTCGAAAAACATAAACCTCCTTCTGTCGCAGTCAGCTAAAAAGGGGCTTGATCTTGACTTGACTTTTGATCTGAGCTACTCGAAGACGGCAGTGATTCTCACTGTTAACGCACGAACGCTTCCAAGACGGCGCGCCGACGCTCGCGGCTCGCCAGTCAACCTCGAAATCGGCACATACGGGACCCAATATTGTACTGATCTACCGACACTTCGTTTTCATGTAAAAAGACTGTGAAATTCATAGGAGTTACTTGTAGAACTCAGAGATGGCAAATAAATAAATAAATAAATTAATTTTATTTCATTACCAAAAACACAGTTAAACGATAATACAGTAAGTAGTGGTCCCCACACTAGGCTAGGCCTGTATCGCGGTGGCCGAAAACAAAAGCTTTACCAGGCTACAAACATGACATAAAAAGAGAGTACTAAGAGTGGTACTTAATCTTATTAGATAAGAGATATGTGAAGGAATTTATAAAAGGTCAAAATATAAATCCAATAATATTCCATGCTTCATCTCTAGGAGTACGTTTACGGAAGGTAGGTTTATGGGAGAAGTATTTAACAACATATTAGACACGATAATTTTATTTAAAAAAAATTCGAGCGAGACCTACAGTACTCGCATATGATGTGTAACATGTGACAAAATCCCTACTATATCCCTATCCCTACTAATATTATAAATGCGAAAGTAACTCTGTCTGTCTGTTACGCTTTCCCGCAAAAACTACTGAACGGATTTGGCTGAAATTTGGTAGGTAGACAGATTAGGACCTGGATTAAAACATAGGCTACTTTTTACCACGCTCGCGAGCCGCTTGCGGCTCGCGCACTGCGCACCCTCGAAAATTCATAGAAACGTGGTCCACGCGGGTGAATCCGCGGGAAACAGCTAGTAATATTATAAATGCGAAAGTAACTCTGTCTGTCTGTTACGCTTTCCCGCAAAAACTACTGAACGGATTTGGCTGAAATTTGGTAGGTAGACAGATTAGGACCTGGATTAAGACATAGGCTACTTTTTACCACGCTCGCGAGCCGCTTGCGGCTCGCGCACTGCGCACCCTCGAAGTCATAGAAACGTGGTCCACGCGGGTGAAGCCGCGGGAAACAGCTAGTACTTTATAAAAGGACGGCAAAGATACGGCAGACTAGGCTGTATGGTCATAGATACCTTTGCCTTTTCCGCGCTTTTAAAGCCTGAAAAAAGGACGGCAAAGATACGGCAGACTAGGCTGTATGGTCATAGATACCTTTGCCTTTTCCGCGCTTTTAAAGCCTGAAAAAACGCGACTCCCTGGGACACATTTCCGTCCCATGGGACACTTTTCCGTCCCATTTCACGAAATCACTCCCACAAATTGCAGGAAAGCGAGAGCGAAGATGTTACACATCAAAAACATAACAGAAGAAACGTTCGAAGGAAAGCGCGGAAGAAGAAGACCTAAATTAGCTGATATAGACCAAGTTAAGAAGAAAGTTAAGGTGGAAACGTATAGAGATATTGTGGGAGAGGGAGACCTGGAAAGAGCTACACTGACAAGAGCACGAATGTTAAATTATGATGATGATTTAACAAGTAGTCAGCAGGAACATTTTGGATCTTTGACCAAATTTAAATGTAGTTTCTAAACAAAAGGATGCTATGGTGAACTCGCAAAATTATCTATCATTATATAGGTACAAATTATTTAGAGCACGAACGAAGGACCATTAATTTTTAGGGATCCGTACTTTAAAAGGTTAAAAACGAAACCAAAAGGATCGCTCGTATGTCTGTCCGTCCATCCGTCTGTCACAGGCAATTTTCTCGGCGTTTTTAAACAGGTTTTTCATTGTTTGAGGTCAGATCATAGCGGAGTAATGGCTATCTTTCCCGTAACTATTTCTGCAGAACAAATCAAAATTCAAACGAGACCGGTCTCTGTTAGTCAAATAGAAAAGTTTAAAAAAGCGCTAGATGAAAAACTGCCCATACCAGATTTTGATAATGAAGTGCAAGCCAACAGCTTTTATTATGATTTTTTTTTCTGTACTGAATATGGAATTCCAAAGTATATTTAAGTCTAAATCCACAATCAGTGCTATCAAATTTAAATTCAGTGATGGGCTACTATAGAATCCAATACGCATAGGTGGCGAATCGGCAGACGGGTCGTTCCTTTCCCTCTAATATGGTTGACGGGAGCGATGGCTGACTCTCGCGTTATACTCGTGACCGGGTGCTGTCCGTGTCAACTGGCCTACTCTTGTTAAAGGTATCAATGACATTCAATGATTTTTATGTATAAGGCTCTAATTTAGATTATGTATCTGGTTTATTTCAATGATTTAATTTTGACATTATTAACTAATGATTTATTTCTTGATTTTTCACAAATGAAATTATGTTATTATTATTTTATGACTATCAGAAAGAGTGTAATTTGCACCTATTTTGAATAAATACCTTGAATCTTGAATACAAAAGTCGCCAAAACTTCCACTTTTGATGAGAACTTTAGAAATTATGTAAAACAATATTCAAAACCATTTAAGCAGGTTTGCCGCTTAGCAAAATCAAATTGTTTAGCTAGAAAAATAAAATTAATTGTTAGATAATAAAATTCGAGAAGCGTCGGTGGCTCAACCGGTAACGACTCGGTCCATCTAACCAGAGGTACCGGGTTCAAATCTGGACGGCCAATGTACCAATGAGTTTTTCAAAAACTTACGTACATACTTACCGATTGCTTTAACGGTGAAGGAAAACATCGTGAGGAAACCTGCACACGCCTGCGAAGAAACTCGAAGGTTGTGTGTGAAGTCGACCAACCCGCACTGGGCCCGCGTGGTCGACTAAGGCCTAATCGCCCTGATTCAGGGTAGGCTCGAGCCCCTCGGTGGGGACGTATATGAGCTGTAATGATGAATAAAATAAAAATTGTTTGGAATATTAGTAGCAAAGAAACAGGTAAAGTCAAACCTCGCGACAAAGAATATGTTTTGCAAACAGATCAAGGTAAAATTAGTAAAATAAGTTTACCAGACAGTTGTGTAGGAAAAATTTTTAGTAAAACAATCATATCATCATCATTACAGCTCATATACGTCCCCACCGAGGGGCTCGAGCCTACCCTGAATCAGGGCGATTAGGCCATAGTCGACCACGCGGGCCCAGTGCGGGTTGGTCGACTTCACACACAACCTTCGAGTTTCTTCGCAGGCGTGTGCAGGTTTCCTCACGATGTTTTTCCTTCACCGTTAAAGCAATCGGTAAGTATGTACGTAAGTTTTTGAAAAACTCATTGGTACAAACAATATTTTGCTTCTATTACGAGCACATCACCAATCGATCACTAAAACGCTGTTTTTCTTCAACAGAATGTAAGGCATGATTTTTACAAAAAACAGTGTCCCAAGGATATTCCCTCGCGTACATACAAACCAGATACGCTAAACTACCAGGTTTATATTATAGCGTCCGCACTGACCGACAAAAAAAGATGACAAATGACAATTAAAGCGTAATAAATAATTGAGGATAGCAGCGCAGGACCGGTCGCCGTGGAAATCCTTGGGGGAGGCCTTTGTCCAGCAGTGGACGATTTTCGGCTGATATGATGAATTTAAAACGCTTAACACGATAAAAAATCGACCTTCATCGCAACAACTTGGTAAAACTTTGCATTATTATTTTTGGTTTTTGTAAAGCACTACACCGATTTGGATAAAATTTGTATGGGACCATACAAGAAGTAATAGCTTTGAAATAAAAAAATAATCATCAAAATCGGTTCACCCAGTCAAAAGTTCTGAGGTAACAAACATTTAAAAAATACAGTCGAATTGAGAACCTCCTCCTTTTTTGAAGTTGGTTGAAAATAAACGGACATTGTATTAACAATGGAAAGTTATTATTATGAACAAGGCGATGTGTAGACACTTACTGCTGGCCAATTAAAATATAACATAAAAACATTAGATACAGTGGAGCCGAAGCCGAACACAGTAAAGTACGACATATACCTAAACTAGCTTTTACCCGAGCCTATCTCGTTGCCAGTGACACAGGCTACGTGCATGCCAAGTTTTATGAAGATTGGTTGAGATGATGAAGTTTGACAAGGTAACAAACAAACATAAATAAAAACATTTTTAGTTTTATAATATTATAAAGGATTAAGGATATTAAGAGGGGAGGCGGGCACTTTTTTTTCCATACAAACGTTCTCGACAGTTTTCTCATTGATTTTTAACACTAAAGAAATGATTTTTATACATAAAATAAATATTAATTTCTTCTATGCTCCTATGTCTTCCTTTTGACGTGATAACGTCTTATAATTCGATGGAGCCGGCTGCACGCACGAAAAAACATGACGCATGCGGCGTTACCTCGCTTTGAGGCGTTCCATTTAAGGCTTGAAGTGCAAGCGAGAGCGCGCAATGAGCGACAAAGAGGCACAATCAGCCTCCGCGTTCGGCAGCGTTCGACATCTGTCTCTCTCCTACTTGAGTGAGCGATGCGTCCGCGTGGACAGCTGCTATACATTAATACATTTACATGTTTTCGTCAAGTATGAAGTGCAGTGAAAAGTGAATGTGGTGTCAATTGTTTATAGCTACGATAAATGTAATGATTGTTTCGATATTATGAAACCATTCCATCACTATTTTCTTATAACGTTGTCACGTTCAACTATCGTCAGTAAACTGACATTATTTTTGTTAGCCTTTTTTTACAAGCAACTGGAAGCCTTCAAAAATGCTAGAAAAATACCTAATTTTTATCACCACTAAATACGTCTAGAGTGGAGATTCAAAAAGTATTTACAAAAAAAGTTAAACATAGGGGCCTAGCACAACTAGTTATTATTCTATGTGAACAATTTCTTTAACATAGGTCTCATTTTGGAAGAGAAAATCGTCGAGAGCCAAACCTCGAATTTTGCAATTTTTAATCGAAATATTTACTGGGATCTGCAGTTGTCCTTATCGCACGGTATTTAGAGGCGGTTTAGTCAAAGCGAAACAGCAACAGTTGTTTTAAATACTTATTTTCCAAATGTCTCTCAGCTAGCGTCCGCTCTTAAGAACTAGCCGTCCGCTCGTGGCTTAGCCTGCGTTGTTTTCGAATTTCCCGTGGGAATAAGAAGTTTTCCCGGTATAAAAAGTAGTGTATGTCCTATTCCAGGACCTAACCTATATGTGTGCCAAGTTTCATTCCGATCCGTCCAGTGGTTGAGGCGTGAAAGAGTAACAAATATCCATACATACAATCATTCACATTTATAATATTAGTAGGATTAAGGATAGGTACTAGATACGTCTATGTTTATAAATTGCTATATAGTTGCTTAAATGTATCGAGAAATGAAGAAGATAGTGTGGAATAGAGAGACCTGGAAAGAGCTACACCGACAAGAGCACGGCTTAATTATGATGATACTAGCTGTTTCCCGCGGCTTCACACGCGTGGACATCGTTTCCTTGACTTTTCGAGGGTGCGCAGTGCGCGAGCCACAAGCGGCTCGCGAGCGTGGAAAAAAGTAGCCTATGAAATAATCCAGTTCCTAATCTGTCTACCTACCAAATTTCAGCCAGATCCGTTCAGTAGTTTTTGCGTGAAGAAGTAACAAACATACACACTCACACACTCACAAACTTTCGCCTTTATAATATTAGTGTGATAGTAGGATAGTTGCTTAATGAGAAAATATTTCAGTTGTTTGAAATGTGTGTATTCATATAAGCAGAGAGGAAGTGGAGAAGGTACCAACAGGAACATCTGATAGAGGATATTGATATACCTCCCTACTAGAAAATTATTAAGTAGATACAATAAAATAAAATACAATTTAATATTCTTTAATGCATCACACACAACATAAAAAAGTAGATATGCAATGAGTTAACTCAATCTCAATAAATGTTATCGAAAATCTTAGATTATGAATGTATTTATTGTATCGCAACATTACAAAATATAATAATAATTAATGTTGCGTAGAAATAAACACGTTATGAGCTATGTCAGCGCATAAGAGGGCAATCTAGATGCTTGGGAATCTCCCAAAGAACTTCTGTGTTTTTAAGAATAGCTAACTGACCTCATCCGCGCGATTTTAATAATCTTTTTAAGCAGTTTGGTCAGTATAGGTGTCAATCTACAATCCTGAGTGATTGTGAGGCAACTAAGAGGTCGCCGAAATACCCATAGATAAGTGAATTCGGTAATGCTCAAATATGTAGAGAACAAAATTATCTACAAAATTTATAGGTACTTTGGATACATAGGTACTCTTGGATACATAGGTACTCTTGGATACATAGGTACTCATGAATTGATTAATTTAAATTTATGTTACTCTTTGCTGTCATAACGGGGTAGGTGAGTTAATAACCTGCTGTCTTATGGGATAGAGGGTAAATAACCTGCTGTCTTTTGGGGTAGGTGGATATATAACCTGCTGTCCTTTGGGATAGATGGGTAAATAATCTGCTGTCTTATGGGATAGAGGGTAAATAACCTGCTGTCTTTTGGGGTAGGTAAATATATAACCTGCTGTCTTATGGGATAGAGGGTAAATAACCTTCTGTTTTTTGGGGTAGGTGGATATATAACCTGCTGTCTTATGGGATAGGCGGGTAAATAACCTGCTGTCTTATGGGGTAGGTGGGTAAATAACCTACTGTCTTATGGGATAGGTGGGTAAATAGCCTGCTGCCTTATGGGATAGGTGGGTAAATAACCTGCTGTCTTATGAGATAGGTGGGTAAATAACCTGCTGTCTTTTGGGTTAGGCGGATAAATAACCTGCTGTCTTATGGGATTGGTGGGTAAATAACCTGCTGTCTTATCGGATAGGTGGGTAAATAACCTGCTGTCTTATGGGGTAGGTGGGTAAATAACCCGCTGTCTTATGGGATATGTGGTTAAATAGCCTGCTTTATTATGGGATATGCGGGTAAGTAATCTGCTGTCTTATGGGATAGGTGGGTAAATAACCTGCTGTCTTATGGGATAGGTGGTAAAATATCCTGCTGTCTTATCGGATAGGTGGGTAAATAACCTTCTGTCTTATCGGATAGGTGGGTAAATAAACTGCTATCTTATAGGGATAGGTAGGTAAAAAACCTGCTGTCTTATGGGATAGGTGGGTAAATAACCTGCTGTCTTATGGGATGGGTGGGTAAATAACCTGCGGTCTTATGGGATAGGTGGGTAAATAACTCACGTGCTCTCTTATTAGGTAGGTGGGGTCATAGGCGGATTATCCCCAAGGCAAACTAGGCACGAGCCTAGGGGCGCGCGCACGTAAGTTTTAAACAAAGAAAATTATTTAAATATAGAAGATTTAGTTAATTCTTTAGAGATGCAGAGCTTCTGAAGCGTGCTCCGCCTTCTTTATTATTCCTGCATGGCCTGATTTTATATAATTTGGTAAGATACTGCAATGTTGCGCGTTCGTCGCATCGACCTTGCAAATTTCACTGCCTAATTTTTAAGGAGAAGTATTGATTGGAACAGTTGTCTCTGTCTTTTTATTTACGTGTAAAGAGTAAAGAAAATAACCACACTTTTTTACTTTTCCAACGGTTTTTCGTTTCAATCAAAAACTACAATGAAGGTACAAAAATTAATAGCATTACTCTCTTTGTATTATCATAACAAATATAGTTGTTTTTTCTTCTTTTTTTTATTAACATTAGTCTTAACTAGAGTTGAAAGTAACGGTGTGGACCTATCTTTGGGATTTTTCTATAGAGCCAAAGCTGCTCAATCGTGTTTCTAATAGCTTTTGACTTTAAGGAACATCATCAACAATAAGGGTATTTTCTTCTACCTTGGGTTTTCTATCGTTTAGGAGTAATTGACATCAAAAACAACGAAAATCTATAAAATTACCTCCTTAAAGTTTAGAAAGTATGGCTGCTAGAGGGGCGCCGATGAGGTGAGGGGCGCTCTCGACATTTGATCTACCCCTGGGTGGGTGGGGTAAGTAACTTATGGCACTACACTAGCTGTTAAAGACAGTCTTTTAATGCCAACCTAGTCACTTTTCATGTCATACATGACGGACACACTTGCAATTTTCATTCGTGTGTTTCCATCTTCCTATTAATTTCGCTAGATTGAAGCATTCGATAAACGTCGCCCTTGACCTAGCTAATTTCAATTAATAACCGTAAACCTAGGGCCCCGGGCTGAGATACAAGCGCTATTTATTAAAATACAAGTGGGAGAAGAGCTTTTAATAAATTACATTTTATGAGTTTTTATTTAATGAAATCGTAAAAAAATTGTTAATGTTTTTACCCACTTGTAACAAAATTGGTGTAGATCCCATAAACTAGGGTTTCTGCTCATCATACTGAACAACTTTTGTTCTATGACTTTGCTGAAATCGCAAAACAAACATTAAACCTCATACAAATCGATCAGTTGAATGACTAATTTTGCACATTTTTGTATGGGGGGTCCAGGTCCAGCTAATGAAACTGAAAAACGTTTCCCAAAGAGCCTATACGAAAGAGTAATAGTACATTACTGCAGCGGCCAGCAAAAGAGGCATTGTTGGACGAACGTGTAAATGTAGGCCGAGGCGAAGCCGAGGCACACATATGTTAGTCCATCAATGCCTAGTTGTGGCCAAGGCTTGTATAGTACTTTTCTCAAATTTATTTATAATACTTATTTTATGATATAATATTTAGGTAATTATTTTTGGACACTTTAAAGAGGATGTTTAGAGTTTCTTGGCATGTATTTTATAAAAAAATCTATTCAGTCGTTTTTATAATAGAGCAGTTCAAAGTCAACTCTGAATTGTGAAATTTTTTGACGTTTTCTAATAAATTGTTAGACCAAGTAGAAAAAATGTTGTTGTGTGTTATATATTTGTAATCTACTCATAAATCCCTTTCATTAAATACCCCATATGGTATATTTAAGAGATATATTTATTTTTTTTGTATCACCGTCTTTATGACGTCACAGTTTCCACCCCCATCACTTGCACCATTTGTGTTCAGAACATGACACTGAATATTGATACCATATATACGAATATCCGAGATGACTTGAACGAAAAGTAACCTATAAACTCATTTTCAGACATACTACTCGTAATACTAAATTCGCCAAAAAACGTTTGGACTTGTCATACAAAGCTATATCTGCTATCCGCTGATCAATTTAGTATGACTAGTTCCTTGGGGAAAGTTATTCGGTTTCGCGACCTGAATCGCCAATTTAAATATTCTTCGCATAGCTCTTCTTCCTTACTTAATTTTCCTAAGGAGTGTCTATTTCCCGTATTACTTTTTTATCCATGATTGGTAAGTCCTTGACATCATAATATCACCTGATTGTAAGCGACAATGATGCCTAAAATGGAAGCGGGCTTACCAAGATTCCCCAACGCAATCGGGAACTGGCTATCTTATCTTCAAAGCGGAATAATGCAATGCTGTTTACATTGATGCTTGGCGGCAAGACTTAGATAAGATGGTGGTAGTTAGCCAGGCGGGTTTAGAAAATGCCCTTCCACCAACCAAACCGAGTCTTACAAAGTTAAACTCCGCCGGGAATCGAACCCGCGACCTCCTAATGTGAAGCTACTGTGGGAATATTCAAAACCTCCACGCGGACGAAGTCTAATAATTTCACAACTTGGCAGTCCCCCTACGCGTTGACTCTGATCAAAATATTACTACCTATATGAAACTTAAAGGGCCAATACATATGATTTTTTACTTAATAGAGGTTTTTGTCGGGGGTTTTTTAAATTTTAATTGTTGTTGCATTCAATATCATGTCTTTAAAATCGACTTGTAGACCCAAATATATAACTTAAATGGAAAAATATGTGTGTGTGTTACGCGATATCTTCGCAAATTGTGAACCGATTTTCATAATTCCTTTTTTATTCGATATGGTATGCTCCCGAGTTGATCCCATATAAAAAAAAACTTAAACCTTAAATCTTTTAGGTATTTACAAGCTTTAACTTGAAAATAATTTATTTCTTCTCAGCAAACCCTTGTATTTGATAAAAAAGTGAAATGGAAGGGCCATTTCATGGGGTTGTTAACAGTTTCACTGCCCACGTATTCACAACCTTCTATAACGGATGTCCGTTGTCAACTGACTTAAGGAAAAAAACTAGTAGCCGATCAAGTGCCGAGGCAAGATGAGCACCCAGCTCCCGACCTAGCATCACGCCTTTCGGCGGAATGGACTGGCTTACGGAAAAACTACTTGCCGATCACGTGCCGAGGCGTGATGGGCACCCCGCTCCCGATCTCGTGTCACGCCTTTCGGCGGAATGGGCAATCAAACTGTTAAAAAAATACTGATCCGCCATCTTTGCGAGTCACTTATTTAACCATGCATTATGTATCATTGAGGCACGTCAGGACCGCACGTTCCGTGCGAAGATTGGCTACAACAGCCACATGCGGGCGCACGAGAAGGCGGAGCAGCGGGACGCTTGCAGATGAGCCGGACAACTCTGCGGTCGCTGTAGCCGAAAACGGCTAGGACCATCATCATCATCATCATCATCATGTATCATTGTTTTCTAAACTTAACGTGTATGCAAAATATCAGCTCAATCGGAAACAGTAAGTGGTTCTAATTTATTCCGGCGTGAATGAGGTGAAAAATAGTAACACCAACTGCTAGGTGGGTAGGACATACCCAAATATAGAAATTGACGATTTCCATAACTGAAATGACTATTTATTACTGTAATATATTAATTAACATCAGAGGCATGAGGTAAAATGATAAATTTACCCAGTTCTAGTTATAAAAGTATTAATATTTCTGTAAAACAACAAATTAGTATTTTTTTACACCAAACTCAACAATATTTAGGAACTATGACTTAATATCTTAAAAAAACAGAGATATTTTACAGCACACAAAATTAAAAAATATATCTGTCTTAAATAATTTATTAGATTCAAGATAACATAAAATCAACATGAAACATTCTAATATCTTATTTTATGTAGTTGGATATTACGTACCCGCTGTGTGTTTGCGCACGTGTAGATCACTAGAAATTAAAAAAATATAATAAAAAATCACCTAAAATCACTCGTCGCGGCACTCCATTCAACTACCAAGCTGAGTTCCAGGAATCGCGCAGTTCAGAAATATTTAGTGTTTCATAAATTGGTGGGTATGAGATACCCGACCTCATTCACGCCTCAGTGTGAAGTGTTAGTTAGTTAGTTTGGGACTTCCCAGATTTGTCCCAAATTAACTAACTAACACTTCACACTAATATAAAGCTTATAACATATCAGCTATTTCAGAAGATGCTTATTCTAATTTATTTGTTTTTTATCACAATTGGTAAGCCCATTTTTTTATTTGTATGAATGCAGCCTCTGCTCTACCATTTCGTAAACAAAACTATACAGCGGCCATATTTTTAAGGAACGAACAACTTTCCCAAATAAACTTATAAAATCGGAACAAAATCAACTGAACTCTACATTGAGAACATACCTTCTCGCAGAATTGTCTAAAATATAACTCGCAGCCAGTGTCGCCCTCTTCTTTTCGAACTTGGCTGACACACTACCGTGCGTCTAGATACAATTCAATTTGTATGGGAGCTCCCTTCTAAGGGTTTTCCTAGATATACATACATGTACTTCTGATGGCATGTTATAGACGAAAATTTTTCCAAATTTAAAAATTTGATGATAAACTTTGGCGTAGTTTTGAAGAAAAAATATTTTAAAACTTTTATTTTTATGACAGGTACCATTTTTTAATAAATTTCCAGATATAAGTACTAAATGTGGCTTATTTTTATTAACAAGTGTTGTCGATGACTTTACGGCCGTTTTAATCAAAAAACGTCTATTTTCTAACGGGAGGTACACCTTTTAAACAATATTTTAAAAATGAAAAATCCAAAAACGATACTCCTGACAAACAATTTTATGTATTTTATTTTATGTACGTAATTTCATCAAAATCGGTCAAGCAGTTTCTCTGCGATTCCAGGGTACGGACAATCGGACATACACACATAAACAGACACGCGCACATTTTTTCTAGAAACCTTTTAAGGTGAACTGGCTATCTCATCTTCAAGCCGGAACACATCAATGCTGTTAGTATTGATTTTTGGCGGTAAGACTTAGATAAGATGGCGGTAGCAAGCCAGGCGGGCATAGAAATTGCCCTTCCAGCAACCAAACCGAGTCTTAACTTTGTAAGACTCCACCGGAAATCGAACCCAAGACCTCCTGATGTGAAGCTAACGGCCTTAACCATTACGCCACGGAGGTGGTACTACGGACAACGTTGCGTTGTTCAGTTTTACAATTTAAAATTATTATTTTTTTCTATTAATCTTGGGTTTATTAACTACATCTTGTTTTTAAAATATACATATACAGGATGTAACAAAATTAGAGTAGGACCCGTTAACTGGGGCTTCTACTCATCATACTGAACAACTTTCCCTAAGGAAACCACAGTCAATTAGCAAAAAAAAATTGGACGGTCCATACAAAAATGCTAAAAATGGTAAATCAGATAAGATAAAGATAAATATCCTTTATTGCACCAAACACCCAGAAATTAAAAACATATTATACGTTTACGTTCTATGGTCATTTCTTCTTAATAATAGTGATGTCACCACATGTAACCATTGATAACGTATTTGTAACTGTTATGAATATATTATGAATAATTCATTACCCCACAAACAATTATTTCTTATTGCGTCAATCAACCAACCATAAAAGTTTCAGGCATAAAAGTGATATCAATAGTAGATTGTACAACAAGAAAATAAAACAAGCCATTTTACCCGAGATGTTCATTTAGCAAACCGAGCCGGTACGGCGAGGGTGGATAGTCACGTCGAGGGTAAAATGGATTTCATGCTCGAGTTTTACACTCTGCTTTTCGCTTCGATTGCAAGGAAGTAATAAATATTCAACCGCATTACAACAAATTTGGTTAATTTTGACGAATAATTAGTTTCCCGCCACACAAATTTTCTTATTTTCCACCCCCCTTCATCCATTACCACCCCTAAAATCGACGGTCCACAAAGTACGCTTTGGCAACACTATTTTGGTAATGGTTATTTTATTTCGTTACATGTTACATCTACATGATAGGTACAAAGTATTTACTATGGATGTAGACACATCACTAGTTACGTCAAACTAGCATATTATGTCAAATCAGCATTCTCTGGACGGCCGCAGTATAACTGGCAAAATATACAATGATATGCAAAGGCGGAATAATCGTTTGAAATAATGTATATCGCTGTAAATCAGCTGATCGATTTGTATAATTAACTCAACTTTTTTCGCGAAAAACAAGGTCTCTTGGGAAAAATTATTCAAAATGATGAGTAATCAAGCGTCGGCGGCTCAACCGGTAACGAAAGTTCAAATCCGGACGGTCAATGTACTAATGAGTTTTTCGAAACTTACGTACATATTACTCACCGATTGCTTTAACGGTGAAGGAAAACATCGTGAGGAAACCTGCACACACCTGCGATGAAACTCGAAAGTTGTGTGTGACTTCGACCAACCCGCACTGGGCCCACGTGGTCGACTAAGGTTCGATCGCCCTAATTTAGGGTAGTCTCCAGCCCCTCGGTGGGGACGTATATGAGCTGATATGATGATGATGAGTAAAAGCCCCCGGTTAACTGTTAATCCAGCAATTTCGTAACGACCTCTATGGCAAAGTATATATATAGTATACTCGTACATTTAGTATGGACACTCCCTGCCGCTCTCTTAATTGTGACCTCAACCAGATTGATACAGATTGGTTACAGTTTGGTTGTCGAACGTATGGGATTGCGCCGCCATTTTGTTTGGTCCGCCATTCCTTTTTTGAAATGTCAATACTGACCCGTTGTATGAAGTGTCCAGGGTGTGTCTATGGCTAGCGATTTCAAGTTCACCCTGTATAGAGGTATCTGCCGTATCTACGGGCAGGTAGGTACCGCACTGCGACGGCTGGCTGCGTCACTACGGCACACGAGTACACGCCGTGGCTGGCAGGCAGGTGGGATACGGCGGCGGGCTAATTTATGTGCCAAAGTACTGCTATGTATGTACATTCTACGGTAAATCGTACTATTCTATGTACATCAAGGCAGCTTGGCCACAGATGAGATGCTAGTTACTTGCTTGGCACTGTTAAGTGACGTACTGACATATAATTTTCGATAAAAATAAAAACTGTAAAAGCCTATATTTGAATATGTTTTTTATGCTCCAAAATACCTAAATATCAAGAGATTTCTAGATATATAGAAATCTATATATATATATATATACTAGCTGTTTCCAGCGGCTTCGTCCGCTCAGACCCCGGTAAAAAAACACTATACCTATTCCCAGACTTCCAGAATATACACAGAAAATTTCATGGAAACCCGTTCACCCGTTTCGGAGGAGTATGGCAACTAACACTGTGACACGAAAACTGTATATATACTTATATAGATAAGATATAGATTCCTTGATAACTTTTTCAAATTCAAAAAAGGCGAGCATAGCAATATATTCTACGATACTATTGAAAACTAAAGACGATCCTGAGACCTTGATTCAGCCTCTAAAGCTCATCATCAGATTAACTTCCAAATACCAAAAGGATTTATTGTCACCGGGAATACGATTTCATACCAAATTTCAGCTCAATCGTAGCACTGAAAGTCGCTCTAAAATTTTAAGATTTCACGTAAACAACCATACATGCATACAATATAAACAAACATAGCAAGTTAAATAAAAGCTTTTAAAAATGGGTTGATTTTTTTATGGTTCCATAACGAAATGTAACGGGACCGTAATACCCAGAGATAAGAAAAAAAATTGCCGCTCGTAATACCATACCCCGGCCACTTCATAGAACGGGCGAGAAATGTCATTTCTGAAAACAAATGACGGGACAAACGAAATCACGGCGAAGTCTTAAACGTTCGACAACCAAACTGTAACCAATCTGTATCAATATGGGTGACGAGTGGGTGAGGTCGCAATCTAGAGAGCGGCAGGGAGTGTCCATACTGTATGTTAGTACTAATATATAGGGTGACTTTTCATTAATTCTTAATGACAAAGATATGCATGTACTCGTGATTACAAACAACTTTCCCAAAGAAATTCTATTGATAATATGTTATCAAACCGGCAAAACTGTATAAAGGACCAAAAATTTTTTTCATATTTGACATAAAGTAAGTAACTATTATCTCATCTGTGATAGAGTTTCTTTGGGAAGTCGTTTACCGCCTCCGTAGCTCAGAGGCAAAGTTCACTGGCGCGGGTTCGATTCCCGGCGGGGTCAATTGTAAGACTCGGTTTGGTTGGTGGTAGGGCATTTTCTAAGTCCGCCTGGCTAGCTTTTTTTTTTATTCTCAATTGGTAAGCCCTTGACAACATCTCACCTGGTGGTAAGTGACGATGTTGCCGAAGATGGAAGCGGGCTTACCAAAATTCCCCATCGCAATGGGGAACTGGCTATCTTATCTTCATGCCGGAACACACCAATGATATCCACATTGATATTTGACGGCAAGACTTAGATAAGATGGTGGTAGCTAGCCAGGCGGGCTTAGAAAATGCCCTACCACCAACCAAACCGAGTCTTACAATTGACCCCGCCGGGAATCGAACCCGCGACCTCCTGTGTAAAGCCAGTGAACTTTGCCTCTGAGCTACGGAGGCGATTAGACAGTAGCTACCACCATCTTATCTAAGTCTTGCCGCCAAATATCAATGTTGATATCATTGGTGTTTTCCGGCATGAAGATAAGATAGCCAGTTCCCCATTGCGCTGAGGAATCTTGGTAAGCCCGCTTCCATCTTCGGCAACATCGTCACTTACCACCAGGTGAGATGTTGACAAGGGTTTACCAATTGTGATTTTAAAAAAAAGTCGGTTGTAACCACGAGTACATTAATATCCTTTGCTATCAAGAACTAATTAAAAGTCACCCCATATATGTGGCAGTCAAATTGTATGATTAGTTATTTACATACGGTCGGGCAAATTTTATAATTCGTCGGTATGTAAAGGGGCAGGCAAAATGTAAAATCTTTACTAATATTATAATTGTAAAAATGTATTTGTTTGTTTGTTTGTTTGTTATCTTTTTACGCTTCAACGCCTTGACCAATCCTGATGAAATTTGGCATGCAGGTAGCTTGTGTCACGAGTAAGATCAAAGGCTACTTTTTGGACTTTACTCCTTAAGAATCGATTTTTATCCTGTGAAAATAGCATAGTCCGATGCAGGTCCTGGGGGAACTGAAAAATACTCTTTTTTTTGGTTAATTTCTTTAACATCACAACGAAACAATGGATTGTTGTGATTTTTTGCACACAGATTGTTGAGGGGGTGGGAAATGACATAATTTACTAATTATCTTATCATGACATAGTTCCCGAGGGCTCTAGAGAAAACTCATGTCCACGCTCGAGAGCCGCTTGCGGCTAGCGCACCACTCACCCTTAACAACAGTCATAAAATCTATGTCCACGCGGGCGAAGCCGCGGGCAAAAGCTAGTGGTAAATAAAATAAATAAATAATATTCTGGGACAAATCACACATGGTCATCTGGCCCCAAAGTAGGATTCCCTGTGTTATGGGAACCAGAGACTGATATATAAATACTTATATACGTTTAAATACATACATATACAGATATAATTTAACACCCAGACACAGAGCAAACAAATCTGCTCATCTTACAAATTCTTGCCCTGGGTGGGGATCGAACCCACGACTCTCGGATCAGTAGTCAAGGGCACTAACCACTGAGCCACCGAGTCAGTACAAAAATAAATACAAAAATTCAAAATGTTATATTCTCTTATTCCCTTATTTCATAGAAATAACCGTATTTTTCTTGATGAGAACGATTAAAGGTATTTTAATTGTTAAATCATTTCATGTATGCAGTGAACGTTTTTGTTTTCATATGGCAGGGCTTTAAGTCCTACATTTATACCTTTTATTTCTGTGCATGTAAACTCAACGAAACAATTATCTGCACGACAAATTGTTCGTTTGTAGATATGACTTTATGACAGTAATTACGTTGTTTAACAAAAGTTATATAATTCGGTTAAAAATTTAACTTGTCCAGTAAGTTGTTTACGCCAGAGTGATTTTGTGTATGATTAGATAGGTGAGTGGATAAGATGGACCAATATTTTACATATGATTTTTTTTATATCACAATTGGTAAGCCCTTGGTATCATCTTACTTAATGATAAGTGACGATGATGCCGAAGATGGAAGCGAGCTTACCAAGGTTCTCCAATGCAATGGAGAACTGGGTATCATATCTTCAAGCCGGAACACAACAATGGTGTTAACACTGATGTTATGCGGCAAGACAAAGATAATTGTATACGCCAGAGTGATTTTGTGTATGATTAGGGAGGTAAATTGATATTGATTAATGTATTGTAGATAATGATTGCCGCCGGACCACTTGTACTATGGGACAGTACCATTGATGGTACATCTGGCACTGAATTGTCCCAATTGTACCATTGATCGTTGTATACGCCAGAGTGATTTTGTGTATGATCAGATAGGTGATTGGATAAGATGGATTTTGTGTATGATTAGATAAGATGGATTAATGTATGTACATATAATTGTATACGCTAGAGTGATTGTATACGCCAGAGTGATTTTGTGAAAGATTAGAAAAGTAGTTAGATTAGATAGATTAATGTATTGATTGTGAACTAAACCATACTTGTATTTGGTTTGTCAGTAGTCATGACTGCAAACCCAAACAAATATATCTATACTAGCTTTTTCCCGCAGCTTCGCCCGCGTGGACATCGGTTTTATGACTGTCTTCGAGGGTGAGTGGTACGCGAGTCACTTGTGATTCGAGAGTGTAGACATGTGTTTTCTCCAGATCCCTTGGGAAATATATCGGGCTATTCTGTGACCTTGAGCCTTCTTATAAGGCCCATAGTAAGCGACCATTCGCAATATCTTCACATCCCAAACACCGCAATGCCTCAAGAGTTAAGGTTTTTGACCAGTGTGTGTTGCCAGTGATGACATACGGAACTGAGGCATATAATATTTAATTTTTATTTTTAAACACAATTGATAAGCCCTGAGATGAAAACAGTATTTCCGAATAACAGGAACTGTTACAGAGTGACAGGTAGAAGGACAGACGGATGTATTTAAGGCAGTCAATAGTAAGATGAAATTTAACCACTTTTCCCAGAGATCAATAAATAAATAGAAATAAAAAACTGAACACCTTTTTTCACCACCATTATGTATAACGTACCAGCTTTTGCAAACGGCTTCGCTCGCGTTTCTCTGACCGTCCTCGAGGGTGCACAGTGCACGAGCCGCAAGCGGCTAGCGAATGTGGAAAAGAGTAACCTACATGATAATCCAGGTACTAATCTATCTACCTACCAACTTTCATCCAGATCCGTTCAGCTGTTATGGCGAGATTAAATAAAAAACATCCATTCATTCATCTATCCATCCAAACATTTATCATCATCATATCAGCTCATATACGTCCCCACCGAGGGTCTCGAGCCTACCCTGAATTAGGGCGATTGGGCCTTCGTCGACCACGCGGGCCCAGTGCGGGTTGGTCGACTTTACACGAGTTTCTTCGCAGGCGTGTGCAGGTTTTCTCACGATGTTTTCCATCAAAGTAAGAGCGTCGGATAAACGTACATATGAAATCGTATTTCGAAAACACACTGGTACGTGTCAGAATTCGAACAACGACGTCACGGACAGGAGGTAGCGGCCCTAACCGTTGCGCCACCGACGTTCACATTTAGATTCACACAAACATTCACATAATATCAGTGTAATTAATTGCGATCTTTCCAATGAGCCCAAACACGATACATCTAATGTTAGTTAGTAAGGAGTTGGAGTATCCTGCAGATTCCAGGTGATGCTGCAGTATCAGGTCAAGGTTACCAAGTGTTGTCATCGGTTTTCAATACGTGTGCAAATTTTCGAATTCATGCGGCGTCTTATAGTGGGTGAAAATCACAGTTAAAGATTCCGCTACAACAAGTGAAGCTGATTAATAAAAACCCGGTCAAGTGCGAGTTGAACTCGCGCAAAGTATGATTTCGTAGTCTTCTCCAAAAAATAAACGTATGTTTTCAAAAACAAAATTATTTTTGCAGTTGGTGATATAACATTTTTTATGGAAAATCTATGAACTTTTTACAAATCCAACTGTACGTCTTAAGTTGGTCGATTGTTACTCCTAAACTAAGAAAGCCTACTTTGCCGTGAAATATTTCCTTATAAATTAATTACATTTCCTACTATTTACCATTTTTTTAGATGTAATGAAATAACGGTTTAGCTGGTAGGGGGGACATTTAAAAATTAGCATTTTAAAATTTAATATTTTGCAAACGGCTACCTAATCGAAAAAAGGGTTTTAGTAAACCCTTAAAGACCTATTCAACTATATTCCACACGATAGAGTAGGTCAACAAAAAAAAATCACCTCTCTTTACATATGGAAGAAGTAACCTAATGTTTTTTTTACCACTTTGTCGGCGTGATTAATATGTAAAGGTAGGTACTCAAGACAAATTACAGCTTTCTCGTACTAATAGTCTCTCAGCTAAGCCGCGGACAGACGGACAGACATGGCGAAACTATAAGGGTTCCTTGTTTACTATACGTAACCCAAAAAAAGGGTTTAAAAATTATATTTGACAATGGTGGATTAACTGTCCAAGAGAAAACCAAAAAAATTGCAAAATAGCCAGAACTATTTATTTCACTCTTCACATATTTTTGTAAAAAAAATATAGGTGACTGAGTAAATAACTGATAAACTACTTGCATTAGATGTGAAAATAAAAATATATAAATAAATATTCTGGGACAAACCACACATGGTCATCTCACCCCAAAGTAGGATTCCCTGTGTTATGGGAACCAGAGACTGATATACATACTTATATACGTTTAAATATATACATATATAGATATTTAACACCCAGACACAGAGCAAAAAAATCTGCTCATCACACAAATGTTTGCCCTGGGTGGGGATCGAACCCACAACCCTAGGATCAGTACTCAAGAGCACTAACCACTGAGCCACCGAGTCAGTCAAATATGAAAAATAGTAAATGATTTTGGATATTCCCAAGTGTACATAGCTTTTCTTATCGTAACATAGAATACTCAAGATCGTATTCACTCAAAGCCAAGCCCTAATGAATACACGCCTACTTTGTGTAGGTGGCGACGTCACGGCTATACTTAGCGTTTGACGCCCACGGTTCCTGGCCGAGTTATTTCAGGGCCCACCCACGCCACAGCTGGTCGCACCACGTGCTCGAAGGTGAGTTGTCTACGATATTATAAGGCCCCGTTTTATGCATTGCACGGATTGGCGAGCTGTGTAAGCACGCAGGATTCGTTTGTGTTTCCTGCAACTCGATTGAAAACAGCAGGTAGACGATTCTGGGACCTTGATTTCATCTTCAAAGTCCATCATCAGATCAACTTAACACCTTCACTGCGGAAAAAGGCACAAAGTGCCCCATGCATGGCCGAAACCCTGTGCGGCAGCGAAAATAGTGTCTTTTCATACGGTGCGGGGAGCGTATCTTGGCCAATCGTTGGAGTAGGACAAAGACAAATATTGTTTTCTGTATATCTCTTAAAATTTGATAATATGGCATAATTAGTTCACGTGAGAGGCACATTGGACCTCTCCCGCACTTAATAGCTTTTATTTCATTTCAGTGCGGGAAGGGGTCCAATAGACCTTCGACCCATAATACACCCCATCCGCACTGAGTGTGTTTCAATGTCTACAGGCAGTGATGTGCTACACATGAACAGCGATAGACAATTGTTATAATTACCTAGGTATTGTTTGTGTTTGTTTCTAAGAATTTTGAAGAAAAATGAGTGTACCATCAAAAAGGACCAAAAAGAAGCTGTATTTTTTATGCGACTCGGATAAAACAAACGATACCGAGGGATTAAGGTATCAAAAAGTGTACCAAGTAAGTCACCAATATGGACGTAACGAATATGTTTTTTGATTCTGATAGTGATGATAGTATCTTTAACTTAAAACGTCATAAGATGAAAAATATACATCATGACAGAATACATCAAAATCAGATCGCAACTCGAGTTGATGCGTCATTATGTTCCTCGCCTGATTCAATTCAAATGAGCCCAAGTGGTAACACCTTTCGTAATTTAAAGAATGCTTCAATTCGTACAGTTCTTACACCAACTCGAAACCGATTTAGTACGAACAAAAATGTGCGTGGGCATGGAAACTAAAATGTAATGGCTTTTACAGCAAATTGAGAAAAACCCTCTCTAGAAAGGAAGCAAATAAGAAATGTAAAAAAATTAAAACACGATACTCGGAATGCAATCAACAATTATGCTTGCAATGTTTTAAAGATAATCATTCATAGTAAAATAAATAACTCGAAAGGCTCGAGCCTCTCGGTGGGGACGTATATGAGCTATAATGATGAAAATAAATAAATTATTATTTACGACGGTTTTTTTCTGATTTCGTCGAATGAGAACTTTTTTTTGGACAAACGTATTCTCACTCGACAATATGGTTTTCGTTTCCCATCCCTACTATAGCTTAAATCGATCAATTGAGTGCGGCAAAAGGTCTAAAAGACCCCTATAATTTAATCATTTTTTTTAACTTGTTCTAAAAGTCCGAGACCGGGGCGAAGCTAAAACCATATTGCCTAACAGATATAGATTGCTTGAGTATAAATCTAAATACAGTACGGTAAACCACCACGGAAAAACATCCAGTTTTCTTTTTTCATCATGGTGGGGCACATCGGACCTAACGCCGCACTGAAGTTAGAGAAGGGTAGGGGCTCTTTGGACCTGTTAACGCACCAGAATAAGAAACATGTAAATCAGTCTCGCAGCCAACGTGTTAACAACTGATCTATAGTTACCGGGATCAGGTTTCTGCTGAATCGGAAGTTGCTCTAATATCGATTATAAGATTTGATCTACACACACTAACAGGTGAAGTTATATAAAAGCTAGTAATGAAAAACAGTTAGTTGAATAATTACATCAATTTATCAGCCGAAGGACGTCCACTGCTGGACAAAGGCCTTCATCAAGGATTTCCACGACGACCGGTTCTGCGCTGCCCGCATCCAGCGGCTTCCCACGACCTTCACCAGTAAATATATAAATAATTTTATTTAACTAGCCGTGTTAGTTTGGGTCAAATCTTGCAAGCTAAATTAGAACCACTTGCCGGTTTCCGATTAAGCTGAAATTTTGCATACACATTTAGTTTGGATGATGATAATGCATGGTTAGCTAAGTGACGTCATTCTAAATGCAATATGGAGGCCTGCAAAAGATGGCGGAATCGGTTATTTTTATGCACCCCCATGATATAAATATCAAATGAAAGGGTCTGTTGAAAAGCATACGAAATAATTAAAATTATTTTTTAATAAAATTATTTATTATTATATCTGCTCATATACGTCCCCACCGAGGGGCTCGAGCCTACCCTGAATCAGGGCGATCGGGCCTTAGTCGACCACGCGAGCCCAGTGCGGGTTGGCCGACTTCACACACAACCTTCGAGTTTCTTCGCAGACGTGTGCAGGTTTCCTCACGATGTTTTCCTTCACCGATAAAGCAATCGGTAAGTATATGTACGTAAGTTTTGAAAAACTCATTGGTATATTGTCCGTCCAGATTTGAACCCGGTACCTCTGGTTAGAAGGACCGAGTCGTTACCGGTTGAGCCACCAACGCTTCACTTTTAATAAAAGCTTGTACCTAAAATTTTAAAAGTTAAATGAATTTGATTGATTTGAAGAGAATTCATTCAAGTAGCCTACACAGCTGTGGCGTGGGTAAACTACAAGAATGATACGCCAAGCACAGAATAGAGAAGGAGCAGGAAACAAAACGTGGTTTTTCTAGAATCTGAAACGTGGTTGGTCTAGAATGTAAAACGCGGTTGGTTAAATCTTAGACGTGGTTGGTCTAGAATGTTTTTTTTTTTTTTTTTATTCACAATTGGTAAACCCTTGACAACATCTCACCTGGTGGTAAGTGACGATGTTGCCGAAGATGGAAGCGGGCTTACCAAGATTCCCCAACGCAATGGGGAACTGGCTATCTTATCTTCATGCCGGAACACACCAATGATTTCAACATTGATATTTGGCGGCAAGACTTAGATAAGATGGTGGTAGCTAGCCAGGCGGGCTTAGAAAATGCCCTACCACCAACCAAACCGAGTCTTACAATTGACCCCGCCGGGAATCGAACCCGCGACCTCCTGTGTAAAGCCAGTGAACTTTGCCTCTGAGCTACGGAGGCGGTTGATTAAATCTATTTAATGTAAAACGCGGTTGGTTAAATCTTAAACGTGGTTGGTCTAGAATGTAAAACGTGCTTGGTGTAGAATGTAAAACGCGGTTGGTTAAATATTAGACGTGGTTGGTCTAGAATGTAAAACGCGGTTGGTTAAATCTTAGACGTGGTTGGTCTGGAATGTAAAACGCGGTTGGTCTAGAATCTAAAACGTGCTTGTTGTAGAATGTAAAACGTGGTTGGTGTAGAATGTAAAACGCGGTTGGTTAAATCTTAAACGTGGTTGATCTAGAATCTAAAACATGTTTGGGCTAGAATCTAAAACGTGGTTGGTTTAGAATCTAAAACTTGCTTGGTGTAGAATCTAGATACTAGCGGTAATGAGTTAGTTCGGTGGACAAGAGAAATCGAACGACTAACTACCTTGGAAGTTTAAATTAGACAGTCGGTGAGTTATTTGGTTATGACGTACCTAGTGAACTAGTTAATTAACTTTTAATTGTTCGAGCGAGCGCGAAACGCGAGTGAAGCGTCTCCGTTTCAACTTCGCCAAAAATGCTTTCGTATGTCTGTCCGGATGTCCGGCTGTTCTCCTCTACAGGTCGCATTTCTCAACCTGAAATTTTGTGAGCAGGTTCGATAATGATATGGATTTTTTGACAATTCAGTTTTTGGATGTTTTTGAAAATGGCTGAGCCATGGGGGTTGAAAATGTAAATAAAGTAATATAAATAAAGTAATGAGAGTAGAAACCTGCACAAGTCTGCTAAGGCACTCGAAGGTTGTGTGTGAAGTCGGCGACCAACCCGCACTGGGCCCGCGTGGTTGACTATGGCCCAATTGCCCTAATTCAGGGTAAGCTTGAGCCCCTCGGTGACGGCGTACATGAGCTGATGTGGTGTGATAAATATTCCAAAGTTTTATAATAGCTGTTAAGATGTTAAGGGGGGTCCAGTGTCGGGGGGGGGGGGGGGGGGAGATATTTTACTCTAAAAGAAATAAATAAATAAACTAATTTATTGACCATGCTAAACATGTCAAAAAACCCTGTAAAGTGCGAGTCAAAACCGCGCACAAAGGGTTCCTTTCATACTAGATGGCGCTACTTTCTTCACGTTTAAAAAAAAACACGTTTTTTGTATAGAGAGCTTCACTTTTTCTAATTTTTAGTAATAACGGCAACAGAAATACATCATCTATGAAAATTTCAACTGTCTAGCTATCACGGTTCATGAAATACAGCCTGGTGCAGACGGACGGACAGTGGAGTCTTCGTTTTTACCCTTTGGGTACGGAACCCTAAAAATGACTAGTCGCTAGTCAATTCATTTTAAAAAAATCTTACTAAATTCACTCGTCAGTTACTTTTATAAAAAATCTTACGAAATTCACTAGTCAGTTACTGTTAAAAAAATTACTTAACTCACTAGTCAGTTAGTATTAAAAAAATCTTACTAAATTCACTAGTCAGTTACTATTTAAAAAAAACTTACTAAATTCACTAGTCAGTTACTCTTAAAAAAAACTTACTAAATTCATTAGTCAGTTACTATTAAAAAAAATACTAAATTCACTAGTCAGTTACTATAAAAAAACTCTTACTAAATTCACTAGTCAGTTACTTTAAAAAAAAAACATACTAAATTCACTAGTCAGTTACTATTAAAAAATCTTACTTAATTCTTTTTTTTTTTTTTTTTTTTTTTCGCTAGTCAGTTACTATAAAAAAAACTCTAACTAAATTCACTAGTCATTTACTTTAAAAAAATCAAACTAAATTCACTAGTCAATTACTGTTAAAAAAAATTACTAAATTCACTAGTCAGTGAATGTTAAAAAAAATCTTACTTAAATCACTGGTCAGTTACTGTTAAGAAAAATCTTACTAAATTGACTAGTCAGTTACTATTTTAAAAAAAACTTACTAAAGTCGCTAGTCCATTACATTGAGCTTCCTACAAACTACAATATGTCGCTACGAAGCCTCCGCGTAGCCGGGTAGGCACGTAGCGACACGCATACGTGCTACGAACACTGTAGGCTTTTGACAAAGTATATATATTAGTACTAACATACAGTATGGACACTCCCTGCCGCTCTCTAGATTGCGACCTCACCCCCTCGTCACCAAGATTGATAAAAATTGGTTACAGTTTGGTTGTTGAACATATAAGATTTCACCGCCATTTTGTTTGTTCCGTCATTCCTTTTTTGAAATGTCATTACTGGCCCGTTCTATGAAGCGTCCAGGGTGTGCTTTTGTTTTGCCCAACGACGTTGGCATAAAAAAGAGTTCATAGGCTTTATTACCTATGGAATCGATCTATCTATCTGTCTGTCTGTCTATAACAGGCCTAGCTTTAGCTGTTTTACCGGAGTACGTTAAAAACACAATTAAAATTTTTCACAGAATACGTGATAATATCGTGAATATATTTAAAAGTTAACTGCATCATGGCAAATACTTAATTTTAATTTAATCGGTCATGTGCGAGTCGGACGAAAACGACATTGTTTTGCGGTTGGTAATAGAACATTTTTAATAGACAACTTTTGAAATTTTTTCACAAATCCAACTGCACATCTTAATTTATCGCCTAATTTATGAAAGCATTCTTACTAGTAACAGTTTTCCTTTTAAATTCATTATACAGTATGTAACAAAATTGGTATAGGTCCCGTTAACTGTGGCTTCTACTTATCATACTGAACAAGTTACTCTACGACTTGGCTGAAATTGCAAATTAAAATTTTACTTTTCATACAAATCGATCAGCTGATAGACCAATTTTAGTATGGAGGGTTAAAATAATTTTTTTGAGAATTGACTATGGATCCTTGGGGAAACTTGTTCAGTAAGATGAGTAGAACCCCCACTTAACGGGTCCTTTTATACCATGTACGTCCTGCTCTATTTACATTTTTTTTCAGATGTCCTGAAAAAGCGGTTTAGCTTGTAGAGAGGGGGGACGGGGGACACTTGACTCTAACAAAAATTAGCACTTTAAATCTAAATGTCTCGCGAACGGAACTCTTAATCGAATCACACCATAGTGAACGTCAATGACAAAAAATCACCGCCTCTTTAAATGTAGGGAAGGTACCCTAAATTAATTTTTAAAGATTTTATTTCACCATTTTGTCAGCGCGATCAATATGTACTTTGTACACCCATGCCAAGTTACAGCATTCTAGTACAAACAGTCTCTGACAGAGATGGCGAAACTGTTAACTTGTTGTCTAGGGAACCCTAAAAACTAGTCAAGTGCGAGTCAGACTCGCGCACCGAAGGTTCCGTAAAACCAAACAATATTTTGTGTTGTATATTTACAAAAAATAACAAGCAAACATAGCTCGTAGAACAGATGGCCGTTGGGGCAGCAAAAATCTCGAGTGGCGACCGCGCATCGGAAAACGTAGCGTAGGAAGGCCTCCAACGCGGTGGACCGACGACCTGGTGAAGATCGCGGGAAGAGCAATAGACGTTTTTCGGCTGATATGATGATGATGATGAAGGATAAACTTAACTTTCCAGGTGACAAAATGTTCTTCCATACATCGATATACATCATGGTCAACTTTCCAATTACGAATGTAAGTTTCGAATCGCAATTTTTTTTTTACTAAAACAAAAAATTATCGATTTTGGTAATTTTTGCTTTACTTGTGCTATGAGACATTGCTTCTTGCCAATTTTTTTTTATTCTAAGTCATAGATCATAGGTTTTGATTTTCTTGAGAGTGTCAAATAATGTCGTATTTTTATTGCGTTTATACTTATTTTTTTTACAGCTCCAAGGGACCGTAGACCTTAAAATGAATTTCCAAGATGTGTGCAGTGCCTGTGCAGGTTTCCTCAGGATGTTTTCCTTCACCGTAAGAGCGTCGTATAAACGTACATACGAAATCGAAATTCGAAAACACATTGGTACGTGGTAGGATTCGAATGACATCCTCCCGGATAGGAGGTAGCGGCCCTAGCCACCGACGCCATATATCATTGTCATTTACATATTCTATTAAGGCGAGCTATTGATTGGAACAGTTGTCTCTGTCTTTTTCTTTAAGTTTAAAGAGCAAAGAAAATAACCACACTTTTTCACTTTTTCAATGGTTTTCCGTTTCAATCAAAAACTACAAGGAAAGTATAAAAAATAATAACATTACTCACTTTGTATTATCATAACAAATATCTATGTATATTTTTTAAGATTTATTTTTCAAACTATTAGTCAGAACTAGAGTTGAAAGTAACGGTGTAGACCTATCTTCAGGATTTTTTTCCTATCGAGCCAAAACTGCTCAATCGTGTTTCTAATAGCTTTTGATTTTAAGGAACATCATCAACAATAAGGTTTTTTTTTCAACCTTGGGTTTTCTACCGTTTAGGAGTGATTGACCTCAAGAATAACGAAAATCTGTAATATGACCGCTTTAATTTATTATATCCTCTAGAGCACGAGCATTTTTTGACATAACTCTTGAATTTACTGTCTGGTACATTTCATCATCATCATCATCATTATAGCTCATATACGTCCCCACCGAGGGGCTCGAGGCTGGTACATTTACTGTAACTTTATTGTAGAATCTTATAAACTGCCACAGATAAGATAAAGTTACCCACTTCGTAAATACTGCCCCACAAATGACTTTTAACCCGACTCAGTCTCGTATAGTATAGTATAAACACTTTATTGCACAACATAAGAGGGAAAAAAAAGATACAATAATAAAGGAAGTTGTACATATAGGCGGTCTTATCGCTTACAAAAGATTTCTTCCAGACTATATCCATATAAGTGACGCATTTTTTAGGGTTCCTTACCTCAAAAGGTAAAAACGGATCCATTATAGGATCACTCGCGTTGTCTGCCCGTCCGTCCGTCTGTCACAGCCAATTTGCTCCGAAACTACTTAACCGATTAAGTTGAAATTTGTTACACATGTGTAAATTGGTGACCCAAAGACGGACGTGTAATGTAAATCAATGAATTTTAAACAAAATATACTATCATTGTAGAATATTCCTTAGTTTTAGATAACTATAAGTGTAACAACAATAGCGGTTTGGGTGTACTGTAAGCTCTTGTTGTATTTTAAATAAATAAACATGGGGCCACTTTTTGGGGGTAAATTAGAAAATTTAAGAATGTTTTGTAAAGTTACATCAATAAAAGGTCTTGTTATGAGAATCTCAAATAAAGTTTCAAGTTATTCAAGAAACTAGGCGTAAATTGACCATCCCCCCCCTTGTCTCCGAAACTACTTGGCCTAAGATCTTGAAAAAAAATCCAAGTATACGAGGTTGAATGCACAGATTACAGGAAAATCTATCTGTAAATCTAAAGTCCTTCCGTTTCCACAGGAAAAATGAAATTTCAGCGTCCAGAATAAGTAGATCCCAATTTGCCTAGAGCAAACTATGTACTGAGAGGTCTTGTTCTGTTGGAAATTAAAGTTTTATTGGAAACCCTATTTGTGTGACCCCGAGTCGCTCTTGGCCGTTTTTTTTACATTTGTTCTATCGTAAGAACGGTACTACATACAAGCGTGAAATTTGCTTAGATTCTAGTACCCATCCTAAAGTAAAATCATCATCATCATAGCAGCCGAAGGACGTCCACTGCTGGACATAGGCCTTCCACAACGATCGGTTCTGCGCTACCCGCATCCAGCGGCTTCCCGCTCCAGGTCATCGGGCCACCGAGTGGGAGACCTGCTTACGGTAAAATAAAAATTTCTAATCAGGAATTAATTAAAAATTAAAAACCCGCATTCATTAAACTTAACACCTATTTTATAGGCCATTCGGGTGAAACTGTGTCCTATGTCTCTCACGGGATTAAGACGAATCTAACGACACCGAACACTCCATCCGTTTTGGCTACAGGGCGTGCCAAAGAAATAAATAAACTCTTTTTGGCTAGTCGGGTAAAAACGTATTCTATGTCACTCACGGGATCAATACAAATGTAACGACATCTCGCACTCCAAAATCAATCAAGCCGCTTAGGTTACAGGGCGCGCCAAAGAAATAAACATTCATACATACACTTTGAAAACATAACCCTCTCTCTGGCGCAGAGGATAATAAAAACAGGCTAAGTATACTCGCACTAAGAATCCTTTTGACTGACTCGGTGGCTCAGTGGTTAGTGCTCTTGACTACTGATCCGAGAGTTGTGGGTTCGATCACCACCCAGGGCAAACATTTGTGTGATGAGCAGATTTGTTTGCTCTGTGTCTGGGTGTTAAATATCTATATATGTATGTATTTAAACGTATATAAGTATGTCTGTCAGTCTCTGGTTCCCATAACACAGGGAATCCTACTTTGGGGCCAGATGACCATGTGTGATTTGTCCCAGAATATTTATTTATTTATTTATTTGAACTGATTAAAAAAAATAGTTTATTTTTTTTTACAATTGGTAGGCCCTTGGCATTATCTCACCAGATCGTAAGTGACGATGATGCCTTAATGTCTTTTTTTTTCACAATTGGTAAGCCCTTGGCATCATCTCACCAGATCGTAAGTGACGATGATGCCGAAGATGAAACCGGGCTTACCAAGATTCCCCAACGCAATGGAGAAATGGCCATCTTATCTTCATGCCGGAACACATCAATGTTTTTAACACTGATGTTCTGGCGACAAGATTTAGATAAGATGCTGGTAGCTAGGCCAGGCGGGCTTAGAAAATGCCCTTCCACCAACCAAACCGAGTCTTACAAGTTGACCCCAACGGGAATCGAACCCGCGACCTCCTGGTGTGAAGCGAATGGACTAACCATTACGCTACGGAGGCGTTTAAAAATTGAAAAGTCTTTTGTTTGTAATGAATAGGTGTATCATTGTTGTACTCATGTGGAGAGGAATCATGGACGGATCCCTCTGTGCACGAGTCCGACTCGAACTTGGCTGTTTTTTTAATTTGGAAATATACTTTCATATTCACATTTGGCACACTAAATATTTGGCCTTTATGTGCATAATAACGCTTTTCAAATAAAAGTTATTTTAAGGTTGCCTGGAAGAAATCTCTAAAAGCGATAAGGCCGCTTTTGCACTGTATGTAATTTTAATTGTGTTTTCGTTTTAATTTTTCTGGTGTGCAATAAATAATATTCACTTATGTACTTACTTTATTTTGCCTGACAAATCAAATCATATCAAAAATAATTTATTTTAAATAGATGTTTACACACTTTTAAATAGTCAAAAAAAAAACGAAACACTTTAAGAAACTCCAGATTTGTTTGCTTTTGTAAGCTATGCGCGAATAAGAAGTTTAAAATTCTCACCGGCTTTATATTATACTAGCTGTCCCGGTGAACTTCGTTCCACCTTACCCTACACTACCCTACCCTACCCTAACTACACTACACCTACACTACACTACACTACACTACGCTACCGTACCCTACCCTAAAACCAATGATTTTTTGACTGAGATTTTTTATTGATGAATATCATATTTTAATACTTATTATCCTATTCCCGACGAAGACAAATGCAAAAACACAAAAATAATAAAAATTGTTCCAGCCGTTCTTGAGTTATAAATGGTGTAACTAACACGAATTTCTATATATATTCACGATCACAGAAGCATAGTTTATAATTCAGCTTTTATCGATTGTTTAATAAAATAATTCACTGTTGGAAAAATCAAGAAAATTCGCAGGAATCGACTGCCATCGCGCAACAAAGGAGCAAGGTCGAGGTTCCGAGCAATTATGGCCAGCGGGCGTGGGAGTTTGCCCAGTGGGCTAAATTGTCAACACTTGGCAAGGCAAAAAAAACGTCTTGACCATGGAAAAATACTACAGTATTTAAGAATCGGAATGAGAAATAGCTAAAATGTCCCTTAAGCTGTTATACTCGTAAGTTGCTGCTTATTTAATTCACAACTTCACAATCGATATATCTGCGGCGGCAAAAAAATAAGCTTAAATCAGCTTAAATGGAATGGAGGGCCCAATATTTCTACATTGGCTCAATGTGCATCGGGGTGACAACAGGAAATGACTGTCTGACAGTTGTCTTATTGTATTTCTTTGTGTATTTTGTGTTTTTTTTAATGACTTATTATTACTTTATTATTATTATTAAATCGTGGCAAAAAAAAGTGGCGAAAAAATAAACAGTAATCCATCGTAGCCGATGGCGTAGCAGCTACGTGCAAGCGTAGACACTGTCAACGCCTTCCACTTCCCCACAAAATCACTGATTACGTAACATTTGCGTTCTAACCTTGGTTAATTTTAAAGCAGTATATTATCGCTTGTTTTTTTTTTAAGTATACACCTTGCACTAGTAGGAGCTAGACTCACCTGTGTACCTATAGCTGTGTCTCAGGACGGTGCAAACGCGCGGCAACCACGGGCGGCAAAGGGGCACTGAGGCCCGGCCGCAGCTCCGGCCCCCGGCCCGCGCGCGCCGCCCGGCGCCCCCGCGGATAAACAACGTGCATTGTGGGCCCGTCTCTGGACCGAGACACGCATGCGAGCTACTCGATAAGATTATCCCGATATGATCTTTCTAATGTTGACAACCTACGTCCCCCAAAGGAGCGTCGGTGACGTAACGGCTAGAGCCGCTACCTCCTGTGCGGGAGGTCGTGGTTCGAATCCTGCCACCTACCAATGTGTTTCCAATTTTCGATTTCATATGTACGTTTATTAGACGCTCTTCCGGTGAAGGAAAACACCGTGAGGAAACGTGCACACTCCTGCGAAGAAACTCGAGCCAAACCGCACTGGGCCCGCGTGGTCGACTAAGGCCCGATTCCCCTAATTCAGGGTAGGCTCGAGCCCCTCGGTGGGGACGCCTATGAGCTGATATGAGCGATGATGATGATGAAGGTAGGTAGGTAGGTTAGGACGTACTCCACACACAATAGCTAGGTCCGGGTAGGTGGAGGCTGTAGTGTTGGAGGTGACCCCGCCTTCAGACTTTATTCAAGCCGCTTATATAAGGCATCTGTCATGGCTTAACGTCGGTTAGTATCTCATCTGTGGCAGTGTATAAGATTCTACAATAAAGTCCCATTAAATCGCGTGAAGCCGATGGATGCGGGCAGCGCAGAACCGTTTGTCGTGGAAACCCCTGGGGGAGGCCGTGAACGATTTTCGGCTGATATGATGATGATGATGAAATATAGTTAGTTTGCCAGATAATAAATTCAAAAGTTACGTCAAAAAATGCTTGTGCTCCAGAGGATATTATAAATTATTAGATCATGTAAATGACAATGAGAAATAAAAATGTC
Organism: Coleophora flavipennella; assembly: GCA_947284805.1. Taxonomy (NCBI): domain Eukaryota; kingdom Metazoa; phylum Arthropoda; class Insecta; order Lepidoptera; family Coleophoridae; genus Coleophora; species Coleophora flavipennella. The sequence goes on from OX369253.1 coordinate 12,705,028, forward strand.
AAGAATATATGGAAACATTGAATACTTTAAAAAACCGGCCAAATGCGAGTCAGAACCGCACACAAAGGGTTCCGTACCATCATACTAGATGGCGCTAGTTCCTTCATGTTTTAAAAAAAAACACGTTTTTTGTATGGAGACCCCCCTTATTACCCTCATCATCATTCGCTTCACACCAGGAAGTACCGGGTTCTATTCCCGGCGGGATCAACTAAGTAAGACTCGGTTTGCTTGGTGGTAGGGCATTTTCATCTTATCTAAGTCTTACCGCCAAAACATCAGTGTTAACAGCATTAATGTTTTCCAGCTTGAAGATAAGATAGCCAGATCCCCATTGCGTTGGGGAACCTTGGTAAGCCCCACTTCCATCTTTGGCATCATCGTCACTTACCATCAGGTGAGATGCTGTCAAGGGCTTACCAATTACGGATTTAAAAAAACTTTATATAACACAAAGTTAACTGGTGCTCGGTTTTGGATCTGAAAGGGATGAATCTAGACATAAATATGTAATTTTCAGAGCTGGCTTGCGAATTTTTCAACATTCCAATGCATAGCCCAACATTTTTTTATCTATTCCTATTAAGAAACTTCAGATTTAGTCACATGATTCAGCTTAGATAAGAAGCTCGTTTTTCTACAAAACTAAACTGTTTCGTCGAGATAAGATCTCTCGTATATGCTCTACTGAACTCCAACGAATAAGATCCAACACATTACTGACCTTTTATTCCAGAACAGTATCCATTGCTGTTTTATTTCATGAACGTTTAGAATTTGGCCAGTATAAGTAGGAAATGGAAAGCGAATAAGTCAACCTAAACGATCTTCTAAATTTACTGGTCGGCTTTGATAGTAGGTTCTCTAACGTTATAGTTTTAAGGCCATAAGATAGGTCAAATGACAATCATCATATCAGCCGAAGGAAGTCCACTGCTGGACATAGGCCTCCCCCAAGGATCTCCACGACGACCGGTTCTGTGCTGCCCGCATCCAGCGGCTTCCCGCGACCTTCACCAGGTCATCGGTCCACCGAGTGGGAGGCCTGCCTACACTACGCTTTCCGGTGCGTGGTCAAATTTCAATGACAATATTCAATTCAAATTATTGAAAGACTGTGTAAAGCTATCACTGTGGAAAAAAAATATACCTAAAGTAATTAAAAATCGATTTAATTGAATGCAATTTAAAAAAAAAATACCACTTTTGATGTAAAAAAATATACAGTAGACCCTGTTTTTGGCACTATATGCTAAATTTCTCGAAAATAAATAGTTAATGTTGAATGAAAGTAATACAAATAAATCGGTGACTTTTAGATCTTTCATTTTAATTAAACTTTTTTTAAAAACTTATTTGAAAGTATAGAAAAGTAATAAAAACATGTAAAAATCGAGAATTGGGCGTTCGGTTATAACGTAACAAACAGCTGTGTTGAAGCCCGCGTTGATTTGAACTTAAAATGAATAGATTTACGTTCGGTATTATTTTAACACGTATCAGCCTGTTTGGCTTGAGACATCTTAAAGCCTTAAGATTGAAGTAGCATACGGAAAATGATAAAAGACCATTTGGGCATGCATTATTCTAAACGCGTTATGGTGTAAATAAAAATATCTCTTTTTAAACGGTTTTATTTAGCTTCAAAGGTAAAGCAATAGTATTTCTTTGATTTTCTTACTCTTATCAAACATTTTTAAGTCAATTGAATATGTACGTACAGGGTGTAACAAAATTCGTGTAGAAGCCGTTATCTGGGTCTTCCACTCATCATACTAAACTACTATTCCTTAGAGACCCATAGTCAATTCGCAAAAAAAATAAAACTTTTTATTCAAATAGATCAGCTGATTGATTTTTTTTTTTGCTTTTTTGTATGAAGCGTAGATTTTTTGATGTGTAACATCTTTGCTCTCGCTTTCCTGCAATTTGTGGGAGTGATTTCGTTAAATGGGACGGAAATGTGTAACAGGAAATGCGAACGTTTTTTAATTCTCGAAAACTAAGGTTGTCATAGCCATGCCGCCTAGTGTGATGGCAAAGGCAAAGATGACATACTACTATTCGAAGGGTCGGCCCGTGAATATACGACCCGATAATTAATTAATTTCATAAGTATTTTGTCACATGTTACACATCATATGCGAGTACTGTAGGTCTCGTTTTTTTTTTCAAGAATTGTCTATTTCAGAATGCCCTATGGTTGTCTCTGTCTATGGTTTCCTCGGAGAAAGTTGTTTTGTATAATTGGTTGAAGCCGCAGTTCACGGGTCCATAACTAATTTTGTTACACCCTGTATAGGCTTAATGTTTTCTTAGATTACTTGATTTGCCAGCAGCTTCGTTCGAGTGAACATAATTTCTATTACTGTCTCCGAGGGTGCGCAGAATAAAGTAGCCTATATGTTTATCTAGGTCCTAATCTGTCTACATACCAAATTTCAGCGAGATACCTTCAGTAGTTTTTGCGTGAAAGAGTAAAAAACATCCTAAAATGCATACATACAAACATGCATACATACATGTCGTGTTTATAATATTAGTAGGATTAAATCGCAGCTGCCATCGTTTTTGTACAAAGTTAAAATCGTTTAACAAAAAAAAATTAAAATAAACAAAAATTGCCATAAATAGCAGCTGCATAATGCCAAGAATATTGTTTTTTTATTTTGTTTATTTATTTTTAAATGATATCTTAGTGCATACAATTTAAAATTTTGAATACAAATCTATAGTCCAAAAAAGATTTCATACGTAAATTACAAATTAGTGTAAAAAACAGATTTTAAGGGTTGTATTTTCATAGTAACGATATAAATGGAACACGTAAAGAAAAAAAAATCCTTCATCACTGGTTGCGAAACTTGGTTGCGATGGCGGCCGGAAGGGTATTTTCAGGTAATTTTATTAAAATTAATGTTAACTTTGACAGCCACTGACTTGAACTTTTTTCTGTAAAATGAAAACACCGCAATGAGAGGCCTTTCCAACTTTTTTTGTTCAAAAAGGTTCCCCAGTGTATCTCGAATGACTATATAAGCCTTCTTGAAGCGTATAAAAGAACAGATGGCCGTAGAACAGATGGCGACCGGGCACCGGAAAACGTAGCGTAGGCAGGCTTCCCACTCGGTGGACCGATGACCTGCTGAAGGTCGCGGGAAGCCGCTGGATGCGGGCAGCGCAGGACGGATGGTCGTGGAAATCTTTGGGGGAGGCCTTTGTCTAGCAGTGGTCGTTTCAGTGCGGCTATGATGATGATGATGATGAAGCGTGGAAACTCGGGGCTCGGACCACTTTATTGGTACGTACTAGGAGTTCATACTATAAAGTAAGTACCTACTTTCTAATTAAATTACATATTACAAGTGCTCAAACTGAAAGTGGTTCGAACCCTGCCTCGTACAAATGTGATTTCATATGTACGTTTATTCGACGCTCTTGCGGTGAAAGAAAATATCGTGAGGAAAACTGCACACGCCTGCGAAGAAACTCGAAGGTTGTGTGTGAAGGCGACCAACCCGCACTAAGGCCCGATCATCCTAATTTAGGGTAGGCTCGAGCCCTCGGTAGGGACGTAGATGAGGTGATATGATGAAGTGTCATTATTCGAAATTGAGTGTTTATGTCACCGTAAAATTGTAAAAACCGCTAGATTATAACCTAACGGGATCTATCTCGCGAAATTGTGAACTGTCGAAAGATTGTGAACCGTAACATACTACTTGAAATTTCACTACTGTCATTGTAATCTCACTAGTGACATAACAATAACACTAAGCGAAGTGAATAACATTAAATAAATGAGCGAGCGAAGCGAGCGATATTACTTAGATTCGGTCAGGTTTGATTGAGGTTTGAGCAGAATGCTTTGCAGAAGAAGAAAACAAAATCAAAATCAAAAATAATTTATTTTAAGTAGGTGTTTACACACACTTTTAAATAGTCACTTTTAAGTGTCTTAGATTCGGTCAGGTTTGATTGAGGTTTGAGCAGAATGCTTTGCAGAAGAAGAAAACAAAATCAAAATCAAAAATAATTTATTTTAAGTAGGCGTTTACACACACTTTTAAATAGTCAAAAAAATATTATTGTATATTACAAATAATGTCATGATTCAGATTACAGTCTCAGGTAATGATATTTGTTATAGAATCAACATAAAATATATCTTTGTCATTTACTTAATCTATTATTTTATAGAGCACAAGCATTTTTTGATAAAAGTCTTGAATTTATTCTCTTACAAACTAGTTACATCGGTTTTATTCGGATGGCCCGTGATAGTAAGTGTAAGCCGATTGACAATTTACCGTCATATTATAATCTAACTGTATTTAGTGTAGTGAGATTGTAATATCGCGGTTTTGACAATATCCCGGCGACATTGATAAAACAGAAACATTAATTGCTATAACGTAACTGTATTTACGCAGCCGTTGCATTCGCTGCTTTGCAATTTACGCCGCACTGCAGTGGCCAACCACGATCTAGCTCTAAAAACGATACAATAGGCACTTAAGGCAAAGTATATATAATATATTAGTACTAACATACAGTATGGACACTCCCTGCCGCTCTCTAGATTGCGACCTCACCCTCTCGTCACCCAGATTGATTCAGATTGGTTACAGTTTGCTTGTCAAACTAGATTATTTGTAGTGTTGATTTGTTGTGTTGATGTGTAGTATGAACGTTTGATTTCGACGCCATTTTGTTTGTTCCGTTATTTGAATATTTCCGTTGTATGAAGTGTCCAGGGTGTGCTTAAGCCAATAATGTTACAATGCAAAAAAAATATTTTATTGCTCTGATAATAATACTATTAGGGGAAAATTTGTAAGTAATAAAACGGCCCGCCGAGTGCGAGTCACAAACGCACACAAAGGGTTCCATACCATCACACTAGATGGCGCTAGTTTCTTCACGTTTAAAAAAAACACGGTTTAATAAAAAAAAAACATTATTTTTTTACTTCTTCTAATTTTTACTATTTGTCGTTATAGCGGCAATAGAAATACATCATCTGTGAAAATTTCAACTGTCTAGCTAACACGGTTCATGAAATACAGCCTGGTGATAGACAGACGGACGGACAGTGAAGTCTCAGTAATAGAGTCCCGTTTTTACCCTTTGGGTACCCAAACCACGGAGTAAATTTTATTTACAACCAAACTAACAGAATCTTTACATGTTGTTAATACTTAATACGATAATATAGTACTTAAAAATTACAAAGATAATTTACAGTAACATTTTTAGGGTTCCGTACCCAAAGGGTAAAAACGGGAGCCTATTACTTAGCCTCCGCTGTTTATCTGTCTGTCCGTCTGTCACCAGGCTGTATTCCATGAACCGTGATAGCTAGACAGCTGAAATTTTCATAGATGATGTATTTCTGTTGCCGCTAAAAATTGATTTATTCAATTGTACTACATGGCGGAATTTAAAACCGGCCAAGTGCGAGTCAGAACCGCACACATAGGGTTCCGTACCATCATACTAGATGGCGCTAGTTTCATGTTTCAAAAACCATCATACTAGATGGCGATAGTTTCATGTTTCAAAAACCATCATACTAGATGGCGATAGTTTCATGTTTCAAAAACCATCATACTAGATGGCGATAGTTTCATGTTTCAAAAACCATCATACTAGATGGCGCTAGTTTCATGTTTCAAAAACCATCATACTAGATGGCGATAGTTTCATGTTTCAAAAACCATCATACTAGATAGCGCTAGTTTCTTCATATCCCTTTTCGTTGATGATTTTCCTTAAAGTCAAAAGCTATGAGAAACACGATTAAGTAGTTTTAAATCGATAGAAAAAAATCCCAAAGATAGCTACATTCAACTCCAGTTATGACTAATATTTTGAAGTATGAATTTTAAAAAATAATTTTAAATATTTTTTATGATAATACAAAGTGAGTAATGTTATTATTTTTCATACTTTCATTGTAGTTTTTGATGCATATCATCATCATATCAGCTGACGGACGTCCACTGCTGGACAAATGCCTCCCCCAAGGATTTCCACGAACGGAACATGGTCGCTTAATATGGGCCTCATAAGAAGGCTCAAGGTCACCCAAAGGACAATGGAGCGTGCTATATACGGAGTTTCTCTACGTGATCAAATCAGAAACGAGGAGATCCGTTGGCTGATCAGCTGATCGAGTTATTACGGGAGAGCCATTTTTTTTTGCGATTTGACTATGGGTTCCATGGGGAAAGTGGTTCAGTTTCATGGGTAGAAGCACCAGTTAAAATAGTTTCAGCTAATTTTGTTACACCTTATATACAGGGTGTAACAAAATTGGTGTAGTTCCCGTTAAATGAGGGTTCTACTCGTCATGCTGAACAACTTTCTCCAAGGAACCCATAGTTATTTCTCAAAAAAATTTTGGACCCTCCATACTAAAATGCACAAAATCGGTCGATCAGCTGATCGAATTGTATGAAGAATAAATAAAAATACGTTTTCAACAAAGTCATAGAACAAAGTTGTTCAGTACGACGAGTAGAAGCCCCAGTTAACGGGACCTACACTAATTTTGTTACACCCTGTATAGAAGAAGATAAATAAGCACCCACACAAAATATCTGCTCAATTTTTATAACATTCAGAATTTTTTTGCTTTTCTTCTGCACTCTTCAACTCGTGGAATAATATTTTTATGCATTTTCATGCAGTCGTCGGACGCCTGAGTGCGTACTTCACGAACATTTGCATCCCTCTCGTCTCCTGCCACCCTGTTTATGATAGAAAATGCAGTTTGTCTGCAGAACATTTATTTACATATTGAATTCACAAAGCACTTGCCATTTACAGCATATGTACACGTATATAACGTAACCGCCTCCGTGGCGTAATAGTTAGTCCATTCGCTTCACACCAGGAGGTCGTGGGTTCGATTTCCGGTGGGTTCAACTTGTAAGACTAGGTTTGGTTGGTGGTAGGGCATTTTCTAAGCCCGCCTGGCTAGCTACCACCTTCTTATCTAATTCTTGCCGCCAAACATCAGTTGATGTGTTAAGGCTTGAAAATAAGATAGATCACCATTGCATTGGGGAATCTTGGTAAGCCCGCTTCCATCTTTGGCATCATCGTCACTTACCATCAGGTGAGATGATGCCAAGGGCTTATCAATTGTGGATCAAAAAAAACACATATCAGGCGAAACCCACAACAGAAACAATACGATCGTCGTTCCTAAATTAAATTCACTCGTGACCCATGTTTTCCACGTGAGAGGACCGACCAATCAAACTGGAACCCTTGTATTTTATTTACATGGACTCTGCTCTCTTGGCTGTGTCGATGGGAACGCAGAGAGAGGGGATCATGATAACCTGGTGGTGTGTTGGACAGGCAATGCCGTAGGTACGATCGCTTTTCCTCTTTGTTTAGCTGATCTATAAAAAAAACTGCTCGGTTCCAGGAATTGAATGGGTATTGTATTGATTTCTATATACCATACACAGATGATTTAGGACAATGATATTATAATTACTGATATTATAAATGTGAAAATGCGTTTGTTTGTTTGTTACGTGTTCATGCTACAACACCTCCACCAATCTTAATGAAATTTGGCATTGAGGTAGCCTGCTTCACTGGGAAGGACATAGGCTACATTTTATCTTGTGAAAATAGCATAGTGTGATGCAGTTCCTGAGGTAACTGAAAAAATGCTCTTTTTTATCGTAATTGTTGTGATTTTTAGCACAGAGATGGTTGATGGGGTGGGACATGTTATAATTTACTAATAAGCGTATCCTGACATAATTACCAAAGGATCTGGAGAAAACTCATTTCCACGCTCGCGCACGTCGGCGTCGCAACAGACCAACGGATTGAAGTGATTTTTAGGTTCCGTACAAAAACAAAAACGGAACCTTAAAGGATCACTCGTGCGTCTGTCTGTCCGTTCGCCTGTCCAAGCCAATTTGCTCCGAATCTACTGGACCCAATCAGGTCAAATTTGGTAGAATAGTGTGATGCTATGACCCAAACACAGATGTGCAAAGAAAATAAATCTTTTTTTTAAATAATGGTTATTTTCGGGGGACAAATTAGGAAATTTAAAAAAAGGTTTTGGAAACCTGATTGTGTCATATGGGGCATTTCACGTGAAGTGGACAGCCAAAAAAAAGTGACGTTCTGAAATTTGTTCATATTCGGCTTAATTGTACTTCTAGTAGGTATGAATGTGGACACACAATAATTTTTTTAAGATGTTTATTTGTCAAGTTATTGGCTTCTAAAGATTTGTCGTTATTGAAATTCGTATTTTATGGAAATAGTTTTCGAATTAAACAAATTTATTTTAAAATATTAGATATGGCGACTTAAATAGAAAATTTTCAAATACAAAATAAATCTGGATTTTTTTTTTATCATATACAAAACCGGAAATAAACTTTTTAAATTAGAATTTTAGTAACTTAGACCTTTTTATTTTATTTTTTTTATTTTAGAATATAGCTTAAAGTACACATATAATACTTCAGAAGTTTCAAAATGGGATCTGCAATAGTTTATGAGATAAACGATTTAAAGTACCTACGTATCGCACTAAGCGTCGTACTCTAGCTTCCTTAGGTCGACTGGTTTGCGCGATATCACACTAATATGCTGCAATATTTAAATTTGCTATCCTATTTAAGCGTATTTAAAGCTCTAACAATGTGTGGGGTATTTATTGTTCAAATTAAAATAGTACTTATTGAACAAAAATATGAGAAGCAGTAGTCTAAAACAAATTTTGTGATAAGTAATAAAAAGCGACTGCTAGCGCCATCTCTTAGATACGAGAAGTATTATAATGACAAATAGAAGCTGTATGTTAGAAAGAGATAGATGACGCTAAGCCATTTCGTATTTTCCGTTATTTCTGTAGTTGTGGTTCAAACCTCTCAGCGACTTGTGCCCATTTTAAGATAGTTATTGATTTGTAATGGCTCCGTACGGTGATCGATGTTTTAATCTATTTCGCTTGATACTTCATCGAATGTTTAAAAATTTAAGAAAAATATCAGAACATTTGGCTCAAAAGTGGAGATTTTCAGTCAATGTTTATGTTGATGGGAAACTCTTGTAGGAAAAGACTCCTAATTAATGAAGAACTGGTACAGTGCAGTCAAAACATCGAGTGAACCTTCGCAAAACACGCAAGATGAACCATTCATTCCTGTAGATAAGTTTAAACATAATTCAACCCAAACTGAAACAGTACTAGAAAACCAAGAAATTTTAAAGCAACTAAAAGAAAAAATTAATGATCCGTCTACTTCGACTTCTATGAAGACTATGATACTGACTATAGCGCCTAAGTCATGGAGTAAAAATAAATTTGCGGAAGAATTTGGGACATCCAGACGTCAAGCGAGAAAAGCAAAGCAACTTGTAGATCGATTCGGTGTCTTGTCATCTCCAAACCCACGTGGTGGCCGTAAACTACCAATTGAGACGAAAACCTAGTTAAATGTTTTTATCTCCGAGAAGATATTCGCCGAATAATGCCTGGTAAAAAAGTTTTTATATCTGTTAAATTAGATGATGGCAAAAGAACGCATCTACAAAAACAACTTTTAATGTGCAACATTAATGAACTTTATCAGAAGTTCAAAGACGAATATTTGAACATTCAGGTAGGCTTAACAAAGTTTTTCACTTTAAGACCCAAGCAATGTATCCTCGCTGGCGACTCTGGAACACATAATAATATGGTATGTGTTTGTACTTACCATCAAAATGTAAAGCTGCTGTTAAATGGAGGAGATATTGCAAATCTTACTGCTGGAACTGCCATGCCACTTTCATCTTATAAAGATTGCCTTCGCAAGATGATGTGTCTCAATCCAACACCGACATGTCATTTGATGACTACAAAGACACCGTCAAATGAATGTTGCAAATTTTGTCCTGGTTTAAGTGCAATTCGTGAAAATTTGAAAATCATATTTGATAACAATCAAGTGACGGACGTGCAGTTTGAAAAATGGGTTGGCACAGATCGCTTCACAATATCTACTCAACTGCTGTCTTTTGATGATTTTGTGGATAGCTTGTGTGACGCTTTGGATACATTGAAGCCTCATGTATATATTGCAGAGGAATAGGCGTTGTATTTTAAAACTCTCAAGGAAAGTATCGTTGAAGGCAAAATCCTCGTGCAATGTGATTTTGCCGAAAACTATAGTTTTGTTATCCAAGATGCTGTTCAATCTTTTCATTGGAATAATGAACACTTCTGACATCCGTTTTTTATTATAGAGATTTAAATGAAATAAAACATGGCAGCATTGTTATGATTTCAGATGACTTGAAGCATGATACAGCCACCTTCTATGCGTTTCATAAAATACTACACAAGCATCTTTTAGGAAAAGCAATCAATGTGTCTAAAACTATATATGGAACTGACGGGGCCTCACAACATTTTAAAAATAGATTTAACTTTGTGAATCTATTTTATTACAAAGATTTCAATGCGGATGCAGAGATATATTTTCACGCAACGTCTCACGGAAAAGGACCGTGCGACGGGCTTGGAGGAAACCTCAAACGTTTAGCAACGCGTGCAAGCTTACAGCTGCCTGCAAGTAACGCAATCGTTACACCAATGCGATTATACGAATGGGCAAAATCATCTTTTAAACAGACAGCCATTACTACTGCTCCAAAGACAAGAAACCACCATTCCTGGAACAAAAAAGTTGCACGCCTTTATTCCAACAACCGAAGGCATTTTGGTAAAAATAACCAGTTCTAGCGTAGATTGTAAAATTGTAAAAAAATTAAATAAAATAGATACTTACCTCCTTTGTTACAATATTGTCTATTGTATGTTATTTTTTATTGTTATTATGACAGCACAGCAATTTTGCTAAGTATGTTTTTTTTCGGGCAAACCAGTCGACCTGAGGAAGCTAGAGTACGACGCTCAGTGCGACACGTAAGTACTTTAAATCGTTTATCTCATAAACTATTGCAGATCCCATTTTATGTGTACTTTAAGCTATATTCTGAATTTTTTTTTAAATGGTTGAAGTTACTAAAATTCTAATTTGAAAAGTTTATTTCCGGTTTTGTATATAAAAAAAGTCCAGTTTTATTTTGTATTTAAAAAGAACAGGAAATTTTCTATATAAGTCGCCATATCTAATATTTTAAAATAAATTTGTTTAATTCGAAAAACTATTACCAAAAATTCCAATTTCATGAACGACAAATCTTTAGAAGCCAATAACTTTACAAATAAACATCTTGAAAAAAATATTGTGTGTCCACATTCATACCTACTAGAAAACGAACGCCACTTTTTTTAGCTGTCAAGGCTCGAAAGGGCTCGTTATCAGGATCTTAAATATATATTTGTATATATTGTAAAATAAATAGTTTTGATTTTATTCATGAAAGAAGACGAAAATTTACCATTCCCCCCCCCTGTTCTCCGAAACTACTGAGCCTAAAATTTTGAAAAAAATACAAAATATAGTTCATTGCTTGTAAATTACAGGAAAACCTATAAGAATTCTATGAATTGAAAAAAAAAGTGGTAAACTCAGTGTAATACATTCACCTACGGAAAATAGTTCTAGTTATAATAGAAAGTAGTCTATCGGTGTTCTACAGGATTCATTTCGCAAAGTGAGAGCTTCACGACCTCATTCCCCCTCTTAATTTTATCATCGAAAGACCAGGTGCGCAGGGCGATTCCACCCCTATGTCGTTGATGTTCCACATTTACGCACGAAGCGTTTTGCTTCTTCGTTCCTTATGCGAACGGGCAAGGAGTCGAATTCCCTGCCTTCGTCTGTATTCCCCGATTCGTATAATTTACGAATCTTTAAAACAAGAGTGAATAGGCACTTTTTGAGCTTGCGTGTTACATCCTCAGCTGCATCGGCACCATCAGGTGAAGTGCAGCCAAACGCACTAATATTTTTATTTAAAAAAAGAAGTTCACTAAAGCACCACTAAATTGCGCTAGTATTAGTTAACTGTATGGAGTACTGCTCTCACTTGTGGGACGGATCGGCTCGTTACCAGCTATATGCCTTGGATTCTATCGACCGACGCGCTAGGAGACTCATTGGCGACGAGGAACTTGTATCAAACAGGCTCCAAAACCTCGAGCATCGCCGCAAATCTATCGGTGTTCTACAAATTCATTTCGGAGAGTGTGTCCTGGAGCATCACGACCTTATTCCTCCTCTCCATTTCATCATCGGACGACCAGGTGTGAAGGGCGGTTCCACCCCTTTGTCATCAATGTTCCACATTTATACACGAATCGTTTTGCTTCTTCGTTCATCATGCGAACGGCGAAGGGGTGGAATTCCCTTCTGGCGTCTGTATTCCCCGATTCGTAAAATTTAGGAATAGGCACTTTTTGAGGTTGCGTGTTACACCCTTGGCTGCATCGGCACTTACTAATATTATAAAGAGGTAATGTTTGTATGTAGGAGGCAATCTTCTAAACTACTCATACGATTAAAAAAACTCTCACCAATAGTTAGAATGGAATTTCAGGATGTAAGTACATAGGCTAAGAAAACCCAGCTCCTTATCCAATATACACGGGGGCTAAGCAACGGGCCACAGCTAGTTGCTAATAAAAGGGTGTTAAAAAGGATTTGTACGTAGGTACGGTTTTGAAGAAGTTTGAACAAACTGAACGCTGAGCTAACAATCCCCAAGCCAGGCTCATCCCCACTGTGCCAACGCGATATGCATCCTCATAATAAACTCACTTACTCCAATGCTAGGCCAGCTGGCAGCCCGGTTATGGCAGAACTTACTATTACCCGGATGCTTTCAAAAGACAATAGGCAAGAGACACTGGTGAAACATTCCGTACTGTAAGGGTCTATTTCCATTGGCTATGCGATGCGATAGATTTGGTGGTTAGACCAAAATGGCAGGCACATCCCCACTGTGTCAACGCGATATGCATTCTCATAATAAAGTATTCTTCGCCAACGCTAGGCCAGTTGGCAGCACGGTTATGGCAGAACTTGCTATTACCCGGATGCTTTCAAAATGACAATAGGCAAGAGACAATGCTGAAACATTCCCTACTGTAAGGGTCTATTTCCATTGGCTATGCGATGCGATAGTTTTTGGTGGCAAGACCAAAGCACATAATTGCAGTGATTACGAGACAAACCGTTTCCGTATGCAAAGTTAAAAAAAAACACTAGATTCATCTAAATTGCTTACACACTAACTTTTTTCTACAATCGGTAAGTCCTTGGCATCATCTTACCTGATGGTACGTGGCAATGATGCCGAAGATGGAAGCGGGCTTCCCAAGATTCCCCATCGCAACTAAAAGCTAGCTATCGTATTGTCAAGCCGGAATACATTAATGCTGTCAATATTGAATTTGGCTGTAAGAGTTGGAAAAGATGGTGAAAGCTAGCCAGGCGGCCTTAGAAAATGACTTCTTCATAAACAAACCATCACGAGTCCATTTATGGCGTACAAATACGCCATAGAAAATCCCTTCATCATCACATCAGCTCATATATACGTCCCCACCGAGAGGCTCAAGCCTACCCTGAATTAGGGCGATCGGGCCTTAGTCGACCACGCGAGCCCAGTGCGGGTTGGTCAACTTCACACACAACCTTCGAGTTTCTTCGCAGATGTGTGCAGGATTCGTCACGATGTTTTCCTTCACCGTAAGAGCATCGGATAAACGTACATAAGAGATTGAAATTAGAAAACACATTGGTATGTGGCAGAACTCGAACAATGACTTCCCGGATAGGAGGTAGCGGCCCTTGCCATATTGCGCCACCGACGCTCAATCAGAAAATCCCTTAACGCCAACCAAACCGAGTTACAAAGTTAGAATCCGCTGGGAATCGAACCCGCGACCTTGAGTAACCGCGTGATTAAGTAGCCTAACCACTATATTATAGTGTGTATATAATACTGATATAAAAATTCAAGTCTACCTATTTATAGAAGCTACAATGCAGCTTTTTGTAGCTAAAATCAAGCCAAAAAACTGAGGAGAGGATAGGCATTTCATTTTAGTCTTATAAAACAAGAAAGGTCCCCAGTATTCCTCTCACTAATGAAATACTGTTAGAAATACTGAAACCGCCTCCGTGGCGTAATGGTTAGTCCATTCGCTTCACACCAGGAGGTCGCGCGTTCGATTCCCGGCAGGGTAAGCTTTGTAAGACTCGGTTTGGTTGGTGGTAGTGCATTTTCATAGCCCGCCTGGCTAGCTATCACCATCTTATCTAGGTCTTGCCGCCAAGCATCAGTGTTAACAGCATTGATGTGTTCCGGCTTGTAGATAAGATAGCCGGTTCCCCGATTGCGTTGGGCAATCTTGGTAAGCCCGCTTCCATCTTCGGCATCATCGTCATTTTTAAATAAATTGAAGAAAAATCTAAAACCCTTTAGGTACCTACTAGCTTTTATTTGAAAAGAGTTTTTATGCTCAAAAGGCAAAGCTCACGGCACGTTTCCAAATTTAAAAAAAAGCTGAGCACAGTCTTTCCTACTATTCTATTGAAAATAAAAGACGATCCTTGGACCTTGATTCCACTTCCAAAGTTCATTAACAGATCAACTTCAAAACACCAAAAGGATCTATTGTCACCGGGAATAGGGCTTTATACCAAATTCCAGCTCAATCGGAGCCCCGGAAGTCGCTCTAAAATCGATTGCAAGATTTGACCTAAACAAACATACACACGTACAATTTTATTATTATTATAACAGCTCATATACGTCCCCACCGAGGGGCTCGAGCCTACCCTGAATCAGGGCGATTAGGCCTTAGTCGACCACGCGGGCCCAGTGCGGGTTGGTCGACTTTACACACAACCTTCGAGTTTCTTCGCAGGCGTGTGTAGGTTTCCTCACGATGTTTTTCCTTCACCGTTAAAGCAATCGGTAAGTATGTACTATTCTATTGAAAATAAAAGACGATCCTTTGACCTTGATTCCACTTCCAAAGTTCATTATCAGATCAACTTCAAAATACCAAAAGGATCTATTGTCACCGGGAATAGGGCTTTATACCGAATTCCAGCTCAATCGGAGCCCTGGAAGTCGCTCTAAAATCGATTGCAAGATTTGACCTAAACAAACATACACACGTACAAACATTGCAAGTAAAATAAACGCTTTTAAAAAGTTCCATATCTTCTGTGGTATATTAAAACCACACTGTTACCGCCCCCAAAAGGCATTAGCACAGAATCAGTTATTAATTCGCGGTGGTGCAATAGCGGACGCATTGCGGCAGCGCACGTACGCCGAGCCTGGTGCAATGCTTCTGTTGTGTTTACATTCTGCCTACAACATTTAGGGCTATTTTATTGCAATTTTTGAAGTCTATGCTGTCTCTTCACTTGTCTGTCTGTCTAGCCGACTTTTAAACATAATCTTTTGAACCATAATAGGTAGCAGGCAGACATTTTCTTTAACTAAGGAGGTCAACCCACAAGCGTGAAACTTAGTTTTATTATCAACCGACTTCCAAAAAGGAGGAAGTTCTCAATTCGACTGTATGTTTTTTTTTTTTTTATGTGTGTTACCTCAGAACTTTTGACTGGGTGAACCGATTTTTATGATTCTTTTTTTATTTGAAAGCTAGTGCTTCTCGTGTGGTCCAATATAAATTTTATCAAAATCGGTGAAGCATTTATTAGAAAATTAACAAAAACCAAAAAATAATAATGCATAAATGTACTAAGTTGTTGCGATGGAAGTCGGTTTTTTAAGGTGTTTAGCGTTTTCAATTTTAATTAGTATTAACTTAAAATAAAATAAGACCAGCCAAGTGTGAGTCATACTCGCGCTGAGGAGCCCGAAAATTTTTCTGTCGCTCGTGTTATGTATTTTGTTTGAAATTAATAGGTATCATTGTTGTTCTTGCAAGGAAAGGTCGGTTGTACGAAACCTTTGCTGCGCCAGTCCGACAAGCACCCGACTGGTTTTTAGGGTTCCGTACCCAAAGAGTAAAAACGGAACCCTATTACTAAGACTCCAATATCCGTCCGTCTGTATGTCTGTCTTTATGTCTAGCATTTATGTACCCGCTGAGTGATCGAGGACCGCTCGCCTTTGTCTAGCAGTGTACGTTTTTCGGCTGATATGATGATATGACCTACTATTTACAATGTTTGTAGATGTCCTGAAATAGTGGTTAAGCTAGGAGGGGGGATTAATTAGGGGCCTACAATTTTTTCGAGGTCGACGCCAGTAAAGCCATCGATCTAAATCATTTGATAGGTATGTATACTTTTCTCAAGTGCTGGTTGGTACCGACCTTAAAAAATAATTGTGGGCGAATACTGTTCTATTTCTGTGTTTGTTTCGTACCTAACCTAACCTAACTTTAATTTAGTTACTGTTGGTTAATGTCGTGTAGGTACTTACTCATAAAAAATATGATGTCATCATCATGAGTGATTTATTTTTTGAAATCGTTTTCAGTTTTTTTTTTTGATAATGAGGCAATTGTGTCTGGACATCGGTCCAGGTCGTCGGTCCACCGGTGAAGGTCGCGGGAAGCCGCTGGATGCGGGCAGCGCAGGACCGGTCGTCGTGGAAATCCTTGGGGGATGCCTTTGTCCAGCAGTGGACGTTTTTCGGCTGATATGATGATGATGATCTTCCTCTGTGGACGAACAGGTTCGTTTGCTTAACTCCACGTTAATTGATTTATATGATCGACATGCACCTATTCGCCCTGTTAAGGTCAAACATCTACCTGCACCGTGGCTCACTGAAGACATTAAGTCTCTTAAGGGAAAAAAGAACCGTGCCAGGTCGAGGTATAAGGTCGATGGCAGCGAAGCCAATAAGCAGCGTTATCATCGCATCCGAAACCGCTGCAATTTAGCATGCAGAGATGCACAGAGGCGTCACATACATCGATCCGTGGAGCAAGGCAATCCTGTGAAAGTATGGAAGTTTCTCCGGTCTGTTGGTGTCGGCAAGTCTCGCAACGGTAATAGCCCTCCCAAAGAAGTCGATCTTGACACTTTGAGTTTTTCAAAACTTACGTACATATACTTACCGATTGCTTTAACGGTGAAGGAAAACATCGTGAGGAAACCTGTACACACCTGCGAAGAAACTCGAAGGTTGTGTGTGAAGTCGACCAACAAATTTTTATAATTTCTAATTTTTATAATAATTAATTTTTATAATTTGTAATTTTTGTATTTTGTAATTTTTATAATATTTAATTTATAATTTTTATAATATTTAATTTGTAATTTTTATAATATTTAATTTGTAATTTTTATAATATTTAATTTATAATTTTTATAATTTGTATATATACAGGGTCTTCGGCAGATGGTTGAAAATACGAAAATGGGGGATAGGTGGGGTCGCCTCCCACCTATTTTGAGAATTAAAAAAAATCTAGGACTTGTAATTTTTTTTACAGGATTTTTTTCCTTTTTTTAGAAATTTTGTCATTTTTATACCTTTGAACACATGTAACTTTTTGTTTTTTAAAGCTAGCTCCAAATTTTTTTTTTTAATAGACTTTTATAAGATTGTCGGCTCTAAAAAAAATTATGTTTGTTTCAAGTTATTGCTAAAAACAAAAATGTGGGCCCCCGAACTTAAAAAAAAAGTTGAACAAAAATTTAAAAGTCAACTTTGCGATGCATTTAAAAAAAAAATAATGGGGCTGGAAGGCTTCTGTTTTTTTTAAAACATCTCTAAAGCTTAGGCTTTTGAATGGTATGTAATTTGTTTCGGTATCTTTTTTGTAACCGGAGTTGTTAATTTTTTTTACTCAATTGGACCATGTTGACGAAATTCCACTAGTTACATGTTTTGTGAAATGTATCAAATGCAAAGTTGAAAATAATGTAAATACTTACTGTTGGGACGGTTACAAAGAGCAGGTACGTTTTTTTACATTCTTGCACACACATAATGGCTATCTTTTGTCATTTATTGGCATATTGGAGTTAGCACTTCCATATGCCAATAAAATGTCCGCATATTCCGCATTGGTAAATTGAGCCATTTTAAACCACAACAAAGTCTTAACAAAACGTCTGATAATAACAAAAAGTGACAAACAACAAAAAAACTTAACAAAATCACAAACGTTAATAACGTTAACGTTTTTTTTTGTTTTCGTTAATTTCACTTTGCTGTGTTTGTGATTTTGTTAAGTTTTTTTGTTGTTTGTCACTTTTTGTTATTATCAGACGTTTTGTTAAGACTTTGTTGTGGTTTAAAATGGCTCAATTTACCAATGCGGAATATGCGGACATTTTATTGGCATATGGAAGTGCTAACTCCAATATGCCAATAAATGACAAAAGATAGCCATTATGTGTGTGCAAGAATGTAAAAAAACGTACCTGCTCTTTGTAACCGTCCCAACAGTAAGTATTTACATTATTTTCAACTTTGCATTTGATACATTTCACAAAACATGTAACTAGTGGAATTTCGTCAACATGGTCCAATTGAGTAAAAAAAATTAACAACTCCGGTTACAAAAAAGATACCGAAACAAATTACATACCATTCAAAAGCCTAAGCTTTAGAGATGTTTTAAAAAAAACAGAAGCCTTCCAGCCCCATTATTTTTTTTTTAAATGCATCGCAAAGTTGACTTTTAAATTTTTGTTCAACTTTTTTTTAAGTTCGGGGGCCCACATTTTTGTTTTTAGCAATAACTTGAAACAAACATAATTTTTTTTAAAGCCGACAATCTTATAAAAGTCTATTAAAAAAAAGATTTTGGAGCTAGCTTTAAAAAACAAAAAGTTACATGTGTTCAAAGGTATAAAAATGGCAAAATTTCTAAAAAAAGGAAAAAAAATCCTGTAAAAAAAATTACAAGTCCTAGATTTTTTTTAATTCTCAAAATAGGTGGGAGGCGACCCCACCTATCCCCCATTTTCGTATTTTCAACCATCTGCCGAAGACCCTGTAATATTTTGTAATTTTTATAATATTTAATTTATAATTTTTATAATTTGTAATTTTTATAATATTTTATTTATAATTTTTATAATTTGTAATTTTTATAATATTTAATTTATAATTTTTATAATTTGTAATTTTTATTATATAATTTATAATTTTTATAATTTATAATTTGTAATTTTTATATTGTAATTTTTATAATTTGTAATTTTTATAATTTGTAATTTATAATTTTTATAATTTGTAATTTTTATAATATTTAATTTATAATTTTTATAACATCTATATTTTGTAATTTATATAATTTGTAATTTGTAATTTTTATATTTTGTAATTTTTATAATATTTAATTTATAATTTTTATAATTTGTAATTTTTATAATATTTAGTTTATAATTTTTATAATTTGTAATTTTTTTAATATTTAGTTTATAATTTTTATAATTTGTAATTTTTATAATATTTAGTCTAATTTTTATAATTTGTAATTTTTATAATATTTAATTTATAATTTTTATAATTTGTAATTTTTTTAATATTTAATTTATAACTTATAATTTGTAATTTTTATAATATTTAATTTATAATTTTTATCATTTGTAATTTTTATAATATTTAATTTATAATTTTTATATTTTGTAATTTTTATATTTTGTAATTTTTATATTTTGTAATTTTAATATTTAATTTATAATTTTTATAATTTGTAATTTTTATAATATTTAATTTATAATTTTTATAATTTGTAATTTTTATATTGTAATTTTTATTATTTGTAATTTTTATAATATTTAATTTATAATTTTTATAATTTGTAATTTTTATATTGTAATTTTTATAATTTGTAATTTTTATAATATTTAATTTATAATTTTTATAATTTGTAATTTTTATAATATTTAATTTGTAATTTTTATAATATTTAATTTGTAATTTTTATAATATTTAATTTATAATTTTTATAATTTGTATATATATTTTGTAATTTTTATAATATTTAATTTATAATTTTTATAATTTGTAATTTTTATAATATTTTATTTATAATTTTTATAATTTGTAATTTTTATATTTAATTTATAATTTTTATTTTTTAATTTTTATAATATTTAATTTATAATTTTTATAATTTGTAATTTTTATATTTTATTTATGATTTTTATAATTTGTAATTTTTATAATATTTATAATATTTAATTTATAATTTTTATAATTTGTAATTTTTATATTGTAATTTTTATAATATTTAATTTATAATTTTTATAATTTATAATTTGTACTTTTTATATTTTTTAATTTTTATAATATTTAATTAATATATTTTATAATTTGTAATTTTTTTAATATTTAGTTTATAATTTTTATAATTTGTAATTTTTATAATTTATAATTTGTAATTTTTATATTGTAATTTTTATAATTTGTAATTTTTATACTGTAATTTATATAATTTGTAATTTTTATAATATTAAATTTATAATTTTTATATTCTGTTATTTTTATAATTTTTATAATTTGTAATATATAATATTTAATTTATAATTTTAATAATTTTAATTTTTATAATATTTATTAATAATTTTTATAATTTGTAATTTTTATAATTTATAATTTGTAATTTTTATATTGTAATTTTTATAATTTGTAATTTTTATACTGTAATTTTTATAATTTATAATTTTAATAATTTTAATTTTTATAATATTTATTAATAATTTTTATAATTTGTAATTTTTATACTGTAATTTTTATAATTTGTAATTTTTATAATTTAGTATTTTTATAATATTTAATTTTTATAATTTAGTATTTTTATAATATTTAATTTATAATTGTTATATTTTGTAATTTTTATAATATTTAATTTGTATTTTTTATAATTTTTATAATATTAATTTATAATTTTTATAATTTGTAATTTTTATATTGTAATTTTTATAATATTTATTTATAATTTTTATAATTTGTAATTTTTATAATTTGTAATTTTTATAATTTGTAATTTTTATAATATTTAATTTATAATTTTTATAATTTGTAATTTTTATAATTTTTAATTTGTTATTTTTATATTGTAATTTTTATAATTTGTAATTTTTATATTGTAATTTTTATAATTTGTAATTTTTATAATATTTAATTTATAATTTTTATAATTTGTAATTTTTATAATTTGTATTTTTTATAATATTTAATTTATAATTTTATAATTTGTAATTTTTAAAATATTTAATTTATAATATTTATAATTTGTAATTTTTATAATATTTAATTTATAATTTTTATAATTTGTAATTTTTATAATATTTAATTTATAATTTTTATATTTTGTAATTTTTATATTTAATTTATAATATTTATAATTTGTAATTTTTATAATATTTTATTCATAATTTTTATAATTTGTAATATTTATAATATTTAATTTATAATTTTTATAATTTGTAATTTTTATAATATTTAATTTATAATTTTTATAATTTGTAATTTGTAATTTTTATATTGTAATTTTTATAATTTGTAATTTTTATAATATTTTATTTATAATTTTTATAATTTGTAATTTTTATAATATTTAGTTTATAATTTTATAATTTGTAATTTTTATAATATTTGATTTATAATTTTATAATTTGTAATTTTTATAATATTTAATTTATAATATTTATAATTTGTTATTTTTATAATATTTAATTTATAATTTTATAATTTGTAATTTTTATAATATTTAATTTATAATATTTATAATTTGTAATTTTTATAATATTTAATTTATAATTTTTATAATTTGTAATTTTTATAATATTTAATTTATAATTTTTTTAATTTATAATTTGTAATTTTGATAATATTTAATTTATAATTTTTATAATTTATAATTTGTAATTTTTATATTGTAGTTTTTATAATTTGTAATTTTCATACTGTAATTTTTATAATTTGTAATTTTTATAATATTTAATTTATAATTTTTATAATTTGTAATTTTTGTAATTTGTAATTTTTATAATATTTAATTTATAATTTTTATAATTTGTAATTTTTATATTGTAATTTTTATAATATTTAATTTGTAATTTTTATAATTTTTATATTGTAATTTTTATAATATTTAATTTATAATTTTTATAATTTATCTATTTTGTAATTTTTATATTTTGTGATTTTTATAATATTTAATTTATAATTTTTATAATTTGTAATTTTTATAATATTTAATTTATAATTTTATTATTTGTAATCCTTAATTAGGGTCGTCGCTGGCGTTTTTTGCGAAAACAACGAGTCGCTATTAAAAAAAAGCCAGCCATGCATATTAAGTGGTCTAGAACCCGCGAATACCTACCACTGCCGGGCCGAGCCCTTAATTAGGGTCGTCGCTGGTGTTTTTTGCGAAAAGAACGAGTCGCTATTAAAAAAAAGCCAGCCATGCATATTAAGTGGTCTAGAACCCGCGAATACCTACTACTATTAGGTAATTACCACACCTTTTTTGTGACGTCATTGTGTCCTACCTACTTGTGTGTTAGTATAAATAAATACCTACCTGCGTCTTGCCGCGGCATGGTGGGTTTCTATGCACCGTAAATTTAAAGTTTGTTGACTCGTTAGCGAAGTTAAGGTATCGGGTTTCAAATGGCGGGCGTTGTCCGTTGTTCTTGATTTTTTTTTTTACTTTTTTATGCATTTGTTTTATTCGCAAGTTTGGAAACTGCTGTTTTATTTTAAGGCGAGGTATTGTTCAGAACAGTTGTATCCGTTTTTTTTCTTTAAGTGTAAAGAGTAAAGAAAACAACCACACTTTTATACACTTTTTGTTACACCCTGTATAAGTGACAGACTGGGTACTTGTGAGGTTTTTAAAGAAGGAACTCTTGCGGTAAAGGAAGAACCTCGTCAGGAAACCTGCACACGCCTAAGAAGAAACACGAAGGTTGTGTGTGAAGTCGACCAACCCGCACTGGGCCAGCGTGGTCGACTAAGACCCGATCGCCCTAATTCAGGGTAGGCTCGAGCCCCTCGGTGGGGACGTATACGAGCTGATATGATTTTAAACTATAGAAATCTAAAAAAAACCTATAAAGTGTACAACGCCCTATTTACCCCAAAACGTGCCCAAACACGGCTCGTCCGAACGGGGAGTGGCTTTCACGAACTCTTTTATCGGAGCATCTTTATAGGAATTTTGGCGGCATTCTAATTAAATTTCTCAAGGAGACGCGACAATGGGGTCGCGGCGTGGGTGATTTGGAAACAGTCGTTATTGGGGTGCAAGCGAGGAACTTTAGGCGGGTTTCGACAGCTGCACCTATGAAATGGAGATAGGGTGCGGTGCACTAAATGAATCACTTTCATTAAATTTTAACAGAACTAATGAGGTTATTGAAGTTTTACTAACGGTAGGTATATTGGGAAGGAAATTCCCATTAGAAGTTTACTAACAGTAAGTCTATTGGGTGGGAAGGAAGTTCCCATTAAAAGTTTACTTACGGTAAGTCGATTGGGAAGGAAGTTCCCATTAAAAGTAAGTCTATTGAAAAAAAATCCCATTAGAAGTTAACTAATGGTAAGTCTATTGGGAAGGATATTCCCATTAAAAGATTACTTACTTTAAGTATATTGGGAAGGAAATGCTTATTAGAAGTTTACTTAAGGTAAGTCTATTGGGAAAGAAATTCAATAGCTGATATTTTAGAAGTGGCTATGTGCAGAATGCCCACAAGATGGCTGTCTGATAAAGATTATCTCGTTGATGAACTCGTTTCTGAATTGTAATGTTTCATGCGGGAAAAAAGCTGTTCGCAAGTATATGTACTACCAAACAAGGAAAGGACAATGCTCACAATTTATGGAGAAAAAAAACCAGGCCCGGCGCAAATGAAATGTATCTCAGATTTTAAGTATAAAATATTATTTAAAAAATATTAGTTTATTTATTTACACTTATAGTACACCAAAAATAATTTCGTAATGCTAATACGTAGAGATGCTATTATTCAGTGTACAGTAGGCTGTCTTATTGCTAAAAGCAATCTCTTGCAGACAATCTTTTATTATTATTATAAAATATTATTTTTTTTACCAAATATTCAGTTTTGTCAAAATCTTTTTTAAATGTCATAAATTGCTAGTTGTTTTTTGAAAGAAGCTATACTTATGAGTTAAAAAATGGGGAATTCTTTATTTTTCTCTTTATTCTTGTTCTTAATATGACATTTAGGCATCTATTTTGACAACGCCACCTATATTATCTGTAATATAAGGGTAAACAAAAAATAATGGGTAAATGAATTTATTTTATTATTATATATTACAATGGCTTTTAAAAAGTATTTTTGATTATGTTTTTTCTGAATATTTTGTCACATATGAATACTTAAAATCGGAGATACATTTCAATCGCGCCAGGCCTGGGTTTTTTGA
Organism: Coleophora flavipennella; assembly: GCA_947284805.1. Lineage (NCBI taxonomy): Eukaryota > Metazoa > Arthropoda > Insecta > Lepidoptera > Coleophoridae > Coleophora > Coleophora flavipennella. The sequence continues at coordinate 12,729,406 of OX369253.1, forward strand.
GCATTGTCTTTTGTTGAACAGCTAATTTAGTAAGGTTTGATTGCGGTTAATATACGTTTTGTAAAACTCAATCAGTCCAATAAGAAAGGAACTATTGTATGTCGTTCTTAGAAGAGAGTTGCTTCGTCTTGCTTGAATCAATTCCAACTTTAATCATTTACCATGCCCTTAATCAGCTATGCAAGCTCCTTCCTTTTACTATGCTTCTAGTTCTGATGCTGAAAGAGCTTCATGTTTTTCTTTTAGTAGGTAACTAATTAAGTTTTTTTTATCTACAGCTGGTTAGCTTTTGGCATCATCTCACCTGATGGTAAGTGACGATGATGCCGAATATGGAAGTGGGCTTACCAAGATTCCCCAACGCAATGAGGAACTGGCTATCTTATCTTCAAGCCGGAACACCTCAATGCTGTTAACATTGATTCTTGGCGGCAAAATTTAGATAAAATGGTGGTAGTTAGCCAGGCGGGCTTAGAAAATGTCCTACCACCAACCAAACCGAGTAACTTCTCCGCTGAGAATAGAACCCGCGACCTCCTGATGTGAAGCTAATTGACTTAATCAATTATTCACCGTTAAAGCAATCGGTAAGTATGTACTATTCTATTGAAAATAAAAGACGATCCTTTGACCTTGATTCCACTTCCAAAGTTCATTATCAGATCAACTTCAAAATACCAAAAGGATCTATTGTCACCGGGAATAGGGCTTTATACCGAATTCCAGCTCAATCGGAGCCCTGGAAGTCGCTCTAAAATCGATTGCAAGATTTGACCTAAACAAACATACACACGTACAAACATTGCAAGTAAAATAAACGCTTTTAAAAAGTTCCATATCTTCTGTGGTATATTAAAACCACACTGTTACCGCCCCCAAAAGGCATTAGCACAGAATCAGTTATTAATTCGCGGTGGTGCAATAGCGGACGCATTGCGGCAGCGCACGTACGCCGAGCCTGGTGCAATGCTTCTGTTGTGTTTACATTCTGCCTACAACATTTAGGGCTATTTTATTGCAATTTTTGAAGTCTATGCTGTCTCTTCACTTGTCTGTCTGTCTAGCCGACTTTTAAACATAATCTTTTGAACCATAATAGGTAGCAGGCAGACATTTTCTTTAACTAAGGAGGTCAACCCACAAGCGTGAAACTTAGTTTTATTATCAACCGACTTCCAAAAAGGAGGAAGTTCTCAATTCGACTGTATGTTTTTTTTTTTTTATGTGTGTTACCTCAGAACTTTTGACTGGGTGAACCGATTTTTATGATTCTTTTTTTATTTGAAAGCTAGTGCTTCTCGTGTGGTCCAATATAAATTTTATCAAAATCGGTGAAGCATTTATTAGAAAATTAACAAAAACCAAAAAATAATAATGCATAAATGTACTAAGTTGTTGCGATGGAAGTCGGTTTTTTAAGGTGTTTAGCGTTTTCAATTTTAATTAGTATTAACTTAAAATAAAATAAGACCAGCCAAGTGTGAGTCATACTCGCGCTGAGGAGCCCGAAAATTTTTCTGTCGCTCGTGTTATGTATTTTGTTTGAAATTAATAGGTATCATTGTTGTTCTTGCAAGGAAAGGTCGGTTGTACGAAACCTTTGCTGCGCCAGTCCGACAAGCACCCGACTGGTTTTTAGGGTTCCGTACCCAAAGAGTAAAAACGGAACCCTATTACTAAGACTCCAATATCCGTCCGTCTGTATGTCTGTCTTTATGTCTAGCATTTATGTACCCGCTGAGTGATCGAGGACCGCTCGCCTTTGTCTAGCAGTGTACGTTTTTCGGCTGATATGATGATATGACCTACTATTTACAATGTTTGTAGATGTCCTGAAATAGTGGTTAAGCTAGGAGGGGGGATTAATTAGGGGCCTACAATTTTTTCGAGGTCGACGCCAGTAAAGCCATCGATCTAAATCATTTGATAGGTATGTATACTTTTCTCAAGTGCTGGTTGGTACCGACCTTAAAAAATAATTGTGGGCGAATTTTGTTCTATTTCTGTGTTTGTTTCGTACCTAACCTAACCTAACTTTAATTTAGTTACTGTTGGTTAATGTCGTGTAGGTACTTACTCATAAAAAATATGATGTCATCATCATGAGTGATTTATTTTTTGAAATCGTTTTCAGTTTTTTTTTTTGATAATGAGGCAATTGTGTCTGGACATCGGTCCAGGTCGTCGGTCCACCGGTGAAGGTCGCGGGAAGCCGCTGGATGCGGGCAGCGCAGGACCGGTCGTCGTGGAAATCCTTGGGGGATGCCTTTGTCCAGCAGTGGACGTTTTTCGGCTGATATGATGATGATGATCTTCCTCTGTGGACGAACAGGTTCGTTTGCTTAACTCCACGTTAATTGATTTATATGATCGACATGCACCTATTCGCCCTGTTAAGGTCAAACATCTACCTGCACCGTGGCTCACTGAAGACATTAAGTCTCTTAAGGGAAAAAAGAACCGTGCCAGGTCGAGGTATAAGGTCGATGGCAGCGAAGCCAATAAGCAGCGTTATCATCGCATCCGAAACCGCTGCAATTTAGCATGCAGAGATGCACAGAGGCGTCACATACATCGATCCGTGGAGCAAGGCAATCCTGTGAAAGTATGGAAGTTTCTCCGGTCTGTTGGTGTCGGCAAGTCTCGCAACGGTAATAGCCCTCCCAAAGAAGTCGATCTTGACACTTTGAGTTTTTCAAAACTTACGTACATATACTTACCGATTGCTTTAACGGTGAAGGAAAACATCGTGAGGAAACCTGTACACACCTGCGAAGAAACTCGAAGGTTGTGTGTGAAGTCGACCAACAAATTTTTATAATTTCTAATTTTTATAATAATTAATTTTTATAATTTGTAATTTTTGTATTTTGTAATTTTTATAATATTTAATTTATAATTTTTATAATATTTAATTTGTAATTTTTATAATATTTAATTTGTAATTTTTATAATATTTAATTTATAATTTTTATAATTTGTATATATACAGGGTCTTCGGCAGATGGTTGAAAATACGAAAATGGGGGATAGGTGGGGTCGCCTCCCACCTATTTTGAGAATTAAAAAAAATCTAGGACTTGTAATTTTTTTTACAGGATTTTTTTCCTTTTTTTAGAAATTTTGTCATTTTTATACCTTTGAACACATGTAACTTTTTGTTTTTTAAAGCTAGCTCCAAATTTTTTTTTTTAATAGACTTTTATAAGATTGTCGGCTCTAAAAAAAATTATGTTTGTTTCAAGTTATTGCTAAAAACAAAAATGTGGGCCCCCGAACTTAAAAAAAAAGTTGAACAAAAATTTAAAAGTCAACTTTGCGATGCATTTAAAAAAAAAATAATGGGGCTGGAAGGCTTCTGTTTTTTTTAAAACATCTCTAAAGCTTAGGCTTTTGAATGGTATGTAATTTGTTTCGGTATCTTTTTTGTAACCGGAGTTGTTAATTTTTTTTACTCAATTGGACCATGTTGACGAAATTCCACTAGTTACATGTTTTGTGAAATGTATCAAATGCAAAGTTGAAAATAATGTAAATACTTACTGTTGGGACGGTTACAAAGAGCAGGTACGTTTTTTTACATTCTTGCACACACATAATGGCTATCTTTTGTCATTTATTGGCATATTGGAGTTAGCACTTCCATATGCCAATAAAATGTCCGCATATTCCGCATTGGTAAATTGAGCCATTTTAAACCACAACAAAGTCTTAACAAAACGTCTGATAATAACAAAAAGTGACAAACAACAAAAAAACTTAACAAAATCACAAACACAGCAAAGTGAAATTAACGAAAACAAAAAAAAACGTTAACGTTATTAACGTTTGTGATTTTGTTAAGTTTTTTTGTTGTTTGTCACTTTTTGTTATTATCAGACGTTTTGTTAAGACTTTGTTGTGGTTTAAAATGGCTCAATTTACCAATGCGGAATATGCGGACATTTTATTGGCATATGGAAGTGCTAACTCCAATATGCCAATAAATGACAAAAGATAGCCATTATGTGTGTGCAAGAATGTAAAAAAACGTACCTGCTCTTTGTAACCGTCCCAACAGTAAGTATTTACATTATTTTCAACTTTGCATTTGATACATTTCACAAAACATGTAACTAGTGGAATTTCGTCAACATGGTCCAATTGAGTAAAAAAAATTAACAACTCCGGTTACAAAAAAGATACCGAAACAAATTACATACCATTCAAAAGCCTAAGCTTTAGAGATGTTTTAAAAAAAACAGAAGCCTTCCAGCCCCATTATTTTTTTTTTAAATGCATCGCAAAGTTGACTTTTAAATTTTTGTTCAACTTTTTTTTAAGTTCGGGGGCCCACATTTTTGTTTTTAGCAATAACTTGAAACAAACATAATTTTTTTTAAAGCCGACAATCTTATAAAAGTCTATTAAAAAAAAGATTTTGGAGCTAGCTTTAAAAAACAAAAAGTTACATGTGTTCAAAGGTATAAAAATGGCAAAATTTCTAAAAAAAGGAAAAAAAATCCTGTAAAAAAAATTACAAGTCCTAGATTTTTTTTAATTCTCAAAATAGGTGGGAGGCGACCCCACCTATCCCCCATTTTCGTATTTTCAACCATCTGCCGAAGACCCTGTAATATTTTGTAATTTTTATAATATTTAATTTATAATTTTTATAATTTGTAATTTTTATAATATTTTATTTATAATTTTTATAATTTGTAATTTTTATAATATTTAATTTATAATTTTTATAATTTGTAATTTTTATTATATAATTTATAATTTTTATAATTTATAATTTGTAATTTTTATATTGTAATTTTTATAATTTGTAATTTTTATAATTTGTAATTTATAATTTTTATAATTTGTAATTTTTATAATATTTAATTTATAATTTTTATAACATCTATATTTTGTAATTTATATAATTTGTAATTTGTAATTTTTATATTTTGTAATTTTTATAATATTTAATTTATAATTTTTATAATTTGTAATTTTTATATTTAGTTTATAATTTTTATAATTTGTAATTTTTTTAATATTTAGTTTATAATTTTTATAATTTGTAATTTTTATAATATTTAGTCTAATTTTTATAATTTGTAATTTTTATAATATTTAATTTATAATTTTTATAATTTGTAATTTTTTTAATATTTAATTTATAACTTATAATTTGTAATTTTTATAATATTTAATTTATAATTTTTATCATTTGTAATTTTTATAATATTTAATTTATAATTTTTATATTTTGTAATTTTTATATTTTGTAATTTTAATATTTAATTTATAATTTTTATAATTTGTAATTTTTATAATATTTAATTTATAATTTTTATAATTTGTAATTTTTATATTGTAATTTTTATTATTTGTAATTTTTATAATATTTAATTTATAATTTTTATAATTTGTAATTTTTATATTGTAATTTTTATAATTTGTAATTTTTATAATATTTAATTTATAATTTTTATAATTTGTAATTTTTATAATATTTAATTTGTAATTTTTATAATATTTAATTTGTAATTTTTATAATATTTAATTTATAATTTTTATAATTTGTATATATATTTTGTAATTTTTATAATATTTAATTTATAATTTTTATAATTTGTAATTTTTATAATATTTTATTTATAATTTTTATAATTTGTAATTTTTATATTTAATTTATAATTTTTATTTTTTAATTTTTATAATATTTAATTTATAATTTTTATAATTTGTAATTTTTATATTTTATTTATGATTTTTATAATTTGTAATTTTTATAATATTTATAATATTTAATTTATAATTTTTATAATTTGTAATTTTTATATTGTAATTTTTATAATATTTAATTTATAATTTTTATAATTTATAATTTGTACTTTTTATATTTTTTAATTTTTATAATATTTAATTAATATATTTTATAATTTGTAATTTTTTTAATATTTAGTTTATAATTTTTATAATTTGTAATTTTTATAATTTATAATTTGTAATTTTTATATTGTAATTTTTATAATTTGTAATTTTTATACTGTAATTTATATAATTTGTAATTTTTATAATATTAAATTTATAATTTTTATATTCTGTTATTTTTATAATTTTTATAATTTGTAATATATAATATTTAATTTATAATTTTAATAATTTTAATTTTTATAATATTTATTAATAATTTTTATAATTTGTAATTTTTATAATTTATAATTTGTAATTTTTATATTGTAATTTTTATAATTTGTAATTTTTATACTGTAATTTTTATAATTTATAATTTTAATAATTTTAATTTTTATAATATTTATTAATAATTTTTATAATTTGTAATTTTTATACTGTAATTTTTATAATTTGTAATTTTTATAATTTAGTATTTTTATAATATTTAATTTTTATAATTTAGTATTTTTATAATATTTAATTTATAATTGTTATATTTTGTAATTTTTATAATATTTAATTTGTATTTTTTATAATTTTTATAATATTAATTTATAATTTTTATAATTTGTAATTTTTATATTGTAATTTTTATAATATTTATTTATAATTTTTATAATTTGTAATTTTTATAATTTGTAATTTTTATAATTTGTAATTTTTATAATATTTAATTTATAATTTTTATAATTTGTAATTTTTATAATTTTTAATTTGTTATTTTTATATTGTAATTTTTATAATTTGTAATTTTTATATTGTAATTTTTATAATTTGTAATTTTTATAATATTTAATTTATAATTTTTATAATTTGTAATTTTTATAATTTGTATTTTTTATAATATTTAATTTATAATTTTATAATTTGTAATTTTTAAAATATTTAATTTATAATATTTATAATTTGTAATTTTTATAATATTTAATTTATAATTTTTATAATTTGTAATTTTTATAATATTTAATTTATAATTTTTATATTTTGTAATTTTTATATTTAATTTATAATATTTATAATTTGTAATTTTTATAATATTTTATTCATAATTTTTATAATTTGTAATATTTATAATATTTAATTTATAATTTTTATAATTTGTAATTTTTATAATATTTAATTTATAATTTTTATAATTTGTAATTTGTAATTTTTATATTGTAATTTTTATAATTTGTAATTTTTATAATATTTTATTTATAATTTTTATAATTTGTAATTTTTATAATATTTAGTTTATAATTTTATAATTTGTAATTTTTATAATATTTGATTTATAATTTTATAATTTGTAATTTTTATAATATTTAATTTATAATATTTATAATTTGTTATTTTTATAATATTTAATTTATAATTTTATAATTTGTAATTTTTATAATATTTAATTTATAATATTTATAATTTGTAATTTTTATAATATTTAATTTATAATTTTTATAATTTGTAATTTTTATAATATTTAATTTATAATTTTTTTAATTTATAATTTGTAATTTTGATAATATTTAATTTATAATTTTTATAATTTATAATTTGTAATTTTTATATTGTAGTTTTTATAATTTGTAATTTTCATACTGTAATTTTTATAATTTGTAATTTTTATAATATTTAATTTATAATTTTTATAATTTGTAATTTTTGTAATTTGTAATTTTTATAATATTTAATTTATAATTTTTATAATTTGTAATTTTTATATTGTAATTTTTATAATATTTAATTTGTAATTTTTATAATTTTTATATTGTAATTTTTATAATATTTAATTTATAATTTTTATAATTTATCTATTTTGTAATTTTTATATTTTGTGATTTTTATAATATTTAATTTATAATTTTTATAATTTGTAATTTTTATAATATTTAATTTATAATTTTATTATTTGTAATCCTTAATTAGGGTCGTCGCTGGCGTTTTTTGCGAAAACAACGAGTCGCTATTAAAAAAAAGCCAGCCATGCATATTAAGTGGTCTAGAACCCGCGAATACCTACCACTGCCGGGCCGAGCCCTTAATTAGGGTCGTCGCTGGTGTTTTTTGCGAAAAGAACGAGTCGCTATTAAAAAAAAGCCAGCCATGCATATTAAGTGGTCTAGAACCCGCGAATACCTACTACTATTAGGTAATTACCACACCTTTTTTGTGACGTCATTGTGTCCTACCTACTTGTGTGTTAGTATAAATAAATACCTACCTGCGTCTTGCCGCGGCATGGTGGGTTTCTATGCACCGTAAATTTAAAGTTTGTTGACTCGTTAGCGAAGTTAAGGTATCGGGTTTCAAATGGCGGGCGTTGTCCGTTGTTCTTGATTTTTTTTTTTACTTTTTTATGCATTTGTTTTATTCGCAAGTTTGGAAACTGCTGTTTTATTTTAAGGCGAGGTATTGTTCAGAACAGTTGTATCCGTTTTTTTTCTTTAAGTGTAAAGAGTAAAGAAAACAACCACACTTTTATACACTTTTTGTTACACCCTGTATAAGTGACAGACTGGGTACTTGTGAGGTTTTTAAAGAAGGAACTCTTGCGGTAAAGGAAGAACCTCGTCAGGAAACCTGCACACGCCTAAGAAGAAACACGAAGGTTGTGTGTGAAGTCGACCAACCCGCACTGGGCCAGCGTGGTCGACTAAGACCCGATCGCCCTAATTCAGGGTAGGCTCGAGCCCCTCGGTGGGGACGTATACGAGCTGATATGATTTTAAACTATAGAAATCTAAAAAAAACCTATAAAGTGTACAACGCCCTATTTACCCCAAAACGTGCCCAAACACGGCTCGTCCGAACGGGGAGTGGCTTTCACGAACTCTTTTATCGGAGCATCTTTATAGGAATTTTGGCGGCATTCTAATTAAATTTCTCAAGGAGACGCGACAATGGGGTCGCGGCGTGGGTGATTTGGAAACAGTCGTTATTGGGGTGCAAGCGAGGAACTTTAGGCGGGTTTCGACAGCTGCACCTATGAAATGGAGATAGGGTGCGGTGCACTAAATGAATCACTTTCATTAAATTTTAACAGAACTAATGAGGTTATTGAAGTTTTACTAACGGTAGGTATATTGGGAAGGAAATTCCCATTAGAAGTTTACTAACAGTAAGTCTATTGGGTGGGAAGGAAGTTCCCATTAAAAGTTTACTTACGGTAAGTCGATTGGGAAGGAAGTTCCCATTAAAAGTAAGTCTATTGAAAAAAAATCCCATTAGAAGTTAACTAATGGTAAGTCTATTGGGAAGGATATTCCCATTAAAAGATTACTTACTTTAAGTATATTGGGAAGGAAATGCTTATTAGAAGTTTACTTAAGGTAAGTCTATTGGGAAAGAAATTCAATAGCTGATATTTTAGAAGTGGCTATGTGCAGAATGCCCACAAGATGGCTGTCTGATAAAGATTATCTCGTTGATGAACTCGTTTCTGAATTGTAATGTTTCATGCGGGAAAAAAGCTGTTCGCAAGTATATGTACTACCAAACAAGGAAAGGACAATGCTCACAATTTATGGAGAAAAAAAACCAGGCCCGGCGCAAATGAAATGTATCTCAGATTTTAAGTATAAAATATTATTTAAAAAATATTAGTTTATTTATTTACACTTATAGTACACCAAAAATAATTTCGTAATGCTAATACGTAGAGATGCTATTATTCAGTGTACAGTAGGCTGTCTTATTGCTAAAAGCAATCTCTTGCAGACAATCTTTTATTATTATTATAAAATATTATTTTTTTTACCAAATATTCAGTTTTGTCAAAATCTTTTTTAAATGTCATAAATTGCTAGTTGTTTTTTGAAAGAAGCTATACTTATGAGTTAAAAAATGGGGAATTCTTTATTTTTCTCTTTATTCTTGTTCTTAATATGACATTTAGGCATCTATTTTGACAACGCCACCTATATTATCTGTAATATAAGGGTAAACAAAAAATAATGGGTAAATGAATTTATTTTATTATTATATATTACAATGGCTTTTAAAAAGTATTTTTGATTATGTTTTTTCTGAATATTTTGTCACATATGAATACTTAAAATCGGAGATACATTTCAATCGCGCCAGGCCTGGGTTTTTTGAGCATTGTCTTTTGTTGAACAGCTAATTTAGTAAGGTTTGATTGCGGTTAATATACGTTTTGTAAAACTCAATCAGTCCAATAAGAAAGGAACTATTGTATGTCGTTCTTAGAAGAGAGTTGCTTCGTCTTGCTTGAATCAATTCCAACTTTAATCATTTACCATGCCCTTAATCAGCTATGCAAGCTCCTTCCTTTTACTATGCTTCTAGTTCTGATGCTGAAAGAGCTTCATGTTTTTCTTTTAGTAGGTAACTAATTAAGTTTTTTTTATCTACAGCTGGTTAGCTTTTGGCATCATCTCACCTGATGGTAAGTGACGATGATGCCGAATATGGAAGTGGGCTTACCAAGATTCCCCAACGCAATGAGGAACTGGCTATCTTATCTTCAAGCCGGAACACCTCAATGCTGTTAACATTGATTCTTGGCGGCAAAATTTAGATAAAATGGTGGTAGTTAACCAGGCGGGCTTAGAAAATGTCCTACCACCAACCAAACCGAGTAACTTCTCCGCTGGGAATCGAACCCGCGACCTCCTGATGTGAAGCTAATTGACTTTATCAATTATTCATTGCTATTTTTGGTTTGTATGTTTTGCTAGTTCTGTATTTTTCTCTTTCTCATGCCATGCTCTCCATCTCTAGTATCCGTACGAAACCGCCTACTGGGCTTTTTTTATTTGACAATGTATTATTTAATCCAATCTTGGATTATATTCAGCCTTCTTCGAGATTTATAAATTGTAGTAGCTTTTCCCGCGGCTTTGCTCGCGTAGGCATTGTTTTTATAGCGGTCATTGAGCGGCTGTAATTACCTCCAGATTTCTCGGGAACTATGTATATAGGGCTAATCTGATTATCAGTCTATGTCATTTCCCTCAACTATTTCTGTACAAAAAATCAAGTCAATCCGTAGCTCCATTGCGACGACGCCGACGTGCGTGAGCCTCGAAATTAGTTTTCCCTAGATCCCTCGCGAACTGTTTCGGGCTATGCTTATTAGTAGTCTATGTTATTTCCACCCCCTTGACGTTTGAACATCTTTGTGCTAAAAAATTACAACAAGTCGTTGCTCCTGCGTTGCAATTTTTAAAAAAATAACCAAAAGAAAGGTCTTATTTTCAGTTCCCTCAGGAACAGAATCGGACTATGATATTTTCACGGGATAAAACATATAACGACTTATGTCCTTCTCCATGATATAGGCTACCTCCGTGCCAAATTTCATCAAGATTGGTTGAGGTGCTAAAGCGTGAAAAGGTAAAAAACAAATACATTCTTATCAATAATCTTTAAAATCTTTGCATCCTTGTCTTCTTTAAGAAGGCTTCACAATTTCTTCCCCTTGGCGACCAGAACCACACCTTGGCTCAATCACTTTTAATGCTTACTTATACTGGATTATGGGGACATTTGCTACCTCGATGCTACGGAAGAGTTGTTAAATAAACTTGAGCGCCTACAGAATGTGTGCATAAATTTTGTTTTCGGATCACGGAAATACGACCTCCGAACGGTCTCCGAATTTTGCGCAAACTAAAGTGTCTTCCCATTTGGCTGCGTCGAAACATACACAATACACATACTCTGTCTTTTAAATAACGTGCTTCATAACCCTGAATTTTTTTTCGTTGACGTATCGTATCGTGTGGGGTATCGTTGAATAGGTCTTTTAAAACTACTTTGTTAAAACCAGTTATTGATTTGATACCTTAAATATAATTTTAAACTGAGGGATAGTGTTCATGGCCGCCATCGTCTACCGCTTCCGTGTAATCCTGTTGTCCTTTCCTATCTCTCGAACTTATTTCTACAGTAAATCCTTTATTGTGTCATCTGTAACGCTATGCAATTCACTGCCTACAGACATCAGGCTGTCTGAATTCCTAAGCATTTTTTAAAAACAGACTTCGGGTTCATTATTTCAAAATCTGCAATTAGTGTATCTTGTGGTCCTCCTAGTTTATGTGTGTATTAAGACTGCCTTTGCATATCGTTTTTATGTTTTGCTAGTTCTGTATTTTTATTTATGTGTATTTGGTGTGCATTAAAGAAATAAATGAGAGGAGCTTACCCAGTAGCTATTTTGAATAAAATCGATTTATAGAGACTGCTTAAAAAGTTAGAAATAGAAAAAAAATTCGAGCGAGACCTACAGTACTCGCATATGATGTGTAACATGTGACAAATACTTTAGGTTAGTTAGATTTGATGTCGATATTGTACCTGGGTGGCGGATCTGACAGTAACAAAAAAAACCGACCAAGTGCGAGTCGGACTCTCGTAAAGTAGAATTCCGCGCTTTCGCGACTTCCTGTTACACATTTCCGTCCCATGTTACACATTTCCGTCCCATTTCACGAAATCACTCCCACAAATTGCAGGAAAGCGAGAGCAAAGATGTTACACATCAAAAAAAAATTGTAGACTGAAATACTAAGTTGTTTATGGGTTATGAGCACGAAAATACTATATCTGGCCAAAAAAAGTTGACAACCCTAGTGTAACCATTACGAGTTGACAACGTGAAAATAAAACATCGGAAATTGCCAAGATCTTATGTCATGGACTGTTCCTTAAATGATGAAATTTGTTGAACCATAATTTACGGTAGGTAGTGTGGCGGGAAGAGGTCGGTAAATTAAAGTGATTACGCAGGCTATACATCTACATAAAGCCTAGTTAGGACTCCGCTTGGGTCCGATGCGCAGAAAGTCGTCGCAAGTCAGTTCGACAGACTTACGGGCTCGATTCAACAGAATAGGTAGTAAGTACTTCGATTTAACGTACTCTTTAATTAAAATTCAAATTTAAATTTCATTTATTTGTGATTATATGTTACAATAGATGTTAAGTAAAAATTATGTCCTATCATATAATCTGTCATTTGACGTACAAATTAAAAATAATAATAATATAGTAATAAAAACATAACAATGAATGAAGTCCTCAAAATTAAAATTACATAACTAAATTGTCACAACAATAAATAACTAAAAACAACGTGTCATTCATAATAATGACAATGTAAAAGATGTCATTATTTTTTTTTATAATAAGCAAAACATGTCCAAACAAACCTACTGATGAATTAATTATTAATATCAATTTCTTATATAAACAAATACTTAAGTCAAAATAATTTATCATTTATAAAATCATTATTTGAGTAGTACGCTTATTATTATTTTTTTATTCATTATGTGTCAAAAAAGTTTTAGGTGTCTTGTGAAATCTGTCTGCTAGCTATGTCCAAAAAATTTAAGCAAATATGAAAACTGTAGTAGTACGCGTCGAGGTCACCTATAGTTACAGCCTACACCAATATTGGAAATCTACAAAACCAGCCCTTTCAATGTTTATCAAGCTTGTTTTAATGTTTAGCAAAACTTTAAAATTGGAAGGAAATAATCAAACATTTTGTAAAATCTAAAAAGCCAATAATAATATCTAAATGTTACTATAGCACAAAAGAATTTATGGACGATAAAACATTGCAGTAAAATTCTGTTTTAAATAAATAGATTTACCTCGTAACTTTTTTCTGGTCTCTTCTCATTTTTTTGTACATTATTACAAACTTATCCTGTTTGCCATGCTCTAGTAGGGCCCATGTACCATGCTATAGTTACAATCATAACTTTATAAGACCTTATTTTTGTGCAGGATAGCAAACGATAAATTGATGAAATGAACAGTAAAACTACGCTTAGTGACATGGACAAGTAGTGAAATTAAGTAGGCCGTGCGGGAAGCCTCGCAATATCTTCACGTCCCAAATAGGTACCGCAGTGTCTCAAGATTAAGGTCCTTGACCAGTGTGTGTTACCAGTGATGACATACGGAAGTGAGACATGGTCACTTACTATGAGCCTCATAATAAGACTCAAAGTCACCCAAAAGGCGATGGAGCGAGCTATGCACAAAAAAGAGCAAAAGGTAAAAAAAGTAGTCACAACTATGAATTGAAATTTAAAACTGTCAAATCCTTAAAAGATTGTTTACGTTGTGCTTTTTTGCGTGATAACGTCTTATAAATTGATGACACGGGCTGCATACACGAAAACACGTGTGACGTCATTGTCACGTTACGCCAGTGTGACGTCATTGTCAAGTTACGCCAGTGCGACGTCATTGCCAAGTTACGCCAGTGTGACGTCGTTGTCACGTTACGCCTGAGCCGAGCGTGCAAGCGAGAGTTGTACTTGTACTAACTTGTACTTGGACTTGCACTTGGACCGGACCCCCTCCCCCCCCCCCCCCCCCCCCACTTACCCAAAAGGTTAGGCTATTCGCCTAACACGGGCGCCAATTCCGCATTTGTTGGAGGTTGTAACGTAAAGCTACTGGCGAAACCCAGTGTCACAAGTTTTCGAGCTGCCTATAAAGATACCAGGTGGGGGAGCGATGTATCGATTTCGAAGCGAGCATCATTTTACTGCTCGTAAACGGTCTGCCTGTCAGCGGCAGAAAGGTCGGCACGGCAGGTAATTACCGCATTTATTGCCGACCACTTAAGTGCTACGATCCTTGTGGAGATAGCATTCCTGTCTTCTTAGGGTTCTGTACCTCAAAAGGCGAAAAACGAATCCCTTATAGCAGGGGTCGGCCTGAGGTCTGCAATAAAAAATACCGAAGCAGAAGGCCGTATAAATCCACTAGGATTTATACGGCCATGCTGCTGGGCCGTGAGAGTATTCTTGAAATCTGGCTCCCACGCGGGGTAATAAAAAATGTGCCTATTTAATTTCTTAAGGCCCTAAGAGTACTCAATCCGAGCAGGTTGAAATGTGTTTAAATAATATCGAAAGTAAGCCTATTCATTTTAAGTTCAAATCAGAGCGAGCTTTAACGCGGCTGTTACATTGAAACCGAACGCCCAATTCTAGATTTTTACATGTTTTTACAATGACATATATTACTGGCGTATGTTTTTATTACTTTTCATCACTATCAAATAATTATAAAAAAACACATTTTAAAATGAAAGGTCTTAAAGTCACCGATTTTTGTGTGTTGGTTTTATTCAACATTAAATATTTGTTTTCGAGAACTTTCGCAATTAATGCCAAAAACAGGGTCTACAGTATGTCGGAGGAGCAGCTCGCGATTCGTGGTAAACCCCGACATCACTTGAACGTCTAGGTCGTGTGGGCCTCAAAATGGGTGAATGCGGGCGAAGGAATCGATCCATTATGATGACAAGTTTATTTTATTTCAAATAACAACACTTCAACACAAAACTAATTAATTTAAAATAACAGTACTGTGATACAAAAGTGAGAACAAGCCGGTATCGTTGCTACCAAGTGAATGGCGCTCCGTTCGGAACGCAGCCCCTTATATAGGAACGATCCATGACCAAAATAACACGTGTTCCGAGCAGGTGTTACGAGCACGTGTTCGTTGTTTTCCTTTTTTAGATTTTACATTAGAACTGTGTTAACTAATACTACTGTTAAATAATACTAGGGTCCTCTCCGGCACGGCCTTCCTGATGATTCACACGTCCTCGTGTGATGAGTGTGAATCGATATTACCTGTGAACAAAAGAAAGAAAAGTAAACTGGGTAATCTTGCTCGGCCAAACCTGACGAAAGATAGCCTCCGCTACACAAAGTAGCCTCCGCTACACAAAGTAGCCTCCGCTACACAAAGTAGCCTCCGCTAAACTAGGTAGCCTCCGATACACTTGGTATTTTGATTTCGAAGTTCCTCAGCCCGCAGTGATCCCACTTCTGATGTCGGAGGAGCAGCTCGCGATTCGTGGTAAACCCCGACATCACTTGAACGTCTAGGTCGTGTGGGCCTCAAAATGGGTGAATGCGGGCGAAGGAATCGATCCATTATGATGACAAGTTTATTTTATTTCAAATAACAACACTTCAACACAAAAGCACTTCAACACAAAACTAATTAATTTAAAATAACAGTACTGTGATACAAAAGTGAGAACAAGCCGGTATCGTTGCTACCAAGTGAATGGCGCTCCGTTCGGAACGCAGCCCCTTATATAGGAACGATCCATGACCAAAATAACACGTGTTCCGAGCAGGTGTTACGAGCACGTGTTCGTTGTTTTCCTTTTTTTGATTTTACATTAGAACTGTGTTAACTAATACTACTGTTAAATAATACTAGGGTCCTCTCCGACAAGTATATATTTTTTTCATCAAAAGTGGGAATATTTTTAAAATTGTATTCAATTGAATAAATTTTTTATTACTTTAAGTTTTTTTTTTCCATGGTGATAGCTTTACAGTCTTTCAATAATTTGAATTGAATATTGTCATTTGGAACTGTTTATCAAGACTGTTATGTTATGTATTGTTTCTACCGAAAATAAAGATTTGCTCCATTCAATTCTAAATGGCAAATTCATTTGCGTTTATCCGCCGCACATGGCCGTCGGCGGCGGCTCCTTTGAGACAATGGGTGGCGGCACTCTTTGATTAAAAGCAGGTGTGCAGGTGGTTAGACCGGCGCTATTATCACACTAATACTATAAAGGCGAAAGTTTGTGAGTGTGTGAGTGTGTATGTTTGTTACTTCTTCACGCAAAAACTACTGAACGGATCTGGCTGAAATTTTGTAAGTAAACAGATTAAGACCTGGATTAACACATAGGCTACTATTTTTTTCCACTCTCTGCGCATCCTCGAAAAGTCATAGAAACGTTGTCTATATTATTGTTTATTTCTTGATTCTTCTCAAATGACATTGTTATTATTATTTTATGACGATCAGAAAGAGTGTAATTTGCACCTATTTTGAATAAATATATTGAATTGAATTGTCCACGCGGGTGAAGCCGCGGGAAACAGCTAGTATAAGATATATTTAACGTAACAGATATCTTACAATATCTCTCTTCGTAGGATTCAATGCGAGTACACACACGGGGCAGATAATATTTATTTCAGCTCGCGATATTTATCTCAACTTTTCAAGTCCCTTGATTTAATTGTAATAGCTAATTCAAGCCCAGCCCCTCGCACGCGGCTCCATTTTTTATGACAGATTTATTGCCCCAGTAATATAAATAAACATTTTTTGAAAGCCGTACTTTCTATTCACAATCGCTGCGTCGTCATGGCTCGTCACAAATACAGTCCAATTAGCACAAAAACACTACAGCCATTCATCCATGAGATCCATTCATCCACGTAGCTATAAATCACTTACAAAATGGGTCACTTTAAAAAACTCGTCACTTGACCTTGGGCACAAATACATTGATTTATTGCTAAACGGCCATCGATATTTCCAGGATACTTTATGGAATAACGACGAATAGATAAACAAGTAACAATCAATAAGAATCTAAAACAATTGTTTACTACTTATAAATAACAATAAGTCCCTCAAGTACCAAGCACTCTTGCGCCCAAGTAACCAACAAGTAACGAGACTCTTTGGTGAGCAGAATGTCTGAATTTTCGATAAAAATCTATGCAGCCATAGACATAAATTATATTAATAAACGCCTGGCTACTTAAAGAATCGAAAACATAACGTTACACAGGATTTTGTATCGTATTTATTAAATAAAAAAAGCTTAAAGTGGCATACGTTTCACTGACCGAAATCGGTCGTTGGGGACTTGAGTGGGTCTTTGATATAACCGACCGAAATCGGGCGTTAAGGGCTTTAGGAGGATAAATACAGCATGAGTTTTTAACCGCCTGCGTGGCGTAATGGTTAGCCCATTCGCTTCACACCAGGAGGTCGCGGGTTCGATTCCCGGCGAGGTCAACTTTATAAGACTTGGTTTGGTTGGTGGCAGGGCATGCTTATAGCCAGCCTGGCTAGCTACCACCATCTTATCTAAGTGTTGCCGCCAAACATGTGTTTTTATTTTTTATTCACAATTGGTGAGCCCTTGGATCATCTCACCTGATGGTAAGTGACGATGATG
Source organism: Coleophora flavipennella (assembly GCA_947284805.1). NCBI lineage: Eukaryota > Metazoa > Arthropoda > Insecta > Lepidoptera > Coleophoridae > Coleophora > Coleophora flavipennella. The sequence continues at coordinate 12,747,338 of OX369253.1, forward strand.
CCGAAGATGGAAGCGGGCTTACCAAGATTCCCCAACGCAATGGAGAACTGGCTATCTTCAAGCCGGAACACATCAATGTTGCTAACACTGATGTTTGGCGGCAAGACTTAGATAAGATGGTGGTAACTAGCCAGGGGTGCTATGAAAATGCCCTACCACCAACCAAACTGAGTCTTACAAAGTCGACCACGCCGGGAATCGAACCCTCGGCCTCCTGGTGTGAAGCGATTGGACTAACCATTACGCCACGGAGGCGGTTACCAGCATTGAAGTGTTCCGGGTTGAAGATAAGATAGCCAGATCCCCATTGCGTTGGGGAATCTTGCAAAGCCCGCTTCCATTTTAGGCATCATCGTCACTTCGTCAAAGTCGGCTTCGTCGTCTAACGAACTGTCTAGTAAGTCCAATAGTAACATACGCGAACTCATTTTCTTAATCAGCCTGTATAAGACGTTTCAGGTGTAGCTCATTCAAAGACTCGTAACAGAATGGGGGTTTTCATTATTATATTATAGCGCCCGTGTGTGATACCTTGCTATGCTATAAGTTTTTATCTTAAGATACTCGCGAGTATCTTAAGATAAAATAGCGCCCGTGTGTGACAGCTTTTTAGTTAGAATCACAGCCGCGCGCAGCTCTCGCTTCATTCCGTTGTGGAAGTTCGCTGGACAATCACGATTCACGTCTCATATGGTTGCCAGCTAAGCGTTTCGTTTTACCTTTCTCCCCTTCGCTGATAGCTTCTCACGACGTATGAGGAAAGTACGTTATATGCACTCACGAGCAATTTGTCATATATTTTAATTCCTTCAGATTGATTGGTAAATATTATAAGGACGGGGATATTACTAGACTACTAGTCGTGTTCCCATAACAAGTCCGCGAAAGCTTAAGCAAAAGTGCTGTCATTTTGCGTCATTTAGAGTTTAGGTTAGGTTAGTTTGTAAGAAGTTCTAGTGGAGAATTAAAAATGATTGTGAAAACTGTGAAGAAGTAAAAATGTTTATGAATTCGGCTGAAGGACTTGATTCCATAGCCAAGAAAAAATAAAAAAAGCAATTGTCACTGACTCACTGACAGTTGGTGCAATTGTGTTTTGGTGTATATTTTTCTGTGTGCAATTTTCTAATTTCTGAGCAAAAAAAAAAAGTAAAATTGTGTTGGAAACATTGAAAAATGGCATCAATACCGCTAATGTACGCCCAAGAGGATTGTGAGCTAGGCGGAAAAGAATCTATCCAGGTAAGAAGAATGAATATATCACAAGTTATCACTTTCCTCAGTGGGGATTTACGACATCACATGAAATTTTATAGAGAATGCCTCAATGTTAAGTTGACCTTCGATTTTCCTCTATTCAATTAGTATGAGGAATAAGTACACTCTAACAGTTTCCTTTGATATGCTTGAAAAGTTAAAACAAACTCCATCCTATCTGTATACACCTTCACACGTCACTTGTGGTAAGATTCAGATAAGAATGTAGGTACCTATGTTTTATAGTATTTACTTACCACACATGATTTATAGCGCTGTCATATCTCAATGCTTACCTAATACTTTCTTACTACATCAAACATAGTACCGACGACCTGGTGAAGCTGCTGGATGCGGGCAGCGCAGGACTGGTCATTGTGGAAATCCTTGGGGAAGGCCTTTGTCAAGCAGTAAACATCTTTCTGCTGATACTTAGTATGGTAGAGCCTCGATAATCCGTATCCAGGCTAATCCGAACTGTCCATCCACATCCAATTTCTTTAGATTTTTGCCTTTTATAGACCCGAAGTGTGCCATATAGGATAGTTCAAAAGCTGAAATGTCTGCAATGTTACTTCCTCATAAATATAGTGTTGGGAAATTTACAATCACTTTATGACCTCGTCCGAAAAAAATGTTGCTTCGCAAATTTCTTATCTCTCAAGAAATCTTTTTCTTGGTCTATAAATAAAAACCGCCAGACAAAAATAGATCAGTTTAAAGAATGACTAAGTAAAATTATCTTGTGATTAATAAATTTTACAACACAGATTTTCCAAAAAAAAATTGTGTTTAACATATTATAATCCGAACGCTCCGTGAGTCCGAACAGGGGTATGTTCCTGTTAGTTCGGATTATCGAGGCGCTACTGTAATTATTGCTGTGTGCAAAGCTATGTTTATTACAATTTTAGTTGAGGTTGTATTGTACAGAAGTCCCCCTGGCTATGCTGAATGACAATTTGCACCAGGCTGCTGCTGATAGCTAGATGCACAGTCCCAAAGATTGCCAATCAAATGGTGCCTGGGGAGAAGGGTCTATGCCCCTCTACTGTATGGTTTGGTACGGACTACCCCCTGGCTATGTGGAGTCATTTATAGTGCCTGTTCTAAGTAGTCTATGTCCATTAGGGGACTAAACAGGCTGATAATAATATATACATAACTTTGACCATACATACGAGTACAAAAACTAGACTAACAATCACATTGGCCATAAATGTTCAAATATAAAGACCATCTCGTGGAGATGTACTTTTCCTAGTGGAGACTAGTGTCTCAGGTGATCTTGCGGTCTGCTAACATGATAAAGTGCAGCTTTAAAAAGTTCAAAAACAATGACAACAAAAAGAGAAAAAAAGATGGAGTATCTATCTAACAGTAAGTTAAAGTCACTACTGTTTTTATTTATTAATGAACTAGGCAAAATATTGATGCAATGAGAATTTTATTTTCAAAATGTTTACACATTTATCTCAAGTATTAGCTTGTTGTGTTTAATGGTTGTTTGAGTAGTACTGAAACAATAGAAACATAACCCTTCTTAATTTGGTTGGTTTACATTGAGACTCCACTCCCTGCCTTGGGGAGACAAAAATGCGAACACAATATTGTTTAAGATGAGCCCGCCAGGGATGCCTGATGTGATACATGGTATTATTTATTATGGACTTGATCACCATTTTGACAACAATAATTTATTTTTGTTGCAACCAATTGTAATTTTTTCTACTATTTTACTTAGTTGGACGGCTGATAAAATGAAGAAGTTTTTAACATAATATTTTTCACGCCAACTGTGTTATAACTTTTTTTGTAAAATCACAAAGTGTTTAAACAAATGTATTTTTCATACAAACTAAGAAAAACAAATGCCAATAACTAAAAAAACCATGCGACTTTCACAGAATAAGTTTTTCAGTATTCTGATAGAGCACCTCAAGATCTGTCTTTCAAAGTATAATCCATTGTCCGGCCGATCCAGCCGCGTAGGAGTAAGTCTAGACAGGTACGATAAGCGCCGGGAAGTGAGCGCGCCAACAACTCCGGTACCACACTGGAGATGTGGAAGCCAGCATCTCTGGCGTCCCGAGCGGGGATCGAACCGCCAGCAGCGAAAGCCTACCTGGAGAGTAGGTAGTGGTTCTCTTCCACGAGGCACTCGCCTTACCAGGACCTCGTACCAGGACAAGCGTCTAGACGGCAAGACCTACCGTAGTTGGTCCTTGCCCTCGCCTCACTATATGACCTAGCTGTGGTGAGTGGGGACGCTATTATATCATAAACCTGGTAGTTTTAGCATATCTGGTAGATATACGAGAGGAAATTTCCTGTTAAAATCAATAGACGGTTCCGAGACCTTGATTCCACTTCCAAAGCTTGTCATCAGATCAATTTTATAATACCAAAAGGATCTACATATTATCTCAAAGAATACAGCTTCATAACTCAATAGGACCCTTAGAAGTCTTTGTAAAATCTATTACAATATTTGAAATGTACAAATAACAAAGAATAAAGCTTGTAAAAAATAGATTAATTATCATGTAATACCTGTGTCTCCAATTACAGGATGACTTCGCCTACCGCAACAATGTGGCCAACGCTGACAAGGAGATCCGTCTCGCCTTCATCCGGAAAGTGTATGGGTTGCTCTCCATACAGCTGCTTGCGACAGTCACCATAGCCAGTGTATTCATGTTCGTGGAGCCAGTCAAAGGGTTCATACACCAGAAGTGAGTGGTTTTCTGTTCATGTTATATTTTAAAAGACATCATCATCATATCAGCCGAAAGACGTCCACTGCTGGACAAAGGCCTACCCAAAGGATTTCCACGACGACCGGTCCGGCGCTGCCCGCATCCAGCAGCTTCCTGCAACCTTCACCAGGTCTTCGGTCCACCGTGTGGGAAGCCTTCCTACTCTACGTCTTCCGGTGCGCGGTCGCCACTCGAGAACTTTACTGCCCCAACGGCCATGCCTACTGCAACTTCAGTTTAGCATTTCTGTGAGCTATACTGGTTACTTTGGGTCTCCTATGGATCTCCTCATTTCTGATTCGTTCATGTAGGGAAATTCCAAGCATAGCTCGCTCCACTGCCCTTTGAGTGACCCTCTTATGAGACCTATAGTAAGCGACCACGTCTTAGTTCCGTATGTCATGACGGCAACACACACTGGTCAAAGAACTTAGTCTTACGACACTGCAATATTTGGGACGTGAAGATATTGTGAAGCTTCCTGAACGCTGCCCAGATATTGATTGATCTCTATCTTGAGTTTCTTTTTAAAAGATGTTATAATGCCTCTGCGAACATACCAGATGCACTACAGAAACGTGGCAGTCTCAACGCATCCTGAAGGTGTTATTATATTGCACACGCAGGACGTTGTAGGTTCGTTGCATATACTTCCGCTCAAGTAGAATGATTGGCAGTTTGCCTTAATGTTGCTCCTCACCGCCAATGCCCTATGTTCCCTCTCAATATCAGAATTGTCTCCGAGGTCTTCTGTCACAATATCACCAAGATACTTCCTGGAATAATTTACTACCCAGTGCTGTAGGCCTTATTAATTCCTAGTTATTCACAAAGTTTCTTAAAAACCGTTAGAGGCGTTTTTGAGAAAGAGTAACAATCAACTTATTCCGATCTTTCTTGGTACAACGAACTACCGTGTTCTGTAGGCCGTGTAGAGTTATAGTAACGTACCATCATTTTCTTCTCATTTTCCCATTATTTGGGGTCGGGTCTCTTTACAGCTTTGCGCCAAGACAGTAGACATGCGCAAAACGGTACCCGAAGAAGTGATTCAACATCACACATCACTTCCTTTCAAGTAATATTACTTTGTAATATCACACATCACCCTAAACATTACCCGTGATTTTGGCATTACATCACACATCACTCCCTTTCAAGTAATATTACTTTGTAATATCACACATCACCCTAAACATTACCCGTGATTTTGGCATTACATACATGCAATTGAAGAGTGATAGAGCGCGACGTACCATTACCTACAGTATTACTATAAAAGTAATGCAACATTGGTTGATTTAAGGTTAATGAATGTACTATGTAATGTTTCAAGTGTAGTGTAGTGATACTTAGATCGGTTAGCTATATAATTACACTTATACTTTAATCTATATGTTTCTACCCCAACACAAAAAAAATGTTTACGAATTTACGAAACACTTAGGTGCTCCAAATTTGCAGGGAACCGCGAGACGCGTGACGTGCATGCATGCAATTAGCAAAACACTATTTAATCAATCCTACTGGTTTTGTTTACGTGAACTTGAACTTGAACTTGTTTACGTGAGCTTAAGTAGTTTTTCTTCCGCCTTACGGAAAAAAAAATATTCGGAGAAATTTTGTCTTTTTTGTCTAAAAAATAAACACCAAAATTGCATGCAATGCCTGCATGGCACATGCAATATGAAACTGAACTGTATTTCATATGTAGGTTCATATTCTAAAATTCAAACATGAGCGCGCGGAAATGGCGCGAGCAACTCCGCCCCCCTCACATGCGTCGCCTGTTCTCGTTGCCTTACCCGACGAATGCCGATCGCAAGCGAAGCGACGCGGTACGCGGTACGCGGTCCGCTGATCCGCTCGTCTGCCGTGTCCCGCCCGTGTCAAGTAATGTGTGATGCGTGATGTTTGGATACGTCACGTGATGTGAAATGTTACAATACCCCTCCGAGTAATATCACTCGAGTGATATTACTCGCATCACTTACCTATGTCTACAAGACAGTCTGTCCTGGGTTGTCGGTTCGGGCGACTGGGCTTTTTCCATATCTCTGGCGATTAGACAACCAGGTCAGCGGTGGGCGGCCTCTCCCACGTTTTCCTTCGGGTAGTTTTAGGGCAATTTGAACAACATGTTTTTCTTTACGTCTTTTTACGTGCCAGTACCACCTTAGACGAGATTCAGTCATTTTTTGCTGATATTGGGGCGTCTTTAAAGCTACCACGTACATATATGTTCATTACATTACATTAAACACTCTAAGCTCTTCATCGGTGAGATCACCACAGGGGCAACCAAGTACATTTGGAATAACAGCAGGACGCGAGTCAGGGCGGTAACAGGAGCGTTGACGGGCCACTTTGCCACAAACGCACACCTGCAAAAAATCGGCCTGACGAATGACCCGACCTGCAGGGCCTGTGGTGAAGACATAGAATCAATGGAACACTTACTGTGTCACTGCGACGTTCTGGCTAGCAAGCGTATGTACCTCCTAGGAGAGGGCTACCCAAAACCGGAGGACTACAAGCACCTTCCAATCAGCGGAATGGCTGCATTGATGCAGCACATCTTCGAGTAGGTTTGGGATGCAAAAGCTATAGGGGTTGACACAAAAGATCCTATTGGGTCGAAGTGTCGCTGCGACTGCAGCCCCCACTTACTAAGATAAGATATGTTCATTACGTATTCTGTTCAGCCTGGTTATCCCTCCCGCCGATCTGAGCTTTTTCATTTTGTTGACGTGCATTCGTTGTTCATGCGTCTTATTGACCGTTCAATACTCTGATCGGTAAAGTAGCGCCGGGCGCACTGCTGTCTTATACAGTTTGCCTTTAGTTTTAATGGGCATTATAGTAACGTAGGTACCGAAGTAAACGTAAGCAAGTTAGTTTCATCAAAATCGTTAGAGCCATTTTTGAGAGAAATAAAAGGTGATTTTTTTACTATGGTGGCTACCCTAAAAAACAAAGATAGAGAAAACTTTAAAAAATCGGCTGGAGATATATTGCCCTTACTTTATTTTTTTGTTTTTTAGACTAGTTTTTCAGGGAGCCGGGTCGTTCCTTTCCCTCTAATATGGTTGAGGTGAGCGATGGCTGAATCTCGCGTTATAGTCGTGACCCAATGCTGTCCGTGTGAACTGACTTACTCTTGTCAAAGGCATTAATGACATTCAATGATTTTTATGTATAACTTTTCGTGTCATCTTCTTTTCATGTCCTATAATGACAAAGTTTGTTTTAAAACAATGATTGTATTTTGACATTGTTAACTAATTAATATTTTTCACAAATGACATTATGTATATATGTAATTAATTACTAATTTATGACTATCAGAAAGAGTGTGATTTGCACCTATTTTGAATAAACATTTTGAATCTTGAATTTAAGTGTGAGACAATTAGTCCCCATCAAAATCTCAACTTCGATTTTTTTTGCCGTCACTATACCCTCATCACTCCTTCGTCGCTCGAAAGTAAATAGAGACTTTATACTAAGGTTGAAGCTTGGCCTGTAGTGTTAGCCCTACAGTAGCACCACAGATGAGATACTAGTTACTTCGTAACAGATACTGCACTTTCTTATAAAACGAAAATACCTACGCATTTATTCACCTACTCCTTCCCACGATCAGACAATACACGGAAACATGGGTATTAAGGCGCTCGACGTAGCGGTTATAACTGCGTACACGGGCGGCGCGCGAATTGCGGCGGCGACTGTACGGCGTTCTAGCGCTGACGAGCGGAGCGCGCCTGTAGGCCGCGCCAATGTATAGGTACTTATCTCGCCTGCTCAACCGAGTGACGGGGGCCCGGTAGCACCACGCCATTTGATCCCGAGGGAGTTTTAAGGGAAACAAACCGGAGGATGGGCAGCAAGAGTCCTTTCACTGTGCCACCACACTGCACTCTGCGGTCACCAACCCGCCTACCAAACGTGGCGATTGTGGCAAAACCCCTAATGATTTTTACAACCAGAAAGCGGCCCTTAATCCCTGGCGGCGCCGCTATTCCTGACTCTGGTAGCAGTCATGACAACGGCGGGGCGGGGGTTGCGAAGAATAACCAACAACCTGGTGAAGATCGCGGGAAGTCACTGCATGTGGGGGGCAGTGCAGGACCGGTCGTTGTCCTTGGGGGACGCCTATGCTTAGCAGTGGACGTCTTTCGGCTGATATGATGATGATCATGAAATTCTCTTTTTTACCCGACTGCCCAAAAAAAAGGTGAATGTTTTTCGGGTGTATTTCGAAACACTCATTGGTACATTGGCCGTCCGGATTTGAACCCGGCACATCTGGTTAGGAGGACCGAGTCGTTACCGGTTGAGCCACCGACGATTAGGTTTAGGATACATTTTAGGCCCAAAAAAGACGGACTGTTTTTATGCAGTCGGGTTCTTATTTTTTTAAATCAAATTGGTTAGTTTCTTCTTAATATATACCACCATCTTATCTAAGTCTTGCCGCCAAACATCAGTGTTAACAACATTGATGTGTTCCGGCTTGAAGATAAGATAGCCAGTTCTCCATTGCGTTGGGGATGCTTGGTAAGCCCGCTTCCATCTTCGGCATCTTCGTCACTTACCATCAGGTGAGATGATGCCAAGGGCTTACCAATTGTGAATAAAAAATAATAATAAAAAACCTATATAATCTATACAGTGATAGTAAAATTGGTTATAAATTAAATAATATTAAAAATTACATGTCTTTGTCTATTACAGTGACTGGATGGTGTTCGTAGCGTTCATCATGAGCATGGTGACCCTGGTGGCGCTAGTGGTGAAGCGCCGCGACTACCCCGCTAACCTCTACTTGCTGGCTGGCTTCGTAAGTATTTACTAACTGTCAGAAATCAAAATGAAAAACACATCTTCATACCATATAGCTTCGACCAAATATAATGGACCGGCCATATCCATACATTAATCTAATAAAAATTTTGTCAAATAAAACTACACGCAAACACACATTCACAACACTATAGTTTACCGAGTCTCGTACAAAAACAATGACATAGAGAGACGTTCTCGGAATATAGCACCAATGAGATAATAAATTTCACAAATTTTTACCATCAACCCATTTGGGGAATACTGATCGACTAAGGCGCAATGAGCGAATGCGCTCATTCTGTAGGCATCAAAACCGCTTTTCGCGTAGGCCAGTCTATAGCAGTTATATTGGTCGAAGCCATATAGGACATAATTATGTTATTATACAGGGTGTAACCAAATTGGTGTAGGCCCTGGGGCTTTTACTCGTCATATATATTAACAATTTTGTTAACAAATGTTTTATTCTAACTTAGCCTTTAAAAAGATGCTTATTCAAAAGTCTTCACTCCTACACTAAATCCACAATTAGATCCAAACGCTTCTAAGTTACTAAATAAAACCGGCCAAGTGTGAGTCGTACTCGCGGAAAGTAGGGTTCCGTAGTCATTTAAAAAAAGTGTATATTTTATAAAACAAAATTGTATTTGCTGGAAAATCTGTGAATGTCTTAAGTTGGTCACCTATTTATTACTCCTGAACTAATAAAGCTTACTTAGCCATGATAGTTTTCGTTTTCAATTGATTTTATGTCCTACTCGATACCTATTCACATTACAAACAAAAGAAATCAACTACAAAAATAAGGTTGTTTTTGTCATTCAGTTCGGACTCCTTAGCGTGAGTGCGACCCACGCTTGGCCTATTTTTTATTATTTGTTGTTTTATTTCAATATTAGTACTATAATCACACCAAGTTTCACACTTGTGTGTATTACCGTTTTTACGATAAAGCTAAATCTAAAATGCTTCTAAAAACCTTTCACTTTTTCTCATTTTTTGTATCTGTTGTTATAGCGGCAACAGAAATACACATTCTGTGAAAATTTCAACTATCTACCTGTTACGGTTCATGAAATACAGCCCGCTGACACAGTATAATAAAGAGTACGTAGTACGTACAGTATGGTCACTCCCTGCCTTCCCGTTGAAAGTGCCGCCCACCCCCGCTCAGATATCTCCCAGCAATCCTAGCACGTCTTATCTCACTCACACAAGCATGGTACTCGTCCACCTTCACGAGCTTAGACTGTGTGCGTAGGAACGCGTTTGTTTCATACATTTGATCGCCAGTGACCGAGGTGTGCCGCTGACGGAGGGACAGACAGCGGAGGCTTAGTAATAGGGTCCCGTTGGTCACCCTTTGGGTGCACGGAACCCTAAAAACCGTGTATCCTAGCTTACACGGACGACTTTTTGGCACATTAGTGAACTAGGACCGCCGCCAACTTTTCTATCAGAGTAGTAGTCCGAATATCGTGAAAACGCGGCATAAGCATAAGATTCTGGTTCTACCTCTATGTACTCTTATTTTGTTTGTAAAGGACCACGTTTTTTTTTTCAGACGGTTGTGCAAGCGTACACGCTTGGAGTTATAGTGTCGTTCTACAACACTTGGGTGGTGCTGCAGGCGCTGGCTCTCACACTGACTGTTGTGTTCTCCCTCACTCTTTACACGCTCAACACTAAGAGAGACTTCTCTTTCATCGGCTATGGGTAAGTTTTTTAGCTGGCCAAGGGACACAAAGCTAGCTATGTTCTTTCTACACTTCTCTTTAGCAGCAATAGATGGCGACACGGTTTGTGTTCCATCTTCGGCATCATCGTCACTTACCATCAGGTGAGATGCAAAGTAAATATTATTTTTTTAAATAAGGGTCATTTTTGGGAGAATAATTAGGAAATTAACAAAAAAGTTTTGCAAACCTTACTGTGTCATATTATATCTAATGAAAGGGATTGTTATGAGGATCTCAAATATATTTTTGTTATTATTATTTTTAATATTTTTGATTTGATTCATGAAAGAAGACGAAAATTAACCTTTCCCCCCTCCCTGATCTATAAAACTACTGAGCCTAAAATTTTGAAAAAAATACAAAATATTTCACTGCTTGTAAATTACAGGAAAAACCTATAAAAATATTATCAATTGAAAATAAAGTGGTAAACTCAATATAATACGTTCACTTACGGAAAATAGTTCACTAAAACACCACTAGATAGCGCTAGTAATATTTTTCTGTTGCCCGCGTTTGTTTCTTTTGTTTGTCACGTGAATAGGTATCATTGTCATTCATAGTTGTATGGAGAGGTGTGGTGGTACGGAACCCTCATACCGCGAGTCCAACTCGCACTTGGCCGGTTTTTTTAGATGTCCTGAAATAGCAGTTTACCTGGCAGTCTTTCCATTCTTTTTAAAGCCTAATATATTGCTATCCGACCCAAACCCTTAGTACTTTTAGAAGACCTATTTATTAAATGATACCCCACACGATAGGGTACGTCAAGGAAAAAAAATCACCCCCTCTTTCATGTAGGGAGTACCCTAAAAAAAATTGTTTTCATGATTTTATTGTATGTACCAGTTTGTCGGCATGATTAATATGTACGAGTATACCCAGTACTAATAATCTCTGAGCTAAGCCACGAACAGACAGACAGACAGACATTGCGAAACTATAAGGGTTCCTTGTTGACTTTGGAACCCTAAAAGCGCTCATTTAAGGTGCACAAGATGAGAGAAAGAACAGCTTTCTCATTGCTAAAATCTCTTTTTCCCAGACTGGTCGCTGGCTGCTGCGTGTTATTCATCGGTGGACTGCTCCAGATCTTCATCCAGAGCTCCGCCTTCGAGGTGGCTCTGTCCTTCACCGGCACCATCCTATTCAGCTTCTTCCTCATCTTCGACACCCAGCAGATGATGAAAGTCCTCTCCCCGGAGGAGTACATCCTGGCAACTATCAACCTCTACATGGATATCATCAATTTGTTCCTCTACATCCTTCGTATCTTGAACGAGCTCAACAGGAATTAGGAAATATAGTATTATTATTTGATATTTTTGGCCTACTTGAAGATAGGAGGTTAATTATACCTAGATTAGTTTCAGATTTTGAGTTCATCTTTGCGTACATTCCTGTCTCTTCGTACACACAATGGCACATGCGCGAGCGTAAAGGACAAAGCTATAAATTAGCTATGGTTGTAAGTACTTCCTTGTCTAACTAACCTATATCTTTGTCCCTCTCACGCGCAGAGACCATTGTGAACTGAGGCATTGTTTATTATCTTGGTTGTATCCGTAAATTTTCGTCTTTGTTCCATAGATATTAAACTTTTGTCGTACTGATGATAAAACCTTATCACGATACAATTTTTGCTACTGTGTTACCATCTCACCTTTTCATAAATTTGCTACATAAACAGCTCGAAAATGCCATTAAAATCGCATCTTATCCAATGAATATGCACAATAATAATATTTTATCATTCAACTTTTATTATGGAAAGATAACGGCTGTGAAAACAGAAAATGAAATAACTAAAGATGCAACGCAAAAATCAATCGCTTAAAATGTAAATGTTATTTGATTCCAAGATTTTATTTGTCGTTAATGTAAATATTTACGTATGTATAACAATAAATTTTATTGTAAAATAATAATATTTTTTATTTAAAAACCTTAAATAAAAAGAGACTTAAAATTACAGGAAAGGTTGAGTTCTACAATAGTTTACAATCTTAAGAAACAATATTATTTACCGTTATAGTAAGTTTCACAATAAAATAACCATAAATTATTTACAATATATTTACAAATAAAGTGTTTATGATTCTCAGTTATATTGAGAAATTAGGTACTACACGTTGGGGCTATATTATGTATAGTGATGGCTAAGGCTAATTACACGACCGACTGACTACTGGCTAGTTGCAAAAACGATCATTAGCATTTTAAGTGTCCCCCGGAGGTTCAAGTTTCCATACAAACGTAGTTCCGCTTCAATACAAAAACTACATGCCGGATTGAAAACACGGAAAAAATAAGTGAAGTTTCAAACTTTCAGTACAAAACTAATTACAAACATCGATATGTGTCTACGCAATATATTCGCAAAGTTTGGATTCAATCCGGCATGTAGTTTATGTATTAAAGCAGAACTACGTTTGTATGGAAACTCGAGCCTCCTGCGGACCCATAAGCACTAATGACAAACTAATACGCTTTTTAACATTAATGGAGAGTCTATAAATTTAATAGACGCTTGTGCAACTCACGGTTTACAAATGAATGGGAGCGTTCGTATGTACAGGGGCCAGCACATCGAGTGCGATTCGATTCATACGCCTAAGAACAAGGTTCAACAACGATTCATACGCATAAGGGCATAAGAACGGTACAAAGTCCAAAATGTATAGCTTGATGTGGTGGCCTCTGACACAGTATTACAATATAGCGGCTTACAGTAGCGCAACGAATGTACTTACGCAGAGCAACAGACGGGTACTTGCGGGGCAGCGGGCGGCGGGGCACAGCCTGGCAAACTCCGCGAGTTTGCCAGGCTGGCTACAGGCTAGTTTCGGCTAGTACCTACGCCGGTGGCGCATTGTACGACATTAAAGGCGTTGCGCTACTTTAAGCCGTATCGTAATACAGTGCCTCTGTACATGTCAACGGCAACGACAAGTGATCATAGACAATATGAACCGCTACGCAAAAGAGACTAAGACGTCGACGACTTTATGGTCGGGTTGTTCCCGCGTGTGAATGGGTGAGTGTGTCACCGAACTGTTCAGTCCTCAGATTAAAAAATCTTAAGATTTCGTACCGTACGTGTAAGGTTAAATAACAAAAAAAGCATCAATGTAAATTACACAATACCTACAATATTAAAAAAAAAATCTGTAAAATAACAGGAATATGCTATTGCTAAAAAACGACATATTTTTGTAGACTTAATTCATAAATCTATCGTCGAAAGGATAGTCGTAGCTTACGTATATGGTTTTAACCTGACTAGTGTTGCCAACCGTCCCGCATTTCAAGGGACGGACGTCCCGTATTTCTTGCATAAATTTCTATGTCCCGCCGGGACAACCCATGTCCCGTATTCCTAGCTCAAATTGTTTTGTCTAAAGAGTATTTTCGCAAATGAACCTAAAATGAACTGACGTCCTTAACAAATGCACGCCGAATTTAATAAAAGTCGAGCTGATAACCAATTTTGACTGCGTTTGTTTTTGTTATAATGTCAAAAGACAAAAAGATAAGTTACGTGCAGTAAAATCGAAGTATAGTTTTAAGTCTACAAACGAATTTTGATTAAAAACGCTATGATTTTTATTTGTCCTGGGTAAAAAAGAGAAATCCTGTATTTTTTTAAGATTTATGATCGTTTGTCCCTTAAGGCTAAAAAAAAGTTAGCGACCCTACCTTACATGTACGGTACGATGTAGGTACTGGTTAATTTACATTAATGTTTTTTTTTGTCATTTATGAATCAATGTAAATTTACACAGTACCTACATTGTAGAAAAAAAATCTGTAAAATAACAGTAATATGCTGTTGCTAAAAAAACTTTTTGACGGATTTTTGTACACTCAATTCATAAATATCGAATTAGACAAGTTGCATATGTCGGCGGCCTAGGCATGTCGGCATAATATGTAGAATTGGGCAGATAATGATGAAATGCCCGGGCATATCTTAGATGGCCTCCAAAAATGCTATAAGCTAAACTAGCCTTACCTTGGTTTTTGCGGAGCTCTTCTGATTTTATTTTTTTAATAATATGCCCGGGCTTTTCGCGATCGGCCGCGAATTGTGTTCAATAATTAATCGTGCGCACATGATTCGAGAAGCCTCTTATAACCACATTGAACTATTTCCTGCACACAATACCAATCTATAAATCTAAAAATCAATTGCCACATGTATGATGGAGCATCACTTGAAAATGGCTTAACTCATTTGAATATTCTTTTTATCACATCTATTCAAAAAGAGTTCGTTGATTTTTCGCAAACAGGAAACAAAATTGCTCTTTCATCCCTAAGGACTAAAAGTGATTTCAATTTGGAATGTGGATATTATGTTCCAATTACTAAAGAGATCGATCACTAACGTATGAACAAGTAATATATGTATGATAAAAAAACCGCGTTCAGATCAAAATTATGAATAGTTTGCACTTGATTTCTCATAGAGGGTGATAAAAAGTAGAGTGTCCACCTCGGGAGCGACACTATATGAAACTCGAGTGACGTACTTTGAATCCCCCGCTGCGCTGAGGATTCTAGTTTAGAATCCTTAGCGCAGTGGGGGATTCAAAGATACACTCGCCTTTGAAATAGTTCTTCCCTCCCTAGGTTAACAAGCTACTATTTGTTGTGTTTGTAACACTAAATTGCCCTCTTACTTAAACTTCGAAAAATCTTACTCGTTTTGTTTTCCATCAAGTCTTCGATTTTTAACTCACTAAAACCACAAAATGAGTACATAAATGAATCTGCTAAATTATGACGTCACTCCTAGGTAATTCAAACATTTTTAGAACAAATTGACGTTTTTGACAGATGATAAAAAGTAACTCAGTTGACTAGCATTCGTCATCCCTATTGCCAGGACAAGGTTTGTATATAAAATCCAGCGAGCCGCTTCGGCTCGCGCACCTCGCAACGGGAGCGAAGCCGCGGGCAACAGCTAGCGTATAATAATATAAATACAGACCAGATCCTTTTTATTACCCTTTATGTTGCGGCCAGCAAAAGAGGCATTGTTGGACGAACGTGTAAATGTGGGCCCGCACATACGTAAGTCCATCAATGCCTGGTTGTGGCCAAGGCTTGTATTGTATAGTACTTTTCTCAAATAATGCGCGGAAATTAAAACTAAGTAAGTGGCGTTAAAGTTAGTTCATCACACTCATTGGCTTCACTTGAACTCATTTTTTCAAATACAATTTTCAAAATTAATGACGAACAAGGAACAACAATAACTTTTCACACGCCAAAGCGTTCATTTGTTTTTTTTCAATAAACAGCTTTCTATTTGCAAGCCAGTTCGAAATTCAAATAAAAACTTGATAAGTTACCTCCTTGGTTGCCATGTTTCGGAGTAAAATATCGTTCCATTTTTAAATTACACGACAGATATGAGTTTACATAGTAATTTATTTGGCCGCTAAAACACGACAGATATGGATTTTCATACAATTTTTGCCGTACGCTAGTCGCATGTATTCGGTTAGTACAGCAATTTCGATTTATCTCGAAGGTTGTCAAAATAATGCTCAAATTTCCAAGCAAGTTTGAGAAAAAACCCATTTTCTGCCCATGTCCTGATCAAAATATAATTATTAATTAAGTAAGTACTGACTTAACATGTTTCATGTTATTATTCCAGTTCAGTAACTATCCATTCTCATCATAGGACATGAATAGATATCATCTAAATCTTCTTTTATGTTACTTTCAAAATTTCTAACTGTCTTTTTCGACTTTAATCAGGTTTTTCTGTTCACCGACAGCAGATCCTGTAGATCCTAATTTACTTGTTTCACCATTGTAACAACTATTTATTTCACTATTCTGTTCATCATCTATTGTGCCTGGCTCTTGCTTGATTTTCTTAGAACATTCAACTTCTAGATTATTTGTTCCAGTTATTTTTTTAACATTAACATCTATTAGTGTTTGTTTAATTTTGTCAGGATCTTCACCGTTGTTCAATGATGTATCTATCGCTATTCTCTCATTCGCCTTTTCGTTATCTTGACCTTTATTTGGATTCTCATTATTTACTTTGCACTCATTTTTATTAGAACTTGCACTATTCGTTTCTTCATGATTTTTTTGAACTTCCAGTTTGAGTGACTCAATATCTATTCTATTACTATCTTTTTCTTCTTCTACAATTGTAGTCGTTTTTCTTCTATCTTCAGTTTTTACACTTATATTCTCGTTTCTCTTATCTCTTTCTTTAGCTAGTACACTTATATCCTCATTTCTGTCACACACGATTTTATTCTTATCAGTCTCACTGTTCGATGAGCAATGATGTACATGAACATTCGTATAATATTCATCCGGGAATTCTACATTACATTGTGTGCACGTAATGAGGTTTTTTCTGTCAAAAACTTTAGTGGGAGAAGACCTGTAAAAATGACAATTATTTAAAAAAAAATGTTTCAAGTACACTCTACAAAACGAGGCGCGTCGGGGTAATCTTCGTATGTGCAGCACGTATGAAAATCAATTTTGGTTGTTTCGTTTTTTTTTTATAATTGCAATCGGCAAGACCTTGGCATCATCTCACCTGATGCCAAAGATGGAAGGGAAGCGGGCTTACCAAGATTCCCCAACACAATGGTGAACTGGCTATCCATCAATTTTGTTAGCATTGATGTTAGGCGGCAAGACTTAGATAAGATGATGGTAGCGGGCTTAGAAAATGGCCTACCACCAAACAAACCGAGTCTTACAAAGTTGAACCCGCCGGCAATCGAACCCGCGACCTCCCGGTGTGGAGTGAATAGACTAACCATTACGCCACGGAGGCGGTTAAAATATGTATGGATGTTTGTTACTTTTTAACGCAAAAACTACTAAACGTGTCTGGATGAAATTTGGTAGGTAGACACATTAGAACCCGGATTAACATATAGGCTACTTTTTTCCACGCTCTGGACATGTGCTCCTGGGCTACCGCCGAAATGTATTGATATTTTAATGAATCCTTACTAATCTATTAGGTCTTTACCTATGAAATTGCCGTTTGTATAAAAAGTTTAATGATGAAAATTAATATTAAGAACAATAGTTATTAAAACAAATTTTATTCTCAAAATTGCATTAGACTATTAGAAATTAAATGCTGGTAAACATATGCGTATCATTTAGATATTTTGAGAGCACGGTGGCTTTAACCCCATGAAGTCGAGTTTTGTCACCTGGAAAAATCGCTTTTATTGAGCCAAAAAATACACATTTTAATTTAAAGCTCTAGAGTTATCGCAGCAGTTTCTTCGTTACTAATATCATATTTGGGAATACCCCGCATAAGATTTCGTCACTTTCAGGAAAATTAACTAGTCTAAAAAATTGCCCCATCTCTAACTACTAAGAAAACGCCTTTGTTCCATTCAATGGTACATAGCTCAGGGGATTGGAACATGAAAGACATGCCACTAGTTACTAATAAAAGACCATAAGTAGTGTCACCATAAGGTCAATAATAAAAAACAATATGAAATGAAAATGAAAAATGAAAAAAGTTTATTGCGGTATCTCATTGTGAAAAATAATACATGTTGCAGGAGACTTCTTTTAAGTATAAGAATACTTGTGCCAGAAGAATCCGCGCTTCCATAACTAATAAACAACACAGAGATACAGTATAAAAAATTAAAATAATTTAAAACAACAATACTTTACAAAATATATGCGCTACGTATTATTAAGCACGCGCGCGAAGTATTTATGTGTGCATGTGATTGAGTGAATTTGTGTGTGTGTGTGTGTGTGTGTGTGTGTGTGTGTGTGTGTGTGTTGTGCGTGTGGAGAGAGTGTAAGTGCGTGGAGTGGTGTGTGTGTGTGTGTGTGTGTGTGTGTTATGCGTGTGGGTTGTGCGTGTGGCTTTTTGTATTTATGTGCAATTATATTATGTTTGTATGTACAATGTATGTTTAAGAAGTGTATGTTCGTATATCTTAGGCTGTGTGTTTTAAAAGACTCTCTACTTCTTCATAATGAAGAGTATTGAGCCATTTAACTATAGTATCTTTACAATCGTGCATATTCAGGGGATATATATTAGTCTTACTATTTATTTTATTATATAAATACGATGATAAATAATTATATTGATGCTGTGCAAAAGATGTTTTTGTAAATTTAGAGGATGCTACGATATCATTTCGTCTTTTGTTTAGTATGTTAGGGTCATAGCCTAAACTTCTATGTTTTTTTGAAATTATCTGTAAGATGAACAGTTTTCTAATAGAAAGCACTTTACATAAGGTGAATAATTCATCAGTTGGAAATCTTCTATGCTTAAAATGCATCACTTTCAACAATAATCTCTGTGATCTTTCCAATTCCAGAAATTTTATTTTACTGGCACCACCCCAGATAGTGAGACAGTAGGTAAAAACTGATTGCACTAAAACAATATACAGAGTGTTTAGTAAGTTAGCTTTGGGTTTTGTTGCAGTTGTAGAGCTTTCATTTTTAGTGGCAGGGATCACATGCCTTAAAGTTTTAAAGATCCATGACAGTTTCCTCACTCTATTTGAAATTTGATCTATTTGATTATGCCAGGACAGTCTTTGATCTACAATGACTCCTAGATATTTGGTGTTTGACACCTTTTCTATTACAGGACATGTACAAGATTGCAGATTTCCGTTACATTTATGAATTATTAGATTAAAATCGTTACTAGGTTGGGTACGTTTATTTAGAGTGAAACAAATGTAATTAGTTTTGTTTGAGTTTAGGGTTAGCAGATTTTTGCTAAGCCAATTAGCAATAGTTTTCATACCTTTTTCGGCTTCTATACGAAGACTGTCCCAAGAAGTCCCTTCGAAGACTACCGCTGTATCATCGGCGTAAGCAAATATATGTGCATTAGTTAATTTTAAATTACAGAGGTCATTTATATATGCAAGAAACAATGTTGGCCCTAATACGCTGCCTTGAGGTACACCAAATTCTATAACCTTTTCAGAACTAATATGTTGATCCACCTTAACTTTCTGTTTTCTATCGGAGAGATAATCCCGTATGAGTGCTAGAGGGGTACCCCTGATACCATATGCTTCTAGTTTCTTCAAGAGGGTTGGGACAGAGACGGTATCAAATGCTTTTTTTAGGTCTAAAAATACTGTGGCGCACTTTCTACCTTTATCTAGATTATCGACAATTACAGAACTTAAAGCAGCCACAGCATCCTCAGTAGATTTTCCTTTTCTGAAGCCATATTGGGACTCGGATAATATATTAAAAGTATCGAAGTATTTTATTAGTCTATTATTTATTAATTTTTCTAAAATTTTTGAAATTGAAGGCAACACTGAAATTGGTCGATAATTATTGATATCATCTCTGTCCCCACCCTTGTATATTGGAGTAATTATAGACTGCTTCAGTTGTTCTGGGAATACACCATTTTTAAAGCAAATGTTAGCAAGGTGTGTTATAACTGGAATAACATCTTGTTTGACAAGTTTTAAGAAACTGGTTGAGATACCGTCCCAACCTGGAGCACTGTCAGATTTTAAATTTGTTATAATAGAATTAACTTCATCACAGTCAGCATCAAAAAGCACAAAAGATGCCATTTGAGTACTAGAGATTCTTAAACTGTCAGCGTTTATGTGATTATCAGGATTATTCATAATTTCAGATGCCAGTTCTTTCCCTATGTTAACAAAGAATTCATTAATGTAGTTGACACTCTCTTGAGGGGAATTTTTAATGTTTAGGAGTTCATTATTTGAGTTTTTGTTTTTTTGTGTGTAAGTAATTTTTTTAATGTTGTTCCAGAGTTGCTTTGTGTTGTTCATCGAACTAGTTAATTGGTCTCGTTCATGTTGTCGTCTCAGCTTTTTTATAAGGTTGTTGCAGAAATTACGGTACCGTTTGTATGTTATTTTAAGTATTTCGTCGGTAGGGTCGTTTCGAACTTTTTTTTGGAGTTTATTTCGATTTCTGATACATTTTAATACACCAGATGTTATCCACGGTTTTATATTACGTTTAGTTTTAGGTAAGTAAGTTGTTGTAGTGTTTTCATCAATACATTGTTGTAATTTTTGAATTAGCTCCTTTATTTTCAATAAAAATTGGCAATGAACTTCAAAAACTGAATCGGCAATTTCATAGGTAAAACCTATAATTACATAAAACAAATTTGGATAATTTACAACATTTTTATGCTTATAACTCAAGAACGGCTGGACCGATTTTCATGATTTTGGTTTGTTGGATTTGTCTCGACCCCGAATAGCAGAATAACTATTAAAACATCGGAAAAAATTGGGGAAAAAAGAAAATTAACTTTCCCGTACATTACCCATACATGTGTAGTGTAGAGTAGAGTTTGTGAGGCGGTTCGAAGTTCGCCGGGACAGCTAGTAATAATATTATAAATGTGAAAATGTGTATGTTTGTTACCTTTTCAAAACACCTTGACCAATCTTGATGAAATTTGGCATGCAGGTAGCCTGTGTTACGGGAAAGGACAAAGGCCACTTTTTATCCCGTGAAAATAGTACGATGCAGTTCCTGAACGAACTAAAAAAAACTTTTTTTGGTTAATTTCTGGAACATCGCAACGGACCAAATTGTATATTTTTTTTGCAGAGAGATGGTTGAGGGGCTGGGAAATGACATAATTTACTAATTAGCATATCCTGACAGTTGCCGAGGTATCTGGAGAAAACTCGTCATCGTCGGCTTCGCAACGGAGCAACGGATTTAAGTAATTTTTTTGTATAGAATTAGTTGAGGGGGTGGGAAGTGACTTAGACTGCTTATCAGAATAGCTCGATCTGAGACAGGAATCTGGAGAAAACTCATGTCCACCACTCTCCCTCAAAGACAGTCATAAAAGCGATGTCCACGTGGGCGAAGCCGCGGGCACAAGCTAGTGCTCATATAAAAAAAGTTCAGATGGAATGCTGCGATCTGATCCATAGAAGAACCAAAGTAACCGACATAGCTTTCAGAATTGCTAAACTTAAGAGGCAGTGGGCAGGGCACATAGCTCGTAGAACAGATGGTCGTTGGGGCAGTAAAGTTCTGAAGTGGCGACCGCGCACCGGGAGACGTAGCGGTGGACCGACGACCTGGTGAAGGCCACGGGAAGCCGCTGGATGCGGGCAGCGCAGGACCAGTCGTACTGGAAATCCTTGTGGGAAGCCTTTGTCCAACAGTGGTCGTCTTTCGGCTGATATGATGAATGCTGCAAACTGTCAAGTTGAAGCCACTTTATGTGTGTGCGTTTATTAGACAACGTCTTAGCACATACTGTCCGAGTATTATCGAGTGGGTATTGATGTGTTATGTTCGCGTGTGAAGTGTATATAGTACCTTTCATTAGAATTTTCCAACAATGTAAACAATAACATAACTTAAAAATTAAAATGTTTGTACCAATGTTTTCGATTATTAATGTTACATTATTAATTTGTAACATTATGTAATAGCATGTGAAAACAAACTCATGCCACCACATTTCCCTGCTCGTTACCTCATAGCATCTTCCAGGGTTTTCACTTGATATTTCTGCGTGTTGGACGCCATGCACCGCTGCCTGTGCTTCAAGAGAGCCCCAAACGAGTCGAACGTCATCTGGCAGCCGTAGCAATGGAACTTGTTGTGGCACGTCTCGTGCACCATGAGGTCGGTCAGCGTCCAGAAACCTGTTTAAAAAATATATGCGTTATTAGTTTGGTGCAATGGCAAAATAATAATAAGATAGTGTTATAGTCAAAGACCGGAAAACGTAGCGTAGGCAGGCCTTCCACTCGGTGGACCGATGACCTGGTGAAGGTCGCGGGAAGCCATTGGATGCAGGCAGCGCAGAACCGGTCGTCCTGGAAATCCTTGGAGGAGGCCTATGTTCAGCAGTGGACGTCCGTCGGCTGATATGATGATGATGATGATAATAGTCAAAGACAACCACCACCAGGGCAGTAATACTGCATCAGCCGCAAACTTTTACTGGCAAGCTTACGGGCGAGTTTCTCGTCCTGGCGTCGGGTTGCTAAGCAACCAAAAGCGTTGCCTCCAGACCAGGATAGTGTTATAAATCGTCTGTATCAGACGTAGAAGTCATGGACTAAGTCAAAGGCATTAAACCAAGATACTCTAGCTATTTTTTTTGAAAATATGTTTCAAACAGGTGGTTTTATTTGGTGGAATAGTTAATCCCAATTTCCTACTACCGTGGAAAAAATCCGCCGTAAGATTACGAAGTTGGGAAATATGGGTTAGCAAAGCAACTTGACTTTCTTCGACAGATGGCGCAAATTTGGAGGTGCCTCCGCTTGACGGGTAAGCGGTCTACGCCTGACCTCCGCCGCACGCTTTGGAAATATCAGTTAGTAAAAGCAAGCTAACTTACATCTCCGACAGATCGGGCAAATGTGGCGTTTCCTCCGCTTGACGGGCGAGCCTTCCGTGCCCGTCCGTCGCCGCACGCTCTTGTACGAGTGGCACGCCACCACGTGAGCCTGGAAACACGTGCGCAGACGTTAGATAACACTTTTAGGTAGCAAGCAATAGTGTCAGTACTCTGGACATTTCACATTCTGTTCAACGTTATTCTTTCAATTATATTTTTAACAAACAATGAGAAAGAGCTACGCAAAAGAGAAAGACTAAATAGTTCGGTCCTGTTCTCATTTACGGTGAGTCGTAAAGTATGTATAAAGTGTTTAAATATAGTGTGTGAGACGTCACACAAAGTCACAACACACTGAGAGGACTGTGACTTCATACAAATTCATCATTCAAACTGCGACAACGAATATCACCTCTTACATGTTAACCGATTTTTAATCAATTTTTGAAGGGTTGTCAGTCAGAACAAAAGCTAGGCTATAGATTTTTGTCTTTTCAATAAGGTTAATGGCTTATGTTTAACTTAACACCAGATTTTGTAAAATATAACATCAAAAAACACTTTTTACAGCCAAAAGTAGTAAATGATCACCAAAATTAAAACTCCATTTTATTGTGAAACTAGCTTTTGCCCGCGGCTTCGCCCGCGTGGACAACGTTGTAATGACTTTCGCAAGCGGCTCGTGTGCATGGACATGATTTTTTCCAGTTCCCCCGGGAACTATATCAGGATATGCTTATTAGTAAATCATGTCATTTCCCACCCCTTCAACAATCTCTGTGCAAAAAATCACAACAATCCATTGTTCCGTTGCGATGTTAAAGAAATTAACCAAAAAAAGAGTATTTTTTCAGTTCCCTCAAGAACTGCATCGGACTATGCTATTTTCACGGGATAAAAAGAAGCCTATGTCCTTCACAGTAACACAGGCTACCTGCATGCCAAATTTCATTAAGATTGGTCAAGGCGTTGAATCGTGAAAAGGTAACAAACAAACACATTTTCACATTTATAATATTATAGTAAGGATTATAACCAAATTTTTTAAATCTTACTATCCTATTAAAGCAAATGACTCCAAACTAATCATTGTTAACCCAAAAATAGTTAATGACCACCAACATTTTAACCACATTTTAATTTAAAATGTCATGCATCATCTCGTTATCGTATTAAAGTAAATTACGCTAAGTAAATAATTATTTACCCAAACATAGTAAACAAACTGCTAACTCCTTCAACGACTTGGCTAAACGTCATTTAGCCAAGTCGTAACTACGAAACTCCCAATAAAACCGCTGATTTCTTCTTCTGCGAAGCATTTTGCTACCCACGGGGGGGAGCCTCGCAAACGAGGCTCTTTGACTGTATAATCAATCAAAACTGACCGAACCTAATATCGCTCGCTTCGCTCGCTCATTTAATTTTTTATTCAGTAGATTAATTTATATAACTCCTCATCATATCAGCTCATATAAGTCCCCACCGAGGGGCTCGAGCCTACCCTGAATTAGGGCGATCAGGCCTTAGTCGACCAGTGCGGGTTGGTCGACTTCACACCCAACCTTCGAGTTTCTTCGCAGGCGTGTGCAGGTTTCCTCACGATGTTTTCCTTCACCGTTAAAGCAATCGGTACGCAAAATATGTACTTAAGTTTTTGAAAACCTCATTGATACATTGGTCGTCCGGATTTGAACCCGGTACGTCTGGTTAGAAGGACCGAGTCGTTACCGGTTGAGCCACCGACGCTACTACCGACCGACGCGATATAACTTCTAAATCAACGCAATCATAGTGGTTTATTCGGGCATATAATTTGCTCGCTAAGATTTAGTAATCATTTACTACATACAATTTGAAGTGCAGTCATGACTAAAACAGCTGGTACTATTGTAATTTTAAATTAATTTTTTTGGTGTTTAGTATATTTTTTTGGTAAAACGTAGCGTAGGCAGGCCTCCCGCGCGGTGGACCGACGACCTGGTGAAGATCGCGGGAAGCCGATGGATGGGAGCATAACAAATAACTATTGTACCTGTCAATACATACCTTTAGCCCGGAGACACTCAAAAACTTCTTGGCACACAGCATACAGTCCAGGGACAGGTCAAAAAGGCCCAAATCCTCGTCGTCGCTGATTGGTTCATCTTTTATGTATTCAGTCAAATACTGTAACAAAACAGTGTTTATCAATTAAAAAAGTTTTTTATTTCAGTTTTTAAAATCGTGGAAGTAGATTTTTTTCCTTTAAGTTAATTTTACAATATAAACAACAGTAGCACAGTATAATAAAGAGTACTACGTACAGTATGGTCACTCCCTGCCTCTCGTTGAAAGTGCCGCCCACCCGCGCTCACCCCCGCTCAGTTATATCCCAGCAATCTTAGCACGTCTTATCTCACTCACACAAGCATGGTACGCGTGCACCTACACGAGCTTATACTGTGTGCGTAGGAACGCGTTTGTTCCATACATTTGATCGCCAGTGACCGAGGTGTGACAGTTGTAAGATAATTAGCAATTTATCATTTGTTTAAACAGATTGTAACAAAATTGGTGTAGTTTCTGTTAACTGGGGCTTCCACTCATCATACTGAACAACAATTATTGTTCTATGACTTTGCAATTGAATTACTACTACTACGTATAGAACAGCTAGTCAAAACAATTATCTTGCTCTGCTCGGGGGTCGCGAGGAGTACGCGGGGGCGGGACTATCGCGTGACGTTTATGAAGAATAAATAAACAGATGCGAAATTCACTGTAATTGAGTTATCTGCCTAATTAGCACTAACACTTAAGCAACCCGACTGCTCGCCAAGATCTTTTTCATGTGTGTGTTGTCCGTTTCATTGTTACCGCTTGTAGCCAAAACGGCTTGTTGGATTTTGGAATGCGAGGTGTCGTTAGATTTGTACATATTAACAAGGATATTTTTTGCCGACTACAGAAAAAACAATAAAAAACGTTCTAATTTTATGCAGTCAGGTTTAAGTTATTTTGTTAATGTAAGGGGTATTCCTACTCATGATTTGAAACTAACTGTTTTTAAAAAGCTTTTATTTAACTTGCAATCTTGCAATGTATGTATGTGCATGCATGTTTGTATATATGTAAGAAAGAAAGAAATAAAGTTTATTCGGCAAAAAATAAATGGAAAAATAACTACAATATTAGGTACTTAATTGAAATAAACTATAGCTAAAGATTTAAACTAAAAACTAAAATTAAATTTTATGCCGAATAGGTCCAAGACTCAGCATGGTGCTGTGTTTTTATTATTACTAAAACCACAGCGCTGGTATTCTGTCCGGACCCCAAGGAGGGGAGAAAAAGGAAAAGGGGTGGGCCTACGTACAAAACGGACTCACTTATCACGTTGTAGGATTTAATTGGTGTGAAGGGGATCAATCAATAAATACAATATTATTATGGTTATAATGACAGTAAAAGGTTATAATCATTATAGATTGTAATAATAATAATAAGTTAGGTAAGTTTACGATAACTAAATATAAAATGAATAAATATATACTAGAAGGACGGTGGACAACAGCTGGAGTAGATTCATACGTCACACGAAATGGGCGGTACGCCCGGCTTTTTGTTCCTCAAGACAAAACGTACAAATTTTATGCTGGAAGCTGTAAACCGAGGGGCACTCTCTTAGAGGTGGAGACTGGAGGTAGATTGTTCCAGATTTTACTCGCAGCGTATTTAAAACTACCCCGGAAAGTAGTTGTTTTGTGTCGCGGAATGACCCGTAAATACGACGATGCTCGGGTACAGTATTTATTTGTGTTGCTGGACCAAGTAAGTTTATCATAAAGATATTTTGGTTTTTTACTTTTGATAATACCAAACAGTAGCACAGCTGCATGTAATGAGTTACGTGGATAATAATATACACTTTTTTGGTCCGACCCGGGGATTGAACCCATGACCTCCACGTTACTGTCACAGTAAAGTGCGACCCAGCTCGACTGCGCCACGGAAGCAGTCATATAGTTCACCAACCATTAGTAACTTACTAACGCATCCTATCTGTGTGGTTCACTTTTCATAATCTATGATTTTCAAACAAAAATGTCGGCATGTAGTAGAAAATAATGTAGAAAAAAAACTAGTTTTGGTGGGTTTTAATTAATATTGTGTTTACTTACCGATGATAACTGATAAGTCAAGCCACTATCTTTTTGGATAGATTTTTACAAGTTTTTAACACGCAAGTCGGCATTTTTGGATTGTTTTTTAGGTATCGGCACGCGGGCGATCGCTTGAGCGTTAGGCGAGAGACTAAACGCGTTACTGCCAATTGGCAGAAACACACGGCGCAAAAAACTGGTTTGCGGCGTCGGTTCCATACGTAGTAGTAGTAGTAGTAGTAGTAGTAATTCAATGGACTTTTTTTTTTAGTCTTCATACAAATCAATCCGCACTGGGCCCGCGTGGTTGACTAAGGCCTAATCGCCCTGATTCAGGGTAGGCTCGAGCCCCTCGGTGGGGACGTATATGAGCTGATATAATAATAAATAAATACAAATCAATCAGCTGATCGACCAATTTTTTTTCATTTTAGTATGGAGGGTTCAATTATTTTTTTTAAGAATCGACTATGGGTTCCTAGGGGAAATTCGTTCAGTATGATGAGTAGAACCTCCAGTTAACAGGTCCTACACAAATTTTTTCACATCCTGTATAAGAGGAAACCGTGACTGACTGACTGATCTATCAACGCACAGCTTAAACCACTCGACGGATCGGATTGAAATTTGGCATACAGGTAGCAATTATGACGTAGACATCTGCTAATAAAGGATTTTGGGAAATTCCCACGAGCAAGGCAGAAAACGGGATCTGCGCGGGCGACGCTGCGGGAAACAGCTATACAAATATATTTTAATAATTTATCATTATTACATAAAGGTGTTTTTGTCACGAAGCCATATCTCCCTTATTACTTTATCAAAACCAATGATTGAGACATCATTTTGAAGATTACATTCTCCGCAAAGGACGAAAGAAACAAACAGTTTAAATTAATGTTTTGGTTAAAAAAACGTGTAATTTCACAAAAAAAATTAAGGTGCCATCTGTTGACAATGTGTTTAACTATCATAGAAGACAAAAAAAAGTAACGATTCAATCATTTGAATTTGTAAGTGAGTTTTACTATGTTTCAGGATCTTTCGAAAAAAGTTTTTCATTAAAAAAAGTCAGACAATTACGTTAATTCAGAAGTTTGATTTTTTCACAGCTTCAAGGGACTGTAGACTGGAGTATATAATTTTAATTCCAACTTGATATCTCCACCACAGATGAGATACTAGTTACTTCGTAATCGTAACAGATATTGCACTTCCTTTTAAAACGAAAATACCTACGCATTTATTCACCTACTCCTTCCCATACACGGAAACATGGGTATTAATGCGCTCGACTTAGCTATTATAACTGCGTACACGGGTGACGCGCGAATTGCGGCGGCGATAGTACAGCGCTCTAGCGTTGAAGAGCGGAGCGCGGCCTGTAGGCCGCGCCAATGTGTAGGTACTGTAGAGATCGTATATCTCTACATTTCCACACTTGCTACTCCTTTAGTTATTTTCTTGCCAGCGCGAGTCGAATTAAGAATTTTAATTTAAATTTGAATTGGCAAGTCGTTCGAGAGCTTTTAAAAACAATAGATATTCTTCCATCTTTCATTTTTAAATAATAAGCTAGTGCTATATCCCCACGGCGTCCCGTTGACGACGTCACAGTACTTATCTCGCCTGCTCGACCGAGTGACGGAGGCCTGGCTCCACGCGTTCCCGAAATAAAGGGTCTTGACAGACCCTTGGCCTACTTATTTAAAAAAGATATACTTATTTGAAAAAGTCAGTCATAATTATTTTTCCGGTCGCGTCCACAGAGGGGGTTGGGAAGCTATTTTTAGGGTTCCGCGGTCAACAAGGAACCCTTATAGCTGTGATCAAAGAAGTTTACATAGAATCTAATCAAAACCACTCCAAACCTGTACAGTGTACACTAGAGCATGCACCCGGTTCTACCCGCTTCCAAAAAACCCGGGTATACCCGGTTCCTAGGTATCTCAAAAAACCGGGTCAAAAATTTAGATACCTGGATCCACCCGGTTCTTGTCAATAGAGTATAATATTTGCATAGAAACTTACCTAATTACCTTTTTTTGCAAGTGATTATTCTGATTTTTCTTGGAATAACAACTACAACGTGCTGTAGGCCATGTACAGTTATGATAACATACCAAGTTTTATAAAAAACGTTAGAGGCATTTGTGAGTAAAAAAATAATAGGTGATTTATTTAGCCTCATGATTAAAGTTGGCAAGTTCCTAAATTCTTATTATCAAATTTGCATAGCACATGTCACACAACTGGCAATAGTTGACGTCATGTACAAAAAAAGATTCAAGATGAAATTGAACATAGTTTTTCAGAAATTCAGGTAGAAGAAGACGAAGAAGACATTCCGTTGCTTAGAGCTTAAGGTGGTTCGATTATCATACAAAAAACAATTGCAATAATCTGGTTCAGGATACAGAATAAAGCGTAAATTATGTGTGCTACAAACTTTTTTCAAGTATTTGTTTGCGCAAGATTAATAAAAAAACATACTTTCATTTAAAATTATGGAATAAACCAACGCTCAAATTTCATTAAATTTACGAATGTGTGCGAGACAAAATGTCGTGTAAATACACAAGATGCGCGACGTTGCCGCTCCATGCAACCGACCGACGCGCGTGCATGTTGCCGCTCTTACGTTCTGTCACTGCATCAAGTCAATCGTTTGCAAAGAGAATATAACAAACTGTCTTTTGTTTGTTTTTCATTTTCATGGATTGAAGAATTATTACTAATCCCTACTAATATTCCCTACTAATCCCTACTAATATTATAAATGTGAAAGTAACTCTGTCTGTCTGTTACGCTTTCCCGCAAAAACTACTGAACGGATTTGGCTGAAATTTGGTAGGTAGACAGATTAGGACCTGGATTCAGACATAGGCTACTTTTTACCACGCACTGCGCACCCTCGAATAGTCATAGAAACGTCCACACGGGTGAAGCTGCTAGGGAAACAGCTAGTTTTAGATATAGTCCAATACTCACTTCTTCATCATAATATGTTTCGCCCCCATTTGATATTTGTTTCATTTGCTCCTCTGTTATTGTTCCTACAAAAATAAAGATACAGTCTTTAAAAATACATAGCTCATAATAAAATTTACTATTTATTTTACTTTTCTATTTACGTTCTAACTTATGTTATGACCATTTTTAGGGACAATGGTTTATTAAATTCACAGAACTTAATATTAATTACTACAACATTATACTTGACTGTAGAACTAACTGTAAGTTGCACCACCCCTACCAGGGGCTCAAGCCTACCCTGAATTAGGCCTTAGACAACCACGCGGGCCTAGTACAGGTTGGTCGACTTCACACACAACCTGCGAGTTTCTCCGCAGGATTGTGCAGGTTTCCTCATAATGTTTTCCTTCACCGTAAGAGCGTCGGATAAACATATATATGAAATCTAAATTCAAATCACATTGGTAACAGGATTCAAACCACGACCTCCTGGACAGGAGGCAGCGGCCCTAGCCGTTACTCCACAAATGTTTAATAATGTTTTAAGCTGTGAGTTGCACAAATGCTCAATGACTAAAGTATCCATTAGTGTCAGAAAATTTAAGTATGAATTTGACACCATATTATTATTTGTGTTACAATTTAAATTTGAATTAATATACCTGCAACTGATGTGATGTGAATGTTATCAAAAAAAATGTTACAACTAGTATTCACATAATATCAACAGTGACAAATATTAAATTAATTCCCAGCACAACTTGCAACGCCTAGAGTCAACTCGATTTTTTTAACCCCAAGAAACCTGCTACTAAAGTGGCAGTGGGCAGGCACATAGCTTGTAGAACAGACATCCACTGAGGTTCAAAATTTCTGGAGTGGTAACAGCGCACTGGAAAACGTAGCATAGGCCGCCTCCCATTCGGTGTAAGTTGCGGACAGACTGGACAGTGCATGTCTTGCCTAGTGGACATTATTTATATGGTGATGATGATGAACTTAGTACACACTGGAACACTTACCATTCACTGTAATCTGTATTGGCCCAGACTGAACTATCTCTTCCGGCTCAATCTTTATTTCCATTTGCAATTCTGGCATGTCATCACCATCTTTACTATCCGACAGATTCTCTTCTTCCGACAAAACCTCCTGCTTTATCTCAACCTCTGGCAAATTGCCTAAAACTTCTTCACTGATTTCTGTCTCCAATTGTATTGGTTTTGGCCAGCTTTTGGCATTTGTTGATTCGTTCTGGGCCCTTGACTTCACAATCCTATCTGATTCTTGGGCCATCGCAATAAAAATTGAAGCATTGTGTAATTTAAAACAGCAGCTGAAGCACAATACATCTGAGCATTTGTCTGTGTTGGAGACCTAAGTGACAAAAAAAATGTTAACACTAGGTTTTGTGCTGTTGATAAAAAAAAAATACATGCTATGATCACATATAAAAGAAATTGATCCCCAGTTCCACACAGTTGTTCCACAGGAGAAAAGGTTTAGAAAAATCTATGTAAGACCAAGAGAACCACGCAAGAACACCTCTCTGACCAAAAAGGGTGGCTATGTTCAGACACTTTTGACCATGTGACTGTAAATCTTGTTCTTTTAATCTGCTCTAAGCTTACATGTTAGTTTTAATGTGCTCCAAGCTCTAGAGTTTTGAACAGTCCACACTAAACTTTATTGCGGCTCTGAAGTAGATCACAAGATTTGTTGCAAGTTTGGGTATCAGCAGGACGTAAAGGAGTGAGGGGATGGGTAAGTATGATAATTCTCTCAAAAAGTCTTCCAACCCTGCCAATACTGCAGAACGAATATCATTGAATATCAATGTTGTCTTGTTTGAACTTAGTTTTGTAAGATTATGTATGTTTTCTACACCGTATTATGTTTTAAAGTATATGAATTGGTTTGGATGCACTCAGAAGGGGTCTTAATTTTTCTTAGGCAGACGGTAGACCTCACAAGAGCAAATCTGCATTCATTACTAAATTACAACCACGACAAACGCACATTTACCTGAACATGAGCGACCCTTTTCAGCTCCTCTGCAATCGTGGTGTTTCTTTTCCAGCACCACGGTGGTTCATTCGCCAGGAATATGTTCACAAAGCCGCTGCTCTCGCCGATCTTGAGGCAAGCGCGACATTCCCTATAAATTAGCCGGCCTATCTCCGTTTCAGCCATTACGTCGTGTAGCTCCTATTACAAAATAGATAGATAATTATTATTATTTTATCATTATTTGCAAAAATTTAAATGAAATTGTATAAAATCAACAAGACAGACAATCTACTTTTCGTAAATCGTAGTGATTTCTATACTCTTTGGTAAAACTTACGCATATATAGTTGTTTTTTTAGTAGGTTAGAATATAATAACGTCTCTGGGTACTAGCCTTTTTGAGAAAGTCATCATTTTTCGTCTTCATTTCTTTTCAGATTTGAAATGCTACTGGCAGTGCATTACAAATCTTGTCTGGAGTTCCTGACAGTATTTACAGCAGCCTCATTTTGAGGTGGAACACCCGGTCACAGTAGGACTACTATAAAACTGCACCCAGTGCGAGTCGTGTCTTCACGTCCTTCTTCATTTTATTTTCTTGTTCTCCACATTGATCACGTGCATGACGTGCAACAGACGATTTCCTCACCACATTTACACACCACTTTTTAAAACGAAACTTTAGCAGAAAACAACGTAAAAACTGTAAAAATAATAAAACTACGAATGCGTTTACCACGAATCCCAACAAAAATCACCTTTAATATCCGTTCGTGACTCGTGAGCGCCATCCAGTGTAGCCAACCCTTATCAAAATTTATCCCTAAGTTTTTTTTTCAATTAACCCTAAAAACCCCTAAGTACAGGTTTTTTTAATAAACTAGCTTTTGCGCGTGTCTTCACCCGCGTAGATATCGTTTATATGCCTGTCTTTGAGTGGT
Organism: Coleophora flavipennella; assembly: GCA_947284805.1. Taxonomy (NCBI): domain Eukaryota; kingdom Metazoa; phylum Arthropoda; class Insecta; order Lepidoptera; family Coleophoridae; genus Coleophora; species Coleophora flavipennella. Next base: position 12,780,416 of record OX369253.1, read on the forward strand.
GCACGAGCTACAAGCAGCTCGCGAGCGTTGACATGAGTTTTCTCCAGACCCCTTAAGACTTTGAGTGTATACATTCTGTATGTATACTCAAAGCCTTTATCAAGCTATTCTGATTAGCAGTCTATGTCACTTCCCACCCTCTCAAACAATTTTATACAAAAAATCACTTCAGACCATAATTTTCTTGCAACTTTCACGTTCCGTTCACGCACAAGGCACTGACTTTTAATCATTTTAATTACAGAGTTTGTTTGATGCCCCTAAAAAAACCCAAAAAATCATGACCCTAAAAATCCCTCTGTAAACAATTTTACATTACACAATTTACTGGCTCAATCTACTGAAGTCGGCGTTGACCGAGCTCTACTTACGATTCAGTAGTGCTCACAATTTCATTCGGAGATTGGATGCCACAGCGTGTAGACGTACTCGTCATTCTTAATGGGTTCGCCGAAACTATGATGCAAAAAAACGATAATGGCTTTATAAGTGGCTTTTGTTAAGAAATAAATTCTGGCATTTGAAAATTATGTATTACTAGCTTTTGCCCGCGGTTTCGCCCGCGTGGACATCGTTTTAATGACTGTCTTTTAGGGTGAGTGGTACGCGAGCCGCTGGCGGCTCGCGAGCGCGTGCATTAGTTTTCCTCGGATCCCTCAGGAACGACATCGGGCTATTCTGATTATAGAAGTCTATGTCACTTCCAACCCTCTCAACCAATTCTATACAGAAAACCACCGCAGTCCGTAGCTCCGTTGCGACGCTGACGTGCGCGAGCGCAGAAATAAGTTTTCCCAGACCCCCGGGAACTATGACAGGATATGCTAATTAGTAAATTATGTCTATTTCCACCCCATCAGCCATCTATGTGCAAAAAATCACAGCAATCCATTGTTCCGTTGCAATGTTAAAGAAACTAACCAAAAAAGAGTACCTATATTTTCAGTTCCCTCAAGAACTGCATCGGACTATGCTATTTTCACGGGATAAAAAGAAGCCTATGTCCTTCACAGTAACACAGGCTACCTGCATGCAAATTTCATTAAGATTGGTTAAGGTGTTGAAGCGTGAAAAGGTAACAAACAATCAAACAAAGACATTTTCACATTTATAATATTAGTAAGGATTTGGAATCAGAAGTTTTTTTCTTCATTATTCATTTTATTACCAGTTCTATTACAGCACAGAACACTACTACTCACAGTGATGGCACGAGCGCGACTGAGTCGAGATTGAGGCAAGGCAATCGCACTTATCACCAATCAGCACGCACACAATCTGTTGAGACAATTTGCAGGTTGCTAGCGCGAACAAATATATCATCATGCTGGGCCACGCCCATAATACACCTATTTACGATTCAATCTGATGGCTCTCAGCAGATTGATTCTGCAAATTGAGGTTGAAATTGAATGGTAAGTAGAGTACATTAATTTGATCGCCCTATAGTTTGCAGACTACCGATGACGGGGGTATAGTTCGTTGTGAAGGTCACGTTATCACCTAGTTTTTGAAACAAATTGTACAGGATATACTTATTGTTCATTAGTTTGCAAGGTATAAGCGAATATAAAACCAATACATTGTCTAGACTTCCCAGCAGGAAACCTATCCAGCTTCCGCAACACACTGGTAAAACTGTGGTTAATTACGCACGGTCGCTACAATATACGGTGCATTTTAACCACCTCCGTGGCGTAATGGTTCAATTCAATTCAATATTCAAATCAATTCAATAAAATAGGTGAAAATTACACTCTTTCTGATAGTCACAAAATAATAATAACAATGTCATTTGTGAAGAGTCAAGAAATAAACAATAATTAATTAAGAACGTCAAAATTCAATCCTTGATAAAAAACCAGATTATGTCATTAGAACATGAAAACAATATGACACGAAAAGTTATACATAAAAATCATTGAATGCATTTAACAAGAGTAGGCCAGTTTACACGGACAGCGCCCGGTCACGAGTATAACGCGAGAATCAGCCATCGCTCCCATCAACCATATTAGAGGGAAAGGAACGACCCGGCTCCCGATGCGCCACCATCCGCAGAAAACATTTAAGCGAGCATGCACCACTCATGCTAAGATAAAAATATTTATTAAAAGAAGTACTAGACGTATCATGTCCCATAGCTTCCACGTCAATTCTTAGGTTGGTCATCATTTTATTACTATTAAACATGATTAGTAGTGTTGATAGAAGAAACACTGTCTACCCATTCATTTTTTCATTTAAATATTCGGTTTTCTTATAATAACCTTTTTTTACAAACAGTTATTTTGAAACAATTTTTAGCTGTTTTTCTGACAAATTTAGCACATCATCGATCGGGTAATCTGTTATACATGAGTGAGCATTGTGCCGCAAAGGATTTATTGATTTTGCTAAGTCTGGTATAAGTTACTTGAAGTTTATTCCTATTCCGAAGATTTCGACTGTGCCTGTCACTATTCAGTGAAAAGAGATGCAGATTTTTACGTACATAAATTATATTTTCATAAATGTGTTGACACGGGAAAGTCATTATATTAATATCTTTGAATTTATCTCGGAGTGACTCACAAGAACGTAATCATTAAATGGCGCGAACCGCTCTTTTTTGGAGAACAAATATGGTATTCATAGCAGCTGCATGTCCCCACAAAAGTATCCCATAAGACATAATAATTACTATGGAAGTAGCTGAAATATACCAGTCTTGCTATATCTGTCAGGAAACTAATTTTTTGGACTGCGTATGCGGCTGAGCTAAGCCAAGCCTGCCAGCTAGCGTTTCTACAGTTAATCCTAGAAACACGCTCTGATTTACAAATTCTAATACATACAAGTAATCTAATACAAGTTAAGGCTATTAGCTTCACATCAGGAGGTCGCGGGTTCGATTCGTAGCCTTATTAGTCCCATTACTTGGGGTCGGCTTTGTATGTTTTTCGTCTCCATTTAGGCCTCATGCTTGTCAATTCTTATGTCACTCCACCTACACTCCTCCATATCCCTCCAACCATCGCTTTTCAGGTCTATTTAATATTTTTGGACAAAAATACTCTCACTCTAGTACGTTATTTGATTAGTATCATGGTTACGGTCGAGAAAGCTCACGAACTGACAAGTTTTTTGGCGAAATTTGTGATGAATGCATTCACAGTTTTTTTTTTTATTGTTTTTTGCTAGAATTTGCTTCAACAATGGTGCATTTTGAGAAAATCATCAGGTGCACGTGAGCAATGTGAAGAACAACTAAATAAAATGAAGGAGAACGTGCAATCCCAATTTGCATTGGGTACAGTATTAAATTTTCAAGTCTCTTGATTTAATCGCAAACCCCGCCCCTCGCCCGCGGCGCCATTTAAAAAAAAAACATGTAAACAAACATTATTTGAAAGCCGTACCTTCTATTCACAATCGCTGCGTCGTCATGGCTCGTCACAAATACAGTCCAATTAACACAAAAACACTACAGCCATTCATCCATGAGATCACAGCTATAAATCACTTGGAAAATGGGCCACTTGAAAAAACTCGTCACTTGACCTTGTTCACAAAAACATTGATTTATTGCTAAACGGCCTTCGATATTTTAAGGATACTTTACGGAATAACGACGAATAGATAAACAAGTAACAATCAATAAGAATCTAAAACAATTGTTTACTATAAATAACAATATATCCCTCAAGTACCAAGCACTGTTGCGACCAAGTAACGTGTAAGTACTCTTTGGTGAGCAGAGTGTCTGAATTTTCGATAAAAATCTATGCAGCCATAGACATAAATTATATTAATAAACGCCTGACTACACAGGATTTTGTATCGTATTTATTAACTGAAAGAGCTTAAAGTGGCATACGTTTCACTGAACGAAATCGGGCGTTGGGGACTTGAGTGGGTTTTTGATATAACCGACCGAAATCGGGCGTTAGGGGCTTTAGAAGTTAAGGACGGCCATTGCAACCCCGTGTTCCACCACTTCCACTTCAGAATGAGCTTGCTGCAAAGGCTGTTAAGAGCTTCGGAGAAGATTTGTAATGTACTGGCACTAGCATTGCAAATCAAAAATCAAATGAAGATTAATTCTAAGAACACTGCCTCAAAAGGACTTTCGACATCAGGGGCGTTAATATATTCTTTAAAAAAAGCGAACATCTTTGTTAGTGGGATTTTTAATTGGTGAACGCATTCGTATTTTTATTTTATTGTTTTTGCATTGGTTTCTGCTTGAATTTTCTTCAAAAAGTGGTGCATTTTAAAGAAAATTGTCTGGTGAACGTGAGCAATGTGAAGGAAAAGAAAATAAAATGAATGAGGACGTGGAAAACCCAATTTACACTGGGTGCAGTTTTATAAACGCTCTACTGTAACCGGGTGTTCCACCTCAGAATGAGGCTGCTGTAAATGCTGTCAAGAACTCCAGTAAAGATTTGTAATGCATCAGCACAAGTGTGATAGTTCCTGCGTGACACCACACGGAACCCTAATAATAATAACTTTTGTAATAGAGCTACTGCGTAACACCACATGGAACCCTAATAATAATATTGAGTTGCTGAACTATTGTATTTGGAGTGGGACCAGTCTGGCACCGAATTCCTTAGCTCAAGTATATAAAGTGTTAGCACTTAAGACCAATGAAATACGGTTTAGGTTTGCAAGAGAGTGTAGATGAGAGCGAAAGAGTAAGAGGATTGGACTTGTGGTGTTGTGTGAAAGAGACAGAATGGAGGGCTGTTTCTTAGAGATACGTGTGCGCAGGAGGAGACGCGATCGGATGACGAATCGAGAGAGTCGTGTGTTAAGAGATCGAATATTGGTTTTTTTATCGTTGAGGCCATGGTGTGAAAAGTAAGAGTGTTGTGAGTTTCGACGAGTGTCCTGGTACGTATTATATTGGTCTTTAGGTTTCATTGTACAATCATTTTACAGTTACGTGTAACTGGAATCACACACTAAATTACCATGTTTGTTATAGGCATTACTAAATTTAAATATGGAACACTCGAAAGGTTCTTTAAAAAAATAGGGTTCTCTGTGAGTTATAGATTTGTACGGTGGTTGTAGTATCATTTGCTTGACAGAAATGTATAATCTATAATATTTAAATTACCTTTTCATTACTGTCATTAGTCTACTTAATTTTGTTTAATTTTAACCTTACTTTATGTAGACAAATTTAATACTAATTTATATACGTCCGTAAGTTAGTGCGAGATATCGCGCAGGGCTTGTATAATTCAATAGTACAGACAGCGACACATAAAGCTATACAAAACCAGTATAAGCTGGCCGCGTGAGTCGCGCGACGCCTTTGCGTTTCAACATACGCGAGGCCCGAGTATACTGGTTTTGTATAGCTTGATGTGGCGCCGTGTGTACATCAAATTTGTACCGTTAAATGCAAGAATAAATACAAGAATAAATGTGACATCTTCTTGGGCTAATAATTAACTATAAAATATAGAGCTGTAATTAATGTATGGCCGTGCTTATAATGTTAAAATACCCAAGTTTATATTAAGCCGTTGCATTGGGACAACTTCTGTAATGAAATCTCTGTATAAACAAAACAATAACGTTAATTAAATGATGTAACGTGGAGTTTTACCCCTATATAAACAAAGTTTTCTCCACAATTTGAGTCAAATAAACTCTCAATTTAATTAAGACTCAACCAGGTTATTTTATTTATTCTTTTTTTTTACCTCTGCATACAACATTGAGACTTACGGGGAGTCTACGAATTCTCTTCACTTAGAATTAGAAACAAAAAGAAAGGTAACGCGCACTTTGATAATTTTCTGAATTGCCGATTTTTTTGAAGATAGAAAATAGATAGAGTTTGAGCCCCTCGGTGGGGATAACTTTCCATCAGTAAGGAGCTTAATGCAGGATCCACTAATACAATAAACTAGACGATCAAATGGACACTAAGACACAGGCTTTCAGTCTTAGGGGGAGGTTGGGACTTATACACTAGCATTGCAATTTAAAAAATCCGGTTGTCTGTAAAGTCCGTTTACGGATGATAATTTTATGTGATAACAAGTCCCCGTCCAAGTACCCGTCCGATTACCCGTCCGAGTCCCCGTCCGAATTTCCGTCCAAGTGCCCGTCCAAGTCCCACCCTAAGTCGCCTTTTGTGTTTCCACACAGAGTATCGACAGCATTGGAACACCTCTCGTAAGCTCCTGGAAGCCTAGTACTTTTAATCCATTGAAACTTTGTTTGACGGTTCGTCCGTACGTGAATTGCAAGAACTATAAATAAAAGTAAAATACATACAACTACAACATATCTTACAGTTGGAACACCCCTTGTAAGCTCCTGGAAGCGTAGTACTTTTAATCCATTGACACACTGATGTTAGATATAAGAAACGCCTCTTTTTAGTATGACGGTTTTCCTCACAGAGAATCGACCGAATTGCCATCCCTTGGCGTGGTAGAGATACAAAAGAAGAAAATTCTCATTATTATGTGAAGACTGTCTCAATAGGGCTTTTGTACCCAGAGACGTTTATTTATTTATTTAACAGTTTATTGTACACATAAAATACAGATTTTAAATATTAAGTTATACAAAGGGTACAGCTTATTTCTAAAGAAATTTCTTCCAGCAGACCCGAGAATGAAGAAAGTTTTGATTGAGATGGCAGACGTGTACACAACTTAATAAAATAAAAAAAGTAATACTTAAAGTAATACATATTAAATAAATACTAAATTTTAACAATAATTGACAACAAATACATAAATATAAGTACTTAAAATATATAGATAACAGACGGTATACATAAATACATAGATAAATATATATAAACTAATATAAATACATATTGTAAATAATACATAAAAATTTCATGGCTAATCAATTAATTCAAGATGACAGAGAAATATAGTGCTCTTTTAGTTTTTTTTTAAAAGAGTATAGGCTCTCACAGTCACGAATTTCATGAGGAAGAGAATTCCACAACCTGACGGCATGAACAGAAAAGGAATAGGAGTAGAAGTCAGTACAATGAGAGGGGACACTAAGGAGGGACTTTAGGTGGGATCGGGATAGTTGGTCTGGCTGGCGTTTCCAAGTGAAGCGTTCGCGTAGGTAACCAGGGGAGGAAGGTTTATGAAGAATGTTAAACAGGAGACAAAGGATGTGGGAGTTCCTACGCAAACGAATCGGGACCCATTTGAGCTGGGTTCGGAACTGAGAGACGTGGTCATACTTGCGCAGTCCAAATATAAATCGGATGCACAGGTTCTGCAGGCGCTCTAGCTTATTGAGAAGTTTCTCGGTAACATCCAAGTAACACGAGTCAGCATAATCAAGATGCGGGAGAAGAATGGATTGAGCAAGTGAAATCTTAGTTTTTAAGGGCAAAAACCATTGGAGACGCTAATATATTCTTGAAAAAAAAAAAGACAGCGTAAAAAACGTAGTGGTTTTTTGGCGGGATTTGCAGTGGACGCATTCGTAGTTTTATTTTGTTGTTTTTGCATTGTTTTTTGCTAGGATTTTGTTCGAGAAGTGGTGTATTTTGGAGAAAATCGTCTAGTGCACGTGAGCAATGCGGAGAACAAGAAAAACTAAGGAGGACGTGGGAACCCAACTTGCACAGGGTACGCCCTACAGCAACTGGGTGTTCCACCTCAGAATAAGGCCGCTGCAAATGCTGTCAAGAACTTCAGAGAAGATTTATAATGCACCGCCAATAGCACTACAAATCATAAACTAATGAAGAGAAACTAAAATACGACAGACTAGGCTGTATGGTCATAGATACCTTTGCCTTCTCCGCGCTTTTGAAGGCCGGATAGAAAACGTGTAGAAAACAAAAAAACACAAAAAAAGTTGTATTATATTCGCTTTGTTGGTTTGTTTTGTTTATAAAGAGAAAACACGTGAGTTGGGAGTTGGTTATATTTAAAACCGTAGGTGATTATATGCTCAGTGGTTATATTTTTTGGTATCAAAATGGAAGGAAATACTCCTACTATTAGTTTAGTATCATGCATGCATTTTGTGAGGCGAGGGGTTGCCAAAGCGGTTCCGGAAAAGGTGAAATTTAATTTTACTTATCAACTTTATTGAAATTGGTTTTACCTATTTCTCTCCCTACACATTTTGTATTGCTTTTCAGATTGAATTAACAGAGCAAGAGCTGGAAAGGATTATAAAACAAACTGCTAGTGATTTGCGGTGCGTAATCAAGTAATTAATCATGTTATTACTCTATTCCTATCTTAGTGCAGTTAATTTTAGGTTACTACCATCACCCGACGTGATCTCCTACAGTAGTGACCCCGACGTGATCTCCTACAGTGGTGACCCCGACGTGATCTAATATTTATATTCTTGTCTCCTGTCATAATAACTGTTCGGACGTTTCTTGAAGTTTGTTTTTCATGAAAGCGGGGATCTAGTTTTTTAATATTTAAGTTATTGTATTACTAATTTACGCGTGGTCAAGTAAGGCCCGATCGCCCTAATTCAGGGTAGGCTCTAGCCCCTCGGTGGGGACGTATATGAGCTGATATGAATTACTTATTTATAGACAAAGCTTTCCGAATCCTGAAAATAACTTCCGTTTTGACATAGAATCTATAGGATATGCATGTCTTATACAGTAGGTACGACTTAAGATATAATGCGCATATAAATCTTTACCAACCTTCGGCAAAGGTTGTATCCCAAGTGCTTGGGAGATGTTGTCTACATAGAGTGGCTTAAACCCTCAGCACGAGAATGAATAATGTGTGGTAGGATCATTAATGTTTACTATATGAAATTTATCTTTCATTATAAATTTCATATAGTAAACATTAATGATCCTACCACACATTATTCATTCTCGTGCTAAAATTATATTAAGAACCTACAGTCAATCTGGGTAACATTGAACATTTTTTTGTGATTTTTGTAGTTACAAATTGATTTATTTTTACTAACATTTACTTTCTAACATGAATAGTGTGCTTTTATGCTTTTTTATAGGTCTAAGATAATCAGTTTAGTATTTAATCAACAAAACTCGTCTACAATTGCACTTACAGCCACATTCAAAGTTTTCTTGAATTTGGGGTAACTTTGAATCAGGTTATCCTTCGACATACAAAACCTTAAGTTATTTGTATATTTCAGAGTTAGGGTAAGATTGTACAGTACTACCACTTTTATAAGTTACACCGATGTACCTGCACAGAAATCTTATTTTTGCATGGCGCGAAATCATCCCTGCCAATCAATAGCGCGTCATGTTAACCCGCGAGCAAACTCGTTTGCTATTGGCTGATGCGTATACGTGCCATGTCAATTATTATGATGTAGATATCGGAATTTCCTAGATCCACCAGGGCCGAACTCAGAACTTTTATTTAAATATAGCAAGAAAAATAAAAGGTTATGTATGTATTAAAAATTGTTGGATGTAAGAGAAGAGAAGGAGGTATGTCAGGATCTGGCAAAGTGGCGCTTCATTGTTTCTGCCTACCCCTGTGGGACCAAGGCGTGAGCTATATGTATGTTTAATTTAATTTCTTATTAGGTATATAAACCCTTGTTTTTACTGTGTTAACATAACATTTCGTGTGGTATATTTATTTAAAATCAGAACTTAAATATTTAGTAAAACAAATATTTTACAAATATACAAAATAAACATTCTTCATTTTTATATCAGCTCATATACCGTCCCCACCGAGGGGCTCGAGCCTACCCTGAATCAATTTAAAATCAGAATTAAATATTTAGTAAAACAAATATTTTACAAAAATACAAAATAAAAATTCTTCATACTAGATAATATCTCGGAACAGTCTTCTCCGATTATTTTTCTTGTTCTTAAAAAATAATTTAGTTTATCATATATATTTTAAGACCTTGTTAATTTGTACAGTCACAAGTGAATCGAAATATTTAAAGGAGAATTAATATTATAGATATAAAGCCCATATCTTTTGAACCACTGAACTGATTTAATTTAATAGTAGATATGACATAATTGCTTTCCATTGACAATATCAAAATAATAACGCGCCCCGTTTGCGCCCCTTTAACTAAATTAATATAACACCCCTACAGTTGTTTTTGGATTTTAAATCTTATGTGCTAGCAATAAGTTCATTATTTTACTGATGTTTCAATTTGGTTAGAGTCGGCGGTGGGTTGCGCTATTCTGCGCCATCGAACAATGCCGATGCGACTTATAAACGTGGTACACCTGTACATAGTTTTCTTATTTAAATATGTATGTATTATTATAAAAATCATGACAGTTCCATTCAAAATGACATTTGACTTAGTATTGCCATAATGAAATGAATGAACTAATTTAGTTGAAAAAAAGTCATCGTTCTTTTATGTTTTCTTTCATCACCATCATCATCACATCAGCCGAAAGACGTCCACTGCTGGACATAGGCCTCCCCCAAGGATTTCCACGATGACCGGTTCTGCGCTGCCCGCATTCAGCATTTCCTTTAATAAATACAAAAAAAATTGGAAATTGTGTGTTTAATCTTGAATTCTACGTTTAAATAGCTATCAAACGAGATCAATATGAATTACCTATGACAAATCTTTAAAACTAAAATTTCACAAACAAAAATCTATTGACCCCATTCCATAAACAAAATTTGATCATCAATATAAATATAGCCACTTTTTCTGGTTAACCGCTGCTCTTTTATGAAACTTACAATATTGGCTTTATCGATTTGACACGTCTCAACTTTAGAGGGCCAAGACCAACCTCTTAGGTATGTTTTTGGAGCACTGAGACAGTAACTTTAAAAGGTGATACTTTTGATATTCTGCCAGGCAATAGACTAGCCTCTTCTCTGAAAACACAGTATATATTGTTTGTTATTCCCTGATAGATGTTTTCTATTCCAAGTTTTACACGTAAATACAAGACCAAATGTTTTATTATTCAGAATAAAGATATCTAAATTACATTAAACATATGAAAACCACTACTTACCAATTAACATTAAGATTTGTATATTTAATTGCGATTTTAAAACAGAGTAACACACTACACCAAATTACTGTACCAGGGAAAAGGCAGATAAATCTTCAGAAAATGATATTTTGGCATTAATTTTTTTTTAAACTTACGTTCAAAAATTCGGTGTTCCGATAAACACAGTTACCGTACCATAATACAGAAGATTGCCATTTAATAAATAATTAAATCTTTTGCACAACTTTTTTCAAAGTTACAACACTATTGAAAGTTACCCGAATTGACTGTATTTTTTATTTTTATTTTTTTTATTTAAAATGTTTGTACAATTAGAATCTAGAATTTTGATTTAGGAGGTTTTGCATCAAGTCTGATATACCTTATTGTATTCTTTGCTACTAAGTAAGTGTAATGTTTATAGTAGTTTATATTTGTGAATGGTCGACTACGACAGACGGTTAAGGCTTCCCGAGAATGTATGTACAGTGTGGCTGTACAAACTTATTTCCTTTTAAAGTATTGAACCCTAGAAATGACCTTGGAACTAAACTTCTTTCCAATAAAGATCAAAATACATTGTTTAGGACTCTTACGTTTTGTTCATCATCATCATATCAGCCGAAAGACGTCCACTGCTGGACAAAGGCCTCCTCCAAGGATTTCGACGACAACGAGTCCTGCCCTGCCCGCATGCAGCGGCTTCCCCCAACCTTCACCAGGTTGTCTATCACTTATTTGGTTTTTATCGGAAATTACGAAGTTATGGCAACTGGTCCTATGAGCATTATATCTTTAGGTGTACTGTAAATGCTCTTCAGTTCAGTCATTTGGTGTAATTATGAGTCGTCCCATGCATAGGTACCTATTATTTTATTGTTATTGTAAAAGGTCTCGGGTTCGATTCCCAGCGGAGTCTAACTTTTTAAAACTCGGTTTGATTGGTGGAAGAGCATTTTCTAAGCCCACCTGACTAGCAACCACCATCTTATAAGTAAAAAACATTGATGTGTTCCGGCTTGAATGGGGAATCTAGGTAAGCCCATTTCCATCTTCGGCATCATGGTCACTTATCAGGGGCTTTCCAATTGTATATTAAAAAAAAACTGAAGCCCTGTAACATACTAGGCACTAATATAATTGTTATTAGACAAATAGACTTGGGTTTTTCTTCTCAGTTTGACAGAGCAGGGCGACGACGAGACAGATGAGGAGGGGGAGGCGTCCGCGTCGGCGGCCCCGAGGGACCCGCCTGCAGACCCCAACGACGAGTTCAACTTTGACAAATATGACGAGGAAGAGGCTAGTACGTATTAGGGTCAATTCATACTAGCGCAGAGTCGAAGTGCATCGAAGCGTCAAATTCCTTACAATCAAAGCGAAGTCGCACGAATGCACGCGTATTCCCACGATTTTATGTTGATGGACATCATTTAATTTTGCCAGTTGAATCTCGTAACACAAGACAGTTTCCGATTTCGATTGACGAGGGACGACGCGTAGGCTCGCCTAATAGCCGCTTGGGATCTTAAAAGAAATATGTGCATTACGTTGTGGAGATAAGGGTGAATTTGCTATATTAAGTTTCGACTCTGCGCTAGTATGAACTAGCGTAGAGTCGAAGTTGCGTGAATGCGCGCGTATTCTCGTGAACTCTCGTGCTTTCGTACGCTTTCACGTACATCAGTTGCCAGTTGACTCTCGTGGTTAAAACTCGTATAAAATGGTTGACATTGATCTCGCTATGATATTACGCGCGCACCAATCAGCGTTGATTGCACGCAGACGCGCGTATTCCGTAGGATGAGCGTGATTTCAACTGTCTAGCTATCACAGTTCATGAAATAAAGCCTGGTGACAGACAGACAGACGGACGGACAGCGAAGTCTTAGTAATAGGGTCCTGTTTTTACCCTTTGTTTACGGAACCCTAAAAAGTCTCCATATCGGTTGTATAAACATTTTTACAAGCTTTTATATAAATTGCAATGTATGTATGTTTGTTCGGGTGGAATCTTGCGAGTTAAATTCAGTCTGCTCGAGACCACGGCTATCGAAGCATAGTCAAAACTTTGAGGTTAAAACAACATCAATACCTGCTCAAATGTTATAAAAATCACGTCAAGTCCCGCTTTCAATTTTGCACTCATGTTCCATCGTTTACATACTTCAGGCATGCCGGGGGTGGTAAATATTATTTTATTTGGTTTTGCCCGCATCCAACCTAATCTAAGACATTTTTTTTGTCATCAGCGGCGAACCCAATAGGAATTGGAACGGTGGCCACGATGCCCAACCTGGGAGACTTGGGGGAAAACGTACAGATCAGAGTAAGTTAAAACCTTGTTGAAACCCAAGCAGCCGACCACTCATAAACACAGGGTGTAACAATTATGAATAAAAAAAATAGGGTATTTAACAGTGTTTAAAATAAATTAAAAAATATTATTCACTATATAGCATTTCTCCCACAAAAGCATAAAAACTTATTCATTTAACATTTTATTCTAATTTCAATATTATATTTATCAAAATCACTAAATTAGTTCGTTAAAGACAATGACGTCACAAGTTTGTAACACGAACAGTTTCAGAACAGAATGTCGTTTTTGACAGTTTTTTTTAAATTAAAAATTTGAGTGCGTTGTGAAAATAAAATATTGATAAAAAGTAACTCAAATGACTAGCAGTCAAATACCGGATTAGTGTAGGTCCCGTTAACTGGTTTCTACTGATCATCCTGAACAACGTTTGTTCTATGACTTTGATGAAATTGCAAAAAAAACTCACTCAGATCACCTGATCGACCAATTTTGTGCATTTTTGGTATGGAGGGTCCAATGATTTTTTTTGAGAACTGACTATGGGTTCCTTGGGGTAAGTTGTACGAATATATGATGAGTAAAACCCCCAGTTAACGGGATCTCTACCAATTTTGTTACAACTTGTATAAGGTGAATATTTATTCGCTGTCAAGTGGCAAACAGAGTATTTTACAGTATTATAAAAAATAAATCTATTTACAAAACTGTTTCGGCCTTGCGCATCGAGGATACCATACCACCACACCTCTCCACACAATATACTTATAATACCGACATTGATACCTATTTATTTCAAACAAAAGACATCGACCTAAGCGACAGAAAAATGTTTACTTTTTTAAATTTAGTTCGGACTCATTAGCGCGAGTACGATTCACACTTGGCCGGCTAGTAATCTTTGTAGTTAATGTGTTTTACTTAAATACCATTTTTACGATGAGCAAAAAATAAAAACGTAACCCTTAATAACTCGCTTGGGGTATTTTTTTACCCCAGGGTATTCATACATTCATATTGTCATTAATTTTTGATTCTACTATCATATTTTTTCTTGTAGCTTCCTAAAACGCCGCGACCTTTGATTATTAGAAGCGGCCTCAGCGCTGATTAGTGTGGTTGTGCCTGGAGGGTCTATTTGGGGTAAAATCTTACCCAACGCGGTTCTTACGAAGTGAAAATTTCAGGTGTGGACAGCCACGGCTCGTTAACTAAGAAATATGCCAAGGCCAATTTCGCAAATTTCACATGTGCGCAAGGGTCAAGGATTAAATAAAAAACAAAGATTCTGTATAGCAAGTATGCGAGGAGTATCAAATCATTGTATGCCGAAATTGACTTGGTAAAAACAGTGCCTTAATTAAAAAAGTGTTTTTTTTTCTTTAATTTGAATATTTTTTATTAAAAGAGGATTGTTCGATACATAATGTTTCCTAATTAAAAGTCTGATTTCGCATGCACTTTTGGTTTTATTGAATACTGAAATGTTTATACTACGTGAGCAGTAGTGTTAGTATTTTAACGCGAGTAACCTAGGGTTAAGAAGGCCGTCCCTGACCGCCGTCCATACAAATCGCAGTTTACTGATAGTTTTCATAAAAAGATCCATCTCAACATACTTATATAAGTATTTTTGAAAAAGACAGGGATATACGGACTAAGATTTCTCTTATCCAACCACACTAATACTATAAAGGCGAAAGTTTGTGAGTGTGTATGTTTGGTATTTCTTCACGCAAAAACTACTGAACGGATCTGGCTGAAATTTGGTAGGTAGAATCGGACCTGGATTAACACATAGGCTACTTGTGTCACGCACGCGAGCCGCTTGCGGCTCGCGCACAGCGCACCCTCAAAAAGTCATAGAAACGTCCACGCGGGTGAAGCCGCGGGAAACAGCTAGTCGTAAATAAATGGATCTTTTGTGGCGCCGTGGTTAAAAAAAACAAAAAAAAAACGGTTTAATTGAAACAGCTGTTGCGCTCCGCGGTCTAGTAATTAGTTAACGCGCCATAGCTATCCACACCTGAAATTTTCACTTCTTATGAACCGCGTGGGGTAAGATTTTACCCCAAACACACCCTCCAGGCACAACCACACTGATCAACGCTAAGTCCGCTTATCGCTACCAATAATCCTGAATTATTTACTCTTATTTATTCTAGTTAGCCCTATAATTACACATATTCTGAGAAAATTTCAGCGGGCTACCTTAACAGGTAATAGTTGGTTCAAAAGAAGCAGCCTTTAAAAGTGACAGACGGATTGACAGACAGCGTAAACTTAGTAATAGGGTCCCGTTAGGAAACCCAAAAACAGACACAGGCGAGCGTTGGGGCACCAAAGTATAAGCAGGCCTCCCACTCGGTGGACTGAATGACTGATGCCCTGTTAAAGGTTGCGAGAAAGCGCACAGGACCAGTCATTGTGGAAGTACTTGGGGGAGGCCCATGTTCATCTTTCAGCTACAGTGATGATGATGAATTCAACGTAGTCAGAGGGCCCGGACAGCGATGAAGGGAACGACATAATCAAGTCGGATGACTACCTGCTGCTCGTGGGTCATGCATGACATAAATGCATTGAAAATTACTATAATTATGTGACCGTACCTTACCTAGTTTTATCTGACTGTACCTGTTAATCTGAACATGTTAATCATAAGAGTGACGCGAGCGTGCTCGAAGTCTACAGTGAGTTCTTAACATTTAATTTGTAGACGGAGGGCCCAGACAGCGATGAAGAGGATGACATAATCAAGTCAGATGACAACCTGCTGCTCGTGGGTCATGTGGAGAGCGACGCAAGCGTGCTCGAAGTATACAGTGAGTTCTTAACACTTCAGTTGTAGACAGAGGGCCCGGGCAGTGATGAAGGGGATGACATAATCAAGTCAGATGACAACCTGCTGCTCGTGGGTCATGTGGAGAGCGACGCAAGCGTCCTCGAACTATACAGTGAGTTCTTAACACTTCAGTTGTAGACAGAGGGCCCGGGCAGTGATGAAGGGGATGACATAATCAAGTCAGATGACAACCTGCTGCTCGTGGGTCATTTGGAGAGCGACGCAAGCGTGCTCGAAGTATACAGTGAGTCCTTAACACTTCATTTGTAGACAGAGGACCCGGACAGCGATGAAGAGGATGACATAATCAAGTCAGAGGACAACCTGCTGCTCGTGGGTCATGTGGAGAGCGACGCAAGCGTGCTCGAAGTATACAGTGAGTTAACACTTCATTTGTAGACAAAGGACCCGGACAGCGATGAAGAGGATGACATAATCAAGTCAGATGACAACCTGCTGCTCGTGGGCCATGTGGAGAGCGACGCGAGCGTGCTCGAAGTATACAGTGAGTTCTTAACACTTCACTTGTAGACAGAGGACCCGGATAGCGATGAAGAGGATGACATAATCAAGTCAGATGACAACCTGCTGCTCGTGGGTCATGTGGAGAGCGACGAAAGCGTGCTCGAAGTATACATTGAGTTCTTAGCACTTCAATTGTAGACAGAGGACCCGGACAGCGATGAAGAGGATGACATAATCAAGTCAGATGACAACCTGCTGCTCGTGGGTCATGTGGAGAGCGACGCAAGCGTGCTCGAAGTATACAGTGAGTTCATAACACTTTATTTGTAGACAGAGGACCCGGACAGCGAAGAAGATGATAACAATCAAGTCAGATGACAACCTGCTGCTCGTGGGTCATGTGGAGAGCGACGCGAACTTGCTCGAAGTATACAGTGAGTTCTTAACACTTCATTTATAGACGGAGGGTCCGGAAAGCGATGAAGAGGATGACATAATCAAGTCAGATGACAACCTGCTGCTCGTGGGTCATGCATGTGGAGAGCGACGCGAGCGTGCTCGAAGTATACAGTGAGTTCTTAACACTTCATTTGTAGACAGAGGGCCTGGACAGCGATGAAGAGGATGACATAATCAAGTCAGACGACAACCTGCTGCTCGTGTGTGATGTGCAGAGCGACGCAAGCGTGCTCGAAGTATACAGTGAGTTCTTCTTCATTTGTAGACAGAGGACCCGGACAGCGATGAAGAGGATAACATTATCAAGTCAGACAACAACCTGCTGCTCGTAGGTCATATGTGGAGAGCGACACGAGGGTGCTCGAAGTATACAGTGAGTTCTTAACACTTCATTTGTAGACGGGTTAGGCCCGGACAGCGATGAAGAGGTTTTTACTTATATTCTTGGTTAACATATAACTGTGTGTGGTTGAGGCCCTAGAATAGCACCACTCATAAGGAAACGAACCGGAGGATGAGCAGCAGTGTCCTTTTCGCGTATTGTGCAACCGCACTGCACACTGGGATCGCCAACCCGCCTGCCAAGCATGGCGATTTTTTTATCCACAATTGCAAGCCCTTGACATCATCTCACCTGATGGTAAGTGACGATGATGCCGAAGATGGAAGCGGGCTTACCAAGATTCTCCAACGCAATGGACAACTAGCTATCTTATCTTCAAGCCGGAACACATCAATACTGTAAACGTTGACGCTTGGCGGCAAAATTAGATAAGATGGTGGTAGCGGGCCAGGCGGGCTTAGAAAGTACCCCTCCACCAACCAAACCGAGTCACACAAATTTAGATTCCGCCGGGAATCGAACCCGCGACCTCCTAAAGGACTTCACCATTACGCCACGGAGGCGGTTAAGATTAAGATTATGGCGATCGCCCCATCGTGAGGAGGCCTGTCTAGCAGTGGACGTCTTTTTGCTGATGAGATGATGATGATCATCAAATCAACCAAAACAGGCTGATTAGTAATAAAGTTCGTTTGTTCATTAAATTGTATCTTTGATGAATGCCGCGAGCCGGCAGCGGCGACAGTCAAACACTCCTACAAAGGGGCCGCTCCTAGTTCAATTGCGACGCCGACAACTTTGGCAGCGGCGCGGCGGGCAGCGCAATGGAACTCAAGGCGGCCTGTTTGACGAAGCCTATAAAGTTCTTTCGCTCATTTAACTGCATCTTTAATTAAGGCGACAGTCAAACTCTCAAAGGGGCGAGTTCAATAGCGACGCCAACAAGGTTGCAGGCGGCGCGGCGGGCGGCGTGACTGAACTCATGGCGGCCTCTTTAACAGTGTTTGTCGCGACCCGTCAAAGCTGCAGCTACTTCAGCAAACGAACTTCACTTACTAAAAAGTGAACGCGTACGAAGTCAAAGTTAACTGTGTACGTTCCTTTTTCAGTTTTCAACAAAGAGGAGGGTTCGTTTTACGTACACCACGACATTATCCTGCCGTGGTTCCCGCTTTGCATAGAATGGCTGAGCTATGACCCGTCGGACCCACATCCTGGTAAGTTGATTTGGAACATTTTCTTTGGAAACCTTTTCAGTTATGTGATCTTAATTAAATTAAGCTCTTACGGGGAAGGAAAACATCGTGAGGAAACCTGCACACGCCTGCATCGCAGGTTGTGTGTGAAGTCGACCAAACCGCACTGGGCCCGCGTGGTCGACTAAGGCGCGATCGCCCTAATTCAGTGTAGGCTTGAGCCCCTCGGTGGGAGGTATATGAGCTGATATGATGATGATGAGTTATGTGAAGTGTCAGTGATGCGTAGTGCGGTATAGTGAGTGTAGGGACACATATTGTGTGCAAATTGAACGACTCGGCAGTGTTTATGAGAATCGTCCAGCCAGTCGTTCCCCGTAGCTCTACCTTCACGTGCGCGCCACTGTGTAGCGCCGAGTTCGAGAAATAAATATTTTTTTGATAAAAAAACTAATGGTTTTAAAACTATCTTAGCGAAAAGCTGGTTTGACGGGGTTCCTTGACGTGCGTGTTTGTTTTTTCATATCAGTATTTTTCTCCACTGTTTATTTGTAAGGCAAGTAAGACTTTTGTTTCTACATGCGAGAACTTATAAGTGGTATATATTAATTACACTTAGCTATTGTGTAGTCATGGAAATACCGTTTGTTTTTCGAATAAACTAAAATAAAAAAAATAAAAAGCGTGTGGCACTCGGGGACTGCCGCGGTAAAGCTATTGCATAGCATTTTTTATCAACTTATGCAATTATAATTATTTATTATTTTTTTATTTATGCAGTATTTATTTACTATTTTTTGATGTTTTACTGTTTTCGTGTGCTCTTTAAAGAACCATATAGTTTTTAACTTTTTAGTTACTGTACTGAAATTGTCCGCCACTTTTTTAAATTCTGGCAACGGATTCTTGATAAGGGACTTCACCTCAGATATCAATTTTGGAAGCAATCGGTCCAATAACAAAAAAGTTCAAAATGGCGACCACTTTTTCCACTTCCGACAACGGATTCGTGATAAGGGACCTCAGGGACCCCCAGATATCGATTTTGGAAGCAGTCGGTCCAGTAACTAAAAAGTTCAAAATGGCGGCCACTTTTTCAATTCGGGCAGTGGATTCGTGATAAGGGACCTCAGGGACCCTCAGATATCGATTTTGGAAGCAATCGGTCCATTAACTAAAAAGTTCAAAATGGCGGCCACTTGCGGCTAGTTCTTGGGGAGCGGGAAGTTTATGTAATAAATTAATACTAAGAAAGTTACGCCAGTAAAATTGATTAGGTCCTTTTAGTACCGCAAATTGCTAATAGATCAGGTTTTATTTTCGTTACGAAATTTCTTGATTCGGTCCCCTCAAAGCCCGCGATAAAAGCTATACAATAGCTTAATAATATTTCTGAAGTTTGATATCATCATCACATCAGCTCATATATGTATATACGTCCCCACCGAGGGGCTCGAGCCTACCATGAATTAGGGCGATCGAGCCTTAGTCGACCACGCGGGCCCAGTGTGGGTTGGTCAACTTCTTGTGCAGATGTGTGCAGGTTTCCTCACGATGTTTTTCTTCACCGTAAGAGCGTCGGATAAACGTACATATGGGATCAAAATTCGAAAACACATTGGTACATACGTGGCAGCACTCGACCCACGACCTCCCGGATAGAAGGTAGCGGCCCTTGCCGTAGCGCCACCGACGCTCTTAAAGATTGCGTGAACTTCGTAAAAAAAAAGAGAAAACATATTTAAATTTTTGCGCCAGGACCAGGAGGGTATGTTTTTCAAGTGTATGTATGTATATTTATTTCTTTGGCACGCTCTGTAGCCTAAACGGCTTAATGGATTTTGGAGTGAGAGGTGTCTTTAGATTCCTCTTTTAACTAAATTTATATATTTTAACTAAATTTATATAAATTACAAATACATAAATAAATATATATCTAAATATATTTATTTATGTATTTGTAATTTATCTTTATTATTAAGTATTATTTTTTAGTTGCACATGCACCCACCCGCTATCGTTCCACTTTCTCGACTCCTCCATTCACCAAAGGTTGGATGGAAGATATCGCTTAAAGCGATAAGTCCGCCTTTGCATATCATTGTGTATTTTGCTAGTTAGTAAGTTTTTTCTATTTTGTATATTTGGTATTCAATAAAGGATATTTATCTTATCTAAATCGGTTATCACGTAATTGGCCTGTCATTTCCTATTTGTTGGCAATCTGTATGCCCTCGGGGCATGGAAGCAGTAATACAAGTCTGGGACCTGGAATAGAGAACTGTCTAGAGCCGGGAAAATTCGGCAGCACTCGCAACAATAACGAACTTTGGTAACTAGTTTTACGTCATTGCCCTATCATTTCCTCTTTGTAGGCAATCTGTGCGCCCTCGGCGGCATGGACCCAGTGATCCAAGTCTGGGATCTGGACATCGAAAACTGTCTGGAACCAGCATTCAAACTCGGCAAGAAGCCGAATAAGAAGAAAAAGACTAAACGTGTCGGCCACAAAGACGCAGTCTTGGATTTGTCTTGGAACAGAAACTTTACGTGAGTATCGTAGCATCCCAAGTCTAGCAAATCTTCACAACTTAGCTGATGCTCCTTCTTTGCTTGAACTCATATCTTTGAAGGTGCCTCGTGGTCTTTTGAGAAAAGTGTGTAATTCTAGCGTTACTTGCTTTGTACAGAATAGCTACCTGCGGCGTGCGTGCAGACTGTATAACGAAAAACTTGTGGATGTCGACATGTTTGGCGAAACATTACCTAAATTTAAGAGTTTATTAAGAAAAAAACTACTTCGCATATTTTAAACTTGAATCATATAATCTTGCTGTATATAATATATAAAGTAATTTAAACTTGTGTGTAGTAAATATGTTGTTTTCCGCTTCGCATTTGGGATTAATTTTGCTAAAACTTAAATATAGGAAATGAAACGCAAACTATCGTTTCGAGCCGATCTCATTTCGTGCGTTTCATAATTAAATTCTCTTTTGATTTTGTTCCTCTATGGAAATTTAATTTGAAAATATTGGTGACTTTTTTGACAAGAGGAAAAGAAAAGGTTGACCGTGATCTCTTTGACAGTGATGAGTATTTAAATTTTTGGTTTTATATTAATGTTTCGTTGAGGCCCACTATTTTATTCAGTGGTAAGTAATTTGTATAAGGAAACCGCTTTGCGTGTATTTTTGGTACTGCTGCGAACTAGATCTATATATGTCCGTAGGGTTCTTCCACTCCCCTTGCGAAGTTGACGTCCCCGAAGGTTCATCCGACTAAGGATTGATCCTGGGATGGAGCTGTGCTGACCACCAGCCAGTCCTTTGCACTGCCCGCCCAGCTGCTTGCCAAAAGGGAAGTGAATGCTTAATTTATCTTTTATCCCGAGCGACTCTCTGGCCATTGGTCCTAGAAGATTTCCTGCCTCCGGTTTCTAACGATTTAGTTATTTGTTTTAAATTTTAAAAATGTTCTGTACCTAATACGTGTTTTTTTTAGAACGATAGGGTAATTCAGACCAAAGTGAAATTTAATTATTTTAGGACTTAGTAACTTATTTAAGTACCAAAGGGACGGCGACGATCGTTGCCTACCGGCATTCTATAAAATAAGCTTTTTATATTCAAATAAAATTGTCACTTTAGATTTATTTCAGGAAATTGTCCAAAAATATATTAGGTTATTGTTTTATATCAACACGGTCATCCAATGTACATCACATCTTTTTCTAGTACTTATATTGTTCCTTCTTTTTTAGAAAAATTATAAAATACATATATTCTAATTTACCCCATAATATTTTTCTTAAAACTCCGTTTAGGCCCGAACCTCTAAATCTTACGTATTATATGTGGCAAATTCCGTAAGGGTTTTCCGTTATGGTTCAAGTTTTAATACCTCAAGACCCTTACTTAATTTAATCGTGCAGTTTTCTTTGAATGGTAAGGTTTTTTTGTTTGTATGCACGGTATTTTTTTGCTTCTCTTAACACGGGTCGTTTTTTTCCCCGGCTTATTGGCATTATACCTCTTTCGGATAATTGCTTACGTGTTGTTGAGTTGTTTTTGCCTGTGTATTCCCTTACGATTCCAAGAGAATTTTTAATTTAAGTAGTCGATGGCCAGACTCTAGATTTCTTTCAATCGAAAGTCGGGACAGACTTACTTTTAGTTCACGATTATTTAACGTTGTTTTAAGGGAAAAATCTTTAAGGGTTACTGTTTGGAATATTTTTACGCGTTGCTTTGCGAGGTACTCCTTAAATTTTTGGCGTACCCTGTTCACTTTTATGTGACAACGTTTCGGTATTCCGCAGTATTGTTTAGATTTCTTGAGGTCTTATAACAATTTTCCATTTTTCAAATTTCTTTCATTAATCTTGCCCTTGTCTTACCTCAAATGGCCTATTTTTCGGTAGAGTTGTCCCTTTAGACTCTTGCGTATCGCGTTTCAGACTTCCGGTGTTAATTTTATCCGTGAGTCGGATTTTTCACGCATCCGCCTTTACCGCTTTTGTCCATATTTTCGCTGGGGTAACCGACAATGTTTTGCAAGGTTTTTTCAGTTTTTGTCAACCCTATTGGTCTTTAATGTTTTACTAGTTGTTTGGTTTCTCCTGTTTTCTTAAGTGACTAGTTTTAGGTTCAAATACACAGCGATCCCTTAACACTAGTGTGTTGTTGGGGTTATTAAGTTTGTTCACTTTTAGATGGAGTTTTTGCCGTTTGAATGTGTAGCTTCGTGTATAAATGTCAATTTCTACCAGCTTCAAGTAAACGTTTGTAGTTAACTAGTTACTTAGAGAGTTTTTATTTTTTCTTCTTCAGGGCTGTCCAACGTCCATAGGGTTGTCCAAATTTAAAAAAATTTTTGGACTTCTCGCCTTTTTTTTGTGAGTTTGTGGGTATTTTGAAACGCAAACTATCGTTTCGAGCCGATCTCATTTCGTGCGTTTCATAATTAAATTCTCTTTTGATTTTGTTCCTCTATGGAAATTTAATTTGAAAATATTGGTGACTTTTTTGACAAGAGGAAAAGAAAAGGTTGACCGTGATCTCTTTGACAGTGATGAGTATTTAAATTTTTGGTTTTATATTAATGTTTCGTTGAGGCCCACTATTTTATTCAGTGGTAAGTAATTTGTATAAGGAAACCGCTTTGCGTGTATTTTTGGTACTGCTGCGAACTAGATCTATATATGTCCGTAGGGTTCTTCCACTCCCCTTGCGAAGTTGACGTCCCCGAAGGTTCATCCGACTAAGGATTGATCCTGGGATGGAGCTGTGCTGACCACCAGCCAGTCCTTTGCACTGCCAGCCCAGCTGCTTGCCAAAAGGGAAGTGAATGCTTAATTCATCTTTTATCCCGAGCGACTCTGGCCATTGGTCCTAGAAGATTTCCTGCCTCCGGTTTCTAACGATTTAGTTATTTGTTTTAAATTTTAAAAATGTTCTGTACCTAATACGTGTTTTTTTTTAGAACGATAGGGTAATTCAGACCAAAGTGAAATTTAATTATTTTAGGACTTAGTAACTTATTTAAGTACCAAAGGGACGGCGACGATCGTTGCCTACCGGCATTCTATAAAATAAGCTTTTTATATTCAAATAAAATTGTCACTTTAGATTTATTTCAGGAAATTGTCCAAAAATATATTAGGTTATTGTTTTATATCAACACGGTCATCCAATGTACATCACATCTTTTTCTAGTACTTATATTGTTCCTTCTTTTTTAGAAAAATTATAAAATACATATATTCTAATTTACCCCATAATATTTTTCTTAAAACTCCGTTTAGGCCCGAACCTCTAAATCTTACGTATTATATGTGGCAAATTCCGTAAGGGTTTTTATTGCTAGTTCCCAATATTTTTGTCACAGAAACTATAGGTCTGTAATCTACCAAATTTAAGAAATATTTATATATTAAGTTCGACTGTTTGTTCCTCAATAAAATAAAATAAAATAAAAAATATCTAAGTCACTCCAAACAGTGAAACAAAAATACTTACATACCTGCACTTGCTACTATAGCTGGTTCTCTTTCTAATCTCACTCTTGTCACTCTACTTACCTGCACTTGCTACTATAGCTGGTTCTCTTTCTAATCTCACTCTTGTCACTCTCGCATCACCGTCCGCACGATATCCCTCGCGTCCCACTTTAAGCAAGATGACAATTAGCGGGAGCAAGTGAATTTCGCTTACTTACAAATGAAAAGTGATGCCTTAACCACACCTTGGACACTTCATACAACGGGCCAGAAATGACATTTCTAAAAACGAATGACGGAACAAACAAAATGGCGGCCAAATCCTATACGTTCGACAACCAAACTGTAACCAATCTGCATCAATCTGAGTGACGAGGGGGTGAGGTCGAACAACGGTTTTGATGCCTACAGAATGTGTGCATTCACTAATTTCGTCTTAGTCGTTTTGTCGGAGGCCGAGAGGTCACACGCTCGTATGCACCGATGATCATACGAAGGTAAAGGCAAAGTATATATATTAGTACTAACATACAGTATGGACACTCCCTGCCTCTCTCTAGATTGCGACCTCACCCCCTTGTCACCCAGATTGATACAGATGGGTTACAGTTTGGTTCTCGAACGTATGGGATTTCGCCGTGATTTTGTTTGCTCCGTCATTTGATTTTAGAAATGTAATTTCACGACCGTTGTATGCAGTTTCCGAAGTGTGCTTATGCCAAACAGGGATAAGCACACTTCTAGCCAACCCTTAATTACTGAAAGGATTTAAATAATGAAAAAAAAAACAAATCGTACACAATATAAATGAAGTGAAAACAAGAAGTGAATTCTACTGCCCCAACGGCCGTCCGTTCCACGAGCTATGTGCCTCGCCCACTTCCACGAGGTTAGCGATTCTGTGAGCTATGTCGGTTAGTTCATTGAACTATGCAAACAATATTCCGTTGACATCATTGCTTGCGAGCAGTGTTGCGTATGTCAACCCAGGTCTAGAGATCTATGTTATAATAATTTGTGTAATTGGTGTTTATTTTAGACATGTCCTTGCAAGTGGATCAGCGGATAGCACAGTGCTATTGTGGGACCTCGATCAGGGCTCACCGCATACAAAACTAGATTATTTCCAAGATAAGGTGAGTGAGACATTTTTCAAGTTGTTGGTCGTGGTCCACTTACTCAGTCCACCTGGGTGGACCACGGGCAATAGTTTGTTTCCGTGATCCACCTTTCTGAAACTATTGCCCGTGGTACACTTTACACGAAGTCAAGTGACATTTTTATGACAGAATTGAAGTTTAATATTAAAATGTATGTATTGTGGAGCGTCGGTAGCGTAACGGCTAGGGCTGCTACCTCCTGTCCGGGAGGTCGTGGTTTGAATCCTGCCACGTACTTTCTAATTTCGATTTCATATGTACGTTTATCCGACGCTCTTACGGTGAAGGGTAGTAGGTATTCTATAGGTTTTGATTTGAATTTTTAAACTGAATATTATAAAACTGAAGAACCCTGACCTCCATTTATTTGTATCAAAATATGCAGCTTAAATGGCCTTATTTTTGACCTCAGCTTGATTTTTACGAGTTTTTATTTAACTAGCAATGTATGTATGTTTGTTCGGGTGAAATCTTGCAACTCAATTTTGAAGCAGATATCTTCAACCGATTGAGCTGGAATTTTGTATACACGTTCAGTTTGGATGACAATGCATGGTTAACTGTGAAACGTCTGTCTAAATCCAACATGGCGGCACACTCAAGATGGCGGACTAGTTATTTTTAATTCACTCTCAATATGAAATGAAAGGGTTTGCTGAGAACAATACGAAATAATTAAAATTAAAGCTTAAACCTTAAAGTTTTTAGGTTTTTCGAAAATTATTACTTTCGAGCGACGAAGGGGTGAAGAATGTATTGTGACGGTAAAAAAATCGAAGTTGAAACTACTTCGGACGGATTTGGGTAAAATTCGGGTGAGGGCAATATTTTTTTTTTATCTCCACCCACTTTTTTTACATTTTGATTTTTTAAGGTTGCCACCTTCGACCAAATATAATGGACCGGCCCTATCCATACATTAATCTCATAAAAAAATAGTCAAATACAACTGCACGCAAACACACACTCACAGCACTATAGTCTACCAGGTTAAGGTACCTTCCACACAAATCAATTTTAATG
Source organism: Coleophora flavipennella (assembly GCA_947284805.1). Taxonomy (NCBI): domain Eukaryota; kingdom Metazoa; phylum Arthropoda; class Insecta; order Lepidoptera; family Coleophoridae; genus Coleophora; species Coleophora flavipennella. The sequence goes on from OX369253.1 coordinate 12,807,194, forward strand.
AAACTTCTTTAATAACAAGGACTTAATATGGCCTACTGCACTGGGTAGTTCATTATTACAGAAAAAAACTGAATAAGGTACCTCCCATACGAAACCAAATTATTTGATTCAAGATTCAAGATATTTATTCAAAATAGGTCATAAAATAAAAATAACATATAATGTCATTTGAGAAAAATCAAGAAATAAACAATCATTAGTTAATAACGTCAAAATTCAATCCTTGATATAAACCAGATTATGTCATTAGAACATGAAAACAATATGACACGAAAAGCTATACATAAAAGTCATTGAATGTCATTAATGCCTTGACAAGAATAGGCCAGTTCACACGGATAGAACCCAGTCACGAGTATAACGAGAGAGTCAGCCATCGCTCCCATTGTAAAATTTTCATCAAATCTAATAGGAACACCTATTTTTATTGCTACTAGGTAACCGTAATGTTTATTGTTGTTTTGTGTATGCCCGACTACACAAGGCTTCGCGAGAAAGTATGCACAACATGGCTGTACAATTGATTTTTACAGCTCCAAGGACCACAGACCTAAGTATTTAATGTTAATTTCTACTTGATACGTCCACGCGTTCACCGGAAAATAGGTTTTTACAGACATACAGACGGACAATAAGGGTAAGGGTTTTCTTTTTGACGCACGAAACCCTAAAATCGAAAAAGATATACACTCTTCAGGTCATAGACTTGTTTATTACCCACTTACACCGAAACCTCATTCATTTCAAGACCTTTTCTAAAGTATGGGTTGCACCCCTTTGTTGTTGATGTTCCACCTTTTCGCACGAATCGTTACGCTTCTTCATTTATTATGCGTACAGCGCAGGAGTGGAACTCCTTGCCTGCGTCAGTGTTTCCCGATTCCTATAACTTGGGGATCTTCAAGGCAAGAGTGAATAGTCATTATTTGAGTCTGCGTGTACCATCCTCGACTGCATCATCACTTACCATCAGGTGAGTTGCAGTCAAACGCACTCAAATTTTTAATATAAAAAAAAAATTACAGGTACAATCGTTGACCTTCCATCCGCTAGAAGCCCAAACCCTTCTCACAGGCGCTTGCGACGGCAAAGCCCGTGTGACGGACTGCCGCACGCCGGACGCACATCGCGACTGGTCACTGCCAGGGGAGGTGGAACGAGTCACGTGGGATAGGCAGAACCCCTTCTGTTTTGCGGTGAGTCCCTTTAAGTAACCATTTCTAAGGTTCGATCGCCGTTCCAAACTTTATAAAGCTTGTGATGGTAAAGCCCGTGTGGCGGACTGCCGAACGCGGGACGCACATCGCGACTGGGCACTGCCAGGGGAAGTGGCACGAGTCACTTGGGATAGGCAGAACCCCTTCTGTTTTGCGGTGAGTCCCTTTAAGTAACCATTTCTTAGGTTCGATCGCCGTTCCAAACGTTATAAAGCCTGTGATGGTAAAGCCCGTGTGACGGACTGCCGCCCGCCGGACGCACTTCGCGACTGGGCTCTGCCAGGGGAGGTGGAACGAGTCACGTGGGATAGGCAGAACCTCTTGTTTTAATTAGACAGTAATATACCTTTACAATAATTGTAAATAATAATTATTATTCGGCGATGTGGCCATATTGTCTAATGACAATTATGTAAAAACTCATTACTACTCATTGTACTCATGTACAACTAGTACTTTCATTCTATATCTTACTCAGCCATTTCTCTTATAGTTTTTTTTGGGCACGATAACTAGTTTTTCAGGCGCTATAAGTACACAACGCAACCACTTTGCGCAGGCAGACCGACATATTCAACATCAGAGGGTTGCCATTTATCCTCTCAACCTAAGTTTATCCATTTCCGTTATCGTTACCAGATTAGTATATTATTTCTAATACGAGCATTCATTTTTGTGTTTATGATGCATAAATAATAGAGTCAAATTTATTAAAAATTGAGATTCCTGTATTTCTAATTAATTAGCTGTGAGGGTTTAGGAACAGTGCGTTCCTACTTGACGAGAGCAATATGAGAAATCTCCGCCAGGCGAGGTGATATACCTGAGGTCCTGTCGTGGACCAATCGTTGATGATTGGTCTGGATCTGTATACATATACTCAGCGCTGAAGAAATTCTTCAAAGCCAATGCCAAAGAAAGCTTCAAAGCCTTGAGCATCGCCGCAAAGTTGCCTGTCTTTCGGTATTCTATCGAATTCATTTCGGAGAGAGTGCACAAGAACTGCAGGACCTGATTCCCCCAGCTCCATTCCACCTTCGGTCAACGAGACGCAGGAGGAGGTTCCAAGTTCCACCCCTTTGTTGGTTGATATTCAGCCTATACCACGAAGCGTTACGCTTACTCATTTATTATGCGGACAGCGATCGAGTGGAACTCCTTGCCTGCGTCTGTGTTTCCCGACTCCTACAATTTGGGGAGCTCAAGGCAAAAGTCAATAGGCATTATTTGAGTTAGCGTGTACCATCCTCGGATACATCGTCTAAGTGACAGATCAGGTGAGATATAGTCAAACACAGTCAATTTTATAATAATAATAGCGCGTTCTAGATGTCATATTTCTTTTGTTCGCTTTTCTCGTCGCTTGTGTTAAGGTTCAGTGGCGTGTTTTAGCAGTTGCCACCACAGGGAATTTTCGAGTGCGTGATGTAAACCATCGAGCTCAAATAAAATATGTAGCTCTATGCAATCCTCGGCGCACCTTATTGCCTTCACCGGTTTTACTCTTGGAATGTCGTTTATTAGGATGACAAAGAACATTGGCCCCAAGTTTGACCCCTGACTTATACCAGATCGTGTTGAATCTGATTCCGGTTTGTACGTCCCATATTTCTGTCGATCCTGAAGATAGCTTGAGAACAGCTTAAACAGCCTAGGTGTGCATCCAACATCAGCCATCTTTGTTAACAAAACATCATTATCCACTCAGTCGAAAGTCTTCTGGAAATCAACCACCTGACTCTTAGCCTCCAGTTCACGGAATACGATATCTAATTGTGTGACGAGATTCGTGGCTACGGATCGTTTTGGAAGAAAAGCGTGTTGTGCATCGGTGATGTGAGGCTGACACTGGCAGCCGTGCATGACCGTCTCGAAAACCTTAGCCAAAGATGACATAATAGTTACGGGTATATAGTTTTCGACCTTGGTTTTTGAGCCAGATTTTCGGATCGGAGTCACTCTAGAATTTTTCCACGTTGCTGGATAAATACCTGTATCCAAAATACTGCTAAAGATGAAAGTTATAGGTTCCAATAGCTCGTCGATACAGCCTTTGATAACATCTCTCTCTCTCTTGGCCTAGCCTTATCCCATTTCTATTTGGGGTCGGCTCTCCTCGTCATCTTTCGCCACACTTGTCGGTTTTGAGTCGTCGATTTGTCTATTTGAGCTTTCTTCAGGTCGTTGCTTACTACAGACATCCATGTTTGAGGGGGTCTGCCTCGTTTTCTCGGGCCGGTACCGATGTCCATGACTTGTCTGGTCATGTGGTCTTTGGGTCTTCTCAATACATGCCCATACCATCTAAGACGGGACTCAGAGAGCTTTTCCTCGATGGGCCTGATCTTAAAACTTCCACGGATATGTTTATTTTGTACCTTGTCTAGTAAGGTAACGCCACCTGCCCATCTCAGCATCTTCATCTCCGTCGTCTGTAGTTTTGTGGTATGGACTTTCTTCACTGGCCAGCACTCGGCTCCGTATATAAGAGCAGGGCGGACTGCTGTTTTATATATCTTGCCTTTTACGCGTACTGGCATTCTTCTGTCGCATAGTACACTCGATAGTTCTCGCCACTTCATCCATCCTGTGTTAACTCGGTGGGTTACGTCGGCGTCAATCGTACCATCGCTTGTGACCACAGAACCCAGGTATTTGAATTGGTCGACTTCTTTTAGCTGGTGACCTTGTAAATTGACAGCTTGGTGTTGTTTAGTTGTTGAGTAGCAGCACTGCATGCACTCTGTTTTCGTGCGGCTGATCTTCAGTCCAGCAGTTTCTATAGCTATCCTCCACTGCTCAAGTGAGTTTTCTAGTTCTGAGCTGCTGTCTCTTATGAGGACAATGTCGTCTGCGTAGAGTAGGTCCCAAGGCGGTTTTCTCTGGATCCCTGCCGTAAGGTAATCCATTACGAGATTGAACAATAGCGGGCTCAGCGCTGACCCTTGGTGTACACCTACTGCTACCTCGAAGTCTTTGCTAGTGCCTGCTGGGCTCCGTACCTTAGTAGTGACGTTTGTGTACATGTCCGTAACTACTTTGATATAGTACTCTGGTACGTTTTGCGCCCGCAGTGAGTGCCAGATTAGGTCTCGTGGTACTCGGTCGAATGCCTTTTCAAGGTCTATGAATGCCAGGTGTACGTCTTTTTTCATTGCTTTCCTTTTTTCCAATAGAACTCTAAGACTGTGTAGAGCATCAGTTGTTGATCTGCCAGCTACGAAGCCACATTGGTTTTCGGTTACAACTGTCAGATTGAGGAGTCGGTTGTTGATGACCCTTTCCCATATTTTGAGTGTGTGTGATATGAGTTTTATTGCGCGATAGTTTTCGCACAGTCTGATGTCACCTTTATTTTTAAAGAATGGGATCAGATAACTTCTCCTCCAGTCCTCAGGGATTCCATCGCACAGAATTTGATTGAAAAGTTGTGTTAGGAAAAATATACCAGTTTCTCCAAGGCGTTTCCACAATTCGGCAGGGATCTCATCTGGACCTGTTGCTTTGTTGTTCGCCATCTTTCCAACAGCGAGCTTCACTTCATCAGGGTGGACATCTGGGATAGGTCCCGCTGTGGCATCTAAGGGGGCTAGTCTTTCGTGCGGATAAGTTTCGTTGAGCAGTTCGGAGTAATATTCTCGCCATCTTTCGTTTATGTCATTGTTTGCGGTCAGGAGCTGGTCATCTTTATTTTTGATGTATCTAATAGCACGTACATCCATACTGTTGGTGTGCCTTTGCCTGGCGATTTTAAATAGTTCCCTGTCGTCCGAGGCCTCTTCCAGTCGGCTATAAAGATCGTCGCCGTCTTGCGCCCTAGCGCGGGCCACTTTTCGTTTGGCCGCTTTTTTGCATATCGATAGTTTTCGCGATCTTCATCGTTCCCGCTTTCTTGCCAGGTCTTAAAGAGAACTTTTTTTGTCTCAACCTTTGCCTTGACGTCCGCTTTCCACCATTTAGCCCTTTTTGCGTTTTTCAGTGGGCCTTTCGACACTCCTAACAAATCTGATGCATCTTGCATGCAGCGTTTGTGGAAATTGTTCCACATTGCATTGGCTGTCTGTTCGCGTGTCTGAGGCACTTCACTTATTTCTTCATCCAGGTAAAGTTTTATTCTATCGATCAGACATTCTCCCTCCCTGTTGGAGAGTTTGTTCCAACGAATCTTCGGTATCTGTTCTTTATGTAACTTTATGGGTTTTGGCATTCTGAAGTCTGCAACCAGTATTCGGTGTTGTGTTGTAAGAGGTTCTCCAGGTATTACCTTGCAGTCTTTAAAAGTTCGGAGTTTAGTGCGGTTCGCTAGAATGTAATCTATTTGTGTGTTCGAGCCGCCGCTCCTGTATGTGATCTTATGTTTGTCTGGCTTCGTAAAGAATGTATTAATTATAGCCATGTCGTGTGTGGTCGCAAAATCTAGGATATTCCCACCTGGTGTGTTCTGAATTCCATAGCCTTGTCCCCCATGTATTCTTTCATGGTTAGGTGATGCAGTTCCAACATGGCCGTTGAGGTCTCCCGCGATGTATTTAGTTTCATCAAGTGGGTAGGACTGCATTAGGTCGTTTAGATTATCCCAGAAGGTCTGTTTCTCGGTGTCGCAGCATCCCATTTGTGGTGCATAGGCTGATATTACATTCATGCACGGTTGGCCGTCTAGTGCGAACTTAATAGCGATGATACGATCGCTAACTCGTTTGACCTCTACAGTGCGCTCCTGCATGTCACTGTCGATTGCGATGCCCACACCATTCTGTTTTGCGTTCGTGCCGTGGTAAATAAATTTGTATCCATTTCCGATATTGCGAGCCTTTGACCCCTTCCACTTGGTCTCCTGTATGCAGCATACATTGACCCTGCGTCTGAGTAGTACTTCGCTCAGTTCTGCGCTGCGTCCAGTCATGGTGCCCACATTCCAGGTTGCTATACGCATTTTTGGATTGTTTCGATGTGGACCCACGACTTGGTCGTCGCTTTGGGGGCACGCCCTAGTATGTCTATCGCCCTTGCATCTATCGTCGCTTCCGGGGGACGCCCTAGTATTTCTATCGCCCTTGCATCTATCGTCGCTTCCGGGGGACGCCCTAGTATTCTGACTCACTGTATTGGCTTTATTCTTCATAACGAGGAGTAGTTTATTTGGCTTGGGGTTTTTACGGCCGGTTGCCACCTGACGCCAAGACAGTAACCCCTCTTGCTAACAAGGGCTTGGGATGCCACCGTTGGCTATCGCTCGTCCGCTGCCATCCCCTACGCAGCATCCTGCCTGGTGCCGCTGCCCTCCGCCGGCCCGTTGTCAGAATATGTCCGAGTGGCCCGACCGAGGTGTCTTCACCCGTAACCCTGGGCACGGGCACCGCGCTATACCCCGCAGTACTGGGTCCCTGCTGAACTTCGCCACCGACACATGCTGGCCTACTAACATGAGTGGTGCCCACCCCCGCGACGTGGACGCGCCAAGCAGGACTTACCCAAGTAAGGAGTAGAGAAGGTGGCTCTACTCCCCCAGGGGCCGGGTTAAAGGCCGAGTTTATGCCCTCGACCTAAAACATATGGTGGGATATTATCGGGTCCTGCTTATGTATTTGCTAAACAGAACTTAAGAAGATTGTGAAGCTGCGACTTTTCATACAAACGGCTTTAACGATTTTCACCTCTTAAATGTTAATAAATTTTTGATAGGTCAGTCAGAAAAAAAGCTAAACTAAGCTAAGTTAAATTGAGTTTAATTTTATTTTCGTTCACGTGTTTTCATACAAAACTAATTTCGGCCATTTATTGTTTATTTATAATCAGTAATTTAAAAACGAAACGTATAAGCCTAGCTTCTGTTGTGATTGACAACCTATCAAAATTTAGTCCGAATCGGTTAACATTTAAGAGGTGAAAATCGTTAAGGCCATTGGTATGAAAAGTCGCAGCTTCACAATCTTCTTAACTAAAGTTGTACCTCCTCCTTCACCATCCCACAAATCAACTTCAGTGCTCGACACCGCTGCCGAAGCGGTACCGCTGCCGCCGCGACTCGCTCCACATGCTCGGCACACCTACCTATGACACAGAAACTACTACCCAAATTCACTATCTCACATTACAAACTTTTTGCTGTTGGCAAACACATACTTACGCCCATACTAAACTTATTTTCACAACCGCAAATAACTTTGAGCCAGAACCGGTAATAAATAACCCACTACTATTGCTTTGTACCGACGACCTGGTGAAGATCTCGGGGAGCAGATGGATGCGGGCAGGGTAGGACCGGTCGTCGTGGAAATCCTTGGCGGAGGCATTTGTCCAGCAGTGGATGATTTTTGGCTGATATGATGATTGCTTTAAACTATTACATAGTTACAAAGGCCAATCTTCCGACAAAAAGTCGTGGTCGTGGTCACTATCGGTTAACAGGTTCACGCACGGGAATGGTTATACAGTGTACAAATTCCTCTTGCAGATGAGCAATAACCAAGGTGACGTGGCGTACATAGACTGCAGACAAAGCGACCCGCTGTGGACCATAAAGGCACACGTCAAGGAAGTGACAGGTGAAATCCTTTAACTTTACCCTGCAACGGTTCATAAAATGGCTGCCGTTTTGCTAAAGGAAAAATGTGTTTCTTTTAGGTTTAATATTGAGCGAGCAAGTGCCAGGACTTATGGTGACGGTCAGTACTGATGGCAAGATGAAGACCTGGGACACTTCAAGGTAACTCCTTGTATTAACAAGACTATTATCTATAGAGACCGCCATTTTAAGCACATTTTTAGGGTTCCAAAGTCAACAAGGAACCCTTGGCGGGCCATAACACTGTCATAGACATGTGATCCTAGATGTAACTCAATGATATTATTTGACAGCATACTATAAAATATGACCCTACAAAAGCCAATGTACTATGAATGTGTAATAAGGCAATTTATGTTACTAATCTTCTTATTTTCTTTTATGACTTTTGTTATTTTCGAATTTTATCTTAAACATAATGAATTGTACAGAGGCCAGCACATCAAGCTATACACTCGTAGTGCGATTGTGATCCATACGCATTCGGCATAAGAACGGTACGAAGTCCAAAGTGTGTAGGTTGATGTGCTGGCCTGTGTACATATTCTGTTTTCGAACACAAATATTTTTGTTAACGAAATAAACAAACTAAAACTGTACTAGATCTTGAACCAGATATGATCATATATCTATGATAATGTAATATGCCCCTTATAGTTTCGCCATTTCTGTCCGTCTGTCTGCTTCGCTCAGAGACTATTAGTACTAGAAAGCTGTAATTTGGCACGGTTACTCGTATACATATTAATCACGCCGATTAAGTGGTATAACAAAATCTTTAAAAAACATGTGGGTTATCGTTGAAAAGGTCTTTAAAAACTACTTTGGGTTTGCTTAAACCATTTTACGAATCTAGGATAGGTTTGCGAAATAATAAGCTTTAAACTGCTATTTTTTGTTAGAGTCGAGGGGCCCCCTACCAGATAAACCGCTATTTAAGGACATCAAAAAAAAAAGACATAGAATCAATTTAAAAGGTAAACTATCAGTACGCTTTCTTAGTTTAGGAGTAATAGTCGACCAACTTAAGATGTGCAGTTGGATTTGTCAAAAGTCCACAGATTTTCCATACAAAATTTTTAATTACCAGTTGTAAATATAATTTTTTTTTTTAAATGTTACATTTATTTTTGGAAGATTACGGAACCCTACTTTGCGCGAGTCCGACTCGCACTTGGCCGTTTCTTTTTGTATCTTTATAACACTATAGATACAAAATTTATAGATAAATAAGTGTATTTATACTGGTATTCATCATCTACAAGGCCTCGTCGTCTATTATAGACGGTCTAAGCAGCGTCAAAGTATATTAGTACTAACATACAGTATGGACACTCCCTGCCGCTCTATAGATTCCGACTTCACCCCCTCGTCGCCCAGATTGATACAGATCGGTTATAGTTTCGTTCTCGAACGTGTAGGATGTCGACGTGATTTTGTTTGCTCCGTCATCTGTTTTTAGAAATGACATTTCACGACTGTTGCATGCAGTGTCCGGGGTGTGGCAGCGTCTTGGGGGCACCTCTCTTTTTTTCATTTACAATTGGTAAGCTCTTGGCATCATCTCACCTGATGGTAAGTGAGGATGATACCGAAGATGGAAGCGGGCTTACCAAGATTCCCCAACGCAATGGGGAACTGGCTATCTTATCTTCAAGCCGGAACACACCAATGTTGTTAACACTGATGTTTGGCGGCAAGACTTAGATAAAATCGTGGTAGCTAGCCAGGCGGGCTTAGAAAATGCCCTACCACCAACCAAACCGTGGTAGTAACTACCACTTATCTAAAAGTATTGCCACAAAGCATCAATGTTAACGGCTTGAAGATAAGATAGTCAGTTCCCCATTGCGTTGGGGAATCTTGGTAGGCCCGTTTCCATCTTGGCATCATCGTCACTTACCATCATGTGAGATGATGTCGCGCTTACCACTTGTGGATTATGTACTAGTCAATTGTATGTTCATACACGATCGCTGGGTGCGAAGTACTAGCTTTATCTTCTTGTTTCACAGTAAATCTAGAACTAAGAATGAAGTAAACAAACCCTGACATATCTATATATATATAAAACTCAAAAGTGACTGACTGACATAGTGATCTTTCAACGCACAGCCCAAACCACTGGACGGATCGGGTTGAAATTTGGCATGCAGGTAGATGTTATGACGTAGGCATCCGCTAAGAAAGGATTTCGTAAAATTCCCACGGGAACACCAAAAAACGGGAACCGCGCGGGCGAAGCCGCGAGCACCCACTAGTTCATAATAAAACACGGTTTTTGAATAAATTTTACTTACCTCATTTGATTTGAATGACAAATAATAATTTTACAACCCTTTCTCCACCCAAATCAAGGTATATCACACTTTTGGATACCTTGATTTGGGTTGAGAAAGTGTTTTGGAAAAAAATAATAGATAATTTGGATTATAATAATATTTTGTCACAATGTCGTGAATAAATGTCAAAACGTCAGAGCCAACAAAGTTGCAGACGCTAGGTGGCGCTGAACTCGTGCACAGAGCCAATATCGCTTGTATCTTGTTTCCCAGGAATCCGTGCGTGCAAGTAAGCGAGCGCACGTGCAAAGTGGGAGGCGCGCTGTGCGCGGCGGCGTGCCCCGACGCGCCCATGTGGTGCGCCGTCGGCGGCGACAACAAGCAAAACTTTATCGAGATGCACGACCTCACTATTAGCGAGCAAGGTAAGGTATTATTATTAAAACATTGTGAGGAAACCTGCACATCTGATTCCAGATGTGTATGATGGTCGCGTTGCACACGTTCGTAGGTGTAAATCTAACCGCCTGTGACCGCGGGTGATGCAAAGTGCAACACTAGGCAACCGCCGTCTATCCCGGTTAATTGTGCCACACGATAAGAGAAGAGAGTATTATTATTATTAATCATTCCAGGGCCATATTAAAGTAAGTATTGTAAGTGAAAGAACTTAAAAATTACTGTTTGTATCTTCATCATCCATCATAACAGCTCATATACGTCCCCACCGAGGGGGCTCGAGCCTACCCTGAATTAGGGCGATCGGGCCTTAGTCTACCACGCGGGCCCAGTGCTGGTTGGTCGACTTCACACACAACCTTCGAGTTTATTCGCGGGCGTGTACAGGTTTCCTCACGATGTTTTCCTTCACGGTAAGAGTGTCGGATAACGTACTTATGAAATCGAAATTCGAAAACTTGAACCACGACCTCGGATACATTGGGCACACCGAGCATTTGGCTAAAAAAATCGGTTGTCTGTAAAGTCGGTTTACTGACGATAGTGGAACGTGACAACGTCATAAGAAAATACTGATGGAATGGTTTCATAATATCGAAAGAATCATTACCTTTATCGCCGCAATGATCGTTGCTATAAACAATTGACACCACATTCACTTTTCACTGCACTTGATACTCGATCAAAACATGTAGATGTACTATAGTATAGCAGCTGTTCACACAGACACATCGCTCACTCAAGTAGGAGAGAGACGGATGTCGAACGCTGCCGAACGTAAAGGCCGATTGTGCTTCTTTGTCGCTCGTTCGCGCTCTCGCTTGCACTTCAAGACTTACACGGAACGCCTCAGAGCGAGGTAACGACGCATTTTTTCGTGCGTGCAGCCGGCTCTATCGAATTATAAGACGTTATCACGTCAAAACTCTTTTCAAATAAAATCTTGTACAGAGGACAGCACATCAAGCTAGTCGCTTTGAACTTTGTACCGTTCTTATGCCGTATGCGTATAGATCAGAATCGCACTACGAGTGTCTAACTTGATGTGCTGGCCTCTGTATAGTATGTATGTAGGTTTTTTGAAAATTATTCATTTTATGGTTTTTGGACTCCAGGTGTTAGTGCAAGGCTATGTTTTTCGAAAATTATTTATTTTATGGTTTTTCGGACTCCCAAGTTTTTCGAAAATTATTCAAGTTCTAGTTTTTGCCATAACAACACCTTGGCCACGACCACTCACTCGTCAGTCGCTCGAAAGTAATTAATAAGTTGTTCGTCGCTTTAAAAGCCTCGCCACGGATACCAACAACCTCGCTTTTATGCCTTGCTATCTAGTGCTGAGCTACAACCTAAAAAGTAAAAGTGTGTGATATTAATTAAATTTGATGAAAAGACTATACTTTATGAATTACTTTGTATAATTTTACTATTTTTGATATAGTTTGATGATATGTACAGCTCGCGCCAAACTTTATTACTGATCTGAACCACACCCTGGACACTTCATACAACGGGCCAGAAATGACATTTCAAAAAGGAATGACGGAACAAACAAAATGGCGGCGAAATCTGTAACCAATATCAATCTGGGTGACGACGGGGTGAGGTCGCAATCTAGAGAGCGGCACGGAGTGTCCATACTGTATGTTAGTACTAATATATATACTTTGTCTGAACTGTAATGCGAGTGCTTACTGCGCCAGTATAACCAAGTAGTAGGCACCTTTACGTCCTACTAAAAATAAAAGTTTAAAAAACTTAAAAACCGACTTCAAAATGAAATTTACTCAAAAGTATTAAATAATATGATTTTACTTAGATACACGACATTAACCAACAATAATGAAATCAAAGGTGGCTAGGAATTAAATTAGGGGCCTAAAATTTTTTTGAGGTCGGTATCAGCATACAGCTACTTACGTATCAAATATTTTTGATTCGATGGCATTGCTGACACCGACCTAAAAAAAAATTTAGGTCCCTAATTTAATTCCTAGCCTTATAATAATATTATTTCATACTTTTGAGTGAATTTCATTTTGAAGTCGGTTTTTAAGTTTTTTATACTTTTATTTTAGAAGCGTCGGTGGCTCAACCGGTAACGACTCGGTCCAACCTAACCTAACAAGAGGTGCCGCCGGGTTCAAATCCGGACGGCCAATGTACCACTGAGTTTTTACCGATTGCTTTAACGGTGAAGGAAAACATCGTGAGGAAACCTGCACACACACCTGCGAAGAAACTCAAAGGGTGTTTGTGAAGTCGACCAACCCGCACTGGGCCCGCGTGGTCGACTAAGGCCCGATCGCCCTAATTCAGGGTAGGCTCGAGCCCCTCGGTGGGGACGTATATGAGCTGATATGATGAATTTTTTATTTTATTTATTTTTAGTTTTACCCAATCACCCACTCGCCAATAGGAACCATCAAATCATAATTCATAATGCATGTGTTTCATTAACAGATACCTACAGATTCCTGTGGCTTCCATCATCTACATCTCAACATCATGAAAGTTAAGGAGTTAAATCTTCCATCATCAGCTCATCTGAATAACCTCAAAGAATACAACTATCGATCTACGTAATTTTTTTAAAGAATTATCCTCCAACTCCTAACCGTTAAGGAGTTGTACCTTCCTTCATCAGCTCATCTGATGATGATGATGAGATGATGACTACCAGACGCCAAAACTTGGATAGTTTTAGGAAATACATGAAACACGTAATATGTGCCTACAAAGTTTGAGGGGTTGTTCTCGATTTCCCTGGGATCCCATCATCAGATCCTGACTTGGTGACAATGGGATCCCCTCGGGAGTATACTCTTACAAATAAAAAAAAGAATTTTAAAAATCGGTTCACAATCGGCGGAGATATCGCGTAACAAACATAAAAAAAAAAACATACAGTCGAATTGAGAACCTCCTCCTTTTTGAAGTCGGTTGAAAACTGAGCCGTAATAAAGTATGGCGCGAGCTATGCAAGTGTAACGAATAAAATTTTTATTTTCCCTATCTACTCCTCACCGACTTGTATACAGTGACGTAATGACCAGTTAAGAAACGGCCGTAGCTCTGTGCCATTTGCGTGATTGGGTCGATCACTCAGGTTAACTGACATGAAGCAAATTTATTACCTGGATGGGTTTGACTAGCATTGGAATTTCGATCGACTGTTTCCGTGCTTTGCAAGGCGCGTTTAGCCGTTGGTGCCGGTTGCTATCACTACATTAGATATCAATAGATAGTCAGTAAGCCGTCTCAGATGCCTTAAAAGCGGCTTAAAAATATAACACTAAACTTTCACGATTATTCATAATGACAATTTGAAAGCGGGACTTGACGTGATTTTATTTAACATATGAGCAGGTATTGATTTTGTTTTTACCTCAACGTTTCGACTATGCTTCGATAGCCGTGGTCGCGAGTAGACTGAAGCCGCGATGTCATCGGCGCCGGCGCATCGCAGGAATACCTCCATCTATCCTCACTTCATTTTGTGAAGGGTTAGGATCGCCACACATTTCACTTAAAAAGTTAGGGTCACGACACACTTCACTGACACAAGTCAAGTCCCGATTTCAAATTGGCTTAAAAATATTATGACAGTGGGGTTCGTCACTAGCGCAACGCTCTGTAATAATTTAAATGGATCCTTTTCTTGTTTTCAGTGACGAATTGTTTTGGATCCCGGCCACTGGTGCAGCTTACTGCAGAATCAAACGACAGTGCCATGGAAACATAGAATTTTATAAAATATTTATTATAGCCTAAAGGACTATTAAGAAATATAATAAAGAATATTTAAATTGTAAAAAAAATAAATCTAATTTTATTTACACATTTTTCCCTATAAGTTATTTGATCTTATTTTCCCGTATTATCCCGTCACCAGTATTCCAACACATACCGTATAAAGTCTTTCAAATATCAGAGGCCGAGGCGCAAAGGGGTTTGGTGCACGTTCATAACTTCGATAATGTGGCGTCACTGTAAAGGAAAATTTCCTGTGTCATCTCGAGATAACCGTTATTTTCTACTCTCTAATTAGGGTTAAATTGGATTTATCTAATCCCCAGTAGCATCATATCAATTCATATACGTCCCCACCGAAGGGTCCTTAATTTATATTGTGTCAAATATCAGAGGCCGAGGCGCAAAGGGGTTTGGTGCACGTTCATAACTTCGATAATGTGGCGTCACTGTAAAGGAAAATTTCCTGTGTCATCTCGAGATAACCGTTATTTTCTACTCTCTAATTAGGGTTAAATTGGATTTATCTAATCCCCAGTATCATCATATCAATTCATATACGTCCCCACCGAAGGGTCCTTAATTTATATTGTGTCAAATATCAGAGGCCGAGGCGCAAAGGGGTTTGGTGCACGTTCATAACTTCGATAATGTGGCGTCACTGTAAAGGAAAATTTCCTGTGTCATCTCGAGATAACCGTTATTTTCTACTCTCTAATTAGGGTTAAATTGGATTTATCTAATCCCCAGTATCATCATATCAATTCATATACGTCCCCACCGAAGTCCTTAATTTATATTGTGTCAAATATCAGAGGCCGAGGCGCAAAGGGGTTTGGTGCACGTTCATAACTTCGATAATGTGGCGTCACTGTAAAGGAAAATTTCCTGTCATCTCGAGATAACCGTTATTTTCTACTCTCTAATTAGGGTTAAATTGGATTTATCTAATCCCCAGTAGCATCATATCAATTCATATACGTCCCCACCGAAGGGTCCTTAATTTATATTGTGTCAAATATCAGAGGCCGAGGCGCAAAGGGGTTTGGTGCACGTTCATAACTTCGATAATGTGGCGTCACTGTAAAGGAAAATTTCCTGTGTCATCTCGAGATAACCGTTATTTTCTACTCTCTAATTAGGGTTAAATTGGATTTATCTAATCCCCAGTATCATCATATCAATTCATATACGTCCCCACCGAAGGGTCCTTAATTTATATTGTGTCAAATATCAGAGGCCGAGGCGCAAAGGGGTTTGGTGCACGTTCATAACTTCGATAATGTGGCGTCACTGTAAAGGAAAATTTCCTGTGTCATCTCGAGATAACCGTTATTTTCTACTCTCTAATTAGGGTTAAATTGGATTTATCTAATCCCCAGTAGCATCATATCAATTCATATACGTCCCCACCGAAGGGTCCTTAATTTATATTGTGTCAAATATCAGAGGCCGAGGCGCAAAGGGGTTTGGTGCACGTTCATAACTTCGATAATGTGGCGTCACTGTAAAGGAAAATTTCCTGTGTCATCTCGAGATAACCGTTATTTTCTACTCTCTAATTAGGGTTAAATTGGATTTATCTAATCCCCAGTATCATCATATCAATTCATATACGTCCCCACCGAAGGGTCCTTAATTTATATTGTGTCAAATATCAGAGGCCGAGGCGCAAAGGGGTTTGGTGCACGTTCATAACTTCGATAATGTGGCGTCACTGTAAAGGAAAATTTCCTGTGTCATCTCGAGATAACCGTTATTTTCTACTCTCTAATTAGGGTTAAATTGGATTTATCTAATCCCCAGTAGCATCATATCAATTCATATACGTCCCCACCGAAGGGTCCTTAATTTATATTGTGTCAAATATCAGAGGCCGAGGCGCAAAGGGGTTTGGTGCACGTTCATAACTTCGATAATGTGGCGTCACTGTAAAGGAAAATTTCCTGTGTCATCTCGAGATAACCGTTATTTTCTACTCTCTAATTAGGGTTAAATTGGATTTATCTAATCCCCAGTATCATCATATCAATTCATATACGTCCCCACCGAAGGGTCCTTAATTTATATTGTGTCAAATATCAGAGGCCGAGGCGCAAAGGGGTTTGGTGCACGTTCATAACTTCGATAATGTGGCGTCACTGTAAAGGAAAATTTCCTGTGTCATCTCGAGATAACCGTTATTTTCTACTCTCTAATTAGGGTTAAATTGGATTTATCTAATCCCCAGTAGCATCATATCAATTCATATACGTCCCCACCGAAGGGTCCTTAATTTATATTGTGTCAAATATCAGAGGCCGAGGCGCTTTGGTGGGATTTGGTGCACGCACTGGACCGTGTTCATAACTTCGATAAAATGGTGTCAAAGGAAAATTTCCTGTGTCATCTCGAGATAACCGTTATTTTCTACTCTCTAATTAGGGTTAAATTGGATTTATCTAATCCCCAGTATCATCATATCAATTCATATACGTCCCCACCGAAGGGTCCTTAATTTATATTGTGTCAAATATCAGAGGCCGAGGCGCTTTGGTGGGATTTGGTGCACGCACTGGACCGTGTTCATAACTTCGATAAAATGGTGTCAAAGGAAAATTTCCTGTGTCATCTCGAGATAACTGTTATTTTCTACTCTCTCTCTAATTAGGGTTAAATTTAATTTACAATTGGTAAACCCTTGACAACATCTCACCTGGTGGTAAGTGACGATGTTGCCGAAGATAGAAGCGGGCTTACCAAGATTCCCCAACGCAATGGGGAACTGGCTATCTTATCTTCATGCCGGAACACACCAATGATATCAACCTCTTTATTGTACAAAAAGGTCACTCTCAATAAATAGTTCCGTCCTGTTCTAAGTTATATTGTGGTAGCAGAAAAAGGCGAGTTAGGAAAGTGACAATTTAGAAAAAAAACAACTAAGAAAATGACGAAGTCGAACTGAAAGCACGTGGCCTTTCTAGTGTTATGGTCGTTCGAGCGATGATGGGATGTGGGCATGCCAGGTATGTGGCCGTTTGAGGAAAGTGGCCCTAACAGGTATGTGGCCGTGCGAGGAAAGTGGCCCTAAGTGACCGGATCCCCGTGGACCTCAACTACAAGATTAATTAAATCTTTAGTGAGTGGATCTATGAAAAAAAAACCAGTGGTCCCACTAGTGGGCTATAGTGGTGGGAACGGGTAAACGCCCCAGATAAGGACGTCCTTACAAAACGCTCCAAACCTATAGATTAATACCTCTTATTCGCGGACGTACGTTTGTAGTGGCCATGAAGTAAAAAAAAAATAAGTTTGCAAACATAGTTTTTTTTTATTGATATTATAGTAGTAAAACGGGTGATTTCAATGTTTTTCGAATTAATTTTAAAGAAATCTGAAAGCTACGAGTATCTATCTGTCCAAAATAAAACCAAGCTCGCCCTTGCAAGATTTTCAAGAATGTTGTTAGTACAATGTAACTAGTAACAGAAAATAAAACTCTTTTGAACAATAAAGTTATTATATTTGCAACAACTTACAGATAGAATAAAGTATAGAAAAATCAATGCGAAGTTTAGGTACATATAGTATACAAAGAATAAAATTGCTATGATAATTGTTAATTTTTGCTAAAGAAATCATTACTCTCGCAACTAAAAGCACATAATACTGAAAACTGTTTATTTACAGAAGTGCCCATTCTTGTATTATAAAAGCAAATGTATTTTTATTTTCATAAATATAACATTATTTCAAGAATAAGTATTCATTTTGGTCTCAAATTATTATCAATTGTAATTTTATAAATCAAAAAGCGGTTATTTCACTATGATAATATTTAGACCTATAAAGTCATTTTAATTCACCGTTTTTTTTTCGTAATTATACTGAACACACGATCGTACAACGGCAGTGGTGTACCTCAACAAAATGTTAGTTAAAACAAAGCAAAAAGAATATACAAAGAATTGTTATCGTAAAATTAAACACTTAGATACATAAAAACAATCTTCATCTGGTTTTAACCATTTCACAGCCCAATTAAAAAGTATCGGTCATCGAAAAAAAAAGTAGATGCCACTTATGAACATTCCCCAATCAAATATACAGCGTGTAACAAAAACTAATACTTTTAGAGTTAAGCATCTACTAATACTGAACAACTTTCCCCAATAATAATATAAAAACCAATTCTCAAAAAAAAATTGGTCTCTATACAAAATTGGACAACCAGCTGGTCGATTTGTATGAAAAGTCCATTTTTTGCGATTCCAGCAAAGTCGTAGAACAAAAATTGTTCAGTTTTTGAGTAGATGCCCACCTTTAAGTTTTAATGCTCGTTTTTTTTACATTCCGAGCAACAGAATTTTAATGAAATACCACAAAAGTCAGATTCCACTTTCGTCAGATCATTATTGACAATTAGTAAGGAAAGTATTTTTTTTGTTTCAACTGTATAGATGCCTTGGAGAAAGCTGCACAGTTTCATCAGTAGCATTAATCAACCATTCGCCACATTCCTCGACTAAAGTCACTGAGTACCTAGGTAGTATTGCTCGCTTTTAGATTATTAATAAAAATATATAATTATAAGTAACATTGATAGCAGTTTGTGCTGTGCACCCTAAGGGTCCCCAGGAGGCTATAGTTTCCATACAAACGTAGTTCCGCTTTAATACAAAAACTACATGCCGGATTGAATCCAAACTTTGCGAATATATTGATTTGCCACATATCGATGTTTGTAATTAGTTTTCGTTGTTTTAATATAAAACGGAAAAAAAATAAGAGCAGTTTCAAACTTTCAGTACAAAACTAATTTAAGCCTTCATTTAGTTATGTTTATTTACTACGATTAAAACTAATTACAAACATCGATATGTGTCTACTCAGTATATTCGCAAAGTTTGGATTCAATCCGGCATGTAGTTTTTGTATTAAAGCGGAACTACGTTTGTATGGAGACTCGAGCCTCCTGGGGACCTTTAATTAATTAGATAACTATTTTTCAATTCTCATTGGTATAATATAATCTTATATACAACCTTTGATCGATGGTTGATCTACAGACCACACAGGCCATGTGTGGGTTGATCGAACAATTATTTAACCATATCGATGTATTGAACTAACAATAATTGTAACATTTGATTGCTGCGATTACTTATTAAAGCTAACAATTAGATCTTAAGAGGGCCCTCTAGGGCAGCGATTCCCATAGTGGGTCTGCGGAACCTAGGGGTTCCGTAGAAAAGTCACCAGGGTTCCGCGACATAATAGTGAAGTATAAAGCAATTATTGATAAAACAGTGAAACAAGTTCATTCTTTACATTGAAAGTTAAATAAAAAAATAAAGTATTAAACTTTTAAAATATTTCTAATAAAAGTTTTAGTTTTTATTAAAATTATGGTGTCTTTGATTTGATATGGGGTTCCATAAAATGAAAGGTATTTGGTGGGTGTGCCGTTAATTTAAAAGTTTAGGAACCCCTAACTAGGGTATAAAGCAAAATTCTTATTTTTGAAATGATTTTTTTGAATAACCCTCAGTCTATAAATTATTAGAAAAACGTAAGATAATACGCTACTTTAGCCAAAAACATGATAGCCCATATTTTCTTCGATAAAAATAAATCGCGCAGTTGCCTCTAAAATTATACTTATGTCAACTCACTCACTTTACAACTCTTATAAAAAATATTTTTTTTCTATTCATAATTGGTAAGCCCTTGACAAAAGGAGCTTTCCAATCGTGGATTTCAAAAAAAAAATTTTTTTTCGACTTATTATACTTATTCAATAAAAACTCCATTTCTGCGGCGCCAGATGTGTTTTTTAAGCGGTATGTGGCAATAAAGAGAATATATATCGCCACATGAATGGCAAGTTAAAAATCGCGCGAGAGCTAGGCCAAACAATTTTTGCTTTATAAGCCCTCTTAAGAAATTTATCAAATGAACTAAAAATTAATTGATTAGGTTAACAACTTTTTTTATCCGTTAACGCCCCATTTGGATAAAATACATCTTTAGATCCTTCAAGGTTAGATAAGTTTTATAAAATCCTCTACTAAATATCAGATTAGGTAATATAGAATGTAGAAATTGATAAAATTAAAAAGTGTAAAAACATCGATGTTGAATATCCAACCCGTCACAGGATTGTGAAGCTGCGACTTTTCATACAAATGGCGATAACGATTTGCACCTCTTAAATGTTAACCGATTTGGATCAAATTTTGATAGGTTGTCAGTCAGAACAAAAGCTAGGCTTATACGTTTCTGTTTTTTCGATAAAGTTAATAAGTTTAATTCTATTGTAGTTCATGTGTTTTCATACAAAACTAATTTCGGCCATGTTTTTTAAAATATAATCAGTAATTGAAAAAACGAAACGTATATTTAAAAATCGAAAACGCATAAGCCTAGCTTTTGTTTTGACTGACAACCTATCAAAAATTGGTCCAAATCTTTTAACATTTAAAAGATGAAAATCGTTATCGCCGTTTGTATGAAAAGTCAAATTTTCGCCGCGAGTTCACAGTCCTGCGTAATCAAGATTTATTTATCATAAACTTCTGATTGTATAAACCTTGCTCGAATAGGTAATCTCATTACAAGTACTTAATTTTAATACGTAACCATATTTTTATTTACTAGGAGCTGTTGCCCGCGTGGATATGGAGCGTGCGCGGTGCACGAGCTGCAACCGGCTCACAATCTTTTTCCGTTTCCGTTTTTAGCCTATGTTCAATTTGTGAAATGGGATAGGTTGTTTTTTTACCTTACCTCCTACATACAAACTTACAAACCTTAACTCTTTATAATATTAGTACAGTATAGACTACTAATTTAGGGTAGGCTCGATCTCCTCGGTGGGGACGTATATGAGCCGATATGACGATAGACTAACAAGGAGTGTTGATTTAATAGTGTTGTAAAACTTGCTAACTGTTTTGACACACATGACATAGCTGAATGGAGATGCGTGTTACGTGTAAAACAGAATTGACATTTGTCCCAAAAACGACCGAATCAATTATGATGCAAAATTTACTCAAAAATCAACACCCGCAATTTACCACAAAATTTTACAACAAATAACATTTTTTTACAACAAATTACATTTTTTGTAAAATAAACATTTGTATGAAAAATATTCTAACTACGCTTCTTTCGGAATCTTGGCGATAGCGGCATAGACGTAGGAAGGGGCTTATACGGGATGACGCGGACAGTCTGGCAAAGGGCAGATGCAGTGGCGAGCCCTAAATAAATGCTCCATAATAGCTAATGTTTCTTGTTAAATGTGTACCTAATAATAATAAACTATTTGCAAAAGTACACGAAAGGGCGATTCTACAATTGCAACGGGAGATCCCGTACTAGAAAATACAGAATGGTAACAAATAAGATTAGGTACTTTAAATCTTGATTTGTAGGTTTTGATCTGCCGGCACAATTAAAAATTACATAAATAAAACAATGAATATGAATATGTGATTTACTTTCTGCACTTTCTTGATTGGGATTGGGACAAGCACCGAAATTCATCGACAATAATTACAAAAGTATACTTTTATCGACCTTTGAAATTAGGAAAGTTAACGCATGATATTTTTTTTTTATTACACCCCGTATTTATATTTTAAATTAACGTATCATTCCTCTTTTAATTTGTCGATGAATTGTCGTGTTTGGGTGATACACTTTGTCGTTTTCGTTTGCGCACTTTATCAATCGATACTGCGATATTTGAGCACACAAACAACTTTTATTTGCTGTATGTATAGGTACTTTAAGCTTCCGAACCACTTTCAGATCAACACCCCCATTTCCCTTTCCGACAAAAATAAAAAATGTAAGTCAAAAGAAGAAAAACAATTACGATTCGTCCGGAAACTTGGCAATTGCGTCGTTCACAGTAGGCCACGATGCCCAAATTGAGTGCAGGATGTTGATACGGACAGACTTCAGCAGGTATACATCAGGTGCTCAGTCAGACTGTCGCTGGGTTAAACCCGTGTAGGAGAACAGGCCATTTTGTTTGACGAAAATATTGACCAAAAGAAAGAAAATATAATTACGATTCGTCCTGAAGTTGGGTCCGCAGATGTAGATGCGGCCCGACTTCAACTTTAGCGGGTACAATTAGTTAAATATTGATCAAAAGAAAAAGAACTATTACCATTCGTCCGGGAACTTGGCGATCGCATCGTTCATGAACTTAGCAACGTGGGTCACGTTGCCTGAATTGAGTCCGCAGATGTTGATACGGTCCGACTTCAGCAGATACAATTAGTTAAATATTGATCAAAAGAAAAGAAAAAAAACATTTACGATTTGTGCGGAAACTTGGCGATTGCGACGTTCATCGTGGCCTTGAATCCGCAGATGTAAATACGGCTCGACTACGAGTTCAGCAGGTACAATTTGTTAAATATTGATCAAAAGAAAAGAAAAACAATTACGATTCGTCCGGAAACTTGGTGATTGCGTCATTCATCGCCTTAGCAACGTATCCAACGTTGCTGGAGTTGAGTCCGCAGATGTTGATACGGCCCGACTTCAGCAGGTACACATGATACTCTTGGATCAGATGCTCCGTCTGGCGCTGGGTCAAACCCGTGTAGGAGAACAGGCCGATTTGGTTGACGATATGCTCCCAGCTGCCCGGGGTGCCCAGTCTGGAAGGTTCAATTGGTCAATGTTACTGTCTATTTTCGCTGGCATAACTGATTTTATTTGAGAAATCATACTAACAACAGATTTGCCTCATCTATACAGGATGTTACAAAACTGTTGTGGGTCCCTTTGACTGGTGCTTCTACTAATCACACTGAACAATTTTTGTTCTATGACTTTGCTGAAATCGTAAAAAAAATATTCTTCATACAAATGAATCAGTTGATCAACCAATTTCTTGCATTTTAGTATGGAGGGTCCAAACTCTTTTTTGAGAATTGACTATGGGGTTCTTCAGAAAAGTTGTTCAGTGTGATGAGTACAACCCCCAGTTAACGGATCCTATACCAATTTTGTTATACTCTGTATACTAAAAGAATTGATATAAACTAATAGGAGTCCGTCCGTCGTTCTATCCAACTGATTTGCTTATTTTTTTAATAAAAGGTATATATGCACAGATGTGTCATCATTCATCAAACATTGGAAATTACCCCCCGCAACGGCTAGCAGCTCGCGCACCGCGCTCACTCTAGAATGTAATACGAAACTTTCCGGCCGTTTTATCAAACCGATTTGCTTAATTATTTTTTTAAATTTTATTTATTTATTTTTTTATTTATTTATTTATTTATTTATTTGCCAGGATGTAAGGTATTGATGCACAGATTTGTCAATAATTATTGGAAATCACCTAACTTTCGCCCTTCTTATATAAAAAAAGTATATGAAATCTATTTTGAGTCCGTCCGGCCGTTCTATCGAACCGATTTGCTTTTTTTAATTATGAAAGGCATTGATGCACAGATTTGTCATCAATTATTGGAAATCAGCTATCTTTGCCCTTCTCGACATATTAAACAAAATTATGAAATCTATTAAGCGTCCGTCCGGCCGTTCTATCCAACCGATTTGCAAATATGCATATTTGGTCATCAAGCTTTAAAAATCACCTAACTCTCGCCCTTCTCAAATAAATAAAAATGTATGATCTATTTTGAGTCCGTCCGGCCTATCGTAACGATTTGCTTTTTTTTAAAGAAAGGCATTGATGCACAAATATGTCTTCAAGCACCAAGCAGGTGTAAATCACCTAACTTTCGCCCTTCTCAACATATTAAACAAAATTATGAAATCTAATATGAGTCTGTCCGGCCGTTCTATTCAACCGAGTTATTTTTTTTTTTAATGAAAGAAATTTATGCTTACTCGTAGATTAGTCCACAAGCATTAAAAATCACCTAAGTTTCGCCCTTCTCAAATAAGTAAAAAAAGATAAAAGTTATGAAATCTATTTTGAGTCCGTCCGCCATTTCTATCAAACCGATTTGCTTAAGGCATCTTAAAGCCTCAATCCGAGCAGGTTGATACGTGTTAAAATAATATCTAACGTAAGTCTATTCATTTTAAGTTCAAATCAATGCAGGTTTCAGCGCGGCTGTTACGTTGAAACTAAACGCCCAATTCTCGATTTTTACATGTTTTTATTACTTTTCATCACTTTCAAATAAGTTTAAAAAAATGTGTTCAATTAAAATGAAAGGTCTTAAAGTCACCGATTTTTGTGTGCTGGTTTTATTCAATATTAACTATTTGTTTTCGAGAAATTTAGCAATTAATGCCAAAAACCGGGTCTCCATCAGCCAAAGATCATTAAAATAAGACAGTAAAAAATCGAAATGACTAACTCCAAAAAGCTATTGAATACAAATCAGCCTAAAAACTTGGGACGTTTTTAGGCTGATATGATGATGACTATGATAATGCGTGGCTATGCTAATTACATGTCTCATTGATAGTTATCAAGATAATTATCCTTCGCACCCTGATCTGTTGTAAAAGTACTAAAAATTTAAATAAAATAAATACAAAGAGTATTTGCACATACCAATTAAATAATACGGTGACGGAAAACATCGTGAGGAAACCTGCACACGCCTGCGGAGAAACTCGCAGGTTTTGTGTGAAGTCGACCAACCCGCACTGGGCCCGCGTGGTCGACTAAGGCCCGATCGCCCTAATTCAAGGTAGGCTCGAGCCCCTCGATGGGGACGTATACGAGCTGATATGATGAATTAAAAATAAACACAGTATACAAAAATATATTTTGGAAACTTACTGCATGAGCTCAGATCTCAGCGCCTCTCTCATCTGCTTTATTCTTGTGGACATGTATTTAATGTTATCCCTCCTGAAATGGACAAACGTTATGTAAGCAAGAGGTAGACGTTAAGCTTGCTCGTACACTTGGCCGCACGTCAGCGGTAATGATGTGCCGTTCCCAGTAAGAATTACCTAAATGTTAAGAGCACAAAGTTCATTAAATACCGGAAGCACATCATTAGTCAGTGGTAACTGTTCCCTCTTTGTATCAAGTATATTTTATACTGTAGTTCAGATTATACTGGTAAAGTTACTGTATATACCTTTTGCATGTGGTTGGTTGACCATACTCTCATTTGCCAGCTCACCCGAATCGCCACTCGTTTAGAACAACCTGTCACTCATTCTATTAACACAAATCATTACTTCATAATGATGAATGATATATAGCCACTGAAACAAAGGCGGATCCATGGGGAGGGCACAGGGGCACGTGAAACCCCCCTCCCCCTCCCCCGCTAAACAAATAAAACAAGGAGCTGAGGAGATCTGCCCCTGTGCCCTTCCGAGCAAAAAACCTGGATCCGCCCTTGCACAATTGTCAGTCATTCACCACAAATTGTCACAACATAACTTACCACTCATCAAACATCATAACACACTCATCGATCACACATATCACTCATTCTCCACAACTTACCAATCATTCACTACAAATCGTCACTTATTCCCTGCAAATCGCCACTCATTCACCACAAAAGATCACTCATTCACAGTAAATCGCCATTCATTCACTTCAATTAGTCACTCATTCACCACAAATCGTCATTATGTAACTTACCACTTATCAAACATCATAACACAACACACTTATCGATCGCATTATATCACTCATTCTCCACAACTAACCATTCATGCACTACAAATCCTCACATATTCACTGCGACTCGCCACTTATTCACTGCAAATCGCCACTCATTCATAGTAAATCGCCATAAGGGTAGTTTAGTGTAGTTTAGGGTAGGGTAGTGTAGTGTAGGGTAGGGTAGTGTAGTGTAGGGTAGAGTAGTGTAGGGTAGGGGTAGGGTAGGGTAGTATAGGGTAGGGCAGTGTAGTGTAGTGTAAGAAGGAGCGTAGTTCGCCGGGACAGCTAATTATTATTATAACTTACCACTCATCGAACAGCTGTTTGTTGGCCAGCACGCCGGCTACAACCCTGGCGCCGTGCGCAGGCGGATTGGAATACATCCCGCGGACCACCCACGTGATCTGCGACTTGAACGCCGCCACGTTCTTAGCGTCATTAGTCACAATCGCCAGGTTGCCGACACGCTCGTCTACAAGGAACATTGTTTGTTGTGAAATTCAATAAAACAAGATACAATACGCTAGGATCTATTGAGGGAGTGTTTTGTGAAACGGATATTTTGGAAACAGTTTTTTTTAAATCTTCGTTTTGGAAACGGTTGCATTAGGAAACGTATATTTTAGGAAACTGGTGTTTATGAAACTAAAATTTTGAACGCACGGGTGATTTGCAAATTTATTATGGTATTAAGGTTTTTTTATCCAGAATTGATAAGCCCTTGACAATATCTCACCTGATGGTAAGTGACAATGATGCCGAAGATTGAAGCGGGCTTACCAAGATCCCCCAACGCAATTAGGAACTGGGTATCTTATCTTTAAGACGGAACACATTAATGCTGTTATCATTGATGCCAGGTGGCAGGACTTAGATAAGATGGTGGTAGCTAGCCAGGCGGGCTTATAAAATGCCCTTCCACCATCCAAACCCAGTCATACAAAGTTAGACTTCGCCGGGAATCGAACCCGCGAACTCCTGATGTGAAGCTAATAGACTTACCCATTACGCCACGAAGGCGGATAAAAGTTATTGGCGAAGGACTGCACGCAACCATCTCGAAGACTCTACACGAAGAGACCCACGGCCCACTCGTCCTTTTCCAGGTCTTGTCTACAAAGGTAATAGAATAAAACTCACTGTAAAGGCCGAAGTTCTTGGCGTAGGACTGCGCGCAGAAGATCTCGAATCCTCTCTGCACGAAGTGGCGCACGGCCCACGCGTCCTTGTCCAGATCTCCGGACGCGAATCCTTGGTACGCGCTGTCAAAGAACGGGAACAGCTTGCGTTTCTATGAACATCACAGAAAAGATTTACTAACTCATATTTAATTAATATATTTTTTATAAGCATAAATTTTATAAATACGGTGTTACGGTTCAAATTAGTTTATACACGTTCAACCAAACAGCACGCAAATTTAAATGTCATTTATAATGTCATATTTCTAATTTTTTTTGAGATTCGGCTATGGGTCCTTTGAGGAAAATTGTTCAGTATGATGAGTAAACCCCCCAGTTAACGGGACCTACACCAATTTTGTTACAGCCTGTATAGAGATACAATGTATCCCGCGACCAAGTCGACAAACGTTGTGGATAGCACAGATAAGAAAAAAAAATTGCCGCTCCGATAGATTGCGGAAGGAGGCGTGGCAGGCGCGCCAGCTTCTTGTACAACGAGACATGTTGCTGTCATTCGTAAATGATTGTACTGCGCAGAAATTGCACAATTTCATGGCAGGCTGAGCTCCGCTCGTTTTGATGACAAAATTGCCGAGATGTGCAATAATAAGCTGCAAAAATGCAACTGGCAAAGTAAATTTAATAAATGGAGGAGTTTTTTACCATATGTAAGTGAAAAACTTAAATGAAAACCAATAGTTATATAAAATTATGAATTTCCATTTTTGGTTTCTTATTATTTAGTGCGAGGGTGTTGTCGATATTTTTCAACGAAATTTTCTTTATTTTAACATCAGTTTTCCAAAAAATCCCGAATTGAAGGCAAAGTAGATCAGAACAGCTACAGAACGTAACAATTTGTCTCCCACAAAATCAAGCACTGTTTGCTCAAAGCATTTCAACGATGATGACTTTGTGGTTACACCACACAAGAAATGCATAAAACGTTCTGCACTGTCTTATGTAGACGTTTGCATACTGTTTTCAGTACGTATCGGTCGTTTTAATATTTTCTTTACTTTTTGCCTTTTTACATATAGTACAGTACTGTACAGTATAGTACTGGGGCATAGTTTAGGGCTAGATGATCGTGTGTGTAGTTTGTCCGAGCAAGTCATTACATGTTCACTAATATTTGCGGCAAAAATTGATGATGACCATCATCAAATCAGCCAAAACACATCCACTGCAAGGCATAGTCCTCGCCCGAGTTGGGGGAGGGCAGAGAGGAGGGGGGAGGGGTTGCCGTAATCGCCTCCGCTTGGCAGGCGTGTTGACGATCGCAGTGTACAATACGCGGAAAGAACGCTGCAGCCTATCCTCCGGTTTAGTCCCTGAAGAGATGCTATGCATTTCAATTCATTTCATTTCATTTATGCGCTATGGATTTCAAGACTTTTAGGGTGTGTTAAATCGTATCAATTTGTCCTCTTACCTCCATGACGTCAGCGATTTTCTCCCACTGTTCATGAGTGGGATCGATCCCGGTGGGATTGTGCGCACAGGCGTGCAGTATGACGACCGCGTTCTCCGGCGCGCTGCTAAGGTCCTCAATGAGGCCGTCGAAGTCAATGGCGCGTTTCTTCGCGTCCCAGTAGCGATACGAGCGCGTCTTAGTGAAGCCCGATTCTACGAAGACTAGGTGGTGGTTTTCTGTAAAGATTTCATATGGTTTAGACACAGTCACGCGGTCGGCTAGCGTAGGTATTTTCGTTTTGTATTTTGGCTTATTTAATTTGTACTAGGTGTCAGTAGGTCGCTAAATGAGGTTATAAGTTACTTTCCGTTCAAGTCATCTCGGATATGGGTATATATTATGGTATCAAAGCATTCAGTGTCATGTCCTGAACACAAATATATGAGACTAGTGGGTGCCCGCGGCTTCGCCCGCGCAGATCCTGATTTTTGCGGTTCCCGTGGGAATTTCCCAAAATACTTTCTTAGCGGATGCCTACGTCATAATTGCTATATGTGTGCCAAATTTCTACACGATCCGTCCAGTGGTTTGAGCTGTGCGTTGATAGATGAGTCTTTTTTTTTTTTTTTTTTTTTTTTTTTTTTTTCCCCCTGTTAAGGGAGAGCGGAGGTGAATGCGTTTACGCATACCAGGGGAAGCTTCGGCCGCAGGCCGAAGCTGCCGCTGGTTATGTGGGACTCATAGCTCTGCGCCTATATGCATACGTCCCCGTTACACTCGGAAGGTGTATGAATACGTATGCACAGGCCCAAAGACCACACTACCCACTAAACACCCCCTCGCGAAGTTTGGCAGCGTAGCCACCTTAAAACTACATCGGTGCGACGCCCCCCCCTGGGGAGGGGGGGATAGATGAGTCAGTCAGGTTTGCCTTTTATATATTTAGATGACAAGCGCGCAAGTGGTGGGGGTGGAAACTGTGACGTCATAAAGACGGTGATACCCCACATGGTTGTTAAGGAGATTTTTTCTTGTATCACCGTCTTAATGACGTCACAGTTTCCACCCCCACCACTTGCGCGCTTGTCATCTCATATATTTGTGTTCAGGACATGACACTGAATGCATTGATACCATATACATATACCCATATCCGAGATGAATTGTGCCAAAAACGATTTCTAAGCATCTTCTGAATAAATCGCCGATCTACTATGTGTCTTTAGTAGATAATTAAAGATAAATATTTCGATATTTCCTTTACTAACGTAGGTAGGTATGTACCTACTTGAATTTTTTCAATCGGTGGTAGCCCTGATCGCGCCAAACAAGAGCGATAAAAAGAGACGCGCTATGTAGGTAAATAAAATTGTAGGCACGGCAGCGCTGCGCTAGCCAAATTGTACTTTATAACGTATTCATTTTTAAGTCCTATTTATTTAAAAGTCCTTACAGAGTGATGAATCTGTTACTTAGTAACTATTATCTAATCTGTGACACAATATACACTTTCTAATAACGTATGACTACTTCATGCCACTCTCAACGTTCGACTCACTCACTCCCCCCTCTCCCTTGGCGTGGTACGATTGTGGTCATCATATCAGCCGAAAAACGTCCACTGCTGGACAAAGGCCTCCCCCAAGGATTTCCACGACGAGCGGTCCTGCGCTGCCCGCATCCATTGGCTTTCCGCGATCTTCACCAGGTCGTCGGTCCCCCGCGTGGGAGGCCTGCCTACGCTACGTTTTCCGGTGAGCGGTCGCCACTCGAGAACTTTACTGCCACAATCTGTTCTACGAACTATGTGCCCTGCCAACTGCCACATCATTTTAGCGATTCTGTGAGCTATGTCGGTTACTTTGGTTCTCCTGCGGATCTCCTCGTTTCTGATTCGATCACGCAGAGAAACTCCGAGCATAGCACGCTTAGGGTTGCCACCTTTTTTTGGGACAAATAGAGTATTTTTTCATTTCGGTAAAATAAAAAAAAGTACACAGTACTTATTTATTTTTACTTATTTGTCCTCAAAAACATATTTTTGGTTACTTATTCAGTTTTTAACAAATATTTGTCTTCAGTTTCAGAATATTAATAAAATTGTCCATGAATGTTCCAAGTTTTTACAGATTTAACGCTTCAATTGCACTTACAAAATATTCATATAGAATAGGAGACCGTAATTTGATATAAATAGAGTATTTTAGCGTACTTTATTTGTGTCGTAGATTATAAAGTACATCTACACGAAAAAGAGGATAATACTCTATTTTAGAGTACGGGTGGCAACCCTAAGCACGCTCCATTGCCCTTTGGGTGACTTTGAGCCTTCTTATGAGGCCCATAGTAAGCGACCATGTCTCAGTTCCGTAAGTCAACGTGTGCGGCACTCAAACTTAAAGATTTAAAAACTCTTGTTCTTGCAGAAATCCTAAAAAAATATGACTTCCCATACAAATCGATCAGCTGATTGGCCTTCTTTTTACGAGAAGTCCAATTTTTTTTCGTTTGTTGTTCAGTTTCACGAGTAGAAACTTTCCACAACTTTTGTCGACTTGGTCGCGGGACACATTGTATTTCTATACAGGATGTAACAAAATTGATGTAGGTCCCGTTAACTGGGGGGTCTACTCATTATACTAAACAATTTTCCCCAAGGAACCCACAGTCAAATCTCAAAAAAAACATTTGGATCGTCCATACAAAAATACACAAAACTAGTCGAGAAGAGTTAATTTTTTTTTTTGCGATTTCAGCGTAGTCATATAACAAAAGTTGTTCAGTATAATGAGTAGAAGCCCCAGTTAACGGGGCCTACACCAATTTTGTTACACCCTGTTACCACCCTCCGGTTTTTGTTCCCTTAGTAGCCTTCTACGACACCCTCGAGATTAGATGGGGTAGGTAGTACTATTCTAGGGTTACAACAATGTATATAAATAAATCCTTGGGGGAGGCCTTTGTCCAGCAGTGTTTATATGTTTGGCCGTTTCGAAACAACTAGACTTTATAGTACAATAAGTTTCATGTACCTACATAAAAAATACCTAGATAAATACTCTTCATTGCACACACTATAAAATTTTAAAAAAACACAATATAAAACAAAATATTATAGCATAGCGGTACAATTTGGGCGGTCTTATCAATTAAGCGATTTCTTCCAGACAACCCGGTCAGAACAACTATACACGGTGTAACAAAATTGATGTAGGTCCCGTTAACTAGTCCTTACACTCATCATACTGAACAACTATTGTTCTCCGACTTAGCTGAAAACGCAAAAAAAATAATTATTCTCTTCATACAAATCTGATTGACCAATTTTGTGCATTATTGTATGGAGAGTCCAAATTTTTTTTTTGAGAATTAACTATAGATTCTTTGGGGAAAGTCGTTCAGTATAATGAGTGGAACCCCCAGTTAACGGGTCCTACACCAATTTTGTTACACCCTGTATAGGTTAATTAATAATTAATAATCAAATATTAATTGAAAGCTTACCCCAGGTGGGATTGGAGTAGTAGACTGTGTCATACTTGAGGTGTTTGGCCAACATCTCAGCGCCGATCCTGAGGGCGCCCGTGCCGGAAAGGGATTGCACACCGAAGGCCTAAGGAAACGACATTGCTATTAAAAACTCTTTACCTAAGAAATTGCCGATTGGATGAAAAAGTTTAAAGAAGAAAATCTTTTAATATAAAAATGAATCGCCAATTCCTTGGTCATGGCATCACGCGTGAACGGCTGGACCGAATTCGATAATTCTTTCTATGTTGAGTTCGTTATTGTCAGGAGAAGGTTCTTATGTAGGGTAGGGTAGTGTAGTGTAGTGTAGTGTAGGGTAGTGTAGTGTAGTGTAGTGTAGGGTAGTGTAGTGTAGTGTAGTGTAGGGTAGGGTAGGATAGGGTAGCGTGGGTAGGGTAGGGTAGTGTAGTGTAGTGTAGGGTAGGGTAGTGTAGTGTAGGGTAGGATAGGGTAGCGTGGGTAGGTTAGGGTAGTGTAGTGTAGGGTATGGTAGGATAGGATAGTGTTGTGTACGGTAGTGTAGTGTAGGGTAGGGCAGTGTAGTGTAGTTGTAAGGTGGTACGAAGTTCGCCGGGACAGCTAGTTAATATAATAAAAAGTAGTCATTAAAATAAAATTTTATCATCAAAACAGCATTAGACTATTAGAAATGAAACGGTGGTAAATGTATGCCCACTGTTTAGATATTTTGAGAGCACGGTGGCTTTAAAACCATGAAGACGGGTTTTTACATCAATATATATCCTAAAATAAAATCCAAGAACTCAATAAGTCCAAAAATTGCCTAATGACCACTAAGAAAACGCCTATGTTACATTCAATGGTAGTTTTCATAATCCACAATTGGCACCAACCATCCCACCTGATTGTAAGTGACGATGTTGCCGTAAATGGAAGCATAGATGGAGTAGATGTAAGTTAGGGTAGGATAGGTTAGTGTAGTGGAGGGTAGGATAGGGTAGTGTGGTGTAGTGTAGTGTAGTGTAGGGTAGGATAGAGTAGGGCAGTGTAGTGTAGTGTAAGGTGGTACGAAGTTCGCCGGGACAGCTAGTTAATATAGTAAAAAGCAGTCATTAAAATAAAATTTTATCATCAAAACAGCATTAGACTATTAGAAATGAAACGTTGGTAAATGTATGCCCACTGTTTAGATATTTTGAGAGCACGGTGGCTTTAAACCAATGAAGACGGGTTTTTACATCAATATATATCCTAAAATAAAATCCA
Source organism: Coleophora flavipennella (assembly GCA_947284805.1). Taxonomy (NCBI): domain Eukaryota; kingdom Metazoa; phylum Arthropoda; class Insecta; order Lepidoptera; family Coleophoridae; genus Coleophora; species Coleophora flavipennella. The sequence goes on from OX369253.1 coordinate 12,840,461, forward strand.
AGAACTCTAATAAGTCCAAAAATTGCCTAATGACCTCTTAGGAAACGCATATGTTACATTCAATGGTAGTTTTCATTATCCACATTTGGCACCATCCCACCTGATTGTAAGTGACAATGATGCCGTAGATAGAGGCAGGTTTAAAAAAGTTTCCCCAACGCAATGGGGAACTGGCTATCATATCTACAAGCCGGAAGCATTAGACTCATCATTATCATCAAGATGGATGCGGGTTTAAAAGGATTCTCCAACGCAACGGGGAACTGGCTATCATATCTAACAAGTCGGAAGCATTAGACTCATCATTATCATCGAGATGGATGCGGGTTTAAAAGGATTCTCCAACGCAACGGGGAACTGGCTATCATATCTAACAAGTCGGAAGCATTAGACTCATCATCATCATATCAGCCGAAAGACGTCCACTGCTGGACAAAGGCCTCCCCAAGGACTTCCACGACGACCGGTCCTGCGCTGCCCGCATAAGAAGACTCAAGGTCATCCAAAGGGCGATAGAGTGAGCTATGCTCGGAGTTTCCCTTCGTGATCGAATCGTAAATGAGAAGATCCGTAGGAGAACCAAGGTAACCGACGCTAAATTTAAGTGGTAGTGGGCAGGGCACACAGCTCATAGAACAGAAGGCCGTTCGAGTGTTAAAGTTTCGAGTGGCGACCGCGCACCGGAAAACGTAGCTGTTGAATTGTTTTTAGCCCATTTTTTTAGATATTTTGAGAGCACGCTGGCCTTAAACCCATGAGGACAGGTTTTTTCACCTCAACAAATCTCCTAAAATAAAGTTCAAAAAAACTAATAAGTCCAAAAGTTGCCCAATGACCACTACGAAAACGCCATTGTTTTCATTCAATGGTACGTTTATTTATCTATAATTGAGGAGTGTCTTTTCAAAAGGGCTTATTTCCACTTTTAGAAAAAAAAGTAACTAATGATGGGGATCCATTTTTAGCTTTTGTGTGCGCCTCTATGCTACATTGTGCATAACAAAAACGCCTAATTCCACTCTAAATTTGACTTTCAATTCACGTGTCCAAAACAAAAAGGCTTATTTCCTTTGTAATTTGCGCATATCACAAAAATCACATTGCGGTTTTTCGTATCTACTGAAAAATCTGATAAAGTGGAAATAGACCCTTTTGAAAAGACACTCCTCAATTGGCACCATCTCACTTGGTTGTAGGTGACGATATTGCCGAATATGGAAGCGGGTTTAAAACGATTCCCCAACGCAATGGGGAACTGGCTATTTAGATGTTGGAGCATTTCACGTGAAGCGGACAGCGAAAAAATGTGAGATTCTGAAATTTGTTCATATTCGGGTTATTTGTACATCTAAAGGGTATGAATGTGGACATCATCTTTTTTTGTATTAGGCTTAGTTGTCAAGTTATGGACTTCTAAAGAATAGAGGAAATATGAGATAGGGATTTTTAGAAGCTGTTTGTCGACTTTTAGAATTTTAGAAGTTGTAATCTAACCTAACCACTCCGGGATTGCCGGCAGAAAAGAAAACTTTTTACATTCTTATAAGTTTTGACCCTGCGAGTGTTCCTGGCACGGTAACGGTAAGTGTCGCGAATTCAATGGTTTTTACCATCTTGAAAAATCCTAACGCACCTAAAGAAATGTTTACTTCAATAATTTGTATTAATTATAAAATTATATTTTATTTCTTGTATGAAACCGGAAGTGAATAATTAAAATTAGAATTTAAGTAACTTCGACCATTTTTACTTTGAATCAATATCATTTTAAAATATAGCTTAATTTGTACAAATAATACACTAAAAGTTCCAGAATGTGATCTGCATACGTTTAGAAAAGAGATGAAATAAAGTGCGTCTGTGTCGCGCTATATCTTGAACTAAGCCTAACACAAAAAAAAATATTGGTGTTTATATTCGGGTAGTATTTAATCGTAAATTTAAAAAAAAAACTACTTTTTATATGATAAAAGAATCCCAATTCCCATCAAAGTAACTGATTGCACAGCAAAATACTTACCTCAAAATATAATTAAATAAGAAACAATTTAAGTTCATGCGTACCGCTATTTACCTAAAAGTATAGCACTTTTCTGTTTTAAGCAAAACTGTTTTATTTTTTCGTAAGTCAGATCCGCCACCCAGGAAGAGGGAGCCTCGCTGAGGCTCCTCGCTCTATTATTATCGCTCGCTTCGCTTGCTCAACTCTAGTCCAGTTGAGAAGAATAAGAGAAAGATAGATAATTTGATGTGCAATTAGTTTTTTTGATATGATTGTCACAAATAAGGGATGAAAATAAATTGATAGTTGATTAGTTTTTTGATTTCTAACTAAAAACATTCGTTTATATTCATACCCCTTAGAGGCCCAAGTAACCCGAATATGAAACAGAATCTCTCATTTTTTTCGCTGTCAGTTTCACGTGAAATGCCCCTGCTGTTAACATTGATGTTTGGCGGCAAGATTTAGATAAGATGATTGTCGCTAGACAGGCGAGCTTGAAAATTGTCCTACCACCAACCAAACAGAGTCTTGACTCCGCCGGGAATCGATCCTGCGACTTCCTGATGTAAAGGACTAACCATTACGCCAAGTAGCTACCGGGGTTGGAACAAGAAAGACACCATAAATAATAAAATGTCATCATATGGTCAATAATTAAAAACAAGTGCAAAAAATCTTAATAAAAATTTTCATTGAACTTTAAAAACCGAATCAGCAATTTCATAGGTAAGGATTTTTGATGTGTAACATCTTTGCTCTCGCTTTCCTGCAATTTGTGGGAGTGATTTCGTGAAATGGGACGGAAATGTGTCCCATGGGACGGAAATGTGTCCCAGGGAATCGCGTTTTTTCAGGCTTTAAAAGCGCGGAAAAGGCAAAGGTATCTATGACCATACAGCCTAGTCTGCCGTATCTTTGCCGTCCTTTTATAAAGTATTTTGTCACATGTTACACATCATATGCGAGTACTGTAGGTCTCGCTCGAATTTTTTTTATTCACAATTGGTAAGCTCTTGACATCATCTCACCTGATGGTAAGTAACGATGATGCCGAAGATGGAAGCGATCTTCCCAAGATTCCCCAGCGCAATGGGTAACTTAGCTGTCTTATCTACAAGCCGGAAGACATCAATACTGTTAACATTGATGCTTGGCGGAAAGTCTACGATAAAATTATGGTACCTAACCAGTCGGGCTTAGAAAATGCTCTTCCACCAACCAAACCGAGTCATACAAAGTTAGACTCAGCCGGGAATCGAACCCCCGATCTCCTGATGTGAAGCTAATGGACGTTACCATTACGCCACGAAGGCGATTTATATAAAGAAGATTTCCAACTACATTAAAGAAGCGGGCGGAGCCGCGGGGCACACTCTAGTAACAAATAAGGAACTCACGCGTCCAGCGGCTATGACTGGGTTATCCTCTCCCAGCAGCATGGAAACGGACGCCGCGGAAAATGTGTCCAGACCTGGAAATAACAACTTCCGTCAAAGAATATCGAATGTCCAATCATTAAGGCGAGGCATTTGTAAAACAGTTGTCTCTGTTTTTTCCTTTACGTGTAAAGAGTCAGACAATAACCACACTTTTGCACTTTTTCAATGTTTTACGTTGTTATTTCTCATAAGACTTCAATTTAAAAACTAAAATTTAGCAGATTGTCTGTAGTACTTAAAAAGAAATATATCCATATAAAAACTATGTGCAAATTTAGAAATTTACACATTCCTCAAACAATATCCTTAAGTATGTCTAATATTTTTGCAAGACCGATATTTAGTATTAATTACCCAAAATATTTGATCTAGCAAAAGGATATCTCCGCTTCTCCACCGGTGCCTCGCCTTAAGGGTCATACACAACCCGAGTGAGCGAGTCCGACTCGCACTTGGCCGTTTTTATTTTGTCAGCGCAGTGGTAGATAAGATAACAGGCACAAAACTAAAGCATAAATTAATCTATCTTACTTATCTGATCGTCATCAGTACAACAATTTTACACACAAGTGTAGTAATTATCTTTTATCAAATATGTATTCAAGTGCAGAACAGAAATAATTACTATGTTCTGTCTGTGTTCTGTTATAATTTGTATTGACAATATACAAAATCATAACTAAAGTTTATATGACCAGATGCCCTTTCCAGATCCTCCAACAACCTCGCATTCTTCCGGGATAAAATTTATTCCTCCTCCACCCTTTACTTTAGCAAATTTCAGCAAAATCGGTTATGTAGTTTTAATGTGAAAGAATAACAAACAGACTGAAAAGACACACACACTAATCTTAGCCAGGATAACACAAACGTGAAAATATTTTTAGTTACGAAGCTTACGCTGTCCTTTCGTTTGTCTATCCGACTTTTAAAAAGCTGTATATTTTGAACCGTGTCAGGTAGTCAGCTGAAATTTTCATAGATTGTTACGTGAGGAAGTTACTAACAAATTAGAAAAACCTCCTCCTTTTTTTTAAGTCGGTTAAAAATTATAAAAGTGTAAAATAAAGGAGGTTTCCAATCTCCATACAAGAAAAATGTTCTACAAAGGTATATTTTGTTATTTCTCTATCGTCATAACGAACGGTAATACAAATTACTTGCTGCGATTATAGGACTAAAGTAAAACACCAAATGATGAAAACCCGACCACCTGCGACTCGAGGTTACACAAACTGGGTTCTGCACCAAAACTTTTTCAACAGATTTTAAACGCCTCCGTGGCGTAATGGTTAGTCCATTCGCTTCACACCAGGGGGTCGCGGGTTCGATTCCCGGTGGAGTCAACTTGTAAGACTCGGTTTGGTTGGTGGTAGGGCATTTTCTAAGCCCGCCTGGCTAGCTACTACTATCTTTGTGTTGCCACCAAACATCAGTGTTAACAACATTGATGTGTTCCGGATTGAAGATAAGATAGCCATTTCTCCATTGCATTAGGGAATCTTGGTAAGCCCGCTTCCATCTTCGGCATCATCGTCACTTACCATCAGGTGATATGATGCCAAGGGCTTACCAATTATGAATAAAAAAAAAACAGGACCTCTTAGTTCATACTTAGCTCTAGGCAAATAGGGATCTACTTATTCTGTACTTATTTACATTTCTTCATTTATTTACGTTACACGTCCGTCTTTGTGTCACCGACTTACATATTATTATTATTTTTTATTATATCAGCTCATATACGTCCCCACCGAGGGGCTCGAGCCTACCCTGAATCAGATTAGGCCTTAGTCTACCACGTGGGCCCAGTGCGGGTTGGTCGACTTCACACACAACCTTCGAGTTTCTTCGCAGGCGTGTGCAGGTTTCCTCACGATGTTTTCCTTCACCGTTAAAGCATTCGGTAATTATATGTACGTAAGTTTTTGAAAAACTCATTGGTACATTGGCCGTCCGGATTTGAACCCGGTACCTCTGGTTAGATGGACCGAGTCGTTACCGGTTGAGCCACCGACTTACATATGTGTACCAAATTTCAACTCAATCAGTCCAGTAGTTGTAGTTGTAGTCAACGGAAGGGTACTTGCGGGGCGGCGGGGCACAGCCTGGCAAAATCCGCGAGTTTGTCGGGCAGGCTACAGGCTAGTAATGCTAATACCTACGCCGTGGCGGCATCGTGCGTCTATCCGACGCTCTTACGGTAAAGGAAAACAGAAAACCTGCACACGCCTGCGAGAAACTCGAAGGTTGCGTGTGAAGTCGACCAACCCGCACTGGACCCGCGTGGTCGACTAAAGCCCGATCGCACTAATTCAGGGTAGGCTCTAGCCCCTCGGTGGGGACGTATACGAGCTGATCTAATGATTGACCCTTATATCACAATAAATAGTAACGTGTAACATTGTGTATGTGACATAATGTTCAGTATGTTTGTGCGTCAATTGAGATCTAAAGGTTATCAAACTAATAATGATATTATTTTACTTATATATAAGTTTGTTATCTATTAATGTTTTTATAATTTGTTTTTTTTAACTAGTGTAATAAAGAGTATTCCATGACTGTTCTTATAAGTAACTTACCTTAAATTAGATAAAGTAAGTATCAGTACTGTATCTACGAAATACTTTTAGGGTTCCGTGGTCAACCAGGAACTTATCCGCGGCTTAGCTCAGAAACTATTAGTACTACAAAGCCTTAATTTGGCATGGGCATACACATTAATAAATGTACCAATGAGTTTTTCAAAAACTTACGTACATATACTTAAGGCCCGATCGCCCTAATTCAAGTGTAGGCTCGAGCCACTCAAATTTTTGTTTTGAGCGTCTACAACACGAAACCACAGTATTACGATATGGCTTACAGTAGCGCAACGCCTTTCATGTCGCACGATGCCGCCACGGCGTAGGTATTAGCATTACTAGCCTGTAGCCTGCCCGACAAACTCGCGGATTTTGCCAGGCTGTGCCCCGCCGCCCCGCAAGTACCTTTCCGTTGCTCTGTGTAAGTCCATTCGTTGCACTACTGTAAGCCGCTTTATTGTAATACTGTGTCGAAACTCTCGGGAAACTTTTCGTGCACAACTGCGCGACCACGGCAAGACACTTTGAAGTGCACTTGGTAAAGCTTTTTTTTTATTATTTTTACGCAGAGAACTTTTTGTATAGCACTTTTAGTGCAGCTCAACCCATCTCTGTACTATCTTCCGCTTTTCATTACAAATAATACACGAACGACACGACACGTCTAAGTACAAGTCACGTGGGTTGTGCTCGTGTACCGATCGCATCTCGCGTCGCAGACGCGCAGGTGTGCAAGGTGCCAATATATACAATACATGGGCCGCGACTGTTGCTCCCGCGTCGCAGACGCGTCCCGCGCCCTATATAGTCACGCAGGTTTGGTCCGAGCTTAAGTTAGTGAGTGAGCTGTGAGCTAGTGTTAAATTAGCTGAACTGTACCATCAGATATCTTCGATAACATATTGGTTATAAACTTGAAATACTAAGGTCCTAATAAGTGCACATAGCTTATTAGATAGCAATATTTTTACTGTTTTAATCGTTCCTATAGTGCCAAGACAAAGGGGCTCGAAAACCGGCATAAAAGGTAGTTATTATGGCTACTTATATAAATTGTTGGGACTGAGCTGCAGGCTACAAGCTGGGTCAATAGGTGGAGGATAATGGGAAGGCCACCCGATACGGTGGTCAGCTGCGAATACTCAATAGGGAGAGAAAATACCACCCCCCAAATAGGCATAACCCTAGTGCACGGCAGCGGGTGCACTAGTACTGGTTGAGGGTTGAGGGAAAGGATCCTAGTATAGATCCTAGCGGCCACCGTTCCGCAGTGCGTAAGGCAAAGAGGAACCACCACATACTTCCCCAAACATCAAATAGCAACCACGAAAGACAACAGTAAAGAAAAATGTTAAGACAGGGCGGCCTTAAGTCGACCCGATTCCGGCAGACGCGGAAAGGAGGCCGGGACGGTCGTCGGCTGGCGAAACCCTCATGATGCGAAGCGAAACTCCAAATGCGAATTCATCGTCATCATCATATCAGCCGAAGGCTGTCCACTGCTGGGCATAAGCCTCCCCAAAGGATTTCCACGACGACCGGTTCTGCGCTGCCCGCATCCAGCGGCTTCCACGACCTTCACCAGGTCATCGGTCCACCGAGATGCGAATTAAAGGAAGAGAATACCGAAAAAGAAAATAAGAAGAAAATCTTAAGTAAGATAGCGACTAGGAATGTATGAACACTCTTAAAAGAAGGTACATTAGAATAACTTTTAAATGTAATGGACAACACCAATCTTGAAATAATCGGAATATGCGAACCCAGATGTAAAGCCAATGTCTTCTGGTAGGACGACTACAGAATAATTTACAACGGGATCTGTTCGGTTTCTGCTCTCTGAGATCTACAGAATTATTTATAATAGAGATAAGAGAGGGCAAAACGGGATCTATTCGGTTTCTGCTTTCTGAGATCTACATAATTATTTACAGTGGAGATAAGAGAGGGCGAAACGGGATCTATTCGGTTTTTGCTCTTTGAGATCTACATAATTATTTGCAGTGGAGATAGGAGAAGGCAAAACGGGATATGTTCGGTTTGTGCTCTCTGAGATCTACAGAATTATTTACAGTAAAGATAAGAGAGGGCAAAACGGGATCTGTTCGGTTTCTGCTCTGAGATCTACAGAATTATTTATAATAGAGATAAGAGGAAAAAGCGGGATCTATTTGGTTTCTGCTCTCTGAGATCTACATAATTATTTACAGTGGATATAAGAGAGGGCAAAACGGGATCTCGTTTTGTCCTCTCTTATCTCCACTGTAAATAATTCTGTAGATCTTAAAGCGCAGAAACCGAATAGATTCGTATAGTTCGGTTTCTGCTCTTTGAGATCTACAGAATTATTTACAGTGGAGATAAGAGAGGTCGAAACGGGATTTATTCGGTTTCTGCTCTCTGAGATCTACATAATTATTTGCAGTGGAGATAGGAGAGGGCAAAACGGGGTCTGTTTGGTTTCTGCTCTCTCAGATCTACAGAATTATTTACAGTGGAGATAAGAGAGGGCAAAACGGGATCTACTCGGTTTCTGCTCTCTAAGATCTACAGAATTATTTACAGTGGATATAAGAGAGGACAAAATGGGATCTGTTCGGTTTTTGCTCTCTAAGATCTACAGAATTATTTACAGTGGAGATAAGAGAGGACAAAATGGGATCTGTTCGGTTTCTGCTCTCTAAGATCTACAGAATTATTTACAGTGGATATAAGAGAGGACAAAATGGGATCTGTTCGGTTTCTGCTCTCTGAGATCTAATAATTATATATAGTAAAGGTAAGAGAGGGCAAAAAGGAATCTATTCGGTTTCTGCTCTCCGAGATCTACAGAATTATTTACAGTAGAGATAAGAGAGGACAAAACGGGATCTGTTCGGTTTCTACTATCTGAGATCTACAGAAGTATTAACAGTGGAGATAAGAGAGGACAAAACGGGATCTGTTCGGTTTCTGCTCTCTGAGATCTAAGAATTATTTACAGTAAAGGTAAGAGAGGGCAAAACGGGATCTGTTCGGTTTCTGCTCTCTGAGATTACGTAAGTGTAGTTATGTCGGAATTGATGTGATATTTTAAATACAAATAAAGAGACTTAAAGAATGGTTAGTACAGTACCATACTAGGCAAAGCCTGTATTTATCGATAATTATATTTATATACCTATCTGAAAAATTACGATAATCGGTACATTGTGTCAGACTACTCTGACAATATCCAGTTTATTTTATCTCTAACCAATCTGTTCATTTATCTTATCTTGTTTGTTCTGATAAGCCCAGTTTTATACAGGGTGGACCATAAGTTTTTTTACTTCTCAAACTAAATTAAAATGAAAACTAATTACATCAGGTGAAAACCGTTTATTAATTATGAAAGCACATAAAAAGGGAATTTATTTTTTAAAAATTACATCATCCATATGTGTTCCTTCATTATTTTGGCATTGCTGTAACCTGGAGCGAAAATTTTCAATGACGGCCTGAAAAGTGTTCCGAGAAATTTTTTGCATTTCCTCGCGAATACGTTGCTTCAATTCCGCAACAGACACGGGGTTGGTCTCAAAAACTTTACTTTTAAGGTATCCCCAAAGAAAAAAAATCCATTGGGGACAGGTCTGGGCTGCGAGGAGGCCAGTTAATGTCGCCTCTTTTGGATATCACTTTTTGGCCAAAAATTTCTCGAACTGCACTCAATGTTACAGCAATGCCAAAATAATGAAGGAACACATATGGATGATGTAATTTCATAATAAATAAATTCCCTTTTTATGTGCTTTCATAATTAATAAACGGTTTTCACCTGATGTAATTAGTTTTCATTTTAATTTAGTTTGAAACGTAAAAAAACTTATGGTCCACCCTGTATATCTACCATACTTACCAATTAAAAAAAACGTGAAAAATCAAACATATAAAAGTTGGTATATGCTTATCGCCAAAATATCTGCATAAAAAAAATTAACCGCCTTCAAAAAAGGAAGAGGTTCTATGTTCCACTGATGTAGGTTTTTTAGCAATTGTAGACAGATTTTCAAAATTCTTTTTTACTCAAAAGATACTCCTGAGATGGTTCCATTGTTATCAAGTCAGGATCTGATTATAAAATCCCAGGGATATCGAGGGCAACCCTCTATAACCACATATTTCGCGTTTCATATAATTATTTTTTTAAGCCATTCAAGTAGTTGCGTCTGGTAGTCACCATCATGTTGATGAGCTGATGATGGAATGGTTAGGAGTTGGAGGAAAATCCTTTAAATATTACAGGTACGTATAGACCGAATACAACTAAGGTGATAAGTAATAACTAACTACATTCTTTCAAGTCATTCAGGTGAGCTGATGATGGAAGATTTGACTCCTTGACTTTCATGCTGTTTACTGTATCAGTTCATGAAACACATTTAAGTTTCTAGAAGGTTCTATGTGGTGATACCATAAGATACTGATTATTACATTACTGTAAGCTTTCATTTCTAAGGCCGCAAACACACTATAAACTAAAAACTGGTGTTTTGGAACATCTGTTTCTAATTCTGTTTTTATGCGATTGGATGAAAATGACTTAGGATTTATTTTGTTTTGTTGTTTTAAAAGACTTTTTTCTAGACTTTTACCTATTAGTTACTTGCCAACTACATCCATGTCAAGGTATTATTCATAATACTGGCAAAATTATTCAGTTTCATCATCAACAAACACCATGAAACTCACAACAATGACTTAATCATTTCACAACGTGACGGCAAATAATTAAAACTAATTGGAATCAATTACCACACATCAGTCAAAATGATTTTCAACTCAAACCACAACTGACCTAAAAAAATGTTCAGGCACAACAGATGTTATCTTCAAATAGTTGTAGGCACTGAGCACCTACTACCCACCTAAGCAACTATACATCAAGAATGTCACAGACAGTCCGCTTTCCAGGGGTTCTCTTGAGACAGAAGAAACACTAGTCTGACTGGAGCCTAGGCAAAACCCTCAATATCATGAGATTTCTAGGTATGGTCAAAGTATATATGTATATTAGTACTAACATACAGTATGGACACTTCCTGCCGCTCTCTAGATTGCGGCCTAACCCCCTCGTCACCCAGATTGATAAAAATTGGTTACAGTTTGGTAGTCGAACGTATAGGATTTCTCCGCCATTTTGCTTGTTCCGTCATTCCTTTTTTGAAATGTCATTTCTGGCTCGTTGTGTCCAGGGAGTGGTATGGTCTTTGATTGTGCCAGGAGACTTCTGTGCTTTTGGAAGAAGATGGATTGGCTGGACTAGCCAACACACCAGCATGGTGAGCATGAGCTGTAGACAATGCTGTTTGACACACCAAATGTATAAAAAAATTTTGCTTGTTTTTTCAGTGTTTTCTCAGTGTAAGAATGGAAAATGCTTTATCTCTTGCATCAAGTGTGAGTTGCATTGTCACTTTACTGGTTCATATGAAAGATGGTGTTCCAGTTATGAGGGTTCTGAAGGTAATAAACACTTGTGTATCAAAAACATTCCACCCCCAATTTTTCTCACTATATTTTCATACAAGAGTGCTCGAAATAAGAATATTTACTTTTTTAAATAAAGAAAACAAAAAAACGAAAAAGTGATACCAGTATGTTAGAACCCTAGCTACAAATCTTTCAAAGAGCAAAACATACTCCAGAACCATGGGAACTCAGTAGACCTCTCAGAAGAAAACCTACAGTAAAGTAGCAAATTTTCATTCATCATCTTCATCATCATCATATCAACCGAGAAACGTCCATTGCTGGACAAAGGCCTCCCTCAAGGACCGGGTCCTGCGCTGCCTGTATCTATCGGCTTCCCGCGATCTTCACTAGGTCATGGGTCCACCGCCATTCATTTTGCAGCAAAAAAACATGTTTTGTTTTGAGCAGTCTACTGAGTTCCCGCGAATCTGCAGAGTGTTGTGCTCTTCAAAAAATTTGCAGCCAGGATTTTTTGATTCCGAGTGTAGTAGGGGCAGGCTGGTTCCACAACCAAGCAACCAATGTGCTTATTTTGCACGTTACTGCCAATCCTGCTCTTCCAGAATGTCCAGTAGCGACCTCTAGCTTGAGGTCGTAGACATGTGTCGCGCGCGACGAGAGAAAATTATCTCTTTCTACGGGTTTTTGTCGCGCGCACGAGCATACCATGACAGATAGAGAGTGTACAGAGAAAAGTAGCGGCGACATAGCAGTTTGATAGGCGACAAATGTGTTTTTTTTTTTGTTGTTTACAAATTGCTTGGTTTGTATTTCCAAAAAGCGACCGAGATATGAACATTTCCTTGAATTAGTAATAATTTGACACAAAAACAACTGTTATCGTTTTTGAGGTGGGCAAACGTAGTGATTATAATATGCTTTTTGGAGGTGAGGGGACTGAAAAGTTCGAATTTCCCGCTGGCTCTGTTGGTTTTCGTGCAAGTTTCTGAGACTAAAGCAAGGGAAAATTAAAGGAAAATGTAAGTACCTATACTGCGGCCGTCCAGAGAATGCTGATTTGACATATGCTAGTTTGACGTAACTAGTGATGTGCCCATAGACGTCCATATACTTGTACCTATCATGTAAATGTAACATAATATAATGAAATAAAATAAGCATTACCAAAATAGTGTTGCCAAAACCGAGGCTAAAGTGTACTTTGTGGACCGTCGATTTTAGGGGTAGTAATGGGTGAAGGGGGTGGAAAATAAGAAAAAAATGTGGCGGGAAACTAGTTTTTCGTCAAAATTTGCCAAATTTGTTGTATTGCCGTTGAATATTTATTATTTCCTTGCAATCGAAGTGAAAAGCAGGGTGTAAAACTCGAGCATGAAACCCATTTTACCCTCAACGTCGCCATACCGGCTCGGTTTGCTTAATGAACGTGGCTTGTTTTATTCTCTTGTTGTACCTACTATTGTTATTACAACATATCACTTTTATGCCTGAAACTTTTATGGTTGGTTGAATGACGCAATAAGAAATAATTGTTTGTGTGGTAATGAATTATTCATAATATATATTCATATTAGTTACCAATACGTTATCAATGGTTAAATGTGGTAACATCACTATTATTAAGAAGAAATGACTATAGAACTTAAACTTTTTGCTTTATAATTACAGAATACACATTCTGTTGTCCAGTCCTTATACATAAACATAAAACTAAATATGTGTTCCGTTACTATTATTTAGTAAAAAATATGTTTTTTTCATGTTTTTTATGCTTAGAAACTAAAGATTGATTTGTTAACAATTTCGGAGATTCATGGAATGTTACATTCTATCGCTGTCTTGAAGTGTCATATCAGCATTCTCTGAACGGCCGCACTATAATTAATTATTTGATGATAAAACACTAATAAAACACAAAAAATATATAAACAATCGCTAGAAGTTTGTCGACGACTTAAGGGGGTGCCGACATATATGTCTTCAATCAAACGTCAAAGTCTGACAAAATAAGCCTATTCCGGTGCGTTCATGCTCGGCACGAGATAAAAATCTCTACACACTCTCTACAAATGACAAATGAGAGCGAGACCAGTCTTATCTCGCGAGGCCCATGCTTAGGGTCGTGTTACAACCATTTTGTTGGGCTACAAAATCTACATTTGACATTAGTGGGTAGACAAAATGGACCTCATGCTACACCTGCTGGAGCAACCTTAAATCTCTGTACCTTGCTAGCTCCAGACAGAACAGGAACCTACCAATTATAAACTTCAACTCACCTAGCACAGGCAGGTACTCATGTAGCAGCGTGTTATCCTCTGCCATTTTCATCTCCATCTTGCGCACCACTGGTAGCACCCATGGTTTGCCACTCTCGTCTCTGTATGCTATTTAAAACAAAATAAAAATAAAATTGTTATAGAAAAATTCAACAAGTTACTTATATAGGCCTTTGTCCAGCAGTGGACGATTTGTGGCTGATATGATGACTTTAAAAAATCTGCTTACTAAACTTTTGGGATAGATAATTATAACTTAGGGTGGCAATGTGAACCGATAAATCTTTATATATAAAAATTATATGTCACGTTGTTTGTCCGCGATGAACTCCTGAACTACTGAACCGATTTTAAATTTGATTTGCACACCGTGTGCAAATCGACCCAACTTGAAATATAGCTTACATTTCAATTTATAGTCTAACTTATAGTTTCTAACAGATGGCGATATCTGTTGACTGGATTGAGTAAATATATAATAGATGGCGCTATGTTAAAAATACAAATGTTTCATATAAGCTACAATTCAATAGCATAACCACCACGTATAACATAAAATTGAATACCTATTCCCCTTGGTCACGGCATCACGCGTGAACGGCTGGACCGATTTCGCTAATTCTTTTTTTGTGTTGTCAGGAGAAGGTTATTATCTTGGGTAGGGTAAGGTAGTAAGGGTAGGGTAGTGTTGTTTAGTGTAGTGTAGGGTAGGGTAGTGTAGTGCAGTGTAGGGTAGTGTAGTGCAGTGTAGGGTAGTGTAGTGTAGGGTAGCGTAGGGTAGTGTAGTGTAAGGCGGAACATAGTTCGCCGGGACAGCTAGTATATTTATAAAAACCAGCCATGTGTGAGGTGAACCATCATATTGAGTGCGAGGTGATCCATAAAATGCCAGTCATTTGAAATCCTCACAGTAAAACACAAGTTAACTACTACTAGCCCTATCCAGTATTATATTGAGTTTACCACTTTATTTTCAATTGATAGAATTATTATAGGTTTTCCTGTAATCTACAAGCAATGAATATATTTTGTATTTTTTCCAAAGTTTTAGTCTCAGTAGTTTCGGAAATCAGGGGGAAAGGTCAATTTTCATCTTCTCTCATGAATAAAATCAAAACTGTTTATTTTACAATAATAACAAAAATATATTTGAGATCCTCATAATGAGCCCTTTCATTAGATATATGACACAGTAAGGTTTAAAAAACTTTTTTTTTATTTCCTAATTTGTCCGCCGAAAATGACTTATGAATTGAAAAAAATATTAATTTACTTCGCTCATCTTTGTTTGGGTCATAGGATTACACCATACTACCAAATTTCACCTGATTTGGTCCAGTAGATTCGGAGCAAATTGACTGTGACAGACGGACGGACAGACAGACGGACGCACGAGTGATCCTATAAGGGTTCCGTTTCGTCATTTTTGTACGGAACCCTAAAAAGCAACAGTAAACAAGTTACATAACAGGGAAGACAGGGGTTATGTTTTTTATTGACAATGAGGTGAAATTCAAAATTCATTGAATAAAAATAATATTCTACGTACCTCCAACACCTAAATTTACTTTATTTTGAAAAGTGTCGTCAGTAAATAGCTTATTTAACTGGAAAACTTCGATCGGCGGGCCCTGTTCAACTGTGTCAAAACGGGAGCTCATTTTGTATGATTCGAGTGCACTGGTCAAAACACGCTCAAGAAATAAGGCAATTTAATTCAGATAAGTTTAGTAGCTAAAATAACTTTACTGCAAGCTGCGGACGTAATTTCCTTTAAAATTCGAAAATACGACCACCAAGCAGCAATCGACCTTCGGCCTTCGAAGTTCGACCTTTGCCAATGTCAAAGTAGTGATAGTAATTTATATACTCTTTGCCAATGTCATTGACAGCCCGTCTATAGTGTCTATAGTGTATTTTTTTTGATGTGTAACATCTTTGCTCTCGCTTTCCTGCAATTTATGGGAGTGATTTCGTGAAATGGGACGGAAAAGTGTCCCATGGGACGGAAATGTGTCCCAGGGAGTCGCGTTTTTTCAGGCTTTAAAAACGCGGAAAAGGCAAAGGTATCTATGACCATACAGCCTAGTCTGCCGTATCTTTGCCGTCTTTTTTTCAGGCTTTAAAAGTGCGGATAAGGCAAAGGTCTCTGTGACCATACAGCCTATTTGTAATGCTAGTGCCGGTGCATTACAAATCTTCTCTGAAGTTCTTGACAGCATTTGCAGAAGCTAAATTCTGAGGTGGAACACCCAGTTGCTGTAGGGCGTCTATAAAACTGCACCCAGAGCAAGTTGGGTTCTCACGTCCTCCTTCGTTTTATTTTCTTGTTCTCCACATTGCTCACGTGCACTAGACGATTTTCTCCAAAATGCACCACTTCTTGAACAAAATCCTAGTAGAAAACAATAAAAAAACAACAAAATAAAACTACGAATGCGACTACCACAAATCCCGCCAAAAACTCCTATAGTATTTTATTCACTTTGCAAGTGATGTACCTATCAAAGAGAATTTTTTGTACCTATAAAATCCTCTTTGCGGTTTATTTGTAACCAATGGCCAAAAACGTTCTTGCGACAACCAAATTATTTTACTGGTTAGGTATCTAAGTACCTATTTAATATTTTCAAGTTGATTGTGACGATAATAGCCAAGTAATGGCTACTCAAGCTCCAAGGCGAACGATCAAGCAACTGATCAAACAGGGCTGGACCGAGATACCTGAGATCTTCGCCTCGACTGGTATGGGGCTGATCGGGATTGGTTTAGGCTTCATTGGCTGCTACAACTACGCAAAGAACGACGGAGACAACAGAAGATACAAGAATACCTTCGTCGTCATGAGGCCCGATGACCCCAGAGTGTCGCTCATCAGGAGAGGAGATTAGGTTCAGCTTTGTAAACTTACAGTGTAACGTTATGTAGAATTATGTAATAAATATTATTGTCTATATTTTTTTTTGGTTCCAAGGATAGTGTGCCTTTCTGTTTGATCTTTCATAAAAATAACTGCATAAAACGATGCACGTATTTTATTTCACGAGGAACTCAACAATTAACATATTACAGACTAGTTACTTATTATAAACACCGAGGAAATCTTTAAAGATTTCGCCTAATAAATAATTATATTTTTCTTTTATGCTACAGGTTATAACATAAAATACAGGATACCGTGTTTGTTCAACTTGCTATCTGCTGGATATGTTGGATGCCATTGGCTGGGAGCAACAATCTCATTGGTGATGATGTATTAGTCTAAAACGGTCCAAAGCCTTACCTGTCCATTGATATTCTATCATATTTATTTAGGAGTGTGCGCAAGAACTTCATGATCTCATTCCCCAGCTCTATTCAAACATTGGTCAACAAAATGCAGAGCTTTGTTGTTGAAGTTCCACCTATCTGTACGACACATTATGCTTGCTCGTATATCATGCGGACAGCACTGCTTTGCTAATCGCAACAACTCAAAGCATATTCGCAATAATCTTAGTGAGATATTGATGTTTATATTTCATTTATTTTTAAATGTTTAAGCAAATTCATTAAGCATAAATAATGAAGCGTGCTATGCTCGGAGTTTCTCTGTTTGATCGAATCATAAACGAGGAGACCCATATGAGAACCACAGTAACCGACATAGTTCTCAGAAATTCAGAATTGCTAAGTTTAAGTGGCAGTGGGTGAGGCACATACTTGTAAAACAGATGGCCTTTGAGGCAGTAAATTTCTCGAGTGGCAACCGTGCACTAGAAAACATAGAGCAGGCAGGCCTCCCACTTGGTGGACCGATGAACTGGTAAGGATTGCGGGAAGCCACTGGATGCGGGCAGCGCAGAACCGGTCATCATGGAAATTCTTGAAGGAGGCCTATGTCCTGCAGTGGACCTCCTTCGGCTGATATTATCAATGTAATGTCAGTTGCTTCCTCAGCTTAATTCCACTTGGTTAACAAGACGCAGAGATTTGTTGTTGATGTTCCACCTATCTGTATGACATGTTATGCTTCCTCATATATTTTGCAGAAAGAGAGCGCCGCTGATTATGCAACAACCATATCAAAAATATTATTTTTATTATTTCGTCAAAAATGAGTTCATAGCATGTTCGAAATTAGCATAATGTATTTTTTATATAAATTGCTAAGCATAATGGATACACAACGTGATGAAGCGAGCTAATCCAATAGCTATGATTAGTATTGGTACGGGGCGCTGGATGATTTCAGGGAAGTGGTTTGTGTGCTAACCGAGCGGGCTGTTCTGCACGTCCTTGACTTTCTCACCTGCCACCCTATTATAGCACAAAATAGCGATGATAAACAAAGTTTTTGCATTATTACTATTTATATTAATTTAACTTGAAAAACTGCTTTGAAATATAATTTAATAAAGGTTTTAGTTTGCCTATTTTGCTAATATAGGGGAGGAACAACTATTGTTTAATTGTTGTTTTTTAACTGTTTATATTAGCTGTTTATATTATTTTTTGCAAACCTACTAAAAGTGGCCACTTGTGACATTGCCTTAGCAACAACTAAAATACAGTAAAGCCAGGGTACTTAATATATTATTATCTGCCGTAACAGCTGCTCATATGGTTTATAAGTTAGGGCGGTTCGATTAGCACACTAGCGCCGCCAATATAAATAAATGATTTACTCAATCTTAAGGAATTCAATCGAAATCATTGAGTGTTTTGCGCACATACAGAGGTACAGGAAGCCACAGGTGAGATACTAGTTACTTGTACAGGTGTTAGCATCAGGTTATGTTTGTCGATTTTGCAGCAACTATTTTAAGACAGGAACTGTTAAAATTACAGTAACATATGCTACTATGACTAGAAACTAGATATATCTGCCCTAACAGCTGCTTTAAATGGTTTTTATGTTTAGGAACGCATATGATAATATTCACGAATTTGAATTTAATCGCAAACGGTTTTTGAAATACGTCAACCTCGAAGCCCACGGTCATTTTAGGCTCGTTGTAAAAGCGGCCCAACGTCCTAATTAAAAAAAAAAAACTAAAAAGTGTGTGTGCCAGCTCCGACGCACGACTGGAGTTTACTAGTTACGAACGATTACAAATGTGCTGGGGATGCGCAAAATAAGTTGCGCACAAAATTAATCATTATCATCATATCAGCCGACGAACGTCCACTGCTGGACATAGGCCTCCCCCAAGGATTTCCATGACGACCGGATCTGCGCTGCCCGCATCCAGCGGCTTACCGCGACCTACACCAGGTATACGCTACGTTTTCCGGTGCGTAGTCTGTAATTACTGCCCCAACGAGCTATGTGCCCCTCCCACTGCCACTGAAGTTTAGCAATTCTGAGAGCTATGTCGTTTACTTTGGTTCTCCTACGGATCTCTTCGTTTCTAATTCAATCACGCAGAGAAACTATATATCCACGTGAGGGCACACAACACACATGTACATTCATACATATTAAAATTTAACTCCTCTTTTCGACGGAGACTGGTTTAATAACTATACCTACTGTACAACTATCGCATAACGTTTTGATTTTACTCCCCATAAATTTTCATACGGGCTTATATATGAAAATCGATTCTTAGACGTGAACTCCAAAAACAGCGTCACAGATGAGATACTAGTTACTTCGTAAAGCGTTCAGGCGCAGATTGTACATGTGCAAAAAAAAGGTGCTATATTTTTTATGATACTTATTATCACCAACAGCATCTTTAGGATTAAAAAAACACAGAAAAGCTGTCCCTTTTTAAACGACTTCAAAAAATTGAGAAGGTTTCTAGATTCGACCGTATATATATTTTTTTATGTGTGTTCGCGGATAACTTCGTCGTTTATAAACCGACTAATGGATGCCCGCAGCTTTGCCCGCGCAGATCCCGATTTTTGCGGTTCCCGTGGGAATTTCCCAAAATCCTTTCTTAGGGGATGCCTACGTCATAACATCTACCTGCATGCCAAATTTTAGCCCGATCTGTCCAGTGGTTTGGGCTGTGCGTTAATAGATCACTATGTCAGTCAGTCAGTCACCTTTGAGTTATATATATTTATATTTTGATGATTATTTTTTGTTGGAAAGGAGATATCCAAAGGGTGGTACCATGACGAGGAAACCAGGATCTGATGTCATCCCAGAGAAATCGAAAGGAACCTTCAAAAATCGTAGTGGCGACTAGTGCGTTTTAAGTCGTTTTTTTTTGTTCAAAATTATTTAGCACGTCGTTGGATTGCACTAATGACAGAAAATGGAATATTATTATTTTGAGGACCTTGGGATTTAATGGCATCTCTTCTCTTATCGTGTGGCACAGTTAACCGAGCTATCCAAGAGAGGAGATTGGCATCCATGCAAAACTGCTTCTATTATAGGGCGCACCTTCCACAGCCTGTCTGTGCTTAAATCATCTGCAGTTATTGAGTTGCTCGGAGTTTCCCTACGCGATCGAATCAAAAATGAGGAGATCCGTAGGAGAACCAAAGTAACCGACATAGCTCACAGAATCGCTAAACTGAAGTGGCAGTGGGCAGGGCACATAGCTCGTGGAACAGATGGACGTTGTGTCAGTAAAGTTCTAGAGTGGCGACCATGCACTGGAAGACGTAGTGTATGGAGGTCGCGGGAAGCTGCAGGATGCGGGCAGCGCAGGACCGGTCGTCCTGGAAATCTTTGGGGAAGCCTTTGTCCAGCAGTGGACGTGTTTCGGCTGATATAATGATGAGTTCTTGAGTTATCAATTATCATCAACGAGTTAACATATATTATCTACATAACTTCATAAAGGGTTCCCCCAATACAAGAAAGGTGTTATCCATCGTAAAAACGGTAACACTAGTATGAAAATTATTGTGATTATAGTACTAATCCTGTAGTAAAACAACAAATAATAAAAACCAGCCAAGTGCGAGTCGTACTCGCGCTGAGGAGTCCGAACAGAATGAAAAAAAATTCTGGTGGTACAGAACCTCCGGTGCGCAAGTCCGACTCACACTTGGCCTTACGACTGTTTTGATTAGAACGGCATAGTGGAGGAGTGGAACTTCTTGCCTGTGTTAGTGTTTTCTGAATTCCTACAATAGGGGATCGGACTGCATCAAAAATAAATTCTGAAATATGATTTCGTAAATTGCTCTCCTCTTGAAGTTTCAAAAAACCTTACTTGTTTTGTTTTTACATCACGTCTTCAATTTTTAATTGATCAAATTCACAAAATAAGTTCGTCAATGACTAAAAATCTATGACGTCACTGGTGGGTATTTCAAACATTCTTTCAACAAACAAAATTTCGTTTTTGACAGATCATTAAAAGTAACCCAAATGACTAGCAGTCCGATCCCCTATTGGGGATCTTCAAGACGAAAGTGAATAGGCATTATTTGAGTTTGCGTGTACCAATCATCTTCGACTGCATCGTCACTTCCCATCTGGTGTGTTGCAGTTAATCGCACTCAAATTTTTAATAAAAGAAAAATCTCCAGACGATTTAGGTATTTTCAGGCTTTGACTAAATATAACGGACCGGCCCTATCCATACTTGAATCTCATAAAAATGAGTCAAATACAAGCGCACGCAAACACGCTCTCACACCACTATAGCTATAGTATTCAGTCTCGTTCAAATATAAACAATGCTAAAATTTGGTAGGTAGACAGATTAGCACCTGGATTAACTCGCGCGCTGCGCACCCTCGAAACATAGAAACGTCCACGCGGGTGAAGCCGAGGGAAACAGCTGATAATAAATATAACTAATATCGACCTTCAACCAATTTGGGAATAATGCTCTCATTCTGTAGGCATCAAAACCGCAGCTCGCGTAGGCCGGTCCATAGCTGTAATATTGGTCGAAGCTTTTAGTTAGAAAAAAATAATACAATAAACGTTCCGGACCGTGAAGTTGAATTCTGTAAATGCTTCTCAATTTATATTTAGGAATAAGGTAACAGAAAACGAACATATAGGACGAAAATTTGTATTTTTTAAAGTAAACTAAATAACATTCACTCACAAAACTAAATTACAACTACAGCTAGAAGCTTAGGCAAGTAAATGAATAATGTAGTGAAGAGCCCAAGGAGACCAGTACAGTCGCCATCAGATCTATCGTAGCGGGCGAGGTGTTCAAAAATTTCTGAGCAGTGTTGAATTTCAATAAATTATTTACACTATAAGTTGCTATTAATATCTGAATATCTAATTTATCATAAATATCTAAACAGTAAAATTAAGTCGCAGTGGACGGGGCATGAACAGATGGCCGTTGGGGCAGTTAAGGTCTCGAGGTGACCGCGCACCGGAAAACGTACCGTAGGCAGGCCGATGGACCGATGACCAGGTGAAGGTCGCAGGAAGCCACTGGATGCGGGTAGCGCAGAACCGGTCGTCGTGGAAATCCTTGGGGAAGGCCTATGTCCAGCAGTGGACGTCCTTCGCCTATTATAATGATGATCTAAACAGCTGACTTTTCAATATATTCTTCACACACAACGAGCTAAAAATATCTGAGCGCACAGAATAGGTTCTTCATGCAGAATAGTATTCACCATTTGAGTTCTGTGCGTTCAGATGGAAGGAGTGGAATTCCCTGCCGGCGTCTGTATTCCCCGACTTGTATAATTTAGGAATCTTCAAGACAAGAGTGAACAGGCACTATTTGAGCTTGCGTGTTACATCCTCGGCTGCATCGGTACTTACCATCAGGTCAGGTGCAGCCAAACTATTTGTAGCACCTTGTGTGCGAAGAATATATTTAATAAAAAATCAGCTGTTTAGATATTTATGATAAAGAAGATATTCAGATATCAATAGCAACTAATAGTGTAAATAATTTATTGAATTCAACACTGCTCAGAAATTTTTGAACACCTCGCCCGCTACGATATATCTGATGGCGACTGTAAATTCACTTAAATATTATAACCTTAAAAGTGCAACATTATTTTAAACAGAAGTGTGCTCACAATGATCTTAGAGATCTATCACAACTACAGCAGACAGAATTATACAGATAATACCCGTGGATAATTAATGGACAAGTTCAGTAAAACTAGTTAGACCCGTGAATAATACATGGACAAGTTCAGTAAAACTAGTTAGACCCGTGGATAATACATGGACAAGTTCAGTAAAACTAATTAGACCCGTGGATAATACATCAAGTTCAGTAAAACTAGTTAGACCCGTGGACAATACATGGACAAGTTCAGCAAAACTAGTTAGACAGAGATAACTTGCTGTTCCTTTTTATCCAATATTGGTATGCCCTTGGCATCATCTCACCTGATGGTAAGTGACGGTGACGCCGAAGATAGAAGTAGGCTTACCAAGATTCCCATTGCAATTGGGAACTGGCTATCTTATATTTATGCAAGTACACATCAATGTAGATATGATGTTGGTAGCTAGCCATGCGGGTTTAGAAAATTTTAGACTACACCAGGGATAGAACCCGCGACCAGATGTAAAGTAAGTAGATTAACAACCACCAGGTCTACACAACGGGATGTGTGCTGTAGATATCAGGTTAGAAAGTCCTTTCTGCAAGTAAATTGAACCCTTTCAGATTTTAAAATTCACGATGCAAATTAGCGCATTGGAAGGGTTAAACCCTCGCCTTTTAAAACTAGAAACTTAAAGTAAGTACTTAATTAATACTCCGTTAATAACTTCTTAGATGTTACACGATTATCTGAGGTTTATTAATCAAAACCAAGTCCTATAAAATGCTCAATAAGTGAAAAATAAAACTGAATCGCGAAATGAAACACGCGCAGTTGCAAAATGTATTTTTTGCCTCCTATATTTTTTGGACAAGGCCCACTGAAAAAAAAACCCAACAACTATTTTTTTTTGTACAAACAGGCGAAACTGTTCAGTTTTTGAGTTAGGTTAGGTTAGCAGCACGCAGCGGCGCCTGGGCCCTGCCAAAAAGGTTTTGTTTTTTCAAATTGCGTATTTTCATTTAAATCGGTGTTTGAGTCTGACAAAACCCTCTGAATGAGCGCAAACCATAGTAATATAAAAAAATAGCTAACATAATGAAACATATCAGTCATATTACGAGTATTAAGGGCAATCCGGTAAAACACTTATAAAATTTAACATTTATACAGGATGTAACAAAAGTGGTGTAAGTCCCGTTAACTGTGGCTTCTGCTCATCATTCATGCTTAATTACTTTTGATCTACGAGTTTGCTGAAATAGCAAAAAAAAATGTACTCTTCATATAAATCGATCACCTAGATTCTTTGCAATTTAGTATGGAGGGTAATTTTTTTTAAAGAATTGACAGTGGTTTCCTTGAGAAAAGTTGTTCAGTAAGACGAGCAGAATCCCCAGTTAACGGGTCCTACACCAATTATTTTACACACTGTATAGGAGATACTTACATCATCTATCAAAATCCTAGAGTTTAAGAGCAGGCTCCCAGTGCGGCACTAGCGTACAACCTGATATTTAACCTTATGGAATCAGATTTACAGTTGAACTTCGCGTAAGTGTCTTAACGCGACTTACGTCCTTTGCTTCGGGCAAAAATGCAAATTTTCTTTTACTGCGAGCTTAGTAAACATTCTAGGAAAATTTCGTCTTAGCCGTTTTATCAATTCTTTTTATTCTCTTACTGTTGGTATTTATTTCATGCGCCAACTTTTGTAATGTAGGAGAAAAATCGAATAATCTCTCAAAACTACATGGTTTTACAAAATAAAAAGTATCGAGCGAAAACCAATAAATCGTGTTTTTGTTTTAGCCATACCAAAGAAAATGGTTCAAACAATCAGATGTGTAGTTTTCATGTTCACCAAGCTTGCGGCTGACTCAGAATATTCTAGCAAAAACGCACTTATTTTGGGAGCCTGCTCTTAATGTCAGTTATGGCTTAAAGTATGTGGTGGGTGGGACACTTCTCTAAAGGCAATCACTTACTGTTCACAATTTACAATTATTTTCGCAAAAATTAGTATACACAAAAAAGTAGTTTTGCAGATTTTCAAGCTATTTTCGCGTCTTACTGGAACTAGGCTTGTCCTTACTGGAACTGGGCTTGTCCTTACTGGAACTAGCCTTGGTTTTACTGGAGCCAGCCTTCTCTTTACTGGTACTCTTCATCTGTAAAAAGAAAAATACGCTTAAGTACATGAAGATATAATAAAATTTTAAGTCAGAATAGCTGTGTTAACAGTTTTCTGCATTTGGACTACATTGAAGCCATGCAAATTAAGGGCATATTCCAAATATCTAGATGCAGACGCATCATCATATCATAGGACCTTGGGAAATCCTCAAGGAAAGGTCTATGTTCAGCAGTAGACGTATTTCGGCTGACATGATGGTGCTACCTTGATGAGTGCATCGTTCTCCGGGTCACTGTCCGCCCCCTCGTCCTCGACCCCCCCTCCCTCCTCGTCCTCTGCACTGTCCCCATGCTCGCTCCCCTCCGCTCCCTTAGCGCGGCCTCTCTTGACGGCGCCCGGCGCGTACGGCAGGGCGGTGGCTTTCTTGTTGTACGCGCGGGTCATAGCTGCCTTCACCTGTTGAATAGGTTGTTATAGGTAATTTATTATTCGTATTCATCAGATATTATCATTATTAATCAATATATGTAATTTTTTGGTCTTATACATGGTGTAACAAAATTGGGGTCCGTTAACTGGGGGTTCTACTCATCATACTGAACAACTTTCTCCAAGGAACCCATACTCAAATGTCAAAAAAAAAAATTACCCGCTATACTAAAATGCACAAAATTGGTCGATGCGCTGATCAATTTGTATGAAGAGTTTTTTTTTAATATTTGATTTTGCTCACCAAATTTCACGACGTACAAATCATCAACCGCCTCCGTAGCTCAGAGGCAAAGTTCACTGGCTTTACACAGGAGGTCGCGGGTTCGATTCCCGGCGGGGTCAATTATAAGACTTGGTTTGGTTGGTGGTAGGGCATTTTCTAAGCCCGCCTGTCTAGCTATCACCATCTTATCTAAGTCTTGCCGCCAAATATCAATGTTGATATCATTGGTGTGTTCCGGCATGAAGATAAAATAGCCAGTTCCCCATTGCGTTGGGGAATCTTGGTAAGCCCGCTTCCATCTTCGGCAACATCGTCACTTACCACCAGGTGACATGTTGTCAAGGGTTTACCAATTGTGAATAAAAAAAAAAAAAACAAGTTATAGCCGAACAAACATTTGTACATACAAAATGTCTAAGACTCAGACTCTAACACTTTCACTCGCTTGTTCAATAATAAGGATGAAATGTGACTACTTTTGTTCTGACCTAAAAATATTTTGGACTCCCATACAAAAATTTTTACTGGGTTGATCAATTTGTATGGAGTCGAAAACAATTCTTTTATTTAAAAATTGTTAGAACAAAACTTGTCACAATTATAACATGTTCTTTTCCTCCATTAAGAATCCTACTAATATTATAAACGCGAAAGTTTGTAAGAAGGTATGGATGTATGTTTGTTGCTCTTTCACGCAAAAAGTACTAAACAGATCTGGCTGAAATTTGGTAGGATTAGGACCTGGATTAACACACAGGCTACTTTTCTCCACGCTCGCGAGCCGCTCGACAAGTCACAGAAACGTTGTCCACGCGGGTGAAGCCACGGGAAACAGCTAGTCAATTATATAACATAATAAGATAGTAGAAGGTAAGAAAACGTAGATTACCTTAGAATCGACCAAAATCATGGGATCCCTCTGTCCGGGCCATTGGGCCAGCTCCGTCAAGGAATCCAGATCCTCCCTCAACAAGTGGTACGACTCCAACACTTCCAACGACTTGTCGACTCCTTCAGTCTTTTCCTTGATCAATGGGCTCACGATCGCGTCGCGCAAGTGGCTGCAGTAGTCGAGGTAGATGGACGATTTTGAACCGGACGTGCTGTGAAATAAGGTTGGTTTTAGTTTGGCTGTAAAATCAGAAGTGGGAGGGGCGGGGCTTATTATTATTTCTCAGTAGTTCGTAACAGCGTTCAGCTAGTCACGAATGGTCGGTTTGACAACATTAAGATTCAGTGCGCAAGGACTGGGCATCATTGTAAATATGCATTATAGGGTGGGTCTTTTGTGAAAAATCAAATTTTAAACATATACTTCCCCAAAAATAACTAGTCAAATCTATGCTTATATTATAAAGAAGTACGAGGTATTTTTCAAAACAGATTTAAAAAAATATTTCACGAATAGTTAGAACGGAATTTCAGGATGGACATAGGCTAAAGAAAACCCCGCTCAGTCTCGATATCCACGGGGGCGAAGCCGCGGACAACAGCTAGTTACAAAATAAAAACAATTGTTATTGATCTATACCAATCTCAAGTTAATAGTTATCAGTTATTTTTAGATAAAAAATCTATATGTAAAGAATTTTTGCTAAAGTCAGTTCAATAAGTTTTCTTAGAAAAACTATTTCTAGCATGTTCAATAAATGGTGTTGACAGCAGTTTGGGAATCAAAAAAATGTGCGATTTCTTCGCTATTTTACGTTTTTAAAATAAAAGCAAAAGAAAAAGCCAATCCAGTCCAGTACTCCCTGCTAGTCATCTGTCTTACTTTTCATAAACTGCCAAAAACTAGATTTTGTTTCAGAACAATTTTTATATAAGTTTGAAATGTCGACATGTCGACGCGCCAGGAGACTCATTGGCGACGAGGATCTTGTATCAAACAGGCTCCAAAGCCTCGAGCATCGCGCAAAGTCGCCTGTCTATCAGTTGTTCTACAGGATTCATTTCGGAGAGTGTACTCTGGAGCTCCATTTCATCATCGGACGACCAGGCGCGGAGGGCGATTTTTCTCCATTGTCGTTCCACCTTTACGCACGAAGCGTTTTGCTTCTTCGTTCATTATACTAACGGCAAAGAAGTCTGTATTCCCCGATTCGTATAATTTAGGAATCTTCAAGACGAGAGTGAATAGGCACTGTTTGAGCTTGCGTGTTACATCCTCGGCTGCATCGGCAATTACCAACAGGTAAGGTGCAGCCAAACGCACTTAATTTTTAATAAAAAAAATTGGAACTATAACGTCTTTACTTTTTATTGCCGTTGATGTAATAATTATGGCATTTTGATGAATTAAAATTACCAAATGAGGTAAGTTTTCTGAAATTACAGGATATTTTTTGAATTTTGTTAAATATTTATTTTTATGTAGTCAACCATCAAATCTTTTTTTAAATTGAATGTTTTTGTAAGGTTTGAAAATATAAAAACCATTTGATGATTCTTCATTTTAAACTGAAAAGAGTAATTTAAAAATAATTAAGTTGACGGGTTGGAAACTTCAGTTGCAGGGATCTCGACTTTTCTCAGAAATTACTAGGGGTGTTCAATAAAATGTTATAATGAGTATGACGCAATTATCTTTCGTTAACTGTTATTTTATTTTTCGACGTAGTCACCTATCAGGTTTATACACTTTGTATATCTTTTTTGTAAACCTAAAATTCGCTTTCCAAAAAAAATCTTCTTCCTGATCCCTTAAAATATCGTGTACTGCGGCGACTACTAAACTACTACTACTACTACGGCGTAATCTTCAAATTTCTGGCCCCTGAGATGTTCCTTTAACCGCGGAAATAGGTAGAAATCACTAGGAGCAAGGTGCGGTGAATATGGAGGATGTTCCATCAACTCGAAGCTAGCTTCTTGAATGGCAGCCATCGCAACTCTGGACTTGTGCGCGGGGGCATAATCTTGGTGAAGTAAAACAACTTTAGCGAGTTCGCCACGCCGATTCTTGCGTATTTCCTCACGCAACTTTGTTATTTGTCCTGCGTACAAAGTGCCCGTATAGTGGCTCCGCGATTAAGGTATTCTACCATTACTACCCCTTCGCTGTCCCAGAAAAGAGAGCACATGATCTTACCGACGGATGGAATCGCCTTAAACTTCTCCCGAGTTGGAGATGACGGTCTCTTCCAAGTCAACTGTTAATTTATTTTAACAATGCCAATTATACGATGGCTGGCTAATATAAAATCTACTTTGTTAAAAAAATATATATATTGTACTGGCTACTACATTTTCATATTCTTCGTTTATTCGTTTTTTATTTTATTTTATGACATTATTTTGTTTCCACGCATAATTTTTTTTTTTGCCGCGTCGTTATTTTAATCGTGTTAGACGAAAAAAGCAAAAATATTGAAATTGAACACCGTGCTGTGATTAAATTTCTCAGTAAAGAAGGAAATACTCCAAGGCAGATCCGAGAGCGCATGTTGAAGGTGTTTGGGGATTCATGTCCTTCTGAATTCATAATAAAGTTTTGGTCGAAGCAGTTCCGACATGGCCGTGCGAGCTTAGAAGACGATCCCCGTAGTGGACGGCCTATTTCGGCAATTACCGCCGATAATGTTGGAAAGGTGAAGCAACTGATCCTTGCCGATCGGCGAATCAAGCAGTGGGAGATAGCTAGGGATGTTGGCATTAGCAAGGAACGGGTTCATGAAATTATTCATGAGCATTTGGGGATGTCCAAGGTGAGCGCGCGTTGGGTGCCTAGAATGTTGACAGCGTTTGGCAAGCAAAGACGCGTGGAATGTTGTGAGATGTTTTTAGATTTGGTGAAGGATAACGAAGAAGAAACTATTTCGCGAATAGTGACCTGTGATGAAACTTGGATTCGCCAATGGGACCCCGAAAGCAAACAAGAGTCGATGCAATGGAAATTCAAAGGAGAAAAGCCGCCATGGAAATTTAAGTCCGTATTGATGGACACGATTTTTTGGGATGTCGATGGAATTTTAATGATAGACTATCTGCCCAAAAACACCACTATGAATGCAGAATATTATGCAAGTTTGCTTGATCAGCTTCAGGGAAAAAATTAAGAAAAAATAAGGGGCAAACTTAGCAGTGGTGTTTTGATTCTGCACGACAATGCGCAGGTACATACGGCCTTAAGGCGCGCTCATCACTGACTAAAAACGGCTTCACAGAAATTAACCATCCACCTTACAGTGCAGACCTGGCCCCCTGTGACTATTTCTTATTTAAAAATTTAGATGACGCAGATTTTCTACGGACGAAGAGATGAAGGAAGCTGTGAATGACCATTTTGATAGTCAAAGTAGATTTTTTTTAATGCATGATGTCACTTATTGACAGATGTCAAAAGTGCATTTCAGTTGCAGGAGACTATATTGAAAAATAATCGTTGATCTATGTCTTTTATTTCATAGTCAGGTAGATTACTTTTCAGCCACCCCTCGTATATACCGAATTTTTTTAACAATACCAATGAATATCAAAGTCATTTATTTATGCTAAGTCAATCTGAATACTTATGTATAACATTATGTTATCTTTGATATAATAACCCATCAATGGAAACTTAGATTTTGTTTTTTTTTATTTATTTTGTTTTCGCTAATTAACCTTCGAGGGAAAACTCATCACTGGTAAAGTTAATCTGAATACACTTCCGCTGTAGAAGAAAAGTTTTCGAGTGGTGACCGCAAACTGGAAGACGTAGTGTTGGACGACCTTTCACAAGCTGGGCTGACGATCTATTGAAGGTCGTAGAAAACCGCTGGATGAATGTGACTCAGGATACGATACGTGGAGGTCTATGTTTAACAGTGGAGGTGTTCCGAGTGAAATTTTGGTGCCGAGCACATTTATCAGCAGGGTTGGGTTGATTTCCCCCAATCCCAAATTCCCACTGGGTTAAATTGGGTAAAACCCACCTGAAAATACCCGAGAGTATTTGACAAAAGTGGTTCTTTAGAAAAATCTGATGAAGCTGTCACTTCTTCCTTCATGAGCACATGAAGGGGATTTTTTAGATTGACAACAGACAATAACGATTTTCGGGGAAATCTCCTTCATCTCCTTCATGACTTTTCGTGTCAAATAGTGTAGCCACTTTATTCAGTATTTCTTCAGTAGAAAAATCCAATTGAATCCGAAATTAAGTTTCTTAAGAGGATTGTGAAGCTGCGACAATTCATACAAACGGCGATAACTATTTTCACCTGTTAAATGTTAACCGATTTGGACCAATTTTTGATAGGTTGTTAGTCAGAACAAAAGCTAGGCTTATACGTTTTTGTTTATTCGATAAAGTTAATAAGTTTATTTTTTTTGTCGTTCACATGTTTTCATACAAAACTAATTTCGGCCATTTTTAAATTTTTAATCAGTAATTTAAAAAACGAAACGTAAAAGCCTAGTTTTTGTTCTGACTGACATCCTATCAAAAATTGGTTTAAATCGGTTTACATTTAAGAGGTGAAAATCGTTATCGCCGTTTGTATGAAAAAACGAATATTCGCATTGGGTTCACAGTCCTCTTAAATGCAGTTAAATCTAAATTTAATCCGAAATAACCCAATAATCCAAAAAAAACCGGAAAAAGCCCAGTAGGCAGAAGATATTTAAAAAAAAACGGGTTTAGTCAACTGTGTATATCAGTCACCTGAGTCGCGTATGTGCGTGTATCTCCTGGCACAGCCGCTGCATCTTGTTGGCGCGGGAGTTCTTGCCGAGCCAGGCGGGGAAGTTGATCTGGCCGGCCACGTGGCCCGACAGCGCCGAGCCTGGCAACACTGAGCTGTACATCGCCTGGTAAATGAGAGAAAAAGGCATATCATATTAGCCCAAAGACCACCCAACGGGGTGAATTTAAGCCTTATGAGGTAAGCGACCAAACCCAACAGTTAGTAAGGGAAGTTTTTTTTGGTTCTATCGTATACATTTGTCGATTTTCATCGATAAAAATATCCCCCTGTATACAAATACTGCTAAATGATACACACCTAGACATCATCATCACTCCATGATGATTAACTTTACGGGTCACAAACTTAGATCCTTACCAATATTAAAAATGTGAAAATGTGTTTATTTGTTACCTTTTCACGCTTCAACACCTTGACAAATTTTGATGAAACTTGGCATACAGGTTGGCAGTGTCACGGGGAAGGACATATGCAATTTTTTATCCCGTGAAAATAGCATAGTCCGATGCAGTTCCCGAGGGAACTGAAAAGCACTCTTTTTTTTGGTTAATTCCTTTAACATTGCAATGGATTGTTGTCATTTTTTGCACAGAGATGGTTGAGGGGGTGGGAAAAGACAAAATCTGGGGAAAACTCATTTCCACGATCGCGCACGTCGGCTTCGCAACGGAGCAACGAATTGAAGTGATTTTTGTACAGAATTTGTTGTGGGGGTGGGAATTGACATAGACGGCTAATCAGAATAACCCGATTTGGGATAGGGATCTGTAGAAAACTCATGTCCACGCGGGCGAAGCCGCGGGCAAAAACTAGTAACATTGAATCTAGATTCCCAGTTACATAAAAAACAAACTTCAAAAACGTTCGGACAGTAATTGTTCGAGAAGACAAGGTTAGAAACTATGTTAGACAGAGAGGGAGAACCGCGAAAGTACACAAAAAGGGTGACTTTATGTTCAGACAATTTTGACTACGTGTGACCATGAATCTCGTCTTTTATATGTGATTTAAGGTCACTAAGCGTGTGCCCGCTACTTCGCTAGCGTGGATATAATTTTACTGTAATCGAGGATACACGGTGCGCGAGCCGCAAGCGGTTAGCGAAGTGAAATAAAAATTAGCCTGTGTTTATCCATCCTATCGAATTTCATCAAAATCCGTTCAGCTGTTCACGCGTAAAAGTTGAACAAAAACACTAACATCCATACTTTCGCATTTATAATAATACCAGCTTTTACCCGCGGCTTCACCCGCGTGGACATCATTTTTATGACTGTATTTGAAGGTGAGTGGTGCACGAGCTGCAAGCGGCTTACAAGCCTACACATGAGTTTTCTTCAGAACCTTCGGAAACTAAATTAGTAATTATGTCATTTCCCACACCCTCAATTATCTCTGTGCAAAATATTACAAAGCGTGGAAGTTAGTTTTCTCTAGATCTCTCGGGAACTATATCGGGCTATTCTGATTAACATTCTTGTCATTTTCCACTCTCTCAACTATTCCTATTTAAAAATCACAAAGCGCGGAAATTAGTTTTCTCCAGATCCCTTGGGATCTAAATTGGGCTATTCTGATTAGCAGTCTATGTCACTTCCCACCCCCTCATTTATTTCCATGCAAAAATCACGTCAATCCATTGCTCCGTTGCGACGCCGACGTGCAAGAGCGTGGAAATGAGTTTTCCACAGATCCCTCGGGATCTCTAATAAGCTATGCTTATTAGTAGTCATGTAACTTTCTATCCCCTCAATCATGTCAGGGCAAAAAATCACGACAATGCTTTGCTCTGTTGCGACGTGCGCGAGCGGTCGGGCTATGTTAATTAGTAGTCCTTGTCATACCACCACCTCAATTTCTGTGCAATAAAATCACAATAATCCGTTGCTGTCGATTAAATATCGGACAAATGTTCTCCTTGACTCCATATGCATAAGGTCATCAGTTTTGTTAAAATTTTCCACCACGTTTCGGAATGAATGGGGCTCGATCTCATTAATAAAAATAAAAAAAAGGTCAATTACCGTTAACAAATCGTGATATAACTCGACCACCACCTGACCATGTACCACACATCTTCAATGACAGTCATAGAAAGGATGTCCAAGCGGGCGAAGCCGCAGGCAAAAGCTAAAAATAATATGCAGTCCTCCTCGATAATGTTCGGACAGTTCGATGCTTTCTCTCCCCGTCGTCGCACTGAACTCCAGCCGACTGTGCTTCCGCTGCCACTTCGCCTCGTGCCAAGTGTGCACTTTTATGTCGTCACATTTACATATCGGATCTCTCTGTCTAATTAGATGTTGAAAATGCTAATATCTTCCGTATTTCTTGGCCGATTTAAGTTTTATATTTTATAAATAATAATGATAAACTACTGAAAATCCACGGAATCACGAGAATCTGTTATCGCAAATATGGTAAGAAAGGTTACCTGCACAGGTAAGAGATTCCACGCCTGATTTCGTCTGATCCTCGAGTCGACCAAGTCGCCTGCACTGATGCTGTCGGCCGCTCTGCTTATCCTCTCCAATATCTCGTGTCTGCAGAAATAGTGTTATTTTCCGATTTGACAAAGCAGATTGACAATGGGGAATATTCATGATTTTTGCTTTAATAAAAGCTCATTTATATAAGAAATTGTAAACAGTAAATATTTGTTAATAACTATAAAAATAACCAAGACATAAGCCATTAAAGATTTATCTCCGTCTCTTTTTGTAGCAAAACAGAATGTAGCATAGTGTTTATATGGACCGTGTGTTTTATGTCGTCACATTTACATATCGGATCTCTCTGTCTAATTAGAAGTTGAAAATGCGTATATCTTCCGTATTTCATAGCCGATTTAAATTTTCATTACACCTTTTGACATTGTTTTTACGGAATTTTCATATTTTGTTAAGGAAAACATCGTGAGGAAACCTGCACACGCCTGCGAAGAAACTCGAAGGTTGTGTGTGAAGTCGACCAACCCGCACTGGGCCCGCGTGGTCGACTAAGGCCTAGTCGCCCTGATTCAGGGTAGGCTCGAGCCCCTCGGTGGGGACGTATATGAGCTGCAATGATGATGATGATGAGATAAAAAATTTCATGCATATACCCTATTGCACTGCTATTTTTTCAAACAAATCATGGTTATTGAAAAGCTATAAAAATCGAATGTGGGGTAGAAATTAACTTATTCATTTTATTTATTTATTTCACGACGGGCAAGTGCTATATTTACGTTCTCAGTTCTCGAACTAATTTCGTTTTAGGGTTCCGTACACCCGAAGGGTGACCCACGAGACCCTATTACTAAGCCTCCGCTGTCTGTCTCTCCGTCTGTCTGTCAATTAATAAACTGTAAATCTGTAATAAGTAGACAGTTGAATTTATCGCAGAGTATGTATTTCTATTGCTGCAATAACAAATAATATAAAAAAATTAAAAAAAATAAAGAGGCCTTTCAAAAAACATGTTTAAAAGTCTTTTGTTGTTTTTTTGCTCTATCGTAAAAACAGTTATAATACATACAAGCGTGAAACTTGATGTAGTTACTTTTTTTATCCTAAAAGTATAACAAATAATAAATACTTGCCAAGTGTGAGTCGTACTCACAGTAAGGAGTTTGAATTGAATAAAAAAATCATTTTTCTGTCGCTCGCGTTGATGTCTTTTGTTTGTAATGTGAATAGGTATCATTGTCATAGTTGTGTGGAGAGTGTGGTGGTACGGAACCCTCGGAGCGCGAGTTCGACTCGCAGTTGGCCAGTTTTTCTCACCCAGGACCTAATCATACTAGGGGTGGTTAATAAAAAGTGATAATGAA
This sequence comes from Coleophora flavipennella, assembly GCA_947284805.1. Classification (NCBI taxonomy): domain Eukaryota; kingdom Metazoa; phylum Arthropoda; class Insecta; order Lepidoptera; family Coleophoridae; genus Coleophora; species Coleophora flavipennella. The sequence goes on from OX369253.1 coordinate 12,875,531, forward strand.
TATGACGCAATTATCTTTTATTTAAATGTTATTTTATTTTTCGACGTAGTCACTTTCAGATTTATACACTTTGTATATCTTTTTTCTAAACCTAAAATTCCCTTTCTAAAAAATCTTCTTCCTGATCCCTTAAAACATTGTGTGCGGCGGCGACTACTGCGTCATCATCTTCAAATTTCTGACCCCTGAGATGTTCCTTTAACCGCGGAAATAGGTAGAAATCACTAGGAGCAAGGTGCGGTGAATATGGAGGATGTTCCATCAATTCGAAACCAGCTTCTTGAATGGCGTCTTGCGTATTTCCTCACGCAACTTTGTTATTTGTCCTGCGTACAAAGTGCCCGTAACAGTGGCTCCACGATTAAGGTATTCGACCATTACCACCCCTTGGCTGTTCCAGAAAAGAGCCCATGATCTTACCGGCGGATGGAATCGCCTTAAATTTCTTCGGAGATGGAGATCACGGTCTCTTTCAAGTCATGGACTGTTTTTTCGTTTCGGGGTCATAATGGTAGAGCCATGTTTCGTCCATAGTTACGTATCGAGCCAAAAATCGGTCAGGATCTTGTTGTAACAAATCCAAAAAGCTTAGTGAAATTCTCAGTCTCGTTTGTTTCTACGCGTCAGAAAGCATTATGGGCACCCAGCGCGATGACACTTTTTTCATACCTTTTTTCATTTTTTTTTGGTCGTGTATAATATTATGGCCACTTCCTATCGTAATCTTCACTTCTTCTGCTATAAAACGAACAGTACACGACGACCGGCCAAGACAATGTTTTCAACTTTAATCATTTGTTCAGTCACTGCCCATGTAGGGCGTCAGGTGCGTGGGACGTCGTTAGTGGAAGTTCTTCCCGCTTTAACTCAGCACACTAACGCGCAACTGTAGAATATGGAGGAGCATGAACCCCCAATGTTGTTCTCAAGTCTTGATTTACCTGCTCCGTAGTAAAAAAATTCAAACAGACATGTTTTATTACCACGCGAACTTTAAATTTATACACCTTCCGACACGACGCAAACAAATGACTTCTATATAAAAAAAACAAAAGAGAATTGTTTGGTTTTTCTTATTATCATATCAAATGTCTGGGCTATTTTTGCCAGTATTTTTTTTCCACGGAGAATGTATCGCATTATTACTATTTAATGAACACCCCTCGTAGCTTCAAATGCTTGACGAAGACAATACGGCCGCCTATTGTATAGTATTTCTTCTATGTTGTTTTATTCTTTTATCTACTCTCATATCATAAAGTTCGCATTATCAACTTCATAACGAGTTCATATTGGCATACTTTATAAACACAATACCGTAATTAAAAAAAATACATATAATGTATTTTTTTTCCATTACGATACAAGTTAAACCAAAGAGATAATATCACCAACTCCATATCAATTTTTTTTTATTGGAACGCACATGCGGCTCGCGCCATTTTTACAGCAATACAAAAAGTTTTCATTCCAATTTTTACTTGTCTGTTACAGGGCCCGCTTTAACGCATGCGCAGTGATGTGTTGGTTTTTCATTGAATTTTGTTGTAGATACTGAATTTCGTGGATAATTTTCATTATTGTTTAAAAATGTCTGAGATCAGTGAAAGCATTGTTTTTATCTGTCTGTGACACCGTCCGCTTCAGTGCAAGCGCGGTGATGCGCTGGGATTCAGCGCTATGACACGTTTTGTTTTAGGTACTTACTGAATTTCGTGGGATTTTTTCTTACTCTTAACTTTGATCTTTGTATTTTAGTTGATTTAATCCCAATGTATGAGATTAGATAAAGTAGTGTATGAAACTGCACATAATTTTGTATTAAAACACTCGTGTAATGCTATAAAAAAACTCGTATTTTAAGAACCCTTATTGTGCAACAGTTTTTTCCACGCTCGCGAGCGCGCATTGCGCACCCTCGAAGAGTCATAGAAACGTCCATTCGGGTGAAGCCGCGAGAAACAGGTAGTTATTAAATAATATAATCAATTGGTGTTAATTCTTTTTGTATCTTTATGAATTGAAGAAATAAAATCAAAATGGTATTTATAAAATCAAAGTTGATAAAATTAAAATGTAACTTATAAAAACTGTAACGACGAACCGAGTTTCTGAATGTAACATTGCGTGTGTTTTTCTTTGAATAGAAAGGTTCCTTTTAATTTTCAAAGCACTTTTCACACTAGCGGATAAAACGCAATTTTGCGCACTAAAATGGAATGACAAACAAAACCTTTCCGAGTACCAACTGCAAATATAATTTTGGTTTTTTAAAATACACATTTATCTTTTGAAAAGACTACTGAACCCTACTTTGCGCGAGTCCGACTCGCACTTGGCCGGTTTATGTTTTTTAGTTTTCTTAATATCCGTATACACTTCGACAAAGTAAAAATGGATGTCTTTTATTGTCCGACTAGCTGTGCCCGCGACAACGTCCGGGTGGAGGTTTTGAATGTTCCCACGAGAACACTCGAATTTTCCGGGATAAAAAGTATCCTATATGTTGACCCGGGCTATAAGGAACCACCATACAAAATTTCGTAAAAATCGGCCTGGTACTTTTTGCGTGATGCGCGAACATACAGACAGACAGAAATTCCAAAAGTTGTTTTGGCCTTTATATCGTTAGTAATGTCCACCACTGTTATTATTTTCCAAAAATATTTCTTGTACAGACACGGCCCCGTTACAGTTTTATTATAAAAAAAGATTATTAAGCTGTAGCCAGGGATCTAAGCTACTGATACACAGATTAAAAATAATGTAGATATTGAGTTCCATACAAAAAAGTGGGGTAACGCATGTTCTATAATATACGTATGCACCTTTACCATAAGTGGTACCTTCGAATAATGGTTCAACGCGTGATACGAGTAGGTCCTATCCTTCACTGTAAGTGAGACAGGTGCGTTTAAGACATGTCACAGCACATTTCAGCATTTTGACGGCAAGTCTGTCAACGCGTGAATGTAAGCAAAACTCTGCTCCGTCGTGATAGGAGCAGAGTTTGTTTATACCCCGTTTTCTAAGCGCTAACACTACTTCTTTACATTTTATTTTTGATCTGAGTTCTGATACCACTTTTTAGTATTCTTCATTTAAAAAAGTAATTGAGCTTAATCAGGGCTTAGTTAAAAGGGCTCCGGCCCGTTTTGTTTGAAAATGTACTGAGAAAAATTGGGAGGTGCTGTTTTATAGCGAGTATGTCGGCAAACATTTTAGGAAAATGAATCCGACACACAGCTTTGTCAAACATTTCAAGCTACATATGGGGCGGGTGTGAGGCACTTACTTGAAGCTAAACCTGGAGCGGGTGTGAGGCACTTACTTGGGACAGTGAGGCATAACTTGCAGGTAGTTTTCTTGCACGAACAGTGGCGATAAGCTGTAGTCGTAGAAGAACAAATCGCTTTTGTCGTTTATGCTCATATGCTTGTGCTCCTCTGCCGAGAATACTTTGCGCACCGCCTCCCAAGGGCCCTGAGTAGGATAACACAAAATTAGCTGGGAAAGATATGACCGTGGCTAGTCGGCTATGACACAGTAAGCTGTATTAATGTTTTTTTTTATTACTTAACTAAGTCCTTAACATCATCTAACTCGATGGTAAGTGACAGTGATGCTGAAAATAGAAGCGAGCTTACCATCCCCAACACATGGAGAACTGAATATCTTATCTTCATACCGGAACATTAATGTTGTTTCACCTGATGGTAGGTGACGATGATGCCGAAGATGGAAGCGAGCTTACCAAGATTCCCCAACACATGGTGAACTGGCTATCTTATCTTCATACCGGAACACATCAATGTTGTTACCACCAACCAAATCGAGTCTTATAAAGTAAGGACTCTGCTGGGAGTTGAACCCACGACCTCCAGGTGTGAAGCGGAGCAGACTACGCTACGGAGGTAGTCCATACTATGAACTCTAATTTTCAGTGACACTGGAGTTGATTACAATATGCTGTTTTCCTGGTCTTCAGGGTTCCATATGAGGAAACCTTGTACGATCGTTCTGTCCATCTGTCTGTCCATCAGAGAGCCACATGTGTAAATATTTCATTTTTGAACAGAATTGTACACAGGGTGTAACAAACAGTTGCAGTGATACTTCACAGTTGGAAAGTGTACCCTATTTACATCCCCTATACAATATTCCCAAAAATATCCCGGACGTACACCAGTACTAGATTAAAATGGCTTTCAAATAGTTCAAGAACAACAAGGCACCGGGTGATGATGGAATCACGGCTGAACTTCTGAAAGCAGATGGAACACCGGTACTAAAAGCTCTTTAGAAAAATATTTAATTCTATTATACTCGAGGGACAAACGCCTAAGGCATACCACAGAAGTGTGGTGCTCTTCTTAAAAAGGGCGACATCATCTAGTTGAAGATCTACAGACCGATCTCACTTTTGAGCCATGTCTACAAGTTGTCTTCAAGAGTCATTCATTACGAATCGTCTCGTATGTAGGTTTGACGACTTCCAGCCTCCCGAACAAGCCGGCTTCCGAAGAGGCTTTAGTACCATATACCACATACATACGCTGCGGCAGATTATACAGAAGACCGAAGAGTATAATCAGCCACTATGTTTGGCGTTTAAGGACTATGAGAAAGCCTTTGATTCGGTCGAAACCCCGGCCATGCTACAGACTCTACAGTGGTGCCGTATTGACTATCGATACATCGAGGTATTGAAGTGACTGTATGTAAACGCCACCATGTCGGTTCGCCTCCAGGACCAAAACTCGAAATCTATCTCGGCTGCAGCAAGAGGTGAGATAGGGAGACGTTATATCTCCGAAACTGTTCACCGCTGCCCTAGAAGATATTTTCAAGCTTCTTGACCGGGACCGACTCGGCATTAATGTCAGCGGCGAGTACATCACCTACCTCCGATTCGCTGGCGATATCGTGGTAATGGCTGAGACCGACCAGTGAAGACCTAGGCACAATGTTCAATGGTCTCAGCAGACTCACAACAAGTAGGACTTAAAATGAACATGGACAAGACAAAAATAATGTCCTCCTCCTCCTAAGGTAAGCTAAAGATTGGAGACTCTATACTCGAAGTTGTTGACCAATATATTATCATATACCTGGGACAAACAGTCCAGTTAGGTAGGTCCATCTTCGAGAAAGAGATCAATCGACGAATTCAACTCAGCTGGACAGCGTTCGGGAAGCTTCGCAATATCTTCACGTCCTAAATACCGCAGTGTCTCAAGACTAAGGTCTTTGACTAGTGTGTGTTGCCAGTGATGACATACGGAACTGAGACATCGTCGCTTACTAAGGGCCTCATAAGAAGGCTCAAGGTCACCAAAGAGCGAGCTATGCTTGGAGTTTCCCTACGCGGTCTAATCAGAAATGAGGAGTTTCATAGGTTGGTTCTCCAAGGCAACCGATATGGCTTATAGAATTGCTAAACTTAAGTGGGCGAGGCACACAGCTCGTATACTATATGGCCGTTGGGGCAGTAAATTTCTCGAGTGGCGACCACGCACCGGTAGACGTACCGTGGGCATGCCTCCCACTCGGTGGACACCTTGTGAAGGTAACGGGAAGCCGCTGGATGCGGGCAGCGCAGGACCGGACGTGCACGTCTTTCGGCTGATATGAATGAATGAATACAAAATTTCCAATTAATAGTAAACAGTATTTACTATTAACTTGAAATTTTGTATTCATAGTGTTTTGATTTTTTTTAATTCAAGAACTTTTGATTTTTATAAATCATTTTTAAAGTAGTTACTTAATACTTTAAAAATAATTTAAAAAAATAAAAAATACTTTACCGATAGTCCAAAAACCAAAACAAACGCATCACAGTACCAAGAGGTCCAGGAACTCTGAAATCCACTTACCTATACTAGGATTGCTCTGTCCATTCCTGGGCGCCTAGTACACAGGAACGACCTGAGAAGTGGCGTGCGCCCCGCGGCAGCACAAGGCTGCGCGGCGCACATCAAACAGGCGGCAGCTTTGTCGACTTTTTCAAAGAGTGGTGGCGAAACATTTCCTCGCGAGCAGCGCACTACACTGTACACAGTCCACTTTTCCACTGTTGGCATCCTGCACTATTACACTTTCGCGTTTATGTTCAAAATGCACTCGTGGACACACTTTACAAAAAAGGCTGAGATTAGGCGAGCGCGGTGGCTACGGCACTGGTCCTCCTGGACCAATCCATTTTATATTGCGACGGTTTTTAAGTAAGTACTTGCGTACTGACCGCCCAAAGTGAGCTGGCGCTGTCGCGAACACGATGGATTTAACATCTTGTCGCTAATGAACTTTATAAAGATGACCTAATTTAAATCGATTAGTCTATGACGAATCGGTAAACAGCAAAGAGATTTTATCCTCTTAGTCATTTCACTCGTTTTATATAGAAACGCCGGGCTCATAATTCATTTCATTTCGATTTTGCGTGTGCATCGATCAACATCTCTTCGAGCCAACCACGAGGAAGGAAGGAGACCCGAGCCAGCTGCCGCCACTACTGCGCCAAAGGACCCAAGTTGAGTATCATAGTGGATTTTCATATCTTGTCGAAATCTCTCTTTGCTCTGCTCAAACGACTATATCCGATGTAATCTCGATATTTACACAATGCCTGGTGCCGGTAACAGCCTGAAGGCTCCGCAATCACCAAACCCAGCGACCTTGCACCATATTTCCACAATACATCATACACGCCATCACAGCTCACACATAACCTATAATCATCGTGTCCTTTGACACATTGTTTCCATAACACAGCTAGATGGAGAGATGACAATTGTACGACGTGGTGAACGCGCTGCCGATCCTGTCGAGTATCCGGAACAGACAGGAGCCCAATCACCTTGGATGAACTCGAGACTGTTTACAGATGACTCAGGAACAATACGGAAGACAGCATACTCAAGTATGATCTCTTAAGTTACGTGAGGCCGCAGATCTCTCCGGAGCGCCGACTCCCTAGATATGAATCAACCGACATGTGAGAATAGCGTGGTACCCGCTGAGACTTCTATGAACTCGGATAGTCAGGTTTGCCTAGAAATAGAGGAAGGTGTTGCTCCTCCAACGTGGGACATGGGAATGTGACTGTAGACTGCCTCTGACGACTAACGGCCCAGACACGGGAGTGACGAGGGGATGAGGAAGTGACGCTGACGTGACCGTGGAGCCAATACGCGTAAGCGGCCGTACAAGAGGTCGTGGACCGGACCCAAGCAGCCGTGCAAGAGGTCGTGGGCCGGACCCAAGCGGCCGTGCAAGAGGTCGTGGGCCGGTCCCAACACGCGCAAGCGGCTGTGCAAGAGGCCGTGGGCCAGACCCAACACGCGCAAGCGGCCGCACAAGAGGCCGTCGGCCGGACCGTGGTGCCAACCGTGTGACCACAGAGCGCATACGAATCCTTCTCCCTTCCTTTCCTCACCACTGACCCATTAATGAATTATTTCTTTCAGCACAGTTGTTTTACTCATGCTACTGTGATCATGTATTATGCGATACTTATTTGTATACACACCTAACGTCAAACACATACTCATAGAAATAGCTCCACGTGTGACACTGATTGCTAATTTCATGTGTTGTCCCGTAATTTGACCCTGGACTGCGTGTCCATCCTAAGTTGGAACCCCACTCCCCACGACAGATTATGGGATCCATTATCATACTCATACCAGTTTAATTACAGGAGTTGGAAAAATACCTGGCAGCCTCGGTTACCCTCGGATGGTGAAAGGCTTAATTTCCTATGCAGTACAACGAGATACATGTGAGTTTAGCATAAGCAGTTTATTCCTGATATATCGTGACGCATACATACAATTAATCCACAAATACCCGTCGCGACAGGCGCTCCATCATTCTGGAAGACCATGCCTGTGTAAGTTGCCACGGGTAGGGCAGGCCTTCCAGGGCGACTTCTACTGCAGTTGTAAGATGCTCCAAATAATTTAAGCCTGTCAAACGCAGCGGCAGGAATACGGGTCCTATCAGTTCTTTTCCTACAATTCCAGCCTACACGTTAACCCGCCACTGGGTGCTGGAATTTTTTTTCCGAGCTGACCGACGACCTTGTAGACGTCTTTCGGCTGATTTGAATGAATGAATACAAAATTTCAAATTAATAGGAAATATTGTTTTAGTATTTACTTTTAACTATAATTTTTGTATTCATATTTTGTTTTTTTTATTCAAGTATTTTTGTTTTTTTTGTAAACGATTCTTTAAAGTAGTTACTAAATATTTTAAAAAATCATTTAAAAAAATACTTCATCGATAGTCCAAAAATCAAAACAAACGCATCACAGACAGTACTAAGAGGTCCAGGAACTCTGAAATCCACTTATCTACACTAGGATTGCTCTTTCCATTCCTGGGCGCGTAGTACACAGGAGCGACCGGACACGCGGTTGCGCGGCGCACATCAAACAGGCGGCGGCTTTGTCGGCTTTTTCAAAGGTGGCGGCGAAACATTTCCTCGCACGCACAGTCCACTTTTCCACTGTTGGCATCCTGCACTATTTAACTTTCGCATTTATGTTCAAAATGCACTCGTGGACACAGAAAAGGCTCGAAGTGCCTGTCCTGCTGCTGAATGCACAGATTGGCTCGCCGCAACATTGACACATGCATGTTGCGCAGCATTTCCGGAGTCACCGCTACGAAAGCACTTGCTACCCTTACTTGCATTTGCTCTAGCGACTCGCAATCTAAGGCGTACACGACGTCCTTTATGTACCCTCACAGGAAGAAGTCCAGGGGGTTGAGGTCAAGCGACCTCGGTCAATCCAATTTCTGTACTGACCGCGCAGTGAGCTGGCGCTTCATCATGCTAGAAGACCATGCCTATGTACGTTGCCACAGGCAGGTCTTCTTCTGCAGTTGTAAGATGCTCCAAATAACTTTCGGATTCAGATTAACACATTTATTTGACATAGGTACACTACTATATAACATATTAAAACAGTAGGTAACAGGAAAGGAAAAATTTAAAACTTCAAACGTATCGGCAGCAATACGGGTCCCATCAGTTCTTCTACAATTCCAGCCGACATCGACACGTTAACCGGCCAGGAAATTATTGTCCGTTAACCAGCCACTGATGCTGGAAATTATTGTCCGAGCTGACGTGCCGATTTTCGTGTGTCCACACATGTTCTTTATGCACGTATCGGAGCTTGTGAAAAAGACCTCGTATCTCCAGAGCAACCCGGATGGAAAAGTTGGGACCTCTTCCACTGCACTCACATAGCACCAGGAGAATGAGACCCGTTGTTGAAAATCTGTTTGCACCAGCTCTTGGGTCCCCTAGAAATTGTACGGGTGAGCACTCGTGGATGGACGACTCACCATACAAACATGTTGCTGCAGACACCCAATTCAGCCTTAGCACGACGTGTGGTGGTTCGCAGATCGTTCTCGAAGTGTTCCAGCACAGCTTCCTTCTGACGCGGAAGGACGACCTTCAGGCCGAGAATGACGGAATGACCCACTATTGACGATCTATCTACCTGAAACAATCCTGGCTAGGAAGACGACAGCGGTCTGCTTCTGACCTACCGGAAATAAATCTTTCCTGGTACAACGCGCGAGTCTGGGATAAGTCTCAATCCCTATATTAATCATTTCGTAATATTCACTGTATAACAACAGTTGACGCGGGTGATGCTAAGTGCATTACCAGGTAACCGCCGTCTATCCCTTGGATAGCATGGTTAATCGTGTCACACGATAAGAGAGAGAGAGAGAGAGAGAGAGAGAGAGACAACAGTAATTCGAAAACAATAACAGTAACAACACAACAAACAAACAACGCCCGAAAACGCGACGATTTTCCGTAAAAAAAATGAAACTTCACACCGGAAAGGGTAGCAATCACCGATATATTAAGCTTAGTAGTTACCTGTAGCAAAGAATATTATTAATATTACTACGTAGTAGTAGGTTAGTATATCGATGGTAGCAAGCGACTGAATTTCATTTTGTTTCTATTGCGTGAGTGACAGAAAATAATATTTTTTAATTAATTTTGGATATTGTCAAATACCCTATTATTATCTGGAAAGCTCCAAATTTATTGAGTCCTACTTTTTACATTCTCGAACCCATAGTACGGTACGTGCGTAGGGTAGAGGAAGTATTATCGCAAATCTCTTTTTACAATTTTTGTGAAAATGTGTTCTAAACCATTAACACATACCGAAAAACCGAATATCTCAATTCCGTCCGTGCGTCGGGATTATCAAAACTTTCTTCGTATCGTCAAACCGAAGAGTAGCCGTCATACAATAAAACTGTTTTCCAACAACGGTTCTAAAGATTTTGATGAAACTTAGCATGTCGGAGTGGCTTATGTTTATCTATAACATGGTAATACCCATGGGTCTGGGAAAAAAATCTTTGTATGGCTCTCCTACAAATGAAATTGAAACATGCGATTTATTCACAAACTTTTGGAGATATTAAATTGACATGTATTACGAATAAGTACACGTTTGGTCATGCAATATGAATTCATCAAACTTATTAAAAAAAAATTGATGTGTAACATCTTTGCTCTCGCTTTCCTGCAATTTGTGGGAGTGATTTCGTGAAATGGGACGGAAAAGTGTCCCATGGGACGGAAATGTGTCCCAGGGAGTCGCGTTTTTTCAGGCTTTAAAAGCGCGGAAAAGGCAAAGGTATCTATGACCATACAGCCTAGTCTGCCGTATCTTTGCCGTCCTTTTTTCAGGCTTTAAAAGCGCGGAAAAGGCAAAGGTCTCTATGACCATACAGCCTAGTCTGCCCCGTATCTTTGCCGTCCTTTTATAAAGTATTTTGTCACATGTTACACATCATATGCGAGTACTGTAGGTCTCGCTCATTTTTTTTTAATTCGATTTTGTATGAAAAAAATTGTCGAGAAAGTTTAGTGCGGGCTGCGGTACAATTTATTTGTTTTCTACTTCGCCAAGTTTGGCAGGCGTGTTGGCGAACGCAGCGAGGTGGCACAATATCCTTCGGTTTGTTCGCTTAGTCGCCTCACGCAACACCCTTGGGAAGTGATAGGGTGATGCTAATCTAGCGAGCCATCCACACCACAGGCCATTGGCACAGTAATACAATATAGCGGCTTACAGTAGCGCAGTTACGCAGAGCAAAGGAAGGGTAGTTGTGGGGCTGAAAATTCATTTTTGAGCCTCGTTTTTGCTGTGAGTTTATTATTAGGTTAGATGTGGTAGGGTGTACGGAAGCAAGAGATACCTTATCTCTATTTTGCAATGTAAGAAGTTTTTTCTTTATGCTTATACATTTCTCTTCATAATCATACCTGATTTCCATCTAGGACTAGTTGTTCGTCGTGTTTCCAGTTCTATAGAATGCTGTATGTCTTTCAATTTCCGTAGGTTTTCTTGAAGTGATTGAAGTCTTGTTTGTATTTCCTCGTGCGATATATTTTCTTTAGTTTTCATGAAATTTCCTAGTTTTGTGATTGATCCTCGAAGTGAGGCGCGGGTTCTCTTCATTTTTGTAATATCAGTCGACATCTCGTCACCAAATTGTTACAAACACATTTTTTTTTAAATATAACGTATGTTTTATCAACAAGAAATCTGATTGACAAGCCCGTCCGTCAGATGAGTCTCCAACGAGAAAGCTAGATGGCCAGTATACGACATAGAGTATACTGCTATAATTCAGAGCACCAAGTCGCAGTTACTGGTGATATCAAGGATATGTTTTAGTGAGTTCACATTCGAAAGGAGGACCAGGACGCCGTTTCCTCTGGAAATACAACATTGATAGTCAAATGTCGCCAATTAAGTATCTTATAAATTCTCTTATCTTCGGAGCTTGCTGTTCTTTTTTTGTGGCGCGATATGTTAAAAATATAAACGCAATGCAGTATGATCAGGAGGCGCCCCGTGCTGTATAAGGCATTTACTGGTTTCCAACTGAAGATGTGCTTAGTTCTAACGTCTCAATGAAGCATATAAGCATTGAGATGCAAAGACCAGCGTGCAAAGTCCAACAAAACGAGAGATGTTACGGGTAATTATGTCAATAGCGAGATGGCTGAAGGAGGCTCTTCTCTGCCTCCTACTATGAGATCAACCACCGATGGCGAGCAGCTTCGTGTTGGGGAGCTGGTCCTGGTTTTTGACCCGGCTTCTGAGCGGAACTACTGGCCGCGAGGTCGCTGTGTACCCGGGCGGCGACGGCCGCGTGCTGTTTGTTGATGTGAGGACCTTGCGTGGGACTGCACCGACGCTCTGCGAAACGCTTGGTTCAACTAGCCTCAACCCCCAGGGGGACGAATGTCGGTGATCTGGCTATATGAAAGCGCAATTCCAGCTAGAGGATACAGTATTTGTACCGGAAATGGCTTATGCACTTGGTGATATGATAATCCAGCACGTAATTAATTTTTTAAATGGTTTGACTTAAAACTTGAAATTCATTAAATGGATCTTAGTAGGAACCACAATAAAAAATATTTTGGGTAAATTGTGATGAACAGTCATGAAATAATGACTGCGGAACCTTGCACTATGCGTGGTCCGACACACACTTGGCCGGTTTTATTGTTACTTGCTCCACTCTAGTTTTTGGGGTTCCGCACCCAAAGGGTAAAACGGGACCCTCACTCCACTCACTGTTATGCCCCTAAGTGGGGACGCTATATAATAAATCTGGTAGTTTATCGTATCTGGTATATATACAAGAGGGAATGACTGTCTGTCCGTCTGTGGCCAGGCTGTATTTCATGAACCGTGATAGCTAGACAGTTGAAATTTTCACAGATGATGTATTTCTGTTGGCGCTATAACAACAAATACTAAAAATTTGAAAAAATGAAAAAATAAGGGGGGTCTCCATACAAAAAACGTGTTTTTTAAAACACGAAGAAACTAGCGCCATATAGTATGATGGTACGGATCCCTATGTGTGCGGTTCTAACTCGCACTTAGCCGTTTTTATTCATTTCTAATGAGACCACTCATGATTTCCAGCGACTGCTCTCACATTACTTGTGATCCCACTCTTATTTTGAAATGACACCACTCTCCTTTTCTTGTGACTACTCTCATTTTCAAATAGCGTCACTCTCATGTCTTAGTGACTCTATACACTCTTTTGGATTTTCTCAAAAAACTTACCAACTTAATATCCTTCTTGCCGCTATTAGCGTCTTTTTTCAGCCTCTCATTGTCAGTGAGACTTGCGTCCACGGCCCACATCGACAGCAGATTTAAAGTCTGTCGCACATCCTGGTTGGCGGCAATTATGAGCTGTGTGAGGGCTTCGGGCGGGATCTTGATGCCTTCTTTGCAGCATATCGACATCATTGCGGACTGGAAGGGAAGGATCGGTTTAGTTGAATGAAAACGCAACATTTTGTGAAGGGACGGATCGGTTTCATCATATCAGCTCATATACGTCCCCACCGAGGGGCTCGAGCCTACCCTGAATTAGGGCGATCGGGCCTTAGTCGATCACGTGGGCCCAGTGCGGGTTGGTCGACTTCACACACAACCTGCGAGTTTCTCCGCAGGCGTGTGCAGGTTTCCTCACGATGTTTTCCTTCACCGTAAGAGCGTCGGTTAAACGTACATATGAAATCGAAATTCGAAATCACATTGGTAAGTGGCGGGATTCGAACCACGATCTCCCGGACAGGAGGCGGCGGCCCTAGCTGTTACGCCACCGACGCTTAAAGGATAGGTTTAGTTGAATGAAAATATAAGATTTTGTTCGTAAAGATGTACAATTTTTCAAATAACCAGTGATAAAAGCTAAAATAGAGGGTGTTTTTACCCGACTGCGCCAGAAGAAGGGTTTTGTTTTCCGAGTGTATGTATGTGTTTACTTCTTTGGCACGCTCTGTAGCTTAAACGGCTTGATGGACTTACGAGTGCGAGGTGTCGTTAGATCCGTCTTAATCCCGTGAGTGATATAAGATACATTTTACCCGACTGTACAAAAAAGAGGGGTTCAGTTTTTATGCAGACGGGTTTTTAATTATTTCCTAATTAAGGTTCTGTACCAGGTAACGGTTACTAAGCTTACGCTGTCTGTACGTCTGTCTGTCTGTATGACTTTTAAAATACCGTAGCTCGCTGAAATTTACACAGAATATGTGTTCTTATGGGGGGTTTACTAATAAGTAATAAAAAAAATCATGGTCGCTTACTTTGGGCCTCTTAAGAAGGCTCAAGGTCATGGTCATGTCAATAGAGCGTGCTATGCTCGGAGTTTCTCTGCGTGATCGAATCAGAAACGAGGAGATCCGTAGGAGAACCAAAGTAACCGTCATAGCTCTCAGAATTGCTAAACTTAAGTGGCAGTGGGCGGGGCATATTGCTCGTAGAACAGATGGCTGTTGGGGATGATGAATAGTCTGAATAAAACTTTTACGAAAAGAAAAAGAAAAAATAGAAGATCGATTCGAACCATGCACCCTAGATTACATTCGTAAAAACGATATCCACGCGGGCGAAGCCGCGGGCAAAAGCTCGTTTCAAAATTCCACAATGGGTAAGCCCTCGACATCATCTAACCTGATGGTAAGTGACGATGATGCCGAAAATGAATGCAGGCTTACCAAATTTCCCCAACAACACAAAAACGCTCTTACGGTGAAGGTCATCGTGAGGAAACCTGCACACGCCTGCGAAGAAACTGGAAGGTTGTGTGTAAAGTCGACCAACCTGCACTGGGCCAGCGCGGTCGACGAAGGCCCGATCGCCCTAATTAAGGGTAGGCTTGAGCCCCTCGGTGGGGACGTATATGAGCTGATAAGATACAAAATACACTTACCTTGATTTGCTCCACCCTGGGCCGATTGAACCTGAGATCGTAACAGTAGTTGACGAGCGAACGCATCTTCTGACTATTCCTATCGTTGCACATGCATATTATCGGCACGGACGCCGCTCTTATCAGAGCTATGAGCTCCTGCAGGCCACCCCTGTCCTCGTTCCCCGCCATTCCATCCACTTCGTCCATCACCAATACGTGCTTTTTGGTGACAGCTTGTTTGCCTGTGTTGCCTGCAAGGGAATAAACTTATAAATATATAATAATAACTAGCTTTGCGGCTCGGGAGCGTGAAAACCTCCCCTTAAATTACTACGCCGGTCATTGCGATCCAATATACAGATTGGTAACTTAGTTGACTTTACATTTCGCGAAAAAGTATGTGCGGTGCTGTTGTACAATTAAAGTAGTAAATGTGTTAATCCAGGTCCTAATCTGTCTACCTACCAAATTTTAGCCAGATCCGTTCAGTAGTTTTTGAGTGAAGAAGTAACAAACATACACACTCACAAACTTTCGCCTTTATAATATTAGTGTGATAAATCCTTACTAATATTAGCGTAGGCAGGCCTCCCACTCGGTGGACCGATCACCTGGTGATGGTTGCCGCTGGATGCGGGCAGCGCAGAACCGGTAGTCTTGGAAATCCTTGGGGGAGGCCTATGTCCAGAAGTTTATATCCATACATATAAACGCGAAAGTGTGTATGTATGGATGTTTCTTACGCTTTCACGCCACAACAGATAAACGCATGAAATTTGGTAGGTAGACAGATTAGGACCTGAATTAACATATGGGCTACTTCTTTCGACGCTCGCGAGCCGCTTGCGGCTCGCGCGCTGCGCACCCTCGAAGACGTCCATGGAAACTATGTTCACGCGAGCGAAGCCGCTGGCAAAAGCTAGTATATAATAAAGTAGATAGGTATCGTCACATCAGCTCATATATATATACCGAGGGGCTCGAGCCTGCTCTGAATTAGGGCGATCGGGTCTTAGTCGACCACGCGGGCCCAGTGCGGGTTGGTCGACTTCACACACAACCTGCGAGTTTCTCCGCAGGCGTGTGCAGGTTTCCTTACGATGTTTTCCTTCACAAAAAAACTCGGACTTCACCAGCAACCTCATGGAAGAAAAACGCAGATTGGTTTTGCAGTCCTCTGAAGACGCTACTCAGTATCGGCAACTAAATAGGTCGATCTCTGTCTCTAACTCGCGATTTGCGCCAGTATAATACAAATTGTATTAAAAAGGCGATTGAGAATAACAAAGGCTCAAAGGTGTTCGCGAGAGATCTGTCTGTTTAACACAGCCAACTGACCAAGCTGAAGACTGAGGATGGCAGGATCATATCTTCTAAGACTGAGTTGCTGGAAGAAGTTGAGAAGTTCTACGGACAATAGGCTATTTGACTACTACTGGAAAATAGTTTTGTATTATTTGTTATTGCATAAAATGCAAACCATTTTAATATTTCCTGGAGATCTATCGTATATATGGAGAAAATCAATGTTAAAGTTTGAATTTTAAAAATACGCGCCAAAACGCAATGTTCGCTATGGCGCCTGGTTGCTCTGACAGATGACGTCACACATAAGTAAACAACAAACTGCTGTAATAGTGAAAGCACGCACTGAACCTAATGTTTACTTCTGTGTGACGTCATCAGAGTTGCAACCAATAACAGAGCGTTTTCAAACACGTGATCAAACCACAAAAAAAATTAAATTTCATTGATGTTTTTTATACAGAAAATGACCTTATTTTTTTCAGAACATTAATAAAATATGCTTTTTACATTACATTTTATTAGGATGACAACAAATTGTAACATATTTTAAACATAGTCAAAATGCCTATTGTACACGACCACACGTCAGCCTGTCAGCGATCTGGCTAAAGACCCAAGAGCTAGACTTACCCGACACTATACCGAAGATATCCCGGACGTCAGCCTGTACGAGTTTAAAAAACAGCTTAAACAGCTTAAAAACAATAAGGCACCGGGTGATGATGGAATTACGGCTGTCAGTTCGCCTCCATGATCAAAACTCGGAACCTATCCAGATGTAGCGAGGGGTGAGACAGAGAGACGTTATATCTCCGAAACTGTTCACCGCCGCCCTGGAAGATGTTTTTAGCTTTTAGACTGGGGTGGACTCGGCATCAATATCAACGGCGAGTACATCACCCATCTTCGATTCGCTGACGAAATCGTGGTTATGGCTGACGACTTAGGCACAATGCTTGATGGCCTCAGTAGAGCCTCTCAACAAGTGGGTCTTAGAATGAACATGGAAGACGAAAATTATGTCAAACTTCCGTGTCATACCTACTCCTCTGAAGGTTGGAGGCTCTACACTCGAAGTTGTTACCGAATATGTATACCTGGGACAAACAGTCCAGTTAGGCAGGTCCAACTTCGAGAAAGAGATCAATCGTCGAATCCAACTCGGCTGGGCAGCGTTCGGGAAGCTTCGCAGTATCTTTACGTCCCAGATACCATAGTGTCTTAAGACCAAGGTCTTCGACCAGTGTGTGTTGCCAGTGATGACATACGCATCTGAGACAAGGTCGCTTACTATGGGCCTCATAAGAAGGCTCAAGGTCACCCAAAGGGCAATGGAGCGTGCTATGCTCGGAGTTTCTCTGCGTGATCGAATCAGAAACGAGGAGATCCGTAGGAGAACCAAAGTAACCGACATAGCTCTCAGTATTGCTAAACTTAAGGTAGGCGGGGCACATTGCTCGTAGAACAGATGGCCGTTGGGACAGTAAAGTTCTCGAGTGGCGACCACGCACCGGAAAGCGTAGTGTAGGCAGGCCTCCCACTTGGTGGACCGATGACCTGGTGAAGCTCGCGGAAAGCCGCTGGATGCTGGCAGCGCAGAACCGGTCTCTAGTAGTGGACGTCCTTCGGCTGATATGATGATGATGACATATATATTAATACTAACATACAGTATGGACACTCCCTGCCGCTCTCTAGATTGCGAACTCACCCCCTCGTCACTCAGATTGATTATAGGTTGGTTCTCGAACGTATAGGATTTCGCCGTGATTTTGTTTGCTCCGTCACTTGTTTTTAGAAATGTCATTTCACGACCGTTGTATGCAGTGTCCAAGGTGTGCCATTGAGTCATGAGGCGCAGCTTGCGCTTTTCGATCACTCTTTTGCAATAAATACCTTTAGCATAAGCCGCCAAGGAGGTGGTGGTGAGCAGCTCGCCAATCTGTTCCCTTATAAGTGTTTTGCTCCTCGTGTCGGACGCGTTGAACTCCACCGTGTCGAAGCCGAGCTCCTTGCACACCAGCGACACCGTCGTGGTTTTACCTGTTGCCGTTTGGGGGATAGTCTGTGGTGAGTTGGCACAAATAACATTTACAGGAGTAGCCTCACAACAAAGAAACAGGGTTCCGCACCAAAACTGTAACTCTGTTGGTAGTTACAATACCTCTCAGTACATACTTTTCTCCAGCTAGGTAAATAGGGATCTAATTATTCTGGAATTGAGAATTTTCATTTTTCTTGTGGGAACGGAAGGAATATATTTTCCTGTAATCTATGCATTCAACCGATTTTTCCAAGATTTTAGAACCAGTAGTTTCGGAAATAAGATAAAGATAAATACTCTTTATTGTACCCAAAAATAAATAAAAAAATACAAAATAAACACAATGTAAAACTTAGAAACTATAACTTAAAAAATTTAAACAAAAACACAACTTAAAACAAAATCTTATAAGCGGTACAAAAATAAGGATGGGGAAAGGTAAATTTTCGCCTATTTACCACAATAACTTCAAAACTATTTATCTTAAAATAATAAAATAAATATATTTAAGATCCTAAACCCTTTTTCATTTAATATGCTACACGATATATTTTGAAAATTTTCAAATTCACCCCCAAAAATTCGCCCCCATGTTCAAAATTTATTTATATACGATACATGTCCGTCTTTGGGTCAACGACATACACATGCGTACCAAATTTAAACTCAATCGGTTCAGTAGTTTCGGAGCAAATTGGCTGTGACAAACGGACGGACAGACAGACACACGAGTGATCCTATAATGGTTCCGTTTTTACAGAACCCTAAAAATCTGTAAATTGTGTTAAATCAAAAGCATACATATCGGTACGATTGATCTTTAGGCCATATCAATCAATTTGAGACGTATCTTTATTTTTTAATATTTTTTTTAAATTTCTATTTCTACTGAAGTCCTATGTGACAGGTATTTGGCGATTTTTTAGCTTATAGAGCTCACTTTGATTACTTGGCGGATTGGATGTATTTTTTATTCTACGAAATTCTGACGTTTCTTAGTGTTGCTATGCTGTGGAAAAAACACTGTCTAAAAACCGGACAAGTGCAAGTCAGAACCGCACACATAGGGTTCCGTACCATCATACTAGATGGCGCTAGTTTCTTCATGTTTAAAAAAAACACGTTTTTTGTATGGAGACCCCCCTTATATTTTCACTTTTTCTAATTAGTATTTGTTTTTATAGTGGCAACAGAAATACATTATCTGAGAAAATTTCAACTGTATAGCTATCACGGTTCATGAAATACAGTCTGGTGACAGACAGTCGGACAGCCTTAGTCTTAGTAATAGGGTCCCATTTTTACCCTTTGAGTACGGAACTCTAAAAACGGTACGTTTCTGCGTGGTATATTATGTATAAGTGATTTGGTACATTTAAAAATCTAAATGACAGCTGTAAGAATTACGTGGAATAAAAAAAAAACAGTTTAGGTACATACAAAAATATATTATTGTCTTTGTATAACGGTCGAGTATCATTCTTTTGGCAATAGGTTCCCCATTACCCTCGCGTTTCCACATGCTAATTCCGAACTTTTGGAAATTTGCGGAAGTAATTTGCGGATTTACGGAATTACATCAGTATCGTAAAAAATATTCCTCCCTTTTTTTCACAATTATTGGTAAGCCCTTGGCATCATCTCTCACCTGATGGTAACGATGACGCCGAAGATGGAAGCGAACTTACCAAGACTGGCTATCTTATCTTCAAACCGGAACACATCACTGTTGATAGCATTGATGTTTGGCGGCAAAGATAAGATGGTGGTAGCTAGCCAGGCGGCGGGCTTAGAAAATGACCTTCCGCCAACCAAACCGAGTCTTACAATGTTAGACTCCGCCGGGAATCGAGCCCGCGACCTCCTGATGAGAAGCCAATGAAATTAACCATTACGCTACAGAGGTGGATAAAACATAGCTATTAGAATCTAAATATATATATCTCAAAGGTGACTGACTGACTGACTGACATAGTGATCTATCAACGCACAGCCCAAACCACTGGACGGATCGGGCTGAAATTTGGCATGCAGGTAGATGTTATGACGTAGGCATCCGCTAAGAAAGAATTTTGGGAAATTCCCACGGGAACCGCAAAAATCGGGATCTGCGCGGCCAAAGCTGCGGGCATCCACTAGCTAGTGAATCATACAACAATCGAGACGTTTTCCGCTTCCATCTGCGGCATTGTCGTTACTTACCATCATGTGGGATGATGTCAAGGGCTTACCAATTGTGCATAAAAAGAGAGGGAGAATCGCGCAAGTACACTTCCGTGAACAAAAAAGGGTGAGTTTATGTTACACTTTTAACTCAGTGGCCGTGAATCTTGTTCATTTATATGTGATCTAAGAGTCTTACGAACAAAAAGAGACCTCTTATATTTTTTTCGTACATGAAATGCACATTCCACTTACCAACACCGGGTGGCCCTGACAACAAGGCAGCCTTAAAGTAGCCCCCATCGTCGTTCTTGGCCCACGGACTTGGCTTGGGCAGCTTGGCTTTTCGGTTCACGTACCATTTGCTCAGCCAGTTCATTAGTCTGTAGTAAAAAAATTTATACTCAATAAATATTGCCCTGTCTAGACCTCTCCGTTGGACGACATACAACAGCTTTGTTAGAAGCATGAATGGAGAAGAATACGCGTAACTTGGGATAGATGTCGCTGTTTACGCTTGAGAGATTAGAGTAGACAGATGTGTGCCTGACACCAGGGTAGGCTATTGTAAATCTCGTAAGTGTCAGAGGGCAGGCCTCGTGCACTCCGCGCTGTAGGCGTAAAAATGTGCCCACCCCCCCGCGGAACCCTGCATGGAGAAAATTCAGCATGGTCACACCCTGGACACTTTATACAACGTGCCAGAAATTACATTTCAAATATCGAATCACGGAACAAACAAAATGGCGGCGAAATCCTATATGTTCGACAACCAAACTGTAACCAATCTCTATCAATCTGGGTGACGACGGGGTGAGGTCGCAATCTAGAGAGCGGCAGGGAGTGTCCATACTGTATATTAGTACTAATATATATACTTTGGTGTGGTGTCACGCGCGCCTAACGCTAACAAAACACAACTCCCAACCCTACAACAAAAGTGGCTTTTATAAAGGTGCATGACGGGCGAAGTGATACAGACTATCGGGCGCGAACGTAAGGCGCATTTTGATTCGTTACGAGCGCCACTACTCTCGGTAGGCTAATATAACGTAGGTCCCATTCGTGCCGTGCAAGGTATTATGAACGTTAGCAGCGTTGTAAATAAGTTTAAATATGCGTGTTTGCTACCACAATGTTATCTCCCTTTACTTTAGTAATATTTCCCTACTCTTTGGAAAGGGTCAGTCTTTTAATGGGTTTGGAACATAATCTGACAGTATTGTATGCTTGAACAGATCACACTTCTCAAGCGTATACAGCGCCGCCGCTAAGCGGTTAAATTCGGCAGATTTCATCTCCGTTCCAAGGCAAAAGGACGCTAAACCTTTGATACCAGTTGTTCTTACTATATGGCGTCTTATATTATGGCGTTGTTCTTCTCATTTACCCGCTCTCGCATGGGAGCAACGGATTGGCCTGATTTTGCAGAGATAGTTTAGGGGAAAACGTAGCGTAAGCAGTCTTCCCACTCGGTGGACCGATATGATCTGAAGGTCGCAGGAAGCCGCTGGATGCGGGCGGCGCAGAACCGGTCGTCGTAGAAATCCTTAGGGGAAGCCTATGTCCAGCAGTGGACGTCCTTCAGCTGATATGATGAGGATAGTTTTGGGGATGGAAAGTGATAAAGACTATTAATTATCATAGCCCTTAACATATTATTACTATAGATGTTTTTATTCACAATTGGTAAGCCCTTGGCATCATCTCACCTGATGGTAAGTGACGATGATGCCGAAGATGGAAGCGGGATTAACAAGATACCCCAACGCAATGGGGATCTGGCTATCTTATCTTCAAGCCGGAACACATCAATGCTGTTAACACTGATGCTTGGCGGCAAGACTTAGATAAGATGGTGGTAGATAGACAGGCGGGCTATGAAATTGCCCTACCACCAACCAAACCGAGTCTTACATAGTTGACCCCACCGGGAATCGAACCCACCGACCTCCTGGTGTGAAGCCAATGGACTAACCATTACGCCACGGAGGCGGATCTAGAGGGATCTGAAGAAAACGCATTAGCTGGTTGCGGCTAGCGCACCACCCATCCTCAGAGACACGATAAAAAACGATGTCACCGCGTGCAAAAGCTAGGAGTACTCCATACAACACTCACTTCTTAACGCAGCTGGCGTCCCCGTGCTGGCCTATGATCTGCTTCACAGTTTGCGGCTTGTACTTGTCCACCCACATGAGCGAGCCAGGTTTAGCTGGGTTCAATGCTGGAAAACAAATGCTAGCGTCAGTTCAGCATTCAGACCGAGATGCGATGCGCGTTAAGGCGTGTCTCCTCCGCGTGTTTTTTAGAAACATTACACAAAACATTTGTTTTCATACACAAGTTGTCTCCTGCGACAGGGAAATGTTTCTGTTCTGTTGCCGAGTTCAAGCAGAGTTCAAGCGAGGAAGAACTTCCACTAACAACGACCCCTACATCGGCAGTGACTGAACAAATGATTAAAAAAGTTGAAAACATTGTCTTGGCGGATCGTCGTGTTACTGTTTTTTTTTATAGCAGATTTCGATAGGAAGTGTCAGTGTACCATTTGGGTACGAAATAATTTTGAACAAAAATAAAAAAAGACTTCAAACAGGAAACTAAGGATCACCTCGATTTCACTGGGATGACATCATCAGATCCTGGGTTCTTTATCATGGTACCACCCTTGGGATATCATAACAAAAAAAGAATCATTAAAATTGGGTCATAAACGACAATTTATCCGCGAACACACATAAAAATGAAATAAACCTACTCCTTTTTTGAAGTCGGTTAAAAAGTGTCAGTGCGCTGGGTGCCCAGAATGCTTTCTGACGCGCAGAAACAAACGAGACTGAGAATATTACAAAGCTGTTTGGATTTGTATTAACTAAATCCTGAACGATTTTTGGCTCGGTTCATAACTATGGACGAAATGTGGCTCCACCATTATGACCCGGAAACGAAAAATCAGTGCATGGCTTCGAAGAGATCATCATCTCCAACTCCGAAGAAATTTAAGGCGATTCCATCCGCCGATATGATCATGGGCGCTCTTTTCTGGGACAGCCAAGGGGTGGTAATGGTCGAATACCTTAATCGTGGAGCCACTATTACGGGCACTTTGTACGCAGGACAAATAACAAAGTTGCGTGAGGAAATACGCAAGAATCGGCGTGGCGAACTCGCTAAAGTAGTTTTGTATCACCAAGATTATGCCCCCGCGCACAAGTCCAGAGTTGCGATGGCTGTGATTCAAGAAGCTGGTTTCGAATTGATCATCCTTGCTCCTAGTGATTTCTACCTATTTCCGTGGTTAAAGGAACATCTTAGGAGTCAGAAATTTCAAGATGATAACGCAGTAGTCGCCGCCGTACACGATTTTTCAAGGGATCAGGAAGATTTTTTTTAGAAAGGGAATTTTAGCTTTAGAAAAAAGATATACACTCTGTATAAACCTGAAAGGTGACCACGTCGAAAAAAAAACATTTAATAAAAGATAATTGCGTCATACTCATTATCACTTTTTATTGAACACCCCTAGTAGTTCAAAAATTAAATAATTTTTACTTGCCTGTTTTCATTGCTTCACTTGATTCTTTTGATAATGAAATGAATTCATTATCATGATCAATTTTAGTCCGTCCATTAAAATTATTTGCACTTTTTGACTTTTGTTCTTTATTAATGACACTAACATCACTCTTGTTCCTAGAAATATCATGGTGTTTCAAATTTGGTTCACTTTTCGACTTTTCATGTGATTTAGTTTCACTTCTAGCTTTATGATGTGATTCGTGTTTACTATCATTATGTTTGCTTTCATGTTCTTTTAATTTTTCTTGTGATCTGTGTCCAGTTTTAGGTGTTTCATGTGACTTGTGTTCAGAGTTAGATTTATCATTAGATTTAGATTTTTCTTTGTCTCTATGTTTACTTTCTTCTTTGGCTTTATTGTAATTTTTTTCGTTGACATCTTTTTTAATGGGTTCGTCGGAATTGTCTATGATCATTTGTAGGAAGTCGTCTTCGCCAATGATTCTGATGCCTAGTTCAGGTGCTTTAGACATTTTTGCTGGGCCGGCGTCCTCCCCGGCCAGCAGGTGGGTGACCTAAGAAAATAACATTTTGTAAAATATACACAGCAGTACAATTAACGTTACTCCTATTTTTATCAATACATTTTCAAACAAGAAACTGAGAAAAGTAAGGAGACTACAAATAAAGTGCAATCATTAGGTAAGAGCCCTGGCTACGTTGAAGAGCACAACATTCTACAAATCAAAGCACTTCTAATGAATTGTCCCGAGCGTTAACTAGTCTGTTTTTTTTTATATCCCGTAGACTAAACTAACATTAGCTTAGTGGTGGCTCTTTTTAATAGTGATGTATTCCAATCGTAAATTTTCGATGATTTTTATTTTTTAAAACAGGAACACATTCTCGCGGCCACTTATTGAAAAAAAAATGTAACAGAAAATATTTTTATTTGCATCTGTGAAATTGGTCTACGGGATTAAAAAACAAACTTTCTTGTATGCCAACTCCGGATTGATGAAGGCTGTGGGTACTAGACCAACCCTACTGATACCAACTCCGAATTGTTAGAGGTTGTAGGGCACCTGACCAACCCTACTAATACTTACTCCGGATTGATGGAGTTTGTAGGGCA
Source organism: Coleophora flavipennella (assembly GCA_947284805.1). Lineage (NCBI taxonomy): Eukaryota > Metazoa > Arthropoda > Insecta > Lepidoptera > Coleophoridae > Coleophora > Coleophora flavipennella. The sequence continues at coordinate 12,900,505 of OX369253.1, forward strand.
CCTGACCAACCCTACTGATACTATCAAGATCATTCAAGAAGCAAACGCCAACGATTTTAAGAAAATATTTTTATACTGTCTCTTGGAAAGTTGTTTGCAGATCTTGATGAGACACAATAGTTTTATTTTATTGTGCTTGGATTCAGATAGACGAAAGGATAATACATGACTGAATATTTATCAATATCCTGACCACTCCCTGACTGACTCATCAACCCCCAGTCAAACCCTCGGACCTAGAAAGCTGAAATTATGCACCGAAGTTCCTTTATGACGTAAAACAAGGAACAAGGCCGGAATTTTCAAAATTCCTGGTTGATAAGGAACAAAGCGCGAAAGAAGTCGCGTGCAACAGCTAGTAGTCACTAGTAATGTTTTATTGCATACCTTTTTACTAATGGTGTGCTTTACACTGCCACCAAACCTTTGGATCGCCGCTTCTATTTCCTCGCGTTCAAACGAGTCCAGAACTCCGGTCAGCAAGAAGGCACAGTTCACCAGGCAATCCGGCGAGCCCTAGACAAAAATGAAGATAATTAGGTCACACACAATATCATAGTAAAAGCAGGCCTGTCGCACTCCGCGCTGCAGGCATGAAAATGTACCTACGCCGCGCAGCCTCCTGCAGGAGGTAAATCAGAAGAGATAAGAGTTACGCGATAGAAAGAGAGGCAACTTGTTGGTGAATATACCTGTAGACAATTGGCGCTGTGCGACCTGAATTGCACTTTATTGTGTCGAAGCTAGAGTCGCCATTTATTGAAATGATTTTGTGGAGTGAAACTTCTTTGACGTTAGTAAATAGTCTTTATTCTTTGGTAATTGTAACTATATAGGACAAATCACACACGGTTATCATCATGATATGATCCTTCATGATACGGTCCTGCGCTGCCCACATCAATCGGCCTCCTGCGATTTTCACCAGGTCGTCGTTCCACCGCGTGGTAGGCCTGCCTACACTACGGTCATCTGGTCCCAAGCTAGGATTCCCTGTTATATGTTATGGGATACAGTGTACACCAGAACCAAAGTATATAAATTAGTACTAACACTCCCTGCCGCTCTCTAGATTGCGACCTCACCCCCTCGTCACCAAGATTGATACGTCATTTCTGGCCCTTGTATGAAGTGTTCAGCATGTGGCAGAACTATAGACATGCACGCCGAGCTTGGCGACGGCTCGCTGGCCCGTAACGGTTTGCGGCGACAACGGCGCGTCACGGCGTGGCCTTGTTAAGGGCATGTTTTTTTTTTGGGAATGTTTATGTGTATGAATGTTTTGGTATTGCCAGCAGAGCTCGAGCGAGCGCGTTGACCCACGGAATATTTTTTTTCAGTTAATAAGGATATCTCCTTGGCTAACTTTTAGACCTTCTGATCTCTGAGCAGCCAGGTACTTCCAACATACTTGTGAACTTTCGGTGTCCTCTGAGTAACTCTGTGATGTTGCTGCTATATTTCTTGGAAAGTTAAAAACACACGTAGCAGTTCACAAAAGATCTAAATCTAAGGTGTCTAAATGGCGCGCCGTGTGGCTTGACTCAAATAAGAATTGAACTAAAATACGTGATCATTTTGACTAGGTACGCACACCAACTTTTCTTTCTAAAAATTTCCAAATTTTACTATACTCAATTCAATATACAAAATATTGTATAGAAAAAAAAATCTGTACTACCTATACAAAATTTTCGAAAAAATCATTTTACATACCAACCATATAAATCTAGCAACATCAATAGTTTTGTATTTATAAAATAAACTAAACTCCCCAAGGATAACATACTTTCTCCATACAAAACATGGAAAACATCTTTAAAGCCATGTTTGAGAAAAAAACACATGTTACTTTTTTTGCATGGGATGTACCTTTAATATTTTAAAAACAAAAAACCAAAATAGGTACCCCTGGGAAATAAACAATGATATCTACCTACATGCAAAATTTTATCAAATCGATTCAACAGTAAGTCTGCAAATCGAGGATACGGACATAAAAATACACACACATTTTTCTACAACACTTTTTTGTCAAAATCTCGTACCTAGTTGGTTTTTCGGACGATCACATACCCATTTTTTACTCCTTTGTCGCTCGAAGGTACAAAGTTGAGAAGTAAATTAATATTTAAATTGATGATCTTGCAGTCATTGCAAGCTAATGCCTCCTAAACACGCTTGCCACAAGCGTCCACAAACGCTCGGCAAACGTCGATATCCACACGCTTGTGGACACAAAAATCCACGTCCGATCCGAGCGTCGGTAAGTGCTCGCAAACCTTCACAAGCCGAGCCGAGTGCCTCGCTCTACATCCTTGTGCTTGTGGGCGCTCGTTGTGAAGAACCTTAACACTTCCAACTTCCATTGTCAAGATTCAAGATATTTATTCAAAATACGTGCAAATTACACTCTTTCTGACAGTCATAAAATAGTGATTACATAATTTCATTTGTAAAAAATCAAGAAATAAACAATCATTAGTTAATAACGTCAAAATCCAATCCGTGATATTAAAAAAAAACAAATAATGTCATTAGATCATGAAAACAATATGACACGAGAAGTTATACATTAAAATTATTGAATGTCATGAACGCCTTTGACAAGTGTAGGCCAGGTCACACGGACAGCACCCGATCACGAGTGTAACGCGAGAGTCAGCCATCGCTCCTCTCAACCATATTAGAGGGAAAGGAAGTACCCGGCTCCCGATGCGCCACCATCCGCACGAACATCTAAGCGAGCATGCACCACTCATGTCAATGCTAAGATAAAAATATTAATTAAAAGAAGTATACTTATACTTGTCATGTCTTGTCGCTTCCACGTCAATTCTTTGTTTGATCTTCATTTTATGTCCACACATAACTTACCTCAGGTATAGTTTTTGCCCCTAGGTGCTTCGGTCCCGATCTGTTCAAGTACTTCTGGTACAGAGCTGCTGAGTGCATCTTCCTTTCATGCCTCTCTTCATCAGTTAGCGCTGTCAAGATAATGTTTACATATAAACAGTGACAAGTTGAGAACCTGTTTGAGAACTGATCATTTAAAACATGTTTGAACTTGTTTGTAGTGTAGTGTTGCTACTTGGTGAGTATTAAATCTATGGTTGCCATTTGCCAACAAAGAGTAGTGATAACTGCTGTCATTTTAATGAAAAGTTAGAACTGAAAAGTGAATTATTTGTATGTGTAATTTTGCAACTATACAAATGCGCTAGCAAGGTAAAATGATGGTTAGGTTTAGAATGTCTTTCTAGAGATTTTATCTGTTATTCAGAATATCAGACATTCTACATAATCATAATCTATCTAAAAATGACAAATATAAATTATAAATGAACCCCTATTTCTCCTGGTCACGCTACAACTTGAGAACGGCTTTACCGATTTCGCTAATTCTTTTTTTGTTGAGTTCGTTATTGTCAGGAGAAGGTTCTTATGTAGGGTAGGGTAGGGTAGTGTAGTGTACTGTAGGGTAGTGCAGTGTAGTGTGAGGTGGCACGAAGTTCGTCAGGACAATTAGTAAATATTATAATATGCAGGTATTAGTAATCACTAATACATATTGAAATATTTTATCAGTGTGTACAGCTCGCGACAAACTTTATTGCGGCTCTGAAGTTTGTCACAAAACGCGTCGCAGTAGCAAACTTTGAGTGTTAGTAGGGCGTACAGGTAAATGCATACCACTAAAGATGCGACTTGACACACCACGTAAAACATTAAAAAGACAAAGTAGGAAGCGTACGAAATATTTATCCATAATATGTATATCTTTTTCTTCGTCGTTCCCTCACTGCTGAGGATCGTTACCATATAGTGTCCTCCACTTGACATGATTTTGGGCTAGGTGGACTGCCCGGTGTAGACGCTTCCTACTTTGTCTTTTTAATGTTTTACATTGTGTGTCAAGTCTCATCTTTAGTGGTATGCATTTATACGTCCTACTAACACTCAAAGTTTGCTACTGCGACGCGTCTTGCGACCAACTTCAGAGCCGTAATAAAGTTTGGCGCGAGCTGTACACACTGATAAATATGTATATAGTTATCCATAATCATTTCCTTCTTTTGTCATATAGGTGTGAATGCCTTTTTAATGTTTTAAGAGGTGTGTCAAGACTCATCTTTAGTGGCACGCAGTATACCTATTACTCGGTTATACCGGCGCAGTAAGCACTCGCGTCAAAGTTCAGATCAGCAAATAAGTATGGCGCTAACTATATTTTATTTTTATTTATTAGGAAACATCATTATAGAGAACAGGATAGCAAGAGAACATAGCCATTGCAAGTATCCACCTATAGAAGGTTAATGTAACATATTATTGTAATTCGAGAGAAAAGAAAAAAAAAATAGACAAATGAACAATATGTAAAATATTTATCAAATCAGCCGAAAGACTTTGGACAAAGGCCTCCACCAAGGATTTCCACCGGTCCTGCGCTGCCCGCATCCAGCGGCTTCCCGCGACCTTCACCAGGTCATCGGTCCACCGAGTGGGAGGCCTGCCTACGCAACGTATTCCGGTGCGCGGTCGCCACTAGAGAATTTTACTACCCCAACTGCCATCTGTTAACTATATGAGTCTTATTGTTACACATAGGCATCTCTAAGACATAAAAACCATACCTAAGTTATTTTAATTGTTATTCGCTGCAAAGAGGAAAATAATAGATTCCACACATGGAACTGAAAAAAAAATCAAAGAAATCTATACAATAGGAGCAAAATTGATTTTATAGGCTGTCAATACTTGGTTTTGTATAGTTTTTTATAAGATGTTTGTAATTAAATTACAAACAGTTGGAGATATTTAATTTTTTACTGTAAAAATTCCACGACGATCGTGATGATGATGTCGAAGATGGAATTGGGCTTACCAAGATACCCCAATGCAATGGGGAACTGGATATCTTATCTTCATGCCAGAACACATCAATGATGTTATCATTGATGTTTGGCGGCAATATGGTGGTAGCTAGCCAGGCGGGCTTAGTAAATGCCCTACCACCAATCAAAGTCTTTAAAAAGTTACGACCCCGCTTGGAATCCCCAGTTACAAGTCCCCAGTCCCAATCCCAGAATAGCCAGTTCCCCATTGCGTTGGGGAATGTTGGTAAGCCCGCTTCCATCTTCGGCATCATCGTCACTTACCATCAGGTGAGATGATGTAAAGGGCTTATAAATTGTGGATTAAAAAAAACATATTGTACTTCATAATGAGATAGAAGGCAGCTACCTCGTGTTGCGTCACAGGGCATTAACCATAATACTTACCAGATTCATTCAGGCTTTTATTCATCCTCTTTTTCTTATACATGGACGTCTCTGTTTCTTCGGAAAAATGCTGAGAAGAGCTGTCATTGTTATCAACAAACTCACTGAAGTCTCGCTTCTTACCATTTCTGGGTGTACTACTTTCTTCAACCTTCTTCACAAAGCCATTTTTATTTTCTTCTTTGAGTTTTTTATCAGACGGATCATTAGATGAGGGTTTGGCGCCACTTTTACTTGGCGATACCTTTTCATTTTTGACATCTCTTTTACTTCGTGATTCCTTTTCAACTTTGACTTTCTTATCTGAAGTATCATTAGACAATGCTGTGAGACCATTTTTTGGTGATATCTTTTGATCTTTGACTTTCTTATCAGAAGTATCATTAGGAAATGCTATGAGACCATTTTTTGGTGATACCTTTTCATCTTTGACTTTCTCATCAAAAGTAACATTAGACAATGCTTTGAGACCATTTTTTGGTGATACCTTTTCATCTTTGACTTTCTTATCTGAAGTATCATTAGACAATGCCTTGAGACCATTTTTTGGTGATACCTTTTTATCTTTGACTTCCTTATCTGAAGTATCATTAGACAATGCCTTGAGACCATTCTTACTTCGTGATTCCTTTTCAACTTTGACTTTCTTATCTGAAGTATCATTAGACAATGCTGTGAGACCATTTTTTGGTGATATCTTTTGATCTTTGACTTTCTTATCAGAAGTATCATTAGGAAATGCTATGAGACCATTTTTTGGTGATACCTTTTCATCTTTGACTTTTTCATCAAAAGTATCATTAGACAATGTTTTGAGACCATTTTTTGGTGATACCTTTTCATCTTTGACTTTCTTATCTGAAGTATCATTAGACAATGCCTTGAGACCATTTTTTGGTGATACCTTTTTATCTTCGACTTCCTTATCTGAAGTATCATTAGACAATGCCTTGAGACCATTCTTACTTGGTGATACCTTTTCATCTTCGACTTTCTTATCAGAAGTATCATTAGAAGATGGTTTGGCATCATTTTTACGTGGTGATATTTTTACTTGGGTTCTTGCCTCGTGATAGTAAACTATTCCAACTCCTCTTTGTTTGGTTTTGCTCAACTTTTCTAAAGCATCAATGTCCAGGATGAGGCTTTTCTCGAAGTCTTCATCAGAGTGTATACCTGTTTCTATGATTTTCTTAACTAGGGGCTCAGTTCTTTTGATGGGACTTCTCCTAAAGTAAGTAAAGATTTCAGTCTTCTTGTAGCCTTGTTTTTCAGGTGACTTGTTTTTGTTTGATGCTTTGCTGAATTCAGAGCTTGGCTTCTTCTTTTTGGTAGAAAATTCATCATCAGAATCATCGCTCAATACCCACTTCTTCTTTCTTGACTCCTTTTTCTGATAAATAAATAAGTACAGAGTAAAAACATGGTTTCACATAGTACGGTTTCACAAGGTCCGCGACTATTTGTGGGCATCTTAAAGTGTTCTGTTTTGCCGAGAGAAATAATTAACCAAGCATCGAAAGGTTGAAATGCCTTCTTTTAAATAGCAGTTTTTGTCTTCTAAATAAGTAAGTTATCCTCTAAATTATTAGGTCAGCGACTATTTGTGGGCATCTTAAAGTATCCGGTATTTGACTGCTAATCATTTGAGTTACTTTTTATCAATTGTCAAAAACGACATTTTGTTCTGAAATTGTTCGTGTCACAAACTTGTGACATCATTGTCTTTGACGAACTAATTTAGTGATTTTGTTAAATATAAAATAGAAATAAGAATAAAATGTTAAATGAATAAGTTTTTATGCTTTTGTAGAAGAAATGCTATTTAGTGATAATATTTTTAATTTATTTTTAATTGTGTCAAATACCCCATTCTGTTTTGCCGAGAGAAATAATAAACCTTGCATCTAATTTTTGAATCACCTTCTTTTAAATAGCAGTTTTTGTCTTCTAAATAAGTAAGTTGTCATTACTAGGTCAGCGACTATCTTTGGGCATCTAAAAGTATTCTATATTACAGTGTTGAGGTTTAGGTGAGATACATGAGTAAATTAGGTCAAGGTGGGATCTAGGTGGGGTACGGTCGGAAGCGTTGCTGTTAAGGTAGTGAGGAGCGAAGCGAGCGTGCCGCGGCAGCGGCCGGCGAAGCGTCGGAACTAACTTCGCTCGTTGACTTGGGTTGCGTTGCTGAGTCATATTAACAACGATTTTTTTCGTAATACGAGTATGTGGGCGGCAAAACAGTACTTTTACATGCTTTTGAATGGTCGCTAACCTAGTAAATGGTCATGCATGCTAAAGAAATAACCTCTTTTTTTGCTAGTCAGTCGGGTAAAAATGTATGCTATGTCACTCACGGGATCTAGACAAATACCTCGCACTCCAAAATCCATCGAACCCTTCAGGTTACAGGTCGTGCCAAAGAAATAAACATATATACATACATACATTCGAAAAACATAACCCTCCTTCTGGCGCGACTCGAATGACTTGCTAGTCATGTACCCTATTCTGATGCATCACAAAAGCCCGTAGTGTTGTTGTCTTTAGCTGGCACTAAATAATACTTATCGGGTGGGCCATCACTGTCCATCTTATGCAATTATAATAAATCCTCAAAATCATCTGAATTATCTGATAAGGATAAGAAACAAATCCTACTAATATTATAAACGCGAAAGTTTGTATGTATGTATGGATGAACTACTGAACGTATCTGGATGAAATTTGGTAGGTAGACAGATTAAGACCTGGAAAAACATATAGGCTACTTTTTTCCACCCTCCCGAGCCACTTGCGGCTCGCGCACTTCTCACCCTCGAAGTCATTCATAGAAACTATGTTCACGCGAGCGAAGCCGCTGCCAAAAGCTAGAACTCAAATTCCTACCCCCTCAACCAATTCTATACAAAAAAATCACTTCAATATGTTGCTCCGTAGCGACATCGACGTGCGCGAGCGTGGAAATGAGTTTTCCCCAGATCCCTCGGGAACTATGTAAGGATATGCTAATTAGTAAATTATGTAATTTCCCACCTCCTCAACCATCTCTGCAAAAAATCACGATACATTGTTCCGTTGCGATGTACATGAAACTAACCAAAACAATAGTATTTTTCAGTTCCCTCAGGAACTGTATTGGACTATGCTAGTTTCACAGGATAAAAAGTAGCCTTTGTCCTTCCCAGTGACACAGACTACCCACATGCCAAATTTCATCAAGATTTGTCGAGGTGTTGAAGCATGAAAACGTAACAAACAAATTTCAAATTTAACAAGGATTATATAAGGCTAAAAAGCGTCGGTGGCTCAACCGGTAACGACTCGGTCCATCTAACCAGAGATACCGGGTTCAAATCTGGACGGCCAATGTACCAATGAGTTTTTCAAAAACTTACGTACATACTTACCGATTGCTTTAACGGTGAAGGAAAACATCGTGAGGAAACCTGCACACGCCTGAAGGTTGTGTGTGAAGTCGACCAACCCGCACTGGGCCCGCGTGATCGACTAAGGCCTAATCGCCCCGATTCAGGGTAGGCTCGAGCTCCTCGGTGGGGACGTATATGAGCTGATATAATAATAATAAATAAATAAATAAGGATTATATAACATTAAAAAAAACATACAATGGAACATAGTATCTCCTCCTTTTTTAATTCGGTTAAAACAATACTTACCTTATTTTTGATTTGCACATCCGGTGAATCTGGTATGATATCGTCATCGTCGTCAGTCACCAACACTTGCTTCTGAGGTTTCTTTACTTGAAAATAGGATCTGATGTCCTAAAAATGTAAAATAATAAATAAATAAATATTCAGAGACAAACCACACACGGTCGTTTGGCCCAATTTAGAATTTTAGGATCTTGAACTTATAACACATATTGGTATATATGTACACTAATTCCACTAAAAAGAAATAAAACTGCGTTTATCAGTCAGCGACCGGTTTCGAACACCATCTTCAGGCAGAATATTTATTTACACATTGTGTGGGTACATTAATATATTTTAGGGTTACCAGGTAATTACGATGTCTACGGATTTAATAATATTAGATTTAATATACAAGGTGTAACAAAATTAGCTGAAACTATTTTATCTGGTGCTTCTACCCATGCGACTGAACACCTTTCCCCATCGAACCTAATTAGTAATCTGTGATCGAACCCAGTCAAATTGCCAAAAAAAATTGGCTCTCCCATACTAACTAGATCAGCTGATCAGCCAACTTAGTATGGGAAGTTCAAATTTTTTTTTGAAGATTTGACTATGGGTTCAAAACTCAAAACAATTTATTTCAAATAGGTGTTTACACACACTTTTAAATAGTCAAAACAAAAAAAAATACTGCATATTACAAATAATGTCATGATTCAGATTAGTCTCAGCTAACGGTATTTGTTATAGAATCAACATATATATCTTTGTCATTTACATAATCTATTATTTTATAATATCCTCTAGAGCACAAACATTTTTTGACATGAGGCTTGAATTTATTCTCTGACAATTCTAGTGACTAGTTACATTTTCTGGAATTTTATTGTAGAATCTTATACACTGCCCCACAAATGACTTTAACCTTACTCAGTCTCGAAAAGGCTATATCTATTTTATTTACATTTCTTAAATTCAAATTATGCCTGTCATTGTTTTTAGGAAATAAATGCAAATTCTTAAGAACGTACATGATGTTTTCATATACAAATTGACTAGCAAATTCTTTGAACTTATTCTGTAACGACTCACGTAATCGCATCTGATAGATTGCGCGGCTAGATCTTTTCTGCAGGATGAAAATAGTTTCTAAATCAGCCGCATACCCCCACAGTAATATGCCATAAGACATTATACTATGGAAGTAACTAAAATACACTAGTCTCGCAGTATCTACATCCGTTAACTGTCTTATTTTCTTAACGGCAAAGTAGCTGAACTAAGCCTTCCCGCTAAAGTTTCAATGTGTGGTCCCCATTGAAGTGAAACATCCAAAGTTATACCAAGGAACACCATAGTATTTACAAATTCTAATTTATTACTGTCTAATATTACACTATTATTGTCCTTTTTTACATTTGGCAAAAAAAATTATACATTTTGTTTTCTTATCATTTAATAATAAGTTGTTCACAGTGAACCAGTTCAGTATCTTTGAAAGAGTGTTGTTTCTTTCGTCAATTTCGTTTTCTTTCCTATTCACTTTAAAAATAAGAGAAGTATCATCCGCAAACAACACAATATTTGACAGATGTTGCACCATAAAAGGCAAATAATTTACGTAAACAAGGAAAAGAAAAGGCCCTAATATGGAACCCTGGGGCACACCCATTTTTACTTTAGATCCAGATGAGTTCGTGTCAATCACTTGTACTTTTTGTGTTCTGTTGTCTCAATACGAATTTAAAAGACAGTGAGCCCCTTCCTCTACACCATAATGCTTTAATTTCATAAGTAATGTTTAATGTTCAACACAATCAAAAGCCTTAGATAAATCACAAAACACTCCAGTTGCATTCTGCGATTCCTAGAAGGCATCATATATGTTTCGAATGAGTGCTACTCCTGCATCGGTTGTTGATCGTCCTTTAGTGAAACCGACTTGTTGGTTATGCAGTAGTTTGGTAAAATATTTTAGCATTTGGTTAAGCATAATCTTTTCAAACACTTTACTAAGAACTGGCAGCACAGAAACTGGTCTGTAGTTGCCTGGATCAGTTTTTGTTCCAGATTTATATAAAGGTATCACTTTACTAAGCTTCATGAGATCTGGAAAGACGCCACTATCAATGCTAATATTAAAAAGACAAGCTAAATATGGCGCTAAAGTATCAATTACATTACTGATCAAACTTACCGATAATCCCCAGAGGTCTTCGGTTCTTTTCAATTTAAGAGATTTAAAAGTTTTTACAATAGTTTGTGGTTCAATTACTCTGAAGGAGAATTTTTGATCACAATTACTAACATTATCCTTTAGCAGCCTTTGAGCATACATAGGTGATGAGTTTAGGGCTTCAGTAGTCTTAAGTGGAATATTTGTGAAAAAAGTTTCCAATTCTTTGTACGATGTACGGCATTCGAACTAATTTTACCTTGATCTGTTTGCAAAACATATTCTTTGTCGCGAGGTATGACTTTACCTGTTTCTTTGCTAATGATATTCCAAACAATTTTTATTTTATTATCTGTCAATTTTATTTTTCTACCCAGATAATTAGATTTTGCTACGTGGCAAACCTGCTTAAAAGTTTTTGAATATTGTTTCACATAATTTCTAAAGTTCTCATCAAAAGTGTATGTTTTTTGTCATAAAGGTCAAACAAAGTTTGGCGACTTTTGTATATACCAGATACCTATAGTAGCCCATTCACTGAATTTAAATTTGATGTTACTGATTTTGGATTTAGACTTAAATACACTTTGGAATCCCCTATCCAGTACTGTAAAAAAGTAATTGTAAAAACTGTTGGCTTGCGCTTTATTATCAAAATCTGGTATGGGCAGTTTTTCATTCAGCACTGTTATAAACTTTTCTATTCGAATAGCAGTGACCGGTCTCGTTTGAATTTTGATTTGTTCTGCAGAAATACTTACGGGAAAGCTAGCCATTGCTCCGCTATGATCTGACCTCAAACAATTAAAAACCTGTTTATTTAAATAACAGCAATTACAAAATATGTTATCTATACATGTGGCAGAGGTCTTTGTTATTCTTGTGGGTTCCAGAAATATATAATTAAATCAAATGACTTGAAGAGACAAGTAATTCGAGTCGTCAAGGACTTTTTTCCAACAAATCAACATTGAAATCGCCGTATACTATCACCGATTTATGGCTTTTACTAACAATATTTAATACATCTTCTATTGCCGATTCGAAGCTAACAAAGTTATCGTCATATGGGGGCCTATACACGCAAATAATGATGTGGTTCTCCAGCTCCACACAAGATAATTCCACAGTTTTTTCAATCGAAAGGCCAACAACGTCCTTCCGTTCTTTAAACTTTAGAGAATTTTTGGTAAATATAACTGAACCTCCACATTGTAAGGACTTTCGATTGAATGCACTGGCTGTACAATAATTTTCAAAACTAAAAAGCATTTCATGGTCTTTGAGCCAGTGTTCTGTTACACAAAAAATATCTACACAATACTTTTCCAGAAAAAGTTCTATTTCTAATACTTCCATGGTTCTTCATTAATGGTTCCATAGGGAAAGTTGTTCAGTTTCATGGGTAGAAGCACCAGTTAAAATAGTTTCAGCTAATTTTGTTTGATGTCTTGTAATTAGTGTACATATATACCAATATGTGTGTTATAAAGTTCCACCAAGAACCTACAATCAAAAGTATCAACTAAGGACTTATAAATGTTTTACATACTAGGAACTGAACACCCAGACACAGAGCAAATTAACCTGTTCATGTTCATTACACAAAGTGAAGAGAATCAGAGTGGGGATCAAATCCAAGACTGTAGCAGAAAGAAGGTGACCAGTGGAGCACCAGGTATGTCATACGATAGTATACAGGTTGTATCATAAAGGTACAGTGATTCTTTAAGGGTGGGCTTGTAGTCATCAAACTGAACAACTTTGCTGAAATCGCGATTTTTTTTTATATTTCATTCAAAAACGGCCAATCAGCTGACCGACTTGTATGAACAGTTTTCAGCAAAGTTGAAGAACAAAAGTTGTTTATTTTTATGAGTACAAGCCCACCTTAAAGTACTGCACCTTTATGTTACACCCTGTATATTATGAAGTTTATCTAGCGGGCTCCAATGAGCTAGAAAGATGAAAACTTTAGGGAACTATATTTTCTATCACCAAAATTTATATTTGTCATCAAGTTGTATCACCTAATAAATAGATCTATCGCCACGAAATATTTTCGTTCTCAGATAAACAAAAATTGTTCCCAGGTATGAATTATCAAATTAATGTTAATATATGTGTAAAATAAGAGATCAATAACCAATAAAATTATATTGCATTACATGAATATAAACTTTGTTCTTATAATAACAGTTTTGTTACTTAAATAATAGCTCTGTGCTCAGAATGGTAGATCTGTCACCAAATACTACGTGTGGCACTCGGGGACTGCCGCGGTAAAGCTATTGCATGGTAACAAATCGTAAACTAGGGGGTAATCGGTCAACGTCTTTTCAAGGTCAAGGTCAGGGCCAATTCGATCCCAAAGATCCATAATAATAGGTAACAAATCGAAAACTAGGGGGTAATCGGTCAAAAACAATAAATAAATGAGCGAGTGAAGCGAGCGATGTTAGGTTCGGTCAGGTATGATTGATTTAACAGTCAAAGAGCCTCGCGAAGCGAGGCTCCCCACCCTGGGTACAAAAGTACTTCGCAGCAGAAGAAATCATCGGAAGATGACCCCTAACGGTGGCGTAGCCCCCGCCGCCCGTTTAACCTTGGGAGTCTAGTTAAGTAGCAGAATCTTTTGGTTGAAACGATGATGACAACCCTAATTTTTTATTTGAACTTAATGCAATTTTCTAGTAACATAATATGATTTATTGGTGATCTCTTTAAATTAGTTTGGTTAAATACTTATTAGGACACACCTATTATAATACATACAAAAACATTTATTTGGTACTAGACCTTATATCTCAGGATTTTAGGTGATTTATTGTGGAACTGATTTTGCATTGTTTGGTGACTACATTTTGGTGACAGATCTACTATTTTGAGGACAAACCCTATTATTTAAGAAACACAAAACTAATTAAATTGGTGATAGCTTAAATGATACCCAAAACTTTATAAATGGTTAGCTTCTTCAATGTACCTACCTAATTTAACAATAAAATCATAGAAACCAAAATGGCAGAAATGGCTTTTCTCTCCCTTTGCATCCAGCGGGATTCTTTTTCACAAATTGCACAGAGCCTTCTATTATTATTGGTACTTCACGAATGGCGCATCTAATTACACTAAACTTAATAGAATAGTAGAAATTTATGTCAAAAAGAATTTCCTATCTAGTGGGGCCTTTTTATTCTGTTGGTAAGCGTAAAATTCATGTAGTATATCAAAATAAACCACCTCCGTGGCGTAACGTTTAGTCCATTCACTTCACACCAGGAGGTAGCAGGTTGGATTCCCGGCAGGGTCAACTTTTGTAAGACTTGGTTTGGTTGGTGGTAGGGTATTTTCATAGCCCGCCTGGCTGCTAGCTATCACCATCTTATCTAAGACTTACCGCCAAACATCAGTGTTAACAGCATTGATGTGTTCAGGCATAAAGATAAGATAGCCAGATCCCCATTGCATTACAGAATCTTGGTAAGCCCTCTTCCACCTTTAGCATCATAGTCACATACCATCAGGTGAGATGATACCAAGGGCTTATTAGTTGTGGATAAAAAAAAGCATTTTCAATGTACTTTTCGATTTTGCTTAATTTTTGATGAGGAATGATGATAATACTATTTATATGCATTTTGTGATAAAATGTATCTTGCTACTAAATAAATTTCATAAACACCAGCTCAATTACAAAAATATGCTTAACGATCTCAATAACATCAGTCATAGCATCAGCTTAGAACTTAACACTATTAAAACCATGGTTATGACAAACAGGGAGAACAACCAATCAAAGTGGATGATAGCCCAATAGAACATGTAAAAAAAAACATCTTTCAATAGATTGAACAAGTTAGCCATTTTCATAGGTTTCATCTTCCTAGCTCATTGGGGCTAAATAGAACTTCATGAATATATTTGTTTATAAAATATGTATTTTATGTATAACTTTTAGGTTAAAACAGTCACACAGACTAAACAAGTGGGAGAAACACAGTTATCGGTTACACAAGGATGAAAGAGACATACTTATCCATTGTCACTATATTGCAAATGTCAGAGTTCAGATATTTATTAAGGCCATCATATTTCACTCAAGATAATCATATCAGCCAATAGGCATCCACTGCTGGACAAAGGCCTCCCCAAAGGAGTTCCGCAATAACTGGTCCTGCGCTGGACCTTCATAAGGTTGTTGGGCCACAGATTATGGTTTTTTTTTCGAAAAGGCAAGCTTGTTGCTGGCTGTGGGGGCCTTTTACTACTTCACCAGACTGGGCAATTGGTCGGTGAGAGCGTTGGTGACATAACGGCTAGGGCTGCCGCCTCCTGTCCGGGAGGTCGTGGCTCGAATCCTGCCATGTACCAATGTGATTTCGAATTTAGATTTCATATGTACGCATATCTGACGCTCTTACGGTGAAGGAAAACATCGTGAGGAAATCTGCACACGCCTGTGGAGAAACTCACAGGTTGTGTTTGAAGTTGACCAACCCACAGTGAGCCTGCTTGGTCGACTAAGCCCTGATCGCCCTAATTCAGGGTAGGCTCGAACCCCTCGGTTGTGACGTATATGTGCTGATATGATGGGCAAGTGTGGTGCGTACTCAACTTAGATGCGAAAAAAAAGATGCAACTGCCTAAGGGCATGGACGCATTGTTTGGAGGGGGGAAAATCGAAAGGGCAAGGGCAGAATGTCGGTGTGATGTAGAATAAGGTCATTCCAGATAGTTCATGTTGACAGTACTCAGTGAAGTGGTTATTTATTGATATACACATCACTTGACATATTAACTCAACTCCGCCAAAGCACAGAGGCTCCTAAAAATTGATAGATACTAGGATGTAGGTACGAGTTTTACATTATAGTTGTGAAAGAACGTCCACATTTAGGAATAAAGAATATGCGCCGTAATATTTGTGCGCAATTTTAACATGCATCTATCTCGCGCAATGATTTAGATGAAATTCCTACCTTATGCATTCTTGTTGTTGGTTAATTTTATGCACATTACTAAAATAAGCACGAAAATATTAGATACGATGAATTTCTAATAAAATAATTGAGGAGAAAACCCACAGATCACTACTATATGTTGGAGAAAACCCGGGAAAAAAGTAGACGTAAGCTACCTAGTGTTGCTAGATATTGAAAGCCAGAAATCTGTATTTCATATGAAAATGAAACAATTGAAATACTTCATAATATTCCACGCACACTACCCCGCACCTCTGTCTCGAACTTAATAAGTGATGTGACGCGTCCGGTTGTAATATAAATACTATCGATATTTATTATGGAAGTTTAATCTCTTTAAATAAATTAATGAAGAAATATCTTCAAAATTAAAATCAATAAGTTCAAGTCTCTGTAAATACTCAAAGGTTCAAGTATTGAGTGTTAATTTCTTTTTGAAGTCGATATTTTTTTAATTAGCTTTTTATTTCGTAATTTTTAGTTTTAAGAAAAAAACTTGTAATATTTGACAAAAAAAAAGTGGAAAATTAGTTAATTATTTTGTTGGGCTTTAACTGTATTTAAGTTTTTCCTTTAACACCATACCTGTAGCTCGTATTAATAAGCCGAGCCGTCACACTTACACGTATTAGTCCAAGTCTTGAAAATCACTGAACCAATTTTGAGTAAATTTGCACTGTTCCCTAAATTGAAGTAAATGTAAGCCAATACAAAAGAACAGTCACAATCCGATTAATAGTGTCACAGCAAAAAAAAACGATATCCACGCGGGCAAAGCCGCCGATAAAAGTTAGTAATTGTATACTTGCTTGGAAGTCCTAATAGATTTGTTGAGAATATATACAGTTCTAATAATACTACATACATACGTGTCGAATTGATATCCACCTTTTTTTTAAAGTCGGTTACTAAAAACTTGCGAATCAATAGTGATATTTCATTACTTTAGAATTCATCTATGTGTGAGTATATGTACCAATGTTTTTTTTACATGTATTAGGGAGTGAACACGACGATAGTATTTTTGAAATATTTAAGTTTAAAATGTAAATTTATTAAGTCTCTCTAATGATAAATAAAGACAACTATACCTTTAGAGTAGGATAGCATGAGGAAAACTGTAGGTTAATTATTTGTTATGTAAATATGTTAATAACTTTTAGGACTAATAAGCTAAGCTATGGTGTTTTAATTTTCCCAGAACAAAATAGGCTTAGTTAGGCTTCTTTTAAAGCTAAAACGAATAAGTAGGCCCAGATAGTTTAGGAGTTATTAATATTTCAATTTTGAAGTTTAAAGCTAGTTTTTTCGTAGTAGGTTTACTGAAATCTCTAAATAAAGTTGTTTATTTTGTAGATATTATAAACTAAAATAAGATTTAGGCACAAAAAATAGGTACAAACTTAGAGATCTAGGTGTTTAGCTCACAAAAGTCGCAGACCAATTGAAAGGCTCTCCGATTAGGGCGACATATTTATACACCTGAGGCGGGGGGTGAGGTAATATAAATATGAAAAATAAGGAAATTGCGATTCAGTCAAAGACTAGACGTGATAGGGTTAAAACCTAGATCTAGGAACACTAGAAATAAGACCTAGAATAAGGATTTGAATGAAAATTGTAAATAAAACTAGGTTTAAGATATAATTTCAATAAAAACGCATTCCAGGGGTGAGGGGCTCACCAAGCGAGTTTGCTTATAAAGGGCGAAAATAGGGATCGCTGGCCAGCAAAAATAAGTATAAATACAGGGCCGGTTGCCGGTTCCCGACACAGTTAGCACCACACCGCCCTAGCAGTAAAAAAGGAAAAAAAATCCAGAAAAAACTCGCTTGGAGAATTACCTCGCTCTTCGGTTGCGGCTCTCATTGTACCAGCAGCTGTTTCATTTGACACCGCCCCTATGCATCGGTTCGCCGTTCCACTGCATCTCACCTAGCGGACCTGCGAGAACCTCTCAACTAGAATCATCAACCACCTCGGAACTTGAGGACTACCTCGCAACTTGAGGACCTCCATCTACCTCTCAACTAGTGGATGATCTCCAGATCTGCTCATCGAAGATCTACAGAAGCGGCGGCCACAAGGAGTAAAAATTATAACTCATAAAACACACATAAATTCTTACGAGTAGATACCTATTATATTATGCTGCTATTTGTCTGTGACTATCGATAATCCACTAAGGCGGTAGTGCACAGCAGCCCATTGTACATCTATATAGTTAACTATACCTCACTTGCCTACGATGAGTATAAAGTAACCGATGCGATATGCGCGTATTATACCTACAGAATGTTTACTTAAAGATTAGAATCTTACAAAATGGCTTGAAAAAATCTGTATGGACACCGAGAAATCTGTAGTCTGGTAACACTGACGCTGCCAATCAAAGCGGAGAGCAAAGCTAATATTACAAACTAAAGTTTGCGGTGCGGATAGTTTTTTGGGAGGATTTGAGGTGAGCGAATTCATAGTTTTATTTTATTGTTTTTGCATTGTTTTCTGCTAGAGTTTTGTTTCAAAAAGTGGTGCATTTTGAAGAGCAACGTCTGGTGCACGTGAGCAATGTGGAGAACGGGAAAATAAAATGAAGGAGGACGTGAAGATCCGACTTGCACTGGGTCTCTAGTTAATACAAAGTACTCTGTGGCAATGGGTGCAGTTTTATAGATGCCCTACTGTGTAACACCTCAGAGTGAGGCTGCTGCTATTACTGCTAAGAAGTCCAAGAACTATAGAGAATATTTGCACTTGCACTGGCACTAGCATTTCAAACCAAGAAGAAATAAAGTTGAAAAATGAAGACTGTCTCAAAAGGGCTTATACCTAGAGACGTTAATATATTCTAAACAACCTGTATATTTTATTATATTCGCTTTATTTCACATTATTAAATAAATAAAACAGTATTTGAGTCTTTTACACAGATCTACTAATCCATATGAGAAAAGGAGATGACTCTATTCTTGTCAGTATGCCGATTTCATCTCCGAATGCTTATTACTCTTTGGGCTAAATGTGCCTTCTTTATTTGGTAGTTTGGACAGATATCCATAGTTATCCAATTGACAATTAGGGTGGTACGGTTTGACGTCATCAATGTTTAATCTATTGAATTAGTAGATCTGTGGTCTTTTATTTACATTATATAATACTTTATTATATTTATAATCATATACAATACAAAACTCACATGTTACAGTACATATTTTTTTCAACACACTTGTTTTTTATAATAGGTACAATGACCAGCCACTTAAAATGCCCTTCAAAGAGGGTCTCATATTTTGTAGATAATTATTATCACTCTGGGCATGAGGGGCATAATTCTCATGTTAACAGTAATTTGAGCATATCAGCTTCAAAATACAATAATGAGCATAGTTAATTGTTGCATACATTTTAAGCAAGAAATAAACAAAAATGGTATTTAAACGTGGCATAAAAATAGTACCTTTAGTAACACAAAGTTTTTGGTAGAACTGTAGTTACTACTATAAAAACTGTGTATTATCATAAATTAACATGAAACTTGTTATTAAACTAACACAAAAACAAAGCAAGGTTCTTGGAAATATTTTAAACGATGTGCTGATGAATAAAGTGAAAAAATAAACCATTTCAGTCAAGAGGCTAGCTTCTGAGGCTAGACAAGTATGGATAAGACTGTTTAATTTTTTTTTGCCAAATGAAATAAAATCCTGAGGTCCTTACAAGGAATTATGTATTATACTCGTAAAATGTTTTATCAATCAACTGTATGTCTGTTTGTCTTTCAAAAATCAAAAACTGGTTTTGTCAAAAACGATTTGGATGACACTAATTTCAGTCAACCCTTCTTGCAGTTGGGTGACCGATACTATTTGGATGGCACTTATTTCAGTCAAACCTTCTTACAGTTGGATGACTGATGGCATACGGCGTTTATTCCAGTCAACCCTTCTTGCAGTTGGGTGACCGTTTCTATTTGGATGGCACTTATTCAAATCAACCCTTCTTTCAGTCGGGTAAAAATGACCGACACGATTTGGATGGCACTTATTAAAGTGCGCTCAAAATTTTTAACATATATAATATCATCCTTAGTTTTTTACAAGTCAGGAAAACGCTAGGCAGAACAAGAGTTTTTATAAACTATTTTTTTATGAATGTTGCGCGAAAAATAAATAAACTTGTGAAATAAATAAAAGAACGGACTATAAACGCAATTCAATTTTTTTATGATAGTTGTGCGAAAAATAAATAAACTTGTAAAATGAATTAAAATTAAGGACTAGAAACGTCGGTCACAGGCACAGGATACCCTTGGGCGCCTTATCCATACTACTCAGCCCCCTAAACAAAACTGTCAAACATGTGTCAGACCCTGTCTGTGAAGGAACCAGCTCCCGGTTGGCACTAATTTATGATTACATTCATTGTGATTGCTCAGTTTTCTAACAAAAATACATGTTTTAAATGAAACTTACCTTAAATTCATTAGTTTATTGACATTATAAACAACAATTTCTTTGGGTTTCATTCATATTTTAGTTTAAATATATCAAAAACAATACCGAGGTCACAGTTCGACAGAGTATAGGGCAACGGAAAAACTGTTTTTTATATGAGAATACTTAAAGAAACTACAGAAATAGTAACAGAAATTAAATATTACTAACCTTTCCATGTTATCTGCAGCAATAAACTTGTAAAAACTTGCAAAAACAACAGCGAAATAAATTTTAAACTCGACACTGTCACCGCGACTGCTGTCGTATTTCAACTAAAGAATAATTATTATTTTTATACTATGACCACTACAGACCATTGGCATCATAGCTGTCCCTTTCTTTCCTGAACATAATATTGTATGCAAAACAAAGAAAGACTTAAAAACGACTAGTATTTTGCGCGAGAAATTAAAGTCTGTTGAGCGGCCAAGAAACGGTTTCTACACAGACAAGGAAAATAAACAATCGTCCGTTTTTCGGATTCTCCACAGACAAGAGGATATAAGATATCTAATGATGTCACTACTACGTTCTAAACTTATTGGAGGCAAAGTATATATATTATATTAGTACTAACGTATTGGAGGCATGGAGTAAAGTACTAACGTACAACTGGAATAAGATGTTCAAAGAATTTTTTCGGTCACTAATAAATGAACTTGAAAAAGAATTTAAAAAAAAACAACAGAGATGACAAGCACACGTGGTGCCATCTCATTGTACTTGGGATGGCGGTGACAATGCTTCGTAAGAAAAAAAGAGACCGAGAGAAATATTGTAAAAACTGTTTGTATAACTAAAGCATCTTTCAATAGAAATTTCCAACAATGTAAACAATAACCTAAACTAAAAATAAATATAGTTTAAAAAAACTAAAAAACACGCGTTTAAAGCACATCAAACTAAAAAGTGAAAAATAATTCTTAATATAAGCTGAAAACAATAATGAACGAAAAACACTAGTATTATTGTGAAAAAAAGCGTGGGTTGCTCGATATACGAAAAATATGGCATATATCGTTCATTATGAATTATTTTTACTTTTTAGCTTGATGTGCTTTAAAAGCGTGTTTTTCAGTTTTTTTTAACTACTATATTTATTTTTAGGTTAGGTTAACCTCCTCAGTGACTAACTGACCTTAACGTCCGTAAAACGCACATCGCTCAACTGCTCAACGGACCTATTGGTGGACCTTTTGGAAAATAAAAATTCTTCATGGCCGCCATTTGTTGTTGTTTTGGTACCTGTTTGGGAATATCGTGTGGGATTATGTCTCAATTTTGATGAAACTATTACGGAATGCTCAGTAAATTGTATGTATTTATATCGTGTGGTGTTACTGCGATAGTGTGAAGTGATTTTTAGACCGTTTCTTTGTGGAAAAAACTCTTGTGAAAAATTGCTGTGTTTCATCCACAAATTAGAAGTAGTCGTAGTCGCGCCGACTACGGAACACTCCGATGACGAGGTAGAGACTATGTATGAGGACATCTCTACAGCCTTACATAGCACCAGGAGTCCAGGACCCATTATACCGTTGTTATGGGGGACTTTAACGCGAAACTGGGCAAACGAAGCGATGGTGAGCTGAGAGTGGGGCAATTTGGATATGGAGTAAGAAATGCACGTGGCCAGATGCTGGCCGACTTTATGGAGAAGGAGAGCCTCTTTATGATGAACTCCTTCTTTAAAAAGTCAAAACAGCGGAAGTGGACATGGTTGCATCCTAATGGCGTAACAAAAAACGAGATAGACTTCATCTTGTCGACAAGGAGGCAAATATTCAATGATGTCTCCGTGATCAATTCAGTCAAAACAGGAAGCGATCACCGGATGGTCAGAGACACATTGAATCTAAAGACCAAGCTAGAAAGATGTCGACTGATGAAGTCTACGCTCCGACCAGCGCCCATCCAGCTCCAAAACCCCGAGAGCTTTCAGCTCGAGTTGCACAATCGTTTCGAATGCCTAGGAGACTGCGAGAATGTGACGATTATAATGACAGGTTCGTGGAAATTGTTCAAACGGTCGGGTCCAAGTTTTTTAAAACTCGCCGTTCAAACAGAACCAAAAAAATCTCCGACTTCACCAGCAACCTCATGGAACAAAGACGCAGATTGGTTTTGCAGTCCTCTGAAGACGCTACTCAGTATCGGCAACTAAACAGGCAGATCTCCAAGTCCCTAACTCGCGATTTACGCCAATATAATACAAATTGTATTAAAGAGGCGATTGAGCACAACAAAGGCTCAAAAGTGTTCGCGAGAGATCTGTCTGTTGGACAAAGCCAACTGACCAAGCTGAAGACTGAGGACGGCAGGACCATATATCGTCTAAGACTGAGTTGCTGGAAGAAGTTGAGAAGTTCTATGGACAATTGTACAAGACCACACGTTTGCCTGTCAGTGATCTGGCTGAAGACCCAAGAGCCAGACTAACCCGACACTATACCGAAGATATCCCGGACGTCAGCCTGTACGAGATTAGAATGGCTCTCAAACAGCTCGAGAACAACAAGGCACCGGGTGATGATGGAATTACGGCTGAACTTCTGAAAGCAGGTGGATCACCGGTACTAAAAGCTCTTCAGAAGTTATTTAATTCCGTTATACTCGAGGGACAAACGCCTAAGGCATGGCACAGAAGTGTGGTCGTGCTTTTCTTCAAAAAGGGCGACAACACCCTGCTGAAGAACTACAGACCCATCTCACTTCTGAGCCATGTCTACAAGCTGTTTTCGAGAGTCATTACGAATCGTCTCGCACGCAGGTTTGACGACTTCCAGCCTCCCGAACAAGCCGGTTTCCGAAAAGGCTTTAGTACCATAGACCACATACACGACAGATTATACAGAAGACCGAAGAGTACAATCAGCCACTATGCTTGGCGTTTGTGGACTATGAGAAGGCCTTTGATTCAGTCGAAACCTGGGCTGTGCTACAGTCTCTCCAGCGGTGCCAACTTGACCATCGATACATCGAGGTGTTGAAGTGTCTGTATGAAAACGCCACCATGTCGGTTCGCCTCCAGGACCAGAACTCGAAACCTATCCAGTTGCAGCGAGGGGTGAGACAAGGAGACGTTATATCTCCGAAACTGTTCACCGCCGCCCTGGAAGATGTTTTTAAGCTTCTGGACTGGGGTGGACTCGGCATCAATATCAACGGCGAGTACATATCCCACCTCCGATTCGCTGACGATATCGTGGTCATGGCTGAGACTATGGAAGACCTAAGCACAATGCTCGATGGCCTCAGTAAGGTCTCTCAACAAGTAGGTCTTAAAATGAACATGGACAAGACGAAAATAATGTTAAATGTCCGTGTCGCACCCACTCCTCTAAAGGTTGGAGACTCTACACTGGAAGTTGTTGACGAATATGTATACCTGGGACAAACAGTCCAGCTAGGTAGTTCCAACTTCAAGAAAGAGATCAATCGACGAATCCAACTCGGCTGGGCAGCGTTCGGGAAGCTTCGCAATATCTTCACGTCCCAAATACCGCAGTGTCTCAAGACTAAGGTCTTTGACCAGTGTGTGTTGCCACTGATGACTTACGGAACTGAGACATGGTCGCTTACTATGGGCCTCATAAGAAGGCTCAAGGTCACCCAAAGGGCAATGGAGCGTGCTATGCTCGGAGTTTCTCTGCGTGATCGAATCAGAAACGAGGAGATCCGCAGGAGAACTAAAGTAACCGACATAGCTCACAGAATCGCTAAACTGAAGTGGCAGTGGGCAGGGCACATAGCTCGTAGAACAGATGGCCGATGGGGCAGTAAAGTTCTCGAGTGGCGACCGCGCACCGGAAAACGTAGCGTAGGCAGGCCTCCCACGCGGTGGACCGATGACCTGGTGAAGGTCGCGGGAAGCCGATGGATGCGCAGGACCGGTCGTCGTGGAAATCCTTGGGGGAGGCCTTTGCCCAGCAGTGGACGATTTGTGGCTGATATGATGACGGTGATAAAATCACTACACAGTAAAGCAGTAATACTTTAGAATAGAATTACATGCAATTTACTTACCATTCTATCATAAAATCCCACAGAATTGATGCAATATGGTCACGGAACAAAAGCGCGACAATAAATAATAGGTCGGCGCGTATACCTGTATGACCTTCATCGAATACCGTTTGGTGATTCTGAGTATAAGGTATGCTACCATTGTCGAAACGCTCACGATTTGGACCACATTGTTAATGAGGGACTTGTGGACGAGAAACCCGACACCACCCTGGGACTGTTGGTCGCCCTCCCAGAAATAGAGCAGGTTTCCGGATTTAAGGATCATGGTGTCCTCTCCCTCTCTTCGGACTTCACATAAACCTACGATATCCCACCGTAACCTGCTCAATACTTCTTCGAGTTCTGCAAGTTTCTCGTCAGTCCGCAGTGTGCGCGTGTTGTAGGTTGCCAGGGCCAAAGGTCGTTGGGTTTGGTAGCCTGGCATCTGCCGGGGATTCTTCGCACCCTCTGCCCCGCCGTTACCATGACTGCTACCGGAGCCAGGAATAGCGGGGCTGCCGGGGACTAGGGGCCGTTTTCTGGGTGTGAAATTCATTGGGGGGTTTTGCCGTAATCGCCAGGCTTGGCAGGCGGGTTGGCGATCGCAGTTTGATTGCAGGTGTGTTGCAATGCACGGAAAGACGCTGCTGCCCATCTTCCGGTTTTAAGTCCCTTAGTCGCCTCTTACGACACCCATTGGAAGAGATGGGATGGTCCTATTCTTAGCCGGGAACCATACGGACAATTTATCACCGTACCTTGCTTGAAAAAACTATTAGAAAAATTATAAAACCATTGTTTGGAGCGGCAAAAAAACCAGTAAACGACAAAATGAAGCAATATATCTCTTTTTTGTTTTGTATCATGTAGATACATTACCTAGGCATTAGAAAAACATCATTTTGAACTGTATTTATGTAGAATATAAATAGAAATAGTAAAAAAAACTAAAAAGGGACCAATAAAAAGAACTTTCAAATTAATCGTGTTCTATTTAATTTTTTTGTGATAGAAGAAATCTAAATAAAATATAATCAAAAAGGAAATTTAATCAGCTAACTAGATCAGTAATTAATGTTTATAGGTTTTATACAAAAATACTGAGAAAACCTCGGAAATCCGCAGCGCGGCCGACCTCTGCTAGTCCAGACCGGATGTACCATCGTATAGAATTTTTTTTTACTATAGTCTATCTCTTTTTTGTTTTATATCATGTAGATACATTACCTAGCCATTGGAAAAAAAATATTTTAAACTGTATATAATATGTAGAATATAAAAAGAAATAGTAAAACAAAACAAAAAAAAACAAAACTTTCAAATTAATCGTGTTCTATTGAATTTTTTGTGATAGAAGAAATAAAAAAAATATAATCAAAAAGTAAATTTAATCAGCTTACTAGATCAGTAATTAGTTTTTATAGGTTTCATACAAAAATACTGAGAAAACCTCGGAAAGCCACAGCGCGGCTGACCCCCGCTGATTCGGCGCCATTGTACCTATCGTTTGGGTCGTGAGGTCGGCGTCGGCGCGTTTGAACTGGTCGTTGAAAATTTATTGTTCACATTGTTGAAAATTTTTATTTAAAGATGCTTTAGTTAAACAGTCAGTTTTTACAATATTTCTCTTTTTTCTTACGAATCATTGTCACCCTGGTCATCCCAAGTAGAAGAAATAGAATATAGAGCCGCTCACGATGAATTCCTTGTCACGTTTTTTTTATTATTTACATTTCGGTGAAACCACGACATTACTTTCTGTTGTTCGTTAGTACGTGGCAAAGAGAATATAATACACTACGTTATAGTACGTGGTTAGTACTTATTACACAGATCTAATACTTTTTAGATCTGTGACATATTACTTCCATGTTGGTTCGAATTCAGGTTTTTTAAAATAATATATTATTGTCTCTGAGTACAAGCTCTGTTGATACAAGCTGTGTTAATACAGTTGTTAATTGATTTGCAATTTTAGTGCTGGTGTATCAAAAATCTGCTCAAGTGGACATTATTTTTACATTTTCACACTAAGTATACAGATAACTGTTTTCTGATGGACGGAAAAATTGGTTTGATCAGCGAATTATGATCATCTAAAAAAGAAAATTGGCTTTAAATCTAATAGAAACTGCGGTACGCCTCATTTTCCGAGCGTTGAGACTACTCCTGAATCACCCTTATGAGGGGAGGCGGGCACTGTTTTTTCCATACAAACGTTCTCGACAGTTTTCTCATTGATTTTTAACACTAAAGAAATGATTTTTATACATAAAATAAATATTAATTTCTTCTATGCTCCTATGTCTTCCTTTTTTCGTTAGCCTTTTTTTACAAGCAACTGGAAGCCTTCAAAAATTCTAGAAAAATACCTAATTTTTATCACCACTAAATACGTCTAGAGTGGAGATTCAAAAAGTATTTACAAAAAAAGTTAAACTTATGGGCGTAGCTCAACTAGTTATTATTCTATGTGAACAATTTCTTTAACATAGGTCTCATTTTGGAGGAGAAAATCGTCGAGAGCCAAACCTCGATAATTTTGCAATTTATAATCGAAATATTTACTGGGATCTGCAGTTGTCCTTATCGCACGGTATTTAGAGGCGGTTTAGTCAAAGCGCAACAGCAACAGTTGTTTTAAATACCTATTTTCCAAATGTCTATCAGCTAGCGTCCGCTCTTAATAATCCTCGCTATGCCCCCTCAATGCCCTGTCTACCCTCGACGAACTAGGGAACTCAAGTCCACTCCTTTACCTCTGCCCCCTCAGCACCTCCACTCCATCTCGTCAAACAAAAGTAACGTCACGGTTCAACCCCTGGCTGCATAACAAAAGATAATCCATTCCAAATGTACTGGACGTTCTAGCGGTATGAGCCATGGAGGTAAAATAGCAAATTTTATTTTCAGGAGACTCTATTTTACTTATTGTCAAAAATAAGGGGTGTTTACGGGTTCTATAAAACGACTTCAAAAAAGGAGGAGGTTCTCAAATTGGTTACATTTATTTTTATGTTTATAAACTCCTTCATTTATAAACCTATTTGGAAATCTATTATTTTATTTGAAAGGATATACTTTCACATTGGTCCCATAGAAATTTCATAAAAATCGGTTCAATACACTTCTTAGAAGAATATTACTACATGAATTAAGTAGGTATCTATTATTATCTATTTGTTCGAAGGTTCGTGAACCAAAAACGTCCAACAACACTAAATCTATCATTGATCTATCAATATTCATCAATCAATTATGAACTGAAACAAACAATTCTGTAAACATTGCAAACACTCAGTACCTACATATATATTTTGCCTTTTAAAATAAATTAAATGTTAGTTTTTATAATTTTGCTTTTATTTATCCAAACGTCATTTACATCGAATGTTAGCGTCGGAAGTGTTTTCTTTTACAACAGGAACTACAGAGATTGTTGGAACGAAGATGATTTGACGAGACTTCGAGCACGTAGAATTTTTGAAAGTATCGTCCTTCCTGAAGTGACCCCTGAGAAAATTAATAGCAAGTATGTAAAACGGGCGATAAATTACTACGGTCGAGCTCTCCGGTCAGTTGAAAAAGACATCGATAAACGCAACGGAGTTATACTCAAAGGAGCCCTTGCGGACACCATAGGGGGTCATCTAAGAAGCGAAACACTCCCAGTGATTAGATTCGCCTACTATGCTGGCTATATTCCGTACAGAAACGCAAGACAATTGCACAACTTTTTTGACGAAATCAAAATGCTTCTGAACACGCAGGGCTTGGGATGGAGAACACCGGCGAAAGTCCCCCAGTGGTCAAACTTAACAGTCGCGAAAATTTTCGTGGGGAGTGGCAAATTTGTCGACCCCTGTCGCTATTTAGTCGTCAAACGTGACGAAAACTGTTGCATCCATCTGCCCTATCCAAAGCTAGACGACTACAATGAACCGTCGGCGATAGCGTTGCCTTTCAAAGTTGGAGGCTTAATCAGTCTGACTGCACCGAGCTCAGAAAACGTTCTTCTAAAATATTACACGACAGCTTCGAGATGTATTTTGCAGACTTCCCCCGAAAATTGCCGCCATTCAGACTTTGTGAATTTCAACAACGAACTATGGCATTGGATGAAAAGAGACGTGGCTTCTCATCTCTCAGACGAAAAACTTTACGCCGCATATGGGGGTGTCTTGAGAATAGCTGCAGCCGTACAGAACTACGGGAAGGGCTTAAGGCGCCGAAGCTTCTACGGAGAGGAGGATATAGAGAGCAAATGGCTTCCTTGGAAAATGTTCACAGATGCTTCCATATACATTAACGCAGATTGGATTCCACAAATGTACATAATAATTTTAATATTTACAGGCATTGGCTTATGCCTTTTACAGATGTGCTATACTTACATGTTTTCCAGTCCTGGAAGATGTCACTGTACTGGGCGAAGATCACGCAGCCCTCAGAGTTCTAAACATTCACACTTAACTGGATATTCTCGAAATGTATCACATTCTTCTGGATATGCTCCTCCGCCACCTGAGTATGCTACACCACCCCCTGTGCAAAATCCACCTCCACTGCCCCCAGAACCACAACCTACTGCTTTACAAGTACACAGAAAGTCTAATCTGTTTCCAAAACAACAAAGTTCGGACTCAAGGAAAGATATAGCTTACACTTCAGTAGAAACAAGTATTCCCGCGCTATTGCCTAGTCCTGGCAGCAGCAAGTCAAGTTCCAGCCCGAAACGATCGAAGCGTATACTGAACGACCACAAGTCAGCCTGTGTGGGAACTGCGAAAACGGAAAAGGTTTATGATCTAAACGAAAACATTGAAAAGTATATGCCGATTATAATGAGCGATTATGGTGAAAGCGACGTAGGATATACATCCTCATCAGAAAGGAACAGTGAAGATGACGAAGATGGAATGCATACGACTGTGATCGACGTTGGAGCTGGTACTCGCGATAAAAGGCTAAGTAGCCCGCCCAAGATAGACGCTCAAATAGCGCAGTTGAAGATAAGAAAGTCGTCAGGAACAGAAGAAGTAACAAACGTGTACTCGGCAAGTACGACGCATTCTGAGGAGACCTGCCGCCAGGAGGAGATGCCGACGACTGAGACACCTTGGTCGGAGTCATCGTTCTCGGAAAGGTCCGTGAGTACCACGAGCTTATCGCCGGAGAAGTCGAGGAGTTTCCGCGACTTGGCGTGGGCTCGACGAGTTGTTTCTAAGCAAACTGTACGAGATCGCTTCTCAAAGTCCACTGATTAGTAGTGAACCTATACTGGTTACCTGTATATTTTAGTTTGCCTTCAAACTTTGCTGCCATTACACCTTTGTTTTATGTGAATAATTTAAAACGGTTATGACTATTTTCCATGAGTCTACCTAATTTATCATGAAGTGTAAGAAATTCATCCGAAAGTATTTAACTACCTTACATACTATCGTATTTCAAATGGGGCTTTGAATGAATCTGTAGGTACAACTCTCCCCAAGGAACGTTAAGGTCGCAAATATTTTCAACTTTCCCCAAGGAACACAGAGGTCGCAAACATTGTTTGGATTTTCCTTGTAAGTACAAAATACAAATTAAACGACAGACTAACTAATTTTATTGTGGAAGGCCCCCTTTAAGGCTCTTTGGAAAAAGTTGTTTAGAATTAAGCTTCCAGCATACCCCTACTACTTACCTGAATGTAACGTGAATCTAGATTTTGTTGAAGTCAGTAGGTACGACTTCTGTGATTAAACTATTGTAAGATTTGTAAGGTATATTAAATATTTAAGAATTATTACCTATACTTTATAATACATTTATATTTTACTAGCTTATGCCTGCGGCTTCGCTCGCGTTGACTTCGTTCTTATGACTGTCTTTGGGGGTAAGTGGTGCGCGAGCTGCACAGCTAAACAAGAGTTAACTCCAGATCCCTCGAGAACTATATCGGGCTATACTGATTAGCAGTCTATGTCACCTCTGACCCCTTTAACTGTTTATACTTATGCAAAAAATCACGTCAATCCGTTGCTTTGTTGCGTCGCCGACGTGCCGACGTGCCGACGTGCGCGAGGCTGGAAAAGAGTTTTCCCCAGATCCCTCGCGAGCTATCTCAGGCTATGCTAATTAGTTCTCACCTCTTTATCCATCTCTGCGCAATAAATCACAATAATCCGTTGCTACGTTGCGATGTTAAATAAATCAACTTTAAAAAAATCTTTTTTTCAGTTCCCTCAAGAATTGTATCGGACTATGCTATTTTCGCGAGACAAAAAGTAGCATATGTCCTTCTCCATGACACAGGCTACCTGCATGCCAACTTTAGTCAAGATTAGTTGAGGTGTTGAAGAGTAAAGAGGTAACAAACAAACAAACAAAATACACATTTATAATATTATAGTAACTTAAAGGGCGACTGAAACCTCTTAACTAGTGATAATCCTACTCATGATATTGAACAACTTTTGTAGTACAACTTTTCCAAAATGTAATAAAAAAAATTGTTATAAAAAAAAATGACATGTTAAACAAATCGATCATATTTTTAATTTCAGCAAAGTTGTAGACGAAAATTTTTCAATTTCATGCGTAGTATCACCTGGAGGTTTGCAGTCGTATAAAATTCGCGGCGCATACATGGAACCCATAAGGAGGTCGTTCGTGCAGGTAGGGAGAAGCGGGTGTAGCGTGGGTTACGCGGGGGGCTGGCGTTGCTTGGTGCGCGCGACTCCCGCGTCCCGCTCTTTGATTGATACCTAAAAATAACACACTGCGCACTGTTCAACTTAGATGCCGCGATCTATACCAGCCACCCTGAATAGGTACTTACTTACAATTTACAGTAGGCCGAACGTGATCAGTAGGAACACTTCTTGAGCTCCTTGATGGTTTCAGATTTTTATAGCGTAAGTAGTCCACGTAAAAGTGGTGTTGTAACACTACTCCACTGACGAGCAGCCGCACATACTGATTGGGTAGGTACCTAGGTGGTAGTAGGTAGGAAAGAGGGGGGCATAGTGAACTAATTTTGATTTTGTATTCCCTAGTTCACGTACTATCAGAGTTAGAATGACCTTTCAAATTATATATTGATGTCTTGCATTTCAAAAAATCAAATTTGATAATAAATAGACTCTACTAAATTTTAAGCTTTACACATATTTATAGCTGTTATATTAATAGAGTTAAATGGCTGTGACATACTGACAGACGGAGATTGCGAAACTAAAAGGCTTCCTAGTACGGAAACTAAAAAAAACTGAACTACGGAACTCCAAAAAATAAGTTTAAAAAAACTGAAAAACTACTTCAAAATGAAGTTTACTCAAAAGTATGAAATAATATTATTATACTTAAATACACGACATTAACCAACAATAACGAAATCAAAGGAGGGTACGAATTAAATTAGGGGCTTAACTCTTTTTTGAGGTTGGTGTCAGCAAACCATTGAATCAAAACATTTGATACGTGAGTAGTTGTGTGCTGACACCGAACTCAAAAAAATTTAAGCCCCTAATTTAATTCGTACCCTCCTTTGATTTCGTTATTGTTGGTTAATGTCGTGTATTTAAGTACCTATAATAATATTATTTCATACTTTTGAGTAAACTTTATTTTGAAGTCGTTTTTCAGTTTTTTTAAACTTATTTTTATTTCCTTTATTTTTAGTGATAATGCTGTCTATCTAACAACGTTAAACCCAATCACCTACTCGCCAATGGGAATTTTCAAATCATAATGCATGTGTATAAAAGATACAGAGTCCTGTGGCTTCCATCATCATCTCAGCAGCATGAGAGTTAAATCTTCCATCATCAGCTCATCTGAATAACCTGAAAGAATACAACTATCGGTCTATGCGTACCTACGTATCTATCTATATTTAAAGAATTATCCACTAACTCATACCCGTTAATGAGTTGTACCTTTCTTAATCAGCTCATCATCATGAGATAATCACTGTCAAATGCAAATACTTTAATAGCTTTAGAAAACGTATGAAACACGTAGTACTTGCCTATAAAATTTGAGGGTTGCCCTCGATTTCCCTGGGATTCAAACAATGTTACCTATTCACATTACAAACAAAACACATAAACGCGAGCGACAAAAATTTGCTTTTTTTGTCATTCAGTTCGGCCTCCTTAGCGCGAGTATGACTTGGCCGATTTTATTATTTATTGTTTTACTTCAGTATTAGCACTATAATTACACCAAGTTTCACGCTTAAATGATAGAGCTAAATCAAAAATACTTCTAAAGACCTGTAAAAAACACTTTTTTGTATGGAGACCCTTCTTATTTTTTGACTTTTTCTAATTTTTAGTATTTGTTGTTATGGCGGCGACAGAAATACACATTCTGTGAAAATTTTAACTGTCTACCTATTACGGTTCATTAATTAAAGCTCGCTGACAGCCAGACAGCGGAGGCTTAGTAATGGGTCCCGTTGGTCACCCGTTGGGTGTACGGAAACTTAAAAATAAATAATTTACTAATTCTTATGGACTTTGATCGAAATCATTAAGTAATTGTTCAATTGTTATTTTATGACTGTAAATATTAGCAACAAGTTGAAAATTTCAAAACTGCTAAAAGTGCAATGACTTATACATTAGTGTAAAAGTGGCTACTTTGTTCCCCCCTATATGCGCAAAATAGTCAATGATTTCGATTAAAATCCATTTATTATTTATTTCTATTGGCGGCGCTAGTGTGCTTATCGAACCGCATTGATAGGTATGACGAATGCTAGTCTCCGAGTTACTTTTTATCATCTGTCAAAAACGTCATTTTGTTCTAAAAATGTTAGAAATACCTAATCGTGACGTCATACTTTAGCAGCGTCATATGTATATGTACGAGTACTCATTTTCTGATTTTGGTGAATTAAAAATCGAAGACTTGATGGAAAACGAAACGAGTAAGGTTTTCCGGAGTTTAAATAGGAGGGCAATTTAGTGATCAATACTTCATATATTATTTCTGATGCTGTCATCATCCCTATTAACTTATTGTTGGTGATCCCCTTCGATGATGGTACAGGAAATGCAGGGCGACGCGGAGGTTGTAGAGACAAGGAAAACAGCCGTGATATCTTCAGTCTTGAACAATTTCAGTGGTTGATTTGCTTATGGGAGCTCGAGGGAGGTCTCGTTGTTACTCGGTGGCTTGTCGAAAATGTTGAATTTGAATGAATACGCTCTATGACGCCTACGCTATATTTATATTAAATTTCCAGAGCGGGATGGCGCCATAGGAGGAAGCGAGACGGAAGATGGTGCACTTACCCACCCCTTTGGAGCAATACCGTACAGAGAGCCGCCTACGACCAATTTCCGCGCCGCGCCGTTTTGAAATAACGGTCGCGGAGGCAGCTCGCTGCTTACCAAAAACCTTTTACCTCTCCTCAGGGGTTCTACCAGGCTTCCATCTCGCCACCTTTACCAAACTAATTACCTAGACCTCCCTCTAAGCCTCCCCAAGCAAAACACAGTTACAAAACACATTTATTTAGAAAACATACAAAAGGCTTATAAAACAAGATAACTTAAAACTACAACTTAACTATCTATATCTATGTACATATAACAATTCAAAAATATAACGTATCGCAACTTTAATACATTACACAAATTTACACACAAAATTTATCAACAAAGAAACTTTACGTTTTTAAGTGTCCATCGTGCACATTCTCCCGCCGTCACCTTTGTGATCCAGCACTGGTAGCACGATGATCTTCTTGGTGGGCCGCCTCAGCACGCGTCCTCGGCTCGTGGTCACCTCCACCACGCGCACTTCGCCGTCCTCGCCCGGGAACGTCCGGGTGATGCGTCCTCTGGGCCAGCAGTTGCGTGGCAGGTTGCTGTCGGCGATGACCACCAGGTCACCGATTTTGGGGGCCTCTCCGGAGGCCCTGGGCTCCCGCCGGTGTTGGAGTGTGGGGAGGTACTCTCTCACCCACCGCCGCCAGAAGTTGTCGGCTAGCAGCTGTGCGCGCCTCCAGTGCGTGCGCGCGTTGATGTCTTCGGGAGTGAACGTGCCCGGGGGTGGCACATGACAGTTGGGCCCGACTAGGATGTGATTCGGGGTCAGCGCCTCGGGCTCCGCTGAGTCGACGCTCACGTGGGTCAGCGGTCTCGAGTTCACCACATTCTCGCACTCCACCAGCAGGGTATGGAGTGTTTCCTCGCTCGGCCGCTGCTCCTGCAGCGTGGCTCGCAGCGCCTCCTTGACTGTGCGCACCATGCGCTCCCAGGCGCCTGCCATGAAGGGTGCTGAGGGTGGCATGAACCGCCACACGATGTGCTGCGCGCTGGCTTCCGCTCCCATGGTCTCGACTGCTGCAGCTAGCTCTCGATCCGCCGCCTTGAAGTTGGTCGCGTTGTCACTCCAGACTTCTTTGGGCGGTCCCCGCCGCGCGATGAAACGCCGGAGCGCTGATATGGCTGAGTCGGCGCTCAGCGACGCGGCAATCTCCAGGTGCACGGCGCGCGACGTCAGACACGTGAATAGGGCCACGTATCGCTTCTCGGTGCGGCGCCCCACAGTCACAGTCACCGGACCGAAGTAGTCTAGGCCGGTAAACGTGAAGGGGCGCGCGTGATGCGCCAGGCGGCCCGCCGGCAGGTTGCCAGTCGACGGACTGGCGGGTTTCGCCTTCCTCAGGCGACAGGCAGGGCAGCTTCGCAGGACTTCTTTGACTGTAGGCCGGATGCGCGTGACCCATAGTCGCTGGCGCGCCTCGTTCACCACCAGCTCCACTCCGCCGTGGCTCAGCCGCTCGTGCAGGTGTTGCAGGTACAGGCGGGTGAAGGGGTGCCTGCCGTCCAGCACTGCGGGGCTTGCAGCTTCTTCTGATATGTCGACGGCCTTCTCCACTCGTCCTTTGAGTCGCAGGATTCCGTCGGTGCCCACCGTAATACTTAGGGCGGCTAGCTTATCGTCGCCGGTAGGTAGGGCTCCTCTCTCGATTCTCCGTCTCTCTCTCGCATACGAGTCTTCCTGCGCTGCTCGCACCCATAGCTTTTCTGCGCGTATGAGTAGGTGCGCTTCGATTCCCATGAAGCGGTCCGGCGTGTCGACTGAAAGGCTTTTTTTCAGTTTCTTTTTCTTTTTAGCCTCTCCCCACGTAGGATCTCTGTTTTCATTTTTGGCAGTTCGCTTCCTCTTCGCGGCTGCAATGTGTTGTGTGCGGCCTCGGCATTGCTCGACGAACTGTAGAACACGCGCTGTTGCTCGGATGAGGCGTGTCCAGCGTGAAAATCTCGCTACGTCGGGCAGGTGGGCGTGGCTTCGTAGCGTCGTAGTCGTCGTAGTCGCGTAGCAAGCTTCTCGTTCTTCCCCGGTGACTGAGGCCGCGGCGCGTCGGTTTTCTTGCGGCCAGCATTCCTCAGGTTGATATAGAAACTCGGGGCCGTGAAACCATCTGTGTGCGGCGCCGAAGTCCGCCGGGGTGGCTCGCGTAGCATCATCAGCGACGTTATGGGCTGTTAGGACCCATCTCCACTCGTTTTTCTTCGTCGTTTCTTCGATTTCTGCCAGCCGGTGTGCCACAAAGCACTTGAATGCTCGCGGCTCGGCTCGTATCCATGCGAGAGCCGTGCGAGAATCGGACCAGTAGTGTCGCGCCTCTGCTTCCCAGTCGTGTTCGCGCGCGACAGTGTGGGCTAGTCGCGCTCCCAGCAGCGCCGCCTGCAGCTCGAGCCTCGGGATCGACACGGGTTTGAGTGGTGTCACCCGGCTCTTAGCGGCAGCCAGCACGACGCTCACGCTTCCATCGGACCTCTCGTTCCGCCAGTACACAGCGGCGGCGTAGGCTTCCTCGCTCGCGTCGACAAAGGTGTGGAGCGCCCGCTTGGTCACGGCGCCCGTGTCGTAACAGCGTGGGATGCGTAGCCGCTCCGTAGCGCGTAGCGTGCGTAGCCACTCGTACCATTTTTCGTGTAGCTCGTCTGGCAGATCGGCGTCCCAGTTAGTGTGGTAGCGCCAGGTGTCTTGCATGATGCGCTTGGCCGGCGTAGTTACAGGTGCTATTAGCCCCAGCGGATCGTATAGGGACATGATCACGCTGAGGGCCTCTCGTTTCGTCGGCGCGCGCAGCCCGTCGATGACTTCCAGTGGCGCCCTCTTGCGGTTGAGTCTGAAGCCTAGGTTGTCCGGCCCTACTTCCCAGAGCAGGCCCAGTGTTCGCTCTGTCTCGCTCCCGCCGATAGGGATGGTAGCCTCCGCCTCGTTCGTAGCGTAGTGACGGAGCACGGAGGGCGAGTTGGATGCCCACCCGCGCAACTCAAAGCCGGCCTGCCGATGGATGTGTTCGACCGCCGTGGCTGTCTCGAGGGCCTCTCCGTCTGTCCCGTAGCTGGCGATGTAGTCATCCATATAGTGACTTTTCACTATAGCCTGCGCCGCCTCCGGGAACTGTTCTGCATAGTCAGCTGCGTTTTTGTTTTTGACGAAGAGAGCTGTGCACGGCGATGAGGTCGCACCGAACACCACGCTCGTCATTCGGTATTCTGACGGCGGCACATCTCCTCTCTCGCTCCCTCTCCACAGGAAGCGCAGGGCGTCTCTGTCTTCTGGTTTTATGCGTATTTGCATAAACATCTCGCGAATGTCCGCAGTCACAGCGTACGGGCTCTGCCGGAAGCGCATAACTACGCCGGGCAGAGATTGTAGTAGGTCGGGCCCGGGCAGCAGCGCGTCGTTCAGGCTTCTCCCCTCAGTTCTGGCAGCTGCGTCGTGCACAAGACGTATCTTCGGCTTGTCTGGGTTGACCACAGCAAAGTGAGGTAGGTACCACACCTTTCCAGGTGTAGGCTGCGTCGTGGCGGGCTCGGCGTACCCCTTGGTAAAGAGGTTCTGCATCCTTTCTTCATACTTTGTTTTCAGATCAGGATCTCGATCTAGGCGCTTCTCGATGTTGAGCAGCCTCTTCTTTGCATTGCCATAGTTGTCGGGCATTCTTGTGTTGTCTTCTTTCCATAGAAGGCCAGTTTGGAAGCGACCATCTGGGAGGCGTGTGGTTGTCTCCTCTAGCAAGCGTAGCGCTCGCTGCTCCGGGTCATCGCGCGTCTTCCTTGGCTCAACGCCCAGCGACTCCAGGGCGAAGTATCTCCGCATAGCATTTTCCATTTCGTCGCTGGATTCCTCCTTGGTAGACAGATACCCGCAAAACGAAACGGGCTCTGTGTGCGACGAGCGGCACCCGTGTAGCACCCACCCGAGTTGTGTGAGTGAGGCTACGGGTCGGTCTCTCCGTCCTGCTCGCACATCGCGCGACACGATGAGTTCCCAGTTATCTTGCCCGATGAGAACTTTCGGCTTGGCATTTTGGTACATCAGTTCATGTCTGAGGTCCTCCAGGTGTGGGCAGTCCTCCAGGTCTTCTTCGCCGAGCGACTGAGTAGTGAAATCGAGTCGCTCGACCGTGCGTGCCCCTTGCAGTTCGTAAGAATCGAGTGAGTATTTCCCTCTCACTCGCACGTCGACTGTTTTGCTGTTTTCGTGCTTGCGCCGCGTGCCGTTGACTCCTATGACCCACAGGTTGTTAGTGGGCCCTTCCAGGCCGAGGGACTCGACGATGTCTTCGTCAATGATGGTGATAGTACTGCCCTCGTCCAGCAGCGCGTACGTCTCGACAGTGTTTCGCGGACCGGTGAGAACGATCGGCGCGATTTTCAAGTAGGCCCGGCGTGAGCCCGCCCGAGTGGAGTGGGCGAACTCGAGGGCCGACGCGACTTCTTCCGCCTTCTTGGGTTCTTCTCTTGGCCGCTCTGAATGCAGCAGCGAGTGATGGGGAGCGCGACAGCCGTTTGTTCCACACGGCTTCGCTCGGCAACTGAAGCGTCTGTGGTTGCTCCTCACACACCGGAAGCATTGGCGGTGCCGGCGTACCAGGTCCCAGCGTCCGTTGACATCAGCCTCGACGAACTGTCGGCACTCCAACAGTTTGTGACTGCCGCTGCACTGTGGGCATGTCGTGGTTGTAGGCGTAGTTGCCGTTGCAGCAAAGTTTTTCTCTACGATCTTCTTTCTCGCTCTCTCTCGTGGCGTCTCGGCTGGTGTTGTTTCAGCCGGAGCGTAGGGGCCGCATTTGTCCGCCTCTTCGTTGAGAAAAGATGCCAGTTTTTTGAGGTCTGGCGTGTTGTCTTCTCGCGCTGCGAAGTCATACCACTTGTTTCGGAGTATCGGTGAAATCTTCTCAAGAATTGTGCGTACCAGCTCGGGATTGCATAGGTACGCGTCTCTCCGCAGCGCCTCGATGGTGGCCACAACATTTGCTACTTTGTTCGCAAAAACACACACTTCTCGTGGGCTGTCTCCTATGCGGGATAGCGCGCGGGTTTTCTCAATCTCGCGCAGGACTAGCGCTTCTGCTCGTCCGAACCGCCGCTCCAGAGCCTCGATGATTTTTCTGGGTTCCGTGCTGCTGATTAGTAAGCAGCTGGCAGCTTCCTTTGCTGCTCCGGTGAGGCTCTTTCGAATTCTTGCGACGTTTTCTGTTCTTGTGAAATTTGTTTCTGTCTCGACGAATGCTGTCTTAAATGCAAGCCAGCTATCACTTCTCCCGTCGAAACCAGGCAGCTCCTGGAGATATCTGGGCGCCCCTCTCGCCGATGTGCGAATGACGCTCTGTAGGGCCGCTGCGAGGGCCGCAATGTCGGTTTGCGGCGCAGCCGGCTCGGTTTTCTGAGGGGTGCTCTCCGGTTTCGCGGACTCCTCCCCACCCTGCCCCACGGGTTCTCGTGAGGCCGCAGGCCGCAGTCGTTCGGTCACCGCAGGCCCCGGTTGGGTGTGAGCGTGTCCTTTCGCTCCTGTGTGCTTTTCCATCCATTCAGCCACTCGCTCTGAGCCCTGCCTGACTTCTTCGTCAGCCGATTCATCTGCAGGGTCCAGCTCCTGGTCAGAGTCCTCCATAATTCTCCGCAAATGTGCCTCCTCTAAGGCCCGTTCCGCCGCGATTGCTTTG
The DNA here is from genome assembly GCA_947284805.1 of Coleophora flavipennella. Classification (NCBI taxonomy): domain Eukaryota; kingdom Metazoa; phylum Arthropoda; class Insecta; order Lepidoptera; family Coleophoridae; genus Coleophora; species Coleophora flavipennella. The sequence goes on from OX369253.1 coordinate 12,940,094, forward strand.
ACCGCCAGCTCAGCCAGCCTCTCCTTGGCTTCCAGTTTCGCGAGGAACCTCTTGCGAGAAGCCTTGGAGCGGTCTGACCTAACTGATTTAGGTCGGGTCTCCACAACCGTGACGTCAGCCTCGGTGTTCGTAGTTTCCGTTACGGTTTCCCCAGTTTGCGTAGTGCCGTGGCTCCAGGTCGCTGTTTCTCCCGAAGTCGTGTTTCCCGTACCTTCAGTTGTGGTATTTTCAGAATCCGTCGTCTCTTGGGCAGCCTGCTTGGACGCGGTCTTGGAACGCGTGGATCTCGTCATGGCGGCGTGGCTCGACGACGTAGTTCTTCAGGTTTTTTCTCTTCAGTCCAGGGATCCGGCTTCACGAAGGACCATAAAATGTTGCTGATCCCCTTCGATGATGGTACAGGAAATGCAGGGCGACGCGGAGGTTGTAGAGACAAGGAAAACAGCCGTGATATCTTCAGTCTTGAACAATTTCAGTGGTTGATTTGCTTATGGGAGCTCGAGGGAGGTCTCGTTGTTACTCGGTGGCTTGTCGAAAATGTTGAATTTGAATGAATACGCTCTATGACGCCTACGCTATATTTATATTAAATTTCCAGAGCGGGATGGCGCCATAGGAGGAAGCGAGACGGAAGATGGTGCACTTACCCACCCCTTTGGAGCAATACCGTACAGAGAGCCGCCTACGACCAATTTCCGCGCCGCGCCGTTTTGAAATAACGGTCGCGGAGGCAGCTCGCTGCTTACCAAAAACCTTTTACCTCTCCTCAGGGGTTCTACCAGGCTTCCATCTCGCCACCTTTACCAAACTAATTACCTAGACCTCCCTCTAAGCCTCCCCAAGCAAAACACAGTTACAAAACACATTTATTTAGAAAACATACAAAAGGCTTATAAAACAAGATAACTTAAAACTACAACTTAACTATCTATATCTATGTACATATAACAATTCAAAAATATAACGTATCGCAACTTTAATACATTACACAAATTTACACACAAAATTTATCAACAAAGAAACTTTACGTTTTTAAGTGTCCATCGTGCACACTTATTATTACCTACCTACTTATAACTATTCATTCAAAGTTCAAACTTATTTTCCTGCAGCTTTACTTCAGGCTTCGCGTTTTCCTCAATGTGCTTTAGTCTCCAAACTGCTGGCACAAATGATTCGTCCATCTTGTCACCAATCTTGCAAGGATGCGAAAATTCTTGTCCTTCATTGTGTATCCAAACGTTGGCAGCTGTGAAAGAAGTTCAGTGTGGATAAAAGACGGCTAGCAAGTTTTTTATGCACTAACAAACCACATTTGAAAATCGAATCCATTTACACACACATTATAATAGGTACCTACCGAATGCTACTATGAAAAGAGATGCCAATTGGCATCTTTTTTTTGCTTCACTTTTAGGATCCATGTAACCTATCTACCTCCCCTTATATATAGCATATCTCTGACTAGGTCCTGCCTAATTGGCGAGGAATTGATTGGAACAGCTGTCTCTGTCTTTTTCTTTACGTGTAAAGAGTAAAGACATTATTCAAACTGTTTCAATTTTTCTATGGTTTTTCGTTTTAATCAAAAATTACAATGAAAGTACAAAAAGTAATAACATTACTGACTTTGTATTACTCGTATCATAACAAATATTGTTGTATATTTTTAAAAATTTAAAGTTCAAAATATTAGTCATTTCATATATAACTAGAGTTGAAAGTAACGGTGTAGACCGGCTACCGACCCATGGTCCAACTACTTTGTCCAACTGGTTGTACCACGGAATACTAAATGTACCCATGGTCTAACTGCTGGAATACCCATTTTTGAAATATTTATTTTTACGACCCGTAGTACAACTTCCGAAGTTAGACCTATCTTTGGTTTTTTTTTTCTATCAAGCCAAAACTGCTCAATCGTGTTTCTAATAGCGTTTGACTTTAAGGAACATCATCAACAATAAGAGTATTTTTTTACAACCGTAGATTTTCTATCGTTTAAGAGTAATTGACGTCAAAAATAACGAAAATCTGTATGTATAGTAATACCGCCTTAAACAGAGTGATAAGTAATTGGTGTAGGGTAGGACCCGTTAACTGGGGGTTCTACTCATCATACTAAACAACTTTCCTAAAGGAACCCATAATCAATTCTAAAATAAAATGTGAACCCTCCATACAAAAATGAACAAAATAGATCGATCAGTTTTTTGCGATTTCAGCAAACACATAGAACAAAAGTTGTTCAGTATGATGAGTAGAGGCCCCAGTTAACGGGACCTGCACCAATCTTGTTACACCCTGATATACGTCCCCAGTCCTTACCGAGGGCACAGATTAACATAATATACTTCCCCACCGAGGGGCTCGAAACTACCCTGAATCAAGGCGATCGAGCCTCAGTCGACCACGCGGGCACATCGCGGGTTGGTCGACTTCACACACAAACTTCGAATTTCTTCGCAGGCGTGTGCACTTGTGCAGGTTTCCTCGCAATGATTTCCTTCACCGGGGAAGTGTCGGATAAACCGTAAGAGTGTTGAAATATAACTCACACATTTCTCCTATATAGTTCTAGGGTTCATGGTAACACTGCAATGTTCTCGTGGTAGCGTTGCAGAAGTCGTTTTAGATTATTGCAAGGTTTTTTTTGCTCCAGAGATAGTTGCTTGCTAATGCGTGGATCTTTTTGACGTCATAACGTCTTATAAATCGATGAACGCCGGCTGCATGCACGAAAAAAGGTCATGTTCCGTGTCACTTTCCGCGTGCAAGCGAGAGCGCGGAACAAGCGATAGAGAGGCACGATGAGGCCTAAGCGTTTCGGCTGATGATCAATGTTTTCTTATGATATTATCACGTAAAATTATCGTCCGTAAACCGACTTTACAGGCAACCAGTTTTTTTGCACAATTTTAATTGTTTCGTATTTTTCTCAGTGAACCTTTTCATTTGAAATCCGTATCATGGAGGTGCATAAAACTATAACTGGTCCGTCATCTTTGGGAGTCCGGCAATGGTATATTCGATGGTATATTCACTTAAATAACCATGCATTTGTGCTCGAAACTTAACGTGTACCTATGCAAAACTATAGTTTAATCGGAAACACTAACTAAAAAACGGGGCAAGTTAATATAAAGGTTGTAAAATACGGGAGCTTTGTTTACCCCGTATGTAATTTTGCTAATTGCGGGTTTGCGAAAAAGGAGATAGCCCGTAAAGTATGAGGCATCTAACCATCCTAGTGGCGCAAAGTGGTAGTCGTGACAGTTATATAGGCACACACACACACACACACTTATGTAATCTTGCATAATCTGTCATGTAGTAACTTATAACGTGCCGCTGGTATTGAGAGTCCGTGGCGTGACGCGGCATTAGGCCAGCTGTTTTTATTAAAATTAAGTGACACTACGACACTTTATATAACGAAACAAGAATAAGTATACCTAAATAAGTAGGTACCTACTGCGTACACTTGTGGTGTAGATGCTAGTCACACTCGCAGCGACCGGCCGCATGATAACATTTCACGTACGTACCACTTCCCGCAAGGCGACGATATATTGGCAGGGAGAGATAGCCGCACTCTCAAAGTGACGTACTCGCAGCGACCGGCCGCATGATACCACTTCACGTACGTACCATTTCCCGCAAGGCGACGATATATTAGCAGGAAGAGATAACCGCACTCTCAAAGTGACGTACTCGCAGCGACAGGCCGCATGATACCACTTCACGTAAGTACCACTTCCCGCAAGGCGACGATTTATGGAGAGATAACCGCACTCTCAAAGTGACGTACTCGCAGCGACCGGCCGCATGAAACCACTTCACGTACGTACCACTTCCCGCAAGGTGACGATATATTGGCGGGGAGAGATAAACGCACTCTCAACGTGACACATCGTAGCGACCGGCCGCAGGATACCACTTCACATACGTATACGTACCACTTCCGCAAGGAGACGATATAATGGCGGGGAAAGATAACCGCACTCTCAACTTGACGCTGACGCACTCGAAGCGACCGGCCGCATGATACCACTTCCCGTACGTACCACTTCCCTAAAAGGCGACGATATATTGGCGGGGAGAGATAATCGCACTCTCAACGTGACACATCGTAGCGACCGGCCAGCCGCACGATACCACTTCACATACGTACTGTAACCCCCCAACAGCCTATTTTAAATATATAAATATAACTAACTAAACCTACCTATAATACGCATACGTACATACAACATACAACCTCCCACTATCTACCTATAAGAAGTATGTAAACTATACTTGATTTTTATTGCATTTTAAAAAACGATTAAACGTTTGGCCAGATCGTCTAGAGAACCCTAATTTGTGATCGCAGTAACTCAGAGTCTTTTTGAAGGTGAATGACAAGTTATTTTTAAGAGATTAATCTATCACGTTGTGTTTGGACGAACGATGTAGTCTAACCCATAATTTTGAAGTATTTCGCGCAAAACCCTAATTTCCCTACTGTGATTGGTCCCTATTTTGGGCCCCCCCAAATTGGGAAGGGTAGCTAGCCCCCAGTGCTCGGAATAACGTAATACTTGACTGACGTCAGTACTGCATTATTTTGGTGATTAAAACAATGTACATCTAACTCAAGGTAATTGAACGAGCGATTTTAGCTCAAACAAATAATTACTACTACGGTGAGCCCCGCTAGCTACTGTCTCCTGCAAGCCACTAAGGTACACGATGGGAGTCCACCGCTTCAAGTGTAATTTAATTAAGCTACACGACAATGTTTAGTATACTAGGCCGTGTACCACACGAATCCCAAAGCTAGTGTATATAAAACGCTTGTGAGGCGCCTTATTATACGTGTATAGTGTGAACTATGGCAGAGTTTTTACAGCCATAGCTTGTCCATCCCTATTCGTCAGGTAGGATTAATACCTTCGAACAGCGATTGATCGCGAATACATATTAGCACCAGGTACTAAAATAAAGTAGATATTCCGCCTTGAATGTCGCTCATCCTGTGAGAAGAGCACCACGGGAGGCGAAATAAGTAGATAATCTACTAATATGGTTCTTAGACCTGGAACTGTGCCATACAGTTGTATATAACGGTATAAAGACCTACGGTCTATATAGCTAAAGCGAAATGGACACAATATCCACCGTGCCGTCGGCTCCAAAATAATACATAGTGTTAAAGATCTGTCTTTAGACGTAGTAAACCCTTGATAAAGGGCGAAAGTACTGACAGTCTAGCAGGTTTGCTAAACGTAAAAGAACAACGAACCAACACAGTCGCAACCCATTGTGACACCCACGCGAATCATAGTCGCAGCATCACAACTAGGTCAAAGCGAAAAGGCGTGTAAGCCAAGTGTTTGGTCGAGACGCTAGTTCAGGACGCAATAGAAGCCGACAGGACGCGGACACCGTGAGCACCCGTCCATAATAATCAAAAACTGTAGAATATATTTAGTTTCTAAAACTAGCGCATATTAACTGACCCTAGCTACGGTTACCACCAGGATGGGTCGGCTTACCTACATCATAATCGGTCTTACTAAAATCACTAGTAGTAAGGCGCGAACGCCCAAATCATTTGTTTGTTTGCCCAATACTTTCCTAGACGCTCGGTCCGATTTGGGTGAAATTCTGCCGAGGCATGCTTGTGATAAGCTACAGATAGGACCTACCTATCTATAATTACATTAGTATCAGAATAGGCGAAGCTCGAACGCCTATAGTTTGTTTGTTAGTCCATTACATTTATCCCATAAAAGTGTGGACAGATTTAGCTAAAATTTGGTAAAATTAGGAGTTGTTCATATCTATGAACCACTAAACCACATAGCTAGCCCATATTGCATGGAGCTTGGTAAACAGCCATCTTAAGTATGAGATAGGTCTTCCCCTCGATAGTATAGCACTGTACTATCCCGAATGAAATTAGTGAACTGAGTGGACCTCGTGTTCGCGGAACCCTAAAACTTATGATACCGCGTGTCACCTGCAGTGACGGCAGTTCGCAAATAAATAAAACGTGGGCATCACTTAGACCTACCTACTACTTATTCAATAGTTTGCAAGGAGCCGGAACAGTGCAGATCCCTACCTGATTTAAATCGCAAAAGCCTAGAAATTATTACTCAAAATATAAGGAGCGTTAACTGTAACTTCTCGGACTTCCTGCTATTATTAACCAGAATAAATATTGATATGGACATAATTGTACTCACTGAGTGTTGGTTATCAGTTATCGACACGCCCCCGCACCTTGATACCTACACGGCCTACGCAACAAAAAACAATTGCAATCAAAATGACGGCGTGATAATTTATGTAAACAACAGTTTGACCTCACATACCTTTGAGCCGGAGTTCACTGATGCAAACTGTATGGTGACTGTTATCAACGATACCACTGCTTTAATCGCATTATATCGTTCCCCCTCATACAAAAATCTGATGAATCATGAAAATTTTAGATTATCTTTAGACAGGATACTTAAGTGTCATTCTAAAATAAATAATATAATTTTGACCGGAGATATAAATATAAATATTACCGAAAATTCCCAAGATAGATTTGCTAACGAGTACCTGGATTTGACGGCGTCTCACGGCTTACTGCCTGCTTTTTATAACCCAACTAGGGGTAATGCGTGCCTGGATCATGTATTAATAAGATCTAATTACTCCGCGGTATCTGTTATCATTGAAAACTCGGTAACCGATCATAGCACAGTAATAATTTCGCTCAATACCAACCCTATACGTTGTAAGCTAACAAGATCATACACTAAAATTGATTATAAAAAGGTTACGTCTGACCTATGTTCATTTGATTTTACACCAATATTTTTAATCTCCGATTGTAATCTTGCTACTGAGTTTTTTATTAATTCTTTAATGCAAATTATCAAACAGAACTCCAAAATAGTTAAAATCTCTCAACGTAAAGCCCTCTTAAAACCTTGGATGACCCCAGGTCTTCTAAAGTGTATAAGAAATAGAGATGCTCTTCGCACTAAGCTAAAGAAGCATCCTGACGATAAAATAACTAAAATTACATACACTCGCTATCGCAACTTTTGCACCTTAACCCTTAGAAAAGCTAAAATGAACTTTGAGAAGTCTGAATTATCTAAATCGGTCAATACTAGCGTGAAAAAACTTGGGATACATTAAACACCATTCTAAACCGCAAAACGAAACAAGATGTATCACTTGATCTACTGAATAACTATCCCACCCCACTAGATTCTGTTAATTCCATCAATTCTTTTTTTGCAAATATCGGTAAAAACCTTGCTGACAAGATATGCATGAATTTGAGCCACTCACCCATTAATGTTTATCCTTCTCAACTCAGTAGCCGTTCCAATTCTTTTATCTTATTACCTACCGATGAAGATGAAGTGAATTCTTTTATTACTAATCTCAAATCGAACTCTGCAGTAGGTTGGGACAACATTCCTTCTGAAATTATTAAAACCAATAGAAACATACTCATTCAACCGCTTACTTACCTTTTCAATCTATGCTTCACAAATGCTACTTTTCCAAAAGCTTTAAAAAAATCTGTCATTATTCCAATTTACAAAAGCGGTAACAAATATGAAGTAAACAACTATCGGCCTATTTCAATCCTACCGGCCATATCAAAAATTCTAGAACGTTTAATTAATAAACGTCTCGTCCATTACTTGGAAAAGTATAATATCTTGTCTGCAAATCAATATGGATTCAGAAGAGGCATCTCCACATCTCTTGCTGTCTCGGATCTTACTGATTGTGTTGTCAACGGCCTGGACTCCGGAGATAAATGTATTGGTGTATTCTTGGACTTGGCGAAGGCCTTTGACACCGTCCTTATTCCTAAGCTTCTATCTAAACTTGAAGTGATTGGAATTAGAGATAAGCAATTAGAGCTTTTCCGGGATTACTTGAGTGATAGAAAGCAATGTGTCAAGCTTGGAGAGACTATCAGTAATGAGTTGCCTGTTATTTATGGAGTGCCACAAGGCAGCATCCTAGGCCCTACTCTTTTCCTCATCTACATTAATGACCTTTGTCAAATACCGCTTGATTGTGGGCAGATCTATACCTTTGCAGATGACACTGCTATAATTTTTAAAGATAAGAGTTGGATAAAGACCTTTACTGCTGCTCAGTCGGGCCTAAATGCAATCACTGGATGGCTCTCAGATAACTTACTAACCCTCAATAGAGATAAATCCAAGTATTTAACCTTCTCAATCACCCCTAGAACACAGCCTCCTGATTCCCTTAATATAACAGCTCACTACTCTATCTATTGTAATGTCTCTTTATGTAGCTGCCCTAAACTGGAAAGGGTTTTTAATATAAAATATCTGGGTGTTATTCTTGATAATCATATCACTTTTAAACCACACATTTATAAACTTACTCAAAGAGTTAGGAAACTCGCGCCTCTATTCAGAAATATTCGATCGGTGGATGATTGTAAAATAGTTAAAATGTTGTACAACGCTCTCTGCAGATCTATCTTGAGCTATTGCATCTCTTCTTGGGGAGGTGTTTACAAAGCCAATCTTTTACAGATTGAAAGAGCTCAAAGACTAATTCTTAAAGTTGCTACGTTTAAAAACTATTATTATCCTACTGACATGCTTTATAAAGAGTGCCAAGTACTCACGGTTAGACAATTGTTCATTTATGAAGTAATCTTGTCTAGACATAAGTCTATTCCAGTTAATCTTGACCAACTTAAAACCAGACGAGTAGACATGATCTGTAGACTTCAATACTTTAGGACCACCCTAGCTCAACAACATTTGTGTTTTCTGGGAAATTATTTGTATAACAAAATATCTAAAATCATGAAGATTAGTGACCTCAATGCTTACAGATGCAAAACTACGATCACTGTTTGGTTGCTGACTCTTGATTATTCGGAAACGGAAAAGTTTATGCAAATAATATCATAGATGTTTAGTTACTTATTTTTGTTTCTCACACTCACACACACACACACACTTACACACACACACACTCTCTCTCTCACACACACACACACACATACACAATTCCTCACACAAACCTTATCAAATCTCTGTATTTTTTATATTTTTATTTTTCATTTCTTGTTTACTTTTTATTCCTACTTCGCTAAGCTTGTTTTGTTTCTTGTATTACCGAGGGTCGGGGCCTGGTGACCTATACTACAAGATTTACATCTTACTTTAGGCACCAGTCTCCCACCAACATATCTTTGTACATTATATATATTTTTCTTACTGTACCTGATGAATATGTTTGTGGGAAGAAATAAATTGTGATTATATTTATATTTATATTGGCGGGGAGAGATAAACGCACTCTCAACGTGACACATCGTAGCGACCGGCCGCAGGATACCACTTCACATACGTATACGTACCACTTCCGCAAGGAGACGATATAATGGCGGGGAAAGATAACCGCACTCTCAACTTGACGCTGACGCACTCGAAGCGACCGGCCGCATGATACCACTTCCCGTACGTACCACTTCCCTAAAAGGCGACGATATATTGGCGGGGAGAGATAACCGCACTCTCAACGTGACACATCGTAGCGACCGGCCAGCCGCACGATACCACTTCACATACGTACTGTAATCCCCCAACAGCCTATTTTAAATATATAAATATAAATATAACTAACTAAACCTACCTATAATACGCATACGTACATACAACATACAACCTCCCACTATCTACCTATAAGAAGTATGTAAACTATACTTGATTTTTATTGCATTTTAAAATACGATTAAACGTTTGGCCAGATCGTCTAGAGAACCCTAATTTGTGATCGCAGTAACTCAGAGTCTTTTTGAAGGTGAATGACAAGTTATTTTTAAGAGATTAATCTATCACGTTGTGTTTGGACGAACGATGTAGTCTAACCCATAATTTTGAAGTATTTCGCGCAGAACCCTAATTTCCCTACTGTGATTGGTCCCTATTTTGGGCCCCCCCAAATTGGGAAGGGTAGCTAGCCCCCAGTGCTCGGAATAACGTAATACTTGACTGACGGCAGTACTGCATTATTTTGGTGATTAAAACAATGTACATCTAACTCAAGGTAATTGAACGAGCGATTTTAGCTCAAACAAATAATTACTACTACGGTGAGCCCCGCTAGCTACTGTCTCCTGCAAGCCACTAAGGTACACGATGGGAGTCCACCGCTTCAAGTGTAATTTAATTAAGCTACACGACAATGTTTAGTATACTAGGCCGTGTACCACCCGAATCCCAAAGCTAGTGTATATAAAACGCTTGTGAGGCGCCTTATTATACGTGTATAGTGTGAACTATGGCAGAGTCTTTACAGCCATAGCTTGTCCATCCCTATTCGTCAGGTAGGATTAATACCTTCGAACAGCGATTGATCGCGAATACATATTAGCACCAGGTACTAAAATAAAGTAGATATTCCGCCTTGAATGTCGCTCATCCTGTGAGAAGAGCACCACGGGAGGCGAAATAAGTAGATAATCTACTAATATGGTTCTTAGACCTGGAACTGTGCCATACAGTTGTATATAACGGTATAAAGACCTACGGTCTATATAGCTAAAGCGAAATGGACACAATATCCACCGTGCCGTCGGCTCCAAAATAATACATAGTGTTAAAGATCTGTCTTTAGACGTAGTAAACCCTTGATAAAGGGCGAAAGTACTGACTGACAGCTAGTCTAGCAGGTTTGCTAAAAGTAAAAGAACAACGAACCAACACAGTCGCAACCCATTGTGACACCCACGCGAATCATAGTCGCAGCATCACAACTAGGTCAAAGCGAAAAGGCGTGTAAGCCAAGTGTTTGGTCGAGACGCTAGTTCAGGACGCAATAGAAGCCGACAGGACGCGGACACCGTGAGCACCCGTCCATAATAATCAAAAACTGTAGAATAGATTTAGTTTCTAAAACTAGCGCATATTAACTGACCCTAGCTACGGTTACCACCAGGATGGGTCGGCTTACCTACATCATAATCGGTCTTACTAAAATCACTAGTAGTAAGGCGCGAACGCCCAAATCATTTGTTTGTTTGCCCAATACTTTCCTAGACGCTCGGTCCGATTTGGGTGAAATTCTGCCGAGGCATGCTTGTGATAAGCTACAGATAGGACCTACCTATCTATAATTACATTAGTATCAGAATAGGCGAAGCTCGAACGCCTATAGTTTGTTTGTTAGTCCATTACATTTATCCCATAAAAGTGTGGACAGATTTAGCTAAAATTTGGTAAAATTAGGAGTTGTTCATATCTATGAACCACTAAACCACATAGCTAGCCCATATTGCATGGAGCTTGGTAAACAGCCATCTCAAGTATGAGATAGGTCTTCCCCTCGATAGTATAGCACTGTACTATCCCGAATGAAATTAGTGAACTGAGTGGACCTCGTGTTCGCGGAACCCTAAAACTTATGATACCGCGTGTCACCTGCAGTGACGGCAGTTCGCAAATAAATAAAACGTGGGCATCACTTAGACCTACCTACTACTTATTCAATAGTATGACCCGCATTTCTTCCTAATAACGTTATTCCAAAACCTAATTCGCTATTCCCTAGTAATATATTTATTAACTAGATTTCCTACAGCACTGTACCAACCCGAATGAAATTAATGAACTGAGTGGACCTCGTGCTCGCGGAACCCTAAAGCTTATGATACCGCGGGTCACCTGCAGTGACGGCAGTTCGTAATTAAATAAAACGTGGGCATCGCTTAGACCTACCTACTACTTATTCTCTAATGTGACTTGTTTCTTCCTAATAGCGATATTCCAAAACCTAATTCGCTATTCCCTAGTAATATATTTATTAACTAGATTTCCTACAGATCGCAATCCCCCTAACTCAGCCCTAGTTTTTCCCTATCCTAACGAGATAGCTAAGTATTACGAGAACTAAATTTTATTTTGATGTCCATGTTTCAACAAACAGTTACAACTCGTGGCGGCTTTATTCGTCTTTCCCCCGGGGTACTAAACCAACCGTGCCTTCGAGATGAACCAATTAGGTGTAGTGTGTCATGGTGTGGTGAGTACCTAAAGCTAACTTGTGTCCTAGTTCCCTACGGCTAAAGTGTACCTGCTCTGAATAAGAAATGCCGCTGCCACGACAGACCAGGTCTGCCGCTTCGCTGCACCTCCTAAACAGTGTGTTTGGATGGGATTTGGATAGGTAAGGCCTGTCCCAAATACGGTGGCTCCGTACATGAGCGCGCTAACGCATGTCCAACTTGTGGTCCTCATGACGGTAGGTCGTAAAATGGTACAGTCAGGATGTTCCGGCCATAACCAAACTTGGGTCGCTAGCCAGGCAAGCCCTCCTGTCAGCTTGCTTTCGGCACTTGCATTGATAAACCCACGCTTCGTTGTCACGGTTGCGTATCCACGTGAATTAAATCAACTAGCCTTCCTGAAAACATGAACTACCAACCTGGTCACTTGACGATACCTTCAGCTAGCAACCGACCTGGCATCTTGTTTCAATTCCTAGATCCCAGCTCGATTACCCACTGTACCTCACTTCCTAACTGCACTAAACTATGGCTTGATCCCAGGTAGGAGCCTGAACTTTCGAAGGCAAATAACTAGGATTTCGGCCACACTAAATTCTATTCTAAACTCACAATATAAAGTGAGATTCCTAAGTTAATTCGCGACTAATAAGTACTTGGCGTGACACTTGCCCGGGGCGTGCGGCAGCTGTCCCTCGAGTACGTCCTTCTCCTGTGATGGTCTGTTCGACTGAATGCCGCTGCGTCCGCGTGTCCGTGGTTTTAAAAGCTTTCACACAGATGCAGCCTCGGCAGCGCGCGGGCCGCCGCACACATACATCCGACCTCGTGGTCAATCTGCGCGAGCGCCGGCCGCTGTCCGGACGCAGACAGGGCGACGCCACTATCCCTTTGGCCTCGGTTTTCGCGCCATTTATTACCTAAGGCAATCTGTTATAACGTGCGCACCGCGTGGTTCGAATGACGACCGACAGGCGGCAGCCTGGCTTCTCGGAAATAACCCCCTGAGCTAATTTGTTTCAATAACTGTCTATTCACTCGACTCGAGGTTAATCCTCACCCGACCGAACAAAACTAGTTATGTTTTTCCCAATAGACAGATTCCTTTTAGTCTATCAAGACTTACTGTAATACCTATAGATATTTATTTATACATATGGATCGTTACAATCCAACCCCCTGAAAATTTTTAAAAATAGAATTCAGAGAATTGTCTTTTTAAAATTTTCAAAATAGCTAATAACTATTAAAATTTCCTGTTGGCACATTCTCCCCCAAGTGTGGTGTGTATTTAAACCAGGCATGTCATTTATTGTCCTTTGATTGATACGCTCAACCATAAACAAAACCGGATTAGCACAGGACCAGCTCCTGCCATCACAGAGGAGTTCGAACGGGCATTTCGGTTGTTAGTCGAAGCCACTGCTACGTTTCGCTCATAGGCGTATACATTGAGTGGACCACTAGCTTCCAATTCCCCACGCACCAGGAAACTCTACTGGCATAAGCGCATTAGTAAATTGTCAATCTAGTTTACCTCTCCAAACTGTCTGTGATATAACACAAGCGTTTCCCGCGACAATCAGCCAAGTTCTCCGAATAGTGCTTCCCCCAAGTGACAATAGAATCTTACCTTGGAGCATGTACAGTGTATAAGTCCAGTTCTTAGCTTCTGGTAGAGTAATTAGCCCAAACCAACGTAATGTAAGACTCAAAAGAACAAATTGTTGGTTCGCACTATTTTTGTATTCATGAAGTAGGACAGCGTGTGCCAACAGCTGACTCAGATATCCAGTTTTTGTTGACTCTCCTTCAAGATCACACTTCCCCTTAATTTTACCCCCAAAACATCAAAGCAACTCATACAACTTGATCCCACCTCTCATCACTTCCAGACATCCTTTTGTGGTATTCCAATCCTGGAAGGGTCAACAAATCCTTATCTTCAGCCAGGATATTTATTGTAGTCAACACAAGAGATTACGTAGACCTATTTATTCAAGTATTTAAACACAATTCTCACTGTAATTTATAACCAAAACCCTCATCTCGCAATTATGAGAAAATAATATTTACTTCCAATGACAGACCGTGACTTCGTTCTAAAATCAGATCCGAAAATTGAAAATAAATGAGCGCTAAATTTAACGCACCAAAGATGACCTACTTTCACCACAACCCGGCACAACCTATATAAGAGTAATAAATAATTGAAGCAGCATGCATCATTGCAAACTTAAAACTAACCGCAACCTTATAAAACTAATACCGAATCCCTACCTTTCCTATTCATGCGTAAATTTGTTACAATCAGCAAGATTATAATATTTTTATTATAATCCTACTGTACCTTCTAATTTTATTACTAAAATTAGCCATTCACCAAAAGCGTAGATATGCTAATGTTGAAATAACATAGCTTCGCTGTACCTGTTATTCAAACATACCTTTACACATTTTACCGGGTTATCAAAATAAAAGACAAGTACGTTTTTTTTTTCATTTTCATTTTAAACTAGGTAATAAAACTCAACCGATATTAAAACATTTAATCCAAAAATATCACAATTGTTATTCCGATGGCGTCTCCTTTTAACTTAAACTTATAAAACCTAACCCTTTTTTTTCTTTGTGCGTTAAGTCCTCGACTGCATATAATTCCTAGTAGATCTGTGATAATTCCTGAACGCACGCGACCCCTGAACTACGCTAGCGCCATTACTTATAAGCGGCAAGTCGACAGACTTTTATATCTGTGACATACTCACTGTGCAAACTCAAATGGTCAGCGACACCTTGTGAAAACAGGCCGAACTACAAGAAATTTGTCTTGCATCAATATTCGATCGAATTGAACTAAAATATCTCTATCCTATTGAATAAATTCTATTATCGCCTAGTAAGTTAGAAATTCTACGAAACATTGTTTTAAATAAAACCGTAAAAATGTTTCGAACAAAATGTATGACCCGTGACGCCATCTATTGGAAAAATGTCAAACTAACTCCTTACTTTCCCTGTGGCGAAAGGTCACACCTAGTAGCTCTGCCTATGTCATTCGTAACAGCGCCACAATCAAAACATTTGAAGGAAATAGTAGGTACAGCACGCCCTACCTATTTACCTATTTTTTTTTATAATATTATACAACTAACTAATTATTAGTACAGTACCTATTTAATTAAAAGTAAGTAGAATGCTCTAGCCGAAATTTCCGCTGTTGTAAGATTGACTTACAAAAACTATTGCGCTAAACAAATAAAATCAAAACTGAAGTGTGCACTTCCTATGTATCTAATAATGTGACTTTATTGTGTTTGTCTGAACTTCACTCCAAATCTTTTGAATTACCTACGTCTGTACTATTTTAGTTTCTTCTATAAATACGTGAGGACTTCCTTAAAAAATAAACCTTTGAGTATAGAATTCGGACCGACCAACCTATAGATTCTCCAGCTTACCTACGTACCGAATAATATCCTATGCTTTTCTATTAACTCTGCCCGAATAATCCGAATAATTACCTACTTGTCCGAATAATACGAATAACTAGCTACCTACTAGTAATAAAAGTTTCATACTGAATGATCCTTAAGATTGGACTAATGATAAGACCTTATTTATTAGTTTGGAATGATGTTTTAAATTACTTAGAATTTATGTACCTATTTTAGAAGTTTATCTCATCTACCTATTTTACACACTGAAATGTGAAATGGTTGGAAATAATTTATTTTTACCGTTAAAAGGTTTTTCTAATTTAAATTGGTAAGCAAGTTTAAGGTACCTACACCTTTAGGATAATTTACCTATTTAAGTACCTTACATACTTATCCTAGACGCTATTTACTAGACGTCTTTGTCAAAACAATATTTTTTTTTCCAGAATGCATCTATAGCCAACATTTACAGGTAAATGTAGGTAGGTAATTAAACCAGAGACAACTAAGTTTTCTTTTCTACCCACCTAACCTACTTAAATCATTATCAATATTACACACGCGAAACCTTACATGTACGGATGTATGTATGTTTGTTACTCCTTCACACAAAGTTACCTAACGTACCTAGCTGAATGAACTTCGGTAGATAAACAGCTTAGGACCCGAATTAACATATCGGTTACCCGCGATCCGCTTGCGTCTCGCGCACCCCCGGAACCTGCTTCCGCTAGCTATGCCACTAGCCATTCTTACTGTCTTAACCAACTAGTCCTACGAGATACGTTAAAGGGAATCAAGTACACTAATATTATTCACTTTTAAAAATACTACTTAATAATGCGTAAAGAGTACATATATAAGAAACCTAAAACTTTTCTATAAAAAGTTTTTATTTAAAATTTAAAGGTTAGCTAACTTATGTATTTATTGTCATCTGTCATATATGTCATTTCAATTTATTTACCTACACCTTGGACGCGGCTTAGTCTAATGAAGGTATTATTTATAGGTAAAACTAGATTTCCTACTAGTCACCTACACTTACAGTGAAACGATATTAAACTTAAAACAAGTTACATAGATATATGTAAGTAACCCTATTCCAGTAGGATACCGCAGCTTAGATACATGAATAAAAGAATTATGTTATACTAGCTGTTTCCCGCGGTTTCACCCGCGTGGACAACGTTTCTATGACTTTTCGAGGGTGCGCAGTGCGTGGTAAAAAGTATCCTATGTCTGAATCCAGGTCCTAATCTGTCTACCTACCAAATTTCAGCCAAATCCGTTCAGTAGTTTTTGCGGGAAAGCGTAACAGACAGACAGAGTTACTTTCACATTTATAATATTAGTAGGGATTCAAATGAGCTAAATCAAATAAGTACCTACTTCATTTAAAATTATATTTAACTGGTTTTTCGAAACATCCTATTTTTGAATAAGTTTATATTATTTGATCCCATGGTTATTTTTGTTATGTGTACCCTTCCTATATCATTTTTAACACGACGACAAACAAAATGCTACCTATTTTAAAATACGCCTACAAATAATTCTCAGCGCATACTAACGTACTCATTCATTTTAGCACCATAAGGTTACCTTACTACCGCGTATATACAGTGGCCCTATAAAATATTATATTTCGTCTAGCATACCACGTAAGCCGATTTTATTTTGATCCCTAGTAGAAGACTCGTCAACCCCCCCGACCTTAAAGATTTTAAAATAAAACCTAGGATTAATTTTCTATTTTTGAAATAGGATAAGATAAATATTCTCTATTGTACGCACACAAGGAAACACATATGATCTATCAAAACACGCAACTAGATGCAAGGCGGCCTTATCGCTCCAAACGACCTCTTTCGGCATCCTTTGTCGATCGGAAGAGACAAAAGTGAAACTATATGCGGGCACTCAAGCAACTAATAAAGGCTGAGCAAAATAAAGTATACGAAAACTAATACTGAACAAGGATAAATTACAAATACTAAATTAAATATTTATTATTTCATATGTGTATTGTCTTATATTATTATTTCCACACTCATATACTTATATCTATCTTTTATAAAGACTATCCCTTAATTTGTCTGACTGAGTGAGTACCGCGGACCTCAACTAATTATTTAATGTTGATTTTGAATATTTAAATTCCGAGATACTAATACAAAATATTTTCCTCGTATTTTAACTATCCTATAAGCCACTGCGGTTCGCTTCCGCGATACTGCTATGTAAAAATACTAAGTTCAGACGCCTATATTACCTACACAACCCCCCGTATACTAGATTTGTAAAACCAAAGTTACCCTAATAGGATCTAGAATAAAGTTTCCGAAATATTAAATATTGTCTACCATAACACTGGCTACTCCCAGTATAATAGATATGTAACACTATAAAACCCCTTAAGTCCATTTATTCTACCTACCTACCTTAATAAATTGTAAGTTGGAACGTCAAAGACAGGAGTCTTCGCATGTACCCACAGCTACCTGTAACATTCTATCCGAATGTCCCAACCGATCGCAGCCAAAACGTACTCACGCACCTTATGAAAATTAGCCTATTTACCTTGAAGGTATTTTTTTCCAAAACGAACAATTTCTTAGAATAACCCACCATATGAACTAATCCGTTCCTAAAGACCCAATTCACTTACTGAAAGTTATTACCTAACAGCTGTATCTGTCTTAAAGTACCTATAATAAAATTCAGAGCAGTACCTATTCCTGTTTACTCTGAAATTCCTAACATCCGAACATAAGGCTCGTAACACGACCATGCCTCATTATACCTCAAGGTCACTGGTAGATATTTAAAACTAAATCTTTATTATGTACCCTATCTCGCTTCCAATGTCCCTAGATGCACACAATATACGTTTGGAACCCTTGATCTACTGCGGAACAAACCAAACAAAACAAAAAAAAATATTTTTCTTAACCGCAACGGGAATTGAACTCGCGACCCTAGTATGCTAAGCTATTAGGTACTCCTAATATATAACGTAAATAAATTAAAACTAAAAAAATATTTTTTCAACCGCAACGGGAATCGAACCCGCGACCCTAATATGCGAAGCTACTAGCTACTCCTAATATATAACGTAAATAAATTAAAACTAAAAAAATATTTTTTTCAACCGCAACGGGAATCGAACCCGCGACCCTAGTATGCGAAGCTACGGACTATTTCTAGTTTACAACCTAGATATATTAAGAACTAAAATTTTTTTTTTCTAAATTTGCCTCCCTCGGGACTCGAACTGGCGACACCAAGTTACGAGGCTAATTACAAACTCCTGATATACAATCTAACAAAAATAAAAATAAAATTTATCTTTAAAACAAATTACCTCTAACAGGATCGAACTTGCGACTGTAAATTGCAAGGCTACGGATATATTATGGTGCCATAGCGCACTAGCTTGAAGTTCCTACGACAATAACAAGAGCAAATTGCATGTCCTTCACAGACCTCCTTTTGCGATTCCAACGACAGTAGGCATTCAATGTAACAACTGCTTCTTTTACGAAATGTAAATAACTTAAATATTACTATATTTTGATACAAAATAGTATATAACCTACCTAAAATTTACTTAAATTACCTAACCTATTAAATAAGTGCAACTTCACAGCCCCGTCTGCCTACATAAGTACACGCTATTCGTAACGTTCAACTACCTTATTTATCAATTATTATGAGAGACCTTTTTCTCTGAACTAAATCGTTAACTACCCATCCTATACACCAACTAGAAAATGTACCTACCAAATATTTCTTTCGAACAAATAACTTATTTAATTATTGAAATCCGGAATTTTACCAACGGAGTATTGAGAAGAAATTATATTATCAATGCCTACTTCAAATACGCTGTCATATAAAAGAATTCAACGGGAGCGCTCACTCACTCATTGACTCCTGTATTAGTTCTAAGTACAAAGTACGAACCATTCAACCCCCCGGATATAAGACAATAGCTGGGGTTTAAATTAACCTATAAACTATAAAACTACATAGGATAAAAAATAATAATTTTCTCTTTGTTTGATAGATCAATCATTCAGTTATAATTGTCATTCGCACTTCATTCCATTTTCACGAACATCAAATTGTGGCCCAAAACGAAGCCAACTAAAGTTATTTATCTATATTTATCACAAATAACTGAACACAAAGTTTTATTATACAAAACGACTACCTACAAGATTCAGTCTACGAACGCGAAAATCAGATGTCAGACATCCAAGTTCTTTGGTAGCACTGTAGCCGTTCCCGCCTCCGAATCCTGATTTTGGCTATCCAAATGTAATATTTTGGACCCTCTTCTCATCCTGATCACGGCTTATCAAATTGTAACCCCCCAACAGCCTATTTTAAATATATAAATATAAATATAACTAACTAAACCTACCTATAATACGCATACGTACATACAACATACAACCTCCCACTATCTACCTATAAGAAGTATGTAAACTATACTTGATTTTTATTGCATTTTAAAATACGATTAAACGTTTGGCCAGATCGTCTAGAGAACCCTAATTTGTGATCGCAGTAACTCAGAGTCTTTTTGAAGGTGAATGACAAGTTATTTTTAAGAGATTAATCTATCACGTTGTGTTTGGACGAACGATGTAGTCTAACCCATAATTTTGAAGTAT
The DNA here is from genome assembly GCA_947284805.1 of Coleophora flavipennella. Lineage (NCBI taxonomy): Eukaryota > Metazoa > Arthropoda > Insecta > Lepidoptera > Coleophoridae > Coleophora > Coleophora flavipennella. The sequence goes on from OX369253.1 coordinate 12,960,289, forward strand.
TTCGCGCAGAACCCTAATTTCCCTACTGTGATTGGTCCCTATTTTGGGCCCCCCCAAATTGGGAAGGGTAGCTAGCCCCCAGTGCTCGGAATAACGTAATACTTGACTGACGTCAGTACTGCATTATTTTGGTGATTAAAACAATGTACATCTAACTCAAGGTAATTGAACGAGCGATTTTAGCTCAAACAAATAATTACTACTACGGTGAGCCCCGCTAGCTACTGTCTCCTGCAAGCCACTAAGGTACACGATGGGAGTCCACCGCTTCAAGTGTAATTTAATTAAGCTACACGACAATGTTTAGTATACTAGGCCGTGTACCACCCGAATCCCAAAGCTAGTGTATATAAAACGCTTGTGAGGCGCCTTATTATACGTGTATAGTGTGAACTATGGCAGAGTCTTTACAGCCATAGCTTGTCCATCCCTATTCGTCAGGTAGGATTAATACCTTCGAACAGCGATTGATCGCGAATACATATTAGCACCAGGTACTAAAATAAAGTAGATATTCCGCCTTGAATGTCGCTCATCCTGTGAGAAGAGCACCACGGGAGGCGAAATAAGTAGATAATCTACTAATATGGTTCTTAGACCTGGAACTGTGCCATACAGTTGTATATAACGGTATAAAGACCTACGGTCTATATAGCTAAAGCGAAATGGACACAATATCCACCGTGCCGTCGGCTCCAAAATAATACATAGTGTTAAAGATCTGTCTTTAGACGTAGTAAACCCTTGATAAAGGGCGAAAGTACTGACAGTCTAGCAGGTTTGCTAAAAGTAAAAGAACAACGAACCAACACAGTCGCAACCCATTGTGACACCCACGCGAATCATAGTCGCAGCATCACAACTAGGTCAAAGCGAAAAGGCGTGTAAGCCAAGTGTTTGGTCGAGACGCTAGTTCAGGACGCAATAGAAGCCGACAGGACGCGGACACCGTGAGCACCCGTCCATAATAATCAAAAACTGTAGAATAGATTTAGTTTCTAAAACTAGCGCATATTAACTGACCCTAGCTACGGTTACCACCAGGATGGGTCGGCTTACCTACATCATAATCGGTCTTACTAAAATCACTAGTAGTAAGGCGCGAACGCCCAAATCATTTGTTTGTTTGCCCAATACTTTCCTAGACGCTCGGTCCGATTTGGGTGAAATTCTGCCGAGGCATGCTTGTGATAAGCTACAGATAGGACCTACCTATCTATAATTACATTAGTATCAGAATAGGCGAAGCTCGAACGTCTATAGTTTGTTTGTTAGTCCATTACATTTATCCCATAAAAGTGTGGACAGATTTAGCTAAAATTTGGTAAAATTAGGAGTTGTTCATATCTATGAACCACTAAACCACATAACTAGCCCATATTGCATGGAGCTTGGTAAACAGCCATCTCAAGTATGAGATAGGTCTTCCCCTCGATAGTATAGCACTGTACTATCCCGAATGAAATTAGTGAACTGAGTGGACCTCGTGTTCGCGGAACCCTAAAACTTATGATACCGCGTGTCACCTGCAGTGACGGCAGTTCGCAAATAAATAAAACGTGGGCATCACTTAGACCTACCTACTACTTATTCAATAGTATGACCCGCATTTCTTCCTAATAACGTTATTCCAAAACCTAATTCGCTATTCCCTAGTAATATATTTATTAACTAGATTTCCTACAGCACTGTACCAACCCGAATGAAATTAATGAACTGAGTGGACCTCGTGCTCGCGGAACCCTAAAGCTTATGATACCGCGGGTCACCTGCAGTGACGGCAGTTCGTAATTAAATAAAACGTGGGCATCGCTTAGACCTACCTACTACTTATTCTCTAATGTGACTTGTTTCTTCCTAATAGCGATATTCCAAAACCTAATTCGCTATTCCCTAGTAATATATTTATTAACTAGATTTCCTACAGATCGCAATCCCCCTAACTCAGCCCTAGTTTTTCCCTATCCTAACGAGATAGCTAAGTATTACGAGAACTAAATTTTATTTTGATGTCCATGTTTCAACAAACAGTTACAACTCGTGGCGGCTTTATTCGTCTTTCCCCCGGGGTACTAAACCAACCGTGCCTTCGAGATGAACCAATTAGATGTAGTGTGTCATGGTGTGGTGAGTACCTAAAGCTAACTTGTGTCCTAGTTCCCTACGGCTAAAGTGTACCTGCTCTGAATAAGAAATGCCGCTGCCATGACAGACCAGGTCTGCCGCTTCGCTGCACCTCCTAAACAGTGTGTTTGGATGGGATTTGGATAGGTAAGGCCTGTCCCAAATACGGTGGCTCCGTACATGAGCGCGCTAACGCATGTCCAACTTGTGGTCCTCATGACGGTAGGTCGTAAAATGGTACAGTCAGGATGTTCCGGCCATAACCAACCTTGGGTCGCTAGCCAGGCAAGCCCTCCTGTCAGCTTGCTTTCGGCACTTGCATTGATAAACCCACGCTTCGTTGTCACGGTTGCGTATCCACGTGAATTAAATCAACTAGCCTTCCTGAAAACATGAACTACCAACCTGGTCACTTGACGATACCTTCAGCTAGCAACCGACCTGGCATCTTGTTTCAATTCCTAGATCCCAGCTCGATTACCCACTGTACCTCACTTCCTAACTGCACTAAACTATGGCTTGATCCCAGGTAGGAGCCTGAACTTTCGAAGGCAAATAACTAGGATTTCGGCCACACTAAATTCTATTCTAAACTCACAATATAAAGTGAGATTCCTAAGTTAATTCGCGACTAATAAGTACTTGGCGTGACACTTGCCCGGGGCGTGCGGCAGCTGTCCCTCGAGTACGTCCTTCTCCTGTGATGGTCTGTTCGACTGAATGCCGCTGCGTCCGCGTGTCCGTGGTTTTAAAAGCTTTCACACAGATGCAGCCTCGGCAGCGCGCGGGCCGCCGCACACATACATCCGACCTCGTGGTCGATCTGCGCGAGCGCCGGCCGCTGTCCGGACGCAGACAGGGCGACGCCACTATCCCTTTGGCCTCGGTTTTCGCGCCATTTATTACCTAAGGCAATCTGTTATAACGTGCGCACCGCGTGGTTCGAATGACGACCGACAGGCGGCAGCCTGGCTTCTCGGAAATAACCCCCTGAGCTAATTTGTTTCAATAACTGTCTATTCACTCGACTCGAGGTTAATCCTCACCCGACCGAACAAAACTAGTTATGTTTTTCCCAATAGACAGATTCCTTTTAGTCTATCAAGACTTACTGTAATACCTATAGATATTTATTTATACATATGGATCGTTACAGTACTAGTTTCCGCAAGGTGACGGACGATATATTGGCGGGGAGAGATAACCGCACTCCCAACGTGACGCACTCGCAGCGACCGGCCGCATGATACCACTTAACGTACGTACCACTTCCCGCAAGGCTACAATATATTGGCGGGGAGAGATAAACGCACTCTCAACGTGACACATCGTAGCGACCGGCCGCAGGATACCACTTCACATACGTAAACGTACCACTTTCTGCAAGGTGACGATATATTGGCGGGAAGAGATAACCGCACTCTCAACTTGACGCACTCGCAGTGACCGGCTGCATGATACCACTTAACGTACGTACCACTTCCCGCAAGGCTACAATATATTGGCGGGGAGAGATAACCGCACTCTCAACTTGACGCACTCGCAGCGACCGGCCGCATGATACCACTTCTCGTCGTACCACTTTCCGCAAGGTGACGATATATTGGCGGGAAGAGATAACCGCACTCTCAACTTGACGCACTCGCAGTGGCCGGCCGCATGATACCACTTCACGTCGTACCACTTTCCGCAAGGTGACGTTATATTGGCGGGAAGAGATAACCGCACTCTCAACTTGACGCACTCGCAGCGACCGGCCGCATGATAATACTTCGCGTATGTACCACTTCCCACAAGGCTACAATATATTGGCGGGGAGAGATAAACGCACTCTCAACGTGATACATTGTAGCGACCGGCCGCAGGATACCACTTCACATACGTAAACGTACCACTTTCCGCAAGGTGACGATATATTGGCGGGAAGAGATAACCGCACTCTCAACTTGACGCACTCGCAGCGACCGGCCGCATGATACCACTTCTCGTCGTACCACTTCCCGCAAGGCGACGATATATTGGCGGGGAGAGATAACCGCACTCTCAACGTGACGCATCGTAGCGACCGGCTGCACGATACCACTTCACATACGTACCACTTTCCGCAAGGTGACGATATATTGGCGGGGAGAGATAACCGCACTCTCAACGTGACACACTCGCAGCGACTGGCCGCACGATAATACTTCGCGTACGTTACCACTTCCCGTAAGGCAACGATATATTGACCGGGGGAGGTAACCGCACTCTAAACGTGATGCACTCGCAGTTACCGACCGCACGATACCACTTCACGTATGTAAAACTTCCCGCAAGGCGATGATATATTGACCGGGGCAGGTAACTGCACGGTAGCACTTCGCGTAGTTCACGTACGTATCACTTCCCACAAGGCGACGATATATTGACCCGGGGGAGGTAACCGCACTCTAAACGTGATGCACTCGCAGGGACCGGCCGCACTATATCACTTCGCATACGTACCACTTCCCACAAGGCGACGATATATTGACCCGGGGAGCTAACCGCACTCTAAACGTGATGCACTCGCGCGTCGCAGCAACCGGCCGCACTATATAACTTCGCGTACTTACGTACCACTTTCCACAAGGCGACGATATATTGACGAGAGGAGGTGTGTCGCTTCTTTACGTAGCTGATATACCTAGTTAGTTTTCTTTGGTTATACTGACCCCACTTGATTCCTAGAAGTACAGGACACGCTGCGTGCTTGGTGCTGTTGTGTCGTGCACCGGAGCTGTGCGTGTTGTACCAGAATAGGGCTGCGCCCTTCACCGGGAACACGGTCAGACCTATCTTAGTGAATACGGTAGCTCCTCCTTGTTTGACGTCAGAAAACTGGGGAATGAGTGAGACAACATTAATGAAATACAATAATTTGGACGTTGTGCATTAATAAGGTATCTAAAATCCAGTAGGTAGGTATCAAAAAACCGGCCAAGTACGAACCAAGTCAGAACCGCACACAAAGGGTTCCGTGCCATCATACTAGATGGCGCTAGTTTTTTAGCGTTTAATAAAAAACACGTTTTTTGTATGGAGACTTTCACTTTTTCTAATATTTAGTATTTGTTATAGCGGCAATAGAAATACATCATCTGTGAAAATTTAAACTGTCTAGCTATCACGGTTTATGAAATGCAGCCTGGTGACAGACGGACAGACAGACAAACGGTGGGATAGCGGAGTCTTAGTAATAGGCTAATAGGGTCCCGTTTTTACCCTTTGGGTACAGAACCCTTAAAATGGAAGAGGCTTGAGAGCCGTATATATTTTTTTATGGTTCACGCATAACTTTTTACAAAGTAGTCCCATTTCGATATATTTTTTATTGGATAGCATATACTTTGAATTTGGTCTTATTTACATTTGAAAAAAATATTCACCCCTAAGGGAAATTAAATTTAATATGATTGATTGTTTCATTATATCAGCTCATATACGTCCCCACCGAGGGGCTCGAGCCTACACTGAATCAGGGCGATTGGGCCTTATTCGACCACGCGAGCCCAGTGCGGGTTGGTCGACTTCACACACAACCTTCAGGTTTTTTCGCAGGCGTGTGCAGGTTTCCTCACGATTTTTTCCTATACCGTAAGAGCGTCGGATATGAAATCGAAATTCAAAAACACATTGGTACGTGGCAGGATTCGAACCACGACCTCCCGGACAGGAGGTAGCGGCCCTTGCCATTACGCCACCGACGACGCGTTGATTAATTGTTTACCCACTGAATTTCTACTTGTGAAACTGTTGTTATCCAATTCTGTGGAAACCTCTGAAATCGAAATAATATAGGCACACATAAATTAGTTCTAAGGACACTTGTCACAACTTATTAGGCTTTATGTTTAAGCTTAAGAACTTTATACCTACCTAACTGATAATTTAAGGGAGTATGACTACCATCGAGGTTCTGATGATAAAGGCCGTTAAAAGTAGGTCATCAAAAATTAAGTAGCTATTAATCATTATATTTCAGCTACAATAAAATTAAAAAATAAACAATATTTTAACAAAAAAATAAACCGACGAAAACAGAAAGGAACTGTAAAGCAAAATATAAAGATTGTAAAATTTAAATACGTACCTACCTTTTATTGCTGTGTTAACATTTGCATGCTTTATTAACGGCTAAACAAGTGATTCTGTATTGTTAAAAAGAACATCTCACTTTAAGTGCCTTGTTTAAAAGCGAATAAAGAATTACTTACTTACTTATAAAAATAACCTTTTTAGTCTAACTTACTAAACAAACTGAACATTCGGCAATTTCTAGCTAATGGACGCGTCCTTCGCCGCCGCCGCGCATTCCGCTGCCATAATTTTACTTTACGTAATAATTAATTTGTTTGATTGGCACCGTCTCAAAATTATTTAGTTTATGTAGAAGTTTAGTTAGACATTTTATTTTTAACTCTTCAGTTAGGGCACTTTCTTTTTTAGTCAGTTTTTTTTGTATAAAAGCTTTTTTAATGAATAAAAAAGATCGTAGCTCAGGATCTTAGGTACTTTTCCTGGCACTGATTAAAAATACTCATTACTATAAGTTACAAAGCACCACTTACATAGAACAAAACTGTAGCAATTCTGTAGGAAATCTGTGAAAAAAGAGTATTAATTATTAACTTGTATAAATACTAACCAACCTGGAATTGGCCCCCGTGTGTGGAGTATAGATTCATCATCATCATCATCAAATCAGCCACGAATCGTCCACTGCTGGACAAAGGCCTCCCCCAAGGATTTCCACGACGACCGGTCCTGATGCGCTGCCCGCATCCATCGGCTTCCCGCGACCTTCACCAGGTCATCGGTCCACCGCGTGGGAGGTCTGCCTACGCTACGTTTTCCGGTGCGCTAGATAGATTAGTCGTTATATATCAAATTGGTTCTGCTTTCAACAGTTAACGGCATTTAGTGAAACTATTTGCCACCGGTTTTATTTTGACTAATTCGACCCTGCTGAACACGATTTTGCCCGGTGTCAACCCCTCCCCCGCTTCCTTCCCCTCTTTTTCCCGTAAATATGTCCCGATTTGCGGTCTTTTCCATTTTTTTTTCGAAACTATGATAGATAACAGAAAACTGTCTACGACAACATTAATCTGCCTTAATCAGTACAATCCTTACTAATATTATAAGTTTGTTTGTTTGTTTGTTACCTTTTCACGCTTCAATGCCTTGACCAATCTTTATGAAATTTGGCATGCAGGTAGCCTGTGTCACGGGGAAGGACATAGGCTACTTTTTATCCCGGGAAAATAGCATAATCTGATGCAGTTCCTGAGGGAACTACAAAATACTCGATTGTTGTGATTTTTTGCACAGAGATGGTTGAGTAGGTGGGAAACGACATATTTTCCTAATCACCCTTAAAGTCAGTCAGAAAAACGATGTCCACGCGGCCGGAGCCGCGGGAAAAAGCTAGTATTAACATATAAATCATTTGACTGGCATATTAACTGGCTAAATAACGCCTTCCCAAACTGTATTTTTTTAAGTTTGGCCTTCGCAGTTAATTTATCGAAAAACGGTCAATGCAAAAAAAAAAAATAAAAAAAAAAAAAAAAATAGACTCAAAGTAAATTAATATGCATACATTTATGTACAAAACAAGACCTATATACGATTTATAGGTCGCAGCGCAGACGCCCTACCGCCAGTTACTTAGTATTATACAGAAGGTGAGGGATGCCTTACCGAAAACGTCGGGAGGATATTTGGACCATGATTCTGAACAACTTTCCCTAAGAAACCATATACCGAAAACCAAAAAAAATTGTCATGGAAATCCTTGGGGGAGGCCTATGTCCAGCAGTGGACGTCCGTCGGCTGATATGATGATGATGATGACACTAATTTTGTTACACTCTGTATAAGTCGCTGTTTCTCATAGTACACAGGGAATCCCAGTTTAGGGCCAGGTGATAGTGTGTGATTTCTCCCTGGAGGAGGGTCACCCGATAAACATACTACGTAACCATACGTACACCCGAAATACCTTTGGATTCTCAGGAAGTCGGGTAAAAAGATGATAAACAAAACATGGACTTGCAAACAGTAAACTCACTTCAGAAGGATCCGCCCGTCTTCTCCATATTTACCTCAGATTTTCTTCATACAAGCAAAAAGTAGCGCCATCTGACATAACTCGTACGAACTAGCGTGGGCGAGAGTTAACGTCAGTGCCGCGTTAAAAGAGCCTTGGTAGAATTGTCGCTTTAAAAATTCGTTTATTTAATTTGTTTACAAGAAAAAATATAAGTCAAGGTTACTTAACGATGATACGACATCCCATGTTTCTTTTTAGACTTTCTTTCATGATTTTTACAGCCTCTAACAACACAATACGGCATTTTTATATGGAATATCTTTTCACCGCACTGTACAATCTCCCGTAGACGACTGAGTCGCGAGTGTGCGAAACCCTAGATTTTCGCACCAATTCGCTGCGAGCATTAGTCGCGCGCGTTGGCCGGGTCCTTACGCCAGTAATATAGAAGTCATTGACTCACTTTGTTTTTTTGTTGGATCACATCAAAGTGAGGTTTATAGAACCCCCCTGGAAGGTAAACAGCGAACTGAAGTTTCTCGGCCCAAGCGGTTGAAAGACCAGTCATGTCTTCAACGCGTTTGTACATCTTGTCCACTGTATGGGTGTCGTCGTCGGGGCGAAGCCACGCGGACATGCTGATTCGGTTGTACTCGTCTATTCTTCCAAAACCATCCCTCACACTCACTGTTTTTGAGCGTGCCAGCTGAAAGATTTGAATAACCTAAGTACCTTTATTTTGGCTGCGATACGGCGTTTTCATGTGGGGGCACAGCGCACATGCTGATGGCGTCTTCGTTTTACAAAAGAAATGTCTACGTATACTACTAAATATAAAACCAAGAGTCTCTTGTCGCCCGTTTTTTGAAAGTGAAAATATCCTCCCGCTCCCTTGTATATTATATACTTGAAATCGCTAGCTATGTCCATAAAAATTTAAGCAAATATGAATACTGTAGTAGTACGCGTCGACATCACCTGTTAGTTAGTACAGCCTACACCAATATTGGAAATCTACAAAACCAGCCCTTATTATATGTCAATCGCAGTGTATAACAAACTCCCAAAAACTTTAAAATCGGAAGGAAATACTAAAAAAATTTACAACAACCTAAAAAACCTATTAATATCTAAATGTTACTATAGTATAAAAGAATTTTTGGACGATAAAACATTAAAGTAAAATTATATACTTATATTTTTTTTATTGAAAATATTCATGTAAAACCATTTAACCATTTATCTCGTAACTATCTTCTGGTCTCTCCTCATTTTTTCTGTACATTATTACAATCTACCTATCCTGTTTGCCATGCCCTAGCAGGGCCCATGTACCATGCTATATTTAATTTATTTTAAGACCTTATTTTGTACATGATTGCAAACGATAAATAAATGAAATGAAATGAAATACAAAGACAATATTATAATTCATAAGACGCCAAACCAAAACTTATTTTTTAGGGTTCCGTATCTCAAAAGGTAAAAAACCGGCCAAGTGCGAGTCGGACTCGCGCTTAATAGAGTTCCGTAGGCGTCTAAAAAAATAATGTATATTTTAAAAAACAAAATTATATTTGCAGTTGGTAATAGAACATTTTGTATAGAAAATCTATGAACTTTTTACAAATCAAAATGCACACCCTAAGTTGGAGGTTGACTATAACTCCTAAACTAAGAGTCTACTTAGCCACAGTATTACGATATGGTCTACAGTAGCGAAACACCTTTGATGTCGCACGATGCCGCCACCGGCGTAGGTACTAGCAGTACTAGCCTGTAGCCAGCCTGGCAAACTCGCGGAGTTTGCCAGGATGTGCCCCGCCGCCCGCTGCCCCGCAAGTACCTTTCCGTTGCTCTGCGTAAGTACATTCGTTGCACTACTGTAAGCCGCTATATTGTAATACTGTGACTTAGCCGTGATAGTTTTCCTTTTAAATTGATTATAAGTCCTACTATTTTCTTTTTTTTCTAATGGGTGTGGGGGGGGGGGGGGGGGGTTAGGAAACTTGACTCTAACAACAATTACCACTTTAAAGTTTAATATTTCACACACAGCTCACTGAATCGGTAAATAGTTTAGTTTTGAAAGACCTATTCAACGAGATCCCATACGATAGGGTGTGTCAACGAAAAAAATTCACTCCCTCTTCACAATGAATACTCATTGGAATGTAAATAGTATGGTGCTACCTCAGATTAAAAATAATGTAGATATAGAGTCTCATACAACAAACACAACAAAATGTGGGCTAACGGTTGTTCCATATTATACGTATGCATCTTTACCTTTAGTCACAGTATTGCGATATTATTGTAATTCTGTGCTTATGTGGTGACCTTGAATAAGGTTTCGACACGTGATATGTCCTTTACTTCACTGTTATTGAGACAGACGCATTTGAGACAAGTCACAGAACATTTCGGCATGTTGGCGGTATCTTCTACTTAACGTTATAAACCTAGCTTTTGTTCTGACTGACACCTATCAAAAATTGGTCTAAATCGGTTAACATTTAAGAAGCGAAAATCGTTAACGCCGTTTGTATGAAAAGTCGCAGCTTCACAATCCTCTTAAACCGTTTGTTTGTTTTCGTAGTTAACAGGTTTTAAAGAATAACAAAAGTTAATCGTGAAGTAAGTAGGTAATGTGTAAAATTCAGTAAGCTTGTTTTCACCATCCGGCCCGCGAAAGCACTTCATCTGGCCCGCAAACTAGTTAAGCCATCTAAAGTATAGTATATTCCGCGGCACATAAGTAGAACAAAGATATAGACAATAAATGCATTGTGCAAACAAAAAAGGTATCAGTCATGGCATTAGGTAGGTTTTTAAAAGTGACTCTTCCTCCTAACATAAGTAAATAAAAATTACTGTTTTGTTTAATAAAAGAATCCCTTACTATTGGACATTTCCTTTAGCCCGCTGCGGCTATAAAAATCCTAAACCTGGCCCTCCACCAAATTATTTTGGACACCCCTGCCTGCTCTAGAGCATGAATGCTCTAAGTTCTAATGTACAATTTGAAACCAAAAAAAATTACTTTGGGGGTACCGAGAGTCTTGATCTTTTTTATTTCCGAGTCGCTGACCACGTCATAGAACATGTAGATGTCGGGGTTGATGTACAATTGCTCCGTTTTTATCGGTGCCAGCTTTAGATACGGATTGTCCATTGAGTATTTGCAGTGCAACCTGAAATAGATACATCCTATACTTTAAGTGAGATATTCTTGTACACGTATATGCATATAAACCTATAGGATGCCTATACTTTATGCAATAAACCTATAGGATACCTATACTTTAAGTGAGCAATTCTTGTACACATATATGCATATAAACTTATAGGATTCCTATACTTTAAGTGAGCAATTCTTGTACACATATATGCATATAAACTTATAGGATTCCTATACTTTAAGTGAGCAATTCTTGTGCACATATATGTATATAAACTTATAGGATACCTATACTTGAAATGAGCAATTCTTGTACACGTATATGCATTAGGGTGGGTCACATTTGTATGGAGAAAAAAAAATGTTTTCTATTGGTATGCGCTAGTGATAAAAATGTGTCTTTGGGGTATAAGAACTAACATAAAAAAATGGGGACAATCGGATAACATCTTCTGCCTCCGGATTGACCTTAAAATATGAAAAAAATATCATAAATTTGTTTTTTGAACTTTTTTAAATAATTGTTTTTATGATGTGGGATTGATATCAACAAAAAAAATATAAATTAGTAAACTGTATTTTAATTAATAATGATAATATAAGCAAAATAAAGTAAAAATGTTGTGTTCTTAAGATAATTTACTCTACACGAAAATCCTTTTTACTATCAAATTTGGGCATAAGTTTACGCGATTCAATCTTGGCTTTGATGAATCCTTCACGAGCTGATTTTGAGCACACACTTCCTGAAGCTTCATTTACAGTTTTTACTGACCTCTCGACGGCCTAAGTGTGGCAAGGTAAACGCAAAAGATCTATTTTATTGTTCTCTTCGTCAGTTATGAGACGTTTTAATTCTTCAGTAGGAATTTGCATCAAAATAGGCGGCTCTGATGTAACTTGACTTTGCCACAAGTTAATAAGGTCATAATAAACTTCAGCATCCAGGTTTATGTCCGGAACCTGAAACAGCCTCAATTTTTGTGGTTTTTCAGCTAGTGCTTTCAAAATAAGGCGCAGTGCCAATTCTCTTACATGTTTTTCATTGTCTGTTAACATTGACAGAAAGAGATTTTCAGCATGGGCGTAATAACCATTGCGTTGTAATACAGGATCAATAATTGTCTTTAATTCTGTCGTCAAGTAACTAGACCTCGAAATTAAATGCCATAAATGTCTTCCTCCGTCTTTACAACTTGGGTGACTTTTAATATCAAACCATGTCGGAGCATAAACTTTGACCACATAGGTTGCTAAAGTAACAAGTTTATTCGCTGGATCTGATGATGCAATGTAGAGGCGAAGAATCCTGTTAGCACGCGTCAGCCACCTAGCATGATACATTTTCCCAGGGGATTTGTGAACTAAATCTTCAGGACATTCACCAGATATTATAGCCGACACTATTCTGTACAAATACAACTGGTCAGTGCTGAGATCTTTCGAATCTATCGGTGGCATTTGACCTGGAATGTTTCGAAATGTCGCAATAGGTTTTTATTCACAATTTTCCAAAGATTTTCCGATTTCAGCTGCTAAAGTTCTTGGACCAGAAGTCGCACCATCAACTGATGAAAATAAATGTCGAAACGGCAATTCATTCATATGCAGCAAGCAAATTAACCACTGCAAAGGTCTGTTTAATCTTTTTTCAAGTAATCTAATAACACCCCCGGATTTTGCCGACGTTCACATTAGTGCCATCACACCCAATAGTCATCAATTTGTCTAAAAATACATTTTCAGTCAAAAGAAAATTATAAATTTCCTTTTCTATAGATTTAGCAGTTCCTGATGCAGGTGTGATATGAGCTATCTATATGCTATCTGGTTCTTTAATTAAGGATATATGTAACTACCCGCAAATATTTATGTTTTGGGTATCGTAATACTAGAACGTATTATTCTAATATACATAAAAGTAGTTTTGACAGTGTGGGTGGTGTATATTTATTATTACGATAGGTTTGAAACATCAACTTTTGTGTTAAAAATTACGAAACTTTAAACCTGATCTGGAGGCAGTTACACTGCATGACTGCACCGATTGCAATAATATTAAAAATACGTCATACCAGCATTAAATGACAACTTATAATCGCTAGCGAAATCCATTATTTAAAAAAAAAAGTTTTTTGACCCACCCTAATATGCATATAATTTTAAAGAATATCAATACTTTAGGTGAGCAATTCTTGTACACGTATGTATATGCATATAAAATTATAGGATACCTATACTTTAGGTGAGCAATTCTTGTACACGTATGTATATGCATATAAAATTATAGGATACCTATACTTTAGGTGAGCAATTCTTGTACACGTATGTATATGCATATAAAATTATAGGATACCTATACTTTAGGTGAGCAATTCTTGTACACGTATGTATATGCATATAAAATTATAGGATACCTATACTTTAGTTGAGTAATTCTTGTACACGTATATGCTTATAAACTCTAAGCATATAAACTTATGGATACGCTAGTAGATTCTAAGTCCATGATAACTTACTGTTGCTGTCGCCCTTAGCGTTACCAATAAAAACGTCGGATTCGGATGAAAGGATACTTAATTTATTTATTCTTGATTTTCCTTACAAGTTACAAGCGTGCGTCAACTTTCTTAAAACAGAAGTAATTTTAGTTCGGCTATCTGCCGCTAAACAAAGACAACTTAATGTAACACAAAATTTGAAAACACACAAAGATGACCTATTATTGTAGTAATAGGTCATTTTTGTTAGAAACCTATTGTGGCGTTAGACACTTACCATCAGGCGAGATGACGTCAAGGGTTTATCAATAGTGAATTTTAAAAAAAATAATAAAATTGGTTTCTCGGAAACGGCTATAACGATTTGGGTAGATATTTTATTCAGGTAATGTTTTACTTTTCAAGTCTTATCTAGATAGGTGTCATCCCTGAGAAAATCCGTTTTCACACAAAAAGATAATATTATTTTTTGTTTTGTTTATATTTAGCTACTCAACAAGAGATGGCGCTACTTGACTAGATGCCCCAGGTCTTATTAATAGCAGTCAAGTCATATAAAAGTAAAGACAACATAAAGTTAGGCAGAATGTTTGACATCAGGATCCAGGCGGACATTACAGGATAGGTAAAACTGACAGTAGCGTTTACCTCAACCTTTTCCGTGCTTCGCAAGGCACGTTATGCCGTGGGTGCCGGTTATTATTATTATTATTGGGTGGAACGCCTGCGGGGTACAGGCGAGTGTTCAAGTCTCTAGGTGGACTCATTACACCCTATTCTCAGGTTGGTACAATGGTTACTGTGACCCCGGTGGCGACCCCCTCAAACCTTAAGCTCCTTCTGCAGTACTCCGTTATGTGACAGATCTCCAGGTCGCATAGTTCATCTTCTCTTATCCTATCGGCGCCGAAAGTTTCCCACCTTGTGCCGGTTGCAATCACTGGATTTTTTTTATTTATAATTGGTCAGCCCTTGGCATCATCTCACCTGATGGTAAGTGACGATGCCCAAGACGGAAGCGGGCTTAAAAAGATTCCCCAACGCAAAGGAGAACTGGCTATCTTATCTTCAAGCCGGAACACATCAATGTTGTTAACACTGATGTTTGGCGGCAGATAGTGGTAGCTAGCCAGGCGGGTTTAAAAAATGCCCTACCACCAACCAAACCGCACGGAAAGAGTTTGACGTCAATGGTGCAACTAGGGTGCAACGAATAAGACTATGAGAGATTGAGGCTGGTGATGCAATGACTATGACTGAGGAGTTATGACTTAATTACAAGTTGACCCCACCGGGAATCGAACCCGCGACCTCCTGTCACACCCCGGACACTGCATGCATACAAACGGGCGTGAAATGACATATCTAAAACTAAATGACAGAGCAAACAAAATCACGGCGAAATCACATACGTTCTAGAACTAAACTGTAACCAATCTGTATCAATCTGGGTGACTAGGGGGTGAGGTCGGAATCTAGAGAGCAGCAGGGAGTGTCCATACTGTATGTTAGTACTAATATTTTTTTTTATTTTTTTTTATTCACAATTTGTGAGCCCTTGACATCATCTCACCTGATGGTAAGTGACGATGATGCCCAAGATGGAAGCGGGCTTACCAAGATTCTCCAACGCAATGGAGAACTGGCTATCTTATCTTCAAGCCGGAACACATCAATGTTGTTAACACTGATGTTTGGGGGCAAGACTTAGATAAGATGGTGGTAGCTAGCCAGGCGGGCTTAGAAAATGCCCTACCCCCAACCAAACCGAGTCTTACAAGATGACCCCACCGGGAATCGAACACGCGACCTCCTGGTGTGAAGCGAATGGACTAACTATAACGCCACGGATGCGGTTGGATGGCAGTCGTTAAGCCGTGTCAGAAGTTTATCGGCGGCTTGAAGACCTCTAACAATGGGGTCTGCAACTAGCTCTGGTCATCATCACTTAGTTCATCCGGGAAAGTCAACTGTTGGGTCTAATTAATTTGTTTTAAAGTGCATAGTTCCTGCATTTCATAGACGATTCTGAATTACCCCTTAAATTTCAAACTCGGGACAGTTAGGCCATGCGGACTACCAGTCCGAATTGGTGGAGGTTGTTGGACTAGTGGCAAACCCCATAGTCACAAGTTTTCGAGTCACTTGCAAAGCCTCTGACACGATGTCAATACGTCCAGTGGTTTAACTAGATAAGATAAATATACTTTTTGCACACCAAGGAAGACAAGTCTGATGAGCAGTAGAAGGGAGATAAATTGACGTCTGTGGTGCAACGAGTAAGACTGATTTGCAGTAGGACAGAAAGAGATTAACGTCGGTGGTGCAACTAATAAGACTGTTATGCAGTAGGAAGGACCGAAATGAACATAGGTGGTGCAACGAGTAAGACTGATGAACAGTAAAACGATGAAGACAGATTGACGGCAGTGGCGCAACGAGTAAGATTGATGAGCAGTAGGACGGAGAGAGATTGATGCCGGTGTTGCAACGAATAAGACTGATACGCAGTAGGATGAAGAGAAATTAATGTCGGTGGTGCAACGAAAAAGACTGATACGCAGTAGGACGGAGAGAGATGAACAAAGGTGGTGTAATGAGTAAGACTGATGAATAGTAAGCCGATGAAGAGAGATTGACAGCAGTGGCGCAACGAGTAAGACTGATGAGCAGAAGGACGGAGAGAGATTGACGTGGGTAGTGCAACGAGTAAGAACAAAGGTAGGACGAAAAAAAACAAAACCATATCATGAAATCATTTATACCGACCTGTGTACGATCTCTGGTGGAACATCCATTTCACCGCGGCATAGTTTTTCATACTCTTTTAGTTTTCCTTCGTCCTTGGTCTGCAAACAAAAGTAAACAAAAACAAAAAACTGGCCAAACTCGTGTACCGACGAGGGATTCGTACCACCGCGCCTCTTCACACAAAAAAAAACAAATCAAAAAAGTCTTTAATGTTTCTTGTTTGGTTGGGGTGGGGTTATTTCTAATCTTTGTTCTACTTGTTAGTATTTGTCAATATAAATACCATCAAAATAATTTTATAGAAAACTAGCTTTTGCCCGCGGCTTCGCCCGCGTGGACATGGTTTTTATGACTGTCTTTTAGGGTGAGTGGGGTGCATCCATCCAAACTTTCACATTTATAATATCAGCAGGATAATTTCCCAGTATGGCCCATATACAATATATGATACAAATTGTATTAAAGATGCGATTGAGAAAAACAAAGGCTCAAAAGTGTTCGCGAAAGATCTGTCTGTTGCTTTTGTTCGTTGTTCTTTCTTTCGATCTATTTCATCTATTTCTCATGCGCTGGGTCATACATAACAATCCATAATAAACTGTGACACATGTGCTTCAAAATCAATTCTATTTGCTATCCTTCAAAATTTCATCACCCAAACTATAAAATAAAATACCTTGTAAGTACTAATTCTCTCTTTTAAGACTCATCTCGGGTAAGATATATTTATATTTTTTTTGATTTGTAATATTAATTTACCGTGTGATCCTTTTGTATTTTGTATGTATTTCTTTCTATTTTTCAGTAACAAATTCATCAGTGTGCAAGAACGGTGTTGGTGAACGAACTCACTCCCTACCGTACCTACCTAACCTACACCTACCCGTCGTGCCACAGCCTTATATTAATCAGTGGATGTCTTCCTTGCATATGACACTATGATGATTGCTCTTACCTGAGGCGCCTTGTGTTTCTCCTCCAACGCTCTCTTCACAATATACATCCGTTCATCTTCAGGAGTCAACTCGAACAACTTCTTTGCCCATTTGTGGGCATTATCCGTATCGTCTGAAAATTTAAAACGACAAATTGTTTTCGAGATCGTTACACCTATCAAATTGTCTGGCCTTCAAACTTATTTAAGCATAATCATCATCATCATCATATAAGCTTAAATCAGTTTTTCGGTATTCTATCGAATTCATTTCGGAGAGTGCATTCAAGAACTACACGACCTCGTTCCCCCAGCTCCATTCCACCTTCGGTCAACGAGACGCAGGGGGAGATTCCATCCCTTTGTTGTTGATATTCAGCCTATCTATACGCACGAAGCGTTACGCTTCCTCGCTTATTATGCGGACAGTGATGGAGTGGAACTCCTTGCCTGCGTCTGTGTTTCCCGACTCCTACAATTTGGGGATCTTCAAGGCGTGGGTGAATAGACATTATTTGAGTTTACGTGTACCATCCTCGACTACATAGTCACTTACCATCAGGTGAGATGTAGTCAAACGCACTCAAATTTTTGGTAAAAATGTCTAAAAAACTTTTTTTGTTAGATAGAGTATTTTGAACTTGGTCTCATATAAATTTTATCAAAATAAAATTAGCACTTTTAAAAAAAATATCAAAAAATATACGAAAATAATTTTCGAAAAACCTAAAACCTTTTAGGTACAAGCTTTTCATATTGCATTGTCACGCGATATACATATGCATTTAAATTTTCAGCTTAGTCGGAAACCGGGTAGTGGGTTAAATTTAACTTGCGAGATTTCATCTGAACAAACGTACATACATTGCAAGTTAAATAAAAGCTTGTAAAAATAGCAAAACTGTAGTTTCTGCGATTGAAGTCAGTGGGTTTTAGGGTTCCAAGTCAACAAGGAACCCTTATAGTTTCCCTATGTCTGTCTGTCCGCGGCTTAGCTCAGAGACTATCAGTACTAGAAAGCTGTAATTTGGCATGGGTGTTTCGTTATCATGCCATGCCTTAAAATAAAAGGTCAATGGATACTGTTCTAACTTCATCATATCAGCTCATATACGTCCCCACCGAGGGGTTCGAGCCTACCCTGAATAAGGGCGATTGGGTTTTAGTCGACCACGCGAGCCCAGTGCGGGTTGGTCAACTTCACACACAACCTTCGAGTTTTTTCGCAGGCGTGTGCAGGTTTCCTCACGATGTTTTCCTTCACCGTAAGAGCTTCGGATAAACGTACATATGAAATCGAAATTAGAAAACACATTGTTACGTGGCAGGATTCGATCCACGACCTCCCGGACAGGAGATAGCGGCCCTTGGTATTGCGCCACCGACGCTCCAAGCACGTTCTAAGCACTTACTTAACTTAATATACACGTAGCACAGCGACTCCACCGTCTCTACCACAGCCATGGGGTATTGCTCGGCTTCCTCAGGATCGGTCCTGGCATATGCTTCCAGCAGCCAGTCCTTGGCAGCAAAATAGTTCATATCTTCGTACAAGAGACGCCCGAGCTCGTAACAGTCGCTTGATAATAATGGTGCGCTGTTAAGACAAGTATAATATAGGTAAGTTTGACACGACTTATAGTCTCAGTCAAATTAAGCATTTATTTATCTTTCTGTCTATCTATCTTATAATTCGGTATTAGCGACGGGCGGCGCGATTTGTGGCGGTATGCCACAGCTCGATCACACCCCGGACACTTCATACAACGGACGAGAAATGACATTTCAAAAAACCAATGACGGAACAAACAATACTACGGCGAAATCCTATACGTTCGAGTACCAAACGGTTACCAATCTGCATCAATCTGGCTGACGAGGGGGTGAAGTCACAATCTAGAGGGCGGCAGGGAGTGTCCATACTGTATGTTAGTACTATTATATATACTTTGGCTCGACTATGCGACCGCGGCGAATAAGTCCACCGACTGCTGGCGCGGGCGCCGCCTGCTCTGAGCTGTGGCTAGTTAGTACATTTAGCTACATTTGCTACTTTAGTGATTTTCTCACTAGTTTTAGTGATTTTTCGATGAAAAAATTTCGACGCTTTATATATTTTAGCGATTTTTTAAGCAAAGTAACACAATACATTTAGCAACAATATTGCTAATTTTATATTATTCTGGTGCTTTTTGAAGTAAATTTTCTTTACACACACGTGACTTGTAGAGTAAGCTGGTGAATGTGTTACGCGAACGATGATTTTTAGTATGATCGGGCGAGGCGAACGGCACGCTTGACTTGGGGAGTAAGCTGGTGAATGCGTTATGCGAACGGTGATTAAGTTTTACTTCAGTCGTTTGGTCTAAAGCTGCACACTCGTTTTTTGGATATTACTTAGCGACATTTAAAAAAATCGTCTGGCAACACTGTACATCGGGTCGATTTCCTACACTTATTTTGGCCGCTCGCCGCTTGCCGCGCCGCTGGTGGCTGTGGCCAGGCCGTTATACTAATAATCATTTGAGTTACTTTTTAACCAACTTAAAAAAAGGAGGAGTTTCTTAATTCGAAATATAAATATTTATGTGTGTTCGCGGATAACTTCGTCGTTTATGAACCGATTATAATGATTTTTTTTGTTGCAAAGGAGATATGCCAAGGGTGCTACCACGTTAAGGAAACCAGGATCTGATGATGGCATCCCAGAGAAATCGAGGGGAACCTTAGTTTCCTGTTTGAAATTGGGTTTTTTTTTGTTCAAAATTATTATCAAGTATTAAAACGTCTTACTTCTGAAATTATTCGTGTTTTCGTGTAACGGTCATTGTCTTTGACGAAGTACTTCAGGGATTTTTATTAAATATAACATTGAAAATGGATTAAAATATCAAATGAATACGTTTTGTAAGAGAAGTGCTATTTTATCATCATATCAGCTCATATACGTTCCCAACGAGGGCCTCGATCCTACCCTGAATTAGGGCGAAAGAAATGCAATTTAATGAATATTTATAGTTATTTTTGATACTGTCATAAGGATTTGACAGTATCCTATTCAGTGGTTCGGGCCGCCCACAGCTGGCTGGCGAGCCCCTGCAGCCTGGGCGCGTTTGCAAACTGGACCTTTCACTTACAATCAGACGCTTTCAGCGCGTTGCATTATAATTATTGGAGGATGGATATTTGCTGCGCTCCTGAAATTTGTCTACTACTACGAAGTAACTAGTATCCCATCTGTGCTATTACTCAGGTATCTAGGTACAGGGGCCAGCACATGAAGCTAGACACTTTGGACTTTGTAGCGTTCGTATGCCGTATGCGTATGGATCAGAATCGCACTGCGAGTGTCTTTTTTTTTTTATTTTTTTTTATTCACAATTGGTAAACTCTTGACAACATCTCACCTGGTGGTAAGTGACGATGTTGCCGAAGATAGAAGCGGGCTTACCAAGATTCCCCAACGCAATGGGGAACTGGCTATCTTATCTTCATGCCGGAACACACCAATGATATCAACATTGATATTTGGCGGCAAGACTTAGATAAGATGGTGGTAGCTAGCCAGGCGGGCTTAGAAAATTCCCTACCACCAACCAAACCGAGTCTTACAATTGACCCCGCCGGGAATCGAACCCGCGACCTCCTGTGTAAAGCCAGTGAACTTTGCCTCTGAGCTACGGAGGCGGTAATAAGTGTCTAGCTTGGTGTGCTGTCCTCTGTACCTCAGGAGGACTTATTTTCTGTGTAAAACATCACCATCAAGCCCACTCAGACACCAACAACATGAGAAATAATTATAGAGTTTTTGAAGTGAAAACTTCTTTAGGCGCCTAAAGAAGGCATTTTTTGAGATGGTAAAAAACCATTGAACTCGCGACACTGTTACCGTTACCGATAACTTACCCAGGAACACCCGCAAGGTCAAAACTTTGTCAACCTAATCGTTCGCCAGGAACACTCGGAGGGTCAAAACTTATAAAACTGTAAAAAGTTTTCACTTCTGTCGGCACTACTAGG
Organism: Coleophora flavipennella; assembly: GCA_947284805.1. Taxonomy (NCBI): domain Eukaryota; kingdom Metazoa; phylum Arthropoda; class Insecta; order Lepidoptera; family Coleophoridae; genus Coleophora; species Coleophora flavipennella. The sequence continues at coordinate 12,981,876 of OX369253.1, forward strand.
TTTTTTTATCCATTTTTGGTAGAATTTGTTATCATCTCGTATCAAGTACAGCGTACTAGCTGCCAAGTACGGCGTACTAGCTGCCAAGTACGGCGTACTAGCTGCCAAGTACGGCGTATACTAGCTGCCAAGTACGGCGTACTAGTTGCCAAGTACGGCGTACTAGCTGCCAAGTACGGCGTATACTAGCTGCCAAGTACGGCGTACTAGTTGCCAAGTACGGCGTACTAGCTGCCAAGTACGGCGTACTAGCTGCCAAGAAGGAAAGGAACATCAAAGCGGTTACAATCAACTGCCATAAAGTCCGTTCTCTTGTGTATCACCCGTACGGCCACCTAAAGAGGTGATGAACATGGGCACCGGCAGGTAGGTGCAGGGGGGAGGGCGGGGGGCTCACTTGCACCGCCCTGACTTGGAATAAAATACGTTCACAGAAAAAAACTTGATGAAAATATGATTTTACTTGCTTTAGCCCGCGGCGTCGCCTGCGTGGACATCGTTTTAATGGCTTTCTTTGAGGGTGAGTGGTGCGCGAGCTGCAAGCTGCTAGCGAGCGTGGACATGAGTTTTCTCTAGATCCCTCAGGACCTGCATCGGGATATTCTGATTAGCAGTCTATGTCACTTCCCACCCCCTCAACCTCACTTCACTCTGTTGCGACGCCGACGTACGCGAGCGTGGAAATGAGTTTTCCCCAGATCCCTCGGGAACTATGTCAGGATATGCTAATTATTAAATGTCATTTCCCACCCCCTCAACCATCTCTGTGCAAAAAATCACAACAATCCATTGTCCCGTTGCGATGTTTAAGAAATTAATCAAAAAAAGAGTATTTAGGCAGTTCCCTCAGGAACTGCATCGGACTGTGCTATTTTAACGGGATAAAAATTTGCCTATGTCCTTCCCTGTGATACAGGCTACCTGTATGCTAAATTTCATCAAGATTGGTCATGGTGTTGAAGCGTGAAAATAGGTTACAAACAAACACATTTTCACATTTAAAACTTTAGTAAGGAAGGAAAAAAGTTCAGGCACGCTGCACTCGCCCATTTAAAGATAGTGGTTGTGTTGGACACATGATTATTGATAGCATCACGAAGGACTGGTCAAAGGGATCAAAGAAGGATTGGAATCTCGTTCTCTTCTACGCTCGAAGAGCTTACCTTTAGCTAATGTTTCCCGAATCCTACAATTTAAGGAATGAATTTACTTTACATAATATGTGCATTTTAAACTGAGTACATATTTAAGAATTTTATCGCTTTCGGGTTGTACACAGTGCAGTGCACTGCACTGTAAACTGCAAAGAAGTAGATCTGGAAATGATTCTGCCAGTGATTATAGATATGTTCATGTGGGAACACATTTTGTTAACATTGGAGTTTTGCAGCAAGATTTAGATAAGATTGTGGTAGATAGCCAGGTGGGCTTAGAGAATAGCCTTCATTGGCATGTGATGATGATGACCGTTGGGCTCGGAAAATAGCCTACTAATCAGCCTGATTTGGCATGTGATGATGCTAACCATCGGGCTTGGGAAATATTTTTCTAATCAGCCTGGTGTGGCATGTGATAATGATGACCATCGGGCTTGGAAAATAGCCTACTAATCAGCCTGCTTCGGCATGTGATGATGTTGAACATTGGACTTGGAAAATAGTCTACTAATCAGCCTGCTTTGGCATGTGATGGTATTGACCGTTTACCTAGGAAAATAGCCTACTAATCAGCCTGATTTGGCATGTGATGATGCTAACCATCGGGCTTGGGAAATAGCATTCTAATCAGCCTGGTGTGGCATGTGATAATGATGACCATCGGGCTTGGAAAATAGCCTACTAATCAGCCTGCTTCGGCATGTGATGATGATGAACATTGAACTTGGAAAATAGACTACTAATCAGCCTGCTTTGGCATGTGATGGTATTGACCGTTTACCTAGGAAAATAGCCTACGAATCAGCCTGCTTTGGTATGTGATAATGATGACCATTGGGCTTGGAAAATAGCCTACTAATCAGCCTGTTTTGGCATATGATGATGATGATGATGACCATCGGGCTTGGAAAATAGCTACTAATCTACTACTAACTACCATGAAGCCTTGCTGACTGCATACCATGGTTATGTCGCATCCACTCTGAGATATGGGATAATATTTTGGGGAAACGCAACTGGTTGGGAATTAATATTTAAGGCTCAAAAAAGATGTATAAGATCTATTTGTAACATTTATCGAACTGACAGCTGCAGACCTCATTTCAAAAGACTAAAACTGTTAACTTTTCCTTGTATGTTTATTTACGAAGTAGCTGTGTTTGTGAAATCTAATTTGCACCTATTTAATACTTTAAAATCTCGAAGGCATGGTAACACTCTTTGCACAGTTCCATGTAACACAGCCCTGCTCCACAAAAGTGTATTTACATTAGGTCCTAAAATATATAATAAAGTACCTCGGGAAATCCGTGAGTTTGACGACATTACGAGTTTTAAAAACAAGTTACGTGGACTGTTACTAGAAAAGACATACTATGACATGTACGAATATTTAAATGATGACATATTGTGAAATTGCTTGATTTATTTATGTTCGACATTATACATTAAATTGATGTTTTTGAGCACAACATTTGACATCAATAATTTAAAATTTAAAGGTATTATGCAATTTTTAATTATTTTTTTCTATATTTTATGTATTTTTTTTGTGTAAGCTGAAATGTATTGTATGTTTCTTTAGGCAGATTATGTAAAATTTTATATTACTTTAAGATCTTTGTACCATAATCAACAATAAAAATTATGATTCTGATTCTGATTCTGCTTTGGCATGTGATGACGATGACCATCGGGCTTGGAAAATAGCCTACTAATCAGCCTGCTTTGGCCTGTGATGATGATGACCATCGGACTTGAAAAATAGTTTACTAATCAGCCTGTTTTGGCAAGTGATCATGATGACCATTGAGCTTAGAAAATAGCCTACTAATCAGCTTGCTTTGGCATGTGATGATGATGACCGTCGGGCTTAGAAAACAGCCTACTAATCAACCTGCTTTGGCATGTGATCATGATGACCATCGGGTTTGGAAAATAGCCTTCTAATCAGCCTACTTCGGCATTTGATGATTTGACCATCGGGCTTGGAAAATAGCCTGCTTTGGCATGTGATGATGTGGACCATAATCACATCACCCAAAAAATTAAACAAAATTAAAAATTTTGAAAAATCCCACGACGGTAAAAATATCATCGAAAAAGAATAAAATAACGCAAAACCCCCGACTTAACCCAATTATTATGTAATGAAATATTATAATAGACGTAAAAATACTTTCTAAAAAGGAGTTGATATCTCGAGAAATCGGTAATAGATATACTTAAGTACCTAAACAATGAATATCGATGTTTACAGTTTTTTCCTAACGTGTCTGTTTCTCGCAGATATACTTAGATGTAGCGATAATAATTTTACCATAATATATAACCGAGGAATATCCGTCGGGGGCTGCCATTAAACCAGCTAAAGTTTTTCTAGTGACGTGAATACAATTATTGAAGAATTGTAGATGTTTAACGACGACATAAAATACACTTATGAGTATGATTAAATTTTTGTTGAAATTTCATATAGGAAAGGCAGCCCCCGACGGATATTCCTCGGTTATATATTATGGTAAAATTATTATCGCTACATCTAAGTATATCTGCGAGAAACAGACACGTTAGGAAAAAACTGTAAACATCGATATTCATTGTTTAGGTACTTAAGTATATCTATTACCGATTTCTCGAGATATCAACTCCTTTTTAGAAAGTATTTTTACGTCTATTATAATATTTCATTACATAATAATTGGGTTAAGTCGGGGGTTTTGCGTTATTTTATTCTTTTTCGATGATATTTTTACCGTCGTGGGATTTTTCAAAATTTTTAATTTTGTTTAATTTTATTTCAGACTTTTTAGAGAGCATATACGAATTATAATCTATATAATGTGTAGGTAAGATCTCGCAAAACAATAAGTGTGATTCATCCTACCACATAATATTAAGTTCCTTAATAAATATTATACAGTTGCTTTCTGTTGGTTTTTGTTCAGAATTGGTGTCAATACTCTTGAGACTATAATATTTGTGTTTGAACACTGAATTCAATGATGACATAAGCTGGGAGTACCTACCTCCACGCGGTGAAGGCGGAAACAGTTCCTAATACTGGCTAAAACTCCCTAAAACACTATGAATGTCGATGCCTTCGGGCTTATGTTGTTATAATGTGTTTTCGAATGCGCTTTTAATGCGAATTGAATGCGAATTGGATACGATTTACAGACCTGGCGAGACCTAGCTCCCAGTGACGCCGAATGCTGTTGTTTCTTTATTGAGACCAAATAAAGAGAAGGTACATATTGATCTTATTCTTTTATAACTTACGAGTTCTAATTTCATGAAAATCGTTTCACACTAATATAGCAGCGCCCCCTAGTGAGTTAATATCATAAGACTTATCTTAGACCATGCACCAATCAACTACGAACCCATTGCTGAAAACCGCATTGAAATCGGACAATTCGTTTTAATATTATTGCAATATTATTTTGCACTAATATTGTAGCGCCCTCTAGTGAGTTACAGATGTATTTTTTATTATTTAGGAACATGCATTAAACTACCACGTACACATTGCTGTAAACAGAATTGTAATCGGACATTTCGTTTTAGTTATATTGCAACATTGTTTTGCACTAATATTGTGGCGCCCCCTAGTGAGTTACAGCCATGACACCTGTCTAAGAACATGAACTCATCAAACACAAACCCGTTATTGAAAACCGCATCAAAATCGGATCATTAGTTTAGAAGATAGGTGGGAACATTACTTTGCACAAACGCACACACAAACAAACATCTCTCACCCTAAACGCATATACCTGCTCCGTTCCGTCGTGGGTAAAAAAAGGGCACAGCTGGACATAGGCCTCCCCGAGTTGGGGGGTTTTGCCGTAATCGCCACGCTTGGCAGGCAGGATAGTGATCGCAGAGTGCGATGTGGTGGCACAGTACGCGAAAAGGACGCTGCTGCCCATCATCCTCCGGTTTAGTCCTTTAGTCCTCTCTTACGACACCGACGGGAAGAGATAGGATGGCCACATTCTAAACCGGGAGCGATACGGCTAAATAAAATAGTCTACCACCAACCAAACTGGATCTTACATAATGATAGACCCCGCCGGTAATCGAACCCACGACCTCCCATAGGAAAGCGAGTGGACTAGCCACTGTGCCAGGAAGCCGTCGCGTTGTCAGCGCCGCAACTAACATTGTTAAACCACAACCTGGACACTTCATACAACGGGCCAGAAATGACATTTCAAAAAACGAATGACGGAACAAACAAAATTGCGGCGAAATCCTATACGTTCGACATCATCATCATCATCATCATTACAGCTCATATACGTCCCCACCGAGGGGCTCGAGCCTACCCTGAATCAGGGCGATTAGGCCTTAGTCGACCACGCGGGCCCAGTGCGGGTTGGTCGACTTCACACACAACCTTCGAGTTTCTTCGCAGGCGTGTGCAGGTTTCCTCACGATGTTTTCCTTCACCGTTAAAGCAATCGGTAAGTATGTACGTAAGTTTTTGAAAAACTCATTGGTACATTGGCCGTCAGATTTGAACCCGGTACCTCTGGTTAGATGGACCGAGTCGTTACCGGTTGAGCCACCGACGCTTTTTGCCACCGACGCTTTTCGACAACTAAACTGTAACCAATCTGTATCAATCTGGGTGACGAGGTCGCAATCTAGAGAGCAGCAGAAAGTGTCCAGACTGTATGTTAGTACTGTCAATAACATGGGGATTCTGTAGTGTCAGGATAGGCCCGTGGTAAACGTCAAACGGGCATTATTTGTAAGTTGGTAACAGAGGTACAACCCGCATGGCGATAATAATAATGTTACCTAATCGCACATACTCGTACTCTATGTATGTTACAGTTATGAGCCTGAAAACTGTAAACTAAGCAATTAGTTTTATCAGATGTTTAATTTTGAGCTGCAGTAAATTCTAGTTGTAACAAATGTATTATGTAAAAACTACTTTTATAACTAGAGAAAACGCGTTGTAACTAAAAACGGCTTTTAGCTGTAACATAATCCTTACTAATATTATAAATGTGAAAATGTGTTTGTTTGTTAGTTTGTTTGTTAACTTTTCACGCTTCAACGCCTTGACCAATCTTTATGAAATTTAGCATGCAGGTAGCCTGTGTCACGGGGAAGGACATAGGCTACTTTTATCCCGTTTTTTTTTTTTTTTTTTCCCCCCTGTTAAGGGAGCGCGGAGGTGAATGCATTTACGCATACCAGAGGAAGCTTCGGCCGAAGGCCGAAGCTGCCCCTGGTTATGTGGGACTCAGAGCTCTGCGCCTATATGCATACGTCCCCGTTACACTCGGAAGGTGTATGAATGCGTATGCACAGGCCCAAAGACCCCACTACCCACTAAACACCCCCTCGCGAAAACTTTGGCGGCATAGCCGCCTTAAAAGTTCGTCGGTGCGACCCTCACCCTTAGGGAAGGGTGGGGTGATCCCGGGAAAATAGCATAATTTGATGCAGTTCCTGAGGGAACTAAAAAAATACTCGATTGTTGTGATTTTTTTGCACAGAGATGATTGAGTAGGTGGAAAACGACATAATCACCCTTAAATACAGTCATTAAAACGATGTCCACGCGGGCGAAGCCGCGGGAAAAGCTAGTTATTACATATTTAGTAATTATATGCTCAGTGCAGCGAGCGAGAGGAGTAATGCTAAAAAAACATTGTAAATAACCTATCATTTTTACACGACTGGCCAAAAATCAGTGACTTATATATTACTGGCCAAAAATGGAGTGTATTGTTTTCAGGTCTTATGTATGTATGTTTCTTTACTCCACAATATCATTGGATTTTAGAGTGTAAAGTTTCGATAGATTCGTCTAGATCCCGTGAGTGAGATACAATACATTTTACCCATTGAATGACTACTAAGTAGTAGTAGTAGTAATTCAATGATTTTACCCGATTTCCCAATAGAGGGTAATGTTTTTATCCAGTTGTGTTTTTATTAAATTTTTAATTTAAAGTTATCGAACATAATATCTAAGTGTTCATCTGCTTAAGGGACGTCCAATAATTACGTGAGGCGTTTAAGCGGAGGGGGTCGAGCCGAATCTCACCCAATCTCACGTGGGGGGAGGGGGGTCTCGGCAAATATCAAGTATGTATTTTTCATGGATGTAATAAGTACTAACGTACAACTGAAAAAACATCTCTAAAGTAATGTCATGGTTACACCGAAATGTAAATTAAAAAAAAGAGGAAGTCATCGTGAGCGGCTCTATCTATTTCTTCTACTTGGGATGACCAGGGTGACAATGCTTCGTAAGAGACCAAAAGTAATATTGTAAAAACTGACTGTTTAACTTAAGCGTCTTTGAATAGAAATTTCCAACAATGTAAACAATAACATAACCTAAAAATAAATATAGTTTAAAAAAACTAAAAAAAAACGCCTTTAAAGCACATCAAACTAAAAAGTGAAAAATAATTCTTAATATAAGCTGAAAACAATACTGAACGAAAAATAATAGTATTATTTTGACAAAAGCGGTGGGCGCTTTGTGCCATATTTTTCGTATATCCAGCAACCCACGATTTTTCACAATAAGACTAGTATTTTTAGTTCATTATTGTTTTCGGCTTATACATATTAAGAATTATTATTCACTTTTTAGTTTGATGTGCTATAAAACTATGTTTTTTAGTTTTTTTAAACTATATTTATTTTTAGGCTAGGATATTGTTTACACTATTGGAAATTTCTATTATTACTTTAGTTAAACAGACAGTTTTTACAATATTTCTCTCGGTCTCTTTTTTCTTACGAAGCATTGTCACCCTGGTCATCCCAAGTAGAATGAGATGGCACCACGTGTGCTTGTCATCTCTGTTGGTTTTTTCTAAATTCGTTTTCAAGGTCATAATATATTAGTGACCGAAAAAATTCTTTGAACATCTCATTCCAGTTGTACGTTAGTACTTATTACTTTCATGGTATTTTTATATTCGCAAGAAACAGTGTAAAATTGTGAGAAAACTCTAGGTTCCAGCAATCACTCTTGAGACCATCACACGAGTTCCCGTATTTGAAGAGAATTAGAATTAATATGCTTTAACTAATTTTAGTTAATAATGCCTATTTAAGTTTTTTTTTTGTTTAATTTACTCACAGTGATTCTAGTCTATATTCTTAGTATAGTCATAAATTATAATTTATAATATTGAATCAAATCATATGTTTTTAATTAAAGCCAACGCAATCAAGCACAGATTAACGATTTACACTAAAAATATGCATTTTGAAATATCTCGTATACGTGAGATTAGGGGGGAGGGAGGGAGTCGCACCAAGGGGGAGGGTTGAAAAATCACTAAAATCACCTCACGTAATAAATAGATCCTCTGCATAAAAAGTTAATTCTGTTTATAATAATGTAGAAACTTACATCTTCTCTGAATGTAAACTTCTGTTCGATCTGTAATTAAATTCGGATTATTAGTAGGCATACTTAACTATGATAACAAATGGTATCTACAAATTATGTTATCATCATCATATCAGCCGAAAAACGTCCACTCCTGGACAAAGGCCTCCCCCAAGGATTTCCACTACGACCGGGCCCGCGTCGCCCGCATCCTACGGCTTCCCGCGATGTTCACCAGGTCGTCAGTCCACCGCGTTGGAGGCCTGCCTACGCTACGTTTTCCGGTGCGTGGTCGCCACTCGAGAACTTTTCTATCCCAACGGCTATCTGTTCTAGGATCTATGTGCCCTGCCCTCTGCCACTTCAGTTTAGCGATTCTGTGAGCTATGTCGGTCACTTTCGTTCTCCTGCGGATCTCCTCGTTTCTGATTTGATCACGCACAGAAACTCCAAGCATAGCACGCTCCATTGCCCTTTGGGTGACCTTGACAAATTATGTGCCAGCAGTCATGTAAACATTACAAAAAACCGGTCAAGTGCGGGTCGGCCTCGCGCTCTGAGGGTTCCGTACTACTACACCTCTCCACACAACTATGACAATGATACCTATTTACATTACAAACAAAAGAGATCAACGCGAGCGACAGAAATATACTTTTTTATTGAGTTCGGACCACTGAGTGTGAGTTCACACCTGCCGGTTTTTGTTATTTGTTGTTTTATGTCAGGATTAGTACTGCAATCACACCAAGTTTCACGCTTGTATGTAGTACACTTTTTACGATAGAGCTAAATCAAAAATACTTCTAAAGACTTCTAAAAAACACGTTATTGTATGGAGACCCCCTCCCCTTATTTTTTTTGACTTTTTCTAATTTTTAGTATTTGTTGTAATAGCGGCAATAGAAATAGACATTCTGTGAAACTCTCAACTGTCTAACTATTACGGTTCATGAAATACAGCCCGCTGACAGACGGACAGACAGAGCGGAGGCTTAGTAATAGGGGAGTAATTGGTCACCCGTTGGGTGTACGAAACCTTAAAAATGAACTACCCAAAATATTATTAAAGTGAAACTTTTATTACATCGTCTCAATTTTTTCCGTCTGTGTGTTGCATGTCGCGTGACGGTCGCTTTCGACTGACGGTATGATCGTTGCGTCCTCTGTACCGTAGCGAGAGCAGCCATGATCGTTTCGTCCTCTGTAAAGTTTCACTTTTACCGTGGTTTTATAAAACCGCACACACTTACTTTTTTCTATATCCGTGTCTATTTTACTTGACAGGTTTTAATTGTTAAAAAAATACAGCCTTTTAAAGGTCGGTAGTTATTCCCTTGCCACCCTTGGGGCACAGTATCACAATATAACGGCTTACAGTAGTGCAACGAATGTCTTTACGCAGAGCAACGGATGGGTACTTGCGGGGCAGCGGACGGCGGGCACAGCCTGGCAAACTCCGCGAGTTTGCCAGGCTGGCTGCAGGCTAGTACTGCTAGTACCTACGCCGTGGCGGCATATAGTGCGACATCAAAGGCGTTGCGCTACTGTAAGCCATATCGAAATACTGCGCTTAGGGTCACCATGCACATATCAGCCAGAGGCCGTCCACTACTGGACAAGGGCCTCTCCCAAGGATATCCACAACGACCGGTCCTGCGCTGCTCGCATCCAGCGGCTTTCCACGACTTTCACCATGTTATTGGTACACCGAGTGGAAGGCCTGCCTACGCTACGTCTTCCGGTGCGCGGTTGCCATTCGAGAACTTTATTTTCTCAACGGCCATGTGTTCTACGAGCTATGTGCCCCGCCCACTGCTGCTTAAGTTTAGCGATTCTGAGCTTAGCTATGTCGGTTACTTTGGTTCTCCTGAGGAGCTCGTCGTTTCTGATATCGACCACGCAGCGAAACTCCGAGCATACCACACTCCATTGCTCTTTTGCCTCCAGTATTTTTAAAGTTCCTTACATCCGATGAAAGAAAGCAACCCTACAAGATCACTCATGTCAATTGTCATGTGTCTGGCTGCCACACTCGTTTTTTTTTTTCGAGGAATATTTATGTAGAGTTTGCTGACCGAACCGCGAAGGCTCTGTGCACGAGTTCAGCGCCACCTAGCGTCCGCAACTTTGTTGGCTCGTTTTGACATTTAATCACGACATTGTGACAAATATTATTATTAAGTATCCAAAATTATTTATTAATTTATTTCCAAAATAACTGTGATACCTTGATTTGGGTGGAGAAAGGGTTGTAAAATTATTTTTGGTCATTCAAATCAAATGAGGTATGTAAAATTTATTCAAAAAGTGTGTTTTATTTTCAACATCTCAGGGTTTGTTTACTTCGTTTTTATTTGTAGTTTTATTGTAAAACAAGAAGATAAAGCTACTTTAATGGTTTCATTCAATAATAATCTAAATACATAAAACTCAAAGGTGACCGACTGACATAGTGATCTATCAACGCACAGCCCAAACCACTGGATGGATCGGACTGAAATTTGGCATGCAGGTAGATGTTATGACGTAGGAATCCGCTAAGAAAGGATTTTGGGAAATTCCCACGGGAACCGCAAAAATCGGGATCTGCGCGGGCGAAGCTGCGGGCATCCACTAGTAAACATATATAATTGTTCCTGTATCGCTAGTGATAAATTAAATATCGTTTTCCGATCGAAATGAATATTATTTTATTGACCGGGCTTTATTAAAATTCGGTAACCAAGTCTAAACAGATTACTATGAGATATGTATGATAGATGACAGCGCCAACATTATTTTTACTTTAGGCCACTATGAGCGCTGCGATCGATTATATTTTTATATTACGCCCACCTAGTACTTCGCACCCAGCGATCGAAGGTTTATTTATGGCAAATAAATGAATTCAGATTATAGGATCTGATTTACGGGGGCAAAGTAAAAAAAATATTTTGCGAAATAATACAGGGTTTTAACAAAGGTATGCACTTTTTTTGTTAAGACCCAATATAGTGTAATAATTTAAATTCAAAAGCTTATTATGAGGATTACAAATTATTTTTTGACTTGAAAACTTCTTAAGGCACTTTCGGCACTTTTTGAGATGGGGAAAAAGCCATTAAACTGGCGACACTGTTACCGTTACCGTCACCGCGACACTGTTACCGTTACCGTCACAGCGACAACGTTCTCACGGAAAAAGGAATCGCACGGAATCCTCTCAACGTGAGTCTAACTCACACTTGGTCGGTTTTTTAGTATTCAAAACTACTTCATCATTACAGCTCATATACGTCCCCACCGAGGGGCTCGAGCCTACCCTGAATCAGGGCGATTAGGCCTTAGTCGACCACGCGGGCCCAGTGCGGGTTGGTCGACTTCACACACAACCTTCGAGTTTCTTCGCAGGCGCGTGCAGGTTTCCTCACGATGTTTTCCTTCACCGTTAAAGCAATCGGTAAGTATGTACGTAACTTTTTTGAAAAACTCATTGGAACAGATTTAAACCCGGTACCTCTGGTTAGATAGACCGTGTCGTTACCGGTTGAGCCACCGACGCTTTTTTTTCTAATCAAAACTACATATTCCAATTTTTTTGACTTACGAAAAGGTTCCTGCCACCTCGCCACTAGCGAGCTCGTGCACATCCAGTTGGTACACCTGCTGAAGCCGCGCCACGGTGAGCGCAGCCCCTTTCAGGTCCTCCCAGCCGGGGTATGTCTGCTCAGGATCCACTATGAAATCTGTTAACACATATTTACTCAGGCCCAGATTCTCTATATGGACAGTGATAAAGAAACCCTTAAATTATTTTTTTATGACTGTCATGGAGGGTGAGCATAGTCTATCATCACTAGCTCATATACGTCCCCAACGAAGGGCTCGAGCCTACTCTGCATTGGGCGATCGAGCCTTAGTCGACCACGCAGACCCAGTGCGGGTTGGTCGACTTCACACACAACCTTCGAGTTTCTTCGCAGGCGTGTGCAGGTTTCCTCACGATGTTTTTCTTCACCGTAAGAGCGTCGGATAAACGTACATACATAGAAATGGAGGCTTAGTGAATTGAGAGCACATACCTATATTTAATTGCAGATTACTCCAATCTACTGACTAGACGGCTGACTTTCTAGAATGGGTTCCGACTGCTACAATTTTTCTTGTATTTAAAAATATTGTTAAAAAAAATATGTACAATGAGCTGCTGTTCTACAATGTACCTACCCCTATAAGTCGAATGCCCGTTTGCACTAAACTTCTTGAAGCGCTTAAAGACTATTATTGTAAGGTCTAAATTTATATTTTTGATACGAATTTGACGCTTATAAGAATCGCCTTAGCAACTTTGGCGATTCTAAGTTAAGTGTAATAGGGTATGACGACTTTCTTATTTTAGGGTTTTTTCATTTCCAAATTACACAGAAATGCAGTCGGTTTTTTTAGTTTTGATATAACCGTTTTTTATTTCATTTATTTTTTAGTTTTCTTATTGAATGAGTTTGTATAGTAACCTATATACACATGACACATATAAAGATTACGCAGATTATTAACTTATCAGTTAATAGAATAATATTCTCGTAAACGTTGAAGCTCTACAAAAGAATTCTGATCGTGGGGCCGATTCATAAGTTTTTTAGGATCAAGTGTACAGATGACCAATCCAGCGAATGTTTTAACTCGACTCTACATATGCTTGACTTTTAGCAAATATATGTGAGCCGAGGACCACAACCGCCTGATCGAGTGAGGTAACAAGAAAAACATATCTAACGACACCCCTCAAGCTTAAAAACATAGAGCCGTTATGACTGCAAGCATTCAAAATATTTAAATTTGGCGCCAAAAATCTGCCATTTTGTCTTTTTTTAATTTTGATATACCCAGTGTCACTTTCACAGTAAATACGTATGTAACGACACCCCTCAAGCTAAAATCTATCAAGCCGTTCAGGCTGGAGAGCGTGCCTAACATTTGAATTTGGCGCCAAAACTCAGCCATTTTGTTTTTTTTGTTTTGATATACCCAGTGTTACTTTCACAGTAAATATATATCTAAATAAACCCCTCAAGCTTAAATCCATCGAGTCGTTCAGGCTGCAGAGCGTGCCTAACATTTGAATTTGGCGCCAACTCTGCCATTTTGTTTTTTTTATTTTGATATACCCAGTGTCACTCTCACAAGAAAAACGTATCTAACGACACCCCTCAAGCTAAAATCCATCGAACCGTTCAGGCTGCAGAGCACGCCAAACATTTAAATTTGGCGCCAAAAATCCGCTATTTTGTTTTTTTTTATATACCCAGTGTCACTCTCACAGTAAATACGTATCTAACGAAACCCCTCAAGCTAAAATCCATCTAGCCGTTCAGACTGCAGAGCGTGCCTAACATTTAAATTTGGCGCCAAAACTCAGCCATTTTGTTTTTTTTATTTTGATATACCCAGTGTCACTCTCACAAGAAAAACGTATCTAACGACACCCCTCAAGCTGAAATCCATCGAGCCGTTCAGGCTGCAGAGCGTGTCAAACATTTGAATTTGGCGCCAAAAATCCGCCATTTTGTTTTTTTATTTTGATATACCCAGTGTCACTCTCACAAGAAAAACGTATCTAACGACACCCATCAAGCCAAAATCCAAGAGCGTGCCAAACAATTATACATACATACATACACACATACTCTCGAAAAACATAACCCTCCTTCTGGCGCAGTCGGGTAAAAAGAAGAAGCCCCAAAAATACCAAATTATAATAAAATTAAAAGGCTCACTGTGAGCATTACATCCATATTTATTTATAGTTTTAGTATTAAATTATATATTTAAAGTTAGAAGATCTTATATATATTTTTTTAATGTAAAAAACCACAAGCAAATCGGTCCAGTGGTTTTAGAGATAAACGGCAACATTAGCGACAACCATTCTTGCTGCTATAGTGCTCCCTGGTGGTCTACCGCCATAAAACATACCTAAGAACCTGCTTTGAAATGATACCTTTTAAATACAAAAAAATACGGTAATTTAAAAAACTAAAAAACCCGACTGCGTTTCTGTGTAATTTGTAAATGAAAAACCCTAAAACAAGAAAGTCGTCATACCCGATTGCACTTACTTAAGAAAAATTGTAGCAGTCGGGACCCATTCTAGAAATGGAGGCATAGTGAATTGAGAGCACATACCTATATTACATTGCAGATTACTCCAATATACTGACTAGACGGCTGACTTTCTAGACTGGGTCCCGACTGCTACAATTTTTCTTAAGTTAAGTTCAATCGGGTATAACGACTTTCTTGTTTTAGGGTTTTTCATTTACAAATTACACAGAAACGCAGTCGGGTTTTTTAGTTTTTTAAATTACCGTATTTTATTTTATTAATTTTTTAGTTTTATTATTGAATGAGTTTGTGTAGTAACCTACGTACACATGACACACATTAAGATTACGCATATTATTAACTTATCAGTTGATATAATAATATTATTATATTCTGCAGCCGTTCTTGAATTTGGCGCCAAAAACCCGCCATTTTGTATTTTTTTTTTATTTTGATATACCCAGTGTCACTCTTACAGTAAATACGAATCTAACGACACCTCTCAAGCCAAAATCCATCCAGCCGTTAGGCTGCAGAGCGTGCCAAACAATTATACATACATACATACATACTCTCGAAAAACATAACCCTCCTTCTGGCGCAGTCGGGTAAAAAACCGCAAGGAAATCGGCCCAGTACTTTTATAGGTAAATGGCAACATTCGTTTGCACACACAAACAAACAAACAACTTCACACCTTAAACGCATACCCCTTCCCTGTTCCGTTGTGGGTAAAAACGCCTTGAGAGATCCTAAAGTGTTGCGGTGGAAGGAATCCTAAAAACCATTATATTTCTCCTAACTACGTATTTGACATTTGTTTTGATTAAAATTAAATTACATAAAAGCAGGCTTCCGTAACTTGGTCGAGCAGGCGAGATAAGTAACTACACACTACAGGCCGCGCTCCGCTCATCAGCGCTAGAACGCCGTACAGTCGCCGCTGCAATTCGCGCTCCGCCCATGTACGCTGTTATAACCGCTAAGTCGAGCGCCTTAATACCCATGTTCCCGTGTATTGTCTGACAGTGGGAAGGAGTAGGTGAATAAATGCGTAGGTATTTTCGTTTTATAAGGAAGTGCAATATCTGTTCCGAAGTAACTGGTATCTCATCTGTGATAAATGTTATAGGGCCATATACTTGACATACCTGTGGTTCTAGTAGTAAGCTGAATAATAAAATTCAGGTCAGTTGTCATCCTCTTTATAAGGAGAAAACAGTTCATTGGATTGCCGATGTACTCTGGTACATTAGCAATAACTTTATGTTGTTCGTACTTAAATCTGTCCAGAAACCTGTAAACAATGAAATTAATGTTACGTTGACTATTACCTTCGAGTGACTATTTAGATTTCCCTTATCTTAGACTAGGGAAATTCAATTTTCACTTATCAGATTTTGATTTGCATGATTAGAATTTTGCATAAAACACCAAATTTCAGCGTTTTTTTTTTATTGGAACCATACTGCTTACTCGTATGTAATGCATAAAATTTTATAATAAGTATACAGGGTGTAACAAAATTGGTGTAGGTCCCGTTAACTGGGGCTTCTATTCATCATACAGAACAAATTTTGTTCAACGACTTTGCTGAATTCACAAAAAATAAATTCAGCTCTTCATACAAATCGATCAGCTGATCGACCAATTTTGTGCACTTTTGTATGGAGGGTCCAATTTTTTTTCGAGAATTGAGTATGGGTTCCTTGGGGAAAGTTGTTCAGTATGATGAGTAGAATCCCCAATTAACGGGTCCTACACCAATTTAGTTACAGCCTGTATAATT
Source organism: Coleophora flavipennella (assembly GCA_947284805.1). Lineage (NCBI taxonomy): Eukaryota > Metazoa > Arthropoda > Insecta > Lepidoptera > Coleophoridae > Coleophora > Coleophora flavipennella. The sequence continues at coordinate 12,998,293 of OX369253.1, forward strand.
GTTAAAATTGTTAAATATTTTTGAAACTAACTCACTGAGTAGTCAAAAAGCCCTCCCCGCAGTGCCCTCTGCCAGTTAGGTCAAAAACGATCCCGATCTCGGGTCCAGGCCCTTTCCCCTCATACGACGCCCTAAATCGTCTACAAAAGACGGCCTCAGACATTAATATTAAGTCAGGGAGAGAATAAGCACTATTTGAGCTTGCGTGTTACATCCTATCGGCTGCATCGGCACTTACCATCAGGTGAGATGCAGCCAAACGCACTCAAATTTTGAATAAAAAATGTGTTTGTTAAACAGCATGTAAAAACTATTAAAAATGAAAGGCTTAAAGTAATGGCAAGCATTATCTATAAGAAGGGGATTGATTATTTAAAAAATCGGTGCACCGTGTGGGAGGCCGGTCTACGCTACGTCTTCCGGTGCGCGGTCACCACTTGAAAACTTTACTTCCCCAAACGACCATCTGTTCTAGGAGCTATGTGCCCTGCCTACTGTCACTTAAGTTTAGCGATTCTGTGAGATATGTCGGTTACTGTGGTTCTCGATCTCCTAATTTCTGATTCGATTCTGAGTATAGCTCGCTGAGGGGATCACATATGATTTTCTTGCAAATTATACACAAAAATTTAAGGGGTCGTCCTCACATAAGAAACGTGTTTTTAGGGTTCCGTACCTCAAAAGGACAAAACGGAACCCTTATAGGATCACTTTTTGTCCGTCTGTCTGTCTGTCAATACCTTTTTTCTCAGAAACACGCGAAGGTATCAAGCTGAAATTCATATCAAATACTCAGGTCTACTGTCCCTTGCAGCTGTGAAAAAATCGAACTTCTAAGCCAACGCAATCAAAGGATACAGCCGTTTATGCCGCAAATTTTCGACACTCGCAAGGGAATCAATACCTATAGGGTACTTCCCGTGAACTCAGAACCTCGAAATTTGGTACGAAGCAACGTCTATTAGCACATATAAAGGAAAGCAATAAACAAATAAAAAAATGAAAATTGCGAAAAGCATAATTTTTCAGTTACATCATATATTAAAACATTTTTAATAATTTTAAACTTACTAACCCTTTCCTCATGAACGCGTATAGGTATTAAATTAAAATTCATATCAAATACTCAAGTCTATACTACCTTTAGGCTGTAACAAAATCAAACTTCTATGTCAACGCAATCAAAAGTAAAAGAAACAGCAATTTATGCCGCATATTTTGAAACTCGCAACTACTCGCAAGGGATCTAGAATCGTCGATCTAGAATCTTGAAATTTGGCATGAAGCAACGTTTTATAGCAGACATATAGGAAAAAATCCGAAAACCTTAAGTTTTTGGTTACATCACATAACATTTTTTTTTAATAATTAGAAACTTATTACCCTTTTCCTCATAAACGCGTAGAGGTATCAAGTTTAAATTCATATCAAATACTTATGCCTTTAAGCTGTGAAAAAAAATTCTAAGTCAATGAAACACGTAAAACGCAAAGGTACAACCATATATACCGCATATTTTGAAATATACCTACAGGTTTGTACGGAACCCTCGGTGCGCGACTCCGACTCGCACTTGGACGGTTTTTAAAGGTTTTTTTTTGTCTTTGCTCTAGGCATTGTTAAAACGGTTAAACATACAAGCATGAAACTTGAAGTGATTATAGTTCTACTCCGAAGGTAATTTTACGAATAATATAAATCTGCCACGCGTGAGTCGTACTCGCGCCTAGAATCCCAAACTTTTTGATGTTTAACATCTTTGCTCTCGCTTTCCTGCAATTTGTGGGAGTGATTTCGTGAAATGGGACGGAAATGTGTAACGTTTTTTAATTCATGAAAACTAAGGTTGTCATAGCCATGCCGCCTAGTGTGATGGCAAAGGCAAAGATGACATACTACTATTCGAAGGGTCGGCCCGTGAATGTACGACCCGATAATTAATTAATTTCATAAGTATTTTGTCACATGTTACACATCATATGCGAGTACTGTAGGTCTATTTGTTTGGAAATGGCCAAACATGTAAACAAAGCGGTTGCCCCATTTTAAAACACAGTAACTTTTTATACTTGATTTTTTCAGTATTATTGCTTTTATGACTTAGTATAAGTCTTTTTTTTGATAAATATTTTTATTGAAGTATCTTCTATTTAAAAAGCGCCGGTGGCTCAACCGGTAACGACTCCGTCCTCCTAATAGGAGGTGCCGGGTTCAAATCCGGACGGCCAATGTATACCAATGAGTTTTTCGAAACTTATGTACATTTAAACTTACCGATTGCTTTAACGGCGAAGGAAAACATCGTGAGGAAACCTGCACACACCTGCGAAGAAACTCGAAGGTTGTGTGTGAAGTCGACCAACCCGCACTGGGCCCGCGTGGTCGACTAAGGCCCTTTCGCCCTAATTCAGGGTAGGCTCGAGCCCCTCGGTGGGGACGTATATGAGCTGATATGATGATCTTCTATTCAGAAATCATTTTTTTTATCAATTTAGCAAGCAAAACAGTTTTTTATAGGGCATATTTTTTTTAAATCTGAGAATTGTCAGTTACTGTGTTTTGAAATTGGGCAGCTGAAATAGGGTTGACACCTGATTGTCTATGAAACAGTGATAAGGTCCCTATAAGACATTGCTCAAATAAATTGGCAAATAAACGTTTATTTTTATCATGAAGTCATCATCATCATATCAGCCGAAAGAAAGGTCTCCCCAATCCAACGATTTCCACTGCAACAGGTCCTGCTCTGCCCGCATCCAGCGCCTTCCCACAACTTTCAATAGATTGTCGGCCCATGGAGTAGGTGGCCTGCTTACGCTACGACTGCTAGTGCGCGGTCGCCACTAAATATTTTATTACCCCAACTGCCATCTGTTCTACGTGCTATGTGCCCCACCCACTGCCACTTAAGTTAAGCAATTCTGTGAACTATGTCGGTTACTGGTTCTCCCGTTTCTGATTTCGATCGCGTATGGGAAACTCCAAGCATAGTTCGCTCCATCGCCTTGGGTGACCTTGAGCCTTCTTATGAGGGTCATACTCATAGCACAGTATTACGATATGGCTTACGTTAGCGCAACGCCTTTGATGTCGCACGATGCCGCCACGGCCGGCGTAGGTACTAGCAGTACTAGAGTTTGCCAGGCTGTGTCCCGCCGCCCGCAGCCCCGCAAGTACCTTTCCGTTGCTCTGGTTAAGTACATTCGTTGCACTACTGTAAGCCGGTATATTGTAATGCTGTGGTCATAGTTAGCGACAATGTCTTCCGTATGCCAGTATACTGGCAACATATCGTGAAATGATTTCTTAACAATGAAGCAGTTTTTAATTGGTAAGAAATTGCTAGTAGCATCATGCTCGATGTCCAATTGTAAGTAATTAAAGAACAACAATGATAAAGTGTTGGCCTTTCCAAACAACTAGACTTGAGATGTCTGTTCTAATAGGTCGGGGATAAAGTTTCTTCGTATTTTGTAACTAAAACTTTTAATCAAATCTATTTGCTTGTATTATTTGTACTTGGCTGGTTATAATAAAATGAAATAAGTGAACTTTCGAAATTTTAATAAATTCCCGCCATTTTAAAATACTTTTTTCTGGCTATGAAAATGAGTGAAAGTAACGAGAAAAGTAGCGACATTTTGAAATTTTATGTAAAAAGGTAAAAATGCTACACTGGCCTCGAATAAAATTTGTACCAATTATGGACCTAATGCAGTATCAAATTTAGTTCAAGCGTTTCCAATACGGAAATCTGAACGTTCAAGATGCAGCTCGTTTTGTTCGCCCTGTTTGAGTTTGCATACAAAATACGAAAAACCTTTTTCCCCGACCTAATAATAAAATATCGTTTTGTTGATTATTATTTATTTATTTTATTATTTATTTATTTATTTATCGAAAAAATGAGTACATAAGTAAACATTAGACCCACAAAACTGAATGATCAGTTTGTCTGTGGGATCGACAGTCTTACAATTATTCGTTACAATCATAGATAAGACTGTGGTACTTAACTAGATTCTAAGTGAATCAGTACTTCGTCGTAGGCAAGAGCCAAACTACCTTACAGGCTGTTCATGAAAAAAATTTTTAACAGATTTTTAAATTTACTTTTTTTATGTTCGAGTCTAATAGCCGCGGGCAAACTGTTCATAAGATATGGAAAACGTTTTCTCAGTGTTTTTCACGATGTTTTTGGGGTTTCATACACCAAGGTGTGGTGGTACGGAACCGTTGGTGCGCGAGTCCCACTTATATACTTGGTCGGTTTATCAACGTTTTATAGTCTTTGTCGTAACACGGTGATACATACTAGGTGTGATAATAGTGCAAACTACTATGGAGTAAAACAGACCAGGTGTGAGTCGCTCTGAATGAAAGGAAATAATATAAAAAACCAGCCAAGTGCAAGTCAGAACCGCACACATAGGGTTCCGTACCATCATACTAGAAGGCGCTAGTTTCTTCATGTTTAAAAAAACACGTTTGCTGTATGGAGACATCTTATTTTATCTCTTTTTCTAATTTTTAATATTTGTTGTTATAGCGACAACATAAATACATAATGTGTGAATCGATATCACGGTTAATGAAATACAGCCTGGTGACAGACGGACGGACAGTGAAGTCTTAGTAATAGTAAAGTATATATATTAGTACTAACATACAGTATGGTGGACATTATACCTGCCGCTCTCTAATTGCGACCTTACCCCTTCGTCACCCAGATTGATACAGATTGGTTACAATTTGGTTGTAGAACGTATAGGATTTCGCCGTCATTTTGCTTGTCCCGTCATTCGTTTTTTAAAATGTCATTTCGGGCCCGTTGTATGAACTGTGGTAATAGGGTCCCGTTTTTACCCTTTGGGTACGGAACCCTAAAAACAAGTGCCTATAGGTCTCGTACACATAACTTTATACTCGTTAATGTTTTACAGGTGAAGGTGTGGTGTGAGTCCAACTCGCACTTGGACGATTTTTCCATACATTTGAAAAATGAAAACCTACTTACGCATGCAAAGTAGACAGCCTGTCCATTTCCTGGGTTATATACATATCTAACTCCTGTATAACCGATTTCTGGGTTCCTATCAGTTTCTTCAGGTCCTCAACAGAAGTATATACAGGTTCTCCATTAACAAAATTTGCCACACAATAATATACCATTATGAAATGTAAACTGGCATTAAACAGTTTTAATTTAACCATTGTTTTATTAACGACTGCGTACTGCGCGGTTTGATAAAATACTAATCTGAAAAACGCAAAACACGTTAAAAAACCGACTTCCATCGCAACAACTTCGTACAATTTCGCAAAATTATTTTTGGTTTTTGTTAATTTTCTAACAAACTACTACACCGATTTTGATAAAATTTATATGGGACCACACGGGAAGCACTAGCTTTCAAATAAAAAAAGAATCATCAAAATCAGTTCACCCATTCAAAAGTTCTGAGGTAACACACATAAAAAAAACATACAGTCGAATTGAGAGCCTCCTCCTTTTTGGAAGTCGCTTGAAAAATACACGGTTACGGCAGCCCGCGCTAAACTTTCCCTACAATTGTTTTTATTAATTATTTTTTTCATAAAAATTTTGAACAAAGAAAGAAATATTTATCTGACCTTGATATGATATGGATATGACCAAGTAATGTTGTTTGATAAACAAAATTCTTTTGTGGCTTGGAGCCTATGACAAAGTAAAAGTTTATTGTATCACAAAACAAAAGCGGCTTACTGTAGTATAAACTAACTCCTCCATGCCGTGCGTCACATTAGGAGGTCGCGGGTTCGATACCCGGCGGAGCTAACTTTGTAAGACTCGGTTTGGTTGGTGGAAGGGCATTTACTAAGCCCGCCTAGCTAGCCTTCTTACCCAACTCTTACCTAAGTCTTGCCGCCAAACATCAATGTTAACAGCATTGGTGTGTTCCGGCTTGAAGGTAAGAAAGCCAGTTCCCCATTGCGTTGGGGAATCTTGCTAAGCCCGCATTAATCTTCGGCATCATCGTCATATACTATCAGGTGGGGTGATTCCAAAGATTTTTTTTTTTTATTTTTTTTTTATTCACAATTGGTAATTGGATATATATACTTTGGCCAAAGGTTTACCAAATGTGGGTAAAAAAGGAGGGCTGTTTCGTGAATTTTTCGTTAACCGCCTCCGTGGCGTAATGGTAGCCCATTCGCTTCACACCAGGAGGTCGCGGGTTCGATTCCTTCCAAAAGGAGGGTTGTTTCATGAATTTCGTTTCATAATTTTTTTTGATGCCGTCAAGTAGATACCCAATTGCCCCAACGTCAAGTCGTTTCGATGGGCCCATTTATAACCACGTCATTTCTTTTTATTACTTCCCATGTCATTTTCGTAATCAGCGATGGCAGAAAACTGGAGGAGACAACTTATTTCGAGGAGAATTAGGGGAAACCAACTTTCGGAACATGTGATATATACGGAAATAGACTTTTGGAGGATTTGACTTTTATGGAACGGTAGGGGGGGTGAAGTGAACCTGTCGAACCGAATTGACATTCGGGTCCCAAATCAGCCAAACCAGTTTAGATATCTGTTTGTAAATATACACTTATTGTCCAATTGTTATGCTTATCCATCAATTCTTGTTCTGAGAGACCCGGTCGTTCCTGTAATATGGTTGAGGGAAACGATGGCTGACTCTCGCGTTATACTCATGAGCGGGTGCTGTCCGTGTAAACTCTTGTCAAAGGCGTTCATGACATCCAATAATTTGAATGTGTAACTTCTCGTGTCTGCGACACATGTAGGTATACATATTTCGCTTTCTAACTGCGACACATGTAGGTTTACACATTTCTCTTTCTAACTGCGACACATAAACTAAGGCAATATTGTTTTCATGTTCTAATGACATATTTTGTTTTATATCAATGATTGTATTTTGACGTTATTAACTAATGATTGTTTATTTCTTTATTTTTCACAAATGACATTACTATTTTATGACTATCGGAAAGAGTGTAATTTGCACCTATCTTGAATAAATATCTGGAATCTTGAGGTAAATTAATTAATGCGACTGCAGACTGCATGCACCTGAAACGTTGCTGAGGCTGCACTTTGTTAACAATGCATTAACATCCCCTCTGTTGGAGCACGTGACGAGTCTCTTCCCACACTCGAGAAGCTTAGGCCATACTCCAGAAAAATAAAAGGTATTTACCTATGAAATTGCCGACTGTTCCCTCTTGTTACTACTGTAGTTTTAAAACAATTTTTTTTAAACAAAAAAAAAGACGTGTGGCACTCGGGGACTGCCGCGGTAAAGCTAGTGCATAGTTTTTTTATCAACTTATGCAATTATAATTATTTATTTATTTTTTATTTATGCAGTATTTACCAGTACCATATAGTCCTTGGGGCGCGGGATGTTTATGTAATAAATTAACACTAAGAAAGTTCATCATCAATCGCCATCGCCATCGTCATCGTCATCATCATCATAATCATGAACAGATAGATGGCACTGTAAGTTTTTTAGAACTCAATATATTTTTTTGGGGGGTCAGGTTTTATTTTCGTTACGAAATTTCTTGATTCGGTCCCCCCAAAGCCCGCGATAAAAGCTATACAATAGCTTAAAGAATTTCGTCAGATTTTTTCTTATTGTTATTATATTTTAAGTTGCATATACGTTTCAAATATAAAATTTTGCTCCCTTTTTTAGTAAAAAGAAAGATGAAAATTAATATTAAGAACAATAGTTATTAAAACAAAATTTATTCTCAAAATAGCATTAGACTATTAGAAATTAAATAGTGGTAAACATATGCCTATTGTTTAGATATTTTGAGAGCACTGTATTTACCTGAAAAAATCGCCTATATTGAGGCAAAAAAATATACATTTTTAATGATAAAGCTCAATCAATCAACTACCCTATTAACGATAGTAGACGTGGGGGGACCGTCTGTGGAAGATTGTAGATGATCGATGAAGTCAAATTTGTGTATTCCTGAGTTAAAATCACGAAGTGATTCGATTACCACATTAGCGCCACCAATAGATATAAATAATTTACTCATTCTTATGGACTAAAATCAAAATCATTGAGTATCTTGCGCACACTGGAAGGCAAAAACTATTGTTTGTTATTTTATAACTGTAAATATTAGCAACAAGTTATTTTTTGCAAAACTGCTAAAGTAGGCCACTTTTAACGATATCGACAAACATAACATATTACTAATAGGTAAAGTTATACAACACCAATTATAAAACACCTTGTACCCGATTTCGAATAAAGAGTATCTTATCTATAGGTGGCGCTAGTGTGCTAATCGAACCGCTTTATATGGCCTGTCTAGGAGCCGACTATACAATACGTGACGAGATAAAGCGGGTTAATTAGCATCATGAGCTGACCCCCTCCCCCCCTCTTAAACCCTTTTTAACCGACTTCAATAAGGAAGATGTTCTCAATTCGACTGTCTGTATGATTTTTGTACGCGTTTGTTACGCGATATCTTCGCAGATTGTAAACCAATTTTCATGTTAATCTTTTTATTCGATAGACTATGCCAGGTTGGTCCCATATATGTTAGTCCCGAAGCGTTTCGCTTCTTCGTTCATTATGCGAACGACCATGGAGTGGAATTCCCTGCCGGCGTCTGTATTCCCCGATTCGTACAATAGGGGATCGGACTGCTAGTCATTTGAATTTCTTTTTATGATCTGTCAAAAACGAAATTTTGTTCTAATAATGTTTGAAATGCCCACAAGTGACATCATAGATTTTAAGCGTCATTGGCGAACTTAATTTGTGAATTTGATCAAGTAAAAATTGAAGACGTGATGGAAAAACAAAATAAGTAAGGTTTTTTGAAACTTCAAGAGGAGAGCAATTTAGGAAATCATATTTCATATTTTATTTTTGATGCAGTCCAATCCCCAATTTAGGAACCTTCAAGAGAGTGAACACTGTTTGAATTTGCGTGTTACATCCTCGGCTGCATCGGCACTTACCATCAGGTGAGGTGCAGCCAAATGCACTCAATTTTTTATAATAAAATTATATACAGGGTGTAACAAAATTGGTGTAGGTTCCGTTAACTGGGGCTTCTACTCGTCATACTGAGCAACTTTTGTTCTACGACTTTGCTGAAAACGCAAAAATTGTTTTTTACTCTTCTTACAAATCGATCAGCTCATCGACCAATTTTGTGCATTTTATTATGGAGGGTCCAAATTATTTTTTTGCGAATTGACTATGGATTCCTTGGGGAAAGTTGTTCAGTATGATGAATAGAACCCCTAGATAACGGGACCTACGCCAATTTTGTTACACCCCGTATACATATAAATTTTATCAAAATCGGTTAAGTAATTTTAATGAAGTTAACAAAAATCAAAAAATGTACCAATATTGTACTTGGTTGTTGCGACTAAAGTCGTTTTTTTTTAAGTTTTCAGCGTCACTTATTTGATGAACGACTAATATACAACGCGCGATGAAATTTACCCATGGAAACGGAAAGTCACAGTAAATAGGGGGTGGCGTGCGATCGAGAATTTATACAGGGTGTTAGGTAAAATACGGCATATTTTGTCATAAAACAGATCACTTTTTGGCCTACAACTTTGTTGAAATCTCTAATTTTTTTGGATTTTCAATAGCAATTTGAACAAAAAAAAATTGCACTCTTGATACAAATTGATCAGCTGATTGACCAATTAGGAGCGTTTTGTACGGAGTGTTTTTTTTTAACTGTTAAAAGTAAAAAGTTGTTCAGTGTGATGAGTATATGCCCTAGGTAAAGGGTCCTATACCAATTTCGTTACAAGATACAGAAAAAAAAACTTTTGTTCATTTTATGATTTATATAACCATAAAAACATACGCATAATAACCAATTTGAGACTATTTTGTAAACAAATAAAATGCTCTATTTTTAAAATCTGCTATCTCTCTTATCTTGGATTCTAAATAAATATAGCATAACATACAATAGAAGATTATTACATTAGTTTAAATAAATAATATAGATTTTTTATATTACATAATTTGTACCCGGTGTTGACATCTCATTCATTATTATAGCTACCTATCTCACTTGCGAAACACTTTTTTTAATTTTATTAAGACGATTGTGAACGGGCGGCTTTTTGTACAAACGGCGATAGCGATTTTCACCTCATAGAAGTTTACCGATTTTGACCATTTTTTGATAGTTTGTCAGTCAGAACAAAAGCTAGGTTTATAGGTTTGTGTTTTTTCAATACAATTGATAAGTTTAATTTTATTTGTCGTTCAGTGTTTCAATACAAAACTAATTACTGCCATTATTTATAATCAATAATTTTAAAAAAAACGAAACTTATGAACGTAGCTTTTATTCTGACTACCTATTAAAAATTTGTCAAAATCGGTTAGCTCTGGTGTTCATAAATCCCATACAAACGTAGTCTTTGATTCATTTGTTAACTAAACAACTGATTTTGAAATAATTTTATACCAATAAACTTGTTTTCCGTCTTTACCTTAAAAACAAGGTTATTGATTAATAATGAATTCCTGTTTCATTTTTGAAAAAAGTAATGCAATACCGACACAGATATACGTCATCCGATTATGGATATAAAACTAATTCAACATCGGTTCTTTGGTTAACAAATGAATCAAATACTACGTACGTTTGTATGAGATTTATGAACTCCAGCGGACTCTTAAGAGGCGAAAATCGCTATCGCCGTTTGTAAGAAAAGTCTCAAGTTTCACAATCCTCTTAAAGTGCCCTAAAATCTATGGAATTTTGCTTACGCATAAGGTTTACACCTTAAATTACAATAATCTTACATTTTAATATACAAAATAAATCACAGTATTATCTCAGTTACATAAACGATTATGGGATTAAACAACTGCTATAAATAAACAAAATAGGTACATAAAAAGCGCTGTACAGTGGGAAGAAACGATCTGATAGTAAGTAATGGTTCTAACTTAAAAATAATTTCTTATTGCTTCGCGTTACTAGAGATCTAGTAATTATTGCAAGCGAATAGAAGAAACCGGGACCAGATTTTTGAAGTGAAAACTTCTTTAGGCGCGTTGAGCATTTTCGAGAGGGAAAAAACCATTGAACTCGCGACACCGACACCTTACCAGGAACACTCGCAGGTTCAAAACTTTATTAAACTGTATAAAGTTTTCACTTCCGTCGGCACTTCCGTTGTTTTTTTTTATAAAATAAATTGTTTGAAAAATTGTCTGGGACTTGATGGATTTTGTTGTTACCTTTTTTTACTTTTAAAAACCTTGTTGGAATGCAGCTAAAATGAGGAAGATTTATAAATGAACAAATATACAAACATTGCAAGTTAAATAAAAGCTTAAAAGCAATACGACTATAATAATTTCCAGTGGCCCCGTACAAGCTATAAAATATATAAAATAGCTAACAATAAAAATGTTGAAATATTAAAAAAAACTAATTGAGACGATGATGAAATCACAATTAATTAATACTAAACATAGAAAATAAAGGTGTTTACAGCAGTCTATCTATCTAAACTATGAGCGCATAATATAATTTCAGACGCCACATCGAAACTCGTTTTCCTTACAAATTAAAAAGCAATAAATTAACAATAAGGAATAAGCAATAAATTACCAAAAAGGAATAAACAATAAATTACCAATAAGGAATAAGAAATAAATTACCAATATGGAATAAGCAATAAATTACCAAACGGGAATAAACAATAAATTACCCATAAGGAATAAGCAATAATTTACCAATAATTGTATATATTTCTTCCTATTGTATATTTCTTTTTTTTACCATGTGATGCAAATATTAAATTGAGTATCGAGTAAGTATTGAGTAAGAATATTGTAATAAAGAAAATAATTTCTTGTCAATAGGTGAACCGATTCTAATGAAATTTTATACACTGAATGCTTTACGAGTCTATTTTGGAGGAGTTGAAGCCTATGGTAAAGGCTTTCTTCTATATTGTTAATTCCTTTTTTTTAAGTTGTGATGCAATAAAGAATAATGTATTGTATTGAAGATCAAATACAAGAAACGCTTTTTGTTGAAAATCATCTGAAGAACACAGCAATACTATGGACGTATGGTGCAAATAGAGCCCAAAAACCTGGAACGAACAATCCTATTGGTAAAGCTGCAGGAAGCAGACCACGTGGCCGTAGACCGGCTCGACGGGCCGACCTCGTCACGAAAACTTTTCCAGATAGCAATACAGGAAGCATCCAGGCTGGCGACACACCGCGATAACTGGCGCAAAACCATTTGGGCAAAAACAGACTGAAGGCACAGATTAATAAATAGTTACTTCGTAACAGATACATCACTCCCATACAAAAGCTTAAATGCCTACGCTATATTAGCCTACAAAATCTTAATAATAATATCAGCTGTTTGCAGCGAGAAGAAATGTGCCATAACTACGCATACAGACAGTTGAGATTGTTTTGCCCGCCGCGCGACCCACGTGCGAGCGCGTCATCGAGCGAATGTGCTAGGGTTGTACTTAAGATGATTTTGGTAATGAAACGAATGTTGTAGAAAATCAATTATTTTATATTTGTCGATCAAATATGTTTGAGTTGAATAAAATGATAGATGCATTTTTTCCCTTTCCTGAATTCCCGATTAATATATTTTAATGTCGAAAATATTCGAAAGCTCGTAAATAATTTTAACAAATAATCAAAAGGGAAACAGGGGCTCAACTGTACAATAGGGTCCATCGATTTGGCAGTCCGCGATTTTTTTGGTAAGAGATAGGCTTTAGCTGAACATCCATACCAAATTTCAAGGTTAGGAAACCAGCGGTTTTTGATTTATGAATTTTTGAAAATTGTATTTTTAGGTACTCTTTGGTCCTTTGGAAATTGGTATTTTTACATACTCTTTGATCGGAAAACTCGCTACCGCTTATTACAAAAAGGTGTAAGTCAATTGGAAGCGGACCCCTAACGGGAGCGTAGCCCCCACCACCCATTTAAAACCCCCAACATACCTTTCGGGATCCGAGGGGGATGTGGGAGTATAAAGGCGGGGGGAAAGCACGCGGGGCCGACTTGAGGGCGGACAAACTTCAAGGGGTAACAAATCGAAAACCAGGGGGTAATCCGTCAAGGTCAATCAGTCAAGGTCATTTCAAGGTCAAGGTCTAAGTCAATTTGATCCTAAAGATTTTTACTGTTAGGTTCAACATGAGAACATAGAAATAGGAGCCCCGAAGGGGCTCCGTCGACCACTCAACACTGTAGGAAGAGTGTAGTTAAATTATTTAATCGGCAATTTCGTAAAATTATATATTATGTATTAAATAATAAATAAATATTAAGTATTAGTAAAATTAAAATTTGTTTTATTTTAATTTCGACAAGGACAGAATGGATCAATATCAAACTTGCATAATTTAAACAGTACATCTTTGGGACCAAATGGACTCTACCGATTGCTTTAACGGTGAAGGAAAACATCGTGAGGAAACCTGCACACGGCTGCGAAGAAACTCGAAGGTTGTGTGTGAAGTCGACCAACCCGCACTGGGCCCGCGTGGTCGACTAAGGCCTAATCGCCCTGATTCAGGGTAGGCTCGAGCCCCTCGGTGGGGACGTATATGAGCTGTAATGATGGACTCTGGCTTGACCTTTAAATGACCTTGACCGCTTACCCCACACTTTTCGGTTTGGTAACCCCCTCTTGTTTCTTCACCCTTAAGTCAGACTCGCGTGCTTGCCTTGAATCTCACACATCCCCTTCGGATTCTGAATGTTTGTTCTGACCTTGACTGGGGACTGACTCCGCGGACCCATATTATGAATCTTTGGGATCAAATTAACTTAGACCTTGACCTTGAAATGACCTTGACTGATTGACCTTGAACTTGACGGATTACCCCTTGGTTTTCGATTTGTTACCCCCAAGTTTGTCTGCCCTGAAGTCGGCCCCGCGTACATCCACCTCGGATCCCGAAGGTTTGTTGGGGGTTGTAAACCCCACATTTTGAATCTCGGCGTTCAAATTGACTTCCACCTTGTTGTAATGAGCGGTAGCGTTTTTCGCTGTCATAAAAGTGGATGACCTTTTTTTTAATAAGCGGTAGCGATTTTCGCTGGCATAAAAATGGATGACCTTTTTTTTAATAAGCGGCATTTTCGGCGTCAAGCATCGTTTCTCGAAAACTACCCCCCTCCTAACTTCCATCTTCTAGGGGAGGGTTCCCTTCCCCCCTATTGTACAGTCCTACCGAAACAGGAGCATAGCGGAGAAAAATCAATCAAAATTGACTGTTTACCTGAGTTGACGGAGAATTTGATACCTACTATTCATATAAAAACATTCCTCAAGAGGGCCTCATTGTGAGCTTGAATTATTGTTATTTTAAGTGAATGCTAGGTCAAAACGTAACGAAAATAGTTTTTCTGTTACTATCTACAAGTCATAACAAAAAACGGTTTGTGAATGCTATAGTTTATTCGTTTACATTCGTCCTGGTAATAAAAGTCGGCGGCGCGCGGGGGGGGGGGGGGGGGGGTGCTTGATGGAGTTATTTCGATGATGTAATGGTACTTGAGTACTTCTATTCTATGACATACCTACCTAAATCACGATGACGACGCTAGGTACCTACTATGTTCTTACATTAAGTAGGTAACTGTTAATTATATAAAAAAACACATAAAAATACCTGAAATGCTTAATTTACGACGATTAACATAGTAGGTACCTACCCACCATTGTTCTAAGTTTAAGAATAAATGATGATAATTTGTAAAGGAATAAGAAAAGGGAATTCGAAAAAAAACAAAAGATTTAAAATACTATTAATTTAGGTACCTTTGTTCGTCTCTCGGCAATGAAAAAAATGACAAATTTTCATTTGTCTTTTGACTGTGACACTGCACAATAATTGCGTGGTTTCGGCATTTCGATAGTCAGAGCGGTAAATGTGACGTGCGAGCACTCAGGCGGGCGTGCGGCAACCTACTGTCCGTTGTATCGTCTCCGATACGCTTAGCGGTAGGCATATAACGAGTGGCCTTGAGTAAGTGACGGACGCCTGCTGAAGGGGTTACAATCCTCGATATTGAGGGACCGCCTAGGGAGGAGGGATGCTTAAGGACTTCTTAAAAGAGTAACTACTTTTTCGAAATTATGTATTTTAAAAACAGAAGCAAATTTCAAGGTTCATCATATCAGCTCATATACGTCCCCACCGAGGGGATCGAGCCTACCCTGAATTAGGGCAATCGGGCCTTAGTCGACCACGCGGGCCCAGTGCGGGTTGGTCGACTTCACACACAACCTGCGAGTTTCTCCGCAGGCGTGTGCAGGTTTCCTCACGATGTTTTCCTTCACCGTAAGAGCGTCGGATAAACGTACATATGAAATCGAAATTAGAAAACACATTTTCAAGGTTACTGATACATTTTTTTAAAGTACACTTTTCCCGACCATCGTATGTGTTAAAGTTTCGTTAGAATCGGTTCATCCATTTTCAAGAAATTGATATCTTTAATTTGTATGGAAAGTTAGTTTCGGTACAGCCCCTTACGGGTCTCCAGGAGGCTCGAGTTTCCATACAAACGTAGTTCCGCTCTAATACAAAAACTACATGCCGGATTAAATCCAAACTTAGCGAATATATTGAGCAGACGCATATCGATGTTTGTAATTAGTTTTCGATGTACTAATATAAAACGGAAAAAAATAAGAGCAGTTTCATACTTTCAGTACAAAAATTAATTTAAACCTTGGTTTAGTTATGTTTTAATTTACTACGGTGAAAACTAATTAAAAACATCTAATGTGTCTACTCAACATATTCGCAAAGTTTGGATTCAATGCGGAATGTAGTTTTTGTATGACAGCGGAACTACAATTGTATGGAAACGCGAGCCTCCTGGAGACTCTTAACTAATCTACTTTTGATACTGTCAACAGTGAGTTCTAATTTATTTATAAACTAGGTAAAATTATGCTTAAATATAACAATTAAAATACATAATATTTCCTATTCATCATCTAATAACAACTATAGGTCTATCGTTCTACTAAGACGTTACCTGACGGTCGAGTGTGACGTGACATAGTTACAGCACATGTACAGGCTGTAACAAAATTGGTGTAGGTCCCGTTAACTGGGGCTTCTACTCATTATACTGAACTATTGAAATATATTTGTTGAAATCGCAAAAAAACACTTCATACAAATACGTCAGCTGATCAACCAATTTTGTGCATTTTTGTATGGAGGACCCAATTTTTTTTTGAGAATTGACCATGGGTTACTTTAGGGAAAGTTGTTCAGTAGAACCCCTAGTTAACGGGTCTTACACCAATTTCGGGTATCAAATTATTAATTCCAAAAAATAAACATATTTTTTCACTTTATCAATCTTTTTTCGTTTAAATAAAAACTACAATTAATTTTTCAAAATCCAACTGGCATATTCAGTGCGTATTTAGACTAATCGACTGAGAAAATTAAGATTTTTAAATTGGTCTGGTTTGCCTGTGGATGCATATCTCTGTTCCAAAAGAGGTTTCTATTATGTGTTTTTTTTCTGTTATAAAAGTTAACGAATCATGTTTCTGCAACTGACAAAATTAAGTCATTGAAATGAAGAATCAGGTTACAAAATATCACTTTCATATGTTTTGTGATTGCTGAGAAAAATCGAGATCCCTGTGATAAGTTTCCAATGCGTCGCCCTAATGACGTAAGCTTTACAAATGTAGCACCCTTTCCCACTACTGTGTCCAATGATCTCTTTACGTGTCGCGATCTGTACTTATATGTTCTGTGGTTCAATTATAAATATAATTTTGTTAAAATTAGTTCAACTTATCGATATTTTTGTAGTGACGCCGGCGCCACTTGCGGTGCATGTACTTGACGATATAGAGCGGCAGGCACGACACCAGCGTGATGGTCGTCACCTTCCACCAGAAGTCCCAGTGCTTTATGAAGTCTCCGTCTGCGAAGACACACGAAATTACTTAGACTAGTAGTTAAAATGATTGTCACTCGGGGTAATAAAGGAATCTTAACGACACCTAACACTCCAAAATCCATAAAGCCATTAAGGCTACAGGGTCAGCCCAGAACAAAACACACACACACGCACGCACATACTCTCAAACACGCACACACTCACTCACATACATACACAAACACGCTCACTCACATACCCACACAAACACGCCCACTCACATACACACACAAATACGCTCACTCACATACATACACAAACACGCTCACTTACATGCATACACAAACACGCTCACTCACATACATACACAAACACGCTCACTCACATACATACACAAACACGCTCACTCACATACATACATACTCACAAACACGCTCGTACTCACGCTTTGTTATTAGTATAATATTTTCTTTTTGCTTATATTCTTTGATTTAACTTGTTTATGTAAGCAACACAATAAATATTTCATTTATTCATTCACGCACGCTTAAACACACGCATACACATACATACAAAAACATTAATAAAACCAAGACAGTGGGTATCGTGGGGAAAGTAGTCCAGATTCATGAAAAAAAGTAGCGATTAAAACAAGCTTTTAAAATACTGATTATGTATGCGTCAAGTCGAAAATGCTGAAGTCTTTGCTATACAGATAACATTTAATTTGTTTCATTACTGCAGCGTAGTGACTCATGCTTTAGTAGTAAACATTACTTAATATTGTAAATGTAAAAATGTGTTTGTTTATTTGTTACCTCCTTGACGCTTCGACACCTCTACCAATCTTAGCGAAATTTGATATGCACGTACCGTGTGTCATGAAGAAGAACATAGGCTACTTTTTATGCCGTGAAAATAGAATAGGCCGATACAGCCTGAAACGGAACTGAAAATAGAATATTTTTACATGCTTTTATTTAGTTTCACCTGTCCCGATGTTTCTCATCAAATCTTGCAAACTAAATTTGACCTACTTCTTGGTTTTCGATTGAGCTAAAATTTTGCATGCATATGTATATCGCGTGACAATGCAATATTATGATGACATGGAGCTAATCTGATGCTAGAGCTGGCAAGAGGCAGGAACTCCGCAATAAAAAGACACAACCCATCGAATTTGGACTCGTTTGATTCGTATTGACGAGTACTTTGATCCTAAAAGGCTTGTACCTAAAAGGTTTTTAGAAAATTATTTTAGTTAATTTCCTTAACATTGTAATGGAGCAAAGGATTATTGTGACTTTTTTGCACAAAGATAATTAAGGGGATAAGAAATGATATGGTGAAAACCGCTTGCGGCTCGCGCTCCATTCACCCTTCAAAACGGTCATAAAAACAATGTCTATAGCAGAGGGCAAGATTCAATAATGGAAGGTAGGATATGGGGAAAACCGCTTGCTGCTCGAGCTCCATTCACCCTTCAAGACAATCATAAAAACGATGTCCACGCCGGCAAATGCAATAAGTTGCGGGCAAAACCTAGTCTATTTCTATACATATAATAAAACTGTAACGGGGCCGTGTCTGTATATTAAATATTTTTGGAACATTATAACTGTGGTGGACATTACTAACGATATAGAGGCCAAAACAACAACTTTGGGAATTTCTGTCTGTATGTTCGCGCATCACGCAAAAACTACCAGGCCGATTTCGATGAAATTATGTATAGTGGTTCCTTATAGCCCGGGTTAACATATAGGATACTTGGTATCCCGGAAAATTCAGTTCCCGTGGGAAAATTCAAAACTTCCACGCGGAGGAAGTCACGGGCACAGCTAGTATTCAATAAAAAGAAGGTCATAGATTTTTTTACAAAAAAACACTCAGACGTTTCCTAGAGAGAATAAGAATAAGAATATATTTATTGAGTTATATAAATCTCTAAGTACTTTACACATTGAATAGGATAACACTTAGGGTAGATAGAAGCCAGAGAACTTTGTATGTTTTAAAAATACTTCATGGATTTTTAGAAAACAAGCCAGGACTTTAGTGCTTTGAGAATGTGACGCTGTAGCGTGAACCTTATACAGCTATCTCTTACTAAAGTACTCTCTTACTGCCTCCGTAGCGTAAAGTTTAGTCCATTCGCATCACACCAGGAGGTCGCGGGTTCGATTCCCGGTGGGGTCAACTTGTAAGACTCGGTTAAGTTAGTGGTAGGGCATTTTCTAAACCCACCTGGCTAGCTACTACAATCTCTTGCCGCCAAACATCAGTGTTAACAACATTGATGTATTCCAGCTTAAAGATAAGCTAGCCAGTCTCCATTGCGTTGGGGAATCTTGGTATGCCCGCTTCCATCTTCGGCATCATCGTTTCTTACCATCAGGTGAGATGATGCCAAGGGCTTGCCAATTGTAAATAAAAAAATAAACAATATACATAAGCAGTGTGGCCGTATACAGCCATGAGTAGGCTCACTATTATCCACCACCCCATTAGGCCACCATTATCAATTCGGAGAATGATGCGTTGCAGTTTATGCAATATGCTGGCAATAATGACAGAGTTTAAAATACATTACACAGATGCTTCCGACCTTATATTGTATATCACTTACCGAAGTAAGAAGTAAATATGAGCAGCGTGGCTGTATACATAAGCAAGCTGACTAGTTCAGCCAGGGCCATCAGGCGGTGCCATGTGGCCACAGTCAGCGCCACCATTATCAGCTCGGTGAGGATGAGCGCAGTGTAACTGATCTCCACTATGTGGATGAGTTGGTCCTCGAATAAGACTAGTGCACCGTACATGATTACGCCTCCTGAAAATGTTTGGGTTGTTTAGTACCAAGAAAATAGGAAGGAGTCTATGTATGTTTAACCCTCGCAGATAAAGAAACGATCTGTTAATAGCGACCACTCTCGTGTCGTCTCACTCACATCGTATATTTGTCTATACTCACACATTGCGGTACTGGGAGAAAAAATAAATAGAACAGCCACGCGGACTATACTTTCTCGCATAGCCTTCACCGTCTGTCCTAGTAGGACATACTCAAATCAACAATAAACATTATACTTACTTAGTACCAAAGAATAAAGCTAAGTATGAAAAATTTACAAAAAAATTGGGTTTGTATGGGAGGTACTTTACTCAGATTTTCTAGTAGGACTTCACAATCAACCATTCACATAGCTTCATTGAATTCGTTAGAGCAATTTTTGAGAAGAAGTAACAAACAACCTGGATTTGTATGGGAAGTAACTTATTCCGATTTTTCTTGGAACTACCGCGTACTGTAGGCCATATAGACTTATATTAACAAACCGAGTTTCATCAAAATGGTTAGAGCCATTTTTGAATAAAAAATAATAAGTGATTTTTTACTATGGTGGCAACCCTAAAATAATAAAAAAGAAAATTTGGAAAAAAAACGCTTGGAGATATACAAATAATACTGCCCTCATCCGAATTCCACCTAAATCCGTCCAGTAGTTTGGGAACTGGAGCAACGGACGGAAGTACAAACAGACACACACACTCACACACACATTTTTTTTAATTTCTTATTGTTTTTTATTGTATTAGTGTCGAAAACAATCGATCCCCATCAAAATCTCAGCTTCGATTTTTTTTGTCATCACAATACATTCTTCACTCCTTCGTCGCTCGAAAGTAAAAGTCAGTCTGGATTACTGTCTCGACGCGATTTGTATCTTTTGCAATTTTATTTTTTCGTAAGCAAGGAAACATCAATTTTATATCGTGGAATAAATCAATCGTTACATACAGCGCCATCTAACGACTAACTCATAAATCTCTTTGTACATTTCTCTCGTAGCGCCTACCTTATTACCGATGTTTCTAAGTTATGTGTTGCCGCAGACCAGGCAATCCGGGTAAGAAAGCCGGACAAAATTTAAATCTCTTTCATTCCTTTGCAATATGACAGAGATAGCGTTTCAAATACTGACCACAACAGTAAGAACTTGTCAGATTGCATGGGAATTAAATAAACTTATTGTTTGCTTGGCGGTGTTACAAGGTGTGCACCGTCGCTTAAGCTAATTCATTTTCATTGTCACAGATGGCGCCTGTATTATTTTAAGATCATACGCAAGTACTGAATTGTAAGTTCATTCAGGTCCCCAATCCTTCGTCAATTAGACCAACCTTACTAATATTATAATGTAAAAATATGTTTGTTTGTTTTTTACATTTTCACGCTTCAACACCTCATCACAGTATATATATTAGACCTCATCAAGCCTGTGTCACGGGGAGGGACTTAGGCTACATTTTATCCGGTGAAAATAGCATAGTCGGATGCTGTTCCTGAGGGAACTAGCAAAAATACTTTGGAGCAACGGTTTGCTGTGATTTTTGCTCAGATATGGTTGAGGGGGTGGGAAATGACAAAGACTACTACTTAGCATAGCGTGAGATAGTTACCGAGGGATCTAGGGAAAACTCATTTCCAGGCTCGCGCGCATGTCGGCGTCGCAACGGAGCAACGAATTGACTTGTTTTTTTTGCATAGAAATAGTTGAGGAGAATGGGAATGGGAAGTGACAGACTACTGATCACAAGAGCCAGATATAGCTCCTGAGAGATGTGGAGTAAACTCCTGCCTACGGTCGCAACCCTCAAAGACAGACATAAAAACGATGTCCATGCGAGCAAAGCCGCGGGCAAAAGCTAGTAAAAATAATAATTTCTTAATCTTTTTCATAAGGACCAGTTGCAATTTGCGAATTGTTTCTTTATCTACGCGAGTCATAGGTCGCAAACTACACATTGATTTGTGCTAAGCTAGATTTTTAGGGCGCAAAAATGCACCCTAGAGACTAAGTATAAACTCGTATATAAGGTAAAAATTAGCTGAAACTATTTTAACTGGTGCTTCTACCCATGAAACTGCACAACTTTTCCCATGAAACTGCACAACTTTTCCCATGAAACTCACAGTCAAATCTCAAAAAAAAATGTGAACTTCCCATTCTAAGTAGGCTGATCAGCTGATCGAGTTGGTATTGTTGTTGGAGAGCCAAATTTTTTTTTGTGATTTGACTATGGGTTCCATGGGTAAAGTTGTTCAGTTTCATGGGTAGAAGCACCAGTTAAAATAGTTTCAGCTAATTTTGTTACACCTTATATATTAGTACTAACATACAGTATGGACACACCCTGCCACTCTCCAGATTGCGACCTCACCCCCTCGTCAACCAGATTGATACAGATTGGTTACAGTTTGGTTGTTGAACGTAAAGGATTTCGCCGCCATTTTGTTTGTTCCGTCATTCCTTTTTTGAAATGTCATTTCTGGCCCATTATATGAAGTGTCCAGGGTGTGCCCTAGAGCTCAAGGAACTTGGATACCTACCTTAATTTTTTAACTTTTTATTCCATAATTGGTAAGCCCTTGACATCATCTCACCTGATGGTGAGTGACGATGACGCCGAAGAAACTTGTCTGTTATAGATACTCACCCTGGTAAATAGATATTCCGGTCCAAATGTAAAACGTTTTGTACGAGATCTGTCGCCCTTTCGTAAGCTGCTTGTAGAGCTGTGGATACCGCATCAATGTAACGCTCGGGAGATCTCTGTCCAGCACCTTTACAACAAAACAAAGTAGAACTGTTATATAAAAACAATACACAATTTTATGTCGACAGTCGTGTAAAAAGTTGACATGGTGCGCGCCATTGGGACTTCTAGGTGATCTTGAAGAAGCACACGCAAAGAATAGGGATGACGAATGCTAGTCATTTGAGTTACTTTTTATTATATGTCAAAAACGACATTTTGTTCTTAAAATTTTAGAAATACATAGGCGTGACGTCATAGTTTAGCAGCGTCATTTATGTACTCATTTTGAGATTTTGGTTAGTTAAAAATCGAAGACTCGATGGAAAACAAAACGAGTAAGTTTTTCCTAAGTTTAAGTAGGAGGGAAATTTAGTGATCAAGAGTTCATAATTTATTTCTGATGCTGTCGTCATCCCTATTATTTGGTACGGAAAAGAAAGTCACTCGAACTAATACGGGACACTTGCATTTACCCCGGCGGATGAAGTCAGCGGTTCTTATTACGTCAATATTACGTCTCATTTTCAGATGATAAAAGTTCAGATCATCATCATCATATTAGCCGAAAGACATCCACTGCTGGACAAAGTCCTCCCCAAAGGGTTTTCACGACGACCGGTCTTGCACGGCCCGCATGCATCGGCTTCCCGCGATCTTTACCAGGTCGTCGGTATCTATATATCTAGTTGTAATATATCGGTTTATTACTTGGCCGGCCTACGCTTACTTGTATATAAGTGTATCTAGTTGTAATATATCTGTTTATTACTTGGCCGGCCTACGCTTACTTGTATATAAGTGTATCTAGTTGTAATATATCTGTTTATTACTTGGCCGGCCTACGCTTACTTGTATATAAGTGTATCTAGTTGTAATATATCTGTTTATTACCTGGCCGGCCTACGCTTACTTGTATATAAGTGTATCTAGTTGTAATATATCTGTTTATTACTTGGCCGGCCTACGCTTACTTGTATATAAGTGTATCTAGTTGTAATATGTCTGTATATTACGTGGCCTGCCTACGCTTACTTGTATATAAGTGTATCTAGTTGTAATATATCCGTTTATTACTTGGCCTGCCTACGCTTACTTGTATATAAGTGTATCTATTTGTAATATATCTGTTTATTACTTGGCCTGCCTACGCTTACTTGTATGTAAGTGTATCTAGTTGAAAAATATCTTTTTTTACTTTTAATTATTGTTTTCACTTCTTTTAAAATGTGTATTAATTTGTTTCTTTGCTCATTGTTTAAATCCTTTCAGTAATTAAGCGTTGGCTGGAAGTGATCCCTCTTTTGGATAAGTCAGCCTTTGTACATGTTATTCTTTCTCTGTACCTATAAACCGTTACCCTCTGGCATATACAGGGTGTAACGATATTGTAGGCCCCTTAACTGGGGCTTCCACTCATCAAACTGAACAACTTTTGTTCTATATCTTTACTGATATAGCAAAAAAAGAAGACTTGAATTGACACACGGGAGTCAGGCCATTGATTGACAAGACAATTTGCGTGGCTCGGTTTTGATGTGGGACTATCTGAGTTTGCCGTCGACTCGAAAAGAAGAACAAAAAAAAATTGAACAATACGATCAGCTGATTGACTAATTTTGTGCATTTTTGTATGGAGTGTCGAATTATTATTTTTTTTGCGAATTGACTATGGGTTCCTTGGGGAAAGTTGTTCAGTATGATGAGTAAAATCCCCAGTTAAGAGACCTAGACCAATATTGTTAGAACCTGTTAAAACACGTTTACCTGATAGAAAAGAAAAGAGGTGATGGAAAATTTACAATCTTACGATTTTTTAATGGAATAGTGAACTTCTTGGTGTAGTATGCCTTATTAAGGTCTAAGTTTCATTAAAATCGTTTAGAGTAATTTTTGAGATAAAAATGAGACAAAATAACATGGATTTGTATGTGATTTACTAAACTTTATCCCGATATTTTTTGGAATAATGAACTTCATAGCGTAGTAAGCCATATAAAGTTGTAATTACATACAACGTTTTTATGAAACCCTTAAAGTCAACTTTGAGGAAATCACAAATAATTAAATAAAAGTGATTTTTATTTATACTGGTAACCCTGAAAAACCCATATAGGATTTTTTTTAAAGAACGGTTTGATATATAAAAATAATATTGTCCTAACCATTTCACTAAAATCCGTTCCATAGTTTAGGCGCCAGACGAACTCGGGCACGCACGCACGCACGCGCAACACAATTCATAAACCCTTGCATTGGTGTCACCTCATCTGATGGTGTGTGATGATGATGCCGAACATAGAAGCGTTACCAAGATTCCTCAACCTAATGGGCAACTGTCTATCTTATCTTCATGCCGGAGCACATCAACGCTGTGTAATTTACACAAAGTTGTACTCACCAACGAGAAGACAGGTAGCACGGTGAAGACAGTTCCATATCCGACCATCAGGAAGCCGGGGTACAGCGAGACAGACGAGAAGTAGAACACCACGGAGAACACAGCCTGCGAATTACAGTATATCAATAAAAAACGGCCAAGTGCGAGTCGGATTAGCACTTTAAGGCTTAGTTTTTGGCTAACGGATCCTTGGATCGAAAATTTCTCGCAATATTTTTGAACGGCCTATCCAACGACACCCCACACCATAGGACAGACGAGAAAAAATCATTCCTACTTTACGTACCCTTAAAAAATATTTTTTATAATTTTATTTTACCACTTTGTCGGCATGATTAATATGTATACCCATGCCGAATTACAGCTTTCTAGTACTAAGAGTCTCTGAGCTAAGCCGCGGACAGATAGACGGACGGAAATGGTGAAACTATAGGGGTTTCTTGTTGACTACGGAACCCTAAAAGTTCAGCTGCAGCTCTTTATCCGCATGTATCGACCCGTGATTCTTGCAGATACAGCTACCGAGGCCGAGGGAGACGCAGATCTTGGACAGCCCTGCGTTAACTGACCGAGGCCGAAGAAGCCGCAGGTGTTTAGGACAACCCTGCGTTAACAGTATCCCAGTCGACGCAGGGTCAATGACACTGTTTAACAAACCACCCGATATTATCGAAACAGATCAATAAATTTGAGTATTCGCGTGTGACACTGTCACTAGTGTCGGCATGTGACACTGTTACTAGTGTCGGCATGTAAAACTGTTACTATTGTCGGCATGTGACACTGCTACTAGTGTCGGCATGTGACACTGTTACTAGTGTTGGCATGTGACACTGTTACTAGTGTCGGCATGTGATACTGTTACTAGTGTTGGCATGTGACACTGTCACTAGGGTCGGCATGTGACACTGTTACTAGTGTTGGTATGTGACACTGTCACTAGCGTCGGCATGTGACACTGTCACTAGTGTGGGTATGTGACACTGGCACTAGTGTTGGCATGTGACCTGCATGGTGGAGACAATGAGGCCGCGGTGCACGATGAACAGGCAGAGCGCGGCGGAGCGCATGAAGGAGCGTCTCCCGTGCACCAGCAGTAGTCGAGCCAGCATTGAGAACTGCCGGATGCTGACGTCACCGGCCAAGGACGCCGACCGCCCCTCGGCGCCTTCTATGCCCACGCCTGAAGCAAAAATAGATATAGGACTTCTTGGCTCTCAACTCTTTAGCGCTTCACACCAGGAGCGACGCGAGCTAGTGACACGAGATAAGTAACACTAGCAACACTAGCTATCAGAAAACAAATTCAAGACTCATGTCAAAAAATGCTTGTGCTCTAGAGGATATTATAAAATAATAGATTATGTAAATGACAAAGATATATATGTTAATTCTGTTACAAATACCATTACCTGAGACTGTAATCTGAATCATGACATCATGTAATAGACAATAATTATTTTTTTTACTATTTAAAAGTGTGTGTAAGCACCTATTTAAAATAAAATATTTTGATTTGATTAGCGATAATAGACCGGACGCTAGACCAGAGGCTGTGGCAACAGTATAAAGAATCCATACAGTCGTCTAAAGAAGACGTCTCGTCAGGGCAATATTGCGGGGGCCTAGGGGTGAGAAGGGGAAGTTCGAGCCCCAGTTGCCATACTCACAACTTGGAACACGTCTTACATTCAGGCGCGGTAGTTCAGGACCACGTGCCCAGTGACTAGTGATGTCGGCTTTTACGAGGGCTGCCATTTTATTTTGGGAGGAGATCGTACAAAAGGGACAGAAAAACCGTACACCCATACAAAACATAGCAAAACAAAAAGTCGTACGTACTCCTATACAAAACATAGAAAACCATTTCATTTAAAAAAAATTGGTTGTCTGTAAAGTCGGTTTACGGACGATAGTTTAACGTGAAAACGTCATAACGTAACGGGACAATGAGTCAACCTTTTTCGTGCGTGTAGGCGGCGTGTAGGCGGCGTCCATCGATTTATTAGACGTCATCACGTCAAAACCGTAATCCCACACAAATCAACCAAAATTTAAATAGTACGGACTGGATATAATCGTACGAATACTATTTAAACCATACATCTGGCAGCCCTGGCTTTAACATCAAAGGCGTTGAACCACTGTGTACATCCTTACACTACGGCTATACTATGTTGCTCACGTCAGTAGCTCGCGTAGTTTTAGGCGCGATCGAAAGCTACAATAAACAAAGCTTCTTTGAGCTTAAAGACTTTGGTACCTCAATCCTTTGGGTTAATCCGGGAAATAAAATAACTTATGACTACAGACCTTGCTTCTTGCTAAATTTAATAATTCTAGGTCAACAGAAAGTTTCTTATAGGTTTTGATTTCCTTGCTTTTTTTATTGTGTGGACTAGATTTTTATCAACTCCAAGGGACCGTAGATCTAAGTACTTGATATTAATTTCAACTGGATAAACGAACAACGCAGAGATCCCATAAGGGATCCTTTTCCCCTTTTGAGGTACAGAAACCTAAAAAAAATAGCCGTTGGGCCATACCGATGTCAGCCTGATGGATCATAGCGACGTCGTTGCCCCCGTCCCCCGCAGCCGCTACCACCCACCCCCTCGCCCGCAACAACGCGGCCACGCGTGCCTTCTGAGTGGGCGAACAGCGCGCCACCACTGCTCCTGAACAACGGGACAGAATGCGCACAATCTCCTCTTCGTAGCATTGCAGGCAGACCTGAAATAATGATGAGCGGTTCGAAACGTTTATTCACTTTCTGTCTCTCTGTTAAAGTTGAACCGCACCAAAGTATATAATATATGAGTACTAACATACAGTATGGACACTCCCTGCCGCTCTCTAGATTCCGACCTCACCCCCTCGTGATTGGTTACAGTTTGGTTGTCGAACGTATAAGGCCGATATTACATTATCAATCATATATGATCCAAGATCTAGTACATTGCCGCCTTTGTAGGATTCTATTTTAAAGAATGCTGTCAAAAATGATCATTGGGCTACATCTAGGATCATATGTCTATGATAGTGTAATATCGACCTAAGATTTCGCCGCCATTTTGTTTGTCCGTCATTCGTTTTTTGAAATGTCATTTCAGGCCCGTTGTATGAAGTGTCCAAGGTGTGACCGCACTACCAAGGCGTGGCGCGGAGCAAACTCGGCTAAACAAATATTATTTGTATTACTTTATAAGATCCAAAGCCAAACCTACTAATTTTACTACACAATCACCACCACCGACCGTGGCACACCCTAGATACTTCACACAACGGGCTAGGTATGACTTTTCAAAACAGGAATGACGGAACAAACAAAATGGCGGAGATATTCTATACGTTCGACAACTAAACTGTAACCAATCTGTATCAATCTGGGTGACGAGGGGGTGAGGTCGCAATCTAGAGAGCGGCAGGGAGTGTCCATACTGTATGTTAGTACTAATATGTATACTTTGACCGTGGCGTAATGGTTAAGGCCATTAGCCTCATATCAGGAGGTCGTGGGTTCGATTCCCGGCGGAGTCTAACTTTGTAAGACTCGGTTTGGTCGGTGGAAGGGAATTTTCTATGCCCGCCTCGCTGGCTACCACCATCTTATCCAAGTCTTGCCGCCAAACATCAATGCTTACAACAATTATGTGTCCCGGCTTGAAGATACGACAGCCAGTTCCCCATTGCGTTGGGGAATCTTGGTAAGCCCGCTTCTATTTTCGACATTATCCTCACTTACCATCAGGTGAGATAATGCCAAGGGCTTACCAATAGTGTTTAAAAAAAACATGTTAATTATTTTTGTTGCCTGAAGGGTGAATCGCAGATAAAACATGCTGTCTTTAGCTTGCATTATTTTTACACTAAAACTGAGTGAAAAATAATAATTAAAACCCCAACTGCATGAAACTTAACCCCTCTTTATTGGCCAGTCGAATAAAAATGTATCCTGTGTCACTCACGGGATCAAGACGAATCTAACTACACCTCGCACTCCATCAAGCCGTTTAGGCTACAGAGCGTGCCAAAAAAACAAATAAATACTATACATACATACATCGTCGGTGGCGTAGTGGCAAAGGCCGCTACCTCCTCTCCGTCTTGCCGCCAAACATAGACTTTGACAAAATTGATGTGTTCCGGCTAGAAGCTAAGATAGGCAGTTCCCCAATGAGTTTGGGAATCTTGGTAAGCCCGCTTTCATCTTCACATTCTATAATGAGTGCCAAGTCTTCCGCGTAAGCTATCTCTTGTATAAGCTGATGCGCGTCACGGCACATAAGGAACTGTTTACTAAATTTGATTTGTTCTAGCTAAAAAAAACTTCAAATGTGTTCAGACAAAATAAAATTTCAAATTTGGTCCGACAAAATAAAACTTCAAATTTGTTCCGACTTTATACCCGAAGAGTTTCACCGTCTACAATAAGTGCCAAGTATTTTTCGTTAGCTAGCTCTTATATGAGCTACTAGCTTTTCCCAGCGGTTTCGCTTGCGTGAACATCGTTTCTATGACTGTCTCCGAGGGTGCGCAGTGCAGCTTGCGGCTCGCGAGCGTGGAAAAAAGTAGCCTATATGTTACTCCAGGTCTTTATCTGTCTGCCTACCAAATTTCATCCAAATACGCTCAGTAGTTTTAACAGTAACAAACATCCACACACACACAAACTTTCGCGTTAATAATATAAGTAAGGATGTTTTGCGGCGCAAAAGAAACTGTTTAAAAAATTTCACTCGTTTAAACTAAAAATAACTTAATTGCTCCCCACTTAGCACGAGATATTCACCCTCCATAATGAGCACCAAGCCTTTAGCCAGCTCCTGTATGAGCTGATGCGCATCACGGCGCATAAGAAACTATTCAACAAATTTCACCCGTACTAGCTAAATCAACTTTTAATTTCCACTTACCTCGAGAGTTTCACCTTCAATGATGAGTGCCAAGTCTTCCACGTGAGCGAGCTGTTGTATGAGCTCGTGCGCGTCGCGTCGCGTGAGGCACTCCTGCGCAACGCGCCACTCGCCGCCGCCGAGGTGGAGGGAGCGCGCTATGCACAAAGCTGTCTCTAGTTTGTCACCGGTCAGCATCCAGATCTGGAACAATAGATATACAAAAATCCATAGAACAGCAACATTTTGACCTTGCTGAGGTGAGATAGCCAAGGGTTCCATACCACTGCACATCTCCACACAAGTATAACTATGATACGTATTCATTTCAAACAAAAGACATCAATTATATTATTATTGGTGGAAATTTTGGCATTGGTTTTATCCATTTAAGTTTGTTCATGGTTTTTTATTTGTCTGTAAGTTTTACTAAAATAAATAAAATAAAATAAATAAATAATGCGAGCGACATAAAATAGGGATGACGAATGCTAGTCATCTGAGTTACTTTTTATCATCTGTCAAAGACGACATTTTGTTCTAAAAATGTTTGAAATACCTAGGCGTGACGTCATAGTTTAGCAGCGTCATATATGGACTTATTTTGTGATTTTGGTAAATTAAAAATAGAAGACTTGATGGAAAACAAAACGAGTAAGGTTTTCCGAAGTTTAAGTAGAAGGGCAATTTAGTGATCAAGAGTTCATAATTTATTTCTGATGTTGTCGTCATCCCTATTGTTTCAAACTCCTTAGTGCGAGTTCTAATCACACTTGGTTGGGTTTTATTATTTGTTTGGGCATGAATTGTCAATAAGCGTCAATTAAGGTAAAAATAATTAATCTATTTTTTTTTGTAACCGGAATTTTGCCAAACCCAGGGCTTGAAAAAAAAAATACAGTGAAATCATTGACAATAATTTAAGGCGAGGCATTTGTAAAACAGTTGTCTCTGTTTTTTCCTTTACGTGTAAAGAGTCAAGACAATAACCACACTTTTGCACTTTTTCAATGTTTTACGTATTTATTTATCTTAAGACTTCAATTTAAAAACTAAAATTTAGCAGGTTCTCTGTAGTACTTAAAAAGAAATATCTCCATATAAAAACTATGTGCAAATTTAGAAATTTTAATAATAAACAATTCTTTTTAAATTTTTTTTAGACGTTTTAGACCAGTTTTTGGGATTTTTTTATGATCGAGTAAAGTACACACTATCGTGTAACATATTAGCCCATTCCTCAGACAATGTCCTTAAGTATGTCCAATATTTTTTGCACGACCGATATTTAGTAGCAATTACTCAAAAAAAAATTGAACTAGCAAAAGGGTTTCTCCGCTTTTCCACCGGTGCCTCGCCTTAAAACCATAGCCATTATTATTCGGGATCGGGTCGAATTCCGCTCAATGTCCTTTGCTTATTATTTTGTAAACAAAGTATTTTGAATAACTAGTAATATAATTTGAACAGTTTCCTGTCTTATGTGTATAAAGTTTCATTAGAATCGGCTCATTCATTTACAAGAAATTGTTATCTTTTATTTGTATTGTAAACTAGTTTCGGTAAGATGTCGCTAGTATTTAAGTGAAATGATGCCAAGGGCTTACCAATTGTAAATAATAAAAAAAGATAGTTTACATAATTAGTAAGTACAGTTATTTATCGGGAATGTTGACGTACGTATATCCGACGCTCTTATACGATGAGGGAAAACATCGTGAGGAAACCTGCACACGCCTGCGAAGAAACTCGAAGGTTGTGTGTGAAGTCGACCAACCCCCACTGGGCCCCCGTGGTCGACTAAGGCCCGATCGCCCTAATTCATCGTAGGCTCGAGCCCCTCGGTGAGGACGTATATGAGCTGATGTGATGATGACGTCATACCTTGATGCCAGCTTCCTTCAGCATAGCCAATGTCCGAGGCACTTCGTCGGCCAATCGGTCCTCCACGCCGGTCAGCCCTAACAGCTCGAGCCCGAAGTGAAGTCGCGACATCACTGCTGCCGTCTTCTCGTTGCGATTCATCACGCTGAGGCGGGCTTCTTTGTATTTGGCCTGCAAAAGAAGTGAAAATTTATTTAGGGCCATGAAATTTAGCGCACAGGGACTGTGATTTTAAAATCAAGAAGAAACGATGCTTAAGAGGGTATAAAAATGTATATATGTGTGTGTGTGTTTGTTTGTGTCCGTCCGGTGCTTCGGAGCCTAAACTACCGAACGGATTGGGGTATAATTTATCTTAGGGCAATATAATATCTTTTTTCATATCTTGATTTTTAGGGTTGCCACCATAGTAAAAAAACGCATATTTTTTCCCAACGATGGGTCTATTGATTTTAATGAAATTTACTTTACTACAACATTACATTGGTGTTTCTGCTATATCTTCTTCATTTATAATACTACTAGCTGTTTCCCGCGGCTTCACCCGCGTGGACAAAGTTTCTATGACTTTTTAAGGGTGCGTATTGCGCGAGCCGCAGGCGGCTCGCGAGCGTGGAAAAAAGTAGCCTATGTGTTAATCCAGGTCCTAATCTGTCTACCTACCAAATTTCAGCCAGATGCGTCAAGTAGTTTTTGCGTAAAAGAGTAACAAACATACATCCATACATTCTTACAAACTTTCGCGTTTATAATATTAGTAGGATTCTCTTTTCTATCTTTCGTGTCTTATCATGTGGTGGTTTTGGCAGAAAGAGAAATAATGACAAATTAAACAAATAAAACACGAGTCTTGCCCAGGCGAAGATAACATCACAAATGAAGCTCTGAAAATTTGGAGCGCCAATCCTAGTTGCATATATAGCAGACGTATTCAACTTATTATGGAAAAAAAGTAAGTACCATCGCAGTGAAGTGAATCAAATAAAATACTGGAACTGGAAAAAAGGGAACCCGCTCGACATCAGCAACTACAGGCTTATCAGCTTACTATCAATAATATATAAACTCTTTTCGTGAATCATCCTAAGAAGGATAGCACCAGATATTGTCAAGAATCAGCCAATCGAACAAGCGGGCTTTCGGCAGCACTACTCAACAATAGACCACATTCACACAATAGAACAAATTATAAACAAATATAAAGAATTCAATTCAAAAAGTATCAGTGACTCAACCGGTAACGACTCGGTCCTTCTAACCAGAGACTCAAATCTGGACGGCCAATGTACCAATGAGTTTTTCAAAACTTACGTACATAATTACCGATTGCTTTAACGGTGAAGGAAAACATCGTGAGGAAACCTGCACACGCCTGCGAAGAAACTCAAAGGTTGTGTGTGAAGTCGACCAACCCGCACTGGGCCCGCGTGGTCGACAAAGCCTGATCGCCCTAATTCAGGGTAAGCTCGAGCCCCTCGGTGGGGACGTATATGAGCTGAGCTGCATAAAGAATTCAATAAACCACTTTACATAGCAAATAGCATGGATACTTTATAATAAATTAACACACCTAAGGTTTGCAGATGACATTGTTCTTTTTAGTGAATTTGCGACAGAGTTAGAATAGATACTCCAAAAATTAAATTATGAAAGCATAAAAATCGGACTACACATGAACGCATCCAAAACAAAAAAAACGTGTGGCACTCGGTAACTGCCGCGGTAAAGCTATTGCAAAGCATTTTTTATTTATCAACTTATGCAATTATAATTATTTATTTATGCAGTATTTACCGGTACCAATAGTCCTTTGGGCGCGGGATGTTTATGTGATAAATTAACACTAAGAAAGTTACACCAATAAAATTGACTAAGTCCTTTTAGACAGCAAATCGCTAATAGATGGCACTGTAAGTTTTTTAGAACTCGGCCGAGCGTGGGGTGTTAGGTTTTATTTTCGTTACGGAATTTCTTTATTCGGTCGCCGCGCTCAAAGCCCGCAATAAAAACTATGCAATAGCTTAAAATTATGTCAAACAGTCAAAAGAAAACAATTAAATTAGAGGAAAAACCGATCGACTACGTAAATGAATATGTGTACCTAGGTAGTTTGGTATATTTTGATGCAAATAGCAACGAAAATAAAATAGACCGAAGAATAAATAAAATTTGGAAGAAATACTGGGCCCAAAAATAAAGTTTGGATTCAATCCGGCATGTAGTTTTTGTGTTAAAGCAGAACTACGTTTGTATGCAAAATCGATCCTCTTGGGGATCCTTAACCGAGCGCCTCGCCATGTTTATTGGTAAATCAAGCTGGTACTCTTTCAAGGAAGATAAAAAGATGATAAGTTTTCTTGGCTATTGATGATGATGATGATGTCCTCCCAGACGTATCCATCGACGGCAACACCCTTAGCTCGTGTTGGCCTGGGCCCTTGCATGGGCGCGAGCGGAACTAGCAAAGCCAAACTTGGTTATGAAAGTCAAGATCTTCAATAGGGTATTTGACAGTGCTTAAAATAAATTAAAAAATATTATTCAGTAAATAGCATTTCTCCTAAAAAAGTATAAAAACTTATTCATTTAACATTTTATTCTAATTTCAATTTTATATTTATCAAAATCACTAAATTAGTTCGTCAAAGACAATGACGTCACAAGTTTGTAACACGAACAATTTCAGAACAAAATGTCGTTTTGCCAGTTGATAAAAGTTACTCAAATGACTAGCAGTCAAATACCGGATAATGGCACGCTCTTGGCTATTACTTAGGTTCTAAGCCCCTCGACCGCCATTTTCTCGAAAAGCTACAGGGGGTGCAATAATTTAGCGAGCTCTATGCCACTTTTTTTTTATTCGCAATTGGTAAGCCCTCAGCATCATCTGACCCGACGCCTGTAAAGCTAGCATTGTAATTTGGTGCTCGGTTGTTATTCAAGCTACAAAATTTATTTGTAGTGATTAATTTAGTGCATTTTTGTTGCTAATTAGTTGCCCTAATGAGAATTTTGTTGCTCGAGTAATTTCTGAGCAACAAATTACAATGCTAGACGGTGTCAATGCTAGCTTTACATCGCTTCTCACCTTAGTTTAAGCGGGCTTACCAAGATTCCCCAACGCAATGGAGATCTAGCTATCTTACCTTCAAGCCGGAACACATCAATCATGTTAACTGTACGGTTCAAAGACCGCACATTATGTTGAGGCAGCACATCGTGCGACCTCGTTACTATTATATATAATAAATAACTAATCATTATTTTTAAGTTTGCTACTAACTCTTACCAAAACTAGAAGTGCATTAAGTGCCTTGTAAAATCACTACAAATAAACTAACTTCTACAAAGAAAAACTTTTAACTTCAACATCTGCAAACTTCACTGAATGTATTGGGTCGCAGCCGTCTACTAAGCTGGGGCTCCTACATTAACATTGATGTTTGGCGGCAAGACTTAGATAAGATGGTAGTAGCTAGCCAGGTAGGCTTAGAAAATACCCTTCCACCAACCAAACCGAGTCTTATAAAGTTAGACTCAGCCGGTAATCGAACCCACGACCTCCTGATGTGTAGCTAATGGACTTAAACAGTACGCCACGGAGGTGGTTATTATTAAATTAAAATAGAACTTACTTCAAAGCTGGTATACTCCTCCTTGGTGAGAGACTTCTTGGCAACCACTAAGGTCCGGAGCCCCTCGGCCGCCAGTTTGGAGCACTCCGCGGAAAGCCACTGGGAGTGCACCAGCTTGGCGAGCGCCACGTCCGCGCCTTTCACGTAGTACGTTATGTTTTCTGTGTCCTCTTCCTGTGGACATACCAAACGGTTACTCATTTCTTTCAAAAAGTTAGGGCGACGCATAGGAAACTTTGCGAACCTCTGGAACAAGTTACCCGCAAATATTCGCGAATGCCCTTCTGTAAGTACTTTCAAAACTAAACTTAAAGAGCATCTTCTTTCCCTACAGAACATGTAAGTTTATTTATATAGTATTTCTTTTAGTAAGAACAATAATTATTATAATTTTAGTTATGTAATATATATGCTATTAATTTATTTATTATAAGTATGTGTTATTTATGTACGTAGATTAGGTTAGTTTATATTTAATTGTATTTTATTTAGTTTATATGATTATTAAGTACTTACAGGTTTGCCTCCCATACTTTTAGTCTCCTAACACCCGGTAAGGTAGGGTGGAAGAGATCTCTTTTAGAGATAAGTCCACCTTTGTACACGTCCTCTCTAAGTTCTTGTCATTTAAATGTTTGTGTAAAATAAAGGATATATATATATAAACTTATATTGCATTGGTCCCGGCGGCCCTGCTATTCCTCACTCCGGTAGCAGTCATGGTAACGGCGGGGCGGGGGGTGCGAAGAATCCCGGCAGATGCCAGGCTAAGACATGGTCGCTTACTATGGGCCTCATAAGAAGGCTCAATGTCACCCAAAGGGCGATGGAGCGTGCTATGCTCGGAGTTTCTTTGCGTGATCGAATCAGAAACGAGGAGAACCAAAGTAACACACTTAGCTGACAGAATCGGTAAACTGAGGTGGCAGTGGCAGGGCACATAGCTCGTTGAACAGATGGCCGTTTGGGCAGTAAAGTTCGAGTGGCGACCGCGCATCGAAAAACATAGCGAAGGCAGGCCTCCAACGCGGTGGACCGACGACCTGGTGAAGATCGCGGGAATCCGCTGGATGCGGGCAGCGAAGGTCCGGTCGTCGTGGAAATCCTTTGGGGAGGCCTTTGTCCAGCAGTGGACGTCTTTCGGCTGATATGATGATGATGACTATATTTCTGTAGGAAAGTAGCTCCTTGGTACTACCACACCCCCGACACTGCATACAACGTTCGTGAAATGACATTTCTAAATACAAATGACGCAAACAAAATCACAGCGTAATCCTATACGTTAGAGAACCAAACTATAAGCAATCTGTATCAATCTGGATGACGAGGGGGTGAGGTTGAAATCTAGAGAGCGGCAGGGAGTGTCCATACTGTATGTTGGTACTAATATATATACTGTGGTACTACAAAAGATGATGACAAAGAGTACAGACCTGCACAATGATGCCCATCATCTTGGTCTCGCTGGTGAACGGGAACATTTGCAGGATGTTGAACTGCACGATCTCGTTAGCCGCGCGCAGCTTCAGCGATATGTTGGTCAGGTCGCGCTGGTACAGCGACACTCCCATCTGACGGCCGGACACGCACGTTATCGTATTGTTAAAGCGGTAATATTACAGATTTTAGTTATTTTTGTCGTTAATCACACTATTATTATTGTTATTATTTTTATTAACAAT
The DNA here is from genome assembly GCA_947284805.1 of Coleophora flavipennella. Taxonomy (NCBI): domain Eukaryota; kingdom Metazoa; phylum Arthropoda; class Insecta; order Lepidoptera; family Coleophoridae; genus Coleophora; species Coleophora flavipennella. Next base: position 13,035,361 of record OX369253.1, read on the forward strand.
TGCTAAACCCTTGACAACATCTCACCTGGTAGTCACCTATTATAGAGGCGAAAGTTTGTGAGAGTGTGAGTGTGTATGTTTGTTACTTCTTCACGCAAAAACTACTGAACGGATCTGGCTGAAATTTAGTAGGTAGACAGATTAGGACCTGGATTAACAAATAGGCTACTTTTTTTCACGCTCGCGGGACGCAGCGGCTCGCGCATTGCGCACCATCGAAAAGTCATAGAAACTTTGTCCACGCGGGTGAGGCCCCGGGAAACAGCTAGTTACTCCTAAAAGATAGAAAACCCAAGGTTGAAAAAAAATACACTTATTGTTGATGATGTTCCTTAAAGTCAAAAGCTATTAGAAACACGATTGAGCAGTTTTGGCTCTATAGAAAAAAAACCCAAAGATAGGTCTACACCGTTACTTTCAACTGTAGTTATGACTAATATTTTTTATTTAAGTATAAATTTTAAAAAATATACTACAATATTTGTTATGATAATACAAAGTGAGCAATGTTATTATTTTGAATACTTTCATTGTAGTTTTTTTTTTTACTTTTGACACGTAAAGAAAAAGACAGAGACAACTGTTCCAATCAATACCTCGCCTTAACAACACACAACATCCCCACGCTGGTGCTCGTTCTCTTCCCAAACTTGGAGGTTGCAGGGCTGGTGACGAACCCCATTACCAGTCCAGTTTCATGAGTTCATGAGTATAACCCCTCAGCGAAAATGAACTTTTATTTTAATTAACACCCTCTGTAAATTATTATTAAGATACAGATGTTTTATCTCACGAGCGCGGGTTAGTCATACTTGTGTGTGTTAATGTACATGCAAATTGTCTTTGCGTGCGTAAGGTCGGGAGCTTACAATTGCGCACACAATAGACACAACTAACAATAGAGCACGTGTCTATACGCATTACACACACAGGTATGGCTAACCCGCGCTCGTGAGATAAAACATCTGTACACGCTTCGCCCCCGTGGATAATACATACTTACTTATAACAACTTTGTAATAACTACCATGGTGGAATGCAAATAAATATATATAGAGTTGAGTATAAACGCAGTTCACCATGTCTGTCCACTTGACAAGCGCCACTTCGTCCGGGCTGGAGGCCTGGTAGTCGCACAGCTGCTGCTGCGGCACGGCCCCACCACAGCTCTCCGACACCACCGAGCTGCCCATATCTGCAACAATGCCAAAGGTACATAAAAAATATCGTACAAACGTGTCTTGCCTGGTTCGAGCGAGACCCGTTTGCGCAACTGTCTGGCTTCTGGGCGTGCCGGAAGATCTGGGTCACAGTGTACCATATCTGAACAGGCACCGTCTGCTGTAATTATTACCTACACAAGGCTCAGAAAACAACCAGCCGCACATGTAGAGAGTCGCCCGGCCTGGCGATTTGTGGGGCGGACTTGTGGCGCCATCTGCTGTAACCCGCCACAAGCAACTACGCGTCCCACAACTCAAGACGAACTATCCGTCAAGCGATATGGAGTTTAAATCTACACATTGACAGATATGATCGTAGGAAAACTAGTACAACTAAACTTTAACGCTAACAACCAGGAGTACAAACATCTACAACGCGCTATCAACATTTCATTGCTACTAAGCATATATACTACTGCCAATCATCCACGGTTGGACCAACGGCCGGTCCCCCCGGTCCCCAGGCATACCACTTCGCCTGGTGGAGATCTCCCTTTGCTCTAGAAGAGTAGTAAAACACCGTACCTACAGACTCATAGAGCTCAACGAGCTCACTCCGAGGCTGTAGACTGGCTACAAACTCTGGATATATATTTAAAACGTAGGTTTTCTTTTAGAAAATACGTATTTATGGCAACAGTAATTTACAATAGGCTCAGATGGGAGACGTTTGTAACAAATATGATAAAGGAAGAGGAACTATACGACCTGGACATCGATCGGCCACATCGTTCCTGTGGAAGGAACTCGCTCATGTACCAGGGAATAGGGATTCATGAGTTTGCACGGCCTTTGTCCTACCCTAGGCAAAGCTCTTATTATAGAATAGTATTCGTGATTCGTAGCTCCATCAAAGCTCGCTCGAGTCTCTGGCAGGAGAACTATTCTGCGACAACACATATCCCACTGTAAGAAACACTCCCCCCGTGGACACAATCTTCTATGGCTTCTCCATCCCAGCTAAAGTCAGGTATCCCCCCCCCCCAGAATATACCCGTGGATATTAACCTAATTCTCCCCGTGGAGCGATTAGTCAAAATGGACAAAGTACAGCATCTACTAATTGTACAAAAAATCCAGTCGTACTGAATTTTTAATATGTTGTATGGTCACGTTTCTGTGCCCGCGAGGCTTAAAATTAAGCTTTATTAAATGCATTTGATTCGTGGCGCCTCCAAAACCAGCTCGAGTCTTTAGCAGGAGAGGTATTCTGCGACAACACATATCCCAGTGTCAGAAAGACACCGCCCTTCCCTTGGACACAACCTTCCCTGGCCAACATGGAAGTCTTAAAACAGACTCCGGACTCAAGTTGGCAGGTGCAAGGAAAACATGTGCAGGCGGGGCTACAGCTGGGATAATATATGGGAGTGCGGTGTCTCTCCCCAGACCATGGCACACTTTTTGTCCTGCGAAAAAAGAAGAATATGTTGTATTTAGATAAAACGTAAGGCTCAAAGTCACTCAAAGGGCAATGGAGCGTGCTATTCTCGGAGTTTCTCTGCGCGATCGAATTAGAAACGAGGTGATCCGTAGGAAAACCAAAGTAACCGACATAGCTCTCAGACTTTCTAAACTTAAGTGGCAGTGGGCGGGGCACATAGCTCGTAGAACAGATGGCCGTTGGGGCAGTAAAGTTCTCGAGTGGCGACAGCGAACCGGAAAACGTAGCGTATAAGGCCTCCCATTCGGTAGACCGATGACCTGGTGAAGGTCGCGGCAAGCCGCCGGATGCGAGCAGCGCAGAGCCGGTCGTCGTGGAAATCCTTGGGGGAGGCCTATGTCCAGCAGTGGACGTCCTTCGGCTGATATGATGAGATAAAACTTCAAGTTTTGCTTTAATTTTACTGGACTTTTGAAAACGTTGGATAGCTAATAGTAGCTGGTTGGTAAGTTACTGCAAGTCTTAAATAAAATAGATATAGATACTGATTTGAATGTTGTTTAGTTTCGTATAAGCTCAACACAAAATTTAGTAACTTGATTTTGTTAACCCCCGACGCAAAAAGAGGGGTATTGTAATGTGTCTGTCTGTCTGTGTGTCTCTATATTTCATAGCAGCTCCTAAACAGGTGAGCCGATTTCAATTCAGTTTAGTTTACAAGTTTTTAATAACTTGCCGTGTTAGTTAGTAGTATGTTAGGTAGTTAGGGACTTTGAAACAATTGGAAGCTAAATTAGAACCACTTCCCGGTTTCCGATTGAGCTGAAATTTTGCATACACGTTAAGTTTCAAGAACAATGCATGGTGAGCTAAATGACGTCATTCTGAATCCAATATGGCGGACTTCCAAAGATGGCGGACCAGCTATTTTTTTATGCACCCCCATGATACGGGTATCAAATGAAAAGGTTTGCTGAGAGGAATACGAAATAATCAAAATTATTTTCTAATTAAACCTTGTTCGAAAATTATTTTAATTTGAAAGCTAGATTAACCGAAATGGTTCTTAGCCATGTTCGATAGAAATCTATTAAGCCGTTCATAGATATGGTAACCAGTCCGTCGAAACAATAGGAGATAGACAGAGGGGTGGTGTATTAACTAAAATATTATACACCCTGGGCAGGTTTTAGGTGCAATGAAAATCAAAATGGCCGCCGAAAATGAAGTCGTTTCGATTTGGCAAAAATTTAGTCACAGCAATATCAGTGCTGTGTTGCAAAATAGTCAGTGAAATTAAAAATCTCCGACTTCTCAATGTCTTACCTGACTGCTGGTCATCGGGCGTCGTCTCCCGCTTTTCCGGGTCATACGAGGGCGTCACGTTGTGACACAACGCCAGCGCGAGCACACAGTCCCATACTTGGCGGGCACTTGGTGACGTGGGGGGCTCCTCACTGGTGGGCGAGGTGGGCACTGACGGACCTTCCTTTGTTATGTGCTGGGTAAGGAGCGCTTCCACCTGAATTGAAAGCACGATGTTTTTGAGTTATTCATTTTGAGTGAGCCGGTGGTTCTTTGACTGACCTGGTGGTCTAGTGGTTAGGTTCTGCCTGCTGGACTTAAGGTTGTGGGTTCGATCCCCACCCAGAGCATTAGTCAGATAATCAGTCAGATCGGTATGACGAACAGGTTTTTGTTTCTCTGTGTTTGCATGTTTAATAACTATATATGCAATTCAGATATTTAAATGTATAAAAGTACATATCTTAATTCTTAAGACCAAGGTCTTCGACCAGTGTGTTTTCCCAGTGATGACATACGGAAGTGAGACTTGGTCGCTTACTATGGGCCTCATAAGAAGGCTCAGGGTCACCCAAAGGGCAATGGAGCGTGCTATGTTCGGAGTTTCTCTGCGTGATCGAATCTGAAACGAAGAGATCCGTAGGAGAACCAAAGTAACCGACATAGCTCTCAGAATTGCTAAACTTAAGTGGCAGTGGGTGGGGCACATAGCTCATAGAACAGATGGCTGTTGGGGCAGTAAAGTTCTCGAGTGGCGACCACGTACAAAAAAACGTAGTGTAGGCAGGCCTCCCACGCGGTGTACCGATGGCCTGGTGAAGGTCGCGGGAAGCCGCTGGATGCGGGCACCGCAGAACCGGTCGCCGTAGAAATCCCTCGGGGAGGCCTATATGTCTATACATACATTGACTGTCAAAAACATAACCCTCCTGTTTTCGTAGTCGGGTAAAAAAGGAGTTTTTTTTTTAATTCACAATTGGTAAGTGAGTTACTTAAAACGGCTAATTCTACAATATAGCTGCAACTCATGTATCAGTCTCTGGTTCCCATGGTACAAGGAATCCCAGTTTGTGGCCAGACGACCTCGTGTGAATCGTAACTGAACACCTGTACCTACAAATTCATACCGCAACAACAGATCCATCGAGGGGCGGTCAATTTCGAGACATGTGAAGAGGGGTGAGGAAACCCTCTCCTTTTTTTTACAAGAGACGACGAAAACAGGAGGGTTATGTTTTTGACAGTTTATGTATGTATAACAGGGTGATTACGGGGTCGTGGAGCAAGAAAGAAGCATTTAACTTACTTTCTCCTAAGGATCACGATAGGTTAGGACTAACAGTACACCAGCGACTTATACTTTTAGTCAGCAAAAAAAAACTGCGATAATTCGAGATCATGGTCACCCTACTATTTCCTATTATTGAAATATTCCTACTATTGAAAGTAGGGTGACCACGCATTTTGAGTCAATAATAATTTTTAAATAAAAATACGTAAATAACGAATCATCTTTGTTTCAATTAAAATAAATACAGGTAGCATCGCAATCACTTATTGAGTCAGAAAAAAATGGTTGGGATCACGACCCCGAAATCACCCTGTATATGTATTATGTATGGATATGGATGTTCATCTGTTCTCTCGTATTTCCTTTTCTCGATTTCTATTTAATCGATTTTGACAAACGAGGTGTCTTATTTAGATTCGTGCCATCATTCCGCGTGTCATAGGATTTATATAGCATTTTAAAAAATCAACATGGCGGATATCAGAACCAGTCGTCGTGATTTTTTGTTTCTGTGCGGTGAGCGAGCGAAGCAAGCGATAATAGGTTCGTTAGGTTTGATGAAGATTTGATAGCGGATCTGACAGTTACGAGAAAATGACCGCGGTTAGCTTCTCACCCCTCCCACCACTACCCCCATCCTAATTTGTGCCGCAGGCACAGATTTGAACAGAAGGATCCGCCCGTCCCCATATTTTACTCAGATTTTCTTGATACAAGCAAAAAGTAGCGCCATCTAACATAACTCGTACGAACTAACGTGGGCGAGAGTTGACGTCAGTGCCGCGTTAAAAGAACCTTGGTAGAATTGTCGCTTTAAAAAATCGTTTATTTAATTTGTTTACAAGAAAAAATACAATGTAAGGTTACTTAACGATGATACGATATCCCATGTTTCTTTTTAGCCTTTCTTTCATGATTTTTACAGCCTCTAATAACAAAATAAGGCATTTTTATATGGAATATCTTTCCACCGCACTGTACAATTTCCCGCAGACGACTGAGTCGCGAGTGTGCGAAACTTTCGATTTTCGCACCAATTCACTGGGAGCATTAGTCGCGCGCGTTGGCCGGGTCCTTACGCCAGTAATATATGTCACAGGCCGCAGGATACTACATTTTACCCAGATCTCAAAACAGCGAGCGTTTAGAAAATGACGATGACGTTTGTAACTAGACGAGTTTTATTATTTGCCTGCGATATGTACATTTCTCTCAAAATGTACCGGCATGGCACCAGAATTGCTAAACTTAAGTGGCAGTGGGCGGGACACATAGCTCGTAGAACGGATAGCCGTTGGGGCAGTAAAGTCCTCGAGTGGCGACCGCGCACCGGAAAACGTAGTGTATGCAGGCCTCCCAGTCGGTGGACCGATGACCTGGTGAAGGTCGCGGGAAGCCGCTGGATGCGAGTAGCACAGGACCGGTCGTCATGGAAATCCTTGGGGGAGGCCTATGTCCAGCAGTGGACGTCTTTGAACTGATATGATGATGATGATGTACATTTCAGGTCAATTTGTTTACAAACTTGAAAAGATTTTGTTTAGGTGAAATTTTTCGGCTGTACGGACGGTACGTATGTATTTCTATAGCTGAGACTGTAGTTTGAACGGTTTGATGTATTATGGAATAGCTTTTTCCTGCGGGTTCGCCCGCGTGGACATCGTTTTTACGACCGTCTATGAAGGATGGCGGCTCGCGAGTGTGGAACTGAGTTTTCTTCAGATCCATCGGTAACTATGTCAATCTATGCAAATTAGTAGTTTATTTCACTAACCCCACTCCCCGTTAAACTATCTCTGTGCAAAAAATCGCGTCAATCCGTTGCGACGTGCGCGAGCGTGGCAACATCGGGAACCATGTCGAGATTTGATAATTAGTACTCTGCGTCATTTCCCATCCCTCAACTATCATTGCGCGAAAAATCAAGTTGATCCGTTGCTCCATTGCAACGTAAAAGAAATAAAAAAGAGATTTTCAATTCTTGCAGGAACTGTTTCCAACTATGCTATTTTCAAATGACGTTCTCAATTCGACTTTTTCTGGTATGTTTGTTACGCGATATCTTCGCAGATTGTAAACCGATTTTAATGTTTCTCTTTTTATTCGATAGGATATGCTCCCGAGATGGTCCCATATAAATTTTATCAAAATCGGTGTAGTACTTTATATGAAAATTAACAAAAACCAAAAATAATAATACAAAATTGTCCTAAGTTGTTGCGACAGAAGTCGGTTTTTTTAACGTGTTTAGCGTTTTCAATTATCACGGGATAAACATAGCCGATGTCACTTCCCACCTCCTAAACCGCCTCCGTGGCGTAATGGTTAGTCCATTCGCGTCACACCAGGAGGTTGCGGGTTCGATTCCCGGCGGAGTCAACTTTGTAAGACTCAGTTTGGTTGGTGGTAGGGCATTTTCATAGCCCGCCTGGCTAGCTACCACCATCTTATCTAAGTCTTGCCGCCAAGCATCAGTGTTAACAGCATTGATGTGTTCCGGCTTGAAGATAAGATAGCCAGATCCCCATTGCGTTGGGGTATCTTGTTAATCCCGCTTCCATCTTCGGCATCATCATCACTTACCATCAGGTGAGATGATACCAAGGGGTTACAAATTGTGAATAAAAAATAAAAACTATCTATGTAGCTAAACTCACCTCGTAAAAATTATCACTGTCAAACAGTGCATTGCCGAGATGCAGCTTCTGAAAGTGCATCTCATTCTTCGTCAGGGTCCCCGTCTTGTCCGCCAGCAAGTACTGAATGCGGCCCAGGTCCTCGGGTATGGTCGTGGACCGCATCACCGTGCCAGCTATTTTCTGGTCGCGCTGTATGGTCCACGAGTAGAACGCCTTACCCATGTCTAAGTTTACTCTTAAGCTGCAAGGGAGATAACATTTATTAGTTAAAACGTAAAAAAGTGTTGATGGCTCAACCGGTATCGACTCGGTCCTCCTTAATAAAGGTGCAATTTTTTTTACAAAAAGTCAAGTTTAATTCATGATAGCTACTTTTTGCAAGCTATTTGCTACTTTATTCTGTTTGACAAGTATTTGTCGTAATATTTTTTTGTTATTTCAACGAAATCGACCTATTACTTTGGAAGAAATTGATATTTTTACACATTAGAGTCCTTGTAAAAATTAAAATAACAAAAATAAAAATATTTTTTTTATTTTGACGATAATTTTTGATCTAGTTTTGATCTACTTTCGGGGTTGCACTCTATCGCGGGACACCCTGTATATACATATAAAACCCTGTATATACAGGTAAAACCTACCTCATTTAATCACGCTTTCGAAAAAAGTAAAAAAGTTAAAAATGTACAAAATTAATTGCAACAAAAAACAATGATTGTTGTCAAAAGCGGGCCTAAAATCCCATACTAATTATCTAACAAAGTTCGAGTTTTTTGGATGAGCTTGTGAATCAAAGTTAGTCATGATGCTAGAGGGTCAGAGATGTTTGTTTATGCGAAAAACATGATAAATTATGAAATTTAAAAAAACATGAAAATAATGTTTATTGAAAATTTGTATGGGATTTGATGCACCCTTTTGACAACAATCATTCTTTTTTGTTGCAATCAATTTGTATTTTTTAACTATTTTTACTTTTTTGGAATGCTGATAAAATGAGAAAGTTTTAACCGTATTTTTCACGCCAACCGTATTATAACTTTTTTTTTTGTAAAATCACAAAATATTTGAACAAATGCGTTTTTCATACAAAATTTAGAAATGAAATGTGCTTTTACTCGACAACCATTGATTTCCGACCCCCAGTTAGCATGAATTTTTCTGTTGCAAATTAGATGTAGTTTATCGCCTTAAAAGGATTTGCACTACTTACCAGTCACCCTGTATATATGTATATATGTAAATCACAAAACATTTGAACAAAATAATTTTTCATACAAAATTAAAAAGTTAAATAGGCTTTAACTCGAAAACCGTTGATTTCCGACCCCCAGTTAGTATGACTTTTTCTGTTGCAAATTAAATGTAGTTTATCCCCTTAAAAGGATTTGCACTTCTAACCAGTCATCCTGTATATACGGCCGAATTGAGAAAGCTCCTCCTTTTTTTGAAGTCGTTTAAAAAACAATCAATCGACTCACCTAATAGGAATGATGTAGGAGAACAGCAACACAAATCTGAAGAGGAACGCGTACCACGGGCCGTTGAAGCCCTTCAGCACGATCATGAGGAAGGAGACGAGCATGGTGGCCACGAACAGCACCTTGGTGTGGTCGTTCACCTGCAGGTCGAGCCGGCACACCTTGGAGCGGGGCGTCGCGATGTTCATCACGCTCCTGGTTTCGCTGCCTGGGGAGGGGGGGGGGAGGAACTGTGATATAATGCAACCTGATTGGGTAGTTGACTGCTAGTCGTTTGCCTTACTTTTTACCCGACTACAACAAAGCCAAAAGAAAGGGTCATGATTTTAGTAGTCTATGTATGTGTGTGAGACATGGTCGCTTACTGGCTATGGAGTGATGGGTGAGGTCAGAATCCAGAGAGCGGCAGGGAGTAATAATACTTTGATATTACAATATTAAAACCCGACTACGGCAAAGCCAAAACAATCTATTAATGTTTTTTTAGAATTTTACATATTTTTTATCGTTAGCGTTACATCTACAGGTAAGAGTGATTTTCCGTTGGCGGGTTTGAGTTTTCATCGAAGTGTGACGTCATAGTTTTTCAGAATTGCTGATGTAATAACTTTGTAAATTTGATTAAATAAAATTGAAGATGTAGTGGAAATCAAAGCGGGTGGGTTTTTTTATCACTAGAAAGGGAACTATAGTTCATCATCATCATCATATCAGCCGAAAAACGTCCACTGCTGTACAAAGGCCTCCCCCAAGGATTTCCACGACGACCGATCCCGCGCTGCCCGCATCCATCGGCTTCCCGCGATCTTCACCTGGTCAAAGTATGTATATTAGTACTAATATACAGTATGGACAGTCCCTGCCGCTCTCTAGATTGCGACCTCACCCCCTCGTCACCCAGATTGATACAGATTGGTTACAGTTTGGTTGCCGAGCGTATAGGATTTCGCCGCCATGTTGTTTGTTCTGTCATTCCTTTTTTGAAATGTCATTTCTGGCCCATTGTATGAAGTGTCCAGGGTGTGACCAGGTCGTCGGTTAATAATTCAATAACAACATTATTAGTTAAATACTGAAAAAAGAGTGAGGTCTGGTCACCTGTATAAATAACAAGGCCAGTAGCCTGCCCCGAAGCCACCACGCACCCACTCCACAACGTGTTCTCAATGTCCAAGGAGTCCACGTCCCCCTCATCCAGTCGCGTGCACGTCCCTATGAACGAATGGATGTCTTTCTCCGGCTTCTCCACGAAAACCTTAGCGTTTATGTCTAGGAGGTGCGCGTCGGTGGGCAGCTTTTGTGTTGAGGGTAGCGGTATTCTGAAACGAGTTCACACTAAACTTATGAGACTAGACTCAACATATAATGCGTGACGCGAAATGGGGTAGCCAGTAGGAAAACTTTTGACAGCTGATACCGTTTTATATACACCGACCGACCATTATCCTACAGAGTCAAGCTGGCTCCATTTCATCGGTCAGCTTGATTTCATGCAGTTAAACTTATACGCTTATTTTAATAATAATAATTAATACGATGAAAACCTCGTGCAGGCTGATGCCGAAAAAAGGACCAAGTACCTGGACTTGGCGCACGAGGTTACTGATATGTGGCGAGGGGAATCCACCGAAATCATCCCCGTAGTCCTATCCGTGAACGGGTTAATACCAGCCGACCTTGAACGTCACCTAAGGCGGCTGGATCTCCGAGGCAGGCCAATAATTGCAGCAATGCAGAAAACAGTCCTCCTCGACAATGCCCTGATAGTTCGACGCTTTCTCTCCCCGTCGCAATGAACTCCAGCCGACTGTGCTTCCGCTGGAGGTGCTCCTGCCACTTCACGTCGTGCGAAGTGAGCAGAGTAGCTTTAATTTTATATATTGGAATAATAATAAATTCTTTATTTGTAGCCAAAAAGCTATAGTACAAATTTAATATAAATTAAAAGTAAAAAGTAAAAAAAATATAAAAAACTAGCTGTCCCGAGTCCCGACGAACTTCGTACCACCTTACACTATACTACCCACCCTACCCTACCCTATACAAGAACCAACTCAACTCAACAAAAAAGAATTAGCGAAATCGTTCTAGCCGCGTGATGCGATGACCAAAAGAAATAGGGGTTCATTTTTATAGATAAAGTGATATGAAAACAGTGCAGACTGTATAAAGGTACTTTGTTATTTGTATTACCTATGACTTATATTCGGTTCTCGTTCTGATGAAAGGATAGTCAGTAACTAAATATTGGGATATCTAGCCTGGCAGCTAACGCTCGCAGGATGCTGTTGTCCGAAGCGCGCAATCTTCCCGACTCCTACAATTTGGGGATCTTCAAGGCGAGAGTGAATAGGCATTATTTGAGTATGCGTGTAGCATCCTCGACTACATCGTCACTTACCATTAGGTGAGATATAGTCAAAAGCACTCAAATTTTTAATTAAAAAAAACTTTTCTCAGTAGGACGCTACGCGTGACCTTATCACCGCTAAATCGTTGGGCACCCCCGCCTAGCCGAACATGCCTGATGCGCTGCAGTATCGTAGCAGGCGCATGCGTCATTACACTGCGCCCCCATGGTCAAAATTAACCCAGAGTTGGAAAGTGTAGAAACACTGGCAGTAAGTATTGAACAATGTCGGCAACATCGTCACTTACCACCAGGTGAGATGTTGTCAAGGGTTTACCAATTGTGAATAAAAAATAATTAAAAAAAATGTTATGTTTTGCTAAAGTGTTTTCTTTTTATGAGGAAACGCGGTCTAAAGAATAGGTATTTGAATAAAATGTTCCTGTCTCCCTCCCCAAAACCTCTCCGTACTCAGCAAGAAAGGGTGAACTGCAGCGCAGACCGATAATAGGCACAAAAATTAACCCAAACAGCATTTCGTAGTCCCCTATTTCCTTCTCAAAAGCTTGAGCAATTTATTTTTTTAATATAATTAAAAAAACAGCTCACAGACTCCGGTGGCTCGGTCACCTAGAGAGAATGGGAGAAGATCGATATGTGAAGAGAGCCTATCAGGGTCAACCAACAGGTCGACGCCCGGTCGGTCGCCCCAGGTATCGATCGATGGCGTGATGTGGTGAACGCGGACCTACGCGAGCTCCAAGCTGACGACTGGGCGCGATGTGGTGAAGGCGGACCTACGCGAGTTCCAAGCTGACGACTGGCGCGAAACCGCACAAGACTAGGACACATGGCGAGTTCTCGTATCGGAGGCCAGGACACACTTAAACCCACGACGGATCTTACTTTATATCCCCAACCAATGGGTAGCCCCACTCATTCAAAAATAGCTTTGAATGGTCCACACTGTTCCAGAACATACCACAACATTTGAGTGTTCTGGAATGTTCCACAATGATCAGGGATGTTGTTGTGGAAAGCGCTTGAATACTCTTAAATGTTCTAAAAATTCTAAAGGGCGAAACTTCTAGCCCTTATATCTTCAAAAGCGCGACCTTCAAGTAAAAACCGCGAGGTCATTATTTATCAAACTTCCTATCCGTCTCCCCGATCAGCTGATCTGTCCTTAAGAACACCGTACCCATTGTATCATGGGTCCTTAGCAGTATTATATCAGCGGGTACCCTCTGGCCCTTATGAAGCATCACAATGTCTTCACTCTTAGAACAGAGGCAGGCACTGATAATAGTCAAAAATTACCTCAACTTCCTATCTCTCTGCCCGATCAGCTGATCTGTCCTTATAAACACCGTACCCATAGTATCATGGGTCCTCAGCAGTATTATATCAGCGGGTACCCTCTGGCCCTTATGAAGCATCACGATGTCTCCCACTCTTAGAGCAGACGCAGGCACTGATAATAGACATAAATTACCTCAAATTCCAATCCGTCTCCCCGTCCAGCTGATATCTCCTTATGAAAACCGTGCTCATGGTATCACTGGTCCTCAGCAGTATGATATCAGCGGGTACCCTCTGGCCCTTATGAAGCATCACGATGCCTCCCACTCTTAAAGCAGACGCAGGCACTGATAATAGACAAAAATTACCTCAACTTCCAATCCATCTCCCCGTCCAACTGATCTGTCCTTATGAATACCGTGCCCATGGTATCATTGGTCCTCAGCAGTATCATGTCAGCGGGTACCCTTTGGCCCTTATGAAGCATTACAATGTCTCCCACTCTTAGGGCAGAGGCAGGCACTGATAATAGTAAAAAATTACCTCAACTACCAATCCGTCTCCCTTTCCAGCTGATCTGTCCTTATGAACACTTTGCCCATGGTTACATTGGTCCTCAGCAATATCATGTCAGCGGGTACCCTCTGGCACTTATTAAGCATCACGATGTCTCCCACTCTCAGAGCAGAGGTAGGCACTGATAATAGTAAAAAAATACCTCAACTTCCAATCCGTCTCCCCGTCCAGCTGATCTGTCCTTATGAACACCGTGCCCATGGTATCATTAGTCCTAAGCAGTATCATGTCAGCGGGTACTCTCTGGCCCTTATGAAGCATCACGATGTCTCCCACTCGTAGAGCTGAGGCAGGCACTTGTTCTATGAGGAACTGACGGTAGCCATCTGTGACGCGGTCTATGATGATGCGGTCGTAGCGTTGCCTGTTCACCTCTCTGTCTCTCCTGCATGGGAATTTGATAATTTGTTTTAGTACATTAAGTATTCAATGATTATTCAGGGACAAATCACATACCAGGAGGGATATACAGGGCTGCCCATAACTGTGTTGACGATTAATAAATAAAATAAAATGAAAACTACGAAACAAGACAAGAACGCTTAAGATTTTGCCAGGAAGTTCATGCATACATTGGAGGAACAATAACGATATGGGCCGGTGTTTGGATCGGAGGAAGAACCGATCTTGTTTGGATCAGGGGCAACCTCAATGCTCAGATTTACGCGGAGGGGAATGTTTCAGATGTAATAATCCCTTTGCGAGGCCGGTTGGGTGATTCGTTTCAACTAATGCACGATAATGCACGTCCACACACAGCTAGAGTCGTAACACGCACTCTCGACGAAGCTCGCATCGAGGTTCTGCGTGGCCTGCTCAATCGCCAGACCTCAATCCAATTGAGCAGGCATGGGATATGCTCCAAAGAAGAGGTCTGTTGAGAATTGATGCTGTACATTACTACATAACAACTTTTTAACTTGTTAGAAAGCACGTGCGCGGCCATTCCTGATGAACTGATATTAATCATGCCAAATCGCTGCGAATGTGTGATGCGTGTTAATGGTGGAAACACGGATTATTAATTTTATTATCTTTACAATTAAAAAATCTTCATTTTTCGTTACTTTTTGCTTTTTAATTGACGCCGTTACCTTGGGAAACCCACAATTTGCAAGAAATGTGATTATTCTTCTTTATTTTACAAAATATACGGGTACGTTGTTAAATTAAATAAAAAGCCAATCTGAAAGACTAGATTTACAATAAATTAGCAAAAAAATTACTTGATCCTCAGATACTTTGAGCAGTGTATTTATAGTGATATAGAACAGATATCAAATTTTGGTAAAATTAGACAAAAAAAAATTTTCACAATTCTTTTTTTTGGTCCCTCCCTGCGCTCAGTTGCTCGAAAGTAAAAATAGATATTATTTATTGCAAAACCTTCATTTTCTCACCGATATCTTCTGAAATCGTCGATCGCCTCCCTGAACAGCGTGACAGAGAGCACGAAGCACAGCGGCCCCCAGTACGTGTAGAGGTACCCTATGCGGATGCTCGGGATGAACTGGCTCACCGCCATCACCAGGAAGTACATGTTGAGGAAGAAGCGGAACTGCTCGTATAGCACCAGCGGCAGGAACGTGATGATGTTGTACTTCTGTTGGTTGTACGATAAATAATGTTAGGAGTGTTTGATCTCTAGAAAAAATAAAATATTTCCGCCACTATGAATGATCCGTAATAAAAAAAATAGATTTCTTTTAAACCATTGTGTGTAAGCATTACTATGAACAGTATAATTATAATTTTAACAATATTTCATGTTTGCTTTTTCAGAAGGAATATTATTATTATACATTTAAAGATTCATTAAGTACTATAAAATATTCTTTCTAACAGATAAAGGTGTTAAATATTGTAAAAAAATATATAAAGTACTGTTCATATATTCTATGCTATCATGGTATTTATTTATGAAAATATATGTATGCTAATCATCGTATCAGCTTATATACGTCCCCATCGAGGGGCTCGAGCCTACCCTGAATTAGGGCGATCGAGCCGTAGTCGACCACGCGGGCCCAATGCGGGTTGGTCGACTTTACACACAACCTGCGAGTTTCTTCGCAGACGTGTGCAGTTTTCCTCACGATGTTTTCCTTCACCGTAAGAGCGTCGGATAAACGTCGAACCACAACCTCCCGGACAGGAGGCGGCGGCCCTAACGACTTAGAGCAATATTATTTTTTTATCAGTAAGCTTATGTGGACTGATCAGATTTACCGATTTATCTTTTTAACCGCCTGCGTAGCCTAGAGGCAAAGTTCACTGGCTTTACACAGGAGGTCGCGGGATCGATTCCCGGCGGGGTCAATTGTAAGACTCGGTTTGGTTGGTGGAAGGGCATTTTCTAAGCCCGCCTGGCTAGCTACCACCATCTTATCTAAGTCTTGCCGCCAAATATCAATGTTGATATCATTGGTGTGTTCCGGCATGAAGATTAAATAGCCAGTTCCCCATTGCGTTGGGGAATCTTGGTAAGCCCGCTTCCATCTTCGGCAACATCGTCACTTACCACCAGGTGAGATTTTCTCAAGGGTTTACCAATTGTGAAAAAACAAAACAACTTACAGGAAGATCAACAAGAGACGGTTTTTGTGTCCGTGTGCGTGCACACGTGGTTATTGTCTTGAGGCATGTACTCCCGTGCTCACAGGATTTTAACCTCTGTTACCTATACACTCACTGCACTTGCATCTGATGCAAAAGCTATGTCTCGGTGCTTTGACTGTAGTAGATTAGCTAAAATGATTTTTATAAGTACCAAATAAAGTTAATTGTTATTGGATTTTTTTTTTGATCTAGAGAGACGTTTTCTAGTCAGACACAGTGAAGGAGGCGGTTGGCGACAGCATGCGTCGTGCTGTCCACACATCATATAATCACAGTCTGTGGAGAGAAACTTGTAGCACGGCAAGTAGGAATTGTAAGGGCGTGGGTTAAGTGATGTCTGTTCGTGCTTAAAAAAATTGTTTGTCTGTAAAGTCGATTTACAGACGATAGTTTAACGTGATAACGTCATAACAAAATATTGATGAAATGATTGCATACGTTTATGACGAGCGTAACGGGACAATGAGTCATTCTTTTTCGTGCAAGCAGCCGGCGTCCATCGACTTATTAGACGTTTTCACGTCAAATAATAATAATTAATAAAGAAAAGACGTAAAAAGAACATAAGAATTAGAAAAACGATATACACTGAAATTTTAAACACAAATCACAAAATACAAATTAAAACTTACACAAAAGGGTCTTTTAGAGAGAGAATCTGTTTTTACAAGATATTTTACAGTTTAGGTGGTGAAAATATTAAAGGATGATTTTTATTTAAGAATGAAATGTCAGCGCATGCGTAAAATATATATAGATGGAATGAAAAAAGATCGAATGAAGGAAGAACGCAAAACAGCGTGGCGCGTTACAAACTGTATGTGGTCGCGATCCTCATCATCAGTGAGGGACCGAGGAAGAAGAAGACAAGAGAACATACTATAATCTAAATGCTCCAGGGGCATACTCTTAATAGTCGGATTATTTTTTTTTAAAATTTCGGTATGGAGTTTATAATATATGTACCTATGTATGTATAAACGCTTTATTGCACACAAGGAAAAAAATACAACATGCTTTTATCGGACTTAGGGCCGGTTTTTCAATGCTCAGATAAACAGATAGATAGCGTTTATTCGACAGATAGCAAGATTTAGAATTTTTCAATAGTCGGATAACACTTGTCTGTCGAATAACTCCATTATCTGAAGAATACATCTATCTGATGCTTTGACCGCCAGATATGTGCATTAACCGATAGATAGTTTGACGTTCTGTATAAACTTAGTAGTATTCATTTGCTTAGGACTTTGAGGTTGTTTGTTTCTTGCGTTTACTCGTTACAACAAACAAAGTACTTATGGATATTTTCGATACTATCGATGACCAGGAAATCAAAGATGAAGCCATAATAAATGAAGAAGTATATAAATCCACCTGAAAGAAAAGAAAGAATCGTCAGATTGTGACCTGATCACTTTAATACGTGGTATCCACAAGACTTTCATTTGCCGATTCAGACTATTAAAAGGGTCTGTGCAATTAATGATTTTCCTTAATAGAAGATAATATCCATTACATTGCAATGAAATTAAGAATTTAGTTACCGTCAAAGACGATGTAATTATTTAGGACGAGGCAACTTAAATTTAGGTTTGGTATTCCTTATAAGTCGAACCGAAATAGTTTACAACTAACAAAAAATTCACAATTGAATCACAAATGTCTAAAGACGGAAAACAACAAAAAAATATTGGCATTGACAGGAATTAAATACAATATTATGTCCTGCTCTAACGCATAAGTATGCAATATATTTGTTTCACCTATCTGAAGTTTGAGTTGCAAGAATGGAAATTGTCGGTCAGATAGATATCCATTGAATAAATGACGGATGAAAAATAGGCGACCAATTATCAGACAGACAAACAGCTAGACAACTCTATTGCGTTAGCGCTCAGTGCGACTTCGTCGTTTTCTTAAACTTGACCTTTTTTGACATGATTGACATTTTTGATTTTTGACATGTCACTTTCCTAGCTCATCTAATCCATCACCTTTTAACTGGTCTCTTATTCAAACTTGACGCTTTCCTAACTTGACATCTTTTAATTGGTCTCTTTTTCAAACTTGACACTTTCCTAACTCGTCACCTTTTTAACTCGCCTTTTTCTGCTACCCGCTCGATCATTTAGTTTTTTAGAAAAATACTGAGTAAAAAACTGTAAATGAGCGAGCGAAGCGAGTGATATTAGGTTCGGTCAAATTTGATTGATTATACAGTCAAAGAGCCTCGCGAAGCAAGGCTCCTACCCCATGGGTAGCAGAATGCTTCGCAGAAGAAGAAAACGTCGACCACGAAAAAGGTGACGAGTTAGGAAAGTGTCAAGTTTGAAAAAGAGACCAGTTAAAAAGGTGACGAGTTAGGAAAATGACAAGGTAGAAAAACGTCTATTTTAAGAAAATGACGAAGTCGCACTGAGCATCCGTTAGGTAGTTATTTGGTCTTTTAACTGAGCATTGAAAAACCGGCCCTTAAGTGTACAAAGGCGATTAAATCTTATTAAACTATGTCAATATAAACTCGTTTTGAAGTTCATAATTCAAATTTAACGACATGAGAGTAGATAAACAGTGTGATAATTTATTTCGCTTAATACTGCTGTTTACTGTTAAAAATACTGATAAGTCAGGACCGTTTCCTGGACACAACACAGTGCTAGATTAGTAGCATTGTCTAGCACTTATGTACTCGTAATTAAGCTTTTTGTTATTTATTACCTATTGTTTTTTTTATTGTGCTGTGTTGTGTTCCTAGGAATAAATGTTTTTCTAATCTATTTTAAAAAATACGTATGTAAAATACTGTATCTATCATCACTAATCAAAGAATTTAAAAATATTACAATACTTATTTATGATACAAGGGTGGTAAAAAGGTCAATAACAAACGAGAGACATTTGTGAGTTCGAGCTACAGGGGAGGGTTCCCCATCGTCACGAGTTTGTTATTTCCTTTTACACCCATGTGTCATACGACCTTTTGCAGTACAGTTGTGAGAAAACAGGTGAAATAAAAAAATACCGTGACAGGAAAACAAAATACATGGGTACCTATCAAGTTTTCGGCAACCAAAGTTCGTTTTATGCGCCTTGTGGCTCATTTTCAATGTCCGGAGAGTAATATCACTTTGTTTTTTCTTATACTACACATACGTATATTTTTTATTACACATATATTAACTATTCATAATTATATTCGTTTTCACAACTAAAACACCTCAATTCAGTTTAAAGTATTTTAACTAGCACATGTACGCATGCGTAAGTTAATAAAAATATTATTATAAAAAGACTACAATAAGGCTTGGGATTATATTATTATAAGCATTAAAAACGTCCTTGGAAAAGATAACATATTCCTTGGTGTGACCTATGCGCTTTATTCATATTTATTATTGTTCTTCAAAAAGATACAACCCAAAGAGAATCTAATCAGCTAACGTTATGTACTGACCTCACAGAGAAACAACCTATTTCTTTTAAAATTCTTTTATAAAAAGTCTTAAAGAACATTCTGTATCTTTGGTTATTATATTTTTTAATTGTAAGAAATGTCTTGTTCCTATGAGCAAGAAATTTTAAAAAAGTGGTAAAGTAAAAGCATGTGTGAGGTAAAATCAATTTTGCACACACTTGACTGGCATACAAAGGACCACTTTACGAAAAATGTTTTATTGTATACTTTCTGCCCCCAACACCTCAGCAAAAGCTGAGTAAAAAACAAGGCTTTTACAGTCAGTGTTTTTCAAATTAATGTGAAGTGGTGAAAGGATAGAACTCGACTTTTATTAAAAAATATCTTCCGTTTATTTTTATTTCAAATGTAGTGAGGCTTTAATAATGATAGTATACATTGAAAAGTTCCGTTAGAATCACTGGAGAAACATGTAAGTATTTCAAACTTTATAAAATAGTAAAATTGAAAACGCTAAACATGTGAAAAAGCCAACTTCCATTGCAACAACTTAGTACAATTTTGCATTATTATTTTTGGTTTTATAAATATTCTAATAAGGTACTAAACTGAATTTGATAAAATTTATATAGGACCAACTCGGAGGCATACCCTATTTAATAAAAAAAAGAATCATGAAAATCGGTTCACAATCTGCGAAGATATCAAAAATGATTTCAAAAAGGTATGGTGAAGACCTTATACTAACTGAATTTTAAAATAAATATACCCCTACAGCATCAGGACTGAGGAGTTGGAATCTTGAGAATATTGAAAACGTTTTTGACACCTACAATTGACATTTCTTTGCAGGTCTTTGAGTCTCATGGTTAAGGCAGGCAGTACCCCTGCAGCATCAGGGTTTGAAGGTAAAAGTTGGAATTATCATCATTTTGTATTGTCGTGGGATTTGAATTTAAAACTCCGATATTGCATGCCCTAAACAGATATCTATTGCGTTCAATAAAATTCAAAACTCAAACTGCTCTCTGACCTGATAAACATAGTAGGTAGAAAAATAAGAATGTCGGTAATGATAAGGATTGCCTCCAAGAATTTAAAATGTAAACTAAACTCAGAAGTAAATATAATAATTCACTATTAATTTTCAGGGACAAACACTGATATACATTATACTGATATACATACTTATATTTTAAATAGATACCTACAAAGGTATTTAACACCCAGACACAAAAACCTGTTTCGTCACATGAAAGTTTGCCCTGGGTGGGAATCGAATCAAGAGCGCTAACCACTACCCCACCATATCAGTCAAATACGGAAGCATAAGTCTCCCCTTATATTGGCATATCTCTGGCAAAAACACATATTTAAATAATAAAGATCTCAGAATATTTTAAAGATTATTTTTTTATCATGTGGCACTATTAACCATGCTATCCGAGGGATACACGGCGGTTGCCTGGTGTTGCACTAAGCATCAACCGCGCTCACCCGCAGGGCATTTAGATTAACACTTATGGACGTGTGTAACGCGACCTTCATACACACCCGGAATCAGATGTGCAGGTTTCCACACGTTTTTCCTCACTATTAAAGCAATTGGTAAGTATATGTAGGTACGTAAGTTTCGAAAAACTCATTTGTACATGGGCTGTCCAGATTTGAACCCGTGACCTCTGGTTAGGACGACTGACTCGTTGAGGCATCGACGCTTTTTAAAGATGAAAATCAAAGATTTAAAAACAAGGTCAAATGATGAGGATGATGGACAGTTTATTCGGCGTACCTGATTGCATACGTAATTCGGTGGGTAGTCCTCATCTGGAAGCTGGCCTACGTGAATCACTCGAGAGCTCAAATCTTTCTTGCGAAATTTTAGAAAATTCAACCTGGAATTCAGCAATACGGTCGTTATCTTTTAGCAAACAAAGAAAACATTGTTCAAGTTCAGATCGCTTACCTTGACCAAATAGATGGCCTAATGGACCTTGGAATTAACGGGTCGCTTTCCATGATCGCAGAATATGGTATTTTACTTTTTCTTCATATCAGCAAAGATTGATTTTAAATACATTTATCGTAAAACATCACAGATCTGTAATCTGTGCAAAACTTGTAAACATACACAGCAAAGCGGATATAAGTCACTACACTACTAAACATATGTTTATAAATATGTATATGTACACTAGCTAGACCTCAGTCAAACACAGATGAGATAAGTTACTTCGCCTCAGTACCACAGTCATACCCACAGGTCATAGCACAGTTACGTTAGTACTAATATATATATACTGTGCCACAGTTCACAGTTACCGAGTTTTTTCTTTATGAAAATTAATTACAAAATTATTTTGCATCATATTATTCTTTTTATCGAACTTGAAACCCTTCTCTGTCATCTGTCATCGACATCCCATCTCTATCATTAGTCTTTATCACTTTCTCATGTTGGCAGCAGCGTCGTAAGACCAAAATGAATATAAGGTAGTAAAGTTTTTCATTTTATTCTATTGGTATTCTGTTCATGGCTGAACTTCTGAACTTTTCCTGGATGATGGGGATCACGTCAAACATAGAGAGGGCTGGTTCTATTAATAGTGCTGTTTTGACTTTGGGATACTCTTTAATGGCAGCTACTACGTTATCTTATAAGTAAAACATTCTAACCTGTTCTGAGACTCGCGTATGTGTGTCAAACGGTTTGGTCATCGTAGGCTAGTACTATACGGGCGGTTTTGCCGCCGCGGGAATCCGTTTCTGAACCGCACTAGTCACAATTTAATATGAAAGTTGTATGCTGCATACTACACTGCGCGGTTTCCCGCCGCGGTTTACACGCGGGAGAAATACGACCGCCGCATGCAGCGTCAAACCGCCGCTTATAACCGCCGCTTTAAACTACACGGGCGGTTTCCCGCGGTTTTACGTCATTCTGCGAGGGACCTTGGCGCTCGCTCGTCGTTCGTCGTCTCATGCGTGGGTGTCGCGTCAAAATGTTCGATACGGAGCGTTTTATTGTAACGATTACTTATCACTGGGTCCACCCACATATTGCGCTGTACTTTATTTTTTAATAATTCTAATAATATGAGGGCTGCAAGCGCAGTTATCGTTGGCGGATCCACGTTGAAATGAACGAAAGACAGCGGTAAACCGCATCCCGTGTAGTTTGGCTATTGCGGCAGCTTTGTCGAGCGGATTCCCGCGGCGGGAAAACCGCCCGTATAGTACTAGCCTTAGTCTTCTTTCTAATGTCACCTACTACTGTCATGTGAATCTGTCGATGGAATTTATTTAATGGGTCGTCTACGATAGGGACATTGAGGATTGGATTTTCGTGGCTTGTGTGAGCTGTTTCTGTAGACGAACCAAGGGTGACCACTGATGGTGACTTTTGTGATGATGATGATCCTATAGAGATAATCGATGGTGATCTCTGCGATGTATTCACAACTATTGAACTTATCTCTTCGTGATGGATTTCTACACGGGAAAGGGTATCTGCATTTAAATTAGTTTTTCATGATTCATAGATTACTACAAAATCATACTCAGAGAGCTTTAGTTTAAATCTTGTAAATCGGGTGTTTTCCTCTTTCATACTCATTTCCCTCTGTAGGGGTTTATGATCAGTTAGAATTTTGAATTTGCGGCCAGACCGACGACAAGGTGAAGGTCACGGGCAGCCGCTGGATGCGGGCAGCGCAGGACCGTTCGTCGTGAAAATCTTTGGAGGAGGCCTTTGTCCAACAGTGGACGTCTTTCGGCTGATATGATGATGATATATTTTTAAGGATAATTTATTTAATTATGATAAACTGGATTTTCGCGACTTTGTTATAACCATATGGGCTAACCCTTTTCTGGCTACAGAAGAAATTGAGGCTTAACAATTTTCTGAACTTATTAATAGTGTTTCGCGTTAAGCCATATGAGTTCATTTGCATGCAAGCGGCAAAGATAATTATAGTTCCTGCAAGCGGTCTTCTCTGACCAGGTTGGTGACCTTCAGCAAATTTAGATTAGATTTAGAGCAAAGTATAGAAACAGTGCACTCAAAGCAGTAATTCAAACAAGCGAAACACTATAGTACTAATATATATACTGTGATGCCAGTATCTAGAACAGTTTATCCGTGCCGTCTAGCAACACAACAGAACCTACTGCAAAATCTCTGAATTTTTAATTCCAGAGCCATGGCAACCCAGATGATGACACAACCAGCAGCAGTGGGGAAGATGACATCCCTGATGCAATGGATGGTGACACAAGTAGTAACATTCCCAGCAGAAACGGAGCCACCACCTCACATGAGTCTGAGCCGATGGACGAAGATGTGGAACCGGGCTGGACGATGGTCCGCAGTAGAAGGAAAAAATAAATATATTTAAGTAAGCATTTTTTTGTTAAGTTGTTGATAGGCAGCGGTGGCCACTTTCCATGAGGTTGGCCATCAGCTTTTGCTTCCTTTTATAATAAAAAAACATATATAGGGTTATTTGGGCAGTTTTCCCATTAGTCTACTATTTCATCCTACTAATATGATTTATTTATTTAGAACACAATCTTCTATAGTCCCTTTGCTGAGTTAACTGCATCTTTGATTAATACCGCGAGCCGGCAGCGGCGACAATCAAACACTCTGACAAAGCGGCCGCCCTGAGTTCAATCGTGGCGCCGACAGCGACGTAGCGGCGGATGGCGCGATTGTTTTCAGAGCGGCCCCTTTGACGGAGTCTTTGTCGCGAGCCGTCAAAGCTGCAGCTAATTCAACAACAAAAAAATTTTTTCTCAAAATTTATACAAAAAAGACTTAGAGGTCCAATAAAATAAAAAACAAACATTATTATACACAGTGATAGTGTATATCCTATACACTGTCTTTGATTATATGATTTTTTTTAGGTTTAACCGGTTGTTGTAGAAATCCTTGGGGGGAGGCCTTTGTCCAGCAGTGGACGTCCTTCGGCTGATATGATGATGATAAAGGTTGTTTAACCACTCCAGAACTTTATACTTCTACGCGTTTCTACTACAGCAAAAAATGACAACATTATTCCAGAATTTATTGTAATGATCACATGACGTTTCAAATGAATATGTAGTGTGAATCAAATAAAGTAGTATTTTGTATAATTCTTTGTTGTTGATTTTTTTATTTATTTATTATTTGTCACATCGACATCATAGTACTAGGACAAAATAGAAGGAACCAGGAAAAACAGCTGTTATGTGTTTGTTAATTGTAATTAACCCAAAACCTCTTAGTTGATTGGTCATTCTACTCATGCATGACTCTGAGCTACGTTTGTTCTACAAATTTTCTGAACTTTTTTTATTTATTTATTTATTTATTTATTTGTCACATCATAGTACTAGGACAAAATAGAAAGAACCCGGAAAAACAGCTGTTATGTATTTGTAAATTGTAATTAACCCAAAACCTCTTAGTTGATTGGTCATTCTACTCATGCATGACTCTGAGCTACGTTTGTTCTAAAATTTTTCTAAACTTTTTTTATTTATTTGTCACATCATAGTACTAGGACAAAAAAGTAAGAACCCGGAAAAACAGCTGTTATGTATTTGTAAATTGTAATTAACCCAAAACCTCTTAGTTGATTGCTCATTCTACTCATGCATGACTCTTGAGTTACGTTTGTTCTACAATTTTTCTGAACTTTTTTTATTTATTTATTTATTTGTCACATCATAGTACTAGGACAAAATAGAAAGAACCCGGAAAAACAGCTGTTATGTATATGTAAATTGTAATTAACCCAAAACCTCTTAGTTGATTGCTCATTCTACTCATGCATGACTCTGAGCTACCTTTGTTCTACAATTTTTCTGAACTTTTTTTATTTTATTTGTCACATCATAGTACTAGGACAAAATAGAAAGAACCCGGAAAAACAGCTGTTATGTATTTGTAAATTGTAATTAACTCAAAACCTCTTAGTTGATTGCTCATTCTACTCATGCATGACTCTGAGCTACGTTTGTTCTACAATTTTTCTGAACTTTTTTTATTTTATTTGTCACATCATAGTACTAGGACAAAATAGAAAGAACCCGGAAAAACAGCTGTTATGTATTTGTAAATTGTAATTAACCCAAAACCTCTTAGTTGATTGGTCATTCTACTCATGCATGACTCTGAGCTACTTTTATATGTTTATGTTACATCTTTTCTGAAAGCTCTTTTTTTTGTTTTTCCTTCAAATTGGTCAGCAGAGTAGCCAGCAGCATTTTTGTATCAGCATACCAAGTTTTTTGCGTTTTCAACAAATGTGTAGAATGGAAGAATGACCACTTAACATGTATTGGGTTAATTCCAAATAACCCTGTATACGTTGAGCATTGTTAAAATAATTTTTAGCCAAATCGAGTAACCTCTGAAAGTAATTTATTAAATAATGTAGAAATATTTAAAATAATTAAGGCTGGTTTCATATATCCGCGCTTGAGAATGCAATGTGCGGTATGGTGGAATATATGTCGAATGTCCGACCTTCAGCACTGTTAAACAGCTTGCATGCATCAGTGCAACACAGAGCCAGGCCATAATATGTAATAAACCTTAGTAATATTATAAATGTGAAAATGTCTTTGTTTACTTGTTTGTTACCTTTTCACGCTTCAACACCTTGACCAATCTTGATGAAATTTGGCATAATTTTTATCCCGTGAAAATAGTCTTAAAAATACTCTTTTTTGGTTAATTTTTTGCAACGGAACAATGGATTGTTGTGATTTTTTTGAACAGAGATGCTTAAGGAGATGAAAAATGTTATAGTTTACTAATTATCATATCCTGACATAGTTCCCTAGGGATCTGGCGAAAACTCATTTCCAGCATCGCACACGTCGGCGTCGCAAAGGAGCAACGGATTGACGATTTTTTTGCATAGAAATAGTTGAAGAGGGTGGGTGGGAAGTAATATGGACTGACAATCAGAATATCCCGATATACTTACCGAGGAATCTGGAGTAAACTCCTGTCTATTCTCGCGAGCTGCTTGTGGCTCGCGCACCGCTTACCCTCAAAGACAAGTCATGAAAACGATGCTCACGCGAGTAAAGCCGCGGGCAAAAGCTAGTGATTCATAATACCACTACTGTATAATGTGATCCTAACCTTAGCCGATGCGCCCACCCTTTGCAAATCTAGGTTCAGCGTAGAGGTAGTTTAATGATTCGCTTTGCTTCATCATTTCAGGCGAAACATGTGTACTGGATAACAAAGCCCTTCCCCCAAGGTATTCCACAACGAACGGTCCTGCGTGACCCTTCACCAGGTCGTCGGTCCACCGAGTGAGAGGCATGCCTAGCTACGCCTTTCGGTGCGCAGAAGCCACTCAAGAACTTTACTAACCCGTCGGCAATCTTTTCAATATGAACTATGTGTACCTCGCCCATTGCCACTAGTTTAGTGATTCTATGAGCTATAACGGTTATTTAGTTCTCTTGCGGATCTCGTCCTTCCTGATTGTATCACGTAGGGAAACTCCGAACATAGCTCGCTCAATCGCTCTTTTCGCTTTGCTTAGTACCTTCTCTACAATATAAACTGGCCAAGTGTGAGTCGGACTCGCGTACCGAAAGTTCCGTACCGACACGCCTTTCCAGACGAACACAAGAATGTTACTTACATTTCAATCAAGACATTAACGAGATCGACAAAAATAATTTTTGAAAAACCTAAAATTTTTTAGGTACACGCTTTACTTTGAAAATAATTTTATTTTTTTCGTATTCTTTTCAGCGAACCCTTTCATTCGATACCCATATCATGGGGGTGCATAAAAAAATAACAGTACCGCCATCTTCGGGAGTCCTCTAAGAATGACGTCACTTAGCTAACCATGGTTTGTTTTCCAAATTAAAAGTGTATGCAAAATTTCAGCTCAACCGGAAACCAGGAAGTGGTTCTAATTTAGCTTCCAAGATTTGTCTCAAACTAACACGGCAAGCTAATAATGAAGTTGAAGTTAGGGGCGGGCTGATTTTCGCAACCAGGCGGCCAATGCGCCCATTTTGCGTGATTGGCCGGCATCACTGCCAGTCCAGCTCCTCCAAGAAGCCCAGTAGCCCCCATAGGTTGCCGACGACTTTCTGCAGTGACCTCGGGTCAACGAGGTGCACGACCCTGTACTGTGCCAGCCCCCTGCAATCCAGCAGGATGTGGGCAGCAGTCTCCTCAGCCTCCATACGCGCTCTTAATAGTGGGCTGTCGGTGATACCTAGAGCGAATTATAAAAATGGCCATGTCCAGTAACAGCGGCTGTTACCTTGCGGAGCTAAGCTATCCCAAGTCTCAGAAACTTCCTGGATAGACAAAGGTTAGCTGCCGGAAGGGCTGACCTCGCTTGCCTACAGGTTTCCAAACCGGACCAGTACAACCAGTGCAAGCTAATAATTATAAATCTTGTAGAAGAAAATAGTTCAGACTAAGGTGCTAATACAACTCACACTTGGGCGGTTTTTATTATTTGATTTTTTACTTTAGGATAAATAGTTTGTTCTATATTCATACCAAGTTTCACGCCTGTAAGTCATCATCATCATATCAGCTCATATATACGTCCCCACCGAGGGGCTCGACTCTACCCTGAATTAAGGCGATCGGGCCTTAGCCGACCACGCGAGCCCAGTGCGGGTTGGTCAACTTCACCCACAACCTGCGAGTTTCTCCGCAGGCGTGTGCAGGTTTCCTCACGATGTTTTCCTTCACCGTAAGAGCGTCGGTTAAACGTACATATGAAATCTAAATTCGAAATCACATTGATGCGTGGCAGGATTCGAACCACGAACTACGGGACAGGAGGCGGCGGCCCTAGCCATTACGCCACCGACGCTTGTAAGTACGAGTATATTACGAATATCGTTTTTACGATAGAGCAAAAAGTAAAACCTTAAAAAACACGTTTTGTGGCGACCGTTCTTAATAGTATACTCTATGTGTCTATTTTTAACCCCCAACCGGTGTTATAAGTTTGACGCCAATGTCTGTGTGTGTCTGTCTGTGGCATCGTAGCTCTCGAACGGATGGACCGATTTTGATGCGGTTTTTTAAAAGCAAGTTTCCTTGCGGTGGTTCTTAGCTATATTTGGTAAAAATCGATTCAGCAGTTTGAAGATCATCAGCTCTTTCGTGGGAAATTTGTACCGGTCTGATCAATTCGAAATTTGATGTGCTGTTATTTTAATGATATTTCAAAAACATAGTAACCTAGACCTGACAATGCAGTATCTACTGGAACCTGTAGGATACCCAATTCCTCACTAAATTACAGCAGAATATTGTGTTAAGGCTCATTGGAATAGTCCCAATATATAGGTGTTAGGTAGAACATGGTAACCTTGATCTGATGCTGCAGCATCTCCTGGAATCTGCAGGATACTCGACTTCTCAACAACTTACAGCAGTGGCTTCGTGTTTGGGCTTATTGGAATAGTCTCAATGAACAGGTGTTAGATAGAGCATTGTTACCTTGACCTGATGCTGCAGCATCTCCTGGAATCGGCAGGATACCCAACTCCTCACCAACTTACAGTAGAAGTATCGTTTTTGGCCTTATTGAAATAGCCTCAATGAATAGGTGTTAGATAAAACATGGTAACCTTGACCTGTTTCTGCAGTATCTCCTGGAATCTGCAGGATACCCAACTTCTTACCAACTTACAGCAGAGTTATAGGCAGAGGTAAAAAAAAGTAAATATTGTCCGCTCCTTTTCTAGCTCATTATGAGGTCTTAGAAACTTCCATAGTTACAATTGATTTGAAATTTACAGTTCTAAAATACATTTAATTGCAGCCTTAAACAAGGGAGGTGAGCAACTTCTACAGGTTTGTTCAATTCAGAATAGGCTAGATTTCCTTTCGCAATTTCGTGTTACATCCCCGAAAGTATTTGTCTGAATGTGGGGATAGGTTTTCGATTGTAGCGTGTCTACAAGTATTATATAAAGTTTAAAAAACATGAAATACAACTAAAATTTAAAATTTAGAAAACCCCGACAAAAACATCTAAAAAGTAAAAAATAAAATAATATGCTTTGGCCCTTTAAGTTAATATAAGTAGTAATAATTTGATCCAAGAGTCGTCGCGTAGGAGGACCGCTAAGATAATAAAATAAAAACAGAATACAACTGATTTACTTATTAACTACTAATAATTATAATTACTTTACTACAAGTAATTACTAATAATTTCACAAGTTAGCGGTCCCCATACACGACGACTCATTACTACATAATTTAAACTTAGAGGGCCAATACATATTATGTATTAGATTTTTTTACTTTTTAGCGGTTTTTGTCGTGGATTTTTGAATTTTTAATTTAATTATTATTTGTGCGTTAATTCCACCATATATTCTGTAAAAAAAACAGCTGGATTTAATGCTCTCATTATTAAGATATCAATAATAAAGTAAAGTTTCATCCAAATAAAAATGAAAACAGTGTTGTACTCTTCTGGTGCTGTGAAAGCTCCTCAGAAGTGGTTAGCAGGGCGCATATTACCTTAAAAACTCTAATTATTAGGATATCAATGATAAAGTTTCATCCAAATAAAAATTGGTCAAATCCTCTACCAACAGTGTTGTACTCTTCTGGTGCTGTGAAAGCTTCTCAGAAGTGGTTAGCAGGGCGCAGATTACCAACAGCTCTAATTAAAGTAAAGCTTCATCCCAATAAAACTGAAGTGGTCAAATCCTCTACAAACAGTGTTGTACTCTTCTGGTGCTGTGAAAGCTCCTCAGAAGTGGTTAACAGGGCGCAGATTAACCTTAACAGCTCTAATTTAAGTAAAGCTTCATCCCAATAAAATTGAGGTGGTCAAATTCTCTACAAAAAGTGTATACTCTTCTGGTGCTGTGAAAGCTCCTCTGAAGTGGTTAGCGGAGCGCAAATTACCTTAAAAGCTATAATTAATAATAAGATATCAATGATAATGTAAAGCAAACAAAATTGAAGTGGTCAAATCCTCTACAAACAGTGTTGTACTCTTCTGGTGCTGTGAAATCTCCTCAGAAGTGAGTTAAAAGGGTGCAGAAATACGTGTGTTGTAGTATTTAATACTATACTCCTGGACATGAAAGTCGATAGAGTCATCTGATTGAGCGACTGAATTATGCCCGGCACAGCCGAAAGCCGGCTAACTGTGTAGAGACGGACCACCTCTACTCGCAGCCAGATAAAGGGGTATTTATACGTAGCGCTAATAAAATTTCAATAGCGCGTTTCAGAATTTGTACGTATTCCAGCAATGCTAAAAGACCTAAATCACAGAGGGTGTGTCAAGATCTTCGACACTGGTGTTATGATTCAATATACATCTACTCGTATGCTGTTTCTTTTATTTATAATTCAAATATTTAATTCTTCTTCAAAGCCTTTAAAACTTGAAATTATGTTTTTTTTGAAAATGGATGTGCCGAGACAATTCGCTCCCTAGAATATCGTGTCTAGTTTACATGTATAAAGTTTCATTAGTATTGAGTGTTTCCCAGTAGGCAGATTGATGGTCAGAGTCTGGTCAACGGGAATTTATTTTCGTTGTTCAGGGGGCCAATGCAGCTAATGTATTTTTCACTTTACCAAACTTAAACCACACCGTTTTAGCCATAAATCTGCCTTTTGGTATGCCACTAAACAAAAGTGACCGTAACAGGCGCTACGAAACGGCAACTAAACTAAGCTGTGCTTTCACATGCTACTATTTGAACCGTCTGCAGGAACCATTCGGTTACGTCAAATGCGGCATGCCACTAAATTTTGGAAGCCGATTTAGCGCGCTCTAATGTCATATTTTGACATTTAACATTAGTTCTCATTTCGTGGTGAAAAAGTTGCTTGCGATTGCGACCTACTTTTTCAGTGCGAATTCACAACGTTACGTACAAATAAGTAATATGTGAAGTGATTAATGTTCAAACAAAATGTTCGGAGCCTTCTGGAAGGTTTATACGAGAAAAGAAAATTCTCCAGAAAAGAAAATGTGGGCTTTGTTGGTCTTTCTGACCATATACAAAACGAAAACATAAAGGCTAACAAAGTCTTTCACCCGAGCCGAGACGTATTTGAGGACCTAAGGCATCACATTCAGTCACTCGTCAGTCAGATGGAATCGACGTGGAGACAAAGGTAGGTTAAGTGTGTTCTAAGGTTACGTAGGTACCCTGCAACGATTTTTTACTTTACACCCGCGATATGCATGCTTGTTACTCGTTCACTCAAAAGCATGCTAGCTACTGGCATGTACCCTCGCGGAGAAGATGGGGAGGAGGGATTCCATGCACTAAACAGCTAGCCTTTATAAGTAAATTTCACATCTCTTGCATGCTTAAAGGCATGTTGTCATTTCGACACACCATGTAAGGTATTGGCATCCCAGTAGGTAGCTAGCATGCTACCTATAGGCATGTGGATCTCGGTTTTTAAGACACCTTCCTAATAACAACATAACCATGCTAAATTTGACAATGGTAAGAGAAAGGTTAATTCCTTATCCCAGTTGGCTGTGTGGAGGGAAATTAAGGAGGTACCGGCTGCATGGAGCGAGATGCAGTAAAACAGGAATAAGGACTTGAATTGATCTTCTGATAAGTTAATGATGACTAATGCCACTGAAGTACTTAAGTATAAAAATGATTAAAGTTGTAAATTTTCAGACCTTTCGGTACTTATTATCACCTTTACAGTTTCCACAGAATGTATAGAATCCCAGGACTGTATTGATAGCACACCATATTATGGCCATTGTTTGCCCAAACTCCCATGAAGAAAGGTACTTCAACAGGAAACAATATCATTCCTAAAACTGTATGATAGTAAAGTTGATGATGGTTAAACAATTCCTATGTAGTTTATCAGCATAGGTATCATGCTAATTTTTTATTTATTTTTAGATATGTTTAGCAAACATGCAAATACTGACTATGGATTCCAGTAATAACAGACACCGAAGGTACATGACTCCAAGCCTCCAAGGTGTGGGAAGATAACCCTCTACAGTCTACACCCACATCTTCAACATGATGTAACCACTGGTAGTGAACTGGTACATCTCTTAGGTAAAAATAATAAAACATCAAGTTTTTACAAATATTAAATAAGTAAACAGGTACAAGACAATTACACATGGCTACAACTTATATGACAAAACATAAAACTAATCAGTTACACTAAGAAAAGTTGTAGCACACCCCGGACACTGCGTACAAGGTCGTGAAATGACATTTGTAAATACAAATGACAGAGCAAACAAAATCACGGCGAAATCCCATACGTTCGAGAACCAAACTGTATCAATATGGGTGAAGAGGCGGTGAGGTCGCAATCTAGAGAGCGGCAGGGAGTGTCCATACTGTATGTTAGTACTAATATATATACTTTGGTTGTAGTGCATCTCCAGGTTTACCACTTTCAATCCATATTAAGTAATGAATTTACTAGCATTATGGGTATCTCTCTCTCAAGTTAACTTAAATTTCGAAAAACCTAAAAGCTTTTAGGTAGCACACCCCGGACACTGCGTACAAGGTCGTGAAATGACATTTGTAAATACAAATGACAGAGCAAACAAAATCATGGCGAAATCCCATACGTTCGAGAACCAAACTGTATCAATATGGGTGAAGAGGTGGTGAGGTCGCAATCTAGAGAGCGGCAGGGAGTGTCCATACTGTATGTTAGTACTAATATATATACTTTGGTTGTAGTGCATCTCCAGGTTTACCACTTTCAATCCATATTAAGTAATGAATTTACTAGCATTATGGGTATCCCCAGTGGTCATCTATCTCTCAAGTTAACTTAAATTTCGAAAAACCTAAAAGCTTTTAGGTAGGTACCCACAAGCTTTTTACGATCAAAGTACTCGTCAATATGAATCAATCGAGGCCAAACTCGATGGGGTTGTGTCGTTTTATTGCGGAGTTCCTATGGCCACCTTCAGCTCCATGTCATCATAATATTGCATTGTCACGCGATATACATATGCATGCAAAATTTCAGCTCATCGGAAACTGGAAAGTGGGTCTAATTTAACTTGCAAGATTTCATTACAGACACCAGGACAAATGAAACTAAATAGCTTCTGCCTTCCAGCTCCGGCATCAGATCAGCTCCATGTCATCATAATATTGCTTTGTCACATGATATACATCATCTTCATCATCATATCAGCCGAAGGAAGTCCACTGCTGGACATAGGCCTCCCCCAAGGATCTCCACGACGACCGGTTCTGCGCTGCCCGCATCCAGCGGTTTCCCGCGACCTTCACCAGGTCATCGGTCCACCGAGTGGGAGGCCTGCCTACACTACGCTTTCCGGTGCGTGGTCGCCACTCGAGAACTTTACTGCCCAACGGCCATCTCTTCTAGGAGCAATGTGCCTGCCCACTGCCACTTAAGTTTAGCAATTCTGAGAGCTATGTCGGTTACTTTACCTTCCTACCTATACCTCTATATTATTGTTATATACCTACTCCTCTGAAGGTTGGAGGCTCTACACTCGAAGTTGTTACCGAATATGTATACCTGGGACAAACAGTCCAGTTAGGTAGGTCCATCTTCGAGAAAGAGATCAATCGTCGAATCCAACTCGGCTGGGCAGAGTTCGGGAAGCTTCGCAATATCTTTACCAAGGTCTTCGACCAATGTGTGTTGCCAGTGATGACGTACGGAACTGAGACATGGTCGCTTACTATGGGCCTCATAAGAAGGCTCAAGGTCACCCAAAGGGCAATGGAGCGTGCTATGCTCGGAGTTTCTCTGCGTGATCGAATCAGAAACGAGGAGATCTGTAAGAGAACCAAAGTAACCGACATGATATACATATGCATGCAAAATTTCAGCTCAATTGGAAACCCGGGAGTGGGTCAAATTTAACTTACACGATTTCATCACAGACACCAAGACAGGTGAAAGTAAATAAAAGCTTGTAAAAATATGCTATTTGCTTTTGAAAAGTCCATATCTACTTATAGGTTACAGTTTCTCTTGGTCAATCAGCTGATGGATTTGTATAAAGAGTCTATTTTGCAAATAGACTATTGGTCTTTGGGGAAATTTGTTCAGTCTGCTTGAAGCCCTGTCAGTTAACAGATCCTGCACCAATTTTGTTAAACCCTGTATAATACCATATGCACTCTTTTTGTTAACTGCTTTGCATTTCTAGGCTGGGACTGCTCCCGAGTTACAAGCTCGTCGCAATTATGGTCTGGCTTGGCTAGAAGGAAGAGAGCACTAAAGATTTTAATGCGGATGGAGGCAGGAAGGAAGAAGGATAATGCTAAAATTAAATAAGGGTGTTTTATGCAGTGTATTAGATTTCTATGCAATAAAGGTAGGTACCTATTCATTTGAAATTAGCATCAGGTGAGATGATGCCAAGGGCATACCAGTTGTGAATAAAAAAATGTACCTAAGTAAATAAAAGACTTCAATACTATGGACTTACTTTTTTAATATATCCCAGTAAATCAGCTTAATATTAGTATAACATTAATCTGCGAATTGTGAGTCGGTCAACAACATAAAAGACATCAACGAGACCTATAGTAGAAATGTTTTACATTAAGTCAGATTCCTAAGCACAAGTATGACTTGCATGGGTTTATTGTACCCCTCGGGGCAGTTGGCAGTTTTCCACACATGGGTCCAAGTCCTGCTGCTATTCCACTGATGAACTGCCACTATGCTGCGGTGGCGCCTCATATACCACCACTGAACCTGTAAAACATAAAAGTTGTCTTAAAACAATTGTTTGTTCATGTTCAGTGTAAGTAAACGTTACAAATATGCGATTCAATTCATTATATTTATTCAAAACTAGCTGTCCCGGCGAACTACGTACCGCCTTACATTACATTACACTGCCCTACCCTACATACACTACACTACCCTACCCTACCCTACACTACACTACCCTACCCTACATACACTACACTACACTACCCAACTCTACCCTATACTTTCCTACCCTACACTAACCTACCCTACCCTACATACACTACACTACCCTACCCTACACTACCCTACCCTACACTACCCTACCCTACACTACACTACCCTACCCTATCCTATCCTAAACTACCCTACCCTACCTTACACTACCCTACCCTACCCTACATACACTACACTACCCAACCCTACCCTACACTACCCAACCCTACACTACGTTTAAACCTTCTCTGGACTTCCACAAATAATTCAATACCAAAATTAGCCAAATCGGTCCAGCCGTTATCGAGTTTTAGCGAGACCAACGAACAGCAATTCATTTTTATATTTTATATATATAGACTTGCTGTCTCGGCGAACTACGTACCGCCTTACATTATATTACACTGCCCTGCCCTACCCTACCCTACCCTACCCTACACTACACTACACTACCCTACATACACTACACTACCCTACCCTACCCTACACTACCCAACCCTACACTACGTTTAAACCTTCTCTGGACTTCCACAAATAATTCAATACCAAAATTAGCCAAATCGGTCCAGCCGTTCTCGAGTTTTAGCGAGACCAACGAACAGCAATTCATTTTTATATTTTATATATATAGACTTGCTGTCTCGGCGAACTACGTACCGCCTTACATTATATTACACTGCCCTGCCCTACCCTACCCTACCCTACACTACACTACCCTACATACACTACACTACCCTACCCTACACTAAACTACCCTACCCTACACTACCCTACCCTACATACACTACACTACCCTACTCCACCCTACATTACACTACCCTACCCTACCCTACATACACTACACTACACTACACAACCCTGCCCTACCCTACCCTAAAAAAAAAATAGATGTTGGCCGATTCTCAGACCTACTCAATATGCTTACAAAATTTCATGAGAATCGGTCAAGCCGTTTCGGAGGAGTACGGGAACTATTATGCGATTCAATTAATTATATTTATTCAAAACTAGCTGTCCCGGCGAACTACGTACCGCCTTACATTACATTACACTGCCCTACCCTACACTACACTACACTACCCCACATACACTACACTACCCTACACTACACTACACTACCCTACATACACTACACTACCCTACCCTACACTACCCTACCCTACACTACCCTACCCTACACTACCCTACACTACCCTACCCTACCCTACATACACTACACTACACTGCCCAACCCTACGTTTAAACCTTCTCTGGACTTCCACAAATAATTCAATACCAAAATTAGCCAAATCGGTCCAGCCGTTCTCGAGTTTTAGGGAGACTAACGAACAGCAATTGATTTTTATATTTATTTATATAATATATGTATTACATATAATATATGTACTATTTATGTATATATAGATAGGTGCAAATTACACTTTCTGATGGTCATAAAATAAATAACAATGTCATTTGTTACTGTGTC
The DNA here is from genome assembly GCA_947284805.1 of Coleophora flavipennella. Classification (NCBI taxonomy): domain Eukaryota; kingdom Metazoa; phylum Arthropoda; class Insecta; order Lepidoptera; family Coleophoridae; genus Coleophora; species Coleophora flavipennella. Next base: position 13,072,387 of record OX369253.1, read on the forward strand.
TGGGTTTGTTCTGTGTCTGGGTGTTAAATATATCTATATATGTATGTATTTAAACATATATAAGTATGTATATCAGTCTCTGGTAACCCATAACACAGGGAATCCTACTTTGGGGCCAGATGACCATGTGTGATTTGTCCCAGAATATTTATATTTATATTTGTGAAGAATCAAGAAATAAACAATAATTAGTTAATAATGTCAAATTTAAATCCTTGATATAAACCAGATTCATTAGAACATGAAAACAATATGACATGAAAAGTTATACATAAAAATGATTGAATGTCATTAATGCCTTTAACAAGAGTAGGCCAGTTCACACGGACAGCACCCGGTCACGAGTATAACACAAGAGTCAGCCATCAGCAAATTATATTTAATTTTAACAGCTGCAATACTTACATATGATAACGATGTGGCAGTGGTGACAGAGCTGAAGTCTCTTGGTATGTCCAAGGGAATGGAGATTTCAAGACTTTTCCTGTAATATATAATTAATCATATCAATAATAACAACACAAAATATCTGCAATGATCGTCCGCCCATCAAAGGATACCCCAAATAACATTATGAAAACCTGATCCTTAAAAATGTTAACTACTTTTCTTACAACACCTATAGTAATTAGGTAATTTCATAAATATATCACCTCCACGGATAATGGCCAGTCCACTCATTTCACACCAAGAGATCCCAAGTTTGATTTCCAGCAGCTCTGATTCTTCGAAGCCTGCCTAGTTAGGTACCATTATCTTATGTTCCCCATTGCGTTGGGGAATCCTGGTAAGCCGGCTTCTATCTTAGGGCGTCATCATCATTTACCATCTAGTGAGATGGTGCCAGTTTTACCAATTGTAGATAAAAAATGACATATGCTTTATTTCAAATTTAGGATCCATATATTTCTCTGAAAACTAAAGATTGACAACTTGTCATAGAAAAATATACTCACGAAGTCAGGAGATTGTGATTGCCCATCATGCCAGGCAACTCTAGTGCTACATCGAAATCTTTTTGGTTACTGTGACATGTGAGTCCACTTGAGAGGGCAGCCCTCCTGAGTGCAGTCTAAGCAAAAGACGTCTTACAAAACTCAGAATTTCTTTGATCTGAGCTTACAAAAGGTATTTGGATAAACTTCTTGGATAATGTTCTTCTTTCATCATCAATGAGCTTACAAAAGGTATTTGGATAAACTTCTTGGATAATGTATCAGCCGAAAGAGGTCACTGCAGGACAATGCCCTTCGCCAAGGATTTCCACAACGATCCATCCGCATCCAGCGGCTTTCCGGGACCTACACCAGGTCGTCGTCTGTCCTTCTTTAAAAACAGCAAACAATTATAACAATATCCAGCCAGAGCTCGAACGAAGATTTATATTTACTTTGTTCAAAAGAACAAGTTGTCAAGTCGAGTTTAATCATGTTTTTTTTATTCATTCTGCGTTTAGTGGTACTACTAAACAAGGAAAACGCTATACCAATTATATATTTTCATCTCTTTTTAGCTAATTATTCCTTACTGTTATTGTATGTCAAAACCAAGGAGTTTATAGGTAAATCTGGAGGCCACACTCTAAATACCTACTTGAAGTAAAGAAATATGACCTTGAAGTTTCTCGTTACCGCTCCGTCTCTTTCTAATTAGGACGTATGAACAAGACGTGTATAGGTGAAGCTCTTGCTCACACCCGCTAATTGAAAAGAGACGGAGCGGTAAAGAGACATTTCAAGGGCATATTTCTTTGCTTCAATTAGGTATTTAGAGTGTGGCCTCCAGTTTTACCTATAAACTCCTTGGTCAAAACTAAACTCATAGACCAAGGAGTTTATAGGTAAATCTGGAGGCCACACTCTAAATACCTACTTGAAGTAAAGAAATATGACCTTGAAGTTTCTCGTTACCGCTCCGTCTCTTTCTAATTAGGACGTATGAACAAGACGTGTATAGGTGAAGCTCTTGCTCACACCCGCTAATTGAAAAGAGACGGAGCGGTAAAGAGACATTTCAAGGGCATATTTCTTTGCTTCAATTAGGTATTTAGAGTGTGGCCTCCAGTTTTACCTATAAACTCCTTGTCATAGACAATCTTCGCTTTTTTTAAAATAACACCTCATTTCCACCTGTTTCCGGCTTGCACAAAGAGTAAGTTTTTGAAAGGTGTTGCTACAAATTTTATTTAAATAGTAAATATAAATAGAAAATATAAATAAATAGTAGTGATCTGTGGAAAGAGGTAGCTTATGTTTCGTTGCAGTTATGGTAGTAAAGTTTTAGTTTACGTATTGCAAGAAAAATAGTAGGGTACCGTTTGCACCATACGTTGAACGATTGTGAAACTTAAACTACGCGACAACCAAACCGTTTTGGTAATTAGTAGCATTTGCTCCTAATCTGTGCAAAACTTGTAAACATACACAGCAAAGCGGATATAAGTCACTACTAAACATATGTTTATAAATATGTATATGTACACTAGCTAGACCTCAGTCAAACACAGATGAGATAAGTTACTTCGCCTCAGTACCACAGTCATACCCACAGGTCATAGCACAGTTACGTTAGTACTAATATATATATACTGTGCCACAGTTCACAGTTACCGAGTTTTTTCTTTATGAAAATTAATTACAAAATTATTTTGCATCATATTATTCTTTTTATCGAACTTGAAACCCTTCTCTGTCATCTGTCATCGACATCCCATCTCTATCCTATTCTTTATCACTTTCTCATGTTGGCAGCAGCGTCGTAAGACCAAAATGAATATAAGGTAGTAAAGTAGGGCTGCAATTTCAATTTTTCATTTTATTCTATTGGTATTCTGTTCATGGCTGAACTTCTGAACTTTTCCTGGATGATGGGGATCACGTCAAACATAGAGAGGGCTGGTTCTATTAATAGTGCTGTTTTGACTTTGGGATACTCTTTAATGGCAGCTACTACTAGTTTATTATATTCTCTTTGGCTACTACGTTATCTTATAAGTAAAACATTCTAACCTGTTCTGAGACTCGCGTATGTTTTTTAAAACGGTTTGGTCATCTTAGTCTTCTTTCTAATGTCACCTACTACTGTCATGTGAATCTGTCGATGGAATTTATTTAATGGGTCGTCTACGATAGGGACATTGAGGATTGGATTTTCGTGGCTTGTGTGAGCTGTTTTTGTAGACGAACCAAGGGTGACTACTGATGGTGACTTTTGTGATGATGATGATCCTATAGAGATAATCGATGGTGATCTCTGCGATGTATTCACAACTATTGAACTTATCTCTTCGTGATGGATTTCTACACGGGAAAGGGTATCTGAATTTAAATTAGTTTTTCATGATTCATAGATTACTACAAAATCATACTCAGAGAGCTTTAGTTTAAATCTTGTAAATCGGGTGTTTTCCTCTTTCATACTCATTTCCCACTGTAGGGGTTTATGATCAGTTAGAATTTTGAATTTGCGGCCAAAGAGATAGGGTCTAAAATACTTAGTGGCCCACACCATAGCAAGCAGCTCTTTCTCTATGGTGCTGTTATTTAGTTCGCTGTCATAAAGTGTTCGGGATGCATAGCTCACGGGTTTATCTGAACCAACGGGGCCCTGGGAAAGAATGGCTCCAATGGTCTCGTTAGAAGTGTTTGTTGTTAATATGAAGTCTTTACTGAAGTCTGGGTACTGTGATATGGGGTAGTTAGTCAAGAGGGTCTTGCATTTTTCAAAACAGCTAACATAGTCTTTGTCTAGTGTAACTTTTCTGTTTTTCTTTAAGCATTTGGTTAGGGGTTTAGTGATTCGGGTTAGGTCAGGAATATCTTTTTGTCTGGGTTTTGCTTGATGCCGTCTTTAGTGATGGTATGGGCTAAATATGCGGTTTTCAGCTTTAAAAATTCGGATTTGTCCATCTGTCTTTTGAAATTAGATTCTCGTAGTCTTTGGAAGACTTTTTCCAGGTTTTGCATATGTTCTTGTAAGGAAGTGCTAAAGACAATGATATCATCCAGATTGACGAGACATATTCTGTTTTGAAGGTCTTTCAGGACGTTGTCCATCACACGTTGAAAAGTGGACGGAGAATTTTTTAATCCCATGGGCATTCGTAAAAATTCGAAGTGCCCGTGCTCGAAATTGAAGGCTGTCTTGGGAATATCATCAGGGTTAATTTCTACCTGGTAAAATCCACTAGCTAAGTTAAGGGTTGTAAAGTAGTGACAGTTTCCTAGTTTATCTAACACGTCTGCTATGTTGGGAATGGGGTATTTGTCGTCTATTGTCTTATCATTAACCTTCCTGAAGTCAACTACTAGACGCCACTTAATTTTTCCAGAAGCATCGGACTTTTTTGGCACAATCCAGATGGGAGAGCTTCAGGCGGAGTCAGAGGGGTGGATAATACCTTGATCTAATATTTTTCCAATTTGTTCCTTAACTTCGTCTCTGAGTACATATGGATAACGGTAGCTTTTAGTATACACGGGAATTTCGTCTTATTATTATTATTATATCAGCTCATATACGTCCCCACCGAGGGGCTCGAGCCTACCCTGAATCAGAGCGATTATGCGAGTTTCTTCGCAGGCGTGTGCAGGTTTCCTCACGATGTTTTCCTTCACCGTTAAAGCAATCGGTAAGTATATGTACGTAAGTTTTTGAAAAACTCATTGGTACATTGGCCGACCAGATTTGAACCCGGTACCTCAGTTAGATGGACCGAGTCGTTACCGGTTGAGCCACCGACGCTTTTTTTTCTGTCGTTCTTAAATTGTATGGAGCATACGCAATCGTGATGAAACTTCTCTAGTACGCGGCGGGACTTGTTCGGTGCGCGTGCACTCGTTATACAACTCGGCTGCTATGGGACGGTCCATTGAAAAAATGACGTCGTGTGGTGATGGATTTGTAATTTCTAGTACTCCACGATTATTATTTACAGATGTTAAGACAGTCATGGATAACACAATTTGATATAGATAGCTCAGGAATGAAAGCGTCTCCGTCTTGGAAGTTGATGGGCAGCCTCACTTCTTTACTTGTGTTGGCTGGGATAACAGTTTCGTAAAGGTTAACGTTACATGAGTTATAAATTTGTATAGGATTAGTCGCTGAGCGAGTAACGAGTAATTTGTCTTTGAGATCAATCTTCGCTTGCCATTTTTCTAGCAGGTCAGGGCCAATAAGTCCATCAAAATAGTTATGGAATTTGTAATAGAATAATTTTATATCGTTTGGGTCTTGAAATTCTGCAAATGATGGTACAGTGATAGAATAGTCATTCCGGGAGGTGGCATGAACGTTGGTGGCTTCAAAAGGGTCGTAGTTAAGAGGGACATGCGAAAAATTTTTTTCGACAATTTGAGGGTCAATAAATGACTGGTTGGCACCTGTATAGATAAGTAGCTTTAATGGGGGGTCCGATATTTGGATATAAGGCAACTGCCTCTGCGTTTAAAGATTTACTTCTATCTTGACTTTCTTGAATACGGAGCCTTCTGAAAATTCTCTTCAGAGCTATTGGTGGAAGGTTGTGGCTGTTCATCATCATGGTCATTGTTGTAGGGGACGTCAATCACGTTACTATAGTCTGGGTAGTATATATTGATTGATTGATTGATTGAAAACACTTTATTGCACAACAAGAGAAAAAAAAAATACAATGATTAAGGAAGTTGTACATATAGGCGGTCTTATCGCTAACATCTCTTCCAGACAACCTTTAGGTGAAGGAAATATGAGAAATCGTTATTGTGGGGTAGTAATTGGGTGGTAACGCACGGAATGCCTGTTGAGTGCGAGTTGGACCTTGGGGAAACTGGTTCACTTGGGGTCTCCATGGCTGTTGAGGTGGCATAGGTGGCGTTGCCATAGTATTAGCACACCCCGGACACTCCATACAAACGAGCGAGAAATGATATACATATATATAACTGACGTATCTATAGGCAAGAATGCAGGTAGGGTTGAATCACACCGACGGTATTGGTCACGAATGTTTGTTAGTTATTTACTGCATGCACACTGCAAGATATATATACTGTGCTGCAAGCAACAATCAACAGTTATCTTACATGATTAAGTAACTTACATGGATAACATTGTTCATTTGTTCTTCAAACACAGGAGCTTTTGTCCGTGAAACAATCTCATTTAGCAACCTACAATAATAGTCAATCTCAATCTATAATTCCGAGATCACATTTTATAATATTACACCACTAGTTATTTCTATACAACTCATACTTTCACACCATCTAATCAAATTATTACAAACAATAAATAAAACGAACAAAATATCTCACAAGCCACAATAACAAACTGATATCTGACATATGAAAAACATAAAGGAACTACATTTCTAAAAAAAAAAGATACAGCTAGTATATAGATTCATAGGAACTGATTGTTCTTAGATTTGGTCGTATAATATTGGTGGTCAGCCAATCATGATACGAGGCATCTCAGCGCCGCGGCCACCTATTGGCGTCGAGCGGTGAGCGGCGCGCAAAGTAAATATAAGTGACGTTAATCGCGCATGCGTAGTTCGTCCTTTACGTTCGGTAACTAGTTGCTTTTTATTCCGGTGTACGAAATCACAGCGGCGCGCAAAGTGAATATAAGTGACGTTTATCGCGCTTGCGTAGCTCGTCCTTTACGTTTGGTACCCAATCTACATCCAATCTGAGTGACGGGGGGGTGAGGTCGAATTTAGAGAGCGGCAGGGAGTGTCCATACTGTACGTTAGTACTAATATATATACTGTGGTATTAGCCTGCTGGTTTCCACGTGGCATGGGTGATATAAATGACTGCTGTAAATGCTGTACAGGTGCATGAGGAACAAATGATCTCTGCGTTGGCATAGCTATGTGCGAGGCAAAAACAGACCTTGGAGTTTGCATTTTTGGGAAGTCACTACGATTTTGTAAGTACATCACATTTAATTCCTCTTGCACAAATTCTAATGCTTTTTCGATTCTATCAGGACGCATACACCTGATTCGAGAGCCCATTAGACCTCGAAGAAATGCTTGTTTAGCTAGCTTCTTATACAGGTCTCGTTTGGGTTCAATGGTGGTCTGAATGGTCTCGTGAAGGCCTACGTACGTCATGACAGTACTAAATAGATTTTAGCAGTGATCATAGAACTCCTGTGGGGTGCGATTACCTTGGGCAGCAAGAGAGAGGTCATTATAAAGAGCTGTCTCATCTCTTTGATCTGCAAAACTATTTACCAAAGCGTTTCTGATGCCGGTCCAATTCTGTGAGATACCGTTAGAGTTTATGGTACGCGCGGCGGATCCAGTTATCTTATTTAGGATACCATTTATTAGGCACAGATTTGATAGCTTACTACCGGGATCCGTTTTTATATAACGTGCGCATAACTGATCGCAAAGGTCTATAAATCTAGGTAAGATATTAGGGTTCCCGTCAAATTCGGGAAGAGGTCTCAGGACCTTGTAAATGGATTCTGGGTCCACTAATGATTCCTCTAATATTATATCTATGTTAAAATCTAAGTTTCTATGACAATCTAAGCGTTCCCTACGCGATTGCCTACCCGGAGCAGGGCTTTCGGAACAGGATTTCCTTGGATGGAAAATCTTGGACCAGGTAATCACACAGGAAAAAAAATATATTTAGGAACAAGCAACACAAGGGCAATTCATATGTACTTGACTTACATGTTTTTCATGTTGGTCTCTCTGCGGGATCTATGTCTTGACGTCTCCTCCAGCCGGTAGCCACGTTCGTATTCAGGATACTCGAACGCCGCCGATGATCTTGTTAACGACACGCGACAATTCAATGTGAAAATGCGGCCCTAGTATTTTTTTGAGTATCTTACCGACTGAACCAATGGAGGTAACAAAAGGGTCAAAATATTACTATCAAATACACCCAAAATGGGAGCGTAGATCATGTACATTACTTTAGTTTTTATTTCACTTCAATACATGCAGTTTTTCCGAAGATATAAGGACGACAAGTTTAAGCCCTTTTTTGAATTTCCGAGATTACGCGTGCTCATATTATAACGTCACAGCCCGTGTTCAGCTCGCGACCACGACACGGCGCGGCGCTCGGTCCGGTGCGTTGACCCTATTAAATTACGCGCGTCTCGTTTCATTTAGTTTTCCTATTACCTATAGTGTGCTTGTATTTCAAAGAAATAAAATTATCCTTTATATCCGATTACACTAAAGTGAAACGTGAAGTGTGTACAATGCAAGAAGCTTTTCTTAAAGGTCAGTTGGACAATCTGCCAAGAGTGGATAGTTTGATGGTGGCACAATATTTTATGCAGAATCAGGATTTTACGGCTGCCGAAATTCGTGAAATAAAGTTGAAAAGGTATGTATGTGCTAAGTAAGCATTACCTACTCACGGGTAGGTACATATTTGTTCAAACTTAAACCTAGTCTAACTTGAACTGTCACGTGCGCGGATCGGCAGGTTTTAGGTTATATATAATATAGGTAGTTCAGTGAAAACATAACTAATGATTCATTATCAAAATTATTGAGCATTTCAGTACGCGAGCACTTTATTTATCTTCTAACTAGTTGATTCCCGCGGCAACATCCACGTGGTAAACGTTACTATGACTTTTCGAGGGTGCGTAGTGCGCGAGCAGCAAGCGGCTCGCGAGCGTGGAAAAAAGTAGTCTATGTGTTAATCCAGGTCCTAATCTGTCTACCTACCAAACTTCAGCCAGATCTGTTCAGTAGTTTTTGCGTAAAAGAGTAACAAACATACATCCATACATTCTTACAAACTTTCGCGTTTATTATATTATAGCACTACCACTACCACTACACTACCACTACCAATACACTACCACTACGCTACCACTACCACTACACTACAAATACACTACCGCTACCAATACCACTACACTACACTACCACTACCACGACCACTAGTCTACCACTACAATACCACTACACTACAACTATACTACCACTAACACTATCACTACCATTACACTACCACTACCACTACACTACCAATACCACTACCACTGCCAATACCACTACACTACCACTAACACTACCACTGCACTACACTTCACTACTTTTTGTAGATATTGCAGGAATTTTTGGTCATTTTTTACACCTTGGGTTACATTATTTGAGTTTTAGTAATGATCCCTATTTTTTTTGAAAATATAATTTAGCCTATAGCAACCGCGGATAGTGTAGCTTCCCAATGGTGAAAGAATTTTTGAAATCGGTCCAGGATTTTCGGAGCCTATTCATGAGAAACAAACAAACAATCAAATCTTTCCTCTTTATAATATTATTCACATATTATTAGTGTAGATGTAGATAAGTGAGTATTTCGTCAGAGCTATTTACATGGTACTAGGCAGTAGGCAAGATACCTATTTAAACAATAAAAAGTAGACAAGTAGGTAGGTTAAGTAGGTCAAATGTGGCAAGGATAAGTAGAGAAGAACAAGGATAAACTTACTATTAACAAATACTTACATCGAAATGGTCTTCACAGCAGTGCGCTTTACTTTTAGGGCCTATTACATCAACTCTTTTTACGGCTGTCATCTACTTTTCCTCATTTTTGGGTCCACAGGCACATAGAAAAAGAGTTTTTCAGGTGTTGTAACTGTTGAATTGAAGCACTGAGGCACAATACAGTATTTTTTTATTCATTTTTACCACAGGAACTATATAATCTTGATTTTTGATGCGCAGCGGCGTGCGAACGAGAGCGCGACTGTCGAATGTCCGAGGTTGTAACGTCATCGGGTAGTGATCGCCCGCCCACGTTTTTAAAAACCTTCGGGCGGAAATACGCACTTGGATCTCAGCCATTTTTAAAGATATGAAAAAAGTAAAAACACAGTTTTTCTCGTATTTTTTGAAGATTTATTTGGCATATAAAGTTAAAAACGTTTGTCAGACCCATTACGTTAGCTACAACCAGAGGACCCCAAAAAAACTAAAATGGCTTTAAACTAATTTTATTTAAAATTACAGAGTTACAAATAAAGCCTACTCTAATTCAGCTCGATGCTAGATATAGAATGAATTAATAAAACAATGGTAATTATTACAATACATTATTCCGGTAAACAGTTAGATCGGGTTGCATCCTGTGGAATACTTGAAATGCTGACAGGGCGCCTAGTTACTTTAGTGGATGTTGGGTAGCTGCAGTGCCAGCTCTTTGCCTACTAGCCAATACTATAACTGAGTTGTAAATAGGTATAAAGTAATTAAAATATTAAAACGACCGATACGTACTGAAAACAGTATGCAAACGTCTACATGAGGCAGTGCAGAAGATTTTATGCATTTCTTGTGTGGTGTAAGCACAAAGTCATCATCGCTGAAATGCTTTGAGTAAATAGTACTTGATTTTGTAGGAAACAAATTGTTATGTTCTGTAGTTCTGATCTACTTTTCCTTCAATTCGTGATTTTTTGGAAAACTGAATGTTAAAATAAAAAAAATATCGTTGAAAAATATCGACAACACCCTTGCACTAAACAACAAGAAACCAAAAATAAAAATTCATATTTTTATTTATTTATTGATTCATTTAGGTTTTTCACTTACACGTGGTAAGAAACTCCTACATTTATTAAATTTACTTTGCTAGTTGTATTTTTGCACCTTATTATTGATCATCTCAGAAATTTTGACACCAAAAAACACGGAGCTCTGTCTGCCACGAAATTGTGCAATTTCTGCGCAGTACAATCATTCACGAATGACAGGCTTTTGTACCCAGAGACGTTAATACATTCTTAAAAAAAGTATTAGGTAAATAAATATGGCGGCTAGTTGGGCGCTAGTTGGGTTGTAGTTGGGTGTGTGAAGTGATTTTCGCTAAAGCAAAAACTGTGTTTGATGAATTATTTAATCAAATCTTAGTGTGAACTCTAATTATATAAATCAAGTGCAAAAAATGTGAAACTTTGTGCAGTGATACAACCAATTTATTAGATCAAACTTCTTTGATCCTGGGCTCCTGGCAGTTGACAGATCGCAAGTCGGGAATCGGGCATCTGCGTTGTTTGTCCTCTTGTTCCTGCTCCCCATTGTTTTATTTATGATGTTGCTGTGCAGCTAGGAAATTTATTAGTTTCGTGAATAATTCCCGGAGCTTAGAGTGTATGTTTATGACTGGGAAGTTGGAACTAGGGTATCCCATTGGATAGCGATACGGCGGCAGTGGCGGCGCAGGTTGTCTGTGTGTCGCGCCGGGGCGGCCGGGCACACCTCAGTTGACCTATTTTCTGGTTATTGCATCCAAGCTATGTATTTATGTCTAAGGGTGCAAAGTAGGGCGCCGCCGGTTTGCATCGCGAGTGCATTAACTTAATTTAGGTGACGTTAGGAGCTTACAACGAGATTTTGGTTGTATGGTGTAGGTGTTAATGTGCTGTTTAGTGCTCTGTGAGGTACTAAGATTGGCTATAATCTAGTGTTGTGGCACTCTTTGTGAGGTGTAATTTTGTTGCAAAGAAATGGTTTTGAAATGAAATGATCTTTATTCGCCTTGTTGTTTTGTTCATTCATTAGATATTTTATGTTTCTAGTTATAGTTTGATGATTGTTTTTTCCCTCATTTGATATCTTCACCTTTATCCCCGTTTGCTAATTTGGCCAGAGCATAGCTTTAAGGGTTTTCTTTAAAATTTTAAATACATTGAGATAAAGCTTGATTTTTATAAAATTTGTTTGATTTTTTTTAGGGTTCCCTATCTCAAAAGGAAAAAATGAACCCCTTACAAGATTACTCATATGTCTGTCTGTCCGTCCATATGTCATAGCTGATTTGCTATGAAACTACTGATCCAATTAAGTTTTGAAATTCGCATCTATAAAGGTGGTTTTGAGGGGGTGGGGGAGAGGGAGGGGGGAGGGGTACCCCTTGGTGCCACTCCCCCCCGCGGAGCCCCCCACTTTTTGAGAAAAGGTTTTTTTTTAATTTGTCTTATTAGGTACTCTTTGATCAGAAAATTGCTACTATTTATTGCAAAAAACAGACATTTAGTTTACAACGCTCCATCAGGTGACATAATATGCTATTTCCCTTACACACACAACTCGAGTGGCGCAATGATGGATGACAACATCCGAATAAAACTGCTGATTTCTTCTTCTGCGAAGCATTCTGTTACCCAGAGAGGGGAGCCTCACTTCGAGAGGCTCTTTGACTGTTTAATCGATCAAACCTGACCGAACCTAACATTGTTTGCTTTGCTCGCTCATTTATTTAATGTTATTCACTTCCCTTAGTGTTATTGTAATGTCGCTAGTTAGAATGGATTTTCAGACACGCGGAAAATCTACTTTGGCAAAAATCCTGGATCATGGAGCAAAGTGGTCATAAAAGTGCAAAAAGATTGATATAGTGATGAATGGATTTTAGTGGATCTCAGGCTGAAATTTTGACTTTTAAATGGTATTCGGGAAAGACAGAATCATTTATAAGGGAGCGGACCCCTTTTAATGAATCTTTGGGATCAAATTCTATCTATGTACCCAATCCCTTTCTTAAATTTCTTCTTTCCTAACCAAAGACAGTATAATTATAGGTCATCTTTGCTCCTACATAACCACAAAACTTCAATATTTTTTTCTCAAAATGGGTGAGCCTCCACGCACCCCCCTTCCTAGGGGGTGTCCACTTCACTCCCCCCTTCCCCCTCACCCTTTATCAATCCAATTTGAGGTGGAAAATAACAATAAATAACATAAAATGATGCTCCGTTACACATAACTTTAAATACGCATAAAAAAAACTACGCGTCTCCGCGGGGGGAGGGGGGTGTCGTTTGAAAGGGGCAACCAACCCCTCCAAAAAACACCCCTCATCAACCCTAAATTCGGGATGCGAATTTCAAATGCCAACCCGAACCCTTAGTGCACGAGTTTGACTCGCACTTGGCTAGTTTTTTTACATATGGCTAATGTCCATACTGGTCACCCTAAAGTGCCAAAAAACATAATTTGGTAATTATTTAATTAATGTATTTGAAATTTTTAAACATATTCCAGAAATTATTATCTGTGTGTGTGGTTTGTCACATATCTGTGATAATTAAAAAAAAAATTCCTGTAATTAGTATGCATTTTTGGAATGATCTTTGAATTCTGTCAATTTTATGGTAATCTAGCATTAGCTTCTAGTTACAGCTCACACCAAACTATTACGGATCTAAAGTTTGATGCTAGTGCTTACTGCGCCGGTATAACTGAGCAGTGGGTATCTTTATGTCCTACTAACACCCAAACTTTGCTATTGTGATGGGTCTAGCGACCAACTTCAGAGCTGCGATAAGGTTTGGAGCGATCTGTATGTGTGTACAAATTTTTACTAGCTTTGATTGATTAAACATTTTTTTTATTTTTTTTATTTCATCTGCCATCAGCCCTCTTGGCTATAATCAGATTTTGTGTGGGGGGAAGTCTTTTGGAGGGCTCACATCCATTGATGCTTCACCCTATTTGGCAAATTATAAAGAAGCAAGTAAAGATCTTTTGAGCCTAAAGTGAGACTCAGATGTGTCTGTCAAATTGTGTGCCAAGATATTGGTGTGGCTCTGAAGCCGTTTTCTGTAGTTCTCACAGAATTTTTCGCGTTGGTTACTGTTTTTAAAGTTACGTTTTGACATTAAAATAAAACCAAAACTTTATGGATACACTCCTCTTAATCGTAATTACACAATATTTTTAAAATCTTATTTATAGGTACTTAGCTTTTGTAAAAGCAAATTATTCCACATGAGGCCAGTGTTATTTATTAGACTTGTGTCAATGTGTAGTGCAGTGAGGACAATGGCATCAAATTCATTCAGCCAAAGTTTGGGCTTGAAACAAAATGATGGAACCTCGACATGATGGACTCCGAACTACCCCTGGGAGGCTGCAACTCCACTGGACATCTGTCCACTATAGGATACTATACATTGCCAGGTAAGTTTGATAAAAGGTTAATAATATTCATCTTTTTTTGTTGGTCACAATCCTCACTAAGAGTCCAGGCACACGGACTGCAAGCCAGCTGCATATTTGCAGTTTGGATGCAGTTAGGGCGCAACTTACTAGGAGAACTGCATCGAAACTGCATCCAAACTGTGAAATGCAGCTGGCTTGCAGTCTGTGTGTCTGGACCCTAAGCAGTAAGGGATTGTGACTAGCAACATGATTTGGCCATTATGATAAGATAATTGTATTGTTAATGATCATTAGTTCATTACATTATATTACGATTATAGTTGCATATGCAATACAATTATTTATGTATAGATATATAAAATTTTACCCAAATTTCATTTAATATATTTCAATGTCAGTACTAGATCCATGCCAATCGTGTGATATTTTTTCTTGATCTAGGCGAAATTTTCGCCTAATGAATGCACATGAACTCACCCCAAAATAGTCTAAACTTTTTACTGTGTTTTATGGCTCTGAATGCTAGCAAGCCTTTATGTGTGTCAAATAATACAAGTTTGACAGTGTATATTATAAGATTACTATAAGACGCATCTGTCTGTCATAATGTACCCTAAATGTGCTCATTACAATAAATACATGTATATTTTTTTCAAATTTTACAATGCTTAGTTTAAAAGGTGTTAGTTAAAATAAACAAAAATCAAGCACTCACCCTTATCTCCAAACCACTGTCTCAATTTTTTTTAAATAGGGAATTTTAGGCCTCTTACATTCTCTCTTAATGTTCTTATGGCAAATGGAATGGTATGGAACCCTCTCCATGCAAATATGACTAGTACTTGACCAGTTTTTAGTGTTTTGTACTTCAAAAGGAAAAAAGAACTTCATCCATCTGTTTTGTAAGACCCTTTTCTCAGGCACGCATAGAGTTCAATTTGAAATAAAATTAAATAAGTACTTGAACTTTCGAAATTTTAATAAAATAAAATTGGTTGTCTGTAAAGTCAGTTTACGGACGATAGTTTAACGTGACAACGTCATAACGTAACCGGATAATGAGCGGAACGGGACAATGAGTCAACCTTTTTCGTGCGTGCAGCTGGCGTCCATCGATTTATTAGACGTTTTCACTTCAAAAATTAAAAATAAACTTCCAGCCATTTTAAAATAGTTTTTTCTGTCTATCAAAATGAGTGAAAGTAATGAGATATTCGCTTCATTTTGAAATTTTATGTAAAAAAATAGGTAAAAATGCAATACATGAATAAAGTTTGTGCTGTTTATGGACCTAATGCAGTATCAATCACTATAAACTTCAAGATTCAAGTGTTTCCAGTATGGAAATCTTAACCCTCGGGTGGTCGCGCTTTTTTTGTGACACCGTCGGTCACGTGGGGTCTTTAAACGCCCGGAGATTTTAATTATTTTGTTTTTTTATTACTTATTATTATTTATTTATTTTTATATTTTATGTAGCATAATAAAATTTTAAATAAAACCCATAGTGTGGTTTTAAATAATTTTAATGATAGGAAATAATTTTTAACAAATAATAATATGTATTACTATTATATATTATTTTTGCACTAATTGATAGTTAAGTATATTTTAGGAAGCTACCCTGAGGTACAAATTTGAATCTTTAATATGGAACAAAATATAGCAGTTTTTGTGAACGTCGGGCTTTTAAAGACCCCACGCGACCAACCGAGGGTTAATGTTCAAGATGCAGCTCTATAGGTTCCTTCCTTCCTTAATTCATGGGTGTTGTTTACTTTATTTAAAATGATTGTTGCTAATTGAAACACTTATTTGATTAGATGGTGTGAAAATATGATATGAGTTATATAGAAATATCGAGTGATGTGATATATTAAATATTATAGAATGTTATCAATCACTGAATAATAGATTGAGATTGATGTTATTGTAGGTTGTTATATGAGATTGTTTCACCCACAAAAACACCCACCAGCACTCCAGTAGCTGTTTGAAGAACAATTTTGTTCATAAGTTACCTACCTACCAAGTAGCCACTGTTGACTGTTACACGCAGTAAATATCTAACAAACCAATGCCCCTGGTGATTCAGCCCTACGTGCATGTATGCCTATAGCACAGAGATACGTCAGTTGTTTGTAGTGTCCCGGGTGTGCTTCTGTTGTGTTGATTCTATCTCTAAAATGCGTATTTATACCCCTTTGATGAACACAAACAGGAAAAGGAAACTGTTTAATTTAGCACAAACCTGCAACCAAGAATATGACCACTTTGATGTCTCAACCTTCTGGGTCTACAACTAGTCTTTAAAATGTTTATTGCCCATGTTAGACTGTAAACAAAGTTACTGTCGCTGGATGGAACAATGCAAGCTGTTGTCACATAACTACCAAGAAAATAGTTACCAGTTGTGGTTTTATGTTAATATTTTACTCCTTTTCGGAAATTGTATCACTCTCTCTCTCTTATCGTGTGGCACAATTAACCGTGCTGTCCAAGGGATAGACGGCGGTTGCCTGGTGTTTTACCTAGCATCACCCGCGGTCAAGTGTAGGGCATTTTAGATTTACACCTACGGACGTGTGCAACGCGACCTTCATACACATCTGGAATCACATGTGCAGGTTTCCTCACGATGTTTACTTTCACCGCTAAAGCAATCGTATATGAGCTGATATGATTATATCACTTAGGTATCTGGAATACATTTATATTATCCTAGCTACGCTACGCTCGCGTTGATTTCGATTTTCCAGTGGGAATAAGACGTTTTCCCGGGTTAAAAAGTAGCCTATGTGCTATTCCAGGACCTAACTTATATGTGTGCCAAGTTTCATCCCGATCCATTCAGTAGTTTTTGCCTGAAAGAGTATCAAACATCCATACATACAAACTTTTGCTAAACGCTTAGTATGATTGTTGTTGTTGGTAGTAAAGTTTTCGAGTGGCGACTGTGCACCGGATGAAATAGCTTAGGAAGGGCTCTCCCACACGGCGGACCGACGACCTGGTGAAGGTCGCGGGAAGCCGCTGGATGCGGGCAGCGCAGGACCGGTCGTAGTGGAAATCCTTGGAGGAGGCCTTTGTCTAGCAGTGGACGTCTTTTGGCTGATACGATGATGATATTGAAGAAACACATTTTTCTTCTTCTTCGTTCTCTCAGTGCTAAGGATTTCCACTGGACGCGGTCCTATGCCAAGTGGACTACACAATGCAAATTGCCCCTCCCCCCACTTTGATCTTCACAGCGTCGGATCGGATCTTCGGACCATCTCAATGGTGTTTTCCTTTGCATGTTTTAAGTCTGTCTATTTTTAATATTCATTATTTAAATGCGTTAGACTTAGACTACATTTCACCCCATCTGTCCTAAATGACCATCCTCTCGAGATCATGCCTTGGAGAATGTATAAAGTGACTGAAGAACTAAAGCCATTCTTGGCATATTGTTGAGACTTTTTACTTTTGAGATAATAAGGAGGATCGTCAGGTAGCGATGAAAGAAGTGAAGGGACATTACCTCCTGGGGAGGTCGTGGTTCGAATACTACATACCAATGTGTTTTCGAATTCATATGTACGTTGATCCGACGCGAGGAAACCTGCACACGCCTGCGAAGAAACTCGAAGGTTGCGTGTGAAGTCGACCAACCCGCACTGGGCCCGGGTAGTCGACTAAGACCCGATCGCCCTAATTCAGGGTAGGCTTGTGCCCCTCGGTGGGGACGTACATGAGCTGATATGATGGATCATCATCATATTAGCTGAAGGACGTCCACTGCTGGACATAGGCCTCCCCAAGGATTTCCACGACGACCGTTTCTGCGCTGCCCGCATCCAGTGGTTTCCCGCGACCTTCAACAGTTCATTGGTCCACCGAGTGGGAGGCCTGCCTACGCTACGCTTTCCGGTGCGCGGTCGCGGATATGATGAATTGAGTATAATAAACAAAAAAAAACAAATGAATGAATGTATCGGTATGTGCGTCCGTCCGGTGCTCTGGCGGCTAAGCTAAACGGATTCGATTAAAGTTTGGGTTAGAGCAATTTATTTTTTATATCCAGCCGTTTTTAGGGTTTAACAAGGAACCCTTATAGTTTCGCCATGTCTGTCTGTCCGTCTGTCCGCGGCTTAGCTCAGAGACTAATTGTACTAGAAAGCCAAATTGGCATGGGTATACATATTTATCACGCCGACAAAGTGGTACATAAAAATATTTAAAAAAATAGGGTACTTCCCCTACATGTAAAGAGTGGGTGAATTTTTTTCATTGTAGTACCCTACCGTGTGGGGTATCGTTGAATAGGTCTTTCAAAACTACTGGAACCATTTTTCGATTCAGTGATCGGTTTGTGAAATATTAAGCTTTAAGTGCTAATTTTTGTGTCACCTCCCCACCTCCAGCTACCAGCTAAACCGCTATTTAAGAACATCTTGAAAAAAATGTTAATAGTAGGCATATAATCAATTTAAAAGGAAAACCATCACAGCTAAGTAGACCTAAGTTTAGGAATAATAGTGGTCCAGCTGAACTCTGTGTAATATTTTCATCCGTAGACCCTGCCATTTGTAAACTGAATAAGGTAGTGACTTTACACACTGCAGTCACAGCATATTATGCTTACGTAGAATTGGTCCTCAGATACGGTCTCATTATATGGGGGAACAGTACTAATGTCAAAAACGTTTTCATCGCTCAAACAAAGTGTGTCCATGCAATATTCAGTGTTTCTCAAGATTTTTCATGTAGGCCCCTATTGAGGAACTTAAACATACTGCCAATACTTTCTCTTTATATACAAGAAAATGACAAAATTAGTAAAACAAAATCAACAAGTATTCTACAGAAAAGTTAGAGAGGTATCAGTCGGAAGTAGGAGGAATCCCAATAGTTTAGTTATGGATGAAATTCCCAAAACAACGCGATTTTAG
Organism: Coleophora flavipennella; assembly: GCA_947284805.1. Taxonomy (NCBI): domain Eukaryota; kingdom Metazoa; phylum Arthropoda; class Insecta; order Lepidoptera; family Coleophoridae; genus Coleophora; species Coleophora flavipennella. Next base: position 13,091,254 of record OX369253.1, read on the forward strand.
AAAAAATCCTACTGGATGAGCCACATAATCTATATATATATATATAAAAGAAAGTCGTGTTAGTTACACCATTTCTAACTCAAGAACGGCTGGACCAATTTTTATGATTTTTATGTATTAGCGTTTGTTTTCGTCCGGAATAGTATAATAAAATAAGTATTAAAATATAATATTCATCAATAAAAAAAGATATCAGTCAATAAATAATTGGTTTTAGGGTACGGTAGGGTAGTGTAGTGTAGTTAGGGTACGGTAGGGTAGTATAGTGTAGTGTAAGGTGGAACGAAAGTCGCCGGGACAGCTAGTTTACAATAAAATACTGCGTTCGATTCGGGAATTGCCCTTTAACAAGTTAAATGCATCATTGCATGAGTTGCTTCCTCAGAACATATTTTATTCCAATGGTGATTTTCTAAAGCATAAGCAATGTTAATCTGTAATGTCTTATTATGTCATTATAATTATGAATTTTAAAAGTGTTGATTATTTACTTGGACTTATTTTATTATTTTGTACTCATAAACAATTTTTTGCATGCTAATATAATAATACTAAAGTAGCTAAATAAGTAATTCTAAAACTATTGTAAGACCCTTTATATTTACCTTATTTAAAAGCAGAAGGTGCTCCCTTAATGTGTGGGACCCACACAGCAGTTATACAGGTTGTAACAAAATTGGTGTAGGTCCCGTTGACTGGGAGTTCTACTCAATAGTTCTACCCATAGTCAATTCCAAAAACATTGGTCCCTCCATACTAAAATGAACAAAATCGGTCGATCAGTTGATCGATTTGTGTGAAGAGTAAAAAAAAATTACGTTTTCAGCAAAGTCATAGAACAAAAGTTGTTCAGTATGATGAGTTGAAGCCCCAGTTTGCTACAACATGCCAAGAGTTTTTATTATAATTTGTTAAAAAAGGTAGACAAGCAATTATCTCTAACGTTATACTATAACTGCTGTGTGGGAGCACCTAAATAAAGAATTCTATTCTATTCTATTGCGTCCCCAAATCCAAACAATGATATACAAGTAATTTCTTCATCTGAAGAAAAAGATTAGAAATATAATGAAAGCAGTCAATTACATTTCTACCAGTTCAAGGGTTGATCGTTACCAACCTATAAGGTTCTCACTGCTGGGATTTGGGTCTCTACCCAAAACACGGGAAGTTTAGCCCATACTCCACACACGGGGACCCAGTTCGGATTGGTGGAGGTCGTAGGGCTAGTGGGGGTACTCCAACCTCAGAGCCAATTAATTTGCCTCGCGAAGCACTACTAAAGCACACCCCGGACACTGCATACAACGGGCAATAAATGACATTTCTAATAAATTAAAAATTTAAAAAACCCCCGACAAAAACCTCTAAAAAGTAAACAATAATATGTATTGACCCTTTGAGTTTAATTTAAGTAGTAATATTTTGATCCAAGAGTCGTCGCGTAGGGGGACCGCTAAGTTGTGAAGTTATTACTAATTACTTGTAGTAAAGTAAATCAGTTGTATTCTGTTTTTATTTTATTTACTTAGCGGTCCCCCTACGCGACGACTCTTGGATCAAAATATTACTACTTAAATTAAACTCAAAGGGTCAATACATATTATTGTTTACTTTTTAGAGGTTTTTGTCGGGGGTTTTTTAAATTTTTAATTTAATTTTTATTTCGTGCTTTTTAAACTTTAAACTATTACATACAATCGAAACTCTACCCCCACATTCATACAAATAGTTTCCGGGACGAAACACGATACTGCGACACAAAATCTAGCCTATTTTGAATCGATCAAGCCTGTGGAAGTTGCTCACCTCCCTTGTTTGAAGCTGCAATTAAATGTGTTATAACTCTAAACTTCAAATCCATGGACCCATGGAAGTTTTTTACTTTTTTAACCGCTGCTTCAGCAGATTCCAGGAGATGCTGCAGCATCAGGTCAAGGTTACCATATTATATCTAACACCTATTCATTGAGACTATTCTAATAATTTCTATTAAAGTGTGTGTAAACACCTATTTGAAATAAATTGATTTGAATTTTTTTTTGAGCCCAAACACGATACTTCTACTGAAAGTTTTTGAGGAGTTGGGTATTCTGCAGATTCTAGGAGATGCTGCATCAACAGTTCAAGGTTATCATGGTTTTGCAATATTTTTACATTAACAGGGCACCAAATTTTGAATCGATCAGACCTGTATAAGTTGCCCAGATCCCTTAGTCACCTAGATAAGAGCTGATAACCCTCAAACGGCTGAACAGATCTTTATCGATTATAGCTAAGAACCACCGCAAGGAAACTTGTTTCACGTAAAAAAAAACCGCATCAAAATCGGTCCATCCGTTCGAGAGTTGCGATGCCACAGACAAACAGACACAAACACACAGAAATTGGCGTCAAACTTATAACACCCCTCTTTTTGCGTCGGGGGTTTATATAAGAAATCAAAGCGAAGGTTTATCTCAATAATATTTAGTTTACAGTTAGTCATAGTTTCAGGTACGTAGGTATGTCAAAAATTTAACGGATTTTAACAACATCAGCTCACCGTGTTGCCACCATTACATTGTATGCAGAATCAAATACTGATCAAAACGAGTCCAAACACGACATATCTGCTATTATTTTTTTAAGAGTGTGCTAGTGTTCTGGATATCCTGGCTGCAGCATCAGACCAAGAGTTCCATAATCCTGCATAGTTATTAAGCATACATGAGTGTTTCAAGTTTTTGGTCACATGTATGTTTGAAAGTAAAGTAAATACACATTAAGAGTCTAAGAACCCTACCGCAGCTAACAAAAGAGCTGATGACCTTGAAACGGCTGAACCGATTTTGATAAAACGTATCTAAGAACTATCGCCAAAAAACCTGCTTGTAAATAAAAAAAAACGCATCCAAATCGGTTCACCCGTTTGAGAGCTACGGTGCCACAGACAGACACACAGATACACAGACACACACACACACACACATAGCGGTCAAACTTATAACACCCCTCTTTTTTGCGTCGGGGGTTAACGAGTCCAAACACGACATATCTGCTATTATTTTTTTTAAGAGTGTACTAGTGTGCTGGATATCCTGGCCGCAGCATCAGCTCACCGTGTTGCCACCATTGCATTGTATGCAGAATCAAATACTGATCAAAACGAGTCCAAACACGACATATCAGCTATTAATTTTTCAAGGATGTGCTAGTGTTCTGGATATCCTGGCTGCAGCATCAGCTCACCGTGTTGCCACCATTCCATTGTATGCAGAATCAAATACTGAACAAAACGAGTCCAAATACGACATATCTGCTATTATTTTTTTAAGAGTGTGCTAGTGTTCTGGATATCCTGGCTGCAGCATCAGACCAAGAGTTCCATAATCCTGCATAGTTATTAAGCATACATGAGTGTTTCAAGTTTTAGGTCACATGTATGTTTGAAAGTAAAGTAAATACACATTAAGAGTCTAAGAACCCTACCGCAGCTAACAAAAGAGCTGATGACCTTGAAACGGCTGAACCGATTTTGATAAAACGTATCTAAGAACCATCGCCAAAAAACCTGCGTGTAAATAAAAAAAAACGCATCCAAATCGGTTCACCCGTTTGAGAGCTACGGTGCCACAGACAGACACACAGACAGACACACAGACACACACACAGACACACACACAGACACACACACACACATAGCGGTCAAACTTATAACACCCCTCTTTTTTGCGTCGGGGGTTAACAAATGACGGAGCAAACAAAATAACGGCGAAATCCCATACGTCCGAGAACCAAACTACAACCAATCTGTGTCAATCTGGGTGACGAGGGGGTGAGGTCGCAATCTAGACAGCGGCAGGGAGTGTCCATACTGTGTGTTAGTTTTTTTATTTTTTTTAATTCACAATTGGTAAACCCTTGGCAACATCTTACCTGGTGGTAAGCGACGAGTACTAATATATATATACTTTGACTAAACCATGGTCTTCTCTTCCCAGAGTGACACAAGCCTACGTCACAATAACATTGACACTTTATTTCAACATAACATGTTACATGGGTAAATTATATCTATGGTTACATAGTTAAAATATTTCTTTGTAATTTTATAATTTTCATTTATATGTATTTTATATATTTCGTGAATCGGAAGATATTGCCAACGAAGGATTAAAAATTACAACACGTAATTTTTAATTCTTCGTTGGCAATATCTTCCGATTCACGAAAGACATTTCAGACGTTCGGGTAATTCTATTTACACTAATGGTAACACAGGATAGCGATGACGTAGGCTTGTGTCAGTCACGTGGTTCGCGAGTCTCGGAAGAGAGTACCAGGCGGAGTTATATTATTGTACCATGGACTAAACCATATTTCATAGTCCGTAGTTTCTCAAAATGACACTTAGATCATGTTCTTCCAAGTTTCAGTAAGCAAGCGTCTGTTCCCCACAGGTCGCATGCATCACTCAACGAGCACGCCAGCGGGGGTGGACGGCGCTGGCGGGGGCTCCCGCACGCCACCCGCCACCCCCAAGAAGGGGGGCAAAATGCTCGCCGTGCGCGTTCAAATGCTGGACGACACCATCTCCATGTTCCAGATACAGGTGAGTTCTTTTAAAATTGTAAAATACAACCTCATCGGAGCTTCCATATAAGATTTTGCAATCAATAGTTTATATCTTGATATCAATAATTTATTATGTCTACTGTCTAGTCTACTGCCTGAAGATGACCACGAAACCGGTTGCAGTATAAACAAATTTGTGTTTTATTTATATTAATTGTGGAATAGTGCAAGGAAAAACCTAAATATGTTCATTTCAGTGTTCCACCAAAAACCTACTATCGCAAGCATTTTTTTTAAATTAATACGAGGAGGACCGGTGCTGCTTCCGCAGCATTATTATTATTATTTATCTTAATAAATATACATTGCTGGTGCGCGGTGGGCAATTCGCAAGCGGCGCACCATCGACGCGACGTTTCCCGGTGTTCGAGAATGTGCGCGTCGAATGTTCACACTTAGCTTTCATACATCCTCCGAGCACTTTTCGTTTCCTTTCCAACATCCATAAATGAAAGCACAACAACTACTCACAAAATGTACTTACTATTTTTTAAATCTTTTGTAGGTACTATAGAAAAAAGGTTTTATTCTTGTTAGGTATTCCAAAGTAATAATTAAAATCGAACTAAAAAAGGTTTTATTCTTGTTAGGTATTATATAATAATAATTTAAATTACTAAACCTTTCTCGTGAACCAGTCCGTACATTGGTGAATACCGTATGAAAATCGGTTTGGTAGGTTAAATGTTCACACCTAGTTTCCCTCCAACTCAGCTAATTTAGGTGTGCAATAAATAGCTCAAATTAAAGAGCTTATTCCACTTCAATTAGAACCAGAGATATTGAGAAAAAAAGCTATAATGTTTATTGTATTACGATTTTGAAGATTGATAACTTCAAAGAACAATCGCGTTTGAGTCTTGGGTATAACTTTAAAAGGGCGAAGTTAGGTGATTTTCATTGCTTGATGACAAATCTGTACATCAATAACTTTCATTTAAAAAATAATATTAAAGCAAATCGGTTTATTAAAACGAAAAAAAATATGAAATCTATTTTGAGTCCATCCGGCATGGACTCGAAATAGATATCATATTTTTTTCTTTTATTTATTTGAGAAGGGCGAAAGTTAGTTGACTTTTAATGCTTGGTGACAAATTTAAGCATAAATACCATTCATTTTTAAAAAAATATTATGCAATTTAATTTTATAGAACGGCTGGAAGTACTCATATTAGATTTTATAATTTTGTTTTATATGTTAAGAAGGGCGTAAGTTAGGTCATCTTGAATGCTTGATGACAAATTTGGGCATGAATACCTTTCATTAAGAATACACACACACATGGGTTCGATAGAAGGGCCGGACGGACTCGTATTACATTCTAGATGAGAGCGCGGTGCGCGAGCCGCTAGCCGCTCGCGGGGGTGATTTCCAATGCTTGATGACAAATCTGTACATCAATATCTTTAATAAAAAAAGGCAAACCGGTTGGATAAAACGGGACGGACTCGCATTGGATTTCATCATCATCATCGTATAAGCCGAAGGGCGTGCACTGCTGGACATATGCCTCCCCCAAGGATTTCCACGACGACCGGTTCTGCGCTACCCGCAACCAGCGGCTTCCCGTGACCTTCACCAGGTCATCGGTCCACCGAGAGGGAGGCCTGCCTACGCTACGCTTTCCGGTGCGACCATCCGTTCTACGAGCTATGTGTCCCGCCCACTGCCACTTAAATTTAGCAATTCTGTGAGCTCCGTCGGTTACTTTTGGTTCTCCTACGGATCTCCTCGTTTCTGATTCGATCACGCAGAGAAACTCCGAGCACAGCACGCTCCGTTGCCTCTATAATGGGGGTAAACTCCGAGGGGAAAAAAGTCGTATTCAGAATTATTAGCATTCTTCTTTCGTGTCGACGACAAGTCATATATCTCCTGCCCAGTATGTGGCCACCTTAACGGCGCTATCGGCGATCGGCGGCGTCCATCAGCTCTTCCCGAGGGCAGGTGTTAGGGCACATTGGGCATGCAATAAGATGGTACATTTTTTATGGAGCACCTCACCTACACCAAAGTATATACAGGGTGTAACATAAAGGTGTGGTGATACTTTAAGGTGGGCTTGTACCCATCAAACTGAACAACTTTCTCCATGGAACCCATAGTCAAATCGCAAAAAAAAATTTGGCTCTCCCATACTAACTCGATCAGCTGATCAGCCAACTTAGTATGGGAAGTTCAATTTTTTTTTTGCGATTTGACTATGGGTTCCATGGAGAAAGTTGTTCAGTTTGATGAGTACAAGCCCACCTTAAAGTATCACCACACCTTTATGTTACACCCTGTATATTAGTACTAACATACAGTATGGTATGGACCCTCCTACCGCTCTCTAGATTGCGACTTCACCCCCTCGTCACCCATATTTATACAGATTGATTACAGTTAGGTTGTCGAACGTTTAGGATTTCGCTGTGATTTTGTTTGCTCCTGTTTTTTGTTTTTAGAAATGTTATTTTTTGCCCGTTATATGAAGTGTCCGGGATGTGCCGTTAGGTTGAAGATACATTTTATCTACCCACTTCCAAAAACCCATATTGATACAGATTGGTTACAGTTAGGTTGTCGAACGTATAGGATTTCGCCGCCATTTTGTTTGTTTCGTCATTCGTTTTTTTGAAATGTCATTTCTGGCCCGTTGTATGAAGTGTCCTGGGTGTGCCTACACCGGAGGGATTAGCGTTCATTGGGCACTTTGAAACTATCGAATGCTGGGGACAACCCATGTTTTATTTTGTTTTCCTTTGCACCGTAAGGAATGTGCGTTTACGTTTTAACTACATTGATATCTTTGCTTGCGCACTTTATCTTATCAAAGTAAACGAACATACGGGTCAACTGATTCTAATGAGTAATAGTCACCTTTTTATTACAGTATAATGACCATCATTGTATAGTCGGGTATTCTTTATCCCGGAAAACTAAAGAGGTCCCGTGGGGAATTTTTAAAATCCTCCTAAACAACTGGTTGCGAAACACAGTTGCGATGGCGGCAATTTTTTTCTTCTTTGACAACTGGTTGTGTAACGGGAATAAATCTTCTTCTATTACAACTGGTTACCATGAAAGATTAAAAAATCCTAATAGACATTTTAACTGATTGTGAAACACAGTTGCGATGGCGGCCGAAAGGAAATTCTTCACAGTTTGTTTTTGAGTCCAGTTAAAATTTCTGTTAAATTATCTTACCATGCATAATAATAGCTTTAAAAAACTAGTGTTTTTTTTAAAGTCTTGAAATCACCTATTTTTTGTCGTCTTTTTAAAAGCTTTTATTTATTTAACTTGCAGTGTTAGTATGTATGTTTGTTTAGTTCAAATCTTGTGATCGATTTTAGAGCGACTTCCAGGGGTCCGTTTTAGCTGAAACTTGGAATGAAGGCGTATTCCCGGTGACAATAAATCCTTTTGTTATTTTCAAGTGGATCTGATGATGAACTTTGGTGGTGGAATCAAGTTCTCAGAATCGTCTTTTACAGTACTGTGCTCAACTATTTCGAATTTGGAACCGTGTATTTTTATATTCATTTGAGCATAAAAACTCTTTTTAAATGAAAGCTTGTACCAAAATGCTTTTAGGTATTTCGAAAATTATTTACAATTTAAAGCGAATATTACATAGCGTGTTTGAGTAAAAACTTTTCCCCCGACCTAATATGTAATTGTCGACAATACGAGAATAAGAGCACTGGATTTAAATACCACCTACCATTGCGCGTGCGCGTAATGTTCCTGCAAATAATTCCGCAGTGTGTTGTACAATGTACATAATATTATTTCAAGCTTTTATTCCACTTCACGACGATCTATTTTAGAGATAATATACGGAATTCGATTGAGGTGAAGTTTTGTATGAAGCCGTATACCGGTGACAACAGATCTTTTTGGTGTTTTGTAGTCTATCTAAGGTCCCAGGATCGTCTATTGTTTTCAATAGAATCGTATGTGTGTTTTATAAAATTTGGAAATATGAAGTGTAGGTTCCAAAAAGGCCTGACCCGATAATGCACGACCCATGAATATACAGGGTGTAACAAAATTGGTGTAGGTCCCGTTAACGGAGGCTTCTACTCATCATACTGAACAATTTTTTTTCTATGACTGTCGAAATCGCAAAAAAAAATTTGAACTCTTCATACTAATCGATCAGCTGATCGACTAATTTTGTGCATTTTTGTATGGAGGGCCCAATTTTTTTTTAGAATTGATTAGGGTTCCTCAGGGAAAGTTGTTCAGTATGATGAGCAGAACCCCCAGTTAACGGGTCCTACACCAATTTTGTTAGACCTTGTATATATAACCTGATAATAGCCGGCCGATAACTCGTTTCATGGACATAATATCGGAACCATGTTACTCCGATTTCTGTAATGGACACGAATTATTCCTACACTAAAATAAAAGCTAGTACTTAAAAAGTTTTTTTAGAGTGTGTGTGAGTTGCTTATGTAAAATTAAAATTACCCATCAATGTCATTCGTAATTGTAACATTACAGTATACACAGACCCTTCAACGTAAAATTGGATTTTCCAAGAGTCGTCGTCTCTCTCCACAGAGCATTTAGATAGCACTATGCTTGTTTGTGTAGGGGGGTGCCCAACGCCTTTTCCGGTCCGAAAGGGTCGCTTTGTGCGGTTTTCGATAGTCCACTTTATCGGAGATCGTCCCTCCTATTTTCTCTGCCTCTACTCAAGTGTTATCAGCGCCATGAAGTTACAGTTCATTTACCAATAAGTAGCAACTCTCCGTACAGCCCGTTACCAAAGTAGGTATATATATTAGTACTAACTGTAACGCGGCACGCTGTTATGCGTTCTTTTTTATTCGACCCTCTTTTCATTCCATCTATTTCTTTTCCACACATGCGCTTTCATCTATGATTTGTATTTAAATTTAAGTATATTATGTTTTTACTTTTTTATATTCTTTTTAGGTCTTTTACTTCATTATTAAACTCCAATTATCTGATAGCACGCTTCTAATTTAGCCCACGCCCAATTTACTAGGTACTTACCGAACTTACGAAGTCGTGCTACAAACATACAGTATGGACACTCCCTGCCGCTCTCTAGATTGCGACCTCATCCCCTCGTCACCCAGAATGATACAGATTGGTTATAATTTGGTTCTCGAACTTATAGGATTTTGCTGAGATTATGTTCGCTCCTGTCATTTGTTTTTAGAAATGTAATTTTTTGCCCGTTGTATGAAGTGTCCGGGATGTGCCGTTAGGTTGAAGATACATTTTATCTACCCACTTCCAAAAAGGATGAGGTTCTTAATTCGACTGTATGTTTTTGTTATATGTTTGTTACGCGATATCTTCGCAGTGAGATGACACACGGAACTGAGACATAGTCGCTTAAAATTGGGCCTCATAAGAAGGCTCAAAGTCACCCAAAGAGCGATGGAGCGTGCTTCCCTGCGTGATCGAATCAGGAATAAGGAGATCCGTAGGGGAACTAAAGTAACCGATTTAGCTCACAGAATCGCAAAACTTAAGGTTAAAAGGGCAGTGGGCAGGGCACATAGGTCATAGAACAGATAGCCGTTGGGGCAATAAAGTTAACGAGTGGCGACCGCGCACCGGACGACGTAGCGTAGGTCGGCCTCCCTCACGGTGAACCGACGCCCTGGTGAAGGCCGTCAGAAGCAGCTGGATATGGGCAGCGCAGGACCGGTCGTCGTGGAAATCCTCGGGGGACGTCTTTGTCCAGCAGTAGACGTCTTTTGGCTGATATGATGATGATCTTAGCAGATTGTGAACCGATTTTCATATAACCGCCTGCGTGGCGTAATAGTTAGGCCATTCGCTTCACACCAGGAGGTCGCAGGTTTGAATCCCGGGGGGGTTAATTTGCAAGACTCGGTTTGGTTGGTGGTAGGGCATTTTCTAAGCCCGCCTGGTTAGCTATAACCATCTTATCTAAGTCTTGCCGCCAGACATCATTGTTAACAGCATTGATGTGTTCTAGCTTGAGGATAAGATAGGCAGTTCTCCATTGCGTTGGGAAATCTTGGTATGACCGCTTCGATCTTCGGCATCATCGTCACTTACTATCAGGTGAGATAATGCCAAAGGGCTTATCAAATGTGGATAATAAACAATATATTTCATACAAAATAGATCAAACAGCTGATTGATTTGTATGAATAGACCATACTTTTTTGCGAAGTGACTGGTATAGTTGGTTCAGTATGATGAGTGGAAACTGGTTTATACACCAATGGCTGATATTCATTTTATGATTCTTCATCAATAGTTATCCCGGGCTACGCCAGGGACTGCTAATTACCACCTGATTTCCTGCACTTTGCTCGATCCTCCCTACCTGGCTAAGTGCGAGTCGAACTCGCACACAACAAAGGGTTCTGTATCATCGTACAAGAAAAAAAATAGGTTTTTTGTATGGGGGGCTCCGTGATCCTTTAATTTAATTTTTATAATTTGTGTTTATAAAGACTGTAGAAATACACACTCTGTAAAAATTTCAACTGTCTATTTATCACGGTTCATAGAATACAGTCCGCTGTCAGACAGACCGACAGATGGACGGCGGAGGCTTAGTAATAGGGTCCCGTTGGTACCCTTTAGGTATGGAACCTTTAAAAAGTATCTACACTTTGTGGTTCTCTTTCTAACATCACTCTCAACGCGTCGGACTCGCAGTGACCGCATGTTATCTGTCACTACGCGCACCACTTCGGCGCGGGCGACGATATGATATTGACGGAGGATAATGAGTTTCACTATTTAACCGACTTCACAAAAGGATTTCTATGTTCGACTGTATATTTTTTTTATGTATGTTCACCGACTTCTCCTTCAATTGTGGACCGATTTTCAAAATTTTTTTTATTCGAAAGAGTATACTCACGAGGGGGTCCCATTGTCACCAAGTCAGGATAAAAACGTAGTTTATTATATTCTCTTTGGTCAGGATCTGATGATGATGGAAACCCAGGGAAATCGAGGGCAACCCTCAAATTTTATAGGCACTTATTACAAGTTTTATTTAATAGCATGTCGTGTTAGTTAGTTTGGAACAATTTTTGAAAGCTAAATTATAACCACTTCCCGGTTTCCGATTGAGCTGAAATTTTGAATACACGTTAAGTTTGGAAAACAATGCATCGTTAGCTATGTGACTTCATTCTAAATCCAATATGGCGGACTCCCAAAGATGACGGATCGGAAAAAATTAAAGGGTTTCCTGTTCTCTGCTGAATACGAAATAATTTGTGTTGTGGATGTCCTTTGTCCAGTAGTGAACGTCTTTCAGCTGATATGATTGTCTTCACGACGTTCAGCTAGCATTTCTTTTTCCTGGGTATGCCGGAGGCGTCCCACTTTGATTTTGCGACCTCTTTTAAAGCGGTAATATTACAGATTTTAATTTTGACGTCAATTACTCCTAAACGATAGAAAACCCAAGATTGAAAAAAAAAAACGGGTGGGACTGTGTCGGGGCACACGGCCGTTGGTTTTAACGTGAATACGTCTCGTAACGGGTAATATTTAGTTTCTATATAAAATATTATTATTATTAATATTATTATCTGCGTAATTTCAACCGTCCCAGCTGCAGATGTACTGGCACCGTCGTTGATCCGCTCGGCCGCATTCATTACTTTACGTTGCCGGCACTGCTTGACTCGATCATATGGTGTTTTATTGGTACCATTCGATTGCTGTTGAGATGCCCTTTCCAACCGTATACGATCTCTGTATTTCGATTTGGCTTTTCGACGCGTATAGGCCGACATTATATATTTTTTGATATTTTTTTTTATTTAAACACCATATTATAATCACAGTTAGAATTTTACACTAATGTTTTATATATAATCGATAGATTTTGACGAGAGCTGACGATTGAAACTTGAATGAACGTCGTAGCTTCACCGAGTCGAAAGTTATACTAAATGGAAATCTCGATACGCAGCAAAATGACCTTCAAAATGGCAGGGCTGCCCCCTCCCCCACGCGCGATGTGTTACAGTCCTTACTTAGCGTAATAAATTCTTTGATTCTTTAGCTATCAAGTGGTGTAAACGAAATTTGGATGGAGATGATAGATATGTAGCTACAACACTAAACTGTATCCACCGATTTTGTTATCATTCGTTTTTTTGGATTGCATCCCTATGGAGGTAATTTTAAAGACGTATTCACGTCAAAACCCTTATTGTTGATGATGTTCCATAAAGTCAAAAGCTATTAGAAACACGATTGAGCAGTTTTGGCTCGAATAGAAAAAATCCCAAAGATAGGTCTACACCGTTACTTTCAACTTTAGTTATGACTAATGTTTTGAAGAATAAATTTTTAAAAAATATACTACAATATTTGTTATGATAATACAAAGTGAGTAATGCTCATATTTTTTATACTTTCATTGTAGTTTTTGATTGAAACGAAAAGTGCAAAAGTATGATTTTTTTCTTTACTCTTTACTCGTAAAGTAAAAGACAGAGACAACTGTTCCAATCAATACCTCGCCTTAATCCGCCACCGCGCTGCCACTGCCCTGTCGCTTCTTCCAGAACCACCCTAGGACCGGACCCTACAATATTTTCCCCCGTTTAAGCTGCCCGAACCCTCCAGTCATCTAATTGCCATTTCAGCTAATTATTGGCTTTGTTTAAACTAATGACTGTTCGTTCCGGTTTAATGTTGTCCTTAGTCCATTAGCCGCTGGCCTTTGCGGTATAATATTGTATAGTTAACAGTACTTCTTAGGTAATTCATCAAATTGTCTGATGTAAACTACTCATAAACGTAGCGTAGGCAGACCTCCCACGCGGTGGACCGATGACCTGGTGAAGGTCGCGGGAAGCCGCTGGATGCGGGCAGCGCTGAACCGGTCGTCGTGGAAATCCTTGGGGGAGGCCTATGCCCAGCGGTGGACGTCCTTCGGCTGATATCGGTTAGAGGTTTAATCCCGTGAGTGACATAGGATACATTTTTACCCAAATATTTCTTTGGCACACTCTTAGCCTAAACGGCTTTATGGATTTTGGAGTGCGAGGGACCTTTAGGTTTGTCTTGATCCCGTGAGTGCCAAAGGATACATTTTTACCCGACTGTCTTAAAAATAGGTGTTAAGTTTTTATGCAGTCGGGTTGTTATGTTATAATTAATTCCTAAAGTTATTAACTTAGTTATTTTGATAGTTTCAGCTATCTCGAAAGATGATCTTAATGTGTAACAAAATTGGTGTAGGACCCGTTAACTGGGGTTTCTACTCATCATAAACACATCCCCAAGAGACCCATAGTCAGTTCGCAAACCCACTACAGTTCATACTGTCTGTCCGTCCGTCTGTCTGTCAGCGGGCTGTATTTCATGAACCGTAATAAGTATAGACATTTAAAATTTTCACAGAATGTTTATTTCTGTTGCCACAGAAAAGGCAAATAATAAAAATTTAAGAAAGTGGGTAATTTAACTTAGCAGGGGTCTTCGTACAAACAACGTGTTTTTATTGTTCCGAAGTCAACAAGGAACCTTTATAGTTTCGCCATGTCTGTCTGTCCGTCTGTCCGCGGCTTAGCTAAGAGACTATTAATACTAGAAAGCTGTAATTTGGCATGGTTACACATATTAACACGCCGACAAAGTTTTACAATAAAATCTTGATTTTTTTATTGTACCTACCCTACATGTAATAAAGAGGGGGTGATTTTTTTGATGTGTAACATCTTTGCTCTCGCTTTCCTGCAATTTGTGGGAGTGATTTCGTGAAATGGGACGGAAATGTGTAACAGGGAGTCGCGTTTTTTCAGGCTTTAAAAGCGCGGAAAAGGCAAAGGTATCTATGACCATACAGCCTAGTCTGCCGTATCTTTGCCGTCCTTTTTTCAGGCTTTAAAAGCGCGGAAAAGGCAAAGGTATCTATGACCATACAGCCTAGTCTGCCGTATCTTTGCCGTCCTTTTATAAAGTACTAGCTGTTTCCCGCGGTTTCACCCGCGTGGACAACGTTTCTATGACTTTTCGAGGGTGCGCAGTGCGAGCGGCTCGCGAGCGTGGTAAAAAGTAGCCTATGTCTGAATCCAGGTCCTAATCTGTCTACCTACCAAATTTCAGCCAGATCCGTTCAGTAGTTTTTGCGGGAAAGCGTAACAGACAGACAGAGTTACTTTCACATTTATAATATTAGATAATATTAGTAGGGATTTTGTCACATGTTACACATCATATGCGAGTACTGTAGGTCTCGCTCGAATTTTTTTAACGTACGCTTTCGTGTGGGGAATCGTTAAATAGGTATTCTTTTACGGGTAAGTAGGCTTTCTTAGTTTAGGAGTAATAGTCGGCCAACTGAAGATGTGCAGTTGGATTTGTCAAAAGTTCATAGATTTTCCATACTTAATGTTTTATTGCCAATTGTAAATAAGTATAAATTAGTTTTTTGAAATAAACACTTATTTTTTGCAAAGACTTCGAGATCGACTCGCATTAAGTGGTCCGAACTGAATTTAAAAAAAGTGTATTTTTGTCGCTCGCGTTGATGTCTTTTGTTTGTAACGTGAATAGGTATCATTGTCATAGCTGTGTGGAAAGGTGTAGTAGCAGGCCTGTTGCACTCCGCGCTGTGGACATGAAAATGTACCTACGACGCCACGCTCTATGCCGCGCGGCCCCCTGAATGGGGCAAATTCAGTAGTCAGAAGACATAATACTTACGCGATAGAAAGAGAGGCAACTTGTAGTTGAATATAACTGTATTTAATTAGCGCTATGCAACCTGAATTTGCACTTTTTTGTGTCGTAGCAAGAGTCGCCATTCATTCAAATGATTTTGCGGAGTTAACCTTCTTTTACGTAGTAAATAATTTTTATTCTTCGGTAGTAGTACGGAACCCTCAAAGCGCGAGTCTGATAGCACTTTTTTTTATTTTTTTTACAATTCGAAAGCCCTTGGCATCATCCCACCTGACCGGTTCTTTGAAGTTTTGCATTATAATGAGTAGAATCCCCAGTTCACGGGTCTTACACCACTTTTGTTACACCCTGATTACATAATTACACTGTACTTCTGTCCATCACCTAACCATTTTAACTAAAAATTAAGAACCCGACTGCATAAAAGGCATTATCCCTCTTTTTTGTGCAGTTGGGTAAAAATGTAATATATGTCACTCGGGGGATCAAGACGAATCTAACGATAAATCTCACTCCCAAATCCATCAAGCAGTTGAGCTACATGGTCAGCCAAAGGAACATAGATACATACACCCGAAAAATATTACCCTTTACCCTCCTTTTTGGACAGTCAGGTAAAAAATATGTTACGAAGTAAGATAAGATCATTTATTTGCCTTAAAACGTGGTAAAACATGTACAACATTTTTAACTTAAGTATCTTACATTTAGCCCAATAGGCATGCAAATACACAAAAAATTACTAATTATATTAACATAAAATTAAAAATATAAAATGTCATCATATTAACGCGATCTTACAAAAATGAAAAATTATTATTAAATTTAGACATTGATATGTTTACAAAAACTGCGTCGATAAATATTTACCCTTATCGTTTTCCTTTTTCCGCCCGCCATTGTAGTAAACAACGTATCATGTTCCAACAAAACGTACCGTAGTTCAGGGAAACTGAACTTGGATCCCTCTCGGCCTTTAATATTCTGGGACACGTCACCGGCTGACAGCTCCTCTGACAAGCGGATGATATAACGGCTGCCAAATACCGCCCGCCCCCTAAATAGGCCGTGGGATTTCCGCGTCTTGAAAAGGTAACGTGTTATCTGTACCTACTTAGTTTTGGGTGTGTACAAATTTGTTGAAAAGAGGATCGGTGGCGTAACGGCTAGGGCCGCCGCCTCCTGTCCGGGAGATCGTGGTTCGAATCCTGCTACGTATACCAATGTGATTTCGAATTGAGATATCTTATATACCTATACGTTTATCCGACGCTCTTACGGTGAAGAAAAACATCGTGAGGAAACCTGCACACGCCTGCGGAGAAACTCGCAGGTTGTGTGTGAAGTCGACCTATCCGCACTGGGCTCGCGTGGTCGACTAAGGTTCGATCGCCCTAATTCAGGGAAGGCTCGAGCCCCTCGGTGGGGGCGCATATGAGCTGATATGATGAATTTGTTGTGGTGAGAATATGTTCTCTTTGGTGAGAATAGATTGGCGTTAGG
Organism: Coleophora flavipennella; assembly: GCA_947284805.1. Taxonomy (NCBI): domain Eukaryota; kingdom Metazoa; phylum Arthropoda; class Insecta; order Lepidoptera; family Coleophoridae; genus Coleophora; species Coleophora flavipennella. The sequence goes on from OX369253.1 coordinate 13,108,052, forward strand.
AGGCGACTTTTGGTGTCGGAGGCTAAAATCCTCTTTAGCCAGTGAAGGCCAGTCCAGAATATGTTCTTTTTATTTTCTATTTAGCACTCTAATGCACCACTTGGAAACGCTTACGAGACGACCAACATATCCTGAGAGTACGTGAAGTCTTCAGCTGCGGATAGAAAAAAAAGAAAAATATCGAGAGGAAACCTGCACACGCCTGCAAAGAAACCCGCAGGTTGTGTGTGTGTGTGTGTTGTCGTACCGCATCGTAGTCTTTTTTAAAATCTCAAATTTTCCTAGGTTAGTGGAAAAGTGTAGTTTTGGCCCTGTGCACGCTAAGGTGTCCTAGGATCTAAAGAAGAATGCAAGATACAATTTAAAAATATTATTTCGTTGTTTTGTTGGTACAAAAAGATGTAACGAGCAATGAATTAGATTTTTGTAAAAAAATGCTTTTGCTTCGTTTTGCACTAAGATAGCTTCCCTGGTAACATTTGGAAAATTTTCCACCTTTGTCTACAAGAAAAATTTTAGAATAAAAAAAAAATTCGATGCGGTGACTTCAAAATGACTAGACTTCGAATCCCAACGCGTTTGCGTGCATTGGTCTGGTATCGTGAACAAGGTTACTAGGAATTCGATACATTCCCTTTAAGGCGGTAATATTACAGATTTTCGTTATTTTTCACGTCAATTACTCCTAAACGATAGAAAACCCACTTTGAATGAAATACCCTTCTTGTTGATGATATTCCTTAAACTCAAAAGCTATTGGAAACACGATTGAGCAGTTTTGGCTGCATAGAAAAAAAATCCCAAAGATAGGTCTACACCGTTACTTTCAACTCTAGTTATGACTAATATTTTGAAGTATAAATTTTTAAAAATATACAACATTATTTGTTCTGTTAAAACAAAGTGAGTAATGTTATTGTTTTTTATACTTTCATTTTAGTTTTTAATTAAAAGAAAAACCATTGAAAAAGTGTGGTTATTTTATTTACTCTTTACTCGTAAATAAAAAGACAGAGACAACTGTTCAAATCAATACCTCGCCTTGACTAACTGCACTTTATTTTCCACAAACATGGGGCGGAAATCAATGGTTTTCGTGTTATGACCATTTTAATTAGCAAAATTTTGTATAAAAAATGCATTTGCTTCAATTGATCGTGATTTTGTACAAAAATATACTACGGTAAGCGAGCTAAAGACGGAAAAAAATGATTCTCATTTTATCAGCTTTCCAACAAGGTATAAAAGTTAAAAAAAATGCAAATTAGCTATAACAAGAAATAATAGGGGATCGGACTGTTTTATATCTATTACTAATCAGAAAGAGTGAATTTGCACCTATTTTGAATAAATATCTTGAGTTTTGAATTTAGTCCGGTTTTATGATTATAAGTAACTACACATTAAAATTCTTCTTTAGTTTTTAAATTTTTAATAGATAGGTACCTTCATTCACATTATTCCCTCTACAATAACATAACATTTTAGGGCAAGTAAGGCTACCTACACACATAAAGTAATATTGCGCAATGTTGATGATTGCACAATATTATTGAACATATAGGGGTAGTATTGAAGATTTAATTGTACCGGGAGCTCATCAATCATATTGTGCAGTCATCAACATTGCGCAATATTATTGTAGGTGTGTGGGTAGCCTAACGCAAAGATGATGTTTTCAAATCAAAACCATTTACATACCTGAAAAGAGTCTGACCTTTCACACCTACTAAATTGCCAATAAACGGATCGGACTGCTAGTCATTTGAGTTACTTTTTATGATCTGTCAAAAACGAAATTTTGGACTAAAAATGTTTGAAATACCCACAAGTGACGTCATAGATGTCATTGACGAACTTATTTTGTGAATTTGATCAATTAAAAATTGAGGACGTGATGGAATAATAAAAAAAAGTAAGGTTTTTTGAAACTTCAAGAGTTCAAGAATTTATTTTTGATGCAGTCCGATCCCCTATTATTTTCTTTAAAAAGATGCACCAATTAAGTCTAAACAATGCCCACATTTTTTCATGAATCCTGCGAATAAACGTAATTCGTGTGATGCTAGGTGTTCGCTGATCTCTGGTAATGCGATATTAGCATGTGAACAAACATAATTCAAGTGATGCTGGTAATTCCAAAAACAGAGTTAATCTTGGAAATCAATAATAATAGTTATTTATGATACAAGGGTTGTAAAAAGGTCAATAACAAACGAGTGACATTTGTGAGCCCGAGCCGCAGGCGAGGGTTTACCATCGTCAAGAGTTTGTTATTTCCTTTTACACCCATGTATCATACGAAGTTTTTCAATACAGTTGTGAGAAAATAGATAAAATAAAATAACGACCGTGACAGAAAAACAAAATACATGGGTAGGTACATACATACCTATCAAGGTTTCAGCAACCAAAGTTCATTTTACACGACTTGTGGCTTATTTTAAATGCCCGGGGAGTAATCTCACTTTGTTTTTTTCTTATACATACACATAAGTATATTTTTTATTACATATATTAACTATTCTTAATTTTATTAGTTTTCACAACTAAAATATCTCAATTTAGTTTTACGAAAATTGCGCCATATTTTAGTAAGCACACTTACGCATGCGTATGTTTTTTTTTAATTATCATAAATAGACTACAATACGGCTTGGGATACTTAACCTCTTTGGTAAAGATGACCAATTCCTTGGTGTAACCGGTTCCACTTCATTCATATTTATTATCTTTTCTTCACAAAGATATACCCAAAGATAATCTAAACAGCTTGCGTTATGTACTAATCTCGGAGGAACTACCTATCTCTTTTAAAATTGCCTTTCTCAAGTCTCAAAAAAGATTCTGTATCTTTGGTTATTATTATCTCCGAGCTAGAAATAAAAAAAAATGTGGTAAAGTAAAAGCACGTGTGCGGTAAAATCAATTTTGCGCCCACTTGACTGGCATATAAATGACCACTTTTCGAGCAACTACCTCGACTGCTGGACGAAAGCCTTCCCTAAGAATTTCCACGACGACCGGTTCTGCGTTACCTGCATCCAGTCGCTTCCCGCGACCTTTCACACTCCATACAAACGAGCGAGAAATGATATACATAATTAGTCCTCCACTTCTCTGACGGCGAAAATCGCTACAGCTTATTCCAAAAAAAGCATACTCTCCTACTGTGTATGGATGGTGTATTCGGAACGTGGTGTTTTGTTCGAGCAGTGGTTGTTTACAACATAAGACAATTCAATTGGGCCTTTACGTTCGGTAACTGTAGCTCGTCCTTTACGTTTGGTACCCAATCTACACCCAATCTGAGTGACGGGGGGGGGGTGAGGTCGAATTTAGAGAGGGGCAGGGAGTGTCCATACTGTACGTTAGTACTAATATATATACTGTGCTGTCGGTCTGAGTTGGAGGTCTGCCTGCGGTTGCTTTACTGCCTCAACGGCCATTTGTTCTATCTAAAAATACATTATAAAAACATACTTTTATTGCAATTTGTATGGGTCTTCATGGTTCATCCCTATCCCTACTAATATTACTAATATTATAAATGCGAAAGTAACTCTGTCTGTCTGTTACATAGAAACGTGGTCCACGCGGGCACACCCCGGACACTCCATACAAACGAGCGAGAAATGATATACATAATTATAACTGACGTATCTATAGGCAAGAATGCACGTAGGGTTGAATCACACCGGCGGTATTGGTCACGAAATGTTTGTTAGTTATTTACTGCATGCACACTCAACAGCAACAATCAACAGTTATCTTACATGATTAAGTAACTTACATGGATAACATTGTTCATTTGTTCTTCAAACACAGGAGCTTTTTTCCGTGAAACAATCTCATTTAGCAACCTACAATAATAGTCAATCTTAATCTATAATTCCGAGATCACATTTTATAATATCACACCACTAGATATTTCTATACAACTCATACTTTCACACCATCTAATCAAATTATTACAAACAAATAAATAAAACGAACAAAATATCTCACAAGCCACAATAACAAACTGACATCTGACATATGAAAAACATAAAGGAACTACATTTCAAAAAAAAAAAGTTACAGCTAGTATGAAGATTCATAGGAACCGATTGTTCTTAGATTTGGTCGTATAATATTGGTGGTTAGCCAATCATGATACGAGGCATGCTGAGACGCCGTCGCCTATTGGCGTCGAGCGGTGAGCGGCGCGCAAAGTAAATATAAGTGACGTTAATCGCGCATGCGTAGTTCGTCCTTTACGTTCGGTAAATAGTTGCTTTTTATTCCGGTGTACGAAATCACAGCGGCGCGCAAAGTGAATATAAGTGACGTTTATCGCGCTTGCGTAGCTCGTCCTTTACGTTTGGTACCCAATCTACATCCAATCTGAGTGACGGGGGGGTGAGGTCGAATTTAGAGAGCGGCAGGGAGTGTCCATACTGTACGTTAGTACTAATATATATACTGAGACGCGGGTGAAGCCGCGGGAAACAGCTAGTAATACATAAATGATATTTGTTGTGCTGTGGTTTCTTTGATTTTTTAAAACTTTTATACCTTGATGGAATGCTGAAATGAGGATCTTTTTTCCGTTTTTTGCACGCTTGCCGTAGTATATAATTTGTTACAAAATCACAATGAATTCGATCAAATACGTTTTTATACAAAGTTTGAAAATGAAATTCTCCACAAAAAACTAAAAGAATATTTGATTTCAACTCCGATAGATAATTCATTTTTTTTGCAAATAAGATTTTGTTTATTCCCTTTTAAAAAGAATGTGTCGAATTGCAAGTAAACTGTACATTTTAGAAGGAATGTGACGAATTACAAGTAAACTGTACATTTTAAAAGGAATGTGTCGAATTGCAAGTAAACAGTACATGTTCAAAGGAATGTGTCGAATTGCAAGTAAACTGTACATTTTAAATGGAATGTGTCGAATTGGAAGTAAACTGTACATTTTAAAAGGAATGTGTCGAATTGCAAGTAAACTGTACACTTTAATAGGAATGTGTCGAATTGCAAGTAAACTACATTATAAAAGGAATGTGTCGAATTGCAAGTAAATGGTACATTTTAAAAATTCGACCAATGCATTCAACACTTTAAATAGATGCTCAATAATATAGTCTGCAGAGTAAACACGTTTTCATATTTATTTATGGAAACAAGATAAATGCAAATGCGTGATGTCATGCCGCACACTCTTGTATTGCAATTATTGCAAATTTTCACAGCAATATCTCACGACTGAGCGATTTCTCATGAATGACGTTGTATGACTGTAGTGGATGACTTAGGAAAACTAAAAAGTTGCAGCATTGACGCGCCCTCCTGACCCGCGCCGATCCTTGCACGCTGTAGAGGAAGAGTGGAGCAGAGTTCTTGATATATGAAAACAAAACCTAGGGAGATACACCACTAACGCTATTTAATGAACTTATTAAGAGAGAAATGAGAATAGCAAAAAAAATGTTAGGATGAAAAAAACCGGCCAAGTCCGAGTCGGACTCACGCAAAGTAGGCTTCCGTAGTCTTTTTTTAAATTATTTTTTTTTAAAACAAAACTGTATTTGCAGTTGGTAATAGAATATTTTGTATGAAAAATCTATGAACTTTTTACATATCCAATTGCACACCTTAAGTTGGTCGACTAAGAAAGCCTTCTTAGCCTTGATAGTTTTCCTTTTAAATTGATTTTATGTCCTACTATTTTCATATTTTTTCAAATGTCCTGAGATAGCATTTAAGCTGGGAGGAGAGGGGGAGGGCACTTTAAAGTTTCTTATTTAGCAGACTGATAAAAAATAGTCTTAAAAGTTTTGAAAGACCTATTTAACGATACCCCCCACACGATCAACGAAAAAAAAATTCATCCCTCTACATGTTTATAGTGTACACAATTTTTTGCATGTTTTTATTGTACCACTTTGTCGGCGTGAATAATATCATAATATTATACCCATGCAAAATTACAGCTTTCTAGTACTAACAGTTTCTGAGCGGACAGACAGACAGACATGGCGAAACTATATGGGTTTCTTGTTGATTTCGGAACCCTAAAAACGAATAATGTTACGTCAAAAACAAAAAAGAAAAAAGAACAGAAAAGATAAAAACTGTAAAAAGATAATGTAAAAAGAAATTGAAAATAAAGTAAAAATTATGACTTCGTCACAAAGTGTATATAACACAAAAAAGGAAAAAGGAACCCTCTAAATGGAGGGGGTCTACAACTGATCCGTGGAAGCGTATTTATTTGTTAGACTTTTTTTCGCCCCAGATTATTGCTTCAAATTGACTAAGTTTCATGTGAGATGAGAACCACTTTCCTAAGTAATATTTGCCGACATATACAGGTGTAACAAAATTGTTGTTGGACCCGTCAACTGGGGCATCTACTCGTCAAACTGAACAACTTTTGTTCTATAAGTTTACTGAAATCGCAAAAAAATGTTGGTACTTTCCATAAAAATTGATCATCTGATTGACCAGTTTAAAAAAAATGTATGGAGCGTCATTTTTTTTTTGAAATGACTATTGGTTTGTTTGTTTTGTCATTGTCTGGGACAGATTTACAATAAAGAGTCTGAATAACCCCTTTATAAAAAAATATGGCTTTGACAGTGACAGCTGTCAGTTTTTGGGGTCTGCCAACAATTTGCTTGGATTGTACCTCTTTTGTTCATATCAGCTGATATATGTCCCCACCGAGGGGATCGAGCCTATGTCGGGACTTGTTCGACCACGAGGGCTCAGAGCGGGTTGGTCGACTTCTCACACAACCTTAAAATTTCTTCGCAGGCGTGTGCAGGGGTAATATATAACGCACCACCTTGCACCGCGCATCTAGGCAACGTCCCAGAAGTGTAATAATTAAATTCGCTTTCATATTAAAGTTTCGGTGCGTTGCGCGCGCAGATCATAAGTTATTACAGCTTTTCATCCCCACTGCTGGGGCGGGGGTCTCTCCCCAAACTAGGGAGAATTGGGGCATACTCCACAATCCACATGCGGGGGCCGATTCTGGATTGGTGGAGATTTTAGGGCTAGCGTCGAACCCAACTGTAAAAAACGCTAAACACGTTAAAAAACTGACTTCCATCGCAATAACTTAGTACATTTTTGCATTATTATTTTTGGTTTTTGTTAATTTTCTAACAAAGTACTGCACTGATTTTGATAAAATTTATATGGGACCACACGGAAAGCACTACCTTTCAAATAAAAGAAGAATCATAAAAATAGGTTCACCCAGTCAAAAGTTCTGAGGTAACACACATAAAAAAATAATTATACAGTCGAATTGAGAACCTCCTCCTTTTTTGAAAGTCGGTTGAACGTGCCTTAATTGTTTACACGTTGACAGTCCAGTGTACCGTATGTGGTACACGGGGAGCGGTTCCGCCGAGTTCTTGTACCCTATGAGGCACACGAGCCCTGTGTTGCTCTATGGCCTCACACATATGGACATTTGGCATGTTTCAAAACACTTGTATGGGGACTGTTAATGTGTTAAGTAACTGAAAAAATCAAGCTCCTAACAGACGAACAATGAAGCGTGTGGAGCTCGCTTACACAGACAATCAATATCAGAAAGATAAACCAAAGTTGCAGATTGAATGTTACATCTCCGTAATGCATTTTTATCCTAACACAAATATGCAGACATCTGGATTTTCAATTGCAGCATTCAGACCCTAACAATAGCTGTTGAAAACAGTTTGTAACAGGGTCGTATCCAGTATCGTCTGCTTTCACGCTAAGAGGATCTCCTTAGAATATTTTGATCGGCTTATTTGGTATGCTCGTAATTTTTGCAATAATTTCTAATCATGATAATAGCAGATTTTTTATATTACCGTTACAATTACTTACTTCGGAAAGTAATATGGAACGAGGAGGACCCGTGCTGCTTTTTTTATTATGAACATCGAAGGTGCGTGGTGTGAGAATGTGCGCGTTGAATTTTCGCACCTATAACTTCCCTCCAACTCAACCAATTTAAATGGGCAATAGATCAAATGAGAGAGGTCGTTCCAGTGAGTGTTCTTAGGACAAAACGAACTGCGTACATTAGAATCGGAGATATTGAGAAAGAAAGCTATAAAAATCGCGTTTGAGTGTAATTTGAGAAGGGCGAAAGTTAAGTGATTTCCAATGCTTGATGACAAATCTGTGCATCAATACCTTCCATAAATAAAAAAATCCAAATCGGTTGCCATAGGCCTCCCCTAAGGATTTCCACGACGACCGGTTCTGCGCTGCCCTCATTCAGCGGCATCCGGCGACCTTCACTAGGTCATCAGTCCACCGAGTGGGAGGCATGCCTACGCTACGTTTTCCGATGCGCAGTCGTCAACTCGCCACTCGAGAACTTTACTGGTCGCTTACTATGGGCCTCATAAGAAGGCTTAAGGTCACCCAAAGGGCAATGGAGCGTGCTATGCTCGGAGTTTCTCTGCGTGATCGAATCAGAAACGAGAAGATCCGTAAGAGAACCAAAGTAACCGACACAGCTCTCGGAATTGCTAAACTTAAGTGGGCAGTGGGCGGGGCACATAGCTCGTAGAACAGAAGGACGTTGGGAAGGGATATTAATAAGAAATAATAATAAAAAATAGTCAAGTATCGTGAGTTAACCTGTATATTATTAGAGATGGCCAGATTTGTTTTAAGAATTTTACTAACACACGTTCGTTCGTGAAACTGAAGCACGTGAACGTGACTGACTCTGAGAGCAATGCGACCGCCGCTGTCTATCTTTTTTAGGGTTCCGCACACTTAAAGGGTGACCATCGGGACCCTATTACTAAACCTGCGCTGTCTATCTGTCTGGCTGTATTTCATGAATCGTGCGTATTACGATTCATGAAATCAACGACACTTGCAATTTTCACAGAATATGTGTTATTCTCACTAAAATGTTAGTTATCGTCGCCATAATAACAAAATACTAAAAAAATACTAGAAAAAGTGATAAAAGTAAAACAAATAACGTACAAATACCTGTTTTTATAAGTGTTTAAAAAGATCTTTTTGATTTGGTTCTATCGTAAAAACGGCAATACATACAAACGTAAAACTTGGTGTGATTATAATACTCATCCTGAAGTAAAAAAAAACAAATAATGGAAACCGGCCAAGTGTGGGTCGTATTCGCGCTAAAGAGTCGGAACTCATTAAAAAAGAACATTTCTGTCTATTGCGTTGTTGTCTTTAGTTTGTTATGTGAATAGGTATCATTGTCGTAGATGTGTGGAGAGGTGTGGTGATACGGACGGAACCCTCGGAGTGCGAGTCCGACTCGCACTTGGCCAATTTTTAAATATCTTTTCTGATGGAAAGTGATGATGCAATCGAGGATGTTACATGCAAAGTCCAACAATGCTTATTCACCCTCACCTTGAAGGCCCTCCCAATTTTAAGGCGATCGCCCGAATTCAGGGTAGGCTCGAGCCACTCGGTGGGGACGTTTATGAGCTGATATGATGATGATGAATTCTTAAACTATGCTTAACTTCTGATGACCCAAATCTAAAAGCAAAATCCTAGTTCCATCACTGCATTTCTGATTGTTCACGGTTACTTAACATCACATCCATAAGTTTACCATAATACCTAGAACATGTACTCTCGAATGCGGCGTAACGGCTCCGACTTGCATTTTAAATCTGTCTGCATTGCAATGCCCCCAGGCTGGGTAGGTCTAGACTAGACGGATTTCTTCTGTTTGCGTCAGCTGTTGTCGGCGGAGCCTGGAACGAGGACTTTATGGAGACATATTTCGTAAAAGGAAGCATCTGGGCTGGGGGCACGATGAACAAACGAAACGGGGCACTACCTACCTTTTCTGGAAACGTTTCATCGTATTTTTGAAACGTCATAACATGGTCCATATTACGATAGATTGCTGAAATTTTCAGGATAAAATGTCCAATACCAAGTATCAATTATTTTGCTTGCTAGTATAGTTTTTATTGACATCTCTAATACTTACGTCGATTTCGAGACTCACTCACTCACCCTCTCATGATCATCAAAACCTCTTGAGTACTTCCTGAAGTCCGAAATTTATTATGCAGGCGCGATATATGAATATATAAAAGAAAGTCGTGTTAGTTACACCATTTATAACTCTAGAACGGCTGGACCGATTTCGCAAATTCTTTTTTTGTTGAGTTCGTTATTGTCAGAAGAAGGTTTTAGGGTAGGGTTAGTGTAAGGTGGAACGAAGTTCGCCGGGACAGCTAGTTGTATATAAACAACACATAAATTAAGAAATCGGGAACTTTCATCGTCACTTACCATTAGGTGAGATGATGCCAAGGGCTTACCAATTGTGGATAAAAAAATTGTCCACCTTCAACCCCTCGTATGGAGGTGCATATCTGTACATAAAGAGACGTATTAAAAACCGCCATAGCTTCGGTCCGGATTATGCTAGAAACCTGAAATTTAAAAAACATACCAAATATCAGCTATTTTATAGTTTCAGATTTATTGACAAGCCATCCCTATTTACCAAGATGGAGAGTTTGTTAGTCAGGGCTTATTAAAGGCTTAATTTTTTTTGCGGCTCCGTCAAATATAGTGTTGCAAAAGGGCTCCGTCGCTATTGAATTTTGAGAACCGCTGGTCTATTGTATATGTGATATGTTACCTTATTTTCATACGATTATGGATGAGAGCGTAAGTGCGGCGGCGAAAGCATCTGAAGGGATGGGGGCGGGGCGCGGGTGCGAGCGCGCCGGCCAGCCGGCGGCGTTTTCATACGAGCAAAAGCGCGGCGAGAGGATCGGAGGGGGACGGGGGCGGGGCGGGAGCTATCGACGGCCGGCCGGCCGGCGGCGCGGGCGGCGGCGCTTGCTTGCGTCGCCAGTCCGCCGCATGCCTCGCCACCGGCTGTACGTGCGCGACGCGCGTGTGTTTGGTTCCGCGCAGGGGCATTCCCGTATACGACTATGGCTCAGGAACAATTTAGTAATCGTGAACTGTACGATGTACTAAGCATTTACTTTACGTGAGGTGAAAACGAATTCTCAAATCGTAATGGAATAACGCGGCACAAAGTAAGGACAATGTTTATAACCTCCGTGAATGGGGTTCTTTCGAAACACCAGCCCACGCTTGATCTAAGTGTTGCGGAAAACTCTCAGAAAAGTCATGAATGGAGACGGCAGCCATTGAGCTTGTCGCCCAAACCCCGCCTTCCGCATGCGCCATACGTCTTCGTTATTTTAGGATAATTTGTAAGTGATTTTTTTTTCAATAATTTCAAATTAAAAAAAAAAAGAAAATATACTAAAGGGTTTTTCAATTGGCGCGGGTAGATTTTGGCGGCCCGTGGCGGCCATTTTGTTTTGGTGACAATTGTCAAATCTTTTGCTTATTATTCAGTTGCTTATGCCAAATCATCATGGCAGGTTACACAATTGAACAGCGCGTACAAATGATAAAACTTTATTATCAAAATGAGTGTTCGTTAGTGCAAACGTTGCGTGCATTGCGCCCATTTTACGGTAGACGTGGTGGCCCTTCACAGTCGACTCTTCAGCGTTTGGTGGAAAAATTTGAAACAACCGGTTCGTTAATCAATCAACCCACACCTGTACGTTCAAGAAACGCAAGATCAGCCGAGAATATCGCGGCGGTCCGTCAAAGTGTACAGCAGAACCCGAGGCAGTCGATTCCTCGCCGTGCACAAGAACTCGGCCTTTCGCAAACTTCAACTTGGCGAATTTTGCGACGGGACTTAGGGTTACACCCGTATAAGATTCAACTGACCCAGGAGCTCAAAGTTCATGACCATAGACAACGTCGTTTGTTCGCTGCCTGGGCATCGAATCGTTTGGAAGAGGATCCCAATTTCGGGCGAAAAATCATCTTTAGCGACGAGGCGCATTTTTGGATGAATGGCTTTGTTAACAAACAAAATTGCCGTATATGGGACGACACAAACCCACACGAGGTTCACCAGGTGGTAATGCATCCTCAAAAAGTTACGGTTTGGTGTGGATTTTGGGCCGGCGGCGTCATTGGTCCGTATTTTTTCGAAAACGACGTTGGTGAGGCGGTCACTGTCAACGGCGAGCGCTACAGAACGATGATAACCAATTGTTTATGGCCCACATTGAACCATATGGACCTAGACAACATGTGGTTCCAGCAGGATGGCGCTACGTGCCACACAGCGAACGCCACGATTGACATTCTGCATGAGCGATTTGAGACTAAGGTTATCTCTCGCAGGGGTGATGTGAATTGGCCACCAAGGTCATGCGATTTAACCCCGCTAGACTTTTTCTTGTGGGGTTTTTTGAAGTCGCAGGTCTATGCAAATAAACCACAATCCACCGATGCCCTGAAGGCGAACATAACACATGCCATCGCTCAAATTCAGGCGGATCTATGCGGAAGAGTCATTGAAAATTGGACCACTCGGATCCGTGCCACTGTGAGAAGCCGAGGCGGGCATTTGAATGATGTCATCTTCCATACTTAATGGCATATATGGGCCTTTTAAATAAATAAAAAAAATTGTTGATACCTCATACGCAGCTTGTTTAATTTCGTTTCAAAATCTACCCGCCCTTATTGAAAAACCCTTTATTAGAACTAGAATTTTTTGTCCTACTACCCCTTAAAAGCCCGTTGTCGACCAAAACAACACCCTGTATGTAAACTTGGGACAAACAGTCCAGTTAGGTAGGTCCAACTTCGAGAAAGAGATCAATCGTCGAATCCAACTCGGCTGGGCAGCGTTCGGGAAGCTTCGCAATATCTTTACGTCCCAGATACCGCAGTGTCTTAAGACCAAGGTCTTCGACCAGTGTGTGTTGCCAGTGATGACATACGGAACTGAGACATGGTCGCTTACTATGGGCCTCATAAGAAGGCTCAAGGAAAGCGTAGTGTAGGCAGGCCTCCCACTCGGTGGACCGATAACCTGGTGAAGGTCGCGGGAAGTCGCTGGATGCGGGCAGCGCAGAACCGATCGTCGTGGAGACCCTTGGGGGAGGCCTGTGTCCAGCAGTGGACGTCCTTCGGCTGATATGATGATGAAGGTTAAAATGAATAAAATATCTTGTGATTGTCAAATTTAATAAACGTGTTAGAGTTTCAGGATTTAAAACTTTATTATTTTGTGGGCCACTTTTCGAAGTTTTAGGACCAGTTGAAATACAATGGGATCGTTGATTTGTCGCACGGAATTCGGCAACAAAAAGATATCTGTCTGTTTCATTTTGATTGGAGGGATCACAGGTTTCATCCTCAATTTAATTCAGCCTTAAGTCTGATAATCTTGATTCTGAAACTGTTGAGATAAAATATAAATGAATTTCTTCTTTATAAAGGATATAAAAAAATTGGTGTAGGTTACGTTACTTCTACTCATCATACTGAACAACTTTCCCTAAGGAACCCATAGTCAATTCTCAAAAAAAATTTGGACCCTCCATACTAATATGCACAAAATTGGTCGATCAGCTGATCGATTTGTATGAAGAGTAAAAAAAATATTTTGCGATTTTAGTAAAGTCGTAGAACAAAAGTTGTTCAGTATGATAAGTAGAAGCCCAAGTTAACGGGACTTACGCCATTTTTGTTACACTCTGTGTATATTTTATTTCTTCTGTACGTGTGTATGTTACTTAACTCCTCCTGAACGACTGGACAGATTTTGGTGAAATAATTTGTGAGTGTTTGAATGGGTGGATGGTTTATATTCTCCATTGGAACCGGTATTAGGTGGCGCCGCGATCGGGTTCTAGGATAATTTATTTAAAAAAAAATTGCAAATCAGTGTACAAATTACAGGCAAGCCAACGTCTGTCGGCTCCGCTAATATCAATTAAATGTCATTACATTAATATATAAGGTCTAGCAAAATTAGCTGAAACTATTTTAAGTGCAAGTTCAGCAAACGAAACTGAACAACTTTTTCTTCAGCGACCATACTGAAATCTAAGAAAAAAATCTACAATAAAAAAATAAGAAATCTTAATAAATCCGGCACTGACCATCGTACCATAGCAGCCGCAGCCCACGCGCCTCCGCCACAGATGATAATAATATCACAAGCCTCCGCAGCCTTCCTTCTTACATCCCAAACTTGTGGTTACAAACTTCATAGCACACCGCCATGTCCAAATACTGTTGTACGGCATTTCACAATGAAACACTTAACTTAACACTTAACTTACGTTAGGCTTTGAGCAACGTAACTCAATGAGTGCGCGAGAGTAACTGAGATATTTTGTCCGCGCATCACAGTTGCTTGTAGCCTTGTAGGCGCTTGCTCGTAGGTAAATACATTTCGCGTGGAGCAAAATTGTTCAACGACCTCAAACGCCTCAAAGGAAGGAGCCGCCGCCTTCAATTTCAATTTCTTCTTTTTCGTAAAGTGTAAATACCTGTTAGGTTGTATTTTACTACCTACAGCTAAAAGAAACTGTAAGGTTTTTAGTATTTTAAATATGAATTGATTGAGAGAACTAGCAAAGGTCAACGGCCGGGCACAGTGCACAGTTTCGTTGCGGCACGGCACGAATCCAGCGATGTAAACAAAACAGGGCCGTTGTCACAAATACCATAGCAACGAATAAAACATATATGTCAGTTGGGAAAAAGTCGTTTCTCTATACGCTTCTAAAATAATATCCAAAACAGCCGTACTACGAGTTTTTTTTTAAGTAGGCAATAATGGAATGTGGCGATTTTTTTTTAGAATTCGGTATGGTCGCTGAAGAAAAAGTTGTTCAGTTTCGTTTACTGAACTAGCCCTTAAAATAGTTTCAGCTAATTTTGTTAGACCTCATACATATAATTATATTAATTGGAGACGTTCAATGACATGTAATTTAAAATTTTCTTTGGAATATTTGCATGCTATAACTGAATTGGTGAATCTAAACGAGTAGATAGAAGCCTGCTGGACTGGGCAGCGTTCGGAAAGCTTCGCAATATCTTCACGTCCTAAATATCGCAGACCGCAGTGTCTCAAGACTATGTTCTTTGACCAGAGTGTATAATGCCAGTGATGACATACGGAAATGACTATTGGTCGCTTACTATGGGCCTCATAAGAAGGTTCAAGGTCACCCAAAGGCGATAGAGCGAGTTATGCTCGGAGTTTCCCTACGCAATCGAATCAGAAACGAGGAGAACCAAGATAACCGACATAGCCCACAGAATAGCTAAACTTAAGTGGCAGTGGGCGGGCACATAGCTCGTAGAACAGATGACCGTAGGGGCAGTAAAGTTCTCGAGTGGCGACCGTCACCGGAGGACTTAGCGTGTGCAGGCCTTCCACTCGGTGAAAAGACGACCTGGTTAAGGTCGCGGTAATCCGCTGGATGTGGACAGCGCAGGACCTGTCATCGTGGAAATCCTTGGGGAGGCCTTTGCCCAGCAGCAGTGGACGTCTTTCGGCTGATATGATGATAATGAGAAGCCTGCTGCACATAATAGAAAACAGAAGAGAAAATATGTTAGGTAGAAGACCTGAGACGATACGAAAGTTTTCTGAAAACCATAATAGAAGGATAGAGGGAAGAAAAGGCAAAAGAAGACCAGGGTGAAACTACATCAGAGCAAATATAATTGAAAACGCTGAAAACGTAAAAAAACCGACTTCCATCGCAACAACTTAGAACATTTTTGCATTATTATTTTTGGTCTTTGTTAATTTTCTAATAAAGCACTACACCGATTTTGATAAAATTTATATGGGACCACACGGGAAGCACTAGCTTTCAAATAATAAAAGAATCATAAAAATCGGTTCACCCAGTCAAAAGTTCTGAGGTAACACACACAAAAAAAACATACAGTCGAATTGAGAACCTCCTACTTTTTGGAAGTCGGTATAACTCTTTTCTTCACGGTGGTCATCATAGTTAACCACCTATATTTTGGCTCGTATTTAAGAATGGCGCCATCTTACAGAAGTGCTGTGTACTGCGATCGTTCAAGGGAACCTAAACGGCACAGAGACAATTAGTAGTAAATAGCGCCACGGTCATCTACTGTACTAAACTTTCATTCAAAATCGTCGTATTTGAGGTTAAATAGTGCGTGTGAGTTTTTTTTTTGCTGGTAAGTAAATATTATAATTTAAATTCTAATTTATGTTTTATTGTGTGCAGTATATTTATTTTAATACATGTTGGGCAAAATTAAATGTCCGGCTGCTGTACTTTTGGTAAAAAGTGAGCTTATTTGAGCTTATTTTCATAAAATTGTGTACGTTTATTTCACAGTGGTCATCCTAGGTAACCACCCCATATTAAACCCCCACGGTAATTTAATAAAAAAAAATATAGGTTTGACTTATTTTAGGCCTAGATACTACATTTTCCTGAAAATTGTTTTTCTTTTATCAGAAACAAAAATCTGTGCCGCAAAGAGTTAACCTCCAAGACCTCAAGATGCTGGGTGAGGATAGGAAGAATCGGCGATTACTCCACAGATAAGAGCAGTACTCTTAAATTGAGAAAGAAGATGCTTTCCTACTGTTGTCAAATTCATTAATTACAAATTTAACAATTTTAATTGATAAGTTGATAACTTCTTGCTTCATATAGTTTTTTGTTATAATGATATTAATAATTTTCTTATATCAAAGATTTTATTTTGACATTATTAACCAATGATTGTGTTTTTTTCCCAAACTTTGACACTGTGAAATGTAATTACTATTTTATGACCATTAGAAAGAGTGTATTATGTAAAATTTTCTTATGCAAGTATTACGCAAATCACAGATAGGTAACTTACCTAAGTGAATACAGATTTCGCTACATCGTTCGTTTGCAATACGCTTCCTCATTTATTATGCGGACAGCAATGGAGTGGAACTCCTTGCCTGCGGCGTCTGTGTTTCCCGACTCCCACTAACTATTTCGGGATCTTCAAGGCGAGAGTGTATAGGCATTATTTGAGTTTGCGTGTAACATCCTCGATCACATCGTCACTTACCATCTGGAGGGATGTAGTGAAACACACTCAAATAAAAAAAAATACGAATAATAACCGTTTACTGAAATTACTGAAATAGCTTGTTTTGAAATTCTACGCGTTCTAATGTGCCAAGAAAATTATCATATTAAAAAAAAGTATAATTACGATTTTGAATAAGTACTATTGAAGTTTCTCTACAGGCATGGTGACTTTTTATTCGCTACTACCTTTTAACCGCGGGTTCGCTCGCGTGGATACCCTTTCGAAGAAAACAAGAAACCCTTATAGTTTCGCCATGTCCGTCTGTCCGTCCTCTTATTCCCATTTTTCCTAGAATAATGTTCTTCCTAATGTAATTAATATGTCGTACATAGTTGTAGTAATGTGCTACGTTTAATTAATGGTAATTAATTAAAATCATTAGTAATTTTTGAGGAATAAAAATGATTTTTACTTGGGTACATTTACTTACATTTTTTATTAACAACCCTAATTTTTAAATTTTTATAATACGGCTCTATATATCTATATAAAAGAAAGTCGTGTTGTTACACCATTCTTATCTTATCTTATCTTTGTAAGTGGGGGCTGCAGTTGCAGCGACACTTCGACCCAATGGGATCTTTTGTGTCTACCCCTATAACCTTTGCACCCCAACCTACTCGAATATGTGCTGCATTAATGCAGCAATTCCGCTGATTGGAAGGTGCTTGTAGTCCTCCGGTGTTGGGTAGCCATCACCTAGGAGGTACATACGCTTACTAGCCAGGACATCGCAGTGACACAGTAAGTGTTCCATTGATTCTATATCTTCACCACAGGCCCTGCAGGTCGGGTCGTGCGTCAGGCCGATTTTTTGCAGGTGTGCATTTGTGGCAAAGTGGCCCGTCAACGCTCCTGTTATCGCCCTGACTCGCGTCCTGCTGTTATTCCAAATGTACTTGGTTGCCCCTGTGGTGACCTCACCGATGAAGAGCTTAGAGTGTTTATGTCCATCTCTGGATAGCCATGTCAATCTCTGTCTTCCCTCGGCCTGTTCCTTTAATGCCCTTATAATAGTGCTCCTTGGTAGCCCTATCCTCGGTTCTGGACCACACATTGTTGTTTGTGATCCCATTCTAGCCAGTTTGTCTGCTTCTTCATTGCCTTCCACTCCTACGTGTCCAGGGACCCAGACCAGTTGCAGTTTGTTGTGTCGGCCCACCTTATTGAGGACCTTTACACAATTTAGCACTAGCCCGGAGTCAACCTTGAAGGAGTCAAGAGCTTTAAGAACAGCTTGGCTATCGCTGAGAATATAGATGGTTTTGTCTTTGACTTCCTTGTCTATAATCTCATGTGCACATGCAATGATAGCATAAGTCTCCGCCTGGAAGACTGTTGCATATTGCCCTAGACTAATACTCGCTGAGTAATCCTTAGCATAAACGCCTGCACCAGCACCAGACTCCATTTTTGATCCGTCTGTATACCATGTAAGAGTGTTTGGTCCTTGTTGTTTAAGTCCTTTACTCCATTCTTCCCTCGTAGGAACATAGTTACACCATTTCTAACTCTAGAACGGCTGGACCAATTTTTATGATTTTTGTGTTTTTGCATTGTCTTCGTCCGGAATAGGATAATAAGTATTAAAAACATGATGTTCATCAATAAAAAAAATATTATTAGTCTAAAAATAATTGGTTTTAGGGTAGGGTAGGGTAGTGTAGTGTAGTGTAGTGTAGTATAGGGTAGGGTGGTGTAGGGTAGGGTAGTGTAGGATAGGATAGGGTAGGGTAGTGTAGTGTAGTGTAAGCTGGAACCTCAGAATACAGAAAAAACCAGAATGCGCGTTAAGTCAAAATAGTATGACGCGCGCTGAAGCCAAAAACTCCACGAATACCCTCCTTCCCTTGGCTGTAATGTTGCTATATTAGGTCGGATTTAAATACTTTTTGAATTAGGTAAGTTATGAAGAACCACTGCTTGTTTACTCACAAAAATAAATCACCTGCATGCAGGATTTAGAAGGAACAAAAAGTAAAAAACTACACCGATTTAGAGTCGTTTCATACAACCACAATTTGCCTCACTTTTATCGCCGTACGCGTGTTCTGGTTTTTTCTGTATTCTGAGGCTGGAACGAAGTTCGCCGGGACAGCTAGTTAAGATATAAAAAATAATGCCCTAGCCAAAGTTCTTAACCCACGTTTTTGTTTTGGCCAAAAAGCTTTCCTGGCGTGCCCGCAACAACTGTACTTACTGGTACGTCGTAATCGGTAAAGAGCTTTCAGAGATACGATGTTGAGTTGAACAAACGAAAATTAACATTTACATTTTTACAGGGTGTAACAAAATTGGCGTAGGACCCGTTAACCGGGGGTTCTACACATCGTACTGAACAAGTTTCACCAATCCTAAAAAAAAAAATTGGACCCTCCATACTAAAATGCACAAAATTGGTCGATCAGCTGATCGATTTGTATGAAGAGTAAACATTTTTTTTTGCGATTTAAGCTAAGTCGTAGAACAAAAGTTGTTCAGTATGATGAGTAGAACCCGTAGTTAACGGGACCTGCACCAATTTAGTTGTACCCTGTATATAAGAGAAAACATCCGTTATGTAGGACATTTTCCGTTGATTTGCGTAAATTGGACTAAATAATGAACGTGCCTTCGAGGCGAACTGGCGCTTTGCCAGAAGTTGTCGGGGACCACACCAGGTCGATTGCCCTTTTCTTGGCCTCTCTGTCACTAGCTATAGTGCTTGCTTGGAATGCTTAAGTAGATAAAACTACATCTGATTTAGAACAAAAAGTCGTATTAACTAGGGGGTCGGAAATCAACGGTTTTAAAGTTATAGCCAATTTAATTTTCATATTTTAATTCTTAATGATTTTGGAAAAAAATGACTACAGAAAGCATACAAAAAAACATAAATCATTGCTTTTTAGGGTTCCGTACCAAATTTCCAAATTACGTAAAAAAATTCAGCTGTCTAGCTAACATGGTTCATAAAATACAGCCTGGTAACAGACGGACAGACAGACAGTCAGCGGAGGCTTAGTAATAGGGTCCCGTTTTTACCCTTTGGGTACGGAACTTTAAAAACTATCCAGGACACCCCAAAAGCAGGACACGTCCTGAGAAAACAGAAAGCTTTGCAGCCCTAAATATATTCGTATTAAAGTATCTACAGTCAAGTCAATTATTTTTAAGGTTTCTATAGTAGAGATTAGTCATTGTTAAAATTGTTTAAATTTTGTTTGTTTGTTTGTGAACTCTTTATTGTACAACATAAACACGTTAAAAACCGACTTCCATCGCAACAACTTAGTACATATTTGCATTATAATTTTTGGTTTTTGTTAATTTTCTAATAAAGTACTACACCGATTTTAATAAAATTTATATGGGACCACACGGGAAGCATTAGCTTTCAAATAAAAAAGAATCATAAAAATCGGTTCACCCATTCTAAAGTTCTGAGGTAACACACATAAATAAAACAAACAGTCGAATTGAGAACCTCCTCCTTTTTGGAAGTCGGTTGAAAATGTACAATTACTCGTATATATACAGAATAGCAGTAGCATGCACAAAGGCGGAACTATCCCAAACAGAGATCTCTTCCAACCAAGCCTAAATTACTGAAAGGATTTAAACTATAAGCAAAGGAACAAAATAATTAGTACACATTTTAAAAGAAGTGAAAACAATAATCTAGTTAATAACAGAAAAAAAAGCCTTAAATTTTTGAAATAATGTCCACTGGTATAACGTCTCTGAACCGCCCTGCCAATTTGCCAAGTGTGAGTGCGTTCATTCGTACAAGGAGACCTTTTTGTTGACGTCAATGCTTCGTCAAAGAGAGGCCGACCTGCCCCTAACGTAAATAACTTGAAGTAAAAATAAAACTCGACCTGATTGCTTAGTTGTATGAGACTGCGCGCCGCCCGCCGCGCCGTCAGCGAAGGGTAAACTGATATAACAGTTAAACTTAGCTCATTAGTCAACTTTCAAATGCATAGGGAGCGTTAATAAATAATTTTCAAAAAAGCTTTTAGATACACTTTAGGCGCTTTGCACACGACGGGGCGGGGCGGGCCGGTCAATTTCGCCGCCAACGATAGCACAAAGGGAATCCTATACTACCAACGCACATGGAGGACAAAAAGACCGCGTCCGACCGCGCCGCCTCCATGTGCGTTGGTAGTATAGGATTCCCTTTGTGCTATCGTTGGCGGCGAAATTGACCGGTCCGCCCCGGCCAGTCGTGTGCAAAGCGCCTTAACGTTGTGCTTTAGCACGTCACAAATAAAATGCTATTAAACCAAAAAACTGCAATTTAATAATTTCTAAAATAAACTTTTTTTTTTATTCACAATTGGTAAACCCTTGACAACATCTCACCAGTGACGATGTTGCCGAAGATGGAAGCGGGCTTACCAAGATTCCCCAACGCAATGGGGAACCGGCTATCTTATCTTCATGCCGGAACACACCAATGATAAAAAACATTGATATTACTAAATATACTAAATATCTCATAAAATAAATTAATAAACCTACGTAATCCAGGATCAACCCTAAGGTCTCCAAGATCAACCCTAAGGATCTCCAAGACCAAACCTGGGGACGTTGTGGCGAATAGTGCGTTTGAAGTCGGGTGTTTTTTTGTTTAAAATTATTACCTCATATTTATGTCGATTTTGATGATTCTTTTTTGTTGGAAAAGAGGATATCCCAAGGGTGGTACTATGATAAAGAAACCAGGATCTGATGATGGCATCCCAGAGAAATCGAAGGGAACCTTTGAAAATGGTAGTGGCGACTAGTGCGTTTGAAGTCGATTTTTTTTGTTTAAAATTATTACCTCAACGTTTCGACTACAAGTCTGCTCGCAACCACAAACGTTGAGGTAAAAACAACATCAATACCTATGTTCTACGAAATCACGTCAAGTCCCTCTTTCAGTTTGTCATAATGAATAATCGTGAACGTTTAAAGTGTTATAATAGTTAAATATTGTCCACTTCGGCCTACGACCACGTAGGTTTATAAGTCACTAGCTTTTTCGCGCGGCTTCGCCCGCGTGGACATCGTTTTTATGACTGTCTTTAAGGGTGATTAGTAAATTATGTCGTTTCCCACCTACTCAACCATCTCTGTGCAAAAAATCACAACAATCGAGTACATTTTTAGTTCCCTCAGGAACTGCATCAAATTATGCTATTTTCCCGGGATAAAAAGTAGCCTATGTCCTTCCCCGTGACAAAGGCTACCTGCATGCCAAATTTCATAAAGATTGGTCAAGGCGTTGAAGCGTGAAAAGGTAACAAACAAACAAACACATTTTCACATTTATAATATTAAGTAAGGATAATGAAACCTTGTCATAACATTTAATAATGCTAATAAATTACGTCAACTACGCATGTATTAGAATATTTCTTGCATGAATAGTCTTCGTTTTTTCGCAATTTGTGACTTATTTGTTAAACAAACATCAATGCCAAACTTCCTATTAAAATAGTGACCGTGATTCACCTTAACTAGATGTTACGATGTAGGCGTTAAATAAATATGGTTCGAATCGATCAACTAAAAACGCCTTATCATATTAAGCACACACAACCAAGTTTGTTTCAAGAGTGGAATGGGGATAAGTTCTACGTAGATGATTTTATTCCCTGAACCAATAAAACTGATTAGTAAGCTTTTACTTTTAAATGTTTGTTTAACACGTTGTTGGAATGTATATGTCACCGTAAGATTGTAAATTCCGTTAGATTAAAATCTAACGGAATTTATTTCACGAGATTGTGAACTGTCGAAAGATTGTGAATTGTAACATATTGTTTACAATTTCACTAGTGACATTGTAAGCTCACTAGTGACATTACAATAACACTAAGCAAAGTGAAAAAAAACTAAATAAATGAGCTCGCGAAGCGTGCGATGTTAGGTTCGGTCAGGTTTGATTGACTCCCCCTCCTGGGTAGCAGAATGCTTCACAGCAGAAGAAATCATCGGTTTTATTCGGAGGCACAAGAATAGGCCGTGAAATTAATTGTGATCCGATTCGCAATTTACCGTTATACCATAATCTAACTAGTGAGATTGTAATATCGCGGTTTTCACAATATCCCGGTGACATATATAATTACCCTCTTTATTTGTGTTAAATCTCATAAGTATACCGTCTGTGTTTTCCTAATATAAATAAAATAAATAAATAAATTAAGCGGTAATAATTAAAAATAAAAACCCGACCGCATACAATACTTAGTCCCCCTTTTTTGGCCAGTCCGGTAAATATATATCCTGTGTCACTCACGGGATCAATACGAAACTCAAGACACCTTGCACTCCAAAATGATCTGGAATTAATTTTCATTCACTGGTGATCTATGTTTTTAGGTTAATCCTTGGTTAAACAATTTAGAATTGTCAATCTTATACGCAATTTGATCATATTTGTTGCCGTTTCATCAGTTGAATATTTAAAGTTTTTGATTTTCATCATTTTTAAAAAAAAGGTAAATTTAAAACGGAAATAAAATAAGTGAAAAGTTAACATATATTTTTATAAAAAGACAATAATTTTAAATATCCATGTGTAAAATTTCATCAAAATCGTATAGTTTTTCTGCAAATTTATATATACACACACACGAAAGCACACACACTATCTTTTTCTAGAACACTTTTTTGGCTTTTATAATCTTATTTATAAGAGATACTGAGTGCATTTATAGTCCTCGCAGAATCAAATGCAACTAAACGTAAACAAACCTTATAATCCGTGATTATGGATAAACTTCCGATTCTTTCGAAGTGATATTCACATTTACACAATGTCCACAATATGCACTTTCACTTTTGCACCACACAGTTTGTGCAGCGAGTAACTTCTTGGTATTTTTATGAAAAACATGAACACAAAACAAAATGCTATTCATTTCGGACAACTGAACAGATGCTTGACAGCTTCGCCATTCTAGAATCTATGGTTTAGTCAGAGGTTGCAAACATTTTGCAATATTGACGAATGAATGAGTGAATTTTAGTTATTTGAATATAACTTGGAGTGCCGTACTTAATAGGTTAACAAGCGTATGCGCAGACTTGTGACGTGTTACCAAATGTAATTTAAAAAAATGAAGATCTTTGTCAGTTAGAGCGAACTTTTTTGTGGTCAAAACCTTAACTCCTTGAGCGTGTTTTGGACTACCGGTAGGCCAGAAAAAATGTCTCCGTGGAGCGTGTTTTGGACTACCGGTAGACCAAATAAACTCTTATGTGATTGGTTGCCGTCTTACCGACCGTATAGGAACGAATCTTTTTATACACAAACTCTATCATTTCGTGACCTGTTTAATCCTCTTTTTATCGTTCAGCCATTCGAATATCATTCAAAAATAAATTATTTCCAAGCCGGGCGGCCATAGTCAGCCATATTGTTTTGCCGTGTCGTTTGTATTGTGAGAATATTAAAGTGTGAAAATGAGTTTCAGACGTAAAAGGTTCGTGTTGTTATATAAATCTCATATCAAATTACTGGGAAAAGGATGAAGATTATGTTAAAATGATTAGTTTTTGAAATAATTGCAAAATAATTAGTTAATACTGAGACCAAGTTTTGGTAACGGCAAAATGGCGATTTTTATTTTTTTTAACAAATGAAAAATTAAATTCAGACGTAAATAGTATGTTTTGTTATATAAATCTCATATCAAAATACTTGGAAAAAAATTTACATTATGTGGAAGTGATTAGTTTTTTAAATAATTTGTGAAAAGTACGAAGTACTGTGCAAAACGGCAAAGTGATGAACTCCGTTTTTTGTCGTTGGAAACTTATCCTAATTTTGTAGTAAAACTATTGTGATTCAAAGTGAAATATTTAGTTTATATACACTTATGAAAGTTCATTATGCTATGATACTTTTATTTTTTGCGAAAATGTGTAATAAGGTTGTGTAAGTGGGTGCATTCAGCGACTAAAAGTGCAAAAATCAAGATTTTTTTGAAAATGATGATGAAAACCACAAAATGTCTTCATCAGGTGAGTTATTTCTAAATATATTTTACTTTTAATACCTAGGCAATTTATTAATCTTTACAACGGTATATAACAATAGTATATAACTTAATTATATATTTACAAAAAACTTGAAAAAATAGGTCCTAGCCGAGTCTGAATGACGTCATCCATGACTCAACACGCTCAAGGCACTTTAGCAGAAAAAATTGAATTACGCTCCACGGATTAATATGAAGAACGTCGACTTTATCACCATGATTTAGTTCTTTAATTGGTTTAAGTCCTTTGTACTAGAATACAAAGAACATTGGTCAAATTGCATAGTAACGTGAATTTGACTTCTAGTTTCAAATTAAGTAAAATCATTTGTGGTGATTTATTTATGTTTTAGTGTATTAAACATTACCGGATAAAAGTATTTTCTCGAAAATTCACAATAAAAAGTTACTATCAAAAATACGAATTTTTTTCCTGGAATTCCCGGGCGTCAAAAAATTACCTAATAATATTATCAATAGGTCATCTTTGGTCCAACTACCAAATACCAATATTAGTTCGATCCCAGAAGCACCAAACTATCAAAAATACTCCCGGGCATCCGGCATTTCATTAACCTTAAAAGAGGTAAATGAAAATGGTCTTAATATTCACCCCACGCGAGTAAAACATTAGAAAATCAGGGCGCGTGAACCGTAGTGTTAAGAAACAGGTTTCCATCAATGACATTGGCCGTTCCATTTTATGCAAAAGAAATATAATAAACTGTCTTTGTTAGTAGTTAGGGGCGGGCTGATTTCCGCAACCAGGCGACCACTGCGCCCATTTTGCGTGAGTCCTTGTTAGTAATTATGTATTATAAAGTGTTTAAAATTGTAATGAAACAGAAGAACATATTTGTCCACGTCTGCGAGTGTTTTTACTACTGTTATTAGTGTTCATTTAATATACTATATAAAATATTTTCTAAAGTAATCATTAACTACGACGACCCTATTACGAACTGATGAAATGAAACGTAGCTAAGGCCGTGCCATAGGGTGGCCATATAAGTTTATCTTTACTTGAGCTAGGTTATTAAAAAAAATCAATATTTAAACATCATAGTCCCACCTTGAAAAAAACTTTTTCATATTAAATACCTTTTTATATATGTTTTAAGATAAGACGAAGACTGCTTCAGGTCCGTTGGCAAAATTTAAGATGAAGCCGTAATAAAAATATTTTTTTAGCAACACTGCTTCTATCCGAATTATCCCTAGTCTAGTTCAATCATTCGTCGCTTGTTTGTCTTATGTGTATTGTGATCTTCCTGCCTTACTGATTTTTTTGACTTAGCGAACCCTTTGACTCCTGATTTGCAAGTGATTTGGTTTGTGATACTGATATTTAACCTGACAAAAACTAGCGTGTACTTGGACTTCGTATCTGATTTGGATTTCGTTCGTTTTAGGACAGTCTTCAATTAAAACGTTTATTTAAAAAGTCGATTACTTAATTCACTTGATACATTCTTGGCTATTTTTGGACTTTTAACGAAAACTTGGTCTATAAAAATGACTAACTTTTCTCAAATATTTTTTTTTACGAAATCACCATAGATTTTTTGGGGTATGTGGTTCAGAAGTAGAAGCCACTGTGAAATTTTGTCGGGGGAGGGCGTTAAGAAGTAGCCCTGTATAGACAAAAAATATATAAGAATGGACGAATCCAAAATTTTGTACCAAATGTTTAGTACATCTGAAAACTCTACTTTAGTCTATGATACTATCAAGCCGCCATGTTTGTTTACTTTTAGTTTCATTTAATTGTGCGAAGACTTTAAGTCAAAATCATTAAGGTAGTCGCTTTTTCGAACGATCACAATATAACCTTTCTATTTGTCCTAGAAGTCACTCGAAGATAAAAAAAACCGAGTTACGACTAAAAATGGGCAGTTGATTGTGAAAACTAAAAAACAGTTAAGTTTAAATTTTGAAATATGATGTCTGTACTTCGTCTAAGTCCACCCCCTTCCCTGAAGGGGTAGTAGCTGAAAATCAACGCTGTGATCTCTTTGATGACAGCATATGCTAAGCTGCTACCTTGTCAGTGTACACAAACAATGTATTCTAAAAACTACGCTATATTTCACTTGTAGGTACTTATCATTATCACTGATTAAAATTTATTCTATTCTATTCAGTTTATGGTAACCTGTACACGATGTATCTAATCTAAAAATTCTTATTATTCCGTATTTAATTTTTGACATGCATAATGTATTGCATTCATTCTTGCGAGATGTGTAGTGTATAATTATTGTATTGCTTTCTAATTCAATACTATGTTGACGTTTTTTTCAGTTTCACCCTTTATATGGCCACCTTCGACATGCTTATGACATGTACAAAGTTACGTATGGTAGGCGCCTTATCAATACTGGCACGTCATCGTTACTAATACATAAGTGTAATTTTTAACCGCCTCCGTGGCGTAATGGTTAGTCCATTCGCTTCACACCAGGAGGTCGCGGGTTCGATTCGATTCCCGGTGGGGTCAACTTGTAAGACTCGGTTTGCTTGGTGTTAGGGCATTTTCCAAGCCCGCCTTGCTAGCTACCACCATCTTATATAAGTCTTGCTATCTTCATTTACCATCAGGTGAGATGATGCCAAGGGCTTACAAATTGCGAATAAAAAAGTAAATAAATAAAAAGTGAAAACGTGTTTTTTTGTTTGTTACCTTTTCACGCTTCAACACTTCGATCAATTTTGATCAAATTTGGCATGCAGGTAGCCTTTGTCACTGGGAAGAACGTAGGTTACTTTTAATCCCGTGAAAATAGCATAGTCCAATACAGTTCCTGAACTGAAAAAGATACTATTTTTTAACATTTAACATTTCTTTAACATTGCAACTTGTTGTTGATTGTTGTGACTTTTAGCACAGATATGCTTGAGGGGGCGGGAAATGACATAATTTAATAATTAGCATATCCTGACTTAGTTCCCGAGGGATCTGGAGAAAACTCATTTCTACGCTCGCGCACATTGGCGTCGCAACGGAGTAGTGGATTGAAGTGTTTTTTTTTGTATAGAATTGGTTGAGGTGTGGGGGGGGGGGGGGAAGTGACATAGACCACTAATCAGAATAGACCGATATAGTTCCTGAGGGATCTGGAGAAAACTCGCGTCCACGCTCGCCCTCAAAGACAGTTGTAAAAACGATGTCCACGCTGGCGAAACCGCGCGCAATAGCTAATAAATAAATAAATTTCAGGTGTTACGCGTACATTCAGTGGTAGGGACCTGTGTCAACACATGTATATGAGTCTGATACCCTAGTAACATTAACGAGTACATCAATTGGATAGAAGAACAAACCGTACTTTTGTAGTTAAAACAAATGTCCTATACTGCTCTAGTGGGATTCGTCCCTTCCCCTAGAACTTCCACCAATCCAGACTTAGTGTATGGACTAAGGCCTAACCTTCCAGAGGTTGGGAAGAGACCCGTTCCACCCCGTGCCCCAGAAGTGCGGAGGTTTTATGCGTTGTTTAACTTGACTAATATCCTTGTACAGGATTTAACATAAAGGTGCGGTGATACTTTAAGGTGGGCTTGTACTCATCAAACTGAACAACTTTTGTTCTTAAACTTTTTTATATTTTTTTTAAATTTACAATTGGTAAGCCCTTGGCATCATCTCACCTGATGGTAAGTGACGGTGATGCCAAAGATGGATGCGGGCTTACCAAGATTCCCCAACGCACTGGAGAACTGACTATCTGACTATGAAGGGGCTCTCAGTCTTTTAAATTCGTATTTAGACAACAGAATACAAAAAGTACAAGTGAATGGCACGAACTCATCTGGATCTAAAGTGAAAATGGGTGTGCCCCAGGGTTCCATATTAGGGCTTTTTCTTTTCCTTGTTTACGTAAATGATTTGCCTTTTATGGTGCAACATCTGTCAAATATTGTGCTGTTTGCGGATGATACTTCTCTTATTTTTAAGTGAATAGGAAAGAAAACGAAATTGACGAAGTAAACAACACTCTTTCAAAGATACTGAACTGGTTCACTGTGAACAACTTATTATTAAATGCTAAGAAAACAAAATGTATAAAATTTTGTTTGCCAAATGTAAAAAACGTCAATAATAGTGTAATATTAGACAGTAATAAATTAGAATTTGTAAATACCACGGTGTTCCTTGATATAACTTTGGATGTTTCACTTCAATGGGGACTACACATTGAAACTTTAGCTGGAAGGCTTAGTTCAGCTGCTTATGCCGTTAAGAAAATAAGACAGTTAACGGATGTAGATACTGCGAGACTAGTGTATTTTAGTTACTTCCATTGTATAATGTCTTATGGCATATTACTGTGGGGGCATGCGGCTGATATAGAAACTATTTTCATCCTGCAGAAAAGAGCTATCCGCGCAATCTATCAGATGCGATCACGTGACTCGTTACAGAATAATTTCAAAGAAATCAATATTTTAACTGTTGCTAGTCAATTTATATACGAAAACATCATGTACGTTCGTAAGAATTTGCATTTATTTCCTAAAAACAGTGACAGGCATAATTTGAATTTAAGAAATGTAAATAAAATAGATATAGCCTTTTCGAGACTGAGTAAGGTTAAAAAGTCATTTGTGGGGCAGTGTATGAGATTCTACAATAAAATTCCAGAAAATGTAACTAGTTTGTCAGAGAATAAATTCAAGACTCATGTCAAAAAAGTTTTGTGCTCTAGAGGATATTATAAAATAATAGATTATGTAAATGACCTTTGTATATATATGTTGATTCTATAACAAATACCTGAGACTGTAATCTGAATCATGACATTATTTGTAATTTTATTTTTATTGTATTTTTTTTGTTTTGACTATTTAAAAGTGTGTGTAAACACCTATTTGAAATAAATTGCTTTGAATTTTGAATTTTGAAAAACTTATCTTCAAGCCGGAACACATCAATGTTGTTAACACTGATGTTTGGCGGCAAGACTTAGATAAGACGGTGGTAGCATGCTGAAATCGCATTTTTATCACGCTTTTATTAGCTTCACCTGTATGTATGTTTGTAACCGACTCCTTTGCACTCGATTTTGACCCACGTTGAACGGACAAATTATTTAATTCAAACTTTGTACATTTATCAAGAATTAGTGACAATTCAATAATTTCATAAGTTTATCTCATTATCCTGAACTAAAAAATAAATATAGTTAAAAAAACTAAAAAACACGCTTTTAAGGCACATCAAACTTTTTTTTAATACAGGTTAAGGGAGCGTTCAAGTATTACGTAACGCAATTTTTGGAGATTTTTGACCCCCCTCCTCCCCCCATGTAACGCGCCGTAACGTTTTTCTGTACCCCCCCCCCCCCTTCCTCCCCTCTAGTAAAACGTTACGTTACCACCAAGTGACTATTTTTACCTAAAGTCACAATAATAATTATGTGACGTAAAGTACCGTAAAAAGGATAAAACACCTTTTTATTGTTTTAATCGCGTTAGTATTGAGAAGATAAAAACCATGTTACGTAACGCGTAGTTCAAACGCCTCCTCCCGCCCCTGTAATGCATCGTAACGTTTTACTACACCCCCCCCTCAAATTTGTTACGTAATACTTGAACGCTCCCTAAAAACAATAATGAAAGGAAAATATTAGTATTGTGAAAAAAGCGTGGGTTGCTCGATTTACCTACAAAAATTATGGCACAAAGCTAATACATATTATGAATTATTTTTCATTTCTAGTTTGATGTGCTTTAAAAGCGTGTTTTTTAGTTTTTTTAAGTATATTTATTTTATTTATTTTTCATATAAATCGTTCAGCTAATTGGCCGGTTTTGTATGAAAAATAAATTGCGATTTCAGAGCAAAGATGTAGAACAAAAGTTGTTCAGTTTGATGAGTACAAGCCCACCTTAAAGTGTCACTGCACTTTTATAATACACCGTGTATACCCAACTAACAATTTAACGTCGTTCAAAAGTTTTGTAAACGTTATCTTAATACCATTGATCGTTATAGCTAAGTCACACTAACATTATAATAACGTTTACTAAACGCGAAAATGGCCCCAGTTATACGACCTACATTGTCGTACAATGGTCATACAGAAGTCATAAGCCGACTTCGTTAACGTCATTCAAAAGTCGTATGAACGTTATGGAATTACCACTTTCGTCGCGCAGTAGTCGCATCATAACTTTACAACGACTTGTTTGTTGTATTGTGGTCGTCCATGTGTTTTTGAATGACTAAAACGTTGTATTTGAGTCAAGGAACAACACCTGTAAGACTTATTCATTTTTTTTCGTTAGTGACACGTGTTTGTGGTTTTGTTTGTTGAGTGCAAAATAAATAATTACAAGGAATTAAAAGGTGAGTGTTATTTAACTTTCATATCTTACTAACTTTATCTGTCTCTCATGCCATTTAGTTCGACTGGGAATTGAAGTTTTATGGTAATATACCTATGTGAATACTATTCAGATTTTCATGCCCCCTCGTAATTTTGTATTTATACCATTATATTTTTATTACTAAAAATATGTTTATTCCTAAAAATGTAGGACATGTTGCTTTTGTTGCACACTTATCTCTTTACGACGTTGTAAAGACATAAAGTCGTATTAAGGTTATTTCAAGACCATGAAATACGCCATGACAGCTAGCTATTAGGGTTCCTCAAAAAATTTAAAACCTTTTTCATATTGTCAATATTCACCAAAATTAATTATCTTTAAATTTATTTCAGGAAATAACTGGTCATAGTAAACGTGAAGTGCAGATTTCAAAACATTTTAACATTGAAGTAACTTTTATCTAAAAATATGGTTCAATATTTGGATATAGACAAATTTCTAACGAGAGCAGATTTGAGACTTCTTAATAGATTTATTTGGCCATGGGAAAGCACTCATTTCATATTATCTGACAAGTGCTTTGGTTGCCACAGTATCATTGACTTTCATACACTGCGGCCATTTCATTTCATTATATCAAATAAAAATGAAATTGGAGATTTATTGCATTTAAAGTATTTTTGGTGCCCCAACTTTTTAAATTTTACCGTGTACAATCATTTTTTGCAAGACGAATGTGATTATTGTTTCTACTCAGTTCCTGAAGGAACTGAAAAATAGTATTATTATGCCTACCATTTCAAAAGTTCTCACTTACATTTTTTTTTCTTACGTATACGATTAATATTAGAATGTATAATTTATTTAGTTACCCATTATATTCTGTCTCTTTATCTTGTGTAAGTAAATTTAAGTTGTTGAACTTACAATAAAATCATATACACATCTAAGTACAAATGAGTAAACAAAAGTATAGCATGACACAAACATTTACCTCCCGCCCGCAATATGCCATTAGTAGCGAAACATCTTTCACCGTGAGTGAACGCAAGTGACTGACGCTTCCGTCGCGCAGTGGCGGCCGGGATTATTGGTTAGTTTTTAAACTTTTATATTTTAAGACAAAACTTGCGTATGTTAGGTAGGCTGGTATCATAGACATTCACGAGAGATAGAATAATTTCATGGTACATTAGTTTAATAAGAAAAAATTTAAATTTTTTTGATACGCCCTATACTTTTTGTTAGTTTATGAATTTGTGGGTTTTTTTCGTTTTGTTTTTCAGCATAAACATGCCCTTCAAAATAATTCAAACCAAGGAACGAGGAAAATTTACACTGTCAATTATCCCTGACAAATGGGAACAAAACAAAATATTACATTGGCCGAAACGAAAAGTGGAGGAGTTGTTAGAACAAGAATCATCTTGTCCTGATGATTCTTGGCTCACTATGAATTGTCAGGTCAAGAGGACCGGATTAATTTCAAAACAAAGCGCAGAAGCAGAGCTAGCTAATATGTTGCAAGAAAGTGACACAGAAACTGAAGGAAATACACCACTAACGTCCAAGGCAGAATGTAAAAATGTTGTTCAACAGTACTTTGACGAAATTGCAAGCACCTGTGTAATCGTAAGTACCAACATCATTATGATAATGATAATGATTTATTTGCTTTAAATGTGGTAGGTAATTATAAATTATTGGAAGAAATTCTGAGTATCACACATTTAACCAAAAGTATTGGCATGCAAAATTAATGTTACTTTAATCTATAGGTATTAAACAAGAGTAAAAAAGAATATAACAGAATGAAGACAAGTCAAATAATGTAGGTACTTACTCTATAAACAATAAGCTTCTATATAAATTGTAAAATTTAAAACAATGTTAAGTTTTCAAATTATATCAAAATATAAATTATACTTAAAAGTCAAAAACACGTAATTAACACATTGACTTTAATATTTCACTTATATTCCATTTGATGGAGTAAAAAGATTTCTCTAATAGCCATGATTTTAAATATCTGATAAATTTTGAGTATGGCAAGTCTTTTAAATCTTTTGGTAGTTTGTTATAAACTGTGATGGCCATTGAGTAACAATTTTTTAAATAGCGTGATGTTTTTGGAGCATATTCATATACAAGTCTTTCTTGGTTTCTGGTGTTTCTCGGAAACATATCCTTAGCTGTCATAAAGAGGTCAGGATGATCTCTTACAAATTTAGATATTTCAAAGATGTAAAGACATGGAAGGGAGAGGATTTTTAGTATCTTAAATAATGGCTTACATGAGTATTATTACTAAGCTTATGCATAAGAACTTTCTATATAATTTTAAATATTTTATCTAGTAGGTAAATAAAATCTAATATGTAGTTGTAGGTAAACATGATCGTTACTTTTTTTTTTATTAATAATAAAAAACGGTAGGACAAGTTAACCTAGGAAAAGCCAATTCACTCTCGCTTTAAATAGGTCCGGGTTGTACGCACTCGAAAACACATAATACTTTATTTAGGAATTCAATGTTTAGACAGAAGTACTTACCTACTTGGTTCTAATAAAATTAAGACACAATTAAATTAGGTTTCATAAGCATTAGTATTTTAAACGGTTTGTACAAGCGTCTCATAACACTTTTCTTTTATCTTCAGGACAAAACTTCTGAGGCGCCGATCGAAGAAGAGTCAAGCAATAATGTACAGGCTAATAGTGTCGTCTACGATAACGGAAAAGTAGACCGATCGGGAAAGTAGAACAAGTAGACGTAACGGAAAAGTAGACCGATCGGGAAAGTAGACCATTTGGGAAACCAGACCGATGGTTCCGGAGGGGAATATATTACTGATATTCCTCAAACATCAAAACAGGCCGTTACCTTACAGGTGCAAAATGAAAATTCTCTGATCACTGAAGCAATTTCGAGCATATTAGCAATAACCGGAGCATTACAGCAGAACCAACAAATCATTTTAGATTATTTAAAAAGCTCGGAGGACAAAATATTGCGCAAGTTATCATTTTTAAGTGCACAGATGGACACTATTGCTGAGCGTAATGTGATGGCTAGCAAAAAAACAGAAAATGTGGCATTGAAGATTATATCTAACAAGGAAGATTTACAAAATTTTGAAAAACTGTTAGAAAATCCGAAGTATAAAGCAGATATTAAGGACCAACTGTCTTGTGTTTGTGGAAAGGGAAAAGGACGCGGAATCAGTAATGCTTATTCATTAGCAGATGCAATGTTTACAAGGCATTTTATGACACAATGTTCTTGGGGTGGCGGTTCAAAGAAAGAGATTAGTAAACTTTGCTTCAAATCCTTCACAAATACCGTCGAGTTATTCTTTAGCGTCATTCATGAATCGGATGCTAATTATACAAGGAAAGAAAATGAAACATTTTTCAAAAACATAATGCGCCATTCAGTTAGTAGAAACAAACAGAATATTCAAAGAGCTGCTTCAAGTAGACGTAGATCGCAAAAACAGTCAAAACTGCCTACTGCACTTTTAGCACCAACAGTTAACAATAATGGTTCATCAAACCAGCCATCTCCCACAGTAAACAATAATGGTTCATCGACTAACAGCACTAATACCATTGCTGCTCCAACCCAGCCAGCATCAACCACTGACAACAATGGTTCTTTAACCGACCACTCTAGCAGCATTGTTGCTCCAGCCCAGCCAGTAGTAACATATGACAATAATGGTTCATCGACTAACAACACTAATAGCATTGCTGCTCCAACCCAACCAGCATCAACCACTGACAACAATTGTTCTTCAA
This sequence comes from Coleophora flavipennella, assembly GCA_947284805.1. NCBI lineage: Eukaryota > Metazoa > Arthropoda > Insecta > Lepidoptera > Coleophoridae > Coleophora > Coleophora flavipennella. The sequence continues at coordinate 13,143,223 of OX369253.1, forward strand.
CCAACCACACTAGCAGCATTGTTGCTTTTAACCAGACAACAGCACCATTAACAGATAATAATAGTTTTATTACCAACAACAACAATACAAGCAGCACTGTTCAGCCAAGTCTGTCAGCAGTGCCAGTAGTACAGTAGCAGCTGCTATTGGTGACTAGCATACTGCGACTGATAACACTACCTATAGTTTAAAATGAATAGTGTGCCAGTAGTTGTAATTTACTACATAATACTCCTTGTTTGTGTGATTTGAGTTTCAGACAGATTTATTTGATTTTCGTTTAACTTGTTTTAGTCCAACTCAGAGAGTTTTTTTTCTTAGTTAAGGTGGTAATTTATCTAAATAAAAAACTTATAATATAAAATACTTACTAGAATTGGTGTTAATATGCGAGAGGATTTAAAGAAAAAGTATCTATTTTAAATTGATAGCTACGGTTGCAAAAAATCCTACTGATTTGTAGTTAGATTTATTTGTTCATTAATTGTTGAAAAAAGACGGGATTATTTTTTGTTTATTGTTTATGTTCAACGTTCCATAGTAACAGTTGAATTTTTGTTGTATGGTAGATCGAAAAGTTTCTTGAGGAAAACTGTTTAGTTTCACGGTCTTAACGACATAATTAAAGTTTGTGCAAATAACCCTGCATATTTAAAAGATAAGTTGGAACTATGTTCATAAATTAATACTCTTGATATGTGATTTTAAATTCTTTAAAATATAATTAAGACTATTCTTACATACTTATATATGAAAGTAGTGAATATTTTTTGTTATTGTGATTTTAAACAAATTATTTAAGACTGAATATGTAGCACAAAAATCTTGTTTAAGAGGGAAGAATAGTACGCACTCGTCCATACAAAAAGAGAAAATGTTTTTCCACTTCTAAATATTTTCCAATTTCCATGATTTTTTAGATTATGAACACAATGAAAAACTAGGTTTATAGGTTTTCCTTTTTTCAAAATTTGCAAAAGATTCAGATTTATAGGCAACTGAACGGCAAATTTTGAAAAAAGGAAAACCTATAAACCTATTATTTCATTGTGTTGATAACATATCAAAAATCATAGAAATTGAAAAATATTTAGAAGTGGAAAAACGTTTTCTCTTTTTGTATGGACTTACCTCATTAGTAGGTCCTGTTTGTATAAATAATTTTATTTTGAGACAGATATTATTGGTTTTTATTTAACTTAGTCTAACTCAGATAGCTTTTTCTTAGTTAAGGTGGAAAATAATTTAGTTAGAAACGTAGATCACATATTACTAGAATAGGTATTGTTATGTGTGTGAGTGGATTTAACGAAAATCTAAAAGCAACTATTTCACATTAGTTACGGGTGCTACAAATCCTATAGATTTTTAGTTCGTTTTCCTTTTTTTTAATTTCAAGTTCATTCTTACAATGTTAAAAAAATATTTATAAAAGAAGTAAAACTTTTTGTTCATAATTTTATGATTATTTGTATTAGAGTAGATAAAAGAAAACGTAATAATTAAGGCTCTTATTACTAGTACCCCTGTGATTTTAAATATACTTAAAAATATAATTTAAGATTAGTTACATGTGTACAAAAGTATTTCATACTCTTTGTTAAGTATTGTTATTATAATGACCCAAACCAATGATTCATGACTGAATAGGTAGTACAAAATTATTCTGTAAGTACGCACTGTTTTTTGATAGTTATATTTTCATATTCTAATTACTGTGTCGATATGCATACAATTTTCTAATGATGATTTTGCATGTTAATAAAAAGACTTCAAAAGTACTTATTTTTCTTTTATTTGGAATAAATCCCTTACACAGTATGGATGAGAGGTACAAAATATACATGCTCATTATGAGGAATGCCAACAATTTTAAATTTTATATTCTCTATAAGATACGTAGATTTCGATTTAATGGTGTTATTCACATCACACATATAAATACCAAGAAATGAAGATTTCATTGGAGCTTCAAATGCATCAGTGCAATTCTCTAAGCTATTCCCATTGATCTGTATATTTCCACCATCATTATTTATAGACAAAATTTCAATGACTTTATTTTCTGTACTTAAAAACCATTTATTATGATTTTCAGTTGACAATATATATTTTTCTAAATGGATAATTGACACAACACCGTTTTTATTTCTTTTAGTACTATAAAAAGGATATTGTGTATTTTGGTGATCACAGTTTTGTAATTCTAAATGTCTTTGCTCTGCAAGTCTTTTTGCAATTTGACTTACAGGTTTGTTTCCCTGTCTTACCATTTTTTTAATGCTAAAAAGTTTATTTTCAAACGGGTAAGCGTTAAAGTTTTGCAAGATACCAAATCTTTTTACTTCGTCTATTAGATGACAAAGATTATGTACATTACTAGTCAAATATTCTTTTCCATAGATCTTCGCATATGTTGTAATGAAGTACTTTAACATTTCTTCTGCAAGTCTAAGGTATGTAAAATGTTTCTCATTGGAACATACAGTAATGGCGCAAAAAAAAGTTAAAAAGTGGTAGTATACTTCAGAACACAACACATTCTTGAGAATAATAAAGCTAAGGTACATTAGGAATGTGTGAAATTCAGAAGCTTTCCAATGTGCCAGGACTTCCAAAGATCTAATAGACCTATGAATTTCCGTCGGCAATTTGCAAGAAAGCAAGAATTCAGATATTTTACATATATCTCTGGAGCACAATTTCGTTAAGTTTTTGTTTCCAAAATTGCCATCTCGCCAACCCATAAGCAGTCTTTTTGTTATACCTAAGTCTATTAAATGTAAAGAATCACCTACAGGTATATCTTCAATCATGTCCATTGATTCCAGCTGAAGTAGAGGAGAATCATACTTATGATGATTTCCATATTTTTTTGATCTGAAATCAGCATCATTTCGTTTTGGACAATCAATCTTTGAAAAAACAACAGTGTGTGATATTTGCGAGTACTCTCCAACTACTGTACATTTTAAACATCCATGTTTCCCATTAAAATTACAAACTCCTGAAACAAAAAAAAATATTTTTAAATAACAATTAAAAGAATATCGCTTAAATTCACTTCTAATGAGCTGCTTACCTTTGATTAAAGCTCTAGCTGGAGAATCGCAAATAAAAGCCTTAATTTGAATAGTCCAGATTTTTTTAAGGCCTTTTTTTGTATTAATTTCAATAGGATTTTGAAGAAGATTGTTCAACTCCGTCACAAGATGTGATAAGTAAGCTTCTAGGTCGCTTGGTTTTCCTGTTCCTTCATAAATACCAACAACAATTGGTGAGAGATGTCTTTTTTCATAGATTTGACAAAGTATAGGCCATACTTGATGTCGTGAGCTTTTATAAAGAGGGAGACCATCTATGTTAAAAACCAATGAAATTATATTTGGAACGTCATCAATATGTTCTAATATTTCTTTGAGTTGCAACGTTAAGCCATTATGCCAATATTTACCAGTGCCTACCGAAAAAAATAATAAATTGATTTCATTTGTTCTGAGAAGAGTTCTAGGATCGTTAGGAACAATGTTAGGAAGCCTTTTGTTCACGATTCCGCTTAAACTTTTGAGGGCATGATGAGAAATGTTAAAGTTAAGAGCCCATTTTTTCAAATCCTCTCGAAATGTATTGTCTTTGTCATCATCTGTATCAGAAAATTCAATTATTGATTCTCTTGTGCTTGACAACTCTGATTGATCACTATTATAGTCATCTGAAAATCAAAAACTCTATATTAAATTTTTAAAGTTAATCTTTTTGATAAAAAAATTACCAAAACAAATTACTTTACAAATACTAACTCATACTAACTCATATAATTGTAGGGTTTAATTGTATTAGTGCACGATTCGTCAAGGTATGGAATCAAAAGAAACAACTTTTCCTAAGAAACATGGATCGAAATATTAAAAAAAATTTGGCCTTCCCTTAATGTTCTGTGATTATAAGGACTTTAAACTTTCACGATTATTCATAATGACAAATTGAAAGCGGGACTTGACGTGATTTTATGGAAAATATGAGCAGATATTGATGTTGTTTTTACCTCAACGTTTCGCCTGTGCTTCGATAGCCGTGGTCGCGAGTAGACTGAGGGACCTTCAGCGGTAGGGTATCCTTAGGTGTACATACGTGTGGATACCCTACAGCTGAAGGTCCTGGGGCTGTGAATTGAAGTGAGGGTAGATGGAGGTGTTCCTGCGATGTGCCGGCGGCGAGGACACCGCGGCATCAGTCTACTCGCGACCACGGCTATCGAAGCATAGTTGAAACGTTGAGGTAAAAACAACATCAATACCTGCTTATATGTTACATAAAATCACGTCAAGTCCCGCTTTTAATTTGTCACTCTGTGATTGCTTTATTATGGGAATTTCAATTTTTTTTTCCAATTCGACCCATTTTTCTAAGGGAAAGATGATTGTTTTGATGGGTACTTTCATAACTTGACGGGTCGTACTTACACTAATAAAATTACACCGTATGTAATTGAAGCTTAATGTTGATTGGTAATACGTAACGAAAAAAAGCTTACCATATGTTACCACAGCCGACCCACTAGGAACAGTTTGAACAACGTCAACTGTAAACAAAATTAAATTCATTTTCATAGTTACATAAATTTATTTTTTTTAAAATTTACTGAATAAAAACGACTCAATCAACACAACATTTACTGATAAAGAACGAATTCAATATCGGAATAAATCACATACGATATTTTATAGTAATAAAATAAATATTGATACTGAACCTTTTTGTTGTTCACGTGTTGTACACTTTTCTTCTTCAACATTTGTGACTAATGCCACGGTGGTTAGCGTTGTACTTTTTAATAAAAGGAAATCTCGTTTAACTTTCCTTTTGAAAGTTCCACTACGTTTTAGTTTTCTCCACGAATTTTTTGCTTCCATTTTTCGTAGTAAATTTTATCAAAAGTTCCGTAAATATGGCGGCCTAGACGTTTTGAAGTCAAACCCTGACTTAAATGCGACTGCATGTTTGATTAAAGTCAGGGCATGACATTAAATGGACATCATGTAATATAAAGGTTATATTTGAGTCGTAAATAAACGACCAAGACATTTAAGAGTCTCTAATTGACCGCTGTAAAACAAGATAGTGATCGTTTTATAAACGTCACTGTGTAAACGTCTATACAACTGCTACATTATATAAATGTCATATAAAGGGTTTTCAATCACCTAATTTGGTCAGTTTAAAACATTTAATGGACTATAACGTTAGTATGACTATTGCGTTGTCTTACAAACGTTTTAGCTAAGACTGTTTTATAACGTCATATAGTTTAGTCTTACCGACGTTGCTAAGACCAGCTTATTATGACATATTCGTCGCACGACTAATAAGTTAAATTATAGACGTCTATAGGACCTAGTAGTCATTTTATTACCATTATAAGACTGCTATCCAACTTTATGTCGTACAAGTCGAGACTTATACGACGATTTTGTTTGTTGGGTAGTGGTAGAGCTAAAGAGAGATGGAAAATTAAGTAAGGACATTATGATGATATTTCATTTCAAGTTAACTAACAAAGTTATAACACCGTGAGCCTCCGTGACGAACGGACGTGTCTTGTAATCCTACGTATTTTTTGTCAAATTAATTTTAATCCGTGCTAACTAAAATTAATCTCAATAGCGTATATCTCATAAAGTTTTATTTTGTTTGCAAACTGTGACAGCGTTTTGAGTCGTTTTGCACCGTGCTTCTGTAGTGATCGCGTGTTCGCGCTTCCCTCTACCTCACGTGTGACAAGGACGGACTCCGATTTTTTATCTCGCTCTACGAATTGCGTGTCTGATAACAGTGGTTTCCTGAATAATCACCCATCATCATGGCCGACGATAGATCCTCAAGTGCTCCTTTGGCCGGTGTCGGTGGCTCGCTCACGGACCTAGCCAACTTGAACGAAAAAGAGCTCATGCAACGTACCCTCAGAAATTTAAAACGAAAACAACCAGAGGAGGATTTATTAGTAAGGAATGAAATATCTCAACTTCGTAGTGATATGATGGAGTTTCTGACGGAGCTTAAAAATTCTCAAGAGTCAAACATGGAAAAACTTTGCGGCGAGGTAGCTACAATAAAAGAACAGGTTTCTAGCATGAAAACGATAACTGACTCCCTGTCTGCAGAACAAACAGCTATCAAACAATCAATCTCGTCCCTTGATAACAAGCAGCAAGTGGTAAACAGTGAGGTATTTCAAAAAATCGACTCCCTAAACTCGCAAATAAAAGACCTGAGAATGGAAATCAATACACAGCAACAGCGTGAAAGGCTGTGTAACATCGAAATAACTGGTGTTCCTCAGTTGAAGAGTGAAAATACTCTAAACCTGGTTCTTCGAATAGCCAAATATGTAGAGGCTACCTTGGAGCCCTCTGACGTCATCAGCGCGAGCCGTGTGCAACCGCGTCAGACCACTTCTGGGCGCCCAAAGAGCATTGTCTGCAAGCTAAAATCTCGCATAGTAAAGGACTCTTTAATTGCTGCAGTGCGAAAAAACAAAGGGCTTACTTCTGAGGATATTGGCATCCCGGGCGAAAGTCGATCAATATTCGTTAATGAACACCTTACTGTATCAAACAAGATGCTACTTAGGGAGGTTAAAAACCGAGCTTCTAAAAAAATGTTCAAATACGTGTGGGTGAAAAACTGCCGCATCTTCGTCAGAAAAAGTGATACGTCACAGGTTATCGCAATATTGTCAAATGACGACCTGCAAAAAATGACCTGACTTCTTCGTTTGTTTGCGTGTTTGGTACCTATTTTCGCGTATCAAATCAGTGTTTTATCTATGTTCTATCACATCCTATATAAAGGTTTAAACAGGAATTTTTACTTACTAACAATAACTATTTGTTCCTCCTCAGAAAAATCAAATCACTTCATACTACTTTATTCTCACACACTAACCCACCAACTCACCACAAAAACACATCAAAAACAAAATTTTGCGAGTCTTAACTTAATAAACACATGTATTTTAGATTTCTCGATACTATGGTATGGCTATTGTGTTTTATGTACAACAGATGTAAAGGCAAATTACCAGTACTCATGCCCTTATTCTTTTAAATTCAAGGTATGTAGGTATAGTTTAATTAATATTGAATTATATATAAAATATAGCTACTATCACGGACTTTGCGTGGCATCTAAAAAAAACAAGTTTTACATAGACATAGGCGCAGTTGTAGTTTTGCGCAGATTACCGTACGAGTATACCAAACGTGTCATTTTAGAGGGAATTGATAATGATCAGCTGCTAGCGAATATTTTATTTCGCTACCGCCACACGCGCCGCGTCAGCTACCCGCGCTGTTCCACGATTAATGAGTTTTGTTTATACCTACTAGACGAGAATCCACAGCGGACACAATTATTATGTAATACTGTATATTATTATTGTGCAGGCCTAGGTACGAGTATCTCGCTCGATTCATGCAACGACAACGATCTCTGTTGTGATGGAGTGAAACATAAACCCATAATAACTCAATTTAAGTCGCTTAATGTATATAGAATACTAGCCGTTGCCCGCGGTTTTTCTCGCACAGATCCCGTTTTTTTGCCGCTCCCGTGGAAATTTCCAATATCCTTTCTTAGCAGATGCTTACATCATAATTTCTATCTGTATGCCAGTTTTCAACACGATCTGTCCAGTGGTTCGAGCTGCGCGTGGATAGATCAGTCAGTCAGTCGGTCACCGTTTCCTTTTATTTATATAGATATAGACAACAGCGAGAAAGGGCGCTTTGCACTGAGATCCCGCACTCATGTTCGTATTTTACTATTTTTAACTTAAAATGGTTAATAAACTGAAGGTTTATTACCAGAATGTGCGGGGTCTCAGAACAAAGTGCTCGGACTTCTATCGCAATGTCTCTGCCTGTGACTACGACATTATAATAATAACTGAGACATGGCTGTGTGCGTCAATACTAGATGCTGAGCTCTGTGACTTGAAGTCATACGATGTGTTCCGCTGTGACAGAAATCTTACAATTACAAAAAGGAAAACAGGTGGTGGCTCTCTTATAATGGTAAAAAGATGTCTTAATGCCCACATGCGCATGGATTGGATGGATAAATATTTAGAATTGGTATGGATTAGTATTCCTAAGGCATCTTTAAAACACGCAACTTGCAATCTACACGTAGCAGCTTTGTATATACCTGGCGAATCAAACTCTAACCACCAAGCTGAGGATATTGAGACCTTTCTAAAGTTATCAAAGTCAGCGATATCGTCTAACCCAGTTGACAACTTCATAATAGCTGGCGACTTCAATCTTAGGTCCATCAAATGGAATAACACTGTGCCTTCTTTTGTCAAAACTGGCTCGATAAATACTCAAGAGACTGCTGTGAATCTGATTAATGAATTAAGTTCTCAGGGTCTGGTGCAGTATAATACCTTACAAAATAAATGCGATAACGTACTTGATCTTGTATTTACTAACTTTGAAATTGAGTTAGAATCTTGCGACTATCCTCTATCTAAAATTGACAGTTATCATCCTCCGATTATAATTGATGCATGCAATATCGTAACTGCCCCGTTTCAAGAGAAACCGTTGCCTAAGTTTAAATTTCACAAGGGTGATTACGAAAATGTAATTAAATATTTAAATAATATTTCATGGGACTCGGAGCTGAATGAACGGCCTATTGAGGACGCTGTTGAATTCATGTATGATAAAATAAATTCCAGTATCTGTTTATTTGTGCCGGTAAAATACTCACTTAAGAATACTTACCCAACTTGGTATACCCCTAGTCTTATTCACATAGCTCGTGAAAAGGCCAAAGCCCACCGTCGATGGAAGCGCTTCAATAATCCCTTAGATTATCAGGAATTCAAGTTGTTACGCTCCAGATTCCACAAAGTGGAGACTGAATGTTACTGGCAGTTTATTAAAAGTACCGAAAATAACATCACCAAAGACCCAAAAAAATTCTGGTCCTTTGTAAAGTCTCGACGCAATGGAATTTCCAACTATCCAAAAAATGTTGTGTACAAGGATAAATCATATAGCGGTGATTCGATTTGCACGGCTTTCAATAAATTTTTCCATAGTGTGTATCAACCTGCTGCAGTTTCATATCCATCTGTTACATTACCTCCCCCATGTATTTATGACAACTCGATTATTAGTTCTATCATAACGACAGAGGCAGAGGTGATGGAGTTACTTAATGAGCTAGATCCTTCTAAAGGAGCGGGTGCTGACAAAATACCCCCTATCTTTGTAAAGAATTGTGTCTCAGCTATTGCTTGCCCGCTGACAATAATATTTAACAGATCCTTGAAAGAAGGCATATTTCCTGCAGTATGGAAGGAAGCAAATGTTATCCCAATTCATAAAAAAGGTTTAAAATCTCTAGTTACTAACTATAGACCAATATCCATACTTAATGTCTTTGATAAAGTTTTTGAAAAATTAGTATATAAACACATTTACAATATTATTTTGAGGGCGATTCCTGTACAACAGCATGGATTTTTGAAAGGTCGCTCAACATCTACAAACCTCACTACTTTCATAGACTTTCTACACCACAATATAGAAAAGGGTATGCAGGTTGATGTGGTCTACACCGACTTTGAAAAGGCCTTTGATCGCGTGGACCACTTCATACTTCTAAAAAAATTAGAAAGAATAGGAATATGTGGTGATTTGCTACGATGGATAGAATCCTATCTTAAAAACCGCTCACAGGCGGTAGTGGTTGGTGGCTGTAGATCTGAACTAGTCACAGTACCATCCGGGGTGCCACAGGGATCTCATTTAGGGCCTCTTCTCTATAATGTGTACCTGTATGATATCTACAGTTGCTTCGAAAGTGCATACTTTCTAATGTACGCAGATGACACAAAGATATACATCGATGTCAACAATTTGAATGATTGTAGTAAACTACAACAAGATCTGTACCGTCTATCTACTTATTATGAATTAAACAGAATATCAATCAATGTTGACAAGTGTCAAGTTATTTCTTTCTCACGTCGTAAATGTAATGTTACCTTCGTATACAAAATTAATAATAACCCAATATCAAGATCTGACACTATTCGCGATTTAGGTATAATATTTGACCATAAGCTCACATTCGAAACACATATAGATACGATAGTAGACAAAGCGTATAAGGGCTTAGGATTTCTTAAACGATTTTGTCAGAACTTTTCGACTGAACCTTGTCTTCTCTCTTTGTATTATGCATACGTTCGAAGCACTTTGGAGTACGGTAGTCTGATCTGGTATCCACAATATAACATATACAAAAACAGCATTGAAAACATTCAAAAAAAATTTATTAACTTTCTAAACTATCGCACAAAATCAACTGTAAATGACTACAATGCCAGTTGTCGCAACTACAAGCTACTTACGCTCGAAGAACGACGAGATATGCTCGATATGCTGTTTTTCTACGACTTGCTTAATGGAAATATTGATTGCCCACCCCTTGTAGCTAAACTTGGTTTTAAGACCCCCCAAATAAGAACTCGTCAGACTGGAATGATGCATGTACCCTTCCATCGAACTAACTATGGCCGCAACTCTTTTTTCACACGTGTTGCTCGATCCTACAACAATATTTTTAGTAATACAGATCCGTTTAAAGATTCTAAAGTAAAGTTTAAAAAAGACATAAATAGCCACTACCTAACGTAACTTTGTTTTGATTTTTCTTTAATTTCACAAGTTTGGACAGTTGAAATTATCTTTTGACTCGCAAAAGCAACTTCCCCTCCATACACCTCCTCCCCCTCCCTTTACTTCCCCCCCCTCCACACACACACAAACAAACACACACACACACACACACACATACACACACCTTTTATTTTTTCTTTCTAATAAAACTTTATCATTCCTGTTTTAACCTACTTATTTCTTTAATATTTGACTAGCATTTTTTTCTTCTTGTATAACTTTCTTAACATTGGATGTACAAGTTTGTTCTTCTAAATTATCTAACTGTGGAAATCTGTAAAGGCTTTAGAATTTAGTCATACCATTTAGTTATATGTGTTAAAGAATAGCTGTTGATTTCCCAAACTGTAAAAATAAAAAATAAAAATAAAAAACTCCGTCCAAGTATCGTCGAACAACCATTTCTTTATGCAGCGGTGGCGCAGTAAGATATCCAATTTGCTTAACAGCATTATTTATTATAATACTCGGTCTCCCCTCTTGTACAGTTAACAACAGAATAGTGTGTTAATAGTTGCACTTAAATATATCTGATATGCACAATTTCTTTAGCAAATATTAATAATTTTCGAAAAACCTAAACACTTTTAGGTACATGCTAATTATTCCCTTTCCTTCTTAGGTACTTGAACCCTTTCATTTCATTTGATACCCATTTAAATACAGGGTCTTAACAAAGGTATGCACTTTTTTAACTGGAGCTTTTGTACTCGTGAAACTGAACAACTGTCCCCAAGAAACCCATGAACTAGTATCTCATCTGTGCCCATGATCAATTCGCATTTGTTAGGGTTCCGCACCACAAAAGTAAAAAAATGGAACCCTTATAGGATCACTTTGTTGTCCGTCTGTCTGTCTGTGAAGCCCCGTTTTTTTTAAATAAAAATTGTTAAATTTCGCGGAATATGCCAGAATAGGTACCGGCGTTACCGTCGTGCGCGGTTATTAAACTTTGCGTGACCTCAGCTGATCATACACGCGGGAGTTGTATTCTGAGCAGTTTGATAATTTAATAAAAGAATAGTAATTGCAAATAGACCATGGTTTTTTTGGGGAAAGTTGTTCAGTTTCACGAGTACAAGCTCCAGTTAAAAAAGTGAATACCTTTGTTAAGACCCTGTATTTAAATGGATATGAAATGAAAGAGTTTAAGTACTAAGAAGAATTTAGATATATTTGATATGCACTATTTATTAATGAAATATTAAAAAAATCTAAAAACCTAAATTAATTTAGGTACAAGCTTTGAATTAATAAGAATTTTAACTATTTCGTATTCTTCATATATTCGGGTTGCATAAAAAGTAACTGGTCAGCCATCTTTAGGAGTCCTCCATATTAGATTGAAAATAAGGTCAAAATCATAATCGTCTGTTTTGCTGCGCCTTAGTCTGGAAAAAATTATGACTTCGGAAACCTACACTATGCGTGGTCCGACTCCCATATGACCGTTTTTTTCTTAATTTCAGGGGACGTCAATTTAGTAAATAAAAATTTGATAGAATTATTTAGATATATAATTGCTTCGCCCGCTTAGATCCCGGTGAAAAATTTTCTATAGAAAGTTTCGAAAGATATGGCAACTAAAACTGTGACACGATAATTTTATATTTATAGACTAGCCGTTTCTCGCGGCTTCGTCCTCTCAGATCCCGGTAAAAAAGGGTATACCTATTCTTAGGCCTAACGAATATACACAGAAAATTTCACTAAAATCCGTCCAGCCGTTTCGGAGGAGTATGGCAACTAACACTGTGACACTAGAATTTTATACAGGGTTGCAGGGAAAGTGGTACAGAATATTAAAGGACGTTATTATTCAGGTCATTTCTGATGGATTTCATTCTGTAATATGGTGTCCGGAACTTAACCGTTTTGGAGATATTTCATTTTTAAGATAAAAAAAAAAATCAAAAATTTTTTTGGCTTTTCATCGATTTTGTTAGATTAGAGCTTTTAGAATCCGTTTTTTATGTATCTAGTTAGAAGGCATGCAAATCATTAAAAATGGTTAACAAAAACTGAACCTACTACTAACAGCTTAAAAATACTGCTCGACAACGGTTAAAATTAAAGAATTTTCACTAAGTGTTTTTAACTTTGACGCGCTTTCATTAATAAAAATGTATGGAACTTATTCTGCAAATAACTTTAAAAACTTCACTTAACAATGAGAACTTGTATGAAAAATCGTGGCGGCCATGTCGAACATGAATTATAAAAGTTATTGTTCTTTCTTTGTTTTGTTCACGTATTTTAGCAATATTTACCTCAAACTAAAAATGTACCCTCTGCTACCTTAACTGTTATTTGGTCAATGTTTTTCCTGTTTAATAGCAAGTGTTTACCTTTTTGAATAGCTAAAGAAACTTAGAAGTTTTTTTTTTTTTTTGCAGAATAGGTTTTATACATTTTTTTATGAAAGCGCTTCAAAGTTACAAACACTTAGTGAAAATTCTTTAATTGTAACCTTTGTCGAGCAGTATTTTTAAGCTGTTAGTAATAGGTTCAGTTTTTCTTCACCATTTTTGATGATTTGCATGCCTTCTAACTAGATACATAAAAAAACGGATTCTAGTAGCTCTAATCTAAAAAAATCGATGAAAAGCCAATAAATTTTTGATTTTTTTAAAATCTTTAAAATGAAATATCTCCAAAACGGTTAAGTTCCGGACACCATATTACAGAATGAAATCCATCAGAAATGACCTGAATAATAACGTCCTTTAATATTCTGTACTACTTTCCCTGTAACCCTGTATATACAGGGTGTAACAAAATTGGTGTAGGTCCCGTTTACTGAGGCTTCTACTCACCATACTGAACATCTTTTGTTCTACGACTTTTTTACTCTTCATACAAATCGATCAGCTGATCGGCCGATTTTGTGCATTGTAGTATGGATGATACAATTTTTTTTTGAGAATTGGCTATGGCTTCCTTGGAGAAAGTTGTTCAGTATGATGAGTAGAAGCCCCAGTTAACGAGACCTACACCAATTTTGTTACAACCTGTATAGATTATTTTTTTATGCAGTCAAAAAAGCGTCGGTGGCTCAACCGGTAACGACTCGGTTCTTCTAACCAGAGGTACCGGGTTCAAATCTGGACGGCCAATGTACCAATGAGTTTTTCAAAACTTACGTACATACTTACCGATTGCTTTAACGGTGAAGGAAAACATCGTGAGGAAACCTGCACACGCCTGCGGAGAAACTCGCTGGTTGTGTGTGAAGTCAACCAACCCGCACTGGGCCCGCGTGGTCGACTAAGGCCCGATCGCCCTAATTCAGGGTAGGCTCGAGCCCCTCGGTGGGGACGTATATGAGCTGATATGATGCAGTCAAGTACCGCATTATAAAATTTAATTAGTTGACTGTACGTCCTGCGATGCGAGTCATTGCTAACAAAGCGTGACTGATACTAGTTGTCCGAGGTCACTGGTATGATTCCTGCGGGAGGCAACCGCTCGAGCTGTTAGATGCATTTATTTAGGTTCTAGTTTGGTTGGTTACTGAACCATCCTCGACTACATCGTCACTTACCATCAGGCTCTATCGTAAAAACAGTAATACATAAGAGTACAAGCGTGAAACTTGGTGTGATTATAGTACTAATACTGAAGTAAAACAACAAATAATAAAAATTGACCAAGTGTGAGTCGTACTCGTGCTAAGGGTCCGAACTGAATAACCATAAAAAAAATTATATTTGTCGCTCGCGTTGATGTCTTTTTTTGTAATGTGAATAGGTATCATTGTCATTATACTATGTAGTTGTGTGGAGAGGTGTGGTGGTACGGAAGCCTCGGAGTGCTAGGCCGACTCGTACTTGGCCGGTTTTTTAATTGAAAGATATTATCTATCAAGGGCCGCTCCCTCCTATCTGGGAAGTCGTGGTTTCGATTCCTGCCACGTACCAATGTGTTATCAAATTTCGATCTCATATGTACGTTTATCCGACGCTCTTACGGTGAAGGAAAACATCGTGAGGAAACCTGCACACGCCTTCGAAGAAACTCAAAGGTTGTGTGTGAAGTTGACCAACCCACGGTGGGCCCGCGTGGTCGACTAAGGCCCGATCGCTCTAATTTAGGGTAGGCTCGAGCCCCTTGGTGGGGACGTATATATGAGCTGATGTGATGATCTATCAAGCACATTATATATCAAGCATTGGAAATCACGTAACTTTCACAATTCTCAAGTTATACTCAAAATATGTTTTCACGGCTTTCTCTCTCTTTATCTTCTCTTAATGTTTTGAAGTACTTGGTTCGTTTGGGACTAAGAACACTCGCCGAAACGAGCTATTTGATTTGAGCTATTATATTTAAGCCCACTAAAGTTGGTTGAGTTGGAGATAAGCCAGGTGTGAACATTCAACGCGCACATCCTCGCACACTGCGCAACATCTATGGCGAGCTGCTATATAGCGGCTTATAAGAATGACTTATTCTTAAAGCGTTCGTTCGTTTCTTAAAATGTCTACAAATTAAAATGATAACATACTATTAATGTTAGTTAGTTTTCTTTAGTTATTGTAATATGTTAAAAAATTTAAACAATAAACTATTTTGTATTTGCATGTCCGCCAATTAGAATGTCCGCTTTTAACAGAAATGTGCGCTTTTACCTTTCACAGTAAGGTACTATCAGTGTCCGGTTACCGGATTGGGTATCCTGGGTGCAGTATTACAATATAGCGGCTTATAGTACTGAACGAATGTACTTACGCAGAGGGTACTTGAAGGAAGGGAACTTGGGGGCAGCGGGCGGCGGGGCACAGTCTGCCAAACTCCGGCGAGTTTGCCAGGATGGCTAGAGGCTAGTATGGGCTAGTACCTACGCCGGTGGCGCATCGTGAGACATCAAAGGCGTTGCGCTACTGTAAGCCATATCGTACTACTGTGTCCTGGGTGATGGATCTGAGTTGAGCGAACAAAGCGATCAATAATAGTAGGTTCGTTAGGTTTGATGATGATACTGTCGAAGAGGCTCGCCCTGGGTGGCGGATCTGACAGTAACAAACGGTAACCGGACTACTGATAAAAGACTAGCCTATTTTCGAAACAGGACATTTTAGGAAACGGCCATTTTAGGAAACAGGACATTTTGGGAAATGTTAATTTTGCGAAACAGACAATTTCGGATGCGGTAACGGCGGAAAGTGGTCATTGTGTATCTAAACGGATTGAGCTTATGATAATTAATCTTCGTTTATTGGCACATAATTCGTGACAAAGGTTTAGGAGCGCCGTTGTAAGAATATCTAGATCTCAGTGTTTCGCAGTGGAATTCCAATTTACTTTCCTTCGTATATCATGTATGTCGAATATCACCAGTCTGACGAGACCACCCCTGACGATCCCAAATTAGTTTTTTTCAACAGACGCCTATCCCCATTACTTACCAGATGTGTGCCTGTGTTTACAATATAATGTTGTATGGCTGTATATATCATTAGCTCGAATTTTCGTACATTAATAGTTTTAATACAAAAACTACACGCCGGGTCGCATCTAAACTTTACAAACATATTGAGATGACAGATATCAAAGTCTGTAATCTGTTTTCAATTTAATAAAATAAAAACGCTCAACACGTTAAAAAACCGACTTCCATCGCAACAACTTTCCATTATTATTTTTTATATATTTAACAATTTTCCTTTATTATTTTAGGTTTTTGTTAATTTTCTAATAAAGTACTACACCAATTTTGATAAAATTTATATGGGACCACACGGGAAACACTAGCTTTCAAATAAAAAAAGAATCATTAAAAGCGGTTCACCTAGTCAAAAGTTCTGTGGTAACAAACATAAAAAATACAGTCGAATTGAGAACTTCCTCCTTTTTGGAAGTCGGTTGAAAACTGAACAAATCGAGTTGAAACTTTAAAAACTCTTTTTTAAAATGTAAATCGCATGTAATCGACTTTCAATAGAGGCTGGACAGAAAAATTAATAAATTATTGTATGTAGTTCGGGTTCTTAAACGTATTAGTCTATGTGCGTATTGGTGTTTATATGTAATTGTTCTATTTGCGTATTCACTATTCTTCTTAATGCGTATTGGTCCTTTTGCGATTGAAACTTTAACAAATATTGGTCCTTATGCGTGTAAATGATTTTTTTGCATGAAATTGTGAATTCAACGTTATTCAATGATTCTAGAGAGTCACAGATGTCTCATATTCGAAAAACATGATAAATTTTGGACTTAAAAAAAACATGAAAATAATGTTTCTTGAAAATTTGTATGGGACTTAGGGCACCCTTTTGACAGCAATCCCTTTTTTTTGTTGCAATTAAACTGTATTTTTTTAACTTTTTAACTGTTGGAAAGCTGATAAAATGGGGAAGTTTTTACCGTATTTTGCACTTCAACTGTAGTATAACTTTTTTATGGAAAATCACGAAATATTTAAACAAATGCGTTTTTCAATCAATCAATCAATCCAATATGCTTTATTGTACAATTACAAAAATTCATAAAAAATCTGAAAATTAAAAAGCTAATATCTCGAAAACCGTAAGACTTAGGCTACCAGTGTATTAAGTCAAATCTATTCTAAATGACTGACCACCTCTGGCTCCCATTTCAGTTATCTGCACTATCTCCCAAACACCCTATATATTTATCTATGTATTTATATATACCATTTTTTATTTACATTCGGTCACATTTAAGCGTCGGTGGCTCAACCGGTAACGACTCGGTCCATCTAACCAGAGGTACCGGGTTCAAATCTGGACGGCCAATGTACCAATGAGTTTTGAAAAACTTACGTACATACTTACCGATTGCTTTAACGGTGAAGGAAAACATCGTGAGGAAACCTGCTCACAGGCCTGCGAAGAAACTCGAAGGCTGTGTGTGAAGTCGACCAACCCGCACTGGGCCCGCGTGGTCGACTAAGGCCTAATCGCCCTGATTCAGGGTAGGCTCGAGCCCCTCGGTGGGGACGTATATGAGCTGATATAATAATAATAAAAATTTACATTTAAGTACTTATATTTAAGTATTTGTTGTATTTATTTAATATTACTTTAAGTATTACTTCTCTTTTGTTTGATTAAGTTGTGTATACGTAACCTTTAACCACCTCCGTAGCTCAGAGGCAAAGTTCACTGGCATTACACAGGAGGTCGCGGGTTCGATTCCCGGCGCGATCAATTGTAAGACTCGGTTTGGTTGGTGGTAGGGCATTTTCTAAGCCCGCCTGGCTAGCTATCACCATCTTATCTGTCTTGCCGCCAAATATCAATGTTGATATCATTGGTGTGTTCCGGCATAAAGATAAGATAGCCAGTTCCCCATTGCGTTGGGGAATCTTGGTATGCCCGCTTCCACCTTCGGCAACGTCATCACTTACCACCAGGTGAGATGTTGTCAAGGGTTTACCAATTGTTAATAAAAAAAAAAAAAAAACGTCTGCCATCTCAGTCAAAACTTTCTTCTTTCCCGGGTCTGCTGAAAGAAATTGCTTTAGAAATAAGCTGTACCCTTTGTATCACCTTAATGTTTAAAATCTGTATTTTATGTATCCTGTGTACAATAAACTATTAAATAAATAAATGATGATGTAATGTTGCATTTGTTTGTTGCAGTCCAAGGCGCTGGGGCGAGTGCTGTTTGACCAAGTGTGCCGCCAGCTACACCTATTGGAGGCGGACTACTTCGGCTTAGAGTACCAGGACACCAACGGCACTAAGGTAAGACTTACTTACTTCTTTCTTTGCTGGTTCCGCGATCCATGGATCTTGGCTTTCGACACCTAAACACGTCACGTCTTCTGTCTTGCACCACTTCGTGCCAGTCGGGTCTTTGAAAGGCGTTCAGGTCATTTTGTACTTCTTTATTCGGTATAGCAGTACCTGTGACGTCGGGGTAATACTGGCTTTCCCTAATTACCCGATGTCAAAATGTGGATTTTGTAAAATAAATAAAAAATACATTTTAACCTCCTCCGTGGCGTGGCACATAGCTTGTAGAACGGATGGGCGTTGGGGTAGTTAAGTTCTCGAGTGGCCACCGCGCACCGGAAAACGTAGCGTAGTAGGCCTCACACTCGCTGGAACGATGACCTGGTGAAGGTTGCGGGAAGCCGCTGGATGCGGGCAGCGCAGAACCGGTCATCATGGAAATCCTTAGGGGAGGCCTATGTCCAGCGTTGGACGTCCGTCGGTTGATATGATGATGATGAACCTCCTCCGTGGCGTAACGGTTAAGGCCATTAGCTTCACAACAGGATCGCGGGTTTGATTCCCGGCGGAGTCTAACATTGTAAGACTCGGTTTGGTTGGTGGAAGAGCATTTCGTAAGCCCGCCTGGCTAGCTACCACTATCTTATCTAAGTCTTGCCGCCAATGTTGTTAGCATTGATGTTTTGCGACTTGAAGATAAGATAGCCAGTTCCCCATTGCGTTCGGGAATTTTGGTAAGCCCACTTCCATCTTCGGCATCATCGTCACTTACCATCAGGTGAGATGATGTCAAATCAAAATCAAAAATTAAAATCAAAAACAATTTATTTCAAATAGGTGTTTACACACACTTTTAAATAGTCAAAACAAAAAAAATTACAGTATATTACAAATAATGTCATGATTCAGATTACAGTCTCAGGTAATGGTATTTGATATAGAATCAACATATATATCTTTGTCATTTACATAATCTATTATTTTATAATATCCTCTAGAGCACAAAACTTTTTTGACATGAGTCTTGAACTTATTCTCTGACAAACTAGTTACATTTTCTGGAATTTTATTGTAGAAACTTATATACTGCCCCACAAATGACTTTTTAACCTTACTCAGTCTCGAAAAGGCTATATCTATTTTATTTACATTTCTTAAATTCAAATTATGCCTGTCACTGTTTTTAGGAAATAAATGCAAATTCTTACGAACGTACATGATGTTTTCATATATAAATTGACTAGCAACAGTTAAAATATTGATTTCTTTAAACTTATTCTGTAACGACTCACGTGATCGCATCTGATAGATTGCGCGGATAGCTCTTTTCTGCAGGATGAAAATAGTTTCTATATCAGCCGCATGCCCCCACAGTAATATGCCATAAGACATTATACTATGGAAGTAACTAAAATACACTAGTCTCGCAGTATCTACAGCCGTTAACTGTCTTATTTTCTTAACGGCATAAGCAGCTGAACTAAGCCTTCCCGCTTACAGTTTCAATGTGTGGTCCCCATAGAAGTGAAACATCCAAAGTTATACCAAGGAACACCGTGGTATTTACAAATTCTAATTTATTACTGTCTAATATTACACTATTATTGACCTTTTTTACATTTGGCAAACAAAATTTTATACATTTTGTTTTCTTAGCATTTAATAATAAGTTCAGGGTCTTGCACCTCGGTGATCCGTGGTCGCTCCAGGTAGTTGTCGGCGACCCAAGGTAGCTACTGAAGGAGGTTCTGGATTGGCACTTTCTGGAGGTTCTGGATTGGCAGTAACACCTGGCAGTAAGCGGTCGCCTGGTTGCGGGAACGTGTGAAACATAAAGTCGCAGTTATACTTTAAGGAGAGCTTGTACTTATTAAACTGAACAACTTTTGTTCTACAACATTGCAGAAATCTTCAACAAGTTTTTTGGATTTTCCATACAAGTCGGTCAACACCTCGACCAATCTTGATTAAATTTGGCAGGCAGGTAGCCTGTGTCACGGGAAAGGACATAGGCTACTTTTTATCCCGTAAAAATAGCATAGTTTGATGCAGCTCCTGAGGGAATTGAAAAAAGACTTTCTTAACAACGCAACGCAGCAATGTATTGTTGTGATTTTTTGCACAGATATGTTTGAGGGGGTTGGGAAATGACATAATTTACCTAATTAGAATATCCTGCCTGACATAGCTCCCGGGGGATATAGAGAAAACTCATGTCCACGCTCGCAACGGCGTCGCAACGGAACAACGGATTGAATGACTTTTTTTGTTTAGAATTGGTTGAGGGGTGGGGAAGTGACATAGACTGCTAAAAAGAATAGCCCAATATAGTTCCTAAGGGATCTGGAAGAAGCTCATGTCCACGCTCGCGAGCCACTGGCACAACTCACCCTCAAAGACAGTCATAAAATAGATGTCCACGCGCGAGTGAATCCGCGGACAAAGGCTAGTAATATATAAGGTTTAACAAAATTAGCTGAAACTATTTTAACTGGTACTTTAACCCATGAAAATGAACAACTTTCCCCATGAAACCCATAGTCAAATCTAAGCAAAATAATTTAAACTACCCATACTAAGTTGGCTGATTAGCTGATGGAGTTAGTAAGGGAGAGCTAATTTTTTTGCGATTTGACTATGGGTTCCATGGGGAAAGTTGTTCAGTTTCATGGGTAGAACTGATAGAAGCACTAGTTAAAATCATCATCATCATCATATCAGCCACAAATCGTCCACTGCTGGACAAAGGCCTCCCCCAAGGATTTCCACGACGACCGGTCCTGCGCTGCCCGCATCCATCGGCTTCCCGCGACCTTCACCAGGTCATCGGTCCACCGCGTGGGAGGCCTGCCTACGCTACGTTTTCCGGTGCGCGGTCGCCACTCGAGAACTTTACTGCCCCATCGGCCATCTGTTCTACGAGCTATGTGCCCTGCCCACTGCCACTTCAGTTTAGCGATTCTGTGAGCTATGTCGGTTACTTTAGTTCTCCTGCGGATCTCCTCGTTTCTGATTCGATCACGCAGAGAAACTCCGAGCATAGCACGCTCCATTGCCCTTTGGGTGACCTTGAGCCTTCTTATGAGGCCCATAGTAAGCGACCATGTCTCAATTCCGTAAGTCATCACTGGCAACACACACTGGTCAAAGACCTTAGTCTTGAGACACTGCGGTATTTGGGACGTGAAGATATTGCGAAGCTTCCCGAACGCTGCCCAGCCGAGTTGGATTCGTCGATTGATCTCTTTCTTGAAGTTGGAACTACCTAGCTAGACTGTTTGTCCCAGGTATACATATTCGTCAACAACTTCCAGTGTAGAGTCTCCAACTTTTAGAGGAGTGGGTGCGACACGGACATTTAACATTATTTTCGTCTTGTCCATGTTCATTTTAAGACCCACTTCTTGAGAGACCTTACTGAGGCCATCGAGCATTGTGCTTAGGTCTTCCATAGTCTCAGCCATGACCACGATATCGTCAGCGAATCGGAGGTGGGATATGTACTCGCCGTTGATATTGATGCCGAGTCCACCCCAGTCCAGAAGCTTAAAAACATCTTCCAGGGCGGCGGTGAACAATTTCGGAGATATAACGTCTCCTTGTCTCACCCCTCGCTGCAACTGGATAGGCTTCGAGTTCTGGTCCTGGAGGCGAACCGACATGGTGGCGTTTTCATACAGACACTTCAACACCTCGATGTATCGATGGTCAATTTGGCACCGCTGGAGAGACTGTAGCACAGCCCAGGTTTCGACTGAATCAAAGGCCTTCTCATAGTCCACAAACGCCGAGCATAGTGGCTGATTGTACTCTTCGGTCTTCTGTATAATCTGCCGCAGCGTATGTATGTGGTCTATGGTACTAAAGCCTTTTCGGAAACCGGCTTGTTCGGGAGGCTGGAAGTCGTCAAACCTGCGTGCGAGACGATTCGTAATGACTCTCGAAAACAGCTTGTAGACTAGTTAAAATAGGTTAAGCTAATTTTGTTACACCTTATATAAATATTTACATTTCCCGAATATCACAATAGACGAGCCGGAGCGGCCGGCATTTCATTAATTTCATTATAAATGTAACGCAGCCTGCTGGCGCTACTGCGATTGCGCCCGCTAACGGTATCTTGTAGGTAGGGTTCATAACGAATTTATTGAACTTAACTAGTTAGAAACTATCATGGATTTGTTATGTTTGTCGCCTTGTCGATGTCATTTAGAAAATATTCTTATTTAACAATGGAAGAAAACGATATTACCTCCCATAACCATAAATCACTTAAATGCGGTCTCATAAAAAAAAAATTTAGCACAGTCTTTTGGCCTGGTTCCAGAGACATTCATCTTCGGTTCCGATAGATTTGTCACCGACAATGACAGCTTTGAATTGCCGGTTGTAGGTTTTACTCGTAGGTTGTGTGTGTGTTACAAAATAGATGAGTGGGTAGAAGCGATTGGCAGGTCAAGGGTCGCGCGTGTTCGCATGCGCCGCTTAGGGCAAGCATGCGATGAATACGAACGCTATGATTTAACTTACAGATAAACTATCGCAGCGGATATGAATCGATCTTCGGGATACTCACTAACTTAAACAACAACGCAGAAAATAACTTATTTGATCCCGAAATAAATGTTTATTCTTTCTAAATTAAAGAACGAAGGAGAAAATCACTTACTTGATCCCGAAATACATGTTGTCAGTTTTTCTAAATTGAACAACGAAGGAGAAAATCACTTATTTGATCCAGGAATAAAAGTTGTCCTTCTTTCTAAATTAAACAACGAAGGAAAAAAAAGATTTGATTCCTGAATAAATGTTGTCCTTCTTTTAAATTAAGAGGAAACGCGGTCTAAAGAATAGGTATTCGAATAAAATGATGCTGTCTTCCTCCTCCAAGTCTCTCCGTATACAGCAAGAAAGGGAGAACTGCAGCGCAGCCGATAATAGGCAATAAAATTGACCAAAACAGCATTTAATAGTCCCCTATTTCCTCATCCAAAACTTGAGCAATAATTTTATTTTTTTCCTAAATAATTAAAACGTTTTACCTATGCCTCCATTGAGCAATTTTCTCAGTTTTTGAAGGCTCCTACTTCCTATTTAAATTAGAATATGGGAAAAAACAAAACATAGAGGCATGGCCATGGTAGATATAATAATAATAAGTATTTATTTCAGACATAGTCCATCACTGGTTAGTAACATTGGTACTTATAATCTAGTGTTAGTAAAACAATGGGAATAAATCAAACAATAGAGATGGTCTCGATGGAGCCGTCCGCCACAGGGGCAACGCCGGTCTCTATTTGACTGCGTGCAGCCGTATCCAGCGCCCCAGTATCGGAGAGTCCCATTGGTCCACTAGAGTTCACAGGATGATATAGGTTTGATGGAAAAAACATTTTTGCTCTATTATGATTATCCAGGGAGAAAACAGGGGACTACGTTTGTATAGAAAAAATGGCGCCCGCGTTTCCTCTTGTATTTAATTCCGAAATAAATATCATTCTTTCTCAATTAAACAACAAAGGAGAAAATAATTTATTTGATCCCGATAAAATTTTGTCGTTCTTTGATTGTAAAAATAATATCACCTCTACATCGCATCAGTGTGAGCTACAGATCTCACTAACATAGTTCACAGGTAACAGAAGGTGAATACGGCGAGTGCAGGGGCAAGGGCCACAGATACATTCAGTGGCACACTTAACGAAACACCTAATTTAAAAAGGTTTTAGATATTTAACTTGCGAAATGTTTGTATGTATGTTAGTTTGTTTAGGACAAATCTTGCAAACAATAGGGATGACGAATGCTAGTCATCTGATTTACTTTTTATCATCTGTCAAAACGACATTTTATTTAAAAAATGTTTGAAATACCTAGGCGTGACGTCATAGTTTTGCAGCGTCATTTATGTACTCATTTTGTGATTTTGTTGAATTTAAAATAATGGAAAACAAAACGATTAAGGTTTTCCGTAGTTTAAGTAGGAGGGCAGTTCAGTGATCAAGAGTTCATAATTTATTTCTGATCCTGTCGTCATCCCTATTAGAGCGACTTTCAAAATTCCTTTTTACTTGAAATTTGGTATAAATCCTTATTTTTGGTGACAATGGAGCTTTTTAGTATTTTTTTTTATTCACAATTGGTGAACCCTTGACAACATCTCACCTGATGGTAAGTGACAAGTTAATTTGATAATAAACTTTCGAGGTGAAATCAAGGTCCAGGGATCGTCTTTTATTTTTAATAGAATCGTAGGAAATACTGTGCTCGCCTTTTTTTGAATTTGGAAACGTGCATTTAAATTCAAATTTGTTACATTTAACATTTGGCATTTTGAGCATAAAAACTTTTTTCAAATAAAAGCTTGTACCAAAAAGTTTTTAGGTTTTTTCGAAATATTTTTTTTTATACATTTTCATACAAAGTGGCGTTCAAACAACAACGATTATTTTTTTAAATCGAGAAAAGTAAGGAAACTTCAAAATTATGTCATTATGTTAGATACAAATGTGTCAAAGTGCACAACTCTGGGACTCTGTAGACTGCTCATAGGAGAGCACACAGTAATTGTTATACATTTTGTAAGAAAAAAAAACATGGAGTCTACGGCATGGAGTCCCCGAGGATCTGCAGATTGTTGTGCTCTTCGACACATTATAGCCAGGGCACACCCTGGACACTTCATACAACGGGCCAGAAATGACATTTCATAAAACGAATGACGGAACAAACAAAATGGCGACGTTCACCAAAACTGTAACCAATCTGTATGGAAATTAATTAGATGTTCCGTTAACCTTCGACCAAATATAATGGAACGGCCCTCTCCATACATTAATCTCATGAAAAATGAGTCAAATACAACTACATGCAAACACACACTCACACCACTATTTTAGTCTACCTAGTCTAGTTAAAATATGACAGAGATAGAGAGACGTACTCGGAATGTAGCGCGAATGAAATGATAAATTTCACTCATTTTAACCTTCAACCTATTTGGGGAAAACTGATCGAAATGAGCGAATGCGCTCATTATGTAGGCATCAAAACACCTGTTCGCGTAGGACGGTCCATGGCTGTTTTATTGGTCGAAGCAGTTAACTGTGTTGGTGTATAATATCAAAGATAATTATAGTTCCTATAATATAGTAATACCAAAGACAAGTAATACTGAATAGCGCGCGCGTCAAATCAGTGTGCACTCACACAGATGTCGGGGTAGTTTAAGTTAACCTCAAAATGAGCCACTTTCGGTAACTTCAATTCTTCGTCATATCAACCGAACGACATCCACTGCTGGACAAAGCCTCCAGCATTTCCACAATAACCGGTCCTGCGCTGCCCGCATCCAGCGGCTTCCCGCGACCTTTACCAGGTCTACGTTCCACCGAGTGGAAGACCTATCTACGCCACACCGGTCACCACTTACTGTCACAACGACATTCCCGCTCGTTGCCTTGCAGAGTACCAGGACAAGCGTCTTGGCGGCAAGACCTCCCGTAGTTTGTCCTTGCCCTCGCCTCGCGGCGTTGGCAGGAGTAGCGGCCCTCACTATATGACCTAGCTGTCGGTGAGTAGGGACGCCATATCATAAACCTGGTAGTTTAGCGTATCTGGTAGATATACGAGAGGGCATGTCACAACGACCATCAGCTCCACGAGCTATGTGCCCCGCCCACTACCACATAAGTTTAGATAACTTCAATAACAACATGTATTTGCCAACAGTATTGGTTGGACGTCGAGAAAGCAATGTGCCGTCAAATCGGTCTGTCCATGCTGGAGCCAACCCTTCGCTTCTGCGTGAAGTTCTACACGCCAGACCCAGCAAGACTTGAAGAGGAGTTCACAAGGTATCTCTTCTGCCTTCAAGTGAAGAGAGATCTGGCGCAAGGCTGCATACAGTGCAATGAGAATACTGCTGCGTTGATGGCTAGTTATATTGTCCAAGGTGAGAATTAACAATTTTCTTCTTAGTAAGTCGGTATAGGTTTTGCTTTATTTTTTTTATTCAAGGTGCTATTCCACCGGTGACTGCAGACCTTAGCAGCAGCGGTCGGCCGCAGCTTCATGCGGCCGGTGACACTTTTAGTACTGCTGACCGCAGCGACAGTGCAACCACGCTCCGAATTATCCTACTATTATTATAAACGCGAAAGTTTGTAAGAATGTATGGATGTATGTTTGTTACTCTTTCACGCAAAAACTGCTGAAAGGGTCTGGCTGAAATTGGGTAGGTTGACAGATTAGCAGGCTACTTTTTCAGGCTACTTTTTCCACGCTCGCGAGCCGCTGCGCACTGCGCACCCTCGAAAAGTGATAGAAACGTCCACGCGGGTGAAGCCGCGGGAAACAGCTAGTTTTCATATAAATTCATACAAACCAGTAGTGCAGCTTGCGGTCTGCAGCTGTGGTCTGCAGTCTACAGTCGCCATTAGACTTTATAATCATCATCATCATCATCGTCATCCGACGAAATAATTTTACTGATGTACGTAGACCGCCCAGGATTTCCATAAACACCGGTCCTGCGCTGCATGTATCCTGTCTACGCTAAGTCCTTTGGTGTAGAGCTTTATTGCCCCAAAGGTTTCGTAATACTCTAAAGAAATCATGTATTTGCTTTGTTATCTGTAGCGGAGTGCGGCGACTTCGTGCCGGAGGACTACCCGGACCACACGTACCTGAGCGGCTACCAGTTCTTCCCCGGCCAGGACATGGAGTCCGAGCGGCGCATCATGGAGAACCACAAGAAACACATGTCAGTTTGCACCTTTTCATTCTTTGCTGCTCAACCCGCTAGGGTGTAACAATAATAAGTAATCATGCTTATTTTGAGTCGCCCATTGTATGAAATGTATTAAGAAAAAAAATACAGTCGAACTTAGTGCCTCCTCCTTAAGTAAAAAAGTAGGTGGTGCGGTTTTTTAAAATAAAAAAATAGGTGGTGCGGTTTTTTAAAATAAAAAAAATGAGTGCGTTTGGCTGCACCTCACGTTTGGTTCCTCCGATCTAGAAATTAAAAAAAGTGGTAAAGTAAAAGCACGTGTGCGGTAAAATCAAATTTGCGCACACTTGACTGGCATATAAAGTATCACTTTTCGAGCAACTGTATTGAAAATGTTATTATGTATATTGTTTCATGACAAAATATGTATAATATATCGGAATATCGGTAGCGTAACGGCAAGGGCCGCTACCTTCTATCCGGGAGGTCGTGGTTCGAATCCTGCCACGTGCCAATGTGTTTTCGAATTTCGATTTCATATGTACGTTTATCCGGCGCTCTTATATGGTAAAGAGATACATCACGAGGGAACCTGCACACGCCTGCGAAGAAACTCGAAGGTTGTGTGTGAAGTCGACCAACCCGCACTGGGCCCGCGTGCTCGACTAAGGCCCAATCGGCCTAATAAAGGGTAGGCTCGAGCCACTCGGTGGGGTCGTATATGAGCTGATATGATTTATTTATTTACACAGATGTAGGTATACAGGAGAGTAGAAAACTCCCAAGATACTGTATAATAAGAGGAGTAGGGTTAGGTTAAGATAACATTAGAGATGTGAGATGATGATCATGACAAAATATTATTTGTTGCAGAGGACAAAGCCCAGCAGAAGCTGATATGAATTTATTAGAAACTGCAAGAAGATGCGAGTTGTATGGTAAGTCTTACATATGTACACTTGGTATCAAAGGGTTGTCTTAAATTTTGCTGCCTAGCATGATTTTGGCTTATTTTTGTGCAGGCATAAAAATGCACCCGGCGAAAGACCACGAAGGCGTGCCGCTCAACCTGGCAGTGGCCCACATGGGCATCGTGGTGTTCCAGCACTGCACCAAAATCAACACCTTCAGTTGGGCCAAGATACGCAAGATCTCCTTCAAGAGAAAAAAGTTTTTGATCAAGCTGCATGCTGAGGGATATGTGAGTAAAAAAAATAATTAAATCTGTTTATTTATAAAAAAAAAACGACGGGTTGCACTCCGGGAGTGCCGGCAGAAGTGAAAACTTGAATATTAAACGTTGTGCATTTTTGATATTTTGGAATGGTTAGGGAATAATTTTGCACGAATTGCTTTGATACGAACATTCGCGCAAGCGTCCTGCGCCGCCTAAACGAAACAGCAGGCGCAGGCATACATTTTCGCCGCGCCGTAGGAAGACTTCCTACTTCCTTCCTACGCCGCGCCGGCTGTCTACTCTCCATCTGTCTTACGAATTTTCGATCAGGTCACGTGTCCTGACGCGAGTTTAACATTTTTTACCCATTACAAAAAAAGTGCACAACGCCGCTAAAGAAGTTTTTACTCTTCATCCGTCTTACGAATTTTCGATCAGGTCACGTGTCCTGACGCGAGTTTAACATTTTTTACCCATTACAAAAAGTGCACAACGCCGCTAAAGAAGTTTTCACTTCAAAAAAACAACATCAGAACGCTAAATCTAAAATTAAGATTGTGTGCGCCTGAGGGGTCACACTACACACACGGGTTAACAAACAGTGAATAATAGTGCGTCTGCCCTGAAACCTCTTTTAGATTCTAATCATGTGGCAAAATGAACCATGCTATCCAAGGGATAGACGGCGGTTGCATGGTGTTGCACTTAGCATCACCCGTGGTTAGTACTAATATCTATACTGTGGTTGTGGTGTGAAGTCGACCAATCCGCATTGGGCCCGCGTGGACGACTAAGGCCCAATCGCTCTAATTCAGGGAAGGCTCAAGCCCTTGGTGGGGACATATTTGAGCTGATATGATGATGACACGTTAGTTTAGTAAGAAAGAAGGCAGCGGTGTAGACGCTTTCTGATATTGAAAATATATTTGTGGTCCATGACTTACGGACAATATCTTTTAAACAGATATTATTTTGACTCTGCGCGGTTTGTCGCAACCTTCACAAGGTCGTTCGTCAATAAAAAAAACCGGCCAAGTGCGTGTCGTGCCACGCGCAATGTAAGGTTCCGTATTTGCCAATATGTTTGTTGATATATTCAAAAACGAGCTTGCAACATTTTAGTGTATACGAATTTTTTTGTTCGACTATTGCTCGTCAACTAGAAAAGCCTTATTAGCTTTGATAGTCTTCCTTATATACAACTTTTAATTATTTTTTTCAAAATTCCAAATACAGCGGTTTAGTTTTTAACAAAATGTAGCACTTTCAAGCCAATTGTTTCGAAAACTGAACCCTAAATTATAAAATGGTCTTAGAAGACTCACAACTATTTTTTAAGCTCTAACCAACGATACCCCACACGACTGGGTTTGACGAGAAAAAAAAACATCCCCACTTTTCTTGTAGGTACGCTTAAAAAGTTTTTTTTTCCAATATTTTTTTTACTGTTCTCTCCGCGTTATTATTATATATATTGTTGCCAAATTTCAGCTCTTAACTACTAATAGTCTAGGAGCTAGGCCGCGGACAGACAGACATGACGAAACTATAAGGGTTCCTTGTTGTATACTACGGAACCCTTAGAAGCACATTTTATTAAAATACTTAATTACATTCGCTTGCCGTGTTGGTTAATTAGTTTGTGACAAATCTTGGAAGCTAAATTGGAATGAAATATTTTTAGTTGCTCGCCAAAGAGCTAATCACTGTTACCTATTAATTTATTTTCATCATTTACGAGTATTTATGACAATCGTATCAAACATACTGATTGCACATCATCATTTATTTTCATCATTTATTTATGACAATCGTATCAAAAATACTGATTGCATATCAAATTATCTATCCTTCTCAACTGGACTAGAGTTGAGCGAGCGATGCGAGCGATAATAGGTTCGGTTAGGTTGGATTGATTATACGCGGTGAATCTGACTTACGAAACAATAAAAAAGTTTTGCTTAAACCAGATCAACGCTATACTTGTAGGTAACTAGTGGTGCGCCACGAACTTAAATTGTTGCTTAATTAATTATATTTATAGGTTAGTATTTTGCTGTGCAAGCAGCTTTGATGGGAACTGGGATTCTTATATTATAAAAAAAAATAGTTTTTTTATTTGCGTTTAAATATAACCCAATTAGAACCACTTCCCCGTTTCGGATTGATCTGAAATTTTACATACACGTTAAGTTTGAAAAACAAACAGTTTGGCCACACCCTGGACACTTCATATACAACGGGCCAGAAATGACATTTCAAAAAAGGATTTTTATTTTTTTATTTTTTTTTATTCTCTATTGGTAAGCCCTTGGCATCATCGCACCTGATGGTAAGTGACGATGATGCCGAAGATGGAAGTGGGCTTGCCAAGATTCCCCAACGCAATGGAGAACTGGGTATCTTATCTTCATGCCGGAACACATCAATTATTTTTTTTAACACTGACGGAATGACGGAACAAACAAAATCGTATACGTTCGACAACCAAACTGTTACCAATCTGTATCAATCTGGGTGACGAGGAGGTGAGGTCGCCATCTAGAGAGCTGCAGGGAGTGTCCATACTGTATGTTAATACTTATATATACTTCCCAGAACTACTTCAGAGAGGTGGTGGAATTCTTCTTCGAGGGACGCAACGAATGCAAGAACTTCTGGAAAAAGTGTGTGGAGAATCACGGCTTCTTCCGCTGCACCGCCGTGCCGAGAGTGACTAGGCACAAGACGCGCGTCATGTCAAGAGGCTCCTCGTTCAGGTATTGATACTGACTTTTTGGTAGGGCAAGACTGATACCTAGGTGCTAGTTAGGTTCAAGATTAACGTCCACAATTAATCTCCAAAAAAACGTCCATTCTGATTGAGGGCTGGCTTTCTCTACTCGCTCGAATATTCTAATACCTTTCCATCAATAGATATTTGGTTTTTTTCCCGGTTGATTTTGACTCCGACCTTCTCTGCTTCGTCCTCCAGGATTTGAGCAATTCCGCTGACATCAGCTTTGCACTGACCAATTAGAGCCAAATCAGCACACCATATTATTTATTAATTTCAGGAAAACCATCAGTCTTAAGACAAGATAGCATAGAAAAAAAGATTCTTCAGAAAACACTAGGGGACTAAAATAGGTTTTCGTAGTTAGAAAACATAATATAGTAATATTGTACTGAGACGAACTAAGTCAACACTTTGGTTAACGACATTAAATTATTTTATTTTATTTTTATTTCTTATTTTTACATTTAGATTAGATTATTTAGATTTAGATTAGATTATTAAACCAAAAAAAATAGTTAAAAGGGAACATTAGGTAATAACTTACTATAGAAGTGCTTAGGGTTTTATATTATGTTTTCCGTTCAACTCCACTCCCCTATCATACTCTGTTACTTTTCTGATGATGTATTCGAGCACTAGATTGAACGGGATAGGGGACAATGAATCACCTTGTTTGAGGCGTGTAACCACCTCGAATTCTTCGGACAGATCCCCCTGTCTACCCTGCACCTCAGTCTGATCACTTTTGTTGCTACTTTTACCATCTGGACCAGCGTAAGTGGAATTTTAAAATGAGTCAGGATACGATAAAGCGATTCCCTGTTCACACAGTCATGTGCTTTAGTGAAGTCCAAAAAGAGAGAGAGATGGTAGGTGACCTGATGGTAGTAGCTGATGATAACGCCCAAGGTCGAATTGGGCTTACCAAGAATTTCAACGTGTTTATTGAGAAAACTAAACAGATAAAATAGAGGTAGGTAGTTTGAACCGTATTGAAGATGTCTTAAAATCTAAAATAGCACAATGCATGAAGATCAACACAACCTGTGCATTCTGCCCATACTGACTTACTGTGCCGTACATCAAGGCGCACTAAGGCTTAGAAGAAGCCCGGAGAGCCATGGAGCACACTATGTTGTGTAGAGAGAGATTCAGCTGAAACAAATGTAGATGTTGGTAAGCGCAAAAGTGCAGCACAAAACTTGATGGGTGTGGCCTCCGGACACAGCTAGGCGGTGAGGTGGAATACAGACTAGAGCTTTAAGACCAGTTCGAGTCTCGCAATTTGCAGCAAACCACAGAAATCCGAATAATATACACCAAACCAATAGAGTCGAAATTTGCTTGGCGATATTCAGGCATCTGCATGATATCTAAAGTTTTAATTTCATTTTGTGGACAAGACAGAACAAAATAAAAGGTTTAAGAGAGTTGCAAATGCCACTGGAATTTCAAGAATAACTATGAACAATATACTAAATGAAGTTAGGACTGAAACACATTCCAGTGTAATTACTAATTAAGGTCAGCACTCCGAAAAAAGGAGACCAAAAAAACAATACGCTATTGTCGAACATTTAACTTTCTCTTTATTGGAAGTCGGTTGAAGAATTATTTTATTTTGTTTATATTTTTATTAATTTCGTTAGTATATTATACATAATGATAATTTTAGAGCTCTATATAGTTCGTGCGGGAATCTAAACAAAACAACAATAAAGTACTTAGTTCTGAATTCAAATTCTGTTATACGATAAATACACAAGATGCGCGACGTTGCCGCTGCATGCAACCGACCAACGCGCGTGCATGTTGCCGCTCTTACGTTCTGTCACTGTTGCAAAGAGAATATAACAAACTGTCTTTTGTTTGTTTTTCATTTTCATGCATTGAAGAATTATTACTTATATACATAATTTGAAACGCCATTTTTCCCATCTCAAAAAAGTTTTTACTTCAAGGTGTCGGTAACGATGTCGGTAACGGTGTTGGTGACTGTGTCGCGCGTTCAATGGTTTTTTTCCATCTCAAAAAGTTTGCACTTCAGTGTCGGTGACGGTGT
Organism: Coleophora flavipennella; assembly: GCA_947284805.1. Lineage (NCBI taxonomy): Eukaryota > Metazoa > Arthropoda > Insecta > Lepidoptera > Coleophoridae > Coleophora > Coleophora flavipennella. The sequence continues at coordinate 13,176,441 of OX369253.1, forward strand.
CGCGCGTTCAATGTTTTTTTCCCATCTCAAAAAGTTTTCACTTAAAGTTGTCTATGACGGTGTCGGTGACGGTGTCGCGCGTTCAAAAAAAAAGTTTCCCTCTTAAAAAAGTTTCCACTTCAAGGTGTCGGTGACGGTAACGGTGTCGCGCGTTCTATGGTTTTTCTCATCTCCAAAAGTCTTCACTTCAAAGTGTCGATGACGGTTTCGGTGATGGTGTTGTGCGTTCAATGGTTTTTCCCATCTTAAAAGTTTTCACTTCAAGGTGTCGGTGACGATGACGGTGACGGTGCCGCAAGTTCAATAGTTTTTCAATCTCAAAAAAGTTTTCACTTCAAGGTATCGGTGACGGTGGTTTTTTTTCCCCATCTCAAAATTTTCCAACGCGCCTAGAGAAATTTTCAGTTCAAAAAAGTAAATATGTTAATCGATATATATATATATATATATATATATATATATATATATATAGTTGTTAAAACCCCAAATTTAAAATTGAACGAATTTAAAGTTTTCAGAAAAAAAGGAAAACTTTTACAATGCCAGTCACGCGAAATTATCTTCAATGTTTATAAATATTATGTAACCAAAGCCAACAGATTTAAAAAAAATTTGATGATAATGAAAGTAATTATTTAAGGGGGTTAAAGAGAGTTGCAAATGCCACTGGAATTTCAAGAAGAACTATGAACAACATACTAAATGAAGTTAGGACTGAAACACATTCCAGTGTAATTACTAATTAAGGTCAGCACTCCGAACAAAGGAGACCAAAAAAACAATACCCTATTGTCGAACATTTAACCTTCGCTTTATTGGAAGTCGGTTGAATAATTATTTTATTTTGTTTATATTTTTATTAATTTCGTTAGTATATTATACATAATGATAATTTTAGAGCTCTATATAGTTCTTGCGGGAATCTAAACAAAACAACAATAAAGTACTTAGTTCTGAATTCAAATTCTGGTATACGATAAATCTTGTAATTAATGGACATGGAATTAGCATTCGTTTGTATTCGGAAATGCGATGATTGCCGATTGCAATATTCAATGGATGTGTGAGTGTCGAGTTCAAAACTGCGTGAAGGAACACATAATCGAGATTTTTGGATACTACAATGCAATTAATTGTGCAATTTGTTTTTCGACAGTTAAATATTTATCTAAAGAGTGCGCTAAACGTATTTTAAGGTAAAAATGTGGAACCACGACTTCAAAAAAAAATTAAAACTAAAAATTTGTGGAGCAGGCGCCATCTAGCAAGAATTGAGCATTGAGGAGCTTCATCGAACCCCCTTAAGATAATACAATAGTTACCTATTTCATAAAAAAAACTATAAAAGTTTCGCTCTGAAAATGTAGAAACAAGGGTTGAATTTTTTTAATTTTCGGTGGTTTGACTATTTTTTTTCCTTTGTTATTTGAATAATAGGCTCGAGCAATGTTATATTTATACTTTGTTTGACATTGAAATAACAATAATTATACTTAAAATTGTTTATTTGCATGTTTAATTTTTTTTTACTATTATTTTTATGTACTAACTTTAACCTACAATTTAATTTTATATTTTTTTTTAAATTAAATTTTTACCCAACTGCGCGACGCAAAGGAGGGTAATGTGTTTACGTCATATGTTTTACCGTCGTCATCATCATCATCACCATATCAGCCGAAGAACGTCCACTGCTGGACAAAGGCCTCCCCCTGAGGATTTCCACGACGACCGGTTCTGCGCTGCCCGCATCCAGCGGCTTCCCGCGACCTTCACCAGGTCATCGGTCCACCGAGTGGGAGGCCTGCCTTCGGTACGTTTTCCGGTGCGTGGTAGCCACTCGAGAACTTTATTGCCCCAACGGCCATCCTTTACCCTGTATAAAGCAAATAAATATTGATGAATTAAAAAGAAACAGGATTTTAAAAAAACTTTTAAACTACCACCTCGCCTTAAGGGGGTTCGATGAAGCTCCTCAATGCTCAATTCTCGCTAGATGGCGCCTGCTCCACAAATTTTTAGTTTTAATTTTTTTTTGAAGTCGTGGTTCCACATTTTTACCTTAAAAACGTTAAGCGCACTCTTTACATAAATATTTAACTGTCGAAAAACAAATTGCACAATTAATTGCATTGTAGTATCCAAAAATCGCGATTATATGTTCCTTCACGCAGTTTTGAACTCGACACTCACACATCCATTGAATATTGCAATCGGCAATCATCGCATTTCCGAATACAAACGAATGCTAATTCCATGTCCATCAATTACAAGATTTATCGTGTAACAGAATTTGAATTCAGAACTAAGTACTTTATTGTTGTTTTGTTTAGATTCCCGCACGAACTATATAGAGCTCTAAAATTATCATTATGTATAATATACTAACGAAATTAATAAAAATATTAAAAAAAACAAAATAAATTCTTCAACCGACTTCCAATAAAGGGAAGGTTAAATGTTCGACAATAGGGTATTGTTTTTTTGGTCTCCTTTTTTTCGGAGTGCTGACCTTAATTAGTAATTACACTGGAATGTGTTTCAGTCCTAACTTCATTTAGGATATTGCTCATAGTTCTTCTTGAAATTCCAGTGGCATTAGCAACTCTCTTAAACCTTCTTAAAATAATTACTTTCATTAACATACTATTTTTTTTTAATCTGTTGGCTTCGGTTACATAATATTTATAAACATTGAAGATAATTTCGCGTGACTGGCATTGTAAAATTTTCCCTTTTTTTATAGATATTATCTGAAAACTTTAAATTCGTTCAATTTTAAATTTGGGGTTTTAACAACTCTTTATATATATCGATTAACATATTTACTTTTTTGAACTGAAAATTTCTCTAGGCGCGTTGGAAAATTTTGAGATGGGAAAAACCAACGTCACAGATACCTTGAAGTGAAAACTTTTTTGAGATTGAAAAACTATTGAACTTGCGACACCGTCACCGTCACCTTGAAGTAAAAACTTTTAAGATGGGAAAAACCATTGAACGCGCAACACCGTCACCGAAACCGTCACCGACACCTTGAATTGAAGACTTTTTGAAATGAGAAAAACCATAGAACGCGCGACACCGTCAACGGCACCGTTACCGACAGCTTGAAGTAAAAAAAAATTAAGATGGGAAAAAACCATTGACACCGCGACACCGTCACCGACACCTAGGTGAAAACTTTTGACATGGGAAAAAAACCATTAAACTAGCGTCACCGTTACCGACACCGACACCGACACCGTCACCGACACCGTTACCGACACCGTTACCGACACTGTTACCGACACCGTCAACGGCACCGTTACCGACAGCTTGAAGTAAAAAAAAAAAAGATGGGAAAAAACCATTGAAACCGCGACACCGTCACCGACACCTAGGTGAAAACTTTTGACATTAGAAAAAAACCATTAAACTAGCGTCACCGTTACCGACACCGACACAGTCACCGACACCGTTACCGACACCGTTACCGACACTGTTACCGACACCGTCAACGGCACCGTTACCGACAGCTTGAAGTAAAAAAAAATTAAGATGAGAAAAAAACCATTGAAACCGCGACACCGTCACCGACACCTAGGTGAAAACTTTTGTCATTAGAAAAAGACCATTAAACTAGCGTCACCGTTACCGACACCGACACCGTCACTGACACCGTTACCGACACCGACACCGAGACTGTTACCGACACCTTGAAGTAAAAACTTTTTTGAGATAGGAAAAATGGCGTTTCAAATTATGTATATTATTTATTTATTTACACTTATAGTACACTAAAACAGTTTCGTAAAGCTAATACATAAAGTTATTATAATGAAGTGTACAGTTGGCGGTATATAGTATACTAGCTGTTTCCCGCGGTTTCACCCGCGTGGACAACGTTTCTATGACTTTTCGAGGGTGCGCAGTGCGCGAGCCGCAAGCGGCTCGCGAGCGTGGTAAAAAGTAGCCTATGTCTGAATCCAGGTCCTAATCTGTCTATCTACCAAATTTCAGCCAAATCCGTTCAGTAGTTTTTGCGGGAAAGCGTAACAGACAGACAGAGTTACTTTCACATTTATAATATTAGTAGGGATTAGTAGGGATTAGTAGGGATTAGTAATAATTCTTCAATCCATGAAAATGAAAAACAAACAAAAGACAGTTTGTTATATTCTCTTTGCAAACGATTGACTTGATGCAGTGACAGAACGTAAGAGCGGCAACATGCACGCGCGTCGGTCGGTTGCATGGAGCGGCAACGTCGCGCATCTTGTGTATTTACACGACATTTTGTCTCGCACACATTCGTAAATTTAATGAAAATTGAGCGTTGGTTTATTCCATAATTTTAAATGAAAGTATGTTTTTTTATTAATCTTGCGCAAACAAATACTTGAAAAAAGTTTGTAGCACACATAATTTACGCTTTATTCTGTATCCTGAACCAGATTATTGCAATTGTTTTTTGTATGATAATCGAACCACCTTAATGACAACCAAGACCAGGGTGAAGATTAGAAGGCATACTAGGTGAGTCTGGCAAGGGACTGAGGCAGATAGCGTGCACAAGATGAGGCTTATACCCAGCTGTGGGCTGTTTAGTAAACAGGGTGTAACGAAATTGGTGTGGGATCCGTTAACTGGGGATTCTACTCATCGTATTGAACAACTTTCTCCGAAACCTTTGTCAATTTAAAAAAAAAAACAATCGACGCTCTCTACAAAAATGCACAAAATTGTTCAATTAGTTCAAATGGTTCTTTGAAAATTGAGTAGGTATGCGTCTCTTGGGAATAGTTACGCAGTATAATAATAAGAAGAAGAAGCCCCAGTAACGGCTCCTCCTCAACCATTATTATTACACCATTATTGTAGCTATGGGTTCTTTAAGTATTTTTATTTCTCCTTAAATGTATCATCAATCTTTACTGTTTATAATTAATATTACATAATGTCAAAAAAAAGCGTCGGTGGCTCAACCGGTAACGACTCAGTCCATCTAACCAGAGGTACCGGGTTCAAATCTGGACGGCCAATGTACCAATGAGTTTTTCAAAAACTTACGTACATACTTACCGATTGCTTTAACGGTGAAGGAAAACATCGTGAGGAAACCTGCACAACGCCAGCGAAGAAACTCGAAGGTTGTGTGTGAAGTCGACCAACCCGCACTGGGCCCGCGTGGTCGACTAAGGCCTAATCGCCCTGATTCAGGGTAGGCTCGAGCCCCTCGGTGGGGACGTATATGAGCTGTAATGATGAATGTCAACAAATTAATAAATGTCACGAACAATAATAGCTTTGTCACGTTGAAATTCCGTCCCGACTCTTACTCGGCCCAAATGTTCCCATGATTCCAGCCGCGTTGCCGCGCTGGATAGCCACAAAAACACGTTGAACTAGGTAGGAGCCGGACCGGGGGTCGCAGCCCCGCTATCGCAGTCGCCTTCTCTCTCCCACGAAAGCTTTGGCTTCCGCCCCCCACGTACACGTCCTTAAATTGAGTTTTGTTAACAGGTATAGCGGGAAAACGCAGAAACAAATAGTGGAATTCGTCCGAGACAACTACGTGAAACGCCAGACGTTCCAGAGGTGAGCTCTGTTCAATTGTTAAAGTAAAACATTTAAAAAAAGTAGATTTGCATGTCTCGTTATATTATTTAAAATTTTAATAGGAGCTTTAGCCGCTATATTTAGTAAAGAGATTACTTAGTACTTTAGTTCGGGCACAGTCTAAAGAATCCGTACAGTTGTCCAATGGACGTGCGGGGGCCGAGGACTGGTCGAACCCAAATGCTGTAGCCACCGTTCGGAACAGCGTCAGCGTGCAGTGACTAGTGCGTTGGTCCACTGTATGGGTTCTTACACTGTGGTTCGGGTATGTTAATATGAGCGATTTGATGAAGTAAACAACAATTTAATTACTTATAACCAGTTCTCCAACTCGTTGGGAGTTAGTGGTAAGCCCGCTTCCATCTTCGCCATAATCATCTCTTACCACCAGGTGAGATGATGCTGTGTTGGCTTATCAAAGTGTTACCCAAAGTTTTTGAAATGAAAACTTCTATAGGCGCGTTAGGAATTTTTTGAGATGGGAAAAACCATTGAACTCGCGACACTGTTACCGTTATCGTAACCGTTTTCACTTCTCTCGGCACTCCTGGAGTGGTCTAGTTTTTTTTAACAAATCGCTCGTGTTAACATTTTCATAGTGTGGCTTATAGATGTAATCTAGTTTTTTCAATGTATTGATACAGTCGCCATCAGATATATCGTAGCGGCCGAAGTGTTCAAATATTTCTGAGCAATGTTAAATTTCAATTGTGTACACTAACAGTTGCTATTAATATCTGAAAGCAACAGCAAAATATCAATGATACAATTTTTCAATATGTATCATTTAAAAAAAAAGTACCTTACGCCATTGTGTAAGAAGAACATATTGAAAAATCTGCTGCTCAGATATTTATGACAAATTAGATTCACAGATATAAAATAAATAAATAAATATCCTTTATTGCACACCAAATATACAAAAATGAAAAATATATTAACTAGCAAAATATACAATGATATGCAAAGGCAGCCTTATCGCTTTAAGCTTTTTGATATTAATAGTAACTCCTTGTGTAGGTACTTAATTTATTGAAACTCAACCAAACTATATATATTAGTACTAACACACAGTATGAACACTTCCTGCCGCAACTGAATAGCAACTTCTAGTGAACATATTTAATTCTAATTTAACACTGCTCAGAAATATTTGAACACCTCGCCCGCTACGATATATCTGATGGCGACTGTACAAGGAGAGTCTGTAAAAGTTTAGGTTATTGAGAAATTTACTTATGTGTGGTCTTTTAATAGGCTATAATTTATATGTTGGTAATATAAATTAGTGTAAGTCAATAATTTTGTACGGAGATGAGCGGTAAGCATGGGCTGGGCGGCACTAGCTTTTGGTATGTCTTGTGGGCGTTTGTGTGAATATAAACAAGAGAAACTCTTGAAAATCACTAAAAAGACATGGTTTTTTTCTGCATGGTATCAAAAAAGTCCCTAAATACGACCACTAATAAAGTAATAACAACTAAACAGTTAGAGAGGCTTCGAATAGTTTGTATTTATATACAGGGTCTTAACAAAGGTACGCACCTCTTTTTAACTGGAGCATGTACTCATGAAACTGAACAACTTTCCCTAAGAAACCCATGATCAATTCGCTTTTGTTTTTTTTAATTACAATTATTAAATTGCGCGGAATACGCCAGAATACGCCGCGCGGCGGCGTGGCGGGCCGGCGCGGTCATTGAACTTTGTCAATACGCGGATACCAGCTGGGAGTTGTATTCTGAGCAGTTGATAATTTAATTAAAAAATAATAATTGCAGATTGACCATGGGTTTCTTGGGGAAAGTTGTTCAGTTTCATGAGTACAAGCTCCAGTAAAAAAAAGTGCATACCTTTGTTAAGACTCTATATTATTCGATGGTGACTTGATTAGCGATCTCGCGCATGGCTGTGTACGTTGAGACTTTGCTTCTTCCAATAATTAAAGACAATCCGCGCTGTGGCATTCGGTCGGAGGATGGTTGCGTTCTATTTAGGGATTTTTTTAACTTTTAAATCAAAGGACCTGCGCTCTTTTGTTCCAATTGACTCCTTTAGGTTCTCAGTTCAACTATATGTTTTCCCCACATATTGGTATATATCCACAAATCCCACATAAAATAAATAAAACTGCGTTTTTAGTTTGTCAGCGACCGGTTTCGAACACCATCTTCAGGCAGACTATTTATTTACACAATGTGAGGGTACATTTGAAATAAATCAAAAGTATCGACTATCAACTATATGTTTTTTTTCATATATGTTACGCGATTTATTCGTCTATTGTGAACCGATTTTATTGTTTTTTTTATTGATAGGTTATGCCTATTAATAGGTGTCCCATACAAAATTTATCGAAAACGTTTATGTAGAAAAATAACAAAAATAAAAAAATGTAGCATAATTGTACTTGGTTTTTGTGATTGAAGTCGGCTTTTAACAGGGTTTGTAAATATCCGGTATTTATAATAAATATCAAAATATCAGATTTAGATATATTAGGTCTTTACCTATGAAATTGTCGATTGTATAAAAAAGTTTAAAGATGAAAATCAATATTAAGAACAATTATTATTAAAACAAAATTTATTCTCAAAATAGCATTAGACTATTAGAAATTAAATGGTGGTAAACATATGCCTATTGTTTAGATATTTTGAGAGCACGGTGGCTTTAACCCTATGAAGTAGGGTTTTTTCACCTGAAAAAATCGCCATTATTGAGACAAAAATAAACATTTTTAATTTTAAAGCTCTAGGGTTATAGCAACAGTTTCTTCGTTACTAATGTCATATTTGGGAATACCCCGCATAAGATTTCGTCACTCAGGAAAATTAAGAAAATTAACCAGTCTAAAAAATTGCCCCATCTAACTAATAAGAAAACGCCTTTGTTCCATTCAATGGTACTTATGGTACATAGCTCAGGGGACTGGAACATGAAAGAAATGCCTGTTAGTTACTAATTAAAGACCTTAAGTAGTGTCACCATAAGGTCAATAATAAAAAACAATATATTTTTTTATTTTCAATAAAAATTCGCATTGATCTTCAAAAACTGAATCGGCAATTTCATAGGTTTTTTTTTACAAAATAGCTGAATTTAAAATGTATTTGTTTGATAATTTTAGATGTTTATCGAAATAACATTCAAATTTTATACTCTGATATGTTTTTTTTTCGAAATAACTGAATAAATGTATATTATTGCTAATTTGAAGATTGTTAATTAAATTAAACTAATTTATTTATTATTGTTACAATCATATCTTCGAATTAATTCAACGTATGATTTTTTACATTAAAAATATATTTACATTGGATATATATCATGCAAACCCTGATTTTTAAATTATTCTTTTAAACGTAGCGCCATAATTTTCTAAATAATTTTATACCTATAATTTTAAGAAAATTAAGAATGTTAGATTTGGATGTCTTTGGACATTAATTTTCTCAAACTCCCCTTTGCATCAACCTAAATTAATGCAATTGACGTTTCCGATATAATTATGTCATTGATGTATGGTTTGAGACTCAGTGGTTCTCCTACCATAGTGTGTCCCGTCCCTCCGTAAGGGCTAATTTAATCAATTTAAGTACGCCATTTGAGACAACTACCAATATTGTCATGAGTATAGTATCTTCGTGTTTTTTAAATAGATTTGTCGCATCAAAATTTAAATTACAATACTCGAAGTCTCTCATAATATACTTATATTTCTTTCACGTTGAAGCGCAGGTCCCTTGTAAATATACTGTTAAAAACAAATATCCTTTTTATGTGCTGCACACATGTTCTTTGATGGTTTACGGGCTTTAATTGCTAGAATACTTAATGAGAATTCGTGAAGGGGTTTCGGTGCAGTACCGTTAGTTTGATAATTACTTCACTTTGGTATTTTCGTTGCTCTGTGACGTTGCCAGGATTACATACCTCTTTTCTGGTTATGCGAGTTCCAAGATTTAACTTTTAAAAAACCTATAACATGCCTGTTAAGAAGACATTAAAATTTTCATAATGTTGTATGAAAGGGCAAACGCCTCGCCTTTTGAACCCTGTTACTTGGTGATAAAGTCCAATAGTGGCTAGGAAGTCAATAACCTATTTACTTGAAAAGACCAGATTCTACATCCATGCACTGAGCCGTATATTAATCAAATACTTCTTAAATTCTTGGCCGGGAGTAGATAAAACATCACTTTGGGTGACTTTGGGTTGTAGGGTTTTATGAAGAGTCTATTCTGTACAAGAACGTGTGTGCACCTCGGGGATAGGCCTCCCAATCCTTCAGGTCGTGAATGTCCTGCTCCACGAATCATTCGGTTCATTACGTCCTATACCCTGCTGGCCTAACATGCGTTTTGTGTAATAAATCGTCGATTCTCTCGTCATAGTTGTATGGCGATAGACGAGGTAATGAGACCATAAAATTTTGTCGCGCTGCGCATTTTAGGCTAGCTGAATGTCTTTTTCTAGAATGTTTCCTAAATGTCCTACTCAATGAGGTTCTATAACTACAGAGCGAGATTCTACATTACGTACATAGCTCCATGTGCAGTACGCCTTACGGGAAACTCCCTTATAGGTCCAATTGTCGTAAAGTTTATTTTTCTCAGCTATATCTTAGTTTTTGTTACTTGAATCCACTTCACTGTCGGGCCGTGAAAAGACATTGCCTCTCTGTTGTAAGATATAAAACCTCATTGGTCCTACTCCTCGAATGTCCACAACGTTTCCGACCTGAGGGCATCCAGTGTCGGCCGCTCGCGAACCAAAAGCTGGTGCTGACCATCCTCTCGCCGACTGGCGCAGGTCGGGGTCATTCCGCGCGTCGCGCTCGGCCGCCGGGTCGCGCGCCAACGTGGCGACGCACGCGCCGCTCAACCAGAGTGTCTCGGCGCACCCACTGCTGCCGCTGCCGCCCGGCTCCAGTGGTACGTATTCGGGGATATAAGGAACGTCTGTATCGAGAGTGATTTCACTTATTGGCACTCCAGAAAACTCATCGAATATTAAAAATATCAGAATTGCTAAACATAAGTGATAGTGGGTGGGGCACATATCTCGTCGAATAGATGGCCGTTGGGACAGTACAGTTCTCGAGTGGCAACCGCGCACAGGAATACGTAGGTAGGAAGGCCTCCCGGTGGACCGATAACGTGGTGAAGGTCGCGGGAAGCCGTTGGATGCGGGCAGCGCAGAACCGATCGTCGTGGAAATTCTTGGGGGAGGCCCTTGTCCAGCAGTGGACGCCCTTTGGCTGATATGATTCAAAATATCATCCTTATCAAAATCAAAAATTTATAAAAAAATGTCATTAGACCGATCTTGATGTATGGGTGCGAACTTGAGCATTTTACAATAAAAGAGAAGAACAAAAACTTAGTGGCTGAAGAGGATTTTTTCCTGAAAATCCTGGGTCGAACCGGAGAGTAGGACGGGAGGTAAATGCTTCGGAAGAACACCGAAATTGAAGACCTGGTGTCCAAGCCTAATATTATAGGCGAAGCAAAGTCAGTTCGTCTTCGCTGGCTTAGACCTAGAGAGGATGGAAGATGGCTTTGCTGCAAAGAGAGCTAACAATGGATGACCAACTGGGAAACGACCCGTTGGACGCCCCAGGTACCACTGGAATGACCTGAACGCCCTCCAAAGATCCAATTGGCACAAATTGGTGAACGACAAGTGGTGTGTTTTGTTGTCGGAGGCCAAGATCCTCTTAGGGTCATTCAAATTCAAATAAAATTAACATATCTACAGTGGCAGAGATTTACCCCGAAGAATGTAACTTCCTTCCGTGGAGTAGTGCTTAGTCTACTCGTTTTAACATCAGGAGACCGCGAGTTCGAACTCCGACGGGGTCTAACTTTGTAACACTTAATTTGGATAGTGGTAAGGCATTTTTTAAGCTCGCATGGCTAGCTTCCACCATCTTATTTAAGTCTTGCCGCCAAACATTAATGTAAACAGCATTTATGTGTTCCGACATAAAGATAAGATAGTCAGGTCCTCATTCCGTTGGGGAATTGCGTCAGCCTTTTTGTAACCATCCACAAATCTCTTGCTTGATTAGGGTAAACGGTGCTCGAGCAGTTCTCGCCTTATTGTAACTGTCCTAAATCCATCTAGTGGCCGCAGCAAGAATTCGCGCTGACAGTACAGTTTCAGCTTAATCTGAAGTATGCGTATACACCGTTACTTTCAGCTATAGTTATGCCTAATATTTAAAAGTGTAAATTTAAAAAAATATATATCAATATTTGTTATGATAATACAAAGTGAGAAATGTTATATTTTTTTATACTTTCATTCAGAAAATTGAAACTAAACGAAAAAACATTGAAAACGTGCAAAAGTGCGGTTATTTTCTTTACTCTTTACACGTAAAGAAAAAAACAGAGACAACTGTTCCAATCAATGCCTCTCCTTAAACGTGAAGCTTCAATGGTACTTTTGAACTATCTATTTCAAGTATTTAAATTATTTTGGGTTTCGGTGTAGGAATTATTTTCATTTTTGTCGGACGAAAATTGTACAAATTTTACAAAAATCTTTGTAACTAAGTATATTTGCGACCCGGGAGTGTCTACTCTAATATGTTAAATAATAAAAAGATGATATCCGAAAAAAGGGTTTCACAATATACTGTGAGCAGCAAGAAATGGCGCAGTGACAAACAGTCGGCTTATTGCTCTCTCTCTTCATCTATCTATCTCTCTCTTTCTATCTCTCCGCGCTTTTTGGGCAACTAAACGGATCAAACAGAAAAACACTCGAAAATTCAGCTCGACACCAAACACACAAACTCGCGAAATTAAGAAACTACAGTCCTTTCGATTCCAACAGCTTTTTGATGCTGGTATAAAGTAACCGACATAGCTCTCAGAATTGCTAAACTTAAGTGGCAGTGGGCGGGGCACTTTTCTCGTAGAACAGATGTCCGTTGGGGCAGTAAAGTTCTCGAGTGGCGACTGGCACTTGGTGAAGGTCGCGGGAAGCAGCTGGATGCGGGCAGCGCAGAACCGGTCATCGTGGAAATCCTTGGGGGAGGCCTATATCCAGCAGTGGACATCCTTCGGCTGATATAATAATAATTTTGGCGATAGTAGCAGTTTGTGTTAGTCAACGTGTTGAATAGATAGATATAGATAGATAAAACTTTATTTCACTAAAAAGGCGCAATACATTTTAACAAGACAGAAAAAAATGAATAAAACTTAGTGACAAATATTACTAGTTCATAGAAAAAAAAAATGAAACAGTGTCAGTGGTGCCAAGTTAGTGAAACTGGTCCAGGCTTAGCATAATTGTTGTATAAATGTTAAATGACAAAATGTGCCTAATATACGGTTTGAATGTTCATGATCACTGCGCTAATGTTTTATTTACATTGCTCTCGATGTGGACGTTCTTTAAAGTTTTAAATATTTAACACGTCTGAGTGAGATTCTAAGTAACTTTACACATAGATAACCAGTATTTAAAAGCCCTAAGTATATTTTTCTAGCTAAGAATTTAAATAATTAGAAACATAGCCGCAACAGATAGTAAGGACAGCGTTATGGAACTTTCTGGACAGCGAAAGACATGGCCTTTTTGCAAATGTAGTTTATTTTTCAGTGAAATTCGCGTATGAACGCCTTTTATACTGTTATTTTTCATACCAATATGAAATGCACTGTGCACGAGTCGAATAACTATTTTCTGAACCCATAGTGGTGTCGATGCGATGTCACACGATTTAACTACGCATTCTGTACTTTTTTCTAAGTTAAAGCATTTATTTAATGGTATATATGTCCTGGAATTTAGCAATAAATATTTTACCCATTTCCACTGACGCAATCGGGCTGAAATTTGACACACACTTTTATTTCTCGTGACAATGCACTATTATTAAATAAAATGGCTTATTTAAAAAAAAAACAATTATTTATTTAACTTCACTTGTATGTAGGTATGTCCTGGAACTTAGCCATCAATGTTTCACCCACTTCCTATGAAGCTATCGGGCTGAAATTTGACACACAACACGTTTGTTTCTCGTTATTAAATAAAAGCTATTACCGAAAAATCTAAGATTTTTCGAAAATTATACTTTCTGTACCGAAAATACAAGAACAGAATGCTTAAATTTAGTTTAGTTTTGTCAAATAGAAAAAATCGTGTCTCACCGAATCGACACTATTGTATCTTAAACGAGAACATTTTACATATACAAACTTTTAATACAAATCTTTCACTTGTTGTGACCTTAGCCAATTTATTTATGTTTGGTCTAAATCGTTCCTTACGTTATGTCTTATCTCGTGGCTTCTTATACTATCACTTGATCTATTTGTTGTATAGCGATTTCGCTGGAGTGGGACAAGCAGCCTCACTACCTGGAGGCTTCTCTGATGATGAAGGGCTACAGTGCGGAGGAGGCGCGGGCAGCGGCGGCGCGGGGGCGGCGTCCCTCGGGCGGCGCTCGCCCGCCGCTCGTAGCTACCGCCTATGCCGCCACCAGGGAACGGGTGAGCTGCTAGTTATACAGGCTGTAACAAAATTTTGAACAAAAAATAACCGACTTAAAACAAAACTAAGGTTCCCCTCGATTTCTCTGGGATGACGTATATCTGTGTCTATGGTAAACGAATTACGTATTAAGAGCCCGCTGGAGTTCATAAATCACATACAAACGTAGTCTTTGATTCATTAGTTAACCAAACAACCGTTTTTGAAATAATTTTATATCTATAATAATCGGATGACGTATATCTGTGTCTGTACAGCATATTACTTTTTTTAAAAACGAAACAGGAATCCATTATTTAATACCAATAAACATGTTTTCCGTCTTTTACCTTAAAAACAAGTTTATTGATTAATAATTGATTCCTGTTTCGTTTTTCAAAAAAGTAATGCGGTACAGACACAGATATACGTCATCCGATTATCGATATAAAATTATTTCGAAATCGGTTCTATGGCTAAGAAATGAATCAAAGACAACTTTTATATGGGACTTAACAACTCCAGCGGGCTCTTAAGCTTGCTCACAAATTATCTTGAAAACAGTTTATTTTCACGAGACACTGGAACGTAATGAGTTTCTTCAATAACATTTTAGAAATTGTAATTAAGAGGAGTGTATTCCTAGCGAGCTCTATACAAACGTAGTATGGATCTTATTTGAATATTAAAATAGGATTAGTCAAAAGGTGACATAGAGATCACGCAGATGCAGATGTTATAAACATTTTATTCAGTTGAATTGGCAGGAACTGTGGCGGGAATTTCAAATAATTTATTTATTTATTAAATTTCATTACAAGTTTTGTTTTATTTCCGATTTTTCTACTACTACTTACTTAGTGTATATCTGAAACGATTATTTTGGTAATCTAACGATTTCTTCTAAAACTTACTGATTAGATATAATGATGGAAATCAGAAAGAAAGTACAGGAGTGTTCCAAATGCTGCAGATTTCTGTTTTTTTAGGTCTTTTATCTGTACACTTTTAAGAATACGCATTAGACTGTACAAACAATGAAACATACTCGAGTATTCCAGTAATCAACTAAAAATTGTGTTTTACTGTAATAATCGTTTAAAATAACTGTGTATTTTTTAATGATAAGGGAAGTGATACTGTAAAAAACATTTTAATCTTCATTTCATCTTTTGTCTAATTCTGTTAGAAAATAAAGTATAGATTTGTCATATTAAAAAAAATTACATTGGTATACAATCTTTACAGAATCCTCTTTTTTTAAGGAAATCTGACAAACTACAAAATCAATTTTTAGAACTAGTATCTAGAACGTTTTTACAAAATTTCAAAAACTTCGGATGACGTTTATATTGAGCGCGCTATTACACTCCTCTTAAGCTTTCACCAGAAATGCAAAGTGCGTAATGACTTGTAGTCAACAAATGCTACTACATACTTCTAAATTTGTTCAGCATTTAAATAAAATCGGTTATTTTACTTTTCTCAAAATTTATTTTCGCATACCACCAACGACTTTTTGTTTATTTCAGCTGGCCAACCTTTACTACAACCAGATCGTAAGGGCCCTACAATTGGCTTGATGTTTCTGATTGTTCTAATCCTTCTATTTCGATACGCATCCCTAACAATCTTCATCGAATATGTTTATCCCAATTTTAAAGTCTTATATCACACTAACATTATAAAGGCGAAAGTTTGTGAGTGTGTATGTTTGTTACTTCTTCACGCAAAAACTACTGAACGGATCTGGTTGAAATTTGGTAGGTAGACAGATTAGGACCTGGATTAACACATAGGCAATTTTTTTTCGCAAGTGGCTCGCGCACTGCGCACTCTCGAAAAGTCATAAAAACGTCCACGCGTGTGAAGCCGCGGGAAACAGCTAGTGGTTGCATAAAGAGAAATCATCAGACGTTTATAGACGTCTTGATGAAATAGTGAAATAATTTAGTACAAGAGTTATACAAAAAAAGATTTCAGTTTGACGCAGAACATTATCCCTCTCGATGTACAGCAAATCAATTTCAGTAGGGCAGGCAGTGTCGATCCATCAATAATTACTCAGCGCGCTGTCGAGCCAATGCTCAATGCCAGACAAAGCAATGAAGCGCAATCAGCAGCGCATGCTAATAGAGCTTCATATACATTGTTAAGGGGAGGTATATAGCCAAATCATCGTCATCATCATCATATCAGCTCATATACGTCCCCACCGAGGGGCTCGAGCCTACCCTGAATTAGGGCGATAGGGTCTTAGTCGACCACGCGGGCCCAGTTCGGGTTGGCCGACTTCAAACACAACCTGCAAGTTTCTGCGCAGGCGTGTGCAGGTATCCTCACGATGTTTTTCCTTCACCGTAAAAGCCAAATAAACTTTAAGAAATGTTTTTTTTAAATTAATAATTTGAGTGCGTTTGACTATATCTCACCTGATGGTAAGTGACGATGAAGTCGAGGATGGTACACGCAAACTCAAATAATGTCTATTCACTCTCGCCTTGAAGATCCCCAAATTATAGAAGTCGGGAAACACAGACATACAGACAGACACTCGTAATGCTTCGTGCGTATAGGCTGAATATCAACAACAAAGAGGTGGAACCTCCCCCTGCGTCTCTTTTACCGAAGGTCGAATGGAGCTGGGGGAATGAGGTCGTTGCTTAGTTCATAAATTCTTAAAGAACATTACGATATTAGACTAGACTGAGGACTGACTTAAGGCGAACACACTATTGCTCATCTTTTTTATTCCATTTTTTTATTCAGTCGTTTCCTCTAATTACACTAATTTGAATTGAGTACTCATGTAAAACCTCGTATAAACATAAAACCAGAAAAATGTGTATTGAAAGTGACCGAGGGATAACATTTTATTTTCACATTTTCGATTCACTCAAAAAAAACAAATTTTGCGGCCCTTGCGGTGTTTTTTAAGAGGGATGGCAAGTTAAAACTCATGCTAGAAAGAGGAGGACAAACATTTTGCTTTTTGATTATACGCCCTCTTAACATGTACGCGGTTCGACTGGGTTGTCGCAATGGGTCTGTGCTTTTCTTCTTAAAAGAAAACCGCCGATGGGATTTATAAGTTGTGCCAAATTGTAATTTAATCCCAGTTGTAAATCTTAAAAGGTGTAGAGACGGAAACACTAGGTTCTTTTATAGTTTTCGTTACAAAACATAAATTACATTCCGTTACAAAAAAACACAAACAAACATACAAGTTACAAATCGCGAGATACGCCAAGTGCGGGCGGTGAACGGAGCTGGACGACTGGCGCTCATGGCACCCGCTTTTGGCGTGCTCTCAGCCAGCAGGTAGAGCTGGGCGTGCGTTACCATGGCAACGGAGCCCGAGGGTCCAATAACAAAGGACTGAGACGTAGCGTTGCATGCTACATAGTTAATTTTATGGAACAATACAATTTTAGAAAGGTCAAAATTAAAAAGAAAACAAAATAACGATACTTTCTGGACAATTATCAACTTTCTTCTTTCCCGGGCCTGCTGGAAATAAATTCTTTAGAAATAAGCTGTACCCTTTTCGTGTAATCCTGTGTACAATAAAGTAATAAATATTTTATCAGAAAATACTTCATTCGTTTTGTCCGTTCATTAGACAGCATGGTGTGGTCCATTGTGGTCGGGTAGTTTCTATACAAACTGAACATAAGAATTTAATTATCATAAAATTTTTGTTTCGTCCGCACAATCACCATCACTTGTGAAAGTCAATCAGATCTTAACGTGATGATTGTATTACATACTCGTAGTAATAAACACCTTGTTTTTAAATATCTAAAACATACAGAAACATCTAAGAAACCAACACAATCCTTTGTTTGTTAGCCTGATGATGCAAGACAATTCAGTACCTGGCTACTACTAGTCATGTGACTTGCTTTTTATGAACTGTCAAAAACGAGTTTTTTTTTCTAAAACTGTTTGACATTTTGAACTATGACATCATATTTTTTCATCGCCATTGACGTACTCATTATGTGTTTTTGCTAGATTGAAAATTGAAAATGATATGAAAAACTAAATGAGTTAAGTTTTTCTGAAACTCTTTGAGAAATGTAGTGAATTTTATTTCATAATTTATTTTTGATGCTGTCAAGTACCCCATTGGGTACAAAAAACCGGCTAAGTTCGAGTCAGAACCGCACACATAGGTTTGCGTACTATCATACTAGATGGATTTCATGTTACAAAAACCATCATACTAGATGGCGTTTTAAAAAAAAACACGGTTTTTGTATGGAGACTTTCCACTTTTTCTCATTTTTAGTATTTAGTGAAAAATTTCAGCTGTCTAGCTATCACGGTTCATGAAATACAGCCTAGTGACAGACGGACGGACAGCGGAGGCTTAATAATAGGGTCCTGTTTTTACCCTTTGGGTAAAGAACCCTAAAAAAGTACAAAAATGCACAAAAATAAAATAAATATATTAATTTATAAGATTCACAAAATTTCAGAAAAACTTACTCATTTGGTTTTCCATAAACATTTTCAATTTTAATTTACCAAAAACACATAATTAGTACGTCAACGGCAATGAAAAACGTGTAAAAAGATGTGACGTCACAGTTCAATAATTCAAACATTTTTAGAACAAAATCTTGTTTTTGACAGTTCATAAAAAGTAAGTCAGATGACAAGTAGGCAAGTAACTGCTATAAAAATGCAAATGATAAAGCATAAAATTTTCTAAAAAATTCATGTTTAAAGCAGTGTTTATTACTAAGCAATGTAACTTTTAACCCTGGCACAGTCGGTCATTTTGCACTTATTCTATTAGCACAGCGCACTAACTTTTTTGACATTTCCTTTGGAATTGACTATTGTACTAAATTAACTTATTTTTATAGCCGGGTCCAGAAGTAGTGACCCATGCCGAGGTCAATCATCATCCTACACTGGATTCGCCTCTGCCTCATCGGACGATGACACCGTTGGTAAGTTTGCTACTTTGCTAGACATCCTTAAGACACAGTATTACAATATAGCGGCTTACAGTAGCGCAGCGAATGTACTTACGCAGAGCAATGGAAGGGTACTTGCGGGGCAGAGGGCGGCGGGGCTGTATGGGCTAGTAACTACGCCGGTGGCGCATCGTGCGACATCAAAGGCGTTGCGCTTCTGTAAGCCATATCGTAATACTGTGCTTAAGACTTCCAGTTTCAGAAACGTATTACCCAAAATCAGCGCTGCTCGAAAATGCAGCTTTTGGTGAGTCAAGAGCCGTCTTCCATCACGGCCCCAATACCTTGTGTTTCTTGTGTTTTTGTGTCTTATGCATGCTGTGTCATAAATAATTATCGTTTTGCCCGACTGCACCAAAAGGAGGGTTATGTTTTTCGAGTGTATACTGTGTCTTAACAAAGGTATGCACTTTTTTAACTGAAGCTTGTACTCATGAAACTGAACAAATTTCCCCAAAAACCTATGGTCAATTTTCATTTGTTTTTTTTAATAAAAATATTAAATTGTGCGGAATACGCCAGAATACGCCATTGCGGGCCGGCGCGGTCATTGAACTTCGGCCTTTGAGTGTCAAGTTCGTAAACCTGGGATTATTCTGAGCAGTTTGATAATTTAATTAAAAATAACAATTACGAATTGACCATGGGTTCATGGGTTTCATGAGGAAAGTTGTTCAGTTTCATGAGTACAAGCTCCAAGTTAAATAAAAAGTGTATACCTTTGTGAAGACCCTATATAAGTAAGTATGTATGTATGTTTATTTTTTTGGAACGCTCGCCCTGTAGCCTAAACCGTTTGATTGATTTTGGAATGCGAGGTTTCGTTAGATTGATCTTGATCCCGTGACTGACATAAGATACATTTTTGTCCGACTCATCCAAAAAGAGTTGTTAAGGAGGAGGAGGTTCTCAATTCGTACGTTAGTTTTTTTTTATGTTTGTTACGCGATATCTTAGCAGATTGTAAACTGATTTTCGTGATTATTTTTTTATTCGTATGGTCCCATAAACTTTTTTCAAAATCGGTTTACTACTTTTTTTTAGAAAATTATCAAGTTGTTGTTGTTGCGTTGGAATACAAAAAGTGCATGCCGGATTAAAACCAAACTTTGCAAATATATTGAGTAGACACATGTCGATGCCTGAAATTTATTTTCGATGTAAGTATTAATCTAAAAAAAAATAGGAGCAATTTGAAACTTTTATTACAAAACTACTTAAAGCATTTGTTTAGTTGTGTCTAAATTTACTACGATAGAAAATAAAAGCAAACATCGATATGTGTCTACTCATTATCTTTGCAAAGTTTGGATTCAATCCGACACGCAGTGGGCACGTTTATATGGAAACTCGACCCTTAACAACCTTAAGCGTTCCCACTGCTACTGGGGCACAGGCCTCTTTCCATACTCAGAAATTTAAGGCCATACTCCACACACGGGGGCTGAGCCTGGATTGGTGGAGGTTGTAGTTTTCAAGCCGCCTATAATGCCTGTTGTCAACAGGCATTATAGGCGGCTTAAAAACTACAACCTCCACCACTGTCATGTATTGATTGATAGAAACCAGCATCAACGGCTTAACATGCTTGCGAAGCAGACATGGTGCCACTGACAGTCACACCGTTTCAGGTTGTGACCATGATTGTAGTCAGTTATCCTGCGTGTTCGATGCGACCATGCAAGTTGTACTGAATCAACCAACCGCTTCTAACGGTAGTCATACGTGAAGCGTAGAAAGTTATTCGTAGATATTAAGTGCAACGTAAAGCGTAGAAAGTGATTCGTAGATATTAAGTGCAAAAGATGATGGTCTTGATGATGATTGATGATTCTCTTGCAGGGTTCTCCGGAGAATATATGGATGCAGGCGAGTTCGGCGGGGGAGAGTGGTCGCGTGCGCGCGCCCACTCCGCCGCCGCGTGCCCGCCGCACAGGTCAGACCTCGCCGCCGTGCACGTACACGCACACACACACCCACACGTACACCACTGCCACGCGGCCCCGCGCCGCTTCCCCTAGCCCCTACTACCCCGACTTTGTCCTCACCAAGCAGTCTTCCAGCTTTAAGAAGTCCTCGGAGCGCTTAGAGTACGAGTTGTCCCAGTGCAACATTTACTCTGCGTGCCCGTCGACGCGGTCCAGTAGGTCGGGCGGCTCTCTGCTTCTGGAGGAAGTAGAGGATCTTCCCCGTGCGCGGTTGATATGGCGACGTAGCGCAAGCTGTCGCAATCTCCGCGAATTTAGCTTTGATGATACCGGCCGCGGCAAGCGCAGAGCTAAACAGAAGCGCGACACCCGCAGTATGGTCGCTGATTTGGACTCGTACTACCCGATGGGTGAGCGACGTATCGACTCACCAATCACGAGGTACGACGACGCTAGAACATTGGCTTTCGTTCTCGGCAATCAGAGCTCTATAGAGTTGCAGAGGGAAATGATAGGGCGCACATATTCTTCGAGCTTTCCCGGTGCGATTAGCGAAATCAGATTGGACATGCCCACGTTTATACGCAGTGGGTCGCAGGACGACATTTCTCATGATAGCTATGAGCTCATCGAACGATCGGATGACGAGTCTGAAAATCCCAGATACGCGAGAATTCAACCGCGAAACTTGGTGCATACCCGGTCTTGCTCTCTCGATTCGGGCAACGATTTGCCTTCAGACGATGACCAGTCACTTTCTCATCTATCTGAATGCGCTGACCAGGAGGAAAACCTTGGAATAACAGGAATCAAATATAAAAGCGACAACGATATTCCTCTCGATCCGTTCCTCCTGGACGATCCGAGAGTGTTACCGCGTGAAAAACTTTCGGTGAGATCGGATGGAAGTTTCTACAAAGAAATCAAACGAGCACTTGGCTCGCGCACTTCTAGCCAGGAGTCTAAAAGTGATATCTACGATTCTAAAATATCGAAGAGTAGCGCTGAGTCAAGCAAAAAATCTCGTGATAGTGTTTATCACACAGACAGTAAGAAGTCTCGCGAAACTTTGAAGAGCAAAAGCTCTGACCGATCTGGTTCAAGAACCTCCAGTCAAGGTTCAAACGCTGACTATTACGATTGCAAGAAGAGTCATTATGATCCAGATGATGTCGGCGATAGACGACGAAGCATCGTTAGTATTCAAAATGCCTATATCGATCCATTCGAACCGATATCTCCATTATCTAGCCCGGACTCCGGCAAAGATTTCTATGACACTCAATCTACATTTATTGGTATGGAGAAACCAGAATATGGAGAGAAAATGCTTTTCGATAAGTCTCATGAAGATTTGATTGCAAAAATTGCTACTTCTCCAAACTACTATCACTTGCCGACTCCGTATTCAACATTCCCTAGCAACAGTAAGCACAGAGAGCCCAGTCCCATGCACTCAGCCAGCTTACAGAATGTTGAGCTGGAGCAGTACGGTCAGTACTCAGACACAAGCCCTATAAAGAAATCTGATGAACTGTCAACGGAAGACGAAGATATGCTTCCGCAAACAACACATATTTGGCCTGAAAAGATAGCGGGTCTTGATACAGAAGTCGATGCGCGTGCAGCTAAAATTTATAGTTACCAAAGGCGGCGCTCATCTGAAACTGTATTTAGCTTTGACAAAGATAAGATTGAGTCTTTAACTCGATCAATTAGCAAGGAAAGCGCTCCACCTCCGCCTTCACACCTTGTGAAGGAATCATCGAACGAATCCGATGTAAATGTTCGTATATTACCAGCTATGGACAGTATTGAGTATGCTAAAAACAAAGCAAATAAAGCAGCTGGTTTATCTAGTACTGCATCGATCCTTCAGTCAGAGTTTGATAAAAATATGCGCGGTAAGGTTCATACTCACATGGTTAGGAAGGAGAATCTGAAAGAAGAACTCATGGCTAAGACACACTTTGACGAATACAGCCCTAAACTTATCATGGAAACAAGCTCAAGCAGTCGCCTTGCTGATAAAGCTGTGCCATACGTTCATGCTACCGTTGAAAGAACTAAAAGTGATCCGAACAGTCTGGCAAATAGGCCTCGCTTTAGTAGTGTTAATTCACGCAGACATGTGCTTATGCATCAGAAATCTATAGACTTAACTCCGGCAGAATCCAGTGATGAAGATTACATGTTCCGCCAAATACCGAGCGCTCCACCTATCGCAACTAAACGATCCCACTTTGAAATGCCGTCAAGGCAATCGGACCACACACGTCCGCAGTTTGACTTGCCTAAAAACTATTTCAAGGAATTTGATGATTTCAAAGCTGGCTTTAAAGATAACAAAAAGGTTGTTGATGACGGGTATGATATTCCGTACGTACTGCACAAACGACATGTCATGAATGGGACAGCTCCATCTCCAATGGACGATAAGAGACAGCCTCCAGATATAATAATGCTTCCACCACAAAACGGAAGGCATGTCGTGACTGCTCATCCCAGATGCAAGTATCACGACCACCCCAAGTCACCGAGGTCACCTAAATCACCAAAGTCGCCGAAGTCGCCTAAATCTCCCAAGTCACCGAAATCTCCAAAATCACCTAAAAGTCCAAAGTCTCCAAAATCACCGAGAACCAGCATTCAAGTTGACCACAGTTCTAAATTTTTGGAAGTAGAGAATCGCGATTTCCTGTTTACACAGAATATCGATTTGTCTAAGATAGACCCGGTCACACTCGAGGTTGACAACAGCGGTAAATTACAACATTTGCCAAGTCCAAAGAGGGATATAACTCAGAACTTAGACCCTCTATTACTAGAGACTCTTAATTCAAAATTAAGTCAAATAGAAAGCGACTCAGCTACCAGCCAGACGGACAGTCTTCACCAAGAGGTAAAATATCAACACGACATAAAATTTGCCATAAACGGTCGCAATGTTCAGCAACCACCGATCTGCAAAGAACCAAAACCAATGACTGCGGCAGAGAAACTGCGCGCGGATATAAAATCAAAATCCGATAAACTACCTCCTAAGAGGGGAATCAAAGGAAAAGGCAAAAAGGGACCGGGAGGAAAGATTAAAAACAAAAGCAGTAATAAAATTAGAATCACGTCATTTTCTTCTGACGACGAAAGCGTTGATTCTGATGATGTATTTGGCACAACAGAAGCTGCACCTAAACTTGAATTTTCACCACCACAATCCCGTAAAGAGTTGGAGCCAATATTGCAATTGGAGTACGACAAAATAACTTCAGGGGCGTGGCATAGGGGACAAACTATGAGCTCTACAGAAATTGAGGGTTCACCACCACAGTGCAGAAAATTAGCTGAGCTGGAAGCAAAATACAATCCACAAATTCTGGAGAATGTTTCAGGTAATGCTACAGAGCTGAGACGTATATCTGAACGCTCAATATCGATTCCAAGTTCAGAAGATGACATTGCTACCAAAATCCCTGAAATAAAACAAGTAAGCAAAGAAAGTTCAACATGGGAATACAATGAAAATATTCCGTCTCCGATACTGGAAAGTATGGAATTTCTGAAATCTGATGATGAACATTTGGCTGACATGGAAATTCAAAAAGTTACTGGCATACATACACATTCAGAAGAAAAACGCGAAATTACCAAGGACGATAAAAAAGAAAGGCTTGACATAAAAAAGAGTTTACGTGACGAGTTAATATCACCGATGCTTCGCAAAGCAGGAGGAACTCCCATTCTGTTTGCTCACGCTCGACTGAACCTCTCTGAAGGATCTGTGTTTTCTCTTCAACGTCAGAAGGCACAGGATTCGCCTAATTCTGGCCGCAGAGCCAAAAGTCTAGACACGCCGGTGATACAGTTACATAGACTTCCACCTATGAATGCGTTTTCCTCTAAGGATGATACTGTTGAGGATATAAACGAAGAAGGTGAAATACTAGAAGAGAAACCTTTGTTCGACGACAAAACAAAAGCTTTGAAAAAAGAGGTAATAGATGTAATCGATGAAGTTGAAGATGAACAAGCAGCAGAGGTGCCTGAAGAAATAAAAGCCGTTGTGATTGACAACGAAGAATTGCAGTTATTAGAAGATTTAGTTGAGCAACGACGACCGCGTTCATTTAAACGCAGATATGATCTAACCAAATTAGGTTCACAGTCAAAATCTCCATCGCGATCACCTTTAAGCAGGTCTCCACTCTCACCTTCACCACTTTCGAAGTCTCCTTCAAGATCTCCAACGTCATCGCTGAATTCTCCTCGGGGTAGTATCAGAAAGTTGTCAGACCTGAGCGAAGATCAGATAGTTCCAGACATTGAGAGAATCAAACGAAAAGATAAGAAAAAGTTGACTTTAAAACCTAAGTCAGAAGAAAAACAAAAGCTGACAAGTAAACTAAATAAAGGTGGATCTTTGGATACTAACGCAACTAAAGTAAAAGCGTTACAGACGCAGAAATCATTGCCATCGTCTCTTAAAGAAAGACCTGATTTCTTGACCGTACCGCCATTAGAACTAACTCGCCATAAAAGCCAGGAGCTTGAGCAGACTGTAAAAAAGATGGGTAAAGAAAAATCTAAATCTTTAGAAAAAATGGAAATAAAACGAAACGGCAGTAAAGAGAGAACTAAGTCCCAAGAGGAAAGTGACACTGAAATCGTAAAGCGTAAAGAAAAACAGCAAATGTTATTTGAAGCTGCGCTAAAACAAACAAAGACTTTGATTAGTCCAGTGAAGGACACGCTACCGCCTTTCCCGCCTCCAGAAGATAAGATTTTGGTCAAAACAGACGGCGACAAAATAATCATTGAAACTAAAATAACCAGCAAAGCTGAGGATCATGTTTTTATTGCAAAATCACCTAAGAAGCTTGACAACAAACTGACAAGTAAAATCAGCAGAAGTTTTGAAGATCAGAAAACAACGAAAGTGAGCAGTAAAATTAATAAAAGTATGGACGACAAGACAAGTCCTTCACTGGAAGATAAACGCGATGACTTATCGGCTCTACAAAAATCTCCAAAAACTTTATCAAAGAAACAAGAAATTAAACAGCTAATTGAAGGTAAAGTTGTATATCAAAAAATCAATGCCAGTATTAAATCAAAGAGTTTAGATAGAAAGGTGGATACACACCTTGTTGCAAAAGCTAAATCGAAGAGTCTTGACAGAAACTACGTCACACCGCTCACAGTGCTGTCTCCAGACAACAGTGAAAGACATTACAAACAAGAAGTTGTTAAAGTAGACGTGCATCCAAGTACAAAAGAAGAAACACAGTTCATAAAGTCCAAGACAACCAAGCAGTCTGGCAAAGATCACGTGACTACTGGAGATGTTGTATCTCCGTCTAATAGCTACAGAGAAAAAACGGATGATGACTCTTCTATTGAATGGATGGCAAGCTCTCAAAACACAATCATTGAAAATGATACGCAGACAGTAATAATGGAACGTCGCAAAATCGATATGTTTAACAAACAAAGACAGAATGAATTACAAGAAAGTAAAAGTGCTCAAGATCTCCACAGTTTGGCAGCTTCTGAAAGAAAACCAGAGGTGGCTAGATTGACCAGTGAGGAGGAATCAATAACTGAAGTTAGCGAATTGAAAGTATCTGATGAAAGTCACATGTTGGGTATATCACTGCCTTACATTGATGCCGACAGTTCTTCAGATGGTTCTAGAAAAGACAAGAAATTGAGACATGCACGTGTAAAGAGTGATGATACTGGCTCTTGGATTACAGTTGGTAATGAAGACAAAAAGGCTAAGGGCAGGCAAGATTTAGATGCCCAAAGTACATTTGAGGAATCATCGGCTAGTATGGTAGAGTTTCTGAAACACGAAAATCAATCACAAGTTTCGTCTGAAAGTAACACTGAACGAGATGCAAGGTTATCTCCGAAAACAATGGATTTTGGTACCTTAAAACGAAAGAAAAATAAAAATAAGATAATTGTTACACCTCCTCAAGAAAACAGTCCAACTATAGAAAATATACCGTTCATTGATTCAAGTTTAAAGTCAACCAAATCGGAATCGGGAGAACAAACCGGAAGTTCTGGAAGTGCTAATGATAACTCTCCCACAGATCTAAAGAATGATCAAAAAGCTTTGTTAAATGCTAAATCTAGGCGAAGCGAGTTGCTGAAACTAAGCGCTGAACGTTCTAGAAGTTCAGAGTCAACGTCTTGGACTAGCATTGAAAAAGATGCCAGTCCTTCAAGTGCACACATAAAGGGAAGCTCTATTGAAGACGAATCAAGCGTCAGTTGTTCTATTGCAAGACCTTTAGGCATATCTCAAGATATTGAAAAGTTGAATAAGAAAGATAGAGAATGCCTTGAAGAGCTGAAGCAGGCTATGGATTACGGAGAAGAGCATCTGCAGCAAACGCTGTCCAGCGAACATTCTAAATCAAATTCCAAGTCTCCTTCACCTGTACCAGATAGGATTGAAAGTCCACACAGCCCTTCCAAATATGGCACAAGAAAATCTCCAACACCGACATTAGAAAAGCAAGGCCCAGTAGATTCCCAGAAGGCACCGACCGATTCTGATTCCAGTTCTGAAAGTATTGACAAAACTGTGGAACAATTATCTCGGCCGAGCGTTAAGAAAACTGGTTTGGTCAAAACAGGAAAATGTGTTATTGAGGAGTCCGAGTCTAGTCAATCGGCGGCTTCTAAGGCATCTGATGTAAAGAAAGAAGGTCCAAAACCTATGAAGAAAACAAAGATTGCTATAACAATATCACAAGAAGACCAAAATACAACTATAGATTTTGATGACGATGGTAACGTTATAACGTCCTCTTCATTTGAAAGAGAATTAATGAGAAAAAGGTCTTTGAGAGATTCCGACCAAAAGAGTTCTTCAAAGTCAAGCATGGATACGACAACTACTACTACTCCGTCTAAAGGCTCCCTTAGTGTCGACGATTCCTCTTCAAGAAGAAGGCGTCTTGACGATCAAAAGAGTTCATCAAAATCTAGTATGGATTCGAGAGGATCACTAAGTGTGGAATCTAGAGGTTCGTTCGAGACCACGGAATCGACCTCTGGATCTTTGGGTGAAGCATATCGACGTGGTGAAGAACTAAAACCGACTTGGCGACCGTTCTTTGGGGCTTCAGGCAGTGAGAACAGCACAAGTATAGAGGAAGCTTGGATACCACAAGACCATGAAGGTTATGAGAACCTTTCGCTTAACAAAGAATTTGATTACGGCAATCAAAAGTTACTTGAAGATTTCCAGACGTTTTCGAAAAATCCTCCTTTATCCTCCAATAATTCTAAAGATTCCACTGAGGCTGATTTCACAGATGATTTAAACGATTTTCCGGTTAACTTTTTGTATCCCGCTACGTCTAATTCGCCTGCTGACGTTGTGATAGGCTACGGTCACGTAGGTCGAACATTATCTCGAATATCAGAACGTAGTACTGCCTCTGAAAAGACGAGCGCCGATGAAGATTCAACTAAGGCTTGTTCACGATCCGAAAGTATTAATGAAGAGTCATTGAACTCTAGCGACCATCAAGCTAGTTTGAGTTCAGATCCTCCTAGTAATGCTAACGTAGCATACATATCCGACACAGATAGACGAACATCAGCTGAGATGCCCGACATTCCTATAGATCAGAGCAAAATAAGTGAAATGTATGAAAAGAAAACTTTAGAAGGAAAAAAAGCAACTGATAGTCCTAAGATGAAGAAAGCTCCAGTCAAAGCACCATCCAAGCCCTCGTCACCAAGTGATTCTGAGGACTGGCCTCTGCCAGAACTACCTCCGCTGCCAAAGCTTGATTTTGACACATCTAGAAGAAGGTCTAGCGAGGATTGGCCTTCTCTGCCGTCTAGTTTGTTAGAAACGCCTATAGTTGAGAAAGTTCATATCTACTATATGAGCAACGAACCAGAGCAGGCAACTCAAGTGACCATAAAATCAGAAAGTCCCAAAGACCAGTTGGACGGTTCTGACGATGATAGCAATACTTTGAATAATGATGATGAACTTGAAAAAGATATCCCTGAATCTGAAAGATCTACAGAGCGAAGTCTTGATTCAGGTGAGAAGAAACCTAAAGCAATACCTTATGACAAGTCTGGGTACATGGTAGAGCCTTTGGAAAAACATGATGAATTCACTTGTACAAAAGGAGTTGTACCAAATTATGATAAATCGTGCTTAAGTGGAACTTTGAGCAAAGCGACATGCCTTATGAGTGAAGTAGGTTCATGCTGCACTCGAGTTGAGCATAAATCGTTCAATGTGAAAAGCAATCTAGAAGATAAAGTTATTATAAGTCAGCCTCAGAAATCGCCCAAATCACCTTCAAATAACAGTCCATTATTCGACGATGAACATTTGTTTTCCGACGATGTTTTCGGTGGCGATAGCAAATCTGTATCACCAGATTTTGATAAATTCTCACTTGTTGGTGGTACGCATAAATCGTACGGGTCCAATAATTCTGACACTTCTATTGATGATCTTTTGTCACATACAAATGCCGATGAAACGGTTCGCGCAGCAACTAAACTGAGTAGTGGCAGCGCCGGCACTTGCAAAAGATGTAGTCACAGTAGCCACTCAGAAGAAGAAACGAGTTCTTTTGGTACAGACTTAGATGGTACAGTGAAAATAGGCTTGCCGCAAAAGAAGTGCACGCATAGTTCACATTCCGAAGACACGTCAATTTGCTTGAGTATTTCAGAGTGGTCCACGGGGACCAACACAGTTCGTCAATACGCTAACCTTTCAGCTTCTGAAAGTATATCGGCTGTGTCGGTTCACAAAAGTGATAAATCTGAAAATTTCTTGTATTCTGCTTCTCACACAAGCAAAAAATCCGAACAAAAATCTAAAATAGGTTCTCAAGATGAACCTATCTCAAAAAGCAGCAGCTTAGATAAGAGTTCTGAAAACTTTAAGTATGACAAGCTTTGTAGTTCAGAGACTACTATTTCACGGAAAGGTGTTGATAGTAGCTCCGGTACTAAAAGTGACAGTACTTTAACTTTAGCGCAATCCATATCGGAGTGGTCTGCTAGCACCAGTCATACTCTAGTTGGGACAGCACGGGAAGAAGATCAAGAGCTGGCGGATACTAAATCAGATTCTACAATCATCAAAGAATCTGAAATACTCGAAACTGAGCCTGCAACATGTAAAAAAATGTCTCCGACAAAAGATATGTATGACACCAAGGAACCTGTGCTAAGGCTAACTGCTTCGTACACGGGCAGAACAGATAAGTCGTCTTCCATAAGCTACAGTGACAAGTCTGATAAATCTAGCTCAAGCTCTTTAAGTAGCCTACAGAAACATAACGGAGTACTGAGATTTGAGCAAAGGCTCAAAGGATTTCCACCTCCGCAAGATGCAACTCATGAGAGATATCAGAAAACACCTCCTAAAAGCATGAGTTACGAAGAACAATCACAAAGACATTTAAAACCAACTATTCGCTGTCAAAGTGAAGATAGTGGGTTTAAGCCTTACTTTGTGGCACCTCAGCCCGAACTAGACATAGACATTCCATCACAGTTATACAGCCAGGAAGAAAAACATAGCGAGCGTTATCAAAGTCAGGAATTTTCCAGTATGCTTCGCGAGGATATCGCCAACCAATTTATAAGATCTGATTATAAACCTCTGGCCAAACATGCTAGTTACGATGACAAAACTCTTTCCAAGAATCAGATAAAGGAGTATAAAATATCTCAGCAGTATCGGAGCAAACCTAAGAGTTGGTCATTCCACGAACACTATTTAGCCTCTTCTGATTTGCCTGTTACATCTGTACCAGATATGCCGTCTGTTCACCGAGATTCACTAGAAAAAAAGATTGATAGATCTGTCAAGACCCCCCTTTCTCGATGTTCGCCCTACTACTCGAGCAGCTTAAGTTCTGAATCTCCTCCTATACAACCTTTGAAAGTTCCTGTCAAGAAGTCTTTCTTAGTGCGGAACATATCTTTAAAAAGTCCTCCTAGTGGTAACGATACGGATAGCTCTATGGATGTGACCAGGGACCCGCGAGAACGTATGAGAACGTTCAGGCGTAAAAAACAGGTATCAGGTGGGCGAAAGAGACAAGAAAGAATCCAGGATGTGTTAGAAGAGGATTCAACAAAAAGCCAATGCTCGTCTGAAAGTGACAAACACCATTGTGCGCAATATTTAGCGGTAGACGATAATCTCCGCCGAATGGAAAGCTCTGAATGTTCTGACAGCTATCTTCCAGAAGTCGAATCTGGGTCTTCAGAAATGTCAAAAGGTGATTCTAAGAATTACGAGCAAGAAGCTGCTAGTTATTCCGAAGATGAGGGCCAAGAAGAGTTTGTCAAGTACCAAGGTAATACGTACGAAGCACAACAGTTTCCTATCAGCATTACACCAGTTCAGTTCCAGGGATTCGGATCTTC
The DNA here is from genome assembly GCA_947284805.1 of Coleophora flavipennella. Lineage (NCBI taxonomy): Eukaryota > Metazoa > Arthropoda > Insecta > Lepidoptera > Coleophoridae > Coleophora > Coleophora flavipennella. Next base: position 13,207,900 of record OX369253.1, read on the forward strand.
TGCAGACGAGGACGAAATGGGATTCCCTCGTTTTGACAGATTAGGTCGCTTGCGTCATCCGTACCTTGATTCCCAGGAGCCACAGTACGTGCCAGAAGATAGTCCTCCAAGAGTGTCTTACTCGAACAAGAGTAGCCGTCAGTCTTCGCTGAAAAGAGCTAAGTCCATCACGCAGTATCGCAGCGAGGACAAGTCTCTTGGTGAGCCCTCGGGACAGCATCAACCAAGACAGATGTACTACGATGAACAAAGCGACCGAGACGATTCGGATGATTACGCTTACCCGGTAGACACTATTAAAAGAGCTCCCAAAATGATAAAGTCCGGAAGCAGTTACTTATTTAATCGCGGGGAATCGGTGGCTTATTCTGACTCCGAATTGCCACATGACAAGGATGAATATGAGGAGTACAGAGGTAGCCCGTACCCGGATCATTACGAAGAAGTGGCCATGTTTCAGACGCAAGAATGCTACCCGCAGTACGACCATGTCTTGGAAGAATGTAGGGACGGCAACGAAGACCACTACCCTCGTGATCTCGACCAACGATTCAGTCTGAACAACGTGGAAAGGTTCTATTCTAGTCATTACGTTGATTCTCAGGCTTCTAGCGACAGCCCCGAGCAAAAGTTTGATATTTCCACCCTCCCCCCGCCGCTTTGCTCTGATGACGAAAACAATTAAATCATTGGAAAACAAACTTGAGCAAATTTAGTGTAGTGTTGTCTCCCCTCGTGTTGTCGATGAGTGTCCGTTGCGGTGTGAACGCGTGCTGTTTAACTCTGCGTATCGTAATTTTAAATTCCAACGCAATTGATCGTTATTATTGATATTTCATTTTGATATTAGGATAATTATTATCTTGAATATTTACATTGTCATTTTGAATACCTATTTAGTGAAATTATGAAAAATATACCTACCTACTATGTACTTTAGTGCCAATCCCCGTGATAGCGCAACCCTTGACTAAAATTGTTCCTAGCTTTTAAGTAACCAGGTAGCTATGTACTGATACGAAATTACTCATCTCTATCGAAAATACTCATACAATCTTAGCCAATACAAGGATTATAGCTGTTCCATATGAATTGGTTATGAATTTACTTGACTATAATACTGAATTTGTTACTGATACGCAAAAGCAATACTTTTAATTTAAAGGCTCACTTTTGCAATTTGATTTATATTCATTTTATCTCACAGCAATAAGCTTGAGAAGTGTTGTCTGTGTTTATTATTACAGTAACAAATTAAGTAAGTATTAAAATATTAGAATATTGTGTCGATTTAATTGAAATGACTCTCAGAGAAATAGTGTTATGTAAAGGCTGTGATTTTATTTGTGTAGTGAAATCCTGAGTCTTGTTTAATAGTTGTTTACTTCTACTTTATTGTTCTAATGATTAACATGCGATAAGTATATAATATGTTGCACAAAACACATTTCATAGTGTGACCAAACTAACAGAAAATGCTGAAAACACCTAAAATTATTTTTTTGCTTGCTTTCTCTTAAAAAAAAATTCGTTATTGATAAACAAGTAACAACTCAAATAAGATTTTTCTCTGTTATCTGGTCATTTTAATGAAAAGATAACGCCAAAGAAATTAAATGTGCCAATAATGCTCAATTTTTCTCCCCTTCCGTTGTTATCCAATTTATATTTGGATTAGGTATTAATTTTCGTGTCATATATCATAGGATCTCATATAAAATACGAATAATGAAGCTTAAAAGGGTAGTATTTATTGAATTTTGTTTGTGATACAGTCTAAACTATAACTAATTGTTAAGTTAATCATGTTTTACGAAAGCGTATTCCTTCAAGTGCAAAATCATCGACATTTAAAATATTGGCTTAATTAAAAAAAATCGAAAATTTTGTTGACCAAGCACTGATTTATTCTGCGCTATTTCTACAAGTCGTAGTTAGTATGTTGTTTATATTTTATCGATGTTAATCTTCGCGTTTAGATTTTATTAACGTTTTGCAACGTCATTTTGAAATGTCAAATACTCTGAAAAAAACGGTTTTATATATGATGTTATATTGAGTTCAGTAGATTGTTAGTTTAGTTATTGAAATCGAAGGTTTGCCAGCGTTTAATGTAAATTCCGTTAAAATGATTATTTTAAGTAGGTGTTCTTTAAAATGCCAGCGTTTAATGTACATTCCGTTAAAATAATTATTTTAAGTAGGTGTTCTTTAAAATGCCAGCCTTTAATGTACATTCCGTTAAAATAATTATTTTAACTAGGTGTTCTTTAAAATGCCAGCGTTTAATGTACATTCCGTTTAAATAATTATTTTAAGTAGGTGTTCTTTAAAATGCCAGGGCTTAATGTACATTCCGTTAAAATAATTATTTTAAGTAGGTGTTCTTTAAAATGGTAAAAAAAACTTTAATGTTTATTAAAAATATTGTCATGGTTCAGATTACAGTCTAAGGTTTAGGTGTTTCTTGGAGGATCAATACATTCCATATGTCCTTTTCATTTGCGTAATTTATTATTTTATGATATTATCTAGGCATTGTTTTGGCAGATGATACCCCTTTGTCAAAAAATGGTGGTCTAACAGGTATACACGTTTACATATTACTAATTTCATAATTTCGTACCGCGTGGAACGTCAAACTGAAATTGAACTCAAGCAGAAATGGTCTATTATGTCATATTTATTATCTTTAAAAAAACAACCTTTCATGCATATTTTTTATACAAAATAGTTTCGATGTTTCACATCTTCCAGGCGTCCAGCGTGGGCTCATTTAAAAAAATAATCTTATTGTATCAGAAATAAATAAATATATCAGTTTAAGCCGGAAATACTTCTATATTGAAACGCAAACAATAGAGGACCATAAATATAGAGGACCAGCTCTTTAAGGCTGTACGCTAGCTCTTTAGGTATTTTTAATTTAAGGCTTCATGCTCATTGGAAACAGATTAAACGTATAGTTATATGATAAGCAGTTTAAAGCACAAGTCAAATAATAACGAATATCACTTAAGAACGAGGTTTAGAAATTTTTTTCAGCATACTTTGAGATAATTAAAATTATATTAATGATTGAATACGTGCATTATTACGCAATACTTCGAGTTTTGAAATAGTTTTTGTTTTAAATTACAAGACGCAGATCTACTACAAAAAGATTAGTAACGAAATTGTTAGAAAAAGAAGGATAGTTACGTATGGCACGAGTGCGAAAAAGATACTGATATTATTTTTTGTCCTTATCGGCATAACCACTTTTTTGCTGGCTAATTGTCAAAATCTGACAGTATCTTAGCCAAACAATGCTTCTTTCAATGTTGCCAAATAAATTTAAATTTTACCTAATAAAAATAATATATGTTTGTAGGTTTGTATTATCATTCTATGTGACCCCTGATTTTGAAGAGTAATATTGAGAACTGTACAAATGCTTTTCGAAAGCATTACTTATATTTCATCAGATCTACTACAAAGGCGCTAAGACGCGCTGATCACATTGAAATTTACCCTGACCTAATGGAAATATTATTAAGGTGGCAACACACACGCTTAAAGCGAGAGGCACTGTAGTGGCCACGCGATATTGAAAACTATTTGTAGTAGATCTGTGCCAAAAATGGACAGGATTATAATCCTTAAAAGAGATTTTTTTGTATTTCATGAATATTCTTTTCTCGTCATTATTGTATGAAAGTTGAAAAAAACAATCCACCGCAAATTTGCAAAGTGGATATATGTATGTGTGCACGCGGTATTTTTTTTAAACCGTTGCCTATTTCTGTTATTCCTACGCACGTGCCCCAAAATCAGTCTAATGTAATTGTTTTTTGAAATTGTTGTGTTTGGAGGCAAGTTTAAGCCTTATAAATAATAATATCAAAAATCGAATCTGCAACTATTTGTACATAGGAATAGCTCCGTGGTAATTGTGATTCTTCATAATTTTACAACATTTAGTTTAGTCATACAACGTGCACAAACATTCGTGAAAATCATAAAAGCTAGACTGCAGCTATAAGAGCGTATTTTTAAAAGCTAGACTGCAGCCTTGAAAGCGTATTTTTAAAAGCTAGACTGCAGCCTTAAGAGCGTATTTTTAAAAGCTAGACTGCAGCCTTAAGAGCGTATTCTCAAAATAATCGATTTCTGTACAAACTGAAAATAACTACTTCTTGAAAATGGATTGACCGATTCTAATGAAATTTTATACACATAAGCAAGTCACGAAATTCTAGTTTGTGGATAGATTACATTTTCATTTTGTTGTCACTAAATAATAGTGATTTATATGTTTCATAGTAATCTTAAAATTAGCTAATCTTTTTTTAAATAAAGTATGTACTTCGAAAATGTAATTTATTCACAAACTAGAATTTCGTAACTTGCTTATGTGTATAAAGTTTCATTAAAATCGGGTCATCCATTTTAAAGAATTAGTAATTCTAAGTTTGTATGGGAAACGATTTTGTGAATACGCTCCTCATTACTTCGTTATAGCCGCAAATATGTATACTCGTCAAGTTTATCTTCTCGTTATCTCAATCACAATTAGTGGACTTTGGTGGCGTAAAAAGGACGAATAGACGGCGATGTTCGAATTCCTTCTGTCTGTCATTTAGGCGCAATCAACTATACTTAATGTGTACGCGGATTTTTACGCTCTTAGCAGCAGGTTTTCTCTAAATAATAAGTTTTTGTTACTACTTAAGTCTAAATGTAACCTGCGTTTATTCTTTGCACAGATGCAAACAAGTTAAGAAAATCGTATTATTTTTAAGCATTTTCAGATTTATGAAACGAGTTATTCCAAGTTCTTATACTTGCGATTCCTTCCTTACTTTTATAGACGATAATATTATGTTCTAATGTAATTAAGGCTCTTGTAACAGTTTCTATTTTTAATTCATTATAAGTTATTGAGAATTCTTAACAGCCGTTTCTATCTGTGTAATAAAAAAAACCTATGTGTTAACCCAGTGCTAAATCTATGTACCTACCTACTTCATCTAAATCCGTTCAGTCGTTTAGGCGTAAAAGTAGAGCAAAGATATCAATAAACATACATACGTTTGCGTTATTGGTGTGTTAACTACAAAAAAAATTCATAGTGCCAATATTGTTTGTGCCAAATAGCAAAAAATTTAGAAATGTAAGTACAAAATTTTAGAAGTCATATTCAATGAATATTACTTACCAGCAGAATGTAAAGCAACTTACAGCATCCGCCGTTTGTCCCTTCGATAGCACGGCAAATAGGGATGACGAATGCTAGTCATCGGAGTTACTTTTTAACACGCTTTTATTAGCTTCACTTGTAACTAACTATGTATGTAAGAAAATCTTGGAATCTTAATTTGACCCACTTCCCGGTCTTCGATTAGGATGAAATTTTGCACACGCTCTGAGTTCTGATAAAAATACATGACTAGCCAAGAAACGTCATTACAAATCCAATATGGCGGCCTCCCCAAGATGGCGGACTGGCTGTTTGAAATCCACTCCCCATGATTTGGGTATCAAATGAAAGGGTTTGCTGTCAGGAATACGAAAAAAATAGTCACGTGACTTAAATCCAATATGGCGGACGTCCAAGATGGCGGCCAGGCTATTTGAAATGCACCCCCATCATATGGGTATCAAATGAAAGGGTTTGCTGTCAGGAATACGAAAAAATAGTCACGTGACTTAAATCCAACATGGCGGACATCCAACATAACTACTTAAAGTGTTTACTAAAAGCGTGTTTTTTAGTGTTTTCTAAATGTCCGAATTATTATCATCTGTCAAAAACTACAGTTTGTTCTAAAATGTTTTAAATACCTAGGCGTGACGCCGTAGTTTAGCAGCGTCATTTATATACTCATTTTGTGATTTTGGTGAATAAAAAATAGAAAACTTTATGGAAAACTGTCACAAATACCATAGCAACGAATAAAATATATTTGTCAGTTGTGAAAAAGTCGTTTCTATGAAAATAATATCCAAAAGATCGTGGCGAACGTGACAGGACATTTGAACGAGTAAGGTTTTCCGAAGTTTAAGTAGGGGGGCAATTTAGTGATCAATAGTTAATAATTTATTTCTGATGCTGTCGTCATCCCTATTGTCGTACACGATAAGAAAAAGACCAGCAGAAACGCATATAATCTCAGACTGGTCTATGATAATAATGTTGCCACACAACATCGAACGAGCCAATACTTAAATAACTACTATTCATATTTAGAAAAAGAACATTAACCGTATTTGAATTTTAAGAGATCTTTTTGTTTTGTTACATTTTACACTGGGTAAAAAAGACACGTAGAAACAAAATGGTCATGGCTACTAAATTATTATTTGTGTTGTGAACTGTCAAAGGTGTTTCTCTAATTAAATTATCATTTGTGTTTGAGTACACTGGGTAAATAAGACACGTAGAAACAAAATGGTCATGGCTACTAAATTATCATTTGTGTTTGAGTACACTGGGTAAATAAGACACGTAGAAAAAAAAGGTCATGGCTACTAAATTATCATTTGTGTTGTGAACTGTCAAAGGTGTTTCTCTAATTAAATTATCATTTTTGTTTGAGTACACTGGGTAAATAAGTCACGTAGAAACAAAATGGTCATGGCTACTAAATTATCATTGGTGTTGTCAACTGTCAAAAGTTTTTCTCTAATTATGAATCGTAGTTGTATTTTATTATGCCAACTGATTTTGAGATATTCTAAAATTATTTACTTTCATTATTCTGATCTCTTTAAAAAAACAGTTAACCCCTTAACCCACTGGCTACATAGTGTTCAATAAGTAAAAACTTGTGTTGTCGTATAGCACGAAGCAATTTTAGACTAATAGTTGTATGGGGTTTAAATGATCCCCTAGTTAGTGCAATAACGGTAAACTAGTTGTTAAGTACTTCGACTATTGAACGTGTACAATCCGAATAGACTGTAATTTTTTTTATTGTAATGTATTTTAAATTTTAATGGAGTTCTGTGCGTAGTGTGAAATTTACTTTGATCGATTAAGAGACGATGGTATGTTATTAGATTCTATCAACAAACTCGTGATCGAAATTAACGTAGTGCATACGCTACAGCGTACCAGCACGAAGTCTAACCGCCCTTAAATCTTGCCGCCAAACATCAGTGTTGACAACATTGATGTGTTCCGGCTTCATTGCGGTGGGTCTTGGTAAGCCCGCTTCCGTCTTCGGCATCATCGTCACTTACCATCAGGTGAGTGAGATGATGCCAAGGGCTTACCAAATGCGAATAAAAAAAGTCAATACAGGACGTTTCATTGCGGTGGGGAATCTTGGTAAGCCCGCTACCGTCTTCGGCATCATCGTCACTTACCATCAGGTGAGATGATGCCAAGGGCTTACCAATTGCGAATAAAAAAAGTCAATACAGGATGTACTTAACAAAATTGATGTAGTGGGTACTACACGGCGTTAACTCATCATACCGAACAACCGAACAACTTTCCTTAGGTAGATAATTCTAAAAAAAAACGTCGCTATGCAAAAATGCACAACATTTGCTTCATCAGCAGAACGTTTTGTATGAAGAAAAAAAAAAGAAAATTGACTATGGGTTCTAAGGAAAGTTGTTGAGTATGTAGAACAAGAAGCTGTAGTTAACGCGTCCTACACCAATTTTGTTACAGATGTACGTACATATAGAGGGGCCGATCTTGGTGTACTTTTAAACCGCCGCCGCCCCATACGTAGCACTTTACGTTCACCTATACGCGATCTCAGGGCAAAATAGTGGAATCACTGTAGCGTTGCATTGGCTTCTACTCATTATATTGAACAACTTATCCCAAGGAACCCATAGTCAATTCGCAAAAAAATAATTTCGACGCTCCATACAAAAAGGTGCAAAATTAGTCTAACAGCTGATTGTTTTGTATGAAGATTTCAAATTAATTTTTGCTATTTCAACAAACGTGTAGAAAAAAAGTTGTTCAGTTTGATAAGTTAGTTACGGGACCTACACCAATTTTGTTACACCTGTATAGGGATGAACCTTAATTTTTTTTTACTTTGTGGTACCAACGGTCGATAAAGCAGTAACATTTTGCTTCTATTCACGGAACTCCTTTTAAAGCGATGACGTAATGAGAACTTTACATGAAACCTATAAATAATACTTGTATTGCGAAGCAACTGCTATAATCATTTTCGAAAAACATGAAACTTTCAAGTAAAAGCTTTTATTTAATAATCGTGCATTGTCACGAGAAACAAACGTGTTTGTCCAATTTCAGCCGGATAGCTTCAGCGGAAGTGGGTGAAATATTGATTGCTAAGTTTCAGGACGTATACATACAAGTGAAGTTAAATAAAAGCTTTTAAAAATACAGAAGGACTGATAAATATAAGAACCTGGGCGAAATCCGAGTCTCCTAGGCATGTTATCTAAAAATGTGATTTTTGTGGGTGAACACGGATTTTCTCAGGAATGTCACCCATCTACATAGACTTCGAATGCAAAACATTATGTAAATACCATTTCATTCAAATCGTTAGAGCTGTTTACGAGAAAACAATAACAATAATTGCTCACTTCAAATAATAAGATAATACCTACTGTAACAGCGTGAATTTTAATTCGCTAGAAAGCGGCTAATGGTAGTCATAAAACTGAACTCTACCCACTACTCATAAAACTGAACAACTTTACCAAAAGAACTTATACAACCGGAGGAGATAAGATAAGATAAATATCCTTTATTGCACACCAATTATACAAAAATGAAAAACTTATTAACTAGAAAAATATAGAAGCTTATACGACGTCTAAAAATTCTAAAAATTCCAAACAGAGTGATCAATCGTGGACTTTTCCCCTGAAAAACCTTGTGGTAGAGTCTGCCATTTGCCGCTTGCTTTTCAGCGAATAAAATGTCACCTTTGTGATTTAAAATTTTTGTGTGCAAAAATCACGATCGCTATCTAGCGGAAAATTTTTGTACGGCGCTGAGTGCCTCCGCAGCCGGCAGTTTCATTGTAGTATAGTTGTCTCGTTTTTAAATGAATATTGTAAAACGACTTGAAGGAATGAATACTTTTGTGATATGATTTGAGATTATGTATTAAGCAAATTACTAAATGGGAGTAGAAAAATAATTTGAAAAACGTTTAATCAATTTTAAAGTACATCTTGTGCGATTCTGTTTACGTCATCGTTATTGTTGAGTATTAACTTCTTTTTTTTTGAATTTTTAATTAGATGTAATTGAATTGTGTATGGTATCCTTATAATACACGACACTGTTCTCAGGGTTGAGGATAGGTAACGATATATATAAATATATTAATTAAAAATCCTACCAAGGAGTTTTCATTCAATCTGTTTTAGTTACGTTTTAAAGTTATTTTGAGTTCAACCCTGAGATTTTTTAAGCGGCCAGGAATTGAGATGTAAGTTTATAAAAAGTGTTTGCATGGATCTTTAATTTGTATATGTAGATGTTTATGGATCTTTAATTTGTATAAGTAGATGTTTATTATTTCGTTTGTTGTAAGTTTTGTTAAACTATTTTCTTACGTACTTTTATAGTTTTAAATTATTCACTGGATGTGTGTCGCAGCCGTTACATAGAATCCACCGGTTTTTAAAACGCGCTGAATGGATGGAATGGGTAAAACACTCCAAATAAAACCGATAATTTCTTCTTCTGCGAAGCATTCTGGTACCCAGAGTTTTCTGGCTCCAGTTGGTTTACTTTTACGCTAATTTCTCTCTGTATAACGACAACTCTCAATAACGTCACAAAATGGCCGGTCCCTTAAGTGTCACTATATAGAGTTTACACTGTATGTTACTCAGTAGTTTTTACATAAAGCGGCGCCTCATACGATGCGGCGTACTTTCTTTATTTTTTTTACTTTGATGTTGCCGCATTAAAAACGCCGCCATTTTACTATACGGCGTTGTTCGGCGCGCTGTTTTGGAACCCGGCGGATTCTACAATACGGCTTCCACATATACATATTCAATTCACAAACACTCATATAATTTACAACATTAATTTGAATTTCTATCATTTTATTTTGTGCATCTTTTTTCTTTTTATAGCTTTTTTTAACAGGTCTAATAAGTCCTATTGTTATTTTAAGTTTTATCACGAACGATCTTTTTTTATCATTAAAATTTTAATGCGTTTGACTGCACCTCACCTGAAGGAAAGGGACGATGCTGTCGAGGATGGTAAAGATCGCGCCAAACTTAATTACGACTCTGAAGTTGGTCGCAAGACGCGTCGCAGTAGCATACTTTGGGTTGTTAGTAGGACGTAACGGTGCGTCTACTCGGTAATACCGGCGCAGTAAGGACTCGCATCACAGTTCAGATCAGTAACAAAGTTTGGCGCGAGCTGTACACGCAAACTCAAAAAAATACTATTTACTTTTGCCTTGAAGACACGCAATTTCTCAGAATCGGGTAACACTAACCCAGACAAGGAGTTCCACTCCTTCGCTGTCCGCATAATAAATGATTCTACACTGTCGAGTGTCTATTACGTTTCGCGTTCCCGAATAATGTCCCGAGTCATGTCAGAATAATGTTGCGGTTTTTAAACAAGGCTTTCAATAGACGTGGCATTTGGCGGCCATTACCAGGTGGGCTGATGATGGGTCTCATGAACATCGCAGGGAGCCTCGGATGTATGATGCTTATTAGGATCGCGCTAAGAAGAAGCTGATGGGGAAGGCCTATGTTTTACGTGTGGATATTTTATTGATGGTGACCAGCACGGTTAGCATGGGGCGTAGACGTAGACTTGAGAATACAGTTTAGCCGTCTCTTTCATTAGTACGGTGTTAAAACGGAACGAATGCGTGACGCGCAAGATATGTCGCCATGATATTGGTGTTAATTTCTTTGAGATGCCGAAGTCGCAACCAAATTGTAAAATTAACCGTCTAACAAACCAGCTAGCTGTTTAGTGAATTACTGAATAAAAAAAATATTTTGAAAATCGGTCCACAATTGACAGAGTAATCGGTGAACATACATAAAAAACGAAAAAAGAAACATACAGTGCAGGGAATTATTAGGTTTTTTATTATTTCAGAGGTTTTAGAAATAAAATGTCGCTCACATTTGGAAAATCACAACGAGAGAGCTTTTACTGTCTAAAGTTTTTTAAAACAGTTTTTCTTGCAGCAGGCAAAGGTATCATAGTCATACCGCCTAATGTTATATAATGAATATTAATAATTGTTGTTTTATTTAACAGAACGTAGAACCTCCTCATTTTTTGACGTCGAAAACTCGAAATAAAACCGAGTCGACGGCGGGGCTCCTTATCACGGTTTTTAAAAAAATACTACAATTGGTTTGGCTTTATCTCACCTGATGGTAAGTAAAAATTCGTCTGTCCATCCGTCAACTCGGCTGTATTTGGAGTTTGTTACTCAGTGGTTTACATAGCGACTAGCTGGTTTGTAATACGGCTAATTTTATAATTTGGCTGCAACACCGACATCTAATCAGATTGTAAAAATTTTTCTTATTCACGCTCCCCTTGTTTACACAGACGACGACGAAGCTACGCCGGAAGATGATACTGAGATCACAGTATCGTCCGCCAGCCTCTGCGTGTCACCGTCAAGTACTATGGGGGAAGACCGCCTTCCTGTGTACACATCCACACCCCTGGTTCGGACGATCAACGGCCACGATAATGTTGACAACGCTGCTTTGAGATGCGAAAGCGTCAATGGAAATGTTAATGGTAAGTGTTCTTGTCGCGGTTCGATTCCCGACGGGGTAAATTGTAAGACTTGGTTTGGTTGGTGGTAGGGCATTAGCATAAGCCCGCTGGCTAGCTACCACCATCTTATCTAAGTCTTGCCGCCAAAAATCAATGTTGATATCATTGGTGTGTTCCGGCATGAAAATAAGATAGCCAGTTCCCCATTGCGTTGGGGAATCTTGGTAAGCCCGCTTACATCTTCGGCAACATCGTCACTTACCACCGGGTGAGTTGTTGTCAAGGGTTTACCAATAGTGAATAAAAAAATTAAAAAAAAACAGGTCGTCATGAAATTCCTTGGGGGAGGCCTATGTCCAGCAGTGGACGTCCGTCGGCTGATATGATGATCTTACCTCTATAATTTGCCTAACATGGCGTGCAATAATGATAATTCAAACCATCAATCACATAATAACTTACACACAAGATTTTATAGTTTGATGTCAATATTAATATAGACAATAAATGTCATTAAACGTGTACACCTCTTCAAATTCTACAATGTTACACTATTATCAAATTATGTCCATTTGTTATAATTACGCACAAGATATTCAATATTCGCAATACAACACAATTTCATAGTTTGATGTCATCTTATATATAAAGTTCTCGTGTCACAATGTTCGTTCCCGTACTCCTCCGAAACGGCTTGACCGATTCTCATGAAATTTTGTGAGCATATTGAGTAGGTCTGAGAATCGGCCAACATCTATTTTATTTTAGGGTAGGGTAGTGTAGTGTAGTGTATGTAAGGTAGGGTAGGGTAGTGTAGGGTAGGGTAGGGTAGGGTAGTGTAGTGTAGGGTAGTGTAGGGTAGGGTAGTGTAGTGTAGTGTATGTAGGGTAGGGTAGTGTAGGTTAGGGTAGTGTAGGGTAGGGTAGTGTAGTGTAGTGTAGGGTAGGGTAGGGTAGTGTAGTGTAGTGTAGGGTAAGGTAGGGCAGTGTAATGTAATGTAAGGCGGTACGTAGTTCGCTGAGACAGCTAGTTAATAATATAAAAAAATAAATGTCATCTCAAAAATCAATCTCAACTTCGATTTTTTTTGCCATCACAATACCTTCCTCACTCCTTCGTCGCTCGAAAGTAGAAATAGTCTGAATAAATAACAATAATTAACAATTGACAATAATATTTGGTAAGCCCTTGGCATCATCTCACCTAATGGTAAGTGACGATGATGTCGAAGATGAGAGCGGGCGTATCTTCACGAATTATTATGTAAAAATCAGAGATATGCTATAAAAGGTATAGATCGGTTACATGCGTCGAAAAAGTGAAGCAAATAAAATGATGCCAATTTGCATCTCTTTTCTTAGTAGCATTCGGTGCAACGAAAGCGAACTACCTATAACATTGTGTGTGTAAATGGGTTCGATGTTCAAATGTTGTTTGTTAATGCATAACCCATCTATGACAACAAATCTCTGGTAAAAATGGTTTTATAGTACGTGAGTTAATATCTTCAGCAAGCATTAAAAATTTTGTATTTTTGCAGTAAATATAGCGGAATCCACAAACAGTATGGACGTGCTGAGTGGCGGAGAGAGCGACGCGGGAGACACCTTGAATAGGAGAAATAATAACAGGTAACTGACTGGTTGCCTATTTCCTATTATACAAACAGGGTGTAAAAAAATGGTGTAGGACTCGTTAGCTGGGGCTGGAAAAACATTCCCCAAGGTACGCATAGTAAATTCGCAAAAAGATGTCGACGCTCCATACAAAAATGCACAAATTTGGTCGATCAGCTGATCGTTTTGTATGAAGAGTTCAATTTTTTTTTGCGATTTCAGCTAACTTGTAGAACAAAAGTTGTTCAGTATGATGAGTAGAAGCCCCAGTTAACGGGACCTACACCAATTTTGTTACACTCTGTATATTTCGCAAAGCGAGCGAGCAAGTGAGCTATGCTCGGAGTTTCCCTGCGAGATCGAATCAGAAATTAGGCGGTCCGAAGGAGAATTAAGGAACTCACATAGCTCACAGAATCAGTAATGGGTCCCCCACATAGATCGTAGAACAATAATGTAATGGCCGTTGGGGCAGTAAAGTTCGAGAAATGGGCGGTCGCGCATCGGAAGACGTAGCTTAGGCAGGCCTGTCACTTGGTGGATCGACTACCAGGTGAAAGTCGTGGAAACCCGCTGGATGCGGATAGTGCAGGACTAGTCGTGTGGAAATCTATAGGGGAGGCAGTCCAGCAGTGGACGTCTTCCGGCTGATGAGATGAAGATGATGACGTACATTTTGTTCCAATCAAGAAAATACTTATAACACACTAACCTCATTACCTAAAGACTTATTTTCCAAGGTCTTCTACTTTTATTACACTAATTTTACATTAGTACCTTCGTTTCACATTTCGCATCACATTTAGCAGGAATGGCATGATTAAAACAAGTTGTTTTAAAACACTTGTTTTAATAGTATATTATGCAACTAGTGAATAAAGGACGGATTTAAAGCGAGGGCCATAGATGAATGACGAGCAAGTAAAGGATTCTAACGACTGAATCACGACCGCAATGAGTGATTCATGTATTAGAATTCTAAGCGACTCGAGTGATTCATGGCCCTCTATACAAATCCGTTTTATTCAAGAGTTGCATAATGCATACTATGCTTTATACCAAGACTCCGAGAAAAAGAAACATTGAAACGAAAATCGACATTTCATTAAGGTTAAATTAATTTGTCCGTATGGTTCCCGGCTAAGAATAGGACCATCCCATCTCTTCCAATGGGTGTCGTAAAAGGCGACTAAGGGACTTAAAACCGGAGGATGGGCAGTAGCGTCTTTCCGTGCATTGCAACACACCTGCAATCAAACTGCGATCGCCAACCCGCCTGCCAAGCGTGGCGATTACGGCAAAACCCCCCTATGAAATCCACACCCAGAAAACGGCCCCTAGTCCCCGGCGGCCCCGCTATTCCTGGCTCCGGTAGCAGTCATAGTAACGGCGTGGTGGGGGGTGCGAAGAATCCTCGGCAGATGCCAGGCTACCAAACCCAACGACCTTTGGCCCTGGCAACTTACAACACGCGTACACTGCGGACTGACGAGAAACTTACAGAACTCGAAGAAGTATTGAGCAGGTTACGGTGGGTTGCAGTGAGGGGTGAGATAGGGAGACGTTATATCTCCGAAACTGTTCACCGCCGCCCTGGAAGATGTTTTAAGCTTCTGGACTGGGGTGGACTCGGCATCAATATCAACGGCTAGTACATATCCCACCTCCGATTCGCTGACGATATCGTGGTCATGGCTGAGACTATGGAAGACCTAAGCACAATGCTCGATGGCCTCAGTAAAGTCTCTCAACAAGTGGGTCTTAAAATGAACATGGACAAGACGAAAATAATGTTAAATGTCCGTGTCGCACCCACTCCTCTAAAGGTTGGAGACTCTACACTGGAAGTTGTTGACGAATATGTATACCTGGGACAAACAGTCCAGCTAGGTAGTTCCAACTTCAAGAAAGAGATCAATCGACGAATCCAACTCGGCTGGGCAGCGTTCGGGAAGCTTCGCAATATCTTCACGTCCCAAATACCGCAGTGTCTCAAGACTAAGGTCTTTGACCAGTGTGTGTTGCCAGTGATGACTTACGGAACTGAGACATGGTCGCTTACTATGGGCCTCATAAGCAGGCTCAAGGTCACCCAAAGGGCAATGGAGCGTGCTATGCTCGGAGTTTCTCTGCATGATCGAATCAGAAACGAGGAGATCCGCAGGAGAACTAAAGTAACCGACATAGCTCACAGAATCTCTAAACTGAAGTGGCAGTGGTCAGGGCACATAGCTCGTAGAACAGATGGCCGATGGGGCAGTAAAGTTCTCGAGTGGCGACCGCGCACCGGAAAACGTAGCGTAGGCAGGCCTCCCACGCGGTGGACCGATGACCTGGTGAAGATCGCGGGAAGCCGATGGATGCGGGCAGCGCAGGACCGGTCGTCGTGGAAATCCTTGGGGGAGGCCTTTGTCCAGCAGTGGACGATTTGTGGCTGGTATAATGATAAGATGATGAAATTAATTAAAATGCTCTATAAAATTGGGACAATTACTAAAAATAAAGAGTAATTCTCTTTGTATTCGTACAACTTACAGTATTCGAAATAGCGCCACTTTACTAATGAAATGACAGCAAAGAACACAAAACAGTTTTTATTCTAATGCTAAACTCCTTGTCGAAAATGTCTAACAATCAAATCTCGAGGTGTTATTTGCCAAGGAGTTTGTATGCCAAATATTCTGTGGGCAAGGAGATTGTATCGATTATTTTTTGCGCTAGGAGGTTGTATAGCTTTGAGATGTGGTCGAATATATTGTTTTTTCTAAATTAGTGATTAAAAGAACTTTTTATTCACTGTTTTCATTGAATAAAATGAGCTTTTTAGAGGGACAATGGTATAAACAGTATTTAAAACAGTTTGAAATAAAACAATGTTATTATTGTGATTAATAAAATG
Organism: Coleophora flavipennella; assembly: GCA_947284805.1. Lineage (NCBI taxonomy): Eukaryota > Metazoa > Arthropoda > Insecta > Lepidoptera > Coleophoridae > Coleophora > Coleophora flavipennella. Next base: position 13,224,143 of record OX369253.1, read on the forward strand.
GTCTCGCCTCAATAACTCTTCAGAGAAAAATGGAATACATATAAAAAGTCCCGATACTCACTCACTCACTGACTGACCGACTCTTCAACGCCAAAACTGAGCTTAACGTTTATGTCGTAGATAAAAAAAGGCCGGATATTTGAAATTCGCAAATTCGCACATGATAGGGAATAAAGCGGAAACGAAGTAACAGACTAGTCGTCATATTAACTAGTGCAATGTAAGTCATCATCATTATATTAGCCGAAAGACCTCTACTGCTGGAATAGGCCTCCCCCAAGGATTACCACGACGGCCGGTCCTGCGCTGCCCGCATCCAGTGGCTTCCCGCGACCTTCACCAGGTCGTCGTTATACGTAAGTATAAATTTGTCAATCATTTTTTTTTGCTTGTATTATTTGTACTTGGCTGGTTATAATAAAATTAAAAAGGTGAACAGATGAACATTCCAAATTTTATAATAAAAAAATCCGCCATTTTTCTTTTGTTTTTTCCGTTTACAAAAATGAGTGAAATTAATGAAGAAATTCGCTACACTTTTGATGTGTAACATCTTTGCTCTCGATTTCCTGCAATTTGTGGGAGTGATTTCGTGAAATGGGACGGAAATGTGTAACATGGGACGGAAATGTGTAAGAGGAAGTCGCGAAAACGCGGAATTCTACTTTACGAGAGTCCGACTCGCACTTGGTCGGTTTTTTCGTTACTGTCAGATCCGCCACCCAGGTACAATATCGTCATCAAATCTAACTAACCTAAAGTATTTTGTCACGTTACACATCATATGCGAGTACTGTAGGTCTCGCTCGAATTTTTTTTTAAAAGGTTATAATGCATCACAGTCTACGAATGAAATTTGTGCTCTTTAAGAACCTAAATCAGTATCAGTCAGTAACACATACTTGGTTCAAGCGTTTCCAGTCTGGAAATGTTTACGTTCAAGACAAATACGAAGAAACTTTTTCCCCGACCTAATGCATATTGTTGGGAGTGCCCGAATGGTTAAACTTGGCACAGAATACACACACACACACACACACACACGCACACACACAAACACACACACACAAACACACACACACACACACACACTTGTTGGCCACTTGGCGCACTTTAATGTCTGAGGCCAAGATCCACTTCGGGTCGCTGAGCCAGCGAAGTAGTTAGTAGTAATGCATATTAATATTATCTGTTGCAGCATATCGTCAACACTGACGGATACTTTGCGCGACGCTAGTGAGGCGCCGAAGCGGCGGTCAGGGCGCGATCTCACTTGGCTGATAGCCGAAGAACTGCTTATGACTGAGCGCACTTACAAGCGGGACTTGGAGCTCGTCACGGTGGTAAGTTTGTCTTTAGCTTATGTCACACCACGCAACGGGCCAGAAATGACATTTCAAAAAACGAATGACGGAACAAACAAAATAGCGGCGAAATCCTATACGTTCGACAACCAAACGGTAACCATTCTGTGTGAATCTGGGTGACGAGGGGGTGAGGTTGCAATCTAGAGAGCGGCAGGGAATGTCCATACTGTATAATAAGTTTAATAATAATAAGTTTATTAATACATCTTACATCTAATTTAGGGCTAGTAATTGTACAAAACTATTATGAGAGCATCTATAACCGAGCTAGGTTTGTTTGGGTGTCAATTAAATGGTTAGCATAGTATTGTTATTTCTGTGAGCAGAAAAATATAATCGGTGAGCAGAAATAGCTAATTGGTCAGCAACTCATGGTCAGCAAACATTTCAAAATCAATCAGCAATTTATGTCATTCTGGATGGCTGTAATTATTTTAAACATCCCCGTACTACACTCTTCCTACAGTGTTGAGTGGTCGACGGAGCCCCTTCGGGGCTCCTACTTCTGTGTTCTCATGTTAAACCTAACACTACGACTGTGCGGGGATGCGAGCTTAGCTCGCCTCCCCGCACAGTCTCCGAACCTAACGGATCCGAGTCGGGGTGCTCCGCAAGTCCGAGCTCGCTTCGCTCGCTCCCGCTTCCATTTAGAACTCCCCGTACCACACTTTTTTCTGCCGCTCAATCATGAAATCTTGCCGCTCAAGTAGTTATTTTGCGGACTGAATGTTTATTATGCATTTCAAATATATATGTATCGGTTTGTTTCAACCTGTATTTCAATAACATGAGGCTTAACTTTTAGCCACAGTACTATTAACGTTTTAACTATAGTATTAATGTGTGTGTGTGTGTGTGTGTATGTGTGTGTATGTGTGTGTGTTTGTGTGTGTATGTGTATAATGTGGATGTGTATGTTAGTACTAAAATATATACTTTGCTAATGTCTTACTTAGATTTCTTCCATTTCTCCTGCATATTATATTCACTTGCTGTTAAGATTTAATTCATGTGTTAGGTGGAAACACTATGATACTTATGAAGTATCTTTGATGACAATTTTCCAACAATATACTCGTAAACTAATATCTTACTCGACATTGGCACTCGATCGTTTAATGTTATTCTATGTTATGTTTTTCATCATATAGAATAACGATAAACGATCGGGTGCCAATGTCGAGTAAGATATTAGTTTACGAGTATTGGGCCTTAGTCGACCATGCGGGCCCAGTGCGGGTTGGTGGACTTCACACACAACATTCGAGTTTCTTCGTTGGCGTGTGCATGTTTTCTCACGATGTTTTCCTTCATCGTAAGAGCGTCGGTTAAACAAACATATGAAATCGAAATTCGAAAACACATTGGCACGTGGCAAGATTCGAACCCAGACCTCGCGGATAGGAGGTAACGGCCCTATCTGTTACGCCACCGACGCTCTTTAAAAAAAAAGTTAATAAAAGGAATAAAACCACGTCTTTGCCACATATTTTTAGTTTACAACCTTACAGTGCATGGAATCATCAAAGAATGCCTCAAATAATTTTAACCGCCTCCGTGGCGTAATGGTTAGTCCATTCGCTTCACACCAGGAGGTCGCGGGTTCGATTCCGGCGGGGTCAACTTGTAAGACTCGGTTTGGTTGGTGGTAGGGCATTTTCTAAGCCCGCCTGGCTAGCTACCACCATCTTATCTAAGTCTTGCCGCCAAACATCAGTGTTAACAACATTGATGTGTTCCGGCTTGAAGATAAGATAGCCAGTTCTCCATTGCATTGGGAAATCTTGGTAAGCCCGCTTCCATCTTTGGCATCATCGTCACTTACCATCAGGTGAGATGATGCCAAGGGCTTACCAATTGTGAATAAAAAAAAAACACATTGCATCTAAACGCTTGTTTCTTATTGGTCGATTAATTCCGCCATATTTTGAATCAATAGCAAACGAGAAGCAGTGTTGCTATTTAATACAAAAAATATTATTAAGGTAACAATAATAAGAATGACTGTTCAGGAAAACACCAAGATTTTTTTTAAAAAAACAATACACAACAATTTTTTTTCTTCTGATTATAAAATGTAAATAATTCACCTACATTATTCCAAATTGTTAATCTGTACTTGATGACATGAAAATTTGGAAGCTCAGAAGTGTAACTTGAAAGCTTAGAAACAAAAGTTGAAAGCTCAGAAGTAAAACTTGAAAGCTCAGAAGTAAACTTGAACGGTCTGAAGTGAAAATTGTAATCCTGTCTTTACAGATATCTGGTCATCGACATGAAAATTTGGAAGATCAGAAGTGAAACTTGAAAGCTCAGAAGTAAAACTTTAAAGCTCAGAAGTTAAAATTGTAATCCTATCCTTACAGACATGGTCATCGCGCGTGTCGTCCATAGCTGAGGCGGAGGCTAGCGGCAGCAGCAGCGGTGGTGGCGAGGCGGCGGCGGCGTTGGCGCGGGCCTGCTTAGCGCTGGAGCCGCTGGCGCTGCCCGCCGGCAAGCTGCTGGCGCGGCTAGAACGGCAACGCGCGCAGGGCGCAGGTAGCCTTGTGTTGCTATCATCATTATATCAGCTCATATACGCCCCCACCGAGGGAATCGAGCCTACCCTGAATTAGGGCGATAGAGGCTTAGGCGACCACGCGGTCCCAGTGCGGGTTGGTCGACTTCACACACAACCTGCGAGTTTCTCCGCAGGCGTGTGCTGCTTTTCTCACGATGTTTTTCCTTCACCGTAAGAGCGTCGGATAAACGTACAGGATTTGACATGACAAGTCTAGTACTTCTTTTAATAAATATTTTTATCTTAGCATTGACATGAGTGGTGCATGCTCGCTTAAATGCGCATCGGGAGCCGGGTCGTTCCTTTCCCTCTAAATATGGTTGATGGGAGCGATGGCTGACTCTCGCGTTATACTCGTGACCGGGTGCTGTTTCAATGATTTTTATGTATAACTTTTCGTGTCATATTGTTTTCAAGTTCTAATGCTATAATCTGGCTTATATCAAGGATTGAATTTTGACGTTATAAACTAATTATTGTTTATTTCTTAATTCTTCACAAATGACATTGTTATTATTATTTTATGACTATCAGAAAGAGTGTAATTTGCACCTATTTTGAATAAATATATTGAATTGAATTGAATCGAACCACGACCTCCCACCGTTACGCCACCGACGCTCTATCCTGTATCCGAGACTATTTGCAGTGACAGTATGTTGTGTGCAGCACACGACTGGCTTCCCATGCATCCATTTCATTTGAGCGATAGACATTTAGTTAGATTGTGTTTTAGCCAACCAAAGGGCGATGGAGCGAGCTATGATCGGAATTACCCCACGAGATCGAATCAGAAATGAGATCAGTAGGAAAATTAAAGTAACCGTCATAGCTCACAATGGCAGTAACTTCAATAAACTTCACTGTGGGCGGGGCACATAGCTCGTAGAAAAGATGGCCGTTGGGACAATAAAGTTCCAGAACGAGTGGCGAGTATGCGAGTTTATAACGTAATTACAAGATATGCTGATTCAGAGCCATTTCTGAGCTACGGCACAATTTTATGTATTGTTCCAAACGGTGCTTGTCAGTCCAAAGAAGGCCTCCTATAGCTGCCGCACGGCTGGGCCCATATGAGTACGTGCGGGCCCGATTCGGGCTGGCCGTCTGGAACTATGCCCGCGATACGCGGGGCTAGGGGGTTGTTGGGTAAAAGCCCGGGCGTCGGAGCTCCGAGTCTATGCACACTATAATTCAAGTGACTCACCTGGTGGATTCCTCTCGGCACCTCAAAGTCGGGTGGGGTCGTGACAATATATACTTATATATAGTGTTCGTGATTATAGTGTAATACTGTGTGTGTAATATGTGACGTCACTAGCCATTCCAACAGGACTCCAAGATGGCACGTCGGTGTTTTGTTGGTATCCACTAGCCAACTTGCAGCAGCCAGCAGTCGAGTCGTGTGTCCTTACAACACGGCAAACACAAGATGGCCGCCTAGCGTTTCTACACACAATTGTATCTCACACACCAAATTAGCTCGCGGCAAAGAAATCACGTCAACACGAATCACGTTTTGGTATTTGATTTCGCGAATCAATGCTACAATTATTTTCGGTCTCAAAAGCCGGCACCCCAGCGGTGCTTCCACACGGCAATCCGAACAAGTGTTAAGCTGGCGCCTTCTGGCGACGGCGCGTGCGTTCGCCGCGGCGCCCAACAGGCAGACTGACTGTGACAGCGGGCTCGCCGCTCCGTGCGCGGGACCAGCCGGGCCTAGCGGCATGACATGGCTAGGAGCGTTGCGAGAATCGACACGGAGGGTTCCGTTCGGTTCTAAACATACACCCGCCACGGACCGACAAATCGGTACGTTCCAAAGGCAGGCGAGACAATGTTGCTACTGCTCGCTTGAGAATTGAATCTCCCACCTTGACTATCGCAACACGAGGTGTACCATCGCTTCCAACGATTAAGTTGAGGATGCGTCCGCGTCGCCATCGTAGTGGCGGAAGGTTCGCATCCTTTACCAAAACGAGGTCACCGATGCGGGGAGGTTCAGTTCTGTCCGACCACTTAAGGCGCTGCTGCAAAATGTGCAGATACTCAAGAGACCACCGCTTCCAAAAGCTTTGGGTCATCTGCTGCAACAACTCATAACGCGACAAACGATTACTCGGTACGTCAGCGTACGGATACTCTGGTAAGGCGTTAAGTGGTCGGCCGATCAAGAAATGCCCTGGTGTCAGGGCCTCTAAATCATTCGGGTCGGAGCTGAGTGGACAAATCGGGCGTGAGTTTAGCACCGAATCCACCTTACAAAACACGGTCGCGAGCTCCTGAAACGTGAGCACCGTCAGCCCTACGACCCGTAGCAAGTGTGTTTTAGCGGACTTAACTACAGCCTCAAATATCCCGCCCCAGTGTGGGCATCCCGGCGGATCAAAGGCCCATGTAATGCCCCGACGGGAGAGGTTAGTACCGATCTCTACTTGTCTCTGATTTAAGAATTCAACGATTTCTTTCAAACACCGGTCGGCACCCTTGTAGTTGGTGCCACAGTCCGACCTAATCAGTGATGGCAATCCTCTTCGCGAGACGAAACGATCTAGCGCTGCCAAGAAACCTGCCGTCGAGAGATCAGCCACAAGCTCCAAATGGACGGCCTTTGTAGCAAGACATACGAATACGCACAGATAAGCCTTATATGACTTCGCATTGCGAAGGTGCGATGTCTTTACCATGAACGGACCTGCAAAGTCCGTTCCGACACCATCGAATGACCTAGTCACGTTAACCCGATCTGGAGGGAGGTCACCCATAATCGGCTGCATCGTGGCCGCTTTCAAACGATAGCAAGGCAGGCACCGAAACACGACGTTACGAACCGTCCTCCGACCAGACAATATCCAAAACTCACGCTGTAAGATCCCTAAGAGGGCGTTGCAGCCCGCGTGCGAGTTTTTCACGTGACGATCGCTGATCAACAATTCTACCAAGGCTCCCTTCCTTGGTAGGATCAGGGGGTGTCGTGCTGAGTAAGGGAGGTTGGCATTCCGAAGCCTCCCACCAACCCGGAGCAGCTGCTGCTCACACAAAAACGGGCTGAGGCGCGCAAGGCCTCCCTTCAGCTTTCCAGAGCCGGCGCGGAGCGTCCTGATCTCTTCTTCAAAGTTATCCACCTGTACAACTCTGACCCAGTGTAACAGAGCTGTACTCCGTTCTACAGGCGAGAGAACAGGCTGCAGGTTCCGCTCCGCAGCAGGCCTGCGGCAGTTATCGATAAAGCGTCGCATCCAAGCGGTCACACCGAGAAGCTTGTCCAGAGAGCTGTACCGCTCTAACAAAAACGTGGTATCTGGCTTCTCTACCTTCCGCCCGACATTGGCCAACAGGCCCTGATTGGGCTGGCCAGGCGAACCGCTGTCTTTATTTTCAGGCCACTGCTGAGGCGCTTCCGTGAGCCACTGAGGTCCCCACCAGAGGGGGTGACCCGCAAGATCAGGGGCTTCGAGACCACGTGAAGCGCAGTCAGCTGGGTTCATCTCACCCGGCACATGTCTCCAAATCAGTGGAGTTTTCGACTCAAGTATCTGAGATACTCGGTTTGCGACAAACACCTCAAGGGTATGGACTGATGTCTTGAGCCAGCAGAGAACTATGCGGCTGTCAGTCCAGGCATATACCGTGTTGTCGATGTTTATGGTGGCAACAAGATTAGAAGCAACGTGGTTCAAAAGCCGTGTTAATAGCGCGGCACCCGCCAGTTCCATCTTCGGGATGGTCCAGCGGGTCCGGACCGGCGCCACCTTGCTTTTCGCTAGCACGAGACGACACTCGACAGCCCCATCTGGGCTGATCGTCCTCAAATAGACAGACGCAGCATATCCACGCTCCGAGGCGTCACAAAACCCATGTAAGGTCGCCTTACATCCCGCCGATGGGAGTAACTTACGTGGTATTGCGATCTGGTTGATTTCCCCAAGCGTGGAGACAAAAGAGCTCCATTCTTCCAGCAATCTTGCGGGAAGATGTTCGTCCCAACCCAGCTCGGCGAGCCATAGCTTTTGCATGAAGCACTTGGCCCAGAACGTGATCGGCGAGATCCAGCCGTTTGGATCGAACGTTCTGGCTATGGTCGACAATACCGAGCGCTTGGTCCAAGTTTTGGTCAGAAGGTCTGACTCCACGCGATACGTGAAGACGTCGTGGCGTGCCAAATACTGGACTCCCAGTATTGCCAACATGTGAGGGTTGTCAGAGTCCTCAAAGAGGAGTGGGTCCTGCTGGAATTCTCCTGGTAAACCAGCCAGCACTTCAGGACAATTCGACAACCACTTCCTCAACTCATACCCTCCAGAGGCCATAAGCGCTATCAATTCGTCACGTAAGACGAGCGCCTGCTCCGTGCTGTCGGCACCAGTGCATATGTCATCGACATAGACATCTCGCTCGACTACGTCCGCAGCACGCGGGAAGCGCAGCCGCTCCTGGTCAGCCAGCTCTCTGAGCGTCCGAACGGCCACGAAAGGACTCGACTTTAAGCCGTAGGTGTTTGTGTTGAGTTCGTACACACCGATCGGTTCCTCTGGACCTTCACGCCAGAGAATCAACTGAAACCGACGGTCATCCGGGTGTATCTCCGTCTGACGGAACATCATTTTGACGTCTGCTACGAACACTACTTGATGTCTCCTGAAGTCAGTCAAAATGTCTGTAATGTCCCGATTTAGTTTGGGACCCGAGTGCAGACATTGATTCAAGGACACTCCATTCGAAGTCGGAGCAGATCCGTCAAATACAACCCGGATTTTCGATGCAGGTGTCTTCAAAACAGCGTGATGTGGGAGGAAGTAGTGCTCCTCACGACTCCAATCCACGCTGGACACTGACATGTGGCCTAACACGAGATATTCTCGCATGAAGTCAACGTACTTCTGTCGGAAATTACTGTCTCGCCTCATACGGCGCTCCATTGACAGTAATCTCTTCAAGGCGAGCATGTGCGAGGTACCTAACACAGGTCGGCTTGCAAAGGGCAAACGAGTAATGAACTTGCCGTTGGGGAGTCGACCAGTGTTACACTGGTAAAACAACTCGCACTCCCTATCCTCGTTACTGATTCGAGGAGCCGACGGCGGCTCTTCCGTTTCCCAGAACTTTTGGAGGACCTCCGATAGGACGCTTCCATAGAAGAGCGTGCCGTCCTCCGGTAGGTCTTGAGGTTCAAAGACTGGTCCAAAGATAATGTAGCCTCTTAAGGTATCTACTGCCACAAGACCACCAGCCTGAAGCACCCTCCTGGTGCCCCTCAGCATGAGACCTATCACGTCTGAGCCAAGCAGTACGTCCACCCGCCGTGGAACGTCGAACTCTGGGTCTGCCAGGTCCAAACCTGTGGCCAGCTCCCGTACCACCGATGGCAACCGTTCCTGGGGAAGTATACCGACCACCTCGTCCAACACAGCGGCCTTGGTGTGAAAACGCAGGCCTGAGACCGTCCTTGCTCCATCAAGGTTGAAAAACAGGTCGACCTGACCCTTCAAAGGAGCAACACATCCCCCGATGCCAATCACATTCTCCCTTTTCGCCTCCATCAACAAGCCTAGTCTGCTCACCAGATCAGTTGTGATAGTACACCCTTGAGCTCCTGTATCGAACAGGGCTCGTACAGTCTCCTTCCTGCCACCAGGTCCCCAGACAACAATTCGCACTGTAGGTAAGAGTACCGTTACGGGCTGGGGGGCAGGAGCTGATGAGCAGATGGCGAGGCCCTAACAAGGGGATTGACGAATCGTCTCTTGGGGTTGAGGAGTCCAATCCCGCTGACCAAGATATTGGTACGGGTTCCACTGTTGGCAGTACGTCCCTGTGCCTAACTGACTCATGTCAGGAGGGCGATAGTATACCGCTGGAACCCGACCGAACGGTGGGGGGTGTGGAGTAAGACGAGGGCGCTCGGCCAGAGGCGGCGACATACGAGGGTTTGCCCTGCGTTGCTCTGCGGTCACACCCGCCGTGTATCGCGCGTTCGGCGTCCGGTCGTCGTCATGTGAGCCCTGTCTGACGTGGTCATGGCCTGGCGAATACGACTCCTGACCCTGACCATAATCCCGGCGCTGGCCGGCAGGGTCTCGCACTCGTTTTGCTGGTCGCGGGGGGGGTCGAGAGGGGGGAGCGTATCCCTGCTCGCCCCGCCCGGCCGCCGGGGACCGTGTGGGCCGGTCCCGTCCAGAAGTCATACGCCTTCCCGCTTGCGGTGCGCGCGGTGCTTCGCTGCTGCGGTCCGATCCGCTCGACTGCCTCCTCTGAGGGGTGTGCTCACCGTTGCGGTTCATGCACAGGAGCGCATGATGCGCACCCTGGCAGAACCGGCACTTCCCCTCGAGGGTGCAGTCTCTGGCCATGTGAGGCTCCAAGCAGCGGAAGCACCACCTACGCTGCTGCGCAACACCGCGGCGCTTCTGGACTCGTTCCGCGGCAAACTTCTGGCATTTCGCGACCCCATGTCCACTATCCTTGCAAAACGCGCAGGCATCCCCGGACAGGACGGCATTGTACCTCCTGTCCAGCCTGCGGGGCTCCCCGGACCTCCTTCCTCCTGGGCGGGGGGGTGCAGCCGAAACAGCTGGTCCGCCCAGCTGTGCATCCGTCCGCCGGCATTCAGCCTCGAGGAAGGCCTTGAGGTCCGTGTATGACGGGAGCCCTCCGTCGGAGTTACCTCCGTGCAGTTGCTCAAAGCGAGCGACAACGTCGCTCGACAATCTGCGGAGGAGGATGTGGACCAGCACATAGTCAGTCGGGCCCGGCGTTAGCGACAGATTTTGACGCTCTAGAGCGTTCACTGCGACGTTGACTGGATTCAGTAAGTGTTGACGTATGTCACCTACACGTGTCACGCGAGGCGCCGTCAAAACCTGCTCGAGGAGGCTATCTATGATAAGACGCCTGTTTTCAAACCGCTCGATCAGCAGGTGCCTCGCCGTCTCGTAATTGTCGTCCGAGACGTGCAAGTGACTAATTAAGTCGTGAGGTTCCCCCTCGAGGCGCGCTAGCAGCTGGGCCATCTTATAGGCCGGCTGCAAGCCCGTGCGCCTATGCACGACGCTATCGAAGAGGTCCCGAAACCTCGGCCAGTCGGCATAGCTTCCCGAAAAAACAGGTACGGTCACCGGAGGGAGCGGGGCTAACACCTCAGGGCCTGCATGTGTCGGGGGGGGGGGGAACAGGGGGGCGACCACCGGCGCGCTGCGCACGAATTTCAGCGGCCGCCTGTATTATGCTGCAACCGAAGTCCTCGCATTTGCAAACCGTAGACTCCACCATGGCCTCCTGTTCGGCCGTTGCGTTATCGGATTTAATCTCCCTGTAGTGAGTGAACAGCCCGAGAACGTCAGAGAGACGCTGTTCAACTTGGTCCGATCTTATCAAGATTACGTCATCGCGTGTTCCTCAGCCAATCATGGAATGTACGAGGGCGAACCATCGAAGGTTCTCCTCGATCTTAGCCACGCATTTCCCAGGAGTAGTTGGCAGCGACATAGCAACACTTCAATAGACTTAAAACAACAAATAAAATTAAATTAAACCGGCTGCCAAACTAACAAATCACACTGGTTACCAAAGGACACCGATTACCAAGCGACACTGATTACGAACGGACACCGGCTACTACGGGAGGTAACTCAAATCAAAGCGCGCCATATGTTCAAGATACAAACTAGTTACAACAAAATCATAAATTTTTACAACTACCTACATTAAATAATAATACGCTAGCACACACTGCTATCAAGGCGTGTCAAACGAATGAGCGGGCCTAAGCCTTGGGATCGTTTAAGCCACTGGCTTAACCACGCTCTGCTACCAAAAAGTGTTCCAAACGGTGCTTGTCAGTCCAAAGAAGGCCTCCTATAGCTGCCGCACGGCTGGGCCCATATGAGTACGTGCGGGCCCGATTCGGGCTGGCCGTCTGGAACTATGCCCGCGATACGCGGGGCTAGGGGGTTGTTGGGTAAATGCCCGGGCGTCGGAGCTCCGAGTCTATGCACACTATAATTCAAGTGACTCACCTGGTGGATTCCTCTCGGCACCTCAAAGTCGGGTGGGGTCGTGACAATATATACTTATATATAGTGTTCGTGATTATAGTGTAATACTGTGTGTGTAATATGTGACGTCACTAGCCATTCCAACAGGACTCCAAGATGGCACGTCGGTGTTTTGTTGGTATCCACTAGCCAACTTGCAGCAGCCAGCAGTCGAGTCGTGTGTCCTTACAACACGGCAAACACAAGATGGCCGCCTAGCGTTTCTACACACAATTGTATCTCACACACCAAATTAGCTCGCGGCAAAGAAATCACGTCAACACGAATCACGTTTTGGTATTTGATTTCGCGAATCAATGCTACAATTATTTTCGGTCTCAAAAGCCGGCACCCCAGCGGTGCTTCCACACGGCAATCCGAACAAGTGTTAAGCTGGCGCCTTCTGGCGACGGCGCGTGCGTTCGCCGCGGCGCCCAACAGGCAGACTGACTGTGACAGCGGGCTCGCCGCTCCGTGCGCGGGACCAGCCGGGCCTAGCGGCATGACATGGCTAGGAGCGTTGCGAGAATCGACACGGAGGGTTCCGTTCGGTTCTAAACATGTATCTACCCCCTTTTTACACTTAAAAGCCCGCTGGAGTACATAAATCCCATACAAACGTAGTATTTGATTCATTTGTTAACCAAACAACCGATTTTGAAATAATTTTTGTATCGATAATCGGATGACGTATATCTGTGTCGGTATCGCATTACTTTTTTGAAAAACGAAACGGGAATCCATTATTAACCAATAAACTTGTTTTCCGTTATAGGAAAATAATGGATTCCTGTTTCGTTTTTTAAAAAATAATGCGATACCGACACAGATATACGTCATCCGATTATCCATATAAAACTATATCAAAATCGGTTGTTTGGTTAACAAATTATTCAAATACTACGTTTGTATGGGATTTGTAACAAAGCTGACTTTCGGAGCTTATGCCTGACAGTTCTGCTATCATGCCCTTGCAATTGTGAATGCTGAGGGATCTAATTATTAAGGATCGATGAGGGAAACACATCGGCAATCAGTGACAGTGATTTATTTAATCAATCTTACGTCGTGGTTACATACTAATGGTACAGATACAAATATTCTACATGTTTCGATCATTACTGAGAAAGGGGGTTCTCTCTCTTTAAATTATTTCTTGTCTTTCTAAAGGGAGACGGATAACTACGGTTACGGTTATTACGGAATCTACCTACGTGCTAGTAGAAAAGGATGTTTGGACCTGGAGGTCCCTAAGGAACCTTTTAGCACCACCTAACTGCACGCATGTGTCGCACCGCCCAGCGGGAGCTAATGGGATACGGTTCCGGGGACTGTAAGTGCCTGTAAGGCCTGACTCATATGATCCCGCACACCTAGCTGCGCGCGTGTGTCGCACCGCCCAGTGAGGGGATGAAGCTAGGGAGGAGACAAGTACCTAGCTGCGCGCATGTGTCGCACCGCCCAGCACTGAAGACCTGGTATGGGCCATAGGACTGATTCCACACACCTAGCTGCGCGCATGTGTCGCACCGCCCAGTGAGGGTTGAAGCTGGGGAGGAGGCAGGTGCCTAGCTGCGCGCGCGTGTCGCACCGCCCGGCATGGATGAGCACGGTATGGCTCAGGAGGGGGGGACCTACACACCTAGCTGCGCGCGCGTGTCGCACCGCCCGGTGGGGGTTGAGCATCAAAGCTCAGAAGGGCCACTGGTAGCTGCGCGTGAGTGTCGCACCGCCACCAGCCGCCCTCTGCCGAGTGCATTTTTTTTTCGAAAGGAAAAGCTTGTTGTTGGCCATTGGGGCCTTTACAACTTCACCGGGCAGGGGAGGCGAGTACGGAAGGCACTCAACCTAGTGCAAGGCAAAAAGATGCAACTGCCTAAGGGCGCCCAGGACCTCGGCTTAGGTCGTTGCTTGGACGTGGAGGATCGGAGATGCCGGTAGCGCTGGTAAGCGCCAGAAGCGGGGGGACGCCGCCCTCGCCGGCGAGGGCAGAATGTCGGTGCAGTGTTTCTCTGTGGGTTAGGGGGCGGGGTCAGGGCAGCTACGGCTAGCGTGGTCGGGTCGTCAGGGTCAGTGAGTACGTGTCTGGGGCGTCGGATTACGCGAATGGGGTTCGCGGGTAGCTCGTAAACGGCGGCGTTTACGAGTAGTGGGTTGGGGTGGTGTTCGGCAGACTTAAAGTATCGGATGGAGGCCTGCTTCAGGTATTGAGCTATGGTGGGGAGCTCTAAATCGCAATGGAGATTTTCATTCCGTAGAAACCACGGGTAGCCCGTGGCTCTACGCATGAAGCGATTTTGGATTAGCTGAAGTCGGTGAATGAGACGGGGACTGGTGTGAGCGAAAGCTACACCGGCATAGGTGAGGATGGGGCGGATGCAAGTTTTGTAAAGTGTCACCTTATTTCTAAGGGACAGTTTACTCCGCTTGTTGGTCATGGGGTAGAGACGGCCTAGTACGAACGCGGCTTTGTTTCGAACTCGTTCTATGTGATCCTTGAACGTCAGTCGACTATCTAGGGTTACCCCCAGATACTTGACCAAGTGTTCCAAGGGATAGGGCTACCGAACATAGTGATGTTGCGGTCCTATGGGTTGGTGATAGAACTGAGCCGTATGAAGGTAAACAGAATCGCTGCGCTCTTCTGTGGGTTTACCTCGATCCTCCATTTCCTAAACCAGTCTCCTAAGACTTGGGCTGAGGATTGGAGACTTTTGACTATAAGAGTCGCGGATCGACTGGACAGTGCTGAGTGCAGGCCGGGGAGCGCCTTATATATGATTTCAGCGCGCCGCGGGTTGAGGTGTGGGGGTAGTGGCCTGCCCCGCGCGTCTCGCCTCGATCTCCGCGCGAGCGTTCTAGAAAGTTCTATGCGAGGCGAGCGCTGGCTGTGACGTCATCGTCACAGATTTATGAACTCCAGCGGGCTCTTAAGCATATATATAAGAATTTATTGTTATTTTTTGTTTTCTTTTTGTGTATCACTGTATATTGTAATGTAGCTTTGAATTAATGTTTCATCTATCTATCTATCTAATTAATAAGCTGCTATTGACTTCCACCAATAGTGAACATTTCATTTTAAACAAGCATTAAGTAGATCAATGCTTGTTCACACTGCTTTCTTAATAATTAGGAGTCCTGAAATTTTTGTTTGCAGAGGAGGAACAACCAGAGTACAAGAAAGTTGCTGATTTACTATACGATTACCTGTCAAGTACATACGATGTAAGTATTCATGTCCATAAACTTTAATTTGTTGAGTATACTATGTCTTTTTTACATGCTGTATACAGTTTGTTCCAAAAGAAAGTTTATATTTGTTTGGCTTACTGTGTGAACGCAAAGAATTCTAGGGGCGCGGGGGGTATATCAATCGGTAGACTGGCTCTTGGGAATGCTGTTAAATTTTCGCACCCACACCCTTCCCTATAGGGTATGGGTCGCTCAGATGGGCTTTTAAGGTGCCAAAGCTTTTAATGCTGCCAGAGCCTTAGGGGGAGTTTAGTGGGTAGTGTGGTCTTGGGCCTGTTCATATTTATTCATATAAT
Source organism: Coleophora flavipennella (assembly GCA_947284805.1). Classification (NCBI taxonomy): domain Eukaryota; kingdom Metazoa; phylum Arthropoda; class Insecta; order Lepidoptera; family Coleophoridae; genus Coleophora; species Coleophora flavipennella. The sequence continues at coordinate 13,239,654 of OX369253.1, forward strand.
ACCTTATGTATATAATGGGTATGTGTGCATATAGGCGCATGGCTGTGAGTCCCACATAACCAGTACAACCGGCTGTATTGGTATGCATAAACGCATTCTCCTCCTCCCCTCCACCGCAGTCCGAGGGGAAAAAAAAACTTGGGAATTCAGTCGCTATAGAGCGTTTCACGGGAGGCATGATTCTGCCAATTCTTCCATAATTGCCTGGCGACTTTTGCAATCGTTACCAAATTCATCACCTTAAAGAAGCATCAGAATAAAAACGTGGGTCCTCAAACTTGTGGACCTTAAAGAAACACCCAGTGTACTCAACTCAGTGACGAAATTGGTAATGATTGCAAAATTTCTGCCGCGCAATTTACGGCAGAATTGGCTGAATTGTTCTTTTGTAAAAATGTACGCTGTCTTCCGTATAACGCTTCATGGCGACTGAACCCCCAAGAGCCAGTCTACCGATTGATATACCCCCCACGCCCCAAGAACTCTTTGCGTTCACGCAGTGAGCTAAACAAATATAAACTTTCTTTTGGGACACCCTGTCTTAGCTTGCCGTGTTAGTCTGTCTGTTAGTTTGTGACAAATCTTGGAAGCTAGATTAGAACTACGTCCCGGTTTCCGACTGAACTGAAATTTTACATACTGTAGCTTTAGTGACGTCATTCTAAATCCAATATGGCGGATTCCCAAAGACGATGGATAATTTTTTTTGCCTCCCCATGGTGTTAAGTATCACATGAATGGGTTTGCTGAGAAGAGTACGAAATAATAAAATTATTTTCAAATTAATGCTTGTACCTAAAAATATTTAGTTTTTTCGAAAATTATTGTATCTACTCGCGATACTGGACAAGTTCTCCATGAACACCATGGTAAAGTCGTAAATACTGTTTTTTGCCTGCTCATACCAACTTGGTCAGCTGATTCGCTGACTTTATGGGATGTCAATTGGTGAACCGACCATAAAACGTGGGTGAAATCGCCCAGACCCTAAATTACAACGATTTCTTTCATTTTCCAGGCCTACACAAATTATATGGATTGTGCTGGAGCTCTCGTAGCTTTGGTAGAAAGCGTTCGTAGAAGAATTCCGCTTGTGGACAAGGAAATGAGCACCTTTGAAGCGTCTTCGCCGCTGCCGCTGTCATGCTTACTGCTGCGGCCGTTGCATCGGCTGCTGCACATAGAAAGACTAGCTATTGGTGAGTAAATATACGCGGTGTCCAGTAAGTAGTGGGTAATCCCCGAAACGTTGGCCATGACCTATCCTGAAACAAACAAAAATATCCCAGGTCTTTAAGCTTCGAACAATATAACAGCTATGGACCGGCCTACGCGAACAGCGGTTTTGATGCCTACAGAATGAGCGCATTCATTCATTTCGCCTCAGTCGATCACTACTCCCCAAATGAGTTGAAGGTCGAAATGAGTGAAGTTTATTATCTTATTCGTGCTACATTCTGAGTACGTATGTTTATCTCCGTTATTGTTTATATTTAAACGAGACTCGGTAGGGTATAGTTGTGTGAGTGTGTGTTTGCGTGTATTTGTATTTGACTTATTTTTTATGAGGTTAATGTATGGAAAGGGCCGGTCCACTATATTTGGCTGAAGTTTTCAAGGTATACAAGAATTTTGATACAATAATGCCATGCCATTTTAGCAAATAAAGGAATTTTCTTACTTAACTTTTTTTCAATGCTTTTAGAGAACAGCACTATTGAATGAAAATCTCAATTTCATGGCAAAATAATTTCTAATTCCGTTTTAGTGCTAAAAGTTTTCTCTATCGTCTCAATTTGATCAGCTATAGTAAAAAAATGTAGCTTTTGTCTGGACGGCGAGCTATTTTGAAAGTTGAAAATTTAGTCTTGTTTTCAAAATAATATGGCATATGCTTACTTAGTTTTAGGAGATCTAGAAATTAATTGATAAACGGCTTAGTTAAACATAATGAGTTGTTGAATTAATTAATTGTAAGAACGTTAAGAAATCAAATAAAAATAAAAATCTAAAGGGCTGAGAACCAGGACATAAATACTGACCTAAAGCGGCCTATTCGGATATGTTTCATACAAATGCGTCCGGAGTTGGGGGACATAATGCGCTGGGCAGCAATCATTTTAAAACTACATGTTTCTTCTGAAGGTAGAAGGGGTTGCTGCACCCTTGAGCAGTGGTGCATAGTGTTGCAGTCCATCGCGCCCTGGAGTTTTCTAGTTCGGAGCTTTACGGACCGCTTGCAACACATCATCGGCACTAATGGTCACGGTGTTCATAGGTTGGATGCGAGCACACGCCTCCTCCAGTTCAGCCGTCCATTACCCCTCTTTGTGTTGCACAGGCCGGGACCACAGGTTACGCCAAAAGGCTACAATACCCGCATGATCAACAAAGCAGGTCGGTCTAGTGATCTGTAGAACTTCTTCTGATCACTCATGAGGAGGCGATTCTGGGGAACCGGTCTACCTGCTCCGAGTATCGCCGAACACGGTTTGCCCACGACAATCCGTTGCTTCAGGTCGTCGATGCGCTCAGTCACTAATAGAACGGTGGCCGTTGGGTCAGTAAAGTTCTCAAGTGGCGACCGCGCACCGGAAAATGTAGCGTAGGCAGGCCTCCCACGCGGTGGATCGACGACGACCTGGTGAAGATGGCAGCGCAGGACCGGTCGTCGGGGAAATCCTTAGGGGAGGCGTTTGTCTAGAAGTGGAGGTTTCTCGGCTGATATGGTGAAATATATATATTAAATATTTATTTTTCTGCAGAGCTAGCAGACGCGACAAATAGTGAGCCAGCCCTCAAGTCACTGGAGTTGTCGCGCAAACTGGCACGCGCAGCTAGCGAGCAGCTGCGCCACGGCGAGCATCATGCCGCACTCTGCCGCTTGCAGCGCGATATTATAGGTAACACACACTCGACACTGTGAAGTGCAGCTGTGTCTCGGCGAGCATCACGCCGCACTCTGCCGCTTGCAACGCGATATTATAGATAAAACACACGAGACACTGTGTGAAGTGCAGCTGTGTCACGGCGAGCTTCACGCCGCACTCTGCCGCTTGCAGTGCGATATTATAGGTAACACACACTAGACACTGTGTGAAGTGCAGCTGTGTCACGTCGAGCATCACGCCGCACTCTGCCGCTTACAGAGCGATATTATAGGTAAAACACACGAGACACTGTGTGAAGTGCAGCTGTGTCACGGCGAGCTTCACGCCGCACTCTGCCGCTTGCAGCGCGATATTATAGGTAACACACACTAGACACTGTGTGAAGTGCAGCTGTGTCACGGCGAGCTTCACGCCGCACTCTGCCGCTTGCAGTGCGATATTATAGGTAACACACACTAGACACTGTGTGAAGTGCAGCTGTGTCACGTCGAGCATCACGCCGCACTCTGCCGCTTACAGAGCGATATTATAGGTAAAACACACGAGACACTGTGTGAAGTGCAGCTGTGTCACGGCGAGCTTCACGCCGCACTCTGCCGCTTGCAGTGCGATATTATAGGTAAAACACACGAGACACTGTGTGAAGTGCAGCTGTGTCACGGCGAGCATCACGCCGCACTCTGCCGCTTACAGAGCGATATTATGGGTAACACACACTAGACACTGTGTGAAGTGCAGCTGCGCCACGGCGAGCATCACGCCGCACTCTGTCGCTTGCAGCGCGATATTATAGGTAACACACACTCGACACTGTGAAGTGCAGCTGTGTAACGGCGAGCATCACGCCGCACTCTGCCGCTTGCAGCGCGATATTATAGATAACACATACTAGACACTGTGTGAAGTACAGCTGTGCCACGGCGAGCATCACGCCGCACTCTGCCGCTTGCAGCGCGATATTATAGGTGACACGCACTAGACACTGTGTGAAGTGCAGCTGCGCCACGCCGAGCATCACGCCGCACTCTGCCGCTTGCAGCGCGATATTATAGATAACACATACTAGACACTGTGTGAAGTACAGCTGTGCCACGGCGAGCATCACGCCGCACTCTGCCGCTTGCAGCGCGATATTATAGGTGACACGCACTAGACACTGTGTGAAGTGCAGCTGCGCCACGGCGAGCATCACGCCGCACTCTGCCGCTTGCAGCGCGATATTATAGGTAACACACACTAGACACTGTGTTAAGTGACAAACTGCGAGGCAGCACTGATGTCACTGGAGTTATCTATCGCGCAAACTGGCGCGCGGAGCGAGCGAGCAGCTGCGCCACGTCGAGCACTACGCCGCACTGTGCCGCCTGTGGCGCGACGTTATAGGTGAATATTAGTACATCATTGATTGTCAAGGAAGTGTTACTGTTTTTCCATATTTTCATATGACAAACTGTTTTAAAAGGACACTCCCATAAAGTATTTGTGAACATATGTCGGTAATTATCCCTTAGTAAAGTGGCTCCCACACCATGAAGAGCTTTGTCAAACATTTAAAGTTATTTCTCGAGCGGGCACAACACGCTTTTTAAAAGAAATTAAAGTAATTTAGTGCTATGCTGCCTTGTTTTACAATTGATGGTTTTCCTAAAATAATTAATAATAATAAATAATTTGCCTCTAAATCTATGGGAACCTCTGATTGTAGTACAATTACGTACAGTAAATAAAGGGAACAGACTCTATCCATTTCCGTTTTAGTCAGCTTATTCTCCAAAGCGATAACACGTTCATCGAAGCATGCTGTGTTTATCTGTAAGAGGCTGTAAAATGTATACTATATCTATCTATACTAATATTATAAAGTGGTAAAGTTTGTGAAAATGTAAGTATGGATGTAAGAGGTCATCTCCTAAACTACTCAACCGATTGTAACAAATCTTTCACCAAATTAATTCCAAATATAGAATGGACCTTCAGGATCAACATGGCAAAAATAATAATAATCGCGAGCTGCTAGCGGCTCGCACACCGCGCACCTTCGATATCCACGCGAGCAACTGCGCGTTAGATAATAAACCTGTACTGTATATCTACACTACTGCCCACAAAAAGGAGTGTCACTTTTACACTACTGCCCACAAAAAGGAGTGTAATTTTTTCACCACTGCCCACAAAAAGTGAGTGTAATTTTTACACTACTGCCCACAAAAAAGGAGTGTATTTTTTTAAAAAGGAGTGTAATTTTTACACTACTGCCCACAAAAAAGGAGTGTAATTTTTACACTACTGCCCAAAAAAAAAGGAGTGTAATTTTTACACCACTGCCCACAAAAAAGTAGTGTAATTTTTACACTACTGCCAACAAAGAAAGGAGTGTAATTTTTACAACACTGCCTACAAAAAAGGAGTGTAATTTATTCACTACTGCCAACAAAAAGTTATGTAATTTTTACACTACTGCCCACAAAATAGTAACGTACCAGTGTGATTTCGAATTTAGATTTCATATGTACGTTTATCCGACGCTCTTACGGTGATGGAAAATGTTGTGAGGAAACCTGAACACGCCTGCGAAGAAATTCGCAGGTTGTGTGTGAAGTCGACCAACTCGCACTGGGCCCGCATGGTCGACTAAGGCCCGATCGCCCGAATTCAGGCTCGAGCCCCTCGGTGTGGACGTATATGAGCTGATATGATGACTTATTAGCACGTAAGATTGTAACAGACTTTGATAGACTATAAAATAAAATTTATGAAACCAATTTCCTAATGCGTCCTCATTACTCTCACTGCAGGTTACGACAAACTTTTGGTCGCAAATAGAGAGTTTGTCCGGCTGGGCTGCGTCTACAAGCATTCGACAAGAGGGCTGCAACAAAGAATGCTTTTCTTGGTAAGTTGACTTCATCATCATATCAGCTCATATATGTCCCCACCGAGAGGCTCGAGCCTACCCTGAATTAGGACGATCGGGCCTTAGTCGACCACGCGGGCCCAGTGAGGGTTGGTCGACTTGACACACAACCTTCGAGTTTCTTCGCAGGCATGTGCAGGTTTCCTCACGATGTTTTCCATCACCGTGAGAGCGTTGGATAAACGTACATATGGAATCGAAATTAGAAAACACTTTGTTATGTAGCAGGATTCGAACCACGACCTTCCCGACAGGAGGAAGCGGCCCTTACCACCATGCCACCGACTACCGTTTATACTTTATAAAATTATGAAATTTCTTGTTTCAAACATATAGATCGTTTGAAATACGAGATGTTTTTTAAGTAGCCTGCAAGCCGTTACGGGTAGAGAAAAACTATTACGTTAACTAACCCGTTGGTTCAGTGGCAGCGCTGCTGTCTGCTGGGCCGAGGGTCGTGCCTTCGATACCCACCCAGGACAAACATTCATGTGACGAACAGGTTTGTTTGCTTTGTGTCTGGGTGTGAAATATCTATATGCGTATGTATTTAAACGTATAGAGGGTGTAACAAGATTGGTGCTGGGCTTCTACTCATCATACTGAACAATTTTTGTTCTAAGACTGCTGAAATCGCAATATTTAACATATAAAACGATCGACCAATTTTGTGCATTTTCTTTGGAGGGTTCAGTTGTTTTTTTGGAAAATTGACTGAATTTGAATTTTCTAGGGGAAAGTTGTTCCCAGTTGACGAGACCTACACCAATTTTGTTACACCCTGTATAAGTACGATATGTATATCTGTCTCTGGTTACCATAGTACAGGGAATCCGAGTTTACCACATGACCGTGTGTGATTTTTCCCTGGATATTATGAATATTAAGAGCGTCGGTGGCGTAACCGCTAGGGCCGCCGCCGCCTGTCCGGAAGGTCGTGGTTCGTATACTGCCACGTACCAATGTGATTTCGAATTTAGATTTCATATGTACTTTTATCCGACGCTCTTACGGTGAAGGAAAACAACGTGAGGAAACTTGCACACGCCTGCGAAGAAACTCGCAGGTTGTGTGTGAAGTCGACCAACCCGCACTGGGTCCGCGTCGACTAAGGCCCTATCGCCCTAATTGCTCGAGCTCCTTGTTTGGGACGTATATGAGCTGATTTGATGATATTTATTTATTTGTTTTATTTTTACTTGTTTATGTGGAAATGTTACTGCTATTATACAAAAATGAGTAACATACTTTTCTCAAACATGCTTGGAAATTGGAGCATTATTTCGACAACCTTTTTCGAGATAAATCGAAATGGCTGTTCTGGCTAAATACATGCGAGCCGCGGCGTGCAAAAATTGTATGAAAATCCATATCTGTCGTGTTTAACGGCCAAATAAATTACTATGTAAACTCATATCTGTCTTGTAATTTAAAAACGGAACTATATTTTACTAAGAAACATGGCAACGAAGAAGGTAACTTATCAAAGGTTTTATTTAAATTTCGAACTGACTTGCACGAACGCTGTTGATTAAAAAAAACAAATGAACACTTCGGCGCGTGAAAAATTATTGTTGTTCATTGTTCTTCATTAATTTTGAAAAGTAATTATTGAAGTTTTAATTTCCGCGCATTGTTTGAAAAAAGTACTAAACAAGCCTTGGCCACAACTAGGCATTGATGGACTTACCAGTTTTAATATTAAGTTAATTGTAAGTTTTAATTGCAGTTCAGCGACATAATAATATTGACGTCCAAGTCGGAAGTCAGCGGCCAGTTTCGTGCGCACACCGTTCTTCCCCTACACACGTTGAACGTCCTACATCACGATTTGCCACATTCCTTCGCCATCACTGGTAAGTTCCTTCTACAATAGGGATGACGAATGCTAGTCATCTGATTTACTTTTTATCATGTGTCAAAAACGACATTTTGCTCTAAAAATTTTGAACAAAAAAAACCGACTTCAAACTGGAAACTAAGGTTCTCCTCGATTTCTCTACGATGCCATCATCAGATCCTGGTTTCCTTACCACCCTTGGGATATCTCTTTTTCAACAAAAAAAGAATCATCAAAATAAATTATAATAAATGACGAAGTTATCCGCAATACACACACACATATATATACAAGGTCGAATTTTTTTGAAGTCGGTTAAAAATGTTTGAAATACCTAGGCGTGACATCATAGTTTTGCAGCGTCATTTATGTACTCATTTTGTGATTTTGGTGAATTAAAAATCGAAGACTTGATGGAAAACAAAACGAGTAAGGTTTCCGAAGTTTAAGTAGGAGTGCAATTTAGTAATCAAGAGTTCATAATTTATTTCTGATGCTGTCGTCATCTCTTCTAAAGGCTGTCCCACACATATGGGTAACTGTTTTAAGGCTGCTCTCGCGCTGCTCCCAAACCGCTAATAAACTGTTTATGAATAATGACAAATTCAGCAAAGTCATACAACGGTTAACGGGATCTACACCAATGTTGTAATGTCCTGTAAACACGCTGTATATTTTCTGAAACATTATTTAAACAAGAATTAGCTGACGTAAATATGTGTCGAAAAAATTGTGTTTGGAAAGTGCCTCCCACACAGAGCTTTGTCAAACATTTGAGACTATATCTGGGACATGTATAAATCTGGACACGTACACTCGTAACCACGTCAGCGCTTCAGTAGCACACATGGGCACAGTGTAGTGTAAGAGACCAGTGGTCCAACGCCTTTGATGATTGCGTTAAAGCCGACGTCACGCCCTTGAGTTGTCCCAAACGGCTAAACAACACAACTATAGCAGTTTGGGCTCGGTCTCCCCTCTCGCACGATTGCCCTGTCTAGACTTCTCCTTTGGCCGACTCTATAGTTCTTTAGACTGTGACTTGACCTTAAGCTGGTTTAGCATTGGATAAAGTTTTCTTTACAGCCTATTACACATATACTGCTAGTGTTGCGACGTGTCAGATCCCTTCCACTTCAAACAAAAAATCAAACTAAATAAATTATACGGCAGCCCGCACTAATCTTTCTCGATATTTTTTTTCATGAATTTTTTCTCAAACAAAAATTGAATATTTTTTTATTGCATGACCAAACATGTGCTTATTCGTAATACATGTATATGCCACGGAGGCGGTTAAAATTAGATATTATTGATGCCCTTATTTATAGTAGTACTGATACGAAATTTCGACCGTAGTGAATCCCGCTCGCCTTACTGACTCCCACTAACCCACAGTATAATGTTGTACCGAATGGGTCTGGTTTCTGAAATACAGGGTTACCCTAGCTTAGAAACCAGCGCTACAAATTGATGCAAGCAAGTATTTTATTTTTAAAATTTCATATCTACCCTAAGTGTTATCCTATTCAATGTGTAAAGTACTTAGAGATTTATATAACTCAATAAATATATTCTTATTCTTATTCTTACTTCACCCGTTAGCACCCCTTCCCGTACTCCGCACTCAAACCCCGCGCTCCCGTATTTATTGTAGAACGTACAAATCACTAAGATAATACAGGTTCCTTATATTATTGTTGTTTGTACTGACACCTACTTACAACAAAAATTATTTCTTCCAGGAGACGAAGTAAACATACTGTTTAGCTGCAGCAATGAGCACGAGTTCGCCGGATGGCTTCACTCTTTAGAGCTGACAATTGAGCGCGCGCGAGACAGCATCCTCGCAGTAGACACGGAACTTACTCCGGTGGAACATGACGCAGGTAAGACATAGAAATACAAGTCCTGTAAACGTCATGTTTAGCTGCAGCAATGAGCACGAGTTCACCGGATGGCTTCACTCTTTAGAGCTGACAATTAAGCGCGCGCGCGAGACAGCATCCTCGCAGTAGACACGGAACTAACTCCGGTGGAACATGACGCAGGTAAGACATAGAAATACAAAGTCCTGTAAACGTCATGTTTAGCTGCAGCAATGAGCACGAGTTCGCCGGATAGCTTCATTCTTTAGAGCTGACATTTGAGCGCGCGCGAGACAGCATCCTCGCAGTAGACACGGAACTAACTCCGGTGGAACATGACGCAGGTAAGACATAGAAATACAAGTCCTGTAAACGTCATGTTTAGCTGCAGCAATGAGCACGAGTTCGCCGGATAGCTTCACTCTTTAGAGAATACAAGTCCTGTAAACGTCATGTTTAGCTGCAGCAATGAGCACGAGTTCGCCGGATAGCTTCACTCTTTAGAGCTGACAATTGAGCGCGCGCGAGACAGCATCCTCGCAGTAGACACGGAACTAACTCCGGTGGAACATGACACAGGTAAGACATAAAAAGACAAGTCCTGTAAACATCCAGTTTAGCTGCAGCAATGAGCACGAGTTCACCGGTTGACGCCGGAAAATGACGCAGGTAAGACATAGAAATTATCACTGACTTCATTTACACCTGTGTGCAAGCGTCATCTACCTATCTCCTCTCTTTACACTTATATAACCAGACTAGCTTTTGCTCGCGTGGACATCGTTTTTATGACAAGCAAGCGGCTCGCGAGCGTATGCAGGAGTTTACTCCAGATCCCTCGGGACCCTATATCTGGTTTTTCTTTTCAAAGTCTGTGTCACTTCCACCACCTCAACTATTTCTATGCAAACAAATCACGTCAATCCGTTGCTCCGTTGCGACGCCGACGTGCGAGAGGCTGGAAATGAGTTATCCTAGATCCATTGGGAACTGTATCAGGATATGCTTATAATTAGTAGTCTATGTCATTTTCCACCCCCTCAACCATCGCTGAGCAAAAAATCACAACAAACCCTTGCTACATTACAATGTTAAAAAAATTAACCAAAAAAGCATTTTTTAGTTCCCTCATGTACTGCATCCGACTATGCCATTTTTACGGGATAAAAAGTAGCCTAGAAGTAGGGGAAGGACCCCGTGACACAGATTACCTCGATGCCAAATTTCGTCAAGATTGGTTGAGGTGTTGAAACATGAAAAGGTAACAAACAAAAATTTCACATTTATAACATTAGTGAGAATATATCCTATCTCATTTCTTTTGTTGACACTTCCACGGTGGCTATGTCGGAAGCAGATAGGTTGATGGCTGATGCATGCCTTTTGATGTAATTAGGCCTACTTAGGGCTACCACCCGTCCGGGTTTCCCCGGATTTGTCCTAGTTTGTAGGGCGTCCGGGGAGCGTCCGGGCGCGATTCTCAAATGGTGTCCGGGTAAAACCCGTTCCAGTTCGTTCTTATTTATTTTTGTTACCAGAATACCTCTCAGATAGAGAATAGTGTATAGTTGATTCCTTAAATAAGCGTTTCATTTGTACTGTTGAGGTTTAAGTTGATTTTCTATAAATAAAAAATATATATGACATTAAACATGTATTCATTTTATAAAAAAAAAATAGTCCGGGTAAATTTTTTTATTTCACTCAAATGTCCGGGGTTTTGAAATTTTAGTCCAGGGTTCGTAATTTAGATGATGGCAGGCCTAGGCCTACTGAGCCTAGGATATGACCGTTTGATACAAATCACAGTATCCTCCGGTCGATTCGATCGTTTTGTAGTCCAATTTGTAGCGCGAATAGATAGTACCACTTAGGATTTAACGAGGGATCAGCAAAACACTAATAATACCCATTTTCAACCGACTTCCAAAAAGGAGGAGGTTCTCAATTCGACTGTATGTTTTTTTATGTGTTTTACCTCAGATCTTTTGACTGGGTTAACCGATTTTTATGATTCTTTTTTATAAAATCGGTGTAGTACTTTATTAGAAAATTAACAAAAACCAAAAAATAATAATGCAAAAATGTACTAAGTTGTTGCGACGGAAGTCGGTTCTTTAACGTGTTTAGCGTTTTCAATTATGACACTGTTTGTTTGATAGTGAACTCTTTGTTATACAGTTATAGGTACAGAATTAGAATAGCATATCCAAAGGTGGACTTATCCCAAACAAGGACCTCTTCCAGCCAATCCTTAGTACTGAAAGGACTTAAATGACAAGCTAAAAATCACGTTAGTACACAATTTAAAAGAAATAAAAAACAGTATGTTTTACAGCTAGATACGTAATAGACAAATAGTGATAGGCTGCTATGTATATTAAAAACCACAAAGGCAAGGCAAGAATATATGTGTATTAATTTAGCGAATACGAAGGAAGCAAGCAGCAATGCAAGTCCTGCGCTGAACTGGCGTGCACTCCAGCAATCTCTGCGACTGCGTTCAGGCCGGCTGTTGTGCTGTGCGCACGAATTAGTGATGCGCCACTGTTACATAATTCACTGATATTTATAGGTGACGGGCAGGTGTAAAGTTGAATGACGATGACGGATGATTGATTTTGACATGTTGCTTTTCTTTGTCAGACGCGCCTGCGTGCACTCAGCCACCCGGAAGTGCATACAGCGGCGGCACCCTGACCCATGTGTGCTGGCATCGAGTCACTTCACTGTCGCGGGACCACCTTCATCTTGCCATGCGGGTGAGTCCTTTACACGCAAATTGACCAAAAATATTTGTTAAGTATGTGACTCCAAACAGGTTTGTTTGTATACTCTTTATTGTACTAAATATACAATTAAAATAATATAAAAAAGCCTATGTACGAAGGTGGACGTATCCCTTAAAAGTATATATTCCAGTCAACCTTTGCAATAATATACAGAGGACTTAACTAGGACAAAGAAACACGTAACTAAGTACAAGTCAGTAAAATAACATTAATACAACCAATATTACATTTAAACTTAACTAACCTAATTTTAATAAACACAAACTCAATTTATTAAATCTAACATATAAATAAATATGATACATGATATGTACATAATATAAAATAAATAAATAAATATATATATGTGCACCGTGAACGACTTAGTATAAGTGTCGGTACTGTGGATGGGAATTGCGAGAGTGAGGTTCTTGCTAGAGCGCAATGGGTTCTCCATAACCGTACAGAAGTTAAACCTTTCACGGAGGTATTGCGGAGCAGCAGGGTTGAATAGTACGTTGTGTAGGAAGTACAGGATAAGGTGATTTCTCCGCTGGCGGATGAGTGACCAACCCAGCTTACTACGGTTACTTATTAGTTATGACTTCTTCTTTCTTCTTATTCGTGTGAGAGTCACAGCTGCTTGAGCCAATGTTTCACGACAAATGTTTCAAACTTTCTACTTTTGGGAGATGCAGGTAAAACCAATATTTGCAAGCGTAAGCATTTGTAAGTTTTTAGTAATCGTCGTGTTGCATATTTAAAACTGATACATACTGCATGTGCTATGGGAGAATATTTTTCTTCATCAATAAAGAGTTGAAATTTCATAAATTCCCGCGCCAGGAAGATGGCGGACTAGCTATGAATGCGTGCGTTCAAGTAATGAAATTAGATCTATCTATCTCTTTCATTTGTGCCCAAATGATTCGATTAACATTCATGCACGGCTCGGGAAATGTGATTTTTTGAAATTTGGATTGGTTCATAATTAAAAAAATGGCGGACTTGCTAAGAACTAATAACATAATAATTTTCAAAACGGTTGCTCGAAAAGTGCTACTTTAAATGTCAGTTTACTGTGCGCATAATTGATTTTACCGCACATGTGCTTTTTAAATTGCCAGTTTTTTAATTTCTAGCTCGGGGGAACGAGACATTTCTAGTAAATAAAAAAAATATAATAACTAAAGATACATAATCTTCTTTGAGACTTTAGAAAGGAGAATAAGTTTTCCTCCGAGATGGTACATAACGCTAGTTAGTTAGATTCTCTTTGGGTTATATCTTTGTCAAGAATACCGTTTTAAAGATATATATATAAATACACAGATCTACTACAAATAGATTTGTATATCGCGTGGCCACTACAGTGCCTCTCGGTATATTTCAATGTGATCAGCGCGACTTAGCGCCTTTGTAGTAGATCTGATGAAATATAAGTAATGCTTTCGAAAAGCATTTGTACAGCTTTATTTATCAATATACCTCCTCAAAATCAGGGGTCACATAGAAACCTACTAAGATATATTATTATTATTAGGTAAAATTTAAATTTATTTGGCAACATTGAAAGAAGCATTGTTTGGCTAAGATACTGTCAGATTTTGACAATTAGCTAGCAAAAAAGTGGTCATGCCGATAAGGACAAAAAATAATATCAGTATCTTTTTCGCACTCGTGCCATATCGTAACTATCCTTCTTTTTCTAAAAATTTCGTTACTAATCTATTTGTAGTAGATCTGTGTATATGAAGAATAATCAAGAAAGAAGAATAAACGCAATTTTTTTTCAGGTCATCTTTTCCAAAGAGGTTTTAATGCTTACTACAATATTATCCCAAGCCCTAATGTAATCTACTTATGGTAATATAAAAAATAACTTACGTTTGCGTACGAGTTCCTAGCTAAAATAAGGCGCAACTTTCGCAAAATTGCATTTTTTCAGTTGTGAATATGAAAAAATAATGAATATACAGATGAGTTTTTTTAAGGGTCAGTATGGGGAAATTCTAAAATGTAAGAGACATAGAAAAACGCTCTTAGGAACCGTGATCTCATTTTTAAAGAAAATAAAAATGGTGTTTTAAAATATAAAAAAATATTATAGGATTGGAGATATATATATTTTTTTGTTATTTCGATTGTATATCACTATACAAACCAAAAATTGTATGGAGACCATAGGTCTTAAGTTGCTAGAAGTTGTACCACGACGAAAGAAGTAGGTGTAGGGTGTGGGTTTTAAAAAAAAAATTCCGTTCGTGCTTACGTGATTTATACTAAGGATAAAAGACCTAAAAAGTAAATACATAAGGATTAAAAAAGCATATTACACACATTAAATTTACAATATATGAACAAAAACATAATTATTTCTTACCCGAGATGGGTCTAAGAGTAAAAAGAAGGTATCAGTTCAAAAGTTAGTATTTCCGGTTATTTTCAGTGTTTCAGTTTAAAAATGGTAGTGAAAATATTGAAAGATGATTTTATTTTCGAATGAAATGTCAGCGCATGCGGGAAAAAGAAGTACATGGAATGAAAAAAGATCGAATGAAAGAAGAATTACGGGGGGGGGGGTGTTGAAATTAATATTTTATTATCTAACTAGCTGTCCCGGCGAACTTCGTACCGCCTTACATTACATTACACTGCCCTGCCCTACACTACACTACCCTACCCTACATACACTACACTACCCTATCCTATCTCTCAAGTTGGATCGAACTGCACATGGTGTGCGAATTTTATTATAATCGGTTAAGTGGTTTAGGAGTCCATTGAGGACAAACATTGTGACACGAGATTTATATATATTAAGATTGATAGGATGGATAATTGAAATGAAACAAAACCAAAAATCTGCCACTCTCCTCCTCCCGTACAAACTTTGTTCCGTCGACGACAGATTTATTACAAGTTACTCGATTTATTTGTACACGAAAAGGAGTTTCCATAGATAAAATAGACTGAATGCCTTTAAGAGCGGACTGAACAACGAAAAAAGTAGTAAATAATATCAAAAAGGCGGCATTATCACGAGAGGTAATATCTTCCAGACACCATCGTCAGTATTTTAGATAAACATTGAGTCCACTCAAAATACATTTTAATTTCCGCAGAGTCAGCTGTCCGGATGTCTGCTACGCAAATTTAAGAACTCAGTCGGCTGGCAGAAGCTGTGGGTGACGTTCGCTGCCTTCACGCTGTTCTTCTACAAGAGCTGGCGCGACGTAGCGCCGCTCGCCTCGCTGCCCCTACTCGGGTACGTCAAATCATGCTAATCAGATAAAAGACGTCCACTGCTGGACAGTAGGCTCCGTAAGGTTGCCGTATTCACCACGCTTGGCAGGCGGATTGGTGATCGCAGCACACCCCGGACACTGCATACAAACGGTCGTAAAACGACATTTCTGAAAATATTGGTATTATTATTATTAAAATAGCGGTATTGTGGCCAGGCTCTTATGACACCTTAGGAAAGAGATGGGTTAGTACAGTCACTTCAGTTTCGCCGGGTTGAACAACCTCTGGTTATCCTGGAACCCCAAGGGTGTACTACGAATAAAGGTTCCTAAAGGAAACTACCAGATTTTTTCTGTGGATGTGAATTTATTCAGACTTGTTTTTCCCTCGGATGCGGTGGAAGGGAGGAGAAGAATGCGTTTATGCATATCGGAGCGACCCTTGGGGTGCGATAAATTTTACGCTAAGGGGACAGCGCGGAGAGCTCGTGTTGGGAGCGGTCGCTTGGTGAATCACATTAATGTGTTAGTGAGGGGGACGGGGACTGTGTCTCATTCAAGAAGTGACACTATCGGATGTTATTGAGACTAAAAGCCATGCATAGGAACCAAATCACTCGAACACATAGATAGTGCGTTCTATAATACAAGTCCTGCAATCTATGGAGCATAAGGTTTAAAGATACTCGATTCTCATTCAAGACATATGCTACTTACATGAGAAAACAAAAACAAGATAAACAACGCAAATAGGTAAAAAAAAATCGTCGTTCCGTGATTTAGTTAAATGTCTTTTTGAAGAATATGTAGTACTAAATTTCTTTTAAATTGACCAAATGATTCACTTTTTTTTTACAATTGTGGGTAACTTATTATAAAGTTGTGCAGCCTCGTAAGTAAGCATTTTTTTACCGAAGTTAATTCTCGGCTTTGGTAGCACTAGGTACTAGGTAGCTTGCTCGTCTCGTGCTGCGTTTGTTCACGTGTTTTACTTGAGTAAGTGTCATCGATGTATGAATGGTTTTAGTTAATATTTTGCGAATTAGTATACAGGAGTAATACGTGTAAAGCTGTTTTATGTTCATGAGGTTTGTTTCTTTGTATATTTTGAATGTAGGTGTTAGGTAGGGGTAATGAAAGAGGACCTTGACTATCTTGTTTTGTAGTGTTTGTAGTTCCGATAGTTTAGTTTTGTATACACTGCCTCATATTTCGATAAGCATTTATGTAACTATACAGACATTGCATACATTGTACACGGGTTTACCTAACTCCGCTTCCGAGATATTTATTATTTTTTATACTTACCAAGAAGAAATTACATCGAAACAACTTTTCTTTTTTTTTTCTTTTTTTTTTGTTTTTTGTGTACATTAAACTAATTAATTTTTTCATTATTTGTTAGTAAATCCCCCATAATTGTGTGTGAATTCGACCAGTGATGCGTAGGACCACGCCACAAAAAGTTTTTCCAGTGCTCAGGTTTGCTCCTTAATTTGATTTGATCTAACACCTCCATACATTATATGACAAGTTAAAAAAATATTTGCTCCGATTGTATGGTACCTCTTGACCAAATTAGGATACAACTTATCAATACGATTATTTGTAACACGCTGCAGGTACAGCGTGGGCCCGCCGTCGGAGAGCGACAAAATCACCAAGGAGTTTGTGTTCAAGCTGCAGTTCAAAAACCACGTGTACTTCTTCCGCGCCAACAGCCAGTTCACCTACAATAGGTAATATAGCCAGTTCACCTACAATACGTAATATAGCCAGTTCACCTATAGCCAGTTCACCTATAGCCAGTTCACCTACAATAGGTAATATAGCCAGTTCACCTACAATAGGTAATATAGCCAGTTCACCTACAATACGTAATATAGCCAGTTCATCTATAGCCAGTTCACCTACAATAGGTAATATAGCCAGTTCACCTACAATAGGTAGTATAGCCAGTTCACCTACAATAGGAAATATAGCCAGTTCACCTACAATAGGTAATATAGCCAGTTTACCTACAATAGGTGGTATAGCCAGTTCATCATCATACCAGCCGAAAGAAGTCCTGCAAGACGGATCCTGCGCTGCCCTCATCCAGCGGCTTTCCGCGACCTTCACCTTGTTGTCGGTCCACTGAGCAAACCTACACTGCTTCACCTTCTGTGAACATTCGCCACTCGAGAACTTATTGCTCCAATGATCTCGTACCAAATACTTTTTGTATAAAAATGTTTAGCGTATATCGTTCTGTAATTTGTCCTGAGAATACGCTTTGACGTTTTCGGATGGAAATTAACCGCCTGTGTGGTTAGTGCACTTACTTTGCACCAGGAGGTCGCTGTTTTGATTCCCAGCGGGGTCTAACTTTGTGAGACTCGGTTTGGTTGGTAGTAGGACATTTTCCCTGTAGTAGCAGTAGTTCGGTTGTTAGTCCGGTTGACCGAACTAGTGCAACTTCTCAGTGGCAATAGTTCTGTTGGATCCAAGTACAGAACTATTGAAACCATTGAGTAGCAGTAGTTCGGTTACACGTCTTATGTTCGGTTGTTAGTCCGGTTGACCGAACTAGTGCAACTTCTCAGAGGCAATATTTCTGTTGGAGCTAAGAACAGAACTATTGAAACCATTTAGTAGCAGTAGTTCTGTAGATAATTATATCTATTAAGAGAAATGAAACTGATCATGGTTACATTACATACTCAGGGGTCGAAATAACATAAAAACTAAAAAAGTATAAGTTAGTGAATTAGAATCTCTCTCACCTCTCCTATTTTCTATGTTTATTAACACCATAACTCAGGTTATCTCATCGAACTACCATCTCTACGCCGACGATTTGCAAATTTACAAACACTTCCCGGCGTCCGATCTCTTAGGTGCTGTTCAGGATATTAACAGAGACATGCAGGAGATATCGTCACATGCTGAACCAAATTAACTTCTCGCCAGCAACATCCGTAATATACGATGATGTAGTTATTCCCTATGCCAGTACAGCTAAAAACCTTGGCATTATTTTTGACTCAAGTTTGTCTTGGGTTGCTCAACTCAACGAAGTCAGCCGTAAGATGCACTTCTCCTTTCATGCTCTGAAACGTCTTCAATATTTCCTTCCACTAAAAACCAAAATTTCCTTGTCTCAGACTCTTCTTCTTTCTATTCTGGATTACGCTGACACTTGCTACTTAGATGTAACAGAAGAACAGCTCAACAAACTAGAGCGTCTCCAGAATCTCTGTCTTCGATTTATTTTTGGCCTGCGTAAATTTGACCATGTCTCCCAATACCGTCAGCAACTCAAGTGGCAAGTATGTATAAACTTAAAACAAGAAAACAGAAATTTATGATAAATTTATGTTCTGTATTAGCATTGTTGCCCGTAGAAGCAGTAAATGAAGGTTGGCAATATATAAAATCAAAAGAAATGTCTACTGATGACACTCTAAATGAGTTTGTTGGTTATTTTGAAGACTTCTGGATGAGGCCTGACTTTATTCCCAAATGGTCTGTCTTTTCTGATCGCCATCGAACGACGAACGTTTTCGAAGGCTGGAATTTTAAAATAAATGGGTTGATTAAGAAAAACCCAACCATGCTGCAAATTTTACATGTATTAAAAGACGACTATACTCTAGCCAGTTTCCGAGTTGACCAATTTAAAAGGTTTGGGAAGAAGGTATTGCCCAAAAGAAAACTGAGAGACGTCAACTGGTTCAACGTACTCAACTGGTTCAAAGTACACGGGTCGGTAGCGCTTAAGAGTTATAAATTATTTCATCGACGACGGTTTATCAAAAGTTTCTTCGTACTATCAAACCGAAGAGTAGCTGTCATACAACAAAAACTGAATTTATTTTTGTTTTCAAAAATGTCTCCAACGATTTTGATGAAGCTTTGCACGTCGCGTTGTAGTTGCTTATGTTTGTCTATTACCCATTGGTTTAGGAAAAATCGTGTTTGTACAAATATGGTTCTCCTACAAATGAAATTTAAACTTTCCATTTACTCACAAATGGTTGGAGCTATTGAATAGGGCATCGGACTGCTAGTCATTTGAGTTACTCTTTATGATCTGTCAAAAACGAAATTTTGTTGTAAAAATGTTTGAAATACCCACGAGTGACGTCATAGATTTTTAGCCTCATTTGATCAATTAAAAAATTAAAGACGTGATGGGAAAAACAAAACAAGTAAGGTTTTTTGAAACTTCAAGAGGAGAACAATTTAGGAAATCATATTTCAGAATTTATTTTTGATGCAGTCCGATTCCCTATTGTCGTGTATTACGAATAAGTGTGTAGAATGAAAAAAAAATAGCGAGAAAGTTTAGTGCGGGCTACCG
The DNA here is from genome assembly GCA_947284805.1 of Coleophora flavipennella. Taxonomy (NCBI): domain Eukaryota; kingdom Metazoa; phylum Arthropoda; class Insecta; order Lepidoptera; family Coleophoridae; genus Coleophora; species Coleophora flavipennella. Next base: position 13,259,531 of record OX369253.1, read on the forward strand.
TACAGTAAATTTACAATACGATTAATGTTTGCAGGTGGACCGAAGTACTGCAGACAGCGATGGTGCGCCCTCATCACAATTAATACTTCCGATGGTTTGTACAATTTTGGCACCAACAGCTGCTAGTAAAGTCTTCGCAGTAAGACGTGGTTTGTTCACATTTCGACGCATTTAATTCTGCGAAGATTGTTAGTATGTCCGGTGGTTTAATGTGAACTAAAATATTCTTACCAGAACCTGCGTCGCGAATGATAAAAGCAATATACCTAATCATCTTGCCCGAATATTTTGTAATAAATTTAATTTAATTTATAGAAAATGAATTTATGTGCCTTAAATCGCCTATTGAAACAATTAGTATTAAAAGTAGGTAATTTTTTTATAATAATTGTGATATATTTAGCTATTTTAAGTGGTATTAAGACATATAATTAAGATGAAATCCACCAACCTTTTTAAAAGGTACATATTTTTTTAGAAAATGTAGACGAATATAAGAGCAATAATGAATTTTGAAATAAACCTCTGGTGTCTGTATGTGTAGGTATTTCAAAATAATGTGGGCTGTGTGATTTTACGATTTTTCATTTCATTTCGACATCTTCATGTAGAATTTTTACGATCGTAAATCTTACCTAATTAATAAATGTATCGTAAATCTTACCTACTTAATAAATGTATGGTAAAGTAATTGTTCTTTGATAATTACTTGCCTATCGTAGATAATTTTTTTTTATTGCAACATCACAATATTCTAACTTGTCTAAGACATAAAATAATGGTGAAACAAGAACCTGAAGAAATGCATACGTATGTGTACTGAAGAAGTATAATATTTAATTTTATTAAAACTAATTATTAATAATCATGTACAATAAAAAATGTTTTTATTCTATTTTAAAACGCTTGAAGTGTTCGTTGTGACGCGTATCCAAAGCTAATTTAAAAAGTAAATACATGTTAAATTATTCCAAGGTTTTTAGTTTAGTATTTAAAATAAATAAATAAATTGTTTAATAGAAAAAGTAGGATTGAAAAGCATAATAAATCTATTGAAAAATATAATTTGTTTTATTTTATTCCATCTGGTTATATTATTAGTAAAAAAGAAACACATTTCTGTAAAATAATATTCAGTATAATTTGGCTTTGGCAACATTGACATTTCGATACAGATCTAAAAAATATGTAAACAATATTCAAAATTACGTACTAGTTCTTGATACAAATAAAAAACGGATTCTAAAATGATTACATCTACACATTTTTACAGTAATTAAACTAATTTCTCCAATGCGAGCACTAAATTGTATAAATGTAGGTAAGTAGGTACTTAGTGTAAAAAATGCTAATTGAGATCATGGAAGCTTGGTTCCCGTTGGGCATGCCTTAGGGGTTAAGAAACATTCGGAACTAGTTTTTGAAGTGAAACTTTTATAGATATAGACGGGGGAATTGGGATTTTTCTGTCACGAAAAAGCGCTACGGCCGCGTGGAGGGGGGACAGAGAGAGGCTGGCGGCGGCGGTGGAGAGAGAAAAGATGAGATGGAGATATAAAACAGGTACTTAGCCTGAGTTACCCTTCGCACGCACAAACTCCAAGTCGATATTGTTTAAAATATCTATTCAAAGTTTCATCATCATCATATCAGCCACAATTCAAAGTTTAGTTACATGTAAAATAAGTACTATTTTAAAAATCTTATAAAGTCACTTGTCCGTTGAAGTTTCACTTGTACTATGTGTCCCAGCACATATTTTTTTTAAATTAGGGAATAATTATGTGTATTTTAATAGGATTCAATTTTATTTTTGTATAGAGCGATTTTATTTCTTTTAACTAATCACCTCATGTGATGAAAGTACTTTAAAAAAAAATTATATTTTTGGAATCCTCATATAATAATACCTTTCTTTATTGTTATATATCTTTGGAGTCCTCTAGAAAAGTCCTTTAATTTGATTTACTCCATATTTAAGTCCTAAAAATTTGATTTACTCCACGTTAAAGTCTTTTGATTTACTCCATATTAAAGTCCTTTAATTTGATTTACTCCACATGAATGTCCTTTAATTTGATTTACTCCACATGAATGTCTTTTAATTTGATTTGCTTCACATGAAAGTCCTTTAATTTGATTTACTTCATATGATAGTGATTTGCAAAATAAACGCTCATACAAAAACAAAATGGTGTCCTGTTAAAAAATGCCCCTTATGGCAGATTTAGATCTACCCATGTGTAAACTTCAAGCATGCCCTCGCAGGATCCGAAGATAAAGTTAAGGTACGGACCAGGTGTACTGGATCGTTTAGTGGCTTTTTTCACTCTACTTACACTTGTGTAAGGGTAGAATTGCAACTATTAACTTTAACTTTTACCTTATAACCTTCTCAAGTTTTGACAGGGAACTCTGTCTTTCACTAATATAATAATAAACATATTTAGGTTTTTCCTTGCACTATACCACAATTAATATAAATAAAACACAAATTTGTTTATACTGCAACCGGTTTCGTGATCATCTTCATGAAACATACAAAATTTACAGTTCATCTTCCAACTGTAAATTTTGTATTTGAACACTGAAATGAACATATTTAGGTTTTTCCTTGCACTATTCTACAATTAATATAAATAAAACACAAATTTGTTTATACTGCAACCGGTTTCGTGATCATCTTCCAACTGTAAATTTTGTATGTTTCATGAAGATGATCACGAAACCGGTTGCAGTATAAACAAATTTGTATTTTATTTATATACACCACCAAGCACCTACTATCGCAAGCATACAATAAATATAATAGATAAAATGTTTATTTCGCAAAAATACGGCTGATACCAAAATCTAAATACGGGTCGTCGTACGGTTGACCAACACCGAAAGTGTCGTTAAAGTTCGTTCGCTGAATTTGCTGCACCTTCGATAGGTTGCGTTAAAGAGGCCGCTTCGAGTTCAATCGCGGCGCCGCCGACATTACACCCGCACGGGGTGTAGGCAACGATTTTGAAGATACTTCATCCAGCAGTGAAAGTGATTAAAATTAATAATAAATTCTAAATTAAAAAATATCTATATATTTTTTTGTGCAATTGTTTTATGCTTCAACGCATTTTCAGAACTCCGTACAGGTGTACTTCAGCTAATTCCCCGAACGTACTATACCGAGTCGCGCTTATAACTCCGAGACTATTGATTGTTGTAAATTTTGTATGTGGGAATGAAGGGTTTTGTTTGTGCGAATAAAGAGTTGTATGTGCGAATAAAGGGCGTAGGCCCAAAGCGATCGCAATTATTATTTTTGACAAAATGACAGGGTTCCCTGTCTGGAGAGACTGAGAACGACACAGTTCTTTCTGCCGGTTTTTACAGTTAGTTAGTTAGGAGATTTTATTTGATCTGAGGCTATTACCTATAGGTGGCGATTTTATTACTTTCGAATCGAATTAAAATAACTAATTTATACTTTCATTAAAAATGATTGATGGTGGCGACCGCGCACCGGAAAACGTAGCATAGGCAGGCCTCCCACGCAGTGGACCGGCGATCTGGTGAAGATCGCGGGAAGCCACTGGATGCGGGTATCGCAGGAACGGTCGTCGTGCAAATCCTGGGGAGGAGGCCTTTGTCTAGCAGTGGACGTTTTTCGGCTGATATGATGATGATGATGATGATGATTCCAAGCACATTTACCTATATTATCAAAGTGATACTTAGGACTACTATTTACAATCTCATCTTCCCATGGAAGACAATCATACATTTAGCGTTTTTTTCATCCCCTTCTTTCCTTAAAATACACATTAAGGTGGTTTGATTAGCGCACTAGCGCCGCCAAAAGAATTAAATAATTTACTCTATCTTAACGACTTTAAGGCGCTTTGCACACGACGAGGCGGGGCAGGCCGGTCAATTTCGCGATAGCACAAAGGGAATCCTATACTACCAACGCACATGGCGGACAAAAAGACCGCGCCGCAGGTGCCCGGCGGGCACTGGCGGCGCGGCATGTCCGTGGCTGCCCGCCATAGATCACACAAACCAGTTTGTATGCAGTAACGCAGACGGCGGCGCGGGGCGGCTAGCTCAGTCCGCGCCACGCTTCACTAGAACGAACGTACTGAACTGACCGTTTCTGTCCCTCGTGTGCTTTATGTATGCGGCGAGGGCAGCCGCGGGCATCGACGGGCAGACGCGGTCTTTATTGCTTCGCGGTCAAAAAGACTGCGCCGCCCCGTCGTGTGCAAAGCGCCTAATCGAAATCATTGAGTATCTTGCGCATACTGGGAGGCTACAACTGTTGTTTAATTGTTATTTTAGAGCTGTAAATATTAGAAACTTGTTATTTTTGGCAAAACTGCTAAAAGTGGCCTAACTTGAATAAATGAAACTTAACTTGTTGCCAATAGGTAAAGTTATACAAAAAAAAAAAACGTCTTGTACGTGCGCAAAATACTCAATGATTTCAATTAAGGCGCTAAGATAACTTAATTCGAGCAGGTACGTGTTTCAATAATATCGAACGTAATTCTATTCATTTTAAGTTCAAATCAATGCGGGCTTCAACGCGGCTGTTACGTTGAAACCGAACGCCCAATTCTCGTTTTTTACATGTTTTTGTTACTTTTTATTACTTTCAAATAAGTTTAAAAAAATGTGTTCATTTAAAATGAAAGGTCTTAAAGTCACCAATTTTGTGCGTTGGTTTCATTCAATATTAACTATTTGTTTTCGAGACATTTTGCAATTAATGCCAAAAAGAGGATCTACAGTTTTTTTTTTACATCAAAAGTAATTTTGAAATTGTATTTAATTTAATCAATTTTTATTACTTTAAGTATATTATATATTTTTTCCATGGTGATAACTTTACACAGTCTTTCAATAATTTGAATTGAATTTTGTCTTTTACCCATCATATGGCCTTAAAGTCTATAAAAATGAGTAAATTGTTTATTTCTATTGGCGGCGCTAGAGTGCTAATCGAACCGTCTTAAGAACTAAAATAAAATAATTTTATAAACATATAATCTTATTGTGCATTATACGATAAAGTATTGTCGGTAAAAAGGTAATATTTATAGTAATCTGTTGTGTGACATAAAAAAAAATACGCAATTTTCATATATTGAAGGAATATAAAAGTTCTTGAAAACAGTGTAGCGGCCGTTAGAGGACCAGCGGTCTTCTACTCATCACGATGAAGATCTTTTTGCAACTTACTTGGACTTTCCATTGCAGAATTGGATTCTTTTGTTAGAGAAATACAATATATACGAATTGACTAGACCTAACTCCACATTTATAGGTTTTAATAGTATTTTATTAATTACTTTTTAAATTTAATTTATCTATGTTAATTACTTATAACGTTCCCACTGATGGGAACGGGTCTCTGGGAAAGGTTAGGCCATACTGGGGCCAAGCCGAGTCCGGACTAGTGGATGTTGTAGGGTTAGTGGCGAACCCCACTGTCAAAGGCTTTCAAGTCGCCTCTACGGCTTCGGACACGACATAACGACTTCGAACTCACAGCAACAACTGGCACCAACGGCTTGACGTGCCTTGCGAAGCACGGAAATTGTAACTTGATTTGGGTAATCTACCTAAAGATAAAATAATTTACTATTCTTCTCCTTTTTCTTGTATAGATGTCGCAGGTATACTGTATAATTCGTCATTATACATACGGTCAGGCGGATGTCAGGCAAATTATATAATAACGAGGGCGGGGAGCTTCGCGTTACATCAATCAAACCTGACCGAACCTAACATCGCTCGCTTCTCGAGCTCATTTACAATCTGCTGTACGGCATTTTGACAATTTGCCTGACTCGGCATTGACCGTTTATATACGGACGAATTATTACAATTTGCCTGGCTCTGCATTTTACAATCTGCGTACAGAATTTTACATTTTGTCTGACCGTTTACATACGAACGAATTATTACAAATTGCCTGAATCGGCGTACATAATTTTATATTTTGCCTGACCGTTTACATACGGACGAATTATACAATTTGTCTGACCGTATGTAAAATCAAAAATGACTAATCATACAATTTGCCTGCCACATAGATACTACTTCATGTATGACATTTTGGTATAAGAAGCAATACTACTTAATTAAAAATACTTAAAGGGACGTAGGAACACTGATTAATATACTAAATGGCTCGTCAGATCTACAAATATAAGAATAATGGCACATAAGGTCGCTTTCAATGTGGTTACACTGAAGTCGAGACGAACAGAGCTAGACAAAGTGGCAATAATCACTAACCTCTATCATATAGTTCGTTCCCTTTGATGAATGCCGCGAGCCGGCAGCGGCGATAGACAAACACTCCGACAAAGAGTTCTGATAGTAACTAATTAGTAATCTGTGGTTCTGAGTTCAATCGCGACGGCAGCGCGGCGGGCGGCGCGATTGGACTTAAGGCGGCCTCTTTGATGTCAGTGTTTGTCACGAGCCGTCAAAGCTGCAGCTTATTCAGTAAAGGAACTTCACCCAGTGTAAGTATCCATACAGTAGTTCAACGCCTTTGATGTTGCGTGAAATAGTCGGGGAAAATGTTTCTTCATATTTTGTTTGCAAATTCAAACAGAGCGAGCTGTATCTTGAACGTTAAAGTTATCAGACTGGAAACGAACTAAGTTTATGCTACTGACATACTGCATTAGGTCCATAAACAGCACACATTTTTTTCGCGGCCTTTTTTACCTTTTTTAAATAAAATTTCATAATGTAGCGAATTTCTTCGTTATTTTGTTACTGAATTATATTTTTTCATAATTTTCATCCAAATTTCGAATGTTCACCCTTATAATAAAACCATCCAGCAAATAAAAGAAGCAAAGAGATTTGATTACAAACTAGCTGTTTCCCGCGGCTTCACCCGCGTGGACAACGTTTCTATGACTTCGAGGGTGCAAGCGGCTGGCGACCGTGAAAAAATGTAGCCTATGTGTTAATCCAGGTTCTAATCTGTCTACGTACCAAATTTCAGTCAGATCCGTTCAGTAGTTTTTGCTTGAAGAAGTAACAAACATACACACTCCCACACTCACAAACTTTCTCCTTTATAATATTAGTGTGATTTATACTTACAAAATACGAAGAAACATTTTCCGCGACCCAATATTATAATGCACACGGCAGCGGAATAAAATTTCATACAAAAATAATTTTGTATCGCGTAGTTTTTCCTAGTACGGCAAGTTACACCTTTAAATCATTACTGTACACTCACACATATGCAAAAACCATGTCATGCTGATGCGCCTCTACATCCTGGTAGTGACGACGTCACCGTTCTCCCTGTGCTCGTCACCGATGACGGACACGCTCTTCTCTCGCTTCTTCTGGTCGCGGCGGCCCCGGAAGAAGGAACCGTTTGTGACGGAGCGGAACCGGAAGGAGCCGGGCGCGCCGTTCGCTATGGATGTCGCTGAGCCTATAAAGGTTGGGAGGGGGGGAGCTGGTTAGTTCCAATGTTCGGGCGATTCATTCGAGCTACACACAACGAAACACCTAATTTTTCTCATTACATTTGGTACACAGGGTCTTCCAAACAGCATCGATTTTATTTTAAATCAAGAAAACAAAGATAAGTGCAGTCATTAGGTTAGATCACAAAGGTGTTCGTGTGTTCGTACTCCTCCGAAACGGCTCGACGGAATTCCATGTTTTTTTTGTGTATTTAGTAGGTATGAGAATAGGTCTTAGCGTATATTTCATTATGGCAAAATAACGTTCGAACGTAAAATAACGAGCCGAAGTTCTGCGGATCCTCGGGAACGCCGTAGACTGCTCAAAAGAAAGACCATGATTTTTTTGTGCTTAAAATTTGTGTAAAATTTTCCAATTGTCAGTGCGCTCTCTTCTGAGCAGTCTATGGAGGTCCCGAGGATCTGCAGAATGTTGTGCTTGTGCTTTTTGTGCTTATTGTTGTCGTTTGTGCTCATTTCCTGCCATTGAAAACCAAAATATCCTTGTCGCAGACTCTTCTTTTCCCTATCCTGGATGCTGACGCTAACTATTTAGATGTCATCTCGGAAGAACACAGAACTGCTTACCAAACTTCGTCTCCAGATTCTCTCTCGAGAATTCACTTTATTTTTGGCCTACGAATCTCTTTCTTATCGTGTGGCACAATTAATCCCCCTCGTGCTATCCAAGAGATAGACGGCGGTTGCCTAAGTATTAAATAGTACTAACTGACCCCGAAAACGTTGTTTTGCCATAATGAAATATACTTTACGACCTATTCTCATACCTACTAAATTGTCATCACATCAGCTCATATATACGTCCCCATCGAGGGGCTCGAGCCCACCTTGGAGTAGGGCGATTGGGCCTTAGTCGACCACGCGGGCCCAGTGCGGGTAAATCAACATCACACACAACTTCCGAGTTTCTTCACAGATTAGTGCAGGTTTCCCCACGATGTTTTCCTTCACCGTAAGAACGTCAGATAAACGTACATACGAGATCGAAATTCGAAAACACATTGGTACGTAGCAGGATACGAATCACGACCTCCGAGGTAGCGGCCCTTGCCGTTGCGCCACCGATGCTCTCACCTACTAAATACACAAAAAAATTCATGGAAATCCGTCGAGCCGTTTCGGAGGAGTACGAACACAAACACCGTGACACGAGAGTTTTATATATATATAGAAGATGTTTGTAAATAATTTGTGTACAATAAATTGTGAAATAATGTTATTTGTCTATATTTTAAACCTTGTTTTCCGATAATATGCAGTTCAAATGAATCAGCGTTTTATTTAAGTACCTACCAGCGATTTCTTCCCTGCGCCGTATAACCAAATATACGAGTAGGTACCTATTCTTGTCAGTCGCCCCTTTTAAGTCAACCCTTCTCAAACCGTAAATTATAAAATAATTATGTAACTGTTTAGAAAATCTTAAAGAACGAAACAAATTATTTTAATAAAAAAAACTATATCTTTAGGTTTGAGAGGAGGTTGACATAAAAGGGGCGACTGTCAAGAATAGGAGTCTTACCCTACATGCATTTTGACGCTTGCCCCAGACGTTTTGCAACTCAGAAGAAAAAGAAAAAGTCTGTGACCAGTTAAGGTAGAAAGTTTGGATACATACTATGCTATGTTCTGGTTTAAAGAAATGTTAGTTCCTTTCCCTCTAATATGGCCGAGGGGAGCGATGGTGATGATTTAAGTTAACTTCTCGTGTCATATTGTTTTCATGTTTCACTTTATTTGTTTTATATCAATGATTTTATTTTGACATTATTAAGCCAGATTATCCTACCGATTGTTTTATAGACCAAAATTGCATGAACTGTATTTTTAAAGAAAACAAAGCACTTGCAGTTATTAAAAAAAATCAGGCGTAAGTGAGTTAACTAAGGATCATGTTTATTTTCAATATTTTTCATAAATGGCATAATAATATGTAATTCCTGGTGAAGGTCGCAGGAAGCCGCTGTATGCGGGTAGCGCAGAACCGGTCGTCGCGGAAATCCTTGGGGGAGGCCTATGTCCAGCAGTGGACGTCCTTCGGCTGATATGATGATATATAATTACGATTTTATGACCATTAGGAAGAGTATAATATGCATATTTTGAATAAACATTTTAAAATCTTGAAATTTACCTTCATGAGGCTGTTCCTTGATTTTAGGCGACCTGTCCCTCGGTCGTGTCTTATATGAGAAGCTAGCGGCTTTCAACCTTGCTCCGATTCCCAGTTTCGGCTCGGGCGGTACACAGGGCGGTGCGTGTTGGGTCGTCGGCGTGTGCGGCGCGGACATCGAACCCAGGAACGAAGGCGCCATGTCGGGACGGCGTACCACCATGCTGCTCGCGTGGGGACGCATGCCCATCTCTAGGTTACAACTGGAACGGATTTCACAAGATCAAGAATAAATTGTGGCTAACAAATGATTGACTGATATGAAAGTTCCTGCTAAACAGATGTTTGTGAATGTGGAAGCCGTATTATTATAGCCGTTATCATGTAAAATTATCGTTCGTAAACGGACTTTACAGACAACCAGTTTAAAAAAAATCAAAATCAGTGTAGTATTTTTTCGAAAATTAGCAAAACCAATAATAATGATGTAAAATTGTACTAAATTGTTGCGTGCGATGGAAGTGTTTTTTTAAACGTGTTTAGCGTTTTCATTAATTATTATTCTCTTTAATTTTGCCTTGCTTACTTACTGCGCTGACTAAGCGACCTCGGATCTTAGCCCCCCGACACTTATTGACGTCATCGCTCACGATCCTGGTTACTTCTTGTCACTTTTTACCTAATTGGAAAAAAATAGCTTTGTGTTCGAGTGAACTTACTTATCTACAGTTCGCCTAGACTTGGCGTGGCGCAACTCAGCTGAGCGATGCCTCGATGGTATGCCACTGTGCATGCTGCCTCCTCGTTTTGCTGTAAATTATAAGTACATTGTTAAATATATTTCTTCCGATGGCTTTGACGGTAAAGTACCAGATGTGTAAGAAGGTAGCGTTGCACACGTCCGTAGGTGTAAATCTAAATGCCCTACACGTGACCGCGAGTGATGTTGAGTGCAACACCAGGTAACCGCCGTCTATCCCTTGGGTAGCACGGTTTAATAGTACCACACGATAAAAGAGAAAGAAAGAGTACTATTTCTACATAAATTTTAATTTCATATTGTAGACATTATTTTTAAATTAGAATTATTAACGTGGAAACATTTCTCGCGTGCGACGCGAGATTATAAAACGGTTGTTTCGTTCCAAGACAAGCCTTTACGTCCTCGATAAAGAGCACTCATGCTGCGCGTAGGTGTAAGGCTTCTTTCAGGGATCGGTTACGCGAGATGCGCGAGGCGTCAGACCGACTAGCTAACCTTCCTTTCACGGAGAGAAGGCACGTGAAACGGGGCGGTGCCCGCGGCTACACTGGCGGCGGAACACGCGCAAACTCAAATATATGCTTATATGCACAGATATTCGTACACAGAGATAGATTTTGCTTCGCTTAGAGTGGGGAAATCCAAAATCTTTGTGCTTATTGACCTTGTGCAACAGCGATTATCGCCGCGACTAGTAACCCCGGCCCGCGCTCCGCACTCTCCCCTACCACGTCGCGGGCAACACGGCGGGTGAAGCTGCCGCTCTGTAAATCAAGCAAAAAGCGCCAGACAACGCTTCTCGATAAATACTCTTATATATCGCCCCTAAGTTTGATTTACCCGAATATCGCGCCAACCAACGCTTCGCGCGTCGCGTCGCGGGATTCTGAAAGAGCCTTTACTGTCACACTTTAAGGCTTTAAGATGCCTCAATCTAAATAGTTTGATACGTGACAAATTGAAAACGGGGCTTGACGTGATTTTATATAATTAATGTTGTTTTTACCTCAACGTTTCGACTATGCTTCGATAGTCGTGGTCGCGAGTAGGTGAGGTAAAAACAACATCAATTATATAAAATCACGTCAAGCCCCGTTTTAAATTTGTCAGTATGAATAATCGTGAAAATTTAAAGTTTGATACGTGTTAAAATAATATCGAAGTCTATTCATTTTAAGTTCAAATCAATGCGGCCTTCAGCGAGGCTGTTACGTTGAAACCGAACGCCCAATTTTCCAAGATTTACCAAGATTCCCCAACGCAGTGGAGAACTGGCTATCTTATCTTCAAGCCGGAACACATCAATGTAAATAACACTGATGTTTGGCGGCAAGTCTTATATAAGATGATGGTAGCTAGCCAGGCGGGCTTAGAAAATGCCCTACCACTAACCAAACCGAGTCTTACAAATTGACCCCGCCGGGAATCGAACCCGCGACCTCCTAGTGTGAAACGAATGGACTAACCATTACGCCACGGAGGCGGTTATTTATTAACGCTTTCGTTAATAACTTTACGCGTAGATACTTACGTGTATTGTTGGTGCACTCCATGGTATGTATGGTGTAGATGCGTTTCCGTGCTTGCAGCATGTTGTAGACGACTGCCGCCAGAGCGCGCGCGTGCGGCGTTTATAACTTCACGCGTAGATACTTACGTGTATTGTTGGTGCACTCCATGGTATGTATGGTGTAGATGCGTTTCCGTGCTTGTAGCATGTTGTAGACGACTGCCGCCAGAGAGCGCGCGTGCGGCGCCGCGGGCGCGGAGGCGCGCACTCTGGCCCGCCCGCGCGCCACCCACCACGTCTCCATGCGCCCCTTCCCCTTCACCTCGACGGCTCCACGCGGCTCCAAACCGTAACCGCAACGATCCAGCAGCTGTAAGTATAGTGTGCAATATCCTTTGTTAGGACAAGTTGAGGAGGTTCTCAATTCGACTATATTTTTTTATGTTTGTTGCCTCAGAACTTTTGATTGGGTGAACCGATTTTGATGATTCTTTTTTTATTTGAAAGCTAGTGCTTCCCGTGTGGTCCCATATAAATTTTATTAAAATTGGTGTAGTACTTTATTAGAAAATTAACAAAAACCAAAAACAATATCGCAAAATTGTACTAAGTCGTTGCGATGGAAGTCGGTTTTTTAAAGTGTTTAGCGTTTTTTATATAAGCAGAACAATAAACATTTTAGCCGGTAGGTGTAGAAGTCTTTCTCAAAGTGGGCGATAACGCCCCCTTGTGGGCGCTGAAGGCCTACGGGGGGGGGGGGGGGGGGCGCTAAAGGGCCCAGCAAAAATGGGGGGGGGGGAGGGGGTGTTGAAGTGGTTTAAGGGGGTTGGCTCATCTGTATTTTCTTCTGATATTATAAAATCTAAACTGAAATTAAAACCCACCTACCTACATCGATTGTTTCGTTCTTATTTCTGCTGTTTAATTGTATAAATAATAGTTATTATGATACAAGGGTTGTAAAAAGGTCAATAACAAACGAGTGAAATTAGTGAGCCCGAGCCGCAGGCGATGGTTTACCATCGTCAAGAGTTTGTTATTTCCTTTTACACCCATGTATCATACGAAGTTTTTCAATACAGTTGTGAGAAAATAGATAAAATAAAAAAAACGACGGAGACAAAAACAAAATACATGGGTAGGTACATACCTATCAAGGTTTCAGCAACCAAAGTTCATTTTACACGACTTGTGGCTTATTTGAAATGTCCGGGCAGTAATCTCACTTTGTTTTTTCTTATACATACACATAAGTATATTTTTTATTACATATTGTAACGTAATCTTTTTGGACATTCGTTACAAAATTAATACCTTTTTGGTGTTCAGATTTTTTTTCATGCGAAATTCAAAAAAAGGCGTTTTCTGGCAGAAGTATTGATTGACAGAAAAAAAAAAGATGAATGTTGGTCACTGAACGAGGATATTTTTTGGTTTTGTGTGTTTATACCTGAAATTCTAATGTGTATCGACGTGTACAACCCCAGTTAAAGTTATACGAAGGAACCCTTGCTGTTTTTTTCAAGGTACGAGTTTCCGACTTTCTTTCTGAGTTTTCCTTGGCGAATGGCGCTATACTAAATCCGATTTCTCTCATATTTCTAGGGTTTTTTGGCATACCCCTTAACATATCCAGTGGGGAGGGATTTATTATCCGGCAAAGGTCGTCCCAAGCCATAAAAATCCACCACCGTTGCGTCAACGGCAAGGCGGAAGTACCATCGGTCGGCGTAAGCGGTAGTCCATCTTCCCGTCTACGCTTAAGGGAAGTACACGCCTTTTGTTTCCTAATTTTCCTATTTCCCGGACCAGACTTCTTCAACATATAATGAACTTTATAAATTTAACTGTGTGTTAGTTTATAAGTAATTCTAGGTAGTTTCACTAAAATTACTGGTAAAAATCTATACGTATAGATCGCCATTACCACTTTTGGTAAAATTTCTTAATTGGACTAAAAGTGTAGTCACACGTGTTAATTTTTATTTTCAACTTTAGTCATAGTTTTAGCACCACTATTTAAATTAAAATTTAATTCAAATTTTATATTATTATGTATATGCAGGAATACATATAGAGGTGACCAACATATTTTTTAAAGCTGTACAAACTTTACAAATTTTAAATTATATTTTTACTTATTACCACAAAATTTCTTTTTGTATTTTCAACATTGGCCATACGAGTACAACCCCCTAAATTCTACGTATTATGTAACGAAATCTTGAAGGGTATTTAACCCGATTTTGAACCAATTTATGTTACAATATATATTAACTATTCTTAATTTTATTAGTTTTCACAACTAAAACATATCAATTCAGTTTTACGAAAATTGCGCCATATTTTAGCTCGTACACGTACGCATGCGTAAATTTTTTTTAAATTATCATAACAATACGGTTTGGTATACTTAACCTCTTTGGTAAAGATGACCTATTCCTTGGTGTAACCGGTTCCACTTCATTCATATTTTTTATCTTTTCTTCACAAAGATATAACCTAAAGAGAATCTAAACAGCTTGCGTTATGTACTAACCTCGGAGGACTACTACCTATCTCTTTTAAAATTCTCCTTTCAAAAGTCTTAAAGAAGATTCTGTAATAATTTATTTTTGCTAGAAATGTCTTGTTTCTCCGAGCTAGAAATTAAAAAAAAGTGGTAAAGTAAAAGCACGAGTGCGGTAAAATCAATTTTGCGCACACTTGACTGCCATATAAAGGACCACTTTTCGAGCAACTGTATTGAAAAAATAATTTGAGATTGCTTTCGTAGGTGGCTCGTAGGCTATATATACAAAAGCACGTGGAATTTATTTTATTTCCATGAGCGTTGTCGCGCGCAATCGTTAGCAAGTATCAATACTTTACGGAATGTATTTGTAAAAACTAAACCACAGTATTACAACATAGCGGATTACAGTAGTGCAACGAATGTACTTACGCAGAGCAACGGAAGGGTACTTGCGCGGCAGAGGCCGGCGGGGCACAGCCTGCCAAACTCCGCGAGTTTGCCAGGCTGACTTCAGGCTGGTATGGGCTAGTACGTACGCCGGTGGCGCATCGTGCGACATCAAAGTCGTTGCGCTACTGTAAGCCATATCGTAATACTGTGACAAAACCATGTCGGAAGCAAAAAATAAGAAATGACAATACAGTGCGGAGTACATTAAATACGGATTTATTGAACATCCATCTTCGCCAATGTGCCTCATTTGTCAAAAAACATTTTCGAATGAAGTTGAAGCCTTCTAGTCTTCAAGATTATTTGAATAAAATACATTCAGATGGGAAAGACACGCACACATGTGGATTTTCAGCGGCTGCTAAGCCAGACGATGACGGATTTCAAACTTCGTAAAATATCTCTATGTTAATTACTCAAACAGGCAAACCACACACTATTATAAAATAGTTAATTTCACCTGCAATAAGACTGATATGGCACAGTATCATCATATCAGCTCATATACGTCCCCACTGAGGGGCTCGAGCCTACACCAGCGGCGTAGCTACCGGAGGGCTAGACGGGGCGGTGCCCCGGAGCCCCCAAGCTCAGGGGCCCCCTCGGGTTCTGACTTACAACCTATAAATTGAACTAGTGATGTCTCCCCATTTCTACCAAATTCTCAAACTTAACCCATGTTTTGAATTTTTGCAATTAATTTATCCAATTATTCATTCATAAAAATTAATCTGGAGTACGTCGAATTCGGAACACGGAGAATACATGACCAACAATTTTAAATAGTTTATTTATTTATAATAATTACTTGGCACACTTACAGTGAACCAAAGCGTGCAGCAAGACAATTAACTTAAAAATGTCAGACAACATTCTACAACATTCATTCTTTAGTTGGGGCTCTAGTTTATTTCTTGCCTCAGGGCCTTTGGTTACCTAGTTACGCCACTGGCCTACCCTGAATTAGGGCGATCGGGCCTCAGTCGACCACGCGGGCCCAGTGCGGGTTGGTCGACTTCACACACAACCTTCGAGTTTCTTCGCAGGTGTGTGTGTGCAGGTTTCCTCGCGATGTTTTCTTTCACCGTTAAAGCAAAAAAAAACTCATTTGTACATTGGCCGTCCAGATTTCAACACATTTTCAGATTTATATATTAGTAAGGATTTTCTATCTTTCTTTCAATGACATTCATTAATTTTTATTTATAACTTTTCGTGATATATTGTTTTCATGTTCTCATTAGAATATGTCATTACATAATGGTTTATTTCAAGGATTGCATTTTTACATTATTAACTAATGATTGTTTATTTTTGCATTTTTAAAAAATGAAATTATGTTATTATTATTTTATGACTATCACAAAGAGTGTAATTTGCACCTATTTGAATAAATATCTTGAATATATCTCCTCACAGTTACCTGTTGAACACCCCCCCCCCCCCCAGATTTGAAATCTAAGGAGGTTTTATATTGGGTATTGCACTAGGCGAGGCTCACATAACCAGGCCGCAGGTCGGTTGTCTGGTATGCGTAAAAGAATTTTTAATCCTCATAGTTACCTGTTTCGTGTACTTAGTGACCTGTATCCTCCCCATGGCCCCCGTGCTCTCCATGCGCGAGGCTTCGTTCACGGTGTTGCCCCAAATGTCGTACACGGGCTTCCTCGCCCCTATCACACCGCCCACTAGTGGTCCGCAACTAATACCTGCAAAAACAAAGTTTTCCTTTTTTATTGTGCGCTTTTCCACTAGCCGGCACGGCAGCGGCGCCGGCACTGGCCCGGCTGCCGGGGAAGCCTGTATGAAAATATATAGAGCGTCTTTCCACTGACCGGCAGCGGCGACGGCTCATTGAAAAAATAACAATAATAATAATAATAATAATAAACTGGCAGGCGCCGGCTGTACTTAGCACTACCGAGCGAGAGGCCATCTGGAAAGACAAAGAGCTGCACGGTAGGTTCTTCAAGGCCCTTTGTGGATCTTTCGTAGACCAGAAGGCCTCCGTGCACTGGCTGCGCTTCGGTGACCTTTTTGCGGAGACCGAGGGTTTTGTCTGTGCAATACAGGATCAGGTTGTCAAGACGAACAACTATAGGAGGTTCATAATAAAAGACGGCACCTTGGACGTTTGTCGGTTGTGCCGTCAACCAGGGGAGACCCTGCGTCATATAACCTCCGGTTGTTCCATGCTTGCCAACACTGAGTATTTGCACAGGCACAACCAAGCAGCCAGGATCCTACACCAAGAGATCGCTCTTAAGCATGGCCTCATATCTCGGCGGTTGCCGTATTACAAGTATACGCCGGAGCCGGTTCTCGAAAACGATCGCGCCAAGCTCTACTGGGACCGACCCATCATCACGGACAGGACTATTCCTTCGAATAAACCTGATATCGTGCTGATGGATAGGGCGCAGTCAAGGGTGTTTTTGGTGGATATCACTATCCCATACGATGAAAATCTCGTGCAGGCTGATGCCGAAAAAAGGACCAAGTACCTGGACCTGGTGCACGAGGTTACTGATATGTGGCGAGTGGAATCCACCGAAATCATCCCGGTAGTCCTATCCGTGAACGGGTTAATTCCAGCCGACCTTGAACGTCACCTAAGGCGGCTGGATCTCCGAGGCAAGGCAATAATTGCAGCAATGCAGAAAGCAGTCCTCCTCGACAATGCCCGGATAGTTCGACGCTTTCTCTCCCCGTCGCACTGAACTCCAGCCGACTGTGCTTCCGCTGGAGGTGCTCCTGCCACTTCGCCTCGTGCGAAGTTAGCAGAGTAGCTAAAATTTTATATATCGAAATAATAATAATAATATCAGCTAATATACATCCCCACCGAAGGGCTAGAGCCTACCCTGAATTAGGGCGATCGGGCCATAGTGGACGTGCCACGCGGGCCCAGTGCGGGTTGGTCGACTTCACACACAACCCGCGAGTTTCTCAGCAGGCGTGTGCAGGTTACCTTACAATGTTTTCCTTCACCGTAAGAGCGTCGGTTAAACGTACATATGAAATCTAAATTTGAAATCACATTGGTACGTGGCAGGTTTGAACCACGACCTCCTGGATAGGAGGCGGCAGCCCTAGCCGTTACGCCACCGACGACGCTCCAATGTCAATGGTTAATCTCTACCAATCCGAACTTGCCCCTGTGTGACGTGTCACAGTATGTTGTAGGAACCTGTTCATCATCATCATCATATCGGCTGTGTACGTCCCCACCGAGGGGCTCGAACCTACCCTGAATTAGGGCGATCGGGCCTCAGTCGACCACGAGGGCCCAGTGCGGGTTGGTTGATTTCACACACAACCTTTGATTTTCTTCGCAGGCGTGTGCAGGTTTCCTCACGATGTTTTTCTTCACCGTAAGAGCGTCGGATAAACGTACTAGAAATTGAAATTCGAGCGTTATTAAGAGCTTCGGTGGCGTAATGTTTAGGGCCGCTACCTTCCGTCCGGGCGGTCGTGGTTCGAGTCCTGCCTCGTACCAATGTGGTTGAAATAAATATTAAACCTACCAACATAACGATATGTCTAAGTATTTTAAGTTGATGAGACTTTACTGCTATCATGAGATCTGTCTGGGTGGACAATTTCCAGTCTCTAAAATTTGCATGATTAAAACGTGACACATCAGCTATGCACATAGGTGCATCGAAGCATTAAAACTTTTACTTTAGCCTCATATAAGTACCCACATTTGCCGCATAGGAATACATGGAAGCGGCAAGATAGACAGAGCTTTAAATATCACTGAGTCAGTAAAAATCTTGCTAAACAGTCGTAATGAAGCGAAATCGAACACTTTACCTATTCTTAATTGAAATTTGTTAAAGCTATGTTTGTTGATGTCTTCGAGAGCATCTCTCAACGCGAACGCGTAATCCACTAACGCACACAAATGCTCGCTGTCATCGTCTCCAGTCTGGAAAGTAACAATATTGACATTAAAAATTATGTAATGACGTGGTTTCTGGATATGTCGAAAGCTTTCGACTTCGTAATGCATGGTTTGCTTTTAGATAAATTGTATAGATATGGAATTAGGGGCTCAGCTTTGGATTGGTTAAAATCATACCTAACTGACAGAAAACAATGTGCTGAAGCAGTTATTATGAAAGAAAATAACTGCGCCTTGCAACATAGGTATAACTTTAGATGTAACAATTTTGGGGGTTCCACAGGGAAGTATCCTGGGACCACTACTGTTCCTACTTTACATCAACGACCTTCCAAATGTGACTGAGCATAAACGCATACTATTTGCTGATGATGTTTCTATTACAATAAGCAGTAATGGCAATTATTTACATAAATATGAAGCGGACATTCATGAAACCAAAATAATTGTTATTATACGACTATAAAAATTTATAGTTGTATCCCAAATGCAATTAAAAATCTTCACCTGACATTGTTTAAAAAAAGATTGTTTAACTAATTAATAGATGAAATTTTTTATGATGTGAATGACTTATTTAATGATTTACATAGAATTGACATTTAACGTTTTAAATTTTAATATTGTGAGATTTGGATGATAGACCACGTTTTAGGTGAACGGATGAGACTTTGATTGTTTTGTGTTATCTTTAAATGTACCTGTTTTATGCAAATAAATAATCTTGAATCTTAAGAAAAACTGTAAAAGACTTTACACCGAAACTAATTATTTTAAGATCTTTGATATAACTGTGTCCGTAGTACAGTCTTACAGCAAAGATGCTCACTAGTTTCAAGCTATTATATAAGTAACACTAGTTTAAATGGCATTTTTATTTTGGGTGTCAATTAAATGGTTAGCATAGTATTGTTATTTCTGTGAGCAGAAAAATATAATCGGTGAGCAGAAATAGCTAATTGGTCAGCAACTCATGGTCAGCAAACATTTCAAAATCAATCAGCAATTTATGTCATTCTGGATGGCTGTAATTATTTTAAACATCCCCGTACTACACTCTTCCTACAGTGTTGAGTGGTCGACGGAGCCCCTTCGGGGCTCCTACTTCTGTGTTCTCATGTTAAACCTAACACTACGAACCTAACGGATCCGAGTCGGGGTGCTCCGCAAGTCCGAGCTCGCTTCGCTCGCTCCCGCTTCCGTTTAGAACTCCCCGTACCACACTCTTCCTACATGTTTTTCTGCCGCTCAATCATGAAATCTTGCCGCTCAAGTAGTTATTTTGCGGACTGAATGTTTATTATGCAGATAAATAATATATTTACCTTTTATTTTTATTTGCTGTATTTTATTTACTGTATTTGGTAAGCTCCCAAGCCTCAAGTTAGCAGTATTCATAACCAACTTATTCATAATATTTTTTAAATATACCATGTCAAAGTACATTATTACATTAATAAACAAACATACAATAATGTCAATAAAAATATGTCACGAAAAATAAAATAAAATGTAAGTAAATCCTACTAATATTGTATGGATGTACGTTTTTTTACTCTTTTACGCAAAAACTACTGAACGGATGTGGCTGAAATTTGGTAGGTAGACAGATTAGGACCTGGATTAACACATATGCTACTTTCTTTCATGCTCGCGAGTCGCATGCGGCTCGCGCACTTCTCACCCTTGAAAAGTCATAGAAACTTTGTCCACGCGGGTGAAGCCGCGGTAAAAAGCTAGTTATAACCAAAGAGGATATAAGTCACTACGTTTTATGTATAACTTGAAAAGGCGTGCTCGAGTAGCCAGTTTTTAGGTTTATAATTAAAGCAGCTCAGCGAAGGCGCTGCGGTGATGCGCATGGGCAGCTTGTAATTATTATAAATGGTGGGGCCCATTACGTTACGTTACGTTTTTTTTGTTTTTTTCACTAAAAAATTGAGTGAGTTTGGCTGCAACTCAGCTGGTGGTAAGTGTCGATGCAGCCGAGGATGTAACACGCAAGCTCAAATAGTGCCTGTTCACTCTCTACTCGAATTCCGCTCCTTGGCCGTCCGCTTGATGAACGATGAATAAAAACGCTTCGTTCGTATAGTTGGAATATTAACGACTAACTCATCATCGTCACTTACCATCAGGTGACATGATGCCAAGGGCTTATCAATTGTAAATAAAAAAAGGGATGAAGTCGCCCTCCGCGCCTGGCAGTCCGATGAGCTTCTCCGATTTCGCGAGCCGACGCGAGTAATATTGTTTCGGTAGATAGATATGATAGCCCTTTCCTTAATACACTGAACTTTTATTAAGTAATTCTTCTTCGAAAAAGGATGACAGGTGACAGGGTAAAAAGGCTTACTAATAACAGTAAAATGACGCACAAACCTTATGTTTGGGATTTAATCCCGAAGCCGCCATGTAAGTTGCTCCAATTGTCTTTATCTTTTCTATAGTCTTAAATCTAGGCTGCATAAGCAGCTTGTCGAAATCAACTGCAATAAAACAAAATTCCGTTAAAGTTAGCCTCAACGATAAAAGATGTCAAGTTTAGTTTAATTTATTGTAGTCACAAATTCATAGTTATACATCATCATATCAGCCGAAAGACGTCCACTGCTGGACAAAGGCCTCCCCCAAGGATTTGCACGAGGATCGGTCATGTGCAGCCCACATCCTGCGGCTTCCCGCGACCTTCACCAGATCGTCGGTCCACCGCTTGGGAGTCCTGCCTACGCTACGTTTTCCGTTGCGTGATCGCCACATGTCAGGTCATAATATACAGTGATGTGATCGCCAAAGAAAGCAATATACAGAAATTAAACTACATAATTAAATTAACAAAATGTCAAAATAAAGTAGAAAACTACATCAACACAGTAACAAAAAATGGCAACACGAAAAACTCATAAAGAATAAAATACATTTTTAGTAACCCAAGTTACTAGATTTTAAAATTTCACAAATATATTAAAAAAAAAAGTGAATGAATTTCACTTTCCACCAAGAAGTCTTCCAACCTATATGCCTCGTCATTGGGTATTTCCCGCATGATGGTATTGAATGCAAGTCTCCGCCTGTCTTGTACATGGCTTGTTACTTGTGTTCTGCCGTTTCTAGCATTAAGGCCTTAAGTTAGGTTAAATGACAATATTCAATTCAAATTATTGAAAGACTGTGTAAAGCTATCACGATGGAAAATAAAAAAAAACCTAAATTAATAAAAAATCTATTTAATTAAATACAATTTTAAAATAATTACCACTTTCGATGTAAAAAAATATATTGTAGACCCTGTTTTTGGCAATAATTGCAAAACTTCTCGATAACAAATAGTTAATGTTGAATGAAACCAACACACAAAAATCGGTGACTTTTTAAGACCTTTCATTTAATTGAACACTTTTAAAAAAAAATATATTTAAAAGTATAGAAAAAAAAACATCTAAAAATCAAGCATTGGGCGTTTGGTTTCAACGTAACAGCCGCGTTGAAGCCCGCTTTGATTTGAACTTAAAATAAATAGACTTACGTTCGATATTATTTTAACACGTAGGTAGGTATCAACCTCAGCTACCTACATAGAAAAGTGATGTATTGGATGCTGTAGGTACTTTTATTGGTCTTTTCTAAGCGCCAGACGTAGTAACTAATTAGTAATCTGTGGCGCCAGCCAGAGAGCCAAGTATTTTGATTTAAGGCGACGCATTGAATACTTTGATCGCAGGGATCTCGATTTTTCTCAGAAATTAAAAAACACATGAATGTGATATTTTGTAATCATTTCTATGACTTTATTCTGTCAGTTGCAGAAACACGATTCTTTAACTTTTATAACAGAAAAAAATATATCAAAGAAACCTTTTGTTATTTAAAACAGAGATTTGCATTCTATAGGCAAACCTGACCGATTTAGTACTTCTAATATTTTTTTGTCGATTAGTCTAAACACACAGTTCAATATGCCAGTTGGAGTTTTTTTTTAAAAATTATTTGTAGTTTTTAAATTGAAAAAGCGCAAAAGTGTGGTATTTTTTTTTACTCTTTACACCTAAAGAAATAGACAGTGACAACTGTTCCAATCAATGCCTCGTCTTAAAGCCCTGTATGCATGCTTTATCAAGTTCCTTAAATACACATCTACGAATACACATTATTAACTTGTAGTTAGCTACTTTCTAACCAATAGAGACCGGACCGCAGGAGAACCAAAGTAATCGACATGACCGTTGGGGCAGTAAAGTTCTCGAGTGGCAACCGCGCACCGGAAAACGTAGCGTAGGCAGGCCTCCCACGCGGTGGACCGACGACCTGGTGAAGATCGCGAGAAGCCGATGGATGCGAGCAGCGCAGGACCGGTCGTCATGGAAATCCTTGGGGGAGGCTTTTGTCCAGCAGTGGACGTTTTTCGTCTGATATGATGATTATGAGACCGGACTATATGCAACATAAAAGGCCCAAAATATGCATAAAAATATGCAAGTAAAACAACTAAAATATGCACGAAACTCCATAAAAAGGGCCAAAATATGCATACAATATCATCATCATCATCATATCAGCCGGAAATCGTCCACTAGGACTATTGCCTTATACAGTATAAGTGGAAAAAATTAGTCATTTTTTTTAAATTTAATTTAAAAAGCTCTGTACTATTAAAAATATACCTACTTAGGTAACAAAGAAATTTACAATTTACCTATTTAAATATTCTGTAGATAAATTGTGTCTACGATCGCTTAATAAATTTTTGTAAGCGTAAAAGGACCTTTCTACGTCTAAAATAATATACGTCTATAATAGTGACTGGGCAGAATTTTTTGGGTGCAATGCTAGGAAATATTGTGTTGGGTAAATTTTCCCGCGCCTCGTTGATGAAGCTATGAATTTGGCACAAGGGTTCAAACTCTGGGTTGTTGTTCAATATGAGAGACATCTGAACGAAGAGCAAGATCGAGATCGAGCGTAAAATGCACTTTTTCTCTCTAAAAAATGCAACTACTGCTGAAAAGGAACTAAATATGCAAATGAAATATGCATTAAGCAAATATCCGGTCTTTACTAAGCAATTTCTGAATTTTCTTGCAAATTTTTGCTTTTATCATAATCTTCATAATATAAAAGGAAACAGTGACTGACTGATCTATCAACGCACAGCTCAAACCACTGAATGGATTGGGCTGAAATTTGGGGAATATCTACGGGAACGGCGAAAAACGGGATCTGCGCGGGCAAATCCGCGGGCAACAGCTAGTGAACACATAAGTATAAAGATTTCGATTGGTACATTACAAATGATCTCGTTGAGCAGTCTCATGCAGTCCACCGCCTTCTGTTCGGAGTAGAACTCGTGGAAGTTCGGTATTCCGGCGAACATGACTCCCACTTCGTCCCGCCACTGAGAGTACAGTTCCTGAGAAACACATTGTTTATAATAATCCCTACTAATATTATAAATGTGAAAGTAACTCTGTCTGTCTGTTACGCTTTCCCGCAAAAACTACTGAACGGATTTGGCTGAAATTTGGTAGGTAGACAGATTAGGACCTAGGTTAAGACATAGGCTACTTTTTACCACGCTCGCGAGCCGCTTGCGGCTCGCGCACTGCGCACCCTCGCAAAGTCATAGAAATGTGGTCCACGCGGGTGAAGCCGCGGGAATCAGCTAGTAATAAATAAATTGATTTCACAAAAAGTTTACAAGCTAGAAAACAAAGTCTTAATTCTAGTTGTACATCTTAGATCTACTTATGAGAACACTGGCTACTAAACTAGGCTAGAAAAAGCCTTGTGTGTGTATGCCGCAATTAAGTAACAGGTAGAAGTAACTGTTCAGTTTCTAGATAATTTAATTATGTCTGCTAAGTAAATCTATATTTAAATGTTTATGTACTTTATTGTAAAGTCTGGAGCTAAGAACTTTATGGTGTTTGCTAGCTAGGGTAGTTCTGTATTTTACAACAGAGTATATAGGGGCGAATGTCAGCTGTGTTAATTATATTGGAGATCTTCAAGGCAAAATGTGTAAATGCATTATAGTTTGCCTACCTTCTACATCGATACCTATAATCGAAAGTGATGCAAAACGCACGCATCACTATCTTTTAGTTTTGTGGAACTACGCTTTAGTTTCTTATTTGTGGTATGTCGCGTCACCTTAGGTAAGTCCGCGGTGCGAGTAGGGTATACGAACCGACATTTCATGTGCTGCACATTTCGACCAATATAATAACTATGGACCGGCCTACGCAAACAGCAGTTTTGATGCTCACAGAACGAGCGAATTCACTCATTTTGTCTTCATCGTCATCATCATATCAGCCGAAAATCGTCCACTGCTGGACAAAGGCCTCCCCCAAGGAATTTCACGCCGACCGGTCCTGCGCCATTTCGTCTTAGTTTAAGATTATTCCCCGAATTGGTTGAAGGTCGAAGTGAGTAAAATTTGTTATCTCATTCGTGTTACATTCCGAGTACGTCTATCTATCTCTGTCATTTTCTATATTTTAACGAGACTCGTAAACTCGGTATTGTGAGGGTGTGTTTGCGTGTAGTTGTATTTGACTCATTTTTATGGGTAGGGCCGGTCAATTATATTTGGTCTAAGGCTGCACAACAACTGCTACTACATCTGTTACACCTCTCGTACTGCGCATCTACCTTAGAAGACACGTCTCACTTAAATGATAGACCCTCGTCCAAGCACCAAAAAATCTGTGGTCTTTTCCTTCCAATACTTCCTCATTTATTATGCGGACAGCGATGGAGTGGAACTCCTTGCTTGCGTCTGTGTTTCCCGACTCCTATAATTTGGGGATCTTCAAGGCGAGAGTGAATAGGCATTATTTGAGTTTGCTCGACTACATCGTCACTTACCATCAGGTGAGATATAGTCAAACGCACTAAAATTTTTAATTTAAAAAAAACTTACGTCAGGACATCTGTCTTTGCTTAGGAAGTGGTTGATAACATGATCCGGCAGTATGTGCTTGAGCAAGTGTCGGTTCGTTTTCTGGGTATCTCTCATTTCATCCAGATCCGTCTCAGCCTGCAGCTTCCAGAGGAAATCCAGCCTCGCCGTCACCTCTACCAGCCGAGCGTGGTATATCACCACGATCAAAAACATCGTCATTAGTATAAGCATTTGTGCGTAGAATGGTAGCTCGCTGGAAATAGTCGGTTTTATATTAGTTAAAGGTTAAGAGAGCTCGGTGGCGTAACGGCTAGGGCCGCCGCCTCTTGTCCGGGAGGTCGTGGTTCAAATCCTGCCACGTACCAATGTGATTTCGAATTAACATTTCATATGTAAGTTTATTCGATGCTCTTACGGTGAAGTAAAACAGTTGTGTCGTCATTAACAACCCATATAAAATATTGCGGAAAAGTTAAGCCATACTCAATACACGTAAACTAAAATCCTTACTAATATTATAAATCTGAAAAAGTATTTGTTTGGTCCATTTTTAAGCTTCAACACCTTCACCAATCTTGATGAAATTTGGCATGCAGGTAGCCTGTGTCACTGGGAAAGGCATAGGGTACATTTAATCCCATGAAAATGGCATAGTCCGATGAAGTTCCTGAGGAAACTAAAAATAATCATTTTTTTTGGTTAATGTCTTTAACATCGCAACGGAACAATGGATTGTTGTGATTTATTGTTCAGAGATGGTTGAGGAGGTGGGAAATGTCATAATTTACTAATTAGCATATTCTCTGGGGAAACTCATTTCCACGCTCGCGTACGTTGGCGTCGCACGCAACGGAGCAACGGATTGAAGTGATTTTTTGTATAGAATTTGTTGAGGAAGTGGAAAGTGACATAGGCTGCTAATCAGAATAGCTCGATATAGTTCCTGAGAGATCCGAAGAAAACCTTATACCTACGCTCGCGAGCCGCATGCGGCTCGCGCTCCCCTGACCCTCAAAGACAGTCATAATAATTTCTGAAAGACCTTAAAACTTTTAGGTACAAGTTTTTATTCAAAAATTCACAAAGATTTCGTAATCTTGTCAGCAAACCCTTTTATCTGATACCTATAATGTACGAATGCATAAAAAAAAAAAAACAAGTCCGCCATCTTGGGTGTGGCGCCATGTTGGATTTAGAATGACGTTACACAGTTAACCATGCATTGTCAATCAAACTGAACGTGTGTACAAAAATTTCAGCTCAATCAGTTGAAGACATCTGCTTCAAAATTGAGTTGCAAGATTCCACCCGAACAAACATACATACATCATTACAGCTCATATACGTCCCCACCGAGGGGCTCGAGCCTACCCTGAATCAGGGTACATACATTGCATGTTAAATAAAAGCTTGTAAAAACGAGTCCACGAGGCCAAAGCTAGTAAATAAATAAATAAAATGAGTGCCAAGTCTAGATTGGTGGAGGTTATATGACTAGTGGCTAACTGGCAAACCCTGCTGTCAGAAGTGACGGCCATTTTGACGAAAGGGGTTCATCTCGATTATCTGGCTACAGTCGATTGAACCCCCTCTACGATTCCGATAATAGAGTCGATTCACTGGTCTACAGTGGTTTAGTTGCCCTAGATATGAGATCGATTTTGGATATATTTATGCTCACAAAGATGCATGGAGCGTGCTATGCTCGGAGTTTCTCTGCGTGATCGAATCAGAAACGAGGAAATCCGTAGAAGAACCAAAGTAACCGTCATAGCTCTCAGAATTGCTAAAGTTAAGTAGCAGTGGGCGGGCCACATTGCTCGTAGAACAGATGGCCGTTGGGGCAGTAAAGTTCTCTAGTAGAGACCACGCACCGGAAAACGTAGTGTAGGCAGGCCTCCCACTCGGTGGACCGATGACCTGGTGAAGGTCGCGGGAAGCCGCTGGATGCGGGCAGCGCAGAACCGGTCGTCGTGGAAATCCTTGGGGGAGACCTATGTCCAGCAGTGTACGTCCTTCGGCTGATATGATGATGCTCACAATTCATGAAACTATTAATGATTTTGTAAGATTTGCTCTCGTTTTTTTGCGCAGATCTCTAATCATGACTGGGAAAATAAACTTTATTACTAAAAAGCCGATAATTGATCAAAATAAAAGATATGCAATTATCATAAAAACAAGAGCACATTCAATGAGCACAAATAAATTCGTAATCTGGGCACTTGAAAACATAAAAATTTTCTAAGATATCAAGACCAACAAAATTATTTTTTTGTAGAGCTGTGCTTCGATACTAATAATCTATAGCTTGTGTTTAATTAGGGCTTATCAGGTTCATCATATATCAGCCGAAAATCGTCCACTGCTGGACAAAGGCCTCCCCCAAGGATTTCCACGACGACCGGCGCTGCGCTACCCGCATCCATCCATGTCAGGTTCACGAGTAGATAATTTTTGATTCCACTTAATAATAACATTTTTAACAATATACTTACGCATCAGTATTGGTCCAATTCATATAATACACGTCATAATAGATCAACAACAGCACAGAATACATAGCGACGTTTGCTATGGCTAGACAAGTCTTGATCAAATAGTACAGCTTCAGTATAGACGTCAAAGCTACGAGGCATAATATCCACGTGAACACGATGTATTCGGGCGTGTAGCATTCTCCGGTCAACACTTGTGTACTGTTTGATGTGGTGGTGTTCATATGTTGAGTGGGAAAAGACGCCGGGCACATGTAGAGTTTAGTTGTGCTGTGGAGAATAAAATTCTTGTTAAAATTTGATCTAACATCAAATATCCCCTGCTATTTTAAATCGTCATCCCTATTGTTTGAGAAACCATCACTCTGTAACAAACTCACCTGGATATAGACATGATAGTGATGAAGCAACAGATATGGATATTCCGCCGTCTTCTACTGCCACTGACCCAGGAAGAGACCCGGGAGAGCCTCGGCAGGATACCGGGAAATTCTTCGATCATCACCATCAAGAACGAGAGCATCAGAGGCACTGTCATCCCTAATAGTACTAGCGCTAGGTACCAGCAACTGAAAAAAAAACCAGAAAATTTTGAAATTTAATTTTAGAAAGGAACGGAATGATTCATCACCAAGATATGAGCCACTGAAGACTAGAAACTGATCGAAATCACATTGAAATATCGTCTTCATTCATATTCACTGTTTCACTATTACTGTTTAGATTTCAAACAGACGTAAGTATTAATTTTAGGAAAAACAAAACACGTACTGTACATACATCATAAAGACCAAATTGCATATTACGTTGGACTGGAAGGCTAGCATTCTAAAGCGTATATCTAGCTCAGGGCAACGAAAACTCAGCGAACAGGTGCGCATATAGTCTACGCGCATATGACCAATAATGGCATATACTGACACTTACTTGTAATGTATCTATGGCTCAACCGGTAACGACTCGGTCGTTCTAACCAGAGGTACCGGGTTCAAATCTGGACGGACAATGTTCCAATAAGTTTTTCAAAACTTACGTGCAACTTACCAATTGCTTTAAGGTTGAAGGAAAATATCTCGTCCTTTTCCTTTTCCTTCACCGTAAGAGCGTTGGAAAAACGTCCATATGAAATCGAAATTCGAAAACACATTGGTACGTGGCAGGATCGAACCACGACCTCCTGGACATGAGGTAACGGCCCTTGCCATTACGGCATCGACGCTGAAACATTGAAACTTATCCAACTTAAACTTATCGTTGTCCACGATCGTATGACTAACAATGACTCTTGTCAGTGGGTTCACGGTGTCGACACTCACTTGTTATGAATGACGTATTGCACAGCAACTATAAACAGCCACAGCACCAAACAGCACATGACGTTGGACTTGAAGGTTTGCTCGTCGAGCCGTCCGAAGTGCAATTCCAGCTCGCGCCGGTGAAAGCGCAGCGACCAGGCGCGCATGTTGTCCACACGCATGCGCCGGTTACTGCTCACTTCGATCGAGTGGTTTATTATGTCGTCCTCCTAGAACGCGATGCGGAAACATCATGACTTCTCCGTCTTAAAAACTTTTTTATGGAAAACCCCGATGTTTTTTTATTTTTATTATTCACCATTGGAAATGCCGAAGATGGAAGCGGGCTTACCAAGATTCCCCATCGCAATGGAGAACTGGCTATTTTATCTTCCAGCCGGAACACATCAATGTTGTTAACACTGATGTTTGGCGGCAAGACTTCGATAAGACGGTGGTAGCAAAGATAATTATAGTTCCTAAATTGTCTTTGGTGGTAGCTAGCCAGGCCATCAATGTTGTTAACACTGATGTTTGGCGGCAAGACTTCGATAAGACGGTGGTAGCTAGCCAGGTGGGCTTAGAAAATGCCCTACCACCAACCCAACCGAGTCTTACAAGTTGAACCTACCGGTAATCGAATCCGCGACCTCCTGGTGTGAAGCGAATAGACTAACCATTACGCCACGGAGGCGGTTAAAGATGTTGTCTGTATAGTAGATTTATGGACGATAATTTTAAGTGATTACGTGTCACAAGCCGAACGCTTGTGTGCTTTAAACCACACGACTGAAGTGAAACTTTTTCAGCTCCATCTTTAAGGAGATGTAAAATTCCGCCCATAGTCGGGTGAGTTAACTCCTTGGTACTTATGACAAAGACGTCACACTGGCGTAACGCGACAATGACGTCACACTGGCGTAACGCGACAATGACGTCACACTGGCGTAACGCGACAATGACGTCACACTAGCGTAACATGATAATGACGTCACACTTTTTCGTGAATGCAGCCCGTGTCATCAATTATCACGTAAAAAAAGTCTATAGACTGAGGACCTGAGTTTTTTTTACACGATTGTGTTTGACTACAACACAGCGTCATCGTCATCAATGAGCCGTTGAACAACCTGTTTCAAAAATAGTCTTACATTGAGACATTAGATACTATGATTTAAAATGTAGGATGAAGAATAAAGTTAAAACTTGCACCGGGCAGTCCAATTAATTGATCCAAGACCGCATGCAGTGGAAGATCAATGTACTCATATTTTCGGTAGGCCATAAAAAATTCGTTTTGTGGCCCCACATCTCATCGTACAAAGATGATTTTTTTCCCTCCTTCGGAACCGGTCACGAAATATCGGTATCAATGGCGGCCGAAGGGCTTTCCTCTACATTGTTTTTCATATAACCAAGGATCTTTAATCGTCTATTTTAGATAAGGATGACTATTGAGTGGGTTCTTACGTCAGAGAGGGAGGGCACGTCGTCGTCGTCCTGTCCCTGCTCGAGGTCCGTGCGCCGTTGCCTCCACCGCCTACACGTCGGGCCCGCCGCTGTGCTGCTGAAATAGTACTGCAACAATATACAACCCTCAGTACAAATGTGGTATCACATCATACCCTGGACACTTCATACAACGGGCCAGAAATAATATTTAAAAAAATTGGTTGTCTGTAAAGTCGGTTTACGGACGATAGTTTAACGTGCCAACGTCATAAAAAAAAACATTGATGAATTGATTGCATACTTTTATGACGAGTCAATGAGCGTAACGGGACAATGAGCGTAACGGGACAATGAGTTAACCTTTTTCGTGCGTGCAGCCGGCGTCCATCGATTTATTAGACGCTGTCACGTCAAAAATGGAATGACGGACAAACAAAATGACGGCGAAATCCTATACGTTCGACAACCAAACTGTGACAAATCTGTATCAATCTGGGTGACGAGGGGGTGAGGTCGCCATCTAGAGATCGGCAGGGAGTGTCCATACTGTATGTTAGTACTACTATACAGGTTGTAACAAAATTGGTGTAGGTCACGTTAACTGGGGCTTCTACTCCGTCTGGGGTGTGCTCAAGTGTTGCTTTGTACACAAAAGCAGCCAACAAATTACGAATGAGCTTTTAAATTCCCAATAACGTAATATAAAAAAAAACAATTTTCTAAATTTATAAAAAAAAAACTATACACTAGACAAGAATTATTTTTGTTTCGAAAACTTCTACACTTTATCTTCTTTACAAAGATATACTAAGTGATATTTAGGTTTAATTAGGCAATACTTATAGGTAGAGCTATATAAACTTAATATTATAATTATATATTATATATTATAACTATATAATATTTGGAGAAATCTGTAAACCAATTATGACTGAATAAATAAATAAATAAATAAATAAACACATTTATGCTTTGTACACTACATTAGTAGTATCGCAAGCTTGCTTTACAATATAATTTTCGAAAAGCCTAAATGCTTTAAGGTACAAGCATTTATTTAAAAATAGTTTTTATGCTCAAAAAGCCAAATGATCAAATGAATATAATTCCACGGTTACAAATTGAAAAAAAAAAATTACGATTCGATTGAAAATAAAAGACGATTCTGGGACCTTGATTCCACCTCCAAATAAAAAAAAACTACAATTCATCATCAGATCAATTTCAAAATACCAAAAGGATCTATTGTCACCGGGAATACAGCTTCATTTTAAATTTTAACTTAATCGGACCTCTGGAAGTCGCTCTAAAATCGAACGTAAGATTTGAACTAAACATTAATATACTTTGCAAGTAAAATAAAAGCTTTTATAAAAAGTTAAAGTTTTAGTCCTTTTGGCTTACATTTTGAAAGGGCATCTCTGGTGTCCAATCTACTGTCATCTCGTCGTCGGTGCTGCCGCTTGGTCTCCGTGGAGTCGATTCCATGATCTGCTGCTGAGTCTGTACACTGCAAAGAAAATACAAATCAGTATGCCGCGGCTTACTTTTCAGCGTTAGGTCAGGTATCATAATCACATCAGCTCATATACGTCCCCAGTGAGGAGCTCGAGCCTACTCTGAATTAGTCGACCACGCGGTCCCAGTGCGGGTTGGTCGACTTCACACACAACCTACGAGTTTCTTCGCAGGCGTATGCAGGTTTCCTCACGATGTTTTCTTTCACCGTATAAGAGAGTCGGATAAACGTACATATAATATCGAAATTTGAAAACACATTAGTAAGTGGCAGGATCGAACCACGACCTCACGGACAGGAGGTAGTGGCCCTTGTCATTACGCCACCGGCGCTCCTATAGTCAGGTATAGTGGAGGTCATTATTTGTCATACATAACAGTTTTTTGAAAGTTATTGTTTTTTTTTGTCTATACAATTGATAAGCCCTCGGCATCATCTCACCTTATGGTAAGTGACGATGATGCCGAAGATGGAAGCGGGCTTACCAAGATCCCCCACGCAGGAGGACTTAATGCAGGCCATCGACAAGGCAATTCGCGTGGTTGGGTCTTTGGATGGGACTACCTGAGTTTGCCGTCGACTCGAAAAGAAGAAGTGACGATGATGCCCAAGATGGAAGTGGGCTTAGCAAGATTCCCCAACGCAAGGGGAACTGGTATCTTATCTTCCAGCCGGAACACATGAAATGCTGTTAACATCGATGCTTGGCGGCAAGTCTTAGATAAGATGGTGGTAGCTAGCCAGGCGGACTTAAAAATTCCTTTCCACCAATCTAACCGAGTCATACAAAGTTAGACTCCACCGGGAATCAAACTCGCGACCTCCTGATGTTAAGCTAATGGACTGAACCATTACGCCATGGGGGCGGTTAAAATTACTTACTTATTTTTTTGTTACTTACTTTTTTTGTTACTTATTTTCTTTCTTTCTTACTTATTTTATTTGTTACTCACTTATTTTCTTTGTTACTTACTTATTTTCTTTGTTACTCGCTTATTTTCTTTGTTACTTACTTATTTTGCGATTTGTTCCGTGTTCGGCGCGGTTGCTCGCTGATCTTGATGAGGAATGTAGTGAGGTTGTGCTCCCTGATGTACGGGTTGCGAGCACCGCCCTCACCCGGTTCTACCTCAAACGCGCCCTTGAGGCACTCCAGGGTCGCTGAGGATATGTGGACACGCCTGGGAAATAAAATTTTACCATCATACTTCGAATTTTATTTTCCACAATTGATAAGCCCTTGGCATCATCTCAATCGGTGAAAAGGAACGTGGAAATTCTTGGCAGATGTAAACAACATATTTTTAACATCTTTTAAAGGTCTGATAGGGTAACATAGTGAGGAAACCTGCACACGCCTGCGAAGAAACTTTAAGGTTGTGTGTGAAGTCTACCAACCCGCACTGGGCCCGCGTGGCCAACTAAGGCCCGATCGCCCTAATTCAGGGTGGGACCGCACCATAAAAGGCAAATCATTTACGTAAACAAGGAAAAGAAAAGGCCCTAATATGGAACCCTGGAGCACACCCATTTTCACTCTAGATTCAGATGAGTTCGCGCCATTCCCTTGTACTTTTTGTGTTCTGTTGTCTAAATACGAATTTAAAAGACTGAGAGCCCCTTCCTCTACACCATGATGCTTTAATTTCATAAGTAATGTTTGGTGTTCAACACAATCAAAAGCCTTAGATAAATCACAAATCATTCCAGGTTTACCTGTTAAACTGGAAGTAATTTACATACCCTGGCAGGCCGCCGCTCTCCATGTGGTTGGCGATGGTGACGTCATGTGACCAAAGATCGAACTGCCACTTCAGCAGCCCCAGCACGCCGCACAACACCGTGCCGCTGTGTATGCCGATCCTCATGTCCAGGTCTACCTGGAGTTAATAGCAGTGTTTTAGTAATTTTCCTCATAAGGAGAACGACCGATTTCACAATGCTATCATATCAGCCGAAGGAAGTCCACTGCTGGACATAGGCCTCCCCCAAGGATCTCCACGACGACAGGTTCTGCGCTGCCCGCATCCAGCGGCTTCCCGCGACCTTCACCAGGTCATCGGTCCACCGAGTGGGAGGCCTGCCTACACTACGCTTTCCGGTGCGTGGTCGCCACTCGAGAACTTTACTGCCCCAACGGCCATCTGTTCTACGAGCAATGTGCCCCGCCCACTGCCACTTAAGTTTAGCAATTCTGAGAGCTATAGCGGTTACAGTGCTAAATAAATGAGGTACTATCCCAGAATATGGGAAGAGATCCGTGGCTCGTAAGGAGACGCTTGATACATTGCTGGAAGAAAGGTTGTGAATTACCGAAGCGACTATGCATGCACCCGAACGTAATTTGCAAATTGAATATTTTTGAAGCATACGTACACTGCTCAATAATGCCAAAAGGTATATCTTAAAAATGTTCATACGAACCGCACATATAGAGTTCCATACCATCATGCTAGATGGCGCTAGTTTCTTCAGTTCCGTACTAGATGGTGCTAGTTTCTTCGGTTCCGTACTATCTATACTTGATGGTGCTAGTTTCTTTAGTTCCGTACTATCATACTAGATAGCGCTCGTTTCTTCAGTTCCGTACTATGATACTAGACGGCGCTAGTTTCTTCAGTTCCGTAATATTATACTAGATGGCCCTAGTTTCTTCTCGTTTAAAAAAAAACACGTTTTTTGTATGGAGACTTGACTTTTTCTAATTTTTAGTATTTGTTGTTATAGCGGCAACAGAAATACATCATCTGTGAAAATTTCAACTGTCTAGCTATCACGGTTCATGAAATACAGCCTGGTGACAGACGGATAGACAGACGGACAGCGAAGTCTTAGTAATAGGGTCCCGTTTTACCCTTTGGGTACGGAACCCTAAAAACTATTAAAAATTACTTAGGAAATGTGCAGTACAGGGTATAAATAAACACTTTCAAGATGTGCAAGTGCTATATTTACGAGTGCCTTCTCAGTTCTTATAAACGTGGTTTCTACTAATTTCATACAATATGTGCCATCCTTCAATGACATTATAAAAACACAATTTTCATTAAAGTTCTTAAAAAAAAAACATGTTTTGTATGAAAAGTCTAAAAATATCCCGAGGCAAAGTTGATGTGTGTATAATAGTTGTTTACAATAGGCAGCTGTTCCTTCTTTATATCGTGTGTCGAATAACAGCCGAAAAACGTTCACTGTTGGACAAAGGCCTCCCCCAAGGATTTCCATGACGACCGGTCCTGCGCTGCCCGCATCCAGTGGCTTCCTGCGATCTTTACCAGGATGTCGGTCCACCGCGTGTGAGACTTTCCTACGCCACGTCTTCCGGTGTGCGGTCGCCACTCGAGAACTTTACTGCCCCAACGGCCATCTGTTTTACGAGCTATGTGCCTGAAATGTCTCAAAAATAACCCCAATCATACTTATACGAGTAGTGCCTACCTACATATTATTATAGTAGCAATACAACTGAAAGGTAGCGTGCAGGGCCATTGTCGAAGATTGACACCAACGGACGGGTTCAATGCCACTGTACAGTCGCCATCAGATATATCGTAGCGGGCGGGTGTTCAAATATTTCTGAGCAGTGTTGAATATGAATAAATTATGTACACTAGAAGTCTCTATTCTGCCGTCCGTTAGCTAAAAGGTCGTTAAGCCTCAGGGGGTAAATTTTTATTTTTAGATGCCATCATACATAGAAAAAAATTCTCTATCGATCTGTATTGGAATCATTTTGCTAACGTTTATAGTTCAGGAAATACGTCTAGCATAAAAGCCGTTAAATACGATTAAATCTAAGTTTTGCGCAGCTAAAACGACGTCAACCATCAATACTTGGGTGAATGGTCACATTCAGCCTTTAACGCCATCATCATATCAAAATTATTTCACTTTATGCATAGCAAAACAGACGTTATTCATTTTTACTTCACTATACAGTCGTTACGATACTTTTGAGATCTTTTAGTCAAGGGTCATTTAGTTAATTGCGTCGATAAACATACGCTAAAAAGCAGTTATACAAAATACTATGCTTTAACGTCATTAAACTCTCTTAACGCCTTTCTAGCTTAGGATTTTTCAAATAATATAGTGGTATTTATTTTTCGCAAAAGCCCTATCAGCCTTTAAATATATTAATAAATAAAAATTAGCGAATGAACCGTAAGCTATAAGGACGCTAAGCCACAATACTTCGCTAAAACGTCGCAATCTGCTCTCGCGTCTCACCCCGCCCGCACCCTTTGGAACATATTCCTAGTGTTGCCTAGGCCGTCACTGTAGGTGGACGCGCGCGCGTTGCTGGCCGGAAAGATTCCCGCCAAAGTGTTATTATGGCTGAGAGGATAAGTAATAATTATACACTATTTTGCTAATAATGGTTCTCTCTTAGATTTATGTATAGCCACAGTACATACAGTATGTTGTCTCGGACGCTTTGTTTAATTATTTACCTATGCCCGTTTTTTATGTAAAAGCATGATAGGGATGCTCACTGACTATCATAGCACTTAAAAGAAAGTAGTAAGGGACGCCAAATTATTCTAAATGTATTTGTTTTCTTACAGAAGATCGATGAAGTCTTTTCTTACAGAAGATCGATGAAGTCCACTGTAAAACTCGCTGTATTTTTTTTTTACTTTTGTCTCAAACACTGTATTTTTTCGCACCCAACAATGTAATATCAGTTTCCTCATCTGACAATACTGAAAGCTGCCCTTATCAATATGAATACTCCATCCTGCGTGTATCCTACGACACCGTCGAGAGGTACACGCTTTCAAAAATTCCTATATATAAAAAGGTTTCTAAACGTTAAAGTATTTTTACGTCTATCACCTAGGAACTCTACACTTCGATAGCGCGTTTTATTTTCATAGTAGTGCCATCTAGTGAGCTTACTTAATACTGGCTTTGAACCTGCCAGCGACGCCACAGATTACTAAATAGTTACTTCGTGCGACGCGACGTGCTTCATGCGATCTTGTCTAAGTTCGTGTTACTTTCCCATAGAAACAGATGTTTGAAATCAAAAGTAAGGACACGCTATTGTAGGCAGTGAATTGTTTATGTACGTGAACATGCGCCTTTACGGCGATATCTACCAAGTGATATTAATATCACCCATATGCACAACGATTTATGTGAAAAGTATCCTAATCAAACGGTGTCATATGAGTTGTATCGAAAACATGTTAAAAGTATGAATATATCGTTCACATGCCTCGGTAATGAAGAGTGTGAGGCATGCGAGTCTTACAAGTTGCACAAACAGCAAACTTCACACGATGTAACTGCCCAGTTGGTGGCAGAATGTAACAATTGTGTACAGTTTGCTAAACATCATGATAGATATACAAAAGCCAGGCAGCTTTACACTTTTCACAAAACCTTTTTACAATATGAGAAGAAAATATTTTTTACTGCTGACTTAGAAAAAGTTATCATGTTACCAAGGATGGAAACATTTAAGGCAGTAATTTTTGCTCAACGACTCGTGGCTTTTAACCAGACTTTTGCGCCAGTTGGAAAAATCACCACTCAAAATAAACCGATAGCTGTCATATGGCATGATGGCATCGCTGGGCGTAAGCAGGAGGATATAATGAGTGCATTTTATACATTTTTAATTCGCAACCGTGATATCCATGAAATAAACATTTGGCTGGATAACTGCAGTGCCCAAAACAAAAACTGGCTGCTGTTTTCAATGCTTGTTCACTTGGTAAACTCAGATATGATCTCTACTACGAACATCTCACTCTATTTTTTCGAACCCGGGCACACTTTTGTGAGCGCTGATCAAGTGCACCAAGTTGAACTAGCGATGAAAAAGATGGGAAAACTGTACGATTTTACAGATTTTAAAGAAGCAGTTGCATCCATAAATAATGGTAAAGTGTCAGTTGAGTCACTGGAACCACAAAACTTTATAAACTCACCTAATTACATCTCTGACAGGCGCATTCAAAAATCGAACCCTAGAGCATACCTAAAAGACATGGCCCAAGTATCTTTTCGGCGTAATAACCTCAGTCTTTTGTATAAAAATGATTTTGATGATGAATTTACGTCATTGCAGTTCATGAAGGACAACTACTTGAAAAATCCAAGTGCAATGGCTATAACTTTCCGAAAATTTCCAAAAGGTCTGGAACCACAAAGAAAAGCGGGTATTATAGACAAATTAGCCACTATAATACCCCCACACAAACTGCTATTCTGGAAAAAATTGCCAACAAGCGGGTGGTTGATAGAAGTATTTTCCAAAATCTTAATTAAGTATTTCGGTACGAATACCTTACAGACTGATTAAACTGCCTACACCTACATATCTAAGAGACTGAGATTAATAGATAAATAGTAAAGGTATTTTAATAGACATAAGAAATAACATAAGGAGATCCTAGATCTTAAAACTTCCCTAGTTTTAAGTGTGATACACAAAGTCATATTGTGATAAAAAGATTCTCATAATTTCTAAGTAGGTTCTAGGTATTTTAAATACCATTTAAGCGGAAAACATAGTATATTTGGCCGTATAACGTACACGTGATTTCTTAAAAAAAAATTTGGATGTTTTTAACTTTATTGTAATTTTATAATGAATATTTGTTCCTAAATAATCCTATTTAGATTTGTTTTATATACACATTTTGTTACTGAAAGATGTTTGTAATTCTAAGCAATGCCTGTTAAACATGTGTTAATTTAGGTTTAGGAACTAGTATCCAAGCCGTAGGGATTTGTTACTTGTGATAAAATTATTCTTATAATTTCCTAGTAGGTTCTAGGTATTTTAAGTACCATTTAAACGAAAAACATAGTCTATTTGGCCGTATAACTACGTGATATCTTAATTTTTTTTAGAATGTTTTTTATTTTTTTTTCACATTACTGTAATTTTGTAATGAACAAAGATTTTAATAATTGAACCATTATGTGAATATTTTTTCCTAAATAAAACTATTTAGGTTTGTTTTTCTACAGATTTTGTTGCTGAAATATGTTTGTAATTCTAAGCAATACCTGTTAAATATGTGCTAATTTTGCTTATGCTACTGTATCTAGGGATTTGTTACTTAAATATTTAATTTAATATTTAATTTTCCCTAGAATTTTTGAATGTTTCCTTTAATAAACGATTTATTTTATAAAATCGTTTCTCTAAGGTTTCGTACGTCACTTGGAATATTCGGTCCGAAATACATAGCTAAAAAGTCGTTTTGTTGTAATGTTTCAAGCTTAGCTGCTTTATAGTGAAGTAACTGTAGGATCAAATCCTATTAAAACAAAACGACGCTAAAGTTCAAAAGCTAGTCTACAAAGCAATTAAAGTATTTTAGTGACGTTTTAGATAAGGTTTGATTGCAATAAAACTAATCAATACTTAACTATACAGTCGTTTAAATACTTAAGCGTCTGTTTAGTGTAGGTATTGCAAATAATTATTTTCCATAAAAAACGACACACATATTTATATACAAATCCTAGACTATAAAGTCGCTGTGGTATACTTAGTGACCTTTTTGTAAAGTATTTATAGTAAAAAAAAAACAACCTTTACACGACTAGAAAGCCAAAATAGATTTTTCCCTATTTAAAACTAATTATATCAAATCAATATAATCGCTA
This sequence comes from Coleophora flavipennella, assembly GCA_947284805.1. Taxonomy (NCBI): domain Eukaryota; kingdom Metazoa; phylum Arthropoda; class Insecta; order Lepidoptera; family Coleophoridae; genus Coleophora; species Coleophora flavipennella. The sequence continues at coordinate 13,299,618 of OX369253.1, forward strand.
TTCGATGGTAAATAAAAAGAGCTATGTATACATATATTAAAGTTTTTTATGCGTGTAATAGCTATAAAATTACATCAATTTTAATTTTTCCCCGCCTTTTTCGCTCGTATCTGACAATTTGGTTTCGTGGTTTAGCGGCCTTATAGTTAACGGAGGGCAGCATACAAAGGTTGCCTTATCAGCTGATCGATTTGTATGGAAAGTCGATAAATGTGAGATTGAAAATTTTAGCAAAATTGTAGGTCAAAGGTTGTTCAGTTTCTTAAGTAGAAGCCGAAATCAAAAACGTTTTCTATTTTAGTGAGCATTCTGTGTAGTGTACCCCACCTGTGCATTGTAGCGCACATCCCGGATGGCGCGGCTCATGTGCAGCCCCATGTTGACGCATTAGTGCGCGTGGTCCTCCCTGCGCTCCGGCAGCCCGCTCACGCAGAAGTAGCAGTCTGTTCTATTTTAGTGAGCACCCTGTGTAGTGTACCCCACCTGTGAATTGTAGCGCACATCCCGGATGGCGCGGATCATGTGCAGCCCCATGTTGACGCAGCAGTGCGCGTGGTCCTCCCTGCGCTCCGGCAGCCCGCTCACGCAGAAGTAGCAGTCTGTTCTATTTTAGTGAGCACCCTATGTAGTGTACCCCACCTGTGCATTGTAGCGCACATCCCGGATGGCGCGAATCATGTGCAGCCCCATGTTGACGCAGCAGTGCGCGTGGTCCTCCCTGCGCTCCGGCAGCCCGCTTACGCAGAAGTAGCAATCGCCGAGCAACTTTATCCTGAGGCAGTGGTTTTCCTGCAGTAAAAATGGACTCGTACATAGATGAAGAAAATAATTTATTACTAAGTAGAATGGGATTGAGCCACAGACGTGTTTAGAATAAAAACGTACGACTAGCGATCTGCTAATTGCCATCGATTTTCTAAGAAAATGTTATTTTTTTACAGCATATTCATGAAGGGCGAGCTACGACGTGCAGATTTAACATTTCTATGAGTCTGTACATTTTGCACCTCTGTGCTATAGTCGAGACAGATAATGCGGGTAGATCTAATGCTTAATAATATTATACATGTGAAAATGAGTTTGTTTGTTTGTTACTTTTTCACGCTTCAGCACCTCAACCAATCTTGATGAAATTTGGCATGGAGTTTGTCTGTGTCACGGGGAAAGACATAGGCTACTTTTATTCCGTTTAAATATCGCAATAGAACAACTGCCGATGGATGCGCGCAGCGCAGGACCGGTCGTCGGGAAATCCATGGGGGATGCCTTTGTCCAGCAGTGGACGGTTTTCGGCTGATATGATGATGATGATGAGAACAACGGTTTTTTGTGATTTTTTGCTCAGAGATGGTTGAGGGGGTGGGAAATGACATTGACTACTAATTAGCGTAGCCTGACACAGTTCCCGAGGAATCTAAGAAAAACTAATTTACAGACTCGCGCACTTTAGCGTCGCAATGATTTGACGTGATTTTTTTTGCATAGAAATAGTTGGGGGGGGTGGGAAGTGACATAGACTGCTGATCAAAATAGCCAGAAATAGTTCCCGAGGGATCTGCAGCAAACTCCGGCCTACGCTCGCGAGCCGCTTACATTAGTAACGAAGAAAATGCTGCGATGACTCTAGAGTTTTAAAATTAAATGTGTATATTTTTTGCTTTTAAAAATTGTGATTTATTGAGTTAAAAAACCACCGTGCTCATAATATATCTAAACAATAGGCATATGTTTACCACCATTTAATTTCTAATAGTCGAATGCTATTTTACCGACTTCAAAAAAGGAGGAGGTACTAAGTTCGACTGTATATATTTTTTTTAAATGTATGTTCACCGATTTTTCCGTCAATTGTAGACCAATTTTCAAAATTCTTTTTTCATTCGAAAGAGTATACTCCCGAGGGGATCCCACTGTCACCAAGTCAGGATCTGATGATGGGATCCCAGGGAAATCGAGAGCAACCCTCACATTACTCATTATCACATCATACGTAGACACTTATTACTTGATTCTTATGTTTTCTAAAGCTATTAAAATACTTGCGTCTGTTAGTCATCATCTCATGTTGATAAGCTGATGAAGGAAGGTACAACTCCTTAACGGTTAGGAGTTGGAGTAAAATTCTTTCAATATTATACATAGATATATACGTAGGTATGCATAGACTGATAGGTTGTATTGTTTCAGGTTATTCAGATGAGCTTATGATTGACGATTAACTCCATAACTTTCATGTTATGGAGTTAAATCGTCCATCGTCATCTCAGCAGATGATGATGGAAGCCACAGGACTTTGTATCTGTTAATGAAACACATGTATTATGATTTGATAATTCCCATTGGTGAGTAGGTGATTGGGTTTAACGTTGTTAGATAGATAGCATTATCACTAAAAATAAAGAAAATAAAAATAAAAGTTAAAAAAAACTAAAAACATACTTCAAAATGTAATTCACTCAATAGTATGAAATAATATTATTATACTTAAATACACAACATTAACCAACAATAACGAAATCAAAGGTGGGTACGAATTAAATTAGGGGCTTAAAACTTTTTTTGAGGTCGGTGTCAGCAATGCAATCGAATCTAAAACATTTGATACGTAAGTAACTGTGTGCTGGTACCGACCTCAAAAAAAATTTAAAGCCCCTAATTTAATTCGTACCCACCTTTGATTTCGTTATTGTTGGTTAATGTTGTGTATTTAAGTATAATAATATTATTTCATACTTTTGAGTGAATTTCATTTTGAAGTCGGTTTTTAGTTTTTTAAACTCTTATTTTTGAGAATAAATTTTGTTTTAATAACTATTGTCCTTAATAGTAATTTTCATCTTTAAACTGTTTTATACAATCGGAAATTTCATAGGTACAGACCTAATATATAAAATTCTCGTGTCACAGTGTTAGTTGCCATACTCCTCCGAAACGGCTGGGTGGATTTCCATTAAATTTTCTGTGTATATTCGTTAGGTCTAAGAATAGGTATAGAAAATTTTCCACCGGGATCTGAGCTGGCGAAGCCGCGGGAAACAGCTAGTTATCTATAAATAGAGGCAGGCAAAAAACTCTTACCGACGCCAATCTATCGAAGCGCGCGAACAGCTCGTTCAATAGCTTTACTAGCTCTTGAGCGCTGCATTTGCTTGACAACTCTAGAAAAATAAAACGATTGGTCAAAAACATATGGATATTCTATGCTATATCTTTTTGTACACCTTATTTGAATCTACACGGTGCAACAAGATTGGTGTAGGTCCCGTTAACTGGGGCTTCTACTCATCATACTGAATAACTTTTGTTCTATGATTTTGCTGAAATCTCAAAAACATATTTATCTCTTAATACCAGGAGGTCGCGGATTCGATTCCTGGTGGGGGCAACTTATAAGACTCGGTATGGTTAGTAGTAGGGCATTTTCTAAGCCCGCCTGGCTAGCTACCACTATCTTATCTAAGTCTTGCCGCTAAACAATAGTTTTAACAGCATTGATGTCTTTCGGATTGAAGATAAGATAAGATCCCCATTGCGTTCCAGGTCACATAGCTCGTAGAATAGATGAACGTTGGGGCAGTGAAATTCTCGAATAGGGGACGTGCACCGAAAAACGTATTGTAGACAGGCCTCTCACACGGTGGATGGTCGTCGTGGAAATCCTTGAGGGAGGCCTTTGTCTAGCAGTGGATGTTTTTCGGCTGATATTATGATGATGATGATTTACCTTTACTGGAACGCGAGTATACAACGAGTAGGTACGAGTATAAGCGAGTACCTGTAAACCCCTTGATGTCCGCGTACAGAATGGACACGTCCTGATGCCTCTGGATGTACAAATTGTTGAACTGTTGCTCCTGGAATTCTCCTTTTACCCGCGACACGTGGTTGTATATCTCTTTGGCAAGAAAGTCTGGTATCACTGTCGAAAAAGATATGTACCTGTGTGAGTGGAAGTCACGACACTGAAATTTATGTAGTGCGTGATTGTGAGTTAGGTTATAAGATCTTTAATCCGCGAAATCTATGAATGTATCCACGTGGTCGTACTAGTTTGCCATACCAGTAAGACCACCAGGATATATATGTCCTAATGGTCGTACTAGTTTGTCATACCAGTACAACCACAAGGATATATATGTCCTCGAGGTCATACTAGTTTGTCATACCAGTACGACCAGCAGGATATATATGTCCTCGTGGTCGTACTAGTTTGTCATAGCAGTACGACCACCAGGATATATATGTCCTTGTATTATTACTATACAAATTTCTGTTTACATAAATACATTTTCGTGAATTAAATTTTACAAGTCAATTCGCAGATTCTCTAAGCCGTTCAGCTTTCGGGGAACTACTGGTTATTGACTACAACAAGCAATCGATAATATTAGGTCTTTACCTATAAAATTGCCAATTGTATAAAAAAGTTTAAAGATGAACAATAGTTATTAAAACTAAATTTATTCTCAAAATAGCATAAGACTATTAGAAGTAAATGGTGGTAAACATATGCCTACTGTTTAGATATTTTAAGAGCACGGTGGCTTAACCCCATGAAGTCGGGTTTTTTCACCTGAAAAAAATAGCCTTTATTGAGGCAAAAACAACACATTTTTAATTTTAAAGCTCTAGAGTTATCGCAGCAGGTTCTACTTTACTAATATCATATTTGGGAATACCTCGCATAAGATTTCGTGACGTTCTGAAAAATTCAAGAAAATTAACTAGCCTAAAAAATGCCCCATCTGACCATTAAGAAAACGCCTTTGTTCCATTCAATGGTACATAGCTCAGGGGATTGGAACATGAAAGACATGCCACTAATTACTAATAAAAGACCATAAGTAGTGTCACCTTAAGGTCAATAATAATAACTTACTATGACAATAACTTTTTTATTTGACATTGAACTTCAAAAACTAAATCGGCAATTTCATAGGTAAAGACCTATTATTAACCCTTTACTATAATGGTACGATCAATAGGTTGAATATTAAAACAGTTCAATATAGTTAGTAAACATTGCAAAGAAATGTCATATTAACTCATTGGCTTGGATGGCTAACAATGGTGCACGCATTCGCTTTTTCTTAAGGGGCGTGGTACCTAAAAATCCACATAAACATGTTTTTAGAATTCATTTTTGTAGTTAACAGTAAATTTAAAATCTAGGAAAACATATTGGTATTATTGAGAATAGTTACGAGGGACTATATCGAATGGAAACATGATTTAATAAAGTTGGCTCGATAGAATAATTTCGCATAGGTACCTCTTTTCGAGCCATTTTATCTTCTATTTTCGGTTTTATTCTTAAAATAAGTAATTTGATAATATGATTTATTTACTAAAATAAAGTTCATAGGTCACTGAAGGGAAAACATCGATTGAGTTTTTATTTAAGATAAATATGATGAAAATAAAAACGAAAACATCGAAAAAGTGCAAAAGTGTGGTTATTTTCTTCCCTCTTTACACGTAAAGAAAAAGACAAAGACAGATTTTTAAGAACCACGGGGTCTTAAGGCAAGGTATTAATTGGAACAGTTGTCTCTGTCTTTTTCTTTACGTGTAAAGAGTACATAAAATAACCACACTTTTTCACTTCTTCAAAGGTTTTTCGTTTAAATCAAAAAATACAATGAAAGTATAAAAAATAAAAACATTACTCACTTTGTATTATCATAACAAATATTGCTGTATATTTTATAAAATTTATTCTTCAAAGCATTAGTCATAACTAGAGTTGAAAGTAACGGTGTAGAGCTATAATTGTTTTTTTTAAATAATAATATCATAAAAATAATGAAAATCTGTAATATTACCGCCTTAATGGCCTGGAGAATCATCAGCGCTGCGAATCTAAGTTTTCGCAGCATTCAAGCCGAGCCTGGTCATTTTCCTTGCTCACCTTATACTTAGTAGTTTCTTAGTTTTAAAATGATTTCTTGCATAATGTTACCTGTTTTTTTGCTTGTGTGGACTCTGAATAAATGCATATGTCATCTTATCTTATCACGTATACTCACCACTCTGAAACAGTTTCCACTGTCGGTCACTCTCCCTTTTCGTCCGCTGCCTGGTGACCATGGATCTGTGTGTTTCTAGGAAGGCCTTCCTCTGCCCCCAGTCGGCTAAGTACTTTGCGTACATGCCAACGAAGTTGACGGCACTATAAAGCAGCGCGTTGGCGACCAGGATGCGGACACCGCAGGAATGTGCCTAAAATGTAAATCATTTTTAAGGTTTGGAGATGGCAGACAAATCAAATTTTCAGGCTGCAAAGCAAGCGTCTCGGTGGCTCAACCGGTAACGACTCGGCCCTCCTAACCAGAGGTGTCGGGTTCAAATCCGGACGGCCAATGTACCAATGAGTTAAAAAAGGAAACTAAGGTCACATATACTTACCGATTTTATTGTTGGCTAATTTTTAATGATTACTATTCCTGATGTAGACTAGTACTGTTTTGCATTATTTTAGCTAAAATTAACTCCCCTATCGTAATTAACTGTAATCTGTTACTTTATATTTAAGATATTCAGATAAAATGTTATATTGTTTAATGAATAAATAAAATGAAATGATTGCTTTAATGGGGAAGGAAAACATCGTGATTCCAGATGTGTATGAAGGTCGCGTTGCACACGTCCGTAGGTGTAAATCTAAATGACCTACACGTGACCGCGTGTGATGCTAAGTGCAACACCAGGCAACCGCTGTCTATCCTTTGGATAGCCCGGTCAATTGTGCTATACGTTAAGAAAGAAGCTGCGATGTAAAAGTTGAAGTTTGTAACAGAGCCTTCTCTGTCGTCACAAGTAAGAATTGCATCAATGAATCGTCAGTAGCAAAAGCCGCGATAAACGCATCATCAAAAGTTTCTCTATCTACTTGAAAATAACTGAATTTTTAGAATCTGGCATCTTTTCCGAAGAACTCGCTTTTAAACGTATCTATACCTACAAATACGAGAGCGTCGGTGACGTAACGGCTACGGCTACTACCTCCTGTCCGGGAGGCCGTGGTTCGAATCCTGCCACGTACCAATGTGTTTTCGAATTTCAATTTCATATGTACGTTTATCCGACGCTCTTACGGTGATGGAAAACATCGTGAGGAAACCTGCACTGCACACGCCTGCGGAAAAACTAACAGGTTGTGTGTGAAGTCGATCAGCCCGTACTGGGCCCGCGTGGTCGACTAAGGCCCTAATTCAGGGTAGGCTCGAGCTCCTCGGTGGGGACGTATATGAGCTGATAAGAAGATACCTACAAAACCTCACATCAAAGAGAGACCTAGCGGGAACATCGATTTAAGATTAATATTATTCACACTCTGACAGATATTAACGCTATTGCAAGCACGTGCACTAGCAAAGACAGCAGGGCGATCACCATGTGCCAGCCGAGCGACACTGCCGCATACTTCTGATGCTGTTCTAAATAATTAGCAAAACCCTTTGTCGTACTCAACCAATAACCAACTGCCTTACTAACATAAATGTAAAAATGTGTTTTTTTGTTTGTTCCCTGTTCATGCGTCAACACCTTGACTAATCTTGATGAAATTTGGCATGTGGGTAGCCTGTGTCACTGAAAAGGACATACAGTACTTTTGTCTCGTAAAAATAGCATAGTCCGATGCAGTTCCTGAGGCAAGTGAAAAATAATCTTTTTTCAGTTAATTTCCTTAACATCGCAACGGAACAATGGATTGTTGTGATTTTTTGTACAGAGATAGATGAGGAGGTGAGAAATATCATAATTTACTAATTAGCATGTCCTGACATAGTTTTCGAGAGATCTGGGGAAAACTCATTTCAACGCTCGCGCACGTTGACGTCGCTACGGATTAAATGAGGGGCTGGGATATAACATAGACTGCTAATCAGAATAGCCCGATAACTATATCGGGCTATCTTGAAGTACCTGGAGAAAACTCACGTCCACGCTCGCGTGCCGCTTGCGGCTTGCGCACCACTCACCCTCAAAGACAGTCATAAAAAAGCTGCGGGCAAAAGCTAGCTATTTCGTCCCCACCTTTTAGTCATTAACAGTGAGGATCACTGTACTACATGCCAACGCCATATAAGGCAAGCAGCGGGTTTCTGCCCCAAACCAGCATCAAAAAGAGAGTCTTAGTACTAATAAATGCCTCCTGGATTCCAGGAAACACTCCCTACTTCCCAGGTAGCATTCAGGTTCAGGTGTTTTTTTTAAAATTCACAATTGGTAAACCCTTGACAACATCTCACCTGGTGGTAAGTGACGATGTTGCCGAAGATGGAAGCGGGCTTAACAAGATTCCCCAACGCAATGGGGAACTGGCTATCTTATCTTCATGCCGGAATACACCAATGATATCAACATTGATATTTGGCGGCAAGACTTAGATAAGATGGTGGTAGCTAGCCAGGCGGGCTTAGAAAATGCCCTTCCACCAACCAAACCGAGTCTAACAATTGACCCCGCCGGGAATCGAACCCACGACCTCCTGTGTAAAGCCAGTGAACTTTGCCGCTGGGCTACGGAGGCAGTTAAAAACCTGGTCCAAAACATTGAACTATACACTTACCGCTCCAATGTTATTCTCCAGAACTTCCTGGATGTTGAACGCTGTCGCCAGCACATGGGCGAGAGATGACAGAAGGCCGATCACGATGCACCAGCCGAGCGACAGCGGCAGCATTGCATAAGGCACGAAGATGATGAACAGCATATACCACACCTGGTTCTCTGCTGCTTGGAAGCCTATGCCTTGGCCGGAGAGCCCTGGGAATCGGATTGTTTGTTAACCCTGAAGACCTTTTCACGTGCAAATGTTCAAGGCAGCAATGTATAACTTTTTTTCGTTTTAAAGGTTTTCTACCTCTGAATATTATTCGAATGATTTTCAAATATGTTAATAACACAATAAAAACTAGGTTTAAACATTTAGTTTTTTTAAATTATTAATTAGAAATATACAAATACTGGTCAAAATAAAATTAAACTTATTAATTGTATTGAAAAAAGAAAAACTATGAACCTAGTTCTTCAACAATGAAATATACTAATGATACAAATCAACAAAATATTAAACACTCTCATCGCCACGTATAAATAACGATTTTCTAAATAAGCTGGCCATGTAGGCAGCGCGCCACCCATTCGTTTTATTTCGCTGCTCGCCACGCTCAATTTATGATAAGTCTTGTGGCACGCTACGAGGTACGCCGGCGGGACACGACATAAACTTTATCATCAGGCCGTGTGGTCCGCTGTGACCATTAAAATCCTTACTTCCTTACTAATATTATAAATTTGAAATGTGTTGGTTTGATTGTTTTGTTCGTTTGTTACCTTTTACGCTTCAACACCTTGACCAATCTTTATGAAATTTGGCATGCAGGTAGCCTGTGTCACGGGAAAGGACATAGGCTACTTTTTATCCAGTGAAAATAGCATAATATGATGCAGTTCCTGAGGGAACTAAAAAAATACTCGATTGTTGCGATTTTTTTGCACAGAGATGGTTGAGTAGGTGGGAAACGACATAATTTACTAATCACCCTTAAAGACAGTCATAAAAACGATGTCCACGCGGGCGGAGCCGCGGGAAAAAGCTAGTAAATAAATAAACAAAAAATGGAAATGATAACAGATTAAATTAGGCGCGAAGTTTGTGACCCGCCGGCCGCCAACATGGCTTAATTCACTTAATGACTCGGTGGCTCAGTGGTTAGTGCTCTTGACTACTGATCCAAGGGTTGTGGGTTCGATCCCCACCCAGGCAAACATTTGTGTGATGAGCAGATTTGTTTGCTCTGTGTCTGGGTGTTAAATATCTATATAAGTATGTATTTAAACATATATAAGTAAGTATATCAGTCTCTGGTTCCCATAACACAGGGAATCCTGCTTTGGGGCCAGATGACGTGTGATTTGTCCTAGAATATTTATTTATTTATTTATTTCCGGCCGCCCACGTGGCGATGAGAGTGAAATCAATATGATCGGATAACTTTTCTCTTTTTGTATGGAGAATTCCTGCTATTTTTTCCTCTTAATATGGCAGCAACCCAATATCGTGTCATATGCAAGGTCATATGACACGACATTGGGTTGCTGCTACATAATAACTTTACACGGCACCCAAACTAACTGACGTGAAAAGGACTAAGCCAAAGCAAACTTCTTCTTCTTTTCGAATCGATGGTTTGAATATTGACTCTTGTTATTTTATATCTTATTGGCCCAATAGGTAGCCACGCGTATGCCATTATCAGTGGCCCCCCAGAGGTCTACCATTGTGCAGGTGTCCGGGCACTCGGGGCAAGCCAATAAGTGCGTCATAGTTTGTGGGGTGACTCCACATGGGCACTCTTCTCCGTCACAGAAACCCCAACGACACATTTTCTCCCTACATCGGCCAACCTGAGTCCGCAGTCTATTCAGAGATTTCCAAATAGACCATGGCAGGTCGCTGCCTGGGGGGAGGGCTTCTCGTTGTGGGATAAAGCTTTCCGTGACAGGGAAGGTCTTTTTCCATAAACTGGATTTAGCCATTAGCGGGTCATCTTGTGGCTTTGCTACAGTGGCTAGGAAGCTCTTGCGGCTTTTTAGCCTGGGGCGGGCTGGGCTGCATCCGAACATGCAAAGCAAACAGGGGCGTGCATTTGAGCCGATCGGTGCGGACGAAAGCGTTAAGACCTTAAGATGGGTCAAATGACAATATTCAATTCAAATTATTGAAAGACTGTGTAAAGTTATCACCATGGAAAAATATATAATATACTTAAAGTAGTTAACAATCGATTTAATTGAATACAATTTTAAAAAAATATTACGACTTTAGATGTAAAAAAAATATAGTGTAAACCCTGTTTTTGGCATTAATTGCAAAATTTCACGAAAACAAATAGTTAATATTGAATGAAACCCACACACAAAAATCGGTGACTTTAAGACCTTTCATTTTAATTGAACACATTTTTCTTAAACTTATTTGAAAGCGATGAAAAGTAATTAAAACATGTAAAAATCGTGAATTGAGCGTTCGGTTTTAACGTTGAAGCCGCGTTGAAAGCCTGCATTGATTTGAACTTAAAATGAATAGACTTGCGTTCGATCGATGATATTATTGAAATTTGAAACACGCATCAACTTGCTCGGATTGAGTGATCTTAGGGCCTTAACGCAAGTCTGTTCCACGTTAGTCAAATGTGGTAGAACTTTACACACAAGTAGGTATACCTATAGTCGTACAAAATACCTACGAGTATACCCCACCTTTTACCCTGAAAAAAAAACATTGAAATCCGCGACAACAACTTCAAAGTATCTGTTCACTCATCATCATCATCATATCAGCCAAAAATTGTCCACTGCTGGACAAAGGCCTCCCCCAAGGATTTCCACGACGACCGGTCCTGCGCTGCCCGCATCCATCGGCTTCCCGCGATCTTCGCCAGGTCGTCGGTCTAACTACGTTTTCCGGTGCGCGGTCGCCACTCGAGAACTTACTACTACCCCAAAGGCCATATGTTCTACGAGCTATGTGCCCTGCCCACTGCCACTTCAGTTAAGCGATTCTGTGAGCTGTGTCGGTTACTTTGGTTCACTCACTTTGGTACAAATCCCAACGTACAAGTTGTACACGCTAGCTGTCTGTCCTACTCCTACTTAATATAACAAACGCGAAAGCTTGTTAAAATGTATGGATGTATGTTTGTTACTCTTTCACGCAATAACTACTAAACGGATCTGGCTGAAATTTGGTAGGTAGACAGACTAGGACCTGGATTAACACATAGGCTACTGTTTTCCACGCCCGCGAGCCGCTTGCGGCTCGCGCACTGCGCACCCTCGAAAAGTCGTAGTAACGTCCACGCGGGTGAACCGCGGGAAACAGCTATTAAACTCATAAGAATATAATATTCAGTTCCATGTACAGGATAGAGTTTTATTCCTTCGGGACCAGATAGAGACGCCAGACTAAAATTTTTTGTGTTGTCTATGCTAATATTATAAATATGTACCTATAAAGTTTGTAAGTAAATATTATATAAGTATTATTTTTGTAAGTGAGTCCTTAATAATATTATAAACGCGAAAGTTTGTATGTATGGATGTTTGTTACTCAATTACGCCTCAACCAGTGGACGGATCGGTATGAAACTTGGCACACATATAGTTTAGATCCTGGAATAGAACATAAGCTACTTTTCACCCCGGGAAAACGTCTTATTCCCACGGGAAAATCGAAAACAACGCGGTCGTAGCCGCGGACGAACGGCTCGTATTATTAGGTATATTACGAAGATATGAATGTAAGACGTAATCTTCGAAACTCCTCTACTGATTTAAAAAATATGTTTCACCAACATTTAGAATGAACTTTAAGGATTAAAATAGGCTAGAAAAAAAGAACTCGCTTACGTCTCGCGCACCGCATACCCTCAGTATCCACGTGGACCAAGCCGTGCTGATAAACAAGTGCTTGCGCAACGTATTGTCATCAAGTTTGCCATCGATGGAATCCCCAGGGTACTCTAGATCACGATGAAATCTAAATAAGGTGTTACGAACGTGAAATGTACAGAATCGATGAATTTACGTAAATGCCTTGTAGGCAAAATATAATATAAGTATATAGTACTAACATACAGTATGGACACTCTCTGTCACTCTGTAGATTGCGACCTCACCCCCTCGTCTCCAAGATTGGTTATAGTTTGGTTGTCGAATGTTTACGAACGTTGATTTCGCCGCCGTTATATTTGTTTTGTCATTCGTTTTTTGAAATGGTCGCGTGGGGTCTTTAAAAGCCCGACGTTTGCGAAAACTGCTATATTTTTTACCGACTTCAAAAAGGACGAGGTAATAAGTTCGACTGTATATTTGTTTGTTCCATGTTAAAGATTTATATTAAAATTTGTACGTCAGGGAAGATACCTAAAACATACTTACTTAACTATCAATTAGTCCAAAAAATGATAATTATTATTTGTTCAAAATTATTTCCCATCAATGAAGTGATTTGAAACAACACTATGGGTTCTATTTAAAACTTGTTATGCTACCAAAAACCAAAAATATAAAAATAAATAATCTATAATATAATAAAACTGTAACGGGGCCGTATCTGTACATGAAATATTTTTGGAAAATAATAACTGTGGTGGACATTACTAACGATATAGAGGCTTAAACAACAACTTTTGGAATTTTTGTCTGTCTGTCTGTCTGTCTGTATGTTCGCGCATCATGCAAAACTGCTTGACCGATTTTGATGCAATTTTGTATGGAGGTTTCTTATAGCCCGGGTTCACATTTAGAATACTGTTTATCCAAGAAAGTTCAAGAGTTCCCGTGGGAAAGTCAAAAGAATGAATTTCTAGAATGGCTAAACAGGCAAATGTTGCTTGACCTATTGCAATTAAGTTTAACACGTTGATATTTTATATCGCGATATAAAACTGGGATATTGTAAATCCCAAAAAAATAAGGTTTCCTGCAGGAATGGAAAAAATTGTACCTTAGAATGGCTCAACGTAACAATATGAAACCTTTACATTGAGATGTGGGGTTTTGATCATAATTACATAGTTGGGTATTCTTTACCCCGGAAAACTAAAGAGATCCCGTGGGAAATTAGATCTATCAATACATATAATAGTATCGATTTAAAATTTCATACTTTTGAGTGATTTTTTTAAAAGTATTTTTCAGCATACGCTATTTACACAACTCTAACTCTAGAACTATGGCACGTAGCGATATGTTTCATAGACTAACAGATAGGTATTTTTTTAATCCTATAAAAAAAAACGCGTAAGTAGTGCATCTTTTAACAAGAGGCACAGATATGGGAACTCTTCTGACGGCTACTATTTGCGTGTGGCAGTTGCTCTCCACCTGGGATGCAATGTCTGTGAACCTCATCAATGTATTTGCGAATCCAGGGTGGAGGCAATTGGCCATCACGCACTGAGTTGCGGTCGTTGTTTGTGAAGACTCCCAAGTCACCATGCCCCTAATGACCTCACTCGGAGGGCACTGGTCTCGGCCAGATGGAATATTCCATCTTTGATGCAGCCCCGGGCTTTAGTCGATCTGATAACAAAAGGCCGGACGGCAGAGAGGAGAGTGCCTGCTTTGGGATGCCACGTGCGTCAGCACTTTTTGTGCCTCACACCTCAAGCGTCCGTCTTAGAAGAAAATTACTGCTTTGTGCCGCTGGTCTGTGAGACAACCGGCTGAGAACCCTCAGAGGCCTTTATATTGCTATCTAGCGCGGCAACGAGAAGTGCGTTATGGGCTGCTTTGGAGCTGATACCACTCGGGAATTGGACCCATATTAATATTTTTGGGAAATTTTATTACTAGACTAGCTTTTGCCCGCAACTTCGCCCGCGTGGACATATCCTTTACGACTCTTTTTGAGGGTGAGTAGTGCGCGAGTCGCAACCGGCTCCCAAGCGTGGACATGAGTTTTCTCCAGGTACCTCAGGAACTATATCGGGCTATTTTGATTTGCAGTCTTTGTCACTTTTTAGCCCCTCAACAAATTCTATAAAAAAATGACTTTAATCCGTTGCTCCGTTGCGAGCGTAGAAAACAGTTTCCCCAGATCCCTTTGGGAACTATGTCAGGATATACTTAATAGTAAATTATATCATTTTATACCTCATCTACCATCTCTGTGCTAAAAATCACATTAATCCATTTTTCCGTTACGATTTTAAGGAAATTAACGAAAAAAGAGTTTTGTTTTAGTTCCCTCAGGAACTGCATCGGGCTATGCTAATTTCAAGAGATAAAAAGTAGACTATGTCCTTTCCAGTGACACAGTCTACCTGCATGCAAAATTTCATCAACATTGGTAGAAGTGTTGAAGTGTGAATAGATAACAAAGAAACAAACACATTTTCACATTTATAATATACATAGTAAGGATTTCAGCCGATTGTGGCTCACGCACAACTCACCCTCAAAAAGAGTCATAAAGCTAGTAATCAAATAAAATTATTTAAAGTCTCAACCCTAATATCGGGCTGTCCCCACGCGACCGATGGTGTCACAAAAAACTGCGACCAATCGAGGGTTAATGACCCCTGTGCCATTAGATGAAAGTCTTAAATATTTCCAAATGAACTTATAAAGATTTTGAAATGAATGACGACTTAATGAAATTCCCAACGAAATTAACTTTTTAAACACGATTGAAAATAGATAGATGAATCACTTAATTTTTAAAATCTACTTAGACATATTTTGCATCTGTCCGAATGCTTTGAAACGCGCATACAAAATTTTATTTAACTTGCAGTGTATGTATGTTTGTTCGGGTGGAATCTTGCAAGTAAAATTTGACCCACTTCCCGGTTTCCGATTGAGCTGAAATATTGCATGCATATGTTTAACGCGTGACAATGCAATATTAAAAGCTTGTATCTAAAAGTTTTTAGGTTTTTCGAAAATTTTTGGTTTTCAATCTCAAACAACGTAATAGGATAGTTGCCACAATTTTTGAAATCAGTCTATATCTCTCAGTACAAAAAGTAAAGTACTTTACTTGTAAAACTGGCCGGTACTTTGTTTTTTTATCTACAAATTTATGAAAAGTAAATAACATTATCTATAATGTTTTTAGAGTATTAGCGATTTTTGCGGACCTCTATATTTTGGGACATCTATCCCACATAGGGGATAGTTGCCTAATCCATGTAAATTACGTTAAGGATAGATGCCCCGAAGAGAAACAGGACATCTACCCCAAGAAAAACTTTGATCGCATTTTGCCTTTCCATGCAATTGCACAATGACATGAGACACGGTCATCTTAGTGGCAGTTGGAGAATCTTTCGATAGATTATAAAATAGCATGCGATTCATCGTCGAAATTAGAGTAATTACAATCGGGGTAACTATACCCCTGGGGCAACTATCCTGACCCTATACACGTTATCATTTTCTTACTGTTTTTTATTGTAAAGCACTGATTTACCTTTCATTTTCTCTTCATGTTTGATCGTTATTCTGTTCCTTACAACGTTATTTGTATTTTGTAACTATTATCTTATGTGCCCACTGCCCGCGTACGTTCACCTAGCTTATTCGTAAACTAAAGGTGGAAACTTTGTAATATCCCATGTTATTTGTTACTTAATTAACCAAGTTTAAAAAAATAGACAAAATCTTTTTGACCTAATAACGTCTTATAAATTGATGACACGGGCTGCATATACGAAAAAGTGTGACGTCATTGTCACGTTACGCCAGTGTGACGCCATTTTCACGTTACGCCTGAGCCGAGCGTGCAAGCGAGAGTTGTACTTTTACTTGGACTTGGACGGACGGACGAACGAACGGACGAACCATCAAACAAGTGTGTCAATGGATTAAAAGTACTAGGCTTCCAGGAGCTTACAAGAAGTGTTGCAATGTGGTCGATTTTCTGTGAGGAAAACTGTCATACTAAAAAGAGGCGTTTCTTATACCTACCTAACATCAGTGTTGACAATGGATTAAAAGTACTAGGCTTCCAGGAGCTTACAAGAGGTGTTCCAACTTTGAGATATGTTGTACTTTAAATTTATTTATAATTCTTGCAATTCACGGACGGACGAACTGTCAAACAAGTGTGTCAATAGATATTTTTTTTATTTTTTTTTATTTTTTTAAATTTGAGTACGTTTGGCTGCACCTCACCTGATGGTAAAAAGATGATTTAAAGTACTAGGCTACCAGGAGCTTACAAGAGGTGTTCCAACGCGGTAGATTATCTGTGAGGAAACACAAAAGGGGACTTGGACAAGTGCACTTGGACGGGGAATCGGACGGGTACTTGGATGGGGACTTGGACGGGTACTTGTTATCACGTAAAATTATCTTCCGTAAACCGACTTTACACACAACCGGTTTTTTTCTCCGATTGTATACAGGATGTTCACTTTTATGAGTAGCATAATACGATTTGCTGCTCTTCAGCTAATAAAATATCACCAGTAGAATACAAAAAAAAAACGTAGTTACTTTTTGACAGCCCAAGTGTTGGTGTGTAGCGATCAACCATTGCATCTCATTACGCACGCGTACTGGCTGCTCGTAATTAAAAAGCCGAATTAAAACCGCTCGTGTTTGGAATTATTATCAGTTCCACCTCCCTATAGGCATTATTTTCGTCCACGCCCAAGACCTTTGCTCGCTCTACCTAGTGCCCGCACACACATACTTAAGCACTCACCTGTGTCCCGTGCTCTAAACCTTGTAAATAGTCAATAATTCCATTATTGATATATGTTCTTGTTCGGAGCCGCTATTTATGAGATGCGCAAGCATATATATTGAAAATATTATTACTCCAAGTTCGTTATTAGAACTAACATTATAATGGCGTAATGGTTAGTCCATTCGCTTTACACCAGGAGGTCGCGGGTTCGATTCCCGGTGGGGTCAACCTGTAAGACTCGGTTTGGTTGGTGGTAGAGTATTTTCTAAGCCCACGTGGCTAGCTACCACCATCCACCACGCCTCCGTGGCGTAATGGTTAGTCCATTCGCTTCACACCATGAGGTCGCGGGTTCGATTCCGGCAGGGTCAACTTGTAAGGTTTGGTTGGTGGTAGGGCATTTTTTAAGCCCGCCTGGCTAGCTACCACCATCTCATCTAAGTCTTGCCGCCAAACATCAGTGTTAACAACATTGATGTGTTCCGGCTTGAAGATAAGATAGCCAGTTTTCCATTGCATTGGGGAATCTTGGTAAGTCCGCTTCCATCTTCGGCATCATCGTCACTTACCATCAAGTGAGATGATGCCAATAGCTTACCAATTGTGATTAAAGAAAAATGTTCTTGTGCAATATTTGTTTTATTTATACGATTTTCGATTTGCTTTTCATCCTGTATTTCTGCTGTTGTTTTCATTTATTTTTTATATGCCTATTATATATCTTTTTTATGCCTATAATACTTTTTTGTTTTGTAACTTTCACGTTTGGCTAGAACGCAAGTGTTTGTTTTTCAAATAAATAACATTACTTAATTCCAACGTTCAGTAACGTACCTTGTGCTATGAGCAGTATCCAAGTGGCCGCCGCGGCCCAGTGCAGATAGTTGTTGGCGAAGCAGCGCCAGCAGCCGAGCAGGCTGACGCCGATGTTCAGAGATGAGAACGCCACCGTGGACGCGATCTGGTACGGGTCCCGCTGCTCCCCTGGAAGTCACCTGCAGTGTTCATTTCTGGTGTTGTTGCTTACTTAATAACCCAGGACCTATTTAGTTTTTTTTTTCACCATTTATTAATTTATTTATTCTTTCTTTTAAGTTTTACAACGGTACAGTTTTTTTACATCATTGGTGTGTTCCGGCATGAAGATAAGATAGCCAGTTCCCCATTGCGTTGGGGAATCTTGGTAAGCCCGCTTCCATCTTCGGCAACATCGTTACCTACCACCAGGTGAGATGTTGTTAAGGGTTTACTAATTGTGAATAAATAAAATAAAAATAAAATAAATTATATTAGTTAGCCAGGAATAGTGGTTTCTCTGGCATTCATCCCTAGCATTCTCTTGCACCCTGTCATTAAACATGCCATCACAGACGCAAACAGATCACACTGTGGCGCTGCGAGGAGCACGGAGTTGGGGAGGGTTCTAGCACGAGCGGCGGGGGCTTGGTTAACATGGACTCGTGTCTACTCACCACATAGTTTTTTGTCGTAACCCAGACTAAATAAAAAAAAATGGTCAAGTGTGAGTCGGACACGCGCACCAAGATTTTTGCACAACTACATCTCTTCACACAAGTATAATAATAAATAATAAATATTCTGGGACAAATCACACATGATCATCTGGCCCCAAAGTAGACTGATATATACATACTTATATACGTTTATGCATATATAGACACCCAGACACAGATCAAAAAAATCTGCTAATCACACAAATGTTTGCCCTGGGTGGGGATCGAACCCACAACTCTCGGATCAGTAGTCAAGCGCACAAACCACTGAGTCACCGAGTCAGTCAGAATAATGGTACCTATTCATTACTAATGATAAATGTCCGTTCGCACCCAGCCCTCTAAAGATTGGAGACACTACCTCTACACTGTAAGTTGTTGACGAATATGTATATCTGGGATAAACAGTCCAGCTAGGTACGTCCAACTTTAAAGAAAGAGATCAATCTAAGTATCCAACTCGACTGGGCAGCGTTCGGGAAGCTTTGCAATATCTTCACGTCCCAAATACCGCAGTGTCTCAAGACTAAGGTCTTTGACCAGTGTGTGTTGCCAGTGATGATATACGGAACGGAGACATGGTCGGTTACTATGGGCCACATAAGAAGGCTCAAGATCACCCAAAGGGCAATGTAGCGTGCTATGCTAGGAGTTTCTCTGCGTGATCAAATCAGAAACGAGGAGATCCGCAGGAGAACCAAAGTAACCGCTTAACTGAAGTGGCAGTGGGCAGGGCACATAGCTCGTAGAACAGATGGCTGTTGGGGTAGTAAAGATCTCGAGTGGCGACCGCGCACCGGAAAACATAGCGTAGGAAGGCCGCCCACGCGGTGGACCGACGACCTGGTGAAGATCGCAGGAAGCCAATGGATGCGGGCAGCGCAGGACCAGTAGTCGTGGAAATCCTTGGGTGAGGCCTTTGTCCAGCAGTGGACGTTTTTCGGTTGATATGATGATAATAATTAATTACAAACAAAAGACATAAAATGTTTTTGACGTGAAATAAAATCACGTATCTACGGGGTACCAGGTCAAAAAACTGAAATGTAACGGATATAACGAAAGAGACTTAGATCTGTTTCCGGTAAAACGTGTATAACAACCTCATTTCTCGGAACAAGCGAACCTCGTTAGCTATCCACTCACGGAGGAAAATTTAAATTGGTACAAGTTAAACCACCCGTTTTTTTTTTATTCAGTTCGGACTCCTTAGCGCGACTCACACTTGGCCGGTTTTCAACTTTTTACTTTTAACGCTTTTTTATTAGCTTCACTTGTAACTTTGTAAGAAAATCTTGGAATCTTAATTTGACCCACCAGCCGGTATTCGATTAGGATGAAATTTTGCACACGCTCTGAGTTCTGATGACAATACATGACTAGCTAAGAAACGTCATTACAAATCCAATATGGCGGCCTCCCCAAGATGGCGGACTGGCTGTTTGAAATCCACCCCCATGATGTGGGTATCAAATGAAAGGATTTGCTGTCAGGAATACGAAAAAGAGTCACGTGACTTAAATCCAATATGGCGGACATCCAAGATGGCGGACAGGCTATTTGATATGCACCCCCATGATATGGGTATCAAATGAAAGGGTCTGCTGTCAGGAATACGAAAAGTCAGTCAAGTGACTTAAATCCAACATGGCGGACATCCAAGATAACTACTTAACGTGTTTACTAAAAGCGTGTTTTTTAGTTTTTTAAACTAATTGATGATTATTATTATCTGTTGTTTTACTTCAGGATTAGTACTATAATCACATAAGTTTCACATTTGTATGTATTACTGTTTTTACGATAATGCAAGAGCAAAAAGAAATCCACAATAAAAGCGTTTCTAATATGGGTTGTATCCAAGTCCTAAAGTTTGACACTATCATCATCATCATTACAGCTCATATACGTCCCCACCGAGGGGCTCGAGCCTACCCTAAATCAGGGCGATTAGGCCTTAGTCGACCACGCGGGCCCAGTGCGGGTTGGTCGACTTCACACACAATCTTCGAGTTTCTTCGCAGGCGTGTGCAGGTTTCCTCACGATGTTTTCCTTCACCGTGAAAGCAATCGGTAAGTATATGTACGTAAGTTTTTGAAAAACTCATTGGTACATTGGCCGTCCAGATTTGAACCCGGTACCTCGGGTTAGATGGACCGAGTCGTTACCGGTTGAGCCACCGACGCTATAGTTAACTAGTATCTCATCAGTACTATAGCACCAGCTAGACACACACACAAACACAAACACACACATACACACAATTTTTATTTTTTAGTTTTTTAGGACTGTTAGTGTAAGACACGCGATCCCCATCAAAATCGCAAATTAGATTTTCTTTTTCCATCATTATACTTTCCTCGTTCCTTTGTCGTTCGAAAGTAATAAAAATTAGATTGCTATTCTTCTTCTATACTTACTTGTACTATAAATTGTAAAATTCAAAAGCGTTATCCACCTCTGTAGCCCAGAGGCAAAGTTCACTGGCTTTACACAGGAGGTCGCGGGTTCGATTCCCTGCGGGGTCAATTGTAAGACTTGACTGAGGTTTGGTTGGTGGTAGGGCATTTTCTAAGCCCACCTGGCTAGCTACCACCATTTTATCTAAGTCCTGCCGCCAAATATCAATGTTGATATCATTGGTGTGTTCCGGCATGAAGATAAGATAGCCAGTTCCCCATTACGTTGGGGAATCTTGGTGAGCCTCCTTCCATCTTCGCCAACATCGTCACTTACCATCAGGTGAGATGTTGTCAAGGGTTTACCAATTTTGTTTTTTTTTAAACTTACCACTTGTTGTGTTTATAGTATAGGTTAGTGACAGACACACCTGAAACAAGAGAGCAGTCACCATGACGTATTACGGGATGAATGAGATTTCCGATATACAGGGTGTAACCAAATTGGTGAAGGTCCCGTTACCCGGGACTTCTACTCATCAAACTGAACAACTTTTGTTCTACAAGTTTGATGAAATCGCAAAAAAAAATTGAACTCTTCCCACAAAACAATCAGCTGATCGAACAATTTTGTACATTTTTGTATGGAGGGTCGAATTTTTTTTTGCGAATTGACAACGAGGTTCCTTGGGGAAAGTTGTTTAGTATGATGATTAGAACCCCCAGTTAACGGGTCCTGCACCAATTTTGTTACACCCTGTATAAGTAGTGCTAACATACAGTATGGACACTCCCTGCCGCTCTCTAGATTCCGACTTCACCCCCTCGTCACCCAGATTGATACATTTTTGTACACCCTGTACAGTCAATAGATGTCTAAATGCGATGTCGTACATTACGACTTGCATACGATTAGGCATGTGTTCACACTGTAGGCATTACCTAAACAAATAAAATAAAAAAAAACAAAAAAAAACGTTTTTGGCTTTAGGACTAAGGCCGGTACCTCCTGTCCGGGAGGTCGTGGTTCGAATCCTGCCACGTACCAATGTGTTTTCAAATTGCAATTTCATGTATACGTTTCTCCGACGCTCTTACGGTGAAAGAAAACATCGTGTGGAAACCTGCACACGCCCGCGGAGAAACTCGAAGGTTGTGTGTAAAGTTGCACTAGGCCCACGTCATTCAGGGTAGGCTAGAGCCCATTGGTGGGGACGTATAGGAGCTGATATGATGATAAAAAAAAATCGCTAAAAAATGCGAATCAAAATTCGGTTTTGCGAAATTCTCCTTACAAATGTTTGACATGGTGCTATGCATATCTTTTTAACCGCCTCCGTAGCTCAGAGGCAAAGTTCACTGGCTTTACACAGGAGGTCGCGGGTTCGATTCCCGGCGGGGTCAATTGTAAGACTCGGTTTGGTTGGTGGTAGGGCATTTTCTAATCCCGCCTGGCTAGCTACCACCATCTTATCTAAGTCTTGCCGCCAAATATCAATGTTGATATCATTGGTGTGTTCCGGTATGAAGATAAGATAGCCAGTTCCCCATTCCGTTGGGGTATCTTGGTAAGCCCGCTTCCATCTTCGGCAACATCGTCACTTACCACCAGGTGAGATGTTGTCAAGGGTTTACCAATAGTGCATTAAAAAAAAAAAAAAACGTATACATCTATAATACGTATTTTTTGTTACTCACTTTAAGCCCTAGGTCCACCACGTTGACCATGATGAGCGACTTTTGTCGCTGTCTCCGCGAGTACCTCTGATACGACGACTCGACTGTTTCGTCCTGCAAAGTTACGTAAATTTTTACATCATGTCCATCTTTACATAATTTTCAATGATGACAGCGGTCTCTGGTTTGCGTACTCAGAATCTTATTGGCTTTTTTTTAAAGTTTACAATTGGTAAGCCCTTGGCGTCGGTGGCTCAACCGGTAACGACTCGGTCCATCTAACCAGAGGTACCGGGTTCAAATCTGGACGGCCAATGCACCAATGAGTTTTTCAAAAACTTACGTACATATCATTACCGTTTGCTTTAACAGTGAAGGAAAACATCGTGAGGAAACCTGCACAGGCCTGCGAAGAAACTCGAAGGTTGTGTGTGAAGTCTACCAACCCACACTGGGCCCGCGTGGTCGACTAAGGCCTAATCGCCCTGATTCAGGGTAGGCTCGAGCCCCTCGGTGGGGACGTATATGAGCTGATATAATAATCATAATAAGCCCTTGGCATCATCTCGCCTGATGGTAAGTGACGATGATGCCGAAGGTGAAAGCGGACTTACCAAGATTCCCCAACGGAATAGGGAACTGGCTATCTTATCTTCAAGCTGAAACACATAAATGTTGTTAACATTGATGTTTGGCGGCAAGACTAAGATAAGATGGTGGAGCTGGACAGACTGGCTTAGAAAATGCCTTACCACCAACCAAATCGAGTCTTGCAATAAGTTTCCCTCATAGGTAATGCTAGTAGTATTAACATTGACGTGTAGCCCCGTAAGCCGAACTGCAAGTAAGACTCGGTTTGGGTGGTGGTTTTAATAGCCCGCCTGGCCAGCTACCACCATCTTATCTAAGTCTTGCCGCCAAAAATCAGTGTTAACAAACAACATTGATGTGTTCCGGCTTGAAGATAAGATAAACAGTTCCCCATTGCGTTGGGGAATCTTGGTAAATAATAAAAAAAAAAACATTTGAAGTAATAACGATTTTATTTTTACTGTAAAATTAATTGAATGACACTATACCTAAACTCATCCATAATCGGCAATTGAAATTAGTACCGAGGCCGTTTCTTATACTATTTGAATCTGTGACGTCATGAGAAAAAAGAAAAAAAAAACATTCAAATTATTTTCTTTAAATTGTCTTTTTATTTTTGTTAGATATATTAACGTTTTGAACAATGGCAATTCCGCTGGTTTTTGAACTTAGTACTGGGATCTCAGTACTTTAACGCTGACTTATGTCTTTAATGGAAGAGCGGTCAAAAGAATAGGTATTTGAATGAAATGATGCTGTCTCCCTCCCCTAAACCTCTCCGTATACAGCGAGAAAGGGAGAACTGCAGCATAGATCGATAATAGGCACTACAATTGACCAAAAAAACATTTCTGAGCCCCTTTTTCCTCTTCCAAAACTTGAGTAAAAATAATATAAAAAAATAATAATTAAAAAAACGCTTTACTTATGCCTCTATGTTTTTAACATGCGTATTATTTTATTGGTGGGTGTCTGAAAATGACGTTTCAATTAAGCATTTTTCTCAGTTTTTGAAGGCTCCCACTTCGAATATGGGCAAAACAAAACATAGAGGCATGGCCATGGCAGATATAGGTTTGATAGAAAAAACATTTTTGCCCTATTGTCATTATCCAGGGAGGAAATAGGGGACTATGTTGTATGAAAAAAATGGTGCCCGCGTTTCCTCTTAAGAGGATTGTGAAGCTGCGACTTTTCATACAAATGGCGTTAACGATTTTCCCCTCTTATATATGTTAACCGATTTGGACCAATTTTTTTATAGGTTGTCAGTCACAACAAAAGCTCGGCTTGCACGTTTTTGTTTTTTCGATAACGTTAATAAGTTTAATTTTATTGTTGTTCACGTGCTTTCATATAAAACTAATTTCGAGCATTTTCTATTTATTTTGTAATGTGGCACGCTGTTATGCGTTCGTTCCCCTATGATCCTAAAATAAACTCTAAAAGTAATAAAAATATAATACCTATAAAAGATAGATTAATAAATAGAACTACTTTTGCTTCACGCCAGTTTAATAATCGATCCTCCTATCTGTATAACAAAATTAACAAACTTCTGCTCATCTATCCAATGAACCTGCCTGAGTGTAGAAAAACTCTAATACTATGGTTAGAATCCCTCAGCTATGATGAAGCCGAACGCCTTCTTGAGGTTTTAGCGTGAATCACAAACACAACACACACGCATACATGCACACACGCACACACCCACCCACACACACACACACACACATTCACACACACCAAAATCCACTTGCATCAATTCAACATCTTTGTTTTTCTTTTAGTTAAAACTTTAGCATAGTTTTGTTCACTTTTAGTAGATATACCATGTTCAGTTTAAATAGACTCTGTTATTTGCCAATAATTATATATACCCTAGACTAAGCGATGGAAGAGTGAGATTTCTTAACACAGGTATTTTTTTTACCTAAAAGGAGGTCTCAGCCTTAAAAAGCCGATAATTTTTTGGTAACCAATAAACAATTTTCATTTTCATTTTCATTTGTTATTCGACCTTCTTTTCATTCCATTTATTTCTTTTCCACGCATGCGCTGCCAATATCATTAAAAATCAAAATTATCATTAGTAATCACTCTTATAAAAGACTCATTTTGGGTAAGTTTTAGTTTGTATTTTGTGAATTGTGTTTTAAATTTCAGTGTATATTGTTTTCCTAATTTCAGTGTATATTGTTTTCCTAATTTCAGTGTATATTGTTTTCCTAATTTTTATGTTGTTTTCAGGGTTATTACTCTTATTTTACGAATAAACCAAATTGTACGCACGTATCTATTTTTAAAGAACCTACGCCTTAACTGTGAAGCGTCGGTGGCTGAACCGGTAACGACTCAGTCCACTTAACCAGAGGTGCCGGGTTCAAATCCGGACGGCCAATGTACCAATGAGTTTTACGAAACTTACGTACATATACTCACCGATTGCTTTAACGGTGAAGGAAACATTGTGAGGAAACCTGCACTCACCTGCAAAGAAACTCGAAGGTCGTGTGCCGACCAACCCGCACTGGGCCCGCGTGGTCGACTAAGGCCCGATCGCCGATAATTCAGGGTAGGATCGAGCCCCTCGGTGGGGACGTATATAAGCTGAAATGATGACGCCTTATCTACTACCATTTACCTAAGTCGTGTTACAATTTATAAACGAAACGTTTAAGCCTAGCTTTTGTTCTGACTGACAACCTATCAAAAATTTGTCCAAATCGGTTTACATTAAAGAGGTGAAAATTTTTTTTTGAAGAAAACGCCGTTTGTATGAAAAGTCGCAGCTTCACAATCCTCTTTGCCGGGTCTCTTTGCTCACATATCGGGAAGCAAAGTTCGTATTCTGTATGGCTGCCATCATTTAAGCGTGATACACGAGCGAGCATTGATACAGGATGATTTATGCCGTGACAAATGAGCGGAGAGGCTAGTCCCGTGTGGACTTACTGGTATTCAAGAGGTGAATATCGTTAACGCCGTTTCTATGAACAGTACAATTTTCACTGTGGGTTAACAGTACTCTTAAGCAGCCTTATCTAACGCAAACATTAAGTTTCAGCATGACGTCATAACAGACAAAATCAATCATCGGTAAAGTTTTGCAATAGTTGAAGGTACAATACAGTACAATACAATACAACACAGTACAATAATATACAATATTCTTTATTGCATCTCAAATATAAAAAAAATAAATTAAAAATAAAGAAGAAAGCCCATACAATAATATAATCTAATATTGTACCTAACCATGAGATAAAGTTTAACACATAGCTACAGTTACCTTAAAACTATTCGTGATTGATGGCCAGTATATTCCTTTGTAGTATCGCCCCGTTCTGAGTATGCCTTCTGTTGACACTGAGAAAAAAAAAAGTTAAGACGTGTTTTTTTTTAATAAGTGTGACTGAAAAGGATAAAGAGGGTGAAATGGTGTGAGTTTGTGGGGGCAATACATAAAATACCGTCGTTGCTCCTCCCATACGTAAAATTCTTCTTTACGAGATATCGATTACAACCGTCTATTGAAAAATGAGTGTCGGTGGCGTAACGGCTAGGGCCGCCGCCTCCTGTCCGAGAGGTTATGGTTCGAATCCTGCCACGTACCAATGTGATTTCGAATTTTGATTTCATATGTACGTTTATCCGACGCTATTACGGTGAAGGAAAACATCGTGAGGAAACCTGCACACGCCTGCGAAGAAACTCGCAGGTTGTGTGTGAAGCCGACCAATCCGCACTGGGCCCGCGTGGTCGACTAAGGCCCGATCGCCCTAATTCAGGGATAGGCTCGAGCCCCATCGGTGGGGACGAATATAAGCTGATATGATGATGATTGAAAAACCAGCTAAGTGCGAGTGGGACTAGAAATCCGAGGGTTCCGTACCACCACACCTCTCCACACAACTACATAATATAATGACAATGATACCTATTCACATTACAAACGAAAGACATCAACGCGAGCGGCAAAAATATGCTTTTGTTGTCATTCTGTTAGGACTCCTTAGCGCAAGTACGACTCACACTTGGCCGATTTTTATTATTTATTCTTTTATTTGAGTATTATTAATATAAGCACAACAAGTTTTAGGCTTGTATGTATTACCGTGTTTACGATAGAGCTAAATCAAATATACTTCTAAAGACCTAATGAGAACACGTTTTTTTGTATGGAGACCACCCTTATTTTTTCACTTTTCCAAATTTCTAGTATTTGTTGTTATAGTGGCAACAGAAATACACATTATAAAAACATTTAGACTTCCTACCTATTACGGTTCATTAAATACAGCCCGCTGACAGACGGACATACAGACAGGCTTAGTAATAGGATCCCGTTGGTCACCCGTAGGTGAATAAAAAAGTAAAATTATAAGGTAACTAACTACAACTAAAAATATAAGTGATAACTATATATATGGTTTTATAGTTTTTCTTTGCTTCTTTTATTCATAAATAAAAACACTACTTTTTATTTATAAATAAAAATACTACTTTTTATTTATAAATAAAAATACTACTTTTTATTTAAAAATAAATAACAGCAAAGAAAAAACATAAAACGAATGATATTAAATTACTATGGCGCGCGCCTAAAGACGATAACTACTTTATACTATCGGTACGCACTCAAACAAAAATCAACTCTCGCTAATTAACCTGTAATTATTAGAGGCCATAAAAAATCTGTGTCAATTTTAAGAAGCTAAATAGGGTAAAAAGATATTATACCCTGTATAAAACCACAGAGTTCCATAATACTGGCGTGTAAGACAGACTGACGCACATGTTACTTGCTACAACAGTTTTGTAGTAAAACATTCGCTACGAGTTGCGTAGCGGCCACGGATATTCCTATTCGATTTGTATTGTAGGTAATACTAGCTGTCCCGGCGAACTTCGTTCCACCTAACACTACACTACACTACACAACCCTACCTTACACTACCCTAAACTTAACTACCTTACCCTACCCTACACTACCCTACCCTACCCTACACTACACTACACTACACTACACTACACTACCCTACCCTACCCTACCCTACACTACCCTACCCTACCCTACCCCATCCTACCATACACTAACCTACACTACCCTAAACTACACTACCCTACCCTAACTACACTACACTACACAATTATTTTTTGACTGATAATTATTTTTTATTGTGTAATATCATATTTTAATACTTATTATCCTATTCCCGACGAAGACAAATGCAAAAACACAAAAATCATAAAATTTGTCCAGCTGTTCTCGAGTTATAAATAGTGTAACTAACACGACTTTCTTTTATATGTAAAAAATAAAATTATTCAAATGTATCACACAAAAAATATAATCAAGTTACATATAAAAAAAAATACAATATAAAAGTCCTTGGAAACATCTCTTGGAGAAGTGTCATCATCATCATCATCAGATCAGCCGAAAAACGTCCACTGCTGGACAAAAGCCTCCTCCAAGGATTTTCACGACGACCCATCCTGCACTGCCCGCATCTATCGGCTTCCCACGATCTTCACAGTTTCGTTGGTCCACCGCGTTGGAGGCCTGCGTACGCTACGTTTTCCGGTGCGCCGTTTCAACTCGAGAACTTTACTACCCCAACAGCCATCTGTTTTACGAGCTATGTGCCCTGACCACTGCCACTTGAGTTTAGCGATTCTGTGAGCTAAACATGTGAAGGCTTATTTTTTTTTTATTTCTGATCATCATATCAGCTGAAAGACGTCCATTGTTGAACAAAGGCCAAGGATTTCTACGACGACTGGTCCTGCGGTGCCCCGTTCCGGCCTCTAGCATTTTTTATTGTTTTGTGATACATGTGCCTGCTTTGATAATCAGCCTGCTTTGGCATGCGATGATCATCATCACATCAGCAAAAAGACGATCACAGCTGGACACAGGCCTCCCCAAGTTGGGGGGGTTTTGCCGTAATCGTCACGCCAGGCAGGTTGGCGATCACAGTGTTCGATGTGGTGGCATAGCATGCGGAAAGGACACTGCTGCCCATCCTCCAGTTTAGTCCCTTAGTCGTCTCTTAGGGCATCCAAGGGAAGGGATGTGATGGCCCTTAGAGTAATGATAGGTCTTCGCTACCGCTCCCCTTTGATTAATGATAGGTCTTCGCGAGCGGCAGCGGAGACCTATCAATAATCTAAGGGATGGTCCTATTCTAAGCCGGGAGCCATACGGCCTAGTTATGCAGTGGCGGCGCACCCTCCAATTACGCCAATGCACGCACAAAAGGGAAGTCGGTTAAGGAGGGAGGGGCAGGGTTTTTCAAAAGTAAAAAAATCCACCAAAAACTGCATATACAGGGTGTAACAAAATTTGTGTAGGTCCCGTTAACTGAGGCTTCTACTCATCATACTTTACAACTTTTGTTCTACGACTTTGCTAAAATCGCAAAAAAAAATTACGCTTCATACTAATTGATCAGCTGATTCCTTAGGGATAGTTGTTCAGTATGACGAGTAGAACCCCCAGTTAACGGGTCCTACACCATTTTTTTTTTCATTTTAAAGTAAAGAGATAAAAAGTAAAATATGGAAATGGACAGTCGTATCGATGAACCGGATGGGAAATTGACAAATTTAAAGAAAAAGCAACCAATGACAAAAAGGAAAAAAAAGGCAAAAAGATGATATAAAAGCAGGTTGGAAATAAAAAAAACGAGTGTGCTTTAGACCACACGACTGAAGTAAAACTTAATCACCGTTCGCGTCACGCATTCAATAACATATCCAAAAATGAAAGAAATCGGAAACAAAAAAAGTTCTGGGCAGATATAGGTTAAAAAAATTGCAACTAATGGAAACACAAACTAGCAAGCTAGAACGTGGACGATGGTGAATGTAACGAATGGTGAATGGGTAAAAAATGGACCAGATACTATATAACTGTAAAAAGTCAATCTTTTTGGTTTTAAAAGTAAAACATCTTTACGCACGCACGTTACGCGAACGGTGATTTCTAGCGTTATATAAAGTGTGATCGGGCGAGGCAAACGACACGCTTGACTTGGGGAGTAAGCTGGTATCTGAGGGGTACTTACAAAGATTTTATGTGTAAAAAGTTTGGGGGGGGGGGCGGTAAGTGTGTTTTTTTAAGGGGTCGAAAACGACCCCTGGGCCAAATGTGTTACTTTAAGTGATTTTAAGTAAAAATGCAATTTTATTAGTTAATTTTTATTAAAGAAGTGAAATTATAGTTACTCGCGCAAGGGTTCAAACTTGTTATTTGGCGCGAGTTAGCTCTATTGAAACCTGAGCACTTCGCTTGCTTCCAGGATTGAACCACGAGCGAACATAGAATCGTTCGAAGATAGAATCGTTCGAAGATAGAATCGTTCGAAGATAGTATCGTTCGAAGATAGAATCGTTCGAAGATAGAATCGTTCGAAGATAGAATCGTTCGAAGATAGTATCGTTCGAAGATAGAATCGTTCGAAGATAGAATCGTTCAAAGATATAACCGTTCGAAGATAGAATCGTTCGAAGATAGTATCGTTCGAAGATAGAATCGTTCAAAGATATAACCGTTCGAAGATAGAATCGTTCGAAGATAGAATCCTGAGCTTAGCGAGGCTCTCAAAATAAATAAATTTATAAATAAATTTGCCGGGCGAAACAGTCGATTTTATACCTCACTACAGCGGGAAAATTTTTTAGGTGCTAGAAAAACAGTTTAATAGTTATTTGGTCCTAATTTTAAAAACTGTTTCCACGTTAGCTGACAAAACGTAATTCTGAGCGTAAATTCCTTGACTTTATATTACTGACGAGGAAACTGGATGAGTAGAGTTTGAAGGCTGAACAGCAGGTGAGGCCTTTAACAATACGAATCCAGAAATTCCTGTTCCGGGCGAGTCTTGGGGTAGTGCTCTAATCAAACAAAGCAAGAAAATTAAAACAATAACTAATTTAGTTTGAAATAAAATACAGTCGATATTTAAAACCGTGACCAAAGAGTAGGGAATGCAGTGACGCACACTTTTGATTTATCCGGCGATAGACTTTTTTTAATCACAGCGCCCCTGTCGCCGCGCTGCTGCCGGTCCGATCAAAACTAAAAAAAGCAGACAGGAAACCTCAGACCAAGGAATTTTTATTGATCGGACTATGGTGTTGTTACAAGACTGTATGAGATTTGAGTTCTGTGCCTCTAACTGCGTTATAAGATTGTTGCAAATAAATATACTACTCGACAGTGATGAAATTACATATTCACTTCCCGGGCCCGTTAACGAGCGCGGAAGTAGTTTTTTTTTTGACGATTCTGATATCACGTGTTTTTTGTCTTCTTTTCAAGCGACTTCGAAAAGGAGGAGGTTCTCAATTCGTCTGTATGTTTTTTTTAG
This sequence comes from Coleophora flavipennella, assembly GCA_947284805.1. Taxonomy (NCBI): domain Eukaryota; kingdom Metazoa; phylum Arthropoda; class Insecta; order Lepidoptera; family Coleophoridae; genus Coleophora; species Coleophora flavipennella. The sequence continues at coordinate 13,331,399 of OX369253.1, forward strand.
GTTTGTTACCTCAGAACTTTTGACTGGGTGAACCGATTTTTATGTTTTTTTTTATTTGAAAGCTAGTGCTTCTCGTGTGGTCCCATATAAATTTTATCAAAATCGGTGTAGTACTTTAGTAGAAAATTAACAAAAACCAAAAATAATAATGCAAAAATGTACTAATTTGTTGCGATGGAAGTCGGTTTTTTAACGTGTTTATTAAGAACTAGCTTTTGCCCGCGGCTTCGCCCGCATGACTTTTATGACTTGATAGCAGCTTTTATGACTCTTTTTGAGGGTGAGTGGTGCGCGAGCCGCAGTCAGCTCGCAAGCGTGGACATGAGTTTTCTCCAGGTACGTCAGGAACTGTATCGGGCTATTCGGATTAGCAGTCTTTGTCACTTCCCACCCCCCCCACCCCCTCAACAAATTCTATACAAAAAATCACTTTAATCCGTGCTAAAAATCACACCACCTTATTTCTTCGTTACGATTTTTAATAACTTAACGAACAAAGAGTATTGTTTTTGTTTCCTCAGGAACTGCATAGGGCTATGATAATTTCACAGATAAAAAATAAACTATTTCATTCCCAGTGATACAGCCATGCCATATTTCATCAAGATTGGTAGAGATGTTGAAGTGTGAATAGGTAACAAACAAACAAACACATTTTCATATTTATAATATTAAGTAAGGATTTCTAAATCTTAAATAACATATAGAGCGTCGGTGGCAGAACGGTTAGAGCCACTACCTCCTGTCCGGAAGGCCGTGGTTCGAATCCTGTCAATTACCAATATCTATACGAATATCGATTTCATCTGGTATGTACGTTTATCCGACGCTCTTACGGTGAGAAAAACATCATGAGGAAACCTGCACACGCCTGCGAAGAAACTCGAAGCTTATGTGTGAAGTCAATCAACCCGCAATAGGCCCACGTGATCGTCTAAGGCCTGATCGCCCTAACTCAGTTGGTGGGGACGTATATAAACTGATATGATGAAATAACACATATACCTTTATTATCAAAAACCTAATTCAAATCATTATATCAATCTAGTAATAAAATTCCCTAATAATATTAATATAGGTCAAATCCTCTAGTCGTATTAGCTCCAAAGGAGCCCATGATGCACTTCTCGTTTCCGCTCTGGATGGCAATAGACAACCTTAGCAGCAGGTAGGACCTCACGTCACATCTACTTTCTCGAAGGCGACGGCCAATCTCCTTAATGAAGGCAAAGGCCTCTGAGGGTTCAGCAGCCGGTTGTCTCACAGACCATCGGCAAAAAGCAGTTATTTGCCTCCAAGACCGATTACTTATTATGATTCTGTCTCGCCGCACGGGTGAGGTGTGTGGCAGAAAAAGTGGCGACCCAAAGCAGGCACGTTCCTCTCTGCCATGGCACCTGTTTAAACCGTCCGGCCTTTTGCTATCAGATCGACTAAAGCCCAGCGGCTGCATCAAAGATGGAATATTCCATCTGGCTGAGACCAGTGCCCTCCGAGTGAGGTCATTAAGGAATTGGTGACGTGGGAATCTTCACAAACAACGACCGCAACTCAGTGAGTGATGGCCAATTGCCTCCACCGTGGACCCGCAAATACATTGATGAGGTTCACAGATATTGATATTGCAGGCGGAGAGCAACTGCCACACGCAAATAGTCGCCGTCAGAAGAGTTCCCATATCTGTGCCTCCTGTTAAAAGATGCTAAACTCGATTTATGTGTTTTTAATTTTTTTTACACGATTGGAATCTGTAAAAAAATACCTATCTGTTCGTCTATGAAACACATCGCTACGTGCCATAGTTCCAGAGTTAGAGTTGTGTAAATTAGCGTATGCTGAAAACTACATAAAAGAAATCCACTCAAAAGTATGAAATAATATTTTAATGTTTTAATACAACTTAAGCGCGTTTTATTATCCCTGCAGTGCCATCTATTGACATTCTACTGCTATGTTTATAATGTGTGGTATGTGTAGCTAATTTGTGCAAAAAAGTACTCTATTGTTATTAATGTTAGAAACGATAGTTAATATCCCACGGGACCTCTTTAGTTTTCCGGGATAAAGAATACCCGACTATACAATGATGATCAAAACACCCCATCCCAACGTAAAGGTTTCATATTGTTACGTTGAGCCATTCTAAAGATACAATTTTTTGCATTCCTGCAGGAACCCTTATTTTTTTTGGGATTCGCAATGTCGCAGTTTTAGTTCGCGATAAGGGTATCAACGTGTAAAATTTGATTTTAATAGGTCAAGACACATTTGCGTGGTGAGCCATTCTATAAACGAATACTTTTGATTTTCCCACGGGAACTCCTGAATTTTCCGGGATCAAAAGTATCCTATATGTTAACCCGGGCTATAAGGAACCACCATACAAAATTTCATCAAAATCGGCCTGGTAGTTTTTGCGTGATGCGCGAACATACAGACAGACAGACAGACAGACAGACAGACAGACAGACAAAAATTACAAAAGTTGTTGTTTTGGCCTCTGTATCGTTAGTAATGTCCACCACAGTTATTATTTTCCAAAAATATTTCATGTACAGACACGGCCCCGTTACAGTTTTATTATATTATAGACTAGCTTTTGCCCGCGGCTTCGCCCGCGTGGACATAGCTTTTATGACTCTTTTTGAGGGTGAGTGGTGCGCGAGCCGCAATCAGCTCGCAAGCGTGGACATGAGTTTTCTCCCGGTACCTCAGGAACTGCATCGGGCTATTCGAATTAGCAGTCTTTGTCACTTCCCACCGCTTCAACAAATTCTATACAAAAAAAATAATTAAATCCGTTGCTCCGTTGCGACGCCACCGACGTGCGCGAGCGTAGAAAACAGTTGTCCCCAGATCCCTCGGGAACTATGTCAGGATATACTTATTTGTAAATTATATCATTTTCCACCTCCTCTCTATGCTAAAAATCACACCAACCCATTTTTTCGTTACAATTTTAAATAACTCAACGAACAAAGAGTATTGTTTAGTTTCCTCAGAATCTGCATCGGGCCATGATAATTTCCACAGATAAAAAGTAGACTATTTCATTCCCAGTGATACATGCTACCTACATGCCAAATTTCATCAAGATTGGTAGAGGTGTTGAAGTGTGAATAGGTAACAAACAAACAAACACATTCACATTTATAATATTAAGTAAGGATTTCTAAATCTCAAATAACATATAGAGCGTCGGTGGCAGAACGGTTAGGGCCACTACCTCCTGTCTGGAAGGCCGTGGTTCGAATCCTGCCTATTACCAATATCTATACGAATATCGATTTCGTACTGGTATGTACGTTTATCCGACGCTCTTATGGTGAGAAAAACATCGTGAGGAAACCTGCACACGCCTGCGAAGAAGCTTATGTGTGAAGTTAATCAACCCGCAATGGGCCCGCGTGATCGTCTAAGGCCTGATCGCCCTAACTCAGGGCAGGTCGAGCCTCTTGGTGGAGACGTATATAAATTGATATGATGAAATAAAATATATACCTATATACTATCAAAAAACTAATTCAAATCATTATATCAATCAACTAAAAAAAAATCCTAAAAATATTAATATGGGTCAAATCCGCGAGTCGTATGAACTCCAAAGGAGCCCATAACCCACTTCTCGTTGCCGCGCTGGATGGCAATAGACAACCTTAGCAGCTGGTAGGACCTCATGTCACATCTCCTCTCTCGAAGGCGACGGCCAATCTCCTTTGTGAAGGCAAAGGCCTCTGAGGGTTCAGCAGCCGGTTGTCTCACAGACCAACGGCACAAAGCAGTAATTTGCCTCTAAGACCGAGTACTTATTATGCTTCTTTCTCGCCGCAAATTGAGCAGCAGTACCGTATGGGTGAGGAGTGAGGCAGAAAAAGTGGCGTCCCAAAGGAAGCACGTTCCTCTCTGCCATAGCACCTGTTTAAACCCTCCGGCCTTTTGCCATCAGATCGACTAAAGCCCGGCGGCTGCAACAAAGTTGGAATATTCCATCTGGCCGAGACCAGTGCCCTCCGAGTGAGGTCATTATGGAATTGGTGACGTGGGAATCTTCACAAACAACGACCGCAACTCAGTGAGTGATGGCCAATTGCCTCCACAGTGGACCCGCAAATACATTGATGAGGTTCACAGATATTGATATTGCAGGCGGAGAGCAACTGCCACACGCAAATAGTCGTCGTCAGAAGAGTTCCCGTATCTGTGCCTCCTGATAAAAGATGCTAAACTCAATTTATGTATTTTTAATTTTTTTACACGATTGGAATCTGTAAAAAAAATACCTATCTGATCGTCTATGAAACACATCGCTACGTGCCATAGTTCCAGAGTTAGAGTTGTGTAAAGTAACTTATGCTGAAAAATACATAAAAGAAATCTACTCAAAAGTATGAAATAATCTTTTAATGTTTTAATACAACTTAAGCGCGTTTTATTATCCCTGCAGTGCCATCTATTGACATTCTGCTGCCAAAATTATATTGTGTGGTATGTGTGTAGTTAATATGTGGAAAAAAGTACTCTATTCTTATTATTGTAAGTATCGATGGATAATTTCCCACGGGACCTCTTTAGTTTTCCGGGATAAAGAATACCCGACTATACAATGATGATCAAAACACCCCATCCCAATGTAAAGGTTTCATATTGTTACGTTGAGCTATTCTAAAGATACAATTTTTTGCATTCCCGAAGGAACCCTTAATTTTTTTGGGATTCACAATGTCCCAGTTTAAGTTCGCGATAAGGGTATCAACATGTAAAATTTGATTGTAATAGGTCAAGCCACATATGCGTGGTGACCCATTCTATGAATGAATACTTTTGATTTTCCCACGGGAACTCTTGAATTTTCTGGGATAAAAAGTATCCTATATGTTAACCCGGACTATAAGGAACCACCATACAAAATTTTATCAAAATCGGCCTGGTAGTTTTTGCGTGATGCGCGAACATACAGACAGACAGACAGACAGACAGACAGACAAAAATTCCAAAAGTTGTTGTTTTGGCCTCTGTATCGTTAGTAATGTCCACCACAGTTATTATTTTCCAAAAATATTTCATGTACAGACACGGCCCTGTTACAGTTTTATTATATTATAGATAGATAGATAGATAGAAGATAGATGTAAATCGAATATTATAAAGTGTGTTTGAGTAAAAAATCTATTACCTGGATCACTCTCTTCTCTGAACGGGCCAATGCTATTTCTAGTGCTATTACTAGAGCCGTCATCGTCACTGATCCGGTGCTGAAAACATACGATTAATGATTACTATTTATAACGGTGGACTAATATATAACCAAAGTATACAAAGGATGTAACAAATTTGGTGCAGGTCCGGTTAATTGGGGCTTCTACTCATCATACTGAACAACTTTCCCCGAGGAACCCATACTTTAATCTAACAGCATTGATGTGTTCCGGCTTGAAGATAAGATAGCCAGTTTCCCATTGCGTTGCGGAATCTTGGTAATCCCGCTTCCATCTTTGACATCATCGTCACTTACCATAAGGTGAGATGATGTCTAGGGCTTACCAATTGTGGATTAAAAATAATATCAGTTTCATGGGTAGAATCATAAGCGAAGAGGTTTTATTTCTATTCTTTCTCTTACACGATGTCTTGGACAACAGCTTCAGCAACTTTGAAACTGTGGGTAAGGGAGGTTGGTAAACTTCCCCACCCTCTCCACCACCGAGCACCGAGCTATGCCGAGCACCAAAGTATTAACGTAAGCATAATATGCTACGCCTAACCAAAACAGTAACATGAAAGTCATCAACGCGAGTATCACACTATCCGAACTCAGAAAACAGTCCGAGGTCATTAAACTTCAGCTCGAGTAACTTGCCAAGTCTGCACATGAAGTTTGTTGTTGACCGGCATTGTGACGCTGGGAGCAGCTTCCTCGCCGATACTTGAACTGATGATGAAGATCGAGGCTCCGGAATAAGCAGGAATCAAGCTGTTACGTCGCGACGGCACCACAGTTTTAAAGCAGACGTAAATACTCGCATGGGTGGGAAAGTTCTCGAGTGGCAACCGCGCACCGGAAGACGTAGCACAGGCAGGCCTTCCACTTGGTGGACCGATGACCTGGAGAAGGTAGCGGGAAGCCGCTGAATGCGGGCAGCGCAGGACCGGTCGTCGTGGAAATCCTTGGGGATCCAGAAGTGGATGTCTTACGCTGTTATGATGAAATACTCGCCTGGTGGTCATCTGGGGCCGCAGTGCTGGAGCCGTCGCCTGGTAGCCGCTCTCCCACCGGCGTCTGTGTCTCCCGATCCTCCCCCTCGCGTCCCTCACCTTCGGGCCCCTCCCCTTCTCGCCCGCTGCTTGCACCCTGCAACAAACAACGAAGATCTTAAGAGGACCACAAGCGCCGACATTACATTTCAAAGTATTTGTTTGTATTACATAGAAAAATGCAAAAGGTACCCTCGACTTAATGTGGTGAAGGATTTTGTAATACAAAAACTTAGACATAGGCACGTTGAAAACTTTAGTTACTAAGTATTAAATGACAAAAATGGCAACCAAGATTAGTAAAGTCGATAGTCACTAAAGTGTTTAACCCTTAACTGTAGTGGTGGGTCCACTGGACCCGTGTCGATTTTTCAAACTCGTGTTTAAAACTCTGAAGGTGGCGCAGTTTCCCCCGCTCCTTAGAACCTTTCGATAGCTTGCCGTAGCGCGTGCTGTGAGTTGAACGTGTTTCGCGCGGCATTGAAAAGGTAGGTAAGTTATCCAGTGGACCCACGACTATAGATAGTAAACTAATGTCAGGTTTTTTTAGAAGGTATTTTTTTAGTGTTTTGTTTGTTCTAAAAGAACATATTTTTATATGTAAGAAACAGTTATTTTAATTTTTATGACACTAGTTTAATTTATTTTTAATTTTTTCTATGTAAACCTGATTTTAGAATAAAGCAATTACGACCGATTAATGTAAGGGCAAATAACACACCGAAATGTACGTTACTACTGTTGATTTTGTAAAACAATAAGATTGTTAAAGTACAAATAAAAGATTTGATAAAAAAAAAATACCTACTATGCTTTTATTTTTATTGCCATTTGAAATCACATGGGTCCCCGGGACCCATAACTATAGACTCATTATTATTTTTCATCACTATAGATAAGTGTTAATTATGTCTACAATTTCTCTGTTGAAAAATCTTTAACCGTAAGAATCACAATTAAACCGAATCCGAGATTTTAGAGCACCGACCTTGTACTTCATTATTAAGTAATGCCACTTAAGACTTAGACTCCGTAGACCCTAAAGTTATTTCCCAAATATGGGGCCCAGACCCACCCCCTCGCTTTCCCTTTTTTCCCCCTCCAAAGTTGTATTTTTTCCATTTTGCAGAGAAAAAGTAATAAAGTAACCAATTGGCGACAATTAAATATACATTGAGTTACCTAGATAACAATAAGGCTAAATTCAGGGTAGGCTCTAGCCCCTCGGTGGGGACGTATATGAGCTGTGATGATGATGATGCTGTCAACATTGAATCAAATATTGATTTTTTTCCCTTTCGGTTCAAGTTATAGTAACACCATGGAAGCTTAGATAAGATAATGTAGGAACACATTAAACCTTATCTATTTCAACAATCATCAATCTTTGTTATGTTGAACAACAGATGTAACTAATATTGACTAGAAACTGTTATATGAGATGTAAATAAATAAGCTTATTAAAAAAAAACTAAAAATTTTAGTTAGTGCAAGCTTTTATTTAAAGATAACTTTAATTAATTCGTATTCTTCTTAGCAAACCCTTTCATTTGATTATCATCATCATATCAGCCGATAAACGTCCACTGCTGGACAAAGGCCTCCCCCAAGGATTTCCACGCCGACAGGTCCTGCGCTGCCCGCATCCTGGAGCTTCCCGCGATCTTCACCAGGTCGTCAGTCGACCGCGTGCGAGGCCTGCTTACGCTAAGTTTTCCAGTGCGTGGTTGCCACTCGAAAACTTTACTGCCCAAACGGCCATCTGTTCTACAAGCTATGTGCCCTGCCCACTGCCACTTCGGCTTAGCGATTCTGTGAGCTATGTCGGTTACTTTGGATCTCCTGCGGATCTCCTCGTTTCTGATTCGATCGCTTAGGGAAACTCCGAGCATAGCTCGCTCCAGTGCCCTTTGGGTGACCTAGACCCTTCTTATGAAGCCCATAGTAAGCGACCAGGTCTACAAGTTTCTCATTAACAATGTGGTCCATATCGTGAGCGTTTCGACAAGGATAGGATATCTTAAACTATATCACCAATTGGTATTCGATGAAGGTCATACAGGCATACGCGTCTAACGCGGAACACTCCAACGACGAGTAGAGTCTCTGTATGAGGACATCTCTGCAGCCATACATCAATCAGATGTGCAGGTTTCCTCACGATGTTTTCCTTCACCGTTAAAACAATCTTTAAGTATTAGTACGTAAGTTTCGAAAAACTGATTGGTACATTTGCCGTCCGGATTGGAACTCGGGACTTCTGGTTAGGAGAACCGAGTCGTTACCGATTTAGCTACAGACGACGCTTCATTGTAGTTATTAAAAATAATAATAATGATAGTGCTACAAGGGTAGGGAGGTATTGTCATATGTTCCTATCTAGTTCTTATCTTGATGCTAGCTTTTGCCCGCGGCTTTGCCCGCGTGGACATCGTTTTTATAACTGGCTTTGAGGGTGAGTGGATGACATGAGTTTTCTCCAAATCCCTCAGGAACTATATCGGGCTATTCTGATTAGCAGTCTATGTCACTTCCCATCCCCTCAAACAATTCTTTACAAAAAATCACTTCAATCCATTGCTCCGTTGCGTCGACGACGTGCGCGAGCTTGGACATGAATTTTCTCCAGATCCCTCAGGAAGTATGTCAGGATATGCTTATTAGTAAATCGTGTCATTTTCCACCCACTCAAACATCTCTGTTCAAAATATCACACAATCCATTGTTCCGTTGCGATGTTAAAGAAATTAACCAAAAAAGAGTATAATATTTTCAGTTCCCTCAGGAACTTCATCGGGCTATGCTATTTTCACGGGATAAAAAGTATGTCCTTCCTCGTGACATAGGCCATCTGCATGCCAAATTTCATTAAGATTGGTCAAGGCGTTGGAGCGTGAAAAGGAAACAAACACATTTTCGAATTTATAAATATTAGTAAGGATTTACCATCGTATTATTTTCACAACCATTCGTTAGATCGATTAATAAATCGTCGCTTTGCTCCTGACTTGCTCAACGTTTCCATACAAACCTAAGATCAAATACAAGTTCAGAGAGAGGGCTCCGAACTTTCGAGTTGAAGCCACTTTTATGAAATATGAGTGCGGTATCGATATGTGTTCGTGTATTAAAAGCGTCGGTGGCTCAACCGGTAACGACTCGGTCCATCTAACCAGAGGTACCGGGTTCAAATCTGGACGGTCAATGTACCAGAGTTTTTCAAAAACTTACGTACATATACTTACTGATTGCTTTAACGGTGAAGGAAAACATCGTGAGGAAACCTGCACACGCCTGCGAAGAAACTCGAAGGTTGTGTGTGAAGTCGACCAACCCGCACTGGGCTCGCGTGGTCGACTAAGGCCTAATCGCCCTGATTCAGGGTAGGCTCGAGCCCCTCGGCGGGGACGTATATGAGCTGATATAATAATAATAATAATTTAAAATATTTTATTGCACCAAAACAAACTTATAGCTAAAGCACAGTAAGTATCCCTGGTCCCCACACTAGGATTCTCTGTGTTGTGTGTAAGAATCATAAAGTAAGTTTTAATGCTTTAAATCTTATCTATAAAAAAAAATAAAAAAATGTGGGTAGATATATAATTATAGTTAGTTAGTATTCGACGACGTTTTAACAAATACTGATCGGTTATGATGTCTATGTGTGTATGGTGTACGTACAGGCTTGGAGTGGTTTTCATTGACTTCACATTGAATTCACTTGAGGTTCTATCTGAACTTTTATTTGATCTGCGATCCAGATTTACCCCGCGTTGCGCCGGAATTACACCGCGCTTGCTCCTGATTTACCAATACCCATACGACCGAGTTGTTTTTCGCATGATTGATCATATTTTTGTTAGGTCGTTGCTATTCTACCCAGCTCCAGTGTATAAGTACAGTCAACGGCATGAAGAGGATGATGTAATAATTTGCGAAAAACCAAAAAGCCTTTAGGTACAAGCTTTAACATGAAAATAGTTTCTATGCTCTTAACCGAATGCTCAAATAAATATAAATACACAATTCCAAATTTAAAAAAATATTTAAAAAAACTAAAAAAACACGCTTGTAAAACACATGAAACTAAAAAGAGAAAAATAATTCTTAATATAAGCTGAAAACAATAATGAACGAAAAATACTAGTATTATTGTGAAAAAAGCGTGGGTTACTCGATATACGAAAAATATGGAACAAGAATTATTTTTCTCCTTTTAGTTTCATGTGCTCTAAAAGAGTGTTTTTTAGTTTATTTAAACTAGGGATGCATCCGATACCGATACCGATACCGATATATCGGCGATACTTCGGGTTTGCCGATATATCGGTATCGGCGATATTTTTATGGCAGATTCAACGATACTTTTCAAATTTCGCGCTTTAAAAATGTAATGTAACGCGCGTATTGTCCCCATCTATTTCGTTGCAAACGAGACATCTGTCGTATCTGAGAGACTATTTTCCACCGCAGGTCTTATTCAAACAGACTTGCGAAATCGCCTTTGCCCGCAAAACTTAAGAATGCTTTGTTTTTTAAATAAAAATCTTATAAATGTTAATTTTAATAAATAAAACTATAAATTAATTGTGTTTTATTTATTCTACCTTCCTTTTGGAATTCAATAAGCGTATCGGTATCGGTATCGGTATCGCCGATATTTTTATAAGAGTATCGGTATCGGTATCGTATCGGCAAAAAGGCGTATCGATGCATCCCTAATTTAAACTACATTTATTAAAAAAAAATTGTTCAGGATGATGAGTGACTCATGAAATTATTGCATTGTCACTGATTCTTTATAAATCTACAAAGTTTGAATTAAATCTGTCCGTTTAAAGTGGGTCAAAAACGAAAGCAAAGGAGTCGGTTACAAACATACATACATACAAACATACACGCATACAAACATACATGCATACAAACATACATACATACAAGTGAAGCTAATAAAAGCGTGATAAAAAAGGTTGTACTTCATACGCTTCTTTGGAAAATAAAAGACGATTCTAGACCATGACTTCACCCCCAAATTTCACCACCAGATCATCAAAAGCATTTATTGTCACTGAGAATACGGCTTCTTTCCAAATATCAGCTCCATCGGACCTCTGGAAGTCACTCAAATTAAAATTACTCAAATTCTTAATAAAAAAAAAAAAAAAAAACTCTAAAAAAACGTTAAATATAAGCTTTTTTAAAGGGATGCATTACCTAAAGGTTGGGAAAAGTATGCCTAAACGAGGTTTTAGGCGTCTTAATGCGGTAATATTACAGATTTTCGTTATTTTTGACGTCAATTACTCTTAAACGATAGAAAACCCAAGGTTGTAAAAAATTCCCTTAGTTTTGATGATGTTCCTTAAAGTCAAAAGCTTTTAGAAACACGATTGAGAAGTTTTGCCTTGATAGAAAAAAACCCCAAAGATACGTCTACACCGTTACTTTCTTCTAGTTATGACTAATATTTTGAAGTATAAATTTTAAAAAATATACAACAATACAAGCGTCGGTGGCTCAACCGGTAACGACTCGGTCCTCCTAACCAGAGGTGCCGGGTTCAAATCCAGACGACCAAAGTACCAATGAGTTTTTCGAAACTTACGTACATATGCTCACCGATTGTTTTAACGGTGAAGGAAAACATTGCGAGGAAACCTACACACACCTGCGAGAAACTCGAAGGTTGTGTGTGAAGTCGACCAACCCGCACTGGGCCCGCGTGGTCGACTGAGGCCCAATCGCCCGTTATTCAGGGTAGGCTCGAGCCCGTATGAGCTCATATACGTCCCGAGGGGACGTATATGAGCTGATATGATGATGATGATACAACAATATTTGTAATGATAATACAAAGTGAGTAATGTTATTATTTTATAAACTATCATTGTAGTTTTTGATTGAAACGAAAAACCATTAAAAAAGTGTGGTTATTTTCTTTACTCTTTACACGTAAAGAAAAGGACAGAGAGAACTGTTCTAATCAATACCTCGCCTTAAAGATAGGAGGTTTGTGCGACTCGCGTTTCGTTCGCCGCCCGCGGTGGACGTGTGCGCCGAGTCCATACTAGTTTCGGGGCCGCCTTTTTCAAGGCAGTCTTTACGATCAACACATCGTCATCGCGGGTCGTCGTGTGCTTCGGAGGTGTATCGCGGCGATGGAGAAGCACGCAGGATCGCAGCCGTGAAACTCGGACAGCCGACAGGAAGCGGTGTAACTCTGTCAACGTGCACGTCTCCATCGTCGGGAAGCCAACGTAGCCATACACGTCGCGGCCCGACTGCTTCGGACGATCGATACCGTCGTGTCGCGTGCTTCGGATGGTGACCCCGGCGATGAATCTGCGTGTGGAGGCGTCAACGTCACCAGAAGCATGCCGCCCCTATGTCCTCGGGGCCACATGTGGAGGCTGTACACCGACATTTCGCGCGCCATTCATCGTCGGGGAGCTATTCGTCGGTCTGCGGCACTTACTAGTTTCGAGCCGCCTTTTTCAAGGCAGCCTATTGCGGTCATTACCGTCTCTCTCTCACCTCTCAGTTCATGTGCCATCTCCGCATGGCACATTCCCATGGGAGGGGCCCCTGCATTGGGCGCGCCGGCTATATACACGGTGCGTTTGGTGCAACCCCTCTCTACTTACGCACCCACACCCTTCCCTAAGGGTGTGGGTTGCACCGATGGGCTTTTGAGGTGGCCTATGCTGCCTAAGCCTTAGGGGGTGTTTAGTGGGTAGTGTGGTCTTTGGGCCTGTGCATATTTACTCATATATACCTTATGTGTATAACGGGTATGTATGCATATAGGCGCAGAGCTGTGAGCCCCACATAACCAGTGGAAGCTTCGGCTGCCACTGCGTATGCGTAAATGCATTCACCTCCTCCCCTTCACCGGAAAAAAAAGGAGATTTCGTGTGTATATATTATTACACGTATTATATTAGCTTTAGCTGTACACGTATGTCTGTATGTGATTTTCACCCACTTTAACACTTCGGATTAAATCGACAATTTGTACACGTGTTTACACAATTCTTATTCCTTCGAGTTACACAAGAACGACTAAGTTAGTTCGTTTTGCCATCAAAGCGTGTTTTTTTAGTTATTTAAACTGTCAATTATTTATATGTAGATACGTAGGTATGAATACATTCAATATTCTTTATTGTATCACATCATAAAAAAGAAGAAATGAACAATATATAAAAAAGCCTATACAATAGGCGGCTTTATTGCTAGGTAGCAATTTCTTTCAGGCAAACTTTGGATGGGGAAACAGCGATAGAATAAGTTAATGGGCGGTACAATAACTTAAAACAGAAAAAAATGTAAAAAAACAATTACATAAAATACTTTAATAAATAAAATAAATAAATATTATAACAAGATCGAAGGAAAGCGCAGAAGAGGAAGACCTATATTTTAGAATTGCTCATATAGACCAAGTTAAGAAGAAAGTTAGGGTGGAAACGTATAGAGAAATGAAGGAGATAGTGTGGGAGAGAGAGACCTGGAAAGAGCTACACCGACAAGAGCACGGCTCTTAAATTGTGATGATGATGATGATGATGATGATATACAATAATAAATATATGCGAAAACAAACAAAAACATATACATAAATAAATAATACATTTTATCTATCCATGGTAAAGAAAGGAAAATTAATAATGCTAGAGCGTCGGTGGTGTAACGGTTAGGGCCGCTACTTCATGACCGGGGAGGTCGTGGTTCGAATCTGCCGCGTACCAATGTGTTTTTGAATTTCAGTTTATGTTATGTACGTTTATCCGACGCTCTTAATGTGAAGGAAAACATCGTGAGGAAAACTGCACACGCCTGCGATGAAACTCGCAGGTTGTGTTTGAAGTCGACCAACCCGCACTGGGCCCGCGTGGTCGACTAAATTCCGATGCCCCCCCGGTGGGAATATATATGAGCTGATGTGATGATGATGAATAATGTTCAGTTTACATGCCGAATCAGAAGATTTTTTTGTTGTATAGGATTCCTAAAACAAAGTACTCACTTTAACTTGATTTCTTTCATCCCTCAGTCTACAAGTGCACAGAAAAAAAAGTTAATATTGTAAGTACCTACATGATGAAAATTTAGATACTATATCATCATAACAGCTCATATACGTCCCCACCGAGGGGCTCGAGCCTACCCTGAATCAGGGCGATTAGGCCTTAGTAGACCACGCGGGCCCAGAGCGGGTTGGTCAACTTCACACACAACCTTCGAGTTTCTTCGCAGGCGTGTGCAGGTTTCCTCACGATGTTTTCCTTCACCGTTAAAGCAATCGGTAAGTATGTACGTAAGCTTTTTGAAAAACTCATTGGTACATTGGCCGTCCAGATTTGAACCCGGTACCTCTGGTTAGATGGACCGAGTCGTTACCGGTTGAGCCACCGACGCTTCAGATACTATATCATAACTACTTATTTATTATCACGCTTTTGTTAGCTTCACCTGTATGTACGTATGTTTGTAACCGACTCTTATGCACTCGATTTTGACCCAATTTAAACGGACAAATTTAATTCAAACTTTGTACATTTATCAAGAATCAGTGACCATACAATAATTTTATAAGTTTATCTTATTATCCAGAACTAAAAATTGAAAAATCAGTATAATTTAAAAAAAAAAAAACTAAAAAACACGCTTTTAAAGCATGTCAAACTAAATGGTGGAAAATAATTCTTAAAATAAGCTAAAAACAATAATAAACGAAAAATACTAGTATTATTGTGAAAAGCGTGGAACGCCTTGTGCCATATTTTTCGTATATCGAGCAATCCACGCTTTTTTTTAACAATAATACTACTAGTATTTTTCGTTCATTATTGTTTTCAGCTTATATTAAGAATAGTTTTTCACTGTTTAATATGATGTGCTTTAAAAGCGTGGTTTTTAGTTTTTTAAAACTATTTTTTATGCTTAGAAACATGAAATTTGGTTTATAAAATGTAAAGGCTTTACTGAAAGGTGCCCCAAAAAAAATTTATTGTAAGTATCTAAATATTCAAAATAGAGGTACTACGTATATAATAATTGTTTTTATGAAAATTTTCATGCAACTCGGTTTGTAAATGTAACTTACAGCCCTTTAAATGTGACTGACCGACAAATAGAATGATTTTATAAGGGTTACTCATAGGGACTATGGAATCCTAAAAATTAAACGTACTATTGTTTAATTTCTAAACACCCTCCATTTTATTCCTGAGGAATTGTTCAGATGTTGCGTGTTTTATTTGAGCTTATCTTAGTCTAACCAAAAATCGCTCAGTGTACACGTGTACCAACATGATACATTCATATTATATCGTGCGTCTATCGCCGTGATAACGTATCGGCGCTAATGCGTTTGTACAGCGATATGGTCGCTCTCCAGTTTGATACACACCCAACATATTACCTGACGGGTGACAGGCATAGGCAACTACGCACTAACAATATTTTGTTGCATGCCTTTACGACAATTACTTATGATAATAATTTTGAAAAAAAAAACCGACTTCGAACAGCAAAATAAGGTTCCCCTCGATTTATCTGAGATGCCATTTTCAGATGCTGGTTTCCTTATCATAGTACCACCCTTGGGATATCTACTTTCCATTAAAAAAAGAATCATCAAAATCGTTTTATAAACGACGAAGTTATTCGCGAACACACATAAAAAATATATACGGTCGAATTGAGAAACCTCCTCCTTTTTTTGAAGTCGGTTAAAAAGAAACCTTTTTCAACCGACTTCCAAAAAAAGGAGGTTCTCAATTTGACTGTATGTTTTTTTCGGGTACATTTTTTACGCGATATCTTCGCACATTATAAACTGTTTTCATGATTCCAAGCAAGTATGCTGCCAAGTTGGTCTCATAAAAATTGAATCAAAATCGGTGAAGCACTTTTTTTGGAAAATTCATAAAAACCAAAAATAATATTGCCAAATTGTAGTTGTTGTCATAAAAGTCGGTTTTTAACTCGTTTCCAATTATCTAAATTCAAAATTGGTCAGCCCTTTGGCAGCATTTCACCCGATAGTAAGTGTGAAGCCGAAGATGTAAGCGGGCTTACCAAGATTCGCCAACACAATGGGGAACTGGCTAAGCTATCTTCGTGTCAATTCTGTTCAATCCAATATATTTATTCAAAATAGGTGAAAATTGCACTCTTTCTGATAGTCATAAAATAATAAAAACAATGTTATTTGTGAAGAATCAAGAAATAAATAATAATTAGTTAATAACGTCAAAATTCAATCCTTCATATAAACCAGATTATGAGATTAGAAAATGAAAACAATATAACACGAAAAGTTATACATAAAAATCATTGAATGCATTTAACAAGAGTAGGCCAGTTCACACGGACAGCACCCGGTCACGAGTATAACGCGAGAGTCAGCCATCGCTCCCATCAACCATATTAAAGGGAAAGGAACGACCCGGCTCCCGATGCGCCACCATCCGCACGAACATTTAAGCGAGCATGCACCACTCATATCAATGCTAAGATAAAAATATTTATTAAAGAAGTACTAGACTTGTCATGTCTCATCGCTTCCACGTCAATTCTTAGGTTGGTCATCATATTATTAATTAAACATGATTAGTAGTGTTGATAGAAGAAACACTGTCTACCCATAGATTTTTGACATTTAAATATTCGGATGTCTTTTATTAACCTTTTTTACAAAGAGTTAAAAACAATTTAACACATCATCTGGTAATTTGTTATACATGAGTGAGCATTGTCTCACAAAGAATTTATTGATTTTGCTAAGTCTGGTATAAGTTACATGAAGTTGATTCCTATTCCGAAGAAGTCGACTGTGCCTGTCACTATTCAGTCAAAAGAGATGCAGATTTTTACGTACATACATTATATTTTCATAAATGTACTGACACGGGAAAGTCATTATATTAATATCTTTGAACTTATCTCGGAGCGACTCACGAGAACGCTATCCATAAATCGTGCGAACCGCTCTTTTTTGCATAACAAATATGGTATTTATATCAGCTGCATGTCCCCACAAAAGTATGCCAAAATACATAATACTATGGAAGTAGCTGAAATATACCAGTCTTGCGGTAATGATTATATCTGTAAGGAGCCTGATTTTTTTGACTGCGTATGCGGCTGAGCTAAGCCTGCCAGCTAGCGTTTCTATATGCGGGCCCCATTGAAGCCTTCAATCTACAGTTAAAAACAGGCTAAAATATTTTTTGTTTGGGCGAAGTCAATTAAATTCCTTGCTAAGCTCATAATTCGCTCGGGAATCTACTATAGAAACCTTCGATTTGCTCAAAATTCAAACTGACGCCCTCGAAACAAAACATTACTTTGTCCCCGTGTTACAAAAATAACTATTTCGTTAATTGTACCTGGAAATTGTTGTACTGTGCTCTAAATAAAAGTTTTTCTATTCTATTCTATTCTATTCTACATTGCCTAACCTTTAGAAATGATAAGCGTTAGTTTGAATTCTGAGCTAAGCGAATAGCCCAGAATTCAAACTAACGTCTCGAAACAATATATTACTTTGTCCCCTTGTTACACTAATAACTATATCGATGCATTGCCTAACCTTTAGAAAGAATAGGCGTTACTTTGAATTCTGAGCTAAGCCAATAGCTCTGAATTCAAACTAACACCCAGGGAACAAAATATTACTTTGTCCCCTTGTTACACAAATAACTATATCGATGCATTGCCTAACCTTTAGAAAAGATAGGCGTTACTTTGAATTCTGCGCTAAGCGAATAGCTCAGAATTCAAACTAACACCCACGGAACAAAATATTACTTTGTCCCCTTGTTACACAAATAACTATATCGATGCATTGCCTAATCTTGAGAAAGGATAGGTGTTGGTTTGGATTCTCAGCTAAGCGAATAGCCCAGAATTCAAACTAACACCCACGGAACAAAATATTAC
Source organism: Coleophora flavipennella (assembly GCA_947284805.1). Classification (NCBI taxonomy): domain Eukaryota; kingdom Metazoa; phylum Arthropoda; class Insecta; order Lepidoptera; family Coleophoridae; genus Coleophora; species Coleophora flavipennella. Next base: position 13,349,606 of record OX369253.1, read on the forward strand.
TTTGTCCCCTTGTTACACTAATAACTATATCGATGCATTGCCTAACCTTGAGAAAGGATAGGCGTTAGTTTGAATTCTGAGCTAAGCGAATAGCTCTGAATTCAAACTTAACACCCACGGAACAAAATATTACTTTGTCCCCTTGTTACACTAATAACTATATCGATGCATTGCCTAATCTTGAGAAAGGATAGGCGTTGGTTTGGATTCTCAGCTAAGCGAATAGCCCAGAATTCAAACTAACACCCACGGAACAAAATATTACTTTGTCCCCTTGTTACACAAATAACTATATCGATGCATTGCCTAACCTTTAGAAAAGATAGGCGTTACTTTGAATTCTGAGCTAAGCGAATAGCTCAGAATTCAAACTAACACCCACGGAACAAAATATTACTTTGTCCCCTTGTTACACAAATAACTATATCGATGCATTGCCTAATCTTGAGAAAGGATAGGCGTTGGTTTGGATTCTCAGCTAAGCGAATAGCTCAGAATTAAAACTAACACCCACGGAACAAAATATTACTTTGTCCCCTTGTTACACAAATAACTATATCGATGCATTGCCTAACCTTGAGAAAGGATAGGCGTTAGTTTGAATTCTGAGCTAAGCGAATAGCTCTGAATTCAAACTTAACACCCACGGAACAAAATATTACTTTGTCCCCTTGTTACACTAATAACTATATCGATGCATTGCCTAATCTTGAGAAAGGATAGGCGTTGGTTTGGATTCTCAGCTAAGCGAATAGCCCAGAATTCAAACTAACACCTACGGAACAAAATATTACTTTGTCCCCTTGTTACACAAATAACTTAATCGATGCATTGCTTAACCTTTAGAAAGAATAGGCGTTACTTTGAATTATGAGCTAAGCGAATAGCCCAGAATTCAAACTAACACCCACGAAACAAAATATTACTTTGTCCCCTTGTTACACTAATAACTATATCGATGCATTGCCTAATCTTGAGAAAAGATAGCCGTTGGTTTGGATTCTGAGCTAAGCGAATAGCTCAGAATTCAAACTAACACCCACGGAACAAAATATTACTTTGTCCCCTTGTTACACAAATAACTATATCGATGCATTGTCTAACCTTGAGAAAAGATAGGCGTTACTTTGAATTCTGAGCTAAGCGAATAGCTCAGAATTCAAACTAACACCCAAGGAACAAAATATTACTTTGTCCCCTTGTTACACAAATAACTATATCGATGCATTGCCTAACCTTGAAAAAAGATAGGCGTTAGTTTGAATTCTGAGCTAAGCGAATAGCTCTGAATTCAAACTAACGTCTCGAAACAATATATTACTTTGTCCCCTTGTTACACAAATAACTATATCGATGCATTGCCTAACCTTTAGAAAGAATAGGCGTTACTTTGAATTCTGAGCTAAGCGAATAGCTCTGAATTCAAACTAACACCCAGGGAACAAAATATTACTTTGTCCCCTTGTTACACAAATAACTATATCGATGCATTGCCTAACCTTTAGAAAAGATAGGCGTTACTTTGAATTCTGAGCTAAGCGAATAGCTCAGAATTCAAACTAACACCCACGGAACAAAATATTACTTTGTCCCTTTGTTACACAAATAATTATATCGATGCATTGCCTTACCTTTAGAAAGAATAGGCGTTACTTTGAATTCTGAGCTAAGCGAATAGCTCAGAATTCAAACTAACACCCACGGAACAAAATATTACTTTGTCCCCTTGTTACACAAATAACTATATCGATGCTTTAGAAAGAAAATGCTAGAGAAAGGAAGGAAACAATAGTCTCTACGACACTGAATCGTCGAATTCCCCAGTGTGTTTAGAAAAGAAAATGTGCTCACAATACAAAATTTGCTATGTATGATGCCACGTAGCTTGAGGCTACGTATTCGAGGTGTGTTCGAATATATTGCAATTTACGAAAAATATTGCTTTTCAACGTAAACTATTCCATAAATTCCAAATGGAATACTTTGACTGAGTTTTAGGTACGATGATATAGGTACCAACGTAGGCAGTTAGTAAAAAACCGGCCAGGTGCGAGTCGGATTAGCACTCCAAGGGTTCCGTACCACCACACCTCTCCACACAACTACATAGCATAAGTACAGTAATACCTTTTCACACTACAAACAAAAGACATCAACGCGAGCGACAATATTAAGATTTTTTTGTCATTCAGTTCGGACTCCTTAGAGCGAGTACGACTCACACTTGGCCGATTTTTATATATTTTTTGTTTTAATTCAGTATTAGTACTATAATCACAGCAAGTTTTACGCTTATATGTATTAAAATTTTTACGATAGGGCTAAATCAAAAATACTTCTTAAGTCCTGTAAAAAATAGGTTTTTTGTATGGAGATCCTTATTTTTTTACTTCTTCTAATTTTTTGTTATAGTGGCAACAGAAATACACATTCTGTGGAAATTGCAACTATCTACCTATTACAGTTCATGAAATACAGCCCGCTGACGGACGGACAGACGAACAGACAGCGGAGGGTTAGTACTAGGGTCACGTTTGTCACCCGGTGGGTGTATAGAACCCTAAAAAGCGTCGGTGGCTCAAACGGTAACGACTCGGTCCTCCTAACCAGAGGTCCAGGGTCCAAATGCGGCTGGCCAATGAACCAATGAGTTTTTCTAAACTTACGTACATAATATAATTACCGATTGCTTTAACGGTGAAGGAAAACTTCTTGAAGAAACCTGCACTTCTGATTCCAGATAAGAAAGAAAGAAAAAGGAAAGAAAGAAATGAAGTTTATTCGGCAAAAAATTAATTTAAAAATAATGTGAAGTGTGAAGGTATGTATGTATGTATGAAGGTCGCGTTGCACACGTCCGTAGGTGTAAATCTAAATGCCCTACACGTGACCGCGGGTATCTTTTTACTACCTAGGCTGTTTGATAAGTACCCGTTTACTAAATATATGAATATCACTGGCCGAAAATAAGTATACCACCTTTTTAAGCCATTTTTCAGAGGCGGGAAAAAAAAAGAAAATGGCATTCTTTTGTTTTTTTTCTCATTTGACAGTGATTTAGTGAAAGCATGAACTTGAAATTGTTAAAATGGAGAAAGAACAGTATCGGTCTGTAATTAGATTCTTGTTTTTGGAAGGGAAAACATAACATGTGACGAAATAAAAGTAAGAATGCAAGCGGTTTACCATGAATGTGCTCCTTCTATAACAACCGTCAGATTTTGGTATAGCGAGTTTAAGCGGGGGAAAACAACCGTCTTTGATGAGGATCGCCCAGGCCGGCCAATTGAGGTGACTACAGACGATATGGTTAAGAAAATTGAAAATATCGTTTTAGCCGACCGCCGAATTAAACTTCGAGAAATCGTTGATGGTGTAAACGTTTCAATCGAGAGGGTACAACACATATTAGAAGAAAAATTGGGTATGAAGAAAGTATCGGCGAGGTGGGTGCCGCGTTTACTCACGGAGGAGCAAAAACGGAACCGACTGACTACTTCGGAGCAGTGTTTGGCCGTGTTCAAACGTAACCCGAAGGAGTTTCTGCGTCGCTTCGTAACCGTGGACGAAACGTGGGTTCACCACTACACCCCGGAAATGAAAGAGCAGTAGTCGAAGCAGTGGATTTTACCGGGTGAACCTGCTCCAAAGAAAGCAAAAACCGTCCCATCGGCTGGAAAGGTCATGGCGACTGTTTTCGGGATTCGCAGGGTATTATACATATTGACTACTTAGAAAAGGGGAAAACGATAACAGGGCAGTACTATGCCAATTTATTGGATGAATTTGACGCCGTCTTGAAGGACAAACGACCCCATTTAAAAAAGAAAAAAGTACTGTTTCATCACAACAATGCCCCGGCTCATTCGTCCAGAGTTGTGACGGCTAAATTAGCACAGTTACGCTACGAACTATTGCCTCACCCCCCATATTCTTCAGATTTGGCCCCATGCGATTTCTTTTTGTTTCCCAACCTAAAAATAGCTCGGTGGTAAGCGATTTGGATCAAATGACGAAGTCATTGTCGCCACAGAGGCCTATTTTAATGACTTTCCAAAATCATACTTTTTGGATGGTTTATTGAAGCTTGAGTATAGGTGGAACAAGTGTATATAGAGTTAAAAGGTGACGACGTAGAAAAATAAATGCATATATACAAAAAAAAAGTTTTTTTTTTGCCATAAACGGGTACTTATCAAACAGCCCTCGTATGCCGCGGTTGATGCTGAGTGCAACACCAAGCAACCGCCGTCTATCTCTTGGATAGCAAGGTTAATTGTGCCACACGATAAGAGAAAGAGAGACGTAGGCAGTATACGTGCTTAGTATAGTTAGTTTACTATCGTACATACATATGCATATGCATAAAGATATAAGTACAACGTTTTTACAATAGTTTTATCTCTGTCTTAAAGTAAAACTCAGACTTTTGCACGATAAGTGTACAAAATAACGCATCGTGTCTACAACATAAATGTCGTGTGCAAAAACGCTACTACAAATTTTGGATTTGAAGGCCTTAAGATGGGTCAAAAGACAATATTCAATTCAAATTATTGAAAGACTGTATAATATACAATTAATAAAAATCGATTTAATTGAAAACAATAAAAAAATAATTCCACTTTTGTTGTAAGAAAACTATACTGTAGACCCTGGTTTTGGGATTAATTGCAAAATTTCTCTAAAACAAATAGTTAATGTTGAATGAAATCGGTGACTTTAAGACCTTTCATTTTATTTGAACTCATTTTTTTAATTTGAAAGTGATGAAAAGTAATAAAAACATGTAAAAATAGAGTATTAGGCGTTCGGTTTTTATGTAACAGCCACGTTAAAGCCCGCATCGATATGAACTTAAAATGAATAGACATACGTAAGATATTACTTAAACACGTATCAACCTGCTCGGATTGAGTGATTTTAAAGCCTTAAATCATTGTAATGTTTGTAAAACCAATCTTTGTTATAAAAAGCAGAAACTCCTAACACAAACTAAAAACTTTAATTTTAGTAAATAACGACTTTCTTACGATAGTAATAGATAGCGATAGTATCTCATCTGTGCTAAAGCGAACAAATATTTTGATCATAACAGTCAGCCGACACTTTAAATTGGAATATTCTATCGTCTAGAGGAACTTTACAATTTACATTTTAATTCTGTTACTCACAAACGCTATTATGGCAAAATTCAGGTTTAAGCACCTTGGGACACCATCACTGACTTCTGTAATAATGAAATCCCATTCTAAGACTGCGAATAACTTTTTTTTTATTCACAATTGGTAAACCCTTGACAACATCTCACCTGGTGGTAAGTGACGATGTTGCCAAAGATGGAAGCGGGCTTACCAAGATTCCCCAACGCAATGGGGAACTGGCTATTTGATCTTTATGCCGGAACACACCAATGATATCAACATTGATATTTGGCGGCCAGACTTAGATAAGATGGTGGTAGCTAGCCAGGCGGGTACGTGTTTACCTACACGAGCTTAGACTGTGTGCATGGGAACGCGTTTGTTTCATACATTTAATCGCTAGTGACCGAGGTGTGCTCGTATAGACTTGTTGATACCACCGACCCTCACTTAGACACGTATAGAGTACCTAAGTGTTGATACCACACTGTTGTTGTTGTTTTGTGTGTCTGATGTGTAATAAAGAGTTATTTGAATTTGAATACAAAATTAACTATACAGTCTGAGGGACTTGTCTGAAATGTTTTGTATCGTAGTATGCCATCCATAGTTACTAAAGTAATAAACCTATATAGCTTTACGGGTCGCTATTGTTTCAACCACAAACAATCACTGTGCTGTTCAAATATTTACAGTCACAGTAAAATACCTTTCTCTTTGTATGTGTGTCTGTAAACTGAACTGAGTTGCGACTTATGTACCTAGGTCTATACCGTCTAAGAATTTAAGTGTGGCCTGAATTGGTGCTTAGGTTGAAAAGGAACCTTCCAGTCGGCTTGTGTAACTTCAGCATATCAGCCGAAGGACGTCCACTGCTGGACAAAAGTCTCTCCCCAAAATATTCACAACGACCAGTCCTCCACTGCCCGCAACCAACGTCTCACCGCGACCTTCATCAGGTTGTCGGTCCACCGTGTGGGTGGCCTGCCTACGCTGCGTCTCCCAGTGTGTGAACGCCACCCCGGAGCTTTACTATCCCAACGGCTATCTGTTCTACCAGCTACGTGCCTTGCCCACTGCCACTTGAGTTAAGCAATTGATATAGGTACAGAGCGTCGGTGGCGTAACGGCTACGGCCGCCGCCTCCTGTCCGGGAGGTCGTGATCGAATCCTGCCACGTACCAATGTGATTTCGAATTTAGATTGCATATGTACGTTTATTTGACGCTCTTACGGTGAAGGAAAACCTGCACACGCCTGCGGAGAAACTCGCAGGTTGTGTGTGAAGTCGAACAACCCACACTGGGCCCACGTGGTCGACTAAGGCCCGATCGCCCTAATTCAGGGTAGGCTCGAGCCCCTCGGTGGGGACGTATATGAGCTGATATCATCATAGGTACTTAGCTTACTACATAGGTATGAACCAGCAGACAAAAAAACGAAGTTGCTTTTTTATCACGCTTTTATTAGCTTCACCTGTAATGTATGTTTGTAAACGACTCCTTTGCACTCGATTTTGACCCACTTTGAACGGACAGAGTTTTTTTTTCTTGCTTTATTTATTAAAAAATTGAGTGCAATAGTTTCATAAGTTTATCTCATTATGCTGATCAGAATCGCCAGGATTAAATGCATATCAAACTAAAAATTAAAAAATAAATATAGTTTAAAAAACAAAAAAAACACGCTTTTAAAGCACATCAAACTAAAAAGTGAAAAATAATTGTTAATATAAGCTGAAAACAATAATTAACTAAAATTACTAGTATTATTTTAAAAATAGCGATTTGTGCCATATTTTTCGTACCCACGCTTTTTTCACAATGTTTCAGTGGACGTCCTTTGGCTGATATGATAAAACTTGAAAAAAATCATAAAACTGAAGAAGTGCATTCTTCTCTTGATAGGTTTTTTTATCCACAATTGGTAAGCCCTTGACATCATTTCACCTGATGGTAAGTATCTAACAATGATGGAAGCGGACTTACCAAGATTTCCCAACGTAATGGGGAACTGGCTCTTTTATCTTCAAGCCGGAACACATCAATGCTGTTAAGATTGATGCTTGGCGACAAGACTTAGATAAGATGATGGAAGCTACCCAGGCGGGCTTAGAAAATACCTTTGGTTGAACCCGAGACCTCCTGATGTGAAGTTAATGGACTTAATTATAAAGTCCGTGGCTTTAAGGTTTTCAGCTGAGAGCTAACCCTTACAGTACCTACTTACTTAACTTGTATCAAAAACAGAACTTTGTTCGACCTTATCCCCTTGCTTGCTTGCGAGAACATGACATACTCGTAGTATCAAGAGTTAACTTTCGTTGTCCCTAAAGATATTATATAACTTATGTATCACGAAGTGAGTTACTCGTTTGTGCGTACCATTGTTTATTGTAGATTTCTTTCGCCTACTGGGTAGCTATAACACCTAAGAATCAGTCACTGATTCTTGATAAATGTAAAAAGTTTGAATTAAATCTGTCGGTTTAAAGTGGGTCCAAATCGAGTGTACAATAGTCGGTTACAAACATACATACACACATACAGGTGAAGCGTGTTAAAGAAACTATTCCTTAGGTATTATAGCTACCCAGTAGGCGAAACAAAACTACAATAAACATTGGTGATACATAAGTTAGCCTAACTCCATAATATCTTTAGGGACAACGAAAGTTAACTCTTGATACTACGAGTATGTCATGTTCTCGCAAGCAAGCAAGGGGATAAGGTCGAACAAAGTTCTGTTTTTGATACAAGTTAAGTAAGTAGGTACTGTAAGGGTTAGCTCTCAGCTGAAAACCTTAAAGCCACGAACTTTATAATTAAGTCCATTAACTTCACATCAGGAGGTCTCGGGTTCAATTCCCGGCACCTACCAAAGGCATTTTCTAAGCCCGCCTGGGTAGCTTCCATCATCTTATCTAAGTCTTGTCGCCAAGCATCAATCTTAACAGCATTGATGTGTTTCGGCTTGAAGATGAAAGAGCCAGTTCTCCATTACGTTGGGAAATCTTGGTAAGTCCGCTGCCATTATTGTTAGATACTTACCATCAGGTGAAATGATGTCAAGGGCTTACCAATTGTGGATAAAAAAACCTATCAATACAATAATTTCGTAAGTTTAAATCATCATATCAGCCGAAGGACGTCCACTGCTGGACAAAAGTCTCCCCCAAATATATTCACAACGACCAGTCCTGCGCTGCCCGCAACCAACGTCCCGCAAAAAAACTAAAAAATAATATAGTTTAAAAAAACACTCAAAAATCACATCAAACTAAAAAGTGAATAATTACTCTTATTATAAGCTGAAAACCACAATGAACGAAAAATACTAGCATTATTGTGAAAAAAGCGTGGGGCGCTCGATATACGAAAAAATATGGCACAAAGCGCTCCACGCTTTTTCACTTTTTAGTTTGATGTGCTTTAAAAGCGTGTTTTTTTAGTTTTTTTAACTATATTTATTTTATTAAAAACCTATATGGAGTTTTGCCTGCCTTAAGATGGTGTTCGAAACCGGTCGCTAAAAACTTATAAGTGTAGTTTTCATCATCAGCCCATATACGTCCCCACCGATGGGCTCGAGCCTACCCTGAATTAGGGCGATCGGGCCTTATCGACCACGCGGGTTAGTCGACTTCACACACAACCTGCGAGTTTATCCGCAGGTGTGTGCAGGTTTACTTATGAATTTTCCTTTACCGTAAGAGCGTCGAATAAACGTACATATGAAATCTAAATTCTAAATCACATTGGTACGTGGCAGGATTCGAACCAAGACCTCCCAGACAGGAGGCGGCGGCCCTAGCCGTTACGCCACCGACGCTCTTTCCGTAGTGTAGTTTTATTTATGTGGAATTAGTGTAAATGTGTAAAAAGCGTCGGTGGTTCAATCGGTAACGACTCGTTCCTCATAGCCAGAGGTCCCGGGTTTAAATCCGGACGGCCAATGTAGCAATGAGTGTTTCTAAACTTACGTACATATTACTTAGCGATTGCTTTAACGGTGAAGGAAAACATCCAGAGGAAACCTGCAAATCTGCATATCACATGTGTATGAAGGTCGCGTTGCACAAGTCCGTAAGTGTAAATCTAAATGCCCTACACGTAACCGCGTGTGATGCTAAGTGCAACACCAGGCAACCGCCGTCTATCCCTCGGATAGCATGGTTAATTGTGCCACACGTTAAGAGAGAGAGAGAGAGAGAGAGAGAGAGAGAGAGAGACCAAGAATCTAAAATCAAAAGTATTAACTATCTAATTGGAGTTTCAAAAAATTGAATCTACTTACCTATTGGTAAGTAAAATAATAGCTATCTGTCTATTTACATATTATGTACTTAAAAAATCTTTTTCTGACTGACTATCAACACACAACTCAAATCACTGGCCAGATCGGGCTGATATTCGGCATACAGATATCAATTATAGATAGATAGATGAAACATTTATTCTTTACCACAACACAAATACAGTACGGTAAATTAACATTAGTACACTTATGTAACTATGAAGCTGCATTAACTAATTTAGTACTTTGCAGTTGCTTACAGACAGACATACATCAGTCGAAAGTGTTTGGTGAATAACATTACTGTGCCGTAGCAAAGATAATTGAAAACGCTAAACACGACCTATATCTGCCCAGAACTTTTTTTGTTTCCGATTTCTTTCATTTTTGGATATATTATTATCTGAGGGGTACTTACAAAGATTTTATGTGTAAAAAGTTTGGGGGGGAGGTGGTAAGTGTGTTTTTTTAAGGGGTCGAAAACGACCCCTGGGCCAAATGTGTTACTTTAAGTGATTTTAAGTAAAAATGCAATTTTATTAGTTATTTTTTATTAAATCAATCATAATAATTAATTTGTAATGAAAAGCATTGCATGTAAATTGACCTCACATTTATTGCACGCTGTGACAGTTTTATTTTTACACACAGCACACCGAAGCCTCGACAGACCGTTGACTATCATATGCTCTGCGTTGTGCTTCCTCACTGAGTAAGGTACACTGGTCTGGATCTTTCGTGTAGGTCCGGGTTGAAGCCTTACGGTGCCGTATGTTTGCAGCAAACAGCGGGCAATACTTCTTCGAAAACCAGTGTGTCGACATCATTTTTGTACGTGCGAGCTAACATTGTCGCATTGTTCACCGCAACGTCGAGAAGCCAAAAAAGTATTGGTATGTACCACTTTTTCCCTCTTATCGCAATTCTATAAACGCCTACATTGGCATCCAGTCTATCGACACCCCCCATAAACCGATTATATTGCGAAATGAGTTGTGGTTGTGGTACATCAATCCTTACTTTCAGGGCCCCCTCCCCCTTCCGCGTGCTCTTCCACGAATCTCTTGTTCGGGTGGTGGCGGTGGTACACCAATAGGTTCTTCGTCGTCACTGCACGAAAATTCCGCAGCAGAAGGACGTCTCAGCGTAAGACTTGCGGGCGTGAGTAGCTGTCGTCGGGACAAATGATGAAAATATACCTCTTCTTCGTTGCCCGAATCACCATCAGATACCCGGCCGTCGCAAGGAGGCTCAATAAATACATCAGCACCTTGCACCTCATCGCCAGATTCCAAATTATCTAACAACTCTATGATATCGTTCGTAGTTAGCGGCTTTTTGTACCTAGAAATAAAAAAAATGTAATGTAATAGTTATACCCGAGGGGTCGTTTCCGAACCACAAAAGTTTTGAAAACTGTCACAGTGTTAAAAATACAAACTTGCAAACAGGTCTTTGTTGGTAGATATAATATATCTACTTTCATTACAAAACCAACGTAACAGGTGTATTACTCAGGAAAAAAAAATACTTACATTTTTCTCAGCGAGGACACACTTTTTTGCCAACTCAAAACAAGTCATGACTTGAACTGATCTCAGAAATCACAGTTTTAGTGACCGAACTAATTCACTCGATTGTCTTTGTAAACAATACATCTACCCGCTAATAGATAGAGATAGATGTCGCAATCGTACAATTGTATTCAAAATATCGCGCATTTTCTAAAACCTACTTTTTAGGAAAAAAACGACCCACTGGGCATATATGGGTTAAAAAGCGACTTCCATCGCAACAACTTAGTACATTTTTGCATTATTATTTTTGGGTTTTTGTTAATTTTCCAATAAAGTACTTGACCGATCTTGATAAAATTTATATGGGACCACACGGGAAGCATTAGCTTTCAAATAAAAAAAGAATCATAAAAATCGGTTCACACAGTTCAAAGTTATGAGGTAACATACATAAAAAAAACATACAGACGAATTGAGAACCTCCTCCTTTTTGGAAGTCGCTTGAAAAGGCTCCGACTCAGCATATGCTGTGGCTGACCACAGCGCTGATATTTTGTCGGCACCCCAATGAAAAGTAACTGAGTAGGTAACTGATATACTAATATAGCTCTCAAAATTGCTAAACTTAAGTGGCAGTGGGCGGGGCACATTGCTCGTAGAACAGATGGCCGTTGGGGCGGTAAAATTGTCGAGTGGTCAGCCACAGCATATGCTGAGTCGGAGCCTTTTCTTTGCTACGGCACAGTAATGTTATTCACCGAACACTTTCGACAGGCGGCAAAATGCTCCCCACGCAACTAATACACTTTTCGAAGGAAACGGAAAGGCACGACTACTCTAGGGTTAAATTATAGCCTTGCAAATTTACCTAAAAGGTACTGAATAAACTAATTAAACTGACGTTTTCTATACAAGAATCAATGTGGCTTTCTTCTCTCTTTTATCGTGTGGCACAATTAACCGAGCTATCCAATAGACGGCGGTTGCCTGGTGTTACACTTAGCATCACCCGCGGTCACGTGTAGGGCATTTAGATTTACACCCACGGAAGTGTGCAACGCGACCTTCATACACATTTGGAATCAGATGTGCAGGTTTTCTCACGACGCTTTTCTTCACCGTTAAAGCAATCGGTAAAATATGTACGTAAGTTTTGAAAAACTCATTGTTACATTGACCGTCCGAATTCAACCCGGGACGTCTGGTTGGAAGGACCGAGTCGTTACCGGTTGAGTCACCGATCAATGTGGCGTTATACTCCTTAACTAAACGATGGAGTGGTTTAAAAAAGGGTTCAACTTAAAAAGTGGCCAGTCTTAACCGACGCGATCTTCAAATAGTTCACCAGGGTAAGCTCGAGTTCCTCGGTGGGGACGTATATGAGCTGATATGAACTATCACCAGGCACCTACCCTTGAATAAGGAGCTATTCATCATTAATGATACCACATACACACAGTCTGCTCTGCCCCTGTGACCCTGGAATGCACTGGTGTGACCGAACACCGGGACAAATCTTTAATGACATGGAGTCCATCCTAGAATGCTGTGAATGTACCAGGGCACTTCTGTGCTTCTGGTAGGAGCTGGTTTAGTCAACCACGTCTGCACGTATAAAGGCGTGTTTTTAGTTTTTTTAAAACTATATTTACTTTTCAATTTTAAGTTCAGGATAATGAGATAAACTGAAATTGAATTATTGTATTGTCACTGATTCTTGATAATTGTACAAAGTTTGAATTAAATCTGTCCGTTTAAAGTGGATCAAAATCGAGTGCAAAGGAGTCGACTACAAACATACATACATACAGATGAAGCTAATATAAGCGTGTTAAAAAAGGGTTCATTACACATTTATGTATCAAATAAGGCCAAACGCGAAGATGCTTCTGTAATCCTCTCCCTTTAAAGTTGCAAGTTAGTACACTCAGTTGGAAAAGTCAATTACCACATTAAAATAAGTGTACACAACACGATCCGTGGTTAAGTCATAATACAAAGCAGTGGAAGAAAAATTTAAAATTTAAAAAAAATAGGAGATCAGACTGCTAGTCAATTGAGTTACTTTTTATGAACTGTCAAAAACGAAACTTTGTTCTAAAAATGTTTGAAATACCCACAAGTGACGTCATAGATTTTTAGCGTCATTGACGAACTTAGTTTGTGAATTTGATCAATTAAAAATTGAAGACGTGATGGGAAACAACACAAGTAAGGTTTTTTGAAACTTCAAAAGGGGAGCAATTTAGGAAATCATATTTCAGAATTTATTTTTGATGCAGTCCGATCCCCTATTGTTTTAAACGCACATCGGGATGTTGTATAATATATTATGGCTCCGTATTCTATTAAAGTAATCAATCTATTTCTAATACATGCGTTCCCTAAACAAATACAGGGTGTAACAAAATTGGTGTAGGACCAGTTAACTGGGGATCCTACTCATCATACTGAACAACTTTGCACAAGAAACCCATCATCGTCATCATATCAGCCGAAAGACGTCTACTGCTGGACAAACAACCGGTTCTGTGCTGCCCGCATCCAGCGGCTTCCCGCGATCTTCACCAGGCCGTCGGTCGGTCCAAAGTGTGGGCGGCTTTCCAACGCTACGTCTTACGGTGCGCGGTCGCCACTCGAGAACTTTGCTGCCCCTACGGCCATCTGTTCTACGAGCTATATGCCCCGCGCACTGCCACTGATTCTGTGAGCTATGTCGGTTACTTTTAGTCAAAAAGAAAACAGAATTTGGACTCCATACAAATTTATCAACTATCTGATCAATTTGTATGAAGAGTCCGCTTATTTTGTGAATTGACTATGAGTCTCGTGGGGAAAGTTGTTCAATATGATAGAAACTCAAGTTAACGGGAACTACAATAATTCTACACCAATTTCGTTACACCCTGTAACGAAATTGGTGTGTAACGTTTAGAGAGCGTATGTATTAGAATTAGATTTATAACTTTGATTCGAAATTGTTTATTTGCTTTTGTATCCGATTGTACCTCATATATCAGCTCATATACGTCCTCATCGAGGGTCTCGTGCCTACCCTGAATTAGGGCGATTGGGCCTTAGTCGATAACGCCGGCCCAGTGCGAGTTGGTCGACTTCACACACAACCTTGGAGTCTCTTCGCAGGAGTGTGCAAGTTGCCTTCACCGTAAGAGCGTCGAATAAACGTACATATGAAAGCGAAATTCGAAAACACATTGGTACGTGGCAGGATTCAAACCACGACTTCCCAGACAGGAGGTAGCGGCCCTTGCTATTACGCCACCGACGCTCTCACCGATTGTACCTATTAAAAAAAAAATATATTAAAATTTTAAAAAAAATATTTGAGTGCGTACATCTCACCTGATGGTAAGTGACGATATTGTAGAGGATGATACACGCAAACTCAAGTAATGTCTATTCACTCTCACCTTGAAGATCCCCAAATTATACGAGTCGGGAACACACAGACGCAGGCAAGGAGTTCCAACGTTGTTCGCATAATAAATGAGGAAGCGTAACGCTTCGTGCGTATAAGCTGAATATAAACAACAATTTCAAACAGGACAAGTCCTTACGCAGTACAAAGCTAACCCGGTAGGTACTCAGCTTGACCCAAATGTGTCCACAATGCCCACAATCCACAAGTTGTCCTCAGGGCCCGCCCTCAAGATCTATTGCTTTGTTTGTCGCCGCCGCATTGTGTTGACTTGCCTCCGGATATTGGGGCCGCAAGTTCGATTACAGGGATTACTTTAACTGAAGGTAAACGTGTTTTTTTGATCTTTCGATTTCTCTCTCTTTCTCTCTGTCACTCTCTCTGTTCGGTCTTTATGAGGACCGAGGTCTGTACTGGTTTATCATCGTGTGATATGTCTTCTTTGATATTCAGTAATTACAACATTATTTTTAGAGAAAAACGTTGGTACGGCCACGTCATGAGAAGAACTGATGAATACATGATAAAAACAGTGCTACAGCTTGACTCAGGACCAAGAAGCCGCGGCAGACTCCGACTAACATGGATGTCAGTTATTAAGAAAGACCTCGCCAATAGCATAGACCCACTGACGACCCAGCAACGATATCTCTGTAGAAGAACGATTAGAAGAGTCGACCCAATTAGAAATGGGACAAGGCCTGAAGAAGAAGAAGAAGTTTTTCGAGAAAAACCGTCCAAGTGCAACTCGGCGTCATACAAACAGGGTTCCGCACAATACTTTAATCACCAACAGAACAAGACCTCTCAGTACATATTTGCTTTAGGTAAATAAAGGTTTTATTTTTTGATTTAAATTCAGTTCTTTGTCCGTATGGTTCCCGGCTAAGAATAGAACCATCCCATCTCTTCCAATGGGTGTCGTAAGAGGCGACTAAGGGACTTAAAACCGGAGGATGGGCAGCAGCGTCTTTCCGTGCATTGCAACACACCTGCAATCAAACTGCGATCGCCAACCCGCCTGCCAAGCGTGGCGATTACGGCAAAACCCCCCAATGAATCTCACACCTAGAAAACGGCCCCTAGTCCCCGGCAGCTCCGCTATTCCTGGCTCCGGTAGCAGTCATGGTAACGGCGGGGTAGGGGGTGCGAAGAATACCGCAGTGTCTCAAGACTAAGGTCTTTGACCAGTGTGTGTTGCCAGTGATGACTTACGGAACTGAGACATGGTCGCTTACTATGGGCCTCATAAGAAGGCTCAAGGTCACCCAAAGGGCAATGGAGCGTGCTATGCTCGGAGTTTCTCTGCGTGATCGAATCAGAAACGAGGAGATCCGCAGGAGAACTAAAGTAACCGACATAGCTCACAGAATCGCTAAACTGAAGTGGCAGTGGGCAGGGCACATAGCTCGTAGAACAGATGGCCGATGGGTCAGTAAAGTTCTCGAGTGGCGACCGCGCACCGGAAAACGTAGCGTAGGCAGGCCTCCCACGCGGTGGACCGATGACCTGGTGAAGGTCGCGGGAAGCCGATGGATGCGGGCAGCGCAGGACCGGTCGTCGTGGAAATCCTTGGGGAGGCCTTTGTCCAGCAGTGGACGATTTGTGGCTGATATGATGAAATAAAGGTCTATTTATTTAGAAACTATTTAAAAAGTAGACTTTAGAAATTGATATTCTTAAATTACTTTTAAATTATTAAACTTACAATAATAATAAAAATATATATGAGATTTTCACAACAAACCTTTTTTATTTGATATGTCACAGAATATGTTTTTTTAATTTTCTAATTTAGCTCCCAAAAGTGGCCCCCATGTTAAAAATAATTAATTAACATTACTCGTCCGTCTTTGGGTCGTCGATTTACATATGTGTACCAAATTTCAGCTCAATCGGTTAAGTAGTTTTCGAGCAAATTGGCTGTGACACATGAGTGATTCTATGTTGGTTCCGTGTTTACCTTTTGAGGCACGGAACCCTAAAAACGATGAGAAATATTTGGACACGATAGGGTAAATCGACAAAAAAAAATCACCCCCTCTTTACCCATTTAAGGGTAAATATTTTTGTCTTAATTATTTTTGTCGGCGTGATTAATATGTATACCCATACCAAATTACAGCTTTTTAGTACTAATAGCCTCTGAACTAAGCCGCGGACAGACAGACGGACAGACCGACACGGCGATACTATAAGGGTTTCTTGTTGTCTACGGAACCCTAAAAAAGCGCTTCTTGGCCGCTATAATGGCGTCATCATCATCATCATCATACAGCCGAAGGACGTCCACTGCTGGACATAGGCCTCCCCCAAGGACTTCCACGACGACCGGTTCTGCGCTGCCCGCATCCAGCGGCTTCCCGCGACCTTCACCAGGTCATCGGTCCGGTCATTGGGCGTACGCTGCCCAAATGGTTTGAGGTACGTGCAAGTGATTTACTATGAAAATGTTTTGCATCTTTAGATAAAAAAAAAATAATCCGCAGCGACTTACACGTATTTTTTATACTTTACCCACATTCGCGTATGGCAAGCTTTAATAACTCATTAAAATAAATAATTTTCGAAAAACCTGAAAACTTTTATTTTGATATTGCATTGTCACGCGATATACATATGCATGCAAAATTTCAGCTCAATTGGAAACCGGGAAGTGGGTCAAATTTAACTCGCAAGATTTCACCTGAACAAATATTTTTTTTTTTTATTCACAATTGGTAAACCCTTGACAACATCTCACCTGGTGGTAAGTGACGATGTTGCCGAAGATGGAAGCGGGCTTACCAAGATTCCCCAACGCAATGGGGAACTGGCTATCTTATCTTCATGCCGGAATACACCAATGATATCAACATTGATATTTGGCGGCAAGACTTAGATAAGATGGTGGTAGCTAGCCAGGCGAGCTTAGAAAATGCCCTACCACCAACCAAACCTAGTCTTACAATTGACCCCGCCGGGAATCGAACCCTCGACCTCCTGTGTAAAGCCAATGAACTTTGCCTCTGAGCTACGGAGGCGGTTAAAATTGGCTTAAAATTGCGGCATACATTGCAAGTTAATTAAAAGTTTGTAAAAACGACTTTCATCGCAAACACTTGCTACAATTTTGCATTATTATTTTTGGTTCTTGTTAATTTTCTAAAAAAGTACTACTAACACTGATTTTGATAAGATTTATATGGGGCCAACCTGGCAGCATATCCTATAGAATAATAAAAGAATCATGAAAATCGGTTCACAATCTGCGAAGGTATTATGTCGTAGCAAAAAAAAACATACAGTCGAATTGAGAACCTCCTCTGTTTTAGAAGTCGGTTGAAAAGTCAATCAAGAGCAATCAACTAACAGCTACAAGGAAATAAAACAGCAGTGATAGTAGTCTTAGCATAATCTTTACAAAATTCTCGTGTCACAGTGTTTGTTGCCATACTCCTCCGAAGCGGCTGGACGGATTTCCATGCAATTTTCTGTGTGTATTCGGTAGTTCTGAGAATAGGTATAAAAAAAATTACATCTGGATCTGAGCCAGCGAAGCCGCGGGAAACAGCCAGTAAATAATAAAAACATACTGACAGATAGATACGGCGATAGGAAAAGAGCGTCGTCGGTGGCGTAACGGTTACGGCCGCTACCTCCTGTCCGGGAGGTCGTGGTTCGAATCCTGCCACGTACCAATGTGTTTACGAATTTCGATTTCATATGTACGTTTATCTGACGCTCTTACGGTGAAGGAAAAAACGCGAAGAAACCTGCACACGCCTGCGAAGAAACTCAGAGGGTTGTGTGTGAAGTCGACAACCCGCACTGGGCCCGCGTGGTTGACTAAG
The DNA here is from genome assembly GCA_947284805.1 of Coleophora flavipennella. Taxonomy (NCBI): domain Eukaryota; kingdom Metazoa; phylum Arthropoda; class Insecta; order Lepidoptera; family Coleophoridae; genus Coleophora; species Coleophora flavipennella. Next base: position 13,367,835 of record OX369253.1, read on the forward strand.
GCCCAATCGCTCTAATTCAGGGTAGGCTCGAGCCCCTCGGTGGGGACATATATGAGCTAATAAAAAGAAGATACGGCGCAGGTTTAGTACTAATTGGGTTCCGTTTGGCGCCTTTTGGGCACGAAACCAAAAGAGTGGCCGCCCTCAGTGTTCAAATGTCACATTTACACATTGTTGTATAATTTACAAAATGAACTCATTATATTAGGTCGGGGGAGAAGTTTATTCGTATTATGTAAGTATAAATTTGTAATCTTTATTTTTTTTTAAATTACATTTTGAATGTTCACCTTTTTAATTTTATTCTAACTGGCAAATCTCTTTGCTTGAATGTATTTGTAGGGAAACATCGTGAGAAACCTGCACATCTGATCCCAGATGAGTATGAAGATCCCGTTGCACACGTCCGTAGGTGTATACCTAAAATGCCCTACACTTGATCGCGGATGATGCTAAGTGCAACACCAAGAAACCACCGTCTGTCTCTTGAATAGCACAGCTAATTGTGCTACACGATAAGAAATGAGATTTAATTCTTTACTAGCTTTTGCAAGCGGCTTCGCTCGCGTGAACATAGTTTCTATGACTGTCGTCGAGGATTCACGGTGCGCGAGCCGCAAGCGGCTCGGGAGCGTGGAAAAATGGTAGCCTATATATTGATCCAGATCCTAATCTGTCTACCTACCAAATTTCTGCCAGATACGTTTATTAGTTTTTGTGTGGAAGAGTTACAAACAACCATCAAGGGGCTCGAGCCTACTCTGAATTAGGCGATCGGGCCTTAGTCGACCACGCGGGCCTAGTGCGGGTTTGTCGACTTCACACACAAGCTTCAAGTATCTTCGCAGGCGTGTGCAGGTTTCCTCACTATGTTTTCCTTCGCCGTAAGAGCGTCGGATAAACGTACATATGACATAGAAATTAGAAAACACATTGGCACGTAGCAGGATTCGAACCACGACCTCCCGGCCAGGAGGCGGCGGCCCTAGCCGTTACGCGACCGACGCTCATACATCCATTCATACATACAAATTAACACTTGACTTTCGCGTTTTTAATATAAGTAAGGATAAGTAAAGGCTGAATACACCAACATTCATTAGCGAGAATCATGCGGCTACATAAATTCCCCTCACAACCACATAAGGTTGGTCGTAGAAACTGTACGCGAGAAACGTACACCACACATTTAACGTAGACAAGCATTCTAATAACATAGCACGTAACGGTTTTATCGCTCCTTTACAAATGCATAAGGTCACAAACAACTTCATAATCAAGATATACAGGGTGTTACTGGACAGTCGCACTTTCCCGGGTGGACACAACTTTTTTTAAAGTAAAACTTCTTTACGCACGCTTGACTTGGGGAGTAAGCTGGTGGATGCGTGACGAGAGCGTTACGGAAGTGTGTGCGGGCGAGGCGAACGGAAGTTGAGAGGGATATATAAATTAGTGAAAATAGAAAGAGAGATACTATTTATTTTGGTTTACCAACAATATCGGTTGCCAAGGCAGCAATATCTGTTGTCAAAACAATCAAAACAAACATCTAAGATAAAAAAGATTTGATCATTTTCAGAGGATAATAAAACTCTTTTCATAATCTGTTTCATAATTTTCATAACCTCCATATGACAAAAAGATTTGATTATTTTCTGAAGACTAAGTATTAACTTTCATACATATAGATGGAGCTAAAGAGGTTTTCCTTCAGTCCTATGGTTTAAAGCACACTCGTATTTTTTAAAATCCCCTATTAATAATCCCTTGGCATCATCTCACCTGATGGTAAGTGACGATGATGCTGAAGATAAAAGTGTGCTTACCAAGATTCTCCAACGTAATCGAGAACAGGCTATCTTATCTTATCACTACTTATTAAATCGATAACTTGATTTCCTAAATTATAAAAATAAAATTAAATAAAAATTTCGAGAATGAAGGAGATGTACAAGTGATATGTTTTCTCTATAAATCGATGTTCGTTAGAATACATTTATTTACATCCCTAATTACAATTCACCGCCTCTGTGGCGTAATGGTAAGTCCATTCGCTTCACACCAGGAGGTCGCGGGTTCGATTCCCGGTGGGGTCAACTTGTAAGACTCGGTTTGGTTTGTGGTAGGAAATGTTCTAAGCCCGCCTGTCTAGCTACCACCGTCTTATTTAAGTCTTGCCGCCAAACATCAGTGTTAACAACATTGATGTGTGTCGGCTTGAAGATAATATAGCAGTTCTCCATTGCGTTGGGGAATCTTGGTAAGCCCGCTTCCATCTTCGGCATCATCGTCACTCACCATCAAAAAAAACTGGTAAAGTGCGAGTCAGGATCACGCATAAAGAGTTCCGTACCATCATACTAGATGGCACTAGTTTCTTCACTTAAAAAAAAAAACACGTTTTTTGTGTGAAGACTAACTTTTTCAAATTTTTAGTATTTGTTGTTATAGCGGCAACAGAAATACATCATCTGTGAAAATTTCAACTGTCTAGCTATCACGGTTCATGTAATACAGCCTGGTGACAGACGGACGGACGGACAGCAAATTCTTAGTAATAGGGTCCCATTTTTAATCTTTGGGTACGGAACTCTAAAAAATAAAAAAATCCGATGTTTTCTAGAATACTTATGTATATTTACATCCCTAATTTATATCAGACAGGGTTCACAGTGACGCGTAGCCGGGTTTAGCTAGTATTAATAATTTATAGTGTTAACTAATTACAATTCTGTTGTTAATAGTACGCGCATTTAATTTTTTTGAAGCATTTGGGATCCAACGGAAATAGTTTTTTGGGATTCAACGATAATAAAACGTAATTCTCTTGCATTTTTAAAATGTGGTGTCCAACGGAAATACATAATAATGTTTTGTGGGATTCAACGACAAAAATATTAAACTGGGATTCAAAAGTGGGTTCCAACGAAAATAAATCTTTAATACACGTTAGAAGTTGTCGTAGCTCAAATTCGTAGCGGTGTCACGCGGTGTGTAGCAGGAGTACTCGTAGTCCGTAGGCACTATTTTTTTTATTTATACATTTTTAGGGTTCCGTTCACCCAACGGGTGACCAACGGGACCCTATTACTTAGCCTCCGCTGTCTGGGTGTGGTCACGGTCTCCATGGCTGCATCTTCGGCTGCAAAGGGCAGTCCAACATGGTCTGCATATACTGTGACTCAAGCTGTTGATTCATGGTCTTCGTGGCTTCATCATCGACCGCAGAGAGCAGCTTCACCATCGTCTGTTTATACTGTGACTCAAGCTGTTGATTCACGGTCTTCGTGGCTTCATCATCGACTGCAGAGAGCAGCTTCACCATCGTCTACTTCTACTGTGACTCGAGCTGTTGATTCACGATCTCCGTGGCTTCATCATCGACTGCAGAGAGCAGCTTCACCATCGTCTACTTATACTGTGACTCAAGCTGTTGATTCACGGTCTCCGTGGCTTCATAATCGACTGCAGAGAGCAGCTTCACCATCGTCTACTTATACTGTGACTCAAGCTGTTTATTCACGGTCTTCGTGGATTCATCATCGACCGCAGAGAGCAGCTTCACCATCGTCTACTTATACTGTGACTCAAGCTGTTTATTCACGGTCTTCGTGGCTTCATCATCGACCGCAGAAAGCAGTTTCACCATCGTCTGTTTATACTGTGACTCAAGCTGTTGATTTACGGTCTTCGTGGCTTCATCATCGACCGCAGAGAGCAGCTTCACCATCGTCTACTTATACTGTGACTCAAGCTGTTGATTCACGGTCTCCGTGGCTTCATCATCGACTGCAGAGAGCAGCTTCACCATCGTCTACTTATACTGTGACTCAAGCTGTTGATTCACGGTCTCCTTGGCTTCATAATCGACTGCAGAGAGCAGCTTCACCATCGTCTACTTATACTGTGACCCCATACAAACTACTAGCTTTTGCCCACGGCTTCGTCCGCGTGGACATCGTTTTTATGACTGTCTTTGAGAGTGAGTGGTGCACGAGCCGATTACGAGCGTGGACATGAGTTTTCTCCAGATCCCTATCCTAGATCAGGCTATTCCGATTAGTAGTCTATCTCATTTCCTACTCCCTCAACCATCTCTGTTTAAAAAATCCCAACAATTCAGTTTAAAAGAAATTAACCAAAAAAGACTATTTTTTTCAGTTCCCTCATGTTATTTTCACGGAATAAGAAGTAGCCTATGTCCTTCTGCCAAATTTCATTAAGATTGATCAAGCTGTTGAAGCGTGAAAAGGTGAAAAGGTACACATTCATGTAACTAAGAATTGACTCACGGTCTCCGTGGCTGCATCTTCGGCTGCAGAGGGCAGCTCCACCATCGTCTCCAGTCGGCTGCGGTCTGCAAGGAAACAAGTGGTTCAATTGTTAGCTCTCGTTACTGCAAGGCTGAGGAGCGCGGGTTTGAAGTTTGGGATTTTTGGACAAAAAATTTCAACAGGTATTTTTTGATAAAATTAAGGAATCCTTACTATAATATTATGAATGTGAAAATGTGTTTGTTTGTTACCTTTTCACGCTTCACCGCCTTGACCAATCTTAATGAAATTTGGCATGCAGGTAGCCTGTGTCACAAGGAAGGACATAGGCTACTTTTTATCCCGTGAAAATAGCATAGCCCGATGCAATTCCCGAGGGAACTGAAAATATACTCTTTTTTGGTTAATTTCTTAAAATCGCAACGGAACAATGGAATGTGTGATTTTTTGCACAGAGATGGTTGAGGGGGTGGAAATGACACGATTTACTAATAAGCATATCCTGACATAGTTCCCGAGGGATCTGGAGAAAATTCACGTCTCTCCCTCTAAGTTAGTCACAAAAACGATGTCCACGCCGGCGAAGCTAGTTCTAAATAAACCTAAATAAGTGGAAATCAGGTGCAAGGTCAGAGTTATAAGATCAGCACCTGCTAGCCTAGCTCTTTCAATTTATGCTGAGTGGCTAAATGTGTGTGTGGTCTGCCTTATCAGAATGAAAAACTACCCTATTTACAAGCTTTTATTTAGTTTCACCAGTCCCGGTGTCTGTAATGAAACCTTGCAAGTGAAATTTGACCCAATCCCCGGTTTCAGGTTAAGCTGAAATTTTGTATGCACATGGATATCGCGTGACACTAAAAGCTTTTAGGTTTTTCTAAAATTATTTTTGTTCAATTCCGGACGTTTTTTCTCAATTTTTGTCTTTAATCTCATCAGCTGTTGGCAGTACAGATCTGAATCGATGGTTTTGCCCGGCGGTAAAAGCTTATAATAAAAAGATGTCCTTCCAAACCCACCTTACACAAAACCCACCTTACCCATCACCTTATTATATAATAAAATTTTTAGTGGTTCCTTATAGCCTGGGTTAACATATAGGATACTTTTTATCTCGGAAAATTCAAGAGTTTCCGAGGCAAAATTTAAAACCTCCACACGGACTTAATCGCGAGCACAGCTAGATACTAATAAATTAGTTAAGTATGAAAACGAAATTGACGAAGTAAACAACACTCTCTCAAAGATACTGAACTAGTTCACTGTGAACAACTTATTATTAAATGCAAAAAAAAGTAATGTAAATTTTGTTTGCCAAATGTCAAAAAGGTCAATAATAGTGTAATATTAGACACTAATAAATTAGAATTTGTAAATACTACGGTGTTCCTTGGTATAACTTTGGAAGTTTCCCTTCAATGGCGACCACACATTGAAATTTTAGCGGGAAGGCTTAGTTCAGCTGCTTATGCCGTTAAGAAAATAAGACAGTTAACGGATGTAGGTACTGCGAGACTAGTGTATTTTAGTTACTTCCATAGTATAATGTCTTATGGCATCTTACTGTGGGGGCATGTGGCTGTTAAAGAAAATATTTTCATCTTGCAGAAAAGAGCTATCCGCGAAATCTTTCACATGCGATTACGAGAGTCGTTACAGAATAAGTTCAAAGAAATCAATATTTTAACTGTTGCTAGTCAATTTCATGTACGTTCCTAAGAATTTACATTTATTTCCTAACAACAGTGACAGGCATAATTTGAATTTGAGAAATGTAAATAAAATAGATATAGCCTTTTCGAGACTGAGAAAGGTTGAAAAGTCATTTGTGGGGCAGTGTATAAGATTCTAGCGTCGGTGGCTACAAGCGTCGGTGGCTCAACCGGTAACGACTTGGTCGTCCTAACCAGAGGTGCCGGGTTCAAATCCGGATGGCCAATGTACCAATGAGTTTTTCGTAACTTACGTACATATACTCTCCGATTGCTTTAACGGTGAAGGAAAACATCGTGAGGAAACCTGCACAACACACCTGCGAAGAAACTCGAAGGTTGTGTGTGAAGTCGACCAACCCGCACTGGGCCCGCGTGGTCGACTAATGCCAATGCGTTGGGGAATCTTGGTAAGCCCTCTTCCGTCTTCGGCATCATCGTTACTTACCATCAGGTGAGATTATGCCAAGGGCTTACCAATTAGAATATAAAAAAAATCTTTTCCGCATGTTTTTTTCCTTAAATGATCCACTTCTCATCACCACAGATCAATCTTTTCATTTTTTTTATTTTTATAAGCTTTGATAGAGAATCGCAATTGACTACACGATTGATTAAGGGTCCCCAGTGGCTAGAGTTTCCATACAAACGTGGTTCCGCTTTAATAGAAAAACTAAATGCCGGATTGAATCAAAACTTTGCGAATATATTGAGTAGACATATATAGATGTTTGTAATTAGTTTTCGATAAATAATAAAACACGGAAAAAAAGAGCAGTTTCAAACTTATAGCACAAAACTAATTTAAGCTTTCGTTTAGTTAAGTTTAAAATTACTACAATGAAAACTAATTCATCATATCAGCCGAAGGACATCCACTGCTGGACATAGGTCTCCCCAAAGGATTTCCACCACGACCGGTTCTGCGCTACACGCATCCAGCGGCTTCACGCGACCTTCACCTGGTCATCGGTCCACCGAGTGGGAGGCCTTCCTACTCTACGTTTTCCGGTGCGCGGTTGCCACTCGAAAACTTTACTGCCCCAACGGCCATCCGTTCTACGAGCTATGTGCCCCGCCCACTGCTACTTAAGTTTAGCAATTCTGAGAGCTATGTCGGTAACTTTGGTTCTCCTACGGATCTCCTCTAATTACAAACATCGATATGTGTCTACTCAATATATTTTCTAGTTTTGTATTAAAGCGGAACTACTTTTGTAAGGAAACTCGAGTCTCCCAGGGACCCTTAAGGTATCATCCAGAGAGCTCGTGCAAAACACATACGAGTATAAAGTTTTTTTTGTAAATCCAGACTTTTTCATATGAGTCCAAACGTGAGTTCTAACCGCCTTCGTTGCGTAATGGTTTAGTACATTAGCTTCATATCAGGAGGTCGCGGGTTCGATTCCCGTTGGAGTCTTACTTTGTAAGACACCGTTTTGGTTGGTGAATGGGCATTTTCTAAGCCCACCTGGCTAGCAACCACTATCATACTAATATTATAAACGCAAAATTTTCTATGTATGGATGTACGGATGAATGTAACTCTTTCGCAAAAATAGCGAAGCCGCTGGCAAAATCTAGTCTTATATAAGTCTTGCCGCCAAACATAAATACTAACAGCATTGATGTGTTTCGGTTTAAAGATAAGACAGCCAGATCCCCATTGCGTTGGGGAATCTTGGTAAGCCCGCTTCCATCTTCGCCATCATCGTCACTTACCATCAGGTGAGATGATTCGAAGGGCTTACAAAAAATAATAAAAAAGTCGTGGCTTGTAATTCCTTTTTAACCGACTTCAAAAAGGAGGAGGTTCTCAATTCACTGTATGTTTTTTTTTTGTATGTTTGTTACGCGATATCTCCGCCGATTGTGAACCGATTTTCAAAATTCTTTTTTGTTCAAAAGAATATACTCCCGAGGTGGTCCCATTGTTACCAAGTCAGGATCTGATGACCAGGGAAATCGAAAAAAACCCTCAAATTTTATAGGCACATATTACGTGTTGCATGTATTTCCTAAAACTATTCAAGTTTTGGCGTCTGTTAGTCATCATCTCGTGTTGATGAGCTGATAAAGGAAGGTACAACTTCTTAACGGTTAGGATTTGGAGGATAATTCTTCAAATATTTTACGTAGATACGTAGGTAAGTATAGACCGATAGTTGTATTCTTTCAGGTTAGTCAGATGAGTTGATGATGGAAGATTTAACTCCTTAACTTTCATGCTGTTGAGATGATGATGGAAGCCACAGGAATCTGTATCTGTTAATGAAACACATGCTTTATGATTTGATGGTTCCTATTGGCGACTGCGTGATTGGGTATAACGTTGTTAGATAGATAGCATTATCACTAAAATATATACAATAAAAATGAAAGTTTAAAAACTTAAAAACCGACTTCAAAATGAAATTCATTCAAAAGTATGAAAAAATATTTTTATACTTAGATACACAACATTAACCAACAATAACGAAATCAAAGGTGGGTACGAAGTAAATTAGGGGCCTAAAATTTTTTTGAGGTCGGTGTCAGCAAAGCCATCGAATCTAAAACATTTAATACGATACAATACAATACAATAATTTTATTGACAACTTTCCGGTCAGGTTGCGAAATTTAGTTCACACAAATATATCTAAATATAATCAATCATAACAATGTCGCAATAGCGAATGTCAATAATACATTAAATCTTTAAATTAATAACAATGTCGCAATAGCGAATGTCAATTTTACAATAAATAATAATAAAATACTTCCTAAGTGGCTTCCCAAAGCAGACGCGTTCCTCTCTGCCATAGCACCTGTTTAAACCCTCCGGCCTTTTGCCATCAGATCGACTAAAGCCCTGCCGGCGGCTGCATCAAAGATGGAATATTCCATTCTGTCTGGAATCAATTCCATCTGGCCGATACCAGTGCCCTCCGAATGAGGTCATTAAGGAATTGGTGACGTGGGAATCTTCACAAACACGACTGCAACTCAGTGAGTGATGGCCAATTGCCTCTGAAGTGCCATCTATTGACATTCTGCTACTATGATTATAATGTATGGTATGTGTAGCTAATATATAGAAAAAAGTACTCTAGTGATATTATTGTTAGTATCGATAGATAATTTCCCACGGGACCTCTTTAGTTTTCCGGGATAAAGAATACCCGACTATACAATGATGGTCAAAAACACCCCATCCAAAGGTAAAGGTTTCATATTGTGACGTTGAGTCATTCTAAAGATACAATTTTTTGCATTCCTGTAGGAACCCTAATTTTTTTGGGATTTACAATGTCCCAGTTTTAGTTCGCGATAAGGGTATCAACGTGTAAAATTTGATTGTAATAGGTCAAGCCACATTTGCGTGGTGAGCCATTCTATTAATGAATACTTTTGATTTTCCCACGGGAACTCTTGAATTTTCTGGGATAAAAAGTATCCTATATGTTAACCCGGGCTATAAGGAACCACCATACAAAATTTCATCAAAATCGACCTTGTAGTTTTTGCGTGATGCGCGAACATACAGACAGACAGACAGACAAAAATTCCAAAAGTTGTTGTTTTGGCCTCTGTATCGTTAGTAATGTCCACCACAGTTATTATTTTCCAAAAATATTTCATGTACAGACACGGCCCCGTTACAGTTTTATTATATTATTGATTGATTGATTAAATTACACGTCAAAAAAAAGAATAAGTTATTTTACACAGTAAAGATAAATATTAAAATATAGGAAATAAAAAAAAGAAAACCAAAGAATAAAAATAAAATAATCAAATTAACTAGGGGGCGTCCATTTATCACGTGAGGTGTTTAAGGGGGGGAGGGGGTCAAGCTAAATCTTTTCAAATCTCACTTTGGGGAGAGGGGGGTTTTAGCAAATATCAAGTAATTTTTTTGTAGTAGAAAACGGTGTGAAATTGCGTAAAAGTAAAGTTAAATCAATGTAAAAAAAATCTATGATTAAAATATGGCGAAATTTCACACAACAGTGTATGTCGTATTTGTCCGAACCCCGCAGAGCAGCACAGTAGCTCTTCAATTGTGTTTTTCTGTAATAATTCCGAATTGTTTTATCAGATAAATTTATTTTTTATTCAAAAATCAAATTTTGTTCATCAGATCCAATTTTTTATTAAGCTTAAATACTACATGAATCGCCGCACACCGCGTGAAAATTGGTTGATTCATTTAAAAGTTATAGCAGTTTGAAGATTGAAAAAATTCGTGTTTCATCAAACTTTTATTAGACTTTTTATAATCCAAAACACAAAACCCAGCCAAAACACAAATTTAAAAAATCTCATGTGAGATTTGGGGAGGAGGGAGGGAGTTGAAGAAAATCTCGCGAAATCTCACCAGAAGGAGCGGGGGGGTCTAAAAATCCTAAAAAATGCCTCACGTAATTTATGGGCAATAACCTATAACCAAAAACAGAATACTATTAATTTTCCGTATAATCTTAATATAATATTTTAACTAAACTCAATTCAGTATTATTTATTCTAATCAACATAGGTTTTCACCAAGTAGATTACGGGTATCATACAAATTCAGTGACAGAAACTTATGTTGACACTAACTTTTACCCGCGGCTTCGCTCGCGTGGGCATTCTTTTTATGACTGTCTTTGAGGGCGAGTGGTGCGCGAGTCGTAAGCGGCTCATGAGCGTAGATAGGAGTTTACTCCATATCCCTTAGGAACTATAACGGCTATTCTGATTACCAGTCCATGCCATTTCCCACCCCCTCGACTATTTCTATGCAAAAAGCTCGTCAATCCGTTGTTCTGTTACGACGCCGACGTAAGCGAGACTGGAAATGAGATTTTCCCAGATCCCTCGGGAACTATCTCGGGTAGTCTGTGTCATTACCCGCCCCCTCAAACATCTCTGTACAAAAAAACAAAACAATCTCTTGCTCCGTTGCGATGTTAAAGAAATCAACCAAAAAAGATACTTATTTTTCAGTTCCTTCAGGAATTGTATCGGACAATGCTATTTTCATGGGATAAAAAATAGCCTTTATCCTTTTCCATGACATAGACTACCTGCAAGCTATCTGCATGCCAAATTTCGTTAAGATTGATTAAGGTGTTGAAGCGTGAAGAGAACAAACACATTTCACATTACATTTAAGTATTAGTTAAGGTTTGAAGTTGCATCTTTTAGAACGAATCCATGCAAACTAGCGTAGCGCCATTATGTGTCTGGACACTTTTAAACAGCTGACACCATTTGTACTTGCTGTATATGTTTTTATAAGATAAAAAACAACATAAGAAATATTACACTATGGGAACAATGTTTCCTCTTAATAAAAAAAATTGGAGGAAACGAGGAAGTGAACCGATAGCGGATGGGTGCATGCGCAACTAATGAATAGTATTTTTTCACCTCCCTCAGGAACTGCATAGGACTATTCTATTTTCACGGGATAAAAAGTAGCCTATGTCCTTCCCCGTGACACAGACTACCTGCATGCCAAATTTCACCAAGATTGGTCAAGGTATTGAAACGTGAAAAGGTAACAAACAAATAAACAAACAAACACATTTTCACAGCCTACTTATATTATCCTAGTATCCTACTTAATATTATAAACGCTAAAGTTCGTAAGAATGTATAGATGAATGTTTGTTACTCTTTCACGCAAAAACTATTGTACAGATCTGGCTGAAATTTGGTAGGTAGACAGATTAGGACCTGGATTAACACACATGCTACATATTTTCAAGCTCACGAGCCGCTTGCGGCTAGTGCACTGCGTACCATCGAAAAGTCATAGAAACGTTATCCACTCGGTGGAAGTCGCGGGAAACAGTCAGTTTACAATATTAGTAAAGATAGGAATATTTTATGAGACTAAGATGAGGATAGACGTAGATGTGTTTTTCACTAGTTTTAAGAATTTTGTAGAATGTTGTCTGACATTTTTAAGTTAATTGTCTTGCTGCACGCTTTGGTTCGCTGTAAGTGCGGCAAGTAATTGTTATAATAATAAATAATAATAATAGCGACTCAGCTGAGCGTCGTGGGTGCTGGCCAGTCTATTCCAGTTTTATGCCGTTACGCTGACGTCAAAGCCTTCTTCAGTGTGCCGGATATGTAAACATTGGAACACAGCCGAGATATCCGTTCGTATTTGAGATAGCAAGGCAGTTTGAATGAGCATAATAAATCGGTGTGCTACGTCATACAATAGTGATTGATTTTGATCTTGATCCAGTGTAGTTTTTTTTAATATTCACAATTGGTAAGCCCGTGGCATCATCTCACCTGATAATAAGTGACGATCATTCCGAAGACGGAAGCGGGCTTACTAAGATTCCCCAACGCAATGGAGTTGATGAGGTACAGGTATACTTATGTATAGCAATATTTTATGAGACTAAGAAGAGGATAGCGACTCAGCTGAGCGTCGTGGGTGCTGGCCAGTCTATTCCAGTCGAACAAAAAAAAGAAAACACGAAAAGTCGACAACTGCGGGTTTCAAGGAATAATAATAATAATAATAATTTATTGCCAAAACATACGCAGATTAAAAGGAACGTAAATAAAATAGAAAGTTAATTTACAAAAACTTTAAAAGCAAAAGCTTAACTTTTATAAGCTATTTACGTAAAGGGCTATTTCTGTTGCAAAAATGAAGTTTATATTGAACCAATCGAAAGTGATATATAAAGGTACCCACATAACTCTGCACATTTTAATATAAAGTGTAAACTCTGTATAACGTCACTCGATATAACGATTCACTATTTAAAACGTCGAAATTTTATGGCTCCAGTTGGTTTATTTTAAAGCCAGTTTCTCACTGTATAATAAAAACTCTCTATAACGTAACAAAATGTCCGGTCTCTTGAGTATCGCTATATATACTTTACACTGTATTTTAAAGCTGAACCTCATACTAGGCCAAGACGAAAGTATATATATTAGTACTAACATACAGTATGGACACGTTCTACCGCTCCCTAGATTGCGACCTCACCCCCTCGTCACCCAGATTGATACAGATTGATTATCGAACGCATAGGATTTCGCCGCCATTTTGTTCGTTCCGTTATTCCTTATTTGAAATGTCATCTCTGGCCCGTTGTATGAAGTGTCCAGGGTGTGCCAAGACTGTCTTGTGAGGGTCAGACCAAGGGATGTCTAGACAGAACAGATGCTCTTACAGCAGGAACGACGAGTAAGTGTGTGTGTGTGTAGTGCTCTGGTGAATATCACATTATAGTCTCCCCCATGGTCCCAAGTGGGACAAAATGTAACCGGGAAGTTTGTATCCCTTGGTCCTACTGCTTGTCACTACCAGTATTGCCAAAAGTATTTTTTCTCTTCCGTGACACTATCTATTGGTACCCTGGTTGGTGGATCTAAGTTGAGCGAGCGAAGCGAGCGATAATAAATCCGTTAGGTTTTTTTTTATTCACAATCGTTAAGCCCTTGGCATCATGTCATTTGATGGTAAGTGACGATGATGGCGAAGATGGAAGCGGGCTTACCAAGATTCCCCAACGCAATAGGGAACTGGCTATCTGTACATCGATGATGTTATGATTGATGTTAACATTGATGCTTAGCGGCAAGACTTAGATAAGATGGTAATAGCTAGCCAGGCAGGCTCAGAAAATGCCCTTCCACCAACCATACAAAATCATACAAAGTTAGACTCCGCCGGGAATCGAACCCGCGACCTCCTGATGTGAAACTAACGGTCTCAACCACTACGCCACGGAGGTGGTTAAAATGATGTAGGTTTGACGATGATACTGTCGAAGAACCTTTTGGTTTATTATTATTATTATATCAGCTCATATATACGTCCCCACCGAGTGGCTCGAGCCTACCCTGAATCAGGGCGATTAGGCCTTAGTCGACCACGCGGGCCCAGTGCGGGTTGGTCGTCTACACACACAACCTTCGAGTTTCTTCGCAGGCGTGTGCAGGTTTCCTCACGATGTTTTCCTTCACCGTTAAAGCAATCGGACGCTTTTGGTTTATACGCCCTCTTAATAATATAAAGGCACACTTCAAACTGCAACTAATACCTGTACGTCTGTCGGTCCGAAGTAGTCCGACCGTCACTCAGTAGCGAGCTTTCCTGGTACATAAGTTGAGCCGTAAATCCGGGGCCGTGCTCAAATAATATTGGCCCAATTCCCTCGATATGTTTACGGTATTTGTCCGAACGCCCATAAAAGCTATTACTGACGCTCGTAAATATATAAAAAAACCGGCCAAGTGCGACTCAGAACTGCACACAAATGGGTTCCGTACCATCACATTAGATGGCGCTAGTTTCTTCATGTTTTAAAAAACACGTTTTTTTGTAAGGAGACCCTCCTCATTTTTTCAATTTTACTAATTTTTAGTATGTGTTGTTATAGCGGCAACAGAAATACATCATCTGTGAAAATTTCAACTCTCTAGCTATCACGGTTCATGAAATACAGCCTGGTGACAGACGGACAGAGACAGACAGACAGACGGACGGACAGCGAAGTCTTAGTAACGGGACCCTCGTTTTTACCCTTTAGGCACAGAACCCTAAAAAATCGGCCAAGTGCGAGTCGGACTCGTACAAAGTAGGGTTCCGTAGCCTTTTAAAAAAAGGTATATTTTAAAAAACAAAAATGTTTTTGGAGTTAGTAATTGAACATTTTGTATGGAAAATTTATGAACTTTGTTCATGCTACTTCTATTGTGTTTCTTTATTTGTATATTTTGTTCACAAACCAACAAAATTTTTGAAAAACCAACTGCACGTCTTAAGTTGGTCTACTATTACTTCTAAACTAACAAATTCTACTCAGCCGTGATAGTTTTCCTTTTTTCTTTTTAAAATTGATTATATTTCCTACTATCCGAAAAAAATCAGATGTCCAGAAATAGCTGTTTAGCTAGTAGGGGGGAGGGGACACTGGAATTTAGCAAAAAATATCACTTTAAAGCTAAATATTTCTAAAAAAGCATCCCTGAGTCGAAAAATGATTTTAGCCAACCCTCAATAGTTTTAAAAGACCTATTTAACGATACTCATAACGATAGGGTACGTCAATAAAAAAAGTCATCCCCTCTTTACATGTAAAGAGGTACCCTAAAGTTTTTTTTTTAAAGATTTTATTTACCACTTTGGCGGCGGCGTGATTACTATGTATACCCATGTCAAATTACTGCTTTCTAGTCAGAGATATGCTATATATAAGGGGAGGTAGATAGGTTACATGCGTCCAAAAAGTGAAGCAAAATGCGAAAACTTCTCAATGTTCCATATCTTCTAAATGTTTGATCATATAATGTAACCTAGTTTTCCTTAAAAAATAAAAATTAAAAAAAAATAAAAAATAAAAAAAAGATGCCAATTGGCATCTCTTTTCATAGTAGCATTCGGTAGGTACTTATTATAATGTGTGTGTAAATGGGTTCGATTTTCAAATGTGGTTTGTTAGTGCATATCCCATCTATGGTAACAAATCTCTGTTTCTAGTACTAATAGTCTCTGAGCTAAGCCTGTGACAGAAGAACAGACAGACATGGCGTAACTAACATGGTTCCTTATTATTTACGGAACCCTAAAAAGTCGGTAAATTATAGCACACTGTTTATATTTGCAAAACTATGACGTCACGCCTAAGTATTTCAGACATTTTTAGAACAAAATGTCGTTTTTGACAGATGATAAAAAGTAAATCAGATGACTAGCATTCGTCTTCCCTATTGATAAGCCCTTGGAATCATCTCATCTGATGGTAAGTTACGATGATGCCGAAGATAGAAGTGGGCTCACCAAAATTCCCCAACGCAATGGAGATCTGGCTATCCTATCTTCAAGCCGGAACATATCAATAATGTTAATACTGATATTTGGTGGCAAGACTTAGATAAGATGGTTGTAGCTAGCCAGGCGGGCTATGAAAATGCCCTACCGCCAACCAAACCGAATCTTACAAAGTTGACCCCGCCGGGAATCGAATCTGCTCCTGGTGTGAAACGAATAACCATTACGTTACGGAGGCGGTTAAAAACCGCTCGCGTTGATATCTTTTTATGTAAGGAATATAATATATATTATATAATTACTACTAGCTGTCCCTGCGAACTTTCTTCCACCTCACACTACATTACACTACCCTACCCTACCGTAACCTAACCTACACTACACTACCCTAACCAACCCTACACTACACTACACTATAATCATGAGCTATGCTATGCATTTTTGTGGGATAAATAGTATCCTTCGTTGTTTTCCACCTTTTATTTTAGCTGTATGCAAAATTTCAGTGAAATCTGTTCAGCTGTTTAGGCGTGAAAGTGGAACAAACAAACAAACAAACCGATACTTTCACGTTTACAATATTAAGTGAGATTTCTTATCTACATTATTTTATTGCTTTACTAATAATACCTGAGTCATGCCGCGGATGACCTTCACTGGAGCTGAGGTCATGGCTACTTGACCTTGTCCTCAGGTCAAAAGTTCAGAGAGAACCTCTAGTAAATTCAATGTGAAGCCAATCAAAATCACTCCAAACCAGTACTTACACTCTACACCCACAGATAAGACATCAAAACAACTTCAAAATACTCGATAGTATGTGCTAAGACGTCGTCGAAAACACGCACACACACATAACAGATTTTTTTAAAGATTTGAATGTGTGCTGTACACATGTTTCAAAACTTTAAAAAAATAATTATGAACAATTAGTAAGCCCCTGGTCACCTGATGGTAAGTGACGATGATGCCGAGGATGGAAGCGGGCTTACCAAGATTACCCAACGCTATGGGGAACTGGCTATCTTATCTTCAAGCCAGAACACATCAATGTTGTTAACACCGATGTTTGGCGGCAAGACTTAGATTAGATTATGGTAGCTAGCCAGGTGGGCTTAGAAAAGGCCCCACCACCAACCTAACCGAGTCTTACAAGTTGACCCTACCGGGAACCGAATCGCGATCTCCTGGTGTGAAGCGAATGGACTAACCATTACGCCACTGAGGCGGTTTAAAATTTTACGGTACTCAGCATTCTATATTCTTCATCTTATTTTTTTTCATGTTTCAATTTTTGTGCTAAACAGTGACTTATTACTAGGTTCTTTTGTGTCAATGATTTGGTGGGATGAGCATTATTTATTACCTATCCTATAACACAGGGTTTTCCCCTATTTAGGAGGAAAATCTTCACCCATTGTTTTATTTTGTCAGCTATGTACTTGAATAAAATTTCTAATTAATTTATTTTTATTATTTATATCTGAACTTTTTCTTGATCTGACGCCCTGTCATAAAAAAGTTTTATAATAAATATTCACACCGTCTTCGAGCTATTGACTTACTCAGTCCAAGTGTCGATAAGGATCTAATTGTAGCGTTGGCGATGGCGGCCATTACTGAATAGTAAGGGTCCACTATACAGTATACGCATATACAGTAAATACAAACCTTGACAAGTAGAGCAGCGTCGAGTTCTGCGATTAAATAAATAAAACCGGCCAAGTGCGAGTTGAACTCGCGTGGAGAGGGTTTCGTACAATGCCAAAGTCAAATACCTACAAAATATCACATTTGAAATCCTCACAGTAAGACGCGAGTTAACTACTACTAGCGCTATCTAGTGGTGTTTTAGTGAACTATTTTTCGTAAGTGAACGTATTTGTGCACGATGGACACTTAAAAACGTAAAGTTTCTTTGTTGATAAATTTTGTGTGTAAATTTGTGTAATGTATTAAAGTTGCGATACGTTATATTTTTGAATTGTTATATGTACATAGATATAGATAGTTAAGTTGTAGTTTTAAGTTATCTTGTTTTATAAGCCTTTTGTATGTTTTCTAAATAAATGTGTTTTGTAACTGTGTTTTGCTTGGGGAGGCTTAGAGGGAGGTCTAGGTAATTAGTTTGGTAAAGGTGGCGAGATGGAAGCCTGGTAGAACCCCTGAGGAGAGGTAAAAGGTTTTTGGTAAGCAGCGAGCTGCCTCCGCGACCGTTATTTCAAAACGGCGCGGCGCGGAAATTGGTCGTAGGCGGCTCTCTGTACGGTATTGCTCCAAAGGGGTGGGTAAGTGCACCATCTTCCGTCTCGCTTCCTCCTATGGCGCCATCCCGCTCTGGAAATTTAATATAAATATAGCGTAGGCGTCATAGAGCGTATTCATTCAAATCCAACATTTTCGACAAGCCACCGAGTAACAACGAGACCTCCCTCGAGCTCCCATAAGCAAATCAACCACTGACTGAAATTGTTCAAGACTGAAGATATCACGGCTGTTTTCCTTGTCTCTACAACCTCCGCGTCGCCCTGCATTTCCTGTACCATCATCGAAGGGGATCAGCAACATTTTATGGTCCTTCGTGAAGCCGGATCCCTGGACTGAAGAGAAAAAACCTGAAGAACTACGTCGTCGAGCCACGCCGCCATGACGAGATCCACGCGTTCCAAGACCGCGTCCAAGCAGGCTGCCCAAGAGACGACGGATTCTGAAAATACCACAACTGAAGGTACGGGAAACACGACTTCGGGAGAAACAGCGACCTGGAGCCACGGCACTACGCAAACTGGGGAAACCGTAACGGAAACTACGAACACCGAGGCTGACGTCACGGTTGTGGAGACCCGACCTAAATCAGTTAGGTCAGACCGCTCCAAGGCTTCTCGCAAGAGGTTCCTCGCGGAACTGGAAGCCAAGGAGAGGCTGGCTGAGCTGGCGGTCAAAGCAATCGCGGCGGAACGGGCCTTAGAGGAGGCACATTTGCGGAGAATTATGGAGGACTCTGACCAGGAGCTGGACCCTGCAGATGAATCGGCTGACGAAGAAGTCAGGCAGGGCTCAGAGCGAGTGGCTGAATGGATGGAAAAGCACACAGGAGCGAAAGGACACGCTCACACCCAACCGGGGCCTGCGGTGACCGAACGACTGCGGCCTGCGGCCTCACGAGAACCCGTGGGGCAGGGTGGGGAGGAGTCCGCGAAACCGGAGAGCACCCCTCAGAAAACCGAGCCGGCTGCGCCGCAAACCGACATTGCGGCCCTCGCAGCGGCCCTACAGAGCGTCATTCGCACATCGGCGAGAGGGGCGCCCAGATATCTCCAGGAGCTGCCTGGTTTCGACGGGAGAAGTGATAGCTGGCTTGCATTTAAGACAGCATTCGTCGAGACAGAAACAAATTTCACAAGAACAGAAAACGTCGCAAGAATTCGAAAGAGCCTCACCGGAGCAGCAAAGGAAGCTGCCAGCTGCTTACTAATCAGCAGCACGGAACCCAGAAAAATCATCGAAGCTCTGGAGCGACGGTTCGGACGAGCAGAAGCGCTAGTCCTGCGCGAGATTGAGAAAACCCGCGCGCTATCCCGCATAGGAGACAGCCCACGAGAAGTGTGTATTTTTGCGAACAAAGTAGCAAATGTTGTGGCCACCATCGAGGCGCTGCGGAGAGACGCGTACCTATGCAATCCCGAGCTGGTACGCACAATTCTTGAGAAGATTTCACCGATACTCCGAAACAAGTGGTATGACTTCGCAGCGCGAGAAGACAACACGCCAGACCTCAAAAAACTGGCATCTTTTCTCAACGAAGAGGCGGACAAATGCGGCCCCTACGCTCCGGCTGAAACAACACCAGCCGAGACGCCACGAGAGAGAGCGAGAAAGAAGATCGTAGAGAAAAACTTTGCTGCAACGGCAACTACGCCTACAACCACGACATGCCCACAGTGCAGCGGCAGTCACAAACTGTTGGAGTGCCGACAGTTCGTCGAGGCTGATGTCAACGGACGCTGGGACCTGGTACGCCGGCACCGCCAATGCTTCCGGTGTGTGAGGAGCAACCACAGACGCTTCAGTTGCCGAGCGAAGCCGTGTGGAACAAACGGCTGTCGCGCTCCCCATCACTCGCTGCTGCATTCAGAGCGGCCGAGAGAAGAACCCAAGAAGGCGGAAGAAGTCGCGTCGGCCCTCGAGTTCGCCCACTCCACTCGGGCGGGCTCACGCCGGGCCTACTTGAAAATCGCGCCGATCGTTCTCACCGGTCCGCGAAACACTGTCGAGACGTACGCGCTGCTGGACGAGGGCAGTACTATCACCATCATTGACGAAGACATCGTCGAGTCCCTCGGCCTGGAAGGGCCCACTAACAACCTGTGGGTCATAGGAGTCAACGGCACGCGGCGCAAGCACGAAAACAGCAAAACAGTCGACGTGCGAGTGAGAGGGAAATACTCACTCGATTCTTACGAACTGCAAGGGGCACGCACGGTCGAGCGACTCGATTTCACTACTCAGTCGCTCGGCGAAGAAGACCTGGAGGACTGCCCACACCTGGAGGACCTCAGACATGAACTGATGTACCAGAATGCCAAGCCGAAAGTTCTCATCGGGCAAGATAACTGGGAACTCATCGTGTCGCGCGATGTGCGAGCAGGACGGAGAGACCGACCCGTAGCCTCACTCACACAACTCGGGTGGGTGCTACACGGGTGCCGCTCGTCGCACACAGAGCCCGTTTCGTTTTGCGGGTATCTGTCTACCAAGGAGGAATCCAGCGACGAAATGGAAAATGCTATGCGGAGATACTTCGCCCTGGAGTCGCTGGGCGTTGAGCCAAGGAAGACGCGCGATGACCCGGAGCAGCGAGCGCTACGCTTGCTAGAGGAGACAACCACACGCCTCCCAGATGGTCGCTTCCAAACTGGCCTTCTATGGAAAGAAGACAACACAATAATGCCCGACAACTATGGCAATGCAAAGAAGAGGCTGCTCAACATCGAGAAGCGCCTAGATCGAGATCCTGATCTGAAAACAAAGTATGAAGAAAGGATGCAGAACCTCTTTACCAAGGGGTACGCCGAGCCCGCCACGACGCAGCCTACACCTGGAAAGGTGTGGTACCTACCTCACTTTGCTGTGGTCAACCCAGACAAGCCGAAGATACGTCTTGTGCACGACGCAGCTGCCAGAACTGAGGGGAGAAGCCTGAACGACGCGCTGCTGCCCGGGCCCGACCTACTACAATCTCTGCCCGGCGTAGTTATGCGCTTCCGGCAGAGCCCGTACGCTGTGACTGCGGACATTCGCGAGATGTTTATGCAAATACGCATAAAACCAGAAGACAGAGACGCCCTGCGCTTCCTGTGGAGAGGGAGCGAGAGAGGAGATGTGCCGCCGTCAGAATACCGAATGACGAGCGTGGTGTTCGGTGCGACCTCATCGCCGTGCACAGCTCTCTTCGTCAAAAACAAAAACGCAGCTGACTATGCAGAACAGTTCCCGGAGGCGGCGCAGGCTATAGTGAAAAGTCACTATATGGATGACTACATCGCCAGCTACGGGACAGACGGAGAGGCCCTCGAGACAGCCACGGCGGTCGAACACATCCATCGGCAGGCCGGCTTTGAGTTGCGCGGGTGGGCATCCAACTCGCCCTCCGTGCTCCGTCACTACGCTACGAACGAGGCGGAGGCTACCATCCCTATCGGCGGGAGCGAGACAGAGCGAACACTGGGCCAGCTCTGGGAAGTAGGGCCGGACAACCTAGGCTTCAGACTCAACCGCAAGAGGGCGCCACTGGAAGTCATCGACGGGCTGCGCGCGCCGACGAAACGAGAGGCCCTCAGCGTGATCATGTCCCTATACGATCCGCTGGGGCTAATAGCACCTGTAACTACGCCGGCCAAGCGCATCATGCAAGACACCTGGCGCTACCACACTAACTGGGACGCCGATCTGCCAGACGAGCTACACGAAAAATGGTACGAGTGGCTACGCACGCTACGCGCTACGGAGCGGCTACGCATCCCACGCTGTTACGACACGGGCGCCGTGACCAAGCGGGCGCTCCACACGTTTGTCGACGCGAGCGAGGAAGCCTACGCCGCCGCTGTGTACTGGCGGAACGAGAGGTCCGATGGAAGCGTGAGCGTCGTGCTGGCTGCCGCTAAGAGCCGGGTGACACCACTCAAACCCGTGTCGATCCCGAGGCTCGAGCTGCAGGCGGCGCTGCTGGGAGCGCGACTAGCCCACACTGTCGCGCGCGAACACGACTGGGAAGCAGAGGCGCGACACTACTGGTCCGATTCTCGCACGGCTCTCGCATGGATACGAGCCGAGCCGCGAGCATTCAAGTGCTTTGTGGCACACCGGCTGGCAGAAATCGAAGAAACGACGAAGAAAAACGAGTGGAGATGGGTCCCAACAGCCCATAACGTCGCTGATGATGCTACGCGAGCCACCCCGGCGGACTTCGGCGCCGCACACAGATGGTTTCACGGCCCCGAGTTTCTATATCAACCTGAGGAATGCTGGCCGCAAGAAAACCGACGCGCCGCGGCCTCAGTCACCGGGGAAGAACGAGAAGCTTGCTACGCGACTACGACGACTACGACGCTACGAAGCCACGCCCACCTGCCCGACGTAGCGAGATTTTCACGCTGGACACGCCTCATCCGAGCAACAGCGCGTGTTCTACAGTTCGTCGAGCAATGCCGAGGCCGCACACAACACATTGCAGCCGCGAAGAGGAAGCGAACTGCCAAAAATGAAAACAGAGATCCTACGTGGGGAGAGGCTAAAAAGAAAAAGAAACTGAAAAAAAGCCTTTCAGTCGACACGCCGGACCGCTTCATGGGAATCGAAGCGCACCTACTCATACGCGCAGAAAAGCTATGGGTGCGAGCAGCGCAGGAAGACTCGTATGCGAGAGAGAGACGGAGAATCGAGAGAGGAGCCCTACCTACCGGCGACGATAAGCTAGCCGCCCTAAGTATTACGGTGGGCACCGACGGAATCCTGCGACCATCAACGCGCGCACGCACTGGAGGCGCGCACAGCTGCTAGCCGACAACTTCTGGCGGCGGTGGGTGAGAGAGTACCTCCCCACACTCCAACACCGGCGGGAGCCCAGGGCCTCCGGAGAGGCCCCCAAAATCGGTGACCTGGTGGTCATCGCCGACAGCAACCTGCCACGCAACTGCTGGCCCAGAGGACGCATCACCCGGACGTTCCCGGGCGAGGACGGCGAAGTGCGCGTGGTGGAGGTGACCACGAGCCGAGGACGCGTGCTGAGGCGGCCCACCAAGAAGATCATCGTGCTACCAGTGCTGGATCACAAAGGTGACGGCGGGAGAATGTGCACGATGGACACTTAAAAACGTAAAGTTTCTTTGTTGATAAATTTTGTGTGTAAATTTGTGTAATGTATTAAAGTTGCGATACGTTATATTTTTGAATTGTTATATGTACATAGATATAGATAGTTAAGTTGTAGTTTTAAGTTATCTTGTTTTATAAGCCTTTTGTATGTTTTCTAAATAAATGTGTTTTGTAACTGTGTTTTGCTTGGGGAGGCTTAGAGGGAGGTCTAGGTAATTAGTTTGGTAAAGGTGGCGAGATGGAAGCCTGGTAGAACCCCTGAGGAGAGGTAAAAGGTTTTTGGTAAGCAGCGAGCTGCCTCCGCGACCGTTATTTCAAAACGGCGCGGCGCGGAAATTGGTCGTAGGCGGCTCTCTGTACGGTATTGCTCCAAAGGGGTGGGTAAGTGCACCATCTTCCGTCTCGCTTCCTCCTATGGCGCCATCCCGCTCTGGAAATTTAATATAAATATAGCGTAGGCGTCATAGAGCGTATTCATTCAAATCCAACATTTTCGACAAGCCACCGAGTAACAACGAGACCTCCCTCGAGCTCCCATAAGCAAATCAACCACTGAAATTGTTCAAGACTGAAGATATCACGGCTGTTTTCCTTGTCTCTACAACCTCCGCGTCGCCCTGCATTTCCTGTACCATCATCGAAGGGGATCAGCAACAGTATTATATTGAATTTACCACTTTATTATCAAGTGATAGAATTCTAATAGGTTTTCCTGTAATCTAAAAGCAATGAACTACATTTTGTATATTTTTAAAAATTTTATGCTCAGTAGTTTCGGAGATTAGGGGGAGGTATGGTCTATTTTCGTCTTTTTTTTATAAATAAAATCAATACTTTTTATTTTACAATAATAACAACAATATATTTAAGATCCTCATAACGAACCCTTTCATTTGATATATGACACATTAGGGTTTGCAGAACTTTTTTTTAAATTTCCTAATTTGTCTCCCGAAAATGATCCTTATTTAAAAAAAAAATATTTTTATTTACTTTGCACATCTGTGTTTGGGTCATAGGATAACACCATCCTACCAAATTTCACCTTATTTGGGTCAGTAGATTCCGAGAAAATTGGCTGTGACAGACGGACGGACAGACAGACAGACACACGAGTGATCCTAAAAGGGTTCCGTTTTTTTGTATGGAACCCTAAAATAATAATTTTAGAAAAACCTCTGAACTCTTATTGATGTGCAAGCTTTAATATAAAAAAGATTTTTACTTAATTCTTTCGTATTCTTCTTAGTAAACCCTTTCATTTGATACCCTTATCATAGGGGGTCATAAAAAAATACTGATCCGTCATCTTTGGGAGGCCGCCATATTGGATTTAGAATAAGGTCACTTAGCTAACTATGCATTGGTCTGCAAAATTTCCAGCTAGTAAACCGGGAAGCGATTCTAACGGAAAAGTCCTGTGGCTAGTCTTCATCATCATCATATCAGCCACAAATCGTCCACTGCTGGACAAAGGCCTCCCCCAAGGATTTCCACGACGACCGGTCCTGCGTTGTCCGGCTAGTCTTATTAAATTTTAATAATTTCACAGTTCAGAAAAATGAGCTGAACACAGTCATAGGAAGGATGGGATTAGGGTATTTATACGGGTCAATTTTCGTTATATTTGTCCACTAGCTTTTAAACTGTGCGTTAGTTAAAATTAAATTGTTGCCTGCAGATTTGTCGTATCATTTGTAATATGGTATTTTTTTTAGCCAACTGCCCAAAAAGTATAAGTGTATGTATAGAAGTATGAATGTATAAGCCTGCTCATCATCATCATATCAGCTTATGTATACGTCCCCACCAAGGGGCTCGTGCCTACCCTTAATTAGGGCGATCGGGCCTTAGTTGACCACGCGGGCCCAGTGCGGGTTTGTCAACTTAACACACAACCTTCGAGTTTCTTCGCAGGTGTGTGCACGTTTTCTCACGATGTTTTCTTTCACCGTAAGAGCGTCGGATAAAAGTACATATGAAATCGAAATTCGAAAACACATTGGTACGTGGCAGGACTCGACCCACGACCTCCCGGATAGGAGGTAGCGGCTCATGCCGTTGAGCCACCGACACTCCCCATCAGCCTGCTCATTTGACTGATATTGCAGCCCTTTTGAGCCTATTCAGGCCTTTGGCATCATCTCACCTGATGGTAAGTGACGATGATGCCGAAGATGGAAGCGGGATTACCAAGATTCCTCAACGTAATGGAACTGGCTATCTAAACTTCAAGCCGGTACACATCAATGCTGTTAACATTGATGTTTAGCGGTAAGACCGAGAAAGATGGTGGTAGCTAGCCAGGCGTGCTTAGAAATCGCCTTTTCACTTACCCATACGAGTCTTACAAACGGAGACTCCGCCAGGAATCGAACCCGCGGCCTCCTCATGTAAAGCTAATGGACTTCACCCTTACGCCACGGAGGTGGTGAAACAATACCATTTACACAACTCTTTGAAAAGCAAGCGCCTGTGGGTTCTCACTACAAGAAAGTGTACCACCTATTCTGTATTCTACAGTAACTACTATATTGTAACAGGTGGAAAGCTTGCTTTGTGTACCTTTGCCGGGCCACCCTTTGTAGTTCGCAACGCAGCGCTGAATGTTACCCGGTGTTGTTTCTAAAGTTCCGTACCGTACACTTGTACTGCGGCCCAGCGACCACCAACACGCGTCCACCGTGAATCACCTTCGACCAACTATAAAAAAACTTATATATGGTCGGCAGATTATACAAAAGACCGAAGAGTACAATCAGCCACTATGCTTGGCGTTCGTGGACTATGAGAAAGCCTTCGATTCGGTCGAAACCTGGGCTGTGTTACAGTCTCTCCAGAGGTGCCAAATTGACTATCGATACATCGAAGTGCTGAAGTGTTTGTATGAAAACGCCACCATGTCGGTTCGCCTCCAGGATCAAAACTCGGAACCTATCCAGCTGCAGCGAGGGGTGAGACAGGGAGACGTTATATCTCCGAAACTGTTCACCGCCGCCCTGGAAGATGTTTTTAAGCTTTTGGACTGGGGTGGACTTGGCATCAATATCAACGGCGAGTACATCACCCACCTTCGATTCGCTGACGATATCGTGGTCATGGCTGAGACTATGGACGACTTAGGCACAATGCTCGATGGCCTCAGTAGAGCCTCTCAACAAGTGGGTCTTAGAATGAACATGGACAAGACGAAAATTATGTCAAACGTCCGTGTCATACCTACTCCTCTGAAGGTTGGAGGCTCTACACTCGAAGTTGTTACCGAATATGTATACCTGGGACAAACAGTCCAGTTAGGTAGGTCCAACTTCGAGAAAGAGATCAATCGTCGAATCCAACTCGGCTGGGCAGCGTTCGGGAAGCTTCGCAATATCTTTACGTCCCAGATACCGCAGTGTCTTAAGACCAAGGTCTTCGACCAATGTGTGTTGCCAGTGATGACGTACGGAACTGAGACATGGTCGCTTACTATGGGCCTCATAAGAAGGCTCAAGGTCACCCAAAGGGCAATGGAGCGTGCTATGCTCGGAGTTTCTCTGCGTGATCGAATCAGAAACGAGGAGATCCGTAAGAGAACCAAAGTAACCGACATAGCTCTCAGAATTGCTAAACTTAAGTGGCAGTGAACAGATGGCCGTTGGGGCAGTAAAGTTCTCGAGTGGCGACCACGCACCGGAAAGCGTAGTGTAGGCAGGCCTCCCACTCGGTGGACCGATGACCTGGTGAAGGTCGCGGGAAGCCGCTGGATGCGGGCAGCGCAGAACCGGTCGTCGTGGAGATCCTTGGGGGAGGCCTATGTCCAGCAGTGGACTTCCTTCGGCTGATATGATGATGGTCGAAGTGAATCACCATCAATTTAACTTGCAAAACAAAACATATTTAGATACGTATTATAGTATGTACGAGTATGTACGTATGAACGCTTTATAACATGGTTTTATCGCACATCGTATTAGTACCTAATCATCATCATCATATCAGCCGAAGGACGTCCACTGCTGGACATAGGCCTCCCCCAAGAATCTCCACGACGACCGGTTCTATCATCCAGCGGCTTCCCGCGAACTTCACCAGGTCGTCGGTCCACCGAGTGGGAGGCCTTCCTACACTACGTTTTCCGGTACGTGGTCGCCACTCGAGAACTTTGCTGCCCCATCGGCCATCTGTTCTACGACCAATGTGCCAAGTGCAATGTGCAAGTTGACAGACCGCAGTGTCTTAAGACCAAGGTCTTCGACCAGGGTGTGTTGCCAGTGATGACTTACGGAACTGAGACATGGTCGCTTACTATGGGCCTCATAAGAAGGCTCAAGGTCACCCAAAGGGCAATGGAGCGTGCCATGCTCGGAGTTTCTCTGCGTGATCGAATCAGAAACGAGGAGATCCGTAGGAGAACCAAAGTAACCGACATAGCTCTCAGAATTGCTAAACTTAAGTGGCAGTGGGCACGGCACATTGCTCGTAGTCTATAATATAATAAAACTGTAACGGGGTCGTGTCTGTACATGAAATATTTTTGGAAAATAATAACTGTGGTAGACATTACAAACGATACAGAGGCCAAAACAACAACTTTTGGAATTTTTGTCTGTCTGTCTGTCTGTCTGTCTGTCTGTCTGTATGTTCGCGCATCACGCAAAAACTACCAGGCCGATTTTGATGAAATTTTATATGGTGGTTCCTTATAGCCCGGGTTAACATATAGGATACTTTTTATCCCGGAAAATTCAAGAGTTCCCGTGGGAAAATCAAAAGTTATCATTTATAGAATGGCTCAACACGCAAATGTGGCTTGACCTATTACAATCAAATTTTACACGTTGATACCCTTATCGCGAACTAAAACTGGGACATTGTGAATCCCAAAAAAAATAAGGGTTCCTGCAGGAATGCAAAAAATTGTATCTTTAGAATGGCTCAACGTAACAATATGAAACCTTTACATTGTGATGGGGTGTTTTGATCATCATTGTATAGTCGGGTATTCTTTATCCCGGAAAAATAAAGAGGTCCCGTGGGAAATTATCCATCGATACTTTACAATAATAAGAATAGAGTACTTTTTTCCACATATTAACTACACATACCACAAATTATAATCTTGGCAGCTGAATGTCAATAGATGGCACTGCAGGGATAATAAAACGCGCTTAAGTTGTATTAAAACATTAAAAGATTATTTCATACTTTTGAGTGGATTTCTTTTATGTATTTTTCAGCATACCCTACTTTACACAACTCTAACTCTGGAACTATGGCACGTAGCGATGTGTTTCATAAACGAACAGAGAGGTATTTATTTACAGATTCCAATCATGTAATAAAATTAAAAACACATAAATCGAGTTTAACATCTTTTATCAGGAAGCACAGATACGGGAACTCTTCTGACGACGACTATTTGCGTGTGGCAGTTGCTCTCCGCCTGCAATATCAATATCTGTGAACCTCATCAATGTATTTGCGGGTCCACGGTGGAGGCAATTGGCCATCACTCACTGAGTTGCGGTCGTTGTTTGTGAAGAATCCCACGTCACCAATTCCATAATGACCTCACTCGGAGGGCACTGGTCTCGGCCAGATGGAATATTCCATCTTTGTTGCAGCCGCCGGGCTTTAGTCGATCTGATGGCAAAAGGCCGGAGGGTTTAATCAGTTGCTATGGCAGAGAGGAACGTGCCTGCTTTGGGACGCCACTTTTTCTGCCTCACTCCTCACCCATACGGTACTGCTGCTCAATTTGCGGCGAGAAAGAAGCATAATAAGTACTCGGTCTTAGAGGCAAATTACTGCTCTGTGACGCTGGTCTGTGAGACAACCGGCTGCTGTACCCTCAGAGGCCTTTGCCTTCACAAAGGAGATTGGTCGTCGCCTTCGAGAGAGGATATGTGACTTGAGGTCCTACCTGCTGCTAAGGTTGTCTATTGCCATCCAGCGCGGCAACGAGAAGTGCGTTATGGGCTCCTTTGGAGTTGATACGACTCGCGGATTTGACCCATATTTATATTCTTAGGATCTTTTTTTACTAGATTGAGATAATGATTTGAATTAGTTATTTGATAGTATAGGTATATGTTTTATTTCATCATATCAATTTATATACGTCCCCACCAAGAGGCTCGACCTGCCCTGAGTTAGGGCGATCAGGCCTTAGACGATCACGCGGGCCCATTGCGGGTTGATTGACTTCACACATAAGCTTCGAGTTTCTTCGCAGGCGTGTGTAGGTTTCTTCACGATGTTTTTCTCACCATAAGAGCGTCGGATAAACGTACATACCAGTACGAAATCGATATTCGTATAGATATTGGTAAGTGGCAGGATTCGAACCACAGCCTTTCGGACAGGAGATAGTGTAACCGTTCTGCCACCGAAGCTCTATATGTTATTTAAGATTTAGAAATCCTTACTTAATATTATTAATGTGATAATGTGTTTGTTTGTTTGTTACCTATTCACACTTCAGCACCTCTACCACTCTTGATGAAATTCGGCACGCAGGTAGCCTGTATCACTGGAAATGAAATAGTCTACTTTTTATCTGTGGAAATTATCATAGCCCGATGCAGTTACTGAGGAAACTAAAACAATACTCTTTGTTCGTTAAGTTATTTAAAATCGTAACGAAAAAATGGGTTGGTGTGATTTTTAGCACAGAGATGAGGTGGAAAATGATATAATTTCATCATCATCATCATTACAGCTCATATACGTCCCCACCGAGGGGCTCGAGCGTACCCTGAATCAGGGCGATTAGGCCTTAGTCGACCACGCGGGCCCAGTGCGGGTTGGTCGACTTCACACACAACCTTCGAGTTTCTTCGCAGGCGTGTGTAGGTTTCCTCACGATGTTTTCCTTCACCGTTAAAGCAATCGGTAAGTATGTACGTAAGTTTTTGAAAAACTCATTGGTACATTAGCCGTCCAGATTTGAACCCGGTACCTCTGGTTAGATGGACCGAGTCGTTACCGGTTGAGCCACCGACGCTTTAGATATAATTTACTAATAAGTATATCCTGACATAGTTCCCGAGGGATCTGGGGACAACTGTTTTTTACAACGGAACGCAACGGAGCAACGGATTAAAGTGATTTTTTGTATAGATTTTGTTGAGGGGGTGGGAAGTGACAAAGACTACTAATCCGAATAGCCCGATACAGTTCCTGAGGTACCTGGAGAAAACTCATGTCCACGCTTGCGAGCTGATTGCGGCTCGCGCACTACTCACCCTCAAAAAGAGTCATAAAAGCTATGTCCACGTGGGCGAAGCCGCGGGCAAAAGCTAGTACCTAATATGTTGATAAAATTGCGTTATACAGTGAAATTATCTTTGTAGGTATCTTAAATTTTGATCAACATAAAACAAGACAAGACAAAACAAGACAAGATAAGATTGATAATAATAAATAATAAGAAGAAAAAAAGATAAAAATATTGATAATAATAATAACTTTAGAAATTCATTAAAATTAAATACTTATCCGGATGGGTAAAAACTTAACCCCTCTTTTGGCCAATAAAAACAGGAAAATAAAATTCTATGTCACTCAGGGGATCAAAACGAATCAAACAAAACCTCATACGTTAAAATCCTTCAAGTTGTTTAGGCTGTAGCAGGGAACAGGCATTTTTTGGTTGGTGGTAGGGCATTTTCTATGCCCGCCTGGTTAGCTACCACCATTTTATCTAAGTCTTGCCGCCAAACATCAGTGTTAAAAAAACATTGATGTGTTCCGGCATGAAGATAAGATAGCCAGAGTTCTCCGTCGCGTTGGGGAATCTTGGCAAGCCCGCTTCCATCTTCGGCATCATCGTCACTTACCATCTGGTGAGATGATGCCAAGGGCTTACCAATAAAGAATAAAAAAAAAAACATAGAAATCTACATACATACACTCCAAAACAAAAACGAAAATTTAGAAAAAGTACTAGATGTCCTGTCTGTCAAGGGCGATGTTCAAATTTTACACACCTATCTGTTTTTGTGCCTCATGCATTTAACTTCGCCTTTAAATACTGTTTTAAGGCCTTAAGATAGGTCAAATGACAATATTCAATTCAAATTATTGAAAGACTATGTCAGGCTATTACTACGGAAAATATATATAATATACTTAAAGTAATAATAAATCTATTTAATTGAATACAATTTAAAAATATTACCACTTTTAATGTAAAAAAAAACATACTGCAGTCTACATGTAGACCCTGTTTTAGCATTAATTGCAAAATTTCTGGATAACAAATAGTTAATGTTGAATGAAACCAACACACAAAAATCTGTGACTTTAAGCCCTTTCATTTTAATGAACACATTTTTCTTAAACTTATTTGAAAGTCTTGGAGATCCTTGGGGGAGGCCTATGTCCAGTAGTGGACGTCCTTCGGCTGATATGATGATGATAATTTGAATGTATAGAACAGTAATATAATCATGTAAAAATCGAGAACTGGACGTTCGGTTTCAACGTAACAGCCGCGTTGAAGCCCGCATTGATTTGAAGTTTAAAATGAATAGAATTTAGTTCGATATTATTTTAACCTGCTCGGATTGAGGCATCTTAAAGCCTTAAGAATTCAAATAGCTTTTTTCTGCCGATGACGCTAGCGCCATCTATCCACGGACGGAGGCAACCATGAAAGAAGCCTGTAAAAGAATCCTGATCAGGTTTCAACTCGATCTCTGCGCATACAACCGGCATAAGAACTTTTATAACAAGTTTATATTTAATATACATTTAAAATCGAAATAAAAGATTTATTGTAATTACCTCGACCTATACAAAGATACGAACCCCAACATCTGCTAATTAGTAGCTTTGATCTTATGCAAGTGGAAGATATAATTTTAATAACTTTCGTAAAACCAAAAAAAAACTTTTAGGTACAAGCTTTTAATATTGCATTGTCACACTATATACATAATATGCATGCAAAATTTTAGCTTAATCGGATACCGGGAAGTGGGTCAAGTTTAACTTGCAAGATTCCATTACAGACACCGGGACTGGTCAAAATAAATAAATTTTCAAAAAACCTAAAAACTTTTAGGTACAAGCTTTAATAATTGCATTGTCACGCGATATACATAAACATGCAAAATTTCAGCTCAATCGGAAACCGGGAAGAAGGTCAAGTTTAACTTGCAAGATTTCATTACAGACAACCGGGACAGATGAAACTAAATACATTTTCGAAAACTCCAAAAACTTTTAAGTACAAGCTTATAATATTAATAATAAGTATTTATTTCAGACATAGTCCATAATTGGTTAGTAACATTGGTACTTATAAACTAGTGTTAGTAAAAAACAATGGGAATAAATCAAATAATTGAGATGGTCTCGATGGAGCCGTCCGCCACAGGGGCAACGCCGCCGGTCTCTACTTGACTGCGTGCAGCCGCATCCAGCGCCCCAGTATCGGAGAGTCCCATCGGTCCACTAGAGTGTACAGGATGCTGTTGGTGCTGGCGCGCGTTCGACTCATCAATGAGGCGGACCGCTTACGCATAATAGCCTCGAAGCTGTCAGTCTTTGCCTTCGCAAACATGCCAGAAGCACTGCAGAAGCGCGCCAGGCCCATCAACACCCTGAAAGCGTTATTTTATTGGACTCGTAAGTCGCTGTATGCTCTCTGCGTGTAGCTAACCCACAGACTGCACGTGTAGAAGGACTGGCAATATGCTTTAAAAAGCGTTACCTTAACCAATATTGCATTAATTGCATTTTGTAAATAGGTACTGTATACTAATAATTTATTTATTACCTAATTAAAGAAAATAATTATTAATTAGTAACAAAATAATCAGTAGGTACTAAAAATAATATCTCACTAATAACCAATTACACCTAAAATAAAATGCCTAGAATACATTTAATTAAATAAAATAATTATTTATTAGTAACAAAATAATCAGTAGCTACTAAAAATAATATCTCACTAATAACCAATTACACCTAAAATAAAATGCCTAGAATACATTTAATAAAATAAAATAATTATTTATTAGTAACAAAATAATCAGTAGCTACTAAAAATAATATATCACTAATTACCAATTACACCTAACAGTTGTTTGTGGACAGAGTGGTAGACTGGTGCCGAAACTAAGATAAAAGTACCAGGCCCGCACTCGGCAAAAACGGGTTTACAAAAATCGAATAATAAAGTTACCTACAAGCAAGTTACATGAACGTTAACTGTATATATATAAATCAAAATTAAATTTCTTCCAGTATAACGCCTGGACTGATTTGTCTATTTTTTTTTGTAATTATCCGCACAAGGATTTTTGGCAAACAAAATTTATAATTAAAAAGGAATTAGGACAGCGTTTATTATTTATAAGATTATTAAGACAAAATATTTTAACTTAAAATTAAAAAAATGTCCGGAAAATTGGAAAAGTTGGAAAAAAACGGATTATTATTTTTTATCAGCTGTTTCCCGCGGCTTCACCCGCGTGGAAAACGTTTCTATGACTTTTTGAGAGTGCGGCTCGTGAGCGTAGAAAAAAGTAGTCTATGTGTTGATCCAGGTCCTAATCTGTCTAGCTATCAAATTTCAGCCAGATACGTTCAGTAGATTTTGCGTAAAAGAGTAACAAACATACATAAATACATTCTTAAAAACTTTCACGTTTATAATATTAGTAGGATGAGATTTTTGTATGAACATAACTTACGATTTAAGCGATGCATTCTCGATTTCAGTCATACGTTCAAACAATATCCACTTCTTCTTTTTCTTCGTTTGAAATGTTTATGAAATATGTGCATTTTTTTTGGAAGTGATCTATAAAAATTGCTTTTAAATCAGGGTGCAATCGTAAATGTGAAATTTCCTGTGTAAATTGACATGAAAAACTATATAATAGTTATTTATGATACAAGGGTGGTAAAAAGATTAATAACAAACGAGTGACATTTGTAGGCCCAAACCGCAGGCGAGGGTTTACCATCACCATGCGTTTGTTATTTTCTTTTACACCCATGTATCATACAACGTTTTTCAATACAGTTGTGAGAAAACAGTATAAAAAACGACCGTGCCAGAAAAACACAAAATACCTACATGGGTACATACCTATCAAGGTTTCGGCAACCAAAGTTCATTTTACGCGACTTGTGAATCATTTTAAATGTCCGGGAGTAAACTCACTTTGTGTTTACTGATACATGCACATAAGTATATTTTTAATTGCACATATATTAACTATTTATAATTTTATTCGTTTTTACAAATAAAACATCTCAATTCAATTTTACGAAAATTGCGCCATGTTTTAGCTAGCACATTTACGCATGCGTAAGTTTTTTTTAAATATCATCATAAATAGAGTACAATAAGGCTTGGGATAACATTATTATAAGCATTATAAAGCTCCTTGGAAAAGATGACCTATTCCTTGGTGTAATCTATGTGCTTCATTCATATTCATTCTCTTTTCTTCATAAAGATATAACCCTAGCGTTATGTACTAACCTCACGGAGGAACAACCTATATATTTTAATTCTCCTATCAAAAGTCTTAAAGAAGATTCTGTATCTCTGGTTATTATATTTTTTATTTGCTAGAAATGTCTTGTTCCTCGGAGCTAGAAATAAAAAAAAGTTATAAAGTTAAAGCACATGTGCGGTAAAATCAATTTTGCGCTTACTGGACTGACATATAAAGGACCACTTTTCGAGCAACTTAAAATATTTTAATTTTTTTTCTGTAACTATCATAGTTAATTTAGCCCATTGTAGGTTGGTGAAAGGGCATTTTCCACGCCCGCCTGGCTAGCTACCACCGTATTATCTAAGCCTTACCGCCAAACATCAATGTTAACAGCATTGATGTGTTCCGGCTTGAAGATAAGATAACCAGTTCCCCATTGCGTTTGGGAATCTTGGTAAGCCCGCTTCCATCTTAAGCATCATCGTCACTTACCATCAGGTGAGATGATGCCAAGGGCTCACCAATTGTGCATAAAAAGAGGGGGGAGTGAGTGTTACTTCTTTACTTAGGTACGTAACCAAATAATAGCATAGTCCTTATTGGCATCTGTTTCACGTCTTTACAATCGGGGGATCTCCAAGGCGAGAGTGAATAAGGAATATTTGAATTTGTATGTGCCATCCTCCACATAAAACTTCGAAGTCTTTGGTAGGTATCTTGGTAAGCTCAGTTTCATCTTCGGCATCATCACCACTTACCATAAGGTGAAATTATGCCAACAATTTATGGATGAAACCAAAAATTATTTTTTTCAATATTCCCGTAAGATAAGGTTTATAGTTAACTGTAATCTAGAGATAATGAGGAACAAATCGACATGAGCTTCATTACTATACAGTACAATTTGTGGTGGGTGGGCCTATTCGCCATAAAAAAAATCTCCTTTATGACTAGCACATAATTTTCGAAAAACCTTTTGATATTACATTGTCACGCGATATACATATGCATCGAAATTTCAGCTTAATCGGAAACCGGGAAGTGGGTCTTTAATTTGCAAGATTTCACTCAAACAAACATACATACGAGTACATTGCAAGTTAATTAAAAGCTTGTAAAATGTTTTTTTTTTTTCATTTTACGATATAGTGGTTGGTCTATGCAAAAAACCGGCCAAGTGCGACTCACGGTCACACAAACAGCGTTCCGCACCAAAACTTGACTACCAGCATAACAAGATCTCTTAGTACGTACTATGCTCTATATAAATAGGGGTCTACTTATATTGAACTTTTAAAATTTTATTTTTCCAAATTTTTATTTTTCCTGTGGAAAAGAAAGGACAAGAAATTCTCATAGATTTTTCTGTAATCTATGTATTAAACCTCATAATTACTGTTTTAATTTGGCATTTAAAGGCGTTGCGCTACTGTAAGCTATATCGTAATACTGTGGTATTGGCTAGTATACGTACTGTTTTGCATAATTCCTCTTCGGAACTTCTAATCACCGTGAGGCCCAACATCTGGACGCTGCATGGTGGGCTCCTTCACCTCTGGAAGAAAGCAAAACAAAATAAATAATTACGAAAACCTAAAAAGAGTACAAGCTTTTAGTATTGCATTGTCACGCGATATACATCATCATCATCATAATTTAAGAGCCGCCGTGCTCTTGTCGGTGTAGCTCTTTCCAGGTCTCTACCAGGTCTCTACCAGGTCTCTACTATCTCCTTCATTTCTCTATACGATATACATTATGCATGTAAAATTTCAGCTCAATTGAAAACCGGGAAGTGGGTCAAATTTAACTTGCAAAATTTCATTACTAACACCGGGACAGGTGAAACGTAATACTCGTAACAGCTTTAATAAAGTTCGTTCGCTCAATTAGCTGCATCTTTCATAAATGCCGCTCGCCACTATCGGTTCACATCAAAAGGTACCGACAAAGGGGCCGCCCTGAGTTCAACCGCGACGCCGCCGACGTTACACTCGCACGGGCTCGCACGAATCTTGTACAGTTTTTATTATCAATGTAGGCGACGATTCTGAAGATACTTTGTCCAGCTCCAGCAGTGATAGTGATTAAAACTAATGATAGATTCTAAATAAAAAAAAACATTTTTTTGTTTAATTGTTTTACGGTGAAGGAAAACATCGTGAGGAAACCTGCACACACCTGCGAAGAAACTCGAAGGTTGCGTGTGAAGTCGACCAACCCGCACTGGGCCCGCGTGGTCGACTAAGGCCCGATCGCCCTAATTCAGGGTAGGCTCGAGCCCCTACGGGGGGACGTGAAAGAGCTGATATGATGAATTGTTTTATCCTTCAACACAATTCCAGAATTTCTTTCGGTTATACTGCAGATACTCATAATTACCTGAACATAGCAGGTGTGTAATCTAATATATAAAATTCTCGTGTCACAGTTTTCGTTCCCTTACTCCTCCGAAATGGCTTGACCGATTCTCATGAAATTTTGTGAGCATATTGAGTAGGTCTGAGAATCGGCCAACATCAATTTTTTTTTAGGGTAGGGTAGGGTAGGGTAGGGTTGGGTAGTGTAGTGTAGGGTAGTGTAGTGTAGGGTAGTGTAGTGTATGTAGGGTAGGGTAGGGTAGTGTAGGGTAGGGTAGTGTAGGGTAGTGTAGTGTAGGGTAGTGTAGTGTAGGGTAGGGTAGGGTAGTGTAGTGTAGTGTATGTAGGGTAGGGTAGTGTAGGTTAGAGTAGTGTAGGGTAGGGTAGTGTAGTGTAGGGTAGGGTAGTGTAGTGTAGTGTAGGGTAGGGTAGGGTAGGGTAGGGCAGTGTAATGTAATGTAAGGCGGTACGTAGTTCGCCGGGACAGCTAGTTGAATATATTTTTCGCAAGCCACGTAAAAACCGCAACGGTGCACAGAATTGACGCATTTTTTTACAAGCGAGCTACGAAGGAGTGAAATAGGTATTGGTGATAGAAAAAAATCGAAGTTGAGATTATAATCGTGGTCGATTGTCTTACCACCAACTGAAAAGCAAAAAAAAATTAAGTATGTATGCATGTAGCTTTGAAAAAATGTTTTATCTATTCTATCTATCTCTATCTATCTATGTCTGTGCGTCCACCCGGTGCTCTAGCGCCGAATCAACTTTTTTAACTTAAAATTGTTCAAAGTTCCTGAAGTGGGAAAGGAATGTTTGTGTGTTGTTAACGATTCCTTTATTGTTGACTCAGAAAAGTAAAATTGAAGAATTCATTAATAAAATTTACTTATTTTTAAGCGACTTCCAAAAAGGAGGAGGTTCTCAATTCGTCTGTATGTTTATTTTTTAATTTTTTTTTATGTTTGTTACCTTAGAACTTTTGACTGGGTGAACCGATTTTTATGATTCTTTTTTTATTTGAAAGCTAATACTTCCCGTGTGGTCCCATATAAATTTTATCAAAATCGGTGTAGTACTTTAGTAGAAAATTAACAAAAACCTAACAACAAAAAATTAAAAAATAATAATGCAAAAATGTACTAATTTGTTGCGATGGAAGTCGGTTTTTTAATGTGTTTAGCGTTTTCAATTATTAAGAAACATCTTTAAAAAATGTATCAAATTAGTTATAAATAACCATTGACTTTATTTATTGTCTCTAGAAGTTGGTAGTAAATAATAATAATAATACAGAAGAGCCTCAGTCTCAACTCACTCCCGGCCTAGTCAAAAAGCCCTCCCGGCAGTATAAAACCTGTCCCTCCATAAAAAAGGTATTTTTTATTTTAAATACCTACAATGGTAGGATTTACCTATTTTTGGGACACATTCTTAAAAAAAGTATTTTCATTTCAAATACCTACAATGGTAGGATTTAACTATTTTTAGGAAACATTCTTAAAAAACGTATTTTAATTTCAACTACCTACAATGGTACTTTTACGTGTTTTTGGGACACATTCTTAAAAAAAGTATTTTAATTTCAACTACCTACAATGGTAGGATTTACCTGTTTTTGGGACACATTCTTAAAAAAAGTATTTTCATTTCAAATACCTACAATGGTAGTTTTACGTGTTTTTGGGACACATTCTTAAAAAAAAGTATTTTCATTGCAATACACATCGTCACTTACCACCAGGTGAGATGTTGTCAAGGGTTTACCAATTGTGAATAAAAAAAAAAAAAACCTACAATGGTAGTTTTACGTGTTTTTGGGACACATTCTTAAAAAAAGTATTTTCATTTCAAATACCTACAATGGTAGTTTTACGTGTTTTTGGGACACATTCTTAAAAAAAAGTATTTTCATTGCAAATACCTACAATGGTAGTTTTACGTGTTTTTGGGACACATTCTTAAAAAAAGTATTTTAATTTCAAATACCTACAATGGTAGTTTTACGTGTTTTTGGGACACATTCTTAAAAAAAGTATTTTCATTGCAAATACCTACAATGGTAGTTTTACGTGTTTTTGGGACACATTCTTAAAAAAAGTATTTTCATTGCAAATACCTACAATGGTAGTTTTACGTGTTTTTGGGACACATTCTTAAAAAAGTATTTTCATTTCAAATACCTACAATGGTAGTTTTACGTGTTTTTGGGACACATTCTTAAAAAAAGTATTTTCATTGCAAATACCTACAATGGTAGTTTTACGTGTTTTTGGGACACATTCTTAAAAAAAGTATTTTCATTTCAAATACTTACCTACAATGGTAGTTTTACGTGTTTTTGGGACACATTCTTAAAAAAAAGTATTTTCATTGCAAATACCTACAATGGTAGTTTTACGTGTTTTTGGGACACATTCTTAAAAAAAGTATTTTCATTGCAAATACCTACAATGGTAGTTTTACGTGTTTTTGGGACACATTCTTAAAAAACGTAATTTCAAATACCCACAATGGTAGGATTTAACTATTTTTAGGACCCATTCTTAAAAAACCTATTTGAATTTTAAATATGTATATCTACAATAGTGGGAATGCGGAATGCCGCAAATAAATAGGTTCTAATTTCAAGACACATTTTCAAAAGACGTATTCAAATTTTAACTAAGTGCTCGAACCTGGTACGTTTTCCGATGCGCGGTCGCCCCTCGAAAACTTTACGGCCATCCCTTCTACGAGCTATGTGCCACGTCCACTGCCACTTAAGTTAAGCAATTCTGAGAGCTATGTCGGTAGCTTTGGTTCTCCTACGGATCTCCTCGTTTCTGATTCGATCACGAAGTGAAACTCAGAGCATAGCCGCTCCATTGCCGTTTGGGTGACCTTGAGCCTTCTTATGAGGCCCATAGTAAGCCCATAACAGGCCTCCCATTCGGTGGACCGATGAAGGACATCCACTGCTACACAGGCCTCCCCCAAGGATTTCCACGAAGACCGGTTCTGAGCTGCCCGCATCCAGGGGATTCCTGTGACCTTCACCAGGTCCTCGGTCCAACGAGTGGGAGGGCTGCCAATGCTACGTTTTCCGGTGCATGGTCGCCACTCGAAAACTTTACTATCCCAACAGCCATCGAGCTATGTGCCCCGCCCACTGCCACTTAAGTTAAACAATTTTAAGTGTATGTTGGTTACTTTTTGGTTCTCCTACGGATCTCCTCGTTTCTGATTTGATCACGCAGAGAAACTCCGAGCATAACATGCTCCATTGCCCTTTGGGTGACGTCAAATCCAACTCGATTGGGCAGCGTTCGGAAAGCTTCTCAATATCTTCACGTCCCAGATACCGCAGTGTCTTAAGACAAGGTCTTGACCATTGTGTGTTGCCAGTGATGACATACGGAACTGAGACATGATCGCTTACTATGGGCCTCATAAGAAAGCTCGAGGTCACCCAAATATACTATGTATTTCATCATCATAATCATGATTGGTTTGCTTGGTGACAGGGCATTTTCTAAGCCCACCTGGCTAGCTACCACCAATTTAAATTAAAATAAATAAACCGGAGGAGGGCAGCAGCGTACTTGCCGCGTACTGTACTACCACATCGCACACTGATCGCCAACACGCCTGCCAAGCGTGGCGATCACGGCAAAACCCCCCAACGTGGGGGAGGCACTAAGTGGCCGTCTATTGGCTGATTGATGATGGTCATGTGTGTATGATGGTCATCATCATCACATGCAGAGCAGGCCGATTATTAGTAGTAAATTAAAAATAAAAAAAATTACTCTCCTTTTATGGACAGTCGAATAAAAAATATACTAATATTGTAAACGCGAAAGATTGTAAGAGTGTATGGATAAAATATGTTTGTTACTCTTTCACGCAAAGTACTGAACGGATCTGGCTGAAATTTAGTAGGTAGACAGATTACGACCTGGATTCACACATAGGCTGCTTTTTTTATGCTCGCAGCCGCTTGCGGCTCGCGTACTGTGCACCCTCTAAAAGTCATAGAAACGTCCATGCGGGTGAAGCCGCGGGAAACAGCTAGTATATCATATGATCAAGACGAATCTAACGACAACTAACCGCCTCCGTAGCGTAATGGTTAGTTCATTCGCTTCACACCAGGAGGCCGCGGGTTCGATTCCCGGTGGGGTCTACTTGTAAAACTAGGTTTGGTTGGTGGTAGGACATTTTCTAAGCCCGCCTGGCTAACTACCACCATCTTATCTAAGTCTTGCCGCCAAATATCAGTGTTAACAACAAGTGTACCGGCTTGAAGATAAGATAAGTTCTTCATTGCGTTGGGGAATCTTGGTAAGCCTGCTTCCATCTTCGGCATCATCGTCATTTACCATCAGGTGAGATGATGCCAAGGGCTAACCAATTATGAATAAAAAAAAAAAGTCGTACTCCAAAATCAATGAAGCCATTATTTAGGCTACAGGTACATCAAAAAAAAAAGAAAAACAATACCCGCCATTTTTTGGACAGCCTCATAAAAAATAATGTTTTAGAGCGGGGTGACACGGGGGCAACACGGGGGCAACACGGGGGCAACACGGGGGCAACACGGGGGTAACACGGGGGCAACACGGGGGCACACCCCGGACACTTCATGCAACGAGCGAGAAATGTCATTGTCATGATATGACAAGGTAATGTTGAATTAATTAAATTTTATGTGACATTATTATTATTTAATCCGTGTTGTTTGTTGTTTGATTTGTTTTTAACTCTTATTTATATTTTAACTTATTATTATGTTTTATTTATTATGGTCTGTATAAATTTATTTTATTGACTATGGGGCTAGTACCTGAGAATAAATGATTTCATTTCATTTTCATTTTCATTTCATTTCTAAAAACAAGTCTTAAACTTTAACCAATCTATCAATCTGGGTGACGAGGGGGTGAGGTCGCAATCTAGAGAGCGGCAGCGAGTGTCCATACTGTATGTTAGTACTTAAATGTATACTTTGACGGGGGAGTAATATTAGAGACCACAAATAGATAAACTCGTAGATTTTATCCAGTCTTTCAACTTAAGTACCTACCTGACTATCGGATGAGATTCTCCTGCGAGCCTGATATCTTTCACGCCTCGAATATCAAATCTGTATCAGAATATTGTCAGATAAATTGATGACGCATATTTTTTACTACCCGAAGATATAAGACAGCTCAAAGATTGTTCATGTGGGTGACCTTTTCAGACTCGGGTTTCAGATAGCTTCTCATTATTTTTTAACCGACTTCAAAAAAAGAAGGAGGTTTTTTCAAATCGACCGTATATATTTTTTTATTTTTTTTTATCTGTGTTCGCGGATAACTTCGTCGTTTATGAACCGATTTTGATGATTCTTTTTTTTGTTGAAAAGAAGATATCCCAAGGGTGGTACCATAATAAGGAAACCATGATCTGGTGATGGCATCCCAGGGAAATCGAAAATCGTAGTGGCGACTAGTGCGTGGAAGTCGGTTTTTTGTTTTTGTTTAAAATTATTACTACTAAGGTGCCCTGTGTTTAAATGGGCATTAGTAACAAATAATACAATTTACTCTCATCTATCAAAGATAGCTCTAAAAGAGGAATATAATAAAATAAAAAGATTCCAAGTGCGAGTTGGACTAGCACTCCGAGGGTTCCGTACCACCACACCTCTTCACACAACTATTTCTACTTCGAGATTCGTACCTATTCACATTTTAAACAAAATGCATCAACGTAAGCGACAATTACATACTTTTTTTGTCATTCAGTTCGGACTCCTTAGCACGAGTACGACTCACACTTGGCTAATTTTTATTATTAATTATTGTTTTACTTAAGTATAAGTACTATAATCACATCCAGTTTCATGCCTGTATGTATTACCGTATTCAGATAAAGCTAAATAAAAAATCCTTCTGAAGACAATAAAACAGGTTTTTTTGTATGTAGACCCCTATATTTTTTTACTTTTCAAATTTTTTGTATTTGTCGTTATAGCGGCAATAGAACTATACATTATGTAATGATTTTAACTGTCAACCTATTACGGTTCATGAAATACAACCCGCTGACGGACGGACAGACAGCGGAGGCTTAGTAGCAGGGCCACAGATTACTAAATAGTTACTTGCAGGGCCCCGTTGGGTGTAGGGAATCCTAAAAAAATTAATCGTCCATTCCGTGCAACTTTGTCTTATACAAGTTGTCTGTAAGAATAAGTTTCATTATACTCGGCTAATTCATTTTCAAGAAATTTGAATAATAAGTTAGTACGAAGACGATTTCGTGCAAAGACCTCCGGAGTCGGACTGATGAGGGTAGCACTCACATGTCTCAGGGCCTATGCCCTATAATACTATACTATATTAAGTAATACTATATTACTGGACTCCACTTTTCCGTCGAGACATTGTTTCTCTTTTGTTAGATATAAAACCTCATTGACTAACATTTAAGAATTGTTAAAAGACATTGCTTCTCTATCGTAAGATATAGAACCTCATTGGGGATTAGCCCCTGTGTGTGGAGTATGACTTAAATTCCCGAGTTTGGAAAGAGACCCGTGGCCTAGAGGTGGGGACGTTCAAAAGTTGTTAAAAGACATTGCTTCTCTATTGTAAGATATCAGAACCTCAAAGGGACTTAGCCCCTGTGTGTGGAGTATGACTTAAATTCCCGAGTTTGGAAAGAGACCCGTGCCCTAGAGGAGGGGACGTTCAAAAGTTGTTAAAAGACATTGCTTCTCTATTGTAAGATAAAAAACCTCATTGGGACTTAACCCCCATGTGTGGAGTATGAC
Organism: Coleophora flavipennella; assembly: GCA_947284805.1. NCBI lineage: Eukaryota > Metazoa > Arthropoda > Insecta > Lepidoptera > Coleophoridae > Coleophora > Coleophora flavipennella. Next base: position 13,411,597 of record OX369253.1, read on the forward strand.
TAACCTTCCCGAGTTTGGAAAGAGACCTATGTCCCAGAAGTGGGGACGTTTAAAGATTGCTAACGATTCAAATGAGCACCATACACTACTCCACACTGAAATTTCCAACTTTGAGAATAGAAACTTTTGTTAAGTGATTCTCTAAGTTCTCTAACTTAAAGGCACTTATTAAACCGCTGTTTATGGCTAACAGTAGAAGTGAAAGACCTATACTTTGTTCCCTTAATTAAATTCCAGAGCGTCGGTGGCGTAACGGTTACGGCCGCTACCTCCTGTCCGGGAGGCTGTGGTTTGAATCCAGCCACGTACCAATGTGTTTTCTAACTTCGATTTCATATGTACGTTTATCCGACGCTCTTACGGTGAAGGAAAACATCGTGAGGAAACCTGAACACGCCTGCGAAGAAACTCGAAGGTTGTGTGTGAAGTCGACCAACCCGCACGGGGCCCGAGCGGTCAACTAAGGCCCGATAGCCCTGATTCAGGGTAGGCTCGAGCCCCTCGGTGGGGACTTTTATGAGCTGATAAGAAGAAGAACCAAATTCCATAATAACTTGTCACCAGCAATACAAGTGGCAAGTTTAACATGGTGTTACCAAGAGGCGTCACGTCATCAATTTGACATAATTAGCGAACACGACACAAGGCGTCGTGCAGTGTAGTTATAGCCCACAATTAACAGCCATAAAATAAGAACAGTGTATGGGGGGAGGTAGTGATGTCCAGTTGCTTATCGAGTAGTCTTTGTTATCGTGAGGGACAGACACTGTGGAGACTTCAGTTGCACTAAGCTCGTACCTAGCCGCTTAACCACCTTCGTGGCGTAATGGTTAAGTCCACATCAGCTTCACATCAGGATGTCGCGGGTTCTATCAGACTCGATTGGTTGGTGGAAGGCCATTTTCTAAACCCACCCGGCTACCTTCCACTAGCTTATCGAAGTCTTGCCTCCAACAACAATTTTATAACATTTTCCGGCTTAAGATATCCAGTTCCCTTTTGCGTTGAGTTGAAAACCTATAAACCGACTCCGTGGCGTAATGGTTAAGTCCATTAACTTCACATCAGGAGGTCCCGGGTTCCATTCCCGGCGGAGTCCAACTTTGTATGAATCAGTTTGGTTAGTGGAAGGGCATTTTCTAATCCCGCCTGCTTAGCTACCACCATATTTTCTAAGTCTTGTCGTCAAGCATAAATCTTAACAGGATTGATGTTTTCCGGCTTGAAGATAAGCTACCTAGTTCCCTTTTGCGTTGGGGAATCTTGGTTAGCCCGCGTTCATCTTTGGCATCATCGTCACTTACCATCAGGTGAAATGATATCAAGGGCTTACCAATAGTGGATTAAAAAAGCCTACTTTTGCTCATCCACAGTTACATGTAAGGAATTTATCTGTATGTATGTTTGTGTGTATGTTCGTATGTATTTTTGTATGTTTGTAACTGACTCCTTTGCACTCGATTTTGATCCACTTTAAACGGACTGATTTAATTCAAACTTTGTACATTTATCAAAAATCTGTGACAATATAATAATATCATAGATTTATCTCATTATCCTGAACTAAAAACGAAAAATATACTAGGTTGCTCGATATACGAAAAATAAGGCACAAAGCGCCCCACGATTTTTTCACAATAATACTAGTATTTTTTGTTTATTATTGTTTTCAGCTTAAATTAAGAATTATTTTTCACCTTTTAGTTTGATGTGCTTTAAAGGCGTGTTTTTTAGTTTTTTAAACTATATTTTTGTTAGTGAACATGTAATCTGTGTTGATTAGCAATTTGCTGTATGTATTACTAAAGTAAAGCTAATCTAAAACCCAACACAAGCTTGTCACACCCTTTTTTAGCTGCTTATCCTGTGTGTGAGTGTGACACACAGAATAGATCAGCGAAATATGGGGGTTCGACTACATCGTCACTTACCATCAGGTGAGATATAGTCAAACGCACTCAAATTTTTAATAAACAAAAATTTAAAAAAAATATCCTCAGTGCTCAAATCTCGCTAGATGGCGCCAGTTCCACAAATTTTAAGTTTTTTTTTGTGAAGACCTGGTTCCACTTTTTTACATAGTCAATACATTTCGCGCACTCTTTACATAAATATTTAACTGTCGAAAAACACATTGCACAATTAATTGCATTGTAGTCGAATTCTGCTAGCGATTTTTTGTATCTGTGGTGTGACAGACAACAACACGTAAACGTCCTCACTGCTAGATCACTTGTCTCTTCTGAAACTCCTGAAGATGAGCACTGTTAGTTTTGACCGTTAAATTTTCACCCTAGTGTACAAAGCTTTAAGGACACATTAACCTGCGCCCAGCACTCTTTTTATCCGACGGCGTGAGTTTTATGTTTTCCGAGTGTATAAAGGGTCTTAACAAAGGTATGCACTTATTTTTAACTGGAGCTTGAATTCATGAAACTGAACAACTTTCCCTAAGAAACCCATAGTCAATTCAACTAATTTACAAAGATTATTTATTTATATTGCCAGGTTAGTCCCATATAATTTTTATCTAAATCGGTGTAGTACGCAACATCTTCTAAGAATGTGAACTGATTGACTATTTTATTTATTTATGCTGCCAGATCAGTCCCACATAAATTTGATCTAAATCGGTGTAGTACGCGACACCTTCGCAGATTGTGAACTGATTTAAAAGGTTATTTATTTATGCTGCCAGGTTAGTCCCTTAAAAATATTATCTAAATCGGTGTAGTACGCGACATTTTCGCAGATTGTGAACTGATTTACAAGATTATTTTTTAATGCTGCCAGGTTAGTCCCACATAAATTTTATCTAAATCGGTGTAGTACGAAACATCTTCGCAGATTGTGAACTGATTTACAAGGTTATTTATTTATGCTGCCAGGTTAGTCCTATATAAATATTATCTAAATCGGTGTAGCACGCGACATTTTCGTAGATTGTAAACTGATTTACAAGACTATTTTTTAATGCTGCCAGGTTAGTCCCACATAAATTTTATCTAAATTGGTGTAGTACGTGACATCCTCGCAGATTGTGAACCAATTTACAAGATTTTTTATTTATGCTGTCAGGCTAGTCCCATATAAATATTATCTTAATCGTTGTAGTACGCGATATCTTCGCAGATTGTGAAATGATTTACAAGATGAAAACCAAAAATAACTATGCAAAATTATATAAAAATTTTTAGGAAGAAAGTCGGTTATTTAATCGTGTTTATCGTTTTTAATTATATAGTATTCGCATTGGTACTTGTAGCACGAACAGTTTTCATTCCTTTTTCATATCTTTCTTAACTTTATCATTCCTCGACAACAAGACAAACCTTGCACTTCTCCGATCGATCCGCCACTAAAGTGGCAAGTTAAAATTAAATGGAAGTTGTTTCTTTACCGACATCGTCGTCGCGATGAGTTGTCCGAAGGACACTCGTGACCCCGGGGGTGAGTCACTGGTGTCCATTTGGTGATTAATGGCGCAGCGGGGAGCAAGATGGTTGTCGAGTCTGCATTTTGTTGTCACCACATATTATCTACTTATTGTACTTACTTACAACTTATTCACGTGTCACCGCTATTTTATAGCTACCTATCTTTGGTAAATTTTGTATCTACCAAAAACCTATATCGAATACCTATTCTACCAGACTGACGTGATTAATGGCGCAGCGGGAAGCAAGATGGTTGTCGAGTCTGCATTTTGTTGTCACCACATATTATCTACTTATTGTACTTACTTACAAGTTATTCACGTGTCACCGCTATTTTATAGCTACCTATCTTTGGTAAATTTTGTAACTACCAAAAAACCTATATCGAATACCTATTCTACCAGACTGACTCGGTGGCTCAGTGATTAGTGCTCTTGACTACTGATCCGAGAGTCGTGGGTTCGATCCTTACCCAGGGAAAACATTTGTGTGATGAGCAGATTTGTTTGCTCTGTGTGTGGCTGTTAAATATCTATTTAAGTATGTATTTAAACATATATAGGTATGCATATCAGTCTATGGTTCCCATAACACAGGGAATCCTACTTTGGGGCCAGATGGTCATGTGTGATTTGTCCCAGAATAATAAAAATAAATACCAATTTAGTTGAGAATGGCACAAAATGTCCCAGAAATGAATTGGTATACGCTGCTCGACATTGCTTATGGATATTTTTACAATGTTCATGCAAAACATGGTTTCATAAAAAAACCGGCCAAGTGCGAGTCAGAAACGCATACAAAGGGTTCCGTACCATTATACTAGATGGTGCTAGTTTCTTCATGTTTAATAAATACGTTTTATGTATGGAGACCCCCGTTATTTTTTAACTTTTTCGAATTTTTAGTATTTGTTGTTTTAGCGGCAACAGAAATACATCATCTGTGAAAATTTCAAGTGTCTAGCTATCACTGTTCATGAAATACAGCCTGTTGACAAACGGACAGACATAGGACATTTATTGATTCCTTGTCACCAAACACACTTAGATAATATTGGAAAAAAAAGAAGAGAGAAAAAAATAAAAAAGTAACAGTAAAAGACTATCAGAGTATGATGTGTATTTGTTTGGGCGTGTGCGTGCGTGTGTGTGTGTGTGTGTGTGGTGTGTATATGCGTCAGTGTGTTTGTGACAGACAGACAGTCAGACATATAGACAGACAGACGGACGGACAGCGAAGTCTTAGTAATAGGGTCCCGTTTTTACCCTTTGGGTACGGAACCCTAAAAGCTATTAAAAACTCCTTATTACATGTGCATTGTGCAGTGCAGTACAGGGTATAAAAACTCCTTATTACATGTGCATTGTGCAGTGCAGTACAGGGTATAAAAACTCCTTATTACATGTGCATTGTGCAGTGCAGTACAGGGTATAAAAACTCCTTATTACATGTGCATTGTGCAGTGCAGTACAGGGTATAAAAACTCCTTATTACATGTGCATTGTGCAGTGCAGTACAGGGTATAAAAACTCCTTATTACATGTGCATTGTGCAGTGCAGTACAGGGTATAAAAACTCCTTATTACATGTGCTTTGTGCAGTGCAGTACAGGGTATAAAAACTTTCAAAATGGGCAAGTGCTATATATTAAGTATTGGGCAGACATACTTCGTGTATTTCCAATCCCTGATGGCATATGGTACTGTAGAGATCGTATAGCTCTGCGTTCACGCACTTGTAACTTCTTTGCAGTCTTGCTATCCGCGGGTCGTATTAAAAATTACTAAATTCAAACTAGTAGGTCGTTCGAAAGCTTTTCTGAAACAGTTGAGTCGCATTCTATTCGTGACCGCGAGCCAGGACAGAGGTCCCTGTGATCCGTGGTCGAATTTATAGCAAGAGTGCAACATTAGCTTAGTCTGGTAATCTCAGTCCAATAATCAGCCAGCCGAATGAGCCATATTTTATTTTTGATGTGAATATCAAATCAAATCAAAATCAAAATAATTTATTTTAAATAGTTGTTTACGCACACTTTTAAATAGACAAAACAAAACTTATTGCCTATTGCATAATGTCATGATTCAGAATACAGTCTCTGGTATTCAATGTCAATGGTATTTGTAATGGCATCAACATCTTATATATAAAAATGAATCGCAAAATGTGTTGGTCAGCGCATAACTCGAGAACAGCTGGACCGATTTGGCTAATTCTTTTTTTGTCGTGTTCGTTATTGTCAGGAGAAGGTTCTTATGTAGGGTAGGGTAGGGTAGGGTACTGTAGTGTAGTGTAGGGTAGGGTAGGGTAGGGTAGTGTAGGGTAGGGTAGGGTAGTGTAGTGTAGGGTAGTGTAGGGTAGTGTAGTGTAGGGTAGTGTAGTATAGGGTAGTGTAGGGTAGTGTAGGGTAGTGTAGGGTAGTGTAGGGTAGTGTAGGGTAGTGTAGGGTAGTGTAGGGTAGTGTAGTGTAGTGTATGTAGGGTAGGGTAGTGTAGGGTAGGGTAGTGTAGGGTAGGGTAGTATAGGGTAGGGTAGGGTAGTGTAGTGTAGGGTAGTGTAGAGTAGTGTAGGGTAGGGTAGTGTAGGGTAGAGTAGTGTAGTGTAGGGTAGGGTAGTGTAGGGTAGGGTAGTGTAGGGTAGGGTAGTGTAGGGTAGGGTAGGGTAGTGTAGGGTAGGGTAGTGTAGTGTAGGGTAGGGTAGGGTAGTGTAATGTAAGGCGGTACGTAGTTCGCCGGGACAGCTAGTATATCTATATATCTTTGTCATTTACGTAATCTATTATTTTATAATACCCTCTAGAGCACAAGCATTTTGTGATAGATATGAGTCTTGAATTTATTCTCTGACAAACTAGTTACATTTTCTGGAATTTTATTGTAGAATCTTTTAGACAGCCTACAGTAATATAGAAGTCATTGACACTGCCCCACAAATTACTTTTTAACCTTACTCAGTCTCAAACAGGCTATATCTATTTTATTTACATTTCTTAAATTCAAATTATGCCTGTCACTGTTTTTAGGAAACAAATGCAAATTCTTACGAACGTACATGATGTTTTCATATATAAATTGACTAGCAAAAGTTAAAATATTGATTTCTTCGAACTTATTCTTTAACGACTCACGTGATCGCATCTGATAGATTGCGCGGATAGCTCTTTTCTGCAAGATGAATATAGTTTCTATATCAACCACAGTAAGATGCCATAAGATATTTATACTATGGAAGTTTGTATAGATTGCCCTATACGTCTATCTTCACAACCTAGAAACTGCATTTTTAATCAACGACGTGATCCCACTGAGTTTACTCCCCCTGACCACTCGTTGGTGCGTCATAGTACGTACCATACTTTGGGCACACCCTGGACACTTCATACAACGGCCCAGAAATGATATTTCAAAAGAGGAATGACGAAACAAACAAAATGGCGGCGAAATCCTATACGTTTGACAACAAAACTGTAAAAAAGGAATGACGAAACAAACAAAATGACGGCGAAATCCTATACGCTCGACAACCAAACTGTAACCAATCTGTAACTGGGTGACGAGGGGGTGAGGTCGCCATCGAGAGAGCGGCAGGGAGTGTCCATACTGTATGTTAGTATTAATATATACAGGGTGTAACATAAAGGTGTGGTGATACTTTAAGGTGGGCTTGTACACATCAAACTGAACAACTTTCTCCATGGAACCCATAGTCAAATCGCAAAAAAAAATTTGAACTTCCCATACTAACTCGATTAGCTGATCAGCTGATCGAGTTAGTATGGGAGAGCCAATTTTTTTTTTGCGATTTGACTATGGGTTCCGTGGAGAAAGTTGTTCAGTTTGATGGGTACAAGCCCACTTTAAAGTATCACCACACCTTTATGTTACACCCTGTATATACTTTGCTTTGGGGAAACTCCACTGACGCCGACAGCGTATTCATCGCTCAAAAACGAACTGTCAGAATGTTATCGGGCATTGAACCACGTACCACGTGTCGCTCGCATTTTAGGAGACGACATGGAATATTGACAATGTTTTCCCAATATATTTTTGATATCGTGATAGGTATTCGTACGACAAAATATGACCCAATTTCAAGTCCGAGGCGGAAATCGCGTACTAAAAAACACTGGGTGATTAAAATGTGTACACCGACGCACTACCCTGGCACAGCATTACGATATGGCTTACAGTAGCGCAACGCCTTTGATGTCGCACGATGCCGCCAACGCGTAGGTACTAGCAGTACTAGCCTGTAGCCAGCCTGGCAAACTCGCGGAGTTTGCTAGGCTGTGGCTCGCCGCCCGCAGCCCCGCAAGTACACTTCCGTCGTTGCTCTGCGTAAGTACATCCGTTACTCACTGTAAGCCGCTACATTGTAATACTGTGACCCTGGGCACGAGAAATCCGCGTGCATAGAGCCTAGTAGACAGGCTGTGACAAAATTGGTGTAGGTCCCGTTAACTGGGGGTTCTAATCGTCATACTGAACAACTTTCTCCAAAGAACCCATAGTCAATACTCAAAAAAAAATTTGGAGCCTCCATACTAAAATGCACAAAATCGGTCGATCAGCTGATCTATTTGTATGAAGAGAAAAAAAATGGTTGCCTGTAAAGTCGGTTTACGGACGATAGTTTAACGTGAGAACGTCATAACAAAACATTGATGAAATGATTGCATACTTTTATAATGAGTCAATGAGCGTAACGAGACAATGAGCCTAACGGGACAGTGAGTCATCCTTTTTCGTGCGTGCAGCCGGCGGCGGCGTTCATCGATTTATTAGACGTTCTCACGTCAAAAAATACGTTTTAAGCAAAGTCGTAAAACAAAAGTTGTTCAGTATGATGAGTAGAAGCCCCAGTTAACGGGACCTACACCAATTTTGTTACATCCTGTATACGAGCAACTACTACTGTCCACTCAGTGGGAAATAACCGATGACGAGACATTTAGGTGCCGGTTGAAAGACTTCTTGTTGGAAAGTAAATTTTATTCTGTTAAACAATTTTTTGAAAGAATTTATTAATAAAATTTAGTAACATGAGTTACCAGTGTTATATGTACTTTATTATTTTATTACTGTGTGTCTTAAATATAATAACCAAGGGAACTAATTATCATATCAGCCGGAAATCGTCCACTGCTGGACAAAGGAACTAATAATAAATAATTAAAATAATCCACCTATAATCGTTCCTGGTGCAAAGGTTCCCATGAGGCTTGCAGCATTGCTACGCTGTATTGCTATAGATATACTTTGCACCAGGAAGGATCTGGAGCGGGAGTCAAACCCATTATTCCTTAGTCGGCGCAAAATTTTTTTTATAAAGGCCTTTGCCTCCATGCCCCACGGGCCAGCCGTTTCAACAGCGAAGCGAACGAAATCGTATGACAGCTCAAGCGTGGCGTACTTCGCGTGTTTGTGGCATGCTGCTGCTTCCGCGGCAGAACCGACGGTTTTCACAGTCCGGGGCAGACGGGAAGGTGCTAAAGTGTCTACACAAGTAGCATCCCACAGCAAACATACATAACATAAACATACACCTCTGCCACGGTACTAGCGTCAAGCCGTCGGGCCTTTTGCAGTCGGTTCGGCTCAAGCCCGGCGGTTCGAGAAGGCACGGGATGTTGGCCGAAATTAGGGCTCGACGGATAACGTCATTGAGAGCGTGGAGGCGTGGTCTCCTAGGTAGGAGCACCTGAGACAATTCAGCGCATGGTGGCCATTTTCTTCTACTGTAGAGCCGCATATGCATAGATGAGGTAAACACACATCGCAGCCCAATCGGTATGCCACAGCCACACGCAGCGAGTTGTCGTCCAGGAGAGTGCCCAGGTGGGGGGAAGGAAAAGCATGTAACCACGCTCCTGATTCTGACCTTGACGTAACTGCCTTGAGCCTAGCCAAATCTGGCCCAGCTGAACCATTTAGAAGATGTTCTATGTGGCGCTTGCAGCTGAATTCGTCCCACGCTCTCTGACTGTGCGGATCGTCGACCGGAAACACTGCATTCGGGTTGAGAGCCCCCCAAGCGTTCAAAGACTCTGTAGCATATGGAATGCACAGGCCGTCACCATTCAACGATAGAATGTCAGTGACTAGTTCTGTGAATCCATGAGCTGAAGCCAAGAAAGCTGGCAGGCTCACATCCCGAACACACCTCACGCCCAGACCCCCATGTCTTACTGGAAGCGATGCCTGGGTCCACTGAAGGTCGTCAAGAGCTACGTTCAGGATTTTTTCGCAAGTCTGTTTCAGTAAGACATCGAAAGAGGAGATTTCCAGCGAAAAAAGCTACGTCGGGGTAGTCCTAAGTAAATAGGTTATTTTAGGCACGGCAAAGCACATTCGCAATAGGATCAAGGCCACGTGAGCCGAAAGGTTCCTCAGGCGCTCCTGAGCGAGGAAAAGGAGGCGTTTTCTAGCTTCCAGAGCCTCAGGAATCGCTGAGGAAAAAAATGGAGAACCCAAAAGGCTAAAGCTAGTGGTGTCCAACTCTTTAAGTCCTGGAATCAGCCTCTCAAAAAGTTGAAAACATTGGTGGGTAACAGGGATGCAGGGAAAGAATTCACACTTGCCCGTATTTACCTCCAGCCCCATATCCTTAAAACGCGGGATCAGCAACCGTAGGTCACGCTCCACTTCTTCCGGTTTGCCCCCAATAGTCCCATCATTAAGGTACCAAACATTAAGGGGGGATTGAAGGTCAGCGGTGACCTTTTGGATGGCAAGGCTAAAGATAAGAGGGCCAAGTGGGTCTCCTTGTTGAACTCCAACCTGAGAAGTGATAAGAGTGAGATCGTTAAAGAGATTAGATGGTGAAGAATAGAGTTGATAAAGGAAAGGATAAAGGGTGGGTAGTTTTTCCTTCGCCTCGCTTAGCAGAGTATCCCTTTCCAGGGTGTTAAAGACATTTTTAATGTACAGCTTCAAGATCACGCAATTCACCCGCTCGGGATCCATCATGAATGTGCGCGCAGCATGAATAGCTGCCTCGCACCCCAACCGTGTACTAAACCCTAATTGTATCGGGCGTAAGTAGGAAGCCATCTCCTCCCTCACAGCATAGCAGCCAAGCTTGGCGGCCAGCCGACGGAAAACACTTCCAACTGCTATCGGCCTTATTCCCCCATCCTTTTTAGACAACGCGCAGAGTGAAGCTCCGTACAAATAAGGACATACCTCAGGGTTAACCAACCCGCCGAGTATGAAGTTACTCAACTTAGTCAGCTGTTCCAATAAACGAGGCCCATTTTCGCCAGCGGTGCTAGAAGTAAGCTCCTTTAGATGACCGCGTCGAATTCCATCTAATCCGGCAGCAGAGCTGCTGTAAAATGGCCGAGAGCCTGAGAGACATCCTCTATTTTCACGGTATGTACAGGTATGCTTCTATCCGGTGCCGCTGGAAAAGTAAGTGGCCGTGAAGGGAGTGGATGCTTTCCCCGCAGGGAAGCGAGGGTTGCAGGCGTACATTGTGCAACGGAGTCGTTAGATATTAAGAGCCGCACGGCCCCCCTCAAGTCGCCTTAGTGAACTTTACCTTCAATAGTTCTCAAAACTGAAGGTTAGTAATTTTTTTAGGTTTTATACAAAAATACTGAGAAAACTTTGGATATCAATAAAGCGACAAACGCACTCCCGTGCGGCCATAATTACTCTCCCCGCTTGAGCCCCGCGGCGCGGCGGCGCGTTTCATATCCCCACTTGAAGAGGCATCTGGCACGGCCTCATCATCATCATCTTAACAGCCGAAGGACGTCCACTGCTGGAAATAGGCCTCCCCCAAGGATTTCCACGACTACCGGTTCTGCGCTGCCCGCATCCAGCGGCTTCCCGCGACCTTCACCAAGTCATCGGTCCACCAAGTGGAAGGCCTTCCTACGCTACGTTTTCCGGAACGCGGCCGCCACTCGAGAACATTACTGCCCAATGGCCATCCGTTCTACGAGCCATGTGCCCCGCCCACTGCCACTTAAGTTAAGCAATTCTGAGAGCTATGTTAGATACTTTGGTTCTCCTATTGGTTATGAACATGGGTTCTACTAATTTCATACAATCTATGCTATCTTCTATTTCATCTGCCAAGGGTTGTCTGGAAGAGATCGCTTTTAGCGATAAGACCGTCTTTGTACGCTTCAGTTTGATAAAACCATTTGGTGATTATTCTTTGTGTGCAATAAAGAATTTATACATACAATATAGAAGCACAATTTTCACTTTCGGCGCGTTTTTGTAAAAACCACATAAAATTAAATTAATTATGAACTGAGAGCGTAAATATAGCACTTGCTCATCTCGAAAGTTTCTTCCCTACACATGTAATGTATAAGTATTTTTATTTGTTCTTAAAAAAAAGTTGATGTGTGTATGTAACTTGATAGTTATAAAAGATGGTAAAAATTTCAGCTGCCAAACTCTCCCATTGAGAGGGTTCTATGGCGCAGGATTGTGGATAGGCAAGTGCGCGAGTTGGAGGATCAGCATAAAGCTGACCTTGATACCAAACGCGACCACCTGCGACAATTTCATACAATCACGAGGGTGGCATACTTAAATGCCCTCAGAGCGCGAGGAGTTTCGCTGCCAAGATTGACTACATAAACCATCTTTGAGCGCACGCGCGGCAAACCGACTAGGAGTCGAAGTGGTCGCCATGACCGAAATCGGTCGGATAGATAGATTAGAAAAATTTCAATTGAAACGGGCAACACTATGAAATTCTAAACCCTAATAAACGCAGATACGCCTATACTCGTAACACCGGTTTTTTTTTCATTTTTTTTTCTAAGCTAGTAGAACGATTACAAATCACATGCAATTATGAAAAAAAAAGTCATTTACATAATTAGTTTAGTTCTTATACAGAACTGCGTTAGTGTAACTTGCATGTTTGGGTCGATCACGCAGGTCAACAGACTTGAAGCACTGTCATTACCTGGATGGGTTTGACTGTTAGTGGAATTTTTCTTAAGCGTTTCCGTGCGTCGCTAGGCACTTTATATCATTGGTGCCTGTGGTTGCTATCACTAGATGGTTGTTGTGAATTTTTCTTGGCCATGGAAGCTAGTCCTTCAGCCGGATTTGTAAATAATTTTTACTTTCTTCATTTGTTTTTGGATTTGTTAGTGCCGGTGCATTACAAATCTTCTCTGAAGTTCTTGACAGCATTTGCAGCAGCTGCATTCTGAGGTGGAACACCCAGTTGCTGTTGGGCGTCTATAAAACTGCACCCAGAGCAAGTTGGGTTCTCACGTCCTCCTTCGTTTTATTTTCTTGTTCTCCACATTGCTCACGTGCACTAGACGATTTTCTCCAAAATGCACCACTTCTTGAACAAAATCCCAGCAAAAAACAATGAAAAAACAACAAAATCAAACTACGAATGCGTCCACCACAAATCCCGCCAAAAAACCTATCACTAGATAACAATCGTGTGTGTTGCCAGTGATGACATACGGAACTGAGACATGGTCGCTTACTATGGGCCTCATAAGAAGGCTCAAGGTCACCCAAAGGACAATGAGGCGTGCTATGCTCGGAGTTTCTCTGCATAATCGAATCAGAAACGAGGAGATCCGTAGGTGAACCAAAGTAACCGACATAGCTCTCAGAATGGCTAAATTTAAGTAGCAGTGGGCGGGGCACATAGCTCGTAGAACACATGGCCGTTAGGGCAGTAAAGTTCTCGAGTGGCGACCGCGTACCGGAAAACGTAGCCTAGGAAGGCCTCCCACTTGGTGGACCAATGACTTGGTGAAGGTCGCGGGAAGCCGCTGGATGCAGGCAGCGCAGAACCGGTCCTCGTGAAAATCCTTGGGGGAGGCCTATTTCCAGCAGTGGACGTCCTTCGGCTGATATGATGATGATGATGAGGCCGTGCCAGATGCCTCTTCAAGCGGGGATATGAAACGCGCCGCCGCGCCGCGGGGCTCAAGCGGGGAGAGTAATTATGGCCGCACGGGAGTGCGTTTGTCGCTTTATTGATATCCAAAGTTTTCTCAGTATTTTTGTATAAAACCTATAAAAACTAATTGCTGTTATACTTAGCTAATGAAATCTTCTTTCTATCTATATCAATTTAATCAATACTACATTTATTTATTTAAAAAAAAAAACATTTTTTTCTACGACTGCATGAAATCGAACACTAAAAAGTTTAGAAACCTTTATTTTGGAAAAAAAATCTATGGAATCACTCAAATAAACGATAAATATTGATTGTATCAGTCCCTCCACACTATAGGGATGACGAATGCTAGTCATCTGAGTTACTTTTTATCATCTGTCAGAAACGATATTTTGTTCTAAAATGTTAGAAATACCTCGGCGTGACGTCATAGTTTAGCAGCGTCATATATGTACTCATTTTGTAAATTTTGGTGATTTAAAATCGAAGACTTGATGGAAAACAAAACGAGTAAGGTTTTCCGAAGTTTAAGTAGGAGGGCAATTTAGTGATCAAGAGTTCATAATTTATTTCTGATGCTGTCGTCATCCCTATTAGGCGCTTTGCACACGACGGGCCGGGGCGGTCCGGTCAATTTCGCCGCTAATGATAGCACAAAGGGAATCCTATACTACCAACGCACATGGAGGACAAAAAGACCGCGTCGACCGCGCCGCCTCCATGTGCGTTGGTAGTATAGGATTCCCTTTGTGCTGTTGTTGGCGGCGAAATTGACCGGCCCGCCCCGGCCCGCCCCGCCCCGTCGTGTGCAAAGCGCCTTATGGTATAGTTTCGCAGAGATCAGAACAGTATAAAGGCGGTATGAAAAACTGCTGACAGTGAAGTTCACCACAAGCCGTAAAGCCTCCGCCAACACGGACTTGGCCCCCGTGTGTGGGGTACGGCCTAACCTCCCCGGGTTTGGAAAGAGACCGCCGTGCCCCAGCAGTGGGAACGTTCTTGGTTTGTTACGTAATTGCGTAAAGTTTACCTTTTTAAGTTATATTGTCAAGGGCTCTCATCATATCTGAAACAAATCAACACATACCTAATTAAAAAAGCGTCGGTGGCTCAACCGGTAACGACTCGGTCCATCTAACCAGAGGTACCGGGTTCAAATCTGGACGGCCAATGTACCAATGAGTTTTTCAAAAACTTACGTACATACTTACCGATTGCTTTAACGGTGAAGGAAAACATCGTGAGGAAACCTGCACACGCCTGCGAAGAAACTCGAAGGTTGTGTGTGAAGTCGACCAACCCGCACTGGGCCCGCGTGGTCGACTAAGGCCTAATCGCCCTGATTCAGGGTAGGCTCGAGCCCCTCGGTGGGGACGTATATGAGCTGTAATGATGAAGAAAATCGCCTAATTTGTGGAGCGTCGGTAGCGTAACGGCTAGGGCCGCTACCTCCTGTCCGGGAGGTTGCGGTTCGAATCCTGACTGACACATACCATGTGTTTTCGAATATCGATTTCATATTATGTACGTTTATCATAACATCGTTAAAGAAACCTGCACACGCCTGCAAAGAAACTCGAAGGTTGGGTGTCAAGTCGGCTAACACATACTGGGCCCGCATCACCCTAATTCAGGGTAGGCTCGAGCCCCTCGGTGGGGACATATATGAGCTGATATGCTTGATTAATATATAAAATCACACAATTATACACACAATAATATAACTCCTTAGTCTGTACAACAACCGCCCCGAGAAACAACTGGGGAATTGATTAAAATGAATACCTGTATATTCATTTTAATGAATTCCCCAATTTTAAGAATTTAGAAAATACGGTATTTCGCTACTAGACATTTGAGTAACTTTTTATCAACTTTTATAAAACGAAAGTTTGTTCTGCAATTGTTCACGTTAATGACATAGTGACGTCTTATTTGCCATAGTCATAAACGAACTAATTTACTGTTTTTAAAAAATTATCATCATGTCAGCTCATATACGTCCCCACCGAGGGGCTCGAACCTACCCTGAATTAGGGCGATCGGGCCTTAGTCGACCACGCGGGCCCAGTGCGGGTTGGTCGACTTCACACACAACATGCGAGTTTCTCCGCAGGCGTGTGCAGGTTTCCTCACGATTTTTTCCTTCACCGTAAGAGCGTCGGATAAACGTACATATGAAATCTAAATTCGAAATCACATTGGTACGTGTTAAAAAAATATAAATAAAAAATTGTTTGATATTTCAAATGAGCAAGTGTTTTTGGTATTCTAGAAGTAATGCTATTTATTGAATAGTATTTTTTAATTTATTTTTTATACTTTAAAATAGCCTATTGGTGTAGGTCCCGTTAACTGGGGGTTCAACTCATTATACTGAACAACTTTCAGCAAGGAACCCAGGAACAGCTTCTTGGTCCGAAGCGTTAGATAGAACCACGAAGAAATTGGTTTCCGGAAATAAAAATATAGATCTCTTCTACAGTAGCTCTAACTCTGTCTGAAGTTTCTCACTTTTAACTTTTGCAGCACCACCGGAAGCGTTGATAAACAAGCTTAAACTTAGTGTGTATTTTTTTTGTATACTTATTAATTTCTGTAAATAGAATTAAAAGATTTTTTAAACTTTTTTTTAGTTGTATTTTTGTGTGTTGATTATATCAAAATCTATGTGGAAGTTTTTTCATTAGCGCATACATAGTTAATTTTGTTATGTCACCATAAAGGCTGTAAACTTCCCTAATGAAATAAAATAAATCATTGTCAATTCAAAAAAAAAATCGTCTTCATACAAAATGCACAAAATCGGTTGATCAGCTGATCGATTTGTATGAAGACTGAAGAGTAATTTTTTTTCGTGATTTCAGCCAAGATAAAGAACAAAAGAATAAATAAACGAATGATCTATCTATTTATCTATACAGGATGTAACAAAATTGGTGTAGGTCCCGTTAACTGGGGCTTCTAATCATAATACTGAACAACTTTTGTTCTACGTCTTTGCTGAAATCGCAAAAAAAAGTTAACTCTTCATACAAATTGATCAGCTTATCGACCAATTTTGTACATTTTTGTATAAGAGGGGTCCAATTTTTTTTTTAGATTTGACTATGGATTCCTTGGGGAAAGTTGTTCAGTATGATGAGTAGAACCCTCAGTTAACAGGACCTACACCAATTTTTTTACACTCTGTATATCATGTTCAGTTTGATGAGTAGAACCTCCAGTTAACGGGACCTACACCAATTTTTTTACACTCTGTATATCATGTTCAGTATGATGAGTAGAACCCCCAGTTAACGGGACCTACACCAATTTTGTTACACTCTTTATAAAATAAACTGGAGTTGACTTACTATAGGACATAGCAGGCCACTGACAAGGCAATTTGCGTGGCTCGGTTTTGGGATGGAACTATCTGAGTTTGCCGTCGACTCGAAAAGAAGAAGAAGAGGACATAGCAACAAAACATTTATTTCGGAATAAGTGACATACTAATAAATACACCACTGTCCTCGGGAATTACTTAAAATAACCATAAAATTGAAGAATTAAGAGGATTGTCAAGCTGCGACTTTTCATACAAACGGCGATAACGATATTCACCTCTTAGAAGTTATCTGATTTGGACCGATTTTTGATAGGTTGTGTCAGTCAGAACAAAAGCTTTTGATTTTTGGATAAAGTTAATAAGTTAAATTTTATTGCCGTTCACTTTTGATTTTTGGATAAAGTTAATAAGTTAAATTTTAGTGTCGTAACTTTACTGCCCCATTGGCTATGTGCCCTGTTCTACGAGCTATGTGCCCTGCCCACTGCCACTTCAGTTTAGTCATAGTAAATAATACTATGGTTTATTAACAGTGAAGGAAAAACATCGTGAGGAAACCTAGTAATAAATTGTATAAAATTGTATATAGTAATAAATTGTATCTTCGACCAGTGTGTGTTGCCAGTGATGATATACGGAACTGAGACATGGTCGCTTACTATGGGCCTCATAAGAAGGCTCAAGGTCACCCAAAGGGAAATGGAGCGTGCTATGCTCGGAGTTTCTCTGCGTGATCGAATCAGAAACGAGGAAATCCGCAGGAGAACTAAAGTAACCGACATAGCTCTCAGAATTGTTAAACTTAAGTGGCAGTGGGCAGGGCACATAGCTCGTAGAACAGATGGCCGTTGGGGCAGTAAAATTCTCGAGTGGCGACCGCGCACTGGAAAACGTAGCATAGGTAGGCCTCCCACTCGGTGAACCGATGACCTGGTAAAGGTCGCGGGAAGCCGCTGGATGCGGGCAGCGCAGAATCGGTCATGGAAATCCTTGAGAGAGGCCTATGTCCAGCAGTGGACGTCCGTCGGCTGATATGATGAAATTTTATCTACACACATATCATACTTCCTCTAAAATGCGTTAAAAATCCGTAGGCAATGACCAGCATTAAGACAACCAATTTTACTATGACAGCTGTTCCAAAAACTCATAATAACGTTACAAAAACCGATACTGCAATAACATTAAAGTACAGATTTTACCTACTACCACAGACAAAAAAGTTCTCATAGTAAAATTGGTTGTCATAATGCTAGTCATTTCCCTACGGCTTCTGAACCCATTAATATATATGTAGATGAAATATAGTATGCAACTGTTGCAGTTAGGTCTTAAAACACTAGTGTGATATTAACACACTCATGTTTTATGACCTGTCATTACATAACAGTTGCATAAACTACTACTACAGTAGTGCTGTGTATACTTTCTCAAGCAAAGAATAAAGCTAGGTATATCAGACTTGATGAAAAATGTATAAATAATTTGGGTTTGTATGGTAGGCACCTTACTCAGATTTTTCCTGGAATAATGAAGTATACTTACTCATTGAAGTAGGCCTTATTAAGTCCTAATTATTCACAAAGTTTCATTAAAAATTTTAGGGCTGTTTTTGAAAAAAGTAACCAACCTGGACTTGTATGGGGGGGTAACTTATTCAGATTTTTTTGGAACAACTGACTACCGTAAGCTGGTAGGCCATATACAGTTGTAGTAATATACCGAGTTTCATCAAAATTGTTTGAGCCATGTTTAAATGATAAAATAATATTTTTTTACTATAGTGGCACCTCTAAAACATCAAGATATGGTAAATTTGAAAAAAAAAATGCCTAGAGAAATAAAAATAATATTGCCCTAACCCAAATTTCACCCAAACCCGTCCAGTAATTTGGTAACTAGAGCATCAGACGTACACACACACACACACACACAGACTCTATCTATTAGTAAAGACAATCGATCTCCATCAAAATCTCAACCTCAATTTTTTTGCCATCACAATACTTTCTTCACTTCTTTGTCGTTCGAAAGTTAAAAGTAGATTTTCAAAATATTATCGGTCACAAAATGTTACTTAACAGACGTGCGTGCTCAGAAAATTTAATAATCACATCCTTGAAACGGATTGGTGGCGTTGTCGGAAAAATTTGTGAAATAATAAGGAGATTTCGCATCGGAGATTCAATTTTCTGTCACAATTTGATTTCCGCCCGTGTTTTCTGTGGCATTGCTTGGCGGATGCGGAAGGCACAAAAGTACGTGCTCTATTCCTTATTTCAACGTCTGATTGAACTTGCTGTTGCCCGCGGCTTCGCCTGCGCGGATCCCGGTTTTGCCGTTCCCGTATAAATTTTACAAAATCCTTTCTTAAGGCGAGGTATTGATTGGAACAGTTGTCTCTGTCTTTTTCTTTGCGTGCAAAGAGTAAAGAAAATAACCACACTTTTAATTTTTTCAATGATTTTTCGTTTCAATCAAAAACTACAATGAAAGTATAAAAAATAATAACATTACTCACTTTGTAATATCATAACAAATATTGTTGTAGGTACCTATATTTTTTTAAAAATTATACTTCATAAAAATAAAAGTTAAAAAACTTAAAAACCGACTTCAAAATTAAATTCACTTAAAAGTATGAAATAATATTATTATACTTAGATACATGACATTAACCAACAATAACGAAATCAAAGGTGGGTACGAATTAAATTAGGGGCCTAAATTTATTTTTGAGGTCGGTACCAGCACACAGCTACTTACTCATCAAATGTTTTAGATTCGATTGCATTCCTGACACCGACTTCAAAAAAAATTAATCTAATTCTTACCCACCTTTGATTTCGTTATTGTTGGTTAATGTCGTGTATCTAAGTATGATAATATTATTTCATACTTTTGAGTGAATTTAATTTTGAAGTCGGTTTTTAAGTTTTTTAAACTTTTATTTTTATTTTATTTAGTTTTAGTGACAATGCTATCTATCCAACAACGTTATACCCAATCACGCAGTCGCCAATAGGAACCATCAAATCATAAAGCATGTGTTTCATTAACGGATACAGATTCCTGTGGTTTCCATCATTATCTCAACAACATGAAAGTTATGGAGTTAAATGTTCCATCATCAGCTCATCTGAATAACCTGAAAGAATACAACTATCGGTCTATACTTACCTACGTATCTACGTAAAATATTTGAAGAATTATCCTCCAAATCCTAACCGTTAAGGAGTTGTACCTTCCTTCATCAGCTCATCATCATGAGATGATGACTAACAGACGCCAAAACTTGAATAGTTTTAGGAAATACATGCAACACGTAATATGTGCTATAAAATTTGAGAGTTTTTCTCGATTTCCCTGGGATCCCATTACTAGATCCTGACTTGGTCCCAATGGAACCCCCTCGGGAGTATATTCTTTAGAACAAAAAAAGAATTTTGAAAATCGGTTCACAATCGGCGGAGATATCGCGTAACAAACATACAAAAAAAAGAAAAAAACATAAAGTCGAATTGAGAACCTCCTCCTTTTTGAAGTCGGTTGAAAATATTAGTCATAACTAGAGTTGAAAACATATTCTTCAACAACTCTAGTATACAGTCTCCAACCTGCAGAGGAGTGGGTGTGGGTGACACGAGCATTTAACATAAATTTCATCTTTTCCATGTTCAATTTAAGACTACTTGTTGCGAGACACTACTGGAACATCGAACAGGGTTTAGGTCTTTCAGGGTCTCAGCCATGGCCACGATGTCTTTAGCGAATCGAAGAGTTTTCCGTTGATATTGATGCTAAGTCCAACCCAGTCCAGAAGCTTGAAAACAGTAAACAGCTTAGGAGATATGACATGTCCCTGTCTCAAGCCCCTGCTGCAGCAAGATAGGTTTCAAATTGATAATCAATTCGGCACCGCTGCAGAGACTGTAGCATAGCCCAGGTTTTGATCGAATCATGGGCTTTACTATAGCCTACAAGCATAGACGCTGATGGTACTCTTCAGCTTTCTGATTAATCTGTCGCAGCGTCTGTATGTGGTTCGACAACGCCCAACTAGCAAAAACTCGTCTTATAAAAGTCGCCAATGTGTTTTTGCCAAGAGTTATTGCATTGGTAAATGAGTCTTGTAATAGTTTTGTAGCTTCTAACAAGTTCCAAATTGGGCAAAAATTTCAAGACTTCTATTTTTTCTTTGACCATCTAAAAGCATTGTAACGTTCTATATTAGTCATGATTTTGTCTTGTAAGCACATTTATTTATGCATTAAACACAGAATTTGCCAATATGAGATAAAATTGGAATCAAAAGCTTTTATTTTGCGAATCTGAGCATAATCTGAGAAGATTCCTTTAATTTTTGATGTGTAACATCTTTGCTCTCGCTTTCCTGCAATTTGTGGGAGTGATTTCGTGAAATGGGACGGAAATGTGTAACATGGGACGGAAATGTGTAACAGGAAGTCGCGAAAGCGCGCGCTATTCGATCTGACCAAGTGCGGGTCGGACTCGCGCACAGCAATTTGTGGGAGTGATTTCGTGAAATGGGACGGAAATGTGTAACAGGAAATGCGAACGTTTTTTAATCCTCGAAAACTAAGGTTGTCATAGCCATGCCGCCTAGTGTGATGGCAAAGGCAAAGATGACATACTACTATTCGAAGGGTCGGCCCGTGAATGTACGACCCGATAATTAATTAATTTCATAAGTATTTTGTCACATGTTACACATCATATGCGAGTACTGTAGGTCTCGTTTTTTTTTGACGTGATAACGTCTAATAAATCGATGGACGCCGGCTGCACGCACGAAAAAAGAATGACTCATTGTCCCGCTACGTTATGACGTTGTCACGTTAAACTATCGTCCGTAAACCGACTTTAAAGACAACCAATTTATTTTTAATATTATTATACGTTCCGGACAACTGAGGCATAAGTGATACGTGTGTTGTGTTGTCTTGGAAGTGAAATATTATTGCGAAGGTAAGTTTTCTGTCATATGTTATTTGGGTTTTTTTAATATTTTATGACAGAAAACTTACCTTCGCAATAATATTTCACTTCCAAGACAAGCATAGAGGCTGATCGTACTTTTCAGCGTTCTGATTAATCTGCTGCAGCGTCTGTATGTGGTCTATGGTACAAAGCCTTTTCGGAAACGTCAAACTGCGTACGAGACGATTTGTACTCGTAATGACTCTCGACAACGGTTTGTAGACATGGCTCAGAAGTAAGATGGGTCTGCAATTCGTCAGTTTATTATCTTGATGTTTTTTAATAATTTATAAACTTAGCTTCATCATATCAGCTCAGATACGTCCCCACCGAGGGGCTCGAGCCTACCCTGAATTAGGGCGATCGGGCCTTAGTCGACCACGCAGGCCAGTGCGGGTTGGTCGACTTTACATACAACCTGCGAGATTCTTCGCAGGCGTGTGCAGGTTTCCTTACGATGTTTTCCTTCACCGTTAAAGCAATCGGTGAGTATATGTATGTAAGTTTTGAAAAACTCATAAGTACATTGGCCATCCGGATTTGAACCTCTCTGGTTAGGAGGACTGAGTCGTTACCGGTTGAGCCACCGACGCTTTAAACGCTAGAAACGTAGCTTAACTCAAATAAATCATTTCTAAAATGTACACTGTCGTATGCCCCATTTACCCCATCTTTAAATTGACGCTTAATTTGTCGTCGGTATTGTTAGTCTTGGGATCAAAGGCTGCCAACTCCCGCAAATTCATCGTGTACTTCATAGAAACAATTTCATGGTTCGTTCACCCTGCCCCGAAGCGAAGGGTAATAAATAACTCCTAATAAAGAGGGTTTTTCTAACTTCCTTTAGTTACTTACCTTTATTTCCTTCACCGACCCTGTATTACGTAGGTATGCAAAAAATTCTCACATTCATCAAGTTATGTATGATTGATGTCTGGTACCCGTGACTTCCCTTTCCGGACGAGCGTGTAGATCGTACACGATCGTATTTTTTCACTAGAACTTATTGCTATCAATCAATGTACATAAAGCTTATTTTGTGACCCAGGGTAAAGAAATAGTGGAAAATGCAGTTTGATGTGCGAGGTAGCGTTTTTTTAAGGTTCCGTAGTACAACAAGGAACCCTTATAGTTTCGTCATGTCTGTCTGTATGTCTGTCTGTCCGTGGCCTAGCTCCTAGACTATTAGTAGTTAAGAGCTGAAATTTAGCAAAGATATTATTTAATAAAACGCGGTGAGAACTGTAAAAAAATTTTGGAAAATAAAACTTTTTAACTTTTTAACCTCACCTACAAGTAAAGTGGGGATGTTTTTTTTTTTGTCAAAACCAGTTTTATAATTTAAGGTTACGTTTTCGAAAAAATAGGCTTGAAAGTGCTAAATTTTGTTGGAGTCGAGTGTCCCCATCCCCTAACAACTAAACCACTGTATTTGAAAATTTTTAAATTAGATATGGATGCGATAGGAACCCTACATTTCGCGTGGCCCGACACGCACTTGCCCGGTTTTTCTTTATATTTTCGTCTGTTTTTTTAATTCACAATTGGTAAGCCCTTGGCATGATCTCACCTGATGGTAAGTGACGATGATGCCGAAGATGGAAGCGGGCTTATCAAGATTTCCCAACGCAATGGAGATCTGGCTATCTTATCTTTAAGCCGGAACACATCAATGTTGTTAACACTGATGTTTGGCGGCAAGACTTAGATAAGATGGTGGTAGCTAGCCAGTAGCCAGACGGGCTTAGAAAATGCCCTACCACCAACCAAACCCAGTCTTTCAAGTTGAACCCACCGGGAATCGAACCCGCGACCTCCTGGTTTGAAGCGAATGGACTAGTCATATCATAACGCCATCATCATTAAGGGTTCGTTGGTAGTTGCACTTTTTACCCGGCTATCCAAATAGGAGGGTAATTTTTTCGAGTGTAATTTATAAATTATAATCCTTGTCTGCGTCTGTGTTTCTAGACTTTTACAGTTTGGGAGTCTCCAAGATGAGAGTGAATAGGCATTATTTCAGTTTGCTTGTACCATCCTCGAATACATCGTCACTTAAATCAGGTGAAATTTAGTCAAACGAGCTCAATTTTTCATTTTTTTAATCATATAAGAAAGGATGTGAATTATAATTTAATTATTTCCTATTCAAATTAGGAACGAAATGCAAAAGATAATAGGGGGTTCGGACTGCACAGCATCAAAAATAAAATCTGACATATGATTTCTTAAATTGATCTCCTCCTGAAGGTTCAAAAAACCTTACTTGTTTTGTTTTTCCATCACGTCTTCAATTTTTAATTGATCAAATTCACAAAATAAGTTCGTCAATGACGCTTAAAATCTATGACGTCACTTGTGGGTATTTCAAACATTTTTAGAACAAAATTTAGTTTTTGACAGACAAATGACTAGCAGTCCGATCCCCTGTTAAAGTCTGTATGTACATGTTAAACAAACAAGTATAAAAATGAAATCCGCAATTATAACCTTCGAGCGAAGAAGAAGTAACTAGAAAGTTATGTGATCCTGATCCACCAAAAAACTGACTACCTGTGGCGCGGTGCGCAGTTATTATTTCTCCTTTCCTCCGATCTTCATTCCATCTATTTCTCCTTTTCCACGCATGCGCTGACATTTGTTTTAAAAAATCCATTCTATTCTTTAATCTAGGATAGCCTCACAATCATATTTTAAAATACAATAAATCTAACACTAATTCTTTCTTATAGAGACCCATTTTGGGTCTTATTTTCCTTCAATAAAATATATTACGTGTCCACGCATCTATTTTTAAACCCACCGCCTATCTACCTACCGTACCTACAAGTCGTGCGACAAGTACTAAATTTTGACGAAAATGCACACTATATTTTTATATTTATTAATCATTTATTTCAGACATAGGTAGTCCTTATAGGTTAGTATATTACATAAATCTTAAAACCAATATTAGTATACAAATTAAAAATTAAATAAGATTATCTATTTAAATTGAAAATTACTACTATAGAACCCGTACGGGTAGATTCCCAGTGCTTAAGAAAGGGACTGTTCAACTTGTCTCCCATGATTTTTACAAAACTGTTGGCGCTGTCACTCACGCGACTCATCAACGATGCCCATCTCTTTCTAATTATACACTTAAAGGAATCAGTGCGAGCCTCCGCGAACATGAAAAAACGTAGCCTATGTGTTAATCCAGGTCCTAATCTGTCTACCTACCAAATTTCAGCCAGATCCGTTCAGTAGTTTTTGCCTGAAGAAGTAACAAATATACTCACAAACTTTCGCCTTTATAGTAATATGTACTGTACAGTACGGGTACCACGATCAGACTAAAATATACACGTAGTGTGTACGATGCATTAACGGTTATCGCTGACCAATCACAAACGAGTCTATGTTTTCCCTATTAACTTGTCTCCGTGGATACAGTATAGACGCATCAAATTAGCTAAACCTGGACATAATTCGATAACTCGTTGTATTTATTTTATCGGATATTGATATTAAGTATCAAATATGAATTAGATATATGATGAAAAAATTCGCGGTGAGAAACCATGAGATTTCGAACACTACCTAACTTTTTCCTAAAAGCAAAATAGATCACCAAATACCTTGTTAGTATAATTTTGAGGTGAATTCAAATGATATCACCTAATAGCAAAATTAAACTGAAACCACTTTCGCATGTATGTTTTTTTTTCACGGTATTCATCTGATCGCAATATCTTGATAAGCAAAAATGGTAACTACATATATTGGTTGTATCTTATTAAGCTATATTGAGTATTTTTAGTCATTTAAGACAAAAATTAAACATTTATTTTTTACGTTTTAATAATAATGTATTTCTCAGTAGTTAAAAATCGTAACTGTAATTTTTTTGTTCAATAATATGCAGTAAAGTGGCAGCCCCAGCAGCAACCTGAACCCGTTGTTGTATTGGATATTATATCAGTTAAAGACACAAATAAGAGTTCTAGAAAAAATGTGTGTATGTGTATGTCCGTATCCTCGATTTTCAAAAAAACTGCTGCACTGATTTTGATGAAATTTAGCACATGGATATTTTAAATTATTTTTTAGGGGATTCTTATTTGGCTTTTTATTTTCAAAACGTTAAGGGTACCTCCCATAAAAAACGTAAAAATATTTTTTTTATCAAAAATGACGCTAAGTTTGTATTTAAAAAGTTTGTTGTTGACAACACTTATAGCACCTACTATATGCAACCTGAGAAAACTGTAAAAATTGTACCTATCATACAAAAAAAACATGGAAAATCCAAAATGGTCCTCAGTACATTTAAAAAAAAATACGTAATCGAGGAATCTTACAGGCGGATATAAATACCATCAGTGGAATATCTAGAAAAACTCTTAATAGAAGGCTCCGAACGCGGCACTGGCGAACAAACTGATATTTAACCTTATAGAATCAGCTTTACAGCTGAATTTCGCGAGAGTGTCTTAACGCGACTTACGTCCTTTAATTCGGGCGTAAATGCTTATTTTCGTTAATTGCGAGCTTAGGAATATTTCGTCTTAGCAGTTTTATCAAAACTTTTATTCTCTAACTGTCGGCATTTATTTCATGCGCCTAACTTATGTAATGAATGTAGGATAGAAATCTAATAAACTCTCAAAACTACATAGTTTTACAAAATAAAAAATAGCGAGCGAAAACCATTAAATCGTGTTTTTGTTTTAGCCATACCAAAGAAAAAGGTTCAATGAATCAGATATGTAGTTTTCATGTTCAGCAAGCTTGCGGTTGACTTAACCTATTCTGGCAAAAATGCAATTATTTTGGGAGCCTGCTCTTAAATATGTACCTACATACGATATAAATTGAAAAATGTTAGACCGCGACGCCCGTGTAATAAGTGATAACCGCTGAGTCACAGTACAATAAAGAATAAGTCGAGCGCCTTAAGAGGAAAGCGGGCTAAAAATAGGTATTTGAATAAAATGTTATCGTCTCCCTCCCCCAAACCTCTCAGTATACAGCAAGAAAGGGAAAACTGCAGCGCAGACCGATAATAGGCACTAAAATTGACCAAAACAGCATTTCGTAGTCCCCCATTTCCTCCTCCAAAACTTGAGCAAAAATAATATTTTTTTCAAAAATAATTTTAAAAAATCGCTTTACGTTTTAATTTTATTGAAAATATGCGTATTATTTTTTGGTGGGTGTCTGAAAATTACGTTTCAATTGGGCAATTGCTCCTACTTCCTATTATAATAAGAATATGAGAAAAAAAAACATAGGGGCATGGCCAATTGGCCATTGTAGATATAGGTTAGATGGAAAATAAAAAATTGCTCTATTGTCATTATCCAGGAAGGAGATAGGGGACTACGTTTATATGGAAAAACGGCGCCCGCTTTTCCTTTTAATGCCCAATGTTTCAGTTTATTGTCTGACAGTGGAAAGGCGTAGGTACATAAAGGCGTAGGTGTTTTAGTTTTATCAAGAAGTGCTGTATCTGTTACGTCGTCTATTATCTCGGCTGTGGTTAGACGCTCCTACGAGGAGGTGTGTTCTCCTTGGCAGTACATTTTTTTTAAATACTGTTGCTCGAAAAGAGGTCCTTTATATGCCAGTCAAGTGTGCGCAATATTAATTTTACCGCACACGTGCTTTTACTTTACCACTTTTTTGAAATTTCTGGCTTGGAGGTACAAGACAAGACATTTCTAGAAAATAAAAATATAATAACCAAAGATACGGAATCATCTTTAAGACTTTTGAAAGGAGAATTTTAAAAGATATCGTTTGTTCCTCCGTGAGGTTACTTCATAACGCTAGCTGATTAGATTCTCTTTGGGTTATATCTTTGTGAAGAAAAAAAATTAATGAAGCGGAACCGGTTACACCAAGGAATAGGTCATCTTTTCTATAGAGGTTTTAATGCTTATAAGTCTATTTATGATAATATAAAAAAAAACTTGCGCATGTGTAAGTGTGCTAGCTAAAATATGGCGCAATTTTGGTAAAACTTAACTGAGATGTTTTAGTTGTGAAAACTACTAAAATTGTAAATAGTTAATAATATATGTGTAATAAAACATATACTTATGTGTATGTAAGTGAGATTACTCCCCGGACATTTAAAAATAGCTACAAGTCGCGTAAAATGAACTTTGGTCGCTGAAACCTTGATAGGTTTGTACCTACTCATGTATTGTGTTTTTCTGTCACGTTCGTTTTTTTATTTTATCTGTTTTTTCACAACTATATTGAAAAATCTCGTATGATACATGGGTGTAAAATGAAATAACAAACTCGTGACGATGGTAAACCCTAGCCTGCGGCTCGGGCACACACATGTCACTCGTTTGTTATTGACCTTTTTACCACCCTTGTATCATAAATAACTATAAAAGTAGGTACTGAAACTCCATACAACTGAAATACGTATGCTACGATGAGCAAGTGGAGTTTTTTTTTTAATTCACAATTAGTAAGCCCTTGGCATCATCTCACCTGATGGTAAGTGACGATGATGCCGAAGATAGAAGATAAAAGATAAAGTGTGCAACGAATACATAAGAAGAAGCTTTAAGCTTGTAGCACGACTTCGTATGTAGGTGTAGTGGGCGTGGGTTTTAAAAAAGATGCGTGCTTACAGATGAAAGGAATAGGGATGAAGACAGCATCAGAAATAAATTATGAACTCTTGATCACTAAATTGCCCTCCTACTTAAACTTCGGAAAACCTTACTCGTTTTGTTTTCCATCAAGTCTTCGATTTTTAATTCATCAAAATCACAATATGAGTACATATATGACGCTGCTAAACTATGACGTCACGCCTAGGTATTTCTAACATTTTTAGAACAAAATGTAGTTTTTGATAATTTTTTTTAATTCACAATTGGTAAACCCTTGACAACATCTCACCTGGTGGTAAGTGACGATGTTGCCGAAGATGGAAGCGGGCTGACCAAGATTCCCCAACGCAATGGGGAACTGGTTATCTTATCTTTATGCCGGAACACACCAATGATATCAACATTGATATTTGGCGGCAAGACTTAGATAAGATGATTAGCATTCGTTATCCCTATTGTGAAATAAAGACTCGAAAAGGGTCTTTTAAGAAAGCAGCAGGTTAATAAACCAATAATAATTATTATATAAAGAAATAAACTTGGATAATAAAAGTTGGATGATAGAATTTTGGTTTTTTAATGAAAAAGTCACATAGATGACAGCACATGCGTAAAAGAACAAATAGATGGAATGAAAAAAGTTCAAATGAAAGATGAATGAATGACAGCGTACAAGCTTGCACCAATAACCTACAAATTAATAGAATCCAATCTGAGGTGGTACGGTCATGTAACCAGAAAACCAGAAGATCATGTCATGAAACGGTGCCTATGGATGGCTACGGCAAAAATGGAAAGAGGAAGACCTCCAACATGTTAACGGCTTAGTATTGAACGCTGATAAGACTAAGTTATTGCTTATATACTCACCTTATTTGTGTCCCAAAGAGCAACCTCCTCCCATTTTTTTACTCATAGTTTTGCATCTTCTACTTCTTATCAGCTCATATACGTCCCTATCGAGGGGCTCGAGCCTACCCTGAATTAGGGCGATCGGGCCTTAGTCGACCACGCGGGCCCAGTGCGGGTTGGTCGACTTCACACACAACCTGCATCTCCGCAGGCATGTGCAGGTTTCCTCACGATGTTTTCCTTCATCGTAAGAGCGTCGGATAAACGTACGTATGAAATCTAAATTAGAAATCACATTGGTACGTGGCAGGATTCGAACCACGACCTCCCGAACAGGAGGCGGCGGCCCTAGCCGTTACGCCACCGACGCTCTTAGTTTTGCATGCTTCCACAATAATTTAATTAACTATAAGTACCAGCCAATTGAAAAAGTAAATTCTGTAACTTATCTCGGTGTACAGGTGGCAAACTTCTGTTGGTCTCAACACGTAGAATATGTTTGTAGTAAATTAAGAATATTATTGAGTAAATTTTATCAACTTAGTTTCAAAGCCTGGACTGCTATGGACTAACATTTAAAACTAATATAGACAAACTGGAAAATTTACACATTCGATTTTTAAAGCTCCTTTGTCAACAAAAAAACTAAAAAAAGTTGTAAAGGTGACTATAGAAAACTTTTCAACTGATGTTCCTGTCTGCCATGGTGATTCACGGCCAAGAGATATTTGTGTTTTAAAACAACAGGTAGAACCTTACAAATGTTGAAAAGTTTTCTTTAGTATAGTATACTAGCTGGTGCCCGCAGCTTCGCCCGCGCAGATCCAGATTTTTGCAGTTCTCGTGGGAATTTCCCAAAATCCTTTCTTAGCGGATGCCTACGTCATAACATCTACCTGCATGCCAAATTTCAGCCCGATCCGTCCAGTGGTTTGGGCTGTGCGTTGATAGATCACTATGTCAGTCACCCTTGAGTTATATATATTTAGATAATACGAGGACAATAGCCGCGAGTAAATTCGTTGTACCTACAGTTTCCGACTACTACGGCGACAGAACACTGAGATAACGTTTACCATATCTTATGAACAGTTTGCCCGCGGCTATTAGACTCGAGCATAAAAAAAGTAAATTTAAAAATCTGTTACAATTTTTTTTATAAACAGCCTGTATAGTTAGGGCGCTTAACAGAAAAACCTTTAGAAATCATGACTATGGCTTGAAACTTGGCATAGTTGCTCATGGGGTCAAAAAAGGCTGATCGAGATCGGTACCCCACGGGAGCGACCCCTCTGGGACAGGAGGGGGAGGATCAAAAGGGCACTCCGACCGGACAAATTCGAAAAATTGTAAACGCTAGAATATAGCTATCAGGTTAAGTTTGGTATCATTATCGTATAAATTGGGGACGAGGAATTCATTTCTGGTATCTTTATTTCATTTTGTGCAAGTGGTTTCCGAAAAAAATATGGAAACGTAAAAAAATAAACCTGAAAAAATACATTTAAACAGCTATAACTTTAAAACCTATACATAAATGAGTATTTTAAAAATACTTGAATATAGCATATTATATGTAAATTCATAAAAATATACCTTACGTATCGGTAATCTTATAAAATTACGCTGAAAAAAAAAACGGTTGTCTGTAAAGTCGGTTTACTGACGATAGTTGAACGTGACAACGTCATAAGAAAATACTGATGGAATGGTTTCATAATATCGAAAGAATCATTACCTTTATCGCCGCAATTATCATTGCTATAAACAATTGACACCACATTCACTTTTCACTGCACTTCATACTTGACGAGAACATGTAAATGTATTGTATAGCAGCTGTCCACGCGGACGCATCGCTCACTCAAGTAGGAGAGAGACAGATGTCGAACGCTGCCGAACGTGGAGGCCAATTGTGCCTCTTTGTCGCTCGTTGCACGCTCTCGCTTGCACTTCAAGCCTTAAACGGAACGCCTCACGGAACGCCTCAGAGCGAGGTAACGACGCATTATTTCGTGCGTGCAGCCGGCTCCATCGAATTATAAGACGTTATCACGTCAAAATATCTTGAACGTTGCGCCGCGTAGTCAGGCGAAGTTGCGCTACCAGCTCTTGCGACAGAATGCAGACATTTAAAAAAAAATAGTATTCGATGCATGAGAATGAAGTAACTAAAAGAGATTTTGTTGTTTTTTTTTTTGGTTAAATTCTCTGCTTAGCAGAGATAGGAATAGATAGGTAGGGCTTATTTACCTAAACTTCGAGGAACAGAGACGAAATTAGACATTTCCTTAGTACAATATTTTTTTCTGGGACATGTGTCCCGGGATGCGGGACATGACTTAAGTACATTAAAAAATTAATGTTATTCAGCAGAATTTGTCTACGTTTACCTAAAGTTTGTGATTAAAAATAATTGTTACAACCACATTTTTTTCTACTGTACCAATGTTTAATATCAATATTGAGTGCTTTGAAGAGTGTTGTATCTCTTTATAACTTAATCTGTAATAAAATATTAAAATGGTGAAAGAATATAAAACAAAGTGAATATTGTTGTGAAAAATATAGATATATTTGATTTATTTTTCAACATATAGTATAAAAGCAATAAATAAAAGGTACAGACGGAATAACTTAAACTACAAAGTCTACTCTACCTGTTATGTTTACGTAAACAAAAATTACAAATAGTTTACAACTTTACATAACTTTATTTATTTTAACTTTATTTCCAAGCTGTTTCGTTGGATGTTTGAAACATTGTGAATCGAAACATTGTGCTAATTTTAGGGACGGAGGAGCCATAAATATTATCGACATGCTACAAGAAATAATTAATTATGAAGAGTGGTTCATTACAATACAACTCACAAACGGCACAGACATGAAACAAGGAAAGTTCTCATAACGACCCGACGACGTCGATGCGAATCTGTCGCTACAGTCTTCTTGGCGCCCGCCAGTATTATAAATGAAGTTAGTTTTCTAGCTAATCAGTCTCGTTGTCTACTACCCGCTAGACAATAAATGCGTTTTGTGTTTACTGAATCTACATACAGACGTTTTACTGAAGATCTTGTCTTACGAACATTTTGTTTCGTAAACTTTTCATACGATTAACACGTTAAAAATTGACTTTAATCGCAATAACTAAAGTACAATAAAGCAACATTAAAGTGCAATATAGCAAAAATTAAAGTGCAATACTCGTATATCAAAAAAAATTGGTTTTACTAACTGAACATGACAGCTGAGAATTTTTGAAAATTAAGCTTTGAGAAGGATATTAATTATTATTATTCAGGTCTAGTTTAATTATTTTATTATTTATTTTATTCTAATGTAAGAGGGCCACTACAGTTGAAATAACAACTATTTTACTTTTTTTTCGATTTTTCTATGACCTGTACATTTTTTTTCTCTCTGCGGTGATACTGTCTGAACTGAACTTTAGTATAATAATTAGGATACAAGGATGACGCAACCAAGTGTTCAACATTGTACCTATGGTTTTAAATATTAATTTATATATGCCATTTATTAACATTTAAATGAAATGAGAATTGTATAAAAAAGGTCATCCTATCAATTTTAAAAATAATCATTTCAAGTGTCTTACAATCGGCGAATTAAAACTCAGCGAATCTAAAATTAAAATTAATCGCGTATCATACCAAAAAACTCTTACAGCATACCAATTGTAAATCTTATATTTTTTTTACTTATGTATCTCTCATTTATTGTGTACAATAAACAATAAACAAACAAACAAAAAACATTTGGGTACGAAACTATACTAACATTAACCGTCAACGTTAACAAAACCGTCTGTCTGTCTGTCCGTCTGTCACCAGGCTGTATTTCATGAACCCTGATAGCTAGACAGTTGAAATTATTACAAAGGATGTATTTCTGTTGTCGCTTTAACAACAAATACTAAAATTACTAAAATGATGATGGAATTACGGCTGAACTTCTGAAAGCAGGTGGAACACCGGTACTTAAAGCTCTTCAGAAATTATTTAATTCCGTTATACTTGAGGGACAAACGCCTTAGGCATGGCACAGAAGTGTGGTCGTGCTTTTCTTCAAAAAGGGCGACAATACCCTGCTGAAGAACTACAGACTAACAACTAAGTCCAGGAAGCTGGCCAACGTGCAGCCGGTGCCCAAAAAAGGAAGTCGTGCCGATCCCGCAAACTACCGCCCTATAGCAATCACCTCCGTAATCTGTAAGATTATGGAGCGTGTATTGAACACCCGCATTCTGGCATACCTAGAAGACAATGACCTCCTTAGCGATCGACAATACGGATTTCGCCCAGGTCGATCTACTGGAGATCTTCTAGTGTATGCTACGCATATATGGGGCGAGGCCATCGAGAAGCATGGCGAAGCTCTCGCTGTGTCACTCGACATCTCGAAGGCTTTTGATAGGGTCTGGCACGCTAGCCTTATTGGCAAGCTTCCTTCTTATGGTCTTTATTTGGGATTGTGTAACTGGGTAGCTGATTTCCTGAGGGAACGGTCTATTCGAGTGGTCGTTGATGGCTGTTCCTCAAACCTATTGGCGATTGATGCCGGGGTACTTCAGGGATCTGTTCTTTCCGCAACACTATTTCTGCTTCACATAAACGATCTGCTGAAACCAGGTATAATTGGTTATGCAGACGATAGCACGGTTGTAGAAAGATACCTGTCCAGTGCACGAGCTAACAGCGCTGATACGCTGTTTCTGAGAGAGGCCATGATAGAGCGCATAAACCTATCACTTCAGGCAGTGTCTGAATGGGGTGATTCCAACCTCGTAAGGTTTAATGCCTCTAAAACACAGGCGTGTCTTTTTTCCGCCAAAAGGAGTCCATTCACCTTGACTCCAACTCTCCGGAATGAACCGATTCAGATATCTGACCACCTGGAACTCCTCGGCGTGGATTTAACACCCAATATTAACTTCGTTACATTGAGTCCAAGGCAAAAGTTGCTACAATGAAGCTGGGCATTCTCTCTAAGGTGAGACGGTACTTCACACCTGGACAGCTGCTTACCTTGTATCAAGCACAGGTCCGCTCATGTATGGAGTACTGTTCACACTTATGGAATGGATCAGCCCGCTATCAGCTGGATACCTTGGACGCCATCGACCGACGCGCACGGAGACTCATTGGTGACGACGAGCTAGTCAATGACAAGCTCCAAAGCCTTGAGCATCGCCGCAAAGTCGCCTGTCTATCGGTATTCCATCAAATTCATTTCGGAGAGGGCGCGCAAGAACTTCACGACCTCATTCCCCCTGCTCCATTCCACCGTCGGTCAACGAGACGCAGGGAGGGGTTGCACCCCTTTGTTGTTGATGTTCCACTTTTTCGCACGAATCGTTACGCTTCTTCATTTATTA
Source organism: Coleophora flavipennella (assembly GCA_947284805.1). Lineage (NCBI taxonomy): Eukaryota > Metazoa > Arthropoda > Insecta > Lepidoptera > Coleophoridae > Coleophora > Coleophora flavipennella. The sequence continues at coordinate 13,446,160 of OX369253.1, forward strand.
TGCATACAGCGCAGGAATGGAACTCCTTGCCTGCGTCAGTGTTTCCCGATTCCTATAATTTGGGGATCTTCAAGGCAAGAGTGAATAGGCATTATTTGAGTTTGCGTGTACCATCCTCGACTGCATCATCACTTACCATCAGGTGAGTTGCAGTCAAACGCACTCAAATTTTTAATAAAAAAAAAAAGACCCATCTCACTCTGAGCCATGTCTACAAACTGTTTTCGAGGGTCATTACGAATCGTCTCGCACGCAGGTTTTACGACTTCCAGTCTCCCGAACAAGCCGGTTTCCGAAAAGGATTTAGTACCATAGACCACATACATACGATGCGGCAGATTATACAGAAGACAGAAGAGTACAATCAGCCACTATGCTTGGCGTTCGTGGACTATGAGAAAGCCTTCGATTCGGTCGAAACCTGGGCTGTGTTACAGTCTCTCCAGAGGTGCCAAATTGACTATCGATACATCGAAGTGCTGAAGTGTTTGTATGAAAACGCCACCATGTCGGTTCGCCTCCGGATCAAAACTCGGAACCTATCCAGCTGCAGCGAGGGGTGAGACAGGGAGACGTTATATATCCGAAACTGTTCACCGCCGCCCTGGAAGATGTTTTTAAGCTTTTGGACTGGGGTGGACTCGGCATCAATATAACGGCGAGTACATCACCCACCTTCGATTCGCTGACGATATCGTGGTCATGGCTGAGACTATGGACGACTTAGGCACAATGCTCGATGGCCTCAGTAGAGCCTCTCAACAAGTGGGTCTTAGAATGAACATGGACAAGACGAAAATTATGTCAAACGTCCGTGTCATACCTACTCCTCTGAAGTTTGGAGGCTCTACACTCGAAGTTGTTACCGAATATGTATACCTGGGACAAACAGTCCAGTTAGGTAGGTCCAACTTCGAGATCAATCGTCGAATCCAACTCGGCTGGGCAGCGTTCGGGAAGCTTAACAATATCTTTACGTCCCAGATACCGCAGTGTCTTAAGACCAAGGTCTTCGACCAATGTGTGTTGCCAGTGATGACGTACGGAACTGAGACATGGTCGCTTTCTATGGGCCTCATAAGAAGGCTCAAGGTCACCCAAAGGGCAATGGAGCGTGCTATGCTCAGAATTTCTCTGCGTGCTCGATTCAGAAACGAGGAGATCCGTAAGAGAACCAAAGTAACCGACAATAGCTCTCAGAATTGCTAAACTTAAGTGGCAGTGGGCGGGGCACATTGCTCGTAGAACAGATGGCCGTTGGGGTAGTAAAGTTCTCGAGTGGCGACTACGCACCGGAAAGCGTAGTGTAGGCAGGCCTCCCACTCGGTGGACCGATGACCTGGTGAAGGTCGCGGGAAGCCGCTGGATGCGGGCAGCGCAGAACCGGTCGTCGTGGAGATCCTTGGGGGAGGCCTATGTCCAGCAGTGGACTTCCTTCGGCTGATATGATGACTAATATTAGAAAAAGTGAAAATCTCCATACAAAAAACGTGTTTTTTTAAACCTGAAGAAACTAGCGCCATCTATTATAATGATACGGAACCCTTTGTGTGCGGTTCTAACTCGCACTTGGCCGGTTTTTAAAAAAAAAATCCAAATTGAGGCCGGATTCTGGATTAGCTCCGATTGGCACAATAAACTGAGGTGTTGGTGTTAAATTGATTGATGACGCCGAATTTAGAATATAAATAATTTTTCGCCATTTTTAAAATAGGCCGTCATACAAAATTTGCGTAAATAAAAAATCTTTCTTTTTTAATTGGAATTTTAAAAATGACTTTTTTAACCGACTTCAAAAATAGGAGGAGGTTTCTCAATTCGACCGTATATATATTTATGTGTGTTCGCGGATAACTTCGTCGTTTATGAACCGATTTTGTTGATTTTTTTTGTTGGAAAGGAGATATCCCAAGGGTGGCACCATGATTAGGACAACAGAATCTGGCATCCAAGAGAAATCCTGTATGAAGTCGGCTTTTTTTTGTTCAAAATTATAATTAATTCTTGAAAACGAAACACGTAAGCTGCTTGTAGCTTGCGCATGCACAGCGCACAGAGCACCACCAAAACTAAAATACACCCATATGTGCTAATATGAGAAGGATACGGTATATTATGTACAAGGCACTTTCAGAATATTACAATGGGACTCGTTTCAAGGTCGTTTGATCACAGTTGGTAAGCCCTTGGGCATCATCTCACCTGATGGTAAGTGACGATGATGCCGAAGATGGAAGAGGGCTTACCAAAAGAACTGGCTATCTTATCTTTTAATAATTACTTTATTGATGAAGTTGTACCAGTGACACAGGTAAAAGGTAGTACTTCAACACAAGGACCCAGCAAACTTAGTTCGTTATTCATGGAACCTACCTGCCCCGATGAAATCCATCAAGTTATTAAAAACTTGAAAAACACGAGTAGTACCGGATACGACAATATATGCACACGAATCATAAAATATGTGTCACTAAAAATTGCGCCAATATTAACTCACATCACGAACCTCTGTATCGAGCTCGGTGTATTTCCTGAAAAACTTAAAACTTCTGTAATAAAACCTCTATTCAAAAAAAACGACAAAGATGACATGAAATTCTATAGACCGGTTGCACTAATCCCTATTATGTCTAAAATTATAGAAAAAGTCATTTACAATAGACTTTATAAATACTTTGAAACTAATGATATACTAGTGAAGGAACAAAATGGATTTAGAAAAAATAAAAAGATTGATGTAGCTATCTATGATTTTTTAAAACAAATATATAATAGAGTAGATAATCGATTGCCAGTATTTGCACTTTATCTAGATATGACGAAAGCATTCGATTACGTAGATCACGAAACTTTACTTAAAAAACTAGAATCTTATGGTGTAAGGGGAAATACTAACGACCTAATAAAATCCTACATTACTAACAGAAATCAGATTACCAAAATTGAACGCATATGCACTAAGTGTAAAGTTGAAAAATCTTATATATCTGATGCACGGAGGGTGCATTACGGTGTGCCACAAGGCAGTGTTCTGGGTCCATTACTGTTCCTCATATACATTAATGATTTACCAAAATGTATCGAGCATCCCATGGTTCTATATGCTGACGATAGTACTGTAATTTGCGAAAACGAAAATGATATAAACAGTGACCTAAACTCAATTGTTGACTGGTTGAAACAAAATAACCTCAAAATTAATATCGACAAAACAAATATCATATCTTTCAAACAAAGAAACTTTAAAAAAATATACGACTAATGTACACTTTGAAGGAAAAACAATTAAAGAAATTACGGTTACAAAATTTTTAGGCCTTCAAATTGACAATAATCTGAAATGGAGCTCACACATTGATCAAGTTTGTACAAAAGTAACCCAGTTTTCTTATGCCCTATATATGTTGGGAAAAACGGTCAATAGTAAAGCAGTGCTCGCTGCTTATCATGGCTATGTGGTACCGACCTTGAAATACGGAATAATATTTTGGGGAAATGCTACTGGTAAGGAGGCGGTATTGAGATCTCAAAAAAGATGCATTTGGGCCATCTGTAGGCTACAAAAAACAGACACTTGTGTGCCTTACTTCAAGGAACTAAAGCTACTCACAGTACCATCTTTGTATATATTTGAAACTGCAGTTTTTGTTCGATCACATCCGGAATATTTTCAGTATGGAGCAAGAGCGCGACTTTGTGATCGTCTGTACCTCGTAAAATGCAAAACTTCACTTTTTCACAGTAGTATATTTGCAATGGCTCCTAAGATATTCAATAAAATTCCTAAAGTTATACGTGACTCCAATACCACGATAGATTTCAAAAGAAAACTTAAAACTTTTTTGACACATAAAGCGTACTACTTAATTAATGAATTTTTAAATGATAAATCATTTTTGACATAAGTATTATTATTATTATAATTTTTTTATATATATTAGAATTTGATATCTTTAATTATTAATTTATCAGTACGTAGGTATAAGGTTTGGACATGTTTTGCTTATTATAAAAAAAATAATACATCTTATCTTTTACATTGACGTTATGATGAATGACTCGTTGTTTTTAGTTAAATAATATTGTAAAAAAAAAATCTGTTATGTAATTTTAATTTTAATTTTGAGGGCTTCATTGATTATGTTTTTATTACTATTTTATTATTATTTTTAATTTGTACGTCAAATGGCAGATTATATAATAGGACATAATTTTAACTTAACATCTATTGTAACATATAATCACAAATAAATGAAATTTGAATTTGAATTTGAATCTTCAAGCCGGAACACATCAATTTTGTTAACACTGATGTTTTGCGGCAAGACTTAGATAAGATGGTGGTAGCTAGCCAGGCAGGCTTATAAAATGCCCTACCACCAACCAAACCGAGTCTTACAAGTTGGGTCGCCGGAAATCGTACCTGCGACCTCATGGTGTGAAGCTAATGGACTAACCATTATGCCACGGAGACGGTTGTAGTACGGAATCCTCAGAGCGCGAGTCCGACTCGCACTTGACCGGTTTTTTTGTTTGTTTACAATTGGTGATTTAATCCCGATTTAAACATAAACACAAAAAACAAAACATGATGTTATTTGTAGAATTAGACAAGGTTTTTATGAAAAAACTGCTCCAGAAAGAACCAACACATTTATAGTGGGTTACTGTAGAGAGAGACGTAATACCTATTATGTAGGAAGCTAGCGAAAGTGGCAAGCATTCCCCCTTTTTTTCACCCCCTTTGAAAACCATAACCAATAAGATTGAATGACTAGCTTTTGCTCGCAGCTTCGTCCGCGTGGTTTTCGTTTCTATGACTCGCTCGCGCACCACTCACCCTCAAAGAAAGTCATAAAAAACGATGACACGCGGGCGAAGCCGCGGGCAAAAGCTAGTATTTAATAACTTTCAATAAATTACCGATTTGTGAACTTGACAGACAGAACTGGTAACGTGCCTAACTCAATTGTCTACGTAAATTAAGTAAAGTTACTGAATTAATAACGTAACAAGAAAGTAACAAAGAGGTTACTTTCGTTTACTTTGAAGTTTATAACTTAACTTAATTGTTTAGCTGTAACTAGGGGGATATTATTGAAGGTTAATTAATCATCGTTTATCAAAAAAAATATAGCGAAAGATTAAAGTTAAGGCGAGGAATTGGTTGGAACAGTTGTCTCTATCTTTTTCTTTACGTGTAAACAGTAAAGAAATTAACCACACATTTACACTTTTCAATGTTTTATTGTAACTAAATTACAATAAATTTTTGAAAATCTAAGTGATAATTTGGAGTATGTGTTTAGACTAATCGACTAAGAGAATTCAGAGGTACTAAATCGGATCTGGTTTGCCTGTAGAATGCAAATCTTTGTTTTAAAAGAGGTTTCTTTGATATATTTTATTCTGTTACAAAAGTTAACTAATCGTGTTTCTGCAACTGACAAAATGAAGTCATTGAAATGAAGAATCAGATATGAAAATATCACTTTCATAATATGTTTTGTAACTGCTGTGAAAAATCGAGATACCTGCGACCAAAGTTTCCAATGCGTCGTCGTAATGCAATTATTCTAATTAAAGTTAAGTAATTCAATTATTCTAATCTAATACATTTTTAAAAATCGGCTAAGTGCGAGTCGGTCTAGCACTCCGAGGGTTCCGTACCACCACACCTCTTCACACAACTACATAGTATAATGACAATGATACCTATTTGCAATACAAATTAAAAACATCAACGCTAGTCAAAATATGTGCTTTTTAACCGACTTCAAATAAAGAAGGAGGTTTATCAATTCGACCGTACATATTTTGTTTATGTGTGTTAGCGGATAACTTCCTCGTTTATGAACCGATTTTGATACTTCTTTTTTTGTTGGAAAGGCGATATTCCAATGGTGGTACCATGTTCAGGAAACCAGAAACTGATGATGGCATCCAAGAGAAATCGAGTACGACTCACACTTGACCGATTTTTATTATTTTTTGTTTTACTTCAGTATAAGTACTATATTTATGGAACTATCTTTCCATAAATATGAACAAAACCAAATATATTCAGTTTAATTCATATCTAATTAAGCCTTATTCATTAAAAATAGAATATACCAATTTTCAATTGCAAGAAACGGATGAGGTAAAATTTTTGGGATTAGTTTTTGACAAAAATCTAAATTGGAAAAACATATCGACTTCGTATGCAAAAGATTAGATCGTTTTGTATTTGTCCTGCGAGGCCTGCGGCAAAATGTTTCCGTTGAAGCCGCAATAACAGTGTACCATGGCCACGTTTTCTCAGTACTTAACCACAATAGACTTAGTCTACTGTGACTTAACTATGGACTGATACTTTGGGGTAATTATGTGGAAGTGGATAAAGTCTTAAGGCTTTAAAAGAAATGTATTCGTGCCATTTGTAACGCTTGGTTTTTACATAGTTGCAAACCACGGTTTAAACAACTAAATATACTACCCCTAACTTGCATGTATATTAGAAACATTTGTTTATTTTCAAGATCTCATCCGGAATTTTTTTTAAAACTTGTCAACTTCATAGTGAAAAAGCCAAGAGCGCAGTATAAAAATATGCTTCACCAAACTCCTTGTAAAGCAGATATTTATAAGAAAAATGTCTACAACATGATTTAAAAATATTATTTTTGTATGATAAGGGACAGAATTTAAGACTTAAACTAACGAAATGGCTGATGAGTTATTGTTTTTATAGTATTAAGGAATTTATGGACTACAAAAAAAAAACATACGGTATAATTTTTTAACAAATCTGAAACTGATATTGCTTACTTACCTAATTTAATCATTATTAATATGAACAATTTAATTTTTATTTGTTTTTAATTTGCATGTCTTCATGAGACTGAATACGTTTACTGGCATTGTACTTTTTAAGATCTGTCTATTTATGACTTAACTTCTTGCAAGTAAAGTATTCTGATTCTGTAACTTTTGTGTGTTTTTATCTTGTTAACTGTTTGTTTGTCCCTATTTCTGTGTACAAGAAATTTGTGAAATAAATAAATAAAATTCATCAAGTTCTTGAGACTACAGAGCGAGCGTGACAAAAAAAATTTACATACATACATACACTCGGACAACATCACCCTCCTTCTGGCACAGTCGGCTAAAAACACAACACTCCTTCCGGTGCAGTCGGGTAAAAACATAACACTCGTTTTGGCGCATTGGAAAAAACAAACCGTTATCATCACACTAGTGTGGTAAGTTGGTATGACTACGTATCGGTCGCACAGATAAAAAGTCATTTTAGAAGTAGCTACATGGTCGTAAACAAGTGTCAAGGAGATGCATTCATACATAAAACTACATTTTCAATTCAAGATTCAGAATTTGAATTTTAGATGGTTTGTTATGCCATACAATGAGAGTATCGAACGGCGTCCCGCGCAATGTGTGCCAGACATACTTGTGCCCATCTTGTGCCACACCCTGGACACTTCATACAACGGGCCAGAAATTACATTTAAAAACCAAAATAATGGCGGCGAAATGCTATACTTTCGACAACCAAACTGTTACCAATCCTTATTAATCTGGGTGACGAGGGGGTGAGGTCGCAATCTAGAGAGCGGCAGGGAGTGTCCATACTGTGTGACATGTTAGTACTCATATTTTTAGTACTATTAAGTATACTTTGCTTGTGCCATACGCCCACAATGACTGATGGATCGTGGATGGCGTGACGGTGCCCTGGCCTTGGAAGATAACTGCGGAGTGATTGGTTAAAATATATCTAGTAAATGTTTTTAACAAGCTTTTAATTAACTTGCAATGTATGTATATTTGTTCGGGTGGAATCTTGCAACTCAATTATAAAGGAGATATCTTCAACCGATTGATCTGAAGTATTGTATACTCGTTCAGTTTGGATGACTATGCATGATTAACTGAGTGACGTCATTCTAAATCCAACATGGTGGCATACCCAAGATGGCGGACTAGTTATTTTTAATGCACTCCTACAATATGGGTATCAAATGAAAGGGTTTGCTGAGATGAATACGAAATAAATTAATTCTTTTTAAATTAAATCTTGTACCTAAAAGTTTTTAGGTTTTTCAACAAATATTGATATTTGACTATAGATTCAACCACCTCCGTGGCGTAATGTATAGCCCATTTGCCTCACACCAGCAGGTCGCGGGTTTGATTCCCGGCGGGGTCAACTTAGTAAGACTCGGTTTGGTTGGTGGTTAGGGCACTTTATAAGCCCGCCTGGCTAGCTACCACCATCTTACCTAAGTCTTGCCGCCAAACACCAGTGTTAACAACATTGAAGTGTTCCGACTTGAAGATAAGATAGCCCGCTTCCATTTTCGGCATCATCGTCACTTACCACCAGGTTAAATGATGCCAAGGGCTTACCGATTGTAATGTCGCAGGATAATAGCAAAATCCGTCGTTTCGCGAAAATCCTAGGAAAATTGCACACTGTGGAGTAGAAAACTCCGAATAAAATCAACGAAGCGGGGCTCCATCCGACTTGGTTTTATTAGGAGTTTTCTACTCCATAGTATGCAATATTCCTAGTATTTTCGCGAAACGACTGATTTTGCGATTATCCTGCGACATATATAAAATAAAGTTGTAAAACCGACTCCAAATTATTTATTTTTTCACCGAATTTAAGCAAAGGAAGAGGTCCCCTTTTTTATTCACAATTGATAAGCCCTTGACATCATCTCACCTGATGGTAGGTGACGATAATGCTGAAGATGGAAGCGGGCTTCTCAACATTCCCCAACGCAATGAGGAACTGGTTATCTTATCTTCATGCCGGAACACATCAATGCTGTCAACATAGATATTTGGCGGCAAGACTTACAAAATATGGTGGTAGCTAGCCAGGCGGGCTTAAAAAATGCCCTGCCACGAACCAAAAAATACAAAGTTAGAACCCGCCGGGAATTGAACCCGCGACCTCCAAGTGTGAAGTGAATGGACTAACCCTTACGCCACGGAGGCGGTAAAAATCCTCAATTCCTCCTCCTCAATTTGAATGTATGTTTTTAGGGTTCCGAGTTCAATATCAGGTAACGGGAACACTATTACCTTACGTCCGTCCGTTTGTCTGTCCGACTTTTCAAAAGCTGTAACTTTTAAACCGTGATCGGTAGCCGAATTAGACTTTCACAGAATATATGGTATTTTTTATTAACAAAAAATAAAATAAAAAAACTGAAAAATGAATTAAGGTATTTCCATACAAAAAAAACGTGTTTTTAAATTGTCTCTGGAAATTGTTATACAGTGCTCTAAATAAAAGATTTTCTATTCCATTCTTTTTTTAAAGGTTCTTAAATTTTTTTGCTCTATCGTAAAAACGGTAATACATACAAACGTGAAACTTGGTAGGATTATTAGGTACCTAGTACTTATCTTAAAGTAACAAAATAAATAATAAAAACCGGCCAAGTGTGGGTCGCACTCACGTTAAGGAGTCCGAACTGAAAGAAAAAAAACCCGACTACTTAAAAACTTAACTGCGTTAAGTGTGGCCTATGTCATTCACGGCATAAAGACGAATCTAACCGCCTCCGTAGCTCAGAGGCAAAGTTCACTGACTTTACACAGGAGGTCGCGGGTTCGATTCCCGGCGGGGTCAATTGTAAGACTCGGTTTGGTTGGTGGTAGGGCATTTTCTAAGCCCGCCTGGCTAGCTACCAAAATCTTATCTAAATCTTGCCGCCAAATATCAATGTTGATATCATTGGTGTGTTTCGGCATGAAGATAAGATAGCCAGTTCCCCATTGCGTTGGGGAATCTTGGTAAGCCCGCTTCCATCTTCGGCAACATCGTTACTTACCACCAGGTGAGATGTTGTCAAGGGTTTACCAATTGTGAATAATAATAAAAAAAACTAACAATACTTCATACGTTATAATTTAAAGCGCTAAACACGTTAAAAAACCGACTTCCATCGCAACAACTTAGTACATTTTTGTATTATTATTTAATTTTCTAATAAAGTACGACACCGATTTTGATAACACTTATATGGGGCCACACGGGAAGCACTAGCTTATAAAATATGAAACGAATCATAAACATCGGTTCACCCAATCAAAAGTTCTGAGGTAACATACATGAAAAAAACATGCAGTTGAATTGAGAACCTCCTCATTTTTGGAAGTCGATTGAAAATCCTTCAAGCCATTCAGGCTGTAGCAGGGAACATAGAAATCTACATACATACAAACATTTGAAACCCATAACCCTCTATCTGAGGAAGTCGGGTAAAATTAGCATTTTCTGTCGCTCGCCTTGATTTCTTTTGTTTAAATTAATCCCTACTAATATTATAAATGCGAAAGTAACTCTGTCTGTCTGTCTGTTACGCTTTCCCGCAAAAACTACTGAACGGATTTGGCTGAAATTTGGTAGGTAGACAGATTAGAACCTGGATTAAGACATAGGCTACTTTTTACCACGCTCGCGAGCCGCTTACGGCTCGCGCACTGCGCACCCTCGAAAAGTCATAGAAACGTGGTCCACGCGGGTGAAGCCGCGGGAAACAGCTAGTATGTTATGTTTGTGAGGTGTGATGATACGAATCTCTCAGTGCGCGCGGCTGATTTGCACTTAGCCCGTTTTTATGCCTATAAACCACCCGGCTTAGACTCAGCCATTATATATCTGTCAGGGTCTTCTTCTTCTTCTTCAGGCCTTGTCCCATTTGAATCGTTTATTTGAGAAACCCCACAAGTCACTTTTTTGAAGCAATTGATTTTTTAAGAGTATAAGTTGAAAGAATAAATTTCTCTATATGAAATCACTTTAAACTATACTAACATTACTATTTTATAATATTTTTGAATCATTTTTAACCACCTCCGTAGCCCAGAGGCAAAGTTCACTACCTTTACACAGGAGGTCGCGGGTTCGATTCCCGGCGGGGTAAATTGTAAGACTCGGTTTGGTTGGTGGTAGGGCATTTTCTAAGCCCGCCTGGCTAGCTACCACCATCTTATCTAAATCTTGCCGCCAAATATCAATGTTGACATCATTAGTGTGTTCCGGCATGAAGATAAGATAGCCAATTCCCCGTTACGTTGGGGAATCTTGGTAAGCCCGCTTCCATCTTCGGCAACATCGTCACTTACCACCAGGTGAGATGTTGTCAAGGGTTTACCAATTATGAATAAAAAAAATTAAAAAAAATCTTTGTGCTAAGCTTTTTCAGAAAACTGTTATTTATTTCCTTATAGGGTTTCTCAAATAAACGATTCATTTCTAATTTGACTAATTTGGCTCTCCTAATCGTTCTTCTCCTGAGATATCGTTTCTGGATCGTCAGTGGGTCTATGCTACCTGTGGCGAGGTCTCTCTTAAAAACTGACATCCATGTTAGTCGGGGTCTGCCGCGGCTTTTCGGTCCTGAGTCAAGCTGTAGCACTTTTTTTGTCATGCGTTCATCAGGTCTTCTCATGACGTGGCCGTACCAACGCAGACGTGACTCCGTCAGCTTGTCTTGCTTTGGTCTGACTTTGAAGCTATAATTCTGTAAGGGTGCCTAAAATAAAATTATGAGAACTGTAATTACTCAGAGAACTTACTATAGACACGAATGTAACTTTAGAAATTCATTAAAAATTAAAAACCCGACTGCGTTAAAACTTAACCCCTCTTTTTGGCCCGTCGGGTAAAAATATATCCTATCACTCGGGGGGTCAAGACAAATCAAACGATACTTCATACGTTATAATCCTTCAAGCCGTTCAGGCTAAAGCAGGGTACATAGAAATCTTTTTTTATTTATTTTTTAATTAAAAAATTTGAGTGCGTTTGACTGCAACTAACCTGATAGTAACTGATGATGCAGTCGAGGATGGTACACGAAAACTCAAATAATGCCTATTCACTCTTGATTGAAGATCTCCAAATTACAGGAATAGGGAAACACTGACGCAGGCAAGGAGTTCCACTCTACATACATACTAATCCTACTATCCTTACTAATATTATAAATGTGAAAATATGTTTGTTACCTTTTCACGCTTCAACGCCTTGACCAATCTTCATGAAATTTGGCATGCAGATAGCCTATGTCACGGGGAAGGACATAGGCTACTTTTAATCCCGTGAAAATAGCATAGTCCGATGCAATTCCCGAGGGAACTGAAAATATACTCTTTTTTGGTTAATTTCTTTACAATCGCAACGGAACAATGGATTGTGTGATTTTTTTACACAGAGATGGTTGAGGGGGTGGAAAATGACACTATTTACTAACAAGCATATCCTGAAATAGTTCCCGAGGGATCTGGAGAAAATTTATGTCCACGCTCGCGAGCCGCTTGCGGCTCGCGCACCGCGCACCCTCTATGTCAGTCACAAAAACGATGTACACGCGAGCGAAGCCGCGGGCAAAAGCTAGTAATATTATAAATGTAAACATGTGTTTGTTTGTTTATTTGTTTGGTTGTTTGTTACCTTTTAACGCTTCTACACCTTGACCAATCCTGATGAAATTTGGCATTCAGGTAGCCTGTGTCACGGGGAACGACATAAGCTACTTTTTATCTCTCGAAAATAGCTTAGTCCGATGTAGTTCCTGAGGGAACTATAAATCAAGCTTTTTTTGGGTAATTTCTTTACCATCGCAACGGAACAATGGATTGTTGTGATTTTTTGCACAGAAATGATTGAGTGGGTGGGAAATGACATGATTTACTAATAAGCATATCCTGACATAGTTCCCGCGGGATCTGGAAAAAGTCATGTCCAAAGCGGCTCGCGCACCGCGCACCCTCTAAGACGGTCATTACAACGATGTCCACGCTGGCGAAGCCGCGGGCAAAAGCTAGTAATGTTATTTATTTGAAAGTTTGTATGCATGTATGGATGTTTGTTACTCTTACACGCTTCAACCACTGGACGGATCGTGATGAAACTTGGCACACATATAGGCTAGGACGTGGAATTGAACATTGGTTTTTTTTACCTCGGGATAACGTCTTATTTCCACGGGAAAATCGAAAACAACGCGGGCGTAGCCGCGGGCGGAAGGCTAGTACAAATATACACTCGAATAACTCTTCTTCTGAGGCAATCGGGTATTAAAAAGTAACTTACTACAATATTGTATAGACCAGTCTAAGATGAACTATTCTATACTGATCCTTGCGTTTGTATTGGGTACTAAGTATATATTATATTAGAACTAACATACAGTATGGACACCCCCTGCTGCTCTCTAGATTGCGACCTCACCCCCTCGTCACCCAGATTGATACAGATTGGTTACAGTTTGGTTGTCGAACGTATAGGATGTCGCCGCCATTTTGTTAGTTCCGTCATTCGTTTTTTGAAATGTCATTTCTGGTCCGTTGTATGAAGTGTCCAGGGTGTGCTTTGGCTGTAAAGTTTTCTGACCCTTTTTTATTATGGATGAATTTGTGAGGATCCGTAATGTTGCTGACGGCTGAAGGGCATCACTGAAAAGGATTGCTTACACCCACACAGTTTTAGTGAAGTTTGTGGAAAAATACTGAACAAAAATTCTACGTCGAAAACTTAGCCTTGAAAGATTTTATATGACAAACTTCGAAATCATTTCTTTGTAGGATTTTGATACGTCTTCCAAAAATCAACTCGGCAGCTTAACTTGTCGAATAAAAAATTTATCAAGAAAATCGGTTCACAATCTGTGTAACACACACACACACATACACACTCATACTCACAATGTTTTTTATACAGTCGAATTGAGAACAGGAGATTAAAAATCAATTCGACTGTATAAATAAATAAAATAAAAGTTTAAAAAACTTAAAAACCGACTTCAAAATGAAATACACTCAAAAGTATGAAATAATATTATTATACTTGATACACGACATTACCCAACAAAAACGAAATCAAAGGTGGGTACGAATTAAATTAGGGGCCTAAATTTATTTTTGAGGTCGGTGTCAGCATACAGCTACTTACGTATAAAATGTTTTAGATTCGATGGCATTGCTGACACCCACCTCAAAAAAAATTTAGGCCCCTAATTAAATTCCTAGACACCTTTGATTTCGTTATTCTGGGGTAATGTCGTGTATCAAGTATAATAATATTATTTCATACTTTTGAGTGTATTTCATTTTGAAGTCGGTTTTTAAGTTTTTTAAACTTTTATTTTTATTTTATTTATTTTTAGTGATAGTGCTATCTATCTAACAACGTTATACCCAATCACCCACTCGCCAATAGGAACCATCAAATCATAAATCATATTGCATGTGTTTCATTAACAGATACAGATTCCTGTGGCTTCCATCATCATCATCTCAACAGCATGAAAGTTAAGGAGTTAAGTCTTCCATCATCAGCTCATCTGAATAACCTGAAAGAATATAACTATCGGTCTACTTAAAATTATTAAAGAATTATCCTGCAAATCCTAACCGTTAAGGAGTTCTACCTTCCTTCATCAGCTCATCTGATGATGATGATGAGATGATGACTACCAGACGCCAAAACTTGGATAGCTTTGGGAAATACATGAAACACGTAATATGTGCCTACAAAATTTAAGGGTTGTTATCGATTTCCCTGGGATCCCATCATCAGATCCTGACTACGTGACAATGGGACCCCCTCGGGAGTATATTCTTTCAAATAAAAAAAGAATTTTGGAAATCGGTTCAAAATCGGCGGAGATATCGCGTAACAAACATACAAAAAAAAATAACATACAGTCGAATTGAGAACCTCCTCCTTTTTGAAGTCGGTTGAAAAATGTTTTTTTTTGTATGTTTGTTAGGCGATATCCTCGCAGATTTTAAACCGAATTTCATTATTATTTTTTTATTCGATGTAGTATGCTCCCGACTTGGTCCCATATAAATTTTATCTCATTCGGTATAGTACTTTATTAGAAAACTAGCTGTCCCGGCGAACTACGTGCCGCCTTACACTACACTACACTGCCCTACCCTACCCTACATTACACTACACTACCCTACCCTACACTACACTAAAATAAACTACCCTACCCAACCCTACCCTACACTACACTACATTTTTACCCTACACTACACTACACTTTTGGATCAGCTGGCGGGCAAACTTTGAATGAAGGTCCAAAAATTTCTTTGCGAATTGTCCATGGGTTTCTTTGGAAAGTTGTTCAGTTTCATGAGTACAAGCTCCAGTTAAAAAAAAGTGATTACCTTTGTTAAGACCCTATATATTTAGATTAACAGAAACCAAAAATAATAATGCGAAATTGTACTAAGTTGTTGCGATGGAAGTCGGTTTTTGTAACGTGTTCAGCGTTTTCAACCGACTTCAAAAAGGAGGAGGTTCTCAATTCGACTGTATGTTTTTTTTGTATGTTTGTTACGCGATATCTCTGCCGATTGTGAACCGATTTTCAAAATTCTTTTTTTATTCGAAAAAGTATACTCTCGTGGGGGGCCCATTTTCACCAAGTCAGGATCTGATGATGGGATCATAAGGAAATCGAGGACAACCCCCAAATTTTATAGGCACGTTTTACGTGTTTCTTGTATTTTCTAAAATAATGAAATTATTTTCGTTTGGTAGTCATCATCTCATGTTGATGCGCTGATGATGGAAGGTACAACTCCTTAACGATTAGGAGTTGGAGGATAATTCTTCAAATATTTTACGTAGATACGTAGGTAATTATAGACCGATAGTTGTATTCTCTCAGGTTATTCAGGTGAGCTGATGATGGAAGTTTTAACTCCTTAACTTTCATGCTGTTGAGATGATAATGGAAGCCACAGGAATCGGTATCTGATGAAATACATGTATTATCATTTGATGGTTCCTATTGGCGAGTTGTTAATGCTAGTTATTACATAGATAAATAGCATTATCACTAAAAATAAATAAAATTAAAATAAAAGTTAAGTTTCGGCCTTAATTTTTTTTGAGGTCGTAGTCAGCAATGCCATCGAATCGAAAAAAAATTATACGTAAGTAGCTGTGTGCTGGTACCGACCTCAAAAGTAAATTTAGGCCCCTAATGTAATTCGTACCCACCTTTGATTTCGTTATTGTTGGTTAATGTCGAGTATTTATTTATATTAATATTATTTCATACTTTAGAGTGACTTTCATTTTAAAGTCGGTTTTTAGTTTTTTAAACTTTTATTTGTTTTTATTTTTACTCGCATATATGTATATAATAATGCGGAGAGAACTGTAAAAACTTTCGAAAAAAAAACTTTTTGAGGGTACCTCCCCTAAAAGTAAAATGGGGTTGATTTTTTTTCTCTTCAAACCCAGTCGTGTAGGGTATTGTTGGTTAGAGCTTAAAAAATAGTTGTGAGTCTTTTAAGACCATTTTTTTGAATAGGGTTCCGTTTTCGAAAAAAATGGCTTGAAAGTGCTACATTTTGTTGGAGTCGAGTGTCCCCACCCCCTAAAAACTATACAGCTGTATTTGGAAATTTAAAAATTAGATATGGACGCAAAAATGGCAACTACGGAACCCTAAATTGCGCGTGGCCTGACACGCACTTAGCCGTTTTTTTTAATGCTTGATGACAAATCTGTGCATCAATATCTTTCATTAATATTTTTTTTATACCTATCTAACTTTATTATTTGCTACTAAATTAGTATTTTATTACCCAATAAACAGTATTAAACTATTATTATTAAGATAAATAAATAATTTTCTCATTCTTAAAAATAACACCTAAAATAAAATGCCTAAAATATATATATTTTTTTATTTATATTTTTTTATTTACAATTGGTAAGCCCTTGGCATCATCTCATGTTGTTAACACTGATGTTTGGCGGCAAGACTTAGATAAGATGGTGGTAGCTGACCAGGCGGGCTTAGAAAATACCCTACCACCAACCAAACCGAGTCTTACAATTGACCCCGCTGGGATCGAACCCGCGACCTCCTGTGTAAAGTCAGTGAACTTTGCCTCTGAGCTACGGAGGCGGTTAGTTAATTTCTGGTTTCATATAATTAAAATAAAACACCTTAAATCACACCTAAAATAACTTTAAAAAAAAACACCTAAAATAACCCATCCCTCGTCACCCCGGTGCAAAGGTGTCCAAACGTAGTAAACTAAATTATAATCAAATCGGTTAAATAGAACGGCTTGACGGACTCGCATTGGATTCCACAAATTTCTTTGGTATACATATACTCGTAGATTTGGACACGTGATGTTGTTTAATCCCAAACAATGCCCATTCACTCTCGCCTTGAAAATAGAGGTACCTAATAATGATTTCTGTAATATTGAAAACTAATGTCGGTCATTAGAAAATAATTTTATAGAAATTTTGCTCTTGAGCCGGGTCTTTCCTTTCAATCTAATATGGTCGAGGGGAGCAATGGCTGACTCTCGCGTTATTCTCGTGACTGGGTGCTGTCCGTGTGAACTGGCCTACTCTTGTTTAAGCCAATAATAAAAATTAAATATTTTTAATGTCTATAGTAGCTTCTCTTGTCATAATGTTTTTATGTGCTATCATCATCATCATACCAGCCGAAAAACGTCCACAGCTTTACAAAGGCCTCCCCCAAGGATTTCCACGACGACCGGTCCTGCGCTGCCCGCATTATGCGCTTATTAGATTTTATGTTGACATTATCAACTAATATTTTTTTTTTAAATATTTTTCATAAATTTTACATTCATCATATACGTCCCCACCGAGGGGCTCGAGCCTACTCTGAATAAGGGCGATCTGACCTTAGTCGACCACGCAGGCCTAGTGCAGGTTGGTCGACTTCACACACAATTTCGAGTTTATTCGCAGGCATATGGAGGTAAAATTGTACATTATACAAATGTAATTAATATTTTATGACCATCAGAAATAGTGTAATATGCATCTATTTATAATAAACATTTTGAAATATTGAAACTAGTAACATAACTAGGTACTTACTTGTATAAAATAATCCTGCACCGATTCACAAGAGGAAAAATAATCCAAAAACATACACGTTTAAAAGAAACAAATCATTATTCTACTATTTATAAAATTAAATGCCTATGCTTGTAACACTGACTCATTTAAAAAATACTCAAACCACATAATGAACAGGAACAAGCTTTCAACAGTCGCGTCCAAAAACAACTTCCAAAGTATTTTCTGTCCTTACAAAAACACAGCGCGTCCGTCCGAGACTGCAGCTTCGCGACACTGAACACTGAAGTATGAAACTCGACGGCTGAAATAACCTCTTGGAAGTTACAATGAAGCCCCATATACAGGTGTTAGATAATAATTTTTATCTACTCTCATATCGTAAAGTTCGAATTATAAACTTCAAAAAGAATTTATATTGACATATTGTTTAAACACTATACCGAAATAATAAAAAAAAAAACACTTTATAACATTATTTTTTATAATGTCATAGATTATTTTTTTTACCATTACGATACAAGTTAATCCAAAAAGTTAATATCACCAACGAAGTTCCATATCATTTTTTTTTTATTGGAACGCACATTATGCGGTTTGCGCCATTTTTACAGCATTACAAAAAGTTTTGATTCCAATTTTTATCTCAGCACTCGCTTTAGCGCATGCGCGGTGATATGCTAGGGTTTTGGCGCATTTCATACCTACGTTTTGTTGTACTAAATTTCGTGGGATTCTATTTTTACTCTTTTAACTTTGATTATTTAATTTAGTAGGTCGAATCCTAGTATATGAGATTAGATAAAATAGTGTATGAAACTGCACATAACTAGGTATTAAAACACCCGTATGACACTATGAACTCCTCATTATGCAACAGTTTTATAAACTACTATTTAAAAACTTTTAAATACAAGCTTTATTTGAAAAGAGTTTTTATGCTCAAAAAGGCAAATGCTCAATACTCAATTATTTATTGCTCACTGAGCATTGAGCGGGTAAAATGTGAATATATATGTAAATACAAGTTTCCAAATTCAAAAACACGAGCACAGATATTTAGAATGGTATTCTATTGAAAATAAAAAACCGGCCAAGTGCGAGTCGGACTCGCTCCAAGTAGGGTTCCGTAGTATTTTCAAAAAATAAATGTTTAAAAAAAATATACTTTAAATTCGTAACAGAACATTTTGTATGGAAAATCTATGAACTTTTTACAAATCCAACTACACACCTTAAGTTGGTCGACTATTACTCCTAAACTAAGAAAGCCTACTTAGCCGTGATAGTTTTCCTTTTAAACTGATTATATATCCTACTGTTTTAAATTTTTTCAGACGTCCTGAAAAAGCGGTTTATCTGGCGGAGAATGGGAGGACTTGGAACCTTGATTCCACCTCCAAAGTTCATCATCAGACCATAACTTCAAAATACCAAAAAATCAATAGATCCCGGGAATACGGCTTTTCAGCTCTATCAGATTTCTGGAAGTCACTCTAATATCGTTTGCAAGGTTTTACCTAAACAAACTAACTGGCATACGTTATCATCATCATCATCATATCAGCCGAAGGACGTCCACAGCTGGACATAGGCCTCCCCCAAGTTTTACATGACGACCGGTTCTGCGCTGCCCGCATCCAGCGGCTTCCCGTGACCTTCACCAGGTCACTGGTCCACCGAATGGGAGGCCTACCTACGCTACATTTTCTGGTGCGCGGTCAACACTCGAGAACTTTACTGCCCCACCGGCCATCTGTTCTACGAGCTATGTGCCCCGCCAACTGCCACTTATGTTTAGCAATTCTGAGAGCTATATATATGTCGCCGAGATATTGTCAAAATCGCGATATTACAATCTCACTATACTAAATTCATTACCCTCGAGACAGTTCATTATAATCTAACGGTATTTACAATTTTACGGTGACATATATATACGTACAAACATTGCAAGTAAAAAAAACATACAGTCGAATTGAGAACCTCCTCCTTTTTGAAGTCGGTTGAAAATTGAGTTTATTTTTTAGAAACCGCCTCCGTGGCGTAATGGTTAGTTAATTCGTTTCACGCCAGGAGGTCGCGGGTTCGATTGCCGGCGGGGTCAACTTGTAAGACTCGGTTTAGTTGGTGGTAGGGCATTTCTTAAGCCCGCCTGGCTGGCTACTACCATCTTATCGAAGTCTTGCCGCCAAACATCAGTGTTAACAACATTGATGTGTTCCGGCTTGAAGATAAGATAGCCAGTTCTCCATTGCGTTGGGGAATCTTGGTAAGCCCGCTTCCATCTTCGGCATCATCGTCACTTACTACCTATCAGATGAGATGATGCCAAGGGCTTACCAATTGTGAATAAAAAAAGTCCTTCTACTCGCGACACTGAACAACTTTTGTTCTACAACTTAGCTGGGATCTTAATAAAAAATGTGGACTTACCATACAGATTTTCGACTTCCCATACAAATTTGGGACTTCCCATACAAATTTGGCACAGATCGATGTGTACATGAGAAGTTCGACATTCTTTTTCATGATATTAAGCCGCTGGATGCGGGTAGCGCAGGACCGGTCGTCGTGGAAATCCTTGGGGGCGGCTTTTGTCCAGCAGTAGGCGTTTTTCAGCTGATATGATAATGAAGCAAAGTTTTAGAAGAAAAAAATTCGAGCGAGACCTACAGTACTCGCATATGATGTGTAACATGTGACAAAATACTTTAGGTTAGTTAGATTTGATGACGATATTGTACCTGGGTGGCGGATCTGACAGTAACGAAAAAAACCGACCAAGTGCGAGTCGGACTCTCGTAAAGTAGAATTCCGCGCTTTCGCGACTTCCTGTTACACATTTACGTCCCATGTTACACATTTCCGTCCCATTTCACGAAATCACTCCCACAAATTGCAGGAAAGCGAGAGCAAAGATGTTACACATCAAAAATTGTTTATTTTGATGATTAAAAGACTTCTGGAAATGGCTTTATCGACAGAAACAAACACATTGTTTAAGAAGCAGTTTTTAGGGTTCCGTACCTAAACGGTAAAGACGGGAACCTACTACTAAGACTTCGCTGTCCGTATGTCTGTCCGTCTGTCACCAGGCTGTATTTCATGAACCGTTATAGCTAGACAGTTGAAATTTTCACAGATGATGTATTCGTGTTGTCACTATAACAACAAATACTAAAAATGAGAAAAAGTGAAAAAACGTGTTTTTTTAAAGTGAAGACTAGCGCCATCTAGTATGATGATATGGAACCCTTTGTACCAGCGCCATCTAGTATACCCTAGTACGGAACCCTATGTGTGCGGTTCTGACTCGCACTTGGTCGGTTTTTAGGGTTCCGTAGTCAACAAAGAACCAGAGACTCTTAGTACTAGAACGCTGTAATTTAGCTTGACCAAAGTATATATATTAGTACTAACATACAGTATGGACACTCCCTGCCACTCTCTAGATTGCGACCTCCCCCCTTGTCACCAACATTGATACTTATTGGTTATAGTTTGGCTCTCGAACGTATAGGATTTCGCCGACATTTTGTATGCTCCGTTATTTGCTTTTAGAAATGTCATTTCAGGACCGTTGTATGCAGTGTCCAGGGTTTGCCTTAAGTATACATATTAATTACGCCGACAAAGTGGTTAAAGAAAATCTTGAAAAAAAAAATTAGTACCTAATAAGTAGGTACTCTATGCGTAAAAGTAGGGATGTTTTTCTTCTCTCGTCTTTCCCATGGCACACCCCGGACACTTCATACAACGGGCGAGAAATGACATTTCAAAAATCGAATGACGGAACAAAGAAAATTACGGCGAAATCCGTTGTATTGTCGTTCGAAAAGTGCTCGTAGAAAATTGTTTCCTTTACGAGCGTCTGCCATGGCATGGTTTACATTATGTTGTCGAGACTCAGGGCAAAGTATGTTATGTTAGTACTAACTTACAGTATGGACACTCCCTGCCGCTCTCTAGATTGCGACCTCACCCCCTCGTCACCCAGATTGATACAGATTGGTTACAGTTTGGTTCTCGAACGTATAGGATTTCGCCACCATTTCGTTTGTTCCGTCATTCGAGTTTTGAAATGTCATTTCTGGCCCGTTGTATGAAGTGTCCAGGCTGTGCTCAGGGTGTACTCGCCCTTAAATGAGATTAGTAGCTGCTTGTGTATACAAAGTAATGTGCTTTTTAATTAAAATGATATTGTAACATCGACAAAAAAACTTACCTGTTAAATGGACCTAATCCATTAAAATTGATTTATTCATTTACTTTACCAAAATTGCGGGTATAATAAAAGTCCTGATGACATAGGTCCCATGCAATTTACCACGATAAGTAAGTATATCTGTACTACATTAATAAATAGATCGGCGCAGATCCCGTTACTGGGGCTTCTACTCATCATACTTAACAACTTTCCCCAATAAATCAGCTGATTAGTTTGTACGAAAAGTTCAATGCACGAGTTCAATGTACTATGTATCTCTTGGGAAAAGTTGTTCAGTGTATAGAAGAAGCCCCAGTTACACCAATTGTGTAATATTCTGTATAAAAACTTCTACATATTTCTACAGAAGTGATAAGTAAAAAGACATATTATGATGAGTACAGAAGCTCCATTTACATCGATTGTGTTACACTCTATATAAATACATATAAAAACGCAATTTATCTTGATTGGCAGTCCGTATTTTGTGACGAAATCTTATGCGGGTTATTCCCAAATATGATATTAGTAACGAAGAAACTGCTGCGATAACTCTAGAGCTTTAAAATTAAAAATGTGTATTTTATGCCTCAATAAAAGCGATTTTTTCACGTGAAAAAACCCGACATCATGAGGTTAAAGCCACCGTGCTCTCAAAATATCAAAACAATAGGCATATGTTTACCACCATTTGATTTCTAATAGTCTAATGCTATTTTGAGAATAAATTGCGTTTAGATAACTATTTGTTCTTAATATTAATTTTCATCTTAAAACTTTTTTGTACAATCGGCAATTTCAAAGGTAAAGACCTCGTAATAATATTTTTTGCTATGAATTTGTTTATTGCCCACTGATACCCCACAATAATTATTTTTCATGTTTCCTTCACCTAAAGGTTGTCTGGAAGAGATCGCTTGTTAACGATAAGAACGTCTACATCTACTACTTCCTCAATCATTGTATCTTTTGTTCATCTTATGTTGTGCAATAAAGTGTTTTCAATCAATTCAAATTATCAATCAAATACTTCTACATGTTTCTACAGAAGTGATAAGTGATAGTGTTATGACATATGATGAGTATGAAGAGTTCAATTATTTTTTTTTGCGATTTATATAACTTGTAGATCAAAAGTAGTTCAGTTTGATGAGTAAGGGCCCCAGTTAACGAGACCTACACCAATTTTCTTACACCCTGTATAAATACTTCTACATGCTTCTACAAAAGTCACAAGCGTTATCGACAATATAACGAGTAGTAGCTCATATATACGTCCCCACCGAGGGGCTCGAGCCTACCCTCAATTAGGATGATCGGGCCTTAGTCGAACACGCGGGCCCAGTGCGTTTTGCTCAACTTCACACACAACCTTCGAGTGTCTTCGCAGGTGTGTGCAGGTTTCCTCACAATGTTTTCCTTCACCGTAAGAGCATCGGATAAACGTACATATGAAATCTAAATTCGAAAACACATTGTTACTTGGCCGGACTCGAATGAATCACGACCTCCCGGATAGGAGTTAGCGGCCCTTGCCGTTGCGCCGCCGACGCTCGAGTATATAGTAGCTCCAGTTACAATGAATAAGGAAAACGTAAAACAATCAACTAAGGAAAAACGCAAAGTTTTAAAAATAACAAAGTTATGTTATGTATGTATGTATATGTATGTTTTATGTATATGTATTTTAGTTTATATAATTTATATTTACTTATATATTTACGTGTATTACGTAGTTTAAGAATGGATATTTATTTTTTATTTCTTTTCTCTATGAATTTTTTTATTGACACCTAAAGGTTGTCTGGAAGAGATCGCTTGTTAGCGATAAGACCGCCTATATGTACAAATTCCTTAATCATTGTATGTTTTTTTTTTCTCTTATGTTGTGCAATAAAGTGTTTTCAATTAATCAATCAATCAATCAATCAAAGGCACGATACCACAGATTACTATATAGTTACTTACGATACGTATGAATCCAGTAAGTACATACGTAAGTAGGTATACTCATTGAATCGTTCAGACGTATTGATCATGTTATTGTATTATCAGTGTGCTATGCAGTGCTGTGCACTCCCCTTTTAATCAAACAGTAAGTATTGTTTTTCAATTTTTATACGTCATACTCGTTTGTGGCGCGTATCTGTATGAATAGATGACCTAGATAGACCCTATTACCAAAGTATATAATATATTAGTACCAACATACAGTATGGACACTCCCTGTCGCTCTCTAGATTGCGACCTCACCCCCTCTTCACCCAGATTGATTACAGTTTGGTTGTCGAACGTATAGGATTTCGACGCCATTTTGTGTGTTCCGTCATTCCTTTTTTGAAATTAAATTTCTGGCCCGTTGTATGAAGTGTCCAGGGTGTGCTATTACTAAGAATCTGCTGTCCTTCTGCCTGGCCGTCTGTCACCAGGCTGTATTTCATGAACCTTGATAGCTAGACAGTTGAAATTTTCACATGTGATGTATTTCTGTTGCCGCTATAACAACAAATACTAAAAATTTGAAAAATTAAAAAGTCTCCATACGGAACCCTTTGTACTAGCGCCATCTAGTATGATAGTACGGAACCCTTTGTGTGCGGTTCTGAATCGCACTTGGCCGGGTTTTTTTTAACCGACTTCAAAAAAAGGAGAAGGTTTCTCAATTCGATTGTGATTTTAGGTATTTTAGGAGTGATTTTAGATATTTTAGGAGTGATTTTAGATATTTTAGGAGTGATTTTAGATATTTTATGTGTGAGTATTTTAGGCATTTTATTTTAGGTGTATTCTGTAAGTTTTATAATAATGTTATTTTTAATGTATAATATAGATTTTTAATATATATTTGTTTTTGTGTGTTCGCGGATAACTTCGTCGTTTATATATGAACCGATTTTGATGATTCTTTTTTGTTGGAAAGAAGATATCCCAAGGGTAGTATCATGATAAGGAAACCAGGATCTGATGATGGTATCCCAGAGAAATCGAAGGGAATCTTTCATTAGTGTTTGAAGTCGGTATATTTTTGTTCAAAATTATATAAAAACGCCTTCGGCCGTTAGCTGGGGTACCCGGATACGTTAAAACCCACGACGTATCTTGCTTTAAATACCCCTACAAATGGGGAGCCAATACAAAAAAAGCTTCGAATGGTCTACAATGTTCCAGAACATTCCACTACATTCGAGAATACTCTCCACAATGATCTGAGACGTTTTTGTGGAATGCTCTCGAATACTCTTCAATGGTTTGGGAAATTTCTGGAAATTTCTAAAGGGCAAAACTGGCGGCCCTATCTTCAAAAGCACGCGCTTCGGGTAAAGACGGGAACCTTTTTCATGGAGGGGGGATAGATGGCTACCTCACCATATAACTCCACTGATCGTACGAAGACTCGTTTCTGAGATTTAGCGTACATTGTGCACTTACTTTTGTAATATTAAAAGGTTTTATTTAACTTAATGTACTCGTATGTATGTTTGTTCGGGTGGAATCTTGAAAGTTAAATTTGACCTACTTCCTGGTTTCCGATTAAGCTGAAATTTTGCATGGATATGTATATCGCGTGACAATGCAATATTAAAAGCATGTACCTAAAAGTTTTTAGGTTTTTTCGAATATTATACATTAATTTGAGTTCGTTTGGCTGCACCTCACCTCACCTCACCTGATAGTAAGTGCCGATGCAGCTGAGGATGTAACACGCAAGCTCAAACAGTGCCTTTTCACAACGGTCGTAAAGATTCCTCAGTTATAAAACTCCTTGGCTACTTGTGTTAAAATTCTTGGATACTTGTGTTAAAATTCTTGGATACTTGTGTTAAAATGTTTCATACAAAACCTGTTTTTTTGAAAAGTTATAAAATTTACTTAGGAGATGTGTAGGGTGGACAATTTCAAGATTGGCAAGTGATATATAGGGCAGGCCTCACACGGGGTGGACCGACGACCTGGTGAAGATCGCGGGAAGCCAATGGATGCGAGCAGCGCAGGTCGTAGAAATCCTTGGGGGAGACCTTTGTTCAGCAGTGGACGTTTACCCTCTCAGTTCTTAAACTTAACCTTCTGCAACTGAGGTGACTTTGTGAAAAACATTCGACTGAGGTGTAGTCTGCCAGACGTAATATTAATGTACCATTATTTGTATGAAATTTTAGAAGAATATATTTTTGGCTTTTATAATATTAATAAAGCTTCGCGTTTATTAAAAAAACACATGATTAAGATTTCACAAAATAATAGATATTGATATTATATGTTAATTTGTTGAGATCAATATTTTCAGGATTTTTATACCTGAGCGTATAAAACTATTAAAAAAAATTAAATCAAAAAATCTTCTGCAAAACTCTTAACACTGACTTTGAATTAATGCTTTAACAAACCTGAAACAGGAAACTTAACGAGATCCTACGGTTCAATTAGGCACAAATTAGTCTCAAAGTTGACACTTATTCTAGAAAGTAAGTAGGCTGTCTTGACAAAGTTGAGTAGAACATTGCAAGCAGATATGCTTTCTACATGCCCAGCAGCGGTATCTGGTTTGTATTTTCAACTTACTGGGACATATGCTGCATAGTTTCCTTCCAGCAGGCTCTGGGAGATGAGCTTCGGGCTTAAGGGGAGAGGGGATCCTTACCCAAAACTCGGGTTATAGTAAAACGAAGTTCTCTGTGCAATCTGTCGTTAAACACGCGTTCTATCAAGCTAGACAGAACTAATTTATGGCCATGTTTAATAAAAAATCACTTCTTCGCAGCTCAGCACCTGGACAATTTTGGTACCTCACACTTAATTTGATATAATAAGTTAAGTGTGAGGTTACGTCTAGAAAACACTATGGCAGTAATAATATTTTAACTGATATAACGAAGGACAGACACTATGGATTCATGTGAGGTGACGTCTAACAGAATCAGCGTTTGTTGCTAAACTTATGTCTGAGGGACACCAATAGCTCATAACTCTACACGTGTACACCGCGTTGCCGTTCACGCCGCACTGACCGTTGGCGCGAACCGTTACAGGAAGGTACTGAGCGAGACAGAACTACATCTCGCCACCTTGCGATCTGTCAACGTTTTTTATGTTCGGCTGTGTCTGCCAGACTACCACCTCAGTCGCAGAAGGTTAAATGAATTTCATTTTAAGTGTTTTTTGTATGAAAGCATGAAAAAATAAAAGTCAAAGTGCTAAAACCCGACTGCGGTAAAGTACGAAAACAAGAGTTTTCTTAAGGGTGATAGCCGTGGTCGCAAGCCATAATGATAGGTACTAAATTATGACGGGCTCAGGCAGGAGCAGGTTGAAAAACGCTTAACACGTTAAAAAACCGACTTCCATCGCAACAACTTAGTACATTTTTGCATTACTATTTTTGGTTTTTGTTAATTTTCAAATAAAGTACTACACCGATTTTGATAAAATTTATATATGACTACACAGGAGGCACTAGCTTTCAAATGAAAAAAGAATCATAAAGATCAGTTCATCCAGTCCAAAGTTATGAGGTAACAAACATAAAAAAAAACATACAGACGAATTGAGAACCTCCTCCTTTTTGGAAGTCGCTTGAAAAAGACGTGTTGTACGTGCCAAGATTTTAGTATGTCTGATTAAAATGTTAAATAAAGAAAGAAAGAAAAAAATAAATTCGTCAGTGCGATTGTCATTCCGGACGTTGACCCAGATGCACTTCCGATCGGCACTACCTAAAACCACGATCTTATACTAATTAACAACTTAATTTATTTTATAATTTATGTACCTACATACTAAAGTACCTACTTAAGATAAAAATTATGAATACCTTAGGTAGTGTAATAATCCCCACTCTTTGACCGAAGTAACTAGTATCCGATCTGTGACACAAGCTGTTAAACTCCGACAGCTATCACAGACACGTAAGCTATTGATACATGCAAACGTCTTTCTGTTGATGTGCACCTAACTTCAGATGTATCTAGAGTATGACGGCGCCCCCTGTATGAAGCTGCCCCTTCTTCCCCTGTATAAAAATTTCATCCTAAACGTTTGAGCCGTTTGCGAATAACCAATTTCTTACATACAAAAATTGCTCATTTATAGATAATTTAAATTTATTGTACCATGTCATTAATACCTTTAACAAGAGTAGGCCAGTTCACACGGACAGCACTCGGTCACGAGTATAACGCGAGAGTCAGTCATCGCTCCCATCAACCATATTAAAGGGAAAGGAACGACCCGGCTCCCGATGCGCCACCATCCGCACGAACATTTAAGCGAGCATGCACCACTGATGTCAATGCTAAGATAAAAATATTAAGTAAAAGAAATACTAGACTTGTCATGTCTTATCGCTTCCACGTTAATTCTTAGGTTGGTCATCATTTCATTATACTATTAAATTTAATATTAGTAGTGTTGATAGAAAAACACTGTCTACCCCTACATTTTTGTCATTTAAATATTAGGATGTCAATAATCTTATTTACAAAGACCCCAGGTAATAGGCCTATCTATCAACCAACTTCCTAATATGTGGATTATTCTCGGAAGAGATTAAACACGACAAGAGGGGCTCAATAAACCAATCAATTTACTGTTTATACGTTTACACCACTCTTTGATAGAACCCCGCTCAATGTTGCATAAACCTCCGCCAATGAACCCCAAGCCGTGTGAGTAGCGTGTGAGGTTATCCTTAATAATATTATAAATGTGAAAATGTGTTTGTTTGTTACCTTTTCACGCTTCAACGCCTTGACCAATCTTAATGAAATTTGGCACGCAGGTAGCCTGTGTCACAAGAAAGGACATATGCTACTTTTTATCCCGTGAAAATAGCATAGACCGATGAAGTTCCTAAGGGAACTGAAAAAATACGATTTTTTGCTTAATTACTTTAACATCGCAACGGAAGAATGGATTGTTGTGATTTTTTACACATAGATGGTTGATGGGGGGGGATGACATTATTTACTAATAAGCATATCCTGATATAGTTCCAGAGGTTTCGGAACAAAAACATGTACACGCTCGCGAGCCGCGTAACGCGCACCCTCTAAAACAGTCTTTAAAACGATGTCCACGCGGGCGAAGCCGCGAGTAAAAGCTAGTAAGATAATATAGTTCGGGGTAAGTAATCCAGTGACGTCCACTTGAGTTCAAAAGGAAGGTATCTTGAATGGGATTGTGAAAAAAAGACCTCGCCTTTTTTGATCGTTTGAGATCAGCGAATTGGATATTAAATTCTATAAATCTTTTCAGATATTAGTCCGCTGGCATAGCTAGAGCGTGACAGGACAGATACGGTCCTGGGTGCCATTCAAATGTGTGCAAAATTCACCTAAAACTTTCTCAAAATTAACATGTATCCTTACTAATATTATACACGGGAAAATGTGTTTGTTTGTTTTGTTACCTTTTCACGCTTTATCTCCTTGACCCATCTTGATGAAATTTGCACGCAGATAGCCTGTACTACTGTAAAAGGACATAGGCTACTTTTTATCTCGTGAAAATAGCATAGTCCGATGCAGTTCCGAAAGGAACTGAAAAAATACCCTTTTTTTGTTTTTTTTTTGAAATTGCAACTGAAAAATAGATTGTTGTGATTATTTGTACAAAGATGGTTGAGAGGGTGGGAAATGACATAATTTACTAATCAGCACATCAGAATAGCCCCATATGGTTCCTGAGGGATCTGGAAAAAACTCATTTCCACGCTCTGGAGCCGATTGTGTTTCATAGTTGGTCATAAAAACGATGACCACGCGGTAGAAGCCGCGAGCAAAAGCTAGTTTTCGGATAAAAGTAATCCAAAAAATTTGCACTGGTCCGCTTGCACTTTTTGCTCGACCACGGCGAAGCAATGTAAGGATTACGATTTGAACTGTTCTACGCATGTACGTATGTATGTATAGATGGTACGTTCAGCTTCGCTTCTCTTCTCTTGACTATGAGGTGTCAATTCATCTACATAGCAAGATTGCCACTAGTTCGATAAAAAGAATAATTTAGAATACAATTGTAGTTTAAAAAACTGAAAAACACGCTTTTAAAGCACATCAAACTAAAAAGTGAAAAATAATTCATAATGTAAGCTGAAAACAATAATAAACGAAAAATACTAGTATTATTGTGAAAAAAGCGTGGTTTTCTCGATATAAGTACGAAAAATATGGGACAAAGCGACCCACGCTTTTTTCACAATAATACTAGTATTTTTCGTTCATTATTGTTTTCACCTTATATTAAGAATATTTTTTTTACTTTTTAAACTGATGTGCTTTATAAGCGTGTTTTTTAGTTTTTTTTACTATATTTATTATTCACAATATTTAGTTTAGGAAAATGAGATAAACTTATGAAATTATTGTATTGTCACTGATTCTTGATAAATGTACAAAGTTTGAATTAAAACTGTCTGTTTAAAGTGGGTCAAAATCTAGTGCAAAGGAGTCGGATACAATCATACAATCATACATACATACATACAGGTGAAGTTAATAAAAGCGTAATAAAAAGGAAGCTAACCAATAGGTTTTGGATAAGGTGAAAGAGATGAATAGCCTGCTGCAAATGATTGAAAATAGAAGAGGAAATATATTAGCTTATTATAACCGCATCTGTAAGGTAATGGTTAGTCCATTCGCTTTACACCAGGAGGTCGCGGGTTCGATTTCCGTTGGGGTCAACTTGAAAGACTCGGTTTGGTTTGTGGTAGGGCAATTTCTAAGCCCGCCTGGCTAGCTACCACCATCCTATCTAAGTCTTGCCGCCAAACATCAGTTCTCCATTGCGTTGGGGAATCTTGGTAAGCCCGCTTCCATCTTCGGCATCATCGTCACTTACCATCAAGTGAGATGATGCCAAGGGCTTACCAACGACCGCGCACCGGAAAACGTATTGTAGGCAGGCCTCCCACGTGGTGGAGCGACAACCTGGTAAAGATCGCGGTAAGTCGATGAATGCGGGCAGCGCAGGACCGGTCGTCGTGGAAATCTTTAGGGAGGCCTTTCTTCAGCTGTGGACTTTTTTAGCTAATATGATGATGATGATGATGATACAAGTAACGTCTTTTTAAAGGCTTTTTGTTTTTGCTCTATCGTAAAAACAGTTATACTAAGTGTAACAAAATTGGTGTAGATCCCGTTAACTGGGGGTTCTACTGGTCATACTGAACAACTTTCTGTAAGGAACCCATAGTCAATTCTCAAAAAAAAATTTGAAAACTCCATACTAAAATGCACAAAATCGGTCGATCAGCTGATCGATCTGTATGAAGAGTAAAAAAAAATTAACGTTTTCAGCAAAGACAGAACAAAAGTTGTTCAAGTATGACGAGCCAATTTTGTTACAGCCTGTATATACAAACGTGAAACTTGGTGCGATTGGTGTAATAATCCTAAAGTAAAACAACAAAATATACAACAACAAATTCGTACTTTTGTGGTTGTTTTAAATTTGTTTTTATATTATTTTCTTTATAATTTGTTTTGCATTGTGATATTTTTTTTCAAAATTTGTTGTATTTTTCAGCTGTCTTCATTGTCCTGTTATTTTGTGTGTCTGTTCGTTTTTACTTATGTTTTTCGCCTGTTTTCATTATACCAGTTTTGATGGTACCATTTAATTCGTATTATAGACCCTGGTCCCCTTGACCTCCAAGTCTACGTAATTTTTCGTGCGAGCTTAGACGCGGTTGGAGGGCATGTCGAGGCTGCAAGACTGATGAAAATCGGCCAAGTCGCGCTAAGGAGTCCGAACTGAATAAGAAAAATTTGTTTTACCGCTCGCGTTGATGTTGATGAAATTAATATTAAAGGAGTCCGAACTGAATAAGAAAAATTTGTTTTATCGCTCGCGTTGATGTTGATGAAATTAATATTAAAGGAGTCCGAACTGAATAAGAAAAATTTGTTTTATCGCTCGCGTTGATGTTGATGAAATTAATATTAAAGGAGTCCGAACTGAATAAGAAAAATTTGTTTTATCGCTCGCGTTGATGTTGATGAAATTAATATTATTTCACCACATAATCACAGCGATGTAAAGTTACACATCGAAATAATTCAAAGGTTATAACAGACTTCGAGTTTCTTTCTTAGCAGCTTAAAACTAACATTTATTAACTGACCAATACAATGGTTCTAGATCACGAACGAGGGTTAAGAGACTGGAAATCAATACTTAGCGCAAAATTTACAAAGCATTTCAAGGTGAAGCTTGAGGTATTGCAAATGTAGCCAAGACGTCTGTTTGTTGTTCGTGATCTGTGAACCATCATGTATCTGCTTTATCATCATCATCGTATCAGCCGAAAATCGTCCACTGCTGGACAAAGGCCTCCCCCAAGGATTTTCACGACGACCCATCCTGGACTGCCCGCATCTATCGGCTTCCCACGATCTTCACAGTTTCGATGGTCCACCGCGTTGGAGGACTGCCTACGCTACGTTTTCCGTTGCGCGGTCGCCACTCGAGAACTTTACTGCCCCATCAACCATGAATAAACCCCCCTATGAATAACTGCTTCATGTTAACATGCATTTTAGTCAACTTGCTTGCATGGATTCAGTTTTGTTGGTCCGGTACGGCAGAGTATACCTACCTACGTTAGACGCAAGTGCCACTGTTGCCTACTCCGTCATATTCTGTCGGCCCATAGATATGGTGTGAGAGTCATTAGGCAATAACCACATGTTGGCGCTAATTTGGGACCCCTAAGCCAAAGTATTACATCACATCACACTAATATATAAAGGTGAAAGTTTATGAATGTGTGAGTGTGTATGTTTGTTACTTCTTCACGCAAAAACTACAGAACGGATCTGGCTGAAATTTAGTAGGTAGACAGATTAGGACCTGGATTAACACATAGGCTACTTTTTTTTCACGCTCGCGAACCGCTTGCGGCTCGCGCACTGCGCACCCTCGAAAAGTCATAGAAACGTTGTCCACGCGGGTGAAGCCGCGGAAAACAGCTAGTATATTATAATAGTACTAACATAAAGTATGGACACTCCCTTCCGCTCTCTAGATTGCGACCACAGACTTATATCTAGATATATGGTTTGTGATTGCGACCTAGCCCCCTCGTTACCCAGGTTAATTCAGAAATAGACATAGACATAGATTGGTTATAGTTTGGTTCTCGAACGTATGGTATTTCGCCGTGATTTTATTTGCACCGTCATTTGTTTTTAGAAATGTCATTTCACGACAGTTTGTATGCAGTGTCCGGGCTGTGCCTAAGCTGGGCTAACAGGCTGAATCTTCTAAACTAATTTATCCAGTTCTTATAGTACTAGAGATGGCCTTACGACAGATGCGGGTGGCACCGTTTGCCTACTCTCATGCTCTACGGGAGAGGTCCCCGGAGGAGCATGGCACAATCTTTTGACATCGATCACATGTTGGCGATCACAGGTTGTTCCTGCAACTGTACTATTCGTACTGATTCGAGGAAATTGAAAGTCTGAACTGACTTAACTACAATAACGTCTTATTATCATTCATTCATATCAGCTCATATACGTTCCCACTGAGAGGCTCGACCCTACCCTGAATTAGGGCGATCGGGCCTTAGCCGGCTACGCGAGCCCAGTGCGGGTTGGTCGACTTCACACACAACCTGCGAGTTTCTCCGCAAGCGTGTGCAGGTTTCCACACGATGTTTTCCTTCACCGTAAGAGCGTCGGATAAACGTACATGTGAAATCGGAATTCGAAAACACATTGTTACGGGGCAGGATTCGAACCACGACCTCCCGGAATGAAATCAGACGTCTTACTTAGCTTAAATATTTATTTATAGTTTTCACAATCGTTATGTTGCGCTGCTAAGGTTGGAACATAACTAGAACCAACTTGTATTCGTTCCACTGTCCGTCCCTCCTGAGAACTTTCCTTGGGGCCTGGGCGATACATCCGGAGGCTGTATGTACCTCATAAGCTTTAAAATGCTGTTGAGGTGAACCACATATTCACTTTTGTTTAACTGACATTTTATTGTTCCCTTCTTAATTCAATTTCACTTCTATTTACCTAGTCTTATTACTATTTTCATCGCCCTAATTCAGGGTAGGCTCGAGCCCCTCGGTGGGGACGTATATTAGCTGATATGATGATTACTATTTTCATATCATACTGATTTTCCGAACCAAAGATTTATGTCTGGATTCTCCTATTGCAATCTCTTTAATAAATTCATAATCCTCTGTTTTCCATTAAAGTTATATAAGTTATTATTATATTTACAACTAAATAAATATCAATAACATATCGACTTGATCCCTAGGTACTACGATAAGACAACGCAGGGTTCCTAATACGATCACATTTGGCCAAAAGAATATTTAAGTCCTGATTTTCCCGTATTCATTTTCATTTTTTGCGATCATCGTCACTTACCATCTGGTGAGATGATGCCAAGGGCTTACCAATAAAGAATAATAATAAAAAAAAAAGATTAAGTAAAATTTTATCCTGTACATGTTATTAAGGTGGGGACCGTCACAATGTCTTTTGTTTTAAATGAATTGGTATTGGTTGTATTTGTGTAGAGAATTGCGGTGGTACGGAACGCTCGGTGCGCAAGACCGACTCGCACTTGGCCGATTTTTAAGAGAGTTCTTGGAATAATTGCTAATGGAAGTTTTTGGAGTTTAATCCTTCAGGATTGATACACATACAGTGTGTATCGGATACCAATGTTTTAAGATCATGTTATTGTTTTCATCAATAAAAAACCCCCATTAAGGGGTCGCATTCTTCTCCCCTCTAAATGGCAGCCATTTTTATTTTCATTTTTTTTTGTAGCTGTTCATGAAAATAATGTTTTTTCATGAATTAGCAGCAGTACAGGCTTCAAAATAGTCTCATTTGAAAGGTTATTTAATTTATCTGGTTATTCATACAAAAAAATAACAAAAATAATTAAAAAAAAGTTTGAAGAAAAAAAAGCAAAAAGTACTTTTTTTTTAACCTACTGCAAAAAGGAGGTCATTAACGAGTTGTTTTTCTTCTTAATCGATAGATTTTAAGCTAAGAAACAAAACTACACTAATTTATGTACCATTAGTTCCTAACGCAATGATACTGAACATGGTTTCTATGACTGTCTCAGAGGGTGCGAAAGCACGAGCCGCAAGCGGCTCGTGAGCGTGGAAATAAGTAGCCTTGATGTTAATCCAGGTCCTAATCTGTCTATCTACCGAATTTCATCCAGATACGTTCAGTAGTTTTTGATAGTCAAGAGACCCTTGTGCTGTGTTGTGAGATTCCTTTGATTGTAACTATTTAAAACTACCTTTTTCCAGCGGCTTCGCTCGCGTGAACATGGTTTCTATGACTGTCTCGGAGGGTGCGAAAGCACGAGCCGCAAGCGGTTCGTGAGCGTGGAAATAAGTAGCCTTTATGTTAATCCAGGTCCTAATCTGTCTATCTACCAAATTTCATCCAGATACGTTCAGTAGTTTTTGCGTGAAAGAGTAACAAACATCAATACATCCATCCATACTAACTTTACATTTATAATATTATCAGTAGGATTTTCACATGTTTTTAGCTGAAACCCTACTTAAAACAATTATTTAAAGTGACTGCATCCATTCTGCAGACACACTGTAGCTCTCACTACAACCTGCTGTGTGGTACGTCTGGCCATATCAAATATAAATCTAATGGTACATAATTTGGTGTTGTTTTGTAGCTGAGCTCAAAATCAATCGATTAAGAGGAGAAAAATAAGACGTTAATGACCTCGTTTTTGCAGTAGGTTCAAAAAATAAAATAACATTTTTTGCTTTTTTTTTTCTTCAAACTTTTTTGTGGTTTTTTCCTTAAATGTTTCAGTTAATTTTATGTAGGGATCACCAGAGAAATTAATTTAATTTTTAAATGAGACTATCTTGAAGTCTGTACTGCTGTTAATTCGAGAGAAAACATATTTTTCATAAACAGATACAAAAAAAATTGAAAATAAAAATGGCTGCCATTTATAGGGTAGAAGGATACGACTTCATATAAGGGGTTTTTCGTCGATGAAATGTGGTGTATTACATGCCCTTGCAATATCGGTAACCCTATCCAATACACACTGTATAGAGCCCTATATGAAAAATATATGAGGAATGAAATGAAGCGTTATCTGGTAACGCGTTTTAATGCTGGGCTGGAGGCCGAGCTCCGTGTAGGAGCTTCGCATAGGGCGAAGGCCTAAGCACTGAAATTGTTCATGAGTGAACTCCTGTTGCACGTCGGACACGCACAATTTTTAATACGGAACCCTTGATGCGCCAGTCCGACTCACTCGTGGCCGGTTTTAAGGAGATTTCTTGGAAGAGTTGCTAATGAATCAATCAATTAATCAAAATAATTAATTTTAAATAGGTATTTTAAATACAGTCTCAGGTAATGGTATTTGTTATAGAATCAACTTATATACCTTTGTCATTTGAATAATCTATTATTTTATAGTATCCTCTAGAGCACAAGCATTTTTTGACATGAATCTTGAATTTGTTCTCTGACAAACTAGTTACCGCACTACACACTGACGTCAAGGATGCAAAGCGCTAGTCGGACGCGACAGGGAACTCGAAGAGTGCTAACACTTTGTCATCAAAATGTATGTTGTCTGACAAACAAGAAAAAGAGATTGGAAGTATTACTCACGAAAGAATTAAACTGTGACGTCCTTGTAATGACCGAGCACTGGCTACTTGACGAAGAAATTACATCAGTGACGTTACATAATTATGACCTTATCTCGTATTACTGCAGACCCACTATCTTACATGGTGGTAGTTGCATCTTTGTTAAGTCTGGTATAAAAGCTTTGAATAGACCTGACTATAGCGGCATGTCTGTTCAACAAATATTCGATGTGTGTGCGACACATTTGCTGGACCCAGACCTGTTAATCGTAGGAATTAATCATTCAAACCGCACAAGTGACAACGAATATCTTGACTTATTTGAAAAATTGTTAGTAGAATAAATAACGAGACTGTTAGTACAATTATAATGGGCGACATAAACATAGATCTTTTAGCAAAATCTACTATCCAAAAAAGGGTCTCGGATATATTATCATGCCATAATTTTAAGCAACATATTAACTTTCCTACTAGAGAATCAAAGTGTTCCTCAACATTGCTCGATCACGCGTACTCCAACATCGACGAGGACCGTGTGTCGCGCGAGCGCGTCGTCACCCACCTGAGCGATCACTCGGCGCAGCCACAGAGTACTATGAATAAACGGAGCGACTGGTTGTCGCGCAGTGCCCGAGCGCCGAGCGAGCGCCCGCACCACGGCCGGTGATCAATAGGAATAATATGAATACATTCTATGCCGCGCTGTTATCAGTGGATTGGCCAGAAATAGTTGCAAAGTGCGATAGTAATTGCGGCAAACTGTCAGAAACCCTTATTGCAAAATAAGTTCGAAATATGTTTTCCGAAAAAAGTACCAAACATCTGCGCTAAAAGGACTCCGTGGGTGGCCACGGAAACTATTAATTTAAAATTAATGTTATTTGACACAATTAAACTTAAGAATAAATATCCATGGGATATACGTTTCGCTGATGCCGCGGAAAAAATATCAGCCAAATATGATTCCACAATTAAACATAAACGCATCGATTACTACAGTAGAATGATAAAGCGCGACCCTAACAAAAGTAAATGCATTTGGAACGTGATTAACAGCGAACTTGGTAGAAAAAACAACAGCCGCATCGATTTTACTGAGTTAGTAAGGGACCATTTAAAGGTAAAATTTTCCCATCCAAACAACTAGCAGTCGATACAATGAACCACGAGTTCGTGACGGCTGCAGCGCTCTGCGGCGCGCCCGCGCCCGACGCCTCGCGCTGCCTGGCGGCGCTGGAGGCCTGCGCCCCCGCCTGCGACCGCTCTCTTAGGCTGAAGCCCTTTACCCCGGACGAGGTTATCAGAATACTGAATATCCACATTGCGTGTAAAAATAGCTGCGACATATTTAATTTATCGGCTAGCACATTAAAGAGTATATACCCATATGTTACGTGCTCTCCGAGTTATATAATTGTTGCATACGAGAAGGCATAATTCCTACAGAGCTCAAAAAAGTAAAGATAGCACCCCTGTAAAAAGGCAAAGGCTCTAAAGCCTCCCTTAAATCATATCGTCCTATATCCCTCGTTCCCGCTGTTAGCAAAATTTTGGAGGTGGGTATAAACCAAAGAGTGTTAGCCTACTGGAACCCCCTTTTTATTTTATCAGAGCGACAGTATGCCTACCAATTAGGTAGATCTACCACCGATCTAGTCCGTGAAGTGCAGTGGTCCGTGTTAAGGGTGCCTGATGCCGGCCGCCAAGTCGCAATAGTGTGCTGCGACCTTTCACGCGCGTTCGACACTGCCGACCATCGCCTTATAGCGGACAAGCTGGCCTATTACGGAATACGCGGACCTGCTTTAAAATTGATCATGTCTTTCATGTCTGATAGGTCACAGGTTGTGGTGGGCGATGGCGGACGTGCTAGGTCGTACGAGCTTAACAACTTACTGGGTGTCCCACAAGGCTCATGCCTGTCCAACATTCTGTTTAGCATCCTTCTAAACGATCTCCCCCAGGTAGTCGTAGGATCAGAGATATATATGTATGCGGATGATGTAAGCGCGGTCATCTCAGCCAATACAAATCAGCAACTTGAAGAAAAAACTAGTGACACGGTGCAGCGCCTCTGTAATTGGTTCCATCTAAACGGGTTGCCGCTAAATAGAGATAAAACGTATTTTATGCGTTTTAATCTCAATGGACATCTACCGAAGTCTATGAAGATATTGGCTAGCGGTACCGAGATAAAGCAGGTGACAGAGACGCGGCTACTGGGCTTCTGCTTGGACAGCGCACTGGGATGGGACTCTCACATGGGGCTATGCGCGAGGCTCGGTCGGGCGTGCTTTGCATTGCGTCGCCTCGCAGCGACAGCAACCAGTGAGGTAGTACGATCGTGCTACTTTGCTACCGTGCACTCAATAATATCGTACGGGACCGAACTGTAGGCTAATGCTGCAGACTGGCATCGTGTTTTCGTGATGCAGAAGCGCGCGATCCGTGCAATGGCCGGAATTCCTGACGACGAGTCCGCCCACGGGTATTTTAAACAATTTAAAATATTAACATTGCCCTGCATACTTATTCAGCAGGTGGCTATGTTTACATACACAAACATTGATTTATTTAAAACGCGTAAAATTAATCAAAATTTTAATTTAAGGACTAATAAACATAGCAGCCGTCTTGCGTCTGTGCCGCACACACTAAAAAAGACCGAAAGGTCGGTGTATGTTATGGGACCAGCCGTGTTTAATCGGCTACCAGACGACATCAGGGATCACCCTCTACCCACTGTTTTAAAAACAGACTTAAGGAGTGGCTTCTAGAAAAACAGTTTTATGGCATAAAATAATTCTTGCAGACAAAGCTCCAGCTCACGTAGGGTCTGCAGTTATTTTAGTACATTAATAATAAGTATTACTTAACATATCAATTATCAGTTTTTGTATCAAATTCCTGACATTTATTTTTATTATTCTTGCATTAGCATTTTTGCGTATTTTTGTACAGTATTGACTACTTACATTGAGTGTAGTAGTAGACTTGCAACGAATGTTGTTAAAAATAAATTTCATTTCATTTCATTACATTCTCTGGAATTTTATTGTAGGATCTTATACACTGCCCCACAAATGAATTTTTAACTTAATTCGGTCTCGAAAAGGCTATATCTATTTTATTTACATTTCTTAAATTCAAATTATGCCTGTCACTGGTTTTAGGAAATAAATGTAAATTTTTACGAACGTACATAATATTTTCATATACAAACTGACTAGCAACAGTTAAAATATTGATTTCTTTGAATTTATTTTTTAACGAATCGCGTGATTCCATCTGATAGATTGCGCGGAGAGCTCTTTTCTGCAAGATGAAAATAGTTTCTATATCAGCCGCATGCCCCCACAGTAAGATGCCATAAGACATTATACTATGGAAGTAACTAAAATACACTAGTCTCGCAGTACCTAACTGTCTTATTTTCTTAACGGCATAAGCAGAACTAAGCCTTCGCGCTAAAGTTTCAATGTGTGGTCGCCATTGAAGTGAAACATCCAAAGTTATACCAAGGAACACCGTAGTATTAACAAATTCTAATTTATTACTGTCTAACATTACACTATTATTGACCTTTTTTACATTCCCTAATACACGTATTAGGTACAAAACACTTTTAAAATTTAAAACTAATAAGTAAATCGTTAGAAACCGGAGGCAGGAAATCTTCTAGGACGGCAGAAATTAAAACTTTAAAATTAAAATTTTTTACATTCCCTAATACACGTATTAGGTACAAAACACTTTTAAAATTTAAAACTAATAAGTAAATCGTTACAAACCGGAGGCAGGAAATCTTCTAGGACGGCAGAAACGCTTTGCGAACATAAATAAGAATTGCGCTGGGCAGTAATATTGCTTCGTGAGTCATGACCAATGGCCAGAGAGTCGCTCGGGATAAAGGATTAATTAAACATTCACTTCCCTTTTGGCAAGCAGCTGGCGGGCAGTGCAAAAGACTGGCTGGTGGTTAGCGCAGCTCTATCCCAGGATCAAACTTGAGTCGGAGGAATTTGCGGGAACGTCAACCTCGCAGTGGGAGTGAAAGACCCTACGGACATATATAAATCTAGTTCGCAGCAGTACCAAAAATACACGCAAAGCGGTTTCCTTATACAAATTACTTACCACTGAATAAAATAGTGGGCCTCAACGAAACATTAATATAAATCAAAAACTTAAATAAACACAACGGTCAAAGAGATGACGGTCATCCTTTATTTTTCCTCTTGTCAAAAGGTAACAATCATTTTCAAATTAAATTTTCATAGACGAACAAAACCAAAAGAGCATTTAATCATGACACGCAAGAAAGAAGATCGGCTTTGAAGCGATACTTTGCGCTTCACTACTCACTGTAATGATCTTGTTGCAAACGTCCTGCATATCCTTATGCAAGCGTACTGTACTGTGCGTAATTAAAAAGCAGAGTTTTAATTTTAACAGCTCGTGTTTGGAAAGCATTCATTCCATATTTCAAAGTTGGTCGTGGCGTGAAACACTTAAAATCTTCGCGATTAGTTCTGAGGTGCTGCATCATAGATTAATCACAAATAAATAAATAAATATTCTGGGACAAATCACACATGGTCATTTGGCCCCAAAGTAGGATTCCCTGTGTTATGGGTTACCAGAGACTGATATACATACTTATATACGTTTAAATACATACATATATAGATATAATTTAACACCCAGACACAGAGCAAACAAATCTGGTCATAACACAAACGCTTGCCCTGGGTGGGGATGGAACCCACGACTCTCGGATCAGTAGTCAAGGGCACTAACCACTGAGCCACAGAGTCAGTCAAATTCAAATTAAAAATAAGCAAGCATGCAAAGTAAGAAACAAAAGTAAAATAAAAAAAACGCCTCTACTTCGACTCTACTAAAGTAGCTCACTTGGGCTCTACCAAATTGGAACGACTTCGGCTGCACCAAAGTGGCCCCACTTGGGCTCCACCAGAGTGGCTCCACTTGGGCTCTACCAAATTGGAACGACTTCGGCTCCATCAAAGTGGCCCCACTTGGGCTCCATCAAAGTGGCCCCACTTGGGCTCCACCAGAGTGGCTCCACTTGTGCTCTACCAAATTGGAACAACTTGGGCTCCACCAAAGTGACTCCACTCGGGCTCTACTAAAATAGAACTACTTCGGCTCTATCAAAGTGGCTCCATTTGGGCTCCATCGGAGTGGCTCCACTCGGGCTCTACTAAATTGGAATGACTTCGGCTCTTTCAAAGTGGCCCCACTTGGGCTCCACCAGAGTGGCTCCACTTGGGCTCTACCAAATTGGAACAACTTGGGCTCCACCAAAGTGGCTCCACTCGGGCTCTACTAAAATAGAACTACATCGGCTCTATCAAAGTGGCTCCATTTGGGCTCCACCAGAGTGGCTCCACTTGGGCTCTACTAAATTGGAACTACTTCGGCTCCACCAAAGTGGCTCCACTTGGGTTCCACCAGAGTGGCTTCACTTGGGCTCCACCATAGTGGCTTCACTTAGGCTCCGCCAGAGTGCCCCCACTTTCAATGCTGATAGTCCCATCCTTACGAACGTAGTAATGTTGTAAGTTCTTTGATCGTGGAGATAAGCGTTAAGTGCCGTCAATAACTTTCAGAGCTAAAAGAAAGTTGACAAAAAGGACTACGGAGGATGAAATGACTCATAAACCTTTTTATATTGCTGTACTTGTTTGATTAGAGTCTCGGGCTTATCAGAAACTTTGAGCTGAGACCGTAAAAAGAACCTTTAGGGCATTTTATTATACTTAATACCCCAAATTTTAATGAAAATACTGCTTTTATTTATTTTATCT
Source organism: Coleophora flavipennella (assembly GCA_947284805.1). Lineage (NCBI taxonomy): Eukaryota > Metazoa > Arthropoda > Insecta > Lepidoptera > Coleophoridae > Coleophora > Coleophora flavipennella. Next base: position 13,488,762 of record OX369253.1, read on the forward strand.
TAGTAATATTAATATATTGTTTTGTTTTTCATTTATTACCATATGAATTGATTAAAATAATAATCCAAAGTGGGGCCTTTTAATCGGCATGCCGGGTTTCACACCAGTGTGATTACGGTTCATTTTATTTGATCGTTGTCACACCAGAGTGGTTACAGTTCATTTTACTTATTCGTTGTCACACCAGTGTGATAACAGTTCATTTTATTCCTTAGAACAGTGTCTGCCGTAGAACAAGCAAGGTGGACAAAAATATTTTTTCATGGTTTTGGAACTATATCTATACCTAAATTAGTTAAATATATAGTACTACAATATTTTTTTTAAAGAAATTGCATAGGAATTGTATGTAAATATTTTATTTCGTAAATACACGATTATAAAATTTTAATAATCTTAATCGCTACAAATATCAACGCTAATTATATTTGTACAAACTTAGACTAACATATTATATACAAAAACTATAAATCTAAATATAATTATAATAAATTAATTAAAATAATTTAATTAAATTAATTAAAATTTAATAAATCTAATAGAGTAAAGCTTTTCTGCAAAAATGAAAAAAAAGGTGGACTAAAGTGTGCTACATAAAATATATGTCATAATTATCTACAGCCATGCAACTAAAACATATCAAAAATTCAACCTGGATATAAGAGGATACATGGCTTTTCCAAGCCTGTTAAGTTCGAAAACAAAGAAAAACATTGTTTTTTTGTGCATTCATAGATAGTTTACTTTATGAATGTTTATGAGACACATAAAAAGATTATAATAAGAAAAAAATATTATACATACCTTCAGAAGTAAAATCCATCACTAAAACTTTCCACAAAATTAAGAACTGCCACCATGAGATGTTAGTGGAAGTGTCGCAAAAATTCAATTGACCTCTTTATTGCATTTACCATAAAGCTTACTTTGTTAAACGATGACTCATCAGTATGGAATGTTAGACAATAACTATTCTTGGAATCAGGGGTTTAGGGACGTGGTTTACACGTAGTAAGTACTTATTTCCGGGAATTTGACAATGACTTTTGTCCACCTGGCTTGTTCTACGGCAGACACTGTGCAGTGTGATTATGGTTCATTTTATTTATTCGTTGTCACACCAGTGTGGTTACAGTTCATTTTACTAATTCGTTGTCACACCAGTGTGGTTACAGTTCATTTTATTTATTCGTAGTCACACCAGTGTGATTACAGTTTATTTTATTCATTCGTAGTCACACCAGTGTGGTTACAGTTCATTTTATTTATTCCCAGTCATACCAGTGTGAATCGCAATAGCAAAACAAATAGAGTTGTTTAATGGATTGGTAGATTTAGTATTAGGATTTTTTTATCCACAATTGGTAAGCCCTTGACATCACCTCACCTGATGGTAAGTGACGATGATGCCGAAGATTGAAGAGGGCTTACCAAGATTCCTAAAAGCAATATGAAACTGCCTATCTTATTTTCAAGCCGGAACACCAATGCTGTTGATAAATGATGCTTGGCGGTAAGACTTAGATAATATGATGGTAGCTAAGCAGGCGGGCTTTGAAAATGCCCTTCCACCAACCAAAACGATTCATCCAAAGTTAGAATCCGCCAAAAATCAACCCGCGACCTGATGTGAAGCTAATGAAATTAACCACGACGCCACGAAGGTGGTTATTGGCTTGCAGATATGGTAGTTCTCGGATAACAGCAGGCCTATCTTAGTTCAGGACTTAACTTTCTTTCATTCTTATCGTGTGACACAATTAACCAAGGGATATACGGCGGTAAAATCACCTGTGGTCACATGTGGTCACATTTACACCTACGGACGTGTGCAACGCGACCTTCATACACATCTGGAATCCGATGTGCGGGTTTTCACACGAGTTGTACCTTCATCGTCAAAGCAATCGGTAAGTTTATATATACGTAAGTTTCGAAAAACTGGCCTACATTGGCCGTCCGGATTTGAATCCGGGATCTCTAGTTAGGAGGACTGAGTCGTTATCGGTTGAGCCACCGACGCTTTTTACTTTCTACTTTGTACTTGACTATCCCAGTAAAACTGTACGCACTGTCTGCATCTGCGATAGTACAACAAGGGCTCCGATTGCATTGTATGTCGCTAAAAGGTTTGTCGATAGCTCCCAAGTAGGGTTGCCAGGTCTTAAAGCTAAACAGCCGGACATACATACCTGCCAGTTTAGCCGGACTTTTGGGTTAAAAAGCCGGACTCCCTAAATTATTAAAGCCCTCTTTAGACACCCCTAAATCAATTAGTCATGTTTACTGGCCTTTAGCGAGGCCCTAATCAGACAAAGAAACGCCGTCATAGTCTCATAAATACGACAGCGCTCACCCGAATGTCCAGGTGACTGGAAAAATCATTAAACCTAAAAAGCCGGACAGGCCGGACACCTTCTAATTTGGCCGGACACGCATCCAAAAAGCCTAACACTGTCCGGCTTTATCCGGACGCCTGGCAACGCTACTCCCAAGACAGGATATCGAATTATGCAGTCGCTATTGAGCGAACACAATATATTTTGCTTGCTACAGAACTATTCTATTATGAAAATAAACAGTTTTTGCCAAGTTTGCCACGAGAATAGAGGTTCTTTGTTTGAGTTTTCGCGTTAGTCCTCAAGTTTCTCAAATGGCATTGTATACAGGGTGTAACAAAATTGGTGTAGGTCCCGTTAACTGGGGCTTCTGCTCATAAAACTGAACAACTTTTGTTCTACAAGTTTGCTGAAATCGCAAAAAAAAATTAGGAACTCTTCATACAAAACGATCAGCTGATCGACCAATTTCGTGCATTTTTGTATGGAGCGTCGAATATTTTTTTGCGAATTTTATTGACTATGGGTTCCTTGGGGGAAGTTATGCAGTATGATGAGTAGAAGCCCCAGTTAACAGGTCCTACACCAATTTTTTTACACCCTGTATAAGTAGTAGATTTATTGTACTTATACAGGTGTTACGAAATTGGTATAGGAGCCGACAAAGGGACTTCTACTTATCGTACCGAACCACCTCCGTGACGTAATGGTCAAGTCCATTAGCTTCAGGAGGTCGCGGGTTTATTCCCGGGGGAGTTATTATACCTAAGATTGGGTTTGGTTGGTGGAAGAGCATTTTCTAAGCCCTGCTGTCTTGCTACCACCAGCTTATCTAAGTCTTGCCGCCAAAGATCAATGCTAACAACATTGATGTAATCCGGCTAGAACATAAGATAGCCAGTTCTCCATTGCGTTGGGGAATCTTGGTGAACCCGCTTCCATCTTCAGCATTATCATCACTTACCATCAGGTGAGGATGATGCCATGGGCTTACCAATCGTAAAAAAAAGAAAAAACTTTTCACTCATAGTCAATTTATATTTAAAAAAATGTTCATACGAACCGATAAGCTGATTGACCAGTTATGTGCATTTTTGTATGGAGCGCCATTTTTTTTTTGAGAATTGTCTATGGATTCATTGGGCAGAGTTGTTTAGTATGATAAGTAGAAGCCCCAGTTAACAGCTTTTACACCAGTTTTGTTACACCCTGTTTAAATATTTTTTCAAGTTATTTTCAGTAATGAAATTCCAACTACTTGTTTTTATTGTGCTACTGTAGCACGACGAGTAGGTAGGTGTACGGCAGGGCGTGGTTTTTTAAAAATGCCGTACGTGCTCACAGAATTTAATTTAATTTTGAGATAAAAGACCTTAAAAAAAAGTACAAAGAAATTAAAAAAGGTATTAACACATTAAATAATTTACAAAAAAAAACGCTAAACACGTTAAAAAACAGACTCCTATCGCAACAAATTAGTACATTTTTGCATTATTATTTTTGGTTTTTGTTGATTTTCTAATAAAGTACTAAATAAAAATTATATGGGACCCCACGGTACGTTAGTACTAATATATATACTGTGCCCACGGGAAGCACTAGCTTTCAAATAAAAAAAGAATTATAGAAATACGTTCACCCAGTCAAAAGTCCTGAGGTAACACACATAAAACTTTTAACACTAAGAAAGTTACACCAGTAAAATTGATTGTAAAGTCCTTTTAGTACCGCAAATCGCTAATAGATGGCACTGTAAGTTTTTTTTTAGAACGCGGTAAGTGTTGGTTTTTTTTGTTACGGAATTTCTTGATTCGGTCGCCGCGCTCAAAACCCGCGATAAAAGCTATGCAATAGCTTAAAACATACAGTCGAATTGAGAACCTCCTCCTTTATGGAAGTCGGTTGAAAACATAATTTAACTTACCCAAGATGAGTTTTTAAAGAAAGCAGCAAGATATTTATAAAAATAATGAAAGATGGAAATGTTGAAGGATTGATGGAATTTGGGTTTTAAAACACATGTCAGCGCATGCGTAATGGAACAAATAGATGAAATGAAAAAAGGTCGAATGAAAGTAGAACGAATAATAGCGTTACAGCGCTACACTACTATGCCTACTATGTGCATGCTATTGAGATATTTTACTTTATGTTGGGTATATTAAGTATACCCTAGTTCAGAGGGGGCTTTGACCCTCGCTCCGGATCGTTCCTGGTGCCGAGGTTGTCCACAGCCATTTAGCGGGAAATGCAGCAGTGTTATGGGCACCTTTGCACCCGGGATGACGAGTGACGGGTTATTTTATATGTTTTATCTATGGTATTTTAGGTGTGATTATGTTTATTTTAGGTGTTCCATTTAAGTGTGTAATTTGTAATTAGTGCGACATTATTTTTGGGACTGATTAAGTTTTGTACAGTATTTTTATATTTCCCAATTAAATTAAATACTGATTTGTACTTTATTTTGGAAAAAAATCTATGGAATTACTCTAATAAATGATTATTAACAAAATAATCAGTTCTTAAAAAAAATAAACCTCTTTCTATTTTCAGTTTTTTTTTACCCGCAGTAAAAGTCAAATATAAATGAATAAATGATTGAGTAAATCAGAATTTTTAGGTTTTAACATGAGGCCAATCGGTCAAGGGGTCGCAGAGATTTATCCTGTTTACAGGGGGTTGTAAATGTTGAAAGTTTGATTTCTATAAACACCACTAGATGGCGGTGGACGGATACTATACATCGCGCAAGCGTTAGTAATCGTACCTATATTTTTACCCGACTGACTCAGAAGTAGGCTAATGTTTTTCAAGTTTTTGTATGTATGTAAGTATGTATGTAGATTTTTATGTTCGGCTCCTAAATGAGTTTCGCGCGGACGTCTTCCGAAACTTTTCTGAGCCTCGCGTGAGTTTTGGAAGACGTCCGGCCGAAACCTACGTTCATGTGATTGGGTCTATATTATCTTTGGGTTGGACAATCAGTATCATCGAAACAATTTATTTGAAGCAAGGCTATGTCTTATTGGTTATTTTTTCATCATTTGTTGCTACATTCACACACTGACCACTTAGTAATAAATATTTTCATTTTGGTCAACCTGTAACTCGGCTGTAACTTCCTAGGCGTAATGGTCGGTTTTTATTTTTTGCTGTTCTAGAGAAATCCTTGCTGTGTAGTGAATAATGCATGAAAACGTGTAATATTTCTTGTGTTTATTCTAAGATTAGTGTACTACCCTGTGAAAGTGTTACATTATGTACTTTAACATTTTTGTGAGTGTAATTTCGAGTGAAAGTGGAAAGTTCCTAGAAGAAAAAGGTAAACATCGAGAAAAACCACATCTTTGCAGGATCATGTAAGTTTATCATCATCATCATATCAGCCACAAATCGTCCACTGCTGGACAAAGGCCTCCCCCAAGGATTTCCACGACGACCGGTCCTGCGCTGCCCGCATCCATCGGCTTCCCGCGACCTTCACCAGGTCATCGGTCCACCGCGTGGGAGGTCTGCCTACGCTACGTTTTCCGGTGCGCGGTCGCCACTCGAGAACTTTACTGCTCCATCGGCCATCTGTTCTACGAGCTATGTGCCCTGCCCACTGCCACTTCAGTTTAGCGATTCTGTGAGCTATGTTGGTTACTTTAGGTCGGTGTCTCAAGACTAAGGTCTTTGACCAGTGTGTGTTGCCAGTGACGACTTATGGAACTGAGACATGGTCGCTTACTATGGGCCTCATAAGAAGGCTCAAGGTCACCCAAAGGGCAATGGAGCGTTCTATGCTCGGAGTTTCTCTGCGTGATCGAATCAGAAACGAGGAGATCCGCAGGAGAACTAAAGTAAGTTTTTATCTGAACTATATCTAGATAAGTTTGCAGGCCCATTCATTCTCTACAAATCGGTGAATAACAATTGATAGGAAAATGAATAGTTTTTCGTCAATAACGAAAAAACTAGGACGTAGTCTTGCATCCTCATTCCCCAGCGCGGACCCAAAACACGCGGCGCACATTTCGCTAAAAAATATAATTACGTGGTACGGGTAAAGGAGTTAGATTCGTCTTGATCCTGTGAGTGACATAGGATAAATTTTTACCCGACTGGCCAAAAAAGAAGGATTAAGTTTTTACGCAGTCGGGTTTTTAATTTTGAATGAATTCCTAGTTCCTTCTTACCGATTGCTTTAACGGTGAAGGAAAACATCGTGAGGAAACCTGCACACGCCTGCGAAGAAACTCGAAGGTTGTGTGTGAAGTCGACCAACCCGCACTGGGCCCGCGTGGTCGACTAAGGCCTAATCGCCCTGATTCAGGGTAGGCTCGAGCCCCTCGGTGGGGACGTATATGAGCTGTAATGATGATGATGATAAATTCCTAGTTATTTAAAATGAGTACATAACAGTTCGGAGCGAACCACTAGCGATCACGAGTAGAAACTCAACTTAGAGTTCTCACCAGACTTTTTGTTTCCTACATACCTAATGTTGAACCGTACTACGTGACGAAGTAGTAAATCCACTTACGTCACATATGGAAGTCGCGTGTTCGATTCCCGGCGGGGTTAAACTTTGTAAGGCTCGGTTTTGTTGGTTACAGGGTGTTTTCTAAACTCACCTGGCTAGCTACCAACATAAAGTCTTGTCGCCAAAGATCAATGTTAACATCATTTAATTGACATGAAAATAAGGTAGCCTATTTTTTGGAATATACAAAATAAATACACTCTCTTTCTACAATAGATAGTCTTTCTCTTTCACGCAATTTGTTTATATCCCGTAAGGGGCGCGCTGTCCTTAGACCTAGAGTGTCTAAGTTGACTTAGGTCTAGGGATCAGTTCCGTTTTTTGGCCATGGCCGAAGTTATCTTAATTTATTTGATGATAAATACATAAGTTTACCTTATGGTTTACCAATCGATGTAATTTTATTGAAAACTAGTTGTCCGGGCGAACTTCGTACCACCTTACACTACACTACACTACCCTACACTACCCAACACTACCCTACCTTACCCTACACTACAATACACTACACTAAACTACACTACCCTACTCTACCCTACCCTACCCTACCCTACCCTACCCTACATAAGAACCTTCTCCTGACAATAACGAACTCGACAAAAAAAAAATAGCGAAAGTCGTTCACGCGTGATGCCGTGACCAAGGGAAATAGGGATTTATATATATATATATATATATATAGATAGATAGATAAATGTTTACCTGTTGTGTAAATCCTTTGGTTTTCTTTGAACATCCAAAAATTTATCGTGAACTTTCAATTTTCACTGCAACAAACTTTCATTGCATTTTTTCACAAAGTATTTTAGAACTGTTCCAAAAACTTATTAAGTACACTTAATCTGCGTTATTTTTCCTAGTAATTTTATATAAGTTTCTTATCAGAAACTTGCCTATTTCATTTAGAAAACATTTTTTCACTTTACAACAGAAACCCGACACACAGCGAAAATGGCCGCACGCGGAAACTCTTATTTTTTTTACTGGCTTGGCATCTAGCAAATGCTTAAAATTCCTACCCAAAACCGGTTACTAAGATACAAAGTGGACATCAAAAAATACTTACTACTATCTTCATTGTATTATCATAGATAATTAGATTGAAGTTTGTGCGGCCTTATGCGGCCTATCAATAATCCCCGCGACACTCAAGAAACAGAATCTTATGCGGCCTATCAATAATCCCCGCGACACTCAAGAATCAGAATCTTATGCGGCTTATCAATAATCCCCGCGACACTCAAGAAACAGAAAGTTATGCGGCCTATCAATAATCCCCGCGACACTCAAGAATCAGAATCTTATGCGGCCTATCAATAATCCCCGCGACACTCAAGAAACAGAATCTTATGCGGCCTATCAATAATCCCCGCGACACTCAAGAATCAGAATCTTATGCGGCCTATCAATAATCCCCGCGACACTCAAGAAACAGAAACTTATGCGGCCTATCAATAATCCCCGCGACACTCAAGAAACAGAAACTTATGCGGCCTATCAATAATCCCCGCGACACTCAAGAAACAGAATCTTATGCGGCCTATCAATAATCCCCGCGACACTCAAGAAACAGAAACTTATGCGGCCTATCAATAATCCCCGCGACACTCAAGAAACAGAATCTTATGCGGCCTATCATTAGCCCGCGCGACGCTCGAGAAAATATTAATTTCATATAATTATAATAATAATAATCCTTTGTTTTTGACTGTGACTCCGATATAGAATAATCAAGCCGAGAAATAACTAATTCTTTCTCGGCTCCTGGCTTGTTTGACTGTGCACCAAAACACACACACACATCTTTCAATTCATCATATCAGCTCATATACGTTCCCACCGAGGGGCTCGAGCCTACCCTGAATTAGGGCGACAGGGCCTCAGTCGACCACGCGGGCCCAGTGCCAGTTACTCGACTTCACACACAACCTTGGAGTTTCTTCGCTGGCGTGTGCAGGTTTCCTCACGATGTTTTCCTTAACCGTAAGAGCGTCGGATAAAAGTACATATGAAATTTAAATTTTAAATCACATTGGTACGTGGCAGGATTCGAAACACGACCTCCCGGACAGGAGGCGGCAGCTCCAGCCGTTACGCCACCGACACTCTTATCTTTCAATTATAACTAAACAAACAATCTTTATTTAAGTTCATATATATCATTGTTTTTCATTTATGCCCCAACTCCTATACAGTTCCCCATTGCGTTACGGAAGCTTCCATCTTTGAGATCATCGTTACTTGCCGTCAAGTGAGATGATTCAGAGGGCTTACCAATTGCGGAATTGTGGATAACACAACCAAACCAATAAAATAAAAATTAAAAACCTGAATGCATAAAACATTACCCCTCTTTGTTGCAGTCGGGTAAAAATGTATCCTATATCACTCACGGGATTAAGAAAAATCTAACAAATGCTAGTATAGTATAGCTTCGCTCGTCCATTGTACTGTCTTATCTATTTTCTTAGAGTTGTGTAAATATTTATTTAACAGTTCCTGGTAAATGTGACTTATAGAAATTCAGCACTTCTAAAAATCAACCGAGATGTTCTACCGTTTTTGGTCTCGGAAAGTCTGTAATCGCCCGAAATTTACTATCTGTGGGACGAATTCCTTCAGGCGTAACTTTCATCATCAATATTATCATATCAGCCGAAGGACGTCCACTGCTGGACATAGGCCTCCCCCAAGGATTTCCACGACGACCAGTTCTGCGCTGCCCGCATCCAGCGGCTTCCCGCGACCTTCACCAGGTCATCAGTCCACCGAGTGGGAGGCCTGCCTAACTACGTTTTCCGGTGCGTGGTCGCCACTCGAGAACTTTACTGTCCCTTTACCTGGAAGTCTAGCGTATCTGGTAGATGTGCGAGAGGGCATGTCCCAACGGCCGCGGGAGGTGAGCGCGACTACAGCTCCGGGACCTACCTGGACAGTAGGTAGTGGTTGTCTTCCACGAGGCACTCGCCTTGCAGAGTACCAGGACAAGCGTCTTGGCGGCAAGACCTACCGTAACTGGTCCTTGTCTTCACCTTATGCTGTTGGCAGGAATAGCGGCCCCCACTGTTATGCCCTAGGGTAGGTAAGTGGGGACGCTATATCATAAACCTGGAAGTCTAGCGTATCTGGTAGATATACGAAAGGGGATGTCCCAACGGCCATCTGTTCTACGAGTAATGTGCCCCGCTCACTGCCACTTAAGTTTAGCAATTCTGAGAGCTATGTCGGTTACTTTGGTTCTCCTATGGATATCCTCGTTTTTCTGACAGATGTAAATAAACTAACCCTCTGCGACTGATGTGGTAGTGTGACAGACACCGTAAAATCGAAAAACATGTCCGGCGTCTCGACTCCCGCGGTCTCAGCACTCGTACCTTCCTATCGCGAGCTCAAGCAGTCGTCAGTTTGGCGGGAGGGGTCACGGCGAGTGCATGCCTCGTTCTACGAATGCGGGTATCTACGAGTGAACCACGTCAGTATTAAGGTAAACAGTCTGATAAAGAATCTCCTTAACATTATAATTATAAGTTCATAGTGTTTCCTAAACAACACGTCAGTTTCATAGTTGTGTTGAGTTAATTTTTTTCTTCGTGTTTCAAATGACTCATTCAAATGCCAACCAAAGCCCTTCTAGTTCTAAAACATCGTCATCTGGAACTTTTAGAAGTCACGACCAGCTAATGGAAGCGTGTTTGGGAGATGAAAGAAAACATGACTGCAGCGATATTGATGATGAAGATAATGACCCAAATTTTATACCGAAAACCGAATACTTGAATCCCGAAGAAGTTTCAGATTTAGCAGATGATTAAAAACAAGAAAAAGAGCGAAATGAAGCCAAACCTGAAGATGCGAATCGAAGAATACAACAGGAATAGGAAAATCATCAGGAACATTACAAAGGTAAAAATAACTTCGTTTGGAACAAACAAGAGTGTCCCAGGACCTCACGAATTGCAGCCCACAATATTGTGATATTACCTGGGCGTCCCAATACTCCTAATCTTGAAGGCTATTAGGAAGTTTGGTGAAAGGTTTTTGACAATTCAATGTTGGATTTTACAAATCAAACACTGCACAGCTATCGATCCCAATTCAAACAAAGTACCAGGGCAGAACTTATGGATACAGATGTCATTGAAATGAAAGCATTCTTAGGTCTTCTGCACTACTAATCAGTATTCAAGTGCAATGATTCAGATCTCCGCATAATATTTGCCACTGATGGTGCTGGCCAAGAAATTTTCCGGTGCGTGATGTCCAAATATCGTTTTTCGTGTTTGATCAACTGTCTCAGATTCGATGACTTGACAACCAGAGAGGAAAGTCTCAAAGAAGATCCACTGGCCCCAATATCCGATATCTTCAATAAGTTTATCAGTAACAGTCAGTCTCAATACTCCCCTAAACCAAAGTATATATACTTTGGTACTAACATATAGTATTAACAGTCCCTGCCACTCTCTAGATTGCGACCTCACCCCCTCGTTACCCAGGCTGATTCAGATTGGTTGCAGTTTGGTTCTCGAACGTATGGGATTTTGTTTGCTCCGTCATTTGTTTTTAGAATGCAGTGTATGCAGTGTCCGGGGTGTACCTGGACCATCCCTGTTATCGATGAAACGTTACTGCCATTTAGAGGACGATGAAAATTTATTATTTACATGCCCCAGAAACCAGCAAATGGCATCAAAATATTATTATTGGTTGATGCTTGCACATACCACATTTACAATGTCTATAACTACCGAGCTACACCGAGAAGAGCACGGCTCTTAAATTATGATGATGATAACTACCATGGCAAAAAATTTGATGGTATCGGTCTCACTGAACAAGAAATAAAAATGGCAGTACCAACACAATCAGTATTGAGACTTGTAAAAGTCGTTGAAAATTCAAACTGTAACATTACGGCTGACAATTGGTTCAGCTCCATCCCACTTTTGGAGACATTGCTAAAAAAGGTAGCTGATTTACTTAGGTACGCTGAAGAAGAATAGAGCTGAGATATCACCATGCTTCTTGCCGAACAAAGATAGGGAAATAGATTGGTATGTACCTCTCTGTATTTTGTTTCACTAAAGACTACATATTGTTGTCGTATGTTCTGAAAAAAAAAGCTGTCCTGCTGATTTTCCCTTTTCACCACAATCAACAAACAGATACGGATAAAAGAAAAACAGTTATGATTGCAGACTAGAATCATACTAAAGGAGGAGTTGATGAAGTTGACAAGAAGGAATCTATATACTCTTGCAGCCGCAAAAGTCGTCGTTGGCCTAGGCAATTTTCTACTGAACAATAAATATGGCGGGCATAAATGTGTGCAGATGGTGTTAATGCGAACTGCGAATGATGATAAAGTTTTGGGTAAAGATCTTCCCCCTCCACCACCAATAACTCGATCTTTTCCAACAAGTGGATGAAAACTGTGTTCTATTTGTCCAATAAAAAAAAGAGTAACAAATTATTTTCTAGCCTTAAGGGTTTGGTTGTAAAAAAATTGGTGGAGGTTCTTCTACTCATCACACTCATCACACTAAACAACTTTTGTTCTAAGATTTTGCTAAAAACGTAATTTTTTTTTACTCTTCATACAAATCGATGAGCTGATCGACCGATTTTGTGCATTTTAATATGTAGGGTCCAATTTTTTTTTTGAGAATGACTATGGGTTCCTTGGAGAAAGTTGTTCAGTATGACAAGTAGAACCCACAGTTAACGGGACCTACACCGATTTTGTTACAGCCTGTATATAGATATATTAAAACCACACTTTTCGCACGAATCGTCCGCAGCGTTGACGTAACAGCCACGTTGCAGTACGAGCTGACAAGAACGTTATCTCCAAGCTAATTCGTTCGATGTTTGAAACATCGTGAATCGAGGTGCTAATTTTAGGGACGGAGGAGCCTTAAGCCCTAAACTTTAGACAGTCTTTAGTGCTAGATGCTTGTTCACAAGTATTTAAAGCAGGTATAAGCCGCGCAGATAAAGAATAGATCTGAAAATGGCGGCGGGTACTTAAAGTTCAAAACAAGTTCTCAGAAATCGATTTTTATTTTTCCTACTGACTTTTTTGTTAATTGATGATAATACTAAAAATAACAAAAAATATTAATTAAATAAATAAGGAGCAAGGTTAAATATAACACTGGATTTTTTATTTTGTCTTCATTATTTGTGTCAGAATCAGATTACAAAAAATATAATAGAAAATGTTTACCACCTTAAGCATCATAATTGCATGCACACATATAACCTGTAAGGTCAAAATGTGATTTTATTAACTAAAGGTTATAAATTGACTAGGTTTTATAATAGAAAACCTTTTTTGAAAAAGAACGCAATTATCTGGCTTAGTTTTGCCTGCCTATCCAAAAGAATGCATATATAAAAGAAAGTCGTGTTAGTGACACCATTTATAACTCAAGAACGGCTGGACCAATTTTTATGATTTTTGTGTTTTTGCATTTGTCTTCGTCGGGCATAGGATAATAAGTATTAAAATATAATATTCATTGATAAAAAAAATATCAGTCAAAAAAATAATTGGTTTGAGGGTAGGGTAGTGTAGTGTAGGTGTAGTGTGGTTAGGGTAGTGTAGGGTAGGGTAGTTTAGTATATGTAGCGTAGTGTAGGGTAGAGCAGTGTAGGGTAGGGTAGTGTAGATTAGGGTAGTGTAGGGTAGGGTAGTGTAGTGTAAGGTGGAACAAAGTTCGTCGGGACAGCTAGTAGATTTTAAAAGTAAGGTAAGATTCAAATCGCTCTGCTCTTTAAAGTGATGCGTTGTTCCAATGACTAATCTTGACTGATTATTTATCATTATTTTTTTAGAGCGCGTACTTAACTGTGTGAGTATAGACAACGATAGAGTGTGACCGAGATAGCATGCGAGCGGACGCCATTTTCAGATCTATTCTTTATCTGCGCGAGTTATACCGATCGAAGTACTTGACAAACTCAGTCAAGTGGTTGTGAAAGCGTATGTTTATATTTATTTGGGCTGCCAGTTACTAACATAGTTACATGAATTGGATCTGACTCTGAATGAGGTTTATCGACGTGATATCAGATTTGATGCAATGTTTTATGTATTCCGATATGGTTTTTCGTATGTGAAAAGCTTCCAATCTGTGTTGCTAGATATCATTCTACTTACTATGAATGTGATACTTTCTTATACAGGGTGTAACAAAACTGGTGTAAGTCCCGTTAACTGGGGGTGAACCTCAAGTGAGTTGAAACTCGTCATACTGAACAACTTTCTCCAAGGAGCCCATGGTCAATTCTCAAAAAAAATTGCACCCTTCATACAAATAATGCACAACTTTGGTCGATCAGCTGATCGGTTTTATGAAGAGTTAAATATATTTTTTGGGTTTTCAGCGAAGTCGTAGAACAAAAGTTGTTCAGTATGATGAGTATAATCCCCAGTTAATAAGACCTTCACCAATTTTGTTACACCCTGTATATTTGATTCAAGCGATTTTATGCTACATGCTTACTGGTTGAACGAGAGTCGTATTTTAGAAGGTGAAAAATTAATTAATTTTAAATTAAAAATCCGACTGCAAAGAACTTAGCCTCTCTTTTTGGCCAGGCGAGTAATAATGTATCCTATGTCACTCACGGGATCAGGACGAATCTAACGACACCTCGTTTGAAAAATTTGGCCTTCACAAACCAACTTAAGCTCGGAGTTTCTCTGCGTGATCGAATCAGAAACGAGGATATCCGCAGGAGAACCAAAGTAACCGACATAGCTCACAGAATCGCTAAACTGAAGTGGCAGTGGGCAGGGCACATAGCTCGTAAAACAGATGGCCGATGGGGCAGTAAAGTTCACGAGTGGCGACTTCGCACCGGAAAACGTAGCGTAGGCAGGCCTCCCACGCGGTACTAACATACAGTATGGACACTCCCTGCCGTTCTCTAGATTGCGACCTCACCCCCTCGTCACACAGATTGATACAGATTGGTTACAGTTTGGTTGTCATACGTATAGGATTTGTAACGTCATTTTTCGCCCATTGTATGAAGTGTCTGGGGTGTGCCACAGGTAAAATAATACGTATCCGATACGCCTGCGCAAGCAGTTTGTGATCCAAATGTTTGTGCGATTCACATTCAGTGGTTTGGATCCAATTACTTGAGGGTACAGAAAAGATTTGATTCCTGATGATTTGACGTCCATTGCGGCGGGACGCCCAAATGGAATTCTCTGACTCAATTAATGGCCCTTTTCCAGTCAGAGACCAATTTATTTTTTTAACCCTTTTTGGGACGGAAATCTGAGGATCTGAGCATTTCGAGACTTTGCTGAAATTAAAATTTACAAAAAAATACCCGTACTGAGCCCGCGTGGTCGACTAAGGCCTAATCGCCCTAATTCAGGGTAGGATCCAGCCCCTCGATGGGAAAATATATGAGCTGATATGATGATGATGACGAAAATTTATAAGAAAGTAAAGTTAAGGAGCGTCGGTGGCGTAACGGCTAGGGCCGCCGCCTCCTGTCCGGGAGGTCGTGGTTCGAATCCTGCTACGTACCAATGTGTTTTCGAATTTAGATTTTATATGTACGTTTATCCGACGCTCTTACGGTGAAGGAAAACATCGTGAGGAAACCTGCACACGCCTGCGGAGAAATTCGCAGATTGTGTGTGAAGTCGACTAACCCGCACTGGGCGCGCGTGGTCGACAAAGGCCCGATCGCCTTAACTCAAGGTAGGCTCGAGCCCCTCGGTGGGGACTTATATGAGCTGATATGATGATTTGAGACATGCTCTCCGCAACCCCATAAGTCACTTTTTCGACGCAGTTGTTTTTTTTAACGGTATAAGTTGAAAGAATAAATTTATCTAAATAAAAACACTTTAAACTATACTGACATTACTATTTTATAATATTTTTGAATCATCTTTATGCCAAGTTTTGTCACCTTTTTTATTTTTCTTGATTAGTTCGACGATCTTGACTTATGGAGTTTCTCAAATAAACGATTCAATTTTACATAATAAAAGTAGGTAAATGTATTGGTGTTTAAAGACCCGATCGCCCTAATTCAGGGTAGACTCGGGCCCCTCAGTAGGGACGTATACGAGCTGATATGATGAGGAAGATGGAGGATTTTATAACTTCGAAATGTTTTACAAACATCGATATGTGTCCACTCAATATATTTGCATAGTTTGGATTGATTCCGGCATGTAGTTTTTTATTAAAGCAGAACTACGTTTGTATGGAAACTCGAGCGTCCTGGAGACCCTTAAGTCGACTACTATTAGTAGTTCATAGACATTTTTTGTATGCGGACTTTCACTTTTTTTAATTTTTAGTATTTGTTGTTATAGCGGCAACAGAAATACATCATTTGCGAACATTTCAACTGTCTAGCTATCACGGTTCATGCAATACAGCCTGGTGACAGACGGACAGACAGACAAACGGACGGACAGCGGAGTCTTAGTAATAGGGTCCTTTGAATACGGAACCGTAAAAAGGTAAAAATAACAAATTAATAGATGATATATAATTTTAAACCAAAAAAAAACGGCTTCAAAAATACTAGCCGCCACTACTATTTTCAGAGATTTCCCTCGTTTTCTCTGAGATGCCATCATCAGATCCTGGTTTCCTTATCATAGTACCACCCTTGGGATATCTCCTTTCCAACAAAAACAGAATCATCAAAATCGGTTCATGAACGACGAAGTTATCCGCGAACACACATCAAAAAAAATATATATACGGTCGATTTGAGAAACCTAATTTTTTTTGAAGTCGGTTGAAAAACAGATCGAAAACAAAGAAAAGTAAGTGTGTGGTTTTATGAAACCACGGTAAAAGTGAAACTTTACAAAGGACGAAACGATCATACCGTCAGACGAAAGAGACCGTCACGCGACATGCAACACACAGCCGAAAAAAATTGAGACGATGTAATAAAAATTTCACTTTAAAAATACAATACAATACAATACAATATTCTTTAATGCATCACAACATAAAAATAGGATGATTTCGTCACAAATCCGCAGTAAAAAAGGCACGCAGGAAGCCCATTGCCAGCTAGTCCATACTCCTCTCAAACCTGTGTGTGAAGTAAGCCTTTATAAACTCGTTAGAAGTACCAACTATTCCAGTCCAGAAAAGCGTCGAAAATTAACGAGCTTTGTTGAAACTTGTTCAAATTACTTGTTAAACGGCGTGGGTGCTGGGAAGGGAGCAGTGTGTGTTGGAAGGACCACATTCATCCATTAGTTGGGCCATGCGTGATGCGTGATCTCGAGGGCACCAAAGTTTCAACTAGCAAGTACGAGTAGAAACGACCCAAGGAAAACAAATCAGAGTATCCTAATCTTTATATATTTAATTCTACTGTACGTGTGTATGTCACTGAAATCCTCCTAAACGGATGGACCGATTTGAATGAATTTTTTTGTATGCGTTTGGGTAGCGCCCTGGATGGTTTAGATTCACAAATGAGCCCGACAGATGGCACTGGTAGTATAGTGTAAGATGAAACGAAGTTTGCCGGGACAGCTAGTATAATATTATAAATGTGAAAGTTTGTATGTATGGATGTTTGTTACTCTTTCACGCAAAAATTACTGAATGTGTCTGGCTGAAATTTGGTAGGTAGACAGATTAGGACCTTATTTATTCCACGCTTGCGAGCCGCTTGCAGCTCGCGCACTGCGAACCCTTGAGGTCAATCATAGAAACTATGTTCACGCGAGCGAAGCGGCTGGCAAAAGCTAGTTATCTATTACGCTAGTTCGTCTTTTTTTAAATAAATTAAATAGAAATCCATTTATTTTCAGACCAAACAGCAAAACAATGTGTTAGTTACAATTTAACTTAAAACTATGTTAGTGAAACATGACGAAATGAAATTAAATAACAAAGAAATTACATTAAAATAATACACCATTTGTTTTCCGCACGCTTCCCGGTCCAGTGACCGAAAAATGGCCCATCGACCCTTCCTGTTACAGCGGTCAGGCGGCTGATGGGGCTACCGCGCGCCCACCTCCACAGGGAGGCAATTGTCTTGAGCATCAAAGCTGGGCATTCATCCACGCGCTCCACCGCGAACATTCCTGATGCTGCACAAGCTCGGCCACCCCAACAGCGCTCTGATGTGTGGGACATTGTAAGCTTTTTGAGTAAAGTTGGTCCACAGGCTGCCGGTTTAAAAGGACTGACAGTTTGTATGTTTGACTTCTTTCGTGCAGTTGGCAAACCTGCGACCAACATGTTACTCCTCACTGCCAGCGCCCTACGCTCCCGCTCAATCCACGTCATCCTTCAGCGTCTCGGTTACCCAGTTACCTCGGTCCCTGCGAAGTCGGAGGGCAAATAATAATAAAAAAATTATTATAAACATCCTGCCGAAAAAAGGACCAAGTACCTGGACCTAGCACACGAGGTTACTGATATGTGGCGAGTGGAATCCATCGAAATCATCCCCATAGTCCTATCCGTGAACGGGCTTATTTCAGCCGACCTTGAACGTCACCTGAGGTGGCTGGATCTCCGAGGCAGACCATTATTGCAGCAATGCAGAAAGCAGTTCTCCTCGATAATGCCCGGATAGTTTGACGCTTTTTCTCCCCGTCGCACTGAACTCCAGCCGACTGGGCTTCCGCTGGAGGTGCTTCTGCCACTTCGCCTCGTGCCAAGTGAGTAGAGTAGCTTAAATTTTATATATTTAAATAATAATAAAAAAATATAATAAAAAGTCAGGGCAGTCAAAAATAGGCGTTTTTTATTGATTGATTGTTTTTTTAACCTCACCCTTGGCATTATCTCACCTAATGGTAAGTGACGATGATGCCGAAAATGGAAGCGGGCTTACCAAGGTTCCTCAACGCAAGGGCAAACTGGCTATCTTTATCTTCATGCCGGAGTACATCAATACTGTTAACATGGCAGTGGACGTCTTTTGGCTAATGTGATGATGATTATCATCGCATCAGCTAAAGCAGGCTGAAATAGATAATGAGATGGTGAATCCATGGCCATCAGGCTCAATCCCCAGTAAGGTTAAACATTGGTGTACTTAGTTAATGGAATATAATCAGATCATTAATAAATGTCAAAGCCCGATCGTAAGAATCGGGCAAATCATGAAATACCCGTGCAATCGAGCATATAATAGAGGAACTCCGAAATTATTCGATATAGCCCAACTTCGCGTTGCCCCTTTCTACGAGACAAGCTGCAGGGCACGAGTATACCGGTGGAATGCATATCGCTATTTAGTAATTGGTATAAAAATCAATCGAATCATGTGAGATGGGCTGGTGGTCTGTCTGACGAATACAAACTTGAGTGCGGTGTGCGGCAGGGTGGGCTGTCATCTCCGAATTTATTCAACTTGTATATGAATCAGCTCATTGATGAGCTCAGCAGCACGAATGTGGGCTGTCATATAGAATGGTACTTGTATGAACAACATTAGTTACGCCGACGACATGGTGCTGCTGGGCCCCTCAATAGATAATAATAAAATTTGTCGTTGCCTGTGAGCAATATGCGGCTAGTCATGAGCTTTAGTACAACGCAAAGAAAATTCAAGTTCTTGTGTTTAAGTCTGGGAACAAAAAGCCCACAATTGTGCCTCCGGTAATGGCTTCCGGTATTGCTTTGCAGGTGGTCAACAAGTTTAAGTACCTAGGTCACATGATTACGGAAGACTTAAAAGATGACTTCGATATAGAGTGGGAGTGAAGGGCATTGGCAGTAAGGAGTAATGTCCTAGCTGGCAGATTTGCTCGATATCACCAGAAGTAAATATTGCACATCTTTCTGCTCGAGCAGTCTGTGAGTTAGGTACACAAAACGAGCTTACAACGCCCTGCGTGTGCAGTTTAATAACGCTTTCAGGATGCTGATGGGGCTGCCGCGCCTCTGTGGTGCGTCTCAAAATGTTTGTTTTATGACAGCAAAAGTATACAACACTTTACCTGACACAATAAGAATGTTGTCTGGAGGATTATTTAAAAAAAACCTGCATAAATGGTTAACACATAAATATTTTTATTCAATGAAAGAATTTACCTTGACATAAATATGAATAATAATGTTATTAAGACAGTTCACCTTAAATATTTTCACGCTTAAATTATGAGCAGGTTTTGAAAGGAACTTTTCAATTTATTGTATATTAACACCGAATTTTGTACTCAAAACTAAGCAAATAAATTATATTTCATTTCATTTCATTTCAAATGTTTGCGGAGTCGCGAACCGATGGATTTCACGCAATTATACGTAAGAAAGTCTCCTCACTTCTCCATCGGTCGCGCGGCAGCCACAACGGCATCCTGAGGATCTCGACTCTTCTCTCCTGAAGTATTGGGTGGGGATAGTCAACGATGCGGCAGAATGATAGTTATTTTATTTATCCCCAAGTAGTTTTTTAAGAACTTGCTAACATAGGCTGTCTCTACTGTTACTAACATATATTAGGGATTTTTGTGATCCGAAATAAACTTAATTTATTACCATGCAGGAGAACCAAACGTATTTAATTGATAAATACTTAGCGCCCTTTCTGAAGTCGGTTTAAATGAAAACTGTGTTTCATTTAAGGATACAGAATGCTGGTTGACGAAAAGTGATTCATTTAAATATACAGAGAGGAAATAAATGGGCCAAGTTGTTGGTTAACAGGCTGGCGATAATATGAGTTTGTAAGTTCAGAATTGATAGCACTATCCACCGCCTGGGCTTGAGGCCTCTATGACAAATGTTACAATTATACTAACGTTTTCTCTTGCTGCTTGTCATATACATTCAGGTTCTTTATAAAAAGCTAGAGGGAAAAAATGATATCCCGACAGAAATACACAAAAACCAGCCAAGCGCAGGTCGGGCTCACTCATTGAGGGTTCCTCACTGCCATACCTCTCCACCACGAGTACAACAATTATACTTATTCATTACAAGCAAAAGACATCAACGAAAACATCAGAAAAAATGATTTTTTCATTTAGTTCGGACTTCTTAGTGCGGTTACGACTAATACTTGGCTCGTTTATATTATTTACTTTTTTACTTTAGGATTAGTACTCTAATCACACCAAGTTTCATGTTTGTATGTATTACCATTTTTACAATAGAGCAATAACAAAAAAAACACTACTATCGATTACGGTTCAAAAGATACAGCTTTAAAGGTCGAACAAACAGACGGACTGACTGATGGCATGGGCGTAATAGAGTCTGATTACCTGCCACAGAACTCTAAAAAGTTATTTATTTTGTAGCCAAAGTGCTTTCGTGTCTTTTTTAGGGTTGAGTAGTCCCTATGAGAAACCCATATGACATCTTTCTGACCCTCCATTTCTGTACCAGTTTTCATAAAACTTGAGACAAAAATTATTAAAAAATCTCTATTTTGAACAATTTTTAAAAATATACAAGTATTTTTTGAGGCCAGTAATCATGCCCCACTTCCGAAGTTTCTAAACATTTGGACCTAAAATCTTGATAAATGGATCATAGTAAAAACTTTAAATACACAGTAACTTTCCTCAGTTCTAAAAGCGTCGTTGGCGTAATGGCTAGGGCCGCCGCCTTCTGTCCGGGAGGTCGTGGTTTGAACCAGCCACGTACCAATGTGATTTCAAACTTAGATTTCATACCTCGCGTGTGCATAAGTTTTGAAACGAAATAAAAGTTGCATAACTTTTTTAATAATTAACTTATATTTCTAAAATTTTCAGTAAACATTAAGTAGATAATAATCAACAATAAAATATAATTATTGTTCAAAATGACCACCCCTGTTTTTAATAAAGACCCTTAGACGATTTGGCCAGACATCAATGACGGCACGAATTATTTCCAGCGGAATTCGCTTTGCTTCTCAAACAAAGGGCTCGCTTCAGTGACTCCAAGTTTGGGTGGGACTTTCGGCAGGCCCTGAGCTCTAATTCAGCCCATAAAGAATAATCCAGCGGGTTGGGGTCGGGGCTGGAGGAGGCCATTCGTTCGCCACGATGAAGGCCGGCACATTTTCCCTCAACCAAGCTTGGGTGGTTTTTGCCTTATGGGCTAGCGCCGAGTCATGCTGGAAAACCCAATCCTTGTTGTGAAATAAAGCGTGAGACAGGGGTTTACAACCGGCTCTAAAATATCACTTTGATAATTCTTGGCTTTCACCTTGACGCCTTGTTGGCAGAAATGGAGCGGAGTGACACCTTCATACGATACCCCACCATACCATCACACTAGCCGGATGATGAGTACGCGAGACATTCCGTGCTGAAGCTGGGACATCCTTGCTACTTTTGGCATACCCTTTATTGTTTTGTCGGTTGAACTTTTCTTCGACAGTAAAGATTTTCTCATCGGTGAAGAGTATCTTCCTCGCATCGTGTCTCCTAAGCAGTATTGGACAACGTTCGCGTCGCAATTTACGGAGGCGATCGTTTAAAAAGTGATTTTTCCTACGGCTATACGCCTTTACCTTAAGATAATATTTCAGTATTCTGTTGACTGAAACGCGGCAAATATTAGTCTACAGAGCGATCTTTTTGAGTGCGACATGGATTTCGGTAAAGTCGCTCTCGGATGATTTTGATGCTCGCAGGCGTCCTCACAGAGCGTGGCCGACCACTCCTTTGGCGATCTTGCAAAGAACTTGTCTCCTTGTATCTTTTGATAGTGTAACACACGAAGTTACAGCTCACACCAAAAGTTTTCACCTCACGGAAAATCTCCATTGTTTTTTTTTTCCACCTTATATAGCGAAATTACGGTCGCACGTAATTCTTCGGTTCCCTCCATCACGAGAAAATTGAAAGAAATTTATTTGAAAATGAAACAAATTAAAAGTTAACATTCCTAATACAAAATTGGAAAAAGAAAAAAATAGCAGCCAGTAATATTTTATTTAGTTTTTTAAGTACAAAGTTTGTCTCAAAACTTATGAACACAGGAGGTATGTACGTTTATCCGACGCTCTTACTGTGAAGGAAAACATCGTGAGGAAACCTGCACACGCCTGCGAAGAAACTCGAAGGTTGTGTGTGAAGTCAACCAACCCGCACTGTGCCCGCGTGTTGGACTAAGGCCCGATTGTCCTAATTCAAGGTAGGCTAGAGCCCCTCGGTGGGGACGTATATGAGCTGATATGATGAAGTATTAACTGTTGTGGAACCTTATATTATGCGTTGTGTAAGAACTTCTAGTTTATCCTTTAAAAATTACTACCTGCAGACCGGAACCCCACTTTACGCGTGACCCGACACAATAAATGTTGTTTCATTATTAAATGTGGACGCACGGAGGATCAAAAAGACTTCTATGATTGAGATCTTTGTATGAAACTCTTCATAATAGAATGACAGTAATGACCCCGAAAGCGGGTTCCTATTAGGATTGCCGTCCGTCTGGGTTACCCCGGATTTGTCCTAGTTTGGTGTAAGGCTTTTTGTGTGCAGGGCCAGGGTGGACAAAATCAATGGTGCAACTCGCATGTGGTAGGTAGCATCTAAAGTCGGACTTTTATTTAGATGTAGTAAACTGACGTAAGGAAATGACATGTTTACTTTTTGTGTGCGGGCCAGGGGTGACAAAATCAGAGGTGCAACTGGCGTGTGATAGGAAGCACCTAGTCAGACTTTGAATTAAATGCAGTAAACTAATGTTTCGTAAGTAACCGAATGGCATGTTTACTTTTTGTGTCCGGGCCTGGGGTGACAAAATCAGTAGTGCAACTTGCATGTGGTAGGTAGCACCTAAAGTCAGACTTTTAATTGGATGCAGTCAACTGACGTTTCGTTGGTAAGGAAATGACATGTTTCTTTTTTGTGTCCGGGCCAGGGTCGACAAAATCAGTGGTGCAACTGGCATGTGGTAGGTAGCACCTAAAATAGAACTTATAATTAGATGCAGTAAGCTGACGTTTCGTTGGTACAAAAATGACATGTTTAGTTGTTCACGAAACGTTGGTTTACTACATCTAATTAATAGTCCGATCTTTGGCACCAATCAAAGGGATGTGCAAAATTCACCAGAGTTGGCATTTAAAATCAACTTTTTTTGTGAAATTATTTTCATAAATAGTTTAAAAATCAAAGTCAGAATCAATTTTGTAAAAATCGTGGTCTTAAAATAGACGTGATCTTAAAAATATAAGTTTAATTGCAGGTTAGATTGAGAAAAAAAATGCATCATTAATATGTACGTAAACTAATTAAGATAAGATTATATTATTATATCTAAATGATCGTTACTATTATTTTTAAGTGTTTTAAACACCAATACATTTATTTAAGTTTTATGTTAAGTAATGTTATTTTATATACCTACTTATATGTACAATTGAATCGTTTATTTGAGAAACTCCATAAGTCAAGATCGTCGAACTAATCAAGAAAAAAAAAATGACAAAACTTAGCATAAAGATAATTCAAAAATATTATAAAATAGTAATGTCAGTATAGTTTAAAGTGATTTTATTTAGATAAATTTATTTTTTCAACTTATACCGTTATAAAAAAACACCTGCGTCGAAAAAGTGACTTATGGGGTTTCTCAAATTATCATATCAGCTCATATACGTCCCCGCCGAGGGGCTCGAGCCTACCCTGAATTAAGGCGATCGGGCCTTTGTCGACCACGCGGGCCCAGTGCAGGTTGATCGACTTCACATACAACCTTCGAGTTTCTGCGCAGGCGTATACAGGTTTCCTCACGATGTTTTCCTTCACCGTAATAGCGTCGGATAAACGTACATATGAAATCTAAATTCAAAATCACATTGGTACGTGGCAGGATTCGAACCACGACCTCCCGGTCAGGAGGTAGCGGACCTAGCCATTACGCTACCGACGCAAATAAATCTCGAATAAACGATTCAATTATGTTAAAGTATTGTATGCCAATACAATTGGAAATCAGCTGCAGAGATACTTACCAAGTTTTTAAACTTACCTGTAACAAAAGATAAATAATTTTTAATTTGATGAATTACATACTTAATTCTATTGAAATCCCGGGGTTAAAGAAGTACTTATTTGTACTATATTGGCAATTTAAATGATGGCAACCCTGTTCCTACACAAGGCATGCCTCTATTCAAACGGGAGTAGGAACTGTAGAAAATCACATTTTCAATACAGTTGATAAACATGGCGTACTTCAGAGGCTATAATTATTATTCGAAAATTAAATCTTTTGCATTCTTTTAAGCGGTCGTGACTTTCTTTTACGAGTTCGATCATTTTTGCAGTTTAGTTTTAAAAGAAGACAATTTAAAAAGTTTAGTAGCAAGGAGTTTTCATACATAGAATAAAATCGGATAGATTTTATACGAGGAAAAATGAATGACTCTTATGTACGTCTTAGCATTGAATTCCTAAAATTCCTATAAATGGTTGTTTTTTATATTTTTGTTATTTTTCTATTTTTCTATTTACCTATGTACGTATGAATGTTGAAATAAACATATTTAATTCTTTGATTTGTAAAACTATTTTCCACAACTGTATTGAAAAATGTCGTGTGATACAAGGGTGGAAAGTAGATTATTTCAAACTCGTGGTATTAAAAACTCTTTGGCTTTGGCTTGTTAATGAAAGCTCGTTTACAATAACCTACTTTCCACCCTGGTATCACAATGTACTATTATCTGTCACCAAAAGTTATACCTGCGAACAATTATCTAGTCTTTAGAAGTATACAAAACTGCAGTCTTTATGTTTATTGTACACGACACGAATGCGCCAACTATGACGTCATACCTGGTGGTACTGTCTACGATAGTTTTTAGTGTCCCAGGCTAGGGTTAAGGCTGTTGCTGATAGAAAAGTTTTCAAAATGTAGGCGGTATATTGCCAAATAAGCAGTGAGAAGCGCTTAGCAAAAAAAAATCAGGAAAATTATTCCCGCTTAATTTTTCGGCCCGAAAAAAAGATATGTTATGTTCAAGGATATTACATAGGGCCCTTGTAAGTTCATTAAATGATTCGATTAACTTAAGTTGATCATGAAAAATCTCAAAAATAGCATAAATTGAAGCAAAGTAAATATTTCTTTTTAATTTGTAATTTATACCATAATTTTCTTCTTTACAAACTTCGTAGTCTATGTTTATTTAAATTTAATTTAGTTCGCTTTTTCGAAACTTTTCAACGAAAAAATGTTGGAAAAGTGCAATAGTGTGGTTATTTACTTTATTCTTTACACGTAAAGAAAAAGACAGAGACAACTGCACAATCAATGCTTCGCCATAAGTTAAAGCGATCAAGAAACTCTACATTTACAAAATTGGTCGATCTGTTGTTAGATTAACCTATATAAATAAATAAATATAAATATTCTGGGACAAATCACACAGTCATGGTCATCTGGCCCCAAAGTAGGATTCCCTGTGTTATGGGTTACCAGAGACTGATATACATACTTATATATGTTTAAATACATACATATATAGATATAATTTAACACCCAGACACAGAGCAAACAAATCTGCTCATCACACAAATGCTTGCCCTGGCTGGGGATCGAACCCACGACTCTCGGATCAGTAGTCAAGGGCACAAACCACTGAGCCACCGAGTCAGTCAATATGAAACCCCATTTAAAAAATCCTGCACTTTGAAACATCCTGTATATATCTAACCGCCTCTGTGGCGTAATGTTTAGTCCATTCGCTTCACACCAGGAGGTGGCGGACTCGATTCCCGGCGGGGTCAACTTTGTAAGACTCGGTTTGGTTGGCTGTAGGGCATTTTAATAGCCCGCTTGGCTAGCTACTACCATCTTATCTGTCTTGCCTCCAAACATTACTATTAACAGCCAGATCCCCATTGCGTTGGGGAATCTTAGTAAGCCTGCTTCCATCTTCGGCATCATCGTCACTTACCATCAGGTGAGATGATGCTAAGGGCTTTTTTTTATTTATTTTTTTAATATAAATTTGAGTGCGTTGAGATGGTAAGTGATGATGCAGTCGAGGATGGTACACGCAAACTCAAATAATGCCTATTAACTCTTGCCTTGAAGATCCCCAAATTATAGGAATCGGAAAACACTGACGCAGGCAAGGAGTACCAATTATGATTTAAAAAAAGTTTTTCCTACTCTTAGCATAAAGCGAAACAAATAACCCTCTTACATAAGACCTATAACAAACAGGTATTTAGCTATGTATGTATATAAAGTAAAGCTTAAAGCTCCCACAAGCTCCTAAGCTCCCGGCTCAATAGCCATCACCCATAACGTGTATGGGCACCTACTTATTCTAGGCAGACAGCCCTAGCCCTTAAGTAATAAGTAGCTAGCAAGTATTTAAGTTCCGAGCATTTCCAGAGTACCCTTCCAGTACCGTTACACAGCTTATAGCTGCTATTAAGCTGTACCATAGACTGTAAGTGTAGACCAGTGGATCTACGAATTGGAGCAGGCATTAATTCACGTTGAGTGACAAGCTTTTTTTGAATTGACAAGAATTCCTGATAAATAAATGATATTTATTTATTATTAATTTAAAAAAAAACAGCCAAGTGCAAGTCAGAACCGCACACATAGGGTTCCGTACAAACATAATAGATGCCGCTAGTACAAAGGGTTCCGTACCATCATACTAGATGGCGCTAGTTTCTTCACGTTTAAAAAAACCGGGTTTTTTGTATGGAGACTTTCATGGAATGAGATGATTTCACTTTTTCTAATTTTTAGTATTTGTTGTTAAAGTTTGTTGTTTAAGTTTGGTTCTCGAACGTATAGAATTTAGCCGTGAATTCATTTGTTTCGTCATTTGTTTTTAGAAATGTCATTTCTCGCCTGTTGCATGAAGTGTCCGGGTTATGACCAAACTTACATTATATTTACAGGTGAGATTAAATTTATTTAATATCTACCTATTATATCGACGTCGACCGGGGATTATTTATTACCGACTTCAAAAAGGAGGAGGTACTAAGTTCGACTGTATATATAATTTTTTAATGTATGTTCACCGATTTTTCCGTCAATTGTGGCCAGATTTTCAAAATTATTTTTACATTCGAAAGAGTATACTCCCGAGGGGGTCCCATTGTCACCAAGTCAGGATCTGATGATGGGATCCCAGGGAAATCGAGGGCAACCCTTCAAAAATAATGAAAAATTTGAATTTTAAAGGCACTAATTACGTGATTCATATGTTTTCTAAAGCTATTAAAATTCTTGCGTCTGTTAGTCATATTCTCATGTTGATAAGCTGATGTAGGAAGGTTAGGAGTTAGGTTAGGTTAAGTTAACGGTTAAGAGTTGCAGGAAAATTCTTTGTAATGTTATACATAGATATATACGTAGATATGCATAGACCGATAGTTGTATTCCTTCAGGTTATTCAGATGAGCTAATGATGGACGATTTAACTCCATAACTTTCATGCTGCTGAGATGATGATGGAAGCCACAGGACTCTGTATCTGTTAATGAAACACATGTATTATGATTTGATAATTCATATTGGTGAGTATAGGTGATTATTGGATTTAACGTTGCTAGATAGATAGCATTACCACTAAAAAAAAAAAAGTTTAAAAAACAAAACCGAGTTCAAAATGAAATTCATTCAAAAGTATGAAATAATATTATTATACTTAAAAACACAACATTAACCAACAATAACGAAATCAAACGCGGGTAAGAATTAAATTAGGGGCTTAAAATTTTTTAAGGTCGGTACCAGCGCACAGTTACTTACGTAATAAATGGTTTAGATTCGATAGTTTGCTGACACCGACCTCAAAAAAATTTTAAGCCTCTAATTTAATTCGTACCCATCTTTGATTTCGTTATTGTTGGTTAATTTTGTGTATTTAAGTATAATAATATTATTTCATTCTTTTGAGTGAATTCATTTTGAAGTCGGTTTTAAATTTTTTTTAACTTTTTTTATATTATAATTTAAACCTCTTAAAAGACGTGTTCATGTATAAAATCACCAGTTGTCTATTTTTAGTTTACGATTTTATTTTTAGGGTTCCGTACCCGAAGGGTAAAAACGTCACCCTATTACAAATGAAAAGCTGTCCGTCCGTCTGTCTGTCTGTCTTTCTGCCTGTAAATCAGTCTGTCACCAGGCTGTATTTCATGAACAGTGAGCTAGACACATGAAATTTTCACAGATGATGTATATGTCTGTTGCCGCTATAACAACAAATACTAAAAATTAGAAAAAGTTAAAGTCTCCATACAAAATAAGTGAATTTTTAAACGTGAAGAACGTGTTTAGCATTTCCAATTATTTTTAAATAAACCTAAAGTCGCCTCGATATTATCGCAGAGTGTAAAGGCACACCTCGGACACTTCGTACAAATGGTCGTGAAATGACATTTCTAAAAACAAATGACGGAGCAAACACAATCACGACGAAATCCCATACTTTCAAAAACCAAACTTTAACTAATCTCTATCAATATGGGGTGACGAGGGGGTGAGGCCGCAATCCAGAGAGCGGCAGGGAGTGTCCATACTGTATATTAGTTCTAATATATATACTTTGGTAAAAGCCTCCCCGCTCATTTGTCACGGCATAAATCATCCCTGTATCACTGCTCGCTCGTGTATCACGCATAAAAGATGGCAGCCATACAAAAATCGAACTTTGCTTCCCGCTATGTGGGAAAAGAGACCCGTACTTAAGAGGATTTTGAAGCTGCGACTTTTCATACAAACGGCGTTAACGATTTTTACCTCTAACAACAACAACTTATACGTTTCGTTTTTTAAATTACTGATTATAAATAAACGAAAAATTGACCGAAATAGTTTTGTATGAAAACGACAATAAAATAAAACTTATTGACTTTACCGAAAAAACAAAAACTTATCAGCCTAGCCTTTTTTTCTGACCTACAACCTATCAAAAAATTGGTCAAAATAATTTATATATATAACTCAAAGATCGTATGAAGCCCTCCATATCCAATACAATAACGCTTTCAGGGTAGTGGTGGGGCTGCCCCGTCGCTGTAGCGCCTCGGGTATGTTTGCGGGGGCGCAGGTCGACTGCTTCCGCGCGCAGGGTGCGGGGCAGCGCAAACATCATCCTGAAAATAAATGCGGACGGACCGAACTGTCCTTTCATTACTTTTTGTAACTCTTTACATGTATTAATCCCCTAGGTTAAGCTCTACTAACTTTGTATGAGTCCATGTTACTTGGAATAAAATTGAAAAAAAAATAAATCGGTTAACATTTCAGAGGTCAAATCGTTAACGCCATTTGTATGAAAAGTCACAGCTTCACAATCCTCTTAAGTGTTCCCCAGGCGGCCCGAGTTTCCATACAAACGTAGTTCCGCTTTTACACAAAAACTACATGCCGGATTGAATCCAAATTTTTCGAATATATATTGAGCAGACACATATCGATGTTTGTAATTAGTTTTTGATGTGGGTACCAATATAAACCGGAAAAAAATAAGAACAGTTTCAAACTTTCATTTTAAGCCGTCGTTTAGTTATGTTTAAATTTACTACGATGAAAACTAATTACAAACATCGATATGTGTCTTCTTAATATATTCGCAGAGTTTGGATCCTATCCGGCATGTAGTTTTTGTATTATAGCGAAACTACGTTTGTATGGAAATTTGAGCCTCCTGAGACATGAACCCTTAAGACATGAAGAACACATTTCTAACAATTGTAGATTTTTGAAAATTGTCCATGGATTTCTTTGGAGATAGTTGTTTAGTATAAAGAGTAGAAGCCCAAGTTAACAACAGATCTTACGCCAATATACTTACACCTGTACAAAATGAAGAAAGCAATTTTGTTGTCCAATCTAAAAAACAAAACATTTTGTTATTTTTAGGGTTTTGTAACCAAAGGGTAAAAACGAGACCCTATTACTAAGGTACCGCTGTCCGTCTGTGTGTCTGAAGTTAGAGAAAGTGCAAAGACG
Source organism: Coleophora flavipennella (assembly GCA_947284805.1). NCBI lineage: Eukaryota > Metazoa > Arthropoda > Insecta > Lepidoptera > Coleophoridae > Coleophora > Coleophora flavipennella. The sequence continues at coordinate 13,519,559 of OX369253.1, forward strand.
GGGGTCTCCATACAACCGCCTCCGTAACCCAGAGGCAAAGTTCACTGGCTTTACACAGGAGGTCGTTGGGTTCGATTCCCGGCGGGGTCAATTGTAAGACTCGGTTTGATTGGTGGAAGGGCATTTCCTTAGCCCGCCTGGCTAGCTACCACCATCTTATCTAAGTCATGCCGCCAAATATCAATGTTGATAAAATTGGTGTGTTCCAGCATGAAGATAAGATAGCCAGTTTCCCATTGCGTTGGGGAATCTTGGTAAGCCCGCTTTCATCTTCGGCAACATCGTCACTTACCACCAGGTGAGATGTTGTCAAGGGTTTACCAAATGTGAATTAAAAAAAAACGTGTTTTTTAAAACATGAAGAAACTAGTGCCATCGAGTATGATAGTATACGAAAACCTATGCATGCGGTTCTGACTCGCACTTGGCCAGTTTTTTTTTTATCCACAATTGGCAAGTGACGATGATGCCGAAGATGGAAGCGGGCTTACCAAGATTCTCCAACGCAATTGGGAACTGGCTATTTGCCATTTAAAAAACGCTACTGGTGGCACCACCACATATTTTTTAGAGTTCCGAACTCGCAAAAGGTAACCAACGGAACCCTATTACTAAGTATCCGCTGTCCGTCCGTGCGTCTGTCTGTCAGCGGGCTGTCTCTCATTAACCGTAATAGGTAGAAAGTTGAAATTTTCACAGAGTGTGTCATCATCATCAGCACATCAGCTCATATAAACGTCCCCACCGAGGGGCTCGAGCCTACCCTGAATTAGGGCGATTGGGCCTTAGTCGACCACGCGGGCCCAGTGCGGGTTGGCCGACTTCACACACGACCTTCGAATTTCTTCGCAGGTGTGTGCAGGTTTCCTCACGATGTTTTCCTTCACCGTTAAAGCAATCGGTGAATATACGAGTATGTACGTAAGTTTCGAAATTTGCCGTCCAGTTTTGAACCCGGCACCTCTGGTTAGGGGGACCGAGTCGTTACCGGTTGAGCCACCGACGCTTTTTTTACAGTGTGTATTTGTATGTATATAGTTCGTTCGCTCATTTAACCGCATCTTCGACGGCTCCCAACAAACACTGTGTCAAAGGTACCGCGCCGGCGGCAACGGCGCCGGCACGGTGGGCGGAATGATTGGACTTAGAGCGGCACGTTTGACAAATTGTTTGTCGGGAGCCGTCAAAGTTGCGGTTATATGAGCGAACGAACTTTATTAAAACTTATTTGTATTCGTGCCTATTTATATTCGTGGTAATCCTTGGGGGAAGGCCTTTGTCCAGCAGTGGACGTCTTTCAGCTGATATGATGATTTCTAGGTAAAGGTACCACAGAAAAAAAAACACATTTATATCTCTGTAGGAACCTAAAACAATTCAGAAAGTGAGTTGTGGTGGTATTTGAAACTAGTAAGTTTTATGACGTAAAGAGTAAGCACTAAGGTAGGTTATGTATGAGCTAAAGTTTGTTCTGCCGACCTTACGTAACGCAAAATTTGAACAAAAAGACCAATAAGTACAAAATATATTACATTACGTTACGTTCACAGCGAGTGGCCGTTTTTAGCCAGTTCTGATATATGAAGGTCTAACTTGTTCGAGATTCTTTGTGAAAAGGACAAACTTATAAATTAGGTATAAAGTTCTCGGAAAAATAAACTAGAATTATTTACCTAATCGTAGTAATAATTTATATCTGAACCACCTTCGTGGCGTAAGTTAGATAGATAGATAGCACGTTTATTTTTCACTGCAATCACACGCATATTATTATCATCATATCAGCTCATATACGTCCCCACCGAGGGGCTCGAGCCTACCCTGAATTAGGGCGATCGGGCCTTAGTCAACCACGCGGGCCCAGTGCGGGTTGGTCGACTTCACACACAACCTTCGAGTTTCTTCGCAGGCCTGTGCAGGTTTCCTCACGATGTTTTCCTTCACCGTTAAAGCAATCGGTAAGTATATGTACGTAAGTTTTTGAAAAACTAAATGGTACATTGGCCGTCCAGATTTGAACCCGGTACCTCTGGTTAGATGGACCGAGTCGTTACCGGTTGAGCCACCGACGCTTTCAATCGTAGTAATAATTTATATCTGAACCACCTTCGTGGCGTATTGGTTAGGTTACATAGATAGATAGATAGCACGTATATTTTTCACTGCAATCACACGCATATTATTATCATCATATCAGCTCATATACATCTCCACCGAGGGGCTCGAGCCTACCCTAAATTAGGGTGCTTGGGCCTTAGTCGACAACGGGTGCCCAGTGCGGGTTGGTCGACTTCACACACAACCTGCGAGTTTCTTCGCAGGCGTGTGCAGGTTCCCTCGCGCTGTATTCCTTCACCGTATGAGCGTGGGATAAATGTACACAGGCCAGCACATCAAGCTACAGACTTTGGACTTTGTACCGTTCTTATGCCGAATGCGTAGGGATCAGAATCGCACTACGAGTGTACAGTTGTTGTGCTGGCCTCTGTACATATGAAATTGAAATTCAAAATCACATTGGTACGTGGTAGGATTTGAACCACGACCTCCCGGACAAGAGATAGCGGCCCTAACCGTTACGCTACCGGCGCTCCCTATCATCATCATCATTACAGCTCATATACGTCCCCACCGAGGGGCTCGAGCCTACCCTGAATCAGGGCGATTAGGCCTTAGTCGACCACGCGGGCCCAGTGCGGGTTGGTCGACTTCACACACAACCTTCGAGTTTCTTCGCAGGCGTGTGCAGGTTTCCTCACGATGTTTTCCTTCACCGTTAAAGCAATCGGTAAGTATGTACGTAAGTTTTTGAAAAACTCATTGGTACATTGGCCGTCCAGATTTGAACCCGGTACCTCTGGTTAGATGGACCGAGTCGTTACCGGTTGAGCCACCGACGCTCCCTATACGACGATATTATAACCCCTATTTATACAAAGGTCATTGGTTCTCTTTCAAATCAGAGCGGCCATTCGAATCTTTATTATTAATATTTGGGTAAAAAGGGGAATATGTCGTTCCTAAGGAGTTCTATTGTGACCGCTTCGCCTGATTTACATAATTCGACCCGACCCTTAAATTTTCAAGTCACCAGCTGGTCCGCGGACGCAACTCGCAGCCAGGCCAGTTGGCACCGAAGTCAACGTACTCGTACCTTGCCACGAACTTAAACACAACCTTTTCACAAAGTGAGAAGGTGCGTACAAATCAGTTCATCATCATCATCATCATCATCATTCCCCAACGTAATAAAGAACTGGCTATCTTATCTTGATGCCGGAATACATCAATGCTTGCCTTTAAGTTGGCACAAAAAAAAAAAAAAAATGGTTTTATGACACTTTTTAGATTGATTGATAGTAGTTTATTGACAGGGAAAAATCGCGTAGGTAAATCCCAAGCATAGCTCGCTTCATTGCCCTTTGGGTGACCTTGAGCCATCGCATGATGTGACTACGGAGAAATAAAATTAACCGTGCGTGGGTCACACTGGTGTGGTAACTTAGTGTGACAAGTTGACTACGCATCGGTCGCCAATCACACTGTTGTGGTAACTTAGTGTGACAAGTTGACAACGGATCGGTCGCCAATCACACTGTTGTGGTAACTTAGTGTGACAAGTTGACTACGGATCGGTCGCCAATCACACTGTTGTGGTAACTTAGTGTGATAAGTTGACTACGGATCGGTCGCTAATCACACTAATATTATAAATGTGAAAGTTTGGATCTAATGATATTTGATAATCACGCTACAACAGCAATTCGGCAGGTAGACAGATTAAAATCTGAATTAACATAAACGCTACTTTCCTTCCACACTCGCGAGCCGCTTGCCCTTTACCCTAGAAGACAAGCATGAAACTATGTACGCGCGAGCGAACCCGCTGGCAAAAGCTAGTTTTTCATAAAGGAAGCGGCTTTTCTTATGTTTTTGGCTAAAAATCTACGGTGGGTAATAAGGGCTGGGGTATATTAAGGCGTTTTACCGTAATGCGTCCCAATCCATTTAATCCACGGGTATTCACCGAATTCTTGCCCCATCATACCTGGCTTTTGCTTTTACTGAAAGCTCGTTAATTTGAGTAATTTTTTGAAGGTTACATGAAATTAACTTTTGTGTAGGCACACCCTGGACACTTCGCTCATTTGGTACTACAATGACGAAAATGCACTTTTTGTAACTTTACAGGAGAGCGATTTAAAAAAAAAATCAACTTTCATCATCCAGTTAATGACCTTTAAATATATCACTATTCTATGATTTTAGACTTAAAACATGGCATAAGTATTATAGTTTTATGAGTAGTCTATGTCAACTGTTTATCTACATAAATATCTCTTTTATTAAAACAAAACTAAAGCGACACCCCCAATTTCGTCATTGTTCCGCCAGGATTCTTTTAATTATATGTAATGCTTTCATACAAAACTCAATATAAGGTTACAGTAGGAAACAGTTTTTTTTTAATCATTTTTAATTATTCATTTGGTAACTTCTACAATACTTAGTTAATCAGAAAATCACATTTTGAAAAATGCAGTCGCTTGAATTTATTCAACTATCAGTCGTATAAATAACAACTTCTCAATAGGGACTAATTATTAAGCCTAATACTAAATCTTTACTCATTATAAATATCATCATCATATCAGCCACAAATCGTCCACTGCTGGACAAAGGCCTCCCCCAAGGATTTCCACGACGACCGGTCCTGCGCTGCCCGCATCCAAAATATAAGTAATTCAATTCTGCCAACTAAAAAACAGATTCAATTACAACTAAAATTCTTAACACACGTTGACAAAAGCTAACCATTATTTTTAATCATCCGTCACTGTTAATATTTTTTGGTACCTCGTATAAAACTTATATAAAATTTGCCGTCACTTTCACTTAATCAACTTGCAGTCGTATTACTAAGATTAATTTCACTTAAGCTTAAACAATCTCAACTTCTCGATTAGAAGCAATTTTCAAGAGTTTGACTTACATACATTATCAACCGACTTCAAAAAGGAGGAGGTTCTCAATTCGACTGTATGTTTTTTTTTGTATGTTTGTTACGCGATATCTCCGCCGATTGTGAACCGATTTTCAAAATATTTTTTTTATTCGAAAGAGTATACTCTCGAGGGGGTCCCATTGTCACCAAGTCAGGATCTGAGGATTGGATCTCAGGGAAATCGAGAACAACCCTCAAATTTTATAGGCACATATTACGTGTTGCATGTATTTCCTAAAACTGTTCAAGTTTTGGTGTCTATTAGTCATCATCTCATGTTGATGAGCTGATGAAGGAAGGTAGATGGAGGATAATTCTTCAAATATTTTGCGTAGATACGGTAAGTATAGACCGATAGTTGTATTCTTTCAGATTATTCAGATGAGCTGATGATGGAAGATTTAACTCCTTAACTTTCATTCTGTTAAGATGATGATGGAAGCTACAGGAATCTGTATCTTTTAATGAAACACATGCTTTATGATTTAATGGTTTCTATGGGCGAGTGGGTGATTGGGTATAACGTTTTTAGATAGATAGAATTATCACTAAAAATAAATAAAAGTTTAAAAAACTTTAAAACCGACTTCAAAATGAAATTCACTCAAAAGTATGAAATTATATTATTATTTACTTAGATACACGACATTAACCAACAATAACGAAATCAAAGGTAGGTACGAATGAAATTAGGGGCCTAAATTTTTTTTCTGAGGTCGGTGTCAGCAATGCCATCGAATCTAAAACATTTGATACGAAAGTAGCTGTGTGCTGGTACCGACCTCAAAAATAAATTCCCCAAAAAAATGGAGAAAAAATTAAGAGATTGTATATTCCATAATTAATAATTTACATTATCGTCGTTTTCCCGCAAAATAAATATAATATCTGGGGAAATATCAACGTAACTACGCTTTTTTGTTGCTGTTCCGCCGAGTGGAGATTAAAAAATGTCACATTTATCTTTTGGTCAGTGCTGCACACAAAATAACTTTATGGAAACAACGACGAAACTAAGCATTGTCGTCGCTGTTCCGCCAAGTGCAGATAAACAAATGTCACATTTATATTCTCGTCATTGTTGCACACAAAATAAGTCCTCACTTTACGGAAACAACGACAAAATTAAGCATTGTCGTCGTTGTTCCGCCAGGAGGGGATAAATGTGATGTCATATTTACCTTGCCGTCGTTGTTGCACCAAACTGACACCTCACTTCAAGGAACTCCCCGGCACAACTGACTAAATCGCCGTTGTAGCTGTAGAATGCTTGCGTTTTGGTATAAAAGTAACAATGACGTCAACGCCATCTAGCCGCAGTTTATGAAAATACATTAGCGTCGATTTTACCCCGAAAGTAACCAACCAAAATATATCGTTTGACATACTTAACTCATTTTTGATAAAAACCTTAATTACGTCATTGTAGTACCAAATGAGCGACTTCATACAAAGAGCCATAAATGACATTTCAAAAAAGGAATGACGGAACAAACAAAATGGCGGCGAAATCCCATACGTTCGACACCAAACTCTAACCAATCTGTATCAATCTGGGCGACGAGGGGGTGAGTGTCTATACTGTATGTTAGTACTAATATATATGCTTTGGTGTAAGTATCCATTTTTTAGTGTTTTCGGTTATGTGTATGTATATGTGGGTGTATGAATGTATTTAACCACATCCGTAGACCAGAGGCAAAGTTCACTGGCTTTAAAGAGAAGGTCGCTGGTTCGATTCCCAGCGGGGTCAATTGTAAGACTCGGTTTGGTTGGTCGGCAGGCACCATCTTATCTAAGTCTTGCTGCCAAATATCAATTTTGATATCATTGGTGTGTTCCAGCATGAAGATAAGATAGCCAGTTCCCCATTGCTTTGGGGAATCTTGGTAAGCCCACTTCCATCTTCGGCAACATCGTCGCTTACCATCAGGTGAGATATTGTCCAGGGTTTACCAATTGTGAATTTAAAAAATGTCTATTTCTTTGGCTCAGCCTGCAGCCTAAACGGATTGATAGTTTTTGAAGTGCGAGGTGTCGTTATATTCGTCTTGATCCCAAAATTGACATGGAATACATTTGAACCCGACTGCCCAATAATTGGGAATGCTAAACACGTTAAAAACCTGTCAAGTGCGAGTCAGAACCGCACATCCGTACCATCATATTAGATGGCGCTAGTTTCTTCACGTTTAATAAAAACGCGTTTATTGTATGGAGACCCCTCTCATTTTTTCACTTTTTCTAATTTTTGGTAGGTATAATTTGATATAGCGGCAACAGAAATACATTATCTGTGAAAATTTCAACAGCCTAGCTTCACGGTTCATGAAATGCAGCTTGGTGACAGACGGACGGACAACGAAGTCGTAGTAATAGGGTCTCGTTTTTACTCTTTGTCATGTCCAAATAAAATAATTAATATAATAGAATAAAATAATTATTATAAAAAAATTTCGTAAGGACATGAAAACAATATAAAACGAGACGTTAAAATTTAACACACATTTTTTTTAATATGTCACTAATGCCTTTGACAATATTAGGCCAGTTCACACGGACAGCACCCGGTCACGAGTATGACGCGAGAGGCAGCCATCGCTCCCCTCACTATATTAGAGGGAACCGCTTCCGATGCGTCACCATCCGCACGAACATTTAAGCGAACATGCACCACTCATGTCAGTGCTAAGATTATTAAAAATATATGTTTAAAAAAATACTAGACTGTGATGTATTTTCTGTTCCACGTAAATTCTTCATTATATAACTATTGAACATGATTTGCGTTGATAGAAGCACAAACATTTTTGTCTTTTAAATATTCGGATTTCTTAAAGTAACGTTCCTTACAAAGAGTTCCTTTGACACAATTCTTAAACAGTTTAAATTTAAGGACATCATCCGGTAATTTGTTATACACGAGTGTGCATTTTGCTAAGTCTAGTCAAAGTAAAAACAATAAAAAGTTTTCACTCCTGTCGCCAATCCCGGAGTGTTTTTTTTATCCACAATTGGTAAGACTTGGCATCATCTCAGCTGATGGTAAGTGACGATGATGCCGAAAATGGAAGCGAGTTTAACAAGATTCCCCAACGCAATGGGGATCTCGCTATCTTATCTTCAAGCCGGAACACATTAATGCTGTTAACACTGATTTTTGGCGGCAAGACTTATAAATGGTGGTAGCTAGCCAGGTAGGCTATGAAAATGCCCTACCACCAAACAAACCGAGTCTTACAAAGTTGAAACCGTCGGGAATCGAAACCGCGACCTCCTGGTATGAAGCGAATGGACTTACCAATACGCCACGGAGATGGTTTAAAAATAAAACTTATCGAAACTTCCTTTCATACTTACGAAACAGTGCCAGCATTTTAAATGAAGATAAGATAGCCAGCTCCCCATTGCGTTGGGGAATCTTGGTAAGCCCGCTTCCATCTTTGGCAACATCGTCACTTATCACCAGGTGAGATGTTGTCAAGGGTTTACCAATTGTGAATAAAAAAAAATAAAAAAATGCTAATTTGTCTTCGGGCTCCCCGGCAGTTTACAGACCCATAACACAACCCAGCTACCTAATCGCTGTATCTTTTTCAGTATTTTATGGCAGTTTTTTGGCAAAAAGGCGCTAAAGTCTCGATACAGTTGCTATGAACAGAATCAGCAGGGATAGATGATGGTTTGGTTTTTAGGGGTAAACGGGACCCTATTACTAGGACTTGTGACAAAAATAATGGGAACTGGGATAAAAACCCTCACGGAATTTGCCACATATGATACGTAAGATTTAGAGGTTCGGGCCTAAACGGAGTTTTAAGAAAAAAATATTATGGGGTAAATTAGAATATATGTATTTTATGATTATTTTAAAAAGAAGGAACAATAAACAATATGAGTATAAAAAAAAGGTGTGATTACATTGGTTGACCGTGTTGAAAATTTGAAACAATGACCTACTTTATTTATGGACAATTCCCGGAAATAAATTTAAAGTTACAATTTTATTAGTATATAAAAAGGTTATTTTATAGAATGCCGGTAGGCAACGATCGTTACCGTCCCTTTGGTACTTAAATAGGTTACTAAGTTCTAAAATAATTAAATTTCACTTTGGTCTGAATTACCCTATTTTTCTAACATAACACGTATCAGATACAAAACACCTTTAAAATTTAAAATAAATAATTAATGGTTAGAAACTGGAAGCAGGAAATCTTCTAGGATGGCAGAAAAGTCAAAGAGTTAGAGAGACACTCGGGACAAAAGATAAAATAAGTGTTCACTTCCCTTGGCAAGCAGCTGGGCGGGCAGTGAAAGGACTGGCTGGTGGTCAGCACAGCTCCATCTCAGGATTAATCCTTAATCAGGTATAGCGTCGGGACGTCAACCTCGCAGGGGGGTGGATGAAACCCTACGGACATATATAAATCTAGTTCGCAGCAGTACCAAAAATACACGCAAAGCGGTTTCCTTATACAAATTACTTACCACAGAATAAAATAGTGGGCCTCAACAAAACATTATAAAACAATTTATCCAAAAAATTTAAATTCACATGAGTGTAGACGGGATCACGGTCAACCTTTGTTTTTCTCTTGTCAAAAAATAACAACTATTTTCAAATTCAAATTCCATAGAGCAACGACATCAAAAAAGAATTTAATTATGAAACGCAACAAAAGAGATCGGCTCGAAACGATAGTTAGCGTTTCAGACTCCACTGTCCGTTCGTCTGTCTGTCTGTCCGTCTGTCACCGGGCTGTATTTCATGAACCATGATAGCTAGACAGCCGAAATTTTAACAGATGATGTATTTGTGTTGCCGCTATAACAACAAACACTAAAAATTAGAAAAAAAATAAAAAAATAAGGGGGTCTCCAAACAAAAAACGTTTTTTTTTAAACATTAAGAAATTAGCACTATCTAGTATGATGGTACGAAACCCTATGTGTGCGGTTCCGACTCGCACTTAGCCGGTTTTGTTAAAAAAACTTTTGCGTTAACCTTTTTTTTATGTAGCCGTGGGTGGAGTGTTTCCTACGATAACCTAACCAATTTTATTGAAAACCTGACCACATAAAAATATAACACTTCTTTTTCTGGGAGTCCGGTTAAAATGTATCCTATGTCACTTTCGGGATTTATTTATTTATGGTTTATTGTACAAAGTATATGAGAAATACGTAAAAAAAAACAAGATTTATTGGTATGCTTAACTCTGTAAGAGTTTTCTTCCAACAAACTAGTAAGTAAAAGAGTATATTATGCAACTAGTGATTATAGGACGGATTAAAAGCGAGGGCCATATATGAATCACAAGCAAAAGAAGGATTCTAATGACTAAATCACGACCATAGGAAGTGATTCATGATGATTGGATCACGAGTGTAGGGAGTGATTCAAGTATTGGAATCCTGAGCGACGCGAGTGATTCATGACCTTCGATATAAATCCGTTTTATTCAAGAGTTGCATACTATACTTTATACCATGACTCCGAGAAAAATAAACATTTAAGCGAAAATAGACATTTAATAAAGAAAAAAGAAAGGAAAAAATTAATTAAAATGCTCATTAAAATTGGAACAATTATAAAAAAAATGTAATTTTCTTTGTGTTCGTACAACTTACAGTATTTAAAATAGCTCCAATTTACTAATGAAATGACAGCAAAGAACACCAAACAGTTTTTATTCTAATGCTAACGCTCCTTAAATAAATCTCAAGGAGTTATTTGCACAAGGAGTTTGTTCCGAGTGTTTTTTGCGCAAGGAGGTTTTATACTAGTTTTATAGCACACAGATGGAGGTCGAATATATCGGTGTGTTCTAAACTTTTTGGCGGTAATTAGTAGCGTTCAGTTCATCATTTTTCTTTTAATGTCGAAAAATTACATTTAGTGGTTTTTGATGTATATATTGATAGTGTATTAATCAGCATAGTACCATTTATGTGTTTATTGTGTAGGATAATGAAATAAAAGTGTGTATGCAGTGTTTCGAGTTCCCACAAGAAGACCGCCAAAGCTTTAGCAAATTTGTTATCATTAAGTTAAGTTAGTTATATAGTGCCAGTAAATAAATTACAACGATGCTGAAAAATACTGAAAACAGTGAAAGAAAAATTACTGAAGACGTAAACTAATACTACTAAAAAATATACATACAAGGCAGTATGGCCAATGAGCCTCAGCCTGCCTGAAAAGGGTAAACAAACAAAAAAAAATTGTTGTGTTCTAAATTCAAACACCAAAATAGTGATTAAAAGAGCTTTTTATTCACTGTTTTCAGTGAATAAAATAAGCTTTTTAGAGGGGCAATGGTATAAAAGAAATAAACTCCAAAGAGCGTGTACAAAATTTGTAATTGGGAATGTAAAAAAAAAACTATAAAATACGTAATATGTGACATTTGACAAATACGATTAAGTTAATAATAATATACAAACTGCGTGTATAAAATAAATAATAAACATATATAATAATAATACTATGTTGCAATATAGGGAAAGCAAGTCAGGTCAGGTAATGCTCTTTTACTTGAATATGAGCATGCAAGGATCAATGCCGAAAGATATCCACCGTTGGACAAAGGTCTCCTCCAAGGTATTCCACGACGACCGTTCCCGCGCTGCCCGCATCCAGCGGCTTCCCGCGACCTTCACCGGGTCGTCGGTCCACCATGTGGGTTGGACAAAGGTCTCCTCCAAGGTATTCCACGACGACCGTTCCCGCGCTGCCCGCATCCAGCGGCTTCCCGCGACCTTCACCGGGTCGTCGGTCCACCATGTGGGAGGCCTGCCCACGCTAAGTCTTCCGGTGCGCGTTCGTCACTCGGATGTACGGAACCAAGCAATTAATTATCGCTTATCCGATTACCCTTCTTTGTCGTCGCTACGAGGTGCCGCTACAAGTAGTTTGCTACGACCCGTGGTCTGTAGCAAAGTCGTAGTTACTTTGCTTGTACTGTTATTACGGCGCGGGCGCTGCGCGGATAGAAAAGGTGCCTAATACAGGGTGTTTTTTTTAATACCGAGCAAGCCTTAAGGGGGTGAATCCTGACATGATTCTAAACACATTTCACAAAAAAAAAGTGTACCTTAAATTTTTATAAAAAAATCTTTCATTTTCAAAAATAATGCACGACTTGAAAAGTTGAATGCACCGTCCGTTCCACGTGACGCACGCGACGTTGCCATGCCGCCGCAAAGAAGGGAAACTCCCGCGCGGGCGCTCCCGCGGCCCGCCCGGCCACCCGCTCGGCCCCACCGACCGACAATCGACAGTAACGTCCCGCTCGCGTTTGGTGCAGGTTGTGTTTGTGCTTTCGTAATACGCCTGGCGCGCTACGCGAAAATGCCACGTCGCAGTTTATTTTCGAATGCGGATTTCTTGGACTTGGTTTGTTTGTACCACGAGTGTAATGGTAACGTGCCAATGACTCGAAGAGAGTGGATGCGCCGATATCCAAACCGCCGTGTACCAACAAGAGCCAGAATCTCTCTCACTGTACAGAATCTACGAAATCACGGACAATTCGAGACACCTCGACATGCCAGAGGTCAAGGCCAGCCCGGAATTTCAGTACATCTCGAAGAAAGAATTCTTGAATACTTTCAAAACGAGCAAACACTTTGAACATTTAATGCGACTGACGTAAGTGAACATTTTTTTTTAAATCATTGTAAATCTTAAATTCGTTTAATCATTTGTAAATTGTAAATAAGTTGATTCAGTTTTTTAAGTAAAACACCTAATTTATACGTAACAAAAAAATTACCTTCCTAATTTTTAGGGTTCCGTACTTTACAAGAAAAAAAGGGTCCTTTTTTAAATCACTTTGTTGTCCGTCTGTATGTCTGCCCTTTTTGTCAGGAACGTGTGGAGGTATCAAATTGAAATGAATCAAATCTGTAATCCCTTGAAGCTGTGAAAAAATCAAACTTCTAAGTTAACGTTATTTAAAAATAGCCGTTTTGACGTTCACAAGGGTATAAATTTCCTGGTGACCTAGAATCATGAAATTTGGCAAGTACACGTGAAGACAAAAATAAAATAAAACGTTTTGAAGTTATTCACAAAAAAAAATCTAAGTAGGAAGGTAAGGAACCCTTCATGTGAAACTCAGACTCGCGCTTCGTTTTTTATTGTGTTGTTGCCAGTCAGCTTAATTAGGTATTTTGACGGTCCTAAGCCCGTACATTACGAAGGGAAAACTGACTCAATCTATCAAAATGACGCAGAATGATTTTGTTTTTTATTTTATTAAAAAACACTTATTTACTGAAATCCAAAGTTATTCACGATCGAGACGAGGTACGTAGGTAGAAATCATGCGACGTTGCCGTCTTGTTGCAAGATCCGAACGTCACGCGCAAGTTTACTGACCCCAGCCAGCTGTACGACGGTAGCTTTGCGATGTGGACTTTTTTAGACAAACTTAACTAATGATTGTGGGAAAACTAGTAAAGATTTTTATTTGAAAAAAAATTCTTATTTTTTTTCTCGTGTCTACATAAAACCCCCTTAAGGCTTGCTCGGTATTTAAAAAACACCCTGTATTATTATCATCATCATCACAACAAAGAAAGTCGTGTTAGTTTTCACCATTTATAACTCAAGAACGGTTGGACCGATTTTGCTAATTCTTTTTTTGTTAAGTTCCTTATTGTCAGGAGAAGATTTTAGGGTAGAGTAGTGTGTGTAGTGTAGTATAGTGAAGGGTAGTGTAGGGTAGGGTGAGGTAGGGCAGGATAGGGTAGAGTAGGGTAGGGAAAGGTGGGGTGGGGTAGGACAGTGAAGTGTAGTGTAGTGTAGGGTAGAATAGGGAAGGTTAGTGTAGTGTAGTATAAGGTGGAACGAAGTTCGCCGGGACATCTAGTTTTTAATTTAAAAAGTTGTGTGTGTGTGTTTTATCTGTTGTGTTGTTGTTGTGTTCCTTATTAACGATTAAATGTGCTGGGTGGGGGATGGCGGCCATTTTTTTCAATTCTGACAACGGATTACTTATAAGGAACCTTAGGGACCCTAAGATATCGATTTTGGAAGCATTCGGTCCAGTAACTAAAAAGTTAAAAATGGGGGCCACTTTTAAAATTCTGTCAACAGATTCGTGATTATAGGGACTTCAGGTACCCTCAGATATCGACTTTGGAAGCAATTGGTCCAGTAACTAAAGAGTTCTAAATGGCCGCCTCTTTCTTCAATTCTAACAGCGGATTCATGATGAGATACTTATTGACCCTTAGATATCGATTTTGGAAGCATTTGGTCCAGTAACTAAAAAGTTCAAAATGTCGGCCACTTTTTTCAGTTCTGACCATAGATTCGTGGTTAGGGACTTCAGAGACCTTCAGATATCGACTATGGAACCAATCGGTCCAGTAATTTAAAAAAAAAACTATGTTGCTTGTAAAGGATAATTTCACGTGATAACGTGTCGCAAGCCGAACACTTGTGTGCTTTAGACACACGGCTGAAGTAAAACTTCTTCAGCTCCATGTTTAAGGAGATGTAAGATACCGCCCATAGTCGGGTGAATAAACTCTTTGGCATTTCCTCACAAAGAATGGACCGAATTGGAACTCCTCTTGTAAGGTCCTGGAAGCCTAGTACTTTTAATCCTTTCATTTTAACTAAACTTAACTTGACCTTGACCTTGACCTTGACCTTGACCTTAACAGGCCCCAAGCCCCAAGCAAACATACATACATACACATAAATACGTTGCGCACAAAATTAATCAATATACTATACAAATATCGCATAACGCATAACGCAGCATAACGAATAACGTCTGATTTTACTCCCCATAAATTTTTATACCCCGGGCTTGTAAACTCCAAAAAAGTATAAATTGGATGCCTACCTATTTCTGCACAAATACTGGATTGTTTTGCACTCCATGCATATTTTACGCTTCCCTTTTAACCCTTTCAATGCTATCTTGTTAAAACAAATGACCCGCTTGCTCTTTGTGTTGGCTTTGAATATTTAAACACATACAAAGCTAACCAGAGCTGCATTCAGGGTTTGGCACCCCTTACTGGCTTCGGTGACTAGATCCATTTTTCATGGGTCTTAATAAAACTGGTACCTATCGTTAGCCAAAGAGATGAGATCCTTACTTAATGTTATAAATATGAAAATGTGTTTGTTTGTTTGTTACCATTTTACGCATCAACACCTGAACTAATCCTGATGAAATTTAGCATGCAGGTAGCCTTTATCACTAGAAAGGACATAGGCTACTTTATATCCTGTGAAAATGGCATAGTCCGATACAGTTCCTGAGGGAGCTAAAGAAATACTGTTATTTTGGTTAATTTCTTTAACATCGCTACGGAACAATGGATTGTTGTGATTTTTTGCACACAGATGGTTTAGGGGGTGAAAAATGACATAATTGTTCTAATTATCCTGACATACTTTCCAAAGGATCTGGGGAAAACTCAAATGGTGCAACGGATTAAAGTGTTTTTTTTTGTATAGAATTGGTTGAGGGGATGGGAAGTGACATAGACTGCTAATCAGAATAGCCTGATCTGAGATCTGGAGAAAATTCATGTCCACGCTCGCACGCACCACTCACCCTCGTAGACATTCGTAAAAACGATGTCTACAAGGGCGAAGCCGAAGGCAAAAATTAGTATTACATAAAGGAGAAAAATTTCAGCATAACATTTTTCATATTAATAATTTAAGTAATTTTAGCTGAATCTCACCTAATTGTAAGCGCCGATGTAGCCAAGGATGAAATACGCAAGATCAAATAGTTCTTATTCACTCTCGTCTTGAAAATTCCACTCCAACTTTAGGTATTGTGACTGACTAGTTTTCAAATAAGTCAAACTTTCTGTGACGTGTTTTTTTTTAATCCACAATTGAAGCACAACCACAATCTTGTCATCATCTTTTCTGATGGTAAGTGACGATGATGCCGAAGATGGAAGCGGGCTTACCAAAATTCTCAAACTCAAAAATCTGGCTATCTTATCTTCAAGCCGGAACACATCAATACTGTTAACACTGATGTTTGGCAGCATAACTTAGTTAAGACGATGGTAGCTAGCCAGGCGAGCTATGAAAATGCATTACCACCACCCAAACCGAGTATTTTTTATTTGTTTCTTTTTTCTTTTTTTTTCGAGATCTTTTTTATTTTCGATTAGTCTTGATTCCGGAAGTGACAAAGGATACATTTTAACCAGAATACTAAAAAAGAGGGGTAATATTTTTATACAGCTGGGTTTTTAAAATTTTATTAAATTGGGGGACTTTTTGGCAGGAATTTGTAGCGTTCAGTTTGTCATTTTTCTTTTATTATCCGAAAAATTACATTTAGTGGTTTTTGATGTATAATATTGATAGTGTATTTATCAGCGAAGGATCATATAAGTGTTTCTTGTGTAGGATAATGAAATAAAAGTGTGTATACTGTGTTTCGAGTTCCCACAAGAAGTCCGAGCAAGCTTTAGCAAAAGTGCTATCATTTTGCTAGAGTATGTAGGTTAGGTTAGTTTATAGACAATAATATGATGTGAACGTGAAGAAACTACTGAAAATTACTGAAGACGTGAATTCTACAAATGAATACTACTGAAAAACATATACTGAAGACTAGGCGGTATGGCCAATGAGCCTTAGCCTGCCCTAAAAGGGCGAAAAAATAAATAAATATTAAATTGGTTAGGTTATTATAACTTACCTTTTTTTACCACTACCACTGACCTCTATTATACAAGTACATTCATTAATTCATACATATCAGCCGAAGGGCTTCCACTGCTGGACATATGCCTTCCCCAAAGATTTCCACGACGACCGGTTCTGCGCTGCCCGGATCCAGCGGCTTCCTGCAACTTTCACCAGGACATCGGAGCACCGAGTGGGAGGCCTGCCTACGCTACGTTTTCTAGTACGCGGTCGCCACTCAAGAGCTTTACTGCCCCAACGGCCATCTGTTCTACGAGAATGCAGAATGCTTCGCAGAATAAGAAATTATCGGTTTTATTCGGAGTCTTGTACTCAGCACCTAGTTTACAAATCGGCGTAAAATCCATAACGCCGCCGTATTGCAATGCAGTGCGCTGTTTTGTAAACCAGCGATTCTGCATAATCAAAGCATATATATTAGTACTAACATACAGTATGGACACTCCCTGCCGCTCTCTAGATTGCGACCTCACCCCCTCGTCTCCCAGATTGAAACAGATTGGTTACAGTTTTTCGCCACCATTTTGTTTGTTCCGTCATTCCTTTTTTGAAATGTCATTTGTTGCCCGATGTATGAAATGTCCAGGGTGTGGCATAACGGCTGCGAGACCTGGGTTCAAATCAGGACGGCCAATGTACCAATGAGTTTTTCGAAACTTACGTACATATACTCACCGATTGCTTTAACGGTGAAGGAAAACATCGTGAGGAAAGCTGCACATCTGATTCCAGATGTGTATAAAGGTCGCGTTGCACACGTCCGAAGGTGTAATTCTAAAACGCCGTAACTCGCCGTCTTTACCTTTGACAGCTCGGTTAATTGTGCCACACAATAATAGAGCGATTCATGATTCCTGTCCGGGAGGTCGTGGTTCGAATCCCGCCACGTACCAATGTGATTTCGAATTTTGATTTCATATGTACGTTTATCTGATTCTCTTACGATGAAGGAAAACTCATATACGTCCCCACCGAGGGGCTCGAGCCTACCCTGAATCAGGGCGATTAGGCCCGCGGGCCCAGTGCGGGTTGGTCGACTTCACACACAACCTTCGAGTTTCTTCGCAGGCGTGTGCAGGTTTCCTCACGATGTTTTTCTTCACCGTTAAAGCAATCGGTAAGTATATGTACGTAAGTTTTTGAAAAACTCATTGGTACATTGGCCATCCAGATTAGAACCCTGCAACTCTGGTTAGATGGACCGAGTCGTTACCGGTTGAGCCACCGACGCCAACATCGTGAGGAAACCTGCACACGCCTGCGAAGAAACTCGCAGGTTGTGTGTGAAGTCGACCAACCCGCACTGGGCCCGCGTGGTCGACTAAGGCCCGATCGCCCTAATTCAGGGTAGGCTCAATCCCCTCGGTGGGACGTATATGAACTGATATGTTGATGAAGAGTAGGTGAATTTAGTGATCAGTACATAATTTATTTTTGATGCATTCCTTATCCCAATTAGGCTAAGAATACAGTTTCTTTGCTTTTACTGGCTGGGATTAGTACCTGCAAACAAAGTATACATTGGTTCCTACCTAACATGTCATTTATTTTTTTAGAGATCTGTATCCAAAGGTTAAAACTGGACCCTTTTACTAAGACTCCACTGTCTGTCCGTCTGTCTGTCTGTCTCTTGGTCTGTCACCAGGATGTATTTCATGAACCGTGATAGCTAGACAGCTGGAACTATCGCAGATGATGTACTTCTGTTACCGCTATAACGACAAATACTAAAAATTAGAAAAAGTGAAAAAATGAAGGGGGTCTCCATACAAAAACGTGTTTTTTTAAGCATGAAGAAACTAGCGCCATCACTAGATAACGATGACGAACCATCATACTAATGATGGTTATGAAACTAGCGCCATCTAGTAGAGGTGAGCGTTTAAACGAAAAGCATTTAATACAACACTATTTTTCGGATTAAGCATATAAGCAAGTTTTATAGCACATATCGTTAAATGCTTTTTTTCATCAGTCTAAAAAGAGCTTTATCTAATTCAAATGCGGACGAAACCCTGTCAAACCATTTAACAGCGACATCTTTTGACAAGGTTCGAAAACCGTTCGTGAGTTGAACCTTACCAAATTTAATATGACGTGACTTTTAGCAAACACGAAGAAAGAGAGAACCACTATAATTCGTTCGGTTTATCTAAGTGCCTTGAAAGATAACACTGTCAAATTTAATATTAGTTGGATTATGAAAAGTATTAATGAAAAAAAAACGACTTTAATTTAATTCGTTTTACCTAACCTGCTTGCTTTATATGCTTTTTTAATTTCTCAGTGTGTTTAGTGTTGCTGTCGAGCGCGTTGTTTGCTGTTTTATTATTAGTTTTCTTGTTGTTTTGTCGACGAGAAAAACAAAGATTTTTGATTTCAAATACGTTGTAAATTGTAATTATAGTGATAATGGATTGTGACCTAAGCCTGTATGAAGTACGAAGGGAAGTTCATTGAATTTATAAATTCATTAATTTACTTTAAACAAAACAGCTAACAGACGCACTAAACTACAAACAACTTTATTATTGAATAAACTTTTTACAACTAGTTATAAATGCTCACTTTTTTCAACGAAAGTTATATTCTTAGCAAATAATCAGATATGCAATTAAGCAACTTAATTAAAACGGGTTGCACTCCAGGAGTGCCGGCAGAAGTGAAAACTTGAATATTAACGTTGTGCATTTTTGATATTTTGGAATGGTTAGGGAATAATTTTGCACGAATTGCTTTGATTATCAGTATAAAAGTACTATCATTTATGTGGTAGAATACAATATTTATTTATTGAGCTATCGTACACAAACATGATAATTTATATTACATTAAAAAGTTTATATCTCAGAAAAATCAACAAAAAATCAACTCCATCTGTCTTACGAATTTTCGAACAGGTCACGTGTCCTGACGCGAGTTTAACATTTTTTACCCATTACAAAACAAGTGCACAACGCCGCTAAAGAAGTTTTCACTACTCCATCCGTCTTACGAAATTTGGATCAGGTCACGTGTCCTGACGCGAGTTTAACATTTTTTACCCATTACAAAAAAAGTGCACAACGCCGCTAAAGAAGTTTTCACTTCAAAAAGTTGCTTAAAAAATTAACATAGCAGATAAGTGTGTTGAAAATTTTAAGCCGTTATTCCCATCTCTACCATCTAGTATGATGGTACGGAACCCTATGTGTGCGGTTCTAACTCGCACTTAGCCGGTTGTTTATTTATTTATAGGAACTGAGAGGGTAAATATAGCACTTGCCCAGCTTGAACGTTTCTACCCCACACATGTCTTAAGTATTTTTATAGCTTTTCAAAAAAACATGTTTTGTATGAAAAATTTTAACATATCCCTAGACTGTGTTGACTAGTGTATCTGTTTTGCGTTCCCTTACATCGGCCCTGTAGCTTATCATCGCCGCCGTTCGCTCTCAGCTCTTATCTCCAGCTTTTTATTGCGAGAGAACAAAGCTGTAGTTGATACATTCATCCGAACGACAACTAGAGATTAGTTCGGATATCGCGTTGTTTAGCGACGCGACACGACGCCACGTAGCTGCGATTAAAGTTTTATGTTATTTTGCTCTTTTAGTAGCTTAGTGACTTCTTATCCGCTAAAAAACTTTAAAATAAATCCTATTATGTAACCGAATAACTTCCCCAGAAAACATCAACATCATATAAGCCGAAGGATTTCCACAACGACCGATTCTGCGTTACCCGCATCCAGCGGCTTCCCGCGACATTCACCAAGTCATCGGTCCACCGAGTGGGAGGCCTGCCTACGTTACGTATTATTTACGTATTACAGTATTCAAAATATACACAAATTACACCCTTTCTGATAGTCATAAAATTTGTTGTCTTTTCACGCTTTAGCACCTTGACAAATCTTGATAAAATTTGGTAGCCTGTGTCACGGGAAAGGACATTGGCTACTTTTTATCCCGTTAAAATAGCATAATCCGATGCAGTTCCTGAGGGAAATGAAAAAATACTCTTTTTTTGGTTAATTTATTTAACATCACAGCGGCACAAGGGATTGTTGTGACTTTTTGCACAGAGATGGTTGAGGGGGTGGGAAATGACGTAATTTACTAATTAGCATATCCTGACATAGTTCCTGAGGGATCTGGAAAAAACTCATTTGCACCCTTGCGCACGTCGGCGACGCAACGGATCAACGGATTTAAATTTGTGGAGATTTGGTTTTGGGGATGGAAAGTGACAAGGAGTGCTATTCAAAATAGCCCTAAATTTCAAAATGAGAAAAGGATCTGCAGAGCGCACCACTCCCCCCTGAAAGACAGACATAAAAACGATGCCCACGCGGAAGAAACTGCGGGCAAAAGCTAGTTTTTAATAAATGCAATAAAGTGTTTATAAACATTCAATGAATCAACAATCTTTCATTAAATGACGAATTCTGTACATTTTTACATGCAGCGTAATTTTAGAATTGATTGTGGGTTACTCGGAGTAATTTATAGCTATCAAGTGGTGTAAACGAAATTTGGATGGAGATGATAGATATGTACAACACTAAACTGTATCCCCCGATTTTGTTATCATTCGTTTTTTTTGGATTGCATGCCTATGGAGGTAATTTTAAAGACGTATTCACGTCAAAAATGAGCAGTCACGGGATGCCTGGCAGATGTAAAACACACACTACTACATATAGACTGTATATATATACCAGTGTTTTAAGTGCGGCTATAGATGTTTCACATCAAAAAAAATACAGAGTGGGAGCCCTTATTATAGCACCTTTATCAATTTCGTTAAAGCCTGTTTAATATACTCACCAAGAGTGTACGTACAACCATCAGAAGAGCTGCCTGCAGGATATAAGACCCCATGGTCAACGTGAAAGTCATTAAATCGTCTCCGAACACAGGTGGGTCGCTGCAAGGAGAACTTGATAAAGTGGGGTATGCAGACCAACCAGCAAACGCAGTGCAGCTGCGGAACCGCACCACAGACCATGGCGCACCTCCTCACATGCCCAGCCTGCCCATACTCCTGTAGCGAGCGAGACCTAGTCGACGCAACGGAAAGGGCCATCGGAGCGGCCACTTTCTGGTCGAGATTGCTGTAGAGAAGAACCCATCGACACGAAAAGAAGAAGAAGAATATACTCTTTACTTTTTTGTTTGTTTAACAAAAAAACCGGCCAAGTGCGAGTCAGAATCGCACACATAGGGTTCCGTACCATCATACTAGATTGCGTTAGTTACTTCAGTTCCATACTATCATACTAGATGGCGCTAGTTTCTACACGTGTAAAAATAAACACGTTTTTTGTATGGAGAATTTTTTTATTTTAATTTTTAGTATTTCTAGTTATTACGGTTCATGATACAGCCTGGTGACATACGGACAGACGGCCGGACAGCGAAGTCTCAGTAGTAGGGTCCCGTTTTTACCCTTTGGCTACGGAACCCTAACAAAAACGAATTACTGTTCCTAATGGAAAATAACGTGTAGACTCGTGGAGGCACCAGGAATCAATGAGAGTCGGAGACCAGTGAATTAAAAAACCTTTACATACGAATGCGTCATAGTAGAATAGAATAGAATAGAAAAGAACAGATTAGAATAGAATATAATTCTTTATTTGCTTTAAATTATGGTAAGTATTATGTATCCCCTTGATATTGCAAGCTAAACGTTCGCGAGGCCCAAGAGACCATATTTCTGGGGGCTTTAGACGTGGATAATTAATTTTGCTCAGAATTTTGTGCACGATGTCGTGTGCGCAAGGAGGAATACTAATTTCAAAAGCCTACGCTCCTTCCGAGCGATATTCGCAAAAAAAGTTGGACGTTGCGTTTCGGATGATTTATTACTATTTTTATCTACACACTTAACATAACACACGCACACGCCTGCGAAGGAACTCGAAGGTTGTGTGTGAAGTCGACCAACCCGCACTGGGCCCGCGTGGTCGACTAAGGCCTAATCGCCCTGATTCAGGGTAGGCTCGAGCCCCTCGGTGGGGACGTATATGAGCTGTAATGATGATGATGATGACTTAACATAAGTCCACTAAAATGCATGCAAAATCCGTAGGTAATAACCAGCATTATGACAATCAATTTTACTATGATAGCTGGTTCAAATTTAAACTCATAACGTTACAAAAATCGATACTGTTAGAACATTAAAGTACAGATTTTTCCTACTACCACAGACAAGAAAGTTCTAATAGTATAATTGGTTGACATAATGCTGGTCATTTCCCTATGGCTTCTGAACCCATCTTAGAGTACTTATAATATGTATGTAGATAATAGTTATTTATGATAGGTCTTAGAATGAACATGGACAAGATGAAAATATGTCAAACGTCTGTGTCATACCTACTCATCTGAAGGTTGGAGGCTCTACACTCGAAGTTGTTACCGAATATGTATACCTGGGACAACTTCGAGAAAGAGATCAATCGTCGAATCCAACTCGGCTGGGCAGCGTTCGGGAAGCTTCGCAATATCTTTACGTCCCAGATACCGCAGTGTCTTAAGACCAAGTTCTTCGACCAGTGTGTGTTGCCAGTGATGACATACGGAACTGAGACATGGTCGCCTCATAAAAAGGCTCAAGGTCACCCAAAGGGCAATGGAGCGTGCATGCTCGGAGTTTCCCTGCGTGATTAAATCAGAAACGAGGAGATCCGTAGGAAGACCAAAGTAACCGACATAGCTCTCACAATTGCTAAACGTGTAAAAAGTGGCAGTGGGCGGGGCACATTGCTCGTAGAACAGATGGCCGATGGGGTAGTAAAGTTATCGAGTGGCGACCACGCACCGAAAAACGTAATAAAGGCAGGCCTCCCACTCAGTGGACCGAAAACCTGGTGAAGGTCGCAGGAATCCGATGGATGCGGGCAGCGCAGAACCAGACGTCGTGGAGATCCTTGGGGAAGGCATATGTCCAGCAGTGGACGTCCTTCGGCTGATATGATGATGATGATGATATACGGGTGATGAAAAGGTAAATAACAAAGGAGTGACATTAGTAAGCCCGAGCCGCAGGCGAGGGTTTACCATCGTCACAAGTTTGTTATTTCCTTTTACACCCCTGTATCCTATGACAATTTTCAATACAGTTGTAAGAAAACTGTAAAAATAAAAACGAGCGTGACAGACAAACAAAATACATGGGTACATACCAATCAACGTTTAAGCAACCAAAGTTTATTTTACGCGACTAAATAAAAAAATATATTTCACCATTTTGTCAGCGCGATCAATATGTACGTACACCCAGGACACTTCATACAACGGGCCAGAAATGACATTTCAAAAAAGGAATGACGGAACAAACAAAATGACGGCGAAATCCTATACGCTCGACAACAAACTGTAACCAATCTATAACAATCTGGGTGACGAGGGGGTGAGGTCGGAATCTAGAGAGCGGCAGGGAGTGTCCATACTGTATGTTAGTACTAATATATATACTTTGCCGTGACTGACAGACTAATCTGATCTATCAATGCACAGCTCAAGCCAACTGGACGGATTAGGTTAAAAATTGGCATAAATATAGCAATTATGACGTGAGCGGCTATGAAAAGATTAAATCAAATCAAAATTCCCACCAGAAAAAAACGGGATCTGCGCGGGCATAGCCGCAGGCAACAGCTATTTGCTCATAAAACTAAACTTTTAAAAAGTACATTTTAAATACCTTTACATACCTAGGTTTATTGTTAACTTAACAACTGCTTCAAACAGGGAAATAAAACATCTCTAGAAAATCTGCATGTCTATACAGGCTGTAGAAAAATTGGTGTCGGGTCCGTTAACTGGGGCTTCTAATCATCATACTTGTTACGGATGCATACCCCTTCCCCCCGCGACGATGCTTTGCCTCACCCCTGGGACACCTAATTTATTACCAAATAAGGACTTGAATTTCTTTTGCAAAACGACGCGTGGCCGTTAGCCAATGACAGTCGTTAGGGGTGAGGTGAGGCGGGGTTAGACGCGAAATCGCTCTGTGAATTTGAATTATGTTCGTTCAGTCGCTCGCCGTATGCTGTTTGTTTTGGTTTGGACAATAGACACGTTATTTTCAATATCGTTGTTTTCTGTTTTCGCCACGACCCTTGCATGCTTCGTGCTGCACAGTTGGTCCTATCGTACCGGATTTATTATTTGTGTTGCGTGTGTACCTAAAAGTGTGCAAAAATGGTGAAAACAAGAAGCCAAGACGACGCGGCGATACAAGACGGAGAAGTAACGCCCGAGTCCTCCGAACAACAGACCCCCGGCATGGGGCTATTGTCACATCAGTTCCCGGGCGTGGGGCTCCAGGGACAGGAGGTTCCCACCGTCACCAGCGACCTCAACGGCGGTTCCAACGACGCATTACAGTCCACACGGCCATTGACCCCTACGCTCACGACACTCGCGTTCCCGCTATCGACGCTGACACAACCTGGGGACAGGCGCGAGGACGAGAACTTCGACACAGGGTCAAAGACGAGACAATCGAAAATTGCGCTAGCCCGCGCGAGACTCGAGCTAGCCGCGGCAAAGCTAGCTCTACTGGAAGCTGCAGACGACTCGACACCTGCAACTTTGTACGAGAATACTGTTCCATTGGCAGGCATACCATCACAAAGCAGTACGAGTACACCGACAAGCATCCAGCGTACCATCACGGCACCGTACGCTAACATCACACACGACGGCGACGCGATGCGCGGTGACAGGCCACCGCCATCAGCGCCGCCCACGGCTGCGCATTACTACACAGCGCCGCCGCCGACGCCGCAGCAACCGTTGCGGCCGCCATCGCCGCCGCTGCGACAGCATGGTTGCGACGACTCAGCGATGGATCTAGCAGCAGCCATATTAAAGGTAGCTCGCGGGGACCGGCCCCCCGCGAGTCACAGGTACCCAGATTTACCTTACTTTAACGGTAGCAGTAGTGAGTGGCTGTATTTCAAAGCGGCTTTCGATCAGTCAAAGGCTGCCTTCTCGGAGTATGAGAATGTTGCTCGACTACGGAAGAGTCTGAAAGGACTAGGCTTCGAAGCCGTGAAGGGTTCATTTATTTGTAACATGAAGGCGGAAGACATAATGTATAAATTGGAGGCGCGCTTTGGCCGGCCTCACGCACTTGTGACAAGTGAATTGGAAAAACTGCGGAGTTTACCAAAATTGACAGATAATCCTAGAGATGTGTGTATCTTTGCATCCCGAGTAGATAATATTATCAGCACTGTACGGGCATTAAATAAATCTGAGTATTTATATAATACAGACGCCATAAATATTATAACTGACAAATTAACCACCGTACTAAGGAACAGATGGTATGACTTTGAGTTCAATAGTAAAGATAGCGATCCGGGGCTTATTAAATTATCACGCTTCCTGGAAAGAGAGGCTGATCTGAATGCGAGACACGCTAAAGCTGAGGTGATAGATAATAATATTCATCCAAGACCCCATAGAATAATGAAAGTTACACATTTTAACAATAAAAATGTATGTGCTGCCTGTAGTGAAACTGGCCACACACCAACTACATGCTTAAAATTTAAGGCTATGCCTGTGTCTGAAAGATGGGAAGTAGCTCGACAAACAAAACTATGTTTCAGGTGCCTGACTAAAAGAAAGTGGCAACACCGGTGTAAGAGTGTTAAGTGTGTGGTGCGTGGGTGTGAATACTACCACCACCGACTACTGCACAACGATGACGGACCGCAGCCACAACGTAGTCACTCGCCGAGTGCCGAGGGTGGCACTTCTACACGACCAGCGGAGAGCAGTGCTTGCACGAGGACAGCTGAAGACTGCGCCTTCACCCAGGCGGCTGGCTGTAGCGCGCTGCCACTCTACGGTGGTGCGCGTGTGTCCGAGGGCGGCATGGACGCGCTCACTGGCACCATGGACGTGCATGCCTGCGACGCAGCTTGGCAGCCTGCAGCGGTGACATCCACATGGGCACCACGGGCAGCGAGCACTTTCCTAAAAGTATTACCTGTTAAATTAACAGGTCCAAAAGGTACTGTAAACACTTATGGTTTGCTTGATGATGGCTCCACTGTAACCCTGCTGACTGCAGACATAGCCCAGAAAATAGGTGCACAGGGCCCAGCTGCTCCCTTTTATATCGAGGCAGTTGGTGGAGCACGTGTGGAAGCCTTAACTTCATGTCGGGTGAAATTTAGCATCTGTGGACAGCATAGTAGTAATAATTTTGAAATTGAAGCGCGGACTATTGACAAGCTGGACATAACTGCACAGTCTGTAAAGGCTGAGGCGCTTCAGGGTTGTGAACATCTAAGGGATCTGTCTCATCAACTTATATATGAGGTCGGTGAGCCAACAATACTTATAGGCCAGGATAACTGGGAACTCCTCTTGACAACTGAGGTACGCCAGGGCGCTAAAGGTCAACCTGTGGCTTCCTTGACACCATTAGGTTGGGTTTTGCATGGCCAACGACATAGCTATGTACCCTCCTTAACTTTAAGGCACCGCTGCAATCATATAAGCCGCACTGGTTCCCTGGAGCGGCTGGTCCAAGACCACTTTAAGATGGATGCCCTTGGGGTAGAACCGCGCAAGCCACACTCGGACCCAGAGAGCCGTGCCTTGCAGATTCTACAGAACACGACACACCCTCTACAACAAGGTGGTTATGAAACAGGTTTGCTGTGGAAGGAAGAAGGTAAGCCCTTCCCGAACAATTATACTGCAGCACTCAGACGACTGGAAGGTGTGGAAAAGCGGCTCAACAAGGATCCACAACTTCAGGAAAAATACAAGGAACAGGTAGATTATTTGTTGAACAATGGGTACGCTGAACTGGCACCAACTCCAGCGCCTA
Source organism: Coleophora flavipennella (assembly GCA_947284805.1). NCBI lineage: Eukaryota > Metazoa > Arthropoda > Insecta > Lepidoptera > Coleophoridae > Coleophora > Coleophora flavipennella. Next base: position 13,547,137 of record OX369253.1, read on the forward strand.
CAGACAAAACTTGGTACTTACCACATTTCCCAGTATTAAATCCAGCAAAGCCTGATAAGGTGCGCATAGTCCACGACGCCGCTGCTTGTACTAATGGCGTCTGTCTGAACGATTACTTGTTGACTGGTCCTGATTTATTGAAGTCGTTACTAGGGGTTCTCATGAGATTTAGACAAAAGAGGGTGGCAGTAAGTGCTGATATCAAAGATATGTTCCTGAGGATAAAGATGAGGAAGTGTGACAGAAATGCCTTACGCTTCCTTTGGCGTGATCAGCCTGGTACTGCACCCACTGAATATAGGATGACATCGGTACTCTTTGGCGCTACGTGTTCCCCTAGTACGGCTATATTTGTCAAAAATTATAATGCACATAGGTGTGAAGATGAGTTCCCTCAAGCCGCAAGCTCCATAATAAACAATCACTATATGGATGATTTTTTACAGAGCTTCGATTCGCCGGAGGAGGCCAACTGTGTGTCGAGAGCAGTGGACGAAGTGCATCGCCGTGGAAACTTCCAGCTGCAGAAGTGGGCATCGAACGACCGTGCTGCCATCGCGGGGCTCGCCGCGGTAGCTGGGAGCGCACACGTCACCATACTCAAAGAGGAAAAAGTGCTGGGGCTTGTATGGCGTCCTGCCGACGACACCCTTAGTTTTAATACTTCTAATATTTCTACATTTGATTGTAAAGTCCCGACGAAGAGACAGCTTTTGAAGGCTGCGATGTCACTTTTTGACCCACTGGGTTTAGTGACACCTATAAGTATACAAGCTAAACAGATCCTCCAGGATACTTGGCGTAACAATATTAGCTGGGACGAGCCCCTTCCACCAAAGATATTGCAAACCTGGCATTCATGGTTACAGGCTCTAGAAAACTTAAAGGGACTTGCTTTGCCCCGTTGTTACCCCAAGTACAGTGACGCAAAAGAACTTGAATTGCATGTATTCGTGGACGCGAGTGAGGTTGCCTACGCTGCTGCAGCTTATTGGAGATCAATAGATGGTAAAGGCAAAGTATTTATCTCACTCGCGGCGGCGAAAGGGCGCGTAGCGCCCCTCAAGATAGTTTCAATACCTAGACTGGAATTACAGGCGGCCGTGCTGGGAGGACGACTGGCGTGCGCCGTCGAGAGGGAGCATGAGCGGCGCCCCGTCCGACGCGTGATGTGGTCCGACTCGCGCACCGTGCTCGCGTGGCTGCGCGCGGGTTCACACTCCTTCAAACCGTTCGTCGCGCATCGCGTCGCTGAACTGGAAGAGACGACCGACACGGCACAATGGCGCTGGGTTCCCTCCGCCCATAACCCAGCCGATGACGCTACGCGTAAACCACCATCCGATTTCTCAGCATCACACCGTTGGTTCACTGGACCTGACTTTCTTTACCTAGGGGAAACGTTATGGCCACAGAATGATAATCCGCTCACACTCATAGAAACAGGCGAAGAACGCACTACGACTGCATCCACAGTCTCCCACACACAACTGAAAGAAGCTTTACCCGAGGTAAGACGCTTCTCCTCTTGGCTGCGACTAATAAGGAGTACGGCGCGAGTACTGCAATTCATCGACCGCAGCAGAACCCACATGACTACATCTGCGGCTACTCACAATCGACGCGTCGACCCAACCGATCCAAAATGGAAAGGTACCCGTCGCGCCGCGCCTACTAGAGCTGGGGCGCCCGCACGTGCAGACACGAGAAGCGCCACCTATGTGCCACTGCCGGCGCAATACGCACGACGCGCTGAAATACTATGGATACGCGCACTGCAAGAACAAAGCTTCCCAACTGAGCTACGAGATGTCGCCGGCGGGAGAAAGGTATCGAACAATAGTCGCTTACGCCAACTCTCCATGTCCATCGACGAGGACGGCGTACTGAGATTACGCTCAAGAACTACTGCCGCGACAGACATAGACGGACAGACACAGTCACCGGCAATACTGGATGGCGATCACGCATACTGTAGACTGTACATCGACTGGATCCATCGGGAGCTTCACCACAGTGGGGTCGAGCACGTAACCAACCAAGTGCGCCAGAGACACTGGGCGCTGCGCTTGCGGCCTACTGTTCGATCAGTCATCAAGCAGTGCCAGCCCTGCCGCCTACGCCGCGCTGTTCCTCCCGTACCGCCAACCGGAGACCTGCCACCTTGCCGCCTCGCGCATCATCAGCGTCCTTTCACACACACAGGCGTAGACTACTTTGGACCACTGTCTGTCACCGTAGCGAGACACCATGAGAAACGCTACGTCGCCCTCTTCACATGTCTCACAACCAGGGCCGTTCATTTAGAGGTTGCTTCTTCTCTAGCCGCCGACGCTGCGATTCTTGCACTTCGACGAATGATGGCGCGCCGGGGGAGTCCGGACACTATATGGAGCGATAACGGAACCAATTTCCATGGTGCGGATGCCGAGCTACGCAGGGCAGCACTATCGTCACTACAGCGAGAGGCGGACGTACGACACATTAATTGGCGATTTATCCCACCTGGTGCACCATTCATGGGCGGTGCATGGGAGAAGTTGGTACGTTCTGTAAAGACTGCACTAAGTACTACGCTCCACAACCGACACCCTCACGAAGACGTGCTCCACACTTTACTGACAGAAGTGGAACTTACGGTTAACTCAAGACCGTTGTCCCATGTACCAGTTTCGGCGGAAGATGATGCTGCTCTCACCCCGAACCACTTTCTACTCGGCGGTCCTTCAAAAGTCCCGCTACCTGGGACATTCGTAAGGGAGGATGAACTCAAACGCTCACATTGGCGTGCATCACAGCGCCTGGCGGATCTCTTTTGGCAACGCTGGGTACGGGAAGTCCTACCGCTACTGCAAAACCGGCGGGAGCCGCATGGTCGAGGCGAAGCCATCAAGGTGGGTGATTTAGTTGTCATTGTGGACGAGACACTCCCGAGGAACGTCTGGCCTAAGGGCAGAGTTGAGCGGATTCATCCAGGTACAGACGGGATTGTAAGGGTTGTAGATGTCAAAACGAAAAACGGTGTGATGCGTAGGGCAACAAAGCGTGTAATAATAATACCTACAGAATAGATTTGCCAATTTAATTGTATTTCAATTTGGAATAGAAAAGAAAAATTTAATATTTGATGTAAATTATGTAAATCTTAATTTCAATTATGGCATCAGTATCATCAAAATTATTCATATTTAGAAATGTAAAAGTCAATGTGACAACATATTATTTTACAGATAATATAGGACACCCTGTAGATTTATTGTTGTTTGTTCATTTAGATTGTTTGGTTGATTTTGGATTTCATACTTTGTGATTGTGATTATAAATTTTACTTAAACTTGGCAATTAGTAAGACTCAGTGTAATTAATTACAACTTGTTATTAGGTACTATCAAGGAAGATTTAATGTACTATCTCAGAAATTTAATTTTATTTGACTTACATTAGATCTTGATGACTTAGCTTCAACTCTAAATTGAATTAAAATAATAGTCAAACTTGTATTTTAGATTCTATGTTGGGATTTTATTATGTACAATTAGTATAATTTACACAGATGTAAAACTGTTTATAAATTATTTGTAAAGGCCTTGACCATCCCACATTAAGGAAAAATAACTTACATTTATTTTATTTGTAATAAGTAAAAACTGTTTATTTTATTGCGTAGTGACTGTTAACAGCCTATGTACTTGGTTATGTATTTAGGGATGGGATGGTAGTATGCATCGGTAACACGTTTAATTTATTTCATTTAGACAATTTTTTTATGCACATTGCAGGTGCACGGCGGGAGAAATGTTACGGATGCATACCCCTTCCCCCCGCGACGATGCTTTGCCTCACCCCTGGGACACCTAATTTATTACCAAATAAGGACTTGAATTTCTTTTGCAAAACGACGCGTGGCCGTTAGCCAATGACAGTCGTTAGGGGTGAGGTGAGGCGGGGTTAGACGCGAAATCGCTCTGTGAATTTGAATTATGTTCGTTCAGTCGCTCGCCGTATGCTGTTTGTTTTGGTTTGGACAATAGACACGTTATTTTCAATATCGTTGTTTTCTGTTTTCGCCACGACCCTTGCATGCTTCGTGCTGCACAATACTGAACAACTTCTCCCATGGTCAATTCTCAAAAAAATAGGACCCTGCATACAAACATGCTCAAAATTGGTCGATCAGCTGATCGATTTGTATGAATGGGTGGGTTTTTTTTGCGTTTCAGTTAAGTCATAAAACAAAAGTTATTCAATTTTTTTTTAATCTACAATTGATTAGCCCTTGGCATCATCTCACCTGATGGTAAGTGACGATGATACCGAAGATGGAAGCGGGCTCACCAAGATTCCTCAACGCAGAGGGGATCTGGCTATCTTATCACTGATTTTTGGCGGCAAAACTGGGATGAGATGATGGCGGGCTAACAAAATGCCCTACCACCAACTAAACCGAGTCTTACAAAGTTGACCCCGCCGGGAATCGGACCCGCGACCTCCTAGTGTAAAACGAATGGACTGACCATTACGCCACGGAGGCGGTCAAAATGATGTGTAGATGCCACAGTTCACGGGATCTTCACCATTTTTTTTGTACGCTATATACAGGTTGTTGATTTGGTCGACACCGCCCTTTTCAGGAGGGCTTCTACTCATGAAACTGAACAATTTTCCTCAATTCTCAAAAAAAAAATTGGCACTAGTTTCTTCACGTTTAAAAAAAGAACGTTTTTTGCATTGAGACCCCCTTATATTTTCCCTTTTTCTATATTTAGTATTTGTTGTTATATCGGCAGGAGAAATACATCATCTGTGAAAATTTCAACTGTCTAGTTATCACGGTTCATGAAATACAGCCTCTAATAATCTAATTGGTAATAGTTGCGCAAATTATTCCACTTCCAGAATGTGACAAGAATTGTAGGAATAAAACTAATGTGTATTTATATGTTATTTTTTAATAAAATAAAGGTACTATGCTAGTATTTAACACCAAGTGAAAACAAATATATTTAGTAGTTGACACTTTTTGTTTTCAGTAGTTGACATAGGTATGCTTAGATTAAACTTTTTTTGCAGCAGTTTTATACGAAGTTTTATGTAAACGCACATCTTCTACAGCCGCTTCCATAGCCTCTTGTGTATAATTTCTTAAATTTCCTTTTGTCAGTGGCAACTAAAAAACGAAAGAAAAAATAATTCATTGACACTTATAGCTCCAACAGTTGACACCACCTGTCAACTACTGAACAAAATGGTTCTTAATTATTTTAGAAGGTCTAATAGAGTAATTTAACTTATAAGCAGCAAAATAACAATAAATAAAACAGCATTAACAAATTATATTAAAATCCATAAGTTGACACCCACATGTCAACTACTCAAATCTATGTAATTTCAAGTTTCAGTAAATGACATGACGCCATTTATATAATATTTTATTGTATGTCATTTTAAATGATACGTATTTACCCTTCAAATTCTAATTAAAATGAATTAATTAATATTGATTTAAAATTAAAAAATATTATATTTATCTTTCCAACATTAATCTCTCGGCTTGCTCTAAACAAACTGCACAAGAAAATAACAATAAATATGGCGCGAAGCGTACGGTTGTCATCAGTTTAACGCGGTAACTAGCAATGTTGTTCATGACGCGACGTTAGTTTGTATTGGTGTCGCTAGATGTCTATACTATATCTCAGACACCATCTCGATCTTTGGCTTCCTGTTTTTTTCTATATATTTAATTTTCTTCGTCATAGTGTCAACTATTGGTGCAGTGTCAATTACTGGTGGTTTTCCCTTAATAGGGTCCTGTTTTTACTTTTCGGGTACGGAACCCTGAAAATGGACTTCCATCGAAACAACTTATAGTACAATTTTGCATTAGTATTTTGGTTTTGGTTTTTGTTAAGTTTCTAATAAATTACTTCACCGATTTTGATAAAAAAATTATGGGACCAATTTGGAAGCATACCCATCGAATAAAAAAAGAATCATGAAAATCGGTTCTCAATATGCAAAGATATCGCGTAACATACATACAAAAAAACTGAATTGACAACCTCCTCCTTTTTGGAAGCTAGTTAAAAACTAACATTTAGATTTTGCTTGTCCCCCTTGGGAATTTCATTAATATATACTGGGAAGCCGGGATGAAAAGGGTTCTTAATTATGAATAATTGGACCCATGTACCTTTCAGATGTTTGCTTATGTATAGTCAAAGTATATATATTAGTACTTACATAAAGTATGGACACTCCCTGCCGCTCTCTAGATTGCGACCTCACCCCCTCGTCATCCAGATTGATACGGATTGGTCACAGTTTGGTTGTCGAACGTATAGGATTTCGCCGCCATTTTGTTTGTTCCGTCATTCGTTTTTTGAAATGTAATTTCTGGTCCGTTGTATGAAGTGTCCAGGGTGTGGTATAGTATACTCGAATACGCAGTTATTCCTACCTGTCTGCTTCTGAGCAGGGGGTCAAGTTAATCGGGTGTATGCATGTAGGGCTGCCAACTCTGATGGCGAGCAGATTCGGAGACCGCGCCCTATAGGTTAGGTTTTTTTGTAAGTTTAAAGGTAAGTATGTATAAGAAGTACGAAGGGATTATTATAAAAAAATCCCTTCCTACTCCTAATACATCACCATCATCATATCAGCCGAAAAACGTTTACTGCTAGACAAAGGCCTCCCCCAAGGATTTCCACGATGACCGGTTCTGCGCTGCCCGCATCCAGCGAAAAACGTTTACTACTGGATAAAGGCCTTCCCCAAGGATTTCCACGACGACCGGTTCTGCGCTGCCCGCATCCAGCGGCTTCCCGCGATCTTCAACAGGTCGTAAGTCCACAGCGTAGGAGGCCGGTTCCGGTGCGCGGTCGCCACCCGAGAAATTTACTGCCCCGACGATCATCTGTTCTACGAGCTACGTACCCTGCCCACTGCCACTTCAGTTTAGCGATTCTGTGAGCCATGTCGGTTTTTTTGGTTCTCCTGCGGATCTCCTTATTTCCGATTCGCTTTATGATTGAAGTTGATTTTGATTTGATTTTTACTAAGGGACCGTATTACTAAGACTCTGCTGTCCGTCCGTCTGTTCGTCTGTCACCACATTGTATTTAATTTTCTTGAACCGTGAAATCTAGACAGTTGAAATTTTCACAGATGTGTTTATGTTGCCGCTAAAACAACAAATACTAAAATATTGAAAAAGTGAAAGTCTCCATACAAAAAAAGTGTTTTTTTTTAAACGTGAAGAAACTAGCTCCATTTAGTATGATGGTACGGAACCCTTTGTGCGCAATTCTGACTCGCTGTTTACCGGTTTTTTTATGCTGTCGCTGTTCTATATAAAATGACAGTTGTTGGTGCTGGGCGCTCGAGACGCTCTTAAAAGCGTCTCGAGCGCCTCGAGAACTAAAATTGACATTTGCCTATGCTTGACATTTAATTATTATTGATTCCATAGACGCTCGCGCTGCTATGAGCGCCAAAACGGCGAAAATCACATGGCTTCAATTTGACATCGATAGCTTTTTACTAGGTCACAGTATTACGATATGGCTTACAGTAGCGCAACGCCTTTGATCTCGTAGTATTAGCCCATACTAGCCTGTAGCCTCGCGGAGTTTGGCAAGCTGTGCTCCGCCGCCCGCTGCTCCGCAAGTACACTTCCGTTGCTCTGTGTAAGTATATTCGTTGCGCTACTGTTATCCGCTATATTGCAATACTTTGACTATGTGGATAGTATGATGTCCTGTTTAATGGAGGTCAGTGACTCCTACTCATATACATATTATACAGTCAGGGTGTAACAAAATTGGTGTAGGTCCCGTTAACTGGGGCTTCGACTCATCGTACTGAAGAATTTGTACTGATGACTTTGCTGGAATCGCAAAAAAAGAACTCTTCATACAAATCGATCAGCTTATCGACCATTTTTGTACATTTTTGTATGAAGGCCCCATTTTTTTTTTTCAGAATTGACTACGGGTTCTTTGGGGAAAGTTGTTCAGTATGATGAGTAGAATCCCCAGTTAACTTAAGCTTGCCTGGTAGAAATCGCTTAAAGCGATAAGGCTGCCTTTGCACTATATGTATATTAAGATAAGATAAGATAAGATAACATTTTTTCGACAAAAATACACACAGACAAAATAAAAATAACAAAAAGGTACAAATAACACCAAAAAAAAAAGTTGACAAATATGAGTACGCTACAGTTATGAAAATTACAAATTATAAGCCCTGTATTGTTTTTGGCGTGCAATAAAGTATATTTACTTACTTACTTAACGGGTCTCATACCAATTTTGTTACAACCTGTATAAATATCTTCATATTCACTTTTACGAGCAGGCTTAGAGCCATGCAATAAAGAACAAAATAAAACGACCCTGTCTGGAAGTTTAGGTGAATATAACAATATGTACTTACAAAATTTATCACTGTGGGGGTTTTATTTTTCAACCCCAAGCGCCATAAGTTAAAGGCCAGACACCCACCACAGACAAGCGAATTAGCTAACGCTCTCAGCCATTATGTTGCTTTTGTCACCAAATTAATATTCATTGTTATGACTACTTTTATACGCTTTGAAAATGACGTTCAAAGATCCCGTAAAAGACATAGATTCAGGTGAAGTTTATATGTATCTGCTTTGAAAATCACGTTCAAAGATCCCGTAACAGATATAGATGCAGGTGAACTATATCTGTATCTTTAAATGTGATTTTTATACGCTTTGAAAATCACGTTCAAAGATCCCGTAACAGATATAAATGCAGGTGAACTATATCTGTATCTTTGAACGTGATTTTTATACGAATTGAAAAACACGTTTAAAGATCCCGTAACAGATAGATGCATGTGAACTATATATCTGTATCTTTGAACGTGATTTTTATACGAATTGAAAAACACGTTTAAAGATCCCGTAACAGATATAGATGCAGGTGAACTAAAAACACGTTTAAAGATCCCGTAACAGATATAGATGCAGGTGAAATATATCTGCAGCTTTGAACGTGATTTTTATACGTTTTGAAAATCACGTTCAAAGATCCCGTAACAGTTATAGATGCAGGTGAACTATATTATCTCTATCTTTAGACGTTATTTTTATACGCTTTAAAAACACGTTTAAGGGTCCCCAGGAGGCTCGAGTTTCCACACAAACGTAGTTCCGCTTTAATACAAAAACTACATGCGGGATTGAATCCAAACTTTGCAAATATACTGAGTAGACACCTATCGATGTTTGTAATTAGTTTTCATCATAGTAAATTTAAACATAACTAAACGAAGGTTTAAATTAGTTTTGTACTGAAAGTTTGAAACTGCTCTTTTTTTCCAGTTTAATATTAGTACATCGAAAACTACTTACAAACATTGATATGTGTCTATTCAATATATTTGCAAGTTTTGATTCAATCCGCAAGCAGTTTTTGTATTAAAGCGGAACTACGTTTGTATGGAAACTCGAGCCTCCTGGGGGATCCTGGGGAAACTAGCCCTGCCCTATCTTATATCATAAGAAGGCTCAAGCTCACCCTTATGGCAATGGAGCGAGCTATGCTCTGAATTTTACCAACGCGATCGAATCAGAAATGAGGAGATCCGCAGGAGAACCAAAGTATTTCAACTTATCTGCTTTGATGTGTTCCGGCTTGAAGATAAGATAAGATTGTGGATAAAAAAAATAAGTTCACATGCCTAGCTCGGTCGCCCAGGCACTCAGATAATAAGATATAATAGACAATAAGAGATAATAGACTGTTTTCCTGAATGTGGGTGCCTGCCTTATTGTAACTCTTTGTATCACCTGCGGTGACGTGCAGTGCTTTGTAGTAACTCCTAAGTGTATGTGCCGCGTGCTTATTCATGTTCTCCCACCTGGCATGTGCAGGTCTTCTCACATTGCATGTTTCTTTCATCCATTCAAAGTTATCGGTAAAGCGCATTAATTATATTAGCAAATGTAGATATAAATAGCGTCGGTGGCGCAAGAGCTTCGGTGGCGCAACGGCAAGGGCCGCTAACTCCTATCCGGGAGGTCGTGGTTCGAGTCCTGCCACTTACCAATGTGTTTTCGAATTTCGATCTCATATGTACGTTTATCCGACGCTCTTACGGTAAAAAAAACATCTTGAGGAAACCTGCACACATCTGCGAAGAAACTCGAAGGTTGTATGTGAAGTTGACCAACCCGCACTGGGCCCGCGTGGTCGACTAAGGCCCGATCGCCCTAATTCAGGGTAGGCCCCTCCGTGGGGACGTATATATGAGCTGATGTGATGATGATTGGCAAATAAGCAGTGAGAAGCGCTTAGCAAAAAATTTAGGAAAATTATTCCCGTTTAATTTATCGACCTGAAAACAAAGAAATGTTAAATTTAAGGATATTACCTAGGGCCTAGGGCCCTTGTAAGTTTATTACACGATTAGATTAACTTGATTTGATCATAAAAAATCCCAAACATAGCATAAATTGAAGCTAAGTGAAGCAAAGCCTGTAAGAATTTGTAGGAAAAAATATTTCTTTTAAATTTGAAATTTATATTATAATTTTCTTCTTTTGTAACTACGTAGTCTATGGTTATTCAAATTTAATTTAATTCATTTTTTCGAAATTTTTCAACGAAAAAACATAGAAAAAGTGCAAAAGTGTGGTTATTTTCTTTGCTCTTTACACGTAAAGAAAAAGACAGAGACAACTGTTCAATTAATGCCTCACCATAAAGAACTTATACTGCTTATACAGGTTGTAACGAAATTGATATAGGAGCCGTTATACGGCTTCTACTCATCGTACTGATCAGTTTTTCTCACGAGACACAGTCCATTCTATTTTTTTTTTTTTTTTTGTTCATAAAAAACCGGCCAAGTGTGAGTCTGACTAGCACTCCGAGGTTTCCGTACCTCTCCACACAACTACATAATATACTGACAATGATAACTTATCACATTACAAACAGAAGAAATCAACACGAGCTACAAAAATATGTTTTTTTTTGCCATTCTGTTCGGACTCCTTAGCGCAAGTACAAATCACACTTGGCTGATTTTTATTATCTTTTGTTTACTTCAGTATCAGTACTATAATCACACTGAATTTCACGCTTGGGGCTTGTGCACAAATCACGCGAGGTTTTTTCGACTACTTTTTGACACCCCCCACCTCCCATCCCTTCCCGCTGGTGATATTTGGTGAGGTTCTTGGCTAACCTCCCTCCCCCTCATAACCTCACGTGTATTTTTTAATTCAACCTAATTTAGAGATTAATAGTATTGATATAGCGGCCGGACAAGCGTGGTCAAGGCCACGCGCGCTAAAATTTCGTTAAATAGACATATAGATATTTTGAAGTATTTGACAAGTGAAGATTTATTTTTAATGAAACCGACAAAAAATATCTACTGATCTGAAGTGTCTATCTTATTTTAGATACCTTATTTTATCTTAGATATCTTGTCTTATCTTAGATATCTTATCTTATCTTAGATATCTTATTTTATTATTTTAGATATCATATCTTATCTTAGATATCTTATTTTATTATCTTAGATATCTTGTCTTCTCTTAGATATCCTATTTTGTCTTGTCTCGTCTCGTCTCGTCTTATCTTATCTTACCTACGAATTTCTGCATTAGCAGGAACCTTAGTCTTTAGACACCGCAGAGCTCTTTTTACAGTCGTTATTATAAAACGATGGGTGGGCAATATGAGTTCATCAATCATGATACTGGGACAGCCAGCTCGTCGGCATGAAGTGATGTGACATCGTAGGGTAGGGTCACCCACATAAGAATATTGCTCGGGAAGATATTAAAGTGCCCGTGCAAATATACTTTTTTGATCCATAAAAACTTAACCAATTTCATTAAAATTAATTACAGTATAAACTCTGTAAAACGTCACTCGATATAACGATTCACTCTTTGAAACGTCAAAATTTTCTGGCTCCAGTTGGTTTACTTTGACGCTAATTTCTCTCTGTATAACGAAAACCGTCAATAACGTCACAAAATGTCTGGTCCCTTGAGTGTCGCTATATAGAGTTTACACTGTACTTGTCTGCATAAAATCATCATACCTTTTTTTGGGGATGTCGGGTAAGAACGTTTCCTATGTCACTCAGAGGATCAAGATGAATCTTACGCCACCTTGCACTCCAAAATCCATCAAGCCTAAGCCATCAAGACTAATGCTTAGAAACAAACAGACATACATACATACAAACATACATACATTCATACTTACATACATATATACATACATACAAACATAAACCCGAATAACATTACCCTCCTTTTTGGGCAGACAGGTAAAAAGTTTTTTTTTATTCACAATTGGTAAGCCCTTGGCATCATCTCACCTGATGGTAAGTGACGATGATGCCGAAGATGGAAGCGCGCTTACCAACATTCCCCAACACAATGGAGATCTGGCTAACTTAACTTCGAGCCGGAACACATCAATAATGTTAACACTGATGTTTGGCGGCAAGACTTAGATGAGATGGTGGTAGCTAGCCAGGTGGGCAATGAAAATGCCCTATCACCAACCAAAGAGAGTCTTACAAAGTTGATCCCGCAACTTTGTAAGACTCTCTTTGGTTGTAACCAGTTGAATGTCGCGGAAAGCCGCTAGATGCGGGCAGCGCTGGACCGGTCTCCGGACTCGGTGGACGTCTCTCGGCTGATATGATAATGATGATGTTTTACCAAACATTATTTAGCTATAGAAGCTTATGTTTGTTAAAACAGATGATGTTTGTGATGATGATGATGATGATGATGCTTTACCAAACATAAGCTATAGAAGCTTGTTTGGTAAAACAGATGATATTTGTGATGATGATGATGTTTTACCATACATGAGCTTCTATTACATTATCATTATCATATCAGCCGAGAGACGTCCACTGCTGGCCACCAAAGGTTTCCACGACGACTAGTCCTGCGCTGCCCGCATCCATCGGCTTCCCGCGATCATAACCAGGTTGTCGGTACACTGCGTGGGAGGCCTGCCTACGCTACGTCTTCCGGTGCGCAGTCACCACTCGAGAACCTAACTGCCCCAACGGCGATCTGTTCTACGAGCTATGTGCCCTGCCCACTACCACTTCATTTGCTCACCTAATAAATTTAAATCGTAAGTTTTACCAGCTAAAACCGAGAATAACGGTAGTTCGGGATATTTTACAGTAAAGTTTAATAATGTACAGATGCTAATATTATAAATTCAAAGATTTATTAATACCCATATTAAAGGGGTGCATTAAAAATAACTGGTCCGCCATCTTTAGAAGTTCGCCATATTGGATTTAGAATGAAGTCATTTAGCTCACCATGCGATGTCATCCAAACTAAACGTGTATGCAAAATTTCAGCTCAATCGGAAACCGGGAAGTGGGTCAAATTTATCGTGCAAATTTTATAGCGGACAACTTACATACGAACATTGCAAGTTAAACAAAAGCTTCTAGGCGGGGGGAGGGGGATAATTGCTTAGTGTGACAAGATGTGACGAGGGGGGTCGGGGGGTCTAAACTGACGTAACATTCGCAGTTTATCGTGTAACAAATGATTTGTAGTCTTAAAACAAGAACCTAGTACTTATGTTTATTATGTCTTTATGAATATTGTCAGAGTTGCCAGTAATAGTCATAACTGAATTTGCGCTTATGGCGCAACTTTTTTTGAAACAGCTGAGTGAAAAAGGTTGCGGGTTAAAGGATTAATGCTGGCAGCACAGGCAGAATGCGACCACGGTCCTTACGGAAGTTAACGGTAACTACTATTTTTGACTATTTAAATTGTTTTATGTAAATCTCCAATGTATGGGTTAAGACTCGTAGCTATTTCAGACTAATTAATTTGTTTTTTGTGGAATGAGTATTCGAAGAATCCAAAAGGACCTACGCTTGTAAATTATCAAGCAGTTTTAATTACCTATACCTGAAGAAAATCCTTCTGAATTAAGACGACCGTCCTAGTCGCATAATGGAAAAAGGTAAACAAAGCATTATTGTGATGTTACGATATTGACATTTTAATCAATCTACCAATTTACAAACGTCAAGACCAAACGTTTTAACATTAAGTAAAGTACAAAACATTAAAAATATTAGAGGGTCGCTTTTTTTCAACTTTCCCCAAGGAACAACAAATACAATGCAAAAAACACAAAGATTTTCCATACTCATCATCATCATCATCATATCAGCCGAAGGACGTCCACTGTTGGACATAGGCCTCCCCCAAGGATTTCCACGACGACCGGTTCTGCGCTGCCCCCATGCAGCGGCTACCCGCGACCTTCACCAGGTCATCGGTCCACCGAGTGGGAGGCCTGCCTACACTACGTTTTCAGGTGCGTGGTTGCCACTCGAGAACTTTACTGCTCCAACGGCCATCTGTTCCACGAACAATGTGCCCCACCCACTGCCACTTAAGTTTAGCAATTCTGAGAGCTATGTCGGTTACTTAGGTTCTCCTACGGATCTCCTCGTTTCTGATTCGATCACGCAGAGAAACTCCGAGCATAGCACGCTACATTGCCCTTTGGGTGACCTTGAGTCTTTTTCCGTACTAATTGTCAATAATTTATCTTGTTGACTAGCAATTTTTGTAAGGAAAGTCTTGAAATTTCTTTACTTCTATTACATGTATACAGGTCGCGTCAAACTTTATTGCGGCTCTGATGTTGGTCGCAAGACGCGTCGCAGTAGCAAAGTTTGGATGTTAGTAAGACGTAAAGGTACCTACTGCTCGGTTATACCGGCGCAGTAAGCACTCGCATCACACTTAAGATCAGTAATAAAGTTTGGATGTTAGTAGGACGTAAAGGTGCCTACTGCTTGGTTATACCGGCGCAGTAAGCACTCGCATCACACTTCAGATCAGTAATAAAGTTTTGGTGTTAGTAGGACGTAAAGGTACCTACTGCTCGGTTATACCGGCGCAGTAAGCACTCGCATCACACTTCAGATCAGTAATAAAGTTTGGATGTTAGTAGGACGTAAAGGTGCCTACTGCTTGGTTATACCGGCGCAGTAAGCACTCGCATCACACTTCAGATCAGTAATAAAGTTTTGGTGTTAGTAGGACGTAAAGGTACCTACTGCTCGGTTATACCGGCGCAGTAAGCACTCGCATCACACTTCAGATCAGTAATAAAGTTTTGGTGTTAGTAGGACGTAAAGGTACCTACTGCTCGGTTATACCGGCGCAGTAAGCACTCGCATCACACTTCAGATCAGTAATAAAGTTTGGATGTTAGTAGGACGTAAAGGTACCTACTGCTCGGTTATACCGGCGCAGTAAGCACTCGCATCACACTTCAGATCAGTAATAAAGTTTGGATGTTAGTAGGACGTAAAGGTGCCTACTGCTTGGTTATACCGGCGCAGTAAGCACTCGCATCACACTTCAGATCAGTAATAAAGTTTTGGTGTTAGTAGGACGTAAAGGTACCTACTGCTCGGTTATACCGGCGCAGTAAGCACTCGCATCACACTTCAGATCAGTAATAAAGTTTTGGTGTTAGTAGGACGTAAAGGTACCTACTGCTCGGTTATACCGGCGCAGTAAGCACTCGCATCACACTTCAGATCAGTAATAAAGTTTTGGTGTTAGTAGGACGTAAAGGTACCTACTGCTCGGTTATATCGGCGCAGTAAGCACTCGCATCACACTTCAGATCAGTAATAAAGTTTAGGTGTTAGTATGACGTAAAGGTACCTACTGCTCGGTTATACCGGCGCAGTAAGCACTCGCATCACACTTCAGATCAGTAATAAAGTTTTGGTGTTAGTAGGACGTAAAGGTACCTACTGCTCGGTTATACCGGCGCAGTAAGCACTCGCATCACACTTCAGATCAGTAATAAAGTTTGGATGTTAGTAGGACGTAAAGGTACCTACTGCTCAGTTATACCGGCGCAGTAAGCACTCGCATCACACTTCAGATGAGTAATAAAGTTTGGGTGTTAGTATGACGTAAAGGTACCTACTGCTCGGTTATACCGGCGCAGTAAGCACTCGCATCACACTTCAGATGAGTAATAAAGTTTGGATGTTAGTAGGACATAAAGGTACCTACTGCTCGGTTATACCGGCGCAGTAAGCACTCGCATCACACTTCAGATGAGTAATAAAGTTTGGGTGTTAGTATGACGTAAAGGTACCTACTGCTCGGTTATACCGGCGCAGTAAGCACTCGCATCACACTTCAGATGAGTAATAAAGTTTGGATGTTAGTAGGACATAAAGTTACCTACTGCTCGGTTATACCGGCGCAGTAAGCACTCGCATCACACTTCAGATGAGTAATAAAGTTTGGGTGTTAGTATGACGTAAAGGTACCTACTGCTCGGTTATACCGGCGCAGTAAGCACTCGCATCACACTTCAGATGAGTAATAAAGTTTAGGTGTTAGTATGACGTAAAGGTACCTACTGCTCGGTTATACCGGCGCAGTAAGCACTCGCATCACACTTCAGATCAGTAATAAAGTTTGGGTGTTAGTATGACGTAAAGGTGCCTACTGCTCGGTTATACCGGCGCAGTAAGCACTCGCATCACACTTCAGATCAGTAATAAAGTTTGGGTGTTAGTAGGATGTAAAGGTGCCTACTGCTCGGTTATACCGGCGCAGCAAGCACTCGCATCACACTTAAGATCAGTAATAAAGTTTGGATGTTAGTAGGACGTAAAGGTACCTACTGCTCAGTTATACCGGCGCAGTAAGTACTCGCATCACACTTCAGATCAGTAATAAAGTTTGGATGTTAGTAGGACGTAAAGGTGCCTACTGCTCGGTTATACCGGCGCAGTAAGCACTCGCATCACACTTCAGATCAGTAATAAAGTTTGGGTGTTAGTAGGATGTAAGGGTGCCTACTGCTCGGTTATACCGGCGCAGTGAGCACTCGCATCGCACTTCAGATCAGTAATAAAGTTTGGGTGTTAGTAAGACGTAAAGGTACCTACTGCTCGGTTATACCGGCGCAGTGAGCACTCGCATCACACTTCAGATCAGTAATAAAGTTTGGGTGTTAGTAGGACGTAAAGGCACCTACTACTCGGTTATACCGGCGCAGTAAGCAATCGCATCACACTTCAGATCAGTAATAAAGTTTTGGTGTTAGTAGGACGTAAAGGTACCTACTGCTCGGTTATACCGGCGCAGTAAGCACTCGCATCACACTTCAGATCAGTAATAAAGTTTGGGTGTTAGTAGGACATAAAGATACCGACTGCTTGGTTATACCGGCGCAGTAAGCACTCGCATCACACTTCAGATCAGTAATAAAGTTTTGGTGTTAGTAGGACGTAAAGGTACCTACTGCTCGGTTATACCGGCGCAGTAAGCACTCGCATCACACTTCAGATCAGTAATAAAGTTTGGGTGTTAGTAGGACATAAAGATACCGACTGCTTGGTTATACCGGCGCAGTAAGCACTCGCATCACACTTCAGATCAGTAATAAAGTTTGGGTGTTAGTAGGACGTAAAGGTATCTACTGTTCGGTTATATCGGCGCAATGAGCACTCGCATCACACTTCAGAACAGTAATAAAGTTTAGGTGTTAGTAGGACATAAAGATACCTACTGCTCGGTTATATCGGCGCAGTAAGCACTCGCATCACAGTTCAGATCAGTAATAAAGTTTGGGTGTTAGTAGGATGTAAAGGTGCCTACTGCTCGGTTATACCGGCGCAGTAAGCAAGCACTCGCATCACACTTCAGATCAGTAATAAAATAAAGTTTGGATGTTAGTAGTACGTAAAGGTACCTACTGCTCGGTTATATCGGCGCAATAAGCACTCGCATCACACTTCAGATTAGTAATAAAATAAAGTGTGGATATTAGTAGGACGTAAAGGTACCTACTGCTCGGTTATACCGGTGCAGTAAGCACTCGCATCACAGTTCAGATCAGTAATGAAGTTTGGATGTTAGTAGGACGTAAAGGCACCTACTACTCGGTTATACCGGCGCAGTAAGCACTCGCATCACACTTCAGATCAGTAATAATGTGGCGACATCTGCAGTACCCGCCACATACAACTACATAACCTCAACTTAAGACTGAACCATCGATCATACTATATGGAATTACATCTTCATCTCGATAGATGGCATCTAGAACGCGCTATTAGAATTTCTTCAGCGCTAAGCATATATACAAGCACCAACCATTCACGGTTGGTCCACGGCCGGACCCCAGGCACAACACCTCGCCTGGCGGAGATATCTCCCTTTGTCCTCGTCATGTAGGAGCACATCCATTCCTACATTGGTGACCCCGACGCTGAACATTGAAGCACCTTCGGCAACATTTCCTCAACAGACCTCCAGCCGGTAAAGCAAGCCAACAGCAGCATAGCAGTCCAATGCGAAGTACCAGGACCATCGCAGCCGTCATATCGAGCTTCCTGGCCCTGCACTTCACCCCGAAGCCTCATCAGGTTCGCAGCCGTCGACGCAGCATCAAGGACCTGCAGCTTCACTCTTCAGGCAGCAAGTTGTCGGCAGCTCACGCTGTAGAGCACGCGCTCCACGTAATCTGCTTCCCTTGCACCGTACGCCTGAACCACCTCCTCGTCCCGACTCACCGTGGACTCGAGTAGAGCAACATTGGCCTGGCGTCTCGACTCACCGCAGACGCCGCATCGCGACGCGTATCGTCGCTCCGCCGCACCGCAACATTGGACAGCCAACTCAATATGGATATCGACCTCCAGTCTCGGAGGGGGAGTAATGTGGCGACATCTGCAGTACCCGCCACATACAACTACATAACCTCAACTCAAGACAGACCATCGATCATACTATATGGAATTACATCTTCATCTCGATAGATGGCATCTAGAACGCGCTATTAGAATTTCTTCAGCGCTAAGCATATATACAAGCACCAACCATTCACGGTTGGTCCACGGCCGGACCCCAGGCACAACACCTCGCCTGGCGGAGATATCTCCCTTTGTTCTTCTCATGTAGGAACACACCGTTCCCACAATAAAATAAAGTTTGGATGTTAGTAGGACGTAAAGGTACCTACTACTCGGTTATACCGGCGCAGTAAGCACTCGCATCGCACTTCAGATCAGTAATAAAATAAAGTTTGGATGTTAGTAGGACATAAAGGTACCTACTGCTCGGTTATACTGGCGCAATAAGCACTCGCATCACACTTCAGATGAGTAATAAAATAAAGTTTGGATGTTAGTAGGAAGTAAAGGTACCGACTGCTTGATTATACCTGCGCAGTAAGCAAGCACTCGTATCACACTGCAGATCTATAATATAATAAAACTGTAACGGGGCCGTGTCTGTACATGAAATATTTTTGGAAAATAATAACTGTGGTGGACATTAGTAACGATACGGAGGCCAAAACAACAACTTTTGGAATTTTTGTCTGTCTGTCTGTCTGTCTGTCTGTCTGTATGTTCGCGCATCACGCAAAAACTACCAGGCCGATTTTGATGAAATTTTGTATGGTGGTTCCTTATAGTCCAGGTTAACATATAGGATACTTTTTATCCCGGAAAATTCAAGAGTTCCCGTAGGAAAATCAAAAGATTCATTTATAGAATGGCTCACCACGCAAATGTGGCTTGACCTATTACAATCAAATTTTACACGTTGATACCCTTATCGCGAACTAAAACTGGGACATTGTAAATCCCAGAAAAAATAAGGGTTCCTGCAGGAATGCAAAAAATTGTATCTTTAGAATGGCTCAACGTAACAATATGAAACCATTACATTGAGATGGGATGTTTTGACCGTCATTGTATAGTCGGGTATTCTTTATCCCGGAAAACTAAAGAGGTCCCGTGGGAAATTATCTATCGATATTTACAATAATAAATATAGAGTACTTTTTCAACATAAATAAGCTACACATACCACACATTATAATCATAGCAGCAAAATGTCAATAGCTGGCACTGCAGGAATATTAAAACGCGCTTAAATTGAATTAAAACATTAAAATATTATTTCATACTTTTGAGTGGATTTCTTTTATGTATTTTTCAGCATACGCTACTTTACACAACTCTCTGGAACTATGGCACGTAGCGATGTGTTTCATAGACGAACAGATAGGTATTTTTTTATAGATTGCAATCGTGTAAAAAAATTAGAAACACATAAATCGAGTTTAGCTTCATTCAACAGGAGGCACAGATATGGGAACTCTTCTGACGGCGACTGTTTGCGTGTGGCAGTTGCTATCCGCCTGCAATATCAATATCTGTGAACCTCATCAATGTATTTGCGGGTTCACGGTGGAGGCAATTGGCCATCACTCACTGAGTTGCAGTCGTGTTTGTGAAGATTACCACGTCACCAATTCCTTAAGGTACTGGTATCGGCCAGATGGAATATTCCATCTTTGATGCAGCCGCCGGTCTTTAGTCGATGTGATGGCAAAGAGAGAAACGTTCCTGCTTTGGGACTCTACTTTTTTTGCCTCACTTTTCACCCGTACGGTACTGCTGCTCAATTTGCGGCGAGAAAAAAGCATAATAAGTACTTGGTCTTGAAGGCAAATTACTGCTTTGTATCGCTGGTCTGTGAGACAACCGGCTGCTGAACCCTCAGAGGCCTTTGCCTTTACAAAGGAGATTGGCCGTCGCCTTCGAGAGAGGAGATGTGACGTGAGGTCCCACCTGCTGCTAAGGTTGTCTATTGCCATCCAGAGCGGCAACGAGAAGTGCGTCATGGGCTACTTTGGAGCTGATACGACTCGAGGATTTGACCCATATTAATATTTTTAGGAAGTTTTATTACTAGATTGATACAATGATTTGAATTAGTTTTTCGATAAAATAGGTATACGTATTATTTCATCATATCAGTTTATATACGTCTCCACCAAGGGGCTCGACCTGTCCTGAGTTAGGGCGATCAGGCCTTAGACGATCACGCGGGCCTATTGCGGGTTGATTGACTTCACACATAAGCTTCGAGTTTCTTCGCAGGTGTGTGCAGGTTTCCTCGCGATGTTTTTGTCACCGTAAGAGCGTCGGATAAACGTACATACCAGTATGAAATCGATATTCGTATAGATATTTTTAAGTGGCAGCATTCGAACCACGGCCTTCCGGACAGGAGATAGTGGCCCTAACCGTTCTGCCACCGACGCTCTATAATATGTTATTTAAGATTTAGAAATCCTTACTTTTTATTATAAATGTGAAAATGTGTTTGTTTGTTACCTATTCACACTTCAACACCTCTACCAATCTTGATGAAATTTGGTATGCAGGTAGTCTGTATCACTGGAAATGAAATATTCAACTTTATATCTGAAATTATCATAGCCCGATGCAGTTCCTGAAGAAACTAAAACAATACTCTTTGTTCGTTAAGTTATTCAAAATCGTAACGAAAAAATGAACTGGTGTGATTTTTAACACAGAGATGAGGTGGAAAATTATATAATTTACTAACAAGTATATCCTGACATAGTTCCCGCGGTATCTGGGGACAACTGTTTTCTACGCTCGCGCACGTCGGTGGCGTCGCAACGGAGCAACGGATTAATTATATTTTTTGTATAGAATTTGTTGAGGGGGTGGGAAATGACAAAGACTGCTAATCCGAATAGCCCGACACAGTTCCTGAGGTACCTGGAGAAAACTCATGTCCACGCTTGCGAGCTGATTGCGGCTCGCGCACCACTCACCCTCAAAAAGAGTAATAAAAGCTATGTCCACGCGGGCGAAGCCGCGGGCAAAAGCTAGTCAGTAATAAAATAAAGTTTGGCGCGAGCTGTACAGGTGTAACAAAATTAGTGTAGGTCCCGCGTAATGGGCTTCTACTCATCACACTGAACAACTTTTGTTCTACAAGTTTGCTGAAATCGCAAAAAAGAAAATTAACTCTTCATACAAATCGAATACTGGGTTGCCTGGAAGAAATTGCTTTAAGCAATAAGGCCGCCTACATTGTACAATTTAAAATTTTACTATTTATTCTGTACTTGTATTTTGTATTTTTTGTAATTGTACAATAAAGCATATTCGATTGATTGATTGATCGATCAGCTGATCTACCAGTTTTGTGCATTTTTAACCGACTTCAAAAAAAGGAGAAGGTTTCTCAATTCGACCGTATATATATATATAATAATGTTTTCTCCTTGGATTGGGAATTATTTGTGATTAAATACAGACATAGTAATTGCGTTTCTCTGTAACATACGAAATATTTATTTTCAATACCTACGTTTTCACAACATAAACTCAATTACCTTATCTGTTATCACATAACAAAATATTCACTTACCTGTAACATACGAAAGAAACAACATTTAAAGCCTTTGGGTCTTATAATATTTAGAATGTTTATCTCACACAACAATTAAACATTTCCTTAATTTGTTCAATGACATTACCAAAGAGCATATAAACACTACTTTGTGGCTTTGTCTATTTCAAACAAACATTTAAATAAAAAAGAGATTCGTTTACGGGTAAATTGATTCTCTTTAAATCCCCTTTGAGAGAAACAATTACAAATCATACCGTATGTATTTTTTCATGTACCAACATATACTGAAGATAGTTTTGTAATGTGGTAAAGGTTGGATTCAGCTTTCTTGTGTCCGGTGTTAGCTTAATAGATTGAATTCGAAACTTTCTTCAAAATTTTGTATGGTCCAATACTTAACTCATCCATTTTATTCCTATTTAGTCGATTTCCGTTTTTCACGTAGAATGTGTCTCCCACTTCCAGTTTACATTCTTCTCTATGCTGATCGAATATTTTTTTATTATAATAGGCAACATGCAATATTTTTATTTTTGCTTTCATTTTAAAGAACTCGAACTTTTAAAGAACAGAATAAACCAGGAGTATATTAAAAAAATAAAAAAACTTGTTTTTTTAATTTTAAATGCGGTTTTAAAGTAACCGTTTAAATTTGCGCGCGCAAACGGACGTATAGTTCCGATGACGTCACTCCTGTCTGTCACTCAGACCAAAGAGAATATAATACATTACAATTACAATAAATTACAATGTATTATATTCTCTTTGGTCTGAGTGACAGACAGGAGTGACGTCATCGGAACTATACGTCCGTTTGCGCGCGCAAATTTAAACGGTTACTTTAAAACCGCATTTAAAATTAAAAAAACAAGTTTTTTTATTTTTTAATATACTCCTGGTTTATTCTGCATGGAGTTCTTTAAAATGAAAGCAAAAATAAAAATATTGCATGTTGCCTATTATGGGATTTTATTGTATTCTTAAGAGCTAATTTTCTATGTCTTTTCAGATCTTCTTTTGTGCATCTTGATTTTAATTCCGGTGGTAGAATGTTAACATTTTCACCCTCCAAAGAGTATTTTGGAGCAAACTTCGTGACTGTATGTTCTGTTTCGTTATATTTTTCTACACATTTTGATGCAATAGTAGTCCATGCTAATTTTTCATCATTTTCATTTATTTTACATCTTATCTTATTTACTTAAGTTTGATTTAGTATTTCATTAAGCCCATTTAAAAAGGGTGCATCTACAGCAGTGAACACCATTCTTATGTTTATTTTTAGAAATTAATGTTAATATTGTAGCTTTGTGTCACATTTTTTATTAGTTTAATAAAATCCATGGAGCTTTGATTTTTTGATGTGGAAATATACGCATATCTTGTGAAATGATCAACTAGCAGATGTAAATATTTTTTTGTTGATCGTGATCCTCCAAAACCCCCAATGGTATATATATATAATTTCAAATGGATGTGTTGCTGGACCTAAATGTGACATTAAGCCGTATTTTGACTTCCTTCTTGATTTGTTTTTTATACAAATTTCACATTCATCACATATTTGTTAGATTTTTGCGATAATATTCTTTGCCGTGTAGAATGGTGTTATTTTATTTGTTATCTGGGTTCTCCCAATGTGACAATATTTATTGTGGACATCTTTTATAAAAGTTTTACTAAGTTCTTCTGATAGTATGATTTTTTTCCTTCTTTTATTATTTTTATAGTAAATTTCATTCTCCATTATAAATTTTCCATTTTTTTCATCTAGATATTTGTGTTGGTCTAGTTTTATATCTTCCAAGGTAATTACATTTACTGCTTTTGATAAATCGTCAGCATTTTCATAAGGTTCTAGAATCGGGTTTCTGCTTAAACAGTCTGCTTCTTAGTTTGATTTTTCAGGGTTATATTTTATTCTTAAATTATATTGCGATAAATAGTAGGTCAGGTCGCCTAGTTTCTCATCAGTTCTAGCCTTGATGTTCATATTTTCCAAAGGTTTATGATCTGTGAATATTGTATTTTTTTTCCCCATAAGCCAAAGCTGCCAATATTTTACGGCTTCTTTTATTGCTAGACATTCTAGATATATTGCTTTCTTCTTCTTTTGAGCCTCAGTTTTTTTTTTTGAAAAGTAAGCAACTGGCTTACTGTCTCCGTTTTCATTTTCTTGTTTCAACACAGCTCCCACTCCTTTGATACTAGCATCCTTGTAAATCTTTATTGGCAGTTCCGGGTCATAGATATTTAGTATTGGTTCTAAACATAATAATGTTTTTATTATTTCAAATAATTCCTGACATTCTGCGGACCATATAAATTTCACATCTTTCCGTAATAAATTGTGTAACGGGTCTAGGATAATTGCACTGTGTGGTACAAATCTATGATGAAAATTTATTTTACCTAAGAATTGACGTATATGTTTTCTTATTTCTGGAACTGGAAAGTTCTCGACAGCTGTCAAATAATCTTTCAGAGGTCTGACTGAATTATCTTCTATTATGTGACCAAAATATTTGGCGTAATTTTATCCAAAAGAACATTTGGAGAATTTTAGTTTAAAGCCTTCATTTTGTATTGCCTCCAGTAGTATTGACAGATGTTGCAAATGTTCTTCAAAAGTTTTGGAAAAAAACTAAGATGTCGTCTATAAAATTTACTGCAAAACTGTTGAGTTCGTATTTTCTTATGATGTTGCTCAATATTCTTTGAAAAATGGCTGGAGCAGTTTTTAATCCAAACGGTAGACATGTCCATTGAAAATGGCCTTCCTGTGTAACAAATGAAGTCTTGTATTTGTCTTGAATTTTCAAAGGAATTGACCAAAATGCTGAATTTATGTCAAAGGTAGAAAAATATCTACAGTTTACAGTTTTTACCATTAAATCCTCAATTAATGGAAAAGGTTGTGATTGCGGGACCACAATTTTGTTCAATTCTTGGAAATCTATACATAATCTTGTCTTTTTTTTTTCTTCTTTTTTATATGCTAGAGTTACTGGAGCAGCAAAAGGGCTGTAGGATTCCTCAATTACATTTTTCTGTAGTAGTTCGGATATTTGGTTTTCTATTTCTTTTCTATCTTTAGTTGTGCATCTGTATGGTCGTTTGGAACAGTATTTATCCAAAATTATCCAGTTCGATATGAGCTTCATACTCACTTACAGTACCGATGTCATACTTATCCTTTGCAAAGACCTGTTTGTATTTTTCTATCATTTTATCGATTTCTGATTGTTGATGTAAATCTAAATGGCTTATAAAAATATCAAATTCATCCGATTTTATATGTTCATTGTAATTTATTTCATATTTGTTCATGTTTTCAGTTTTTTGTTGTAAAACCTCAGAGTGTATGGAGAATCCTTCATTTTTGTCACCTAGTACATCAGGAATTTTGACATTTGTTAACTTTGAAGTATCACTTTTTGATTTGTTCTTGTATAATATGTCCTCTTCATTTAGAATTTCTTTTTTTTCGTTTTGGTTGTTACACTGTATGATTCTTCATTTTGTATTAATTTGAAACTCTTGATACAGTCCAAACCAATTAGAAAATCATAATTAAAATATATATTATTTACTACAAATATATCCATCATTCTTTCAATATCGTAGATTCTTACTTTCAGTGTCACCATAGCTTTTGTTTTCTTCTCACCATTAATAGTCTTCAAGTTTACCATATTATTTATATTATTTGTTTCTTCTTTCGGTCTTATCTTCAATAATTTTGCATTAATTAATGATTATTTATTATTTATTTATATATTTTATTGTACACACACAGTTGAGTTAAACAGTTGCTTATAAACTTAATGTACAAATGGCATAAATAACTCTGTAAGAGTTGAAACATACATGTTGATACATTTGAACCTGAATCATAAATTCCAGAAACATTTAAATTATCATTTATTAGTAACTTTACTTTTATTAATGGTGGCACCTCTAGTTTTTTGGATTCTTTTGGTTCAGTTCTATTTCCAATTCCGAGTTTTTTACACTTTTTTGATTTTTTTCTTTAAACTAGCAATTTTCCTCAGTATGGTAGCGTTTTCCTTTTTTTTTCATTGATACAGATTTGACACGGTTTTTTTTCTTCATTTTTTTTTATTTGGTGTCAGAATGTATTAATTTTTTTTTTATTCCTCCCAAAAAGATGTTCCAATTTTCCTATTACATTGTAGAGATTTTCTGTTTCTTTTAAAGTTTCTCTGTCAATTTTATCAACCACATAATTCGGTAAACCAAATGCTATAAGGTCTATAAGGGATCCAATATCGATTGATTTCCTTACTTCAAGTAACAATTTTTCTTTTTTTTTAAAGCATACTCACGTAACGAGCCTGTTTGATACTTAAAAGCAAGAGCATATCTAATAGGTTTTTTTTTTTAAATATAAAACTTAAAATTAAGACACAGTGATACCGGTGCAACAAAAACCCGTTAGGATTTGTCCGTGCACCGTCATTCATATTCGCATTACGCTATCCATACAGAGTACAATATAACAAATTAAAATATAACATTTTTCTTGCCTCGTTACGCAGTTTAATATGACCATCCGTTGTTTGCAAACGTCTCACAATTTTTTTCCCCATTTGTTCCATTCTGATTCCACTGTAAGTTTCATTAACATGCAACTGTACCAATCAACGCAGGAGTATTCCAGATTTTTTTTTAAATTTCAATTTTCTTGTTGTCTTCATTGATTTGAAAATGTTCACATTCTTTATTAAAATCCTTAATCCATTGGTGAGCATTTTAGTTTTTGCCAGTAAATTTCTCGATCATAAAGTCTTTTGCAATTTTCCCTAAGTTTTGAGTTTCCGATTTTTTTGTCTATCTTCAAGTAATTTCTCTAAAAATTTTTCCAAATTTTGATTTGAGCTACTAGGTATAGATTCAGTGTTACTTAGTTTTTCCAAAGTTTCTTCAATAAAAAAGAAATTCGTTTACGGGTAAAGTGATTCTCTTTACATATATTTTTTAACGCTTTTGTGTGTGTTATCCACTTCGTCGTTTATGAACCGATTTATATGATACTGATACGGAGATATCCCAAGGGTGGTATCATGATAATAAAACCATGATCAGATGATGACATCCCAGAGAAATCGAGGGGAACTAATTTAACTATAATTTCCTGTTTGAAATCGGTTTTTTTGTTCTATTGTATGGAGGGTCCAAATTATTTTTTGTAAATTGACTATGGGTTCCTTGGGGAAAATTGTTCAATATTATGAGTGGAACCCCCAGTTAACGGGTCCTACACTAATTTTGTTACTTCCTGTATGTGTCTGAGAATGATGGCGCCACTGCTAGTTCCTCGTGGAAAATCAATGGCAGCTATTGCCATCTAGCGTCTCTTGATTCTTCTTGACCTTTTCTTGACGTCTAACGCAACTAAGAATCATTTCAGTATATGAGTGTACCTTCTAGGCCAATAGCGCCACCTGTGATTGGCCTTGCGTACTAAATGCAAGATGACTTGTATTCTGTTCTAGGCGAATAGCGCTACCTATGATTGTTATTGCGTACTAAGAGCAAAAATGACCTGTACCCAAGGAAACGTCAAGTTTTATATAGATTTGGTTTAGTCCATACGAGGTTGGTAACATAGAATTGAATGTTGGTGATGTTGGTATGTCATGACAAGTTAGCCAACCTAATCGAGGATACCAAAATGGTACCGGGGGCTCAAGGCGCGCACTTTCCATCTGACAACGATACTGCACACTCGTGGATGTTAGCCTCGTCAAAGAATAAAGATTATTTACTACGTAAAAGAAGGTTAACTGTGCAAAATCATTTAAGGCGAGGTTTCGATTGGAACAGTTGTCTCTGTCTTTTTCTTTACGTGTAGAGAGTAAAGAAGATAACCACACATTTTCACTTTTTTATTGGTTTTTCGTCTAAGCTAAGCCACGGACAGACAGACATAGCGAAACTATAAGGGTTCCTTGTTGACTTAAGTAGTTATTAAAAAGTTTATAATGTGTTAAATAAAAAATACATTGTACTCCTTTTATGATAGGCCGTGGAGGCCTTCTTTATGGTTTTGTAACAAAAATTTATTTATATTTGTATTTATGTTTTTCGTGAACACCCTCTGTATACAGGGTGTAACAAAACTGGTGTAGGTCCCGTTAACTGGGGCTTCTAAATTACTAAACAACTTTTGTTCTACAAGTTTGCTGAAATCGTAAAAAAATTGAACTCTTCATACAAAACGATCAGCTGATTGACCAATTTTGTGCATTTTTGTATGGAGCGTCGAAATTTTTTTTGCGAATTGAATATCGTTACCGTGGGGAAGTTGTTCAGTATGATGAGTAGAACCCCCAGTTAATGGGTCCTACACCTATTTCCTACAAAACTGGTGTAGGACCCGTTAACTGATGGGTGTTACTCATCATACTGAACAACTTTCCCCAAGGTACCCATAGTCAATTCTCAAAAAAAAAATTTAGACCCTTCATACTAAAATGCACAAAATTGGTCGATCAGCTGATTGATTTGTATGTAAAGTAAACATTTTTTTTTGCGATTTCAGCAAAGTCGTAGAACAAAAGTTGGTCAGTATAACGAGCAGAAGCCCTAGTTAACGGGACCTACACCAATAGGGGATCGGACTGCTAGACATTTGAGTTACTTTTTATGAACTGTCAAAAACGAAATTTTGTTCAAAAAATGTTTGAAATACCCACAAGTGACGTCATAGATTTTAAGCGTCATTGACGAACTTATTTTGTGAATTTGATCAATTAAAAATTAAAGACGTGATGGAAAAACTAAACAAGTAAGATTTTTTGAAACTTCAAGAGGAGAGAGCAATTTAGGAAATCAAGTTTCAGACTTTATTTTTGATGCAGTCCGATCCCCTATTATGTTACACCCTGTATACATTTGCAACATCGTCTATTAGATACGATCCTATGCTAACAAAATGTATCAATATAAGTGGGTAGAGGTACATAGTAATGTCGTAAGTAGAGTAGCTCGGTAGCTTTTTGTCTGATTAAATGTCATATGTTTTATGAATGTATGGTTATGGGTGTATAAGTATATACCGGAGTACTTGTTAAGAAATTGTTATTGGATAGGTATGAAAAATGTTATAAGATAGATAGATAGATAGACAAATTTCGAAAACCTAAAAACTTTTTGATTCAAGCTTTGGAAATTGCATTGTCACGCGCTAAACATATGCATGCAAAATTTCAGCTCAATCGAAAACCGGGAAGTGGGTCAAATTTAACTTGCAAGATTTAATTACAGACACCGGTTTAAGTGAAACTAAATAAAAGCTTGTAATGAAATCGTTTATTTCTCATAGCCTTACAGAATACAGACAAATGATATGATAATGCATCATATTAGCCAAAGGACGTCCACTGCTGGACATAGGTCTCCCCCAAAGATTTCCACGACGACCGGTCCTGCGCTACCCGCATCCAGCGGCTCCCCGCGACTTTCACCAGGTCATCGGTCCACCGAGTGAGAGGCATGCCTACGCTACGTGTTCCGATGCGCGGTCGCCACTCGATAATTTTACTGCCCCAACGGCCATCTGTTCTACGAGCTATGTGCCCCGCCCACCGCCACTTAAATTTAGAATTCTGAGAGCTATGTCGGTTACTTTGGTTCTTCTACGGATATCCTCGTCTGTAATTCCCTTTGGGTGACCTTGACCTTGACATGATGCAAACGGTAAACATAAAAACGTAACTTTTAATAAATAATAAAAAATTGCGAGTAAGAATATACACATAGGGTTCCGTACCATCAAACCAGATGGCGCTAGTTTCATGTTTCAAAAACCATCGTACTAGATGGCGCTAATTTCCTTACATTTAAAAAAAACACGTTTTTGTATGGAGACTTTTACTTTTTCTAATTTTCAGCCTGGTGACAGACGGACAGACAGACAGACGGATGAACAGAGGAGTCTTAGTAATAGAGTCCCGTTTTTACCTTTTGAAAACGGAACCCTAAAGAGGCAAAAAATAACAAATAAAAAGATGATATATAATTTTAAATAAAAAAAAACGACTTCAAACGTACTAGTCGCAAATACGATTTTCAAAGATTCCTTTTTTTTTATTTTTTTTTATACACAATTGGTAAGCCCTTGGCATCATCTCACCTGATGGTAAGTGACGATGATGCCGAAGATGGAAGCGGGCTTACCAAGATTCTCCAACGCAATGGAGAACTGGCTATCTTATCTTCAAGCCGGAACACATCAATGTTGTTAACACTGATGTTTGGCGGCAAGACTTAGATAAGATGGTGGTAGCTAGCCAGGCGGGCTTAGAAAATGCCCTACCACCAACAAAACCGAGTCTTACAAATTGACCCTACCGGGAATCGAACCCGCGACCTCCTGGTGTGAAGCGAATGGGCTAACCATTACGCCACGGAGGCGTTTAAATTTATTATTCCCCTCGTTTTCTCTGGGATGCCATCATCGAATCCTGGTTTCCTTATCATCCTTATCATCAACAAAATCGGTTCATACACGACGAAGTTATCCACGAACACACATAAAAAAATACATATACGGTCGAATTGAGAAACCTCCTCTTTTTTGAAATCGGAAAAAAAAATATATCGAAAACAAAATAACAATTTTCAAAAAAATAACTTTCAGGTACAATTTATTATTGCATTGTCACGCGATATACATATGCATGCAAAATTTCAGCTCAATCGGAAACCGGGAAGTGGGTCAAATTTAACTTGAAAGATTTCACCCAAACAAACATACATACATTGCAAGTTAAATAAAAGCTTCAAACTCAATCTCAAACTCAAAAGGCTTTATTTGCTAGAACACTGTAGGTACAGGATCTTGTTATTTTCTTAGTGCTAGTGTTCAACCTGCAGGCAGGTGTGCAAACATAAAGAAATTAAAAAACAGTTAAAAATAGCTAAAATTACAAAAAATATACAATCATCTCATCAATTAACGATTAAATTTTCTTATTTTTTCTTATAATTAATAAAGTCGTTAACAGTATAAAAACAATTTCCTAATAGCCATTTGGTCAATTCATTCTTAAAATATTTGAAGTCAAGTGATTTAATTTCGTCAGGTAGGTTATTATAAATTAAAATACACATATTATAAATATTTCTACGGTAAATATCTTTGCAACAAAGAGGTTGATGTAGTAAGTTCATATATTTAGCCTGTGTCTGTCGCTCTATTACTTCACCACGCCTTTTGAAAAAGTGTAAATGCTTTTGAATAAAAATACAGACATCTTTGATGTACATGCAGGGCAATGGCAGTATTTTATATTTTTTAAACAAGGGCTTGCAGCTATCTAGAAACCAAGCTCCATCAATTACTCGAATGCACTTTTTCTGTATTTTAAAGACTCTTTCCACGTCTACAGAATTTCCCCACATGATAAGTCCGTAGCTTAGCACTGAGTTTACATACCCATAGTAGGCTGTCAATGCAGCCTCAGTAGATACCGTTTGTTTTAATTTCTTTAACGCATAAACAAACCGATCTAGTTTCTGACAAGTTATTTCTACGTGTTCTTTCCAATTCAAGTGTTTGTCAATAGTCAACCCTAAGAATTTCATGGAATCTACTTGCTCTACAGTAGTATGATTATGGTGAACATGGATTGGTAATATCTTAGAATTATATGATTGAAATTGCATGATTTTAGTCTTAGTCATATTAATGCTTAAATTATTTTGTTCCATCCAGTTTATGATGTCTGCTATAGCCTGGTTCACACCAGGGCCTAAGTCTGTATATTTTTTCCTATCAACAATGATGGTAGTATCGTCCGCAAAAAGTATACAATTCTCCGAAGACGAGTTTGGCAGGTCATTTATGTAGAGAAGAAAAAGAACAGGGCCTAGAATACTGCCCTGCGGAACCCCGTTTGTATTGACTACAAAATCAGATCTGTTAACATTCTTAGTTAATTTACGGTTGGCTTCTGAGAGTTTTGTTATTTCTGTACATTGTTGCCGATTAGTTAAGTAACTTTGTAGCCAATCGTACGCTTTACCTCTTACACCATAATTTTCAAATTTTTGAAGTAACTTTGAATGGTTTACAAAATCGAAAGCTTTGCTCATATCTAGAAAGACGGATACTACGTTGGACTTTTTGTTGATTGATTCTGATACAAACTTTACAAGGTTAAAACAAGCTAGGGCAGTTGAACTTCCTTTGCGGAAACCAAATTGTTGGGTATTCCAAACTTCATGTTTGTCCAAAAAGTCACTAAGCCGTGCAAGAAAAGCTTTTTCTATTATTTTCGACAGAATTGGAATAATAGTTATCGGTCTATAGTTATTTGTAATAAATAGAATGACTTCGCCACAAATCCGCAGCAAAAAAGGCACGCAGAAAGCCCAGTGCCAGTTAGTCCATACTCCTCTCAAACCTATGTGGTGTGAAGTAAGCCTTTATAAACTCGTTAGAAGTACCAACTATTCCAGTCCAGAAAAGCGTCGAAAATTAACGAGCTTTGTTGAAACTTGTTCAAATTACTTGTTAAACGGCGCGGGCGCTGGGAAGGGAGCAGTGTGTATTGGCAGGACCAGATTTATTTATCCATTAGTTGGTCCGTGCGTGATGCGTGATCTCGAGGGCAGCAAAGTTTCAACTAGCATCAATTACGTGTAGATACTACCCATATTCTTGGACTACAATAATATTGTTTATTCTTTGATTGTAACTTATGAGAGTAAATCAATTTATTTGACAAGTTTAGTACAATACATAGAAAACCAATGTCTAACCCAATTAATTAAAAATAGGATCGCATTTAGTATTAGCATTTAGGCTTTTTCCCAGACCCATGAGTATTACTGTGTAATAAATAACGCTACTCCGACATGCAAAGTTAAATCAAAATCTTTAGGGCCGTTTTTTTTTAAGAAAACTAAACAGTTTTGGTTGTAAGACAGCTACCCTTCGGTTTGACGGTGATGATGATGATGATGATGATCTATCCGACCCCTATTTCGGTCATGGCGACCACTTCGACTCTTAGTCGGTTACAAACTAAATGTAAAAATGGTAGTAAGAGTTTTCTTCCTACATACCTTAAGTGATAGAAAATGAGACTTTATACCATGACTCCGAAAAAAAGGAAATATTTGAGCGAAAATAGACATTTAATGAAGAAAAAGGAAAGGACAAATTAATTAAAATTTATCGACACCTCGAACTCCAAAATCCATCAAAGCCGTTACAGAGCGTGCCAAAGCAATAAATAACCTCTTTTGTTGGCTAGTCGGATAAAAATGTATCCTATGTCACCCATGGGATCAAGACGAATCTAACGACACCTCGAACTCGGTACTTGTGAATTTACATCAAAATCAAAATGACAGCTGTCAGAATTCCGCGGAATAAAAAATCAAGATGTCAAGCATGTTACCAGAAATTCTTAACGTTTGATAGACGTTTAAGGCTTTAAGATGACTCAACCCGAGCTGGTTGATACGTGTTAAAATAATATCGAACGTAAGTTTATTCATTTTAAGTATACAGGGTGACTTTTAATTAGTTCTTGATAACAAAAAGTATGCAATGTACTCGTGATTACAAACAACTTTCCCGAAGAAACTATATCTCAAACATGAAAAAAAAAAATTAATCCAAATAATAAATACCAATAAATAAGTTCCTTATCAATTCGGCAAAAATGTATAAAGGACCAAAATTTTTTTTTCATATTTGACATATAGTTTCTTTGGGAAAGTTGTTTGTAATCACGAGTACATTCATATCCCTTGCTATCAAGAACTAATTAAAAGTCACCCTATATATCAAAGCGGCTGTTACGTTGAAACCTAACGCCCAATTCTCGTTTTTTACATGCTTTTGTTACTATTCTTAACTTTTAAAAAAGTTTTAAAAAAAATGTGTTCAATTAAAATGTAAAGGTCATAATAAAGTCACCGATTTTTGTGTGTTGGTTGTTTCATTCAACATTAACTATTTGTTTTCGCGTAATTTTGCAATTAATGCCAAAAACAGGGCCTACGGTATGTATATTTTTTACATCAAAAGTGGTAATATTTTAAAACTGTATTCAATAAAAACTAATTTTTTTTTTACTTTTTGTATGATTATATATTTTTTCTATGGTGATAGCTTTACACAGTCTTTCAATAATTTGAATTGAATATTATCATTTGATCCATCTTAATGCCTATGTCTTGCAGTGGACGTCCTTCGGCTGATATGATGATGATGATTTTGATGAAGGGCTTAAGGTTGCACACAAGTAAAATTACACATCGACTTAAATCACCATCATCAAATCAGCTCATATACGTCCCCACAGAGGGGTTCGAGCCTACCCTGAATTAGGGCGATCGGACCTTAGTCGACCACGCGGGCCCAGTGCGGGTTGGTCGACTTCACACACAACCTTCCAGTTTCCTCGCAGGTGTGTGCAGGTTTCCTCACGATGTTTGATGGTGAGTATATGTACGTAAGTTTCGAAAATCTTATTGGTACATTGGCCCTCCGGATTTGAACCTGGCACCTCTGGTTAGGAGGACCGAGTCGTTACCGGTTGAGCCACCGACTTAAATAGTCTACTTGAAATAATGTAAAATGATTTATTTGCTATAAAATAGGTTGGCTGCTGTCTGCTGGGCTGAGGTTAGTGGGTTCGATTCCCACCCAGGGCATTCATGGGTGAAAAATATTTATATATGTAGTGTATGTATTTAGACATATACAATTATGAATATCAGTCTCTGGTTTCCTTAATACAGAAAATATTATTATCATTTAATTATACAGGGTATAACAAAATTGGTGTAGGTCCCGTTAACTGGGGCTTCTACTCATCATACTGAACAAGTTTTCTGAAATCGCGAAAAAAATTTGAACTCTTCATACAAAACGATCAGCTGATTAACCAATTTTGTGCATTTTTGTATGGAGCGTCGAAATCTTTTTTTGAGAATTGATTATGGGTTCCTTGGGGAAAGTTAATGAGCAGAAGCCCCAGTTAACGGGACCTACACTACTTACACCCTGTATACTATACTAAAAGAGCGTCGGTGGCGCAACGGCTAGGGCAACCACCTCCTGTCCGGGAAGGTCGTGGTTCGTGTCCTGCCACGTACCAACGAGTTTTTGAATTTCGATTTCATATGTACGTTTATCCGACGCTTTTAATAAGGTGAAGGCAAATATCGTAACGAAACCTGCACACGCCTGCAAAAAAACTCGAAGGTTGTGTGTGAAGTCGAACAACCCGCACTAGGCCCGCATGGTCGACTAAGGCCCGATCGCCCTTATTCAGGATAGGCTCGAGCCCCGTCGGTTGAGACGTATATGAGCTGATATGATGATACCATAATAAATTTGTTTACAAAGGGGCTCGAGCCTACCCTTAAAGATAAACAGTTCTCCATTGCGTTGGGGAATTTTGGTAAGCCCGCTTTCATCTTCGGCATCATCGTCACTTACCATCAGGTGAGATGATGCCAAGGGCTAATCATCATCATAACAGCTCATAAACGTCCCCACCGAGGGGCTCGAGCCTACCCTGAATTAGGGTGATCGGCCTTAGTTGACCACGCAGGCCCAGTGCGGGTTGGTAAGCTTCACACACAACCTTCAAGTTTCTTTGCAAGTGTGTGCAGGTTTCCTCACGAATGTTTTCCTTCGCCGTATGAGCGTATGAAATTCGAAAACATATTGCTACGTGGCAAGATTCGAACCACAACCTCCCGTACAGGAGGCGGCGACACTAGCCGTTACGCCACTGACGCTCTTGGATGGTTAAATATAAAAATATAAAAAATCTCATGCGAATGGAGCTGCTGTGTCCTTGCAAATTTATATTAAAACTGCGCACACAGACATCAAGACCATTTATCTTCGTCCATTATAAAATAAAATACAATACCTAACCTTCTAGTCCCCCTCTCTTTTGTCCCGTGACCATTGATTTACTATTACAAGGGAAGGACGCACCACGATGACACCATTTTAAAAATTCTTTTAACCGCCTCCGTGGCGCAGTGGTAAACCCACTCGCTTCACATCAGGTGGTCGCGGGTTTGATTGGCGTCTCACTTTGTAAGACTCGGTTTGGTTGGTGGTGGTAAGGAGTTTACTGAGCCCACCTGGCTACCAGCATGGCATCTTATCTGAGTCTTACCGACTGCCAAACATCAATGTTAACAGCATTGAAGAGTTCTGGCGTAAAGATAAGATAGCCAGTTACCCATTGCGTTGGGGACTCTTGGTAAGCCCGCTTTCATTTTTGGCATCATTATCACTTACAGATAGGTGAGATGATATGCCAAGGGCTTACCAATAGTGGATAAAAAAAACGCTAAACACGTTAAAAAACCGACTTCCGTCGCAACAACTTAGTACATTTTTACATAACTATTTTTGGTTTTTGTTATTTTTCTAATAAATTACTACACCGATTTTGATAAAATTTGTATGGGACCACACGGGAAGCACTAGCTATCAACTAAAAAAAGGATCATAAAAATCGGTTCACCCAAGTCAAAAGTTCTGAGGTAACACAGATAAAAAAACATACAGTCGAATTGAGAATCTCCTCAAAAGTCTCAAAAGCATCAACGTTGTCAGGATGCCTGACAGTTATGACTTGAGTCATCTGGGTGATTTGTCATGTGTGTACTACCTATTTTTTTATGTTCAAGCAGAAAGATGAACTTTTAACACATTCGTGCCTACAATTACTTATAAGCGTTGCTGCTACGGTACAGAAGCGGAAAATGCTTGCTTAAATGTTTGTGCGGATGGCGGCGCATCGGGAGCCGGGTTGTTCTTTTCCCTCTAATATGGTTGAGGGGAGCGATGGCTGACTCTCGCGTTATACTCGTGACCGGGTGCTGTCCGTTTGAACTGGCCTACTTTTGTCAAAGGTATCAATGACATTTTATGATTTATAACTTTTCGTGTCATATTGTTTTCATGTTCTAATGAAATCTGGTTTATTTCAAGGATTGAATTTTGACATTATT
The DNA here is from genome assembly GCA_947284805.1 of Coleophora flavipennella. Lineage (NCBI taxonomy): Eukaryota > Metazoa > Arthropoda > Insecta > Lepidoptera > Coleophoridae > Coleophora > Coleophora flavipennella. Next base: position 13,584,476 of record OX369253.1, read on the forward strand.
AATTAATGATTGTTTATTTCTGAAAAACAAATGAGTATTGTTATTATTATTTTATGACTATCAGAAAGAGTGTAATTTGCACCTATTTCGAATAAATACTTTGTATCTTGAACCCATAAAGTTTGAGCGTCATTGTCGGAGCAAAAAGGACACTAAATACTCAAAGTAAATGTTCCGTATCTATTCGTTCCTAACATCATTGCCCACACCGATATTTTTTATGCCAAAGATAGTCTCTAGCTCAAGCGTCATCAATCGCAATAAAATCGTTTATGCAACCAAGATTTTCTGCGTCTTCAAGAAAAAAATTAGCTTTTGTTAGAACTTTGCAATTTCCATTGCAAGCTTAGCATTCCCTTTTATGAAGTTGGTTAAGCGCCAAAAAGATTTTACTTATAAAACTGAACAACTTTCCCTAAGGAACCTATGAAATCAGGAGCATGGAGAGAGGTGGGGGCAATGGGGAAATTGTCACCCCTCCTCCTCTCCTGAGTTACGATGCGAAAAGAGCGTAGTGAGAGCTAGGTCATCATCATAACAGCTCATATACGTCCCCACCGAGGGGCTCGAGCCTACCCTGAATCAGGGCGATTAGGCCTTAGTCGACCACGCGGGCCCAGTGCGGGTTGGTCGACTTCACACACAACCTTCGAGTTTCTTCGCAGGCGTATGCAGGTTTCCTCACGATGTTTTCCTTCACCGTTAAAGCAATCGGTAAGTATGTACGTAAGTTTTTGAAAAACTCATTGGTACATTGGCCGTCCAGATTTGAACCCGGTACCTCTGGTTAGATGGACCGAGTCGTTACCGGTTGAGCCACCAACATAGGTCATATTCAGATATAATTAAAAATTTACGCTAGTTACTAGGGTTCTCTCTTTTGTCTAATAATGGCTAGACATAAAATATATAATATGGCGTTTTTAGGGTTCCGTACTCAAATGGTAACAACAGGACCTTATTACTAAGACTTCACTGTCCGTCCATCCGTCTGTCTGTCACCAGGCTGTATTTCATGAACCCTGATAGCTATACAGATGAAATTTTCGCAGATGATATATTCCTGTTGTCATTATAACAGCAAATACTAAAAACAAGAATAAAATAAATATTGAATTCTGGGCTCGCATACAACAAACGTGTTTTTTTTGCCGTTTTAAGCTCGATATTAATAACGGCAACAGATAATGGTACGGAACCCTTCTTGCGCGAGTCCGACTCGCACTTGGCCGGTTTTATTTAATAATCAGTAGCCAGTGTTAGCTGCTGAACATAGGCACACCCAGGACACTCCAAACAACGGTCGTGAAATTACATTTCTAAAAACAATTGACGGAGCGAAGAAAATCACTGCGAAATCGCATACGTTCGAGAACCAAACTTTAACCAATCTGTATAGATATGGGTGACGAGGGGGCGAGGTGGGAATCTAGAGAGCGGCAGGGAGTGTCCATACTGTATGTTAGTACTAATATATACTTTGACATAAGGCCTCCACAAACTCGCCGATTATACGGATCTTCGACCCACCGTATCCAGCTGTCGCGGCCGGGGGGGGGAGGGTCCTCACACTACATTTGCCTAGACATGGTCGCTTCTCCAATTCTCGCTTTGTCCATGACTAAACAAAATCGATGCTTCATATGAAAAGGCTCAATATTAGGCAATCAGTTAAACTAAGATGTTTTTTGCGGTGCGGTCTCTTGAGAATTCCCAATATTTTCAGATATCCTGAAATATCGATTTAGCTGGTTGGTACTGTAGAGATTCTATGTCTTAACATTTTCTCATTTACGCCTCCTTTGCAATTAATCGCGTCATTTTAAAAAGTTATTTTCAACATTTACTAAATATAAACTAAAATTTAGATTGAATGTTCTTTAGAACAATAGAAATACATTCTTAGATAGGCCTTGAGCCAGAACAGAGGTCCTTTCCACTATCGGAACGTATTAATTTATATTAAGAAAGATTGCGAAAACGTAGCTTAATATAATATAATTCGCAGCAAAGCCAGTCGGGAGAGCGATAACTTTAATTGAATAAATAAAACTATTTATTCAAGAAATTTATTGCAAATTTTTGGGTATTTGGCAAAATTATTACACTACAATATTAGTACTAACGTACAGTATGCACAGTCCCTGCCGCTCTAGGGATTGCGTCCTCACCCCCTCGTCACCCAGATTGATACAGATTGGTTACAGTTTGGTTGTGGAACGTATAGGATTTCGCCGCCATTTTGATTGTTCCGTCATTCCTTTTTTGAAATGTCATTTTTTGCCCGTTGTATGAAGTGTCCAGGGTTTGTCTTTGATAAACTCCACTGAGCTTACGCCCCGGACGATCATAGGGGTGGTAAAACACCACTTAAAAACTTAATTTCTAGTAAAGGAGTTTGATTGATTGGAAAATTGATCTTAACAAACAGAAGTTTTAAACACGGGGAAGGGAACGTCAACAAAAAAAAATCACCTAGTCTATTCTTAGGGTTCCGTAGTCAACAAGGAACCCTTTAGTTTCGCCATGTCTGTCTGTCTGTCCGCGGCTTAGCTCAGAGACTGTTAGTACTAGAAAGCTGTTATTTGGTATGGGTATACTTATTAATCACGCCGACAAAGTGGCACAATAGTTTTTTTTTTTTTTAATAGGGTACCTCTTCTAAATATAAAGAGGGGGTGATGGGTTCCCTCAGTGGTTCCACTAGTAGGACAAATAAGTGGGTCCATGAGAAAACACCGATTTTTTTTTTCGGTGTTATGTCCTATCGTGTGGAGTGTCGTTTAATAGGTCTACTAAGGGTTAGTTAGCTACCACCATCTTATCTAAGTCTTGCCGCCAAATATCAATGTTGATATCATTGGTGTGTTCCGGTATGAAGATAAGATAGCCAGTTCCCCATTGCGTTGGATAATCTTGGTAAGCCCGCTTCCATCTTCGGCAACATCGTCACTTACCATCAGGTGAGATGTTGTCAAGGGTTTACCAATTGTGAATAAAAAAAAAAAAAAGTTAGTGCGATTTTTCGATTTGGGGATCCGTTTGCAAAAAATGAAGCTTTAAAGTGCAAAATTTTTGTTAGAGTCAAGTGTCGTCGTCCCCTAACAGCTTAACCGCTATTTCGGGACTTCAGAAAACAATTGTAAATAGTAGAAGAGTGTGCCCTGGAGCTTCACGACCTCATCCCCCCCCTCCCCCCTCTTCGTTTCATCATCGGACGGCACGGAGGGCGATTCCACCCCTTTGTCGTTAATGTGCCATCTTTACGCACGAAGCGTTTTGCATTATCGTTAATATTATGAAAAGGCGTCGGTGGCTCAACCGGTAACGACTCGGTCCATCTAACCAGAGGTATCGGGTTCAAATCTGGACGGCCAATGTAGTTTTTCAAAAACTTACGTACATATACTTACCGATTGCTTTAACGGTGAAGGAAAACATCGTGAGGAAACCTGCACACGCCTGCGAAGAAACTCGAAGGTTGTGTGTGAAGTCGACCAACCCGCACTGGGCCCGCGTGGTCGCCTAAGGCCTAATCGCCCTGATTCAGGGTAGGCTCGAGCCCCTCGGTGGGGACGTATTTGAGCTGATATAATAATAATTATGCGAACGGCCAAGGAGTGGAATTCCTTGCCAGCGTCTGTATTCCCCGATTTGTATATAAGTAAGGAATCTCCAATACGAGAGTGAATAGGCACTGTTTGAGCTTACGTGTTACATCCTCGGCTGCATCGGCACTTACCATCAGGTGAGGTGCAGCCAAACGCACTCAAATTTTTTATTTAAAAAAAAGTAATTTTATTAGGAAAACTATACGGCTAAGTAGGCTTTCTTAATTAAGGTAACTAGACGACCAATTTAAGATGTGCAGTTGGATTCCATACAAAATGTTCTATTACCAACTGAATTTTTTTTTTAATATTCATTTATTTTTTGAAAAAAAAACTACGAGACCCTACTTTGCGTGAGTCTGACTCGCACTTGGCCGGTTTTATTTAACTTTATATGGTCATATGATTTGTACAACCATATCAAATTTCAGCTTTATAGCTGTCAACTCGGCTGGTTAGCGTTCGGGAAGCTTCGCAGTATCTTCACGTCCCAAATACCGCAGTGTCTCAAGACCAAGGTCTTTGACCAGTGTGTCTTTCCAGTGATGAAATACGGAACTGGGACATGTTCACTTACTGTGAGCCCTCTCAACAATCCATTGGGATTGAGCTATGCTTTAATTTCTCTACACGATCGAATCAGAAATGTCCGCCGTGGGAGAACCAAAGTAACCGACATAACTCACAGAATCGCTAAACTGAATCGGCAGTGAGCAGGGCACATATCTCGTAGAACAGATGGCCGTAGGGTAGTAAAGTTCTCGATTGGCGATCGCACACCGGAAGACGTAGCATAGGCAGGCCTCACTCGGTAGACCGACGACCTAGTGAAGGTCACGCGAAGCCGCTGTATGCGGGCAGCGCAGGACCGATCGTCGTGGAAATCTTTAGGGGAGGCCTGCGTCCAGCAGTGGACGTCTTTCAGCTGATATGATAATTGCTGTAACAGTCTTTGAGCAAAACGGCTATGAAATACTGACAGACAGACAGATGGACTGACATTGCGAAACTATAAGGGTTCCTAGTTCGATTGACTCTTTTTTAGGGGTACGTCCCCTAAAAAAGAGTCAATATAATCCTATCTTTTATTGTTTTACTCACAATTAGTAAGCCCTTGGCATCATCTCACCTGATGGTAAGTGACGATGATGCCGAAGATGGAAGCGGGCTTACCAAGATTTCCCAACGCAATGAGGATCTGGCTATCTTATCTTCAAGCCGGAACACATTAATGCTGGTAACACTGCTGTTGAAAATGAAGATCACAAACGGCACAGAAACCGCGTAAAGAAACATGCAGTTGAATCAAAGTTTATACTCTTATATTATTACTTACATACAGTATGGACACTCCCTGCCGCTCTCTAGATTGCGACCTCACCCCCTCGTCACCCAGGTTGATGCAGATTGGTTACCGTTTGGTTGTCGAACGTATAGAATTTCGCCGCCATTTTATTGGTTCCGTCATTCCTTTTTTGAAATGTCATTTTTGGCCCGTGGTATGAAGTGTCCAGGGCGTGGTTGAATCAAGAACTCATCAAATCATTTGAATATTGCTGAAAAGGCACACTTATAGTATTCCATAACAAATAGTTTCTCCTGGAATAAACGAGTAAAAGACAGCAAGTTTCAATAACACGGACCGTAGATAGTTCCAGAATGTGGCGAGTTATTCGCACAATATAAAAGTTGTCCTCTACGAACAAAACAATATACTACAGTATTAGGTGCGGGGTGCGGGTATGTACTGTGCCGGGGTAGGTTAGTGTCGGCGGGTTTTTTTTTAGGGTTCTATACCCAAAGTGTAAAAACGGGACAGTAAGTAGGAAGGCTTAGATCAGCTGCTAATGCCGTTAAGAAAATAAGATAGTTAACGGATGTAAGTACTCCGAGACAAGTGTATTTTAGTAATTTCCATAGTATAATTTCATAAGGCATCTTACGATATAGAAACTATTTTCATCTTGCAGAAAAGAGCTATACGCGCAATCTATCAGATGCGATCGTTAAAGAATAAGTTCAAAGAAATCAATATTTTAACTTTTTCTAGTCAATTTATATATAAAAACATCATGTACGTTCGTAATCGTAAGAATTTTCATTTATTTCCTAAAAACAGTGACAGGCATAATTTGGATTAAAGAAATGTAAATAAAATAGATATAGCCTTTTCGAGACTGAGTAAGGTTAAAAAGTCATTTGTGGGGCAGTGTATAAGATTCTACAATAAAATTCCAGAAAATGTAACTAGTTTGTCAGAGAATAAATTCAAGACTCATGTCAAAAAAGTTTTGTGCTCTAGAAGATATTATAAAACAATAGATTTTGTAAATGACGAAGATATATATTATGTTGATTCTATTACAAGTAACTACCATTACCTGAGACTGCCATCTGAATCGTGACATTATGCAATAGACAATATAAGTTTTGTTTTGAATATTTAAAAGTGTGTGTAAACACCTATTTAAAATAAATTATTTTGATTTGATTTGACCACAGAATAGAAGAATTCTATAGAACGCTGATGTTGATTTTTTATTACTAACACCGAGCGAGCCATTACACATACAGCACACTTCAAACAGGTTGCTGCTATTGGGTACTTTTTTAAAGTAACCTCCTCCAAAAACAAAAAACAAACCTATAAAATCAATAATTAAAAATATACTTAAAAGTGTATAACATAAGATTGAGTTTATTAAAATTGACAGAATGACAATGGTAAGTGATACCAGTATTGTAAAACTGCCAAGTTTAATTGTTAAACATTAAAAATTTCAATAATAATGTCATTATTTAGAACTAAAGCAAGAATATGTAATGTTGTGCAATTCATTAAAAAGCATTTATTTCGAATTAAATTTCTGATTAATTACAACTAAAGTTATTCAATTGAAACTTTCCGTGCAATTTTTTTCCCAAAAATAGTATCACTCCCATAGTGTTGTAGTTATAGTTGGGCATTTTTCAATATCGATAGATTACATTACGTATGCAAGGTATGGTAGTTACTGCGCCTATTGCTTTGCAAGTTACAACGAATTCGTGGTCAGAGACCTCAAGGACCTTCAGATATCGATTGCTATTTATTAAAATTTCATTCTCATAACTTTCATTTTCAACCGACTTCAAAAAGGAGTAGGTTCTCAATTCGATTGTATGTTTTTTTTTGTATGTTTGTTATGCGATATCTCCGCCGATTGTGAACCGATTTTCAAAATTATTTTTTTATTCGAAAGAGTATACTCCCGAGAGGGTTTCATTGTCACCAAGTCATGATCTGATGCTGGAATCCTTAGGAAATCGAGGGCAACAATTTTATAGGCACGTTTTACGTGTTTCATGTATTTTCTTAAATTATTAAAGTATTTGCGTCTGGTAGTCAAGTCATCATCTCATGTTGATGAGCTGATGAAGGAAGCTGCAGCTCCCTAACGGTTAGGAGTTGGAGGATAATTCTTCAAATATTTTACGTAGATACGAAGGTACGTATAGACCAATAGTTGTATTCTTTCAGGTTATTCAGACGAGCTGTTGATGGAAGATTTAACTCCTTAACTTGCATGCTATTGAGATGATGATGGAAGCCACAGGAATATGTATATGTTAATGAAACACATGCATTATAATTTAATGGTTCCTGTTGCCCATTGGGTTTAACGTTGTTAGTTAGATAGCAATGTCACTAAAAATAAAGAAAATAAAAATAAAAGTTTAAAAAACTAAAAACCGACTTCAAAATGAAATTTACTCAAAGTATGAAATAATATTATTACACTTGATACACGACATTAACCAACAGTAACGAAATCAAAGGTGGGTACGAACTAAATTAGGGACCCAAAAATTTTCTTTGAGGTCGGTGTCAGCAATTCCATAAGTAAAATGTGAGTAGCTGTGTGCTGGAACCGACCTCAAAAATAAATTTAGGCCCTTAATTTTATTCCTACCCACCTTTGGTTTCGTTACTGTTGGTTAATGTCGTGTATCAAGTGTAATAATTTATTTCATACTTTTGAGTGAATTTCATTTTGAAGTCGGTTTTTAGTTTTTTAAACTTTTATTTTTATTATAACATATGTTTTATTATCTATCTTATCTTCTAGCCGGAACACATTAATGTTGTTAACACTGATGTTTGACGGCAAGACTTAAATAAGATGGTGGTAGCTAGCCATGCGGGCTTAGAAAATGCCCTACTACCAAACCGAGTCTTACAAGTTGACCCCGCCGAGAATCGAACCCGCGACCTCCTGGTGTGAAGTGAATGGACTAAATATTACGCCGCCGAGGTGGTTAATAAAATATTGTATAATTAAAACATACTTTTAATTGTGACAACAAGGTAAAAGCAATTAAATTTGTTTTACTTAACCTTTTTTTTTATTTGTTTCTCTGACAGTAAGCAGTGATAGTAATTATTAGGAAAATCTGAACAATGTTTGGTTGTCGAACGTATAGGATTTCGCCGCCATTTTGTTTGTTCCGTCGTTCCTTTTTTGAAATGTCATTTCTGGTCCGTTGTATGAAGTGTCCAGGGTGTGACTATAGTCCCTGCGAGCTGGGCGAGTGGAAGGAGGGTCTCAAGTCACCACACGCTGCAAGTTTCTTAGTCAGCGTCTACTGATTTCCGTCTTTCAGTGAAAAAGTTAAAAATAGAAAAAAAGGTAAAAAAAAATCGGAAATCTATATATATAAAAATGAATCCCTATTTCCCTTGGTCACGGTATCACGCGTGAACGGCTGGACCGATTTCGCTAATTCTTTTATTGTCGAGTTCGTTATTGTCAGGAAAGGTTCGTATGTAGGGTTGGGTAGGGTAGTGTAAATTAGTGTAGTGTAGGGTACGGTAGGGTAGGGTAGTGTAGTGTAGTGTAAGGTGGTACGAAGTTCGCCGGGAATACTAGTAATAAATAAAATTATTCCTCATAGTTATTCTTGAGATACTAGAATAGTATGTTTACCTTGAAATGTGCTCTCACGACATTTTTTTTAATCTACAATTGATAAGCCCTTGACATTATCTCACCTGATGGTAAGTGACGATGACGCTGGAAGCGGGCTTATCAACATTCCTAAACGCGAATGGGGAACTGGCTATCTTATCTTCATGCCGGAACACATCAATGCAGTTAAATATGCAAATTCCTACGAACGTTCCTACTATGCGACGTTTTCATATATGAGTTGACTTAACTAGCAACAGTTAACACTTAGGGACCCGCGCTTAAATTTGTAACACAAACCCTCGCTACCGGGTACATCGGACCCACTACAATATCACGTGTTTATTTCAAAACTGCTCAATAAAAGTGGTTGGTATTTTTGATATAGTTAATAATGTGCAAAAAGTAAACAAATATTAAATAAAGAACAAATATTTATTGTTTTTACTGAATCAAATAGTCATTACAAAAATTGAAGTAATTTGGGCATAGTTTTTTAACTAAACATAAACTAATAGTTATAAATTCTGTAACTATCTATTTCAAACAAAATCTTCTATACTTATTATCTACTATTATTATACTATATATATATATATATACACTATATATTTTTATTATTATTATTATTATATACTTTCTTTTTTATAATAATAATTATTATTATTTTTCCTTTTTTATTATGCGCGCTAACTGACAGCTTAGAATCTAAGCCTTAGATGGTAATCTACCGTCTTATACTATGGTCGAAAGGTACTAAGAACAGCAACGTCGCAAACTTCAAAATTTTTAAGTAATTCAACAAAATACAAGGGACTGGGTCCACTAGACCCAGTAGCGAGTCCTTAAGTGTTAAAATATTGATTTCTAACGACCGGTCCTGCGCTGCCCGCATCCATTGGCTTCCCGCGATCTTCACCAGGTCGTCGGTCCACCGCGTGAAGCCCTGCCTACGATACGTTTTCTGGTGCGCGTTCGCCACTCGAGAACTTTACTGCCCCAACGGCCATCTGTTCTACGAGATATGTGCCCTACCCACTGTCACTTCAGTTTAGCGATTCTGTAAGCTATGTTGGACTGGTCGTCGTGGAAATCCTTGGGGGAGGCCTTTGTCCAGCAATGGACGATTTTCGGCTGATATTTATGATGGTTAGATGGATTCGCCCTGATTTAGGGTAGGCTCGAGCCCCTCGGTGGGGACGTATATGAGCTGGTATAAAGTGCATCTTCATCATATCAGCTCATATACGTCCTCACCGAGGGGCTCGAGCCTACCCTCAATTAGGGCGATCGGGCCTTAGTTGACCACGCGGGCCCAATGCGGGTTGGTCGACTTCACACAGAACCTGCGAGTTTCTTCGCAGGCGTTGTCAGGTTTCTTCAGGATGTTTTCCTTCACCGTAAGAGCGTCGGATAAACGTACATAAGAAATCTAAATTCGAAATCACATTGTTATGTGGCGGGATTCGAACCACGACCTCCCGGACAGGAGGCGGCGGCCCTAGCCGTTACGCCACCGACAAGTAGTCCTAGTCAGACAAGTGCGTCTTAGAACAGAATAAAAATTGTTTGGGTAACCTGTGATAATAGCAATTCTGAGAGCTATGTCGGTTACTTTGGTTCTCCTACGGATCTCCTCGTTTCTGATTCGATCACGCAGACAAACTACGAGCATAGCACGCTCCATTGTCCTTAAGATAACTAATTCATATTAAACCTAAACGATATTTTTTACCAGAAACATAACATTATTTTCCGTTCCGGTGACAAACTGATTAAAAGTTCCTCTGCAAGAGTGTTGATGTGACAAAAATATCTCGTCATTATTGAAATACTGGCTGTTTCCCGCGGCTTCGCCCGCTCAGATCCGTTTCAAAAGAGTATGATAATTAACACTGTGACACAAGAATTTACGAGATTTTTTTTAGATATATAAAATAATAATCTTTACTAATTTATATAAAGCGGTAAAGTTTGTATGTTTATTATACCTCCTAGGTAACATTTGAAACTACTCATCCGATTTAAAAAAAATATTTCACTAATAGTTAGAATGAAATTTCAGGATGGACAGAGGCTAAAAAAAATAATTTAAAAACCCCGGAGAAACCTCCAAACTAAACAGTAAAAAAATAATATGTATTGAACCTTTGAGTTTAATTTAAGTAGTCATATTTTAATCCAAGAGTCGTCGCGCAAGGGGACCGCTAAGTTGTAAAACTTATTAGTAATTAGTTGTATGTAGTAAATTAAATCAGTTGTATTCTGTTTTTATTTTATTTACTTAGCGGTCCCCCGACGCGACAACTCTTGGATCAAAATATTACTACTTACATTAAACTCAAAGGGCCAATACAAATAATTTTCCCTTTTTAGTGGTTTTTGTCGGGGGTTTTTTTTAGGTTTTTTACTTTATTTTTATTTCGAGCTTTTTTTAACTTTACATAACTATTAAATACAATCGAAACTCTATCCCCACTCACTAGAAAAGTTTCCGGGACGAAACACGAAATCTAGCCTATTTTGAATCGATCAAACCTGTGGAAGTTACTCACCTCCCTTGTTTGAAGCTGCAAATATATGTGTTATAAGTTATAACACAGTTATAACTTATAACTGTAAAATTTAAATCAATTGGACGTGTGAAAGTTTTCACTTTTTTACCCCTGCCTCAGCAGATTTCAGGAGATTCTGCAGCATCAGGTCAAGGTTGCCATATTATATGTAACATGTATTGGTTAAGACTATTCTAATGAGTCCAATCACGACACTTCTACTGTATGTTGTTGAGGAGTTGGGTATTCTGTCGATTCCAGGAGATGCTGCAGCATCAGGTCAAGGTTACCATGTTGTATTTAACACCTATTCATTGAGTCTATTCTAATGAGCCCAAACACAATACCTCTGCTGTAAGTTGGCGAGGAGTTGGGTATCCTGCAGATTCCAGGAGACGCTGCAGCATCAGGTCAAGGTTATCATGGTTTTGCAATATTATTACAGTAACAGGGCACCTTATTTTAAACCGATCAGACCTCTATAAGTTGAACAGATCTTCATCAATTATAGCTAAGAATCACTGCAAAGAACCATGCTTTCACGTTAAAAACCGCATCAAAATCGGTCGATCCGTTCAAGAGCTATGATGCCACAGAGAAACAGGTAGACACACACACAGACATTGGCGTCAAACTAATTACACCCCTCTTTTTGCGTCGGGGGTTAAAAACCCCGGCTCACACTTGAGCTCGGGGGCGAAACCGCGGGTAACAGCTAGTATTTAATAAAATTAGAATAAAATCCAACATCGATTCACCAAAGCCTCTATTACTGCTGCTACCTCTATGCCCGCTGCTGGTGTAGTTTCTGGTTGTAATAGATTCCAACAAAACATAAATGTAAAAGGGAGCCAAGTTCGATACAAAAAATTAACAGCGATCTGAATCGGTACTTACCAAGTTCTAATAGTGGTTTCTTAAATCATAGCTATGGGACTTCAAATTTAAATATTTATTTAAGACTTCTACGAATAATAGAGAAATTACAACGGTTTTCAGTTGCTTAAAATAAAATTTGTTATATTCTGTGCTACTAATGGTGTAACTTTTTTCCTTTAATAGTTTAATAACCTACCTCAATGCTAAATTTTAAGTTTCTAAGTCACCTGGAAGTAGTCTAGATGAGTGAGTGAATTCGTCAGTCAGTCATAAAAATAGTGATTTTCGGGCGTTCGATATCTCAAAATTGGTAAAATAAAATATTAATGAGAATTGGGATTCTAGGTGGTCGAGGTAGTTTTGTGTGTCTCACTAGAGAGACAAAATCGCAAGAAAATATGTCAAACAGATTTTAAGTTACGGGTAGTTCGAAAGTGGGCCGAAATGGTTCGTGTAATATAACCCACGGCTGGTGTCGCCCTTTTCTTTTCGAACTTGGCTGACACACTGCCGTGTGGCTAGATCTATTACACGACTTCGTCAATGCCAGATAGACCGCAGTAAATCCACTATATAATAGTTGGTAATAGTAAAAGAAATATTGCTGGACTGATGACCGGAAATGATACGACATCGTTGAGGAAATTGAGGCGAAATCCCAGTTTTTTTCCGATGGTGACCTGGAGGTCACATAGGCTTAAAGTTCCAAAGGCCAATGACCCGGGTGTCGGCGATTGGACAGTTGCCACCCCATAAGCCTTTATTCATTCTGAACGCGCAATTAATTCGAGTGGATCTATATTGCTCAAAATAGGCTATTTTACAATAGAAAAAGTAAATTAAACTATTCAAGAAATAGCATTCCTTCTAGAATAGAAAAAAAAACTTGCCGATTTGAAATTAAATCAATTTTATATACTTTACTAGCTTTTGCCCGCGGCTTCGCCTGCATGAATATCGACAGCGGTGCGCGGTGGGCTGGTTCCCCGTTTTTATTGCCCATAACCTACCCGCGCGTGCGCGATACTTAAGCAGTTTCAACGCAATCTTAAGCAGTTTCAACGCAATCTGATGAACAGTATGGCAGCGCCGTATGAAACAAAGATTGATTTTTAGGGTTCCATATCTCAAAAGGAAAAAACGGAACCCTTATAGGATCACTTTGTTGTCAAGACCGTCTGGCAAGACCGTTTATCTCGGGAACGCATGGTGGTATCGAGTTGAAATTAAAAACAGATATGTCTGTCTACAGCCCCAAATCTGTGAAAAAATAAAACTTCTAAGTTAACGTTAATTAGGCCGCATAAAATGTATATTTCGACACTGTCAAGGGAATCAAAATTCATAGGGTATTTCCCGTTGACATAGAACAATGAAAATTGGCAAGTAATACCGACTTATAGTAGAAGTATAGGGAAAAATCTGAAAACTGTACATTTGTGATTAAATCATTTAAAAAATAGTCCTCATTTAAAGTACGTAATCAATTATGCAAGAAACGGCGGCGGTCCAAATTTTCAATTGAGTTAACTGTGTCATGTGGGGTATCGTATAAAACGGCTTCATTGGTACAAGCTTAAACATATTTTTAATTATTTTTATGACGTATTAGTTTTAAATTTATGACAAAAAAGGAAAAAAACAATCTTTTCCCTTTTTGCATGTATAGGTAGGTACCTAATAATTTTGGTGTATGTAGTGCCTAACAGTTTGCTATGTTATGTTTCATATTATTTACTTACACATTTGTACGGAACTTGTCCGGTTTTTTTTATTTATTACATATTTTAACAAATTATTTCGGTGAAGATATTGGCGCTTATGAAGTCACTAGGTATGTCAGTAGCGCCAACAATTTCTAGAACAAATTTCGTTTTTGACAGTTCTGTTGATAAAAACAAACTCAAATGACTAGTAGGTACTTAGTCAAATATCAGAGATATGCTATATATAAGGGGAGGTAGATAGGTTACATGCATCCTAAAAGTGAAGCAAAAAAAAGATGCCAATTGGCATCTCTTTTCATAGTAGCATTAACAAATCTCTGTCAAATATTGTATTTTTACTTTCGAGCGACGAACGATGGCGAAAAATCGAAGAAAGGATTTTGATGAGGATCCCTTGTCTTACACTAAAACAGACTAAAAAACAAAAAAAAATATCAACTTATGCAATTATAATTATTTATTTATTTTTTATTTATGAAGTATAATTTACCAGTACCATATAGTCCTTGGGGCGCGGGATGTTTATGTAATAAATTAACACTAAGAAATTTACACCAGTAAAATTGACTAAGTCCTTTTAGTACCGCAAATCGCTAATAGATGACACTGTAAGTTTTTAGAACGCGGTAACGTTACGTTACGCTTGGCCGAGCTACATGGTAAGTGGAGTAGGTGGTGTTAGGTTTTATTTTCGTTACGGAATTTCTTAATTCGGTCGCCGCGCTCAAAGCCCGCGATAAAAGCTATGCAATAGCTTAAACAAATATATATGTGTGTGTGTGTGTGTGTGTGTGTGTGTAGTGCACGTCCGTCCGGTGCTCAATTCCCAAACTACTGAACGGATTTGGGTTTGCAATAACTGGCATACCTCCAGAATGGCTAAACTTAAGTTGCAGTGAGCGGGGCAAATTGTAGACCTGATAGCCATTGGGGTAGTAAAGTTCTCGAGTGGCAACCGTGCACCGGACGACTTAGCGTAGGATGGCCTCCCATTCGGTGAACCGATGAATTAGTGAAGGTCGCGGGAAGCCGCTGGTTGCGGAAAGCCGCTGGTTGCGGGCAGCGCAGGAACGGTGGTTGTGGAAATCCTTGGAGGAGACTTTTGTCCAGCGGTGGACGTCTTTCGGCTGATATGATGATTATGATGATGTATATGTAATGGTTATTGAATGCAAATCTAGATAAAACACTGTAGAGCGGTGCGCTGTTCCATCTTCTTTTCATTCCATTTTTTTTTCACGCCATCTGACAATTTTATTAAAACTCGATCATTCTATTTATCCGTCATAATATTATATCATATCAGCCAAAGGAAGTCCACAAAATAAATTATATAAAATAAATTAAATACCTTAAAACCATATACACTGTCTCAATCCCTTAAATCTGTGAAAAAATAAAACTTCTAAGTCAAATAAAATATTAAAATATTCTTCTAATCTTTAAAAAAATTAAAGAAAAAAAAAATTTTAAAAACAAGCTTTTATTATTTGTTTATAAAATGAACTAAAAAGTTAAAAATAAATTAACTCTAAAAAGAAATATAACACTTTGTAACTTGATTGTAACCTTTAACGACAAATAAGCGTCTTCGTCTAGGACAAAATAATTCCATATTGTACAAATTTATTTAATTTTAATACTAAAACTTTTCACCATACATAATTATTCAATCTTGTCCCCCCTCTTTATCATAGTCCCCATTTATAAATGAAAGCGTGTTACATTGTGATAGCTTGAGGAAAATGTTGTGTTGTATTAAATGTAACACGCTTTCATTTATAAATGGGGACTATGATAAAGAGGGGGGACAAGATTGAATAATTATGTATGGTGAAAAGTTTTAGTATTAAAATTAAATAAATTTGTACAATATGGAATTATTTTGTCCTAGACGAAGACGCTTATTTGTCGTTAAAGGTTACAATCAAGTTACAAAGTGTTATATTTCTTTTTAGAGTTAATTTATTTTTAACTTTTTAGTTCATTTTATAAACAAATAATAAAAGCTTGTTTTTAAAAATTTTTTTTTCTTTAATTTTATTTTTAACTTTTTAGTACCTCTGTTTTTAATTCGAGATTTACTATGACGTAGTTCGCAGCGCGTAGCAGCGTTATTCCGTTATGAAGTCCGTAGTTCGTTCACATGATATGTAATATGTACTGATTTAAATATCAATAATGTTGAAATTATGTAATCACTTGTTAGTTATTTGTAACGTTTCTCATTCTATCCATTTCTTTTAATGCATCAACATTACAAGGTTTCTTCGACGTCAACTTGGAGCAGTCAAGTTCTTCGATTTGAAGACCTGCTAAAGACCTAACTCGGCTTAAAGCTACATAAGCTTGACCAGCAGCGAACAATTTGGAGCCTAGATAAATAACAGCATGATCTACAGTAGTTCCCTGCATTTTATGCACATTCTCTAGATGCTCTGTAACAATCACAATTCCACAGTTATCTACAGATCTAGGCAACATATGTGGCAGTTTTTCGGTAACCTCGAAAAGATCCTGAGCAAAAAGAATTGCTTGACCACGAAATCCGTATTGTCCAAATAAGCCGTCAAACTTTACAATTTTTAAAAACGGTATTATCCGAGAAAGAAGGCGCTTTTCAGTTTGCGACAAACGTTGTATAACGTGAGGTATAGGCCCAGGTTCCAAGCTGTTCCAATATGCCTTAGAAGGAGGTACGGACGTGTTACTTTTACTTATGTGATTGTTACATCGGTAACACAGCATCAATTCTTCTTTATTCTCGCGTAATTCTCGTGGAAGATAAGTAGGAGATGAGGCACTAATTTTATATTTGGTCACTTGATGGGGATAGCATCTCTTCGTGCAAATATTACACACTTTATCACAAAATGTATTTATCGCATTATTAAAGTGCTCAATGCTACCACGTTGCACATTCCTCTGGTTAGTCTTTTTCTGCCGTTCATTCTGTGCTGTTACAATGCGTTCCTCTGCTGTTTGTAATAACTGTCTTGCTTGCCTGAGCATTCTGTTCCTGTCGAGCCTGGCCAAGTGTTCTTCTTGTAATTCATTTTTTCTTCTCTCTTGTGTACGTATTCTGTCGATATCTTGTCTAATTATGCGTTGTTCTAGAGATTCGTTTTTCCTTCTCTCTTGTGTATTTATTCTATTGATATCTTGCCTATATGTGCGTTGTTCTAGAGATTCGTTTTTCTTTCTCTCTTGTGTATGTATTCTGTCGGTATTTTGTCTATGTGTGCGTTGTTCTAACGATTCGTTTTCTCTATGTTTAGCAGTAGCTAAACTTATTTTTTCTAAGCGTTGCCGCTTGTGGACATCGCTTTCATTAGCAATCTTCTCCTGTCTCTTCAATTTCGCCTTCTCTAAACGTCGTTTTCTTTGTGTAGTTGTTTCATTTTTCTTCATGTTATTCCCACGAGTATAGGACAAATAACGGTCCATCCCCCCAGAGGTCCGTTGTAGAGGGATAAGGGCTACAATACAACAGGGTTCGCCCTGGTACCCTGAGGCGCAACGTTAGCGGCAAGACATGTTTATACACCCTCATACCATTCAGCCCTCGGCACGTGCTCACCTTGGCATTGGGTCATCCATCCAATCAATCATATATAATTAATATGGGACGAAAGCAAGAGACTCGTCAAGACGAATCAAACGAGACCAAACTCGATGGGGTTGCGTCGTTTAATTACGGAGTTCCTATGGCCACCTTCCGGCTCCAACACAGACCCTGGTTACCATATAGTATCAAAGTACTCGTCAAGACTAATCCAATGAGCCCAAACTCGATGGGGTTGCGTCGTTTAATTACGGAGTTCCTATGGCCACCTTCCAACTCCAACATCAGACCCTGGTTACCATATAGTATCAAAGTACTCGTCAAGACTAATCCAATGAGCTCAAACTCGATAGGGTTGCATCGTTTAATTACGGAGTTCCTATGGACACCTTCCGGCTCCATCATCAGACCCTGGTTACCATATAGTATCAAAGTACTTGTCAAGACGAATCTAATGAGCTCAAACTCGATAGGGTTGCATCATTTAATTACGGAGTTCCTATGGCCACCTTCCAGCTCCATCATCAGATCAGCTCTATGTCACAATAACATTGCATTGTCATCCGATTTATACATGCATTCTAAATTTCAGCTCAATCGGAAACCGGGAAGTGGATCAAATTTAAGTTGTAAGATTTGATTACAGAACGACAGACAACAGGACAGGTGAAACTAAATAAAAGCTTGTAATAATAAAAAGACCCATTTTGGGTAAGATTAATTTATATTTTTGTGATTTTGATTAATAATTTAAGTGTGAACCCTTTTCTAATTCCTGTGTACTTTTTCTAGGTCTTATGTTTCTCCTATATTTACATCATCATTAAACTAAATTGTGCGCATGAACGAGTTTTAACCCACACACTAATATACAGGTGTAACAAAATTGGTGTAGGACCCGATAACTGGGGCTTCTACTCATCATACTGAACAACTTTTCCCAAGGAACCCATAGTCAATTCTCAAAAAAAAAACTTGGACCCTCCATACTAAAATCCATAAAATCGGTCTATCAGCTGATTGATCTGTCTGTATGAAGAGTAAAATATTTTTTTTGCGATTTCAGCAAAGTCATAGAACAAAATTTGTTCAGTATTACGAGTGGAAGCCCCAGTTAACGGGACCTACACCAATTTTGTTACACCCTGTATATACTTTGCCCACACCCTACTGTACCTACTACTACACGTCGTGCCACAACACTAACTTCTTTTTTCGGCAGTCGGGTAAAACTATACTCCATTTTTTTCAGCATTAGACAGAAGAAAAAAGAGGTACTTAATGAGGTACACTTTTTGCAAATAAATTTCTAAAACGATTTCCTTCCAGTATCTCTGTACAATTTTATTTTCAAAGGGTATCGCACTCTGCTGCACTCTATTGTAAATATGAAAGAGCAATACTTTTAACTCAAATCACGTCATATTTAAATTTAAAGACTTTTTAAAAGTTCAATAAAAAAGAGTACACGATAAAAAACCTAAAGAAGCAGAGGAATAAAACATTAGGCTTGCTATATGAAAAATAATGATGACTTTTTTTTGCTTTTTAGCACTTTGGCATAAAGCCACATCTATGACACTGCATACTATAAACCCACAATGGTACATATCATATACTTTTATATACTTGCATTTGTGCGTTAACTCATGGTAGGTTCGTCAGCTGCAAAGGTATTTTAGCGCCAAATTCAACTCGTTCAGCGACCTGTAAATTTTTTTAAATTCATTAAGCTACAAACATCAAGCTATAATTATTGTAGCTTCAATTATACATACCATACGAACCTACCGTGGATTTACGCACACATGCAAGTACCTATATAAAAGTTCATGATACGTACCATTACGGGTTTA
Source organism: Coleophora flavipennella (assembly GCA_947284805.1). Lineage (NCBI taxonomy): Eukaryota > Metazoa > Arthropoda > Insecta > Lepidoptera > Coleophoridae > Coleophora > Coleophora flavipennella. The sequence continues at coordinate 13,603,618 of OX369253.1, forward strand.
TAGTATTCAGTGTCATAGATGTGGTCTTGATGCCAAAATCCTAAAGAGCAAAAAAAGTCAACATTATTTTTCATATAGCAAGCCTAATGTATTATTACTCTGCTTCTTTAGGTAATTTATCGTTTACTCTTTTTAATAGAAATTTTTAAAAGTCTTTAAATTATATATGACTTGATTTGGTTAAATATTGCTTTTTTCATATTTAAAGTAGAGTACAGCAGAGTGGGATACCATTTACCCTTTACCCTAATCATTGGCAACACTGATTATCTTTGCAATAGTAATGGCGTCGCACGCGCACTGCTGCGCACGGTCACAGTCGGTCGCCATCTTGGAACTTTACTGTGTGCTCTTTTGTATACGGTGTATTTTTTTTTGTGATTTAACTTTGTTTATGGACTGTTTCTGTTTTCTTTTACGTTGACCTTGGCTATTGTTATCTGGACTTTGATTTTGGCGTAGTGATTTGGACTTACCTCGTCAATTGATGTCGATAACATCACAAACAAACACCCCGTGTTTTTTTCACATCCGGTAGAAAATGGACGAACCAGGTTCAAGTAGAGTGAAACGGAAGAAGGAGCGTTCTCCACCAAACCTTCTCCAAAAAAGAAGAGACAAAAGCAAAGTCATCAATGATAACTCCCTTCCAAAATATCAAGATGTACTCTACACAAAACTCTCGCAAAAAAACTCAAATTCAAATATGCAAAGCGTAGTCGCAAAAGTAAACTGATAGACAGAGATGAAATTTTTGTATGGAGAATTGGAGAATCAGATATTTAACCGAAATAAGGCAGTACGGGAAAGAGGACAAGAAAATATATAACTTGGATGAAACTTGGGTGAGTGAAGGTATGTATGTCAGTGCATTTATTTTATATAAATACAAATTATATATTTATGATCAATCCTTGGGGGAGGCCTTTGTTCAGCAGTGGACGATTTGTGGCTGATATGATGATGATGATCAAACATTTGTAAACATACGTGCATAAGTTGTTTTATTTGAAAAGAACAGAATAAAAAAATATTCCTTACACAGTAAAAACTCGAAAATTAAATTAGTTAAGGTAAAAGTAAAAAGTTATTAAAAAAGCAACAAGATGACAGTTGTGCACTATGTTACATAGGGGTTGGTCCTATTTCAGAATTTGCTTATTATATTAACTGTATCAGCATGTATACAAGTAGAAGTGATAAAGCTTACTCATTAACTCTTTGATGATTGATGTGTGATTTGTCCCAGAATATTTATTTATTAATGTTATTTATTTATTTATTTAACTATGAACTTATAGGCTGCAGGTAAATATTTTGCTAACATTTGTTATTTCAGTTATCTCAGGTTACACAAAGTCATACGTTTGACAAGATACAGACATAAAAAGCAAAAAGAAGCCTACAGGGCCGGACTGTCCACGGGGTTGAAAAATCCTAACGGCAAAGGGAAAAGATTAATAATTTTGTACATCGGTAATCACGCGAAATAGTTCAATTTTTATCAATTATCTGCAAAGAACTGAAATTCCTAATCATTAACTTAACAAAAACTATTAGTTCCAAAGTTTTGAAAAGAAACAACAGTTCTTTGAATATTTTGATAATAAAAGTATTTAACTTTTTATTTAACTTACTATCTAGATATCACGGTTCATGAGATACAGCCTGGTGACAGACAGATAGACGGACAGTGGAGTTCTCAGTGGTAGGGTCCCGTTTTCACCCTGTGGTACGGAAGCCTAAAAATGCACTTTATTGGCCACATATTTTTTTATTGTAAATTCTTGTATATTTATTTTCAGGGTCAGAAGATGGATTTGTGGAAGGAGGGGAATTGGTGTTTGAAGCTAAAAAACCTGACGGAGACTATCACTCTGAAATGAATGCTTTCAACTTTGATAACTGGTTTAGAGGGCTCTACGGCAAAATTGAAACAGGCTCCATTATTGTGATGGACAATGCACCTTATCACTCCCGACGCGTTAGCCAAGTTCCTACTTCAAAAACGAAGAAGTCAGGGATTCAGCAACATCCATTTCCAGGATAGTGAAGTGCGGGCCCTAAGACACTTACACCAAGCCTACGCAGTTGACGAGCTTGCAAAAGAGATGGGGTTTACAGTGGTGCGATTACCGCCATACCACTATGAACTCAACCTCATTGAGCTCATTTGGGCTCAAGTAAAAGGATATATTGCGAAAGAAAATAAAACATTTAAAATGAATGAAATTATAATGTTACTTCCCGTGGCCTTTTCTAGAATTACTTCAGATAATTGGAAGAAATGTATTGCCCATGTTATAAAAGAGGAGCAGAAAAAGCTCAGTCTTGACAGTGCCATAGATAATGTAGTAGAACATTTTATTCATGTGGGTGATCCTGATCGGAATCACAGTCTGAGTCCGACTCAGATGATGACGTTGATGTTGTAATTTTTTTTTATTATAACAGCTCATATACGTCCCCACCGAGGGGCTCAAACCTACCCTGAATCAGGGTGATGTTGTAAATTAAAATAAATACCAAATGTTACTGTTTTATTTGTCATCATCATCATCATCATCATATCAGCCGAAAGACGTCCACTGCTGGACATAGGCCTCCCCCAAGGATTTCCACGACGAGAGGTTCTGCGCTGCCTGCATCCAGCGGCTTCCCGCGACCTTCACCAGGTCATCGCTCCACTGAGTGGGAGACCTACATACACGCTACGTTTTTCGGTGCGCCGTCACTACTCGAGAACTTTACTAGCCCAACGGCCATCTGTTCTACGAGCTATGTGCCACGCCCACTGCCGCTTAAGTTTAGTAATTCTGAGAGCTATGTCAGTTACTTTGGTTCTCCTACGGATCTCCTCATTTCTGATTCGATCACGCAGAGAAACTCCGAGCATAGCACGCTCCATTTCCCTTTGGGTGACCTTGAGCCTTTTTATGAGCCCACAGTAACCGACTATGTCTCAGTTCCGTATGTCGTCACTGGCAACACACACTGGTCGAAGACCTTGGTCTTAATGCACTGCGGTATCTGACGGAAAACTGCCCATCCGAGTTGGATTCGACGATTGATCCATCTCGAAGTTGGACCTACCTAACTGGACTGTTTGTACCAGGTACACACATTCGGTAACAACTTCGAGTGTAGAGCCTCCAACCTTCAGAGGAGTAGGTAGGTATGACAAAGACGTTTGACATAATTTTCGTCTGGTCCATGTTCATTCTAAGACCTACTTGTTGAGAGGCTCTACTGAGGCCATCAAGCATTGTGCCTAAGTCGTCCATAGTCTCAGCCATGACTACGATATCGTCAGCAAAGTGAAGGTGGGTGGTGTACTCGCCGTTCATATTGATGCCGAGTCCACCCCAGTCCAAAAGCTTAAAAACAGGGCGGCTATGAACAGTTTCGGAGATATAACGTCTCCCTGTCTCACCCCTCGCTGCAGCCGGATAGGTTCCGAGTTTTGATCCTGGAGGTGAACCAACATGGTGGCGTTTTCATACGAACACTTCAGTACCTCAATATATCGCTGGAGAGACTGTAACATAGCCCAAGTTTCGATCGATTCGAAGGCTTTCTCATAGTCCACGAACGCCAAGCATAGTAGCTAATTATACTCTTCGGTCTTCTGTATAATCTGTCGCAGCGTATGTATATGGTCTATGGTACTAAAGCCCTTTCGGAACCAGCTAGTTCGGGAGGTTGGAACTCGTCAAACCTGTATGCGAGACGATTCGTAATGACTCTCCAAAACAGCTTGTAAACATGGCTTATTTATATATTATACATGTTTTATGTGTCACTCAAATTTAAAATTCAAGTGATCAATAAATCACGCTGTCTGTAAGGTAAGGTTCTTCTCTATGGTTCCATAGTCCCAACGAGGAACCCATATAAGATTGTTTTTTCCATTCATCCGTCTTTTACAAACAGTCAAACACTCAAAAAGTTTGAACAGGATTGCATGAAATCTGGCACAATCAAAAACACAATTTTCGTTTTTTTTTTTACAATTGGTAAGCCCTTGACTTCACCTCACCTGATGGTAAGCAACGATGATGCCGAAGATGGAAGTGGGCAACAATGCTATGAACACTGATGACTTAGATAATATAGTGGTAGCTAGACAGACGGGCTTAGAAAACGCCCTATCACCAACCAAACCGAATCTTACAAAGTTGATCCCGCTTGGATTCGAACCCTAGACTCCTGGTGTAAAGCGAGTGAACTAGCCACTACGTCACGGAATAATGATATACTGAGATAAGTACTTTTGAAGTCAAAGACTATGGAAATGCGCTTGGCCCAAAATGCACTTGAGCATTTTTTTCCTAACCTTAAGTACCTACCAAAAATGTATGACAGAATGTCTGTTTCATTTACTAAAATTAGTAGTGCTAAGCCAAAATAACTCATTATTAATAGGCTATGCTATGATACATTCGACAGTGGCGCCTCTAGCGGAAAAACTTGGCGATCTTCTTGGTTTGGTACCTTTGGTTGACAACCTCTGACGGTTTGTTTACCTTATTTCTAAAGCTAAAAAAAATAGAGTATACTTTGACTTTAAAACAACTGATTACTAACACGGTATCATCCAACCATCCTGCACGTAGTTTGTTATATTCTCTTTGCATCCTGCCTTTGTTGTGTAAATAATCAATTTTAAATTGACCCCTCGTACTTCAATTCGCTTTGTGGCAACGGCTCAAGTTGAACTGGTGGGTCTAGATAGGTGAATTCGTTGGTCAGTACCCATTAAGTTAGCAATTTAGCCTTTAATTACTTTGCTGTAACGTTGCGATGCCCTGGGGAGCGCGACTAGGACTAGGAAGATTGTTAAAATAAACCGGTGCGAGTTGAACTCGCGTATAGAGGGTTCCGTACAATACGAAATATCACATTTGAAATCCTCACAGTAAGATGCGGGTTATTTTTTTTATTATTAATAAATTTAGTGTGTTTGGCTGCACCTCACCTGATGGTAAGTGCTGATGCAGCCGAGGATGTAACACGCAAGCTCAAACAGTGCCTATTCACTCTCGTTTTGAAGATTCCTAAATTATACGAATAGGGGAATATACAGACGCCGGCAGGGAATTCTACTCCTTGCCCGTTGGCATAATGAACGAAGAAGCAAAACGCTTCGTGCGTGTAGGTAGAACATCAACGACAAAGGGGTGGAATCGCCCTCCGCACCTGGTCGTTCGATGATGAAATGAAGAAAGGGAATGAGGTCGTGAAGCTGAGGTCCAGGACACACTTTCCGAAATGAATCCTGTAGAACACAGATAGACTATTTTCTATTATGACTAGAACTATTTTCCGTAGGTGAACGTATTATATTGAGTTTACCACTTTTTTTTTCACTTGATAGAATTCTTATAGGTTTTTCTGTAATTTACAAGCAATGCACTTTATTTTGTATTTTTTTCAAAATTTTAGGCTCAGTAGTTTCGGAGAACAGGGGGGGGAATGGTCAATTTTCGTCTTCTTTCATGAATAAAATCAAAACTATTCATTATACAATATAAACAAAAATATATATAACGAGCCCTTTCGTTGTATATATGACACAATAAGGTTTCCGAAACTTTTTTTCAATTTCCTAATTTGTCCCCCGAAAACAACCCTTATTTAAAAAAAAAATATTTACTTTGCACATCTGTGTTTGGGTCATAGGATTACACCATTCTACCCAATGTCACCTGATTTGGTCCAGTAGATTCGGAGCAAATTGGCTTGAACAGACGGACGGACAGACGCACAAGTTAGTGATCCTATAAGGTTCCGTTATGTTTTTTTTTGTACGGAACCTAAAAAGTAATAAACAGATATAATACAATTATAAAGGGGCTAATTATAATGACCACAAAAAATACTTTGATACCCTAAGCTCTCTTACCCAAAAAATGTATACAAACACCAAATGTAGTAAATGATCACCAAATCTTAGCGAGCAAATTATTGCGCTTTTTCTGCCTAAATAAACAACGAAAAAGGAGTTGGCAAAAATCTGTTTTTACTAAAACTCTGTAAATGAGCGAGCGATGCGAGCGATAATAGGTTCGGTCGGGTTTAATCGATTATACAGTCAAAGTGCCTGCATACATGGAAAAAAGAAACGCTACATGCTACACGCTACGCGCTACGAATTAAAAAGTGGTTGAAATTTTGGTGGTCATTATCTATTTTTGGGTTGACAATAATTAGTTTGAAGTCATTTGCTTTCTTTTGGTCTCATACATGGCACACGCTCCATACGCACAGGGGTGACGCCGCTTGCAACAGGTTAACTAATGCAGAAAAAGTCAATTCTTGAAAATGTTGTAATACTAAAGCCACCCAAAAGGTAGTTAGTAGTTCAATGTAGAGTAAGGTAATTCCACAGATGTACACCGTGAAACCAAATTCCTTGGGAATTCCACAGATGTACACCGTGAAACCAAAATCCTTGGGAATTCCACAGATGTACACCGTGAAACCAAAATCCTTGGGAATTCCACAGATGTACACCGTGAAACCTAAATCTTTTGAAATCCAACGGATGTACACCGTGAAACCAAAATCTTTGGGAATTCCACAGATGTACACCGTGAAACCAAAATCTTTTGGATTTCCACGGATGTACACCGTGAAATCAAAATCTTTGGGAATTCCACAGATGTACACTGTGAAACCAAAATCTTTGGGAATTCCACAGATGTACACCGTGAAACCAAAATCTTTGGGAATTCCACAGATGTACACCGTGAAACCAAAATCTTTGGAAATTCAACGGATTTACACCGTGAAACCAAAATTTTTGGGAACTTCACAAATGTACACCGTGAAACCAAAATCTTTGGGAATACCACAGATGTACACCGTGAAATCTAAATCTTTGGGAATTCCATGCGAGCTCGAAGTTTCCCTTCCTCCACGTCTACAGACAAGGCAGCAAGGCTGAGCAGTTGGACTGTTAGCTCTGGTACCTATATGCAATGAATACCTGCAATTCAGGTCAGGAATATTAGGGGTTCGATTAACCCAACCTATCCAAATAGGTTCGGACCACAGGTGAGAAAAAATACCTGTTTAAATTTTAAAATCCACAATTGATACGCCCTTGGCACAGTATTACGATATGGCTTACAGTAGCGCAACGCCTTTAATGTCGCATGATGCACCATCAGCGTAGGTACTAGCCCATACTAGACTGTAGTCAGCCTATCAAACTCGCGGAGGTTGGCAGGCTGTGACCCGCCGCCAGCTGCCCCGCAAGTACCCTTCCGTTGCTCTGCGTAAGTATATTCGTTGCGCTACTGTAAGCCGCTATATTGTAATGCTGTGCTCTTGGCATCATCTCAGATGGTGATGCTTAAGATGAGGGGGTCAACGCAATAGGGAACTGGCCATCTTAACTTCAAGCCGGAACACATCAATGGAAACATCAGAACAACAATCGGAAACATCTAATACTTGGCGGCAAGACTTAAGGGTCCCCCGGAAGCTCGAGTTTCCATAAAAACGTAGATCCGCTTTAAAGTCTACGTTTGTATTACATAATACAAAATCTACAATACAAACTTCGCAAATATATCGATATTGGCAATTTGTTTTCACCGTAGTAAATTGAAACATAACTTAACGAAGGCTTTAATAGTTTGAAACTGATCTTTTTTTTTGTTTCATATTTGTAAATCGAAAACTATTTACAAACATTGATATGTGTTTACTCGATATATTTGAAAAGTTTGGATTCAATCCGGAATGTAGTTTTTGTATTAAAGCGGAAATACGTTTGAATGGAAACTCGAGCCTCACGGGACTCATAGAGATAAGTTGGTGACTTAGAAAATACCTTAACAAACCGAGTCTTAAAAAGTTAAACTCCGCCGGGATCGAACCCGCTGTAGTGTGCCGCCTACGTCGTCCAAAGCTAGCTCTAATACTATTACTTGTTATAAGCACATGTAATGCCTTTGGTATGATTCATTAAACGACAACCGTTGCGCAAAGCACACGACTTGAATGTCCCCTCTAAAGCTCCCTGTAGGTAGCCCACATCACACCGCGATATCTTGGTGCGCAGCAAATAGTCCGTTTACACCATTGCGCCACCACTGAGGTGGTTATAGGTAAGTAGTGTATTGTGATTTGTGACAATAGAAGATCCCCAAAATGTAAGAGTCGGGAAACACAGATGAAGCAAGGAGTTTCACTTCTTCGCTGTCCGCATAATTCTCACATAATTTGTCCGCATTCCTGCGTATAGGCTGAATATTAACAACAAAGGGGTGGAACCTCTTCCTGCGTCTCGTTGACAAAAGGTGGAATAGAACTGGGGGAATGAGGTCGCGTAGTTCTTACGCACAATCTCCGAAATTAACAGTAACCATTCAAAATTACCAGTAACCATTTAAAATTAGTAGTTACCATTTAAAATTACCAGAAACCATTTAAAATTACACGTAACCATTTAAAAATACCAGTAACCATTTAAAATACCAGTAAACCTTTAAAATTACCAGTAACCTTTTAAAGTTACCATTAACCATTTAAAATTACACGTAACCATTTAAAATTACCAGTAACAATTTCAAATACCGGTAACATAATAAATTACCCGTAACTATTTAAAATTACCAGTAACCATTTAAAATTACCAGTAACCATATTAAATTACCAGTAACCATTTGAGATTACACGTAACAATTTAAAATTACCATTAACCATTTAAAATTACAAGTAACCATTTAAAATACCAGTAAACATTCAAAAATACCAGTAACCATTTAAAATTACCAGTAACCATTTAAAATTACCAGTAACCATTTAAAATACCAGTAAACATTTAAAATTACCAGTAACCATATTAAATTACCAGTAACCATTTAAAATACCAGTAAACATTCAAAATTACCAGTAACCATATTAAATTACCATTAACCATTTAAAATTACACGTAACCATTTAAAATTACCAGTTACCATTTAAAATACCAGTAAACATTCAAAATTACCAGTAACCATTTAAAATTATTAGTAACCATTTAAAATTACCAGTAACCATTTAAAATATAACACACCTCTACTTACTCTTGCATAAAAAGTAAAATTCGCATGAAATGTGACAACTATTGTTCTAAATGTTAATTTTAAAAGTTAGAACAACAATTGTAAAATTTTACGTTAGTCAAATAAAAAAAATACTCTCAATACAAATTGATATTTTTTGTATGGAGGGTCCATAACAATAGTGCATTTAATTAAGAAGTACTAGAACAAAAATTTTTCATCAACATACTAGCTGAAACTACTAACATACTACTAACATACAGCTGGACAAAGGCCTCCAAGGATTTCCACAACGACCGGTCCCGCGCTGCCCGCGTCCAGTGTGGATTCCCGCGCACTTTACTAGGTCGTCGGTGCACCGAGTGGGAGTCCTGCTTACGCTACATCTTTAGGTGCGTGGTCACTACTCGAGAACTTTACGACCCCAACTGCCACTGCCACTTAAGTTTAGCGATTCTAAGAGCTAGTCGGTTACTTTGGTTCTTCTAGCGATTCTCCTTATTTCATTAAATCATTGATCACAAAACGAAATATGACACATTATGATATTGCCGATTGGATAAAAAAGTTTAAATAACAAAATTACTATTACGAAAAGTAGAATTAATAGCTGGTCAATGTGTGCCCATTGTTTTGATATTTTGAGAGCATGGTGGCTTTAAACCCAAGAAGACGGTTATTTTCAACTCAATAAATCACAATTTTTAAAGGCAAAAATTTTTTTTAATGTCATAGTTGGGAATGCCCTGCATAACATTTCGTCATTTCAGTAAAATTCACGAAAGTTACCTAGCCTAAAAAATTGCCCCATCTGACCACTAAGAAAACGCCTTTGTTCCATACATAGCTCAGGGAATTGGAACGTGAAAGACATAGTCTGTATATAAAAAAGAAAAAAGTAACTGACTATCAACGCACAGCCGAAACAACTGGACGGATCAGGCTGAAATTTAGCATACAGATATCAATTATAACACAGGCATCCGCTAAGATAGGATTTTGGGAAATTCCCAGCGGAACGGCAAAAAATGGACACTAATAAAAAAACTTGTTTTTTTTCAATAACAATTGACATTGAACTTTAAAAACTGAATCGGTTATTTCACACTTAACCCCAGAAGGCTCGAGTTTCCAAATAAACGTAGTTCCGCTTTAATACAAAAACTACATGCGTATTGAGTAGACATTGAGTAGACACATATCGATGTTTGTAACTGGTTCTCGATGTACTAATATAAAACGGAAAAAATAATCCTGTAGCCACGTAGTCCGACTGCTTTGTCCGACTAGTCGGACGACGTGGATTTATTTTTCCTGTTGGTTCGTCTATCGGACTATAAGGAATAGCAATTCCACTCCGCCCGACTAGTCGGACGACGTGGATTTATTGTTCCCGTTGGTTCGTTTATCGGGCTATAAGGAATCCTAATTCCACTTCGCCCGAGTAATCGATCTATTTGGTCTTTTTAATTCCAGTTAGATCGACTAATCGACCTGCATGGATTCGCATTCCGCTTAGTTCGAGTGATCGGTCTACCTGGCCTTTTTTTCCCTGTTAGATCGATCAATCGGACTAGAAACTCTCACCATATAGTCAAATAAGAGCAGTTTCAAACTCTCAGTACAAAACTAATTTAATCCTTCGTTTAGATAAGTTTTAATTTACTACGATGAAAACTAACTCCAAACATCGATATATGTCTACTCAATATATTTACAAAGTTTGGATTCAATCCGTTATGTAGTTTTTGTATTAAAGCGGAACTACGTTTGTATGGAAACACAAGCCTCCTAATTAAACCCCTATTATAATATGCATAATATTAAATTTTTGTCCGCACATTTTTATGACAGCCAAGTAGAACGTAACTTCGCCTTTTCTCAGTCAACCTTTCGTTTGTTTTTTCCGTAATTACCTTTGGTTCCATGAATGAACGGCCATTTTTAACATGAGATTGTTCCATTGTTCAAACTCCTAACGGTTTGTATAACAATCAGCCAAGAGTTCTTCAACGTACTTTACCTTCGTCATTGTTTGAAGAGTAATACCTAACAATACGAAAAATTAAAAAATAATTCATAGAAATTGATCAGCTGATCGACAAATTTTGTGCATTTTCGTATCATCATATCAGCCGAAAATCGTCCACTGCTGGACAAAGGCCTCCCCCAAGGATTGCCACGACGACCAGTCCTGCGCTGCCCGCATCCACCGGCTTCCCGCGATCTTCACCAGGTCGTCGGTCTACCGCTTGGGAGGCCTGCCTACGCTACGTTTTCCAGTGCGCGGTCGCCATTCGAGAACTTTACTGCCCCATCTGTTCTACGAGCTATATATAAGCAATGTATTTTCGTATGAAGGGTCCAAATTTTTTTTTTTCAGTATTTTCTATGGGTTCCTTTGAGAAAGTTGTTCAGTATGATGAGTAAAAGCCCTAGTTAATGGGACCTACACAAATTTTGTAACATCTTGAATAGTGCCCATCTTTTTAAATAGGTATCTCATCAAGTTTTTGCTTTATCATTTAGTAGTTGGATACATGTTTTATTTCATTATTATTTTTGTAATACTGATACATTTTTTTTTTTATTATTATTTTTTTTTTGTTTACGTAGCGTAGTACCTTAATTTAGCTTAAGAGGATTGTGTCAGCAAAGATGTTAACTAGTGCACGGATAAGCTTTTAAAGATTTTTGATGTACTACTTCTAACATAATTTTTGTAACTATATTAATATCAAATTAAAAAAATCCTTCACACAGATCACACGCAATCAGAAATAATATTATTTGTATATCCACTTTTTTTTTTACTAACATAGTCTATAAGTCTAGTAACAAAGTATGAGTTCATGTTACTCGAATCAAATTTGAAAATAAAAAATAGAAATGTTTTAAAATGTAAAAGTTTGTTTGTTTGTTTTTTGTTTGTCCTTCTTTCACGTCACAACGAAGCAACGGATAAATGTGTTCTTTGTACGGACATGTAGTTTAAAGAATAGCTAACTTAAGTGGCAGTGGGCGGGGCACATAGCTCTTAGAACAGATGGCTGTTCGGGCACTAAAGTTCTAGAGTGGCGACCGCGCACCGGAAGGCATAGGAAGGCCTCCCACTCGGTGGACCTGGAGAAGATCGCGAGAAGCCGCTGGATGCGAACAACGCGGGACGGGTCGTTGTGGAAATCCTGGGAGTCGCCCAATAGTGGACGTCTTTCGGTTGGTATGATGAACTTAATGGGTAAACCTAAACACCGCCTTTTTCGAGGAAATTTCTTACCTTTACAATATAGCGGCTTACAGTAGTGCAACGAATGTACTTAAGCAGAGCAACGGAAGAGTACTTGCGGGGCAGCGGGCGGCGGGGCACAGCCTGCCAAACTCCACGAGTTTGCCAGGCTGGCTACAGGCCAGTACTGCTAGTACCTGATGGCGGCATCGTGCGACATCAAAGGCGTTGCGCTACTGTAAGCCATACCGTAATATTGTGCCTTTACTTCTGATTACTTTAGACTATAATGAAGTTGATTTTACAAATTTGTATGTGAAGTCAAAAACAAAATTTTTAAACTTGATTTTTCCCGCGGCTACGCTCGAGTGGACATCGTTTTTATGATTGTCTTTAAGACGAATGATGTGCGGTTCGCAAGCGTAGTCATGTATTTTCTCGATTTCCCTCTGGAACTCTTTCGGGTTATTCTGATTAGCAGTCTACGTCACTTCCACCCACTCAACTATTTTTATGCAAAATCACGTCAATCCTTTGCTCCTGTAGGATCATTTGTAGATAAATAATCGACTTTTTGTTGATTCGCTTGCCCTGAAGGGTTAACGGGTAAACGTTGCCGGGGCGTTGTCCCATAAACGTGGTTCTCTACGGGCAAGTCATTGCGGTTTCATCCAGAGGGTCTAGCTCAGGGTCTTCGCCTGCCCTCGCTCAGTCATGCCCTGCCGAGCGGTTCCACATGAGGGAAGGCCCAGCAAGCGTCCAGCGCTTAAGCGGTGGTGGTATCGGAGCCGGAGGAGTCGGTTCCGATGATGGGCCTATTGCAACCTCTAAGAGGTCTCATGGCAGGCGTTTCCTGTCCGGGGTGTTCGAGCGGTAGGGGGCAAGCTCCCGGATATACGGGAGCGCCAACTCATCTACCCGCCCGAACATGGACTTGACCAGCCGACGAATGACATCGTCCAGGTTCTCCATTTCAAGATCCCGTGCTATGATCACGTTTCTCACATAGCGGGGGGCGTCTGCAAGCATGCGAAGTGTTAGCGACTGCTGGGCGTGCAGTTGCTCGCGGAGAAGCGAGCTCATCAGCGCGTACCAAGCCAGTGCGGAATAGGTGAGACCAGGGCGGATTGTAGACTCCGATCTTTCATCATTCATTCATACCAGCTCATATATACGTCCCCACCGAGGGGCTCGAGCCTAACCTGAATTAGGGCGATCGGGCCTTAGTCGACCACGCGGCCCAGTGCGGGTTGGTCGACTTCACACACAACTTTCGAGTTTCTTCGCAGGCGTGTGCAGGTTTCCTCATGGTTTCCTCACGATGTTTTCCTTCAACGTAAGAGCTTCGGATAAACGTACATATGAAATCTAAATTCAAAATCACGTTGGTACGTGGCAGGTTCGAACCACGGCCTCCCGGACATGAGGCGGCGGCCCTAGCCATTACGCCACCAAAGCCGAGACTCGGCGAAAAGAAGACGGGATGCAGGAGAGCTCTGGCTGCGCGAGTCTGCCTGGCGACAGATTAATGGACAGGTTAAAGTCGATGGTCACTCCGAGGTATTTTGCCTTGGGGCTCCACTCGATTTCCTACCCATGTAGGCGCAGGGCTGGTAAGTCAGGGAATTTTGATCCTGTGCATTGCGACAACACTAGACCGGCCAGCGCAAAAGAATCTCTTACGCGCAGTGATTCGGTTCATTCTTGCGTAAAAGCGCGATTGTTATCGGTGTATGTATAGGTAGTTATGTTGAAATAAAGCTAGAGGCACTAAGCGCGGTTGCGAACCAGACTGTTCTTGTAATAAAATTAATTTATAATTTGTTCTTAGTAATCCGCGTAGCGAGAGTTGCTTTTTATTTAAAGCGTCATTGCGAGTATCTGTACTTGTACCACAGATTTGAACAGAAGGATCCGCCCGTCTCCATATTTTAGTCAGATTTTCTTCATACATGCAAAAAGTAGCGCCATCTGACATAACTCGTATGAACTAGCGTGGGCGAGAGTTGACTGACTTGCCGAGTTAAAAGAACCTTGATAGAATTGTCGCTTTAAAAATTCGTTTTTTTAATTTGTTTACAAGAAAAAATACAATGTAAGGTTACTTATCGATGATACGACATCCCATATTCCTTTTTAGCCTTTCTTTTATGATATTTACGGCCTCTTACAACACAGTAAGGCATTTTTATATGGAATATTTTTCCACCGCACTGAACAATGTCCCGCAGACGACTGAGTCGCGAGTGTGCGAAACTTTCGATTTTCGCACCAATTCGCTGGGCCCATTAGTCGCACGCATTGGCCGGGTCCTTACGCCAGTAATATATAAGTCATTGACTTGTACTAATTGTATCATCTGTGGCCTGGGTCTTCGACACGTTGACGGTATGCCGCCAGTCAGCTAGGCGGGATTTTTTGTATGGAGACCTCCCCTTATTTTTTAATTTTTAGTATTTGTTGTTATGGATAGCGGCAACAGAAATACACATTCTGTGAAAATTTCAACTATCTACCTATTATGGTTCATGAAATACTGCCCGGTGACGGACGGACAGACGGACAGACAGCGAAGGCTTAGTAATAGGGTCCCGTTGGTCACGCGTTGGATGTACAAAACCCTAAAAACGTTTTTTATAGGTCTTTAGAAGTACGAGTATTTTTGATTTAGTATAAAGAAAGTCGTGTTATTTACACCATTTAGAACTCAAGAACGGCTGAACCGATTTCGCTAATTCTTTTTTGTTGAGTTCGTTATTGTCAGGATAAGGTTTTAGGGTAGAGTAGTGAAGGGTAGGATAGGGTAGTGTAGTGTAGTGTATTGTAGGGTAGGATAGAGTAGTGTAGTGTAGTGTATTGTAGGGTAGGGTAGGGTAGTGTAGTGTAGGGTAGGGTAGTGTAGTGTAATGTAAGGTTGAACGAAGTTTGCCGGGACAGCTAGTATGTTATAGTTAGCACCTACGACGTTGTCAGCAAAGTACTTGTTATGAATTAAGGGTCCCCAGGAGACTCGAGTTTCCATACAAACGTAGTTCCGATTTAATGCAAAATCTACATGCCGAATTGACTCCAAACTTTGCGAATATATTGTGTAGACACATGTCAATGTTTGTAATTAGTTTTCGATGTACTAATATGAAAAGGAAACAAATAAGAGAAGTTTCAAACTATCGGAACAAAAGTAATTTAAACCTTCGTTAGGTATATTTCAACCAATTACAAACATCGATATGTGTGTACTCAATATTTTCGCAAAGTTTGGATTCAATTCGGCATGTAATTTTTGTATTAAAGCGGAACTACGTTTGTATGGAAACTCGAGCCTCCTGGGGATCCTTAAGGTGTCAATTAATTTTAACTGTTCTGAGGCATGAAAATGTGGTATTTCCCACCATTATATGCCATTGTTATTTTTCTTTGCTCCTATTAAAATGCCAACACGTGTTTTTTGTTTGACTATAGTAAGTAGTCATGAAATGTTTGTTTACCTGATTGGATGGAAGTCATCATGTACGTTCGTAAGAATTAGCATTTATTTCCTAAAAACAGTGACAGGCATAATTTGAATTTAAGAAATGTAAATAAAACAGATATAGCCTTATATCATAGCCTTATAGATATAGCCTTATATCTATTTTATTTACATTTCTTAAATTCAAATTATGCCTGTCACTGTTTTTAGGAAATAAATGCTAATTCTTACGAACGTAAGTTCTTCTTTCTTTCTTTCGAGACTGAGTAAGGTTAAAAAGTCATTTGTGGGGCAGTGTATAAGATTCTTCAATAAAATTACAGAAAATGTAACTAGTTTGTCAGAGAATAAATTCAAGACTCATGTCAAAAAAGTTTTGTGCTCTAGAGGATATTATAAAATAATAGATTATGTAAATGACAAAGATTTATATGTTGATTCTATAACAAATACCATTACCTGAGACTGTAATCTGAATCATGACATTATTTGTAAAATACTGTATTTTTTTTTTGTTTTGACTATTTAAAAGTGTGTGTAAACACCTATTTGAAATAAATTGTTTTGAATTTTTGAATTTGAATTTGTCCCAAGATCCGAGTGTAAGAATGCTAATGGCAGTTGAGGAACTCACTTTCTGGTTTTAATCCGTGGCGTAATGGTTAAGTACTTTATTTTTACATCGGCAGTTCGCGGGTTTGGTTCCCGGCGGAGCCTTACTTTGTATGACTCGGTTTGGTTGGTGATGGTAGGATATTTTGTTTTGTTTTGATTGTTTTGACAACCGATATTGTTTTCTATCTTCACTTATTTTTATATCCCTCTCAACTTCCGTTCGCCTCGCCTGAACACACTTCTGTAACGCTCTCGTCAAGAATCCACCAGCTAACTCCCCAAGTTAAGCGTGCGTAGAGAAGTTTTACTATAAAAATAGGTAAAAATTTCGATGGTTTTCATGTTATTGGCGATTGTGTTTTCTTATTTTGTACGAAATACGCATTTGTTTATAACGATTTGTAATTTTCCAAAAATAAAATAATAATACAGTTGGTGTGCAAAATACGATAAGAACTTCCTCATTATATCGGCTTTCCAAGAAAGTAAAAACGTTAAAAAAATTGTTCCATTAATAATTTTGAACAAAAAAAACCGAGTTCAAACAGGAAACTAAGGTTCCTCTCGATTTCTCTGGGATTCCATCATCAGATCCTGGTTTTCTTACCATGGTACCACCCTTGGGACATATCCTTTCTACCAAAAAAAGAATCATCAAAATCGGTTCATAACTTCGTAATGATATGTCCCAAGGTGGTACCATGGTAAGAAAACCAGGATCTGATGATGGAATCCCAGAGAAATCGAGAGGAACCTTAGTTTCCTGTTTGAACTTGGTTACATTTATTTGTGTTCGGGCATAACTTCGTCGTTTATGAATCGATTTTGATGATTCTTTTTTTGGTAGAAAGGATATATCCCAAGGGTGGTACCATGGTAAGAAAACCAGGATCTGATGATGGAATCCCAGAGAAATCGAGAAACCTCCTCCTTTTTTAAAGTCGGTTAAAAAAAATGATTGCTGGTAAGAGGGTGCCTCGAATCCCATAAACATTTTCAAAAAACGTTATTTTCATGTTTTTTTTTCAATTCCAACATTTGTCATATTTTTCGCGCTATCCGATACTAGCTGTTACCTGCGGCTTCACCCGCGTGGACAACGTTTCTATGACTTTTCGAGGGTGCGCAGTGCGCGAGCCGCAAGCAGCTCGCGAGCGTGGTAAAAAGCAGCCTATGTGTTAATCCAGGTCCTAATCTGTCTACCTACCAAATTTCAGCCAGATCCGTTTAGTAGTTTTTGCGTGAAAGAATAACAAACATACACACTCACACACAAACTTTCGCCTTTATAATATTAGTGTGATTAAAATATGACCTAGCTTTAATGACTAACTTTCATTCATAAGCTCATCGAAAAAAATCTAAATTGATTTTATGCATTGAAAATTGTTGGAAAATTAGTTTGAAATTTTTGTTCTTACAAATTTTTTTTAACTTTGTTATAAAGCCGATAAAATGAGAAAGTTTTTACCATATTTTGCACGCCAACTGTATAAAAATTTTATTTTTGGTTAAGTCACAAAACATTATACAAATGCGTATTTCAAAATAATCTGAAAATAAATGCCAATAATTTGAAAATCTTTGAACCTTTTTCTACTTCTTTTACTTATTCGATAGATTATAAGTCAATTAATTGTCAAGTTATTTCCCATTTACGTCATGATTTTTTGCACAGAGATGGTTGACGGGCTGGAAAATAACGGTAGCCACGGCATTCGTTAAATTATTTTATCATAGACTACTAATTAGTTTAGCCTGACATAGTTCCCGAGGGATCTGGGGAAAACTCATTTCCAAGTTCGCGCACGCCAGCGTCTCAACAACGGAGGAACGGATTGACGTGATTTTTTGCATATACATAGTTGAGGGGATGGAAAGTGACACAGACTGCTAATCAGAATAGCCCGATGTAGTTCCCGAGGGATCTTGAGAAAACTCATGTCTTCGTTCGCATGGCACTCACCCCGAAAGACAGTCATAAAACCAGCCAAGTGCGAATCGGACGAAGTAGGGTGCCGTAATCTTCTCCAAAAATAAATGTATTAAAATAAATTGTATTAGCAGTTATATAACATTTTGTATGGAAAATCTTTGAAGTTTTTATAAATCCCCTGCACATACTAAAACTCATAAACCAAGAAAGCTTATCTAGCCGTGATTTTTTTCCTTTTAAAAAGAATTTTCACGACGACCGGTCCTGCGCTTTCCGCGATCTTTACTAGGTCGTCGGTCCACTGCGTGGGAGGCCTGCCTACGCTACGTTTTCCGGTGCGCGGTAGCCACTCGAGAACTTTACTGCCCCAACGGCCATCTGTTCTACGAGCTATGTGTGCTGCCCACTGCCACTTCAGTTTGGCGATTCTGTGAGATATGTCGTTACTTTGGTTCTCCTGCGGATCCCCTCGTTTCTGATTCGATCACGCAGAGAATAGCACGCACGAGAATAGCACGCTCCATTGCCCTTTGGGTGACCTTGAGCCTCTTTATGAGGCCCATAGTAAGCGACCATGTCTCAGTTCCGTAAGTCATCACTGGCAACACACACTGATCAAAGACCTTAGTGTTGAGACATTGCGGTATTTGGGACTTAAAGATATTGCGGAGCTTCCCGAACGCTGTCCAGCCGAGTTGGATTCGACGATTAATATCTTTCTTGAAGTTGGAAGTTAGAGATAGTAGTTAGAGATAATGTAGATGACTATAAAAGAGCTTAGATGCCGAAAAAATAAGATGTCACTGAGGGATTTCGAATTAAATCCTGGTACAAGGCAAAGGGCACATTAACTTCTGATCCGAGGGGCTCGTTTCTTCGACCGCTGGGATGCAAGATCCTAAATTAACCCTTCGCAACTCCGTTAACCTAATTAACCTTTAAGGAAGGAAAAAAGATTGGTTTTGGATTCACGGGGTGCAACTAATCGTTTGAATGAGGCCGACTAATGTTTAATCAAAACAGACCCTCCCCTGTGTACTTTTGTGAGTTGAGAATGGAGTAATTAGTAGGTACTTCGTATTGTAAAGACCGACCCTTTTTATCACGCTTTTGTTAGCTTCACCTGTATGTTTGTATGTATGTAGCCGACTCCTTTGGACTCGATTTTGACCCACTTTACACGGACAGATTTAATTCAAACTTTGTAGACTTATAAAGAATCAGCGACAATATAATAATTTCATAAGTTTGAACTAAAATATAAAAATTAAATAGAGTTTAAAAAAACTAAAAAACATGCTTTTAAAGTACATCAAACTAAAAGGGAAAAAATAATTCTTAATATAAGTTGAAAATAATAATTAACAAATTACTAGTATTATTGTGAAAAAGCGTGGGGCGCTCTGTGCCATATTTTTCGTCTATCGAGCAACCCACACTTTTTCACAATAATACTAGTAATTTGTTAATTATTATTTTCAACTTATATTAAGAATTATTTTTTACTTTTTAGTCTGATGTACTTTAAAAGCATGTTTTTTAGTTTTTTTAAATGGATAGGTATCCATACCCTCTGCCGTATTATTTCGTTTCATGTAAGTACCTACTTACATGAAACGAAATAATAAGGCAGATGCACTTTATACCCAAGAGTTTAGTCGAGAGAAACCAATGACTCACTTAGCCCTTATGCCGAAGATTTTACTCGAAGGAAAACAATGACTAACTCAGCCCTTATGCCAAAGAGTTTACTCGAAGGAAACCAATGACTCACTCAGCCCTTATGCCGAAGAGTTTACTCGAAGAAAATAATGACTAACTCAGCCCTTATGCCAAAGAGTTTACTCGAAGTAAACCAATGACTCACTCAGCCCTTATGCCGAAGAGTTTACTCGAAGGAAAACAATGACTAACTCAGCCGTTATGCCGGAGAATTTACTGGAAGGAAACCAATGACTCACTCAGCCCTTATGCCGAAGAGTTTACTCGAAGGAAAACAATGACTAACTCAGCCCTTATGCCGAAGAGTTTACTGGAAGGAAACCAATGACTCACTCAGCCCTTATGCAGAAGAGTTTACTCGAAGGAAACCAATGACTCACTCAGCCCTTATGCCGAAGAGTTAACTCGAAGGAAAACAATGACTAACTCAGCCCTTATGCCGAAGAGTTTACTCGAAGGAAACCAATGACTCACTCAGCCCTTATGCCGAAGAGTTTACTCTAAGGAAACCGATGACTCACTCGGCCCTTATACCGAAGCTGAGTTTCATTTTTTAAATTATTGATTTAAAATGAACAAATAATGGCCAAATCTAGTTTTGTATGAGAACACTGAAGAACAGATAAAATTGCACTTGATTTTATGAAAAAAAAACAATAAAACTTGTTTTATATTGTACCAATAACATAATTAAAAATAATTAATAATCATTTAACATTCAGAGGTGGACAAACTTATTTCTCTTTTTTGTATAGAGAGTGCGTGCTATTCTTCCCTCTTAAGTGGCAGTGGGCGGGGCACATATCTCGTAGAACAGATGGCCGTAACGTAGCGTAGGAAGGCCTCCCACTCGGTGGACCTGGTGAAGGTCGCGGGAAGTCGCTAGATGCGGGTAGCGCAGGACCGGTCGTCGTCGTGGAAATCATTGGGGGAGGCCTTTGTCCAGCATTGGACGTCTTTCGGCTTCTTACCATAATACACTTTCACATCTTTAAAATACGTTTATTGTTCTTATATAAGAGTTTAAAATACTTGTTATTGTCTTTTATATATTAGGTATTAAGCTGTTCGGGAAGTTTTTAGTAAAACGAAAAGGAAGTGTATAGAGTGCCGCAAGCGGCATTGTATCGCACTCGGTTCTGGAACCGTAAGTTTTACGGCATAATAGTGACACCATCTAATCTGCCGTAAGGAGTATGCATGGCGAAATAACGCGACCGCTTAAAGAGCCGTAGAGTTTGTATTGCATAGCACTGTCATTTGTTATTTTATGCTCGTGTGTTGACTTGTTGAGGTTAGGTTACCGGCTTGATTGGCGTTGTTTTGAATGTGTGGTATAATAGAAAAACACTATAATGACTGAATTTACGTCGTTAAAAGATTTAGATTCATATATTGAACAGTATGATGCCATTCTGCTGCCCATCGGGGGCTCTCTGACTGTATGATCAAGCAAACCTGACCGAACCTAATAAATAAATATTCTGGGACAAATCACACATGATCATCTGGCCCCAAAGTAGGATTCCCTGTGTTATGGGAACCAGAGACTGATATAAATACTTATATACGTTTAAATACATAATTAAATAGATATTTAACACCCAGACACAGAGCAAACAAATCTGCTCATCACACAAATGTTTGCCCTGGGTGGGGATCGAACCCACAACTCTCGGATCAGTAGTCAAGAGCACTAACCACTGAGCCACCGAGTCAGTCAATATAGCTGGCTTCGCTCGCTCATTTACAGTTTTTTAAGATAAAACTTGAGTAAAAAACTGTAAATGAACGAAGCTCCCCCCATGGGTAGCAGAAAAAGGCGAGTTAAAAAGGTGACGAGTTAGGAAAGTGACAATTTAGAAAAAGTAGCCGGTTTTTTATTTGTTGTTATACTTCAGTATTAGTACTATAATCACACTCAGTTTCACGCTTATATGTATTACCTTTTTTACGATAGGTACAGCTAAATCTAAAAAACTTCTCGACCTCCTGATATGAAGCTAATGGACTTAACCATTACGCCACGGAGGTAGTATTGTCAGTTTGTAGGTACTTTCCTCCAACATAAAAATTATGAATTATTATATCAGCTCATATACGTCCCCACCGAGGGGCTCGAGCCTACCCTGAATCAGGGCGATTAGGCCTTAGTCGACCACGCGGGCCCAGTGCGGGTTGGTCGACTTCAGACACAACCTTCAAGTTTCTTCGCAGGCGTATGCAGGTTTCCTCACGATGTTTTCCTTCACCGTTAAAGCAATCGGTAAGTATGTACGTAAGTTTTTGAAAAACTCATTGGTACATTGGCCGTGCAGATTTGAACCCGGTACCTCTGGTTAGATGGACCGAGTCGTTACCGGTTGAGCCACCGACGCTTTTTTAAATTTAAAAATTATGAATGTCAGACCTTTTATCCAAACTCTCCTATCCTTACTAATATTATAAATGTAAAAATGTATTTGTTAGTTTGTTTGTTTGTTACCTTTTCACGCTTCAACGCCTTGACCAATCTTAATGAAATTTGGCATGCAGGTAGCCTGTGTCACAAGGAAGGACATAAGCTACTTTTTATCCCGTGAAAATAGCATAGCCCGATGCAATTCCCGAGGGAACTGAAAATATACTCTTTTTTGGTTAATTAACATCGCAACGGAACAATGGATTGTGTGATTTTTTGCACCGAGATGGTTGAGGGGGTGGGAAATGACACGATTTACTAATAAGCATATCCTGACATAGTTCCCGAGGGATCTGGAGAAAATTCATGCACCGCGCACCCTCTAAGTCAGTCACAAAAACGATGTCCACGCGGGCGAAGCCGCGGGCAAAAGCTAGTGGATTTATATATTAAAGGGAAATCACATTCATAAGCTAAGGTTCCTTTATTTACACCCTTTAAGCCCTTAATTATTCTTAAAGCCCTTTTTAGGGTTCCGTTATCAAACTAGGAACCCTTATAGTTTTGCCATGTCCGACGGTATAACAGCCGTTCTGCTCAAAGACAGTTATAAAAATGAATTTCACTATGTTTATCAAATCTGCAAACTCTATGGAACAAAAAACATCCTAGGGTGCCATCCCTATCGTGGGGGTGTTTTTAGAGTTTCGCACCTCAATAGGTGAAAACGGAACTATAACAGAATCACTCGTGTGTCTGTCCGTGCCTCTATCACAGGCCATTTGCTCGGAAACTACAAGACCGATTGAGTTGAATTTTGGTACATACGAGTATATGTAAGTCGGTGACCCAAAGACGGACTTCTAACGTAAATAAATGAATTTTAAACATGGAGTCCACTTTTCGAGGTAAATTAAGAAAATTAAAAAATATATATATATTTTCAATAATACATGCGACATATTATCATGAAGTTGAAAGAATCTCAAAAAAAAATTAAAATAAGTTTAAGATTAATAGTTTTGAAGAAAATAGGCGATATTTGACCATTACCCTCCCCTCCTCCCCCCCTCCCCCCTCGCCCTTATCTCCGAAACTACTTCGAATTTAAATGGGCTGCAATCTGTATGGATGGCGGCCGGGGAAGGCGTTCTTAAGAAGTGCAGTTATACTTGTATAAAGTTCATACATTTTCCATTCAAACTGTTCTATATCAAATTCAAAAAGAAGTTTTTTTATAGTACACAAAGGGTAAAAACGGAACCTTTTACTAAGCCTGCGCTGTCCGTCTGTCTGTCTGTCACCAGGCTGTATTTCATGAACCGTGATAGCTAGACAGCTGAAATTTTCACATATGATGTGTTTCTGTTGCCGCTATAACAATAAATACTAAAATATAATAATAAAAATAAATTGAAAAAATAAGAGGGTCTCCAGTCTTTTTGTGACTGACTTAGAGGGTGCGCGGTGCATGAATTTTCTCCAGATCCCTCGGGAACTATGTCAGGATATGCTTATTAGTAAATCGTGTCATTTCCCACCCCAATTTCACCCTGATTCAGGGTAGGCTCGAGCCCCTCGGTGGGGACGTATATGAGCTGATATAATAATAATAATAATAAAGAGGGTCTCCGTACAAAAAAGTGTTTTTATTAACATGAAGAAACTGGCGCCATCTCGTATGATGGTACGGTACCCTATGTGTGCGGTTATGACTCGAACTTGACCAGTCTTTTAAAATAATATATATTTATTTAATGGAAAGACTACGCAATCCTAACTGGGAACAAAAAACTTTGCGCTAGGTTCGACACGCACTTGGCCTTTTTTGTTGAATCACCCTTACTAATATTATAGATGTGAAAATGTGTTTGTTTGATTGTTTATTAGTGTGTTTGTTGGTTTGTTACCTTTTCACGCTTCTACACCTCAACCAATCTTGACAAAATTTGGCATGCAGGTAGCCTGTGTCACGTGGAAGGACATGGGCTACTTTTTATCCCGGAAAAATAGCATAATCCGATGCAGTTACTGAGGGAACTAAAAAAATAGACTCTTTTTTTGTTAATTTCTTTTACATCGCAACGGAACAATGGATAGTTGTGATTTTTTGCACAGAGATGGTTGAGGAGGTGGGAAACGACATAATTTACTAATCACCCTTAGAGACAGTCAAACGATGTCCACGCGGGCGAAGCCGCGGGATAAACCTAGTATAGTATAATTTAGTAGGTAATATTAAATAATACCAAGCAAGAAAAACTGAATCCTAATTTATATCCACAAGGCGATGGTATTGAGATACTTAAACGTTTTGTTTAAAGCGTTTCATTTTATCGTCGCCGTTACAGCCGCGGCTGGCCATAAAGCCTCAGCCACACATATAGCTATTTGTAGCTGCTATTGTCTGCTTCCGATTACTAGCAGCTATATATCGCCGCTACCGTGTGACCGCTGCAGCTAAATGCAGTTTTTGGCAGCTAAAAACCTCATTGGATTGGTGCCGTGTAGTCGAAAATGTCGTCTGCCGTAAGTCGTGTTAACTACCTCCGTGGCGTAATGGTTACGGACATGAGCTTCACATTAGGAGGTTGCGGATTTGATTCACGGCGGAATCTAACTTTGTAAGACTCGGTTTGGTTGGTGGAAGGGCATTTTCTAAGTCTGCCTGGCTAGCTACCACCATCGTATATAGGTCTTGCCGCCAAACATCAATGCTTACAACATTGATGTGGTCGGACTTGAACATAAGAGTTCGCCATTGCGTTGAGGAATCTTGGTAAGCCCGCTTCCATCTTTGGCATCATCGTCATTTACCATCAGATGACTCCGTAACATGGACGTGCTTGCGCTGATTTTAACAACTCTTCTGTCACACGTAACTATTAATGACTCGGTTATTTTCACCAGCGAAAAAATTTAACATGCTCTTTTTTATAGCGGCTATTTTTCGGTCAGCGATTTTTAGCTCGTGCGCGCTCACACAAAGCTTATTTTCGCTGGCGTAAAATAGCAGCTACAAATAGCTACGTGTGACTGAGCTCGGCGCTTTGATTGTTACGACGAAAGTAATTGATAATGTCCATCAGTTCGTCACTTTAGGAGTTTTCGGCTCCCGCTCTATAAGATTCGGCGTCTGTATTCCCCGATTCGTATAATTTAGGAATCTTCAAGACGAGAGTGAATAGGCACTATTTGAGCTTGCGTGTTACATCCTCGGCTGCATCGGTACTTACCATCAGGTGAGGTGCAGCCAAACGCACTCAAATTTTTAATAAGAAAAAAAGATTTACCGCAATAATTTGAGCCATTATGCTGTAAAAGTTAGCAAATAAATCTGCTTCCGATTACTAGCAACTACCCGTATAAATCGCTGCTACCGTGTGACCGTTATAGCTACATGCAGTTTTAGCAGCTTAAAACCTCATGCGATTGGTGCCGTGTAGTCGGAAACGTCGTCTGCCGTAAGTCGACTCAATAGACAAACTGCTTCGCAATACGGACGTGCTCGCGCTAATTTTAACAACTTTTCTGTCACACGTAACTATTAATGACTCAGTTATTATCGCAAGCGAAAAAGTTAACATGCTCAATTTTATAGCGGCTATTTTTCGGTTAGCGATTTTTAGCTCGTGCACGCTCATGCGAAGCTAATTTTCGCTGGCGAAAAATAGCAGCTACAAATAGCTACGTGTGACTGAGGCTTAACGCGCGGCGCTTTGATTGTTACGACAAAAGTAATTGATAATGTCCATCACTTCGTCACTTTATGAGTTTTCGGCTCCCGCTCTATAAGAGTTACCGCAACAATTTGAGCCATTATGCTGTAAAAGTTAGCAAATAAATCTTTTATAGCGTTCGTTGGCGTTTCAGATATTTTTAAATGACTAAAAAAAGAGGGTTTTTAATACGACGCGTATGTATTGTAGCAAAATCGGGTTAACATTGAAATTAATTAATTAAGAAAATCGATTGCCAATTTTGGTTTAAGACCTAAACGCTGAAGATAAAGAAAAGAAAAAGAGGGTGAAAATATCAAGGAATAAAATAAGATTTGAAATATCAAAAATAAAAATTGTCATCAGCTCTCATTTATTGCACAAAAAAAGCTTTATGAGTAGAAACTAAAAAAAATTGCGAAGAACCTAAACACATTTACTTTTAGATAGTACTGTTTATTTACCGACCAAACACAAAAAAGAATAGGTAATGGGTTGGTAATAATAAAAAATGAAGGTTACACCACTAAGACTAACTTATAGCTACTTAATAATAATAAATACAATAAAATACAATAATTTTGCAGACATTAAGTGCCATGCCAGTGAAACGGTCCTGGCTCAGCATATGTTATTTATAAGTGAATACCCATAACGCTGATATTCTGCCAGGGCCCTCATTCAGTTCGGAGTTGTTAGCGAGACTACGAATCACACTTGGCCGATTTTATGATTTTTATCATACATTGTCATGCACGAGATACAAAACGTGTGTATCTTTACAGCCCTACAGCTTTAGTTAAAGTGAGTGAAATATTGATTGCACAAGGGCATACATACGAGTACAAGTGAAGTTAAAACACCGGCCAAGTGCGAGTCGGACTAGCACTCCGAGGGTTTCGTATAACCATACCTCTCCACATAACTACATAGTATTATGACAATGATATCCATTTTTTTTATTCACAATTGGTAAGCCCTTGTCATCATCTCACCTGATGGTAAGTGACGATGATGCCTAAGATGGAAGCAGGCTTACCAAGATTCCCCAACGCATGGAGAACTGGCTATGTTATCTTCAAGCCGGAATACATGATAACACATAACACTGATGTTTGGCGGCAAGACTTAGATAAGAAGGTGGTTTCTAGCCAGGCGAGCTTAGAAAATGTCCTACCACCAACCAAACCGAGTCTTACAAGTTGACCTCACCGGGAATCGAACCCGCGACCTCGTGCTGTAAAATGAATTACGCCACGGAGGCGGTTGGATGGATACCCAAGGAACCCATTAGAAATTCATTATTTTTGTGCTTTCCATACAATTTGATCAGCTGATCAGCAAACTTTGTATGGAGAGTCCTTTTTTTAGTAATGCAGTATAGGTTCTTTGGAGTAAATTGTTCAGTTTCATGAGTAGATTTCATGCTTAAGATTCCGGGAGCAAAATCTTGGGGAATCTTGGTAAGCCCGCTAGCATCTTGGGCATCATTGTCACTTACCATCAGGTGAGATGATGCCAAGGGCTTATCAATTGTGGATAAAAAAGAGGCAGTATTTTTAAGCCTGATGTATGAAGACTACACGCTGTAGACGTTTATATAAAGCAGAGTAAAATCAACCCATTGTTGCACGACTGTCCAAAAAAGGAGTGTTATGTTTTCAGGTCTTATGTATGTATGCTTATTTATTCCACGATATCTTATAAACGGCTTGATGGGTATTAGAGTGCGACGTTTTGTTAGATTCGTCTCGATCCCGTGAGTGACATCATCATTACAGCTCATATAAGTCCCCACCGAGGGGCTCGAGCCTACCCTGAATCTGGGCGATTAGGCCTTAGTCGACCACGCGGGCCCAGTGCGGGTTGGTCGACTTCACACACAACCTTCAAGTTTCTTCGCAGGCGTGTGCAGGTTTCCTCACGATGTTTTCCTTCACCGTTAAAGCAATCGGTAACGATATGTACGTAAGTTTTTGAAAAACTCATTGGTACATTGGCCGTCCAGATTTGAACCCGGTACCTCTGGTTAGATGGAGCGAGTCGTTACCGGTTGAGCCACCGACGCATTTTGAGTGACATAGGATACATATTTACCCGACTTTCCAAAGAAGAGGTATAATGTCTTTATGCAGTCGTGTTTTAATAAAATAAATAATTTATGCTTGTTCTCCTTCGAATAAGTTATACACAACTTACAGTTAATTATTTCACAGTTATACATAACTTATTCGTAGTTGTTCTCTGAATCTCCTTGACTCGTAGTAGGCCTTGCCAAAGAGAGGAAACGAAAATATTTTGTATTTATTACTAGGAACTAATTTGCAAGTGTTGCCCTTAAATTATGTACAGTCACGAGCTTCAATTTAGGACCCACCTAAGGTTGAATATCGTGCAGTAAACGGACGCTATTTAGAGCTAATATTATAAGCAGTGTCATAAGTCATAATGTTTACCATAGCCAACTTAAGTTTACGTTTCTAGGGGCAACCGCTCAATTACGTCAACCGAGCGGAGCGAGCGCATACGACCATTTCCCTTTTTTTTCGAGTAATTGTCACTTAGGAAGATAGAAAAGTCTTTTGTTTGTAAAGTCTTTATTGTACAAGAAAATCATCGATTAAACCCGTAGTAGACCAATCAATATTTAGTTATGTCACTTCAAACAGATCAAAATAATTTTCTTGACTGAGTCTTGACACATGTTCATAATTATAAAACTGTAGTGATAGCTTTTTTCAAAGAGGTTATCATTTCAAGGGTCGATTCGATAAGACATTTGAATTACTTAACATGACATTTCAACTCTATCGAACTGAAGTTTCAACCTTATGGTATTTTGAATGTTTTAACAACATTTAATGGAAATGGGTCTCAAATTAAAGCTTGTGACTGTACCTACCTGTTGGAGGTCGTGTGTCTCGCGTGTAATCTATTTACCTACACCATTTAACAAAACAAGAAATGTCACCCCTCTGGAGATATTGTAAACAAAACAATTACTTTTAATAGTTTATGGGCCCAGGTATGTCAATAAAATTAGTTTATACTTAATTGGTTTTTTTATTTAGTTTATATGATACACACAGGTTTGCCTCCCATATTTTAAACTCTCCTAACACTCGGTAAGGTTGGATGGAAGAGATCTCTTATAGAGATAAGTCCACCTTTGTACACGTCCTCTCTAAGTTCTAATCATTTAAATGTTTGTGTACAATAAAGTATATATATTTACATAAATCTATATACGAGTAAATAAAAGAAAGTCGTGTTAGTTACACCATTTATAACTCAAGAACGGCTGGACCAATTTTTATGATTTTTGTGTTTTTGCATTTGTCTTCGTCGGGAATAGGATAATAATAAGTATTAAAATATGATGTTCATCAATTTTAAAAAAATATCAGTCTAAAAATAATTGGTTTTAGGGTAGGGAAGTGTAGTGTAGTGTAGGTGTAGTGTAGTTTGGGTAGGGTAGGGTAGTATAGGGTAGGGTAGTGTTTTAGGGTAGGGTAGGGTAGTGTAGTGTAGTGTAATGTTGTGTAAGGTGGAACGAAGTTCGCCTGGACAGCTAGTATGTTATAACAACGATAATTAAAACTGAACCCTAGCCTAGTGGCAGCATGATTGCAGTGCTAAAAGGCACTCCGAGTTTTAACGCGAGTCGCATCGGCCAACACGAAGATACGGTTCAACAACGTTTTAACTTCATTTATTGGCGATCTCGGATCACTCATAAAAACAACGATCCTGCAATGTCAAAAACACATACAGTCCAAAACGTAATCTATATGTCGCAACCATCTAGCTTAATTAGCTATTTAAGTAACTGCCTAGCCTTTTAACTAGACGGCGCCGTTCAACAAGCTGTGCCTGAATGATTATTCAGCCATTCAATTAAACACCTAAGTAAATGGCTTGGATCGATAACGTTCAACTTCTGCTAGTCAAGTAGATTAAATTCGATAGATAGATAAACCGTTTATTCACTGACCAGGCACAAAAAAGGGGGGGAGGTGGGAGGAAAAAGGGTACATTTCACAGTTCTTCGTCGGTTTTGACTGATTTAAAGATCTCCAAGTCGTCAGCAAACATCAAACATCAAACCTGCATAGTCCAACACACTTGCTTTACACAAACCTCCGCGTGTCAATATTCACCTCTCTACTTTAAATTTTACGTCAGCCGAAATATGTAAAATCCTGATTTTTTTCAATACAAGTTGATTTCTAAGACTCCTTTTTAAAGCTTTTGTTTAAACCACCTCCGTGGCGTAATGGTTAGTCCATTAGCTTCGCACTAGGAGGTCGCAGGTTCGATTCCCGATGTGGTCAACTTGCAAGACCCGGTTTGGTTGATGCTAGGGCATTTTCTAAGCCCGTCTTGCTAGCTACCACCATCTTATCTAAGTCTTGCCTCCAAACCTCCAGTGTCAACAACGTTGATGTGTTCCGGATTTAAGATAAGATAGCCAGTTCCCCATTGCGTTGGGTAATCTTGGTTAGCCCGCTTCCATCTTCGGCATCATCGTCACTTACCATCAGGTGAGATGATTCCAATGGCTTACCAATAGGGATGACGAATGCTAGTCATCTGAGTTACTTTTTATCATCTGTCAAAAACGACATTTCGTTCTAAAAATGTTAGAAATACTTAGGCTTGACGTCATAGTTTAACAGAGTCATTTATGTACTCATTTTGTGATTTTTTTGATGGAAAACAAAACGAGTAAGATTTTTCGAAGTTTTAGTAGGAGGGCAATTTAGTGATCAAGAGTTCATAATTTATGTCTGATGCTGTCGTCAGCGCTATTGTAAAGAAAAAAAAGACCTTTATCCTCATAAATGAACAATTTTCTGTACATCATGAGATAGCCAAAAATACCTTTGCGTACTTACAAAACATTGATTTTTATCGTAATCTCTACATAAACCATCATGTATTTAAAGGTATATACCTATGTAGAAAAGCTTTCAAGCTCGTGTCATTTTATCGTCGACAGATAGATAAGGTGTTGATAAGAATATGTTGATATCAGTGAGAGAACAATGTACGAACGAACATATCTCTGTTATCTATACATCAATATCTTTTATACATAAAGAATTGTCGGAAAACTATTTATGTATATCGCGTGACAATGCAATATTAAAAGCTTGTACCTAAAAGTAAAAACTTTTGCATGCAAAATTTCAGCTCAATCGGAAACCGGGAAGTTGGTCAAATTTAACATGCAAGATTTCACACGAACAAACATACATACATACATATAATACAAGTTAAATAAAAGCTTGTAAAATTAATCTCTATTTCCCTTAGTCATCGCATCACGCGTGGACGGCTGGACTGATTTCGCTAATTCTTTTTTTGTTGAGTTCGTTATTGTCAGGAGAAGGTTTTTTTATGTAGAGTAGGGTAGGGTAGTGTTGTGTACGTTAGGGTAGGGTAGGCTGTGTAGTGTAGTGTAAGTTGGTACGAAATTTGCAGGGACAACTATTCTATATTATATATAAATGAAAGTCGTGTTAGTTACACCATTTATAACTCTAGAATGGCTGGACCAATTTTTATGATTTTTCTGTTTTTGCATTTGTCTTCGTCGGGAATAGGATAATAGGTATTAAAATATGATATTCATCAATAAAAAAAATATCAGTCAAAAAATAATTGGTTTTAGGGTAGGGTAGGGTACGGTACGGTAGCGTAGTGTAGGGTACGGTATTGTAGTGTAGGGTAGGGTAGTGTAGTGTAGTGCAGTGTAGTGTAAGGTGGAACGAAGTTCGCCGGTACAGCTAGTATATTGTAAAAGAGAGTGTACAATATGCGTGCCTTTTAAACTCAGAAACGAGTCCCGGTTCGATCAAGGAAGATTTAAGGTGCGGTAGCCCTCTATCCCCCATCCATGAAGAAGGTTCCCGTTTTTACCTGAAGGGCGTGCTTTTGAAGATATATTGACTTGAAGTTTCGCCCTCTGGAAATTTCTAGAATAGCCCAGAACATTCGAAAGTAATCGAGAGCATCACCCAACAACATCCCAGATCATTGTGGAACATTCCAAATCACTCTCGAATGATGTGGAGTGTTCTGGAACAGTTTGGACCATTCGAAGCCTTTTTGTGTGGGTGGGGCGGGGCTACTCTCCGTGAGCGAAGCCAGGTACCCCAGCTAGTATTTAAATATACAGTTGTGTGTAACTAGTGCTTCTACTTCTCATACTGAAAAGCTGTCCCCAGAAGACCCACAGTCAGTTCACAACAAAAAACAATTGGACTTTATATTTTGATCAGCTGATTGACCAATTTTTTTTTAAATTAGCTTTTGCTTCCCAAGGAAAAGTTCTTTAGTGTGATAAGGTCCTATCACGGTGTAGATTTATTTACCACTAAATTGATTTCTCTTACTTATTATAGTGTTTTAAGAGAGCGTCGGTGGCGTAATGGCAAGGGCCACTACTTCCTGTCCGGGAGGTCGTAGTTCAAATCCTGCGATGTACCAATGTGTTTTCGAATTTCGATTTCATATGTACGTTTATCCGACGCTCTTACGGTGAAGAAAAACGTCGTGAGGAAACCTGCACACGCCTTCGAAGAAACTCAAAGGATGTGTGTGAAGTCGACCAACCCGCACTGAGCCCGCGTAGTCGACTAAGGCTCGATCGCCCTAATTCAGGGTAGGCTCGGGCCCCTCGATGGGGACGTATAAGAGCTGATATGTTGATACGCAAAATAGCCTATCTGTACTTCGATGTCACATTTCAAGTTTCTAAGTCACCTGGAAGTGTTCTGTAATTTTGGATAGTGGTTGAAGACAGTGCTACGGAACCCTAATTTCGCGAGTACGGAACCCTAGTTTCGCGAGTACGGAACCCTAGTTTAGCGAGTACGGACCCCTAATTTTGCGAGTACGGAACCCTAATTTCGCAAGTACGGAAACCTAATTTCGCGAGTACGGAACCCTAATTTTGCGAGTACGGAACCCTAATTTTTCGAGTACGGAACCCTAATTTCGCGAGTACGGAACCCTAATTTCGCGAGTACGGAACCCTAATTTCGCGAGTCTGCCGTGTATGGTGATGAAAGGAGATGAAATAAATTAACTACAGTACCATTTCCTGTCAGATGGCTGCAGGACTTGTTCGTGCTATTTTAGACCTTTTAGTGTAAGTAATAAATAGTATAGACAGGTCTCCCACTCTTTTCCAGCAGTGTACGTCTTACCAAGTAACTATTTAGTAATCTGTGGTCTTACGGCTGATATGAAGATGATATTGAATACGCTAGTCGATGAATGACAGCGTTACGAAAAAGTTTCGATACCAAAAAGGTCGTGTTCAATAGTAGAAATGAAGTGAGTTATAGTTTTTTTTCAAGCGCGAGTAAACTCCAGTCGTGCGTCGGAGCTGACACACACAATTTTTTTTTATACACAATTGGTAAGCCCTTGACAACATCTCACCTGGTGGTAAGTGACAATGTTGCCGAAGATGGAAGCAGGCTTACCAAGATTCCCCAACGCAATGGGGAACTGGCTATCTTGTCTTCATGCCGGAACACACCAATGATATCAACATTGATATTTGGCGGAAAGACTTAGATAAGATGGTGGTAGCTAGCCAGGCGGGCTTAGAAAATGCCCTACCACCAACCAAACCGAGTCTTACAATTGACCCCGCCGGGAATCGAACCCGCGACCTCCTGTGTAAAGCCAGTGAACTTTGCCTCTGAGCTACGGAGGCGGTTAAATACAGGTTGCGGCGGAAACGTTTATAAAATGGCTATTACTCGCCCTCCTCCCTATTGAGTCCCACAGTTACCGTTAGGCTCGTGAGGTTCTAGCATTTTTTTAATGTGCTCTATTTTGTTTTCCGATCCGAATTGTGTAGTCTCAACGGCCCACATAGATAGACCATCAGTGGACGTATTGCCCTCTCTTCCCTGGTCGCGTTATTTCCCGGTTTGTCGCCATTGGCCACCACGTCTCCTGACTTATCCATGTGCGATTATTTCTTGTGGGGTCACCTGAAGACACGTGTATACGTGCACGAGCCCCGAACACCGCAATAACTTGAGGAATCGCCCAAATTGACAAAACTATGTTGAAAAGAGATGTTGATATGATGCCAACTTCCGAGAACGCCTAAAATATTATCATCATATCAGCTCATAGCCGCTGAATGCGGATAACGAAAAACCGGTCGTCGTGGAAGTCTTTGGAGGAGGCCTATGTCCAGCAGTGGACGTCCTTCGGATGATATGATGATGATGATAATCAGCTCATATACGTCGTCGCCGAGGGGCTCGAGCCTACTCTGAATTCGGGGGGTCGGGCCTAGTCGACCACGTGATTTTTTTACTGGCTTTATCACTTTATGATTACAAAAGCATCAGTAAAATGAACAGTTTACCAAATTTTGATTTAGTAATTTCCAAACGAAATCACAGCGGTCGAGGCGCTGTAACGTAACTCACCCTTTTCGTTCGAGAACCAAACTTGTCGAATCTAGAGAGCGGCAGGGAGTATCCATACTGTACGTTAGTACTACCTAATATATATACTTTTATTTCTCTCAGTTCGGGGTTTCATTCTGTTTACCGAATTCATTTTGGATTTGGAATATTTTTGAGATGTATTGTGTTGGTATTTGTTTTTTTAGGAGAAATTGACGTCGTTGTCAACATCTCAGGTGTTATATTCAGGAAAATAAAATCATCAAAATTTTTGATTGTTCACCACATTATTTCCATCTGATGTTTAATTAAGTTTTTACTGGGGAATGTTTTTTTCTTACTCCATTTATCGTCTTACCTTTGTGATACGATATGGTGAAAATGCCGGTCTTGTGTACGTTTAAGGGTCGTCCCACATCACTGATTTATGCTGGAGGCTGTTGATGCATCTTCATCCTAAAGTCCACCCAAGTGCACTGGCAAAGTATAGTACTAACATACAGTATGGACACTCCCTGCCGCTCTCTAGATTGCGACCTCACCCCCCGTCACCCAGATTGATACAAATTGGTTACAGTTTGGTTGTCGAACGTATAGGATTTCGCCGCCATTTTGTTTGTTCCGTCATTTCTTTTTTGAAATGTCATTTCTGGCCTGTTCTATGAAGTGTCCGGGGTGTGGCACTGGGGTAAATGGCATAACTCCTGCACCCATGCCAACCACGACTCCATCTGTACAGTGCAACCAACAAGTATATTCATTTATTTTCTTTTGTCGGCGTGGAGAAGATCTCCAAAACTGGACATAATTAACTTTAAAAATTTACATGTGATATAGTGAACATTTCTTCGTCGGACCCAACGAATACTTTAATTTTATATGTGCTGTGATATTTTTTTAGAGTTGTAGGTTATTGCAGCTCCGTACGTACGCGGTTACAACCTTTACTGTAAAAAATCGTTTGGAAATTGAAATGTCTAAATCTTTTGTACGTGGTTGCAACCTTTACTGTAAAAAATCGTTTGGAAAGGAGTTGGCTTGGCTACTGCCCCAAGCATGTATAGAAACTTCTCACTAACACATAGTTTTCAAATATTCATTGATTAATTACTATGTACTTATTAATCTCATAGAACTTTCAGGAAATAATTAACAAATTAAAAGTTTTTTTGTTTATTTTGTATGTTCCTTGAAAAAATCATAGATGGCGCTATCCATACCCTTCCTATTTTCTATACCAAAATTCATTCATAGGACCCAAAAAAAGTGTATGTAGTAATAATAGGTCATCTTTGTCTAGAGCTTAGAACGGTCAAAGTTATATTCTCTTTTTTTTTTACCTAGTTAATTGAAGTTTGTTTAAACGCCTAGCTAAAAGTTAATAGCAAAGTCTTATATATAACAATTTTTGCACGTATTATAGTAGGAGTTCTACTATTTATTTTTCAGAATTATGAAATAACGAAAAGTTCCTGAAAGTTTTTTCATGCGGACTACTGATATTTAGCTATTCAGCGTCACTTTTTAGTAGGTACAGTGTTTATACATTGCTGGGGCAGTCGTCCATACTTCATCAAGCCATGTCGTTTAAATGACAATTTTTTTTTACCATTTACTTGTTTTGCGAGTAATGACAAATGACCGGGATGACAAGCAAAATTTTATACGTTCGCTGTTTTTCTATCACTATCACAAATTAAATATTTTTACTAATCTCATATTTTATTTCAATTTTACCTTATTTCAACTTTGAGGCCAACATTCCAAATCTTACGTATTCATGTACCAAATGGTTTCACCTTGTTTTTTTCTTGCTACACTATACAGTTAAAAAAACTATATCTACGCAGACGAAACCGCGGGCAAAAGCTAGTTTCAAATAAGGAAGTTATACGACGTGCATTTTTTGTAAATAAGGAAAACTACAATATTGTAACATTCTGAAGCAGGATAGTGTTATTGAGCTGTGTTACAAAAGTGATCTTACGTGCTTTTTTATATTTATAATAATTGGTAAGCCCTTGCTAAAACTTGAATATAATATTAATATAGCTGAAACAGATAGATAGAAGAACAAGAATATCATATTTTTCTATATTTATAACTTGATTATTGTATTTTAGGTAATTGAGCCAACTAACAAATGTGGTTTTACGCTTTCCTTAAACGTGAACAGAATATTAATCTAGCTGAAATAGATTGTAACTAAGAACGAGAATATTATATTTTTATATATTTATAACTAGATTATTGTTTTCTAGGAAATTAGGCCAACTAACAAATGTGGTTTTGCACTTTCCTTAAACGTGAACAGAATATTAATACAGCTGAAATAGATTGTAACTAAGAACAAATATAGAAATATTTATTTTATTCTTTTATTCATAATTGGTATGCCCTTGGCATCATCTCACCTGATGGTAAGTGACGATGATGCCGAAGATGAAAGCGGGCTTACCAAGATTACGCTATGGAGAACTGGGTATCTTATCGTAAAGCCAGAACACATCAATGTTATTAACACTGATGTTTGGCGACAAGACTTAGATAAGATGGTGGTAGCTAGCCAGGCGGGCTTAGAAAATGCCCTACCACCAACCAAACCGAGTCTTATAAGTTGACCCAACCGGGAATCGAACACGTGACCTCCTGGTATGAAGCGAATGTACTAACCATTACGCCACGGCAGCGGTTAATTTTTTTTATAGTAAAGTTCTCGAGTGGCGATCGCGCACCAGAAGACGTAGCGTAAGCAGGCCTCCCACGCGGCAGACCGATGACTTGGTAAAAGTCGCGGCAAGCCGCTGGATGCGTGCAGTGCAGGACTTGTCGTCGTGGAAATCCTTGGAGGAGGCCTTTGTCCTAAATTTCCTAAAACGTGAATAGAATATTAATTTAGCTTAAATAAATTATAGCCAAGAACAAGATTTTTTTTAAGTATACTTGCTGTTTCGCGCGGCTTTGCCCGCTCAGATCCCGGTGAAAATTTTTCTATACCTATTCTCAGACTTACCGAATATACACAGAAAATTTCATGGAAATCCGTCTAGCCGTTTCGGAGGAGTATGGCAACTAACATTGTGACACTAGAATTTTATATATACAGGATGTAACAAAATTGGTGTAGGTCCATTTAACTGGGGGTTTTATTACTCATCATACTGAGTAACTTTTGTTCTACAAGTTTGTTGAAATCGCAAAAAAAACTCTTTATACAAAACGATCAGCTGATTGACCAATTTTGTGCATTTTCATATGATAGATAGATACATAGATATACCGTTTATTTACCGACCAGGCACAAAAAAACAATAAGTAATAGGTTGGTATATAAAAAATGAAGGTTACTCCACTAAGACTACCTTAGAAAGCAACGAAATTTTTTTTGAGTATTGACTATGGGTTCCTTGGGGAAAGTTGTTCAGTATGATGAGTAGGATCCCTAGTTAACGGGTCCTACTCCAATTTTTTTACACCCTGTATAGATGATTTCAGAGGGGCTTTGACTCCCGCTCCAGATCGAGCCATTCACCGCGGAAATGCTGCTAGTGTTATAGGCACCTTTGCACCAGGATGACGAGAGACGGGTTATTTTAGGTATTTTAGATGTTTCATTTTAGGTATTTTAGGTGTTACATTTTAGGTGTTTTTTTTTATTTTTTTATTCACAATTGGTAAACCCTTGACAACATCTCACCGTCTCATCTCTCATCTCATCCGTGTTTTAATAATTGTAATTAGTGAGATATTATTCTTAAGACTTGTTAATTTTTTATACAATAAAATAACCTAACCAATCCTAGAAAGACGACAGAGTTGAAAACTTTTTACAGTTTCATAAGTTTGACCCTGCGAATGTTCCTGGTACGGTGTCGGTGTCGTTACAATGTCGCGAGTTCAATGGTTTGTCCCATCTCAAAAAATGGTCAACTCGCCTAAAGAAGTTTTCACTTCAAAAATGCCTATTTATGTAGATGATATAGGTAATTGAGCAAAGTTACAAATGTGGTATCACACGTTTCCTAAAACTAGAATAGATCTAGCTGAAATATAAACAGTATCTAACCAAAAAAAACAGGCCAGAATATTAACAAGTAGTTAGCCGTGAACTCGCTAACACCCGCTAATCCTTAAACCCATACAAAATAAACCCATAAAACTGCTAAAAAAACTTACCAGATCATTCCATCACACAGTGTACTAATCACTTTTTATCCAAAAGCACCTCAACTCACACAGAAAAAAATTAAAGTTAGTTATCTGTTATTTCATAGGATTCGATTCGCGTAACGTTAAATTAAAACGCGGAGAGGCGTGCGTCAGCCGTGCTATCGTCGTTCATACTAAGGGAAAACTGCGAAAATACAGTGGACTAAAAAAAACGGCTAAGTGCGAGTCGAACTCACGCACCAAGGGTTCCTACCACCACACTTCTTCACACAGATATAACAATGATACCTATTGTACGTTTGTAAATGAATGTCAAAGTAAGCTTGCTGTCTAATACCAGCAGAAGAAATTAACGCGAGCGACAGATTTTTTAGGGTTAGACTCCATAGGGTGAGTACGACACACACTTGGCCGGTTTTTTTTACTTGTTGTATACTTTAGGATTAGTACTATAACACACCAAGTTTCACACCTGTAGAGCTATGTGATACCGTTTTTACA
This sequence comes from Coleophora flavipennella, assembly GCA_947284805.1. Lineage (NCBI taxonomy): Eukaryota > Metazoa > Arthropoda > Insecta > Lepidoptera > Coleophoridae > Coleophora > Coleophora flavipennella. The sequence goes on from OX369253.1 coordinate 13,642,886, forward strand.
ATGAAACAAATACAAAAAAAAATTCGAGCGAGACCTACAGTACTCGCATATGATGTGTAACATGTGACAAAATACTTTAGGTTAGTTAGATTTGATGACGATATTTTACCTGGGTGGCGGATCTGACAGTAACGAAAAAAACCGACCAAGTGCGAGTCGGACTCTCGTAAAGTAGAATTCCGCGCTTTCGCGACTTCCTGTTACACATTTCCGTTCCATGTTACACATTTCCGTCCCATTTCACGAAATCACTCCCACAAATTGCAGGAAAGCGCGAGCAAAGATGTTACACATCAAAAAAACTTCGAAAAAACCTCGTTTCTTGTATAGGATACACCATCAATTGTTCACTTTTTAATTTTTATTGTTTGTTGGTAGATCTCCCATAATGACTCATATTCCGTAACAATTTTAGCCAGCTGCCTATAATGGTTCCAAAGATACAGACTTTTTTAATAGTCAGACAGACAGACAGACAGACGGACGAACAGCTTAAGCTTAGTAAAAGGGCCCCGTTACCCGCTACGGAACCCAAACAATGAAACTTTTTTCATGTGTATAGTAGATAATAAATAAGAGGATTAATGATACTTTTGCCACAGTATATACGTATATATTAATCGCACCAAAAAAAATCTGTAAAAAAGTGCCAAGTCTTGATTAAGATTACTTCGCCATGAAAAGTAGTCAGATGAAATAAAGAGCTAAATATTAGTGAATATAAGAAAACGAGTGACTTGGCCTATCTGTAAGAGTCTGGGTCGAAATGTAGATGCTTTTATTTTTTATGCTTATTATCAGATTTTGACCGCGACTCCGTCCGCGTGGAATAGTAACCTTTGGCAGCATTTTTATTTTTTAGGATACTTATTTTGCAAATAATACACATACAAACTACTGTGTTTTACTTGAAATAACTTATTTTAATACATTTTTATAAACAAATTTGTTTTCTCCATCCTTTACAAAAACAAAGATTTTGCGGTTTTGAAACTCGTAAGCACGCTACATAGAGTTGCCCAAGAGAAAAATATTTTTTTTTCTAGATATACTCCTGCAACTTTTAGCGTCGGTCCTTGATCTTTGCTTATCGTTATTGCAACTGCACTCTTTTAAACTAAAATAGCAAATTGGTCGGAATTATCGAAATACGGTAAATTAAAACATTTTCTCCTTCTGCCTTTCAGTCATTATTAAAGCTTTTAAAATATTGCGTACACTATTAGATGAGATTGAAATTATCTTTAAGATTCAATAGTTCAAAAAATTCTGACATATCTACTTAGATTTACTACCCTCATAAAATTGCTTAACAGCCAAGTCACTCGTTTTCTTTAATCACCTAGACTTGGCTCTTTATTTCGTCTCGCTCCTTTTTATGGAAAACTAGCTTTTGCCCGCGGCTTCGCCCGCGTGGACATAGATTTTATGACTGTCTTTGAGGGTGAGTGCTGCGAGTGTTGCTCCAGATCCATCAGGAACTATATCGGGCTATTCTGATTAGCAGTCTATATTATATCACTTTCCACCCCCTCAACCACCTCTGTGCAAAAAATCATAACCATCCATTGTTTCGTTGCGATGTTAAAGAAATTAACCAAAAAAGAGTATTTTTTCAGTTCCCTCGGGAACTGCATCGGACTATCCTATTTTCACGGGATAAAAAGTAGCCTATTTCCTTCCTAGTGACACAGGCTACCTTGCATTTCAAATTTTATCAAGATAGGTCTAGGTGTTCTTGAAGCGTGAAAAGATAACAAACAAACGAACACATTTTCACATTTATAATATAATATTATGTAATAAGAATCCTACTTAATATTATAAACGCGAAAGTTTGTAAGAATGTATGGATGTATGTTTGTTACTCTTTCACGCCAAAACCACTGAACGGATCTGGCTGATATTTGGTATGTAGACAGATTAGGACCTGGATTAACACATAGGCTACTTGTTTCCACGCTCGCAAGCCGCTTGCGGCTCGCGCACTGCGCACCCTCGAAAACTCATAGAAACGTTGTCCACGCGGGTGAAGCCGCGGGAAACAGCTAGTGATTCATAAAGTGCTATTTATAGGCATACGCTGCTGGCATATGTCCCTGCATTTCAAATCCGTAATATCTTCGATAATATTCATTTAAATTACATGCTGTAAAGGGCCATATTGATCTATATTAAATGCACAATGTATTTAAAGTACTTCATTGCATAAAGATTAATGCTGTATTGCTTAAACTCGCTTCGTAAATAAGCCATTATTTCTCGTAAAACGTAAAGGATAAAAAATGGTTATTGTGGATGATACCTTAGACATACTATATATATTAGTACTAACATACAGTATGGACACTCCCTGCCGCTCTTTAGAATGCGACCTTACCCCCTCGTCACCCAGATTGATACAGATTGGTTACAGTTTGGTTGTCGAACGTATAGGATTTCGCCGCCATTTTGTTAGTTCCGTCATTTGTTTTTTGAAAATTGTGAAATGTCATTTCTGGCCCGTTGTATGAAGTGTCCAGCGTGTGCCTTAGAGAATAGAGATAGACAGACATATACCACTGCGGACTTTTCTGTAGACCTTTTCAATGTGTACAATACTTAGTACATTATTTTGATAAAACTCGTAGGGTTCAGCCTGCGTTTGCAATGTAAGCGGAAAAAATGTAATTATTTACGACATCACATTAGAAACCTCAAAAATAACAGTACTTCTCCACTATTTAATGGATGTTATTATACATATAAACCTTCCTCTTGAATCACTCTATCTATTAAAAAAAACCGCATCAAAATCCGTTGCGTAGTTTCAAAGATTTAAGCATACAAAGGGACATAGGGACAGAGAAAGCGACTTTGTTTTATACTATGTAGTGATGATGTATCTTAATTGGAACTTGCCACATTTTTACAGAATGTTTAAGTTGGAATTTAACTTCTTTTTGTACGAACCTAGTGTCAAGATACTCGAGAATCGGCCGAAATTGTTGTAGAAAAGGTATACACTTGAATCGGCGAGGGCACTGCCGTGTCCCCAGATCAAGACTTGGTACATTTTTACAGAATGTTTTTCTTAGGTTTTCACTTCTATTTGTACAAACGATACTATTTTCTGAAGGACTTTATTTTAATTATCCTTATTATTCTCATAATACAACCTATCCGTGTACCAAATTTCAGGTCTGTAGGTAAGCTAAAAATACTTTACATTTTTGATGAATCAGGGACACCATAAGGAAAATTTGAACTGAGATATTTCTCAAACTATATTTGGTAAATTTTATTGTCTTGAAAGAGACGTAGGTTCAGTAAGTACTATATTTACTAATATTATAAATGTGAAAATGTGTTGTTTGTTACCTTTTCACGCTTCAACACCTCGACCAATATTGATGAGATTTGATATGCAGGTAGCCTGTGTCATTGGGAAGGACATAGGCCACCTTTTATCCTGTGAAAATAGTTCATTTCTTAGGGAGCTGAAAAAAATACTCTTTTTTTGGTTAATTTCTTTAACATCGCAATGGACTAATGGATCGTTGTGATTTTTTGCACAAAGATGATTGAGGATATGGGAAATGACATAATTTACTAATAAGCATAACCTGAAATAGCCCCTGAGGGATCGAGGAAAACTCCTTTCCACGCTCGGGCACGTCAGCGTCGCAAAGGATTTAGTTATTTTTTGTATAGAAATGGTCGAGGGGTGGAAAGTGACATAGACTGCTAATCAGAATAGCCAGATATAGTTCCTGAGGAATCTGGAGGAAACTCATGTCCACCCTCGCGAGCCGCTTGGGGCTCGCGCACCACTCACCCTCAAAGACAGTCATAAAAACGATGTCCACGCGAGTGAAGCCGCGGGAAAAAGCTAGTTGGAAGTAAGATATTCAGACTTTAACTATATCCAGAACGAAGACACAGGGGGCTTATGTGTACCGTGAGTTGTTTCGAGAAAAGTATTGTACGGCCGTGTTCGACTTAACGGGGGCACTCCCGTACTCCCAGATGATTTTTTTATGTGAAAAAAGGCTTCTGCGTGATGTAGTTGAGACTGAGTTATACAATTGTTTATATATACGGTGTTTGCTTGGTGCTTGTGATATCTCGTACAAAATATATAATGTTATTAGTACGTACGCTACAATGTACGCTAACTTTAGATATGCAGGTCATCATTGGCAGTCAGAACAACAAAATACATAATATTATTATGTTTACTTTTAGTACATCTGTTATATTTCTTTAAAATTGTGTTACTTTGCACCTCGGGTTAATGCTCTTAATCCATTTATACAGGGTGTAAAAAAATTGAGTAGGACCCGTTAACTGGAAGTTTTACACATCATACTGAACAACTATAGCCAATTCTCAAGAAATGAACAAAATTGGTGGATCATCGATTTGTATGAAGAGTTAAATATATATATTTTTTGCGATTTCAGCAAACTTATAGAACAAAAATTGTTCAGTATTATGAGTCTAGTTAACAGGACGTATACACCAATTTGGATACACCCTATATAAGTGCCTAGGCCTACCTACTTATTAATTACAAATGCTCGCTATAAAGACGTCGATTAAGAGCGTCTGTGGCGTAACGGCTAGGGTCGCTGCCTCCTGACCGGGAGGTCGTGGTTCGAATCCTGCCACGTACCAATGTATTTTCGAATTTCGATTTCATATGTACTTTTATCCGACGCTCTTACGGTGAAGGAAAACATCATGAGGAAACCTGCACACGCCTGCGAAGAAACTCGAAGGTTGTGTGTGAAGTCGACCAACGCGCACTGGGCCCGCGTAGTCGACTAAGGCCCGATCGCCCTAATTCAGGGTAGGCTCGAGCCCCTCGGTGGAGACGAATATGAGCTGATGTGATTTGATGATGCTCGCTATAAAAACGGTCTACAAACTTTTCAGTCTCACAAGTCGATGATTTATAGTGTCTGGGTATTGAGCTGTTTGCTCATTTTAAAATAGATGTTTCCCTACGCGATCGAATCAGATATAAGGAGATCAGTAGGAGAACCACGGTAACCACTGTTTCCCTACGCGATCGAATCAGATAGAAAAGAGATCAGTAGGAGAACCACGGTAACCAGTGTTTCCCTACGCGATCGAATCAGATATAAGGAGATCAGTAGGAGAACCACGGTAACCAGTGTTTCCCTACGCGATCGAATCAGATATAAGGAGATCCGTAGGAGAACCACGGTAACCGACATGTCTCACAGGATCGATAAACTTAAGTGGCAGCGGGCAGAACACATAGCTCGTATAACAGATGGCCATTGGGTAAGTAAAGTTGTCGAGTGTCAACCGCGCACCGGAAGACGTAGCGTAGACAGAACTCCCATTCGGTGGATCGACGACATAACGTAGGTCGCGGGAAGCCGCTGGATGCGGGCAGCGCAGGACCGGTCCTCGTGGAGATCCTTGGCGGAAGTCTTTGTTCAGCAGTGGACGTCTTTCAGCTGATGCGATGATGATGATGAATATACAGGGTGAAGTCAAAATCATTGGCCAGATTTTAAATTCAAGATCTAGGTACTCATGAAACTAAATAATTTCCCCCAAGAAACCTACACATCGGATAAAAAATACGAGTGTGCTTTAGACCACACGACTGAAGTAAAATATCCATCTATATGTATGAAAGTAAATATGTACTTTGTCTTCAGAAAATAATCATTTTTTTTTGTCATATGGAGGTATAGACAGTTTATGAAAAGAGTTTTATTATCCTCTGAAAATGATCAAATCTTATTTATCTTATATGTTTGATTGGATTGTTTTAACAATCAATATTGTTGCCAAGGCAACCGATATTGTTGGTAAACAAAAATAAATAGTATCTCTCTTTCTATCTTCACTAATTTTTATATCCCTCTCGACTTCCGTTCGCCTCGCCCGAACACACTTCCGTAAAGCTCTCGTCACGCATCCACCAGCTTACTCCCCAAGTCAAGCGTGCCTAAAGAAGTTTATTTTAAAAACATTAACATACTATGTAATGCATGCCAACGCTCTCGTCACGCATCCACCAGCTTACTCCCCAAGTCAAGCGTGCGCAAAGAAGTTTATTTAAAAAACATTAACATACTATGTAATGCATGCCAGAACGCCACTACCCCTTTTAGGACGCTCCAATACAATTGTGCCGGTTAAAAAGTTCAGTTTATCTCATTTCATTAGTTTTACGTTTACACTGGACGGGCCTAGTGTCGTATGATTGTTTATTCACTTTAACAGTTTGACTGCCCATCTCGCCATTTGGCGGGCAATGGGTCGCGGGTGGGGGGGCCCTTGACGCCATTTGGCGGGAGCGGGCGTCTACTAATTCTATGCGCCAGTACACGGCGGCCTCCCGGTGACCTCTTTAAAAGTTATGGGCAGCCAAACTGTTAAGAAGTCTTATCATTTAAGTTTCTTAAATTATTTAGGAACATCTGGGTGTGCAGACCCTAGTATCTGTACTAGGCAGCGACTGTGTTACAGAAACTAGTCCCTTCCAAGCAAAAGAACTTATTTATTACATATTTAGGTTTTTTCTTGCACTATTCCACAATTAATGTAAATAAAGCAAAATTTGTTTATACTGCAACCGGTTTCGTGATCATCTTCAGGCAGTAGACTGCAGTAGACTACCTGAAGATGATCACAAAACAAAAAACAAAAAAATTATGTTCAGTTCAGTGTTCCACCAAGAACCTACTATCGCAAGCATACAATACTTATTTATTACACTTAATATAATACATTTAAAAAGAGAACAAAAGAAAAAAAAACTTATTATAGATATTTCTAAGCAAGTTAATGGTTTGTGTGTGTGTGTGTGTATGTGTAAGAGAGAGAGAGAGAGTTTTACTGTACCTATTTTGTAAATATTGTGCGGGTAGCATTCGTCCCGCCCCCGCGTAAATTTCATCCGTCGTCGGACAGTCGGTCGACAGGTGCCCGCTTCCATCTTCAGCATCATCGTCACTTACCATCAGGTGAGTGAGATGATGCCAGGGGCTTATCAATTGTGGATAAAAAAGGTGCCAACCCGTTCAGTTCAAGGAAGAATCGCCTTCCCGATTTGACGAAAGTAAGTATCGCAATTAATTTGTTATATATATCCTTTATTGTACACAAAAATTTAAACGACAAGAACTTAGAGAGGACGTGTACAAAGGTGGACTTGTAAGTTCAGTGAATTACGTTTTACTGTATATTATAAAATAGATAAATTTAGAACGTTTTAAGTTTAATAGTTATGTCTTGCAAACAAAGGTTTTAACGCAACGGCTTAACGAACTTTTCTGACACAATTGTATCAAGCTGGGCTCTACCCAACCTAATACGCTTGCTCAATGGAACACTTACTGTGTCACTGCGATGTCCTGGCTAGCAAGCGTATGTACCTCCTAGGTGATGGCTACCTAAAACCGGAGAACTACAAGCACCTTCCAATCAGCGGAATTGCTGCATTAATGCAGCACATCTTCGAATAGATTAGGGTGCAAAGCTTATAGAGGTAGACACAAAAGATCCCATTGGGTCGAAGTGTCGCTGCACCTGCAGCCCCCACTTACAAAGATAAGATAAGATAATACGCTTGCTTAGTTTTTTTTATTCACAATTGGTAAGCCCTTGGCATCATCTCACTTGATGGTAATTGATGATGATGCTGAAGATGTAAACGGGCTTACCAAGATCCCCAACGTAATGGAGATGTGGTGGCAACTGCAGTAACCTGCCACTGAACATTAACACAAGCGACGAGAGAACAAAAGAAATACAACATCTAGAACGCGCTATTAGAATTTCTTCAGCGCTGAGTATATATACAAATACCAATCATCAACGATTGGTCCTCGGCCGGACCCCAGGCATACCACCTCGCCTGGCGGAGATATCTCCCTTTGCTCTCGTCGAGTAGGAACGCACCGTTCCTAAAGAGAACTGGCTATCAAAATAAAATTCATGATAGAGTTTACAAAAAATGACTGGCATTATAAATGATGCTGCTATCGCAGAAATGAATGATTCTGGAGACGACAGCGATGATGATAAGGTAGAAGATTTGGACGTCTATCCGGATGAAGACGTTGGCACTTTTGAGTTTTCTGCTTCAGATGAAAGCGAAGATGACGAGAATCGTAACACTCCTCTGAGTCAACATTTAACGTGGCAGAAGAAATACTTTAATAGTAAGCCCATTCCACAAGACGCTGGATAATTGCAGAATACTTCGAGCGGTAGATCTCTTTTTAAACAAATTGTTTTGACCACAAACCAGTACTAAATGGCCAAAACTCGTATACAAATGAAACCTGTTTGTACTTTACTAGATATAAAAAGGTTTATAGTGATTCATGCAATGTGATGTATAACATTTCCAAGGCTGAAGTGAGTATCGCAATTGTGCGTGCGTAAGTATGACCCCATTTTATGCAAATTTTCCAAGATGACGTCGAAAAAGCCGGAAAATTGTGGCAGATTCGTAAATTACGATCCTAAATTACTTATGATTCATATTCAAAATTTCAAATTTCACCGTTGTTTAGATGCCAGTCCGACAGGGCTACGTGATGGTGCGCGTGCTGAAGCCGCTGCTGGAGAGCATCGCCAGCGCCTAGTTCTGGCCGAAGGACGTCGTGTTTTGGCGGTCCCGAGGCACCATGCCAGTCCACGCGTCAACAAACACTACTAACATAGGTTAAGTTAGATACTTACATACCTATAATGTATTTTAATAATTAAAATATAAAATATATATTAATTACTAGCTGGCCCGGCGAACTTCGTTCCACCTTACACTACACTACACCCTACCCTACTCTACACTACAATGCACTACACTGCACTACACTACACTATCCTACCCTACCCTAAATAAGAATCTTCTCCTGACAATAATGAACTCAACAAAAAAGAGTTAGTGAAATCGGTCCAGCCGTTCACGCGTGGTGCGATGACCAGAAGAAATAGGGGTTCGTTTTTATATTTATAGAAGAATCTATGTTATGTTGCTTTTATAAGTTTTTATATATCGGTGGGTCTGTACTTTAGTATTAAGTTACTTGACAATATATTAGGTCTTTACCTATCAAATTGCCGATTGTATAAAAAAGTGTAAAGATGAAATTTAATATTAAGAACAATAGTGAATAAAACAAAAGTTATTCTCAATATAGTACTAGACTATTAGAAATTAAATAGTGGTAAACATATGCCTATTGTTTAGATATTTTAAGAGCACTGTGGCTGTAACCCCATGAAGTCGGGTTTTTTCACCTGAGAAAAATCGCCTATATTGAGTTTCAAAATACAGTTTTTTTTAATCTCTGGAGTTATCGCAGCAGTTTCTTCGTAACTAATGTAATGTCATATTTGGGAATACTCCGCATAAGATTTCGTCACTTTCAGGAAAATTCAAGAAAATTAACTAGTCTAAAAAATTGCCCCATCTGACCACTAAGAAAACGCCTTTGTTCCATTCAATGATACATAGCTCAGGGGATTGGAACATGAAAGACATGCCACTAGTTACTAATAAAAGATTTTAAGTAGTGTCACCATAAGCTCAATAATAAAAAACAATAACTTTTTTAATTAAAAATAAATAGGCATTGAACTTCAAAAACTGAATCGGCTATTTCGTGGTAAACGTGGCTATTGGCTATCTTTATATGGGAAGTCGTAAAATTATATTCAACCTAAAATTTTACCATAATTTTATTACCCATACAGAGGGCTCTTGGGTAGCGCTTGATGATGATTATATAGGCAAGTTATATTTAGTTTATGTATAGGTTTAATACATGAACCTATAAAAAAATGCGGACGGAATCTCGTTTGTAAACAATGAAACATAGTAATAGCTTCGGCTTAAGGCGGTAATATTACTTTTTCGTTACTTTCGACGTCAATTACTCCTAAACGATAAAAACCTAAGGTTGAAAAAAAAAACTTGATGACGTTCCTTAAAGTCAAAAGCTATTAGAAACACGATTGAGCAGTTTTGACTAGATAGAAAAAATCCCAAAGGTAGGTCTAGACCGTTGCTTTCAACTCTAGTTATGACTAATATTTTAAAGTATAAATTAAAAAAATATATTTGTTATTATTTAACAACAATATTTGTTATTATAATACAAATTGAGTAATGTTATTATTTATTTTCGATGTAGTTTTTGATTGAAATATATATTCTTTACTCTTTACACGTAAAGGATAAGACAGAGACAACTGTTCCAATCAATACCTCGCCTTAAGAATGTATGAATTTATATTATTTCCCCTACCGTTTACGTGTTTTTTTTTGGGAAAGACTCGATGCGTAATGGCGGCCCATTGGCATCGTATGGTGCGTGCGGGCTTGTACTTACGAGCAATTTGGCATGTTAGGTGCTTCAGTTGTTTCTTAGCGTTATTTTTAGGGTTCCTTACAACCAAAGGGTCACGGGACCCTATTACCACACCTCGGTCACTGACGATCAAATGTATGAAACAAACGCGTTCCTACGCACACAGTCTAAGCTCGTGTAGTTGAACGCGTATCATGCTTGTGTGAGTGAGATAAGACATTCTAGGGTTGCGGTTGAGGCTACTGAGCGGGGGTGGGCGGCACTTTCAACGGGAGGCAGGGAGTGAACATACTGTACGCTAGTAGGTACTCTTTATTTTACTGTGCTATTACTAAGCCTCCGCTGTCTGTCTGTCTGTCAGCGGGCTGTATTTCATGAACCGTACTAATACTTTACCTATTGAAACGCAAAGTATCGCTTCAAGCCGATCTTCTTTCTTGCGTTTCATGATTAAATGCTCTTTTGGTTTTGTTCGTCTATGAAAATTTAATTTGAAAATGATTGTTAGCTTTTGACAAGAGAAAAACAATTGATGACCGTCGAAATGTGTGGTTGGACAAAAATATTTTAAAAAGTGCTGTGATTTTTCTTTTTGTTAACAAGACCTCCTATATTTATCAGGGGTAAGTGATTTATGTTTAGAGACAGCTATCCGTTTTTATTTGTTGCTGTTGCGAACTAAATTTTTATTTATGTTCGTAGGGTCTTCCACACTGCCCGTACGAATCATTATAACCCTGGGTCACTACTGAGTCTTCCACCGGCATTTATTTCGCCGTTCTGCACTACCTGCCGCTTACCCAAAGGGAAGTAGAACCTTTACTTCTATCTTATTTTAAGGCCCATCGATATTGCGTATCATTGGTGACCAAGCATTACGACCTGCCACGCCAATTGGTTATCACTGGTGACCAAGCACTACTACTGCCCTGCAAAATTCTACTACCTGCCTCCAAGCGCAGCTGCTGGCCTGCATAACCTCCTATTTCCGTTTACTTTAACAATTTAGTATTTAATTTAAAATTATTAAGAGTATCGTATGCCCATAGTGTTTCCTACAACTTTGGGGAGTAATTCCGACATCAAATAAATTAACTCCTTTTATGTTTTAGGTATTTATTCGATCATTTTTTATACCTGGGGGGACGATCGATCGTTACCTAACCTTTTTTTGTATTTTAAAATTATGTAAATGTGTTATTTTTTATTAGTCTATATCCACGGTCATCCATTTGGTTACATCTTTACCTATTTTTTTAATATTATAAAATAAAAGTATTCCATATTACCCCAAAATTTATTTTCTTTCCGAAATTCATATTTAGGCTGCGAGTAAAAATTCTACGTATAATGTAGCGAAAGCAATACTGCATTGTTATATTATTTAACCCATTTTAATTAAATTATGCTGCACTATGTAAAGAATTGAAATTTTCACAGAATGTGTATTTCTGTTGCCGCTATAACAGCAAATACTAAAAACTAGAAAAAAATAAGGGATCCTCCATACAATAAACGTGTTCTTTATAGGTCTTAAAATGATTATTGATTTAGCTCTATTGTAAAAACGGTAATACATACAAGAGTGAAACTTGATGTGATTATAGAAATAATATCGAAGTAACAACAAATCATAGAAATCGGCCAAGTGCGAGTCGTACTCGCGCTAAGGAGTCCGAACTGAATTACAAAAAAAAGCATATTTTTGTCGCTTTGTTTGTAATGTGAATAGTTATCATTGTCATTACACTTGTAGTTGTACGGAACCCCGGACTGCTAGTCCGACTCGCACTTATCCGGTTTTTTTCCGTTGTTAGAAAAAAAAACTAGGTTAATGGTGTAATCGTTGTCCCTAAAAAGGGGACAATCCCTAATGCGAACAATTAGTTAGATAAGTTGCAAATTACGTCTGTCGACTAAATTAATTTATACTCTCGAAGCGACATTAACCGTTTGTTTTTTTCCATTTTACGTCCTCGTGGTTAATTACGTAATAAAAATGAGTTATTCGCTTTCAAACTTTAAGATAATAACTTTTTATAGCGGAATTTTTCGGCAGGTAGCTACCTAATCTAATAATTATTATTTAATAATTATTTTTTCTGTTGTTGTTACTCGCGTACTACCTGTCTCCTTGCTTTTTCTCCGAGCACTGGGTTGTCTGGTAGAAATCGCTCTCAGCGATAAGACTGCCTAAATTGTACTTCTCTTAGCTGTTTGTTAAATTTTGTATATGTATTTATTTAGTTTGATGTACAATAAATTGTTATTGGAGTTTCAGTTTAAGTTAATCTATTGAAGTAGATTTTGAAACGCAAACTATCGTTTCGAGCCTATCTCCTTTGTTGCGTTTCATAATTAAATTCTCTTTTGATTTTGTTCCTCTATGAAAATTTAATTTGAAAATATTTGTGACTTTTTGACAAGTGTAAAACAAAAATTGATTCTGGATGACTGATGACTGTCGAATATAGGTGTTTTGATGAAAATATTTTAAAATTTTGTGATTTTGGTTTTGTTTACAAGACCTCCTATATTTAACAGGGGTAAGTGATTTATGCTTAGAGATAGCTATCCATTTTTATTTGTTGCCGTTGCGAACTAAATTTTTATTTATGTTCGTAGGGTCTTCCACCCGGCCCGAACGAATCACTATTACCCTGGATTACTGCTAGTCTTCCACCGGCGTTTGTTTCGCCGCTCTACAACTGCCTGCCGCTTACTCAAAGGGAAGTGGAACCTTTGTTTCTATCTAATTTTAAGGCCCATTGAAGTTGGTTGTCACTGGTGACCAAACACTACTACTGGTGATCAAGCATTACGACCTGCAGCACCATTTTGTTATCACTGGTGACCAAGCACTGCTACTCCCCGGCAAGGTTCTGCTGTCTTCCTCCAAGCGCAGCTGCTGGCCTACGTGTTCTCCTGTTTCCGTTTACTTTGTCAATTTTGCATTTATTTTAAAATCATTAAGAGTATTGTACACCCAAAGTATTTCCTACAAATTTGGGGGGTAATTTCGACACCCAATAAATTAACTCTATTTATGTTTTAGGTATTTATACGATCATTTTTTACACCTGGGGGAACGATCGATCGTAACCTAACCTTTTTTTTGTATTTTAAAATTATGTAATGTGTTGTTTTTTTTTATATTAGTCTATTTCCACAGTCATCAACTTGTTTACGTCTTTATCTATTTTTTCTAATCTTATAAAATAAAAGTATTCTATATTACCTCAAAATTTATTTTCTTTCCGAAATTCATATTTAGGCAGCGAGTAAAAATCCTACATGTCATATGTGGCAAATTCCCTAGTTACAATTTTTTTTTTCACAGTAGGTAATAACCTATGTTTAATTAAATAATCAGTGGCCAAGTTTGAGTCAGACTAATTAGGGTTCCGTAGACTTTTCAACAAATAAGTTTATATTTAAAAAAACAAAGATGTTTTTGCAGTTGGTATATTACATTTAGCCAATCCTTCTACCCTATCTGACTACCGTCCTATCTCCATTCTTCCATTTCTTTCTAAAGTGCTTGAACGTTTAATCCATAGCCAACTAAGTAACTTCCTAGTACGTAACGACCTGTTAAATCCCTACCAGTCTGGCTTCCGCCCTGGTCATAGTACGACCACTGCCTTAATCAAAATTACAGATGATGTTCGATCAGGTATGGATAACCAGCAGTTAACAGTGTTGACCCTGCTTGACTTCAGTAATGCATTCAATACGGTAGATCACGATATACTGCTTGGGATTTTGCGTTCTCTTAACTTATCACCTTCGGCATCTGACTGGTTTCGTAGTTACTTGTGCGGGCGTCGTCAGCGTGTTCGCCTTGAGGATTCATACTCATCGTGGTGTAATACGTGTGCTGGTGTCCCGCAAGGTGGCGTGCTCTCTCCTCTTCTCTTTTCCATATTTATAAATTCTATTTCTCATAACTTGTCTTCATCCTACCACCTGTATGCCGACGATCTGCAAATCTATTCGCAGGCTCCAATACACAAATTGCATGATGCTATTAACAACACGAATAAGGACCTCTTTTTCATATCACAATGGAGTAAATCGTACGGTCTGCAGGTGAACCCTGCAAAGACTCAGTGCATTATTTTGGGTAGTCCTCATTTTATTTCGAGGGTGAATTTGGACCAATTGCCGCATATAATGTTTGATGGAGTTCGCATTAACTTTAGCCATACGGTCAAAAATCTTGGCGTTACGTTCGACACCACCCTTTCCTGGTCACCTCATGTCTCCGAAGTCAGCAGAAAAGTATTTGCTTCTGTACGATCCTTAAACCGTCTCCGCAATTTCCTTCCAAATGCTACTAAAATTGCACTCGCCCAGTCCCTTCTTCTTCCTATCCTTGACTATGCTGACTCCTGCTTTCCTGACCTCAATGTCGATCTTCTGAATAAATTAGAGCGTTTGCAGAACCTTGCGATTCGATTTATATATGGCCTACGAAAATATGATCACATCTCTCAGTATCGGAAAGAACTAAAGTGGCTATCTGTGCGCCGTCGTAGAGACGCACACGTTCTATCTCTTCTATATTCTTTATTATTTGGCCATAAATCTCCTACTTATCTTCAAACCCCTTTTCACTACTTGTTCTCTACACACAACCGACCGCTCCGTTCAGCGACTTCGCTCCGTTTGCATGTACCTCCACACACTACTAGTTTTTTCTCCAACTCATTCACTCTGCGTGCCATCCACTTGTGGAATTCCCTTCCAGAGACTATTCAACGCTCTCCTTCACTTCCTGTCTTTAAAGCTCAAGTAAAACTTTATTTTCTATCTCTGTAATTTCTGTTCCATCCTTTCGTGCGCTTTTTATCACTTCGCCATCTTGTAATTGTACGAATTTGGTAAAGGTATTATTTTTTGTTCGTGATTTGTCTATGAAATTTAAATATGTATTAGTATATATTTATTTGTATGTATATTTTTAATATATAATTCATGCACATATATATTTATATAATAGTTATTATATAAGTATAGAATAATAATATTAGCATGTATTAATATAATTAAGTTGCTTATTTCTCTGCCCTTATTATAAAATTAAGTATTTCGTGCTTTCCTATAATGAAAGGTTGTCTGGAAGAGATTGCTTTTAGCAATAAGGCCGCCTACTGTACACTTTATTATAGTATCTCTACGTATTAACATTACAAAATTGTTTTGGTGTACTATAAGTGTAAATAAATAAATAAATAAATAAATAAATTTAGTATGGAAAATCTATACACATTTTACAAATACAACTACAAATCTGAAGTTGGTCGACTATTTCTCCTAAACTAAGAAAGCCTTTATTTAAGCCGGAAACCCATCGAATCAGAAATGAGGAGATCTGCGGGAAAACCAATGTAACCGACAGCGACATAGCTCACAGAATCGCTAAACTGAAGTGTCAGTGGGAGAGGCACATAGCTCTTAGAACAGATGGGCGTTGGGGCAGTAAAGTTCTCGAGTGGCGACCGCGCACCAGAAAACGTAGCGTAGGCAGGCCTCCCACGTGGTGGACTGACGATCTGGTGAAGATCGCGGGTAGCCGCTGGATGCGGACAGCGCAGGAGGCCTTTCTCCACCAGTGGACGTTTTTCAGGTGATATGATGATGATGAAAGCCTACTTGGCCGTAATATTTTTCCATGTAATTTGATTATATGTCCTGTCATTTAATTTTTTTCAGATTTCCAGTAATGGCGGTTTAGCTGGCAGGGACCTGACTCTAATAAAAATTAACTTTTTAAAGCTTAATATTTTGCAAACAGATCCCTTATACGAAAAATGGTTTTCACACACCACCAATATTTTTGAACGGCACCCAAGACACCGCACATCATGGCATAGACGAGAAAAAAACCTCCCTACTTTACATGTAGAAGAGGGATCCTAAATTTTTTTTTAAAGTTTTTATTTTACCACTTTGTCGGCGTGATTGATATGTATGTAAAAACAATCCAAATTACAGCTATCTAGTACAAGTAACTAGTATCTCATTTGTACTAGTACTAAGAATCTCTGAGCTAAGCCAAGGCAAATTATACATATATATTAGTACTAACATACATTATTGACACTCCCTGCCGCTCTCTAGTTTGCGACCTGACCCCCTCGTCTCCCAGGTTGATACAGATTGGTTACGGTTTGGTTCTCGAATGTATAGAATTTCGACGTGATTTCATTTGTTCCGTCATTTGTTTTTACAAATGTCATTTCTCGCCCGTTGTTTGAAGTGTCCGGGGTGTGGCCAATGACTGACAGACAGACGGACATGGCAAAACTATAAGGGTTTCTTGTTGACTACAGAATCTTAACGAGGTTAACAGCAAACGTCATCATCATCATCATCATATCAGCCGAAAGATATCTGCTGGACATAGACCTCCACCGAGGATTTCCACGAATCTAATCAAAAATCTTTATTTGTGGTAAACATGGTGATTTTAGATTTTAATAACATAGGAGCTCTCATGTATAGCTGAGTAGAGCATACAAATTTAAAAAATTAAAATACGAAAATACCGTACGGTTCCCGGCTAAGAAGTCCGTATGGTTCCCGGCTAAGAATAGGACCATCCCATCTCTTCCAATGGGTGTCGTAAGAGTCGACTAAGGGACTTGAAACCGGAGGATGGGCAGCAGCGTCCTTCCGTGCATTGCAACACACCTGCAATCACACTGCGATCGCCAACCCGCCTGCCAAGCGTGGCGATTACGGCAAAACCCCCCCCTATGAAATCCAAAACAACGGCCCCTAGTCCCCGGCGGCCCCGCTATTCCTGGCTCCGGTAGCAGTCATGGTAACGGCGGGGTGGAGAGTGCGAAGAATCCCCTGCAGATGCCAGGCTACCAAACCCAACGACCTTTGGCCCTGGCAACTTACAACACGCGTACGTTGCGGACTGACGAGAAACTTACAGAACTCGAAGAAGTATTGAGCAGGTTACGGTGGGATATCGTAGGTTAATGTGAAGTCCGAAGAGAGAGAGAGGACACCATGATCCTTAAATCCGGAAACCTGCTCTATTTCCGGGAGGGCGACCATCAGTCCCAGGGTGGTGTCGGGTTTCTCGTCCACAAGTCCCTGATTAACAATGTGGTCCAAATCCTGAGCGTTTCGACAAAGGTAGCATACCTTATACTCAGAATCACCAAACGGTATTCGATGCAGGTCATACAGGTATACGCGCCGACTACGGAACACTCCGACGACGAGGTAGAGACTATGTATGAGGACATCTCTACAGCCTTACATAGCACCAGGACACATTATACCGTTGTTATGGGGGACTTTAACGCGAAACTGGGCAAACGAAGCGATGGTGAGCTGAGAGTGGGGCAATTTGGATATGGAGTAAGAAATGCACGTGGCCAGATGCTAGCCGACTTCATGGAGAACGAGAGCCTCTTTATGATGAACTCCTTCTTCAAAAAGTCAAAACAGCGGAAGTGGACATGGTTGCATCCCAATGGCGTAACGAAGAACGAGATAGACTTCATCTTGTCGACAAGGAGCAAATATTCAATGATGTCTCCGTGATCAATTCAGTCAAAACAGGAAGCGATCACCGGATGGTCAGAGGCACATTGAATCTAAAGACCAAGCTAGAAAGATGTCGACTGATGAGGTCTACGCTCCGACCAGCGCCCATCCAGCTCCAAAACCTCGAGAGCGTTCAGCTCGAGTTGCACAATTGTTTCGAATGCCTAGGAGACTGCGAGAATGTGGACGATTATAATGACAGGTTCGTGGAAATTGTCCAAACGGTCGGGTCTAAGATTTTTAAAACTCGCCGTTCAAACAGAACCAAAAAAATCTCTGACTTCGCCGGCAACCTCATGGAAGAAAGATGCGATTGGTTTTGCAGTCCTCTGAAGACGCTACTCAGTATCGGCAACTAAACAGGCAGATCTCTAAGTCCCTGACTCGCGATTTACGCCAATATAATACAAATTGTATTAAAGAGGCGATTAAGCATAACAAAGGCTCAAAAGTGTTCGCGAGAGATCTGTCTGTTGGACAAAGCCAACTGACCAAGCTGAAAACTGAGGATGGCAGGACCATATCGTCTAAGACTGAGTTGCTGGAAGAAGTTGAGAAGTTCTATAGACAATTGTACAAGACCACACGTTTGGCTGTCAGCGATCTGGCTGAAGACCCAAGAGCCATACTAACCCGACACTATACCGAAGATATCCCGGACGTCAGCCTGTACGAGATTAGAATGGCTCTCAAACAGCTCAAAAACAACAAGGCACCGGGTGATGATGGAATTACGGCTGAACTTCTGAAAGCAGGCGGATCACCGGTACTAAAAGCTCTTCAGAAGTTATTTAATTCCATTATAATCGAGGGACAAACGCCTAAGGCATGGCACAGAAGTGTGGTCGTGCTTTTCTTCAAAAAGGGTGACAAGAAAGAAATAAAATAAACTGTTAAAATAAAAATAGTAGTAAAATTAATATTGTCTCAGGGCTCGTATATTTCATGTTAGATTAAAACCAGCTTTTGTTTTGGAAAACGATACTGAAGTAATACCTAAATCTAAAATTGTTTCCCAAGAACCTATAATTACAAAGAAGAACAGTAGTGACAACCCTACACCTGCTATTCGTATAACACGCAGCGGCAGAATTAGTTAAATGCCGATTAGAATTAATATTTAGTTTTGTAATTAGTTAGGCATACACACACAGCATGTTGTAAGTACGTTTAATAAATGCAAATCGAGGCGATAAAATATCAAATCAAAAGCAGTAAGCATTGATTCAGATATTCATTTTATATATAATTGTAGCTATAAGAGCTCGTTCTTATTCATATTTTGATATCATTTATTTATATAAAAAAAATGGGAAACTATTCAGCTAAAGGAAACATTGTAGTGGATCAAGACAATACAAAAATTTGGAAAGATAATATTCCCTGGGTCGGAACAATAACCTTGATGTCAGTTATTTTTATTATATGTGTTACGACAAAGATTTAAGAAGGCAATTTTGATAATATGGTCTAGAAATTCCATTCTGACCGCTCCAGTTTCTACTACCCCTCCGGTTAATGTGATAAAAGTGGTAACAGTGCAACCTACCACTAGCTCTAATGAAGCGTTAAAAGGAAATAAGTGATGTACTCATTAAACACGTGTTTGTAAAAGTTTTGTAAAGAGTACCTATTTTCAAACTTAAATAACTTGAAGTATACAGGCTGTGATATTTAATTTTAAAGGTAAATAACGACAGCAAATTTTCATTGCGATTATTTATTGTGAAAATACATGTAATTCTAAAAGTTTAACTAAACTTTAGGTAACTTACTCTAAAATTTAACTATACAACATAAATGTGTTAAATATAAGAATGAAACATGAAACTGTATCCTACTGCTTAGTCAGCGAGAACTTTGTACTTTGTTTAGTCTAAGCAGCGTAATTGTAATCACTCTATACTTGTGACTTGTAACTTGTAACTTTTTATATAGTACTACATTTATTGACTAGCGTTGTACTTTGGTTTTGCTTGTTGTATTTTGTATTTAAAAATATATTGAGACCTTTTAATTATAACACGCATAAATAAATATTGGTACTGCCCAAAGGACATAACCACAAAATATACAATCGCCAAGCGAACTAGACAAGCTGATAAAGTACATATTACCTACATTAATCAATTTTAAAACACAGATGAGATACTAGTTACTTCGTAACAGATATTGCACTTCCTTATAAAACGAAAATACCTACGCATTTATTCACCTACTCCTTACCACTGTAAGACCTTATCTTTATTGTGGTTAGACAATACACGGAAACATGGGTATTAAGGCGCTCGACTTAGCGGTTATAACTGCGTACACGGGCGGCGCGCGAATTGCCGCGGCGACTGTATGGCGTTCTAGCGCCCTTAACCGACCGACTAGTCGGTCGATGCTGATCGATTCGTATAAAGAGTAAATTATTTTTTTGCGATTTCAGCTAAGTCGTAGAACAAAAGTTGTTCAGTATAATGAGCAGAAGCCCCAGTTAACAGGACCTAAACCAATTTTGTTACACCCTGTATAGATAACTAGCTGTGCTACAGCTATATGTATAGGCATAGCTATTATATCTCAAATATTTCTATCTTACCGTGACATATGCTTTTTTATAAATTAAAATCTTTTTTTTAACTTGCAATGTTTGTATGTTTGTTTAGGTCAAATCTTGCAATCGATTTGAGAGCGACTTCCCAGAGCTCAGATTAAGCTGAAATTTGGTATGAATCCGTATTCCCGGTGACAATAGATACTTTTGGTATTTTGAAGTTAATCTGATAATGAACTCAGGTTGAATCAAGGTGGAATCAAGGTCCGAGGATCAACTTCTATTTTCAATAGAGTCGTAAGAAATAGCGTGTTAGTCTTTTTAAAAATTTAAAAATGTGTCGTGAGCATTTGGCTTTTGAGCATGAAATCTGTTTTCAAATAAAAGCTTGTACCTAAAAGATTTTAGGTGTTTCTTCAACGTATTACATGTACCTAGGGAAAAGCTTACTTCATTACACTGACCAACTTGACAATTCTTCACTTTTAATCGAAACTAACCTACAAATATACTACAAAACTTTTAAACTATCGCTATTTTGCGACTTCATATGAACTTGCCTCGAAGCGAATCACAAGAACGCATTCCATGAATCGCGCAAACCGCTCTTTTTTGCATAACAAATATGGTATTTATATCAGCTGCATGTCCCAAGAAAAGTATCCAATAAGACATAATACTATGGAAGTAGCTAAAATATACCAGTCTAAGACTGGTAGTCTTGCGATGTCTTTATAATATTATGTAAGGAGCCTGATTTTTTTTTAAGTGCGTACACGGCTGAGCTAAGCCAGCCTGCTAGCGTTTCTATATGCGGATCCCATTGAAGCTTTGAATCTCCAATTAATCCTAGATACATACTTTGATTTACAAATTCTAGCATATTACCATCTCAGGATACATTGTTGTTTACTTCAACAACATTGTGTAATGTGAGTTTAAAACATTTCTTTTTTTTTGCGTTCAAGACTAAGTTATTAACAGTAAACTAATTGTATACTTTTGAAAGAGTGTCGTTTTCTTTGTCAGTCATATCAGTTTTTCATTCGACCTTAAAAACTAGTGATGTGTCATCTGCAAACAACACAATTTTTGACAGTGATTCAACAATGAATGGTAGATTATTAATATAAACTAAAAAAGGAAACGGCCTAAAATAGAAACTTGTGGCACACCCATCTTAACCCGAGAACTATTTATTTGTAATTTTTGTATCCTTTTTACTAAATACCATTTTTAAGAATCTAGAGCCTTATTTTTAACACCATAATGGTCCCGTTTTACAAGCAGAATTTAATGTTCCACATATTGTTTTATTTAGTTACAACTGTTTTTTCTTACAACTTAGATTTTTTTGCTAATGAGGTAGATACTGTCCATATTGTTCTATTTAGGTACAAGTGTTTTTCTTACATCTTCTCCTTTCTTGCTAATGAGGTAGGTACTATGCATATTGCTTTCTTTAGTTAAAACTGTTTTTTACATCTTTTATTTTTTTGCTAATGAGGTACCTACTTAGTACCTAATAAGCACATTGTTCTATTAAGTAACAACATTTTTTTTACATCTTTTTTTTTCATCTTATGTGGTATGTACTAATCATATTGTTCTATTTAGCTAAAAAAAATATTCTTATATAATTTATTTTCTTGCTAATGAGGTAGATACTGTCCATATTGTTCTATTTAGTTACAACTGTTTGTCTTACTTTTTTATTTACATGCTAATGAGGTACGTACTAAGAAAATTGTTCTATTTAGTTACAACTGTTTTTTTACATCTTTTATTTTATTGCTAATGAGGCAGGTACTAAGCATATTGTTCTATTTAGTTACAAATGTTTTTTCTTATATTTTTATTTTCTTGTTAATGAGGTATTTACTGTCCATATTGTTCTATTTAGTTACAACTGTTCTTCTCACATCTTTTATTTTCTTGCTAATGAGGTAGGCACTAAGCATACTGTTCTATTTAGTTACAAATGTTTTTTCTTATATCTTTTATTTTCTTGCTAATGAGGTAAGTACTAAGCATATTGTTCTATTTAGTTACAAGTATTATTCTTACATCTATTATTTTCTTGTTTATGTAGTAGGTTCTGTGTATATTGAACTTTTTAGTCATAACTTTTTTCTTATATTATCTTTTATTTTTTGCTAATGAGGTAGAAATTATTTAATATGTGTCACAGGAGTGCAAAGTAATTTTTTTGTGCATTTGAACCCCTTACTACGCTCAAGATTCTAATTTAGAATCAGTCACTTGCTCTGGATTCAAACTTGGTAGTATATTATGTAACAAAAACAAACTTTGTTCTCCTATTGCACAATAACTATTATTTAACTTATTTTCTTGCTATTAAGGTAGAAGTTGTGTTGTTACACGAGCTCAAAGTTAATTATTTAGTTTCTTCTGCCTTTGAACCCTATCACTAAGCTTAGGATTCTTACATAGAATCAGTCACTTGCTCTTGGTTCAAACTGTTCACATGCAACAAAAACGAATTTTGCTGTCTTGTTGCACAAATAACTATTTTTACATTACAATACAGGACAAATTCAAGAAGTTAATATTGCAAAGGAGATTCCACCAATTATTTTCTTTTAATGGAACGCATATGCGGGGCGCCATTTTTACATCATAACAAACAAGTTTTTATTGCAATTTTTACCCATCGAGCTTTTTTTTCTTTCGTCATTGTTTTTACCTGGCTGTGACAGCCGAGCACTCGCTTTAGCGCATGCGCGGTGATGTGCTGGGTCTTGGCGCTATGATTCGTTTTTTTTTGTAGCTACTGAATTTCGTGGGAAATTTGTTTTCTTACTCTTTTTAACTTTGATCTTTTATTTAGTAGGTTCAATCCCAATTTATGAGATAAGATAAAGTAGTGTATGAAACTGCACATAACTAGGTATTAATACACTCGTATGATACTAATAAACTCACCAAGGCTCGGTTTTTAAACTCATACTCGTGTTTTAATACTCCTTACTTATTATGCAACAGTTTGCTAAGATACTTTTGTTCAACAGTAATATTTTATGAGTGATAGCGCTAGAAAGACCTAAAAAAATTGTGCTTTATTTTTTGGAAAAAAGTGGAATAAAATGTAGTCAAAATAAGTAACACCTTTTATAAGATTACAATAATCGATCCGAACTATAATGTGATTTCTATTCTAAATATATCACCCATCAATAATATAATAAAATACATACATAAAAGTACGTTACTACAATTTGAGACACATAAAGAGAAGTAACACAAAATAAAAGCTGAAATAAAAACAAGGAACAGTAGAACCTATAAACATTAACCTCACGTGATTATCATCTATATACTATGATTTACATATTCTTATAAATTAGTTTTGGACTGTTTGTTACATCTGTGTTCTAGTTCAAAAATTACAGACGAGAAACGTCGTGGCCGCGCAAGATCTAGACGTGAGAACAGTCTAGTTGAAGAAGAAATCGATGATGTCTACAGTAAAATCGAATAATTTTAAACAAAAAAACCGACTTCAAACGCACTACGCGCCACTACGATTTTAGAAGGTTCCCCTCGATTTCTTTGGGATACCATCATCAGATGCTGGTTTCCTTATCATGGTACAACCCTTGGGATATCTCCTTTCCAACAAAAAAAAAATCATCAAAATCGGTTCATAAACGACGAAGTTATCCGCGAACACAAATAAAAAATATATATACGGCCGAATTGTGAAACCTCCTCCTTTTTTTAAGACGGTTAAAAAAGATGTTAGAAAAAAGCATTAGTATAATGAGTAAAAGTAAAAGTATCTTCCAGACATCGAGTGTGGTGAAATTTAAAAGTAAAAAAACAACTGTGTTAGGAGTTTAATCTAGGGACACTATGCATTTTTAAATTAATTTTTTTTTATTGTTATTTAAGTAATTGTTAGTGAATTATTTTGCATTTTTAAAATTATAACGTTGATGATTTGTGGCATATTCCTTGTTTGAAATGTCAATATGTACGTTTTATAAAAATATATGTTATTAATTTGAAAGTTATTTTACTAAGATTTAGGAGCAGTCACGTTCCAACTTAGAGTGCATTGACGCACGACTTTTTAGCATAATTGTATTCGTTTTTATGAAGTGTTTAATCACAGATAAATCTGACAAAACTATAGCATTTTATTTTGGACCACCTCTAGGACTGAAAGTAATGTTACATTGACATTTGCCCATTCTGTACAAGATCATATCCTGTACAATCTCTAATAAAAAGAGCTAATCGGAAGAAATACTAGTACAGAGGCCAGCACATCAAGCTAGACACTCGTAGTGCGATTCTGATCTATATGCATACGGCATAAGAACGGTATAAAGTCCAAAGTGTCTAGCTTGATGAGCTGGCATAAGGGTAGCGGTATAAGGTAGGTATTTTTATTAGCACTGTTGTCAGTTCGACTTTTGTATATCTAGACATTTATATACTTCGTCAATTTTCAATCCGACTTTTTTATATCTCGACATTTATATACTTCGTCAATTTTCATTTTCGACTTTTGATGTGTTACATCTTTGCTCCCGCTTTCCTGCAATTTGTGGGAGTGATTTCGTGAAATGGGACGGAAAAGTGTCCCATGGGACGGAAATGTGTAACAGGGAGTCGCGTTTTTTCAGGCTTTAAAAGCGCGAAAAAGGCAAAGGTATCTATGACCATACAGCCTAGTCTGCCGTATCTTTGCCGTCCTTTTATAAAGTATTTTGTCACATGTTACACATCATATGCGAGTACTGTAGGTCTCGCTCGATTTTTTTTATTCCTTGACATTATTCAATATTTAGACATTTTTATACCTCGTCATTTTTCCATGCCGACACTAGTCGCCTAAACCAGTTAAATGGTTTTGTATAGTCAATTCTGAATCACCCCTTGACATATGATTCGTGATTTTTAACACCGTATACTTCGTATTTACTTAAACTTAGATCTTCTATACTGATGTATTGTCTATTAGGGGACTCTTGTCGTCCGGTGACTGAGTCCGCTCGTTTTCCAGCACGTTGCTGGTCAGGTCCAAGTAATCCGGCTTGGTGTACTCTTCTAGTTCGAAGTATGACTCCGGTTTTGCCAGGTGGACCCGAACGTCACGAAGGACATGATACTCTTCCAGGGAGAGGTCATAGGTCACTATAGAGGCAATGTCTACGAGCGCAGCTTGCGTGGTGCGACAGGGCTGCTGGAGGCGGCCTACCAGCGACGACGCCGCCGTAAAATCGCCGCAACATTCATCCTCCAAAACAAGTCGATCTGAAACAGTTATTGATGAAAAATCAAACAATCTATTTCACATGACTTCCACGTAGAAAATTATATATCAGGGAGCTCATCAAAAGAAGAAGTAACTATATTTGTATAAAAGCCAAGAAAACTTATGTAGTTGATAAAAATATAGTAATTCATATAAAGATAGAAGTTCATAAAAAGATAATAGTTGATCAAAAGATAGTAGTTGATGAAAAGATTAGTTGATTAAAAGATAGCAGTTGACCAAAAGATAGTTGTTGATAAAAAGAAAGTAGTTGATAAATAGGTAGTTAATGTAAAAATCATCATCATCATAAAGCCGAAAAACGTCCACTGCTGGACAAAGGTCTCCCCCAAGGATTTCCACGACGGCCGGTCCTGCGCTACCCGCACCGACCGGCTTCCCGCGATCTTCATCAGGTCGTCGGTCCACCGCGTGGGAGGCCTTCCTAGACTACGTTTTCTGGTGCGCGGTCTCCACTCGAGAACTTCACTGCCCAACGGTCATCTGTTCTCCGAGCTATGTGCCCTGCCCACTGCCACTTCAGTTTAGCGATTCTGTGAGCTATGCTGGTTTCTTTGGTTATCCTGCGGATCTCCTCGTTTCTGATTCGATCACGCAAAGAAACTCCGAGCATAGCACGCTTCATGGCCCTATGGGTGACCTTGAGCCTTCTTATGAGGTCCATAGTAAGCGACCATGTCTCAGTTCTGTAAGTCATTACTAGCAACACACACTGGTCAAAGACCTATAGTCTTGAGACACTGCGGTATTTGGGACGTAAAGATATTGCGAAGCTCCCCGAACGCTGCCCAGCCGAGTTGGATTCGTCAAATGATCTCTTTCTTGAAGTTGGACCTACCTAGCTGGACTTTTTTTCCCAGGTATACATATTCGTCAACAACTTTCAGTGTAGAGTCCCCATCCTTTAGAGGGGTGGGTACTACACGGACATTTAACATTATTGTCGTCTTGTCCATGTTCATTTTAAGACCCACTGTTGAAAGACTTTACTGAGGCCATCGAGCATTGTGCTTAGGTCTTCCATAGTCTCAGCCATGACCACGATATCGACAGCGAATTGGAGGTGGATTATGTACTCGCCGTTTATATTGATGCCAAATCCACCCCAGTCCAAAAGTCCAGCTTGAAAGTCCAGCTTGAAAACATCTTCCAGGGCGGCGGTGAACACTTTCGAAGATATAACGTCTCCCTGTCTCACCCCTCTGCAACTATGTAGGTTTCAAGTTCTGGTTTTGGAGGCGAACCGACATGGTGGCGTTTCCATACAGACACTTCAACACCTCATGGTCAATTTGGCACCGCTGGATTAACTGTAGTACAGCCCAAGTTTCGACTGAATCAAAGGCTTTCTCATAGTCCACAAACGCCAAGCATAGTGTCTGATTGTACTCTTTAGTCTTCTGTATAATCTGCCGCAGCGTATGTATGTGGTCTATGGTACTAAAAGCCTTTTCGGAAACTGGCTTGTTCGGGAGGTTGCAAGTCGTCAAACCGTCGTGCAAGACGATTCGTAATGACTCTCGAAAACAGCTTGTATCTTGGGATGGGTCTTTAGTTCTTCAGCAGGGTGTTGTCTCCCTTTTTGAAGAAAAGCACGACCGCAATTCTGTGCCATGCCTTAGGCGTTTGTCCCTCGAGTATAACGGAATTAAATAACTTCTGAAGAGCTTTAAGTACCGGTATTCCACCTGCTTTTAGAAGAATGAAAAGATAGTAGTTGATAAAAATATAGTAGTTTAAAAAAAATAGTACTTGATAAAAAGTAAATCAAATGACTATTAGTCGAATACTGCAATTTCAACAGATAATAAAGCGATTAGTCCTTCGTAACATAGCCACAGTGTAAGGATCCATACAGTATCCGTCGCCTTTGATAACTGCCTCAAAGCTGACACCACTAGTCACCGAGCTCTTGCTCCTTACTCGCAATAAACTCTACCACTGGACTGAACAAACAGTAACACAGTGCAAGGATCCATACAGTGGTCCATTGTCTTTGATAATTGCGTCAAAGCTGACACCACTATTCACCGGGCTCGTGCTCCAGGACCCGCAATGAACTCTCCCACTGGACTAAACAAACAGTAACACAGGGCAAGGATCCATACAGTAGTCCATCACCTTTGATAATTGCTGCAAAGCCGTCACCACTAGTGACTGGGTTCGTGCTCATTACCCGCAATGAATTCTCCCGCTGGACTGAACAAACAGTAACACAGTGCAAGGATCAACACAGTGGTCCATTGCCTTTGATAATTGCGCCAAAGCTGACACCACTAGCACACACCTCGGACATTTCATACAGCGGTCATGAAATGACATTTAAAAAAAAACAAATGACGGAGCAAACTAAATCACGACCCAGGTCCAATATAGACGGCCTTATGGGAAATCCGCCTCTGATTTTAATTTTCGTACTATAATAACACAAAATTTCTCGCTTGAAATTTAAAAACATTTATTTTAAATAGGTGTTTAATGTTACCGCTGACGACACGGCCAATACAGTGAAGTGGAATGAAAATGTGAGATGTTGTCAAGGGTTTACCAATTGTGAATAAAAAAAAAAAAAAAAAAAAAAAGACAAGGAAAGCAGACCCTACCACTATGTCGGCTTAAATGCGCAGGAGAGAGAGAAATTATTGTATAGTATTCTCTAGAGCATAGGCATTGTTTGAAATGAATCTTGAATTTATTCTCTGGCAAACTGGTTTCAATTTCTGAATTTTTATTGTAGAATCCTATTTACTTCCTCCCGACTTTGGAACCATAAACAGTCTTGAATAGGCTTACATGTATTACTGTTTTTACCTTGTAACAAAAACAAAATACCTTTAAAAATACGTATCTTGTATTTGTTAGTATTTTTTTTATCCACAATTGGTAAGCCGTTGGCATCATCTTAAGTAACGATGATGCCGAAGATGGAAGCGGGCTTACCAAGATTCCTCAACACAATGGGGAACTGGCTATCTTATCTTCAAGTTGAAATACATCAGTGCTGATGGTGGTAGCTAGCCAGGCGGGCTAAGAAAATGCCCTTCCACCAACAAAATCGCGAGTCTTCCAAAGTTACACTCCGCCGCGGGAATCGAACCTGCGTCCTCCTGATTTAAAGCTAATAGACTTAAACATTACGCTACGGAAGCGATCGAAAATGTGCTATTATAACACATACTTGAACTGTGAACCCTATATGCCCCTAGATACACCTACAGACGGACAAAAACCGTAAATCGGACAAAAAGGTTAAATTAGTTTTATACTAAAAGTTTGTGCTAAGTTTCAATTCGCTGTACATACAACAACATAATAAGGGCGGACTTATCCCTTTCGGGATCTCTTCCAGTCAACCTTAGAATGCTGAAAGGACTTCAGAATAGGTCAGGCAATGTTTACGACTCAAATAAAATTTTAATGATAGTATAATGTAAACGTCTTTAGAATATTAATTTGATATAATACAAAGATAACTAGAGCTATGAAAAGCATTTTTTTTAATACAGTTGCTCAAAAAGTGGTACTTAGTATGCTAGTTTTATAGTTTTAAAACAAAGTGAGATTACTCCCCGGACATTTAAAATGAGCCACAACTTGCGTAAAATAAACTTTGGTCACGGTCGTTTTTTGTTTTACCTGTTTTCTCATAACTGTATTGAAAAATGTCGTATGGTATATGGGTATAAAAGGAAATGACAAACTCGTGATGATGGTAAAACCTCGCCTGCAGCTCAGGTTTAAGAATATCACTCGTTTTTTATTTACCGTTTCACCACCCTTGTATCATTTAAATAACTATTACTCATCATCATCATCATCATATCAGCCACAAATCGTCCACTGCTGGACAAAGGCCTCCCCCAAGGATTTCCACGACGACCGGTCCTGCGCTGCCCGCATCCATCGGCTTCCCGCGACCTTCACCAGGTCATCGGTCCACCGCGTGGGAGGCCTGCCTACGCTACGTTTTCCGGTGCGCGGTCGCCACTCGAGAACTTTACTGCCCCATCGGCCATCTGTTCTACGAGCTATGTGCCCTGCCCACTGCCACTTCAGTTTAGCGATTCTGTGAGCTATGTCGGTTACTTTAGTTCTCCTGCGGATCTCCTCGTTTCTGATTCGATCACGCAGAGAAACTCCGAGCATAGCACGCTCCATTGCCCTTTGGGTGACCTTGAGCCTTCTTATGAGGCCCATAGTAAGCGACCATGTCTCAGTTCCGTAAGTCATCACTGGCAACACACACTGGTCAAAGACCTTAGTCTTGAGACACTGCGGTATTTGGGACGTGAAGATATTGCGAAGCTTCCCGAACGCTGCCCAGCCGAGTTGGATTCGTCGATTGATCTCTTTCTTGAAGTTGGACCTACCTAACTGGACTGTTTGTCCCAGGTATACATATTCGTCAACAACTTCCAGTGTAGAGTCTCCAACCTTTAGAGGAGTGGGTGCGACACGGACATTTAACATTATTTTCGTCTTGTCCATGTTCATTTTAAGACCCACTTGTTGAGAGACCTTACTGAGTGAACTATTACTCATATACATATAATATACAGGATGTAACGTAAAAGTAGAGTGATACATTAAGGTGAGATTGTACTCATCAAACTGAACAACTTTTGCTCTACAACTTTGCGAATTAGCGTTTTTTTTTTTCATACATATTGGTCAGTTGATTGTCCGTTTTTGTATGAATAATCCGAAAACAAAATCGCGATTTCACAAAGTTAAAGAACAGAAGTTGTTCAGTTTGATGAGTACAAGCCCACCTTAAACTATCAGTGCACCTTTATGTTACACCTTGTATACATAAATACCTACATACACTGCATACCTACATATTATTGAAGTAAAACTTCTTTACGCACGCTTGACTTGGGGAGTAAGCTGGTGGATGCGTGACGAGAGCGTTACGGAAGTGTGTTCGGGCGAGGCGAACGGAAGTTGAGAGGGATATATAAATTAGTGAAGAAGGAAAGAGGGATACTATCTATTTTTGTTTACCAACAAAATCGGTTGCCAAGGCAACAATATCGGTTGTCAAAACAAACAAAAGATAAAAAAGATTTGATCATTTTTAGAGGATAATAAAACTCTTTTCTTAAACTGTATATACCTCCATATGACAAAAAATATTTGTAAGACTAAGTATTTACTTTATATACTTTATATTGAAGACTAAGTATTTACTTTAATACATATAGATGGAGCTAAAGAAGTTTTACTTCAGTCGAGTGGTGTAAAGCACACTCGTATTTAAAAAAAAACACAATTGGTGAGCCCTTGGCCTCTTCTCACCTGATGGTAAACGACATATTATAATAATAACAAATTTATTTTACGTATAACATTTCTCCGTAACAAATACATGATGCACTCACTTAAAGCTTCAAGACAAGATACTCTACCGTGGTCGATCGTGGCATTGCTGTCTTTTTTGCCGCCATCTTGACAGCCACGTTGTTGACTATCCTGTGGCGCCTTCAATTTCTTTTCCGCGCGATGTTTCCTATAGACTTTCTTAATCTGGCGAGCCTCTTCACGGATTTGCGCGCGGAGTTTGCTCGGCATGTCCGGGATGACCCCATACACTATTATCACTACAAGGGATACCAAGTTCTGTTGGAAGAAAAAGAGTTTTCAGTTTTATGCAGTTATATATACAGTGTGCTGGTTGACAGATTTAACGATAGAGGCATTTGAGGATGTGAATTATAAGACGAAACTAAACAGCATCCAAAAAACATAACGCACACAACTCAAAAATCTTACTTTTTCAGAAAAAGCAAAAAATGTGTTCTGGCATTTCAAGCCAGGAATAAAGCACTTTTCATAAGGGTTCCGCACTCAAACTGGGAACCCTTTAAGTTTCGCCATAACCGTCTGTCTGTTTGTGTGCGGCTGCGGCCTCGACGCGCCCTCCAATTATGTCTAAGCACACACAAGTAAATTGGAATTTGGAGGGTAGGGCCAAAGTCTAATAATTCTACTTATATTCTAAATGTGAAAGTTCGTATGAATGGTTGTATGTATGGATGTTTGTTACTATTGGTAGTGCTGAACGTATCTGGCTGAAATTTGGTAGGTAGACAGATTAGGATCTGGATTAACATATAGGCTACCTTTTTCACGCTTGCGAGCCGCTTGCGGCTCGCGCACTGTGCCCCCTCGAAGATAATCATAGAAACTACGTTCATACGAGCGAAGCCGCTGTCAAAATCTAGTATAAAATAAAATGTTATTTTACCACCAAAAAAATGATCATTGATAAAATATGACACGAAAAAAAGGCAAAAAGGTATAACGAAGACAGTATTAAGGGTCAAAAATGAAAAAATTACAACAAAAACAAATTTAATAGATAATAATAAGAAACAGATCAAAAACAAACAAAAAGAATGCCTTCTTCACATGTTTGTCCTTCAGTACATATGTCAAATTTTCTCAAAGACAAACACGAAAACGAAGGTGCGCCGAGTGTTTGTCACGTGCCAGTACCAGTTCCTCCTAGTCTGGCCTAAAGCGTACCCCGAGGACCTGCACCATTACACATAAACTACATTTGAATCAACAGGGCTACAAAAGGAGCCTCCACTGACATCAAACACGACGACAAAGGTGAATCGCGCGCTCTTCACGTACCAGTACAAGTTCCTCCTCGTCTGGCCTAAAGAGTACCCCGAGAAACTGCATCATTATACATAAACTACAATTGAAACAACAGAGCTACAAAAGGAGCGTTTACTGACATCAAACACGACGACAAAGGTGAATCGCGCGCCTATCACGTGCCAGTATAAGTTCCTCCTGGTCTAGCCTAAAGAGTACCCCGAGGAACTGCACCATTACACATGAAAAACATTTGAAACAACAAGGCTACAAAAGGAGCTTCCACCGACTTTAAACACAACGACAAAGGCAAATCGCGCACCCATCACGTGCCAGTGCAAGTTCCGCCTCGTCTGGCATATAGAGTACCCCGAGAAACAGCACCACTATACATGAACTACAATTGAAACAACAGGGCTACAAAAGGAGCGTCGATTGACCCCAAACACAACGACAAAGGCGAATCGCGCGCCCATCACGTGCCAGTACAAGTTCTTCTTTTTTGTCTGGCCTATAGAGTACCCCGAAGAACTGCACCATTACACATGAAGTATATTTGAAACAACAAGGCTACAAAAGGATCGTCCACTGACCTCAAACACGACGACAAAGGCGAATCGCGCGACCATCACGTGCCAGTACAAGTTGCTGTGTTTGCAGTCCTCATTGTGCGGCATGTAGTTGTAGTACACCGAGACACTGCAAAAAGGGAAATTTATGTATTTCATTTTATTTCCGATACTTTTTATTCACCAAAAGAACCCAAAGGTATTCAAATTCAGAAAACACAAATATAATTTTAATGAGTTTAATTCAATTAGATATTTTTTTATACACTTATAAAAAAAAATATTATTTAGGTAATACAAATACAATATTTTGTTATTATTTTGATTAAATTCACTGATTGTTGTCGCGGTATTTGCGCGTATTATGTTTTTTTTAATGTCGAACGACGAAAGAATAAGTGATCGTCCAAAAACCGGCTTCGAGATATTTACGAAAATGCACTCTACGAGTATCTTACTTACTATAGAAACTAAGAACTTCATTACCTATTAAGTTAGTTGATAGTTTTCATTGTAGGTTCTTGGTGGAACAAAAGTGAAACAATTAAAAATGCATTTATAAGTTGTCATCGACCGAGTCTGCTTGAAGATGGTATTCAAAACCGGTCTTGAAATATGCCAATATCGGTCGGTTTTGATGTCTATGTTTTAAACAAAAGGTTACACCTCATGGCGACTTTGAATGTCTTTCCCCAATAGAGTACTAGACCAGCCTTGCCTTCGAGATGAACCCACTTAGGTAAGGTGTGTTATGGTGTGGTGCGTACCTAAAGCTAACTTGTGTTCTAGTTCCCTACAGGTAATGTGTACCTACTCTGATTAAGAAATGCCGCTGCCACGACAGACTAGGTCTGCCGCTTCGCTGCACCTCCCAAACAGTGTGTATTGAATGGGATTTGGATGGGGAAGACCTGTCCCAAATACGGTGGCTCCAAACATGAGCGCGCTAACGCATGTCCAACTTGTGGTCCTCATGACGGTAGGTCGTAAGATGGTATAATCAGGATGTTCCGGCCATAACCAAACTTGGGTCGCTAGCCAGGCAAGCTCTTCTGACAGCTTGCTTGCGGCAATAACGCTGAAAATCCCACGTTTAGTTGTCACGGTTACGTATCCACGTGGAATTAATCAACTAGCCTTCCCTGTAAGCATGAACTACCAACCTGGTTACCCGACGAAACCATCAGCTAGCAACCGACCTGGAATCTTGTTTCAATTCCTAGATCCCAGCTCGATTGCCCGCTGCACCTCACTTCCTAATTGCACTAAATCATGACCTAGTCCCAGGTAGGAACCAGAACTTTCAAAGGCAAATATCCAGGATTTCGGCCATACTGAATTATATTCTAAACTCACAATGTAAAGTGAGATTCCTATTTTAATTCGCGGACAAATAAGTGCTTGGCGTGACACTTGCCAGGGTGTGAGGCGTCTTTCCAGCTGTTCCTTGAATACGTGTTTCTCCTTTGACGGGTTGCGAGACATGGCATAAGAACGGTACAAAGTCGTCTAGCTTAATGAGCTGGCCTCTGTACGTATAAAAATATCTAGAACTTAGAAAAAACAAAAACAGTTAGTTGTTTGGTTGGATGTAGTGTGTGTGTGCGCGTGTGTGTGTGTGTGTGTGTCTGGGTATGTGTGTGTGCGTGTGTGTGTTCCACCCCATTTCTTCCCGAGGGTGTTGTAAGAGGCGATTATGGAATCAATAAAGGATGGGACAACAGCGTCCTTACCGTGTACATGTGCCACCACACTGCACATTGAATTTGCCAACCCACCTGATGATTAAAAAAAACCCTCAAACTCGGGGGAGGCCATGTCATCATCACATGACAAAACAGGCTGATAAGCGGTTTTCAAAGCATTATCTCCTAATGTTGAAGCACGGACTGCCATATGTACCTGCACGTGTCATTCTGTTGAATCACGGACCCCATCGGCGGATGCTCCAACACAGACATATTAAATTGTACTAGCGTACTATTCACGTAGTCATCAAGTTTTCCATCCAAAAAGTTATACACCATACGTGGGATTAACTCCGACGTAAAAGCGATTATGAAAGCCTGAAAATAAACAAAAGTCTGTTATGTGTTGACTGTCATTTCATTCGATAAAATCATCATGATCCAAGTTACTGATTGCTACGTAGGGAGGAAGCATTTAGTACTACCAACTTAAAACTAACTTAAACTAGTAATTAAGTTGATAGTAACTAACTATAGTGTTAAAAACTAAAGTTATTTACAAGTTAAAACAATAAACTTTACATTCTTTTAAGTGAATATTTTGTACAATAAAGAGTTTACATACAAACAAACAAACAAATTTTGTGATGTAAAATCCTTTATACTCCATGTAAAATCAATCAAAATTATTTATTTTAAATTGGTGTTTACACACACTTTTATATAGTCAAAAAAAAAACTTGTTGTCTATTACAAATAATGTCATGATTCAGATTACAGTCTCAGGTAATGGTATTGGTTATAGAATCAACATAAAATATATCTTTGTCATTTACAGAATTATTTTATAATATCCTCTAGTGCACAAGCATTTTTTGACATGAGTCTTGAATTTATTCTCTGACAAACTAGTTACATTTGTTTGAGTTTTATTGTAGAATCTTAGACACTGCCCCACAAATTACTTTTTAACCTAACTCAGTCTCGCATAGGCTATATCTATTTTATTTACATTTCTTAAATTCAAATTATGCCTGTCACTGTTTTAAAGAAGTAAATGAAAATTTTACGAACGTGCATGATGTTTTCATATATAAATTGACTAGCAATATCGTTAAAATATTGATTTTTTTGAACTTATTCTGTAACGACTCACTTGATCGCATCTGATAGATTGCGCGGATAGCTCTATTCTACAAGATGAAAATAGTTTCTATGTCAGCCGCATGCCGCAGTAAGATGCCATAAGACATTATACTATGGAAGTAACTAAATTACACTAGTCTCGCAGTACCTACATCCTTAAACTGTCTTATTTTTTTAACGGCATAAGCAGCTGAACTAAGTCTTTCCGTTAAAGTTTCAATGTGTAGTCCCCATTAAAATGAAACGTCCAAATTTATTCCAAGTAACACCGTAGTATTAACAAATTCTAATTGATTACTGTCTAATATTAAACTATTATTGACTTTTTTACATTTGGCAAAAAAAAAATTATACATTTCGTAGCATTTACTAAATAAGTTGTTCACAGTGAACCAGTTTAGTATCTTTGAAAGACTGTCGTTTGCTTCAGCAGTTTCGTTTTCTTTCCTATTCACTTTAAAAATAAGAGAAGTAACATCTGCAAACAACACAAAATTTGACAGATGTGCACCATAAAATAATTACGTAAACAAGGAAAAGAAAAGGCACTAATATGGAACTCTGGGGTACACCCATTTTCACTCTAGATCCAGATAAGTTCGTGCCATTCACTTGTACTTTTTATATTCTGTTGTCTGAATACGAATTTAAAAGACTGAGAGCCCCATCCTCTACACCATAATGCTTTAATTTCACAAGTAATATTTGGTGTTCAACACAATCAAATGCCTCAGATAAATCACAAAACACTCCAATTGCATTTTGCGATTCCTCAAAGGCATCATGTATGTTGCGAATATGTGCTACTCCTGCATCGGTTATTGATCGACCTTTCGTGAAACCAAGTTGTTGGTTATGCAGTAGTTTATTTTCTGTAAAATATTGTAGTATTTGGTTGAGCATAATCTATTCAAACACTTTTTCAAGAACTGGCAGCACAGAAACTGGTCTATAGTTGTCCGGATAAGTTTTTGAACCACATTTATATAAAGGTATTTTATTTTATCTTTATTCAATTTCATGAGATCTGGAAAGACGCCTCTATCATTGCTAATATTAAAAAGACAAGCTAAATGTAGTCCAGTTTTGTATTTTTATCTTTGGTTTTTTAATTTTCTAACAAGCACAACACTGATTTTGATAAAATTTATCTGGAGCAACTTGGCAGCATAATCGAATAAAAAATAATCATGAACATCGGATGTGTACTGCGAATATATCGCGTAACAGACATACAAAAAAAAACATATAGTCGAGTTGAGAACCTCCTCCTTTTTGAAAATCAGTTGAAAATGACTCACATTAGTGATGATGCTGAGTCTTCCAACCGACTCCATTATGCTATACCAGATCCCAATGTCAGTAACCCTCCGAGGCACGGGTCTTCGGAATTCCGTTAGGAACTTCTTGGCGTCGAGCCGGATTTCAAACACGTTCTTGATGAGTGCGCAGAGAGGGGCGAGGGGAAACGCAGCCGCGAATATCGTTACGAAGCCGAACTGTAGCACTGTAAGAAATGTTAATGGTTTTCATGTTAATCTATAACAGACTTCCAGTAAATATGAGCGAGTTACCCTTTACCCTTGACTCAATTTAAAACTAGCTTGCATAGATGGCTGTCTCAGCGTAATTTTTATTCAATTCAAGAATTTCTAGAACATAAATTGTAAATCTAGTTTTATAAATAAATATGATACCTACTCGTATATGTAAATAATAATAGTATTAAATGTTATCTAAAATGTGTTATATAATGTTTGCATGCTATATTTTATGGCTGAATTGGCGCTCTAATTTTATGCAGTACCTTCATGTAATGTTACCCAATTCAAGGTGAATAAAGATCATTTCATTTCATTTCATTTCGAACAGCAGCGTGGCGAACAGCGTGATGAATTGCGACGTTTCTCACGCGCGACGCAAGACCATAAAAACCGCCAAGTGAGAGCCGGACTCACGCTCAGAAAGTACCGTACCACCACACCTCTCCACACAACTATAACAATGATACCTATTCAAATTACAAACAAAAGATATCTATACAAGCAACAGTAAAATTGTGTTTCTTTCATTCAGTTCAGACTTCTTAGCGCGAGTACGACTCACCTTATCCAGTTTTTATTATTTCTTATTAACATACTTTAGGATAACTAATGTAAACACACCAAGTTTTACGCTTGTGTGTACAACCGTTCTTACGATAGATCAAAAACAAAAGAGAGCCTTTAAAAAACATGTTTCCTGTATGGCAGCCCCCTTCAATTCGTATTTATTTTCATTATTTGTTGTTATAGCAGCAATAAGCGTCGGTGGCTATAAGCGTCGGTGGCTCAACCGGTAACGACTCGGTCCATCTAACCAGAGGTACCGGGTTCAAATCTGGACGGCCAATGTACCAATGAGTTTTTCAAAAACTTACGTACATACTTACCGATTGCTTTAACGGTGAAGGAAAACATCGTGAGGAAACCTGCACACGCCTGCGAAGAAACTCGAAGGTTGTGTGTGAAGTCGACCAACCCGCACTGGGCCCGCGTGGTCGACTAAGGCCTAATCGCCCTGATTCAGGGTAGGTTCGAGCCCCTCGGTGGGGACGTATATGAGCTGTAATGATGATAGCAGCAATAGAAATACATACTGCGTGAAACTTTCAACCTATCACGGTCTATAAAATACAGCCTGCTGACGGACAGAGGCTTAGTAATATCACAGTCTAAGAATCCATAGAATGTGGTAATATGGCCCCGTCAGAAACAACAATACCTAGGTCAGTAACAATTAATGTAAAGGGTACAGGATACAGGCACATATTAGATACTACATAGTTACTTCGTTTAAGAACAACAGTTTGCATTTTAAATATTGTATTATATTGTATAGTGAATTTTGTATGTGCAAAACCCTACCTTTACCAAATACAATATTTTAATTGATAACTTTTGTGCTGTAGGTCATATTGCGAAATAGGGTTTACAAAAAAATTTAATTCATTATAACAATATCACAATTGCGAAAGGGAATCAATGTAGGTCAATATTGTAATTAATAATAATAAAATATATTAATATCATCTTCACTTACCATCAGGTGGGATGCTGCCAAGGGCTTACCAATTGTGAGTAAAAAAAAACAAAAACTTACTACGGCTATAAAATTAATTACCAAATAGCCATTTTCTGAGTTTTGGCTTAATAGAAAGACTCTGGTAGAGCCTAGCCCGTAGCTAAACTCCGATTGTCTCACAAACCTTATGGACTTAAATATTCTGTCGAGTAATAGATCCAC
Source organism: Coleophora flavipennella (assembly GCA_947284805.1). NCBI lineage: Eukaryota > Metazoa > Arthropoda > Insecta > Lepidoptera > Coleophoridae > Coleophora > Coleophora flavipennella. Next base: position 13,681,966 of record OX369253.1, read on the forward strand.
GAAGCATACTATTTTACCAAGATTTAGAGTTTATAGTCAGGAATTATAGGTAGAGTTATTTGTTATTTATTGTTATAAATGTGGTACAGTCAAGAGCACTTAGAGCTATAATACTGTGTCCATACTTTTTTACCAAGATGTAGAGTTCGTAGAGTCAGGAGTTATAGGTAGAGTTATTTGTTATATTGTTATAAATGTGGTACAGTTAAGAGCACTTAGAGCTTTAACGCTATGCCCATAATTTTTTAACCAAGATGTAGTTTGTAGACTCAGGGCCTTCAACAGGTTGTCGGTCCACCGAGTGGAAGGCCTGCCTACGCTACGTCTTCCGATGTGCGGTTGCATTCGAGAACTTTTCTATCCCATTGGCCATCTGTTCTACGAGCTTTTTGCCCCGCCCACTGCCACATAAGTTTAGCGATCCTGTGAGCTATGTCGGTTCTCCTACTGATCTGCTCGTTTCTGATTAGATCGCGTAGGGAAACTTCGAGCATAATTCACTCTTCGCTTCGAGGTGACAATAGTGGTAAAAATACGACTTTAGTTAACTTCACGAAGCACTTTTCTTATATTCGTAAAAAAAAACTTGCTAACGAGTAACTTACCCTGATCCGAATACTCGGAAAACAGTGCATGGTAGTCGAAATCGGACAGATTGAAGTCTTCTACGTATCGCAGTGGCTTTCCTTCCTCGTCTAGCGTCGAACTTTTTTCTACGCGCCGCAGTAGCCTTTTTTGCCCAAAATAAAAAGAAAGATTATCATCTTCATCATATTAGCCGAAAGTATACTCTTGGACAAAGGCCTCCTCCAAGAATTTCCACGATAAACAGTTTGTGCTACCTGCACCTAGCGGCTTCCCGCTCCCTTCCCTAGGTCATCAGTTTACCGAATGGGTGATCTTCTACTAGAACTTTACCGTCCCAACGGCAATTATATTACCTCCATGGAAATGAATTAATAAAAAAACTTGAAAACTTTGCGTCTCGTTTTTGGAAACATCTTGAGATGGCAATGTAAGTATTATTTGTTTTGTAAATGCTATATTTAGGTTTGGAAAAAAAATGCACATGATATCTCGCTACAACTCCTTTCCCCCCTTGTGATATTTTGTGATTTTTCCCGAACCTTCTTCCCCCCTTTCGAAACTAACGTGCATAATGGACGATCACTAACTTTGTATGCAGCGCGCTAGGGAGACCCACAGGGACACCAGCCTTAAAGCTTATAACACCGTCAACAACCAACTTTGTAACTACTTTTTACTTCAATTAAGCATTTTTTTATAGATTTTTTTGTATTGTACAGGATATTATAAGGAGTAATTTTAATTTCCTCGAATTATATTTTGATACACAAAACTAATAGTACGGTCTTCAATGGACATTGAGTTCACTTCCGTGGGACTCAGCCCCGCCATTCGGACTACTGGTAATGTCTTATTCGGCATGTTTTCCTAAATACTAAAAGTGCGGTAGTGACTTCCTACGGGTATGACGAGGGGGGGGGGGGCTATGACATAGTAAAGATGGTGGCTGGATCAATTCTATTGAGCGATATTTTTAGATAACTAATAGACCGATTTATTTAAATAAGGTGTCATATGAAAGAACGTATAACACATTATTTGATTTTTAACAATCATTTATTTAAAGCTAATACTAAATGAGATATTTACAAAAAAATACATTTAAAAAAATAATGCTCATCTTATTCTGTAAACTCGGTAACCATTAGGATTATGGAAATTTAGCTTATAGTAAATTGTTTACGCCGTCATTATATTTTAAAACTCGCGTGCTATGATATGTGTGTTCAGTTTTTTTATATCCCTTTCCTTTTCCCACTCACACATCGCACATATCGTACCGAGCGAGACAACATACATTAAGCCCGTTTTGTTGGCGGCGATGTCAAAATCAAAACAAGATAAAAAAAATATCTCCAATATGGCATCGTGATCAAGCGCATGTCGCTCCGCATACAAAAATAAAATTTAATATCTAAACCGCTGTAGAAGACTTAAATAATTAAATTACGTGTGTCTATTATCTGTGTTAGTGCTGTTGAGTGCTAATTTCAAGTACCGCAAGGAGTTGCAGCTGGATCACGAGGATCTGAACCGGCGCCGGTGTTCACGCGCCGATTCTCCCTGTGGTGCAGGTGAGTTCCTCTCCTTTTTATTACTGTTATGTTTCCCTTTTCTGTTTCATTCTAGGGCATAACAGTCTCCTACCGCATGCATATATTATGATAGACTGGACACACATACTAATTGATAAACCGCCATATTCCACCCGCTTCCGCCAAATACAGTCCACTATTTTCAAAAATTGAACCGCTTACATACCATACATGTATTGCCACTTTTATCAGCTTTTTAATGAACCTTAAATTATAATAATCGAGTCATAAATGAAGGAGCTACGGTCGTTTATGTGAGCGTCGTCGTTGGTATCGCCGGGCTGATGACGATGTGACCTTTGTACGAATTATCTCATATTAATACAATATATAATAATATAATAACTGGACAGGTTTTCTATTAAATAGTAATAAAATACTAAATAAAATATATTAACATCAATATTATTTTTTTAATATTACAATTTAGATACATACAAACAAATGAGAACCAAAGTAACCGACATAGCTCTCAGAATTGCTAACCTTAAGTGGCAGTGGGCGGGGCACATTGCTCGTAGAACAGATGGCCGTTGGGGCAGTAAAGTTCTCGAGTGGCGACCACGCACCGGAAAGCGTAGTGTAGGCAGGCCTCCCACTCGGTGGACCGATGACCTGGTGAAGGTCGCGGGAAGCCGCTGGATGCGGGCAGCGCAGAACCGGTCGTCGTGGAGATCCTTGGGGGAGGCCTATGTCCAGCAGTGGACTTCCTTCGGCTGATATGATGATGATGATGACATACAAACAAGTACTTCGGATACTCTTAGAGTGTTTTTCATTTTTGAGTTATGGCTCCAGTTTTTCAGTGCCCGAACTAGGCCTGAACGAAGTCCTCCATTAACCGACAATCATGGTGGGCCCGCTTGGTTTTCGAAAGAATTCGGCCAGGTTCAGCTATCGTTCTCTCGCAACTATAAAAAGTCGAGAGTACAGTAGGATGTCAACTTTTAAAGTTTTTATTTTATCTGTAGGTTATTTTTTTTTAACTTCTGGTCAAAAATTCGGATTTTGCTTTTTTAATTGGTCCATATAGAGATTTGGATCTATCCACACGTTGTTCTTTTACAAACTTTATGTACTCTTCGTTTCCTGACAAAGGTTGACGGTGATGAAATGAAATGAAATATTTATTCTCTGAACCATGGTACATAGGATAGAAAATATTAGGTATATTTGAACATTCATGTTTCGTCAAGACAATAGCATGCAAAATTTTATTAAAAATTAAGTGCCTACTACTTATAAGAATTCACGGTTAAAGGTCAAAATAGTTGAAACAAAAATGAGTAATTAAATTATTATAGCATGCAGTCTGTAACATTGAACATATCTGGATAATATCCTTTCTCTATTTTAGCTTGTATTCTGTAATTGTTGTACAATTGTATTTTCCACATATTAATTGTCACAAAAACATTGTAAATAACTAAATAGTTCTTTTCTCGCAAATCACTGTAAATATTTCATGACATTTATCTAGTCAAGTTTGTTAGGAATATTTCAATCTGACTTAATTTTTGAATTTCACCTTTTTTATTGCCAAGATTATATGTTTTATTCGTGAGATTCACTTTCAAAATTCTCTTTGTTCTAATATTTATGACTGTCAATCTAAATGTCTCATCTCACTAGGATTCTTAATTTTGAAATTGTATTTTGGAAAATAGAACTTAGTTGCTGGTGTAGGTGTTAACAGTATATCTGTATTGCGCATCTGTGCAACTCTTTTTAAGCCGGGCTCACGCCTTCATCCAATCTCCTCTTCAACCTAATAAATTCAAGACATCACTCCAGAACTGATTGTCAAACAAGTGACTACTGAACTTCGCCTCGGTCAGCCAGGAGGTCTACACGAAGGGAGTCCTGCCTCTCGGTGACATCGCAGTTGGAGGTGCTGCCCTTTGAGGGCTGCGGTCACACGACGTCGTCCAGATGGGCTCTTGACCACAAAACAGATAAGTACAGAACTCAATCTACATACAAAGTGCGCTCGAGCAACGCACACATACACACCGCTCACGGACACGATATCTCGGAACGGTGAGACCAGTGCGAGCGTGAGTGCCGTCCGCTTGTTGAGACACGTGTTTGCAAAAATGAAGCAACAGAAAAAAAGTTATTGTAACTGTTCCGTGGACGGTTGATTTAATTCAACATTAAACTGTAAATTGTAGTTGTTTCATAGAGTTAAGCAGATATTTGCTTGTATTTCGATGGTTCGTTTTATACAGAACGGTTCGGTAGGTAGGTAAGCACCCCGGCCCCCGGGACCGCACCGAAATAGCGAACATGAGTTTGTGGCCTTGTAATAATTTTACAATTTATATTAGATATTTATTGTAGTTTAAGCTGTGTAAGCCTTGTGTTCAATAATCTAACAAGGAAGATGTAAATGTAAATTAATCGCATTTTTTTGTGTGTTCAAGAATCTTTATCCAATTATAATAATAACTGCGAAAAAATTATGTCGATGTCTTTTAAAGTTATTTATTACCCAACTAACGGTGAAGGCAAAATGAAGGGTCATAGTTTTAGCAGTTTATGTATGTGTGTATGTTTGTATTTACGTATGGATGATAAAAAAACGCTCATCTTCCTCACTATAAACAGTTAAGATAGGAACTGATCGGCGGCGAGCCGGCCTCCCGCGAACGCGCGAGGCGCGCGATAAAACGACGCCGGGGTGCACATAGGGTTATTCGCACCAAAAACATGGCTATAAATCTGCTATAAATATTTACTAACTTTTTAATCTTATATGGATAGAAATATAAGGTCTAACAAAATTTGCTAAAACTATTTAAAACCTTATTATAAGGTGTAACAAAATTAGTTGAAACTATTTTAACTGGTGCTTCTACCCATGAAACTGAACAACGTTCCCCATGGAACCCATAGTCAAATCGCAAAAAAAATTGGCTCTCCGATACTAACTCGATCGGCCAACTTAGTATGGCAAGTTCAAAATTTTTTTTGAGATTTGACTATGGGTTTCATGGGGAAAGCTGTTCAGTTTCATGGGTAAAGGCACCAGTTAAAATAGTTTCAGCTAATTTTGTTAAGACCTTATATTAATTCGTGTTGCCCGTTTTTTGTGCATAAACCAAAGTTGACAACCCTCTAGCGCAACTGCCGAGCGTAGGTATAAAAAGTGAAGTACATACAATACATACATTGATTGACTTCTGTACTTATCTGTTTTGTGCCTTGACCCCGTCTGGATCTCCATCAGCAGGCCCCTTCTCACTAACGGAACCGTTTTAGAGGGACTTCCCAACTCCCCGGGTCCGCGAAGCTGGGAGATGGACAGGGGCTGTAGCACAGCCCAGGTTTCGACTGAATCAAAGGCTTTCTCATAGTCCATGAACGTAAAGTATAGTGGCTGATTGTACTCTTCAGTCTTCTCTATAATCTGCCGCAGCGTATGTATGTGATCTATGGTACTAAATCTTTTTCGGAAACTGGCTTGTTCGGGAGGCTGGAAGTCGTCAAACCTGCATGCAAGACGATTCGTAATGAATGACTCTCAAAAACAGCTTGCAGACATGGCTCAGAAGTGAGATGGGTCTGTAGTCCTTCAGCTGGATGTTGTCACCCTTTTTGAAAAAAAGCACGACTACACTTCTGTGCCATGCCTAAGGGGTTTGTCCCTCGAGTATAACGGAATTAAATAACTTCTGAAGAGTTTTAAGTACCGGGGTTCCACCTGCCTTCAGAAGTTCAGCTGAAATTCCATCATCACCCGGTGCTTTGTTGTTCTCGAGCAGTTTGAGAGCCATTCTTGACTCATACAGGCTAACGTCTGGGATATCTTCGGTATAGTGTCGAGTTAGTCTGGCTCTTGGGTCTTTAGCCAGATCGCTGACAGGCAGACGTGTGGTCTTGTACAATTGCCCGTAGAACTTCTCAACCTCTTCCAGCAACTCAGTCTTAGACGATATGATCCTGCCACCTCAGTCTTCAGCTTGGTCAGTTGACTTTGTCTAACAGACAGATCTCTCGCGAATACTATTGAGCCTTTGTTGTGCTCAGTCGCCTCTTATATACAATTTGTGTTATATTGATGCAAATCGCGAGTCAGGGACTTAGAAATCTGCCTGTTTAGTTACCGATACTGAGTAGCGTCTTAAGAGGACTGCAAAAGCAATCTGCGTCTTTCGTCGATGAGGTTGCTTGAGAAGTCTAAGATTTTTTTTTTGGTTCTGTTTGAAAGGCGAGTTTAAAAAAAACTTAGAATTAATCATTTTCGCCTCGGTGTTACCAATGTAAATATTACATACTACTTACTACTATTTAACTTTTTATTTACTAAAATCATACATGCGTGTTTATAATACTTACTCAGTTTATCGTCATTCAATAGAAAACCCGTCCAGTTACAAACAATTCAAAATTAATAGTACCAAGGGTTCAGCTACCGACGTCATCGGCACTACTGACGCTCACTTAAACAACCGTAACTCCGTCATTTATGACTTGATTGTTATAATTAAAAAGCTGAAAATAATAGTAGCAATACGTTTTATAATAAGCTAAATTTCCATAATCCTGATGTTTACCGAGCTATTTACATAATAAACTGAGCTTTATTTTACAAATCTCATTTGGTATTAGGTTTACATGAATTAATGTAATAAATAAAATAATTTGCGTTATATTATGTTCTTTCATTTGACACCTTATTTAAGTAAATCGGTCCATTAGTTATCTAGAAATCACGCTCAATAGCATAGGCCCGGTCGCCATCTTTACTACGTCATAGCCACCCCCCTCCCATACCCCTAGGAAGTGTGACAAAAATATTGGAAACTGGGGATAAAAACCCCTTACGGAATTTGCCACATATAATACGTAAGATTTAGAGGTTCGGGCCTAAACGGAGTTTTAAGAAAAATATTATGGGGTAAATTAGAATATATGTATTTTATAATTTTTCTAAAAAATAAGGAACAATATAAGTACTAGAAAAAGATGTGATGTACATTGGATGACCGTGTTGATATAAAACAATAACCTAATATATTTTTGGACAATTTCCTGAAATAAATCTAAAGTGACAATTTTATTTGAATATAAAAAGGTTATTTTATAGAATGCCGGTAGGCAACGATCGTCGCCGTCCCTTTGGTACTTAAATAAGTTACTAAGTTCTAAAATAATTAAATTTCACTTTGGTCTGAATTACCCTTTCGTTCTAAAAAACACGTATTAGGTACTAAACATTTTTAAAATTTAAAATAAATAACTAAATCGTTAGAAACCGGAGGCAGGAAATCTTCTAGGACGGCAGAAAAGCTTTGCGAACATAAATAAGAATGCACTGGGCAGTAATATTGCCTCGTGAGTCGTGACCAATGCCCAGAGAGTCGCTCGGGATAAAAGATAAATTAAGCATTCACTTCCCTTTTGGCAAGCAGCTGGGCGGGCAGTGCAAAGGCCTGGCTGGTGGTCAGCACAGCTCCATCCCAGGATCAATCCTTAGTCAGATGAACCTTCGGGGACGTCAACCTCGCAACGGAGTGGAAGAACCCTACGAACATATATAGATCTAGTTCGCAGCAGTACCAAAAATACACGCAAAGCGGTTTCCTTATACAAATTACTTACCACTGAATAAAATAGTGGGCCTCAACGAAACATTAATATAAAACCAAAAATTTAAATACACATCACTGTCAAAGAGATCACGGTCAACCTTTTCTTTTCCTCTTGTCAAAAAGTAACAAATATTTTCAAATTAAATTTTCATAGACGAACAAAACCAAAAGAGCATTTAATCATGAAACGCAAGAAAGGAGATCGGCTTGAAGCGATACTTTGCGCTTCAGAAGTCACTACCGTACTTTTTATGTTTAGGAAAACATGCCGAATGAGTACATACCAGTAGTCCGTATGGCGGGGCTGAGTCCCACGCAAATCGTTATTTGAAGTGTTCGGGCGCATCTCTAATTTCCTGTCACATCACTAGCAACACCAGGCGGTGGGGATACCTGTCCGCCATTACTGTCACACACGACAAGAACAACGCAATACGTGAGTCATTTTTTGGAGTCAGATTTTTAAATTAACGATATCCAGTACCGAAAAGGAACATTGGTAAACCCTACGTGATAAAAAAAAGTGAAACAAATACGAAAGTTTATTACAATAAGCAATCGAAAATTTATCGCAGCGTCGCGTCATGCAATTCAACCTACAAACGTCCTTGCTTGCTTGAAAGCCCAGCCGGTCCAGCCCAGCCACAGTATTGGAAAATACCTAGAAACGGCGCCGCAGCTACAGCTTCAGCCAAGGGAAGTGCCTGTCCATCATTTTTCCTCATTACCTAACTAACTCCTCTTTTTTTTTGCATAAATCGCGTTGTTCTTTGCAAGGTCATATAGCTATCAACCTACCTTCAAACGCAGCCCTCTTGTATTTTATTGGCCGTTTTACATCTGAATAGCTATTTTAGTGTGTCAAAGTCCTAGTGGAACAATTATATTGTTATTTTACGTGAAAATCACGCGATTCTATACATTTTTACAAGAAAAAACAGTCAAATTACATTAGGTACCTACCCACTTGCTACCTTCATTTCACAAAAAGATACCTTCTTTACCCATTATTTTAGTGCTTTCGATTATTCAGTCCTGAAATAAATAAAAAACGCCATTAACACCGCATTCCAGCTAAAGTCTCTCGGCGCAAGATTGCATAGTACTGCATCGGAGCGTCTGTTAGTTTCTGTAAGTGATACTCTGACGAAAGTCACTGACCTTACCACTGACCTTGACACTTCAACGTGTCGGAGCATAAGCTGAACATACATACGTATTGTTAACATTTTATTTTACTTAATCTGTGTGTTTTAATTGGCATTGCTGTATCGTGTTAATCATAATGTCAGATACAGAAAACGGGCCAAAATCGGCATGTGAAAAATTACAAGAATTCTATACCAAACGAAGCTCCGTCAAAGGTCGAATAACAAAGTATCGAAAGTTACTAAATGGCTACATGAATCTAAGCAAAATGTCACCATCAGACTTAGGTACACTAACCCAACGATTCGAAAGGTTTCAAACAATGTATTTAAGCTATGATGATATCCAAGCCCAAATAGAATTATTAAATTCTACTAATTTGGATTCTGAGCTTGACATACGAGAAGAATTAGAATCAGATTTTGCGGCACTCATTGCTCAAACTCAACTGTTATTAGAAAAACATCAACCAAAAAAAAAAAGGTCCAATCTGTTAATTCAGAGTCAGGTTCTAACTGTAGTCACTCATGTCACCACAACAATGTAACTGGATTTAAGTTGCCGATGATAAGAATTGCGAACTTTGATGGAACTTATTTCAAATGGCTTGAGTTTCGAGACACATTTACGTCACTCATTCACAGTAATGACAGATTAGAACCTATACATAAATTTCATTACCTTAACTCTTACCTAGTAGGGGAGGCTTCTAGTGTCATCAGCAATCTGGAAGTTAGTGCTGCCAACTATGAGGAAGCCTGGCGTCTCCTCTGTGAGAGATATAACAACGAGAAACAATTAATAAATAACCATTTATGTTCATTATGTAACATTCAACCTGTAGCTCGCGATTCTGCGAAAGGGTTAAGATTTTTGATTGATCATGTATCAAAAAACCTACGTGCCTTGCATACCCTGGGTGAACCAACGGAATCATGGGACACCCTGATCATCCATTTGGTCTCAGCAAAGCTTGACAGTAGTACAAATTTTAAGTGGGAAGAACATAAAAATAGCTTTCCCAAGTCACCATCTCTAAATGATTTTTTCAGTTTCATCAAAGGTCGAGCTGACATATTAGAATCTGTTAAGTATAACAAAACTGAACGTCAAAGCAACTTCAAGAGTGAGCCTCACTCTTCTTCTCTTTACAAAGGTGAGAAGTCTCACACCAAGTCATTTGTGATTTCAGCCTGTGAACCTTCTTCTCTTCCTGCGTGTGTCCTGTGTAACGGCAGTCACCGGCTTTATCATTGTGCCTCGTTTCTGGCCAGACCCGTTGAGGACAGAACTTCTGAGGTAATGCGGTTGAAGCTCTGCATCAACTGCTTACGCAAGGGGCATTCTTCACGCCACTGCAGGTTAGGTCCATGCTCTATTTGTAAAAGGCGGCACAACACTTTGCTGCATAGGGAATCTTCTCAGGCTGTAAAGGTATCCAATGTCAATACAACCATTTCTATGCCTGAAGCCAATGTTGAGCGGGATGATGATGATAATGATGACGGGAGTGTCGTCACTATGGCAGTCCATGCTAGCAATAATGTACTTCTTTCAACTGCGTTAGTTGAAATATACAATCCAAACACAAACAAACACCTAACTATACGTGCCTTGCTAGACAGCGGAAGTCAGTCATCTCTTATAACTGAACGATTAAGAGATACATTAAAATTGACTCCTCAGCCAACCCAGGTAAACGTTTTAGGTGTAGGTAACATAATGTCTAATTCTGTACAACGCTGTGTCGTTGACATGAAATCAATATGTAGCAGCTTTAAAACCAAAATGACATGTTTAATATTGCCAAAGTTAACAGGTAACTTGCCTAACAAAACATTTGATATTTCGCAAGTAAACCTGCCTTCAAATATTAAATTAGCAGATCCTAACTTTAATCAATCCGCACCCGTAGACATGCTCATAGGTGCTGACATCTTTTGAATTTAATAGAGTCTCCACAGATCATTCTTGGCTCCAATCAGCCCATAATGCAAAAATCAAAACTAGGATGGATATTGGCAGGTCCGTTATATATAAAAAATAAAAATCATAATAAATTGGTACAGTGCAATCATGTTGCTGTTGAGTGCAGTAATAGTTACATTTCTAATGAAGATTTGAACCAAGAGCTAACAAAGTTTTGGGAACTAGAACAAATTCCTGAATCAAACACTCCCAGAACAGTTGAGGAAACAGAGTGCGAAGAACATTTTGTTTCAAATACATATCGAAACAAAGAAGGCAGGTTTTGTGTAAAATTACCTCTTCACTCTGAGCCAAGTTGCTTAGGAAACTCCTTTAGGTCAGCCAAAATGCAATTTTTAGGTTTAGAGAAACGGTTTGCAAAAAATCCAGAATTAAAACAAGCATATTCACAATTTATTCAAGAATATTCAGATCTAAGTCATCTATCAGAGTCAAACACTTTAATTCCACAGCAGTCCTACTTCATTCCCCATCACGCCGTACTGAAGCCCTCCAGTGAATCAACTAAGCTGCGAGTAGTTTTTAATGGCAGCGCCAAAACAACATCTGGCTATTCTATAAATGATCTACAAATGACCGGACTTTACATACAGGACTCACTGTTTAATATATTGCTTAGATTCCGTCAGCATGCCTATGTGCTATCAGGCGACATAGAGAAAATGTATAGACAAATACAGGTACAAGATAACGATCGTAACTTACAAATAATATTGTGGAGAAATAATGAAAATGATCCAATTAAGTCTCTGAAACTTAATACTGTAACCTACGGGTATACTAGTTCGAGCTTTCTGAGCACTCGCTGTTTGTGGCAGTTAGGTGAAGAGTGTTCCGATATAAAAATAAAAACAATAATACAAAATGATTTTCTCGTTGATGATTTGCTAACAGGAAGCGAAAGTCAAGATGAGTTAGTCTACATAAAGAGAGCAGTAGAAAGTGCGCTCTCAGCTGGCTGCTTCAATCTGCGCAAGTACCGTTCAAACTTACCAGCAATATTAGTAAATACTCAATCCATTCAGCGCGATTTAGTCATCAGCTCATCTTCCCACACATTAGGTGTAGGGTGGAATCCCAACGAAGATTACATAAATTTTCCGAGTAATTATAAAAACACCAAAGATATTCCAACAAAGCGATCCATATTATCAGACTCGTGTAAAGTCTTTGATCCTCTAGGCCTATTGAGTTTACTTACAATAACACCTAAAATACTAATAAAAAGGTTATGGATCGAAAAAATTGACTGGGACGAACCAGTCCCATATGAAGTAAATCAGTTGTGGCAAACATTTATTAAAAATATAATGCACATAAAAAACTTGCGCATCCCTAGGCATAGCTTGTGTAATTCCCCTTCACATATAGAGCTGCATTGTTTTTGCGACGCGTCAGTAAATGCGTATGCAGCATGCGTCTATCTTCGATCTGTAAGTAACCAAGGTGACGTCACGGTTCGGCTTCTATGTGCTAAGGCTAGGGTAGCTTCAGTGAAGCCAACAACTATTCCCCGTCTGGAGCTGTGTGCGTGCCTAATAGGAGCTCAGCTCGCGGGCGCCGTATGTCGCGCATTGCGATGTGTAATTACACGCAAAATATTTTGGACTGACTCATCCATCGCGTTGGCTTGGTTAGGTATGAGGTACGACAAGTTAAAAACCTTTGTGGCCAACAGGGTGAGCACCATATTAGAGATGACTGACGGCTCAGAGTGGCGACACGTTCCCACCAATCTGAATCCTGCTGACTTGGCTTCTCGCGGTGTAGATGCTTCCAAAATTATTGATTTAGATTTATGGTGGAACGGCCCCACCTTCTTACATTATCACGAAAATTTGTGGCCTACTTTTTGTAGTAAAAGTCAAGATATCGATGAATTACCTGAAATAAAGGCAAACATTATCACATGCAATGGAAATAGTAAACAAACACTAATAGATTTTAATCGTTACTCCAAATTAAAAACATTACAACGTTCATTTGCATACTTACTTCGATTTATTCACAATACTAGAAATCCTAAAAACAAAAGGATTGGTATTTTGCAGCCTGAAGAACTCAATAGCTCTTTCCAGAGTTTAGTAAAATTGTCACAAGAAGATACTTTTCAAAAGGAGTTAAATATTCTCCGCTCAAATAAGAGTTTAAATTCAAAAAACTATTTAGTGTCTTTAAATCCATTTCTAGATAATCAAAATATATTGAGAGTTGGTGGACGATTGGAATCTTCTTACTATCCCTTCGATAAGCGCCATCCTATGCTACTACACTCCAAACATCCCCTTACTAAATTACTGTTTCGACAGGAACACTTGCGTCTTCTTCACGCTGGTCCACAGCTGCTTTTATCCTCTGTGCGAGAATCTGTTTGGCCTATAACTGGCAGAAACCTCGCACGCACCACCGCGCGACACTGTGTCGTGTGTAGAAAGGCGAGCGGTAAAACCTTGACTCCCATCATGGGTGTATTACCTGAGCAACGTGTCAATCCAGGTTTCCCCTTCTCTTGTACTGGTGTTGATTTTGCTGGACCATTTCTAATAACGGATAGAAAAGGAAGAGGTTGCAAAATAACTAAATGCTATTTATGCATCTTCATTTGTTTAAAATATAAATGTGTACATTTGGAGGCCGTAAGCGAGTTATCAAAGGATGCTTTCATTTTGTCTTTGCGCCGTTTTATCTCCCGCAGAGGCAAACCTGTTGAAATATTCTGCGACAATGGACGCAACTTTGTAGCCGCTTCTAAAGAAATAAGTGAGTTTTTGGCTTCGAATGCTGATGACATTACTGGTTTCTCCTCTGGTGAGGGAATTAAATTCAAGTTTCAGCCGGCTTATGCTCCGCACTTTGGTGGGTTGTGGGAGGCTGGTGTCAAATCGGCCAAATTTCATTTGAAAAGAATATTAGGTAACACTCATTTAACGTTTGAAGAGCTGGCGTCTCTTTTTAGTCAAATTGAATCAATTTTAAACAGTAAACCGATTTGTCCCCTATCATCCAGTCCTAATGACCTTTGTCCTTTAACCCCTGGGCACTTCTTGATCGGCCGACCTTTGACGTCCTTGCCGTCACCAAATTTCAACGATCCAAAGATCAATATGAATAGATTGGATCGTTTTCAACGATTGGAAATGATAAGACAACACTTTTGGAATCGCTGGCAATCAGAATACATTGCAGAGTTGCAACAAAGACACAAGTGGCGTGTTCCAGACAAGCAGTTGCATAAAGGCGATTTAGTACTTTTAAAGGAAGAAAACACTCCGCCAATGAGTTGGAAATTAGGACGAATCACCGATCTTTTCCCAGGCAAGGACGGAGTAACGCGCATGGCTGAAATCAAAACAAGTACTGGGAGCTATCGGCGCGCTATAAAATATTTATGCCCCCTGTTAGAACCTGCAGAGGACATTTCATTGGAAGCTGGAGCTTCCAACGCCCCGGAGGATGTTCGGGCGCATCTCTAATTTCCTGTCACATCACTAGCAACACCAGGCGGTGGGGATACCTGTCCGCCATTACTGTCACACACGACAAGAACAACGCAATACGTGAGTAATTTTTTGGAGTCAGATTTTTAAATTAACGATATCCAGTACCGAAAAGGAACATGAAGACTTTTTAACAAATATGTCTCGTACTTTAAAGAAAAAAATATGAACTAAACAATAAAATATTCTGATGCACCCTTTTTTTCAAGTTGTAACCATATAACTGGTTACCGAGCTACACTGAATCCTGAGCTCGTATATATATTTAAGTACCTATATATTTATTATTTATTTATTATTATATAATGTTTATTGTATTTATTGTTATTTATATAAGTATTTTTCATTTATTTATAAGTATTTACTACTAGGCATTATTATGTAAGTGATATTGTTAATTACTTTTATATAATTCTGTATAGATGTATAATTAATTACTTAATATTAAGGTATAGATTATTAAAAGTCGTGTTTGTAACTTTTGCACTCACCTTTTTTCTTTGTTGTAAATCTCAAACGTCATCAGTAGTTTGACTGGAAGAGATCCCGTAAGGGATAAGTCCGCCTTTTTATATAATATATTTTTTTGGTATTGTAACAAAAGATCAATATAGAGTTTACAAACAAACAAACAAACTGCTGCAATTTTAATCTAAACATCATGATAATTTATGAACTTTTTAACAAGACAATGTAAATTGATTTTGTTTTATTACTTTTTGGACATTTCTCTTATTGTATTTATAATGAATTAAAAACCACAATTTTCGCACGATTCGTCCGCAGCGACTGACGTTATAACCACGTTGCAGCATTGGCTAACAAGAATTTTATTTCCAAGCTATTTCGTTTGATATTTTGAAACATAGTGAATAGAGTTGCTAATTTTATGGATGGATGAGCCTAAACAATAACAACATTAAGGTGCACGTTTGAGAAAAGTAAAGTAATTTGTGATATAGATGTTTTATCTCACGAGCGCGGGTTAGCCATACTTGTGTGTGTAATGCGTATAGACACGTGCTCTATTGTTGGTTGTGTCTATTGTGTGCGCAATTGTAAGCTCCCAACCTTACGCACGCAAAGACAATTTGCATGTACATTAACACACACAAGTATGACTAACCCGCGCTCGTGAGATAAAACATCGTAGTAACCTGTTAATCAGCTTTAAGATGTGTGTTTTCCGTGTTTTCCACCACTTCCAGAGATGCACATGCAGCGTTTTGATGACGTCCCTATTCACCATGATAATCGCTATCTGCATGGACAGCTCTAACAGGCACCCACCTGTCGCGCACTACGGATAAAACAAGTCAACGTCATCTCCGCCCCAGATAAGCTTTAAGCTCCGGTGGTGATTGGTGGTAGAAGATTGACCATAAATGTTGACACTAAAAATATTCTTATTAATTTAGAGTCGGGCCGATTCCGCATTATTTCAGTTTTATAATAAACCAAAAAACACAAGTTCTAGTGCCACGGACGACAGACCGACGAAGCGAAACGAATGAAAGCAAAATAGTCTGAATATGTTTGATTTTTACACCTTTGATAATGAATAGCTATTTCTGTGCTATATCATATAAATGTCATTCAAATGAATATTTTGTGAGTCTATTAGCATGATCGGTAAGTGTTTGGCTCTTTTAATGTAATAAACATAAAAATGTTCTCAAAGGCCGCTAAAAACACCTTTAAATAATTGTTTTTCGCGTGATCTTACCTCATGCACAAATGTTCGGTTTTTCGACCGTAAACTTTTAAAAAAATGGTGTTACCAACCTAAAACTATAAATGACCAGAATTAAAGTGATGAATGACGATCCGTTTAAGATTAGTCGTCCCAAATAAAAGGTAAAAATGAAGGTAAGTACAGTCTTGTGCAAAAGTTTAAGGGGATATTAAGTCCTATCCATCCTGTGAAGTATGGGACATATATACACGGGGTTACTGGTAATGTGGCAACTTCCTACCCCTATCACAGACGATAAAATTAGTACAAGTACAGTTGAAGTACTCGCAATGACGCTTTAATTAAATAGCAACTCTCGCTACGCGGTAATAAAGAACAGTCTAGTTCGCATCCGCGCTTAGTGCCTCCAATTTTACTTCAACATACCTATACATACACCGATAACAATCGCGCTTTTACGCAAGAATGAACCGAATCAATGCGCGTGAGAGATTCTTTTACGCTGGCCGGTCTAGTGTTGTCGCAACTGATCAACCTACAGGGTTGTGAAACCGCGCGACGAACATGTTTCAACTTGTGCACTCGCTTGCTCGATTATCGCTCCGCTTTCTGCACGAGTTGACAAATCATCTCGCGCTCTCGGCAGAGTGACGGGGCCCTGCCCCTATGCATGGTGGAAAACCAATAGTTTCTAGATAATTACAATTTTGTAATTTTTTTACACTTAAGTCCAAATAAAAAAAAATGTTTTAGATTGAGGTAACTTTATTATTAATTGTAGCTTATATACCTAAAATAAACTAACAGAGAAAAAAAATATATAAAATACTAATCATTTTCAAATCACAGCAGACAATTTGAAACAATAAAACGAAATCATTACATTTATTGTCAAAAAAGTTACCCAACAAAAAAATAATATGGCACGACTGGCACAAAATAACAAAACTTCCTTGTGTAACCACCTATTCAAAAAGGCATGAATGTTAGTACAATAAAAATTACCACAGTCATGGTGATTTTTTTTAAATACAGATGTAACTATATGTTGTCATTTTTCTTCGTCGAATGGTGTTTTTACCTGCTTTTTCGCTTGCATTTCTTGCTGCCTGATTGGTAGATTATGTTTTTTTTTTTTATTAAAAATTTGAGTGCGTTTGACTGCAACTCACCTGATGGTCAGTGATGATGCAGCCGAGGATGGTACACGCAAACTCAAATAATGCCTATTCACTCTTGCCTTGAAGATCCCCAAATTATAGGAATCGGGAAACATTGACGCAGGCAAGGAGTTCCACTCCTGCGCTGTACGCATAATAAATGAAGAAGCGTAACGATTCGTGCGAAAAGGTGGAACATCAACAACAAAGGGGTGCAACCCCTCCCTGCGTCTCGTTGACCGACGGTGGAATGGAGCAGGGGGAATGAGGTCGTGAAGTTCTTGCGCGCACTCTCCGAAATGAATTCGATAGAATACCGATAGACAGGCGACTTTGCGGCGATGCTCAAGGCTTTGGAGCTTGTCATTGACTAGCTCGTCGTCACCAATGAGTCTCCGTGCGCGTCGGTCGATGGCGTCCAAGGTATCCAGCTGATAGCGGGCTGATCCATCCCATAAGTGTGAACAGTACTCCATACATGAGCGGACCTGTGCTTGATACAAGGTAAGCAGCTGTCCAGGTGTGAAGTACCGTCTCACCTTAGAGAGAATGCCCAGCTTCATTGCAGCAACTTTTGCCTTGGACTCAATGTAACGACCGGTTAGCCACAGGTGGTTCAACGGTCCAGACTTTCTGTATCTTCCAGAAGAAGAATGGCCAAAGGAACAGGAAAGCACCGAAGTCATAGAAACTGGAGAAGAAAAGGAGAAATGCAACATCGCGCAAGACCGGCGGGAGCATAATCACCTGCCAGACATCAACAAGTTCTCCCGGTGGTTACGACTCATAAGAACTACAGCAAGAGTCCTCCAATTCATCGATCTCTGTCGTCCATGGAAGTCAACAGTCGCCGCAGCTAAGAGAAAAAGGACCATAAAAAACAAGGAAGAAGACTCAGATTGGCGCCAGAACCAAAAATTCGTCAAGACGAGGCGTTAAGGGAAAATTATAGAAAAGAAGTCTTCATTCCATACCGTTCCAGCAGACTATATCAAAGCAGCAGAAGAACATTGGATACGAGCATCGCAGGAAGAAAGCTTCGGACCCGGATGAAGCGAGTCCGTAGCGAAGCTACTCCACATGGCAGAGATCGTCTTAGCATCCTCAGTGTATATATCGACGAAAAAGGAACGCTGCGGTTGAAAGGACGAGTAACATAGATACACCAGATAGGCGAGAACGCATCAAATCCACCTCTTATGGACGGAAAACATCCATACACCCGTCTCTTCATCCAATATGTCCACGAGAAACTTCACCACGGGGGAGTAGAAATAGTTATCAACGAGCTTCGACAGCGGGTGTGGATCCTGAGAATCCGGCCGACGGTGAAGAAAATAATCAAGAGGTGCATCTCGTGCCAGCTCCGGAGGAAGAAGCCAACCTCTCCATCAACAGACCTCCCAGCAGCCCGTCTAGCACACCACGCACGGCCTTTCACCTACACGGGTCTTGATTACTTCGGGCCAATCGAAGTCACTGTGGGACGTCACAGAGAGAAACGCTATGGAGCACTCTTTACCTGCATGACCTGCCGTGCAATTCACATCGAAGTGGTCTACTCACTGAGCGCGGACTCCGCAATAGCAGCACTCCGCCGGTTCATGGCCCGACGAGGATGTCCCACAGAACTCTGGAGTGACAACGCCACCTGCTTTAAGGCCGCTGAAAGGGAGCTCAGCGAGGCAGCAGTATAAGCTCTGCAAGAAGAAGCTGCAAATCGTCAAATTACTTGGCGCTACATACCTCCTGGAGCACCATTTATGGGAGGAGCATGGGAACGCATGATCCGGGCGGTAAAAGAAGCTCTCCGAGTGACCCTGCAGGACAAGTATCCGAGCGACGAAGTTCTCCTGACTCTCCTTACCGAGGCTGAGAATACAGTCAACTCACGCCCTCTGACACACGTCGGCTCCGATCCAGAGGATCCAGAAGGAATCACGCCTAACCTTATCCTCATTGGATCAAATAACAGACTTCCCACCTTCACACGCTACGAGGACAAAGACATCACGCCGAAACAACAATGGAAACGCGCCCAGATGCTCGCGGACATCTTCTGGCGGCGATAGGTGCGCGAGTACATTCCTCTACTTCAGCACCGGTGGGAGCCTCGCACTATCGGCGTGCCACCAAAGGAGGGGGACCTGGTCATCATCTGCGACTCCAATCTGCCCCAAAATACATGGCCAAGAGGACGCATCAGCAAGGTGTATCCAGGGAAGGACGGCGAGACCAGAGTCGTGGACGTCATCACCAAGGGCGGGCACGTCCTCCGGAGACCGACCAAGAAGATCGTCGTGATACAAGGATGATCGCTCGCGCGACGGCGGGAGAATGAACACGACGATAGTATTTTTGAAATGTTTAAGTTTAAAATGTAAATTTATTAAGTCTCTCTAATGACAAATAAAGACAACTATACCTTTAGAGTAGGATAGCATGAGGAAAACTGTAGGTTAATTATTTGTTATGTAAATATGATAATAACTTTTAGGGCTAATAAGCTAGGGTGTTTTAATTTTCCCAGAACAAAATAGGCTTAGTTAGGCTTCTTTTAAAGCTAAAATGAATAAGTAGGCCCAGATAGTTTAGGCGTTATTAATATTTCAATTTTGAAGTTTAAAGCTAGTTTTTTCGTAGTAGGTTTACTGAAATCTCTAAACAAAGTTGTTATTTTGTAGATATTATAAACTAGAATAAGATTTAGGTACAAACTAAGGGATCTAGGTGTTTAGCTCACAAAAGTCGCAAACCAATTGAAAGGCTCTCCGCTTAGGGCGACATATTTATACACCTGAGGCGGGGGGTGAGGTAATATAAATATGAAAATTAAGGAAATTACGATTCAGTCAAAGACTAGACGTGATAGAGATAAGACCTAGATCTAGGAACACTAGAAATAAGACCTAGAATAAGGATTTGAATGAAAATTTTAAAAGATATAATTTCAATAAAAATTCACTCCAGGGGTGAGGGACTCACCAAGCGAGTTTGCTTATAAAGGGTGAAAATAGGGATCGCTGGCCAGCAAAAATTAGTATAAATACAGGGCCGGTTGCCGGTTCCCGACACAGTTAGCACCCGACCGCCCTAGCAGTAAAAAAGGAAAAAGAAGAAAATCCAGAAAAAACTCGCTTGGAGAATTACCTCGCTCTTCGGTTGCGGCTCTCATTGTACCAGCAGCTGTTTCATTTGACACCGCCCCTATGCATCGGTTCGCCGTTCCACTGCATCTCACCTAGCGGACCTGCGAGAACCTCTCAACTAGCAAATCATCAACCACCTCGGAACTTGAGGACCACCTCACAACTTGAGGACCTCCATCTACCTCTCAACTAGTGGATGATCTCCAGATCTGCTCATCGAAGATCTACAGAAGCGGCGGCCACAGCAGCTATAAACAATAAATAACTTGACCCACATTTCTTGCCCCAGAATTTTAATGGGGTATCCTACGAAGAGTTTTTTAGAAAGCAATTAGGAAATCTACTGACATAGATTGATGTTCCCGAAGAAATCATCGACAACATGATGTTCCAACATGATGGTTGTAAAGCACACTATCGTATAAGCATTCGACCGTTGCTTGATAACACATATCCAAACAGAGGGATAGCGAGAGGTTGGCCAATTTTATTGCCTGCGCAGAGCCCAGACCTGACGCCCCTAGATTTTTACCATATGAAGGCAATAAGACAAAAAATTGTCAATGCAGTGGAGCAGATGAAACAATCATTTTCATCAAGAGTGACAAAAACCGAAGTAAGGAAGCGAATTCGAACTTGCATCCGCAATCAAGGGACATTCATTGAGCAAGATGTATGAAAAATGTGGAAGATTCGGACGTTTTTATTGCATTTCGTTATTTATGTTAATAATTGTTTCAACCATGTGTTTATTGTTACTGTTTCATTCATACCATTTTAAATCAAAAAAATTAACAATTTCTTTTTATTTTTTCAAGTTATCTGTTGTGATTTCAAAATGTTTAGTAATTTTAGATATTTTATTGCTATGTCAGTTTATTTTTGGTATCAGCTACAAACCAAAAATAAAATGACCTCAATCCAAAATAATCTTTTTTTTTTCATTGGAGTTAAGTGTAAAAATTTGGAGTAATTTAAAAAAAATACACAAAATTGTAATTATCTCGAAAACTTTTAGTGTTCAGCCATACATGGGGGGGGGGGGGGTGTTTAAATTTGTCACATTTTAGATATCACCTCTTGAAGGAAGTTGTCGAGTTACCAGTAACCCTGTATATACCAGCAGTACTAAAAAGGTTAAAAATGATAAAATTTATGAGAAAAGAAAAATATATATTAGGTACTATCACTCACCTCTTCTTGTCTATGCCCAAATATCCTATAATACTTCCCGGGCCACCCCGAAAACTTGCCCTTGAAAAACGCTATGTAGAATAAGGACCCGTAACAGTTGATAAACTCCAGTACGTATAACTTGAGTGTCAGTGAGTCTTCGTATTCCGTCTGTGTGCGCAGGTATTCCTGATCTGTCAGCTCTTTAGCGAGGGGTTTGTATATCTGTGATAAGGGATAAGTTCAATTAAAAATGGAAGTTAAAATTTTTATTTAAAAAAAAAACTGTTTGGAATCTACATAATTAATGACTTAGGTATTCATAACTCGTGACAAATTTAATGAAAACTTGCATTTTTTAATCCATCAAACTGACTAAATTTCAAGAAACAGACATTGGTACATACTCCTTGCTGGCCCATAAAATTGCGTCGTCAATAAAGTTCAGTTTTGTAATGGATATATACTTTTCTGCTCGGAAACTAGTAGGGCTTCTACATCCAGTTCAATTTTTTTTACGTCACATCCGGATCAACAACTTTTAACACATGAGAATTTGGAATATCCACTGGTTTAAAAATAGCAAAATGCTTACTGTGGCTTTTCTCCATCATGGTTATTTTAGGGAATCATTATTTGAGGAAATTTTAATGTAACTTATAGTTTGCCAGAGAATAAATTCACGACGTATGTAAAATTTTATGTAGACTAAAAATAATCTTAAAACCACGTTTTGAAGTGCCTTAAGAAGATTAAATTAATAACCCTCTGTGTTTTGATGAACCAAGAGGATATACACACATAAAACACTCACCACCGCCACGTAAACCTCACACCACCACCATCACATACATGCTTACAGGTGAAATCGAAAAACGCGGGGCGCATCTTTCTACTTAGATATTAAAACCTTAGCTTTCATACTCATTCTCGCCCCACGTTTTTCAAGTTCGCCCGTAAGCATGTTTGTGGTGGTGGTGTGGGTTTTACGTGTCTATGTCCTTTTGGCTCATAAAGACCCCCTGAGGGTTATTCTTTTTACGGCACATAAAAACGTGGTTTTTAGATTACATTAAATATTTTCTTCTTTTCCGTTTTCCACCCAGAACGACGAACAGACAGAAAATCTAGAAAGTTAAGAATGCATTGTCATCGAGTTGTATGCTGCCCTGAAAGTGTCAGCCGGTTAGCTATACGGGAAGTGCTCGAAATTTGAGTTGCAAGATTCCACCCGGAACGCCAGACAGGCAGACAGACAAACAAGAAAGTGACTTAATAAAAACGTGTTAATTAATAAAATGCCCATGCCAAAGTATATATATTAGTACTAACGTACCCATGCTCTGGAGGATATTATAAAGTAATAGATTATTATAATGACAAGAATATATAGATATGTACTGATCATCTAGCAAATACCATACCTGAAACTGTAAACTGAATCTTGACATAATTTGTATTAGGTATCATCATCATAGCAGCTCATATACTCGTACGTCCCCACCTAGGGGCTGAAGCCTACCCTTAATTAGGGCGATCGGGGCTTAATCGACCACTCGAACCCAATGCGGGTTGGTCAATTTCACACACAACCTTCGAGTTACTTCGCAGGCGTTTGCAGGTTTCCTTACGATGTTTTTCTTCACGGTAAGAGCAACGGATAGACGTACATATGAAGTTGAAATTCGGAAACACATTGGGACGTGGCAGGATTGAAACCACGAAGGTAGCGGCCTTAGATGTTACGCACCTACAACGTCAAGAGGGGTCAGTCAGCTCGAGGGAAACCAGTTACGTCAAGCTGGTCTTAGTTGGCGGACATTCAGATGCTACCCGAGTCAGCTGTGTAAGCCCAGATGAAAAACAAAGTAATTTTACTATACGATAAGATTACATGAACATAGTCGCACAGAACATACCGAATTTTCTTTTAAGCAACTGGAAACCGTTATGCATTCTCTATTATTTCGTGAAGACTTAAATATTTTTTTCTATTTGAAGTTGCATAGCTATGATTTAGGAACCACTATAGAACTTGGTATACTACCCATTTATATCGTTTTAATTTTTTATATCGAACTTAGCTCCATTTCACATTCATGTTTTGTTGGGATATTATTAATTTTTGTAAGATATTAATATGTACTAGGTAGGGGATAATACCTTTAGGTACGTCTGACCACTGTCTGGTGAAGTCTGTACAGTCTTGTTCACCACCCGATCTCAGCTCTAGGGTTTCAAGAAGGGTGTGGTGGTATAAGTCAGCAGATTGAGATGAGATGCGCCACTTCTTAGCATCTTATCCTTGGCGGCGAATGTGCTTTTCTTCCAGTGATCCGTCGAGCTGTGTGACAGAAATCTCCAAGGTAATATGTCAGGCGATAAAATATTATATCCCGTTTTCTGACATTCATCTCGGGAGTAAAGCTCGCCCGTGGTTTAATGCTGAATGCTCAGTGGCCGAAGCACTAAATCATTCAGCTAACTAGGCTTGGGCTCATGCTCGGAATCGTAAAGCTCCGGACACCCGATTTAAAAAAGGAAGCCGCCAAGTCCTACAAAAAGACGCTGCGTGGGGCACGCCTCGACCATATAAGCCATACCGGATCAAAACTTGCCTCCTACCCTTCTAAGAGTAAGGCGATTTGGTCCTTGGCTAAATCGGTCGAGGCGAACTTTGGCCGTTCGTCTTTGCCTCCACTGCTGAAACCTGATGGATCATTGGCTCATACGGCAACTCAGAAGGCTAATCTATTTGCCTCTATATTTGCAGATAATTCACGTCTTGATACAGCGATTAGAATACCACCCCAGTTATCTCCTTGCGATACTACAATGCCCTATTCGTATCAAGCAAAAGGAGGTACTTAAAACACTTCGCAATCTTGACGTGAACAAAGCCAGTGGACATGACGGTATACCAGCTATAGTGCTAAAGAACTGCGCTCTTGAGTTGTCTCCTATTCTGACACGTCGTCTGTACCGCCTCTCTCTTGAAACATGTATAGTGCCAAAGTCCTGAAAGCTGGCCAACGTGCAGCCGGTGCCCAAAAAAGGCAGTCGTGCCGATCTTGCAACTACCACCGCATAGCAATCACCTCCGTAATCTGTAGAATTATGGAGCGTGCATTGAACACCCGCATTCTGGCATACTTAGAAAACAATGACCTCCTTAGTGATCGACAATACGGATTTCGCCGAGGTCGATCCACTGGATAAGCTACGCATATATGGGGCGAGGCCATCGAGAAGCATGGTGAAGCTCTCGGTGTGTCTCACGACATCTCGAAGGCTTTTGATAGGGTCTGGCACGCTGGCCTCATTGGCAAGCTTTCTTCTTATGGTTATGGTTCTTCTTTCTTCTTCCTGTGGGATTGTGTAACTGGGTAGCTGATTTCCTGAGGGAACGGTCTATTTGAGTGGTCGTTGATGGCTGTTCCTCATACCTATTGGCGATTGATGCCGGGGTACGTCAGGGATCTGTTCTTTCCGCAACACTATTTCTGCTTCACATAAACGATCTGCTGAAACCCGGTATAAATGGTCATGCGGATGATAACACGGTTGTGGAAAGATACCTGTCCAGTGCACAAGCCAACAGTGCTGATACTCTGTTTCTGAGAGAGGCCATGATAGAGCGCATAAACCTATCAATTTAGGCAGTGTCTGAATGGGGTGATTCCAAACACGTAAGGTTTAATACCTCTAAGACACAGACGTGTTTTTTTTCCGCCAAAAGGTGTCCATTCACCTTGACTCCAATTATCCGGAATGAACCGATTCAGATATCTGACCACCTGGAACTTCTCGGCGTGGATTTAACACCCAATCTTAATTTCGGTCGTTACATTGAGTCCAAAGCAAAAGTTGCTGCAATGAAGCTGGGCATTCTCTCCAAGGTGAGACGGTACTTCACACTATATATATATATATCAAGCACAGGTCCGCTCATGTATGGAGTACTGTTCACACTTATGGGATGTATCAGCCCGCTATCAGTTGGATACTTTGGGCGCCATCGACCAACGCGCACGGAGACTCATTGGTGATGACGAGCTAGTTAATGACAAGCCCCAAAGCCTTGAGCATCGCCGCAAAGTCACCTGTTATCGGTACTCTATCGAATTCATTTTGGAGAGTGCGCGCAAGAACTTCACGACCTCATTCCCCCGGCTCCATTCACCGAGACGCAGAGAGGGGTTGCACCCCTTTGTTGTTGATGTTCCACCTTTTCGCACGAATCGTTGTGCTTCTTCATTTGTTATGCGTACAGCGCAGGAGTGGAACTCCTTGCCTACGTAAGTGTTTCCCGATTCCTAAAGTTTGGGAATCTTCAAGGCAAGAGTGCATAGGCATTATTTGAGTTTGCATGTACCATCCTCGACTGCATCATCACTTACCATCAGGTGAGTTGCAGTCAAACGCACTCAAATTTTTAATTTAAAAAAATAAGAATAAAGGGGTGCCAGGTACCTGTGCAGATACGCACTAGATGCCAGAGAAAAGCAAGAGGGAGTAAAATTTTAGAATACACCTGTTTAGTTTTGGTATCGCAGCGGACGACCCAGTAGAGTTCTGGCTGAGGGGTGAGGTGTATGATGGTCTGCGGGGCAGCGGAGTCCGGCAGCACGTGTGTCAATCATTGTAGGTTGTGGGCGCTCCACGCAAGAATCCGGGAGCGAGGAAGCCAGGCGGATGACACCAAAATCGAGGTCTAGCTATTGTAAAAAGAAATTGCGCTATACACACTTGCACGTATGAGGGGAGAGTAATTTGCTCTAGGAAAGAATCACTGGTACTTACGGTTTTGGAAAAAAAAGCAGGAAATAGATGGTACAGGAGCAGAACGATTGGTTCGTTTTCACCAAGCGAAGTTGAAATTTTTTATTAAAGAAAGTACTGGGGTGCGTCAAACGCATAGAGAGATTTCTTCAGTCCTTGTTGCTGGGTCCAGATCAAGAAATGAAAGGATAGGAGACGTCCCCGGATCGTATTTATAGGAGCTCTAAACGAAGGTTCTAGAATGTCTTCAATTTGTCTTACGTTCCTGTGTCCTCGGAAGTAAGTCAAATATCTAGAAGATTCTATGCGGAATGTCTGATTTACTGTTTGCTTAATTTTATTTCTAGTCTAAAAAGATTTAGGGAGACGAGAAAGTGCTATAATTTTGATTAAAATAAATTTACGGATACATAAATTAAAGAAAATTATATCTTGCTTTGTTCATAGATAATTAAATTTGAAGGAATTTAGAGTATAACGGAGCATATTGATAGTGATTGGTATTCAATTGTGACGCCAGCGATGCTTTCTGAAGTTAGTACATATATGTCGGAGGGGTGGTTAGGTTATGGATGGCCTTGTGGTTCAGTCCTTAACTATTTCGGTCGTGGGCGTCAAAATAACAATGCAGCTATGTCAAAGAAGTCCTCCTTCAATAGTCTTGAATAGTCTCGATCATTCGGCAATCGAAATTATACATTATGTCTTGATAACAATGGATAGAAACGAGGTGGTCCCAGCGATGGCTTGACACGTCCGTTCAGTTCCATGCTCCGTCAAAAAGTGTATGCCCCGATTTTTTTTAAGCTATTGCATAGCTTTTATCGCGGGCTTTGAACGCGGCGAACGAATACAGAAAATCCGTAACGAAAAAACCTAAAACTCACATAAGAAAGAAACTATTATAACATCACGGCACATATATAAGTCATTGCATCACGGTCTAACCTACGTCACAGCGCGTTCCCCCCCAAGTGATTATATTCGCTTTGCGTGCCCGCCGCCCCGCCGCTGTGATTTCTTTCTCCGGAATATACGACCAAATCTAAGAACAATCAGTTCGTATGAATCTTCATACTAGCTAGTTGTATATTTTTTTTAGAAATGTAGTGTGAATGGATGGAGTTCTGTTTCATATGTCAGTTCGTTTTTGTGGATTGTAGGATTTTTTTTTCTTTATTTATTTAAAATGATGATTGTTCGTAATAGTTTGATTCGATGGTGTGAAAATATCTTATGAGTTGTATAGAAATATCTAGTAATGAAATGTTATAGAATGTGATCACGAAATTATAGATTGACATTGACTATTATTGTAGGTTGCTAAATGAGACTGTTTCAAGGAAAAAAGCAAACTCCTGTGTTTGAAGAACTATTTTATTAATGTAAGTTACTTTTTCATGTTAGATAACTACCAAGTAGCCACTGTTGTTTTTTTCATGCAGTAAATAAGTAACGAAAAATTTGTGACCAATGCCGCCGCGCCGGTGCAGTGTTTCAGCCCTACCTGCATTCATGGCTATAGATACGTAAGTTGTATTTATGTATATCATTACTCGCTCGTTTGTATGAAGTGTCCGGGGTGTGCTCGCAGGTTGTGTGTGAAGTCGACCAACCCGCACTGGGCCCGCGTGGTCGACTAAGGCCTGATCGCCCTAATTCAGAGTAGGCTCGAGCCCCTCGGTGGGGACGTATACGAGCTGATATGATGATGTTACGCGTCAATTTTCTAGTTTTAATGTCATTTCAGGATATACCCTGTTAGTATACAAAGTTTCGTCACAAGCCGTCCAGTGGATTTTGCGTGATGCGCGGTCAAACAGACAGACAGGATTTTAAAAAAAACTATTAACATGTTCAGTTACTCATTTAAAGTCGTTAGTGAGTTTTTTTTCGATTATCTTCAATGTACATAATTTTTGTCTCTAAGATTTTATTATATGTACCTATAGATAGATGTAGAAATTTTACGTTGTATGTAGTAGGTATATTGTTAAGTCGTGATATCGTGATATTATAATTTCACTAGTAAAAATTAGTGAAACTATAATTGCACGATAAATTGTCACTCGGCTCCATTTCTTACAATTTCACGGCCTGTTCTTAATGTCATTGTAATTTTAAGGGGCCACTATAGTGACAATACTTACACTAATATCTAACACTAAATGAGCGAGCGAAGCGAGCGATGTCAGGTTCGGTCAGGTTTGATTGATTATTCAGTCAAAGTTCTCCCCCCCCTCTGGGTAGCAGAATGCTTCGCAGAAGAAGAAATCGTCAGTTTTATTCGGAGATACATAGACGATATTAGGAAAAGGCAGTAAAATTGTAAGAAATGGAGCCCATTGTCCCTTTTCCGTGTAATTATAAATTCACAAAATTTAACTAGTGAAATTATAATATCACGACTTTGACAATATACCTGCAACATATACATTGTTTAATCAATAATAGAAACACTTGCAATGATTATGGCTCTCTGGCACACACTAAATAGTGAGTCATCATTATTGTTTTTTTACTTTTTCCACCCCGTAGTACGGTACGGCAAAAAAAATTTAATTTCACATTTTCGTAAAAATGTGTTCTACGAGGACTGTTTGATAAGTACCCGTTTACTAAATATATTAATATCACTGGCCGAAAATAAGTATACCACCTTTTTAAGCCATTTTTCAGAGGCGGGAAAAAGAAAAAAAAATGGCATTCTTTTGTTTTTTTTCTCATTTGACAGCGATTTAGTGAAAGCGTGAACTTAAAATTGTTAAAATGGAGAAAGAACAGTATCGGTCTGTAATTAGATTCTTGTTTTTGGAAGGAAAAACATGTGATGAAATAAAAGTAAGAATGCAAGCGGTTTACCATGAATGTGCTCCTTCTATGACAACCGTCAGATATTGGTATAACGAGTTTAAGCGGGGGAGAACAACCGTCTTTGATGAGGATCGCCCAGGCCGGCCAATTGAGGTGACTACAGACGATATGGTTTAGAAAATTGAAAATATCGTTTTAGCCGACCGCCGAATTAAGCTTCGAGAAATCGTTGATGGTGTAAACGTTTCAATCGAGAGGGTACAACACATATTAGAAGAAAAATTGGGTATGAAGAAAGTATCGGCGAGGTGGGTGCCGCGTTTACTCACGGAGGAGCAAAAACGGAACCGACTGACTACTTCGGAGCAGTGTTTGGCCGTGTTCAAACGTAACCCGAAGGAGTTTCTGCGTCGTTTCGTAACCGTGGACGAAACGTGGGTTCACCACTACACCCCGGAAATGAAAGAGGAGTCGAAGCAGTGGATTTTACCGGGTGAACCTGCTCCAAAGAAAGCAAAAACCGTCCCATCGGCTGGAAAGGTCATGGCGACTGTTTTTTGGGATTCGCAGGGTATTATATATATTGACTACTTAGAAAAGGGGAAAACGATAACAGGGCAGTGCTATGCTAATTTACTGGATGAATTTGACGCCGTCTTAAAGGACAAACGACCCCATTTAAAAAGAAAAAAATACTGTTTCATCACGACAACGCCCCGGCTCATTCGTCCAGAGTTGTGACGGCTAAATTAGCACAGTTACGCTACGAACTATTGCCTCACCCCCCGTATTCTCCAGATTTCGCCCCATGCGATTTCTCATTGTTTCCCAACCAAAAAAAATGGCTCGGTGGTAAGCGATTTGGATCAAATGACGAAGTCATTGCCGCCACAGAGGCCTATTTTAATGACTTTCCAAAATCATACTTTTTGGATGGTTTTTTGAAGCTTGAGTATAGGTGGAACAAGTGTATACAGTTAAAAGGTGACTACGTAGAAAAATAAATGCATATATACAAAAATATTTTTTTTTTCCATAAACGGGTACTTATCAAACAGCCTAGGTATATATCATTAACACGTATCGAAAAACGGAATAACATGCTTTTCAAGATATCTAAAAACATTAACTAGCAAGAAATTTTAACAATTTACAAGAAAAATTATCACGGCCAAGTCGGTTTTCTTAGTTTAGGAAAAATGTATAGATTTGTAAAAAGTTCATAGGTTTTCCGAACAAAATGTTCTATATCAACTGCAAAACTTACTTTGTTTTTGAAAAATTAACATTTAATTATTGAAAACACTACGGGACACTAATTTACGCTTGATGCAACACGCACTTGGCCAATTTTTTTTCAAAGTCGGCTAATGGTTTCCCATCAAAATTATTTTAATGGAAAACAAAAAAAGATTTTGATGGCCGCCTAAAGCACCTTCTTTTCTTATCTTTGTAAGTGGGGGCTGCAGTTGCAGCGACACCTCGACCCAGTGGGATCTTTTGCGTCAACCCCTATAGCCTTTGCACCCCAAACCTACTCAAAGATGTGCTGCATCAATGCAGCAATTCCGCTGATTGGAAGGTGCCTGTAGTCCTCCGGTTTTGGGGAGCCATGTGTCACTTAGGAACCTTACAAAAAGATTCAAACAGGCGCTTTACGGGCCTTAAAACTACCAGCACTCACGTATTCACTTAATAACTCCATCAGCACGTAGTTGACAAAGGCGGCTATGGAAGACGTCAACAGATCAGGGTTAGGCGTGATTAATGCGTTATTGCCATGTCGCAGGATCGTCACACCTACAAAAAAAGCAAAATCTTTATTCATAGAAATTAACGTACCGTGCGCGAACACAGTTAACAGATCTTATCAATCAGCACACGATGGCAAGCAAAATTTTCACTGAGGTATAATTCGTTCACTTAATTAAAGCCATCTTTGATGAATGCCGCGAGCCGGCAGCAGCGACAGTCAAACGACAAACGCTCTGTCAAAGGGGCCGCACTGACTTTAATCGCGACGCCGACAACTAAAAGCGGCCTCTTTGGCAGAGTGTTTGTTGAGAGCCGTCAAAGCCGCAGTTAAATGAGCAAACTAACTTTACTTAGTCACACTCACAAATCGTTTAGAACCCATAACGTCCCCACGGCTGGGACACAGGTCTCTTCCTAAGTTCGGGAAGGTTAGGCTATACTCCACACAAGTCTGAATTTGTGGGAGGTTATAGGGCTTGCGTCGGTGGTGTAATGGCTAGGTACGCCGCCTCCTGCCCGGGAGGTCGTGGTTCGAATCCCGCCACTTACCGATGTGATTTCGAATTTAGATTTCATATGTATACGTTTATCCGACGATGCTCTTACGGTGAAGGAAAACATCGTGGGAAACCAGCACATGGTTGCGAAGAAACTCGCAGGTTGTGTGTGAAGTCGACCAACCCGCACTGGGCCCGCGTGGTCGACTAAGGCCCGATCGCCCTAATTTAGGTTAGGCTCGAGCCCCTCGGTGGGGACTTATATGAGCTGACATGTTAGCGCTAGCCTAGTGACAAACCCCACTGTCAGAAGTTTTTCTAGCCACCTACAAGGCATCTCATCTAATGATAGTCACCGGCACCAATGGCCTCACGCGCCTTGCGAGGCACGGAAACGGCCAAAAAAATGCCACTAACAGTGAAAATAATCTAGATAATGACCGTGCTCCAGGTCAGAATTACTCTGACGTTCGACATAATGTTATAGAATCGCGACAACTATGAACGAGATGGTAGCGCATGTGCAATTGGCTCGCGTTTTGCATCGATAACATCATCATATCAGCCGAAGGAAGTCCACTGCTGGACATAGGCCTCCATAACGACTGGTCCTGCCCTGCCCGCATCTATTGGCTTCTCGCTACCTTCACCAGGACGTCGGTCCACCGAGTGGGAGGCTTGCCTAGGCTACGTCCCAAATACCGCAGTGTCTTAAGACCAAGGTATTTGACTAATGTGTGTTGCCAGTGTTGTAAATGACATACGGAACTGATACGTGGTCGCTTATACTATGAGCCTCATAAGAAGGGTCAAAGTCACCGACAGGGCAATGGAGTGTGCTATGCTCGGAGTTTCTTTACGTGATCTTATCAGAAAGAAGAAGAGTAACCGTCATAGCTCTTAGAATCGCTTAACTTATGTGACATTTGTCGGCGCACATAACTCGTAAAACAGATTGCCGTTGGCGCAGTAAAGTTACCGAGTGGCATTGTTATCATCATATCAGCTCATATATGTCCCCAACGAGGGGCTCAAGCCTACCCTGAATTAGGGCGATCGGGTCTTAGTCGACCACGCGGGCCCAATGCGGGTTGGTCGACTTCACACACAACCTTCGAGTTTCATCGCAGGTGTGTGCAGGTTTCCTCACGACGTTTTCCTTCACCGTTAAAGCAATCGGTGAGTATATGTACGTAAGTTTCGAAAAACTCAGTGGTACATTGGCCGTATGGATCTGAACCCGGCACCTCTGGTTAGGAGAACCGAGCCGTTACCGGTTGAGCCACCGACCCTTCAGGCATTGTTATACTTAGTACAAAATTAAATGTAAATCGGGCATCTCACATAGCAATGATATGTTGTACACCTCCTTTGCCACTAGCACCGCTACCTCCACGACTACTAGAAAGGAGACGACACTACGCGATATTATTGCGGGTTTACGCCGCATCCAAAACGAGTCTTTCGACTGAAAAAAAGGAAAAGACGTTAGTATAGGATATTTGACTACTACTGGAAAATAGTTTTGTATTAATTGTGCATAAAATGCAAACCATTTAATATTTCCTGGAGATCTGTCGTATATACAGAGTAAATCAATGTTGAAGTTTGAATTTAAAAATTACGCGCCAAAACGCAATTTTCGCTATGGCGCCTGGTTGCTCTGACAGATGACGTCACACATAAGTTTTTTTTATTATTATTAAAAATTTGAGTGCGTTTGACTGCAACTCACCTGATGGTAAACAACAAACTGCTGTAATAGTAAAAGCACGCACTAAAACTAATGTCACAGTATATATATTAGTACCTAATGTTCACTTCTGTGTGACGTCTTCAGAGTTGCAACACGTGATCAAACCACAAAAACAATTAAATTTCATTTATGTTTGTTATACAGAAAAAGACCTTACTTTTTTCAGAACATTAATAAAACGAAACTAATGTTCACTTCTGTGTGACGTCATCAGAGTTGCAACCAATCACAGAGCGTTTTTAAACACGTGATCAAACCACAAAAACAATTAAATTTCATTTATGTTTGTTATACAGAAAAATACCTTATTTTTTTCAGAACATTAATAAAATATGCTTTTTACATTTAACATTCTATTAGGATGACCACAAATTGTTACATATTTTAAACATAGCCAAAATGCCTATAGTGTGGCACGCACGACGGATAGGAGTACGAATGTGTAGGTATAGTAGGGCGTGGGTTTAAACTCCATTCGTGCGCACGTACTAATAATAAAATTTATTGATGAAGAGAAGACCTAGAAATAAATATATAAAAATTATAAAAGGATTACGCACGTTAAATTTATATCACATATCATAGAAAAAACACAAATATAACCTACCCAAAATGGGTCTTTTATAAGGGAGAATTCCTTTATTTAATTTATTTTATTTAGTAATACGAAGGATGATTATAATTTTGATTTTATAATGATATTGTCAGATGGATGACATGTGAAAAAGAAAAAGATGGAATGAAAAGAAGGTCAGATGAAAGAAGAATGAATAACAGCGCAACGCGCTACAATTTTTACCACTTCTGAAAGTCGCGGCAAGCCGCTGGATGCGGGCAGCGCAGGACCGGTCGTTGTGGAAATCCTTGGAGGAGGTCTTTGTCCAGCAGCGGACGTCTCTCGGTTGACATGATAATAATGTTTTTTTTTTCGATTTGACCATAGGTTCCTCGGCAAAGTGGTTCAGAATCATACCCTGCATAAAATATCGGATAAGTAAATAATCAATAATTGAAAACGCTAAACACGTTAAAAACCAACTTCCATGGCAAGAACTTAGTACATTTTTGCATTATTATTTTTGGTTTTTGTTAATTTTCTAATAAAGTACTCAACCGATTTTGATAATTTTTTTATGGGACCACACGGGAAGCACTATCTTTCAAATAAAAAAATAATCATAAAAATCGGTTCACCCAGTAAAAAGTTCTGAGACACACATAAAAAAAACATACAGTCGAATTGAGAATCTCCTCCTTTTTGGAAAACAAAAAGACTGATTTAAAAAAAAAACAAAAAAAAAACCTAACGGGCGACTGCTTCTTTTTTATAACAATTGTGAGATGCCAAAAAAACATCGAGGGAAATTGTCGTGAGGAGTTTTGTTGCTTCATGACAACACCAGTCAGTCCACACATGGGATTTTTCAAGGCTGCCATAAAGAAATGCGGTTTTACTGTGCTCGACCATCCACCATACAGTCCCGATTTAGCCCCAAGTGACTGTTCTCAAAATTAAAATCAGTCTTGCGAGGAAAAAAAACACTGATGATGAGGTGAAGTAAGCAATTATGTCACATTTTGAGAAAAAAAAATCAGACTATTTTAAGGAAATAGAAAGTTTAGTAAAGTGCTGTAAAAATGTAATTAAAATAAATGGAGACTGTAATGAAAAATAATAATTATAGTGGTTTAAGATTTATTCATTTTATAGTTCAGACCAGAAACTTTGGGACCTTAATATAAACTGACGCTGCGGTGGCCTACATCCTTTGCCTATTCTGGTCCCCACTATCACTATGCAAAGCCACTTGCTTCGTTAGCTCAGTTCAGCTTTCGGGTAAAATCCTAAATACTATTATATCACCTTGTCCTTAAGGAGCGTCTCTCGCTGCAGAAACTGCGAGCGTGGGTGTTCCTCGTACTCGTCGAAGCCGGTCAAGTCCCAGTGGTGTGTCAGATTAGCCGAGTAGCGCTTCCATTTCACCAAAAACATTGCCACTGGTGGATGAAAGAACAAGTTAACAGTGATCTGAAATCAATTAAGCATAAAGATCGGCACGTACTGATCAGGGGCCACGGCAGTGCTCCCTGCCAAGTCGAGCAGACCAGCACGGCCGTACACCCTTTTCTTGAAGCAACTCAACGCATTTTTGAGCTCCTTTATATCTTTGTTAGGGACTCAAGAAACTGCCTGAATTTTGTATTGCATTGTTTACGTAATGTAGACAGCGTATATTCAACTTTAAATATTTCGTCACTCTCTCATTTCTTGACTCACTGATCATCAAAAAGACAGACAACTTCCAGGTGACTTAGAAAGTTGAAATTTAGCGTAGAGATAGGAAATTGGGGATTATAAAGGAAAAATTCTGACAACAGCAAATATTCAGCCATGAAGGGGTGAAATAGGGGTTGACAGTTTGTATGGAAGTCAACTTGCCCTATCCAAATTCTGACTTGGAAAACCCCCTGGTAATCATGCACATTAAGGGGCATGGCAGTGCCCTCTCCAAGTAGAACAACAAACACGACCGTACAACAGGAAAGATCCTACGCCGACGTGAAAGTGACTAACTATCGACTATTTTCTCGCTCAACTCACTCAAGAAACGTACAAAAAACATGTAGATACCGTGTAAATGAAAGAGATACATAATATGTAAATAGTTATTCGCCGGCAGTGTGAACAGTCAGCGATTAACTACTATAGTCCTTTCATTATGAACTGACGACTGGGGCAATAAACCCAGCACTAAGAATTTCGCTCGGGTATCTCGTCGCTATTGCTGTAAGTCACCCATAGTTGTGATGTGCGTTGCTTGCCGAAGAATAGACATCGACAAAAGTTTAAGTTTCCATGTTGTTTCACTTACACTCGTAATGTAACGAATAATAGCATTGAAAATAAACATTATAAATTAGGTCAACCTTAATTAGCTATGTAAGAAGTGGGGGTAATGTAGGTACCACATTCCTGGAACCTGTCATTAGCGACGGGTGCGGCGCGCGCAAGCGCAGGTAACAGAAGGTCAACCTTAATTAGCTATGTAAGAAGTGAGGGTAATGTAGGTAACGCATTCCTGGAACCTGTCATTAGCACCGGCGCGCGCGAGCGCAAGTAGCAAATTTATCGATAACATGTCATTTGCACATCCCTACAATATTTTGTGCAGATAACGTTTTATGGCCCCAGTCGCCAGTTCGTAAAGAAAGGACCAATAATATATGCATCTCTTTTATTGACACGGGATCTACATGTATTGTACGTTTCTTGAGCGAGAAAATAGTCGTTAATTAGTCGCTTTCTCGTCGGCGGTGGGACAAGTGCTTAATTGATTGTCGAAGAGATGTGATGTGAAATTAATTCCAAAAATCCTTAAAACCATGAATGACTGATGAGCGTCTATCTTTTTTACCATACGAATTCGAAGATAATGTGAAAGAGTTGAAAGAAAATCCCTTATCACGCTTTCACTTACCCTCCAAACCCTAGCAGCTGCCGCATAGATTTCGATTCAAAATAGGCATGCCACTACTCCATATAGGGCGTCACAAACATTTTTTTTTCTTCATGCCTAAAATTATTTGCTTTTCTTATTAATGTATAGTTTGTCCTCCCTTACGTTGCGTCACAATGAAGCAATGGTTCAACCAAATTTTTGGCACATGTGTAGGGAGTAATTTAAGCTAGTTTTTTTCTCCCGGGAAATAAACTACGGGAACTGTATAAACTTTCTCTTTTTGTTGCTTTCTTTCACGTCGCAACAAAGCGGTGAAATGGCGTGATATTTTGGACCGAGATAGTTGAGTGGGTAGGGAGGGAGTAAACTACTAATTAGTATAGCCTCACGAAGGTCCTGAGTAACCATAGAGTAAGATACCTAAATATGGACTAGTCTTGCAATATGGACTCCCACACTAACTCGGTAGACGGCGCTGCTAGCGCAATGAAGTTAGCAACATTCAATGCCCGCGCCCCGCATCTTAGTGCTCCTCGAACAAGCGGCCATATTTTCACGTGTGCGTAAGTGGCAACAATTTCATCACCTTGCCTTCATTTGATGAAGTTTTTTGGTGAGTTTCTTAAGAATATTACTACCATATTGTTATTATTTCAGTTTTAGTAATATATATATAAGAAGCATAATTTTATCGAGAGATATTTGTGATATTGCATATAACCACACCTCCTTGCAATATTTTTTTACGCAATCATACCCTCAAAAAGTCACTTTTTTAAAATATGGACTACTAAGCATGTACTAAATGTGGACCAGGGGTCCATATTATGTGCACGTGGTCCATTTTATAGATCCTTCTTTAATTTTTATTTTTATATAGCTTCACCTGTCTCGGTGTCAGTCTGTGTGCTAAAATCAAATCTTTTATTACTTTTTTCCGCTTTTTTAAATTTAATGAGTAAGTGTTATTGTAAAATTATGGTCCATATTATATACCCAGGTTCCATATTAAAAACCTGGTAGTCCATAAAAAGCGCCATTTTTGGAAGTGCCTTTTTTACCAACTTTTAAAAAACGAGTGATTTCGTTAATAA
Source organism: Coleophora flavipennella (assembly GCA_947284805.1). Lineage (NCBI taxonomy): Eukaryota > Metazoa > Arthropoda > Insecta > Lepidoptera > Coleophoridae > Coleophora > Coleophora flavipennella. The sequence goes on from OX369253.1 coordinate 13,719,718, forward strand.
AATTGATCATTTTTCTATTTTTGATAAAAGATTGTTATGTTTAAATATATTACCTTGGTACTGAGAATAAAATACTTTCACAATCTGTAAAATGTTGAGTTTTATTTAACGATAACGATATGGGGATCCATATTTAGGGAACTTACTCTATCTATGTAGAATATACATCAATGTTCCCGAGGGATCCGCATAAAACTTATTTCCACGCTCGCGCATGTCGCAACGGAGCAACGGATTCACGTTTTATTTTGCACAGAGATAGTTGAGTGGAAAGGAAGTGACACAGTAACCCGACATAGTTCCCGTGATATCTGGAGAAATCTTGTTTCAACGCTGGCACCATATACATCCTCAGACAGTCCACAATATAGTGTCCACGCGAGCGAAGCTGCGAACTTAAGCTAGTTGACAACTTGACACTTTAAAAACTGCATAAAGATTGCGCAGTGGTGGTGTTTAGAACCGTACTAAATTCGCGCGCCCCGCATAGCAACGGTAGGCTAACTGCCTAAGCGGAAAATGGTGCGCCGCCATTGGCTGTGCCGACACGCTCTGTTGGCATTGAATGCAAGCGCGCCGTGTACATATGTCAGTGAGTTAGCGGGCCAACGGGCGCGATAGACGAATTGCGGGCTCCGCAAATAAGCTGGAGGTCACAGCTAGCATCCATAGATAGAACGCGACCTCATTGTGGGCCATCGTAGAGCGACCAGGAAGGTTGCAGCCCTGTGGGTGACCTTGAGCCTTCTTATGAGGCCCATAGTAAGCGACCATGTCTCAGTTCCGTATGTCATCACTGGCAATACACACTGGTCGAAGACCTTGGTCTTAAGACACTGCTGTATCTGGGACATAAAGATATTGCGAAGCTTCCCGTACGCTGCCCAGCCGAGTTGGAATCGACGATTGATCTCTATCTCGAAGTTTCTCTTTCTAGAACTTTTGCCAAGGATAGTGGCTGATTGTACTCTTCGGTCTTCTGTATAATCTGCCACAGCGTATGTATGTGGTCTATGGTACAGACTGGCTTACTGACCGCATATTCAGTTTTAGCGGACAGTGAATAAATATATGTACTTTAGTGGGTAATCTGACTTTCGAATTACGAGTATACCTACCTGCCGACCGTACTAGGTGTCCCGAAGAGAAGGATCGCTGCACCCTTTGAAGAGAAAGACAGCTCTTTGTGACATTCAATCATACACATTCAATTTCACTACACAAAACATAAACACTACCTACTTTTGCCACCTACAAGCGAACGACCTGCGAGGACTTCGGGATTGTCTAATAGGTGAGTAGTTAGATGTAAGCTGTTTTTTGATTGTGTACTTATTTGTTTTATTTATAGATTGTTTGTACCTAATGTACTAGCTACAATCCACAGGATTGCATAAGATATACAAACACTCCCCTTCAGTGCTTAAGGCTGCGAATAAAGCCGGTAGGAGACGCCGTGTCCCCTGTGTTACGGCAATTTGTGTCACTGTGTTACCAAGCCTAGTTTGTCTCCGTTTTAGGAACCTAGGCTTGAATTTGGATTCGCTTAGTGGCTTTAAGCACTGAACTCTTAGCACTACGTATCGCATCCGAGCTCACTTCCCCACCTGTGGGCCTAAGACACGAAAATCAATGGGCCCAGCAGCGTCTTTGTTTAGGCCTGCGGGTGTCTAACGGCTTTATGAACAGGTGGAATGTCGAAGAAATACATGATCTGCGAATCGGAGACATTCCTCTAAGCCCGATAATCTCAGAGATAACCTTAAAATATATTGACCCAAAAAAACTTCTAAAATGCAATGAACTTACCCCCAACGCTCATGAAGAAAGCGAAGAACAGAGTGGCAGGGTTGTCAATGATATACGTCACCCTTGACTTCAGACACGTGTCTTTTAAGTCCCAATACTCGCAGAAGTAGTCGCAAATTGGGCACATCTTCACTGACGAGTTACATACATCTTTGCTGTAAGGAACATAAATGAATAATTGACCACAATGAAGACTTTAAATACAACCAATTTTAATTACAACTACTATTTTGGAACATTCTGATTGTTTTTTAAATTTTAAGAAAAAGTAGTAAACCGATTTCGATAAAATTTATATGTGAGCAACGTCGAATCGACTTATAATAAAAAAAACTATCTAGTAAAAAAATAATATTTGAAATCGGCCCACAATTGATGGAGAAATCGGTGGACATACATATAAATACAGTCAAACATAGAACCTCCTCTTTTTCGAAGTCAGCTAATGAATAAAAAACCGGCCAAGTGCGATTTCGGGACACACAAAAATTAAATATACTTGTTTAATAAATTATACTTGGTTATTGCGATTAAAGTCGGTTCTTTTTAAGTGTTTAGCGTTCCCAATTATTTTCAACGGACTTAAAAAAAGGAGGAGGTTCTCTCATCAGTTGTGGCTTTTTTTTCAATGTTTGTTAACTCAGAACTTAGTCATTTATGAAAATCGATTTGAAAAAACATTTTTTATTGGAAAGGATATACTTACTCTCACAAGTTTCCATAGAAATTTCATCAAAATAAGTTGTAAGCATTTCTAGGAATTCACGAAAACAAAAATGTACTTGTTAGTTGTGATTGAAGACGATTTTTTAACGTGTTTAGCGTTTTCCATTTATATTCCATTTATTTCCAGGATGTAACAAAATTGGTTTAGGACCCGTTAACTGGGGGTCCTACTCGTCATACTGAACAACTTTCCCCAAGGAACCCATAGTCAATTCTTAAAAAAAATAATTGGACCCTCCATACTAATGCTAATATGCACAAAATTGGTCGATCAACTGATCGATTTATATGAAGAGTTAAAATATTTTTTTTGAAATTTCAGCAAAGTCATAGAACAAAAAATGTTCAGTATGATAAGTATAGAAGCCCCAGTTAACGGGACCTACACCAATTTTGTTACAACGTGTGTAGGTATTAACTTTTAATCGGACTCGCCTACCTGGGCTCATTGAAATATTCGGTAGCTGCGGAATACACGAAACATATCAGCCCCACTAGGGATGCGGGGACGAGCATGTGTGTGTAGAAACCCAGCCACGCAAAATATAAACCTGCGAAGCAAAAGCAAAATTAATGTAGGTATAGTTCGTTCGCTCATTTAACTGCACCTTTGATGAATGCCGCGAGCCGGCAGCGGCGATAGTCAAACACTCCGACAAAGGGGCTGCGCTGAGTTCAATCGCGTCGCCGACAACGTCGTCGGCGGCGGCGCGGCGGGCGGCGCAATTTCAAGGAGCCCTGTTTGATAGAGTGTTTGTTGCGAGCCGTTAAATTTGCAGTTAATTCAGCAAACGAGTTTTAAAGTATTTTTTATCGTCAGCATGGAATTTGGGTTTTTTTTCACAATTGGTAAGCGCTTGGCATCATCCAACAAGATGAAAGCGGGCTTAACAAGATTCTCCAACGCAAGGCAATAGGCAATGGATGCATTTTCCATTGATGGAAACTTACTTATATTTTGCTATCCAGTTCTCTTTAAAATGATGATGTTAAGTAGCTGTAAGTTTTCCTAATAAATAAAAATGAAATAAAATAAAATAAAGTGGAGTGAAGTGAAGTGAAGTGAAGTGAGGTGAGGTGAGGTGAGGTGAGGTGAGGTGAGGTGAGGTGAGGTGAGGTGAGGTGAGGTGAGGAGAGGAGAGGAGAGGTGAGGTGAGGTGAGGTGAGGTGACGTGACGTGACGTGACGTGACGTGACGTGACGTGACGTGACGTGACGTGACGTGACGTGACGTGAAGTGAAGTGAAGTAAAATAAAATAAAATAATGAAAAACATCCGATACATGAATAAAGCAGATTTTGAATTTACATGTCGATAAATGTAATTCGCTTAGTTTAGTCACATGACAGCTAATTGATTTTGTCTCTCACCTACTTTAACACCGAAGTAGTCTTTGATGCAGTCTAGCGGCTGGTTCTTGAACCATTTGGACATGCTCGCCCACTCCGTGAGGAGCCTAAACCGCATCGAATCCGGTTTGAGATCACCCTGCAACAACGCATCCGCATCGAACCTTTCTCTTTGAGATCAAAAATAAAGTAAAAAATAAAGTCACAGTTCTATCATAGTAAAAGAAATTTACTATGGTTCTATGAAATAATATAGAATTACAGATTACTAGCTGTCCCGGCGAACTTCGTTCCACCTTACACTGCACTAATTTACACTACACTACACTACCCTACCCTACACTACCCTACCCTACCCTACACTACCCTACTCTACCCTACTTTACACTACCCTACCCTACCCTACGCTGCACTACCCTACAGCTACACTACACTACACTACCCTACCCTACACTACCCTAAAACCAATTACTGTTTGACTGATAATATTTTTTTGGAGTTTACTCCTTAAGAATCGATGGAGTTTACTCCTTAAGAATCGATTTTTTTGATTGGGTATGAAATATATGGGAGTAAAATCAAACTACGATGTCACGTGATGATACCCAAAGTGCGTTAAACGAAAAAAATTACCTTCGTCAGTACTAATATAATATATGTATACTTTGGTATTATATAGGTATACACCGTGAAATTTTAATCATTTTGTTCCCGAAGCGTAGCGACTATGTATCAGTGGTGTTGTCGATTTATAGGGTTTAAAAAATTTAGAAACTTAAATTAAACCTTTTTTTTTATTATAAAAAATAAATACACTCGAAGCTGTGAGAACAAGTAGTAGCGCTCTACGGCTGGCACAGCCCGTGCCGACCGTGCCGCTCGCCCGCTCGCTCGCCCAGCCGCCCAGCCGCTCGCCAGCTCAGTTGACCGACGCGAGCGATACATGTTGCACGTGTTTTACCTACGCGAGAGTTTGTGCCGATTATGAGTCAACCACACAGTTTCTCCAATGTGGAGTATCTTGCCATGATTGAACTTTATGCGATTAAAAGAAACAGAGACACGTTGATAAAACAAAAAGAAAATCTAGTTCGGCAAGCACGAATGTGCATTCATCGAAATGGCACTTTGACCAATTACTGAGATATCGCGAAGTGTAAGTAAGTGTTGGTATTTGTAGTGCATGGAGACTTGGAGACGAAGTAACTAGTATCTCATCTGTGCTTGAGTGCGTAGTGTCTAACAGTAAAGTCCAAGTAACTAGTATCTCATCTGTGGCAAAGTACCTTTGTATTTTGATTAACTACTTCATTATTGTAAATAAATTCCAATATTTTAAATACGGCTTACTTAATTAACTACATTTTCTTATCAAAATTAAGTAAATAAGTACCTACTTTGTGTCAAAATGTCCTACACCACATTATTTTATTACTTTATTCCAATCTTTTAATACGCCTTACTTATTTACCTACATTTTCTATCAAAATTAAGCACCTACCTACTTTGTGTCAAAATGTCAATTTACGTTACCTACCTACACTACATTATGGTAGGTACGATGGTGGAAGTATGAAGGGAAGATTGGCTGCTATTTTTACATGCGACGGCACAACTTAAAGCGTCCGACAAAGGCACCGCCGCCACGCTTTGAAGAAGCCGACGCGCTTTGAAGGAGCCGACGCCGCGCCGTTTGCCGAACCGACATGCTTGCGGGCGTGCGGGGCGAGACACGGCAGGGCGGCGCGGCGCGGCGGTACGCAGGAGGCAGGAGGTGAACGAACATTGCTTGTGGGGCGCTCGCTAGTCGCTACTACGATTTCAACTCACTTTTTGGGATAGCTTTTTCACTTTTTTATTTTCTTTATTTATCATTTAAAATTACAACTGACTTTACGAATCGATTGTACTGCTTTCACCTAAGCTCTACTCCACGGGAACAAAATCAATAAAAATTCACGGTGTATTATTGTATGTATTTGTTACTTGTTTTCGCGCCAAATTTGAAAAAAGAACCGCATGCTCTTCGTAGTGAGTTTCAAAATATGGGACAAAAAAAAATTAAAAAAAGTTTTTTATTAGTTACTGGACTGATTGCTTCCAAAATCGATATCTGAGGGTCCCAGAGGTCCCTAATCACGAATCCGTTGCCCGAATCGAAAAAAGTGGCCGCCAATTTGAACTATTTAGTTACTGGACCGATTGCTTCCAAAATCGATATCTGGGGGTCCCTGATCACAAATCCGTAAAAGAAGAAGTTGAGAAGTTTGATGGATAATTGTGCAAGACCACACGTTTGCCTGTCAACGATCTGGCTAAAGACCCAAGAGCCTGACTTACCCGACACTATACCGAAGATATCCCGGACGTCAGTCTGTACGAGATTAGAATGGCTCTCAACGACGATCTGGTGAAGTCCACAGGAAGCCACTGGTTGCGGGCGGCGCGGGACCGGTCGATGTGGTTGATATTACGAGTATGTTGATTGCAACGACTTTAATTTTATTCTACATATACTTACGTCGTGAAGTGGGTAAGCAGCGCAGTAAATGGCATCAGTGTCATTGGATATCAGTCGGGTGATACCAAACTCTTTGTCGTTGTCTTCCTGGGTCTCTGTCAAATCCAGCATGAACTGTACGATGCGCGAACGCACTGCGGGTTTCCAAAAACATCGGTTACCTACGTCAAATCTGAAAATATGTTATTTGAGGTCATAAAGTCATAGTTTACATTGGGTGTAACTAAAGGGAGAGTGAAATTTTAAGGAGTTACTCAGGATCCAGTAACTGTAGAAGAAAGGAAAACTAGGTACAAAAAAAGTCTTTATAAAAACACCATTTTACAAGTGTACTAGCACAGTATATATATTAGTACTGTACTAGTCAATGTCATCTATGGTGAACGAACAGCTGATTGCTGGCCCGTTCATTGACCCGGTAGACAGTAAGCCTTTTGACATTATTAACTAATGATTGTTTATTTCTTGAATTTTCACAAATGAAATTATGTTATTATTATTTTATGACTATCAGAAAGAGTCTAATTTGCACCTATTTTGAATAAATACCATTAATCTTGAACCTTGTGGTAGCCACCTTGTAATTTATTTGGAGTTTTAACCCTCGGCTGCCTGCAGGCATTCTTGACCCCGAGTATCTGGCACTTGGGCATTTTGATATTTAACCCAATAAGTATGGCATCGGGTCCGTTAATGGTATATTTATTTTGTGCCTATTGTAGGTAACTGTCGCATAATGCCCGAATCTCATATTGTAATAGTAGCAGATTGTCCGCCCTTTTGTCTTGGCACCGGCATTGTGCGAGTTTAGTTATCAAGGTGACTGATAAGGCAATCGGAGCGGTTGTACTGTACGTTATTAATATAACCCCCCGCCCCGTTGCCCGTTGCTCTAGTAACAGAGCCTGTTGGCACCATTGTAGTTTTAAGATTGCGTTAACCTAATTCTGGTAGCAGAGCGTGGTTCACGGTCGGTTCACGCACCTACTTTGTTACATCGGTTTTTTGTTTGTATAATTTTGGTAATAGGAAATTAAACGGTTTTGCCGCCGGGGACACTGCGCCATTTATTAGTTGTGTTAATCATTGGGGGGTTTTGCCATAATTGGCGCGGTTGCCGATTGCAGTGCTGTTGCAGTGCTGTTGCATTGCTGTTGCAGTTCTACTGCAGGTGAAAGGAATGGACGCTACTGCCCATCCCTCTGGTTTTAGTCCCTTAGACGTCTCTTATGAAGTTACGACACACATTGGAAGAGATGGGATGGCCCTATTCTAAGCCGGGAAGCCATACGGCCATCTTTGAATACCGAAGTTAATTTTTTTGCTTAAATTGCTTTAAAATACTTTTACTCTTCACTTCCATAATATATATTTTGTACTTACAAATATTCCTTTTCCTGAGAGTATATGTCGGTCAGTTTGTATTTTGCGTGAGGCAATAACTTGGAGTCCACCCTAAATTTGTTCATAAACGTGTTCCATGTCGATGTGTTCACTTTTGTCTTCTCGTGATCGTTCTTTTGTACCTGAAGACATGGAAATATAAGTACTTAGTATACGGTAGAAAAAAAAAGTATTGAGTGTTTGAATGAGTAATGTGGGAAGTCCTAGTGCTTTTTTAGATAAATACCTAATATAATAGAAAATGTACCGTGCTTAAAGAGGCTGTTCACCCTGAGGCTGATTCTACTCTGGATGCGAAATATCAAGTCGGTTTGACTCATAAAGTTTTATTTATCAAAGACATATTGTTGCGACTAGCACCGTTGCTGCCCCACCACCTAACAGCGGCGACCTGGCGGGGAGCGCTGGCCGGCGCGGACCGCGCCCGAATCACATCTACACATCAATACTACATCGATACATATCGGAGCCAATAGGCAACATTCCTTTTATTTTATATTTAGCTAAAAGCAATATATTGATTACATTTTATTAAAAACTATTTCAATTGCGTATCCATTGCACCCAAAAGCTATCGGAGTTAACACATATTACAACGCTACGAAGGTATCTGTGAGATATTCATTTGTTCATTTTATAACACAGCCTGTTTGTTACTGTCTCACATGTGCAAATCTCTTTACATATCTTTTTTTTTATTATTGTATCATTTTTATTTTATTTAGACTATAGCACATTCGAAAACCAGCGCTATGGCTCTTGCTGCAGCCAACGGGCCAGGTTTGGCATCACCACAGTATATATATTAGTACATCACACTACAGCGCAAGCGTAACCTAACTTTTTTACGTGGCGAGATTAGAATTAGTGTTACTAGCTGTTGTCCGCGGCTTCACCAGCGTGGATATCGTTTTTATGACTGTTAGTTGATGCCAGCGTTGATGGTTTTCTGAGTATGAATTATTGTAATTGTTCATGACTATTGCCTGCCACTACGTGTGATATTTGACAAAAGTTTAGGTAGATGAAAAGTGGGGGTGATTTTTTAGTTCACGCACCTTATTGTATAGGATCTCATTAAATCGATGTTTTAAAACTACTGAGGGTTTGCTAAGATCATTTGACGATAAATAATTCGTATATTAAATATTAAGTTTTTAACAGTGATTTTTGTTAGAGTTGCATGTCCTCGCCCCCTGCCGGCTAAAGCGCTATTTCATAAAATCTGAAAGTACTGGAAGCAACATTTCATATAACTAATTTTAAACGAAAATTATTAAGGCAAAATAGCCTTTCTTAGTTTAGGCATGTTTAGGAGCAATAGCCGAACAACTTAAGATGTGCAGTTGGATTTATAAAAAGTTCCATCGATTTTCCATACAAAGTGTTCTCAACTGCAAAAATAACATTGATTTTTAAAAATACTATTTTACTTTCATTTTAAATTTCATCATCATCATATCAATCAAAAGACGTCCACTGCTGGACAAAGGCCTCCCCAAAGATTTCCAAGACAACGGGTCCTGCGCTGCCCGCATTATAAATTTACTTTTTGAAAAGACTATGCATGGTCGGCCACACAGAATAGAAGAATTCTATAGAACGCTGGAGATGGTCTCGAAGTACCAGCGAAGTAACTATTTAGTAATCTGTGGTACCAGCACCGAGGGAGTCATTACACATACAGCACACTACAAAAAGGCTGATAATAGAATCAGTATTTTTATGAAATAACCTCCCCCAAAAACAAAAAACAAACCTATAAAATCAATAAATAAAAATAGACTTAAAACTTTATACCTTAAGCAAAGTATATATATTAGTACTAACATACAGTATGGACACTCCCTGCCGCTCTCTAGATTGCGACCTCTACGCCTCGTCACCCAGATTGATACAGATTGGTTACAGTTTGGGTGTCGAACGGATAGGATTTCGCCGCCATTTTGTTTGTTCCGTCATTCGTTTTTTGTAATGTTATTTCTGGCCCGTTGTATGAAGCGTCCAGAATGTACCATAAGGTTGAGTTTATTAAAATTGACAGAATGACAATGGTATTGTAATACCAGGATAGTAAAACTGCCCAGTTTTATTGTTGAGCATTAAAAATTTAAAAAATAATATGATTAATTAGAACTAGGGATGCATCGATCGATACGCCTTTTTTCCGATACGATACCGATACCGATACTCTTATAAAAATATCGGCGATATCGATACCGATACCGATACGCTTATTGAATTCAAAAAGGAAGGTAGAATAAATAAAACACAATTAATTAATAGTTTTAGTAATCAAAATTAACATTTATAAGATTTTTATTTAAAAAACAAAGCATTCTTAAGTTTTGCGGGCAAAGGCGATTTCGCAAGTCTGTTTGAATAAGACCTGCGGTGGAAAATAGTCTCTTAGATGCGACAGATGCCTCGTTTGCAACGAAATAGATGGGACAACACGCGCATTTACATTACATTTTTAAAGCGCGAAAGTTGAAAAGTATCGTTGAATCTGCCATAAAAATATCGCCGATACCGATATATCGGCAAACCCGAAGTATCGCCGATATATCGGTATCGGTATCGGTATCGAATGCATCCCTAATTAGAACTAAAGAAATAATATGTAATGTTGTGAAATTCAATAAAAAACATTTATTTCGAATTAAATTTCAGATCATCAGATTAGAAGTAAAGTTATTCAATTTAAACTTTCCGTGCAATTTTGTTTTGTTCATAAATGGTGTCATTCCCATAGTGTTTTAGTTATAGTTAGGCATTTTTAATATCGATAGATTACATTAAATAGGTATGCGAGTTATGGTAGTTACTGCGCCTATTGCTTCGAAAGTTACAACGGATTTGTGGTCAGAGACCTCAAGGACCTTCAGATATCGATTAGGTGTAAATTAAAATTTTATTCTCATAACTTTCATTTTCTAAGCCCGCCTGGCTAGCTACCACAATCTTATCTAAGTCCGGCCGCCAAACATCAATGTTAACAACATTGATGTGTTCCGGCTAGAAGATAAGATGGCCAGTTCCCCATTGCGTTGGGGAATGTTGGTAAGCCCGCTTCCATCTTCGGCATCATCGTCACTTACCATCAGGTAACCAATTGTGAATTAAAAAATGCAAAACTGAGTTTAGGCCTCGCGACCTTGTACCTACGCTACGTATATACATTTATGTATATTAATGACATGTTATAAGGAAAAAAATGTGTTATATCCTTATAGTTCCTACCATGTAATCTTTTTCTATCTCTTTTGGAGGTCATTATTCTGACCCATCTCGATGTAACACTCTTTAGAGATGTGCTAGTGCTGTTGCACTACAGTATGACAGTTAAAATAATCTTCATTATAATATATACAGTAATACAGTGTACAAAACTGAGCACTAATATTTTAAGGTGGGCATCGACTCATTAAACTAAACAACTTTCCCCAAGGAAAACATAGTCGATTCACTAACAATTCACAAAAAATTCTCCATAAAAAACGAATTAACCAGCTGATCGATTTGTATGAAAATTCCAATTTTTTGTATGCGATTACAGCAAAGCCGTAGAACAAAAGTTGTTCAGTAACATGAGTTTAAAGTATTAGTGCTCAGATTTTTGGACGTTGTATAATGTTAAAAATATTAAAAAAGAAACATACCTCCTCTTTAAGTGGCATCCTGAACTGTAATATTTCAGTGAATTCCTTTAAAACATTGACTGGTGCGTGAATCTAAAACAAATGAAGAAAACGTGTAAAATGTAACGTTTGCAGTAAGTTCAATTCATTCAATTCATTCATATTAGCTCATATACGTCCCTACCGAGGGGCTTCCAGCTTACCCTGAATTAGGGCGAGAGGGCCTTGGTAGACCACGCGAGCCCAGTGCGGGTTGGGCGACTTCACACACAACCTGCGAGTTTGTACGCAGGCGTGTGCAGGTTTTCTTCACGATGTTTTCCTTCACCGTAAGAGCGTCGCGTCGGATAAACGTACTTCATCATATTAGCCACAAACCGTCCACTGCTGGACAAAGGCCTCCCCAAGGATTTCCACGACGACCGGTCCTGCGCTGCCCGCATCCATCGGTTTCCCGCGACCTTCAACAGGTCATCGGTCCACCGCGTGGGAGGCCTGCCTACGCTACGTTTTCCGGTGCGCGGTCGCCACTCGAGAACTTTACTGCCCCATCGGCCATCTGTTCTACGAGCTATGTGCCCTGCCCACTGCCACTTCAGTTTAGCGATTCTGTGAGCTATGTCGGTTACTTTAGTTCTCCTGCGGATCTCCTCGTTTCTGATTCGATCACGCAGAGAAACTCCATAGCACGCTCCATTGCCCTTTGGGTGACCTTGAGCCTTCTTATGAGGCCCATAGTTAGCGACCATGTCTCAGTTCCGTAAGTCATCACTGGCAACACACACTGGTCAAAGACCTTAGTCTTGAGACACTGCGGTATTTGGGACGTGAAGATATTGCGAAGCTTCCCGAACGCTGCCCAGCCGAGTTGGATTCGTCGATTGATCTCTTTCTCGAAGTTGGACCTACCTAACTGGACTGTTTGTCCCAGGTATACATATTCGGTAACAACTTCGAGTGTAGAGCCTCCAACCTTCGAGTAGTTATGACACGGACGTTTGACATAATTTTCGTCTTGTCCATGTTCATTCTAAGACCTACTTGTTGAGAGGCTGTACTGAGGCCATTGAGCATTGGGCCTAAGTCGTCCATAGTCTCAGCCATGACCACGATATTGTCAGCGAATCGAAGGTGGGTGATGAACTCGCCGTTGATATTGATGCCGAGTCCACCCCAGTCCAAAAGCATAAAAACATCTTCCAGGGCGGCGGTGAACAGGTTCGGAGATGTAATGTCTCTATGTCTTACCCCTTGCTGCAGCCGGATAGGTTCAGAGTTTTGATCCTGGAAGCGAACCGACATGGTGGCGTTTTCAAACAGACACTTCAACACCTCGATGTATCGATGGTCAATTTGGCACCGCTGGAGAGACTGTAGCACAGCCCAGGTTTCGACTGAATCAAAGGCCTTCTCATAGTCCACAAACGCCAAGCATAGTAGCTGATTGTACTCTTCGGTCTTCTGTATAATCTGCCGCAGCGTATGTATGTGGTCTATGGTACTAAAGCCTTTTCGGAAACCGGCTTGTTCGGGAGGCTGGAAGTCGTCAAACCTGCGTGCGAGACGATTCGTAATGACTCTCGAAAACAGCTTGTAGACATGGCTCAGAAGTGAGATGGGTCTGTAGTTCTTCAGCAGGGTGTTGTCACCCTTTTTGAAGAAAAGCACGACCACACTTCTGTGCCATGCCTTAGGCGTTTGTCCCTCGAGTATAACGGAATTAAATAACTTCTGAAGAGCTTTTAGTACCGGTGATCCACCTGCTTTCAGAAGTTCAGCCGTAATTCCATCATCACCCGGTGCCTTGTTGTTCTTGAGCTGTTTGAGAGCCATTCTAATCAGTACAGGCTGACGTCCGGGATATCTTCGGTATAGTATCGGGTTAGTCTGGCTCTTGGGTCTTCAGCCAGATCGCTGACAGGCAAACGTGTGGTCTTGTACAATTGTCCATAGAACTTCTCAACTTCTTCCAGCAACTCAGTCTTAGACGATATGGTTCTGCCATCCTCAGTCTTCAGCTTGGTCAGTTGGCTTTGTCAAACAGACAGATCTCTCGCGAACACTTTTGAGCCTTTGTTGTGCTCAATCGCCTCTTTAATACAATTTGTATTTTATTGGCGTAAATCGCGAGTTAGGGACTTAGAGATCTGCCTGTTTAGTTGCCGATACTGAGTAGCGTCTTCAGAGGACTGCAAAACCAATCTGCGTCTTTCTTCCATGAGGTTGCTGGTGAAGTCGGAGATTTTGTTGGTTCTGTTTGAACGGCGAGTTTTAAAAATCTTAGACCCGACCGTTTGAACAATTTCCACGAACCTGTCATTATAATCGTCCACATTCTCGCAGTCTCCTAGGCATTCGAAACGATTGTGCAACTCGAGCTGAAAGCTCTCGGGGTTTTGGAGCTGGATGGGCGCTGGTTGGAGCGTAGACTTCATCAGTCGACATCTTTCTAGCTTGGTCTTTAGATTCAATGTGCCTCTGACCATCCGGTGATCGCTTCCTGTTTTGACTGAATTGATCACGGAGACATAATTGAATATTTGCCTCCTTGTCGACAAGATGAAGTCTATCTCGTTTTTTGTTACACCATTGGGATGCAACCATGTCCACTTCCGCTGTTTTGACTTTTTGAAGAAGGAGTTCATCATAAAGAGGCTCTCCTTCTCCATAAAGTCGGCCAGCATCTGGCCACGTGCATTTCTTACTCCATATCCAAATTGCCCCACTCTCAGCTCACCATCGCTTCGTTTGCCCAGTTTCGCGTTAAAGTCCTCCATAACAACGGTATAATGGGTCCTGGTGCTATGTAAGGCTGTAGAGATGTCCTCATACATAGTCTCTACCTCGTCGTCGGAGTGTTCCGTAGTCGGCGCGTATACCTGTATGACCTTCATCGAATACCGTTTGGTGATTCTGAGTATAAGGTATGCTACCCTTGTCGAAACGCTCACGATTTGGACCACATTGTTAATGAGGGACTTGTGCACTGAAAAAAAAAATCGGTAATACTAACCGAAATTTCATTAAAAAGAACTGTTTTGTCCAGTAAAACTGGAGCCAACTGAAAGAAACAGTGATTCTGACTGAAAGAAAACAGTTAAGTCCTTACGGTTAATTTAACTGTTAAAGTCAGTAAAGTGAAACAGTAAAAACACACAGTAAGAGGAAACAGTAAAAACACACAGTAAGAGGAAACAGTAGCGCTTACTGATCGGTAAGCAGTAACTACTACTGTTTTAATCAGTAGCGCTTACTGATCGGTAAGCAGTAACTACTACTGTTTTAATCAGTAGCGCTTACTGATCGGTAAGCAGTAACTACTACTGTTTTATGAATACTTACTACTGCTTCTTAACAGTACTGGGCACTGCGTGGAGATGTGATTACTACTGTTGAAAACAGTGCCGGCTACTGTTGTTTAAGTAGGTAATACTGTTTGTCAACAGTAGTGGGTGCTGGATAGAAACGTTATTACTACTGTTGAAAACAGTGCCAGCTACTGTTGTTTAAGTAGGTACTACTGTTTGTCAACAGTATTGGGTGCTGGATGGAGACGTTATTACTACTGTTGAAAACAGTGCCAGCAACTGATGTTTAAGTAGATAATACTGTTGGTCAACAGTAGCGGGTACTGCGTGAAAACGTTATAACTACTGTTGAAAACAGTGCCAGCTACTGTTGTTTAAGTAGGTACTACTGTTGACGAACAGTAGCTGGCACTGTTTTAACGTTATTACTACTGTTGAAAACAGTGCCAGCTACTATGCCTTAAGTAGGTACTACTGTTGACGAACAGTAACTGGCACTGTTTTAACGTTATTACTACTGTTGAAAACAGTGCCAGCTACTGTGCCGTAAGTAGGTACTACTGTTGACGAACAGTAGCTGGCACTGTTTTAACGTTATTACTACTGTTGAAAACAGTGCCAGCTACTGTGCCGTAAGTAGGTACTACTGTTGACGAACAGTAGCTGGCACTGTTTTAACGTTATTACTACTGTTGAAAACAGTGCCAGCTACTGTGCCGTAAGTAGGTACTACTGTTGACGAACAGTAGCTGGCACTGTTTTAACGTTATTACTACTGTTGAAAACAGTGCCAGCTACTGTGCCGTAAGTAGGTACTACTGTTGACGAACAGTAGCTGGCACTGTTTTAACGTTATTACTACTGTTGAAAACAGTGCCAGCTACTGTGCCGTAAGTAGGTACTACTGTTGACGAACAGTAGCTGGCACTGTTTTAACGTTATTACTACTGTTGAAAACAGTGCCAGCTACTGTGCCGTAAGTAGGTACTACTGTTGACGAACAGTAGCTGGCACTGTTTTAACGTTATTACTACTGTTGAAAACAGTGCCAGCTACTGTGCCGTAAGTAGGTACTACTGTTGACGAACAGTAGCTGGCACTGTTTTAACGTTATTACTACTGTTGAAAACAGTGCCAGCTACTGTGCCGTAAGTAGGTACTACTGTTGACGAACAGTAGCTGGCACTGTTTTAACGTTATTACTACTGTTGAAAACAGTGCCAGCTACTGTGCCGTAAGTAGGTACTACTGTTGACGAACAGTAGCTGGCACTGTTTTAACGTTATTACTACTGTTGAAAACAGTGCCAGCTACTGTGCCGTAAGTAGGTACTACTGTTGACAAACAGTAGCTGGCACTGTTTTACCGTTATTACTACTGTTGAAAACAGTGCTAGCTACTGTTGCTTACGTAGGTACTACTGTTTGTCAACAGTAGTACCTACGTAAGCAACAGTAGCTGGCACTGTTTTCAACAGTAGTAATACTGTTTGTCAACAGTAGTGGATACTGCGTGGAAATGTAATTTCTACTGTTGAGGAACAGTACCACCTACTTACTACTCTTGGATAAGTAGAAGTTATTGTTTCTCAACTGTAGAAATGACATCCATGCAGTACCCACTATTTATGAGAAACAGTAATACTACTGTTCCCCATGAGTAGCATAAACTGCTTTTTAAGAGGCTGCACAGTGAGCTCTAGCGAAACTTCTAAAAAATAACTATTTGCTACTATCACAATTTATTTTAAATCTAATTACACGATTATTGCTTTATAGTTTATTGGTAAATCTCAATAAACTATACCACAAACTCAAAAACTGTATACAATTAAATAGGTTTTTGATAAATTGTGTTTATAGCGAATAAAATTTTATAAATTTTATTTTTACGTGGCGCTGGGGTCACAATGGAGCCTCTTAACAGTATCAGCTGAAAGTTAAATAACACGAAGCATGAAAAATGTGAAGGCCTTGTAAATAAAACCTTCATTTCGGTACTGCATTATATTTTTATTAGAAAAATACAAAAAAGACAGTGTCCCATATTGACTTCAAAGACTTATTTGTAGATAATAGGTGAAATAAAAATTAATGCTATCAACATTATAATAATAGGTACTTATCCTTAAAGTTACTTTTAAAATAATTTTATTTTACATGTAAATACTTACATGACAAGTAGGTACTATTGAAATTTTATTTACAAAATCGTTTCTATTCTATTTAAAAAAAAAATTAATTATTATTTCTTGAAAATGGATGGGGCCGATTCTAATGAAACTGTATACACATAAGCAAGTGACTAAATTCTAGTTTATGGATAGATTACATTATCAAAAATATAATGTCACTAAATAATAGCAATTTCAGGTTTTTACTAATCTTAAAATTCGCTAAAAAATCTTTTAATAATAAAGTATTATGTAAATGTGACCTATCCACAAAATAGAATTTCGTGACTTGCTTATGTGTAAGTATAGTTCCATTAGAAACGGCTCATCCATTTTCAAAAATTGAAATTTAAAGTTTGTAAGGGATTTTGTGAATTCGCTCTTAACTAGAACTTAACATTAAAGTAAATGCTAAAGAGGACTAACCGACAAAAAGTACACAGTAAATAACATATTCAGAGTTATTTCAAACTAGCTAACACTACACAACCCTAACCTACACTACATTACCCAACCCTACCCTACACTACACTACCCTACCTTACCCTACCCTAACTACACTACACCTACACTACATTAGCCTACCCTACACTACCCTACCTTATACTACACTATCCTACCCTACACTACACTACGCTACCCTACACTACCCTAACCTACACTACATTGCCCAACCCTACCCTACACCACCCTACCCTACACTACACTACCCTACCCTACACTACACTACACTACCCTACACTACACTACCCTACACTACACTACCCTACACTACACTACCCTACCCTAACTACACTACACTATCCTACCCTACCCTAACTACACTACACCTACACTACATTACCCTACCCTACACTACACTACCCTACCCTACCCTACACAACACTACCCAACCCTACACTACCCTACCCCACCCTATACTACACTGCCCTACCCTAACTACACTACACCTAAACTACACTACCCTACCCTAAAACCAATTAATATTTGACTGATATTTTTTTTTATTTAATTCCAAGCATTTTCATATTTATTCACCTTTTAAACCTTCTCTAGACTTCAACAAATAATTCAATACCAAAATAAGCCAAATCGGTCCAGCCGTTATCGAGTTTTAACGAGACTAACGAACAGCAATTCAACTTAACAAAATTGACAAAATACAAAAAAGATAGTTATTAAAAAAATACAAAGAGGCATTTTCTTGTAAATTTTTGACAGTTAAAGTAGTTGCGTAAAACTTGCAGCATAAAGGCAATAGGAGAACCGTAAGCTATCACCAAACATGAATAGATGCTATTTATTTATTAGAATCGTCGATAAAAAAACCGCAATAATTTTACTATGGCTTCTACTTATGAAACTGAATAAATTTCGTCAAGAAACCTATACCTAGTCAATTAAATTTATTAGTTGTTTTTTAAAGGAACCGCTTGTTGGAGTGGGATGATTCCGATTTGCAAATGGCGTGCATTGCATCAAGCGGGCGTGCATCGCATTTATGTTTGTGAGTCCGCCAACCGCTCAACTCTCAAGTCGCGCGTGATCAATTTCATTATTTTTTTCAGAGATTTAAAAACCGTTTTAAAAAATTTTTACAATCCACAAGGTGCTCACTTGCAGGAAAGCTAGTGTACAATAAGTAGTGCGTGCAGGTAGTTTTTCTTTTAAATCTGCTGCCTTGGAAATATACACAGCTCTTTGCAAAAATTGCCAAACTGGCAAGCATTCACCTGCGTATTTCAGGTTTAATGCCCATATAATTTTAAAGCAAGTATCCACCGCATTACATATGTTTGGCAGTTCGTATATCAAGTTATCAACGATAACGTACCTTCCGGTATTTTTTTCCAGTGGACCGATGACAATGACGTACGGTTGAACTGTAATACCGAAAGTCTTGTATGTGTCGTGTCGTTTACGACATTCTTCGTTTATCAAGGTTTCCGTTTCAATGCGTGTAATGAAGCTTTCTCGGACTTCTGCCACAGAACATTTCTTCTTCCTGATTTGCACTGCTCCCAGAAGATGTGGAATAGTGAGAAGTGTAGCAATATTGCTCGTCTCTGGATCAGAGTCTGTTAAAAAAAAGATTATTAAGTCTAAACATTGTAACTGGTTATTGGACAACAATGAATGTTCTTTCATATACCTATCCTAAAGTTTAGAGTTTTTTCTTTGGGGATTTTGTAACCCTGGCTATGAACTGCTTACACAAACAAATACAATAAACTTTATTTAATCTTTACTTTAATAAAAATTAATAAATTTTGGATTTTACGAAAGTACTCAAATCAAAGGTAGGTATTTTTTAAGGTTCCCCTCGATTTATATGGGATGCCATCATCAGATCCTCGTTTCCTTATCATGGTACCACCCTTGGGATATCTCCTTTCCAACAAAAAAAGAATCATCAAAATCGGTTCATAAACGAGGAAGTTATCCACGAACAAACAAATTATATATATATATATATATATATATATATATATATACGGTCGAATTGATAAACCTCCTCCTTAATTGAAATCGTTTAATAACTCATACTCGGTGAGTATGTTTATATATAAAAAACAATTACGGTCAATTATTTGTTACCTACTACTTACGAAAAGGTTTTAGCAAACAAATAATTATTTATAAAAAATATAAAAATCAGTTTCAGTACACCCCTTTCTGAATCAGGGGTTAAGTAGGTAAAATAAAAGAAAGCAAAATAAAACTTACTTTTCACGAGATTCTTTAGTTCCTGAACAAATAGACTTCTGTT
Organism: Coleophora flavipennella; assembly: GCA_947284805.1. Lineage (NCBI taxonomy): Eukaryota > Metazoa > Arthropoda > Insecta > Lepidoptera > Coleophoridae > Coleophora > Coleophora flavipennella. Next base: position 13,739,420 of record OX369253.1, read on the forward strand.
TGAGACATTTCCTAACAGTTGAATCAACTTCTTCTTCAAAAGTGGAAACTTATTTTCGAAGCTATTTTCATTTCCAGGGTACCACTGGTCAAAATCTGCTGTAAGCTGAAAGAATTTTTACTTTTAAAAATAAAATGTATTAATTGATGTTTAAAGAATCGCTTAGCCATTAGCTGAACCCACTAAAATCAGAAAAGACAACATAATCTTATGGCACCAATCAATAGGGTCCATCATCATCTCAGCAGCATGAATATTAAGAAGTCAAACCTTCCTTCGTTAGCTCACCTGAATAACCTGAAAAAAATCGACTAACGGTCAATACCTACCTAAGTATCTACGTATAATATTTAAAGAATTATCCTCCAACTCATAACCGTTGAGGAGTTGCACCTTCCATCATCAGCTCATAAACATAAAATTATTATCAGATGTAAAAAATTGAACACTTTTAGAAAATACATGAAACACGTTATACATGCCTATAAAATTTAAGGGTGCCCTCGATTTCCCCAGGATCCCATCATCAGATCCTGACTTGGTGAAAATGGGACCACCTTGGAAGTATACTTTTTGAAAATCGGTCCACAATTGACGGAGTAATCGGTGAACATACATTAAAAAAAACATACAGTGGAACGGAACCTACTCCTTTTTTGAAGTCGGATCCTAGGGAAATCGAGGGTAACTCTCAAAATTTACAGGCACGTATTGAGTGTGTGTTTCCTAAAGCTAATTGAGTTTCTGCGTCTGGTAGCCATCAATTCGTGTTGATGAGCTGATGATGGAAGGTACAACTCCTCAACAGTTAGGAGTTTGAGGATAATTCTTTAAATATTATATGTAGATACGTAGGTAGTTATAGACCGATTATTACTTTCGGCGTGACTAATATGTATACCCTTGGCAAATTACAACTTTCTAGTATTAATAGTCTCTGAGCTAAACCGCGGACAGACAGACATAGCAAAACTATAAGGGTTCCTTGTTGACTGACTATGGAACCTTAAAAATAACCCAATTCGGGTCTCCTTCTCGACCCTGTCACGTTAAAAATAAATTGCACAGCCAACCTGTGCATACTTTCTTGTCTTAACATAAAGCGAAGTCAGGCTTACACAAATCAACAATAAATTAAACATTACGCTTACTTAATGGCAAAGAATAAAGGCGTATCAGACTTGATGAAATATTTACAAATAATTTGGGTTTGTGTGGGAGGTACCATATTTATGTCATATATTAACTTACCAAAGAGTGCCCCCATGAACGCTTTAAACATGAAAACTCCAGGAGATAAGTGTGAGTTTCTTCCGATACGACACGCTGTAGTCGTCGTTTTCTTGTTTTAGACCACTTCTCAGTGCAAAGAGCTAAATTATCTGCAGAACAATGTAGCCACTCCAAACATTCCTCTACTTCAGCTGAATCGAGATCTTCTTCACTGGTTAAGGCAGAAACTTCTTCCGACAGCGAGGTTATCCTTTTGTTAGCATGTTCTTTGTTATGTGGTTCTGGAGTTAGAGTTTTTTCAAGAAGTGAACCGCGCGGCCTTGGCTGGTACACTTTGTTTCGACGAAACTTTGCCTTTAGATTCGTTACTGCGTCATATAGCCGACCATGGGCTCGCCCTGGCCCTTCAGATGCTTTAGTGTAATAAATTGAGCAGTTTTCAGCAGGGAATACTTGTTCTGTTAAAATTACAGTTCTTTAAAATTTCCATAACATAGATTAACATAAAAGTAATTACAATTTGATTTTATTGTATATGGAAGCGGTTGTAGCTCAGTGCCACTTGCAGGTTAACTGACCCTAAGCATGGACACAGCTTGGATGGGTTTGAATGTTAGTGGCATATTTCTCTAACATAGGCAGCTTCAAAAGTTCTGCCAGAGGGGTCCGCCACTACCCCTACAACCGCCACCAACCTGGACTTGGCCCCCGTGTTTGAAGTATGGCCTAGCCTTCTTGGGAAAAGACCCGTGCCCCAGCTGTGGGGACGTAATGGGGTAACGAAAATTTTTATTGTATAGATACCTTTAAACTAGCCAAATGTGAATCAGGCCTTATACTTGTATTAATATTTAATACTTACAATTTGTTTAATCCAATGTAAATATATGTCACTAGCTGTCTCGGCGAACTACGTACCGCCTTACACTACATTACACTGCCCTACCCTACACTACACTACCCTACCCTACACTACTCTACCCTACACTACACTACCCTACCCTACACTACCCTACCCTACCCTATACTTTCCTACCCTAAACTACACTACTCTACCCTACACTACACTATCCTACCCTACACTACTCTACCCTACCCTACATTACCCTACCCTACCCTACATACACTACACTACACTACCCTACATACACTACACTACACTACCCAACCCTACCCTACACTACCCTACCCTATACTTTCCTACCCTAAACTACACTACTCTACCCTACACTACACTACCCTACCCTAAACTACACTACTCTACCCTACACTACCCTACCGTACCCTAACTACCCTACCCTACCCTACCCTACACTACCCTACCCTGCATACACTACACTACCCTACACTACACTACTCTACACTACCCTACCCTACCCTACACTACACTACCCTACCCTACACTACACTACCCTACACTACCCTACATACACTACCCTACACTACCCTACCCTATACTTTCCTACCCTAAACTACACTACTCTACCCTACACTACACTACCCTAAACTACACTACTCTACCCTACACTACCCTACAGTACCCTACCCTACACTACCCTACCCTACCCTACATACACTACACTACCCTACACTACACTACTCTACACTACCCTACCCTACCCTACACTACCCTACCCTACATACACTACCCTACACTACACTACCCTACCCTACCCTAAACTACCCTACCCTACCCTACACTACACTACCCTACCCTACATAAGAACCTTCTCCTGACAATATCGAACTCGACAAAAAAAGAATTAGCCAAATCGGTCCAGCCGTTCTGGAGTTATAGCGTCAGGAAGGAAAACCTGACTTATTTTTATATAGTAGATTTGTTACAGGTGCTTTGGGGTCATGTTTAACTATTTCTGAAGAAGTTTCCTTTGTCAAAGTTTTTCTCAGAGTTTCTCCTAAGGGTTCCGTACGCCGTTTAAGGAGCAGTCTACCTTCTTGAGTAGTTTTGAGAAGTTTTGTTTAGTCCTGAATTGTGTTCTGAAAAATACAAATGAATATATTATTTTATTTTTATAAATAACGTATGTTCTCAGCAAATAAACATATTGTATTGTATTGTATTGTAAGCAAAAACTTAAAATTTAAAAACCCCCAACGGAAACCTCTAAAAAGGAAAAAATAAAACGTACTGGTCCTTTAATTTTAATATAAGTATAGTTTCTTCGCAGGCGTGTGCAGGTTTCTTCACAATGTTTTCCTTCACCGTTAAAGCAATCGGTAAGTATATGTATGTATGTTTTTGAAAAACTCATTGGTACATTGGCCGTCCAGATTTGAACCCGGTACCTCTGGTTAGATGGACCGAGTCGTTACCGGTTGAGCCACCGACGCTTTTTAAATAGAATAGAATAGAATAAACATTTATTTAGCAGACCATAAGTGAGAATGTGTAAACCTGGGACAAACAGTCCAGCTAAGTAGGTAAAACTTCAAGAAAGAGATCAATCGACGAATAAAACTCGGCCTGGCAGTGTTCAGAAAGCTTCGAAATATCTTCACATCCCAAATACTGCAGTGTCTTAAGACCAAGGTTTTTGACCAGTGTGTGTTGCCAGTGATGACATACGGAACTGAGACATGGTCGCTTACTATGGGCCTCATAAGAAGGCTCAAGGTCACCCAAAGGGCAATGGAGCGTGCTATGCTCGGAGTTTCCCTGCATGATCGAATCATAAACGAGGAGATCCGTAGGAGAACCAAAGTAACCGACGTAGCTCACAGAATGGCTAAACTTAAATGGCAGTGGGCACATAGCTCGTAGAACAGATGGCCGTTGGGGCACTAAAGTTCTCGAGTGGCGACCTCGCATCGGAAGACGTAGAGTAGGCAGCCCTCCCACACAGTGGACTGACGACCTGGTGAAGGTAGCGTGAAGCAACGGATGCGAGCAGCGCAGGACAGGTTGTCGTGGAAATCCTTGGGGAGGCCTTTGTCCAGCAGTAGATGTGTTTCGGCTGATATGATGATGAAATGACAACATAGCTAAGTATACTCACCAATTTTTCTGTTGAGAAGTCAAGCGAGCAAGAAGAATCACATGATTTGCTCGATGTAGGTGTGGACACTGGAGAAATGATGGGTGAACTTTCACTTGGAGTGAGACCTCCTACGTCTTTACCATAAATTTCTACTAGGTTATTAATATCTTCATTTTCTTCTCCCTCTTTTATCTTAAGGCTTTTCCAGTCTGCAAGAGCCTTTTTAAACTTTGCTTGTGGGCCAATGGCAGGAATTAACTCTTTTATGTGTCCATCGTCTAATAGTGGCAACGCAACTAAGTCAACTTCGTTTTCTGGAAAAACGAAGATTATGTAAGTTATAGGTACGTATGTAAAACAGTTTAGTTAAATGTTAAATCAGTAACATTTTTGTACAAGTAATAATAAATGTTAAAATATAAATTACACTAGGTTAGTTTTGTGTTAACTCGAAGCGCTAACCGAAGATTAGTTCTACGACACAGTGACCCGCACCATAATCATCATGGGGCCTACACACGCTTGCCACAAGCCACAAGCGTCTACAAAAGCTCGGCAAACTGAGGCAAGCCTGTTTAGCCAAGTGCCTCGCTCTACATGCTTGTGCTTGTGGGCGCTAGCTGTGGCTTGGCAAGCATGTGGAGGGCACCTGTACAGCACAACACAAACATGCGCAAACACAAAATTACCGTCAGAATTCTGCTACAAATAGAAGAAGTAGACAGGTAGTCAGGTCAGGTCATGTAGCTTTACTCTCTAAAATTGTGTAGATAGGTAGTTTCTGAAATATACAAAGAACAAAGTAGGTTACCTAATTAGTAACATGTAAGTACTATGAGGTAATTCAGGATGCGGTACCTAGTACCTTAGATATGACCTAGTCCCCTCCCAAGCTTTGGGCTTTGAGGTTATGGAGCTTGTATGATACATAAATGTGCCAACTAGGTACTTACTTACCAATAAATTTTTCGATGTATTTATCGAGTTCCCATTTATGGAGAAGTTGCTCAATGTCTTCAGATGACATTGTTTTCGATTGTACCAGCACCACACCACACCAATATATAAGTACACGCACTATTTATTTTACACTAGCTTTCCTGCGAGTGAGCACCTTGTGGATTGTAAAAATATTTTAAAACGGTTTTTAAATCTCTGAAATAAGAAATGAAATTGATCACGCGCGATTGTGAGCCGCCACAAACATAAATGCGATGCACGGCACGCACGCATGATGCAATGCACGCCATTTGCAAATCGGAACAGTGTGACCATCTCGAAAATGATGAATCTGCCCGACACTGGCAAAAAATCCGCCAAAACCTGCCAGAATAAATATTCGCTTGTGTTTTCTACTTTGTTTTCTTGAAACCTTAACTTTTTTGTCACGGTTAGTTTTTTGTTCTGGACCCAGAAGCTGATCAAGAGAGTGGTCCAACTTCAGACTTTGGAACCTACCTGCATCAAAGGACTCGTCAAGAAAAATAAAACAGGCCTAAATTCTAAGAAGATACTTATTGATTTGGCCCAGCCACATACTTCGTAGAACAGATATTATGGTCGTTAAGGTAGTAAAGTTCTTGAGTGGTGATCGCGTACTAAAACGCACCGCATTGAAAATGACCTGTCCTGCTCATTCGCATCTAGCGGCTTTGCGCAACCTTCACCAGGTCATCGGTCAACCGAGTGTGAAGCCTGTCTACGCTACGTTTTCCGGTGTGCGGTCGCCACTAGAGAACTTTACTGCCCTAACGCCCCAATGGTAGCTATTTGCCCCGGCCGTGAAGCTCGTAGAACAGATGGCCTTTGGGGTATTAAAGTTCTCGAGTGGCGACTACGCTCTAAAAGACTTATCGCAAAGAATGACCGGTCCTGCTCGTCCGCATCCAGCGGCTTTCCGCTTCCTACACCAGGTCATCGGTCCACCGAGTGGGGGCCTGCCTATGCTACGTCATCCAGTACGCGGTTACAACTTAAAAACTTTACTACCCAACAGTCACTTGTTCTACGAGCTATGAGGCCAGGGCACATATAGCTACCGTTGGGATAGTAAAGTTCTCTAGTGGGGACCGCGCACCCGAAGACGTGGCGTAGGAAGGCCTCACATTTGGTGGACCGATGACCTGGTGAAGGTCGCGGGAAGCCGCTGGATGTAGATGTGCAGGACCGTTAATTTCCAATGCGGTGTGCTGTGGGTCTTTTGGTGCGCGTTCACCACTCGGGAACTTTACTAACTTACTACGTGATATATGCGGGCCATATAGTTTGTAGAACAGATGATCGTTAGGGCAGTAAATTTCTCAGGTGTTGACCATGTACCGGCTGACGTAGCGTAGGCAGGCCTCCCATTTGGTGAAGGTCGCGGGAAGTCGCTGAATGTGGACAAGCAGGACCGGTTTTCAAAAGTAAATGAACTGAGAAGTTAAATTACGTAAATTTATCTTACTGGTAATAAATAAGTAACACAGCATCAGATCTTGGAAACTACCTGAGACCAAAGTTCTCACCAAGAAAAATCAAACGAGCTCAAATTCGAAGTGGATCGTTTTTAGAATTAAATAAATCTTTAAGATAAAACTAAAAACATATTTTAACTCTACCAATATTTTTATTACTGATATGATAACCGTTTTGCGGGCAGCTGGGAGTGGAGTCGCATATTGCGTATGAGTGTGTGAGCGCACACTTGCAAAAATGAAACCTACGCGCTGGCATAGAGCTTCATACGTGTTAAAATAATATCGAACGTAAGTCTATTCATTCTAAGTTCAAATCAATGCGGGCTTCAACGCGGCTATTACTTACTTTGAAGCCGAAGAACGTCCCATTCTCGTTTTTTTTTTAATTTTTCTTCATTTTCAAATAAGTTTAAAAAAAAAGAGTTCAATTAAAATGGAAGGTCGAGAAATTTTGCAATCAATGCCAAACACAGGGTCTACATTATATTTTTTTACTTAAGTACATCCAAAGTGGTATTTTTTTTTATAATTGTATTCAATTAAATCGATTTTTTATTACTTTCAGTATATTATAATTTTTTTCCATGGTGATAGCTTTACACAATCTTTCAATAATTTGAATTCAATATTGTCATTTGACCCGTGTCACCGCGCGAGTGCGCGGCGCGAGCATGCGCTCTCTGCCCGCACCGCATGCATCCGGCCCGGCTCCATTACTGGCTTGCGCGTATTTTTAAATTAAATTTTCAATTTCATAAACGTCACATTAAGATGTTTAATTTTGATGAAAACAAGATTGTAGTGTACAAAAACATAATATTAAACGAAAATTTTACAGTTTTTTTTTTTTTTTTATTAAAAATTTGAGTGCGTTTGACTGCAACTCACCTGATGGTAAGTGATGATGCAGTCGAGGATGGTACACGCAAACTCAAATAATGTTACGATTTTTAACTACTGAGAAATACATTATTATTAAAACATAAAAATTAAATGTTTAATTTTTGTCATAAATGACTAAAAAGACGCAATATAACTTAAAAAGATACAAACATTATAGTTACCATTTTTGCTTATCAAGATATTGCGATCAGATGAATACCGTGAAAAAAAACATACATGCGAAAGTGGTTTTAGTTTAATTTTGCTATTAGGTGACATCATTTGAATTCACCTCAAAATTATACTAACAAGGTATTTGGTTATCTATTTTGCTTTTAGGAAAAATTTAGGTAGTGTTCGAAATCTCATGTTTTTTATAAGAAACGGTTACCACCGCGAATTTTTTACATCATATATCTAATCAATATTTGATACTAATTATCAATATCCGATAAAATAATCAAAACAACTAGTTATCGAATTATGTCCAGGTTAAGCTAATTTGATGCGCCTATAGCACTAAAATTCTGTTCTGCTGTTTTCACTCTCTTTGAACTGAAATATCAAAAAACTGTTGCACCTGAAATAGTTGAATGAAATTAGTTTTTCAAAACTTACAATCTCCAGTAAAAAATGAATTAGAATAAAAAAACAAATAAGAACTAGGGAGGTAGGGAGCGCGCGGGTTACGCGGAGGGCTGGTAGTGTAGCGTAGATAGTAATTTTTATTTTCTTTGATACTGCACGCACGCATACACACAATTTGAGTTAAAATGACACGACAAATGTAGCCAGCTCAGTAAGTAAAATATTTTCCTAAATTTTCTTACCTAATATAATAACTAATAAGTCATGAAAATAAAGTAAGACATAGAAAATTATAAGTTTTCTCAATATCTATAAGGATTTCCTTGAAATCTGCCAAATTCTGCCCCTTTCTTTCTTGATATTTGCCAAATCGTGCCACTTTTTCTAAATCGTCCGCTTGTTCTGCCAGAGGTAAAATTTACAAGCCAAATCTGCCCAAATGGCAGAAATCTGCCATAAATGGTCACTCTGAATCGGAATCACCCCACTCCAACAAGCGGTTCCTATTGGTTGCCGGGCTCGCGCCGTGTCGGAGTCGCGGAAGATTCTAGAAATAACAGGTGTCCGGGGGGGTGAAGCCGGGGGGGTGTAGGAACTGATCGGTAGATATAACTGTTTGGAACATGTATATCTACCGATCAGTTTATATTATGTTTTATAGGGTACCGTACCCAAAGGGTAAAATGGGACCCTATTACTAAAGCTCCGCTGTCCGTCCGTCTATCTGTCTGTCCATCTGTCACCAGGCTGTATCTAATGAACTGTGATAGTAGTTGAAATTTTCACAGATGATGTATTTCTGTTGCCGCTATAACAACAAATACAAAAAAATTGCTAAAAACAATAAAATAAATATGTAATTAATTAGCCGTTCTAGTTACTACCAATCTTACTACCAGTTGTAATACCGTTACACCTATTATAATTAATCATGTGTGACGCATGCATCCACCGCCAAATTTTGGCGGTGGATGCATGCGTCACACATGATTAATTCATTTATTTATTATAATTAACTTGTAAGGAATTAACTTGTAATTAACTTGTAAGGAATATACTCTGTCTACATTACGTAAAAAGTGCAATATGAAATAGACAAAAATAGGCAGCTTCTTCAGTCCTTTACAAATATAAGTACTAAGAGCTCGAAAATGCGTTGAATTGCTTCGAAAATTTGTTGAATTCGTGTGCAGCTGTGCTTGTCTGCTCGACTTGAAAAAGAGCACTGCCGTGCCCCCTGATACATAATATATTTTTTATGTTTAAAAGAGAACTATGGTGCAATTTGCTGAATATTCATAAAAAAAAAATACTGCCAGACTTGGCTCACCTTAGATCTCTCATATATTTTTAGGGGAGACTCACGAGTCTTGGCGAATTGGTACATAAAAATGATGTTTTTGATGGGACCTCATTTTTTGGTAGGATATCTCTTTTTTCCTTGTCATTTTTTTGTCTCACCATAATAGAAACCTATAAATATACATTAGGTATATTACAATGGTGGTGGTACGGAACCCCCAATGCGCGAGTCCGACTCGCACTTTGCTGTGTTTTTAATTATTTTTTTAACTGACTGGTTTTGGGTGCGGCAAAACGTTCGAATAACTACGAGTTTCAGTGAGTGCTACTGTTTCTTTTATTGTTCTAAAATTACAAAGAATTGTTACTAATCATTGAAACTAACTTTTTGGTATTGGGTGCGGCAAAACGTTCGAGTAACTGTGAGTTTCAGTGAGAGCTACTGTTTCGTTTAATGTTCTAACATTACAAAGAACTGTTTCTAATCATTAAAACTAACTTTTTGGTATTGGGTGCGGCAAAACGTTCGAGTAACTGTGAGTTTCAGTGAGAGCTACTGTTTCGTTTAATGTTCCAACATTACAAAAAACTGTTTCTAATCATTAAAACTAACTTTTTGGTATTGGGTGCGGCAAAACGTTCGAGTAACTGTGAGTTTCAGTAAGAGCTACTGTTTCGTTTAATGTTCTAACATTACAAAGAACTGTTTCTAATCATTAGAACAACTTTTTGGTATTAGGTGCGGCAAAACGTTCGAGTAACTGTGAGTTTCAGTGAGAGCTACTGTTTCGTTTAATGTTCTAACATTACAAAAAACTGTTTCTAATCATTAAAACTAACTTTTTGGTATTGGATGCGGCAAAACGTTCGAATAACTGAGAGTTTCAGTGAATGCTACTGTTTCGTTTAATGTTTCATTAGTAGAAATAATTGTTTCATCATTAAAACGTACTGTCGAGAAATCCGTGTAGGTAAAACGTTGTAGTTACTGAGCTTTTCAGTTACGACTAATGATTGGTCAGTTAAAATAACGTTTCAGCTTTTTACTGTTTTGGAACATTAATGGGCACTGTCTAAAACCGATAATTCTTACTGTAATTTACGTTAGACCAACTGTTTAAATTTTAACTGTGCTAAACATGCACACAGTAAGAAATTATTTTTTTCAGTGTGGACGAGAAACCCGACACCACCCTGGGACTGTTGGGCGCCCTCCCGGAAAAAGAGCAGGTTTCCGGATTTAAGGATCATGGTGTCCTCTCCCTCTCTTCGGACTTCACACAAACCCACGATATCCCACCGTAACCTGCTCAATACTTCTTCGAGTTCTGTAAGTTTCTCGTCAGTCCGCACTGTGCGCGTGTTATAAGTTGCCAGGGCCAAAGGTCGTTGGGTTTGGTATCCTGGCATCTGCCGGGGATTCTTCGCACCCCCTACCCCGCCGTTACCATGACTGCTACCAGAGCCAGGAATAGCGGGGCCGCCGGGGACTAGGGGCCGTTTTCTGGGTGTGGGATTCATAGGGGGGGTTTTGCCGTAATCGCCACGCTTGGCAGGCGGGTTGGCGATCGCAGTTTGATTGCAGGTGTGTTGCATTGCACGGAAAGACGCTGCTGCCCATCCTCCGGTTTTAAGTCCCTTAGTCGCCTCTTACGACTCCCATTGGGAGAGATGGGATGGTCCTATTCTTAGCCGGGAACCATACGGACTACTGAAAACGTACTTATGAAATCTAAATTCAAAATCACATCGCAGTAAGTTGCAAGTAAATAAATCTAACCATATACAGGGTGGGAAGGAGTATACCGACAGATTTTAACCATGGATTCCTGGTAGTATTATGAGTAAATAATGTTATATCAACATGGGTCTAAAACTGCCTTACTAACTTACTTAATTTCTGGAACAAAAAAATCAATTAACGATAGTAATCCCTTCTGAACGAAACCTTAGTCTAAAGAGTGAATAAAAAACAGTAATTTAAAAAACAAAAAACCCGACTGCGTTTCTGTGTAATTTGGAAATGAAAAAAGCCTTAAACAAGAAAGTCGTCATACCCGATTGCACTTAACTTTAGAGTCACCAAATTTGCTAAGGCGATGCTTATAAGCGTCAAATTCATACCAAAAATGTCAATTTAGACCTTACACAATAGTCTTTAGGCGCTTTAAGAAGTTTAGTGCAAACGGGCATTCGACTAATAGGGGTAGGTACATTATAGAACAGCAGCTCATTGTACATATTTTTAGCAATGTTTTTAAATACAAGAAAAATTGTAGCAGTCGGGACCCATTCTAGAAATGGAGGCTTAGTGAATTGAGAGCACATACCTCTATTAATAAAAAGAAATAAAAAGAATCGGGTAATAAAAAGAAAACTTCACACTTCACGAACGACTCCGACAACATACGATAAACGACGAGTGAAGTCAACGTCAGTATGATACTTTGAGGCAACAAACGTCAGATAAGATTAAGAAGAATAAGAAAGTTATCGTCAGATTATTAGGGCGTGTTATCCTTGAGATTTTTTGAACTTGTGAATTATTTAAAGGTTAATATCTCGAAAATTAGGCTTTACTGGCCCATGTTTATATTACTTTTTTTTTGTCTAAATAGGCATTAGAATCTTTGGTTAAAATCTTGTCGGTATACTCCTTCCCACCCTGTATATTATATAAAATAAAGTCGTGTTAGTTACACCATTTATAACATAGTATAGTGTAGTGTAGGGTAGGGTAGGGTAGGGTAGGGTAGTGTAGGGTAGGGTAGGGTAAAGTAGTGTAGTGTAAGGTGGAACGAAGTTCGCCAGGACAGCTAGTAATATGTATATTTGTAGATGCCGTTTCGTCAAGGGTACGAGTAAGCATATCTTATACGCAGAATCGTCAAATGGTATTCGATGAAGGTCCTACAGATATACGCGCCGAACGTGGAAAACTCCGTCGACGAGGTAGAGACTATATAATATAAGGACATGTCTATAGCCATGCATAGCACCAGGATCCATTATACCGTCGTTTTGGGAGACTTCAACGCGAAATTGGACAAACGAAGCTATGGTGAGATGAGAGTGGGGCGATTAGGATACGGAGTAAGAAATGCACGTGGTCAGATGCTGGCCGACATTATAGAGAAGGAGGGCCTCTTTTTGATAAACTTCTTCATCAAATAGTCAAAACAGCGAAAATGAACATGGTTGCATCCCAGAGGCGTAACTAAGAACGAGATTAACTTCATCATGTCGAATAGAAGGCAAATATTCAATGCCTCTGTAATCAATTCCGTAATAAAAACAGGAAGTGATTACCGAATGGTAAAAGGCACATTGAATCTAAAAACCAAGCAAGAAATAGTTGATACTTTTGATTGTAGGTTCTTGGTGGAACTTTATATCACACCTGGTAACCCTAAAATTTATTTCAAATGTACCCACACATTCTGTAAATAAATAGTCTGCCTGAAGATGGTGTTCGAAACCGGTCGCTGATAAATTATAAACGCAGTTTTATTTCTTTCATGTGGAATTAGTGTAACCAAGCAAGAAAGATGTCGACTGATGAAGTTACGCTCCGACCAGTGCCTATCCAACTCCATAACTCCAAGAGCTTTTAGCTCAAGTTGCATAATTGCTTCGAATGCCTTCCTACGATGTGGACGATTATAATGACAGGTTCGTGAACATTGTCCAAACGGTCGTAAGATGTTTTAAGCTCGCCGTTCAAAGGGAACCAAAAAGATCTCGGACTACACCAACAGAAAGACGCAAATTGGTTTTGCAGTCCTCTGAAGACGATGCTCAGTATCGGCAACTAAACAGGCAGATCTTCAAGTCCCTGACTCGCGATTTGCGCCAGTTTTTATACAAATTGTAATAAAGAGGCGATCGAGCACAACAAAAGTTCGCGAGACATCTATCTGTTGGACAAAGCCAACTGACCAAGCTGAAGACTGAGGATGTTAGGATCATATTGTCTAAGACTGAGTTGTTTTGAATACTTGTATGTATATATGTCCGTTTCTATGTTCCCTTGTTTTGTCTTGAAACGCAACCGCTTGGCTGGGTGTGGTTAGTGCTAGCCTGGAGCCCAGTTTATGTTGGTACCCTTGTTTTTGTTAGCCCATCAGAATCGTTGAGATCATCAAATACAGTTAGCCAGACTATCGAGTATACGATAAAGGCGCCAATGATTTTACGAACACTTATCAAACAGCTTATAAACTCTTAACTTGGAAAGCGAGCCCCGTACTACGTTAGTAATAGTAGGTTGTCTTTGCCCGTACCGAACTCACCGCGTTTCTGAAAACAATCTGTGTTCATCCGCGTTACCCTGAAGTGTTATTTTGTAAACGTGTGGAAGTGAACATGAAATGTACATTTCAGAACTTCACAAAGGCGAGTTTATTTTATGAATCCGGCCATGTAAGGCATTCTGCATCACCCGACGGGCGCATACAAATTTAAAAAAATCAAAATCGTGGATATTGGGAGCCACAGGTCCATATCAAAATGAAGAGGTTTTAAAGACGAAAACAAAACCATAAACATCATTTAGGTGGACAATTTGTATAATTAAAAAATTAAATTAAATTTAAAAAAATTCACTGAACTTAACTTCTTGCAATAATTAAATCGTTTGCGAAATCATGCATACAAAAATAAAGCATTGAACCAAAAATTTAAAAAAAAAACAAAATTAAAAAACTTTAACTAAACTGAAAAGCAAATAACAAGCAGAAAAGCCTAAGATTGAATGAGGTTTGACCGAACATTTCACTTCAATTTGTGTTGTATCCTATACAAATTTTAAATAAAAGGTAACTTGCAAGCAAGTGGGCGGGATATTTGTATACCTACTGTAACGGAATCTTCTTGCCCGTTACAAATAAAGTCTTTTTGGTTCTGCTCTTTGATGAAAATTTGATTTTGAAGTGAGTGTTACCTTTTGACAAGAAAAATAAATTAAATGATGACCGTGGAAAAGACTTGTGTTTCGTAAGATTATATTAAATTCTGTGTTTTAATTATATTTCAACAAAGCCCTCAATATTTATCACAGGTAAGTAATTTGTGTTTGGAAACCGCTATGCGTTTTTGTTTGGTGCTGGTGTGAGCTAGATATTTACTTTTCACGTTACCCTCGAATTTAATGTTTCCGAGGTGCCCATTGCTCCGGAACAAAACCAGCCCTGGGACACAGCTGTGCCATCTGCCAGTGTTTATTTTTGCTGCACTGCGCGGCCTGCAGCCTGCGCGAAGGGAAGTCAAATCTTAATTATTAATTTTAAATCCTGAACGAATTTCTCACTAAGTGCCCCCAAGCGGTGCTGCTGCCCTGTAAAATTCTTACTACTTAATTGCCACCAAGCGCTGCAGCTGCCCTGCGAAATACTTGCCTCCGTTAACTTAAACATTTTTACCATTCATTTTAAATTATTAAGAGTATTGTGTACCTCCAAAGTTATTTTTATAACCTTGGGGTAATTCCGACCATCAGTTAAGTTAAATTCTATTTACGTTTGGTACTTGGTTGGTTATTTAATTACTGGGGGGCAACGATTGTTTGCCTGTCCGACTTTCAATAAAAATTTGTCGATTTGATTTTCACCTATCAAATATTATCTACTTAGGTTTAACTAGCTTTTGCCCGCGGCCTCGCCCGCGTGGACATAGCTATTATGACTCTTTTTGAGGGTCAGTGGTGCGCGAGCCGCAATCAGCTCGCAAGCGTGGACATGAGTTTCCTCCGGGTACCTCAGGAAATGTATCGGGCTATTCGGATTAGCAGTCTTTGTCACTTCCCACCCCCTCAACAAATTCTATACAAAAAATCACTTTAATCCGTTGCTCCGTTGCGACGCCGCCGACGTGCGCGAGCGTAGAAAACAGTTGTCCCCAGATCCCTCGGGAACTATGTCAGGATATACTTATTAGTAAATTATATCATTTTCCACCTCATCTCTGTGCTAAAAATCACACCAACCCATTTTTTCGTTGCAATTTTAAATAACATAACGAACAAAGAGTATTGTTTTAGTTTCCTCAGGAACTGCATCGGGCTTTGATAAATTCCAGAAATAAGAAGTAAACTATTTCATTCCCATTGATACAGGCTACCTGCATGGCAAATTTCATCAAGATTGGTAGAGGTGTTAAGTGTGAATAGGTAACAAACAAACAAACACATTTTTACATTTATAATATTAAGTAATGATTTCTAAATCTTAAATAACATATAGAGCGTTGGTGGCGTAACAGTTAGGGCCACTACCTCCTGTCCGGACGGCCGTGGTTCGAATCCTGCCACTTACCAATATCTATACGAATATCGATTTCATACTCGTATATACGTTTATCCGACGCTCTTACGGTGAAGGAAAACATCGTGAGGAAACCTGCGCACGCTTGCGAAGAAACTCGAAGCTTATGTGTGAAGTCAATCAACCCGCAACGTGCCCGCGTGATCGTCTAAGGCCTGATCGCCCTAATTCAGGGTAGGTCGAGCCCCTCGGTGGGGAAGTATATAAACTGATATGATGAAATAACACATATTATCAAAAAACTAATTCTAATCATTATTCAATGTAGTAATAAAATATCCTAAACATATTAATATGGGTCAAATCCTCGAGTTGTATCAGCTCCAAAGTAGCCCATGACGCACTTCTCGTTGCCGCGCTGGATGGCTATAGACAACCTTAGCAGCTGGTAGGACCCGGAGCGGGCGTCATATCTCCTCTCTCGAAGACTACGGCCAATCTCTTTAATTAAGGCAAAGGCCTCTGAGGCTTCAGCAGCCGGTTGTCTCACAGACCAGCGGCACAAAACAGTAATTTGCCTCCAAGACCGAGTACTTCTTATGCTTCTTTCTTGCCGCAAATTGAGCAGCAGTACCGTACGGGTGAGGTGTGAGGCAGAAAAAGTGGCGTCCCAAAACTGGTATGTTCCTCTCTGCCATGGCACCTGTTTAAACCCTCCGGCCTTTTGCCATTAGATTGACTAAAGCCCGGCGGCTGTATTAAAGATGGAATATTCCATCTGGCAGAGACCAGTGCCCTCCAAGTGAGGTCATTAAGGAATTGGTGACGTGGGAATCTTCACAAACAACGACCGCAACTCAGTGCGTGATGGCCAATTGCCTCCACCGTGGACCCGCAAATACATTGATGAGGTTCACAGATATTGATACTGCAGTCGGAGAGCAACTGCCACACGCAAATAGTCGCCGTCAGAAGAGTTCCCATATCTGTGCCTCCGGTTAAAAGATGCGAAACTCGACTTATGTGTTTTTAATTTTTTTACACGATTGGAATCTGTAAAAAAATCCCTATATGTTCGTCTATGAAACACATCGCTACGTGCCATAATTCCAGAGTAAGAGTTGTGTAAAGTAGCGATGCTGAAAAATACATAAAATAAATCCACTCATGCAGTTCAAACAATGACACATTTGACATCGTGCCCTGCGTGCCCCTACATCTGCACGCAGGAAGACCTCATGACAGCGGCTGATAATGCTGTTAACGTGGCCAAATTCTGGGCTGCTACAGTGTAGTGTCCACCATCGACACGCTAAGAAGAAGATCCACTCAAATATATGAAATAGTATTTTAATGTTTTAATACAACTTAAGCGCGTTTTATTATCCCTGCAGTGCCATCTATTGACATTCTGCTGCTATGATTATAATGTGTGGTATGTGTAGCTAATATGGAGAAAAAAGTACTCTATTGTTAATATTGTAAGTATCGATAGATCTAATTTCCCACGGGACCTCTTTTGTTTTCCGGGATAAAGAATACCCAACTATACAATTATGGTCAAAACACCCCATCCCAATGTAAATGTTTCATATTGTTACTTTGAGCCATTCTAAATTCTAAAGATACAATTTTTTGTATTCCTGCAGGAACCCTTAATTTTTTTAGGATTTACTATGTCCCAGTTTTAGTTTGCAATATAGGGTATCAATGTGTAAAATTTGATTGTAATAGGTCATGTCACATTTGCGTGGTGAGCCATTCTATAATTGAATTCAAAAGTTGATTTTCCTACGGGAACTCTTAATTTTTCCGGGATAAAAAGTATCCTATATGTTAACCCGAGCTATAAGGAACCACCATACAAAATTTCATCAAAGTCAGCTTGGTAGTTTTTGCGTCATGCGCGAACATACAGACAGACAAAAATTCCAAAAGTTGTTGTTTTGGCCTCTGTATCGTTAGTAATGTCCACCACAGTTATTATTTTCCAAAAATATTTCATGTACAGACACGGTCCCGTTACAGTTTTATTATATTATAGATTCCAAAGTAAATGATTCCGTTTTACTGTACTTTCACGGTCATCCTTTTTAGCGAATTTACTTTTATATATTTATTAAATAAATGTATTCTGAATTACCCCAGAAATGTTTTCTTTCCAAAATTAGTATTTAGGTCGTTGATCCAAATTCTACGTGTCATGTTGCGAATCCATAGCTGCCATTGGAAATATATTTATTTTATTTTCGTTACACTACTTTTTATATGTAAATAGTCTTACCTAGTCCTTATACTTATATCGAAAAATCAAAATATGAAAGAAGAAAAGTGTAAACGTTATAAACACCTTAACAAAGTTCAGTTTGTTTTTAACTTCTTCCCTTTCCAGCACTAAGTCGTCTTTTTCCAGGTTCATCTCGAAGATCTTCCTTTTGTGATCATTCTCCATCCTTTTGCCATCATTCTTAGGCGTCTTCCAAACGAGCACGAAGTCAATTCTGCGCTTACCATCTTTTAAGTATAGGGATGGGTCTATACCTAACACCAACCTGAAAGGTAGAAAGAAGATTATTTTGACATGGAATCATTATGTGATGTCCTACATCGATGACTGTTTTGAATTTTGGATTCCTAAAATAGTAACGAAATGAGTTCTGTTTAAACGTATGTTAGTGAGTAGTGGTTCGACTCTCGACCGAGCCAAATGTGCCTTTTACTAGTCCAAGGTTGTGCAATGCTTGATTTGGATCTCTCAAGCTGTTTATCATTAGGACTTCGAAGGTATGAAAGACCAAAAATCTAAAACAATGGACATGGTAAACGTCAACTACGTATATTGCGATAAGGGTAAATTTTCTTGTATATTCCCGGTATTTGGTAGATTCTGTTAGTAGATTTTTTCAGTGGATTTGGTTGATTGGTTCGTCTTTTAAACTTCCACCCAGCAATTGCTTACTTGCCCGGCCTCGTCAGTAATGTGTTATTACACAACTGCTATCGTCTGCATACCTAATAATACCCGGTGTCAACAGATCATTTATGGGTAGCAGGAAAAGAACAGACCCCTGAGGTACCCCGGAATTGATTGCCAATAGGTCAGAGGAGCAGCCATCAATGACTACTCGAATAGACGTTCCCTCAGGAAATCTGATACCCAGTTACACAAGCCCACAGGCAATCCATATGAAGGAAGTTTGCCAATAAGGCTAGAGTGTCAGACTCGGTAAAAGCCTCACCGTGTCTTTCGATGGCCTCACCCCATATATGCATAGCATATCTTCGCTAGAAGATCTCCAGTGGATCAACCTTAGCCAGTCTTCTAGGTATGCAAGAATGCGGGTGTTCAATACACGCTCCATAATCTTACAGATTACGAGATTGCTATGAAGCGTTAATTTGCCGGATCTAACGACTGCCTTTTGTGGATACAGGCTGCACGTTGGCGAGCTTTCAGGACTTTGGGACTGTTCTTCTTTTTAGACACAGGTGGTACCGACGTACCAGAAGAGGAAGCAACTCAGGAGCACAGTTCATTAGCACTATAACTGTTATAAAGTTTGTTCGCTCATTAAACCGAATCTCCTGACAAACGCTGTCAAAGGTGCCGTCCGCCAAGCCACCGTCAGCGCGGCGGGCGGCACGATTGAACTCAGAGCGGCACCTTTGACAGAGTGTTTGTCGGGAACCGTCAAAGATACAGTTAATTGAGCGAACGAACTACACCGTTTCATGTCTACTAGCTTTGTTCTCGTTTAGATTGCGAAGTGTTTTAAGTATACCTCCTTATGGCGGATACGAATAGGAGACATAGTTAGTACCGCAAGGAGGTAACTAATTACTATGGTGGTATACTATTCACTTCATTTGTGAACGCGGTTATTATGAATCTTCTAAATGACACAATACTATTATTAAAAAACAAGCTTTTACCAGCGGCTTCGCTCGCGTGAACATAATTTCTACGACTGACTAAGGATGCGCCGCAAGCAGCTCGCGAGCGTGGAAAAACTATATCGGGATATGCTAATTAGTAGTTTGTTTCCCTCTCTAATCGCACAACTATCTCTGTTTTCGATTCTTTGTGACGTGACACATATAAACAAAAAGAGAGAGTTTACAGCTATCCTACGGGAAACACTTTAGAAATCGGAGAAAAAGGTATCCTACATGGTAATCCAGGTCCTAGTCTCTCTACCTACCAAATTTCATCCAGAACCGTTCAGCTGTTCTGGTGTGCTTGAATAACAAACATCCATTCATACGTCCATCCAAACTTTCATATTATTGATAATATTATTAGTAAGATGTGAAAATGATTTTCTATGTGTGTTTGTCCTTCCTTCACATCGCAACTGAGCAACGGATCGGCCCGGGTTTTGGGCACGAGATAGTTGACGGCGTGGGAAGTGACATAGGTGAATTTTTATGCCGTGAAAAATATGGCAAAATACTTATTCCTTAAAAAAACAAAGGTGTGGTATATACTCACTTGCAGTTGTCACATTCAGTTTGGATAACGTCGTCCCTGAAACCAAAAGTCTCAATTGTTCCGCAGGTAGATACTATAACCATTATATTCGTAAAAGTATTTATTATAGCGTCGGTAGCGTAACGGCTAGGGCCGTCGTTCGAATCATGCCACGTACCATTTCGATCTCATATTTACGTTTAACCGACGTTATTACGGTGAAGAGAAACATCGTGAGGAAACCTGCACACGCCTGCGAAGAAACTCGCAGGTTGTGTGTAAAGTCGACCTACCCGCACTGGGCCCGCGTGGTCGACTAAGGCCCGATCGCCCTACTTCAGGGTAGGCTCGAGCCCCTCGGTGGGGACGAATATGAGCTGGCTGATATAAGAGTATTTAAGGAGGCAAATGACCATTTCATCGTGATGTAGGTACGTACCAATTAGATCCTCAGTAGTCAATTAAGTCGACAGCAGACAAGAGTCAAGAATCGAACCCGCGACCTTCTTATGTTAAGGTAATGGAGTAATCATTTCGCCACGGAGACGGTTAAAATTAATAATTAATAAAGCTTATTTCGAAAAACCGAAATAAAATAATTTTCGAAAAACTTAAAAACTTTTAGGTACAAGCTTTTATATAACTTGCAATGTATGTATGTTTGTTCGGGTGTAATCTTGCAAGTTAAATTTGACCCACTTCCCGGTTTCCGATTGAGCTGAAATTTTGCATGCATATGAATATCGCGTGACAATGCAATATAAAAAGCTTGTACCTACCTAAAATTTTTAAGTAGTTCGAAAATTATTTTATTTCGTATTCTTCTCAGTAAACTCTTTCATTTGTATAAAAATGTATGTATGTATGTAATGTACTTCTGAAGGTGTAGTCCGCTTAGCTAACCATGCAAAATTTACATAGGATTTATCATATAGGTCCCCACCGAGGGGCTCGAGCCTCCCTGAATTAGGGCGCGATCGGGCCTTAGTCGACCACGCGGGCCCAGTGCAGGTTGGTCGACTTCACACACAACCTGCGAGTTTCTCCGCAGATGTGTGCAGGTTTCCTCACGATGTTTTCCTTCACCGTAAGAGCGTCGGATAAACTTACAAATGAAATCTAAATTCGAAATCATATTGGTACGTGGCGGGATTCGAAGCACGACCTCCCGGACAGGAGGCGGCGGCCGTAGCCGTTACGCCACCAACGCTCTACACACATAGGATTATAGCAAGTAATTTTTTTTTATCTACAATTGGTAAGCCCTTGGCATCATCTCACCATCTCACCTGATGGTAAGTGACGATGATGTCGAAGAAGGAAGTGGGCCTATCAAGATTCCCCAACTCAATAGAGAACTTGCTATCTTATCTTCAAGCCGGAACACATTAATGTTGTTAACACTGATGTTTGGCGGCAAAACTTAGATAAGATGGTGGTAGCTAGCCAGGTGGGCTTAGGAAAGCCCTACCACCAACCAAACAGAGTCTTACAAGTTGATCCCGCAGGGAATCGAACCCGCGACCTTCTGGTGTGAAGCGAATGGACTAACCATTACGCCACGGAGGCGGTTAGAATAGCAGAAAACCGTCTAAGTGCACTTAAAAAAAATAAAAGTTTGCTAAAACTAAGACTGAATTCAATAAGCAATTCACTCAAGTTAAAAACAAGCTCCTAAGCCTTGAGCATCGCCTCAAAGTTGCCTGTCTTTCGGTATTCTATCAAATTCATTTCGGAAAGTGTGCAAAAGAGTTTCTCCAGCTACATTCCACCTTCGGTCAACGAGACGCAGGGAGAAGTTCCACCCCTTTGTTGATATTCAGCCTTACGCACGAAGCGTTACGCTTCCTTATTTATTATGCGGACAGCGATGGAGTGAAACTTCTTGCCTGCGTCCTTTCTTCCCGACTTCTACAATTTGAGGACCTTCAAGGCGAGAGTGAATAGGTATTATTTGAGTTTGCGTGTACCATCCTCAACTACATCGTCACTTACTATCAGGTGAGTTGTAGTCAAAACGCACTCAAATTTTTAATGAACAAAAAACTTAAAAGTATGAAGTGGGCAGGGCACATGGCTCGTAGAACAGATGGCCGTTGGGGTAGTAAAGTTCTTGAGTGGCGACCGCACAACGGAAGACGTAGCGTAAGCAGACCTCCCACGCGGTGGACCGACGACCTAATGGTAAGGATGAAGCTGCTCGATGCGGGCAGCGCAGGACTGGTCGTCGTGGAAATTCTTGCAGGCCATTGTCCAGCAGTGGGCGTCGTTCGGCTGATATGATGATGACGATGATTAAATAATATCTTTCTATATATGAATACACGAAATCAAAGGTAGGTACAAATCAAATTAAGGGCGTACATTTTTTTGAGGTCGATACCAGCACACACCTACTTACTTTTAGATTTTGTGGCTTTGCTGGGAACGACTTCAAAAAAAATTGTAGACCCTTAATTTGATTCGTACCGACCTTTGATTTTGTTATTGTTGATTAATGTCGTGTATGTATATATAAAACTAGTGGGTGCCCGGGGCTTCGCCCGCGCACATCCCAAATTTTTGCGACTCCCGTGGGAATTTCCCAAAAAAAAAATTTTGACCCTTAATTTGATTCGTACCGACCTTTGATTTTGTTATTGTTGGTTAATGTCGTAGATGTATATATAAAACTAGTGGGTGCCCGCGGCTTCGCCCGCGCACATCCCAAATTTTTGCGGCTCCCGTGGGAATTTCCCAAAATCCTCCAATAGCGGATGCCTACGTCATAATTGCTATCTGTGTGCCAAATTTCAACCCG
This sequence comes from Coleophora flavipennella, assembly GCA_947284805.1. Lineage (NCBI taxonomy): Eukaryota > Metazoa > Arthropoda > Insecta > Lepidoptera > Coleophoridae > Coleophora > Coleophora flavipennella. The sequence goes on from OX369253.1 coordinate 13,762,414, forward strand.
ATCCGTCCAGTGGTTGGAGCCACAGTGTACTTTGTAATAACTAGATCAGTCACCTTTTGCTATTTTTTTAGATGTTTCATACTTTTGAGTAAATTGCTTTTTGAAGTAGATTTTTAGTTTTTTTTTACTTTTTTTTGGGATAATGCTATCTATCTAACAGCGTTAAACTCGCCTAAAGGAATCATATGTATGTATACCCATGCCATATTACAGATTTCTAATTACTTATAGTCTCTGAGCCAAGCCGCGGACAGACGGACAGACTTGGCAAAACTATAAGGATTTCTTGTTGGCTTCGGAACCCTGAAAAGGACCTTAACAGAAAAACATAATACATACATGGGTGCATACCCATCAAGATTTTGGCACACTATTGATTGTATTATTGCCAATTTTGGCACACAATTAATTGTAATATTGCTAATTTTGGCACACTATTGATTGTAATATTGCCAATTTTGGTACACTATTAATTGTAATACTGCCAATTTTGGCACACTATTAATTGTATGAATTGTAGAACAGACGACCGTTGGGGCAGTAAAGTTCTCGAGTGGCGACCACGCACCGGAAAGCGTAGTGTAGGCAGGCCTCCCACTCGGTGGACCGATGACCCGGTGAAGGTCGCGGGAAGCCGCTGGATGCGGGCAGCGCAGAACCGGTCGTCGTGGAGATCCTTGGGGGAGGCCTATGTCCAGCAGTGGACTTCCTTCGGCTGATATGATGATGATAATGATTAATTTTAATCATGCCAAAAAATGTAATATTGCCAATTGTGGCAACCAAAGCGTTTAAAAAAAATACAGTTAGTAAGCCCTGGCATCATCTCACCTGATTTTATTTATTTAGTTGTATGGCAGTGAAGAGAAATATTGTTGAATATTAAATAACAAAAATATCAGAAACACACTCAAACTATAAATCTAAATTAAGAGATCTCTGCCACCCTACTTCCACCTGATTGCGTAGTCCACCTGATGGTAGCTAGGTGACGACGATGGTAAGTTCATTTTACGCGACTTGTGACTCATTTTAAATATCCAGCGGGGCAATCTCACTTTGTTCTTCCTGAACATTGATTATCATCATCATCATATCAGCCGAAGCACGTCTCCACTGGTGGACACAGGCCTCTCCCAAGGATTTCTACAACGACCGGTTCTGCACTGCACGCATCCAGCGGCTTCCAGCGACCTTCAGCAGGTCATCAGTCAACCGAGTGGGAGGCCTGCCTACGCGAGGTGTTCCAGTGCGCGGTCGCCACTAGAAAATTTTACTGCCCCATCTGTTCTACGAGGTATGTGCCCCGCCAACTGCCACTTAAGTTTAGCAATTCTGAGAGCTATGTCGGTTACTTTGGTTTTCTTTGTATATTTGCCATTATACTGTTATCTTTGATACCCTTGTATATTTTCCATTGTAGATTTTTTTACACATACCTCTATAACTCTTCATTAATTAAATTCTTATCCACAACTAAAATAATACAATGAATTTTACGAAAATGGTGCCTAATTTCACACATACGTATGCATAAGTTTTTTTTTTATATTACCATAAATAAATTACAATGAGGCTTGGGATAATATTGTGTGCATGAAACCTTCTTGGCAAAGATAATTTTACTCATAAGGTGTGACCTACGCGCTTATGTCAATTTCTACCAACTTCAAGTATAAACGTTTGTAGTTAACTAGTTACTTAGAGAGTTTTTATTTTTCTTCGTCAGGGCTGTCCAACAACTTTAGGATCGTCCAAATTTTTCAAATTATTTTGGACTTCTCGCCTAAATTTTTTTTTGTGAGTGATGCGTCTTCGATCTGTCTTCTTCGTACACAATTAAGCCACCGTAGTATTTATTTTCCTTTCTTCACAAAGATACCTTATACCTAATCCAGAGCGAATATAACCAACTAGCAATAAGTCACGTATATTTTTTAAAATTCCTTTCAATAGTCTGAAAGAAGTTTCTGTATAACCAAAGGGTGATAAAAAAAGTGTCAAAGTAAAAAGCACGTGTGCGGTAAAATCAATTTAGCGCACAGTAAACGGGCTTAAAGTATACCACTTTTCTAGCAACTGTATTGAAAAAAAAACATACATTCGAATTGATAATCTCGCTCCTTTTTTAGACTAGGCTTAAGATTCAAGATTCAAGATATTTATTCAAAATTACACTCTTTCTGATAGTCATAAAATAATAAAACATAATTTCGTTTGTGAAAAATCAAGAAATAAACAAATATTAGTTATTAATGTCAAAATTAAATCCTAGAAATAAACCAGATTATGTCATTAGAACATGAAAACAATATGACACGCAAAGTTAAACATAAAATTATTGAATGTCATTGACACCTTTGACAAGAGTAGGCCAGTTAACACGGACAGCACCCGGTCACGAGTATTACGCGAGAGTCAGCCATTACTCCCATAAACCATATTAGTGGGAAAGGAACATAAGCCACCATCCGCATAAACATTTAAGCGAGCATTCACCACTCATGTCAACGCTAAGATAAAAATATTAATTAAAAGAAGTACTAGACTTGTCATGTCATGTCATGTCGCTTCCACGTCACTTCTTAGTTTGTTTATCATTTTCTTACTATTAAATTTTTAATACAATTAAAATTAGCTTTAAAATTAGCTTAATTTTAATACAAGACGATCAATATGGATCAGTATGGATATTGATTTTTTTATTGTGAATTGACTTATGTTTTTAACCGACCTTCAAAAAGAAGATTCTCAATTTGACTAAGTTTATTTTTAAAGGAAAAAGTTGTTCTGTATGCACTCGAAATCTGGGAGCCAGCCGGTGAATATCTTGGCCAAAGTATATATTAGTACTAACATACAGTATGGACACTCTTGCCACTCTATAGATTGCAACTTCACCCCCTCGTCTCCCAGATTGATACAGATTGGTTACAGTTTGGTTGTCGAACGTATAGGATTACGCCGCCATTTTGTTTGTCCGCCATTCCTTTTTTGAAATTTCATTTCTGGCCCGTTGTTTGAAGTGTCCAGCGTGTGCCTTGGCAGTGAGAGTGTTAAGTAATTGACGTGTCAAATTCTAAAGGAATGGCGCGTGCAGTAGGTGCATCCTAACGGAGAAACTTACGGCTCTGTGCTCAAGTCTGACGGCCACTCGTCGCCGCCGTAGCCTTCCACGTGATCTCTGACCCTTCCTAGTTGTTCATCTGCACCAGGCTCGAACTTGGCCATCTAGCGTAAAAAAGAGATAAAAGATGAAAGAAACGAAAGAAAGATTAGGAGGGGCGTCGGTCATAATACTTAAATTCTATGTAAACAGCCTATTTCTGTGAGCCGAGTGCTGTGAGATTTATATCCTTTTTGGCTATATACATACATTTATTATACATACATAACATACATTGAGGTCATTTAAGGGCCGCCAGGAGGCTCGAGTTTCCATACAAACGTAGTTCCGCTTTGATACAAAAACTACATGCCGGATTGAATCCAAACTTTGTTAATATATTGAGGAGACACATATCGATGTTTGTAATTAGTTTTCGATGTAATAACATAAAACGGAAAAAAATAAGAGCAGTTTCAGACTTTCAGTACAAAATTAATTTAAAGCCTTTGTTTCGTTACGTTAAAATTTACTACTATGAAAACTAAATACAAACATCGATATGTGTCTACTCAATATATTTACAAAGTTTGGATTCAATCCGGCATGTAGTTATTGTATTAAAGCTGAACTACGTTTGTATGGAAACTCGAGCTTCCTGGAGGGTCCCCAGGAGGCTCGAGTTTCCATACAAACGTAGTTCCGCTTTAATACAAAATTTATACACTTGATTGAATCCAAACTTTGCAAATATCTTGAGTAGACACATATCGATGTTTGAAATTAGTTTTCGATGTACTAATATAAAAAGGAAAAAAATAAGAGCAGTTTCAAACTTTCGATAAAAAACTTATTTAAGCCTTTGTTTAGTTATGTTTTAATTTATTACGATAAAAACTAATTTCAAACATCGATATGTGTCTACTAAACATATTCGCACAGTTTGGATTCAATCCGGCATGAAGTCTTTAATTGAAAGCGAAACTACGTTTGTATGGAAAAACGAGCCTCCTGGAGGCTCTTAAGGCTAAGCCGTAGTCTGGTAAAAATATGCTTATCCTTCAGAGAAAACATTTATCTGTTTACTAGCTTTTGCACGTGGCTTCGCCCGCATGAACATTCAATTTAATATATTTATTCAAAATAGGTGCAAATTACACTCTTTCTGATAGTCATTTGTGAAGAATCAAGAAATAAACAATAATTAGTTAATAACGTCAACATCGTTTTATGACTGTCTTTGAAGGTGAGTGGTGCGGGAGCCGCAAGCGGCTCGCGAGCGTAGGCATGAGCTTTCTCCAGACCCTCCAGGAACTATACCTGGACAAAGGATTTTCACGACGAGCGGATCTGCGCTGCCGCATCCAGTGCCTTCCCGCGACCTTCACCAGGTCATCGGTGCACCGAGTGGGATGCCTGCCTACGCTACGTTTTCCGGTGCGCGGTCGCCATTTTAGAACTTTACTACCCCAACGGCAATCTGTTCTACGAGCAATGTGCCCTGCCCACTGCCACTTCAGTTTAGCAATTCTGAGAGCTACCTATGTCGGTTACTTTGGTTCTCCTACGGATCTCCTCGTTTCTGATTCGATCATGCAGAGAAACTCCGAGCATAGCACGCTCCATTGTATTTATAATTTTTAAACCTTGGGTTTTCTATCGTTTAGGAGTAATTGACGTCAAAAATAACAAAAATCTGTAATATTACCGCCTTAAATATTTTCAACCCGGACTTGGCCCCCGTGTGTCAAGTATGACCCGACCATACCTTGCTTAGAAAGAGACCCGTGCCCCACAGTGGGGATGTTATGGGTTGATAACGAAATATTTTTACTGAAATCCGACAAACCACAGACGTACCTACACATTTCATTCTGGAACGTGTTTCAAACCTTTGATTGATTATATTCAAACTAGCTTTCCCCCACGGTTTCGCCCATGTGGACATCGTTTTTATGGTTGTTTTTGAGTACGATGTTAAAAAAAACCTTAAAAAAATTAAGATCCCTAAGAAACTGCATCGGACTATGCTATTTTCACGAGATAAAAAGTTACCCTATGTCCTTCCAAGTGACACAGGCTACTTGCATGCCAAATTTCATCAAGATTGGTCGAAGTGTTCTAGCATGAAAAGGTAACAAACAAACACATTTTCACATTTGTAATATTACTAGCTTTTGCTCGCAGCTTTGCCCGCGTGGACATCGTTTTGACATGAATTTTCTACAGATCCTCCGGGACTTACCTATGTCAGGATATGCTTATTAGTAAGTCATGTCATTTCCCACCCCCTCGACCATCTCTGTGCAAAAATCACACAATCCATTGTTCCGTTACGATGTTAAAGAGATTAACCAAAAAACAGTATATTTTCAGTTCCCTCAGGAACTGCATCGGGCTATTCTATTTTGACGGAATAAAAAGTATTTCGCGATGCCAACTTTCATTTAGATTGTTAAAGGCATTGAAGCGTGAAAAGGTAACAATCAAACAAACAAACACATTTTCACATTCATAATATTAGTAAGGATAAGAACTTCGTTTGTGCCTTCAATCAAACACTCAATTAAGTATAATTAGTTAAGTATACAAAATATCGAAAAACAACCTTATGTATATCATAACCACCTCCGTGACATACCCAATGGTTAAGTCCATTACCTTGGCATCAGTAAGTCAAGGGTTCGATTCCCGACGGAGTCTAACTTTGTAAGACTCAGTTTGGTTAGTGGAAGGGTGTTTTCTAAGCCCACCTGGATGGACCATCTCATAATTCTTGCCGCCAAACATCAATACTAACAACATTGGTCTATTCCGGCTTGAAGATAAGATAGTCAGTTCCCCGTTGCGTTGGGGAATCTTGGTAAGCCCGCTTCCATCTTCGACATCGTCGTCACCTATCATTAGGTGAGATGATGCCAAAGGCTTTATCGTCATCATCATATTAGCAGAAGGACGTCCACTGCTGGACAAAGGCTTCCCCAAAGGATTTCCACGACAGCCGGTTCTGCGCTGCCCGCATTCAGCGTCTTCCCGCGCCCTTCACCAGGTCATCGGTCCACCGAGTGGGAGGTCTGCCTACGCTAGAACGGATGGCCATTGGGGTAGTAAAGTTTTCGAGTGGCGACCGTGCACCGAAAAACGCAGCAAAGGCTACCAATTGAGAATTTAAAAAGTGCGAGTCAGAACCGCGCACAAAGGGTTCCATAACATCATACTAGATGGCGCTAGTTTCTTCACGTTTAAATAAAAACACGTTTTTTTGTATGGAGACTTTCACTTTTCTAATTTTTAGTGTTTGTTGTAATAGCGGCAACAGAAATACATCATCTGTAAAAATTTCAACTGTTTAGCTATAACGGTTCATGAAATACAGCCTGGTGACAGACGGACAAACAGACAGATGGACGAACAACGGAGTCTAGCAATAGGGTCCCATTTCTACCCTTTGGATACAGAACCCTAAAAATACTTATCAACATTAGGAAGTTAAGTACACATTAGGAAGTTAAGTACAATAATTTTGAACAAAAAAAACCGACTTCAAACAGGATTCCCCCCGATTTATCTGGGATGCCATCATCAGATCCTTGTTTCCTTAACATGGTACCACCCTTGGGATATCTCCTTTCCAATAAAACAAGAATCATCAAAATCGGTTCAAAAACGACGAAGTTATCCGCGAACACACATAAATATATATACGGTCGAATTGAGAAACCTCCTCCTTTTTTTGAAGTCGGTTAAAAAACAAGGAAAAGCGAATTCTTAAAAAAAAATAGACTACACTAAGTACCGACCTTGAAATTTCAGATACGGTTTCAGTCCGGTGATAACGGAAGGCGCTTACGTCAATAATAGCTCTAATACGCTTGGCAGGTATTTTCTTTGTCAGTTAAATTCAAGTTGAAGTCTAGAAATAAACTGTGGACTTTGTTTGGAGCAGTATTCCAACTGCTGTATCCAACCAGCTCGATATGTACGAGTATGACTCATATCTGCGCGAAACACGCGGCGCACAGCACCATTACGTCATGCCGCGTGGCTAGACTTAGTCCAGACCAGCCAGCCAGACAGACCATTATTAATCCATTGTTACACAAAGGTTTCGTCCAAGGCCACACCGATCTTCGGCCCCGCGTCGCCGCCGCCGGCAACCTTTTGCAAATCATCGCTCCACCTAGCCGGGGGAGGGGCGTCCTTGTCCAGCGTTTATCAGCTCTGACTGAGCCAGCTGGTGTATCTGGCTCATAATGTCGGCACAGTATTACAATATAGCGGCTTACAGTAGTGCAACTAATGTACTTACGCAGAGCAACGGAAGGGTACTTGCGGGGCAGCGGGTGGCGGGGCACAGCCTGGCAAACTCCGCTAGTTTGCCAGGCTGGCTACAGGCTAGTACCTACGCCGTGGCGGCAACGTGCGACATCAAAGGCGTTGCGCTACTGTAAGCCATATCGTAATACTGTGATGTCGGTTACTTTAGTTCTTTGGCAAATAACTTCGGATTCTTATATCACACAAAGAGACTCAGAGTTCTACCATAGCTCTTTGTCCAGACACGCTGTGTAACTTTGAGTTTGTCAACTAAAAACTTTCGTATTCACGCATTGTGGTAATGGCGACACGAAAATATGTCGAAACTTCTCGACGAATTTCAGCCCAGCTGTATTTTCCTACTGGCGTTATCGTAGAAAGTAATCCAATCAGCTGATCAATTAGGCAGTAAGTAGGTATGGGATTTCAAAAATTTCATAGGCACCGAGGGGCAAGATGTTAAGTTTTAAAAGTAAAAGCCCTGAAAGTATTGCCAAATGTTTATGTAACTCCCTGGATAATTAAAAAATAAATGAATAGTAAAAATAAATAGAAAAGCCTTTATATAACCATAACAATTAGGTATATTTCAAATTACTCTTGATTTTAGAATTATGGAAATTTGAAACTTACACGCAACCCAGTTATATATGTTGTATTTGTATATGTATTTTTTTGTATATATATATATATATATCGGTGTACAGTTATAGCAGATTTTTGCATCACAAAAAAATACACTACAATAAAACATGGCATGCTCCTATCGAAAACATATAGGTTGGATTAAAGTAAAAAAAATGCATTATTACTAATTTTCAGTATATTTAACGACACTCTTATCTATGCACTAATATAGATTTTATCTTTTTAATTTTTTTTAAAATTTAATGCCTTCACCCTTACAGTTTTCAAATAATTAACAAAACAATTACCCCACAATTAACAGAAGAAATTAATAATAAAATTATCATAACTTAATTTTTTTAATATAATATTATAGTAACGGCTAGGGCCGCCGCCTCCTGTCCGGGAGGATGTGGTTCGAATCCTGCCACGTACCAATGTATTTACATTTACCTTTTGCCGCTTTAACAACTCAACAAATCATGACGAAATTTCGTAGACACGTAGCCTGTGTCGCGGAAAAGGTCATAAGATGATACTTTTTATTCCGTAAAAATAGCATAATCCGATACAGTTCCTGAGGGAATTTAAAAAAAACTTAAGTTTTGGTTCTTTTTTTTTTACGTCGCAACGGAGCAACGGATTGTTGTGATTTTTTGCACATAGATGGTTGAGCGGAAGATGACATAGACTACAGATTAGCATAACTAGACTTAGTTCCCGAGGGATCTGGGAAAACTTATTTCCAGTCTCAAATGCATGTCTTCCACTTCAAGGTGCGCCCTTCGCGTCGATTGCAACGGAGCACCGGATTGACTTATTTTTTTGCATAGAAATAGTTGAGGGGGGAGGGGAAGTGACATGGACTGCTAATCAGAACAGCCTGATATACTTTTCGAGGGATCTGGAGAAAACTGCGTGATGTGAGGATGATACTTTTTATACCGTAAAAATAGCATAGTCCGATACAGTTCCTGAGTGAATTTAAAAGAAACTAATTTTTTTTTGATTTTTTGACATCGTAACGAAGCAACGGATTTCTGTTATTTTTTGCACAGTGATGTTTGAGAAGGGGGTGGGGAAGACTATAAATATGACATAGACTACTAATTAGCATAACCAGACATCGTTCCCGAGGGATCTGGGAAAACTTTTTTCCACGCTCGCGCACCTTCGCGTCGCAACGGAGCACCGGATTGACGTAATTTTTTTGCATAGAAATATTTGAGCTGGTGGGAAGTGGCATGGACTGCTAATAAGAACAGCCCGATATACTTTTCGAGGGATCTGGAAAAAACTCAAGTCTACGCTCGCGAGCCGCAACGCACCATTTACCTACACTCAATGACAGTTATAAAAACGATGACCACGCGGACGAAGCCAAGGGCAAAAGGTAGTAATCTTATAATTGGTTTATGTTTATGACATTTAATAATTATTGAAAAACCTTGAAAAAATTTAGGTACTAGCTTTTGATATTTCATTGTCACGCGATATACATGTGCATACAAAATTTCAAATTAACTTGCAAGATTTCACCCGAACAAACATACATACATTGGAAGTTAATTTTTTATTGTTTTTTTGTCCTCTCTGCATGTTTTTATTATTTCAAATTGGGGACAACGGTGCTGGTTGTACAATTATTTTATTTTATTTTAATTTAATACTTATAACATAAGCTTCATTGTAGGTATAATCGTTTGTTGTTTTTAATAAAATAAAATAAAATAATTAAAAGCTTGTAAAAATAGTTAAGACTGGATTGACAAGCGTCGGTGGCTCAACCGGTAATGACTCGGTCCTCCTAACCAGTGTTGCCGGGTTCTAATCCGGACGGTCAATGTACCAATGAGATTTTCGAAACCTACGTACATTTACTCACCGATTGCTTTAAGGGTGAAGGAAAACAATGTGAGGAAACCTGCACACACCTGCGAAGAAAATCGAAGGTTGTTTGTGAAGTCGACCAACCCGCACTGGGCGCGCGTGGTCGACTAAGGCCCGATCGCCCTAGTTCAGGGTAGGGTCGAACCCCTCGGTTTTGACGTATATGAGTATGACATGAGATTGTCAATTTTATAGTTTCTTGAAAATTAATAAAACACTTATGTCAAAGTATAATATTAGTACCGGCTTATGTGCTGGTCATCCACCGCGCCGCCCGTGACAAATTCCACATAACGCCGCCCCGTCGTAAATTTTTATGGCGCCGCGCGCCGTAGCCATTGGCGCTCTGGACTCATAAAGTAGTATACCATCGTGGTCGAGTTGTGATTGGATGAGTTCACTTGGCATAGATGTACAGAGGTCAGCACATCAAGCTAGACACTCGTAGTGCGATTCTGATCCATAGGCATACAACATAAGAACGGTACAAAGTCCAAAGTGTCTATATTGATGTGCTGGCCTCTGTACATTGGGTCAATCTAAGCTAATTCAGCCAGGTACAATAAGAGAGTGAATAGGCACTATTTGAGCTTACGTGTTACATCCTCGGCAGCATCAGCACGTACCATCAGGTGAGGTGCAGCCAAACGCACTCAAATTTTTATTAAAAAAAAAAAAGGTACACTTCCATCCCCCTGAGAACTAGAGACAGATATGGCTATCTACAATTGTTACTTTTTTGTAGATATATTCATCATATCAACTCATATACGTCCCCACCGAGGGGCTCGAGCCTACCCTGAATTAGGGCGATCGGGCCTTAGTCGACCAAGTGGGCCCGGTGCGGGTTGGTCGACTTCACACACAACCTTCGAGTTTCTTCGCAGGTGTGTGCAGGTTTCCTCACGATGTTTTCCTTTACCGTTAAAGCTATCGGTGAGTATATGTACGTAAGTTTCAAAAAACTCATTGGTACATTGGCCGTCCGGATTTGAACCCGGCACCTCTGGTTAGGAGGACCGAGTCGTTACCGGTTGAGCCACCGACAATATTATCTATACGAAACTGAGACATGTTCGCTTACTATGGGCCTGATAAGAAGGCTCAAGGTCACCCAAAGGGCAATGGAGCGTGCTATACTTGAGAAACGAGTAGAAACCAAAGTAACCGACATAGCTCTCAGAATTGCTTAACTCACGTGGCAGTGGACGGGCAAATAGCGGGAATTAACCGTTGGGGCAGTAAAGTTCTCGAGTAGCGCAGAACCGGTCGTCGTGGAAATCCTTTTTCAATTCAATTCAATATATTTATTCAAAATAGGTGCAAATTACACTCTTTCTGATAGTCATAAAATAATAATAACAATGTCATTTGTGAAGAATCAAGAAATAAACAAATATTAGTTTATAACGTCAAAATTAAATACTTGATTATATGTAGATAGAATATGTCATTAGAACATGAAAACAATATGACACGAAAAGTTATACATAAAAATCATTGAATGCATTTAACAAGAGTAGGCCAGTTCACACGGACTGCACCCAGTCACGAGTAGAACGCGAGAGTCAGCCATCGCTCCCATCAACCATATTAGAGGGAAAGGAACGACCCGGCTCCCACCATCCGCACGAACATTTAAGCGAGCATGCACCACTCATGTCAATGCTAAGATAAAAATATTTATTATAAAAGAAGTACAAGACTTGTCATGTCTCATCGCTTCCACGTCAATTCTTAGGTTGGTCATCATTTTTTTACTATTAAACATGATTAGTAGTGTTGATAGAAGACCCACTGTCTGTCTACCCATACATTTTTGTCATTTAAATATTCGGATGTCTTATAATAACCTTTTTTACAAAGAGTTCTTTTGATACAATTTTTAAACTGTTTTTCTGACAAATTTAACACATCATCGGGTATTTTTTTATACATGAGCATAGTACTAATATATATACTTTGACATGAGTGAGCATTGTCCCACACAGCATTTATTGATTTTGCCAAGTCTGGTATTAGTTACTTGAAGTTTCATCCTATTCCGGAGATTTCGACTGAGCCTGTCACTATTCAGTAAAAAGAGATGCAAATTTTTACGTACATACATTATATTTTCATAAATGTACTGACACGGGAAAGTCATTATATATCTTTGAACTTATCTCGGAGCGATTCGCAAGAACGCATTCCATAAAGCGCGTGAACCGCTCGTTTTTGCAGAACAAATATGGTTTTATATCAGCTGCATGTCCACACAAAAGTATACCATAAGACATAATACTATGGAAGTAGCTGAAATATCAGTCTTGCGATGTCTATATCTGTAAGGAGCCTGATTATTTTGACTGCGTATGCGGCTGAGCTAATCCTGCCAGCTAGCGTTTCTATATGCGGATCCCATTGAAGCCTTGAATCTACAGTTAATTCTAAAAACACGCTTTGATTCACAAATTCTAATACATTACCTGCTAAGGATACTTTGTTGTTTACTTCAATAACATTAGGTAATGTGAATTTAATACATTTGGTCTTTTTTGCATTTAAGACTAAGTTGTTTATAGTAAACCAATTGTATGCTTTTGAAAAAGTGTCGTTTACTTCGTCAGATATATCAGTTTTTCTGTCAACCTTAAAAACTAGTGATGTATCATTCGCAAACAACACAGTTTTCGACAGTGATTCAACCATGAATGGTAGATCATTAATGTAAACTAAAAAAAAGAAAGGTCCCAAGATAGAGCCTTGAGGCACACCCATCTTTACCCCATGAACCCCTTGATTTCGTACCATTTATTTATTTATGTTAATACTTTTTGTATCCTATATACTAAATACGATTCTAAAAGATCTAGAGTTTTATGTTCCACACAATCGAATGCCTTTCACAAGTCGCAGAAGATCCCTGTCGCATTCTGGGATTTCTCAAAAGCATCATATATGTTTTTAACAAGTTCAACTCCCGCGTCCGTTGTGGAACGCTCTTTTATAAAGCCAAACTGCAGGTTATGGAGCAATTTATTGATGTTAAAGTGAGTCCACATATATGTTAGTATATTTTTTTAAAAAAAACCTTACTTATTACTGATAGCACAGAAACAGGTCTATAATTACTAGGGTCTTTCTTTTCTCCGACTGAAAGAGTGCAACAACTTTACTAAATTTCATGAGATCCGGAAACACTCCAGTGCCAATACAAATGTTGAATAGATCGGCCAAGTAAGGGGCTAAAGTTTCAATTACGGACTTTATTAAATTAAAAGACATGCCCCAAAGATCCTTAGTATTTTTTAGTTTCAACAACTTAAAAGCTTTTATAATTGTGTGTGGATTAATTTTACGAAATGTAAAATCTTCTTCGCACTTTGGTACATTTTCAGAAAGTAATTGATTTGCGAGAATAGGTGACGAGTCAAGGCTCTCGGTTGTTTTAAGTGAAACATTTGTAAAGAAAGATTCAAATTCTTCTGTTACCTCCGAGGTTTCAGAAATTAGACCACGATCAGTTTGCAAGACATATTGTTTTTCACTTCGGCGGCTTCGTTTTCCCCGTCTCTTTATTAATTACGTTCTAAACAGCCTATATTTTATTTTTAGAATACTTAATTTTCTTAGAGTTGAAGTTGGCTTTAGCTGCCAAACAAACTCTCTTAAATAGTTTTTAATAATTTTTAACATACTCAACAAACTTGAGGTCAAAGTTGTATGTCTTTTGTTCTTAACACAATCTTTGGTAACACAGCACAAGTTTCGACCGAATGAAAGGCTTTCTCATAGTCCACGAACGCCAAGAATAGTGGCTAATTGTACTCTTCGGTCTTCTGTATAATCTGCCGCAGCGTATGTATGTGGTCTATGATAATGGTACTAAAGCCTTTTCGGAAACCGGCTTGTTGGGGAGGCTGAAAGTCGTCAAACCTGCGTGCGACACGATTCGTAATGACTCTCGAAAACAGCTTGTAGACATGGCTCAGAAGTGAGGTGGGTCTGTAGTTCTTCATCAGGGTATTATCAGAGTAATTAAAGTGAATAATACAACTCAATATTCTGTGAATATTTCAAGCGTCTACCTGTTGCCGTTATCAATATCGAGAAAAAACAGGCAAAAAATCACGTTTGTGGTATGGGAACCCCCCTTAAATATTTGATTTATTTTTATCAATTTATTTATTTTTAAAGTGAATATTTATCTAAACATTCTCTGACGCTGAACTAATACCCAAATTTCGGCCAGACGACACTACCAGCAATGTGACCGCGTGGCTCCACAAAATCGACCAACTTGGTGATATTTACGGTTGGAAAAGCACCGATCGACAGTTCATCATGCAACTTCGTCTCCGTGGATCAGCACGCGACTGGTACGACGATCTAGAAGAATACGACATAATCTGGAATGAGTGGAAGAAAGCCTTAAAAACTGAGTTGTTCAATAATATTTTACACTTTTATTCGTGTTACCACCTTCAACTCCACTTAGCAAATTGTCTATCCTCTATCATAATCTTCCGTCGGCCTGACTCCATCGCTCCCCCACCACGGCATCCCTCCTCCGAGAACTAACGTGATCGACGAGCAACGTAAAGTTAACAGTATCTGTTGTTTTGCACTTTATTTTTCGTAGCAAATCAACACATACACCGATTGCCTTCCTGACCATATAAGTTTGTCCTCAAACGAAAATTACCTCATAATCAAATTGTAACTTTTTTTTTATCAATTATAATCAATATTTAAATGAGTACATACTTAATTCGGGATTAAGTATTACCTGGAACTTTCATCAGGTTTCAATCACAGTCTTATCTGGAACTTCCATCAGACAAAGTTACACATGACCCGGAACTTTCGTCAGGTATAAATTACAATCATATCTGGAACCTTCTTCAGATATACATAATATACAATTTGATTAACGTATGTACTTAATATTTCCTTCAAAATAATAAACATTACCTGGAACTCTCATCAGGCATATAAAATCAATATCAGATCTGGAACATTCATCAGATACATGCACTCTTTTAATATACCTGGAACTGTCATCAGGTCATATAGGAATCAAAGTAAATGTAGAAACTTAATTCATTTCAATGTATTAGCTTAAAAATTAAATAATTTACAATAAATTTGTTACTAAAATATGAATTATTTTGTAACAACGAATTTATTAACTTTCTATGGCAAAGTATTTTGAATTGTAAAATTATTAAACTAGAAGTATTGAGGTAATAAAACAAAACTGTTTCATTTATTCACTTTCAGAACTCTCCGTGTCCATCTGTTGAATATTGATCCATAGTTGAATTTGGTCAATAGCCCAAACATTACTATATTTCTTTTTACCTAAACTAGACCCTTCTATACTAGAGACTTCATACCTATCATTATCTAAAATTTTTGTTATTCTGTAAGGACCCGAAAATGTAGGTAGTAGTTTTTTACTTTTTCCATCATTAGAATTTAATTGTTTCTTTATTTTAACCAAATCTCCAACTGCATATACTTTTGCCTCCTTTCTATGTTTGTTGAATCGACTCTTTTGCTTATCCTGATCACCTGCAATATGTTTGCTAACCTCTAATCTTATTTGATCAACGTCTTGTGTTGTATTTCTTGTTTCAGGGAAAACATCACTACTGAACATATTTTCGCTGCCATTAACTAATGTACGTCCAAACAATGCTTCTGAAGGTGTTTTGCCTATTCCTTTATTTAACGTATTATTCAAGCCCCACTGTATTTTTCCTAACTCTTGGTCCCATTTTGTTTCACCTAACTTGTCGGTATATGAGCTGAGAGCATTTAAAACGGTACGGTTGTATCTCTCCACCTGGCCGTTGGCTCTTGGCGAAGCCACCGCATTCAATATGTGTTTGATGTGAGATTCGTTACAAAAAGTTTCAAACTCTTTGGAAGTGAAGGTTGAGCCGCGATCTAAAATCAACCTATTTGGAAATCCGAAAGTAGAAAATATGTCCGTTAAAGCTGTGACAGTAAGTCCAGTCTTCAAACTTCGGAGTGGTTTTATGATACAAAACTTAGTAAACCCATCTACTGCTAAAAGTAAAAACATATTTCCACGGCTACTCCTTACAAAGGGCCCCAAGTGGTCAATATGTATGGTGTGAAAAGGTATACTTATTTTTGGAATCGGATGTAGATAACCTTCCGGTTTACCAGATGCATCTTTGCCAAAAGCACAATGCAGGCAGGATTTCACATATTTAGTGACAAACTTTTTCATTTTTGGGAACCAGAAATCTCTTTTTATTTTACAAAGTGTATTTTCAGTTGAATAATGACCTACTTCGTCATGATTTTGTCTACAAATTTCCCATCTATTGCCTTTTGGTACTACCCACCTAAGTTCATTTTCTCCTACTTTACGAAAAAGTTTGTTTTCTTTTATTACAAAATTTTGCTTTATATCAGCTACTTTACTATATTTCGGATCAACCAAAACTTCTCGTATGTGACAAATATTGGGATCTGTTAACTGTGAACTTAAAAGCCAATCTTCTCTACTAATACTAAGTACTCGCATGAGTTCTGGTTCTACCTCAACGTCGTTGGATTGTATAGGGTTGCGACTAAGTGCATCGACATGGGTCATATTATGATTGGGTCTGTAAACTATCTCACAGTTATATTCTTGTAAAATCAACCACCATCGGGCTATTCTACGTAGAATGTCTCGTTTAGTAAAAGTTGCACGCAAAGCATTACAATCCGTTGCAATTGTGAATGGTATTCCAAGGAGATAAACTCTGAATCGATCTAAGGAGCTAACTACCGCTAACGTTTCCAAATTATAAGCATGAAATTTTGACTCATCTATTGTCGTCTTTCTACTTAAAAATGCTACTGGCCTTAAATGGGTCTTTTCACTCTCCTTCTGCATTAATATTCCTGCTGTACTTAACTTACTAGCGTCTGTGTGAAGCTCAGTTTTAAAATTTGGATTATACAAAGCCAATACTGGACGTTGTACTAATTTTTCTTTTAAAGTTTGGAATGCGTTCTTTTCTTCATCTAAATCTGTCAATGGCCTTGCTAGTATTGAGAAATTTTTAATAAACTTTCGAAAAAAACCTGCTAGGCCAACAAACTGTCTAACTTCATGAACATTTTTCGGTATTGGAAATTCTCTACTGCTTCGATTTTTACTTTACCTGGTCTTATTCCATCTTCATTAATTTCAAACCCTAGATAATCAATACATGTTTGAAAGAAATAACATTTTTTCACATTTAACGTTAATTTTGCCTGGTTGAGTAATTCAAATATACTTTTTAATTTGGCGAGACCATCCTCAAAATTTTTCGAATGAATTATAAGATCATCCATATAAGCTAAAGCTGGTTTAGTCAAATTATTTAGACAGTTACTCCCTGGTGTATTCAAAGACAGCGCTTTTGTAATCGTTCTTTGAAATATGGAAGGTGCATTAACTAAACCAAAAGGCATTCGCTTAAACTGGTACAGGCCATCAGGCGTAACAAAAGCAGTAAGGTAACGACAGTCAGGTTTTATTGGAATCTGATAATATCCACTGGTCAGATCAAGACTAGTGAAATATTTACAACCACTTAATTGATCAATTTGATCCTCTATTCGAGGTAAAGGAAAATGGTCCTTGACTGTTTTACTGTTCAGCGCACGATAGTCAACGCATAAACGTTGACCACGAGTCTTTTTTGACACTAAAATTATGGGACTAGCATATGAAGATGACGACTCCTCAACTATGTCATTTTCAATGAGTTCACTAACCATATTTCTAACTACATCTCTTTCTTTGTAACTTAACCTATAAGGTCTGTATACTACAGGTTTAGGATCTGTGAGTTGAATGTCCATCTCAGACAATGTGGTGCATCCTAGTTCAGTAAGGTTTTGAGCGAATGTTTTTCGGTATTTTTCAATCAAATCGTATACTTGTTTTTGTTCAAGTGAAGATAAATCTGTATTGATTTTTATTTCCGATATATCAATTGATGAATAGTCAGACTGAGCCCGTAAACAGTGTAGGCTTAGATTGTCCTCCTGAACTGCAGTTATTTCTTTAGCACGAACCAATAGGTTGTCCTTTTTAAATGTCAATGATGAGGGTGTAACTACTAAAACTGAAACTTTGCCATCTTTTACTTTATATATTCCTTCTTGAATCCAATATTCTTGATTATTTAAATTACGATAACTACCTGGTATAAATATATTGCAGTTTTTCTTTTCATAAGTAGAATAACAATCTTAACTACTAGTTTTATCAACAGAACAATCATTACAAACGTACAATTTCACTATACATGTAGGTTCTGTTTCTAAATTAGGCAACTCTGAGGTTATGTCTCTTTTAAGTATTTCAAGTGTCGTGTTTGTTTTTATAACTAAAATATTAGGGAGCTCCGTAAAATTTTGACCTATTAAAATAGGTACATGCAACTGTTCAGGTTGGACAACATAAGCAACAAAGGAAGCATTAACGTCGCCAAGTTTTACTGTAAATTTTGTTTTGCCCAACGGAATTATGCCAAATTCACCTATACCTTTAATGACTGGTAAACTAGAATTTTCAACCACCAAATTATATTTTTCAGTCACATCTTGCCTAATAAGTGAACAATCACTCCCAAAATCTACAAAAGACATTATTTCATCGTCATTGTTATTAATTTTTAATGGTTTATAAAATTTTGAGTAAACTAACTGATTAGTTGAAGTGCCAGTAATCATAACGCGCTTTTCGTTTAAGGTTTTAGTATTAGTCTTATTTCTGAAACAATCTTGTGTTCTATGTCCTAGTTTTTGACAAGAATCACATTTTACTACTGGCTGAGGGCACTGTGAAACCCTGTGGCCGGCTTGTTTGCAATTAAAACAGATGTTTGCTCTACATTGCTTGAAATGATGGCCAACCCTTTTGCAGAGAGAACAAATGATATCGCTCCTATCTGTTTGATATCCTTGTTTTGATTTAAATGTCCTAAAATCATTTATCTCTCTACTCATATCCTTTAAAAATCCTAATAAATCTTCAGGTTCTGAAAATCGAGCTGACGAGGCGCTAGCCTTAAGTGTCCTGTCATCTAGTCCATGTATAATGCAATCCACCGCCCTTTTTCCTGTTATGTCACAAGCATTTAATAGTATCATTTTTTCGTAGTAGTAATTATCCAGTGTATCACCTATTTTATAACGTTTTTCTAGCATTTCCGACAGTAAAGTACCATAGTTTGTTTCAAAGGGGAACGCACGTTTTAGGCAATCTTGCCATTCTGGCCACGACCGGTTTATAGTTTGTAAACCTTCATACCACTTTTTAGCATGACCTACTAAACGAGGCAAAGCGAAATGAGATGTTTGCCGATCGGTCCATCCATATATTTGAGCACATTCATTGACTTTTGAAATCCAAGTATCAATCCTATGGTTTTTAACAGATGGATCAAATTCTGGGATCATATTTTTATCGAAGTGTAATTTTTGAGAAAATTCTGGCTTAATAAAATTACTCATTAAATTCATGAATTGTCTGAATGTATCATTAGTATTAGAGTTATCAAGTAAATTTGTCTTACATGTGTGATTTGATGCGAGATGCTGGTCCGAACGGCTGCGCTCTCGGGATGACGCTGGTTGTGGAAGTGATGCTCTGTGTCGCTGGCGTTGTGACTTTTCACGTTGATTCGTAGGTGAAAGGGTTGGCTGTTGCGATGCACTCAATCGAAATGGAGCACGTGGTGGGGCACAACTGCGTCCGATTGATTCTCGTGTTGGTGAAAGCTTGCGCCTAATTGTTGTTCGTATTGGAGAGCGGCTGCGCCTTTCACGTTGTGGAGAAATTTCTCGCATATTCAAAGCACGTAAGGGAGAAGGACTACATGGTGTTCGCTGCTTTTGTCTTGTAGTAATAGGTAAAACTGGACTGGGGCTCCTTGATGCTCGGCTCGGTCTCCCTCGACTACATCTGCTGCGACTGCGGCTTCTGCTGCGACTGCGGCTCCTGCTGCGGCGATCACTCGTACGTTTCTCTCGAGCGCGTGATGGACGCTCATTTGCCACTGGTGGCGGTGTTCTAAGAAGTCGATCCATTACTGGAAATATACAGAAATAAACAAAGGACACAAATATGTTCTTTATAATGAGGGTAGGTTGTTTAAGACAGAAATTAGAAATTATTAAATTGCTCTAGCGATTCCATTAAAACACTCTACATAACAAGGACTAAAGGTCCACTGCACTGAGTATTTCACTATTACAGAAGAGAAAAAAAAAATGAATGAGGACTTCATACATAATCAAACCATTTGTAAAATTTTCATCAATTCTAATACACCCATTATTATTATTATTATTTTTATTGTATGCTACTAGGTAAGCGTTATTTTTATTATTGATTTCTGTATTCCCGACTACGCCCGACGGTAAAGGCTTCACGGGAAAGTATGCACAGGGTGGCTGTACAATTTATTTTGTCTGACGGTAGGACAATATACATATATATTTTTATTTGAGGGTAGGTAGTAACCTAATAAAAAAAAGTAACCTAGTAAATTAATACGGGACATAAAACTTTTTTGCAATGAGGGTAGTAACCTGTTAGTTGTTTTGTTCAATGTGGAATGAATATCCAATTCTGAAGATAAATCGTTATTCGTTTCATTATGTGATGTGACTTCACTACTTTATAATGCATCTTCAAAATAGCTGCTATTTTATTGCAATGCATCTAACTTCTTTAATTCAACATGCAAAAAAAAATAAGAATAGAAAAGCAATAGAGAGAAATAAAAAAAAATAAAAAAAAATACACTTACACGTGGCAGTACCCCAGCTTCTGATATTAAAATTGTCAGGTGACCTTAGTTGATTTCAATAAAATGTTCAATAATATTTTACACTTTTATTCGTGTTACCACCTTCAACTCCACTTAGCAAATTGTCTATCCTCTATCATAATCTTCCGTCGGCCTGACTTCATCGCTCCCCCACCACGGCATCCCTCCTCCGAGAACTGACGTGATCGACGAGCAACGTAAAGTTAACAGTATGTGTTGTTTTGCACTTTATTTTTCGTAGCAAATCAACACATAGTGTAAAATACTAATTCTGAATTTTGTAAATTATTATAATAATATTTTAACATTTATTACAATATTTCCAAAAATATATTTAAACAAAATTAACCTAGTCATGACAACTGCTTTAAAATTAATGTGACTTTACATGAAGTATTTTAAGGTATCTTAATTAAATAATAGATAGTGATATATTATGTTGCAAATTAATAAAGCATTGTTGTACAAAAACTCTTACAGATAGGTTAGAACTCATGTTGGGACGGACAAAGACACCGAGACCATGACGAAATACTACCACGCCAAGTTGTCACTGTTGAAAAAATGAGGTATTCACGTTGAAAAGGCAATTTCCTGAATAATTCGCGGGTTACCTTCTGAGTTGAGAGCTAATGCCAAAGCCTACAACTGCGATAAACTGGAACAATTGTACTACGGCTACCTGTCTTCGTTAGAAAACTTCAAACGAGTAGAAGCGGCTCAAACAAGATCGACATGGAGAAGAGGCGCAGCTGGTCCCACGACTGGCTCAACGGCAGTGCTGCACCAACTCCAGACGAAAATCTGCTACGCGTGTCGCCGGCCGGGGCACGAGGCCAAAGACTGCCGATCATCACAGCACTGCGAGACCTGTCAGCGCTTCGGGCACACCGCGACTTCCTGCTGGTTTGCAGCAGGCCGTTCTCAGCTTCAAACTCGACAGGATAGTAATGTTTGGGCTATTACTTACGATATCTATCACGACTTATATAGGCGACCAGTTTTAGTTAATACGTGTCTATTGAATGCGTACATAGACACGGGTAGTAAGCTTAATATAATTACTCACACAGCGGCCAAAGAATTGCAACTCGAGATAAAGCCGTCCGCCGTAATAGGTAATGAAGGGTTTTGGGGGCACTTGTTCACAGTCGCACGGCACCAGTAATATCACTGTGTTGATTGATAATTTAGTTACAAGGAAACGTAGAAATTACAAACTATGATCTACCGAGTATAGATTTGATAATTGGGCAATCAATGATAAACCAAAACAATATGTCAGTTTGGGTTCGACGGACACGTCAGTTAATTTTGTACCTACCCGCATTCTGTCTGCTGTATTAAATAAAATACAATTGCAACCATTACATTATCTGAGTAAGTTTCCAGTGTATCTAAAGAATGACGTAACGGTTAATGGAAAGTGTAGCAGTTTTGTAGAAGTGTACGTACGTAGGTTTAAATGAGGATTACGAGCACACATTTCGGACGCGACCTGTATGTTTTGACTTAGGCGATAAGACTTATTTTATTCCTGAGACGGTGATAAATTCCAAAAACTCACATTTAACGGTGTGTAATTTACGTAGTAGCAATTTGAAGTGGTCGACAAATAAATTAATAGCAAGGGCTGAACTAACTACGTATGGAACGTATGGAACGAATGAATCGCAAGTTGAAATTTTTCCTGTTACCGAGACGTCGATTTATAGGCGACGCTTCGATATTTCGGATGTAAACATGGGTGATCTTAGTGACTCAGATAGAAGCAAGCTACTTGATTTAATAAATAAATATCGTAGTTCATTTGCCCGCGATACCAAACATCTATACATCTAAGAGTTTCATTATTATCTACTTCTGGCGTTTCACTTGCGACAGTCATCTAACGACAGACCCCTCTCAAAGTTGTAACGAATTACAACTCGTAAGTCGTCTCTAGACCACGCCGACATCTTTAAATATTAAATCTATTTTTTTAATAAAAACTTTGTCTATGGAAATATAGTTTTAAAATATATACATGATATGCCACCTCTTTGTTTCATATTTGTGTATTGCAAAACTTATCTAGTAACCTAGGTATAATGATGATGATGATAATGATAAACAATAGGCAACTATAACGCAATGCAGCGCTGAAATATGAAATGAAATATGTGTTTATTTTTTTAATTCTGTTTATTAAACAAGCGTCTCACAATTCACAACAACTGTTATCGTATCAAATTATAAACATCTAAAGCATTCATCAAGTAAGGCAACACTTCAATCAAACAAATATGCTTCCTTTGTGATCTTCCAAGACAGCTCAAAATTGAAGTGTTGCCAGACAGTATTGTTGGCCAACAGATTCATTATAGCATCTTAAAAATACATATGTTTTCTGCGGTCTTATCAAAGGTACAAACATTATATAAACTGGAGCTTCTAATAGTACATACCCACTGTCGCCGGTGGACATCTTAAGTACAAAAATGTATGCTTTTGTGAAATTGTAGTGTTCATAGTGAACACGAAAGCCCAAGTCCTAAAGGTCCCCAGCAGGCTTGAGTTTCCATACAAACGTAGGTAATTTCGCTTTATGTTTAAAACAAAAACTACATGCCGGATTGGATCCAAAATTTGCAAATATATTAAGTAGACACATATCGATGTTTGTAATTAGCTAGTCTGGCCATAAAATATACTGTCAATTATTTTGATTTTGGAACGCGTTTATTATGTTAAAAACTTCTTTCGATTTCCCGCCATTTCACATATTCTTTCGTGTTTATTATCAAATTACAATATGCAATGGGGTGTGAAAGAAAATAGGATTGCAGTGATTGCCTTGCGGGTATGGAGCCGCCGGTAATGTTCAAGACACTCCAAAAGCTTGGTATCAGCCGTATGTTCGTATGTCGTACTATCGACAGATATAACAGCACTTCCTCTGTCGAAGACCATAAAAGATCGGGGCGACCGCGTGCTGTTAGAACTACACAGGCAGTTAATGCTGTTAAAGCCAGAGTTCGACGAAACCCCATTAGGAAACAAAAAATTCCTGCTAGGACTCTGTCGCATATAGTAAAGCAAGACCTGAAGCTTGGCGCTTGTCGTCGATATATATGTAGGACATGCCCTAAATCAATCCCTACTTAAAGAGAGTGGATCGGTCAAAACTTCTGTCCCGATACGCAGGTGAAAGGCACAGAAATATCTCTTTACTGATGAAAAAATGTTTACGATTGAAGAGCACTTTAACAAGTAAAATGGCAAAATGTACGCTCACAGTTCTAAAGAAGCTGCGCAAGTGGTCGGAAAGGTACAACGCCGTGGTCATCATCCTGCATCAGTGATGGTTTGGCAGTTTTGTGAAAAAGGAGTGAAGACTTCAACCCAAAGTGTATCAAGAGACCGTCTTGGATCGTGTTGTGTAGCCTCTCAGCAATACACTTTTTAAAAATGTACCGTGGACTTTCCAGCAGGACTCTGCACCTGATTTCAAGGCACAAACTACCCAAGCCTGGCTCGAAACCAACGTTAAAAACGTTGTATTAAAGTGCAACTACGTTTGTATGGAAACTCGATCCTCCTGGAGACCCATCGATTGGAACAGTCGACTGTTTTTACTTCTTTACGTGTAAAGAGTAAAGAAAATAACCACACTTTTGCACTTTTCCAATGTTTTATCGTTTTAATTAAAAACTACAATTAATTTAAAAAATCCTACTGGCATATTTAAGTGTGTTTAGACTAATCGACTAAGAAAATTTAGAGGTTTAGTGGTACGAAACCCTCGGTGTGCGAGTCCGACTCACACTTGGCCGGTGTTATTTGTGATTATTTTAACTCTACCCGAACAAACAAAAGGTCGAAACAGTAAAGTTGCAGCGCGCGCCGATGTGAGCTTTATTTTATTGCACTTTTGGTCGAAATTTGTACCGACTCAAAACAAGTTGCTCATATGGATGGCATATCCCCATAAACAAAACAACTCTTCCCATTCTAAAAACCTCTTATCAATTTGATAAAAAATAATTGTAACTATCTTTAATTTCATACAAATTAATTTCATACAAATAGGGATGACGACAGCATCAGAAATAAATTATGAACTCTTGATCACCAAATTGATCCTCCTACTTAATCTTCGGAAAGCCTTACTCGTTTTGTTTTCCATCAAGTCTTCGATTTTTAATTCATCAAAATCACAAAATAAGTACATAAATGACGCTGCAAAACTATGACGTCACGCCTAGGTATTTCAAACATTCTGAGAACAAAATGTCGTTTTTGACAGATAATCAAAATCACAAAATGAGTACGTAAATGACGCTGCAAAACATGACATCACGCCTAGATATTTCAAACATTTTTAGAACAAAATGTCGTTTTTGACAGATGATAAAAAGTAAATCAGATGACTAGCATTCGTCATCCCTATTGAATATCAATTCATCCATCACTAAGCAAAAAGTTTAAATAATTTATTATGTACCTTTGTTAAAAACTTATATCTAAAATATAACATTAGAAGGATTATTTAATAAAGTTAACAGTTCTGTACGTATTCTTTGAAATTATACTTATATTACAAATTAATCTTAACGCAATTTGAATAACAATCCTTTTTATTTAATATGCATTATTTTAGATAAAGTAAAAAAGTTTTTTATCACAATGAGTGCAACCTAATAATGAACTATAATCCTTAGGATTAGGATTACATCTACTTTACCATTTTGGTAGTTAAGTCCAATAGTTAGACTATTGTTGAACTATACTTAACTATTGGACTTAACTAACCTTAACTAAAATAACCAAGCCATTTTTTTATTAATGTACTAATTAGGCCTTATTAGCTTTAGAACTAGGTGTGCATGTAATATTAAAAAAAAACCTTTTTCATCTGCAAGAAAAATCTGCCACAATTTGTTAACAAATAGGGCTTAAATTGAACAAGTCTCTTATAAATTTTACACAAGTCTGGCAAAGTTTGTACAAGTCTTGTACAATTTGTACACAAGTCACTGAACTTGTACAAAGGTCATCCTCAAATTTGCTTAACGAAGACACAAACGCCTTGCAACACTCTAGATAAATTATTTTTAGCACTGTTTCAGACAATTAGCGATAAGTACGAAAAAACATTTTAATTTGAGCATTAATTTTCCTACATTTTTAAAAATGCTGTGCTTTGTTTCAGAGTATCACAGCGGTAAGGTAGATTACAGTTAAAACTTAACTGTAATATTAATAAATAATATTATAGATTACAGGCAAAACTTAACTGTAATATTAATAAATAATATTGTAGATTTTAGACAAAACTTAACTTTAATAATAATAGTGTATTGAATGTAATAATATTGTATGAAGTTTACAAGTACTTGCATAATAACACGAAGTAATTGACTAGTAAATAATAGTTTAAATTGAAAACAATCTACATAAAATAAGCAAAGCAAAGGATTATAAATATTTTGAAATATTTATTAAATACTTGTAATAAATAGATTTAAAACACAGCACCTAGGGACATTAAATATTACATTTATTAAATTACTAATTTCTAGCTTACGGCATAATGTAGCGACGAAAACAAACTTGTTTTTCAGGTTTGTCACCCGACAAGCCATAAAGAAGGCTGAAAAATCCCATTTAATCTACTAAAACTTCAAAAAAACCAATGTAGATTGGGAAATTCTTGTATAAATTATTAAACTATTTTATATAAGATTCTTCGAAAATGCGTATTTGAAATTGCAGAGTAATAATTAAGTTTTAAGACGTTTAAATTGTTCTTTTACACATCATATACTAGCCGAAAAACGTCCACTGCTGGACAAAGGCCTCCTCCAAGAATTTGCACAACGACCGCTCCGCGTAAATGCAAAGTCGGATGCAACACAGATCCCCATTGTCTGTGCTGCTTTATCTTGCGGATGGCATAAAGTAGTTACTGTCTGTCCGAACCCAGCTGCAACAGCTGCGGATTCAACACAGACACCCAGCCTGTGCTGCATTATCTTGCGAATGGCTGCAACACAGTGGCTTGTACTGCAACCGCATTTAAGTTAAGCGAGCGTTAAGAGATTTGTTAGGTTTGATTGATTATTCTGTCGAAGAACCTCGCGAAGCATCACAGTATAATTTCCGAATGTCTGTGGTGCAGTCGTGTTTTTATTTTTATACAGAGTGCTCAAACAGAGTGTAACAACATTGGTGTAGGACCCGTTAACTGGGGGTCTACTCATAATACTGAACAGCTTTTCCCAAGTAACATATATAACCAAATCTCGAAAAAAATATTGTACTCCATACAAAAATGGAAAAAATTGTCTATCAGCTGATCGATTTCTATGAAGTTTTTTTTTGGATTTCATCAAAGTCGTAGAACAAAAGATTTTCAGTATAATGAGTAGAAGCCCCAGTTATAGGGACCTACACAAAGTTTGTTACACCCTGTTTACGGACCCGGCTACGTTACAGAACAGCTACTGTCTGTGTTGCAACCGCGTTTGTATTTACGCGACCGGTCCTGCGCTGCTTGTATCTACCGGCCGTTGGGGTTGTAAAGATCTCGAGTGGCGACCGCGCATCGGAAGACACAGCGTAGCAGGCCTCCCACTCTGACGGCCGACAACCTTTTAAACATACCTACAGTAAAATTTAATAAAGTTGTGTTTTCAAACTTCTAAAAAAATTCTGAACTAATGAACACATTTTTATAATTATTTTGTTAAACTGTCTAAGGTATATAATATTTTATTTTTATTATTACTTTCTATCAAATTTTAAATATTGAATTCTCATCCGAAAATAACGAGATTGATATATTATTTCCTTACAAAAAGGATATGAGATTCAATTGTTAGTCTTCGTTATAATTTAACTAGCTGGAGTACCCGGCTTCGCTCAGTGAGTTGATTGATATGATACGTTTAAACCCACGACGGATATTGCTTTATATACCAATAGGTAGCCCCACCCATACAAAAAAGGCTTCGAACGGTCCAAACTGTTTCAGAACACTCCACAACATTCGAGAGTGTTCTAGAATGATCTGGGATGTTTTTGGGGAATGCTCTCGAATTCTCTCAAATGTTCTGGGCTGTTCTAAAAATTTCTAGAGGGCAAAATCCAGTCATTGTATCTTCAAAAACATGCCCTTCAGATAAAAACGGGAACCTTCTTCATGGATGGGGGATAGAGGGCTACCACAGCATATAACTTCCTTGAACGTACCGGGACTCGTTTCTGAGTTTCAGCGGCACGCAAATTGTACACTTTCTTTTATAATATATAGATTATAAGACTGAACGGTAGCAAAGTATAAGGAGACGTTATAGTATGTTATTACTTCTTAAGAGCCCGTTCATAAATCCCATACAAACGTAGTCTTTGATTCATTTGTTAACCAAACAACCGATTTTGAAATAACTTTATATCGATCATCGGATGACATATATACTCGTACATATGTGTCGGTATCGCATTACTTTTTTGAAAAACGAAACAAAAATCCATTATTTTCCAAATCCAATAAATTTGTTTTCAAGGTAAAAAAAGGAAAACAAGTTTAATGGGTAATAATGAATGGCTACCCGTTTCGTTTATCAAAAAAGTAATGCGATACGTACAGATATACGTCATCCGATTATCGATATGAAATTATTTCAATCGGTTGTTTAGTTAACAAATTAATCAAATACTACGTTTGTATGGGATTTATGAACTCCAGCGGGCTCTTAATAGAAATCCTTCAGTAATAAAACTCCTTCACTCTTTGGCGACGTTCTAGCCAGACCTAAAAACGATGAAATATTGGCAAGAAGCAGAAGCAAAAATTTTAAACTAATTTGACTTCTAATCCAACTTGTGAAAGATTGTAAATGTAAACATTATAAAACTATAAATGAAGCATTTAAATACCTCCTATCTACACAATATTGTACGCCAGATCCCAATCGTTTGAAGAGACGGCAACGTTAATCTGGGGGAAAGCCGGTTCTTAGCGAAACAGCTGTTTTTTATCCAATTTGGGTACTTGACAGCATCAAAAATAAATTCTGAAATGAAGTTCACGAAATAGCCCTCCTACGATTTCCAAAAAACTTAAACATTTTCTATTTTTAATTTATCAAAAACTCATAATTAGTACGTCAACGGCCACGAAGAAATGTGACGTCATAGTTTAATATTTCAATCATGTTTAGAACAAAACCTCGTTTTTGACGGTTCATAAAGAGTAAGTCAGATGACTAATAGGCAATAATGAAACCGGTTTTCGCTAATTGATTTTTAATCACGGCACTCGAGTCAGTCGACTGCTTTCAAACTTTTGTGTTGACTATTCAAAAACTACAATAAAACCTCAAATATATTTTAACGGTTCCTAGACAATGCAGTACACCACACACACACACACCCACACACACACACAAACACACACATATACATACACCCACACACCCATACACACACGCACGTACGTACATCAGTCGCTAACACCCACTCACCCATAGTCACAAACAGACGTATTAAAGAAAGAATCTGATCTCCAAGATACAGGGTCCCCCTAGTTTGGAGATCAGTACACCAAATTATTTATTATTACCAACTCCAACTACCACATAAGATGTTTTTGTTCCTCATTTTATCACTATTAGTAATAGCAGTGTACCATTTGGTGGTTTGTCAATAAAGATTATTCTTATTCTTATTCTCTTATAGTCCTTGTAGTACGAAGAGCCCTTGTAAGATCGTGCTGTCCGTCCGTCCGTTAGTCCGTTATAGTCAAAAACTAGTAACTTTTACATTTTTAAACCGAATTTCGAAATTAATTAGACATTTATTTCGAATAATTAACTAAATTTGCCTATGTAAGTGAGTCTTAGTAAAAAAAATTCAATAAAAAATATTTAGGGTATTATGTGATAAACAGTTTTTAAGTTATATTTCGTTCGCTCATTTAACTGCACCTTTGATGAATGCCGCGAGCCGGCAGCGGCGACAGTCAAACAGTCCGACAAAGAGGCCGCGCTGAGTTCAATCGCGACGCCAACAACATTTGACACAGTGTTTGTCGCGAGCCATCAATGCTGCCGCTAATTCAGTAAACGCCTGCGGAACCCCACACTATTCGTGTGCATGACCCGAGACGCACTTGGCCGATTTTTACAAAAGAACTTTTGAAGTGGAGACAGAACAAGTGTTTACTTACATAAATTATTAGTAACATAACAATCAGTAGCACCAGTGGTATAAACAGTTATTTCTGTAGAAGTGCAAAAAGCGAAAGAAGAATCAAAATTTAAATTTTTAAAATTCGACCCTCTTTAACATTACAACAGAAAAAAATATTAGTTGCACAAAAACTATGTGTACTATCTTATTAACGCTACTATTCAGACAAGACGCTAAAGTATAGCACTGTGTCACAGTATTACGATATGGCTTACAGTAGCACAACGCCTTTGATGTCGCACGATGCCGCCACGGCGTAGGTACTAGCAGTACTAGCCTGTAGCCAGCCTGGCATGTGCCCCGACGCCCGCTGCCTCGCAAGTTGCGCTACTGTAATCCGCTATATTGTAACACTGTGACTGTGTTAGGAACTGAGTATAACGATCATTAGCATGTTAATCCGCCATTAACCACTAACGAAGTCTCAAACTTAACAATTTCAGAAAAAGAGAAGATTCTCAATAAGACAGTATTTTTGCATAATGTATGTATGTTGCTCGATATCTTCGCCGATTGTGAATAGATTTTCACAAATCTTTTTTATTAATTACAATTGTACTCAAATAAATTTTGTACTTTGTTAGCAAATTAATAAAAAAATATAGTTGTTTTAAAGTGCTTAGCTTTGTCAACTACTTGACACTAATGGAGACTTTAATGGACGTTTTTGCAGCTAACGGTCAGCCTTTGAGTCATATGAAATGCAACTCAAATATTGCACATTCATTCATTTTCTCTTAAACTAAGTATCATTATATACTCTGTACATTAAGTTTATCGCTATTTGTATATGTAAATTACATGCATTTACTGTATAAAAGTGCCTATATAATGTATGGATGTATAAGTTTAGTTAAGATTTCATCTCCGAGATATATAAAAACACTAAAAAGGATAAAAATTATAGGTACGTACTTAACATTGCACCATTGAGGACTACACACACATATTTTCTAGCTATAAACCAAATATCGCGATTTGATCCTTAGGGTGGGTTGCACCATGTAACTATAACGATAACCAAACCGTAACCAGCCGTCAAATCGCCGTTATTTGACCATAAAAATAACAATAACCGGTCAAAATCGAGCGGTTAACGTTAGCGTTAAGTTATGACGTCATTTTAACCGTTGTAAAAATGGTGCAACCCATATACAACCGGCGGCAATTTGACGTCTGGTTACGGTTTGGTTATCGTTATATTTACATGGTGCAACCCACCCTTAGTATGCTAAGTCTCACAAAATAGTCGTTATTTGACGTTAGATCTTACCAATTATTATTAAAAAAAAAAAATTACACAAGAATGACAGGACGCCCGTCTGAGTCATGGTTCGTCCTCGCACCAGTAGCCTCAAATGTTTGGCGGAGCCCAGTGTCGGAGGCACTTCTTTAAGAAACATTTATCGACCATTTCTGTATACAGGGTGTTTATGCAAACCCAAGAAACCTATAAGGAGGTGAATAAAAAACCGAAACTGAACAACTTACCCCAAGAAACCTATGATCAAATCTAAAAAAAAATTGACTTCCTATACAAATCGATCAGCTGACACGCGAAGTTTCTATTATTTCATTATTTTTAATTATTATTATTTAAAGTTAGTTTGCAAATTTAGCTGCAGCTTTGACGGCTCGCGACAAACAATCTGTCAAAGAGGAAGCCTTTAGTTCACGTGCACCGCCCGCTGCGCCGCCGCCGACGTTGTCGGCGTCGCGATTGAAATCAGCACGGCCCCTTTGTCCGAGTGTCTGACTTTCGCCGCTGCCGGCTCGCGGCATTCATCAAAAATGGAGTTAAATAAGCGAACGAACTATATTTTACGTCAGTAAACATAATCCATATTATTTAAGTAATTCTATGAAAAGTCTAAGTTTTATTTTTAGATTTGATCATAGGTTTTATGGGGAAAGTTGTTCAGTTTTTTCTTATCCACCTCCTTAAAGGTTTTTTGGGTTTGCATAAACACCCTGTAAAAAACAAATATTTGCGAAAACATTTGACGCAATAATTTGCCAATTTTTTCTTAATTTTTTTTATTAAAAATTTGAGTGCCAAAAAGCCATTTTCCCAAATAAATATTTGCCAAAGACGCTGTGAACAATTTAAAGCTATGTATGAGAGAGCCCTAAGGGTAATACATACTCGTAGCGGTCAACAAATTACTGGTTGTAAACCTGACGATATTCTTAACGTTACCTCAGACATATATCCTTTACATTGTCCGTCCTCATGCAGACATTAGGTAAGAGCCATAAGGATGTAAATCTGACGTTTTATTTGACATATATCCTTTACTTAAAGTTAAAGTCTACTTCTATCCCTCATGTGACAGAGCTCTCGTCGTCCGGCTGCTGGTGACGCTTTATTTGGCATATATCCTTTACTTAAAGTTAAAGTCTACTTCTATACCTCATGTGACAGAGCTCTCGTCGTCCGGCTGCTGGTGACGCTTTATTTGGCATATATCCTTTACTTAAAGTTAAAGTCTACTTCTATACCTCACGTGACAGAGCTCTCGTCGTCCGGCGGCTGGTGACGCTTTATTTGGCATATATCCTTTACTTAAAGTTAAAGTCTACTTCTATACCTCATGTGACAGAGCTCTCGTCGTCCGGCGGCTGGTTGGCTAGCACTAACATAGCTCGTCCTCAAACACACATTAGGTAACAGACATAGGGATGCAAATCTGACGTTTTATTTGACCTTACCTCAGACATATATCCTTTACTTGAAGTTAAAGTCTACTATTATACCTCACGTGACAGAGCTCTCGTCGTCCGGCGGCTGGTTAGTTAGCACTAACATAGCTCGTCCTCATATAGACATTAGGTAACAGTCATAAGGATGCAAATCTGATGCTTTATTAACCTTACCTCAGACATATAATAATATCCGACGTGTCACGTATTTTTTTCTATACTTGCGTGACAGGCTTAGACAATCTTGTCTAAGGTGACAGGGCTCTTGCCGTCCGATGGCTGCTTGGGCTAGCACATGTCTGGTCAAACATTTGACGCTATTTGTAAATCTGACGTTATATTTGGGCTCACTTCATACAAATATCCTTCGTGTCACAATCTCAACTTTAAACTTTGACTAAAGTGTTATTCTATACATGTGTGACCGGGCTGTCGTCGTCCGGCGGCGGGTTGGCTAGCACGTGCCTGGTCAGGTCCGGGTACTCTGCGCTGCCGTGCGCTGCTAGGTCGAAATCCGACCCGGACAGGTGGACCAGGTGGTCGAGATTCGATTCCGGGGCGAGTTCGGCGGTCGCTGTTGGGTAGGGGGAGAAATATGTTAGATTTATACAGGATACAACAAAATCATTGTAGAACACGTAAACTGGGGCTAATCCTCATATACTGGACAACTTTCACCAAGAGACCCATAGTACATTCCTAATAAAAATGTTGGTCATACACATCGATCAGCTATCAGCTGATAACAATTTTGTATGGATTCCAAATTTTTTTTTTTAATTATCGAATTAGTCATTGGTTCCTTTGGAAAAAGTTGTTCAGTATGATGAGTAACAAGCCTCACCTAAAGGCTCTTTCGTTAGAATCAGATACACAAATTTATAAGTACTCGATACATCCAATATTAAAAAGGTTATCAAAAGTAAAGCTTTTTTTTCGAATTTTAGGGAGCTATGAAAGTTTGTACGTGTCTTTAAAAATGTAAAACCCTTGATCCAAAACCCGATTCCCAACAGATAATAAAGTGATTAGTCCTTCATAAACTTCCGTGATAAGTAATTGGTAATTTCCCCATTTCGTTGGGAAATATTGGTAAGCCCGCATCCATCTTCGGCGTCATGATCACTTACCATCAGGTGGGATGAAGACAAGGGTTTATCAAATCACAAAAAAAATACCTACTGTGAGTTTGTGACAAACTTATAACAGTGAATTGTGACAACCAGTATTTACACAAAAAGGGAAGTATTTGGACAAATTATAAAAATTAAATTATTTGGTGTCTTGCTTGGGTTGTGCTGACCGGCCGCAAACTGGCTCGCAGGCCAATTGTTGACTATTCCATGTCCTTTCTATAAATTAGCAGGGGCGTTACAACTATAAATATTAAATGCAGATCGTGGACATCAAGTGATTGTGAGCAAAAGTGGTCCTAGAGCCGCCACAGATGTGTGGTATATCAAAAGTGGTCCAAAAGACGCCACAGATGTGTGGTATATCAAAAGTGGTCCAAGAGCTGCCACAGATGTGTGGTATATCAAGTGATCCAAGAGCCGCCGCAGATGTGTGGTATATCAAAAGTGGCCCAAGAGCCACCACAGATGTGTGGTATATCCAAAGTGGTCCAAGAGCCGCCACAGATGTGGGGTATATCGAGTGATCCAAGAGCCGCCACACATGTGTGGTATATCAAAAGTGGTCCAAGAGCCGCCACAGTTGTGTGGTATATCAAAGAGATTCAAAGAGCCGCCACAGATGTGTGGTATATCAAAACTAAGAGCACTACTGTTACTGCATAGTGATGGTGCTCTCATCAAAATCTGGCCTGGGAGACTTGAGATATCTGCTGTCAAAACTTGCTAAATACTAGAGGACTGTTGGTCACAAAGTTTAAATTTTTAGCAATGTAAGGCAAATAAAAGAATAGACATTGTTCAGTTTTCTTTAAGGCATTTAAACAAAATAAGAAGCATTTGGAGATTTAACGATCTTATACTGTAAAAAAGAATAATTTAATAACACTAATTCACTAAATTCATTTCTTATTCGTCAAATAAAATTTGCACAGAGGCCATTTTTTTCATAGTATTTGGGCCTGTGACGTCATGAAATCTTTACAGATTTTTTAAATATTAAAAGTGTTTTTACATTTGAAAAATCAGTAAAAAATAACCAGTTATTTAAAAACATTATCGAATTAGTTAATTAAGCCCTTGACATCATATCACCTGTTGGTAAGCGACGATGATGCCGAAAATGGAAGTGGGCTTACCAAGATTCCCCAACGCAATGGGTAACTGGACATTTTATCTTCAAGTCGGAACACATCAATGCTGTTAACATTGATGCTTGGCGGCAAGACTTATATTACTTATATTAGCGGGCTT
The DNA here is from genome assembly GCA_947284805.1 of Coleophora flavipennella. Lineage (NCBI taxonomy): Eukaryota > Metazoa > Arthropoda > Insecta > Lepidoptera > Coleophoridae > Coleophora > Coleophora flavipennella. The sequence goes on from OX369253.1 coordinate 13,797,525, forward strand.
AGAAAATGCCTTTCCACCAACCAAACCGCGTCATACAAAGTTAGACTCCGCCGGGAATTGAACCCGCGACCTCCTGAAGCTAATGGACTTAACCATTACGCCACGTAGGCTATTAAAATGTCTATATTTTTATGGTTTTTTTTTAAATAGCCAAATTTTTTTGAACCATGCCAACTATATATTGATGAGACCACCTTTTTTCTGTAGCCATTGAAGTACCTATACTCTTAGTACACCACAAATATGTGACATCGCTTCCTTTCTTTCTTATCGTGTGGCACAATTAACCGTGTTATCCAAGGGATAGACGGCGGTTGCCTGGTGTTACACTTAGCATCACCCGCGGTCACGTGTAGGGCATTCAGATTTACACCTACGGACGTGTGCAACGCGACCTTCATACACGTCTGGAATCAGATGTGCAGGTTTCCTCACGATGTTTTCCTTCACCGTTAAAGTAATCGGCAAGTAAATGTAGGTAATTTTCGAAAAACTCATTGGTACATTGGCCGTCCGGATCAGAACCCGGGACCTCTGGTTAGGAGCACGAGTCGTTACCGGTTGAGCCACCGACGCTGTTGTTACATCTCTTGGACCAGGCTGCGTATTAATTTTCCCACCATCTTTTAAATTCTGTAAAACAACAGATGTCCAATGTCCAAGACTTGTATTTTAAGCGTTTTGATATAGCCGGGTGGTTGGCCTCGAAGCCTTAATTGGTTTCCCTTTGTGTGTACTTACTGCATTCTTGTGTTAACTAACTACACACTCCAAAACACCGCCGAAAAGCAGTCAGTTAAATCTTGAAGCCGAAGCTTTGTTTTAGAATTAAGAGGAGTGTTAAGCGTCCTATCCATACAAATGGCGGTAGCGATTTACACCTTTGGTATGTTAACCGATTTTGACCAATCTTTGACAGAACAAAAGCTAGGTTTATGGGTTTTTGTTATTTCAATAAATTTAATAATAAGTTCAATTGTATCATTGCTCACGCGTTTTCATACAAAACTAATTTCAGCCATTATCTGTCTATTTTTAATCAATAACTTAAAAAATACGTACGTTGTACGTTTATCCGACGCTCTTACGGTGTAGGAAAAACATCGTGAGGGAACCTGCACACGCCTGCGAAGAAACTCGAAGGTTGTGTGTGAAGTAGACCAACCCGCACTGGGCCCGCTTGGTCAACTAAGGCCCGATCGCCCTAATTCAGGGTAGGCTCGAGCCCCTCGGTGGTTACGTATATGAGCTGATGCGATTAATTTAAACAATGAAACCTATAAACCTAGCTTTTATTCTGACTGAGAACCTATCAAATATTGGTCGAAAACTTTTAAGAGGCGAAAATCACTTTCGCCGTTTGTATGAGAAGTGTAATTTTCGCCGTGGGATCACAGTCCTCTTAAAACATTATTAAAGCCCAATGTTGCGCAGTGCCTAACTACTCAACAAACGTGAAGCACTTTTTTTTTAATTTTATTGTTACTTGTGTTAGTGTTGTACTATGTGAACTTTGGTGAAATATTATTATTAAATGTACTGTTAATTTAATCTGTTGAAAGACAAATTGCTTTGATCGGATTTGTCAAGCGCAATTAGATTTTATTGCATTTCTTTAGGGTTTCAAATGCCTTTTTTGTCTGCAAATTTAATTTAATTTTCCGTGCTGTTCTGCTTGGCATGGCATGCATGCCAGCATAATCTTCCTGCCTGCAATCGTGTACGACGCATGATAAGAAAATGGTCTATCATATGATTACTGTTATTTAAAATCTGTATTTTATGTATCCAGTGTACAATAAACTATTAAATAAATAAAATGAGATTTAGGCAGCACGCATGCAGAGAAAATCCACACATCTAATTTCTACGCCGCGTTGTCTTCATCATATCAGCCGAAAATCGTCCACAGCTGGACAAAGGCCTCCCCAAGGATTTCCACGACGACCGGTCCTGCGCTGCCCGCATCCATCGGCTTCCAGCGATCTTTAGCAGGTCGTCGGTCCACCGCATGGGAGGCCTGCCTATGCTACGTTTTCCGGTGCGCGGTCGCCACTCGAGAACTTTAATGCCCCATCGGCCATCTGTTCTACGAGCTATGTGCCCCGCCCACTGCCACTTCAGGTTAGCGATTCTGTGAGCTATGTCGGTTACTTTGGTTCTCCTGCGGATCTCCTAGTTTCTGATTCGATCACGCAGAGAAACTCCGCTCCATTGCCCATTGGGTGACCTTGAGACTTCCTATGCGGCCCATAGTAAGCGACCATGTCTCAGTTCCGTAAGTCATCACTGGTAATACACACTGGTCAAAAACTTTAGTCTTGACACTGTTATCGAGTGACGACCGCGCACCGGAAAACGTAGCGTAGGCAGGCCTCCCACACGGTGGACCGACGACCTAGTTAAGATCACGGGAAGTCACTAGATGCGGGCAGCGGTCGTCGTGGAAATCCTTGGGGAAGGCCTTTGTCCAGCAGTAGACGATTTTCGGCTGACTGATATGATGATGATGATGATGATGATAATGTTTTTTTTATTATAAAATTGCAAGCGAGTTGTCTTTCTCTAGATTATGTTTTTCTTGTGTTAGTGTTTAAATCCCGCATGCGGTGTTAACAAAATATACTGTAAAAAAATAACTCACTCCGCGAAGGTTCGCAGTGGAGCCGACCTGCCTCAACTGAATGCTCGTCATTATTATCACAAGCTCGCCTTAGTATAGAAAACTGGTTGCAAGAACTTTATTGTATAAAAAAATATTTGGACTGTGTACCTCAGCGCGCCATAAATTTTGACCTCAACGCGTCCGTCCGGTGCGTGCACCCCATACGCTTTCTATATGTCAAGTGATCATGTCTAACAAAAAAAATTCTTCTCTTTTAATTTTTTCGTTTCCCAAACAAACGTAGAATTACTTCTTCTTGAAAATGTATGGGCCGATTCTAATGACACTATACACACAAGCAAGTCACGAAATTCTAGTTTGTGGCTAGATTTTAAAAACGATTAGCGATTTCTAAGATTACTTACTATGAAAAGCTTAAATCACTATTATTTAGTAACAACAGTATTTTTGGTAAATGTAATCTGTCCACAAACTATAATTTCGTGACTTGTTTATGTGTGTAAAGTTTCATTAGAAACGGCCCATCCATTTTCAAGAAATAGTAATTTTAAGTTTGTATAGAAAACGATTTTGTGAATGCGCTTTTAAGAGCACTGCTCTTATCTGTGGAGTAATAGCCAATTGTTTCTATCTTCAGCCATCTGTTTGTGTCATTCCCATATGGAGAAAAAGGAATGACACAAGCAGATAAACTAAGGATAAAAAAAATATATTACCCATCTAAAGCGTTGTCTTGATATACGCCTAACATCGCAAGTTTGCGTTATTTATAAGATAAGATAAAGATAAATACTCTTTATTTTACACACTAGTTAAAAAAAACATAAACAAATTATAAAAAAATTACTTAATTTTTTTTTTTTAAAGTAACAGAATATAAAAAAAGAAACTTATATAGGTACTATAGCGGTACAATTTGGGCGGTACCTTTTTTATTTAGTACATACTAGGTTTTGCCAGCGGCTTTGCTCGCGTGAACATAGTTTCTATGACTGTCCCCGAGGGTGCGCAGTGCGCGAGCTGCAGCGGCTCTCAAACGTGGAAAAAATTTGCCTATATTTTGATCTGTCAACCTACCAAATTTCGTAAATACAGATACGTTCAGTAGTTTTTGCGTGTAAGAGTAACAAACTTTCGCATTTATAATATTATTAGTAGGACAAGGAATACACGATGGTAAAATAAACCTGTGGAGCGCCATTAAACCGAAAGAGGTTTGTATTTTGCTAGCAGACGTGTACACACATAGACATACGTACCTACATTTAAGCTTAGTACACTTAAGTTTTATTATGACATTACTCGTCTGCAGTAAATAAAATAAGTAAATGTTTTATTTACCTTGCATTTCCCTATTTCCAGTAAACGGAATATTCCAATAATCCGGCTTCCCCTGGTCTTTGAAAGTATCCGATTAATGGGACTCTACTGTACAAGCGATGAGATAATAGCGTTATAGCTTATAAGGCTATATCTGCGTTTGTATTTTAAAAATTGTCCAAATCCACACTTGAGTACTCTGCACTAATTTAGATTATCTTTGCACCATTTTTCCAGTCTGTATTGGCACAACTATTCGACTTCAGTAACTTGATCGCAATTCGGTTGAAACTGCAATACATTTAGCAATTTTTTTTATAAGTTTATTACAATATGTCTGCTACTAAGTGTAGGAGGCCAAAAAACGATTTGATTAAATTTTCTCGCTAGAAAAAAAATGCAAGGGTCGCTTAAATTTGTAAATTTTCGCTTATTTAGCCCACAAAAACCAGTTTTACTTCACTACAGTTAGACAAGGCACCTTACTTTTTTCTCTCTTATTCCTCAATAACATCCTGACATATTGTGGGACTCACTTTTTTTGCAAAAAATGCCTATATCTAAGTTAAAAAAAATATTGAAAAAGTGCATAAAAGTGTGGTTATTTTCTTTACTCTTAACATGTAAAGAAAAAACAGAGCCAACTGTTCTGAACAATACCTCGCCTTAAAGTAAAATTCTCGCGAACTTGCGATGGTCGCGTATATTAAGAGAACTCCCAACAAATACTACTTTAAATATTTCCAATTCTGAGACAGTTCAGTTCAGACACTAAAAATGACCTTGATAAAAAGTTCTTGCAATTCAGCAATTAAAACCGTATTGAGTGTGCGTGATACGTACGACTCGCGCTTCGCCACGTTTAGTCAAAGGCAAAGCGAATATAAAGCTGCCATACAACCTTTGAATGTACACGAATATACACGATGATATTTTAAAGTCAATTAATAAAAATAAAATGTTTTGACTGGGTCACATATTGTTTTAAATTAATTACACAAGCTACATTTGAAAGCAAAAACTAAAACCATTACCCTTTAATTCAGCTGAAACTCATGTAAAAATGTGTAGTTTTGGTGCTTTCAACAGACGACTTAAAGTTCGTTTGCTGAATTACTGCAGCTTTGACGACTCGCCACAAACACTCTGTCTAAGAGGCCGCCTAGACTTCAAGCACGCCGCACGACGTTGTCGGCGTCGCGATTGAACTCAGCGCAGCCCCTTTATCGGAGTGTTTGACTGTCGTCTCTGCCGGCTCGCGGCATTCATCAAAGCTGCAGTTACATGAGCGAACGAAGTATAGTCAGTGTTGCGAAAGCCTCCTCTCCACCAGCGTCTGCGCCGCCTGGGAGTTAATTAAGAACACGCACCCTCTCTTACGTGCAGTTTAACAAATACTAATAAAACAATGATTGTACCTCTTTATATATGGTACGCCCAACAAACTAAAGGGTTATAATAATACTCATTCAAAAACTGTGATTGGGTTATTTTTATGATTTTTCACACAGTTAAATGAGTACTAAAAAAATATGAAACTACATTAAATTGTATTTCGTTTAAGTACTCTTCGGGGTGTCTACTATCAACGGAGTATCAAACACACACACAACTCAGTTTTATTACGTTTTGAGTTCACTAGGAAAATGTTCACAAAATGCATCCCAAAAGCGTACCGGAAAACTATACAGTTTTTTCAAAATACAATATTGAAATTCCACAAACATGCTGTGATAATATGTCAATGAATATTATGGTGTGTCCCCCAAGAGATCAAACAGCGTGTAAACTGAATGCTAAACATTCAAGGTTCCTCTTTTGTATAAAATGCTCAAGACCCAAACAACGTAAGGGTCGCCAGTAAACTTGAGTTTCCATACAAACAAAGCTCCATTCGACGTTGGTGAAAAATTGAGAAGACACATGTCGTTGTCTGTAACTTTTTTATCATAATTAACTTAGACAGTACTAAATAAAATGCTTTACAATTTAGATAAAAAGTCGCTCGTATTTTGTTGCGTATTGTGTTACACATATCGATATGTGACTTCTCAATATATCTGCAATGTTATAATTCAATTCAGAATATCGTTTTTGCATTCTTATCCTTAACTTTTCAACGGTTTTGCGCCCTCAACGCGCCCTCAAACCTCGCCTAAGCTCACATGAGGAAACAGAAGGCGTTGGAGGACAAAGGGACCAGGGTCTATAATAAATTAACTCATTTTTTACTAAAAAAAAATTTGCAAATTTTTGTATTTGAAACGTATATGCTACTCAAAATATAATAACAATAAGAAAAAATCTAATCTTTTTTTGTTTGGAAAAATGTTGTTTTAAAACGACAGTAGTTAAAAGACGGCTAAATGTCACTACCAGAACTGAATGTATTAAAAAAGAAAATAATTATAAACCGAAAAATAGAAATAAAAAACGAATGTGCTTTTAGACCACACGACTGAAGTAAAACATAATCACCGTTCGAGTAACGCATTTGCCAGCTTACTCCTCAAGTCAAGCGTGCCGTTCGCCTCGTCCTATCATACTTTTCGTAACGCTAGAAATCACCGTTCGCGTAACGCATTCACCAGCTTACTCCCCAAGTCAAGTGTGCGTATAGAAGTTTTACTTAAAAAAAGACAGAAAGAGATAGTGATCGGATAGTGAAGACAGTAGCAAAGTCAAAAATTAGAACAAACATAATGACAAAAACAAATTAAGAAGAAGATAATATCAAAACAGGACGACTTCGTCACAGTTTCAAATAACTTTTACACATCGACGGCTTTTCAATTAAATATCTTTGTATTAAAACAGACCGACGTTTGTATGGAAACATTAGCTTACTGGCGACTCTTAAGGGCCGCCAGGAGGCTCGAGTTTCCATATAAACGTAGTTCCGCTTTAATACTAAAACTACATGCCAGATTGAATCCAAACTTTGCAAATATATTAAGGAGACGCATATCGATGTTTATAATTAGTTTTCAATGCACTAATATAAAACCGAAAAAAATAAGAACAGTTTCAAACTTGTACTGAATACAACACTAATTATAAACATCGATATGTGTCTACTCAATATATTTACAAAGTTTGGATTCAGTCCGGCATGTAGTTTTTGTATTAAAGCGGAACTACGTTTGTATGGAAACTCGAGCCTCCTGGAGACTCTTAAAGCCATTCCCTAACTCCCCTTCGCAACCTCCCCAATAATATTTCTCCCCAAAAACCTAGTGAACTCAAAACGCTGTTAGTAAACAGAAAAATAATAAGCTTCCAGCCAAGATACTCTACCGTGCCCGTGTTACTAGATCGTCGTGTCCCGTGGCTGGCTACCTTCTTTGCTGCCGTCTCGATAGTCGCCTTGACGAATTTCCTGTGACGCCAGGATATCCTGCACTTGCTGCAGCCGCGGGGTTTGCTCGCGATTCCGGGAGCGCGTCTCCTCCATGATGAAGGAGTTGATGACGTAAGCCTCGCGTCGGATTCGGTCGCGGAGTTCCCCGGACATGTCCGGGATGGCCCATTTCACTATTATCATTACTAGGGCTACTACGTTCTGTTGGAAGTAAATGAGATTTGTTTTTAAATTAAAGTCAAAAACCTGAACCGTGGCGGAAGTACGTAGACAGTCACGGACGGAAGTGACATTAGAATCAGTTTCCTCCATAGCAACCATGTAACAAACTGCAGCTCCATAGCAACCAAGTCACTTTTAATATCAGGAAGGCTAGAGCTTTATGGCCATACCGCCTAATAATAATAATAAGTATTTATTTCAGACATAGTCCATAGTTGGTTAGTAACATTGGTACTTATAATCTAGTGTTAGTAAAACAATGGCAATAAATCAAAAAATTGAGATGGTCTCGATGGAGCCGTCCGCCACAGGGGCAACGCTGGTCTCTACTTGATTGCGTGCAGCCGTATCCAGCGCCCCAGTATCGGAGAGTCCCATCGGTCCACTAGAGTGTACAGGATGCTGTTGGTGCTGGCGCGCGTTCGATTCATCAAGGAGGCGGACCGCTTTCGCATAATAGCCTCGAAGCTGTCAGTCTTTGCCTCCGCAAACATGCCAGAGGCACTGCAGAAGCGCGCCTAAAACGCGAGGCCGCAGGCAAAAAAGAAGAGAATGAAAAAAGTAAAAAAAGGGGCATCACGTGCCAGTACCAGTTGCTGTGCTCGTAGTCCTTCTCATCTGACCTGTAGTTGTAGTACCGCGGAGAAACTGCACAATAACACATTTAACTACAGGAACACAAACACAGCGTCCACTGACCTCGAACACGACGACGAAAGCGAGCCGCGCACCCATCACGTGCCAGTACCAGTTGCTGTGCTCGTAGTCCTTCTCATCTGGCCTGTAGTTGTAGTACCCTGGGAAACTGCACAATGGGGCAAGTAAATTAATTTTATTTATCTTATCTACAGTAGCGTCGGTGGCACAACCGGTAACGACTCGGTCCTCCTAACCAGAGGTGCCGGGCTCAAATCCGGACGGCCAATGTACCAATGAGTCTTTCGAAACTTACGTACATATACTCACCGATTGCTTTAACGGTGAAGGAAAACATCGTGAGGAAACCTGCACACACCTGCAAAGAAACTCGAAGGTTATGTGTGAAGTCGACCAACCCGCACTGGGCCCGCGTGGTTGACTAAGGCCCGATCGCCGTAATTCAGGGTAGGCTCGAGCCCCTCGGTGGGGACGTATATGAGCTGATATGAAGATGATGATTTTAACTACAAAAGAACACACACATTACTCGAAAGACGTCCACTGCTGAACAAAGGCCTGCCCCAAGGATTTCCACAACGACCAGTCCTGCGCTACCCGCATCCTGCGGCTTCCCGTGACCTTCACTGGGTCTTCGGTCCACCAAGTGGGAGGCGTTCCCACGCTGTGTCTTCTGGTGCGCAGTCGCCACTCATAACTTTCCTGCCCCAACGGCCATCTGTTCTACGAGCTATGTGCCCCGTCCACTGCCACTTAAGTTCATATTTTTGTGTTCTGTGCGGTGTGAACGAACATAGCCAAATTACTTATACTTAAGTCTTCTTCTCATGTAATTGTCTTTTATGAGAACAAAATATCTTCAAACCTAAGCGATTCTGAGAGCTATGTCGGTTACTAATAGGTTCTCAAAAAGTATAAAAGAAAAAGTCAGCTTTCATGAGCATAAGGCCTAGCAAGAAGCGGTCGTAACTTAGTGCGTCGATCACGCACGTAAACTGACCGTAAACACGGTTATTACCTGGATGGGACCGTTTCCGTGCTTCGCAAGGCACGTCAAGCTTATCAGTATCTTATCTTGTACCAACCCCTGAACAAAGTGGCCAAGTTCGTGGCCGACCACGCCGTAGTCATTTCAAAAAGTAAATAGTAAATTTAAAATGCGGGCAGCGCAGGACCGGTGGTTGTGGGAATTCTTAGGGGATGCCTTTATCCAGCAGTGGACGTCTTTCGGCTGATATGACGATTATGATGTTGAAATACAAACAGACATAAGTAAGTACCTGCACGTATCATTATGGTAACTGGTCCCTCTAGGCGGATGCTCCAACACAGACACATCAAATTGCGCTAGCGTACTCTTCACGTAGTCATCGAGATTTCCATGCAAAGAGTAGTACACCAGGCGAGGGATGAACTCCGACGTGAAGGCGATTATGAAACCCTGCGAAAAAACGAACTATGTGTTGATGGGTTCCTTAAGGTAGTCGGCTGCTAGGCGTTTTCTTACTTTATATCATCTGTCAAAAACGAATATTTTTCTTAAAAAGCGGCCAAGTGGGTGTCGGACTCGCACACGAAGAATACTGTACCATCGTACAAGTAAAAAAAACACGTTTAATGTAGGTATGGGGGGCCTCCTTTCATTTTTATTATATTTTATTTGTTGTTATAGAGGTAATAGAAATACTCTGTGAAAATTTCAACTATCTACCCATTACGGTTCATGAAATACAGTCCGCTGACAGACAGACGGACGGACATCGGAGGCTTAGTAATAGGGTCCCGTTAGTCACCCTTTGAGTGTACATAACCCTATAATGTTTGAAATAGCAAGGCGTGACGTCATAGTTTTTTTAGCGTCGTTAACGTATTAATTTTGTAGTTTGATTAATTAAATGAATCGGCCAAGTGCGTGTCGGACCACGCCCAATGTAGGGTTCCTTAGTAATAACTTAAAAACTGTTTGTCCAAGGATACCCTAAATCGTTTAGAAAAACCGGCCAAGTGCGAGTCGGACTCGCGCACAAAGGGTTCCGTACCATCCTACTAATATTATAAACGCGAAAGTTTGTAAGAATGTATGGATGCATGTTTGTTGCTCTTCCACGCAAAAACTACAGAACGGATCTGGCTGAAATTTGGTAGGTGGACAGATTAGGACCTGGATTAACACATAGACTACTTTTTTCCACGCTTGCAAACGGCTCGCGCACTGCGCACCCTCGAAAATTCATAGAAACGTGGTCTACGCGGGTTGAAGCCGTGAGAAACAGCTAGTTATCTATAAAAATCACGTTTGTTGTATGGGAGGCCCCTTAAATAGTTGTTTTATTTTAATTTAATTATTAATTTTTTAAGTGAATATAACTAAATATCCTGTGAATATTTGAAGCGTCTGCCTGTTGCCGTTATCAATATCGTGCAAAAACGAGCAAAAAAATCACGTTTGTTGTATGGGAGCCCCCTTGAATATTTATTTTAATCTGTTTTTTTATTAGTATTTGTTGTTATAGCGGCAACAGAAATACATCATCTGTAAAAATTTTAACTGTCTAGCTATCACGGTTCATGAAATACAGCCTGGTGACAGACGGACAGCCAAGTCTCAGTAATAGGGTCCTGTTTTTACTCTTTGTGTATGGAACCCTAAAAATTTTATTCAAAAAAGGGCAATAAGAACTAGCACGTTATTCCTCCATGGGATTCTTGTAAGGAGCACTTTAAATAATTCAGAATACTAACAGTTCCCAGTCTTTACATTTTAGTCCTTTTGACGGACGCATTAAAAATAGACAGAAATATGGATCTGAATTTGAGATGCAGGCTACGCTGGAAACAAGGAGAAAAGACTTTAAGAACAAAACTAGTCTCGCTTTCCTGCAATTTGTGGGAGTGATTTCGTGAAATGGGACGGAAATGTGTAACAGGAAGTCGCGAAAGCGCGGAATTCTACTTTACGAGAGTCCGACTCGCACTTGGTCGGTTTTTTCGTTACTGTCAGATCCGCCACCCAGGTACAATATCGTCATCAAATCTAACTAACCTAAAGTATTTTGTCACATGTTACACATCATATGCGAGTACTGTAGGTCTCGCTCGATTTTTTTTTTATATAAAGACTTTGCCAACAAGGCTTTCAGTCTAAACAGATACATTAGACAATATAAAACAAAATTAGACTAAAACTCAAGAGTTGCAACGCATTGCGCGAGAAACCAAACAGTATTAGTTTTTAATAAGTTGCCTGTTGAATTAAAATTGAAGTCACGCATTCATGTTTTTAAAAGCGCACTTAAAGCTCTTCTTTTGGACAAGTGTTGCTATTGCATTGATGATTTGACGTTTTCATAATTAGTTCGTACAATGTAATACTTTATTACGATTTGTTTATCTGTATACTTTAGTTTAGTTTAGTTTTGGAATTGTTTTTTTTTTACATTGTAATGTAATTTGTACACAATTATAAAATTGTTTTTACAAGCTTTTATTTAGTTTCATCTGTCCCAGTGTCTGTAACGAGATCTTGTAAGTTAAATTTTACCCACTCCCTGGTTTTCGATTAAGCTGAAATTTTGTATGCATATGTATATCGCGTGACAATGCAATATTAAAAGCTTCTACCTTCTTCTTCTTTGCGTGTCGATGACAAATTAAATCATTCCGGCCCAGAACTTAGCCACTTCGACTGCACTATTTATTAGCTTCTACCTAAAAGTTTTACAGAAAATAAAATTGAACTTGAAACACCAGAGACACGTTCTTGACGACCTTGACGAGCTACCTATACAGGGAACTACCTATGACATTATGTACCTATATTAGGAACGGCACACTTGACAGAAAATATGTTTTTTTAATGACTATTTCATTTGAAAAGAACAATTCAATAATTACGGGGGAATTAACAATCTTTTTTTCCTGCTGCTTTTACTTGTATGGCAGGCAACCCTAAAAAAAATTTGTAAAAAATTGTTAGATGATGCCAAGGGCTTAACAATTGTAAATAATAAAAAAAATGTTAGCCGTATGTACTTGTTTATTTATTTTATTACAATTTTTTATATTATTATTTACTTATACATTTAAGTATTATTATAATATTGCGTTTTTTGTACGTAGTTAGTAAATTATGTATTTATTTTGTTGTTAGTTATTTAGGAATAAGAATTTTTTTTCTAAAATTGTAGTCTTTGCTATGTACACGTCTTGTGCGGTTATTTTGTCACTTTCTCTTTCCAAGGTCTGCTGTAAGAAATTTCTTATAGAAATAAGCGGTGCCTTTGTATGTTTTTATCTTTTTTAATGTACGTTTGTCCTTTTTTTTCTGGGTACAATAAATTGGGAAACATTTTTTTTTTGTGTGAAAACGGATTTCCTCGGTAATGACACCTATGTAGATCGACTTGGGAATGTAGCTAAAATTCATCCAATTCATTAAAAAAATCACAATTTCAGCAAAGTCGTCAGTATGATAAGTACAAGCCTCAGTTAACGGGACCTACACACATTTTGATACACCTGTATATACAGAAGATATACAAGAATCACTAGCTTAAAGAAATAAGACAAAAACAAATGCACCATAACCCTACATTAAGTTAACTTTAGGAATAAATTGGAAACTTAAAACCCGACTCGGAAAAAACTAACCCCTCTTTTTTGGCCAGTCGGGTAAAAATATATCCTGAGTGACATAGGATAAAATGTACCTATCCTATGTCATTTACGGGTTCAATACTAATCTAACGACACCTCGCACTACAAAATCGATAAATCTATAGATGATGGCTATAGAGTATGCCAAAGAAATACACATACTTACCTCGCTGGCTCAGCAACCCGAAGTGGATCTTGTACTCCGACATTAAAGTGCGCCACTCTAACCTATGTTGTGCCCAGTTTGACCATTCGGGCACCCTCAACTCTTTGAGGTCTTTGGCGACTTCATCTCTCCAGCGATACCTTGGTCGACCCACTGGGCGACGCCCGGAGGGTCGATCAAGGTATGCTCTTTTGGCTGCTCCCATTCTCTTAACATGTCCTAGCCAGCGAAGTCGGGCTGTTTTTATACATACTACCAAATATACATTCACTCGAAAAAACATAATCCTCCTTCCGGCGCGGTCGGGTAAAAAGCAACAAAACTGACTTACATTGGTAATGATGCTGAGTTTTCCAATGGAGTCCAGTATCCTGTACCACACCCCAATATCGTGAACCCTCTGAGGCACGGGTCTTCGGAAGCACCTCAAGAACTTTTTGGCGTCGAGCCGCATTTCCAACACGTTGTTGATGAGCGCGAAGAGGGGGGCGAGGGGGAACGCTGCCACGAATATTGTTACGAAGCCATACTGTAGCACTGTAAAATATATTTTTAAATTATCATCAAACCGACGTGTTTTTCCTGAGACTGGTATGGTATGAGACCTATTTTGATAAAACTTACACTGTTCCCTAAGTTGAATGAACCTCAATCCAAAAAAAAACCCGATGTCTGTAAAGTCGTTTTACGTGATAACGTGTCACAAGCCGAACGCTTGTGTGCTTTAGACCATACGACTAAGGTAAAACTTCTTCACCTCCATCTTTAAGGAGATGTAAAATACTGCCCATAGTCAGGTGAGTTAACTCCTTGGCAGTTATGTGCTCCTGGTACTTTTTACAACTACAACATATCTCACAGTTGGAACACCTCTTGTTAGCTCCTGGAAGCCTAGTACTTTTAATCCATTGACACGCTGACGTTAGGTATAAGAAACGCCTCAGAAAAGAAGGAATCATTTTGTCTTAGCTTGACATACTGATGGAAAAATGCAAGTACCGACACACACAGTTAAAAAATAGAAACGCCTGATCAGAGTGGGATCGGATCAACTTAGCAAATGTTGTCAGAATTGCTAATATGAAATAAGTAGGCCCAGTGAGTCGTAGTCGAAGCATAGACACATTTATTTCATTTCGTTTCATTTTATTTTATTTGGAAAACTTACTGCTATTAAACAAACATATTATGTAACATACTTACTCTTACGGTGAAGGAAAAACATCGTGAGGAAACCTGCTCACGCCTGCGAAGAAACACGAAGGGGTTGTATGTGAAGTCGACCAACCCGCACTGGGCCCGTGTAGTCGACTAAGGCCCGATTGCCCTAATTCACGGTAGGCTTGAGTCCCTTCGGTGGGGACGTATATGGGCTGATATGATGATGATGTAACATACTTTATGGATCTATCATAATAACTATAAGCAACTTACCCATCTCCAAATACTCAGGGAACAGTCCCATGTGGCCAAAATCTACTAGTTTGAAGTCTTTTACGTATTGCAGTGGGCTTTTTAGTCTGAAACAAAAAGGATGTAACGGAGAAACGAATGAATGAAAACACTTGAAGATCAACCGTCTCACCTTTTGGAAACTAATTGAGAAAAATATCGTCCTCAGTAAAGCAAAACTATAGGTTAGTCAAATACACAGGACTAGATTATGCCCGCGGCTTCGCCCTTGTGGATATCGAGGGTGCGCGGGGTTTTACTGTTATCAAATTCAAATTTTATTAATCAAAAATATTAAAATAACCGATACTACATCTAAATCTATAAATCATCTATGTTATAAACGTTCCCTCGCGTGCACACAACAATTTACCAAAGTTTTGTCCATAGGGACCAGGGCTGCCATATTATTTTTAAAGGAGATCGTACAAAAGGTGCAAAAAATCGTAAACCCATATTAAACAGAGCAATAAAAGTCGTACGCCCATACAAAACTTTTTTTTAATCGTCTTCCCATACAAATCTATCAAAATTTAAATCATACGGACTGCAATAAAAATAGTCCGAAAACGATTTAAATCGTACATCTGGCAGCCCTGATAGGGACCATACACACACACACGCGCGCACAAACGCACACGTTTGATTTCGTGTCGCCATTCATTGAGTTGAGGAGGCGCGTGCCGCGGCGGCCACCACAAAAGCGACCGTATCTAAGCGAACAGACTAATCGGGGCATTGAGAGTTCGATTCACAAAAGTGTCGCGTCTTAAGTTGTTTGTTCCGAATGTATAAGTTCTATGCGAATAGTTGTCCAGTGCCTACTTCTTATTCGCATCCTTAAATGCGTTCGTTATTCAACCAAGTCCCGGTGTCTCATTCGTACGTCGAGACACAATCCTTACTAATATTACAAATGTGAATATGTGTGTGCTTGTTACCTTTTCACGCTTCAACAACTTGACCAATCGTGATGAAATTTGGCATGCAGGTAGCCTGTGTCACGAAGAAGGCCATATGCTACTTTTTATCCAAATCCAATTTCAATAGCATAGTCCGATGCAGTTCCTGAGGGAACCGAAAAAATACTCTTTTTTTGGTTAATTTCTTTAACATTGCAATGGAAAAATAGATTTTTGTGATTTTTTGCACTGAGATGGTTGAGGGGGTGAAAATGACATAATTTACTAATTAGCATATCCTGACATAATTCCCGAGGGATCTGGAAAATTTTTCATTTCCACACTCGCGCACGTCAGCGTCGCAGCGGAGCAACGGATTATTTGTATAGAATTGATTGAGAGGGTGCAGAATAGCCCAATCTGGGATAGAGATCTGGAGAAAACTCATGTAAACGCTTGCGAGCCGCTTGCGGCTTGCGGCTCGCGCTCCATTTACCCTCAGACAGTCATAAAAACCCGCAGACAAAGCTAGTGGAAAAGTAATTTAAAGTGTGCTAGTAACCTCTTTTTCCTGCCAAAGTGCCTTACAACGTACAGCCACTTGAGGAGGCGCGGCATCAGCATCTCCATGATGGTGTTGATGAACTGCTTGCCCACCATGATGATGGCTAGCTGGATGGACAGCTCCAGCAGGCACCCGCCTGGCGCGCACTGGGGAAAACAAGTAAACGTCGCGTGAACGAGTGAGGATTACACCTTCAAAATTTCCAAAGCTCTAGTGTGTGAGCAACTTTTCTAACAAAGACTTGCGGCATAATTGTACACACACATTTTTGGATCATCATATCACCCAAAAGACGTCCACTGCTGAACAAAGGCCTCCCCCAAGGATTTCCACGACGACCGGTAGTGCACTGCCCTCATCCAGCGGACACATTTTATTTGTGGATCATCGTCATCATATCAGCTCATATACGTCCCCATCGAGGGGCTCGAGCTTACCCTGAATTAGGGCGATCGGGCCTTTAGTCGACCACGCGGGCCCAGTGCAGGTTGGTCGACTTCACACACAACCTGCTAGTTTCTTCGAAGGCGTGTGCAGGTTTCCTCACGATGTTTTCCTTCACCGTATGAGCGTCAGATAAACGTATATATGAAATCTAAATTAGAAATCACATTGGTACGTGGCAGGATTTGAACCACGACCTCCCGGACAGGGGGCGACGGCCCTAACCGTTACGCCACTGACTTAAACTTAAATATTTGTGGATAATTTTGACAAAATATATACTTGCCAAAATCACTTTTTTACAAAAATATTTGCCAGTCTCTGCTAAAGGGTTAAGTTCCCAAAAGAAATGTATGTATAACAGTTTAGTAATGATTACATTTCTTCCACTCACCTCTTCTTGTCTATGCCCAAATATCCTAAAGTACTTCCCGGGCCGTCCCACAAACTTGCCCTTGAAGAACGCTATGTAGAAGATGGACGCGTAGTAGTTGACGAACTGTAGCAGGTATATCTTGAGTGTAAGCGAATCATCGAATTCCGTCTGTGTGCGCAGGAGTTCCTTTTCTGTCAGCCATTCGGCGAGGTATTGATATATCTGCGAGAGATGTTCAATTTGTAAAATAAGAAGTGTTATTTTTAGGGTTCCATACACCCCCTGGGCCCGCGTGGTCGACTAAGGCCTAATCGCCCTGATTCAGGGTAGGCTCGAGCCCCTCGGTGGGGACGTATATGAGCTGTAATGATGATACACCCATCAGGTGACCAATGGGACACTATTACCACACCCCGGACACTGCATACAACGGTCGAAAAATGACATTTCTATAAAACAAATGACGGTGCAAACAAAATCACGGCGGAATCCTATACGTACCAAAACCAAACTGTAACCAATCTGTATAAATCAGGGTGACGAGGGGGTGTGGTCGTAATCTAGAGAGCGGCAGGGAGTGTCCATACTGTATGTTAGTACTGATATAATATATGAAATGCTATTACTAAGCCTCCGTTGTCTGTCTGTCTGTCAGCGGGCTGTATTTCATGAACCGCAATATGCCTAAAGTTACAATTTTTACAGAATGTTTATTTCTTTTGCCGCTATAACAACAAATACTAAAAATTAGAAAAAGTGAAAAAATAAGTGGGTTCTCCATACAAAAAACGTGTTTTTATAGGTCTTTAGAAGTATTTTTTATTTAGCTCTATAGTAAAAACGGTAATTCATACTCGAACAAGCGTGAAACTTGGTGTGTTTATAGTACGAACACAACTAATAATAAAAATTGGCCAACTGTGAGTAGTACTCGCGCTAAGGAGTCCAAACTGAATGACAAAAAAAGCATACTTTTGCCGCTCGCGTTGATGTCTTGATTGTAATGTGAATAGGTATCATTTATTATATGTAGTTGTGTGGAGAGGTGTGGTGGTACGGAACCCTCGGAGTGCCTTTAACCGCCTCCGTGACTTAATGGTTAAGTCCATAAGGAGGTCGCGGATTTGATTCCCGGCGGACTTTGTATGACTCGGTTTGGTTGGTGGAAGGGCATTTTATCCTGCTTGGCTAGCTTCCACCATCTTATCTAAGTCTTGCCGCCAAACATCAGTGTTAACAACATTAATGTGTTCTGGCTTGAAGATAAGATAGCCTGTTCTCCAATGCGTTGGGGAATCTTGGTATGCCCGCTTCCGTTTTCGGCATCATCGTCACTTACCAAGTGAGATGATGTCAAGGGCTTAGCAATTGTGAATAAGAAAAGCCTACGCTGTCTAACTGTTTATTTTAAAATTAATTTAAACCGTATTAGGTAGCCGGCTAATATTTTCACAGAATATGTGCTATTAAAGAGGATTTAAAAAAAAAATGTGTTCCAGCATGAAGTTAAGAAAGCCAGTTCCCCATTGTATTGGGGAATGGTTGTAAGCGCGTTTCCATCTTCGACATCATCGTCACTAACCATCAGTTGCTTTGATGCCAAGGGCTTATAATTGTGGATAAAAAATATATATATGTCGGAGTGAAAGGATGTGGCGCCACTTATGCATGCGTCAAAGCGCCGTGTGTTTTGTCTTGAAACGTCAAGTGGTTAGCTATGGTAGTAATAATAGGTCATCTTTGGCCAGGGTGTGGTCGGTGCGAGGCTGGAACCCAGTTTTAGTTAGTAGTGTTGGTAAGTTTTTGTTTAGCCAATCAGAATCGTTAAGGTTATCGAATCAATGAATGACAATGCAGCCAACCTACAGAGGCTACGATAGAGGCGCCAATTATTTTAAGAGTACTTTTGATCGAGCAGCTGAACTGTCAACTTGGGAAGCCAGCCCCGTGCCCTGTTTTCATCCGAATTATCCCGAGGCCTCGTGTTCTAAACGTCTGTGAATACTGAATAAGCACTCCAAAACTTCTCAAAGACGAGTTTATTTCTGAGATCCGGCCAAAACCCTTCTGATGTTCCGAAATATACAAAAAATACAAAATAAGGTTGGCCATACAAGAAACGTGTTTTAATGTTTTTCTCTATCATAAAACACAGGTAAAGTGCGAGTCAGAACCGCGCACAAAAAGTTCCGTACCATCATATTAGATAGCGCTAGTTTCTTCGCATTTCAAAAAAAAAACATTTTTTGTATAGAAACTTTCATTTTTTCTATTTTTTTGTATTTGTTGTTATAGCGGCAACCGAAATACATCATCTCTTTTTTTTTTATTCACAATTGGTAAATCCTTGACAACATCTCACCTGGTGGTAAGTGACGATGCTGCCGAAGATGGAAACGGACTTACCAAGATTCCCCAACGCAATGGGGAACTGGCTATCTTATCTTCATGCCGGAACACACCAATGATATCAACATTGATATTTGGCGGCAAGACTTAGATAAGATGGTGGTAGCTAGCCAGGCGGGCTTAGAAAATGCCCTACCACCAACCAAACCGAGTCTTACAATTGACCCCGCCGGGAATCGAACCCGCGACCTCCTATGTAAAGCCAGTGAACTTTGCCTCTGAGCTACGGAGGCGGTAGAAAATCTGTGAAAATTTCAACTGTCTAGCTATCACGCTTCATGAAATACAGCCTGGTGACAGACGGACAGACGGACGAACAGCGGAGCTTAGTAATAGGGTCCCATTTTTAGCCTTTGGGTACGGAACCCTAAAAACGGTAATACATACAAGCGTAAAACTTGGTTTGATTACAGTACTAATCCTAAAATAAAACAACGAATAATAAAGCCCAGTCCAGTGTGGGTCGAACTATGTCCTGCGGTATATTGTGCCGGTCTCGCACCGGGTTGTACAGTCACCTAAAAGCATTAACTGCCGCACGCGTTGATGTCTTTTGTATAAAATGAATAGGTATCATTTTTGTACGTGTTTGTGTGTGCCTCAGCAGTGGACAAATTGTGTGTTGGCAACGTTTAACTCGATCCTGAGGCACGTTCTACCAGCGGCTTTATGATGCGACCTTCACCAGATCACAGATGGTGAAAAACACTTCAAAATGTTTAATAATGTTTTTTTCGTCTATTTTGAACGTACAAGATGTTTTATTAGTCTCATGTGGAGTTCACTCAGATACGCCTCATAGTGAACTTATGAGTTTTTGAGAGTTTTTTTTTATTTTGTTTTACGCAAATCGTATTTGTTTCAGATATGTTTAAAATTTTCTACGTTTTAAACTGTTCAAAACACTGTTTAAAAATCGTTTAAAACTCTCGACAACAAACATATAACAAACAAACAGGAGGCCTGCCTACACTACGTTTTCCGGTGCGCGGTCGCCACTCGAGAACTTCCTGTGGCCATCTGTTCTACGAGCAATGTTCCCTGCCCAATGCCACTTCAGTTTAGCGATTCTGTGAGCTATGTCGGTTACTTTGGTTCTCCTGCGGATCTCCTCGTTTCTGATTCGATCACGGGGAGAAACTCCGAGCATAGCACGCTCTATTGCTCTTTGGGTGACCTTGAGCCTTCTTATAAGGTCCATAGTAAGCGACCATGTCTCAGTTCCGTAAGTCAAATGCCGCAGTGTCTCAAGACTAAGGTCTTTGACCAGTGCGTGTTACCAGTGATGACTTACGGAACTGAGACATGGTCGCTTATAAAACTCACATAATTGAAAATACAGATGAGCACCAAGTTGATGCACGCGGCTGTGGCGGTCGTGAACATGATGGGATTGTACGTGACCAGTACGCTCTTGTTCTGTCGCAGGAACATAGCACCTGCAAACACGAAACTTTTATTGCACTAAAATCTATACTTATACAGCACCTGCAAACACAAAACTTTTATTGCACTAAAATCTATACTTATACGGAGTGTAAAAAAAATTGCGTAGGTTCCGTTAACTGGGGCTTCTACTTTACTTTAGCTGAAATCGTAAAAAATAACTGAATAAAAATCGAACAGTTGTTCGGCCAATTTTGCACATGTATGGTTAGTCCAATTTTTTTTTGAGGATTTTCTATTTATTCCTTCGGGAAAGTTCTTTTATATTATGATGAGTAGAAACTCCAGTTAACAGAACGTACACCAATTTTGTTACAGCCTTTATCCTAAAAACAATTGCCACATGTATGAGGAAGCATCACTTGAGAACAGCTCGACCACTTTGATTTATTTTCTGTGTTCGTAATTGTCAGGATATGGTTTGTGAATAACAAAAACCCCCGCGAGCTTGGAACAAATACTTAATTTCATGCTCGCCAACCACGAGGGCGAAGTAAGAGTTATAAATCCGAAGAAACTCAGTAGTCTTAGTCTAATGGAGTAAAAAACAGACAGATAGACAGATTGTCTGTTTGTTACTCCGAAAATTACTGATCAACTTTGTTTGAAATTTGTCATAGAGCTAAAGTAAAACAAGATACTTTCATCCCTGAAAAATTGCATATTCCCGAGAGATCTCTGAAAAAACTTAATTCCACGCTCACAAATGCCGCTTGCTGCTCGCACACCTTCGAATACAGCTATAAAAACTATTTCCTTACGGGCGAAGCTCCGGGAAAAGGCTATTAATACACCACCACTCCTAGCACCGCCGCCGCTAGCGCCAACAGCACTAGGAGCGCGACGACACTGAACGACATGAGAGCAGCTGGTAGGCGCATACGCCGCAACGGCACCATTGGTTCGCGTTACTGCATTGTTGTATCGTTATACATAGTATAAAATTAAATAGAAATCGATCATCTCACCTAGTAGCGACATGCGGTACAACACCACTCCTAGCACTGCCGCTAGCGCTAACAGCACTAGGAGCGCGACGACACTGAACGACATGAGAGCAGCTGGTAGGCGCATACGCCACAACGGCACCATTGGTTCGCGTTACTGCATTGTTGTATCGTTATACATAGTATAAAATTAAATAGAAATCAATCATCTCACCTAGTAGCGACATGCGGTACAACACCACTCCTAGCACTGCCGCTAGCGCTAACAGCACTAGGAGCGCGACGACACTGAACGACATGAGAGCAGCTGGTAGGCGCATACGCCACAACGGCACCATTGGTTCGCGTTACTGCATTGTTGTATCGTTATACATAGTATAAAATTAAATAGAAATCAATCATCTCACCTAGTAGCGACATGCGGTACAACACCACTCCTAGCACTGCCGCTAGCGCTAACAGCACTAGGAGCGCGACGACACTGAACGACATGAGAGCAGCTGGGAGGCGCATGCGCCAGAACGGCACCATTGGTTCGCGTTCGCCGGTCACGACGTTCAGCTAGAAGAGAAATAGTGAAGTTAGTTTAAAGTTCCCCGTTCCCTAAAATTAGCAACTCGATTCACGATGTTTCAAACATCAAACGAAATAGCTTGTAAATAAAGTTCTTGTCAGCCCGTACTGCAACGTGACTGTTACGTCAATCGCTGCCGACAAATCGTACTAAAATTGTGGTTTTTACAAATTAAATTTTCAAAACTACTGGATCCAAGTTTTATGAACTTTATTTTCACTCTATTATACAAACATGGTATATACACAACTTCAGTTCCAACTTAATACTTCCTGATCTAAAGCAAATTTTTTTGGCTTACCATTACGCAACAGAGAGAGGCGGTTCTTGACCAAAGTGTACCTTATACTATACATACGAAAAAAAAATATAGTAGGCACTCTTTTAAATAAGACTCTCCCAAACTAGTACAGAAATATGGAAAACTAATTTAAAAATTTTACTGATTTCGAACTCGCGGCATCCGATAGTTATCACTTGAGCTCTAACCATTCGGCTATGTGTCAGATGATTTTAAATGCGAAATTTTTCACTACTTTCGAACTCGCGCACATCACAATGGCTTGTGGCGCCAACTATCATCAAATATGTAAACTACTGTTTCTCATACATAGAAAAAATGATCTGAGTGAAAAACCCCTGTGACTTTAACCCTTGTTAAGTTACCTGAGTGCGCTTGACGTGCGCGAGGCGCGCCAGGTACTGCGGGCGCGGATGCTCATCGTATATGTCGAAACCAGTTAAATCCCAGCGATGCGTCATCTCGGCCGAGTAGCGCTTCCAGAGCTCCAAGAACGTTGCCGCTGTTGACGAAAGAACAGTTAATCAATGAAAACTTCTTAGTATAGTAAAACGACGTAATTTCTTCTAAAAGCAAACTATATTTTGTAACGCCAAACTATTAAGGATCTGTTAACTCTATGGATAACTATTTATCAAACTCAACGGATCACTTGATGGGTCATTTCCTAAAAAAAATTAAACACCTTAAACAAATCAATCAACAGCTGATCCACCAAACCTTTTATGGGAAAAACCTTTATTCGTATGATTTTCGGAGCATACGAGCGTGTGACCTCTTGGCCTCCTAAGGACCGACTGATACGAAATCAGTGAGTGCACACATTCTGTAGGCATCAAAACCGTTGTTCGCGTGGGCCTGTCCATAGCTGTTAATTGGTCGAATCCCAACACTCGCAGAAATAATATTTCCATAAATCGTTAGTGGCGTAACGGCAAGGGCCGCTACCTCCTGTCCGGGAAGTCGTGGTTCGCGTCCTGCCACGTACCAATGCGTTTTCGAATTTCGATCTCATGTGTACGTTTATCCGACGCTCTTACGGTGAAGGAAAACATCGTGAGTAAACCTGCACACATCTGCGAACAAACTCGAAGGTTGTGTGTGAAGTTGACCAACACGCACTGGGCCCGCGTGATCGACTTAGGCCCGATCGCCCTAATTCAGGGTAGGCTCGAGCCCCTGTGTGGGGACGTATATATGAGCTGATGTGATGAAATATTAACAAAAACCTTCTGGAACTCATTGAACTCACACCAAAAACTCATGAAGATAGCGAAGAACACAGAGGTAGGGTTGTCGAAGAGATATGTGATCCTTGACTGCACACACGTGTCGCTTAACTCATTGAACTCACAACAAAACTCATGAAGATAGCGAAGAATACAGTGGTAGGGTTGTCGAAGAGATACGTGATCCTTGATTGCACATACGTGTCTCTTAACTCATTGAACTCACCTCAAAATCTCATGAAGATAGCGAAGAACACAGTGGTAGGGTTTTCGAAGAGATACGTGATCCTTGACTGCACACACGTATCGCTTAACTCATTGAACTCACCCCAAAAACTCATGAAGATAGCGAAGAATACAGTGGTAGGATTGTCGAAGAGATACGTGATCCTTGACTGCACATACGTCTCTTAATCTTAACTCATTGAACTCACCCCAAAATTTCATGAAGATAGCGAAGAACACAGTGGTAGGGTTGTCGAAGAGATACGTGATCCTTGACTGCACATACGTGTCTCTTAACTCATTGAACTCACCCCAAAATTTCATGAAGATAGCGAAGAACACAGTGGTAGGGTTGTCGAAGAGATACGTGATCCTTGACTGCACATACGTGTCTCTTAACTCATTGAACTCACCCCAAAAACTCATGAAGATAGCGTAGAACACAGTGGTACGGTTGTCGAAGAGATACGTGATCCTTGACTGCACATACGTGTCTCGTAACTCATTGAACTCACCCCAAAAACTCATGAAGATAGCGAAGAACACAGTGGTGGGGTTGTCGAAGAGATACGTGATCCTTGACTGCACACACGTGTCCCTTAAGTCCCAGTACTCGCAGAAGTAGTCGCAAAGTGGACACATCTTCACCGATGAGTTGTAGTTGCATACGTCCTCGCTGCAAGGTACACATAGATAGTTTTTTTTTTCAATCTACAATTGGTAAGTTACAGTTAGGGTTTATATTTTAACAAACTAAACACTGCTTTATCTCTTTTGTAAGATCTCATCTAGATCGCCCGTTTGGAACCCTCAATATTTTTTGAAAAATATGTAGAATGTTTTAACACGCTTTTATTAGCTTCACTTGTAACTAACTATGTATGTAAGAAAATCTTGGAATCTTAATTTGACCCACTTCCCGGTCTTCGATTAGGATGAAATTTTGCACACGCTCTGAGTTCTGATGACAATACATGACTAGCTAAGAAACGTCATTACAAATCCAATATGGCGGCCTCCCCAAGATGGCGGACTGGCTGTTTGAAATCAACCCCCATGATATGGGTATCAAATGAAAGGGTTGCTGTCAGGAATACGAAAAAATAGTCACGTGACTTAAATCCAACATGGCGGACATCCAAGATAACTACTTAACGTGTTTACTAAAAGCGTGTTTTTTAAACTAATTGATGATTATTATTTGGTTTAGAGAACATTTATTCTTATTAAGAATTTTACAATTCTCTTCAATAAGAATATAACTCATTATTATAAACATTATAATAATCTACTAATTTTAAATGTGAGCGTAAAGTAAACAAATTATTTTTTTTAGAAAATATCCAAACATGTAGGTACATGAACATAAAACATAAAACGAAAACATATAACATCGACATATAATGTTACACGGCTATACAGCTATCAAACTGGAAGTGACGTCTTAGATCAGGTATGGATGTTGTTAGGTAATTTTGTGTGCAATATAATTTTTCAAGTATTTTTTGAAACTATGCATAGTTTTAGATTCTTTTACGTCTTTTGGGAGCATGTTACATAATTGAGCAAGATATAAAATGGATTTTTTGCCAAAATTTGTACGCGGCGGTCTTAGTAAAATGTCATAAGCATTTCTCAAGACTGTTGAGCGTATCTAACGCTTATTTTGTAAAGCGCATTAATTATTTTTCAAAAAAAATTGACCATGGTAAAATTATACCGCTTGCAACACGAAGAAAACACAGAAAACAAAAATTAAATACAAATATTTCTAATAATAATAATTCTTCTTATCTAGCAAACAAGATTTTATATAAATGTCCTAGAGCGAATTTGCTCTCAAATCGTACATTTCCCATTCCTTTTAACGAACTATCGGACGCACCACGGACTCCCCAGACCACACAGTCAAAAGCCTTCTTAAGTTTCGACAAAACATAGCACCATAGCACAGACTGAATATAAGTCTGTGCATAAGTCTGTGCACCATAGGCATATTGAATTCGTGGCAGAATTTAATAACCTGAGGTAGGTTTGACATTTGTTCTCGTGTGAAGTTCTTGTAGTCAACAAAACGCTCCATTGCCCTTTGGGTGACCTTGAGCCTTCTTATAAGGCCCATAGTAAGCGACCATGTCTCAGTTCCGTATGTCAGCACTGGCAACACACATTAGTCAAAGACCTTGGTCTTAAGACACTGCGGTATTTGGGACGTGAAGATATTGCGAAGCTTCCCAAACGCTGCCCATGACGACATAGGCACAATGCTCGATGGTCTCCGTAGAGCCTCTCAACAAGTAGGTCTTAAAATGAACATGGACAAGACGAAAATTATGTCAAACGTCCGTGTATCTAATCCTCTAAAGGTTACCTCTACGCTCGAAGTTGTTGCCGAATATGTGTACCTAGGACAAACAGTCCAGTTAGGTAGGTCCAACTTCAAGAAAGAGATCAATCGTCGAATCCAACTCGGTAGGTAATGTTTATTCTTTTATTCCACGATATCTTCGAAACGGCTTGATGGATTTTTGAGTTCGAGGTATCGTTAGATTCGTCTTGACCCCGTGAGTGACATAAGATACATTTTAGACTTTCCAAAAAAGATGGATAATATCTTTACCAACCCGCACGGGGCCCGCGTGGTCGACTAAGGCAGGGGCCCCGTCACTCGGTCGATCAGGCGAGATAAGTACCTACACATTGGCGCGCTCCGCTCATCAGCGCTAGAACGCCGTACAGTCGCCGCCGAAATTCGCGCGCCGCCCGTGTACGTAGTTATAACCGCTAATTCGAGCGCCTTAATACCCATACCATTGTAGGTATTTTCGTTTTATAAGGAAGTGCAATAATTATCTGTTACGAAGTGACTAGTATCGCATCTGTGACTAAGGCTCGACCGCCCTAATTCAGGGCAGGCTCAAGCCCGTTGGTGGGGACGTATATGAGCTGCTATAATGAATGTCCTTATGCAGTCGTGTTTTTATTTTTTTAATTAATCCCACTTGCATTCATTAACAACCCATAAATGTCCCCACTGCTGAGGCACGGGTCTCTTCCCAAACTCCAAAATATCCTCGAATTTTATTTAGGTACATGTGGGAATTTGCCGCTGAGTGTACACGATGCGAGACAAAATAGATTGCTAACCTTCATACCGATAATCGTATGCCCAATATCGTCCTAAAACTAGAAATCGCTATTATTTATCAGTTTTTGCCTAACGCAGTTAGTTACCCCTAAAATTATGATATATTTTTTGTATAATTGCATGTGCTTTGTTATAATTTTACTGACTTGGAAAAAATATATTTAAAAAAATGTTGGGCGTTATAACGGCCAGTAGAGGAATCTAACTTAAAACTAAATGATTTCGCCTCGAAAATGTTTTCATAAACTCTTAAAGAAGAGAGAAGACAGAGGTCAAGATCGAGTTTAAATGATTAACAGACGATTTAATATGACGTTCCCAAATTCGTCACTGTATGTCGCTAATAAATTGATTTACGCAGTTACTTAAGGTCGAAACGCAGCGCACTTGCGAAGCGTAGCGCTGCACTACTCCGAAGCGGCGCAGCTTCTAACCGCACTATAGAAGCGCGGCGCTATACTGCATCGGAGCAACACGGCCCTTTCTTCGCATTAGCAACGCAACGCTCAGATAGGCAACACAGTTATTTAATATGGCCGAGATATAATAGGGATGACGACAGCATCAGAAATAAATTATGAATTCTCGATCACTAAATTGCCCTCCTACTTAAACTTCGGATGAACTCACTCGTTTTGTTTTCCATCAAGTCTCCGATTTTTAATTCACCAAAATCACAAAATGAGTACATAAATGACGCTGCTAAACTATGACGTCACGCCTAGGTATTTCAAACATTTTTAGAACAAAATGTCGTTTTTGACAGATGATAAAAAGTAACTCAGATGACTAGCATTCGTCATCCCTATTAAGTGTCTCTCCGCCGGCGCCAAGGTAAACTAAACGCACTGGCGACAGCGGAGAGGCGCGGCTCAGCGCGGTGGGGGGGCGGGGAGGGCGGAGTTGCCTCCGGGGGCATCTCTGCTGGGTCGCGCCGCCAAGTGCGGTTTGGGTCATATAAAGTAATACTAACATTTGAGAAGGTCAGGAACAAAAGGTAACATTTACGAGAGGAGCGATGGCTGACTCTCGCGTCATACTCGTGACCGGGTGCTGTCCGTGTGAACTGGCCTACACTTTTCAAAGGCGTTCATGAAACTTCTCGTGTCATGTTGTTTTCAAGTTCTAATGACATTTGTTTTTTTTACATCACGGATTTTGACGTTATTAACTAATGATTGTTTATTTCTTGATTTTTTACAAATGAAATTATGTAATCACTATTTTATGACTATCAGAAAGAGTGTAATTTGCACCTATTTTGAATAAATATCTTGAATCTTGGCGTATCTGGCTCGATTCGTTTTTTTTTAATCGGGCTCTAAACCTTGGATTTTAACAATTTCTGAACCGATTTGGATCAAATAGTGACATATCTCATGAGAAAATAGCATCTTATACTCGTATTTTATTCAAAAGGTAACATTTACATCCTACAGTTATAGTAGTTACGGCTTCGGAAACAAAAAGTGTCATTTTTGTAAATAAAAAAATAAAATTTAAATAATAATATAATAAAAAAAAATATCGTATAATATCGGTCTCCAGATTAAATCAAATGGTGACATTTTCTTTGTGTGGGATCAAAAGGTGACTCCCATATTTATTTATCTAATACAATATAACATACATAACACATATAATTGGCTAACTAAAGTGTTACTCTCCCTAAATTTATTATATTACAATATTTCATAGGCATACCCATTTCACATTTTTCTTGAATATTGAAAAAAAATAGTGTAAATGTCTCCTTTTGTTCCTGACCTCCTCATTTGTTACGGCATATCGCTTAGCGCCACGCCTCGTCGCGCCTCAGTAGTGCGGTTTAACCTTAAGGGGTTGACAGCCTTCCTTTAAATGGTCTTTTCTCTTTAAATTAAAGAAAGTAATAAACAGTCTTCCTTACCTGATCTCGTTGGAATATACGGTGGCTGCGGAGTATATGACGCATATCAGCCCCACTAGGGACGCCGGGATAAGCATGTGCGTGTAGAACCCCAGCCACGCGAAATACAAACCTGCAAGCGTACACTTAATGTTTGAATATAACTAAACTACACAATCTATATTGCATTTGGGACGCGCCTTCTTGGTAGGTAATTAGATGTAATTTTCAGTATGGAAAAACCGCACTTTAATTTGAGATCCTTTCTAATATTATAAATGTGAAATTTGTTTGTTTGTTACCTTTTCACGCTTCAACACCCAAACCAATCTTGATGAAATTTGGCATGTAGAATTTTTTCGCACTTATTGACGAACCAATCATCGTTTTTCGAATAGGTGTAATAAAAAAGATTATTAAACATCTGAACTTTTGCTTTTGTAATCATCGAGCGAGCGAAGCGAGAGAAGGTTTCAGAGTTTCCCGTTTTTACCCTTTGCGTATGGAATCTTAAAAAAGAATCAAGAAAATCGAGTCACAATCTGCGAAGGTATCGTGTAACAAACATACAAAAAAAAACATACGGTCGAATTGAGATCCTTCCCCTTTTTGGAAAACGATTGAAAAATTCTCACCTATTTTAACACCAAAGTAATCTTTGACGTAATCCAGCGGCTGGTACTTGAAGCATCTAGATACGTTCGCCCACTCCTCGTAGAGAAGATGCCGCATCGAACCGGGCTCCTTGAGATCACCCTGCAACAAGCGACACCTTGAGCACAGTATAACGATATGGCTTACAGTAGCGCACCGTCTTTGATGACGCACGATGCGCCACCGGCGTAGGTGCTCATACAAGCCTGTAGACAGCCTGGCAAACTCGCGAAGTTTGGCAGACTCTGCCCCGCATTACCCTTCCGTTGCTCTGCGTATGTACATTCGTTGCGCTACCGTAAACCGCTATATATTATAATACTATGCCTCAAGTAAGCTGTTGTATTTAGGCACAACCCCGATACTTCATACAACAGGCGAGAAATTACATTTCTAAAAAAACCCGATGTTGTCTGTAAAGTCGGTTTACGGACGATATTTTTACGTGATAACGTGTCACAAGACGAACGCTTTTGTGTTTTAGACCACACGACTGAAGTAAAACTTCTTCAGCTCCATCTTTAGGGAGATGTAAAATACCGCCCATAGTCGGGTGAGTTAACTCCTTGGCAGTTATGTTCTCCTGGTACTTTTTGCAACTACAACATATCTCACAGTTGGAACACCTCTTGTAAGCTCCTGGAAGCCTAGTACTTTTAATCCATTGACACACTTGTTTGACGGTTCGTCCGTCCGTCCGTCCAAGTCCAAGTACAAGTACAACTCTCGCTTGCACGCTCGGCTCAGGCTTAATGTGACAATGACGTCACACGCACTGGCGTAACGCGACACTGACGTCCCACTGGCGTAACGTGATAATGACGTCACACTCTTTCGTGAATGCAGCCCGTGTCATCAATTTATAAGACGTTATCACGTCAAAAACCGGCCAAGTGCGAGTCGGACTAGCACTCCGAGGCTTCCGTACCACCACACCTCTCCACACAACTACATAGTATAATGACAATGATACCTATTCACATTACAAACAAAATCGAGCGACAAAAATGTGCTTTCTTTTGTCATTCAGTTCGGAATTCATAGCGCGAGTACGACTCACACTTGACCGTTTTTATTGTTAGTTGTTTTACTACAGTATTAGTACTATAATCACACCAAGTTTTACGCTTGTATGTATTACCGTTTTTACGAAACAGCTAAATCAAAAATACTTCAAACCTATAAAAAAACGCTTTTTTTGTAAAGAGAATTGGAGACCCTACTTATTTTTTTCACCATTTCAATTTTTTTGTATATATTGTTATAGCTAATTCAGTAGAGTAATGTGTAATGCTACAGTACGCGGTCGGGTAATATTACGTGTAATGCATCAATCGCATTACTTACACATGTCTACCAAAAGGATCTATTATCACCGGGAATACGGCTTCATTCCAAATATCAGCTCAAACGGCAAGGCGCTCTAAAATCGAGCAAGATTTGAACTTAACATACATACATACATTGCAAGTTTAATAAAAGCTGTTATAAATGTGTTTATTATAAGGAATTCGTATTTGATACTAAATTCATTGATATTGGTTAAAAAAAGTAAGTGTGTGGTTTTATGAAAACACGGTAAAAAGTGAAACTTTACAGAGGACGAAACGATCATGGTTGCTCTCGCTACGGTACAGAGGACGAAACGATCATACCGTCGGACGAAAGCGACCGTCACGCGATATGCAACACACAGACGAAAAAATGTGAGACGATGTAATAAAAGTTTCACTTTATTAATGTACTTAAGCAGTGCCATTGACTTCAAATCCAACCTATACAATACATACTTACATCGTGAAGAGGGTAGGCAGCGCTATAAGTGGCATTGGAGATCAGACGGCCGATGCCGAACGCAAAGTCATCGCCTGCGGCCTCGGAGAACTTTTTCCGATCAAGTATGAACTGCACGATGCGTGAGCGCACAGCGGGCGTCCAGAAACAATCCGCGGTTGCATTGAATCTAGAAATAAGTATCATTTAACTTAATAGATTTATTAATTAATATTGTATGCTTGCGATAGTAGGTTCTTGGTGGAACACTGAAATGAACATATTTAGGTATTTATTTATTTAGGTGTGAGAAGGATAACTATAGCAACACTATATCGATTAAACCACTCGCTCGGATATACGTCTTACTACACTTGTTCAATTTCAACATTAACACTTCAATTTAGTTGGGTAGTTGCTATGTGAAATTCACAACCAAGTGGCAAATATGACCTATTACTACTAGTGTACAAGAGGCCTACATGGACAATTTAAATTGAAATTAAGCAAGTTTGTGAAGGTAGGCCTAGTGTAAAGACTGAAAATATTGACAGCTAAAGATAAGAATGTGGTCTAGAAATTTTAAAAAAGGTAAAGTAAAAATCACGAGTGTGGTAAAATCCATTTTGCGCACACTTGAGTGGCATATAAAATACTAATTTTCGAGCAACTGTATTAAAAAAAGATTTTTTCTGGCACCTTAGGCGCCTTACAGCTACTAGTAATGTTATATTTATGAGGAAAATGTATTGTTCTAAATCATTATTGCCAGTGATGACATACGGAACTAAGGCATGGTCACATACTATGGGCCTCATAGGAGGCTCAATGTCACCCAAAGGGCGACGGATCGAGCTATGCTCGGAGTTTTCCCTACACGATCGAATCGGAAATGAGGAGATCCGTAGGAGAAGTAAAGTAACCAACATAGCTCAAGTGACAGTGGGCAGGGCACATAGCTCGTAAACAGATGGACGATGGGGCAGTAAAGTCCTCAAGAGGCGGCCACGCACCGGAATACTTCCAACACAATGGACCGACGACCTGGTCAAGCTCGCTGGAAGCCGCTGAATGCGGGCAGTGCAGGACCGATTGTCGTGGAAATCCTTCCCCCTTTGTCCAGCAGTGGACGTCTTTCAGCTGTTAATCATGATGATGATGAAACCATGATTATATTAACCTTTCGTTTCACCACACCTATCCTGATGGTACTATTAATGCCGCATGTGGAAGCGGTTCACCTCACAGAGACCATATCTTACAAGAGGTGACAAGCAAAGGAATAAATAGTAAAATTAATAATCCCCCACCAAATTTCAGCCAAATCGGAGCAACTTCACTTTCGGCGACCATATCTTTTTCGCCATTTTCATTTAAAAAAGTTGCACCTAAAATCTGCCTAGGGTGCACGCACACTATTTAAAGAGCGTATTCAGAAAATCGTTTCCCATACAATCTTAAAATTACTACTTCTTGAAAATGAATAGGCCTATTCTAATGAAACATTATACACATTAGGCAAGTCACGAAATTCTAGTTTACGGATAGATTAAATTGTCAAAAATCATTATCATATCAGCTGAACAAACGTCCACATTTACACGTTCGTCCTTCAATGCCTCTTTTGCTGGCCGTTGCAATAATGTACTTTAACGATTTTGATGAAACTTTGTAAATAACTAGGACTTATGAAGGCCTACTACAGAGGTTAACTACCTAGTTCATTATTCCAGGAAAAATCTGAATAACGTACCAAATTACTGTATTTTTTAACAAACCTAAATTAACTGTATTTTTTTATCAAGACTAATATTTTATTATTGTTGCTACGGTGCTATTTTTCTTGATTTGTGTATGTATGTTGAACTTTGTCAGACGGTGAAGGCAATAGGGATGACGAATGCTAATCATCTGAGTTACTTTTTATCATCTGTAAAAACTATTATTCTAAAAATGTTTGAAATACCTAGGCGTGACGTCATAGTTTTGCAGCGTCATTTATGTACTCATTTTGTGATTTTGGTGAATTAAAAATCGAAGACTTGATGGAAACCAAAACGAGTAAGGTTTTCCGAAGTTTAAGTAGGAGGGCAATTTAGTGATCAAGAGTTCATAATTTATTTCTGATGCTGTCGTCATCCCTATAGAAATAATGCTTTCTTGCAACTTTTTTTTGTCAGGTGTGCCGTGCCCAACATACAAGTTGTAACAAAATGTATGTAGGCCCTTTCACTGGGGGTTCTACTCATTATACTGAACAACTTTCCCCAAGGAACCGACAGTCAATTCTAAAAAAAATTGGCCCCTCCATACAAAAATGCACAAAATTGGTGATCGATTTGTATGAACTTTGTATTTTTTTTGCGATAGTAATAGAACAAAAGTTGTTCAGTATGATGAATAGAAGCCTCAGTTAGCGGGACCTACAACAATTTAGTTACATCCTGTATAGCTCGTCAAGGCCGTTAAGAACGTGTCCCTGGTGTATCTAAACTATTGGACCTAGGAAATTTAGCGTATCTTCAGAGAAACAGTTTACAAGTAATAAGTCCGGAACCCTATATTTTCAAAGATAATAAGGAAGTTTTTTTTAGTCACAATTGATAAGCCCTTGGCATCATCTCGCCTGACGGTAAGTGACGTTAATGCCGAAAATGGAAGCGGGCTTACCAAGACTCTCCAACGCAATGGGGAACTGGCTATCTTATCTTCAAGCCGGAACACATCAATGTTGTTAGCATTTATGTTTGGCGGCAATACTTAGACAAGATGGTAGTAGCTAGCCAGGCGGGCTTAGGAAATGCCCTTCCACCAACCAAACCGAGACTTACAAAGTTAAGACTCCGCAGGGAATCGAACCCGCGACCTCCTGATGTGAAGCTAATGGAGTTAACCAGGCCCCCGTCACTCGGTCGAGCAGGCGAGATAAGTACCTACACATTGGCGCGGCCAACAGGCCGCTCTCCGCTCGTTAGCGCTAGGACGCCGTACAGTCGCCGCCGCGTACGCAATTATAACCGCTAAGTCGAGCACCTTAATACCCATATTTTTGTGTATTGTCTGACATTGGGAAGGAGTAGGTAAATAAATGCGTAGGTATTTTCGTTTTATAAGGCAGTGCAATATCTGTTACGAAGTAACTAGTATTTCATCCTTGACTTAACCATTACGCCACGGAAGTTATTAAGTAAGTAAGGATAAGTGAAGGAATGTGAAGCCACAGACTTATATTTGCAAATATAATTCTGTGTGTAAAGTAATGATATTATGAAGGATAAATTTTGCACTTACAAATATTCCTTGTCCTTAGAGTACACGGCGGTCAGTCGGTACTTCCTCTCAGGAAATATGGTGGTGTCAACCCTAATTTTGGCCATCAGTCTGTTCCACCATGCCTTGGCGCCCTCCATAAAGCTATTAGTCTTTTCGTGCACGTCTTTCAGCGCTGAAAACTGGACACAGAGAAATACAGCGTAAGGTGCGTGAAATATTAAATGTTTGTGACTTTGATTAATTACCAGAGTGATCGGAATAGGTAGAGTATAAATGCCTAAAGTTCGCGAGAGGATATAACATGGAGTTGTTAAAACCACCAAATATATTTATTTACTTTTGTTATTCTTTTTGATTTCATTTTTTGCGCAGTGACTAAGTAACTAAAACCAGCTATGCGATGACTCAAATATTTCATTTTTTGTTCAAAGTTTTCTAGACTACGATCCAAAATAAATATTTAATCAATATATTTGATGGTTTTAAGAAGATTGTGCAGCTGCGACTTTTCACACAAACGGCGTTAACGATTTTCAGCTCTAAAATGTTAACCGATTTGGACCAATTTTTCACAGGTTGTCAGTCAGAACAATAGCTTGGCTTATACGTTTCGTTTTTTAAATTACTGATTATAAATTAACAAAAAATGGCCGAAATTATTTTTGTATGAAAACTCGTGAACGATAATAAAATTAAACTTATTAACTTTATCGAAAAAACAAATATGTATAAGCCTAGCTTTTGCTCTGACTGACCTTTTAAAAATTGGTCCAAATCGGTTAACATTTAAGAGGTGAAAACCGTTAACGCCGTTTTTATGAAAAGTCGCAGCCTCACAATCCTCTGAACAACTCCATGTTGTATCCTCTCGCGAACTTTAGGCATTTATACTCTACCTATTATAATTACTGACTAGATAGAGCCTCACCTTGAAATCACTTAAAATGGTAATTAAGGCGGTTATATTACAGATTTTCGTTATTTTTGACGTCAATTACTCCTAAACGATACAAAACCCAAGGTTGAAAAAAATACCCTTATTGTTGATGATTTTCCTTCAAAAGCTATTAGAAACACGATTGAGCAGTTTTGGATCGATAGAAAAAAAAACAAATATAGGTCTACACCGTTACTTTCAACTCGATGACTAATATTTTGAAGTATAAATTAAAAAAATATACAACAATATTCGTTATGATAGTATTATCATGAGTAATGTTATTATTTTTTATATTTTCATTGTAGTTTTTGATTGAAATGAAAAACCATTGAAAAAGTGTGGTTATTTTCTTTACTCTTTACACGTAAAGAAAAATACAGAGATAACTGTTCCAATCAATACCTCGTCTTAAATAGTTGTGATTAAAGTCGTGTTTCCAACTGCTTTCGTCACATCTGCACAGCCCGCGCCGCGCTCCGTTTAGTAATTAAAAAATCAAAGGTTTGTGACGATTTGCTTGAATGTGTATCGTAGGAATCGTGACTGCAGTTTGATACAAATCAGTCTAGAAAAGTTTGCAGCTTTAAACAAAACAAGATAATAACTTTGTAGTGTTACATAAATTGTATAATTTAAGACTATTTTGTAAAGTGCTTTGAAATGTAAAACATTTAATATAATCTTTTAATTTTAGTTATATTTTAATTACATTATTTATTTGACATATTGAGTAGGGATAAGTACATATTATACCTGCTTAATTTACAAAATAATATTTAAAGTCGTGTTTCCAACTGTTTTCGTCACATATGCACC
Organism: Coleophora flavipennella; assembly: GCA_947284805.1. NCBI lineage: Eukaryota > Metazoa > Arthropoda > Insecta > Lepidoptera > Coleophoridae > Coleophora > Coleophora flavipennella. Next base: position 13,833,895 of record OX369253.1, read on the forward strand.
GCCGCGCTCTGTTTAGTAACTAAACAATCAAAAAATGCTTGAACTTTTATGCTTACATGTGATAATATGGCATGTACGGTCTTTCATAGTACGAAATTTAAATAAACTATGAATAGGGATGACGACAGCATCAGAAATAAATTATGAACTCTTGATCACTAAATTGCCCTCCTTCTTAAACCTTACTCGTTTTGTTTTCCATCAAGTCTTCGATTTTTAATTCACCAAAATCACAAAATGAGTACATAAATGACGCTGCAAAACTATGACGTCACGCCTAGCTATTTCAAACATTTTAAGAACAAAATGTCGTTTTTGACAGATGATAAAAAGTAACTCAGATGACTAGCATTAGTCATCCCTATTTGACTTTTCAGGTTACAATTTCAATGGATGTGTAAAGCATACGAGTAATATGTGATTGTTAGTTAATGAGCGGATCCCGCCACCACTAGTTAGTCTTATTAGCGTTTACGGCATAAGCTATAAAATATTTTTATCGCTATTGTTGTTACAAATTATTGAATACACAAAACCAACACCAAAACAGTTAATTGTATCAGTAAAACGTAACTTATGACAAGAAATATGCTAAAAAGCGTAGCATTTAGTTAAATAATAGATTGTTATTACCCCAGTCTCAAGAATCCATACAATCGGTCAACGGGGACGTGCGGGGGGTGAAGGACAAGACGTGGGAGGTGGAGCCCAAACTGCCACTGTCGCCGTTTGGGACAATTCATTCAAGGAGAAGGTAAAGGTTTCCAGTGACTCTCAAAGGCGTTGGATCACTGTTGGTCATGGTTTCATTCACTGTGATATTAGTTTTAAATATTTGCCACATGTTTTAAGCATATGCCACATGTTTTAAATATTTGCCACATGTTTAGTCTGAAAATATATTATGATCCCGTAGACATTAAAAAAGTGACGCATTTTTTTAAATTCACAATAGGGGATCGGACTGCATCAAAAATAAATTCTGAAATATGATTGCCTAAATTGCTCTCCTCTTGAAGTTTCAAAAAACCTTACTTGTTTTGTTTTTCCATCACGTCTTCAATTATTAATTTATCAAGTTCGTTAATGACGCTTAAAATCTACGATGTCACTTGTGGCACAGATTACTAAATAGTTACTTCGTAACTTGTGGGTATTTCAAACATTTTTAGAACAAAATTTCGTTTTTGACAGATAAAAAGCGTCGGTGCCGGTGGCTCAACCGGTAACGACTCGGTCCTTCTATGCAGAGGTACCGGGTTCAAATCTTGGACCGCCAATGTACCAATGAGTTTATTTAAAAAAAAAACTTACGTACATACTTACCGATTGCTTTAACGGTGAAGGAAAACATCGTGAGGAAACCTGCATGCGCCTGCGAAGAAACTCGCAGGTTGTGTGTGAAGTCGACCAACCCGCACTGGGCCCGCGTGATCGACTAAGGCCTGATCGCCCTAATTCAGGGTAGGCTCGAGCCCCTCGGTGGGGACGTACATGAGCTGATATGACGAGATCACAAAAAGTAAGTAAAACGACTAGCAGTCCGATCCCTTATTGATAAGCTCTTGGCATCATCTCATCTGGACCAAATGGACAGAAATGTAGAAAAATTGACAATAAAATTTATAATTAATGTAGGAGATGAATCCAGTGATGATTCAGTGGAAAGTGAATAAATAAATTATGTTTTCATGAAAAGACAATGTTTCATTTCTCAAAAACAAAAAAGATATTTCCAGTATTTTTTAATATTAATTAGGTATCAATATTCTATGAGCTATGACTGCTTTAGTAATATAGCCATGTGAACGCCGCTTTACATTTCTAAGCAAGCCTTTACGCCCACTGACCTGCCACGACGGTCATCTGTCTCTTTCATTTGCATAACATTGTGCGAGTGAGAGGGAGCTATTGTAATTTATAACTCTGCTCTCCGAACAATCCAGTTAGATAATTCGGATCAGAAGGAGTTGCGAATGCGTTTTCGATTGCAAAGGACGTACGGGTCAAGGGGGTTAGAAATATAGGGTTCATGAAAAAAAATTGTGGATTTAGCTTTTGAAAATGAACTTACCATAATATATACTTTAGCAAACATTTTTTTGGATCTTCTACACAAAATTCTTTATCAGATTATCAATTTAGTAGAAGTCCAAAATTTTTTTGAGAATCGAATATCCTTTGAGAAAGTTGTTAAAAATTCTTGAGATGAAGCCACGGTACAATTTTTTTAGATATTTCAGAAGAACCTTATGTGATCTGCTTATTTTACCTATATTAGTAGGTAAGTATATACTCTACATTTAATACAGGGCTTCTTCCCGTGATTCCGAACAACTTCGCCAAATCGCAAAAAAATGGACTGCCGATATTACGTAATGGTTAAATGGCAAAAAAAACTAGTCTGTCCATACTAAATTGATATTGATCAGCTGATCTATTTTTGAGGGAGGTCCAAAATGGTCTTTTCGATGTCACCATAGGTTCCTTGGGTATGGGAAGTTGTTCAGAATAACAAGTAGAAGGCCCGTATAATTGGATACTAATAAAGTAGCACCTTAAATATAACATTAGTTAGATAAGCACAAGATGTTAGCGAAGCATACGCGAGCCAGCCACAGACACAGCATACCTTCGACATATACAAGGCAGCGCTCAGTATAGCGTTCGTCCGCCCGCCTTTGCGGATCTTACTGCACTCCTATGGACGTACACACATTGTAAAATTTGTAGATTTTTCATAGAGTTGTTTTAATCTATTCTGATATTTTAAAAAGGTAAAGATTATTTGGAAAGAAATCACCATCAGATTTTACCGATTTTTCCTAATTTTCTGAGAATCTTTTCGATTTTTTCTTTCCCCAAGGCCTTGTTCGGTCTATTTCGAAAAAAATATAATATTAAGAACAATAGTTATTAAAAAAAATCTCAAAATAGCATTAGGCTAATAGAAATTAAATGGTGGTAAACATATGCCTATTGTTTAGATATTTTGAGAGCACGATGGCTTTAACCCCATGAAGTCGGGTTTTTTTCACCTGAAAAAAATCGCCTTTCTTGAGGCAAAAAAATACACATTTTTAATTTCAAAGCTCTAGTGTTATCGCAGCAGTTTCTTCGTTACTAATGTCATATTTGGGAATACCCCGCATAAGATTTCGTCACTTTAGGGAAAATTCATGAAAATTAACTAGTCTACAAAATTGCCCCATCTGACCACTAAGAAAACGCCTTTGTTCCATTCAATGGTACATAGCTCAGGGGATTGGAACATGAAAGACATATCACTAGTTACTAATACGAGTAAAAAACCAAGAGTAATTTCACCATAAGTTCAATAATAAAAAACAATAACGTTATTATTTTCAATAAAAATTGGCATTGAACTTCCAAATCGAATTTCATAGGGAAAGGACCTATTATTTTGTAGGTGGTAGTAATTATCTCCTTCACATCTCCATAATAATACCAACTACAAGTTAAGTAATTGAGCCAATATGAATTTTTTAATACTAGCTTTAATATACGACTACACGTTTATCAGAGCGACTATATGAACAAATTTTATGACAATGGCAAAACAATGAATCCAACATGCTAAAATTATCAAATGATCTCATTGTATTCTAATAATAATAAATGTGACGATATTTTCTTTTTTATTAGTCAAAAAAATACATAAGCCAAAAACAAAGATGCATTGTCGAATCTTCAAATTAGATGATGAGACCAAAATATAATATTTGAAAAAATACGAAAGTATAGACTACCACCACTTACAGCTCGCGCCAAACTTTATGACTGATCTGAACTGTGATGCGAGTGCTTAGTGCGCCAGTATAATCCTTACTAATATTATAAATTTGAAAATGTGTTTGTTTGTTACCTTTTCACGCTTCAACGCCTTGACCAATCTTTATGAAATTTGGCATGCAGGTAGCCTGTGTCACGGGGAAGGACATAGGCTACTTTTTATCCCGGGAAAATAGCATAATCTGATGCAGTTCCTGAGGGAACTAAAAAAATACTCGATTGTTGTGATTTTTTGCACAGAGATGGTTTAGTAGGTGGGAAACGACATAATTTACTAATCACCCTTAAAGACAGTCATAAAAACGATATCCACGCGGGCGGAGCCGCGGGAAAAAGCTAGTAGAGTATAATCTACTAACAGCCAAAGTTTGCTACTGCGACGCGTCTTGCGACCAACTTCAGAGCCGTTATAAAGTTTGGCGCGAGCTGTATCTCAATTAATGAGTAAATCAGCTGATATACACGTGTCTTTTAATTCACTGAAAAGCGGCAGATACTAACTTTAACTGACTCAGTAATCCAGTGGTCAGTGCTCCTACCTTCTGGGCCGAGAGTCGTGGATTCGACCCCCACTCAGGCAGGGCAAACTTTCGCGGTCGCGGAGTCAACCCCCACTCGGGGCAATCATACGTGTGATGAATATGTTTGTTTGCTGTCTCTGGGTAATTATTTTTTTAAACCATATTGGTAAGCCCTTTGCATCATCTCACCTGATGGTATGTGACGAAGATGTCGAAGATGAAAGCGGGCTTACTAAGACTCCCCAACTGGGGATTCTACTTATCATACTGAACAACTTTTGTTGTACGACTTTGATGAAATCGCAAAAAACATTTTAGCTCTTCATACAAATCGATAAGCTGATCGGCCAACTTTGTGCATTTTTGTATGGACGGTCCAATTTTTATTTTTTTTTGAGAATTGACTAGTCCTTTTGGTTCCTTAGGGAAAGTTGTTTATTATGATGAGTAGAATCCCCAGTTAAACGGGTCCTACAACAATTTTGTTACAGCCTGTATATTATTATCCTTGAGGTTAGTTGCTCAGTCTCAGTTTTGTGGATAGAATCCACCATTTGCCAATTTTCGGTGAATAAAAAGACACTTAAGGGGATTGTAAAGCTGTGACTTTTGATACAAAAACGGCGATAAGGATTTTCATCTCTTAAATGTTAACCGATTTGGACCAATTTTTGATAGGTTGTCAGTCAGAACAAAAGCTAGGCTTAAACGTTTTTGTTTTTTTGATAATGTTAATAAGTTTAATTTTATTGTCGTTCACGTGTTTTCATACAAAACTAATTTCGGCCATATTTTTTTTATTTATAAGCAGTAATTTAAATAACGAAACGTGTGAGCCAAGCTTTTGTTCTCAACCTATCCAAAATAGACCCAAATCTGTAACGCGGCACGCTGTTATGGGTTCTTCTTTCATTCGATCTTTTTTCATTCCATCTATTCATTTTTTTACGCATGCGCTGACATTTGTTTTCAAAAATCCATTCTTTTCATCCTATCCTAACGATCGTATTTTAAAATAAAATAAATTTAACTCAAACGAATTATCTCTTATAAAAGACCCCCATTTTGGGTCTTATTTTCACAGTTAAATTTAACTGCGTATCCACGAAAGGCATTTTAAACCAACGCCCTTATCCTACTCCTTCCGTCGCGTCGTGGCACAAATCGGTTAACATTTAAGAAGTGAAAATCGTTATCGCCGTTTGTATGAAAAGTCGAATTTTCGCCGTGGGTTCACAATGCTATTAATACATTTTACCATAAAACGTGAAGCCTCAAATCTCCTACTTATAAAGCCATGGCGTATAATTATTTGTGTGCGACAGTTCTACTAAACAAATACTATTCAATGATAGTGTTAAAGATTTTAAAAATGAAACGTACCTTCATTGGCATTCTGAGCTTTAGTATTTCAGTGTAGTCCCTTAAAACTTGTAGCGGTGCGTGAATCTGGAACAAATAAAGAAAAAAACGTGTTAAGGCGGTAATATTACACATTTTCGTTATTTTTGACGTCAAGTACTCCTAAATGATTTTTTTTTATTCACAATTGGTAAGCCCTTGGCATCATCTCACCTGATGGTAAGTGACAATGATGCCGAAGATGAAAGCGGGCTTACCAAGATTCCCCAACGCAATGAAGAACTGGCTATCTTATCTTCAAGCCGGAACACATTATCAATGTTGTTAACACTGATGTTTGGCGGCAAGACTTAAATAAGAGGGTGGTAGCTAGCCAGTCGGGCTTAGAAGCGCCCTACCACCAACCAAACCAAGTCTTTCAAGTTGACCCCACCGGGAATCGAACCCGCGACCTCCTGGTGTGAAGCGAATGGACTAACCATAACGCTACGGAGGCGGTTGAAAGGAATATAGATAGAAAACACAAGGTTAAAAAAATACCCATATTGATGATTATGTTCCTTGAATTCAAATCTATTAGGAACATGATTGAACAGTTTTGGCTCGATAGAAAAAATCCTAAAGATAGGCTACACCGTCACTTTCAACTCTAGTTATGACTATTTTGAAGTATAAATTGAAAAAAAAAACAACAATATCAAAACTGAGTAATGTTATTGTTTTTTAATACTTTCATTGTAGTGTTTAATTGAAACGAAAAACCATTGAAAAAGTGTGGTTATTTTCTTTACTCTTTACACGTAAAGAAAAAGACAGAGTCAACTGTTCCAATCAATACCTCGCCTAAACGTTGTCGTGTTTTGTGCAAAGTTGCAATTAATATTGCTAAGTATAAGTATAGTGTACTTCCATCGCAACAACTTAGTACATTTTTGCATTATTATTATTTTTGGTTTTTGTTAATTTTCTAATAAAGTACTACACCGATTTTGATAAAATTTATATGGGACAACACGGGAAGCACTAGCTTCAAATAAAAAAAGAATCATAAAAATCGGTTCACCCAGTCCAAAGTTATGAGGTAACATACATAAAAAAAAACATACAGACGAATTGAGAACCTCCTCCTTTTTGGAAGTCGCTTGAAAAAGGGGTTCCATCAGTTTTGTATAGAGCGTGGCATAGTGACAATATATATACAGTCGCCATCAAATACATATATCTTAGCGGGCGAAGTGTTCAAATAATTCTGAGCAGTGTTTCTTCTTTCTCATCGTGTGGCACAATTAACCGTGCTATTCAAGGGATAGACGGCAGTTGCCTGGTGTCGCACGTTGCATCACGCGCAGTCACGTGTAAGGCATTTAGATTTACACCTATGGACGTGTGCAATGCGACCTTCATACACATCTGGAATCAGATGTGCAGGTTTCCTCACGATTATTTCCTTCACTGTTAAACTGTAAACTAGAAGTTCTTTGAATATCTGAACATCTAATCTATATTATAAAAATGAATTAATAAACGGCTGGCCCGATTTGGCTAATTTTGGTATTGAATTATTTGTGGAAGTCCAGAGAAGGTTTAAAAGGTGAATAAATATGAAAACTCTCGGAATTAAATAAAAAAAAATTTTGGTTGACTTTACACACAACCTTCGAGTTTTTATACATACACTTAAGTATATTTTTTTGCTGTTCGTTTGTCTCGCTAAAACTCTAGAACGGCTGGACCGATTTGGCTAATTTTGGTATTGAATTATTTGTGGAAGTCCAGAGAAGGTTTAAAAGGTGAATAAATATGAAAATGTTCGGAATTAAATAAAAAAAATCCAAAAATTAAAATCAGTCAAAAAATAATTGGTTTTAGGGTAGGGTAGTGTAGTGTAGGTGTAGGGTAGTGTAGGTGTAGGGTAGTGTAGGGTAGGGTAGGGTTGGGTAGTGTAGTGTAGGGTTGGGTAGGGTAGTGTAGTGTAGGGTAGTATACGGTAGGGTAGTGTAGAGTAGTGTATGTAGGGTAGGTTAGGGTAGTGTAGTGTTGGGTAGGGTAGGGTAGTGTAGTGTAGGGTATTGTAGTGTTGGGTAGGGTAGTGTAGGGTAGGGTAGTGTAGTGTAGTGTAGTGTAGGGTAGGGTAGTGTAGTGTAGGGTAGTGTAGTGTAAGGTAGTGTAGGGTAGGGTATTGTAGGGTAGTGTACGGTAGGGTAGTGTAGAGTAGTGTATGTAGAGTAGGTTAGGGTAGTGTAGTGTAGGGTAGGGTAGTGTAGAGATGGGTAGTGTAGGGTAGTGTAGGGTAGGGTAGGGTAGTGTAGGGTAGGGTAGGGTAGGGTAATGTAGTGTAGGTTAGGGCAATGTAGTGTAGTGTAGGGTGGAACGAAGTTCGCCGGGACAGCTAGTTTGTCATAAATATCTGAGCAGCAGATTTTTCAATATGCATTTTAGGAAAAAGACCTTACGTCATTGCATGTGAAGAACATATTGAAAACTCTGTTGCTCAGATATTTATGACAAATTAGATGTTCAGATATTAATAGCAACTTCTAGCAGGCGTCCGTCACTTGCTCAAGGCCACACGTTATATGCCTACCGCTACGCGTATCGGAGACGACACAACCGACAGTGGGTTGCCGTACGCCTGCCTGAGTGCTCGCACGTCACATTTACCGTTCTGACTATCGAAATGCCGAAACCATGCAATTATTGTGCAGTGGATGGGTGTCACAGTCAAAAGACAAATTAAAATTTGTAATTTTTTTCATTGCCGAGAGATTAATATAGTATTTTAAATCTTTTGTTTTTTTCGAATTCCCTTTTCTCGTTCCCTTACAAATCATCATCATTTATTCCTTAAACTTAGAACTATGGTGGGTAGGTACCTACTATGTTAATCGTCGTAAATTAAGGATTTCAGGTATTCTATTTATGTGTTTTTTTTATACAATTAATATATACAGGGTTACAGGAAAAGTCGTTCTAGATCCGTTAAGGGCGTGGAGTACCCATCATTTCTGACTTATTTCACTGTGAAACACCCTACCCTAAACTTAACCCTTTTCGAGATATTCGACTTTTATTTTTTTTATTTAAAATTGCCGATTTTTAGGCTACTAAATTTAATTTTATTTTGTGTGTCTTATTATTATTATTATTGCATTTTTACATGTGTAATAAGATCAACGTCAATCATTAAAATCGTACATAAATCAATTGATTACGCAGTAGTAGACAAGTCAAAGTTAAGAAATTAAAAAAATATATTAGAAAGTTTATTTTTCTCTAAGGGATATCTAAAAAAAAATATTATGGCAGTTGTTCGGCAGATGTGTTTTAAAATATCTACGTTTCATCAGCTATCTAACGAGGTATAACAATCTAGGGTTTTATTTAAATTTACTGAAAAAAACTTAGTTTTATAGGTGACAGTGTAGAAGATAATTGAAAACGCTAAACACGTTAAAAAACCAACTTCCATCGGAACAACTTAGTACATTATTAGTTTTGGTTTTTGTTAATTTTCTAAAAAATTACTAAACCGATTTTGATAAAATTTAAATGGGACAACACGGGAAGCTTTAGCTTTCTAATAAAAAAGGAATCATAAAAATCGGTTCACCCAGCCCAAAGTTATGAGGTAACAAACATTAAAAAAAAATACAGACGAATTGAGAACCTCCTCCTTTTTGGAAGTCGCTTGAAAAATAATACTTAGCCCTAAAAAGTAAAATAAAACAATAGGGATGCATGAAATGTCATTTATTAAATCAGGTTTTCACACAACATTTTCTTACTCTACAGTTCATGTTCAACATGGCCGCCTCTGTTTCTAATACATTGTCGCATCCTTCTACGGAGACCAGTATTCACTAGGTACTCCCGTGGTCAACGTTGTCCTCATTTGATTTGCTGCATCCACAATCCTTTCTCTTAATTCTTCCACAGACGAAACTGGATTTGGCTCGCTGTAGACAAGACTTTTCATGCGCCCCCACACATGAAAATACATGGGGGTTAGGTCCGGACTTCTTGCTGGCCATGGTAACGGCCCACCTCGTCCTATCCATTTGTTTGGATAATTTGTGTCCAGCCAGTCTCTTGACACTTCTCCTGAAATGGGCAGGGCAGCCATCTTGTTGGAACCACATGTCCCTGATCAAGTTGAGTGGCAGATCATCCAGCAAATCACTCAAGTCTCCTCTTAAGAAGTTTTCGTAGCTTTCCCCATTTAAATTGTCCGGGAGGAAGTAAGGTCCAATCAAATGATTGGAGATAATGCCCATCCATACATTCACGCTAAATCTTCGTTGGGACCCCTTCACTCTTGTCTTATTTATTTGGATTCCTTAGTTCTTTTGTGGCCCAGTAATGGGCTTTGTGATAGTTGGTTATGCCATCTTTATCAAATTTGGATTCATCTGTCCACAAGATATTTCTTAGAAAATCCAGGTCTTCTACGTCAGCATTTAGCATAAATCTGCAGAAGTTTTTTTTTATTATTTAATTTTTTTTTATTTACTATTGGTAAGCCCTTGGCATCATCTTACCAGATGGTAAGTGACGATGATGCCGAAGATGGAAGCGGGCTTGCCAAGATTCCCCAACGCAATGGAGAACTGGCTATCTTATCTTCATGCCGGAACACATCAATGTTTTTAACACTGATGTTTAGTGGCAAGACTTAGATAATATGGTGGTAGCTAGCCAGGAGGGCTTAGAAAATGCCCTACCACCAACCAAACCGAGTCTTACAAGGTGACCCCACCGGGAATCGAACCCGCGACCTCCTGTGTAAAGCCAGTGAACTTTGCCTCTGAGCTAAGGAGGCGGTTAAACCTTCTCGCGGGGTCTCCTTCTTCAATAGCGTGTACCGGCGGGTAATGGTACGGGTATAGGCCAGCAGTATGAACTGTAAACCACTCTCTCCATTGCGAAAGTCCCAGATCACGGGTAACAAACAATATTAGTGGAAGTAGTCGGATCCGCTCGAAAGCGTTGCACTATCTCATTGTACTGTTCTTCGTCGTCATCAATTCGTGGTCTTCCCATGTCTGTATTTCGTCTCAAAACAGAGCCAGTTTCTCGAAGTCTTCGATATACTCCGTCAAAAACGGCCACATCCGGCACTCGACGACCGGGGTAGCGAGTTATGTACTCGTTGCGAGCTTGCGCAGACACACAATCGCAGTATCCGTAAGCATATCATCATATTCCTCAGGTGTGAAGGACGTCATCTTCAACACTTCCGTATCACAAGTACAAATCAGAGTCCAGTTAACAAGCACAGTAGTCACAAATCAGATGAAATAGTCCAGAATCACAGCCAAGTCGAGAAAAAGAGCAAAACGATATCACATCTACTATGTACGAAGCACAAAGCAGACTGACAACCAAAACAATATCACGTGTTGTATTCCCAGCCCTAACCGGTCTCTACACTTACACTTTCAGCCAAATGATCAGTTCAGTCTTCATTTCTTTCTTCAGTTATTTTCTATTTTATTTATACAATACGTATTACAGTTAAATTATGTAAATTATAGTATATAGCTATACATATTCTTATATACTTACATATTTGTGTACCTACTCGTTACTAACACAACATTTCTATGCGTTTTTTTTAAAATAAAACCAAGTATTTTTCCAATCGGGATTTTCCCTCGGAATATTCCCGGGTTAATTCCTACATACGGGTTTTTTCCGGGAAAAATCACATCTCTAGTCGTGGTTAAGGTAGGTTGTGTCATAGAATAGAAGTACTAATGCCCCGGCCACTTGGTAGCTGGGGGGCACTGCTATAGTTGTAAATAAACCGTTTAAAACCGAAATCAAAATTTACGCCATCGAAATAACTCCATCAAGCACCCCCCCCCCCCCCCCCCCCGCCCCCTCCGCGCGCCGCCAACTTTTATTACTTTTATTATTATTCAAGAACTATAGACAATATTACTAAATAGTTACTTTGTAAACTATAGCTTGCATTCACAAGCCGGTTTTTTGTTATGACTTGTAGATAGTAACATAAAAACTATTTTCGTTACAATAATTCAAGCCTACAATGAGGCCCCCTTGGGGAATGTTTTTGTAGAATGTAGAATGTTGTTGAAGAATTAGAAAAAGCGTTTTTAAACAATTTTGATAACGTCATAATGGATCGGCCTGGCAGCACCGTCTTGGAAATTTTAAAGACTCTGATTGATTTTCCTCTGTTTTAAAAATAAGAGTTTTCCTTTTGATTATTTGTTAAAATTATTTACGAGGTTTCGGATATTTTCGACATTAAAATATTAAAATTTAATAATCGGGAATTCAGGGAAGGGAAAAAATGCATCTATAATTTTATTAAACTCAAACATATTTGATCGACAAGTTAAAAATAATTGATTTTCTACAATATTCATTTCATTACCAAAATCATAGACGCGCTCGCACGTGGGTCGCGAGGCGGACAAAACAATCTCAACTCTCTGTATGCGTAGTTATGGTACATTTCTTCTCGCTGCAAACAGCTGGTATTATAATTAAGATTTTGTAGGCTATTATAGCGTAGGTATTTACGCTTTTGTATGGGAGTGATGTATCTGTTACGAAGTAACTATTTAGTAATCTGTGCTTCTAGTGTACATAATTTATTTAAATTCAACATTGCTCAGAAATATTTGAACACCTCGCCCGGTACGATATATCTGATGGAGACTGTACAGTCGAGGTTCAATCTGTTGTTTAGATATTTATGACAAACTAGCTTTTTCCCGCGGCTTCACCCGTTCACCGCGTGTACGTTTCTATGACATCTCGAGGGTGCGCAGGGCACGAGCCGCAAGCGACTCGCGAGCGTGGAAAAAGTAGCCTATGTGCTAATCCAAGTCCTATCTGTCTACCTACCAAATTTCAGCCAGATCTGCTTAATAGTTTTTGCGTGAAGAAGTAACAAATATACACGCTCACAATCTTTCGCCTTTATAATATTAGTGTGATTAGATGTTCAGATATTAATAGCAACTTCTAGTGTACATAATTTATTTAAATTAAACATTGCTCAGAAATATATATGTACGATATATCTGATGGCGACTGTACAGTCGCGGTTCAAGCGCACCCTTTTCGCCTAACAGAACCTCCTATACATGATTTCAGGATGGGGGGGGGGTCAATTCACACTTTTCGCCTTCTAAGATAAAATGAAAACAGTTAGAGCATTTACCTTAACAAAAACATGTGTAAAGGTTAAGTACCTTAACAAAACTCAGTCCGTGCAGGTTTACAAGAGTTTCTCTTTCCAGCTCTAACCCCTCACTTTCCAGGTTCGCTTCGAAGATCTTTCTCTGAATGATGGCTTCAGGGGTGTTCGATTCATGCTTCTCCGCCTTCCACACGAGCACGAAGTCGATGGTACGGACGCCATCGTCGAAGCGTAGGGATGGGTTGTTGAGAATACCACCAAGCATTATCCTGGAAGATAGAATAAGTTACATTTTTAGGGTTTTTTTAGGGTTAAAAACGGGACCCTACTACCACATCCTGGACACTTCATACTCAAAGGCCAGAAATGACATTTCAAAAAAGGAATGACGGAACAAACAAAATGGCGGCGAAATCCTATACGTTCGACAACCGAACTGTAACCAATCTTTGTCAATCTGGGTGACGAGGGGGGTGAGGTTGCAATCTAGAGAGCGGCAGGGAGTGTCCATACTGTAAGTTAGCACTAATATATATACTTTGCTACTACTAAGACTCCGCTGTCCGTCCGTCTGTCTGTATTTCATGAACCTTGATAGCTAGACAGTTGAAATGATGCATTTCTGTTGCCGCTATAACAAATACTAAAAATTAGAAAAAGTGAAAGTCTCCATACAAGAAACGTGTTTTTTTTTTAACGTGAAGAAACCAGCGCCATCTAGTATAATGGCACGGAACCCTTTGTGCGCGATTCTGACTTGCACTTTACCGGTGTTTTGTGTGTTTATATGGAAATCTATTTGTGGAAGTTTTTTCATTGGCTCATAGTTAATTTTGTAATGTTATCATGTTGCGTATAAAATAAAAAGTTTATTTTGTGACAAGCGATAACGTTTGGTAGAAATGGTAATAACTAAACTAATTAATTAAAAACTAAACCCCACTTACCTAAAAACTTAACCTCTCTTTTTCGGCCAGTCGGACAAAAATGTATCCTATGTCATTTACGGGATCAAAACGAATCTTACGAAACGTCGCACCCCAAAATCCATTGAGCCGTTAAGGTCACAGAGCGTGCCAAAGAAATAGACATACAAGGTAAGGGACCAAAATTATACTTTTTTTTTATCCACAATTGATAAGCCCTTGGTATCATTTGTCATTTATCATCAAAGTCATTTGTGGGGCAGTGTATAAGATTCTACAATAAAATTCCAGAAAATGTAACTAGTTTGTCAGAGAATAAATTCAAGACTCATGTCAAAAAAAAATTGTGCACTAGAGGATATTATAAAATAATAGATTATGTAAATGACAAAGATATATATATGTTGATTCTATAACAAATACCATTACCTGAGACTGTAATCTGAATCATGACATTATTTGTAATATACATTTTTTTTTTGTTTTGACTATTTAAAAGTGTGTGTAAACACCTATTTGAAATAAATTGTTTTGAATTTCATCTCACCTTGTGGTAAGTGATGATGATGCCGAAGATGGAAGCGGGCTTACCAAGATTCCCCAACGAAATGGGGATCTGGATATCTTATTTTTACCTTGACTATACATCAGAGGATAATAAGCACTGTACATTTTGACAACGATCGATTCTTCTTCTACTTATCGTGTGGCACAATTAACCGTGCTATCCAAGGGATTGACTGCGGTTGCCTGTTGTTGCACTTAGCATCACCCGCGGTCATGTGTAGGGCATTTCGATTTACACCTACAGACGTGTGCAACGCGACCTTCACACACATCTGGAATCAGATGTGCAGGTTTCCTCACGATGTTTTCCTTCACCGTTGAAGCAATCGGTAAGAATATGTAAGTAAGTTTCGAAAAACTCATTGGTACATTGGCCGTCTGGATTTGAACCCGGTACCTCTGGTTAGAAGGACCGAGTCGTTACTGGTTGAGCCAACGATCGATTATTTCATAAGCAAAAAATGTAAATAGCTATGGAGTATTTGGCCCATAATGTTTACTATTAAACATGCTTATTAGTTAGTAAGCGAGCATGCCAAATGTTGATGTTAATAAATTTCACAATCAGAACACTACAGGCAGAAACTGAATACATTGCACGCTGTATAAAGCACAAATAAATGAGTACTCAAACTGAAATCCCCCTTATCAAAAGGTAACAAGGTTTCGCACCAGCTTATGGGCAATATATTAACATAATAAACATATAACACTATATAAACATATTAAACATATACTCAACTAATGAACTGCATATGAGCGATACAATATTTTGCATTAGATAATATTTGTCGATAACTTATACAGGGGTGTAAAATAAAGTTGCAGTTATACTTTAAGGTGGGCTTGTACTCATTTGACAACTTTTTTTCTACAATTTTGCTGAAATCGCGAGCTGTTTTTTAATTTTTTAAACAAAACCGGCCAATTAGCTGATCAATTTGTATATAAAATCAAAAAAAAGACGTGTGACACGACACTCGGGGACCGCTGCGGTAAAGCTATTGCATGGCATTTTTATCAACTTATGCAATTATAATTATTTTTATTTTTTTATTTATGCAGTATTTTCCAGTACCATATAGTCCTTGGGGCGCGGGATGTTTATGTAATAAATTAACACTAAGAAAGTTAATCATCATCATCGTCCGTCATCCGTCATTCGTCATCCGTCATTCGTCATCGTCAGTCATCCGTCATCGTCATCATCATAATCATCGTCATGATCATCATCATGATGGATAGATAGATGGCACTGTAAGTTTTTTAGAACTCAATAATATTTTTTTTTGGAGTGTTAGGTTTTATTTTCGTTACGAAATTTCTTGATTCGGTCCCCTCAAAGCCCGCGATAAAAACTATACAATAGCTTAAAACCGCGATTTCAGCAAAGTTGTAAAACAAAAGACGTTCAGTTTGATAAGTACAAGCCCACCTTAAAGTATCACTGCATCTTTAAGTTACACCCTGTATAAATTATACCTAAATAACTATCGACCTTTGGAACAAAAGCAGTCAGTGCGATTGACCTTAGTCTATTATCTAGAAGGTAATTAAGGGCGTTCAGAGATAGATACTCCTGCTACTATAAAGTCGATAAAACCAGTTGTCTTCCTTAGAAAAATTGTACAGCCACGTTGTGCAGACTTTTTCGCGAAGCCTTAACCATCCGTCGTAGTCCAGCATAAATAAATCAACAATAAACATTGCACTTACTTAGAAGCAAAAAGATATTCATGATATTTATTCAAAATAGGTGCAAATTACACTCGATAGTCATAAAATAGTGATTACATAATTTCATTTGTAAAAAATCAAGAAATAAACAATCATTAATTAATAACGTCAAAATGCAATCCTTGATTTAAAAAAACACATTATGTCATTAGAACATGAAAACAATATGACACGAGAAGTTATACATTAAAATCATTGAATGTCATGAATGCCTTTGACAAGCGTTGGCTAGTTCTCAGGGACAGGTCCACATCCACATCGGTCCTCTCAACCATATTAGAGGGAAAGGAACGATCCGGCTCCCGATGCGCCACCATCCGCTATCCAAAGTCCATGAAATATTTTCAAATAATTTCGGTTTGTATGGGAGGTAGTTTTTTCTGATTTTTCCTGAAATAATTAAGCACCCAGTGCAACTAAATCCTAGTTATTCACAAAGTTACATTAAAATCGAGAGCCATTTTTTTAGAAAAAGTAACAAACTACCCGGATTTGTATGGGAGAGACCTTATTCCGATTTTTTTTGGAAACTACTGCGTGCCATGTAAACCCTTAAAAAAGAACTTTGTAAAGTCCTAATTTTTAAGCTATTGCATAGCTTTTATAGCGGGCTTTGAGCGCGGCGACCGAATCAAGAAATTCCGTAACGAAAATAAAACCTAACACCCCACGCTCGGCCGAGTTCTAAAAAACTTACAGTGCCATCTATTAGTGATTTGCGGTACTAAAAGGACTTAGTCAATTTTACTGGCGTTACTTTCTTAGTGTTAATTTATTACATAAACATCCCGCGCCCCAAGGACTATATGGTACTGGTAAATACTGCATAAAGAAAAAATAAATAAATAATTATAAAAAATGCTATGCAATAGCTTTACCGCGGCAGTCCCCGAGTGCCACACGTTTTTTTTTTTTTGCGAATTGACCATTCGGTTCTTTTGGGAGAGTTGTTCGGTTTCGTTTTTTGACTCACCTTCACAAATGCATCCGTTGTCGTCGGCGTCAGCCTGTAGTTTTGGTGGTAAAACATTATTTTTATATCAATTTGACCCTGCCCTACTCGTACTCCCCAAGTCTTCTAATAATTTACTCGTGCTGGCTCAGACAGAGGTTGTGTGGGGGCGGGCGCGGGAGTTTCGAGGCCGCAATCGAAACCGAATTATGGTCTATAACCTCTACAAAGGTGTGGTATGCTTACGAGCAGTGATTAGCTTGGGGCTTTCCATTGGCGCCAGTGGGGGCAACTGTCGCGCCGCAGGTGTCGCCCGCTGCTTGCGTGGAGGCTTCGCTGCCGGCGTCCCTGCAACCAAAACTCTTACTTGTTCTGCCGAAAGAAAGAACCCTAAAAAGGGTATTTACAATTTGTTAATAGTGTTGCACCGGGGATGAGGAGGGATGGGTTATTTTAGATGTTTTATTTTAGGAATTTTAGGTGTTTTATCTTAAGTATTTTATTTTGGGTGTTTCATTTAGGTGTTTTATCTTTATTTTAGGTGTTTCATTTTAGGTATTTTAGGTGTTTTATCTTAAGTATTTTAGGTGTTTCATTTTAGGTATTTTAGGTGTTTCATTTCAGGTATTTTAGATGTTTTATTTCAGGTATTTTATTAGGTTTTATTTTAAGTTTTTTTTTGGTTTTTTTAGTATTATTTTGTTTTATTTTTCACAATAAAGTTTATTTTATCTAGGTGTTTCATTGTAGGTTTCTAGGTGTTTTATTTGAGGTATATTATCTTAAGTATATTAGGTGTTTCATTTTATGTATTTTAGGTGTTTTTTAGGTATTTTATTTTAGGTGTTTAAGTGTTATTTTTTATTTGTTAAATTAGGGAAAACGTAAATATTAAAGAACAAAGAAAGATTACTTAAATGTCAATGTGGGTAATTTTAATTCAATTGAAAATAACACTAATATTATCAAATGTGAAAGTATGGATGGATGTATGTTTGTTATTCAATCACGCCACAAAAGCTGAACGGATCTGGATGTAATTTGGTAAGTAGACAGATTTTGACATGGATTAACATATAGGTTACTGTTTTCCACGCTCGCGAAGAGGCTTTCACACTACTATGTTCACGCGAGCGAAGCCGCTTGCAAAAGCATATCGTAAATTTACATAGAATATGTTAACAAAGAGTTAAAGAATTAAAGTTGCTTGGAAGAAGTTGCTACCTAGCATTAAGGTCGCCTGTTGTATAATATTTCTTCTATGTTGTTAAATTCCTTTTTTGTAACGATTGTAATAAATAATATTGAATTGTTTTAACGCGAAAATATTTAAATCTCATATTAACCTTCTCGGTAAAATCCTCAACAGAAATTTAAAATCATTATTTTTGTTTTTGATAATTATTATTACTATTTCATTAGTAGGTCATAATGCGTATAGGTCATTTCGCATAAAGGACGTTTCGTGTGTAGGTCCTATTGCGTGTAGGGCCGAATTCGTGTAGGGCCTAACGCGTGATCTAGCATGCTGAAGTACGTCATTTTGCGAGTAAAACTTTACAAAAGTAGGTTGAGGAAAATGTAGGTTAACCGACACCATTTGCGTATAATTAAATATTTTTTTAAAATTAAGTATTTATTTTGTCATTATCATTAGTAGGTCATTTAGGACGATTGTCAAGGGCTCAATTATGAGCCGCTCCCCTACTAAAAAAACACGGCTAATTTGGCATTGATAAAGGGTTTACATTATTCTATTATATTATTTTGTGATATTTTATTCAATAAATAAAAATACGCTAGTAAGTCGGTATTTAATTAGATTGTCATACCTCAAGTGATTAAAGTTCGTAAAGTTCTCGAAGGCAGTAAAGTTCCCGAGTGGCGATCGCGCACCGGAAAACGTAGCGTAGGCAGGCCTCCCACGCGGTGGACCGAACACTTGGTGAAGATCGCGGGAAACCACTGGATGCGGGCAGCGCAGGACCGGTCGTCGTGGAAATTCTTGGGGAGGCCTTTGTCCAGCAATGGACGTTTTCGGCTGATAAGATGATGATGATAGATGACCTGAAGTGATTGTTTTTGAAAAATATCTACTTGATATATGTTAGAGAGTAGTCTAAAATAACAGACACGTATTTTTTAAGCTGGCCGAATTCAACAATTGGGAGAAATTTTCAAAGTACTAAAAATAAGACACAGTAAGGTTTGACAACTTTTTTTTTATTTCCTAATTTGCCCCCGAAAATGACCCTTATTTAAAAAAAATATACTTTGAACATCTGTATTTGGGTCATAGGATTACACCATCCTACCAAATTTCACCTGATTTGCTCCAGTAGATTCGGAGCAAATTGGCTATGATAGACGGACGGACAGACAGACGCACGAGTGATACTATAAGGGTTCCGTTTTTTGTTTGTACGGAACCCTAAAAAGTAACAACCAACTTCTGTAACGAGATTTGTCCAAGCAAGTTGCTAGGTAATTACTGGTTTAATCATATGTTTGGTTAGTGGTAGGGCATTTTTAAGCCCGCCTGGCTAGCTACCACCATCTTATCTAAGTCCTCCCGCTTAACATCAGTGTTAACAACATTGATGTGTTCCGGCTTGAAGATAAGATAGCCATTTCCCCATTGCGTCGGGGAATCTTGGTAAGTCCATAAGACTTACCATCAGGTGAGATGATGACAAGGGCTTTTTTTCTTTGTATATGCCTAATAACTTATCTCGGTGCCAAATTTCAAGTTTATAAGTTATAAAGTGGTCTATATATTTTGCTGAGTAATGGTGATACGGGCCCCTCAGTGCGCCAGTACGACTCACACTTGACCATTTTTCGAATTTTCCCTTTGTATACGTCCAATAACCTACCTAGATGCCAAATTTCAAGTTTCTAAGTCACCTGGAAGTGGTCTACTTATTTTGATGAGTAGTGGTGATAGGGAACCCTTGGTGCGCGAGTACGACTTACACTTGGCCGTTTTTTGAATTTTTTTCTTTGTATACGTCCAATGACCGACCTCGGTGCCAAATTTCAAGTTTCTAAGTCACCTAGGAAGTGGTTTATAATTTTGATGAGTCAATGAGTGAGTGAGTAAGTCATAAAAATGGTGATTTTTGGACGTCAATATCTCAGAAATGGTAAAAGATACATTTATGAAAATTGGGATTCTAGGTGATCGAGAGGGTCTTACTAGAGACACAAAATCACAAGCGTGTAAGTCAAATAGATT
This sequence comes from Coleophora flavipennella, assembly GCA_947284805.1. Taxonomy (NCBI): domain Eukaryota; kingdom Metazoa; phylum Arthropoda; class Insecta; order Lepidoptera; family Coleophoridae; genus Coleophora; species Coleophora flavipennella. Next base: position 13,854,188 of record OX369253.1, read on the forward strand.
TTAAGTTACAGGTTGGTCATATAAACCCACGGCCGGTGTCGCCTTTTTCTTTTAGAACTTGGCGGACACACTGCCGTGTGTCTAGATTTAAGTAAAAATTATTTTTGAAAAACAATCATTTGAGGTATGTCAATCTAATTAAATACCGACTTACTTGCGTATTTTTGTTTCTTGAATAAAACATTACAAAACGATAATAGAATCATGTAAGCCAAATTTGCCATGTTTTCTAGTAGGGGCTCATAATTGAGCAATTGACAATCGTCCTACATCACCTACTAATGATAATGATAAATTAAATAAATACTATAGATTTGTTTGCTCTGTGTCTGGGTTAATTATATCTATATATGTATGTACTTAAACGTATATAAGTATGTATATCAGTCTCTGGTAACCCATAACACAGGGAATCCTACTTTGGGGCCAGATGACCATGTGTGGTTTATCCCAGAATATTAAATAAATATACTTAATTTGACAAACAAAGTACACGCATATGATGTCGGTTGACCTACATTTTCCTCTACCTATACGTTTAGCCAGTTGAGTACCTTGTTAGTATGGGGGGGGGGGGGGGTATGGGAGATGTATGAGATGACTCATTTATTGTATGCCTAGTGTGAAAACAACACAACAGATTACTTAACCACTATTCATTTGAGTTCTTATCCAACCGCCTTTTACGATGTCATCGATGTTACTAATTTTGTGGCTTTGTGTAATTGAAAATAAAGACACAGCACAAACAAAACGAGTAAGATTTTTTTGAAATTTAAATCGGAAAGTAATATATAAGACATTGATCGGAAGGCATTTTAGAATGACATTTAATTATTTATTTATTATTGAGTCAAATACCCTTTTAAGTTTTTATAAGTACTGGTACCGTTTTAAACTGGAAATAAACTAAAACTATTAAGTTACTATTTAGAATTACTTATATGAGAATACTAGCTGTTTCCCGCGGCTTCAACCGCGTGTACAACGTTTCTATGACTTTTCGAGGGTGCGCAGTGCGCGAACTGCCGAGCCCCAAGCGGCTCGCGAGCGTGGAAAAAAGTAGCCTGTGTGTTGATCCAGGTCCTAATCTGTCTACCTACAAAATTTCAGCCAGATCCGTTCAGTAGTTTTTGCGTGAAAGAGTAACAAACATACATCCATACATTCTCGTTTATAATAGTCGCGTTTATAATATTAGTAGGATACTGTAGAGATCGTATGTCTCTACATACATCTACTCCCAGCCTCTTTGCTTAGTTTCTTGCCAGCGCGAATCGTATTAAGAATATTAATTTAAATTTGATTTTGTATGTCATTCGGAAGCTTTTTGAAACAATAGAGAGATTCGAGGGCTGACCGTGAGCCAGGACGGAGGTCCTTTGAGTAAAAGTATATTTCAATTTATCCGCGCGACTGGGCTGAGTTCCCCTAAACCATAGCAAGAAAGTAAGAGGAATCATTGAAGCTAATAATAATCAGTCAGCCGACAGAGCCTTCTATCTTTTTTTTGCTTAACAATAAATATCAGCAATGATCATTGGATAAGCACACTAAACTTTTATTTATAGTATACTAAACGAGTTACACCCCCGGCGTCTCGTTGACGACGTCACATTTGGTGGAGGTGCCCACATTTGGAGAGAGCTGCTACCATCCGTTGAGGACGGACAAGCAGTATCCTTCCAGGAACAGGCGGCATGGTTGCCAGGATGTTGGCAAACCCTTAGCTGACCTGACCAGTTCGAAGAGGAGAGGAGATCCAATAATCTTAAAATTTGAATTTGAATTTCTTGCTTAACTTTGTTCTTAGAGAATATGGGTATGAGTTATAGCTATATCGCTCTGGGGAGCTTAGTGTTAGCAATACGCTAGCTAAGTGCTCTGATTTGGAGTTTATTCCCCTGGTATTTGACTATGGTTCATATTGCAAAATTTCTTTGAGCCTAATACATTGATTTCTGGCGGATCTCAGTGATGATTGATTTCTCCTCTGATATCTGGTATTGATCTCGAAATATTGGTGCTTAGAAAATTTTTTATTTGAATCTGAGATGACCACAGATTATCCGGGAACTTTTATAGTCAGACCAATAAGTATTTATTTATCTCGTAATTAATACCACTTTTAAGATAGTCTTAGCATAATTTAAACTTTTACAGGCCACAGGTAGTATGGTAATTAATTATTTTTGTTTGATTTTTGTTAAAGGTGGTTTAAGCGACTTAAAGAAAATATTTTTGGGATAATTGAGTTAAGTCAGGTGTAGGGAATCAGGCTAGATTTGTTTAATGTTTCTTAAGATAGGGAGGAATTAGTTTTGAAATGTATACATGTTAGACAGAGAGCAGTAGGGATTTAAGGGGTTTAACCTGCTGGGGCAATGGGCGGTTTCGACATTAACGCGGTGTATATGTGTAGTTGGTCTGCACATATACTTTTCCAAATTTACCTCCCATTGTTGGATCAATATCGAAAGATCTCTCTCTGACGACGTCTTCCCCTATAGGTAGGCGCCAAGAGACGTTGGCACTTATAGGTAGGTGTAGACAAGAGGTGAAGAAAAGCATCGCTTCACGGTGCGTTTCTCAATTGGCGGTGGGTGATGTAGAGATCGTATGTCTCTACATACATCTACTCCCAGCCTCTTTGCTTAGTTTCTTGCCAGCGCGAATCGTATTAAGAATATTAATTTAAATTTGATTTTGTATGTCATTCGGAAGCTTTTTGAAACAATAGAGAGATTCGAGGGCTGACCGTGAGCCAGGACGGAGGTCCTTTGAGTAAAAGTATATTTCAATTTATCCGCGCGACTGGGCTGAGTTCCCCTAAACCATAGCAAGAAAGTAAGAGGAATCATTGAAGCTAATAATAATCAGTCAGCCGACAGAGCCTTCTATCTTTTTTTTGCTTAACAATAAATATCAGCAATGATCATTGGATAAGCACACTAAACTTTTATTTATAGTATACTAAACGAGTTACACCCCCGCCCCGGCGTCTCGTTGACGACGTCACAATACCTAGAGAATACAGTCAGCAACAAAATCATCTGTAACTTGCAAATTAATAATGTAACGTGAATGGAACTACATTTATTTTATCTTATGGCCATAGAAGAAGGAAAAAGAGGCAGAGGACGCCCACCGACCACCTGGATGCGAACCGTCTCTAAAGACATGACGACGCTGGGCTTAACGCCTGAAATGACGCAAAATCGCCAAGAGTGGCGCAAAAGTATCAGGAGGGCTGACCCCAAATAGGGAACAAAGCCAGGAGATTGATTGATACAGTTTCATTCATGTTGCTAGCTCTATTATTTTGAGTTATTGTAATTTTTCGTACCGACCCGTATTATTTGTCCACGACTGTAGATCATTTCGGAGTGTAAAAGTGGATCTTTAAATGGAACGTTAGTAATAAAATAAACATTGCCTTAGGTTCAATGACACGGAACGAACAGAAAGAAAAAAATATGATGATTCAAGTATTTAGCACATACAGATATAAAAAATACATATGTTAGTAAAAGGATGGTAATGTATATGTCGCAGGTATATATTGTCAAAGTCGTGATATTATTATAATTTCACTAGTTAAATTGAGTGAAATTATAATCGCCCTGATTCAGGGTAGGCTAGAGCCCCTCGGTGGGGACGTATATGAGCTGATATAATAAAAAAATAAAATAATTGCACGGTAAATTGTCAATCGGCTCGATTTTTTACAATTTCACGGCCTATTCTTAGTATCATCTATGTATCTCCGAATAACCGATGATTTCGTCTTATTTGGCGAAGTATTCTGTTAACCAGGGGGGGAACCTCGCTTCGCTCGCTTGAATCAAACCTGACCGAACCTGACATCGCTCGCTTCGTTCGCTCATTTAATGTTGTTATAATGTCACCTAGTGGCCCCGTGAAATTACAATGACACTAAGAATAGGCCGTAAAAATGTAAGAAATGGAGCCGATTGACAATTTACCGAGCAATTGTAATTTCACTAATTATTACTAGTGAAATTATAATATCACGAGTTTGACAATATACCTGCGACATATATATACTCGTACCTAACTAATCGGGGTAGTTATTGTACGATACATCATCATAATCATATCAGCCGAATGCCGTCTACTGCTGGACAAAGGCCTCCCCCAAGGATTTCCACGACGACCGGTCCTGCGCTGCCCTGTCCGACGGCTTCCCGCGATCCTCACCAGGTCGTCGGTCTACCGCGTGGGAGGCCTGCTTGCGCTATATCTTCCGGTGCGAGGTCGCCACTCGAGAAATTTACTGCCCCAACGGCCGTCTGTTCTACGAACTATGTGCCCTGCCCACTGCCACTTCAGTTTAGCGATTCTGTGAACTATGTCGGTTACTTAAATATTGCATGGTACATAAATATTGACTATTCAGCAAGAATAATAAAACCTACACGAAATCACTTCTTAACTTGGAGTATGACTGTTCGGTAGTGAAGAAATAGTACATTACTGCAGCGGCCAGCAAAAAAGGCATTGATGGACGAACGTGTAAATGTGGGCCGGCCGAGGCGAAGTCGAGGCACACATACGTAAGTCCATCAATGTCTAATTGTGGCCAAGGCTTGTATAGTACTTTTCTTAAATAATGCGCGGAAACTTAAAACTTCAATAATTACTTTTCAAAATCACTGGCGAACAACGAACTACAATAATTCTTCACGCGCCAAAGTGCTCATTTGGTTTTTTTTTAATAAACAGCGTTCTATTTAGTTCGAAATTTAAATAAAACCTTTTATAAGTTACCTCCTTTAATTGCCATGTTTCGGAGTAAAGTATAGTTCCATTTTTAAATTACACGACAGATATGAGTTTACATAGTAATTTATTTGGCCGCTAAACACGATAGATATGGATTTTCATACAACTTTTGCCGGTCGCTGCTCGCATGTATTTGGCCAGTACAGCAATTTCGATTTATCTCGAAGAAGGTTGTCAAATTAATGCTCAAATTTCGAAGAATGTTTGAGATAAACATGCTTTTATCATTGTAGCGACAATGAATGATAAATTACCACTATTATACTAAAAACATAGAGGTACCTATACAAAAAGGAAACACAAACTTATTAGTTGCAAAACAATTATAGGTAAGTGACAATTACACACAAATAGCGAAATAAACACTCTCTAGTAACTTGTCTGTTAGACAACACAGAAAAACACAATAAAAAGACAACATTAAAAACACACGACACAACAAAACAATGCAAACAGCTTAAACAGCTCTGAAGGGCCTATAAACTAATTTAATTCCAACAAAACTTGAATTATTAAAGATTTCCTCTGTTTCTGAAACTAAATTCAGATATCTATGGATAGAAGTAAATTACTCGAGGCGGGTAAATTACCCGAGAATATAACCAGTAACTTATCAAGAATGCACTCGTGGCTAGTAAATGACCCGAAATTTATACAATTACTAGGAATAGTGGCACACCAGTAAGAACTTCTGACCAACTTTAAAAGTATTTGACGAGTCAAATTATATTGGAACTTGTATAAACTAGTTTAATTTCAACAGAACTTGTAATATTAAATATTCCTTCTGTTTCTGAAACTCATTTCAGATATCTATAGATAGAAGTTAGCATTCACGTTCGTTCCCAGTAAATTACCGGTAATTTACTCGAGGCGTGTAAATTACCCGGGAATATAACTAGTAATTTATCAAGAATGCACTCGAGGATAGTAAATTACCCGAAATAAGTACTTCTGACCAACTTTAAAAGTAATTGACGAGTCAAATTCTGTTGGAACTTGTGCGTGTAGTAATAGAGAACCAAGCTACAAAAGACTCACCGCTCCGTGTTCATGTCCTGCGACAGGTTATCGTTGTACATGCTCAGCACGGACATGGCCTGTATGTCGGCGATCTTTTCCTCCTTCTCCCTCGCCGTCTACCGCAAAGAAAGAGACAAAAGATGAAGAGAGAAACAAGGAGTGGCAAGCTGACAAATCACCCTGGCAAGAGTCTGAATATGGTTTTGGAACCCTCAATGTAACGGGACCCTATTATTAAGCCTAAGCTGTCCGTCTGTCTGTCATACTTTTAAAAGGCTGTATCTTTTGAACCATGCTAGGTAGCCGGCTGTTGTTTTCACAGAATATCTGTTATGAAGGGAGAAACAAGAAGTGCCAAGCTAACAAATTTCCCATTATGTCTGGGAGAGCCTGAACATGGTTTTGGAACCCTCAAAGTAACGGGGCCCTATTACTAAGCTTACGCTGTCTGTCTCTTCTACTTTTAAAAGGCTGTATCTTTTGAACCATGCTAGGTAGCCGGTTGTAACTATCACAGAATATGTGTAATGATGGGAGAAACAAGAAGTGCCAAGCTGACAAATCTCCCTATTATGTCTGGGAGAGTCTGAACATGGTTTTAAGAGTTCCGTACCAGATATCGGGACCCTATATCTATGCCTACACAGTCCGTCTGTCTATATGACTCCGTCTGTGTATCTTTTGAACCGTGATAGAGGTCGCCGGCTCAAATTTTTACAGATTAAATGGTATTATCGGGGGTTTACTTACAAATATTATAAAGTCAAAAAAATGAAAAAAATATTTTAAAAGATTTTTTTTTGCTCTATCGTAAAAACAGTAATACATACAAGCATAAAACTTGGTGCGATGACAGTACTAATCCGAAAGTAAAACAACAAATAATTAAAACCGGCCAAAAATGAATAAATAAATATAATTTAATCATACGTAGCCTGTGTTGTGATATTTTCCGTAGTCGGGTAAATACCGATGACGGAAATTGTTTAATGGAAAACGCACTCAACCCTTGATGATTTGATTTGCCACTAGAATTGAAAGGACGAATACTATACTTTGTGCGTGTACGTTTGCTATTATTTAAGTAATTAATGAGAAACGCGCCATGTTAATCAAAAGAGACATTTTTACCACTAATAACCGACGACGATTTGGCTCTCTTTCGTAAAAATTACATAACATTGCAGTATCATCTATTCCTCTTAAATCTGCTCCTTTTATGAACACGCACTACTAAATCAAACACTAAATAATACTAAATATCGAAAAACCACTTCATATTAGCGTATGAACATTTGGTCACAAAAAAGGTGTGTGGCAGCAACTGCAGTAACCCGCCACTGAAGTTTAATACAAGCGACGAGAGGACAAAATAAATACGACATCTACAACGCGCTATTAACATTTCTTCAGCACTGAGTATATATACAAGTACCAACCATCAACGGTTGGTTGGTCCACGGACGGACCCCAGGCAGAACACCACTCCTGGCGGAGATATCTCGCTTTGCTCTCGTCAAGTAGGAACACACCTTTCGTTCCTTCAGAGTACAAGTGTATTGTATGAATCACTAGAATTAGGCATTTCTCGCACAAAATCTAAGAGCACACTGAGTACCGACCTTGAATGTTGAGTTTCACGCTAAAATTGGTACTGATTCATGTTATTTGTCTGCTGATTATAGAAGGTGATAGATAACGCCAAAAGGCTTTATTTTTCTTAACTACACATAATCTAAGTAGATATTACACGGTATTACAAAGTTTGGTTCAAATAATGTAAAAACTAAAGTTATCGCAAGTGGTGTTTGGATTAACGTGAAATCGATACTAAGCTGAGACTCGTCGAAGTATTGTTTTTAAAACATGTGTCTATGGTACATTGATAGGCTTAAATGGAAGCGAAAATTGCCATCGTAGTTAATGGGAGCTCGATTTATATTTTGGAGTAGTAATCTTTTATCGTCGTCGGTAGCGTAACGGTTACGGCCGCTACCTCCTGTCCGGGAGGCCGTGGTTCGAATCCTGCCACGTACCAATGTGTTATTGAATTTCGATTTCATATGTACGTTTATCCGACGCTCTTACGGTTAAGGAAAACATCGTGAAGAAACCTGCACACGGCTGCGAAGAAACTCGAAGGTTGTGTGTGAAATCGACTAACCCGCACTGGGCCCGCGTGGTAGACTAAGGCCCGATCGCCCTAATTCAGGGTAGGCTTGAGCCCCTCGGTGGAGACTGGGGACCTCCTGGAGTCCATTCTCCACCGACTTCCAAAACGGAGGAAGTTAAAATTTGACTGTATGTTTGTTACGCGATATCTGCGCGCGGTGGACCGACGACCTGGTGAAGATCGCGGGAAGCCGATGGATGCGGGCAGCGCAGGACCGGTCGTCGTGAAAATCCTTGGGGGACGCCTTTGTCCAGCAGTGGATGATTTTCGGCTGATATGATGATGATTATCTGCGCCAATTTTCATGATTCTTTTTTTATTCGATAGGGTTTTCCCACAGGTTAGTGCCATATCGGCATCATCGTCACTTACAATCAGGTGAGATGATGCCAAGGGCTTACAAATTGTGAATAAAAAAAATTATAAATTTTATCAAAATAGGTTAAGCACTGGGCGTGCGTGGTCTACTAAGGCCCGATCGCCCTATTTCAGGAGGCGCTCGAGTCCCTCGCTGGGGACGTATACGAGCTGATATGATGATATGTTACGCGTTTAACGCTTGTTTAACGTTGTCAATTATAAATCTGCATCTGCACTATCGTAAATTGCAAAACTGTGCGAATATGAATAACTTTTCAAAATAAATAGGCACTATTGGCACACCCCGGACACTGCATATGTCACCGGTATATTGTCAAAACGGTGATATTACAATTTCACTACACTAAATTTAATGAGATTATAATATCACGGTAAATTGTCATCAGCTTACAATTTCACGGCCTATTCTTGTATCTCCGAATAAAACCGATGATCTCTTCTTCTGCGAAGCATTCTGATACCTAGGGGTTGGGTGGGGGGGGCTTGACTGTTTACTTAATCAAACCTGACCGAACCTAACATCCCTCGCTTTGCTCTCGCTTTTTATTTAGTGTTATTCACTTTGCTTAGTGTTATTGTAATGTCAATAGTGAGATTAATGACACTAGTGAAATTGTAAGCAGTATGTTACGGTTCACAATCTTTCGACAGTTATCACAATCTCGCAAGATAGATCCCGATAGATTATAATCTTACGGTATTTCCAATTTGACGGTCGTGAAATGACATTCCTAAAAGCAAATGACGGAGTAAACAAAATCACGGCGAAATCCTATACGTTCGAGAACCAAACTATAGTTTATAAATATAGTTTGGCTATAAAAATAAAAAATGACAGTCTATACTGATTTTATGGTGTACTATTATTATAATGTTTATTTTAATGGGTTTATTGCCTAAATAAAGAAGAAATTTATTATTATTATAACCAATCTGTATCAAGATAAAATAAGATAAGATAATTGTTTTTTTGCAAGAATACTTTACAATTAGGTCTTAACATAATTAATAGGTAGTACTGTATTCAGCCGTCAAGAAAGCATGCAAATATTTCAACAGGAAATTAAAATTAAATTTTAAAAATTATTTAACCCTATAAAAACAGTGATTTAAGAGCCAACCTGTCAACTTATTTTTATATAGATTACCTTCTAACGTTTTAATTTCAACTGGAAGCTTATTAAACAGTGCGACACTCATATTAGAAATATTTCTTTTATATATATCTGAGTGACAAGGAGGTTGATGTAATAGATGAATATACTGAACCCTTTTTTGTCTTATAGTAACATCTCTCAGGTTCCTAAAGTATTCTGGATGATTCTTAACAAATAGACAAACTTTCTTTATGTACAAGCACGGCAATGGCAAAATTTTTAATTCCTTAAATAATGGTCTGCAACTATCTCTAAACCATGAATTACAAATTGCACGTATACACCTTTTTTGTAGCTTGAAACTTCTGTCTGAGTCGACAGAGTTTCCCCATAGGATCAAACCATAACTAAGTATTGACGATACATGTCCATGATACGCTGTTAACACAAGAGTACACGCGTGGCCTACTATTAGTCCAGTCAAATTAGCTAAACCTGGACATAATTCGATAACTGTAATTTTCTTTTTCTAGGACATAAATTATTGTTAGTTATAGTTAAAATAAAAAGAATTAAACATTTTCAAGCTCCGCGTCAATGTAAAAAAACGGAAAAACTAAATTTTGAACACATTTTGATTTTACAAGTACAGCATAATATATAACTTTGTAAAAGTACCTCTGTTATGATATGACGCTTGCATTCTAGTTAAACAAATCAAAATTAAACTTATTAATCATTCGGAACTATCATTGATAGAGAAGGTTCAGTTAATTACAGATTTTTTGGTTTATCTTACCAGAAATTATAGATAACCGTGATTGAACAATTTATTCTGAATAGTATATTAAATGTGTTATTGAATTATTAAAAATTAAACAGATTCTCTTTGCGAACCTGTAAAGTCACAAATATTTGTATTTTTTGGAAAGCCAAAATACATAACTACTTCAAAAGTGTTTAATTTATGCCTTCAAAATATTATTAATACTATGAGAAACAAATTAAACAATAAATGTCCACGATTATTCATAATTTAATATTTTTTCTTAGTTACGTTTCAATATAAACGTTATTTCTTGCGACCTAAGGTCTAACTAACTATCGAACGTAGGTATATGAGATAGCTTCGCTCGCCCTTTGTAAACACCGACACAGCGCGCGCCGCCTGTGTCAAAGAATGCCGCCTTGAAGTCACAAAATGCTGATTACATGATTTGTATCTGTCATATTTAAATTGTCTAAGTAGATTTAATTCTTGCATTTTTTTTAAAACAAACGGAATGCGCCTTACTTTCGCGAGTCGCGAATAATTTTGTTGTAGGCTTATAGCCAATGATTGTCAAACTTTTATAAACACGTGGTGCCACGGTTGGACTAGGCCGGAGAATAAATTGAAATATTATTAATTAGATTGATAATAAATAACTTAATTGTTCAGGATGAGATTATTTTTGTAGAATCACGTTAACCTATTTATGGGCTCTCTAAGTTAGTAAAGTTCCCGAGTGGTGAACGCGCACCAAAAGACCCACAGCACACCGCATTGGAAATGAACGGTCCTGCACATCTACATCCAGCGGCTTCCCGCGACCTTCACCAGGTCAACGGTCCACCAAATGGGAGGCCTTCCTACGCCACGTCTTCGGGTGCGCGGTCCCCACTAGAGAACTTTACTATCCCAACGGTAGCTATATGTGCCCTGGCCTAATAGCTCGTAGAACAAGTGACTGTTGGGGTAGTAAAGTTTTTAAGTTGTAACCGCGTACTGGGTCTGGATGACGTAGCATAGGCAGGCCTCCCACTCGGTGGACCGATGACCTGGTGTAGGAAGCGGAAAGCCGCTGGATGCGGACGAGCAGGACCGGTCATTCTCTGCGATAAGTCTTTTAGTGCGTAGTCGCCACTCGAGAACTTTAATACCCCAAAGGCCATCTGTTCTACGAGCTTCACGGCCGGGGCAAATAGCTACCATTGGGGCGTTAGGGCAGTAAAGTTCTCTAGTGGCGACCGCACACCGGGAAACGTAGCGTAGACAGGCTTCACACTCGGTTGACCGATGACCTGGTGAAGGTTGCGCAAAGCCGCTAGATGCGAATGAGCAGGACAGGTCATTTTCAATGCGGTGCGTTTTAGTACGCGATCACCACTCAAGAACTTTACTACCTCAACGACCATAATATCTGTTCTACGAAGTATGTGGCTGGGCCAAATCAATAAGTATCTTCTTAGAATTTAGGCCTGTTTTATTTTTCTTGACGAGTCCTTTGATGCAGGTAGGTTCCAAAGTCTGAAGTTGGACCACTCTCTTGATCAGCTTCTGGGTCCAGTACAAAAAACTAACCGTGACAAAAAAGTTAAGGTTTCAAGAAAACAAAGTAGAAAACACAAACGAATATTTATTCTTGATAACCTGCACATTTTTCTGTGCTTCTAGAATGTATGGCGGTTCTCGAATGTCAAGAGATCTGGGCACACGTGAATCAATCAGTGAAATAAAGTAGACTATTGTTAATCCAGGCCCTAATCTGTCTACCTACCAAATTTCAGGCAGATCCGTTAAGTCGTTTTTGCGTGAAGAAGTAACAAACATACACACACACACAAACTTTCGCCTTTATAATATTAGTGTGATGAATCGTCTCGCACGCAGTCATTATTATGAATCGTCTCGCACGCAGATTTGACGACGGTGACAACACCCTGCTGAAGTACTACAGAGCCTGCTGAAGGACCCATCTCACTTCAGAGCCATGTCTACAAGCTGTTTTCGAGAGTCATTATGAATCGTCTCGCACCCAGGTTTTACGACTTCCAGCCTCCCAAACAATCCGGTTTCCGAAAAGGCTTTAGTACTATAGACCACATACATACGCTGCGGCAGATTATACAGAAGACTGAAGAGTATTATCATCAGCCACTATGCTTGGCGTTTGTGGACTATGAGAAAGCCTTTGATTCAGTCGAAACCTGGGCTGTGCTACACAGTCTCTCCAGCTATGCTAAATTGACTATCGATATATCGAGGTGTTGAAGTTTCTGTATGTCGGTTTGCCTCCAGGACCAGAACTCAATATTTATCCGTTTGCAGCCAACGATGAGACAGGTAGACGTTATATCTCCGAAACTGTTCATCGCCGCCCTGGAAGATGTTTTCAAAAGCTTCTGGACTGGGGGGGAACTCAGCATCAATATCAACGGCGAGTAAATAACCCACCTCCGATTCGCTGACGATATCGTGGTCATGGCTAAGACTATGGAAGACCTAAGCACAATACTCCATGGCCTCTAGTGCTTTGCACCGGAGACAAAATTCAGCTCCAGTTTTTTAAAACCGGTTTTATGAAAAAACCGGAATCTCCGGAGAAATGTCAAGTTTGTGTACCTTTTTTGATTTTAAGATTTGAGCTGAATTTTGTTGTGTTGTCACCGTCGTCAAATCTGCGTGCGAGACGATTCATAATAATGACTGCGTGCGAGACGATTCATCACACTAATATTATAAAGGCGAAAGTTTGTGTGAGTGTGTATGTTTGTTACTTCTTCACGCAAAAACGACTTAACGGATCTGACTGAAATTTGGTAGGTAGACAGATTAGGGCCTGGATTAACAATAGGCTACTATATTTCACTGGTTGATTCACGTGTGCCCAGATCTCTTGACATTCGAGAACCGCCATACATTCTAGAAGCACAGAAAAATGTGCAGGTTATCAAGAATAAATATTCGTTTGTGTTTTCTACTTTGTTTTCTTGAAACCTTAACTTTTTTGTCACGGTTAGTTTTTTGTACTGGACCCAGAAGCTGATCAAGAGAGTGGTCCAACTTCAGACTTTGGAACCTACCTGCATCAAAGGACTCGTCAAGAAAAATAAAACGGGCCTAAATTCTAAGAAGATACTTATTGATTTGGCCCAGCCACATACTTCGTAGAACAGATATTATGGTCGTTGAGGTAGTAAAGTTCTCGAGTGGTGATCGCGTACTAAAACGCACCGCACTGAAAATGACCTGTCCTGCTCATTCGCATCTAGCGGCTTTGCGCAACCTTCACCAGGTCATCGGTCAACCGAGTGTGAAGCCTGTCTACGCTACGTTTTCAGGTGTGCGGTCGCCACTAGAGAACTTTACTGCCCTAACGCCCCAATGGTAGCTATTTGCCTCGGCCGTAAAGCTCGTAGAACAGATGGCTTTTGGGGTATTAAAGTTCTCGAGTGGCGACTACGCACTAAAAGACTTATCGCAGAGAATGACCGGTTCCGCTCGTCCGCATCCAGCGGCTTTCCGCTTCCTACACCAGGTCATCGGTCCACCGAGTGGGGGCCTGCCTATGCTACGTCATCCAGTACGCGGTTACAACTTAAAAACTTTACTACCCAACAGTCACTTGTTCTACAGATGTTTTATCTCACGAGCGCGGGTTAGCCATACTTGTGTGTGTAATGCGTATCGACACTCGCTATTGTGAGTTTATAAGTTGCGTCTATTGTGTGCGCTATTGTAAAGCTCCCGAGCTTACGCACGCAAAGACAATATTATGCACACACACAAGTATGGCCAACCCGCGCTCGTGAGATAAAACATCTATACGAGCTATGAGGCCAGGGCACATATAGCTACCGTTGGGATAGTAAAGTTCTCTAGTGGGGACCGCGCACCCGAAGACGTGGCGTAGGAAGGCCTCCCATTTGGTGGACCGATGACCTGGTGAAGGTCGCGGGAAGCCGCTGGATGTAGATGTGCAGGACCGTTAATTTCCAATGCGGTGTGCTGTGGGTCTTTTGGTGCGCGTTCACCACTCGGGAACTTTACTAACTTACTACGTGATATATGCGGGCCATATAGTTCGTAGAACAGATGATCGTTAGGGCAGTAAATTTCTCAGGTGTTGACCATGTACCGGCTGACGTAGCGTAGGCAGGCCTCCCATTTGGTGAAGGTCGCGGGAAGTCGCTGAATGTGGACAAGCAGGACCGGTTTTCAAAAGTAAATGAACTGAGAAGTTAAATTACGTAAATTTATCTTACTGGTAATAAATAAGTAACACAGCATCAGATCTTGGAAACTACCTGAGACCAACGTTCTCACCAAGAAAAATTAAACGAGCTCAAATTCGAAGTGGATCGTTTTTAGAATTAAATAAATCTTTAAGATAAAACTAAAAACATATTTTAACTCTACCAATATTTTTCTTACTGATATGATAACCGTTTTGCGGGCAGCTGGGAGTTGGGAATGGAGTCGCATATTGCGTATGAGTGTGTGAGCGCACACTTGCAAAAATAAAACCTACGCGCTGGCATAGAGCTTCATACGTGTTAAAATAATATCGAACGTAAGTCTATTCATTCTAAGTTCAAATCAATGCGGGCTTCAACGCGGCTATTACTTACTTTGAAGCCAAAGAACGTCCCATTCTCGTTTTTTTTTTAATTTTTCTTCATTTTCAAATAAGTTTAAAAAAAAGAGTTCAATTAAAATGGAAGGTCGAGAAATTTTGCAATCAATGCCAAACACAGGGTTTTACATTATATTTTTTTACTTATGTACATCCAAAGTGGTATTTTTTTTAATAATTGTATTCAATTAAATCGATTTTTTATTACTTTCAGTATATTATAATTTTTTTCCATGGTGATAGCTTTACACAATCTTTCAATAATTTGAATTCAATATTGTCATTTGACCCGTGTCACCGCGCGAGTGCGCGAGCCGGCCGGCCGCGGCCGCGCGAGTATGCGCTCTCTGCCCGCACCGCATGCATCCGGCCCGGCTCCATTACTGGCTTGCGCGTATTTTGAATTAAATTTTCAATTTCATAAACGTCACATTAAGATGTTTAATTTTGATGAAAACAAGATTGTAGTGTACAAAAACATATTATTAAACGAAAATTTTACAGTTACGATTTTTAACTACTGAGAAATACATTATTATTAAAACGTAAAAAATAAATGTTTAATTTTTGTCTTAAATGACTAAAAAGACGCAATATAGCGTAATAAGATACAAACATTATAGTTACCATTTTTGCTTATCAAGATATTGCGATCAGATGAATACCGTGAAAAAAAACATACATGCGAAAGTGTTTTCAGTTTAATTTTGCTATTAGGTGACATCATTTGAATTCACCTCAAAATTATACTAACAAGGTATTTGGTTATCTATTTTGCTTTTAGGAAAAATTTAGGTAATGTTCGAAATCTCATGTTTTTTATAAGAAACGGTTACCACCGCGAATTTTTTACATCATATATCTAATCAATATTTGATACTAATTATCAATATCCGATAAAATAATAAAAACAACTAGTTATCGAATTATGTCCAGGTTAAGCTAATTTGATGCGCCTATATAGTAGACCATGGATGGTGACATATAAGATTGCATTTTTTTTATTTCGAGCGATACCACGTTGTGCCTCAAGCTATTCCTCGTAAAGACAATTATGCTTAAGGTCAGTGACAGGTGCGACTCCAGCGCGTACGGATGAGTCCACTATTTGGCGCCAAAACTGCAGGACTACCATTGGAGTCCGCGCGAGCACTGGCGTAACAAATAAATGTAGTTGACTTTATTATGATAATATGAATAAAATATTATAAAATGTTTCTAATGTTGTGTTCTTTGTTTTATAGGTTAGGTTTCAGTTTGACATTGAAATAATAAGTCTAAAAAGATGTATTTTTTAAGTTTTGGAAAGAAATTTCTCAATAGTGCCATATTTTTGATAATTTTCTTAAGTTTTTGATTTGTTAATTATTTCCTAGTTTAAAAAGCAAATAAATGCTAAAACTGTGTTCTTAACATAAGACTAATAAATAAAGAACTGATACCAAATACTATTTTATTCATATAGTACGTAAACAAAAAGTAAACATGTTTTTATCAGGCCTACTATAGTCGGCCACGCGAGCACTCGTGCTAAAAAAACAGGCGCGTGTACTGTAGTGTTAAAGCAGCTTCCTTCGATACAGTTTGTCTTAATCGTCTTAGTGCAAATACGAAACGTTCCAACCTATAGGAAAGGATCTATCAATCTAGGAGACGAGGGGGTGAGGACGGAATCTAGAGAGCGGCAGGGAGTGTCAATACTGTATGTTAATACTAATATACTATATCCTTTCCTATTGGTGCAGAAACGTGTTTAGATCCTATAGTATACACTCCCCGTCTTATCCTCGCCCAACACTGTAACAACAGCCTTAACTCAATAACACAAATTGCACTCAAATTAACTCGACTGGGATTAGCGTGACTTAAAGCTCATAAAGTCGGTTATACATTGTGTTAGTGTTAGTGCCTTTTATTTTTTTTTAGGTGGGGAATTATGATAAGTTCTAAGATATCTTTGGTATGCTAAGATCTGCGTACGGAAAGACCTGGGGCCTGAAACCCAGAGTCATTTATTGGCTATACACAATGATAGTAAGACCCATTATAACTTATGGCAGCATTGTGTGGTGGCCTAGAACGGAGTTAGGCACGTGCAGGCAAACACTGACAAAACTTCAGCGGTTGGCCTGTCTGGCAATTACCGGAGCATTTCGTACAACACCTACTGCATCTATGGAAATGCTGCTAAATCTAAAGCCGCTTCAAATACACATTCAAACAGAGGCGGCCAAGGCCCTACACAGGTTATCGTTAAATGGCATGTGGAATTTTGACATGCCCAAAACCAGACATACCAATCTACAACTAGACACAGGTATGGAAAGGCTTATGCGCATGGGATGTGACAAAATACAGAATGTGCACATATTCAAAAAAGAATATAAAATCTATGTTCCTACGAGGGAAGATTGGAGTAAAGGACTTAAGCAACAAGGACCAAACACTCTTACATGGTATACAGACGGATCGAAAATGGAGTCTGGTGCTGGTGCAGGCGTTTATGCTAAGGATTACTCAGCGAGTATTAGTTTAGGGCAATATGCAACAGTCTTCCAGGCGGAGACTTATGCTATCATTGCATGTGCACATGAGATTATAGACAAGGAAGTCAAACAAAAAACCATCTATATTCTCAGCGATAGCCAAGCTGTTCTTAAAGCTCTTGACTCCTTCAGGGTTGATTCCGGGCTAGTGCTAAATTGTGTAAAGGTCCTCAATAAGGTGGGCCGACACAACAAACTGCAACTGGTCTGGATCCCTGGACACGTAGGAGTGGAAGGCAATGAAGAAGCAGACAAACTGGCTAGAATGGGATCACAAACAACAATGTGTGGTCCAGAACCGAGGATAGGGCTACCAAGGAGCACTATTATAAGAGCATTAAAGGAACAGGCCGAGGGAAGACACAGATTGACATGGCTATCCAGAGATGGACATAAACACTCTAAGCTCTTCATCGGTGAGGTCACCACAGGGGCAACCAAGTACATCTGGAATAACAGCAGGACACGAGTCAGGGCGATAACAGGAGCGTTGACGGGCCACTTTGCCACAAACGCACACCTGCAAAAAATCGGCCTGACGCACGACCCGACCTGCAGGGCCTGTCGTGAAGATATAGAATCAATGGAACACTTACTGTGTCACTGCGATGTCCTGGCTAGAAAGCGTATGTACCTCCTAGGTGATGGCTATCCAAAACCGGAGGACTATAAGCACCTTCCAATCAGCGGAATTGCTGCGTTAATGCAGCACATCTTCGAGTAGGCTGGGGTGCAAAGGTTATAGGGGTAGACACAAAAGATCCCATTGGGTCGAAGTGTCGCTGCAACTGCAGCCCCCACTTACAAAGATAAGATAAGATAAGATGATAAGTTAAAGAAAAACCTAAAAACTTTTAAGCACAAGCATACCAGCTTTTATTTGTAAAGAGTTTTATGCTCAAAATCTAAATACTCACGGCGCCAAATGTAAAAAAAAAATATATATTAAAAAAATGTGAATATAAATACTAGTTTACAAGTTAAAAAAAGCGAGCTCAACATTTTTTACGATTCAATTGAAAATACGTATAAAAAGCCAATCCTCGGACCTTGATTCCAAAGTTCAAAATACTAAAAGGACCACCGGGAATACGGCTTCATAATGTACCCAATTTCAGCTCAGATCTTTTGCAAGATTTGACCTTTACAAACTAACTGACATACACATACATACACACATTGCAAGTTGAATAAAACCTTTAAATAAATACCGGCCAAGTGCGAGTCGGACTCGCGCAAAATAGGGTTCCGTAGTCTTTTCAAAAAATTTATATTTTAAAAAACAAAATTTTGATTGCAGTTTTTAATTGAACATTTTGTATGGAAAATCTATTAACTTTTTACAAAACCTCACTGCACATCTTAAGTTGGTCGACTATTACTCCTAAAAAGCCTACTTAACCATGATAGTTTTCCTTTTAAATTGATTATACATAATGTCCTACTATTGTCAGTTTTTTCAGACGGACTGAAATAGCGGTATAACTGGTAGGGGGTGGGGACACATGACTCGAACAAAAAGAGTCTCCAGGAGGCTCGAGTTTCCATACAAACGTAGTTCCGCTTTAATACAAAAACTACACGCCGGATTGAATCCAAACTTTGTAAATATATTTAGTAGACACCTATCGATGTTTGTAATTAGTTTTCATCGTAGTAAATTTTAACGTAACTAAACGAAGGCTTAAATAAGTTTTGTACTGAATGTTTGAAACTGTTCTTATTTTTTTCCGTTTTATATTAGTACATCGAAAACTAATTACAAACATCGATATGTGTCTCCTCAATATTTTTGCAAAGTTTGGATTCAATACAGCATTTAGTTTTTGTATCAAAGCGGAACTACGTTTGTATGGAAACTCGAGCCTCCTGGCGGCCTGGATCCCTAAAACGAAAAATGGTTCTAGCAAACCCGTATTAGTTTTGAAAAACCTATTCAAAGATAGCCCACTCGATAGGTTAGGCTCTTTACATGAAGGGGAAGAACCAAAACAAATATTTTTTCAAGATTTTATTGTACCATATTGTCGGCGATATTGTCGGCGCTCGGCAGGCTGCGTTGCAGCACCAACAGCATCTTGGCTGTCTCAGAAACCAGGCTGGATGGAGGTATTGTGAAGGGCTGGCTTGGGATGCACTCAGCGGTTGCTAACTACACTCGACACACTAACTAACTACACTTTGACTGACTCGGTGGCTCAGTGGTTATAGTGCTCTTGACTACTGATCCGAGAGTTGTGGGTTCGATATCCACCCAGGGCAAACATTTGTGTGATGAGCAGATTTGTTTGCTCTGTGTCTGGGTGTTAAATATCTATATATGTATGTATTTAAACGTATATAAGTATGTATATCAGTCTCTGGTTCCCATAACCACAGTATATATATTAGTACTAACGTACAGTATGGACACTCCCTGCCCCTCTCTAGATTCGACCTCACCCCCCCGTCACTCAGATTGGATGTAGATTGGGTACCAAACGTAAAGGACGAGCTACGCAAGCACTTTTATTCACTATATTCACTTTGCGCGCCGCTGTGATTTCGTTCACAGGAATAAAAACCAACCAGTTACCGAACGTAAAGGCCCAACTGAACTCTTTTTTTTTCATACTTGTCTTATGTTGTAAAAGAACACCGCTCAAACAAAAACAACACATTCCGAATACACCATACACATTATGAGACTATAAAACATTGTAAATGGTAACTTCGACGTGGACGTATGAATTAACACTGAAAACTGCTATTATTTTATACATCTTTTAACACATTTTCCATAAAATTTCGAAATTGATAAGGGATTTTGTCACAGATTAAAAATCGACATGATAGTTTTGTTGCTTTGGTGTAGAGATGGGACTAAGTGAATGACTGAATGAATGATTTTGAACTGTTGTTGCGAGGTAAAAATTGGGTCATCTTTGGGCTCAACTGTACAATAGGGTACATCGATTTGGCAGTCCGCGATTTTTTGGTAAGAGATAGGCTTTAGCTGAACATCCATACCAAATTTCAAGGTTAGGAAACCAGCGGTTTTTGAGTTATGAATTTTTGAAAATTGTATTTTTAGGTACTCTTTGGTCTTTGTTTTGTGAGTTTATGTAGGACCAAAGATGACTTATTACTGATTGTATAATTTGATTCCTAAGATTCATAATATGGGGTTAAAACCCCCAACAAACCTTTGGGATCCGAGGGGGATGTGGGAGTATCAGGGCGGGGAAAGCACGCGGGGCCGACTTGAGGGCAGACAAACTTGGGGGTAACAAATCGAAAACCAGGGGGTAATCTGTTGAGGTCAAGGTCAATCAATCAAGGTCATTTCAAGCTCAAGGTCTAAGTCAATTTGATCCCAAAGATTCATAATATGGGGTCCGCGAGAGGTACGGGGAGTTCTAAATAGAAGCGGGAGCGAGCGAAGCGAGCTCGGACTTTCGGAGCACCCCGACTCGGATCCGTTAGGTTTGGAGACTGTACGGGGAGGCGAGCTTATCTTGCCTCCCCGCACAGTCGTAGTGTTAGGTTTAACATGAGAATGCAGAAGTAGGAGCCCCGAGTTTGTCGGCCCCGCGTGCTTTCCCCGCCCTGATACTCCCACATCCCCCTCGGATCCCGAAGGTTTGTTGGGGATTTTAAATGGGTGGCGGGGGCTACGCCCCCGTTAGGGGTCCGGGCCCCGCGTCCTTTCCCCGCCCTGATACTCCCACATCCCCCTCGGATCCCGAAGGTTTGTTGGGGATTTTAAATGGGTGGCGGGGGCTACGCCCCCGTTAGGGGTCCGGGCCCCGCATGCTTTCCCCGCCCTGATACTCCCACATCCCCCTCGGATCCCGAAGGTTTATTGGGGGTTTTAAATGGGTGGCGGGGGCTACGCCCCCGTTGGGGGTCCGAGCCCCGCGTACTTTCCCCGCCCTGATACTCCCACATCCCCTTCGGATCCCGAAGGTTTGTTGGGGGCTTTAAATGGGTGGCGGGGGCTGGGCCCCCTGGACCCCATATCATGAATCTTGGTGATCAAATTGACTTACACCATTTTTTGGAATAAGCGGTAGCGATTTTCGCCGTCAGAGAAGTGGATGAACTTTTTTTTAATAAGCGGTAGCGATTAGCGATTTGTCGGTCAAAGACTACCTAACAAAAAAGATTACCCCCTAGTTTTCGATTTGTCACCCCCAAGTTTGCCCGCCCTCAAGTCGGCCCCGCGTGCTTTTCCGGCTTCGCGGACCCCATATTATGAATCTTTGGAATCAAATTATACAATCAGTAATAAGTCATCTTTGGTCCTACATAAACTCACAAAACAAAGACCAAAGAGTACCTAAAAATACAATTTTCAAAAATTCATAACTCAAAAACCGCTGGTTTCCTAACCTTGAAATTTGGTATGGATGTTCAGCTAAAGCCTATCTCTTACCAAAAAATCGCGGACTGCCAAATCGATGTACCCTATAGAACAGTTGAGCCCAAAGATGACCCAATCATTCATTCAGTCATTCACTTCGTCCCATCTCTACACCAAAGCAACAAAACTATCATGTCGATTTTTAATCTGTGACAAAATCCTTTATCAATTTCACAATTTTATGGAAAAAGTGTTTAAAGATGTACAAAATAATAGCAGTTTTCAGTGTTAATTCATACGTTCACATCGCAGTTACCATTTACAATGTTTTTTAGTCTCATAATGTGTATGGTGTATTCGGAAAGTGGTGTTTTTTGTTCGAGCGGTGTTTGTTTACAACGAAAAGTATGAAAAAAAAAGAGTTTAGTATTCACACTGTTGCATTCAGTAAATAACTAACAAACATTTCGTGACCAATACCCCGGTCCATACGAACGAGCGAGAAATGATATACATATATATAACTGACGTATCTATAGGCAAGAATGCAGGTAGGGTTGAATCACACCGGGGGTATTGGTCACGAAATGTTTGTTAGTTATTTACTGAATGCAACAGTGTGAATACTAAACTCTTTTTTTTTCATACTTTTCGTTGTAAACAAACACCGCTCGAACAAAAAACACCACTTTCCGAATACACCATACACATTATGAGACTAAAAAACATTGTAAATGGTAACTGCGATGTGAACGTATGAATTAACACTGAAAACTGCTATTATTTTGTACATCTTTAAACACTTTTTCCATAAAATTGTGAAATTGATAAAGGATTTTGTCACAGATTAAAAATCGACATGATAGTTTTGTTGCTTTGGTGTAGAGATGGGACGAAGTGAATGACTGAATGAATGATTGGGTCATCTTTGGGCTCAACTGTTCTATAGGGTACATCGATTTGGCAGTCCGCGATTTTTTGGTAAGAGATAGGCTTTAGCTGAACATCCATACCAAATTTCAAGGTTAGGAAACCAGCGGTTTTTGAGTTATGAATTTTTGAAAATTGTATTTTTAGGTACTCTTTGGTCTTTGTTTTGTGAGTTTATGTAGGACCAAAGATGACTTATTACTGATTGTATAATTTGATTCCAAAGATTCATAATATGGGGTCCGCGAAGCCGGAAAAGCACGCGGGGCCGACTTGAGGGCGGGCAAACTTGGGGGTGACAAATCGAAAACTAGGGGGTAATCTTTTTTGTTAGGTAGTCTTTGACCGACAAATCGCTAATCGCTACCGCTTATTAAAAAAAAGTTCATCCACTTCTCTGACGGCGAAAATCGCTACCGCTTATTCCAAAAAATGGTGTAAGTCAATTTGATCACCAAGATTCATGATATGGGGTCCAGGGGGCCCAGCCCCCGCCACCCATTTAAAGCCCCCAACAAACCTTCGGGATCCGAAGGGGATGTGGGAGTATCAGGGCGGGGAAAGTACGCGGGGCTCGGACCCCCAACGGGGGCGTAGCCCCCGCCACCCATTTAAAACCCCCAATAAACCTTCGGGATCCGAGGGGGATGTGGGAGTATCAGGGCGGGGAAAGCATGCGGGGCCCGGACCCCTAACGGGGGCGTAGCCCCCGCCACCCATTTAAAATCCCCAACAAACCTTCGGGATCCGAGGGGGATGTGGGAGTATCAGGGCGGGGAAAGGACGCGGGGCCCGGACCCCTAACGGGGGCGTAGCCCCCGCCACCCATTTAAAATCCCCAACAAACCTTCGGGATCCGAGGGGGATGTGGGAGTATCAGGGCGGGGAAAGCACGCGGGGCCGACAAACTCGGGGCTCTTGCTTCTGCATTCTCATGTTAAACCTAACACTACGACTGTGCGGGGAGGCAAGATAAGCTCGCCTCCCCGTACAGTCTCCAAACCTAACGGATCCGAGTCGGGGTGCTCCGAAAGTCCGAGCTCGCTTCGCTCGCTCCCGCTTCTATTTAGAACTCCCCGTACCTCTCGCGGACCCCATATTATGAATCTTTGGGATCAAATTGACTTAGACCTTGAGCTTGAAATGACCTTGACTGATTGACCTTGACCTCAACAGATTACCCCCTGGTTTTCGATTTGTTACCCCCAAGTTTGTCTGCCCTCAAGTCGGCCCCGCGTGCTTTCCCCGCCCTGATACTCCCACATCCCCCTCGGATCCCAAAGGTTTGTTGGGGGTTTTAACCCCATATTATGAATCTTAGGAATCAAATTATACAATCAGTAATAAGTCATCTTTGGTCCTACATAAACTCACAAAACAAAGACCAAAGAGTACCTAAAAATACAATTTTCAAAAATTCATAACTCAAAAACCGCTGGTTTCCTAACCTTGAAATTTGGTATGGATGTTCAGCTAAAGCCTATCTCTTACCAAAAAATCGCGGACTGCCAAATCGATGTACCCTATTGTACAGTTGAGCCCAAAGATGACCCAATTTTTACCTCGCAACAACAGTTCAAAATCATTCATTCAGTCATTCACTTAGTCCCATCTCTTCACCAAAGCAACAAAACTATCATGTCGATTTTTAATCTGTGACAAAATCCCTTATCAATTTCGAAATTTTATGGAAAATGTGTTAAAAGATGTATAAAATAATAGCAGTTTTCAGTGTTAATTCATACGTCCACGTCGAAGTTACCATTTACAATGTTTTATAGTCTCATAATGTGTATGGTGTATTCGGAATGTGTTGTTTTTGTTTGAGCGGTGTTCTTTTACAACATAAGACAAGTATGAAAAAAAAAGAGTTCAGTTGGGCCTTTACGTTCGGTAACTGGTTGGTTTTTATTCCTGTGAACGAAATCACAGCGGCGCGCAAAGTGAATATAGTGAATAAAAGTGCTTGCGTAGCTCGTCCTTTACGTTTGGTACCCAATCTACATCCAATCTGAGTGACGGGGGGGTGAGGTCGAATCTAGAGAGGGGCAGGGAGTGTCCATACTGTACGTTAGTACTAATATATATACTGTGATCAAGGGCTCCTGTTTACTTTCTCGACCCTATAGCACAGATGAGATACTAGTTACTTCGTCCTGTAGTACGGTCGTACGTAGGGTAGAGGGAGTATTGTTATCTCGAAAAGTTTTCCAATTTTCGTGAAACTGTGTTCTTAATAGTAGCGTGGGTGGCGTAACGGCTAGGGCCGCCGCCTCCTGTCCGGGAGGTCGTGGTTCGAATCCTGCCACGTACCAATGTTATTTCGAATTTAGATTTCATATGTACGTTATGGATGCGGGCAGCGCAGGACCGGTCGTCGTGGAAATCCTTGGGGGAGGCCTTTGTCCAGCAGTGGACGATTTTTGGCTGATATGATGATGATGATGTACGTTTATCCGACGCTCTTACAGGGAAAAAAAACATCGTGAGGAAACCTGCACACGCCTGCGGAGAAACTTGCAGGTTGTGTGTGAAGTCGACCAACCCGCACTGGGCCTGCGTGGTCAACTAAGGCCCGATCGCCCTAATTCAGGGTAGGCTCTTGCCCCTCGGTGGGGACGTATATGAGCTGATGTGATGGATGATGATGTGTTCTAAATCATAATCACATACCGAAAAACCTAGTAAATCGAATTCATCCTTCCGTGCGTCTATGCATCCGTCCGTCACGCTAGGCTCTGGAGGCTGAATCTTTAGTCCGATTGAGTCCTAATTTGGAACTTAGTTTTAATTGATTTCATCGAGGAATTATCAAAAGTTTCTTCGTACCGTCAAACCGAAGAGTAGCATCATACAACAAAAAGGTGTTTTTTTTCTCAAAAACGGCTGTATCGTTTTTGATGAAACTTTGCAAGTCGTAGTTGCTTATGTTTGTCTATTACGTAGTATTACCAATTGTGAACAAAAAGAATACCCATTAGTATGGGAAAAATCGTGTTTGTATGGTTCTCCTACTAATGAAATTGAAACTTGCGATTTACCACAAATGGTTAGAGCTATTGAATTGCCATGTATTATGAATAAGTATATATTTGTTCATGGAACATGAAGTCATCAAAATTATTTGAATCCAATTATTGTATGAAAAAAAAAATGCTGTTTCTTGAATCGAAAAATAGTTTTTGAAATCCCCGAGTATTTTTGGAAGACTATTCAACGACACTCCACACGATAGGGTACGTCAACGAAAAAATCCACCCCCTCTACACGTAGGGGAGTACCCCAAAAAACAATGTTCAAGATTTTATTGTACAACTTTGTCGGTATACTGATGTCAAATTACAGCTTTCTTATACTAATAGTCTCTAAGCTAAGTCGCGGCCATACAAACAGACGGACAGACATGGCGAAACTATATGGGTTCCTAGTTGACTATGGAACCCTAAAAATAGACAATTATCCTTATTGAACTTGCGCAAGTACTTGATAATGTAATATGTATGTAAGTAATGAGAAATTAATTAATTCCTTATGAGTGTACTCTGCGCTCTTAATGAAATTTTACACGCTGATAAATGGGCATTGTTAAAAAAAACATTTTTATTTTTTTATTAAATTATTGATTTTAAATTACTTTTTAGAGTATAAAATCTTTACATCTCCAAATCATCTCATGAGGCCTTTTAAATTATTTATTTTTTAATTTGTTTACCACATTTAAAAAAAAACATTTTTATCTTTTTTACCACGCTTTTTAAATCAAGATTTTTTAATGAAATGTAAGCCTAAAATCTGCTTATCAATTAAAATCAGAAAAAGAACCTTGTTTTTTGCCCACTGTTAATAACAGATACATTGTGATTGCTTGGTGTCTCGGAGGAATATTCTTCCTCCGCGGTTGGTGCAAAAATTCACATCCTATAGGTCTCCTTAATTTTCGAAAAATGTCACTAATCAAAAACTATCAAGAAAAAATATGTTTGTGTGTAAATGTGTGTTATGTGTATGTATTCCTTATTTGCGGAGAAACTACAGTACCGATTTTGATGAAATTTTGAAGATAGGTTAAAGTTATATGCCAGCGTAGGTTTTTTTTACAATTCTTAATTTTAAAATATGAGGAGTACTTACATACCTCCTATACACAGAAACGCAGGCGGGTTTTTTAGTTTTTTAAATTACCATTTTTTTTGTCTTAGGTAATACTTTTCAACATCTAAAATATATAAATTAATGTTTTTCTCCAAAATGGCATTGAGGATTTCGATAAAATTTTCACCATCAACTCTTACAATATGTTAAGTGAAATGTATAGGAAAACTTTAAAAAAGACAACTTCCTTTTTTTTAAAAAAAAAGCACCCTAAAGAAAATCCACTAGCTTTTGCCCTCGGCTCCGCCCGCGTGGACATCGTGTTTGTGACTGTATATGAGCGAGAGTGGAGTAGACATGAGTTTTCTCCACATCCCTCGGGATCTACCTACATCCGGCTATTTTGATTAGCAATCAATGTCACTTCCCACCCCCTCAACAATTTTTGTGCAAAAAATCACGACAATCCGTTGCTTCGTTGCGACAACGAGGTGCGCGAGCGTGGATATGAGTTTTCCCCAGATCCCTCGGGAAAGATGTCGAGCTATGCTAATTAGTAGTCAAAGTATTTTCCCACCCCCACAACCATCTCTGTGCGAAAAATCACTACATGACTACAATCCGTTGCTTCGTAGCGACAACGAGGTGCGCGAGCATGGAAATGAGTTTTCCCCAGATCCCTCGAGAACGATGACGAGCTATGCTAATTAGTAGTCAAAGTATTTTCCCACCCCCACAACCATCTCTGTGCGAAAAATCACTAAACTACTTTTGTAGATGTTTCATTTAAATTAGTTGATAATTAAAAAAGTGTGCCTGTCAGTTCCGTCCGACGCGCGTCGTTTAATCATGAAAAAAATTTTGTTTCAGCCTTTGGCCTCGCACTGAACGCTCCGAGCTTCGCCCTACATGGAACTAGGCCTCCGGCCTCGCATTAGGCGGCATAGCCATGATTCCTTAGCCTTCGTGACTGAAAAAGTGTAATCAAACTAAGAGATAGTAAGTATAATAACATTTGGTAACGCGTTACTCGACACTCTATTTCACTACTCATATATTTTTCATATCGGGCTCTATACAGGGTGTAACTGTTAACTGGGGTTCTACTCATCATACTGAACAACTTTTGTTCTACGACTTTGCTGAAATCGCAAAAAAAAAAATTTGCTTTTCATACAAAACGATCAGCTGATCGACCAATTTTTTTTTTAATTGACTATGGGTTCCTTGGGGAAAGTTGTTCAGTATGATGAGTAGAACCCCCAGTTAACGGGTCCAACACCAATTATTTTACACCCTGTATGAGGTGTAACAAAATTAGCTGGAACTATTTTAACTGGTGCATCTACCTATGAAACTGAACAACTTTCTCCATGAAACCCATAGTCAAATCACAAAAAAAAATTTGAACTTCCCATATTAAGTTGGCTGATCAGCTGATCGAGTTAGTATGAGAGCCAAATATTTTTTTGCGATTTGACCATGGGTTTCATGGGGAAAGTTGTTCAGTTTCATGGGTAGAAGCACCAGTTAAAATAGTTTCAGCTAATTTTGTTACAACTTATATAGTGTGACTTTTCATTAGTTCTTGATAGCAAAGGATATGAATGTACTCATGATTACAAACAACTTTCCCAAAGAAAATATATGTCAATTATGAAAAAAGAAATTGGTCCTCGATACATTTTTGCCGATTTGATAACTTGTTATGTATCGAGGGCCAAATTTTTTTTTTTTTATGTGACAAATAGTTTCTTTGGGAAAGTTGTTTGTAATCACGAATACATGCATATCTTTCTTTTGTGATCGATCAAGAAATAATTAAAAGTAACCCTGTATATGAATCAATTCTAAAGGAGTAAACTCCAACAAGCTATGTCAAGTTAAATCCAATGCATACAAATTCGCGAGCGGCTGCTAGTATTAGAAGAAATTTTCGAAGTAAATATATTCTAGCTATTTTCATGTATTTGTGCGCAGTAGCTAGCACACAGCAGGGAGTGTTAGATTACACTAGTGTGGTTCACTTTGTGTTAATGCTCTCAGCAGGACAAAACATTAAATCATGTTTGGTAACACGCTGATAAGCAAGGGATGAGGTCATACATTGCTTTAGTATAGTATGCATATAAACATAAGTAACATACTATATTAGAATCATCATATCATCTCATATACGTCCCCACCGAGGGGCTCGAGCCTACCCTGAATTATAGACAACGCGGGCCCAGTGCCGGTTGGTCGACTTCACACACAACCTGCAGCTTTCTCCGCAGGCGTGTGCAGGTTTCCTCACGATGTTTTCCTTCAATGTAAGAGCGTCGGATAAACGTACATATGAAATCAAAATTCGAAAACACATTGGAACGTGGCAGGATTCGTACCAAGACCTCCCGGACAGGAGGTAGCGCCACCGAAGCTCCTATTTATCCTATACATATATTATCCTATATATATCCATGTCTATCGTATATGAAAAAAATAATTGATTCTAGGTAACTACCAAATGAATAGTTGTAGGTATTATATTAGGTCTTTACCAATGAAATGCCAATTGTATTATTATATAGTTTAAAGATGAAAATTAATATTAAGAACAATAGTTATTAAAACAAAATTTGTTTTCAAAATAGCATTAGACTATGAGAAATAAAATGTTGTATGCCTATTGTTTAGATATTTTGAGAGCACGGTGGCTTAACCCCATGAAGTCGGGTTTTTTCACCTGAAAAAATCGCCTTTATTGAGGCAAAAAATACACATTTTTAATTTTAAAGCTCTAGTCTAGAGTTATCGCAGCAGTTTCTACGTTAATAATGTCATATTTGGGAATACCCCGCATACGATTTCGTCACTTTCAAGAAAATTCAAGAAAATTAACTAGTCTACGAAATTGCCCCATCTGACCACTAAGAAAACGCCTTTGTTCCATTCAGTGGTACATAGCTCAGGGGATTAATAACATGAAAGACATGCCACTAGTTACTAATAAAAGACCATAAGTAGTGTCACCATAAGGTCAATAATTAAAAAAAAAACAATAAAATTGGTATTGAACTTCAAAAACTGAATCGGCAATTTCATATGTAAAGACCTTTTATTTTGTTGATAAATAGATGTTCTCTTGCTATTTAAAATTAAATCTATTGAGTAATTGAGTATGGCTGGACGTATTTGGATTTTTTTTTAAGTTTTTACTAGTCTGAAAAGGATTTTAGGAAATGAAAAATTTAAAAAGTTTGAAGTATTTCACTGATTGTGCCGATTGTAAGGCACCTTATCTAAGGTACCTAATATTCCACTGAAGGCACCTGCGCTAGGTACATCTCTAAAGATGGGATAGCGTCAAATTCAAGCTTAACATGTAAATAAAAACATTTTGATTTAAAGTATCGGAAAATTGGAAAATTCGGGAAAACTAGATTTTTTTCAATGGGATTTTTGTATGAACTCAAGCCCATGATTCATGGTTTGAACTATGCACTCTTGATTACAGAATACAGACACAAAAATGAGCCAAGTCAGGTCGGACATGTGCACTGAGGGTTAAGGTACTTAAAGGTAAAAAAAATATTTTTAGTTAGTTTATGCTTCTTGGTGCGAGTATGACTCACATTTGGTTGGTGTTAATCATTTGTTGTTTTACATTAGAGCAAAGTACATATATTAGTACTAACATACAGTATGAACACTCCCTGCCGCTCTACCTTACCCCCTCGTCACCCAGATTGATTCATATTGGATACAGTTTGGTTGTCGAACGTATAGGATTTTGCCACCATTTTGTTTGTTATGACCTATTACAACATAATAATAATAATAATAGTTACTGATCAACTATAAAATCAATCCGACGCGCACGGAGACTCATTGGTGACAACGAGCTAGTAGCTGCAAAGCCTTGAGCATCGCCGCAAAGTCGCCTGTCTATCGGTATTCTATCGAATTCATTTCGGAGAGTGCGCGCAAGAACTTCACGACCTCATTCCCCCTGCTCCATTCCACCGTCGGTCAACGCGACGCAGGGAGGGGTTGCACCCCTTTGTTGTTGATGTTCCACCTTTTCGCACGAATCGTTACGCTTCTTCATTTATTATGCGTACAGCACAGGAGTGGAACTCCTTGCCTGCGTCAGTGTTTCCCGATTCCTATAATTTGGGGATCTTCAAGGCAAGAGTGAATAGGCATTATTTGAGTTTGCGTGTACCATCCTCGACTGCATCATCACTTACCATCAGGTGAGTTGCAGTCAAACGCACTCAAATTTTTAATAAAAAAAAAATAAAAAAAATAAAAAAAATGTATAAGGTGAAAGATAAGCAGCGTTTATTAAAAATGTGTCTATGGATTCGCAGGAACGTATTTAAATAAATACACATATATATTCTGCGATCATTGAATTTCAATAACGGGGACATGGCCATTATTTGACTGGGTGACTTCTTAGCCATGAGTTTTTTCTCGAATTAAGGTATGCATGGTATAAAAAACTAGTGATTGGTAAAATGGGAATTTTGACGCTCACCCAGGGCCTTAACAATGCCTACTGTTATTAGCAATGGTTTTTCTCTGTGGTTTCCCCAAATCCCTCTACTATTACTTAATAATTGAATACTGGGTAATGAATGGGCTGATTCATAGGCAAAGGACGCTATTGAGACTAGCTGCTCTACCCGTCTAAGGAAATTACACCTCAGATCTTCTCTCTATAGCATCTTTTCATTTGAGACAGTCCTCGACTAATCTGTGGGACACATCCAGAATAATGTTTAAGGGTAAATATAATGGATCAATCCATTCAACCATTCCATCTCCGCTTTTCTGTCTCCTCTCATTTTCTAAACCCATTACATCATCCATCTGTAGACTATGCCTTGGGTATGCTGTCACTCCCGTTCATCTCGCAAAGATCGGAATAAAAGATAGCTTGCTCTGGGAATGTGGAAATGACAAGGGCTCTGTTGATCAAATCTTCTTCAACTGCCCTAAATATTCATTTTTCTTATATGATGTTCTCCCTCCTGAAATCCAGTGTCTTTAACTTTTCCTCTGTATTGACTATTAACAAACCATTGGTTAATGGCAAAATACATGCAAATATTGAATTTCAAACCATAATTCCAATATCCTATTTTTTCCTAATGTTGTTTTATTTTATATTTATCCCTAGAATATACTTATTATATTTTATAATATATTATTTTGTGTTTGTTATAGGGTACCTACATAGCTGGTGTATGATATTATAACAATACATATTCTCAAAAGTACTCCATAATATTATAATTTACTCTTGCTTCTAAGTTTGATCACTTTAATTGTGATTTTTCTTCTACATTGACATTGGCGGAACTATTGTGAGTTACCACAATAGAAGACCAAAAAAGAATTCTCTCAGTGTATGCATGTACACGAGATGGATTTGTTTGACAGTTAAAATCATTATTCAGAAAATGTATTTTTATTGTTTATACAGGGTGTAACAAAATTGGTGTAGATCCCGTTAATTAGAGATTCTACTCATCATACTGAACAACTTTAGTTCTATGACTGCTAAAATCACAATAAAAAAATTCTTCATACATATTGATCTGCTGATCAACCAATTTTGTGTATGGAGGGTCCAAATTTTATCTTTTTGTCACATAAAAGTAGTAAAAAAAACTAATAAAATTTTTATAAAGCAAATCCTTTTGTTCATTATTAAAGTTTTATTGACAACTGTTGAATTTTAAAGGATTGTGATAAATACAGCAAACAAATTCTTGCCGTTGTTTTTAATTTGCACACTTCAGTGCGTGGGTGAAAGACAAGGTCAATAACAATGCAGAGATTTGGCAACCAACCAAGATTATTTTTCTAAGAAATATATTTTCTAACATAGATGTTGGTACGAGCTATTAGCGGTGGGTGCAGTGGTGGGAGGTTGATGCAACAGTACAGCAAATGGCATAAGGGCTGAATTAGATTCCGCATAGTCAAAATCACTGCTTAAAACTCATGCCGGTAATCTACACTTACACTGTCCCTTTAGACGTAATTTACAGTTAGTAATTTTGAGTATAAAATAAACAGACAGTACACAAATGGTTTACTCTATTTACTCTTAGTAGGAGAAAAAGGAAAAAAAGAAAACTGCCTTTGAAACTGCCTCTGTAGTGTAATGATTAGTACATTAGCTCCACATCAGGTGGCGGGTTTATTTTATTTATTTTCCTGAGGGAGGAAATGCTGGAAGGCGATTCTCAAAGCCTTACTGGCTAGCTACCATCATCTTATATAAGTCTTGTTGCCAAACATCAAAGTTACCAGCATTGATGTGGTCCGGGTTGAAGATAAGATAGCCAGCCCGCCATTACATTGGGGAATCTTGGTAAGTCCACTTCCCTATAGGTGAGATGATGCTGAGGGCATTCGCAGATAAAATACACAGTAATTTAAAGACGAAGCCAGAAGTAAACCTCCGGTAAATACAGAAAAATTGATTTTAATTTGTTCTCAAATGGTAAAGCCCTTGGGATCATCTCACCTGATGGTGACGATGATGCCGAAAATTAAAGCGGGCATACCAAGAATTGATTATAATAGTCAATAGCTATTCAGGTTTCACATATAAAACAACAACAACAGTACAATCTTACCTCCTCACATGCCCCATTTCCATCCTGGAACAGTTGCCCCAATGCGATATCATTGCACTGGGCATCACTCAGAAACAACTCCGACTCCCCGGCGTCAGATCTCTTGTGTTGCAGCTTCAAGCCACCAGCGTATATCGGTGTAGCGATCTTCGGAGTAAAAACATTCTCCTCGGCTTTCTGCAGCAACGGTTTTGGTAAATCCTCCTCGAGAGATGGGTCTCCGTCGGACATCACAGCCTTCTTCAGCCACACACAGTCATAACCTGGACGAGTGCTCGCGAATCGTGATTAGTCACCGTACAAAGGCTTCCTTTGATTAAAAAAAACTAGTTTAAGACTAGACTTGAACCAGAAAGTGTAAATGAATACGTATAGCGTAGGACAGTGAGACGATAACTGACTGGTAAAGTGGTAATTTTGTTATTAGTTTGATTCTATCAACCAATTATACGATGAGATAAAAATAAATAAACTACAAATCATTAGCCACTGTTTGTACAAAATGAGTAAAAAAAATCTATCTGTCCGCTTTCCACTATCTGCCGAACGAAATCACCAGCCCACTGCCCAAAGAGTATAGAAATCTGTCACCAGCCCACTGACTGTGCACCAGCCACCAGCCCATGCATGGCCACAGAGGGTCCATATAATAGCCGACACGATAATAAACGGCCCGTGAATGCGGTAATTTTATTATTGGGTTGTATATTTACGGGCCGGCTATTATTGTGTCGGGAGTTATCAGTACGGAACACAGATCTATTATTAAACCCATCCCTTTATACGTTTGTGAAACCCATAGATAAAATCTCAGCGTAAGTATGTAGTATAGAGCGCGTCTACCGTATCCACAGATCTACTAATTCAATAGTTAAACAATGGTGACGTCACACCGTACCACCCTAATTGTCACTTGGATAACTATGGATATCTGTCCAAGCTACCAAATAAAGAAGGCACTTTTAGCCTAAAGGGTAACAAGCATTCGGAGTCCTTTTAAATTTTGTTGCGTTGTCTTTTGCGTCGGTCATATGGTGCCTAGTCGGACGAAAAAGGTTTTAAACAATCTTAAAGAAATAGTTAAGTGTTTATTTTTGGTTGCGGAATAGTGAACAATACATGGAGAATGACGTGCATTGTGCGTGGTTGCAAATCTCATCCGAGAAATAGAGAAAACTCGAGTGATAATAGCAGTTTCCAAACGTGAGTAAAAAAAATACGTTTTCTCGTTAAATGAACCACGAAATGTTTCGATATCAATGAGACAAGACTTTCATGACGGCTCATTTTACAAATCTAAATGAAAATATAGGGTTAAGAGTGAAAATAAGAACAAAAATTAGAAAAATAAACAAAACTGTTTTTAGATTACTAGTGACGTGAAAATTATGGTCGATAAATGTGCGTCACTTAGTCATCATATCAGCTGAAAGGCGTCCACTGCTGGACAAAGGCCTACCTCACTTAGTAATGGTAGGTATCTTACATTTTAATTATTTTCTTTAAGGTTCCCCAAAGTGATCAATTTCGCTAGCGGTGGTTTGACGCCATAAGCAAAAATGAGAAGCAGCATAAAAAATCTTGGAGATTGTGCTCAAGACACTTCAGCCCCGAGTGCTTTTTAAGAGGAAACTTATTGCGAGTACGAGAAGATGCCGTACCCACTTTGAATTAACCCGATAAGACAGCAGTTGTGGTAAGGAACTTTATAGTATAAATTATAGATAACAATTTTTTAAACCCTTAATTCTTTAGTACAAGTTTGTACGTCATTAACAATGTGGTCCGGATCGAGAGTGTTTCGACGAGGGTAGCGTACCTTATTCTCCAAATTACCAAACGGTATTCGCTGAAAGTTATTCAGGTATATGCACCGACCGCGCAACACTCCGACGACGAAGTGGAGCTCCTATATGAGGATATCTCTAGAGCTCTACATAATAGCTCCCGGACTCAATACACCATTGTTATGGGGGACTTTAACGCGAGACTGGGCAAACGAAGTGATGGTGAGCTGAGAATGGGGCAATTTGGATATGGAGAGAGAAATGCACGTGGCCAGCTGCTGGCCGACTTTATGGAGAAGGAGGGCCTCTTTATGATGAACTCCTTCTTCAAAAAGCCTAAACAGCGAAAGTGGACATGGTTGCATCCCAATGGCGTAACCAAGAACGAGATCGACTTCATCTTGTCGACAAGAAGGCAAATATTCAATGATGTCTCTGTGATCAACTCAGTCAAAACAGGAAGTGATCACCGAATGGTAAGAGGCACATTGAATCTAAAGACCAAGCTAGAAAGATGTCGACTGATGAAGTCCACACTCCGACCAGCGCCCATCCAGCTCCAAAACCCCGAAAACTTTCAGCTCGAGTTGCACAATCGCTTCGAATGCCTGGGAGACTGCGAGAATGTGGACGATTATAACGACAGGTTCGTGGAAATTGTCCAAACGGTCGGGTCTAAGATTTTCAAAACTCGCCGTTCAAACAGAACCAAAAAAATCTCTGACTTCACCAGCAACCTCATGGAAGAAAGACGCAGATTGGTTTTGCAGTCCTCTGAAGACGCTACTCAATATCGGCAACTAAACAGGCAGATCTCTAAGTCTTTAACTCGCGATTTGCGCCACTTTAATACAAATTGTATTAAAGAGGCGATTGAAAACAACAAAGGCTCAAAAGTGTTCGCTAGAGATCTGTCTGTTGGTCAAAGCCAACTGACCAAGCTGAAGACTGAGGACGGCAGGATCATATCGTCTAAGACTGAGTTGCTGGAAGAAGTTGAGAAGTTCTACGGACAATTGTACACGACCACACGTCCGCCTGTCAGCGATCTGGCTAAAGACCCAAGAGCTAGACTTACCCGACACTATACCGAAGATATCCCGGACGTCAGCCTGTACGAGATTAGAATGGCTCTTAAACAGCTTAAAAACAATAAGGCACCGGGTGATGATGGAATTACGGCTGAACTTCTGAAAGCAGGTGGAACACCGGTACTTAAAGCTCTTCAGAAATTATTTAATTCCGTTATACTTGAGGGACAAACGCCTAAGGCATGGCACAGAAGTGTGGTCGTGCTTTTCTTCAAAAAGGGCGACAATACCCTGCTGAAGAACTACAGACCCATCTCACTTCTGAGCCATATCTACAAACTGTTTTCGAGGGTCATTACGAATCGTCTCGCGCGCAGGTTTGACGACTTCCAGCCTCCCGAACAAGCCGGTTTCCGAAAAGGATTTAGTACCATAGACCACATACATACGCTGCGGCAGATTATACAGAAGACCGAAGAGTACAATCAGCCACTGTGCTTGGCGTTCGTGGACTATGAGAAAGCCTTCGATTCGGTCGAAACCTGGGCTGTGTTACAGTCTCTCCAGAGGTGCCAAATTGACTATCGATACATCGAAGTGCTGAAGTGTTTGTATGAAAACGCCACCATGTCGGTTCGCCTCCAGGATCAAAACTCGGAACCTATCCAGCTGCAGCGAGGGGTGAGACAGGGAGACGTTATATCTCCGAAACTGTTCACCGCCGCCCTGGAAGATGTTTTTAAGCTTTTGGACTGGGGTGGACTCGGCATCAATATCAACGGCGAGTACATCACCCACCTTCGATTCGCTGACGATATCGTGGTCATGGCTGAGACTATGGACGACTTAGGCACAATGCTCGATGGCCTCAGTAGAGCCTCTCAACAAGTGGGTCTTAGAAAGAACATGGACAAGACGAAAATTATGTCAAACGTCCGTGTCATACCTACTCCTCTGAAGGTTGGAGGCTCTACACTCGAAGTTGTTACCGAATATGTATACCTGGGACAAACAGTCCAGTTAGGTAGGTCCAACTTCGAGAAAGAGATCAATCGTCGAATCCAACTCGGCTGGGCAGCGTTTGGGAAGCTTCGCAATATCTTTACGTCCCAGATACCGCAGTGTCTTAAGACCAAGGTCTTCGACCAATGTGTGTTGCCAGTGATGACGTACGGAACTGAGACATGGTCGCTTACTATGGGCCTCATAAGAAGGCTCAAGGTCACTCAAAGGGCAATGGAGCGTGCTATGCTCGGAGTTTCTCTGCGTGATCGAATCAGAAACGAGGAGATCCGTAAGAGAACCAAAGTAACCGACATAGCTCTCAGAATTGCTAAACTTAAGTGGCAGTGGGCGGGGCACATTGCTCGTAGAACAGATGGCCGTTGGGGCAGTAAAGTTCTCGAGTGGCGACCACGCACCGGAAAGCGTAGTGTAGGCAGGCCTCCCACTCGGTGGACCGATGACCTGGTGAAGGTCGCGGGAAGCCGCTGGATGCGGGCAGCGCAGAACCGGTCGTCGTGGAGATCCTTGGGGGAGGCCTATGTCCAGCAGTGGACTTCCTTCGGCTGATATGATGATGACAAGTTTTTATTTGAACAGAGTTTTTTATGCTCAAATGTCAATATTTCCATTACAGATATTTACAATATTTGGATATGTGAAGGACTTGTCACACTGGATGCGGTCTATGGTCATGACGCTGTGTTCGCTTTGACCTGACTGCTGACCGCATACTAAGCAATGCCTGTCCTGTGAGGGATCGGGGCTTTGTCATACAACTCCTAAGAATATACTGGGATGCCGGCTAAAATGTATGGATTGATACAACTCCTAAGAATATACTGGGATGCCGGCTAAAATGTATGGATTGATAGGTATGTGACCAGTGGCATAGTATGTAGGTGGCATATTTTTGTAAGGATTCACAGTACAGATGTCAGAGGACATCAACTATTAACATGTTTTTATTTGTTTGTTCTGGGTGGAATTTTGCATTAAATAAACTTAAATCCACATTTTTATGTGCCTTAAAATGAATAAAATAACGCTCCATGTGTCTTTATGATCCAAGAGGACATAATCACATAAAACACACACCACCACCACATACATGCTAACAAGTGAACTTGGAAAATATGGGGCGCATGAAACTTGATGAATGAGAATATGAAATTTTAGAGTTTTAATATCTTGGTAGAAAGATACATCTAACGCTTTTTGAGTTTTTCTTACATCACTGTTTTATCCGCACACACTTTCTATCCATACAATACACTCATTTACTTATATTATTTCTGTTTATTATTCTATCACATTTTAAAATTTGATATTTTTTTTCAGGATTTTACGATCTTGCATGGGGCTACCAAACCAAGTAGTAGCACTAATGACACTTTTCATCTATGCCACAAGCAACCATAACTATGGTAAGCATCTGACAAGAACATGGCACATGCGTTCCATTTTTAGGGTTCCGTACCTCATAAGGAAAAAACAAACCCTTATAAGACCAGTTACGTGTCCATCCATCCGTCCGTCACGCTCGTTTTTCTCACCGACTGTTTTACGCAGAAAGTTAAAATTTGACGTAACTATAGTTTTAACCCACACATTTTGCAACAAAAAAAATATTTTTTGGTGAATTTAGGAGGTGGCAAGTTTGGTGATTCCAAAAAAATATATGAACCCTTATGTGTTGGATGTCGTTTAAAAAAGGTTACTACTAAGCATTCATATTATAGTATTTCTTCCAAATTTTACCTTTGTTTGTTTTGGAGATATTACTCAAAATATTTGCCAAAATACTATTCGCACTCAAAACCGCTGAAGCCAAATTTTGAAATTATTACAGTTTACTACAACTTAGATCACATATTACTTGAAAACTGCCTGAAATATCGTTATTATCAAAGATTTTCAAAAAATAAATTAAAAAAGCATTGTCCAGTAAAAGCAGATCTCTGATTGTGTGAGACAATGTAAGTAATGAGAGGTCTTGTTATACTGGTCACAAAAATTTTGGTACGGAACCCTGTTTGTGTGAGTCCTACTTGCGCTCTTGACCAGTTTTTCAATTAACCCATTTTTTTGTTTATTTTTAACTATGGTACCTCAATGTTAAATAAACTTTTTTCAGGATTTCCCGATGTTAAAAGCAAGCGAACCAAGAAGTTGTAGTGATCCTTTTGTGCCTAGGCTACAATCAAACATAACCACGGTAAATTTCTTGACAATAATATAGCACATGCTTTCTATTTTTAGGGTTCCGTAGTCAACAAAGATTAACCCTTTAAGAAGAACCCTTATAGTTTCGCAATGTCCCCCCTGGCTTAGCTTAGAGACTTTTAGTAGGTACTAGAAAGCTGTAATTTGGCAAGGGTATATAAATTAATGAAGTGGTAGAGTAAAATCTTGAAAAAAAATTTGAAGGAAGTTTTCTTCACAATTCGCGCACTTACTTTATCATAACTTTTTTTTTTACAAAATCATAATAAATACAAGCTAAACTTCTATTTCAGGACATCTGGAAAAAATGTAAATAGTAGGACGTATAATCAATTTAAAGGGAAGACTATCACAGCTAAGTAGGCTTTTTTAGTTTAGGAATAATAGTCGTCCAACTTAAGATTTATAAAAAGATTTTTTGGCATCTTAAGCAGTTCGATTTATAAAAAGTTCATGGATTTTCCATACATAATGTTATACATATCACCAACTGCAAAAATAATTTTGTTTTATTTAAAAT
The DNA here is from genome assembly GCA_947284805.1 of Coleophora flavipennella. Classification (NCBI taxonomy): domain Eukaryota; kingdom Metazoa; phylum Arthropoda; class Insecta; order Lepidoptera; family Coleophoridae; genus Coleophora; species Coleophora flavipennella. The sequence continues at coordinate 13,894,187 of OX369253.1, forward strand.
AAACATATTTTTTTTACTACGGAACCCTACTTTACGCGAGTCCGACTCGCACTTTGCCAGTTTTTTAATGTACATCATTACAGCTCATATACGTCCCCACCGAGGGGCTCGAGCCTACCCTGAATCAGGGCGATTAGGCCTTAGTCGACCACGCGGGCCCAGTGCGGGTTGGTCGACTTCACACACAACCTTCGAGTTTCTTCGCAGGCGTGTGCAGGTTTCCTCATGATGTTTTCCTTCACCATTAAAGCAATCGGTAAGTATGTACGTACGTTTTTGAAAAACTCATTGGTACATTGGCCGTCCAGATTTGAACCCGGTACCTCTGGTTAGATGGACCGAGTCGTTACCGGTTGAGCCACCGACACGCTTTTTAATTTAATTTTAATGTACACTTAACTTAAATTTAGTGGTTTTTTGTTTATGTTTTATCGTATTTCAAAGTCTTATATCTTTTTCAGGATATTTCCATGTCACATGTAGCTAACGAACTAAGTAGGACTAATGACACTTTGCTGCCTATGCCACAAGAAACCACAACCACGGTAAGCCTTTGACAACTTCGCACGTGCTCGATTTTTCAGTCTACATACTCGTATAGTCATTAAAATTTCTGTTTTGTTTACATTTTATCGTACTTCAAAGTTTTTCTATATTCCATGTCACAATATGTAGCTAGCCAACCAAATGACAATAATGCCACTTTTCTTCCTACTCCACAACCAACTGCAACCACTCTCACATACCTCAAAAGAAAAAGCAGAACCTACAAGATCACTTACGCGTCTATCCGTCCGTCTGTCACGCCCATTTTTCTCAGATACTTTTTAACATAGAAAGTTTGATTTTTTTTCAGCATTCCATGCCACATATAGCTGGCGATCCAAATAGCAATAATGCCACTTGCCTGCCTACGCCACAAGCAACCGCAACAATGGTAAGCTAATGACTTTTAGGGTTGTATACTTTCCTTATGGAAAAACAGAACCCATACAAGGTTACTTACGCGTCCATTTGTCCGTTTGTCACGCCCGTTCTTCTCAGATACTGTTTTACGTAGAAAGTTTGAATTCGACATTGTTATATATTATACTAGCTTTTGCCAACGGCTTCGCTCGCGTGAACATAGTTTCATGACTGTGTTCGAAGGTGCGCAGTGTGCGAGCCACACGTGACTCGCGAGCGTGGAAAAAAGTAGCCTATATGTTAATCCAGGTCCGCATCTGTCTACCTACCAAATTTCATCCAGATCCGTTTATCTGTTATGGCGTGAAAGAGTAACAAACAGCCATACATCCATACAAACTTTCGCTTTTATAATATTAGAAAGGATCATACTGGCTGTGCCCGCGATTTCGTCCGCGTGGAATAATGTCTTTGGGTACCATTTTTAATTATTTAGGCTAATTATTTTACAAATAAGACACATACGTATAAATAATGAGCGATTTGCAGTGTTTCACTGCAAAGAGCTTATTAAATTATTTAAGTACAATTTATTATATATATATATTAAAGTGTAAAGTATTAATATGAGTTTATTTAAGTACGTTTTTATGTCATAGTTTTCCCAAAAAACTAAAAACCATAGTCCAGCATAAGTAGTAGATAGTATATTAGACAATGTATTACCGAGAGGTCTTGTGAAATTGGTGTTACGATTAATTCGATAAACGCACATTCACATTTTTGCATTGATTGAAGTAATTGACAAGTTTAACTTTTGCCTTCGGGGATTATTAGATGAGACTACGACAACGAGTACCATCATTGCAGTGCAGGAAGGGCGCATTGCCAAACCAGAAAAAAAGATTTAAAAAATGGAGAAAATAAGGGGGTCTCCATACAAAGAAATGTGTTTTTTTATAGGTCTTTAGAGGTTTTTGATTTAGCTCTATCGTAAAAACGGTAATACATTAAAAGCGTGATACTTGGTGTGATTATAGTACTAATACTGAAGTAACACAACAAATAATAAAAATTGGGCAAGTGTGAGTCGTGGAAATCCTTGGGGGAGGCCTTTGTTCAGCAGTGGACGATTTGTGGCTGATATGATGATGAAGTGTGAGTCGTACTTGCGCTGAGAAGTCCGAACTGAGTGACAAAAAAAGCATACATTTGTCGCTCGCGTTGATGTCTTTTGATTGTAATGTGTGAATAGGTATCATTTCGTTATACTATGTAGTTGTGTGGAGACGTGGTGGTACGGAACCCTCAGAGTGCTTATCAGAATCGCACTTAGCCGGTTTTTTATCTTCATTTGGTTAAGCCCTTGGCATCATGGCAACCCGGCGTGGATGAGGTCGGGTATCTCATAACCATCAATTCATAAAACACTAAATATTTCTAAACTGCGCGATTTTTGGAACTCGGCTGGCTCGGTAGCCGGAGGGGGTGCCGCGAGGAGTGACTTTAAGGGATTTTTTAATATATTTAAACATTATCTAGTGAACTACACTTGCGAAAACACAGCGGGTACGTAATATGCGACCTTAGAATTAGAATGTTTTATGTTGACTTTATGTTATATTGAAGCTAAATTATATTAGACAGATATATTTTTTAATTTTGTGTGCACAGTAGTCAAAATATCTGTTTTTTAGATAGTAAGTCAAAGTTCCTAAATATTGTTGATTTTTGTATAAAAAAAAATGTTTATTTCATCATTCAATTTACAAAATAGTTTACAGTTTCTGAATACTTCTTTTAAGCAATGTTAATATCTGCCTGTGTCAGAAGTATTCGCCCATCTTTACCAAAAACATGGACACATAAATAGTTTTTTGATACTCTAAGTCAGATTAAAAAATAATAATAATTAAATTTAAATTATATAATTATAAAGAAGGCGCGAGCTCGCGTCTGAGTGTTTGTGTATATGTATGTGTGTGTGCGTGCATCAAGGAAAGATATAGTGAGGGAGTAAATTTGCAATTGTAATTAGGATATGTGTGTAAGTAGATCTTCTACCTCTTCATAGTTTAGAATTTTTAGCCATTCAATCACGTGTTTTTTTGCATTCATAGTAAGTCATAGGGTAGATATTAAGTTTTTTTGTTCACAGTATTATATAAGAAAGTTGATAACGTATTGTACTGGTGCCTTGCAAAACTAGTTCTAATGGTCTTGGAATAAGTCTTATTTTACTTAATAAATACTGGTTAAAATTGAGAGATTCATGTTTTTTCAGTATGGTATTTATAACATACAATTTACGAACTGTCATTAGTCACGACGTCATAAAATAAGTTATTAGAATGTTTTTTATTGATTTTATGGTATTTATAACATACAATTTACGAACTGTCATTAGTCACGACGTCATAAAATAAGTTATTAGAATGTTTTTTATTGATTTTATGTTATCTTTTAGCTAAATTATATTAGACAGATGTATTTTTTAATTTCGTGTGCACAGTTGTCAAAATATCTCAGTTTTTTAGATAGTAAGTCATAGTTCCTAAATACTTTTGATTTTTGTGTAAAAAACACTACTTTGTTTTTTTATAGAAATATAAATACTTTTATAACTAGTTAAAATTGAGAGATTCATGTTTTTTCAGTATGGTATTTATAACATACAATTTACGAACTGTCATTAGTCACGACGTCATAAAATAAGTTATTAGAATGTTTTTTATTGATTTTATGTTATCTTTTAGCTAAATTATATTAGACAGATGTATTTTTTAATTTCGTGTGCACAGTTGTCAAAATATCTCAGTTTTTTAGATAGTAAGTCATAGTTCCTAAATACTTTTGATTTTTGTGTAAAAAACACTACTTTGTTTTTTTATAGAAATATAAATACTTTTATAACTAGAACTCGGTAATTTTATCATTTTACCTCACGTCCCTAATGTAAATTAATATATTACAGTAATAAGTAGAGATGGGCCGAATATTCGTTTTATATTCGGTATTCGGCATATTCGGCAGCTTTACCGAATATTCGGCTGAATCACCTAATATTCGGCAAAGTGATACTCAAAGTTTTTACTGTTATTTTTTGTAGAATAATGTATATCGGGATCTGTTTTTGCCTCGTGGTGTAATCTTATTATGGCGTATTTTCAATCACTGCTTTGCTCAAATGTGTTCTGTGATTTAGTGTAGCTGGCTGCTGTAAAAAGTGTTAATAGAGTGTACACCTGATGTTTTGCTGATATTTCTTGATGTATCTTTGCAGTATCGAAATACGTACGATGTCATATTTACTGATCTTTGACAAATATTTGTTGATATTATATACTAAAAAGAAAGAACATAATAAATTTTCAAAAATATCACACTGGATAAAAAAAATGAAAACACTTTCTAAAATCACCACGTCCAGTTAGTGTTCAGGCACATATTTTTTTTTACCTACTATCGGTTTTATAATGTCACATCTGCGTGTTTTAGTCTATGATTGTAGATGGCTGTCAAGTACAGTGATGGAATTTAAATGTTTAGCAGATTCAAGTCTCTTTAATTTTGCCGGGTTGTCAAATTAGTTAGACGTGTCATTCTTCATATCTCGGAAATGTATGTAGGTACTTATAACCCGGCAAAATTGAAGTTTCGTGAATCTGCTAAACAATTAACATCCGTGACCGTACCTAGCTTGACAAAGTGGATGAAACTGAACGTGCCGAAAATCCGTAAGAGATTAAATGAAGAAATATTCTTTTCTTAATCTTTTCTATTGTGGTATTACGATATTATACGCTATTTATTTACATGACCAACAAATAATTGTATTTACTTGACAACTGAATTGTGTTGTTTGTTTACATCCAAGTTATTTTTGGTATTATTAGTACCGCTCCGTACGCGCCCACACAGCTTGCATGTCGAACCCACACTAAAGTAAGGTGTACTGTCCGCAGTCAAGTTTAGTCGAACAAACTCAGTGTTCGGATCGCGAAATCTAGTAAGTACATGTATATCGATAAATGTACTGAATATTCGGTTCGGTAAAAGTTTTACCGAATATTCGGCCGAATGTTCGTATTCGGTGAAACCCATGTTCGGCCCATCTCTAGTAATAAGTAGTCATTTCAGTTATCAAAATCGACTGCTATTTATAACATTCAATATACGAACTGTCATTAGTCACGACCTCATAAAATAAGTTATTAGAATGTTTTTTGTTGATTTTATGTTATCTTTTATCTAAATTATATTAGACAGATGTATTTTTTTAATTTCGTGTGCACAGTTGTCAAAATATCTCAGTTTTTTAGATAGTAAGTCATAGTTCCTAAATACTTTTGATTTTTGTGTAAAAAAACACTACTTTGTTTTTTTATAGAAATATAAATACTTTTATAACTAGAACTCGGTAATTTTATCATTTTACCTCACGTCCCTAATGTAAATTAATATATTACAGTAATAAGTAGTCATTTCAGTTATCAAAATCGACAACTTCTATATGTATTTGCGTATGTCACACCCACCTCACAGTTGGTGTAACTATTTTCACCTCATTCACATTAATTTACATTCACTTGGCATGTACATAATGATAACGGTTGAATTATGTTTACAATAATTATTAATGACTAGGTTTTTCCCGCGGCTTCACCCGCGTGGACTCCGTTTTAATGACTGTCTTTAAGGGTGATTAGTAAATTATATCGTTTCCCAACTACTCAACCATCTCTGTGCAAGAAATCACAACAATCGAGTATTTTTTCAGTTCCCTCAGGAACTGCATCAGATTATGCTATTTTCCCGGGATAAAAAGTAGCCTATGTCCTTCCCCGTGACACAGGCTACCTGCATGCAAAATTTCATAAAGATTGGTCAAGGCGTTGAAGCGTGAAAAGGTAACAAACAAACACATTTTCACAATTATAATATTATTATAGTAAGGAATAGTACCAATGAGTTTTTCAAAAACTTACGTACATATCATTACCGATTGCTTTAACGGTGAAGGAAAACATCTTGAGGAAACCTGCACAGGCCTGCGAAGAAACTCGAAGGTTGTGTGTGAAGTCGACCAATCCGCACTGGGCCCGCGTGGTCGACTAAGGCCTAATCGCCCTGATTCAGGGTAGGCTCGAGCCCCTCGGTGGGGACGTATATGAGCTGATATAATAAATAATAAGTAAGGAATAGTAAGGATAAAACATGCCCATAGCTAAATTATGGTAGCTGCCAGCTTTTGGGTTCTTTCGATATCGATTAAATCTGTACAAACACTGGTACGGCACATCCCTGGTGGCCAGAGTTTGACATTTAGGGCTGTACGGGGCATGAAATCGGCATACTGACAAGAATAGAGTCATCTCCTTTTCTCATAAGGAGGGTTAGTTTGCGTAAGCAGCACAGCAATATCGTCGCAGGTTTATGTTAATTTGTGTTTAATCTATTGAATTAGTAGATCTGTGACCGTATCGGTCGCAAAATAATACATCGTAGGCAAGTGAGCTATAGTAAACTATATAGATGTACACGTGGCAAATAGGGATGGGCTGCAGTACACTATCGCCTGGATGGGCTGCAGTGCACTATCGCCTTAGCGGATTATCGATAACCTAGGATAAACAGCAGCATAATATAGTAGGTAGATTTGCGTTTTTTGTGTGGCATCATATTTCCTTGTTTTTATTGAAATAAACAGTTTAATTTTTTTTATTATTTTTTTTTAGGTAATTTTAAGAATTTATGTTTGTTTTATGGATTATATAATGTTTATTTCCTAATACATACAAAACTAAAACATTTGTACCTACAAGTATATTATACTCACACATAGATGTAGGTACTGTTTGGGGTAGGTAAGTCAATTAACAATAAAAACCAATTTCAGTATAATGTATAGGGTGTAACATAAAGGTGCAATTATACTTTATTTTAATTATAATTATAATTATATTATACTGATTAATCTGAATAACTTTTTTTCCTACAACTTTGCTAAAATCGCGATTTTTTTAAAGTTTTTTCAAACAAAACCGGCCAAGCTGACCAATTTGTATAAAAATCAAAAAAAATCGCGATTTCAGCAGATTTGTTAAGTTTGATGAGTTTAAACCCACCTTAAAAGTGTCACCTTTATTAACATTCCCTGTATAGAGAAATAAAAAATCACTATATTATATTCACTTAACGTAAAATTTTATTACGCCACTTCAAAGATTCTTAGACTGTGATTGTACTATAGAATAAAAATTTTATTCTGGTCGGGTATTCCTAAGTAGAATTTAAATCGTATTAAAAAAGTTTTTATTCTTGTTAGGTATTACAAAGTAACAATTTAAATCGTATTAAAAAAGATTTTATTCTTATTAGGTATTCCAAGGGAGCGATCTATGCTCGAAATTTCACTACGCGATCGAATCGGAAATGAGGAGATCCGTAGAAGAACCAAAGTAACCGTCATAGCTCACAGAATTGCTAAACGAGAAGTGGCAGTGGAGGGCACATGCTCGTAGAACAGATGGCCATTGGGGTAGTAAAATTCTCGAGTGGCCATCGCGCACAGGAAGACGTAGCGTAGGCAAGCCTTCCACTAGGTTGACCGACAACCTGGTGAAGGTCGCGGGAAGCCGCTAGATGGGGGCAGCGCAGGACCGGTCGTCGTGGAAATCTTTGAGGGAGGCCTTTGTCCAGCAGTGGACGTCTTTCGACTGATATGATGAGGTATTCTAAAGTAATAATTTAAAAACCTTCCTCGTGAACCAGTCCGCCCACTGGTGAAAACCGTATGAAAATCCGTTAGGTAGGTTGAATACCCACCCTACCCTACCTAACAGCAATTTAGTACGACAATCATTTCAATTTATGACTTTCAGTTAAATGACTACGACAAACTCTATCATGTGTTAAAATAACAAACAGGGTGCAAGGTATAGATTTTCATAAACTGATACGGTGGTAACCGATGCAAGCTAGTTTTGAGGGTTAGAATAACATTTCGGAAATAATTTTATGTGCCGTTCATCTTAGAATAATATATCAAATAACGGGTTTATTTCTAAGATGAACGGCACATACAATTATTTCCTTTTTAATATTCTGTTTGGAGAAAGCTGTTCTTTTACAGCATATTTGGATATCACGTTTCGATTTTATAATAAACCTATTGGAAAATTATTTAAATAAAAATATATAAATAAAACTCAATATTTGAATCAATATCTTCATTAAAAGTTATTTGTTCAAAGAGATTGAACTTTCATAATAAATATCGAAAGTATGTATACTATTACTGAACGCATCACATCACTAATTAGACATTAAGACCGAGGCGGCGGTGCGGGGTAGTGCGCGCGGAACACCTAGCTCCCGCCCCACACGTCTCCTTCACCCACGCAATGCGTGATTAATTTTTAGCATAAAAAAATAAAAAAATGACTAACCGGTGAAATGTAATACTCGATTTAAGTTTCGTGTGTTTTCGAGTATCGTTTTTACATGATTTCACTGCACATTTGACCATTTTGATAGGTACTATCCCACGCACGCACTCCGCTAGCAGTCGATTATGACCGATAGCGCTTGTGCGTGGAACGTCGCTTTGTTCCCACCCGTGCCTACTGTTCTCATTATAAAGGACGTGCTCTGTACCTACATACTTACTCTGAGGATAAAATATATTTTAACATAAACCTGCGACGATAATGCTGTGCTGTTAACGCAAACCGAGAGTGAATAAATTCAAGACGAGAGTGAATAGGCACTATTTGAGCTTGCGTGTTACATCCTCGGCTGCATAGGCACTTACCATCAGGTGAGGTGCAGCCAAACGCACTCAAATTTTTAATAAAAAAAAAAACCAACACTCCTTATGGAAAAAGGAGATGACTATATTATTGTCAGTATGCTGATTTCATTCCTCGTACATAGGGAATGCAATCCGGATAATCCGTAATCCGAATATACGATCATTTTTACTAGGGTCTCAAATCCGGATTTGATATCAAAATCCGGATTTTTCGAACATTTACAGATTGTAACAAATGACGTCGAAGTTTGAACAAATCGACCGAGTTTCTTGCGCTTGTCGGTAGATCAGCCATAAATCATACGTCTATTATTGCTACAACAAATACTAATGCTTCAACATGTGGCAATAATGATGACACACTGATTACCAAACGATAAAATATGACTGATGTGAAGATTCAACTGACGGAAACTTAACATTATTTTCGTCTTATCCATGAGACTATTGAGGCCATTGAGCATTGTACCTAAGTCGTCCATAGTCTCAGCCATGACCACGACATCGTTAGCGAATCGAAGGTGGGTGATGCACTCGCCGTTGATATTGATTCTGAGTCCACCCCAGTCCAAAAGCTTAAAAACATCTTCCAGGGCAGCGGTGAACAGTTTCGGAGATATGACATCTCCCTGTCTCACCCCTCGCTGCAGCTGGATAGGATAGGTTCCTAGTTTTGATCCTGGGGGCGAACCGACAAGGTGGCGTTTTCATTCAAACACTTCAGTACCTCGAAATATCGATAGTCAATTCGGCACCGCTGGAGAGACTGCACACAAGAATTTCTCATAGTCTACAAAAGCCAAGCATAGTGACTGATTGCACTCTTCAGTCTTCTGTATAATTTGCCGCAGCGTATGTGTGTGGCCTGTGGTACTAAAGCCTCTTCGGAAACCAGCTTGTTCGGGAGGCTAGAAGTCGTCAAACCTGTGTGACTCTCTAAAACAGCTTGTAGACTTGACTTAGAAGTGAGAGAGGTCTGCAGTTCTTCAGCAAGGTGTTGTCGCCCTTTTTGAAGAAAAGCACGACCACACTTCTGTGCCATGCCTTAGGTGTATGTCCCTCAAGTATAACGGAATTAAATAACTTCTCAAGGGCTTTAAGTACTGGTGTTCCACCTGCTTTCAGAAGTTCATCCGTAATTTCATTAGCACCCGGTGCCTTATTGTTTTTGAGCTGTTTGAGAGCCATTCTAATCTCGTACAGACTGACGTCCGAGATATCTTGGGTATATTGTCGGGTTAGTCTGGCTCTTTGCTCTTTAGCCAGATCGCTGACAGGCAGACAAGTGGTCGTAGAACTTCTCAACTTCTTCAAAAAAACTCAGTCTTAGACAATATGATCCTGCCATTCTCAGTCTTCAGCTTTGTCAGTTGGCTTTGTCCAACAGACAGATCTCTTGCAAACACTTTTGTGCCTTTGTTGTGCTCGATCGTCTCTTTAAATAGTAAACTCCAGTCGTGCGTCGGAGCTGACACACACACTTTTTTTTACGATTTCAGCAAATACAAAAGCAAACCCAAGTCACATTTTATTAGTGTAAATGCGGGAGGAATATTGAAATGCATGTTTTAGAAGAAAGTTTTTATTTTGTAACCTCCGTGATCTATTTTTTTATAAAACTGATTACGTTAATGTTAGAGGGGGGGGAGGTCATGCACACACACGTGGCATCTTTAACGTTTTAGTAATAAATAATATTAGAAGGTAACGGCTAGCACGCAACACGAACGCATCGCATCACGCGCATTTGTATTTTGTGCACATTCAGAAACGTACACCAATATTTTTTGTGCTGGTAACAATTTCTGCCACGCCATGGCCAATCTGTCAAATTATTGTCAAATCGCGACGTGTGATGTCGATGTGTGGGGTCATTAGCTGAAATTGGGAGGTTGCCGGACTTACCGGCAAAGTTTTCGGATTTTGCAACTGTTACCTTGTTTTGTTCACTATATAATCATTTTATTTTAGCTATAATTTTGTAGAGATCAGGAAACAAATAAACACAATCATCATGACGGCGGAAGTACAGAACAAGGCGAAGCTATCTCAGTTTTCGTCTGAAAAACAACTTACGTTTATAAAACTAGCCGTTTTATCAATGGCAGCTATTTTATGTGAGTATCGTATTTGTTTTCCTCTGTAACGTCCCTTTAAAGTCCCCAACTTCTTAGTTTTTTTACATATTGTTTAAAAATTACGTGGTCAAAGCGATAAGCTTACGCTAAATCCTTTTTACGATACTAAAAAATACAAGCATTTCAATTCGTTTTCCTCTGCTGTACTCATTGTTGCTTACTTCATCATCATATCAGCTCATATACTAACTTATTTAAATATTATTAATTACAGCATTCGCAACGCGATTGTTTTCCGTGCTTCGTTTCGAGAGCGTCATCCACGAATTCGACCCTTATTTCAACTACAGAACGACCCGGTTCCTCACTGAAGAGGGCTTCTATAAGTTCCACAACTGGTTTGATGACCGAGCTTGGTATCCTTTAGGCCGTATTATTGGAGGTGAGACATTTCAAGACCTGAAAATTTACTAATTTGTTTTAATCAGAATCTTTTTTAGTATACCTTACCTATGTATCATCACATCACTCTTATTATTGGTACTTAAACTAATAGAATCATAAGAGGTAAAGTTTGTAAGTTTGGATGTAAGAGTATTTTTTTAAACTACTCTTCCTATTTCAAACAATCTCACTTATATTTAGAAGCTTAGACCAAAAATCATGGACTGGCCCCCCTATTCACTCATTGATAACAAAAATGAGTCAAATAAAACTAATTGCAAACACAAACTCACTCCACTATTATAGCCTCCCGATTCTGGTTTTAAATATAAACAATGATAGACATACCGGAATGTAGCATAGTAGAATGATATAATAAATTTCACTAATTTCGACTTCAAAATGTCAACCCATTTGAGGGATACGGATCAACTAAGGTGAAATGAGCAAATGCATAGAATTCTGTAGGTGTCAAAACCACTGTTGCGTATGCCGGTCCATAGCTGTTATATTGATTGAAATTTAGAACGGACGTTCAGAATGGACTATATTATGATTATTATTTTATACACTAGCAGCTCTATGTTCATTCATTTTTAAAATGTTTGTCTAGTCTATTTCTGAAACTGTTAACTGTTGGGGCACTTATTGCTGTTTCTGGAAGAGAGTTCCACAAGTTCATTACTCGTAATGGTAAGAAGTGAGTTCTGGGGTTGCTAGCACATGGAGGTTTGGTTAACTTCAGAGACTGCCCTCTTACTTCTTCTTCTTCCTGCCCTTATTAATCCCATTTTATTTGGGTTCGGGCCTCCTTGTGCATTTGCACCAGAAAGAATGGCGGTATAAGGTTCAGATACTTCAGGCCCCTCTGTACGTTTACATTGTCAGGGACCTTCCTCTTCCTCGTCATTTGTTTTCAATGTTCAATACCATCTTTACAATTAGCTATCATCCCTTCTCATTACATGCCCATACCACCGGAGTCTGTTTTAACTTTTCTGCAATAGGAGCCACTCTGAAGGAACCTCTCACATATTTGTAACGTATTTGGTTGAGTCTTGTTACACCACCTGCCTATCGGAGCATTTTCATCACGGCTGTGTGAAGTTGTTTGTGCTTTTTAATTGTGGTCCAGCATTCTGAGTTGTAGATCATTGCAGGCCTAATGACTGTTTTATAAACTTTGCCCTTCATCCTTACTGGCATTTTTACGTCACATAGGATGCCCGAGAGATATATTCATTTCAACTACGCTGTATTGATTCTATGGGTCACGTCTTCTTCCACACTTGCGTTTTCGGTCAGCATAGATCCCAGATACTTGAAATGCATTACCTTGGGAAGTGCTTTATGATCAATCAAAATATTGCACTCTAGTTCTTCTATCCCTCCAAAGTGGCATTCCATGTACTCGTTTTAGTACGGCTTATACGTAACCTGTTAGACTCGAGGCACTTGTTAAATGTTACTCCCATGGGCTCCCATGCTTTGTCTGAAAAGAGTATGACGTTTTCTGCATACAGCATGCACCAAGGAATCTGATCTTGTATGTCCCTGGTAATGTAGTCCATGATAAGATTAAAGAGCAGGGGGCTTAGAGCTGATCCTTAGTGGATGCACACCATTACTCCAAAAGGCACACTTATGCCCAAAGAGCTTTTAACCTTGGTGCTGATTCTGTCGTACATATTCTGGATCAAAGTAACATAAACTTCTGGAATGTTTTGCGCGCGCACAGCTTTCCATACTAATTTTCTAGGGACTCTGTCAGATGCCTTTTTCAGGTAGATCAATAGAAGATAGTTTTTGTCTGTTTGTGCAATATTTTCCATTAGGATTCTTGTGGTCTGTATGGCCTCTACGGTTGACCTTCCGGTTGTAAACCCCAAGTGATTTTCTGTAGTGTTTGATAGAGCAACAAGCCATGATCCATTGACTCTATCCTACAGTTTCAGAGTGTGTGATGTTAATTTTATACCTCTGTAGTTCTTACAATCTGAGATATTGCCTTTGTTTTTATATATTGGGCACAGGTAGCTTAATAGTAGCCAGGGTTAGGGAATCTTGCCCTGAATTAGCATTTTATTAGATAAAACTGATAGCCAAACTAGTATCATCATCCATTATTTCCACTGGTACATTATCTGGCCCAAGTCTGTTTGGCAGTTCTACACTACAAAACTCTTCATTTAGGAGCTGCTTGTAGCTTGTTTATTGCTTCATTTGAGGGCAGGAGCTGTCCCTGCTTGTTTTTAATGTATTTGTTAAATTTTGTACCTTTTGTTGCATTTAATTGGTGTTTAGCTATCTTGTATAATATGGTGTTCTCAGTAGGTGCGTTTTCCAATTTGTCATAGAATTTTTGTCTGGATGCAGCTCTTGCTTGTGCTACAGCAGATTTAACTAGTTGTTTAATACCTTGTAGACTGTGCGATCTTCCTCCAATTCAGTATTTTGCCAGGTCTTAAATGCATCTCTTTTGGATTTGATCAGCTTTTTAACATCATCAGTGGTCTCTTTAGATATATTAAAGCTGCCTTTGGAAATGCCTAGGTTGTGCCTTGCACTTTTGTCACAAAACTTTTGGAAGTCTGACTGTCCACATTTTATCTGACGGTTTGGTTTCTGTTGCATTTGTTTCCCTTATTGGTAAAGAGTTCCTTCCACTTTATGCGTTCTGTTTTATTAAGTCATACATGTTTAGGTAGATCCATGACTGCAAGCACATATTAGTACTAATGTACAGTATGGACACTACCTGCCACTCTCTAGATTGTGGTTACAGTTTGGTTCTCGAACGTATGGGATTTGCCATGATGTTGTTTGCTCCGTCATTTGTTTTCAGAAATGTCATTTCACGACCATTTGTTTGCAGTGTCCGGGGTGAGGCACTAGTCTGTGTTGACCAGTGAGAGGTTCTGAATAACCTTGCAGTCTTCGATAATTGAGGTTGCAAGGAAATAATCAATTTGTGTTTTTGAATTAGCGCATTTAAATGTTATCAAGTTGAAGTCGTTCTCGAGTGGCGACCGCGCACCGGAAAACGTAGCGCAGGCAGGCCTCCCCCTCGGTGGACCGATGACTTGTCCAGTCGTCGTGGAAATCCTTGGAGGAGGCCTATGTCCAGCAGTGGACGTCCTTCGGCTTTTGAAAGAAAAAAGAATATCTAGCCCTTCCTGATTTAGTGTTCTATAGCCGAATCCACCGTGCACCTCACTGTACGCTTCGCTTTTCGCTCCGACATGCCTATTTAGGCCAGCCCCGATGTGTACAAGCTCATTATGTTTTGCAGCATTTCATCAAAGTCAAATTCAAATAACTCTTTATTGTACATCAAAATAAATACATATGCAAGATTTAAATTAAAACTAAGAGACATAGAATTTAGGCAGTCTTATCTCTGAGAGCGATTTCTACCAGACAACCCAGTGCTCGGAGAAAAAGCAAGGAGACAGGTAGTTTTTTGTTTGTTTGTTACGCGATATCTCCGCCGATTGTGAACCGATTTTCAAAATTATTTTTTTATTTGAAAGAGTATACTCCCGAGGGGGTCCCATTGTCACCAAGTCAGGATCTGATGATGGGATCCCAGGGAAATCGAGAACAACCCTCAAATTATATAGGCACATATTACGTGTTTCATGTATTTCCTAAAACTATCCAAGTTTCTGCGTCTGGTAGTCATCATCTCATCATCATCAGATGAGCTGATGAAGGAAGGTACAACTCCTTAACAATAAGGAGTTGGAGGATTATTCTTTAAAAATTTTACGTAGACGGATAGTTGTAATCTTTCAGGTTATTCAGATGAGCTGATGATGGAAGATTTAACTCCTTAACTTTCATGCTGTTGAGCGATACGCTGATTGTAACGTGATATCTCCGCCGATTGTGAACCGATTTTCAAAATTATTTTTTTATTTGAAAGAGTATACTCCCGAGGGGGTCCCATTGTCACCAAGTCAGGATCTGATGATGGGATCCCAGGGAAATCGAGAACAACCCTCAAATTTTATAGGCACATATTACGTGTTTCATGTATTTCCTAAAACTATCCAAGTTTCTGCGTCTGGTAGTCATCATCTCATCATCATCAGATGAGCTGATGAAGGAAGGTACAACTCCTTAACAATAAGGAGTTGGAGGATTATTCTTTAAAAATTTTACGTAGACGGATAGTTGTAATCTTTCAGGTTATTCAGATGAGCTGATGATGGAAGATTTAACTCCTTAACTTTCATGCTGTTGAGCGATACGCTGATTGTAACGTGATATCTCCGCCGATTGTGAACCGATTTTCAAAATTATTTTTTTATTTGAAAGAGTATACTCCCGAGGGGGTCCCATTGTCACCAAGTCAGGATCTGATGATGGGATCCCAGGAAAATCGAGAACAACCCTCAAATTTTATAGGCACATATTACGTGTTTCATGTATTTCCTAAAACTATCCAAGTTTTAACGTCTGGTAGTCATCATCTCATCATTATCATCAGATGAGCTGATAAAGGAAGGTACAACTCCTTAACGGTTAGGAGTTGGAGGATAATTCTTTAAAAATTTCATGTAGACCGATAGTTGTATTCTTTCAGGTTATTCAGATGAGCTGATGATGAAAGATTTAACTCCTTAACTTTCATGCTGTTGAGATGATGACGATTATGCATTATGAATTATGATTTGATGGTTCCTATTGGCGAGTAGGTGATTCGGTGAAACGTTGTTAGATAGATAGCATTATCACTAAAAATAAATAAAATGAAAATAAAATTTTAAAAAACTTAAAAATGAAAATCACTCAAAAGTATAATATTAATATTATTTCATTAATATTATTATACTTAGATACACGATTAACCAACAATAACGAAATCAAAGATGGCTAGGAATTAAATTAGGGGCCTAAAATTTTTTTTGAGGTTGGTGTCAGCAATGCCATCGAATCTAAAACATTTGATACGTAAGTAGCTGTATGCTGATACCAACCTCAAAAAAAATTTTAGGCCCTAATTTAATTCCTAGCCATCTTTGATTTCGTTATTGTTGGTTAATGTCGTGTATCTAAGTATAATAATATTATTTCGTACTTTTGAGTGAATTTCATTTTGAAGTCGGTTTTTAAGTTTTTTAAACTTTTATATACTAACAAATAAAGTACCATATACTTAATAAATAAAACCTACTTGGACTATAAAATCAATAATTATATTTAAGCACATATATTATACATACCTATATAAATAAATTATAAAATAAATATAATACCAAACCAAAGTAACACGCAGAATAATAGTGTTTAATACAGTACGAGTCGGAGCGAAAGGAGATATTCTTTAGTCCTCCCAGAAAGCCTCTATATCCAGAGTAGAACAGCCAGCTTGGGGTGCATAAGCGGATATTATATTTAGAATAGGTTGGTTGTCCATTGCTAGTTTATAGACTTTGCTTACCATTTATAATTCTCTGCTTCAGATCTTTGTAAAGAATGATAACTACTCCGTTGCGTTTTGTATTTTTTCCATGGTAAATAAGTTGGTACCTTTATCAAGGTCTCTTGACTTTGAACCCTTCCACCGAGTTTCCTGAATGCAGCACACATTTATATTCCTGTTATACAGAATTTCACTTAATTCAATGTTTCGACCTGTCAAAGATCCTAAGTTCCATGTGCCAAGTCTGAGTCTATTGGTGGTCTGAGTATGCAAACATGAGTTCTTGTCGTTGCTGTCGCTTCGGAGGTACGTCCTAGCTTTTATCGTTCTATATTTATGTTGCCCCTTCCTATTATAAGGAGAGATGTTGATTGGCCGCCAGTTACCACCTGATGCCAAAGTCTTCATCTTCACAAGACGTAGGCGCCGCCGTTGGCTCTTAGCAGCTCCTCCCATCCCCTTATCACGACCTCTACTCTGAACGCTAGTACTCTTTATTATACTGTGACTCTGAGTATGTTTGAGACGCTCGTGAGCAGGAGTTTGTTGACGGAGGAGTGCCTTCTCCGGCCTGTTAGTCCGTGGGAGCTATTTTATTTCGCTCCTAAACCTTCTTATTCCACTTGCGAGGTGCCTAGGCGAGCGTTCCCCTACAAGCCACCTGGGGACACGTTCTCTAGGGGTGCTGCTCTCCTGAGAATTAGCCTTACGAGAACGAACCTTCAGGATGGACATATATTAAATAAATATTGCACAGCGCACCCTTGATATCTACTGGGGCAAAGCACTAGCTCATTTTTAGGGTTCCGTACCCATAGTGTAAAAACGGGACCGTATTACTAAGACTTCGCTGTCCGTCTGTCACCAGGCTGTATTTCATACAGTTGAAATTTTCACAGATGATGTATTTCTGTTGCCGCTATAACAACAAATACTAAAAATTAGAAAAAGTGAAAAAATTAGGGGCGTCTCCATACAAAAAAAAAGTGTTTTTTTAAACGTGAAGAAACTAGCGCCATCTAGTATGATGGTATGGAACCGTATGTATGCAGTTCTGACTCGCACTCGGCCAGTTTTTTAATATTTACATACTTGCTCATTATGTACTTGTAAGAGAACTCATTTCATGCTGGAAAAACCTGTTAGGCTTAAGTAATGTAATTTTTAATTATTAAAAAATGGTCACTGAAATTCTTACTATTATTATTAAATGTGAAAATGTGTTTGTTACTTTTCACGCTTCAACACCTCGACTAATCTTGATGAAATATGGCATGCAGGTAGCCTGTATCACTAGAAAGGATATAGGCTAATTTTTGTCCCGTGAAAATTAGTCCGATGCATATCCTGAGGGGACTGAAAAAATACTCTATAATTGGATAATTTCTTTAAAATTGCAACGGAACAATAAATTGTTGTGATATTTTCACAGAGATGGTTGAGAGGATGGGAAATGGCATTATTTACTAATTAGCGTATCCTGACACAGTTTCCGAGGGATCTGGGGATAACTCATTTCCACGCTCGCGCACGTCGGCGTCGGCGATTGAAGTGAATTTTTGTATAGAATTAGTTGAGGGGGTGGATTGTGACATAGACTGCTAATGATATTAGCCCGATATAGTTCCTGATTGATCTGGAGAAAACTCACGTCCATGCTCGTGCACCACTCACCCTCAAAAACAGTCATAAAAACGATGTCCACGCGAGCGAAGCGGCGGGCAAAAGCTAGTAAATAAATAAATGTTTCCTGATATTAATTGAGTTTGCACGCACCATCCTCGACGTAAGCAATATGTAAGAGATTATACAGATTTATGAAATTTAAAGCGAAATTTTGATTTCAAAAAGCTTTGACACACCCGCTCAACGTGTCTCTGCCAACAGGTACAATATACCCCGGCCTGATGGTGACATCTGCCACACTTTACAACGTCATGCAATTCTTCAACATCACCATCGACATTCGGAATGTGTGCGTGTTCCTCGCACCATTTTTCTCATCTCTCACAACGATAGTCACTTATCTGTTGACTAAGGAGCTGAAGGTTAGTTTTTCAGAAGTCTCATCTACGAAACCTACTTTATTTTCTAGAGATATTTTTTTCGTTTTTTTATCCACAATGTTTAATGTATTTTTATATACATCTAGGACGAGGGAGCAGGCCTAGTCGCCGCAGCCATGATAGCGATAGTGCCGGGCTACATCAGCCGTTCTGTCGCGGGCAGTTACGACAACGAGGGTATAGCGATCTTCTGCATGCTGCTCACATACTACTTCTGGATTAAAGCCGTCAACACGGGCACGATATTGTGGGCTACTATGACTGCGTTGGCTTACTTCTACATGGTGAGCGATATTGTTTTGATTTCCATTTATATGAAGGACACAAAAGGTTCTACTAATTTTTAAAAAGAAAACAGAATTTTTTTCTAGAAGACCAGATTTTCAACCGACTTCTATTAAGGAGGAGATTTACAATTCGACTGTATGTTTTTTTTAGTGTGTGTGGTTCGCAATATCTTCGCAGATTGTGAACCGATTTTACATGATTCTTTTTTATTCGATAGGTTATGCTCTCAGGTTAGTCCCATATAAATTTTATCAAAATCGGTGTAGTACTTTATTAGAAAATTAACAAAAACCAAAATGAATAATGCGAATTTGTACAAAGTTGTTGCGATGGAAGTACATTTTTTTAACGTGTTTAGCGTTTTCAATTATAAAACAATAGAAAAGAAAAAAAAGTAAGAAGTTTGGCTTGTTAGAAACTTCAATCGCAAGATGGGCAGAAGCGTCGTTTTGCGCATTACAATACACATGCAACCACACTGCTATCGCCAACCCGCCTAGACAGCGTGGCGATTATGACAAAACCCCCCAAAAATGATTTATACACCCAGAAAACGGCCCCTCATCCCCGGCGGCCTGCAATAGCAGTAGCAGTTACGGTAACGGCGGGGTGGGGGGTGCGGGCAGCGCAGGACCGGTCGTCGTGTAAATCCTTGGGGGAGGCCTTAGTTCAGCAGTGGACGTCTTTCGGCTATGATGATGAATGATGCCCAAGTGGTTACTAAAATTAAAGAGATGGAATTTTCCAATTATAAAAATACGAAATGTAATTGTTTACAATTACCAATACAAGCCGGACCAGTTCCAATTCGCCATCGATAATTTATTACGCTCAAGCAGGGCCACTGCCAAAGTATACAGGATGTAAAATAATTGGTGTAGGACCCGTTAACTGAGGCTTCTACTCATCATACTTGTAGCGTGGTGCGCAGTTATTTAATCTTCTTTCATTCGATCTTTATTCATCCATCTATTTCTTTTTTTCCGCGCCTGCGCTGTCAAACTATCTGACAATTTCCTTAAAAAACAACTCTCGATCATCAGCTCTCATCACAATAAATTTAATAAATTCATACTTTAATATTTTCTAAAAGACCCATTACGGGTCTTATATCTTATATTATATCATTAAATTATCTGAATACACACGGCATCATTTATGGAACCCACTCCCTACCTACCTAAATACCTGCCGTGCGACATACTGAACAACTTTCCCCAAGGAACCTATAGTCATCTTGGTAAGCCCGCTTCCATCTTCGGCAACATCGTCACTTACCACCAGGTGAGATGTTGTCAAGGGTTTACCAATTGTGAATTTAAAAAAAACCTATAGTCAATTCTCAAAAAAAAAATTTGGACCCTCCATACTAAAATTCACAAAATTGGTCGATCAGCTGATTGATTTGTATGAAGAATAAAATATTTTTTTTGCGATTTCACCAAAGTCGTAGAACAAAAGTTGTTCAGTATGATGAGTAGAAGCCCCAGTTAACGGGACCTACACCAATTTTGTTACACCCCGTATATATTAGTACATACTAACATACAGTATGGACACTCCCTGCCGCTCTCTAGATTGCGACCTCACCTCCTCGTCACCCAGATTGATACAGATTGGTTACAGTTTGGTAGTCGAACTTATAGGATTTCGCCGTCATTTTGTTTGTTCCGTCATTCGTTTTTTGAAATGTTATTTCTGGCCCGTTGTATGAAGTGTCCAGGGTGTGCCAGTGCCAAGCCGAATCGGCATCGGCATTGGTGGGCTCATTGATGTTTAAAAAACCGGCTATGTGCGAGTCAGAACCGCACATATAGGGTTTCGTACCATCATACTAGATGGCGCTAGTTTCTTCATGTTAAAAAAACGTTTTTTGTATGGAGACGTCCCTTATTTTTTTTATTTTTCTATCCTTTTTGTATTCGTTGTTATAGCAGCAACAGAAATACATCACCTGTAAAAATTTTAGCTGTCTCAAAATACAGCCTGGTGACAGACGGACAGACAGACGGACGGACAGCGGAGGCTTAGTAATAGGGTTCCGTTTTTACCAGATCTGTGTCAAACTGTACCATAATATAGGTGAGGTGTTAAGACAACTATATTTTGAGTTTTTTTTTAGCATTTTCAACCGGCTCGGCTTCCAAAAAATTGGGAGGTTCTCCATTCGATTATGTAGTTTTTGTGTGTTTATTAAGCGATATAGCTCACAGAATCGCAAAACTGAAGTCAAGGCAGCGGGCAGGTCACATAGCTCGTAGAATAGATAGAAGCAAAGTTGTCGAGTGGCGACCGCGCACCAAAAAACGTAGCGTAGGCAGGCTTCCAACGCGGTGGACCGGCGACCTGGTGAAGAAACAACATGTCGGCAATCTTTTCTCCTGTGATGGTCGCGGGAAGCCGCTGGATGCGGGCAGCGCAGAACCGGTCGTCGTGGGAAAACCTATAGAGGTCACAAATTAAACTTGATTGATTCCATCTCTGGAGATAACAGTTTGATTGCTGTTATCTTACAAAATCAATCACAGATCACTCTGGTGAAAGATTCACAGAAACAAGTTATTTGACTGACTTAGTTTCTTTTTGCGCTTTCATACAAAAAATACCTAGTTTCACATGGTATTGGAACCTTAAAAACCTCATAATGTTATATATTATTACTAGCTGTCCCGGCGAACTTCGTACCGCCTTACATTACATTACACTGCCTTACCCTACCCTAACCTACACTACACTACACTACCCTACCATACACTACACTACCCTACCCTACACTACTCTACCCTACACTACACTACCCTACACTACCCTACACTACCCTACACTACACTACCCTACCCTACACTACCCTAACCTACCCTACACTACCCTACCCTACCCTACACTACCCTACCCTACCCTACACTACACTACACTACCCTACCCTACCCTACCCTACATAAGAACCTTCTCCTGACAATAACGAACTCGACAAAAAAAGAATTAGCGAAATCGGTCCAGCCGTTTAGGAGGAGTTCAATGACTAACACACGGACAGAAGATTTATATGGAATAAAATCTTTTTGTACCTATCTCTATAAATACAAACAGCTGTGTCTTAAATAAAAATGTTTTTGCATTTTATAAATAAAAAATAATCAAATCTTTTTTGTCATATGGAGGTATATACAGTTTATGAAAAGAGTTTTATTATTCTCCGAAAATGATCAAATCTTCTTATATGTTTGTTTTGACAACCGATATTGTTGCCATGGCAACCGAGCGTGAAGTTTTTTTCTTCGTTACGGAATTTCTGGATTCTTAATTAAAATTGCGACTATAATTTGAGATTTAAACTATCCTATCTCTCAAGTTGGATCGAACTGCACATGTTGTGCGAATTTTATTATAATCGGTTAAATGGTTTGGGAGTCCATTGGGGACAAACATTGTGACACGAGATTTATATATATTACTAGCTGTCCCGGCGAACTTCGTACCGCCTTACATTACATTACACTGCCCTGCCCTAGCCTACACTACACTACCCTACCCTACACTACCCTACCCTACCCTACATACACTACACTACACTACCCTACCCTACACTACTCTACACTACCCTACCCTACCCTACACTACCCTACCCTACACTACCCTACCCTATCCTATCTCTCAAGTTGGATCGAACTGCACATGGTGTGCGAATTTTATTATAATCGGTTAAGTGGTTTAGGAGTCCATTGAGGACAAACATTGTGACACGAGATTTATATATATTAAGATTATTAAGATAAGATAAGATATTATGTTAAAAAAAGCGTCGGTGGCTCAACCGGTAAAGACTCGGTCCTCCTAACCAAAGGTGCCGGGTTCAAATCCGGACGGCCAATATACCAATGAGTTTTACTAAACTTACGTACCTACATATACTATATACTCGTATACGTATAAATACATACACATATAAATATTTTACACCCAGAAAAAAAGCAAACAAACATGTTTGCCCTGGGTGGGGATCGAACCCACTGCCACTGGACAGTCAGTTATATTATTAATTATATTTAGACAATATTGAGAACACAACAAAAAATAAATTCAAATAGGTCAAGCTGTTTTCGAGTTTTTGCGAGATTAACGTACGGAAATCGATTTTTATTATGTTTTAAGTTTCAAAACTACCATGTCAACTACATAAAGATAAACTTTATGACTAGACCCTGCGAAATGCCAGTTTATGACTAATTATAATTGAAGTTATTTGTAGATAGCACGGTGCACCAATTTAGGAATTGAATTTATGGTAGGTACGTGTGTTGCAAACTATAAAGTATGTTCGTTTCATCATATCAGCCGTAGGACGTCCACTGCTGGACATAGGCCTCCCCCAAGGATTTCCACGACGACCGGTTCTGCGCTACCCGCATCCCGCGGCTTCCTGCGACCTTCACCAGGTCATCGGTCCACCGAGTGGGAGGCTTATTTACGCTACGTTTTCCGGTGCGCGGTCGCCACTCGAGAACTTTACTGCCCCAACGACCATCCTTTCTACGAGCTATGTGCCCCGCCCACTGCCAGTTAAGTTTAGCAATTCTGAGAGCTATTATTAGTCGGGACCCATTATTGGGAAAGTATGATCCGGTCTAGAATTTTAAATGGGTCCCGACTGTAAAAGTTGCTATGTACCGCATTATAATTAATTATTTGTTTTATGTGTCTATCGATCACAAAACTATTTCATTGTGTACTTATTCAATATTATTTAATAGAATTATAGACTACGGAGGCCGGTTTTATAGAGCTACACGTTACAATTTTACAGGTGTGAACTGGCCACACTAGCTGTCAGATCCCATACATGTGCCCAGTGTTGCCAGTTTACACCTGTAAAAATTGTAACTTGTAGCTTTATCAAATAGACTCCAGGACTTGTTTTTCTCTTTTTAGTTTTTATTTATTTATTTTTTATTTTAAATTAACTTTTCAAAGTTTACTTTTTATGCAGTCGGGTTTTTTGTTTTTTATTAATTAACTTTTTTATTTAAAACTTTTTAGTGAGGAGTATAAGATGGTTTTCGCAATCTTGTCATTTCATTGAGGGAGTTAATATCGTGGGGATTATTAAGTAGCTTGCGGTGGTCTAAAGTACTGATTATTAATCCATCTAGGGACCTAACCCAGCTCAAAGCTACATAGGCTTGACCTTTCGCAAAAATGCGTAAACTTAAATCGACCACAGCTCGGTCCAAAGTAGTTCCTTGTAACTTATGTACAGTTACACCCCAGCACAATATCAATGGCAACATTTTTCGCTCTATTTTGCCCTGTCCACGAAGTGCATCGAATTCTGTCGTCGATGGTTCGATTCTGACTCCCACTCCAGGGACATTGTTTTTTAATGGCTTTGTCGTCAAATTCCACATAGACAGCCTGTGGCAATTCTCCGGGTTCCATCTGGTCTCTTCGAAGAGATGGCCACTCAATTGTCCTAATAACTCCCATTGCTCCGTTGACAAGACCGTGGTTAACATTCAAATTTCTTCGCAACATTACTCGAGATCCTAACCCGATTGTCAAATTTTTAACGATTCCTCCAGTTTATTAGGGTCATCAGAAACATATACATCTTTCGGTTTTTGACCATATGTCTTTGTTTCGACTGATATATCAACTGCATGTAATTTATATAGTTTTGTTGTCTTTTCCAGTATGAATGTCATTTTTTGATTGTGTTCATCAACATGTTTAGTAGTTGGAAATACTCGTATGTCTTCATTGAGCTCGCTTACGTCTACTCGTCGGCTATCTAATTGTTGCATTGTCAGCTGTCCGACTCTAATACTGTTTAATATATCCACAAATGTAGTGTCATGTCCTTGTCTCATATTTTGTGGTAATTCACAGAAATCAAATAGATGCCAAGTAAAAAGTTGCCTATGTATGTCACTACTAGGCCCTCTAACTATCTCTGTGCAAAATCACGTTGATTTGTTGCTTCGTTGCAATCGTTCCAGCGTGAAAGAAGGACACACCAACAAACACACTTTCACATTTATAATTATGGATAAATAAAGAAGACAGGGGCCAACCGATTGTATACCTAAGAACTTTATTACAGCTTTGTTAATATAAGTATTGTTGACAATTTAAGTGAGAATGGTTGCTAACTATCTTTAAACCTTTATAGATCCAAAATGGTTATTCGAAATGAAAAATGATATGGGAAACCTAAAGTTGATTTTCAAATACCTATTCAATGATACCCCACTTAACATAGTTCGTCAACTTTCACTTTTTTTGTTTTCACAATATGGCGTCTGGTTTAGAGATTGCAATCCGGGCCCGGCCGGGCCCGGTGCCCTTTTAGGCGTCCACCGGGCCCGGCTATTTTTACCGGGCCCGGTGACCGGACCCGGTAGGTACCAAAACCGCGGCGCGAAAATCGCGCGCGAAGGCGGGAACGCCACCAACTCGTAGGAAATTGGCATGGGCGGCAGGCAACCGCTGCGAGCTACGACGTTGCCGTTCTTACGCGCCCAGCGCCGCTCGCTCGTCATTTCTCTCGCTCGCTCGCTGCATTGCATACGTGCTTTCTTTTGTTTGTACTTAGTCGACGTTTGTCCTTGACACTTGATTGACAAAATATGTGCTGTGTTGTTCCGCGCTTGATTGCCGTAAGTAAATAATAATTATTGTTGTAATTATGGTGTAAAACAGCAGATTTGTTGTGATTTTCAAATATTTCAATAAGTAGTGTGACGAATTAGACTAATTAATAAAATCACACACACTAGTCATTTAATATTATAAATCTTACTAATTATAAAAATGCGAAAATATATTTGGATGTTTAGATGTTTTATTAGTTTTTTATTCTAAATACTAATGTTACTATTCCGTCCATGCTATAAGTAAAAGTGATTTATTTTGTAAGTTGGTTGCTACCAAAACCAATGATTTAATTTTATAAACTAAGTGAGACTGATTATTAAGATTATAGTTTTAAATAAAGTTTAATTCTTAAACTTGAATCATTGTCTTTTTCCATTCTTAACAAATTTTCATAAAATATTTTAAAGGTTTTATCGCTAACACATCAACCCGGCCGGGCCCGGCGGACCCGGCCGGGTTGGCGGCAAATGCTACCGGGCCGGACCGGGTTGAGAAACATACCGGGTTGCAATCTCTAGTCTGGTTGCCGCCATATTGAATTTTGATTAATGTCATGTCTTTAGTGACACTCACAAGATTAAGACAAATCGATTGACGTAAGAATCATGAAAATCGGCCCACGCGTTTGGTCTCTAGAGTGCCACAAAGGAACAAACATACATACATACATACATATATAGGCTGATAAACACATTACCCTCCTTTGCGTCGCGCAGTCGGGTAAAAAGATGATTATTAGGGGTTGAGATTCCATACAAACTTAGTTCGGCTTTAATACAAAAACTACATGCCGGATTGAATCCAAACTTAGCAAATGTATTAATTAGACACATATCGATATTTGTAATTAGTTTCGATGTACTAATATAAAACGGAAAAAAGAGCAGTTTCAAACTTTTAGTACAAAACTAATTTAAGCCTTCGTTTAGTTATGTTTATATTTACTACGATGAAAACTAATTACAAACATCGATATGTGTCTACTCAATATATTCGCAAAGTTTACAAGTTTTGTATTAAAGCGAAACTACGTTTGTATGGAAACTCGAGCCTCCTGGGGACCCTTAATATAATGCTTTTCTAACTGCTAGGCCTGAGTCTCTTCCGAAACTCGAGAAGGTCAGGCAGGCCATACTCCACACACAGGGGCCAAGTCCAGGTGGTGGAGGTTCTAGGGCTTCTTATCTTATCTTTAAAAGTGGGGGCTGCAGTTGCAGCGACACTTCGACCCAATGGGATCTTTTGTGTCTACCCTATAACCTTTGCACCCCAACCTACTCGAAGATGTGCTGCATCAATGCAGCAATTCCGCTGATTGGAAGGTGCTTGTAGTCCTCCGGTTTTGGGTAGCCATCACCTAGGAGGTACATACGCTTGCTAGCCAGGACATCGCAGTGACACAGGAAGTGTTCCATTGATTCGGTATCTTCACCACAGGCCCTGCAGGTCGGATCATTCGGGCTAGCGACGAACCCCATTGTCAGAAGTTTTTCAAGCCGTCTTTAGCCATCTAGTTAAGACTACCCAGCATCAACGGCTTAACGTGCTTTGCGAAGCACGAAAACGGTCGAGAAAAGTGCCAGTATTAGTCAAACCCATCCAGGTAATGACCGTGCTTCAGGTTAGTTAACTTGCGTGATTGACCCAACCACGTAAGTTGCACTGAGCTACGACCGCTACATGTAATTATCTTCATCATATCAGCTCATATACGTCCTCACCGAGGGGCTCGAGCCTACCCTGAATTAGGGCGATTGGGCCTTAGTCGACCACGCGGGCCCAGTGCGGGTTGGTCGATTTTACACACAACCTTAGAGTTTCTTAGCAGGCGTGTGCAGGTTTCCTCAGGATGTTTTCCTTCACCGTCAGAGCGTCAGATAAACGTACATATGAAATCAAAATTAGAAATCACATTGGTACGTTTCAGGATTCGAACCACGACCTCCCGGACAGGAGGCGGTGGCCCTAGCCGTTACATCACCGACGCTCTTATACGACGACATGTAATAATAGTGTACTTAAATTACATGAGATGTAATTAAATTTAGGTGTCGTCGTGGGGCGGCTACGTGTTCCTGATCAACCTGCTGCCGCTGCACGTGCTCGCGCTGATGCTGCTGGGGCGCTTCTCCGCGCGCGTCTACGTTGCGTACAGCACGCTCTACTGCGTGGGCACCGTACTGTCCATGCAGATCTCGTTCGTCGGCTTCCAGCCGGTGCAGAGCTCCGAGCATATGTTGGTGAGTTAGATAACATACCTGCTCGTTTAATTTTATTGTATATCATATCACATATGGCACGTACAATTGAAGAAATCGTGTGTAAATGGCAGCCGGTCTGCTATCTTATCATCATATCAGCTCATATACGTCCCCACCGAGGGGCTCGAGCCTACCCTGAATTAGGGCGATCGGGCCTTAGTCAACCACGCGGGCCCAGTGCAGGTTGGTAGACTTCACACACAACCTGCGAGTTTCTCCGCAGGCGTGTGCAGGTTTCCTCACGATGTTTTTCCTTCACCGCAAGAGCGTCGGATAAACGTACATATGAAATCTAAATTCGAAATCACATTGGTACGTGGCGGGATTCGAATCACGACCTTCCGGACAGGAGGCGGCGGCCCTAGGCGTTACGCCACCGACGCTCCGCTATCTATGGGTCGCTACCTTATACCGGGTAACTATTTAAACAGAGTGTAACAAAATTGATGTAAAAACCATTAACTGGGGCTTCTGTTTATCATACTACTGCTACTGAACCATTTTTTTCCAAGAGACCCATAGAACTCTAGCACACGCTGCGCTGTCTTAAGCGTTATGTATCTTTGATGAATTATTACAGTTGTTTTGATAACATTTCTCAGACAAAATGTTAAATCTGTTTTGCGGAATAAATCAACGGTGCCTTGAAAATAATTGCTCGAAAAGTGGTACTTTATATGCTAGTTTACTCTGCGCAAAATTGATTTTACAGCACACGTAAATTTTTCTTTGCAACTTTTTAAAATTTCTAGCTTGGAGGAAAAAGACATTTCTAGTAAATAAAAAAAATAATAACCAAAGATGCAGAATCTTCTTTATGATTATGACTTTTGTTTGAATTGAGAATTTTAGAAGAGATAGGTTGTTCCTCTGATAGGTTAGTACATAACGCTAGCTGATTAGATTCTCTTTGGGTTATATCTTTGAGATGAAAGGAGAATAAATATGAATGAAGCGCAAAGATGGCTGACCCTCGCGTTATACTCGTGCTGCCCGTGTGAACTGGTCTACTCTTGTCAAAGGCATTAATGACATTCAATGATTTTATGTATAACTTTTCGTGTCATATTGTGTTCATGTTCTAATGACATAATCTGGTTTCTTTTACGGATTGAATTTTGACGTTATTAAGTAATGATTGTTTATTTCTTGATAATAGTTAATTTGTATTATTTTATGACTATCAGAAAGAGTGTAATTTGCACCTATTTTGCATAAATACCTTGAACCTTGAACCTAAAGGTTACATCGAATAATATGTCTCCTCTTCCAAGGAGGTTTCAATGCTTAAAATAATATTATCCCAAGCTTTATTGTAATCTATTTATGGTAATATTTAAAAAAATACTTACGCATGCGTACGTGTAATTAGCTAAAATATGGCGCAATTTTCGTAAAACTGAATTGAGTTGTTTTAGTTGTGAATACGAATAAAATAATGAATAGTTAATACATGTGTAATAAAAATATACTTATGTGTACGTATAGGAAAAAACAAAATGAGATTGCTACCTTGAGCGTTTAAAATGAGCCAAAAGTTGCGTTAAATGAACTTTGGTTGCCGAAACCTTGATAGGTATGCACCCATGTATTTTGTTTTTCTGTTACGGTCGTTTTTTATTTTACCTGTTTTTTCACAACTGTATTGCAAAACGTCGTATGATACATGGATGTAATAGGTAAATAACAAACGAGTGACATTTGTAAGCCCGAGCCGCAAGCGAGCACCTTCGTCACTAGTTTACCGCCCCTTGTATTATAAATAACTATTATCTACTCTCATATCGTAAAATTCAAATCATTAACTTCGAAACCAGTTTATATTGACATACTTTATTGAACACCATACCGATTTTTTTTAAAAAATCATTCACTAACAAAATAATTTTATAAAATATATTTTTTACCATTACGATACAGGACAAGTCCAAGAAGTTAATATCTCCAAGGAGATTCCATAAATTATTTCCTTCTAATAGTACGCATATGCGGGGCGCGCCATTTTAACACATTTGACTGCCTATTTTGCTCACTCTAAATCTGTCGTCCCCAGGCGCTTGGAACGTTCGGCTTGTGCCAGCTGTACGCGTTCACACAGTACCTACGCGCGCGCCTCTCGCCGGCCAACTTCGAGCTCATGTTCAAGGCGCTCGTCACCACCCTGCTGGCTACGTTGGGCACTGGAGTCCTCGTGCTCACTATCACTGGTCAGTATACATTATAATGGTCCTAGTAAGTAACGGTATGATTTCCTCTATTTACAGGAAATGCCCGTTGCATTATATTAAACTTGCCTCAGATATACCTTCAAATGTTAATCAAAGCTCTGTGTAGGAACCACCGCTTTAAGAAATATTTGCCGATATATTTCTTACACAAATGTTTGTGAAAACATTTGACGAAATATGACACTTTCCTACAGAAATGTTTGCCGATATGTTCACAAATGTTTGTGGAAACATTTCACGAAATATGACACTTTCCTACAGAAATATTT
Source organism: Coleophora flavipennella (assembly GCA_947284805.1). NCBI lineage: Eukaryota > Metazoa > Arthropoda > Insecta > Lepidoptera > Coleophoridae > Coleophora > Coleophora flavipennella. The sequence continues at coordinate 13,924,628 of OX369253.1, forward strand.
GCCGATATGTTCACATATCTTTGTGGAAATGTTTGTGAAAATATTTGACGAAATATGACACTTTCCTACAGAATTATTTGCCGATATGTTCACAAATGTTTGTGGAAACATTTGACGAAATATGACACTTTTCTACAGAAATATTTGCCGATATGTTCACAAATGCTTGTGGAAACATTTGACAAAATATGACACTTTTCTACAGAAATATTTGCCGATATGTTCACAAATGTTTGTGGAAACATTTGACGAAATATGACACTTTCCTACAGAAATATTTGCCGATATGTTCACAAATGTTTGTGGAAAGATTTGACGAAATATGACACTTTATAATATAATATCTCATCTAAGTTTTGGCGCTAAACATCAATGTTAACAGCATTGATGTGTTTTGGCTTGAAGATAAAATAGGCAGTTCCACATTGCATTGGGGAATCTTGGTTAGCCCGCTTCCACCTTCAGTATTATCGTCACTTACCATTTGGTGAGACAATGCCAAGCAAGGCTTTATCAATTGTGGATAATAAAAGACCTGACGGAAAACAAAGAACGATAAAAGGGGTAGGACTATTGGGGTAACATATTCATCATCATCATAATATCAGCTCACATATAAGTCCCCACCGAGGGGGTTCGAGCCTACCCTGAATTAGGGCGATGGGCCTTAGTCGACCACGCGGGCCCAGTGCGGGTTGGTCAACTTCACACACAACCTTCATATTAATTGTACGAAAAAACCCTATTTAAAGAAAAAAATGTTTTGTTTCAGGCAAAATTTCACCATGGACTGGTAGATTCTACTCTCTCCTCGACCCTTCGTATGCCAAGAACCATATTCCCATCATCGGTAAGAAACGCATTATTGTCAAATGAATTAAAATCGGTGTACGTCCCGTTAACTGGGGCTTCTACTCATCATACTGAACAACTTTCCCCAGGGAACCCAGTCAGTTCTAAAAAAAAATTGACTCTCCATACAAAAAAAGCACAAAATTGATACATCTGCAGATAGAGTTATTTTTTTTAGGATCTGAGTATGGGGTTTCTTGGGAAAGTCTTTAGTATGATAGTGGAAAACTGAAAATAGATCGTTAACAGCAAATCAATGTACACGATAGCCATTTGGTAGAAAGGTAGGTACTTTAAGTTAAAATGATAATTATATATTTTTAAACTACCGGTCAAATAAGGGGGGAGTTATGACGTCTCAGCTCAAAACTCCCCGTCTCCTATATACAGGGTGTTACATAAAGGTGTGGTGATACTTTAAGGTGGGCTTGTACCCATCAAACTGAACCATTTTCTCCATGGAACCCATAGTCAAATCGCAAAAAAAAAAATTAGCTCTCCCATACTAACTCGATCAGCTGATCAGCCAACTTAGTATGGGAAGTTCAAATTTTTTTTGCGATTTGACTATGGGTTCCATGAAGAAAGTTGTTCAGTTTGATGGGTACAAGCCCACATTAAAGTATCACCACACCTTTATGTTACATCCTGTATAGTCCCCTTTAAATATCGCAGTTGACCTTTCAAAAAGAAACAGGATCCAGTAAGGCCCACTATCGACTAAAGCGGATATATGATTTTTGGAGTTCTGTACCTAAATGGTAAAAACGGGACCCTATTACTTATGGGTCTCTTGGGGGAAGTTGTTCAGTATGATGAGTAGAAGCCCCAGTTGACCGCTCCTACACCAATTATGATATAGGATAAATTTCGCTGTCCGTCCATCTGTTCGTCTGTCACTAGGCTGTATTTCATGAACCGTGATAGCTAGACAGTTGAAATTTTCACAGATGATGTATTTCTGTTGCCGCTATAATAAAAAATACAAAGTGAAAAATAAGGGGGTTTCCATACAAAAAAAGTGTTTTTTTTAACATTCCTACTCACTCTACTAACTTCTTCGCTCACTCATTCACTATACAAGCTATCCAGCTTTGGAATTCTCTTCCCGTTTCTATCCGACAAGCTCCTTCGCTTAACTCTTTTAAATATCAAGTTAAAAAACACTTGTCTTCAATCAACGTATTAGCATTATTCCTTGTCTTACTGATCAATATTTATTAATATATTAGTATATATTTTTATTATATGTAAGTATAGTTTATATTATTATTTTTATTTTGTATAGTATTTTTATTAGGTACATGATGTATTATGATTTAGATTTTATTATTATATTTTTTTTTATATATTATATAGTAAATTGTTCTATTTTCAATATTGTTGCATATGTTTGCTTTGCACAGCCCATACTTTAATTTAATTGTATCCATTCTCTGGGTTGCCTGGAAGAAATTGCTTTAAGCAATAAGGCCGCCTACATTGTACAATTTAAAATTTTTCTATTTATTCTGTACTTGTATTTTGTATATTTTGTAATTGTACAATAAAGCATATTTGATTGATTGATTGATTGAAACTAGCGCCATCTTACGGAACCCTATGTGTACGCAATAGGGATCTGGCTATCTTATCTTAAAGCCGGAACACATCAATGCTGTTAACACTGATGTTTGGCGGCAAGACTTAGGATAAGATGATGGTAGCTAGCCAGGCGGGCTTAGAAAATGCCCTACCACCAACTAAACCGCGTCTTACAAATTTAGACTCCGCTGGGAATCGAACCCGCGACCTCCTGAGGTGAAGCTAATGGATTGAACCATTACGCCACGGAGGCGGTTAATATATATAAGGCGGTATATGCATAACGTCTCCACAAAATATTGACTTCTCTTTACAGCGTCTGTGTCAGAGCACCAGCCCACATCCTGGTCCTCCTTCTACTTCGACCTGCAAGTGCTGGTGATGCTGTTCCCGGCCGGCCTGTACTTCTGCTTCAGCAAGCTCACTGACGCCAACATATTCATCATACTCTATGGCGTGCTCAGCATTTACTTTGCCGTGAGTACTCACTCGTTCACACTTTAGTCACAGTATTACGATATGGCTTACAGTAGCGCAACGCCTTTCATGTCGCACGATGCGCCACCGGCGTAGGTACTAGCAGTATTAGTCTGTAGCCAGCCTGCGCTGCCCGCATCCATCTGCTTCCCGCGATCCCCACCAGGTCGTCGGTCCACCGTGTGGGAGCTCTGCCTAGTATTTTTCGATGGTCACCACTAGAAAAATTTACAGCCCCAACGGCGATCTGTTCTACGAGTACCTAGTAAGCGTATAACTTAACCAACTTTATTAATAAAAAATAAAAACCCGTCTGCGAATGTATCATATCCTATGTCACTCTGAGAATCAATAAGAATCTAACGACACCTCACACTTCAGAATCCGTCAGCCGAAGAAATATACATACATACATACATACACTGGAAAAACATTATCCTACTTCTTAGACAGTCGGGTAAGAATTGTCATAAAATCGATAACGCTAATATTTTCCAGTCGCAACAAATACAATTTTTCAAAAATTTTTGGCTTTGCTAAAAAGTACTGTAAACCGATTTTTATACAATTTATATGGTACTCCCTGAAGTTATAAATGTATCAACAAAAACCGGCCAAGTGCGAGTAAGAACCGCACACGGAGGGTTCCGTACCATCATTCTAGAAGGCGCTAGTTTCTTCACGTTTAAAAAAACCACGTTTTTCTGTACGGAGACCCCCTTATTTTTCACTTTTTTAATTTTTAGTTCTTGTTCTTACAATGGCAACATAAATACATCATCTGTGAAAATTTCAACTGTATAGCTATCACGGTTCATGAAATACAGCCTGGTGACAGACGGACGGACAGCGGAGTCTTAGTAATAGGGTCCCGATTTTACCCTTTGGATAAGGAACCCTAAAAAAGGAATCATAAAAATTGGCGGAGAGATCGCGTAACACATATGCAAAAAGATAAACTACAGTCGAATTGAAAACTTCCTCCTTGTTTAAAGTCTGCTTAAAATCATTTTAAATAAACACACAGTAAAACTGTTCTAGTAACTAAAAAGTTCAAAATGGCGGCCATTTTTTTCAATTCTGACAACGGATTCGTAATAAGGGACCTCAGGGACCCCGTGATATCGATTTAGGAAGCAATCGGTCTAATAGCTAAAGAGTTCAAAATGGCTCACGCACAGTAAAAGTATCACAAAAACACACTATCATGATGACAAAAGCGAAGCTTGAGCGCGTCGAGCCGATGTCGAGACACCTCCATCGCCTCCGCCCATGATCCATACACTTTGATCGCTGAATAACACTACCCATACAAAACCAACCACAAATAACTGTCCAATGTACTCAGGCTCTTTATACAAACGTTTTCTAGGGAGTCATGGTTCGTCTTATGCTGGTACTGGCGCCAGTCATGTGCATAGTATCCGGGGTGGCTGTGTCGAGTCTACTGAGCCTTCACGTCAAGGACATAGAGCCGAAAGTCGAGAAACACGACAAGAAGAAAAAGCATGAGAATAATCTGGTGTTCCGATCTGAGGTAAGGGAGCTTTTTTAGATACTGAAATATTAAGGCCTTAATCAGTGTTAACAACATTGATGTGTTCCGGCTTGAAGATAAGATAGCTAGTTCTCTATTGCATTGGGGAATCTTAGTAAGCCCGCTTCCATCTTCGGCATCATCGTCACTTACCATCAGGTGAGATGATGTCAAGGGCTTACCAATATTATAAATGTGTATGTTTGTATGTATGGATGTTTGTTACCCTTTCACGCTTCAACCACTGGACGGATCGGGATGAAACTTGGCACACATATAGGTTAGGTCCTGGAATAGGACATAGGCTACTTTTCACCCCGAGAAAACGTATTAATCCCACGGGCATATCGAAAACAACGCAGGCATAGCCGCGGTCGAACGGCTAGTTATTATTAACTAGCTTTTTCCCTCGGCTTCGCCCGCGTGGAATTCGTTTTTATGACTTGTCTTTAAGGGTGATTAGTAAATTATGTCGTTTCCCACCTACACAACCATCTCTGTGCAAAAAATCACAACAATCGAGTATTTTAAGCTATTGTATAGCTTTTATCGCGGGATTTGAAGGGACCGAATCAAGAAATTTCGTAACGAAAATAAAACCTGACACCCCAAAATATATATATATATATATATATATATATATATATATATATATATATATATATATATATATATATATATATATATATATATATGTTCTAAAAAGCTTACAGTGCCATGTATCTATCCATCATGATGATAATGATGAGGATGATGATGATGATGATGAACATTCTTAGTGTTAATTTATTACATAAATATCCCGCGCCCCAAGGACTATATGGTACTGGTAAATACTGCATAAATAAAAAATAAATAAATAATTATAATTGCATAAGTTGATAAAAAATGCTATGCAATAGCTTCACCGCGGCAGTCCCCGAGTGCCACGCGTCTTTTTTTAGTTCCCTTAGGAACTGCATCAGATTATGCTATTTTCCCAGAATAAAAAGTAGCCTATGTCCTTCCCCGTCACACAGGCTACCTGCATGCCAAATTTCATAAAGATTTGTCAAGGCGTTGAAGCGTGAAAAGGTAACAAACAAACACATTAATAATATTAGTAAGGATTTATAAAAATGATAAAAAGTAACTCAAATGACTAGCAGTAATCATCCCTATTAGTTTCTAACGAAACGTCATTTCAGGTGGCAGCCGTGTTCGTGTTCGTCATGGGTTTCCTGCTAATGACCTACGTGTTCCACTGCACGTGGGTCACGTCTGAGGCGTACTCCTCCCCTTCTATCGTGCTGTCAGCTCGCTCCCACGACGGCGCAAGAATCATCTTCGACGATTTCCGCGAGGCTTACACGTGGCTGATGAGGAACACGCCGGAGGTGAGTGCTGGACACACTGATACTAAGCAACATTGACGTTTGGTCTAAACTCTTAATTAATTATCTAGTTAACCGCCTCTGTGGCGTAATGGTTAGTCCATTCGCTTCACACCAGGAGGTCGCGGGTTCGATTCCCGGCGGGTCAACTTGTAAGACTGTTTGGTTGGTGGTAGGGCATTTTCTAAGCCTGCCTGGCAAGCTACCACAATCTTATCTAAGTCTTGCCGCCAAACATCAGTGTTAACAACATTGATGTGTTCCGGCTTAAAGATAAGATAGTCAGTCCTCCAATGCGTTGGGGAATCTTGGTAAGCCCGTTTCCATCTTCGGCATCATCGTCACTTAACATCAGGTGAATGATGCCAAGGGCTTATCAATTGTGAATAAAATAATATAAAATAAATAAATGGTTTATTCTTGTATTTATTCTTATAATAGCTAACTATATTTTTATTTTCTCGACCCCGTAGTACGGTATACGTACGTACGTAGTGTTGAGGATGTATTGTTATCGCGAACCTTGTGGCACACCCTGGACACTTCATACAACGGGCCAGAAATGACGTTTCAAAAAATAATGACGGAACAAACAAAATGGCGGCGAAATCCTGTACGTTCGACAACCAAACTGTAACCAATCTGAATCAATCTGGGTGAGGTCGCAATCTAGAGAGCGGCAGGGAGTGTCCATAATGTATGTTAGTACTAATATTATATACTTTGCTCCTGGTGTGAAGCGAATGGACTAACCATTACGCCACGGAGGCGTCTAAAGCCCAAGAAAGAAGTATACTCGCCCCCATCAATAGTGCTTTTAACTCATTCCTACAACGCAAGGGTGCCAGAATCATCCTCGACGGTTTCCGTGGAATCATCGAGACCTATAGTAGCTGTTTCTGGCAACACTAAGCCCGGTAACGCCATAACCGTGATTTTGGCAACACCAACTATAACGTCCCCTTGGCAAGGGCTCGGGAAAAGTATATATATTAGTACTAACATACAGTATTGACACTCCCTGCCGCTCTCTAGATTGCGACCTCACCCCCTCGTCACCCAGATTGATTACAGTTTGGTTATCGAACGTATAGGATTTCACCGCCATTTCGTTTGTTCCGTCATTCCTTTTGTAAAATGACATTTCTGGCCCGTTGTATGAAGTGTCCAGGGTGTGGCTCGGTTCTCTTCCCAAACTCAGTAAGGCCATGCTCCTCACATGGGGATCGAACCCCATTATCAGTTTCAAGCTGCCTTAAGGCCTTTGACACGGCTTAACGACTGTCATCTAGTGATAGCTACCGGCACCAACGACGTACCGTGTTTTGAGAAGCTTGGGAATGATCTAGATATGCCACTAAAAGACAAAACCATCCAGGTAAACACCGCGTTTGCGGTCAGTTACCCTGCGTGGTCGACGCAACTAGGGAGTGTATAGAAACAAAAGTATCGATACTGTACATACTGAACTCATTAGTACTTAGTATCGCAACAAAAGTAATCGATTCAGGTAGGTGTAGGTTCTTGGTGGAACATTATATCACTCATTTTGGTATATATTTACACTAATTCCACAGAAATTTAATAAAACTACACGTTACAATTTGTCAGCGACTGGTTTCGAACACCATCTTCAGGCAGACATTCTTCATGGTGTTCAAAACCGGTCGCTGACAAATTATAACGTGTAGCTTTATCAATTTCTGTGGAATTAGTGTAAATATATACCAAAATTAGTGATATAATGTTTCACCAAGAACCTACAATACAGTATTAACTATCTAGTTACTCAGGTATTGAATTCTTTTTGTTCAAAGTAAATAAAAGCACGAACAAAAAGCGTTCTGAACTATAGTTCATTAAAATTATTACTACAAAGTAAAATGTGTATCATAATCCCAGTCATCCCCCCGTGCAATCTGATAAAAATAGTAATTAAGAGACCCTTGAGCCCGGCAAGCGGTTTCGGGTCTGTGATCGGGGCTCCAACTTAAAAATTAGGAATCAATCAAAAACCCGACTGCATAAAAACTGAACCCGTCTTTTTTGTGCAGTCGAGTAAAAATGTATCATATGTCAACGGGATTAAGATAAGTCTATCGACACCTCGAAATCCAAGATCCATCAAGCCAAGTAGGCTACAGAACGAGCCAAATAATTAAATGAGCTCTTTTTTGACTAGCGGGGTAAAATGTATCCTAAATCACTCACGGGATTAAGACGAATATAACGACACCTCGCACTTCAAAATAACTAGCTGGGTAAAATGTATCCTATGTCACTCACGGGATCAAGACGAATCTAACAACCTATCGCTGTCCAAAATCCATCAAGCCGTTTAGGCTACAGACCATGCCATATAAATAAAAATACATACATACACTCGAAAAACATAACCCTCCTTCTGGCGCAGTCGGGTAATATACAATTTTTTTTTTGTTTTGACTTTAAAAGTGTGTGTAAACACCTATTTGAAATAAATTGTTTTGAGTTTGAGTTTTGAGTTTGCCATAGTGAAGTTTTTTAGCAGGATTAGTGGTGATCACGTTTATAGTTCTAATTTTAGTGTTTTTGCAACGTTTTCTGCTACAATTTGCTTCAAAAAGTGGTTTGTTTTAGAGAAAATAGTCTGGTACACGTGAGCAATGTGGAGAACAAGAAAATAAAATGAAGGCGGACCTGAACGCTTTTTCCCCACTGCTCAACTAAATGCTCAACCAGTTGCGCAGTTGAGCAGTGGGTCATCGCATTGTATGTTCGAACTTAGTGCTCCCCACTGCTCAACTGCTCAACTCATTCACCATAGTGACACTGGCCATTTATAATTAAGTAAGATCTATGTTGATTTGATGTCAGTTGACGTTAGGAGTTGAATTGAAATACCTACTGTAGCAAAAATAAAAGAAATTGGTTTAACTCCTTGAGCGTGTTTTGGACTACCGTTAGGCCAGAAAAAATGTCTCCGTGGAGCGTGTTTTGGACTACCGGTAGACCAAATAAACTCTTATGTGATTGGTTGCCGTCTTACCGACCGTATAGGAACGAATCTTTTTATACACAAACTCTATCATTTCGTGACCTGTTTTATCCTCTTTTTATCGTTCAGCCATTCGAATATCATTCAAAAATAAATTATTTCCAAGCCGGGCGGCCATAGTCAGCCATATTGTTTTGCCGTGTCGTTTGTATTGTGAGAATAGTAAAGTGTGAAAATGAGTTTCAGACGTAAACGGTTCGTGTTGTTATATAAATCTCATATCAAATTACTGGGAAAAGAATGAAGATTATGTTAAAATGATTAGTTTTTAAAATAATTGCAAAATAATTAGTTAAAACTGAGACCAAGTTTTGGTAACGGCAAAATGGCGAATTTTATTTTTTTGAACAAATGAAAAATTAATTTCAGACGTAAATAGTATGTATTGTTATATAAATCTCATATCAAAATACTCGGAAAAAAATGTACATTATGTGGAAGTGATTAGTTTTTTTAAATTGTTGCAAAAATAATTTGTGAAAAGTACGAAGTACTGTGCAAAACGGCAAAGTGATGAACTCCGTTTTTTGTCGTTGGAAACTTATCCTAATTTTGTAGTAAAACTATTGTGATTCAAAGTGAAATATTTAGTTCATATACACTTATGAAAGTGTATTATGCTATGATACTTTTATTTTTTACGAAAATGTATAATAAGGTTGTGTAAGTGGGTGCATTCAGCGACTAAAAGTGCAAAAATCAAGATTTTTTTTGAAAATGATGATGAAAACCACAAAATGTCTTCATCAGGTGAGTTATTTCTAAATATCTTTTACTTTTAATACCTAAGCAATTTATTAATCTTTACAACGGTATATAACAATAGTATATAACTTAATTATATATTTACAAAAAACTTAAAAAAATAGGTCCTAGCCGAGTCTGAATGACGTCATCCATGACTCAACACGCTCAAGGCACTTTAGCGGAAAAAATCTAATTACGCTCCACGGGTTAAGGGGGTTCGATGAAGCTCCTCAATGCTCAATTCTCGCTAGATGGCGCCTGCTCCACAAATTTTTAGTTTTTTTTTTAAGTCGTAGTTCCACATTTTTACCTTAAAATACGTTGAGCGCACTCTTTACATAAATATTTAACTGTCGATGTCGAAAGCAAATTGCACAATTAATTGTATTGTAGTATCCAAAAATCTCGATTATGTGTTCCTTCACGCAGTTGTGAACTCGAAACTCACACATCCATTGAATATTGCAATCGGCAATCATCGCATTTCCGAATACAAACGAATGCTAATTGCATGTCCATAAATTACAAGATTTATCGTATAACAGAATTTGAATTCAGAACTAAGTACTTTATTGTTGTTTTGTTTAGATTCCCGCACGAACTATATAGAGCTCTAAAATTATCATTATGTATAATATACTAACGAATTTAATAAAAATATAAACAAAATAAAATAATTCTTCAACCGACTTCCAATAAAGAGAAGGTTAAATGTTCGGGTATTGTTTTTTTGGTCTCCTATTTTTCGGAGTACTGACCTTAATTAGTAATTACACTGGAATGTGTTTCAGTCCTAACTTCATTTAGTATATTGTTCATAGTTCTTCTTGAAATTCCAGTGACATTTGCAATTCTCTTAAACCGTCTTAAAAAACTTTAAAATCGTACAATTTTAAATTTGGGGTTTTAACAACTCTATATATATATATATGTCGAAGGGGGTGGTTAGGTTATGGATGGCCTTGTGGTTCACGTCCTTAACTATTTCGGTATTGGGCGTCGAAATAACAATGCAGCTATATCACAGAGGTCCTTCTTCAATAGTCTTGATCATTTGGTAATCGAAATTGTACAGGATGCCTTGGATAACAATGGATGCAAACGCGGTGATCACAGCGATGGCGTGACACGTCCGTTTTTGCTCACAGATCACCACTACTTGTGTTCTGCTCGACGCTCCGTCGAAAAGTGTCTGCTCCGAGACTGACGTCCAGCTAATGTGGCTTCTCCACAGATCTAATAAATTCTCAACTCAGTGTGGCAGCACAAACAGCCTTCCGTTAATACATCATCTTTGCTACCACAAACGATCGTCTCACGAGTACAAGCGATCGTCACGCCACCACCGGTTTCACCCAGGTACTAATACCTGACGTTTGATCCAAACAAAGTGTAACTATGTAAACTTATCTCGAGCTGGTATTGGTCGCGTTTTCAATGACACTCCGACACGGCCATCCTGCGAGTCACACGTCCTCGGGTGACTAACCTGAAAAAGAAAAGGGTAGCCAGTAGATTCCATTTCGTTCGGCCAATCCTGACCTTCATTAGGAAGGTCCACAGCTCAAGGAATAAAAGCAACGCTAATAATGTGAAGCTTTAATTCAAGACTACAATCATGGTGACAACACATTTTAACAGCCTCAAAAAACCAAAATAATTTCACTCTCGTAAACTAAATAAACCTCAGCATTAGCATCGTAACTCAAACAATCTCAAATCAGTTTAGGTCTCCAAGGTAAATCACAGCTGCAAGGCTTGAAACCTTACAACCATTTACAACTTTTAGGGGCACATAGAACGGAACATAATCATCATCGCAAATCACAAGCGACGGAACACCAGAACTAAACATCACCACATCCGGGTGGCGGGACACCACAAAGAATCATCATCACTAACGCCAAGCGACGGAATACCAATCAGTCATCATCACCAGTCCAGGTGACGGAACACCATCACCACCAATCTAGGCAGTGGAACACCATCATCACCAATCTAGGCAATGGAACACCATCATCACCAATCTAGGCAATGGAACACCATCATCACCAATCTAGGCAATGGAACACCATCATCACCAATACAGGCGACGGAATACCATCACCAATCTAGGCAATGGAACACCATCATCACCAATACAGGCGACGGAATACCATCATCACCAATCTAGGCAATGGAACACCATCATCGCCAATACAGGCGACGGAATACCATCATCGCCAGTACAGGCGACGGAATACCATCAACAGTTTTAGCCGGTAAACGGGATACTTCTTTTTTACAAAAACACGAATGTACCTGCTACACGTCATGACAGAACGAGTCTGACAAAACAAGCAGCAGCCAATTCATGCAAACATATAGCGCCATTCAGCACTCTTCATTTACCGCTGAAACATGTTGGAATACTTCAGTACTACACACAAAAATAAACGATAAAGAAAAAAATTACAACTGTACACAATTGATTGAGTTACGATCTGTCAATACAATTAACATTGAAAGGTAGACGCCTCTGCACCAGATTCATCGTCAACATCCGGAGGCAAATAACCTTCGGACATACTACGTAAACGGTCATGGGCATACTTGTAACTTCGTCTCAAATTCAAAGCTTGTAATTTGTATCTGTCACCTTCTAAGACCTCTACGACCCTGAACGGCCCTCGGTATTTGGGATCTAACTTGGTTTGGTTACGCTCCTTATTTTGTATCACCACAACAGTCACCCATCTTGGCAACTCTGGGCCACCTCCATCCGGTGCCCAAACAAACAACAGTCACCCAACCTGGCGACTCTCAGACAACCTCTCAGGTGTCCGCCCAAAAACACAGTCACCCTACCTGGCGACTCTTGGACCACCTCCCTCCGGTGTCCAACCACACTATCGCTTCCATGCGGCGATCTCAAACATCACCTCTTTCTGGTCATTGCCAACATCACCTCCCCGGTGATACGCCTGCGAGCCAAACGCACGCCACACACAGTTGTGGCCGCACAGCAACGAGAAAATCAACTCGGTGTTTTACGCCTACGTCTACGAATGGCTGAGGCTATTGGCATCCAGTTGCGAAAAATTGTTTACGTCTAAGGTTCAAAATACAAACTAGTGAACGTTAAAATCACGGTCAAGTACAAAAGTCCTTAATCTGCACTAGTAGATGGTCGAGGTTCAGTCTCTCCATCATCAATTCTGTCCAAGTCAATAATACTGTCACTATCGGGCATTTAACGTAGTCTGTCCTCAATAACTGACGGTATTTGATATCTAAAGTGGTAGGTAACGCTTCTCCATTTGTAACAACACAAAGTTAGGTAACTTGTGAAACTAAGCTTTTGTCTAGAAATCAGCCAGTGGCGCTGCCTCAGAGCAATACACCACCCCATCTCTTCCCAAGGGTTTCACAAGAAGTGACTAAGGGACTAAAAATTTGAGGACAAGCAACATCGTCCTTCACGCTCATACTGTACCGCCAAACAGCCCGCCAAGCGTAGCGTTTTTTTTTTTTTTTTTTTTTTTTACAATTGGTGAAACCGCTCCAACATGGGGGAGGCCCATGTCTATTATCACATCAGCAGCAAGCTGATTAACAACTCCTGTAATAGGATGCGTTACTCTCCGTATTATCACTAGTATGTTGTCGTGCTTCACTTAGATAAAATTACAGCCTGTGTGTGTAATCGACAAACATGACATTTAGAGGTTAGGCTACTTTACTCGTACCTAGAAGCAACTCCAGGAGGCTGTACTTCGTAACTCGGTTAACCCAACAGTTTGGTTGCTGCCAAATGATCATCATGGAAGGACTTGTAACATTGAAATCTCATTACTATACTCGAAGGAAGTGAGCATATTTTAAAGGACACTTAACTAAGAGTACCAACGTTTAAACGTGCTAAGATTCACCTGACCGTTGCCACGCGCCTAAAGCGTTTATGAACGTAAGTTCAAATACAAGGGGGCATTACGTAGATAGAATGACACGTGGACGTATTTGAACAGAGGTTACAAAATCAGTCATTTCGATTTAATAGGTAAAGAATGCACCTGATGTAACCACTAGCTATGCCTGACGTGGTTAAATAGTGACCACCTATGAAGTCAATCGATGTTCCAAGCTATCAGAGGAAGCAATTTCCGTTCAGGCATGTTGTTATCATTTTTTTTTTCACGGTTATCAACACTTGCGTTCTATGCTATCCTTTTTCTTTACCAGCATGATAAGGCCGTCAAAAAGGGAAAGCTTCGGGGCTTATGACATTCGCAGCCTCCAGCCCATGAATCCTGTATCATCATCACATCAGCCGTAAGACGTTCATCACTGCACTCCGCATACTACCCTGTTATTATTCTTTTTTTTTTTACAATTGGTAAACAAAATATTTTATTGGGGTCCCCGAAACTCATCTACCTACATAGGGTCTATACGATAGCGGGGCATTAAGGATGCCCTCGACAAATTCATCACGAAAGCTATTAAAAATAGGCAACAACTTTGGCCTATGATCAATGAGAATATCAGTCCAAATACTACGAAAGCTAATAAAGGTTTTTTTTACTCCATGTAAAAATGTCAGTCTCAATATTATAAAAGCTTAAAGGGGTTTCAATACTTTCAATCTTGGTTTAGGTTTGTATAACCGAAACTAGTTAACTAAATGAATCATCATATTTACAATGAGTCCTCTTTTTAAATCTTCCGTTCAATCACGACGTTGTGTCACAAGTAAAAATCCGAAAGCATGTGAAAGAGTACTTTCCATAAGGCATCATTTTAGCTGCTAATGCAATCACTAATAGAAGGGTAAAGGACTAACTACTCTATTCGCATCCTTACCGACAGTCAAGCTGTTTTGTTATTGACAGACTCGTTTAAGAATACCGTCAATCCTAGATTTAAAATATCTGAGTCGATCATAATATCGTTCGTACTCGTCTGGCATAACAAGATATGACCATTCTGAACGATGCCCGTCAATATTACCCTCACTCGATATTTGTTCTGTACAGTAAACTTAAGAGTTGCCTACAAAAGTCAATAGTGCGTTAGTATTGAACACACTCCCGAAAGTCTATACACGAAACTTTCTTTAACGAGAGAACAGTAGGCACCACTACAGATTAGGTAATAGTACTACGCACGTACTACTACCACCATCAAAACAAAAGGGGTACGACTCACCGGATTTTCGTAACACCGCGTACATCACGCACTTCGCAGAAGCCGCACGCGCCGCTCGCGTGCATCTCCGCTGCTGCCAGCACAGCCCACGCTGTCACCTCATTCCAATGGTCGTTCCGTAAGGGAGATATCGACAGTTGAGCGCCGTGCACGTGGATTAGCTTCCGGTATATTCCGGTTGAATGCTGGCAATATGATTGCAGCAGATGTAGTCGATGGTGCTTGCATAACCTCAATCAATCGCAACATGTTCTGTTTCTGTAGCACAAAGAATTGTTGCCAGTTGGTTTTTATTTCGCTGCTCCATTATCATTTTTCACATTTTCCCGTCGTTGTCCACTTGTTGCGAGCGCTGGGAACAATCCAACTTCTGATCTAGAAGGAAGTGAGTTAGGTTATGGATGGCCTTGTGGTTCACGTCCTTAACTATTTCGGTATTGGGCGTCGAAATAACAATGCAGCTATATCACAGAGGTCCTTCTTCAATAGTCTTGATCATTTGGTAATCGAAATTGTACAGGATGCCTTGGATAACAATGGATGCAAACGCGGTGATCACAGCGATGGCGTGACACGTCCGTTTTTGCTCACAGATCACCACTACTTGTGTTCTGCTCGACGCTCCGTCGAAAAGTGTCTGCTCCGAGACTGACGTCCAGCTAATGTGGCTTCTCCACAGATCTAATAAATTCTCAACTCAGTGTGGCAGCACAAACAGCCTTCCGTTAATACATTATCTTTGCTACCACAAACGATTGTCTCACGAGTACAAGCGATCGTCACGCCACCACCGGTTTCACCCAGGTACTAATACCTGACGTTTGATCCAAACAAAGTGTAACTATGTAAACTTATCTCGAGCTGGTATTGGTCGCGTTTTCAATGACACTCCGACATATATATATATCGATTAACATATTTACTTTTTTGAACTGAAAATTTCTCTAGGCGCGTTGGAAAATTTTGAGATGGGGAAAAAAAACCACCGTCACCGATACCTTGAAGTGAAAACTTTTTTGAGATTGAAAAACTATTAAACTTGCGGCACCGTCACCGTCATCGTCACCGACACCTTGAAGTGAAAACTTTTAAGATCGGAAAAACCATTGAACGCGCAACACCGTCACCAACACCTTGAAGTGAAGACTTTTGGAGATGAGAAAAACCATAGAACGCGCGATACCGTTACCGTCACCGACACCTTGAAGTGAAAACTTTTTCAGATGGGAAAAAAACGTTGAACGCGCGACACCGTCACCGACACCGTTACAGACACCGTCACCGACACCTTAAGTGATAAATTTTCAAGATGGGAAAAACCATTGAAACCGCGACACCGTCACCGACACCTAGGTGAAAACTTTTGACATGGGAAAAAACCATTAAACTAGCGTCACCGTCACCGACACCTAGGTGAAAACTTTTGAGATGGGAAACAACCATTAAACTAGCGTCACCGTTACCGACACCGTCACCGACATCGTTACCGACAACTTGAAGTAAAAACTTTTTTGAGATAGGAAAAATGGCGTTTCAAATTATGTATATTAGTAATAATTCTTCAATGCATGAAAATGAAAAAGACAGTTTATTATATTCTCTTTGCAATCGAGTGACTTGATGCAGTGACAGAACGTAAGAGCGGCAACATGCACGCGCGTCGGTCGGTTGCATGGAGCGGCAACGTCGCGCATCTTGTGTATTTACACGAAATTTTGTCTCGCACACATTCGTAATTTAATGAAAATTGAGCGTTGGTTTATTCCATAATTTTAAATGAAAGTATGTTTTTTTATTAATCTTGCGCAAACAAATACTTGAAAAAAGTTTGTAGCACACATAATTTACGCTTTATTCTGTATCCTGAACCAGATTATTGCAATTGTTTTTTGTATGATAATCGAACCACCTTAAAATACTCAGTTACGGGTTCGCTACACGATACGTAAAATTTAGTAGAATCGATCCTAAACGGAGTTTTGAGAAAAAATATTTTTGGGGTTTACATTTTAATGGAATATATTTATTTCATAAAAACAAAGGGTAAATTGACTTTTAAAAAAAGAATGACCGTGAAATTACAGATCAATTTACCCTATTTAAGAAAAAATATTTTTGGGGTAAAATGGAATATATTTATTTAATAAAAATCAATTTACCCTTTGTTTTTATTAAATAAATATATTCCATTTTACCCCAAAAATATTTTTTTAATAAAAACATATTTTTTCTCAAAACTCCGTTTAGGATCGATTCTACTAAATTTTACGTATCGTGTAGCGAACCCGTAACTGAGTATTTTAAGGTGGTTCGATTATCATACAAAAAACAATTGCAATAATCTGGTTCAGGATACAGAATAAAGCGTAAATTATGTGTGCTACAAACTTTTTCAAGTATTTGTTTGCGCAAGATTAATAAAAAAACATACTTTCATTTAAAATTATGGAATAAACCAACGCTCAATTTTCATTAAATTACGAATGTGTGCGAGACAAAATTTCGTGTAAATACACAAGATGCGCGACGTTGCCGCTCCATGCAACCGACCGACGCGCGTGCATGTTGCCGCTCTTACGTTCTGTCACTGCATCAAGTCACTCGATTGCAAAGAGAATATAATAAACTGTCTTTTTCATTTTCATGCATTGAAGAATTATTACATCTCAAAAAAGTTTTTACTTCAAGTTGTCGGTAACGATGTCGGTGACGGTGTCGGTAACGGTGACGCTAGTTTAATGGTTGTTTCCCATCTCAAAAGTTTTTACCTAGGTGTCGGTGACGGTGACGCTAGTTTAATGGTTTTTTCCCATGTCAAAAGTTTTCACCTAGGTGTCGGTGACGGTGTCGCGGTTTCAGTGGTTTTTCCCATCTTGAAAATTTATCACTTAAGGTGTCGGTGACGGTGTCTGTAACGGTGTCGGTGACGGTGTCGCGCGTTCAACGTTTTTTTCCCATCTGAAAAAGTTTTCACTTCAAGGTGTCGGTGACGGTAACGGTATCGCGCGTTCTATGGTTTTTCTCATCTCCAAAAGTCTTCACTTCAAGGTGTTGGTGACGGTGTTGCGCGTTCAATGGTTTTTCCGATCTTAAAAGTTTTCACTTCAAGGTGTCGGTGACGATGACGGTGACGGTGCCGCAAGTTTAATAGTTTTTCAATCTCAAAAAAGTTTTCACTTCAAGGTATCGGTGAAAAATATTTTTGGGGTTTACATTTTAATGGAATATATTTATTTCATAAAAACAAAGGGTAAATTGACTTTTAAAAAAAGAATGACCGTGAAATTACAGATCAATTTACCCTATTTAAGAAAAAAATTTTTGTGGGGTAAAATGGAATATATTTATTTAATAAAAATCAATTTACCCTTTGTTTTTATTAAATAAATATATTCCATTTTACCCCAAAAATATTTTTTCTTAAAACTCCGTTTAGGCCCGATTCTACTAAATTTTACGTATCGTGTAGCAAACCCGTAACTGAGTATTTTAAACCAATTTCTTTTATTTTTGCTACACTACTTACTTTCATTATTTCAACACTCGGCTTGTACTGGGTGCAGTTTTATAGACGCCCTACTGCAACCGGGTGGTCCACCTTAGAATGGGATCGCTGCAGATGTTGTCAAGAACTCCAAAGATGATTTTTAATACACCGGCACTAGCATTACAAATTAAAATAAAAATGATCAATAAATTAATCAACTTAACAAAGACCACCGTTTCGATAATATTTTGTAACAGCACTGGTAACATTAAAAGTAGGTATGTTGTCTAGGCATCCCTTTACGTAAAAGTCATGTCTGCGATTCTTTTCTTATTATTTTACTTTCTTATTATTTTTTTTCCACTTGAATTTTGTTTCCTTTTTCTATTTGTGAAATATTACCTTGATTTTTAAAATATGCACGCTTAATGCCTTTAGGCAATTTTCATTGTTACTTTCTTTTATTATGTGGAAGCTTGTAATTAGCTTGTAGTAACTATTTCTATTTACCAGTTTGTAAATAAGGCTGTAAGCTCCCCAACTTTAATAAAATAAATAAATTGAAGACTGTCACAAAAGGGCTCGCACCCAGAGACGTAAATATATATTCTTAAAAGTACTATTAAGTATACTTTGCTCGGGGTGAGCAGCCTCGCCATCGCGCCAAGTGTACTTCGGTCGTACACGGAGGCACGTGCCGAGGCGACGTGTCTCGCTTCGAGGCAGATCCTTGGCGAGGCATGCTGAGGCGCGACCGCATTTCAGCAAATCTACACAGGCAGCCTGCCTCACAGCGTGGCTGCCTCTGATCCGTACGCATATTAATAAAATCAAAATTCATTTATTTGTGATTATATGTTACAATACATGTTAAGTTTAAATTATGTCCTTTTATATAATCTGTCATTTGACGTACAAATTAAAAAAAAGTAAGTGTGTGGTTTTATGAAACCACGGTAAAAGTGAAACTTTACAGAGGACGAAACGATCATGGCTGCTCTCGCTACGGTACAGAGGACGAAACGATCATACCGTCAGACGAAAGCGACCGTCACGCGACATGCAACGCACAGACGAAAAAATTTGAGACGATGTAATAAAAGTTTCACTTTAATAATAATATAGTAATAAAAACATAACCAATGAAGTCCTCAAAATGAAAATGAAAATTACATAACTAAATTGTCTCAATATTATATAACTAAAAACTAACAACACTCCTTAAGCAAACACAAAATATTGTATTTCTTAATCATTATCACAGGTTTGAAGACTATAAAACTTGGGTATTTGCCTATCCCATTTAAAACAGGTTTTTTTTCTAGGACGCAAAAGTGATGTCATGGTGGGACTATGGCTACCAGATAACGGCTATGGCGAATCGCACGGTGATAGTGGACAACAATACTTGGAACAACACGCACATATCCCGCGTGGGGCAAGCCATGGCGTCCACCGAGGATAAGGCGTACGAAATCATGAGAGAATTGGACGTGGATTACGTGCTGGTCATATTTGGAGGGCTGGTCGGGTATTCTTCTGATGGTGAGTCGAATTTGTTCAAGGAAACGATGCTTTCACTTTTCATACGTGATTGAATTAGAAATGAGGAATGCATTAGAAATGCATTGTTCTGTTGGGATGTTAAAAAAATTAACCAATAAAAGAGTATTTTTTCAGTTCCCTCAGGAACTACATCGAACTTTGCTATAAACACAGGATAAAAGTAGCCTATGTCCTTCCCAGTGACACAAGCTACCTGCATGCCAAATTTCATCAAGATTGGTCGAAGTGTTGAAGCATGAAAAAGGTAACAAACGAACACATTTTCACATTTATAATATTAGTAAGGATACAATGGTCGTGTGGCGGCGTGGAACAGACAGCGCGTTGTCTGGTTGCTAAGCGACCAAAAGGTTAAAAAATGGTAGAACAAAATTTTTCACACAATCCGAATAGTAACGTGGAATTATAAAATTACTAGCTGTTTCCCGCGGTTTCACCCGTTTCTATGACTTTTTTCGAGGGTGCGCAGTGGAAAAAGTATCCCATGTGTTAATCCAGGTCCTAATCTGTCTACCTACCAAATTTCAGCCAGATCTGTTTAGTAGTTTTTGCGTGAAAGAGTATCAAACATACATCCATACATTCTTACAAACGATCGCGTTTATAATATTAGTAGGATAAACTCGCCTTGTATAGGGGTTATCAATGTGAATTTCTTTTAACACTTCCGCACCCGGCGCGCTGCGAAGCGTAGACTTTATTCCGATTTTTATAAAACGTCGCAATAGCCGAAGCAGAAGCAATAACTTCCACAGCTGTACTTTACCTCGATTTTGTTTCTATTTCAGATATCAACAAGTTCCTATGGATGGTGCGTATCGGGGGCAGCACAGACCGAGGGGCGCACATCCGGGAGGCTGACTACTACACGCCCGCCGGGGAGTTCAGGGTGGATGCGGACGGATCCAACACACTGCTCAACTGCCTCATGTACAAGATGACCTATTACAAATTTGGACTGGTCTATACTGAGGGAGGTAAGTTGTACGACTTTGAGGGAGGTAAGGGGGGAGGGGGGGGGGGAGTTACACACCCGCCGGGGAGTTCAGGGTGGATGCGGACAGATCCAACACACTGCTCAACTGCCTCATGTACATCATTACAGCTCATATACGTCCCCACCGAGGGGCTCGAGCCTACCCTGAATCAGGGCGATTAGGCCTTAGTCGACCACGCGGGCCCAGTGCGGGTTGGTGTACAATGTACAAGATGACCTATTACAAGTTTGGACTGGTCTATACTGAGGCAGGTAAGTTGTACGCAGTTATAACAGCTAAGTCGAGCGCCTTAATACCCGTGTTTCCGTGTATGGTAAGGAGTAGTTGAATAAATGCGTAGGTATTTTAGTTTTATAAGGAAGTGCAATATCTGTTACGTAGAGGGGGGGGGGGGGGGTTTACACGCCCGCCGGGGAGTTCAGGGTGGATGCGGACGGATCCAACACACTGCTCAACTGCCTCATGTACAAGATGACCTATTACAAGTTATATACTGAGGGAGGTAAGTTGTTAAGACTTTGAGGGAGGTAAGGGGGGGGGGGGGGGGGGGTTTACACACCAGCCGGGGAGTTCAGGGTGGATGCGGACAGATCCAACACACTGCTCAACTGCCTCATGTACAAGATGACCTATTACAAGTTTGGACTGGTCTATACTGAAGGAGGTAATTTGTAAGAATTTGAGGGGGAGGGGGTATTAATAACAGTAATATGAGGTCATATAAGTATTTGGTCGTAAATTGTCTTGATGTTTTCGATTTTAAGAGGTTATGACATCCCTCCCCCCAGACAGACCGCATACAGGCCCCCGTCACTGGGTCGATCAGGCGGGATAAGTAACTACACATTGGCGCGACCTTCAGGCTAGAACGCCGTACAGTCGCCTCCGCAATTCGCGCGCCGCCCGTGTACGCAGTTATAACAGCTAAGTCGAGCGCCTTAATACCCATGTTTCCGTGTATGGGGAGGAGAAAATAATTAAATTCGTAGGTATTTTTGTTTTATAAGGAAGTGCAATATCTGTTACGAAGTAACTAATATCTCATCTGTACCGTATACTGAGCAAATGGACCGGTCAGGAGTCGCGGGTTGACGTGTTGTAGATAGATTCAACACACTGTTCACTGCCTCACGTCAAAATGACCCAAAAAGTTTGTATACACCAAGTAGAAACGCTCGGCTATTAAAAAGTGTCCATTCAAGTAACGGCGCGCGCCACTATTTTATATGAATTCGTTCTAAAATATTAATAAATTCTTTTCAAATTGTAACTTCAATTTCAACACGGTGAGAACCATAATAGCATCGAAAGTTTTTTTTTTTTTTGGAGTTTACTCCTTAAGAATTGATTTCATATATAAGCCGGAGGTATGAAAATTTATAGGAAGTAAAATCAGACGTTATGCGATAGTTGTATAGTATAGTTATAAATTTTGTGCGCAACTTATTTGGGTGTATGTAGGTATGTATGTATGTTTATTTCTTTGGCAAGTTCTGTAGCCTAAAAGGCTTGATTTATTGTGGAGTGTGAGGTTTCGTTAGATTTGTCTTGTTAGAATTGAATAAAGTGGCCGCCATTTTGAACTTTTTAGTTACTGGACCTCTTGCTTCCAAAATCGATATCCGAGGGTCCCTGAAGTCCCTTATCATGTATCCGTTGTCAGAACTGAAAATAAAAGGGCGGCTTTTTGAACTTTTAGTTACTGGACCGATTGCTTCCAGAGTCGAAATCTGAGGGTCCCTGAAGTTTGTTGAAAAAAGTGGCCGCCATTTTGATCTTTTTAGTTACTGGACCGATTGCTTCCAAAGTCGATATCAGAGGGTCCCTGAAGTTTGTCAGAATTGAAAAAATTGGCCACCATCCCGCAGTACATTTATAATCGTCAGTAAACTCCAGTCGTGCGTCGGAGCTGAATCACACACATTTTTGAAGTGAAAACTTCTTTAGCGGCGCTGAGCACTTTTTGTTGGATGGGTAAAAACTTCCAAACTCGCGTCAGGGTCACGTGATGCTGATCGAAAAAGCGTAAGATCGAGGGGAAGGGAGAGGAACAAGTATCTCCTACTCTTTCTACCGTGCCTGGGGCGCTTTTCTCAATTTTCCATCTGCTGGTTAGTAGCAAAACTACTCGCCTAGCGACCTAACATCGACATATCGATGTCACTACGTAGTTCAGCTATTTCACACTAGATGTCAATAAGTGTAGAAAGTAATGGGACGTACTCAGAACTATGAGCTTTAAAAAGTTTGTGTAATAAATGAATAAAATGAGGGTTAACATTTTTACTGTTTTGTATGTGTACTGACGTACTTAAAATTTCTAGCACAAAATAATAGACAAATTATTATTACGAACATAATTTTATTTACAAAATTCAATTACCTGCGAAAATAACAGTTTTAGTTAGTTGTTGTCGGTTCGTTGCCCTATCGTTTTGAATGGTTGCGAAATGCTTAAAACGAATATCTATATATTTTTCTGATAAAGATTTAATCAGCAGTATAATATGATTTACAGTCGGTGATTGGTCAAAGCTGTAATTTAAAAAATAAAATGAAATACATACTTATTCTCCTAAAATAATTGAAACTCGGTTATACAAACAATACCGAAACCAACCGACAAATCCAGTTTTAAACTAGGTAAAGTGCCCATCTTTAATTTTTTATGGCCTTTTTTTGTCACTATGAAGTCTGCATCATTAAAATGGCAAGAACAAATCTTTGTATATTTTGTCGGAGTCCAATCCGGTCTATTCACTTTTGTGATCCATTGTTGTTTTAAATTATCATCGGATGGAAATCTAAAACAAACAAAAAGAAATAAAATTAACTAGGTGGTAAATTATCTTAATATGAATAAAATGATTATTTAACATTCGAAGTTCTTTCAATTCATGAACAGTCACGGAGAATAGTACGAGTATGTATACAACTCAGATCTTTGTTACTTGAAAATATTTGCTATGAAAATGTTATTTCATTACTGACCATAGCCGTGTGTTATTCGGTAAAATTATTTGAATCTAATTACGGCCCTGGATATTTGGTACGTTGAAAATAGTTGTTCTTGTTGACGATAGATGGCGGCCTGTTTACAATATAATTATAAAAATCACTAAAGTACTGTTTTGGCGACTAAAAAGTATTCAGGTTTAATTGTATACTTTAATTTTCAGTATCCACGTATGATTATAACTATATACCAATGCGGAAATTTACGTACTCGTATTTTTTATTCATAAAAGTTACGCCACCTAGTGTCGAGAAGTATAATTTATACTTGAAAGCCGAGAATTTTCTAGAACTATTTTAATAATAACGTATAAAATTACTTACAAATGAAATGTGATACCATTCATAGCATCAGAACGTCTGTCTGAATAACTTCGACACGATAAAACACAAATTATGAATAATAACATGTAAATTGTCATATTTGTGTACGATAGCGCAATAAATAAACATTGTATTCTACCTCATAAATGATAGTATTTTTGTACTTCCTTATAATTAAACACAACGTTAATACTAAAGTTTTCACTTCTGCCGGCACTCCCGGAGTGCTACCGGTGTGTTTTTTTTTACCGACTGTATTCCTTGAGAAACGTTGTTTAGCAAGATCAGTAGAAGCCCCAGTTAACGCTTCCTACCCCTACTTGGTTACACCCTGTATATTAGGTTGTTTCAAACCCACACTGATCCCCCAGGTCGCCCGCCGGGCTACGACCGCGTACGTGGCGCGGAGATCGGCAACAAGGACTTCAATCTGGACGTGCTGGAGGAGGCTTACACCACGGAACACTGGCTAGTGCGCATCTACAAGGTGAAGCCGCTGCCCAACCGCGGCGCGTAGTGACGCGACACTTGTGTGGTGCGCTGTACAGTGTAGGGTAGGTGGATAGATAGATATAGGAACTTAGGTTTATAGAAGTATCTGGATCGCATCTTCTTGGTTCGAGTCGGCCAAATGCAATGTTTGAGATTCGTTTATTTTTATTACATTGCCAACACTGTACCACACCCCGGACACTGCATACAACGGTCCTGAAATGACATTTCTAAAAACAAATGATGGAGCAAACATAATCACGGCAAAATCTTACACGTTCGAGAACCAAACTATAACCAATCAATATCAATCTTGGTGACGAGGGGGTGTGGTCGGAATCTAGAGAGCGGCAGGGAGTGTCCATACTGTATGTTAGTACTATTACATATACTTTGCCTATACACAACTAAGAGAGATATGCATTTAGCCCAGAAAGGCAAATATTAAACTACATAATGCTAAAAGCTTGTTATATTTTCTCACTTTTTCCACTATAATTGACAATGCTAAACACTTTCAAACCGAATTAACAGCAACAACTTAGACAATTTTAATAAAACCGGCCAAGTGAGAGTCAAACTAGCACTGCGAGGGTTCCGTACCTCCACACCTCTACACACAACTACATAGAAATAATGACAATGATACCTATTCACATTACAAACAAAAAACATCAACTCGAGCTACAAAAATATACTTTATTTGTTATTCAGTTCGGACTCCTTAGTGCGAGTGCGACTCACACTTGGCCATTTTTTTGTATTTGTTGTTTAACCTCATTGTTAGTACTACAATCACACCAAGTTTTATGCTTGTGTGTATTACTGTTTTTAAAATAGAGCTAAATCAAAAATACTTCTAAGACCTATAAAAAATACGTTTTTTGTATTCTTATTTTTTATATTTTCAAATTTTTTGTTATAGCGGCAACAGAAATACATAATCTGTAGAAAACTTAGGTTCATGAAATACAGCCCACTGACAGACGTACAGACAGCGGAGGCTTAGTAATAGAGGGAACCTTTGGTCGCCCGTTGGGTGTACGGAATCTTAAAAACAACCTACAAAGTATTGTTTTTGTTAATTTTCTAAAAAATACACAACCGATTGTAATTAAATTTGTATGGGACCAACCTGAAGGCATAATCTAACTAATAAAAAATAATCATGAAAAACGGTTAAAAATTAGCGAAGAAATCGCGTAACATACACACAAATCAAACATACAGTCAAATTGAGATTCTCCTCTTTTTTTTAAGTCGGTTAAAAATAAATAAAATTAGTACACATAAAATATAGTTATAAACGACCGGTTTTCGGAAATCATTGACCATTAAGTCGAATAATCATGTTAAATGTATTTTTTAAGTAAAATAAAATATAACAAAATGAGTGATATGTTCCACCAAGAACCTATTTAAAATCAAAAGTATCAACTATGTAAAAGCTTAGAACTAGGTACTTTAATATGGGCAAAAAATATGCGAAAAGCTTGAAACCTTATTGCTGACTTCTTAATTAATATTTTTTTAAATACTTTGCAATCCACTCTTATAATTTCGCCTAGGTGTAGGTATAGCTCGCGCCAAACTTTATAACGGCTCTAAAGTTGGTCACAAGACGCGTCGCAGTAGCAAACTTTGGGTGTTAGCGGAGAGTAAAGGTACCTACTACTCGGTTATACCGGCGCAGTAAGCACTCGCATCACAGTTCAGATCAGTAATATAGTTTGGCGCGAGCTGTACTATGGAAGTTTGGCGGTCCAAATACTTATGTAAGAAGTTCCTATATCGATGGGTAGATGAAAACAAATGAGTATACCGTCGTTAAGACCACACTGAAATTAAAAAGAAGTCATCCGCAAGGTTTTTTTTTATCTGAGCCACGTGGTTTGTTATTTAGATGCAAAAAGTAAAACTACAGTTCTAGACAGCTAAATATAAAAATATTGCAGTTTGCTCAAGATTATTTATATCCCTGTAACTTTATGCATCTACTATCAATATAGAATATTTGTTACGCGAAGAAGTTGAATGTGTGTAGTGTGAATGCGACGAAAGTAATTAATAAAAGTTCATATTCTGTCAATGTTTTAGCCTTAATTTAAAAAAATGCAATATTATTATTGAGTGGGACGCCTACTACAGGTGGTTGTTCAATTTAAGACAACAGACGGACTCATTGCAGTCATCTTAGCCAGTCACTTGTGTATTTTTTAATTCAATGTGTGTACTTGCACGAGAGTTTGAACGAAATGAAATCGAATGTTGATTAATTAATCAATATTTTTTTATTGACAAAAAAATATTCAGTCTCAAATATATCGCAAATCTACTCAATGGAAAGATAAATAATTGCCATTTATTTTTTATCATTAATTAATTTCATGGTCACAAAGGTAGACTGATTTTTTATTTTATTACTTGTTATTATAATAAGAGTAGATGTTTTGTAAATAGTGGACACTTAATCACTATCGTCTACCTCTTTTTAACTGTAGTTTTTATACTATAAGCGCACAAGTAGCGTTCTACACTGTATCATTGCATCTCTTTAGACATAAATTCATAATAAATTATACAGGATATTGTAATTTTTCGCTAAAAAGCGGGAGATAGGCTAGTTCGTAGAACAGATGGCCGATGGGGCAGTAAGTTCTCGAGTGGCGACCGCGCACCGGAAAACGTAGCGTAGGCAGGCCTCCCACGCGGTGGACCGATGACCTGGTGAAGGTCGCGGGAAGCCGATGGATGCGGGCAGCGCAGGACCGGTCGTCGTGGAAATCCTTGGGGGAGGCCTTTGTCCAGCAGTGGACGATTTGTGGCTGATATGATGATGATTGTTAAAAAACGAAATTTTGTTCTAAAAATGTATGAAATGGGAAGCATGACGTCATAGTTTTTCAGCGTCATTGATGTACTGATTTTGTTTTATTAAAAATTAAAGACGCATCGCAAAACATTTTTTATACATTTTTTTGCTAAAAAGCGGGAAATGGGCTAGTTGAAAGCTAGTCATTTGAGTTACTTTTTGTTATGTGTCAAAAACAAAATTTTGTTTATAATTGCTTAAAAATGTGACATAGGAACGCGTGACGTCATAGTTTTGATGCTCTAGTTTTGTGATTTTGTTTTATTAAAAATTAAAGACGCATAGCAAAACAAAATGAGATTTTTTGAAATTTCAATCGGAGGGCAATTGAGGGAAAAATAATTCAAAATTTATTTTTGATGCAGTCAACATCCCTATTGTAGTAACTGGACAATTTAAAATACTCGTACAATCGGAGCAAAACTTAAATTTTTGTCAATCGACTGTTTAATTTTTAACAAAAAGATGGGAAGTGTATTTTTTTGGCTGTAATTCACATGTTCCAATAGGGAATCGGACTGCTACTCATTTGAGTTACTTTTTATGATCTGTTAAAAACGAAATTTTGTTCTAAAAATGTTTGAAATACCCACAAGTGACGTCATAGATTTTAAGCGTCATAGGCGAACTTATTTTGTGAATTTGATCAATAAAAAATTGAAGACGTGATGGAAAAACAAAACAAGAAATGTTTTTTGAAATTCAAGAGGAGAGCAATTTAGGAAATCGTATTTCAGATTTTATTTTTGATGCAGTCCGATCCCCTATTATACAAGTAAAATCTTGCCGCTTTTCAGTGAATACTAAGTAATCCTGTATAAATTAATTGTCATGACACTAGAATCTTGTATGTATATCAGTCAGAGATGAACATAAACGATGTAAAATTATTTCATTAGTTAATTTTAATAAAGTTTATTACATAATTAATTGTTTTTATTTTGTTGACGTTTACAGAATTATAACCAAAAACCATGGAAGCGATGGAAATGTCTGCATATTTCAAACATATATGAATGCTAGATTGTCAATGTTTATCTTATTCGTTCGTGGTTCGAACCCTGCCACGTACTAATGTGTTTTCGAATTTAGATTCCATATGTAAGTTTATCCGACGCTCTTGCCGTGAAAGAAAATATCGTGAGGAAACCTGCACACGCCTGCGAAGAAACTCCTAGGTTGTGTCACTCTTGTGTGTGAAGTCGATCAACCCGCACTGCGTGGTCGTTTAAGAGGATTGTGACGCTGCGACTTTTCATACAAATGGCGATAACGATTTTCACCTCTTAAATGTTAACCGATTTGGACCAATTTTTGATAGGTTGTCAGTCACAATTTACGTTTTTGTTTTTTCGATAAAGTTAATAAGTTTAATTTTATTGACGTTAACGTGTTATCATACAAAACTAATTTCGGCCATTTTTTGTTTATTTTTAAGCCTTTTGGCGGCAAGACTTAGATAAGATGGTGGTAGCTAGCCACGCGGGCTATGAAAGCGTGAGCTTGTGTATGAAAACAAATGTTTATGCACTATTTTTTGTATAATGTTTAAAAAAACCGGCCAAGTGCGTGTACGACTCGGGGACACACAAAAAGGGGGGTCCGTGCCAAAACTAACTAGGTACCAACAGAACAAAAAAAAACCACTAATTACCCGTGGACCCGGTGGTTCGACCCATTGACGGGTCACGGGTAATTTTATTTCCCTGTAGACCCATTACAGTAGAGGTACTAGTCTATTACGCGGGACTGGTAACATCGTTTTAAATCGTAGGTATAAGCTTTGTGAATTTAAACTTGTAAATATTTGAGTTTCGAAGTAAAAAAACGTGTAAAATTAGTAATACAATTAAGCAATAAATCGTGATTAAAATTGCTGATTAACTGCCGTGTAAAGTGTAATTTTTAAATAGTATTTCACTGGATCAGCTGTGCCGCGCGAGTTAATTGTATAATATACCAGAGACACATAAAAAATCCACCCTTCCATTACGTAATTAACCGTATCTAAATCTAAGGATTGTATTAACGAATAACTGTCATTGTACTCTTCGTGTCGAAGAGCGCATTCAATTTGTACATCTGGATTACTTTCAATGATAATGCATTTCTCAAGTAAAAATATCTTAGCCATGGGAAATCATCACCACATGCGGTCGGTCACGTAGCCCGTAGCTATATTAGCCCTCCAACGGAGTCCCTATATATAAGGCACCAACGCCAGGCCCCCGTCACTCGGTCAAGCGGGCGAGATAAGTACCTACACATTAGCGCTAGAACGCCGTACAGTCGCCGCCCGTTTACACAGTTATAACCACAAGTCGAGTTAATACACGTTTTCGTGTATTGTCTGACAGTGGGAAGGAGAAGGTGAATAAATGCGTAGGTATTTTCGTTTTATAAGGAAGTACAGAATCTGTTACGAAGTAACTAGTATATCATCTGTGCCAACGCCTCTAGCAAGTAGATCACTTACTTACAGTATAGCTAAGTTAGCGTTAGCAACTAATTTCTTAGTAATCTCAAATTAAATTAAGTACTGCATTTAACTGCGTACTCTCTTTTTAAAAAGTCTCCTGCCAACCGTAAAACGGTAATTCGCGCGATAGGGCACAACGGCAGTACCGCACGCTACTCTCGCGGTTGCGTTTATCGCGGACGGGTCACAACTGCGTATGCGTTGAGCGCGTGATTCATCGCAACCATCAGCGGGTCTGTGCGGCAAAAACTAAATAATACAGAGTGGATACTTCATTACATTGCAATAATGACTGCAAAGATAAACTGCCGTATATGTGACAAGCATACCAAAATTATGGAAAGGCTGCAATGTGATAACTGCAAAAATTTGCCAAAAACCCATTTGCGGGACGCGTTATTGGAATGTAATTAGTTATTTATAACCTAAGAATTTTTGTTACGTATGTTCTTACATTTCTGTTTGTGTACCTTCCAATAAAAAAAGCTATTTAATACCAAAAAATATAACTTAGAACGAATCTTGGAAGAGTCCTGAATGTACGATGCACATTCGTAAAACTCACAATGACGAGACTCCTCAACGTTAAATCGGTGCCAACACCAAGGAATCGTATTTGTCAGTAACTTTAGACCAAATTGAAATCTGTGACACTTAAAAAATAAATGACGCCGCAACTGTTTTAATATCAACACCAAAAACTGATGCTTGCTCTATTATTGATACTGATATTCATAAAAATGTTACCGTTCGATGCAAACCTCAAAAACTTAACGGTGATGTTGCTTCAGGATACTCCAGCCCTAAGACCGTTTCAGCATTTGCAAGCGAGATTGACAATGAGAATTTGAACTTGCCATCACAGATTCAACCAGGTATTGAGGTCACTATCAATAAAATCTTTACTGAGCTCCTTTCATTTCGAAAGGAAGTTGTGAGCTTACTAACCAAACATAAACATATTAAGGAGTTACAAAGTAAAGTTATAACTAACTTACAAGCAGAAGTTCTGGATATGTCTGGTGAGTTCGACGTGCTGAAAAGAGACATTTCTATTCATTTATGTTCACTTGGAACATAGAAAGCAAGGAGAATATACAAACTGTACTAGAGCGAATATTTCAACTAACCAAAAAGAAACTGCTAATCCCGTGCAAGATTCGACCTATGCTGGGGCTGCCGTTACACGTCCGTCTTTGGGTCACCGACTTACATATGTGTACCAAATTTCAACTCAATCGGCCCAATAAATCCGAGCAAACTGGCTGTAATAGACGGACAGACAGACAGACACACGAGTGATCCTATAATGGTTACTTTTTACCTTTTGAGGTACGGAACTCTAAAAACACGCGAGAAAGGTTATTAGGTTTACACATTATTTCTAGCGACATGTATATTTAAGTCTAAATCCACAATTAGTAACATCAAATTTAAATTCAGTGAATGGGCTACTATAGGTTATACAAAAGTCGCCAAACTTTATTTGACCTTTATGACAGAAAAACTTACACTTTTGATGAGAACTTTATTATGTGAAACAATATTCAAAAAAGTTTAAGCAGGTTTGCCGTGTAGCAAGATCTAATTATCTAGCTAGAAAAATAAAATTGTCAGATAATAAAATAAAATTGTTTTGAATATTATTAGCCAAGAAACAGGTAAAGTCAAACCTCGCGACAAAGAATATGCTTTGTAAACAGATAGATAGATAAATCGTTTATTTCTCAAAGCCTTACAGTAGATCAAGGTAAAATTAGTTCGCATGCTGATGTAGCCAAAGAATTCAAAAATTTTTTCACAAATATTCCACTTAAGACTACCGAAGCCTTAAACTCATCACCTATGTATGCTCAAAGGTTGCTAAAGGATAATGTTAGTATTTGTGATCCAAAAAAACCACAATCTGTTTTAAATACTTTTGTAAAATCTCATTGAAGACCTCTGGGGATTACCGGTAAGCTTGATCAGAAATGTAATTGATACTTTAGCGCCATATTTAGCTTGTCTTTTTAATATTAGCATTGATAGTGGCGCTTTCCAGATATCATGAAGCTTAGTAAAGTGATACCTTTATATAAATCTGGTTCAAAAATGATCCGGGCAACTACAGACCAGTTTCTGTGCTGCCAGTCCATAATAGTGTTTGAAAAGATTAACAATATTTTACAGAAAACAAACTACTGCATAACCAACAATTTGGTTTCACGAAAGTCAATCAACAACCGATGCAGGAGTAGCACTTATTGGCAACATCTATGATGCCTTTGAGGAATCGCAAAATGCAATTATAGTGTATTGTGATTTATCTATGGCATTTGGTTGTGTTGAACACCAAACACTACTTGTGAAATTAAAGCATTATGGTGTAGAGGATGGGTCTCTCCTTCTTTTAATTCGTATTTAGATAACAGAACACAAAAAGTACAAGTGAATGGCACGAACTCATCTGGATCTAGAGTGAAAATGGGTGTGCCCCAGGGTTCCATATTAGAGTCTTTTCTTTTCCTCGTTTACATAAATGATTTGCTTTTTATGGTGCAACATCTGTCAAAGATAAATATTATTTCTAAAGTGAATAGGACAAAAAACTAAATAGAAGTAGTAAACAACACTCTTTCAAAGATACTGAACTGGTTCAATGTGAACAACTTACTATTAAATGCTAAGAAAACAAAATGTATAAAATTTTGTTTGCCAAATGTAAAAGAAGGTCAATAATAGTGTAATATTAGACAGTAATAACTTGTAATTAACTTGTAAATACTACGGTGGTCCTTGGTATAACTTTGGATGTTTTGGACGGGGACAAACACATTGAAACTTTAGCAGGAAGGCTTAGTTCAGCTGCTTATTAAGAAAATAAGTCAATTAACGGATGTAGGTTCTGCGAGATTAGTGTATTTTAGTTACTTCCATAGTATAATGTCATGCGGCTGATATAGAAACTATTTTCGTCTTGCAGAAAAGAGCTATCCGCGCAATCTATCAAATGCGATCACGTGAGTCGTTAAAGAGCAAGTTCAAATAAATCAATATTTTAACTGTTGCTAATCAATTTATTTATGAAAACATCATGTACGTTCGTAAGAATTTGCATTTACTTCCTAAAAACAGTGACAGGCATAATTTGAATTTAAGAAATGTAAATAAAATATATACAGCTTTTTCGAGACTGAATAAGGCCAAAATGTCATTTGTGGGGCAGTGTATACGATTCTACAATGAAATTCCAGAAAATCTAACAAGTTTGTCAGAGAATAAATTCAAGACTCATATCAAAAAATGTATGTGCTCTAGAGGATATTATTATAAAATAACTAGCTGTCCCGGCGAACTACGTACCGCCTTACATTACATTACACTGCCCTACCCTACCCTACCCTACACTACACTACCCTACCATACACTACTCTACCCTACCCTACACTATTTTACCCTACACTACACTACCCTACCCTACACTACCTTACCCTATACTTTCCTACCCTAAACTACACTACTCTACCCTACCCTACCCTACATACACTACCCTACACTACACTACACTACCCTACCCTACATAAGAACCTTCTCCTGACAATAACGAACTCGACAAAAAAAGAATTAGCGAAATCGGTCCAGCCGTTCTGGAGTTATAGCGTCAGGAAGGAAAACCCGACTTATTTTTATATTATAGAATAGATAGATTATGTCAATGACAAAGATATAAATGTTGATTCTATAACAAATACCATTACCTGAGACTGTAATCTGAATCATAGCGTTATTTGTCAATATATATTTTTTTACTATTTAAAAGTGTGTGTAAACACATCATATCAGCCGAAGGACGTCCACTGCTGGACATAGGCCTCCCCCAAGGATCTCCACGACGACCGGTTCTGCGCTGCCCGCATCCAGCGGCTTCCCGCGACCATCACCAGGTCATCGGTCCACCGAGTGGGAGGCCTGCTTACACTACGCTTTCCGGTGCGTGGTCGACACTCGAGAACTTTACTGCCCCAATGGCCATCTGTTCTACGAGCAATTCTGAGAGCTATGTCGGTTACTTTAGTTCTCCTACGGATCTCCTCGTTTCTGATTCGATCACGTAGAGGAACTCCGAGCATAGCACGCTCCATTGCCCTTTGGGTGACCTTGAGCCTTCTTATGAGGCCCATAGTAAGCGACCATGTCTCAGTTCCGTATGTCATCACTGGCAACACACACTGGTCGACGATTGATCTCTTTCTCGAAGTTGGACCTACCTAACTGGACTGTTTGTCCCAGGTATACATATTCGGTAACAACTTCGAGCGTAGAGCCTCCAACCTTCGAGTAGTTATGACACGGACGTTTGGCATAATTTTCGTCTTGTCGATGTTCATTCTAAGACCTACTTGTTGAGAGGCTGTACTGAGGCCATCGAGCATTGTGCCTAAGTCGTCCATAGTCTCAGCCATGACCACGATATCGTCAGCGAATCGAAGGTGGGTGATGTACTCGCCGTTGATATTTATGCCGAGTGCACCCCAGTCCAAAAGCTTAAAAACATCTTCCAGGGCGGCGGTGAACAGTTTCGGAGATATAACGTCTCCCTGTATCACCCCTCGCTGCAGCCGGATAGGTTCCGAGTTTTGATCCTGGAGGCGAACCGACATGGTGGCGTTTTCATACAAACACTTCAACACTTCGATATACCGATAGTCAATTAAATTAGTAAACACCTATTTGAAATAAATTATTTTGATTTGATTGGACTTAAATTACTGCATAGAAGTAAGATTCAATTTTGCTTGCATTCATTTAGACATATTCATATAGACGAATCCACTATAGGCGGTCACTCTCGTCGCCTTATAAAAAGCTTAATCTAATGAAGGGCGGCACCTCACTCGCCATTTTTTTAAATCGATGCCTTTGTCACACAACAACGAACAGAGAGAGACGGCAGATCACTGGTGCTCTTCATCGCTGATATCAGAGCAGTCCTCAGGGTGGAAGGTGTCGTCGTTTTGTGGGTGGCGCGGGTGGGTGCGCTTCCTCCGACGGGGCCTTTCTTCTTCAATTATGGCCTGTTAAAAATAGATTTTTAAAGCATCTCTTTAGATTTTTTTTTACAATGTAAACAAATAACTGACAATTGAAGGTCGATCATGAATGCGGTTAGAAACAAAAAAAAAACATGACATTACAGCTCGCGCCAAACTTTATTACTGATCTGAACTGTGATGCGAGTGCTTACTGCGCCGGTATAACCGAGTAGTAGGTACCTTTACTTACGTCCTACTAAAATCCAAAGTTTGCTTCTGCGACGCGTCTTGCGATCAACTTCAGAGCCGTAATAAAGTTTGGCGCGAGCTGTACCTACATAGCATAACCTGTGTGGCATAACCATATATGATCGGGTGCCAATGTCAAGACTAATATACAGTGTGTTTCGGATAGAGTTATCGATATTTCAAGTGCATGTAAATAATACATTACATTTCATCGACGAAAATCCCCCATTAACGGGTGGCACCCTTCTCCCCTCTAAATGGTAGCCATTTTTATTTTCAAATTCTTTTTATAGCTATTCATAAAAAAATATGTTTTCTCTTGATTTAGCATCAGTACAGACTTCAAAATAGTCTCATTTGAAATATTATTTAATTTCTCTTGTGATCCACACATAAAATAAACCGAAGCATCTGAGTTAAAACACAAAAAGTTAAAAGAAAAAAAAATACAAAAATATAAATTTATTTTTAGTATTTTGAACCTCCTGCAAAAAAATTAGGTGAGTGACGTTTTGTTTTTTTTCTACTTAATCGATTGATTTTGAGCTAAGCTATAAAACGACACCGCAAAAAAAAAATTTGAACAAAAATGGCTGCAATTTGGAGAGAAAAGGATGCAACCCTCTAATAAGGGGTTTTTTGGTCTAAGAAATGTTACACACTGTATAATACTTTGGTCAAGTAGCGATATTTGATTACATTGTTGGTAAATTATAATACAAAAACAACAATAAACATTGATGTGTTCCGGCTTGAAGATAAGATAGCCAGTTCTCCATTGCGTTGGGGAATCTTGGTAAGCCCACTTCCATCTTCGGCATCATCGTCACTTACCATCAGGTGAGATGATGCCAAGGGCTTACTAATTGTGAATAACAAATGAAAAAAGATACTTTGCCCACTCATCTAAATTCCAAAAATTTAAAGAGTTTATAGTACCGGAACAACGCTCGAGTACTGGTCAATAAAATCTACCACCTGCCTGCGTTTTTTTATCCACAATCGGTAAGCCCTTGGCATCATCTCACCCGATGGTAAGTGACGATGATGCCCAAGATGTAAGCGGACTTACCTAGGTTCCCCAACGCAATGGGAAACTCGTAGGCTTCAAGCCGGAAGACACTAATATGGTTAACATTGATGTTTGGCAGCAAGAGTTAGATAAGATGGTGTTAGCTAGCAAGGCGGGCTTAGAAAAAGCCCTTCCACCAACCTAACCGAATCTTACAAAGTTTGACTCGGCCAGAAATCGAACCCGCGATCTTCTGATGTGAAGCTAATGGACTTAACCATTAATGCCCTTAGTAGCATTTCTTGCTACTTATTCGATCTTTTTGCAGTTCGCTCTTCACAGTTTTTAGGCCACATTCTCCTTGTCGAAATTGCTTTCGAATATTTTGCTACACAGTTGTTTTTTCCAAACAATGTCATCGCGCCAGAGTATTTTATAGTAATCTTGCAAAATAATTTTTTTAATTTTTTTTTTGTTGCCCTTGATATCTTAGCAAATTTTGATGTTTTAAAGTGCCTACATTACGAATTTATTCATGAAAGTATTGAATGTGCTCTTGTTTTTATGATCAATTATCGGCTTGTTAGTAATAAAATTTATTTTCCCAGTCATGATTAGAGAAAAAAAAAATGTGAGCATAAATATATCCAAAATCGATCCTATATCTAGGGCAACACAACCACTGTAGACCAGTGAATAGTGAACAACTTCTATTGGATGTTACGTTTTAGATTTTGGACGCAACCCTCACGGTTTTTTTAAGTAAGTGGTGGAATTCTCCGATATTTGTTTCACCTTTAAACAGCAAGTATATTATAAACATTGTGGTCTTCTTCACGTTTTTAGGGTTTTACACACACACGTCGGATGTACTTCGCGGAAATACGACTCTTTACGCTGTCACTAATTATTTCTCCGAGTCTTCCGGGCGTTGACCGTAAAACAGGACGAGTATCGCCGGGACGTGAGCTGCCACCACCAACATCCACAAGTATTATCTTTTATATTTATTTTCGGATCACCTCTACGCCAAAATGGACAATTTTTAATTTTTTATATGTAGATGTAGTACGACTATGGTAACCAAATATATTTAAATTTTAAGCACATTAGAGACTTGCGGCCACGTACGCACAGGGTTGCTGCCTTTTTTTATAAATTCTTTCCGACATTTACATTACAATACAATACAATATTCTTTATTGCATCACAACATAAAAAAAAGAAATCAATAATAAAGAGGAAAGCCTATACAATAGGCGGCCTTATTGCTAGGTAGCAATTTCTTCCAGGCAACCTTTGGGTAGGGAAACAGCGATAGAATAAGTTAGGGGGCGGTGCAATAATTAAAAACAGAAAAATAAACAGTTGAAAAAAAACAGTTATATAAAATACTTGAATATTATAACAATAATATATAAAATAATAAATACATACATAAACAAACAAAAACATAAATAAATTAAATATTTTATCTATCTATGGTAAAGAAAGGAAAATGAGATAGTAAGGAAGATGGAAAAAAAAGGATTTAGAAGCAGAGAACAATGATATTATTAAGTTAAGTAGTGAGTTTTCACAAGCCTTTTAAAAGATTGTAGCGTTGGAGCACGCCTGATAGACTCAGGCAGCGAATTCCACAGCCGGATTGCTTGAACTGTGAAAGAGTTGGAATAGACAGAGGAAGAGTGGATGGGGATATCGAGGATTAGGGTGCTGGATGTTCGCAAGGTGCGGTTTAGGGTAGATGAACGAAAGACAAAGCGATTTTTGAGGTAAGAAGGAGTGACAGGATTAAAAAGGATATTATAGAGGAGAGACAAGATGTGTGAATCCCGCCGACGGGGAATAGGTAGCCATTTAAGTTGGGCACGAAAATAGGAAACATGGAAACACATTTTTTCTAATTTGAAAATTCCCACCTAGTCACATTTATCCCAAGTGGGATCATTGGCACTTGGGCATTTTTTTAAATAATTTTGTACTGTGCGACGACAATACTTTTTATATGCTGTGTAATATTACTTTCCCTTATTCAATCACTTTGTTTAATATATTATTTTACTTGCCTGTGAGAACTTTTTCTTTTTTCCCATCTAACAACTTTCAGGCCAAAAATTCCAAATTACTACGTTTTTGTGTGGCAAATAGAGTTGCATGACTTTTCTTTATTTTAAACCTATTTTTGCTACACCTTCCACTAGCCAAACCGAATCTTACTTAGTTAGACTCGGCCAGGAATCGAACCCGCGACCTACTGATGTGAAGCTAATGGACTTAACCATTATGAAGTATCATACCTAGTTTGTTGTGTGTGTGTGTGTGTGTATGAAATAGCGTGAAATTCGCAAGAGGAACTTTCAAATGTGGCACATTTGCCTAAGACAAAAAAATCACAGGGAATGGGGAATTATTTGAGGAGATAGATGAGTGGTTATTTAGTACTCATCCTTTCCTTACTATCCTTACTAATATTATAAACGTGAAAATGTGTTTGTTTGTC
The DNA here is from genome assembly GCA_947284805.1 of Coleophora flavipennella. NCBI lineage: Eukaryota > Metazoa > Arthropoda > Insecta > Lepidoptera > Coleophoridae > Coleophora > Coleophora flavipennella. The sequence goes on from OX369253.1 coordinate 13,963,434, forward strand.
TGTTTGTTACCTTTTCACGCTTAAACGCCTTGACCAATCTTTATGAAATTTGGCATGCAGGTAGCCCCTGTGTCACGGGAAAGGACATAGGCTACTTTTTATTCTGGGAAAATAGCATAATCTGATGCAGTTCCTGAGGGAACTACAAAAATACTCGATTGTTGTGATTTTTTGTACAGAGATGGTTGAGTAGGAAACGACATAATTTACTAATCACCCTTAAAGACGAAGCCGCGGGAAAAGCTAGTAACCTATATTTAGAGGGAGGGGGGTTGGGTGATTTTATATTTAAGGCATCAGTCTGCCGTCAACATGTACTTTGAACTCCCTATGATATTGTAGATTGTAAGGGAGCGTCCATGAATTACGTGAGGTGATTTTGTAAATTTTTCAACCCATCCTTAGTAACATGACGGAAGATTTGGCTCGACCCTCTCCCCTCCTCCCTAATCTCATGTAAGATCTTCATAAATGCATATTCTAGTGTAAATACTTAGTCAGTGCTTGATTGCATTGGATTTATATTTAAAAAAACATAATTTGATTACTTATTTGTATCTATGACTACTAATAAGAATGTAGTCTAGAATCACAGTGAGAAAATCAAACTACTATAATTCGTTAAAGAATATTCATTGTGGGCTCAAGAGTGACTATACTGGAACCCAGTTTTCTCGCAATTTCACACAGTTTCTTGCGGAATGATAGGGTGAAACTCGAACCCCACACCCCCTAAACCTCTCACGAAATTTATGGACGCCCCCTAAAATGTTTGAAGGCGAAAATATTTTATGTATGTACTATTTCTTCAATAATGTGATTCAAACCCATCAATGAATCTATCCATGCCATGAAAGCCGAGTGGATAGAGTAGTATTAGAAGGTGGTAAAGCAGTTAAGGCGACGCAGTGATTGAAACAGTTGTCTCTGTTGATTCCTTAGTGTAAAGAGTAAAGAAAATTAACCACACTTTTGCACTTTTTTAATGATTTTTCGTTTCAATTAATAACTACAAATAATTATTTAAAAAATCAATGGGCATATTGAAGTGTGTGTTTAGACTAATCGACTAAGAAAATATAGAGGTTTAAATTGGTCTGGTTTGCCTGTAGAATGAAAATGTCTGTTTTAAAAGAGGTTTCTTTGATATCTATTTTCAGTTATAAAAGTAACGGATTGTGTTTCTGCAACTGAAAAAAAATAAATTCGAGCGAGACCTACAGTACTCGCATATGATGTGTAACATGTGACAAAATACTTTAGGTTAGTTAGATTTGACGACGATATTGTACCTGGGTGGCGGATCTGGTTACACATCAAAAAAGATAAAAGGACGGCAAAGATACGGCAGACTAGGCTGTATGGTCATAGATACCTTTGCCTTTTCCGCGCTTTTAAAGCCTGAAAAAAGGACGGCAAAGATACGGCAGACTAGGCTGTATGGTCATAGATACCTTTGCCTTTTCCGCGCTTTTAAAGCCTGAAAAAAGGACGGCAAAGATACGGCAGACTAGGCTGTATGGTCATAGATACCTTTGCCTTTTCCGCGCTTTTAAAGCCTGAAAAAAAGACGGCAAAGATACGGCAGACTAGGCTGTATGGTCATAGATACCTTTGCCTTTTCCGCGCTTTTAAAGCCTGAAAAAACGCGACTTCCTGTTACACATTTCCGTCCCATTTCACGAAATCACTCCCAAAAATTGCAGGAAAGCGAGAGCAAAGATTTTACACATCAAAAATGAAGTCATTGAAATGAAGAATCAGATTATAAAATATCGCTTCCATATGTTTTGTAATTGCTGAGAAAATCTAGAACTCTTCGACCAAGGTTTCCAATGCGCCGCCTTAAGTGAAGTTAGTTTCTTAACATAACAGAAGTCTCAAAGCAAATCACCACTTTATGATTGCATACAGGGTGTAACAAAATTGGTGTAGGTCCCGTTAACTGAGGCTTCTACTCGTCATACTGAACAACTTTCTCCATCCTTGGAGACCGATTTTGTATGAAGGGTACAATCAGCTGATCGACCGATTTTGTGCATTTTAGTATGAAGGGTCCAATTTTTCTTTTGAGAATTTAGTATGGGTTCCTACCCACGATTTGTATAAAGAGCAAAAAAAATATTTTACGTTTTCAGCAAAGTCGTAGAACAAAAGTTGTTCAGTTTGATGAGTAGAACCCTCAGTTAACGGGACCTACACCAATTTTGTATAAAGAGTAAAAAAACGTTTTCAGCAGTCGTAGAACAAAAGTTGTTCAGTATGATGAGTTCGTTTGTAAGGCTCGGTTTGGTTGGTGGAAAGGCATTTTCTAAACTCGCCTGGCCTAGCTACCACCATATTCTTGCCGCCAAACATCAATGCCAACAACATTGATTGTATTCCGGCTTGAAGATAAGATAGCCAGTTCCCCATTGCGTTGGAGAAACATGGTAAGCCCGCTTTCGTCTTCCGCATCATCGTCACTTACCATCAGGTGAGATGATACCAAAAAAAAAAAATGGATAAAAAAAAAGTACATAGTTTTGTACCTACGTAATTGTCAGCCCTAGCGCTACCGCGAGCTGTAGGTAGTTATAATCTGATACATACATGAGCGGCCTCTCTGTTACCTATCTAATTTGTGCACGCGGCGAGTTAAGTTGTCGGGGTGAAGGAGACGCACGGGCGGGTTACTTGCACTTGACTGCCCGGAAAAAGAACATCATTCTATTCTTTATTGTCAAGTTATTAATTACTTATGTGGCGATTACTAGTCCGAATGACGATAAGAACTTAACTTGGCAAAATCGCAAGTTTATTCGCTACTTAACTAAACTTTGAAAAAAAAAACTGTGTTCAAATCAGCCTTTAAGTCAAATGTCGCCCCTTCGTACCGCAGAATCCTACGGTTAAGCACTAGACCTGAAATGTAGATTATCTAGAACACAACTTACATCTTGAACCAGCTGGAAAGGTCCCGCGCCGTCCACAAACGCTTGCTGGAACGCTTTGTGAAGCGGCTTTACTTTGAACACTGCGCACTGCTCTGACAGGAGGTCCGCCGCGTCTTCTGTGAGATCTGTGAAGATTTTAGTCCGTATTGGGTGAATCATGGTACGATCGATCCTCCTCATAGGCAGTAGCAAAGAGTAAAAAATATTAGTTTAAGATGTAGTAAGTGTGTAATTATCGAACAGTAATTTTCTCAGCTGAAGTTTCTTTTTTATACTTTATCGACTCTTCCGTCGAGCCGTGTGTGTAATTGCTTCTCTGTCGCAGCCGTTGTGTAGTATCCGCCGGTTTGTAAAATAGCACGCTGCTTTGCATAACGGCGGATTTTGCGCCGCTTTGTAAAATAGGTACTGAGTAAAAAACTCCGAATAAAACCGATGATTTCTTCTACGAAGCATTCTGTTACTATATAAGGGGGAACCTTGCTTCGCGAGGCTCTTTGACTGTACAATCAATCAAACCTGACCGAACGCTAAATAAACGCCTGACCTAATATCGCTGGCTTCGCTCGCTCATCTACAATTTTTTACTCAGCAGTTTTTACACAAAGTGATGTCGCCGCATCACAAAATGCCGCCGCTTAACAAACCAGCGTTATTGAAAGCGCTGTTTTGCAAAACGGCGGATTCTCCAATCTCTATACCTCTATTGCATAGCGACAGTGCCATACCTACGTACAGATTTTCAAAGTACTAACTTACAGCGATGTCAACTAGCACTTTCGGTGCTCATAGCTCACTGAAACTTACTTAAAGCTCAATTACTAGTGCCCGTCTAACACTTTAATTACTTTAATTACTTTAGCGTTATAATCCAGTCGGCAAGTAAAAAATTTGGGGGGTTACCTGGACACAATTCCGAATTTAATGAAATTTTGGGAAATGGTTTGTGGTAGGTGTGGGGTGCGGAATCTGAGTTTTCGACCTCGAGGGGCTTGTGGAAAATGGAGGGGGGGGCAAAAACCTCAAAATTTTCGGACTTTTTTCGGTTTTTCGCGTATAGCTTCTAAACCATGCGTTTCTCAAAAAAAAACATCTAAAACAACGTTGTAGATCATTAAATTTCCTTTAATTTTCACTGGTAAAACTTCTTTTTTGACCCAATATTTACCGAGATACAGCAATTTAAAAACGGACCAATTTTCTCAAAATATAAAAAAACCTACAAAAATTCAGTATTTTGCCTCATTACTTTCATCTTTCATCGTATCTATGTAAACTTAAATGCTATCTAACACCCTTGCCCCCCCCCCCCCCCCTATGTGTACCCTCTGACCCACTTCAACCGAAGTGTATTCATATAGGTCACATTCATTTGTGATTGTAAAGAATGACTTCCAACCTCAATGAGTGAAACCCTTATCCCATAAACCACGTCCCCACTTCTTCAAGATATGCATACTGAACCGAGATACTGAACTATATTTTTCTATCATTCTATCTATCAAAGACATTCTAATTCAAGCTTAATACTTCGTAATATTGTATTACTATTTATTTTCGTGTTGTTTCAACGTAATATAAATCTTTGCTTTTTTAAAACATAATATTTAATTGAATATTACATATATATTAAAATTGACTTAAAAATACTCCGTTAGCCTTGATCTTTTTGAAGCAAGTGGCAAATTGTCATCGCTGTCTTCACTATTGCTTCCTTCAGCCTGGGCACTAATTTCATCTAATAAAGTTGGCTGGTCTTCATATTCTACATCTGTATCTTCTTCGTTGAAGTCTGCATCGGGAGAATTCTCACAAGCAGTGCCAGTGCAGTGCTTGCACATCACCGAGCACCGAAGACCAGCTTTTTACAGCTGCAAGCCCCCGTACTACACCCTGTTTTACACTTGCATCTTATTATATTTAGTAGGTGCTCCGGAGCAGCATCCATTGTTGTTGTTATGGGGATTAAACCTGAAAATAAATAAATACGTTAATTTTACCATAACACAGTAGAGGAACAATGAAATAATGGTCTGGTACAATAAAAATGTAATAGTACAAAATAAACTATATGTGGAGAAACATATATTACCTCTTTGGACAAACTCCAGCCCCAATCCGATGGTACTTTACGTTGAGTCCCTTCATTCCCCAGCCATGTCTGTACTTGAAGGTACGTCCTGTAGCAGTGATACTTGGCGGCATTACAGGTAGGTGGCAACCTGGCTAGTTAGAATTTTGGCTTCGTCACCGCAGTAGAAAATGTACGGTACCTCAGGTCATCCAAATTATCATTATTCAAATTCTCACCGTACAATTTCACCAGGAACTTCTCCCCAGCTTCGGATATTTGGCTTGGTGTTGCGTCTGGGTCTTTAAAAATGCTGACTACGTCTGACAGAGATGGGTATTTTTTTATTTTTTATTTATTTATTTATTAATCGAAAAAATGAGTACATAGGTAAACATTAGACCCACAAAACTGAATGATCAGTTTGTCTGTGGGATCAACAGTCTCACAATTATACGTTACAATCATAGATAGACTGTGGTACTTAACAAGATTCTAAGTGAATCGGTACGTCGTATGCAAGAGCAAAACTACATTACAGGCTGTTCATGAAAAATTTTTTTAACAGATTTTTAAATTTACTTTTTTTATGTTCGAGTCTAATAGCCGCGGGCAAACTGTTCATGAGATATGGTAAACGTTTTCTCAGTGTTCTGTCGCCGTAGTAGTTGGAAACTGTAGGTACAACGAATTTACTCGCGGCTATTGTCCTCGTGTTATGGTTATGCTTAACTAGTGACTTATGTTCCTGTCCGCCATGGTGATTCACGGCCAAGAGATATTTGTGTTTTAAACCAACAGGTAGAATTTTACAAATTTTGAACAATTTTCTATAGTCACCTTTGCAACTTTTTTTAGTTTTTTTGTTGACAAGGAGCTTTAAAAATCGAATTTGCAAATTCTCCAGTTTGTCTATATTAGTTTTGAATGTGAGTCCATAGCAGTCCAGGGCATAACTCAATATTGAATCTACTAATGACATATACAAGCATTTTAGGGTACCAGCAGGAACTTTGAAACTAAGGTGATAAAATTTACCCAATAATATTCTTAATTTACTACAAACATATTCTACGTGTTGAGACCAAGAGAAGTTTGCGTCCACCTTTACACCGAGATAAGTTACAGAATTTACTTTTTCAATTGGCTGGCACTTACAGTTGATTAAATTATTGTGGAAGCATGTAAAACTATGAGTAACAATAGGAGGAGGTTGTTCTTTGGGACACAAATAAGGTGAGTATATAAGCAAAAACTTAGTCTTATCAGCGTTCAATACTATGCCGTTATCATGGGACCACTTGACGACTGCATCAACGTCCTGCTGCACTAGGCGGCAGGTCTCGGCTAGGTCGGTGCCGGCCCTCAGCGCGCACAGGTCATCCGCAAACATGTGAGCTGAGCAGTGTTTCAGCACACCGCACAAGCTGTTGACGTGCATGAGATAGCACACAGGTCCACTTCCGGACCCCTGCGGAATTTTACCATATACCTGCATTACTTTCTTCTTACCAATGCCGAAGGGAGCTGATGTCGTGTCACATCCACTAATCCCATGAAGGAAGAGAATGTCTTTAGTGTTGAATTTTCAGGAATGTTGCAGTTCCCGGATGGAATGGTTTCATGGAATTGAAGACACAAGGTGAGAAATATGAATATGAATGTGCCTTCCTTTCATAAATGCACATCCAAGTAATTACAGTACTATTTAAACGTCACGTAAACGTTTTCTGATGGATAAGTCACTCCATCAGAAAACGTGCACCACCACTTTTGACCAGCCATTGTTTTGGAAGGCTCGTGATGTGGTTGCTTCTGAAGTGGGTCAGAGGGTACACATAGGGGGGAGGGGGGGGGGGCAAGGGTGTTAGATAGCATTTAAGTTTACATAGATACGATGAAAGATGAAAGTAATGAGGCAAAATACTGAATTTTTGTAGGTTTTTTTATATTTTGAGAAAATTGGTCCGTTTTTAAATTGCTGTATCTCGAAGTTTTACCAGTGAAAATTAAAGGAAATTTAATGATCTACAACGTTGTCTTAGATGTTTTTTTTGAGAAACGCATGGTTTAGAAGCTATACGCGAAAAACCGAAAAAAGTACGAAAATTTTGAGGTTTTTGCCCCCCCTCCATTTTCCACAAGCCCCTCGAGGTCGAAAACTCAGATTCCGCACCCCACACCTACCACAAACCATATCCCAAAATTTCATTAAATTCGGAATTGTGTCTAGGTAAAAAGTACTTACCGACTGGATCATTAAAGCAATCGGTAACAATATGTACGTAAGTTTTGAAAAACTCATTGGTACATTGGCCGTCCAGATTTGAACCCGGTACCTCTGGTTAGAAGGACCAAGTCGTTACCGGTTGAGCACCGACGGTTTTTATTACTTAATCATATTTAATATATATCTATTATGTCACCTGAATCCATGATGGCACAGTTCTTAGGCCTGATGTCATAGACCCTGTAGTCCAGCAGCAGAGTAATGTTGCATTGTTCCTCGTCCTCGTCCCTTTCATTTTGTATGTTTAACTTTATCTCCAGGTGCGTACCATCCAGTATTTTAAATAGCTCTGCATGTATGCTCGCCAATTTCTGTAAAAAGAAAAGTTTTCATCATAAGTCTATAGATTAACACCTACGGACGTATGCACCGCGATTTTTTCGATTTTCGCGCTGAAATGAGATGTGTAGGTTTCGTCACGATGTTTTCCTTCACCGTCAAAGCAATCAGTAAGAATATGTACGTAGGTTTTGAGAAACTCATTGTACATTGGCCGTCCAGATTTGAACCTCTGGTTAGGAGGAACGAGTCGTTACCGGTTGAGCCACCGACGCTTTTAGGCCGCGGGTGATGCTAAATACAACACCAGGCAACCGCCGTCTATCCCTTAGATAGCACGGTTAATTTTGCCACACATTAAGAAGTCTATATACAGGGTGCCTAAAACAGAAGTCAGTAGCACTCCCGTTAATTTAAAGAAAACTTCAAAGCTTCATCCGCTGGAGCTGCGAGGTTTTTGAGCTCAGCTGTTTGTAGCTCTTAGCCAGTCTCACTTTAAGGATAGAACTAAGTCACTTTGGAGTTCAAACTCAGTCAGCCCGAGCAAGGTCACTCGGTTCAGGGGGGGGGGGGGGGGGGGGGTGTTTCCTAGACGAGTCGGACCTGCGGTGTACGTACTTGTCGTGCTCCACAAATAGTAGCCCATCTGATTGCATGTCACTTCTAGGGAGGAGCTAATGGCTGTTTTTCCACTAGCCGACACGTCAACGGCACGACACTGTTTTTCCATTGGGCCGGTGCAAAGACACTCCAGACCGGTTTCCGTACCGGCGCCGGCAGAATATCAGCGCCGTAGGTACAGTTACCTGCAGCATATGCTGAGTGGTAGCCATTTCTGGGCTACGGCATAATTTAATGTATCTACCCTATTTTTACATTTAAGCTTAGATACGAGGGCAGTTTGACAACTCAATGACTTTAAGGTTGAAAAAAAAACTTTTTTAATATTTTTTTTGTCTCATATTTGGAAACTCACTACGAAGCGCATGCCGTTCTTTTTTCAAATTTGGCGCGATAACAAGCTTTTTTAGAAACAAAAAAGTTAGGGGACTAAGTATTCTTTGAAAATGGAGAAAAGCGAGTTTCGAGTGCTAATTAAACACCATTTTTTACGTGGTAAACAATTAGCAGACCGAAGACAAATTGAAAAAGTATTATGGTGATTCTGCGCCTTCTCATGGGATGGTATATAAGTGGTTCACTGAATTTCGTTGTGGACGTACTACTACTAATGACGCGGAGCGCCCAGGAAGGCCGATTGAGGTCACTACAGAGGGCATGGTTAATAAAATACATGATATTAGTAGTAGGTATTCGCGGGTTCTAGACCACTTAATATGCATGGCTGATTTTTTTAAATATCGACTCTTTGTTTTGGCAAAAAACGCCAGCGACGACCCTAATTAAGGGCTCGGACCGGCAGTAGTAGGTATTCGCGGGTTCTAGACCACTTAATATGCATGGCTGGCTTTTTCTTAAAAGCGACTCGTTGTTTTCGCAAAACACGCCAGCGACGACACTAATTAAGGGCTCGGCCCGGCAGTAGTAGGTATTCGCGGGCTCTAGACCACTTTATATGCATGGCTGGCTTTTTTTAAATAGCGACTCGTTGTTTTCGCAAAAAACGCCAGCGACGAACCCTAATTAAGGGCTCGGCCCGGCAGTAGTAGGTATTCGCGGGTTCTAGACCACTGAATATGCATGGCTGGCTTTTTTTAATAGCGACTCGTTGTTTTCGCACAAAACGCCAGCGACGACCCTAATGAAGGGCTCGGCCCGGCAGTAGTAGGTATTCGCGGGCTCTAGACCACTTAATATGCATGACTGGCTTTTTTTTAATACCGACTCGTTGTTTTCGCAAAAAACGCCAGCGACGACCTTAATTAAGGGCTCGGCCCGGCAGTAGTAGGTATTCGCGGGCTCTAGACCACTTAATATGCATGACTGGCTTTTTTTTAATAGCGACTCGTTGTTTTCGCACAAAACGCCAGCGACGACCCTAATTAAGGGCTCGACCCGGCAGTAGTAGGTATTTGTGATATTTATAATTTGTAATATTTTTATTTTGTAATTTTTATAATATTTAATTTATAATATTTGTAATTTTTATAATATTTGTAATTTTTATAATATTTGTAATTTTTAAATTTTATAATTTGTAATTATTATAATTTATATTTTTATAATTTGTAATTTTTATATTTTGTAATTTTTATAATATTTAATTTGTTTTTTATAATTTTTTAAATTTATAATTTATTTATATTTTGTAATTTTTATAATATTTAATTTATAATTTTAATAATATTTAATTTATAATATTTGAAATTTTTATAATATTTAATTTATAATTTTTATAATATTTAATTTATAATTTTTGTAATTTTTATAATTTGTAATTTTTATAATATTTAATTTATAATTTTTATAATTTGTAATTTTTATAATATTTAATTTATAATTTTTATAATATTTTATTTATAATATTTGTAATTTTTATAATATTGAATTGATAATATTTGTAATTTTTATAATATTTGTAATTTTTAAATTTTATAATTTGTAATTTTTATATTTTGTAATTTTTATATTTAATTTATGTTTTTTATAATTTTTTATATTTATAATTTGTAATATTCATATTTTGTAATTTTTATAATATTTAATTTATATTTTTTATAATATTTAATTTATATTTTTTATAATATTTAATTTATAATATTTGTAATTTGTAATTTTTGTAATATTTAATTTATAATATTTGTAATTTTTATAATATTTAATATATAATTTTTATAATTTGTAATTTTTATAATATTTAAAATATAGTTTTTATAATTTGTAATTTTTATAATATTTAATTTATAGTTTTTATAATTTGTAATTTTTATAATATTTAATTTATAATGTTTGTAATTTTTATAATATTTAATTTATAATTTTTATAATATTAAATTTATAATTTTTATAATTTGTAACCTTTATAATATTTAATTTATAATTTTGATAATATTTAATTTACAATTTTTATAATATTTAATTTATAATATTTGAAATTTTTATATTTAATTTATAATTTTTATAATTTGTAATTTTTATAATATTTAATTTATAATTTTTATAATTTGTAATTTTTATAATATTTAATTTTTAATTTTTATAATTTGTAATTATTAATTTTTAAAATATTTAATTTATAATTTGTAATTTGTATAATTTTTATAATTAGTAATTTTTTTATTTAATTTATAGTTTTTATAATTTGTAATTTTTATAATATTTAATTTATAGTTTTTATAATTTGTAATTTTTAAAATATTTAATTTTTAATTTTTATAATATTTAATTTATAATATTTGTAATTTTTATAATATTTAATTTATAATTTTTATTAATTTGTAATTTTTATAATATTTAATTTATAATTTTTATAATATTTAATTTATAATATTTGTAATTTTTATAATATTAAATTTATAATTTTTATAATTTGTAATTTTTATAATATTTAATTTATAGTTTTTATAATTTGTGATTTTTATAATATTTAATTTATAGTTTTTATAATTTGTAATTTTTATAATATTTAATTTATAATATTTGTAATTTTTATAATATTTAAATTATAATATTTGTAATTTTTATATTTAATTTATAATTTTTGTAATTTTTATAATATTTAATTTATAATTTTTATAATATTAAATTTATAATTTTTATAATTTGTAATTTTTATTATATTTAAATTATTATATTTGTAATTTTTATAATATTTAATTTATAATTTTTATAATTTGTAATTTTATAATATTTAATTTATAGTTTTTATAATTTGTAATTTTTATAATATTTAATTTATAGTTTTTATAATTTGTAATTTTTATAATATTTAATTAATAATATTTGTAATTTTTATAATATTTAAATTATTATATTTGTAATTTTTATAATATTTAATTTATAATATTTGTATTTTTTATAATATTTAATTTATAATTTTTATAATTTGTAATTTTTATAATTTGTAATTTTTATAATAATTTATAATTTTTATAAATTGTAATTTTTATAATATTTAATTTATAATATTTGTAATTTGTAATTTTTATTATATTTAATTTATAATATTTGTAATTTTTATAATATTTAATTTATAATTTTTATAATTTGTAATTTTTATAATATTTGTCCGTATGGTTCCCGGCTAAGAATAGGACCATCCCATCTCTTCCAATGGGTGTCGTAAGAGGCGACTAAGGGACTTAAAACCGGAGGATGGGCAGCAGCGTCTTTCCGTGCATTGCAACACACCTGCAATCAAACTGCGATCGCCAACCCGCCTGCCAAGCGTGGCGATTACGGCAAAACCCCCCAATGAATCTCACACCTAGAAAACGGCCCCTAGTCCCCGGCAGCTCCGCTATTCCTGGCTCCGGTAGCAGTCATGGTAACGGCGGGGTAGGGGGTGCGAAGAATCCCCGGCAGATGCCAGGCTACCAAACCCAACGACCTTTGGCCCTGGCAACCTACAACACGCGCACACTGCGGACTGACGAGAAACTTGCAGAACTCGAAGAAGTATTGAGCAGGTTACGGTGGGATATCGTAGGTTTATGTGAAGTCCGAAGAGAGGGAGAGGACACCATGATCCTTAAATCCGGAAACCTGCTCTATTTCCGGGAGGGCGACCAACAGTCCCAGGGTGGTGTCGGGTTTCTCGTCCACAAGTCCCTCATTAACAATGTGGTCCAAATCGTGAGCGTTTCGACAAGGGTAGCATACCTTATACTCAGAATCACCAAACGGTATTCGATGAAGGTCATACAGGTATACGCGCCGACTACGGAACACTCCGACGACGAGGTAGAGAGTATGTACGAGGACATCTCTACAGCCTTACATAGCACCAGGACCCATTATACCGTTGTTATGGGGGACTTTAACGCGAAACTGGGCAAACGAAGCGATGGTGAGCTGAGAGTGGGGCAATTTGGATATGGAGTAAGAAATGCACGTGGCCAGATGCTGGCCGACTTTATGGAGAAGGAGAGCCTCTTTATGATGAACTCCTTCTTTAAAAAGTCAAAACAGCGGAAGTGGACATGGTTGCATCCCAATGGCGTAACAAAAAACGAGATAGACTTCATCTTGTCGACAAGGAGGCAAATATTCAATGATGTCTCCGTGATCAATTCAGTCAAAACAGGAAGTGATCACCGGATGGTCAGAGGCACATTGAATCTAAAGACCAAGCTAGAAAGATGTCGACTGATGAAGTCTACGCTCCGACCAGCGCCCATCCAGCTCCAAAACCCCGAGAGCTTTCAGCTCGAGCTGCACAATCGTTTCGAATGCCTAGAAGACTGCGAGAATGTGGACGATTATAATGACAGGTTCGTGGAAATTGTTCAAACGGTCGGGTCTAAGTTTTTTTAAAACTCGCCGTTCAAACAGAACCAAAAAAATCACCGACTTCACCAGCAACCTCATGGAACAAAGACGCAGACTGGTTTTGCAGTCCTCTGAAGACGCTACTCAGTATCGGCAACTAAACAGGCAGATCTCTAAGTCCCTAACTCGCGATTTACGCCAATATAATACAAATTGTATTAAAGAGGCGATTGAGCACAATAAAGGCTCAAAAGTGTTCGCGAGAGATCTGTCTGTTGGACAAAGCCAACTGACCAAGCTGAAGACTGAGGACGGCAGAACCATATCGTCTAAGACTGAGTTGCTGGAAGAAGTTGAGAAGTTCTATGGACAATTGTACACGACCACACGTTTGCCTGTCAGTGATCTGGCTGAAGACCCAAGAGCCAGACTAACCCGACACTATACCGAAGATATCCCGGACGTCAGCCTGTACGAGATTAGAATGGCTCTCAAACAGCTCAAGAACAACAAGGCACCGGGTGATGATGGAATTACGGCTGAACTTCTGAAAGCAGGTGGATCACCGGTACTAAAAGCTCTTCAGAAGTTATTTAATTCCGTTATACTCGAGGGACAAACGCCTAAGGCATGGCACAGAAGTGTGGTCGTGCTTTTCTTCAAAAAGGGCGACAACACCCTGCTGAAGAACTACAGACCCATCTCACTTCTGAGCCATGTCTACAAGCTGTTTTCGAGAGTCATTACGAATCGTCTCGCACGCAGGTTTGACGACTTCCAGCCTCCCGAACAAGCCGGTTTCCGAAAAGGCTTTAGTACCATAGACCACATACATACGCTGCGGCAGATTATACAGAAGACCGAAGAGTACAATCAGCCACTATGCTTGGCGTTTGTGGACTATGAGAAGGCCTTTGATTCAGTCGAAACCTGGGCTGTGCTACAGTCTCTCCAGCGGTGCCAAATTGACCATCGATACATCGAGGTGTTGAAGTGTCTGTATGAAAACGCCACCATGTCGGTTCGCCTCCAAGACCAGAACTCGAAACCTATCCAGTTGCAGCGAGGGGTGAGACAGGGAGACGTTATATCTCCGAAACTGTTCACCGCCGCCCTGGAAGATGTTTTTAAGCTTCTGGACTGGGGTGGACTCGGCATCAATATCAACGGCGAGTACATATCCCACCTCCGATTCGCTGATGATATCGTGGTCATGGCTGAGACTATGGAAGACCTAAGCACAATGCTCGATGGCCTCAGTAAGGTCTCTCAACAAGTGGGTCTTAAAATGAACATGGACAAGACGAAAATAATGTTAAATGTCCGTGTCGCACCCACTCCTCTAAAGGTTGGAGACTCTACACTGGAAGTTGTTGACGAATATGTATACCTGGGACAAACAGTCCAGTTAGGTAGGTCCAACTTCAAGAAAGAGATCAATCGACGAATCCAACTCGGCTGGGCAGCGTTCGGGAAGCTTCGCAATATCTTCACGTCCCAAATACCGCAGTGTCTCAAGACTAAGGTCTTTGACCAGTGTGTGTTGCCAGTGATGACTTACGGAACTGAGACATGGTCGCTTACTATGGGCCTCATAAGAAGGCTCAAGGTCACCCAAAGGGCAATGGAGCGTGCTATGCTCGGAGTTTCTCTGCGTGATCGAATCAGAAACGAGGAGATCCGCAGGAGAACTAAAGTAACCGACATAGCTCACAGAATCGCTAAACTGAAGTGGCAGTGGGCAGGGCACATAGCTCGTAGAACAGATGGCCGATGGGGCAGTAAAGTTCTCGAGTGGCGACCGCGCACCGGAAAACGTAGCGTAGGCAGGCCTCCCACGCGGTGGACCGATGACCTGGTGAAGGTCGCGGGAAGCCGATGGATGCGGGCAGCGCAGGACCGTTCGTCGTGGAAATCCTTGGGGGAGGCCTTTGTCCAGCAGTGGACGATTTGTGGCTGATATGATGATGATGATGATGATAATATTTAATTTAGTTTTTATAATTTGTAATTTTTATATATTGTAATTTTTATAATATTTAATTTATAATTTTTATAATATTAAATTTATAATTTTTATAATTTGTAATTTATATATTTAATTTATAATATTTGTAATTTTTATAATATTTAATTAAATATATTTTATTTAATATATTTAATTTATAATTTTTAAAATATTTAATTTATAATTTTTATAATTTGTAATTTTTATAATTTGTAATTTTTATAATTTGTAATTTTTATAATATTTGTAATTTTTATATTTGTAATTTTTATAATATTTAATTTATAATATTTGTAATTTTTAAATATTTAATTTATATTTGTAATTTTTATAATATTTAATTTATAATATTTGTAATTTTTAAATATTTCATTTATAGTTTTTATAATATGTAATTTATAATTTTTATAATTTGTAATTTTTATAATATTTAATTTATAATTTTTATAATTTGTAATTTTTATAATATTTAATTTATAATATTTGTAATTTTTATAATTTGTAATTTTTATGATATTTAATTTATAATATTGGTAATTTTTATAATATTTAATTTATAATTTTTATAATTTGTAATTTTTATAATATTTAATTTATAATTTTTATAATTTGTAATTTTTATAATATTTAATTAATAATATTTGTAATTTTTATAATATTTGTAATTTTTATAATATTTAATTTATAATTTTTATAATATTTTATTTATAATATTTGTAATTTTTATAATATTGAATTGATAATATTTGTAATTTTTAAAATATTTGTAATTTTTAAATTTTATAATTTGTAATTTTTATAATTTATATTTTTATAATTTGTAATTTTTATATTTTGTAATTTTTATATTTAATTTATGTTTTTTATAATTTTTTATATTTATAATTTGTAATATTTATATTTTGTAATTTTTATAATAATTAATTTATATTTTTTATAATATTTGTAATTTGTAATTTTTATAATATTTAATTTATAATATTTGTAATTTTTATAATATTTAATATATAATTTTTATAATTTGTAATTTTTATAATATTTTTTTATAATTTGTAATTTTTATAATATTTAATTTATAATTTTGATAATATTTAATTTATAATTTTTATAATTTGTAATTTTTATAATATTTAATTTATAATTTTTATAATTTGTAATTTTATAATATTTAATTTATAGTTTTTATAATTTGTAATTTTTATAATATTTAAAGTATAGTTTTTATAATTTGTAATTTTTATAATATTTAATTTATAATTTTTATAATATTAAATTTATAATTTTTATAATTTGTAATTTAAATATTTAATTTATAATATTTGTAATTTTTATAATATTTAATTTAATATATTTGTAATTTTTATAATATTTAATTTATAGTTTTTATAATTTGTAATTTTTATAATATTAAATTTATAATTTTTATAATTTGTAATTTTTATAATATTTAATTTATAATTTTGATACTATTTAATTTATAATTTTTATAATATTTAATTTATAATATTTGAAATTTTTATAATATTTAATTTATAATTTTTATAATTTGTATTTTTTTTTTTTATAATATTAAATTTATAATTTTTATAATTTATAATTTTTATAATATTTAAATTATTATATTTGTAATTTTTATAATATTTAATTTATAATTTTTATAATTTGTAATTTTATAATATTTAATTTATAGTTTTTATAATTTGTAATTTTTATAATATTTAATTTATAGTTTTTAAAATTTGTAATTTTTATAATATTTAATTTATAATATTTGTAATTTTTATAATATTTAATTTATAATATTTGTAATTTTTATATTATTTAATTTATAATTTTTGTAATTTTTATAATATTTAAATTATAATTTTTATAATATTAAATTTATAATTTTTATAATGTTTAAATTATTATATTTGTAATTTTTATAATATTTAATTTATAATATTTGTATTTTTTATAATATTTAATTTATAATTTTTATAATTTGTAATTTTTATAATTTGTAATTTTTATAATATTTAATTTATAATATTGGTAATTTTTATAATATTTAATTTATAATATTTGTAATTTTTCTAATATTTAATTTATAATTTTTATAATTTGTAATTTTTATAATTTGTAATTTTTATAATATTTAATTTATAATATTGGTAATTTTTATAATATTTAATTTATAATTTTTATAATTTTTATAATTTGTAATTTTTATAATATTTAATTTGTAATTTTTATAATATTTAATTTAATATATTTGTAATTTTTATAATATTTAATTTATAATTTAATAATTTGTAGTTTTAAAAATATTTAATTTGTAATTTTTATATTTTGTAATTTTTATAATATTTAATTTATAATATTTGTAATTTTTATAATATTTAATTTATAATTTTTATTAATTTGTAATTTTTATAATATTTAATTTATAATTTTTATAATATTTAATTTATAATATTTGTAATTTTTATAATATTAAATTTATAATTTTTATAATTTGTAATTTTTATAATATTTAATTTATAATTTTTATAATTTGTAATTTTTATAATATTTAATTTATAATTTTTATAAATTGTAATTTTTATAATATTTAATTTATAATTTTTATAATATTTAAATTATAATTTTTATAATTTGTAATTTTTATAATATTTAATTTGTAATTTTTATAATATTTAATTTATGATTTTTAATAATTTGTAGTTTTAAAAATATTTAATTTATAATTTTTATATTTTGTAATTTTTATAATATTTCATTTATAATATTTGTAATTTTTATAATATTTAATTTTAATATTTTTTTATTTGTTATTTTCATAATTCATATTTTTTATATTTTAAAATTTTTAATAATTTTTTTTTTTTGTAATTTTTATAATATTTAATTTTTAATTTTTATAATTTGTATTTATTATAATATTTAATTTATAATATTTGTAATTTTAAAAATATTTAATTTATAATATTTGTAATTTTTATATTTAATTTAAATTTTTATTATTTGTAATTTTTATATTTTGTATTTTTTATAATATTTAATTTATAATTCATAATTTTTATAATTTGTAATTTACATAATTTATAAGTTTTATAATTTGTAATTTTTATATTTTGTAATTTTTATAATATTTAATTCATGTTTTTATAATTTGTAATTTTTATATTTTGTGAAATTTATAATTTGTAATATTTGTAATTTGTAATTTTTATAATTTATAATTTTTATACAGTAGGACCTCTATAAGTCGAACTTCAAGGGAGACGCCAAAAAATTCGAGTTATAGAGTTTTCGACTTATGGAGGATTTCGACTTAGGAGGATTTTGATTCGACATATAGAGGTTGAGATTCATTCGTATAAATTTTGAGTTAGAGAGGTAAAATAAATAAAAATTCAAGTTGCAGAGGTGACACATAAATCAACAGTTTACGTTTCACACCACTCTGTTTTAACAATTTTATTTGTAAACTGTTGTACAAATTGATGTGTATTGCAGTAGAACCAAACTACTTCTGACAATATTTCAGTTGACAACAAATGACTTGCTTCGCCAAAGTTTAAATAAAATGAAAAATAATAAAATTAAACACCTGACGCCAATCAAGCAAACACGTGTTAACGTGAGTAATAAATTCGTGGTAAGGTACACCAGCGGGTAATAAGACCCAGCAGATGGACATTTGTAATGAAATGGAAAATATTTAGTATAATTAACAAGTTTTAATGTTAATCACTAGTTTAATACATTTTCTATAAAATTATAAACAAAAAATGCATTTTTTTTACCATAAACAAAAACAGAATTAACCTTTTAAAAAACCTTACAAGTAGGCTTTATCACCCTAATAAGACCTTAATTCAAATAATATGTTTTATGATTGTTGAAATATCTTTGGTTATTTAAGATCATTAATCACAGTATTGTTGTTTCATCTATGTGATTATTGATCTCAAATCCCTTATTACAGGACAGGCCTTATTACCCGAAGGTACCTTTATCCTATTTATTGTATACTCCTTTGTTTTCTAAGCAACAATGGTGTCATTGTCGGCAAATTCTTAAGGGCGGTAACTTATTTTTCCTAGAACTTTGCAGGTAATAAGTTCCAAATAATCAAGTTGTAAAGGTTGTAAAATAAAACATTGCTATGTTCGAGATATAGAGGTCCAATTTAATTTTTCGAGTTATGGAGGGAAAATATGTACCATAATGGCTTGCAGGGACTCACTGATTATTTCGACTAATAGAGGGTTGAGATTTCGAGTAATGGAGGTTTTGGTGTTTGAAGGGAAGGGAACAAAACATTTTTTCGAGATCTGGAGGTTTTCAACTTATCGAGGTTCGACTTAACGAGGTTCTACTGTAATTTATAATTTGTAATTTTTATAATAAAATTACAAATTTATAATTTATATAATTTGTAAATTATATAATTTATAATTTTTATAATTTGTGATATTTATAATTTGTAAAAAATATTATTTGTAATTTTTTAAATTGTAATTAATATAATCTTTTAATAATTAATAATATATTAATATAAGAAATAACCTCTCAACTGTCAAGCTATAATAACTCCCACCCTCCCTGTATGTCGCAACCGCCAGATGGACAGTGACAGATAGGGGTTCTGGGCGCGCTATTGTTTACTTTTATTGGATTTTCTGTAAATCTAAATGGAATATTGTGTTTTTCCATATAAAATATTTATCTAAATTAGAGTGTTTATAACATAAAAACAAAAGAACATCAGGTGAGTTCAGGTGACACTAGGCGACTCAATGTGACACTAGGTGACTTCAGGTGTCTCCATGTGACATCAGGTGACGCCATGTGACTTCAGGTGACATCAGATGACACCATGTGACTTCAGGTTACTTCAGATGACCCCAAGTGAATCTAGGTGACTTCATGTGAAATCATGTGAATCAATGTTACATCAGGTGACACAATGTGACACCAGGTCATTTCAGATGACCGCATGTGACTTCATTTAACTTCAGGTGATACTAGGTGATTGAGGTGACATCAGGTGACTTCAAGTGACACTAAGTGACACTAGGTAACTCCATGTGACACCAGGTGACTTCAGGTGACACCATGTTGCTTAAGGTGTCATCAGGTTACTTCAAGTGACTCCAGGTGACTTCATGTGACCCCATGTGACGCCAGGTGATTTCAGGTGACTGTCTTTGTTTGTCTGTTTTCAGTGAAAGTCGCTATTAAAAAAAGCCAGCCATGCATATAAAGTGGTCTAGAGCCCGCGAATACCTACTACTGCCGGGCCGAGCCCTTAATTAGGGTCGTCGCTGGCGCTTTTTGCGAAAACAATGAGTCGCTATTTAAAAAAGCCAGCCATGCATATAAAGTGGTCTAGAGCCCGCGAATACCTACTACTGCCGGGCCGAGCCCTTAATTAGGGTCGTCGCTGGCGTTTTTTGCGAAAACAACGAGTCGCTATTAAAAAAGCCAGCCATGCATATTAAGTGGTCTAGAACCCGCGAATACCTACTACTGCCGGGCCGAGCCCTTAATTAGGGTCGTCGCTGGCGCTTTTTGCGAAAACAATGAGTCGCTATTTAAAAAAGCCAGCCATGCATATAAAGTGGTCTAGAGCCCGCGAATACCTACTACTGCCGGGCCGAGCCCTTAATTAGGGTCGTCGCTGGCGTTTTTTGCGAAAACAACGAGTCGCTATTAAAAAAGCCAGCCATGCATATTAAGTGGTCTAGAACCCGCGAATACCTACTACTGCCGGGCCGAGCCCTTAATTAGGGTCGTCGCTGGCGTTTTTTGCGAAAACAACGAGTCGCTATTAAAAAAAAGCCAGCACTGCATATTAAGTGGTCTAGAGCCCGCGAATACCTACTACTGCCGGGCCGAGCCCTTAATTAGGGTCGTCGCTGGCGTTTTTGGCGAAAACAATGAGTCGCTATTAAAAAAAAGCCAGCCATGCATATTAAGTGGTCTAGAGCCCGCGAATACCTACTACTGCCGGGCCGAGCCCTTAATTAGGGTCGTCGCTGGCGTTTTTTGCCAAAACAACGAGTCGCTATTAAAAAAAGGCCAGCCATGCATATTAAGTGGTCTAGAGCCCGCGAATACCTACTACTGATATTGTTTTGGCAGACCGTCGAGTGAAGATACGCGAAATAAGTGATGCTGTGCAGATCTCGACTGAACGAGTTTTTTATATTTTGCATGATATTCTGGGCATGAAAAAGCTTTCTGCACGATGGGTGCCGCATTTACTAACAGTCGACCAGAAACGAAATCGTGTAACAGCTTCTGAGGAATGCCTAGCCGTGTTTAATCGCAATCCGAGTGAGTTTATGCGTCGGTACATAACAGTTGACGAAACGTGGGTCCATCATTATACACCAGAGACTAAGCAACAGTCGAAGCAATGGACTTCTACCGGGGAACGTGCCCCAAAGAAGGCAAAAACTGTTTGCTCGGCTGGTAAAGTGATGGCCACAGTCTTTTGGGACAGCCAAGGGGTTATTTACATCGATTTTTTGGATAAAGGCAAGACAATAACCGGAGTTTACTTTGCTGCATTGTTAGATATATTTAATGAAAAGTTGATCAAGAAACGACCGCATCTAACAAAGAAAAATATTCTATTTCATCAGGATAATGCACCGGCCCACTCGTCTGCAATCGCGACATCAAAAATTGTCGAATTAGGATACGAATTATTGCCACGCCCTCCGTGTTAGCCAGATTTAGCCCCCTGTGACTTTTTCCTCTTCCCAAACATGAAGAAATGGCTTGGCGGGCAAAGATTTTCGTCAAACGAAGAGGTGGTAGCCGAAACTGAGGCCTATTTTTCAGGGTTTGACAAAAAATATTTTTTTGATGGGTGTAAGAGGTTAGAACATCGCTGGACTAAGTGCGTAGAGTTGAAAGGAGATTATGTAGAAAAATAAAAAAAATATATATAAAAAGAGTGTTTCTTCTTTCTCAAGTCATGGACTTATCAAACCGCCCTCGTATAAGAAGTTTTTATTATTTTGTGTTTTCTTTTTGTGTACCAATTGTAATGTACCTTTGAATAAACTACCGCACAATTTAATGTATCTACCCTATTTTTACATTTAAGCTTAGTTAAAAGAAGTTTTTATTAAGCTATTGTATAGCTTTTATCGCGGGCTTTAAGGGGACCGAATCAAGAAATTTCGTAACGAAAAAAACCTGACACCCCACAAAAAAAATATATATTGAG
The DNA here is from genome assembly GCA_947284805.1 of Coleophora flavipennella. Lineage (NCBI taxonomy): Eukaryota > Metazoa > Arthropoda > Insecta > Lepidoptera > Coleophoridae > Coleophora > Coleophora flavipennella. The sequence goes on from OX369253.1 coordinate 13,985,643, forward strand.
TTCTAAAAAACTTACATTGCCATCTATCTATCCATCATGATGATGGTGATGGTGGTCGCGATGGTTGTCGCGATGGCGGTCGCGATGGTGGTCGTGATGGTGGTCGCGATGGTGGTCGTGATGGTAGTCGTGATTGTGGTCGCGATGGTGGTCGATGACGATAACGATGATGATTTAACTTTCTTAGTGTTAATTTATTACATAAACATCCCGCGCCCCAAGGACTATATGGTACTGGTAAATACTGCATAAATAAAAAATAAATAAATGGTTACAATTGCAAAAGTTGATAAAAAAATGCTATGCAATAGCTTTACCGGCGCAGTCCCCGAGTGCCACACGTCTTTTTATTTTTTAATTTTGTTTTAGTGGCCACAAACTGGGCAGTAGATATGATTTGTCGACACATTAGAAGAAGACCACAGTGAATTCCAATCTCTAACAATCAGTTGCAGAAAGGTTCTATCTTATTTTAAGCCACCATTAAACGCTAATGAGGTGTCAAACTCATACATTTGTTGACATTAACAGTAATGGAGACTTTATGGCCGTTTGCAACATATGCTTTAATCTACATATGTTCTGGTTGTAGCTCAGTTAATTTGCGTAGTCGCGTCGATTATGAAGGTTAACTGACCATAAGCACGGTCAGTACTTAGATGGGTATGACTTTTAGTGGCATTTATCTCGACCGTTTGTGCTTCGCAAGCCTCGTCAAGCCGATAGTGCCAGTTGCCATGGCAGTTGTTTTAAGCCGCGTCAGAGGCCTCATAGGCAGATTTTCCATTAGCCCTACAACCACCGCTAAGCGAGACTTGGCCCCCGTGTGTGGAGTCATCATCATATCAGCCGAAAATCGTCCACCGCTGCACAAAGGCCTCCCCCAAGGATTTCCACGTCGACCGGTCCTGCGCTGCCCGCATCCATCGGCTTCTCGCAATCTTCACCAGGTCGTCGGTCCACCGCGTGGGAGGCCTAACTACGCTACATTTTCCGATGCGCGGTCGCCACCTTAGAACTTTAATACCCCAACGGCCATCTGTTCTACGAGCTACGTGCCCTGCCCACTGCCACTTCAGTTTAGCGATTTTGTGAGCTATTCTTCTGCGGAGTATGGCTTAACATTCTCGAGTTTGGAAAGAGACCTTTGTCCCCAACAGTGAGGATTTTATGAGTTGTTAACGATACCTTCAACTTGTGGTACTGCTCGTTTCTGTCGTAGTACGCGAAGAGCGCCTTACTGATGGCTCCAATACACTCCGGCATCAAAATGCTGTCGTAGTGATTCACCACAGCTTCAAGGTTGAACCCCAAAGGCATAGAACAGACGGATAGCTTGTTCGCACCTGAAATTGTTAAAAATTGTGGATAACGTTCTAAGGGCATACATAAAATTAAAATTAGGCGACCGTAGGAGAACCAAGGTAAATAATATTGCTCATAAAATTGCTAAACTTAAGTGGAAGTGGTCAGGGCACATAGCTCGTAGAACATATGACCGTTGGGGTAGTAAAGGTCACGAGTGGCAACCGCGCACCGGAAGACGTAGCGAAGGTACGTCTCCTACTCGGTGGAGCGATGACCTAATGAATGTCGTGGACGCGGGTAGCGCAGAGTCGGTTGTTGAGTAAATATTTGGTGGACGTCTCTGGTTGATATCATATGATGATTGATCCTACTAAACAATGAGTGAAGTTTAGGAACTTTATACTCCAGCTAGCTCTTGAACTCAGTAACATCTCCGATGAATCTGATGCCTCGATTCCAACACAGCCACCAATACCAACAGTCATCTACTCTCAAATAGATGGTACGAGGAAAAGGCGCCATTGTTCTTCTAGTGGTTGCAAAAATAAATCTAACAAGGTTTGCGACATATGTAAAAGACCATTATGTAGACAATGCAATTAAAAATATTTATATTTGTTAGATTCGTAGGTAGAAATATAAGTTTGAGAAAATAAAATTATCATTAAGATAGGACAAATCGAATTTTCAATGTTTTTTCGCCTATTTGCTTACAGTTTTTGGACATTTTATAACTGAAAAAAAATATTTAGAAAAAAAAATGATTTTTCCGTCTTTCTAGTGTTAATGTGTAAACTTTGTGTAAATAAACTTGAAAACACGCCAAGTTACTTGTTACGTGAATCAGCAGTTTTAATAACTGGTAAGTTTGTGTATTCTGCTCTAAATTTAATTTAAAGACAATCAGCTGTTCACTGAAAGAAGCTGGAAATCATTTTTTTATCCATAATTTATCGTAATTTACCGAAAATAACATCGATTTCATTGCAGAGCGTACATACTTGAAGAACGTGTTATGCAAAATGAAGCAATTTAGTATTTAAATGATTAGTTGAATTTCTCAAATCAATGTTACGATTCCGGGGCATGAAATTTTTTCACTATTGTAATCTATATGCATGACTCTTACTCCCATTGCAGCCGTGGCATATATTTTAGAAGAACTAGTTTTGTTCACCAACAGGCGGAACCTTGGTAACTATAAATTACCCAAGCTATTCAATACAGATCTCCAATTTTCACCAGAAGTCAAGTACCTTGGGGTCATACTCGACAGTGAGCTGAATTGGAGTAATCATCTTAACAGTAAGGTAAATAAAGCTACGACAACTCTGTGGCAATGCCGTAGAATGGTGGGTAAGAAATGGGGCCTTACCCCAATAATCATGCTATGGCCCTACACAGCAGTTATTCGCCCTATGGTAAGCTACGGCGCGGTGGTATGGTGGCCACGCACTAAACTTTCGACTTTCGTAAGTAAACTTCAAAGTTTCCAAAGGACAGCATGCATGGCCGTCTCCGGCTGCATGCCGTCAACACCAACAGCAGCTTTGGAGACAATGCTGGACGTGCCGCCTTTGCAGCTGTTCATCCAGCAGGAAGCAGCTAGTGCTGAGGTACGACCAAAGCTGTTGAACATGTGGAGCAAGGAAAGGGTTCCTCATGTTGATCTTCTGGACAGCATCGTTTCGGAAGAAACGCTGTTCGCAGCCATCAACGATAGAATCCCGAAACAGTTCGTATTTGACAAGAAATACAAAATTCAACTCTACGAACACCCCTGGGAAGGCCAGAACCAAGACCTACTCTTTACTGATGGGTTCAAAACTGGAACTAGGACCAGCTGCAGGGTTTTCTCAGAAAATCTAAACATAAAAATATCCAAACCACTTGGTGCATACAACACAGTCTTTCAGGCGGAGTGTATGGGCATCATTCTGGCTGCTATTGCAATCACTGCTAGAAGGGTTACTCCATTCGTATCCTTTCCGACAGTCGAGCGGTTCTACTGGCCCTCCAAAGTGACGACATCACTTCAGGGATAATACACGAGTGCCACCAAATACTAACAGAGGTATGTTACCACTGCTATGTAACTGCAGTGGATTAAGGGGCACAGCAATTCGCGCGGAAACGACGCAGCCGACGAACTGGCCAGGAGAGGGTCAGAACTCCCTTTAGGCTGGTCCAGATCCACCTTGCGGCTGCATACAAGGTCAGAATATTACACCGATATTGGACAGGGCTGGAAGCATGTCGCCAGGCCAGACAGGCGCTACCGTTGCCTAACCCTGGCCTGACTAGGAAGCTCCTGAAACTCAAGGAGACTCCAGCTCCGCAAGGTAACAGCAACCATTACTGGTCATGGTTACCTTAATAAACATCTTTTACCCTGGGGATAACAGAAAGCCCGCTGTGCCGCGCGTGCATGGCGGCCGAGGAGATAGCCGACCACATCCTTCTGGACTGCAGAGGGGTGTACAGGGCCCAGCATCTCGGAAACCTGAGGACACTTCCGGAAGTCGTCAGCAACCTGTGGGGGCTTCCTGGGGAAGCTGGGCTGGCAGTGATGCCAGCCAACATGCAAAATGGGCGCACAAGACGCCTGGTTGCGGAAATCAGGCCGATCGTACAAATACAAGCGCCTTGTATACTAGAATACACAGACAGCACATTATTATATCAGCTCATATACGTCCCCACCGAGGGGCTCGAGCCTACCCTGAATCAGGGCGATTAGGCCTTAGTCGACCACGCGGGCCCAGTGCGGATTGGTCGACTTCACACACAACCTTCGAGTTTCTTCGCAGGCGTGTGCAGGTTTCCTCACGATGTTTTCCTTCACCGTTAAAGCAATCGGTAATTATATGTACGTAAGTTTTTTGAAAAACTCATTGGTACATTGGCCGTCCAGATTTGAACCCGGTACCTCTGGTTAGATGGACCGAGTCGTTACCGGTTGAGCCACCGACAGACAGCACATATTTATATATAAAAGGTAAAAATGTGTATGTGCGTATGTGTGTACAATAAAGAGTACTTATCTTATCTTGTATATATATTTAGAATGTGAGTAACATGCGTCTTGATCCCGGAAATTACCCGATTGGCCAAAAAGGGTTATTTAATTATTTGACTAGCTCTGTAGCCTACACAGCTCGATGGATTTTGGAGTGCGAGGTGTAGTTAGATTCGTCTTAATCCCATGAGTGACATACGATACCTTTTTACCCGACTGTACAAAAAAGAGGGGTCCAGTTTATATATTATTTTTTTTATTAATTCCTAATACTTGTAGGTTCCTACCACTGGAACCTGTAGCCTGCCTTTTCAGATAATAGTTACCAAGCACTGAAGCACTGAATTTATTTGCCAAGGTAGAAATACTGAACGTACCATCCCTCAAGTCAATCTTGATGCCGTGCTTCACATCATGCTCTGATTTGTGCTGTACGTGAAACAGGATGCAGCAGTATTTATTAGCGACATATGACTGCACTTCGATATTGGTGAGCATTGCAATGACCTCCAGATCACGCTTCAGACTGTCCACTGAATTCTGTAGAACGATTTTCTGAAAAGAAAAAAAAAGTCTTTGTCGTCACCTATTTTAAGAGCACTTGATGGCTGCGAAGAGCTTCACTTTTGTTTGTGAAGTAATCGCCTAGTCCTTCTATCCTCATCCGTCTTTTTAAAGTCTTAACAAAATAGTCTTAACAAATGTAAAAATTCCTAAGAAACTGAAAGAATGCCTCCTAGAACTCAATCTGACAACACTGAAAGAGACGGAAAAGAAGAGACCTTAACATTTCAGATACTCAATAATAAATATCTAAGACGGCACTCATTGAAGTTAACCAAATCTCCATGTGCTAGCAGCCCCAGAACTCACTTTTTACCCGACTACGAAAAAAGGAGGTTTATGTTTTTGACAGTCTATGTATGTATGTTCATCTGTTCCCTCGTATTTCCTAAACCAATTTACCAATCTTAACAAATATGGTGTATTTGGACTCTTGCAATCACTTTGCATGTTATAGGATATACAGCATTTTAAAAAAATCAACCTGGCGGATTTTATAGGTGAAATACACAAATCAAAAACAAATTTTCACATCACCTGGGTTAATAGCCGTGGTCGCAAGTCATAATGATAGGTACTAATGATAAAAAAATTTGATTAGATAGGGCTTGTGAGTTGTGACCACGGCTATTACCTCAGATGGAAAATAAAGGCTATGATTTCAGGCGGGAAACTCTTGTTTTCATACTTTTCCATAGTCAGGTTTTAGTTTTTTTTAAGTTTGATTTTTCCTTACCATTTGAACTTATGGAAATCTCTACCAGACACAGCGATAGGTGCCCTAACTGTGAACACAGTTTTAAAATTTATTTATTTTATTATTTTATTTTTATTTTATTCAAGAACACAACAGTCACATAAGTACATAATTAAATGAAATTGTTAAATTTAGACCTACGGTTCTCTTAATTAAATCTTAAGAATACAGTGAAGGAAAATAATAAAAAAGTAAAAAAGTATTCAATGGAGCAATATAAGTAGAGGCACACCAGAAACTCATGGATCAAGGAAAAAAGATCGTAATTGAATTGAATTGAAAGGACGGGCTGATTTCCGCAACCAGGCGCCTGAGCGCCCATTTTGCGTGGTTGGCCGGCATCACTGCCAGCCCAGCTCCTCCAGGAAGCCCAGTAGCCCCCTCAGGTTGCCGACGACTTCCGGGAGTGTCCTCTGGTCGCCGAGATGCTCGGCCCTGTACGCCGCCACCTCTCTGCAATCCAGGAGGATGTGGGCGGCTGTTTCCTCGGCCGCCATGCACGCGCGGCACAGCGGGCTGTCTGTAATCCCCAGGGTAAAAAGATGTTTGTTAAAGTAACCGTGACCGGTAATGGTCGCTGTTACCTTACGGAGCTGGAGTCTCCCGAGTTTCAGAAGCTTCCTAGTCAGGCCAGCGTTTGGCGACGGTAGCGCCTGTCTGGCCTGGCGACATGCTTCCAGTCCTGTCCAATATCGGTTATGTTCTGACCTTGTACGCAGCCGTAAGGTGGATCTGAACCAGCCCGAGGGGAGGGGTAAAATAGGTTCCGGTCCCACAGCTACAAGTTCCGACCCTCTCCTGGCCAGTTCGTCGGCTGCGTCGTTTCCACGCGAGTTACTGTGTCCCTTGATCCACTGTAGAGTTACATTGCTGTGGTAACATACCTCTGTTAGTCTTTGGTGACACTCGTGTATTAGCCCCGAAGTGATGACATTACTTTTGAGGGCCAGTAGAACCGCTCGACTGTCTGAAAGGATACGAATGGAGTAGCCCTGTACCCTTCTAGCAGTGATTGCATTAGCAGCCAGAATGATGCCCATACACTCCGCCTGAAAGACTGTGTTGTACGCACCAAGTGGTTTGGATATTTTTATGTTTAGGTCTTCTGAGAAGACCCCGCAGCCGGTCCCAGCTCCAGTTTTGGACCCATCGGTAAAGATCCGAAGGTCCAATAGGTTCTGGCCTTCCCAGGGGTCCTCGTAGAGCTGAATTTTGTATTTCTTGTCAAAGACGAACTGTTTCGGGATTCTATCGTTGACAGCTGCGAACAGCGGTTCTTCCGAGACAATATTGTCCAGAAGTTCGACGTGAGGAATCCCTTCATTAGTCCAGAGGTTCAGCAGCTTTAATCGTACCGCAGCGCTGGCTGCCTCTTGCTGGATGAACAGCTGCAGGGGCGGCACGTTCAGCATCGTCTCCAGAGCTGCTGTTGGTGTTGTTCGCATGCAGCCGGAGACCGCCATGCATGCTGTCCTTTGGAAACATTGAAGTTTACTTACGACAGTCGAAAGTTTGGTGCGTGGCCACCATACCACCGCGCCGTAGCTTACCATAGGGCGAATAACCGCTGTATAGAGCCATAGCATGATTTTTGGGGTAAGGCCCCATTTCTTACCCACCATTCTACAGCACTGCCACAGAGTTATCGTAGCTTTATTTAACTTGCAGTTTAGATGACTGCTCCAATTCAACTTGCTGTCAAGTATGACCCCTAGGTACTTAACTTCTGGTGAGAGTTGGAGATCTGTGTTGAATAGCTTGGGTAAATTGTAGTTACCCAGGTTCCGCTTGTTGGTGAACAATACTAGTTCTGTTTTCTTGGGGTTCACTGACAGTTCGAACTCGGTGCACCAGCGTTCCACGATGCGTAGCGCGGAGCGAGTGACATCGCAGACTATGTTTGCGAATTTTCCTGATATAAGGATGGTCAGGTCGTCTGCATAGCCTACCGTGAAGTAGTGATGTGTATTAAGCGTGGTAATCAGGTCGTTTACCACCAGGTTCCACAGTAGCGGTGATAGTACACCTCCTTGGGGGCATCCCTTCGCGACTATGGCTGTACGTGCCTTACCTCTATCCAGCTTGACGACCCGCTGACTAAGCATGTTCCCGATCCACTTTGTCATGGTCGGGTTCACGCCGTGCTTACGGAGCGCCATCTCTATGCTGGAGAAGTTTGTCTTATCAAATGCACCTTCGATGTCGATGAAGGTGCCTAGGCACATGGCCTTGCCTTGAAGCGCCGCCTCAATCTTACTGACAACAGCGTGAAGGGCTGACTCTGTGGATTTACCTTGACTGTACGCATGTTGGTTGCGGTGGAGTGGTAAGTTTATTAGCGCGTTTTCCCTCAGGTCCCTGTCACAAAGTCTCTCTAGCGTTTTCAAAAAAAGATCGTATATGAAAATTGTCAAATGGAATAGAAAGTTGCATACTTTAATTCCTTCCCATTCCCCATGAGACTCTGATGTGCCTATTTCACTTTCCACTATCAGTAGAAAGCAAGGCGATAGTGTCTTGTTTAAACCGCTGTAAGGTACAGTTAAACATATCCACATCCAATAATTTATCATTATATAATGCACAGGCTCTACGAATAAATGCATTATTGGCATAACATGTTCTACGTGTAGGAACAGAAAATAAGGCTTTTTTATTTATTTTCAAAATATTCACATTAAGGGCACCTATTTAGTTTTCATTTGGGGGGTGTTGCCGTAATCGCCACGCTTGGCAGGCGGGTTGGCGATCGCAGTGTTGCAGATTGGCTGCAAGTCACGGAAAGACGCTGCTGCCCATCCTCCGGTTTGAGTCCCTTAGTCGGCTCTTACGACACCTATTGGATGAAATAGGATGGCCCTATTCTAAGCCGGGAGCCATACGGCTAAACCCGCCTGCCAAGCGTGGCGATTACGGCAACACCCCCCAAATGACCGACACAAATAAAAAACGGCCCCTAGTCCCCGGCGGCCCCGCTATTCCTGGCTCCGGTAGCGGTCAAGGTAACGGCGGGGCATGGGGTGCGAAGAATCCCCGGCAGATGCCAGGCTACCAAAACAAAAGACCTCTGGCCCTGGCAACCTACAACACGCGCACACTGCGAACCGACGTAAAGTTAACAGAACTCGAGGAAGCATTGAGCAGGTTACGATGGGACATCGTAGGATTGTGTGAAGTCCGAAGAGAGGGGGAGGACACCATAATCCTTAAATCCGGAAACCTGCTCTATTTCCGGGAGGGCGACCAACTGTCCGAGGGTGGTGTCGGGTTTCTAGTCCACAAGTCCCTCATTAACAATGTGGTCCGGATCGAGAGTGTTTCGACAAGGGTAGCGTACCTTATTCTCCGAATTACCAAACGGTATTCGCTGAAAGTTATTCAGGTTTATGCACCGACCGCGCAACACTCCGACGACGAAGTGGAGCTCCTATATGAGGATATCTCTAGAGCTCTACATAATAGCTCCCGGACTCAATACACCATTGTTATGGGGGACTTTAACGCGAAACTGGGCAAACGAAGTGATGGTGAGCTGAGAGTGGGGCAATTTGGATATGGAGAGAGAAATGCACGTGGCCAGCTGCTGGCCGACTTTATGGAGAAGGAGGGCCTCTTTATGATGAACTCCTTCTTCAAAAAGCCTAAACAGCGAAAGTGGACATGGTTGCATCCCAATGGCGTAACGAAGAACGAGATCGACTTCATCTTGTCGACAAGAAGGCAAATATTCAATGATGTCTCTGTGATCAACTCAGTCAAAACAGGAAGCGATCACCGAATGGTAAGAGGCACATTGAATCTAAAGACCAAGCTAGAAAGATGTCGACTGATGAAGTCCACACTCCGACCAGCGCCCATCCAGCTCCAAAACCCCGAAAACTTTCAGCTCGAGTTGCACAATCGCTTCGAATGCCTAGGAGACTGCGAGAATGTGGACGATTATAACGACAGGTTCGTGGAAATTGTCCAAACGGTCGGGTCTAAGATTTTCAAAACTCGCCGTTCAAACAGAACCAAAAAAATCTCTGACTTGACCAGCAACCTCATGGAAGAAAGACGAAGATTGGTTTTGCAGTCCTCTGAAGACGCTACTCAGTATCGGCAACTAAACAGGCAGATCTCTAAGTCTCTAACTCGCGATTTGCGCCACTATAATACAAATTGTATTAAAGAGGCGATTGAGAACAACAAAGGCTCAAAAGTGTTCGCGAGAGATCTGTCTGTTGGTCAAAGTCAACTGACCAAGCTGAAGACTGAGGACGGCAGGATCATATCGTCTAAGACTGAGTTGCTGAAAGAAGTTGAGAAGTTCTACGGACAATTGTACACGACCACACGTCTGCCTGTCAGCGATCTGGCTAAAGACCCAAGAGCTAGACTTACCCGACACTATACCGAAGATATCCCGGACGTCAGCCTGTACGAGATTAGAATGGCTCTTAAACAGCTTAAAAACAATAAGGCACCGGGTGATGATGGAATTACGGCTGAACTTCTGAAAGCAGGTGGAACACCGGTACTTAAAGCTCTTCAGAAATTATTTAATTCCGTTATACTTGAAGGACAAACGCCTAAGGCATGGCACACAAGTGTGGTCGTGCTTTTCTTCAAAAAGGGCGACAATACCCTGCTGAAGAACTACAGACCCATCTCACTTCTGAGCCATGTCTACAAACTGTTTTCGAGGGTCATTACGAATCGTCTCGCACGCAGGTTTGACGACTTCCAGCCTCCCGAACAAGCCGGTTTCCGAAAAGGATTTAGTACCATAGACCACATACATACGCTGCGGCAGATTATACAGAAGACCGAAGAGTACAATCAGCCACTATGCTTGGCGTTCGTGGACTATGAGAAAGCCTTCGATTCGGTCGAAACCTGGGCTGTGTTACAGTCTCTCCAGAGGTGCCAAATTGACTATCGATATATCGAAGTGCTGAAGTGTTTGTATGAAAACGCCACCATGTCGGTTCGCCTCCAGGATCAAAACTCGGAACCTATCCAGCTGCAGCGAGGGGTGAGACAGGGAGACGTTATATCTCCGAAACTGTTCACCGCCGCCCTGGAAGATGTTTTCAAGCTTTTGGACTGGGGTGGACTCGGCATCAATATCAACGGCGAGTACATCACCCACCTTCGATTCGCTGACGATATCGTGGTCATGGCTGAGACTATGGACGACTTAGGCACAATGCTCGATGGCCTCAGTAGAGCCTCTCAACAAGTGGGTCTTAGAATGAACATGGACAAGACGAAAATTATGTCAAACGTCCGTGTCATACCTACTCCTCTAAAGGTTGGAGGCTCTACACTTGAAGTTGTTACCGAATATGTATACCTGGGACAAACAGTCCAGTTAGGTAGGTCCAACTTCGAGAAAGAGATCAATCGTCGAATCCAACTCGGCTGGGCAGCGTTCGGGAAGCTTCGCAATATCTTTACGTCCCAGATACCGCAGTGTCTTAAGACCAAGGTCTTCGACCAATGTGTGTTGCCAGTGATGACGTACGGAACTGAGACATGGTCGCTTACTATGGGCCTCATAAGAAGGCTCAAGGTCACCCAAAGGGCAATGGAGCGTGCTATGCTCGGAGTTTCTCTGCGTGATCGAATCAGAAACGAGGAGATCCGTAAGAGAACCAAAGTAACCGACATAGCTCTCAGAATTGCTAAACTTAAGTGGCAGTGGGCGGGGCACATTGCTCGTAGAACAGATGGCCGTTGGGGCAGTAAAGTTCTCGAGTGGCGACCGCGCACCGGAAAACGTAGCGTAGGCAGACCTCCCACTCGGTGGACCGATGACCTGGTGAAGGTCGCGGGAAGCCGCTGGATACGGGCAGCGCAGAACCGGTCGTCGTGGAAATCCTTGGGGGAGGCCTATGTCCAGCAGTGGACTTCCTTCGGCTGATATGATGATGATGATGATGATTTAGTTTTAAATTAAATAAACATTTTGAAAAAGAATATAAACACAAGTGCAGTGAAAGTTGCACATCAACTCGTAGAGCTGCTAGTGTATTAATAAAATAATAATAAATGGTAAGCCATCAACTTCGCGCACAGTAGTCCAATGTTGGTGCACGGACGGAGTGCTGGCGTGTAGGGGGACAGGAAGGCAGAGTAGCGCAGGCCTCTACCCCGTCCCCGCCAATGTCTGTACCCTATCGCATGATGCGAAGTGTTAGGAATTATTAAGCATGGTCTGTTAGTTACCCTGCTGACACACTACACTTACGGCTAAGCAGTGTGCCAGTTTCCATTGGTAGAGCAAGATAATAGGGAAGAGAGCATATGAGATATTGCTTCTTAGCTCTCAAGGGTTGAAATCAAATGTCTGCAGAGCACTGATATGATAAGTCTTCTAGTGTAACGGATGCTTTTAGATAGTGTAACTAGTGTAAGCCACTTTCCATTAGATGGGCTGTCAGCCTATTGCTACCTTTACAGCCTGGCGCAACTCATTAGAGAAAAAACGATTGTATGAAACATACCAGGATTTTTATGGGAGCTATTTCCTAACAGCGTTTTTAATTTTTATTTAAATTATTTAAACCTACATAGCAGTAGTATCTTTTACTTTTTTTATTATTTACAATTGGTATGCCCTTGGCATCATCTCACCTGTTGGTAGGTGATGAAGATGCCGAAGATCAAAGCGGGCTTACCAAGATTTACCAATGCAATAGAGAACTGGCTATCAATAAGATATATATATTCAAGCCGGAACACATCAATGTTGTTTAACACTGATTTGGCGGCAAGACTTGGTGGTAGCTAGCCAAGCGGGCTTAGACAATGTCCTACCACCAACCAAACCGAGTCTTACAAGTTGACCCCACCGGTAACCGAACCCGCGACCTGGTGTGAAGCGAATAGACTAACCTTTAGACCACGGAGGCGATTAACTGACTGCTTCCTTGAATTGAGATGGATTATATCTCTTTCCATATAAGTTTTCATTAAATTACCATATTAATTTAGAATTAAAAATTAAAAATTTCTTGCTATTAGATGGAACTACGGCCTACTTATGCTACTTGGTTAGATTCTCTTTTCCGTTTACAACAAAAAGAACTTAGTTTGATGGAGCACTGATTTGTGCAATGTGTTAAAAGATGCAGGGCTTGTATTAGAGAAGCCCGTTCTATGCAGTAGGACGATATGGGTTGATAGCATAGGTGAATAAATAAACATATGAAATACTGATAAATTGTATGAATTCCCACTGGACTGATCTAACTAGCTACAGGCAGCCAAAGATGGTTTTGATGCAACTCAACCCATGATTGGCCCAGAAACTGTTAAGCCTCAACTAGCGCGATCTTCAAATAGTTGTAGGTACTATCACCATGCTGCCTTTATCCTACCCTTGAATAAGCAACTATTTATACAAAAGAAAGATAAAAACAGGTCAACACAAAGTAGGATTCCAGTCTTTTCAAAAAATTAATGTAAATTTTAAAAAACAAAATTAAATTTGCAGTTGGTAATAGAACATTTTGTATTGAAAATCTATGAACTTTTTACAAATCCAACTGCACATCTTAAGTTGGTCGACTACTTACCCTAAACTAAGAAAGCCTACTTAGCCATGAGAGTTTTCCTTTTAAATTAATTACATGTCTTGAAATAGTGGTTTAGCTGCTAGGGCAGGGGCCACTTAACTCTAATTAGCACTTTAAAGCTTAGTTTTAAATAAACAGATTCCTGAATTAAGACATTGTTTTAGAAAACCCATAGTAGTTTTAAGGCATCTTTAACGATACCCCACACGACTGGGTATGGGAGCGTCCATGAATTACGTGAGGTGATTTTGTAAATTTTTCAACCCATCCTTAGTAACATGGCGGAAGATTTGGCTCGACCCTCTCCCCTCCTCCCTAATCTCACGTAAGATCTTCATAAATGCATATTCTAGTGTAAATACTTAGTCAGTGCTTGATTGCACTGGATTTATATTTAAAAAAACATAATTTGATTACTTATTTGTATCTATGACTACTAATAAGAATGTAGTCTAGAATCACAGTGAGAAAATCAAACTACTATAATTCGTTAAAGAATATTCATTGTGGGCTCAAGAGTGACTATACTGGAACCCAGTTTTCTCGCAATTTCACACAGGATCTTGCGGAAATAAAAATTACGTGATATTCGGCCATGCCCCCCTTTCTCTATATGATAGGGTGAAACTCGACCCCCACACCCCCTAAACCTCTCACGTAATTTATGGACGCCCCCTATGTTAATGAAATAAAATTCACATCCTCTTAAGATTTTACTGTATCACTTTGTCAATGTGATTTATATGTATACCCATACTAAATTACTGCTTTCTAGTACTAATAAACTCTAAGCTAAGCCGCAGACAGATGAACAGACAGACATGGCAAAAATATAAGAGTTCCTTGTCTTGAGGCAGAAGAAACTGTCAATCATGTGATCCTGTTATACACTGGGCTGACCGAACACCGGGCATAAGTCCTCAATGATATGGGGTTCCTCCTAGAAGCCTGTCGATATCCCATGAGACTTCTATGCTACTGGAAGGATGGGTTGGCTGAACCATACCTACATGTATAAAAAGTGTATACGGAAACAGGAGCCCACTACGAAAAGTTGCATTTAGCTTGAAAGTTCTTGCACACATACATGCACCTCTAGTGATTATTTTAATATTTGTGTTCTTACAGTACAATTTGGTGGCCTAACAATCTTGTGATTGTGGGTTTTCGGCTGAGCCTTGTGTCTGTAGCGATTCCGTTGCAGCTGAAAAAACTCGTTTTGCTTCTCACGCAGCTTCTGAGTGAGCTGTTCGATCTCATCCTCGAGCTCGTGGCAATCGGCCGGCAGTTTTGTGGCTGCGACAAAATAGGGAAACTTAAGGTTGGAGTAAAAGAAACGGGACACATAAAGGAAAAAATAATACTTCAGAATCAAGAGACGTTGCACGCAGGTTTAAACTTTATTTAGGTACTATTAGTTTGAATTATTTCACGAAGAAGAATAGTAGGTACCTACCTATTAGATGCACAATTTTTTTTATTCTACTGACCAGAATTAATGAATATGAGTACATAAGTACTTTAAAAGAGTCCGTCGACTCCGTCGTATAAAATAAGGTTAGAAATGCGAGATGTAAGGAACTTACCACCCTTTTTGAATAGCTTAGTTATTTTCAACTGCTTCCCTGGTATTTTCTTCATCGTCGTGATCACTGTTAACAGTTATCTGTAACAATGAAATCTAATTTTCTGTTTTCGACTTTTCGTCCTATTGTGTATGTTTATTATATAATTCATTAATCACATGATAAAAAAAGTCTGTATAAAAAAGTCTGTCTCTCACCACAAAAAGATTTATGTCTATACCATTAGCAATACGCTCGCTACACTGTGGAACCAACGGTTTAAATTTAAATCACAGATTTAAATAATTTGAAAGATTGGTTAAAATATATTAACGTCTCTGGATACAAGCCCTTTTGAGTTAATTCATTTTTCGTCTTCATTTATTTTTGGATTTGAAATGCTAGTGCCAATGCATTACAAATCATCTCTGGAGTTCTTGACAGTATTTGCAGCAGCCTCACTCTGAGTTGGAACACCCGGTCACAGCAGGGTGTCTATGAAACTGCCCCAGTGCAAGTCGGGTCTTTACGTCTTTCTTCATCTTCTTTTCTGTTCTCCACATTGCTCACGTAACACTTTTTGGAACAAAACTCTAGCAGAAAACAATACAAAACTACGAATGCGTTCACCACAAATCCCGCTAAAAACTCCTTTGAATTTGAAAGCACGGCAGCGCGGTCACAAACAGATGGAGTTTTTTGGCGGGATTTGTGGTGAACGCATTCGCAGTTTTATTTTATTGTGCACGTGAGCAATGTGGAAAACAAGAAAATAAAATGAAGAAGGACGTGAAGACCCGACTTGCACTGGGTGCAGTTTTATAGATGCCCTTCTGTAACCGGGTTTTCCAACTCGGAATGAGGCTGCTGAAAATACTGTCAAAAACTCCAGAGAAGATTCGTAATGCACTAGCACTAGAGCATTTCAAATCAAGAAACGAAATGAAAAATTTTAACCAAAATCACAGACAGATGAGATACTACTGCTGTACTGCGCGGTCCAACCTGTGCACGATGGACACTTAAAAACGTAAAGTTACTTGTTGATAAATTTTGTTGATTGTAAATTTGTGTATGTCTTAAAGTGCGATACGTTTTATTTTTGAATTGTTATATGTACATAGATATAGATAGTTAAGTTGTAGTTTTAAGTTATCTTGTTTTATAAGCCTTTTGTATGTTTTCTAAATAAATGTGTTTTGTAACTGTGTTTTGCTTGGGGAGGCTTAGAGGGAGGTCTAGGTAATTAGTTTGGTAAAGGTGGCGAGATGGAAGCCTGGTAGAACCCCTGAGGAGAGGTAAAAGGTTTTTTGGTAAGCAGCGAGCTGCCTCCGCGACCGTTATTTCAAAACGGCGCGGCGCGGAAATTGGTCGTAGGCGGCTCTCTGTACGGTATTGCTCCAAAGGGGTGGGTAAGTGCACCATCTTCTGTCTCGCTTCCTCCTATGGCGCCATCCCGCTCTGGAAATTTAATATAAATATAGCGTAGGCGTCATAGAGCGTATTCATTCAAATTCAACATTTTATGGTCCTTCGTGAAGCCGGATCCCTGGACTGAAGAGAAAAAACCTGAAGAACTACGTCGTCGAGCCACGCCGCCATGACGAGATCCACGCGTTCCAAGACCGCGTCCAAGCAGGCTGCCCCAGAGACGATGGATTCTAAAAATACCACAACTGAAGGTACGGGAAACACGACTTCGGGAGAAACAGCGACCTGGAGTCACGGCACTACGCAAACTGGGGAAACCGTAACGGAAACTACGAACACCGAGGCTGACGTCACGGTTGTGGAGACCCGACCTAAATCAGTTAGGTCAGACCGCTCCAAGGCTTCTCGCAAGAGGTTCCTCGCGGAACTGGAAGCCAAGGAGAGGCTGGCTGAGCTGGCGGTCAAAGCAATCGCGGCGGAACGGGCCTTAGAGGAGGCACATTTGCGGAGAATTATGGAGGACTCTGACCAGGAGCTGGACCCTGCAGATGAATCGGCTGACGAAGAAGTCAGGCAGGGCTCAGAGCGAGTGGCTGAATGGATGGAAAAGCACACAGGAGCGAAAGGACACGCTCACACCCAACCGGGGCCTGCGGTGACCGAACGACTGCGGCCTGCGGCCTCACGAGAACCCGTGGGGCAGGGTGGGGAGGAGTCCGCGAAACCGGAGAGCACCCCTTAGAAAACCGAGCCGGCTGCGCCGCAAACCGACATTGCGGCCCTCGCAGCGGCCCTACAGAGAGTCATTCGCACATCGGCGAGAGGGGCGCCCAGATATCTCCAGGAGCTGCCTGGTTTCGACGGGAGAAGTGATAGCTGGCTTGCATTTAAGACAGCATTCGTCGAGACAGAAACAAATTTCACAAGAACAGAAAACGTCGCAAGAATTCGAAAGAGCCTCACCGGAGCAGCAAAGGAAGCTGCCAGCTGCTTACTAATCAGCAGCACGGAACCCAGAAAAATCATCGAGGCTCTGGAGCGGCGGTTCGGACGAGCAGAAGCGCTAGTCCTGCGCGAGATTGAGAAAACCCGCGCGCTATCCCGCATAGGAGACAGCCCACGAGAAGTGTGTGTTTTTGCGAACAAAGTAGCAAATGTTGTGGCCACCATCGAGGCGCTGCGGAGAGACGCGTACCTATGCAATCCCGAGCTGGTACGCACAATTCTTGAGAAGATTTCACCGATACTCCGAAACAAGTGGTATGACTTCGCAGCGCGAGAAGACAACACGGCAGACCTCAAAAAACTGGCATCTTTTCTCAACGAAGAGGCGGACAAATGCGGCCCCTACGCTCCGGCTGAAACAACACCAGCTGAGACGCCACGAGAGAGAGCGAGAAAGAAGATCGTAGAGAAAAACTTCGCTGCAACGGCAACTACGCCTACAACCACGACATGCCCACAGTGCAGCGGCAGTCACAAACTGTTGGAGTGCCGACAGTTCGTCGAGGCTGATGTCAACGGACGCTGGGACCTGGTACGCCGGCACCGCCAATGCTTCCGGTGTGTGAGGAGCAACCACAAACGCTTCAGTTGCCGAGCGAAGCCGTGTGGAACAAACGGCTGTCGCGCTCCCCATCACTCGCTGCTGCATTCAGAGCGGCCAAGAGAAGAACCCAAGAAGGCGGAAGAAGTCGCGTCGGCCCTCGAGTTCGCCCACTCCACTCGGGCGGGCTCACGCCGGGCCTACTTGAAAATCGCGCCGATCGTTCTCACCGGTCCGCGAAACACTGTCGAGACGTACGCGCTGCTGGACGAGGGCAGTACTATCACCATCATTGACGAAGACATCGTCGAGTCCCTCGGCCTGGAAGGGCCCACTAACAACCTGTGGGTCATAGGAGTCAACGGCACGCGGCGCAAGCACGAAAACAGCAAAACAGTCGACGTGCGAGTGAGAGGGAAATACTCACTCGATTCTTACGAACTGCAAGGGGCACGCACGGTCGAGCGACTCGATTTCACTACTCAGTCGCTCGGCGAAGAAGACCTGGAGGACTGCCCACACCTGGAGGACCTCAGACATGAACTGATGTACCAGAATGCCAAGCCGAAAGTTCTCATCGGGCAAGATAACTGGGAACTCATCGTGTCGCGCGATGTGCGAGCAGGACGGAGAGACCGACCCGTAGCCTCACTCACACAACTCGGGTGGGTGCTACACGGGTGCCGCTCGTCGCACACAGAGCCCGTTTCGTTTTGCGGGTATCTGTCTACCAAGGAGGAATCCAGCGACGAAATGGAAAATGCTATGCGGAGATACTTCGCCCTGGAGTCGCTGGGCGTTGAGCCAAGGAAGACGCGCGATGACCCGGAGCAGCGAGCGCTACGCTTGCTAGAGGAGACAACCACACGCCTCCCAGATGGTCGCTTCCAAACTGGCCTTCTATGGAAAGAAGACAACACAAGAATGCCCGACAACTATGGCAATGCAAAGAAGAGGCTGCTCAACATCGAGAAGCGCCTAGATCGAGATCCTGATCTGAAAACAAAGTATGAAGAAAGGATGCAGAACCTCTTTATCAAGGGGTACGCCGAGCCCGCCACGACGCAGCCTACACCTGGAAAGGTGTGGTACCTACCTCACTTCGCTGTGGTCAACCCAGACAAGCCGAAGATACGTCTTGTGCACGACGCAGCTGCCAGAACTGAGGGGAGAAGCCTGAACGACGCGCTGCTGCCCGGGCCCGACCTACTACAATCTCTGCCCGGCGTAGTTATGCACTTCCGGCAGAGCCCGTACGCTGTGACTGCGGACATTCGCGAGATGTTTATGCAAATACGCATAAAACTAGAAGACAGAGACGCCCTGCGCTTCCTGTGGAGAGGGAGCGAGAGAGGAGATGTGCCGCCGTCAGAATACCGAATGACGAGCGTGGTGTTCGGTGCGACCTCATCGCCGTGCACAGCTCTCTTCGTCAAAAACAAAAACGCAGCTGACTATGCAGAACAGTTCCCGGAGGCGGCGCAGGCTATAGTGAAAAGTCACTATATGGATGACTACATCGCCAGCTACGGGACAGACGGAGAGGCCCTCGAGACAGCCACGGCGGTCGAACACATCCATCGGCAGGCCGGCTTTGAGCTGCGCGGGTGGGCATCCAACTCGCCCTCCGTGCTCCGTCACTACTCTACGAACGAGGCGGAGGCAACCATCCCTATCGGCGGGAGCGAGACAGAGCGAACACTGGGCCTGCTCTGGGAAGTAGGGCCGGACAACCTAGGCTTCAGACTCAACCGCAAGAGGGCGCCACTGGAAGTCATCGACGGGCTGCGCGCGCCGACGAAACGAGAGGCCCTCAGCGTGATCATGTCCCTATACGATCCGCTGGGGCTAATAGCACCTGTAACTACGCCGGCCAAGCGCATCATGCAAGACACCTGGCGCTACCACACTAACTGGGACGCCGATCTGCCAGACGAGCTACACGAAAAATGGTACGAGTGGCTACGCACGCTACGCGCTACGGAGGGGCTACGCATCCCCCGCTGTTACGACACGGGCGCCGTGACCAAGCGAGCGCTCCACACTTTTGTCGACGCGAGCGAGGAAGCCTACGCCGCCGCTGTCTACTGGCGGAACGAGAGGTCCGACGGAAGCGTGAGCGTCGTGCTGGCTGCCGCTAAGAGCCGGGTGACACCACTCAAACCAGTGTCGATCCCGAGGCTCGAGCTGCAGGCGGCGCTGCTGGGAGCGCGACTAGCCCACACTGTCGCGCGCGAACACGACTGGGAAGCAGAGGCGCGACACTACTGGTCCGATTCTCGCACGGCTCTCGCATGGATACGAGCCGAGCCGCGAGCATTCAAGTGCTTTGTGGCACACCGGCTGGCAGAAATCGAAGAAACAACGAAGAAAAACGAGTGGAGATGGGTCCCAACAGCCCATAACGTCGCTGATGATGCTACGCGACGATAAGCTAGCCGCCCTAAGTATTACGGTGGGCACCGACGGAATCCTGCGTCTCAAAGGACGAGTGGAGAAGGCCGTCGACATATCAGAAGAAGCTGCAAGCCCCGCAGTGCTGGACGGCAGGCACCCCTACACCCGCCTGTACCTGCAACACCTGCACGAGCGGCTGAGCCACGGCGGAGTGGAGCTGGTGGTGAACGAGGCGCGCCAGCGACTATGGGTCACGCGCATCCGGCCTACAGTCAAAGAAGTCCTGCGAAGCTGCCCTGCCTGTCGCCTGAGGAAGGCGAAACCCGCCAGCCCGTCGACTGGCAACCTGCCGGCGGGCCGCCTGGCGCATCACGCGCGCCCCTTCACGTTTACCGGCCTAGACTACTTCGGTCCGGTGACTATGACTGTGGGGCGCCGCACCGAGAAGCGATACGTGGCCCTATTCACGTGTCTGACGTCGCGCGCCGTGCACCTGGAGATTGCCGCGTCGCTGAGCGCCGACTCAGCCATATCAGCGCTCCGGCGTTTCATCGCGCGGCGGGGACCGCCCAAAGAAGTCTGGAGTGACAACGCGACCAACTTCAAGGCAGCGGATCGAGAGCTGGCTGCAGCAGTCGAGACCATGGGAGCGGAAGCCAGCGCGCAGCACATCGTGTGGCGGTTCGTGCCACCCTCAGCCCCCTTCATGGCAGGCGCCTGGGAGCGCATGGTGCGCACAGTCAAGGAGGCGCTGCGAGCCACGCTGCAGGAGCAGCGGCCGAGCGAGGAAACACTCCATACCCTGCTGGTGGAGTGCGAGAATGTGGTGAACTCGAGACCGCTGACCCACGTGAGCGTCGACTCAGCGGAGCCCGAGGCGCTGACCCCGAATCACATCCTAGTCGGGCCCAACTGTCATGTGCCACCCCCGGGCACGTTCACTCCCGAAGACATCAACGCGCGCACGCACTGGAGGCGCGCACAGCTGCTAGCCGACAACTTCTGGCGGCGGTGGGTGAGAGAGTACCTCCCCACACTCCAACACCGGCGGGAGCCCAGGGCCTCCGGAGAGGCCCCCAAAATCGGTGACCTGGTGGTCATCGCCGACAGCAACCTGCCACGCAACTGCTGGCCCAGAGGACGCATCACCCGGACGTTCCCGGGCGAGGATGGCGAAGTGCGCGTGGTGGAGGTGACCACGAGCCGAGGACGCGTGCTGAGGCGGCCCACCAAGAAGATCATCGTGCTACCAGTGCTGGATCACGAAGGTGACGGCGGGAGAATGTGCACGATGGACACTTAAAAACGTAAAGTTACTTGTTGATAAATTTTGTTGATTGTAAATTTGTGTATGTCTTAAAGTGCGATACGTTTTATTTTTGAATTGTTATATGTACATAGATATAGATAGTTAAGTTGTAGTTTTAAGTTATCTTGTTTTATAAGCCTTTTGTATGTTTTCTAAATAAATGTGTTTTGTAACTGTGTTTTGCTTGGGACGGCTTAGAGGGAGGTCTAGGTAATTAGTTTGGTAAAGGTGGCGAGATGGAAGCCTGGTAGAACCCCTGAGGAGAGGTAAAAGGTTTTTTGGTAAGCAGCGAGCTGCCTCCGCGACCGTTATTTCAAAACGGCGCGGCGCGGAAATTGGTCGTAGGCGGCTCTCTGTACGGTATTGCTCCAAAGGGGTGGGTAAGTGCACCATCTTCCGTCTCGCTTCCTCCTATGGCGCCATCCCGCTCTGGAAATTTAATATAAATATAGCGTAGGCGTCATAGAGCGTATTCATTCAAATTCAACATTTTCGACAAGCCACCGAGTAACAACGAGACCTCCCTCGAGCTCCCATAAGCAAATCAACCACTGAAATTGTTCAAGACTGAAGATATCACGGCTGTTTTCCTTGTCTCTACAACCTCCGCGTCGCCCTGCATTTCCTGTACCATCATCGAAGGGGATCAGCAACACAACCAAAGAGTACCATTTATGGCTTCTCTTGTCACACGGCAGGTAGTTAGGTAGGTACCTATGTATGCTCAAAGGCTGCTAAAGGATAATGTTAATAATTGTGATCAAAAATTCTCCTTCAGAGTAATTGAACCACAATCTATTGTAAAAACTTTTAAATCTCTTAAAGTGAAAAGAACTGAAGACCTCTGGGGATTATCGGTAAGCTTGATCAGTAATGTAATTGATACTTTAGCGCCATATTTAGTTTGTCTTTTTAATATTAGCATTGATAGTGGCGTCTTTCCAGATCTCATGAAGCTTAGTAAAGTGATACCTTTATATAAATCTGGTTCAAAAACTGATCCAGGCAACTACAGACCAGTTTCTGTGCTGCCAGTTCTTAGTAAAGTGTTTGAAAAGATTATGCTTAACCAAATGCTACAATATTTTACAGAAAACAAACTACTGCATAACCAACAATTCGGTTTCACTAAAGGACGATCAACAACCGATGCAGGAGTAGCACTCATTCGAAACATATATGATGCCTTCGAGGAATCGCAGAATGCAATTGGAGTGTTTTGTGATTTATCTAAGGCTTTTGATTGTGTTGAACACCAAACATTACTTATGAAATTAAAGCATTATGGTGTAGAGGAAGGGGCTCTCAGTCTTTTAAATTCGTATTTAGACAACAGAATACAAAAAGTACAAGTGAATGGCACGAACTCATCTGGATCTAAAGTGAAAATGGGTGTGCCCCAGGGTTCCATATTAGGGCCTTTTCTTTTCCTTGTTTACGTTAATGATTTGCCTTTTATGGTGCAACATCTGTCAAATATTGTGTTGTTTGCGGATGATACTTCTCTTATTTTTAAAGTGAATAGGAAAGAAAACGAAATTGACGAAGTAAACAACACTCTTTCAAAGATACTGAACTGGTTCACTGTGAACAACTTATTATTAAATGCTAAGAAAACAAAATGTATAAAATTTCTTTGCCAAATGTAAAAAAGGTCAATAATAGTGTAATATTAGACAGTAATAAATTACAATTTGTAAATACCACGGTGTTCCTTGGTATAACTTTGGATGTTTCACTTCAATGGGGACCACACATTGAAACTTTAGCGGGAAGGCTTAGTTCAGCTGCTTATGCCGTTAAGAAAATAAGACAGTTAACGGATGTAGATACTGCGAGACTAGTGTATTTTAGTTACTTCCATAGTATAATGTCTTATGGCATATTACTGTGGGGGCATGCGGCTGATATAGAAACTATTTTCATCCTGCAGAAAAGAGCTATCCGCGCAATCTATCAGATGCGATCACGTGACTCGTTACAGAATAAGTTCAAAGAAATCAATATTTTAACCGTTGCTAGTCAATTTATATATGAAAACATCATGTACGTTCGTAAGAATTTGCATTTATTTCCTAAAAACAGTGACAGGCATAATTTGAATTTAAGAAATGTAAATAAAATAGACATAGCCTTTTCGAGACTGAGTAAGGTTAAAAAGTCATTTGTGGGGCAGTGTATAAGATTCTACAATAAAATTCCAGAAAATGTAACTAGTTTGTCAGAGAATAAATTCAAGACTCATGTCAAAAAAGTTTTGTGCTCTAGAGGATATTATAAAATAATAGATTATGTAAATGACAAAGATATATATGTTGATTCTATAACAAATACCATTACCTGAGACTGTAATCTGAATCATGACATTATTTGTAATTTTATTTTTATTTTTATTGTATTTTTTTTTTGTTTGACTATTTAAAAGTGTGTGTAAACACCTATTTGAAATAAATTGTGTTTGATTTTGATTTTGGTAGGGCGTAGGGAGTGGGTTCTTAAAAGATGCCGTGCGTGTTCAGATAATTTAATGAAGATAAAATATAAGACCTAAAAAGAACATAAAGCCAGTGTCGCACGGCAGGTAGTTAGTTAGGTAGGGCGTAGGGAGTGGGTTCTTAAAAGATGCCGTGCGTGTTCAGATAATTTGATGAGGATAAAATATAAGACCCGAAATGGGTCTTTTAGGAATTACAGCAATATTTAATTTATAATTTATATAAATTAACAATTTGTGATAGTTAGGATGAATGATGATGGTTTTCGGTTTTTTAAATCAAATGTCACATAGTTTAACAGCGCATGCGCGGAAAAGAAGAATTAATAGATAGGATGAATAGAGATCGAATGAAAGAAGATTAAATAACTGCACACCACGCTACACTCTTTTAGAATTCTGCCAATATCATGTCGGTCATGGGAGTGACACTTCAGCAGTTGGCCGGTTTTGCGGAATTTAGATGTTTACCCAAAGTTTTCCTGATGATGTTATAAAACAAAGCCATCACAAAACATACAAAAAATCACAGCGTAAAATAGAGTTATCCTTTCAAACATCTTTCAAATAAGACAGCGCCCCTAACGGACCGCTCCCAAACTAGTACAAAAATATGAAAAACTTTTAAGCAGCCTACTCAAAGCACTGCCTGCAGGGCTCTGCTTGCAGTGTCACTGCCAATTGTATTGTGTGTATGCATGCAGGGGCGATATTCGACAGGGTAAACAATTAAAATATCGCCCCTATCCATAATAATATAATTTAAAATCCATTTGCGGTGGAGACAGCGGGGAGCTGGAGTGTGGAAGCACGTCAATTTGTAAGAGAGATAGGGCGTCGCCTAGTTCAGAGAGGCTTTGACTCCCGCTCCGGATCGTTCCTGGTGCAGAGGCTGTCCATAGCCATTCAGCGCGGAAATGCAGCTAGTGTTATGGGCACCTTTGCACCGGGGATGACAAGGGATGGGTTATTTAAGGTGTTTTTTTTTTTAAGTTATTATAGGTGTGATTTTAGATATTTTAGGTGTGATTTAAGGTGTTTTATTTTAAGTATTCTAACTCAAATTAGTTTTGTACTGAAAGTTTGAAACTGCTCTTATTTTTTTCAGTTTTATATTAGTACGTCGAAAACTAATTAAAAACATTTAAAATCTGACTGGTTTCGAACTCGTGTACTCCGGATTGTTATCACTTGAGCTCTAGCCTCTCGACTATGTATTCGATGATTTTGGTTGCGAAATTTTTGACTTGTTTCTTACTCGCGCACATCACAATAGCTAAACTTAACTACAGTTCGAGTTTCTCATAATAAGAAAAAATGTTCTGAGTGAAAAGGACCTGGCACGGTCCTATTTATCTGGTCCTAGCGCTTGACTTCAACATAACAATAGGTCACCTTTGACAGCGGTTTGTGTCGGCTGAGGCAAAAATGACCGTTTATTACTAGCGTAATTAGGCCTGCTACACGGTCAGAAACTAACGCCCGACAGAGGTGATTTTGGTAGTTTGCAACCCTGTAGATAGTGGTTTGCAACCAAATTTCGTCTGACCTTCCAACGTCCTTGGATATGAGAGTTGCGCTACCAACCAAGGGCGAATAGAGGGCGTTTGGTCCTCGACCGTCCGTGTAGATAGCGTTTGGGAACCGCGAGTACGTTACGCTGTGAATCATCGCGTCGCTCGCACGCGTTTCTAGTTGTAGTAGTAGACTCAAGTTATATGCGTGCGCTCAAAACGGCGACCCGGCCACCCTGTTGCGACTTTACATGAGATTGTATGCATCGAATTATATGAACAGCGGCGCAGCCCCTCGAGTCCGCGGACGCGCAGCCGCGACCGGATGTTGGGTAAAAATGATGTATGGTAGGTTTGGAGGATGAGTGCCAGAGAGTTAGGGAAAACCTCCAGATTTTTGAAACCTGCTTCTCATGAGGAAGGGAGGATCCCTCCCAGAGATAGCGAGCTTCATGTGATTTAAGTAGAAACATGTTGAACATGGCAGGTAAAGGTAAGGGTCATGTGGAGCCCAGTAAAATCTCGGGACTCAGTGGAATCGCGTGGAGTCCGATGGAATTAGATGGGTTTCCTATGGTTATTCGATGAAATCTCAGTAAAATGTGGTAAATTTTAATGGAATCTAATAGAAACCTGTGGAATGGAATGGTATCTCGGTAGAATCCGTTGAAATTTTCAGTGAAACCCTGTAGAATACGGTGGAAACCTGTAGGATCCAATTGAATTCAAAGAGATCTCGGTAGCTTTTTGTAAAATTTGATGAAAACACTCTAGAATCCAGTGGAATCTACTGGGAACCTGTAGAATCCAGTGATTTTTAATAAATGCGAGTGGGTTCTACAAAGATTCCATCAAATTTCAATGAAAACTACTATGGTTTTATCAAATTCAACTGGACACCGATGGTTTCCATTAAAATCCACTGGATTCTACAGGATTCCCATGAAATTTCACCAGATTGTACCGGGGTACCAACGAATTCCCTGTAGAATCAAGTATTTCCAATGGATTCTACATAGTTTCCATCCAATTTCACCGAAAACTACTAATAATTTATCAAATTCCACTAGAAATCGAAGTTTCCTATTAGAATTTACTGGATTCTACAGTACACACATACATAGTCTCTTTCAAATTTTAAAGAAAACTACTTCGATTACATCAAATTACACTTTTTACTGAAGGTTTTCATTATAATCCATGAAATTTCACCATTATGTGCCGGGATATCATCAAATTTACCGTTAGGTTCCTCTGGATTCTACAGAGTTTTTATCAAATTTCACTAAAAACACAGAACTCATCGAATTTAACAAGATACAACTGGTTTTCGTTTAATTCAACCGAATTCTACAGGATTCCTGTCATATTCCACCAGACTCTACAGGAATATCTTCAAATGTCACTGGATACCGCAAGTTTCTATTGGATTCCACTAGGTTCTACCGGGTTCCCATCTAATTCTACCAGAATATCATTAAACTTAACTAGATCTACTAGATTATTCCTCTTGATTATATAGGGTTCACATTAAATTTTAACAAAAACTACCGAGCTCTCAATGAATCAATTGGATACTGCAGGATACCATTGAATTTCATCGGATTCTATAGGGATATCATCAAATTCTTCTGGATTTGACAGATTTCAATTAGATTCTACAAAATTTTACAGGGTTCCCATCAAACACGAAAAACTACCGAGATTTCAACGAATTCAATGAGGATCATTCAGATGGCAAAATACCAACTTCTAAGTAAAAGGGGAAATGGAGTACAAAAATTTAAACATATTACTTTTTGAATAACTCCAATCCATTAAAAAATGACAAAATGGAAGAAGTTGAAAAAGTGACTCTTTCAAAACGCGCTCAGCTGGCCTTGAACCCTATTATGACGTCATACGATCCAGCCGGCTGGTCAGTTGGTCGGCGCATAGCGACTATCACGTATATTCAGATAATTTCGGTGTTTTAAGTGTGTTTAATACTTAATTTTAGTGTTTTCCATGTATTTTAAAGTTAATAAATTTTCATTATTAATTTTGGAGTACAGTAAAGTAAGGAGTTTAATGGGAACCCTGTATAATCAACTGAACTGTCTAGTAAGTCCAATAGCAACATACGCAAACTCATTTTCTTAATCACCTTGTATAAAACTATTTTGGTGTATCTCATTTAAAGACTCGTAACAGAATGTTGGGTTTTCATATATTATAGTAATAGCTCCCGTGTGTGATACCTTGCTATGCTATAAGTTTATACCTGTGTGACAGCTTTAAATACCAAGCTAATAGCCAGCGAGTTAGGTTTGGAAATATTGATTCTCCTACCACCATGTCTAGAAAAAAGGGCATCTTCGTCCCCTATTTCTCTAACTGAACACCATTGACCTTTTAACATTCAGAGGAAGAAAGAACGATAAGGTAAATTAATTCCTATTTTGACTGACCGTGGTCAGAGATCTTGCCTGCTAGGTCGAGGTTCATCGGTTCGATTCCCACCCAAGGCAAATTAAATCGCCTATAGGCACATCCAACACGCTTATTGAATTACTATTTAGTATATTAATATTAACTAATTTTGCCCTGATTCAGGGTAGGCTCGAGCCCCTCGGTGGGGACGTATATGAGTTGTAATGATGATATTAATATAAAAATAATGTTTTTTAGGGTGTATTTTTTTATTGGTTTTCGACTCTAAACATGATACTGAATTACCAGTTTCAATGATGCAGGTGATTAACCTAACACGCTGTATTAAAAATTCATACAAAAATAATAAAATCACTATAACAATCCTGAGGGCCCGACCATCTTCAAAACTTCCTCGGATAAACGACCCTCGACCCACTTGACGCGCAATCTGAAAAACAGAATAAATTGTACAGACACGCTGTGCATACTTTCTTGTGAAGTCTTCACTTCACCGTCTGGCGTAGTCTGGAGTACACAAAAAAACAATAAACATTACGCTTAAGTTGGAATTTGGGTTTGTATGAGATGTCATCTTCGGCATCATCGTCACTTACCATCAGGTGAGATGATGCCAAGGGTTTACCAATTGTGAATTAAAAAAAATATACCATAAATTTTAAAAAAAACCGGCCAAGTGCGAGTCGGTCTCGCGCAGAGTAGGATTTCGCAACCTTTTTTTATTCACAACCCGGTTTGTGCGGAACCCTGTTTGTGTGACCCCGAGTCGCACTTGGCCAGTTTTTTTTCGTTCAGTAATACGGGTATATTACGGTGTTAATGTTTTCTATGTCTAAAGACAAAGCTCCTTGGTACATTTCCATACAACACACCAGGAAGTCCCACCTCTCTTCGTTGTGCTTGATGGACCACAGATCAGGCATGTACCGGGGCCGCATGGACGCCAGGAAGTGTTCCCGCCATGTCTCTTCCAATCGCAACAAGCCTCCTTCGCGTTCAACGAAGTATTCCACCACTTTCAGCCCGTGGGACTCGTAGTCGGTGTTCTCGTATCTGTTTGAAAATGGAAGAAAAATTTAAATATCTTTTGTTGACTATTAGGAGACACTGGCAAGACAGTAAGGTCCTAAAGTATAGTCAAAGATGATCTATTATTACCAGCGGTATAGGCAGCTGCAGTTTGTTATTACGGGCGTGAAAACATTCGCGATTTTAGGGTCGGTAATGTGTGAAGCAGGTGGAGGGGATCCTAGGGGACCCCTTGTAAAGAGGGGGGGGGGGGGGTCTTTTTTAGTAAAAACGTTTTTAGGTTATATCGGACTAAGACTTTTTATTAACTGTCTATGGCAAAGAAAGGTTAGGATGGGGGGAAAATTGTGTGTGTGTGTGTGGGAAGGGCGAGGGGGGGGACCAATTCGACCCCCTCAATATCTCGCTCCTCCTCCCCCCTCCCATCCACTCGTAACTTTCCCTTCCCATAGACAGTCCATAATAGGTCATCTTTAGTCCCACATAAACTCAGCTTGTATTTTTTTTTCTAAAAAAGATCCGCGACTCTTTTCAGGTGTAGCCCTAATTATCAAGTTGCCTATTTTTGTATTTATAAACATACGGAAACTACAGAGTGAAATACCGAAAATTCCAAAAACTTGTACCTAACTCGTTTACCAAACAAATTGAATATAGTAGCGTAATGTTTAGTCCATTCGGTCATCACACCAGGAGGTCGCGGGTTCGATTCCCGGCGGTGTCAACTTTGTAAGACTCGATTTGGTTGGTGGTAGGGCATTTTCATAGCCTGGCTAGCTACCACCATGTTATCTATGTCTTGCCGCCAAACATCAGTGTTAACAGAATTGATGTGTTTGAAGATAAGATAGCCAGATCCCCATTGCATTGGGGAATCTTGGTAAGGCCGCTTGCATCTTCGGCATCATCGTCACTTACCATCAGGTGAGACGATGCCAAAGGGCTTATCAATTGTGAATTTAAAAAAAACTATTACTTGAAAATGGGTGAACCGATTGTAATGAAACAATGTAAGCAAGAAAGGAAGTTGTTCAACGTGTATTGACAACTTTTTTGAAATTATGTATTTTAAAAACAGATTACTTTAACGGTTACTATGAACTTTGAAATAACTATAATTTATTGACAACTCTACTTCTGGAAAAAAGGAGTCAATACACTTTTAAAAAATCCTGTTTTGCTTATCTGTATAAGTTTCGTTACAATCGGCTCATCCATTATAAAGAAAATGTTATCATTAATTTATATGGAAAACTAGTTTCGGTAAGAAATAAAATCGAAATGTGTGCTGGGACACATAGTAGATGTGAAACTTCCAACGGACAAGGGAGCTTGTGCGTACGAAGGGTAACCCAGGCTAAGTACCTGCATTATATCTCCATCTCAATTTTTCTCTATCTACGAATACAGCCGTTGCCTTCACTCCGCCGCCGCCAGCTTTTCTCTGTCTACCCCGTCCACGCGGCCGTAACGCTTTTTCGTGACAGAAAAAATCCTAATACATAAAAGTTTCACTTCAATAAAATCTTGCCGAAAAACATGTTCAACTTCTGAAAAGTTCCGTGTGGAGGTGGTTAGGTAGCGAGGGAGGAGCGAAACGACGAGAGATGTTGGAATGACATGACAGTCAACTTTGCTCGTTACCTTTGGGTCACAGCATATAAAATATAATTTGTGTGTAAAAACAGTAATTTACAGACTATCTTTACATCGATCAGTCCCAAACTAGGCACAGCCTGTATCTTGAGCACCAACAGCAAAAGATGAGACAGTACATAGTTATGACCTTAATGTTTTTGTCACTTTCAGTATTTATGAAGTTGATGTTTTTGGCACTTTCAGTATTTTATTTGGTAGTTTCCGTATAGTAACATGGGGACGAGTTATGACCTTGACGTTTTTGGCACTTTCAGTATTTTATTTGGTAGTTTCCGTATGTATTTATGAGTACAAGTTCTTGGTAATATGGGAACGCTCGGGGTGGATTTATGACCTTAAGGTTTTTGGCACTTTCAGTGTTTTATTTGGTAGTTTCCGTATATTAATTAGCACTAAAGTTCTCAGTAACATGGGGACGCTCGGCCGCAGTTATGACCTTAACGTTTTTGGCACTTTCAATATTTTATTTTAAGTTTCCGCATATTAATTAGCACAAGTTTCCGGTAACATGGGGACGCTCGGATGGATTTATGACCTTAACGTTTTTGGCACTTTCAGTATTCAATTTGGTAGTTTCCGTATATTAATTAGCACTCGTTTTCTGTAACATTAGGACGCTTGGACGGAGTTATGACCTTGACGTTTTTGGTACTTTCAGTATTTTACTTGGTAGTTTCCGTATATTAATTAGCACAGAAGTTTTTGATGACATGGGGACGGTCGGGCAGAGTTATGAACTTGACGTTTTTGGCACTTTTAGTATTTTATTTGGTAGACTCTGTATATTAATTAGCACAAGTTTTCGGTAACATTAGGGACGCTCGGGTGGAGTTATGACCTTAACGTTTTTGGCACTTTCAGTGTTTTGTTTGGTAGTTTCCGTATATTAATTAGCACAAAAAATTTCAGTAACATGGGGACGCTCGGCCGCAGTTATGACCTTAACGATTTCGGCACTTTCAATATTTTATTTGATAGTTTCCGTATAATAATTAGCACAGAAGTTTATGATAACATGGGGACGCTCGGGCGGTGTTATGACCTTGACGATTTTGGCACTTTCAGTATTTTATTTGGTAGTTTCCGAATATTAATTAGCTCAGAAGTTTTTGATAACATAGGGACGCTCGGGCGGTGTTATGACCTTGACGATTTTGGCACTTTCAGTATTTTATTTGGTAGTTTCCGTATATTAATTAGCACAAGTTTTCGGTAACATGGGGACGCTCGGGCGGCTGAGATGTCTTCCGGCTGGCATGATGATGGATGGGATACTCACACAACTTGCACTACAGCGGCTTCCCTCAGCAACTCCTCAGTGATCTCTTCGTGGGCAGGGTAGTGCTGTAACAGTATATCTTCCAACTCTTTGCGTCTCGCGTCAGGTAAAACGTGCTTTCTGGCTTGGTAGAGTAACGCTCGGGCGGCTGAGCGGATCTTTCTAATAGGGGAAAAATTAAAGAAATTTTAATGCCCACAGCTTAGCTTATTGGAATTGTAATTTTTTTATCGGAATTCATCTTTTCAAGGAATGCTCGCTGTTAAGGCATGGCTTGTCCCATACAAACGTAATTTGGTTTATACTTTTATGTCAGTCAATGAAAGTTATGTATTAAGATCTAATAAGCACTTTCTATATCCTATCTGGATATATCGTGGTTCGATTCCTGCCACGTACCAATGTGTTTTCGAATTTCGATCTCATATGTACGTTTATCCGACGCCCTTACGGTGAAGAAAAACATCGTGAGGAAACCTGCACACGCCTGCGAAGAAACTCGAAGGTTGTGTGTGAAGTTGACCAACCCGCACTGGGCCGCGTGGTCGACTAAGGCCCGATCGCCCTAACTCAGGGTAGGCTCGAGCCCCTCGGTGGGGGCGTATATGAGCTGAAATGATGATGATGAATTTAAATTTTTACGGAATTTAATTTTTTTTACGGAAATCTGACAAACTACAGACACAAAAATTAGCTTCTAGAATGTGTTTACAACTCACCCTATCTTTGGCTGAGACTGTTGAATTATATTTCACAAAGTTTCATACACAAATATTTTAGTCAGATAGTCTGTTTATGACGATTTCACCGTAATAAGTTTTATATATAGTGTCCATACAAAAAAATTGAGAAATAATTGTTTTTGTAACCCTTGACAATAATGGCGACCACCCACGAAGGGCCCCGCCAGTTGAAACAAAATGGCCGAACTAATTTCGACCTGATTCTGCCGCGCGCCAGCTGAGTGGATAAGAATCAAACTACGTTTGTATGGGGAGCGCGCTAGGGATTAATATCATCGATCTCTTCGCCCGTCATCTATTTAAGTCCTATGTGGCGACATCTACAGTATTACGCCTGTTTTCATAGTTTCCTTAGTATGAAAACAGATGGCGCCTACTATAACATTTTATACATAATAAAATACGTAGTATGTATGAAGCAGTCATAGCTCAGTTCGATTTGCGTGGTAGGGTCGATCACGCAGGTTAAATTACCTGAAGCACGGTCATTACCCAGATGGCTTTGACTGTTTGTGGAATTTTTATCGACCTGAGCCGTTGGTGCCAATTGCTATCACTAAATGGCAGTCGTTAAGCCGTGTCAGATGACTTATAGGCAGCTTGAAAAACTTCTCACAGTAAGGTTCGCCACTAGCTCTACAAAATCTTCACCAAGCCGGTCTTTGCCCCCCGTGTGTGGTTTTTTTTTATTCACATTTGGTAAGGCCTTGGCATCATCTCACCTGATGGTAAGTGACGATGATTCTGAAGATGGAAGCGGGCTTACCAAGATACCCCCACACAATGGAGAACTGGCTATCTTATCTTCAAGCCGGAACACATCAATGTTGTTAACACTGATGTTTGGCGGCAAGACTTAGATAAGATGGTGGTAGCTAGCCAGGCGGGCTTAGAAAATGCCCTACCACCAACCAAACCGAGTCTTACAAGTTGACCCCGCAGGGAATCGTACCCGCGACCTCCTGGTGTGAAGCGAATGGACTAACCATTACGCCACGGAGGCGGTTATTTTTTTTTTACCAAAAATGATCAGCTTTTAAAGGCTGAGATCTCCTGTTAAATAAAAAATACCTGTGTTAGGAAATCTCACTCTTCCATCGCTTAATCTATGGTATAATAATTATTGGCAAATAACAGAATATGCTTAACCTTTCCGACTTTGAAAGATACCCATGGCCCAGCAGTGGAAACTTGAGTTATTTCATCCTATCCAGAATGCAATAAATTAATGCATAAAACTCCCGGCCCAGGAGTGGTTATTATATCAGCCGAAAGACTTCCACTGCTAGACAAAGGCCTCCCCCAAGGATTTCCACGACGACCGGTCCTGCGCTGCCCGCATGCAGCGGCTTTCCGTAACCTTCACCAGGTTGTCGGACCACCGTGTGAAAAGCCTGCCTACGCTACGTCTTCCGGTGCACGGTCGCCACTCGAGAACTTTACTATCCCAACGGCCTGCCCACTGAAGAAGGCCTCCCCAAGGATTTCACG
The DNA here is from genome assembly GCA_947284805.1 of Coleophora flavipennella. Taxonomy (NCBI): domain Eukaryota; kingdom Metazoa; phylum Arthropoda; class Insecta; order Lepidoptera; family Coleophoridae; genus Coleophora; species Coleophora flavipennella. The sequence continues at coordinate 14,019,746 of OX369253.1, forward strand.
ACGACCGGTCCTGCGCTGTCTGCATCCAGCGGCTTCCCGCGACCTTCACCGGGTCGTTGGTCCACCGAATAGCCTACGTTACGTATGCCGGTGCGCGGACGCTACTTGAGAACTTTACAGCCCTAACGGCCATCTGCTCTATAAACTATGTGCCCTGCCCACTGCCACTTAAGTTTAGCGATTCTGTGAGCTATGTCGGTTACTTTGGTTCTCCTACGGATCTCCTCATTTCTGATTCGATCGCGTAGGGAAATTCCGAGCATAGCTCGCTCCATCGCTCGCCAGGAGTGGTTTAGTAGAAAAAAGCAGTGTTTTTCGGCACGCCACCACTACTACATTCTTCCACGACCACTCTGCCAAGGAAGATGGGATCTTCGCTATTCAAATTGGCCAAGAGTGAATCGACTGAGAGTGGTACTCACTTGCAATCAACATCTTCCGAATATTTGTCCCGCGAAGACAAAGGCGCGTCGCACATCCGAGCCAGCTGGTCGCGCACGACTTGGTCGCGCATGTTGCTGGTTTGATGGCACTCTATGCACAGTAGAACTACGTCGTGCGAGGAATGGTCCTTCATTATTTCTGGGGAAGAATAAACTATTTTTGAACAGAGAATACAAAATAAGCAATCAGTTTTGATCACTGAGTTACTAAAATATGTGTAGAAATGCAATGTTTTTACACGGCTCGTCGAAGAGGTGGTCTCAATTAACAGATTCAATGATTTAGCTGAGAAAAACAGACTGTAGGAAAATCCTTAATCCTACTTCCTACTAATATTATAAACGCGAAAGTTTGTAAGAACGTATGGATGTATATTTGTTTGACTGACTCTCCCGACACAGGGAATCCTAGTGGGAGAGTCAGAGTATAATTACAAAGCTAACACTAAGATATAACTTGAATAAGTACCTCACCATTTTTATTTTGTATTCTGTATCTAAACGTTAATATTCAAATAAACTTACTTACTTATTTACTCTTTCACGCAAAAACTACTAAACGGATCTGGCTGCAATTTTGTAGGTAGACAGATTAGGACCTGGATTAAAACATAGGCTACTTTTTTCCACACTCGCGACCGCACCCTCGATAAGTCATAGAAACGTTGTCCACGCGGGTGAAGCCGCGGGAAACACCTAGTAATATTATAAAAGTGAAAATGTGTTTGTATGTTTGTTTGTTACCTTTTCACGCTTCAACACCTCGACCAGTGATGATGTTTGGCATGCAGGCAGCCTGTGTCACTGGGAAGGATATAGGCTACTTTTTATCCCGTGAAAATAGCATAGCCCGATGCAGTTTCTGAGTAAACTGAAAAAAATACTCTGGTTAATATCTGTAACATCGCAACGGAACAATGGATTGACATAATAATTAGCATAGCATTGGTTTTGGTACATAGTTCCCGAGGGATCTGGCGAAAAATCATTTCCGCGCTCGCGCACGTCGGCGTCGCGACGGAGCAATGGATTAAACGGTTGAGGGGGTGGGAAGAGACATAGACTGCTAATCAGAATAGCCCGACATAGATCCCGAGGGATCTGGAGGAAATGCGTCTCGCGTACCATTCACCCTCAAAGACAGTCATAGAAACGATGTCCACGTGGACGAAAGCTAGTTACTATATATGTCTCACTCTCACTACAGCAACCTACGAGAGGATTACTTATGCCGTGCGGCATACTCAATTTTGGGGTCATTTACGTGACATGGAATTTATCTCTGGAGATATTATATAAACTAATTGGTTATGGTACTTGTAGCACTATGAACTGATATGAATAAAATAATATGAGAAGTCACTTTCAGAAGCTATTTGAGCCACCTATAAGATAAGGCCGTCGGTGGGTCAACCGGTAACGACTCGGTCCTCCTAAGCAGAGGTGCCGGGTTCATTCGAAACTTACGTACATATACTCACCGATTGCTTTAACGGTGAAGTAAAAACATCGTGAGGAATCCTGCACACACCTGCGAAGAAACTCGAAGGTTGTGTGTTAAGTCGACCAACCCGCACTGGGCCCGCGTGGTCGACTAAGGCCCGATCGCCCTAATTCAGGGTAGGCTCGAGCCCTTCGGTGGGGACGTATACGAGCTGATATGATGATAAGGCATCTGACACGCTTATCGACTGCCATCTAGTGATAGCAACAGCCACCAACGGCTTACCATGTCTTGCGAAGCACGGAAGCGGTCGAGAAGAGTGCCACTAACGGTCAAACGCATGCAGGTAATGACCGTGCTTCAGGTTAGTTAACCTGCGTGATCAACGCAAGTCGCAATGAGCTAAAACCGCTTCAGTATAATAAGTAGAATTTCCAGTTAACGGGGTCCTACAAAAAGTTACACTTACACTATCATCATCATCACAACATCATATCAGCGGAAATACGTCCACAGCTAGACAAAGGCCTCCCCCAGGATTTCCACGACGACCGGCCCTGCGCTGCCCGCATCCAGCGGCTTCCTGCTATGTACACTACTTTTGCTAAAAAATCTAAAAATAATATGAATTAAAAACTTCTAAAAAATAGAAAAAAAATTGTTTTGACTTATTTTACACCTATTCATTGAGACTATTTCGATGGGCCCAAACACGATACTTCTCCTGTAAGTTGGTGAGAAGCTGGGTATCCTGCAGATACTCGGAGATGCTGCAGAATCAGATGAAAGTTAGCATGTTCTAATACCTATTCATTGAGACTATTCTAATTAACCCAAACAGGATGCCTCTGATGTAAGTTGGTGAGAAGTTAGGTTTCTTGCTGATTCCAGGAGATGCTGCAGCACCAGGTCGAAGATACTATAGTCTTGTAATATCATTTAAGTAACAGGCCAACAAGTTTAGAATCGATTACACCAGTGGAAGTTGCCCACATACCGTCATCACCTAGAAAAGAGCTGATCATCTTCAAACGTCTAAATAGATCTTCATAAATTACAGTTAAGAACACCTAGATCATTTCAGCTTTAAAAAAAATGTATTCAACTTTGTCCATTCGTTTAGGAACAACGATGGCGCAGACAGACACACAGATACACACGTTAAACTTATAAAAATACTCCTTAGGAACTACATTTTTCCTAATATACGAGGTAGTGTGACTATAAATGACGCATTTGTTCTCCTTGGTCAGCTAGTAGTACCGATAAACATCGCTAAACGATCGAATCACAAATCAAGTTCATTTACGATCAAGTTTCAACTCACCGGGAAAATACTTCCTATACTCCCTAGAAACCACATTCTTCCGAATATACGAGTTGGTGCGACCACAGACTACGCATTTGTTCTCCTTGGTCAGCTGGTAGTACCGATCAACATCGCTAAACGATCAAATCACAAATCAAGTTCATTTACGATTAAGTTTCAACTCACCGGGAAAATACTTCCCATACTCATTGGGAACCGCATTCTTCCGAATATACGAGTTGGTGCGACCACAGACGACGCATTTATTCCCTTTTGATAAGCTGGTAGTACCGATCAACATCGCTAAACGATCAAATCACAAAACAAGTTCATTTACGATTAAGTTTCAACTCACCGGGAAAATATTTCCTATACTCCCTAGGAACCACATTCTTCCGGATATACGAGTTGGTGTGACCACATCCGACGCATTTATTCTCTTTTGATAAGCTGTTAGTACCGATCAACATCGCTAAACGATCAAATCACAAATCAAGTTCATTTACGATAGAGTTTCAACTCACCGGGAAAATAGTTCCCACATTCTTACGAATATACGTGTTGGTGTGACCACATCCGACGCTTTTATTCTCTTATGATAAGCTGTTAGTACCGAAAAACATCGCTAAACGATCAAATCTCATATCAAGGTTATTTACGATTAAGTTTCAACTCACCGGGAAAATACTTCCTATACTCCCTAGGAACCACATTCTTCCGAATATACGAGTTGGTGCGAACACAGACGACGCATTTGTTCTCCTTGGTCAGCTGGTAGTACCAATCAACATCGCTAAACGATCAAATCACAAATCAAGTTCATTTACGATTAAGTTTCAACTCACCGGGAAAATACTTCCTATACTCATTGGGAACCGCATTCTTCCGAATATACGAGTTGGTGTGACCACATCCGACGCATTTATTCTCTTTTGATAAGCTGTTAGTACCGATCAACATCGCTAAACGATCAAATCACAAATCAAGTTCATTTACGATAGAGTTTCAACTCACCGGGAAAATAGTTCCCACATTCTTACGAATATACGTGTTGGTGTGACCACATCCGACGCTTTTATTCTCTTTTGATAAGCTGTTAGTACCGATCAACATCGCTAAACGATCAAATCACAAATCAAGTTCATTTACGATAGAGTTTCAACTCACCGGGAAAATAGTTCCCACATTCTTACGAATATACGTGTTGGTGTGACCACATCCGACGCTTTTATTCTCTTATGATAAGCTGTTAGTACCGAAAAACATCGCTAAACGATCAAATCTCAAATCAAGGTTATTTACGATTAAGTTTCAACTCACCGGGAAAATACTTCCTATACTCCCTAGGAACCACATTCTTCCGAATATACGAGTTGGTGCGACCACAGACGACGCATTTGTTCTCCTTGGTCAGCTGGTAGTATCGGCCGACGTCGCCAACGGAACGACCGGCGGGTTCAAAGCGTAACCGAACCGTTAGCGGGTCTTCCTTTACTACGTCTGCTAGGTTTTTGTCCACGTACCTGTTACATGAAATATGTTATTGTATGAAAAATACTCAGTTGTCTTAACTAAGATTGGATTAGCCTTATCAGGTAAAATTTGTTTAACCATACCAATATTCAGCTTTTTATCTGTAATAGACTAATAGAGTGATAAAAAGCAAAATTAAAAATTTTGAAAAAACCCACGACGGTAAAAATGTAATTGAAAAATGATATCATATCAGCCGAAGGACATCCACTGCTGGACATAGCCCTCCCCCAAAGATTTCCACGACGACCTGTTCTGCGCTGCCCGCATCCAGCGGCTTCCCGCGACCTTCACCAGGTCATCGGTCCACCGACTGGGAGGCCTGCCTACACTACGTTTTCCAGTGCGTGGTCGCCACTCGAGAACTTTACTGCCCCAACGGCCATCAGTTCTACGAGCAATGTGAGGATTAGCCTTATCAGGTAAAATTTGTTTAACCATACCAAATTTCAGCTTTTTATTTGTAATAGACTTTTAGTAAAAAGGCGGTAACATACCGACGGACAGACGGACGGACGAAACTACTCCGGAAAATTACTATTTTTCGAAAGTAGTACTGAAACAGTCTTACTATACCTATATACAACTATATTCCTCTACGGAGCAGAGCCCATCGGGACTCTGAAAGAAGCAGATCGCAGTCACATCGAAGCGTTTAAAATGTAGTGCAGGAAAAAGATGCCCCAGATTTAGTGAATAGAACGTCGAACTAATGTCTCAATCTTGCGCAGCTCAAAATCAAAGCAAGGCTATCTACCATACGCCTTAAGGTGCTCGAGTACTTAAGGTGGCGACTCTTACAAGGAAATACACCAGATCCGCACCGTCGTAAATTCTAATATCTATGATGCTATGTAGACCGCTGAGGATAGTAGCTGAGCCTATGGTTTTTCGGGGAGATCACGACTCTCAGTCATGAGGGCATCGATGCGAAGACGAGGACTGAAATAGTCACTACGCTGCAGAGAAAAAACGGTAATTTAAAAAACTAAAAAACCCGCCTGCGTTTCTGTGTAATTTGGAAATGAAAAACCCTAAAACAAGAAAGTCGTCATACCCGATTGCACTTAACTTAAGAAAAATTGTAGCAGTCGGGACCCATACTAGAAAGTCAGCCGTCTAGTCAGTATATTGAAGTAATCTGCAATGTAATATAGGTATGTGCTCTCAATTCACTATGCCTCCATTTCTAGAATGGGTCCCGACTGCTACAATTTTTCTTAAGTTAAGTGCAATCGGGTATGACGACTTTCTTGTTTTAGGGTTTTTCATTTCCAAATTACACAGAAACGCAGGCGGGTTTTTTTAGTTTTTTAAATTACCGTTTTTTATTTTATTCATTTTTTTAGTTTTATTATTGAATGAGTTCATTTGAATTTGGCGCCAAAAATCCGCCATTTTGTTTTTTTTACTTTGATATACCCAGTGTCACTCACACAGTAAATATGTATCTAACGACACCCCTCAAACTAAAATCTATCGAGCCGTTCACGCTGCAGTGCGTGCCTAACATTGGAATTTGGCGCCAAAAATCCGCCATTTTGTTTTTTTATTTGGATATACCCAGTGTCATTCTCACAGTAAACACTTATCTAACGACAACCCTCAAGCTATAATTCATAGAGCCGTTCAGGCTGCAGAGCGTGTCAAACATTTGAATTTTGCGCCAAAAATCCGCCATTTTGTTTTTTTTATTTTGATATACCGAGTGTCACTCTCACAGTAAATACGAATCTAACGACACGTCTCAAGCTAAAATCCATCCAGCCGTTCAGGCTGCAGAGCGTGCCAAACAATTATACATACAAACATACATACATACATACATACTCTCGAAAAACATAACCCTCCTTCTGGCGCAGTCGGGTAAAAAAGCTAATCAAATTTTACCCTGCATAGGTAATTAACCGCCTTCGTGGCGTAATGGTAACGTCCATTAGTTTCACATTCTGGAGGTCGCGGGTTCGATACCCGGCGGAGTCTTACTTTGTATGAATCAGTTTTGTTGGTAGAAGGGCTTTTTCTAAGCTCGCCTGGCTAGCTACCATGCACCATATTATCTAAGTCATGCCGCCAAGCATCTATGTTAACTGCATTGATGGGTTCCGGCTTTTAGATAAGATAGCCAGTTCCCCATTGAGTTGGGGAATCTTGGTAAGCCCGCTTACATCTTCGGCATCACCGTCACTTACCATCAGGTGAGACGATGCCAAGCGCTTACCAATTTTGTATCAAAGGCGTTGCGCTACTGTAAGCCATATAGTAACACCCAAGTATGATGAGTAGAACCCACAGTTAATGGATCCTACACCAATTTTTTTACATATTTTTTACATCTGTATAGAGCCAGTATTTAAACCACTAGTTAAGGAGTTTTCTAAAAAAAACACATATAGTTACTAACATACCACCGATGACCTGGTGAAGGTCGCGGGAAGCCGCTGGATGCGGGTGGCGCAGAACCGGTCGTTGTGGAAATCCTTGGGGGAGGCCTATGTCCAGCAGTGGACGTGCTTCAGCTGATATTATAATAAAGGACGTTTTAATAAGATGATCATGATACAATTTTTGACACAATTGGAATGCCTACTTACCAGAGAGCCTTCTTATTGTCGCACGTGCACAACATTTCGCCATCAGGCGCTTCTAAGAAACAATTGTGGTACAGAGGCTTACTCCTGGTCGCGTGTGGATACCTCTTGCTTACTACTTCCTTGGATGGCTTCCCGTCTTTACTCCTGGAACAAAGCGGAAGAGAATCCCATATTTATTGAACTTCAGTTGATTAAGGTAATGGGAGACGAAACATGCCAAAATATGCTGATATAATCCTTGACTATTCATCATATAAGCTCATTAACGTCCCTACCGAGGGGCTTGAGCCTACCCTGAACAAAGTATATATATTAGTACTGACCCTGAATTAGGCCGGTCGGGCCTTAGTCGACCACGCGGGCACAGTATAATAAAGAGTACTAGCGTATGCGGGTTGGTCGATTTCACACACAACTCCTTGATTACAAAAAATATATTAGTCTTAGAAATCCTACTAATATTATAAATGTGAAAGTTTGAATGTATGGATGTTTGTTACTCTTTCACGCAAAAACTACTGGACGTATCTAGATGAAATTTGGTAGCTAAACAAATTAGGACCTGGATTAACATATAGGCTACCTTATTCCATGCTCGCGAGCCACTTGCGGCTCGCGCACCGCGCACCCTTGAAGACTGTCGTATAACATTTTTTAAAAGCTAATTCACCCGAATGCAGAAGTGCATAGGGGGTTGGAGGAGAATATTTTGAAAAGCTCTAAATAAACTTTTTTCATATTTTAACTATTTTTGGAATAGCCCACATTTTACCATTTGGCAAAGATATGAACAGGATAACTACAAAACATTTTTGCTTTGCTCTTTTTGTTAGTGAAACAATGCATATGGGATAGAAACTTTTTATAAGTACATATTCCCAAATTTAAAGAGAAATAATACCAAAGTGCCTCACGTGGATAAATCAGTCCTCTGTTTAGCTACAGTCTTGTTTTTGAAGCTGACATCAACATATTTCCAGCATATCTCATCCAAATTTCTCCACACATCTTTACTTCTGTTATTGAAGAGGCCCAAAAAACCACCGCTGGCATATTCATTGATTAAATTAACGAATATTCTGATTGCCACGTGGGCGTCAGCTGCGGCATACTTTGTTTGTTTATCTGTGAGTTCGTTTGCGCCCCAGTCGCTGCACCGTACCTGGATCAAGTTTTAAATAATTGAAAACTCTTAACATTCCAAAAAAATTTACTTCCATTGCTACTACAATTTAGTGCAATTTTGCATTATTATTTTTGTTTTTTTTATTTTTCTAAAAAAGTACTACACCGATTTTGATAAAATATATATGGGACAAACTCGTAAGCATACCCTATCAAATAAAAAAAGAATCATGAAAATCGGTTAACAATCTGCGAAGATATCATATCACGTAACACACGCAAAAAAAGCCCGCCAAGTGCGAGTCAGAACCGCACACACAGGGTTCCATACCATCATAATAGATGGCGCTAGTACAAAAGTTTCCGTACCATCATACTAGATGGCAGTAGTTTCTTCATGTTTAAAAAAAAACATGTTTTTTGTAAGGAGATCCCCTTATTTTTTCACTTTTTCTAATTTGTAGTATTTTTATATACGTTGTTACAGCAGCAATAGAAATACATCATCTGTGAAAATTTTAACTGTCACGCTATAACGGTTTATAAAATACAGCCCGGTGACAGAAGGACAGACAGACGGACGGACAGCAAAGTCTTAGTAATAGGGAACCCGTTTTTACCCCTTGGGTACGGAACCCTAAAAACATACAGTCGAATGGAAAACCACCTCCTTTTTGGATGTCGGTTAAAAACATACGATGTATGCAGCCCTGTGGCTCAGAGGCGATGGCTTTTATCGCTGAGATCGGGTGGAGGCTGAAGGACAGTGAGATCCACGCTTCAAGACTTTTCCTGGTCCAACACCTCCCGGTGGCTATCCAACGCGGCAAAGCAGCCAGTGTGTTATGGGTTCGTTTGTGCCAGACGAAGGGAAAAATAAAAGCTATGATTTCAGGCGGGAAACACTTGTTGTTTCATACTTTTCCATAGTCGGGTTTTAATTTTTTTTAGGGTTGCGTATTCAACAAGGAACCCTTATAGTTTCGCCATGTCTGTCCGTCTGTCTGTCCGCGTCTTAGCTCAGAACCTATTAGTACTAGAAAGCTGCAATTTAGCGTGGGTTTAAATATTAATCACGCCAACAAAGTGGTACAATAAAGTCCTGATAAAACAATTTTTTAGGGTACCTTCCCTACATGTAGAGGGGAAGAATTTTTTTCGTTGCTGTACCCTATCGTGGGGGTATCGTTGAATAGATCTTTCAAAACTACTACAGGTTTTACAAAACCATTTTTCGCTTCAGGGATCCGTTCGCAAAATATTAAGCTTTCAAGTGCTAATTTTTGTTCGAGTCAAGTGTCCCAGCTATTTTAGGACATCTTAAAAAAAATTGCAGGGCACGTTACTAACTTAAAAGGAAAACTATCACGGATAAGTAGGCTTTCTTAGTTTAGGAATAATAGTCAACCAACTTAAGATGTGCAGTTGAATTTGTAAAAAGTTCATAGATTTTCCTTACAAAATGTTCTATTACCAACTGCAAATCATACAATATTGTTTTTAAATAATACATTTATTTTTTAAGAGGCTACGGTACCCTACTTTGCGCGAGTCCGACTCGCACTTGGCCGGTTTTTATATTTGAGCGACAGTGAAGCATAGACATGAGTTATCTATATTTAACAGTCTATGTCACTTCCCACCCCCTCAACTATTTCTATGCAAAAAAATCACGTCAATCTGGTGCCCCGTTGCGACGCCGACGTGCGCGAGGCTGGATATGATTTTTCGCTAGATCCCTCGGGAGCTTTCTTGGGCTAAGCTAATAAGTAGTCTATGTCATTTCTCACCCCCCCACCATCTCAGTGAAAAAATAAGAACAATCCATTGCTCTGTTGCAAGAGTATTTTTTTCAGTTTCCTCAGGAATTAATTCGGACTTTGCTATTTACATAGGATAAAAAGTACCCTATGTTCTTTCCATGACACAGGCTACCTACATGCCATATTTTGTCAAGATTGGTTAAGTTGTTGAAGCGTGATAAGGTAACTAAAAAAACAAACACATTTTCACATTTATAGTAAGGAAAAGATAGTAAGTATTACATACCCTCCAGCTCTTATCCAACACCACAGACAACAAATTCTTGGAGAGTGCTCCCAGACCGCCAGGGTGGTAGCCACACAAGTCGGCCAGATGCCTCACGTCCAAAGTGGACTTCAATTGCACTGAGTAGTCTTGGCTGAGGTACTTTGCATCATCTTTTGGTGCTACACCTACTTTGTATACCGTTTCATCTTCAAGAAGGTCCTGTAAAAAAGTTGTTCACTAAATTGCTCTTTTACTGAAATTTCATAAAATCTTATTCAGTTTTCACCATCATACCAACCGAAAGATGTCCACTGCTGGAGAAAGGCCTCCACAAAGGATTTCTACGACAACCGGTGCTGCGCCGCCCGAATCCAGCGGCTTCCCGTGACCTTCACCAGGTCGTCGATATACCATGTGGGAGGCCTGCCTACACTACGTTTTCCGGTGCGCGGTCACTACTCGAGAACTTTGGGCCACGCAGGAACGGGCATTGTGGAAAGCCTTGGGGGAGGCCTTTGTCCAGCAGTTGACGTCTTTCCGCTGATATGATTACAATATAGAAGCAAGCCATCGCTCCACTCAACTATATTATAGGAAAAAGAACAACCCTGTGCTGTCATAATAATCATCCTAGCCACTGAACATAAGTCTCCAGCAGGTTATCAGATCACCAGTTTTACTGACGGGTACCGTCCAACACTACATTTTCCAGCTAAGGCTTGCCACTAGGGAAACTCTCTTTCTTATTGGTCTAGGCATACACAGAAAAAAGACCAAAATATGTCATAAGGTTGAAATTAATTTTGCTTTGCCATGCTTGGTGTGTTTGTTATAGCTTTTGCATTTCATGTGGTGTTGAAAAGGTTAATAGGTGTAAAATTAATCATTTTGGAAATACTTTTAAAGACTGTGGCAGTATCTTGATTTTACTCAGTCTGAACAGGCCACATAGCCCATCATAGGAAGACAGCTGGACCAGAGCTACGGGCTGTCTCTTGCCATGTTCTGTCACCCATTCACAGTCAAAGCCAATTGCTCTATGGAGTATAGTCCTCCTGGAATCAGCAATAATAAATATTTTGAAATATTAGTGTAAAACAAATGATGTAGGATAATATTGGTTGGGGTGCATTTGTATGGGCCTTCCCAGTTCCCTTCTAATTTATTTCTAAACTACATTCTGCCATACTAAATCCAAAAATAGGTTTGATGATTATCATCATCATCATATCAGACACAAATCGTCCACTGCTGGACAAAGGCCTCCCCCAAGGATTTCCACGACGACCGGTCCTGCGCTGCCCGCATCCATCGGCTTTCCGCGACCTTCACCAGGTCATCGGTCCACCGCGTGGGAGGCCTGCCTACGCTACGTTTTCCGGTGCGCGGTCGCCACTCGAGAACTTTACTGCCCCATCGGCCATCTGTTCTACGAGCTATGTGCCCTGCCCACTGCCACTTCAGTTTAGCGATTCTGTGAGCTATGTCGGTTACTTTAGTTCTCCTGCGGATCTCCTCGTTTCTGATTCGATCACGCAGAGAAACTCCGAGCATAGCACGCTCCATTGCCCTTTGGGTGACCTTGAGCCTTCTTATGAGGCCCATAGTAAGCGACCATGTCTCAGTTCCGTAAGTCATCACTGGCAACACACACTGGTCAAAGACCTTAGTCTTGAGACACTGCAGTATTTGGGACGTGAAGATATTGCGAAGCTTCCCGAATGCTGCCCAGCCGAGTTGGATTCGTCGATTGATCTCTTTCTTGAAGTTGGAACTACCTAGCTGGACTGTTTGTCCCAGGTATACATATTCGTCAACAACTTCCAGTGTAGAGTCTCCAACCTTTAGAGGAGTGGGTGCGACACGGACATTTAACATTATTTTCGTCTTGTCCATGTTCATTTTAAGACCCACTTGTTGAGAAACCTTACTGAGGCCATCGAGCATTGTGCTTAGGTCTTCCATAGTCTCAGCCATGACCACGATATCGTCAGCAAATCGGAGGTGGGATATGTACTCGCCGTTGATATTGATGCCGAGTCCACCCCAGTCCGGAAGCTTAAAAACATCTTCCAGGGCGGCGGTGAACAGTTTCGGAGATATAACGTCTCCCTGTCTCACCCCTCGCTGCAACTTGATAGGTTTCGAGTTCTGGTCCTGGAGGCGAACCGACATGGTGGCGTTTTCATACAGACACTTCAACACCTCGATGTATCGATGGTCAATTTGGCACCGCTGGAGAGACTGAAGCACAGCCCAGGTTTCGACTGAATCAAAGGCCTTCTCATAGTCCACAAACGCCAAGCAAAGTGGCTGATTGTACTCTTCGGTCTTCTGTATAATCTGCCGCAGCGTATGTATGTGGTCTATGGTACTAAAGCCTTTTCGGAAACCGGCTTGTTCGGGAGGCTGGAAGTCGTGAAACCTGCGTGCGAGACGATTCGTAATGACTCTCGAAAACAGCTTGTAGACATGGCTCAGAAGTGAGATGGGTCTGTAGTTCTTCAGCAGGGTGTTGTCACCCTTTTTGAAGAAAAGCACGACCACACTTCTGTGCCATGCCTTAGGCGTTTGTCCCTCGAGTATAACGGAATTAAATAACTTCTGAAGAGCTTTTAGTACCGGTGATCCACCTGCTTTCAGAAGCTCAGCCGTAATTCCATCATCACCCGGTGCCTTGTTGTTCTTGAGCTGTTTGAGAGCCATTCTAATCTCGTACAGGCTGACGTCCGGGATATCTTCGGTATAGTGTCGGGTTAGTCTGGCTCTTGGGTCTTCAGCCAGATCGCTGACAGGCAAACGTGTGGTCTTGTACAATTGTCCATAGAACTTCTCAACTTCTTCCAGCAACTCGGTCTTAGACGATATGGTCCTGCCGTCCTCAGTCTTCAGCTTGGTCAGTTGGCTTTGTCCAACAGACAGATCTCTCGCGAACACTTTTGAGCCTTTGTTGTGCTCAATCGCCTCTTTAATACAATTTGTATTATATTGGCGTAAATCGCGAGTTAGGGACTTAGAGATCTGCCTGTTTAGTTGCCGATACTGAGTAGCGTCTTCAGAGGACTGCAAAACCAATCTGCGTCTTTCTTCCATGAGGTTGCTGGTGAAGTCGGAGATTTTTTTGGTTCTGTTTGAACGGCGAGTTTTAAAAATCTTAGACCCGACCGTTTGAACAATTTCCACCAACCTGTCATTATAATCGTCCACATCCTCGCAGTCTCCTAGGCATTCGAAACGATTGTGCAACTCGAGCTGAAAGCTCTCGGGTTTTGGAACTGGATGGGCGCTGGTCGGAGCATAGACTTCATCAGTCGACATCTTTCTACCTTGGTCTTTAGATTCAATGTGCCTCTGACCATCCGGTGATCGCTTCCTGTTTTGACTGAATTGATCACGGAGACATCATTGAATATTTGCCTCCTTGTCGACAAGATGAAGTCTATCTCGTTTTTTGTTACACCATTGGGATGCAACCATGTCCACTTCCGCTGTTTTGACTTTTTAAAGAAGGAGTTCATCAAAAAGAGGCTCTCCTTCTCCATAAAGTCGGCCAGCATCTGGCCACGTGCATTTCTTACTCCATATCCAAATTGCCCCACTCTCAGCTCACCATCGCTTCGTTTGCCCAGTTTCGCGTTAAAGTCCCCCATAACAACGGTATAATGGGTCCTGGTGCTATGTAAGGCTGTAGATATGTCCTCATACATAGTCTCTACCTCGTCGTCGGAGTGTTCCGTAGTCGGCGCGTATACCTGTATGACCTTCATCGAATACCGTTTGGTAATTCTGAGTATAAGGTATGCTACCCTTGTAGAAACGCTCACGATTTGGAGCACATTGTTAATGAGGGACTTGTGGACGAGAAACCCGACACCACCCTGGGACTGTTAGTCGCCCTCCCGGAAATAGAGCAGGTTTCCGGATTTAAGGATCATGGTGTCCTCTCCCTCTCTTCGGACTTCACATAAACCCACGATATCCCACCGTAACCTGCTCAATACTTCTTCGAGTTCTGTGAGTTTCTCGTCAGTCCGCAGTGTGCGCGTGTTGTAAGTTGCCAGGGCCAAAGGTCGTTGGGTTTGGTAGCCTGGCATCTGCCGGGGATTCTTCGCACCCCCTACCCCGCCGTTACCATGACTGCTACCGGAGCCAGGAATAGCAGGGCTGCCGGGGACTAGGGGCCGTTTTCTGGGTGTGAAATTCATAGGGGGGGTTTTGCCGTAATCGCCACGCTTGGCAGGCGGGTTGGCGATCGCAGTTTGATTGCAGGTGTGTTGCAATGCACGGAAAGATGCTGCTGCCCATCCTCCGGTTTTAAGTCCCTTAGTCGCCTCTTACTACACCCATTGGAAGAGATGGGATGGTCCTATTCTTAGCCGGGAACCATACGGACGATGATTATACTGTAAGCGATCCACCCTTTTTGACAGCCTAGTTATATGCACCCCAACCCTATATAACATTACAAAAATTAATAACCTAAATGTTTAAATAACTGAGAAAAGCGAAAGTTATGAAATAATTTCTCTCTCTCTCTAACCAAGATAAACTCATTATTGTCTAAAATCAGCCCCTAACAGAATTTACACGTAAGCCTTAACATAATAAGAGGTTATGTACAAACAGACCTTCTCAATTCAGCGACCACCTCATCACAAAGTTGCTCGCTCGTTACAATCTTGATATTCAAGTAGTTGAGAGCCTTTGTAGCCTCTTGGAGTCTGAATTTTCGCCTGAAAAATGCGTATGTAGCTCCGGCACAAACCAAAGCAATAGCCGCAGAAGAAATTGCACCAATATTTAGGTTAGATGATTTTTCCATTGTGAGGATCTGTCTTGTTGTTTCGACACTCGAAAACAAGTAAAGAAGAATATTAATTTTCAATGTTACACAAAAGGAAAATGCAATGCGTTCGTTTACTATAGCTGTATCGCAATGTATCGCAAATTAGTAACTAATTAGTAATCTGTGCGCAAATCACAAAGCTGACCGATGAAAATGAACAAAAATAAAACGAACAGCTGATTTTGACTGATCAGTGTTGCAAGTTTACAGAAAATTAACACTTCTGCTTTTTGTACTTTTTAGGCGGTATTCATATACCACGTGACGCAAAGGGATATGATCGTGATCTACGAACCTCTTTGGTATAAATAGCATTATTATGTTAGTTTGATACACACACAGGCATTGGCTCGCCGTCTGCCGTCCCGGTAAGACGTGTGTGCCCAGTACCCCCGCTCTCGGCCCCCGCCGACAGCCGCCCTCGCTGCGCTTCGCGATTCGTCGTGCGTCGTCGTGTTCTGTCGGTTTTCCGACAGACGCGCTGCGTACGTCACCCGGCCCCTGCGTCTCGCAACTCTGTGCGCCTCGCAAACACCGGGCTCCCAGCCAGCCGCACGTGGTGTTTTTCACGCTGCGGTCCGGCCAGTTTCTGACGATTTTTATCCGTTCCCTCGCGCGTTTTCCAAAACCACTGTTTGGTGGTTGTCCGGTGCACCCCTTTAAGGGGCAGGCTGCCTCACGGCGCTGTGCGTGAAGTCGGACAGGGCGTGACCCGAGCGCTCGCGGTTCCCTCCTGGGAAACGTAAAACTTGGTTGGGTCTGGAACCACCGGCCTTGGGGGTGGCCCCTCGTCGACACCAGATATCTCCCCCCACCCTTCCCATCCTTTATCCTATTCCTGTTGCGCTGTTTGGGTGTCTGCGCTGTTCCAGTTCGTGCAGGCTACCCTCGGCGCTTCAGGCAGCTAGGGAACGTAGGACCCGGATCCCATTGCACTGGGCTTGCCCAAGGGAGACGGATAGGGCACACCTAGGCTAACTCACCCCGCAGCACAATAAGACTGGCTCGAGACACACGACTACACACTCATGGCAGGCACACATCCTACCCAACACACCCCCGGCCTCACCCAGCCGGAGGATCTGTCCCCCGTCCACCGCGCGTTTTTCTCGGCCATCACGGCAGACTCGCGCTATCTACATCAGCTTATTCTAAGCATTCCCCCGACAGTCTTGGCCCAATATTTGCCATGTACGGCTCCGGAGCCCGCGTCCCCCACCAGCCCTCTGCCCGCGGACGACTCCACTCCGCCACCCGTGGTAATAAACGCCGGCGATGACTCATCATCGCTGGTGTTTGACCACTCAGCCAATGACGCTAGGACCGACATAGACAACGCCATGGACACACAGGATATCCCTACCGCTTCCGACGGCGCTACCGAAAACGACGGTTTCACGCTCGTTGAGAAGCGCGGTCGCAAGCGGAACGCGACATCCTCGGACTCCCAAAACGCAAAGAAGGTTGCGGCCGTAGGCAGCGCCCCCGCCCCGTCCCCCTCGCAAGTAGGCTCCGCCCCCGCTGCCTCTCAGCAGCCTCGCAACTCGCGACCCCCGCCCCTTTTTATACAAGACAAGGCGAGATGGAACAACGTTTCATCTCTCCTCAGGGAACGCCATATTGCGTTCACCTCAGCCCGGACCACCCAACAAGGGATTAAGGTCCAAGTCCCTACCACTGACGACCACCGTCGTCTAACAACCATCCTGAAAGCCGAGAAAATCGGCTTTCACACATACGCCCTCGAAGAGGAACGCGTCCTACGCGTTGTTATTCGAGGTGTGCCTAAAGAGCTTCCCTCTACAGATGTCCTTGAGGACCTTAAGTCCCAAGGCTACCCCGTGCATGAGGTACACCGCATGCACAACGGCCGAACCAAAGCTCCCTACGACATGGTTCTGGTCGTGTCCGACTTGTCCCCCGCCGGTAAGCGTATTATAAATACGCTTACAACGGTCTGCAACCTATCCGGCATTACAATAGAAATGCCCCACAAGAAAGGTCCCCCCGGTCAGTGCCATAGATGCCAACTCTATGGGCACTCAGCGCGTAACTGCTACGCCACGCCTAGGTGCGTCAAGTGCCTAGGCAACCACGGCACAGCAGACTGTCCCCGTCCCAAAGACAGGAACGAGTGCACGGAACCCCAGGGTTGCGTGCTCTGCGTGCCCTGGGACACCCAGCGAGCTATCGCGGATGCCCCAAGGCACCACGTTCTAACCGTAGGCCACAATCCAAAGGCGCCGCGCCCTCCGCCTATCAAAATCGGCCCGCTAGCCGTCCCGTCCCGCGCAGAGAGGACTTTCCCTCTCTACGCCCCAGCAAGCCCCTTGCTTTTAAACCCATATCCAAAGCCTCCCAGGACCTACAGCCTGCGTGGAGGAAGAAAGTGGAGTCGTCCGCGGCCCCCCCGCGCCCCCTCATGGAGACACAAGTCCTCAAGCCCCCCACCGCTAGGCCAACCCCTCAATCCGCGCCTAAACCAGCGAAGGCTGCAAAGGTCTCTCCCCCCACAGCCACGATGGAGGAAGACGACCTTAGTCTGCTCGCCAGGTTTGCCCATCACCCTTGCCTCAGTGTATCTCTCCCTCAGTAGCGATAAGCCACTGCTGGAGAGCGACATCGAGACCCTCTTCAAGCTAGGAGGCGCAGTCATTCTGGCTGGCGACCTAAACAGCAAACACGTAAGGTGGAATTGCACAGCCACCAACACCAAAGGTAGGGCACTAGACAGACTCGTCGACCGACACAACTTCGACATCATAGCCCCCATGACCCCGACTCACTTTCCGTATCAAGCGGAGTACACCCCCGACATTTTAGATATATCTCTTCTAAGGAACATTAGCCTCCGGTTATGCTCCATAGAAGTGCATCACGCCCTCACTTCTGACCATCGGCCGGTCGTCTTACAGCTAGGCCCCTACACCCCCATAGCCCCACCCACTCGGACGATAGTTGACTGGGACAGACTCGAGGAAAAGCTCCAAGCTACCACCTCACCCGACCTCGACACGATACCCGACTTAATCAGGACACCAGACGACGTCCGCGGTGCAATCAATGCCCTCAGCAGCCACACACAGACCGCCGTCAAAGAATGCTCCCGACAGGTCCCAGTGTTGCCCGAGCACCGCTGGAACCTGCCGGAAGATGTAAGAAGACTGCTGACGGCAAAGAATGCGGCCACCCGCGCTTACGACAGTTTTCCCAGCGCCGAAAACCGCACTCGCATGCAAGCTTTACAGAGGGACGTAAAGCAGACCATGATAGAGCTGCGGTCGAATCGCTGGGATAACCTTCTTGGGGGAATCGCCCCCTCCCATCTCGCGTACTGGAAGCTGGCGAGAGCCCTCAAGAAGGACTGCCAATCCCCGATGCCCCCTCTCAAACGCCCCAACCAACCAGATGCCTTTGACGACACCGAGAAGGCCGAATGCCTGGCCGACAGCCTAGAGGCCCAATGCTCCCCCAGCACCCTCCCTGCCGACCCCTCCCACCTGCGCGAGGTGGATGAGGAGGTCGACATGCGAGCCACCATCCCTCCGAACAACCCTCCCCCCAGTTACACCCCATGAGGTAGAGACGGCCATCAATAAACTCAAACCCCGAAAAGCCCCCGGCTCTGACGGCATCACCAACAGAGTCCTCAAATGCTTCTCCCCCAGCCTCATTTTACTCCTGGTTAGCATATTCAATGCAGCCATGGAAAACTGCTCCTTTCCCGACGCGTGGAAAGGTGCAGATGTAATAGGTTTTAGGAAACCTAACAAACCCCCCTCAAAACCCTCCAGCTATAGACCTATCAGCTTGCTCAAGGCTCTTGGCAAGCTATATGAGCGCATCATTTTAGCCCGACTTAACGACGTAGTGCAGTCTAAAAACTTACTCCCCAACGAGCAGTTTGGCTTCAGAGCCAAACACTCGTGCGTCTAACAGGTGCACCGCCTAACGGAGCACATAATAAGCGGCTTCGCCCGCAAACAGTATACAGGAGCCCTCTTCTTTGATGTAGCGAAAGCTTTCGATAAAGTCTGGCACAACGGCTTGATATACAAGCTATATCAGCTGGGACTGCCAGATCGGCTCGTACTCATCCTACAAGACTTTCTCAGGAATCGGAGCTTCCGCTACCGCCTAGAAGGAGTCTTCTCATCCCCCCGACCCATCAGAGCGGGAGTCCCCTAAGGCTCCGTACTAGCCCCTACGCTCTTTTCGCTTTACATCAGCGACATGCCCCGCTTTTCGCAGATGACACCGCGCTTTATCTGTCCAGCCGATCCGCGACTCTTATAGTCAAAAGCCTCCAATCCTCAGCCCAAGTCTTAGGAGACTGGTTTAGGAAATGGAGGATCGAGGTACACCCACAGAAGAGCGCAGCGATTCTGTTTACCTTCAAACGGCGCAGTTCTATCACCAACCCCATCGACCGCAACATCACTATGTTCGGTAGCCCTATCCCTTGGGAACGCTCGGTCAAGTATCTGGGGGTAACCCTAGATAGTCGACTGACGTTCAAGGATCACATAGAACGAGTTCGAAACAAAGCCGCGTTCGTACTAGGCCGTCTCTACCCCATGACCAACAAGCGGAGTAAACTGTCCCTTAGAAATAAGGTGACACTTTACAAAACTTGCATCCGCCCCATCCTCACATATGCCGGTGAAGATTTCGCTCACACCAGTCCCCGTCTCATTCGCCGACTTAAGCTAATCCAAAATCGCTTCATGCGTAGAGCCACGGGCTGCCCGTGGTTTCAACGGAATGAAAATCTCCATTGCGATTTAGAGCTCCCCACCATAGCTCAATACCTGAAGCAGGCCTCCATCCGATATTTTAAGTCTGACGAACACCACCCCAACCCGCTACTCGTAAACGCCGCCGTTTACGACCTACCCGCGAACACCATTCGCGTAATCCGACGCCCCAGACATGTACTCACTGACCCCGACGACCCGACCACGCTAGCCGTAGCTGCCCTGACCCCGCCCCCTAACCCACAGAGAAACACTGTACCGACATTCTGCCCTCGCCGTCGAGGGCGGCGTCCCCCCGCTTCTGGCGCTTACCAGCGCTACCGGCATATACCAGGCCGCTTCTCTCCGATCCTCCCACGTCCAAGCAACGACCTAAGCCGAGGTCCGTGCCCACCTGGGCGCCCTTAGGCAGTTGCATCTTTTTGCTTTGCACTAGGTTGAGTGCCTTCCGTACTCGCCTCCCCTGCCCGGTGAAGTTGTAAAGGCCCCAATGGCCACCAACAAGCTTGTCCTTTCGAAAAAAAAAAGAAAAGTTTAGGATATAGCTAGAAGTCTCACTAACAACAGCATGTCCTGAAAAACCGCGGCAAATTAAAAAAATATCTTCATGTGGTATCCTTAAATAAAGATTTTTAATACTTACTTGTATTTTAATTTTTTGAGCTGAATTTTGACCCTACAGTGCTCGCGCTATGAGCATTTTATGTATAACATTTTATAAACTATGCACTCGCTAAGGTCAAGCCTCCCAGTAGCTGCTCCTCTGTCCTTTAACTCTCGTACCTGTATCATAAGTTGGAAGAGCATCAGTGCGCGGATGACTGCGGGAGGAAAGTGTTGTTGCTTGCCAGGACCAAAAATAGTTGCATTTTATGAGCTGTGTTTTCAGGACTTATTTTTACTAAAATATATGCCGAAAGTAATGAAAATATATAAATCCGCCATTAAAATTCAAATTCAAATAACTCTTTATTTTACATCAAAAATAAAAAATAAAGATAAATAAAATTGTAAATTAAAGATTTTAACAAAAACTTACGAAGATACTATAGATAGGCAAAATCCAGCAATTTTCCCAATGATCTTGTTAAGTGTTTTTTTCCTAGGTTTTAAATTAAGTTAAAAAATATAATTGTTTTGTATAGTACATGATTGATATCTATTCTTCCAAAACATTTATAAGTTTTTGAAATCATTGTGTGCAAAAAAAGCATTTTAACATAGGAGGCAAAATGCTCCCCACGCGACTACTCACGTTTCACGAAAAGGCGCGACTACTCTAGGGTTAATTAGTGAATAATACTTAGGGCGATGAATACTATGGGCAAAATTTTTGTGGCGCAAAAAAGTGTATTCCTGCATTTTGTGGTGTCCCTCGTTACTTATCGTGTAAAAAAACTTTTTAAAGACCTACATAATATTCTACCCCTTCCATGTTGGTATATTCTTGAAGCAGCCAAATTCGTAAAACTTCATCAAGTGAAATATTTCATCCTTACTAATATTATAAATGTGAAAATGTGTTTGTTACATTTTCACGCTTCAAAACCACGACCAATCTTGATGAAATTTGGCATATAGGATGCATGTGTCACTGGAAAGGACATAGGCTACTTTTTATCCCGTGAAAATAGCATAGGTCGATGAAATTTCTGAGAGAACTGAAAATACACACTTTTTTAGTTGATTTCTTTAACATCGTAACGGAACAAAGGATTGTTGTAGTTTTTTTGAACAGAGATAGTCAAGAAGGTGGGAAATGACATAATTTACTAATTAGCATATCCTGACATAGTTCCAGAGAGATCTGGGGATAACTCATTTCCACGCTCGCACAAAACAAGGGAGCATCGGATTGAATATATTTTTTTGGATACATTTGATTGAGAGGGTGGGAAGTGAGTGACATAGACTGCTAATCAGAATAGCCAGATATAGTTCCTGAGGGATCTGAAGAAAACTCATGTCCACGCGGCTCGCGCACCACTCACCCTCAAGGGATGTCATAAAAACGATGTCCATGCGGGCGAAGCCCCAGGAAAAAGCTAGTCCTTACTATAATATTATAAATGTGAAAATGTGTTCGTTTGTTTGTTTGTTACCTTTTCACGCTTCAACACCTTGACCAATCTTGATTAAATTTGGCATTCAGTTAGCCTGTGATACGGGGAAGGACATACGCTACTTTTTATCCCATGAAAATAGCATAGTCCGATGCAGTTCCTGAGGGAACTGAAAAAATACTATTTATTTGATTAATTTCTTTAAAATCGCATTGGAAGCATGGATTGTTGTGATTTTATTATTCTATTTTTACACAGGATACATAAAATACAGATTTTAAACAGTAAGGTGACAAAGGGTACAGCTTATTTGTAAAAAAAATTCTTCCAGCAGATCCGGGAAAGAAGAAAGTTTTGACTGAAGTTTAGTACAGAAGAACAGTTAAGTTAAGCAGCGATAAGACTACACTATAAATCAGAGGCGTATTTACCCTATGTCCAGGGGGGTACTTGGCCCGGGCCGGCGAGAGGTGAGGGGCGGCCTTTTTCGGTTGTTCTTTCGCCAGTAGTGGTAGAAAAAAATTGTAGTAGAAAAAGTCATAGTAGAATTTTTTAGGGATCTGTTTGGTTCACCAATAATAATAAAGCTAGCCAAGTGCGAGTCGGGCTAGCGATAATAAGGGTGACGAACCACTACAAACATGCAAACAGAAGGTTACAGTAAGGTGATGTTTATCGTGTGGCAGTACGGAACCCTTAGCGCGCAACTCCGACTCGCACTTGGCCGGTTTTTTCTCACTTAGAGGGGTGGTTTTTCTTGTGCCGGATTCTTAAATACGCCTTTGCTATAAATATTACCCAAATTTCATAGTTCTCGGTCAACGGGAAATGGGTATTTCTATCAATCTTACTATCAATTTTGATTCCCTTGAGAGTGTTGAAATATACATTTCTTACGGCATAAACGGCCGTATCTTTTTTTACGTTAACTTAGAAGTTTGATTTTTTCACAGCTTCAAAGAACTATAGACTGAAATATATGGTTTTAATTTCAACTCGATACCTCCACGGGCTCCCGAAACAAAGGGTCTTCACAAACAGACGGACGGACGGACGGACAACAAAGTGATCCTATAAAGGTTCCGTTTTTTCCTTTAGAGGTACGGAACCCTAAAAAAAGAAATGTAGGGTTAATACATATTTAAAACTGAGAAATAAATTGTCAAAAGGCTCGGTAAATGCTCAAACAATTTTTCAAATGTTTGTCAAACGCGTTTGTCAAGGAAAAACATGGCGACACGCTATTAAATAATTTGTCAAACACGTTTGCCAAACTCGTGTTTGACAAACATTTGACATATTGTTTGAGCGTTTACCGAGCCTTTAACATGGACATTTTAGATGTTCTATAACCAGAAGTCTTAAGGCATATCTTTTTAAAAAAATATCTTTTAAATAACTCGAACTCATTTTGTCACCCGGAATCACGTTCGTTCAAAGAAAAACACGCCTTACCTTATCGAGTGCCACACGGCGACTGAGCACCCTAACTGCCTAAATGTGATTACACTACTCAGTTTAGTGAACTAGTTAGGGAGTTAGTGTGGTCGGGCTCATCCGATCTCCCTAAATCAGGAGCCTAACTGCCAAACTGCGATTACAAGGAAGGACTTTTTAGTGCTCTAACTGAGTTAGTATATTTAACGTATAGTCTAATCGCTGCTTAATTAGGATACTCGTATTTGTGTTTCACTAGTAACAGTTAGTATTCTTTGTTAATAGCTTTTTAGGGTTTTTAATAATTATGCCAGGCTCTATACAAAAATATTCCAAACCTAATAGGGTTTTAAACTCTCAGTGATATCATAGTGCGACCAGGAAGGTTGCTGGGCTTAACTGTTACCGGCCCTTGTAAATCTTTGTCGTAAAAATCTCCTAATGGGAAGCTGCTGCGTAGCAAACAAACACGTGCGAAACTGGGTTTATCGATGTATATTATTTCCCTCGATAATAAAGAATAATTTCAATCTTAGCAACACTCAAACGCAACTCAACTCAAACTCAATTAATCGTGGACTTTTTGGCGGGAATTTGTAGCGTTCAGTTTGTCATTTTTCTTTTATTATCCGAAAAATTACATTTAGTGGTTTTCGATGTGTAATATTGATAGTGTATTTATCTGCGAAGTATCATTTAAGTGTTTCTTGTGTAGGATAATGAAATAAAAGTGTGTATACTGTGTTTCGAGTTCCCACAAGAAGTCCGAGCAAGCTTTAGCAAAAGTGCTATCATTTTGCTAGAGTAAGTAGGTTAGGTTAGTATATAGACAATGATATGATGTGAACGTGAAGAACAGTGACCTTGAAGACTGAAAAGGAGAAAATTACTACATAATCTGAAAAATATACTAAAAATTACTGAAGACGTGAATTCTACTGCTGAATAACATATACTGAAGACTAGGCGGTATGGCCAATGAGCCTTAGCCTGCCCTAAAAGGGCGAAGTTAAAAAAAAAAAAATCAATTAATCGTTCTCCATTTGTCACTCGCTCATTCAAGTCATTCATTCAGATAAACGTCTGAGAACGTTAAATAACTCAATAATAAAAATACTCTGTGGTCAAATATTATAATTGATTGTAAATGCGTATATTTTAATCGTTGATTGTTTCTAATTTCTAAACCCAATCAGCCTATAATGGCTCGAGACCGCACTCCTGAGCGGCGGCGGTCGCGCTCGAGAGAAAGACGCGACCGTGACAGGCATGAAGATCGGGAATCCCACCGTGACAAAACTAAGCGACGCGAGAGATCTCGCAGCCCTACGAGGAAAGACAGAGATCGCTCAAGGAGCCCCACTAAGAAAGAAGCGGAAAGTTCTAGAAGCCCATCGCGTAAAGACCGCGATCGCCCCCGTTCAAAGAGCCCTAAGAAACACGATGGCAAGGACAAAGACAGGCGTGGTGATGACAAGGACAAAAGCAGGAGTAAGCGAGACGAGGACAAACAAGAAGAAGAAGAAAAACAAGAAGAGAAGCCTAAACCGGTAAAACGTGAGCCTTTATCCTTAGAGGAGTTGTTGGCAAAGAAGAAAGCGGAAGAGGAGGCCCGAAGCAAGCCCGTGTTTCTCACTAAGGAGCAGAGGGCAGCGTTGGCATTGGAGAGGCGTAAGGAGCAGGTTGAAGCAATCAGAGCTAATGTTGAACGACCAGCAATAGCTACTATTGATTTGACTGGCTCTGGGTCATCCAGGAAAGAAGAAGATAAAAGGAGAGAAGAAAGAGATAGAGAACGGGAGCGTGAGAGAGAGAGGTATCGTGAAGAGCGCGAGCGTGAACGTGAAAGAAAATATGAGGAAAGGAAGAATGATAGGAGAGGTGGTGGTGATGAAAAGAAAGAGAAAAATGAAGAATTTTCAAAAACAAAAGACAAGGAACGTGAAGAGGAAGCTATTAAAGCTCGTTACTTGGGAATAGTTAAAAAGAAACGCAGGGTTAGAAGACTAAATGACAGAAAATTCGTATTTGATTGGGATGCCTCTGAAGACACATCTAATGACTACAACCAACTTTATAAAGAACGGCATCAAGTTCAATTCTTTGGCAGAGGGCATATTGCAGGCATTGATATTAAAACACAGAAGAAAGATCATTGTAAATTCTATGGAAATCTCTTGGAGAAGCGCAGAACGGAACTGGAGAAGGAACAAGAGAAGCTACGCTTGAAAAAAGTTAAAAAGAAGGAAGAGAAGCAGAAATGGGATGACCGTCATTGGTCCGATAAAGATCATGATGAAATGACTGAAAGAGATTGGAGAATCTTTAGGGAGGATTACAATATTACCATCAAAGGTGGCAGGATTCCCAACCCTATTCGATCATGGAAGGAAGTTAATTTCCATTCAGAGATAATGGATATTATCAACAAGGTTGGGTACAAAAGTCCTACACCTATTCAACGTCAAGCTATCCCTATAGGTTTGCAAAACAGGGACATTATTGGTGTCGCCGAAACTGGTTCAGGTAAAACCCTGGCTTTTCTGATACCTTTGTTGACCTGGATCCAGTCACTGCCAAAGACTGTGCGCATGGAAGATGCAGACCAAGGCCCATACGCCATTATTCTGGCGCCGACACGAGAACTGGCGCAGCAAATCGACGAAGAAACAAGTAAATTTGGCGTTCCGCTAGGCATAACCTCTGTTGTCGTTGTTGGTGGTCTCTCAAGAGAAGACCAAGGTTTTAAGCTAAGGATGGGTTGTGAAATAGTCATAGCTACACCCGGTCGTCTTATTGACGTCTTAGAAAACCGTTATCTAGTACTAAATCGCTGTACCTATGTTGTCCTTGATGAAGCTGATCGTATGATTGACATGGGTTTCGAGCCCGATGTACAGAAGATCCTAGAATTCATGCCCGTATCAAATATCAAGCCAGATTCAGATGCGGCAGAGGATGCGTCAGTTTTGCTTGCCAATTACAACTCCAAGAAGAAGTACAGACAAACTGTAATGTTCACAGCTACTATGCCCCCAGCAGTGGAGCGTTTAGCACGAACATACCTCAGGAGACCAGCAATTGTTTACATTGGATCTGTTGGCAAACCTGTAGACAGAACAGAACAAGTTGTGTACATGGTAGGTGAGAATGAGAAACGTAGGAAGCTCACTGAAATCCTGCAACGTGGTGTCGAGCCACCAATTATTATCTTCGTCAACCAAAAGAAGGGAGCTGATGTACTGGCGAAAGGTTTGGAGAAGCTCAGCTTCAATGCATGTACATTACATGGTGGTAAAGGACAGGAACAGCGAGACTTTGCTCTTGCCAGTCTTAAGAATGGTTCAAAAGACATTCTGGTCGCAACAGATGTTGCTGGTCGTGGTATCGACATCAAAGATGTCAGCATGGTGATCAACTATGATATGGCGAAGTCTATCGAGGATTACACGCATCGTATCGGTCGTACTGGACGTGCCGGTAAGACCGGTAAAGCAGTATCATTTGTCACTAAAGAGGATTCTGCACTCTTCTATGATCTGAAGCAAGTTCTACTGCAAAGTTCAGTGTCAACATGTCCTCCTGAATTAATGAACCACCCTGAAGCGCAACATAAACCAGGCACTGTTGTCACTAAAAAGAGACGAGAAGAAATGATATTTGCCTAATTTAAATATGAATAGCAAGTATTTATTTACCTACAGTTGTATGTGTTTTAAAAATTAAGAAAAATAAATTAATAAATAACATTTTATTTTTTCATTTAAATTACAGTAGGTAGTATAAACATTTAATACGATTCACTAAAAGTAGGTAACGTAATTTAGCTAATTTCGCGGCAAACACGGTCCATCTTCCACCTCATCATTGTACAAGTAATCTGTAAAAAAACAACGAAAATTGGTAACAAAGTAAGATGAAAGAAATATACACTAACATAAATGGTAGTCCATGCTGCTACAGATACCTAAAGCACCAATTTTAGTGATGAAACAAAATAACATCCTCATGCCTGGGTTCACAGATCCGCGGCTTAACAACGCGGCTTGGCCGCACGTTATTTGCCATCGGACTACTAAGTTAACCGCGGCCCAACTGAACACTGAACAGCGTGACTGAATCGCAAGCACTAGTACATTCACCTTCAAGCGGGGATCTGAAACCAGCCATTGAATCATCAAAGAACGAAGATTATGATTAAGAATGTAAGAAGACAGAAAACAAACTGTTAATGTATGAGTCGCAAAACAACAACTAAAATGAACTGAAACAGTGTTAGGTCACATTAATAGCTCAAAACAATATCATTATTAACATAACCCAAAAATTAGGATGTAAACAAACACGTTAAGCAAGAAACAACTGCAATGCAAACCCATCGAAAAAGCCATTCAAAGCCGCGAAAACAAGCAGACCATAAATATCAGGGTGGCTGGTACATAACTGCAAGCCTCTTAGATGGTGATTCAACTCAGCTTACAAACTGAACAACTTTTTGTAAGAAACCTATACTCAATCGCAAAAATAATATCACATACTAATTGAACATCTCATCAGCAAACTTTTTTTGCGAATCAAGTCGTTTTCTCCTTCGAGGCTCCTCGACAGTATAATCACTAAAACCTAAAGAACCTAACATTGCTCGCTTCGCTCGCTTATTTGTGTCGAATTAGGAAAAGTATCGAATTGACTACAGTAACGAATTAGAGAAAGTGTCGACTTGTAACGCGTGCCCTGCAGTTATGTACCAGTCACCCTGTAGAGAACTTCTAGACTATTTCCTTGCAGACCTGCTAGTTTTACATTAGTTGGTCTTTACTGCCGATTTCTCAGCTGGTTCCTCTTTGCTGGGAGGCATCACAGCCTGTTTGATGGACGACGCAACTGAGACAGTCATATCGACGAATTGGGAGAAGTCTTTGGGGAAAGACAACTCGGGGAATTTGAGTTCCATTTGTGGATCACCTGGCTTTACTAGAATTTGGAGAAAAAAAAACTTGAGTATCTACTGTGTTATAAGTAGGCGCTAAACAGGAACAACTTTCACCAACGAGGAAACCAATGTACTTCCAAAAAAATGTACTTCCCAATGTAGGTAGTTAGCAGATCAGCTGTTTGATTTTTGAATAATACAGCGTGTATCGGATAGGGTTACCGATACTTTAAGGGCATATAATACACCATATTACGAAATACCATACCATATACGAAAAAGCCTTTTTTTTTCAATTTTTTTGTAGCTGTTCATGAAAAATATGTTTTCTCTTGAATTAGCAGCTGTACATACTTCAAAATAGTCTCATTTAAAGGTAATTCAATTTATCTGGTGATCCACACATAAAATTAACCAAAATATTTAAGAAAAAAACAAAAAGGTTTTAAAAAAAATGCAAAAAATACAATTTCATTTTTATTTTTTTTAACCTACTGCAAAAACGTCTTGTTTTCTTCTTCTCAATCGATTGATTTTGAGCGAAGCTATAAAACGAGACCAAATTATGTCACATTAGATTCTTACTTAGGTGCCAATTAATGGTTAATACGCGACCCTCGCGGCTTGTTACTTGGAAATGGTCATACAGGCCACTCAGCAGGTTGTAGTGAGAGCTACATCGTGTCTGCAGAATGTATGCAGTCATTTTGAATAATACTACATTGCTTGAAGTACTGTTTCAGTTAAAAGTTAAAACATGTAAAAATGTTAAATAGTTGTGAAATTACAATTAAAGGATTGTCACAACCCTGCAAAAGCAATTTGAATCATTGCGTTAGTAACTAATGGTAGATAATTTGGTGTCGTTTTATAGCTTAGCTCAATATCAATCGTTTAGAAGAAAAAAACAAGACGTGAATGACCCCTTATTTGCAGTAGGTTAAAAAAAAGAAAAATTAATTTTCATTCTTTGTTTTTTTTTTCTTTAAACTTTTTATGTTTTTTTTTCTCAAATGTTTTGGGTTATTTTATGTATGGATTACCAGAGAAATAAAATAACCTTTCAGATGAGACTATTTTGAAGTCCGTACTGCTGCTAATTCAAGAGAAAACACATTTTCAAGAACCGCTACAAAAAATAAATTGGAAATAAAAATGGCTGCCATTTAGAAAAAAGAGAAGGATGCGAGCCCCTAATGGGAGGTTTTTCGTCGATGAAATATGGTGTATTACATGCCCTTAAAATATAGGTAACCCTATCCGATACACACTGTATAATTAAATGATAGGTTCCGATTGGGTAAAGTTTTTCAAGTTCAATGCTCTAATGATAATAAATTACCACTAAAGATGTTCCTTGTAAATATGTTAATAATATCTTTAGACGTAGCGTAGGCAGGCCTCCCACTCTTTGGACCGACGACCTGTTGAGGGTCGCGGGAAGCCGTTGTATGAGGGCAGCGCAGGACCGGTCGTTGAGGAAATCCTTGGGGAAGGCCTTTGTCCAACAGTGGATGTCTTTCGGCTGATATAATGATATCTTTAAGCGAAGAAAGTTTATTTTTTTTTCAAATTAAATTCTTATTTTAACTACCCCCGTGGCGTAATGGATAGTCCATTCGCTACGCACGGGAGGTCGCAAGTTCGATTCCCGGCGGGGTCGAACTTTTTAAGACTGTGTTTGATTAGTGGTAGGGAATTTTCTAAGCTTGTCTGGCTATCTACAACCATCATATCTATGTCTTGCCGCCTAACATTAATGTTAACAGCATAAACGTGTTCATGCATGAAGATAAGATATCCAGTTCCCCATTGCTTTGGGAAATTTTGATAAACCCGCTTCCACCTTCGGCATCATCTTCACCATCAGATGAGAATATGCCAAAGATTTATCAATTTTGGTAAAAAAAAAATCAATGTTCTCTGTTAACTTGTCTTTGAAATGTGTAAAAAAGGAACAATTCTACGTATTTTTATGTAACTTTATTTATTACATATTAAACCTATCTAACAACTCATTGTTTACAATTTCAGTCTTCATTTGCATTGCTATATTCAAGTATGCCTATGCTATCATTTATGTACACTTTACAGGTAAATCAGAAAGATATTATGGTTTTTGCATTTGTGAATTGAACATTTTAGACATGATTTATCTAAATTATGCTTAGTTTAGAAATTCGTACTGAGGGCTGACTTTAGATGAAAACACATAATTTCCCCGATAGAAAAAAATCGCTAAGATAACTCTAAAATTACCTAAAATCAAAAGTGTAGTCGTATAACAAACAACTCAAGTATACATCATCATATCAGCTCATGTACGTCCCTACCGAGGGGCTCGAGCTTACCCTGAATTAGGGCGATCGGGCCTTAGTCGACCACGAGGGCCCAGTGCGGGTTGGTCGACTTTCACACAACCTGCGAGTTTCTTCGCAGGCGTGTGCAAACATAAAACTTGAAAAATTAAATACCTTTGAAGTTGACCGCTGTGGGACACTATTAGGAAGGATCTACTTGTTGTTTTAATTCATTCAATAAAAACTAAATTTTGGCAGTTCCCGCTGAGTTAATCGTGATGTAAAGTCAAAAATCGTGAACGTCTTGTTTATCCCCCTTTTAAAGCGTGCACAATAGTAAATTGTAATCTTATCTGTAGCCCTTGCCCCGCACTCACAAAATTTTACCCTCTGTTCTGTTCCCCTTGCGTTTACTTCACACTAATGCAAAAGCCACGTCTCAGTGATGTGACTGTAACTGTTTTCAATGATTCGCGAGTAGGGGATCGGGCTACATCAAGAATAAATTCTGAAATACGAATTCCTAAATTGCTCTCCTCATGAAGTTTCAAAAAACCTTACTTGTTTTGTTTTTCCATCACGTCTTCAATTTTTAATTGACCAAATTCACAAAATAAGTTCGTCAATGACACTAAAAATCTATGACATCACTTGTGGGTATTTCAAACATTTTTAGAACAAAATTTCGTTTTTGACAGATCATAAAAAGTAACTCAAATGAATAACAGTCCGATCCCCTGTTGCGCCTTTAAAATTCATACACTTTGTGCATAAAAATGCACTACACAGTCTCCTCACCTCCATACAAGAAGTTATACGCAATGTTTATATATTGCTTGGCGGCTGTGCTGTTCGAGGCAGCGAACTCCTTCGTCTCGTCCGGGAAGCAGATGAAACCCATCAGAGTGGTGCCAGCTCCTGTGTAGATAAGCCGCTGGAAACGGAAAATAGGTTTTATCAGCACACCAGAAACATTAAGAACGTATTCAATAAACTACTGTTTCTTAAAAATGGACGGGCCGATTCTAATGAATTTTTATACACTTAAGCATGTCACGAAATTCTAGTTTGTGGATAGATTACATTTAAAAAAAAAATAGTGTTGTCACTAAATAATATGAAACTTTATACACATAAGTCACCAAATTCTAGTTTGTGGATATATTCAAGCAATACTTAATTTTAAAAAAGATTTTCGAATTTTAAGACTACTATAAAACCTTGCTTTATCTCAGAATTGCTTAACTCAAGTGGCAGTGCGCGGGGCACATTGCTCGTAGAATAGATGGCCGTTGGGGCAGTAAAGTTCTCGAGTGGCGACCACGCACCGGAAAACATAGTGTAGGCAGGCCTCCCACTCGGTGGACCGATGACCTGGTGCAGGTCGCGGGAAGCCGCTGGATGCGGGCAGCGCAGAACCGGTCGTCGTGGAAATCCTTGGAGAGGCCTATGTCCAGCAGTAGACGTCTTTCGGCTGATATGATGATAAAACCTTTAATCACTATTATTTAGTGACAGGTTGACAGCACTATTTTTTTTGAAAATGTAATCTATCCACAAGCTAGAATTTCGCAACTTGCTTACCTATGTGTATAAAGTTTCATTAGAATAAGCCCATCCATTTTCAAGAATAGTAATGTTAAGTTTGTATGGGAAACCAATTTGTGAATATACGCTCATGTGTTGTCCAGGTCAAAAATATGGAAAACGACGTATAGAGTAGACCGTCATATAAGAAATGAAAACAATTGAACATCTCCTTACCCTGAAGATACCGCCTCTAAGTCCAAATATGAATCCGGTGAGACCACCCATGGCCACTGCGCCATATCGCACTTCTTTGTTATCCTCTTCGCGCAAGTATTTTACAATCCCTGTAAAAAAAAATCATCGTCACAATATCAGCCGAAAGACATCCTGGATTTGGAGAAAACTAATTTCCACATTCGCACACATCGTACGGAGCCACAGATTGACGTGATTTTTTGTAGAAAGCTGAGGGGATGTGAAATGACATAGACTCCGCCTCCGTGGCGTAATGGTTAAGTCCATAAGCTTCACTTCAAGAGGTAGCGGGTTCGATTTCCGGAGAACTCTTACCTTGTAAGACTCGGTTTGGTTGGTGGAAGGGCATTTTCTGGCCCGCCTGGCTAACTACCACCATCTTATCTAAGTCTTGCCGTCAAACATCGATGATAACAGTTTGATGTGTTCCGGCTTGAAGAGCTCCCGTTGCATTGCGGAACCTTGGTAAGCCCGGTTTCAACTTCGGCATCATCGTTACTTACCATCAGGTGAGATGATGCCAAGGGCTTACCACTTACGAATAAAAAAGACTTCCAATTTGTATAGCGCGACATAGTTTCCGACGGATCTAGAATAAATTCATTTCCACGCTCGCAGCTTGTAGTTCGCATACCACACATCCTCAGACACTATCTTAGAAAGGCTGTCCACGCGGGCGATGCCGCGGACAAAAGCTAGTAAGCTATAAGGTCACAAAAAAAAGACCAGATAGAATGTTGTGAACTGTACATATGAAGCCACTTTTTAAAACATGTGTGTTATTATGTGTGTGTGCGTATCTTCGACGAAGCCTTAGCACATACTATACGTGGGACACTCGGAATGTTTTGAGAAACTAAAAAACTTGACTTCTATGGATAAAATATTTTAATTAAATCTTTTTGAAGAACTCTCCACCAGCCTCTATAAAAAGTTTCATGCCTTTTAACCTTTTTTTGAAACATTTTTTCCAGTCCGCCGCAGACACCTCTTCCACGACCTTCTCGAACGCTCCTAGCGCGTCTTCCGGCGATGAAAACTATATCCCTTTCAGCCAATTTTTTATTTTAGGGAATAAAAAGAAGTCACACGGTGCCAGATCAGGACTGTAAGGAGTGTGACCCAAGACTCTGACCGGTGTGGTGTCCAGGAAGTCCCTCGCTTTGAGCGCTGAGTGCGCGGGCGCGTTGTCATGGTGAAGCAGTACCCCGCGGAGCCCGATGTTCGGTCGCTTGTTGCTCATTGCAGACAAAACTTCTGGCAGACATTTTGTGGTATACCATTCGGCGTTGATGCGGCTTTTGGTCTCGTAATGAAATTGAAACCAGATACCCCGTCAAAGAGAAGAAACTAGCGATCAAAATTTTCCCTGCGCTTCCCGATCGCTTCACTTTCGTAGGCGTTGGTTCGTTTTGAAACAGCCAAACTGTCGACTGACACTTTGTTTCTGGATCGTATTGATAAATCCAGGATTCGTCACCTGTCAAAATGTCGTAAACGCGCCGAGTCGAGCCTGCTTCAAATTTTTTAATCATATCACGGCACAATCTGCAGTGTATATGTTGAATCTCTTCGTATGTAATTCGCCTGTTTTCTATAATTATTATTTTTACTGCAAGCACACTTCCTTTCGTGACAGCCGTCGTAGGAGAACCCACCTCTTTCTTCAAAGTAAGGCGACCGCGCTTGAACTCGCTATGCCAACGGTAGATCGTTGCTTTTGAAGGTCCTTCATCCATAAAAGCCATTTGAAGTCAATCAAATGACTCATCAGGTTTTAGGCTACATTTAAAATCGTAGAAAATCATCACACGAAAATGTTCTCGATGCAGTTGCATTTTTAAATGAGACACAATAATTTAATTTGGCTCTCGAAAAAATGTGGAGGGAAATTCGAAATACGAGCAATGGTATTTTTACTTTTAAATAACGAAATTTTCCAAAATAATTACAAGTGGCCAGTGCCTAAAAGATAAAAACTTTTCACAAAACTTTCTGGGTGACCTGGTAGTGTATTTTGGAGTACTTTTGATGTCTTATGTGTGCGTGTCTCGGATCAAATAACTTTTATTACCCCACGTAAATTCAACGTGAAGCCAATCCAAACTACTCCGAACCTGTATATGGATGCACACTGTACACGCACACATAGACATCAAAACTGGAGTAGTTTTATCCGATAGTATTTGCTAAGACTTCGTCGAAGACAGGCACTCTCACCGATACCACACACATGTTTCAAAAAGTGGCTTCAACGTGACAGTTTGTGACATTCTATCGAAAGCTCTTTGATCTGAGGTGCGTGTATAGTGTGTAGGTTTGGAGTGGTTTTGATTGGCTTCACATTGAATTTATGTGAGGTTATACCTGATAATTTTTTTGTCTGAGACTACAAGTTATGATTTTTATGATAACTAAGTCTCTTGTCCCCTTGTATGGCAACGAAAAGTATAATTTTTTTTTTATTTACAATTGGTAAGCCCTTGGCATCATCTCACCTGATGGTAAGTGACGATGATGTCGAAGATGGAAGCGGGATTACCAAGCGTCCCCGCAATGGAAAACTGGCTATCTTCAAGCCGGAACTAATCAGTGTTGTTAACACTGATGTTTGGCGGCAAGACTTAGATAAGATGGTGGTAGCTAACCAGGCGGGCTTAGAAAATGCCCTTATACCAACCAAACCGAGTCTTACAAGTTGACCCGCGACCTCCTGGTGTGAAGCAAATGGTCTAACCATTACGCCACGGAGGTGGTAAAAAACAGTTCAGTTTTTACAGTAGCACGTACTTACAGTCAGTGCGGTCCTGAAACTGCCTGTAGTTGTCCTTGACGGTGAGTTTGACCGCATCTGTCTGCCGCCAAACACCGACCACCTGCTCTCGGACCGCCCCCACTGGAGCCGCCAGCACCTGCTGCAAATAGCTGGCTTTCTCTGCATTCTCCTTCCGTTCAAGCATACTGCAAAATTTAATTAAAAAATTTTCATAGTCAAAACTTTGTTATCACTGACTTCGTTGATCATCACTCATTAAATCCTAGAACTTAATCTGATCACAGTGTAACAGAGACGGAAAAAAGGAGACCTTTTAGAAACATTGAGATACTCAAAAATGGCTAGGGCCGCCGCCTCCCGTCCGGGAGGTCGTGGTTCGAATCCCGCCACGTACCAATCAAAAACAAAATCCCGTGACTATGTCTATGTCATTCATATGTGTGAAACAAGAAAGTTGTAAAAAATTTAAAAACTACTTCCACTCTCCACTTGCACGGGAAATGTTTTATGTCTTCCTCGTTAGACAAAAACATGTTTATGGCCATTTAATGTTTTTATTACTGTTTCAAAAAAAATTGTTGCACAAGATGCGTCTTCAAGCTTCTGGTAAGTTTCTAATTCAAGGTTATAGAAATATTATAGTATTTTTTTTATTCACAATTGGTGGCCAATAACTTTCAAACCCCTTTTTCATCCAGTCTTAAATTTTATTATTTGCTACTAAGTAATTGTAATGTTTATTGTAGATTTGTGTATGCCCGACTAAGACAGACGGATTTTTTTTATTCACTGTTGGTAAGCCCTTGGCATCATTTCACCTGATAAGTGATGATGATGCCGAAGATGGAATCGGGTTTACCAAGATTCCCCAACGCAATGGAGAACTGGCTATCTTATCTTCAAGCTGGAATACATCAATGTTGTTAAAACTGATGTTTGGGGGCAAGACTTAGATAAGATGGTGGTAGCTAGCCGAGCGGGCATAGAAAATGCCCTACCACCAACCAAACCGAGTCTTACTAGTTGACCTCACCGGGAATTGAACATACAACTTCCTGGGGTGAAGCGAATGGACTAACCATTAGGCCACTGAGGTGGTTAAAACTACATTATTTTAAGATAATATCTACATGAATTTTATAATTTATTATTATCGCACTATAAATTATAATTACCACATGATTACCTAACTATATTAACTATAGGCAGCATATACATACAAAAAACCACAATAGAATATTAAGAGTATTTTTGCCATATCTTTCACACACTATGGTAGCTCTAGTATAAGAACTGTTAGAGACACTGCAAATTACAGACTTTCTGTTGGTCAATAGTTTAATTGGATTGGGCTGCATGCATACATTAGGCCCACTAAACAGCCTGGTTGGTGGTGATTGCACACATCAGCCAACAATCGGATGATAGCTCTATAAGAGTTCGCTAGTTTGTAAGCTACTCTCGAAGAGAGTGGTCACATTATGAAATGTAAAATATTGCCTAGAAAAGTATATTATTGTTGCTTTATACAACATATGTATGTGCAGAAAGCATCTGTGGCTCAACCAATAATGACGCAGTCCTTCTAACCAGAGGTACCAGGTTCAAATCTGGACAGCCAATGTACCAATGAGTTTTTCAAAAACTTACTTACATATACTTACTGATTGCTTTAACGGTGAAGGAAAACATTGTGAGGAAACCTGCTCACACCTGCGAAGAAACTAGCAGGTTGTGTGTGAAGTCGACCAACCCGCACTGGGCCCGCGTGGTTGACTAAGGCCTGATCGCCCTAATGCAGGGTAGGCTCAAGCCCCTCAGTGGGGACGTGTATGAGCTGATATGATGATGATGATGTATGTGCAGTCTATTAAATTTTCAATTGACATTTCGATATCCTTTCTGCACCAAAGCTTGGAGCAAACTGAAGCTATCTGCCAAGCCGGCTGACTAAACAATCG
This sequence comes from Coleophora flavipennella, assembly GCA_947284805.1. Classification (NCBI taxonomy): domain Eukaryota; kingdom Metazoa; phylum Arthropoda; class Insecta; order Lepidoptera; family Coleophoridae; genus Coleophora; species Coleophora flavipennella. The sequence goes on from OX369253.1 coordinate 14,057,083, forward strand.
GCAAGTGGCCAATACTGGATGGTCATAATTTTCGCACTTTTTATATTCATACTGAGAACCCGATTTAACTATCGATCGATAGAAAGTATGTTAGCCTGCGGTGTCCTTACTCAGCATAGTCAGCATGTGGGCTCTCATAAATGGGCAGGTCACAAGCCCTCATTGCTGGGGGCTTCACGGGACCTCCGTGTACCTTCTTCTCTTCAATCGGGGTCGCTGCTTGCACGACAGGAAGCAGCGCTGCCATGCCAGGGCCCAACACCGCTTTCTGCAGCATCTACGAACAATTTAGAAGGTCAGTTATCATACATAACCAATATGGTCATGTCATAGAAAATAAGTTCTTAGCGAATCCAAAATGAAAACAACGCTATTTCAGAGCGCAAGGAATTTTGTACATACCTCAAAGGAGATGTTATATCACAGGAATAACTACAAAATGTTTGTGTGTTGTCCGAAATTTCGATCAGCTGAGCTGAACGATGGCCAAAGCGGATCGTAACTACGTTACCAGACAGCCAAAGAATTAGATCTGTGGCTTGGCAAGTCCGCAGTGTTGCCGTTTTAGCGACTTCGACTCTAGATCTAGCAGATTTTCAACGTCTTTCGTCTTTTTACAACTTGGACTTAAAAAAAATAGTTTTTTTTAGGAACTTGTATTTGTATATGTAAGGCGATTTGTAAATTTTGTAATGTCTCCTATTCCCGTTAAGGGGTGATAGATTAGGTCAAAAGCAATCGATTTTGTCCTATAATGTGCTATCCAAAAGTTAACCGTTTTTGAGTTATTTCTAATTCAATTTTTTTTTTAAATTCGGTTTCGGACGGTTGAAATTCGAATAAAAAAAAGTGTGTGTCAGCTCCGACGCACGACTGGAGTTTACTACTTAAGTACGATTGTCTAAACAGGCACAAAACAGGGCTTGGCTTTGGTTTTAAGTTTACTATGCACAGTTTTTATAACTGATGATTCCAATTTCCGGCCTCTTTTCATAGCTGATGTGTCAGGTGTTTTAGCTCCCATGATCGCAGCTACTAATGATCCCTCTGGTGTTTGACAGCGACTAACCTCCTATGATTTGGATGCGGTTATACGAGCATATCTTAGGTCATACCATAAGGGGCTCTTACATTGGTTTCGAGTTGACTCTCCAATTAAATCAAGAGCATTTTTGTTAAGTTTCTCTTGTAACGTTTCTAGTAATTTGTTGACATCATTCTTTATATCATCACTCACTTGAATAAGGAAATGATGAAGTGAAAACTGTCGAACAGCACTTTGTTTAAAGTCGTTCTGATACTTTAACAGTTCACAATTCATAATTTTCTGATTGTATGCTTGATATGTATGTGTTCATAATTTTCTTCTTTTTAGCTTTTTGAAGAAACTCGTGGAAAAGGTCTGTGCTGGTTTCATGATGTGGAGCTGTTTTTTTGGTCGAACTACACCTCTTACACCATATTATTCAAGTTTTTTAAGATAATATTATTGTGATCAACGTTGTCAAATGCCCTAGAGATATCAAAAAAAGTCCGAGGACATGTTTCTTCATATCAAGGTGGGTGATAACCTTGTAAACCAATGAAAAGCAAGCAAGGGCTGCAGATTTGCCTCTCTGGAATCCAATTTGTTCCATTCTGATAATTCTTGCTTGAGACAGAAATCATAAAGTCGCGAGTCAGTCATACATTTCTCAATTAACTTTGAAAAGATAGAAATAAGAGTGATTTGTCTATAATTATTCGCATCAGTTTTGTCTCCTTTCTTAAAGATAGGTTTAATTATAAGATACTTTCAGAGTAATAGGGAATTACCCGGTTTCAAAAGACAAGCTAATCAAATATGTCAGAATATATAGTGATATCTCAAGGCGTGTCTCCTGCAACCGCTTTTTCGAAACATTACACAGAAAATATGAAACAGAAATATTTGTTTAGATACACAAGCCGTCTCCTGCTATAGGGAAATGTTTCTGCTTAACCTCTAAACTCGCCCGGAAGTGCGACTTCCGGCTTCCGTTCACTCGCGAATTTTAATGGCGGCGCGGATTGCAAATTTCCGATTTTGCAAAAAATAGTTTTTTTGTAATAAGTATTTTGTCCAGAGTCATGAAATAAAAAGTAAAGTCCAACATCTCTATTCTATGTTTCATTTTACAGCTGATAGTCCAATACTAATTTATTTGTTCAATATTTTGATGTGAAGTCTACAAAGGAACAAAAAAGTATGCATTTCACAAATTATGTGTTTTTTCAGTGAATATGTATCCAATTGAAATAAAAATAAGGGAAACAATACACTGAATACATGTAATAATCAATACTTCCGTCAGTTTACTTCCATGAAGTCCGAATTCCTTCACAAAATTACACAAATAACTGCACTTCGCTGCCGCTAAGCACACCAAAGAGCACAAACTGAAATTTCTGATTTTTTGGCTAAGAAAGAGTTGAATTATTATCTGGAAAAATTAAAGAGTACATATATATCTTATTCTCTAACATAAAACACCATAGGAGAGAATGAACTCTAATACATGTCCTTGGTACTTTTGTATTTGGTCGTAGCGCGCGGCACATGTGCCGCCTTCCCGAGTCAGCGGGTTTAGGTATTATAACGGCACAGGTGCAGCCTTCCCGAGCGAGCAGGTTAAAACAAAACATTTTGTGCAGTAGACAGATGAGTTCCAACGAGGAAGACGTGCTTTCAGTTTTAGCGATTGTAGATGCAGTATCAGAGAGAAAACATAGATTTTTCCTTTTAAGGTACAGAAACCTTTTTTTTAATTTTTTTTTACTCACAATTGGTAAGCCCTTGGCATCATCTCACCTGATGGTAAGTAACGATGATGCCGAAGATGGTAGCGGGCTTACCAAGACTCCCCAACGCAATGGAGAACTGGCTAATAAAGAATAAAGAACAGATGGCCTTTGGAGTACTTTAAACTTTCACGATTATTCATACTGACAAATTGAAAACAGGAATTGACGTGATTTTGTATAATTGATGTTGTTTTAACCTCAACGTTTTTACTATGCTTCGAAAGCCGTGGTCGCGAGTAGACACGATTATACAAAATCACGTCAAGTCCCGTTTTCAATTTGGCGGCCTTAGGAGTAGTAAAATTTTCGAGTGGAAACCGCGCACCAGAAGATATAGGCAGACCTCTCACTCGGTAGACCGACATTACGGGGTCGCGTGAAGCCACTGGATGCTGGCAGTGCAGGAGACCAGTCGCTGTGGAAGTCCTTAACTAGTCAAGCGCCGAGGTAAAAAATCAATTAGCGGAAACCAGTTTAAACGTAACGTAACGCCTTTATTCAGCAGTGGATGAATTTCAGCTATGATGATGAATAAAATAAATATGGTTTGTTCAATTGACTTTATATAACAAAATGTAATTTTAGTATCTTTTTTTATTAAACTTTAGTAAATGCCACTTAATCCACCTCAAATGTGCGATGTGCATGACACGGCAGTTGTAGAAAAGTGGAACAAATTCTTCCCCTCTCTACAGGGGGATAATGTTTTCCGTCCGCCTCGGAAGACAAAAAAATGTGTATGCATAGGTAAATGTATATTCAAAAATTCAAATTCAAAAATCTTTATATGTGGTAAACATGGTGATTTTAGATGTTGATAACAATGGAGCTCTCATGTCTAGTTGAGTACA